>OY757238.1:44184177-54184177 GCA_963583995.1 Xylota segnis
GGTCCGCCTTTAGCCGTTATCGGGGGTTTTTTTTTTTGTGTGGATTTCACCTAAAGCTAATCGATTTCATAAGCTTCTTGGGCAACGCCGTAGCCTCTGCCATTCCGCATCAAACGCGTCGTCGTCGCCTGACAAAGTGGCCACTTGTTAGCCATGTTAGTCGAAATCTCGGTAGCGAACAGGAAAAACTGATTACCTGATGACGACGACGGTTTATAGAGACTCATTAATCATTTGCACAATTAGCCAATGTGCACCTGCAGTAGAAATTGTATAAATTGGCAGCGGTGGCGGCGGCGGGCATTACATAACCCCCGCCAGAGCTTGCAGCATGGAAATTCCTTTCAACTTAAAGGGTGCTCGCACAATCGGCAGACAAATCGTCTAAACAAACTTTTATTTCGATTTTCGATATCTCGAAATAATTCAAAAAAAAAACAAAAAACAAAAAAACCAAAAACATTCCCAGAATGGCCCGAGCTGGGCCATTATCGTAAACGTTGCGCTCTTAATGACTCAACGAGCACCACCGACCCGAGGTGTATTTACAACAACTTTTTCTGCATTTTATCGTCGTCGCTCTCCTGTTGCGATATACCTACGAATGTATAGATACTATTGCGTAACCGCATCCATAGGTGGCAGCAGGCTCTCGAAAGCCGGCTGTTTACAATTTGCCACACACACATCCATGCACTATCCTCCCCCGGTGTTGGTGCAATTCAAAACCAAAAATATATTTACACACACGTTTGGTACACCAAACGCACACAGCACTTAGCCAGAAATTTACATATTTTTCTAAGCCCGGTCGAAATGACGGAAATGATTAGCATAGTGTCGTGGTGTTTTCTTTTTGGCCAAATCAAATGCATCTGACTGACGCGCGTCTATTGATCCAACACACATCGCCCCCGGGGGTATGCAGAAACCCCATGCTGTCGCCTGTGACAGTGCCGAATCGAAATCGATAATTTTCCAGCGACACACCTTTCCTGGAGCGCGCCACGGACAAATTTCCTTGTCAGTGAAATTGGAAATTGGACAATTTCACTTGGCACTTGGCACTTGGCAACGTTGTGCGTCGACGGTATGTGGTACACGCATGTTGCACGCAGAAATGTGTCAAACGAGCGATGATGATGGAACCAGGTTTGTCGAGAGATGTTGGCCGATGTTCTCTGCGAAACTGAATTGATTATGCACCTCCGTGTCGTCCGCACGCTCAAGGAGGAGGAAGTGGGTCTCCAATTTTAATTATTTGCCATTGATCTTACGCGACAGGGAAAATTGATGGGTCGCGGCTGCAATTAGGTCGCTACAGTCAGGTGGATACTTTTTTTTTTTTGTTTTTTTTTGTTGCAGCATCTTGCGCTCCTTGTTTCGCTGGAACAGGATTTCTTTGTAGGACAATATTTGTGCCACTTTTTTTTGGTAGTTTTGGAGTGCGTTTCTTTTGGATTTTTTTGGTTTCTGGTGGAATTCTTGTTTGTTTGGTAATTGTTTTCACTTAATCAGCGAAAAGGAGAAATTTATACGAATTTACATTTAAATGTCGGTTAATTTATTTTATTGAGTATTTTCATTAAGTACAACGGTTTCGATTTCATTAGGACGATCGCATAAATAACTACTCACGGGGAAGTGCAATTGGGTGTGTAGATACACCCACCAATCAGAGTAATGGGCTTGAAATTTATTCAGATACAGTTTTCTCTCGGGGGATGACTATGTCACGGGGATTAAGAGAAAGCTGTAATTACCAGACACGGATGCTGATAATTATTGGTGTACCAAGAGTTGCTATATTTGGTCTTAATTATACAACGAGGTGAAATCGTACATCGTCTTGGTGTGGACTAAGGGTTGTCTGATCAGTCCACGGTGGCTGTTTCCATATTTGGATGACTGGTTCCTGAAAAAACTGTCGGCAACTAACTTATAACAGCAGTGCCGGGTCCGGTGTGCTAGCGTTTTGTTTAAGACACACTCTCGTCCTGGCGAAAATCGCTACTTATAGCGGAGACTTCGTAGAAAAAACCTACGTGAGACTAGCTAACGAAAGATGTAACGCACTCCCTTCTTGTTTTGCCTCCAGAAAACTCTGGATATGAAAATATGATATCGCCAAAGCCAAACAAATCCTGGCGTTTAGGAGACCCAACCTAGTACTCTCTTAAGCAAAAGGTTTCTAAAATTATATCATGACCACTGTTTGAATGGATAGAAGCCACTGTTTACTGTCGCTAACGCCAGAGAGTCGGCTCAGTAGTCTCACCACTCTTTATAAAACGTGAGGTCTTGCGTAACTGATTTGAGCCGCCTTTGGTAAAAAATTTGGTTTACTTATGAACACGAGGGAATCGACTATTTGGAAAAACACTATCGGCTCTCATATATTTTTCCATTTACCTTGACAAATCTGTCAACTCTTTTCGTAAAGCTGTCTACATTAATAGTTATCTTTTAGTCCATAAAGTGGGCGTGGCTGTTACATAATTCTTAGTTAAATTTTAGTGATATCGTGCTAATCCTATGATTTCATAAGACAAACAGATGCATATGACTTTTTCTTAGAAAAAAGTGGGCGTGGCTGTCACCGATGTGAATTCTGCTTCGCTGTTTAAGAAGACAAGACAAAAAAGTGTGTTTTTGTAATTTCTGGAATCAGTCTGGACCAGTGGGTCCTAAAGACTCTACTCACACGAAACCAAATGTAATCCCATCAATAAACAACATATTCCAAGTAAACAAATGTTCACCAAGTCTACCCGAGTAAATACACCATAAAACTGTAACTGTGTCTATCATGTTCCCCATTATAACTCGCCTTATCTCTCCCAGAACGACACCACTTCCCCATTGCGGCGCGTCCAATAAAAACCATGACCGATACATTCATTACATTAACCCTTGACCGACATTCGTTCGCTTATCGTCCGATAATCCCATAACTATAACTCACTTATCTGCCCACTTTCAACCCGCAAACTCATTATCCACCCCACAGTAACCGCATCGAATAGAATCATGGCGCGCCAGCCAACTTCCACTCAACTACTCAATAAACGATCGCACTTGAACTAATCGATTCAAATGCGTTGGCCATTAGCACACTAATGGCCGTTCACGAGCGTCGTATACGTCCGTCTATCCGTCCGTCCATACGTTCGTCCGACATGTTTCCAATTAAGGATATGCACAAATTCGCAGAGCACACTCAGCACCAAGCAGCCAGTCAGCCAGCCATACATAAACTCAAATTCCATTCCGTTCGATGATAAATAGGTGTTTCAATGTTTTAATGTTGGATGAGTGCAATTTGTGCTGCCGCTGCTGCTGGTGCTGGGTGCTGGTGCTGGTGCACCATTGCTGGCAGTGAGGCCACATCAGGTGAAACCCCATCACGGGATTGAATGTGGGCCAAACGAATCGTTAGATGGGTGACCGTTTACAGGCATAAAACACCAGATGGTGCAAGATGTGTCCTGATTGCCTCTTGTGGTCGGGAATTTCCAAGTCACACCGCATAGCTATTTTCTTCGGCTCCTCGAGCTCACATTTTGATCTTTTCCTCGTCTTCGTCGGCGTTGTTGTTGTTGTCGTCGTCTTCGTCGAAGTCGTTGCTGTCTCGATGGCAAATGTCATAAAACTTCATCTGACTATTAGCTAAGATGTTAACTATCCATGCGTCTGGTTCGATAGACAGAGAAGGAAAGACAACGTTCGTCCGTCCATCCGTCCGTTGTAGACTCCAAACTCAGCCTTCCATTGACGCAATTAATTTTACCATAGAAACGATATTGTTGTTACGCGATGGCATTAAAGCTGCTACCGCAATACTGCACACAGTCGGAGGTATCAACACGAACAACAGATGGGCTGCCAGCCACCTGGATGCTACTCCGTCACAAGACTACCCAGCAGTCTCTTTTTATACCGACTCGTCGTACGTATGTCCATGTGTTGAAATTGTATTGGAATCCGTGTTAAGTTAAGTTCAATGTGAGCAGCAATTTGCATGAAATTAACTTCGATGACGTTTACAACCGTTAGGATACATCTAAGTACCCATAAACTGATATTTCATAACAGACATTTGCAGTTAACCTGCAAACAGAAAATACCAGCAGCGGAGGGTAGCTTCCGCATCATCATTCAATCGGAAATAAGTTCAATGCGCGTCAAATGCATTGACAGTAAAAAAAACGAAACAAAAATGACGGCTCCATGACATGACAATGATAGCCATTTTAGAAAAAACCACTATGAATGGAGAGAAAACTTTCAATACACTGCTGGATCTCGCTGGCAAAACGAAGATTTTATGGTAAAAGTTGGAAAAGTGACAAGAATTTGATAACGAGTCAACATTTTGACAGTTTATATTCAGTTTTGCTGTGTTGTCATTTGATGTTTTGCCGCTGTCAAACTTTTCATTGTGTTTTTTTTTCTCGTTGTTTCGATTGGATACTACCTGTCTGTGCAGAAGGTGCTTCCTTGCGAGAGTGGAGGAATGGAAACAACTCACTGGTACTGGTAGTAATGACGACCTAGTTTGTAGTTTTGTTCAATTGTTGCACACTACAGTACAGTCGCTGAGCCGTGATGTTGCGTGCCACCCGGTAGTGGAGATAAAAAATTGTAGCAACTTAGATGGGTTACCTATTTTATGCAAATATGTGTTATACTTCTGATTGGTGACTGCCACAGAGGAGATCTAATTCCAAAAAGGTGGCGAATTGTCGAGAAGAAGATTCACGACTTTGATGTACAAGGAAGTGGTGCGTGGATGTACTAAAAGGGTTCTGTGCTAAGGATTCGAATCTAATCAGTGCGAGTCTTTCAGCCAAACCTGGTCTCCAAGCAAAGAACCAAATTTGGCTCTTACTGTTGGTATTCTACATATTCTGTTCTTCTATATTCCTTTCGCCTAAATGTGCGGATTGCAAGCGCAATTTTTAGGTGCATTGGGTTGAAACTTCGATGTCAGGTTCCACTTAATGAGTGGTTCGTGTCCGAACTAAAGTGGAGAGAATTGCTTTCTCCATTGAAATAAATATTCTCTTTATCATTTCAATGCTGATGGAGGCATAGTACAACTGTGCAAGCATCGGGTCTTAGATTTTACTTTACTCAGCCAGTCCGGTGACCGTGTCGACGTTCATTCTCCAGAGCTTTCCTAACTGAACTGCTCCGGATATGACATCGATACAGGTGTGGTAGTTCCTTAAAACAAACAATAAATTAGTTAACGACGTTCCACAACTTCTCACATCCACTGTGTTGCACACATAATTAAACAGCTTCGGCCTAAACAGGCATGTGAGCTTCTGCGCTGGTTGCGGTTGCATGCGTGCATGAATCAAAGTGAATTCCAAGAGGGAAATGAGTGTATCGACAATCCGCGCTGCCGGCGAGTATGCCCAACACACATAATCTCCCATCTTGTTTCGAGATATGTTTGCGTGCCACTTTTTGGGATTCATTCGGATAATGATGGGCTTGGACCCTTAAGAAGCACTATCCATTCACTCATTCATTCATAATTGATTGAAGTGAAATAAGTGTTCTCGCTTGTGGGGCGCGGATGAAAGAGAATCAAAATTCCATTCTTTTATACCCGAGGTGAGAGAAGATACTCCTGCGGTTTTCAATTTTTCAGTTTTTTTTTTTTTTTTTGGAATATCATTGTGAATATTTTTGAACTGACACTCTAACTGTGTCTCGGAGGTGTTTTCCCCCGATTTGTTGATTTTTCTTTTCTTTTTGTTAACTCATTTCCAGTTGAGGAAAAATAGAGATGTCATTATTGGTTTTTGTATCTTTGTATCTTTTATGGAGAACCTCACTCCCACTGACTTGATTCTCATTCAATTGAGATGCAAGCCTCCAAGATTCTCCCCCCAAGTAAGTATTTTTAATTCACCGAAACACATTGTAGTTAGTTCACGACATTTCCATTAGATGTCTGTAGCGTTCGAGTCGCATTCGATCGATAGATTAGCGTCTGTCACATGGGAAACGAGCACACATCTAGGACAGTGCTGTTGTTGACCGCAGCTCGTTGCGAATCGAATCGGGTTTCTTTTACTCGCATTTTCGCATTTTGATGGCAAATAATTAATATTGCATTTGTCACATTCGCAGTTCGCAGCGATAAGTGCATCGGCCGATGGCACTTTTAATTAAATTATTGAGCTACTTTTGCGGAGGGAATTGCAATCTATGCTGCAGACGATTTTAATGACGTTATTAATTTTATAGAGAGTGACTTCTGCAGCATAGCGACAGAGTGTAGTGCGGCGGCTTGTGGAGGGTTCAAACCACGAGAGCGGTTTTTAGAGAGGTGTTCCACATTTCGGGCAGATAACCATATTGAGTTGATACTGCGGTTAATTATTCTATCGACTTGAGTGTAATTAAAATTAAATTGTTTTATATAATTCAGTTGGTGAAATCTAAAGAAATCTTCGGGATGGGTTATGGTAGCATTTGCTCTTGCCGCAAAGATTGTCACTACAGACTGTCTTTGGTTCCGGGAAGAGCGCTTGATTTAGGGGGAGATTCAAAGACACTGCTGTAACCTAGTAACCCATAGATTTTTTATCAGCTACTACCAACCATTTTGAGTCAAACTTTGCTTGCTATAGACCTATTCAACCTATAGGCGTAGCTGGTGTTTTCTTTTCTCCTGATTTGCGTGTCGTTAGTGGAATTCAATCATTTCCTTCAAGCTCCCTGTTTTCGAAGCCCATCCGTCGTGCAAGTTCTTTCACAGCCATTCGATTGTCGGTTACTTCTTGTCCTCAATGCCACAACATGAAAGGCGTAACCTCAAAATTAAGAGTTTCTAAGCACAAGGAAGGTTTCACTGCCCTTCCGTCCTGGTTTCTTGTTTGGCTTGAGTGTTTTAATCAGAAAAATAATCGAAACGGAAAATTTTTCACCCAAAAAATGTGTAAAAAAATGGTTACGCATACGCCACCGAAACCTATATGGCTTGGGGTAGGATTGACTGGATCTCGACTCGGTTCTCAGAGGTGCCATTGACTTGTAAGCAGGTTTCCTTGTTTAGTTCCTTTGATGTTGTCACCGGTGCCAATTTAAGCGATGTTCCGTAGTGCGCCTCTTGGGCTAGATGATAGGTTTTCACTAAGCCACCATAGTAGTCGATACGGGAACGACTGGTTCGCTTATCATACCATGCATAAAAGGGTTCAGCTATGTCTGCATATGGAATGGCTTTACTAACGCCTCGCCAAGAATAAAGGAAACAGAAAATTTGTTATCAAAAAAATGTGTAAGAAAAATGATTACGCATACGCCATCGAAACAGATACCTACCTCTCGGTGGTACCTTCGCGTGGCACCATCCACGCCAGATATTCTGTTTCTGTGCATCTGAAGCACAAACCAGCGTTACTGACGCCTCGCCAAGAATAATGGAAACATTTTTCATCCAAAAAATGTGTAAAAAAAATGGTTACGCATACGCCACCAAAACAGATACCTACCTCTCGGTGGTACCTTCGCGTGGCACCATCCACGCCAAATATTCTGTTTCTGTGCATCTCAAGCACAAACCAGCGTTACTGACGCCTCGCCAAGGATAATGGAAACATCCACATTTTTCATCCAAAAAATTTGTAAAAAAATGGTTACGCATACGCCACCTAAACAGTTACCTATCTCTCAGTGCTCAGAAATTCCGAGACATACGTCTAAACCCTTAAAGGTTTACCTCCGGTGATTCAGAACACATTTCTGTTGTCACATCTATTTGATGTTTCTTCGGTTTGTTCAGGAAGTGCGTTGATGGCATTTCTTTTGTCCCGATGCACGCGGGACTCAGGGATATCGGGCTCGGTCTTTTTTCCTTTTCAGGGCTAGCTGGAGTCCGCTCTACGATCCGTCTTCATGTAAAATCAGAATGCTCAGGTCGAAGGCGGAGGATAGTTGCATGACGGCGGCGGTTCCCTTTGGTTGCGTGTTTTCCTTTCTATCAAACGGAAGCTCCGTCGATGAGTTCTATCTGGACACATTACCAAGCTTTGGGGCTTCCAAACGATATTAGCTTGTGTCCCTCGAGCGAGTTTTTTCTTATTTCTTTATGAAGTGAATCAGAATAAAGCCCGTCTTAAACCCAAAGGTCCCATCGTGGGCTGGCTTAATCCCACTGTCGGCGAAGCACGACTAACGGCAGTGTAAGCCTCTTAAAGGATGTCTAAACTGACGCATCGTTTGAATACATTTAGAGATTACAGTCACTTCCGGAGGAGATCGAAGAACAAGAACATTCCATTCCATTCCATCTCCTCCACCACTAAGTACTTCGATTTATCTTCCCCCAAGCCTACCGCATCGTTACCAATTTTTTGTTCTCTCTCTCTCTCTGTCTATCCATCCGGGTCACATGAATGCGTTCTCATAGTATTTATTGATTATCGAGGATAAAAAGATATAGCAACGTCCAGCTAACAACAGAAAAGGGAAAGTCGACCCGACAAACATAAAATTTAAATCAAGATTCCAAAACCGATTCAGATTATAATTTATAATATGTGCTGCCGCTGCATAGCCACTGCACTGATGCTCTCTTGTTGCCATCGGATCGTTAGTTATGCACCAGAGTTGAACGCCGGAGGACCAAAACCAAAACCAAAACCAAAACCGACACCAAACCAAAAACAAAAAAAAAAACCTCAGACAGTAGAAAGAAAAGAAAAAAAAAAAAAACCAAAATCTCTTTCACTGTGAGAAGCAGTTCAATTGAAAATTTTGTTCCTTTTAACTGAAAGCCTTCACAAGGCTTTCTTCAACTTCGTCGCGCCTCCTTCTATGCATAATATTCATAGAAAGTGATGAATTGATGGACATAATGGTAAGCGGGCAGGCGTGTACCCCCCCCTTACGACGAGTATCTATGTGTGTACGTATGACACCACCACACATCACCTTCCTTAAAAGGCACCCTCTGCACCGTTTTAGGTATTTAAGGAGAGTCGCTCTTTGAAAAGTGAATTCGAAAGGTGTTTGCTGATCGAAAATGCTGCCAGAATGTGAGCAGGGGGCGTACGAGTACGTATGTTGCGATCGGTATCTCATTGGGGCATGCATTCACAACACCACGACCATAATAATAATTATGGATTATTCATCTTGCGGGTGTATCTGGCAGATAATCTTGTTTAGACGTCGGACAGGCAGATGCAAATTCTGCTAACTGCAGATACCTACTTAATTTATGCCTCGTATCTATGGCATGTAACTATATGGATTGAATTATTTGCAAACAAATCCGTTTAGAGGCGCACATCCATCCATCGCGTTGCGAACCAAACCACAAACCGCCATAGACCAGACGACAGATTGAGGAGACAACTACTATACTACTACTACACCAGGCTGACGACGACGACGACGACAACGACGACGAAATCAACGATGACGATGACGATGACAATGTTTATGCATCGTCGATTGAATGGAGGCAATCATTTAATCGTGAATTGACTCGGATTTAACCGCTCTGTGCCGTGCCGTGCCCACTGCGCCTCGTCTATCGGTCGGTCGCTTGCTCAATAGAGTCATTCAACAGTGGCAGCCGATGCAGCAGCCAGTTGCAGCTCATGCTGTTGCACAATTGAAATTCGGTGTTCGAAGTAGTGACATCAATGCAGTTGCTTTTTATTTTATTGCATCGTTTTATTTGTTGTTGCTCTTGTTGTTGTTGTTATTGATTTGTTGTTCGCAAGTGATCAATACAAAAAATTAAAAGTTGTTCTCTCCCGCTGTCGGGAGACAGCCGCTGTGGTGTACATCGTTGGCTTTTATTGGTGGCATCGCGCAGATCCATGATTAACTTTGCTAAATTGCTGCCTTTAAGTTCGACTTTACGAGTAACTTGCAGTTAAACTGCAATTGAGCCGCAGTGGCATTTTGTATCTCACGGACTGCCAAGTGTGTTATTATGTAAAATTCGTTAGATTCGATTTAAAATGGTTATTCGATTTCGAATTCGATTTCTATTTCTATGGGTATTGTCGAGCGAAGGCGGACAATTAAAGAAATGAATTATGATACACACCGTCTCGGCTGGGATTATGTTTTGACTGGGCACCCGAGTGACTGGGTATTCGAAAAGGTGTATTCCGGGTTCAATGCAAGACGATTTGGGCGCACTCAAGCTTGTAATTGCGTCAATGGGAGATGTAATTTATACCGATTATGAGTGGCATATGGGCAGAGGGCGCGAGCAATGTGCTTTGGAACAGTTTACACAATGAGATTGCAACATTTGGCATTTGGATGGGGTGTCATGGGTTTATAATTGCTTGAGTGACGTCTCTGACTTAAGTGGGGGTGTTGGCGCGAATGACGTTAACAAGCTGTCGAGCTGTGTACATGGGGCAAGAGTGCAACATGTGCAACACATGGATTGTCCCAAAGGTTAAAGTTATGGTGTCAGTGAGAGGTGTTTGTCTGAAGGTAGTTGTTTTGTGGCCTCCAAAGCACTTGGACTGAAAGACTACTTAGTAGGCATCTATACAAAGGCTTTTTTTCAGTAAGGACGTAACAGTTTTGAATTTAAATAAAACACAGAATAATTGAGGTATCGGGCTGAAATTCATTTCAGACGTAAATATGGAACTCAATCTATCTATGACCAACGCGAGCACGTTTTCAGCGATAGATTCTTCGGAGGCAAATTCCACTAACTTTTCCCCACAAATCGGCCGGAACGTTGCCAATCTAGTAGTCGGTATTGTGCCCTTAACGTTGTTGGCTTGGTGGCATAAACCAAGGACTCAACGTAACCCAAAAAAGAAACAGATCCAACGCCGTTAAATCGCATGAGGGAGGTGGTGAACTTCCCCTTCCATAGATCGATTGGTTGACCAGCTGTATGGCATGTGGAATCATCTTGTTGAAACTACACATTTCTGATGTCAAGTCCAACTAATTCTGGCCAAAAATAGTCATCTTACCGAACTCCATTGACGGTAACATCGCGACAAAGTAATATGACCAAGTTCACTTTTTGTGAATGCAATCGAGTCTCTTGAAGCGCTGTCCCATAATTCAAGACATTGAGCCAAATATAGGCTTCATCAGTGAAGATGATTTTTCGATGAAATCCAGGATTTTCTTCAAATATTTGCAGAGACCAATCGGTGAAGTTTCGGCGCTTCAAATGAGAGGCTTCAGTTCTTGAGTTAAATTGATCTTGGAAGGGTCTAGGCCACGATTTTAAAGAAAAATTCTACACAATATATTTTGAGATACTACCGAATTCTGTGAACCGCCTGAGATCGACTGATTTGGCACATTTTGAGCTGAAGCACCTACGAAAAGCTGGAGTAATTTCCGACCACCAATTTTGAGTGTCTATAGTAATTTTGTATAACTTCAAAACGCTGCTTGTTCTTGAACTGTTATCTGGTGAAAATGTAAACCTTGAATGACGTTTTGACATTGTCAGATCGTAGAAAAAGTCTAAGGATGCGATTGTATCAAAATACAGAATTGTTATGTCCTTATTGGAAAGGTGTTTTTCGGAGGCGTTTTCATTAAATACCGATAAAATGCATTTCATCCAAAAACGCCTTCAATGTTCTAGTTTTCTGTAACACTTCTCTTTTTAAAATTGCTTTACTGTCATAAATTTTTTGTCGAAAACTCCGAATTTGATAATCAACACAACTCTTTCCCCAGGTAGTCTCCACCTTCCAACAAATTGCAAGTTTTCTATATATTCATCCTCAAAGGACATATGTATACCATTAACACTGATTCGTCCCAAAGCTCAAGGGGCATTGCCTTGGAGACGAGAACAGCATTAATTTCGAAAATTTTACTAAAGATACACGTATCTTTCGATCGTTGCAGTCGTAAAAGTTTTTGAATCATTGAGTGGGTGGTTTCGTTTCGTGTCACGTTCACGCTCATGCTCACGTGCATCATTAGCAGTGCAAGTCATATAAAAAATAAAAGAAAAGTCATATAAGTGTTTTTTTTTAATAGAGTAAGGAGACTAATCGCTGGTCCCAAGGGTGTTTTGTATTTTGAACTCTCTAATATCCCCCCATTTGGGTCGTTCCACTTTTCATGTATTTTTTTGGATTTTTGTTTGACTTTCAGTTGTCGTAAAGTATTATTTTTAAACGTCTCGTCTCACGTACTTTTTTTCTTTAATTTCAGGTAACAAAACATGAAAATCAATAGATGTAACTGAGGCGCAGTACTGTTGTGGTAAACTTAGAATATAAGACAGAATCTTAGTTTTAAAAACTCATATATGTATATCCCCAAATGGAGCCATCAATGGCAGTTTGTATCTCTTTTCCAGATATAGAAGCCTTAACTCTTAGATCATCGTCGGACAATATAGTTTTGAGATAGTTTTGCTTGACGTAGTAGTAAAAATCTGAAACCATCGTTTAGACAATATCGTTTTGACGAATCAACTTTTCAACCCTAAAAAACTGTCAAACACTATCGATGAAGCAAACTGCAGACAACAGCTTTTGTTGCTATCGTTCAAACGAGATTTGTTTCAAAAGTAACGTGATGAGGGTCTCGAACTATTCACATCTTTAAATTTTTCCAAATAACGCCTTAAAGGCCCACAGGCGGGATAGGTTAGGTTAGGTACGCGGGTAGGCGACTACAATAAATTATCACATCGCCACACTTAGGTCAGTACAGACCCACAGGCGGGATAGAGCTATAGATATCCTTCAAACAATTTTGGTTCAAAATATCGGAACAGAATCGTTAAACATCCAATATTCCGGCAATGCTCTAGTGAAGGTAATAACCAGCAAATTGACTTCCTTATGCTGAATACAATTTACTGAGCTGTGCTTGCGAATAGCCCTTTCTGTCAGATACACCAAAAGGTACTTTTTGAAACTTTAAATACCTTTTTATCAAACTTGGAACAGGTCAGAGATTTTCTACTTTAGTACAACGAACATTATTTCTTTTGTTTTCTCTTGCCACTCTCGAGCTATGTTGTTTGAAACAGCGACTTTAACAAAAGTAAAAATGTGTTCATGTACATACATACATATATCTAATGCATCATTGAAAGTTTCTCGCTATGAGCAAGTTAAACTATTTCATACAACATTTACGGAAGCACCCTGTTGCCATGATTTCCAATTTTTTTGAAACAGAAACGACAACCCTTCACAGATCTAACCTAGAATGAGTGCGTATCTATTCCAAAAGACGAACTTTTAGGGATATTCGAAGGAAGTAGCCAACTGTAGGAAATATTCTCTTAAAACACTCTGTACAGGGTGCCCATTTTATTAAAAAAAAATTTTACTTTAAATCGTTTTACCAACCTAAAGACCCAATTTGTATGTCTATCGAAAGATTTGTTAAAGATATCGTCTTTCCGAATACCAAACGGAACGTGAACTTTCACACAAAGAAGCACAAAAAGTACTGAACACACTAGACAAAGCTCACCGTGCTGTATGATTGTGAAATACAATAGTCGTCTCGTAGATTTGTCAAAGGCTTATGAGGATTTCCGTTTCCTCTGGTTTTCTCCACGTCCACGTCCACTCATTGTCGGAACAGATACTATCTACTTGTATTTCTCTAGCCCAGGTGACGAGAGCAATGCTTATCCGCTTGTGGCTTATTAGATCAGACAATGAATCTGCGGCTTTAAAATGGATTTGTCACAGCCAACAGACAATTGAATTGGAAAATTCTTGAAATCATATCCACATCTAAGTGTCTTCTATCACTTGAACTACAACTAGATACGAGTATAGGTAGGGGTGCTTGAGCTGTCGCTGTGAATTTAATATCAAAACATATCACTTGAGTGAAATTCACTTTGTGTTTATAATGTTTGTTGTTAATCCATCGGGCGTGCAATGCATGCAATCTACATCTGCATCCCATTGTGCTTTTGTTCCTCATGTTAGTCGGCGATTTGAAGGGAAACGTTGAAAAAAAAAAAAAAAAATCTGCACTTGCAGCAGTTTGCGCACACACGATATCGAGTTGCAAGTTGGGGGAGGACTTCTACTACAAACGTTGAGGCTAAAACATGTTTTTAGCGGAATTAGTGGCAAATATAATCCATGTGAAATACAGCACGTTTTCGGATCTAGATGGCTTTGTGTGGCACGGTGTTGTATGCGCCACACGAAAGTGAGTTTCGTGGGAACAAAGAAATTTGCTAAAAGCAGTCGATTTGTAACAGGCACAGACAGCTCAATGCTATTGTCATTGCCAAACGAAGGAAAATAAAAGTCGATGGTATGCACGAATGGTGTTCGCTGTGGTGGGAGTACAATTTTAATGTCCTTACATGGTAAAATGTGGAATAGTACCTACCTATACTTGCGACAGGCGTAAAGGTCAGTGCTAGTGAGAGTTTAGTGCCGGTTGGGTCAGGAATCAATGGTGTAAATGGCTTGTTTTTGTCTCAGATCCTGGTCTCAGAAATGTCTCAGAAAAATAGAAGAGCAGGACTACATTTCTGTCTGTCTGTCCTCTGTGCATAGATACTTTGAGTCTGAAGCACCAACTCTTGGTCAGACTTTAAAATTTTATTTCAACTTAGAATTTTAATTTCTGATCCTTCTTGGCATGAGTGTCAGACATGCCCAGTGTCTCCTCACGAAAGTTAAAACAAAAAGTGTAGTCGATGGCACTGTCGGGATACAAATACCAACTTTTCCGTCAGTTGTAGGTATGATATTCCGATATGAAGAAGTCTAAAAATTACTCACCATTGTCTCCTCAAAATGTAAGAGAATTTTGTTCCATTACCCATATACCAGTCAGTAGCAGTTCTGCAGAAACAAAACCGCCAGGAGATAGTCCATCAGTGAAATTCTGAAGACGCTTATTTGGCTTTTCCCATTTGCCTTACAGAGAATGTCATTTCACAATTTCATTCTCTCCTTCGTCAGACTTTTCCTACCAATCTTGTAAGAACCTATAAAACAGAGAAATTTACCATCCCTGTTCACCATACACCTGTCAACCTCTGCTCATAGTATTTGTCGGTATTTCTTGAAGTGAATTTCCTAGAGACTACCATTTTCAATTCAGAAGCTTACTAGAATTTTCAATTTCCGAAGTTCCATATTCCACGAAGGCAAATTTTTGCTCCTTCTCACATATAGCGTGCGCAGGGATGTTATATACATATTTCTTGCTTTTCTCCTATCAGACGCAGTTGGCTTTTAAAAGACACCGATTTGCGGAGAATATCTTTTGTCGAATGTACTTAGTAGGGAGAAGAAGGAATTCAATAAGGCTGTGAATCGCCCTCGATTTTTGTATACGGTCTTAACTTTAGAAACTTTTTGGCGAAATGGCCACAAAGCATTAGTGTTCTTGCAGCACGCAATGCAATACCGTGGACCGAATTCAGGGTGTAGTCACTCAATTCGAATCGGTAGTCATTGCACACCATTTTCAGTACAGAATATGAAAGCTCTACCCGACTGATGCAATGACCGGAGACAAAATTCATGGTAGCGCTGTAGAGGACTTCTCGAAGATGGAATAGTGGGGTCTGAACAAAATCTATTGCCTTATAGCCATGTTTTCAAATGGTTGATTGAAGGTCAAGAGTTAGGCAACTCAAACTCTGCTAAACGTGATTCAAAGTAGTACCTAAAAAGTTACCAACGAAACCACAACTTTTGAATAACGATTTATAACGAGTAAGACTTCCGAACTAAGCCTGTATTGGGAACTAGCTGCGACCCGATTAACGTCGTATTTATGTGTTCCTCCAGCAGTTTAGCTGTAACGACAATAGCGATGTTACCAAAGCTTAATATAAAAGAAATCCTCAGTATCCCGTCATGCATAATATTACAAAGTATAGGCCCGAAAACAGAACCCTGTAGTACTCCACCGGTAACATAGTAGTGCTCAGGGAGGCAGTAGGTACTCTATATCTGAATCCTACCCTTGGTATATGCATTTTGTACGGTTAGCAGGGATTTAGGGCCGCGTTTTAGTATCTCTTTCTTTCAATTGCTACCATCAGTCTATTGCTGATATTGCATTCTAAGTTAGATGAGGTGGGATATGTCTTGATACACTATGGGCAAGTTTGTGCCTTGTTAAAAGAACATATTCTCCAGCCATTCTCTTTCAATTTTTCTAAAAAAAAGTCAATAAACATGGTCCAATACCGATCTCCATTAATCGATTAGTATCATTGACGAGGAAGTTTGGGCCAAGACCCCTCCATAGTGAAACCGGAATGAGGATGTAATGGCTTCGAGTTAGGTTGCTGGCTTGAATTGGCCAAAAGAGTTCATTACTGGAGCACTTTCCCAATTTTATAGCAACTACAGATGAGTTAAAGCCTCACACATGAGACCTTCCAATTGGAAAACCTTTTCGTTGTTTTTTATTTCTTTTTTCCAAAACTTTCCCTTAAAATCCTCATTCAGTGATATACTTTCCCCTAGACGCGCAATACTCTGCAGAACTTTATTGTCAGTTAATTTGTACAACTTTTCCTTCCTATAAAAACGTTATGTCTTCGCAGTAAATGTCAATAGATACTCAACGTGTGGCAACATCACACATCCTCTCCACACCTCGGCGATGCATATTGCACACACCAAGGAAAATGTCATTTAACGAGTCCATAAATGGCCTAAAGCCATCACGGTTTTTCCGTTTGCCATTACCGCAAATCCGCCAGTCAAGTCCAATCCGATAAACAGGACAAATCCACACTCATCGTGCGATCCATCTGCCTCACAAGGCCCAACGACGACGACGGGGAGATGGGAATTTTGGAAAAACAAAAAAATCGGTTCCCAAATTTATGCTAAATACTGTAATTGTGAGTTTTCCGCGTCCCCGCCATTATCGTTTGGCTAATCGGTCTTACAATGTCGGACGACGCGCAAATGCGCCGGCGCGCCGATGAACTCTGGCGCGCAACTATCTGTATCTGCGGTGAGTGCCTCGACCAAGGAGGAACTACTTAAACTCGTTTATGATGGATCGGTACCGTATTTCAGCTTTGAAAACCCCATATACTCGTAGCGTTTCGGTCTCGAGTTTAGCCGAAGGGCAAGTCGCTATGAGAGTTTCGCATATCGCAGCCGATACTGCTGCGCGCTGCCGTGTAATTCTTTTAACTGCAATTCGGGTCAATTGGTCATCACGAGTGATTTGCGAAATCTGATTAATTTCCCGAGATATACTGCGTACGATGCGGATGTGGCTGTTCGGCTGTGTGGAAGAGGACTCTCAAGCAGGTTTTTCTTTTCGTTTTTTTTTTGTTGTTTTATAGTAATCCATCGACACTCTCTGCTGGTCAGCAGTTTCGGGGTACTCCTTCGGTGATCCTTCTCTGTCATCGATGGAGATTTTTTGAGGCATTCGCTTGACACTTTCATCAGTGATCTGTGATCAGTGACGAAACACGAAAGTGAATGTTTCATAAGGAACTGAGTTATGGAACACCTACGTGTTGTGGCCAAACGACACGAGACACGATCTCGCAATACCGGACCGATGCTGAGTGAATTTTTGACTTTTTTTTTGGTTTTTTTATTGCAAATTACAAGTGAGGGGCTAATGTAAGACATTAAAGCCCAGGCAACAAGTCGTAAATGTGTATCTATTGTAAAATGTGATTTTTACGATAGTCGTGATGAATTTTTTTACAATTCCAATGATACTTACTTTTGATGGCTGGATAATGGGTTGGTTTGTTTTTTTTATGATGATGAACGATGAGAGGTGATCCGATGAGGTAGACGATATGTCTGAGGGAATAGAAGCATTACACATAGGTCACAGGGAGTATTTGTTTTAGTGTCAGTGTCAGTGGAAGAAAGTTGGTACGTTTATCGTTCAGAAATTTATGGGTTTTGGGGAGTACCTGCTGCCCGTTCATTTCACATGTCTTAGTTATTTCATCGTGTTCTAGTCGCTGTATCTGGTACTCGTATAGTTCGTGGTGGAATCTTCTCAAAAATTTCCCTTTCGGTAGGGTCCATGGTCCATCGTCATAATTTGGGGCTAAGATGATCAAATTACTAGCATCTAAGCCCTAAGAAAACTTGGCTTTACTTCTGTTGTGGTAATATTGGTCGAATTGATCGCAGAGCCAAGGTAGCTAAAACTCGCTACTACCAAAAATTAGTAGCTGTAGACAGTGAAGAATTGTAAGCTAGTATTTGCGGAGACAAACTGTGGTGGTAAGGAAGTCACAGGACAGTCGCCTTGCCTAGATCATTTTTTTGACATCGAAAGTCTCGGTGAGCTCTCTAATAATAAGGATGTCTCTTGTCATCTTGACTATCGACATCTGGATCTGTTGTGACCCCACTCGTGATGTATCCATATTGGGAGATCTTTGAAGCTAGTAATTGTTGCAAGTCTACTTGGGACTGTCTTGTTGGAACGACATGCTGTTAAGGTCCAAAGGTTATACCATTCTGACTCCTAGATCAGTGGGAGCTTGCACTACCTTGATACCTACATACATATGCTCACACTCAAAGCTTGAAGACTGCTCTACGAGTTTTGTGAAGATCGCCCTTGGAGATTCCAATATTAAGATCAAAAAGGATGTCAGCGGTTTCAGACCATTCACCTTGCCGCAGGAAAACGCTTGGTTAGTCTGTTGCACTTGTGTATGATCGGACTCCTAAAACACAAAAGAGGATGCCTCTCCAAGATAGTTAATACCCTCACACTGTACTATAGAAAGACATACCCAAGATTAGGTATTTCCTGCAATGCCTTCTGCAGAAGCTAAAGCGACCTAAGCACGAACCCTGTACCAACATCAGAAAGGCTAGACTAAATGAATACCTAATGATCTGAACGATCTCAGCAGCGCCTTCAGGACTAAGATTGACTCTTTCATAGAAAAGGGTAAATGATTCCCAGAGTAATGATTCCCACCTTACACATTACCATCACGGTGGACCTTCCTTCGGTCTGATTGCATCCTCACCGAGGACCGGTCTCAATCTTAATTGTAACACGATTTTGTATTACACCTCTGGCTATCAAATAACGCCAGGTTTGGATCCAAATAGCAAATATCGTAGGATTTTCAGAAGTGAAATTTTCGTACAAAAATCCTCGTGAAAATGCAGACAAATTTTACCCACTTACCCTCAATTCAAGTCCGAAAGCTGACTTGGAAAGAAAAAACGTTTTCAATGTACACAACTAGTCTAGTGGCCTACAGCACGTAAGGTCTTGTACCTCAGGGACTCAAAGATTAGCGTATGGACTACCAACGTCATTAGAACCCTGCCAACCGAAGGCCTTCAAACTTTACTGGCATTGATCACTGTCGATTTGCATCTACAAAAAACAGCTGCAACGTGCGATCTAGGTTTAAAGCAGTCCAACTTTTATTAGAGGAGGAGATAGATCACCAAATTTCCGGTGGACGGAGACACTATATAACTCCATTCCATGACTTTAGGCTAATAGCCTTTTCCCTTTAAGAGGGGACTGCCCGAACGTTTTGGCGATTAAACCGAATAGAAATTTGATTCTCACGAATGACTCAGAATAGGAAGAAGGGTGGACTTGCAATAGCACGCTCACCAAGTATTGCAAACCACCGTAGTGTACTCCAAGTGGAACTCTTAAAAATTTCAGACGCGCCACAGAAAACTATGCGTCGTCGTTCAACTCTGGTGAATTTCAGAATTTTCAGATAGGACCTGGCACAGACCTTTCTTCTACCTCCCCTAAGAATTGTCAAATCCTTGACCTCACTTTCGGACTCCAGTCAACGAGAGATGCACAAACAAATCACAACAATACTAGAACCTGGCAAACCTTGGGCTTTTTTAAAGTGCATTTAGCGCTCTTCGTGAAAATTATTACCGCCCCAACCCGGCCCACCAAAGAAGGTACGACAAAAGCAAAAGACATCTGCAGAACCTAGCCTATGCAGAACCAGCTGTCTTCCACGAATACCATGTCGACACTTCGAAGACCTGGGTGAGATGTGAAGAAAGTCACCATAAACCGTTCTAAGATTTATAACGATCTGTGCCAGGTTCACAGGGGAATTTTGTCCTCCAGGTTTCCCCACGACAATGGTAAACAATGGATCCATTGGTGATCCGAGTGCAACCTACATCTCTTTGCTTAAATGTATTGAGCTCACTGAGTTCAGCATCATAAATCAGTTCCTTGACAAATTCACTAAATCCGAGTCAATCTTGTTGAACACAACAGTTCATAACGCTGTCAAGGTTAGAATTGGAAGGGCTTTACCTACAAAGCTGTGGCTGGTCTTAAGCAAGAAGTATAATGAATTGGCTACGCCTGACGGAAGATCAAACTAGATCGTACTCACATAAATATTTCTTTCGAAATAGTTGAACGTAAACGTCTCCCAAATGGCCTTGCAGCACAAGGTAGGTACGGAGTTGGTGGTGAATCATCAATTAAACGAAAAATGCACTTTAGACCATGTCTAATCGTTAACTTATCTGATTCCTGAGTATCGAGTACGAGTATCGCTTAGATGCGCTCAACTTAAATCAGGAAGCGCAATTTATTCAGCCACTGAACTCTGGACTTGTCGCAGTTCTCAAGGTGGTGCACCTTTGTGCTTCTCTAAAACGTTCTCTAGTCGTGTGGCAGTTAGTACAGACCACACCGTGCCTGTGCCTAATGAGTCAAGTTTAATTAATTATCCAAGCAAATTGTGTTCGGCTTCATTTACATCTAAATCTGCAGTTTATTCAGAAACCGAACACCGTTCAATTAATTATTCAATTTGTATCTGCGAATGCATGAGTAATGCAATTTTTATATTCCATCCTCTCTCTCTCTCTCTCTCTGTCTGTGGAATATTAGTTTCCCTTGGTAGTAGCGCTTGAAATTGTATTTCGAATTTTATGTTCAATCACAAGGAGCGGGTCCCTGTGGGCCCAGTGTCCAGTGTCCAGAGACACAGACACAGACATCCGAAATATTTTATTATTTATAGTTTCCGCGTTTTTGTTTTGTTTTTTCCTTGGTTGGCTAATTTATTGCCACGAAACACGGACATGTGTACGTATACATGACATGTCCTTATGGTGTTTCCAGCCAAAGGAATACAACACTCCTCGAACGATATGCATACCAACAAACGCACGTTTTATGTGGCTGAACAAACAAAAAACAAGAAAAATGCTTCTCCAAGCACATGTCGTCGTTCCTCATTAGGTGGGGGGTTGCCTGCATTTGTTGTTCTTTACGTGGTGGTTGTGTTTGGTCTGCGGACAGGTGATTGCCATCCAAGTGGATCGTCTTTTTTTTTTTTTTTGATTAACTTGGCCTGGACGTCTGGCCAGCCAACTATTGTGCTGAAGTCAGAAGTTAGTCTGTGTTATTTGCATATCTGCGATGGAGTTAGATAACAGGGCTTAGATACTTCAAACGGTGTAAGCAAATTTTTGTAACACGACATGTGAGGCATGACTGTCTGTTGCGATGGGGTCACTGTGGGTCATACGCGCGTGGAAGAATTTCTGCGAAATTTAGGGGACTCGCCTTTGAGATGTCTTTTTCCAGATGTCAGTGTTGGACACCGATGAGTTCAAACTACAGATGTAGACCTACTAATTCCTAGAAGTTGTTCTTGCTGTCATACTTCCGTCAGAGCGGAGTTCTTAGTACGCAAACATTCAAGAGATATGTGCTAGAGTTGACTCTGGATGGACTAGATGTTGCTGTGGTGTGCTCTGAAGGTTTTCGGGTCAAATGATGACTTCTATCTTTGACCACTGCGTCACAGTTGCGCATAACCTTTTAAGAAAAAGAGTTAAAGGTAAAACCCTGTTCGCCTGCTTCGATAGTTAAGCTATTAAAGTCGGTTTCGTTGGGTATACGGACCATGAACTCAGCTGACTGTCCTCTCTTCTATAAAATTTGGAGGAGATTTTTGGCCACTGCGTAGCATTCGGGAGGAAGTGGGGTATATCTCAAACAAAAATGAAGAAAAACTCGTCCATGCCCCATTCCGTTATTCCGGCAGTAGCGTCTCGAATGTTGGCCTCGAGTTCGGCCAAAGTAGACTAGGGGCTTGACATAGCCCCCAGAGAAAATAATCGAGTGGTGTCAAGTCGCATGGTTGCCGCGAGATGACCCAGTCGCCAGATTTCTCCTTCACAACTTAGAGGGTTGCGTCGCTTGTATGGCATGTAGCGCCGTCCTTTTGGAACCATATCTCAGATTTTTCGATGTCTGTCGAGGTCAGGCCACGGAAAGTCGGTTAACATCGCTCTATACCCGAGACTCACGCTCAAACTTTTCTGACGAATGACCTGCACACTGAAGCCATGATGACGACCGACCTCATTACGACATTCAAATCGGATTTATAGGTCAACTGATCCAGAATTTCGATATTTTTTTTTAATAATTTCTGAACGTTCGGCAGGTGGAATGGCAAACCTTACTGAATATTTTGACAGCCGGACGTCATTGGCAACTGTGACAGCTGCTAAAACATATAAATTGAAAAGAGTATCATTGCTATCTGGTCACCCTAAAGAAGGCATAGTGTTGGTAGTAGAACCCATAAGTGGATTCATATCCCTCTGCTCTGAGTAGCTGGGGAGATAGTTTTCTTTACAAAGAGATACTCTCAGGCTATTGTATGGATGTTGAAACGTCCTCCGGAAATATTTAGCAACTCCCTCCTACCATTGCTTCAACTGTCACAATTCAACAGCCCCACTTACACGTAATGATGTGTTATCGAACCAAATTGCCAAGACGTACATAAACCAGGTCATAATACAATATCGCTGCTCAGATCCCACTCAGTCTTCGAATTGAGAAGTGAGAAGCACTATGCAATTTGAATGGAAGTGCTATTCCAATCCAAGCATCATTGTAAACAATATACTCCTCCGCCTTGCTGCAACACGCACATCCGGACTACACGACCGAACAAGGTGATCTCCAAGTCATCATAAATTTTAATCCATTCCAGTTCCCATAAAATTAATAAGGAAACGGCTAGCAATAAAAATCAGACCATCACCGTTTTTAAATTTCCCTCCTAATTCCCAGCAGAGTGCTCATGGTGCTCACTAGAAAGGTGGCCATTTCGCTGCTACTAAGCCAGCTTTCGACAAACAATGTCAATAAAATTCACCTGGCAAGTGGATTTACTTAAAAACCAAATTAACGCACGCAATATAAGTTTACTATTACGACGACCACTATGACGACGACGACGACGATGAAGGTAATGATGATGATGCAGAGGATTAGTTTGCTTTAACCCGTTTGATCTTATCCTCGCGCATTTGTATAACACCTGTGGTGCATGATTATTGCCCCAACACCATGGCCCCTCGATGTTTAAACGTAAAAGATACGTCCTTTCGAGAAAACTCCTCCCACTCCACGCCAATCAGTGGCTGAGTGTGCACTCGACGCTCACACGAATGGCTTTGCATTAATTAATTCAAGTCGTAATCGATTTTGTTGGATCTTTTAATTGAAACCGAAGCGCGCACACATACCGAGCAGCGTACCATGGCCCGCAATGGCAATTAAACGGATAATATTTGTGATTTACGTGCAACCTGCTGGGGCCGCCCGTACATGCCCGTACACAGGGGGACAACAAAATTTCTCCTACCCCAGTGGAGCAGCTTAGCATATCCCACACACGGTAACACTGCTGCCACCTACTTTCGAAAATGTGAAACCCAAACCTTCGTGGCATTGTTGTCATCGGGGATAATGTTGCAATCTGACGCCCACTTCGGCGGCCATGTATCCTACTGGCATGGTATCCATCAGATTCATTTGAATTTTTGTTCGCAAATTCCGGATTGACACTGTTCTGCGGTCCGACGAGCAACACTTGCACCCGAATTGCGATCAAGAAAAGGCGCCTTTGGCGTGGTTATGGGATGCGAGCGGCACCAGCGTCAGCGCATGTGCGAACGCTGCTGTAGTGGTGTGTAATCACGATTTGTCGCCCGTGGTGTATTAGTTGACACATTGATATAAATTGGAGAGCAAATCTAATTCCCTGGCTTTGTGTGTGTGTGTTTTTTTTTTTTTGTTTCTCTCTCTCTGGGATTGGAGCGTAACACAGATCCGCTTGTGGTGGAACACTCCAGTGACACCTTAATCCGTTCACTTTGAGAGATGGAGTGTTTGTAGTTGCCCGGGGAACGCAGTCACAAATGTTTTCCGTTGGAATTCAAATATTAAAACAATCATAAATCTTCTCGAGGGGTATTGATTTCAATTTGGCTTAACCTACACGGATGTGAGGCGGTCTACGGCAGTAATCCCGGTGTGTAGATAGATTTATCTGCTTGGATAGAGTGAGTGTGGATATACATACTTTCTCAGCGATAGGATGTGGTTTTCTTTATCCCGGGACGGATCAACGCTTCAATTTGGGAAGTTGGTACTGGTCCTTTCTCATTCACTTTACTAGGGCATGGGTTTGGGGTGATTTCGAAGACTGTTCCCACTGAAGCTCGGAGAGAGTCAAGGAATCTTTTTAAATCCGAGCCTAAACACAGCCTCTATCGTGACTGGTATAAATTTTAAAGCTTATAACGTAGCCTTGGTAACCTTCAATGCTATGACTGTTCATTGAAAAAAAGTACTCGATTTTGACTGTCCTTAACAGGGACACAAGGGACACAATAAGACCGCGCAATTGATAAAATTTTGTGCGTGATATCGAGGAGACTCTTACTTCTGTCTTGGGGATTGGATAAACGATGCGGACGTTCCATTCATCGATCGTATGTACATCTTCGAAGTTATCGCCCAATTCTTTGGATAACTTTTGGATTATAAGGCATTGGACACCATTTGGCCAGATTCTTGACTATAGAAGTGTTCTTTCCAAATTCGAAGCCCCGATTGTTGCTCCTAACCGTCCAACTCACAAGCAGATCTCGTCCTTAGCAGTGACGCTTGGTAGGTGACTTCTTTGGCTACAGACACTTCTCGGATCTCTGGTCAAATCTTTGTTATCGTCTACTGAAACCTAAGACCATTGATCCCTTACTGGGATTGTATTTGCGCGTGGTACGATCTGTAAAGTTCGTGCCAATCCCGACTGAAAGTCAATCGAGACTCAGTGTCATGTCGGTTGGAATGTACTATCAAATATATTTCATCTGGTGCCAGAAATTCAGTCCGATCAGATAGATTTTAAAAATTTTCGAATATTTCAATCAGCTGGTGTCTTTGGATCCAACACCAAAGTCCAACTGCATTCCAGACAATCCATTTAGATCTGAACCAGGTTAAGCCTTAGTAAAGGTATCAAGGGCGCCAGGATTTATATTCTTTTCAGATCGTCAGGCAGCATAAGGACTGTCGTCTTCTTAGTATATATGTAGCTACAATCTACACAATCTTTTGGCAGACATAACAGAGTTGTAGGGGCCTTATGCACTCTATACCCTCCTAAGTTGGACCAGTTAAGGTCAGCTACATATGTTGATAAATTTTTTTTAGAATAATCCTCTTAGCCACACAGATCGGTGGTCTAACACCTCTAACTGGGTTGCTTTTTCGCAGCTCTATATCCTTTTTGGCCATTTGGTCCATGTACCCAGTATAATCTGACACGGTTCTGCGTACGGTTCGCCCTCTTGTCGGATATTCTCTTCGAGACCTACCAGAGTCTATGATGCAAACCGTCATCCTGAAAACGCATCCTACAAAATGCCCATTGCCTCGAGAGCTGTGTGCGCTATTGCACCATCCTGTTGGATAAACATGTCCTGCTCTGCCGACGTTTCTTCGAGGCGAGGGGCTAAACGCTAGAACTGTAGCGTTTCTTGATTTGTCGTACTAAACAAAACTGACAGTTACCACGGTTTTCAAAAGCTAGAGCATCTTCCGATAGAGGGGTACATTTTGGGCCACCTTGTATGAACTCTACGCTTTGAAAGTGACTCGTTCTCTACATGCACCTTAGGACGCTGGGGCAACAATCTAGGTCTTACCTTCTGGTTCTATCCAGATCATAAAGAAGAGAAAGATACGAAAAGTCTATTCTCTTGACTTGCTAGCCATATGGATTCCACTTTGGTGGTTTAGTTTCGGCATACTCTCTGGTCTATTGAAAGACACAAGAGCTGCAGTTTCTCCAGATCAATGGTACCTTCTGGGTAAAGTTCAAGTTCGTCATGAATCGGGAGTCATTCCAATCAAATCATATGTATCGTTTCAACTCCTTATCGAACTTCCCAAACTCTCTCCAAGCACTTCGATGTCAATCTATGAGAATCAGTCCCTTTCGCCTTTTGTGGCGATAACTCATTTTCATCTCCCTTGGGGGTAGGCACACTATATCACTGATTACATCTGAAACTCTTTGACAGCAACTTTCTGTAGGAATTTCTTCGTCGATATTGTCAACATGTTTGGGTTTGGGTATCGCCCAACTGTATCAATACCTTCACTTTTTTTTTTTTCTAAACCAGACTAATCAAATAGAAACTTTCCTTAACGACTTCGCTTAATTAACACATTATGTTACAAAAGAGGTGCCAACTAACAAGTGACATCCCATTACCGTACCTAGTCCACAACGAGTTATGCTCTTCCCCCGAAAATGTATCTATGACCGTTCTCGTGTTACTTTTCTCCAAACAGACAGACACCCGGACCCGGTGTGGTGTGTGTGTGTGTGTGTGTATGAATTTAAAAGGAAAACAACTAGACATTTTCTCACCTTTATCTATCTATAAGCGAACACTTCAAATAGTAAAAGTCAGGTGCTTTATGCACGTCCGATCACTTTTCATTTCGTGATTTATCAATTTCACGTGAGTGCCAAAGATACCTTAAATCGATAGCACTTCGATGCGAGGTCTTCGATAAATGCCGGTGCGAGACCCCTTGGTGTCGTATGCTAAACTCCCAGAGCTCCAGCATCTATGTATCTCAAATCAATTGTATCGTTGGTTCGATTCGAATGCAGCCACCAGCCACCAGCCACCAGGCACTCATTTCCGAGTTTAGAGTTTAGAACGGGTTTTCTTTCGCCGGGCCTTGTATGTTGTTTATGTTGGATTTGTAATGCTCTTTGTAAATCATAACCTAATCACGTCTAACGAACGCAGAATTAAATTCAAATTTACCTCCATCATCTTTGGGATACCGGTGGCTCCTGGATAGCTACGCGCCAATCCGTTTCGTGTGCCTATTCATCTTAATCCATGGGAATCAGATATGTGTACGAGTATGTGTGGTACATAGGTTGGTAATCAAAATCACAATCACAATCAAAATCCGACTAACTAATGTCGCTGGTTTGGAAAAGCACTTGTATCCGATCTAATGGCGGACATTCCCAGCGTACATGAGCACTACACCGCGTAGTTACATGTCGCTCCCCCATGTCAGATGTGTAGCAGCGATTCGCGCCGGGGGCAATTATTAACGGTTAAATGCAAAGTTAGACGGTTTTAGATGCGAACGTGTACGCGCAATGTGCACGAGAAAATGTTTCACTTTTGTTGAACTTCAAATTGTTGGCGGAGAAGGATGAAATTCGCTTTCGCGGAATGTGTCTACAGGCTGTGGTGCTCAAGAGTCACTTTGTATTTGAAATGCAAGGACACTGGGGTGTAAAAGTCGTACAATTTTCAGTTTTCTTTTAAAAAAGTTCAACTCATTCGCTGAGACGTTTCATATGGCTAAACGGAGCCGGTTGTTTAGAATTTGTTTTTAAAATAGTTTATGTAGAGCTGAACTAAAGCCACAAATAGACAAAATAAGACACAAAAATCTACAATCCATCGCATAACCTACCATTTAGATACTCGTCACCGAAAGATTTCCATTGTACTACGATCGTGGGATCCTTTTTCAGAATCATATGTCGATCGTGATTGATTTTTACTGAACGGTGATCTAACTATCTGATGATAGTTGATTGTGGACGATCACAATCTTTTTTTTTAAGGTGACCATCAGCGTGCTCATAACATTTTTGTAGTCATTTTTGTTTGACAGCACGATCGTCTTACATAGAGCAAGATCGGTCCTTAAGAAAGCCTTAGATTCTTGAAGACCGATCTTGCAATAGTTGGTGATGCTCACACTTTGTTACGACTAGCTCTCTGTAACACGATCGTGCTCCCAAACAAAAATGATCGCAAAAATGTGATGATCACGCTGCCTATCAGAGTGTTGCCGAGGAGTTTCACGCGTTTACACAGTATGATATAAGATCTTGTATGCGATGTCCAAGAGACTAATATCTCAGGACTCTTGTGGATCTCTTCTAGTAATGATACAAAATATACCACCTCTCCAAGTAACCATTGAAGTCAGAGATGACATATTTCTAGCATTACACAGCGAGCTCGCACCGCAGTTGCTACTTTATCCTAGATGTACAGTAGTCTGGTTAGGCCTTCGTTTTGGGTCGATCAGAGCCTACAAACAGACAGACTAAAACTATGAGCAATATTGACAGTTTTGATTAGGTTAATCTATGTACTATTCACTAACGAAGGAATGCTGCCATTTTATAGTGGCGGCTCCAAAGTGGAAGAAGCCAGTGGAATCGACTATTCTTTCAGAATTAGTAACGATTGTAGCGCCTTTACTGTCGATGATAATATACTCCGGATAGTCGTTAAGAATCTTGGAGTAATTAGACTCATGATAAACTTTAAGCCCTATTCCCATGTGACGTCTTGATCTCAAAGAGGACCCTATGACAGGTAAAAAAAAAATAAAAAAATAAATACTTGGCGCAACAGGTCGATGGGACCCAAGGCCTAGCTTCTCACAACCATTCGTGTTGTGCGTGTTATATTCTTTACACGAATGGATGGGGCCTACTGTTTAATGCAGTGTCCGAAGGGCAATTTGTTATTTGAGAAGCTTTCTCGAGACAGTTGTGTACTCTCGGATGTTTGTCAGACGCTCGCGAGAGGTGAGGCCATGAAAAACTTATAGGTGTTCCCCGACTGGGATTCGATCTCGATCCCCTTTGCTCCATAGTCCAACGCACTAACCACTGAGCCACGGCGCCCACTCCCTTATGACAGGTACTAGGACATATAAGGTATACCTACATATGTACACCTAAGCCAACCTATCCTAATGTATTGACATGCTGCTGGTGATCTCTCGCAAATATCATTACACCCTTCAGTCTTCATGATTCTTCCTTCTCCGCGTTTCTCACTAAGCAGTGACTTAGGCCTTCCACGCTCGTATCAGGATGTTCTGTAATTTTACGTGAGGGTGGCCCATACTGACGTATGGCAACTTGGGTGGTAACAAGCGGTTTTTGAAAGCTATCTTAAGACCGTGGCTAACTTTTATTGCATTACTGAGGCAATGAGAACCGCTTGAACCACCAGATCTTTTGGTAGAAGGATCTGTCCCAAACAGTGATCTGTGGCTGGTGGTTTGAAACTCAGTATGACGGAGATCCTGCAAAAAAGTATGAGCGACATAGAACTTCTTGTCTAAATTTTGCAACACCATTCGTGACTTACTTTTCCCTTCAGAAAAGTATATCACGAATATCAACTACCAGTCAACGAATCAAAGGTCCGTCTACTCAAAAGGTTCCAAAATTGACATAGGTTCGGATTCTACTCGGAGGCTCTCAGACTGTCCAGTTCAGTTAGATCTTATGACAGCAGCAGTCAGTGCTTCCAAGTTCCAAGTGCTGGCTGTGACAGTAGCTTGGCTTGAAAAACCTTAGGTTCTATAGTATGGGAGTCATAACTCCTAGTATCTGCATTGATCTAAGTGTTCGGGGCGCAAGACTCTTTTGACCTATCAACCCATGAATCTAGCCTAACCTAAGGTGCGAATCCTGAACTCAAAAAAGACAAAAAGCCTGCTATTTGGAAAACACTTTCGAACGTTTTCCCTGCTATATACCGTCTACTGCCCACGGTTTCCAAAGAAATGCACAGCAGCTGTAGTCATAGTTTTCCTTGCCTTGTTTTGCCAGGAGGACTTGGTCATCAGTTAAAATATGAGGAGCAGAGTTTTTTGATTAGTTTTGAAGTTCTTTGAGTAAAAAGAAGGTCGTAGCATTGAAGCCCAGTTCATCAACTAACATTTTCAAAGTTGTTCTTAGACCTTGGATCGGTCGAAGTCTTGGGCTGACTTTCACAGGAGTTACGTTCTTCGAAGTACCACGTCTAGCAGGACACTTTCAACAGCTGTGTCCTTTTGTTGCCAGGTGCTTATCGCATACTTTCTAGCTCCACTGTACAGCGAATGTAAGTATGAGTTTGATTCTAAGAATCCACACACAGAGAGGAAAATGAAATACTAGGTACCTACACGCGTTCTCCATTAAGTATCTGTTTCATGTGCATCTAGCGCTCCTGCTCCCACGGCAAGGAAAAGGAAAACTGTCAAACGGGCCAACATAAGTGAACGGCTGATTGGATGGGCATTTTGTGTCGTCGGCAGCGGCAGCGGCGGCGGCCTGTCTTCCTTCTTTTTTGTTTGACGACTGCATGCCGTTAGCTGTATGATTCCGTTTGTTCTTTTGTTTTGTTTTGTGGTTGCGTCCCGCGTGTGTGAGTGCATAGCATGGTTGCCGTTAGGATAGTTGTTGCCATTGTCATGTGCTTTTCCTTGATTCGCCTTATTGAATTATTGATCGGTTTTGGGGAACAAGGTCAAGGAACAAGACGACAACTTCACTTGCCATTGTGCTTGGGAGTTTGATGTCGGCGGCGGTGGCGACAGCAAGTTGGTGGAGGTTTTCACTGTTAGTCAGGAGTCACTCGTATATGTAGTGTGTTGTCCCCGTGTGGTTTGAGATTTCTCGCAAGTGATATGCCTTTTTATAAATTTTTTCATTTTTACTTGTTTTTTTGGAAAAGAATTGAAAAAAAATTGAAAATGAGTAATGATGGCGGCCGGGGTTAGTTGCTGCACTAGTCGTTGCAGTTGGCAATATGGAATTTAATTGGATTTTCGTTTAATCAAAACCGACGATCTTCGAAGTAGCCAATTGAATTGATGTCTGGGAAACAACCCAACTCCTTTCAGTCATATAGAATACTTTCCTTTTGTTGGTTCTTAGTTTTTTTGCATCAGTCTGGCTCTTGAAGCAAACCAAGCAGTCTCGCGATTTTCAATATTGAATTCTGTATACAAAGTCCGTCAAAATTTACAAAACGAATCTGAGAAAGGGTCAACCAAAATCTTGATGACTCTTTCGTGAACAAATGGAAGATATGGTAGGAATCAAGGCTCAGAAAAGACTTGGCTTCCTTCCCTAAGTCCCCTAGTCATCTGAATAGAACAGATGACTCCTGTTTCCTAGAGGCTGCGATGACATAGTGCGTCCTTTAGAAACGCCTGTACTATTTGCGAATCGTGTTACTAAGAGCAATATTCTTGGACAATACGGAGCGATCCTAGTTAATGCCCTTCCTTCGTGACCAGATAAGAACGATAGGGAAAAAAGTTTACATAAAACAACAACGGTGTGAGATATAAAATTTATTCTGGCTTTACTTTGAAGCTGCATTAATGCCATTATGTCTGGAATAGCACATCATTCAAATGGCTGCCTCGGCTTCGCTGGCAGTGCTTCAAGCGGTTGCTCCAATTTTTGATGATTCGTTATGTGCGAGGCAATAGTGCCTCGAATGTAACATATGTACATATGTAGCTGCCAAAATTGGGTCTCGTCCGAGCAGATGATTTTTTGGCCAAAATCCGGATCTCCGGCCAACATTTCTGACATGAAGTCGTCCGACTTCAATTTTTGCGTCAGCTCAATCTTTTACGGATGTAGGCCCAAATCCAAGCACAAAATAAGCCGAGTTGACGCTCTGTCGATGCCTAATTCAGCTGATCGGCGCAGAATCGACATTTCTGGGTCTTTCTCGATACTGGCTCCTACGGCGGCTATGTTTTTCTTCATTTTCCACAAACCTCTGAAAAAACTGTTTGTTTTAAAGGAATACTCGACTAACGTTTTGAATATCATTCGAGGATTTCCTACTCCTAGTTACTATCTCGGAATTTTGAATGTGGAATCTGTCGGATATCCCGCCAAATTTTAGACCATTTTTGATCCTGGCAACCCCTTCAGCCGTGGCGGCTATATCTCTTAGGTGTGTTTGGTCATGGTAGCCATGGGAATGTCGCATATGTGTCAGCGTTAATCACTGAGCGCCGTCAGACAGAACAGGTCCAAGACCCGATCCCTGTGGCACTCTAACAGTATAGTTGTACTACTTGACCCCGTCATTCGTTTGGGTCTGTTGCTGAAGTAGCTCATGACCATCTTTAGCAGATAGTATGGTGTATCTTACCTGGACTAGTTCGCCGGATTGGAGGCATTTTTGGGATGTCCCTTATCCCTGCTTCGTGCTCTTTGTCCGGTTTGTTTGTCGGGATGCGCTCCGCGAAACCCACATTGAAGGTGTCAGGGATGAAAACTTGACTATTCCCAACTATGTATAGCTAAATCACAAGATCCCTCGAATCAACGCATTGTGTCACCTGTTTGTGCGTTATCTCCTGCACGCACTTTTACATCGAATCCACCGATTTTAATAGCTCCATAAACACTGTGCTCAACCATGAAATACAACCCACTCACCGGCATGGTAAAAACGTCCTTTCTATTTATTTAACATAACCATCAAGCGCCTAACTACTGAGCATAAAAATGCTCACTCTCAACCCGACTTTCATCGATTACGCCGAATGATTTACAGCCATTTCCAGAATCTATCGAATAAATGGCATTCCAGAGGCTGCACTCTGTCGTCCAGTATCCCATAAAATAAACACATTACGCAAACATCTCTCATAAAAAAATAAAAGTGGCCACAGGCGCGCATAGCATATAAAAATCGCACTTTTTAATCATTAATTTAGAATATTTCTCCAATTAATTATGTTTCTTATCATTTGCAGGGTGACCCTCCCCCCTCGACTGCATCCCGCTGCATGGAATTGTTGAATACAAATCGGAAAATTCCTCGTAAATAATAAGTGAGTACAAAAAGATACACAGATACTTTCGTTGCGCGGCAGCCACACTACCAGCGATGGCATTGAGATGTCCCGCGCCGTCCGAGAGATTTATCGATAGCAACCCGAATGAGTGTACTTAGTTGTTGTTGTTATTGCTGGTGGTGGTGATGGTGGACGGACGGACGGACTTCTTCAATTATCTCATTCAATAGAAGCTAGTGCTTCTTCTTTTTATTTTTTGAATTTTTTTTTGTTGGCATCGACGAGGCAATTTATTTGGCAAAGAAGGAATGACTTTCAAAATCGAAATGTAAGGCGGATGTTAATTATCACATACCACCATCCGAGACACATGTGAGGTAGATTCGTGGCCGGTTCCAATGGTTCCAAGCCAACACCAGTCGGCCTAAGTCAGCAAGACTTTCTTGTCTGTGTGTTTGGATTTTATTGGCGCGCTTCGATATTGGCAGTTAAATTGTAAGGTACAATGGATAAATGGATTCGTTGACATTTAATTTCAATTTTTGCGTCTACATAGGTTGTTTTTTTTTATTTGGTACTTGTGCCAGAGACCGCCGCCACTTCCATGTTGATTATATTATTAGACCGCGTTGGACGGTGGACTGTTGGCGGTATTTAAGCGAAAGTTGATTTAGGTTAGAATGTGAGCAATAAACAAAAGTTTTTCTCTCTCCAAATCGATAGTTTTGCAAGTGATACGTGTAATTACAAAAGTAAATGTCTACACTGGGAGTTAGGTTTGTGCTGTCTGAGCGGATTGAGCTCGAATGGAGGAGGATTCAATTAGAAAGCGAAAGATGTACAGATGTACAGATTCTTAATTGTAGGTTTTCTTCGTTGTCCGTCGCACAGAATGAGATACAAATGTGGCTACGATTTGGAATGGTTTTGCATTGATGGGTTGGCGGTTGGAGACAGGTGGGGATTATTGCCAGATTCGAGGGAAGAGTTACGAGTAGAAGGTTCGATCTGTACTTTACTTATCTGGGACCATAAGCCTATGGAGGATCTGGCAAAAATGCTAAAGAAACGATACTCATACCTTGTGACCTTACTACACTTACTAATGTGTCATCTTAACCTATAAACCCAGCAATCCTGAAAAGGCTGCTTGTCTTCATGGTTAATTGCGATCTGCTCACTTATATTAGAAAACGTATTCGTGCCATGTTTTCGAATGGCGAAGAAGGTTTCTGTGGCTTGGTTGTAATCGATGACCAGAAGCAGACTGCTTCTTGTTCCAAATATGCATAAGCCTCAAGCTGTGCCATTGATCGTCTTAAATAGACAAAATTTTGTAAAAATTAAAACGAAAAAGTTTTTTTTTTTCAAAACCTATTCATTTTAATCAGTCGGATTCCGACTCAGTACAGCGATATGTTGGGTTGGAAAGCATGTCGAATGATTGTTTAGATCGTCATGTCTTTGTCAGCTTTTGAATGGCCTCTATGTCCCCAAAACGCTTTCTTTTCATCGCCAAAAGTGTGACAAGTTTCTGACAAGTTAAGAGTCGCACTGTGCTAAATCAGACGATTACAGGGAATGGTTGATAGTTACAATGGGATTTCTTTGTCAAAAGGTGGCCTCACTAGAAACACCTTCAGTAGCACCATGTTTATAAAAAAATAATGTGACTAAGAGGTCCCCTTATGCAATTATTAGACAACTATTTGCTACATGGTCACGTTCCTATCTTGTAATAGACCCTGCTGCTTTCAAATACCCAATTTCTATTCCTTCTGTCAACATGCAAACGAGAAGATCAAATCTCAAGCTAGATCTGAAGCGCTCCAAGATTTTGATTTCTATTAACAGACTGGCTATCGGCATTATAATAGGTGTCATCACTGGACACTGGACACTGTCTTATAAGAAGCCAAAACTAGGCTTGTGGTAGATGTCTTAGACCTGTCCCGTTTTTTCTTCCAAAAGGAAACTTCACTTGAAAGCTTTCTGTTTTTAATGATCTTGATGATCTTGGTAACACCGACATTAGGTGTCTTCTTCTCTTCTTTAGATGCTCAAATTGGTTTCACGAGCAGTTATGGGGGATTACATGATCTTAGTGGTATCACAGCGGTCCTATTAGTAGTCTAAGTGCATTGGCAATAGCTGGGAACTACTTTAATCTAACCTAACCATTCCATCAGTTAATAATATGAATTGTGTTGATTGTTTCCTGCTTCGTCAATTTGTTGAATTCTGCAACAAAAAAAACAAAGAACAAGGCAGTGCCTTACATAGACCCTTGTGGTACACCATAAAAAATTGCAAAATGATGGATTTAACGTGCCATCAGTTGCCTTTTTCAGTAATCTAACTTAACTTCTTCTTAGCTGCAATGACTCCTCTTCGACTGTTCTGTGTCGTGGGTATCTCGCTTGATCCTCTTGAAAGCTTAGTCTCAAAGCTGTTACCATTGATTCTAAAAAAAATTGAGACAACATACGAAACTCTATATTGTGCTCAGTTCCGCCCCCGGTCGAGACGAAAATCCCAAGGATTTTACCCCTTCCACAGGTTGTTCTGCAATGTTTAGTTGTGAGGATAAGGTAGTTCCCAGACTGATGGTTTTAGGTTTGGTCTTGTCAATCTTCATGACATTTGCACCCACATGTCTGCTGTCGTTTGATGAAGTACCTTTGTGGTGACATGCGATTCCTAATTCCCAGTGATAGAGCAGCGGGGAACGCACCACTTATATGTCGAACTCCGCCTTGGTCTTGAAATTCTTCTGACGGTTTTTTTCCATTCAGATCGTGCAGATTGTAGACCGTTGTTTTTTTGTTAACTATGTACAGCTTTTCGTATAAGTTTGTCTTTTACGTCACTCTCTGTTGATAACACTACTTACTCACATCGAGAGAGAAACATTTTTGATATTATTTTGACATCTGCAGGCAGCACATGAATCCCTCTCCACTTCTCATTTAATCGAAAGCTATGCGAATTTTTGAAACCCATGATCGAGAAATATCTCTATTGCGCAAAACTAATGATCATCGTGATCGTTGATCATCGATTTTTGTAAGATACACACCCTACGGCCAAATAAAGAAATCATCTGCCCTACTAAGCAAACAGAACGGAAGCGCCACCACGCGCTAGATGCCACTTCCCATCAATTGCATTAGTTCCGTACACTTCTGACATTTCCTCCATAAATGATTACCTACGTGAAAACGAGATCAAACCCACAAGGCCCACACTCAGTTAACCCGTATTAGCACTACCAATTAGATCCATTCAAAATTTATGATAATTATGTTGCCACGTTTTGAGTGTTTTGTTTTTTTTTTGGCAGTCTGCAAGCAATTTTCCGATTTTTATTTTTCATTCGAAATCACATTCAACGGTCTGGTGAGCAACCCTTTCCGTCAGCAGATCGTGTCAAGATCACTGAACCATTGAGTTTTATTTGCCATGAAGGTTCGCCTCCATTCGAAAACGAGCAAAATTCTGCAGACCCTTCCAAGAATTACTATTCTTGTCACAATTCTCACTTCCAACTCATGTCATCATCATCAACAATAATTTCGTTTCTAACTGACGGACGGTTAAAGCGATTTGTAGTCTGGACACGATCAAAGTTTGAGGGTGATCGTGTTTCAATTTGAAACTATAAATACACGTGCTGAAACGGTTTTAGATACGTATCTGCTTTTGAGGGATTGGAACTTCTGCTTGCTTCAGTTGTAAGATTTATGAAGTAACGTGAAGTGGTCAGCTGTCAGTGTAAAGTGACAGTTGACTGGAGATTAAATGTCAAACGTCTCTGATATAGACTTTGGTTAGGATTTAACTGGTTCACATGGTTTTGGTCCCGGAAATTGGTATCTTCTTCACGTTTAGAGTAAAGAACCTTCAAATTTTACACTGTAAGTGAATGACAGATACTTTCTCGTAGTTTTTCGAATTCGAACTATTTTTCAAAATATTCGAAGAAGAATGTATTTTTCCCATCATCTGAGCATGAAATGTGCGAAGATTCCTAATGAAATATTCAAGTTCAGTGATTATTTGAATTAATCTCAAGACTTGAGGCGTCTAATTTAATCGAGGAGTTGATGTGCTAAACGTATGTACACACGTTCAGCTTTATGTTTGTATAATTTGTGTTGTGAATAACCGCAAAGGGTTACTTAGAAGTGCAAATGTAAGCAGTTAGTTGCGAGGATTAGTCATGATTATTTCAAAAGTCAGCTCCGGAAATCAAGCGTATTTGCATAAAGAAGTGATTAAGTTGTAAGCATTGAAGTGTGCAAAAAGAAGGAAAGGAAAAAAAAATGTTCTGGGGAGGAAACAGTATGGCGTCTGATGTAAACTTACTTACAGCAGGCAGGTACATACATATGTGGCAAAGGTACGTGATATAAATTTTGATTCAAGTGTCTAGGATATTTGTGTTCTATGATGCCATTTAAGGTATACGTTATGGGTTAGAGGCATTCCTAGATGACACTTAAAATCTATGGAACTGAGAAGTTACGACTTCTTCAGTTGATCATGGAAACGTGTTTGTCGGTATCTACTTTAACTGCACGGCTTTAAAGCAAGGATTGTGGGGAATTTAAGTTTCTGTTGGTTATAGCAGATAACTTCGCATGAACCTACATCTACAAAGAAATGACCATTGGCTTGCAGGCACGATGCTTTGCCCCTGGTGAAAATGACAGGTTTGCTTTAGAACAGAAGTACATATTTAGCGTCCACATCATTGTAAGCTCCAAGATCGAGTAGATCCAATATTAATGAGAGAGAGTGAAGCTTTGCCCAAGATACGACCAAGCTAGAACTAACAAACTGGCTAAACACTTCGAAGAAATCACGCAATGAAATTCAAGTTAACATATGCAGCATACATATGTAGAAGCTTTCCACATTGTACATATCTGAGGACGTCATCAACCTGCAGTACAGGAAATGCTACAAAAACTGGAGGTCACAGTGACTCCAGAAGATGGATGAGATCGAATCTCTTCCAAAAGCATGTATATGGGTTGACTCAGTAATACCGATGTGCCCTAGTGTTGGAGCAGTTGAGAGACTAACAATCAGTTAGGTAGTCAGTCATTATCTTCTGACTACTAGATCTGGCTTGTTCGTTAGTAGGCTTTGTCACTAAGAATCCCAGCAGTAGAGTTCAAAAATTTAAAGAACTTGAGAGGTTTAAGGGCTCCTAGGAGGTTTCGTGTGATGAATCCTTGGCTACAAAGCTCGATAGCACAAATCTTTACTTGAAAGGTAGAAAGAGGATAAAACCGAAAGTTGCGCAGTCAGATTGAGATTGAATTGAATTTGAGGATTTTTGCAATATCTCCGATTCGCAATGACGAAGAATGGGTGATGGTAGTAGACCTTGCTTCGTGACCTCAACACGTACGAATGATTAACCAAATTCACCAAAATTTACGAAAGGTTTTGTTGTTTTATGACGGTTCTTGGGTGCAGTTGAACTACGGAGCAAGAGGCTGCAGGTTCAATGCCTAGACCTAAAATTTTTTCACGGCTCACCTCTTGCGAATGTCTGACAAACTTCCGACAGTATAACTGTCATCAGAAAGCTTCTCAAATAACAAATTGTCCCCCGGAACGGCAGGGACTTAGCTCGTTCAATCATTTGACCAGCTTTGTGACATGTGAAACAATCTTGTTGGAACCACATATCACTGATGTCAAGTCCATTCAATTCTGGTCAAAAAAATCTTCTAACATACTGAACTTCATTGACCTCCATTTGTTGCTGTCCCATACCTCAAGACATTCAGCCAGAAGATGATTTTTCGATTTCAGATCTTCTGATAGTACTCCTCTGTTAGCCCGGACACGAATCCACTCAAAAGATTCCAGCGAAGTCACAAACCACGAACACAATTCCTTCAAATGGAATTCGCTTAACCGAACACAGTATGGTTGGATCTTCTGTCTTCCGGGTAATTCCATCTCCTCTTCCTCCATTTTAAGTGTAGATTGGATATTCAAAACTTAACAAGCCAACTCCATGACATCATCAACCAGATTGAGATGAGTGAGATACATTTTATTTACATTTCAGCCAATTTTGCGGAATAATCTGCCAAGAGGTCTTAACTATTAATAACTCCGCTGATCGTTTAATTGTTACCATATTTGGTCTTCTATGTACATCCCGCCACTGATGATCTCAGTTTCAAGTTCACTTTAACAACTAAAACCGCATTCTACTCTCACCGCATGTACATCTACTTGAAGTCACTCGTTCGACAGCTGTGCACGCGATAATTGAATTTCTGTTCGAGAGTCATTTGACTCTCTGTCCACCACTTAGACAGGAGATTTTATGGCCTAAACCAAAGTGCTTCCATTTTCCATGAATGATTTACGGACCCTAACCCATGATGGCTTGCTTTTATTGAGTCTGATCAACGAAAAGTTTATCGCCTTCTTTCTTGTTGACCAATCAGTCGGTAGTCTCTACGCCCAGTTCAGCTATCTTAAACACGATCCAATTTAAACTTTCCACTCATAAATAAACAGATTCATCTGTCGTCTCGATTAAGATGTATCTAATTAGGCAGGCGTAGGTTTTTAGTTGCATAAATCATACGTCAGTACGATGCCCTTTGCCACTACATCTTGGACACAAGCTGAGCATTGTGTGAATATGAAACAATGTACACACTTACACTTTCCAAATGTTCATAGATACATCTAGCCTCCTTCGCTTCGGGTATGAATGTAGGAGTGCCCCCACATAAGATATGGAAATAAGCTTCTTATGACACATTCATGCCTTTGGAGAGAGACGACAGTGACCAGCGTCCAACATCTCATTTTGGCAGAGTACGTATCCACTTCGGACACTTCCGGATACTTTGTGTGCGCGACAGTTGGCGCCAAAAAAATTTTAGTTTTTTCTCTCTTGGTCTCCTAATTGAAAGCGGAAACTTGACGACATTACCACGGCGCGCTGGTTGTAACAAAAAAAGAATTACAATGGCCAGTCATAATGTTGCTAAATATATTTTTCATGGAGCTAGTTGGCAGTTATCTGACTGCGAGGTGCTCGTGTTGGCCATTAGGGAAAAGGAAAAGATACGACATTACAATGGCATAAGGAAACTCGTATGAAGATACAAATGTACAGATAGTGGTGTGTTGTTTATGAAAATTAGATACTTTCCTGGTTTTAATGTTCACCTATCGAAGGGATTAGGGAGAATTTTATTGGAATTATGAATCGTTGGATTACTACTGGTTTACATGGTTGAAACGAATGGCTTCATTTAAGCCCACAGAAATGATGATCACCAATTATCCGGAACGTTGAACTGAGCTTATATGGCAGTTGGCGAGGTCGTTAAATGTGTTTAAGCCTAATGGGCGAAGCTGTTTTACATAAATAAAACTTCGGCTCCCCTAAAATGTTGATAGCCTTTCAAGCGGTTTCTTGTGGTGAGGCTTTGAGTGACAAAGATTTTGAAGGGCAATCTGGTCTTATTTGGAATGCTCTCATTATACTTTCAGAGGGGGACTCTTGACCTTCGTGGATCAGTGATCGATCGTAAGATTGAGAAGAGAAACCATTGATCGCACCCTGTTTTAAGCTATAGTCGATGTATCCACTGCCTTTGGAAGATATTTTTCTTCTTCGATTATCCATGGTTCTTCCCCGTCTCTAAGTCCTTCAGTTGTGTGAGGCATCTCATCTTAGTAGTACTGCCCTACTTGGTGCTCATAGTCTTTTAAAATACCTGAACGCTCATCTATATTTGCTTTGACCACCATCGCTATGTCGTCAGCAGCAGTTGTAACTTATATTTAATAGTAGTGGTCCAAGGACGGAGCCCTGTGGAACGCCTGCGTTTACGGAGTTCCCCTTTGTCCATATATCCGTATCGTATTGCTAGCCTCTTCCGTGGAGACGAATCCGTCTTCTCTTTCTCATCACTTCCTGAGGGTAGTAGTGACTACACATCCATAAGCCTCCTTTTCATGTTTCATGGTCTGTACTGTCTGCGTTTTTGAGTGCTTCGAACAGCATGGTTTCTTCGGTTTTTTGCTCTGTGACAGTCTTAGCTAGAAAATCATCGCCAGCTCACCAGCTTTCTAATCGTTTGGATAGCCCAGAATTATTCTCGGCCAGCCCTAGTTAGTACATCCACTGATTCGTTACCTGCAATTCTTGGATGACCAGGAATCCATTCGAGTTTCTCCCTGTTACGCCTGGCAATAGATTTTAACTCACACATGAATCTAGCAAGTTGGGCGACAGCGCTCATGGCACACAATGAGCTAAAGTTGTACCTTTGATGGCGACAGGTCTTAGATTGGCGGGTGCTCTTTTTGTAAAGGCCTTTCGAACGGTCTTGCAAGGATTAATGGACAGTCCTTCTCGGCTGCACCATGCAAAAGCATATAGTAAGGCCGATACTGGAAATGGTCGTTCTGTGTTTACCACTAATAAATATCATCAGGTACCTGAACATCGGTTAAACGTCAATGAGTAGTGACAGAAGGGCATAAAGGACGGAAGGAAGGAAGCAATTATTTGGCTATCAAGCATGGCCTTTTGTCACTGATCGAATCCTTCATATCTCTGCTACTAATTGACCCGTAGGCAGTGTTACCGAGCGGTTGGAATTCAATGTTCCTTCTATCTTCTGTACAGTACCTAACTCATTACAAAAATCTATCAAAATTCGTAACATTATGCTTTTGTCGTCCAGGTTATTGAATTCCACCTTCTGTTGTCTCGTAATTCTCTAAATATAGACCATAATGGACTATGACGGGACTCTAATCAAAACAAATGGCTTTATTACCCACTCTAGGAAAACCTGTGCGTTGTAAGACTGTGCTTACTGCCACTTTGTTTGATTTTACCGATTAAGAACTACTCGCATGACTTAACTGCTAAAAATATTACAAGACAATGCAAGACAAAAGCTTCCAGTCATAGACCACGCACCCACACTAAACGTCAGGTCTGGGGCTCTTACGTAAAGCTGCCCAGAGCTACGAAGTAGCCGATACGTCTTTGTGTGCCAATCTATTATCATCGATAAGATAATTAGAGTACAAATAGAAAACAATACTAACTGTATTCGCAATTATTCGATACATAAAGAACGATCGACGATAAGTTGTAATTTTAAATTGGTTTTGCACCTTTCACTCCCGCCACATCCCGCAGGCATCTACAACTAATTCGCCAACAATGAACGTACTCGTGCACAAAGGGATACACGTACACTGTCATCGATAATAGTTTCTGTTTTTGAATTTGGATTGAGCACGTTCTGTCATTCTTTGGACTTTGAAAACAAGGTTCTACCGTGTGGCCGTTGCCGCCAAATGGGTCAGGAGCAACTGTAGTATGAGAGTATCTGATCGCTGCTATCGTACGCATTCATCACACCTCTCAAGCTGGGTGTGCGTTGAGATTTGATGTAATCCAATTTTGGATGGATAGATACATTTTTTTCGATGTTGCAACACATGCCGCTCCCCATAGGAAAACCAAAAATAATTTCGAGATTGTATCTACTACTATCGGGGACATTGTTACAAAGAGAATTTAGGGTCCATTAGATGTCATCGTATATCTAGATGTATTTTTAGACAAAAAGATACATTCTACCCTCCATCTGGGGGGAGGGGAGAGGTTGTAATTTCTTTGAATTAGGCCAATTCATGGCCTCACTAATTGTGCGTATAAATTGTCACCACATTAGGTTTACGATGAATGCACGGAGACCTGGTACAAATGGGAGATAGGTACATTAATTGCCAACACGGATACGTGGATACATTCAAATGCGTTTTGTATTTCGAATGGAAAACCAATAACCAAAAAATTATCAACATATTAACACTGGCTAATCTGGCGTGTGTGTGTGGTGCCTGCCTGTGTGGTGTATCTCGAGAGTACACTTTTGCCATTTATCTGTATCCGAGATATTCCAGTTAAGTAAGACGGAAAACAAGAATATTGAATTACCTCGCGAGATAGAGAGACTAAGACGGCTATGACTATGACCCAATGGCTGGTGCAGATTGGTTTTGCAATGTTGTCGTACGTTCGTTTCACAGTTCAGTACTTAGAACCGAAACTGACAGTATGTGCAGTATGTTGTGTGGTGACGCAAACGGTAGCCGCACTGAGTCACCAATAAATAAGCAAAAGTGCACAAAATCCATTAAGAGGGGGGCGGGAGGCCAAATCGCAAGACACATTTGCGGCTCTAGTCTTGTTAAGTGCTCAACGTGCAGAGTAACTGACGACGGCCGAAGAAAGTGACAACTAGTTAAGTATTTTTTGACAGAATTATGAGTTGAATTATTTATGGCAGCCATACGCTGTGTGACGTAGACTTTGATTTACGTACTGGTGCAACGATATATGGGCTCCATGCAGATTTAGATATTTTCCATCCGAAGTTGAAAGAAGAGTGAGAGCTACAGCTGTCTTGTATTTGCATATCTCGGTGTTTTAAAGGCTGGGCAGATTTCTGTGCATTTCTGTGTGCATTGCAAGTAGGAACTCAGTGGTGATGTGGAAACATCCTCGGTGGGGACTCGACTAGACGGTCATAATTCATTGCATTTGTCTCCCATCTGGACTTTAACGTCAAGTATAAAACCAGGCTTAAAATTAAGAAGTATCTGATTACTCATAGGTTCCTCAGAAGTGTTACTAGTTACAGATAGATGTTGCAAAGTTGAAGTCTTAGCACCGATTTCTTCAGCAGGGACATTGGAAAAAATCCAAGGTATACCCTCCAAGAACCAAGTTGTGGGGGTAACTATATTACTTTAAAAAACAAGGGGGTTCAGGAAACTTAAAGAGTCCTAGATTGTGACTATGATTCCTAAAACTGAGTTGACCTGGGTTATTGCGTCATAATAAGTGCCAACTAGCATCCACAGGTTTACAGAACAGGGAACAAGTAAATGAGTGAATCTAGTACATAGTCGTGTCATATTCGGAAAGAAATTTGGAGATTATTCCTTAAATGGCGCCCGGTGTGGGGGACATTTAAACTGTGAGCGCAAAATTAGCCGAACTGTGGTAAAAATCTGCTTTCAAACCAAGCTAAAGATTGATAGAATCACATGACATGGGAATGTCCTCGCCAAAATCCGGGGTTTGTCTAAAATAGTTCAGAAATAAAATTGAGGTCTTGTAGAGCTTAAGGCGATTTAGATTAAAAAGGCCTAGATTTCGATTTGAAATTAATGTGGATTTAGTCGACCAATTAAGCCACCTGCATCATTGACAATTACTCGCTAGCGCTGTCCAAGAATTCCAAGACTTCAGTAGATTTGGCTTTTTCTTTACCAATTTCAAAATATTCGTTTTGGATCGTTGGGTAGCAGATGATGGTAGCTCCAAAAGGAGCTTTAATGGCTCTAGTCATAGCCTCTATGTTTTTAGCTCTAAAAAGTGAGCTAATGCCAAGATACTCCAGATAAATAGTTTGTAATGCTAAGCTCGTATGATCAGACGTTGTTCATAGTCAGTTCCCAACAAGTTTACTCAAGCAATGGCTGGTTATTGTAAGGTCTTGCACCTTGTGGTCAGAAGCTAGTCCCTGTGTCGTGGAAGAACCAGTCGCGCCGAGTGTTTCAGTGCCTGAGGGTTCTTGCTAGACTTTTAAGAAACATCTCTTAGGCAAGAGAACATGAATTCAGATTTAACGAACCTCACTAGTAGAAAGTCGCTAAACCATAGGACAGTCAAACCAGAGAGTTGTATGTTTCTGGCCATGAAGTCTGTGTGATGTGTCGTCGGAGTGGGTGAAAACTTCTTTCAAACGAAAGACAAACTGACTACCACTGCCAAAGACTGCTTATCTGTTCCTACGTGACTGCTGAAGTTGAGACAAGTTAGCACGAACTGCAAACGGCCTTGGATAGTTACCAGAGAAATGCTCTGGCTACTCTACTCTCTGCTTTTCGATTTCGTCTGACTCATATTTTCCCAATTATATGCAGTTGTTCCCCACTCGACCATAGCCCCGTTTCCTCCTAATCTGGCCGAATCCAACTTTCACGTTTCTCCACCGAAAATATTTGCATAAACTGGTCTCAATCATCTCGTGTGCGCCCAAACCGCCTCTTCGCCCAACTATTGGCAAACAACTTCTGCACTCACTAGCCGCACAACCGCAACTACCAACTGGAGTCTCCGCCAAACAAACAATGGCCAATTGTTGTGTCAATTCAATTATGTATATTAGCAATTTTCAAATGTCAGACAAGTGTAACTCCTTGGAATGCGGCATGTACCACCATCCGATGGAGGTGCCGGCAAAAACAAGAAAAGAAGTACGAGTACACCAAAGGTGATCACAATTTGCATAGAGCGCCGGCCACCAACAAGACTCCCGGAATAACTTTCGCTTTTCGCATTCCACTCTAGATTCCGTCTTAGCCCAACTCCATCCGGGCGGCACTAGGTGTCCGCTGTCGTGCGACATATGGTGCTGACATCTCGCCCAAGTTGTCCCGGCTGTCACTAATTAGAATTCACTAAACGTTTGTTTTTTTCTCTTTGGTTTCAGATAAATACCGTCAGATATGCCGCAGGGAAGGTAATCACAGAATCGAGAGTGCAAGCCAATGACACTAACTGATTGATTGAATCCGCTGTACGCTGACCAACGACAACAACTTGAAGACATAATGAAGGCGCCAACCAACACCAGTGCCAACACCACCACCACAACCACCGGAGATGAGTCATTTTGCAGCAGCAATGCAAATGTAATTTCAATTTCTGAATCCGAATTGAGTAGCACGATGGATACGACGGCGACGGCGACGGCGGAGGCTCCGACGACGACGACGACACCACCACCACCACAAACCCCAAGTAGCAGTGGTCTTCAGCAGGAAGAAAGTGGTGGCACTGCAGTGGCAGTTGCAGTCGCAGCAAGGGTAACCGGTGTTAACACCGCCAACAGTGGCTCCTACATAAAAGCCTCACTATCGATGACATCGCTGCCACCAGACGAACAGCAAGAGGGCCGGGAAGTTATTAAGGCTAAGCTGAGGGTTGAGAGACCGTACAACAGTCTTAAGGTAAGAGATCCCGAAACTGCACCAAATTGCAATTTTGCTTAGGTTTCGCGTTTAGGTGGTATCTTCTGAGACTTATTCAGTCGCTTAGCTATGGGTACCCATGCCTGGGTATGGGTGTAGTTCGTTTTGTATCTTTTATCCGCATGATTTCGTTAAGATGCGGAAAACGTAACTGGGGACATAACCTTTCACAGTTAAGTACCCATAACATCGACAATGACGATGACGATTACGATGACGACCACGAGTGAGCGATAATTGTCACTTGGCGTAGTTAGATGCGGAAGTTATGCGGCGCTGAAGTGAGGGGCGGGCGGGCGGTTAAATAATGAGATTAGGAAGGAGATTCTAGATTCCAGTATCGATGATTACACGAGTTGACCATAAACAGGCTGACCATATTTCTATGATAATTTTCGAACTGCATTCCACATTAGAATGCGTGCCGCCTGGGGTGGCGAGGTGGTTTGATTGATGTTCTTTGATTAAACTCGACGATTGCTTTGAATGAATAATCAATTAAAAGCGAATATATCATAATTAGTTGCGTGATTCGAAGAGAAAACTGGCAGCACCATAAAATCACATGATTTACATCTCGAACTGGAACAGATACATTTGTACATGTACGTGTACTTGACATGTACTTCAATGCGAACTGCAAGCTGGTAGTGGAATGGGCACATTAAGACATCGAGTGATTTCCCTGAAGAAAGCTGGATCTCTGAGGTAGAAAGGGATTTTCAGTCAGGGTTAGATGTGTTCTCTTCTTTTTAGTCCTACCTTTCCGAGATACAAATCAAACCAGATATTCTGTTTCTGTGCTTTGTAGGCACAAACTGTGTGATCTGATGCCTCTCCAGGCATAATGGAGACAGAAAATTTTTCAACCAAAAAATGTTTCGTATACCCCACCGAGCCAGGTAGCCCCCTCTTAATCCAACCCTCTCGAGGCACAAGTCAAGCCAGATATTCTTTTTCTGTGCTTTGTAGGCACAAACTGTGTGATCTGATGCCTCTCCAGGCATAATGGAGACAGAAAATTTTTCAACCAAAAAATGTTTCGTATACCCCACCGAGCCAGGTAGCCCCCTCTTAATCCAACCCTCTCGAGGCACAAGTCAAGCCAGATATTTTCTGTGCTTTGTAGGCACAAACTGTGTGACTTGATGCCTCTCCAGGCATAATGGAGACAGAAAATTTTTCAACCAAAAAATGTATGAAAAAAAAAATGATTCGTATACCCCACCGAGCCAGGTAGCCCCCTCTTAATCCAACCCTCTCGAGGCACAAGTCAAGCCAGATATTCTTTTTCTGTGCTTTGTAGGCACAAACTGTGTGACTTGATGCCTCTCCAGGCATAATGGAGACAGAAAATTTTTCAACCAAAAAATGTATGAAAAAAAAAATGATTCGTATACCCCACCGAGCCAGGTAGCCCCCTCTTAATCCAACCCTCTCGAGGCACAAGTCAAGCCAGATATTCTTTTTCTGTGCTTTGTAGGCACAAACTGTGTGACTTGATGCCTCTCCAGGCATAATGGAGACAGAAAATTTTTCAACCAAAAAATGTATGAAAAAAAAAATGATTCGTATACCCCACCGAGCCAGGTAGCCCCCTCTTAATCCAACCCTCTCGAGGCACAAGTCAAGCCAGATATTCTTTTTCTGTGCTTTGTAGGCACAAACTGTGTGACTTGATGCCTCTCCAGGCATAATGGAGACAGAAAATTTTTCAACCAAAAAATGTATGAAAAATGGTTTCGTATACCCCACCGAGCCAGGTAGCCCCTTCTTAATCCAACCCTCTCGAGGCACAAGTCAAGCCAGATATTCTTTTTCTGTGCTTTGTAGGCACAAACTGTGTGACTTGATGCCTCTCCAGGCATAATAAAGACAGAAAATTTTTCAACCAAAAAATGTATGAAAAAAAAAATGATTCGTATACCCCACCGAGCCAGGTAGCCCCCTCTTAATCCAACCCTCTCGAGGCACAAGTCAAGCCAGATATTCTTTTTCTGTGCTTTGTAGGCACAAACTGTGTGACTTGATGCCTCTCCAGGCATAATGGAGACAGAAAATTTTTCAACCAAAAAATGTATGAAAAATGGTTTCGTATACCCCACCGAGCCAGGTAGCCCCTTCTTAATCCAACCCTCTCGAGGCACAAGTCAAGCCAGATATTCTTTTTCTGTGCTTTGTAGGCACAAACTGTGTGACTTGATGCCTCTCCAGGCATAATGGAGACAGAAAATTTTTCAACCAAAAAATGTATGAAAAAAAAAAATGTTTCGTATACCCCACCGAGCCAGGTAGCCCCCTCTTAATCCAACTTTCTCGAGGCACATATCAAACCAGATATTCTGGTTCTGTGCTTCATAGGCACAAACTGTGTGACCTGATGCCTCTCCAGGCATAATGGAGACAGAAAATTTTTCAACCAAAAAATGTATGAAAAAAAAAAAAATGTTTCGTATACCCCACCGAGCCAGGTAGCCCCCTCTTAATCCAACCCTCTCGAGGCACAAGTCAAGCCAGATATTCTTTTTCTGTGCTTTGTAGGCACAAACTGTGTGACTTGATGCCTCTCCAGGCATAATGGAGACAGAAAATTTTTCAACCAAAAAATGTATGAAAAAAAAAAAAATGTTTCGTATACCCCACCGAGCCAGGTAGCCCCTTCTTAATCCAACCCTCTCGAGGCACACAAGTCAAGCCAGATATTCTTTTTCTGTGCTTTGTAGGCACAAACTGTGTGACTTGATGCCTCTCCAGGCATAATAAAGACAGAAAATTTTTCAACCAAAAAATGTATGAAAAAAAAAAAAATGTTTCGTATACCCCACCGAGCCAGGTAGCCCCCTCTTAATCCAACTTTCTCGAGGCACATATCAAACCAGATATTCTGGTTCTGTGCTTCATAGGCACAAACTGTGTGACCTGATGCCTCTCCAGGCATAATGGAGACAGAAAATTTTTCAACCAAAAAATGTATGAAAAAATAAAAATGTTTCGTATACCCCACCGAGCCAGGTAGACCCCTCTTAATCCAACCCTCTCGAGGCACAAGTCAAGCCAGATATTCTTTTTCTGTGCTTTGTAGGCACAAACTGTGTGACTTGATGCCTCTCCAGGCATAATGGAGACAGAAAATTTTTCAACCAAAAAATGTATGAAAAAAAAAATGTTTCGTATACCCCACCGAGCCAGGTAGCCCCCTCTTAATCCAACTTTCTCGAGGCACATATCAAACCAGATATTCTGGTTCTGTGCTTCATAGGCACAAACTGTGTGACCTGATGCCTCTCCAGGCATAATGGAGACAGAAAATTTTTCAACCAAAAAATGTATGAAAAAAAAAAAATGTTTCGTATACCCCACCGAGCCAGGTAGCCCCTTCTTAATCCAACCCTCTCGAGGCACAAGTCAAGCCAGATATTCTTTTTCTGTGCTTTGTAGGCACATACTGTGTGACTTGATGCCTCTCCAGGCATAATGGAGACAGAAAATTTTTCAACCAAAAAATGTATGAAAACAAAAAAATGTTTCGTATACCCCACCGAGCCAGGTAGCCCCCTCTTAATCCAACCCTCTCGAGGCACAAGTCAAGCCAGATATTCTTTTTCTGTGCTTTGTAGGCACAAACTGTGTGATCTGATGCCTCTCTAGGCATAATGGAGACAGAAAATTTTTCAACCAAAAAATGTATGAAAACAAAAAAATGTTTCGTATACCCCAACGAGCCAGGTAGCCCCTTCTTAATCCACCCCTCTCGAGGCACATATCAAACCAGATATTCTGGTTCTGTGCTTCATAGGCACAAACTGTGTGACCTGATGCCTCTCCAGGCATAATGGAGACAGAAAATTTTTCAACCAAAAAATGTATGAAAACAAAAAAATGTTTCGTATACCCCACCGAGCCAGGTAGCCCCTTCTTAATCCACCCCTCTCGAGGCACATATCAAACCAGATATTCTGGTTCTGTGCTTCATAGGCACAAACTGTGTGACCTGATGCCTCTCCAGGCATAATGGAGACAGAAAATTTTTCAACCAAAAAATGTATGAAAACAAAAAAATGTTTCGTATACCCCACCGAGCCAGGTAGCCCCCTCTTAATCCAACCCTCTCGAGGCACAAGTCAAGCCAGATATTCTTTTTCTGTGCTTTGTAGGCACAAACTGTGTGATCTGATGCCTCTCTAGGCATAATGGAGACAGAAAATTTTTCAACCAAAAAATGTATGAAAACAAAAAAATGTTTCGTATACCCCACCGAGCCAGGTAGCCCCTTCTTAATCCACCCCTCTCGAGGCACATATCAAACCAGATATTCTGGTTCTGTGCTTCATAGGCACAAACTGTGTGACCTGATGCCTCTCCAGGCATAATGGAGACAGAAAATTTTTCAACCAAAAAAAGTATGAAAACAAAAAAATGTTTCGTATACCCCACCGAGCCAGGTAGCCCCTTCTTAATCCACCCCTCTCGAGGCACATATCAAACCAGATATTCTGGTTCTGTGCTTCATAGGCACAAACTGTGTGACCTGATGCCTCTCCAGGCATAATGGAGACAGAAAATTTTTCAACCAAAAAATGTATGAAAACAAAAAAATGTTTCGTATACCCCACCGAGCCAGGTAGCCCCCTCTTAATCCAACCCTCTCGAGGCACAAGTCAAGCCATATATTCTTTTTCTGTGCTTTGTAGGCACAAACTGTGTGACTTGATGCCTCTCCAGGCATAATGGAGACAGAAAATTTTTCAACCAAAAAATGTATGAAAAAAAAAAATGTTTCGTATACCCCACCGAGCCAGGTAGCCCCTTCTTAATCCAACCCTCTCGAGGCACAAGTCAAGCCAGATATTCTTTTTCTGTGCTTTGTAGGCACAAACTGTGTGATCTGATGCCTCTCCAGGCATAATGGAGACAGAAAATTTTTCAACCAAAAAATGTATGAAAACAAAAAAATGTTTCGTATACCCCACCGAGCCAGGTAGCCCCTTCTTAATCCACCCCTCTCGAGGCACATATCAAACCAGATATTCTTTTTCTGTGCTTTGTAGGCACAAACTGTGTGATCTGATGCCTCTCTAGGCATAATGGAGACAGAAAATTTTTCAACCAAAAAATGTATGAAAACAAAAAAATGTTTCGTATACCCCACCGAGCCAGGTAGCCCCTTCTTAATCCACCCCTCTCGAGGCACATATCAAACCAGATATTCTGGTTCTGTGCTTCATAGGCACAAACTGTGTGACCTGATGCCTCTCCAGGCATAATGGAGACAGAAAATTTTTCAACCAAAAAATGTATGAAAACAAAAAAATGTTTCGTATACCCCACCGAGCCAGGTAGCCCCTTCTTAATCCACCCCTCTCGAGGCACATATCAAACCAGATATTCTGGTTCTGTGCTTCATAGGCACAAACTGTGTGACCTGATGCCTCTCCAGGCATAATGGAGACAGAAAATTTTTCAACCAAAAAATGTATGAAAACAAAAAAATGTTTCGTATACCCCACCGAGCCAGGTAGCCCCTTCTTAATCCACCCCTCTCGAGGCACATATCAAACCAGATATTCTGGTTCTGTGCTTCATAGGCACAAACTGTGTGACCTGATGCCTCTCCAGGCATAATGGAGACAGAAAATTTTTCAACCAAAAAATGTATGAAAACAAAAAAATGTTTCGTATACCCCACCGAGCCAGGTAGCCCCCTCTTAATCCAACCCTCTCGAGGCACATATCAAACCAGATATTCTGGTTCTGTGCTTCATAGGCACAAACTGTGTGATCTGATGCCTCTCTAGGCATAATGGAGACAGAAAATTTTTCAACCAAAAAATGTATGAAAACAAAAAAATGTTTCGTATACCCCACCGAGCCAGGTAGCCCCTTCTTAATCCACCCCTCTCGAGGCACATATCAAACCAGATATTCTGGTTCTGTGCTTCATAGGCACAAACTGTGTGACCTGATGCCTCTCCAGGCATAATGGAGACAGAAAATTTTTCAACCAAAAAATGTATGAAAACAAAAAAATGTTTCGTATACCCCACCGAGCCAGGTAGCCCCTTCTTAATCCACCCCTCTCGAGGCACATATCAAACCAGATATTCTGGTTCTGTGCTTCATAGGCACAAACTGTGTGACCTGATGCCTCTCCAGGCATAATGGAGACAGAAAATTTTTCAACCAAAAAATGTATGAAAACAAAAAAATGTTTCGTATACCCCACCGAGCCAGGTAGCCCCTTCTTAATCCACCCCTCTCGAGGCACATATCAAACCAGATATTCTGGTTCTGTGCTTCATAGGCACAAACTGTGTGACCTGATGCCTCTCCAGGCATAATGGAGACAGAAAATTTTTCAACCAAAAAATGTATGAAAACAAAAAAATGTTTCGTATACCCCACCGAGCCAGGTAGCCCCTTCTTAATCCACCCCTCTCGAGGCACATATCAAACCAGATATTCTGGTTCTGTGCTTCATAGGCACAAACTGTGTGACCTGATGCCTCTCCAGGCATAATGGAGACAGAAAATTTTTCAACCAAAAAATGTATGAAAACAAAAAAATGTTTCGTATACCCCACCGAGCCAGGTAGCCCCTTCTTAATCCACCCCTCTCGAGGCACATATCAAACCAGATATTCTGGTTCTGTGCTTCATAGGCACAAACTGTGTGACCTGATGCCTCTCCAGGCATAATGGAGACAGAAAATTTTTCAACCAAAAAATGTATGAAAACAAAAAAATGTTTCGTATACCCCACCGAGCCAGGTAGCCCCCTCTTAATCCAACCCTCTCGAGGCACAAGTCAAGCCATATATTCTTTTTCTGTGCTTTGTAGGCACAAACTGTGTGACTTGATGCCTCTCCAGGCATAATGGAGACAGAAAATTTTTCAACCAAAAAATGTATGAAAAAAAAAAATGTTTCGTATACCCCACCGAGCCAGGTAGCCCCTTCTTAATCCAACCCTCTCGAGGCACAAGTCAAGCCAGATATTCTTTTTCTGTGCTTTGTAGGCACAAACTGTGTGATCTGATGCCTCTCTAGGCATAATGGAGACAGAAAATTTTTCAACCAAAAAATGTATGAAAACAAAAAAATGTTTCGTATACCCCACCGAGCCAGGTAGCCCCTTCTTAATCCACCCCTCTCGAGGCACATATCAAACCAGATATTCTGGTTCTGTGCTTCATAGGCACAATCTGTGTGACCTGATGCCTCTCCAGGCATAATGGAGACAGAAAATTTTTCAACCAAAAAATGTATGAAAACAAAAAAATGTTTCGTATACCCCACCGAGCCAGGTAGCCCCTTCTTAATCCACCCCTCTCGAGGCACATATCAAACCAGATATTCTGGTTCTGTGCTTCATAGGCACAAACTGTGTGACCTGATGCCTCTCCAGGCATAATGGAGACAGAAAATTTTTCAACCAAAAAATGTATGAAAACAAAAAAATGTTTCGTATACCCCACCGAGCCAGGTAGCCCCTTCTTAATCCACCCCTCTCGAGGCACATATCAAACCAGATATTCTGGTTCTGTGCTTCATAGGCACAAACTGTGTGACCTGATGCCTCTCCAGGCATAATGGAGACAGAAAATTTTTCAACCAAAAAATGTATGAAAACAAAAAAATGTTTCGTATACCCCACCGAGCCAGGTAGCCCCCTCTTAATCCAACCCTCTCGAGGCACAAGTCAAGCCAGATATTCTTTTTCTGTGCTTTGTAGGCACAAACTGTGTGATCTGATGCCTCTCTAGGCATAATGGAGACAGAAAATTTTTCAACCAAAAAATGTATGAAAACAAAAAAATGTTTCGTATACCCCACCGAGCCAGGTAGCCCCTTCTTAATCCACCCCTCTCGAGGCACATATCAAACCAGATATTCTGGTTCTGTGCTTCATAGGCACAAACTGTGTGACCTGATGCCTCTCCAGGCATAATGGAGACAGAAAATTTTTCAACCAAAAAATGTATGAAAACAAAAAAATGTTTCGTATACCCCACCGAGCCAGGTAGCCCCTTCTTAATCCACCCCTCTCGAGGCACATATCAAACCAGATATTCTGGTTCTGTGCTTCATAGGCACAAACTGTGTGACCTGATGCCTCTCCAGGCATAATGGAGACAGAAAATTTTTCAACCAAAAAATGTATGAAAACAAAAAAATGTTTCGTATACCCCACCGAGCCAGGTAGCCCCCTCTTAATCCAACCCTCTCGAGGCACAAGTCAAGCCATATATTCTTTTTCTGTGCTTTGTAGGCACAAACTGTGTGACTTGATGCCTCTCCAGGCATAATGGAGACAGAAAATTTTTCAACCAAAAAATGTATGAAAAAAAAAAATGTTTCGTATACCCCACCGAGCCAGGTAGCCCCTTCTTAATCCAACCCTCTCGAGGCACAAGTCAAGCCAGATATTCTTTTTCTGTGCTTTGTAGGCACAAACTGTGTGACCTGATGCCTCTCCAAGCATAATGGAGACAGAAAATTTTTCAACCAAAAAATGTATGAAAACAAAAAAATGTTTCGTATACCCCACCGAGCCAGGTAGCCCCCTCTTAATCCAACCCTCTCGAGGCACAAGTCAAGCCATATATTCTTTTTCTGTGCTTTGTAGGCACAAACTGTGTGACTTGATGCCTCTCCAGGCATAATGGAGACAGAAAATTTTTCAAACAAAAATGTATGAAAAAAAAAAAAATGTTTCGTATACCCCACCGACCCAGGTAGCCCCCTCTTAATCCAACCCTCTCGAGGCACAAGTCAAGCCAGATATTCTTTTTCTGTGCTTTGTAGGCACAAACTGTGTGATCTGATGCCTCTCCAGGCATAATGGAGACAGAAAATTTTTCAACCAAAAATTGTATGAAAAAAAAAATGTTTCGTATACCCCACCGAGCCAGGTAGCCCCTTCTTAATCCACCCCTCTCGAGGCACATATCAAACCAGATATTCTGGTTCTGTGCTTCATAGGCACAAACTGTGTGACCTGATGCCTCTCCAGGCATAATGGAGACAGAAAATTTTTCAACCAAAAAATGTATGAAAACAAAAAAATGTTTCGTATACCCCACCGAGCCAGGTAGCCCCCTCTTAATCCAACCCTCTCGAGGCACAAGTCAAGCCAGATATTCTTTTTCTGTGCTTTGTAGGCACAAACTGTGTGACTTGATGCCTCTCCAGGCATAATGGAGACAGAAAATTTTTCAACCAAAAAATGTTTCGTATACCCCACCGAGCCAGGTAGCCCCCTCTTAATCCAACTTTCTCGAGGCACATATCAAACCAGATATTCTGGTTCTGTGCTTCATAGGCACAAACTGTGTGACCTGATGCCTCTCCAGGCATAATGGAGACAGAAAATTTTTCAACCAAAAAATGTATGAAAAAAAAAAAATGTTTCGTATACCCCACCGACCCAGGTAGCCCCCTCTTAATCCAACCCTCTCGAGGCACAAGTCAAGCCAGATATTCTTTTTCTGTGCTTTGTAGGCACAAACTGTGTGACTTGATGCCTCTCCAGGCATAATGGAGACAGAAAATTTTTCAACCAAAAAATGTATGAAAAAAAAAAAAATGTTTCGTATACCCCACCGACCCAGGTAGCCCCCTCTTAATCCAACCCTCTCGAGGCACAAGTCAAGCCAGATATTCTTTTTCTGTGCTTTGTAGGCACAAACTGTGTGACTTGATGCCTCTCCAGGCATAATGGAGACAGAAAATTTTTCAACCAAAAAATGTATGAAAAATGGTTTCGTCTGCATTATACCAGGAGAGGTACCCCCTTCTTAATCCAACCCTCTCGAGGCACAAGTCAAGCCAGATATTCTTTTTCTGTGCTTTGTAGGCACATACTGTGTGACTTGATGCCTCTCCAGGCATAATGGAGACAGAAAATTTTTCAACCAAAAAATGTATGAAAAAAAAAAAAATGTTTCGTATACCCCACCGACCCAGGTAGCCCCCTCTTAATCCAACCCTCTCGAGGCACAAGTCAAGCCAGATATTCTTTTTCTGTGCTTTGTAGGCACATACTGTGTGACTTGATGCCTCTCCAGGCATAATGGAGACAGAAAATTTTTCAACCAAAAAATGTATGAAAAAAAAAAATGTTTCGTATACCCCACCGAGCCAGGTAGCCCCCTCTTAATCCAACTTTCTCGAGGCACATATCAAACCAGATATTCTGGTTCTGTGCTTCATAGGCACAAACTGTGTGACCTGATGCCTCTCCAGGCATAATGGAGACAGAAAATTTTTCAACCAAAAAATGTATGAAAAAAAAAAAAATGTTTCGTATACCCCACCGAGCCAGGTAGCCCCCTCTTAATCCAACCCTCTCGAGGCACAAGTCAAGCCAGATATTCTTTTTCTGTGCTTTGTAGGCACAAACTGTGTGACTTGATGCCTCTCCAGGCATAATGGAGACAGAAAATTTTTCAACCAAAAAATGTTTCGTATACCCCACCGAGCCAGGTAGCCCCCTCTTAATCCAACTTTCTCGAGGCACATATCAAACCAGATATTCTGGTTCTGTGCTTCATAGGCACAAACTGTGTGACCTGATGCCTCTCCAGGCATAATGGAGACAGAAAATTTTTCAACCAAAAAATGTATGAAAAAAAAAAATGTTTCGTATACCCCACCGAGCCAGGTAGCCCCCTCTTAATCCAACCCTCTCGAGGCACAAGTCAAGCCAGATATTCTTTTTCTGTGCTTTGTAGGCACATACTGTGTGACTTGATGCCTCTCCAGGCATAATGGAGACAGAAAATTTTTCAACCAAAAAATGTATGAAAAAAAAAAAATGTTTCGTATACCCCACCGAGCCAGGTAGCCCCCTCTTAATCCAACTTTCTCGAGGCACATATCAAACCAGATATTCTGGTTCTGTGCTTCATAGGCACAAACTGTGTGACCTGATGCCTCTCCAGGCATAATGGAGACAGAAAATTTTTCAACCAAAAAATGTATGAAAAAAAAAAATGTTTCGTATACCCCACCGAGCCAGGTAGCCCCCTCTTAATCCAACCCTCTCGAGGCACAAGTCAAGCCAGATATTCTTTTTCTGTGCTTTGTAGGCACAAACTGTGTGACTTGATGCCTCTCCAGGCATAATGGAGACAGAAAATTTTTCAACCAAAAAATGTTTCGTATACCCCACCGAGCCAGGTAGCCCCCTCTTAATCCAACTTTCTCGAGGCACATATCAAACCAGATATTCTGGTTCTGTGCTTCATAGGCACAAACTGTGTGACCTGATGCCTCTCCAGGCATAATGGAGACAGAAAATTTTTCAACCAAAAAATGTATGAAAAAAAAAAAATGTTTCGTATACCCCACCGACCCAGGTAGCCCCCTCTTAATCCAACCCTCTCGAGGCACAAGTCAAGCCAGATATTCTTTTTCTGTGCTTTGTAGGCACAAACTGTGTGACTTGATGCCTCTCCAGGCATAATGGAGACAGAAAATTTTTCAACCAAAAAATGTATGAAAAAAAAAAAAATGTTTCGTATACCCCACCGACCCAGGTAGCCCCCTCTTAATCCAACCCTCTCGAGGCACAAGTCAAGCCAGATATTCTTTTTCTGTGCTTTGTAGGCACAAACTGTGTGACTTGATGCCTCTTCAGGCATAATGGAGACAGAAAATTTTTCAACCAAAAAATGTATGAAAAATGGTTTCGTCTGCATTATACCAGGAGAGGTACCCCCTTCTTAATCCAACCCTCTCGAGGCACAAGTCAAGCCAGATATTCTTTTTCTGTGCTTTGTAGGCACAAACTGTGTGACTTGATGCCTCTCCAGGCATAATGGAGACAGAAAATTTTTCAACCAAAAAATGTATGAAAAATGGTTTCGTATACCCCACTGAGCCAGGTAGCCCCTTCTTAATCCAACCCTCTCGAGGCACAAGTCAAGCCAGATATTCTTTTTCTGTGCTTTGTAGGCACAAACTGTGTGACTTGATGCCTCTCCAGGCATAATGGAGACAGAAAATTTTTCAAACAAAAAATGTTTCGTATACCCCACCGAGCCAGGTAGCCCCCTCTTAATCCAACCCTCTCGAGGCACAAGTCAAGCCAGATATTCTTTTTCTGTGCTTTGTAGGCACATACTGTGTGACTTGATGCCTCTCCAGGCATAATGGAGACAGAAAATTTTTCAACCAAAAAATGTATGAAAAAAAAAAATGTTTCGTATACCCCACCGAGCCAGGTAGCCCCCTCTTAATCCAACTTTCTCGAGGCACATATCAAACCAGATATTCTGGTTCTGTGCTTCATAGGCACAAACTGTGTGACCTGATGCCTCTCCAGGCATAATGGAGACAGAAAATTTTTCAACCAAAAAATGTATGAAAAAAAAAAAAATGTTTCGTATACCCCACCGAGCCAGGTAGCCCCCTCTTAATCCAACCCTCTCGAGGCACAAGTCAAGCCAGATATTCTTTTTCTGTGCTTTGTAGGCACAAACTGTGTGACTTGATGCCTCTCCAGGCATAATGGAGACAGAAAATTTTTCAACCAAAAAATGTATGAAAAATGGTTTCGTATACCCCACTGAGCCAGGTAGCCCCTTCTTAATCCAACCCTCTCGAGGCACAAGTCAAGCCAGATATTCTTTTTCTGTGCTTTGTAGGCACAAACTGTGTGACTTGATGCCTCTCCAGGCATAATGGAGACAGAAAATTTTTCAAACAAAAAATGTTTCGTATACCCCACCGAGCCAGGTAGCCCCCTCTTAATCCAACCCTCTCGAGGCACAAGTCAAGCCAGATATTCTTTTTCTGTGCTTTGTAGGCACATACTGTGTGACTTGATGCCTCTCCAGGCATAATGGAGACAGAAAATTTTTCAACCAAAAAATGTATGAAAAAAAAAAATGTTTCGTATACCCCACCGAGCCAGGTAGCCCCTTCTTAATCCAACCCTCTCGAGGCACATATCAAACCAGATATTCTGGTTCTGTGCTTCATAGGCACAAACTGTGTGACCTGATGCCTCTCCAGGCATAATGGAGACAGAAAATTTTTCAACCAAAAAATGTATGAAAAATGGTTTCGTCTGCATTATACCTGGAGAGGTACCCCTTCTTAGTCCTTCCTTCTCGAGGCACAAATCAAGCCAGATATTCTGTTTCTGTGCTTTATAGGCACAAACTGTGTGATCTGATGCCTCTCCAGGCATAATGGAGACAGAAAATTTTTCAACCAAAAAATGTTTCGTATACCCCACCGAGCCAGGTAGCCCCCTCTTAATCCAACCCTCTCGAGGCACAAGTCAAGCCAGATATTCTTTTTCTGTGCTTTGTAGGCACATACTGTGTGACTTGATGCCTCTCCAGGCATAATGGAGACAGAAAATTTTTCAACCAAAAAATGTATGAAAAAAAAAAATGTTTCGTATACCCCACCGAGCCAGGTAGCCCCTTCTTAATCCAACCCTCTCGAGGCACATATCAAACCAGATATTCTGGTTCTGTGCTTCATAGGCACAAACTGTGTGACCTGATGCCTCTCCAGGCATAATGGAGACAGAAAATTTTTCAACCAAAAAATGTATGAAAACAAAAAAATGTTTCGTATACCCCACCGAGCCAGGTAGCCCCCTCTTAATCCAACCCTCTCGAGGCACAAGTCAAGCCAGATATTCTTTTTCTGTGCTTTGTAGGCACATACTGTGTGACTTGATGCCTCTCCAGGCATAATGGAGACAGAAAATTTTTCAACCAAGAAATTGTATGAAAAAAAAAAATGTTTCGTATACGCCACCGAGCCAGATTGGAGTTCAAAATGTGTAAAGCAGGTGGGAAGACTAGCAAACGGGGATTATTTTCCTTAGGTGGTGCAGTATTTTTTAGCTGATGTCTTCGTTTAATGTCGAATCACCCAGCTTGATGGGACCGTCGCTTCTACCAAACTCTTAAAACTCGCTAATAATTCAGAGAGTATGTAGTAGGAGGTGAGCCCCCTGTCTGTCTACTTGGCTGTGGAACGAATAATGTTCAATGTATCTGTTCCCAACTATTAAATACTTAGTTAGGTGGGGGACTGGTATAAGACAATTCTTAATTTTGAAGCACAAACGCGATGCAATCTAAATTATTTATCTGTTTCTGGCTGCCGATAGTATCTCGAAACTCTTGGCTGATAGTAAACACTCTCAAGTAGTCTCTCAAGTACACTAGATAGCAATTAATTCAAGAGACAATCAACGCCATCTCATTAAAATTTGAAATTGATAATTTTTTTTGAATTTCTTTGCAGAAGAAACGAAATAACGAACGTGACACCTGGCGCCACTCGTGGGGCAGCGGTCATAGTCATAGTTCGTGCAGTCTGCACAGTAACGCAACTGGGTTGGTGGCTGGGAAAGATGAATTCTGGGCAGCGCTGCAAACCAACTACAACTACATCATGGACACCAACCTATTGGACACTTGCAAAGAAGCTCGTTGCGAGATAGAGGGCGCTGCAAGCATTACAGCGTATGAAACTGAATGTTTCTCGAAGGTTTGTGCAGAGACTTGTTCGTATTTCGTTTGTGTTTTGCTTTAATGTTTGCATACTTTTAGATGATGGGCACATCTCGCAGTGAAGGGTCCTCAGAAGATCCGAAGGAGCTGCGCAAATGGCTACGCGAAATGGAGAGTAAACTAGAGAAAGCACCGTCTCTATCGGAGGCCACACAGTTCAGCATCGAGGAGTTACAGAAACGTTTGGATGAACACTCGGTAAGTGGAAATGGTTTTATTGCGGTGCTGTGAGCTCGTTGCGAAGCTGTTATTATGTGTAATCGCTGGGCAATAAAACACTTCCAGTGGGGAATCTAGAGGGAGAACATTTTACGGTGCAGTTATAATTGGAAGCTACGTATCCTTTGCTTTATTTACTGTTCGCTCTTAGGACCATCAATGAGTTTATATCTCTTCGTTAACTGTTTTGTTACAAGCAGTGAGCAGTCGCGACGACGGTGTAGTAATTAGATATATGCTACTGGAACAAGGTTTTAAAACAAATTACGGTTACTTTATGGGGTGGCTCATAGGAGGAAAACCTAGGAACTGAATTCTATTCTCTGGGAACTAGATTTACATCTGTGTTTGTCACAGAAGGGGAGACCATTTTTCAATCTGAAACCAGGAAGAAGGTAGAGTAGGACGAGATTTTCGGTGTTTTCTATTGCATAGGGACGGACGTACATGGACGGGCTTTGGTTACCATCGGGGGTCTGGTGCTTTTGAAAATAAAATTATCAGCGAATGATGCTACAGTGCGGAGTACATCTAAGCCTGAACCAATAAGTTGGCTCGATAGTTGGCTAGCACGCCAAGTGGATTACTTGAGTGCCCTATTTCAGGAGAACTCATTCTTTACCCCGCCTGAGTAAAGCCTTCGATTCGAAGACTATCTTGGCTGAAACATTGGATTTTTCTCGTTGCATTTACTCCTCTGATTTTTTTTCCAAAAACTGTTGTAGTGCTTGATAGAAGGTGGACTTTTCTAGCCTTAAACGGCGATGATATGATCCAATCTGTTTGTTGACAGAAGGTTTTGAAGGTAGGTAAGGCTTTGTATTAGATTGCAGTTTAGATGGATTTCGCAAAGAAAATTGGCAGATGTTGGATAGATGATGGAAAAAAGTTGTATACTTGGTCCATGGCTTGTGAAATTTAGTCAGATATTATAGCAAGAAAGATTCAAACCCTCTCCAGGAGAATTCAGTTTAGCATAGCACGGTTGTAACATCAAAAACAGTGTAATTTGGGAAGCATGTGTGCCACCAAGTCATCGGTGATAATCTAGGTGTCTTCTAAGAAAAATATTTTCCATCATTAAGTGGGCCAGCCTAGGTTACGTGAGGTTAAGTACTTGGGTGGCACCTAGAGCAAGCAGAACAAGCAGACCTCTGATTGAAAATTTCAGGAGATCGTCCAGTTCAAATGTGTAGGTCTTGTGTACGTCTTCCAACTTTATAAAGACGTGACTCAAGTCAATACCAAATGATGGATATACCCAATTTCTTCCTTATTTCTGCAGTTACTCCCGTAAAACCTACGAAGTATTCCGTCAAGCTCCGCTTTACTACCAATGAACCAGTGGCTGGAAATAATGCCAGAGAAAGCCAGTGACGCCCAGCGACTAAGTTTGACCAGAGACATTGTTCTCCTCTATCATAGTTATGATTTTCCCGATGGTCTCGCCAATAGATTTTGAATGAATCTGAGATGATTTTTGACAAAGAGTAGAGCTTGAGATATCCATATGATCAAAATTCACAGAATCACTCAGAAGAATACAGTTTCACGACACAAAATCAAGAAAAAAACCTTCCTGGAACTATGTCAATGCACGACTATCCTATTTTAGTGAATTCAAATAGTTTTTCCACTATTAATCACTTTTCCACTTTTCATATCAAGCTCCTGGATGCATGCATCAAATCCTTAAACCCTTTTTTTATCCACAGCTCAATAGCTTGGAGGGAAGTTAATGAAGTGCTCATAGCTATAGCTGGGAGCAGATCTCCTTCAGACCAAAAGGGCTTAAGGCTTTTCGGTATGATACCAGTGTTCCACATCGGAAATACTGCATCCCAACCCTGCATTATCTTATTGGAAAAATATTCCTCTGCGCCTTTCTGAACATTTCTGGAGCCTTTCACAATACGTCTTTTCAATCCCCCAGAGTTGCTGCTGAGATATTGACTCACCCAAAACTAGGTGGATACGCTCCATATTCAGCGTCGTTACGTCACTCTATCACACTGTCTAGACAGTTTGAGTGTCTTGCTTGGATAGCCTAGTAGCTTCGAAAACGCTGATGTCCTTTGACTTCGAGTCGAACCTAGTTTGGAAATGCCTAGCTGTGTACAATAAAATCACATTAACATGGCTGGTAGGACACAGAGATCTGCTGACGAATTTGAAAAATCCTGTGTCCAATTTCCGTATAGTGGTCCAGAAATCTTTTGTAGGCTACCTGTCAACCAGATAAAGTTCTGCTAAATCAGTGGAACCAAAACTAAAAGGTCTGCTTCTGGAATTAACAAACTGGCTTTAAACAAGCCGACCAAATAATATCTCAGAAAAAGAACGACACAGTCTTGGCATATTACCTCAAAAAATTAATACTAGGCAATCGGCCACGTGCCAACTGTGCCCTGAGGACACTGAAACTGCCAAACATACTTGTATTTTATGTGAATGTCCTTCCTTTGCTTGGACTAGGTTCAAATACTTTCACAAGGCTTTACCTGACCTTCTGATGCCACCTCCTCCTTAGCAATTCTAAGCTTCATTTAAGAATTCGGCTTTCACTAGTAGACAGCATATTTAAGCGGGTAGCACAAAAAATTTCTATGAGGTGCTGGTACTTCGTGCAATTTCAAAGCATGTCACCCCAATTATCCTTAAAAAAATCACCCATCAAGTGGCCACACTGCCAATGCAAAATCTGTATAAAGCCAGGCTACCACACGGCTTGAAAGGACCAACCTGTGGTCGTATTAATAAACTTCCTAGCATTCCCTAGTATCGTCACTATTTTAAGGTTTGACCGTGCTACAGGCAAATGTCCTCAGTTTAATCCTCCCGTAATATCAAAATAGACAACGGCTTTCGATTTTCGTTACAGAATATGAAGTATACATATAAAGAGGAATGAACCTATCGTTAACTAGATCACCAGTAGCATTTCTTTTAAGCAACCAACCTATGCAAAGGCTGGGAATACACTAGCACCAGATATGTTTTGTACATTCCCCAAGACAGGCTCTCCTTTGCTAGGAATTCTTACAGCGAATGGTTTTCTAGGTACCTTGAGTCAGTGGTTAGTGCAGGACCTTTTAGTTAAAGGTGTTGTTCCCAGACAATAACACAATTGTTTACATCTTGTGAACCTCTGTCAAATGTCCGAGAGTATAATGGTACCAAACAGTAAGATAGGTCCTTCCATTCGTGAGAAGAATGTCACACAAATAGCTGTGAAAAGCTAGGACTGGGGTCCGTAGAAACCAATTCCTCGAAATATTTGTATTTATATTTGGAAATCTGGGACGATGGGGTTTGTTGAGCCTTCTTAGCTCTTTAAGAACGAGGTACCACTTGGTGATATGAAATCTTTACAGGATGCATGGCCTACTTCGTGTATAGACAGTATTCCTTACAATGGCTATGTATCTCCTGTACAAGACGGTAGTGTGCATACGATTAACTTAGCATGCGTCATGGACTCCAAAAACACCGGCAACTCCAATTGCCTTGTGCGAGTAGCTACCATTTCTCAGGCGCGCTTGAACTAGCCCATTTCAATTTCGTTGGCTAATAAAGTTGTCCATACCGCCTTGGGGGCACTACGGTCCATAAAACTCCCATGCGGGCCATATTTCATTGCAAATTGCTCAGAGTTCCGATAGTGCCATGCGGTGAGACTTACTTACGAAACAATAAAATGATTTAGAGGCCCAAAAACTTGAATATAATTACCGTCAGTCCGAATGGACTCAATTTCCTTCTCATATGCCATACACTGACCACGACCACCACCTTCTCCTCCTCCGCCTCTGCGGCAGACAGTCACACGTGAACGACTGAATTTTGAATTTAATTTTCTTCCCAAAAATCCATCTAATCCCACGAAGTAATTCCGTTGCACATCGCAGGAGTTCGCGCTTAAGTTATGCGCGCTCAGCAGCCACAACAGCCACAGCGGCACGTAATCAAAATTAAAATCCAAATTTTGTTGGCCGGTTGGCTGCGCCTGCGCGGACCTCACCACTTCTCTGCGAATGTGACCAGCCAACCGTTCTATTGTGTCCGGTCATATTCGAGATGATTTATCTACTTTCCGCGTTGTCATCGTTGTCGTGGTCCAGGTCGACCAATAAATCTTCAAATTATGTACATATCTCCCCCCGACAACGGAGCGGACAAGGACTCTTGCAGCGAAATTCATTTTCTGGTTCACTTTCCATGATGTGTCGCCTCCTCGGAGAGGTTCCAATTTTACGTAACCCTACGTTCAGCCTCTTATGTGAAACTTTTCCGTCAACACTTTAACGATCGAGAGAGTAGGCATTTGTTTCTCGAAAGTCTCACACTTTAGAATGCAAACACTCGGATACGGATCAACCGGAGGTTTCACTTTCAGAGATCGGCGCTCTTTAACACTCGCCGGACACATTTTGGCACGTGAATTGGAGTGATTGTATCCAACAGATACAACCGAGTAATTGGCTTGTTGAACACTCGAACACCGTGTGCAGTAATCTAATTAATCAGAAGATTTAATTAAACTTAAGAAATAATTAATTGGATTTGGTTATTTTTGCAACATTGCCAGCTAAAGATCAATAAGTCTTCTAGACGGTGGCAGCGCAGTAACATGAATCATTTTATGGGATCGCGGTTGGATTTAAACTCATTATGGTCGCATGGTCGGCTTTTACTTTTACATAAGTGATTTCTAACCGCTTGCCGTGGTCTAAAGCTAAAGAGGAGCAAAGCCATCATCGACGCAGGAAGCTAATAATCCGCTTTAATTGGAGTAGCGAAAGTGGCCAGTGAGCTGAGTCGTAAAATTAACATGTTTATGGCAAAATTTTATTTTTTGTTTTTCGGTACATTATTATCGTTGTTACTGTTGCGAGGGAGGTTCCGCTCTAGATTGGGCGTTTTAAGGGGCGAGTCTTGGGGGAGAATGTAATTTGATAAATCGAGATTTGGGAGAGAAGTATCCATAGGCCATACATTGTTGCAGAAGATTGATGGTGATCAACGAAGCTGTGTCTGATGCTATCTTCTCTAGAACATAGTGGTTAGTGGAACTAGACAGATGACATTGATATCTTTGCCTCTGGAAAACACCTTGGTTCTCTTAAGGAAATCCTTCTTCGACTCACTAGATGGGTCTCAAATTGCGGTACCACAAGACAGAACTTGTCCTCTTTACAAGGAGATATAAGGAAGCCCTGAGAACTTGTCTATGATAGACGCAAAGATATCCTCGTAGGTACTTCAGTGAAGCCCTGAGAACTTGTCCTTAAGCAAATCTGGACATTGTTTCCTTCGACATTCTTGGGAAGCAGTAGACTGTGTGTAGATAGTGCTATTCGACTGAAAGTCCCCTCTCAGTGGCCTGCCTTATATGTAGGCCATTCCTCGATCATTGATCTCTTTAATTTCATCCTAGAAGACACCAACCACACCCCGCCTACCCTGGTATTTGATCGAAGCTTTCCTATGAACATTCCTACTACAGTGAATGGGTCCTGTGGTATACTCCTGCATCGGAGTCTCTTAGACTGATGAGGAAGTGGTTCGCGGTGTTTTCTCCGAGGAACTCAATTTTTTCGCGTATCAAGGCTTAAGAATCCTGCTAAAGGAAAGTTTTCTTCCTTAGCTAACTGCCTCCAGCTGCGCACTTCCAAGTCGGTTGACGTCCTTTTCGATTGTGAAGTTCGTCGATTTTGTCAGTCTCTTAGCCAACCCACCAGTGACAGCTCGCCGTGTTCTGACAATAGTGTCAATGTCGTTCGCATACCCTAGTAGTTGCATATATCTACTTTTGAAAGATTGTGCCTCCTATGTTGACCGGTAAGTTTCGTAAAATCCTTTTAAGTATGATGTTGACACATGAGAGGGCGACACATTTTCTAAATCCTTTTTTGACATCAAAGGTCTCGGTGAGATCGTTACCGATCTTGATTGAGCAGCGGGCGTTCTGCATGGTCATCTTGCACAAGCGAACAAGTTTGGCAGAGATGTCAAAGAAAGTCATGGCTCTGTGTATCTCATCTCTATAGATGCTGGTAGGTAGTGGGTATCGAAAAAGACTTCTTGGGTTTCTTCCAGGATCTGTCAAAATGTGAAAATTTGATTGACTGTGGATTTTCCTGACCCGAAAGCACATTGATAGGGACCGATCACAGTATTGACGCAAGGTTTGAAGCGGTTGCACAGTGTGGCAGATAAGATCTTGCGTGCCATATTCAAGAGACTAATATGTCTGAAATTGGCGCTGGTCAGGGAGTCCCTTTTCTTGAGTTCCCTAGGACTCTAGGCCTTTGTCTTTTTTTCTAATATTGTAAGGAACTTATCAACTACAAGAAGCTATACGAGTGGTGACAGTTTTTTAACACTTTCCTGCTGCAGACATTGCATGAGATATGATTCCTCCAACTTCTTCGTGTCTAACGAGTTGACCATATGACATACAACCGACATTACCGTCAGGGGGAAAGTCTGAGTTTTCGAGAACCCTGTGTAGGCTAAGCCTGCTTTCATATGAACATATGAACTTGTAAAGCTTAGCTCAGAACAGTGTGAAGGGCATTCCGACTTTCATATCGTTGTATCACTACAAACGTCACGATCGTTCTGTCCCTAAGAGGGTTCCTGGGACTCAATAGCTTTGAGTAATAGGGGCTTCCCCAAGAATGAAGACGGACTCGACTTTAAAAGGTGAATCTTTTAAGCTTAGTCCTACAAAACTCATGTTCCCAGTTCTGCCCATCTCTTTGGAATACATTTTCGATTTGAATGTGAAGTAATAGATACATTTTCATTCACTACAGCTGGCGACATAAAACCCTGAAACCATCTCTCTGAAAAATCTCTCTGTTTCGAGGAAGGACGAATCCGCCCCTATTGCCGGCAAAATAAAATCGTAAACCTCTTCAGTGATTTATCTTTCACGTGCTCTCCGGCGATGATGGGCTCCCATTTACCATCTCGACGAAATTTAAGACTTCATGCGAAAATTACAATTTCCTTGAATCCCATGACCCGAAGATCACCACTCCCTCAGTTAAACATATCATCTCCCGACCGCCCCCACACGCCAATCGATCTCGATAATTGCATTCGAGATGGATGCTGCCAAACGAATTCGGAGGAAACGAAAGTTTTTTGGCGAAAATAATTTTTTAATGTCTTCTAAAAGCCTCATAATTCACCGTAAATTAGTTCGTGCAATCCGAAAACCGACAATTACGATAAATTGAACTTTCTTCAAGCTACGCAGTGCGCCGGCCGGATGGATGTGGATGGTAATCGAAGCGGCAATCTGTTAGATACGGCGTATCGCGCCTCAGCTCTGCTATTCATTTGAATGCTGGCTATTAACCATGGAGTTAACAATTTAATTGTCATTTATGATCAATGTCTGGCCATAATGCATTGTACCTGGCTGGCGGATGGGAGCACTGTCTTGTAATTGTAATATTGATGGCGTAGACCTTTTATAGCCTCCCAATCGGTGGGGTGTATGGTTTCGCAACGATTTTTCATCGACCAGTTTTGATGGATTGTCTAATCCACTCCCAGTAGGATGTAACTAGTGATCTGTAATTATGAGGTATTCAATGCTGGCAAGCATCAGTGGTTTTTTTTGTTTTGTGTTTTTGGTAAACTGCTGATTAAGTAATAAGGAAAGAAGTTTTACAAACATGACGTGGGTTGTCGAGATGAAAACTGGAAACAAGGCATGTTTTAGGGTGTTGCAATGAAGTTGTAATGTTGGGTCTTCGTGTAAGGCTGTAACATGACGACGAAAGTGGAAAGGTGGAGTTCATTGATAAGCAAGTGAACCTTAGACCTTTGTCTAGGGTATTGCGCGTTCAGTGAGACTAGACATATTGTGAATCCGAAGAGCTGTTGGTTTTAAAATTCGTCAGATCTTCGACATCAGGCCATGGAAGCTGTTAAACTCACGCCTTTCTAGTATGTCACGTAGAAGGATGTAACAACGCGATTGAGGCCTATTGATTGGACCTGGCTGGTTCCAAAACAAAGGTTGCAAAACCTTTTTTTGTAGACTGATTCGACTAATTTAAGACTAGTTTTTCCTCTCAAGATAGACGAACTTAGAGAGCGTTTGGGATGCCTGCATATACTCCCGGCTTCTCTCTGCAGAGACTTGATAAGAAACACTTACTGGAGACCCAAACAAACTCAGGTACTGACTTCACATATCTTGGTGGATATGGCTATTAACTGCACACTTGGTTTCGCCTTAAGAATAGTGATTTGCTGGGTTCAATACGGTTGGTTACAGAGACGAATCGATGACCAATTGGTCAAACTATTTCACAGAATCCTGATCTACCCTAAATTTCTCCCCTCGGCAGCTGTTATGCTTTTAACTCAAATTATTTTCAAACAGAACCACGAAGACGGTGAAAAACTAAACAGTTTTTGTTTCAAAGCCATTTTCATGACGTTGATACCCCGGGATGTTCGTCAAATGTTTACCAGAAGGGAAATTCTGAAAATTAATAAATTCGAACTCTGTCTTACGATCTAGATAAAATCCTGTTACCGACTTCAATGAAAGAGCAACTGGATCACCGTCCTTAGATCTAGAACAACAAGATTTCTGATTGCGTGGAACTGTGAGAATTTTGTTGCATCTAGAGCATATTTTAATTTTGTAATTCTATTGAGTTTGAAGCACTTGTCCTAAGAAAAAAAAATCAATATACATACCTTGAGCTCGACGATGTGACTACTTTTGTTCATACTGCTGGGGTGCCTCAGGGATGTATTCGTTTCCCTAATCTCTTTTGTCTGTAGAATCGTTTTTTCCCTTCTTTCATCCTTGTAGACTCGGAAAATGTTTACTTCGAGGAGAAGCAAGTCTTTAACTTGATTGATTTGTAATAGCTGATAGTGATCTAGACCAGGTTGGGTGGCTGTTTCCGCTAATGCAACATAGAGAGAGAACCGGATTGTTAGCTTCAGAAGAATTTGATGAAATGCATGTCGTGGTTGACCCATGCCGCTTGGTGATTTACTTTTTCAAACGCGAAGCCAGTTTGAGTCTGACTAGACGACTAGATCTGTGAATAACCCGCCTGCGTCGTTCCTTGTCAATGTCGTTCGTCATCGTTTCTTCATATTCCTCGTCTCTATAGAATCTTCAGATACCATTGAGGGAGCAGTCCAAACTTCTGACGTGTATTCCTGCTAGAAAACGCTTAAGAGTGAGAAAATATGGTGGAATGCCATAAGGTTAAATGCAGTCGCCTCTACTAGTTATGGTCTTTTTTAGGAATGTCTTTCGCAATTCGTTTCGTCGCTGGGAAGCAAGTGAATCCAGTTGATGGTTGTTTCCTTCTAAAAGTTAGCCTTTCTACCTGAAATCGCAAGTTCCACACCATGTCAAGATAATAGTATCCTTGCAGTACCTTGATGGTGCTACTGCAGTGAATGGCTGTATCCAAGTTGGGTGCATCAAGATCCTACCTAAGTAGCTGCCACTACTCTCTTCGAAAGTAAAGTCAGAATGTCCTTGTAGATACAATTCTTAAAAAGTTGGTCAGATCTAAACCAGACAGTACACAGCTGAAATGGATATACAGAAATGACAGTGTTTAATCAGCACTTAAAGGTAGATGTAATCAAAAGCGACTAAACCCTTCGGAAGTGTGCTCTCAAAGCACGTTCACGTACCATGCTGACCGGAATCCGATAAACTAGGTTCTGACATAATACCCCGTGGCCTTGAATGTTGTATCTCCTATTTCATGTTATTCCGAATGTTGTTGCTAATCTCTCGGATGACCTTCGCTGTCATGCTGAAATATGATTTAGTTTAGTACCCTCGCTCGATTCTAGGTATTCCATCACAACAACAAAACAAAAAAAAAACGACTTTTTCGCACGAAAACAACGTGTGATGTGTATTCGTTTCTTTCATCATCCATCTCTCAATTCCAAGCGCAATAAAGGTCACGTCTCAGCTTTACAACCTAAATACGTGTGGGCACATTATAAAGACTAAAGACCAACGAGTCAAGCTCAGGTAATTCACTCCGGAGGAGAGGAAGTCCATAAAGAATTTCTTATTCCTCTCTGCCCACCGGGGGGGCAGGGGGGGACCTATAAAACGCTGCCCACTTTCGTAGCAAACTAAAACTCGGCTCATCAAAACAATTGATGGTCGCTGGTGGTACCCCAAGCTACTGTATCCGCATGCACTAGCCCTAGGTCTTAGCCCTGTTAAGTGATCACATGCACACATGCAACTGGCTGCTGGTATGAAGGTTACTGTGCCAGTTTATCACCTGGAAGATCTCTCCAAGAATAATTGTTGCCTAGTTGCTGCATTGCTTGTGTTCTTGTTACCATTGTGGAACTATCTTACTCTCACCTCCCCCCTGTGTCCTCCTGGAACATGTGTGTTCGCCTTCGGGATTAATTTATGTACCTACTGTGCACATATGCGAAAGAAGCCGATGCTGATGTAATCTTATATAACGGTGTTTCGTATAAAAGGCGATTTAACAAATTCTTTAAAACGGAATATCTTGTAATTGAAGTTATGAAGGTTTTATATTACCTTTTTGCAAAAAAAAAGAACAGAAGACACAACCGAATAGGGAAAGAAGAAGAGAGGAAGAAAAGACTGTAATTTGTTATTCGAGTGTAACATGAGCACAGATGTTGTTCCAGATTCATGGCTGCAAGGTTAGCAGCATTAGGTGATGTGTGTTCTATTTTGTTTGTGCTCTTTTTGGAGATGTATCTATGGCAGTGTGGATGTGGATTTTTGTAGTATAATTAAGTTTTTCTATTGCTTTACACTGATTTCTTCTTTTTTTCTTTTATTTTCAGGTAAGTTTGACCAGAGAATCTCGCCTTGGGTGGTTGTAATGAATTGCCGTGAGGTATCTTTTTGATTACTTTATTTTGCAACGAAGAATTTTTTGGATTTGAACATTTTTCCGAGACAAAGTTGAAGTATCTAGAAAAAATAAAATGAAATCCACATTATAAACCCGTAGATACCCTACTTTTTAACTACCAGAAACCTTAATTTTTTGATTAGGAAGTCCACTCAGACTGCACTCAGACTCCTTTATACCCATTTGAATGATTTTTAGAAGGAAAACCTGCGAAACAGGACAAATCTTAGCCTGTTAGCGATCTCATAAGGAAGGGCATCGATGAATCCTTCCCTTTCACATTCGGTTTCTATGATTCATAAGGAAACATACATATCATTGCACAATCAATAGAGTTTGTCCGACGCCAACTCTTTCATTGTAGCTCCTTAGTTCGGACATCGCAATGCATGATGAGATGGTCTGACTCTATCCACAGAAAGTGAATCATAATATTTCCCCACACGGGCAGCTCCGGCATGCCGAAATAGTCAGAAACTAGTCATGCAAAGCGCCAACGTATCTGTTTTGAATTTTATCATATGGCAATCCCACTGACTGTCCATTTTGACCTGGGCATGAGTACTGGAAATACTTCTAGCCATGCAAGTGAATTCTTTATTTTTGAGTACGTTTTTGCTGTAAGGATTTAACAGGATGGCTAGTTACATCTCTTTCAAACTACATTCAGAGCTGAAAATAGGTTTTCTGAAAGCACGACGATCTATAGGACCTATTCTGCTGACCTATAATGCAAGATGAACTATTTTTTGTTGTGAATTTTTATTGTTGATTGATTAGCATCTCTCTGGGTCATTTGACAGAGTTGGGCATCAATCTCGGGCATTTGACATGGATGAACCTCTTCTTCAGTGGAGTGGAAACCATTTAAATTTGCCATCAACACAAGGCCTCATATTATCCCCGAATCTCTTATCTGATACTCCTAATCCAATACAGACATTCCTCCGCCGGTGACAGTACCTTCATATCCGCCCTTCGCCTACATTAAACTCTTTAAATTTTGACCGTGATGGCATAATAAAATGAATTGGATTTATTGCTTTCTATTGCTGTCATCTATCCCTTGAGGGTTACGTAGACCGTCTCATCTCCAAAACTGATGCATGCCATTCTCGGTATACTCGAACTCCCTAGGATTGCTCAAACGATGCAAGAACTACATTACCACCTCTGATCTGACTGCAATATATGAGGCAATGCATCCGCCTCAAACTCGAGTACAATGCAAACACACTGTACTCCTAAAGTCGGGAATACTAGGTCTGAAACAAGATGAAATAAGTTACTTCATTTGCGAAGCAGTGTTGGTCCTACAATTGAGTCCTGAGGCACACCTTGCTTAACACATTCAAATGATAAAAAATATTTGGTACTGTTCACTTTGTATGAAGGTAAAAGGGATATCACTGATCCAAGAAACAAGACCTTCTTACAAGCCTTGGAGGAGTCCATAACCCAAAGAAGCCCATTGCAACTTTTATCGAAATTTTGTTTTATGTAGACCAACTGTAGTAAGGTCTAGACTTTGCCTAGAGTTTATCAAAAACCTAGTTCAACTACGATGGATGTTAAAAGGTCTAATCTTCCAATAAAGTAAGAGGAACGACTCAACGTCCTATTGTAGTCTCTTTCAAGTCTATCGTTACTCTGCCTCAGAGATTACCTAAACCTAGCGAGGTTCTCACTATAAATAGAGTCGTCGAAGCGTCAATGTTGCCCATATGGGAGCAGACTTCGAATTGGTTACTATACTGTCAGGAAGGCTTTCGAGGCTACATATGCAATAAGTTCTTTGAAGTCCAAAACTTTAGTAAGGTGCTCTGCTGCTTATAAGTACTGCGTCCGTCTTGTGTTCTGTCAGTCAGAAGCTATACTGTGTTTGTTACAACGACCACCACTAAGCCTTTTCTGAGTATAACATCATATATTACATTCAACAGAACTGGGCCTAAGCCTGACTCTTGAGGAACTCCTTTCGTGAGTTTGAGCATCTTAGGCCTCTAAACTTGGGTAGTTCGTACTCAACTGCAGAGAAAATTTACATTCTGTCAGACATGCCCTGTAAAGCCTTGAGAGGACTATAAAGGTCTCTGGTCTTGTTTTCATCCTCACCTTGTTTGTAAATCCATCAGTACCTAGCATCATCATTTTCTAAGTTGTAACTGACAAGGTTTTTCATGAAAAGATGTGCCGAGGAAAGATGACAATAGGGGCGTCACAATGATTTGAAAGTCTTTAGTCGACCTGGATCTAGACATTTCAGAATTGTAAATATTCAAGTTCTGTTTTTAGATCCATTTGTCTACATGGTCTATCTGGGAGTTGAATTATTAGAAATGCAGGACCTTAAAGGGTTGCGGGCTTCCACGTTTTTACATATTCGGCTGGCGGGCGCTGTCAATCTTTTCAGTCATCTTTCACGTGTTGAGTACTCCGTTTGATGATAAACTCAAATGAGTTGCTTCTGTCACTGCACAGGAATGCAGTCAGTTATGAAACATCAAACCCGCTGTCACAAGCTGGTGGTGTATCTTGTCAATACCATAACCAAACTTAGTTTTTCCCTCCAATCATCGCAAATCCTTAACCGCTGTATAGCTGTCACAAGCTGGCTAAGAAAAACAATCAAATTAATGCACTCGGTAGGAAGTCTAAACACAAAACATAGCCGAAAATACTCTCAAGACACTTCCTAGACACCATCAGCCGCATTACCAGCAGCAGCAACAGTAACCCAAAAGACAATTGAATAGAAATCAAAAATCTAACAACACGCCTGCTCCGGCCAAATGCAACCAAGATGCCTACACCTAACCCAGCTAAGCTTCACCTACTATCATCATGCCGGTGTCCGAAATCTACGTGGCCCGTAAAACAATTGAATTTATCACGGTCCAGTGATTCCAGCTCGTTAGAGATACTTTATCTCTTAAATGATTGTTTTACACTGTTTGTTTGCCTGGTTGACTGGTTGGTTGGTAGTTTGGCCCCGACTGCTTGTTCCATGTCTGTCTCGTACAACACAAACAGATGTAAGTAGTCCTGGACAGTACACAGCACAACACGACAGATAGACAGACAGAAAGGCATACTCGTGCCTGATGTGCAATCACCGTCATCATCGTGTGTCGTAGACGGTGTGGTTATACCAAAAGTGGTCAACGTTAATCCCTCTGAGGGGTTTTTATCTCATCGACTACCCGGGCTAGCGCGGTGTCTTTTGCGTACAGAAAAAAAATTTAACGTGCAGGTTTCCTCACACGCAACACACCGTGATAAGTAATTTCTTACTAATATACCCGAGTCATGGAGTCTGCCAGGAAGGTGTCTTGAATAGCCTACGGGGCGTTTAATACTGAAAATCCTTTCATACCCATATTGCGCCATACGTGTTGGTTTTTGGTTTTTGGTTTGGTTGAGCGAGCGCGGTCAAATGGAATTTTTATTTCAATTTTCCGACTCCCAGCTACAGTGGGGAGAGAAACTATTGTATCACATGGAAGTGAGAATATTTCATCGAGTATCGTTTGAATGTGTCAAAGCCCTGTCAGTCACAACACAATTCCTAAGGTGGGACATCCAAATGACTTGAAGGTGTATTTTCTGTCAACGCAGGCATCTCTAAAATGGATTCTGACAGTCGTCTAGCGTCTTAAATACACAGACGGTTACCGATTGTCTTTCAAAAAAGAGCTTGATTGGCACATACTCTTCTATAGGCAACAAGAAACTGAATTACCTTCTATGCCACCAGTATCTCGAATATTGGCATGGACTGAGCTTATGTCCACATTTGACAAAAATTTGACAAACACGGGCTTAAAGCAATAAGTGTCGAGTGGTAGGGTCTTTGTGACGTCAAAATAGAAAGTAGTACAACAGACCTCTTCTGATTCTGCTGTCTGTATTCTGCTACAGACAGCCATCCCAACTTAATCTAAGCCTAGATCCAGCATATTTTGGATAATATTCCGAACAGTTTGGTTCCACCTTCCACTATAAAAAGATAAACGTTTTCTGGAGCTAGAGTGCACCTACCAGTCTTCATAATATAGAGCTCAAGCTCAAGCTCTAAGTGAACTACAATGTCTACTTCAACAAGTTCGCAATGTATTCTATTGACTGTAGCTAAGCCTAGCTCTGATGAAGCCCTATGTCTACTATCTTCTGATTCAATCTGTATGTAGATGGTATGGTCTGCCTTTCGATAAGCTGCCTGACACACATTCCTTCATAATCCTGTTCGAAAAGCCTGCCTTTCTTCATACCAAAAGTCTTTAGAAAGTCCTCAAGCAAGGCCACTGATTCAGTGTACAGCTGCTTCCTGTTCAAGTCTTCCCTGGCCCGTATTCATCTGTATCCACTTAGCACCAAAGCAGTAAACAGATTTTTGGTTTATCGGTCTGTCAGCCATCATGTGACGATTTGAACAGAAAACTAGGTCGCCATTGACAGTCTAAAACGAACAAGAGTCGCATGTGATCCTCCAGTATAGCCTCTTCTCCTAATTCAGGTGATTTAACCTTCACCCTGTGACAGGCACCGTAAAATCTGACAACATTCTCTCTACGCCAGTTGTTGGCTGGTTAACTAATCTCCAGCACGATGACCTGTGTAACCTGATGGCAAGCATTAGCCTAACACCGTTCCTAACACCATAAAATCTAGAAATTTCTCACATGACCATACCACACGCATGTTATAGCCTCCGTGATAAATAGCCGTCGCAGGAGAAGAAACAAAAAACAACAAAACCATCAATCTACGGATATTGCCTTAACCCTTCATATATGGATGGAAGTCGCCATGGCATCGCGTCTCGGACCAAACGTGCATTGACCTTGAAAAATCCGCAACACAAATGGAAACAACAATTTCAGGTTCAGGTTCACAGTCGTCGGTCTTACACACTCTTCGAGGCCTTTTGAGGGCACACAGTCGCGTAAAGTAAACCAATTTGAAACAGGTTACAACATCGAGTGGAATATCGCCGTTTTTCTATCACTCTATCACGTACACGTACGGACTACGCGGACTACGGACCCAAAGGAAATGAATCTCAGCAATTCCTCCATCTATTGGCAATCGGTTAAATATGTCAGTCAGTCGTTGGCTGATGATGTGAAGGCCTTCACATCACTTTGATGCTTCGTCTCGTGTCTAGCTATAGCACTAATATGGCAAGGAATGGCGGCAACAATCAACCGCGTCTTCTGTATTAGAAAATGCCACAAAGAACGCATCTAATGGCACACAATCAAATCGAATGTCAAAATGAGGATATTTTGAATTTTTTCCTACCCCGGTATCTGGGTTGGATGCACAGCCTCAGGCTCTGTGATTCCAAAGATACAATATCTTTTCACTGATTCTCAACGAATTTAACAAAGATGACAGCCAAGTAGAGAGTTTTACCAAAGAAGATCCGCTTTTGAACGAACGAGTTTAGCGCCTCCTGTTCCCTCCGGGGATCCACAGCAGTAGAGAATTGTTCTGCAAATTAGTTTCCGGATAATGGCCAAGTCGGACTAATTGGCAGTTCGCTGCCAGAGTTATGCCGCACATTTATCATTTATCAATTTGTACACCTGATTAATGGCGATCGATGGTACGAGTGTCCATTCGGAAAAGTATCCAACTGCTATTATTGGAAAATTTAATTCATTTTCATGGCGAAGTGGAAGCGCATGCGCAGCCGTTTATTGTTTCTCTCGAGAATTAAGAGGAAATCATGGTGCGCGGCAGCGGAGTCTGCGCGGAGGCGCTTGAAAAGAGTCACGAATTCGTTGGACGACGCAAATTTTGAAGCTTAAACAAAGCGTGCAGTTACGTGACTTACCTAACTGACGAGGTATTACTTGGGAGCTTATGGCCGATTGTATACAGTGCAGGGTGAAAGTTTTCAATCACCTTCTTGTGGTAAATGGTACTAGATACCTGTGTCGATGTCGATTTTGGTCAGATAGATCGTGCCATCATCTGAGCTTAGAAAATAGTGACAGTAACGCTTATTCAATAATTGAAACAATATGAGTATCTCTTATGATAGATATCATGCTACTTTCAGGTCAGTATGTCAAAAATGTCAGATTGTAACTCATTTTTCAAGAAATTTTCCAAATAGGCGTTCATTGCCTCCTCTCAAGCTTGAGTTATAGGTTTAAGTGGATCTTGGTTGGCGATGTCTTCCAGAAGTGTTGTTCTAGTTGTTGTTCGGGAAACATGAGCCTATCCTACATCCATCTTATATCCATCCGTGTAATCAAACATTATGCTCCTTAACCTGGGTCTTCCATCACCTCTCCTAGGTTGCGTCTAATTCTAAGTCTATCAGGTGATTATTTCATGGCATCTTCTTCAGATCTGTTGATTCCAAATATAGACCAAGCGTGACTTCAAGGCACTGTCACCTGTCTTGACTATGAAAACTCCAACAAATGCAAACAGATGGATGTTTTGAAAGCCATGCGATAAGTCATATTAACTTGAGAGACATTCGCAAATTGTCTGTGACAACACGCTCTATATTCCTTTTGCACTCTCTAGGTAGTCTTGCAGTTATCTAGTTGATCTCTTAAAACGATTGGGGGTCCAATATTGCCGTGGAAATCAAGATCCTTATAGTTCATCCGGAGTTTTGTTAACTTAAATTCTTTAGTGACAAAATTGACTGTTCGATGTAAAGTCAGCTGCGTGTACCTAAAGCTCAGACACACTTAGAACAGTGCAGGCCCTTTGCGTAGTGTCAACTTTTCATTGCATACCCTTTGGTGCTTATCTTTTATTGTATTTCAACTTCAAAATACCAGCATTTTGCAATTGTTCCATGGAGGGACTTTTACTACATATAGCCTGTTTTTCTATTTATGTACGTCATATCCCTCCAGGGGGGTTTTGGAGAATTTAGAATTTTTAATTTGCACCTGAACGTATGCCACCGAACATGATGAATGCGAATTCTTTGCATACCACTTGGAGGCTTTCAAAACTAAAAAAAGTTTCAGGAAATCGTTTTTATTTTTGGGGATAGTTGAGCCCATAATGTTGGGATAGCGTCACGACGTGTGACAAGTCGCTGATAGACATTTTCTGGAAATATATCTCCTTGTAGTGCATTCCAGTTAGACCCGAGTCAATCAAAGACTGTAGCACCACGAAAGTGGTCCAGTGGCCTGGCTCGTCGGATACTCAAATATAGACGTTCTAGGGATTACATAGTTTACCAAGTTCTACGCATACTACGTAGCATCTGTAGAAATTTCCAGTGGTTTTCAGTTGTATCAGTCTAATCAGGGATTTTTGACAAATTCAAGCAATTCCTTGGGCTGGTCCTACTCAGACTTCGTATAAGAAGATGATCTGCTGAGAAGGTGTCATCATTTCACGGATTTTAATTTTACCATGTTACTCCAGACTTGGCGGTGGTACCAAGAATATTTATGGTGTCCTGATGTTCTGCAGCGTTTTTTTTTTTAGAGGCGATCCTCTTTAGGATTCAACTTCATCTCGACATCGATGACTGGTTACTCTTACTTTTTTGGGTAGAGACGGTGGAGGTGTCACTCCATGACGATACAAGTACCATGTTTGCCATGTCTGACATCGAACATTACCACCGAATTTCTGGCCAATAAGTTTCATGAATCTTTTCGCATTGATATCAGGCAGCAATGCATCCTTTTTATCTTTTAGAATCCAGCACGCAGACAGAAACGGATGCCCAGTATCGAAGCCATCGTTCCGGGCTCGTAATCAAGGACCAGGCACTCCAAACTTCGGTACATATGCCTACAAGAAGAGACTGAATCTTTTCACTTTTCTATCGCACCGCGCACATAAACTCCCAGACAGTTTGTTCAGATGCACTTGAATCGAGTGTCTGGAGTGGCTTGGGTCTGTCTCTTTTCAGGGCGGTACCCCCATACCCAACGACATACGTGACATTCTAATGTTTTTCTTTTCCAGAACATACCCGCACCTAAAAAAATACAAAATCGTTATTAATCGATACTTTTCCGTTGAGTAATGGAACAGCTTTCCCACTTTCGGTTTTCATTCGGGCTTCGACTCGCCCGCCCGTCCGACAAGTTCAGACACATTTTTTGAAAGTACCTTCGTACTTGCTGGCCGTGTCTATTGACTTGACCCCCAAAGGGATTTTTCATTTTCGTAGGGAAATCCCACCAATTCTCAAATGAGTGGTTAAATAAATGAATAATCAGGGCGTACCTATCAAGCGCCGAGGAAAAAAAAATAAAAAGTATCTCGCGGTTACTTTCAAGTATCTCATGCATCTTGCTGCGAGAAGAAAGTGAAAAATGCATTTTTTTCGAAAGGCTTACGTTAATTTAGATTTTTTTTAATATTTTTTTCGTGGCATTATTGTGTATTTAATTTATTACGTTGCGTTACTTATGACTTTTAATTGTGTGTAGATACTTTTTTGTTGCTGCTAGACGGAGCTTGGCTAATCTGTGGTGTGTGGTGTGTGCCTTTGAATTTGTTCTGCTTTTGGGAATCTGTGAGTTTCGTCTCGGTGACACGGCACGCCACGGCGACGATGTGGAAAGGTGGTTTCACTTTTAAAACAAAAAGATTTCAAAATTCATCATCTCTTCGGATCCATTGTTGGGCTTCTCAACGTTCGTGAGGCTTTGTGTGTTAAATTTGGATGTCTCGGCGGGTACTTAGTGGCTATTGATTTGATTGTCTTGTGGGATAGTGGCTGAGGTTGATCGCTTAATTTGAAAAGAAGGCGGTTTTCCAGCCTCGGTGCAATGGGTGTACTGTGTAATGATTTTTTAATTGATCGTGGAACAGTCAGTCGCTTAATGGACTGCAGTTCAATTATGAAGGGTTGGGTAATGCCGCGCGCGCGATTGCATTAGGTAGGTACATCAAAGCGTGCGGAAAGTTGCACCTCAAATGGAGTAATAAATCATTTTTGGATTTTTTTTGTGTTTCACCTGTGAAAAGGTATGAAAAGCTTAAACAGTTGCAGGCAGTTTTTTGTATTCATTTTGGGTATTTCATCGAAATTACAATTAGACAGGAGAAGGTGAAGTTTCTGAGATAAAGAAGGGTGAGTGTGCAATACACTTCACCTCTGAATCAGGTCAGAGACATGGCTGGACTATAGCAGCATTGTGTGGTCAGCAGTTTACCGAATTTTGAAAATATGTTTCGGTAGTGAGTTGATTAGTTTAAGACCCTTTGATCTGCATTTCAAGTCATAGAACCAGGATTGGTTCCGCTTGTTAATCTTGCTCTTGAACGAGTCTGGAGATACATATGTATTCGGTTCTAGAAGTACCTATACTGTTGCCAAGTTTTCACAGAGCTAGAGCACAGATCTAGGCCGAATAAACTTGAATGCTTCACGGGATTTATAGGACGACACAAGAATAGTTATCTTGCCCCCAATGGTGTACATTAAAATGTTATAAAACCATGAGGCCTAAACTATACCTTGTTTGGGTTTGGTTTTAGACTAACTTAGATCCAGAGTATGTAATGAATGGAGATGCAGACCATACTTAGTCTCATTCCGCTGAATCGCTTCTGCAGCAATATGGCTTTCAAGCTGAAATTACTATTAGTGGCAACATCCTGCAATAGTAACATTAAAGACTGTCTAGTTCCCCAAGGATATAGCTCCCACGATCCTTTTCCATTTGGTGACTAGTTCTGGACAATCATATAGCAAGTGAATGTATTCTAGTTCCTCTTCGTCCCTGGTTTATCTCCATCACGCAATGTCCTGCCACGACACCAGCAGAATATTCCTGGGATTAACATCGCTTGTCAGTCTTCTCGTTAGACTCGATGTCTATATCCCTGCTCAGAGTCCTAAGCGGTGTATAAGTCTCAAGAAGGGGCATTCTGCTAAGTTGACTATCCGGGTATTTAGCATTCAAGCATTCAGTTCAATCCATCTGCACAGTCCCGGATCTATTTGGGCTTTATGCAGACTGCTTACAATTGCTTATTTTGCTAAATGTGCCTTCGATCACAAGGAAGGCATTTAGCTGTCAGGCAGCCTCACAATCCTCAGGTTACGTAGAACAGTGTTAGATAATGCTGGGTACCTGGCCAAAAGAGGAACCAAGCTTCTACAAGGCAATGTAGTTACAGGAGTGAATCTACCAATTTGCGTAGCTAGGAGGATTATTCTCGAAAGGGTCATCAATATGGGCGACCTAAAGTTGTTCATCTTTTCAGGGGATAACATCTGGGGAAATGATGAAACGATGCAGGTCAAGGCTTTAGGGATTCTTTCTGATCATTGTGTTGTGAGGAGGAGTGATCTACAAATCTTGGAGAAACGTATGTATCCTCTCTGAATTTTATGGGAACTTGTGCCGGTGAATCAAATTAGTGTGAGGGGAAGATTTTGTAGAAAGATGAAATCCATGGAAGAGATGTTAGGGTTAAGGTTTGTTACTGTAATACTCTAGGGATCGCGATGGGTCTACTAGGCTATCTAAATTCCGATTGGTGCTGCGTGTAGTGAAAAACGTTCATGCAAGCCTGTGTCTTACTCAACTCTTTCGGGATCTGTTCCGAGCTTAGAGTGAAATTTAAAATAGAAAAATGTGTCAAAGGGCCATATATAGTTGGATTCTCACATCGAATTGGAAACAGTTCTCTGCCTAGGAAGAGATCCCTTCTGATATTTTTCAAAATCAGTTCTTTTATATCGATAAAGTCTGAAACTGGACAAAAAGGAAGTTGGCCGGAAAGAAACCTGTTCGAGGTCCTAGAATGAAACACGGCAATAGTTCGCTTGATGTCTCCTCTCCTTTCTGTACATCTTCCCACCAAATCGACTCAGAAGAAGCCAGAGAAAAGGCGGCCGAAACGTCAGTCAATGAAATTAGTGTCATCTTGACATCTGTCAATTACTGCACAGACGTTGCCAGATCTGTCGCTACAGAACCTTTCGAAAAAATTAGGCAAACTGTCACTCGTTTGTCTGAAAAACTTGAACGGCTGGTCGTCATTCCCCACCGATTTAGTGTACCTAGAAATATTGATCCTGATTAATAACTCCTTTCACTAGGAACCCCTTATCAGATCTAGGTTACACTCCATAAAGTTTGTATTCCCGACAACGCCAAACCAAACCAGGACATACCCCGCAACTAATTCGATAAAAAAGAAGAAACAAACTTTCCTCTCCCGAGTTAGTTCCTTCTAATTTACTTCCTCTAAACAGAGGAACCCAATTCTGGAAAGCATACATAAGTTAAACACCACTCTCCTTATCACTGGAATAGCTCATGAATCAGAACACCAACAGCCAGCAAGCTGTTCAATAATACCCCTCGCCACGACGACGGTGTCGGTCGTTGGCAAAAAGAACTTGACCCGAATTCCCAGTGGCAGCGTGCTCCGACAAAACAACCTGGTAACTAGTCCAACAATTACTTCTGCTTTTTTCCTCAACCAGTCCTCAACCAGATGCATAGATCCAATATCCAGATACACGGTCGGCGTTGTGCGCCTGTCACTTCAATTATATGCAAGTCGGGTGTGATTTATGCAAAAAAGGAGTTGGATCTCGGTCGCCATTTATTGAATCAAATTTTCACAATTTATGACGACGGAACGCCCCCTCTCCGGTGAGTGAGACACCAGTGCCCAGAGCTGCGAGAATATTGGGTCGACGTTGGTCGGCTGCCTGCCAGCCTGGCCGAAATCTGGATCTCAGAATTCGCACAGATTGATTGGCAATTTACACTAGCGTGTGCTTCTGGTGGAGCTAAGTAGGTACGAGTATGCCTGCCACCTACTCGAACTGAAAGTTTCCTGCTCCTGTTCGGGCTGTTGGTGTTGCTCGAGTGGAAGATGTACCACAATTCCCGTTACATAATAATTTACCAGACGTGTGCTCGCTCCAGCGCCGAATGGTGAAACTTAATTTGATTATAGTAATTGTTTGGGTGTATGAGACGGTGGGGGCCGCCACTGGTGCTGGTATGTGGGTGAAGGAGTGCAGCATCTGCGAGCCCATCTTTTGTGAGTTTGTTGTGTGTGGCTGCAATCAGAATTGGATGTGCAACGCTTCCAGGTAGAATGCACACAATTATCTATCTGGTGTAACCAGCACCTTCTCCTCCTCATCCTCCTCATCCTCCTTCTCCTCTTCCTGCTCCAACGATGGTTCCTCCTCAGACAGCAATCGAACCCGAACGGTGTCAATTGAAAGTCGGCGTCGATGATGATTGTAATGGCTATGGCTACGTCTTGGAGCTTGGCTACTGTTTTCGTGTGCGCAGCTATATGATTCTGCCTCGGCAGAGGCGGCGGCGGCGGCTGTGGCGGCATCGGATTCAGCCGGGAGATGAATGTTTTGGGGCGTTCGTGTGTTCGCTTGGTTCGCTGGAGTATACCATATAATCTCCTGTGGTGGTAATTACAGTGGAAATAAACGGCCATTGACATGAATTCATCTTTGGATTGAGTTGAGTTGTTGTAGATGCACAACAGATGGACGTGTGCACATATGAACGATGACGGCTTGATGGATGGCCCAACCGCATGTGGGTGGTGAAAGTATATTTCTTCCACCATTGCGGGGAGGGCTATACAAAACTTTCGGAATAACAAATCAGAGATAGAGATAGAGAGAGATGCCTTATTCAAAGTAATTAGATATTAACCACGTTTTTAACATTAGCGGTTGCAATTAGAAGACACTTATCGCTTTTGACATTTCATTGAATGTCTGAGGTAATAGTGACCACTTTTTTGGTGCAGCATTGGTGTGGGGGCTTCCAGTCTTTTGATTGCTTCTGGGAATTAAAAGCTTTTGGGCTTATTGTGTCGTCGAATCCAGTCGTAACTAGGAGACGCAGCAGCTTAGTATTGGATCTCATGAGTCTGAAGACTTGAGCCTTGATACTTACATCATGGACAGCACTATCAAACCATCTTAAGGGATGTCAAGCTTCGATCATTCTACGAAACACTTATTCTAAGACTGCTCTCTGTACTGTTACCCAAACTTTAAGCAGGCTGAGTAGGCTGGAACTGGTGGGTTGCATATCAAAGTCTTTAGAGCGTTTCACCAAAAATCAGTTACGAAACTTATTGCCAGAGGACTTGCACCATTTGCATTCCAATTCCAAGCTTGGCATGGTGATCACCCTTCAAAAGGTAAAATTCGTATTGGTTAAGAAAACGCCCCTCAAAAGTAGGCGGGATCCTATGAAATAAGATTCGAAGAAGTCTTAAGAGAGATTGCATCTACTTGATCTGTTTTTCAAGACCTCCCTAGTTCCTTCTTCACTCAAAAATTTGACTGCAGTCACTATAGCTGATGTTGTTACGTACGGGAGCGTCACCTGCGCTACTGCACCACCTCGCTCCGCTATGCTCCGCTACGCTGCCTATTCACTGTGTCATCAAGAGTAGTTCTAAATTGTCGTGACCTACTTTGAAATCTAAGATCCTTTGTATCATCCAAAATGCGTTGTTCAAAATTGCAATAATGTCCAAATTGTTGTAATGATCTCTGAAAAGCACTAAAGCGGGGCATAGCGGAGCGAGCGGTGGACTAATTTTAGATCTTGAAACAATGTCTACATTTTGATTTAAATGTACATACATGCATCACACCATCTCCAGCTCCATCTTCAACTTTAAGCTATAGTTTGAGCTCTGGTGTATCTATTGAAGTCAGCCCACGTTTCACCATCGAATAACTGCCTCTCTACATGCCACACCGCCGCAATCAATTAGTCATTAAAAATCAAAGAACAAATAGCTTTCACAAATTAGAACCCTTCCCAGGAATTCCAAGAATCCGCAGCACATTCAGGGCCACAGCCGCTGCACAAGTTCGTGATTCAGTGCTTAACACCTTCCAAACTTCTACCTCGGCTTCGGTTCAATCTTGATACTCTGTAGGTCGATTCGAATTTTAATAGGCCAGAGCCGATTAGTTCTTAGTCCAACTGATGGCCTCTAAAACATCTGGTAGTGCGCTAAACCCTCCAAAAGCAGAAACCCATCGATGTGTGTAAACTCGATTCCTTTCCCTTCAAAGTGCATGTCCACGTCAAGGAAGGAACAACACGGTCATAAACTTTATCAGTGCAGCCCGCATTACTTTATGGACTTTTACTTTTGTATCTGGCTCACATCTCAATCGTAAACTTCAAGGCACATGCACTTAACTTGGTCTTTTCTGAGTCAGCGATCACGATTCGACTTCTAAGCAACAAAAACAAAAACAAAAAACACCACTAAATCGCACCGCCAATGGTAGTTCTATCCAGATACAGAGTAGCTACGAGCAGCGCTACGTGTGACTTGATGTGGCTGCTTTCTATTCTGGAAAATTTTTCATCGAAAGACCTAAAAATTGTTATCATTTCCATTTTCTAGAACTCGAAAGTAGCTGTGTCCCGACGGAGCCCGAGTAGATAGTTCTTTTTTGTTTCGCTTCGACCGCTCGTAAGGCAAACACAACGCAAGTTTAAACCATAATAAGGAGATTAAGATACATCTCCTGATATGCTGGTCAACTCCTGTAGTCGGACTTGTTCTGGTGCCTCTGTCGGTTGTCTATTTATTTGGCAACAATATTTATCCATTAGATTCACTCTATTCCCAAAAGATACTTTCCGCTATAGAACCAAGGAAAAGCGGAAGAAAATTTATTCATCCATCCCGGAGCGGTGTGCGCTCTCTGCGCGGTCTGCGGGGAAATAAAAGACAAGATTCTGCTGAAGATGCCAAATGGAGGAAGGCAGTATCTGGAGTGTACTTCGAGGCACGTACATGGATACTTTTCACCACAATAAGTGACTGTTTGGTGTGTTTTGTGTTGTGGCTCATCTTACATGGAGTCGGAGAGTCCCAGAAGAAGAAGAAGCAAAAGGCAGACTTATCCGATTTTTGCTTTACAGTTCTTCCAAATGTTTGTGATCTGTTTTGAGAGATCTCTTTGTGATCTCTGTTTGCTGTTGTATGTTGCGAATGTGATCATAATTTTGAGAAGAAGGAGAAGAACGAAACAGGGTTAGTCAACGGTTGTAGTTTGATTGAAAATCACGAATAGATACATCAGCCAGACTAGCTAGCTACTTTGTTGACCTTTGGGGTTAATCGCACATTTGGCAAAGCAAACGAGGGGTACTTACCTTTTTCTTAACGCACAAGCTGGAAGCAGAATCGGAATCGGGAGCTGAATGCAGTAGTTAGCCAATCAAGGGGAGAACGTTAACTTTGGCCTTCTGTCAATCAATCTTGATGAGCAGATCATGGTACCAGTGGCGGCGGCAGCGGCAGCGATCTCTTGTCATGTGGTATATGCGTCAGTTGTAGGTCATCGGCGGCGTTATAGATGGCGAATGCAGAGGTATATTGGTATTTCTTGCATTTGTTTTCATTAGGTCTAATTGTGGTGATTCTGGAGGAGATACTGATTGAACTTTCTCTTCAGCATGCCGACTTTGTTTATTGATTGTTTTTCTTTTCTTGTTTTTTTTTTTTTTGTTTTGTTTTGTGGGTGAATGAAAGGTTTCTGAGATTGTACATATTGGTTGTAGTGAAAGCATAGTTTTTGTGGTTTTAATCAGGCGGATTAGTCGGCTTAATATTTTACTATTGGCGGTGTCCGCATTGTAGAAGTCTTTGAAGATCCGACTTGAAGTCTAGTGGAGCATAATGTCGGGTGGAAGACGCCCAAAGATTGTAAGAGTATCGAATTTCGAATAAAAGCTAGGTTAGCCACACCGATGCTGCTCAGCAGAAGTGACTATCATCACATATCCTTACATTACAACAAATACGGTATCTACGTCAGTACGTCCTAACAATTGTATAGTAAAAGCTTCCCTTAATCCTGGGCCCTAACGAGAGACACAAACCATTGCGGTAGGGGTTGGTTTAAGACTCTGATTGAATACGTGGTCGTGAACCAGGATTTGTGGTACCCTTTCTCTTGCCCAGTACTTGCTTTGGCCGTTCGGTCCAACAAGCCCTCCAGAAATTACACAAAGTGTCGCAAGGCACCGAAAATGGGTTCCGGTGATAGTAATTCGATTCTTTTTTTATGAGATCTCTGCCTGAGCGAGGACCCAATTCAACACCAAGCAAGGTTTTGCTTTGCAAACTTAGAATACTTTACTTTATTTCATAGCTCACATCCTACTTGAAAGGCCAGTACAGAGTCCTCCTTAGATGTTCAATATCCGATCCCATCAACTTAATTCATGGGGTTCCTGAAGGGAGTCATCCTGGACCGATGATATTTGTCTTAAAAAGACTTTGTCATTTTGATCACTCCGCCTTCGTAGATCACATGATTGACTCAAACCTGTTCTCCATTTAACAGAAGGAACATTCACTACCTTTCTTACTAAGTTCAACTTATTTTAGAATAGCAATCGGATTGTAGCCAAATATTTCAGAGAGTACTACCATCCTGTCTTTCTAAAATTGTCAGCATTTGAATCCCAAAAACTCATGACCTCTATTTGTAGGCCATTTGACAGAGTTTGTCAGTCAATCCTTATGCCAAATGCTTCTTTCATGTAAGACTATTAGAAATAGCCTTTCATCAAGTCTCTGTAACATGTATCTTCGACTTTTAGTCATATCCATACTGTCATCAAAACAAAACACAAAAGGAAGAGGCTTTTGCCTCTAATTTTTATAGCTTTTGCTCTAATTTTCGTTCACATTTTTGTATTTCTTTGACTCTAAGTGGTATGCAACGAAATCTGAACTCGTGGCATACTTCTAGGTGTTGGTTGCAGATTGAATTAGAGTTTGAAACTCTCTTAAAACACCAAAGTTCAGAGATATGGAATAAAATAGGGACCCTGTTATGCTGACCAAAATATAGTGAAAGTTATAAATGCAGGGTGCTGGTATGCTATCCCGTCAAAATGTGACGAGGGACAAGCACCAGAGGGTATGCAACCAAAATTGAAATTTCATTATGAAAAAGTCCCCATTATACCGGAAACGGAGTCCATTTCTCTTCAAACCAAGGTTGTTGAAGTACACAACTGAGTCACATAATCAATAACTGACAGAGTGACAAACCTTCAGACTGTATCCAAACGAGCCGAATGTCATAAATATCTATTAATGAAATCTTATCTGCTTCAGGATAGGTTAGGCACTTCGCCTTGTGTTGCTCATAACAATTCGCGCGATAGTATGTTGCGTTTCCCACCAGCAACAATTCCACATGCATTTCGTATACAATAAACCACCAGTTCCACTCCATGCCACCAGTCACATCAACACTTTGATTATAACATCTAATTGCAGACCTGTCAGCAGAGATAATATTATATATTTTGTTTTCTATTGAATTCTATTCGTACTGTGATAAGTAATTGGCGGCTGTACGTTATCACGTACACCATGCCGCCGCCGCTGCCACCGGCCGGCCACACCAGACTCTCGTCTGCGGTGCGCGCCATGCAAATGTTGATAAACGCGAGAATTGCGTGTTCAAAATTATCGGCTGGTAATAACAAATTGGTGTTGTTATGTCTTGTAACGAATTAACACTTTTCCCATTATATATGTACATGCATCTGAAAGGTTAATTATGTAAAGAAAAACGAATCTCGCAAGGCAACCGAAACCTTAATAAGGGCTTAGGTTGCATTCAAACGTCGTTAGAGCTGTCAACGGCTCTACCTGAATTGGGCTGATTACCTAATTGTGTAGAATGCAACGAATGGTCAGACCACAAATCAGGGAGCATAGGATTTCGAAACTATAGTTTTGACCTTTTTTAGCCGCGCATTCATCATAGTATCTGTATCTCAATGGTTGTTTTGTTTGATCTCGTTGCTGCTACTAGTGCTTGGCTATAAATAACATGATTTGTAATTCCTCAAGCTTCGATTGGTATGTTGATTGATGATCCTATCTATTGTCATGCAGTATGGTTGGGAATTATTTTCAACTACTTATGCGGATAACGCTATTCGGAGATTGATTCCGGCAAACCTTGAAGATGCACACTACTTTGCAAAACAATTGACTGATGGTATTGGCTGAGAGAGGAATTCGACTGAAAGTTGTCGACCTTGAAAGATTTTGTTTTGTTTTTGTGGGAAATGTCAAACAAAGACCGTGAATTCGTCAATATTTTGGGTATTTTTTGGTGAAGTACTGTAGTAGATGAACTCGTAGAACCATTAGGATTCTCGAATGAAATTGTTACTGAAAATGTATCTTTTGCACTTGTTACTGTCTCCATTGGACCCTTGGACCCAAGCTTATGGAAAAACCCTTTAAGACAACACGTTGTTGGTGAATAGACCATTTGAGGAGTTCAGAAGATCCATTAATACTCCCCTGCCAAGCTAAGTACATAGTAGATGGTTGCATTAAGAAGGGGGTGCCTGGATCGGTGGCGTATACGTAACATTTTTTTAATTTTTTTTTCATATATTTTTGGGATTAAACAAATTTTCCGCCTCTATTATACCTGGCGAGGCATCAGTTCACAAAGTTTGTGCCAGAATATCTGGCTTGATCTGTGCCTCGAGAAGGTAGGACAAAGATGTGGGTGCCTGGATCAGTGGCGTATACGTAACCATTTTTTCATACAGTTTTGGGTTGAAAAATTTTCTGTCTTTTGCCTCAGATTTATAAATGTACGTTGCTGTTCATAGTCCCTATTGTAAAACAGCAAATACATATATGAACCAGCCCTCTGAAGGACCATCTCCAACAAGTCGATCATTCAGTTAAGACCTGTCTATTAAATTGAAACGATTACTGCCACAATCTTCACGCCGTTCTTCCTCTCAGTAAATGGATATCCGATTGTCATTAATCTTCAATGGAACGTCAAAGACTTCCGAACAGTATGTGTATCCATAAATAAATGTGAAAAAGTTTTGCTTTGAGATACAGACAGACCGATGATTCTTATCATGATGTCATGGCTACAACACTTGTTTGAGTGGCTTGTTGATACTGGTTTTTAAATAAAAACATGTCACTTGGACCTGGGACTTGAGTCGCGAAAACAGAATATTTCAAATGGTACTGAGCTAGTGATTCACATGGAGGTGCGAGGAACAATACTTGGCATTTCATCAGACCATCGCTGAGTTGCAAAATGTAAAAAAAAAAAATGCGCATCGTGACTGCACACAGCTAGTGTGGATGAATCACACCCACTGCTGACTTGAGGCAAGCTAGCTTAACCTAGTCAGACAGGACAGACATTTTGTCTTCTTCAACTGTGTAGTTACACAAGTCTCTTGTGCCACACTATTCTTAGACCTCAGGAGAACTTCAGTAGTGGACCCGGATCTACCTGAATTTGCAATAGAAACCCGATCCATGTAACAGGGTCAGGGCGTATGAATGTCACACACTAGGAGCATCACAGTGGCTCTACTTTGAACTAAGAGTAATTGAGGAACCTTTTGCTGCTTTGTATCGCACCCTTACCTTGTTATAGCACCAAGTGGACTTTGTTTGACTAATTTACGTATGTTTCACACTGCGACCTAATAGAGATCAGAATGTCCTTAGTAGAATCCTTAAACTTTGCGTATTTCTTTATGTGCCTCTTTAGTCAATATAGTCGAAGGTATTAACAGAGGATATGTCCCTCCAAGCACAGATTCCATTTCAACTTTCTGCTGATATCCTTATTTGGGTTGGATGAACTCATATTCTCAAGCAGCTGGCTTCTCTGTTTGAGAAGATATGTATCACAGCGTTCCTTACACCTTTACGATTGCTTAACCTAGAGGAGATGGCAATGACATAAACTCTGGATCACCAAATCCCAGCTTCAAACCTCTATTTCCTCTTCGATCCGCGATTGGCATAGATTCGAATCTTAAGAGTCCTGTACCGAAACACAATTAGACCAATTTGTACGGTATTCCCTGATCGGCGATAGTGTACAACTTGTGCCTTATAGGGATTAAATCAACGTATTTTGGGATACCCCCAAGATATTTTGACTTGTACTTGTATTCTAGCCGCACTTTGTTAGCACATGGAGCAGTCATCTTCTTCGTGGAGATTTTTCAGAGTGATAGCCGAGCAAGAAGCAGGTACAAGTCAGACTTCTTCTGCTTAAAGGACGTTCAAGAACTTTCGGTTACCACATGGCCATCACTTGGGCATTTACAGCCCATAGTCTGTTCGAGGAGGCTTCTGGTCCTTTCTCTGACCAGAAATGGTAGCCACCAGATCGACAAAGGAATGCTCTCCGTCTTAAAAGTTTCACCAGAAAGTGGCATGTGTATGCTTGAAGATGTGTTTTCCAAATCCATTTACAGACATTTTGGCGATAATATGTTCTGACTCTAAGTATTCCACAATTGGGACACAGTTATGGCCTTTTCTTACTCCTTTTCCAGAACTTTCCAATCAAATGTTCCAACTCGGCCAAGTTTTGTCTTAACCTTGAAGAAACTACGCCAAGTGAAGCCTTGAGACTTTCGTCACCTTTTAGAACAGCCTTCGCGGATCAATTACTCTGAACGTTTATGCCGAAATGTACCTTCAAAAGGCTCTAAATGTATCGTTTTATTGAAATATCCGACAATTTAATCGAATTTCAATAAAATTCCCCTCGAGACAGTGACATTTTGACAGTTCTCTCATCAGCAGAGGGTTTTCCCTTCGAAAAGGGAAGAATTTTGTCTCTCTCTGAGCATCCTAGCCATTCACTGCACTGGACTGCACGTTCAAGTGCAGCTTTCAAGCCAGTGTTGGGCAATTTTTTGGGAAGTTTCTCAGAACATGGCTAAGTTTCGTCAGTATTAAGCGGAATCTTGCGGCGTTAAGACTAGTTCGTGCGTTTTGTCGAAATCGGTGTTTTTTTTTTGTCCTCTCCATTGCGTCGGTTCTGTCGTGTACCAGAGCGTACGGGTCGTGTGTGGATAAAAGGGTGTATGTGTGTGTGTTTTGTGCGAAAGTGTAGTGTGTGCAAGAAAATAAAAATATCCTCCACGTTGGAGTTGAAAAAAGCTTGAAAGCTTTGGTGTTTTTGATTCCCTTGGTCTGCCTCTTGATCTTTCCCTTGATCTGTCCCTTGATCTGCCCCTTGGTCTGCCCCTTGGTCTGCCCTGTAATCTGTCCCCTAGTGGTGAGAGTGTAGTGCTTATAAAGTTTTGTTTCCCGATTCAGGGAAGGCAATAGAGTGTGTGTTCCTGTGTGTTCCTGTCATCTTGTTTGAATGGATTGGAGGTGGTGATTCATTCATTGAAACAAATGTTTCGGCACAACGGTGAGTGATAATGCTTTTTTAGTTTTAATAACTTATTTTGAAGGAACTGGAGGTAGAATGACGTTTCTTACCCAGTAACCTCCAGTTGCGTTCGTCGGGTTGGTTGAGATCACCTGATCTTCTGCAGCCTAATAGAGTCCAGATTGCTTCGGACTGGAACATTGCGGTTTATCTGTTCTGAATCTTCGCGATCCGTCACCATAGGAGGAACCATAGATCAGGCGTTAGAACCTTCCTCTTGTAAATGCCAATTCCGCTTTCCATGACAGAGTCCATGGACCAGTACAGGCCTTGTGTAGTGTCACCTTGTTTCTTCTCAATAGGGCCTTGTTAGATTTCGATAGCGATTGTCGATGTAGTTAAAGATAGGTAATCCTCCTCAGTTTGAGACACCAAATCAGATGAATTTTCAATTGTAAAAGTCAGCGAAAGCTAGGTCTTCGTCTACTGAGTCGTATCACATCGGCTCAGTTTTTGTTCGACAGGCATGTTCGTTGTATTTCAGGTTTTTGTTGGCAAGATCGCAGACAGAACCTACTAATGTATTTTTATCCCTAAATTCCCAGGGATGACTGTCGACTTTTTACAAAGCCCATGTCTCTTTTCTTATTGCAAGGTCTTTCGTGTTTTAAAGACCAAACTGAAGGTGTACTCACTCAACAGTATGGCATTTACACCAACCAGGTTCAATCCCGTCTATCTGAGAGTTGGATTATAGCGGTCACTATATTCGTTAAGGTCCATTCCGATACCAGATAGGTACTACGGATATAGAAGCGGAGATACTTTGGTACAAAGGTGGTGTTGTATGATTTCCTCCTCTTCGTCCATACAGCTTTTACAAAAGTCTTTTGCGACTAGCCTGATACTGATGATGCAATGACCTGTAATATCAGTGAGATTTTCTCTTTAATAAGGAAACTGTAGCTTTCCTGATCCACCTTAGGCCAGTTCCTTATGCAATACATTTTGTTCATCTTTGCTATATACCAAATTCCCTGGAATATCAGTGCCCCGCCATCCGTATAAGATGATAAATTTCAGGGATTTGACTGCGGCTTGATTGATGTTACCCTCATAGAACAAAGTACCTTAACCACGACAAGGTTTCTTAGCTTGTATACCACTTCTACACGCAATTTTCTTCCTGAGACTAGATCACTAAGATATGACCTTTATGTGAGTTGAGAAGATTTAAGGTGTTGGGATCGTTCTTAGTACTTCAGCCATGCACTGCCAAACCGAGCTCTGCCCTCGGTCCGCACTATTCAGTCCTGCACTTTATTTCCGACTTCAAAAAACCATAATCTTTAACCAAAATTAATTTTTTTTACTGATTTTTAGATACATATTCATTTTTCCTTTTGTAACTCACAAAGCACTAATTTATGTTTTTTTTTTTTCTTTATTTGCAGGTAAGAATATTTTACATACTTAATGAACTGCAAACCCTAACTTTTTGAGTACGTACACATGTAAGTCTTTATGAGTTTTTTTTTGTATATATTTTACTTAATGATACGACAGGCAAGGCATTGTAGTGACTTTTGTAAAACAATTGCTTTTAAAATGAGTTTTTTTTTGTTTGCTTGGAGTTTGCATACAAATAACACACTTAGTCATAGGACGATTCAATTTTGTCTGATAACTATTACGAATGTTACCAAAGTGGGCATACAAAAACAGTTTTTCTGTGGTTTGTTCAATATCAATCCGTGAAAATTCGTTTCCGGATGATGTAACCCTAGCACCGATAACTATGCAATAAAATAGAATATCACTTTAACAGTGGTATACTTCTAGTTGCTTGGATATCGTGCGAGCGAGGTAACGCTCCGTACTAGAGGAAGTCAGACCAAAGAATGGTTTGTGGAACTTTTCATCTCCCATACTCATTCTATATCTTTCACGCCAAACTGTTGAAAATATGTTAAGTCTGCCGTACTCTGCATACGACACGAACCACGCCAGAGGTTCTTCAACAGGAGGTAGGCGGATACATGAACATTTGTAGTAGTAACACCTTAATTCCCAATTTTCTTATAACGTACATTGGTTTGTTTTGGTTGAAGTGACTGCAAGAAAGTGACACCAGCACGCTTAGATGTTATACAATGTAGGAACCCTCCTTACGAAGTTAAGAATACCCACATTCGACCCCATTCGAGTGATAAATTTGGAGTTACACATAAAAATATGCACTCTTTTTGTTTAAATCATGACTGGTTTGAGACTCAGGTGTATTACACTTCAGTACTCCAAGGGTGGTGTCTGAACTAGGGATTGTGAATATTTGCATTCGATTCACTTGAAATGGGACGCCACTTTGCTGCAAAAGTTTGACTGGGGTCTATCAAGAAAAATTCGTCTTCGAAATATATGTTGCATAAGGCCAGGAGCATATTTGTAGTAGTAGAGGCCATGTCTAGTGTATAATGAGACCCAAAGATATAAGCCTGTCTACTGTCTTAAGTTCTCACCTATTGAACCTGCAATTCGGACCAACAAATAAAGAGCTGCTATTTGTCTGTCCTCACATTTACCCGTTTTTCTCAATGTCGTCACCGCTGAATAGATATTGTATTTTACCGCCCTAGCCTCTATTATACAAGCATGCAATTGGCGATTACAACTAACTTCCTAGAGGCACTGCAGTGTACCTATCATCAGATCAGACGCCTGTCAGCAATATCTCCAATGTCTAACACCATGCCACTCCACCAACTACCTAGTTTCACAAGTCTTTTGTGTGTCAAGCTTTAATCTTGCATTAGTGCTGGCGCCACTAGCATTTCTAATTCGAAACGCTTGTCGACAAGAGCCAACTTTATACGATCGTTCCTATACGACACTGCTGATTTATGACCCCCCACCCCGAGCATTGACCTGACCAATGAGAACCACAAACCTGCTTTCTTTGGTCAATATCGGCTGATAACCATCATTAGCATACACCTGATAAAGTTATCTCTCGACCATTAGGATGACCTTTCCTCCTCGGAAAGATATTGTCTTAGCCTTCCTCTAATGAAATTCTTTTATTGTTCTGTTAATTTACAGACGCGCAGTTATCTCCGAGCATAATGTCATGATTTTCTCTCGTTTTTTTCTGACCCCAACCTGTCCTAAAAAACAGAAACAGAAAAATCTAAATCCAATCCGAAGCCTTACCCAACCAAGTCAACCCAAATATTTACATATTCATCAAACGCTGCCATCAGGCACTCAAACTTCCGTGTTTCTTTGAAATCAATCGACAAATGCATTTCATTCATCTGTGTATCTCGGTCTGACCGCATACTTTCATTCTTGTCTCTTCCTCTTTACATCCTCCAGCTCGTCCATGGTCTCCTCCAGTGCAGTGGTAATTTTCAATTAGCAAGAATTATATACATATCTACCGGATAGATTCAACATCATCCTCTCCCCCATTTAGCACGTCATTCTGTTAAGACTATAGGCAGAGTCTAATTTTTTTTTTTCGTTTTTCTTTTTTCCAATAATAAACTCGCGCTAACCAAAAGAAGAAAACTTTGGAAAAAACAACAGAAAAACTAAAACAAGAACACATAGCCTAGCCGTATGACGTGAACTCATTCCCCTGGTGGTGTATCTAAACACAGAATACCATCACTCGAACGAGTGAGCGTTGCTATGCGATGCTCACTGGTTGAGTGCGACTCACCAGCATAAACGACAGTACTCAATCCCCCACTCGAATCGGTCGAATGCCACTCAAAACATAAGCAACATGAGTGCAAATGATAAAAGTATCTGAGCAAACGGTTTCCAGCTCAAGAGTTTAGTTACACGCGAGCTGTTTAAACGAACGAACACACGTTATGTTGTTTTCCGTTTAAGTTTTTTACTTTTTGTTTTTTGTTTCTCCTTTTCACATCCAACTTCCTCTAGTAATCGCATATACTATGCACACATACTTGTAGTTTTTTTTTTTAATTGAATTGAATTGGATTGAAACCGTCAGATGCATAGACAGCGTATCTCTTGTTTTAATTCACGCTTTGCTTGACAAAGAGAATTTCTATTCATCTTCCTCATCACTAGAAGCGCAAACTGCCGGTAGATACATTCACACAGTTGTTTGCCGGTTTTTCTATCTTTCTTTCGTGCGTCAAGTGCGTTCTAGTGTTGCACTTGTATCTATATGCATCGTTTCGCATAGAATGGACAAATTTTTGTATCCAAAACCGTTGCGTGTTTCCTTTAATTAAATCCAGAGCCACAGAGTGAAAAAAAAAATTCAAAAATAAAGTCAAAATTATATAGAAAAACCTTATAGTGTTGCTTGTTTCAGAAGCAAAAAAAAAGTGGTGTGAGTGTTTGATTTCCTTTTTTTTTCGCGTCATTCTCGTGATTATTAAGTGCCTTCTTCGTTGAAAAAGAAAATAAAAAAAAAGAGAGAAAAAAATTTCAAATAATAATTCGTGTCCGCGTTCACAGAGCCAACACACAGAGCACATGTTCTGAAATTGGAAATAACCCAAAACAGGATTCCTTCTTCTTCGCTCGCCGCCATACATACGTACGTACGATCGCGCAATTCCTCCCTCATCCCATTCAGATACAGAATTCCCCTTGGGCTTCGTCGAGGGATTACATTCACAGATACACTTCCACACAGATACATCCGATGCAAGGGTGTATTAATCGTCATAAGTAAAACTCCCCACTACACAAAGTGTAAATAAAATTGGAATATACCGTAAATGTCGAGGTAATGTACGATTTGTTGCTCTTAGTTCTTTCTGTACACCTTTTGATAGAACGCTGAATTTGTATCTTTTTTCTTCATTTCGATCACTTTTGCACGTAGTTGTGTGCGCTGTGTGTGTATCTGAATGCGCTTGGTGTTGGATTTGGTTGTTTGTTTTGTGTTGAACACATTCGTGTATTTATTCCAATAAGATAGAGAATTGCTGAGGAAGGGTTTTTTTTTCAAAAACTTACATATTTGTAGGGTAAAATTCGAACTTTGTCGATCAAGCCATTTGTCTTCATAAACGCCCCACGAACAAGTGTTGAAATGGCGCTTATAGTGTAAATAGATAGATACACTATAATGTTTGTTGTGAGTCAGATATTCGTTTCACTTTGCATCTCTGAATGTTGTGACGACCTTCAGGGGAGACGACTATTAGGAGATACATAGTTAATTGGCGACGAAGGTCGGAGATTTTAGAAAAGCTTACTAGAACTCCGAATACAATCGAAAACGATATCTTTTGCGTGTCAATTTTTCATAATTCATAAAGCTACAACACTTGTAATTACATGTAAATTCACTTGTAACTTGTAAATTTTGTGTAAATTTTTGTTTCATAAGGAATTCCAACAGACGAATAATTACAAGTCTGGCTTGTAGCTACAAGTGAATTTACAACTATGGTGAACTGTTTCTGTTTCATAAAAGATATTTAGTGACAGCCAAGTGAGGAGAGACTTATACAAGCAAGTAATGGGAAAAATTTGCACTCAAATATGTGACCCGGACTTTTTGGTATGTCAGTGGCAGGTTGAGTTAATGATTGAAGAGTATTGTAGCTGGAGACTTGCAGATCTAGAGGACTTTATTCTTTACAATTGTAATTTGCATCTGTCGCACTAGAAATTCTATACTTTACTTTCTGTTGTAGCTACAAGTTTACAAGTACAACACTTGCAGTCCTATGATATAGAAACACTGACGTTTTCTTGCAGTGAGTTTTTTCTTTTGCTCATCGTCAATGAAGAGAAGGCTTTTTAGACTTTTTAACATCAATAATCGATAGCCACAAACCACTGTCTAAGGATTCCACCTAAAAAGTAGAATCCATGGGCTTGACGTACATAGGTTACGTACCATGGTTTCCAATTGGTATCCTGACTTAATTGTACATCCGAGAACCCAAAAAGGCATTTAAAACAGATATTTCAGACCAAGTATCACCCAATCTGATTTAACAGATCTATAGTGACCTAGCCTAGCCTGTTGGCACTGTTGAAACATACATATCTGATACATATCTGAATTTTAGACGAGATCACACCAAAGACTGTAATTGTAGATGTTGAACTAGACAAAGAGTGCTTAAAAAAAAAATCACTTTGGTATACCACAAGGAGGAGTGGTAGTACCACTATTCTTTCTTTTTTTTTTTTGGAAAGCCATTGATACGCGAGATTCGGGCTCGAAATTCCAAAATGACGGGTTACTCCAAGAACATGTTGTTGGATCAGTCTTTTCAATTCGATTTAGAGGCTCGTAAACAAATTGTTCCTGGACGCAGTACTCTAGGTTTTTATTGACATACACGTAGCCTTTATTGTCTGGTTTCGAATGTCAAGCGTTTAGGAGCAAAATGCTGACTAATCTTGACACCAATAGTTTACTCAAGTATTTCGATAGAGTGGCTTGCGATATCGTTACTTGCTTATCGCTTAAGTGGCAACGTTTGTGGTCGCTACAGAAACTGCTTGGTCCTTGGCTTAAATGGCGCCCTCATAGGGACCACAATTCATTTGTAAAACTGGTAAGCATTGACCAATGAGCTACTTGAATCAGTTTAATGTCTAATTAAAACCATCTTTCCAACTGTAAACGATGAAACGAACTACCATCAACAGTCAACAATTTATAAAGATAAAGATAAAGACGTTGGTAAATGGTGATTACTGCGACGCAAAATGTTGCCAAACAGACCACAATACCATGCAGTCACCATATTTGCTTAAAACTCTCCTTAAGCCACCAGATCGGTGATTGGGTTTCCCTTAGTGTTTCGCAGAGCCTGCATTTCAGTCGAAAAACTACTGTCGAAAACTAGTGTTGCTGATACACAAATTAGAAGTATCTTTCGATTAGGATATCCTTTTTCCTTGTAAAACAAACTGTAAAGCAGTTTCATTCATTGTACTTACAAGACCCTAAACCATCCAACAAGAATGTGCATTTTGCATGACTGCTTGCATTTTAACATCTGCAGCACATGCGGTTGGCATGCAATGCTGTTCGATGCTGATTTTCAAAACATTTGTCAAACACATGTCAAACATGGAGTTGAACATCCTTGCACTCTCATAGTTCAAATAATCTATCACACTGTTCTATGGGAATTATCAATATGTACGCTCATCCCTTTATGACGATGAGGGTCACTGACGATGGTGCTTACTCGCATATACGTATCTAATACATAGCAATTTTGTTATGCAATTTCTTGCATATGTGAGAATCTAGCCCTCAGTGGGTTTTGAAGGCACTCGATTCCTTTGGTTTTTGAAGCTAGAGTTATAGAGAATTCCGTGTTTTTCCGATTGAAACTGCCTGCATTAACTAATGGTGGTTTGGACATTTCCAGCCGGCCAACAGTTGAAAACATTCAAAGCAAATAAACCAACGAACCACAGCCAACCTCAGACCATTAGACCGACATTCTCATCCCCTAAACACACAAGCTGTTACATTTAATGTGCTAACCTTTTACCAGCACGATATGTAGTAAAAGATGCACAATCGGATACAGGGCGCAGTGGGTGATGGATTTGGTTCTACTACTTACCTACATATGGCGTCGCTGGAATGCTGCATTGCTCTTTGTAAACCAAAGTCTAGCAATCCTCTATTCCTTACAACATACGTAGTTTGGTTTATCAAATCTCTGTTGTTTGTCCATTTTCGGTGCTCATGTTCCAGGACTCGACTTTTCGACACAATATGCGATATTTTCGAAAATGAAGAGTTTAACAATAAAACATAGACGAACTATTGGTTTGAAATTTATTGGTACACTTGGAATGTTTCATATGACCCCAGCGAGCTAGTTTGCAGCGATCGATTTTTTCGAGCCAATTTTCCACACATATTGGCATTTTTGTGTTCTAGAACTCCTCTTACGTTGTCGACTTGTTGGCATAAACCGACGACGTCACCTTATAAAACGAAACTTTACAGCGTTCAATCTCATGGGCGAGGTAGCCATTAGACCAAACCATTTCTTGAGATTACACATCTCCATCCGATTTCGACAAAATTCAGGATTCTCTTCAAACTCTCGCAGAGTCCAATCGGAAAAGTTTTGGAGCTTCAAATGACCAATAGGCTTCAGTTCTTGAGTGAATTTGACCTTGTAAGGGTGTAGCCTGTACGCAAAATTCGCCACACTGTGGCCTGAGAGAGTCCATCAGCTCGTAACTTGCTGATGTGCAGTGAAAAGAGCGAAGGTCCTATCTGTGAACCCTACGGCACTTCAGTTTTGAGCAGGAAACATCGATGTTCCACTACTTTCAACGCTGATTAGTATTTTTTGTCGGCAGTATCTGTAAACCTATGAGTTTTGGTTTTGCAATCAATAAGACAATAAGCCAACAACAAAAGCTTGGAGTCTTATTAGTCACTCTGTTGTTCAAAAGTGGATGCATTCGAGTAGCTCGCTTTTTCGACTCACCTCTCCCTGTTTACGATCTAATACCGGTCAGCTAATGACGACGTTTCTTTTTATGAAAGCCTTACACAACAAAGCCTACGTAAATCTTTTGAATTAAGTGGATAGGCTAATTAATCCTTTGTCGTCCAACCTCTTAAGATAAGACAAGGTATCTATTGGCAATATCCCCTTTATATACAAAAAAAAAACCTCTTATCGTCCATGAACAGCAATCAATCAATTCGTGTACATCCCCGTCTGATGTATCCAAAGATAAAAATAAACATTAGAACGCTGTGCATAATATTTACCGAGAGTATCTCACTGTCTGTTTGTTGTTTGACTTGCTCGTATCTGGGTCTGTTTATTTTCTCAAAACCATAAAACCAAATATCGTAAACTCCTCATAAAATAGATACGACTACTACCAAACCTAAAGCCTTTTGCTACTCAAGTGCTTCATTTATTTATTACCATTGTAATGCATTACCAATTACGTTACTCCGTGCCATTATAGTCCTCAATTCGAGTGAGGCCCGCCTCGATGCCATTCAGGCAAAATTTGCATCTGCACAGAACGCATGCCGAATGGTGATCCTTCTCCAATAGCAGGCGGTGCTGCAATCAACCACCGCGGCGCACTCGCGCACCAAAGCTATTACGTGAAGTAATTTCATGTAATTAAGTTCGTATCACTCATTCCGAATGCAAATGGAATGGATAACTCCAACCAAACTTGATTTTTGTACACCAATTCAGGTAAAAGATACGCGCAAAGCAATGCATTGGGAAGGTGTATCTATTGCTTGAAATTTGATAAGATAAGCAGAATGCTGTTAGCTTTGCTGAAAGTACACTCAAGGGGGAAGGTAGAAAGGTAAATATTTTTATTTACCACCAACACATGCGACGAGATACATTTATTTATTATGGGAACGCAAGCAGCTGGCAATTCTGTTCTCTCTCAAGTGTGCTGCGTGTGTATGGGTTTAGGTAGTCAACCTTCGATTGTGGTTATGCTGGTCGTAGTCGTCCTTAGAACCACTGAAGAGGAACGCCAACGATACATCACAACAGGCACACATACACAGAGGAATAGAAAATGTATCTGTATACACGAGGAGGTATGGATTTCAGGTAAACGAGATTCTGAAATACTTGCCAAGCAACTTCCTACCGAAAAATTGAAAGCAATTGACAGGGAATATCACATCCAAGTCCAGGATGTGTTCTGTAGAGGAATAACAAAGCATCCCACGGGATCATGGCTAGGCAAAGTGTATCGGTCGACTGGCAGAGATAGAGAGAGGAGGATGGAACAAGAAATAAAACAAAAAGATAAATCCAACAAAGCAGGCTGAAGTGGCTCGAGGATGACTCCTCTTCTGCAGCAGCGACATCTCAGACGAAACGGAGAAGACTCATCCCGATTCTTGAATAACTCGAGTGAGTCGTGGATGGATTATGGAATTGGCTGGAAAGACACAAACACAACACAACACGAAACCTCTTCGTTGCCTCCGCGTCTCCTGGTTCCACATTTCTCGCTTCGAAGATACACAAAAACAAAACGCGACACCGTATCGTATATCACCATTGCAGCCGCAAGAGACGGGAGGTGGTGCTGGTGCATCAGCGACGAATGAAGGAGAAGAATTTGTTGACCTTAGCGCGCGCGATCGTCGATGTCTGGTGGAAAGAACTCTCCAGCTCCAGCTCCACATGAACTTGTTCTGCAACTGCGCGCATGGTGTTCTTCTTTTCTTGGCCTTTTCGTGTGTTCCCTCTGCGGTTGGATTGCTTTGGTTGTGTGCTCTGGTGTTCTCTTAGTGTAGGTTTGTTGCTCCACGAAATTGAAAATTTATATAATCGTGTCGGTTGTCGGAACCCCAAAACAAAACAAAAACAACATAAACTGGTAGATCAAGTGGTTTTGGTTGATAGTTGGTACGTGAAAGACTCACTTGTACACGGATTTGTGCAGTATTTAGCAGAGCATCTGCAAATGGCTCTGCCGTTTTGGCCATTCTGAACCCCTAATTAAGGATGACACACACAGGCAGGCATGTGATGCAGGAAGGCATCAATTGACGAAAAGGTGTGCATGCTTAGGAAACAGCTGCGCAACGCTGAGAGTGTTTGCCTTAAATTTGGGATTCGGGGTGGAATGCGTTCGTAAACAATCAAAGGATGTTGGGAGAGCAGATGCCTGGTGATGGAAATTTCGTACACAATGCGTCGAAGGGGGAAAGCAACTTGTGTTGGACGGATGTCAGTGAAGGGATGTTTGGGAAGTGTGTCGGAATCAGTTAGGTGGACTGTACCATGGATTTGTATCTAATTGAGTCATACGTAGCTTATGGGAGGGTTCTTCTGAGTGGAACGAGTCCTCTGAGTGTGTCTATTGTACTCAAAGATACCCCCTTCACAGGGTAGATACACGAAAACTACAGCGATGTGGGTCACAGACCCCGTCCATCATACACTGTCTTCTCTGGTGTTACCCAGATGATGACATGATAGACCAGTTGTTCAAGAATAACATGGCTCCGAACTAAATGAGATGCAACGAGGAAGGAATCCTCATCCATTGGAATGTGTAGAAGAGAATGTTTAAGGATGACACGCTGGAAGCCAGTAGTAACAGCTTGTCTTCGAAGACAGGTGCAAAACACGGAAATCAGGTAAACAAGTATACGCCTCATGCGGTTCAAAGTATGACTGAGTTCATGGCTGTAACGAAGTCATGAATTGAGTAACGATCGTTTGGGGTTTTGACTTGTTTACCAGTTTCTAGATCCTATTCTAATGGAATGGTAGACTTCATCTTCTGGTGATAGAATTAGGTCTACATCTCACTATCTGTTCTAAAAGTCGCAATAGGTTCGATCTCTGGACCCAGTGTGGACCCTTTTAGAAGAAATATGGTTGAGATAGTTGAAAACTTATATTGCTCAGAGTAAGGCTTTTAAAAATATGGTTTTACCGGCAAACCCTACAGTCACTGTAGGCGTTAATGCCTTCAAATAACCACCAAAAGCTTCACCTTTCTTCTGCGAGTTATATACTTAGTTTTCGAGGCTACATGAACATGGTGAAGACAAGAGCCCAGCGAGACTGAAAGATCCATCTGATCTCCCTAACTTCTCGTTGAATCTTCCTCAACCTTGACGGGACAATGAGCACCCTTCGTCATCCGTGCGTCATCCATTCGAAAATTCTCCTCGCTTAGTGTGAACACAAACCCACTGAGCAACATCTGAGTTTCAAACCGCCAAGGGTTGGCCAATTCACGCCACATACTCCTAGGGGCAGTCTAATACATGGATAGAACCTTATGGATTGATATATCCTTCCGCAAGCGCATATTTCATGTCATTCCACCCCTCCGCTGCATTTGCATTATTCAAACCCAAACGATTGTCCCTAAGCCTCACTATTCACATGCCACCGTGGTAAGCTAGCTATCAAGGAAATTAATAACTAACTGTCAGCTTGTTCCTAGTTTCCCTTGAGTTTCCTTCAAGGAAATTATGCAATTTTTTATTTTTTTTTTTTATATTTTTGTTGTGCTCTACCCTCCGTCAAACCATCCATCGGATTATAATCGTTATAACGTTGTCCCCTCCTGGCGCTGGCAGTGTTGAAAATTTCTTTTTAACTAATTGCCTCTGGCGCTCTGAACTTCCACACCCTGTGCCATAATAGACGGTTAGCACAAGTGGAAAAGGTCGCCACAGTTCAGTGCACCGAAGAAATACGCTTTATCCTGTTGAACATGTCGTTATACAAGCTGTGCTACATCACCGCCCAACAAGTAACATAGTATCCTTTGCGGCCGTGTCTGTCCATAGTTTGCTATCGTTGTTGCTGTTGTTCGTAAAGTAAACCAAACAAAGGCTTTCAAGCGTCACTCCTTCTGCCTTCTGTACGAGTACTATAGAAACTCATCTATAGTTTGTAGATACAACCTTTAGATACTATTGTTGGTTGAACTTCCAATTGCTGGTGTTGGGTCATTGCCTTCAACAATTTCCTCTTCGAACTTCTTTTTTTCGTATCTTTTGGTTGCAACATAAGTTTGCACAGAAAATCACGCAAACTTACTTTTGTCAGGCGTAAAACTGGAACAAACAACTACCTATAGATACAGTAACCGTTTGAATGGCAAAGATTTAGCGCAAACAAAAAAAACGTTGAATGTGTGTCCATGGTAATAGGTTTGAGTAGGTTTTGTCGGTGCGCGCTTGCAAACCGCACTGCTGGGTAATTACCAATAATTTACAATTGCGCAAAATTATATAAAAAAAAAAGACTCAACAAACACAGGAGGAACGTCGGGGGGAAGAATGTTGAAAACGAAACTAATTTTAGCGTTCCGACGAAACCAATTAAAAAAACTTGACGATGGTTTTACCCGATGAAGCGTTTTTTGTATGTCAGCGTGGTTTTTGTTTTTTTCAGTTTTTTTGTTGTTTTTGTATCTTTTGTGGATTTACCTTGCGTTTGCAACATGCTGTCGTCTCTGTCTCTTCGGGCAGAGAGGAAATTAAAAGTTTATCGGGAAAATCATGTTAGTTTTTCCGCGCTCCTTGTGTTTTCTTTAAGTCTGCCGCTGAAGGGCGTTGACACTGTCATGGCTTTGCGGAACGATGTCGCCTGGATAGAGATCTACAATTTAATTTGCAGAAAGTGCTGCTGAAAGACGACAGGCGGCAGATGGGTTTTAGCGGTGAAGTGATTAACATCTGCAGTTAAACCCCATCTGTTGACAAGCTTGTTGCGTTGTAGAGCAGGGGTTTTAATTAGCCTCTGTGGAGTTCTTTACATTCTGGTCGTACGTGGAACTAGTTTGAGATTCCTGAAATCCTTAACCTCTTAAGTGTGTGGATTTCTTAAAATTTAGGACATTTTTTACATGAGATCGATCCCTGCATTCTTGTCACTGACTTCGGAATGAAGCTCTTCTGTACCCTTTCTGCCTTTCTGGGTCATCAGATACAGAGAACAGATGTCCGTGGTCGTGTTTGGAGTTCGAAGACCACACTGCTTACACTGCCGTATGACGATTCATTTGATTTCGTCGGACGGGTCAACAAGATTCTAAATGTTTGGCACCTGACGTGCCCTTATGAAGAGTACGTCCTTCGAACCCTGGGTCGAAGTAAATTCTTAAAATGATTCGAAAAAAATCTGAGATCTTCCATGTTCTTCGAGTCACAGGTTACAACCTCAAAAAAATTGTGGTCATAGCATGTATCCCTGTAGCATCTCATTTCTTCCATCACAATCTGTAGGCAACGCTCTGCTTTATGAGCATCGGTATGAAGTTGTTTATGAAGGACGATTCCAATGAGAACTCTGCTTGAGTTTAGTATCTTCTTCTAGTTGGTCATTGGCTTTTGCAGGTAGTTAGGTAGATGGGTTGGCTTAGAGGAGACTAACTGTTCGCCTCACTCACTCAATAAGCCCAGATACTGGTCAAATGGTTCTCGTCAACAAGTCAGTTGAATCAGCTGCGTCTATTCCAGAGAAAGTCTGTACTCAGACCAATAGCGAGTATAAGACGCTTCCCGATGGTGGGCTTAACAGAAGATTCATTATGGATGCACTTTTGAATGATATGAGGAGTCCTCGACTTATACATACATCCCAGTGACTGGCACAGATTTCATTGAATTTTTGAAAAACATAAAGAAAATAATTCCAAAAAGTAGTTCAGACACCAACCCCAGAGTACATAGCTTCAACATCAGAGTTTCAAACCATATTTTCACGAATCTTCTATCCGTAGATACTTAGTACGTACAATGGGTAAGGTGTCTGGGAAAGCTTAGGACATCTGATGGAGGTGACTAGTCTTCAGTGTTGCCTTGTGAAGTCAGTAAATTCTCGAAGGCAAAGCCTGATCTTAAGAGACCGACATCCAGTTAAAATAAACGTTTTAGCACAACAATCAAAAAAACAAAAAAACAATCCATTATGGTGAACAACATCTACTTGACGTACGGGGTGTCACTTGAATGGCAATTTACCTGAAATCGATCTGCAATCTGCACCAGAAGAAGTCCCAAACCAAAACCAGATATCACACTCAGTGTCTCCTTGTGTCTTCGTACAGACCGAAACCGCAACCGAATATACTCTCTCGAACTGTCATCTTAAATTTCCAACCGCAAACAATGCTGTTGCTGTTGCTGTGCTCGTACACACTACCATCGAGCACTTAACCTCTTGCAGTTGCGAGCCTCTTTATTGGCTTCCTTGTTGGAGAGCGAGCGTTCGGTGAAAAATGGCCGACCTCCTTCATAATTATAAGTTTTAATGTCTCTCCAATCTGCAGAAAGAGAGACACCCCACACATGTGTATGCAAAAGGATACGCGCCATCTGTTGCGGATTGGGATCTTCGAATGTGCGATGTGATGCGATGCGATCGTGCGGTTAGACAGAGTGCAACATGCACGTCAAATATATCGAATTACCAGCATTTAAGGCGAAATAACTTTCAAATTATAAACATTTTATTCTGCCAAGGAGCCACCACCAGCAGCAAGAGAGTAGCATCCAACATGGAAATTAACACGAAGGAAAATTCCTCGGCGAATTTGATTTTCTTGCTAACCGCAGTGTATCTGCGAGTAGCACCGCCACCATGGTGTAGATAAAAACTAAGTGAAGCATAAAATCCAAACCATCGACAAAGGGGGGGAGTACGAAATACAAAGTATCTTTGTATCTTCTCTCGGATACACTCGGATATACAACAAATGCGCATTGACCGCTGCTCTGTGGCGGCTGCTGTGCTCCAGCCGAGGCAGCCTAATGTTGTTTATCTGTGATTTCAACCTCACACAGTATTATTAAGTTTTTTTTGTTGTTTTTTTTTGTTTCTACCCTGTAAGTTGATTATACTCAGTCAAGCGTCGACAGAGGAAACCCCAAGAGCAGCCAGCAGTAGCATTGAAATGTTTTTGTCTCGTACTCTCTGAAATGGTGTTCTTAAATTACACCACCACCACATTAGTGTGTGCACTGCGACTCGCTGGTGATTTTCCTTTCACTTTAATTTAAAGCGATTTTAGCGCTCCGCCGGCCGACACAATGGAGGTGGAACGGGCGCAAAAAACCAGCAGAATGACGCTCGGTAAAAGGAAAACAGAAGTTGTGTGTGAGTAGGTAACAGAATCTAAGACAGAGGCGCTCTTGTGTGGAACCGATCGGTTGTCATAGATTCGCGTCAGAGCTCGGGCGGGCGCCCGAAAAGGCATAGATACACTAAATTGCAACATTGAAGCCATTTGTGTTTTTTTCTTCGGAGTTAATGTTAAGCCTTTTGCTTGTGGGAGGAGGCGGTACCACCACCTTGGCCGGCGTATCGAAGCTTTCGAATCTTTTGCAATGAATTTCGTTGAAATGTTGGCAACCTTGGATAGTTGGATTGTTGGAGCTTCACTGGGTTAGTTGTTCTGACCGAATGAAGTGCGATTAATGCGCAAAGATACGCGGTGCATGTACGGTTTGTGCCGAAAAGGCGTTATGACAGCACGCAATGGGCATTTGGTCGAATTCTTGTGGAGTTGAGTCTGCGATCTCTCGGGGTCCTACATGCCATTCACTTGTCAGGTTTTACTGCAGCAAGGGTTGTTTTTCTCTCCTTAGATACCCCATTTGTGTTCCAAAACACACTCCAGAGATCCCCCTTTCCTGAACAAATCCCCTGACAAACTCAAACTTTTTGTACCATTTCTGTCTAGGTACAAGTATCTCAGCTGCGATAATATCGGATATCGTTGGGTTCAGATCTCTGCTAAGGGTTTTTGAATATAATTTTACTTGCTTCACAGAAATATTTAGAATGACTGATGGTAAGGGTACATAGCCATGTAGACTCATGATGACAGTGATTTGTGGATGATGCCAAGGAAGAAGCCTTCCCGGCTTCTACAGCCCTGGGCTTGTTATTTGTGTCTTATTTCCTGTGCCCAGCTCGGCTAAGCTTTTCTGGACTTTAAGCTAGATTACTCTCTAACAACTCAGAATTTTTTTGGACCCTCCCTATGAAGTACATTGGTCTGTGTAGAGAATCGTGTTCCCTACGCAACTCAGTTCGTTTAGAGGACACATTAGCTTTGACAGTGTCTTGGCTGATCATGCAAATAGCCACGCGTACCAGCTAAGCAAATTTAAGCACCGCTTTAGGGTTTGTTTTTTAGAACTGCCTTTGATTTCATTGGTCCTTGCTAGAGGTGTGTGATAAGCCATTGAAACTTCCACACTACTCGATGTCAAGGAGAGAGCAAGAAAACTCACTAATGATTCTAGACTCAAGCCCTAAGTCTGGATCATCTGTGAACTAGACCATAACTCAACTAAATGCCCTTTTTTCGGTGGTTGTATCGGAGGTAGGCTCGTAATAAAGTGGAAAGATACAGTACGGGAGAATATAGACAGTCCAGCATAGAGATCTCGGCTACAAACAGTCGCTTACCTTAGCTACATCAGAAGTTCTGAGCAACTTTCTATTATTTGTCATTCAAAACTTGCGACTGAGGTTCTAGAAGTGTCTGAAGTGTATCTTCAACTTTTTGTAACAGAATTTGACAGGCTTTAGGAAGAGATGGCTTAAGACTGTCCAAAGTTTTGACGTGACAACGCCTCTAGCCAGCAGGCAGATCGAAGAATTTGCTGTCCGGCCCCACAATACATGTATGATTCGTGTTCTAAGAGCCGTTCTCTAGCCGATGCTCCTTCGAATTTTAGAGACCTAAGGCTCTGTTATCCTAGTGTTTTATGCCCAAGAGTTTCGGTTTCCCTTGCCTTCTTGAAACTTGAGACAGATTATACTGGGTTCAGTCGATATAGCCGGCTCTGATCGATGAGTTTTGACTTAAGTTTGAGTTAAGACGGATATACTCTCGGATGTTTCTCAGATGTTTGTGAGAGATGAAACCATGGAATGATCTTTGGTGTTGGTGTTCACATTCGTATTTGTGGATTAGTGTGGTGCAGCAGGGTTTAGATATGCCTAGAGTATGTCGACATTGAGTAGGGATATGCCTCGATAGTTGGTTCCAGTGATAGGATCTTATGCCTATAGATAGTACATGGTAATGAGTAATGGGTAACAAAATTTCCAATACCAATTAGTCTGTGTTTGAGCTCTCACTTCACAGTCCGTCCAAGCCCGTGTTAGCCCACAATGAAGCTCACAACCAATTACAATGCCCATCCAAGCGTCATTATTCCGGACAGCACTACAAAACCAACTAATTGCTTTGCTCTCAATTCGCCTCCCTTTCACAATTCGCTGCTCATTGTCCTAGGAATTTTGTCATGCTAATTTCTACTCGTATCTCGACGAGATGATGTATCTGAACAAAGCTCTGACATAATTCGTGCAATTAAGAAAAATAAACAAAATTCCAAACTGGACAGTTCAGTAGCCAGCCAGAGTACAATAAAACACAAACTCTCGACTCGAACAACAAACAATAAGATACAGTATCTAAAAAAAAATTTGTTTTGTTGTTGTCCCAAGTCACACTCCACTGATGTTTGGTGTTTGCTGTTTCGCCCACTGTCTCATTAGAGGCTGGGGTATGCTCCGGCTCCCGGTACCGAGTGTTAATGGTCATTATAGCCATCATTCTAAAAGGGAAGTGCTCATAACTTAGAATTAGATGTAGAGAGCCAGAAAATTGCCGAACAAAGACGAACAGCGATGAAGACAAACCAGAAGCAACAACTATCTTTCAGTTTGCACTGAGATGGGAGAGAGGAAACCAGAGCAGTCTCACAATTGTACCGGGAGGAGAAGCAGTACGGCGGTACGGTACGACGAACCTCTTTTGTGTGCTAATAACTTGAACTCGATTGTAGTTTTAGATAAAGCGGCGATAGGAAGAGGAGCAGCCGGAGCAGCAGCAATAGAAAGAGAAAAATAAAATGAATCAAATTCGTTTGCCATTTCGCTGCGACTACACTACCTACACCGTCGTCGCTGTGATGAGGAGAAGAGGCCTCGTATTTAGGTCGGTCTTAGATTATATTTTTTTATTTTTTTTGCTGTGCTGGTTCTCTTCGTCTCCACTTTGAGACTCCTATGATCTCATCATGAGCAATTTTCTTCTCTATTCCCTCGATCATCGTCATAAATTATTGAATTCACCCAGCCTCCTCGACAGCAACAACAATAATCGAGCAATAGATACACAGATAAACTTTGAAATATGTTTATGAATCAAATTGGCAATATTTCATCGAAGCACCATCGCATCGTGTTGTCGGTCGATCTCTTGCGTCGCGTCGTGATGACTATTCCGCGGGCGGGCTCTTTTTTTTCTACTATTTCTCTCTTTCCAAATCGAAAAGATCGTTTATACCTTGAGGGCCCCCTCCTTGCGGTTGGGTCAACAGCCCAAATCTCGTTGCGATTCGCAGTGATATTCATACCTTGAAGCCATGCACCTGGTGTGGTGTGGTGTGGTGTACCTACTACCTACTATATCCAGCGACGCACTTTGCAGATGTAAAACGCGATTCGAATATACCACTCCACGCGAAGCCATCTGGTTGTCGATGTCGATAATGATGATGTTGATGTCGATGCCAATGCCTGTAATGATGGCGCGATTGGTGCAAGATTTTTCCTTTTAGATACATCGGCACTTGTACATGTCCATTTGGCGGGATTTCTCGAACATGCACCTCTTAGATGGAAGCCGTACGTATTGCGACAGAGCCTATAACTCGAGGTGGTGCTCTGAACGGCAAGCGCCGGTAGTAAATTTTCTTGCAACATGTTGCAAATGAGAATCTCGAGTCGACTTGATTGTGTCTCGTGTGAAATGCTCAGATTGCATGTTTTTAATGGAATTTTCGATTAAAAAAAAAGAAGCTTTAATTGACTCCGAAAGAAAGGTCATTTGTGCTAAATGTTGGCGGGGAATTGTCGCTATTAATTTTCGTTATGAGGCAGTTATTGGCAATTATGCATCTTGGGTAATCGTGTGACAAAATGGCTTGAAATGTCTTTCTTTTGGGTTACGAGTGGATGAAAGAAAGAGTGAGTCCAATCGTGAAATGCTTGTAATAGCCCAGCTCAGGGGAATCGTTGTGCTTTTGGCATTCATTGTGGGCCAGTGGATGGATGGTTACAGAGACAAAATTTAGCATTTATTTGCTTAATCCATGCAATGTTGGTGGCACCATAAATATGCATTTTCTCTTACGCGGACGGTGCATAATAACCATCGGCAGCTTCTCTAAACAGTGTCGTGTCAGAGGCGGAGGCATCTTATCCGGTGTATCTGCAGCTACACGCAATCGTTTTTCCATAGCCTTTGTCATGCAAGGTTGTGTGGGAAATGACTAACAAAGATCTCTAGATGATGGTTTGCCATATGGAGAAATGCTTTAGACCTACACTTGGTTGGAGAAGTGCAATTCGAAAGCAATCTATTCTGAGTCTGCTCAGCATTTTTGAAGGCTCTTCTACGAGCTCAAATGTCAAGAATAATGCCATCCTCATTTAGACATAAGTAGCATCCACCGATCATGCAAAAAATTCAGTCAGATTGATCAATTGGCTATCAGCATGCTGTTCTAAGAACTGGCATCCAAGATGTTGCTGACCACGAGCATATCGTCTCTGCAGGGTACAGCGTTAGTAAGCATCCTGAAAAGATTAGATTCTGTAGCGCGGCTGGTCGGTGACTTATGTGTCGAACTAGGGAGAAAAAACCACCACTTTGTTACTATCGATTGATAGATGATGATACTATGATTCGTGAAACTCGCATAAAAGGCGAATTTACTCTAAGTAAGCGCCGCCTGTGATCTGTCTAGTGCATTGAACTACTCATCAGGAGGTCAAGGTTCAAACCCCAGCAAAACTTTCAAAGTGGTATACCGCAGGGAAGTCATCTAGTCACTTATCTCTTTGTTTTACTGACAAATGATAATCAATGAAGTCTTTTAAGACTCTGGCGGTGATTTCGAACGAAAGATTTCGGAACCCTTTTCAGTAATGACATAAATTTGTCAGCCTTTTTGAAAGGGCACTCCCTTTCTATTTGTTGAAAACTATAACACCCTGTCAGGTAGTCTTAGGTCTTTATGCGCCTAATAGTTGCATGATTGATAGATCTGACTTTTGTTCGTGTAAGCTGTCTCTGTGTCAGAAAAATCTTTTGGTCCCTTCCAAACAAATGGTAATGTAGCTTAAGTCCGTTGTAAACTATCTTTTGGTGGTGAGACTATTGGCATTGTGTAAGTTTCCATAACTCTTGTATCGAGTAACATAAGATAAAATGTTCTGTGAATTTTAAACCGAATTGAAGTACTTGCAGCATGTCCTCGCTTAGTGCGGACACAACCTATGTCGAGAAACACTGAAACTGAGTGTAAAAACCACACAAAATATAAATGTCGGAGATCGATGAAAATGTCTTCAGTTTTCTGAAGCACTGCTGCTCGAAACCAACCAGGTTGTTCGCGAAATGAATGAAAAGATATTGCCTAGAATGTCAAGGTGTCTGATACCCTCTTTATGTGGCGCAGTTGTGGAAGAAAGCCATCTTCAGTTGATTTGAATTGCACAGCCTAAGCGATCAAGTCGACCAAATTCGTTTGACTTATCCTTGGACATAGATATACGTATTTCGTTTTGGTCATATGTATGTCTTTTCACAAAGTTCAGATAATCAGAGTTTTAGAAGCGTTCCTTGCATCGATCGTGATCAGTTGGATTGAGTATATGATATGAGAAAACTCTGTGCTAGGTACAGTGACACTTCAAAGTCAATAAGCCTAACTACGTTTTTAAACAGAGAGTCGTATAGACTATGTAACTGTGGGGCTTCTGTTTCATGTACCACGTATCTACATGTATTAGCCTTTCTTCGAAAGGACAGCATTCTCGATTAGGAGCTGATAAAACACGAAGCCACCAAAGTATTCACGTCATTTTGTTTTGGACAGAAATACATTTAAAAAAGAGTCCCTTGCAAAATATGTATCTCACATTACTGATCGTCTTACTCCAATAGATACATGATTTATCCTAAGCCCTTTACTGCATAAGAAGATTATTTTTCAAACTAGTTTCATGTTGAGAGGTTTTTGTCCGAACTATTGTATCCTATACCTTCACCTCAGTAGTCAATTTGACTCCATCGGTCCCAGTAGATGTAGTCGCTTGTACGACAGCCTCGGTTACACTTCTCCGTGTATTTAGAGATAGTGTTTCTCAATTTTAGTGGGTCACACCTTTTTGGATTGGTCATACGAACTCAAGGTGTTTGGGAAGGTATATCCACGGTCAAGCAGGTGAATAGTAAAGGCCGAGTTACAAAATGACGGTCTAACGCCTAAGGAAAAGCCGCTTTTTGAAGGATTTGTAAACTTTCAGATGTTCTTCTAGAGTGTTTCCCACAGCAAGTACAGCAGTTGGTATTCTGATTTCTTTACTTCATGGTAGATCGCTAGTAAATGATAGGAATAGTACTGGACCTAGTACACTGCCTTGTGGTACCCCCAGATTTGTTGTCTTTCAATGTTTAGTACTGCATATAGCCGGTACCAGCATCGGTTGTAAGATTTGTAAACTCTCGAGCAACCCATGCACCTTTTTGTATATTGAATGAAAATATTTGCACTGCTTCTTCTAGTTGATCTTGTGCTTGAGTATCTGATGATAGTTGGGGACTTTTGTCCAACTTTTGCCTGAAGTAGTTCCAGTCAGTCAATCATGGAGTTTATTTAGCAAAATAATTGCATCTCAATCGGAAAACTCGTCTAATCGTAATGCCTCCTCGAAATGGATTGCTTCATCGATATTGTCTTTAGTGCGCAACGTTGATTTCCCAATCAGTTGCATAGTCGAGGATAAGCCCCGGATGAAATCCGTCTGTAACCTCCTCTCGTAGGTAGGTCTAAAAATCCTCCCGATTTCGTTAGGCCGAATTATAAGGCAAAAGGGCGTCTAAGCCCAAAGCAAACATTTATAAGTGGAAACAACTTTAAAGAACTTGACAAAGGGATTACAAAGGATATGTGACTGTGTAGATGCTAGGTCTGGTAACGGCAAGATCTATGATTGTTCAACTCATGATGTGAACGAGGAAATAGTACCTTTCCATGGTTTAAGTCAAGGAATGCACTCCTTTACGTCTCACAGTTCCATACATGTTATGGGACACAGATCTCAGCTTGATTCAAGCTCTGAAAGAAGGACACATCTCTCGAACCTACTAAGGCATAGCTACATCAAATGGTCCTCTAGATTCAGTGTGGCCAGTACAGAGACTGGATTCTGTATCTAATCTATGAATGTCCAATCCGATCTGTTCAATTCGAAACCACTTTCCTTCGTAGACATTCCAAGGCGAGACCCCATGCCTATCAAGTTGTTAAACGAAAATCTATTTAAGAAAGTTTCCCACTCAGAAGGTCCGCTTTCATTTCCATCGGCAGACGGTCGGCTGGTGGGTCGCCCCTTACATAAGCCCGCTATATCTTTATTACCCAAAATTATAACCTCTCCCAATAAACCCATCAAGAGAATACAAATAAAAATCACACTTCGACTCCAGATAACGTCTGTGTTAACCATCTCCGAAAAGTACTGCGCCATTCCATGGGCTCTCGAGAAGGAATTCGTGGAATAAAGATCATTGCGTGATTGCATAATTATTGGTAATAAAAAAAATCCAATTCCAATCGCATGCGAATGCCATCTTCATCCCACACGAAGTGGTATTATGATGGTAGCCGCTGTTGCATACGCAACATTTCACTTTTACTCTCTTATCTCGAGAAAATGCTAAGCGAATGCATCTGGATCTTTTCGCCGTTTGCGTGATGGCGATGATGAAAGTGAATAACATATTCGAAATGTGTCCAGCTTTCTTGAATATTTTTATTATTTTTTCTCGCTTTTTTCTTGAAGGGAAAGACTTTAGATACACACTCCCTTGGAGCGGTTGTGTGCCTGTGCAGAGATTTTAATTCGAATTTTCATACGACGGCATGCGAGGTTTTATTGAAATTGAAGGACCCAACATGGGGCTTGGTCTCATAATTGGATCATGCGATGTATGAGTTGGGGGAGCCTGCCTGGCGGCACCAGAGGGTGTGTGCATGTCGCTGATTGATTTTCGATTAACATGCAATGGCAACAATGTTGCCATAACTATTCCTAGTTGAGGTGCCAGACAGAATGGGCTTAGACACCATTACGGACCTCCGGGTTCTGAACCAACCTACATCCCGTCTCTGACAAACCACCGTTTCCAGTTTGCTCACTTCATCATCAAACCAGATACTATTCTAATTCAACCGCCTATTAAGCAATCCATCCCGATAGGCACTATCCAGTCAGTTGAATGGAAACCTTCGAGGCACCATGCACATTATAAGTAATTGATCATTCAGTGGCAATTTGCCATTTCCACTGGCCATGTACATACATATGTACACTCCCTAAGGAGTCGTAGCCAATGAATCATCGGTGCAACGACTGTCCAATTACTCGAAAGAAAAATAAACTTGACCGTTCGTACCCGTCTCGTCGTCATCCATCAATTCGTCACGACAATTTCATGGCAGATCTTATTTCAATTATTACTTTCTGATTGATTTTTTTCTCGAAAAAACCTTACCGTCACTTAACGGTTTACCTAATACCATTCGCAATAAAATGGACACCAGAAGATACGTCGCCACGGACAATAGATACAATGCGAGCGATGCCAACAATTAGAAAGTTTAATTACAAGATGCAGTTTCGTTTGTGTGCGCTTGCGCGCCCGATCGCGCGAACAAAAAGAATGCACAATTGTGTATCTATCGACACTTTGATCTCCGACCAACAGATACATTGTTTACCTTCAAAAAAACAGAGACAGAGATACGAATTCATAGACAACATCAAATACAATGCCGCGGCGATGTTGTGTGACATTTTTTGCTGCCGCCGCCGATCCTGTTGTAATTCAAAATCCCGAAAGACGTATAAATTCTCAATTACAAACTTGGAGTGAACGAAGAAAGTGTTTCTCATCCTTTTAAGGTGTAAATTTACAGCGAAAAAAATTGAAATTAAAATCGAATTGCTCTCTAGATACATGGGTTGAGATTTTCTATTTTCTGTTTTGTTTTTGTTTTTTTTCTAATTAATTACATTAGCTTAAGGAAGTTTTATGACTATGACGAGATGTAGGGTGGCCTTTGGTGAAAAAAAGGGGAAATGCCAAACACATGGCTAACAGACGAGAGCCTTGGAAGCAGTGTATTTCTGGAACATGATTCAACGAAGAATAAAGGAATGTGGAAACAAAAACACATGGAGGATGTGAGAGCTCCCTTGTAGCTAATAAATGACTCTGTCCCTACTGGTCGTTAAATTGAGTTAGATCGGGGAAGATGTTTCAAAACGTGTCATCGCTCCGAAACCGAGGGAATAAAAGTGTGAGTCAAGTCGGGGGTCTGATGGAGTCTATCTTTCGCAAAACGATGACAAGTCAAGCTTTTTTGTTAAACCTTTTCCAAACATTTCACACTTTAGCTAGACTTTTTAAAGCACCATCTGCTCAGAGTGTATCTATCATGACAACATTTTCAAAGTACTATCTGCTGATGATGTTTTGAGTTCATTTTTGTAATGCATTTCAACTTCCATTTATGAATGAACTCCAACCATTGTCCTTTAAAACTTAGAAGTAGCACTTATGTTTGTTAATATAAAAATGTTTGTTATTCTAATGTTTATTTTTCTTTACTTGCAGGTAAGCCTTTTCTTCATTTACTTTGGTTACAAACTATAGTGTAAGTACGTCGTTAATATTTAATAGTAAATCCATATGAAACAGATTAAAAAATGCCTGTTTTATGTATTTGAAAGGACCCCTAGGGTCAACAAAGAGTTCCTCAGTCACAGGCTCTGGCAGTGATTGCTATTTTTTTATAAATTCCTATGAAAATGCCTATGACTACTACCCTATACCCCCTGTTACTTCAAGTCAAACTATACCTTACTACATTGCATTCATTTCCTTGTGCCAAAAAGAAATTATGCTCTGCTACGATCTGTGCCATGTAACAAGCCACAGTATCTGTTATATTTCGTAACAGACTGTGACTGCTATGTTGAAGGAACAGTGACATCATACCTGGAACCGAACTCGTTCTTAACGAATTTTTACTGACCCATCTCCTAACAGCTTGGCCTTTCGTAGGAAGGGCTTATCTCACGGCAGTATCTCACCTAAATATCTGCTCAAATATTTGCCCAAATTTATTAAGGCTCTTGATAAATTCCAGTGCACCCTTAGGTTCTCTGTAAAAATGTACAAGTTCTGGGCTACCAACATAAGTCCTCTGTTAAGATCGACTAATGTCATATCATTGGCATGTTATTGAACTGTATGGCTCGTCCTAGACCCTGCAGCAGCTAGGGCTAGCAATGGGCCCACTATGGTGTCTAGTCCTTTGTAATAATCTTATAACCCTACACGGGCTACATAACTAGGTCCTCTAGTATAGTGTATCTGTGGAATTTCCACGAGTGGAAACTATTAGATAGTGCGTCCAAAATAGGGCTTCAACGTTCATTCAATTCTCATAACCAGGGTGATTGCTCATTCATTATCCTCGAAACAAGGTTGGGGACAACGGTTTGGATTCTAGACATAGTATATGAAGGATAAGTTTATCTCAGACAGTAGTAGACCCCCTTGTTGGGTTTATGGTCATAAGTGCTGTTTTGTTGATTCGTTCCAATTTGGTGTCAGATTTAGGAACTTAATTCTTCGAAACAGACTAGAATCAAGATTTACTATGTACTTTCCTTCTGAATGTTTGGTACAGTAGTACAAGTATCCTCATACTTGGCATTGTCCCTACATAAAGCTGCCGGTGAGGCACGTTTTCATTGCCGTTGTACTTTTTGGAAAAAGACATTCAAAAAAGGGTTTTTTTAACTCCTACTCCAAGATACTTCGCTTCCCTGGAACATATACTCACTTTTCTGAGGTAGTGCCTGCTCGCTTGGAAAATAAAACTCCGGCACCACTTTCAATTTAGGGTCATGACAATTTCTATCACTTTTCTAATTGTCTTATCAAAGTTGGCCCTAAAATTTGCAAGAGTATCGTCTATATAGCCTTGTAGGTACTCTGTTGTTCAAAACTGACTATGTCCGTTCTTCCTAGTATCCAGATACTAAGTAAAGCTTCTTCTACAGAGTTCTCAGCGCTAACATAATGCCGCTTTAGCTGGCAACTATAAACCCTATAGGTATGTAGATACCCTTTCAAGTGTACCGACTTAGCCATGCCATAACTTCATTATTCCACCCTAAATCGAAAAATATTATCATAACAAAATATTTAGATATTTAAATTGTCTACAGTTCATCGATACATCATGTGTCGCCACGCCCACTTTTTTAGGGTTTTTTCATTGAAAAACTGATTTTGATTAGATTTGCATGTAATATTCCTAAAAACTCGAAACTATCGTCGAAATTCAATAAAAAAAGGTGTAAGTGCCACACTCACTTTAAAAGGGCTGCTTACGTAGGGGAATAGGGTGTCATATGATCCTTTCTAGACGGAATGTAGCTATTCTTTGGATCTTTTTTTGTATTCTCTAGCTACGCGGCTAGAAGTATCCCCTTTATGATTTGTGCTTTGTGCTTGTTGTCTCTTTTCATAGGCTTCGTGATGGACTCAGAGGAAGTGTTATGACAGGATCGACAGTTATCGACAATTCTCCCAAAGGTTTCAATGAGAAAAGACCTATTGCTGTGTTTCCTATTGGCTACATGAACTCAAAAGTTTTGATCAAGATCCAATGCTAATCAAGGATTACAATTCTCCTAAACGTCTGAAAAACGTCTAAGAGCACATTCCAGAAAGACTCACTATTATAGTCACCTGCTTTCCATATTGAAATCAAGTCGATCAAACCTATGATAGAAGGCCAAGCATGGTGTCATAACAGATAAGCTTGCGACTTGAGTACGAAAAAGACAAACCAATCTTTAGCAACTCAGAGGTCAGCTAAGCCCTGCTTTCGACACATGAGACACTAAAAAGTCTCGCTACCTTTCCTATTGTCATCTGTCCGTCTGTTTGACTTTCCTAACCTTCAGCAAGTAATGACCACACTTGTCCGGTGTGCACTCTGACAGTTCAATGACAGTTTGCCCAACCAATTCACACCATGCAGCACACATCATTCCCACTAATGAAACCGAGCTTAATGTTTGCGAATTTCACAAAAAAAAAAACAAAACCAAAAGAAATCTCACGAATTTCGCAGAAATTCTTTTATGCTAATTCACCGGTCATTAATTCAATTTCATAGCTCAATTCATCAAAAGAAAAAACTGACGCATTTCCAAAGCCATTTCCAAGACGACTTCCATTTTATAATGCGCGCTCCAAATTGGCTTTGCAAATTAATGCGTTGATTCGCAAAACTGGTTAATAATAATGGTAAACAGTTTTTGTTTCCTCTCTCACTGCCCCGCCGCCGAGGGTAAGCAAACTTCGCAATCTTTCCGGGACAGACTTTTTTTAACAACGATGAGATGGTATCGTGTGGTGCCCGGCCTAAGGGCCAGTCAAAAGCTCTCTGTTTCCTCGAAGAGTTGCTACACCAGAAGACCAATTATTTCAGTGTCTATTCGAGATACATTACCCCTCGCCGTGAACTCTGTGTGTGTACAGCATTACATCACCATTTCTATTGTTAGAGAAAAATTATGAAAACTTCAAAATTTTGCCAGCAACTCCAAAAAGATACTTTTTTTTCCTCGTTTTTGTCTTTCCTTCCTTCCATGGTGGAAAGATTGATGGAAGATTTTTAGAAAAGCAATCACGTTTCTTCGTTTCCTCTGCTGCGCTCCAATTAAATTTTGCAAAAAAAACTGTCCAACGGCAGTCATTTCCTCCGATAGATACATGTTGCAGATACACTTATCTATATCAATTGGGAGACAAATCTACACGATATGATAACTTCTACTCGGATACTTCCCCGAACGTTAATTACGGATATTAAAAGTCGTGTCTGGGCGCACCCCTGAGCAATCTTTTAATCTTAATCTCGGCGTCACATCGGAGGACAATAAAATGTGTAACAGTCAAGGCGAGGGGGGCACACTTCGTGTTGCCAGTGAAGGTGGTTTGGTACGCGCGCACCTTTTTTTTTTTGAATCGAAAAGTATCTTAATTGATTGTGGCGATTTCCGTTTTTAATTGAAAGCGATTTTCAACTCTCCACCCGAATTATTTTAATTAAATCAACAAATTTGCTGTTGGCTGCTGGTAACATACTGAAACTATCAATCTGGATGGATACGCTGCAGTGTCAATGGCCCGACAGAGTGCGGTGCGGTGAGGTGAGGTGGTGCCTTTCACCGGCAGTTTTATGAAATTGGTGTGTAATTAACATTTTGCAAAATTAGCACGAGAGTTGCGCGAATTTGAAAAACCGTTGGTGGAACATCATGCGGCACTGGACGTGCGAATACAATTGAGAACTTTGCTTTGTCTATGGCTAGACGTGACGAAAGGCAAGTGGAAACAAGAGGGTAATGGGTAGCGAAATAACATGACTTTCTATTAAAACGTTTTACACACTTGTTCTGCTCGACTGGAAAGAATTACGTAAGGGGAATTCTTTTGTTCGACTTACTTGAGGTTGATGTTGCTTAGTTTGTCGCGGGATTGCGTGCTGGAAGCTTCAAAGGTATTTTGTTGAGGATTTACTCGTCACTCATTACTTACCATTACTCAGCGTTATCTGACAAAGCTTGAGTGATTAACCTGGCAATGAAAGTCGTGGCCGTTTTTGGTGGGTTCATTCTCATTATGATGCTATCTCATGGCGAGCAGTCGCAGGGTTGCCTCTGTATTCTAGTTCATACAAGATGTATCTTTTTTTGTGTATCATACTGGCCTGAGTTGGGTTGTAGGAAAACCAGTCTCTCAGGACCCACTGTCTGTCTCTTTAGTGATTTCTATAGAAACTATAAAGACGAGGAAGAGAGCCTACTGTCCTGAGCTATCGGTTTTTTTTAAAAAAAAAGTCCTAGCCAAGTACTTTTTTAAAGATCTTAACGATCTAGCTTGATCTAGCCCCATCGGTTTGCAGAGCCAAACTTAACTTGACCTAGTTAAACCATACTTGGGAAGTTTCCATTTAACTACGTCTTTACTAAGCGAGGATAACCACCATATGAGTTCGATGGAAACCCAAATGCCACGCCTACTTTTTTAGCTTTTTGTTTACCCTTTACGGCAGAAATGGACTTAACAACTTCTACCTGATTAAGATTGAATCTTATAGGGTTTTTAGCCAAAATGTTCTTAGAATCTTCCACATAATGGACAGACAAGGTGTCAAGGTTCCTGTACAAGACATCGATATTGGAATTTGGGTCCACAGGGATACCAATCTTTTTTTCCAAAACGCACAGTTCTCACTCTGATTTCGAAGGGTGAATGTTCAAAAGATAATTGAGTGCAAAATATAATGAGTTTGACGTTTTGGACAGACCATGCGTTTGTCACCACGCATTGCCAATCTTTGAGTGAATAGGTTGAATCTGTAGAAAAACCCACCAGCGTATTCAAACATCTAATTGTATTATTTTAAAAACTCACAGAAACAGACGTGAACGAAGATTCCACGTTTCAGCGTTCAGCACAAATGTCATTTGACATGACATCGGAAAAAATGGCTCACATTTGACAGTTTGTCAAATCTTAAGAAGTGAAAACCCATAAGTGTGTGTTGGGTAGAAGCCTATATTTTCAGCAACTAGATGTTCAAAAGGGTTCCAAACCAACTTCAAATTTCAGGTCATAGCCAAGAAAAGACTGTCAATGGCAGTGTTGTTGTTTAAATATTTTTTTCTTGCTGTCAATGAGCTGTTTCTGGAAGATTTTAAAGTAGCCACAGATAGATACGTCAAATCATTTGTAAAGTCTATGTCCAATTTAGAAGTGTATCACAAATGTCATCGGCGGTTTACAGCTGTTCGCTGAGTTCAGCGCTTGTTATACCAAAATGGTCGAGACCAAACTCGGTCGCCATTTATACATTTCAATGTCAAGATTAACGTATTTAGTTTTGACAATCCTGACATGTACAAGTAGCCAAGTCAGTGAACTTAGTCAACCTGGGCTTAGTCAACAAAGAGCTAATGTGACATTATCACATTGACAGTACGACCATTTTCTTAATTTTTTTTCTTTACTGAATTTCAATGAAGAGCTGTCAGGGAAGGTGACGTAAAAGTCAAAATAATTCATCGGGACATACAATGGGTTCGGGTAGTCTTTGGTCCCTACTACGATCTAACTGCCTAGAAGGATTTGTTGACGTTTCTTCTTAATCTCCTTTAGTTTGTACGTATCATCCATAAAAGGAAATTGTAGGGACAGCTTATTGAAAATGCCCACACAGCACGGGATGGCAAGGAATTTAATGTCAGTGGAGAGTAGATTCGAGAACCGTGCAAATCTATTACTTTTTACATATAAAACTGTCATTCTTTGACAGCTGTCAAGTAAAAATAGTACCATCGGCTTCGTTTTGCACAAGTGTTGCCAACGGGGTTGTCTCTTCTCCCTGACATGGATGCTTTGTTCCCAGATAGCACTTCAAAGTTATGTTGTCAATAATGACAAGTTTATACTTTGTATGACTTTAAGAATAGAAATCATATCATAGGTATTCATATCGCACCAACGGAATCAGTCAAAATATTTGACAACCTGTGATCCCAAACATTTGTGAAGTACAAGCACCCCCCCCCCACATCCAACCATCTACGCCGACAGATGTCAATAGATTCCTCAACTAAATTAAACCAAAAACCAATCAAATTCTTAAACAAACAGAATCTGAATCTCAAAAAAAAATCAAATACTCATTCGAATGACATAAAAAAAAAATTCTCATTAACGACGCCCCCTCCTTCTTCAGCAGTAAGCCATAAACCTGAACCATGACAGAAGTGCATCAGATTACATAATGCAGCGCCTGTCTGTGTCCACACAATGAGTGCGCATTCATTTGGTCGGAGTGTCCCCACCCAGATCGTAACACTTAGTGTCACCAGTTATCACTTCGAACACCGAGAACAGACTCGCGGCTACAAATAACTTGACGCTGCGTGTTGCATGCCATCCGTACGCGCCTTATAAGAGAATACACGGCGATCAACAAACGATCATCACATATTTTTTTATGGATCACAGATAAGAAACTTCAAAGAATGTATCTTTTTTTGGATTTGTATCTCCTAACCAATGAGTGGGCTAGAATGACAAACAAGAAGTGATGTTCTTTTGGGAAAAAAGTATTTCGTTTGTTGCTTAGCTTTGGATACGTTGTGTGTTTGAACTCGAAGCGTGTGCTGTCGCAGTATCTTAAACAATTTGTCTGTCTGTCAGTGTTTCGGATACTTTTTCTTTCACGACAGCGACACTGGAACAAGTAGTTTAATGACTAAAGTTCAATACCAAAGTTTAGATGTCGTTGTTCAGCGAATGCTGCTTTCACCAACGGACTTTTGGACAAAACATCGTGTAAGACAAAAGCAGGAAAAAAAAAAAATTAGTGACATTAGTGTTGCTGCTGTCGTGTGTCGCCTGTCAAAGGGACACACGAAATCCTCTTACGCGTTTCCAATTACAATTTCGTGGTGCGTGCTGAGTCAGCTCTGACCAATCCATCAACTCGAACTCAGTGCCGAGAAACTGTCAGGTGAATGCCAAAAAAAGTATTCAAATTCGATTGAACTTTATGCAAACAAGGAGTACTTTCCCTCTCTGTGCGGGTTCGTGGTGGTTTACATTTCCTGTTCATAGCTTGGTCTGGCTTCTAGGGTTCTTGGGAAACTAGCAAGGGGTATCATTCCCCCTCCCGCTTGGGAATGATAATTACTGCAATTAGCCTTGTAGTACCTATGTACATAGTATATACCAACCCTAGTTCCATAGAATGCGCTGATGTTTGGTTTTTTTCTTTTCTAATAGCGTCTGGCAGTTGGTTGTTCTTTTGATTGGGCTTTGTTCGAAGTGTGTAACATGTACAATAAAATGAAATTAGGTCGATTGGACGGTATTGTTTGTGCATTTTTCTTTTCGATAAGCAGTGCGCGATACGATTGTTGTTTGTACTAGGTACGCCCATTAAATGGGAAAGCACACATATCTGGGTAAATGAACATGCTTTCCGGTTGCAGACGGCATTTACGCTGCAATAGCCGAAACAGGTCGATGACAAACGACAGAAGGTGATCCAAATCAATCTTTTTTAACATGATTCTGCTAATTTGCAGAGCATGAGCACCTTTTTTCAGGCGACGGATATATAGGTATCACCTTCAGAGGATGATACGAAGATAGTCAATGGTTGAAAGGTAAAGACACTGCAAAACATCTGCGGACAAGGTCTTCTGAGATTGCCTATCACACAGGGTCCTGTCACGATACCAGCTGTCCCCCTACCAGTACCTGCATCCATTGTAGATTCATCGGTTCTGATAGCTCGCTCACCGTCATCCCACTCCTTCCTGACAGAATTTTTTATAGAATCTCCGACTACAGTGGATGGAGTCTCAATGTATCCCATCCGACCAGAATTAAAGCAGGAGCATAGGGTTAAGCTAACCATAGTCGGGCTTCCCGTAGTTTTAGCTCCTGAGTTGTCGTAGTAAATGTCAAGTGGTAGAAGGTTCAGTACTGTTTCCAGTGCTGCTGCGAGTGTTGATCTCATCCATGGTGTGATCCGCAGGCAGCCTACTCGTTGATTCCTTAACACGCTTTCAAAATGATACTTCTTCTCGAACGCCTTCCACCAAGTCATCGAACCTTAGGTTTCCGCTGTGTATGACCAGTATTCCACTGTAGCCTTAAATCCCTGTGACGACCTGTGAAGAGCCCTTTGTAAGGACTTATCTTACACGAGTTGGCTCCGTGCTCCATTCAATAGATTCGCATGAGCTTAGAGTATCTTCTTGTGGAGCTTCACATTATCTTTATGTGTTGCCCACTCGATAGCTCCCTCCTTGGTGAGACTCTAGCTATTTCTTGAAATACGCAGTCCCTCTGGTACTTTTGGGTTCCACTAGGATAGAGATTTTTTTCGCTAGTATGTCTGATTTACTTTATTATTCAGTTTCACATAAAACAGTAAAGTTATACAAAAGTGGGCGTGGCACTTGTTTACAGTCGCACTGCTTCTGCTTCTCAAGATTCCTTCAGATTCGGATAGACGGTCCGGATACATATTAAGCTTAAGCTCTTCTTATTTTGAATTTAATTGCCTGTTGACAATGTCATAGTCCTGGGGACATTGGAGAATCCCGATAAGGATAGCGAAGGTGATGAAATCTGAGACCAATTTGAGAGTATGTCGGAACTGTTTCGAATTGTTGAAGCAGCCTAATACCTTCGAACAAAGTCTCATTGTTCTGTTGACTGGACATCTACATATGTCAGGGTAGCATTGGCATTGGTCACCTTTTTGGATTATCGTTTATCTCTAGGGGCAGTAAATTTGCCTGACAGTAAAAGTAACACTTGAAGCTTCTTAAGCCCGTTTCATCGACCAATGCAAATAGCCGGTTTGATGACTTGAAACATGGAAGTTATCGGATCGGTGGGTGTCTAAATAAATCGAATGCAACAAAATATAGAGACAGAATTTTGTTGAGGCTTTGCGGTCCAGTGTAATCGTTGGTAATGAAGAGTAATGATTATCTATCAGAATGTCTTCAACGTACGACACCAGTCAACCACAAAGAGATGTAATTCTCAACAGAATCTATGAACTCCTGATCGACATTTATGACATTTCCATTTTATGTGGCGACTACCTTAAGTTAACTACTTTCTTACTTAATTCCTGTAAAAGTTATAAACGTTTACAGTGAAACTGGCTTCCCTTCATTTCTCGCCAATTACTGTCCATTTGATGGACATTTCACATCCATTTTCCTTCTGTCCAATCTAAGAGCTACTCAAACACAATAGATAGGCATATACCTACATCGTAACTCTTTTTTTTTCTTTCATTTCTCCTAACTAGAGATAGCTATCAGGTTAATTTTCAAAGCACACATCCATCTAATTTGATTAAAAGCAGCTGAAAATATAATTTAGAGAAAAACTCCAAAAAATGATTGATGACCACTCATCAGTGGTTCATAAATCAAATTGTAATTAAGTTGAAGGGAGAGACTCAAAACAGTATTACATAAGCTGTGATCTGGAAAAGATTGTGGGATGAGATACATTTTTTTTTTATTTGTTTGGAAGCATAGAAGAAAAAGGCGTTTACATGGTTTGTGCAAGTCAGACTCAGGTAAGGAAGTCTTTTCTTGTATTTTTCCAGAGATGCGTGGTTTTTATTTTGCATTACACATTCATTGGCCGATTCTACAATGTGTTTTCAGCATGATCTCGCAACATGTCATACTACTGGCTAAACTGTGGAGTTATTAGTTACAGATAGTTGCGTAGGTACCTAAATGTCTTATATTTGAAGATCATTTCAGTAAACTCTTCAAATCATGTTTGCTTGACTTTGTGTCTTGAGGTAGAGATTATTTTTGAGTATAAGTCTCGAAATTTCTGCCGCACCGACACCTAGTATCAATAGTATGACTGGCAACGTTGTTAAGTCTTGAGATTTTATGACTTTTCATACTAGATCGTTAAGTCTGTCTGAAATATCTACCTCAGTTCTATCCTTAAAAATCGCATCATCAAAACTCCATATCCAAGAAATGATAAAATCGTAAAACCGACATGACTATCGTTTATCCGATGTCGGAGATGAATGAATATTTTCATTGAATCTTACGTATTTCACACTTCCCTCATCTATATCCCTGATATGTGTTTAAAATCGACAAATCGGGTATCCGAAAGTGTGCTATCTATCCGATATCGGACGTCCGATTGCCTGCCTGTGTAAACATTATTTGATTGCGATTATTTGGATTAAATTTGCTTTCTAAAATCAGATACTGTAGTCGTGATCCGATTTAGTCGGCAATGTACATCCGATCTATCGTATGTCCGATCCGCCAAGAACATGAATTTTCTCACTGAATTCTCTGCAGTTCATGCCTAATATCCTGCCTCCTGTATCTGACATCGTTCATATGTGCAATCTGTTAAAAATCATGTATCCGACGTCGGATATCCGATATCCGAATGATTTGATCAAAACACTCCTGACTTGCTTTCAATATGGGATCCTATCCTTAGATTGGACATTTTTATGTGGCCACTACTCTATTCGGTACAGGACCGATGTGTGTAAGTGGCTTAGAAGAGTCTTCCGGTTCCACGTGTATCTTTTCTCATAAAAAAACGTCCGATCGCAACGTTAAGGGTTGGGTTTGTATGGCAAGTATTCAGTATTATACTGAAGTGAAACATTGCTCAAGTGGTTTCTAAAAACTTTCAAATTTCATAACTCCTATTTCGATGTCAACATTTCAAAACCTTCAGAACCAAAGGGCGTAGATACTTCTTTTGTTATATGGACACGCTGTTCCCTAACTATACACCTGTATCCAGTGTGCTACACACACAAAGATCGTATCATTCCCTTTGATTAAACCATAGACCCTTCAAACAATCAACGTTCTCAACGTTCATTTCTCGAAGAAAGAGAACTCAGTTTTGGTCATAAAAATGAAAGCCCTCTGCCCGAGGACCCCAGGTGGTTGGTTGGTCGGTGGCTGCTGCTGCTTCAAGTTTAACAACTTCATTTCACGGAACATAGCACTGGCTGCAGTTATGACATAATGAGCACCTTATGATGATAGTCAAGGCGTATTATGAATGCGGCCGTTAAAGACCGTTACAATTCACCTTATACCCGCCGCGCGTCTATAATTTAATTCTACCGCTCATAGGCCATAAACGGCGACTGCAAGGTGCAATTCACCATCTACCACCATCGACCATCGTCCACTATGCACAATCGTACAATTGGTCACAATTTCCCTCATCCAATCCGATTCACTTCTTCCGAAGCTCGATGAAAATTATACTCGTTTCCTAGTGGATGTGGATGTGGATGTGGATGGATGCATGGATTCATGGATTCGTGGATTCATTCGAATAGCACCAGTGGACTTCCTATACAATCTGCGGCCATATGTCGTAATAATTTCATCAAATTTTCCAGAAAAACAAAAACAAAATCGTTCCACCTTGTGATTCCATTGTGGCACCGCTGCACACACGAATGCGAGTATAGCCCCGATGGTGATGACGACGACGACAACGACGACGTTGATGATGATGATGATGATGATGATGATGATGGCGGTGGTGGTGACGTGACGGTGGTAGTTTGAGTTGGTGGTGGCGGTGGCGGTGGTGACGACCCGACCATGATGATGATGATGATGGTAATGATGGGCATATGGTAATTCTCCCGGTACGACCGGCACTCTCCGGCTCTGTATCCATCTTTCATTCTTTTTTTTTTACAATTTTCTTCGCACACTTGTGTGTTGGCAATTTCCGTTTTTACTGTTTTATGTGATTTTTCCATTTTACATATTTTTTTTCCCGCTGCTCAGTCCAATTCTATTGCTTTTGTTGGTCCTCCTATCGTTCTATCGCCATTGTTCTATAGCGGTAAACGGGAGGGAAAAATATTAAATAATGCTCGAGTTTAGTGTTCACCTGTATCCGTATCTGTAGTTTTTGTTTTGTTGTATCTGAATTGCAGCTTCCTCTTGTGAGCGAGCGAGTGTGTCTCTGATTGAGTTCGAGCAGAAAATCATAATAAGCGGCTTATTGTTGCTTCTCTTGGTTTCCGGTAGAAAATGGCGGCTTGCGTGACAATTGAAATGGTTTTTCATTTTTTTTTACTATAATTGACAATATTACCTGTCGAACACATCTAATTTAGGTATGCATAGGTAATTTAAAACAATTGTTTATGCCATGGCTTTTGGAGTGGTTTTGCGTCAAAACAAAGCCAGCCATAGGGGTTCGGTTAGGGGGCTTGGCTTTCGGTGGTTTCCTTCCGTCGCCATGTTTGTTATGCAAGTCGCAACACCTAGCAAAGTGTGTTGGCTGTAATAAGTTTGACGGAGGTAAAGGTGTGCGCGAACGGTGCCAAATTTTTACTTTGTCTCTGGCTTTGTTTTACGTAATTTGGAAATTAGCCATGTTGAACGAAGTAATTGCCAGCTTCCGCTTGTTGGCGACAAGTTTGAAGCGATAGAAAGGCCTTAATGACATGATTAGACTAATAGGTCTACGTGAAGGCATCAGGGCGCAGATTTGACAAGTAGGTAGTTGCAGATCGGCAAGAGCTTATTATGTAAGAAGAGAGAGTAAATCAAGAGCTTCTTGGAATAGTACCGGAAATGGTATCAAGCTGAATTTGAGACGAAAATCCAACCCTTTGCATTGTTGCTCTAAGAGCAATTGCTGACATCTAGTAGTATGTAGATACTCCCAACTTCTGGTCAAATGCTTTCCGAAACAACCCAACGTTAGGTATTGAAATTCCCCTCGATCCTTGTCTGCCGTGTAGACATGAAGACTTCTGGACACAAAACCAGTCTTAAATGGTAAAATCAACCATTTCATCAGCAAGCAGATACAGCTACCAAAAGCGGTGCAAAAGCGGATGAATTTGTGCGAATGTGACTGTACAACTTGGTGTAGTTTGATTTAAAATAGAACATCTTCTCGTTATGGATTTGATGCGTGTTGCTTCATCGATGAAGGGACTTTCGATTAGAATACCACAGGGTGCTCCATTGAGGTTCTTACTCGACAAGAAAGATACATAGATTGCATGACAAGTATCGTTTTCGTTTGACGATTATGGACATTAAGTTTTGAGTCAAAAATCAAATACGAGCTTGGAATAGGTAAGCTAGGTGTCCATATAGGAATTCGAGTGCTCGACCTCTTTCACTGAAATTGGGTCCTACGACGTTTTCAGCCGAGACACCACACCAAACGTGAACGTGATTCGAAGTCGATGAATCTGCAGCTCCTGAATCATTCGAAGGTTTACCTTGTCCCAAAAATGCGAATTTTTTGGCCAAGCCTTTGGAATGGTAATGAACCTCGTCTGGCATAATCAATTTTTCTCCAATAGGATTTTTTAACACACATTTTTCAATAAATACCAGGAAAGAATATTTTCATAACCACTGCTACTTAGACTGAACTGCCCTATTGTTAGTTCACGTAACTTGAGCTCGTCCACTAGACTTGCAGGCCTATTGCCTGTTTGTGTTATCGAACGACAGTTCCATATTGGGAAACATGGGACTCGACAAATCTGACTTAGAGTGATTAGATCCATCATAAAGGTTTTTGCCTGTCTTTTATCGTTGACTCTAGCTAGTCTGCAAGTCCCAGAATAGTTCTGTCACCTAAGCTTGATGCAAATCCAAGAGGTTAACCAAGCCATATTCCTATAAGGACATTCTAAGTTTAGACAAAGAAAACATTAGGAAGCTGGTGAGCTTTCAACAGGTCATTGCGGCCTGAGATATCACCTCAACAAACTCAATCTATGCCCAGACATAGAATGCAGGTTCTGCTCAGAAGATGACGAATCATCTGAGCACATTCTCTGTGAATGTCCAGCTCTGCATTGGCTGAGGTGGCGCATCTTCCGCAAGGTAACATGCTCGCCGGCAGATATTAGAACCTCTGCAACTGAGAACGTGCTTTCCTTCATTAGGGAGGTGGTACGTCTCTTAGAGTAAAACTACACCCTAAGATACAATAGATCTTTTAGGTCGCAGTATCAGCCATATGGGCTAGGGTCCAAAGGAAAAAAAAAAAAAAAGCTTGATGCAAATCCTTTTCCAAATAGTTCAGCTGAAAGAAGAAGGTGTTCTCTGTTTGTGCTTCCTGGTGCATACACTCAGAGTATCTTTAGAGCACTAATACTATAATTGAGAGTATTTTCGAACCATCTTACAATTTCTATAAAATTTTTAACTGACTACGTACATCCAATTATCCAATTATTTTCATTTAGTTTTTGTATTAACTTTTTGCCAAGTTATGCTAATTTTTCTCTTTTTCCCTCCTTTATTTCCAGGTAAGCATTTTTCACATATCTTCACGTCAAATCCCCACATAAGTAAGCAAATTGAAGCTCAAAAGTCATTTGTTAAAGTTTAGCAAAAACGTTAGCCCTAATCTGGAAATAAATACGACTTGAATCCAAAACTAGATACACCTTCGAGTCAACTATCTTTCTTTTCTTCATTGAGTTTTGAATATTACAAAGAGATGTCTTCATCTTCGTCCGTATGTCACCAGTTTTTGGGTTTGAAGTTTGAGCTAGTAGTGCGCTTTTGAGAAGGAAAAGCAGGACAAATGTAAATTTGTTCATAAATTCACTTTCTTGCATGAAATTGAAAAATTTTATAAAGAAAAACTATTTAGATATCCAAATTGTCTTTAATTCCTTCATACATCCTATGTGGCCACGCCTACTTTTAGCGGGCGTTTTTGTTTTTTTTTTTATCAAAATAGCGATTATGTTGTCATAAACGATTGAGAGTTCCTTACTTGTTCCTCTGAACCAGTCAGTGGGTATTTTTACTCTGCATGAAGGTAGTTAAGGACCTTCGTTGCTGAAGCTCCATTATTATGTTCGACCTAGAACAGTTCCATTAGATTAAGATCGGAAGATCCTGTCAGTCGAACTATAGTTCCTCCACTTTTTGCTGTTTATGTCCTGTATCCCCTTGTGGGTCCTAGGGTCTCGACAATGCCTACGCGCCATCGTGTGCAGTTTCTGGAAATGTGTTTCAGTTTTCCCCAACTCTTTCCCAGTTGCCGTGCTTCCTTCTCGACTGTTCTGAGCCACTTACTCCTAGGAGCGCCGCGTATCCTGCCATCCTGAGTAAGCGGGTTCCATTGCATCGCGTGGTTAGCTATGGACCTGTCACCCTTTCGGAGAGTATGTCCAATCCACTGCCACTTTCGTCGTCGTATTGTTGTACCTATAGGTTCATGGCCCGTTCTCTGATGGAGTTGTTCGTTAGAGATACGGTTTGGTCAGGAAATCCTAAAGATATAACGTAAGCATCTGTTGACGAACGTTTGCAGCTTTCTCGTGATAGTGGCGGTCACCCTCCAGGTACCACATCCATATAGCAGCACGGATTCAACATTGGAACGGAACAGTCGTAGCTTGGTGGTTAAGCTAATTGCATTGCTACGCCAAACTGTAGATAGCATCCCAAACGCAGATTTTGCTTTGCCTATTCGGCTGGCTATCCATCGGTTGAGACAATACTTCCAAGGTATTGAAAACTCTCAACTCTCTCAACCGTTTGTCCAGCAATGCATACATGAGCTGATGAGCTCGGTTTTAGGCTGATCCTTTTTGTTTTTGCCGAGTTAATTTTCAGCCCAACAACGGCTGCCTTGTTGTCATTTGGTGAAGGTCCATAATTCTATGTGACAGCAGGCATACGTCGTCGGCTTAGTCGAGGTGTTTGAGTTCAGATGTCAGAGTCCATCGAATTCCTCCGTTTCCTGTTGATAAGACCGCATTTAGCACGTCGCTAATCACCAATAAAAATAGTATTGGTGAAAGTATGCAGCCTTGCCGAACCCCACTTTGGACTTCGAATTCCTCTGACAGCCTTCCTCTGTGCAATACGTGACGGGTGCAGCCTTGATAATTGCTATTAATTTATCAGGAAGGCCTCTCCTGCGCAAAGCACGCCAAATAAATTCCCGATTGACACTATCAACAGCCTTTTCAAAATCGATGAACAGCACTTTGTTTTTTTCAGTTTTGATACAGTGGGTACCTACTACTAGTCTTTCCTAGGACTATCGCCGTACAAAATCTCAGCGATTTCATCAAAAACTTGAAATTTTTCCTGTCCGTTCATCCATTGACCAATTTGGGTATCTCTTTTGACTATAAGTAGGTTTTTTACCAAAATCATTTGTCTTATGTATGTTTATAATGAACAGGTACTCATTACACTGCTATACGCTTTTTTGAAACCCTGATGATCGTTGTGTCATAGGTAGACCTGGTCAGGTCTGATCTGATCGGTTTTCCTATGATTTGTGTGTAGTAAACCAGCTCCAGCTGCAAGTTTGGTTTAAATTTGGTCTAAATAAGTCTGTTAGAACGATTTTTTAAAATGCACCAACAGACACGCCCACTTCATAAAAAAAAAAAATAGTGCCTTTACTTACTTTTTTCATTAGAAGTTGCCATAAAATCTTTAAAATCTGTAGAACTGGTATGTGGAAGTCAAATGTACCAAGACTGTCATCCAGTTTCTCAAGGATGTCGGGCAATTATTCCTTGAGAATGGAACTATGACTATCTAGTAGCTTACCAAGATATCCTGCGTAATTCTACATTTTAGTAAGCTTAGGCAGTTTGAAAGTACTAATCCTTTCCAGTACACATTTCATAGACTATTGAAACCCCATCACAGTTCCTTCCAACTATTTTTCCATCTATAGATACTTCTTTGTCTATTAACAACCGAATGTTATCAGAATTTGCTATCGAAACAGTGGGCGTGGTCTGATTTCTAGGAAATCAAGCTTCGACTAAGGTTTCTAATGAAACAGACTCTCTAATCAGACTAGAAACTGTCGCATCTTTCGCCAGCAGATTGCGGAGTCTAGCTTCAATCTTCCAGATTTCCTGTTTTCCTTGATCTTGTTCTGTCGTGCGCCGCCTCCTTAGCCCTCGATTATAGATACTTGCTTGCAAAAAAAGTTAATGACCATCGTGAGCTCCTCATTCACCACACTTTGTCGCTCTACAACACTGTCGCATTCTCTATGAATTATGTCATACAAATCCTTTTACAACCAATCAGCACATTCTCACGCATCCTTTTGGTTGATTAGGAAATTCCACAGGCTCTTGAGAGAATACCCCTTATTCCAACTAAACGCCCAGGCTTGAGCAAACAAAGGGACTTGCAGTCGTAAATCAAACAGATCCCGGAAAATTCATTGAAAAATGATAATTGCCACATTCACACATTCACAGGATGGGATGGCGCAGAGGAAGAGTAGAAATACAAAAAGAAACCCCATCCGTGAAGGCATTCTCCAGAGTTCATCTTCATTTGCTACGTTCTGTCAGTCGGTCGGCCGGTCGGCCGGTCGTCTGGTCGTCGTCGTCGTCTTCCAAGAATCAGCATTTCTTGATTTGTGTGTTGTCTGCTTCCTATGTGCAACAATGCACCGAGCAACACATGTGTGCATGGAATCCACACGTATGTGGGATGAGCGCGCTTAGCCCAAGGCCAAACGAAGTCAAGTCTATTGTCGGAGGAGTCGAGTTGGAGGGTTCGTCGTTCACTAGGAGTTTGTGTGTGCGGCTGATGTGGTAAATGGATTTCAATTGTGGCGTCACATTATGTATACTTTTGTAGCATTTGTGGTTCTTGAGATCGCAATGGCGACATGTAACAGCTCTCCACTGGCGACAAATGGAACATATCCAAGTGCGCACACACATTCGCTTTGGGGTGAAGAACGACGAGCAGGCCAAGCGTGAATTTGCTTCTTATTCCCCTTCTGTGAGCACACACTGGCAGTATTGTGTGTATGATGAGTGAGTGGAAGTCAGACGGACAGACAGACGGTCGGGCAAACACTTGCATTTCGTTTTCGATGTGGTTGATTGGTTTGAACCAATGCTACCCGAAAGGGGCGAACGAACGAAAATGTGGTTAGTGGTGTCGTGTCCGGTGGACAGACTCATTCGCGATGTGCATCGACTCCATTTGCAAGGTTAAAAGGTGAAAAGAACTTATGCAAGTCATGCTGAATAAAGTGGAATCCTCTTCGAAGCGGAGAAGGGGAACGCAAACGAAAGAAATCGATTTGAGTTAGAGCTATGGAGTCTAGTCTTGGACAAGAGTAAAAGTGTTTGAAAATAGTTTAGGTCCTAAATGGTAGCCTTATGGTGTGCCAGATACTTCTCAGATTAAGTATGGCTTGTAGGAGGTTTCCTTCCTTCTAGATCCTCTTGAGATCGCTGAACTAATCAGACTGGTATTTGGCTTTGATACTTACCGTGCCATCTAGTTACAATATATCCTAGTAATGGGTTGTATCTTCGATAGATCACAGGCCATTGGTTTTGGCGAGGATAATCTCATTTCACAGATCAAACTATCTCCTCTACGAAGCTGTATCTCTTTCTGTTTAGGAAATGCGTGTCTAGTTAAACAGAAGTAAAAGTGTTTCTTTTAACTAGTTTAGGTCCTAAGTGGTAGCCCCATGGTGTGTCAGATACTCATCAGATTAGGCCCCTGGTCTGTATAACTTGTAAAACGTCTCCTTACTTGTATGTATACTCTCTTGAGTTCGCTGAACCAACCAGACTGATATAGGGGTTTCCCTAGCCTTTAGAATAAGGTAACTCAGTCATACTTAACCGCGACATCTAGTTACAATATATCCTAGTAATGGGTTGTATCTTCGATAGATCACAGGCCATTGGTTTTGGCGAGGATAATCTCATTTCACAGATCAAACTATCTCCTCTACGAAGCTGTATCTCTTTCTGTTTAGGAAATGCGTAAAAAGTAAAACTGTTTCTTTTAACTAGTTTAGGTCCTAAATGGTAGCCTCATGGTGTGTCAGATACTCATCGGATTAGCCCTCTGGTCTGTATAACTTGTAAAACGTTTCATTACTTGTATGTATACTCTCTTGAGTTCTCTGAACCAACCAGACTGATATTGGGGTTTCCCTAGCCTTTAGAATAAGGTAACTCAGTCATACTTAACCGCGCCATCTAGTTCCAATTTGTGCTGTAAATGGGTCGTGTCTTCGATAGATTATAGTCAAACATTGTTTTGGTGAGGGGGAATCTCCTTTTTCTGTATCTTTACACTGACTGAACTATCTAATCTACAAAGCTGTATCTTTTCCTGTTTAGGAAACATTTTTTATGAGACCCAAAAGAGTCGTGAAAATCGCATTCGTTTAGGCTAGTCACCAACAAAGATAAAAGACTTTCGTTCGTAATGAGACATTCGCGATGCTAGTCACGGATAGTTTCCTTCCGAAAATTGCCTTGACTGTGAATATGAAGCCTGCCACCACCTCTACAGTTGCCAGAGAGGTTAGAGGTTAGAGTTAATTTCTAATCAACTTGACGCAGCGGTGGTGGCGTATCCATGAAGGTGGATAACGATCTTTCGCTTAAAATTAACTACTCCCCAAGTACCGCTGCTAGTGTGAATTGCTGCGCACTCTCCTCCAGGAAATGCAATAACCGCGCACTGCAGCCCGAACCAATGACACTATGAAGCATTGCCTTTCGGAAATAATTTCGCATCGCGGGATGTTACACGCGCGCGCTCGCTCGCCGATGTAACAATCAAAATATCGTAACCAATGGTCGATTCGTTGAATCGAATCGGAAATGACCGAACAAGCGTCTTGAGAAAATGGAAAATTCAACCACGCAACAAGTACACATGATACTATCACCAGCCACACCTCCTTGCAGTGTGATTAAGTGCAACAAACACCTTCCTCGATCCTTGGCGCTGCTCGCAAGGGATCTAAGCCGCCACCTGAGGTGGTAAAAGTTTTCCAACTCCGCGTTGGTTCAATTAAAACTTCAAATGAAGCGAAACCGATCAGCAACTGCTGCAACAGCAGCAGCAGCACCAGCTGTATAAATGGAGCATACCGCCCATTCACAAGGAGGTGCTAAAATGTGCCTCCAAATGAATCTGTGATCTTTCGACCTCATTAGTTGGTTTCACCACATCCAGGAAACATAATTAAACTTTTCGTTTCCAAATAAATGATCACTATGCTGGGCATTATCTGTTTGGCTGCTGGCGCTTACTGGCTTGTTGCTGCTGCACAGAGAGTCCAGCCACACCGCCTCCGATAGACCAGGAAAAACAAAAAGAACTGATTACACACAGAAAGGCGAACAGCAACGCTAGAAGGCCCAACATGTCGTTCCAGTGTGTGCTTGTATATATATTTGCGCATGCGCGCCTACATCCATCGCCTGTGTTGGGGCTCGTATCTGGTAGTCGTGGCGTGTGTGTTGCGCGCGCTGTTAACTGCATGTTATGCTATTAAAGCCAAAGTAATTTTTATTGCCAATGCCTACTGAGCCTAGTAGGCACGACTATAACGACGAACGGATTGATGCCATGTGATAAACTAGTGTGGCCACGACACGTAAATTATCACAGATACTCCAGTCCGGCTTGACATGGAAATCTATTGGGTTGACGTCGAGAGATTTTTTTCGGGATCGTGGCACATCCAACAGTGCGTCCGAATTCGCGGCTTTAATTGATTCACACAGGCGGACAGATGGACACATGGACCGGGTCTGACAGAGAAATGAAATGATCTCGCTGATCTCTGTGCGCGCGATCACAACGATCGCAACAAAACGCTCGTGCTCGCCAGTCAAAACGAAAGTATCTATTGCTCGAGTATTTTGATCGAACGGTGAGAAAAGTTTAATTAAATCAAAAGTGTGAAAGGTTTTTTTTTTTTTTTTTTTTTTGTAATTAAGCTGTGCCGGGATTTAATTATTTGAGTGTCACGGCAAGACGCGCGGATTTGGGGAAAATCAATTTGACGAGCAGTTGGGAAAAATTTTTAAGTACTCGTATCTGGTCGAGAGAAAGATACATTTTGGTCATGGTGGCGATGGTTAATGACTCTATCAATGCGAATAAGCCATTAGCGGATGGATTCGAGTTGTGCAGTAGTGAAACATGACGGCAATTAGGCTTAGCGAAACCAGTTGAAATAATTTGCATGGCACCGCTAATTGTCGGTGTGTTTTCAATAAGCATACTGTTCTGCAAATTGTCGGTTTGATGTGAGATACTTTTCGCCAATTGCATGTTTACTGCTGCTTCACGATGTGTTAAGTGAATTTCTTGGCGTTGTTAGCTGTAGACTTGGGTGGCTGGATGGATATCCGCAGCGAGATGGAGAAAGATCAGAGGGGTTGCATGGTTTGCTTTTTTTTTGTCGAATGCAATGCAACCTTCGGGCGAAGTACAAGGTTGTGGTTGTTTCTGACCTTTGCTTGGACCTGGATTGCCTGCATGCTGACCTCCATTGAGGTGCAGTTTTGTATAAAGATTGCGTATTCAGGTTGAAGTAACACTTAAGTGTGGTAATGCCATACGTGCATGTGATATAAAGGCGTGACAGGTTGATCGATGTCAAGTGCGTTTTAAATGCGGCCAGTGATACAGCATGGGTCATCCACTCTGTGATTCCGAAAGTAAATTTAAGTAAAACACTTTTATGATTGAGATTTTGATCAAATTTTTGTTGCTTAAATGGAATATAACATCATTCACACGCCCTCTATGGGAGTTTTCGAAGGACTTCATTCCGAAAAGGTAATTTTCCACACATATGGGACAGAAACTCGACCATAACCTGACGAATATTTGTTTTCAAAGCGTCAAGTGTTTGCAAATTGTGTCCATAAATACGATAGTTTGCGTGGCCCCACAAATGTGTCCACTTCACATCATCAAAACGAGCAGTAACTCGTCCAGGAAATGTTTCTTGTTATAAAGCCAAAACCAATCATGTTGAAACCACACGTCTTCCACATCCATATCCTCAATTTGAGGCCAAAAAAGTTTGTTTAACATTTGGCAATAGACAAGCCTAATTGCTGTGCTCACCGTGAAATCGATAGGTTTGGAATTTCCTCAGCACTTACGCAACATCAGTCAAATTTTTTGTATGACGTGCGTTTCGATGATGGATGGGCCTTAAGGTATCTGTATCAGAGCCAGTCTCCTGGTTTTTTTTTTCAGATTTGTCTATACAAATTAGACATTGACAGTTCGGTTTGACGTATATCAATCCCTGAAACAGGGATGTCAAATCCGCAACACGAATCGCATGACCATCTAATATACCTTTTGTAAAAGTGCTACAAAGCTTAAGTCACCGGTATTTATATCTTCAAATTTTGACATTACCAAGCCCTTGCAGGCTGGACTGGATCACGAGTCAAAAGTGTTAAGCTCTATTGAAACGTCAAATTAGCTTCCATCACGTTTGTAAAGTATTAGAAGGGTTGTGCAGCTTTCACATTCACACATTCTGAGACGTACATACATGTATATGATTTCAGTCTAAAATTCCATAGAAAAATGTTCTTAAGGGTTTCGGACTGCATAGTATACTTTCGTTTCAAAATTCTAGAGAAGTTGTGTAAAAGGCTCTCCTTAGGGCTCCTTCCACACTTTCGTATCATCTACATTAATATCTTCATGCATAACGCTCTCCTTTGTAGGTTAGGTACAAGGACTGAGGGTCAAATATCTTCGAAAAAAAAATACTTTGAACTATGTATGGATACCTATTCCAGACGAAGGTCATTACGATCAAGGAAGCCTTGTCGTGGTTGAGGTTTAATGTGAGATCTAATCGGGATATCACACTTTTTACGATTGACAAGCCCCGATCAAGTCTAACATTTATCTCTATGGCTGCCATATCCTTTCTGAGAACTTTCAGACTCTGTGGCTTGTACTCATAGACCCAGTCTTGAACGGTTAAATGGAGCGATCTTGCTGGGACACTAGCAATAGAATTGTATGTGCGGTATAAACTCGTTGATCATGGTTCTGTACCGATCACCAGTCACAGTAACCGTGTTAACCACTTAACCACTCCTGAGCACTATGTGGCATACCGGTGCTTCTTGTGTCACGTATTGTTTCAGTCTTTTCAAGGCGAACGACTTAACGCCTTACTGTTTGACCAGTTGGCATAGGACGACCAGAAAATCTGCGCACTGTCGAGGTATTTTATAATAAAATAGTCAGATAGAATGGTCCTCGATGTTGAAAAACATAGCGTTCCATGCCTTGTTGACATTTGACAGATATCAACACAAATCTGACAGTTGCCGCCATTTGTAAGACTTATAGCATCTTCCGATAGAGTGACACACTTTGGGCCACCTTTACAAATCTCATTACTAGACAGGTCTGGCCCGAAGTGAATCGGATCAGAAATGGTATAATTGCCTGATCAGACAGAATAGGTAGCACATATCAATCATACAAGTTGTGTCGGCAAATGTGCTTTGGCAAAAAGCTAAAAGTGACAGGGTGCCAAATCAGGCAAATACAGGCTAAGGTGAGGTGATTTTTAGTCGAAATATGTCCTCACTAGAGAACGACTCCCCACTTTAGACTCCTTGCACTTCAAATCACAGGTTGACACCGACAGGCAGCATCAGTATAGCTGTGACAATCGCTGGAGCATCGCTCGTGTCTACTTTTTGCACAAACAGTGCATTCAACCGCCTTCCACCATATCCATCATTCTCGAAAGGTAACTAATTTACCCTCAAGTTTCTCTTCATTGTACTAGACTTGGTGCAACGCACCACGAACATTTAAAACCATTTTTTTTTTGCTGAGACTGCTAGGGGCTTGGCATGTCTTTGCTGTACGACTCATGTGGAGAGGAGTTGACAATACCTCTAATCCGACAGGTCACTTGTTGTTGGCATTTTAGTTGACCGTTCAAATCGAGTCTACAGCCCCCTATTACAGGTCAAGTTGATTTATTGCTGACATGATCTTGTCATGAAACTCACCTGAAACTTTCACGTGGCGACAAAACAAATGCCAGCAGCAGCAGCCTGACTAAACATTTTATTATTATTTTGTAGCTTCCAACTTGGGGGTAATGGCTGTTGGTAAAAATTAAAAGCACTTAGCATTGTGACATGCTTTCTCCAGAGCCAGGCGCAACAATTAACGCCTCCTTCACACAATATGCACAACAACGAAACCCGCGCAACCTTATGGCAAACAAAACAATTTGTTGGTCAAACAAAATATTAGCATGCCTCTGTGTGGCTGTGTAGCTGTGTGTGTGTGTGAGCAAAAGCGCCTATCCCAGTTTGCCATGCCCATTACCAAGTGAGCGGTCTATTCAGTGCCAAGGCACAAGGAGAGGCTAAGGAATTAATTTATCACACCTTGCGGACAAGAGACTCTTAAAAAGCCATTGCGCTTGAAAAGTTCAAAAGAAACAACTGCAGCCGGTTGAAATTGATTGCATTTTGTTGTTGGAAGTTGTAACCTTCTTAAAGCTTGCGTCGTCGTCGCTTCGGTTGGTTACCAGTGTCAAGAGAGGTTGTGAAATATCCGTAAAAAAAACCCCCCTCACTGAGGAGGAAACTACAACTCGTCGCGCAGTAGATACTCTCAAATTCAATTTGTTTGCATGGGTATGCAACTGGATACAACTTTTTAATCATGATGCATGCCTTGGTGGTACACCATCTCAACACAACACACAACCACCCTATCCTTGGATCAGCGTTCCTTTGGCCTTCGAATAATTTATTACTTTTCGAATTGGTAATAAATTTACCCGGCCAAGACCAACAACGGTAACAACTCACTTGTTGTTCTTTCAATGCTGCTGTTGCGCGCATCTATTGCAAAGTGTATCTATGTATCTATGGATTGTAGTTTTGTGGGTACTGCAGCTGTGGGTAACAAATTGACATGGTAACGCCAACTCCACTAGCCAATTTTAATTACTCGAATAATTAGTGTCAAAGGTCAGTCAATGTACCGCCGAAAGATGATGCGCTGCAGAGATTTCGAATGATGCTCACTTGGTGATGGTGTTTTGTTTTCGTTTTATCTGCCAGTATCTGGCAGTGGTAGTTAAATTAATTACACCTCCGCCTCTGTGGCTTTCGCCTGTTGTTTTGGCCGCGCTGACATTTCGATCGTGAGGTGTAAATTCAAATTATTTCAAGCACAACCGAACCGAAGGTAGATTTGTATCTTCTTTTTTTTTTTTTTGTATTTTTTGTGTACCGTCCGTCGTCATTAATTATTAATAATTCTACCATCATCATCTCCATTTGCTGGAGTGGAGGTGGAGGGGAGGGGAGGGTTATTCTGATGTTAATGTCAGATGAAATCAGTTGTGGTGTTGAATGGCAACACACCGCTGCGCGCCGAGGGATGAGGTCACGCTCCATGTCATTTTGACGTAACTTGTTGTTACCTCGTCGTCGTCGTGCATTCATGAATGGATAGAATTTTGCAGATTTTGCACAGTGCATGATCCGTTCAATGGCGGATGAGGTCAGAGGTGGCTGAGAGCATAATCTTAGCAGGTCGGCTGTTGTATGAGATTTCGTGAGTCGAAATGTCTTGTAAGATTTGCAGAAAAATCTGTTAAACAGATTTTAATCTTTACCCTCGTGGATGTCATACTGATGTGGTGTTTTGCGGCGGCTCCTGCAGCGTGCGTGCTATATGCTGAATAAGTTTTCTAATGAAATGTGACAACATGATGAGAGTTGTATATGAAAGCAGGAAGCAACTTGGTGCAGCTACTCTGGAGTAAAAATTCAAAGCATGTCCAGTCTTGTTATCTCTTTGCGAATGTGCTTTCGGTTGTGAGATGTTGAAGACAAACTGTCGCGTCACTCGTTTCATACAGTCTTGGCTATGTGGTACCACATTTTCGTAGGAACCACTACGAAGCACTAAACCAAACTCAAATCCATCGATTCATAGTTTGATGGGGAATACCGAGTTTATTTCATTGTGGCTCTTCTACTAGAGTAAAGCATTCCAAAGTGGGTGGCTCCGAACTTCACCTAAATCCAGGTATCAGTGCTTTTGTACCACGTACGGGGCACTGTTGCTCAGTTGTGATTCTTTATCTATCGTATGCTGTAGACGCTGACAGTATCTTCCAACAGTAAGGTCCAAAAGAAACCTGAATATGTTCAAAACAGATGCAGAACTACCCCTTCTTATGTTCTGTCTCTGTAACTGGTCATTAGCTGGAGCGTCATACACATCAGTCCTCCTCCTACCTACCTATTCCCATGTAGGTATCAAATAGGGCCTTGTCCAGGGCCTAAGTAATCCATTGCTTCTTTGGCATTTTGTCAAAATCAATAATCAATATCCAGAGATGGGTGCTACCATCCTGCTCCTGATGCTTTCTTACGAAGTGAACAACATGTGAACAAACATACGACAGCAGTGCAGGCCTTTATGTAAATCTATCGATTGGTTTCTACATACATATATTCCCTCTTAACTGAGAGTTTGATAGGTTTGACTACATTCCACGAGGTTGCGTACTTCTGACACCTAAAACGGAGGGTACCTGCGCGGAGAGTAATCCTAAAGTTACATATTTCTCGGCTACTTCCGCTCACTTACCATCAAAAGTTAGCTCGGCTAGCTAAGATAGTTTTGCCCAACCTCAGTCGACTCTAATGGTTGTTGCTCTCCGTAAACCAAGAGACGTTAGGGTCTCTTCTGACAGTTCGTCCAAAGCGTTAAAGCAATATCTTCCAATAGTTGCATTTTTTTAAACTAAATATTCAATATTCGAAGCTCCCTTGAATGTTATACACTTCACGAAAAAAAGAGACCCATTTTGTGCGCCGACGTTCTAAATCGTTTGCTAGTACGAAGACATTAAGGATTTCTGAAGACTAGTCGTTAAGTGGACCGTTTGGGTACCAAATTTTTCAACCGTGACTTGATTCATTTTGTCCTGCTACACTTGGATCCAGCATCCCAAATCAAGATTGACAACGTATCTTTTATGTATACTGACTTCTGAGGGCAAAGTCTGGGCTTATAGTCAAGTTTTTTGACCTCTCTTGGAGCTGAGCTTAGCTGACTTGAAAATACACCAATCGTAGCTTAAAAATGCTGGGTATGTTCGATCGTTCCAAGAATCTTTTGTCAAGAGGCTCCAGCAAATTGAAGATTCAAAATCTGATCACTAAACTTCGCAAAGGAGAGCTTTAGAGTGCAAGCTTGGCTTAAGCCGTACCTAGCTTTAAATTTTCTGATATAAGACTTTTCTAAATCTGGCTTTTAACTAATTTCAAGTGTCAGCTGTAGACCTCAAAAGAAAGGATTGCCAGTTAGGAGAAAAGTAAGTTTTAAGCCTCTGTTCAAGTTTGGTTTATTCTCGAGTTCCTGGATTTGAAGACTTCCTTGTGAATGATCTATTGCAGTGAGAAAGGTGATTAGGTCTAAAGTGCCGTCAAAACCGACTCAAGGAATTCCATCTAAGCCTGGCTTTAACTTCACAAGAGTTAATGGTTGTACTTCTGTTTCCTGTGTACCGCGAAGGACTTGGCACATCAACCATTCCCCGTCTATAAAATTTGAGTCGTTTAGCTTCAGAAGATGTGGTTGTCAGCTTGTCTCTGATCAGACACAGCGCCCAAATGGGCGGTCGTAACTCAAACAAGAAACTCGTTTCCTTTCCACTGTCCAACTTTATGGCTTCCAATGGTTTTACAACCTAAACGCTCCTCTATATGGCCTACCCTGTGCATCCATCATACCACCTCTTACGATGACATTTCTATTTTCGGTTCTTTTCTATTCTTTTTTTGTTAACTGTCAGTTAATGGACGCAGACCATAAAAAAAGAAACAATAACCGAAGAAGAATAGTTCTAATTGAGGGAAATTGATTTTCCAGCAGCTCCAGCGATTTCCTCTCACTAATCCGGCACGGGACAGTACTGTGCGCCGGATTTTATGATTCCTTCTGCCCTTTCTCCACCACCTGGGGGGGGGCCGTGTGTGTATTTTCAAGAAATTTATTGTAATCTGTCCATGGTTCGATGTGATTTTGGATTTAATTTTTTGAATTTTATTACTTCTCGTGTTTATCAGGAACTGGGTCATGCAACGCGCGCGCTCCGAACTTGTAAGAGTTGATAACGACTCGTGTTTGGCTGTGGACTTGTAAAGCTTAATGCATTTAAGGCTTGTTTATTGGGAAATGAATTTGTAACTGCATGTATCTGTATGTTAGGATTTTAGTCAGAATTGAAAAATCCATTATAGATAGCAGAAAACTAGTTTCATTTCAAACCGGAGCAGATCGACCAGTTCTATCAGATTGAACTTTTCGTTGTCGATGTATCTATCGAGGTAGAAACAACGATTATTTTATGGATATCGTATTCCAACGATGTAGTTACTTAATCACTTTAATTCTATGTCGAATCCGCGTTATATTACCAAAGGACTCAAGTAGCAATAGATAAATGCTTCAGTAACAGGTATTTTATCACTGATATCCAAAAGTAGCCAGCTTCTTGCCAAATGTTAATCAATCCGATGCACCTAGATACAAAATACTTCCGCTGATTGGTTGAATATTCATTATATTTCGCTGTTTTTGAAAGGAAATCCAGTAACAGGTAGCAATCACTGTTACTGCGAAGCATCAATCTATCTCTGTTTTTAAGATCGCTTTCAAAATGGATCTTGTACTATCATTCAACAGAAGATACGAGTCTTGAGGGATTCTATACCTCAAAATGAAGCCAAAGATATACAATAGATGTATACTTTAGAATGTAGCAGTCTTTATTTGAATTAGAGTCAATTGATCAAGTCAATTTAGGGCGTACATCAATGGATTTGTAGATATCTGAATCTGTTTCGGGTTGAATCTTGAACTTTCTACTAAAATTATAACTATTACACACATAATTACATAAAAATATTCCTTATAAGAACCTTCTAATCGTTAACTTAATTTGTTTATTTACAGGTAAGTCGTTTTGACATTCTTAATGGATCTTAAGTCGTAGCGTATGTAAGTCTTGAAGACATCACGTAAGTCTTTCAAAATATTGTTAATGTCCACCTATGACCTAAGAATATCAATTCATTCGTACTACCTATTGAAAAGAGTTCCAAAATTCGTGTCGTGCATCAAAGAAAGACAAATCTTTCCTTGGATCTCCCGCATATAGTGTCTACGAACTCACAGTTTATCTGGAAGACACAAGCAAAGGGCTTTTGCTTATGCTGAAGTCCTTTAGATTCTGTTTAGAAATGGCATTTTGTCAAAAGATACCTGTTGGTACCTTGGAGAGGATCTGTCTCTCAAAATTTGGCACATTTTCTTAAGATGATCTAGTGATCTGTTCAACTCATCGCAGTCTTCAATCGTAAAGCAGGCTCAAGAACCTAAGCCCTGGATTGCGTACAGACTTGGCGTGTCAAGTATTCCTTGTATTCTGACTCATGTTCTGCATATCTTGTCATGTTCTTGACTTGTCGTCTCGAAAGGTTCTTTAATTCTCAGGACTTTCATTCTTGTCATATTAACATCAGTATCTTGAGGCAAACTATACACCATCGGACCAGATATTCATATGGTATCTGTCCGTAGGTATTTCTCCGTACCGGCTTACTGCCTGTTAAAGTCACTGTGTCCAAATGGAAAGGCTCTGTCCATATGTCGATATAGAAGTCTATATCTATGTTTTCCGTGTCGGAGAACTATATCCCTCACGCCGTTCCCTTCTTTTTTCCATTGCACATGACCTAGGACTTCCTCTATATTTCATTACGTCTGTCAATGTTAGCTGTCAGTTGGCAGTACTCTTTGTAAGTAAGCGATCAGCGACCTTAACGAATAGAAGATCAGTGATTGCAGCGCTACCTGATTACATGATTTTCTAAATAAAAAAAAAGAAATGTGATCTACATTAAGAGAGGTTTCGATCAGTGATCTGCATGCGTAGATCTGTTCTCTAAGTGTTGTCTAGCTTAGCAGAAGATCGGTGATCTATTTAAGTTGGCGATCAGTGATCTTACAGAGGAAACGATCAGTGATCCAATGATTCCTGGCCATACATTCCATAAATAAGGAGAACATCGGCGGTTTACATTTGTAAAGCTCGTCGATCAGTGAACTTTGTGAATAGATCATTGATTATCTGAAAAGATACACAGTCCCTAAATGAGGAACATATCAGTGATCTACGTACTCTACGTATAGATCGGTAATCTATCAGAGTACGCGATCAGTGATCTTACTAAATTGGTGATTCAGGTGCTGATCGGTTAATAGAAATGAGCTGAGGTTCGGTGATCTACATGAGTATTCGAGTCGATCCAAGTGCTGCCTGATTATCTAAAAACATATAAATGTTGAACATGGAAGCACTGTGCTTTCGAATTTTTGCTGGTGGCTTCGAAGGTGACATTTCGAATTCCATTAGTAATCCAGGCCACCAGTGATTTCTACTAACCGTCATCATGACTTAAGACAATGAAAGAGATATTTCCAGTCAGCTAACTCCCCGAGAGTTCAACCAATTCGTCGGCTACTTTCACAAGAAATTCTTCACTACCGCTCCAAAAAAAAAAAAAAAACCAACCGTACGCCACAAATTACTGAAATTTTTTTTGGACTACCCTGTCCGACCTCAAAGTCCATCCAAGTGAAGTGAGCTGTGAATTGAAATATTTTCATTTGTAAGTTTCACATGCAATCAGCAACATCAGGCAACCGAATTATACTTTTATTCGTTTGACCCACAAATCAAAGAAACAAAATTGCCAACTTACCGCTGGAGGACTTTAATTGCTGCAGCCCGGCCAGGCCCTCTTCTCGGTCCATTGAAAGCTGAGCAGTTTCAATGTCAGTCCGTCATTTCGAGATGGATTCGCAAATCGCAAGACAAGCCATTAACAAAATGTTTGTAAGCCGACAAGTCTCTGGAAAGAGACACGCCAAGGTGACTTAAGTTTGCATGCTGAACATGGGTTGCTAAACCGAAGTGATGTTCCCTGCAGGATTGACCCACTTCTGTTGATTTCACTCGTGGCAGGGTGCTATTAAGAAGACGCAGCAGCAATTAGAGTCGGAGAATTCCAATCCGATGCCAGGAAAGTTCGTTTACCCCAAAAGGGGCCAGCCTATCTGGTGAACTATAAACCATACTCCAGCACGACCGTCGTAAAATGCTATTCGTCTCGCATAACCAATCGACGGACGGACGAAGCGAAGATCCGCGATAAGGGCTATCTGCGTGTCGTGCCCTTTTAGAGAAGTGAATCCCTTGGCCGCCGTGTTAGAATCAATTTGGTGTGCTCTGTGGGCTGCATTTGTACAGTCACACGACGCGAGACTAGAGGTTCGTCTTCAGCGCTTGGCTGTGAATCACTGGAACAAGTGTGGGACTTGGGATTCTAACCGAATCCGAATCGCGCGAGGGGCTTGCCTGAGCATTATTGGTTACAACATAAACAGCTATTACCAAATTGGAATCGACTCTCGGTGCGCTGCACCGCGTGGGAATGTAATAAGTCGGCTTGCACCGGCTGAAATGAGAATTAATTGATCCGACCATTAACGCCAACCTGTTGTCTGTGGCACAGCTGGAGAGCGTGTGCTGGGTTTAATGATTCTAAATGTTTCCAAATTTGTAAGTGTCACTAAGTGTTGTAGACGTTTGGCGAGGTACCGAGCCTTCGCTCAGCATGCTGTGCAGTTTTGTAATGATATTTCGTAATCCAACCACGTCGCGGTATTGATGGGTAGTTCGAGCCATAAAAGACTCTTGTCTGGTTTTGAACTGTTTCTGTGGGTAACTTCTGCGGGCTAGACGTTAAATTTTAATTGTACACATTGTGTATCATTTTTAATGGAACTCTCGAGTTTATGACGTACTGCTAAGTGTTTTCCAAATGTTTATTGCTGTGGGTTGGGTTTTACTGTGCCCAGATGTGCACTTGCCAAGACTGGTGTTTGGTTAAAGGTAGTTAACAATTCGCCTGGTAAAAAGCTGTTGATTTTAAAATGCGTTATGGGTTTGAAATGGTCTTGGTAAAGCGATCGGTACTGGTGAGGCCCTAAGCGTAATAATAAGTGAAACGGTTTTAAGTTTGTTTAAGACACGTTTCTCCAATAACTAAGTTGTTTACATCTCTGAAACGCTTTCCTTATTATAGAGCCTCCTTTGGCCATACTGGTGCACATACATAGCTTTAAAGTATTCAAGTCACCAATGCAGTTTGGTGTTATAGCTATAAATTTTTAATAAACCTCGTAATAGAGTTTCTCTATGGTAAGACTATTACCTACGATGCAATGGTTAAGCCAAGACCATACTTCCAAGCCGTGCATCGGGCTTTACGTTGTCCTAAGCCGAATGAGAGTGTCCAGAGGTTACCCAATCCACCAAGTTTTTTTCTTTCGTTTAAACGAGTTGAGCTACATTATACAAATACGGATTTGGCGAATGTAACTCTACCGTTGTGATACAGCTAAAGGTTGTAACACTATGTTGGTTTAAATCGGCCATCCAATGAGGTAACAAAAGACGAGTATAAGGACACTGCAGCTCTGGACCAACACATCTATTTTAAGGTGATGACAGAGTCTTAGAATCCGAATCACATATTCTGTCTATTTTTAAACAGAAACTGCATCCTGTTTCCTGTGAAAGTTTGTCATTTTTATCAATTTTTAGTGACACTTTGTTTCCTCTCTTCATTTACAAGTCATTTTGCATTGGTTACTCCATTGCTTCAGCATTCCCCGATCGGTTTCCTTTCCGTCCTTTAATATCAATCTTTCACGTTTGTAAATGCACAGCCGTCTTCATTGCCAAACATCACATATTCTCGGCTGGAAGCCGTCATGGCAGGAGTAGCATGGTGAAAAGATGAAAAGATCATTTAACATTCCGTTTCTTAATAGTTCATGTTTATGGACCCACATAACGTCCTTGACTGATCGCAATGTGATCACCAATCGGAGTGTCATCACAGATTGCTGTGTGATTCCCGATCGTTCTGTGATCACTGACTCTGACCACCGATCACAGTCGATCGCTATGTGATCATCGATCGTAGTGTGATCAGCATTCGCAGTGTCACCTTTCAGAGTGCAATCGCAGTGTCATTACTGATCTGCAGTATGATAACCGGTCGCAATGTGATCACCGATCACTGTCCGATCCCCGGTAATAGTTTGATCACCTATCACAGTATGATTACCAATAGCAGTGTAATCACCGATCCTAACGTGATCACCAATCAGAGTGTGATCACAGATTGCTGTGCGATCCCCGATCGCTATGTGCTCACTGACTCTGACCACCGATCACAGTCGATCGCTATGTGATCATCGATCGTAGTGTGATCACCGTTCGCAGTATGATCACCAATTGTAGCGTGATTAACGATCGCAGTGTTATCACCTTTCAGAGTTCGATCAGCAATCGCAGTGTCATCACTGATTTGCAGTATGATAACCGGTTGCAATGTGATCACCGATCGCTGTCCGATCACCAATAGCAGTGTAATCACCGATCCTAACGTGATCACCAATCAGAGTGTGATCACAGATTACTGTATGATCCCTGATCGCTATGTGATCACCTATCAGAATCTGATCACCGGTTTGCAGTATGATCACCGATTGCAGTGTGATCACCGATCTACAGAATGATCACCGATCTACAGTATGATCACACATCGCTGTGTGATCACCGGTAACAGTTTGATCACTTATCACAGTATGATCACCAATAGCAGTGCAATCACCGATCCCAACATGATCACCAATCAGAGTGTGATCACAGATTGCTGTGTGATCCCCGATCGCTATGTGATCACTGACTCTGACCACCGATCACAGTCGATCGCTATGTGATCACCGGTCGCAGTATGATCACCGATCACTGTATGATCCCTGATCGCTATGTGATCACCTATCAGAATCTGATCACCGGTATGCAGTATGATCACCGATTGCAGTGTGATCACCGATGTACAGAATGGTCACCGATCTACACATCGCTGTGTGATCACCGATCGCAATGTAACCACACCGTGATGTCAAGGGGTACCTTGAAGTAGACTAGGCTTTCCAATGATCTTGTCAAATATTTATTCTATTTCGTTCTTTACGTTGCGCGATCAGTCGGCTTAAGACGTTAGAGGATTGCGTTTGGCAATTATTTGAATTTTTAAAATTTGGATTATGGTCTATCGTCCATGTCCCTCCCCGAAACTGAAGATTCGGTGGCCACATTTATCTCAAAGAGCATTTCTGCATCCCAATACTAGTACCACTGCTTCTGTTCGTTGAACTGTGTGCTTCCCAGGCCCGGTGACTACTTTTTCCCTCAGGGGGCAGTTTCGTTATCGCACTGAGCACATGGGAAAGTCGTTTCACTTCGATTTCAAAGGCTTACATCAGTTCACGTATCTGACCGAAAGCAATTTGTCCCACACTGATCTTTGACCAAAGACATAAGTTAAGAAGAATCCCGACTTCGGCGACTATATCGTCCCATTATGCCTCATTTGCATTTTGTGCTGACAGACTTTTACCGCCTCGTCCATCAAGCATCGAGACAAACCCCCTTCGGGCAGTGCAGTGCAGTGCAGTCTCAGTCTTACTGAATCCATCCCATGCCAGGGAAAGTGTTGAAAATTTATCACCCGATTCAAACAAATGAGCATTCTACTCGCTTCCTTCTGCGCAAAAACACATGCCAAAGCGGAACTGAGATGTTACACCAGCAACAACAGCACACCACCACCTGACCAAAAGATATTTTTCACGAAAAAATAAAAACAATTTCCTTTTCACCTGTCTCTCTCTCTCTCTCGCTCCCCAGGGAGACAGAGACATTCCAGCGAAACAATGCCTTGATTTGAGGCTTCAGGCATTCACGGTACATGCCCAATACCACATGCACATTCAACCTGTGTGTCGGTGGGCCTCCTCTTTGACAAATTACCATCTTGATGCACCCTTGACACATGGAATACCTTGCACTTTCGGCTGAGAGAGACCGTAGAAAGTTTACTTTACTCTCTGTCTGTCTGTCTGTCTGTCTGGAGCCATGTGCAAGTGAAAAAGCATTTGAATCCAACAAACAGCGGAACCGAAACAAGAAATCCAAAGTAATTTGCCAGAGAGTCGGTCGCTCGGGAGTTATAAGATCGAAGAGGATCTCAATCGCGCGCAAGGAATCTCTGTATCTAAGTATCTATGCACATCTATCTGTGGAAATAAAGAGTGAAAATTATGCTATTCAAGCAATCGATTAGCCTAGGAAGGAAAACACATCATCAGACTTTCGTATCGGCGGCGGCGGCGGCGGTGGCGCTGCAGATACGTACATCAAAACATGGCCGACCTGCGCTGTGCCTCAGGGGACTGCAATATGCATTGTTACTTTTTTGTTTCGTTTCTGGATAGATATGTACATCCCGAGAGTAGGTAACTCAAAAGAAGCGCGCGATAAACTGTTTTTCGAGTGATTTCATTTAATTTTCAAGTGGCCACCATGGCAAAGCCGCTGCGGCTGATGGTAATGATCGGAATCGGCCGTGCGGTGCTTTGTTAACTGCTGCTGCTGCAGTTGCATCGGCTTGGTAGCAAATCACGTCCGCAATCTCATCGGCTAAATGGTAATTTCGATGTGATGCACTTTTACTTTACTTACGGGCCGCCACCTTAACCTGTGTGCCTTCTTCAATGCACGTTTGTCTCTATCGGATGGCGCGGCGGTGCGGCTAAAGGGGGGCAATTTGAATCTAAGACAAACCGCTGTGGTATTGTGTCTTATGAAGACGTCTTCCTTTGGACGAGGCGGTCTATATAACTACGGGGCGTTACCCAGCAGCGCGCAGTTTGAAGCCAAAATGGGATTTTAAGAGCCGCGTTTAAATTACCCTCTCGCGGATTTGTGTGTAATCATTTTATAAGTGTAACAGGTTAATTTCAGTGGTAATGATTGAAGGCTACACAATCGACAGAAGCAGGTGAATTGAAAGAGAAAGTTTTCAGGCGACTGCCGCTTGTGAGGAGTTCTTTGGACGACGGAGCAGTTCAAGAGGTTAGCTTCGGTTTCAGACATATTCGCTGATGGAGGTCTATCAGTTACCTAATGTCTACATAACAGGGCTGATAGATGAGAAGATCATACAAAACTTATAAAGAGGGTATTCCTTGTGGTTGAGTCTCTGTATCTACCAAGTCTGAGGAAATGTACTGATAGTCAGTCTCGTATTATGTCACGGCTCAAGTGACGTACAGTTCTAAAGATGAAAAAGACTTGTTTGGTGTACCCAGGGGAGAGTAACAAAGTAAGTCGATCGACTTGGTCGATTCACGTGCAACCTTTACCTTTCATTGATGTTCTCAATCGGGATCTCCATACTCCTTGATTATTGGAATTCATTCACAAGACATTGCGTTGGCCCTTACTGGCATTAAGACCCAAGAAGTCAACTGTAACATATGCTAAGCCTTTGTCTCGCTTGAAGTACACTCCAAAGGAGGGACTCAAACATTCACAACTCATGTTCTGAAGTCGAAAGTCGCTCAAGGGAGGACCACAAAAGTGGCAGAGTTCCACAAGAAAAAACCGCTTCGGGTCTTTGGCCTAGACGTACGTAGGAATAGTCATTCCAGAAACGGTTAAACCAATGGCTGAGATTGGAATCTCTTAAATTCGACAGAATTTTCATTTGCATTTTTATAGCCCTTTCTCGTTAACTTGAAAAATATGTGGGTCCTACCATACAACCATGTGGAACACCAATTTCCGGCTGAATTTGCCTCTGATTTAATTTTTTGTAAATTTAGTTTCAAAGACTTCGAACTAAGAGGCTGACGTAGATACCGTCGATAAGAATGTTTGTAAGGATACTTCCCAGGGGGCCCTGCCTTCTATGATTTGGTCATTAAGTTGCGCTGAAAGGTTTTTTTTTTCAAGCAATGGCTGGGCATAGTTGGCCTGTACAAATCATTGAAAATGACTCGTTCCTGGCTCTTCTATTTTCTACAACATACGCCTTGTATCTTCCTGGGCTTACTGAAGTATCTTCTTAGGCTTGTCGCAGCTCAATGACGTAAAGTTCCATACGGACTTCAAATACTATGGTTTCCACCTGATATAAGGAAAAAGAAGATTTATTTCCCTCTTTCGGGGCTTAGTTCCGGGCAGTAGTTCTACTCACAGGCTACTCTGCAGCCAATTGCCTTCTCCATACAGTGCCTTTCTTTCTTGTATGAATTTTCTAGTATACAGCTTCTAACTTCAGACGAGAACAAACTTCTTGTTCTTATTGAGACATCCTTCGTATACATTACATCAGAAATTTGTCAGAATAATACAGGAAATTTCACTTATATTTTCCAACTCTCGCTGTATTTCTTGTACAAACAAAAAGTATACGTCCTTCGATACAGCCTTGTGGTACCCCATTTTTTACGATATTTACTCTTGTTAGTTACGTCTTGTTAGTTGGTCTTTCAAGCGAATGTTCAGCCTATATTACTGACTTGAGACCGAATGCTACTGGTTCAGCTAAGAAGTCATCCTCTAGCCTATAGTCAAATACGTAATAAGACGGTTCTCCTTGCATCTGGTCGCCGAATTACAATGTAGAGGTCCATCAACCAATTTGCAGTCCAAGTGTTGAACATTGAAGAGTTCAAAGTTGAACTACTAGGTAGTACAACCGCCTAACTTGGGTGGTACCGCCAACAAGCAAGGCTTGTTGTTGTCTTTCTACACACATTCACGCCGATTAACCATAATCATCTCCGGGGAATATGTGTAGAAAATCATTTCTAACAAATATTGACATTATCCGTGCGAGACCTTTGCTACTCAACAGACGGCGGTGGAACACGCTTCATGTTCGCATACGGAACCGCGAAACCGCGCGCACTAATAGATACCATCTGCCATGCTGCCAGCTACACTACGTCCTTCCTCATCACCACGCAAGAGGTGGCAGATATTTTCATAATTTTTTCTCTTCTTTTTTTTCGGCCTCGATGCACATATGGCCAACATCATCGCCATCATTGTAGCGGTAAGCTGATGCCTCCTCTCTGGCCAAAATGAAATGTTGTTTAATCATAATCGACATTATGCACGATCCGTGAACCGCGATCTGCTGCGATCTCCACTAACCAACCGTCGGGCTGCACAATGTGTGCTGATGCTGACTCCTGTCCAGAATCTCCCCTATCAAGTACCGTACCCCGTGCATACAATAAAAATAAAATTACTACGTGATGCGCGACGCGAGGAGATCTTTTCTCCTCGTAGTACGTGCGATCATTTCGCAATCGATCGACCCTGAGGATCGGTGTTCGCAACAAACAATGCTGCCACGCCGCCACACGATCAATTTGATTTACAATTAGAAGATGCAGAAGGTTATCTGCGAGATACATCCACAACAGCACCCCATTTGACGCAACATGATGAACAATTTTCAATTAAAAACCCGCAAAACTTTCTCTTAACGGACAAGTATCGCGCACGGGTTTGCATTCGCATTCTGGTGTTCTTTCGCCGGACCCCGATTTGTGCATGCAAATTTGCACAAACTTCAGCCGCCAAACGGAGGGACCCCCTGGTGCGCCTTCTTCTCAAATCTAGATGAATGTGTTGTGCTATTAAATAATATCAACAGTGCGCGCATGCGAGAAGAGAAATGCCTGCTTTTGGCGCGCAAAAAATATTCAAATTTGCATTCACACTGTGCTCCCCGATTCGATTGTGAGGCGGTGAAGGTATTTTTTTTTTGTTTTTGTATTTTTAGAGATTGCAATCGGAATCTGTTTTTCCGTTTTGGAAAAGATTTTCGGGGTACAACTTCATTCGCCTGGCTATTTACGGTTTATTGAGTTTCAGCCTTTCGGCGTGTCCCCGAGGAGGATAGATAAAGTCGTTCACTCTGCGCAGTGTGTCTTGATGGTTTTATTGCCCTCCCAGGGTGATAAAATTCGCTGCAAACATGCATTTGCATCGGCTGTTGGTCGTAGCCGTGCTGGTATAAGGAAATAAATCTCAAATAATTATGATGTTCGCTTGGCGGTTCAGTAGTTTTTTTCGGTATTTTGTCCGATTCGGCAGAAATTAATTGCAATCTGGTTAGGTGGTGAAATGCGCGCTTTAGATGGATATCTTCGGGGCTTGGTTAGGATTTATGTGGGAAAGTGTGGTGATGTAGTAAATATTTACACAGGTGGACGATGTTGTCTGTCAGAAAAAGTGTGTATCTCAAGTGGATTTCTTGTCAATTCCGCAAGGATCGGGTTATGATAGAAAATCCCCAAACCAAGCGTGACTAGTCAACCACTGTACTGTCATCTCCAAGTCCCCATTCATTGCTTTCACAAATTTGGCAAGTCCAGGTCAAATGTCCTTGTTAGGATAAATATTTCTACAAGCCTTGATCATGCCAAAAGTCTAAGCCTAGCTTTAACGGCAAACAAATGGGTGTCGTTTCATTTCACTTGAAAACAACAAACCCTTATGTTAATCCAGGGCTGTCTACCTTCTGATGAACGATCTTGTAAGCGATCGATCTCGGCAGATACGTCTCCTACTCCAAAACAAATGTTTGTTTTGTTGGCAAGAGAAAGCCTGACCCTCTAGACAGTCATATGAATACAAGTGTGCAGCCCTCTCAATCAATAGTTCGCCAGATGTACGAGTTCAAAGCGATCTAGACGATACAACGGATAACGTGAACGCTGCGGGCATCCATCCGGCATAAAATTCTAGTATGTTGGCATTTACCCGATGCCAGAACCACAGCTAAAGATCAGTATTTCGTGGCATACTTTTCGGGGCGTATCTTTTAATAAAATTTACGTGAACTGAGTCCTAGAAAGCGAATGATGACTTTGTAGGGTCTGTAGTGAACTACTTGGGGTATGTATGGTGTTCCCATTCAACCTCACTGAGAGTGTACGATAGCTTAAACCAGAAAGAAGCTAATGGCAGCTTCCACGTTTGCGCTGAAAGTTATAATACACGATAAGGTAATTTCAGTGTCCGGAATACGTTGTCTTAAGCATATCTGGAACAATTGGGCTAACTCCAACTCACCTACATACATCTACTAGCATGACATGACACCCTTTAGTAACTACCGCAGTCAGTCAGAATTCTGACTCTTAAGCCATTCCCTTCGAATGTGGTTTCCTCTCAATCCAGGTCCACATTTCAAATCCCCGTCAGTCTAATATTTATTATCCCACAGCTAGGTGACTTTCTAATCCACAAGGGTTGTTCTGCAGCTGCACACCGTGTTAATTCGTTCCTTGTCTTAGCCTCAGGAAAGGAACCTGAATCGAAAAAGTGGGTGGTGTCTCAAGTCTGCCAAATCTCTCACCAGTTTCAGTCACCGAAATGAAATTAATTACACTCGCCTGAGCCTAAGGTAATCTCACTTTTTGTTTATCAGTTGGCAGGCTGTAGTCTCTTGCTGGCCGTCCATACGACAGTTGGACAAATTTCAATTTCACTTACGCACTACTCTCCCACCCATATGGCCTGTGTGGCAGAGTATGTACCTCTGACAGTGAGAATGAAACCAGTTAACGCATAAACACTACCAACTTACAAATTGAATCCCACGTGCATTCCGCAAGTATCTGCAAACCGGATGATCAAACCCGAAAATGAAATAAATTTTGCATTACAACGCAACAGTATCTAAAGCAAAGCGCGGTGCGTCAAGGCGCCAAAAACGCTTTCGCTCTCTTCGCCACAAACGACGAATAACGAGTTCGACATGTGTGTACCGGCTCAGTACACGGTAATTGGGAAACAAATTTCGCAATACGTCGATTAATTTGCAATAAAAGATAAACGGAGGCAAGCAAGGAGACACCAAATTAAGCCGCACCGTCGCACCATCGATTTGTATATCGGCGCGGTGGGATACCAAGATCCAATGTTTGACTTGAAGCGCAACATCTAATGATGTCGCCTTGTGTTGTGTGCACCTCGCACTGAGGTTGCAATGCCAGCTTACGCATAAATTTTAATCAATCATGCTGCGGATGGTATTTGGCTTCTGACTGTGTGGCATACACACCACTTGGCATTTAACGTAAATGGCAGTTAGGCACAGATAGCGCAGAGCACGGGCACAAACTGTGCAATTTATGCGCACGACGACGGAGGAGTAGGTGGAGCCATCGCAGCTGCGGAACCATCATCATCATCATCGCCATAAACATCAAGCCGGGTCTATCATCTTGCTAGGCTCACCAACACATCATCAGGTGGGGTTTACATGATTTCATTAACTCTGCATAAATTAGGGACGGCCTGCGATGAGGGTTAAGCATCAATTTGGGAGGAAGTTCGAGACGAGTGGCACAGAGGGCTCATAATTGACTAGGAACGCTCCCAGTTTTCTCGTTAACTCTTTCAAGGTACCACCTAACGATGCGGAAGATGTTTTTTTAATGTTCGTCTCCGTTCTGTTGACTTTTATTAACAAAACCAATCGGAAGACACATTTGCCCATGTAAGTGTACTCGCACTTAAGAGTTCTGTGCATTTGCACTTTTGCTCGTAAACTTGCACTTACGGATACATTTGAGAAACCATAAGCATTCAATGGAATGGCAATAGTTTTCGGCTTTCAAAAGATGAAAGCCTATGCAGTCACACAACTTAGAGAGAAATAGTGCTTTCGAATGAATGACCATAGTTGGCATTAGAGTCCTACGATCCTTACAGTAAATTTATCCTACCTTTCTAGTCAGAACTATCTTTTTATTATGCACGCCGAGTCGCAGTCTCATGAAAGTGAAACTATCTACTAAACAATGCAGGAAACCACTATCGATATTGTTGCCTTAATGCATTTTAGTGTATAAACAGTAGAGGACTAAGCACTGAACCTTGTAGCACTCCGCTTTTGATTTCACAAAATGTTCTTATTTGTCAGCTCCCATTGGAACCTTTAAAAGTTAAAGACGAAACCATGTTGCCATGACGTAGGGAACGGGCTCTATAATGAGCTCACCGTCTGGGTGAAATTTCTTTTCCATAACATGCAAGACATAGTGACTTTCGACTTTGGAAGCCTAATTCTCTTTAAGCTGTTAAGGCTGTGCTTGACTTAATCTTTTTTATCTCGAAATTTGTGGTGACAGCCACCTTTACTAAATCTTACTTGTAACAGATGAGATCCCTGCCTGATTTTGAAGAGATTTTCTTTTATCCTGGCTAAGCATCTGCGTAAACCAGGCATCATTACATTAAAGGTGGGATCTCGCGCATGTCTAGTCGATCCCTACAAACTACCGAGCCATAGCGCTAGCATTATTGCTCTTCAAGTTTGTGGAAAGGATTATAAAGGAAGGAAACCGGGTCCTAAATGACCCCCAGTTGTGTCCTCGCTTCATCAGCTCAATCTTTTGAAACCTATTTTCGGTTGCACTTTAATATTCAGAAACTTGTTCTTTGGGGCACTCAAGGCGTATGTGGAACATTTTTTTTGCAAAAAATTTAAAATCAATGCGCATCATCACCAAACATCAACTTCTATCCTTCAACACTCCATTCCTGAGTGTATAACTTAAAGGTTTGGATCTAAGTGATGAAGCCCATTTTCAGTCAGTCTTGGTGACTGTAGGTGGAAACCTTTGCCTATATCCTACGAAATGTGTGTAAGCCAAGACGTCCACCATGCGCAATCCGTTTCATAGCTGATACTTGATCCATTTTCCTCACAAACTATTTCGGTTTGAAACTATAAGACGTTGCACTCTACAATTTGTATCCTTATTCTTGGCCTTCTTGCCAAATCCAAGTTCCAGAGAAGCCTCGAGAGTCGCGAAGCCTGTTTTACTGCAAAATTGTCGGACTAAAGTAAATCAGTGTAATCCACCAAAGGAGTGTTCTGGAGTTCCTGACAGTCTCTTCATTATGTAACATCCTCTAGATACCCTTATGGGATACAAGAATCCTTACTCGTTCTCAAATCTAGTCTAATTCCGTGAAATTGTTGTGCATTTATCCGAGTCATGTGATTGATGGTATAAAGGTTCGTGTTTTTGGTGGCGGCTTCATCTTCTGTCACATCCAACTCAATCTTAATCCACATCCTTGAAGCGTTGTCATATCTATGTACATGACTTGGTACATCCAGTTCGCATCTGGACCAGTCCTGGATATTGTTACATGACCGTACCGTCTTTGAATGCATTCATCCATGGCTGTATCTGGCAGTACTTTTCCCTAAAAACCTCTAACACAACCACAACCCGCCTTGTACCCAGGTTACACTGTCTGCTTGTCTGCTCAGTGATGCTTCCATGACTGATGAATCTGTGGAAAGTTTCACTACTTAAGCTTCCAGTAATCCAATTAATAAATTTCTGTTAGATGACCATAGAATGTCACGAAGTCTGATTTCAAGCCATCAACCTTCAGACGCGACACAATCTCCCCGTTACAATCTTTAGACCAAATGGTAAATGGCTTAATCAGAATGCGGCCTCTTGCCCCATTCAGTCAAAAGAGAAGAATCGTCACACAACAGTACCATCACAAGAGAAAAAAAAAAAAGTATCTCCAAACACCATAACGTATCTATTAGCCATCAGGCTCTCGTGTTACGGTTTTGATTTCCATTTTAATTGAGAGTGTCTTGTCATAAACCTCTGATTTACATGTTGCTCCCTCCAAAAACGCTCCTAGTCTGGCTTTGTTATGAAATTCAAACAGAGCGTCTGACTGGCATCCGATTTCAAAAAAATGTGCTTACTCGCCAAAAACCCGCAAGCGAATGGAGAACACTCTACTCACACAACACAAGGTCGTTACTATAAATATTTAATTTTTTTTTTTTATAATATTTTCATCCAAGCATGCATCTCCCGTTATACTGCGGAGGTCATTGTGCCTGCACATGCAATCCCAAGAGGTAACTCGATAGTAATGAACCTTGGAGTGGATGGAGTGGGGAAGAAAAAAGATTCACTGCGTGCGGTCGAAAGTATCTCATCGATACGGATTAAAAAAACGGAACCCACATGATGAGCCGAGAATGAAAAATTTGATGAATGATTATCGTTATTATCGGAGCTCCATCCATTGGCCATCCATTGTATCGCATTTAGTGTAGAGGCATTTCTCTTTCCCCAGTCTGGGCATTTTCCATGACCATTTTGAGAGCGAAGCCCACTACATCTTTAAAATGTCATTAGATCCAGGCTATTGAAAATTTGTTGTTCCGCAGCCGGGGGGCAGTCTCTCGACTCTGCCGAGAGTCACACGTGACGTTGCGCAAGTCCATTTCATGGACGATAGTAGCTCAGGCCAACAAGAAAGTTGTATTTCCTACAAAATACCAATTTTTTTTGTAGAAAAATACAGCGACGCACCACTCGACGAGGAAGGTAATCATGTCAAGCCTCCAACACTGTTCGGGTTTGTTAATTGTTTTTTATGGGATTTGCGTTGCGGCTAGTAAAAATCTGCGCACGACTATGTGTGTCTTACCTTTTTTGTCTCGATAACCTGGTTAATGACGGACGACACGGTGTGGTTGTCTAAAGAAAATTCCCAGTGCTATCGAATGACCAAGGAGGTAGTCGGTTTGCTCCTCTCATTTAATGCGATTGGAAGCTCATTTCAATTGGAGTAAAGAAGAGGAGACAGTGATTTCTCCTCAGCTCAGGTACTAATTAGAGTAAACACACATGCACTCACGAGTATGTGGCTTATTGGAGAAGAGGGCTTGAATGTATAAACGTTGTTTCTTTGTCGTTACTTTTTTTTCTTTCCTCCTTTTATTGGTTGACAGAACATGGGCTTCTTCGTAGTCACGATAATTGAGTAATTTCTCAAAGAACCCGCATGGAATCTGCTTTTGTTATGCTCAGCAGCGCGATGCGGGTACTCATTGCAAATTCTTATTTATTGAAGATAATCGGATTACGAAAGTTGAAGTGGCTCTCAACAAATTGTCTATCTTGGCATACATATGGTAAAAAAAAAAGAGAGAAACGCTTTTAGATTCTCTGCAGTTCAAGAGAGAAATTCCTTAGCTCAAGTATCTATTCGATACAAGAGAGAGATCTTTCAGTACTTTGAGGGATCATTAGAAGATACACATGTTCGAGTATCCGGCTCGAAGGACCAAAAGTACATATGTATCTATTGTATCTGCAAGAGAATGTCTCTTCTAGAATATACTGAGAACAGCGTCAAGTCTTAGTGCCACTAGAAAGCAAGGCCCAGTATTACACACTTTATTGGACTTTTGGAGAAAACCAAGAATACGGAGGCCTATCATCTGACACTAGCTCCGAGCAAAGACAGGATAAGCGCTAAGAAAAGTATCCGAAGTATCGTTCCACTTTTCACAAGCATCGCAGACAGCTATCGACGCTGAGACTCCGAACTTTCCATCTATTGCTAACAATACCCATTAGGAGCATAAATCTTGGCTTGAAAGACAGAGGCACGGGGCCCTAATGAGTTGTGATGGCCTCCTCGAATTCATTAGCACCGAGTCCTTGACTAAATTTGAAGCCATTCGTGAAGGTTTAACCATTGCTTAACCTCAGGTCACACTTTGGTCGAGTAGTCTAAGTCCTGCTGCATCAGGCAACACATTCATAGAACCAAGATGGTAGTATAAGCACATTTCTTGATACAATTATCAACCTAAGACAGATCAAGCAGAGAATCTACAGTGGAACCAAACTTGTGTATTCATTAAAACACTTAACGCCACGCCCACTTTGCAGTACAGAAACACCTTTAGTTTGGGCCACCACCCACAAAGTAAATTGAGACAAACTGCATCAAAGTGTCAAACCAGTGAGTACCAAGAAATCCATCAAAGTCGCCCCCGATTTCTACGACAATCCGTTAACACAACGTGAATTATTCCCTAAACTCAAATTTTGTGGGTCAAACTAAGCCATCTTCTCAATCGATCCATCTATTTCCCAGCACACCACCATAACTATGCATAATTCATTAGAAGACTCATTATACACAACAAACCCACGTAGGAGCTACAGAATAACTTACGGCTCTCGGAAGTTTTCCATAATTTCATGTGTAAACCCCTATAAACTTCCCATATTGACAAAACGAAGTCTCACCCACTCTTCGGTTTCAAGTTGACACACATGTCAAGTCTCTCCTTACTAATGCGCAAAGCAAACGTCAAACGCATCGCCAGGCATTTGCATAAATCATAAGTCAATAGATACCCAATTAAGATATTGCCGCATTATCCCCCATAATCCCAGTCGATGATCACTTAATTATCACTGCTTTCACTGGCGATTGTTCGAAGTGATCTAAACTTATGACATCCCTGTGATAATCATGGAAAGTGTTTAACATAAATTCAAAAGATAAATCATTTCATTTGACAAGTGCCGCAGTTATGTCACAGGTGAGTTTAACAAATCTGTAACAAACATGGAAATTAGGCTGAACCTCAAAGCCGGATTCACACTCGGCAGAAACGTCAGAAAAGTGACAGTTCCTGTATTAATGGTTTTGCCTAAAGTGTCAAAGCCACCAAGTACACCATTAATCAATTAGATTAGATATTGAAATTCCATTCAAGCCTAATGAGTTAGGTCTATGTCTTGCACAAGACCGTTTATTGCTTTCAGATATTTGATTGATCTATGGCGGCCGTATGAGATTTTTATCACTTCTCTGTCCGGGATGCATGATGCATGATGATGTTTTCTTAACATTCTCCATGCATTTCACAAGAGATACGTTTTCAAACAAAACGAAATCACCCGAACTGTGCACACAGTTAAGTGAAAGCAAGTGTTAATTAAGTGATCATAGACTTGAATTACTGCAAGAGTAGCTGTTGACTTTTTATTGATGCAAATATCTACATATGTAGGCACACATTCGTGGTGCATCGTTGTTTGCTTCAAGCATTAGCTTGGGATGACAGATGATGGACGACGTGTCAACATTAGCTGGGTATATTGATTAGGTGATGAAAGTAATAATCTTCTTATTAATAGGGAATCGTAGTCATACTTCAGATGGATTGTTGTAATTGAAACTTAGGCTTGTTGGTCTGTAATTATACTTTGGTCATCAATTTCGAACTAACTACCGATTTGAGCATGACTCCCAACTACTAGAAAACTACTGTACATCTACATATCACAGGATAGACGTGTTACTCTTTGTCCCGTTCAAATCGAAAAAAAAACTTAAAAGAGAAAAAAATTCTAAGCCTGACTCAAGCCGAACATGGACGCCTAGCTAAGCTGAGATCAAAGCACCAATTTTTATTCCAAAATTACCATACACGATTTCGTAATCAAAAAATGGTTTAGATCATTACAGTATTGGATGTGGTGCATCTCCAGTAATAAAAAGACTGAAAAACTGACTGAAAATACCCCCCCTAAGCCCTTACAAGTAAAGCTTGAAAAAAAAATTAAAACCATTCTAAAATTTGTCTTTCGATATCAAGTCAAGCCCTAATTGTTTCGGGCGTTCCCTGCGAAAATCTCCAGGGAACTATCCTTCATTTTTAAAGAAATGTTTAACCAAATCGTTACTGGCTTTTTTTTGTGTTAAAAAGTGGGCGTGGCTTAAGTGTTTTAAGGCCAAACTTTGATATAAATGTATTACGAAACAAAGGCAACATATTTTGTTAAGGAATACGTCTACGAAAACCTTGCGTGTCTGTAAACAATTTTTTTTTGTCAGGTAGGAGAGACTGGTGGTGCTCTAGTCGGGGTAAAAAGTTTGGTCTCTGCTTTCTTAGACTACAAGGACAGATCCTTTGTATCTTGTATTTCTCGCTGCTCGTAAAACACGTCTGCTTCTAGCCTCTCTATTCACATCAAGAATACATGAAGATGGACATGATCAGTGCGACATTGTTCGATGTGATACAGAGTACCTGTTCCATGTATAAACCTTGCAAAACCTCAGTTAGGAAGCGTGTATTGCACGTGAATCCTAAATCAGTCTTCACTTTATGAAAAGTTTTTCACTCTCTCCTATAGAGCACAGAACCAGATTATTTGACTTGAGTTGTGCCTCGAGAAGGTAGGACTAAGGAGTGGGTGCCTGGCTCGGTGGCGTATGCGAAACAATTTTTTCGTACATTTTTGAGTTAAAAAAAATTCTGTCTCCATTATACCTGGAGAGGCATCAGTTCACAGAGTTTGTGTTTATGAAGCACAGAACCAGATTATTTGACTTGATTTGTGCCTCGAGAAGGTAGGACTAAGGAGTGGGTACCGGCTCGGTGGCGTATGCGAAACAATTTTTTCGTACATTTTTGAGTTAAATAAATGTCTGTCTCCATTATACCTGGAGAGGCATCAGTTCACAGAGTTTGTGCTTATGAAGCACAGAACCAGAACATCTGGCTTGATTTGTGCCTCGAGAAGGTAGGACTAAGGAGTGGGTGCCTGGCTCGGTGGCGTATGCGAAACAATTTGTTCGTACATTTTTGGCTTGAAAACTTGTAAACTGGTTCCTTTAGTTTGTGTCGTACAGCCTGAATTTTAATATCCTTGGCAAGAATCAATTCGAATACTTTCTCTACATAATTTTTGTAGATACCGACTCCCCATTACGCCTTCTTTCGTGAGACTCTGTTTTCTTCTGTCAAGAAAACAACCGCTCTCTCGAGTTCTTTACTATCGATCAGTCGTTCTACTTTGAATCTCATGGCTGTCTACTTGCCAAGAACTTGTTCAATTACTATTCCCGTCTGTCAATGTGATATACGAAAGGCCTTTGCGAGGAATAGATCACTCGATCTTGCCAGATTTGTTTTTCTCATGGGATTCGGTTTGTTTTCACAGCAAGCGTCATCGCCTTTCATCTACCTCTTCAAAAGAAACCACTTCCATTCCCAAGACCCCAACCCATCACTGTGTTTCTCATCGAACTTGACAATGGTCTCGCAGCACCATCTTTCCCCAATCATCGAAACCCAACCCAGTTCGTCTAAAAGCTATCATTCTACTCGTACCCAACCTTTTGAATTAAACTAATTTTCGAACACACCCAAAAGTGCACTGGCAATCAACTTCACCGTCTTCCGTCGAATGATGTTCGCGCCCCCATCACCAGTTTCACAACTCGTCCAAAGCAACAATAATTACCGCCAATTATTGCAATACCAACATTCACGACCCCCTCCAGCTATTTACTAATTCGGTTCATGCTCAAATGAACACATTTTTAATGTTAGATTCGTGATTCCGTTTGGCTATTTGTTGGCCAACCGAACGGATACACATCCCTTCGAGCTTTGCCATCCGTCAATCCCGGCCCGGCGCACAACTTCCAAGAATCAATTCAAATTAATTTACCTCCGCAATTAGCGTTAGCTTGTTTTCCCACACTACACGCTCTCGTAATCGAAATGCATATTCGATTGGCGTTAATTTATCGATTTATCGATTGACCCAATCGATATCGCCGGGTGTCCACTTTAATAGGATCAGCGTTGTGCCGTTGTTCATCGATCACGAAATCTGCATACGTAAGTGCATCGCTCTACTTTTGCTCTCTGCTCTGGGAAAACCTTCGGGGTGAAGGAACGAACAAAAAAAAAATACAGGCCAACACAATGGAAACTGTGCCTGCATCCACATTGTGGTTTGCCATTCTCCTCTCGTGGTTTACAGTTTAAATGTGTCACTCGTCGAACATGATAATCGCTTGTGTTTGATTGATATTCGATATGAAAACCCGGAAAATGGTTGGCCATTACGAACCACCAGCACCGCCACATCATCTGACAATTATTTTGGCTTTAATCTTCCTCGTCTGAGTGAGGCTTTCCCATAATTGCGATTCGATTCGAGCGGAAAATATTAAATTAACTACGAGTAACAGCTAATCATGTCACACCCATAAAAGGAAACCGCCTAGGGTAACTGGGTGCGCATACCTTTTTTACCTTTTTGTTTGTGTTATTAATTTTGGCTGCAGGTGTTACGTCCTGCCATCTGTGTGTGCAATAGTGCATCAATCAGTTTGTCACTCTTTGAACACACCCCCCCCATTCAGTTGAATAGAAGACACAGCACAGAGCAAAGTGGCATCCAGCTGGGTGAAGGTGGAAATGTATTCTGTCGCTGAATGACGGTAATTTCGACGTCTCGTCGTAAATATGTATTTATTCGTCGATTTGTTTGTTTGGTTATGTACCACGTTTTTGGTGTTTTTTTCCTCAATTTTATGGGAGCTATTGATGGTTTTTATGTTTTTATAAATGTGCCTTGTGACATTTATTGGCGGTTGGGGTATTTGAATTCGAAATGAGGAGGAATACGTTGGTTTGGCATCTTTGAAGTGCAAAACCGAACGTTGGGCTTGGGCGATGGACAGACAGAAGTTGATTGATTTGAATTTTATGGTAATTGTTGAATTTAACTGTTTTTCGTTAATAGATTCGATTTTGGAATGAAAATTGTTGTAGAATGAGCGGCAGGAGTGTGTCTGGTTGTCTGAATGCGCAGTCATTAAACCTGGCCGTAAATTTTCCTCTAAAGTATGTCAAACTACTATGGAAAGCCATAAGTAGGCTGTTCTCAGACAAATGATTCTGCTGTTAGTGAGTTGCCTAAAATCTGCTTAACCTAGTCTTTGGACCAAAGTATGGTGCTCATCCAGCGTCAAATATGAAGACTCAATCATTTCCATGGCAACTCATGGGATGCATTTGAGTCTACCATAAGGCATATCTTTTTGTAGAAATTAGTGCTGGATTGATTTCCATTTCCACTGAGTGACACTATTCTCCAGAACTCATCAAGCCTTATCAGATGATTGTCTCACAAAACTGGCCTCTAGTTGTCGAAACGATGTCATCAACATAGCTAACACAGACTGGAAAGGACCTTCTCGGAGCTTGTGGATGCCAGAGGAATCTCTGCTAGGAAAGATACAAATGCTACCATAATCTCAGAACACGACCGATTGCAATCATCAAGAAGGTTACGAAGATCCAACAAAAGAAGAAGCCTGGCTTAGGAATACCACTGCCATAGGGGCAACGGGCATAGATGCCGTGTCTTAAGTATAAAAGCATTAAAGATTCTTTTCTTGAAAAAGTACAAGTTAGTTCAACCTTGACATGGAGACAACATAGAGCAAGCCTGCGCAAAACTAGCTAATGAGAGATGGAGGGCACACTCATCTTGTCGTGTCTCCAGACAACGCTGGACAAAATATTACGCAACCAAACCAATCCGTGTCACCTTAACTTTCAAAATTTATAACAATCTCGGGTTGGTTAGCGGAGAGCCTACTTAGCTATCTCAATAGACAGGTTCAGTTCGTCTTATCGTTTCAAAACTGGAGCTCGATGTAGTCGATCCGCTGTTATGGAGCTATTTTGGGCTTCTGGGCTTCGTCCACTTCTTGGTAAAACTCATGAAGTTGGTGGTGAAATCTTCTTTTCCATTTGCCTTCCTGTTTATCGTCCAGCATTCCACGCTGTATAATCCCTCAACCAAAGTAGAAGTAAATAGGTATTCTACGTCGAAGTTGTGGCTGTCAATAGCGACGTTTTGTTCAAAGCGGTGTTGGACACTCGTATCTTCTGCGGTATTACTGAATCTCTGTTTGATGTCTATGCTGCTGAAAATACCCCTTCACACAGCCAAGATTCCCTGGCCCCTGGGTATCTTTTAAGCTCACAACAGAAAAAAATTGCACAAATCCACGATGTATCGTTCACCATCCTACCTTGTGCAATACCCGGAGAAAGGGAACCCGAACGCGAACTTACAAATGCCAAGAACCTTGTGTGGCACAGATATGGTAGAATTAACCACTCGAAGGTGACATAAAGGTCACTCATAAATCGTTCCATTAAAATTTTCATTATATTTCCTAAGTCTTTTCCATCCATAAACTAAATATTCGTTCCTTATTGCATTTACTATCGCGTCTAAACGTGAAACAGGTTCCTATTGCATGATTCATTAACCAAAGATAAAACCTTAGGTTAACGTTCCCAGTTTTTAATGTCCTCAGCGGCCTTGTAGGACCTATAAACACTTAAAGCTGAAAAGCCGAATAATACAGCGTTCATTCCATGCGATCAGACAACACAACAATAACATTTCCGTTCCGTTCACAAATTATAAAAAAAAAAAATCATTAAAACCAATTATGGCTCTAACCCCATTGGGTTAATGAATAGTAAATTACTTGGAGTGCCTCTCGACATACCATTACCAAAATGAAGCAGAAGACTCTCAAGACTCAAGACTGCTACTTGATGTTGCAGTTTTTTTTTTTTTCCTCTCTTGCTTCAGTGTAGATACATATACTTTGACTTTTATGCAGGAGATGTGCGATTGGTAAATAAAACATAACCTATACACTGGGATTGAATCGGATTAAGTATAGAAAGTATCTATAGATACTCGTACATGACATTGACTGCAGAAAAACATCTCCTACCCGTCTTAGGGGATCGATAAAATTGAAAGAAAAATGCTTCTCATAATAAGTGTGTCAACGGCCCACACTGGGCATATTTGTCTCGCGTTTGTCTAATAAAGACACACTACGAGCATACCCCTCGATCAACGAATGTCACTCGCCACTTCACAGTCAAAATAAACCAGCTTACATTCCCAACATCGCTGCATGTATCTCATTCCCTTTTTTTAGGTCAAATTCTTCGTCTGCGAGCGGTGTGTACTCGAGGAAATGTCATTTTCACTTAAATCTCCACATAATCGACATAAGTCACCGCGTGTATGATGTGTCAATTTGTCTACTGTCAGATAGAACTGTCGGACGGATTAGGAATTCCTACGAAACGAGGAACACTGTCAATGCCCCTGAAATGTATTTTTGTTTATTCTAAAACAAAAGATACGAGTGCTATTCTGTTTTTCTATAAAAAGATACGAAAAGAGTGAAAATGACGTCCCATCGATGAAAGAATTCGATGAAAATCGCTCCAAAAATATCACCAACACACAAGTGATCCGCTTCAGAGGCAGCCAGGCCAGTAGCTATTTTCAAAGTGTATCTCGGAAGTCGCCGAGGCAATAGATACTATTTTGTTCACACCTTGAAAATTGAAAAGTTGCATTATGTGTGCAGAATTAGGTAGAAGTTTGGAAGAAGGATTCTAAGAATACGAATTCGGGATGAGTCAACGAACTGTTGGGCTGCTGGTTGGTAGTATGTCGTGTGCTCGGTAGGCCTGTTCGTGATGATGCTGCAGCGGCGAGTTCCATCCGGTACCAAAATAGTATCTGTTTTGTGCGTATGCCATGTGATTGGTGGCTTGAGTCACTTGCTCTGGCTGCTGATATGTTGCCAAAATATGTGGTTAAACTAGAACGCCGCCATTAGTGTTGGATGATGAGACATGTTTGTCGCGACGAATGAATACTTATTTGGAAAGGTTGAGTGTGTGTGTTTGGATAATGGCGAATTTTTGTTTTTTTTTAGTATATTTTGGGAAAACCCAATGAAAATGGTACCACGAAGGGATTTTTGTTGGAATTCCAAAATATAGAATTGGCAGCTATAGTTTGAAACACAAATAGTTGGAACACTTTTAGTTCTCGATAGTGTTTTGGAATGCATTACAGGACCTTAGCGGGGACAAAGCACTTAACACTGAAGAATATGTGGCTTCCCAATCTGTTCAAGGTTATCCACAGCATTATGATATAAAACGACATTGTTTGACAACAACAGACTGGATTTACACAGAAAGGTTGGACACTTTAGTCAAATGCAGAACTAACGTGCCGTCTAACTTTTCCACCATTAAATGATGAGGATGATGGCTGGGATCACTACACTATCCTGTGCGCTAACACAGCTAAAAAATAGCCCTTTAATCTGCAAGTTTCTTGTGTAGTCTGGCTAGCTAGACTTTGAATCAAAATGTTGAACTTTTAGAGCGACCCATCCTTAGTCCTCGTACTCTCACTTTACTTCGCTGTGTTTTCTAGAAATATATTTGTATAATCATCTATCTTACGACCTTGATAATCACCTCAAAATCTTTCCGCTAGGAATCCCAATACCTAACTCGACTAAAACGCTATCGTGGGTGTAAACATGACACAGAGTTTTGCTGCAATCTCCAGAACCACTTCAATTGTATCTAGTAACATTCGTTCTATTGACGTTCCTTATAAGAATCTGCATACTGTCCAAAGTCCATGTAATTATTTCACCCATTTAGGGTCTTAACACCAAGCTGGTGCCCCAATTCGGTAGGTCTTAGCAGAGCCGGAAAGCCATGCATTAGACACAACGGTGAATCTTTAGATATCTCACGAACTTGGTGATTTCTCAAACCACAACCATGCTACCACTCTCGTGACTTTTTTTTTATACTTCCTGTAGTCGCGTCTAAAAAAAAAGTTCTGTCCTTCCGCTCTTTGTCGACAAAGAAACAGAAAAATATATTCGCATTTGTCTTAAGATTCAAAATAAAGCTTACAACCAACCCCAAGTTGACAGAAGCTGTTGTTCTGAGCAACCATTCCAATTGACCATCAGAAGTCTTTTAGTGACTCCCTAGGCGAATAGAATATACTTGCTTCACTAGCGAACTCACTCGCTACGATTTTATTTCCATTTAACTAACTCTAACAGAGAATCGGAGACTCTTTTCAAACAGGTGTCAGAAGTGGATGGTTCTTCTCCTACCGGATCATACTTCTACGTACAGCACAATCTTCTTCTTAGGGTTGTAAGCTCGAATAGGAACTTAAACTTTGGAAAGGAACCAATAATTACTTAAATGAACATCGTCTTTGTTACGAGTGGTGTCAGAAGTGTTAATAAACTCTGTAGGCTCACAGATCTGTACATTTTATCTATATCTGATTTGCAAATATGAAGGGTGTTAGAAGTGGGCGCCAACTTGTATCTCCATCTACGTACAGCATAAAATAGGTTCGTTCAGAGCAAAAAACAACAATTACTTAAATCGGAGACTCTTTTCAAACAGGTGTCAGAAGTGGATGGTTCTTCTCCTACCGGATCATACTTCTACGTACAGCACAATCTTCTTCTTAGGGTTGTAAGCTCGAATAGGAACTTAAACTTTGGATAGGAACCAATAATTACTTAAATGAACATCGTCTTTGTTACCAGTGGTGTCAGAAGTGTTAATAAACTCTGTAGGCTCACAGATCTGTACATTTTATCTATATCTGATTTGCAAATATGAAGGGTGTTAGAAGTGGGCGCAAACTTGTATCTCCATCTACGTACAGCATAAAATAGGTTCGTTCAGAGCAAAAAACAACAATTACTTAAATAAACATCGTCTTTGTTACCTACCAGTGGTGTCAGAAGTGGTGGTGTACATATTTCAATGAACTCTGTCACAAGTAGCCACTTGGTTGTTACTACTATCTCTTGACTCACAGATCTAGTACAATTTATCTATTTTATCCTGATTGCCAAATAAGAAACTAAATGAAATGTGCAGGGTGTCAGAAGTGGGTTACATTTATTTTTTTATATTTTCATTCTCATCATCAATTCTTGAAAACTTGTTTCTTAGGTGAGTGGTATTCCCAAAAGGAAATATTTTTCATACTCCAACCTTTTTATAAATCTGCATCTACCGAAACCCTATTTTCTTTCAATCTACTTACTCGACATCACATGTATAAGTTCCCAGGGAAACCTTCCCGACCATTAACTACCACTCAACACGTGCAATGCATGATGAATCGCAATTATTAGAACCAATCCTTAAATCCATTGTTCAATGAACTTCGCCTCAACTTCATAGATAATCAATTCCTTAGGAAAAAGGAAACAACCTCTCTATCCAAAAGATAATAATAACAATTTTCCTCCATTTACCTTCGCAATCGTGCTGTGCAAAAAAAATAAACACAAGAAATCTCCTACCATAGATACATAGATACTTCTACTCTCTTTCTCTCCATTGTTGCTGTGTGTGGTTTTTTTTTATTTGATCGAACATAGTAGGAAAATCGTGATAACATCTCTTATATGTTATTGACTCATTGTTCAAAATTACTGCATTTGGGTAACGCCTACTTGGCTTATAGCCATCCATCCAAGAGGAAAGAAAAGACAAAAAACCATCGCCACTATGTTTTCATCGACCTTAACTGCATCCAATAAATTTTGACAATAAACTATCAAAATGTTGTTGTTTATTAGATGCATTAACACTTTCTTTCGGTCCGCGAGTAATGGACAGTAATGCACCAAACAACAGCCACAGGTGGTGCTGTGCCATAGCCATACAGAAGGAGCCACCAAATTGAATTATCCATCCATTTACGTCGACCCATTAGAGACGACTATCTATGCGTACCGTTTGGCAATAGATTTTAATAAGGAAATCACCTGGCAACGTGTAAAATTCAATAAATAAAAAAATAAATACGAAGAGATCGTGCTCCTAGTTGACCCCTGATGCGTCGTACGTCGTTTGTTCAGAGGTTATCCACTTCTGACACTTGCAACCTGTAACACTTTTGGCGCAAGAAGATTAATGATTTCGTGTATCTTTTGTTAGAATTTTATCACTAACCACTTTCAGTCGTAAATTAAAACCAATGATTGCCCGGAACGAGGTTGTCCGCTATGATGAGATACAATCAGATGGGTTGCACGACATCTGAAGCGATGAAGAGATGAGTATGCTGATGATGATGCTCCATATCTGAGACAAATGATTTCAATAAGTTTGATGTACCTCTCTTTGGGTGCGGAATTTCCTGAGGGGAAGAATTTTCCTTGAAATCATCGAATGCGTTCTACTCAGAGTTTTTTTTTTTTTTTTAAAATAAACCATCGTGAGCCCACGCGCGTATCTCATTAGTGATGTGACGTGCTCCAACGCCGCCCAAACACTACCCATAGGAGTACATGTAAGGAAATGTAGCCCTGTAGCTTGGGGCGAAATGATGCGCTGCCTTCGACACAGCCATTTGGGCGTTTCTCCATCGTGACCCCATCTATTATTCCTTCCTTCCTCGCTCGCTTCGACTTCCTTTCATCTTGTGTCTCTGCAGACGAAGGCACAAACAATTTGATATCATTATGTCGTCTGCCCATGCAGATAAGTGTAGGACACAATTGGCAGACAAAAAAAAAAAGATACTTTTGTATCTTGAGCTAGAAAATTGCAGTAATTGTCTCCGTGGTTTTCATTTTTTTTTTTGCATAATTTTGTTTTTATTTATCGTAACTTTCTACATACAAATATATTTATTTTTCAATTTCAATTTTTCTGTCTTTCCAGGTGTTATACCGTGAAATAGTATCTCATGATCGAGTGGTTGGTGCATGCATAAGGGCTTCCGAGAAAGAGAATAACCCAACTGCTGGTGGCGAACAACAAAATTCATCTTTATCCTCAACTGATGAGAGATCAACAATTGGTAAGACTCCATCACCGAATGCTGTTGCAAAGAAACCAAGTAACGAGGGAAATTTGAAAGGATTAGAACGTCGCTATCATTTATTGTATTTGAAAGCCATCGAGGTACAGTGCCTGTTCGAGGGTCTATTGGGAAAGAAGATTTCCGCTGCGGTAAGTTTGTCATTTATAGTACGAGTTTGTTGTTGCTTTATTTTTATTATTTTGCAATTAATTAGTATTAGAAAGGGCCATCTAGTTAGCTAGTCCCCCTGTGGGTAGTAAACGTCGGTAAGACACAGAAAACAATTTCCTGTTTACGATTGTTATTACATGGCTCGAGCCCTTGAAGGGGATTTCGTGTAACTAATTTTGGCTTTCGAATTAAAATCGGCTCTTGTCAATCACAATAAGGAAATGGGACAGAAAATCTTTAGCCCGAGGATATAATTACCGAGTGCGCTGTGCAAGCATTTTCGTAGAATTAATGAGATTCTTTTCAGACCCAGCCAGCTTGTTTAACCTCACAGTTTACCAGTACGAGTGGGGAACTTTCACAGAGCAAGATTTATACTTTCCTTAGAAACTCTCCTACGATATTTATGCATTTTCGCAGTTGGAAAGTTTTCATTTTGACTAATAGATACTGGGCACTCGAAAGTATCTGAACACCCTAGCACATAATTTGTCTATAACTCCGAATGCATCACTGACTGACAAGCGGTGGAACTGGTTGTCGTCTGGTATTCAAATTCAAAATTAGTGGCGCCTAAGAGCGGTCTGGGCGTGTTCGTTATTATTGTCACGTCGTCAGTGACTAATCGGAACATATTTGCATTATCAATTAGCATAAGAGATTTGTTGGTTGTTGATTTTAGAGTTAACATAAATCAGTGGTCTGTGCCGACGAGTTAAAGGTGTTGGAGGATAGGTGCGTTTGGAATCACGATCTTCCAGTGAGACAACCAGATGCAGTTCTTTGAAAATTATTCAAACATTCCCACTGAAAGTAAGACTTATGTGTTCGATGGCCTGTTCTTTAGTTTTTCTTTTGTTTTTCATTGAAATGGAAAGACATTCAAAAGATACAAAAGACCCAATTCAAGAGTACTTCCCCTCAAAGCTATTTCCACCACTCAAGCCGATGACAAGTGTCTGCCTTAAAGGACTTCAAATGCAATAGCGTCACGTTCCTCCTCTACCCAAATCGCGTGATCTAGACTTTGGTGTACTCAACCCTAAGCTGTTTAGCGTTTGGGAAGAAGCTGGTGATGCAGAGGTCAAGAGTGATTTCCTTGGTGCACGTAGATCCCTCCTTCATAAACCAAATACTTTCAATTTGGATTCGTCAGTCCAATTTTTCGGCCGTCGTTGCATACATTTTCATGTGATCGGGTCGAAGGCATACTCCCATTCGCATCCCACAACATCCTACTCATGCGTCGAATGCACTGCGTGTCCCCCGATGTTCTGAACTCAATAATTACATTCCATTGTCTCTCGTTTCTTGGGTCAACAAGAGTTAATTGTTGGCCAGACCATTTAACCTACTCTTCGATGTGAAATCTCTTCATACCCAGCCCATACTCCTCGACCTTATTGCGAACCTTAATATGTATTTTTTTGTTTCCTCCTATTCTACGAATTCGATTCAGAATTCTTTCCGCCCATCGGATACTGCCTTTCATATGTATCTCGAACAAAGAAGGCGTATCTACGTACATATGTAAGGCACCCAGAGTTCTAAGAACCCACTAGACACATGAAGAGCCTTTTTCCCATAAAAAATGCAAATGCAGATACAAACTGTGCCAACCTACATATGTATTCTGTTAATTATACCACCTTTTGGGTAATCTTCGGCATAGTTTTCTGTTAGAGAATAGTTTCATTCTTCTTTGAACTTGAAACAAACACAAAAGATAAGTGAATTTCGCCCCAAGATACATCCACACATCCAACAGTAAAAGAGAGCCGTAACAAGGGCAATCAAAGCGAAAGAAAAATATCAATCATTCTCCACTCTCCATTGGAATTAAACAAACACAAATCCCCGTAGTCCCTCGACGGGAACGTTAATCACAACCGGATGATTCGCTTGGATTAACAAAAAGTATCTAAAATTATCTATCTCTGGACGAAAAAAAAAAGAAAAAGAAAAGATACAGCACACAGGAATAGAGGTAACTTTTATTTACATTACCATACTATTAGATGTATTCGTATCTATCGGATCGTTTGCGCATTTCCATTTCTATTCCACGGAATATTATTGTTATTCAAGTGTTTTGTTGTTAATGCGAAACTTCACTTTCAACCATGAAATCGAACTCTGCGGAATAATTTCATTTGGAAAAGATTTTCCATACCATCGCACAGATGGCATCTTTTTCAAAATCACCCCACCACCGCCGCGGGTGATGTATGCAAATTCAACTGAAAGTGCTGCCAAACACGATTTGCGCTGAAAAACTTCCTTGTTTGGGGTAAAAGATACAAATTTGCATGTTTGCTGTCATGTGCTGCATGGCGAAAAACACATGTTGTCTCGGACACACCGTGCCCCCGTTGTATCTATCACTTTACAACAAAGTATAAATTCGCTCTGAATTCCGGAGAGGTCGGATTGGACACCCTTGGGGGATGCCATGATAATCAGCGTTCACCATTTTTTCGGCGAAATTATAGGTATTTTGTTCTGTTACAGTTTCGAAGGTGCCACAGTTTCTCTTCGCCTGCTCCAGTGCACTCCGGTGTTGGATTGGATGCATGAATATGCATGGCCGGCCGATCGGCTGTGCGCTAGGTGCATTCAAGTGTTAATGAAATTTCTCTTTCAATTAAACGTAGTGTTCGCTTGAAATTATTCGTATTATTAACTTAATTTTATTTTCTAAAAAAATAGATAAATAAATGCCTATGCCTATTCGAAGCCGGATGTTGGAGGTCTTTCTCTTTGGCCGGTCTTCCGCAGTGGTATCTGTGCGATGGTTGAACGGAATTTGAAATGATTAGGAAGACGGTGATTATTATGATGGAGAGCGAAAGAGTGCTGGGTGAAAATACACATAACTTGATTTTCCTTATGAGCTCGGCTCACGCACCACAATCACTTGCGTTCGATTCGCCCATATTCAATTTGTGTTAGAAGAATATAGGGCGGGCTTATTTGCATATCAGGAAGATAGAGCGTGGTACGCGTTTCTCCAATAATGGCCAAATAACTTACGAATATCGCATGTGAAATGGTAAAAAGGAAAAGAAAAGCGCGAACGATAATTGGGTTAAGATATTCGAGCGGAATGGTAGTTATGTACATAGTTGCGTTATATTTCATCCTAGCACAGGCATACGTATCGTGTTTTACCATGACATGCTTAGAGATAGTATCTTCCTTTAAATAAGATTTGTATCTATCCATAATTTTACCAAAAAATGGGATTTTCCTAGGCTTTGCACTGGACTGTGTCTGTGTCTGAGATTCATTGAGGACTAGAGCATGGCTAAAGTCTTAATTTCCTCTTAGTGTCTTACTTTACTTTCTATTTACAGATATATTGCTTTAACATGGTGTAGATTCGTAAAGTCAAATTCTACGTTATTCTATAAGCATTACCTGAACTAGTCTTTTCGAGTTCCATACTACTCACCTTTGTACCCCACGTAGGGCGCCATTTAGGCAAGTGTCCAACTTATCCAATTGAATACAATTTTTCTGTTTTTCATAATTTGCGCTTGCCAAAGGGGTTATGAATACCCTTGACTGAAAATAAGGGCACGAGCCAGATGGAGACCGGCAGAAAAAGACCAAGGACAAACGTTTCAAGTCAAACATTTTATGGGACGGAAGTGCATTACAATGATCCATCTGTCCAGTGGCCAATCTTAAAACTCAATGCTAAGTATTATTTAAATGAAATTGGTATCCCAAACGACATGCATATATCTCCAGCAAGCAATTAAAGCAGACACGCACTTCCATAGAAACGTGACGAATTTGATTTAATGATTTCTGCTGGATTTCTGTTGACGTTCGGTTTATGGATACATGCACTAGACTGCTGAAGCTAGCATGCCCAATACCATGGCCATCATACTAGTAATTGAGTGGCGCGTATTTTTTTTCCGCGCTTGCTATAATTAATATTCAAATTGTATGTGGTGATGGTAGTGACTGACCACCCTTGTAACTAATTACTGTAAGCAGCAGCACGCGAGAAGTGAGGATTTACAGTAGTGACTACTCTAAACCAATTTTGTACTCATCTCGTCGAAATTATAGCGAGAAGGCCAACAGATGCTTGAAGATTTTTCTGAAAATTGGAAGATTGGTTGGAGCTTAAGACTAATATGAAACAAAAACAAACTAAGCCACTTTTTGGGCCTTAAATTTTGAGGTCAAAAGACGAAAACATAAACATTTTTTTTTTAATTTGCTCACTTTCACGTCAAATCTCATAATTTTGTAGTTTTTACTTGAAATCAAAAAAAAAGTTACTAATACCAAACATGTCAACATTATACATATTGCTAACGCCCACTTATTGGGGGCGTTTTCATAGAAAATACCAATTTTGATGATATTAGTCATTGTATCTCAATCCAGAAATGTATGTCGTCACTTTAATAGCTTTTATGTTGTTTTTCTAACTCATAGTTAGGTTCCTGTGACTCAGGCACTACTGAGAGTACAAAGTTTGACATCCAGAGAACAACAACGTTTCTTTTTACGATTCAAACTTTCACGAGAGTCTGAGAATAAACCAATTGTACAAGTGTCATGAACTGTAGCTCGTTCTACATTATATCATAAGATCGAAGATAGTACTGACCCTTGAGGTCTCCGTTCTTAATGAGTCAGTAGTTGAACGTTCCATGTGTAGTACATATGTAAACAAATGTTTAATGTTCTTTCAATCCTTTGAATAAAAAATCTTTTCCGCTCTGGCATCCGCGATAGTTTGGACCTTAAAACGGAGGTCCGGTCTTCCTTGCCGTCTCGAACCTGGCGGCTGTCATTCGAAGATCATCTTTGCTGGTATTTTTCATTTGCTCAATGTGGCCTAGCCAGTGTAGTTGGCTTTTTTTGCTTTTTGGTCTACATCCACATCTTGGTACAGCTCATTGAGTTCGCGGTTATATCTTTTCCTCCATTCGTCCTTCTTTCCTCCATATGGGACTTGTATTCCTGTATTCTCTTCGATTTGACCAGATTTCAGATTGATGATCGGCAAAGACTAAGCAAATATTTTTTTAGAATTCTTTCACGGAGTAGAAGTAGTATAGGTGGAAAAGCAGATCCCTGTGGAACGTCATCATTCATTGATCGGGCCCGTGTTGAATGAATATTTGTTTAAGGTTAGGTTTTTGGAATCGAATAGAATGTACGCGAGACTTAAGCTTGCGATTTAAAGTTTTCGATTTCAGACTCCCAGTAGCGTGGAAGGTTATTAGTATCTAAACTCCAATAAGTATCTACGGAGTGCTTACATCGAATTACTTTTTGTGTAAGTTAATGTCGACATCACAAATTGTCTTCAAAAGTATCTATATCGGCATATGTTGAATGAGTGTTTTAGATCGTCGCCCAGGATGGCCTTCAGGATGTCGGCTCAAGTCTTTTGGTTGGCTTCTACTACCTCAACACGTTTTCCTCTCATCGGCAAATGTATTTTTCTGCTGACAATTGAGGCGATTACGCAGACTGATTTGTAGTTAAAAAGCGACTTTTTTCTACTGAGTCAATACACTTCAACCATCTCGTGTAAGAGTAAGCAACAACAGTGACATAACTCTTGCCTTCACCGCTTTAGCCAAACCAAACCAAAACAATCGAAATTGTTTTTCTCTTTCCATTTAGAAACAAAACCATGATCAGTCATGCCTTCCTTGCAATAAAACTCAAACTGGCAATCACAATCAAAGTTTATTTCAGAGTTAATCTTCACAAGTTTGCTTGAAATTGCAATGAATTTTTGCCAGAGCTGTCAGGGTGTATTCAACAAAGTTATGAAATTTAAAGACATATCATAAAACCAGTAATTAAGAAGTTATCTATGAAAACCACAAACATATGCATGGAAGTACTGACAAGTACTCACGTCGTTACTTATATTAAAACCTTAAAATGTAATTATTACGTCTTTTACTGCTCGTTATGACATCTGTCAATAACCAATTCCTTTTATAATTAGTTCGTTAATGTTACACTGTCAGGCTGAAGTTTATCGTCGTTGTCTAGCATTTTAAATATTGTTTCATCATTGGCATACATTAAATAACTGCTAAATGACAATTTAAGACTGAATGGTATGTCATTATAAATATTTCAAGGATCGTGGAGGATTCGGGAAAGTTTTTTCACGGCCCCACCTCTCGTGAGCGTCTGACAAACATCCGAGAGTACAACTGTCATGAGGAAGCTCCTCAAATAACAAATTGTCCTTCGGACACGGTATTAAACAGTAGGCCCGTTCCATTCTAGTGAAGAATATAACTCACACAACACGAATGGTTGTGAGAAACTAGCCCCTGCGTCCCATAGACCTGTTCCTCCAAAAAGTTTTATTTTTTTGTCGGGGATCGCACTAGGTAGACTCAGCTATAAACTATAATATTCAAAACTTAAAGCCTTGCCTCATCTGCGAAGTATTAATCTAGTTAAGGGCAGTTAAGATGCATCACTCTTTCAAGTTCAAAGGTTGTTCGGAATTATCTTGGCTGGCATCATTAGAAGCCCTCATTGAGTTGCACTAACTATTCTGCACCTACTTCTCTTTGGTATCTCTGGAAAGGTGATGAATTTGCCAGGCAATGTCACGGTTTTTTTTAGCCCCGGTTGATGTAAGAAAGCTTACTAAAGATAGAATCATCCTGATAGAAAGGAACGACCACTAGTTCCTATGAAATCGATCAAATTCCACTTAGGCACTGCAGCTAACTAAATGGCAAACAGTAGGTTGAATAGTATCAAAATCTGTCATCTAAACAAATCGATCAATCCAATTGCCCGTTGGACAAAGGGCTCTTTAGTAGACAGAGGTGCCAGTGCTCTTTTCATCGGTTTTGAAAAGGCAAGCCCTTGGCAAACCTTAGCGATCTAAGCAGGATTGTATCTCATAATCAACACTCTCACCGTCACTCGTTTCTTCTACTCCATATGGGATATCTGGTAGTAGGTCCTGATGCTGGAAATCTGGTTTTTCCTTTCTAGTATGACCATGAATCTTCTTGTTGCCTTAAATGTGTGTCTGTTTAAGCAGAATCATCCACATAACCCACTCTAACCACACGGCAGTTTGTCAGATATGGTTACTACTCCCAAATTTACGATATTTCGAAGTACATAACATCCTTTTCGAATCGCAAGAAGATTAAGGGACTAAGAACAGAACCTTGAGGAACACCATTATCGGACTTTTGTATTTGGCTGCTTAAACATTTTGGCAAAGGCTACTCCCATAAGTTCGGACACTTTAGTCTTCTGACGAAAAGCTGTCTTAAGGTCTACGATATAGGAGTTGTATCAGAGGAATAAACTTGTTTTACAAATGTAGTCCACTTCACAACAAACACAGATGAGTAGATACTAATCAACAGATTAAGAGGAATTCGTTTCCTGCATATGTTCACCATAACTCACCTAATCTGAGTCACAACTTCGGCTTAAACTACTTTAACTGCTTAAATCATCGAGCGAGCATTCAACAACTAATCACTTTTACGACTCGGGGAGTGTTAACCTCTTAATTACTTCCAACGAAGTATCCAACCATCACCCTGAAGTTAAGAGAGATGTCCAGCAAAGCCGGAATAATTAAGAGTCCGTCGTTGCCCGAGGCTACAATCGAATTGTGTAACAAACAACATAGTTAACATCTAACGTAACATGCGCTTAAAATCTCACCAAAGCACGTAAAATATAAAAGAAAAAATAAAAACTAAACCAAAGCAGCTAAAACTGCGGAAGTCAATGGTCCACAACGGCTGCGACGTGGCGGGACTAGAGGCGAGTTCAAGCGCATGCTTGGCGCTTTCTTCTGCCGCAGACCATAAAACCTATTGGCCATTGTCTGCAGCGATATGTATGTCTTCCGAACCATATGCGGGCAATATACCAAATCCATATTAACTCATGAAAATTCATGAAGATACCCCACAGCTGTGCTGGTCTATTTGTGGAGTCTGCTCCAAGGAAAGTTGGTCTCATATTGCACCCACAATACCAGATGCCCTTTCTACCGACAACAAAAAAAGGTTCTTTTCCTTAGACAGTACAGACTGTCGTACTCGGAGCACTTATTTCACTCGGTGTATCTTGTATCTCGAAGTTGTTATGTTTACCTTTCAATCGAAAGTGAAATGAAAGGTTTTTCGAGATGGGGAACCGAAGATACTTTTTCGGCGATATGGATGCATACAAAGTGGGAATAAACAAACAGACGTACTCCTCGTTCAAACAATAATAACCGTAATGAGTCAAAGTATCTATAGAGCTACATCGATTGTTATTGTTGTTGATTTTTCAATTTTTTTTTTCTGTCTCTAACGCGGCAACATGGAAAGTCTTTTTTGTTCACTTTTACTTTTTTTTTCGTTTGTCTGTCTCCTGATTTGAGATTTCTGGATTATGAGAGACACCGACGGTTTCTCAGGACATTGTCGGCTTGGACATCATAGAAACAACTTGACACGACGTCAAGGAAACTGGCTTCGGACATTAGCTAATGATGGGCAGTTGTATGGATGTTGTGGTTCTATCTGAAAACTTCTGAATTATGTCAATTAAACTTCCAGATACTGTTGGCATAGATTGAAAGGGAATCGAAAGGTTTGTCTCCTTTGAGGCCAGCCAGCAGCGTGACTGTCGAAAGAGTATAATTACCTCCAATCAGGAAGCATTAAAACTGGAGTGGAGCCGCCAGTCTCATTAAAAGAAACGAAAAGGGAAAGCATTAAACGACGACAGCGACAGAGTGACATTTATGATTTTGAGCGTAAAATAAATAAATGACATCACTACAGGGATTGGGGTAATAGCACTTATCACTCGATATAGGGACTGACTTTCCAATCCAATAAAAAAGGGAAGTCATAAAGTTTGTGTAAAGAATTTTGATTTTTTTTTATTTTATACACTCGTCTCGGGTTTTAATGTGTTTTGAATTTGTTCAAAATTTATGTGTTCCAGTAATTAGGGCGAAGGGGTTTTATGTTTCAGCTGGTGTCAGTTGCGGCATCTTACCTTGGAAAGTTCTGAAACGTATCTCTGTTTTATATCCCATTCTGTACCAATCAGGGTGCAGTTTGGACATATCTGTTCAGTTTTTCGGACAGACCCTTTGCTGATCTAATTTTGTGCTTTATGTTCGTCAGGAATATCAAAAAGTCGTACGAGTTTCACATAAAGTTTGGCCGTCTTGTGTGGATCAATTTTTTTGTTCTGAATGGTGGTAGATCAAGTCTCTGGATGGAGTAAACAATTAGTTCATAGGAATGGCTTCCCTAAGATGAAATTAATGATTTCTTGTGAAATGAATCCCACGTTGGGCGCCATTATTTTTAAGAGATTCCTTAAGACACCATTTTGATGGAAGTGTTCAAAAAATGGTTATTCACACGTGACATCTGGTATAGTTCGAGGCAAACCTGGGCCTCAACAGGATGTATTCAGTTTGTCCAGTCTTTCCAACTCGATTGAGATCTCCTTCTTATTGTGCGCGCTATCTAAGGCGATGTCTAGCTCTACTGCATTGCAACTTATGTGTCTTAGCCATCTCAGCCGGCTTTACATACTTTTTTGACTGTATACCTCGTTGAATCTAATCCTTTGATTCGAACTTTTTGAGTTTTCTCCAGGATCTGCCGAAGTTTGAAAACTGAATCGATTACGGATTAAAACCACACATGTGTATGCTCTCTCCTAAGTCATTTCAAGCTGGTTCGATAGCTCGGCTCGGCTCGGTTCGGTCTTTTGGTCCAAAGCTTGTCTTGAGTCATTTTAAAATGCTGTGTCCTCTTGAAAATGATGTGTGGATTTGAGTACTAGCAGATTAGGATTGTTTGACCTAAGAAGGAGATTTGATCAGAAAGCAAGACTCTGTGGAAGTATGACTGTTTGTAGGTCAACGGCTTTGGCATCAGCAGGAGTTCTGATGAATTTTTGAGTCGTACTACAACTCCTTTCAGTTGTTTTCTGTGATTTTTAGTACAGATAGTCACATGATTCAAAATCATTTAGTCAGAATGTATCTCCTACTTGAGTACGCTTTATACTTCCGAAGGTTTCTAAGTATCTGTACAAAACTTTCATAGTCAAACCCATTTGCATTTCCCATCCGCCTGTACCCTACTAAACCCAAAAATTCATAGAATTTCGGCCAATAGATACCGTAAAACTTTCATGTCTTCTTAGGAATTCAAACAATCAATAAACTTGTACCAAAGCCCATACAATGCCTAGACTTTCAGTGGAATACCCACCAGTCAGTGCTAACTGTGCAGGGTACTTAAAGAAAAAACATCGCATTTCAAAATTTATTACCAAAATTACATCTCCATAAACATATAAAAGACATACACACCTCTGGAGGGAAATGAGCCATAAATCTGCATCAACGGAATGCACCGTGAAGGCTTAAGTCTCGAAAAGACAACAAAAACCTCTTACATTCATTTACTCGGTCATTATGTCTCTATATAATCCATCTAATAGGTGATGTTTACATTAATTAATTGCCACCATTACCGCTGTTCGGCATTTGGTTACCAAATTCCATAACGTTGTGCAGCCAATTAGTACAGCGCCACAATCCACAAGTGTGTAGTTAGCCCGTCAAGCAAAAAACAACCTAAAGGTGAAAACACCTAGATACATCCATTCCCTTCATACCATGCGAGTATATGAAATGATATGTAAGGTATAGTCGCAACAGTAAATTTAAATATTTAATTGGCCACCTCTGGCAGAAGAAGATTGGTGGATTGATTGGCAGGGGTACAAGTAGGTTGATTAAATTACACGGGAAGTCACTTTTCGGACAGTTTGAGAGACTGGGTTATAATTAGTGGCTAAATAAAGTTGAGACTTTTGTACAGGGTCAACGACTGTTCTTACGGTTTCCATAATCTGCGGCCTTACAAAAACGGCTATCGAAATGGTGTTTCATGGGATAGATACGTACAGGTCTCGTAACGAACCTAAGACTGTTCGTAATATAGGGTGTATCTTCGAATTGTGAATGAATATGTTTCTTGATGGTAGATACAAATCTATCTCTCGCAAAAAAAGTTACTAAAAACAAATGGATTTACAACCTCAAATAATTCTTTCGATAGACTGATGCGCACATTGTCTAGTGGACTTCATTGAAAAAAGCTATTAATCGCGACTATCTAAGCAAGGTTCAGTGCAGTCCTTGTGTGGACATAAGCGGACAGCTACGCACAACTTCCTCTGCGGCACTGGATGTCATGTTGGATGTCGGATATCCCCTAACATATTTAGCAAGCAAATGGCAGCAATTGCAGCCGTTCACCTTGAAACTGGCTCCCACTCGGAATAATTTTAGAATCTCTTCCGAAAACACGGGCTACAGCACCCCACGCTCACCAGTTCAATCTGGAATGCAGATGCGTTTTTAGAAGATGAATCGATTCAGTTCTTCACTGATGGCACTGAAGGTTAGGCGAAGATTATAGCTATTCCAAACGTCTTAACTTGAGTTAAGAAAAACGTTATATCTACTAGAAATATGTGCATCTTTTCGGACAGCCAAACAGCTATCAAATCCTTAAAAAAAGTCCTCTATATAAATTCTTAAGGATATGAGCCTTCTTTACGAATATTAAGAGTAAGTAGAGACTGCTGATCTAAAATGTTGTCATTTTCTAAGCTGGAAGTCACTTCAAGCAACCAAGAAAAATCATCTTTTTCCTTAACCGAAACAAACAAATTTGTTACATATGCTAGTACTAGTATTAATATTAGAATAAATGTTTTCAGACTATATAGAAATAATTATAATATTCAAGATTGTACTAATTTTTATTTTTTTTTTGCTTTCTTTGCAGGTAAGCCTTTTTCTCTACATTATACTATAACTACAAAAAAAATTGTGCATGTAAGTTAAAAATTGTAAACTTAAGCCATGAACCCAGCTTACAAATTTGGTCTTTCAAATAGTCACACCTAGACAGAACTAAAATTATACTTTCTGACGCAACGTTTGATGTTCAAAATAAAAAGAACATCCAAGTGTTACCAGGAATCTTTTTATATATCGCCGACATACAAATTTTGTCCATACTTACGATAAGCCAAGATTTAGGCCAACCTTATTGCAAGAAGTTTTCAACCACCTGAGGGTAAAAACCTTATCCAGTTGTTTAGTTGCATTACAAAAGTTTGAGTGACTGTTTCATGCAGAATCTGCAGTACCCACTATCTTCTATAGCCAATTTGTTGAGATGGTTCTTAAATCTACAATCGATTTTTGTTTAAGCTTTCCTCGAAGATCTTATTTTAGTAATGCCGTCCGCCATTAACAGATTTGCTTTTTACTTCTTTATCCTGCTCTTCCATTATTTTGGTTGGAAAATTGTTGATTCTTTATATTTAAAAAAACTGTCAATCTACAAGCCAAGCTTGTTTCATCATTAATACAAGATTAGACCGTACAAACGTGCATACTTGTGTATCTAAACCTAGCTTAAGCCACGTAGAACAATTGGAAAGAAATCCATAACTCCTATCTACTCGTCTGAGATTGGAACTCTCTCAAGCTCAAATTTGAAGCCATGTTGCGATTTGCCAAAAAACGAAATTTTGATAAAAAAAACTTTAAATAATGCGAGCTTAGCTGATGTCCAGTGAATAGCCGCGTTGAATCTATTTAATCTAAGACTAACAATATTAAAGTTCAGTTTCTCTAAGCCTGGCTTAGCAGCATACATAGACCGTGAAGATGCATACAATTTCCAACCTCCTCCCAAGAGTATCTTCATCTAAAAAGATTAGTTTCTAAGCCGCAGATTTCGCTCTCCAAGCATGTATATCACTTTCATTTGAACAAACTTCCGCTAAAAGTCAATATTGTCATACAGCTGAACAGCTTTGCCGCTGATGTTTGGTTTATGAAACCTCTTCGCCTACCACTTTCGGTTCAACCATCTTCTTTTCACCTCCCAACTTCAAATATTCACTTTTCGATTTTCGATTTTTTATTTCAAATAGAAAATTTGACTATCAGCTGCATACCCAGAATTGCCAAATGGAAATTTATGCTAAGGCCCTGTTTACATTGTACACAGATCTTTCTCTTTCCCCAGGTTTCCAAACAGAAAGATATCTATCACTGTTTGAACATAATTTAGTCAAATATGTAGGTACACCGGGCGTGTTGTCGAACGACGCCAAAGTGCACTTGTTTGACCTCGACTTGTTGTGTTGTTTGTGCCCAAGACAGAACAACAACAAACAAAAAAAGGCTGGGCGGGGAAATCTCTGACCAAAAATCTCACTCGAAACCCACAGAAAAAAAAAACTACAATAACAGCAAAAAAGAAAAACCTAAAATCTTGATATCCAACATTAATCAAGATCTGGTAAAAAGTGGCAGTGTCGCCGCGGTTAAGTGTTGGGCAATGCCTTGTTGTAGATACATTGCAAAATGGAACAAACAAACGGATAGATCTCTACGAAGTTAGGTAATACCACATCCCATATCGTTTCTAGAAATCTGTTTTTGTTTTGTTTTCGTTTGACATTTGACAAATGTCATATTGTCTGAAGAGGTGCGATTGCGCGCGTTCACTTTTTTTTTCCTTTTAAAGCGTTTGTGGGAGCAAATTTTGCCACTGCTCCTTCTCCAGTTGGATGTCTCCACTACGCGAGGTGGTGATTATGCCTCTTCTTTATTCTTACCAGCCGCGAGGAGTGTGTGTCTTATGTGAATGTGATGTCAACTTTAAACAAAACCACAAGATAAAGGAAAAGATGTCACGTTTAGTGGGTTGACCTTTTTTTTTGTTGTTTTGTTGGTTTGCAATCGTTGTTAACTCATGGGATTAGGGAAATAAACGTTGACACCTCGCAACCTGTCACACAAATTGCACTTTCGCGATTATGACATTTGTGTTGGAGATCAAGGAAGAGTTTGACATGTAAACGCGGTGTGTTATGACAGCAGCAGGCAGCAGTACGATAAATACACATTTCCAAATCCACACCAACGATTATGAGTCGAACGTTGCAAGTTATAAATATAAAGAGAGCAGCAATCAAACGAAACAGAGAAACAATAAACAAATCACTGACGGCTGGTGGTAGAGTGCGTTTCCGGGATTCGCGTAGTGAATGTTTGAAAGATACAAAATTTATCGGTTGACATCTGAAACAACATGGAACTGGTGCGCACAGTGGTGTCAAATATGCCACTGAATGTGCGGAAGCAATGGAAATTCAATGCGTTTTGTGTTACAGTTCCGACGTCAAGTGTTTGTATTGACAATTAAAGTAACACGGCGATGTTGGTGTTGCATATTTGCGTGGACGTATTCGATAACTGTAAAACTATTAATATATTATGGTATGCAAGTCTACGCAGGTGTGAGGTTGAATAGTTTTGTCAACTGAGTAATCGAAAGCAGTTCCAAAACTACGTATCTCCTTCCGGAATGTTCATCATTCGTTTGCACATTAGTTAAAGTATGACGTCTGACAATGCTCGTGAAGACCTTATCTTATCATTCTGCGAGACTAAGCGCTTTATCGTGTTCAGTATTGCGAACGTAGTTCGACTACTTTTTGACGTACTCAGGTAGAGTGGACATGCTAATAATGAAACTTACGCACATTCCCCCACTATTAGCCATTTTATGGTCTTCTTCATTCACGTAATATCTATCCTCGGGTTCCTAATACGTAAAAGTTCTTGGGTTCTGCTCCACCGACAATAATTTGGAACTATAACCTCAAAGCCGCGCTAGACATCCCTGATCTTTGGACATCAAATAATACATATTATCAGATTTTGTTTGATCAACTTACCTGGCGTCATCTTGGTCTGATTGCTGCATTTCAAACGATCTGAAATTATTTTCGATGAACTTGTAGCCTGTTCGCGTAGAACGATTCATTCTTCTCGCATAAACTTGCAGTGACATTGTCATTCCGCCCTGATGTGTACCAAAGCCGTTTGAGTTTTCTCCATGGCTCCTGTCCCGTGTTTAGTGTCGGCATATCTCGTGTAACTTGACCTTTTCCAAAAACAGATTATCCCTGCCAAAACTCCGATGCTGTCAGTTGAAGTCAAAATCAAACAAATCAAATCTGACAGCTGAGTTAGAACAGGTTTTGAACGCAGGTACCTATCTCAGAAATCGCCCGATTCATTCAACTGCGATAAAGCCTCGCATTTGACAGATAGTTTGACAGATTACATGGACGTCCAGGGATGTCATAAACACATTAAAACTGAAGACTCACTTGGGTCAAAGAAGCGAATACGTTCAAATTTGTCCATTTCTACCAAAATATGTCACATTTGACAGATAGTCTTCGTTGTTCTATTTTCACTGTTTAGACATAATTTGTGAGACTTGTCCAGTAACCAAATTTCATTGGATTTTCTCATTTCATTACACAAGATTCTACTCCAATTTTTGATCTGCTTCCTCGCGGAACCCCACTGGGAGTAGAGCCTGCCGATGCAACCATAGTTTCAATAAATATTTCACAGCAATCAAAACTTCTCTACAACGATGGGAATAAAATTAATCAAATAGAAGTCTTATATCTTTCTTCTTCTATCTTCTTCCAACTTGTTTGCACATTCGCATCGCATCTGTGCACCGTGAAGCAACACAAGCAGATACGACCACGATGACAGCGCATCGCTATTAGATACTCTTTCCCGTTTGTGTTTATACATATGTACATATATGTACTAGTAGTAGTGTGCAATTGCAAACGATGCTGTCATGCTCCTGCCATGTGGTGTGTTGCCCACAATACTCCAAAACCCCCATCCATGTGGCATGCTCATAACATTTCCTGGTCTATGTTCTTCCATCGAAGAGGAGCTGCATAGGTATGTTTGCCAATCTATGGCTTTCCTAAACTCCTCACGGTTAGATATACGATAAACAATAAAGGATGGGTTACCAGATATAGTAGACACGCGAAAGTATCTTAACATTTTATGTTATTAATTAATTGGCTTGAAAAGTATCTCATCGTAATTTATCTGGCTTTATTGACCTGGCCGCCTACTGTTACAGAAATAGTTTTTTTTCTCTCTCTCTCTCTCTCTCTCTCTACAACAACACTGCTGTGTCCTTCGGCACTCTTGTCAGTTAATGGCCATTTATTCTGCCAAACTATCTATAAACATTACGATTGACATGGGCTTACGACCTTCAATGGGCGATTGGGAAACATTTCTGATTTCATTTTGTGTATCTTTCGAGGAAATTTCATACGATTCCACGGTTTCGGATACAAATTACGAAATGTATGCTTTTTATGTTTCGCAATTATGGATCTTTGTATCTTTCACTCGCTATCCATCCTTAACCTTCAGACGTTTTATAAATGCTTTTACACAACTTTTGGAACAAAAAAAAGAATAAGACTGACTATGCGTAGGCAGAAAACATTTCCACCCTAAGACTTTTCGCCAAAGGCGCACAGCCACACGTTTCTCTTCTCTATCCGTCATCACTTAAAAATAAAAACAAAAATTTTGTATTCAGTATTTTTGGAAAAAAGAAACACAAAATACATGTAGCCTCCGGGGAAGGAAGATCTTTTTTCTTTATTCAGTATTAGGGTCATACTGTAGCTACATATGTGTAGATTTGAAATATTATAAAGAATTTTTTAAGTATTTTTCTTATATGCGAATATTTTTAAATAATTTATTAGAATACTATTTTGTTGAAGGGATTTTGGGAAATCTTTGTTTGTCATTTTAATAAAAAAATGAATTAGTGCTATGATTTATGATCGAAGACGAATTCCATTATAAAGAGTTTGTAACGATGATGTGGACACTGGCTTCCTGTAATAAATCTACATTTTTTGACATCCATCATAATTTTGGATATTTTTTTTAGACAAATCTTTACGACTTTCACGTGTTGAATCGGGAACGACATTAGGGTGATCTTTTATTAGGAAAGGTGACGCTAGACAAGCTCGTAGAGTGGTGGCATAAAAAATTGTGTCATTTATTTTTGACCACATCAAGGAAAAATCCCAAAATTTTTTCTCACATAATAGAGTGGACCGCTGACGGGGAGATGGTCAGCGAACTTTTGGTAAACACTGGTGATTGATGATGATTTTAGTCGTATGGTGTTGTTTACAGTCACTGAACTCAGAGAGACTTGGTCCAAGAATGAATCCCTGAGGCGGTCCATCTTTTACGCAAATTTAGCATCGACTTTGCTAGCGAATGGTATCTTGCTTGTTAGGGATCACTGGGTCGACTTCTTTTGACATGTCCGTCAACAATGCCCAGTTCAAAGGCTTCAATGATGATTTGTGAAGGTTTCTGTTGGGAATCGATCAAATTCAAAGACTTTCTAAGTTTGAGGAAATTAGTTTATTTCATTTCCATTAAATCTGTAGACTCTATATTGATGGTTGGCACCCTCTCTATCTAGCTCCAAGGGAGTAGCTGTAGAAAAGTCCTACGCTCACTGCCTAGAGGCAATCTACAGGTCGCATCAGACGATAGTGTGGAGTGTGTCGAGATTCCTTTTTAAAGGTTGCTCAGACTAACGCAAGTGGGGCATTTCTTGCGCAGACTATTTGGTACATCTTTATCCAGCTTGGACCTGTTGAGTATTTTAGAAAAGGTTCTGCTTACTAGACTCGATTTCATCGTTACTCAGCTCATTCAGAGAAAATAAAGATACGGACGGACTTACTGATGGTGAAAACTTCTGGCCGGATGATTTGCCACAGATTCCAAAAACAGATCTACTATTTGTTTGATTGTGAAGCCAGATCAGACTAGAGTATGCATTTTTCAAAAACATACATTCATTGGGTCGATATGAGTGAAGAGATTGAAAGCAATACATAGCGAATATGGTATTCAGAGGCATGCTGGGTTTATGTGCTCATGAGGAGCATAATACTTCACAGATGTAATGGTCTGTCTACATACATACATGTGCTTAAATTGACGTCAGATGAGTCGTGGACAGCCCGTCGTACAGGACTTCGTAGGTCTCTGTTCTCCGAAGTACCTAATTTTTGGACTTAGTCTCCAGTTCCTTATGCACGACAAATCTGAACTGCCCAATAGGATGAAATAAAAAGACCGTACATCCTTATCTTTGTAGGTTTGAGGTCGAAATTCTAGATTCCAAAACGTGCTGAGTCTGACTTCTAGTTTGTGGTATGGTAAGGAGTCTTTTAAATTATACTAAGGCTTATTAAGGTTCGATAGACTCATGTCTTTTTTGAGATGAGAAAGACTTATTAATAGTGACAGAGCTTGGTAACGTGGTAATGGAGTTTCTACTCTCCTAAATCTTAAATCAAGCGATTTCAGTCTGTTGCAACTCACCTCAAAAGCACCAATCTTTGTCATTTTTTTTTTTGTTTGCTCATCGAACTTCGTACTCCTTACTTTCTTCAGATATGCTATATGGCCACAAACTCTTAGGAGTCCTCGAGACATCGATGACTTCCTGAAGCAACTCTTCTTTTGATACTCTTTTGTGGTTAGGTTGACAAGTCTTCTAGAGGCTTCCAGGCATCTGGTGTTCTTGCAAAATTGTTTTCAAATGATTACTAGATTTCGTCCACGTGAAGGGAGCCCAAACCAAAAAAAGAATTTCTTAACAACTTTTCATTCAACATCATAACCATCAGAATCTTTATCCAGCTCTGAAAAAAGGGTTCAAATAGTCAAGATTCTGTGGTAGAACTGCTCTCATGCAGACAAACTTAGCATTTATTGTGCCTTACATGGCTCATGGGTTTTTCTTCAGAATTTATTAGCAATTTAATAAAATCAGAACTGGTATAGATAGCAAAGACATCCACATTTGCTAAGGACCAAATTAACAAGGCCTCCGAATTTTATAAGATGTTTGCGTGATGGTATCTCTTTGGTCTCTATCTCTACCCACTTAACGCAGACATCATCCTCCATCCATGTTAAGTAATAAAGGTATCTACTTCTGTCAATCATTACACTACATACCCAATATCCGAACCATTTACATATCAGTTATACTGATAGATGTCGCTATTTGTATTTTTGTTCAAATACCTTTGGAGCTCTGGTGTATGGTAACACTGTTTTCGAGAGAATTTTCAAACGAATAGAAATAGACAAATGTTTAGGACATGGTGGTGAAAAGCAGCTTTACAGCTTGTTAGTTAGACTATAGGTATAAAGGTTGCAGTAGAGAAGTCGATTCCCCTTCCAAAACGAGGATGCATTGACTTTTCAACAAGTACCTAGTTTCATTCAAACACCAGGAAACCCTTAAATGTTCTCACACTATCCAGTATTGGAACAATTCATTACCTCAACAGTGGAACAGTGTCGTGCAACAAGTCTTTTGTATCCCAAACCTACTCTGACAGTCCATATTAGTGTCAACCACCAGCAAATTAACGAGCGGTACGCACAAACACTGCACTTCGTGTGTAGGAGTCCCATCGCCTCTTCCTTTGTCTGGGATGTGTGTTCCCCCTTCAAAATTGAACCTCCAAATGTGAGCGATATTTAATGGAGATGGATACGTACTTGGGGCATGGTCTATGGACCTCCATTTGGTTCTAATTTATGGCGACACTCGACGACCACAGAAATGACACAAAAAAAATCGAATGAAAGAAATTTGAAAATGACACCAAAGGCTAAGCCACAAATGGTAGGTTTCCTTTAAACTCCTTTTGTGCAGCTGAACAGCAACGACAAAGGGAAAAACGAACGAAAGAGGGTTGAAAAAGCAGGCACCAAGGCACCAATTTATGTCACAGACATGATAAACGGCGCAAGAGGTGGCCCCAGTTATTCCGTCCTCTACTCTACGCCGACAATGGCACCAAGGGAGCAGCGCACTATACAACCCAATTGCTTATTAATTATGCACATGCGTCCAACGCTTTAATTGAAATATTATACGAAATGCGACCCACGCACCACAGTGTGCTTGGTCTCTTTTTACCCATTCACGTGAAGTGGAATGGAACTTTCGTAACCATGCGCTCGTCAAGGCTAAGCCATGGGCTGTCCTGAATGCATTATACAAGTATGTGGCGGCTTTCAAAGTCAAGAGCACGACCGACATTTATAAGATTAAAAGCCACTTCCACAAACCGAGAGATACTTTAATGCAATTTACTTCTTTTTTTTTCTGACTTTTTGTAGAGCATTTTTTATTTCTATGAAGCTAAGTGGTAAAACCAAATCAAGGTCGGTTTTTTGAATCCAGGGCAGATGGAGGAAATTTCAAAAAAAGAAAAACTAGTCTAACGTGGGTGTTAAACTGTCGATTAATTGTATTTCGCTGTCAGATGACTTTCTTCGGAATATTTTTTTGTAGATGAACGTAATAGTTGCTGATGGTATCTGTCGCTTGTTATCTAATTGGGCTTCACAAACTAATTGAGCTCCAAAATTGGTATCACTTAAGGGTTGGGAAAGACCACTTATGTCCAGTCACTGGGAATGTTGACAAATGTCGTTAATATCGTGGCCTCACAGATCTTTTAGTTTCATTGTCACATTTACTTACCTGTCTCTGCAACGGCGGACCAATTGTAGAGCCTTTTAAGCAACATTCTCAAATACAACAGCATAAGATCTACTAACTAAGAATCAACGCCGTCTAGGACGGTAAAATCCCACCAAATGAATGAGCCCTTGATTCAACTAGTTCATGTTAAGGAAAATTGGGATGAGTGTCTTAAACTAGTCTCAAGAAGCATGTTATAGAGATCGTTCAAATGTCTAATAGCAGCCAACTTAGTATAACAAATTGTGAGAAACTTTTCTGTTTCCAATCTGCATTTCGAGGCAGCAGCTAAGCTAGTTCGTGCCTTAAATGCACAGAAACAGAACAGCAGGCTCGAAATGCGTGATTGGAGGATTTAGTGAGATTGTGGGTATCCAGTTCTGTGGGCTATACAAAGCCCTTTTTTTCACACTTTTTTTGGTTGAAACATTTTCAGTTTCCAATCTGCATTTCGAGGCAGCAGCTAAGCTAGTTCGTGCCTTAAATGCACAGAAACAGAACAGCAGGCTCGAGATGCGTGATTGGAGGATTTAGTGAGATTGTGGGTATCCAGTTCTGTGGGCTATACAAAGCCCTTTTTTTCACACTTTTTTTGGTTGAAAAATTTTCAGTTTCCAATCTGCATTTCGAGGCAGCAGCTAAGCTAGTTTGTGCCTTAAATGCACAGAAACAGAACAGCAGGCTCGAGATGCGTGATTAGAGGATTTAGTGAGATTGTGGGTATCCAGTTCTGTGGGCTATACAAAGCCCTTTTTTTCACACTTTTTTTGGTTGAAACATTTTCAGTTTCCAATCTGCATTTCGAGGCAGCAGCTAAGCTAGTTCGTGCCTTAAATGCACAGAAACAGAACAGCAGGCTCGAGATGCGTGATTGGAGGATTTAGTGAGATTGTGGGTATCCAGTTCTGTGGGCTATACGTAGCAATTTTTTCACACTTTTTTTGGTTGAAAAATTTTCTGTTTCCAATCTGCATTTAGAGGCAGCAGCTAAGCTAGTTCGTGCCTTCAATGCACAGAAACAGAACAGCAGGCTCGAGATGCGTGATTGGAGGATTTAGTGAGATTGTGGGTATCCAGTTCTGTGGGCTATACGTAGCAATTTTTTCACACTTTTTTTGGTTGAAAAATTTTCAGTTTCCAATCTGCATTTCGAGGCAGCAGCTAAGCTAGTTCGTGCCTTAAATGCACAGAAACAGAACAGCAGGCTCGAGATGCGTGATTGGAGGATTTAGTGAGATTGTGGGTATCCAGTTCTGTGGGCTATACATTGCAATTTTTTCACACTTTTTTTGGTTGAAAAATTTTCAGTTTCCAATCTGCATTTAGAGGCAGCAGCTAAGCTAGTTCCTGCTTTAAATGCACAGAAACAGAACAGCAGGCTCGAGATGCGTGATTGGAGGATTTAGTGAGATTGTGGGTATCCAGTTCTGTGGGCTATACATTGCAATTTTTTCACACTTTTTTTGGTTGAAAAATTTTCAGTTTCCAATCTGCATTTAGAGGCAGCAGCTAAGCTAGTTCCTGCTTTAAATGCACAGAAACAGAACAGCAGGCTCGAGATGCGTGATTGGAGGATTTAGTGAGATTGTGGGTATCCAGTTCTGTGGGCTATACAAAGCCCTTTTTTTCACACTTTTTTTGGTTAAAAAATTTTCTGTTTCCAATCTGCATTTCGAGGCAGCAGCTAAGCTAGTTCGTGCCTTAAATGCACAGAAACAGAACAGCAGGCTCGAGATGCGTGATTGGAGGATTTAGTGAGATTGTGGGTATCCAGTTCTGTGGGCTATACAAAGCCCTTTTTTCACACTTTTTTTGGTTGAAAAATTTTCTGTTTCCAATCTGCATTTCGAGGCAGCAGCTAAGCTAGTTCGTGCTTTAAATGCACAGAAACAGAACAGCAGGCTCGAGATGCGTGATTGAAGGATTTAGTGAGATTGTGGGTATCCAGTTCTGTGGGCCCTTTTTTCCACACTTTTTTTGGTTGAAAAATTTTCAGTTTCCAATCTGCATTTCGAGGCAGCAGCTAAGCTAGTTCGTGCCTTAAATGCACAGAAACAGAACAGCAGGCTCGAGATGCGTGATTGGAGGATTTAGTGAGATTGTGGGTATCCAGTTCTGTGGGCTATACAAAGCCCTTTTTTTCACACTTTTTTTGGTTGAAAAATTTTCTGTTTCCAATCTGCATTTCGAGGCAGCAGCTAAGCTAGTTCGTGCTTTAAATGCACAGAAACAGAACAGCAGGCTCGAGATGCGTGATTGGAGGATTTAGTGAGATTGTGGGTATCCAGTTCTGTGGGCTATACAAAGGTCTTTTTTCCACACTTTTTTTGGTTGAAAAATTTTCAGTTTCCAATCTGCATTTCGAGGCAGCAGCTAAGCTAGTTCGTGCCTTAAATGCACAGAAACAGAACAGCAGGCTCGAGATGCGTGATTGGAGGATTTAGTGAGATTGTGGGTATCCAGTTCTGTGGGCTATACAAAGCCCTTTTTTTCACACTTTTTTTGGTTGAAAAATTTTCAGTTTCCAATCTGCATTTCGAGGCAGCAGCTAAGCTAGTTCGTGCCTTAAATGCACAGAAACAGAACAGCAGGCTCGAGATGCGTGATTGGAGGATTTAGTGAGATTGTGGGTATCCAGTTCTGTGGGCTATACAAAGCCCTTTTTTTCACACTTTTTTTGGTTGAAAAATTTTCTGTTTCCAATCTGCATTTCGAGGCAGCAGCTAAGCTAGTTCGTGCCTTAAATGCACAGAAACAGAACAGCAGGCTCGAGATGCGTGATTGGAGGATTTAGTGAGATTGTGGGTATCCAGTTCTGTGGGCTATACAAAGCCCTTTTTTTCACACTTTTTTTGGTTGAAAAATTTTCTGTTTCCAATCTGCATTTCGAGGCAGCAGCTAAGCTAGTTCGTGCTTTAAATGCACAGAAACAGATCAGCAGGCTCGAGATGCGTGATTGGAGGATTTAGTGAGATTGTGGGTATCCAGTTCTCTGGGCTATACAAAGCCCTTTTTTTCACACTTTTTTTGGTTGAAAAATTTTCTGTTTCCAATCTGCATTTCGAGGCAGCAGCTAAGCTAGTTCGTGCTTTAAATGGACAGAAACAGAACAGCAGGCTCGAGATGCGTGATTGAAGGATTTAGTGAGATTGTGGGTATCCAGTTCTGTGGGCTATACAAAGCCCTTTTTTCCACACTTTTTTTGGTTGAAAAATTTTCAGTTTCCAATCTGCATTTCGAGGCAGCAGCTAAGCTAGTTCGTGCCTTAAATGCACAGAAACAGAACAGCAGGCTCGAGATGCGTGATTGAAGGATTTAGTGAGATTGTGGGTATCCAGTTCTGTGGGCTATACAAAGCCCTTTTTTTCACACTTTTTTTGGTTGAAAAATTTTCTGTTTCCAATCTGCATTTCGAGGCAGCAGCTAAGCTAGTTCGTGCTTTAAATGCACAGAAACAGAACAGCAGGCTCGAGATGCGTGATTGAAGGATTTAGTGAGATTGTGGGTATCCAGTTCTGTGGGCTATACAAAGCCCTTTTTTTCACACTTTTTTTGGTTGAAAAATTTTCTGTTTCCAATCTGCATTTCGAGGCAGCAGCTAAGCTAGTTCGTGCTTTAAATGCACAGAAACAGAACAGCAGGCTCGAGATGCGTGATTGAAGGATTTAGTGAGATTGTGGGTATCCAGTTCTGTGGGCTATACATAGCCCTTTTTTTCACACTTTTTTTGGTTGAAAAATTTTCTGTTTCCAATCTGCATTTCGAGGCAGCAGCTAAGCTAGTTCCTGCTTTAAATGCACAGAAACAGAACAGCAGGCTCGAGATGCGTGATTGGAGGATTTAGTGAGATTATGGGTATCCAGTTCTGTGGGCTATACGTAGCAATTTTTTCACACTTTTTTTGGTTGAAAAATTTTCAGTTTCCAATCTGCATTTCGAGGCAGCAGCTAAGCTAGTTCGTGCCTTAAATGCACAGAAACAGAACAGCAGGCTCGAGATGCGTGATTGGAGGATTTAGTGAGATTGTGGGTATCCAGTTCTGTGGGCTATACAAAGCCCTTTTTTTCACACTTTTTTTGGTTGAAAAATTTTCAGTTTCCAATCTGCATTTCGAGGCAGCAGCTAAGCTAGTTCGTGCCTTAAATGCACAGAAACAGAACAGCAGGCTCGAGATGCGTGATTGGAGGATTTAGTGAGATTGTGGGTATCCAGTTCTGTGGGCTATACAAAGCCCTTTTTTCACACTTTTTTTGGTTGAAAAATTTTCAGTTTCCAATCTGCATTTCGAGGCAGCAGCTAAACTAGTTCGTGCTTTAAATGCACAGAAACAGAACAGCAGGCTCGAGATGCGTGATTGGAGGATTTAGTGAGATTGTGGGTATCCAGTTCTGTGGGCTATACAAAGCCCTTTTTTTCACACTTTTTTTGGTTGAAAAATTTTCATTTTCCAATCTGCATTTCGAGGCAGCAGCTAAGCTAGTTCGTGCCTTAAATGCACAGAAACAGAACAGCAGGCTCGAGATGCGTGATTGGAGGATTTAGTGAGATTGTGGGTATCCAGTTCTGTGGGCTATACGTAGCAATTTTTTCACACTTTTTTTGGTTGAAAAATTTTCAGTTTCCAATCTGCATTTAGAGGCAGCAGCTAAGCTAGTTCCTGCTTTAAATGCACAGAAACAGAACAGCAGGCTCGAGATGCGTGATTGGAGGATTTAGTGAGATTGTGGGTATCCAGTTCTGTGGGCTATACATTGCAATTTTTTCACACTTTTTTTGGTTGAAAAATTTTCAGTTTCCAATCTGCATTTCGAGGCAGCAGCTAAGCTAGTTCGTGCCTTAAATGCACAGAAACAGAACAGCAGGCTCGAGATGCGTGATTGGAGGATTTAGTGAGATTGTGGGTATCCATTTCTGTGGGCTATACAAAGCCCTTTTTTTCACACTTTTTTTGGTTAAAAAATTTTCTGTTTCCAATCTGCATTTCGAGGCAGCAGCTAAGCTAGTTCGTGCTTTAAATGCACAGAAACAGAACAGCAGGCTCGAGATGCGTGATTGAAGGATTTAGTGAGATTGTGGGTATCCAGTTCTGTGGGCTATACAAAGCCCTTTTTTTCACACTTTTTTTGGTTGAAAAATTTTCAGTTTCCAATCTGCATTTCGAGGCAGCAGCTAAGCTAGTTCGTGCTTTAAATGCACAGAAACAGAACAGCAGGCTCGAGATGCGTGATTGAAGGATTTAGTGAGATTGTGGGTATCCAGTTCTGTGGGCTATACAAAGCCCTTTTTTCCACACTTTTTTTGGTTGAAAAATTTTCTGTTTCCAATCTGCATTTCGAGGCAGCAGCTAAGCTAGTTCGTGCCTTAAATGCACAGAAACAGAACAGCAGGCTCGAGATGCGTGATTGGAGGATTTAGTGCGATTGTGGGTATCCAGTTCTGTGGGCTATACAAAGCCCTTTTTTCCACACTTTTTTTGGTTGAAAATTTTTCAGTTTCCAATCTGCATTTCGAGGCAGCAGCTGAGCTAGTTCGTGCCTTAAATGCACAGAAACAGAACAGCAGGCTCGAGATGCGTGATTGGAGGATTTAGTCAGATTGTGGGTATCCAGTTCTGTGGGCTATACAAAGCCCTTTTTTTCACACTTTTTTTGGTTAAAAAATTTTCTGTTTCCAATCTGCATTTCGAGGCAGCAGCTAAGCTAGTTCGTGCTTTAAATGCACAGAAACAGAACAGCAGGCTCGAGATGCGTGATTGAAGGATTTAGTGAGATTGTGGGTATCCAGTTCTGTGGGCTATACAAAGCCCTTTTTTTCACACTTTTTTTGGTTGAAAAATTTTCAGTTTCCAATCTGCATTTCGAGGCAGCAGCTAAGCTAGTTCGTGCTTTAAATGCACAGAAACAGAACAGCAGGCTCGAGATGCGTGATTGGAGGATTTAGTGAGATTGTGGGTATCCAGTTCTGTGGGCTATACAAAGCCCTTTTTTTCACACTTTTTTTGGTTGAAAAATTTTCTGTTTCCAATCTGCATTTCGAGGCAGCAGCTAAGCTAGTTCGTGCTTTAAATGCACAGAAACAGAACAGCAGGCTCGAGATGCGTGATTGAAGGATTTAGTGAGATTGTGGGTATCCAGTTCTGTGGGCTATACAAAGCCCTTTTTTCCACACTTTTTATGGTTGAAAAATTTTCTGTTTCCAATCTGCATTTCGAGGCAGCAGCTAAGCTAGTTCGTGCCTTAAATGCACAGAAACAGAACAGCAGGCTCGAGATGCGTGATTGAAGGATTTAGTGAGATTGTGGGTATCCAGTTCTGTGGGCTATACAAAGCCCTTTTTTTCACACTTTTTTTGGTTGAAAAATTTTCTGTTTCCAATCTGCATTTCGAGGCAGCAGCTAAGCTAGTTCGTGCCTTAAATGCACAGAAACAGAACAGCAGGCTCGAGATGCGTGATTGGAGGATTTAGTGAGATTGTGGGTATCCAGTTCTGTGGGCTATACAAAGCCCTTTTTTCCACACTTTTTATGGTTGAAAAATTTTCTGTTTCCAATCTGCATTTCGAGGCAGCAGCTAAACTAGTTCGTGCCTTAAATGCACAGAAACAGAACAGCAGGCTCGAGATGCGTGATTGAAGGATTTAGTGAGATTGTGGGTATCCAGTTCTGTGGGCTATACATAGCCCTTTTTTTCACACTTTTTTTGGTTGAAAAATTTTCTGTTTCCAATCTGCATTTCGAGGCAGCAGCTAAGCTAGTTCCTGCTTTAAATGCACAGAAACAGAACAGCAGGCTCGAGATGCGTGATTGGAGGATTTAGTGAGATTATGGGTATCCAGTTCTGTGGGCTATACGTAGCAATTTTTTCACACTTTTTTTGGTTGAAAAATTTTCAGTTTCCAATCTGCATTTCGAGGCAGCAGCTAAGCTAGTTCGTGCCTTAAATGCACAGAAACAGAACAGCAGGCTCGAGATGCGTGATTGGAGGATTTAGTGAGATTGTGGGTATCCAGTTCTGTGGGCTATACAAAGCCCTTTTTTTCACACTTTTTTTGGTTGAAAAATTTTCAGTTTCCAATCTGCATTTCGAGGCAGCAGCTAAGCTAGTTCGTGCCTTAAATGCACAGAAACAGAACAGCAGGCTCGAGATGCGTGATTGGAGGATTTAGTGAGATTGTGGGTATCCAGTTCTGTGGGCTATACAAAGCCCTTTTTTCACACTTTTTTTGGTTGAAAAATTTTCAGTTTCCAATCTGCATTTCGAGGCAGCAGCTAAACTAGTTCGTGCTTTAAATGCACAGAAACAGAACAGCAGGCTCGAGATGCGTGATTGGAGGATTTAGTGAGATTGTGGGTATCCAGTTCTGTGGGCTATACAAAGCCCTTTTTTTCACACTTTTTTTGGTTGAAAAATTTTCATTTTCCAATCTGCATTTCGAGGCAGCAGCTAAGCTAGTTCGTGCCTTAAATGCACAGAAACAGAACAGCAGGCTCGAGATGCGTGATTGGAGGATTTAGTGAGATTGTGGGTATCCAGTTCTGTGGGCTATACGTAGCAATTTTTTCACACTTTTTTTGGTTGAAAAATTTTCAGTTTCCAATCTGCATTTAGAGGCAGCAGCTAAGCTAGTTCCTGCTTTAAATGCACAGAAACAGAACAGCAGGCTCGAGATGCGTGATTGGAGGATTTAGTGAGATTGTGGGTATCCAGTTCTGTGGGCTATACATTGCAATTTTTTCACACTTTTTTTGGTTGAAAAATTTTCAGTTTCCAATCTGCATTTCGAGGCAGCAGCTAAGCTAGTTCGTGCCTTAAATGCACAGAAACAGAACAGCAGGCTCGAGATGCGTGATTGGAGGATTTAGTGAGATTGTGGGTATCCATTTCTGTGGGCTATACAAAGCCCTTTTTTTCACACTTTTTTTGGTTAAAAAATTTTCTGTTTCCAATCTGCATTTCGAGGCAGCAGCTAAGCTAGTTCGTGCTTTAAATGCACAGAAACAGAACAGCAGGCTCGAGATGCGTGATTGAAGGATTTAGTGAGATTGTGGGTATCCAGTTCTGTGGGCTATACAAAGCCCTTTTTTTCACACTTTTTTTGGTTGAAAAATTTTCAGTTTCCAATCTGCATTTCGAGGCAGCAGCTAAGCTAGTTCGTGCTTTAAATGCACAGAAACAGAACAGCAGGCTCGAGATGCGTGATTGAAGGATTTAGTGAGATTGTGGGTATCCAGTTCTGTGGGCTATACAAAGCCCTTTTTTCCACACTTTTTTTGGTTGAAAAATTTTCTGTTTCCAATCTGCATTTCGAGGCAGCAGCTAAGCTAGTTCGTGCCTTAAATGCACAGAAACAGAACAGCAGGCTCGAGATGCGTGATTGGAGGATTTAGTGCGATTGTGGGTATCCAGTTCTGTGGGCTATACAAAGCCCTTTTTTCCACACTTTTTTTGGTTGAAAATTTTTCAGTTTCCAATCTGCATTTCGAGGCAGCAGCTGAGCTAGTTCGTGCCTTAAATGCACAGAAACAGAACAGCAGGCTCGAGATGCGTGATTGGAGGATTTAGTCAGATTGTGGGTATCCAGTTCTGTGGGCTATACAAAGCCCTTTTTTTCACACTTTTTTTGGTTAAAAAATTTTCTGTTTCCAATCTGCATTTCGAGGCAGCAGCTAAGCTAGTTCGTGCTTTAAATGCACAGAAACAGAACAGCAGGCTCGAGATGCGTGATTGAAGGATTTAGTGAGATTGTGGGTATCCAGTTCTGTGGGCTATACAAAGCCCTTTTTTTCACACTTTTTTTGGTTGAAAAATTTTCAGTTTCCAATCTGCATTTCGAGGCAGCAGCTAAGCTAGTTCGTGCTTTAAATGCACAGAAACAGAACAGCAGGCTCGAGATGCGTGATTGGAGGATTTAGTGAGATTGTGGGTATCCAGTTCTGTGGGCTATACAAAGCCCTTTTTTTCACACTTTTTTTGGTTGAAAAATTTTCTGTTTCCAATCTGCATTTCGAGGCAGCAGCTAAGCTAGTTCGTGCTTTAAATGCACAGAAACAGAACAGCAGGCTCGAGATGCGTGATTGAAGGATTTAGTGAGATTGTGGGTATCCAGTTCTGTGGGCTATACAAAGCCCTTTTTTCCACACTTTTTATGGTTGAAAAATTTTCTGTTTCCAATCTGCATTTCGAGGCAGCAGCTAAGCTAGTTCGTGCCTTAAATGCACAGAAACAGAACAGCAGGCTCGAGATGCGTGATTGAAGGATTTAGTGAGATTGTGGGTATCCAGTTCTGTGGGCTATACAAAGCCCTTTTTTTCACACTTTTTTTGGTTGAAAAATTTTCTGTTTCCAATCTGCATTTCGAGGCAGCAGCTAAGCTAGTTCGTGCCTTAAATGCACAGAAACAGAACAGCAGGCTCGAGATGCGTGATTGGAGGATTTAGTGAGATTGTGGGTATCCAGTTCTGTGGGCTATACAAAGCCCTTTTTTCCACACTTTTTATGGTTGAAAAATTTTCTGTTTCCAATCTGCATTTCGAGGCAGCAGCTAAACTAGTTCGTGCCTTAAATGCACAGAAACAGAACAGCAGGCTCGAGATGCGTGATTGGAGGATTTAGTGAGATTGTGGGTATCCCGTTCTGTGGGCTATACGTAGCAATTTTTTCACACTTTTTTTGGTTGAAAAATTTTCAGTTTCCAATCTGCATTTCGAGGCAGCAGCTAAGCTAGTTCGTGCTTTAAATGCACAGAAACAGAACAGCAGGCTCGAGATGCGTGATTGGAGGATTTAGTGAGATTGTGGGTATCCAGTTCTGTGGGCTATACAAAGCCCATTTTTCCACACTTTTTTTGGTTGAAAAATTTTCAGTTTCCAATCTGCATTTCGAGGCAGCAGCTAAGCTAGTTCGTGCTTTAAATGCACAGAAACAGAACAGCAGGCTCGAGATGCGTGATTGGAGGATTTAGTGAGATTGTGGGTATCCAGTTCTGTGGGCTATACAAAGCCCATTTTTCCACACTTTTTTTGGTTGAAAAATTTTCAGTTTCCAATCTGCATTTCGAGGCAGCAGCTAAGCTAGTTCGTGCTTTAAATGCACAGAAACAGAACAGCAGGCTCGAGATGCGTGATTGGAGGATTTAGTGAGATTGTGGGTATCCAGTTCTGTGGGCTATACAAAGCCCTTTTTTTCACACTTTTTTTGGTTGAAAAATTTTCAGTTTCCAATCTGCATTTCGAGGCAGCAGCTAAGCTAGTTCGTGCCTTAAATGCACAGAAACAGAACAGCAGGCTCGAGATGCGTGATTGGAGGATTTAGTGAGATTGTGGGTATCCAGTTCTGTGGGCTATACAAAGCCCTTTTTTCCACACTTTTTTTGGTTGAAAAATTTTCAGTTTCCAATCTGCATTTCGAGGCAGCAGCTAAGCTAGTTCGTGCCTTAAATGCACAGAAACAGAACAGCAGGCTCGAGATGCGTGATTGAAGGATTTAGTGAGATTGTGGGTATCCAGTTCTGTGGGCTATACAAAGCCCTTTTTTTCACACTTTTTTTGGTTGAAAAATTTTCTGTTTCCAATCTGCATTTCGAGGCAGCAGCTAAGCTAGTTCGTGCCTTAAATGCACAGAAACAGAACAGCAGGCTCGAGATGCGTGATTGAAGGATTTAGTGAGATTGTGGGTATCCAGTTCTGTGGGCTATACAAAGCCCTTTTTTTCACACTTTTTTTGGTTGAAAAATTTTCTGTTTCCAATCTGCATTTCGAGGCAGCAGCTAAGCTAGTTCGTGCTTTAAATGCACAGAAACAGAACAGCAGGCTCGAGATGCGTGATTGGAGGATTTAGTGAGATTGTGGGTATCCAGTTCTGTGGGCTATACAAAGCCCTTTTTTTTCACACTTTTTTTGGTTGAAAAATTTTCTGTTTCCAATCTGCATTTCGAGGCAGCAGCTAAGCTAGTTCGTGCTTTAAATGCACAGAAACAGAACAGCAGGCTCGAGATGCGTGATTGAAGGATTTAGTGAGATTGTGGGTATCCAGTTCTGTGGGCGATACAAAGCCCTTTTTTCCACACTTTTTATGGTTGAAAAATTTTCTGTTTCCAATCTGCATTTCGAGGCAGCAGCTAAGCTAGTTCGTGCTTTAAATGCACAGAAACAGAACAGCAGGCTCGAGATGCGTGATTGAAGGATTTAGTGAGATTGTGGGTATCAAGTTCTGTGGGCTATACAAAGCCCTTTTTTCCACACTTTTTTTGGTTGAAAAATTTTCAGTTTCCAATCTGCATTTCGAGGCAGCAGCTAAGCTAGTTCGTGCTTTAAATGCACAGAAACAGAACAGCAGGCTCGAGATGCGTGATTGAAGGATTTAGTGAGATTGTGGGTATCCAGTTCTGTGGGCTATACAAAGCCCTTTTTTCCACACTTTTTTTGGTTGAAAAATTTTCAGTTTCCAATCTGCATTTCGAGGCAGCAGCTAAGCTAGTTCGTGCCTTAAATGCACAGAAACAGAACAGCAGGCTCGAGATGCGTGATTGAAGGATTTAGTGAGATTGTGGGTATCCAGTTCTGTGGGCTATACAAAGCCCTTTTTTCCACACTTTTTTTGGTTGAAAAATTTTCTGTTTCCAATCTGCATTTCGAGGCAGCAGCTAAGCTAGTTCGTGCTTTAAATGCACAGAAACAGAACAGCAGGCTCGAGATGCGTGATTGAAGGATTTAGTGAGATTGTGGGTATCCAGTTCTGTGGGCTATACAAAGCCCTTTTTTCCACACTTTTTTTGGTTGAAAATTTTTCAGTTTCCAATCTGCATTTCGTGGCAGCAGCTAAGCTAGTTCGTGCCTTAAATGCACAGAAACAGAACAGCAGGCTCGAGATGCGTGATTGGAGGATTTAGTGAGATTGTGGGTATCCAGTTCTGTGGGCTATACAAAGCCCTTTTTTTCACACTTTTTTTGGTTAAAAAATTTTCTGTTTCCAATCTGCATTTCGAGGCAGCAGCTAAGCTAGTTCGTGCTTTAAATGCACAGAAACAGAACAGCAGGCTCGAGATGCGTGATTGAAGGATTTAGTGAGATTGTGGGTATCCAGTTCTGTGGGCTATACAAAGCCCTTTTTTTCACACTTTTTTTGGTTGAAAAATTTTCTGTTTCCAATCTGCATTTCGAGGCAGCAGCTAAGCTAGTTCGTGCCTTAAATGCACAGAAACAGAACAGCAGGCTCGAGATGCGTGATTGAAGGATTTAGTGAGATTGTGGGTATCCAGTTCTGTGGGCTATACAAAGCCCTTTTTTTCACACTTTTTTTGGTTGAAAAATTTTCTGTTTCCAATCTGCATTTCGAGGCAGCAGCTAAGCTAGTTCGTGCTTTAAATGCACAGAAACAGAACAGCAGGCTCGAGATGCGTGATTGGAGGATTTAGTGAGATTGTGGGTATCCAGTTCTGTGGGCTATACATAGCCCTTTTTTTCACACTTTTTTTGGTTGAAAAATTTTCTGTTTCCAATCTGCATTTCGAGGCAGCAGCTAAGCTAGTTCCTGCTTTAAATGCACAGAAACAGAACAGCAGGCTCGAGATGCGTGATTGGAGGATTTAGTGAGATTATGGGTATCCAGTTCTGTGGGCTATACGTAGCAATTTTTTCACACTTTTTTTGGTTGAAAAATTTTCAGTTTCCAATCTGCATTTCGAGGCAGCAGCTAAGCTAGTTCGTGCCTTAAATGCACAGAAACAGAACAGCAGGCTCGAGATGCGTGATTGGAGGATTTAGTGAGATTGTGGGTATCCAGTTCTGTGGGCTATACAAAGCCCTTTTTTTCACACTTTTTTTGGTTGAAAAATTTTCAGTTTCCAATCTGCATTTCGAGGCAGCAGCTAAGCTAGTTCGTGCCTTAAATGCACAGAAACAGAACAGCAGGCTCGAGATGCGTGATTGGAGGATTTAGTGAGATTGTGGGTATCCAGTTCTGTGGGCTATACAAAGCCCTTTTTTCCACACTTTTTTTGGTTGAAAAATTTTCAGTTTCCAATCTGCATTTCGAGGCAGCAGCTAAGCTAGTTCGTGCCTTAAATGCACAGAAACAGAACAGCAGGCTCGAGATGCGTGATTGAAGGATTTAGTGAGATTATGGGTATCCAGTTCTGTGGGCTATACAAAGCCCTTTTTTTCACACTTTTTTTGGTTGAAAAATTTTCTGTTTCCAATCTGCATTTCGAGGCAGCAGCTAAGCTAGTTCGTGCTTTAAATGCACAGAAACAGAACAGCAGGCTCGAGATGCGTGATTGGAGGATTTAGTGAGATTGTGGGTATCCAGTTCTGTGGGCTATACAAATCCCTTTTTTTCACACTTTTTTTGGTTGAAACATTTTCAGTTTCCAATCTGCATTTCGAGGCAGCAGCTAAACTAGTTCGTGCCTTAAATGCACAGAAACAGAACAGCAGGCTCGAGATGCGTGATTGGAGGATTTAGTGAGATTGTGGGTATCCCGTTCTGTGGGCTATACGTAGCAATTTTTTCACACTTTTTTTGGTTGAAAAATTTTCAGTTTCCAATCTGCATTTCGAGGCAGCAGCTAAGCTAGTTCGTGCTTTAAATGCACAGAAACAGAACAGCAGGCTCGAGATGCGTGATTGGAGGATTTAGTGAGATTGTGGGTATCCAGTTCTGTGGGCTATACAAAGCCCATTTTTCCACACTTTTTTTGGTTGAAAAATTTTCAGTTTCCAATCTGCATTTCGAGGCAGCAGCTAAGCTAGTTCGTGCTTTAAATGCACAGAAACAGAACAGCAGGCTCGAGATGCGTGATTGGAGGATTTAGTGAGATTGTGGGTATCCAGTTCTGTGGGCTATACAAAGCCCATTTTTCCACACTTTTTTTGGTTGAAAAATTTTCAGTTTCCAATCTGCATTTCGAGGCAGCAGCTAAGCTAGTTCGTGCTTTAAATGCACAGAAACAGAACAGCAGGCTCGAGATGCGTGATTGGAGGATTTAGTGAGATTGTGGGTATCCAGTTCTGTGGGCTATACAAAGCCCTTTTTTTCACACTTTTTTTGGTTGAAAAATTTTCAGTTTCCAATCTGCATTTCGAGGCAGCAGCTAAGCTAGTTCGTGCCTTAAATGCACAGAAACAGAACAGCAGGCTCGAGATGCGTGATTGGAGGATTTAGTGAGATTGTGGGTATCCAGTTCTGTGGGCTATACAAAGCCCTTTTTTCCACACTTTTTTTGGTTGAAAAATTTTCAGTTTCCAATCTGCATTTCGAGGCAGCAGCTAAGCTAGTTCGTGCCTTAAATGCACAGAAACAGAACAGCAGGCTCGAGATGCGTGATTGAAGGATTTAGTGAGATTGTGGGTATCCAGTTCTGTGGGCTATACAAAGCCCTTTTTTTCACACTTTTTTTGGTTGAAAAATTTTCTGTTTCCAATCTGCATTTCGAGGCAGCAGCTAAGCTAGTTCGTGCCTTAAATGCACAGAAACAGAACAGCAGGCTCGAGATGCGTGATTGAAGGATTTAGTGAGATTGTGGGTATCCAGTTCTGTGGGCTATACAAAGCCCTTTTTTTCACACTTTTTTTGGTTGAAAAATTTTCTGTTTCCAATCTGCATTTCGAGGCAGCAGCTAAGCTAGTTCGTGCTTTAAATGCACAGAAACAGAACAGCAGGCTCGAGATGCGTGATTGGAGGATTTAGTGAGATTGTGGGTATCCAGTTCTGTGGGCTATACAAAGCCCTTTTTTTTCACACTTTTTTTGGTTGAAAAATTTTCTGTTTCCAATCTGCATTTCGAGGCAGCAGCTAAGCTAGTTCGTGCTTTAAATGCACAGAAACAGAACAGCAGGCTCGAGATGCGTGATTGAAGGATTTAGTGAGATTGTGGGTATCCAGTTCTGTGGGCGATACAAAGCCCTTTTTTCCACACTTTTTATGGTTGAAAAATTTTCTGTTTCCAATCTGCATTTCGAGGCAGCAGCTAAGCTAGTTCGTGCTTTAAATGCACAGAAACAGAACAGCAGGCTCGAGATGCGTGATTGAAGGATTTAGTGAGATTGTGGGTATCCAGTTCTGTGGGCTATACAAAGCCCTTTTTTCCACACTTTTTTTGGTTGAAAAATTTTCAGTTTCCAATCTGCATTTCGAGGCAGCAGCTAAGCTAGTTCGTGCTTTAAATGCACAGAAACAGAACAGCAGGCTCGAGATGCGTGATTGAAGGATTTAGTGAGATTGTGGGTATCCAGTTCTGTGGGCTATACAAAGCCCTTTTTTCCACACTTTTTTTGGTTGAAAAATTTTCAGTTTCCAATCTGCATTTCGAGGCAGCAGCTAAGCTAGTTCGTGCCTTAAATGCACAGAAACAGAACAGCAGGCTCGAGATGCGTGATTGAAGGATTTAGTGAGATTGTGGGTATCCAGTTCTGTGGGCTATACAAAGCCCTTTTTTCCACACTTTTTTTGGTTGAAAAATTTTCTGTTTCCAATCTGCATTTCGAGGCAGCAGCTAAGCTAGTTCGTGCTTTAAATGCACAGAAACAGAACAGCAGGCTCGAGATGCGTGATTGAAGGATTTAGTGAGATTGTGGGTATCCAGTTCTGTGGGCTATACAAAGCCCTTTTTTCCACACTTTTTTTGGTTGAAAATTTTTCAGTTTCCAATCTGCATTTCGAGGCAGCAGCTAAGCTAGTTCGTGCTTTAAATGCACAGAAACAGAACAGCAGGCTCGAGATGCGTGATTGAAGGATTTAGTGAGATTGTGGGTATCCAGTTCTGTGGGCTATACAAAGCCCTTTTTTCCACACTTTTTTTGGTTGAAAAATTTTCAGTTTCCAATCTGCATTTCGTGGCAGCAGCTAAGCTAGTTCGTGCCTTAAATGCACAGAAACAGAACAGCAGGCTCGAGATGCGTGATTGGAGGATTTAGTGAGATTATGGGTATCCAGTTCTGTGGGCTATACAAAGCCCTTTTTTTCACACTTTTTTTGGTTGAAAAATTTTCTGTTTCCAATCTGCATTTCGAGGCAGCAGCTAAGCTAGTTCGTGCTTTAAATGCACAGAAACAGAACAGCAGGCTCGAGATGCGTGATTGGAGGATTTAGTGAGATTGTGGGTATCCAGTTCTGTGGGCTATACAAATCCCTTTTTTTCACACTTTTTTTGGTTGAAAAATTTTCTGTTTCCAATCTGCATTTCGAGGCAGCAGCTAAGCTAGTTCGTGCCTTAAATGCACAGAAACAGAACAGCAGGCTCGAGATGCGTGATTGAAGGATTTAGTGAGATTGTGGGTATCCAGTTCTGTGGGCTATACAAAGCCCTTTTTTTCACACTTTTTTTGGTTGAAAAATTTTCTGTTTCCAATCTGCATTTCGAGGCAGCAGCTAAGCTAGTTCGTGCTTTAAATGCACAGAAACAGAACAGCAGGCTCGAGATGCGTGATTGGAGGATTTAGTGAGATTGTGGGTATCCAGTTCTGTGGGCTATACAAAGCCCTTTTTTCCACACTTTTTTTGGTTGAAAAATTTTCAGTTTCCAATCTGCATTTCGAGGCAGCAGCTAAGCTAGTTCGTGCCTTAAATGCACAGAAACAGAACAGCAGGCTCGAGATGCGTGATTGAAGGATTTAGTGAGATTGTGGGTATCCAGTTCTGTGGGCTATACAAAGCCCTTTTTTCCACACTTTTTTTGGTTGAAAAATTTTCAGTTTCCAATCTGCATTTCGAGGCAGCAGCTAAGCTAGTTCGTGCCTTAAATGCACAGAAACAGAACAGAAGGCTCGAGATGCGTGATTGAAGGATTTAGTGAGATTATGGGTATCCAGTTCTGTGGGCTATACAAAGCCCTTTTTTTCACACTTTTTTTGGTTGAAAAATTTTCTGTTTCCAATCTGCATTTCGAGGCAGCAGCTAAGCTAGTTCGTGCTTTAAATGCACAGAAACAGAACAGCAGGCTCGAGATGCGTGATTGGAGGATTTAGTGAGATTGTGGGTATCCAGTTCTGTGGGCTATACAAAGCCCTTTTTTTCACACTTTTTTTGGTTGAAAAATTTTCTGTTTCCAATCTGCATTTCGAGGCAGCAGCTAAGCTAGTTCGTGCCTTAAATGCACAGAAACAGAACAGCAGGCTCGAGATGCGTGATTGAAGGATTTAGTGAGATTGTGGGTATCCAGTTCTGTGGGCTATACAAAGCCCTTTTTTCCACACTTTTTTTGGTTGAAAAATTGTCTGTTTCCAATCTGCATTTCGAGGCAGCAGCTAAGCTAGTTTGTGCTTTAAATGCACAGAAACAGAACAGCAGGCTCGAGATGCGTGATTGAAGGATTTAGTGAGATTGTGGGTATCCAGTTCTGTGGGCTATACAAAGCCCTTTTTTCCACACTTTTTTTGGTTGAAAAATTTTCAGTTTCCAATCTGCATTTCGAGGCAGCAGCTAAGCTAGTTCGTGCCTTAAATGCACAGAAACAGAACAGCAGGCTCGAGATGCGTGATTGAAGGATTTAGTGAGATTGTGGGTATCCAGTTCTGTGGGCTATACAAAGCCCTTTTTTCCACACTTTTTTTGGTTGAAAAATTTTCTGTTTCCAATCTGCATTTCGAGGCAGCAGCTAAGCTAGTTCGTGCTTTAAATGCACAGAAACAGAACAGCAGGCTCGAGATGCGTGATTGAAGGATTTAGTGAGATTGTGGGTATCCAGTTCTGTGGGCTATACAAAGCCCTTTTTTCCACACTTTTTTTGGTTGAAAATTTTTCAGTTTCCAATCTGCATTTCGAGGCAGCAGCTAAGCTAGTTCGTGCTTTAAATGCACAGAAACAGAACAGCAGGCTCGAGATGCGTGATTGAAGGATTTAGTGAGATTGTGGGTATCCAGTTCTGTGGGCTATACAAAGCCCTTTTTTCCACACTTTTTTTGGTTGAAAAATTTTCAGTTTCCAATCTGCATTTCGTGGCAGCAGCTAAGCTAGTTCGTGCCTTAAATGCACAGAAACAGAACAGCAGGCTCGAGATGCGTGATTGGAGGATTTAGTGAGATTATGGGTATCCAGTTCTGTGGGCTATACAAAGCCCTTTTTTTCACACTTTTTTTGGTTGAAAAATTTTCTGTTTCCAATCTGCATTTCGAGGCAGCAGCTAAGCTAGTTCGTGCTTTAAATGCACAGAAACAGAACAGCAGGCTCGAGATGCGTGATTGGAGGATTTAGTGAGATTGTGGGTATCCAGTTCTGTGGGCTATACAAATCCCTTTTTTTCACACTTTTTTTGGTTGAAAAATTTTCTGTTTCCAATCTGCATTTCGAGGCAGCAGCTAAGCTAGTTCGTGCCTTAAATGCACAGAAACAGAACAGCAGGCTCGAGATGCGTGATTGAAGGATTTAGTGAGATTGTGGGTATCCAGTTCTGTGGGCTATACAAAGCCCTTTTTTTCACACTTTTTTTGGTTGAAAAATTTTCTGTTTCCAATCTGCATTTCGAGGCAGCAGCTAAGCTAGTTCGTGCTTTAAATGCACAGAAACAGAACAGCAGGCTCGAGATGCGTGATTGGAGGATTTAGTGAGATTGTGGGTATCCAGTTCTGTGGGCTATACAAAGCCCTTTTTTCCACACTTTTTTTGGTTGAAAAATTTTCAGTTTCCAATCTGCATTTCGAGGCAGCAGCTAAGCTAGTTCGTGCCTTAAATGCACAGAAACAGAACAGCAGGCTCGAGATGCGTGATTGAAGGATTTAGTGAGATTGTGGGTATCCAGTTCTGTGGGCTATACAAAGCCCTTTTTTCCACACTTTTTTTGGTTGAAAAATTTTCAGTTTCCAATCTGCATTTCGAGGCAGCAGCTAAGCTAGTTCGTGCCTTAAATGCACAGAAACAGAACAGAAGGCTCGAGATGCGTGATTGAAGGATTTAGTGAGATTATGGGTATCCAGTTCTGTGGGCTATACAAAGCCCTTTTTTTCACACTTTTTTTGGTTGAAAAATTTTCTGTTTCCAATCTGCATTTCGAGGCAGCAGCTAAGCTAGTTCGTGCTTTAAATGCACAGAAACAGAACAGCAGGCTCGAGATGCGTGATTGGAGGATTTAGTGAGATTGTGGGTATCCAGTTCTGTGGGCTATACAAAGCCCTTTTTTTCACACTTTTTTTGGTTGAAAAATTTTCTGTTTCCAATCTGCATTTCGAGGCAGCAGCTAAGCTAGTTCGTGCCTTAAATGCACAGAAACAGAACAGCAGGCTCGAGATGCGTGATTGAAGGATTTAGTGAGATTGTGGGTATCCAGTTCTGTGGGCTATACAAAGCCCTTTTTTCCACACTTTTTTTGGTTGAAAAATTGTCTGTTTCCAATCTGCATTTCGAGGCAGCAGCTAAGCTAGTTTGTGCTTTAAATGCACAGAAACAGAACAGCAGGCTCGAGATGCGTGATTGAAGGATTTAGTGAGATTGTGGGTATCCAGTTCTGTGGGCTATACAAAGCCCTTTTTTCCACACTTTTTTTGGTTGAAAAATTTTCAGTTTCCAATCTGCATTTCGAGGCAGCAGCTAAGCTAGTTTGTGCTTTAAATGCACAGAAACAGAACAGCAGGCTCGAGATGCGTGATTGAAGGATTTAGTGAGATTGTGGGTATCCAGTTCTGTGGGCTATACAAAGCCCTTTTTTCCACACTTTTTTTGGTTGAAAAATTTTCAGTTTCCAATCTGCATTTCGAGGCAGCAGCTAAGCTAGTTCGTGCCTTAAATGCACAGAAACAGAACAGCAGGCTCGAGATGCGTGATTGGAGGATTTAGTGAGATTGTGGGTATCCAGTTCTGTGGGCTATACAAAGCCCTTTTTTTCACACTTTTTTTGGTTAAAAAATTTTCTGTTTCCAATCTGCATTTCGAGGCAGCAGCTAAGCTAGTTCGTGCTTTAAATGCACAGAAACAGAACAGCAGGCTCGAGATGCGTGATTGAAGGATTTAGTGAGATTGTGGGTATCCAGTTCTGTGGGCTATACAAAGCCCTTTTTTCCACACTTTTTTTGGTTGAAAAATTTTCAGTTTCCAATCTGCATTTCGAGGCAGCAGCTAAGCTAGTTCGTGCCTTAAATGCACAGAAACAGAACAGCAGGCTCGAGATGCGTGATTGAAGGATTTAGTGAGATTGTGGGTATCCAGTTCTGTGGGCTATACAAAGCCCTTTTTTCCACACTTTTTTTGGTTGAAAAATTTTCTGTTTCCAATCTGCATTTCGAGGCAGCAGCTAAGCTAGTTCGTGCTTTAAATGCACAGAAACAGAACAGCAGGCTCGAGATGCGTGATTGAAGGATTTAGTGAGATTGTGGGTATCCAGTTCTGTGGGCTATACAAAGCCCTTTTTTCCACACTTTTTTTGGTTGAAAATTTTTCAGTTTCCAATCTGCATTTCGAGGCAGCAGCTAAGCTAGTTCGTGCTTTAAATGCACAGAAACAGAACAGCAGGCTCGAGATGCGTGATTGAAGGATTTAGTGAGATTGTGGGTATCCAGTTCTGTGGGCTATACAAAGCCCTTTTTTCCACACTTTTTTTGGTTGAAAAATTTTCAGTTTCCAATCTGCATTTCGTGGCAGCAGCTAAGCTAGTTCGTGCCTTAAATGCACAGAAACAGAACAGCAGGCTCGAGATGCGTGATTGGAGGATTTAGTGAGATTATGGGTATCCAGTTCTGTGGGCTATACAAAGCCCTTTTTTTCACACTTTTTTTGGTTGAAAAATTTTCTGTTTCCAATCTGCATTTCGAGGCAGCAGCTAAGCTAGTTCGTGCTTTAAATGCACAGAAACAGAACAGCAGGCTCGAGATGCGTGATTGGAGGATTTAGTGAGATTGTGGGTATCCAGTTCTGTGGGCTATACAAATCCCTTTTTTTCACACTTTTTTTGGTTGAAAAATTTTCTGTTTCCAATCTGCATTTCGAGGCAGCAGCTAAGCTAGTTCGTGCCTTAAATGCACAGAAACAGAACAGCAGGCTCGAGATGCGTGATTGAAGGATTTAGTGAGATTGTGGGTATCCAGTTCTGTGGGCTATACAAAGCCCTTTTTTTCACACTTTTTTTGGTTGAAAAATTTTCTGTTTCCAATCTGCATTTCGAGGCAGCAGCTAAGCTAGTTCGTGCTTTAAATGCACAGAAACAGAACAGCAGGCTCGAGATGCGTGATTGGAGGATTTAGTGAGATTGTGGGTATCCAGTTCTGTGGGCTATACAAAGCCCTTTTTTCCACACTTTTTTTGGTTGAAAAATTTTCAGTTTCCAATCTGCATTTCGAGGCAGCAGCTAAGCTAGTTCGTGCCTTAAATGCACAGAAACAGAACAGCAGGCTCGAGATGCGTGATTGAAGGATTTAGTGAGATTGTGGGTATCCAGTTCTGTGGGCTATACAAAGCCCTTTTTTCCACACTTTTTTTGGTTGAAAAATTTTCAGTTTCCAATCTGCATTTCGAGGCAGCAGCTAAGCTAGTTCGTGCCTTAAATGCACAGAAACAGAACAGAAGGCTCGAGATGCGTGATTGAAGGATTTAGTGAGATTATGGGTATCCAGTTCTGTGGGCTATACAAAGCCCTTTTTTTCACACTTTTTTTGGTTGAAAAATTTTCTGTTTCCAATCTGCATTTCGAGGCAGCAGCTAAGCTAGTTCGTGCTTTAAATGCACAGAAACAGAACAGCAGGCTCGAGATGCGTGATTGGAGGATTTAGTGAGATTGTGGGTATCCAGTTCTGTGGGCTATACAAAGCCCTTTTTTTCACACTTTTTTTGGTTGAAAAATTTTCTGTTTCCAATCTGCATTTCGAGGCAGCAGCTAAGCTAGTTCGTGCCTTAAATGCACAGAAACAGAACAGCAGGCTCGAGATGCGTGATTGAAGGATTTAGTGAGATTGTGGGTATCCAGTTCTGTGGGCTATACAAAGCCCTTTTTTCCACACTTTTTTTGGTTGAAAAATTTTCTGTTTCCAATCTGCATTTCGAGGCAGCAGCTAAGCTAGTTTGTGCTTTAAATGCACAGAAACAGAACAGCAGGCTCGAGATGCGTGATTGAAGGATTTAGTGAGATTGTGGGTATCCAGTTCTGTGGGCTATACAAAGCCCTTTTTTCCACACTTTTTTTGGTTGAAAAATTTTCAGTTTCCAATCTGCATTTCGAGGCAGCAGCTAAGCTAGTTTGTGCTTTAAATGCACAGAAACAGAACAGCAGGCTCGAGATGCGTGATTGAAGGATTTAGTGAGATTGTGGGTATCCAGTTCTGTGGGCTATACAAAGCCCTTTTTTCCACACTTTTTTTGGTTGAAAAATTTTCAGTTTCCAATCTGCATTTCGAGGCAGCAGCTAAGCTAGTTCGTGCCTTAAATGCACAGAAACAGAACAGCAGGCTCGAGATGCGTGATTGGAGGATTTAGTGAGATTGTGGGTATCCAGTTCTGTGGGCTATACAAAGCCCTTTTTTTCACACTTTTTTTGGTTAAAAAATTTTCTGTTTCCAATCTGCATTTCGAGGCAGCAGCTAAGCTAGTTCGTGCTTTAAATGCACAGAAACAGAACAGCAGGCTCGAGATGCGTGATTGAAGGATTTAGTGAGATTGTGGGTATCCAGTTCTGTGGGCTATACAAAGCCCTTTTTTCCACACTTTTTTTGGTTGAAAAATTTTCAGTTTCCAATCTGCATTTCGAGGCAGCAGCTAAGCTAGTTCGTGCCTTAAATGCACAGAAACAGAACAGCAGGCTCGAGATGCGTGATTGAAGGATTTAGTGAGATTGTGGGTATCCAGTTCTGTGGGCTATACAAAGCCCTTTTTTTCACACTTTTTTTGGTTGAAAAATTTTCTGTTTCCAATCTGCATTTCGAGGCAGCAGCTAAGCTAGTTCGTGCCTTAAATGCACAGAAACAGAACAGCAGGCTCGAGATGCGTGATTGAAGGATTTAGTGAGATTGTGGGTATCCAGTTCTGTGGGCTATACAAAGCCCTTTTTTTCACACTTTTTTTGGTTGAAAAATTTTCTGTTTCCAATCTGCATTTCGAGGCAGCAGCTAAGCTAGTTCGTGCTTTAAATGCACAGAAACAGAACAGCAGGCTCGAGATGCGTGATTGGAGGATTTAGTGAGATTGTGGGTATCCCGTTCTGTGGGCTATACGTAGCAATTTTTTCACACTTTTTTTGGTTGAAAAATTTTCAGTTTCCAATCTGCATTTCGAGGCAGCAGCTAAGCTAGTTCGTGCCTTAAATGCACAGAAACAGAACAGCAGGCTCGAGATGCGTGATTGGAGGATTTAGTGAGATTGTGGGTATCCAGTTCTGTGGGCTATACAAAGCCCTTTTTTTCACACTTTTTTTGGTTGAAAAATTTTCTGTTTCCAATCTGCATTTCGAGGCAGCAGCTAAGCTAGTTCGTGCTTTAAATGCACAGAAACAGAACAGCAGGCTCGAGATGCGTGATTGAAGGATTTAGTGAGATTGTGGGTATCCAGTTCTGTGGGCTATACATAGCAATTTTTTCACACTTTTTTTGGTTGAAAAATTTTCTGTTTCCAATCTGCATTTCGAGGCAGCAGCTAAGCTAGTTCGTGCTTTAAATGCACAGAAACAGAACAGCAGGCTCGAGATGCGTGATTGAAGGATTTAGTGAGATTGTGGGTATCCAGTTCTGTGGGCTATACAAAGCCCTTTTTTCCACACTTTTTTTGGTTGAAAAATTTTCAGTTTCCAATCTGCATTTCGAGGCAGCAGCTAAGCTAGTTCGTGCCTTAAATGCACAGAAACAGAACAGCAGGCTCGAGATGCGTGATTGAAGGATTTAGTGAGATTGTGGGTATCCAGTTCTGTGGGCTATACAAAGCCCTTTTTTTCACACTTTTTTTGGTTGAAAAATTTTCTGTTTCCAATCTGCATTTCGAGGCAGCAGCTAAGCTAGTTCGTGCCTTAAATGCACAGAAACAGAACAGCAGGCTCGAGATGCGTGATTGAAGGATTTAGTGAGATTGTGGGTATCCAGTTCTGTGGGCTATACAAAGCCCTTTTTTCCACACTTTTTATGGTTGAAAAATTTTCTGTTTCCAATCTGCATTTCGAGGCAGCAGCTAAGCTAGTTCGTGCCTTAAATGCACAGAAACAGAACAGCAGGCTCGAGATGCGTGATTGGAGGATTTAGTGAGATTGTGGGTATCCAGTTCTGTGGGCTATACAAATCCCTTTTTTTCACACTTTTTTTGGTTGAAAAATTTTCTGTTTCCAATCTGCATTTCGAGGCAGCAGCTAAGCTAGTTCGTGCCTTAAATGCACAGAAACAGAACAGCAGGCTCGAGATGCGTGATTGAAGGATTTAGTGAGATTGTGGGTATCCAGTTCTGTGGGCTATACAAAGCCCTTTTTTTCACACTTTTTTTGGTTGAAAAATTTTCTGTTTCCAATCTGCATTTCGAGGCAGCAGCTAAGCTAGTTCGTGCCTTAAATGCACAGAAACAGAACAGCAGGCTCGAGATGCGTGATTGAAGGATTTAGTGAGATTGTGGGTATCCAGTTCTGTGGGCTATACAAATCCCTTTTTTTCACACTTTTTTTGGTTGAAAAATTTTCTGTTTCCAATCTGCATTTCGAGGCAGCAGCTAGGCTAATTACCCGACGCAATCTAATTGAAATGTTATCAACACAGCTCTGACGTCCATGGTGTCACTTCCTCTGAAGTAACTCTTATGCCACCTGAGTACCATCAACTAAAGTGCTTAACTGAAGCTTATGACTACTGTATAACAATTCAATTAAACACACAAATTCGTTTACTTAATTAACTTATCTGTGGGTTGGCCAACAAAAGTGTGTGTAATTCCATTTGAGAGGTAGGTGCGTGTGCCTAGCACAATACGCACAATAAAAAAGTCCATTTAAAAAGCCATCTGTACATTTCACTCTCAAAATACCCCGAGGTGTACAATCACAAAACTTCAACTATAGACTTTCTTAAAAAAAAAGTATAAATAATCATTACTGGACGGACGCACGCCTGGAGGGGCTAAAAGCAGCACTGAAAGGAAAAATCTTCAAAGGCGAACTTATTCGAAGCAACAGCTTCTCTCGCTGGCTAGGATGATGCGCGTGCTTAGGCATACGCACAGCCTCGTTACGCTTCTCATTCAGATTTCTTGTTCGTCATGTACATACCCTCCTCCCAGTGCCAGAGGAGTCATGTGCAACGGTGTAATTGCAACAACATGATGCAACTTTTTGTAAACCACGCCATGCGTGTTTTCTTTTCTTCTTTTTTTCAAACTCTAGCTCCACACAGGTAATAGGTAGGGTGGGGAGGGGATTTCATCATAGCCCGGTTGGATTATTTGTGTTTTTTGAAAAAGTGTAAACAAGGTCTTGTAGTATTTTCTTGTCTATTTCGAAGAAATGTAGATGAAAAGAAGGAAGAAAACGTGTTATGATGGTGTAAAGATGAAAAGATACAAAAAATACAAACTTTACACTTTAGGGCGTTTTGTAATAAACAAGCGGTGTAACTTGGCCGCCATTCATTACACAAAAGAAGTTATCTTTTTAATTGAAATTTTGTTCTTTTTTTTACCAAAAACACAAACAAAAAGAAATGCGTGCAGTGAGTAGTGAAAATTTCACGCTAGACCGTGAATTTATGAAACGTTTAGAAAATTTCTAGTAGCACCGGTAACATAGATTAATTGCCTAAGGTGTGGAGTTTATGTTTAATTTACTGCTTTGTTGGCCCACTTAAAGCTTAATGTTTACCAAAGGGGATTTTTTTTTAATTTTTTTAAATGCTAATTTATTAAAGTCGTTAGATTGTGACAAATTTAGAAATGACACTGCAGGGGGAAACTGGTATCAGCAACGATTGAGTGAAGGCTTAAGGGTATATACGCATATAAGCGGTTGTTTATAAATAAGAGATAAGAACTCGATAGACGATTGTACCTTTAGATAAATAAAAAAAAGATATCAATTCTGTCGAATTATTTGTGGAGAGTAGTTAAGCCATGAGATTAACGAAAAGCCACGATAAGAGGTGACTGGTTATCTGAGGTAATAAAGTTATTGCTTCTTCACTTTATTTTTACTTTTGTCCATACTACATGCATCAGTAGTTTGAGCCATGTATTGGCTTCGTATAAGCCGAGTTGATGTCGTTTTTCATAAGACATCTGCAAAAAGTAGTTATCCGGTATTTAGTATTCGATAATCGAAATGAGTATCGCTACCGAATACTACTGAATACAAAAGATTTAGGCATGTTGTACAGATAAGTAGTTAAAGTAGAACAGAACACAGGCGAGAATTTGAAACCTAGAACTGGTTACCAAGTACAGAATACTGAAATTGAAGGAATCAGTAAGCATTCCTTACTCAAAAGTAATCAAATTGTACGACACTACTACCGGATGTAAAATTCACATCTTCTTGTCAAAACATATTCGAAAAAAAATTGTAATAATGTGGCTGGGTAGACTGGGTATCACTAAAAGGTAATGCCAACGCTCACTACAGCCATTTTTGGGTTTATGTCGTCCTGATCTGTCGGATGGGGACTTTGAATTTTGTCTGGATTACAACACGCTTGCAAATCCTGAAGTTTTCTTTAAATGCCACATAATATGCTGCCAAAACTGTCACTTTTTGAATAAATAGGAGTAGAACATCTTAGGGCATACAAATGTACAGAAAACGGGACCACATGGCGCAGGAATGTTCAAAAATATCGAGTAATTGAAGTCGAAGATGCGTGGTCGTGTTATTTTAGGAAATAAGCCACCTATGTCAAGTTCATGAACTATCGAACCCCAAGGTGCAGGCAATCGAGGTTAGGCCATTCAATCTTGTAAACGTTCACTTTTCCTGGGTTATGATATGCCTAAGTGTCCTTAGAGTACTTTTTGAAAATGACTTTTGTTTTGGTATCTAATAAATGAGTTGTCCTCTGAAACACCCTGTCAAATTCTGTGCATCTGTTTAACAAGTGGCTGTCAAAAATTTGAAGTAGAATGGTGCGGTACTCCTTTTTATTGACATTTGTTCGGAATTCCTTCATTTGAGAGCTGTACCAAACCTTTTTTGACAGAATATCCTCCAAGATGGCGTGGCTCATGAAATGCCCATAACCATTTGACGTTTAACAGCTTTTACTAGACATGTCGGATAAGCTAAGTTTTCTTTCTCATAAACGAGAACATCTTCCAAATTGTGAATATTTTACTCTTTCATCTGACATATAACTGACATATAACAATATTTATCTATTGTGCCAAAAAAAAATACAGTCGCATGCCACCAAATTTAAAAGCAAAAGCATGCTCCAAACAGGGATAATTGCTTTTAATTGCTATTGAATTACTTCGGACACTAAAACCGTCGTTGGCTGGTCACCCGCCCTCACAAATTTGGCAGCTGCCAAATTTTGACGTACTTAATAAATCTGGCAAGCGTTTAGCTTAATTTGAAAATTAAAGTCGTTCAGCTTTAATTCCAAAACAACCTGTAAACCCACACGCACGACTTAATGGCAAAATTGCTTAGAATTTTTTTTCATTAGAATAATTATGTTTGACGTTCAGCACTTTAGCGACGTGTAACATTGATTGACGTTTACAAACTCTCAAGAATGTGTTTCTCATCTACTTTTTTTTCCGGCCAAGTGTAATCAAGTTTAATATTTCTGCGTCATTACGAACACTAAATGGTCAAGAATGATTTAATCATTTCAGACTGACAAGAACGGAAAGATGGACAAAGGCCCCAGCCAACTCGCGTGGCAAATTTATTATTTTTTTTTTCTACACGATGTGTTATGCTGATTCATCGATTATGTTCTTGATGATGATGTGATGATGGTAGGAGTAGGTTTTGCCTCTTTTTTTTTTGTACTAATATGACTGACAGAAGGTATTAAGGAATGAAGGATATAAGAGCAGCAAAAAAAATCATTACTATTAATGTGGGCTGTGCCCTTAAAGTCACAGGCACACGTGGTTCACTTTTTTTCGATAATAATCGATGGAATGGAGGACTAAATGGAGTTTTGTAGCACCTGGCTAATGAGTGTTGTAATTTAAAGCGTGACAAAGCAAGTCAGGCGGGATGAGACAACGCGGAGATGCAGTGTGAAGTCATTACCTAGTCACCTGAATGACAGCATCAGTAATGGATGGAATTTTCGTATAAAAGTGACAGAAAGCATCGGCTTTCGAAGTTCGAATAGAAAATTCAAGAAAATTCAGGATAAAGATGGCCTAGGGCATCTTTTGGACAAGATTCCATATTTGGCTGATTTGGCGCCATGGATGGTTCACACCGTAAGGCGCTGTTGCCTTCACTCGTGACGTTGGTCAATTTTGCTTCATCCATTCCCGTGTCATTAGATACGAAAACACAGATAGCCTGCAAAGTACAGTGTCACTAGGCACCGGTTGTATTCATTTAACCATCTGCTTGGTTATGAACTCCCAAAATGAGTCTTCACTTTATAATTTATGCATCTTTCTCAACTCCTACTACAGTCTTCCAACTTAGATAAGAATCTAACAGAGAATACCTGTCTTGACTTAATATGGCGACTTAACTCATCACACAAAATGGCCAAATGGCCAGCCACTCCAACCTCCTCCTTCTGTATACACTTTTGTGTGTATTCCCTCGATGGAAACATTATCCTAAGCGGAAGAGAAAGAATGCTGTGGTCCGTTGTAGAGTTGTTGCTGGAACTTGTCTAATTGGAGGATGAAATGACAACAACAGCAACAACTATGACCAAAGCATGCAAACTGAACTTTATCATACCGAGCCTGCGCCTGCAGTTAGGATAATAATTTGCTTTCATCACGATTTTATGCAAATGGATACAACAACAACAAAAACAAAATTCACTAGCTATGCAGCTTTTGTCAGGCCAATTGACAAACAAATGAATGTTAATGGCATCGGGAATCAATTCAGATGACAATCACCATGGGCTGGAGTAGAAAAACAACAACAACAAAAAATATCAAAATTAATTGGATGGGTGAGTGGAAGATTCAATTAAACAAAAAGTCCTTACAGCGATTCGGCTAGACATAGACACAAGAGAGCAATCTCCGAATGCAAATGGGAACAATTTAATTAAATTTTACGAGATTGGTTTGTTGTAGTTTGGAGTTTGGAGTTTCGGTTTTAGGAAGTGCAAAGATACATTTATGGACACTGGCTTGGACGCCCACGACACTCAGTGCAGACTGGGGAAGAGCGAGTTTGGTTTTTATTACGAATAGACACGCAGGGTAAATTTTGAATTCTGCCAGAGTCGTAAAATGTTGTGAAATAAATGCACGCATGCATGCATAACTTTCACAATTTAATTCATGTCTTGACATTGGTAGGCACTTAGAAGTGGTGTCTGTCCTGTAAAGGACTTCCGAGTTTTTCTTTTAAATAAGGAAAGTCATTAGTATGACACATATGGTGTGGTGTAATTGTTTAGCCAAAACAACCTGAGAATCTCCAATGCAGACCTTGAGTTTCCCATGCGAACCCGATCAAGTTTTCTCGAAATTACTTATGTAAGCCTTTTTGTATCAAAGGACTCAGCATTCCTTAACGTCTTGAGCTTGTGGTCTTGTAAACAAGAGAAAGAGACACCAATGTGTACATGCATGTTGAGCATGCATTTAGATTTAGGTCTTAAGAAAACCTGAAATAGAAATAGATGTGATCTAGACAGCATCTGATGTCATGACAAGTGTTTAATCCCTCTAGACACCGTCTTGAAACCTATCGTTTTACTCACAGTTTTGAAACTGCTGTGAAATTCTGGTTTTGAAATAGCTTACCAACGATGCGAACAATCGTTTTAGTCAACTAATGTAAATGTATCTAGAACGTAATGAAGCAATATGATAGAAACCAATAAACATAAAAACAATCATTAAATTTTTTTTTATTTCAACACAATTTTGAGATCCGAACAGTACTTCACCAACTGTAGTCTTCTAATGCATCAGGTTGCCGTCCTCACTAATTTAGATCTACTTCATTAGTAAAGCTTATCACCTTTTCGAGAAGTAAAGGGAAGTAACTGAGAGCATCTTATGCTTCGTCTTGTTTTTTTACAGAGAAAGTATGCTATAGTTTCTGAAAAAATTAATTAGCAGCTATCGACAAACTTCACTTAACACTGACACTGATGTGTCAAATGCTACCGATGTGTAGAACCCGTTCCCAACATTATAGCGCGCACTGCCTTGAGTGTGATGCTAATTGGCTTATTTCTACAACTCCTGAAAAAAATTACTAACAAACCAGGTGTTCCCTAATCAATGGCATCCCCTGACACTAGAATTTTTAGACTATGACTTGAACTTTCTCTTGGCTCGCGCTCTGCTACTTTTTTACGGATTAAGGCCGAATAAAATCCCACTCTACCTCATACTTTATAAAAATAAATCAGTTATATTAAAAATTCCTTCCATCTTGACAAAACTGTTTAGATCTTTCGGTGACAGGTGCTAACAACGCACACCTCCAGCAGAAATACACATTTCAATTAAATTTCCTAATCAACTCAATGTTTTGATGGTTTTCCAGTTCCTTAAATACGCCTTCTCTTATTCTCTCATCCACAGAACGTTGTTAGCCGCGGCACAACTACTAGTGAAGAAACTGACGAAGAACCAGCTTCGAAATTAGCACGTCTTACCGACTCCGAAGAAGAGAGTGACGATTTGGGTTGTGCTTCTGAACATCGCGCCCTATTAACTGAATGCTGCAAGAAAGCCGCCAAGAAATCTGATTGTATTAAGGTAAGTCCGCTTGCAACTATATGCTGCATCCCCTGCTTTAAATTAACCCACCGAAACTTTCTCTCTCACCCTCTAACTTTTGCCCCAAAATCCCGCACTTAACCCCTCCTTTTTTGTCCTGCAATTTAGGCTGACTACGCCGATGGTGACGACGAAGACGACGGTGAAGACGAAATTGAACATCCCGTCAGCGCTCATTCCACAGCCAATTGGTCGAATCTTAACTTCAGCGCCGTCCTCACTCAGGAGCGTGTCCATCAGTGCTGCATTGTCACATCGGCCTCATTGACTGACTTTGACGCCGATTCGGAGGGCAGTGACTGTGAGGTGATAAAACGCCCGCGTAAAAGTGAAAAGTACACCAGTGCTGCCAGCGCTAGTTCTTACCGCTGCTTATTGTCGACGCCGCTTAAGAATCATAACACCGCTGCTTTCAATCCTTCTTACTCGCAGCCGCTTAGCCCTAACAATGATTCCGTGTTTGTTTTGAGTGATACTATGGACAGTAACTCGCTAATGCAATCGAAATTGTTAAATGGTACCGCTGCCGGCTGTGTGGGAGGTGAGCTGACCAGACTACCACAACAGCAGCAGCAGCAACAGCAAAAGTCTCCCAAATTGGTCAACATAAGTAATCAAAATGTTTGTCGTTTGTCCCCACAACAACAACAACAACAGAATCAACTGGTGCTAGTTAATTCAAAAGCAGGAACGGGAGCTACGTCCCCTGGGGCTGTGGTATTGACATCACCCTGCAGCAATGGCAGTGTTGTAGTGGGTGGTAACATCGCCGGCACTGGAGGCAACGCAGTACGGAAACGTCATCGTAACATTGACATTTCCAAATTTAATGAGTCCAATCGAAAGTCAAACAGTTGTGCCATATTCTATTTTAAGCATTTGGATACAGATAACGAGACGAACTTTAGCGGCGGCGGTGGCGGTGGACTGTCATCGTCGCATGGAAGTGATGTAAGTATTTTTGTTTTGTTGTTGTCTTCTCTTCTCTGCCTCTGTTTTGTGATTTATCGTTGGTGATGGTGCGTCATTTGGTGATGGTATAAAGAATAATCAAAAGGTAAAATAAATTGGTTTAGATTTAGAAAAAAATAAAAATATGCCGAAAATGGTAGGAGATGATGGAGGAGGCTATCATGGAAGATGCCATCATGAAGTTATTCCTCGCAGTCTGACAAATGACAAATGATGAATGGAGAGTGATCTATGGCGCGAACCTGTTGTGTTTTGAAAATGTTTGGCCTCTGTATTTAGGTTGTTTCTTTCGAATTCCTCTTCAGTGTCTTCGTGCATGTCATTAGCCACCGTCAACGCGGTTACTGACGTTTTCGTTGATTGGCAGCACTGTGACCCAAAATAATCTTCGATGAAGATTGGATGATGCATTTACTCCATGAAGCACTACTCAGTTTCAGTATGAAGATTCAAAGAAGGACATTTTTCGAAATTTCGATTTCGACGTCAGATATATTGTACTTTCTGTTTCTTTCGTTCAGGATAGCGAACTTGCCTTAGAGACATTTGAACCTGCCTTGATATTGAAATGTTTTAACGAACTTATCGAAGAGATCTTTCACAGATCAATGATCTGGGATCGCAAAGCTTGTACTCGTACATGACTATTGGTTTGCAGTCAACGCTTTCTGAAATTTTTTGCCAATCTGTCAGTTGTACCAAATTTTTGTTCCTGACCTTGGCAATACAAGATATTAAGACGTTTTAATGCCTTTCGTCGATCGTGATATGATTTGCCTGGTTTTCGCATTTGTATCTGATAACATAGCCTTATAGAACATTCATCATAACTTGAAGTCGATTGCAAAAGGATTGTACTATCACAGATCTTCAAACTTATAGTGGTATACCTTGCACATAATGTTGGTTCTCTCTTTTCATTTAGCCTGTAGTGCAAAATTATTGTGGTTCCTCAAGGTTCCATTTATTCCCCAGAACTAGTTCCTTACTGATTCTCCTTAACAATCATATTGTCGTATTTTTTGGCACCTTTTCACCTTGAAAGGCAAAGGCGTTAGGCTGATTGCATTTGCCTTTCGTCACACTACGCTTGCTTCTTCATGATATGCATTATGTAGAGAATATCCTTCCCTAATAGAATTTTGTGGCTCCATGCCGGTCTGGGTTGACCACCCACTAAATTGTCTGACCTACCTCACTGATTAGTAGGACAGTACTGTCCCTAGTTCTTCTATTGGTTCCCATGACTGTGACTATCTCTACTAAAAGCTTCAGAAGGAGTATGTGAAACATTTTTGCTTCATCTGCATCCAATTTCCGATTTCATAACATTTTTGTTTAAAATAGGTCGCCTCCCTATCTAAAACCCTAAAACCCCCCAGATAATGTGGTAACCTTCTGAGTTCCACATCCTTAACCTCCGCCAAATACAATCGCTGATTAGAGCCAACCTTTCAACCAGGTGGCCGAGCTCATTTCTGGGAGTGTTTCTTCTCATTTGTCGTGTCACTGATTCCCTCTGATTTCTCCCATAGATATTCCCACCTTCGTCAAGCAGACAAATTAACCTTATCCGGAACTGTGGCAATCTAAGGCTCTCAACAAAATTCAAGGAAATCCAAGCTTTACCCATGTGCATGCCGACACAATGCTGCCCCCCTTCCAAGCCGTGTGCTATGCTTATGCTTCGCTTTCTACTAAGTTAAATATTTGTCATGCCTCCGACTCTCTCTCTGTGTGTATGTGTGTCTTCCTATTTCACAATTTCTTTGTCGTTGTTATGTACTATATGTCAACTAATTAACCCCGCATCTCATTCCTTTACCATACTAATTCCAGTTCACCTGATAGTTCATTTCCATTGCACAGATACAAACATACATACATGCTGACACTAGTCATTACCATTTCACGATTTCTCTCTCTCTCTCTCTCTGTTTCTGTCTATCTCTCTCGTTTGGACAAAAATTTATTAAGCTAACCAATTAAAATTCGTCTCTCATGCATGTTGTCCTCTCTTCCCTTCGGAATAGATCTCGAAATCTGCTGAACCATCTTCAGACGACGATGAGGGATGGCTGTACAGTAACAATACTGAGCAAACAATTCACGTAAATAGCAGCCAAGACAGCAAGAGTCACTCTCAGCTAAGCAACGACGACTCTGATAAGGAGAACAAGACAGCCACAGCTGCAGCATCAATTTTGGCCACAAGCAGCAACAATTCACCGTCCATTCGTAGTTCCTCATCACTGAACTCGTCCAGTCAAATTGCCATCACCGAAATTCAATTGAACGGCAGCAGCAATTATAGTGGCAGTACCGCTGGTAGTTTCATTGGTTGTGCGACCTCAACGACAGTTATGCATCGCAGCGTAATGGAACTACAGTTGGGCACCAACAATAATACCAATAAAAACTCCCGTGCTCCCAATGGGAGTATTCAGGTAAGCAGCGGCAGCAGCAACAGCAGCTACATCGAGAAGGTAAAGCAAATTTCCTTAAGGAAACGATTCAAGTGATTTATTCGGGTGCAGCAGCTGGGGAGTAAAAGTTATCCAGGTGTTCGCAATCGATTCGTTTTGGCTAACAAACACGCCTTCAATTTGTCTCCTACGCATGGGATCTCCACCTCACACTCTCTATAAAGCAAAATCGAAAAAAAAAAGATTCAGCTTCAGTCGGCAAGAGTTGTTGTGGGCGGCACTCTCAGGCGAGGCGAGGCGAGATTGACCTACAAAATACCCAACATCGGTATCTTCTGGTGTAAATACCTCCTGGACATGACAAAGAGCAATGTTAATGCTAGTGCAGACAGAGGGCATTCTTTCAGTCGAAAGTCTTGTCAAACAAGATGATAATACCAGAGCACAGCGCTCAGTTTGGGTACACCCAAGTGTTCACACTGAAAACTGTGCAGAACTTGAGCGGACCACTTAAACATGACACTTTGACATGAACAATTTCCACCGTCTAATTGAGGTAACTGTGTCCTGATCTGTGCCCACTGTCACGGATCGAGCGTGTGTGTACCGATTTTGGGTGCAAATTTGAGGGAATTGTTTCGATTGTATCCCGCACCCACACGTGGGATACCAAAAACGAATGTCGGTTCAGTAAAAGTAGGGCTAGTCTATGGGAGTAGTCCACTTGGTCTGATTTGCCTTCGAAGAAAGTGGAAATACACTTTTAGATCAACAGGGCATATAGCACGCCTTGTTGAGGTTCGAATTGCGCGTACCTTAGAGGAGGCTGCATCCGAATGAGATCACATTCCTTGTTTTACCATAAATGGGTTTTTAGGCGATGTCCACCGTTGTTTATCAGTTACGAATACGACTAATGTACCATCTCTTTTCAGAATAAGGACTTCGTGAAGCCTCCGACTCCTACAAATTGTTATTACACAAAGTTTGAAACAACAAAACCAATAATAGGACATTTGGTGACAAACAATAACAACAACAGGAGCTCAGCAAGCAAGACTCCGAAGAAGGGAGGTAACACAATCACAACAGCAACATTTGAAGTGTCTCCGGCAAAGGTAAGGAAGTGTAGTCCGTTTTGTAGTTTGTTTTTGCTTGAATGATGGATTTTCTCTTGTCAACTAGTCTGTAATACGTCTTAAGTTATTCTAAATCTAAATTTCTGTTACTACACGACTGTGGTCCGAAATTGATTTCTTATTCTCTCTTCCGTCTCTTAATACATTAGGACGTTTCCCACACGTTCTCGGGAAATGAGGCCCTTTATTCGAATATCTCCGGTCTCTGTATCGTGCATAATGAATCTCATTATAACCTTTCACTGTTCAGTAAATTATCCAGTCGCATAGTCCTTATGTTCCAGACTTGAATCCTTTTCAACGTTTGCGGGATTTTAGATTGTTAAAATACCCCTGAAATACATGTCGTCTTCTTAGCTCTTTCTGAGACAGTCTTAGTATAAGCCTTGATTCCACGGACACCACCACTAATTTCGAGTTTCAAACGCTTATAGCTCCTTGACTAGAGAACTCTTACATGGAATAGCTAATGGTTTCTTGTTGATAATCAAATAGGAACATGCGAGTATGTACTTCGTTTATGTTTTCTTTTATGTGTTACTATAAATAACAGAGAATATATTTCTCTATACTTTTATTGGTTGACACTTATTTCTTTGCTGAAATTATGCTCTGTAGTTTCCTTGTTTTTATAGGATGGCTATTGGATCTTTTATTTATGGAGTAATAAATGAACTTAAGTGATTTCTTAGTTCCGCGAATAGCACTGTGGTCAAAAATGCTTTTATTGATAATAATTGGGGTTCTAAGGGGGATCGCAATAGAGCATATATTTATATAGAATACCAACGCACCTCTGTTCCTCTAATCACAGATATTTTTCACAGGTACTTAAATAAAAATAGCAATCACAGTGACTGAGAAATAGCAGTTTTGTTCATCTTCATCAGCCGTTGTTAGTTGTCCACCTTGTCAGGAGCAGTCCCTATTCTCGTATGCCAGCAAATCCTAGATGAATATTTGTCTGAGAGATATAGCTTTCTGTATCTATGAGCTTAACGCTTGTAGTTTCTTTGAAACTGAAATCATGTAGCCAGTCTATCAACAAGGTTTTGAAGACACCAATTAATATGCATATGTACATACATGTGGTTCACTGTTCTTTTGTAACTCATGTCTACTTGTCACCCTGTCGAGAATGTAAGTACTTGACGTCCTCTGTCAGTCTTTTTTAGGACATTGGTGCTCACTTTACTTAAGCTTAGCATTTCTTTACCCTTCTTCTGAGAGGTTAGCATTCTTAGTTTTCAAACTGGAACTTGCTTGCAAACTGGAGTGCTTACCGTGCATAAATCGGCGTCTTATATGGACTGTGTCAAGAAAGCATTTAATAAATAGTCAAGGGATCAAGGAAGTCCTTTATTCAAACCTCTATCACCATCCATTTGTATTTTATTCGTTTTTCTCACTTATAGTTATTTTCAGGTTTAACAGGTCATTTCGTAACCATCCTGTCATCTACTTTGGTCATGGGACACATTTTGTAAAGAAAACAGCCCATGATTTCCTGAGCCGATTTATCAAAGGATTGGTTTACTTAATTTACCTAACCCATGCTTTTCTATAAGCCTACTCTGAGATGGTGCTTGGTAATGCTTGTTAAACCAACTTAGAATACGATCGTGGTTTTTCAACTTACTTAAGCCAGGCTTTTCTATAAACCTACTCTGAGATGGTGCTTAACTCTTGGCAACGTTGAAACCAATAGAATCTCCTTCAAGTCAAATCGGTGGTTTTCTTACTTATTTAAGCCAGGCTTTTAAATAACCCTGCTCCTAGATTGTGCTTAACTCTTGTCAAGGTTGACACCAACCAACTTAAAATAGAACCTCCTCCAAGTCAAATCAATGGTTTTCTAATTTATTTAAGCCAGGCTTTTTTTTATAAGCCTTCTCTGAGATGGTGCTTACCTCTTGCCAAGGTTGAATCCAACACGGAATAGAATCTTGTTCAAGTCAAATCACGACATGAGGCGTGGAACCTTGCTCATGAATCATTAGTTTAATTCTCGATAGACTATAGTATGATCTTTCAGTTGACGCTTCCAGTTCATCACTAATTGCACCAATTAACTTGGCCGACAACACAATATGATGATAGTTCATTCCATTACAGTGACAACCATAAGATCCGCTGTCGTGATTGCCTTCCAAGACTAAAGCCCTCTCACTTTTGACTGCCACTTGATGAATTTGATATCCCGAAGCCTCACATCGCCTCGTGACTAAATATGTTGACAAGAAAGATTGATTACTATTTGCTCCGCTTTTGGGAAGCACACTCTTCTTCGGTGTTGCACAAAATCCGGTTGTATCGGGTTTTTGTTTATGGCTCAAACGTATCGCCCCAAAGTGGAGAAATGGCCGCCACCGGTGGTGTGCTAATAAGTTGTGAGCGTTTCCCAAAAATAGCCTCCTATCTAACCGCAGCTAATTGCTCTAATTAAAAACCACCACAGCAGGCGATTAAAGTTTATCATCCTTTTGTTGATTGATAAGCAAATCGCAAATTAATTCGTCAAACAAAACAAGGATAACAGGCAGTTTGGAATCCAGTTCCTCCTGATTGAGCCATTTTCACTTTCAACTGTCGCCTTACAATCAGTTGGCCATTTCTCATAGTAAGACCCATGTAAACCAGTCTCCTTTACTGGTCGCTTGTGTCAATGATAAATTATTACGCCGATCGAATTCTGTCGCCTTTTACCCAATTTCCACTACCACCACCAGCAGCAGCAGCACCAGCAATCTCCAGGGGCCACATCGGGCTATGCACAAAACACATGTTGGAGAGAGGAGGATATTTTTTAATTCAATCTTTCAGCGTTTATCTGTTGGGGAAACGATCGGATTTGTCAACGCGAATCTTCAATGAAATCATTAGGTTTTGCGTGGTTCGTTCGCAAGTGGGCGCGCTTGCGCACAATCTCGAACCGATTGATTATGGATGAGTATTTGGCGTATACAGGTTGGTTGGACGGAGGATCCACCAACTTCATCTCAACATGGTGACAGTGACATTGATGATGGTCAGTTAGTATGTGCCAAACGCATCTAAGTGTGTCTATTTACGCCGATAAGTGGTCACATTTAGGTGGCAGTTGAGAGTGTTCCCGAGTGAAAGCCCACCGTTAAGCGGTTTTGCTTTACCATAATTGGTAGGATGAAGAGTTTGTTTTTTGTTGCAGGCTCACTCACATTTGACTGCAAAAGGAAATCGCGCAGCGATGAAGTGAGGAACTAGTATTTAATTTAACGCAAATGTAAAGTAGCGTAATTAATAGTATGACTTTGCTTTTCGACAGGTTTGTTGGCAACAAACGGAGTATAGAGGAACTTGACGTCCTTACGAGTAGTGCGACGGAGACTTAATTACCAGGGAAATGTTGTAGAAAATCGAAAGCATAAACGGGAATTGATTCTCTAGTAAATTAATAGATTAAATTATCACATTCGACTTGGGTATTAGGAAAGTTAGCTGGACTCAGTATCAGGGACTACATAATCAATTAGGGGATTATAGGCGAAACTAGTGGCTTGAAAGTTGTATAAGTAAGGTATGGACGTAAAGCTGACATGAAGTACTTTCGCTTTGCCCATTCTAAATCAGAAAGTTAAGTCTTTTTAACAGCAACTCATCAACCAACTACCAAGGCTTTCAAGTATCGAATTTATTTGAACCCTTTCGATCACATGATGTTACCTTCCTTCTTGCTCGAACAGTTTGAATGAGATTATAATAGAGTTTTGTTCTGTTTTCCAAGAGTTTTTAAGTAGATCACACAAATGCAGACAAGCTATGGCGTACTCCCGACTCTAGTTGGTTATCTTATCTATTCAAGTAGGAATCGTCGTCTGTAATGAGCTCTAAAATTCCTGTTCTCCAATTCTTATGACATTAATTGCACCATAGTAAGTTTTGATTAACCACTCTGTACGACTGTCAAATGGCAACTGACAAATGTCATCCAAATCAAAATGACGGCCAAACAAAGTCGAGCTGCAACATAAAAGCCTGTACTTGGAAAGAGAAGATTAGGAAATTCAAGAAGAGCTATCTTTTGTGCTCTTCAAACAGAGCAGGGCTTGGGACAGCTGATTCTCTTACCTCATCACTTTAATTTAATAAATGTCAAGTCCAGCGCATAGAGTCAATGATTTAAAGTAGAAAATAATGTGCCTATCGCGCGGTCGAGCGTTTTTCAGAAATTTAGGAGAAATAAGTACCAGAACTGTCACAAAAGTCATTTGATTCTAATAGGCTCGAAGTGCCAAATCTGAAGTGCTGTTCTGTCTAATTTTTCAGGATGCAGAATGATCAAAAACCCCCTGGATTCTTGCAAATCTATGTGCCAGATTTCATATAACATGTATGATAATTGGTGTGACAATTGACAACTCAGTCAATACATATGAACTACTTCTCAAAACGTCAATCACCTGAGTGCGCCTCTTAACTACCTACAAAATGGTGACGCTTTTACACAGTGTGACCAATTCATTACCACATCCGACCGTAGTAAGGCCAGAAATCACGTCATCGGTGTGTTGTTTCCACAAAAGTGACTCACTTGTGAGGGCTCTACAGCATTGTTCCTGGTCTGTGTTTCTTCCGTCATTGATCATGCTCCAGATCCCTTCCTAATTTCTCGACTAACTCTGCTTTCTAATTTCTAATTCGAAAATAAAAATGTCATCTCTCCCTGGGCGCGTAACTGATCCATGTCGACTTTCATTTTTCTATCGCATTGCACCCATCTGGTACCAGCAGCGAGTACCCACAACTCTAATTCAATTTGCCATACCACACGCGGGGGGTTTGTTTAAATACCCAGCCAAGCGTACAACATGTGGTCACCGAGGGTCCCTCATTCTGTCTAATGTTTGGGTTCTCCCCCCAAACATAATAAATGAACTCATTGATATTCCCTACTAGAGACGGGCTGTGAAAATTTATCGAGTCATGACATTTTAATCCTCCTGTCCTCCTCCTGCTGCTCCAATTTCCATCGTACCAGCAGCACAGATAAGAGATACATAGATACGAAGTTGGCGCGATGAGATTCCAAAATCAGATAACAAGCAATTTATTATTGAAGCAGTATCAGTGTCAGTGTGCGTTCGATGTTTTATCTTATCTGCGAGTTATTAATTGAGTCTGTCGGTGGTGTATTCGGCCGAGTTCTCTCGCCACACTCTCCACCACCAGCACAATCAGCACCCATTTGCCGGCGAATTGGCAAATGCAAATTTCCACCACGGACATCAGTTCTATTCGTGTTATCGAACAGTTCGCGAAGGCACCGTGTGCCGTTTGTGAGATATTTTTGGAATTCATAGTTTCCGTGTTCTGAAAACAATATTTTTAGACTTTTTGTCGTGCAGTGCGAACTATTGTTTTGTGCAGTTTTTGTTTTGTTTTTTTTTTTTTTTTTTTGTGGTGAACTCCTTCTATGGAAACAAAAACACTGTGAATGTGAGTGCATTACCGTCATATCCGTTGCACCATCGATAGATACATTGTCACTATCAGTAGAGCTATAAATATCTGTGAAACTACATACATGAGTGAGTTCGATTTGTTTTTCATCGACCACCACCTGTACGAGTGGCTTTTGTCTATGACGTCATTCTGTGTTTGCCATTTGTATCTTGTATCTATTCCATAATATGTTAGACTTGCAAATAGATTTATGAGAATAATCCAAATCAAACGGTGGCGGCAGTCAGTTGGTTAGTTCGTGACTTTGAACATATTGCCTGGATGCCAGTGCAGAATTGGCGTCATGGAAAAATTGCATCTGGCTGCGGAGAGAGCATGCACTCTTTGTGGTCTGAGATTTAATTCCACACTGTGGTGGATATCTGTATGGGCATTTGCGTGACTGGGAAGAATAAAATATTATTTTGCGCCGGCAACCATTTGTCACCATGCATTCATGTTGCTCCAATTTGCAAAATGGTTATTATGTCATAGTCATACGAAAAATCGTGAGGTTATGAATATTGAGTTTTTCAGTTTCGAAAGGGAATGCTCTTTGGAATTGTTTCTCCTTTTTGTTTCCTTTTTTAGTTGTGAATGCATTATTCTTGAGGTTGCACGTGGTGCAATGCCCTGAGGTTGGTTGGAAGTGGTAGGATTTCCAGACTAAAGATTGTCGGGCATTAGAGTTACTGGCTTTAAATCAGCAAACGTCGATTTGGTACCTACTTTAAATTTGGTAAGCACTTATGATCTGTCTGTTAATCATAACAATCTTCGCACAAACTCCTTAGTTAGTGTGCACGCGTAGGATTAGTTAATTTTTTTTTCCAAATTCTATCAATATAAATAATCACCAAATGGTGAACCGATTCGGATCGTTTTACAAAGCACTTTCATTAGCTGTTGATGATACGTGCTTGTCATGTTATCCGGGTATAAGTACGAACAAATCAACGTCTTGTAAAAATACTCATTATTTACTGCTAAACAAATATTATGGGCCCTGCATCACTGCCTTAAGGTATCTCAAAAGTGGCATTAAATGCTGTAGATATTCAAGATCTGAAGAAAATTGTATAATGACTAAGAACTGTTTTATTTTATTTAAAACTAACAGAAGGTAGGAGCCTTCGGTTTGACCTCAGATTTGAGTTAAAAAAGTCGGTAAAATATGTTCTTCCTTCGAAATCTATTTCGGATTCTTACCATTTTTTCCATTCAAATTGTAACTGATTCGAAGATAATGGTTTCAAATGTTTTAGTTGAAGGTCTCTTCACTTTTTAGGAAAACTGCCTGCCATGTTGAACTAGTCATTCTAGAGGCTGTCACCCTCTAGTCGCAGCATTTTATACATGCACACTAAATCAAATTGAATAGGTATTGCTGGGACTTGAACAGAAAAACCTTCACTCAATAGCCAAGCTTATATAACATTGCAACGAGAAATTAAAGTTGCAGACATCACAGGTATTTTTTAAGGACATTACAAGGCATTTATTTCCCACTGTCCGGTATCGAAAATTTATGTTAATGGTAGGCTCTTGATGGCGTTTTTTCGATAATATGTTTAATTTATTTTCTCTCTCCCTGCTTTGATCTGATTTCGTTTAATCATCCACATTACACAATCGCTGGCTTGATTGACCTCATTTCCATTCCATTCATTTTCGAGTTCCCCTTGAACTTTTGGAGACATCCCCCAGCCTCTTGACTCTATCACACCACTTACGGATTCCGTGCAGGTGCCAGTGTTTTCCAGACATAAGTATGTTTCGACATCATGTAAATCATTCAGTATCCACTAGCTTCACAATTTTATTGCTAATTGGTTCTCGTCTTAACCAAAAGGCTAATTAAAAAAAGAAAAAAAATTATAAAATGTTATCCGGTCAAATTTAAAAATACTATATATCAAAATAAATAGTTAAATGTTCTTTTTTTTTTTCTTTTTTAAGTCTTCAAAGCTTTAATTTAAAAATCCATTTTTTACATTTTACATTTGCCTGCCGCCACTGTGGTCGCACACACAGTAAATTCTTGTTAATTCGTCAAGAATGCCTCCGTTGTCGTAAAACTCTTCGTCGAACAATTTATCGACGATAGCTCAACACTATTCGTATGTCTCGGCAATAATCCAACGACGTCCTTGGTCGTAGACTTTTTTTTTTTTTTGAACACATACATATACTGGTTTATTCTGTTTTATTTTCATTTGCGGTAACATTAATTAAAACTGCAATAAGGGATCATAAAAAAGTTCAGAGAAAGAGAAGACGAAAACAGACATTTACAACATCGTCGAACGTACATAACAACTTTTGGATTTGTGTCTTCCTTTTCTGTTGAGTTGGTTGTTCTTTGTTCCATTTTGTTACTCAATTCAGTTGGATGATTAATACATAATGTACATTCAATTATTGTTTGAAGGTCTAATTGTGAAAGAATTCATTTTAATTTAACGGGTTAAGGAAGTTAGATGTTCTTTCAATCAAGAATTGTTAGTTGAAATCGCTATAAAGACGATGTGCCTGGAAGCAGTAGTAGGTTACAACAATTTTCTGCATCAGTTTGCCGACAGTACTAGTGAAGTAATGTTTTATCTCGAAACAAATATGTAACTTCATGGATGCGATGCCTCTGGGATCAAACAAATTCAGTTTTTAAGTCTCCAATTATTTGGTCATCCATTTAATGATGTAAACGTGTTCCTTCTAGGCAAGCTGGGTTTCCTTCGTAATGAAGATTTTAAAAGTTTTGTGCAGATCTGCACTTAATGACTAGATTTTCATTTGTGTAGAAGTCAATTATTTGAATTTGTATGTAGATGTGAATAAGTATCGATTCTAAAATGGGGAAGAATCTGGACCCCTCAGGCACTCCAGCATTAAAACCTGAATAACTCTGTTGTGAGGAAAAATGGTAAAATTGAACTAACATGACTAATAGGGCAGTGGCACACATTTTTAGAATTGTCTTATTGCAATCCAAGCAATTGAGTTTGCGTTGCTTGGTTCGATGATTGCATTCGTGGTTTATTGTTGACGCTAATTGTGTCAGTTCTAGAGGCGAATTGCTTGAAAATACATGAGTTTGCTTTTGACCCATCACATTTTATGGAACTAGATTTTGTATCACAATCGCAAAGTTCCGAACAAAGGTAAGAAAGAATTGTCATTTCGGAATTAGATCTAAATTTTCTAACGGAGAAATTACCATCTCCATATAGCTCTAGAAAAATTCGCTGTTTGATGCTAGCTACTCGATTTGAGCACCATAGGGCGTTGACTAATGTGTAGCTGCGTGGCAAAGAATGAAATGACTAGCGCTGTAAGAAATTTTGACTTCCAGACACTAATCTTATATCAGTACGACAGCGCTTTAGCGCGTACAACCCATGAAGTAATTCAACGTCGAAGGGTTTATTTCTGGTTCGTCTCTCTCATATTGTTCCTTTTTGTAAGTTTCTTTCCTGCTAAGGCAAATCTTTGCTAATAATTCTGAAGGTCCAGAGCAACGTGTATTTTCATTTTTGAATCTAGGAAGCCTGTTTGTCATATAAAAAAGTTTCTAAAACATGTCTTTTCGCCACAAATCAGAAATGCGTGTTACTATCAAGAGTAGAAACTAATAAGATAACATAGAGTATGAATCTCTGTATTATTGTTTCCATTCAAGTCTCCTCATTTTATATCGTAACTATTCTCTGAACTCATTTGTACCTGTGAATTGGTTTGTTTAAACTTTCATAACTTTAAAACTATTAAAACAATAAATCTGTAGACGATACGCCTTAGAATTTCGAAATTCTATTTATAATGTATTTAAGGTCAATTAGCTCTGCCTATTTATATGAAAACATTTCTTGACCTTGAAACGATTGATAAGCAAAGTTTATGAACTGCATTAGAGTGGTGTGTAAATACACGGAGCACCACCCATTTTGATTAACGTCTATTGCTGAGACTTTGCCACCTTCAGTGCACTTTGCCCCTAAACAGAATTTCGTGACTGCAGACTGGTATACCACAAGACCGTATGTCGCAAATGTTGTCTTATCTATTGTACTTCCTTGATTAGTAGATGGTCTTTCTGATAACGGACATTCGACATTGATAAATTGCAATAAAGTTAAATTGCTTTAATACATACATATGATGACTATGTTTACTATCTTATTCACACTCAACCCGCACCCAAATTTACAAGCCCTCTACTCTTTGATTTTGACTTTGTGCATTCACGCCCTTTTGTTTCGAAATCTCCCAATTGCAGTCCACTGAATCTGTGAAACACCAATAAAGATAAAAACTATAGAATCCATCAGCATACATACTGGTACTGTTTGCACTTATGACTACATAGTCACACATTCAAAACAATGATAAGGTTTCTCCCACCGCTGAGTTATCAGCTGACGAATGTGATAAATCGTTCAGCAAATAAAACAAAACAATAGAACTCGATTAATTACTTTACACACACGCATACACTGTGTCTCTCCCACCCCTTTAACACACACATATGTTCTCTTACATTCACAGGAAATATCGCATGAATCAATCAAGCAGCTCGTACTCGAGGCAGAGCATTTAGTACGTGATGAAGTCTTGAAGACACCAACAAAACAACAGCAGAAGCATTCCTTAGTGAAAATTTCTTCAACAGTTAAGAAACGCGAAGTGATTATGCCTGGACCGGCTAAGCAAAGGATTCAGGTATGATGGAGCATACTCCTTTAAATTGTATGAATTGGATTCAACTTTTTTTTTCTCTCTTTTTTTTAGGAATGGTTGGAACATCAACCAACCTGTGGCAAAACGGAGCCCGTAGTTTCATCCGTTCCAACAACAGATTGTGAGGCATCTGGAGAAGCCTCCGAAACAGATTCAGTTGCCCGTGGATCGGACTCATCAGAGGGATTCACAGATTCCGTGGCAACATGTATGCAAACCCCCGGAGGTAGTGCGTCATATGGCAATTCAATTGAACATATTGGAGGGTCTGCAGAACCCATTCCAACTGTCGGTAGTAATCAAAGCTTGAACGCGAAGGTTATTCGACGTCAAAATCGTCGTAAATCCGATCGTCCATGGTCGGTTTCTTGCCTTTCCCAGCTAACAGAGGGAAATATACCAAGTGGGTCTAATACACAAACCAGTCAGACTGGTCTGGCCACGCATTCAATAAGTGAATCGGCTTTGGATAGTCTCTCTCCAGGCCGTCAACGAAATGATACCCAACCAAGTAGCAGTGTGAAGAACTCTGATAGCAAGGGTTCACTGAAACGCCGTAAGACACGCAAGAAGAAGCACTTGGGCAAGAAAAACGAATCTGGCTCCGATGGGATGTTGCAAATTAGAAAAAGTGAATCACTGTCCTCGGGACAGACAATTCAAGAAATCACAGCAGCATTGCTCAATCTACCGAAGAGCAGCCAAGAAAGTGGCGAAGAACAGTCTCTGATGAAGCCGAATTTTAGAGTTGGATCCTATACTACGGCCTATATGACAAATGAATCAAAGCTGGGATCTCTCGCAGCCCTGGCTACATATATGAATGAGGAGGATCCACAAGGTGGTAAGTTGAAACCAAGTGGCTGTCTGTGTTTTGCTTCATGTGACTTATTTTGTTTTTCTGTACAAGCTGCCACACCAGTGCCCAGAGTTAGAGGTACAAACTATTGCACTCATTTTAGATGTTTTATAGCTTGGAGTCGTTGCAATCAATTTTAATGTGAATTCCCTTGTTTCGTTATAGAATACACCACTGGTACGGAGGATCACCATAGTAGTTTCTCGGAAACCGCTTGGGATAACTATCAAGAGAAGTACAACTCCGAAAATTACTCCGAGGGCTTTGATTCAGATGCTGCTCGTCGTCTAATGGAATTCGGGGACGATTATCGGTAAGAGTGCGGTTTGTCTTAGAGTGAAATGTTGCTATATTTTTAATTTCCTTAGCAACTTCCTTGATTCGCAATCGGATTGTTGCTCCTCGCTATCAGCAGCTAACAACTTGGATTCTCTGTCACCACCACGAATGGATTCTTTGCCACCAAACGAGGCAAAGGTTGTTATACAAGAGACCATTGTTAGTAGTGTTGACCATGCGAGACGTCGTCGTGCCCTCGAATTGGAATATGATCGTCGTCGAAAGAACCTAGAAGTTCGACGTAAATCCTGTCAAGGTAATTCGTACTGTTTTTCTGTGCTTTTATCAGTTCTAAGTAGTTTTTTGTATTTTCTAGACGACAGTCAAAATGTACGCAGCCCCACGACTAGCCTGTCTTCGTCGGCAAACGCTCTTACTCCTAAGAACACTGAGAAATTCGCCTTCTTGAATAGAGCCGACTCAGCCAGTCGTAAGCTAGAATTTGGCATGAGCCACTCCGCACAGAGTCTACGTCGCACCTCAGAGAGTGACACTTCGTCAAGACGTCGCAAGGCTGACGATCGTCGTCGCTCATCTCGTAATCTAGAGAAATCAATAAAACTCATCCCAGCTACATCGTCGTCAAGTGAAGATCACTCAGACGATGAGAAAGAGATGAGAAATTTGCTAACCCAAAGCAAGAACCGTTTAGAAGATACACGTTCACTGAAAATTCGCAGCCATTTGCTGCGACCAGAGGATTATGTAAGACATATGCCCAGTACTCTAAAGAATTTGCTTATGAACTCTTTCATTTTTTGCATTTCAGGCTGAAATCATAACCACCTGTCGCGACAATATACGCTGTTTGGATTCGGTATTACGCGGTCCACCCGGTACAGTAATGTCTAGCGGGTGTTTAAATGCCACAAAAGGTGAGTTGGACATCGTTATACACGTCAATTGCAAGTGTGCGCCTATAACACGTTTCATAGCACGCGCTATCGATTTCATTTTAGATGTTTTGAATTTTTTAGAAAATTATACATTGTATCGATTTTTCGTACGTACACTGAGATACTTGTATCAGTTGGTCAATTGTAGGACATCGAGACTAGAGAAGATTTTCAATTATTTTAAAAATCTTTTATGATTGTAATCATAGAACTTTATTTATTTTTGGTGCCTTAATGTTATAAACAACAAAATGTATTTTTTTAGATTAGAATTTTCTCTTCCACACGAATATCTGTGAAAAGTTAAACAAATTATTATGTAAACATTTGACGAAACGAATAAAGTTATTCCATTTACATTTAATTTAGAAAATTTAGAAGCAAATAAAATTTAAAATTTTTATGTAAACGAGATGAGTTAAAGTTTTTTTCTTTTACAGTAGACTAGTTGGAATGCATGTTTAATTTTTTGTTTTGTCAAATGTTATTTTTTTTTTTCGTTTTTGTAGTCGGTAGTGCGTTATTGTATGAAATGTGGTAATGGGCTCACATGAAATGTAGTTTCGTAGTTTGTTATTACTTCAAATTATTGTTTTTTTTTTTTAAAGTCTATTTACACTATTTACTAATTTACAATGAAAAATCTTTACAAATTATTACTAAGGTTGTGTTGTCAAAATTTATAACATTAAACTGTTTGATTTTTGGTTGAGACGTTTTATTAAAAGAAAATACCTATATGTTCCGGCTGTCTCTGTGGGGGAATTTATTGCTGGAAGTAGAAAATAATTGTTAGTTGGTCTAAATCTAAATCAATTAAAAATGTAAACACTCTGATAACAAATTTTATGTAACTTTGGCTTATACTTACATTATGTACTTACAATGAATGGTTCTGCCCATTCTTCGTTATTTCGCCCCAACTGATTCTGAAGTAAAACGTGAGAATTGAAGTCGGGCTATGCATTCCGCACTATAAAGGACATGTCGGCTTCGTCATCAACGAAAACAGTTTATAAAAAACTTTGCTACCTAATCAACTGGCTTAGTGGTGTATTCTTTTAGTCTGATATTGTATTGCTGTAAGGTCTCAATTCCCTGATTATAGAATGTCTGGTTCTATTACCTGAGGTCTCTGATTCTACTTGGTCGTCGGATGTGTGGCTAAGCTAAGGTCATGTAAAATTACACTGTCGAAATTTGTCATGTTATTTATGACATATGTATATCGTCCACGATCATGAAGGTAAACTTCTTTGTAATCTACTAGTGGCTACTTAATTTAAATCAAACGAATAAATGAACCTCATGTTCCTGCAATTCCAACACAATCTTTGCCAACATGGCTCATTATGATTCGTTCAACATAGAAACGGGTATAGGATACTCTCATGTGGGAATCGTTAATCAACAATTAGTAGCATATGATGGCAAGTTTAATTCTTTAGAGTATATAATATGTGATATTTACGAATTGACATTATTTCATTGCAAAATGAACTCCTAACTGAAAACATTCTTACAAATGACCTGTTTGGTGCTTAAATTACCAACGTGAATACACACCAGCATGTCCATTTCTCTCTTTATTGTGCCCTTCAGTTGAATGGTTTTCTTGTAATACATTCATTGTTTGTGTCGCTTATCCGGTAATTCTGACGCACTGTTTGTTACAAGTTTTATAACAGTTGGTTATTCGGAATTCTATGAATCATCCCGATTTTTCTTTTGAATTCAGCATTAACACCTCATAAAAATCGCATATCAGAGCAAATGAAGTACTTTCCCATGCTGAGTGAGTAATTTCTTGTCATCCAAATCCACACCTACTAGGAAGTCTTATATAATAGCTGCAATCTTTAAGTTCAACTCCCAAACTAAGTCTAGTAAGTACACTGAAAGGAAGAAAACAAAATAAAATCGCCAAAACAAGGACAAGAAGAACTTCTCCCAACCAGTTTCATTGTGTGTCCCTTAAATTTTTCTCGTTTCATGGGTAACCAAGGTGTTCGAGGATTCGAATCAAACACCCTTAGAGCCTAAGTAAATGAAACGAATTTTTTCCAATCAAAACGACAAGCTGTAAAATTAAAAATTTCACACTGGAGTGCGTCTCTAATGATTTTTGGCGTCCGCCAGTCGGACTGGATTCGCGTCGGCACCCTATTCTATACTAACAAGTGTAGCGGATCAAATGCAAAACAAAACCGCAACTAAAATTTTGCTTGTTATCGAATTTAATTGCCACGATTACATTGTACTACCATGACGAGTAGACACCGATCTCATAGTCGTTATGAATTTGTTTGTTTTTTGTCTTTATACTTTCGAATCTTTATGAGACGTTCACGTCGCGAAATGTAGAATTTCAAACCCGCTGTCAGTAATGCAAATATTTTACGATAGTTTTCGATATAATATTTTGCTTAGTTGAGTATTTTTAATTGAATAACCTTTTGGTTGTTTGTTCCATCAACAATTACTATGAAAATAACCACACGGTCTGAAGTATGAACGCAAATATTTCATTTTATTTGCACAGGTGTATACTTTTAACATGAATAGGAAGAGAAATTAATATCAGTAACCAAAGCAACTATTGTTGGTTGCGGCATTATTGTGGTTAAGCTGTGGCAGTAAGAAATGTGGTATCATTCCGTCTCAAAATAGAATTTCCATAATTGGATATCCATTGTGTTTCCTTTGTTCTCAGTACCAGCATTTTCAATTATTTCAAAAATATTTTTTTTTTCCCCGTCAAACGTTCTTCATCTGTGAATTTAAAACCGTGCTTAGACACTTGTACTGTCTTAAGTGCCCATTCGGAAAATCTAAGACCTCATTACACCCCAAATCCTATGAAAGCATATGAATGACGACGGAAAAGAAAAACAAATATTTGGGGTAACAGGTCCTAGGTCTCAAAGACTTTAAGGTGCTGTTTGGAGATCGAATCACGAACCTCTCGCTCCATAGTCCAACTCACTAAGCTCCCAAGATCACATGACGAAGTCAATTCTTATTACACTACTGTAATCCTAGTACGTCCTACTTTCACTTCCTATTCGGTCCATAGTATCCAATTTTCATAGAATTTGGTTTCCATCAAAATCAATATAGATTTTCGATATCTGGACTATTGTATCCTACAAACGGTTGCGAAACCTTTGCCAATATATACATATACAGATGTCGATATTAGAGTGAAATTTTGTTCGTCGTTTTGTGTTTTTCTTTTAAGTTTCATGTTTGTTTCATCAGCATACCGTAGATTCCCTGATTTGGTAAAGTTAAGGTCCTCCGTGGTGACATCAATCTAACATTTCCTATGGTCTTCTCATAACTTTCAAACTAAATGTCCTTTTGATTCACTTCTGTCTACCTATAAAGGCATTTTCGTACTTAATGGCTAGGACAGGAAACGGTGCCACATAGTCACCTATCCCTTGAGAGTTTAAGTATTGTGCTAGATTTATTTATTGTGCCGCAATAAATTTGAACCACAACAGAGTGTGTATAGTGAAACGAGTTATAAATATCAAACTTTTTTAATCTAATTTAAGCCTTTAATGGCGTTGTGCCGTGCATACTATTATCTGCTTAAATATCTATTTATGCTTGCAATTCACTATCTTATCCTAAAGTATTGAAGATAACGATATACACGGAAATATGTTCAGATATGATAGTTGTTGCTCACTTTACAAGACAACCTCCCATTTGGATACATTTAGGGTAAACAGACGCCTGTCTACCCATCCATCATTCTGATTTTGTATGGATGTAGATAAGTTTCAGATACTTAGTTGATAGCAAGAAACCAAACAGACTTGTATAAGGATTTCTCTCTTTCCATTTGAAAAAGTCCAGCATTTACATTGATGACTAAGCTGCAACGTTCAAAAATCCATCTCAGTTTTTAAAATACACATACTGGCCGATTATAGAAAACATATACATATATCCTTCGTTAGCCCACAAACTGCTGTCTTCACCTCATGGAGTTGAGAAAAGAACAACTGAATGAAGATCCGCGAAACACTTGTGTCTCTCTGTTTTGAACAAAATATACGAAATAGCTCCTTCTTCACGATGGGCAGAGATATTAAAAATTACTCAAAACAATTGTTTCTTTGGTGGAATTACTATTGCCTTCCTGTTTGTAAAGAGAGAAAAGGAATAAACTGTTGTACATTACGTGCTATTGCAAAATCACAAACCGTGATCGTAACAATCAATGGTACTCACGTATGTTTAAACTTTCACGTGCGTGAAATGTGCACGTTTCGGTTGTAAAATATTTTAAACTCTTTGGAGAGTACGTACGAGTAAATGGCCTTCTCTTTGTCCTCTATAGACCTAAAATAGATACTAATTCCTAGGACTTATGAAAGAGGCACTTCAAATAAAAAACAAATAAACTTCAACATATGTATGTATGTAAATCATGAATTTGAGTTACTATCCCGATCTTGTTGTCATTCTTTTATTAATTAACTCTTATCCAAACGAAAAATCTCACAAACCTGACCTAAATGTTCACAAAAATTCAAAGTAAACCTCCGGCCATGTCAATGACCTGTTTACTCTTATTATTTTCACTACAAGCAAATTTCCGTTGTCGTTATGCTTCGAATAGTTTCCACTTTGTTTCCATTGAAATGGATAGACTTCCGCTTACTTTTTATTTATTTTTTTTACTCCGCAGTGCAGTCAACAAAGCGTAACACACACCTACTATATATTTCATTTCCTCTAATAACGAAAAGTACACAAGGTGCATGATTGGAAGAGAAAACACAATAGAAAGGAGAAATGATTTCCTTTAACTTGACATGTACAGGTCACGAAAGCAGAAACGAATACTGTTCCAAAAAAAGCAACATCATTGACAATAACCTTACTCAAAGCAAATTACGTCAAAGATACAAATCAAAGAGAAACAAAAATAACAATCTAATTAATTTATTCATAAATGACATCATAAAGACGATGAAATCTCAAACGAGACATAAAAAATGTTCGCTAAACATTCGTCTCGCACTCATTTTTGTTTCTTGCGACTGTAGTGTGTTTTTGAAAACATAGAGGCAAGTTATAATCCATTGGGAATGTATCTTGACGTACCCTATTCTTCTCCAATTGGTAGCAAAATTCTGATTATTTCTTGTTGAGACACTGAAACAGAAAAGAAAAAAAAAAAAGGGGTACAAACTCTTTTCACTCAAAATCCTCATTCAAACTCTGAAATGTCTAAGCTGTCAAAAAAAACAAACACTCATCACTAATGACAGCATATGAGACCTCCGGCGGCGGTTTATATGTACGTCTGTTTTACAACTAAAAATCCCATTAGCTGCTGCAGCCGCCTTGAACTACACCACTCCATCATTTACCATTTCATTATTAGTTGACACCATTTGGGTTGTCATGTTTGATCAAATTCATAAGCTGGTAAGTGATTGGTTTTTTTGCAATTTTTTGAGTGTCTCGTTCGAAGTGTCACTGGCAAAAAAGTCAATATTAGATTTCCATACATAATACACGGATGTGATACAAATGTGCCATGTACACCTTCCTCACAGTCTTCAAATATGACTGACGAATTTTGCTACAAAAATAATTAAAGAGTCTGAAACAATGAACCTACTTAGGGCCTTAGGGTGTAGCACGATATTGACTTCAAGGCAAACCCAAGAACAATACTCGTATCCTGCAGAAACCCTATTGACCACCAAAGTGTTACTTACACGATGTAGCATAAAACATCTGCCTCGAAGCTGACTTTTATTGAAAGTGGCTTATGCTCCCTGCTGTCAGAATAACTTTTTCCTTATATCATATTGTTTAGTTCCTCTAACCCTGGGTTACTGCAGTGTCTTTCAGTTCTCTCTAAATCATTCCCAGAGAACTTGCTTTCTCGTCCTTTAATTGTATTTTAGCTGTAATGACGACTCTTCTTTAATGCCATCTATGCAGCTCCCGTACATCTACTGGAAACAACGCAATGTCTCCAATTAGTTTTGTGTAAGTGCAGGACAGCACTGATTAAACAGTTCTAGCTTTTGACTGCAGTGAGTTTTGATCCCTCCTCTGTCCGCAAGCATTGATAGCAGCAAATCTTATGTTTATAGTCGAAATCATTACATTCTTAAAAATCCATTCTATAAATTCCAAGCCATAGAATATGGAATACGAATAGGTAGCCAACAATAAACTCACACACCGTATGCACCAAAGGGGGGAAAAGCTCTTTGCATTATTCCCCACCATCAAAAGTATCGAAATAACCAAGAGGCACGCCAACAATTTGTAACAATGACGTAAGCCATGACATACTAAAACATAGAATTTCCCATAGTGGGGCGCCACATTTTTCTATGTTTCATTACCAACTCGTAGCACAGCACGTTGTTTTCGCATCGTAAAAGCTTTCTCGTTCCTAGAAACAAATAACTTTACAAAGTCAACCGTTGTTTCATTCATCATTCGGTTGTGGTAATAGGCACACTTAAGCCTCTCTACGGCGGCGGTATTACACTTTTATTTTTTAAGGTCACTTCTCGTGTGTTGCGTGTTAATTTTCTTTTCTTTTTTTGTTTTTTTGTTTTCTTTCTATAAATTCCCCTACGCCCATTTACCGTACTCACCCTTTGATTTATGACCACTTTTTCGGGATAAGTTCGCAAAGTGTGTTCGTTTTGTTTACACTTCCGTTTGAGTGTATTACCTGCCCCACCCCGCTGGATTTGGTGTTTTTAATTTTTAAATAAAATTTTAAGAGATAAGTGAGTTTTTCTTTTTGCCACATGTTCCCCGTTGTATGGTCGAAAAAGGGGAACTCAAGTGAATAAAAAGCGGGTCACCGGGTTTCTATGTGCTAACAGTGTCGCTCCCTTAGCGTAGTGATTTTAAAGAAAAGAAAAGTAGTGAATCCTACATAGTGGAATCAATAAAATGAAAGTCGATGTTGCTATTCAGACTGAGCTTTCGGATTTGCCCAGCGACCAAGGGCAAGGTATGTGTTGTGTTATCTGTTTCCCATCTGTCAACTGTCAAAAAAAAAAGAATTGTATGTAAACATTGACCTCGTTTTGACGTTTGTAATCTCTTGCAATTGTAGTTACTTGAGTGCGTGAAGTATTGTGAGACTGGTTTGCATGGTTTTTAGACACCTTTTGTGGAATATAGTCTGTATTCACTGCGTTCTAGCCTTGAATTGATTGGATTACACATCTCAATGTTGGCGGCGATTTGTGACCACACAATGGCGCGTACGTACTCGTCTAGAACCGGATTGCATTTCAGATGTCATTCTAAGTGGCTATCTCTGGTGAATTTTTAATTAAATGTGGGATATTGTGTACATATTTGGTGTTGTAGTTGTCCTTCGATTTTCTTTTCTTTTTTTTTATGGGGGAGGAAAATCGTTTTTATAGCTCTACGTATTTACTCGTCGAAGGTCAGTCTAGGGCGGTTACAGTTTTCGCAAACCTATGTATAAAAGAACATATGTAGCGCAGCCTTGATAGAAACATAAAACGTGTCAATTTGATTCTGCTCCACAGATCGCATTGATTGAGTGTAATTAATAGAGAGTGGCGCTGTTGTGGGCCTTAATTTCCTGCTGATTTAGAATTGATAGTCGTATAGTTGATTGGTTTTTGTTATTTTTATTTTTCTGTGTGCTTGCGAAACGATACTTAAGACTTTAATCTGAAATCATTGGAAAGATAGAAATAGTTCGCTAAATGACTGTTTATTCACTGTTATTCGCGGAGCTATAATTTTGTATGGAAATCTTAACGAATTTCATAAACAAAGCTATTAGGCGACACACGTTTAACGAAGTTAATTGGAAATTGTCAAACTGGGTATATACATAGTTGTAAACAAAGAAGTCTTTGAATAAACCTATCTGAATCCTGACTTCTGTGGGGGATTCCATCGAATATTCAGTACAAAAGGAATAATCATATTTTTTCGTACTGATATTCTTTTATCTAATCTGCTTGAACTGACTAATATCTTTCACATTTTTCTTAGATTCTTCGAAGCAGTAGTCATATGCACGTTTTTCTGTTGTACATATTATTCCCTTAATATTATGTCTGTGAATGTTGTGAGAAGCTATGCTGTCCTACATATGTATGTACATATGTACATTTCTTACCATCTGGAGTTTTGTTTTCAGAATTTTTGATTCGTCTTTGTTTTCTGAAAAGTCGCAGATAGCATAAATTAGATAAAATGAACACTTGTCTTCCTACCAAGAGAAGCCATAATATTGTAGGCACGTCGATACATGTTTTGGTAATTTGCCTTTGTTTTGGGCAAACTTTAAGTGAGATGATAGATACTAACTTGCTTTTGCCATATCAAACACATAGCCGGCTACACCTTGCTGATGTGTTTTAAATCTGATTGCTAAGAAAGAAATTTTTTGAACAGAGTCTCTGCCATTTGCTCTTTGCCACATTGATGATCAATTTCACGAATAAAGTTGTCTAAAAAAGCTGGTTCATTCCTGTGCTGCTTTGATCAATTTTTGGTTCTACCAGCTCTGATTTTCGGAATATTTGCTGAAATAAAAGGTTAGGTACACTGTAGAATCATCCACAGGACCTACAAAATCTTTTCTTTCCACTTCAAGTTGACTGGCGTCACTATTCACCATTGGTAAAAAAAATAAAAACTTTTTGTGGAAAAATACAAATATTTAGTCCCTACCCGGTACTGTCAGTTGAATCATGAAGAAATATTTGGTGTGGTCGGGGAATTGAATTTCAAACTCTTCGGACAGGAAGACAAAACACAAAAGCATGCTGTTTCCGACTATGTTGAGGACCAATGGGAAGCGATATGCGAAATGGGTTGAGGATCGATAAAAAACATTTTCCTTCACTGTTGGACCAAAAACATTTCCAATTGCCTACGTAGGCATATGTTATTTATTCCAGATCAACCGAAATAGAGTGGAAATACTCTAAATATATTCTGATTTCTAGAATTGTAGGTTTTGACAACTCAGAGTTTGAAAATTTTTGTCTGACATAGGCCTGTTCCTTTACTGGAAAAATGGTACACATTTTTACGAATTGTCACAATTTCATGTCCAACTCCGTTCCCTTACACAAGAAAATCGTAAACGAGAGTGACAAAATGTATGACTTTTTACCCCACAAATTTCTGTTTGTAGGTGATGACAATCTGTCAAACTCATTTCAAATTACGTTTTTTTTTTTCAGATTTTAGTTATTTTGAAGTGTTCTTACTATGAACGTTTCAGAATAGCTAGCATTCGTTGTGTCAACCGTTTCCTAACTTTTTCGTATTTCTACCTCTCTCTGAGAGATTTGTACCTACACTCTCAGAAATTTGAGAATTTATGATTTTTAGTGCAGAAAGTAAGGGAACAAGCCTAATACTTGCCAGAGAACTGTCAGGTGTCTGCCACTCATGTGAAAAATGTGTGTAGTATAGTCAGCCTATTGTCAGGCGTTTATGGCATTTCCAGACTCATTGGTGCTGTCAGATGTACGAAGTTTAAAACATCTGACAATTGATTTGTTGTAAAATGATATTACGAAAGTATGCTCTGCTCTTTCAGGATACGTGAGCGACCAATTCTGTGACTCATTTATAAATTATTCGTTGTCCTTTATTTTAAACTATAAAAAGTAATAAATTGTGTAAATGCGCCTCTTTATATTGGGTTTCGTGACTAGGTTTTCTACAAAAATAAAGTATACATTATGTATGTGATGGCTACTTGACGATTTTCGAATAAAATTGTTAAGCTCGGTACATAAGGGTGCTTTGAATCTACGCCCATGTATTTATAACATTAAATTAAAATCGATTACGTGGTTATGGTAACAAAATAACTTTTTAGGAGTAAATTCCACTTTGTCACACGACGTTAGCGCACAGTAAATAGGATTGAGTTTATATACTTCCAATTGTGTCCACTTGAAATGAGCATTGAAGGGACATTTTTATTATTTCAATCGATTCCCTGCACCAAAATATAAATGTCACAACCCCTATTTACTTCTTTTCTCCTTAAAAATTCTCCAATAACAATTGCCAACATCTGGAAGCCCTAAATTACACGCTTTCCTGATAATAAAAACGGAAACTAAATACATATGTACACAGTGCATATTTTGTCCCAACTTATCTTGACTATGAGTAAATTTAAAAAAAAAAAAACAATTTTTATCTACATGTCTAACACAAATATTTGCTGTCAAAAAGACGAGGCAATATCATCTGCATAAGAAAATCTAAATTAAGATACATATCTGCCGCATAAAAGTTATTTCAACGTGAGAGAACATTTGTTGCACCGTGTTGTCGTCCGTCCACCATCAGAGATGCAAATTTTGTGAAAAGAGGCTGCAGTTTAAATAGGAAAATTACAGCAAATTGCAGTCGCGATCTCGCGATACAAGCATCAGATGTATGCTACGGTAAACATGAGAGCTAAATTTATCCAATTGTTTAACCTTGAGAGTTATTGTTGTTGTCGTCGTCGCCATTTAGTGAAAAGTTTACCAAAAAAGTTTAACACATCCTGCCTCGTTTGAGAGAAATATCTAAAAATTGTTTACCATATTCGTATTTGAATGCATTCATAGAAACCGCTGACAAGTTTGTTGTTACATCATTTCGAAATCGAAATCGAGATGGTGGCCAATAATTTCAGAATAAAACCACAAGAAATTGATATCATGTGCATGAATCTGATGGAATATCCAATTTCCATTATACATATGTACGTACATGCATAAGTCTAGTAGTCTAGATATGTAGATTCGAAAATCAAAGTTAAGAAAGTTTTTGTTTATTTAAATTGATTCAAATACGATCTTATTATTCAGCAACTGAAAATGATAAGAAATAATTGGTTTTTACAAAACAGGTTTATTAGCATTTTTGTTGAATGTTTGTCGGCGGCTGAGGTATCAGTTGAGCGTGATTGACCACTCAATGTATATAATTTGTATCGTGGCTTGAAAGCTCAGTAATGATCTCTAAGATAAATATATGTTTTTCAAGCTTAACGCGTTCGGCTGAGTCTCCATCCAATGTCGTTTCTTTGAACTTTGACTGCTTGAACTGTGGGAGATTAAACGTTGAGAATGACAAATGAATAATATTTTTTGTTTCTAATAAAATGTTACTACGCGTTAACCACTAGCCATTGAGCCTAACAAAATATAAGTTATGAATAACTTTCAGCACTCGGCGGCGAAAAATTGCATTCGAAATTTTATACGATTTCTAGAATTCTGACAGTTCTTTCTGCAACTTAATTTTGCGAAATGTTTATTTTTCAAAAGCAATCCGTACTGCGAATGAATTTAGTAGAGGACTTATTTCACTTGACTTATTTCAGCACTGCCGTCCTTGTCAAAATATCCCAAATTTCTTCAACTCTCCAATTGCAGGAGTTCTCCTCGATTATTCTACGTCATATGTTCTTCTCGAGGAACCTGATCGAAGGCCATTCTAGGTTGAAAGATTTTACTAAGCGACGACTATGATCAGCTGTTACTGTTAAAGAGGCAGGACGATTTAGTTGTTAAAGGATACGAGATGTTCCTCGGTAGATCATTGCTAAAGCAAACAGTAAACGTTTCATAAGCATTTGCCTAGAGTAACCGAGATCCATTGGAGGGATATCAGTGGATAACTTTAACTTTAAATCAATAATTGGGAATTAAGTCTTTCAGAGCCATGCTGGGTAGACTGTTTAGTGACAGAGAGTTACACAGATGCAAGGTGTTGGTAGTTCTTGGAGCTTAGTTTTTTTTTTTTAATTAAAAAGTCTGAGTGAGTTCAGTTTAGCTTACACATCTCAATAGTCAAGGGAGCATCAAAGGAACTTGATGAGACACTAATTAAGTTCAAATTTCATTCCTGAAATTCCGGCTTCTTTTTCAAGACATGGCAGCGTAGTCAAGTTGTAATAGTCTAACGAAATCTGTTTACAAAACTGGATGCATCACGTTGCTAGTCATAAAAAACTAAAAATAATATTGACGAAAGATTACAGCCCTGGGCTACCCCATCTGGCATCTCGGATTACTCCGACAAACTCTTTCATGCAGAACGTGATACCTACTGCAATAGACTACAGTCGATTTCGCACCAATTCACAGGTGATCAGAGCAGTATGTTGATACCGTTTGATGAAGATTCACAGGCATAATTTCTTAATATGTAAACGTGCACACCTGCTAGGACCCCTTTGTAATGCTGCTGCGCTATTCCATTGGAGAACTTGCAACACTTTATACTTCAAGTCTATCTCAGAATATGGATTTCATTCCACTTAATCACTTTTTTTTCCCCCAGTATATCCATCCATTACTCAAATGACACTAAAATCCGTTACGCTTGTCAAATGAAATATGAATTTTCCTCTCCCTACCATTCAATTTATTAAATGCACTCGCCTCTCCATGCCATCCTCTTCCTCACTCAAGTCATGGGTCTTAACAAATCACTTGCGATTTTTAATTTCTGCGCACGCATACTCCAGTCTCTCAGATTGCTGCAGTTGGTGGGATCATAAATTAAGTAATAAACTAAATCAGCATTCCAGTTCCACGCGCAGTGTTTGCGTCCCTCATTAATATGCTCCGGCATCCTGCCATTTTTGGTAGCACTAAAGCACCAACACCGCCACCACACGCCTCCCATAGTTAAATAGTGATCCTTGCCTTAAAGAGGCGTTGATGGAACGAAATCGAATTGCATGCGTCCGCAATCGGTTTAGTTGAGCTGAACCTGGCCATGGGGAGCCACACCAAACGTGTGTTTCTGTGTAGAGGAGGATTTTGTCGCAGCCAGCAACCAGTTTGCATTTGTCATTGAAGGTGATCGCATCGACCGCTAGTAGCCAGCCGTTGAGTGTTGACTGAGTGAAGCTAGTTTGCTGAACGATAACAGGGGGACTGTTGACTTGACTCTTTAAGAGACAAATTACATGCGTTTCGCATTAATCACTGTCGTGTACATACATAGTATATTGTTGTTTTAATAGAAAATAAAATTAAATGTCTCCTAAGTGCGTGTACCTAGTACGAGTAGTACCTAGGCTCGTCCAGTGAAAGCGTTTCTCACTAAAGTTTATTGATTTATTCTGTGCAGTTGTGTCTTGTGAAAGATTATAGTTGATGTAAAGTTTTCTAAACATGTCTGTGAATTAGTGGAGATACATTACTTTATACAAACGAGCTTGAGGGAAAGACTCGGTCCTAAATAAGGTACTTGAATATTTGAGTTATAACACTTTTAATTTGTTTACGCAAAACAGCCTAACCTGTTCCTCAAAACAGCTTTAGTTTATGAGTTGTTTCCAATCTTGAACTACAAGCAAAGATCATCTTCTATTTGTGTAACGATTGCATTCATGGCGAAGAGTTAAAACCCTTTAGACTCTTTTACCCTCTTTTCTGCCCATTAGTGACGATTGAAGCCGAGATCTTTGGAGGGAATATTCATTGTGAAGCCAAAGTGATAGTGTTTATGAATATTTTTGTCGCCGCATAATAAGTTCGTTGGCACATTCGAATATGGTCAGGTCGTACCACACCCTCTATGTCTGTATCAAGACATTTGATTGATTTCATGTTGTGCGTGCATTATAAAATGTGTAAGGTGAAAGCAGATGCAGTACCACCTAGTGCCTTTGAACACAGCTGACCGGGTTCAAATCAATAAAGAGTTTGTTTAGCTTTCATTGAATTCAAAGTGTTTACGAGACATCTGTGCTTTATGTGCTAACTTGCTTTCCACAGTATCAAATTGACTTCAACTAATTGTAAGCGATCTTAAATTCTCACGGAAAACGGTTACACACTTCGAAGGACAATTTTTTTTTTATTATTTGAGAAGCTTTCTCATGACAAGTTATACTCTCGGACGTTTGTCAGATGCTCTCGAGAGGTGAAACCGTAAAAATAACTTTTAGGTGTTTTGACTGGGATTCGAACGTCGAACCCCTTGCTCCATAGTCCAACGCACTGACTACTGAGTCAAGCCACCAACTTTGGCCGAACCTATCTCTTTGAAAAAATCGAAGAAAACTTGTCATTCGTTTAGCACAGTTTTCGGTTCACCCTAGTTTCTCTGCGATTTAAAACCGGACAAAGTGCCTTCAAGACTTTAAAACCTAGATACCACTAGCAAGCAGTGAAAATGGTTAGAGGGTCGGACTACTAAGCTCGAGTTTGGCACTCCATTTCTTTTTTTTTGTTTTTGTTTCTTGAAGGAAATTAAGAAAACCTAAGTTGTATATCGTATAGGGGGTGGAGGGAACAAATATTTGTTTTTCTACTTAGGACTATTTCTAACTCAATTTCGAGACTACTCTCTATCCGGGGTCACTTCTATAAGACTCTGAATCCGATCGAGTTCTTTCTTTCGAGCACGGACCATAGTCATTTGCTATTTGATCTTTTTCGAGTTTAATGTGGGGAATCAATGTTTGCCCCGAGATCAAGCTGTAATCATCATTGAGATGTTTTATCCTTATTTATGTCCTGTATCTTAATATAGGCTATATGCCCTGACGAGTTTTAGCTGCCGATACATGAATGGTTATAACGTGGGCTTGGAAAGAAATGAGTGCTCGACAATGAAATCTAGGATTAGCCTTTAAAAACTTGGTTATTCTTGTCCAATTATGGTCCGATTTATAGCTTAAATGTCAAACATTTCTGACCACCATTAGCTTATTCTGTATATCGCAATGGCCATGACGTACCAACATACAAAGCTCATTTAAGAACTCATTTTTGATTTTATCGTTTCCACATAACTGCAACTTTGTTAATAAGTAAGAGTCATGTTCGTTCTAAACTAGGCCCTTAACCATCAAATGTTTTCAACCAGGTCAAAAGGTACTCTCTAATAAGAAACCAAGTGCTCATCTACAAAGACTTACCTACTACTTCGCCGAATGAAAAACAGTTAACAAAGCAATAAACTGCAACAAATTAAAATGCATTTATCATACTCACTCTATTATGTGATCAGCGTGAATAGCCCCTAACTAGAGCTATTTAAAGATTCACACAGTGCAACCGCGAATAGTTGAACAAATCAAATGCCCAGACGAAACGCATAACTAAACCACCTTATAGTCCGCATAACTATATTTTTCGAAACGAAACATTTCGATTTTGTTTTAGTGAGGAGACTTTGGTGATATCACTCGTCATGCATTTATTATTATTTTGTCGGTACACCAGCCACGTTAACTGGAACCAACCAACCTGTCCCATTCTAGCAAAGCTAATGCCTTGTTTTTTTTTTTTTTTTATTGTATTTCCATTTAATTCCATCGTGTTAAGCGTGGATAATTTGCTTTAGTAAATATAATTGCTGTAAAATAATAAAAAAAAAAATTCAACTCTATGCACGTCGTGTTGTCGCCGCCATAGTGCGTTGACCTAAAAACCCGAAGCCGTGCGTCGTAGTATCATTAATGCAACAGAAACTCGGTTTAGTGGGTTTTACGTTTCCAAAGCTCAAGTCGACGATTTACGATGTTACTGAGAAAATAGCTTATTTTTTTTTACGAAATTGCATTCAATGCTTTTTTACAATTTTTGTTATTGCCTTCGACTAATGACGTACTCTGATGAGAGAGATGTAATGCACTCGAATTGGAGATTTGTTGTGAGGATTACTTATTTTCTTAAAGTAAAAGTGAGTAGCTTGAGAAGTGATGAATTCAATTGAACGATTTAACAGGAATAGTGTTTATAAGCAGTTGAGAAACTGAAGAAACTGAAGAAACCTTAATTCCCCAACATTGCCGAAGTCGTTACCTTTTCTTTTAGAAGTGGAAAATACTCATTACGACTGTAGGGTGATAATAAGCCAGCCATTGCATGAAAGAGTCTGAGTGCATCAATTTCATGATCATTATTATAAGATGATTGGCATGAAATACGGAACTGGCTTTCATATTACATCATTTGTAAATGATTTTCCCGCTGGTAGTAACCGTGAGATGATACACACAACATCATACTTTTCTCATTTTCGTATACATAATTTATTTCTAGTTCTTAGTACTCACATTTAACTCAAGTTTGCTCTTCTCTAATTATAAGCCAGTTTCCAATGTTTAGTTTATGATGATGATGGTACATCGTACATGCAAACAGAATAGAGTCAATTCCGATGTGGGTACCAAGCACCAATTGTACCTTTTTTAGCTTCGTTCATGTACCCACATATATGTACCAACTGCTCCAAGTACGAGAATACCTAATTTTACAACCGAGGATAATTTAGGTCCAGACTGGCATTATTCGCAGTAAAGTTTTATGCAAAGATCAGTTCACGCATAATTTACATGGTCGAAAACAACGAGACAGCAGAATATTTTACTGAAGGTAAAGTGCTCCTTTAAGAGCACGAACCTACATATGTACATATAGCTCTCAGACTACGTCCTTTGATACCTAAAGATACTTGTTGTTTGTTTGGTTAAAATGTATTCCAAGACTCATTCTTAGTAAAAGGAATGGTCAAGGATATAATGCGAAAAGCCGAAATCGATTTCCAGATTTAGTACCGAAGCATAGCATTTTTTCTGGAGATCAAGGAACGCCTGTAGTCGCCACTAAGGTTGAAGGTTGAACGATGTTAGTGTTATGGTGTTCAACTCTTAACGTGAGAAGAACACTAAAATATCTGTCTGACTTAAGTGTGGTTTTGTTTCGGTTTTGTTCGAAACCTTCTATCCTTTTATATTAGCTCTGCAGGCTAAGATAAGCTTGGTTCTCAAGCAATATACAAACTTACGTATTTGCAAGAAAGGTAAGAATGCACCGGAGTATGGCACCGGACATAAATTTAGATTCACAATAAACTCTTTAAGATAATACAAAAAAAATGTACTTAATACATGTCTATTATTCATGTTTATTGGACACGGGCTGTGTCTCTTCTCCACGTAGATTTTTGAGCATGATTTTGCTTATTCCAAAGAACAGGGCAAAGAGTTCTATGAATTAATGTATTTCTTCCTGTACCTAGACTTAAGCAAAGATTAGTTTATTGTGTCAGTGTATCATACCATGGAAATGCTTGAAGCCTTGATTTTTTAAAATGGAAGAGCATGCTTATCCAGAGATTGAGGCGCAAGTCTATTAAGTTCGAAATTGATACGATTCGCAGGATCATCTAAGACGCAAGTTCAAGTTTCAGAAACCTATGCTGTTTTTACAACTTATCAAGAGTTCGAGTCCTTTTGTCGTAGTAAGCTAAAAAACTTGTTGGTGTAACAGCATCCCGAATTGATCCGCTTTTTTCCTTTTACTTTTTTGAAGACAGGAAATCTCTAAACGATTGTCAAAAGTCATTTCCTTCAATAGTCCCGATTCGCAGAGCAGAGTATTAACCTTTCCGATTGGCTGTCAAGCTACCTGTCTTTCTAAGATACCACTTTTATCTGTAATATCAACAACCTGCAGTAACTCTGAAAGCTATAAACCTGTAATTACTTTACCACCACTTTAATCCGTCACAAGTCATTTGAAGATATAAATGCACAACCTTTCCTTTTTCATTGAGTGATCTTAATCGATCCAAGTCAATTACATTCACCTCAAATTAGTTTTGCCCCAACTTAAAAAGCCGCCACATTGAATCTATGATTGCTTTTTATAATACACAAATCTTGATGATTGCAATTAGATTCTCGTTAGATCTCTCTCGCTGCACGCGGATTCATTTGCAAAAAAAAAAAACTCCATTAATCTGTAAAATAATTTTTGTTCTCTTTTTTTTTTTTCTTTTAAACAATAGATCTACTTTCATCATGGGAGGAGCTGCTCGCATGGAGTGAAAATGCTGCTGCCGCACGTAAAATGCAAGAGGAGATGATCATTTTGAAAAGTGCACTTAATCGCTTGGGTGGCAAATTGGCATGCGACTTAGATACAGAGCCATCGATTCAGTTGTCCATTGAAGCGTTGAAGGTAAGCATTAGACTGTAAATGCGATTTTGTTAGTGAAAAATTATAATCGATTTCATTTTGCAGAATGAAAAGTCACAATTGCAAACGTATCGTACAAATATGCTACGCTTGAATGCATCCGTTCATAGTTGGCTAACAAGACAAGAAAGGAAATTAGCCGCCGAATTGGCTGAACACGAAGAAGCTATTAAAGCAGCAGCAACAACTACCGCTACAGAAGCCGTTTCACAATTGCAATCCTCAGAGGCAGCTACAACACCAGACAATAAGGAGGAAATTAGTGACACTATCGATAATAATAAATCAGTTGGTACAATTGCATTCGACCAGGATAAGCACTCACAAATAACCACTATCATTCAATCGGAGTCGGAGTTCCATAAGCATTTGAAGAACGAAGTTAGTGAAATGTATAGCGCTTGGGACGAGGCTAATTCAAGGTAATTAAATTGAATAGAAAGTGTAGCTAATCGTTATTCATTAAAAATTATTATATTTTTAGGATTAACAATCAATTGGAAGTGTTGACCACTTCATTGATTGCTTGGAGGCAATTGGAATCGGGATTGTATGAATTCCAGCAGGTCCTTGGTAAGGATCGTGGAACATTGAAGGGACTAGAGGGTGCATTAGACAAAGGCAAGACCACACCGGTGGAACTTGCTCAAAATGTCAAACTTGTTGCGAAACTTTTGTCCGAAAAAGTTGAAGTCAGCCAAGAACAGGTAGGTTGTCGTTGAAATAAAAGTTTTTGCTTCTAGTCATGTATGTCTGCTTGATTCTATTGGGCACGAAACGAGTTTCTTTTCGCCAAAAGACTCATACTATTTCTACTTACATCAATATTCTCGATGTTAGATTATACTTTTTTTTCACATCAATCAGTTGTAACCGACATTTTCTTTTTGTTCCAGCTCACTGCTGTTCAAGAGCACCTAGATCCCAGCCGCATTCTACACATTGCACAATTTACCGCATCCAATGGTTCTCTGTCCGACAGTGGAATCTCAGACGGTGGTGCTACATCTGATGGTGGTCTATCCGAACGTGAACGACGCCTCGGTGTCCTCCGCCGTTTGGCAAAACAATTGGAATCCGCTTTGGCTCCTGGTAGTGAAGCAATGAAATCAATCGCCGCTCGTATGGAATCAGCTGAATCTGATCTAAAGAGTCTGCAAAACACATGTCGGGATTTAATCGTCCGAACTGCAGCATCGCATACAAAGAAAATCGCACAAAATAGTGCTGCTGGTAATGATCGTCCTCCAAGTAAGAAGAACTCTCCATCATCATCGCCCTCAAAACGTCGTAACAAGCGCAACAAAAAAGCAGTAGCAAACTTAGGTGAATCAGAACTAGGAACCGACGTTGCACTAGCTACCGCTCCTGATTCTGGTGATCCTGATGATCCCAACAATGAAGACTCAACAGAATTCGATTCATCAGACGATGAGAATAAAACCGGAAAACCAGGTTGGGTTAAACGTATTGCTAAGATCGCTGTACCAATGCAGGTGGCTTTATTCACTCTGCTTTGTGCAGCTTGCATGATGCAACCAAACTGTTGTGACAATCTGAATAATCTTTCGATGAGTTTCACGCCACAACTTCGCTACATCCGAGGACCGCCACCAATTTGAGCGGTCTTAAGAGTCTTAAAATGAAAACATCTGTCATCACTCCGTGTATTCTATGCGAGTGGAGAGTTTTCAATCGCGTTTTTCGTTTAAGAATACTATTAAGGGTGGATCTCTCTATTATTTGTAATACATTGAGCAGATCTTAACCATATAGAATGTAAAAAAAGTTGAAGGCCATCGCGTGCGTGTACAAGAGATTTGTCTGTGTCCCTCAAAGGGTATGCTTGTGCACATGTGCCGGGAGACTTTTTACATTTACATAAGTGTACTCTAAGCGTGTAAGCAAGCCGAGTTCGCCGGTCTCGTATGTTGTAGGTTATTCGTGTTGTAGGTTATTCTTATTTTTTTTTATTTTGTTTAGGAAGCGTGAGTGTAGAATTAGAGAAGATAAAAAGAATCAACAAGAACTTGAAAAGTTATGTTAGAACTATTAAAAACCGCTAGAAGGGAATTATGAAGAAGTAGCGTTAAACGCTGAATTAATGAGCCTCCTCTGGTTTCGCATGTAGCAAATGAACCAGAGAGAGAGAGTGAGAAATATGAGAAATATCAAAAATTATCTATGAATTGAGTGAAATGAAATTTTAAATTGGTTATTTTACGGCTAAGAAAACATTATCATTTATCATAAATATCGTATCTTATTTGATCGCTTATGTCTTGCCAGCATAAGGAATGAGGAAGTGAATGCGTAAAGCAGTAGGGTTTTACATGGGATTTTCAGCTAAAACTTAAAGCATGAATATGAAAATCCAAGCAATGATTGAAGACAAACTTGCATGAGCCAGCCAGACCACCCTGCAAATAGAGGGTGCGTACGCAGTCCAGTAACAATACACAGTACCAGTATAAATGTGCCTAAAGGAGTACATACAGTTTTGTACACAAATACAAAAGACTTATGAAAGTTTAACGGGGCGTTAGTAGAACCGCCCCAAAAGCAACACAAAATCCACCCAATATTAATTAACAGAAAACAATATAGTGTAGCAGCAATAAAAAGCGTCGTCATAGTTATTCTGGTAATAATTTTTCTTTCCTATGAAACAAGAAGCTGCCTTAGTAGTTAAATGAGATAAATAAAAATATAATCCTAGCATCTTAATGCAAGAGACTTAAAGAGAGGATAACGTAGAAGCTATAAATGAAAATGAAATGAAACCACTTTTTTCTATTACATTAATAGGATTAATATATTTATTTTTATCAAATTAAATTAAAGGAGAAATTACTTTCTACAAAAATACACCTACATATATTCAGAAAATAAGAAATATTTTATTGGAAATCTATTATAACAAATACAATTACATATATCGTAGTGTCTTGTAAGTTTTTGAATACTTAAATGTGGATTCTTTTTCGGATGTTTTATGATTTAAATAATAATTTTTTTAATGTTTTCTATCATTTAACCGTGTATCGTCTACTATATTTTTTTTTTCTTGTATGCATAGATCTAGAGAAAAGTAGGAATTGTATTTTTGGATGTAATTTAGGAATATCGCAAAATAAATAAAAAGTAAATACATATTTTCAAATAAAATGTTGTTGTTTGTTTTCTTTAAATTAGTGACCTTTCAGTGGAGGCTATTGGAACTCGGTAACACATGGGTAAGCTGCAGTTTTTGAAGTTCTCTACTCCCCTCGATATTGACGACCATATTCTATGGCATAGGACCAAGCTGGGTAGCTCTAGGTATTCAAATTCGGCATTGATTCACGATTCTGTCACCATTATCACTCTCTCCATCAGCTGAGCAAAGCACTGAGCAATCCCCCTTACTTTTCACAAAATATTCCTTATTTACCCCTTAAGACGCCTTGACTAATTCCACACTGATGATCTCTAAAGAAATATTTATTTTGACACCTGAACTGTCAAAATCCATCTACAAATAACAAAGTTAGAACAAAAAAAAAATCACACAATAAGCTGCACGCAAAAGTCAAAGAGCAACGTTACAGTTTGGGAAGCTCTGGGAGGACTCGTTTGCTTGCTGCTTTCGGCAAATTTCTGTTGGCCTGGTGTTTCACATGAATTTTGTGAAAAAATTTTCTTTTGCTGATTTGATGATATTTTCGGTTTTAGGCGGCGTAGCGAAATGCGGCAAGGACCAATATTGTTATGTTATGGAGTTTTTTTTTAAATGGATTCTTGCACACAGTTGTGTTTTTGGAAAATAAAACAATGAACAAAATATTGAATTAGATTTTTTATTTATTTATAAAGGAGATCACGTCAAGAATGATTGGGAGAAGTTAAACTTTGAGTCTTTGAGTGCTGATTAACGTAAGTATGTGTGAACGCCAAATGAGAAGACCAATCAGCTAGGATGCATTGGGGGACTCTTTTAGTTCAGTTGACAATGTTTATGTAAGCCCGTGGACACTGGGTGTCGGTAAGAGAAGAAAGAGTAGCTGGATACGTAGCTAGATACTCGGATCTCCAAAGAATCGATCGTTTATCCCTGTTATTGAGAAACCTGGATGGGAAAAACGACAAATTTATAATGGATGTCTTTTACGTCTGTTTTGCCACTGTCTGCAGATGTGAACAATAGTACATACTTACATAGGTATATTGTCGCATTTTTCTTAAGTAGACGGCCAAGATCTTGTGGCGAGTAATCATCCCTCTAAAGAGTGCTAACTCACTTCGGTTTGGTTTTAGTTTTGTTATGTTATGTTTTGTCAAAGTTTTTTAATGAGGAGTTTTGGGATTTAATGGATTTCAGCTCTTTTGTCCAATCCACAAGGAAGAAGATTGCCTCAATTGCGCCAATTACAGATGTAGGAGTCACGTCATCCCTTTTGAGCGTAGTGTCAGGCTTGGTAAATCCATAATCGATCGAATGTTGACAACTTGGCAGGTTCTAGAGAAAAGATAAAACAACAGACATAAACATAAGAAAACATTTAAAGAGAAGAGTCATTGAATTACCCCACATCCCATCGCATTTTTAGCGTTGAAAGATGAACCCTATTGAAGGATTTTCAATTACAGAATATGCAGTTTATGCAGAGAGCATCAGTTATTTAATATTTTAGACTTCAGATTAACTAGAGGGACTTTATGGATGGAGCATAGGTTTTTCTCTACATGTACCGACACCCACAGGTCTTAAGTGGACGCCTTAGATGGAATGGTTTATTTTGCCTTACAGTAGGATCTTGGTCTTTGCCGTCGTTATGTAGTTTGCAGAAGAAGTTGTTACATATTCTTTGCCCCGACTTGGACTCTACTAAGTAGTACTCTGTTGCACATCGTCTAGAATAGTGTATGTAACATAAGAAAAATACACTCCAACAGATTCACTATATCGCTTCACCCTGCACTCGTCAATCCCTTGGGCTTTCAGCTTTTTCGCAGAATACACGGTTTGCAAAACAACCCACATGCACATATGCGTTTTTGCAGCTTTCAATTCGCCCCATCAGTCACCCCCATCAACCCCTTTAGCCGAGGGAATAAAACAACAACAACAAAAAAAACTCCCAAGTATTTCTGCGCGGATATGCGCATAGCCTTGCATTCTCAGAACTTGTATCAGCGTCAACAACATCAGCAGCAACAGTCGCAGCCGCTTGTTGCATTCGCGTCACGCTTTCGAATCGAATCGGTGCTGTGTGCGTGTTCTTTTAAACGCTCGTGTGCACCCAAAAACCAACAAAAAAAATTAAAGAAATACTCTTCACAACACCACATTTGCGGATGTGATTAATAACCCATTACACTCTAACAGCTGTTTGGGTCTATCGCTCGGTTCCGTGCACGATTGACACAGCGTTATAATTACCTGTACTCGTGAATTAAAATCGAGTTCATTTGTGATTCAATTTGGGAAAAACATTATGAAGTGTTAGTATTGCACAACGGTCACAGGCATGCAGAAACAGTAACTACCCCTCAACCCCTAGTGTGTGCCAATGTAGTGACATTGTGCTTTTTTCGATATTTTTGTGCGGTTTTTTGTTTTTTCTTTGCATCCCCTGCTCAATTAGTTAGCATTTGTGTATTGAATGCAATCGATACAATATCAATAGACAGTGAGTTCCAAGAGACTGATCTACCATATGGTAGGCGCTCCAACGCAAAACCATACACATCCGAGCAATGTGTGCATAGAGAGGCGGTTTATAGCTTGTTAGTGGACTAGCAACGGCAAAAGGCCATTCTTTGATCCTCTTAAGGTGGAATTTTCCCGAAAAAGTGAAATGAATCCCCATCCATCCGCCACGGCACCGCTTACAGGCTTTTCTGTCCAAACAGCACAGGGACAGGCAGCGAATGCAGCCATCATATGCAGCCCGGACGATGAGTGCAAGCAACTCTGTGCCATTTGCACATCTCGCAGCTTAATCATGAAAAATGTGAGAAGTTTGCTCTTCGAAAATCCTTTCAAGGATCAAACAAGATTTTTTTGTTCCCCCCATTTTTTTTTTGTTATCAGATATCCATGCAAGTTCCACTTACATATGAGTTCTCTGTGTATGGGGATGGGGTGAATGCTGTCCAGCAACAAGGACAACTACAGCAACAGTCGCAGCAACACCAACAACGTGGAGGAGTGCAGGATATAAACGGCAACAGCTATGTTATGGAAGGCTATCACTCATATGATTTTTGTTGTGAGAAAATTTTCGTACCCGGCAATAGCTCCGAAACTGGTGCAGATGGTGAGTACACAGATGAATTTTACTTCCCCATGTATGGGTGGCGGTTAATAGAGTAATAGACTTGCAAAGCATATCTAGTATATTCGCGTGCGCAAAAGGTTTTTAATTTTTTTGTATTGCATTATTCCAAAGAATGGTGAGTTAATTAATTGGGCGATGTGTAGGTGGAATATGCTGTGACCATTTTCCTTCCTACGATGATGAAAAGGATGTGGGGGTGCAATGTGGTTCGCATTGCACTGTTTGTTTTAAGGGAATTTTATTCAATTAAATATTCCATTGCCATATTGGGCAAATATCAGGACTCTGTGGTCAATAAATTATGTTTATCTATGTAAAAATTGGTTTGACCCAGAACACAGGTAGTATACCCACAACATAAGCAAGACATATTAAGATCTATTCTTCGATGGTTCTTGGCATAGACTCCTGCTCTGATTTATCAGAGATCCTAAGGGCAGGATTGGCAAAGGTATGACCCACAACAAAGGCATGCTGTATTGAGATCTGTAATGGTTCTTGGCATAGACTCCTGCTCTGATTAATAAGAGATCCTAGGGGCAGGAGTGACAAAAGGTATGACCTTTCATGAAGCCCCTTTTACAAAACAATTTTCATTATCAACCCTTAGCAGTCCTCTGTGAAGAAGTGATGGTATTCTCATAGGGATGCGCAAATCTCTGATTGGGCTGAGTATAGTCCATGTTTTGCACAAATAAAGTTTAATAAATTGAGGATCTATGAGCGGCCAGCGTGATAATTGAACCAATGCAAGCCCATGCGGGGCTGTTGCGACACATTCACCTAAACGTAGCCAATGTGCAGAGAAACATACTGCAGGGAACAATCTGATCAAAGCCATCTACACATGTAGTTACTAATGATCTTTCGTTAACTCACCGAGTGCACTTTGGAAAAGGTTTCTTGTAACAAGGAAACTTTTTCCTTGTATACCAATCATCGATCCGTCTGTAAATAATCCCCAGCAACAGATCATAAAACATTGAGGCGGAAACAGAACGCCATCTTACGGATAACCTATGTATATTCACCACTTCACCAATATTTCCCAGCAAACAGATTACTGTTTAATAACAATCCTTGCTTCGGGTGGTTTTCAGTGATACAAGAGGCAGCTGGATCAGTTTAGATAGGATCAAGTATTCAGTCATCATTTTATAGCTCTGAAGACGTTTCTATATCTGAGAGCACGCAAGGATAATCCAGTGAATCACTACGGACGTATTAAATCATTTTTTTTAACTTTAATTTAAAACTCAATGAACCAAATAATTTCCTTTAAATATTCCAAGGCTCATTGTGCTACATCAACTTCAAAGATTTTTGCTAAACCTTCACCACTATGGAAAGAATGTTCATGTTTACCTTTTCAGAATGTAACAAGAACAACATTTACTAAGGAGGCATCATCATGGAAATTTCTCGCATTAAAGATTCAAATCATATTATTCCGTAAAGTATGCTTAATGCCTTTTGTCGATATGTATCTACACGTCTTTGCCGGGATGTCAGGAAAGTGCACCTGTGCTACGTCACAACTTACATGGAATTTTCCATAGGATATAAAAATTGAATAATTAGATAGCAAACAACCTTGGCGCATGTATCTTTTTTTAATTTCAATTATTGATGTACCAACGAACAGAGGTTTATTCTGTTGCAACAATGCATTGATGCCAAGGCAACATTGAACAGTTTTTATTGTATTTTAATGATGGTTCTGTAAAGAAATCAATGTCATGAAATAGAAACTCGGATCTACATTCAAAGCATTCTAGGGCATTAAAACAGCAAGAGTTCTACAAAAAACATTCCGTAAAATGGAATTTAATCAATTTAAACTCTATTAAAGTACCTGTGTGGTTCATCAATCATTTTAGGCGTTTACCTTATTTATATCCTTACAGATACATATGTATGGATACCTATTTATAAATGCTGCTTAAGATGTCAGTAACATTTTGAAGCTGAACTATTTGCGTTATTCTTCAGTCATTGTCAATGTCACATTAAAGAAATTTTCCTTTCTAAAAGATTTTCCTACATAAATATGAGAAACTAAGCAGCAGATTATCTTGTAATTTAATTTTTTGTTTAAAATTCAATTCCTTTCCACGGGGACTCCAATTTTCGGTGAACAAAGAGACCAATCACGAAAACGAAAGCGAAATCAGAATTTTTAGGTGGAGTCCTTTACTGGTAAAGCATTACCGCTCTTTCTATGTGTTTCATTCGACTGGAGTCTTATGTTGGTACCATTGTACGCCGACAACATATTTAAATTAGAAGCTACGTGCTACATGAGCAGATTTGCTCTCTTTTTTTTAAAGCAGTTTCAACCATTTGACTTAAAAAACTAAGGGAGAGGAGATATTTAACGATATACCATTTCTTGAGCATTGGATCTCGATTTTTTCTTCATTTTTGTTTGAAAAATATACCACTACTTTCCAAATGCTACACAGCGGCCAACTGCCCCAAAGTCTAAATCCTCCGATTTTTGTTCTTGTGATTGAATCTTTTATGCACTTTCACCCATTTGACCCAAAACGAAGGAAGTGGAGATATTTAGGATTTCAAAGTGTGATACTGTGTATCGAAGACAAGTATTTTAAAAACATACTTTGGTTTTCTTAAACAGAGTGAATTTTTTTTTAATCTTTTAAATATCAGCGTCTCTACTGGTGTTCTTAAACAAGCCTAAGTTATTCGGCATATTTCGTATTTGGGGTTAATTTTTTATCTCTGGGGGAAAAAGTACGAAGACTTATAAACCATTGACTGGAAAGTTGTTCGTAAAGTACAGGCACCTGGTGCCTAACCACACTGATATTTTTCTTTAATGCAGTCAATCAATTTTTTTTGATTATATTTTTTTCCAAAATTCAACTAAAGCCAAATAATAATTTTTTGGAAAATTATCATAAAAATACTTAGAGTGCTAGTTAATTTAATTCCTTTTTTTTTTGTATAAATAACATATTTTTAAAATATGAAGATCAATTTTTGTCGAATTAAATAGAAGATCTCTAAATTTTGTGAAATTTTAATGCGAAATTCAATTAAGGGGAACTAGGTACCTGCTCAGAAATTGTCTGGCTGAGCTGATACTTAAGTTGTAAAACTTACAAGCGAAGGATTATTTCGCCTCGCATAATAATCCATGAATGTCTGTATGTATACTTGTATATATGTATGGATTTATTTATTTAGTATGGAATAGTAGTAAATAATACCTTTGGTCGAAGGAAATTACCTGTTTTCTTTCGTGACTCGAGGACATATTCCTTAATGCCAAATCCAACATTTTAGATTTAAATTCGACGCTGAAAACCTGTTTTTCTTTTTTTACTGCCGTACACCGTTTATATGTACTTGTTTCACCACCACAACTTTAAATCTCTGAAGAGTTAATTTTTGCCGCCATAATTCTTTTGTTTTATTTATACAGTTCCATGAGTGTTTTTATTTTTAATATAGCTGAATAGCAATCACTGTTGATGATCTGCACTAAGCGAGTAGACTCTGCACTTTTTGCGCTCATGCTTACACATTATTTAAACACAATTAACTTATTTTAGGAGAAAATATTAATTAATCAGATGGAAACGCCTACAACCAGTGGTTTGATTTTGGTAAACTAAAAGTCAAACTCGTATTCAATTCCAAAATCACTGTTGTCTTAGTTTTTTACGGTTACTAAGCGTAATTGTGGGTATTTGTTGGCGTCTTTTTTTTCCTTTTTTTATTTTGGATTTTGAAAATGTTTGTACTAGTTATAGACTCAGGTAGACCGTGCGTGACTGACAAACTTTCAAGTGTTTGCTTCAGACTTGAGAGACCTGTTAAATTTCTTAAGTTAGTATAAAACACAATTGAAATTTTATGGCATTCTCTCGGAAATATAAGCTTGGTGTTTAAATAGAAAGTCATCGGAGATTAAAGGGAGTGCTTTAAAATAAGGTATTCCTGTCAAGCTGTTGTTTTTTAAATGTCTGTAAATTTTCAGCGGGAAACCTCGTTTATACATAAATGTACATACATGCGCATATGGAAGTACTCTATCATAGTGAAGTACTTTATAATGCAAATAAAAGAATCTCTACTTTTCTTTTGTACAAAATTATGGACAGTTAATCGTTTTGGGTGACAAGTCACTCAAGTGGTTTTTGCATTGGATTACGGAGCAAGGCGTTTGAGGTTCGAATCACAGCCAGAACACCTAAATTTTTTTTCACAGCCCCATTTCTCACGAGCGTCTGACAAACAGAGTATAAATGGCATGTAAAAAACTTCTCAATTAACAAAACCCACAACACGAATGGTTGCGAGAAACTAGTTTTTTTTATCTTTTTAGCTCTCATTTGCCCCATAGAACAAGAACTCTGTATTTGTTTTTGTTTAAAATTTAGCTTCTTTAGACGGATATTGACATTTTGCTTTGTGTTTTGTTGAATCTGATTTGTGGAATCCATTCAGATGCACCGAGGAATACTTTTTGTAATCATTCCAAAATATGTACATATATGTATTTAAAGTTCCCGCATCTTATTAAATTTAATTTAAAGGAGTTTGAAGACTCTCACAAAAAATTTCCAAAGATGAAAGATCAGAAGTAAACAAATAATATACTTACATAGGTGACTTAATGTAACAGTCCTCTTCTTTTGTTTTAAATGTAGGCTTCCATGAATTTAAGCCTAAGTTATGAGGCAGACGGTTACTAAACTAATATTTTATTATTAAGTTTATCAGTCATCAATGTAGTCCCACCTCAGAGCTTCGTCGATTCAGCTCTACTACAATCCCCTTAATATCAATCAGCTGAATATGTTCATCTATTCCATAAAAAAAAAATTTGCACTTGCATCCAACCATTTGTACTTTGCAAAGAATCTGTTCGTTCGTGGCTTCGTCGTCGTTCCATTCGTCGTCGCGTTTCGCGGATTATTTTCGGGCATAATCGCGGTGTTCTGTCGTAATACGGAATTCCCTTCATTAAATAAGTTATTTGCTAAAAGATTCCACTAAAGTTATCCACGTTTTCTTTTGAAACTCGTGCATTCTAAGGAAAAGTTTTTTGTTCACAAAAAAAAAATTTAAATCCCTTGCAGGCAAAGCTAGTGCATTCTAACAATAGTACTATCTCGTTTCTACACATTTGAATTAGCCGGCTGAATTCGGTGTTTCCACTACTGGTTCTTCACAACTGTCTCTTTTTGTTTTTTTTTTGTTGTATTGCTGGGAAGAAGAGAACTTTTCGTACGTGTATGAGTGCGTAGATTAGTTTCCCTAATTTCATTTAATTAAATAATAGTTTTACTGCCGCTCTTTTGATTTGCAAGTTTGACGACGAGTGTGTTTTCGTCTAAAATCTCGCTGCGTGTGTGTGAGTGCAGTTATATATAAAAAGAATTAAACATCAGCGCGTCCGGTGTCTGAAAAATAGAAAGAGAAAAACAGTGCTCAGCGAGCTCGTGTGCAAGTGAGAGAGCCACTCGCCGTCGTGAGAATAACTGCTGCTACTGCTGCTGCACACGAGACACAACCGAAATAGGAGAACTTTTTTTGTTTTGAAATTGTTAGTTTTGAAAACTAATACTAATCATCCCGTTTTCTATTCGGAACGAGTCAAAATATTTTCCATTATCGCCGAGAGTACAGTACAGACAAGGTGACTATTCTCTGTATTTGTTATTTCTGCTCCGGAAAACGGTTAATTTGTTCTCAACGAAGGAAGTTAAGTTCTTGTTTTTTTTTTTTATTTATCGGCGATTTCCTTCGGTGCTTGGTTTTGGGAATTCAGGCACATGGTGTGTTTTCCCATGGAATAGGAATTTTAACAACATTGCCATTGGTATCGCCAATCGCGAAACGTAGAAAGTGCAAAATCGTACCGTACGCCTCCCTCCATTGTCCGGATATTCGCGGTTGTCGTTAGTCGCAAGACGAGGTAATTAGCAAAACCCAACTTCGTGGAATCATCTTTTTTTCGTATCATATCTCCCTCCCTCTGCTGTGAGTGTCGTGTTATTTTTCATACCTGAATTTAGTTTCTGTGTGCGAAGAAGAGGAAGAAGCGTTACTTTGCTAAATAACAATACGGAAAAGGAAATCCCAAAAAGGAAAAAAAGAAACAGAAACGAAAAGCGAGCGAAAAGAGGAACAGAAACATTTTCAGTTTCTTTTTTTGTGTCGAACAGTTTGCAAAAAATTGTGAACCAGTCAAGTTCGCCGCGGCCTACGGGAACGTCTCGAAAATCGAATCGAATTAAAATTTTCGAAAGACACTGAAATCGAAACAAGATTACTTGGTTGAGTTTTTAAAGAGAACGCCGGCTCGATTCTCTGTGATTTTAAGGGAGACAAAATCATCTGTTTTCTAGGATGGAATTTTAGTTTTCTCTTTTGAGTGAAGTTTTTTTGTTTTCATTTTTTTTTTTCTGTGGATTTTTATTTATTTTTTTTTCGTGCGAATTATCCTCGTCGTTAATGTAATTGATCGTATATTGCGATAAAAAGAAATATAACGAATCTTTAGAAGAGAACCGTGAGCGCTTGATTTTTTTTATAAAACAAAAAAGTGAGTTTTGTATGCATAACGAAGGTGGAATTTGGCGAGAACGAGGAAGAGCAGCAGCGAGTTGTGTTAATTGGGTACAAAGTACCTATGGGATGGAGATTGCTGGTGAGTATCGTTATTTATTTGATTTCCATTGGTTTTCTTGTTTTTTCTCTGTTGGGTGTATAATAAATGGGGAATTTTGATTAATACCGACTGACAGAGAAAAACTCTAGAACAAATCTGTGGGTATCGTTTATCGGCGCAACATTGATTTCTAATTTAATTAAGTGGCGCCTTACGTGGTGGGTTTGGTTTGATTGCATGAACTATTTTCTTAGATTGTCATCTAATTTAGGTAATATGTGACAATTGCTTTGGATTTAATGGCAGTCGGATCTATAGGTGTGTGTGGAAATGTGCTCTTTTGGGTAGTAGTGTGTTGAAAACTTGGCAGCACTGATGTTTTGGGAAATGTCAAACTTTTGTTTATCGTAAACATATTACGTAGTGTCAATATGTTTATTCATTTTTACATGTCCTCGTTTGATCTTCCAGGATTTTTTTTCTTCTGGCAGGGAAGGATAAAGGAGTTAATGGGGAGGGATCCACTGAGCCACGGCTTCAAAAAAACCAAACATGTTACAATTGAGGAGTCATTGGAAATTTTCAAATGGCCACGGCTTGGGACTTCCGTTGCTAACTTCCCCAGGAATTTTTCCAAATTCTCTTTTTTCGTTTGATGACAGCTGCAGTTTACTCTACTTCCGGAGTCCAGGCCTGTCACCGTAGTAGTACAAAACCGTATCAAACAAATTTGAACAATAAAGTATCTAAAGAATGGCTTCCTGCCATACTACTGTTCTAGTCGACCTCCTGATCCGTTTTATTCCGTGACCTTAACAAAAACAAATCTCCTTGCCCAGATGTTATACTCTCCGAAATGAGTACGAATGTAGAGGGAAATAAGACGAATCTTCTTCTTTCTCCAACTACCAACTCGTTGCGCTTACATATGTACATTTTCCAAGGTCATTCAAGATTCTTCCCTTTACTTGAAAGATGGATTGGGGTGGATAGCTTTCAAAGCATGGAGCCATCAGTCCAGAAGCCGATAAACTTGAAAGAGCGGCACGAATCGAGTGAAAATCCATCAGAAAATGCTTCTCAGAACGAGAAGCTTGCCAACTGAAATTGAAGTCAAAAATCAATAGTCCCTGATAGTCTTAAAATAAAGTATTTATCACCGTATTTGTTGTGTTTTGATCCCCAAATTTGCATACATTCTCTTGTCTGCCACATACGCGTTTTATTTTTGGAATGCAGACTTTGCCTAGGTTAGGTTAGGTTAGAACCGTCTCTTTCAAGCGGCAATTTATGTTAGCATACAATATTCTAATTTTGGGAGATAGTAAAATAGAAGTGCCAATATGCATTGACATCTCCTGTTTCTTCCTCCTTTCCAAAAAATGGGGGAAATTTCCTTCTCTTGACGCAATTATAAGAAAAACATCTCAAACATACTCAGAGATGCTACTAGAAAGTTAGAAAATTCTAAAACTGACGTCCATTTGATTGAAGGAATACTAATGCATTCTAAACCTACACTCAATGGTTTGTCAGGAGTTCGCGAGATGAAGGACCGTCAAAAATGTTTTGATATAGCATTGGGACCGAGCCTTCGACTTACAAGTCTTACCCAGGAGTCGATTAATGCCGCCTGGTATGGATTACTTGTTTTACTTTTGGAGATCGTGGAGACTCAAGATCTATGTTGCTGTATAGCTCGTATAGTGTTCGTCCTTAAATCTGATTCTAAGCACGTCAACGCGAATATAGACAAAACGCTCAAAAGAAAAGTCCCTGCAGATTACGCTATACGTATACCGCTAAAACCATCTTGACTGTTTTTGGCATTGACAGATTGTAGAAATGGTTTGACCCTATTAGCCCACCCAGTAAAAAACTAGAAACTTGTAAGATTAATCCTAACATATATGTAAGTGGGCCCTGTGGCTAAGTAATCAGTGCTTTGGACTACGGAGTAAGAGGTTCAAGGTTCAAATCCCTGCCAAAACACCTTAAATTTATTTTACGGCCCCACCTCTCGCGAGTGACAAACATCCGACAGTATAACTATCTTGAAAAAGCTTCTCAGATACCAAATCGCCCTTTGGACACGGCATTAAACAGTGGGCACCCTTCTATTCGTGCAAAGAATATCACACGCACAGCATGAATGGTTGTGAGAACTTAGGCCCTGGGTTCTGTAGACCTTTTGGGCCAAAAATTTGTATTTGTAATATGTCTTGTTAAAGACTTGGTGTTATCATGATCTGATTCTTGATCTGCCAAAGTGTGGATATTCTGGTTTATTGTAAACTGTTAAATTTCTGGCTCCCCAACAAACAATGAGGCAATACAAATCAAAACTTTGGTTTTATTTTCTGTGCATAAGCAACCCTGACCCCTAGCATCTAATCAGGTTTAGCTTTATTGATACTTTATCAACATTCCATGCATTTTGTAGCAATAATAGAACTTTTACTATGCAATCATTTGCCACCATAACTGGCTTCAGGAAGATTATAAAATGATCGCAAACGATGTTCGATTCGAAATGGCATTTAACGTGTCGGCGTAACGAGTTCTAAGCATTTAAATTTATCTCCTCAGGTAGACAAACCATCACCGATCACAGGCATCCAAGTCTCAGAAGTCATAAACGATGGTCTGCCATCCGTCACGGACGAAAAGTGTTTTTCAATGGAACCGAACAGGTAGTTAGCTGACGATTATGACGGGCAGACTTTATAAGTGGCTTACATGTTTTTGTTTTGTTTCAACAGAGCTACTTTTTCTCGAAAACGGAAATACCCTCAGATGAAATAAGTTCAACAATGTAACGATTTTACAAGGATTACTCAAATATGTACCTATACGGATACCTTTTATTTTCTTCGAAAATATTAGTTGTTACTATGCACAGAGCCATACACTAGCTCTAAGCACTGGCGAAAGTCATAAAAATTAACAAAAACACACGCGATGACTTGTATGACTCATAACATAAGAAAAAAAAAAAAATACGGAACAACAAAAGAGAGAGAATAGAAAAAGCAAAAAAAAATGCAAAAGTTATAAAAACGAGACAGACGACACAAAAAAAAACGAAAATGAATTCTTAAAAATTTAATTCGAGCAAAAATAGAAAATACACACAAAGCTGTCTAGTGTGTTGTGTACCTTTGGCTATTACCTCGTCCTACGCGCTCCTTTCTCCGGGTCCTTACAACTTAACCAAGAGAAAAGAGTAATTTTTTTTGTCAATCTGGTCTTTTGTTTTAATCGATTGCTCGGTTATTAATAGATAAACGTGTACGTAAGAAGATCTCAAGGTCTCCATGCATCCAACTTGGAAATAAATTAAAATATCTCTATCGCAATTAAGAATTTTTTTTTGTGTTAATGTCAGCACACCTAGGTGCTGACTAAATGGTCTGAGTGGGAGTGGGAGAGATGACTGGCTAATGCTAAATGATTTCAGACATCTTTATGGAAACTGGTACGAGGAGGATCGTGGTATTTTCAGTTCTTTATCTACTATCGTCTTGAACTTGAACCTTTGGGTTTTTTTTTAACACACAAGCTTCAACTATATTCTGCCTCCTAATTCGGTAGAATGATCCTCTACCTCTGAAAGAAAAACTATCTCTAGAGAGTAAATATTGCGCCCAGGTGAAAACGCAAAACAGAAAAAAATCCCACTGTAGGAGCGTGCTACAACAAAATGGAATTCGAAATGTTTTCTATTTATAAACATCTCCCTCCCTTTAGCAGCGCTGTGTTGATAAAAAATTGTCAACTCTTTTCCGTCATGCTTGGATAATCGGCTTTTGAACTTTAAACTGATTGCACCATTCGATGAATGAATGTTACCTTGGCCCGCCGCCGCCGGTCGGTTGAAGAGACAGCAGTTGATGGTCCTAAATTCAAAATAAATCGAAGCAAAACGAACACAAATCTATTGTCATCGCTGGCGCAAAGTAATGACGTAGTTACATACATTGTAAATCATAACTAAAGCGACAGAACAGCTGAACTAATTGTAATTCAAACTCGTTCAAGGTCATTTGAACAAAACATCTTTAGATATTTAGAAGTAAGAACCAGTTATCATCGGAACAGTGACATTTACGTATCTACATAAATGGGGTGGCACCCATAAAACAAAATTCATGTGCATCTGCTACAGCAAACTATTACACAAAAGACATGGAGAGAGAGAAAAGTAAGGAAAGTAGAAACCACACAAGTACACAACAAACAATGATAGAGACTAGGAGTGGAATGAAGAGATTTGTAATAGTTTTGCAAGGCATATTTGATTACTGTCGATGAATATTTCTTTATTTGTAATTTGAAATGTTTTCTGCACAAACTTAGGACTAGTCATTGGTCCGATGTAACCACTAAAATATACCACACACATTTTTCTACTGAAACTGTTCACACTGTCATGCTTTGTCCTCAACTTTACTGAAGTCCTTGAAGGCAGTTCAAGACTTCTTGATTTAGTAACTTAAATTACTTAAAAGACTTTAAACTTGCACAACAAGCAAAGAGGGTATATAGTATGTTTAAAGAAATGATAGGTCAAGAACTGAGCTTGCACACATTGAATATTATATCATTGCTGGAAATATTCCAAGAAATCTTAGCAATGGTTTCCACGAATTTTGAATGACGAGCTAAACAAAAAGCGCGTCCCAGTTTTTTCTGGAAACTAGCATCCTATAATTTTGTTGACCAAGGGACGCGCCCAGCATACTATTACAAAGGACAATTGATTTTTGAGGAATCGAAAGCTAAGTGATGAGATCCACCCACAGCAGGCTGAGTTTTCGGAAAATACATACATATATACCTACCATTGATGATCCATATAAGACATACACTTGCTTTACTTATGTCCTGTATCTAACTCTTTCTCAGCTTCCTCCAGATTACTTGTGGGTTTCAGGAAGATGGATTAATTTGGAAATGCTTTTTGGGAGATGAAACCGGAAATGAAGTAATGATTTCAGTGAGCTCTGAAATCTATTTCATCTTAACACCAAGGGTCTCTGCGGTAAAAGAGAAGTTGAATATATTTGAAAGTTAACATCTGTTTCAATTCGAAGTGTGGATATATTCAGAATTGTTTGCTAATTTTTTGGCCCATTTCGCGAAAAACTCTAAGGGAGAGGAGAAATGAAGCGATATTGGATTTTCAGTGGATGAAGAGACTTTTTCCATTTTCCACCGTAGTATCCCCCATTGCTTACGGAATTATAAATTTCGGGCAACCGAGTACACCAAAATCTAAGTCATCCTCTAAACGTTTATTGGTTAAGTTTTTTGTTCAATTTGGCCCATTTCGCGAAAAACTCTAAGGGAGAGGAGAAATGAGGCGATATTGCATTTTCAGTGGATGAAGAGACCTTTACCATTTTCCACCGTAGTTACCCCCCATTGCTACGAAATTATAAATTTCGGGCAACCGAGTACACCAAAATCTAAGTCATCTTCTAAAAGTTTTTCGGTTAAGTTTTTTGTTCAATTTGCCCCATTTCGCGAAAAACTCTAAGGGAGAGGAGAAATGAGGCGATATTGGATTTTCAGTGGATGAAGAGACTTTTTCCATTTTCCACCGTAGTCCCCCATTGCTACGAAATTATAAATTTCGGGCAACCGAGTACACCAAAATCTAAGTCATCCTCTTAACGTTTTTTGGTTAAGTTTTTTGTTCAATTTGGCCCATTTCGCGAAAAACTCTAAGGGAGAGGAGAAATGAGGCGATATTGGATTTTCAGTGGATGAAGAGACTTTTTCGATTCTCGACCCTGGTACCCCTTTTGCTTATGAAATTCTAAATTTCGGCCAACCGGGTACACCAAAATCTAAGTCTTCCTCTAAACGTTTTTTAGTTAAGTTTTTTGTTCAATTTGGCCCATTTCGCGAAAAACCCTAAGGGAGAGGAGAAATGAAGCGATATTGGATTTTCAGTGGATGAAGAGACTTTTTCCATTTTCCACCGTAGTACCCCCCATTGCTACGAAATTATAAATTTCGGGCAACCGAGTACACCAAAATCTAAGTCATCTTCTAAAAGTTTTTCGGTTAAGTTTTTTGTTCAATTTGCCCCATTTCGCGAAAAACTCTAAGGGAGAGGAGAAATGAGGCGATATTGGATTTTCAGTGGATGAAGAGACTTTTTCCATTTTCCACCGTAGTCCCCCATTGCTACGAAATTATAAATTTCGGGCAACCGAGTACACCAAAATCTAAGTCATCCTCTTAACGTTTTTTGGTTAAGTTTTTTGTTCAATTTGGCCCATTTCGCGAAAAACTCTAAGGGAGAGGAGAAATGAGGCGATATTGGATTTTCAGTGGATGAAGAGACTTTTTCCATTTTCCACCGTAGTCCCCCATTGCTACGAAATTATAAATTTCGGGCAACCGAGTACACCAAAATCTAAGTCATCCTCTTAACGTTTTTTGGTTAAGTTTTTTGTTCAATTTGGCCCATTTCGCGAAAAACTCTAAGGGAGAGGAGAAATGAGGCGATATTGGATTTTCAGTGGATGAAGAGACCTTTTCCATTTTCCACCGTAGTTACCCCCCATTGCTACGAAATTATAAATTTCGGGCAACCGAGTACACCAAAATCTAAGTCATCTTCTAAAAGTTTTTCGGTTAAGTTTTTTGTTCAATTTGCCCCATTTCGCGAAAAACTCTAAGGGAGAGGAGAAATGAGGCGATATTGGATTTTCAGTGGATGAAGAGACTTTTTCCATTTTCCACCGTAGTCCCCCATTGCTACGAAATTATAAATTTCGGGCAACCGAGTACACCAAAATCTAAGTCATCCTCTAAACGTTTTTGGGTTAAGTTTTTTGTTAATTTTCGCCCATTTCGCGAAAAACTCTAAGGGAGAGGAGAAATGAGGCGATATTGGATTTTCAGTGGATGAAGAGACTTTTTCCATTTTCCACCGTAGTCCCCCATTGCTACGAAATTATAAATTTCGGGCAACCGAGTACACCAAAATCTAAGTCATCCTCTTAACGTTTTTTGGTTAAGTTTTTTGTTCAATTTGGCCCATTTCGCGAAAAACTCTAAGGGAGAGGAGAAATGAGGCGATATTGGATTTTCAGTGGATGAAGAGACCTTTTCCATTTTCCACCGTAGTTACCCCCCATTGCTACGAAATTATAAATTTCGGGCAACCGAGTACACCAAAATCTAAGTCATCCTCTAAACGTTTTTTGGTTAAGTTTTTTGTTCAATTTGGCCCATTTCGCGAAAAACTCTAAGGGAGAGGAGAAATGAGGCGATATTGGATTTTCAGTGGATGAAGAGACTTTTTCGATTCTCGACCCTGGTACCCCTTTTGCTTATGAAATTCTAAATTTCGGCCAACCGGGTACACCAAAATCTAAGTCTTCCTCTAAACGTTTTTTAGTTAAGTTTTTTGTTCAATTTGGCCCATTTCGCGAAAAACCCTAAGGGAGAGGAGAAATGAGGCGATATTGGATTTTCAGTGGATGAAGAGACTTTTTCCATTTTCCACCGTAGTACCCCCCATTGCTACGAAATTATAAATTTCGGGCAACCGAGTACACCAAAATCTAAGTCATCCTCTTAACGTTTTTTGGTTAAGTTTTTTGTTCAATTTGGCCCATTTCGCGAAAAACTCTAAGGGAGAGGAGAAATGAGGCGATATTGGATTTTCAGTGGATGAAGAGACCTCTTCCATTTTCCACCGTAGTTACCCCCCATTGCTACGAAATTATAAATTTCGGGCAACCGAGTACACCAAAATCTAAGTCATCCTCTAAACGTTTTTTGGTTAAGTTTTTTGTTCAATTTGGCCCATTTCGCGAAAAACTCTAAGGGAGAGGAGAAATGAGGCGATATTGGATTTTCAGTGGATGAAGAGACTTTTTCGATTCTCGACCCTGGTACCCCTTTTGCTTATGAAATTCTAAATTTCGGCCAACCGGGTACACCAAAATCTAAGTCTTCCTCTAAACGTTTTTTAGTTAAGTTTATTGTTCAATTTGGCCCATTTCGCGAAAAACCCTAAGGGAGAGGAGAAATGAGGCGATATTGGATTTTCAGTGGATGAAGAGACTTTTTCCATTTTCCACCGTAGTACCCCCCATTGCTACGAAATTATAAATTTCGGGCAACCGAGTACACCAAAATCTAAGTCATCTTCTAAAAGTTTTTCGGTTAAGTTTTTTGTTCAATTTGCCCCATTTCGCGAAAAACTCTAAGGGAGAGGAGAAATGAGGCGATATTGGATTTTCAGTGGATGAAGAGACTTTTTCCATTTTCCACCGTAGTCCCCCATTGCTACGAAATTATAAATTTCGGGCAACCGAGTACACCAAAATCTAAGTCATCCTCTTAACGTTTTTTGGTTAAGTTTTTTGTTCAATTTGGCCCATTTCGCGAAAAACTCTAAGGGAGAGGAGAAATGAGGCGATATTGGATTTTCAGTGGATGAAGAGACTTTTTCCATTTTCCACCGTAGTACCCCCCATTGCTACGAAATTATAAATTTCGGGCAACCGAGTACACCAAAATCTAAGTCATCCTCTAAACGTTTTTTGGTTAAGTTTTTTGTTCAATTTGGCCCATTTCGCGAAAAACTCTAAGGGAGAGGAGAAATGAGGCGATATTGGATTTTCAGTGGATGAAGAGACTTTTTCGATTCTCGACCCTGGTACCCCTTTTGCTTATGAAATTCTAAATTTCGGCCAACCGAGTACACCAAAATCTAAGTCATCCTCTAAACGTTTTTTGGTTAAGTTTTTTGTTCAATTTGGCCCATTTCGCGAAAAACCCTAAGGGAGAGGAGAAATGAGGCGATATTGGATTTTCAGTGGATGAAGAGACTTTTTCCATTTTCCACCGTAGTACCCCCCATTGCTACGAAATTATAAATTTCGGGCAACCGAGTACACCAAAATCTAAGTCATCCTCTAAACGTTTTTTGGTTAAGTTTTTTGTTCAATTTGGCCCATTTCGCGAAAAACTCTGAGGGAGAGGAGAAATGAGGCGATATTGGATTTTCAGTGGATGAAGAGACTTTTTCCATTTTCCACCGTAGTATCCCCCATTGCTTACGAAATTATAAATTTCGGCCAACCGGGTACACCAAAATCTAAGTCATCTTCTAAAAGTTTTTTGGTTAAGTTTTTTGTTCAATTTGGCCCATTTCGCGAAAAACTCTGAGGGAGAGGAGAAATGAGGCGATATTGGATTTTCAGTGGATGAAGAGACTTTTTCCATTTTCCACCGTAGTATCCCCCATTGCTTACGAAATTATAAATTTCGGGCAACCGAGTACACCAAAATCTAAGTCATCTTCTAAAAGTTTTTCGGTTAAGTTTTTTGTTCAATTTGCCCCATTTCGCGAAAAACTCTAAGGGAGAGGAGAAATGAGGCGATATTGGATTTTCAGTGGATGAAGAGACCTTTTCCATTTTCCACCGTAGTTACCCCCCATTGCTACGAAATTATAAATTTCGGGCAACCGAGTACACCAAAATCTAAGTCATCCTCTAAACGTTTTTTGGTTAAGTTTTTTGTTCAATTTGGCCCATTTCGCGATAAACTCTGAGGGAGAGGAGAAATGAGGCGATATTGGATTTTCAGTGGATGAAGAGACTTTTTCCATTTTCCACCGTAGTATCCCCCATTGCTTACGAAATTATAAATTTCGGCCAACCGGGTACACCAAAATCTAAGTCATCCTCTAAACGTTTTTTGATTAAGTTTTTTGTTCAATTTGGCCCATTTCGCGAAAAACTCTAAGGGAGAGGAGAAATGAGGCGATATTGGATTTTCAGTGGATGAAGAGACTTTTTCGATTCTCGACCCTGGTACCCCTTTTGCTTATGAAATTCTAAATTTCGGCCAACCGGGTACACCAAAATCTAAGTCATCCTCTAAACGTTTTTTGGTTAAGTTTTTTGTTCAGTTTGGCCCATTTCGCGGAAAGCTCTAAGGGAGAGGAGAAATGAGGCGATATTGGATTTTCAGTGGATGAAGAGACTTTTTCGATTCTCGACCCTGGTACCCCTTTTGCTTATGAAATTCTAAATTTCGGCCAACCGGGTACACCAAAATCTAAGTCTTCCTCTAAACGTTTTTTAGTTAAGTTTTTTGTTCAATTTGGCCCATTTCGCGAAAAACTCTAAGGGAGAGGAGAAATGAGGCGATATTGGATTTTCAGTGGATGAAGAGACTTTTTCCATTTTCCACCGTAGTTACCCCCCATTGCTACGAAATTCTAAATTTCGGGCAACCGAGTACACCAAAATCTAAGTCATCCTCTAAACGTTTTTTAGTTAAGTTTTTTGTTAATTTTCGCCCATTTCGCGAAAAACCCTAAGGGAGAGGAGAAATGAGGCGATATTGGATTTTCAGTGGATGAAGAGACTTTTTCCATTTTCCACCGTAGTTACCCCCCATTGCTACGAAATTATAAATTTCGGGCAACCGAGTACACCAAAATCTAAGTCATCCTCTAAACGTTTTTTGGTTAAGTTTTTTGTTCAATTTGGCCCATTTCGCGAAAAACTCTAAGGGAGAGGAGAAATGAGGCGATATTGGATTTTCAGTGGATGAAGAGACTTTTTCGATTCTCGACCCTGGTACCCCTTTTGCTTATGAAATTCTAAATTTCGGCCAACCGGGTACACCAAAATCTAAGTCATCCTCTAAACGTTTTTGGGTTAAGTTTTTTGTTCAATTTGGCCCATTTCGCGACAAACTCTAAGGGAGAGGAGAAATGAGGCGATATAGGATTTTCAGTGGATGAAAATGCTATTACTGTTCACTGTTAACTTCAACAGACATAGGAAATGTATACCAAACTCTCGCAACTTAACAAGCGACTTAACAATGTCTTCATTTGGTTTGGAAGCATGTACAATCGGTTCAGTCTCCATAGCTGGTAAAACCCCACACGAAAACACTCAAATGAATGTGATCCTTTCAAATGTCTTTCATTAACATTTTGATTAAGAAAGTGTAAATACATACGTATGGATATATAGTGTTCAGAACTAAGTAGGGAAGATTGATTGAGTGGTTAGTATATCGGACTACTCAACTGGAGGTTGATGGTTCGTGTCTCAAACGATACAACTTCTGGCTAGCGTCTGACAATTATAGGCATTTTACTAAGAACACTTCTTTCCATTATTGTAGCATAACTGGTCTTGCATTAATGTTGAATCGTTAAAAGTTAAGAAAAAATGGTTGGAATAATTGTTAAGTTAATATTATGTTTTGAGAACGAATTATAATTTACATAACATACATATGTGCACATATACAAATGGTAAGCCTTGTTAGATGGGAAAACCACGTTTGTAATCCTTAAATGCGTATTTTAATTCTTTGAGTAGAAAAATGTCCTAACTTGGAAGAAAATGAATTCGAATTTCACTTTTGTCGATGATTACTATTCATATTTACCTTGTTACGGAAACCACAACACATTCTGCTGATTTCGATAATTCAGTTATGAAAACCACAAACATTCACCAAATGGCATCGTACTGCGAACATCTGCTAGGAATTGTATTTCCCCGACCTTGAACTTGGGTAGAAAAAATACAATTTCTCCAGGCAGATGAAGAATAAAGAGAAAATAAATGCAACCACCGTCACGGAACCTTTACGAAGTTTATAGGATGGATTAACTGAGGAAAAATGCACGATGGTACAGTCGTCTACCTAGAAATTGCAATATGGAACCAAACAACTATTTGAGATCTTTTCTGAAATAAGTCTGATTCCAATATCATACATATTTTCACAATTCTACAGACTATGTTGGGTCAAGGGTTTGGTTCTCAATACTGACACATAATCCATTGCAGACTTTTTAGAATTGAAAACAATGCAAATCATAAAATAACAGCAAATTCATTTATGACCTTTTTTTGCACATGGAGAGGTATACACGCAGACTAGGTATGTGGAACTGTGAGATTGAACAACATTGTAATAGTAAGCTATTAATCATGTCGCCAGTCTGGAAGTGGGCGTTCTGGTCTATGGAGTTTGCTCCATATTGTATTAAGAACTTAAGGGCATTCCACTACCTGATCGTGCAATTATTTTTATTGTGTTAGTCGAATGTGTGTTTTGAATAATTGCTTCAACTTACCATTTATAATTATGTTGTTTTAGTTTTAGCTAATATCTCAGCGTTTGGCAGACATCCCTGAAGTCGTTTCCATTATTCGCGTGAGTTATGATCGCTGTTATTTTTGTTGTTTATGGTAATTTAGTATGAATTATAACAAATGAAGTACCCAGACGTAGATATGTTATATAGCTGAGCTATTCATTTTACAATGATCGTTATGGACATATTTTTAAGTAAATTTTCATCGGTTTCTGACGTTTTATGACTTTGGAAGGATTCTAATTTTATGCATTTTAAATGATTCCGCCTACATGCAGTAGAAACTAGTTAACAGTGTCTCGAGCTTAGGATAACATGCTAATGTTGGAAGAGGTGAGACAGATCTTAAAGACACTGCGACTTGAGTAGACTTTTTGCGCATCTCTCCCATCAACGTGTTGGGATTTGTGTGATTGTAAATAATTGCGTCTGACAAACATCCGAGAATATTAACTATTAAATAACCAATTGCCCTTCGGATATAGATAAGCCGTAGACCCCTTCCATTCGTATAAAGAAGAGGGGTAGGCAAATAAAGGCAATACGCTGTCTAGCACCTAGTTACTTTTAAAGTTAAAAAAGAGCTATTCAAGCTTGAATTCGTTGACCTGCTGTACTGAACTTAGTGACTTTATCGCTGCACAGCCATTTGTTTAAGGGACAGGTTGACTAATATTAAGTATTTAGTGACGTTTTGAGTCACTTCAGTCACAATATGACTTCATTGTTCGTCATTATTTCCGTCTAGACGATTCTACAGTAATGCGGGACATAACGCTGTTGGTTATACATTTTTTTATTACTTTTTGAAAATGATATCGGTTGTTGATGACCATTTTGACTCTTTTCCAATCGACTCTTGACTGTATTTTCAATCTTTTTACCGGGGCAGTTCGGAACTCCTAGGATATTTTGGTTGAGACCTTTCAGAGGTTGGTTAGAACCCCAAAAGAAGAAGTTTGGAGCGTTCAAATCAGGCGATCTTGGCGCCCAGTGTAAATCCTAAAAACGAGAGAGAGGCGACCTCGAAACACATCCATCAAAATATCCATTGTCGCTCGAGCTTTATGTGCGGTTGAACCATCCTGTTGGAACCATATGTATTTCATTCAGTCTTAATTCATCAATTTGTGGCAGTCATGATTCTGAATCGCTCACCAGACACAGTAACCCTGTTACCCACGGCGTTTCGCAACACCCTTTGAGCCATCCTAATGGACTTATAATTTTGAGTCGGCTTAGGAAATTTTAAGTTCGTTGATGCCACATGATCAAGGGGACGCAAGCGTCTGAAGTTTGATTTCGCTTCATGAAATCGGTTACGTAGAAATCACAGATTTCTTTTCCGTTTAAATTTGCCTAAACTAGGTTTTTTTTCTTACATACATACATATGTATGTACATATGTAAGTACATGTACATCATTACCTCTCCATTCAAAACCACTTGGTTTTAAAGGAAATGTTATTTCCCGATATATCCGATTAAGACGATATTCTGAATTTGCCTTCTGTCGGGACATCTCGGGGAATCCCCCATTAACTTCGCTTTGATAATTGGTTCCTAGAATGTGAAACTGTTGGTTACTATTTGCGAAAAGTTGCAAGAATTATTAAAGGGAATGACATACTTAAAAGTGTGTACTCGTAAACATGAATAGATAATTTGATAAAGTGACGAAGTCACTTTTACCGGTTTTAAACGAAAAGAAAAAAATAACACGGTAACTCTAATTTTTATCTGTGTTTCGGCGTTCTTCTATCGTATCTATGCATGTACATATGTATTTCACGAACGTATACTACTCTCTTTATTAACTCGCTGAATTTCTCTATCAACAAAAGAGGCGAAAAGAATGCAGAAATAAATTCGCCCCGTTCCATCCGTCCCGGACTATTCCCTCAGCCGTTCCGTTCGGTATTCCATGCCCAATCCATTGTCTAGTTCCATTCCAATCATTACCGTGCCTGGCTCGTGCCATTTCCATGTATGATTTTCATTTCTTCGCTGATAGAGAGACGACTGACTTTTATGATGATATGTCAAAAGTTTTTTTTATTCAATAAAATGAAGAAAAAACTGTAAAGAAGTAGATTAAAACGCGACTAGAAACAGAAAAATATAATTATCTAATAAAGAAAAGTGCTGATTTCTCGATTTAGTTCTTGAGTGCGATTTTTTTTTTCATTAAAATATTCTAGTGCAGCGCAGAGTGTTGTGCTTGTGTGTGTGCGCGAGTGTATGGTGCATTACAAAATCCATCGACCACGACGACACCGACGACGGCAGTAGCAATAGCATCAACCAGCAACGGCTACAAAAAAGACTTGGACGACGACGACGACGAAGACTACACGGGGCTGAAAAAAAAATTCTACACACAACACAAAATGGAATACTACCTAGGTTTGCAATATAAAAATATAAAACAAATATGTCAGAATATTTATACGTTCTAAAGAAGAAAAAAATTAATGTTTCGCTATCGGTCAGAGAATTTTTTTTTCGCAAATATACGTATGTATGTATAACTTTGCGGGTAACCCACCCGACATGGAAAACGCAAAGCAAATAGGTAAAAACTCATCTCTTTTACGAAAAGAAAAAAGAAAAAACGGGCGAAAAGAAAGAAAATGAAAAAGCTAGCTAAACTCTATTCAGACATTTTTTTATTTCTTTTCGTGAAAACGAGTGAATAAAGAAATAAAAAAATTAGACAATGATCGATGATGATAGTGGTGATCATTGTATGCGTTGTGTTTTCTTTTTTTTCGAAATGAAAATCATTCCTCCTCCACCCGGTGGGAATGGGCAAAGAATCTGTGCAAAAAAAAAAACCCCTCAAATCAAGTGAAATTCGAAATTCGCCTCCAAGTTATCGAAGTTTTCCTTCCGTTTTTTTCTTTCACGTTTTTCTTTTTTTTGTGTTTCTTCTTCTTGCATAACATAGAGCGCAGTGTGAAATGAACAAAAATTTTGAGATAGGAGAACTAAAACTTCATTCAAAAAAGAAAAGAAAAGAAAAATTATCAGTGTCGAAAAAGTGCACACAATCGAAATTGTATGTAAATGTCAGCTTTTCGATTATACTCATGAGTGGTGCTGTTGATGACAGTTCGCGGAAGGAGCATTCTGGCTCTACTCTAGTTGATATAGTTTTCCACATTCTCTATCTCTGTCCAGTGAAGAGTGTATTATGCCGCATTCGAATTCCGTTTTGATTACATGAAATAATAGTTCTTTTTTTTTTTGTCTAGAAGGGGGTGTATGTGTGAGAGAGGTGTTTTCTTTTTCTTTCACCCCATTCCACCACCACCTTACGTCTTACATCAGCTGCTTGCTGCTCTGTAGATGATGGGCGGCGATGATGTCAAAAAGATGTCAAAAGAATTCCTCTATGGAAATCATCCCACAATAGAAGAGGACATGAATCCTTTTTTTTTCGTAATGTTGTTGTTATATTTCGTTTAATTAAATGAATAAAATTTGATAACGAAGAAGAGAAAAAAAAAAACAAAATTGGGTCAAACGTGGAAAACGACGAAGAAGACACTCCACTTGTTGTCATATGAAACAAGAAAAGTGGGACTGGGGAGATCGAATTTCAAAATTTCGTGTGAATTTTTTTCGGGACTAATTATTGATTTCTTTTCTTCCAAGTGAATGCGTCTTTTTTTTATTATTTCGTTTTAAGAGTGTGAACTTTTTGAACTCTTCCTACACTACCCGAACAAATACTAATCAAATTTGAAGTGACATAGGTATAACATTCGATGTGGAGTGTTTCGTGTTTCATGACTCAAGTAGGTATGACAGATGTTTTCTACGTTTTTTTTTCTTTTTTTGGTTATAATGAATATCATATGTAGTATGACTACACTATGCAGAACTTTTATTTGAATTGATAATTAAATCTAATTTACTCGTTTCACATCCGTTGAATGTGGGTATAAGTATATGGATTTTTTGTTGGTGGAAGTGAATTATACTTTGTGCACTGTACAGAACGTTCTCCAAGTTCAGGGGCAGTTATCGGTTTGATGACTTCGTTTTATAAGTAGGGGTTGTTATGCGCATACATTCATCCATACATATGTACATACATACATAAAATTTTGTACAATCAATTACGAAAATCTATCAGTTTAATGTTTGTTTAGATGAAATGTGTATTCGACGTTTATCTTCTTATTGTTTGGGTTGGCTTGGAGTCTGAACGGGACTAGAGCTTGGATAGAAAGGAATTGATTGAAACTGATTTATTAAAATATTCTGAACTTGTTTGGTAATGTTTTGGTCTTCGTCTTTAGCAAAGAACTTATTTTCTAGTCTTATCACATCATTTTTTTTACTAAGTCTTCAACAGAGAGTAAAATATGCAGAGTATGCCTGGAACCTTTTCCCTGTTATACATATGCTATTACATATTTCATACAAAAGTCACTTTAAGGCAGTAGTTTCGCCTTCTGCGTCTTTGGAATACATTCAGGTGACGTAGAGGTGCCTTGGGAAGACTTGCAACTTCTTACAAGAGGATTGCTTGTTATCATAGTCGGAAAAAATGTACGCATTAATTATCTTCACCATCATGGGAGACTGGAACTAGTCTATTACCATTCGTTTTTGGATCTTGTATGGAACCATTTTGCGTTTTTGTATGAAAATATGTTTCAGGGACGGCTTGAGGTTCACTTTTTCGAAATAAAATTTGTGTTGATCTTTGCTTTGATACTTTAGTACAAAAAATATATGGATATATGGATCGAACAGGCTTAATCGACGCCTAATCCCACAATCATATTTCTGCTTCTTCCTTTTCTTACAGTTGTTCTATATTTCGGAGGTTGCAATTAACGGTCTTCAAACTTCGCTATGTTCATGTACATACATATGTATGTTCTGTTTCTAAAATATTCACAGTTTCCAACCCAAACATTGTCATAGCATCCTCAATTGATGAACCCTGAAAGAAATCTTTTACTAATTTGAATGACTGTTTACCAAGGAGGTCATTGGTCTAGCTATTTAATTTGAATTAGTTTTGTTTTTTACATACCTTTATTTTGCACTTTATTTTGTCGACGTTTTGCTCTTACTAATATGATTTGATTGCCATGCGGATGGTGACAATTTATCGAGTTTGATGTGTTTCAAAAATAATTTTTGAAAATGAGTCGTTTCTTGTGGAGACCCCAAGAAAGTTATGCAATTTCTTGGGTGTGCATCATGTTTTCAACGAAGCAAATAATGACAAATTTTCAAAACGCTATTGACTGCATGAAAAGAAAAAAATGCTAGCACGTATCCAAGAAAACATTGATGTTCTCGTGCAGTGTTTTTAAACAAGAAGGGATCTCGGTTAATGTCAATTGTGAATCATATCGTGCGATGTTGGCAGATTTATTTTTGCTTGAAATAGACCGAAAAGTTTGATCAAATATGTAATGACAAAATCAGTTGCCTTTTGATGGTTCCCCTTCGAATCATGAATTTAGTCGCATTGGGGTTTGTTAACTTTGTATTTCTATTGAGTTATGAGATGCTTGCGCAGCCATTTTTGAAGCTAGGTTGTTAATTTGGAATGGGATAAAGCTAAGTCATACATACTCATGTAATACCTTGTATAAATGTATATTCTGCCAAAACTATGTACATATCTGTATATACAACGAATAAATACATACATACGTACATATGTAAGTCAAAACGTGTATAACTATTGTGCAACATTTTTAAACAGACATTTCCGAAGAGTCTGAGTAGGTACCGTGTGCACTCTGGTAAATGTATTGCGTCTTAATTCTGTTTGTCTGATCTGCAAGAAATTGCGAGATGCCCCATTCGAGACACACTGCATGTCGTAAGGACTTACAAAATTATATATTTACACATTTATGTACGTTTGTATGTGCGTCTCAGAATGTGTGTCTCAGAAATAGAGAAAAACAAGCCAGACCATAGAGGTGGGTTGGCAGCCCATTGACTGGTCGAAGTAAGTTTTGAACTTTTCGATTCCAATTGGTTTGATCGTAGAAAGCAAAATTTAGTATCTTCACAGAAATAAGGAAAAGTATTGCTTATGGCAGGAATAAGTGTTTACAGATATACATACATATGTACAAATGTACATAGTATTAGGAAGAAAACAGTCACAGACTCTATCTAAAGCTACAAATATTCATCAACTGACTTCGCAGAATCTATAGGATCTGCTGATAGCGAACGCATCCAAATGCATATTTCCAATAAAATAACAATGGGTTTGTCCCCCATTGCACATTTTTCGGTGAAAAATCTAATCTTTTCTAATTCTTTTGTAGATTTTTACAGTATCACTTACATATTTCAAAGATTTTTAATAAATTGCATATTTAACTAATGGTCTGACCAAGCTCCAGGTTAACTTGTAATTTATGCCCGCAAGGCCACAAACATATTCTTTACACGTATTTTCTAAACCTAAACAGTTTTTAATTTTATGTACCCTTTTTTTTCAATTTTCACAGCTGGGGGATATGTTTATATGAATGGCGATACAGTAAAGATCAATCAACCCGTCACAACCACCGTGTACGCAAATGTTCCTGTTGAAACGGCAATGTTAGCTACAAATTTATACGGTCAGGCAACACAATTGGCAGCCCCTCCAGCACCAGCACATATTCCCATATTAGCAGCGCCACAACAGCCGCCACAACCTCAACCGCAGCCTCCTCAGCAACATCAACAATTGCAACAACAAGCACATTCACAGACTCACAATCAACAACAACAACAACAACAGCAACAGCCCACAACGATCGAGAACGATTATACAGTCATGAACGGTACAATGCAGGAAACGATAACTGGTTACAGCCAAGACGATCTATCGTTAAGTAATATGACAAATGCGGTGTCAGTAGATCAGCTGCCAGGCAATACAGCTTCAGTAGTTGTAGTAAGCAATCAGCAACAGCAGCAGCTAGTAGCTGCTAATGGGCCAGGAGGCAACAATACTGCCGATTCCAATGGGATACCCCTAGACCAACTGAAACAGATGCTAGCCACTCAGTTGGAGTACTATTTTTCAAGGTAATAATGGAGACTAATCGATAGAAAGATGTATGGTTACATTTTGTATACTTTCAGAGAAAATCTAGCCAATGACACGTATTTGTTGACACAAATGGACAGCGATCAGTATGTGCCCATTTGGACAGTAGCTAACTTTAATTTAGTAAAAAAGCTGACAAAAGACATTAAGCTGATAACGGAGGTTCTTAGAGAATCACCCAACGTCCAGGTCGATGAGGAGGGCTTAAGAGTTCGTCCGAACCACAAACGATGTATTATAATCCTTCGAGAGATACCAGACAAGACGCCGATTGAAGAAGTTAAGGTAAGGGCGCAGAAATGTTTGTCATGTACAAGTGAAATAAATTTTATTTTTTCGTTTTAGAACATCTTCAACAATGAGAATTGTCCTCGAGTTATATCTTGCGAGTTCGCCCACAACGACTCTTGGTATGTTACCTTTGAGTCCGATGAAGATGCTCAGAAGGCATTTAAATATTTGAGAGAAGAAGTTAAGACGTTCCAGGTAAACATGATAAGATTTTAACATTTCAACAGTTGTGCTAATGTTTTGTGTTTGTTTTAATTTTCAGGGAAAGCCAATTATGGCTAGAATGAAGGCTAAACCCTTCATCCACAGGCTACCGATAGCGCCTGTACCAGTGACACTAAAAAACGGCTACCGACTGACATCGCCTCCCGCTGTTTATGATCCAAATACCGCCGTTGCTTACACAGCACCACAGCGTTTTGTTTACGCTGCAAATGGAGCTGCTATGTCTCAAGCTCCTGTCCCTTACAATGGCCAAGTCCATTTATTCGTAAGTTGCCTTAAGACACAAAAGTGATAGTAATTTTTTAATAATTTTCCCTCTTTCATTTTGCAGCCGTTTCAACAGCAACAGTTTTACTCAGGATTAGTTACAGCTGCTCCTTGGCCATCGGCGGCTGCTGCAGCTGTAGCAGCAGCCGCTACGACTGCACATGGACAGAACTTTTACGACATAGGAAATGTATTTGCTGCTAATGGTTTGGCCCCACAGGTGCCTCCCTATACGACAACGGCTGCGGCTGCAGCAGCTGCTGTAGCCGCCAATTCGAAGCCGCAAACAAACCGATACAATAGCAATCACAGAAACAGTAATAATAATAACAGGGGAAAACAACGCAATAATACGCAGCAGCAACAACAGCCACAAGTTGTTGTTGGTGGTGGTGGGCCAGATTTAAGGGCAAATAATTTGAGCGCTGCTGGAGCTACCAATATAGCTAACCTACAACCACAATCTGCAATCGAACATCATCAACAGCAACAGCAGTCAGCGGTACAACAGCAACACCAGCAGTTGCAGCAGCAGCATCAAATGCAACAGCAACAGCAGCAACAACAGCAGCAGCAACAACACCAGCAGCAGCAGCAGCAGCAGCAACAATCAGCAGTGGTGGCAAGTGGTGGTGTTGGCGGTGTTCAGCAGCAAGTAAGTGGTGGCAATGGTACTGGAGGCGGTAGTTCACAGCAGCAGCAGCAGAGGCACTATACAAGTATGAAGAACAGTGGTATGTTATGGAAAAGTTGGCGTTAGCACATATTCAATACTCAACACGTTTTCTTGACAGGTGGCGGCGGCGGTGGCAATAGCGGAACAGGTCCAAAACCCATGGACAAAAGTAATACCTATGGTGGTGGTGGGGTTGGCATGACACATCTCCACGGCGCTACTCAGCATCATCATCAGCCAACCAACACAAGCTCTGTATCTGCTGGGCATCATGTGCTACCCCAGCATATACAGCAACAACAACAACAACAGCAACAGCAGCAACCGCCACAATCTCATTACCAAAGTCATGGTATGCCTTCCACAGCAATACACGCTTCCTATCCCCATGCATCGTCGCATCATCATCAACAGCAGCAGCAGCAACAACAACAACCGCCGCAGCAGCAGCAGCAGTCTCACATCAACGAAAATCACCACGATGACGATGGGGTCCCGCAAACTATAATCACTACTCACAGTCGCAGCATTACAAATTCATCGACCAAAGAGCAGCACTGGACACAACGATTACGTCGTAGACGAAGAGACGATTCTGGTGACAGTAGCTACGCACCGAACCCGAGAGTGTCGAGTAGTAGTAGTGGAATACTCTCCGCCAATCAGTACCAAGGAAGCAATTCCTCAAGCAATGCCGGTCTGATGGGAGGTTCCTCAAATCCAGCCACCAAAAATGCATCCACCTCGTCCGGACAGCAAGGTGGCTATAGCTACGGAAGCCACCATAGCAATAGTCGTGGTAGCGATCATCACCATTCACACCATCATTCAATTGGTGGTTCAGGTGGTGGTAATGCTGCTGCTGGCGCAAGTGGAGGATACTCCACACACCGTGAAGATCGTCAAAAGTTAGGTGGCGGCCCCAATAGTGGATTAAGCAGTCAACCACACCATAATCCGCATCATCAGCCACATCACCATCACCACCACAGCCAACAACAGTTGCAACAGCACCAGCCACATCAATTACACTCACAGCACAGTAGCGGCGGAGGAGGCGGTGGAGGCAGCGGCGGACATCAACAGCAACATCACCATCAGCACCAACAGCCACACCATCACCACCAGCAGTCACAGCAATCGCAGCAGCAACAGCAACAGCAGCAGCACAATTCGCCGCCTGCGCAACCGCCCCAGTTTGACTTAGAAGCCTCAGCGTTCCCACCCTTACCAGGTATCGATCAAAATTCAAACTCAGCCAGCAGTCTACCACCGCAGGCTGCTACCTTAATAACCCATGCACATACTAATTTGAAAAATAATGCGAATTTTCCTTCCTTACTTCCATCGCCAGCCACGTCTTCATCGCTGAATAGTACCTCCGCTAGCAGCCACAACAAATCGAATCAGTCAACGGCGTCTGCGTTGGCGTCGTCTTCGTCCTTACCACCCACTGCCAACAACAGTAGTAGTGTGCATGAGCATCCACAATCCGCCGCCAACGCCACCACGATTGCGTCATCGTTTACCCCAGCACATCATAATTCCTCAATCCAGCAGCAGCAGCATGGTGGAGCTGCTATGGCTGATGTCATCGGACATCACCAGCAGAATTCTTCTTTAGCGGCCAACAACAATAGTCCTGCCTCGGCACCAATAAGTTCCTGTTCAAACAATTGGTCTGACTCGAATCGCCTCTCCGATGTTGTTCGTGGTGGCGGCGGCGGGAATAATAAATCGTCAAACAAATCCCGCAAAGATTCTTACAAAAATCGCAACGAGATCAGTCCACCACCAGCGTCACCCGCGGTTGAAATTGCGCTACAGGACCTGGATAGGCAACAACAAAAACCGACTAGCAGTAATATCAGCGCAGCAACTAGTAATACAAATAACCCCCCCACTGTGATAAAGTGTCTAACACATTCTAATCCTATAATAAACACTGTGACGGCTGCCGCCATCAACACCACCACCATCACCAATAACAATACTATTAACATAAACAAAACCCATCATAGTAATTCTAGTACAGCTGATAAAGCAACAAAGACTGATGAGTCGCTGCTAAACCACTGTTTGGAGCAGGCCGGAGCAGGAGTCCAACACGAAGCCGCCGCGATTTCAGGAGGATCAGTACCACTGAACAATGCTCAAACATCGCCATCATCATCTTCATCACAGCAGCATGTAAATACATGCAATGTTGCCACAATGACATCGTCCTCCTCACTTGATGGTGGCAAGTCCAAACATGTCAGTCTTGGTGGCAGCGGCGGCAGTGGGGGAGGAGGAGGTGGTGCTTCAGCCGCAATTTCTGCTGCTGCAAACACTAAACACTTACAGGGATCCAGTGCAACAGGAATCGCATCATGTGCACCAATGCCAAAAGATGCTAGCCACAAGCATGCTACCAAGTCTGGCAATAATATTTCGTCTACCTCTTTGTCATTATCGACAAACACAACCACCACATTACCGGCGGTACAAATAATAACTGCAATTGGTGGAGGTACAACTGTTGGGACTGTTGCACTGCCATCATCGTCGCCAATAAACGCTGTTGCAACGTCTGAGACTGCTGGCGGTCGTTTGAGTTATGCTCAGGTAGCACAGCATCACAAAGAGAAGCTCGCTAAAGAAGGCAAATCCCCAACTGATACTGGAAGCAACAGTGGTGGTGGAAAATCATCTGTGATCGAAATTACTGCAGCGGCGACAGTGGCGACGTCCGCAATTCCATCTGTAACTGCCTCTGGTGCCCCGCCGCCATCCTCTGCATCAAGTAGCTGCAGTAGTAGCAGTTCAGAGAAACTAGTCGTAGTAACTGCGGCGGCATCAGCTGCCGCTGACAACAACAACACAATCATTGGGAAAGAGAAAAAGAAAGACTATCCCCCAACACCAACTAATATCACTTCTACCACAAACCTAAGTAGCAGTGCTGGAGGTGTAATACGTGCCGCCGATGGCACCAAAGAGAAGGGTATGTTTCATAATTTAATCCAGTTTTATGTTTTCTATAATTTCTTATTGTTTTATCTTTTTTTTTTTACCCCCAACAGAGTTGAATCTCCGACACAACAATAGCACTGGATCGAATCGTGGTCGTGAAGCCAACAAAGAACATCAAAAGAATTATGTTCGCGAGAGGCGTGATACTGGTGATAGTGGCAGCGGTGCTGCCGGCAGTACTTCACGCCGCACTGCCCGTAATAACAACAACAATTAGAATTCGATTGCAACATTTCAGAAATTTTGGATTGTCGTTATAATCGTTATTGTTATGGTTTTGGAGTGTAATCATTTGATTAGTTGTTGTTTGGGGAAAATGATCTGAAATGTTTGCGCTCGCCTAGTTGTTAGACACACATGTTTTTTAAGTATATAAGTAGTGTACAGTTTTTGGACAAGATGACAGGAAGGAACGAATCTATTTCTTTGTTTACGGCAGAGACACACAATGCTATGAGGTTACAAAGTCGAAAATCAGGTAAATTTTATTTTATTTATTTATTTTTTTTTTTTTAATGTTCCATTGGTGAGATACTTTTTTTGTATTTAAGACAGAACAATACAATTTTAATCCCTTGTGGAACTTCATTGTCATTTCCTTGCAGATTATTTACTTCAGATGCATTATCCTTAACGTTTTGTTGCCAAATAACTTTCTTCTCACTAGATGATTTGTCTTCTGTAGATGGCAAGCGTTAAAAGAACTTGGAAAGTAAAATTTCTACTAATGTTAAAGTAAAACTCCGTGATACCACTGTTTATTACTTGTTTTCGATTATGAATATGATTCGATATCCTTGTGGAATATTTTTAAATGGTTTTATTTAAACGTGTCTTACTCACTCGTTTCATTATCCTCTTTTTATAATCTTGCCCATATGTATGATTTGTTTATATTTATCACTTGAAATCGACCAACGTGAGACGAAAACCACCAAGTAAATACACAATGGTACCCATTCGTTCCAACAAAAATTTTAATAGATATTTGTGTGAATATTGGTTAGTCTCCAGCATGACTAAGGATCGAAGACAATCGAAAATCCCAAATATTTCCACACTGCTGCTGTGGGTCTGATAAGCAGTGTTGTGGTTTTTAAACTGATTAAACGAAAGAGTTTCAATTTTGCAAATCTTATATACATATGTACAACACATAAGTTGCCACCTCTCGTGTGGTATACAACATCGACTACATACATACATACATACATACATACATACATATGTACATTGATTACTCGGGCAATTGGATTTTATATAGAAAACGACAAAACCTCAATGAAAAGTTTAACCCTAACGTCAAAATACAAAAATAATGTTCACGGACGATTGAGAGATTGACAAATTGAAGTTTGATTTTCGTGCAATTTTTTCCGTGATGATTTGCCAGAATATACTAGACACAAATGTCATCTTGAAAAAGGCTTATGTAATGTAGCAAAGTCAAAACAGAGAGACCCTTTTCTTATTAATGAATACTGTCTCTCTTTATGTAAAGTTTTACGCGAATTAGGTATTCATGAGGATAACATCAGTCTTTTTTATTTTTGCCAATGGAACTACTCAATAATTTTTACAAATTGCGAGTGTTAATGTCAAATTCCTTAATTAATGTGTTAAATTAAACTTTTATTTTTCAGAAAATATATTGACCGACCATCATCGTAGTAATACCAGTCATCGCGAATAAACTCGATTTGTTTCTAAAAAAAAAAGAAATAAAAAATATTTATATATAAATATTATTTTAGGTAGTTAGGTATTAATAATAATTAAAGGTGTAAATTTAATAACTTCTAGGAATTAAACAGTATGTAAAGTAAAAACAAAAAACTAACTAATATATATGATGAAATACTTAAACTATAACTATATATATACAAATATATATATACATAACATTATACATACCTAATTTGTTTAAAAAAGCACGCGAACACTGTCGCTTTAATACCCTTACTGTATAAAAAAAAAAAAAAACAAATATTTAACCCTATGTCCAGTTAAAAAAAAATCACAGTGTCATAATATTTCTATGACGTTTAAGCATTTACTTCACAATTTGCTTAACACTGTTTTTTTCGTTCATTTTTGTTTTCCTTAATTTATTAATATAATTTTACTTTCGCTTGTTTATTTTCTTTCGAACGACGATATTTGATCTCTATGATCTCTCACTCTGAACTTTTGTTTCCTTTTTTTTCAATTAGATTTTAATTTAATTTTTTCTCCAATTAGTCGGTATAACTTATTTTTATTTGTTTTTTTTTTTGTTTAATTTTAAAATGAAATACATATATTTTTCTTTTTCATTTCCTTTTAAAGCAGATCACATATTTGATTGACATCGAACTAGATCCAATTTTATTTTACTCTTTCGTGACATGCTATCAAAAAAAAAAACACAACAAAATCCATAAAAAAAAGTGCCATAAAATTTGTTCTTTTATCACAAAAAAAAAAATAAAATAAAATAAAGCAAAAGTACAGAACTATAATTATTTAATGAATTTTCATAAAACAAAAGAAAGTTAAAATTTTCTATTTGATTCCTGTGCAATCGTGCAAATCATCTATACCTAAAGAATTTCTTATTTTTTCTTCTTTATTGTGATTACTGATTTTTTCCTTGTTTATTGTATTATTTGTTAATTTTTGTTTATCTCTTGTAAATAATCCGAATTATGGAATGAAAATGAAAAGAAATCAAACTTGATATACACAAAATAAAATATATATTCATATATTACTTTATTCATCATAGACGTAAAATATAAACATTTAACGAAAGAAAATTAATAACATGTATATGTATATGAAAATTGTATATCACTATATCATCATCATTTTATTAAACAAGAAAATCAATTTAATGCATATAACCATATATAGGCTCGTGACTATATTATGAAGAAAACAATGTTGAAAAAATAAGTGATGTTGCATGAATTCATAAATATTTTTTTGTTTATTAGCTATATCATTTTTTTTTCTTTTATTTTTGGGGTACAGATCGAAAGGGAATGTTGTAATATGTGATGAAGATTAAAAGAGTTAAGAAATAAAAAGGGTACACATGTAGAATAAATCATGTTAAGTTATATACAAATTTTAATTTAAGTTAGGAAAAGAAAGTGTGCTACTTTTTTTTTGTTCAAAGTGAATAGGAAAAAGTTTAAGAATCTAAAAACCATGCATACGATAAACTGACACTTTTTCCCATTCGATTGTTTTTTACAAAGAGAACTAATTTTTGTTTTGATGAAAATAATGCGTAAATTGAATTGGATGAGTTCGAATCATGCATCAATGGGTGAGTTCCCTTTGGTCAATGAATGTTTATTTACGTAATGATGTTCTTGCACGTGAAAACTCATGTAAAATTAAAAGAACTTTTATCACGAAAACAGGTTTTATGTGGCTAAAAGTGTCACTATACCAAGCTAATGAGAAAGGACATTTGTTCGCATACCATTTTTTGGTGATGTCTACAAATGTTAGTACAAAAAAGTCGCGTGTTTCCGTGATAACTATTTTTTTTTGTATTGTTGTAGTACAGTGCGTGATTAATTTGTCAGCGTTATTTTTCTCAAGCATGGGACAACCCTCTACAATTACATCACAATATATCCGACTACCCAGCCCTTCATGAGAGTGGCGTGTAAGAATTATCGCGCGTTACTTAAATCCAGCGATGTTAGACGTATAAAGGCGTACAATTGTACTGTTTTTAGTCTAGAATGAAGCATTGTGTTGTAAATTGAATTATTTGGTTTAGGAGAATTGAAAAGCAATTTTTCACTTCGAAAAAAGAGTCATGGTCATAAACAACAGAATTACCACTGCTAACAATATAGTTCTTGTTTGTTTGTTTTTAACTAGATAAAGCCGATCTGTTTTTAAGTACACCCTTGAGATCAGAATAAATAATTTAGAAATAGCTGGCGAACTTACTTTGCAACCCTACTCAGGTTCGAGTTTAGGTGAGAACTAGAAGTTTAGTTTGTCAATTTTGCTTTAACAACTGCTAAATAAAGTGATTCCATTTGATCCTTACTTTTTTTATACTACGATGTCATGAATATAGACTCGTAAATAAAATTGGGAATATAATTCCAGCTATAAACCCCGGCGACCATAAAGCATTATTTATAATCACTATCGTACGTGATTTAAGTGTCTTCTGCTGGATGATCTGCTCTTTTAATTGCTAGTCAGTGATATTAATTTAAAATATGCACAAATTCTCGTCGGAATTGCGTGCATTTTATAGATAACCAATGTTAAAAATTAAAAGGAAAAACATCGTTCACAAGAGAACTACAATGAAAATTCGGCTTTACCTACATCATATTTTCTACTGCAGATGTACCAACACCTGCTGAACATCGGTTTGGATGCGGGCGAATGAAAAAGTTATTCACAATTCTTATGAAATTCACAGAATTCGACTGCCTATTCACCAAATGGGCATCAAATTTCTTAAAAATTGCTTGTGGCAAATTGATATTCGACCAAAAACTATTTTTGTACATACTGCATATATTTTCTTCTTACAAACTTGATGCCCTTTCATTAAATCAAAACCTTATTCCCTTAGTCATTTAGAGTAGCTCACAAAAACAAAATACATCTTCATCACAATACAGCATCCTTCTCTGTACACACACACGCATATTTGAAAAAAAAAACCTTCGATAAATGAATACCATGGTTGAAATAAATAAGAAAATTACACCATTTTTAAGACATGTACATATACAACAATGGTTCGCTTTAAGACACTAAAAAAGAAAAAAAACGTTAAAAGAAACAAAAAAAAATTAATTTAAACTAAAAATGCAAAAAAATATATATTTTAAACATTATGGAATAAGAATATTATACGAATCCTAATATAGACGATGAAAAACAAAACAACAAAAAGTACATAATACAAAATTAAATCATTTTAAGCAAAAAAAAAAACAAATTAATGGAAGATTATGAAAATTTAATAAGAATTAAAAAATTTTTAATGCTAAAAGTAAAAGTGCCTCTAATATTAAAATAATTTTTTTTAAACTGATTTATTTTGTTTTTCTTTTTCTTATGTCAAGTTTTTTTTATTTTTCTTTCTGCAAAGAATTTTATTTTTCTGTTCTTGATTTTGGTGTTAATACCTTTGTAATAATTTAACTCCCTTATTGTGTATATTAGATGTTGAGAAAAAAACAAAAACAAAAAGAAATACGAAGAGTAAGTAATATAAACTTAAACAATGAAATTAACTATATATGAATTTAGATAATAATTAAATAAATGCAAAAAAGTGTTAAGTTACCTATTACAATTTAACAAAACAAATTATCTCAAAATGTGTATAATAAAAAACAAAAAAAAAAAATGTCTAATTGAAGGGGAACCTAACTACCTTTGTTTAATTGATTTTTTCTCTTTTCTTTTTTTATTATTGTTTATGTTAATTCTTTTTAAGAATTGTTTATGTTTATAATATTTCCTTATCCTCACTTTGACATAATGTAGTTATTTTATGTTTAAATAATTCATGTTTTCATTGAAGTTCTTTAACAACAAAATTTATTTTTATTCAAACAACCACACATCCCACATAAAAGGGGATGAAATTTATGAAAAAAACAAGTAAAACAAAAAAAAGCAAATAGAAATAAGATGTAAACGCACACTGAGAAAACAAAAGCAAAATTAGATTTGGAAATAAACGAACAAAGAAAAAAACTAAAATTTGGCATAACACACAAAAACTAAAAGCAAAATGAAAAACAAAACAAAAACTTGCTTTAAGCACGTTATAGGCAAAACAAACAAATTAAAATACCCTTAAACAAAAATAAGAGTACATTAATATTATATACTCGTATCATCGATGATTATTATTATAGTTACGAATATTATTATTATTAATTATTATTACTGCGATTAACGTTCTTAGTTTATAATTTGTTCTCTTCAAAACTATTATATAAAAGATAATTGAATATGAAAGGAATATAAAATAAATATACATATGTATAATTTTTGAAGTCATATTTTCGGTGAAGAACAATATTATAAAAATTAGTTATAAATAACAATTAAAAAAAAGCAAATAAAAAAAAAAACAACAAAAAAACTGCAAAACAACACACAACAACAACAAAAAACAAATAGCTGTTCTTTTTATTTTGTGATTTTTCCGTTTTTCAGTTCTTTCTTTTTTTCAGATTTATATTGTTTGATTTGCTTCTTATTTGGTTGCATATCTTGTTTCTTATTTGTTTAAGTGTGCGATCATGGTAATGAAGTTATGTTATGACAGCGACGGACCAGGCTTAATAGTCTTAAACGGATCATTGAGAGATCAGTGTATTCTATAAATTCTGGAAGGAGTAAAGAATGATATTCTACTATATAATTATGATCTCGCGTTTTGTAAATCGGAGGTTAAGGGAATTTTATGAGTCGGTGATTCGATAAATCTGATAACATGTTGACATGAAGGGGAACTCATGATTACTGTGTTCATGCTAATCTGTACCCTGAAATTTAGTTTCGCGTTTATACACAATATTGCTGAGTATAAGAGATATTTCTTAAAGTTTCTTTCTAATAATACTTTAAAGAAAATATTCGAAGATCCTTTCAGATAGGAGGTGTTCATTAGGATCGTGGAGGTTGGACTACTTTTGATTTTTTTGATTATAGAATATAACAAACAAATTATGTGTTTACACTACACAAATATGCTTAGCGAACACTCAATATTAAATATTTCTGTAGTTAAAGCACATATGACCGCTGTCAGCTGGAGATTGGGAACATGGAGTTCTTAATACGTAGCGTCTTGCGGTTTATATGACTAGCGCTTAGATTTCCACCTTCTACAGGGCTGAAGCAAAATGCATGCAGAGTATAAATTTTCTCTTGAAAGTAAAATTCTATTCAGCAAAATTTGTTGACTTTCGGACTTCTTTTATCAGCAATGACTAGAGATCATTTGGGAATGTGAAAGTTATTTCAAAAGATGAAAACATGGTTTGTTTTTAGCCACATTGTGAGTGTCAAGAAACATACTAAACAGAAAAATAAAAAAAAAAGGATTAGACAAATCACATCGCTTATTCTTGGTAAAGAATTTGAGAAAACAACTATGTACATTGGTGACAATTTTCAAAAAGATTTGATTATCAGTTTTACCGATTTTAATTAGAGGATTTCTTACAATATACGTAGCAAAGGAAAGGGATAGGTTTTTTTTCGAAAAACGTGGAAGAAAACATTCATCATCATGTGGTTACTTTGGTTATCGTCCTTATATTCTGCGATATAGATTATGTCTTGAATTCTAATAGGATTCAGATCGACAATAAAAGCAACATTAGTCGAACTGAACCTTTTGCGAGTGCTCATGCACAGATATTGAACAATTTTGTGGTCCAGTCTAGTCTGAATTGGTTGAAAAGAATTTAAAATAGAATATTTCGGATATCAGCACATATCCGTGCTTCAATCTAAAAAAAATCACTTAACAACATACTGATTTATGAAGATCTCATGCATATAGTTTCAATTGTTATCATTTCAATTTTTATCCATTACGTTTTGTTCCTATCGCAATTGTTTTAATTAATACACAAATATAAACGAATAGATATAATATATAAATAAATAAATATTGAAACAAATAAATGTATAGATATCACATTATCCAAATTTGTTATGCATGTGTATGTATAAGAAAATAAATCAAATAATAATAATTATAGGTGTAAAAATAATAATTGTTCAAATACTTTTTTATGTTGTGCATAAATCTGTATTAGAATAAACATATGTGAATTTACTTACATACACATAATTAAAGAAACAAAAATAAAACTCTGAAATACAATCTTTTATATATACATATATAGAATAAAACTTCATGTAAAATACGAATTTCGTGCTTTGCTCGTTCGCAAATGTTTATCAAATACAAACCAAACTAAGATGAAAAAACAAAAAAAAAAAACAAAAAACAAAAATATTGTTCTCATACCTTAATTTATAATAATTTTATAAGAAATTTATTTACAATAAGGAGCAAAAACAATATTTTTCGGTTTACCTTTATTTTTGGTTTCTTTTTATATATTATAAGAATCATTACGAAATGAAAACAAAAACAAAATATATATATTATATTGAATTGAAACAAATAAATTATTATTGTATATCTTCGACAAGTGCTTTTAAATTAGTGATTAACAATTGAGAAAAAACAAAAACACAAAAATAAACTACACGTTGAAAAAAAAAGATCACAGAAAATAAAATGATTAGTTTATTTAATTACTTTACAAACAAGAAGAGAAAAATTATTAATTTTCTAAGCCCGCAAATGGAAATGAACCGAAACCATTTGCTAATCATATGATTTATTTTTAAATATACAAGTAGACTAAGGTATAGGGTATTCAAAATAAAACCAAATTAAAACAATAAACAATTTTTGTTATAGATATGAAATTAAAAAAAATATGAAGAAAAGAACAAACAAAATAAAATGCACTTTAAGTGTAGAGATTATATTTAAGCATAAAAAAAAGAAAACTAAAATAAAGCAATAGACTTAAGAAATATTTTTTGTAAAAAAAGAATTAATAAGAAAACATATAGAATATTATACAAAAAAACAAAAAAGAAATTATAATTATATTCTTATTACTAATAGGCGCTAAGGATTATGAAATAAAAAATAAAAATAATAATTACTTACAAAATCTAGTTATTAAATGTAACTAAATATGATGTAATTCGTGTAAAAAACAAAACAAAAATGAATACTAAATATGTGTTATACATTTATATGTATGTGTACGTAAAAAACAAAAAAAAAATAATTAAAAAGTGGATTGATTGTAATATAGTTCAAAAAGGAAGAAAATATTAATAACTAAGCCGGTAGAAAGCAACAAAAACTCATTGTTTTCGGTTCTCTTTCGAATTTTGTTAAGGACACTTAATTATTTACTTTTTATTTGGTGTGAATGAAGAAAACTTAGGCCAGGAAAAAAATAAAAATAAAAATAAATAAAGAGATGGTCAAATGACGTGAATATATGTAATATTGATATTAAGAAAACCAAAGGAGAAAAGAAATTTGCAATTTGTTTTATTACCGTCGGTCGTAACAATGGTGTTTGTAGTTACGAATCAAAGTCGAATCCAAAATTTTCAGCTTCAACTACCATAGCCAACTGGCGCACCTTGGATGAGAGAAGAAACAAAACGTAATGAAAGACTGTTTACTATCCAATAAGTAGCAAACGACGAGACAGATCTGCATAGATAAGTGGAACAGTCAGAACATATTGGAAATGTCTTCGCAATAATCCAAGCGAACAGTTCAGACAAGGCGGATTCTTCATATCCATTCATACCTATCTGTGTGAATTGTTAATCCGCGAAGCTATGAATTCACGCATTTCGGATGTGTTTTGTCAATAAAACAAAGTACGAAAAATAAGAATTCTCCAAAAGAAAGACTACGCACTTTACTAGAGAAGAGCATTCAGTAATGAAATGAACTTGAGAAAGAATTTCAAAAAAGTATTTCCTACCAAGATCCCAAAAAAAATTCCAATATTGATGCGCTTGAGACGATGTATAAAAAGAACAACATTTATCATAACCCTTTCGCATTACTACGCTACTCAGTATGAGGTGATAGTTAATCGTCACACTTTTGATAGTCAAAGTTGATAATCATCAGACTTCGTAAAACGAAAGTGACACCTAATTATTTATCACACAAAAATGTGATCACCTTCAGCTCACCTTCGAGAGAGCAAAAGCGAGTATCGTCAACAATCAACTATCGCCTTAAAGGATCCCACTCATGCGGTTGTAAACTTTCTGCGCAGTTACCATACTGTGTACAAGTTTTCCCATACGCGCGGAGAAGGTGGTCACTGCTTTCTTTTACGATATTGCTTATATCATGGAATCATATTAGAATATGTCTGTTGAAGAGGTTATTATTATTATTAGCTTACTTGCGTCGTTGTCCATTCCTTTTCTTTGTGTAGCATACATCCATCATTGAGGAAGTTTTACAATTCATATTTACGGTGATGAAGAGCAAGCCTCATACATGCTGAAACTGAGCAAAACCTAGACATTGTAAATAAAACGCCCATGTCTATGTATTAATCTACATTATTTTTGTTGTTGTTTTATTTTATTGTAAGGTTCTTAGGTCTTAAGTTCTGCATTTAATCAATTTACACATTTCATTTATCTACAATAGTAAAGGAAAAGGAATTAAACAAAAGGTATAAACTAAAAAAAATAAAAGAAGTAAAAGATGGGACACAGAACGGATCATATTATTTAATTAAATGTATATACGTACGTATTATGATGTTATACAATGCAAAATCAAAATAATAGGCACATTTGTTTCAAAAAAAAAAAAATCGTGTTCTTCTCTAGGTTTATCCTTTCTGAGGGGAGGCTGCAGAGTCGATGGAACACCACGAAGAAATCATATTAAGTCTTTATAGGATTTGGAATTGCATCTTGTTGTTTTTTTTTTTTGTTTGTTTTTGAAGTGTTCAGGTTTTTCTTTTTCTATTTAAACATTACTTCGAAATATAGTTGGTTTTAAAATAAGTTTCAATAAACGTTTCATTGCTTTCAATTTAGCATTTCATTCAATTTTTATTCTCATAGCCAAGTACACGTGGCGCTTGTCTCCTTGAATCATTATTATTATTTTTTTTTTTATTTATTTATTTTTTTTTTTTCATTAATAATTTCTTATGTACAAAATTTCTAATTTAGAAAAGAAAACATATATATATGTGTTTTTTTTTTAGTTAGAAAGCAGACGATAAATCTATTCAGTTTTTGGGGAAAGGTAGAACCGATTTATTGTCTGCTGATTTTAATGATTGATTATTCAAAAATAAAAAAATAAAAATCGAAATTCTATAAAATTTACGATATACTCACGGTAAAATATCTCTCTCCGATACGATATTTAAGAAAAAAAAATCATTTTTATAGAAAAGAAAAGGTAAAAACGAACACAATCATTAAGTAACGTAAAATATATATATATATGCATATAAAATAGAGTATGGAGAATGTTGGATATTATTCACTAGACGGGAATCTTTTTTAGTTCCCACCTATTGGTTGCGGTATTGTTGGTATTGTTGGAAGTTGAGTTGCTGGACGCACAACGTTCTATTAATTCCTCATAGGATTTATTGTGTAGGAAACAGACAAGAACTACGGTCATATTATCGCCACCAAGTCCGCCCATCTGACAATCAGGAGCTAGGCAATGATTCATCAGTTCTTCGCAAATCTCCTCGGGATACATTCCGCTGGCAATACGTTTGCGACAAAAATCAATGACTTCTTGATTGGTCATAACATCCCAGATTCCATCACAGGCAAGCACTAGGAATTCATAATCTTCGGTAATGTCTCTAGTTTCCACATCGGGGTATGCTATTGTTATAAAAGAGAACAAAAAATACTTTAAGCATCGCATAAAAATAAAACCACATTCTTCATCACTTAGTCACGTAACGTACTGACTATTGACTTAGGGATGCAACTAAATTTGGTGCATTCGCGGAGTGCTGTAACTGTTCTTTTATGGTACAATTTTTGTTCCATTAAACAGTCAATAATGCCCAACAACATAAACGGACGGATAAATGAAAAAAAAAGGGATTGGTGAGCACGTAGAACGCTTAGTCAGCCTCGCCTACCCAATACTGTAACTACCAACTTAATTCAAATCTGTATCTTTACAAACAACATTTTCCCTCCACATTTCCCCCTTCATTCAAAATTCTGAAGATGAAAGAAAATACCAAAAAAAGCAGGTTCTGCAGTTTTAAGCCATAATCATTCCTGTGAGGTAGTCACCTACGCGCTCCAAACCATACCGATTCCTAAAAGCATAACACAAATTCATTTTACCCCACCAGCAGCTGTTATGAATAATCAATGCAAAAGCCCTCAATGACATTCATCCACCACCGTCAGCATTAAATGACAGATTTCCCATGTTGTGTGTGGGATGACACCCAACGTAGCAGGTTGTTTGGTTGTTTTACACCAGAACAACCTTGGAAATCACTAAAAATAGTTTGTATTGATATTGCTGCAGGTCAATGGGTAACAAGTTTAATTATATATCCCCCACTACTGATAAGAAATTTTGCAAACCGCGATTAGAAAAAAAACCAATCGACAGAAGTCATATGCTCAAATTTATGTGATAACACTAAGAAATGGCGCACGAAATTACAAAAAAAAAAGTCTGCAATCCACTTGCGACTATATCAGTGAACAAATATATATTAATATTATCCCTGACGTTTCGTAATAGCCTCCGCAAATCAGCAGCAGAGACTATCGCTTTCTGTTTGTGTTTTTCATTACCCTAGCTGATAAATTCTTATCAGAGATAAGAGCTCCAATAAATAAACTCCAGAGACACAATAAAAGAACAAAAAAAAAAAGCAAAATTAATAATAAAGTCCACACTTCAGTTGAGCTCACCTGTAACTATTTGTTCTTCGGGTTTCTTCGACTCGTTTTTCTTAAAAACAAAATCACCCAACGCACGTGACAATGCCAGATTACCGTTGACGCGATTGAATTCCACCCAGCCACCACCCTCGTAAATGCGTTTGGTTTCGGCCTCATTGTTCGGTTTGTGATCCAGCGATAGAACCTCTACTTCGCCATTGATGCAAGCTACCGCACGTGAATCGCCTGCGTTTGCACAATATAACCGATTGTTTTTGATTAGCACAACCACTGCAGTGGAACCAGCCATTTGTTCGCCACAAGACTCATTGTACAACATCTCCGAATCAATATCGAGGAAGGCCTGTAAAAAAAAGAGAAACAAAAAAAATTACATAAAATCCAAAACCAATGGATGGTGAATCTTTTACCTGTTTTAAAGCCTGTTGTACATCCTCCTCGTACTCCGGTCTTTTTATAATAAATTTGTGTAAATGCTTCCCCGCATATTGCGCAACCGTAGCGCCCCCATGACCATCGTAAACAGCAAAAAACGATGTACCGGGATCGTCTGGCAGCGACAGGATGTGAGTATGAGAATCTTCCATGCTGATACGCCAACCTTGCATGCAACTGGACCCAACACGATACTGCTCATTCTGGCAATACGATGATTCCTTTGCTGTAATCGGTTCTGACAGAGTTGTACCCATCGCTGTGGATGTGACTTTTGGATTTAGTCAGGGATCTCTTATAATTTCAACGACTGGAATGTGAAAATTAGAAAAATAAATTTTTGTAGATAGACTGTGTGACAAGGTATTATGACAGCTTATTCAGAAACTGTGACTACTATAACCGCTGGCTAAGATTTGTTTTATTCAGTAAAGCAGAGGCACAAATATTTACTTTATATCGATGCGAGAACAAAACAAAAATGTAAAGTAGATACAGGCCTGCCTGAGAGAGTGATGATTACAATGAGAACATCAGTGTGTCAGAAGGAGGAAAATAAGAAAATAACTCATCCCGTCATTCCCATGTCACTTCAGTACAACTTCCGTCACGTAAAGAAATTGCTGCGCTTTTTTCGATATTGCTGCTGAAGTTTTCTCAGGCAGACTTTCTAATAATGAATCATTAGTTACAATCGCGAAGTGATATTCAGGAGATGTTCTCTTCGAGTAACGATTTAAAACCAGATCAGTGATTCATAGGATGCTGCTCAATTGTTACACATTACTGTGTGTTGGATTATCTGGATAAGTAATGATGAACAAAAAAAAAAACGGAAATAAAAAGCAAAGGTGACAATGATTCCTTTTCTCGTAGTCGATGAAAAATTCTATTTTTAGCCAACAATCATCTGATTACCTACGAAATGCACTGAATAACACAGAGCAGAAGTGCCGCGCGACAACACCGTCAGCTTCCTAGTATAAATAAAATTATACCTTTGTCAGGAGCCCCACAGAAAGATAAAACATACAAAATAACAGAAAAAAAATTGGTGGGAGAGAACGGCCAACGGCCTCGTAAACACAATAAACTTTCGATTACAAAAGTACAGAGAGTCTCACAAGTTCTTATGAGAGCAAGTTATTCATAGAAGTGGAAAAAAGAGAATCCGGATTTACTTTTATCTCGACATTCTTGTGTTGTGTATTGAATTGCAGCAGTGCATTCGCTTTTGACGGCCCTACAACCCAAAATCAGTGAAACAAAGTAGACATGATCACTGTGAACACACTACTAGGTAAATTGAGCACATCGCTTATCGCTAACCGATATAATACTGATACTCGTAATGGTGCCGTTATTAACGAATTTGCCACTAGATGGATGCTACTACAAACTAATAAATATGTTTAAAAGATCTTAACAGTAAGACATCTTTATTCCGATGGGACCCCTTCCCTTATTTTGAAGAAGTGTACTTGCATCTAGCTAAACATCTGGGTAAACCTGCCCTTAAAATATCGCACCCATAGCATCAGGTTTTTCTAAAGTAATTCAAACCGTTATAATTTTGAGATATCTCGTATTCTACCATGTAACCAGATCTACAGAGAGCTGCAGAGGTGAAGAGGATGACCAAACTATTCCTCACCTTCTCTGCATCTGGCGTTCTCTCTCTCACAGAACAAAGTTTCTTTAATGATTATAGTGATTTTAGTAATACCGACATTATGAGTCTACTACGCTTAAATTGGTTTCACTAGTAGGTATGAAGAATTATACGATGCAGCTGGTATCAGAACGGAACTATTACTGGTGCGCTATTAAGTGCGCTGGCAATAGCTGATAGCCACTTTATATTAAAATTATACGAGGGTGCTGACTTTACGTTGGGCGCCAATTGTTGTTCATTACTTAAGACCAGGGTCCAAAATCTTGATAAAAAAAGAGCATGTGAGTGCACAGGTAAAATAATGCTAATACAGTGGAAGTCGCTTAGAACGACTGTGTTATAATCGGTTGTATCTCATACCACTGTGTTAATATAATAATTAATTTCTCCAAAGAAGGAAATCGATTCGATAAAAATGTTCACGAACTAAGCGCAATCTAAAAAATTTCATCGTAAAACATTTTTACCATACACTTTGACTAATTCACCATAAAAGATATACATACTGGCATTTCGTGAAATTGTTTATTTATCTTCGATGAAAAGTAGAGCTTAAACATCGGAGCCAACGATGGCAATGGTATTACTTAAAAAAAAATAACATAAATAAAAGTTAATGCATAAAAACGCGGCAAGATAACAATTATTGTTGAAAAAATTCGCTACGATTTTTATATTGTTTTGTTTTCCAATGATGCATATTTGTTCGCACTTTATTTACAATTGTGCGCGAACTGATTTACCAAGATAAGCTTTTGGTTTAAAAATAGATTTGGTTCCAGGATTGCCGGAAGCAACAAAAAGCGCAGTTAGCATTCGGATCATATATGTACATACATACATAAATATTTCCGAGTTCAAATAACACACCTTATGAAGTGGACTTTAAACTGAGAGTAGTCAGTTTATAGTCCCAGCAAGCGTGCTATATTTCTTGGAATAAGTACTACTTAAACTACGTTCAGACTATTGTCAGACCCGACAATATTGTAAGGTCTACAAATGTGCTGACAGTTGATGCAAATGGGTGCTTTCTGTACCAAAATTCGTAGATTTTGAAATTTCAAGTAGTGGGGGTAAAATTCAGAACTACTTTATACAAATACAAATACATAAGACCGAAGTTCCATAAATATTGTAATCACATAATTACACCAGGTTGAAGTAAATTATTTGAGTGCAATACGTGCCGTCCAAAATACACAATTTTCAGAGTGCACAATCTTGTACTTGATTGCAGGACTGAAGATGCTTGCTTCTACGACGTTTGTTATTTTAACCAAGCCAACTACCCTTATACAACCGATTGCGAATAGCAAAAAAAAAAAAAAAAATAACCGCGCAATAACTAATAGAACGAATCTATTTATACATATTTTCACAGATATTTGTACGTGCTTCAGCAACCTCAATTAGACTTATGGCAATAGTAATGATAAAACAACTGTCAAACAATATGCTAATTGCTAGTACTTTTACGACCTTAGTTGAACTTCTCATGCTAACATTTAATTTGTTTTTACTTCAAAAGGGTGTGTGTACAAAGCAAAACGATTTAGTAAGCAATCGTATTGTTATCGGTTTCATTGAATTCATTCACTGATATGTGATGAATTTTCATGAAAAACACTGCAAAACGAAGAAAATAAGCATAACGCCATGTAAAACGTGCTGTTTCTAGGAGGAAATCTACAAATATACATATTATATTCATATTAGGAGCTAATTCACTTAAAGATATTCTTCAACTCTACTTGAGAACAAGTTCCTTTTGGACTTCAGTGTTTGGGGCCACTGGCTGTTCACTAATGTAATCAATAAGACAAATATTGACGCCGGCAAAGTATGAGACAACAACAACAATAAAGATAAATATAAAGCCAAACCGGCTGGATCTGGATTCACAATTAACATCGAAAAGTCTAAAGAATGTACATAAGAACTAACAAAATAAGTTGATTTATTAAAAAACAAATAATGGAAGTAGATATACAGGAATCAGACCACTTTGCTTTCGACCATAGGGTGCACTCTAGATGTAGCGACTAAGTTCCCAAACACTATGTGTTCAAACTTGTTTTAGGTCTTTATCTTATCTTACATTATCAGTAATGTTAAGCTGTGAGTATTAATTAAATTCATAGAGGAAATGTCGCTGAACTGTTTTGAATATCTAGATGAAGGAATAATCAGATATCCGGTGCAGAACGTCCCCAAAATTACGCCTCTTCGTCTTAAGCCCGCTACAGACAAATAACTGGTTGACAGACTATTTGCAAATGACTTGTCGGTATGCAAGTTTGTCGATTAATTAAATCTTTTCTTCTAGATTCTAGATTCAATTTTCTAAAAATTGATTATTTCTGTTTCTACGAATTTACGTTTTTTACGTGGAGTGTGTAGCGAAATCGACAAACAAAGCAACGATATCATTCTACTAATCACATTGTTATACTTATAGACGACGGTTCAATTAGAGTTTGCGTACAGGAAAAGCAAGTTCGACCAAAACGATTTTCTAGTTGCTGCACAAAGATTGGTTATGCTGATGACTTGACGATCTTTATTGATGGTACGCACGACCAATTCTATTGTCAAGGATGGTTGTCTACTACGTTTTTTAGAAGAGTGGAATAGGAAGCCCTTTACGAAAAGAAAGCAGATCAACCTCAGTCTTATTCTTTTTGATACAATAGATCTTCTATGAAGGTCACAATGTCAGTAATTTTTGCACTTGAAGGGAAAGGATTATAAATGAATTGCACTAGTCATGACATTTCACGTTTGTTCAATAATATTGGATTTTTTCTTGCCCCTTACTATTCTGACTAAATCAAGCAGGCTATAGATTATTTTCCGTGAAACTACTCTCACGAACATCCGAAGGTATAATTTGTGTGATGAAGCCTCTCAAAAACAGCAACCCAGTCACGTCAAACGAAAATTAATAAAATCCCTTTAAATCGACAAATTGCAAAATCAAATACGTACATGCATATATGTATGTATATATGTACAACAAAGGGTTAAGTCTAAACAAATTTTATATTCAAATACAAAAAATAAGCTAATAAGCTAGCCACTTTATTCTCTCCTACATAACTCTTGTAGTTAAATTTACCTAACAAATTTGTAGCAAGAATTGCCTAATTTAATTCCAATCAGATAACTATGGTGCTAACCAGTGCATCTATAAAACCACGTACCAAACTTGTTGTTTATGCTGTAACATCTGTCTAAATAGACTCTCCTTCTTATCTCTGTTGAATTATATTTAGACATTTAAAGTTAAACAACAAAAACTTTTCTACTTTTCTACGTTTTTAGTTAAAAAAAAAATGCTTAATCTGTATAAAATAATTGTGTCTAGTCGAAAAGTTAAGATGTACACTTATCGCTAAAGATAAACAGCGCCCTTACATTATATTGAAACAGGGTTTAGGGTTGATGAAATTACAATGCACAATTCAATGTCTGATATGAGCAACGGTGCCCAATTACACAGTAATTCGATATTGCCCTTTGTATAGTCATCAAATGAATGACTAGTGAAGACGAAGATAAGCACGTACAAAATACAAATACTACTCAAATATGTATAGACATATAGATGGGCGGTTTCATAATACGGTATGTTATGAGATACTTACATGTCATTTAGTTAATAACGCTATTAACGGTCATTTGTTAATCAATGCCCCCAATATTATTTTCGACATTATATTGGTGCGAAACGGAAATAAGGCAATGCATGCCTGAAAGATTAGAGAAAGGGGAAATCCACATTACTCAAACTTCGAATAGGTTCTTTGTAGTTTTTTTTTATATTTTGCTTGGATGGCTGTCGGTTACTGGCCAAGGAGCCATGCCTCTTCACCAGTCAATTGATTGGCTTGAACATAATCCTGCAAAACACAACTCTGTTAAGGGGCAAGCCTTAGACTATATCCACTATAGCTCGTGTTAACAAACGCTGTCTAATAATATCTATCTAGGTACATATGTATATACATCTATATACATAAATTGTGTTGACGAACGCACTCTTTTTACCCGCACATTTTTGGTACCTTTGAACCTGCTGGTATTCCTTCAAATCGAAAATATTCTTGTTTTTTTGGCGTAGGCGTATATGAGTAATTTCAATATTATAGCTTCTTGCTGCTATTCTTGTTGTGCGTGTTTTGTGTTATATTAGTTCAATACCTTTCCAATTTTGTCGCCGCGTGTCTCTCCCTCTGCGAAAGTTTTCCTCAAACCCATTTCTGGAGTGGAGTCGAAATATTTCCTTAGAAACATTGGATGCGCTTAATAACTAAAACTAATAAATCATCACAATGTGTCGTATTTACTTTGTGCCTCCACTTTTTTAGAATTTCTCATATTTTTGCTTACAATATTGTCAATGTGGTGATAACATTGCAATTGTTATTGTGTTAAACTTATCGAATCGTCCTCGGTCGTAGCAATCGGGGCACAATCAATTCATTAAGCAGACAATATTGTGCAAGATTAAGAAAGAAGAAAAGGATCTGTAAGTTGGTTGATGTAAAATGTTCATCAAAAGTTTATGTATTTTTGAAAAGTTCTATTGGAACGCGATCAGCTGACGCACGGTTTAGAAATCACATCTTAGACATCCACAACAATTGTGGTGTGGTTGTGTAGGTAGCTTTTCTAAATATTTTTCGGTTTTCAGGTATAATACCGATACGATTTACGATCTGGTAGTCTGCCAATATTTAGGAGACATAGTGTAGACATTTTTATCTTATAAGGCAAAAGACCATTCGACCGACGAAACTAGAGAGAAAGAATACGAATAGAGTTTGATGTCCAATAACGAATAAAGTGTAAAAAAGCCCGGCTTAACCTCAGACGTGACAACTTAAGCTGGAAGGAGAATAGACCATCCAAAGCAAACTAAACATATGCCAATTGAAAGATCGAAGTCTACAGCTTTTTGAGGATAAAGGGTATTCAGGAATAATCCAATTAGAAATAAATTGGAATTGCTTGTCGGCAGCTCCAATTGAGAAATTGTAGAGCAGTCCAAAATTCAAAAATGAAGAAAACGTGTTCTTAGGACCGTATTCAGTTCGAAAGTCGATTGATAACGCTTCAAGAAGAACTTGATTCGATAATGAGTTCCCAAATAGTTTCCATTAGGAAACTGTGCGAACTTTGAGTTCATTTAAGAATAGAAAATATGATAAGTTCGCCCGAGATTTAAAAACACAGATTTAAGTTTCATTGGCCAACAATGCGTCATCAATGACAAGGTCATTGCAGTTCTTGTATAACTTCTGTCTCGGTCCACAGTCCACAAATGTGATTTCACTCATTGTGTACTTCAGACAATAAAGGTTTTTCAAAGCAACGTTGTTTGTAGGTATTTAACAAAAACAGATGACTCCTTATGCACACCTAAGCTCATCTGTGGTGAGTCATGTGACTTATTAATTGCATAAAAAGCTAGCACTCTGTAAATCGCAATAAGCCACACGCAAGAAACTTTTTAAGCAAACGACACAACGACTTATCACGACACGTGCATTGATCAAAACCCATCAAAAGATGAAGATTTGAACTGCAAACAGTAATTTTGAAAGTTTTCTGTTCTATTCTTTGTGTTTGTGTTAGCACCACGCTAAGACGAGCGAACGTCTCTAAAATGCCATTAGAGTCACTGTATTATTTTCGTTTTGATATTGTCATACACTCAGCAGTCCCAGTAGAGGAGCTACCAGTGTTTTATGTAAATTGTTTTTTTTTTTGTGCAGATTGTGACACATACTCGTATATAAACACGTTGCCGACGCCGTACTCCCGTACCCTTTTCGACAAAAAAAAAATAAAAAAATAAAAAAATTTACATATTGATAAGTGAGCTAACTAAACACGGTGACAAGGCGACAAGGTGCCAAGGTACTCGAATTCACACACACAATTGCCCACATTTGGGTGCTGGGTGCTGGGTGCTGGGTGCTGGGTGCTCTCCTATCGTTGTTTGGTCGTTTCCTTGCCTCACTATCGAGCACCACCCTGAGATAATAATCAAGAGATAAGAATAAAATAAATAAAAATCCAAGTGCGATGCGATGGTGGGCAACGCAGCAGCACAGGTAGGGGGCATAACCTTACACTTACACCATTGCCATGACCAAACGAAGAAAAACCAAAGAATTATGTTGCTTTTTTCGATGAAGAACGTCGGATTGAATGAAAAAAGAAACTAAAAAAATGCTGACCTGTGTTTTTTTTTTTCTTTTCTTCAGAGTGTTTGATGAATGGATGCGAAGCTGGTGTCGCCGCCGTTTATGGATGGATGGAGCGCAATTTACTGCTGGGTTGTGGAGAAAAAAAAAAAGCACGAGTTTTCGGTATGTAACAGCCGCGCACTATAATAAAAACATTTTACGTTTCGATCGCCGATAAAGTGATGCACAAAACTTTTTCAACGCGATTCAATTTATCAGTAGAAAATGTTCAATACTTTGTGCAGAAGATTAGTAATGCTGTCCGCATTCTTTCAACTTTTGACGTTTGTTTTGACGTTGGAAATAGATTTTCAAATTGTCATCAAAATTGGTATGCAACAGGGATGGTATACGAATAGTGCTGACATCTGAGTGTGGTTGTGTGGTAGTATGCTTGGGAGGTACACTAAGATAGAAGATTTGTTCATGGTATCCGTTCGGCTGGATTCAACCTCACAGTAGTTCTATCTGTTGTAGTCCAACGAACTAACTACTTGACCCACAGCGCTATGTGTGCACGTAGATCCAGAAAATGAGTAGATTTACTTCTTCGACGATGGCCTAGATAGAGGTGCTTTCTTCCTGTAGTCTTGGTAAAACCTCTGTTTCTGTACGGCACAGCGGGAAACGAAAATGAAACGAAAGCCCCTCGCATCATCATCTTTTGCTTCAAGCATCTAAAATGGATCGATCACTCTTTTAGATTATTAAGAACTGCAGTGTGCGTCATGTCGAAGTTACAGACGTCTTTCAGCTTTAAAAATTATTTTGTCGGGAAATTAAAGAATTAATTTATCTACGTAATTTATTTTGAATCTACCTTGATGAAGTATCTAGAGCCAATTCTACATTATGCTAGATAGCAAGGCTTATCGGTATAGAGGAAAGACTTCTCAATTCAGAACAAAGCTATCAAGAGAGCTGATGGTTACTGAACATTCTAGCACAACAGCTAGAAACCTTTGCCCGGCCAACGACAGTAGGCGTACGGAGTACGGAAGAGACATACTTACCTCTCGCTGTGGGTACTCAGGCTGAGTCTTTATTTAAAAAGAAACCAGTGTTTGTATGTGGCTTTAAGACAATTAAACGGCCCCCTAGAATCAACATACTTATGGAACAGACTGACTCTTTCTTCCTTACCACTTACGACAGTAAAACCCTTTAAAGAAAATGCTGCCATAAATTGCCAAATCCTTGCTGAATCATTGAGGAAAAGTATCAAACTTATTTCTGTATTAAAGCTCAATGGAAGAGTCTCTAAAAATCATTGAGGTCGTCAACCATTCAATAAAAATTCCACAGTATAGTATGTCTTGAGTATTTCGCTTGCCTTCGTAATGTTTGCCTGACGTAACGATAATGACTTTCTATTTAAATGCGTGTCCTCAATAATGTCAACCGGCAAATCGAATTCGAAACCTGCTTATCAGATTTCCTGTTTGCAACAAACAACTGAATTATTGAACGCCAATCCTATAGCTACTTATAGATTCAAAGAAGCTAATATGTTCATGGTCGGTCGCCTAACATCTCCGAAGATTTTATACATAGCCATCCTCTTCACACTGTGGATCTTGTCATTCAAGCCTCATCCAGGAAACATCCCTAACCAACCAATTTCGAAATTCCCCATACCCAAACTGGTTACCTACGCATCGTATAACTGAAACCAGCTTACAATCGTGATAACGAAATTAATCATGTATTTACCTGGCAATGATCCCCAATCGGTGTTAAATAATTGATTTTCTTTAATTTATGCCAAATAAATAGGTTTTATCAGGGCGATCATGCATATCATTGGGACACACCACATCCCAATAGCAGACTCTTAGAAAACAATGAATTTAAATTATTAGCCATCATTACCATAAGCTACGCCTAGAAGTTGAACCTGCAGACATCCGCTCAAATCATTGAAAAAAAGGGTAATTATAAATTCAAAGTCAGAAAACAAAGACTACCATCTACTACACATGTCTAAACACCTGCTGGATTTATTGCGATACGCCAAAACTGCTCCAAATACATACTCGTCAGTGATAAATTGACTATTAATCAACGTTTAAATCGAGCTAGAGCATCTTGAAATTTATTGACATTTAAACCGGTCGGCCATTGTAACTGCTGTCGATGCCGACTTTAAGTATACCTAACTTATGAGGCGGCTTCTTACCATGCGGTGGCCTTAGTAACTTCGATTACACCGAAAATAACCGCTCTGACCTGGGAAGGTCAGAAAACAACGAATTTTATCGATCACACTGCAGTTATATGGGTAGCTGCTGTTGCATGCGCCATCTTTTAGGACGGGGCCAAACCCATTCAAGTGACATAAGTGACGTTTATATATCGAGATTCATCTTTAATTCATTGATCGATTACTACTATACTTCGATTAATGATAAGGGCCATGAAGAAGGAACATCATTAATTGCATATCGATCTACAAGAGGGTTTTATTGGTCGTTTTTAATGGTCGAAAAAAAGGAAAAGCGATATAATGGCTATTCTGGTTTTTTCTTTGGAATTTGCATGTGTTCGCACTTGTTTGTTGGGTGTGGATTGTGTAAGGATTTATTGCAGAAGATCGCAACTATGTTTGGAGAGGAGATTTTTCAAATTAAGTAGATAACAAGTTAACCACTTTGTGTGTAGCAATTTTTGTTACTGTCTTGACTCATTTGCTCGAAAAGTCACTTGGTTAGACTCTACGCCTTCGTATACTTTGTGAAGCAACAACGACCGACGTGGGCTGCCAGGGGAAAGTATTTTCGTACAGAAAATGTTAAATGCTATTCGCATTCGTTAATATCCATGAAGTAAACAAATTAAAGAAATGTTTGTTTGGATGGATTACTTTTAACAAAAGAAAACAATGAACCATACAGTTTTTATGCAGACGGTATGCAAGGCCAGACAGTTAAGAATTTAAATAGATATAATTGGAAAAATATGTAAATACAAGGTTAACAGCAATTATAGATTTGCTTCACCGATTCACTGCCAGTCATCTCATTTCCAACTTTATTTGAAATTTTTTCGTTTTAATTTAGTTTGCTAACAAATTTAATTCAAAGATGAGTCCAATTCGCCATGATTTTCTGATTTTGATCCTTAGGTCTAGCTTCTTCGCATAGACCATGAACTAGGTATAGCCCAAAGTAAAAGAGAACAGAGAGGTCAAAGTACATGTACGATGTGACCATTCTAGAGACATTGGCCAGCTGAGTGGTATATAGCGCCGCCTCAATTATCAGTTTCCAATTCATCCCAAAAATTGTCCCGGCAGACCTATCCATGTCCTATCATCCTACTAGAAGTTTCTGGTAGCTTTTTTGTCTATAATGCACAAACGAAGAACAGTCCCACTCTAGTGAATGACAATCTGATGTGTTCTCTCTATAATATCGATATTCTCTGCATATTTTTGGAAAGATTCTGGTTCCGGTGCTGAGTTGTGAGTTTCGCACAATTCGTTCAAGTATGATGTTGGAAAAATCATACGGCAGGGTGTCACCTTGTTTAAATCCATTTTTTCATCAGAAATCTTGGTGGGTATCGATTTGCAATGCTTGGGTTTTTTTTCCAGGATCTCCTGAAGTGTGAACACTCTCTACTGCGGACTTTTCTGGGCTGAAACCACACTGATAGGGGTCAATCAAGGTGTTGACGAGGGGTTTCAGGCGTTCAAACAGTGTGACAAATAATATCTTATACATGATGTTCTACCTCCCCCAGCACTCGATAAATCCATAATAGCATAAGACTTCCAGAGACTACACAATGGGAGACAGAGACTGCTGTGTCCAATATTCTTCCTTCATATCTGTTTTCATAATCCAGAATTTGTTTAATGCCTCGTTAATACATTTTTTTCGTTTATTAAGCTGTATTGATTATATGTATATAGCTATATTTACTTACACACAATCAAAAATTCCTTGACAATGAAAGTGTGGATGGAATTACGAAGTTTGAATGAGATATAAAAATATTTTGTATCTTTTTACCTAAATAATGCTAAACGAGCAAATTGGAACACACCTCTCATGATAACGATCTCCATTTAAGCGCAACCGGTTTACATGTTGCCCGTGATTCATTCCAGGGACGATCGTATTCGCACAGCCATACATAAAGTTATCCTGCACTATATGTATCTCTTTGGGTGAAGTTCGAAAAATAATTAATGAGTAGCCAACAGTGAATAATTTATAGTCGTTCAGAGAAGACCAAAATCTTTAATTGATAATGACTGTCCATCTTCACGGAATGTCATGCACATCGCATGTCATTTATTGCATCGACCTTTTTGTGGAAGAAGTACCATTCGTTATTTTAGTACTTAAGCTTCACACTGAACTGTTTATAGTTTGGAAGTATACGAGTATCCATATATCATGAATACTATAAACTAGACACTAACTTTCTACAACCATACCAATTTTATGTTGCATGGTGAGCTTGAAACTTGATCTTAGAGCACTGAGCTTGATTCTTTTAAGGAAGATCTTAATATACATACCATAAAGACGACATCCCTCGAACAAAATGGTGTTCCAGAAATAAGTAAGATGTTAGTGATCATTGCTGAAACACCTTAAATGCATTATGTTACGCTTAATAGCTTTACATGGTAATAGCTTTTTTGACATTTAGTGAGTAATGAGAATCACTTAAATACACATTAAAAATTCTTGATAAATGTGTCACGCTATTAGCAATAGTCTGAACACTGTACAAGGCCATGCAATAATACAAATGTTTTTCGTTTGTTCTAGAAAGAATGGTATGGTTTGAACAGAATTAGCAATTATTCTACTGCGAGAAGAAGTTGTAATGAAAAGGCCATTGTGTATTCTGAAAACTTAATCCTTTTCTTTTACATTGGATCTTTACTATGGCTAATTGATTTCATTGAAGAGAACTGACCTAATCATGACAAATAAGGATATCAGAAAAATGAAGAGCCCGGAAAAGTTCTATTCTTGACCTCTAGGGTATCTGGCGCAACATGTCTTTACTGTATGGAACCCAGGGCATATTTTCTCTCAACTATTCGTAGAAAAATGGAATGGTTTCATGGCGTTTCCAAACACCAATTTTCGTTTAAGGAACAATTTCAGTTATACTCTCGAGTGTTGGTCAGACCGTCGCAAGAAAAATTTTTGTTTTATGTATTAGAAAGACTCTAAGCCATCGCTTAGTCGTTTGACACACTTAGTACTTAAGTTCTAGAGTTCCCAACATCCTATCCCTTCATGAGCTAATTTCTAAACTTATTATTTCCTATAATGGGATTCTATGACAAAAGCGTTTTCAGAGTATAAAATGCTCGCAGAAAACTCCAGAACTCATAAATAATAATATTTCGAGGAGTGGTTTCTTACATTTCTAATTTTCCAATGATATTTCATTCTCTACAACATGACTAAGGACATAAGATACTTACCTATGTACCTACTTACTACAGTTCTAACAGAACCTGGGCTTCATCCAAGGTCTAGTGATAATCTACAAAATTTAACTGTAAGTCGAAAAAGATATCCGATTTACCACACACACCCAGATAATAGAACCCACATGCCCTAATCACTTCAAAATATTTGCACACCATCTTTAAAGGTCATTTGGTTTATTTTTGAAAGTACGTACACCAAAACCGGTACAAAACCATTATGAAGTCTAACGAGAATTTCCCATAAGACTCGAAATCCACCTCTAAACCATTAATTCCTCAATGGCTCATAAAATAAATGATCCAATCTATGTTCAAAGAAAAAGACCCGGAAATCTCTTCACTTACCAAAATCAATGGCGCACACGACAAGTTAACCCCATCAAGTGCATCAAAGACGCAATTTCTTGCAAATACTTACATTACAAAACAGTAAACCTCTTTTCAAAAACACACCTACTCTAAATATCTGTTAAACAATCAACCAATGTTGACACCTAAGTATAATCCGATTTGAATCAGTTATTTCGTCTAAGGATACTGATGTAACATTTGCTTGAACCAATTTGTAGCGAATTTCACAGGCTATCCAAAGTAATACCCGTAACATATCAATTTTGAAAATTCATTACCATAACCGGGCTATTAACCCAGTGACTGCATCCAACCACACCATATCGTGGGAACCGGAGTGGGCTTATAGTCTTCTGCCTTTCAAATCGTCTAATCCACAAGAAGAAGATAAATAAATAACGAATATTTAAAGAGACGTCTATGCCTCCTTATGTACGAATTTTTACTGCTCCAGTCTGCCAAAGTTAATGGACCCAGTTTTGATGATTTTTTTTCCATTCATTTTGGTGACCATCAACAAAAATATCTCTCACCTCCAAAAAAATAAAAAAATATCTGCTCATTGATGCGGCACGCAAAAAAAAAAAGAAGTAAAATACCGAACCGCACAGATACAGAGATACAAAGATACAACAAGACTATAGAGAGCAGCGAGCGCATGCCGGTAAACGATGACTGGGAGGAGGAAATAGCATAGGGGTCTGGCTAAAAACTTAAACTTTACCATCTTGTATATAAATTCGACCACATTCAGGGTAAATCATTAAAACATTTCTAAACTTTCAAGTAACAACATCTCAGTCGAGTGTTTGGGTTCAGATAAAACTATACACACCAGTCCAGTCAACAATGTTCAAAATTGTAAGTTTTTCTGTATTCCTGGAAACGCTTTAAGGAATTCCGAGGATTAACATTATAATTATACATAATTTCGTGGAATTCGACCCTAAAACAGGGTGTGACCCTCGGATTGGGATGTGGATACGCGAATCTTCAAAGCCTTCATGTGTAAGCAAGTTGAGTTATACATTTTTTTTTTTTTACTAATTTCAGTTTGTGATCGCCGCTGTCCTTGCCGGTAGCTACACCGCTGCCAATCCTATTGATGCTTCTGCTCAGATTCGCAGTCTGTCCAATCAAGTTAATCCCGATGGTAGCTACAGTTACCAATTTGACACCACCAATGGTATTGCTGCTCAAGAGTCAGGAGTTGGAGGACACTATGCCAGTGGATCATCACAATACTATTCGCCGGAAGGAGAACTCATCCAGCTGACCTACACCGCCGATGAGAATGGATTCCAGCCACAGGGTGCTCATTTGCCAACTCCACCACCAGTGCCAGATCAGATCTTGCGCGCTTTGGAATACATTCGCAGCCATCCATCATATGAGGATCAACCACAACAACAACAATACCAACAACAACAGAAGGTGTACCGCGGCAGATTCTAGACGGGATTTGGATTACTTGCATAGTTTAAGAGTTGTGTGTGTTTATTAAGTAATGAGATGAGATTGTTGGTAATGATGTTGCACAGTGTGTAATGTCGTTATTATTTTTTTATTAAACGAGTTTTTTATACAAAAAAAAATAATATGTTTCATCACTTATTCAATGGACACAGTGTACTGTGCAGACAAAGAGACAAACTTGTTGCAGATGGATCAATTGCAAGAGGTTTTCTTTTAATTGAGTACAACGTAATGAGATGGTAAACGTGTAAGACTCTTGGCTTTTGGTGGTAATGGGATTGAAAGTTAAATAAATTGATTGTTTGGTAACAATACAAGGGAGAGCAGTCGAAAGTGATTCCAGTTTAATTGCTGTGAATTGATCGTTTGTGTAAAGCTGCTTAGAGTGCTTCCTAAATTGGATGCTATTTAATTTTTTAAATACATAGTTAAAGTTGTAATCTGAGATCAGCTTTGATAACGTGTGCACAGTGAAGGGAATTCCGAATCTACTTGAACTTGAATTATTCAAGGACACATTAAGAGGTGATATATTTTGTGTTTTGTGTGTCTTTTCGGTTTGCTTAAAATAGTATTTGATGTGATTTTCTATCGAGTTTTGTACTACTTAATAATGGTCGCTTAAGAATAGCTTCAAATGTTGCCAAAGGACTTGTGTATTCGATGAATTTATTGGTAAAAAACGTGGAATTTCCTTTTCTTGTATTTATAAACATTTCTTCAAAGATTTGAGCTCTCAATTCTTACACAGAGAATGGTCTTCGAAGACCGGAAAAGGATTTTTATTACTAATCTTGACTCCTAAACCATATTTTTCTGTGCGGAATTTTGCTTCTCTAAGTTATTTACATATGTAACAGCTAGAGATGTGGTGATAGCCACAACTTTCAACTTTTCTTTTTCTTTTTGAAATGCAAGAATGGCTGAAATTTTTGATGCTTTTGATTAGTAATCCAGTAACCCATTGCTATGCCTTTTCAAGTGATAAAAAAAACCAACTCCTTCTCTTCCTTCCATGTGGAGCTGCTGTCAAGGCATTTCTTCCAAGTTCCTACGAGTACATCATTCTTGTTAAAACTTCATTAAACGTCTTCCAAACTTCACCCATCGTCAACATGAAATCTATTCTTTTTCTGTTCCTCCACTCTGTGTGGGTTTCATTTGGCTGTAATATTTTGTTCCAACAATATTTTCAACTCTTGGACGTATGGAATTGGGCACTGAAAAGTGTGAAGGTAATTCTTTCCTATGGCTTTCGACTTTAAGCCAAAACTTTACATTTCTAATCATCTGACTCTAGTTTTCGAATACTTGTCCTAGTATTTTTGCTACAAATTCGTAGGCAATGTTCACATTGAATGATTTAGTTGACGATCGACCAACGTTCATCGATCATGTCATCCAATTTGTTTAACTTTTATGAGTAGATGCAAGGATCTTCTAAAGATCATCTATGTCAATGTGGTTCCTGAGTTCGGATATAGAGTAAGTTATATAATCTCTGGAAATAGGTGTGTCATATCTATGTCATAATCAAGCTTATGTAAGGATAAAGCTACAGTTGCGCCCACCTAATAGGACGAAATCCTGGCATATGCCAGTATAATAACAACACGTTTGTTATTCTAACACTATTTATATTTTACCAATTTTTACATCCTTTATCTTATTCCACAACCACTACTATGAAATACCACACATAAACTTTCATTTTAGACATTTATATTCAAAAAAAAATACAACAAAAAAACAACAAAAATAGTTCTTATTGAACCTTTTTAACAACCTCTGGTGGTGCTGGATGAGCTGCGGTGTAGGCTAATCCCCTTTGAATGTACTCAGGAATTTCTGGCACATGTGATCCTGAAGGTTTGTAACCTTCTTCATCGGCGATAAATGTCAATTGGATTGGTTCTCCTTCGGGTGAGGTGTATTGTACTGATCCCTGAGCGGTTCCAGTTGGTGTACCAGTTCCTTTAGTGATTATACCATTTGATGTATCGAATTCATAAGCATACGATCCATCAGCATTAATCTGATTGCTGTAGTTGGTAATTGTTGCACTTCCATCATCACCAGTTGTACCAACTGATGCAGCGGTGGCACAAGCCAATAAGGTGGCAAAAGCAACCTGCAAGAAAGGAGAACACATTTGTTATTAGGTTTTCGTCATAGGGTTATTCCTATTTTCAGTTGTTGAACACTTATCGCACACAAAATCGTGAATTTCAAAGCGTTATCCTGCGGTACAGGATTCATTTTAAATTCGGATAAACTTACAAATTTGAACATTATTGCGATTTTTTTACGAATGCTTGCAAATCTCACAGAAGACAAAGTAACTATGAATATTAGTTTCGATTAGTATCGATTTTTATACTAATCGTTAATTGTTAAAGTTTTGGGGAATCGTGAGCTAAAAGAACTTGAAGTTAACACAAGTCCACGGACCTATTTGTTGGTGAATTAGCACATTTTTTGTTTGATGACCTTGGCTTCAAATTAATGCGTTTTTTTCCTTTTTTTCTTTTCGATTTCAGGTATAGGTTTTGGGTTTAATTAATATGTCACGAGCTATCTCTTGCAATAGACTGGACGACTGACTATAAAAGCAGGTATTATAGAAATATTTGAAATTAGTGTATTATTCTTAAAGACTAGTGCGTTTCTATTATAAAGGTCAACAAGCAAGAATCAAACTATTTAGACGTTTTTATTAGTATATAAGAGGTGCAAGAATGCAGTTAGTTGAGTTTTAGCTTCGACCTTGTTCTGTACTGCTAGCTGTTGCGGGAACTATTTTGGTATATATTCAGGATATGAGGTAGAAAAAGTTACCTAGAATATGGTGATATATATGAAGAGACGAATATGGGTACCTACTATGCTCTATTGAACTTACCTTATCGCCGTCACCTCAATAATAGCCTTCGCAAAGTTAGTACGGTGGAAAGGGCTAATTAGCTAATTAGAGCTCCCAGGAACGAAGTTGCCAGCTCCATTATGTATTGTTCCAGAACCCGTTTACACCTTACTACCTTCGTACGATACCGGATATCTGTTCCTTATACATATGCACATAAAAAGTCGACATATAAATTCATAATAGGAGGCACAACTTTATAATTAGTACTTAAAGCAAATGCAAACCCTTTGAGCCACGCTCAACTAATAAAACAGAAAACGAACCTCACTTGGAGTCACTTTAAGAATAAACTAGAGAGAATATTTAATTTACTTTTTATGGCCATTCCCGTCGATTGAGCCAACATTAATGAATATGAATTACCATGCATAATATGTTTATTAACTCTGTTTGAATTCTAAGGGAATCTTCTCCCTCTGCACCTGTTGCAAGCAATATTGTAGAAATATTATCACAGAAACATAAAATATGCACTATCAAACCAAATACTGTAGCCAAGGACAAATGTAGCTCATATCGAATGCACTATACATATACAGTTTAATTCTCCATGCCTTTTCAACATAACCTTTGTAAAATTAACTTGCAAAGAAACAATAAGCTCTTGGATAATGGTGGTGTGCATCTAAACCTTTTGTAAGTTAAGATTTATTCAACTGCTATTGCAAGATATTTTAATGAGAGAGAGAATAGCATTAGAGAGACTAGTGAATGGATGGTTTTGCAAGGTTTATAATCTACCATGTTATTTCGATTAGCTATGGAATACTCGTAGAAGATTTTTCTTTTTAAATCAGCATACTGCTATTTAGTCAACCCATCACTGTTGCATAATCTTTCTTTCGGTTGATATGCAGGGATTGAATTCAAAAAATTGATAGCAAAGAGAAGCTTTGATGAGAATCTTTATCGATCGCTCGGAACATGTTATAAAACATAGAAAAAGTGGGCTTAATATCTAGTAGACAGTCATGCCAGCAGACTAAGAGGTCCTTTCAACAATTTCGGTACATGCTATACAGACAAGAAAGAGAAAGAAACCTCGACATACCTTATGTGGACGTGTCCTTTAGGCGAATGCGTCTTCGCAGATCATAGTGATTTTTGCAAACCCAAAGCTGGATTAAAATTTTAACGACAGATCATCTTAGGGCAGAAGGATCGTTGGAAACATCAGCATATTAGTTGGGCAGGATCGTAACGATCCGGTTATGTTTGTCGTTCTTTTCTACGTAGGTTTTTTAAACCTAGTAGAAGGCAAGTTTTCCCAGCTTTACAACTTGAAACGGGCTTATCGGGAAAGGATGTACGAAGCATACGTACATTACCTACAAAAAATGATTGCAAAAATCTGCCATAAATAAAGTTATTTTCATTGAATAGTTTTCAATAATGTTTTTAGACAGTAGAATGTTTGTACTTCTTTGTCAAGTCTTTCCTAACTTTTTGTTGCCTTAGTGGTGGTTACAGTGCCAACAATAATTCTAAACGAAGATGTGAAGATGGACACTATTTCTTCGCTTACATAACGCTGGAGAAGTGTAAAACTAACTTAGGAACAAACTGTTTTTCAGCAGGAAGTACGTCACCAAGCTTACACATCTTCAAATGAGATTCAATAAGCCTATAAGCTAGAATGTAGCATGATGGTCAAGACTATGCTCTCAAAGTGACCAAGTGCTGATCTCAAGCTTTGCAATCGGATGACATTAAAAGTATCTTTCCATTCAAGGGACTTCAATATGACATCTTTAACAATTCCATCATCTCAGTTTTGTAAGTCTCTGACAACATAACCTTTCACTGAATGGATTTTCACACCTATTAACGCCATTTGATTCACGTTAATCACTGAGCAAACCAGATTAATTAATTCCCCTACGTTAGTTCCCATGACATTTCATTTTACAAGTTGTTAACCTTTTCCCTAATCTGTCAGCATTCGATATAATATCTTAAATGCTTTACGAATTTTATGAGATTTTTATTGCTCCCATTATAGACTTCCGTCAGTAACTATTCATATTTTTAAGAGCTTTGTCAAGATGTCACCGAGGTTGGTGACATTGTTTTAACGAATTCGGATGACAGTAAATTGACATCCGGAATGAATATCAATAGATAGCGTATTTCCGAAAAGTTCTGTTCGATTAAAATAAATAAAACAAGCAATTTGTTTCTATCAAAATTAGTATAAAAATGTTCAGTCTATTTTGAATTGTTTCAGTGTAAGTTACAGGTAAATCGGTTGACTTGACTAGTCCTGAACCTTAAACGACTTGACACCTAACGCCCAAGACTTATTGACCGTATTGAAGCCTGTGCTGTGCGTCCAATTGCTCCTCAGCGGATGGATGAGCTTGAATGTATGCGATGGACTTGAGAATTTCTTCTGGAATTGGTGGTGGAGTTGGCAAATGACTACCCTGTGGATGGAATCCATTCTCGTCGGCGGTGTAAGCCAATTGGATTTCTTCACCTTCAGGTGAAATGTAACGCAGACCACCAGTTGCATATTGTCCTCCAACTCCTGATTCCTGTACAGCGACACCATTGCTCAGCTCGTATTCATGTCCATAGCTACCATCTTCATTAATTTGACTGGCTAGACGAGTAACTTGGGGCTCATCATGTCCGTATCCTGGTGGCAGGGCAAGGGTGACTCCAATAAGAGCGGCAACAACCAACTGCAATCAAAACAAAAGAAATGTTCAAAATGAGTTAAATGACTTTAAATCCTTTAATTGCATCACTTACAAACTTGAACATCTTTAAAGTCAGATGGAGATCTGTGCTAACACTGGAAATGCAAAAGTGGAACTGATGCTTAAAATTTGGTCATCAAATCTTTTATACACCGATAACCGAAATGTCTTCCAATGCAATATTTCATAAGTTTCGAATTTGCATAAATTTACAAGAAAAGTAACAAAACTTTTGTGAATCCATCAAGATGCTCCCGCGAAACTAGTTGAAGTAAAAGAGTGGCAAACCAAAGGCTTTTCATACTCGTACCGTATCGTATCGTATGTAAATTTATCCGGATTGTTTCCCAACTGCGGGCGGTCGGATTAAACAAATGATACGACTTGTAACCGCAAGTGGTTTATGGATTGGGTTATGACTGGGGGAACTGGTTATTACCATCATTACAAGTGATCGGTTATAAAAAAACAAAAGAGGTAATGAGCGTCTGAGGGCGATTTAACGCTGTGATTGATTGATTTGTTGCAAATTTTGAACAACGCTCTTGAAAGCGTTCATCTTCTATTCGTGTAGGTACAGCAGCAGCGATTGTTTATCGTAAATTGTTATTTAATTAATTGCTATTAGTAGTTATTAAGCGGTGAGTACTTATGTGTGTAAGCAATAAGTTGTCATTACCGTAGGATGACATTGAAGTGGTTTAAATGTGTTATTAAATTCCACGCGTTTTTTTTTTTGACAACGAAATGAGGGCGCTTACTGATTAATGTTGAATATTATACCTCAATTGAGGATTTAACTTATTTTATGAAATCACTTATCGGTTAGAAGGCTATTAAAGAATTAAGTACACATATCATCCAGTTTTCTGAGTGTTAACAAGTTGTCAATGAAAAATTCTTAGCCCTAACCAAATACATGAAATTGAAGCATACAGCACCCAATCACTATTCTATACCCTAATGTGTGTGTCATGAAATAATGACCTTTTGCATGCACACATTATGGAATTAAGGAAATGCAATATGATCACCTAACCTGGCTTGTGTCATCTAACGTAACCTAAGTACTTCCACGATGTGCACTGCGAAATCGAGTTAAAAAATCGTATGGATGCGATGCACCACACTAGGTCTGTTCGCGTACTTTCTGTATCGAAATTCATAGATTGTGAAATTTCAAGGAGTGAAGTTAAAATTCTCTCAGAGAGTAGTAAAATCACAAAAAAGTAAACGAATACGAAACCTACGAAATTCGCCCACTTTTTAGACGTCAAGAGCAAATGTATGCAAATACACAAACAACAAAAAATTTCTTACTGGTATCTGACAGATTTGACAGATTTCGTAAATCAGTGCAAACAAGTTTCCTGCAGTAAAATTCGTTGCATGGGAAATTACTCTCTCGTGAGCGCTCTCTTCTACGAAAAACTACGAAACTTTTGCGTACTCGTACAGGATTTGGTGACTTTTCGTAGATTTTCGTGAAAACTCGTTTTTTTGGAAGAGTACGTGAACAGATCTACAGTGTGTTAGCTATCGACTATAAGAAAATCCTATTCATGTGAACGTACTAGAACTATGATCTTATTGTCTACCAAGAGTCATAGGTTCTTCTGCCTTCTACCATTTGAACTTCGCATCAATAACATTCAATCGCGTAGTATGGTTTTAAGAAATAAGCGTGTTTGTATGCAATAGTTTTATGGTTGGGGTTTCATCCACCGAAAAAGATATAAGAAAGAATATGCGAAGTTTGTAGGTTTCTAGGGCACAACGTCACAATCGAAGGAAGCACCATCATGTTTAAAATTGGGTCTGTACACGAGTGGGATCTTCCTCACACCTTTATCATATTTTCAAACCTTATACAAACCTTTTTCGGCCCTAACTTTCTTTCCTTTTCCTACTGACTTTTACTTCAATACCCTATCAAACTCGCGTCAAATAGGTTCAGATGTACCCGGATTATCAGTGTACCTATTTCTGAATACAGAGTAGATGGTATTAATTGCAGATATTTGCTGATCAAATTTGTGACCAACATTTTTGCGGAGATATCCGGTAATAAATCTCCAGTGTGACCGCATGTATGATACTCTCTATAGAAAAAAGTGGTGAAAAGTTGAACACAAGCCATGATAGAATAAAAGGAGTCACAGATATGTGATCTCTTGTGAAAGGTAAAATGAAAGTCAAGGCCAAAACGAATTTGGTATAATTTATTATTATAACTACATAGTGTATCTTTTTTTTTATTTATGATGACATGTTTTTTTTATACTGTCTACCTACTATATTTTATCTATTGACTAATGATGCATTTGCTTTTGTTTTAGGGAACATAAGGTGTGTAAGCCAAGTCAACCAAGGTTGTATGGTAACAACAAGTCTAAGCAATTTTCAATTTAGACAGCCAAGTCAAATGATGTAGTTTGAAACAAGATTGTATTTTCTTGTTTTGTTATAAGTAAATACATGTGTAAATAAAATAAAAATATGATCTGCTTTTTGTGTATCTATTTTTAAAAAACACTCCTCATTGATTTGCATGGTGTGAATTTAAAGTGGAATCGCCTTAAGAGTGATCAGTTAAATCTTGTTTACATTTGGGTAAGCATAAGATGACGGGGAGCAGCTGCCAATTACTTTTTAAACATGAATTTTATTTTATAACTCTCATTTTGGCGTCGGGTGTGCTCTATTGGTTTATTTCTTTTTTGTATTTTTCTTCGTCTTCATCGTCATAAAAGACGTAATCGATGTTGAATAACCAGTAGGTGTAGCTGGTGATTATATGGAAGAGACATCAACAATAACAAGACCTGGTGGTACTTCTTTAATGATCTGGAAACAGTAGTACATATGTAGGTACGTTGGATTTAAGTTAATTTTAGCAAATTTGGTTTATTTTTGTTTTGATGAATGTTACTAATTACTGATGGACATGAGATTTTAGTGGGCACACGTAATAACCAATTAAATCTTTGATGCATATCACCGTTGTCATAGTTTTATAACAACGTCACTAGGTTTTGGCATGCGAATGTTTGGAATGCGAATTCAAATATCGATCTGCTGATGGTACAAAGGCAAAGTCCTCGTCGTCATGACAGCCGATGTTGGTGATTAGAACCATAACTATTTGAAATGTGATTCCTTGAATTGGGTATACGTTTCTTTCTCTAAGGTTTGAATACTTCAAAGGGTTTTACACTAAAAGCTCCAACATATTAGGCGGTACTTCACCTGCATTCATGTCTGATATTTTGTCAAATAATGCATAATATCTCATCTTGATATTCGACATCCACGGTGAAGATGATATTTATTAAAATGCGTGTTGCGTATCCACTTTCTGTTTTCTTTTATTTCTGTTCTTGGAAAATTAGCAAAATCAAAATTGCTAATGCACTGTCAACTCTTTACTTCCTGCAGCAAATACCACATCTTTTTTTACTATGATCATTAAGCAATATAACCTGAATGTCTCTTCCTAGAAAAACGCAGCCTGCGGTTTATTCAAACACTTAGCACTTTCTGTGAGTAGATATGTACATAGTCATCTATATACTTTTCTCGTCATCTATAATCAATACTAAAATTTTCTTACTTGAAACAAATCAATTCTAAAAGTGAGAGTTGCTTCATTAAACCTTAAGCGTCCGTATTGCATAATACAAGGCTTTGTTAGTCCAATTGGTTAACCATCAATTAAGTTAAGAAACAAAAAAAAAATAATAGCATTCACTATCCAGTTGTATTGTTTACTAAAACAATCGATCGATTGTTGGTTCGATTGTTTCTACTATACAAGTCGTGTATTCATCTTTTATCTTCATATGTTGACGTCTATAATGAATAGTTATGTCCCGGTTATCCAGTTTTTAGGTCAATGTCCAAATCTAAAGACCAACTGTCCAACAAAACAAAAAGTTACAACTGTTTTAGATTTAAACCCTCTGAACAGAAGAGTCATAAAATGGTAGACAATCTTTGGGCACGGTTATTGTTGGTTATGCTAATTAATGATTGACGTTCACTCACTTATCCGTCGGCATCTACATCGGTTTTTTGGATGGAAGGTTCAGGTTTTTCTTATTTTAACAAAACGAAGCTCATTCTGTGGTCGCTAATTGGATTGGGAAGATATTAAATCGAATTTATAGTTCATTTTATAGCCTGGGATAAGGCTTGTCCGGATCAATATGGAACATACATATTTCCCTTCCCCTTTATGTCGGTTTTATATCCGTGCATAAAAAACAGGTTTAAAAATCGAAATACTTTATGTCTGTATATTATTGTTTCGGAGAATTCTAATCATACGAAAAAAAAGACAGTCACCACTGTTCATTGAGACAACTTAGGAAGTACTTACCAATAGTTCTGACGAAATGAATCATCAGTCATTACCATATTCTATTACGTATACGTTTGATGGCTCAGTCTCACCAACCTCGAATCTATTAAGTGCTTGAGAGCGAAGACAAATTACGTCAATTTGAGTAACAGTAGACTCCCTGTATTATTTAATAATCTAAAGCTTTAAAAGTGGCAAAGTAGAAGACAATAGATCAAATGAAGATTTAGAGAGGGTCAGCCCGGTGAAGATTACGTATGTCGTCGCGAACGAACTTTGTTAAAAGAGCTCCATACTTAGCCGGTATGCTCGAGAAGACATCTAAGAATGAAATTCAAGGTATCTAGTGAAATACAGATCCTAAAACACCTCAAACCAGGCTACGTTTCAAATCCTTATGAACTGGTTTGAATTGCAAAATATGCTCAACCTTTTCCAATTAACAACTTTGCGAAGCTGATGATGGTAAAACAATACTTGCAACTCCAAGATCAAGGATCCAAGATCATTTGATGCAAGTGTTCTTCAACATCGGAGACATTTGCTTCACGACTTAGTGTATTTCATTGGCGGGCCACTATAGTGTATTTCAGGGAGACATCGCAGTCGACTCTGGCTTTGCTTTCAATTAACAAAGTAGACAAAAATCTTGAAATCTCCAATAATACGATCCAAGTTGAACGATCTGCCTACTGAGGGTTATCGATAAAATTTCAATTACTCGTACATATTGATCGAAGAAAGCCAAATAAGAAACGTATCTCAATTTGTCAGCTACACTGTAATTCTAGTGAGTAATCCATAATTTTTTTTTTGCGAATGTAAAAATAACAACAACAAAAAGCCCCATTAACTTACGAGAAGTGAATTTAATTAATGTTAACCTGTCATTTATAACCAACCGTTGTATATTTAAATTTAAATTAGATTGCTGGGCAGCCGGCGGGCGGTCAAATGAATTAGTGTTACTTTTTTTTCGTTTATAGATTTTTTTTTAATTTCAATGTTTATGGGTCAAAATTTATGAAATTATGTTTTTTTCGTATTTTTTTAAATTCACTTTGTCAGCTATAAGACAATTTATTTAAAATAATGTCTAATTTAAGGGATTTAACAATTAATTTATGTAAAGCCTTATTTTATGGGAATGAAAAATTTGTTAAATAAATTTGATACGCATAGTTTTTTTGGCCTGTGTCTTGAAGCACATAGACGACTTTAGTGGCATTTCTAAGAAATAGGTAAATAGTGTTATAGTCCTTTCTAACCTCATCCTCACGCCTCATCAAAAATTTATAAATATTTTTACAGTAAAATAGAAAACGTTTTAAAAAAGATACACAAGTGCGCCAAGGGGTGACTATTCTCTCCATCAAATGAATCAATTTAAACGAACTGAAATCACTATTATCTTCCTACACCCTAAAAGTTTAAGTGACAAAAAGAAGAAAAAAACCTAACCTCCAATAACAACCAACCAACACAGGAAAGCCTTTACGTTATTCAAACATCCATTACAAGCATTCAATACCACCTCCTTCTCTTTTCGGGCATGCAACTAACCAACTATTTCGTCATGAACCCATGTTTTTCTTCACACAACATGCAAAACTTTACCCAACTCCCCCCAATTCACATCTTCCTTTGAGATAAAACTAGTATCAGTCTACTACCTATGAATGAACCATACTGTTCCTCCTCCCTCCAGGCAGTTCAATGCTTCGGGAGTTCGACTACATCGTATACTTTTCATTTATTTTGGGTGGAGTAATGGCCGTACTCACAAAACTACGTTCCCGATACGTTGCACCAGCCACTATAGTCTGGTCTGGTCTGGTCCGGTCACTGGCATTGGTTCTATTAGTCGTATTAATGGCCATTCGAATTTTACATGAAACTCAAATTTCCCATGTCATGTTTGGCAATTTATATCCGTTTGCCTAAAGTGACATAACGAATTGGTGTTACTCCGGTCCACTATATTGAATGTATCCAGCTTGAGCATTCGATTTGTGGGAGAAAAGGGAAACAGTGGATATACAAAAAGGAAGAAAATACAATTGACACAGCAGTGTTTAGCTCCTGGTAGCAGTTAAACCGAAACGGATGCGAAAAAAGAATACTTTTGGTAAAAGTTCGGAAAATAACGATCATTACACAGTGAAGTGGTAGTTACATGAATCGCGCCGTATGTCCAGTTGCGTTCGAACGATTTATTCGATTTACTAGGAGACTCAGTTTAAGGGTATTCTATATTGTTTAACTTTCTCAAAAAAGGAGGACATAATGCTGCAATATTGACTGTAGTTTATTCGATTCATTTTGACATTTCTGAACAATTGAACAATTAAGGCGATATTTGAGAATGCATTTGGATTGTTAACTGTTTTTATTACTGTGTCCTTCGAGGGCGATATGATACTGACTCTGTCAGTCCAGTAGAAATTCAGAGCAATTAAGTACCTCAATATAGGTAAATTCTGTTCAAATCAGTACGAAAGATCTCATAGGTCACAGAGCCCTATGTTAACAGGTTTCAACTCATTTCCTTAGTTACACTATGAGCCAAGAAATTCACTTTCTGTGTGTCCAAAAATATTGCTTCAACGATTCGAAGATTTGACCACAACTTGCTAAAATTATAAGTAAACTAGAAATCCAGTTAAAAAATTAGCAACACTTTTCTTTGCATCCAAACTAAACATTTAGTGCTGTTATGCTGAGTTATTTTCTACATTTATTTCTTATTGTTATTTGCAGCCCCAGGTGTGACCGGTAGAAACAAAAATAAACCATGACAGACACATGAATATCGTCAAATATCGCCTTTCCCTTGGCGTTTTGGGTCAAACGGGCGTAACTGAACAAACATTTTAACTAAACCCCACATTGCTTATGAATTGGAACGAGAGACTGAGTCCATCTTTCTGATGGAGAGATATCAGCAGGAGGACGAAATTTAACAAAAAACTTAACAAATAAAACCAAATCGCATGATTAAGACTTTGGTGTACTCAGCTCCAAGTTGTTTAGCATTCTTGAAGAAATTGAGAATTCAGAGGTCAAGAGCGAAAAAATCTCTCGATTTATTTCAAATGCAATATCGTCACGTACCTCCTCTCCCTTTGCGTTTTGGGTCAAAAGGACGAAATTTAACAAAAAAACTTAATAGAAAAACCCCAAATCGCATGATTAAGACTTTGGTGTAATCAACTCAAAGCTGTTTAGCATTCTTGAAGAAATTGAGGATGCAGAGGTCAAGAGCGAAAAAATCTCTCGATTCACTTCAAATACAATATCGTCACGTAAAATGTGTGAAAAAAATAATAATACGCATACGCCACCGAATCAGATACATTCCTTCCAGTTCTGCCTCCTGCTGATACCATTCAGATTGAAAAACTTTCTTGATGCATTCCAAATTCAATATCGTCAGACATCTCCTCTCCCTTTGCGTTTTGGGTCAAATGGAAGAAAATTTAACAAAAAAACTTAACCAAAAATGAGTTAGACTTTGATGTAGTCAGATGACAGTTTTTTAAAATTTGAAAAAAAATGGGGTGTACCCGCAATATCAAATGAAGTCGAAATTATCCCTAATTCTCTTTAAAGCAAACAAAACTAAAAATTCTTCTAGTCCCTCCAGTGAGGTATCATTTTTTCTCTCTATTACCACTTACTTGCAAAATAAATTTTAAAAATGAAAATACTCGTTCATGGAAGTAAAAAATAGAACGCTATGTCTATACAGAGCATTATTTGAATACTGACATCACAAAAATGCTTCAACTTTAAGAGTTCAGTCACGTTTTCCACTGCAACGTTGTGGGTAAAAACAATGGACGAGAATTGCTGTAAATCAATTTCGAAATTGATTTAAAGTTGAATGAGATTCACTTCGCTAGGTAGAAACAATGTAAGCGAATATCCTTAGAAAGGTTGAAAATATGCGAGGACGAAAGAATGCTTTACCTCAGTCCAACTAAAACAACATTTAAGTACCTAAGTATGTACATCTTCAAATTCACTTTGGAAATTCCAATTGCTTTTCTGGAGGATTATTGCCTGCGGTATCCAGCGTAGATGGATGGATGAAATGGTTTTGCTATTCTACACCAAACTAAAAATAACCCTAAGATGTAGTTGATGTTAAAACGGACTTTCACTTTGTCGTGTCCTGAGAAACTGGAGAGATTCCAACACCTAGGGAGTACACATTTTCTCTATCGATGATGGAACCGAACTGGATATACTTAACCGAATCGGTAAACCGAATTCTGTTTTCGAATGCTAATAAAAATCTGGCGGAGCAATGCCATTAGATTAAATACCAAGCCTCGAATGTACCATTCCAACGTTGAGTCCATTTTGCTTCATGGATATGGTACTTGAAGAGTAGGCTGCAGTAAAGCTGCAAACATCCGATAGTAGAGCCTATGCAGTATCTTATGAATTTTCTCCCTAAATCTTCCGAAAACGTGACCAATGGAACCCGCTAACTAAGAATGCCAGGATATGAGGCAGCTGTTGAGAAGGAAGCACTGCAACTGAACAGCAGCTCGGATAGATAATCAGCATAGGCATTATGGAGATCCTAGGAGCGATACTGGACGTAAAAACCTTTTTGTAATTAACATTTAAACAGAAGTAAATACCATCACCAAGAACATAGATACGCTTCTTGATCATGGACGTCCTTATATATCGACACTCATGTCATGTTATTAAATGTGTACTAAGTATCTGTATACTTTGTAGCTATTCAAACATTCTTTATTGTATTCTCAGAATAACTTTGCACTTCCATCTTCTCTAAAATGAACTTGTGCGTCATAAAAGTTCAAACAGGTGGTATAATTATTTTTTGAAAGATTTCGCCAAGTATCAAGTAAATTTGAAGAGTTCACTTTAGTCGTACGCTCTTGTCCTAAAGATACGAATCGAATTCACATTTTAAGGAATCCAATTTAAGTTTTCCTCCATAAAGTTACGGTAAAGTTGCGATCTGTCGAAAGGACCAATTGTTATCGTACGTATGTAAGTGGAAAATAAATTGACATTGCTGAGAACGAGAACGTTTAACTTAAATACTCTGAGGCGACTGACAATTCAGCACTTTGTAACAAACTTGATGCACCCGGTCATTGGAAGAGTGACCTAGCAAATTGATATAACGAACCTTTCTGATTTATTTTCATGGGGATAGTACGTAGGATAGAGTTTCAAGCGAAGGAAAAACGAAATCAGAATCCTTATTAATGGATAAAAGAAAGACCATAATACATTTAACCATCTGTATGCAAATCAAATTTATGGGAGCATTTAGCAAGTAGCAGTAGTAGTAGTAGTATTATCTTAATCAAAGCATATCCATGCAGTTGCATAAGCTCTTGGAATATGTAACCTTCTTCTTAAGATTATAATTAATGTATTTATATAGCTAAAGGTTAGGTCCTTCATCCATTTTATGAGCAATATATTGCATATTTAATTTAATGGTGAGTCTAAAGCGGAAATGGCAGCTCAGGTACGAGTAAAAAAATGCATCTTAAGTTCATATCTGAAGGATAATAATAACCTCACTGTTGACATAGCCTTCACCACATCACAATCGAAAGATTAATAAATAGACACAAACAAGGCATTGCAACATTTCTAGTTTCAAAAGTTCCTAGAACCAAATCCGGTCGTAAGATATGTTCTCAAACAATAAAGGTATCAAAATATATTCAGTTTGAGAACACTTTTAAATCCAGTATTCCAACCGAAGGTGTAGTGAAATATAAGACATTTTATAGAAAATATGTCATCGCATTCGGACTAGAGGTATACATGATTCGAATGCACATCTATGAAAGAGAAGCTAGTCCTGAATAAATTCGAAATTTTAAAGGGAAATTTATTAGAACTGTAAGGTTTGAATCCTTGTACATTGAATCGGAAAGGAAGTACTAAAATATATTTACGATAAAAAATACGTCACCTGGCTTGAGGATGACTAAACATTGGACTCATTTCTCCAATTGCATATCCACTCAAAACAGAAGTGTACTACAAAACGACACAAGGAATGTTTTTAGCGCGGACTCTCATTGGAAACTCGTTGAACGTATCGTATCAGATGGCAAAGTAATGCCTTTTTTGATGTGTTAGGCTCATTTCGTCCGTAGTTTGTATGGGATTTGGGTTTAGTGATAGCTCCCTATCTCCCTATAGATTTAACCCTAAATTCTATGAACTGAATCAAGATATACAGCAGTGTAAACAAGATCGCATGGGATAGAAACCAACTTTGATTAGTATAATAATAAATCCTGGCAACCAATTTAATTTAAAGTTGCACAATTATTACTTACCTATATAGATCCTTGTATTGGACTTATTACAGCAGATTCAAAATAAAATATTCCCTCAGCAACATTCGCTAAATAAAATGTTGCAATTTAAAAAGATAACATTGCACTATTCTCAGACTTGATTTATTGAACGTAAAACTTTAAGCTTTTCTTTAAATTCATTTTGTTGGCGACTGTATTCTATACACATACTTGTCTGAAAGTAACTTACTCGGACTATTTAAATGCATACATTCAAATAAAAAAGCTCTTAATTTTTGTTTTCAAGCTACTGTGTCGTATACGTAATTTTTTTTTTATGCGTGTATAATACGGGCATAGGTGCGACATGTAAACTATAAATTCCAAATGACTAATATGAATTATGAATCATTTAGTATCATTTACTAGAATAATGCTTCAAATAGCTTTTGGTTTACGTTGTGGATAATAATGCTTCAAAATGCTTATATTCACTATAAGTAAAGGATGGCCCGTATCCCGTACTCTTTTTTTTAAATTACCTGTGCATACGTATGTATTCATTGGCTCATATCGGGCGGTACTTATGGCAATGAGCAGTGAGACGGAAGAGAGTTACACTCCTTTCCTTAATTATTTTTGTTAAGGAAGACTATTTGACTATTTCAATAGAACCCCGAAATTTGGATGAGGGTAGGTTAGAAATCATAGTTTCTCAGTCGTGGTGAACTTAGATGAACTTACCTAACGTATTCGTAGAGGTTCCTCTCTAATTCTGCAATCCAAGCAAAATGTTCGCCGTTCTTTTTTCTCGAATAGGAAATTTTTTTATGTACCGGATTCGTATAGGCTGTGAGGTTTGTGAATGCGGCATTATAATCCATTTACTCTTCTTGTACAAGACTAAATATTCCGAAATAGATATGAATGTAGGCAAGAGGACAGTCAGCGAGAAAAAAATTTGGGGAACTAGATTCAATAAATGTACTTTGTTGGTTCCCTTCCTAATGTTACGTATCTTCCTGTTTTTGAAAGATTTAAAATTCTATGTACTTTGACTACTATATGTAGGTTCGTAAAAGTATTATTGTGGTCGATTAAACCGCGTTATTTATATGTTGCTTTAGTTCTCTACGTATTATCAGTCCCCCAATCTCTCTGAATTCCATTGTACCTGTATTTAGGATATGGTTATGTTGCAATACTTGATTCAATCTGGATGAAAATCTGGAGAAGAGGTATTTACATACATACCTTTGACGTACATATTACTGCAAAAGGTACATATATCTGAAATTTCTATAAGACAAAACATTATGAAATAAATTATAGTCCGCCACCATTGGTACTAAAATACACTAAACCTTTCCATCATAAAAAGACAAGTATGACAGAAAACTCGATTCCATACCAGCTTTACGACTCATGAAATAATTGCGCTAAAGAAAAAGCTCATCAACTGACAGACACGGCAAAGAATTGAAAATCCTTAACATGACTCATCCCCATTGCTCACTTATTCTAAGCAATAGATACTTAAACTACATGCACATGCGATCAAATCAGTGCACTAGGGATGAAAGTTAGTATAAATTTGTTTATGAAAAACTAAGAAAAACATTACAAAGAATAGTGAAATGAAAAAGAAAAATGCATAATTGGCCAGATTAGATAATTATTTCGTTTTTATGATTTTATTAAGTGAGCATAAAAATAATTTGTAATTTGTACATTGTGAAAGAAAAAAAAATGCTTTTTTTTTCTTGTGTCATATTTACTCGTATATATTGAACTATAAATATAATTGTATAAATTGTTAGTACAAATAATTGTAACATTAAAAAAAAAATTCGTTCAATAGATAAAATTAAAAAAAAAAAAAAGGAATTAAATAAAACATTTCAGTTTGATTTTAGTTTTGTTTTCTTTACAGTGCGCATTTGGGGATGAGCTCTAGTTTTGATTATATTTTTTTTTTTTTTGTTCTTTTTCGTTAAATAAAATTGAAACAACGCTAATGTCCGCCGTCAGAGATTTTATTAGCTGATGATCTGTATCGAAGCGTGTGTTCTATTTTACTTTGTACGCCTGCAAAAAAGGAAATATACATTTTTGTTTGAGTAAGCGGGATGATTTCAAAAAATGGGTAAATGAAAAAAAAATTCTATTATTATTAATAATTTTGCTTATAGGTTTTTATTTTTGTGTTTTTTGCTTTTGTTAATTTTGTTGCAATTCTTATTTTTTTCTGGTTTCATTTTTCTTTTTATATAGTAATAACCTACATTTATACGCGCTAATATAAAAATAAATCACATATATATATACATATATATATTTTGTTCATATTTTGTTTTTATCAGTTGTATATATATGTATGTACGTGTGGTTTTATGCTTATTTTTTCCATATACATATATATTTTATTTTAAATACGTTCAATGAAAAAATAAATTATTTTACTATTACAATAATTTTTTTTTTTATATAATAAAGAGTTAATAAAACAAACCAACGATGCTATAGTAATACACTCAAATAGATAGTTTTCTATGATAATGATAATATACTCGTATGTTTAATTTTATTTGCTTGTGTTACTTTTTTATAAAATATGATTTGAACAAAAATAAAATTAAAAAAAAAAAAGAAACAAACTATAAATTTGCAACAACGCATTTGGATATAATGAATAAATGTTTGCAATGATACCGTCAGATGGTAGATGAGTCAAAAGAGGTGAGCTTGAAGTAAAGTTTTCCCCGCAATTCTATATGTTTTGTGTATAGTAGGTGCAATTTTATTTCATTTATCTGCACAATTTTTGATGTGATTTTGAATACGTTTTTTGCAGATCTTTTCAATTTTTTTTAACAAAAAATCAGTTAATTGCGCTAATATCTCATGTAAGAGAAATCTGGGTAGCAGGGGGCAGTAACAAAAGCTATTGTTTTAGGGTAGTCAACTTAAAGGAAGCTTTTGTTTCGGTCTATAAGCATATTGTTATTAAATTACATGTAATGTAATACATCTGTTGAAAATCAAAAATTTAAAGTGACAGGATCAGGCTCATTTATGGTAAGCAAGAGATTTCGAGTGGACTATCTCATTAGACACACGAACGTATGCATATAAAGTGTTGAAAGATGCACTTTATCATAATATAGGTTCTAAGCTTCGTGACAACAGCAGGTACAAAAGATAGGTGATTCCTTGGTGATATGGACTTGAACTCATTGTCTTGGCCGTCAACATTACCAATTTGGATGAAACCAAAGGTTATGGTATGTTGTTTACGATCTAAAGATTTGATTTGATTGAAAATAATGAATCGAAGAAACATACACATATGGAACTCCTTTCTCTGACTAATCTCAATTTGTCGCATTACATAAGACTTATAAAAATACATCAATACATTGTTGCCATAAAAACTAAATATAAAAAGAATATTTCACTTTAAAAACTAACTTTTTAAGCGTCCAACAGATAGAAGCGGCCACAAGAGACTTACGCTTATTGAAGCGAGTTGACTCGCTTCTTTTGTTTCGTATGGTCAATGCCTATTGATGGATGAATATGTGAACCAGTATTCACAATGGCAATGGGAATATAATGACGAACTTTACGATAACACAGCTCATTCTCTTGTGTCTGGTTTAATCAGATTTTCTGCCCTGTATCAGGGATTTTTCTTGTTTAAATTTCGAATCCGATGTGAATAACATTGATTGATGTGTGAAACGAATATTTAGCAATGATTTCTTGTTCTCAGTCAATTTTAATTTTTTTTTTATCTATTAAATGTAATCTTTGTTTTTTAAGTGATTTTTCCCAAAATATACGGTAGTCTACATTTACAATACACATACACCGTAGTTTGTGTAAAAAGGTGTTGTTTTTTTCTTTGTTTCAAAAATGCTATTATAAAAATGTCTCGTATAAGTGTTTTTTAGTAAAGTTTTTTTTTTAATTTTTCCCTAAGACAATGTCGTTATTTTTCTTTATTTATGGAGTGGATTTTTAAAAAGAAATAATAATAAATCAAATTTCAAATAAATTAGAAAAATGAAATGTGATTCGTAAAATTTAAAAGCTACGGTTTTTTGCTTTTGCTCTAGATAATTATTAAAATTTAGACATGTGGGTTATTTTTCGTAGTTATTTTCCTCGAAATATTTACTGTAAGTCTTAATGTTAACTCTGTTTTAGTTGTTTATACACTTAAAAACACATTAATTCTATTTATGTAATTATTATATTATATGTATGTATATTCATATGCAATGTTTTTTGTTTACTTTAATTTTTTTATTAGGAATTAGTTTTGTTTTTAGGCATACAAGTGGGAATAATATTTGTTTTGTAAATTAACTAAGGTTTGTATTATAGACGTGTAGTTTCTAAGCAGCTGTTACAGATATTTTTTTAATTTAAATTTTTATTTGGCACGTTTATCAGGTTTGAGAGAAATTAAATTAAAAAACTTCTTTTGTCGTTTTTGGCAAGCTTAGAAAAAGAAAATATTTATTTGAGAAACGGCAGACAATATCTATATATTCAACTTGGCATATGCAAATATATTCGCATTTTATTGATACAACGGAATCCCTAATGGATCACAATCGTTGTGTACAAATTGTGTAAAATTAGCTTCAAAAGTTTTGTTATTCAATGCGTATACTCATATATTATATGCGTATACTTAGGCAAGTTCGATTGGTAAAAAACCTGTGTTGAAGAAGTATACCTGGCGCACATGTCATAAAAAAGCTCTCACAAAGCAACTAATCTCCATTGACTTATTTGCAACAAAGCAAGTCAAGTAAAAATGTAGTTAGCTTATGGCAGAGTTCTTGATTTCTTTCGGTCTCCGTACTATGCATATCGAAAGCATATGCACATATTTTGATAAAAATGTGGTAAACTACGTTGTGGTGTCACTTCGCAGGATCAATCTGTTTTTTGTCGTTTACAATACATGATGTTATGGAATGCAGTAGAAAAATATTGCCTTTTGTTTTTAGAATGTAAGGAACAGGTTGTCATCGTACTGTTGTGTAGGGTTAAAAAAAACTGGCAGTCTGGCAAGATGTTAATAACAGAAGAAAAACCAAACAAGTGGCAGATCGAGTTTTGTACTCAAAGGTCAATAGAATTATATGCATATGTATAGTTTCTATTTTGGGATAGAAGAACGATTCTACGGTCAATGAGATGACGAATTTTGGTACAATGAAAATTTAGCTTTTAGACTTAAGGGCGTGCAGTCATATATTTATTCCCTTTGAATCATCTTGTTTTACAGAAGTAATTTAATTAGATCAACGTCGCCTACACAGATGAATACTAAAATATTCACTTGGTAAAATTTGTAAAGGAAAATAATAGCTTCAAAAAAAAATAAATAGCCACCTTATGTTTCGTAGTCTGAAGAGAAATATAATCTCATTTAACTTTTTAACTCAATAAAAAAAAGACTCACAGTTCATGTACGCCTTAAGGAATAAAAGAAAAACCGTTCATGTATGTAAATCCCATGATGGATACGAAATATCCCTACTTAACGTAAAAAACAAAAATGAGAAAATAAAAACAATTACCTGCAACATAGGCTTAGAAACTACTTAATAAAATAACATATTGATCTGCAAAGATACTGCAAATATGTTAACTCGGCTAAACTAAGAGGAAAAACTGAAATAATAAAACAGAATAAAAAATTTGTTAGAAAAAAAAAAAATAAATCTGTATCACAACATTCGTTTTTGCTTTCTTGTTTCCATATTTTAACAACAAATCATAATTTTCTTTTTACAGCTGAATATAGATTTCTTTTTTGTTTATACTTTCTTTTTCGAGTAAATACATTAATTATTCTCACTACGGATACAACATCAATATTCGTCTTCGAATAGGGAACAAACAAAATTTGTTTTTCTTTTTACGTTTCCTATGAATAAATGATTTTTTTCTTATTGCCTTCGATATACAACTCCTAAATGTATATGTATAGATATATATATATATAAGTATGTATATCTATTCGTTTTTGTATGTGTACGAATAACAAATGAGTTGGTTTTTTTTTTACAAGAGGATAGTATTTTTTTTTTAAATAAAAGAATATCGTACATATGTTAATAGTTAGAATTATATGTGTACTTCCGACAAAGGATTAAATTGTTCTCTCCTTTCTTTTTCTTTTTCTCTTCTCTCTATAACTCGTTCACGTTCGTTTTTTTTTTGTTTTTATAATCAGTCTATTGTTTTATATTTTTTTAAGATTTAAGTTTTAATTCTTGTTGCAGAGAAATGAAAGAGAAAAAACTTTTAACGATAAAGGAAAATTGGTAGAAGTAAATGGAAAGCAAGGAATAAAAGAAATTCAATTGTACAAAAAGTATTTGTTTTTTTTCTTGTAAATTGGAGTTAATTTTGTTTTATAAAAAAAAATTAAGTTATACTCTTGCGTTTAAATATGTATGTAAAAAAATTGAATTTAAAAAAAAAAATTAAACAAATTAATAATAAAAAAAATGGGCAGTCAAAAAGTCGCAATATTTATCTAAAATCTAAATGCTGCGACTTTTATGCCAATTTCGAATATGCATACACACAGAGCACACCGACTATGACGCCTGCGGCTATATATTTAACTAATGACCTTCGTTTTTTCGCCGTCTTTTCGCTCTCCTCGACCTCTCGTTGCTTCCTTTTGATTTCATTGACTTTCTGTTCAATGTTGGCCTGTCGCTCGACTCGTTTCCGACGCTTGAGTTCGTTTTCGAAGCTGTAATGAATGGATTATGAATGAAATCGAATTTCGTGAATTGCCATTGAAAATTCTTACCTAGGACTACTCATATCGATACCATTCTGTTTCGCCGTCTGTTGTTTGTCGTCGATTAAATTAGACGCTAATTTCTCTGTTGATTGTTTCTCATTTGAACATTTTTCGTTGTCGTTGTTTCCAATGTTTGAATTATTTGCTTCATCACTATCATCGTCTTCGTAGAACTCGTTTTCATCGCTTTCTGATTCGTAAACTTTGTCTAATGAATTCTGTTGTTGTGGTATCGGTGGCAATGGTCGATTTAGATTGTTGGTTGCAACTGGTGATGCTCCTCCGCTCGCCACAGATGATATTTCCATTGAAATTTTCTCTGAATTGATGAAATTATTGATAGCGTCTTTGTTTTTGTAGTCGGCAATGATTTCATCATTGAAACTTTCACTATTCGGTATTGTCGGAAGGGGTTTGCTGTTAACACTGACAACAACACCGCCACCACCATTGCCGTTTTGCGGTAGCAGGGAATGTGTACGAGGCGGTAGAGGCGGTGGGGTTTCGTCCAAAGGTTCATCCTTTGGTATGATGGGTATTTCATCGTAGTCAACAAAGCTCTGAAAAACAACAAACGTTTAAAAAAAAAGATTGAGATTATGAGTGCAGGTCTTACAGGATCTTTTAGAAGCTTAATGCCCTCAATGATCGCTTGATATGAAAAATACAATTGGTCTGGTGTCTGTATAAGTCCCATGCGGTATCTCCGCAGTTCATATAGCACATCTCGCACTGAAACTTTGTCTTCTCCTTCTTTGTCAATCTGTAGGAGAAAATAAAATTAAAATTATAACATTTCGAGAAAAAATTGATCAATGTTCATCATGATCACCCTTGATCCTTGATGACTTTTGGCAACGCCACAGCATAGCAAACACAAAACTTATGTAAACTCATCACATGAAACATGATAGTAATCAGATCATACAAGAAGCAACTCAATAATCGGCAACTGTTCAGGTTGATGTGGATCGCATGCAACAAATAAAACTTGCAAAATAGGTTTGCAAATCAAGAACAAGGATTGCGATGCATTCTGGTCGAACAAGAGGTTAAACCCCTATGGGAGTTTAACGATTTGGGGCATTTGCCATTAGTTTAGTAAAATTCGTGAGGATTAGCAATGAATAAATTAATGCGAAGCATTGTAAAGTGGGCAAAACATCAACGAAATGTCGCAGATGTCCCAAGAGGTTAAGCAACAATAGTGGATATTTGAAATCACTAACGTCCGGGTGGAGTCAATCAATTCAAACATCATTGAATTCAACATTCCCCCAACGCTGTTAGTGTACATATTAAACATATGTATAAATACACGACTACATGCACTATACCACATCTGTAAAAAGGTTCAAAATCGCACAATTAATCATAGTGTTATATTTACCAAAACTAAGCAACAATCCACCAGGCAGAATGTCCCTGAACGTCCGATACCAGCACTGCAATGCACAACGGCCGGCCCCACATCGGGATCTAATGCACCAGAATCGCGTACTTGCTTTAGAAATTGCAAAAAAGCCACTGGTGAACTTGGAATCCCAAAATCGGGCCAATTCGTATAATGGAATTGTATTATCTCACGGCTCTGCTTCGACTCTAAGTCTGTCAGTCTGAAAAAAAAAAAAACACAAACACATTTAACATCCATACAACCACTCAGATCGTGTCACTTACCTAAACCATCGGCGGGAAAAGTTTTTGTACTCTTCGCAGCGTAAATACGCAATGGATAGCCCAACCTCGCTTAGCTTTAGCGCATTTTCTGGACCCTTTTTATCGGGCCAATACTGATGACACTTCACTTGTTTTTTCTCCAACAGTTTGTTTAACATAAGTATTGCTTTTGTTTTCTGCTCCCAGATCATTAGCCAAAAATGGCCAACCGTGTCGCACAGAGGACCTTGTGTCAGAATGTATTTCCGATCTGCTCTCTCCAACTTAAAGGAAAGATAAGTTAGTCAAAGTTTGGAGGGTGAAAGAAAATAGCTTTTGTCAAACCTACCTTAACCAAATTCGCATTGATGTAGTCAACTTGTCCTCTGTGAATCACAATGCGAGAGTGATCATAGGGATTTACATCTCGGTATCTGTTGAGGCATCGATTTCGATGTTTCTCCGATTCACTTGTTACAAAACGTTTCTCTTTCGCTTCTTTTTCACTTTTTTCGCGTATTTCCTAAAACAAACATAGAAGACACCAGAGATAACATTTAATTGGTTTTTTTAATTGAATTACGCATGAAATACGCAATGATGCTTGCACAATGCAGGAGGGATTGCTCTGAATGACTAATTCAAAACATAGTAACAATAACAAAGCGAGTTATCTGTGCTTTTTGTTTTTCTTTTGTTTTGCAAAACTTTACTAGGAAAAACTCTTTTAATTACAGCCGCGCCGCAGCCGTCATCATCAGCAGCTTTCAACTTGTTGTATACGCAACAAAAGAACGAATAAAAGCGTACACGGGTGCAGTGTGACGGTGAGTCAATAATGCTTACATGGGGCAACGAGTTTACATTTCCATAGAAATTCAAATTAGTGTCGTATTGAAAATGGTCTCACCTAAAATTGGATTCCAATTAAAACTTGGAAACTTTTGGTTCTGAAACAACAATTTAATTAAATGTTTTTACTGAACGAGAAATTTATGGGAAATTCGCTGCAATATATTCCGCAACAGAAATACAACTGAATTAAATAGAAAACAGGAGACCTACATGGAAAACATTGCTAATGAGCTGTCCAATGAATGGGAAATATGCAATCCCAGATGGTATGGTGTAAATCGGTACGTTCTGCTTAAAGTCAATCAAAAATTCGTTGGTATTGAGAAGTTCACTTGCATTACAAGGCGTCATCATAATACTAGCTAAAATCCAACTTAGTGTTGACCACAATATTCTCTCGACCACTAATTTAAATTACAATTTTAACACGAATACTTTTAAAACCAGAGAGATTCCAAAGAATTTGAGACTGCAGACTCAGACAATATGAGCAACTACTTTGAAATTCAAAAACCTCTAATGTACAAAAATACAAAACCTAAAAAAAGATCACATTTATTCAGCCACAAGAGATGCACAGAAAACGTACGCCAGTGTCGTAAACTTTTCATTCACCATTTAATTGGGTTTCCCCCTGTTTTTCACGTGCAATTTTATTTCATTAGTATGATGAATTAAGAATCTCAACTCTCAAGGCCGGAATGATCAAAACATTGATTTTTTTTCTTGCTCAGTGTTTCTCAAAACACTTCAATGAAATAGATCGTTTAGAAGGAATTACGAGTGTTTAGTCATATCTTTCATTCTACATCAACAAGCGATATCTCGTCTCAATAACAAATACCTTACTATTTAGCGTGTAGCAATGACCTGACTTCCCTGTTTTTCAAAATAACACAACACGCTCGTACATTTCAATAAACCCATTGACGTAAAATCCATAGGGAGTGTATTCTGGTTACACTGAAGATACGGAGTAATGGTTTCCTGTTATGATGCACAGTGTGCTGTGAATGTGAGTTATTATACGATTCTCTATAAACAAAAGGCATTAATCTCTAACATCGTAGTAGTACGGTATTCCTCTGGAATGCATTGTTGGAAATTAGTGTATCATATGGATATGACAAGTTTAGTCACAGAAAATTTTGCAGAACCTAGATCTCAAAAAAGAGTATTTCAGTAAACTCTTCACGAGTCTATGATGAAATGCCAAAATGATAGTTCACAAAAAGGTTCTTCCAGGTGTCGTTCTATCACATGTATAATTTAATTACTACATTACAAAACTACTTCTACCAAGAATTGACGAAAACATATGTAACTAGTCTCTGGCCTCACGGTACTACAACCATATGAACTCCCAGAGTCGAATTCGACCCTTGGAAAATTGAAGTAAATATTTGTAAACCACCATAGCTACTCGCATTACGGTTCACAACACACAACCAGCGCTTCTCGCTGTCTTTTTTGATAATATGCTCTCAGCAACCTACGCATAACAATGTGCTCGAACCGGCCACTGTTAATCCTGCATAGGTTGGTATTATAACACTTTGACCCAAAGGCACATTAGTCCATAGTTGTGGCCTCATTCCAGGACCAAAGTGAACGATAAAAACACTTACATGAAAACATCAGATCATCCGTACATACCAAAATTCATAAAAATCAAATCAAGGATTCTCTAGAAAGATACATGCAACAACTTGTAGAATTCCATACAATAACTATGATTGTAGATGGAACACTGAGTGAGGCTCTAGCCCCATGAACCTGAGGACAAATTAAAATTTGGAATCGAACTATTTTTCGGACTATTTTCAGAACTTTTAGGAAATGAAATAAACTTGCTATCAATGAACAATAAATCCGTATATCAACAACTTCTGGACTATGCCTTTGTTTTTGTGAAATCAAAATCGTGAGGCTAAGTGATTTAAGGACTCATTCATTCCTTGGGCTAAAAATAGTAGTTGGAATTAGTGTTGTAAAGTCTTCTTAAGCCAATTCCAAATGCCATAGTCCAATGTTTTTTTTTGTGTAAAGGAAACTCTTCACACAAGACACTTTAATCGGATTATATATACGTACATATACACAAATGAAGATATTGATTTGTAATTTTACAAAGTAGCATGTGTATAAAATGTAGAATAGATAAAGGAACGTAAGGGCTTCTCTGTGGAATGAGTCAGAAAGTGAAGTATTTTACTGATGTAATTATAGGCACTATGTATAATTTGGCTAAATTTTTTAATAAAAATCCAAGAACCACGAAGGTAACAAAAACGATGTATCGATCGGAATGGGGAATACCTGAAAATAGCACAAAACGGACCGTCGTGGACGACTGCCAAACGTACGAAGGCATAAATGTTATGAAGTTTTTACATTGGAAAGACATGCACTTATTTTAGTTTTTTCCATTTGTGCACAAAAAATGGCAGAGACCAGTTAGACCGTAAACCTGCTGCAATGAAAATATTGTTTGAATTTAAGGTCCTACATTACCTAAGTTTTTAATCAAAGTATTCCTTTAGGAGTGGGAGATGGTAATGAAGGAATAAAAAGCTTAATATAGATCCTGTACAGATTTTGACATATTATTATCGATCGACCGAGGTTCCTTCTCCAGGCAGCCGTACTGGCAGAGCCTACCTCTTAAGGAACAAAAAAGCAACCTTAACAAAATATTCAAAGAGACTCCGATATTTTTTGCAGAAATCCTATCTAAATGAGACTTACTCTGAGTCGAATCAGCGATATATAGTACATATGTACAGTTCAAGGTTTAGTTCCCATGCTGATATCTCAAGAAAAAAAGGATTCGAAAAATGTCAGAGAAATACAAAACTTCGGTCTAAACAAAGAAGACGATATTGGTTGAAACTTGAAGACAATCACATTACGGCCAAACAACCAAAGCAAATCCAGGAACTAACGAAGGACAAATTTCTTTTTGCCGCACCACTTCCAGGAATTGTTTATGTAAGTAGAGAGAAGGCTCCCAAAATATTGAACCATTTCCAAGAACAAGTACGTTAGAAGGGCGTACAACAGAGTGTAAAAGAGAGAGCGTCTTCATATTCCTGGAATATGCCTTTAATTCAATTTGCCATACGGCTACGGGACATTTTCATTAAAAAATACCAAGAACTCCCAATTGCTGCCTGTTCCCCTTGATGAAGCCATGTGAATTTCTGTTAAATTGTTAATTAAATTAAAATTAACTAGAGCGCACGTGAACCTTCAAACAATGGTACATTCGTGGGATATCATCTCACATTTAAGAGTAAAAATAAGAAGACACCTTATAACTGACAGCAAAAAGGAGGACATGCACTGTATAATTTGTTTCTCGCTTCAGTGGATAACAATCGCATTGTATATCAGGTCACCCACCATAAAATCAGAGTGTAGTGTATTAGCAAGCATAAAGAGAGGAAACTATGTCGTATAGCAGCGCTTGCATGCGGCCAAGCCTTAAGAAACCGTTTCATAGACACGGTCCAACTGATTTGAATGCCTTGTGCAATGATGGACAAGCTTAGTTGCGACTTCCATCACTCACACAACGATTTTCTCTGCAACAAGTGATAACACACAATGCAAATGCGATTATTTCCGGTTCAACGGACGGTGGGTATTAACTTCTGTTTACATTGATAACATGGATACACCAAAAGAATATACGCCGATGAATATGATCATCGCCTAAAAATCACCGTCCCTGGGGGGATTTGGGGGAATAAACCGTTCACTTTTCATTGGAAACACTTGAATTTCGACGCAGATTTCTTCTCCCTAATTGCACAAAAGCCAGAACGGACATAGGTACAAAAAATACAACAAGGTCTCCCCCTTCTCACATTCTATCGGGTTTACTGCCGCGGCACGACTCCACACTTAACACACACCAGAGCCAGCCACCGCCACAATTTACCAGGAAAAGCAATTTCGAGTGTCACCACCATCTCAGCGCGGCGCTAGAGCTAACATCATACACGATGAGGGCGGCTGTATTCGATTTTTTTTTTTCGTTTTTTCTTTTTTGCCTTTCTTTTGATGGATTGATTTCTTAGAATCACAGGACTACTCATTGCAAATTCAGAGAATTGGGACAACCCATCCAACCCAGGCGGGCACCTCCTTTTCACAAAGATCAATCGATTTTAAGAGAAAATTCCAATGCACTTGTCCAACCTCCCCACCGCCGCAACAAAGTGAATGCTCCAAAGCACATTTTTTTTTTTGTTTTTTTTTTTTGTTTAGACAGGGAAACACTCACTAGACTAGTAGAATCATCGCAATTTATTTACCTGGTAAGTGATATGCAAGCCATTTGGGCCTTTTATTTCATTGTATTCGGCTTCGAGGATGCTGTTGCCATTGCTATTGGTGTTACTGTTTGTGGAAGTCATTTTCACACGGTTTTATTGGAATTTTCACCGAATTTTCCTTCACGAAATGAATATCACGACGCACACACAACTCGATAGGAAATTATTCTCTTTTTTTTTCTCGTGTAATCTCACTGCAGCAATTTAATTGAAGTGGCTCTAACTATCGTACATTATTTCGCATTGGGCTACGATGAATGTGTATTTAGAATTAGAATTGTTCACACTATTGCGATTGCGATGGCGATGTGTTTTGAAAACGCTTTATATTTGCATTTTGCAAAAATGAAATGAAGTTGAATACAAAAAAAAAATCACCACTCTAAAATTTTCTAGTGCTGTTGGTACTGTGCTGTTGGTAGGATTGTAAAGCTACGATTGTTAAGGTAGACATCTGGTGGTTGGTAGACAAATGAAATTAGTTTCGTTTCATTTGGAAAAGAAAATGAATTCTTTTTATATGATGAGTTCGATGCAATAGGGAAAATAGATTCAAGACTATATAAGCAAAATTCCGTGTCATCAATGGCAGATCTTTCTTTTTGGTTTGAATCGAAATTAAAATCTCTTCAGATGGGACAGTAATTTTCATTCACTTGGCATGCTGTAAGGAGGATGAATATGAAATTTACTGTTCTGCGTCACTGTGTTTTTCTTCCAGAACTTCATAAATACTTATTTACTCTATATGAGGGCATCTGCTTTTGAACAGTTAAACAGCCTACAAGTCCTATATTTTTCTCTACTTGCATTCCACTAGACAAGTGCAAGAAACTAAAGGAATTTCCAACTTTCTTGCTAGTGATTGATCCTGCGGCCGCTGAGCTATTGTTCAATTATGTAGTTATGTTGTTTGTTTGTGGAGAAAATATAAACATGGAAATCACAATCGCGGTCCACACCCAAAATGTTCCATTTCTTTCATAGCTGCTGTCTCGTTTCCGAGTCGTTTTAGGATATATTGCGCCTTAAGAAAGGAGTACAAGGTTTAGCACAATTGTATACATGATACATATACTCCCAACAGTACTGATCACGACTTATCAAGCAACAATTGTTGAATAAGGGTCTTAGGGTAAAAACACGATTTGTAAAGCTCCATAGATGCCTCAGTAATCCCAATTTAATATAATTAGTAATTAGTTTTCATTGTAAAATTGAATTGATAGCACCACCCTATGCAGTTCTATATTTTTTTTTAAATGAATTTCTTAACACAGCCTCATTTTCTGTCGCAAGTGTGAATCAAATTCGAAGTCGCTTCATTTCTTTATTATAATATTCAATCCAACACACCTTTAAAATTTTGACAGAAAACATATGATAGACTGATAACCAACTGTCATTATATTTTTACCTCGTCGAAAGCAGGAAATGTGTTAAACATGTTTTCCTCTCGAATTTATCGTTTAATTCGCGATGTGCGACTCAGTGTTCCAATTATTTCTCATACTAGATATTTCCACCCAGAATTCAACAATCCAGAACCCATAAAGCCCAAAGATGACAAGCAAATTCCCGCAGCTGTGCGTAACAAATACAAGGTCTTCCGTGACGAGGATTCACCGGAGATCTTCGATGTCGAAGAGGAGAAACAACGTTATCAAATCGAAGATGAACCAGATACTGATATATCCGAAGAGTTTTTGGGCCTTAATTTGAAACGTAAGTAGTAAACAGTACATGGAACATGATGCAGTTTCTCATCTATTTACTACGTAGGTGGAATCCATGGGGTGTTCGATGTGGAGGATCTAGTTGATGTACTTCGAATGGAAAACGCTGAGGATATCTTCGTGTGCCATGTGCCGAAAGAATATAAATACGTTGACTACATGGTTGTAGTAACGGGGAGAAGCTACCGTCACATGCTTGCCACAGCCGAGTTTGTGCGACGGGTATTCAAGAAGAAACATACTAAGGGTGATGTTCTCCCCAAGATTGAGGGCGAAAAGAGCCGTGATTGGATGGCCATGGATTTGGGTAAACTTAAGCTTAAGTAAACGAGTAACCATGCAATGATATCCTATTTCTATGCCTTCTAGGTAACATAGTACTTCACATATTTTCACCAGAAGCCCGTGAAAACTATGACCTTGAGTCCCTCTGGAGCATCGGATCCCAGTACGACAGAGAGTCACACAAACCTCAAGATCCACTTATCGAATTGTTTGAGAAACATTCGTATCTATTAAACGATCTTAAGCCAAAATAATAAAATAAATCAGTTAATCAACAATTTCTTTAAAAATTTATTTATCAGTCAAAAAACTCCTAACATCCTAACATCACAACTAATACCACGATATAAAATTATTGGATAGCTTCTTCTGGAAATCGAATAGGCTAGGGAAAACATAAAACTCCGAAATCCTTTCGCCGTACTTGTTAATCAGGTACGGAGGATCCTTTTCGTGGATTAAAGCTGCATTCCACCCGGCATCCTTCGCTCCCAAATAGTCGGAAATTGGAGTATCACCAATGTGTAGACACTCTTGCGGTTTTAAATTCTCCATTTCAGAAAATTTTTCCGCAATTTGGAAGATTTCTTTGCTTGGCTTCTCGGCCTTCACATCATAGGAACAGACGACAAAATCAAAGAAGTGATTGATTTTCATGTTATGAAGCAGGACATCCAATCGAGGATCAAAGTTCGAGATAACGCCAAGGGCAAATGGTCGTTCGCCTCCTTCCTTGGTACCCAATTGCTGTTGCATTCTGAGGTATTTGAGTAATTCGATGGCACCGTTTGCATGCTGCCAGCATGCACTAGTTTTGTAAAGTTCGAGCAGAGTTTCGGAGAATTTCGGAAGTTTGTCGGGTTGAATCTTGGCACCGCTTTCAGCAAATGTACCTATAAAGGATAAGAGAAATAAGTGTTATTGGTCATCGCCGGGAGAAAATATTAAAGACTTACTATCGATTAACTGCATCCACCAGTTTTGCCAGCCAAGTTTTGAATATTTACCAAAGTTCGGATGAGCTCTGTTCATCTTAGCCCTGAGAAAAAAAAACAGAATTATATTAGGGTACAATAATGAATCAAATATAATAGAGGTTCTGGTCATGAAAATCATCTGTCTTGATACTCTCTCTAAAAGATAGCCCCCGGTACTTGGGTCCACTTCTATAGAAGTTAAATTTCAAGCAGAAAACCTTCGAATTTTTATACCTGTCACCTATGAAGGCACCTGTGCCAGCTTTGGAACCGAGATTTGGAGGACCCAATACGAAAAAATCGAAAACTATTTATCGCAAATTTGCCTTCAATATACATATGTGCGAGAAAAAGGGCAGTGTATAGCCCACAGAACTTGACACTCACAATCTTGTGAAATCTCTTAATCACACATTTCGAACCAGATATTCTGTTTCTGTATATTCGAGGCGCAAAGTAGCTTAGCTGCAGCCTCGAAATGAAAATAGGAAACAGAAAATTTTTCAGTCAAAAAATGTGTGAGAAAAAGAGCAGTGTATAGCCCACACAACTTGACACTCACAATCTTGTGAAATCTCTTAATCACACATTTCGAACCAGATATTCTGTTTCTGTATATTCGAGGCGCAAAGTAGCTTAGCCGCAGCCTCGAAATGAAAATGGGAAACACAAAATTTTTCAGCCAAAAAATGTGTGAGATAAAGGGCAGTGTATAGCCCACAGAACTAGACAACCACAATCTTGTGAAATCTTTAATTCACAAATCTCGAGCTAGATTTTCTGTTTCTGTATATTTGAGGCGCAAAGAAGCTTAGCTGCAGCCTCGAAATGAAAATAGGAAACAGAAAATATTTCAGCCAAATAATGTGTGAGAAAAAGTCAGAGTATAGCCCACAGAACTAGACAACCACAATCTTGTGAAATCTTTAATTCACACATTTCGAGCTAGATATTCTGTTTCTGTATATTTGAGGCGCAAAGAAGCTTTGCTGCGGCCTCGAAATGAAAATAGGAAACAGAAAATTTTTCTGTCGAAAAATGTCTGAGAATAAGAGCCATGTATAGCCCACAGAACTAGACAACCACAATCTTGTGAAATCTTTAAATCACAAATCTCGAGCTAGATTTTCTGTTTCTGTATATTTGAGGCGCAAAGAAGCTTAGCTGCAGCCTCGAAATGAAAATAGGAAACAGAACATTTTTCAGCCAAATAATGTGTGAGAAAAAGGGCAGTGTATAGCCCACAGAACTAGACACCCACAATCTTGTGAAATCTCTAATTCACACATCTCGAGCTAGATTTTCTGTTTCAGTATATTTGAGGCGTAAAGAAGCTTAGCTGCAGCCTCGAAATGAAAATAGGAAACAGAAAATTTTTCTGTCGAAAAATGTGTGAGAAAAAGGGCAGTGTATAGCCCACAGAACTAGACACCCACAATCTTGTGAAATCTCTAATTCACACATCTCGAGCTAGATTTTCTGTTTCTGTATATTTGAGGCGCAAAGAAGCTTAGGTGCAGCCTCGATATCGAAATGGGAAACAGAAACTTATTCAGTCAAAAAATGTGTGAGAAAAAGAGCCATGTATAGACAACAGAACTAGACACCCACAATCTTGTCAAATCTTTAATTCACACATTTCGAGCGAGATATTCTGTTTCTGTATATTTGAGGCGTAAAGAAGCTTAGCTGTGGCCTCGAAATGAAAATAGGAAACAGAAAATTTTTCTGTCGAAAAATGTGTGAGAATAAGAGCAGTGTATAGCCCACAGAACTAGACACCCACAATCTTGTAAAATCTCTAATTCACACATCTCGAGCTAGATATTCTGTTTCTGTATATTTGAGGCGCAAAGAAGCTTAGCTGCAGCCTCGAATTGAAAATAGGAAACAGAAAATTTTTCAGCCAAAAAATGTGTGAGAAAAAGGGCAGTGTATAGCCCACAGAACTAGACACCCACAATCTTGTGAAATCTTTAATTCACACATTTCGAGCTAGATATTCTGTTTCTGTATATTCGAGGCGCAAAGAAGCTTAGCTGCAGCCTCGAATTGAAAATAGGAAACAGAAAATTTTTCAGCCAAAAAATGTGTGAGAAAAAGGGCAGTGTATAGCCCACAGAACTAGACACCCACAATCTTGTGAAATCTTTAATTCACACATTTCGAGCTAGATATTCTGTTTCTGTATATTTGAGGCGCAAAGAAGCTTTGCTGCGGCCTCGAAATGAAAATAGGAAACAGAAAGTTTTTCAGCCAAAAAATGTGTGAGAAAAAGGGCAGTGTATAGCCCACAGAACTAGACACCCACAATCTTGTGAAATCTCTAATTCACACATCTCGAGCTAGATATTCTGCTTCTGTATATTTGAGGCGCAAAGAAGCTTAGCTGCAGCCTCGAAATGAAAATAGGAAACAGAAAATATTTCTGTCGAAAAATGTGTGAGAATAAGAGCAGTGTATAGCCCACAGAACTAGACAACCACAATCTTGTGAAATCTTTAATTCACAAATCTCGAGCTAGATTTTCTGTTTCTGTATATTTGAGGCGCAAAGAAGCTTAGCTGCAGCCTCGAAATGAAAATAGGAAACAGAAAATTTTTCGAAAAATGTGTGAGAAAAAGGGCCATGTATAGCCCACAGAACTAGACACCCACAATCTTGTGAAATCTTTAATTCACACATTTCGAGCTAGATATTCTGCTTCTGTATATTTGAGGCGCAGAGAAGCTTAGCTGCAGCCTCGAAATGAAAATAGGAAACAGAAAATTTTTCGAAAAATGTGTGAGAAAAAGGGCAGTGTATAGCCCACAGAACCCACAATCTTGTGAAATCTTTAATTCACACATTTCGAGCTAGATATTCTGTTTCTGTATATTCGAGGCGCAAAGAAGCTTAGCTGCAGCCTCGAAATGAAAATAGGAAACAGAAAGTTTTTCAGCCAAAAAATGTGTGAGAAAAAGGGCAGTGTATAGCCCACAGAACTAGACACCCACAATCTTGTGAAATCTCTAATTCACACATCTCGAGCTAGATATTCTGTTTCTGTATATTTGAGGCGCAAAGAAGATTAGCTGCAGCCTCGAAATGAAATTAGGAAACAGAAAATTTTTCAGTCAAAAAATGTGTGAGAAAAAGAGCCATGTATAGCCCACAGAACTAGACACCCACAATCTTGTGAAATCTTTAATTCACACATTTCGAGCTAGATATTCTGCTTCTGTATATTTGAGGCGCAAAGAAGCTTAGCTGCAGCCTCGAAATGAAAATAGGAAACAGAAAATTTTTCTGTCGAAAAATGTGTGAGAAAAAGGGCAGTGTATAGCCCACAGAACCCACAATCTTGTGAAATCTTTAATTCACACATTTCGAGCTAGATATTCTGTTTCTGTATATTCGAGGCGCAAAGAAGCTTAGCTGCAGCCTCGAAATGAAAATAGGAAACAGAAAGTTTTTCAGCCAAAAAATGTGTGAGAAAAAGGGCAGTGTATAGCCCACAGAACTAGACACCCACAATCTTGTGAAATCTCTAATTCACACATCTCGAGCTAGATATTCTGCTTCTGTATATTTGAGGCGCAAAGAAGATTAGCTGCAGCCTCGAAATGAAATTAGGAAACAGAAAATTTTTCAGTCAAAAAATGTGTGAGAAAAAGAGCCATGTATAGCCCACAGAACTAGACACCCACAATCTTGTGAATTCTTTAATTCACACATCTCGAGCTAGATATTCTGCTTCTGTATATTTGAGGCGCAAAGAAGATTAGCTGCAGCCTCGAAATGAAATTAGGAAACAGAAAATTTTTCAGTCAAAAAATGTGTGAGAAAAAGAGCCATGTATAGCCCACAGAACTAGACACCCACAATCTTGTGAAATCTTTAATTCACACATTTCGAGCTAGATATTCTGCTTCTGTATATTTGAGGCGCAGAGAAGCTTAGCTGCAGCCTCGAAATGAAAATAGGAAACAGAAAATTTTTCGAAAAATGTGTGAGAAAAAGGGCAGTGTATAGCCCACAGAACCCACAATCTTGTGAAATCTTTAATTCACACATTTCGAGCTAGATATTCTGTTTCTGTATATTCGAGGCGCAAAGAAGCTTAGCTGCAGCCTCGAAATGAAAATAGGAAACAGAAAGTTTTTCAGCCAAAAAATGTGTGAGAAAAAGGGCAGTGTATAGCCCACAGAACTAGACACCCACAATCTTGTGAAATCTCTAATTCACACATCTCGAGCTAGATATTCTGTTTCTGTATATTTGAGGCGCAAAGAAGATTAGCTGCAGCCTCGAAATGAAATTAGGAAACAGAAAATTTTTCAGTCAAAAAATGTGTGAGAAAAAGAGCCATGTATAGCCCACAGAACTAGACACCCACAATCTTGTGAAATCTTTAATTCACACATTTCGAGCTAGATATTCTGCTTCTGTATATTTGAGGCGCAAAGAAGCTTAGCTGCAGCCTCGAAATGAAAATAGGAAACAGAAAATTTTTCTGTCGAAAAATGTGTGAGAAAAAGGGCAGTGTATAGCCCACAGAACCCACAATCTTGTGAAATCTTTAATTCACACATTTCGAGCTAGATATTCTGTTTCTGTATATTCGAGGCGCAAAGAAGCTTAGCTGCAGCCTCGAAATGAAAATAGGAAACAGAAAGTTTTTCAGCCAAAAAATGTGTGAGAAAAAGGGCAGTGTATAGCCCACAGAACTAGACACCCACAATCTTGTGAAATCTCTAATTCACACATCTCGAGCTAGATATTCTGCTTCTGTATATTTGAGGCGCAAAGAAGATTAGCTGCAGCCTCGAAATGAAATTAGGAAACAGAAAATTTTTCAGTCAAAAAATGTGTGAGAAAAAGAGCCATGTATAGCCCACAGAACTAGACACCCACAATCTTGTGAATTCTTTAATTCACACATTTCGAGCTAGATATTCTGCTTCTGTATATTTGAGGCGCAAAGAAGCTTAGCTGTGGCCTCGAAATGAAAATAGGAAACAGAAAATTTTTCTGTCGAAAAATGTGTGAGAAAAAGGGCAGTGTATAGCCCACAGAACCCACAATCTTGTGAAATCTTTAATTCACACATTTCGAGCTAGATATTCTGTTTCTGTATATTCGAGGCGCAAAGAAGCTTAGCTGCAGCCTCGAAATGAAATTAGGAAACAGAAAATTTTTCAGTCAAAAAATGTGTGAGAAAAAGAGCCATGTATAGCCCACAGAACTAGACACCCACAATCTTGTGAAATCTTTAATTCACACATTTCGAGCTAGATATTCTGCTTCTGTATATTTGAGGCGCAAAGAAGCTTAGCTGCAGCCTCGAAATGAAAATAGGAAACAGAAAATTTTTCGAAAAATGTGTGAGAAAAAGGGCAGTGTATAGCCCACAGAACCCACAATCTTGTGAAATCTTTAATTCACACATTTCGAGCTAGATATTCTGTTTCTGTATATTCGAGGCGCAAAGAAGCTTAGCTGCAGCCTCGAAATGAAAATAGGAAACAGAAAGTTTTTCAGCCAAAAAATGTGTGAGAAAAAGGGCAGTGTATAGCCCACAGAACTAGACACCCACAATCTTGTGAAATCTCTAATTCACACATCTCGAGCTAGATATTCTGCTTCTGTATATTTGAGGCGCAAAGAAGCTTAGCTGTGGCCTCGAAATGAAAATAGGAAACAGAAAATTTTTCTGTCGAAAAATGTGTGAGAAAAAGGGCAGTGTATAGCCCACAGAACCCACAATCTTGTGAAATCTTTAATTCACACATTTCGAGCTAGATATTCTGTTTCTGTATATTCGAGGCGCAAAGAAGCTTAGCTGCAGCCTCGAAATGAAAATAGGAAACAGAAAGTTTTTCAGCCAAAAAATGTGTGAGAAAAAGGGCAGTGTATAGCCCATAGAACTAGACACCCACAATCTTGTGAAATCTCTAATTCACACATCTCGAGCTAGATATTCTGCTTCTGTATATTTGAGGCGCAAAGAAGCTTAGCTGCAGCCTCGAAATGAAAATAGGAAACAGAAAATATTTCTGTCGAAAAATGTGTGAGAATAAGAGCAGTGTATAGCCCACAGAACTAGACAACCACAATCTTGTGAAATATCTAATTCACACATCTCGAGCTAGATATTCTGTTTCTGTATATTTGAGGCGCAAAGAAGATTAGCTGCAGCCTCGAAATGAAATTAGGAAACAGAAAATTTTTCAGTCAAAAAATGTGTGAGAAAAAGAGCCATGTATAGCCCACAGAACTAGACACCCACAATCTTGTGAAATCTTTAATTCACACATTTCGAGCTAGATATTCTGCTTCTGTATATTTGAGGCGCAAAGAAGCTTAGCTGCAGCCTCGAAATGAAAATAGGAAACAGAAAATTTTTCTGTCGAAAAATGTGTGAGAAAAAGGGCAGTGTATAGCCCACAGAACCCACAATCTTGTGAAATCTTTAATTCACACATTTCGAGCTAGATATTCTGTTTCTGTATATTCGAGGCGCAAAGAAGCTTAGCTGCAGCCTCGAAATGAAAATAGGAAACAGAAAGTTTTTCAGCCAAAAAATGTGTGAGAAAAAGGGCAGTGTATAGCCCACAGAACTAGACACCCACAATCTTGTGAAATCTCTAATTCACACATCTCGAGCTAGATATTCTGCTTCTGTATATTTGAGGCGCAAAGAAGATTAGCTGCAGCCTCGAAATGAAATTAGGAAACAGAAAATTTTTCAGTCAAAAAATGTGTGAGAAAAAGAGCCATGTATAGCCCACAGAACTAGACACCCACAATCTTGTGAATTCTTTAATTCACACATTTCGAGCTAGATATTCTGCTTCTGTATATTTGAGGCGCAAAGAAGCTTAGCTGTGGCCTCGAAATGAAAATAGGAAACAGAAAATTTTTCTGTCGAAAAATGTGTGAGAAAAAGGGCAGTGTATAGCCCACAGAACCCACAATCTTGTGAAATCTTTAATTCACACATTTCGAGCTAGATATTCTGTTTCTGTATATTCGAGGCGCAAAGAAGCTTAGCTGCAGCCTCGAAATGAAAATAGGAAACAGAAAGTTTTTCAGCCAAAAAATGTGTGAGAAAAAGGGCAGTGTATAGCCCACAGAACTAGACACCCACAATCTTGTGAAATCTCTAATTCACACATCTCGAGCTAGATATTCTGCTTCTGTATATTTGAGGCGCAAAGAAGCTTAGCTGCAGCCTCGAAATGAAAATAGGAAACAGAAAATATTTCTGTCGAAAAATGTGTGAGAATAAGAGCAGTGTATAGCCCACAGAACTAGACAACCACAATCTTGTGAAATATCTAATTCACACATCTCGAGCTAGATATTCTGTTTCTGTATATTTGAGGCGCAAAGAAGATTAGCTGCAGCCTCGAAATGAAATTAGGAAACAGAAAATTTTTCAGTCAAAAAATGTGTGAGAAAAAGAGCCATGTATAGCCCACAGAACTAGACACCCACAATCTTGTGAAATCTTTAATTCACACATTTCGAGCTAGATATTCTGCTTCTGTATATTTGAGGCGCAAAGAAGCTTAGCTGCAGCCTCGAAATGAAAATAGGAAACAGAAAATTTTTCTGTCGAAAAATGTGTGAGAAAAAGGGCAGTGTATAGCCCACAGAACTAGACACCCACAATCTTGTGAAATCTCTAATTCACACATCTCGAGCTAGATATTCTGCTTCTGTATATTTGAGGCGCAAAGAAGCTTAGCTGCAGCCTCGAAATGAAAATAGGAAACAGAAAATATTTCTGTCGAAAAATGTGTGAGAATAAGAGCAGTGTATAGCCCACAGAACTAGACAACCACAATCTTGTGAAATATCTAATTCACACATCTCGAGCTAGATATTCTGTTTCTGTATATTTGAGGCGCAAAGAAGCTTAGCTGCAGCCTCGAATTGAAAATAGGAAACAGAAAATTTTTCAGCCAAAAAATGTGTGAGAAAAAGGGCAGTGTATAGCCCACAGAACTAGACACCCACAATCTTGTGAAATCTTTAATTCACACATTTCGAGCTAGATATTCTGTTTCTGTATATTTGAGGCGCAAAGAAGCTTTGCTGCGGCCTCGAAATGAAAATAGGAAACAGAAAGTTTTTCAGCCAAAAAATGTGTGAGAAAAAGGGCAGTGTATTGCCCACAGAACTAGACACCCACAATCTTGTGAAATCTCTAATTCACACATCTCGAGCTAGATATTCTGCTTCTGTATATTTGAGGCGCAAAGAAGCTTAGCTGCAGCCTCGAAATGAAAATAGGAAACAGAAAATATTTCTGTCGAAAAATGTGTGAGAATAAGAGCAGTGTATAGCCCACAGAACTAGACAACCACAATCTTGTGAAATATCTAATTCACACATCTCGAGCTAGATATTCTGTTTCTGTATATTTGAGGCGCAAAGAAGATTAGCTGCAGCCTCGAAATGAAATTAGGAAACAGAAAATTTTTCAGTCAAAAAATGTGTGAGAAAAAGAGCCATGTATAGCCCACAGAACTAGACACCCACAATCTTGTGAAATCTTTAATTCACACATTTCGAGCTAGATATTCTGCTTCTGTATATTTGAGGCGCAAAGAAGCTTAGCTGCAGCCTCGAAATGAAAATAGGAAACAGAAAATTTTTCGAAAAATGTGTGAGAAAAAGGGCAGTGTATAGCCCACAGAACCCACAATCTTGTGAAATCTTTAATTCACACATTTCGAGCTAGATATTCTGTTTCTGTATATTCGAGGCGCAAAGAAGCTTAGCTGCAGCCTCGAAATGAAAATAGGAAACAGAAAGTTTTTCAGCCAAAAAATGTGTGAGAAAAAGGGCAGTGTATAGCCCACAGAACTAGACACCCACAATCTTGTGAAATCTCTAATTCACACATCTCGAGCTAGATATTCTGTTTCTGTATATTTGAGGCGCAAAGAAGATTAGCTGCAGCCTCGAAATGAAATTAGGAAACAGAAAATTTTTCAGTCAAAAAATGTGTGAGAAAAAGAGCCATGTATAGCCCACAGAACTAGACACCCACAATCTTGTGAAATCTTTAATTCACACATTTCGAGCTAGATATTCTGCTTCTGTATATTTGAGGCGCAAAGAAGCTTAGCTGCAGCCTCGAAATGAAAATAGGAAACAGAAAATTTTTCTGTCGAAAAATGTGTGAGAAAAAGGGCAGTGTATAGCCCACAGAACCCACAATCTTGTGAAATCTTTAATTCACACATTTCGAGCTAGATATTCTGTTTCTGTATATTCGAGGCGCAAAGAAGCTTAGCTGCAGCCTCGAAATGAAAATAGGAAACAGAAAGTTTTTCAGCCAAAAAATGTGTGAGAAAAAGGGCAGTGTATAGCCCACAGAACTAGACACCCACAATCTTGTGAAATCTCTAATTCACACATCTCGAGCTAGATATTCTGCTTCTGTATATTTGAGGCGCAAAGAAGATTAGCTGCAGCCTCGAAATGAAATTAGGAAACAGAAAATTTTTCAGTCAAAAAATGTGTGAGAAAAAGAGCCATGTATAGCCCACAGAACTAGACACCCACAATCTTGTGAATTCTTTAATTCACACATTTCGAGCTAGATATTCTGCTTCTGTATATTTGAGGCGCAAAGAAGCTTAGCTGTGGCCTCGAAATGAAAATAGGAAACAGAAAATTTTTCTGTCGAAAAATGTGTGAGAAAAAGGGCAGTGTATAGCCCACAGAACCCACAATCTTGTGAAATCTTTAATTCACACATTTCGAGCTAGATATTCTGTTTCTGTATATTCGAGGCGCACAGAAGCTTAGCTGCAGCCTCGAAATGAAATTAGGAAACAGAAAATTTTTCAGTCAAAAAATGTGTGAGAAAAAGAGCCATGTATAGCCCACAGAACTAGACACCCACAATCTTGTGAAATCTTTAATTCACACATTTCGAGCTAGATATTCTGCTTCTGTATATTTGAGGCGCAAAGAAGCTTAGCTGCAGCCTCGAAATGAAAATAGGAAACAGAAAATTTTTCGAAAAATGTGTGAGAAAAAGGGCAGTGTATAGCCCACAGAACCCACAATCTTGTGAAATCTTTAATTCACACATTTCGAGCTAGATCTTCTGTTTCTGTATATTCGAGGCGCAAAGAAGCTTAGCTGCAGCCTCGAAATGAAAATAGGAAACAGAAAGTTTTTCAGCCAAAAAATGTGTGAGAAAAAGGGCAGTGTATAGCCCACAGAACTAGACACCCACAATCTTGTGAAATCTCTAATTCACACATCTCGAGCTAGATATTCTGCTTCTGTATATTTGAGGCGCAAAGAAGCTTAGCTGCAGCCTCGAAATGAAAATAGGAAACAGAAAATATTTCTGTCGAAAAATGTGTGAGAATAAGAGCAGTGTATAGCCCACAGAACTAGACAACCACAATCTTGTGAAATATCTAATTCACACATCTCGAGCTAGATATTCTGTTTCTGTATATTTGAGGCGCAAAGAAGATTAGCTGCAGCCTCGAAATGAAATTAGGAAACAGAAAATTTTTCAGTCAAAAAATGTGTGAGAAAAAGAGCCATGTATAGCCCACAGAACTAGACACCCACAATCTTGTGAAATCTTTAATTCACACATTTCGAGCTAGATATTCTGCTTCTGTATATTTGAGGCGCAAAGAAGCTTAGCTGCAGCCTCGAAATGAAAATAGGAAACAGAAAATTTTTCTGTCGAAAAATGTGTGAGAAAAAGGGCAGTGTATAGCCCACAGAACCCACAATCTTGTGAAATCTTTAATTCACACATTTCGAGCTAGATATTCTGTTTCTGTATATTCGAGGCGCAAAGAAGCTTAGCTGCAGCCTCGAAATGAAAATAGGAAACAGAAAGTTTTTCAGCCAAAAAATGTGTGAGAAAAAGGGCAGTGTATAGCCCACAGAACTAGACACCCACAATCTTGTGAAATCTCTAATTCACACATCTCGAGCTAGATATTCTGCTTCTGTATATTTGAGGCGCAAAGAAGATTAGCTGCAGCCTCGAAATGAAATTAGGAAACAGAAAATTTTTCAGTCAAAAAATGTGTGAGAAAAAGAGCCATGTATAGCCCACAGAACTAGACACCCACAATCTTGTGAATTCTTTAATTCACACATTTCGAGCTAGATATTCTGCTTCTGTATATTTGAGGCGCAAAGAAGCTTAGCTGTGGCCTCGAAATGAAAATAGGAAACAGAAAATTTTTCTGTCGAAAAATGTGTGAGAAAAAGGGCAGTGTATAGCCCACAGAACCCACAATCTTGTGAAATCTTTAATTCACACATTTCGAGCTAGATATTCTGTTTCTGTATATTCGAGGCGCAAAGAAGCTTAGCTGCAGCCTCGAAATGAAAATAGGAAACAGAAAGTTTTTCAGCCAAAAAATGTGTGAGAAAAAGGGCAGTGTATAGCCCACAGAACTAGACACCCACAATCTTGTGAAATCTCTAATTCACACATCTCGAGCTAGATATTCTGCTTCTGTATATTTGAGGCGCAAAGAAGCTTAGCTGCAGCCTCGAAATGAAAATAGGAAACAGAAAATATTTCTGTCGAAAAATGTGTGAGAATAAGAGCAGTGTATAGCCCACAGAACTAGACAACCACAATCTTGTGAAATATCTAATTCACACATCTCGAGCTAGATATTCTGTTTCTGTATATTTGAGGCGCAAAGAAGATTAGCTGCAGCCTCGAAATGAAATTAGGAAACAGAAAATTTTTCAGTCAAAAAATGTGTGAGAAAAAGAGCCATGTATAGCCCACAGAACTAGACACCCACAATCTTGTGAAATCTTTAATTCACACATTTCGAGCTAGATATTCTGCTTCTGTATATTTGAGGCGCAAAGAAGCTTAGCTGCAGCCTCGAAATGAAAATAGGAAACAGAAAATTTTTCTGTCGAAAAATGTGTGAGAAAAAGGGCAGTGTATAGCCCACAGAACCCACAATCTTGTGAAATCTTTAATTCACACATTTCGAGCTAGATATTCTGTTTCTGTATATTCGAGGCGCAAAGAAGCTTAGCTGCAGCCTCGAATTGAAAATAGGAAACAGAAAATTTTTCAGCCAAAAAATGTGTGAGAAAAAGGGCAGTGTATAGCCCACAGAACTAGACACCCACAATCTTGTGAAATCTTTAATTCACACATTTCGAGCTAGATATTCTGTTTCTGTATATTTGAGGCGCAAAGAAGCTTTGCTGCGGCCTCGAAATGAAAATAGGAAACAGAAAGTTTTTCAGCCAAAAAATGTGTGAGAAAAAGGGCAGTGTATAGCCCACAGAACTAGACACCCACAATCTTGTGAAATCTTTAATTCACACATTTCGAGCTAGATATTCTGTTTCTGTATATTTGAGGCGCAAAGAAGCTTTGCTGCGGCCTCGAAATGAAAATAGGAAACAGAAAGTTTTTCAGCCAAAAAATGTGTGAGAAAAAGGGCAGTGTATAGCCCACAGAACTAGACACCCACAATCTTGTGAAATCTTTTAATCACACATTTCGAACCAGATATTCTGTTTCTGTATATTCGAGGCGCAAAGACGCTTAGCTGCAGCCTCGAAATGAAAATAGGAAACAGAAAGTTTTTCAGCCAAAAAATGTGTGAGAAAAAGGGCAGTGTATAGCCCACAGAACTAGACACCCACAATCTTGTGAAATCTTTAATTCACACATTTCGAGCTAGATATTCTGTTTCTGTATATTTGAGGCGCAAAGAAGCTTTGCTGCGGCCTCGAAATGAAAATAGGAAACAGAAAGTTTTTCAGCCAAAAAATGTGTGAGAAAAAGGGCAGTGTATAGCCCACAGAACTAGACACCCACAATCTTGTGAAATCTCTAATTCACACATCTCGAGCTAGATATTCTGCTTCTGTATATTTGAGGCGCAAAGAAGATTAGCTGCAGCCTCGAAATGAAATTAGGAAACTAGACAAATGAAATTAGAACTAGACACCCACAATCTTGTGAAATCTTTAATTCACACATCTCGAGCTAGATTTTCTGTTTCTGTATATTTGAGGCGCAAAGAAGCTTAGCTGCAGCCTCGAAATGAAAATAGGAAACAGAAAACTTTTCAGTCAAAAAATGTGTGAGAAAAAGAGCCATGTATAGCCCACAGAACCAGACACCCACAATCTTGTGAAATCTTTAATTCACACATTTCGAGCTAGATATTCTGCTTCTGTATATTTGAGGCGCAAAGAAGCTTAGCTGCAGCCTCGAAATGAAAATAGGAAACAGAAAATTTTTCTGTCGAAAAATGTGTGAGAAAAAGGGCAGTGTATAGCCCACAGAACCCACAATCTTGTGAAATCTTTAATTCACACATTTCGAGCTAGATATTCTGTTTCTGTATATTCGAGGCGCAAAGAAGCTTAGCTGCAGCCTCGAAATGAAAATAGGAAACAGAAAGTTTTTCAGCCAAAAAATGTGTGAGAAAAAGGGCAGTGTATAGCCCACAGAACTAGACACCCACAATCTTGTGAAATCTCTAATTCACACATCTCGAGCTAGATATTCTGCTTCTGTATATTTGAGGCGCAAAGAAGCTTAGCTGCAGCCTCGAAATGAAAATAGGAAACAGAAAATATTTCTGTCGAAAAATGTGTGAGAATAAGAGCAGTGTATAGCCCACAGAACTAGACAACCACAATCTTGTGAAATATCTAATTCACACATCTCGAGCTAGATATTCTGTTTCTGTATATTTGAGGCGCAAAGAAGATTAGCTGCAGCCTCGAAATGAAATTAGGAAACAGAAAATTTTTCAGTCAAAAAATGTGTGAGAAAAAGAGCCATGTATAGCCCACAGAACTAGACACCCACAATCTTGTGAAATCTTTAATTCACACATTTCGAGCTAGATATTCTGCTTCTGTATATTTGAGGCGCAAAGAAGCTTAGCTGCAGCCTCGAAATGAAAATAGGAAACAGAAAATTTTTCTGTCGAAAAATGTGTGAGAAAAAGGGCAGTGTATAGCCCACAGAACCCACAATCTTGTGAAATCTTTAATTCACACATTTCGAGCTAGATATTCTGTTTCTGTATATTCGAGGCGCAAAGAAGCTTAGCTGCAGCCTCGAATTGAAAATAGGAAACAGAAAATTTTTCAGCCAAAAAATGTGTGAGAAAAAGGGCAGTGTATAGCCCACAGAACTAGACACCCACAATCTTGTGAAATCTTTAATTCACACATTTCGAGCTAGATATTCTGTTTCTGTATATTTGAGGCGCAAAGAAGCTTTGCTGCGGCCTCGAAATGAAAATAGGAAACAGAAAGTTTTTCAACCAAAAAATGTGTGAGAAAAAGGGCAGTGTATAGCCCACAGAACTAGACACCCACAATCTTGTGAAATCTTAAATTCACACATCTCGAGCTGGATTTTCTGTTTCTGTATATTTGAGGCGCAAAGAAGCTCAGGTGCAGCCTCGATATCGAAATGGAAAACAGAAAATTTTTCAGCCAAAAAATGTGTGAGAAAAAGGGCAGTGTATAGCCCACAGAACTAGACACCCACAATCTTGTGAAATCTCTAATTCACACATCTCGAGCTAGATATTCTGTTTCTGTATATTTGAGGCGCAAAGAAGCTTAGCTGTGGCCTCGAAATGAAAATAGGAAACAGAAAATTTTTCTGTCGAAAAATGTGTGAGAGAGAATAAGAGCAGTGTAAAGCCCACAGAACTAGACACCCACAATCTTGTGAAATCTCTAATTCACACATCTCGAGCTAGATATTCTGTTTCTGTATATTTGAGGCGCAAAGAAGCTTAGCTGCAGCCTCGAAAAGAAAATAGGAAACAGAAAGTTTTTCAGCCAAAAAATGTGTGAGAATAAGAGCAGTGTATAGCCCACAGAACTAGACACCCACAATCTTGTGAAATCTTTAATTCACAAATCTCGAGCTAGATTTTCTGTTTCTGTATATTTGAGGCGCAAAGAAGCTTAGCTGCAGCCTCGAAAAGAAAATAGGAAACAGAAAGTTTTTCAGCCAAAAAATGTGTGAGAATAAGAGCAGTGTATAGCCCACAGAACTAGACACCCACAATCTTGTGAAATCTCTAATTCACACATCTCGAGCTAGATATTCTGTTTCTGTATATTTGAGGCGCAAAGAAGCTTAGCTGTGGCCTCGAAATGAAAATAGGAAACAGAAAATTTTTCTGTCGAAAAATGTGTGAGAAAAAGGGCAGTGTATAGCCCACAGAACCCACAATCTTGTGAAATCTTTAATTCACAAATCTCGAGCTAGATTTTCTGTTTCTGTATATTTGAGGCGCAAAGAAGCTTAGCTGCAGCCTCGAAAAGAAAATAGGAAACAGAAAGTTTTTCAGCCAAAAAATGTGTGAGAATAAGAGCAGTGTATAGCCCACAGAACTAGACACCCACAATCTTGTGAAATCTCTAATTCACACATCTCGAGCTAGATATTCTGTTTCTGTATATTTGAGGCGCAAAGAAGCTTAGCTGTGGCCTCGAAATGAAAATAGGAAACAGAAAATTTTTCTGTCGAAAAATGTGTGAGAATAAGAGCAGTGTATAGCCCACAGAACTAGACACCCACAATCTTGTGAAATCTTTAATTCACACATTTCGAGCTAGATATTCTGTTTCTGTATATTTGAGGCGTAAAGAAGCTTAGCTGTGGCCTCGAAATGAAAATAGGAAACAGAAAATTTTTCTGTCGAAAAATGTGTGAGAATAAGAGCAGTGTATAGCCCACAGAACTAGACACCCACAATCTTGTGAAATCTTTAATTCACAAATCTCGAGCTAGATATTCTGTTTCTGTATATTTGAGGCGCAAAGAAGCTTAGCTGCAGCCTCGAAATCGAAATGGGAAACAGAAAATTTTTCAGTCAGAAAATGTGTGAGAAAAAGGGCAGTGTATAGCCCACAGTACTAGACACCCACAATCTTGTGAAATCTCTAATTCACATATCCCGAGCTAGATATTCTGTTTCTGTATATTCGAGGCGCAAAGAATCTTAGCTGTGGCCTCGAAATGAAAATAGGAAACAGAAAATTTTTCTGTCGAAAAATGAGTGAGAATAAGAGCAGTGTATAGCCCACAGAACTAGACAACCACAATCTTGTGAAATCTTTAATTCACAAATCTCGAGCTAGATTTTCTGTTTCTGTATATTTGAGGCGCAAGGCAGCTTAGCTGCAGCCTCGAAATCGAAATGGGAAACAGAAAATTTTTCAGTCAGAAAATGTGTGAGAAAAAGGGCAGTGTATAGCCCACAGTACTAGACACCCACAGTCTTGTGAAATCTCTAATTCACATATCCCGAGCTAGATATTCTGTTTCTGTATATTCGAGGCGCAAAGAATCTTAGCTGCAGCCTCGAAAAGAAAATAGGAAACAGAAAGTTTTTCAGCCAAAAAATGTGTGAGAAAAAGAGCCATGTATAGCCCACAGAACTAGACACCCACAATCTTGTGAAATCTTTAATTCACACAATTCGAGCTAGATATTCTGTTTCTGTATATTTGAGGCGTTAAGAAGCTTAGCTGTGGCCTCGAAATGAAAATAGGAAACAGAAAATTTTTCTGTCGAAAAATGAGTGAGAATAAGAGCAGTGTATAGCCCACAGAACTAGACAACCACAATCTTGTGAAATCTTTAATTCACAAATCTCGAGCTAGATTTTCTGTTTCTGTATATTTGAGGCGCAAGGAAGCTTAGCTGCAGCCTCGAAATCGAAATGGGAAACAGAAAATTTTTCAGTCAAAAAATGTGTGAGAAAAAGGGCCATGTATAGCCCACAGAACTAGACACCCACAATCTTGTGAAATCTTTAATTCACACATTTCGAGCTAGATATTCTGTTTCTGTATATTTGAGGCGTAAAGAAGCTTAGCTGTGGCCTCGAAATGAAAATAGGAAACAGAAAATTTTTCTGTCGAAAAATGTGTGAGAAAAAGAGCCATGTACAGCTCACAGAACTTGACACCCACAATCTTGTGAAATCTTTAATTCACACATTTCGAGCTAGATTTTCTGTTTCTGTATATTCGAGGCGCAAAGAAACTTAGCTGTGGCCTCGAAATGAAAATAGGAAACAGAAAATTTTTCTGTCGAAAAATGTGTGAGAAAAAGAGCAGTGTATAGCCCACAGAACTAGACACCCACAATCTTGTGAAATCTCTAATTCACACATCTCGAGCTAGATATTCTGTTTCTGTATATTTGAGGCGAAAAGAAGCTTAGCTACAGCCTCGAAATGAAAATAGGAAACAGAAAATTTTTCTGTCGAAAAATGTGTGAGAAAAAGAGCAGTGTATAGCCCACAGAACTAGACACCCACAATCTTGTGAAATCTCTAATTCACACATCTCGAGCAAGATTTTCTGTTTCTGTATATTTGAGGCGCAAAGAAGCTTAGCTGCAGCCTCGAAATCGAAATGGGAAACAGAAAATTTTTCAGTCAGAAAATGTGTGAGAAAAAGGGCAGTGTATAGCCCACAGTACTAGACACCCACAATCTTGTGAAATCTCTAATTCACATATCCCGAGCTAGATATTCTGTTTCTGTATATTCGAGGCGCAAAGAATCTTAGCTGCAGCCTCGAAATGAAAATAGGAAACAGAACGTTTTTCAGCCAAAAAATGTATGAGAAAAATTGCAGTGTATAGCTTACAGAACTAGACACCCACAATCTTGTGAAATCTTTATCTCACAAATCTCGAGCTAGATTTTCTGTTTCTGTATATTTGAGGCGCAAAGAAGCTTAGCTGCAGCCTCGATATGGAGATAGGAAACAGAAAATTTTTCAACCAAAAATTATGTGAGAAAAAGGGCAGTGTATAGCCCACAGAACTAGACACCCACAATCTGGTGAAATCTCTAATTCACATATCCCGAGCTAGATATTCTATTTCTGTATATTCGAGGCGCAAAGTAGCTCAGCTGCAGCCTCGATATGGAGATAGGAAACACAAAATTTTTCAGCCAAAAAATGTGTGAGAAAAAGGGCAGTGTATAGCCCACAGAACTAGACACCCACAATCTTGTGAAATCTTTATCTCACACATCTCGAGCTAGATATTCTGTTTCTGTATATTTGAGGCGCAAAGAAGCTTAGCTGTGGCCTCGAAATGAAAATAGGAAACAGAAAATTTTTCTGTCGAAAAATGAGTGAGAATAAGAGCAGTGTATAGCCCACAGAACTAGACAACCACAATCTTGTGAAATCTTTAATTCACAAATCTCGAGCTAGATTTTCTGTTTCTGTATATTTGAGGCGCAAGGAAGCTTAGCTGCAGCCTCGAAATCGAAATGGGAAACAGAAAATTTTTCAGTCAAAAAATGTGTGAGAAAAAGGGCCATGTATAGCCCACAGAACTAGACACCCACAATCTTGTGAAATCTTTAATTCACACATTTCAAGCTAGATATTCTGTTTCTGTATATTTGAGGCGTAAAGAAGCTTAGCTGTGGCCTCGAAATGAAAATAGGAAACAGAAAATTTTTCTGTCGAAAAATGTGTGAGAATAAAAGCAGTGTATAGCCCACAGAACTAGACACCCACAATCTTGTGAAATCTTTAATTCACAAATCTCGAGCTAGATTTTCTGTTTCTGTATATTTGAGGCGCAAAGAAGCTTAGCTGCAGCCTCGAAATCGAAATGGGAAACAGAAAATTTTTCAGTCAGAAAATGTGTGAGAAAAAGGGCAGTGTATAGCCCACAGTACTAGACACCCACAGTCTTGTGAAATCTCTAATTCACATATCCCGAGCTAGATATTCTGTTTCTGTATATTCGAGGCGCAAAGAATCTTAGCTGCAGCCTCGAAATGAAAATAGGAAACAGAAAGTTTTTCAGCCAAAAAATGTGTGAGAAAAAGGGCAGTGTATAGCCCACAGAACTAGACACCCACAATCTTGTGAAATCTTTATCTCACACATCTCGAGCTAGATTTTCTGTTTCTGTATATTTGAGGCGCAAAGAAGCTTAGCTGCAGCCTCGAAATCGAAATGGGAAACAGAAAATTTTTCAGTCAAAAAATGTGTGAGAAAAAGAGCCATGTACAGCCCACAGAACTAGACACCCACAATCTTGTGAAATCTTTATCTCACACATCTCGAGCTAGATATTCTGTTTCTGTATATTTGAGGCGCAAAGAAGCTTAGCTGTGGCCTCGAAATGAAAATAGGAAACAGAAAATTTTTCTGTCGAAAAATGAGTGAGAATAAGAGCAGTGTATAGCCCACAGAACTAGACACCCACAATCTTGTGAAATCTTTATCTCACACATCTCGAGCTAGATTTTCTGTTTCTGTATATTTGAGGCGCAAAGAAGCTTAGCTGCAGCCTCGAAATCGAAATGGGAAACAGAAAATTTTTCAGTCAGAAAATGTGTGAGAAAAAGGGCAGTGTATAGCCCACAGTACTAGACACCCACAATCTTGTGAAATCTCTAATTCACATATCCCGAGCTAGATATTCTGTTTCTGTATATTCGAGGCGCAAGGAATCTTAGCTGCAGCCTCGAAATGAAAATAGGAAACAGAACGTTTTTCAGCCAAAAAATTTATGAGAAAAAGGGCAGTGTATAGCTTACAGAACTAGACACCCACAATCTTGTGAAATCTTTATCTCACAAATCTCGAGCTAGATTTTCTGTTTCTGTATATTTGAGGCGCAAAGAACCTTAGCTGCAGCCTCGATATCGAAATGGGAAACAGAAAATTTTTCAGCCAAAAAATGTATGAGAAAAAGGGCAGTGTATAGCCCACAGAACTAGACACCCACAATCTTGTGAAATCTTTTAATCACACATTTCGAACCAGATATTCTGTTTCTGTATATTCGAGGCGCAAAGACGCTTAGCTGCAGCCTCGAAATGAAAATAGGAAACAGAAAGTTTTTCAGCCAAAAAATGTGTGAGAAAAAGGGCAGTGTATGGCCCACAGAACTAGACACCCACAATCTTGTGAAATCTTTATCTCACACATCTCGAGCTAGATATTCTGTTTCTGTATATTTGAGGCGCAAAGAAGCTTAGCTGCAGCCTCGATATGGAGATAGGAAACAGAAAATTTTTCAACCAAAAATTATGTGAGAAAAAGGGCAGTGTATAGCCCACAGAACTAGACACCCACAATCTTGTGAAATCTCTAATTCACATATCCCGAGCTAGATATTCTGTTTCTGTATATTCGAGGCGCAAAGTAGCTTAGCTGCAGCCTCGATATGGAGATAGGAAACACAAAATTTTTCAGCCAAAAAATGTGTGAGAAAAAGGGCAGTGTATAGCCCACAGAACTAGACACCCACAATCTTGTGAAATCTTTATCTCACACATCTCGAGTTAGATATTCTGTTTCTGTATATTTGAGGCGCAAAGAAGCTTAGCTGCAGCCTCGATATGGAGATAGGAAACAGAAAATTTTGCAACCAAAAATTATGTGAGAAAAAGGGCAGTGTATAGCCCACAGAACTAGACACCCACAATCTGGTGAAATCTCTAATTCACATATCCCGAGCTAGATATTCTATTTCTGTATATTCGAGGCGCAAAGTAGCTTAGCTGCAGCCTCGATATGGAGATAGGAAACACAAAATTTTTCAGCCAAAAAATGTGTGAGAAAAAGGGCAGTGTATAGCCCACAGAACTAGACACCCACAATCTTGTGAAATCTTTATCTCACACATCTCGAGCTAGATATTCTGTTTCTGTATATTCGAGGCGCAAAGAAGCTTATCTGCAGCCTCGAAATGAAAATAGGAAACAGAAAGTTTTTCAGCCAAAAAATGTGTGAGAAAAAGGGCAGTGTATAGCCCACAGAACTAGACACCCACAATCTTGTGAAATCTTTATCTCACACATCTCGAGCTAGATATTCTGTTTCTGTATATTCGAGGCGCAAAGAAGCTTAGCTGCAGCCTCGAAATGAAAATAGGAAACAGAAAGTTTTTCAGCCAAAAAATGTGTGAGAAAAAGGGCATTGTATAGCCCACAGAACTAGACACCCACAATCTTGTGAAATCTTTATCTCACACATCTCGAGCTAGATATTCTGTTTCTGTATATTTGAGGCGCAAAGAAGCTTAGCTGCAGCCTCGATATGGAGATAGGAAACAGAAAATTTTTCAACCAAAAATTATGTGAGAAAAAGGGCAGTGTATAGCCCACAGAACTAGACACCCACAATCTGGTGGAATCTTTATCTCACACATCTCGAGCTAGATATTCTGTTTCTGTATATTCGAGGCGCAAAGAAGCTTAGCTGCAGCCTCGAAATGAAAATAGGAAACAGAAAGTTTTTCAGCCAAAAAATGTGTGAGAAAAAGGGCAGTGTATAGCCCACAGAACTAGACACCCACAATCTTGTGAAATCTTTATCTCACACATCTCGAGCTAGATATTCTGTTTCTGTATATTTGAGGCGCAAAGAAGCTTAGCTGCAGCCTCGATAAGGAGATAGGAAACAGAAAATTTTTCAACCAAAAATTATGTGAGAAAAAGGGCAGTGTATAGCCCACAGAACTAGACACCCACAATCTGGTGAAATCTCTAATTCACATATCCCGAGCTAGATATTCTATTTCTGTATATTCGAGGCGCAAAGTAGCTTAGCTGCAGCCTCGATATGGAGATAGGAAACACAAAATTTTTCAGCCAAAAAATGTGTGAGAAAAAGGGCAGTGTATAGCCCACAGAACTAGACACCCACAATCTGGTGAAATCGCTAATTCAAATATCCCGAGCTAGATATTCTGTTTGTGTATATTCGAGGCGCAAAGAAGCTTAGCTGCAGCCTTGAAATGAAAATAGGAAACAGAAAGTTTTTCAGCCAAAAAATGTGTGAGAAAAAGGGCAGTGTATAGCCCACAGAACTAGACACCCACAATCTTGTGAAATCTTTATCTCACACATCTCGAGCTAGATATTCTGTTTCTGTATATTTGAGGCGCAAAGAAGCTTAGCTGCAGCCTCGATATGGAGATATTAAACAGAAAATTTTTCAACCAAAAATTATGTGAGAAAAAGGGCAGTGTATAGCCCACAGAACTAGACACCCACAATCTGGTGAAATCTCTAATTCACATATCCCGAGCTAGATATTCTATTTCTGTATATTCGAGGCGCAAAGTAGCTTAGCTGCAGCCTCGATATGGAGATAGGAAACAGAAAATTTTTCAGCCAAAAAATGTGTGAGAAAAAGGGCAGTGTATAGCCCACAGAACTAGACACCCACAATCTTGTGAAATCTTTATCTCACACATCTCGAGCTAGATATTCTGTTTCTGTATATTTGAGGCGCAAAGAAGCTTAGCTGCAGCCTCGATATGGAGATAGGAAACAGAAAATTTTTCAACCAAAAATTATGTGAGAAAAAGGGCAGTGTATAGCCCACAGAACTAGACACCCACAATCTGGTGAAATCTTTATCTCACACATCTCGAGCTAGATATTCTGTTTCTGTATATTCGAGGCGCAAAGAAGCTTAGCTGCAGCCTCGAAATGAAAATAGGAAACAGAAAGTTTTTCAGCCAAAAAATGTGTGAGAAAAAGGGCAGTGTATAGCCCACAGAACTAGACACCCACAATCTTGTGAAATCTTTATCTCACACATCTCGAGCTAGATATTCTGTTTCTGTATATTCGAGGCGCAAAGAAGCTTAGCTGCAGCCTCGAAATGAAAATAGGAAACAGAAAGTTTTTCAGCCAAAAAATGTGTGAGAAAAAGGGCATTGTATAGCCCACAGAACTAGACACCCACAATCTTGTGAAATCTTTATCTCACACATCTCGAGCTAGATATTCTGTTTCTGTATATTTGAGGCGCAAAGAAGCTTAGCTGCAGCCTCGATATGGAGATAGGAAACAGAAAATTTTTCAACCAAAAATTATGTGAGAAAAAGGGCAGTGTATAGCCCACAGAACTAGACACCCACAATCTGGTGAAATCTTTATCTCACACATCTCGAGCTAGATATTCTGTTTCTGTATATTCGAGGCGCAAAGAAGCTTAGCTGCAGCCTCGAAATGAAAATAGGAAACAGAAAGTTTTTCAGCCAAAAAATGTGTGAGAAAAAGGGCAGTGTATAGCCCACAGAACTAGACACCCACAATCTTGTGAAATCTTTATCTCACACATCTCGAGCTAGATATTCTGTTTCTGTATATTCGAGGCGCAAAGAAGCTTATCTGCAGCCTCGAAATGAAAATAGGAAACAGAAAGTTTTTCAGCCAAAAAATGTGTGAGAAAAAGGGCAGTGTATAGCCCACAGAACTAGACACCCACAATCTTGTGAAATCTTTATCTCACACATCTCGAGCTAGATATTCTGTTTCTGTATATTCGAGGCGCAAAGAAGCTTAGCTGCAGCCTCGATATGGAGATAGGAAACACAAAATTTTTCAGCCAAAAAATGTGTGAGAAAAAGGGCAGTGTATAGCCCACAGAACTAGACACCCACAATCTGGTGAAATCTCTAATTCACATATCCCAAGCTAGATATTCTGTTTCTGTATATTCGAGGCGCAAAGTATCTTAGCTGCAGCCTCGAAATGAAAATAAGAAACAGAAAATTTTTCAGTCAAAAAATGTGTGAGAAAAAGGGCAGTGTATAGCCCACAGAACTAGACACCCACAATCTGGTGAAATCGCTAATTCAAATATCCCGAGCTAGATATTCTGTTTCTGTATATTCGAGGCGCAAAGAAGCTTAGCTGCAGCCTCGAAATGAAAATAGGAAACAGAAAGTTTTTCAGCCAAAAAATGTGTGAGAAAAAGGGCAGTGTATAGCCCACAGAACTAGACACCCACAATCTTGTGAAATCTTTATCTCACACATCTCGAGCTACATATTCTGTTTCTGTATATTTGAGGCGCAAAGAAGCTTAGCTGCAGCCTCGAAATGAAAATAGGAAACAGAAAGTTTTTCAGCCAAAAAATGTGTGAGAAAAAGGGCAGTGTATAGCCCACAGAACTAGACACCCACAATCTGGTGAAATCGCTAATTCAAATATCCCGAGCTAGATATTCTGTTTCTGTATATTCGAGGCGCAAAGAAGCTTAGCTGCAGCCTCGAAATGAAAATAGGAAACAGAAAGTTTTTCAGCCAAAAAATGTGTGAGAAAAAGGGCAGTGTATAGCCCACAGAACTAGACACCCACAATCTGGTGAAATCTCTAATTCACATATCCCGAGCTAGATATTCTATTTCTGTATATTCGAGGCGCAAAGTAGCTTAGCTGCAGCCTCGATATGGAGATAGGAAACAGAAAATTTTTCAGCCAAAAAAAGTGTGAGAAAAAGGGCAGTGTATAGCCCACAGAACTAGACACCCACAATCTTGTGAAATCTTTTAATCACACATTTCGAACCAGATATTCTGTTTCTGTGTGTTCGAGGCGCAAAGAAACTTAGCTGCAGCCTCGATATCGAAATGGGAAACAGAAAATTTTTCAGCCCAAAAATGTGTGAGAAAAAGGGCAGTGTATAGCCCACAGTACTAGACACCCACAATCTTGTGAAATTTCTAATTCACATATCCCGAGCTAGATATTCTGTTTCTGTATATTCGAGGCGCAAAGAATCTTAGCTGCGGCCTCGAAATGAAAATAGGAAACAGAAAGTTTTTCAGCCAAAAAATGTGTGAGAAAAAGCGCAGTGTATAGCCCACAGAACTAGACACCCACAATCTTGTGAAATCTTTATCTCACACATCTCGAGCTAGATATTCTGTTTCTGTATATTTGAGGCGCAAAGAAGCTTAGCTGCAGCCTCGATATGGAGATAGGAAACACAAAATTTTTCAGCCAAAAAATGTGTGAGAAAAAGGGCAGTGTATAGCCCACAGAACTAGACACCCACAATCTTGTGAAATCTTTATCTCACACATCTCGAGCTAGATATTCTGTTTTTGTATATTCGAGGCGCAAAGAAGCTTAGCTGCAGCCTCGAAATGAAAATAGGAAACAGAAAGTTTTTCAGCCAAAAAATGTGTGAGAAAAAGGGCAGTGTATAGCCCACAGAACTAGACACCCACAATCTTGTGAAATCTTCATCTCACACATCTCGAGCTAGATATTCTGTTTCTGTATATTTGAGGCGCAAAGAAGCTTAGCTGCAGCCTCGATATGGAGATAGGAAACAGAAAGTTTTTCAGCCAAAAAATGTGTGAGAAAAAGGGCAGTGTATAGCCCACAGAACTAGACACCCACAATCTGGTGAAATCTCTAATTCACATATCCCGAGCTAGATATTCTGTTTCTGTATATTCGAGGCGCAAAGTAGCTTAGCTGCAGCTCGAAATGAAAATAAGAAAGAGAAAATTTTTCAGCCAAAAAATGTGTGAGAAAAAGGGCAGTGTATAGCCCACAGAACTAGACACCCACAATCTGGTGAAATCTCTAATTCACATATCCCGAGCTAGATATTCTGTTTCTGTATATTCGAGGCGCAAAGAAGCTTAGCTGCAGCCTCGAAATGAAAATAGGAAACAGAAAGTTTTTCAGCCAAAAAATGTGTGAGAAAAAGGGCAGTGTATAGCCCACAGAACTAGACACCCACAATCTGGTGAAATCTCTAATTCACATATCCCGAGCTAGATATTCTGTTTCTGTATATTCGAGGCGCAAAGAAGCTTAGCTGCAGCCTCGAAATGAAAATAGGAAACAGAAAGTTTTTCAGCCAAAAAATGTGTGAGAAAAAGGGCAGTGTATAGCCCACAGAACTAGACACCCACAATCTTGTGAAATCTTTATCTCACACATCTCGAGCTAGATATTCTGTTTCTGTATGTTTGAGGCGCAAAGTAGCTTAACTGCAGCCTCGAAATGAAAATAGGAAACACAAAATTTTTCAGCCAAAAAATGTGTGAGAAAAAGAGCAGTGTAGCCCACAGAACTAGACACCCACAATCTGGTGAAATCTCTAATTCACATATCCCGAGCTAGATATTCTGTTTCTGTATATTCGAGGCGCAAAGAAGCTTAGCTGCAGCCTCGAAATGAAAATAGGAAACAGAAAGTTTTTCAGCCAAAAAATGTGTGAGAAAAAGGGCAGTGTATAGCCCACAGAACTAGACACCCACAATCTTGTGAAATCTTTATCTCACACATCTCGAGCTAGATATTCTGTTTCTGTATATTTGAGGCGCAAAGAAGCTTAGCTGCAGCCTCGATATGGAGATATTAAACAGAAAATTTTTCAACCAAAAATTATGTGAGAAAAAGGGCAGTGTATAGCCCAGAGAACTAGACACCCACAATCTTGTGAAATCTTTATCTCACACATCTCGAGCTAGATATTCTGTTTCTGTATGTTTGAGGCGCAAAGAAGCTTAGCTGCAGCCTCGATATGGAGATAGGAAACACAAAATTTTTCAGCCAAAAAATGTGTGAGAAAAAGAGCAGTGTAGCCCACAGAACTAGACACCCACAATCTGGTGAAATCTCTAATTCACATATCCCGAGCTAGATATTCTGTTTCTGTATATTCGAGGCGCAAAGAAGCTTAGCTGCAGCCTCGAAATGAAAATAGGAAACAGAAAGTTTTTCAGCCAAAAAATGTGTGAGAAAAAGGGCAGTGTATAGCCCACAGAACTAGACACCCACAATCTTGTGAAATCTTTATCTCACACATCTCGAGCTAGATATTCTGTTTCTGTATGTTTGAGGCGCAAAGTAGCTTAACTGCAGCCTCGAAATGAAAATAGGAAACACAAAATTTTTCAGCCAAAAAATGTGTGAGAAAAAGAGCAGTGTAGCCCACAGAACTAGACACCCACAATCTGGTGAAATCTCTAATTCACATATCCCGAGCTAGATATTCTGTTTCTGTATATTCGAGGCGCAAAGAAGCTTAGCTGCAGCCTCGAAATGAAAATAGGAAACAGAAAGTTTTTCAGCCAAAAAATGTGTGAGAAAAAGGGCAGTGTATAGCCCACAGAACTAGACACCCACAATCTTGTGAAATCTTTATCTCACACATCTCGAGCTAGATATTCTGTTTCTGTATATTTGAGGCGCAAAGAAGCTTAGCTGCAGCCTCGATATGGAGATATTAAACAGAAAATTTTTCAACCAAAAATTATGTGAGAAAAAGGGCAGTGTATAGCCCAGAGAACTAGACACCCACAATCTTGTGAAATCTTTATCTCACACATCTCGAGCTAGATATTCTGTTTCTGTATGTTTGAGGCGCAAAGTAGCTTAACTGCAGCCTCGAAATGAAAATAGGAAACAGAAAATTTTTCAGTCAAAAAATGTGTGAGAAAAAGAGCAGTGTATAGCCCACAGAACTAGACACCCACAATCTTGTGAAATCTCTTATGCAAACATTTCGAACCAGATATTCTGTTTCTGTGTGTTCGAGGCGCAAAGTAGCTAAGCTGCAGCCTCGAAATGAAAATAGGAAACAGAAAATTTTTCAGTCAAAAAATGTGTGAGAAAAAGAGCAGTGTATAGCCCACAGAACTAGACACCCACAATCTTGTGAAATCTCTTAGTCACACATAGACACCCTACCATATTTATTAGCAAGCCAAACATCTTGCCGCTGAATAGACTGTAAGCATTCAGAAGGGCAGAAAAGATCTATGATACTTACTCTCCGGTTGCCACTGAAAATGGACCTTAAAACCGGTGATAATTATAACGAGCCAATTTTTTTTTAATTCCAGATACCAAACCAAACTAATATACAGGTGGGTACAAATAGGAAAGTGGCTTCACGCCTATATATTGTCGAAGTCAAAGCCATGTCTACAATTCATCAAGAGTCAACAACTACTTAACTATTTCAATGGTACTGACACCATCACCAACCAGCACGCAATGAGCACTTACTGTTGGTAAACAATGTCTCAAATCTGCGCGTGTCAAGGCGTAACATCAGAACAACCAAATAAAGCGCATAACTCAATCAACACCTAAATTACACTCTAACCTAGAAGCTGTCAATCTCAGAACATTTCCTTCTTCTTTTGAAAACAAAAAAAAATGATGTGATCCAAACGAACAGCAGAACTTGTTAAGCTATTTTTAGATGTCAAGGCTAGTATTTATTTGAAACGCGTCAACTAAATGACCTAATTCGGTTTGTGATCATCAAAACAAAAATTCCTATTGAATGTTGTTTATTTTAATTAGTTATGTTCTTAAGTGTTCAATAAGAAGGAAACAGCCGCAAAACAAATGCTAAAACCATAAAACGCGGTAAAATACAATACAATGGTTGTTTAAATCGTCTTATCAAAATTTTCTATGTTAAAAATACGTATCTAATCAGGTTTCACTTTTTTTCTTTTTATTACTCCTACTGATACCCTGCTGTTACAAAGTTCAAGCTATGCGTTAATATCCGATAAACGTGTTCAATATTTAAAATGAAAACAATAACAAAACATTCTACAATACATTTTTTCTCTTCGTTTTTAATTTGATTTAATTCAATTAAATTATGTACAATTCAAAAATTTGTATAATGCGGTTCGCGGTGCTTTTCAAGAATAGCCTTTGTATAAGCTTGTGAGCGTGATAAGTCCACTGAGTTGCGAAATATTTGCGGTGATATACTTCTATTGGTTAACATTAGAACCCACTTGCATCAACAAATCACTGGAATTAGAAACGAAAAAAAAAAGCGAAGACCAGTTTTGTATTTCATAAATTCCATAGTCACTGTGTTTAATAATCTGTGACTAGTGACGGCTTTTACTGATGCAAGGTTGTGCACACATCGTGTTATAAGTACGTATACTTGTATGAATAATGAATTCGGAGAAAAGATTTTATTTTTTCTGGATATACCCAAGCTTTTTATTTTGCTAAAGAGAACGTAAGCACTTCTTGAAAATTAGACTTTGGACTTTATTGAGATTCTTATTACACTCGAAAAGAGAATACGTAATTTAATTGATTGGCGTGCGAATATATACAATACTTCCTGAAGAGGTACAGGTTCTGATATTTAGAACTTGTATTGTTTAATACTAATTTTGTTTAGTTATTCAAAGTTTATTATGCTATTGGGCGTCTCAATGAACTAGGCAGCCAATCGAAACCAAATAAGTTAGTTTCGGAACGCGAGACACTGCATGGCAAAGGCTTTTTCTGTACAAAGAATTTGTATTCATTTAAATCAGAGTGAACTTAACATTTAGCTGAGAAATAAATAATGGATACTTGCTCCTTAAGTCAAGACAGATGGTCCTATTGATGTACAATATGGTTTCTTCCTTTGGTAGCCCACAAACCTTAGATCATGATATCTTCATAAATGAATTCATTTCCAGTGAGGGGAGATTTCGATAAATAGAGTAAGTTCGAAATATAACAGATTGTGGGCCAAAAAATGAAAATGCAAGGAAATTCTAAGAGGGCCAATCAGGCATCTTAAGAAAGATATAGACACTGTGAAGTCATCGTGCGACTACTTAACTGATAAACTGACAGAATGAACAATACTTTTATGACAGTGATGTAATGCTAGTTCTAGAGACCTAGAACTTAACAAGATAAACCCCATTCTCTAGTGATTCCACATACTTTCGATTACCCGGTTCCGAATATGAGCTGTTTGTTTATTATTCCTGATTTGAACTTTCAGAGAGACAACTTACCGGACAGACAATTTCAACATCTGTCCGAAAAAATCGACTAGATGCAGATTTGCCATGCGTTGATCGGATCTATTGTTATCGGGTCATAGCTTGAATTGGTTTTAGTTACTACTTCAACAGACGGTTCTAACTATGGATAAATAAATAAAAGTCAATAAAATGACTTTAACTACATAAATGCCCTGCACTTAAACACACAAAATATGCACAAGTGCACGAGACATAAAGTTTCTTCTGCTTCGCAAATAAAATATTCCTATCTGTTCTAAATAAAGCAATAATCAGGCGCCATTAGAATTGCTTGTATGCTGGTTATAATTACGAGTGAGTGATCGCATGAGCGGGACCTTCAAGATCGGTTTATAGACAACTGTTTGCTTTATTTTCGAATAAATTATAAACACCACCAATTCAGAGCTAGGTTTAATAACTATGGCATAATAAGGTGATACATACACTGCAATCGTGTTTAGAATATCAATATATTGACAGTCCTCAAATTTGAGTCCAAAAATCAAAAACCATTCGCTAGTAGTTTAGCGACTAAACACACCAACAAATGAGAAGATTCAGACATTTCTGCAGGTGGTAAGGTCAACAGAATTGTACCAATCCTTCAACCTTTCTACAAGGTCAGCAATACTGCTTCGGTACCCATAACTCTTCCTACTAATTCTGGTTCTCATGTCTGAACAGCAAAAATTAAACAAATTGAATAAATAAATGAAAAAAAAACACAGACCTTGGGTACATGGAGGCGTGCTTACCCTCTTTAAATTGAATTTTTCGTCGTGCGTCGTATCAAATTAAACTATTGACCTAGAACTGTCAGCTGAGGGAAGTTGGTATACACAAACACTTCTCCAAATACCCTTCAGCTCTCCAAACCACGACATAACATTGTCAATGTATCTTGTGCGAAAATGTATCTATCCATCTTTTATGCGTGCGGGGGTGCGATGTTCAAAGTTCCTCACCACCTGATTCTCGCATGTTCTTCCGCAATAAAAGAAAAAAAAACAACAAAAACATGAATTCCACACAAAGTGCACTAAAGATAAAAATGTCTAAATTTTCATGGTCACAAGGAAGTCAACTCTCCTCTATCTACATATCTCATAAAGCGAATTAACACCCACTAATGGTTCTTGATTAAAACAAACACTTTACACCACTGTTGTGCCTGATCCCATGCTTATTACATAACACACATTGGTAGGTTTTGATTTAAGGAATTACGTATAATATATCATACCAGCTTTGTTTGAAATTAACTGCCAACTGCTGGTTATCACAGGTGACCCCAAACATGGCACCAACTTCTCCATACTGCTTTCCAGGAGTAGTACGGAACTTTAACAACGTATCCGTTACATCGAATGTAATCAATCGCAATCGGCTTAGACTCATTTTGCATCAAACAATACCACACGCACTCTTATATCGAAATTAAGTAAAATGAAAAGAAAATTCAATTTTTAAAGACAAATTTGTTAAACAGCTTCAATGCCGGCAAAATATCGTTGCTAGCATCCGACCAGTGGCCACTATCTGCGAGAACTGATTAACGCCGTAGAGGAATCACTTCATTCCGCACACCACAAGCGATACTTTAGAATCACGTACACCATTTAAACTCGCGTTCGATACTACTTCTTATTTTTATTTTATTTTTTTTTCTCAATTCTTATCAAGTCGGATTTATTGTTTTTGTTTTTCCATTTTAGCCAGCGAACCGTGGAACAGTGTTTTACTCGTAACAATCAACAGCTTTGAAATGAAAGTGAATTTGATAAGGAACCATCCAAACCGGGCGTAATCGATATCGACGACGATGACGACGTCATATCGATGTGTTTGCAGCTGCTCCTCGCTGGGGGTTGGTTCTGCTGTGGTATTGTCACAACAATACATATAGTGATACGCAGATACAACTTGTTTTTTTTTTGTTTATACAAGCACAGGGTGTAATCGTTGTGATATAACTGAAGTTATCTGAAACAGTAGACTGGGGGCAATCAAGTGCTAGATGGATGGATATTTTTAGCATGCGATGACCACGGGCATTTGGAGTCACTCAATCAAAGCTTTTGCGGAAAAATTTTAATAATTTTTTTTTTGTTTTTGTTTAAAGGTTATCGGGTGGGGGATTTGTTGTTGCCGTGCCTCATGTTAAAGTTAGACTTTGAGTTGTCAAAGACATTTCTTTGTTCTTCATACATATGTACATATGTACAGTGTCAGGGGTCTTGACCGCGTCAGAAAGGTTGTGGGGGGCCACGAGATTCATTGACGTCAGCAGGACTGATATGGTGGGGTAGATGAAAATAGAAAAAATCATTTAAAACATGTGCAAAACTTTATCTGTAGAATATTTTTAACAAATCACTGGGACAGTGGAGAGCAATAAAGTTAGTAACCGTAGAAATACCCACTCGGTTGCAGTGGAGTGCATGCAGTACATTGTATCGGTCACCAATATCTGTAACGATAATTGGGGTAACCAAGTGTTTGGGAAAGTCCAAGGAAATACAAGTTTGTTGGATTATCAAAGACCATATAAAGCAAAGACGTTTATTGCTATATGGTTGTCTATTTTTATGTTCTGCTGTGAGTGTTTATCTACAGTGTAGTAAAATGCTAGGCTTATCTGAAAAGCAGTAATTTCCTCTTTTTGCTACTGATTTGCCATAAATAGTTACTTGAAGTATTTTGAAGTATGTATACACACATGCGCGGAGTGATAACTAACTGAGCTGTAGTCTACGTTCAGACGATTGTCAGATCTAACAATATTGTCAGGTTTGCAGTTGTGCTGACAATTTCTGTGAATGAGCTGCAAATCAGCTGACCATAACCAATTAGTGTCAGTGAAATTAGGTTTTTATTACCTAACAATGTACTTCCGATTGCGGACTCAAAGATGGTTGGCATCACTGTGCGTGCCACCTTGAGCGAGGTCGGTCTACACTGTGCTGCTTCATCGTAGTAGGTACTCTTTTTAACGGCCTAACCAACTCCGAATATCTAACTCAAGGCTAAACAGATAACTTAATTATAATAGTAAGGGGCAAGTAAAAATCCACTATAATTAATCAAATACAAAATGCCCTTAACAAAATGAATGACTGGTTCCAATTAGAAGGGCTGAAAGTCAGCCCAACAGAAACAGTCATCGTACGCGTACCAATCAGCAAGAGAAGAAACTAACACCTCCAGACATTAACTCTAAATGGTACACTACTGGATTTGAACAAACTATTTTTAGACCATAAACTTAATTGGGCCTGCAGGCTCTTTAAGGCTAGACTTTTCGGGAAAAAGAAACTAAAACCGAAGGCCCTGAGCGGTTCAAAAATGTCGATTAGGATAACTTTCAATCCAAACTACCTCAAAACAAATTGGTATTCGGACACGTGGCTCCTATGCCTAGAGGACACTAAAACTACCGAAATATTTGATGTGAATGTCCCGCCATTACTCTAGTCAGGCTAAGGCTCTTCCACACTTTCCACTTTCACTCTTTACCTCACCCTCTGATATCACCTCCTCTTCAACTCAGAAATTCTCAACTTCGTTCATGAACATGATGACTAAGGATAAGGTCATAGTGCTTCTTGAGGCTATTTCAAAGGCCATTATCCTGACTATTCCACTTATTCATCAGGTACACCTCCCGTCCTATGTACTATATAATAATGGACCAGTTGATTAAAATGAATCGTGTCCCATCAAATCGTAGGAGTGAAAGTCATAAATTTTAAATGTGACGGATGAAAACTAAGAGAATGAAGAAAGCCTGTCAAAAATATTGGCTTCATTCCAATTAATCTAATTCTTACGTTGTTTCCTCCTAGATTACGCATTGTAGTTCATAAATATTATGTGACTAAAGTAGCACATAAGGCATAGCTGAGAGATGTGGAACGTATGTTTATGTTGGGGTACACTTGTGTTTTATTGTTTTTTCTCCAGCATCCGATTTCGCAAAAACAAAAGGGCATTCTATTAAATAATAAACAACTTGTTGGCAGCTGTCAGCTGAAATATAATTTTTAAATTAACTGGCAGCATCTTATCATCCAAAATGTGTCAATATTTGGCGGAGATGTGATAAGACTTGATAAATTGAAAATTTCCACACGACAATATTTTGGTTTTTTTTTTTGAGAAGATATTCCAGAAGTAATGGTATCACGGGTTAGTGGGAGCTCAGCTCGCTACAACAATGTGCAGATGATAACATTTTTATCTCACACAGAAGTTATGAAGGAAATACAGTCTAGATAACCATCGTTTGACGATAATTGTGTTTTTGTTTGTATCTCGAGCTTTCGGCCTCCGAAGTCATGAGGTGTTAGGAACCATATAAAACCTAAACATATCGCTGGGCTTGTGGACTGTAGATTATTCAGGTATATATGTATGTACATACGTGCTGTAGTTGGTGCTGAAAATCACAGTAGTTGCTTCTTTAGAAAACGATGTACTTATGACTGTCGTACATTTCTGTTCCAAACCATACCATCGAGATTTTCCTCTATTGCCTGTTGATATATTTGTTATATTATCATCTCCAAAACTGTGTTACTTATTGGCTCTATGGATACGTCGTCAAGCCTGTACTAAAAAATAGCGTGATCATCAGCCGAACTTCTATGGAAAAAGCCTGTTACCTAACTCATCTCAGCCAGGTATAAATATCGGTGTGCCTTTGAATCAGTGGAGGACTAGGAACTAACCCGGAAGCAGCTCTGGATATATTGTTTCACTTATGGCTTTCAGATATTTATAGTAGACTATTTATAGCAGACAATCACAGATAAATCTGGTCGAAGCTAGATCAGAAATGCTTGAATGCTGTCTAATCATGAAAGGACGCTCATAATTAAGGATACAACTAGACTGGGGCTCCTGACTAATGATTTTTGTAGAATGTGCATGGACGAAGATAATAATATCTTTGGTAATAATAACAATGGCCTCCAACACTTTACATAAGGCTCGTGCTGATTCGAAAAAAGGTCTTATGAGCATTAAAGCTCCATATGACTACGGACTACGACTATTCAAAATGTTGCTGCCAATGGGGTCTGCTATGGCAACCCAGCTACCTACATACATAAGCCCTTATATAGATAGAAATCATCCTCATAAACGTCATGTCTTTTCAAGAGCAGCCTTGTGGACTTCTGGTTTTAGGGGACAGTCCTTAGGCAAAAATAACAGAAAAAAAGTTTTGCAAGGATCATACTTCTGTTATTCTGCGTAGATGCACAAGTTAGACAGAAATGCCAAAACTATGTACATATCGTTTTCTATAGCTCATCTAACTCTCTAAACGCTGCCATACCACCCCATGAGAATATTTTCGAATCAATGACACAAGAAACAAATGGATTTCTCCTCAAAAGCTCCTCGGGTGCATTTCTTTGAAACGGTGGCGGTTCGTGACTTAACATCCAAACCTTTATAATGAGTGAGCTGGCTGAATGTGATCAGATGCTAAGGATATCCGCCTGAAAGCAGTCTTTGGGAAAATAATTTGGAGATCTCGAACATTATCCGTCCTGGGAATATGCAAGGAAGATCGAATTATTTGTTTTCACCCTCACAGCCTAAAAGAAGATATTAATATTTTCTTTTTATTTATCAACCATAATTTATAGCGACTAGTAATTGGAGAAAAAAGCACTACAGCTGTGGGGATACGTGTTTACTGAATTTAAGTTAACTTGGAGTTCAAAAACAGATAAGAGTGATCTAAAACTAGGCAATTCAAGAAGTTAATCGGGGAAATTGGGGGTTTGATTACCACAAAAACGTAATAATTGTTCGAGATTATAAGGAACCCATGAGGATAACATAATATAATCCTTTCAGAGTTCCAATTTATATTTCTTTAAAATTTGTATTCAGTGTCAGCTAGGTCCGAATCATGCTACTTTGAGCTTGAGCAGGAGTTAAGATTTGGACAAGATCTCCATTTGTTTGATTCAACAGATCATATCTTGCAAAGAGCAATTAGATACACTTACGCAATATATGTACATAAATATATAGGTATATGTTTGTAAGCCATAAGTTACCAAAGAGTAGTTGGTAAAAAATCAACCCAAGAAACTTGTGGTTAAAACCAGTACGACTATTTGGGATCTCGGATAGAAATAGTATTTTTAAAACTAAAAGCCGATGAAAAGTGCTTAACCCAAATATTTCGACATGAGAACAAAATTTCAACCGAGCAGCAGACACAACAGTGAAATAGATTTCAGGTGGATAACGATTTTAGAATGCGTAGGCGATAATAATTTTTATAAAAAGAAATCAAACATTTATTTTTTTTAGGACACAATCGTGTGCACATTTAATGTACGACTTTTTTTTTTTTTTGTTCTTTGCGTTTTATTTTACGGTGTCGCTTTTTTTTTTAATTTTGCACAGACAGGCGTGTGTCGTTAGACGTCAATCGAAGAGGTGTTTAAACTTCTGAGCATTTGCCAACAATACGACTACGATGGCGATGGCACGAAGGCAGCAGAGGACAGTGGGCATTCGGAGGCAAGACAACAAAAAAAAGAAACAAAAAATCTATGACACTTTAGGGTGGAGATAGTAATTTGATTTTTAGAAATTTTCACTCGAATAGAAGCACACACCCATACGACCACAGGGGAATTAATGAGTATTCAAAGATGATGGTACCGAGAAATGGAGTCTAATAAAAGAGACATTACCATTTGTCCAATGGGGGTGATTCGTCTAATGCGTTCGTAATTAATTGCTTCATTTAGATTGGAAACAATTACGCACTATGGGGGTAGGTCAACAGTCTTTTTTTTTTTTCTTTATTTTAATAATGCGAACTGTGCGACGAATTGATGAATGTATCGAAATAAGTGAAAGTGGAAATTATACGGTTAATTTTTTAATTAATTGAAATTGTTTGCTCTGTGGTGTTGGTTGAGTCACTGGTAGGTTTCGTTTGTATATTTCGGCACATTGAGCTTGGCAAACAGTGAATATGTTATCAGTTTGTGGGCTAAATTCAAAGAAGACGCCGCTCCGACACTGGTGGGTCGATACGAAAAGAAATTTCCGACGAAAAGTATTTTTTGAAAATGGGGAATTTTTTTGAAGTCGCTACTTTCATGTGTACTTTTCTTCTTCTGAACTAAAAAACGTGAGTTTCTCATGAGAGAGATGGTTTGCTAAACACTGGAATAATAGGGAGCAATCATACCTCTACTGCAGTCACTATTTATTTGCTTTCGTATTACATTATAGTTCCTCGACATCACTGGTGCTGATTGATGTCCTGCTACTAAACAAAATTATGAACTTGAACCGAATGGTCACACTGCTCGAAATTGGACGAGAGGACTATTAACCACGGGTATCAGATTAAACACTAATCAGCGACCTGTTCTGTTTTTTCTTTTGATGACTAGAACTGGACGAGGTTGGCCATGTTCATAAATAAGTAGGATAGGTTCTATTTTTGAACAACTAATAACAGAAAACTGTCAGAATAAATGACGTTAGAAATGACGCTAAACCTTGTCTTGAGGTCAGGCGATCGAAATTCTGTTGAATCCTGCTACAACATAGTGGCACCTTTCACTAAGAAAAGGCAGGGAGAAACAAGAGTCAACCTACGAAAGCAAGAGAAGTATTAGAATTAGCTGGCGAACTATTCTGAAAGGAACATTACAAAGATACAGGAACTTACGAAAGTCGCTTGAATACTTGACTTTATCACAAGGAGGAAAAGTGAAGAGACTGCCCCGTATAATAGTCTATTTCAGAGCAGCTTAAACGCTAAGAAAAGCTTGGAAACTTGGAAAAGCCAGACGCATCGCTTATGTCGGCTGTAATAGACCAAGAATGAAATATTCAGAGTCTCTGGAAAACTCCTCCAGCATTTTCCAAACATTTTTACGTTGACAGAAGATGTTGCGTACAAACTACCGTCAAACATTAATGCTCGTGAATTTTTAGATCTGGTGATCAGAAGAAACTGATTTATTAAAGCATTACCCAGAGAGTGTTAGGATGATTACCTGAGGTTGTAATTGCGATGTCATCTGTAAAGGCGATCACTCTCCATATTACGTTTTCTAGCTCAACTAGCTTACTGACTACCAGATTCCAGATAAGATATCACCTTGGTAGACCTTCGTCCGGCAGGAAAAGACGTTAACAGTGCTTAATAAGTCTGTATGTTTTCTTGAGATCTAACCATTGAGCATCTTCCAGAAAAGCTAATCTAGAGACTCAAGAGCTTTTCAAAGCCGGCTATGTAGGACGCAGCTTCATTCTCAAGGAATCTTTTCACGCCATCCCTGACAAAGAGGAAAACTTTGATACACTTGACTTAGATATGCACATTGGAAGAGAGGATTGTCAAACGAAAAAAAGTTTTGATTGAAAATGAAAATTCAACGAATGGTTCCACAACTCCAGAGATATAGACCGGCTAAATGCAGTGTCTTCCAGCCAGGGGTCATCATTTACATTGATAGTCACGCTGCGCTAAAAGCATGTCTTCATACCTGTCCCAGTAATACAGAAGCGTGTCAGACTTCGCGGCTTGTTGAGTGTCTCCCTTGTGATTACCAAATTGCATCACCACAATGACGGAGAAGACGGTGTCCTAGTTCTCAATCTAACAGTTGCATCAGTTCTACCATGGCCATTCGTATGTGATAAGGTGAACCTGTAAGGTGATCCTCATAAAATCTTCGGTCACATCTAATAAATAGATATAATGAGTACACATCAACTTCCTGCTCCTTAATTGCACGCATAAAAACCAATCTAATTCATGTTAATATATGCATCATTTCTAGCTGCTAGTAAATATATTGTATAGAGTTTCAAATGCCTTCATAATTAAAACCAACAAAAAAAAATAAATAAATATATAAAATGCCTTAAATTCCTTATCGCAACTTTATATGTTAATACGGTCTCTCTCTCCTCAAGCCTAAATCAATATCATAAAACTAAATACCATCTCACGATGACAATTTCTTCCTCACCACACCACACCACTCATTATCATCTGAAAATATATTCAATGAAAATTATTGTCCCCAATCAAATTATAACGAAAACGGTGAAAAAAAAACCAAAAAAAAAAAAACGGAAAAACAATTTCTTCTCAAATATTCACTCCAATTTTCACATTTGAATATTTTAACGTGTATGTTGTGTTGTGTATCGTCGTCGTCGTCGTCGTCTTTCCAAAAACCCAAACAGAAAGGCCAACAACAAAAAAAAAATTCCAAACAACCAAAACAATAACAAACCCGAAAAACGAAGTCAAAGCCCATAAAAAGACGTTTTCAGTTTTATTAATGACCGTGGGAATGCAGCTAAGAAATTCCAATGAATTCCTCGTCTTCTTTCACTTCTTCTTCGTTGTTGTCTCCACCTCCACACCTTTGCCATGATCATGATGATGATGATGATGATTTTCTTTCTCGTTCTCTCTCTCTTTCTGTTTGCCTTTCTTTCTGGAAGGGTTTTTCGTATGGCAATTCGTCGGCTCTAGAGGACCGACAAATAAATGCGATAAAATCGAACGAAATTTTCATTCACTTCACACTGTACTGTATGTGCATACAGTATGTATCTCGAACCATTGCATCTCTCTTGATTTTCTACCTTCATTCATACGCACAACTACTGTATCTGAAGGTATCTGTGGCGCACCGAAATCAAAATAAAAGTACACATTCATCAAAAAACCCAAAGGGAACCAAAAACAAAATAAAAAAAACATTCTTTCACTTCGATGACAACAATTCAACAAGAAAAACGATGAACCGAATACAAAAAAATCAAAAAAAAAGTATCTAAAGAAGTTACCGCACGACCTGCAGAGAACCGAACCACCACACACACATGCAACACTTAAGAAATAAGAACCTACCAAACGATGGCGGAGGGGAAGAACCCACGACGATTCCGAGAATCCATAAGCCATACAGCCGCCTATAAACGGTTTCCTGAATGTGGGTTAAGCAATGCATTACAAATCTGAGGAATCTCATCATCATCAACAACATCATCACCAGCAGCAGCACCACCGTCGCCATCGTCATCATCATCATCATCGTAGTCGTCGTCGTCGTCGTCAACAATAATACATAACAACAACAACAACAAGAAAACCAGGAGAAACGTCAAAAACATTTTCCGTACTAGTTTTCCACTCTATAGGTAGTAAGTACAACACATAGTGTTTCCACGGATGTTTCCTCACGGGCCAGAACCAGAACAACGTTGGCGGCAATGTCTTGGATTGTGCCTGCTGTTTTCTTTTCATTTCTCTCCTGCTTTCTGTTGTAATTTTCATTTCTGGAAAAGAAAGACGAAGAAGAAAAAAAAAACTGAAGAAAATTGATGAAAAAAAGAAAAGAAAAACAAACCGCGACGAGATGGAATTCGGTATAACGGCCCTGGGCCGGCGGCGGTGGCGGCGGCGTAGCCCATCAGACACAGTCGAGTGTTGTTTAACCAAATATCAGCGAATTAACATTTGGAATTCCATTGCATATCTAATTGTTGACCATTTAACGAGTTAACAATGCAGCGCAGGCATGCACGAGCACATACTCGAGAGAGCGGAGGCACTCACTACAATTGCGGTCCCGGTTTAGGGCGAGGGTATTTGAAAAATCTTTGGAATTCCATTTGATATAAATCAACACGGAAGGTGAAGAATTAGAGACCGTGCTTGGTCTGAATCTCTCCTCGGGTATACGTTGGGCAAAAGAGTGTGGGTCTTCTAAGCTGAACCGGTTTGGGAATTGATTCGGTTCTGGAATTTATAACTGCAGCAGCAGCTATTGAACTTTTGCGAGTTCAAGTCGTATGATGTATGCTTGCATGGGACTTGGCCCCATAGGGATATATTCACTTGGAGATTGAAGTAGAAAATAATTGATTGGATGCAAAATGAATTGCATATTCGTATCTTGGTATCTAGGAGAAGGACTCGGAAGCAATGGACCAGCATGAGAGGCGTATTCATAGTTTAGCTAAACACAAAAGGAATGCAATTTTCTGATATGATATCACAAGGCAATGATCTGTAGAGAGTGTTGCCATTGAGAGGCGATGGTTGAATTCTAGGGGTTTAGTGATCCCAAAAGGATTATTATTTCTAATTCAAGAATTAGAGATTTCGGGATTTGTGGATTGGGTGTCGAATGGAAAGTTTTGATTGAACCGTAAACCTCTATCTTAAAGTCCCCGATTTGCATCATCATCATTCTCAGCAATGGAACCCATTTCTTAGCTTTGTTAATCAGCAAACTTCTGAAATTTGAACTAATCCGAAACTGCCTTTCCTCACAGGCCACCCTGGTCTTTGAAGTGGTATTCGGATTGGGTCGTTTTCATATATAAAATGAGATGTGCTCTCTTTAGCGTCCTTTCGCCACAGACTCGACAGAGATCATCTGTGTTTAGTCGCATTCCTTGTTGGTGGACCGTCAAGCGCTAGAAATTGCTTATTTCTCAATTCTTCGCACTTTGTTCCGAGATTGCTGGAGACCCGACTTGATCAATCATTGGCTAGTCTCACGAAGGCTGTTAGTCCAGATTCTGCTCGGACCCCTTTTTTGCTAATTCGTCCCCCAGTTTGTTCCCTAGTATACCGGTGTCTCTTCGATGTGACGTACTGTGAGCAATTCAGGACATCGTTTGGAGATGGCCTTCATTGGGGCCGGACTGCCGATGTATACGTACATATGTAGATATTTGTAGACAGTTCTCGGGCTGCTTCTGAAATTACTAAGACTTCCGAAGAGCCACTGACAGCCTTAGATAAATCTTTGAGAATGGTTCATTTAACTTAAGGATCTTCTCAAGTCATGAGGCTTCTTGACTTGGAGTCTTAGTGTCTCGAAAAATGTTGCAATGATTATTGAAGATTGAATTAAATTAAACTTTTCCTCTCACAAAGATCCATTCAATTCAGTGGCAACACTTCCTCCATAAATACCGTCGGTCTTCAGATTTATCCATTCAGTTCTATCGATTTTCTGGCCAAAGGTATCAAAGAACATAAATACCAAAATTGTATTGACCAATTTATACCTAGGTATACAAAAACCAGCAACGAAATTTGCAACCACCTCCGCCGGTTTCCTTCGTCGCGCTTCACCTGCACCTCCATCATCATCATCATTATCATGATCATCATCATCATCGTGCGTCGTCGTCATCATCATCTCGTCCGTTTCCAAAACAGCAGCGAGCAGTGGCGGCAGCAGCCAAACATTGTATGACATTCCTTAGAAGGATGGAGCAGACGGGCGAATGCAATGGACAAACGAAGTAGAAGATAACCACGGCGGCGACGACGACGACGACGACGACGACGACGACGACGAAGACGACGGCATACGGACAGCAGACCAATCGTCCAAACGAGGTCTTGAAGTCAATACACTCGTTCGCCACACACGTTCCAAGAATTTTCCACGTTTCTTGCCCTACATCTCCTCCGTATCCAATCCACCACCACCACTACCACCAGCATTGTTGCTTCTGCGACTGCGACACTGTATGTATGGCTCCATCCAGTTTGGTTCTGCCATCGTCATTATCATCATCATCATGGTCGTCGTCGAGTTTCTTCGTAGTGTATACTACACATAGAACCAATTTGAAGAAGACGAACAAAAAAAGAAGAGAATAGCCCACCAACACCAAATCAATGACACAACTCTGGAATCCAAGTATACTGAAACTCTTGCCAGAGGAAACTCTCCATCTACCATCGCACATCTCTAGTGAATGGTGGTTCCAGCAGCCATGCGGGGTAGTACACGCTAAGAATAAGATTCGAATTGCAATTGCGGCTGTGGAATCCAGAAAGCCCAGAGAAGACCATTTGGGGCGAAAGCGTGTCTCTTTCTTATGTATGTGTATGAAGCCATCTATCCAGACGGAAGAGCATTCCACAATCCTGGTCTCAGTGCTTCGCCCCTTTGGCTCTTCACTTCACTTCTTTGAGTGTTTCTTCCTTTTTTACGTGTTCGTCTTCTCTAATCTGTCAAGTAACCGCTTGCGCTATTCATTTCTTAAGCTGCATCTAGGAAGAGAAGTACACTGAGGTCTGGAATTCCAATGCACATACAGTGCAACTGGTGTGTGCTTGATGGGATTGATGCCAGAACAAGGAAGCAGCGGAATAATGTGCGTATGAACTTCTGCTGGCGGAGGAATGGCATAGCAGAAGGAGGTGGGTACATGTGAAACGATTTTAACATTTGATGGATGAATTATTAAGATGACTTCCAATTGAACGCATAGAGATTCCTTGGCAATGTGTGATTTATGACCGTAGCGCTGGGGTTGGTGTTTTAAGCATGCGGACATTGGTCATTTATTTGACATTGTGGAGGATAAGTTCTTCCACGACTGTCAGCTTGAGTTGTTAGCAGTTTGTATTGGCAGCACTGATGGTTCTCCAAGGATCTTATATTTTGCTTCTGTACATGTACATTAAATAAAAATTAAAAATCATTTTCTCAAGTATAGTGTCTTCCCAAAATTAAGCACAGAAAACACTTCAGACTGGCAGAACGAGAAGTTGTTCATCTCCCGTCCTACCAACCTTCAATACAAGAACCATTTCAATTGCGACGGAGGGTTGAACTATCAATCTTAGGTTATAAAGCGATCAAGTAGAGTGAGATCTAAAATAAGGCTGCAGAACGATTTGACAGAAGCTAAGATCATGTTGAGTGGTTTTTATTCCTACATCAGTGCTTCAGCGAGGAAAAATCAACTGGAGACAACTTTTCTAAAAGACTACGCCTTAAGTGACAGTGGAATTGGCTAGGATTGCAGAAATAGCCTTTGAAAGATGTTTCGATATCACGGATCCCCTTGAAGTCAAGCAATTGTAGCAGAATCGGTAAAGCAAGGTTTTCCTCATAGAAGGACAACTAAACACGTAAAAGTTGCAAAACTTGACTCTGCTATGAAATCAAAAGACTGTCTGCTGTCCTACCTGCCTGGAATGACTGTCCTTACTAGACAAAATATAGTCTAGTAGACTTTTCCAAACATTTTTGACGTAGGACTACCTACATATATGGCGTATTACAATGACTAACTTTAGGGTGTGGTTACTTATATCAATGCCCCAAGGACGTCGATTTGTAAACAATTCTCATACAAATTCTTTTGGTAGCGCTGTAGATTTAAGGATAAAAATTGATGACGGGAATCAAGAGCGAAAGACATCACTGTCCTGGGGATGCTACCTCTTACTCTTTTCATGCGGAACTCTTCTGTCAAGAGTGCCTTGAACTGCTTCAAATCTTTAACGGAAAAATAAATGTTCGCATATTCTTCGAGGAGCTAGACACATACAACCATCAACAACTAGCTTACCACCCGTGCCGGAGCTTGGACACGATACAATAAAAGCAGAACCAACAAAGTACGGCTGCGGCACCGAAGGTTCACGAGGCTCTAAGCTTTACTATTTGAGAAACAGAACATTATCGTCGCTGACTTAACAGGGTGTAAGCCGGATGGAAGGAACAAAAAGGAGTCTTATTTCCAACTGTAGGAAAAGTTTAAAGGCCTCAAAAGGCTTTTATCTCACCCTCTCGGTTATGGGAAGGAAAACTTTTGCCAAATACAAAAACCTTAATAGTCTATCGACCCAACTTAACCCAATCAAATGTGTTGGAAAAATCATTTGGCAAGCTCTCTTCTTCACCAAACGTTTTCTTATGGTTGTCTTCTACTTGCTTGCTTGCACCGCACTAACACGAATTTGTCAGACTGTCCCTGAACCATGAATTTGGGTTTGTTAACCGCTGGAATATGCTTGGTTTTGACACTCTCGTGATTTGTCCAGAATTTTCTGGAGACTTGGCAAGTTAAGGGTCGTAGAATAGGGGACAACTATTGTCAGAATATCTCCGGACTCCTTTCTCGCTAAATTTTCCGCCAGTTCATTTTCTCGGATCCCACTGTATCCTGGAATCGAAAGGAATGCCACATCTTGATTTCCTATGAGAGTATTCGGCCTTCGAAAGCATAGCATGTTCTGATGCATCTTCCAATCCATGCTCTGACCTAATCCACTAGGTTAGCTGATTTTATAAGCTACTGATTTCAGTGTCCTAAATGTGCGCGTGTGATTCTGAAAAAGTAAATGTGACTAATTATAGACTACCTACTTAGCGCTAGCTGCATCTTAACCACAACTACTTCCACTGTAATCTTTAAATAGCTCTAGTCATTAAAAAACGAACGCATTTCCCCCTTAAGCGTAAAACAAAAGATAATTTCTACCACACAAATTCAAATGTCAGATCTACCTCACTGAAAAACCTCCTGAGTCCCATAATTTTTGTCTTTTAAGTCCCCATGGTCCATACACCACTCTATCGCCATGCTCGTCGTCTTCGCCGTGTTGTGTCGTATTGAAATATCAATTAACCCAGGTATGTCGAGTGTTCATAAATTTCCTATTTTCTCCTAATAGACACGTATGTATGTACAAAAGTATAAATAAAAATAAAAAAAAAAATATACGACGAGCGCCTTGTCCTCATCAGACAAACATGTCCCCACATCACATCTCTCGAAAATCCCATAAAACATCGAACCGCGCGGTACTCTCACACACGGACATACCCCTGAAACGCACGATTTTATCTAAATTTTCCTCCTCGTCTTCCGTCGAATTCCTTAGAGATTTCGGCTTTTCTCAGCCGTGTAACGCGTAGACTTATGTCTGATCAGATTCTAAAATAAGATATCGACAAAAATAAAAGTGTATTCGAACAAGATAGAGAAGAGCGTCTTTCGCGGGCCCTTCGCTGGTTCTCTTTCACTCTCTTTCACTGATCGCCTGGTCTTTCTCGATCAGTCTCCGGCTGGTCCATGCGGATATCTAATTTGAGAGTCGGTGTCCTTTATTTGAGAAAAAAAATAAAGGAAAAATCACTTCACTATGTGCGTGCTAACTATTTCCATTTCCTAGTATCAATGCTCTAGCTTAAGTGAAGTGGTGCGCAGCCGACTGCCACCCTAGATAGGACATGGGACATGAAGTGAACGCCACCAAGTCGAGGACATACATACATACATACATTGAGTGGTTTATCTGTATTAGGTGAGAATAGAAACACAGATAGCCAGAAAACAGATAGACAGATTGAATAGATTAAGTTAGATGGCCGCATAGATTGTGTATATCTTATGGGATAAACCGTATGATTTCATCTACCGATAGATAGACAGATAGTTATGTGCAACACACAGCAGTCGGGTGAGAGTCATAGAACCGTGGCGGCCAGACGCTGAACTATTTTTCTTGTGCGTTTGTCTCTATTTTTAATTTTTCATCTTCTAAAAAGATTCAGTCGAATGTATCTATTAATATATCTCATCATCAGATATCTTAGTCTTTAAAGACTCGCCAACGAAGCATACACAAAAAAAAACAAAAAAAAATTTCCGAACTTGTGTATTTAAAGGAGGAACAACAAAAATTGACGCATTTTGTCTAAATGTTGATGGTCTCTGCGGAACAGACTAGGCAGACATTAGAAAAACGAAAAAAAAAAGTTCAAACAATTAGTTGAAAACTTTGTATCTTGTATCTTTTCGTCTGAAAATAGAGAGAGGGAAGAATTAGTCTCGAGGAATCTCGCTTGAGGCCAATGAGTTTTCAGAGTGAAACGAAAGCGTTTTATGAAGTGAATTTTACTATCTGCAGACGAGGTCAATGAAATAGCTTCACGGAATTTGCACAGATTAAAAGAATGATGTAGCAATTTGAAAATCACTTTTCTTTCCGGTTAATTTGGAGTAAGTACCTAGTAAAAACGGAGGCCAAACTCGTCTATCGGTGTCTCAAACAATGCTTACGCACTTTCCTTTTCGATTAAGATGCATTTCTATACACTTGCACCTATGTATAGGGTAAGTTAGCAATAGTTTGGGTAAGCTAGGCATTGCGATTCGGTCTATCTACCTCCAAACTAAATCTGGCGTCTGTCAACCCACAACTCGAGGTGTAGTCGGAATTTCTTGTTAACCTCAAATTTAAGGAATTGGATTACCTGAAAATGGCTCTATTGATTAGCTAGCTAGCTGTAGGAGGGTTTGAAGACAATTCCAAATCATCTCTTAGAGAACATGAGAGCTTTTAGAGCTCTTTGCCTATCCGATCAAATATTTTTATGTGACCTTCAGAGGTTTTTCTGATACACTCTTTGGCACAAACTCGGTAGGAACAACCTATGCTTGGAGGATAGTAGAGTGTGCTAACGACGCAGACAATTTGTAGTTAAAACCGAACACTTTATCACTTTTAAGTGAGAGATTTGACCACTCTACAGGTGCGATTCAGATTGATTCCAGTATTAAGTCCGAGAGGCATACTGCCGGCGAGAGAATTACTTCAAGGATCTTTATATGTCCTATTAGGTTTTTGTGTTCCATAGAATTTGGGTGGTCTACCAGCTGAACAGATACGTACTACACCCGTAATACCTACACAGGGCAGTCCTTGGGATGTTTGCAGGGCCAAAAAGGGAAAGACTTTAGTAGACTTTTTCAGCATCCAAGCATGCAGTGAATTATCTTTCGTTTTAATCCCTATTGTCTCAATCTAAGTCTAAAACCGGCTTAGACGTCTGTCTGTGGGAATCCTTTTTGTAGATCTGTGTTCTTAGCCGGGTGTAGTTGAGCCACATTCGACTTGATATGACACAATTCTGCACCCTGTGCCACATGGTGACTAACCTCTGATATAAAGGCCGAGAGGATTTTGCCCGTCGAGTGCTTTTCCTCTATGTTACTGTTCACCGGCATCTAGAGAAGACTGATCGTGAAGTCATGCCATAGTAAATCGAGATCATCTTTGGACTGTTTCACCGTCTTGAAAGATGCACTATTCGAAGGCTAGAGTTTGAATGGCAGCCTGGCTGTCAATAAGGATGACTATGTTATGGTTAGTTACAGGTTTGTCTTTCAAGCAACAAACCTCAAGTACTGTCACCACTTCAGCCTCTTTTATTACCTCACCTTTTTCCCAGTCCACCCTGAATGAAAAGTTTGCCATGATTTTTTTTTTCTAGAACTCAGTGTAATGATGGTGTCATCGGATTTCAGGGTTCGGTTGGATATGATTGCATAGGACCTGTACCATAGTATAAATCCACAAGACAATCTACGGTCGAAATCGCCTCTACTTACTGAATGGTCTACTGCACTTCCCTTGAAGGGCTTACATTCTCCTCCTCGCCATTCAAGGACCTCACCGAAAACTTTTTAAATGCGCGTTGATCCTCAGGCTACTCATTTCGCCTTGATTCTAACACGCACATCTCATCCGATCGACTCGTCTCATCAAAGTTTATTCACATCTCAATTATCACATTGTTTTTTGAATAGCGCATTCGAAAAAAGAAGAAAAAAAAATCAATCCAATAAAACTGTTAATGAAGAAGGGCAAACGTTATTATCGCTCGCTGCTGCGTTATTTGCTCAATACTTCATAGATGTCAGCAGAGGTAGAGGACGGTTGGCCGGCGATCGGACAATCTAGACGGTCGAACGATCTATGGTCGATAACAAAACCACCTGCGGAGAGAGTTCATTACCCGGTTCGTCCGTTTCGTTTGTCAGTTTTTCCCAAATTGGAAAAAACGATTTTTTTATTTATTTATGTGGTTTTCTTGTTGAATGAAATCAATACGATCACCGATCGAACATGAGCCATTCTTGGAAATTGTATCTAATTCTGATTATCACGACACATTTTGGGTGATAAATCTCAATGGACCACCACTAAGGAATCGATCGTGTAATGGTGGTAATCAGTGCTAATTGAAGTATGTTTAGTGAATCGGTTCATTGATTAATTGTTGACGAGTGTTGTTTGGGCAAACACACACGGCTAAATGTCACGCATGGCTGAGTGGCTTTGACTAATTTGATGGACAGTTAAAATTGAAATAATGAAGGTTCTCCCCCCTACCCAATCTGTATGATCAATATCTAGATGGCACTTGAGTTGCTTGAATGCCATGACTGACCGAATGCTATTGATACTAATTTTCTCCGGATTACTGTAAACCCAGTCTATAGATATTTAGGAGAGTACGATCGCACCTGCAGGTGGTGTTTGCCATACAGAAAGTGAAGCGTTTTTTGAAATTAGGTAACGAGGACGGCGAGTTTCTCCTCACTGAGATCGATTTCTGTGAGTACACTGTATAATCTCTCCTATGCTCTATGTTTCAATCATAACTTCGTAGCTTATCAAAATTTATGTATCTTCTGTCCTCCATGCAGGATTTTCACTGACAGTCATCAGAAATCGCACAGATGGGAATATGGGTCGAAGAGCCTTAATTCGATACAGATTCGTGTGTTAAGAACACGATCATGGATCATGTCCTCACTTATAGTTTAGACCTCTTTATAAAGTCACCCGAATAAAGGACGGTACAAAGAAATAAGGGACGAACAAGGATACATAGATTTCTTTCTGGTTTACGGATAGAATTTTGAAATATAAGGCGGAAAAACTCTGCAGTTCTATTTTGGGTTAGTTGTTCTGTTACATTGATTTTTAAAATACTAAGCCTGGTTAAGCTAAGCCAGGAGCTAAATTTAGCAATAGAACTTTCTCTTCCAGTTCAATGTTATTCAATGTTATTATATTTTATGTATATGTTATTATATTTTTGTTAAACAAAAGCCACTCAAGTCAATCAAAATCTTTACATGTCCAAACTTTCACACGCTAATCCAATGGTCACATCACTGAAATGCCATCGCACGCCATGACACTGTGCCTGCCCATCTGTGTGCAGAAACCCAACCTCATTTGACCCAATCCATCATCGTGCGGACGTCTGTGAAAATTATTTTCCCAAGCTTTTTGCATTCCTTTGCTCATACTTCCAAGTGACACTGGGAAATTACACCCCACACATATTTTCTTCACTTCACAACGTCAAATCAGGTTCTCTTCTCCATTCCGTCCTTCTCACAAAAATTGCCTAAACTAGAAGCATAACATATTTTCAAAAAAAAATAAATAAATAAAACTCAAAAATTGTCTCTAAATGGCCTCAGATGATTGGCGACGAAGACGACAACAACGGGGAAGCCCACGACAACGCCGATAGTAATGATCATCATAACGATATCACTGATGGTGATTTAAAGGCAATATCTAGAAGAATCTTTACCACCAATACATACCGAGTTTTGTTGTTGTGAGTTTGTGTTTTTTTTTTTGTTGCAACATTCCAAGCAAACAATAACAACAACAATGGAAGATTGGCATAGACCCCGCTGCTGCAGGCTCTCCTCTTTTGAGAATTTTGCAATACCGCCGCCCCCACTACCGCTTCTTACATTATAAAACAGACACAGACCCAGAGAAAGAAAGAGAAAGGGAGAGAGAGAGAGCAAGACCAAGTATCTGTCTATCTTCTTACCGGCAGCCTCCCAGCGCAGAAATTTCAGTGCAGTGCCCAAGTGCATCTTATAAACTTGGACAAATATTCACATCCATACAGCCACCAACCACCTATGACGGACGGCAAGGGCTTAGTGACGACAAGAACGAGGAAGGATAACAGCCCCAACAGCTACAGCAGCAACATCGGCATCATCATCAGACCGGCAACAATCCAACGGGCCAAGCGCAACCGTAGAGGTAGTTAGATACGTTTACGCTGAGCCAACAAGACATCAGTAACAGCACAAATGCTACATCGGCACCATCATCATCATCATCAACATCATCATCATCATCACGATCATCATCACCAGCAGCATCAGCTACAGCTTCAGCAGGAGCAGCAGTATGTTTGGTTGGTTAGATCGGACGGTGTGTCGGTCGCTCGGTTGGTTGGTTAAGGTAAGACGATAACTTTTCCGTATGAAATCAACTATTACACTGGAATGCCTGGGAACATTTTGAGAAAGGAATTCCACGTGAACTAAAAATAATAATAAAACGAAAAAAAAAAAAAAAAGAAATCGAAAGACACAGTCAACCACGAATTGTTTCTATCTTCTGGTTCCTTCCAGCATCTTGACTGTGAGGTAGAGATTGTGGGTACACCGGGGAGCCTATAATAAACAACACTATTCGCATGGAATCCGATGGAGGTATGCGCTACAAGTATCATTTGTATGGTAAGAGATACGATTGTTGGTCTAGTAGGAGATGTGGGACATCTTGGAAGAAGATTGCAATCATATACCTATTGGCGTAGCGTGCAGGGACATTTTTTTCTCCACCGGATAGGAGGAAGATCTTCTGGTGTACAGATAATTGACTCAATGCCGGATATGCGTTTTAATCTTTGAGGTTAATATTCGTTTGCATTTTCTTTGTTGTTTTTCTGATTGTAGCGACATCTAGTGTTCAGACAGATTTTTGAGTTGTCGACACATTTCCTACTTTTCAGGAAGTCTTTCATATTGCCTTATTGATTCCAAGGAAGTAAGCCTATCATTTGTTGAGTTCAAATAAGGACACAAGTTCACTGAGAGATCTTGTCTAGTAATATTTTAAGAAAACTAAAACTTGGTCTCTCATATTTCAATTGTTAACCTACTCTCTATCGATCTACTACTGAACTTTCGCCAGCTAACAATACTTATTAAACTAAAACCCCAAGATGGGTCGTTACGTTTTAAACCAAATTTTTGGAGGATTTCTCCACGTATTTGCTTACAAATTTATTAAAATTAGTTCCTCCGCTTTGTATGTAGTCAGTCCAACAACGACGTCTTAAGCATTTGCAGATGCTTTAATGACTTCAATACTATTGGCGATGTCGAAGGGAAACTATTTATTATCAATGAAAATCGTTTCCGTTGGGCGCCAATTAAGACAATTTTCTTCTTTTTAGCGTACTAGTGTACTTCCTTCTACCAATTTCTGCTCCATCGTTATAAATAAGTCCAGCTCATCCGTTTCATAGTTAAACCATCTCCAACGGTAGATTTTACAGAAAACCTTTAAAGGAATTTCATACCCTCTTGGTTAGTGACAGTGAAGAAGAAAACAGACGCACCGGTGAGGTGCGCTTAATCGAATACGATCAACTCTTGCATCCGTCCACTGTACACTCTCTGCTCTCAGTGTTGACCATGCTAACAAATATAGAAATTCCTCTGGGTCGGTCTTTTTGTACTGAACGACACAAAAGCCAAACCAGACGATGAAGAACAACAAGTAGAAGAGGAATGAAAAACGAACAAAATACGAGGTGGATATCAAAAGAGAATAAACGTATTCTAATTTTAGCATAATATACGGATTTGTGTTGTTTGGGTTTTCGGCTCTTTTCCTTTACACCAACACATCCAAGAGTCTCTCTCTCTTGGACAATACACGCACTGGGACTTAGACCTTTCCTGGAATTCATTTACTTTTTTTTTCTCTTACAATATGAATTAGTTTTAATTAAAGTGCGGACGCGATTATGATCACAGTCAGGTTTTTGGCCAAAGAGTTTTCTTTTCTTGAATTCCTCTTCCTTGCTTTCATATGGTGTGGTGGACTTGAAAGTTACTTAAGGATGTGATTCGGCAAAGGCATCACATCAGCAACACAGCAACATATTGAAGGTACTTCGGTTCAGCATGTTTTGTACGCGGCATGGGCAAGGATAGCATTATGATGCAGCATGTTTATTGGGGTCCGGTATAAGTGATAGCGGTGCATTATCATGGGATACCTGTTCCCATTGGTATTTTTTTTTATTTTATTGCGCTATAAAGGGGATATTCTTTTCTTTTTTACAAGAACCAAGAAAAAAAAGGACAAGAATGCAATCAGTATGAATTGATGTAGTCATCCTTTTGATAGAATTCTTGGAACGATATTCAAATTCATTCACTGGATTATCCTGTCTAAATATCCAAAGCAATTTTGGCTGAAGGTTACCTTCCTGTAAGATGATATGTTTGATAGGTTTGAAATATCATGGTTGCTTGTAAAATGGTAATAATATGTTTTCGTAGAATTGAGTGTTTGGATTTCATTAACGAATGAATATTTTAACAGATTTTAAGGTGAACTAACTTGTGAGTCGTTAGGGTGTGCTGTAGTTTCACATTTGTTGCAATTCACAAACACATGTACTGTACTGAACGTATTGCATGTCCTTAAAGCACTGAGCAGCAGAGCAGTTCTCTCATTCGACAGATTGAGGAAGCATACAAATTAAGTTCATATTTAAAACTAGAAAACTATTGTAAATGCCTTTTATTGAGTCGTGTGTTGTAGATCATGTGTTTTGGAGCAGTTTTACTTGAAATGACAAAACTCTGCAACCCATGTCACCTGGTGTCTGAATTTGACAGAAAGGACAATGAAATCTTTCCTTCACTGCTCGGACTGTGATCACACTCCTCATCCTATCAAAAGAACATTTCTCAAAGCTGAACCTATCTTTTTTATTTTTACGTCTTCGATTAAAGGTTAGGTTTTCTATGAAAGTAACACTCCTGGATCAATAATCGGACTTCTAGCACACTTTAAAAGTTGAAAAATCCTACCAACTCCTATCAATAGTTTAGTATTAGTATTGTATTACAATAAAATCTCGTACTCGGATCGTAGATAGAGAATCCGAATGCTACACGACAATGCACAGATGCAGATCGATTGAGAATTGCATAAAAAAGGAGCTTAAGATTCGTTGTATATTTTGTACTCTAACTTTTCTTAGAGTTAAACATTATAGAGTGATCGCGAATATCAAATGCTTTTTATGCCAGTTCAGAAGCTTCTTGGAAAAATGAGAATCAAGAAGTACGGCGCAACCTGAAATGAATACGCAATTCCATATTTCCCTGGACCTACAGAATAATATGGAACAAATGGTTTTTAAAGACGAGAAAAATTAATATATGTACATAGTCGAGACGGCAACATCTGATGACACTTGAAAATGAAATTGGGAGAGATCAGTAGAAATCTACTCAGAAGCACTGCACGTTTAGCGTTTTCCATGTAGGAATCCTTGAAATCAATTGACCAAGAAATTCATTAATCAACAATCAATAGCGATCAAGAGAAGTCCTGGAATGCGGATATGAGTAGTTGTTGATGATTTCGAAAGCTTGAATGGACGACTGCACCCCGAAGGCGGATACTAACTATCATCTCGTTGCATTCTAATATTGGCGAAAGTTCTGTCTCCAAGAGAGCTACCCTAAAACCCTGATTCATTGGAATACGATTGATTTGATTGAATTTCGGTAGCTTAACCAGGACTCCCACTAACAAATTTACCCAGTTAGCTCGGTCCTTAGCTAACAGCCTCCAGTTATACAGTACAGATCGGTTGAAGACTCCTTCTTCTTGTGCACGCCATCTAAGACGTTTTCCTCTACTGCGTTGTTAGATTTAAAAACTCTACGAGTCGGAGAATTTGTATCCATTGCCGCTATATATCCTAGCCATTGACTACGTCGATGTCGCTGTATAGCTAGTATAGTACGTATCCCTCTCCAAAGCCCTTCAACGCAAATGGGATCGAAAATTTTACGCAGAGTCTTTCACTCCAAGCTACCGAGGGCAAGAATACATACATATGTTCACCCGCTTCAGGTAGAGGCCAATCTTCAGAACTATTATATGAAACAAAACTAAATTGTACAAAATTTCCTTAGTTGTTCGAGATATTGCTCTATATCTCAATTGCTGTTTCAGCCGAGAGAAACAGCGATTGGGAAGAATTATTCTTCGGTTAATTTCCGCTAAGATTTCATTGTCAGAAGTTGTACAGAGCCAAGTAGATTTTGACGTTTTGTCCAATTCGTTGACCCATTTTGTCAGCTTTCGTTTCAATACTAGAGTTGAACCAGTAGAGATGTCTCTATAAATGCTGTAATACGCGACCTTAAACTTGGTACAAAAATGTAAGATGATTCCAGTTTCTTGGCCTTCCAGGATCTGTAGAAGTATGAAGATTTTTTTGGCCTGAAATCACACTAAGATAAGATAGGATCTTTTAAAATCTTAAGATCTTCAGAAGATTAATACCTTTGTAGTTAATGTAATGCAGAGTCTTCCTTTCTTAATGAGATTCCATTGATCGGGCATACACTCATCTGACCAAATCTTAGAGACAAGCTAGTGTTTGCTCTCTACCAAGTCATCTTCAACTAGTTTAAACAACTTGGTCTGTAGGGCTGTACTGTGATATCCTTACTTCTCTTTGATTAGGTAGACGAAAATTGTAGGTATCATCACCTATGTATGTACATTAAATGGCTCATTCGTTATACAGTCTGCAGAGGAGATTTTTGTGTTTATGTATTTATTATCCAGCACTTCAGACCCATTACGTAAGATAAACGATTGGATTGAGTACAAGTATCCGGCAACTGCATCCTTAGACTTTTCCTTATTCCATGACTACCGGACCACACCGGTGCGGCGGGAACTCTTTTTGCAATAAACGGAATCAATCTCACGGAAGCGCTCATCCATTTACTGAGTTTCCGTTTTAAGATTCTATTTAATATTTCCGCTGTCAACTTCTTGGATTATTCTTTCACATACTTTTGTTTTAGTTGCATTGAAAGTATTGCAGATGTCTTAGGCCAGTTCAGTTCGATGGCTGGAACCAGAGCTCAAACAAAATAGTCTCAAATTCCTTCCAATTGCAATTCCAGTAACATTTGAAACCACTGTAGGTACTACGGTACAAAATGTTATACACACTCAATCAGGATGATTTGAAAAGGAGTAGAATTCTAGCACACGGCAGGAATCCTCGAAATTTAATTTTATTACCTGTATACGCGCAAAAACCAAACAAACAGGTTACACTGAGAAAGGCATCTACGAAAAAAAGAACAAAAAGAGAATACAAGAGGAACAAAACAAGTAAGAAATCGATGAAGAAGAAGAAACAAACAAAATGAAAAAGGATCACCAGCATTCCAATAGAGACGATGACTTGGTCTGCCACTGCTGGTGCTGCCATGCCATCATCATCATGGTGCATGGTCCAACTTAACGCGCTGGCCCAGGCGTTCCCGTGGCATTCGCAGTAAACACGAGACATTGGCACAGAACGCCTGACGACTATGATGACGACTATAAGGAGGACGCCTTCTCGACAACGGTACGTGAGAGGTTTCGTCTCCTAGCATTACCACAAAATGATTTTTGCTACTCTCCAGACTTAGATCTTCCGATGGATGCTGCTGGTGAATATGAAAAATTCCAGCCACCGTCAGATTCTTGACATTGTGCGTACAAGTGTGTGCTTGTGTGTATGATTCTAATTGAGCAATAAACAGTTAATCATCTCAAAGAAAAAAAGTTTTTTTTTTTTTTGGAATGTATATTGGGAAATTTGGACGTCGTCAGCAAGTTCATCATGTAACGCCGTAGCTGTCGTCACTGCACACACGCACTCTATAAATATTTTCCCTTCTCCACGGTCGCGCTGGTGGAGAGACGGGAATCCAACGGAGATGACCCCCTGCCTCCCCCATCCGGTCTAAATTCAAAAGTGTCCAATTTCATTACATACTCGTTGTCGTGTGTTGCCCCCTTCATCCCACCATATCGGTGGCGCTGTGTTATGTGCCATGCTGTGCTGCACAAGCATGTTGCAAAGCCAACACATTTTCAAAGTCGGACCGTTTCATCTGCTGCGGCTCTGTGTGCCCCAAGTGCGCGCTGTGCCCTCCAATCAATGGTGGTGGCCGGAATACTTGAAATTCCAGAGTTTAAGAAATCACACCAACACACCGCAACCGGAGAGAAGCCACCGCGCGCGCACACACCACTATCACAATCAGAAGACAACAATCATTTTGAAATCTCATTTCATTATGGTATTTACAGAAAAACTAGTAAAACATGTTTCAATGTTTTTTTTATTTTTTCATTTTAGGAAATAAGTGGCAATGGTACATACCGCTAGGCAATGGCATGGAATTCCATGCCACGGAATGTCAGGGGGGTCGCCGGGGGCCGTTCATGCAAGTTTACAACATGACGATGTGATAACGCACGCGTGTACTTACAGATAGACGACAGATATGCGTTCCTCAGCACATAAATCATCTGATGTCGGGTGGCTTAATCAAATAACAATAAAATAGTTTAGATTAGGAAAATATGTGGTCTTTGTCCTCGAAAAAAAGGGGCGATAGGCTCTCATATCGGGCATTCGCGCATCGTATATGTGTGTATGTACATTGTATGTAGGTGGTGCGGTGCGGTACGGTGCACAGGGTTAAGGAGCGTTACAGACCATATAGACGAAGGCATTTTTTCTTTATTGGATCAGCTGTGGATGTGATGGTAGTTGATGGAGATGGCATTAACCGCGATCTCGATTCTCTGGTATTATTTGGTTGGTGATGCCTCTCTTTCTCCTCGATGTTGGTGGATTTGGATTGCACAAACCTCTGGCGCGATAGGAATAAACATAATGAAATGTTCAAACAACATTATTCAAAGGTGTTGCCAGAAGTATGCATATCTTGAAATTGAAATTAGTAAGTCCTGCTTAGTGTCTACTTCACCATTGCTATAGTAGTGAGAAATGTTCAAAGCACTAACATGATTGGGTCACGCATGGTACCCCATTCAAGTTGAAAGGGACTTTAACCAACTTTGTTGAACAAGCTGGGTGGAGGGGTTTGTTGTTTCAGGACGAAATTTACCGCGGACTGTGCCCTGTGCCCGTCAGTCGATTTGTTTACATTAATTTTCTTTGTTTCATAGGTGTTAACTGTCAAAATCAACTCATCTTTCGTTGAAAATACGTTGCGTTGAATGCCAAACTTTAGATCGAAATGAAAATGTCAGACATGCTTATTGCTATTGTATGTACATATGTATGTCTTCACCGAAAATAAATCCGAGACTTACCAATTTAAATCCACCTAAATGTTCATCAAGGTCTTAAGATTTACTAAAAATCCTGATTAAATCCTCATTCCACACAAATCAAACAATCCTCTCTTATGCGAGGAAACGTAACTTTCTTGTGCTGACAAGGAAAGACAAATTACATAAAACCATAACGTCAAATAAATTCAAAATACATATATTGATGACTTGCTATACTTAGTTTTATTTCATTTTTAATAAGAATTTTGGTAATTCTGGCGTAGACACCAATGCAAAGTACATCCACTTCTGGAAATTATAGAAACATATGTATTACCAGTCTAATTGACATGAAACATCTACGTGCGTTTCGGTGGAAACGTATCTAAATCTGTTGTTCTTATATGTAGATCCGTTTCATTGCATAAGTGCGGTTCTGTTTTGGGCGTAGGGTTCTAATTTGAAGTGAATAAACCATCGTAAGAATTGCCTATTTTTTGTGTTAAAGTTAGTTGTCAAACCATTTCTCAAACTAATATAGCACGACGGTGTTCTGCAGTAGGCCTCCACCAGTAGTGAAGAAACTTTGTAGTTAGTAACATTACCACGTCCATTTTGCAGGGAATTTCTTCTGGCAACTCTCTGACACACATACCACACTTAAGCAACAAAAAAAAAAACCAAAAACAATAACGACGATCAACCTCAAACAAAAATGTTTACTGTAAAAATCTAAGGCAATGTAGTCGTACATGGCTGCTCTCGCACACTCTTCCATCCGCATACCTATCTCCCAAGTTAGAGCACTATGTCTTCACACGATCCCCCCACTCGCACACAATCAAAACACTATGATCTCTGAGCGAGGTCCCAAAAAGTCATTCGCGATCGATTCTGTTAATGAACGAAAGAACTGTGGAACAAGGTGGAGGTGGTGACGACCGCGGGTGACGATGGCTTGGAGGTGCCAGTACAGCAGCGGCATGGAACGATCGACGTCGGCCAAACTCCAATGGAATGCTGTGGCATAAAAGTTGTGAATGAACTAAACTTTCAGACCTCAGGAATGTGCACTTGAGACAGCGAGAAACCTCACACAGTGATACGAAAATGCTACGATGCGCATAAGAACGAGACAAAGCGATGCTACACTACACTAGGAACAACCGAGATGGATACGGGGAATGAAATTCCAACACTTGGCCCCAGAGAATTCGCAATGGTGTTGGTTTTAGGGGTACATACTCCACTACACTCCATCGAGGCCCGTCAAAGTCGATGGGGTATACTATCTACCACATACTTGCATGTAGCTGAATAGCGATATGGCCATACGCTAAGTGTGTTGACTCTTCGCGTTTGTGTACAGGTCACACCGTTGCGTTTATCGTGCGCGTGTGCTGTGTGTGACAGCGTTCGTACATATGCACACTAGCACACTTAGTCCGGGGGCCATAAAAAGTTAAACAAACATCGTAAAAGTGTGAATATTAACCCGTGAGCCCGCATTCCAATGTGATTCAAGCAACGATCAACGACAGCAACGACCACGACGATGGCATTAGAGCGTGCTCGTTCCCACTGATAGTTCGAGTGTCGCCCCCTCCCTAGGACTGAATGGGAACGCAGTAGTGGCGCTCGTCCGATAATGAAGTTCGGTGTAGATCGGTCTTTTTTTTCGAGGGCATCTTTTTTTCCGGGGGGGCGCTTGAGTAAAATTTTGATAAAAGCAAGTAAAAAAAAAGTATCTATGTATGTCTCTATGTACAGCATACATACATACATATGTGGAGCTATGGAGTATGTAAGTTTCTCACGTAGTTTCGGCTGGTTTTGTTGTTGTTGTTGTTGTTGTTGTTGTTGTTGTTGGTATTCAGGCCTTATTGTACCTTTTTGGTTACACATTTCGGGACAGATCAATTGGAAGAAATCAGACCTCCGATTGGTCCAAACTCGGCGGACTCTTGGGCAACTTTCATTTTTGTTTTTGTTGGCGGTTTTGGCTGCTCCCCTCCTCCTGGGGGTTATTTATATCTTCCAATAAAATAGCAAACAAACAGAGAATTGGCTTTGGCTTTGGCTATTGGAGATCTTGTTAATGAGAAACCAGGTTAAGCCAGCATATCCAGCGCGGGGGTAAATCCTTGATTCATTATTAATCTGGTGACTGACTGTCTTGGGTGTTTTGATGATGATGCGTAGCTTACAAATTTATGTGGAATTTTGTTTGTTAATTATTATCGATAGTTAATTTATTACTAAATTCCTCATTTGTTATAGCAATTTAGTTTACAAGTTTCAACAGACATCGTGGAAGGTCATCATCTAGTCGAAAAGGTTATGACGAGAATGACGTCTGTCAGAATATTTATTAATTTATCTGAAGTTGGTAGCTAAACTCGCTTAAGTCTTACGTCAATCGGTTGAGATTGGGTTACATTTCTTTTTCTACTTTTTTTTCTTCTTTTTTATTTATTTTATTACCCTTTCGCTGTCCTACTTTCTATTAATTTAGCAGAAATGTTTCTTCTAACATTTCGCCAGTCATAATAAAGTGACATTGTTCGGTAAACATGTGAGATGTGACGTAGGCTCAAACTACTTTCCATCAATTGTGCGGATTTCTACTAACAAAATGGCGGCTGTGATATCTTGTCACGAGATTGTTTTTAAGCTCAGTATCTACTTCATTTTGTTATTCTATGGTGTGAGATGTCCTGCAAATTGTTATGGTAGAATTCGTAAGGATTACTGGTAAGTTTTAATTGTTATTCTAATTAATCATTCTGACACTTACATCTCTAGGAAGCAGTCAAGCCAATGTCAAAATTATCGTAGTTCAAAAGTGTTTCTATTCTTTCACGGCCTTCGAAAAGTGCGTTCAACATTTTTGTACTCCTAATCCTATCCTTAGAACTCCAAGTGTGGCCACATATCATTACCAACAGATCTATAGCTTATATCAACTGGTTCTTTGTTTAGTTCATTTGGACCAAGATCGTTTACAAAAGTGTGTACACACTATGCTTTGTACATGTTGTACCAACATTAGTATGTACCACTAACGAATCCGCAGATCACAGTGCTGTACTACATAAGGTACGAGATTAACCAGGTTACTTACATATTTACGAACTTCTACAGCAAGCTTCTAGTGATATGCACAATAAATAAAAAAAGAGACCATCAGGTCTCAAAAGCTCAGTGCTGTGACCTCAGACTGCGATTACAAACCCTTGTAGGTAGGCGCAAATCCCTCTAATTCACGCCTAACATCCTTCCTCAACCTTCCAAAATCATTTGTTGCTCTTCGTAATTCATTTAACAGTCCTGCTTAGTGGCCTACTGAGACAGAGAGGGCTTCTCATGAATTAATAAATGATGGTAGATCCATAGTTGGAGGTAACCCACAGCTATTGCCACTTTACCGCATCTAGTACAAATCTAAGAAAAACATATTTAGCATTGATTGCAGATCTAGGAATCTGTATACAAAAATTTAAATCATCGAAAGGATATCACAGACATCTGAGTTCTTCTAAGAAGCTTGCACTGCGTCAAACCCAACTAAAGTAATGTCATAATGATAAGATAACTGGATTCGGATGATGTATGCACATGATTTTGTACTCATGCATGGGCCACAATTCTCTGTGACTGAATTAGTGAACTTTTCTGAAAGCTGATTCTAGATATAACTGAAACCAAGCAATATTTTTCCATAACTTCTCCTCTGCTTTTTACTATCGTTTAGCACATTTTAATACAGGAAACCGTATTGATATTCTACGAGACATCCTGTCTCCTCAGCAAATGGTTTGTTCAACAACATTGAAAATTCCCATTGCTTGGTAGAAGATTGTAAGAGGAAGATGCAAGCAAAAGATGGTTCTATTCGGGAATAGAGCGCCTGATGGGGTTCACAGATCTTGTATTTTGAGTGAACCTTGCGATTCTTTCGCAACTAAAGCGCCCAAGAGAAGTAAGTCCGAGCAGAAAGTGTCTGAGCGCTCTGGTTGCAGGATATTCGCAAAGGGAATGGTCGTAATTTTCCTCATTCTCCTCGCATTTGTCCAAGTTCATAACCCAGGGTATGAACTGTTTACCACATGGCATTGTTCCAAGGTGAAGATGATCGTCGACTATTAAAGTGTGCGTTAATAATCCCTCTACTGACTGCTGGAGGAATACACTCTCTTTACTACATATAGATCGCAGTTCTTGGCTCTCCCGATGAGCACTATTTAAAGAGTCTTAACCTCACTTATAATTTGATTTCTTCTTCAGGTTTTCTTAATATGTGGGATCTGCTGAACCTGTAAAGTTCAGAAAGGGGATGAGTTCCTCCATGGACTTTGTCTATTCTTCACTAGTCTTCGGCAGTTCAGATATCTGGTCAGTTTTAAAATGTAATGGTAGATATTGCCCTTAAGAACACTTGGCTTTTCGCGCAGAGGCTCGTTAGGGGTTGATTAACTCATCTGCTCATTTGTTTCCCTAAAAATGGATAAGTTGGGTAAGAACCCAGATGTTGGTAATTATTGATTGTAAAAATAGAGAGTTACTTCTGGTCTAAAAGATCTAAATTGGAAAGTAGACTTGCGACTTAGAGTACCTACTCATTGCTTTTCCTGTTCAATATTCTGGGGTACTGCAACATAGCCAGTTTACTTAGATATCATTATGAGCTAGAATTGGACTAACCAAACAATGAATGTGGCAGTAGTATCTTTGCACCCCTAATACCTACACAGGCCAGTCTTTGCAATTTTTTTAGGGTGGAACGGGAAATGGCTTTATTAGCCTTAGATCAACCTTTGATATTCATTCATCTTGTATACAATACATTCTCCTTGTTGGAAAATTTAGACGATTTAGACTCATTTCGTAGACGCTGCTCCAGTCTCGGTCACAGCGAATATCGGAAATATCTCTACAGATATCTCTCTCTGAAAAAAAGCAAAGGAAACAAACTCGTTCAAACTGTGACTAAAATGTGAGTAAATGGCAGATGTACATACGCCAATAGCAGATGACCGATTTAGAGCAAAGTGCCACCCCTATTAGAACACATAACTAAATAGAATTACTAACTAGGTCACCAGAAATGCATACCATATGGCTCAAAACAGAAAGTAGCCAGATGATAGCTGAACGTCCCAATGAACCTCATGTACTAGATACCTCTAGTATGGATAAGTGTGAACCATTACCATTGCCACAGGCAGGCCTCTCATGATTTCCTTCAAAAAAACCTTCTGAAACTGGAATTCGTGGGCAGTTATTCTCTCTGGCATAGTGTCGAGTCTACGTGGTCGAATAACGTGCTCTTCATCTCCTCAAGACATGCTGAATGTGTATATTATCCTGGGTTTTGCTCAAAAACATGAAGTGTCTCTTTACTAAGCAGTGTTCAATAAGAACTCCTGGGAACCTGAAAACGATATAATTATGACAACCGAGTCAAATATTGTCCACCCCAGAGAGACGGCGCAGTAAATGAAGTGAAACACTTAAGTGAAACCAACTGGCTAACGAGCGAGCTAGCTCCAAATCCCTAGTTACATAAAAATGAAGTTCATTCTTATATGTATGTATATATAGAGGTCAGCATCGAATAATAACAGATTCCCTCGAAGGATCGCACCCAAGACATCATACAATTACATTTAAGTATAATGTCCAAATCCTTTTCAGGAACTTCAGTGTCATACACCCTTTAGGACATGAATTCGAACAACGAGAAATAACTTGGCTTCCTCGAATGCGACTGTACGAGTATATACTAAAAACTTCACTTTTTGTAGATAGTCGGACCAACAACCCATCGTTCTGAACTGGCTAGGATGTGCGTTTGTCAGAGTTCTTCATAGTCATACTATGTTTTCCGAAGTGTGACTTGCTAACTGACTAAGAAAGGTCTACAGTATTTCTAGAGAAACTCGATTCAGACATTGTTTATTCTCTAAACATAATATCATCAAGTCTATAACATAAAAGGTGAAACCTAATCCTTAGAAAGTTACTAAGCCTTCTGAGAAAAACACTTAAATACCACCAACAGGTGAATTATTCTAGGACCGGAAGTAAGTCTAATGAAAACATGCTAATAAGAAACCGATATTGGCAATCAAAAGGCTAACCACAAAATTCAAATTGTCAAAACGACTTGTGAATCAGATAGGCCGTAATTTTCCAGTGAAAAACCTCTTCAGCATGTGACATTTCTAACCAATTTCTCATCACCATATATCAGCTTAATGACGACAATGTACAGATAAATAGATATTTATTCATTTAACCAGTCGGGATGCTAGATGTACCGAATGACTGACTGTGTGTAATCGGGGTCTCTTGCTGAGCGGCAAGAATTCCACAGCCCATTTAATTAATTAAAGTTACAAGTGTAAGAGCATGACTAACATTCAAATGAACTTCGTCTATCGAGCATCAAGCGGCGGGCGACCACGACTTAGAAGCTCACCACCATCACAAACAATCACCAAGCCAAGATCGAAGGTTGAATCTATTAATAAAGTTCTGCTGCTGCTATGGCTGGTGGTAGCTGTTTGGTTAGGTTGCTGCAGGATTTGTGAATGGAAAACAAGATACACGAGTCATCGGAGTTTTTCTCGGAATGCATTCTTGAGCCATGATAAAATCTCGTGCATTAGTGTCGTAAGAAAAGATTGAATGAAAACCTGGTCACATGACGGCGGTGGGGCGCGGCGTGCGGTGACTAAGGAAAAATACATTTTTATGGATGGCCTCCAGAGAGCGCTAGATAGTGGATAACAAATCGAATATCTATTTGTTTATGCATGTAGGTGTTTATATAACTGGAATTTTAATTGGTTAGAATTCTAGGTGCTCGATGTGGCGCTTTTGAAAAACAGACATGTCTAACTACACTATGCTCCAAGGCGAGGACTGCTGCTAGTGCCGCTGCTGCTGCTGCACTGATGGTGCTTTTAATAGGTTATATGCTCATTTGCAATTATAGTCACTTTATTGTTTAGCTCAAGACGGATTTCTTTGAAATCATAAAATGCAACCATTTTTAATGAGCAATTTCCCATTCAAAACAATCAATCCATTGGTTATTAGTTACGAATAAATGCTAATTCAATACTCGTAGATCATATAAAGTCGTATGACGTTGCCGGTGGCTACACGGTATTGACTAAGTCGGCCAAGGTAAACTTCACTTGGTTATTTGCAGACAAATCCTTTTAAACAGTTCAATTTTGGTAGAATGAAAAACACGCCAAAACACAAAGAGTTTCTGGTTTTTTCGGCGCTTTTTCTTAGAAATGTTTAGACTAATTTTCAGGTCTAATCTTCGCCTGACAGCGAATATTATTAACATCTGTAGAGGTTAGTTTTAGAATCAGGATAGAGTGGTTCTATGTGGATATGGGAGATGTGGAGACAGACTTAGACCAATAAAGGTCCATTGTGATACCGTGGTTGAGAGGATCACCTAGATAAGACAGAGCTGGACAAGTCCAGAGGAGGTAATGTGAAAAGAGGCACTGCCTTTTGGCATGTTGGTCTATCAGACAGTGTTCAGTAAGAACACCGAAAACGTGGCTGATCTGTGATCGCTTCAATAGAACCAACTCCGCCCTACGTTGCGTTTTGTATAGAAATATTGCAAAAAATTTCCCATCTACAGTTGGAACTATATACAAAAGCATTTAGAAAGAAATTGCATGTAGTGAGGCCCATACCCAGACTCCACCATTTTGGGAAGATCCTTTGGGTATACCCAGTTTGAGGAGTCCTGCAATTACCTGCAATATCTCTGTGGCCCAGCACCTAATATAACTGAATGTTGAACTACTCAGACATCTCCAAGAGAGACAACTAGCAGTGTAAGGCGTGAGTGAAAAAGTGAAAAAGCATGATTCTAGCGATTTGGTTGCCGCTTGACTCTCAGTTTAAACCATGACAAGGCTTTCTTAACCGCCAACGCTACAATACTCTGGGAGGCAAAATGAGATGCTCAGACAGAGCTTGTCAGAGAATATACCGCATCCCAACCCTTCATCAGCCTTGCGGTCGTCCGTATAGAAGCGGACTGAGCTATCCATAGGAAAGAAAACAATGACCCATTCACTACGATCAGGAATCCTCGTGCAGAAGTGCGGACAGATAGAGGTTAAGTGTTTAAAGAAAAAGTGATGGGTGTCTTGAAGACAAGTAATGGGTTATTGGTGAAATCATTTTAACTCCATATGTGCGTACGTATCCATCCTTCCGTTATCCAAAGCTTTAAAATACCAGCACTAGAGTATTATTTTTACACTTTGGATAAAGAGGATCCAACCTCCAACTACTGAAATATCGAAAACGGGCAGATAACTTACTGCAGATACTATTATAGCATTTATTCCGAGGAACTTGATGGAATAATTCCTGGAAACTTGATATTTGGTAGCACTATTAGACAGGCAACTAATAGGAGAAGTTAAAGTTTTCTTTGTTTTTCCATATACGTTTTAAATCAGAACCTTTTACAGCTCGTTTTGTGCATTTGAAGGCTCTGGGCTCTAAGTCGAGTTGTATAATCTTTTTCTTCACTTCACATTTGTCACTCCGAAGAACATCGATATGAACCAGGAAAACGCCATGAAGAGCAGCATGAAAACAACTTTCCTTAATCCAATCAGGAGTTTGCTGCGGATGAGTAAAGTTCTACCCTTCACCTCATAGGCCTTGACCTGTTTCCACTATGAATGTAGAGCTGTAAGTCTTCAGATTGCAAGCTTTTCTAATCGAGATTAGATTTTTAACTCCTCTTAAAAATACTTGTTTACCTCAAGTTCTTGGGTCAAGTAGATTTGGGGAATTAAAGGTTCTTACGAGTTCTTATTTTTTCCGGCATCATAGATTTACAAAATTGTTGAAACCCATTTCTTTTAAAAAGCTAGTTCACCACAGAAATTTCGCTTTTCGAAAATACTTTAGTATTGTATTCTATTTTAATAGAAAACTTAAAATTAATTGAGGAAAAATGTTAATGAAGGTAGGTTTTGAATATCGCTACAATTAACCTATACATTGTGCAGGACTACGCCCATTGTTAAGGGGCGTTTACTTCAACATTTAAGTCACAAGTTATCATTGTATTTTTATAGATACATTGCACAACTCACAACCCCACTCCCATTTAATTGGAGCTAATTTAATAGAATGGGTATAGGGAACGATCCGTTCTAGTTCTAGATTTTCTCTATTAGACACTGGAGTTGCTTCGATTTTTTCATCCTTATTGGAAACTTATATATTTTATATATAGGTGTAAGATTATTCGATCCATAAAAAAACCACTTTATAATAAAAATGACTTACAAGCACCCGAAAAGATGGAGAATGTGCAATGTACCCATTCTATCGGAAGATGCTATAACATTTGCAAATGGCGGTAGCAGTTAGTTTTGTTATTTCGCCATGGAATAGTGTACTTGTCAAGATCGCAGAATGCTTTATCTGTCTATTTTCTTGTGGAATACTTCGTCAGTGATTTTGGCGGAACATGAATTCTGTCCATCCTAACTAACTGGTAAAACACTGAAGAAGAGCCGGAAACCCTTGCACTGTTCGTTCCGAAGAGAATAACGTCGCAGTGGCTAGACGTCATGGTTACCGGGGGTTTCTGTGACTGGTGAGCGATACAGAACCATGGTTTACGAGTTTTTATTCCGGCAGATATTGAGAAATAATTGAGGATGTCCATAAACAACCATTTAGCTGGTTGAAACATAATATAGATATTTCAGGTCCTTGAAGAGTACAAGTTTTTATTACACAATTGTCCACAGACCTGTATAGGCATTACTTTTGCATATTTCTGTGTTCTCGTGATTGTCAAAATAGTCTCATCTGTAAAAACCTATGAACCTATTCACACAGGACTGTCGAACTGTTTTGTTTTTTTTTTGACATTCGCATGTTCAGACTGATAGTCCTGTCTGAACACTTCCCCAGATTTGTTGACACTCTTCGTGTGTTTAGCAGTTTTTCTTACCTTCTGACATACTTTTTAAGTTCCGCGAGCTGGTCATTTCACCGAGGAACATTTCGTTTACACAGTCTGACAGCTGTGTCCCTAAAACAGCTGTCTTGATAGAAAGTACGCAATAGACCATTTAGTCATTATGCTCTCCAAGTTCCCTGTGAACAAACATGTATAACTTAGAGATACAGATACAGATTCCAGTCTCTGGACAAACAACCCTTGAAACCTATCTGTTCCTTAACAGGCATGAACTTTGATACATAACAGAGAACCACATACCCGTATGTATGTTAATCATACATCATCTTGTCAAAGAAAAATTACAAACAATTGTAAGATAACTTTAACTTAAATCACATACATAGCTGCATACCTTTCTAGGTACTGTTTCTATTTTAAACTGACATTTAACACAAAAGAAGATCTCTTTCATTAAAGATTCAAGTATTCTCATCTTCGGAAGATGAACACATCTAATTGCTGGATATAACTTCCCATTTAGACATTGATTACAGATCCGTGATAAAAATTCATGCTTGGACTATGAACGAAAGAGGTCGTCTTGCTTGTAATTGCAAGAGAAGTACTTGTGAAATAATGGTGTGATTATAATCAATACTTCATGATTATAAATAAATTTAATGCAAATTTTTTCTCATGGAAACATGCCATGCACACTGTATCAGCAATTTTCTTGAGCTTACCTTACCTCTATTACACGAGCGTTTTAAATGTTAACATTGAAAAATGTCCTCTAAAATCGATTGAAGTGATCTTGAAAGAGACTGTCAGCATGACACAGTAAAATCCTAGATTTCTCCTCAATATAGAATTTCCTGAAGGCAATAGTTTACCCTGTTTTTATATTTTATGACTGATTTGAAGATTTATCGTGAATTGCTCAATGGGGTGTCCTTGTTAGCTAGAAGCTGAAATCGGAGTCTATAAGACTATTAAAAGTCCAATAATTTTACTCTGGATTGATTGTAAGGTTAAAATGAGAAAAATGGGAGACAGCCCAGTAAATTTACAGAGATGTGCTAACTAGACAGAGCTAAATCATTAAAATTTCTCCTCCTTGAAATCACAAACTGGGTTAAGGCATTTCAAGAAATTCATTAATTAATAAATAAAAATATATTCTAGCAATCTGGTCCTGCTTGTGCTTGATCAAATCAAGAAAATTGGAGTCAGCCAATCGAACACATGCTGACTATTCATAAAGGCCGCTGAAACTGTTAAAGAATTTGGCCATTTTTCAATGTGGTCTCCCACATTGCTTAAGGGTTCGATCGAGGGCCTTTTTCCATCTTTGACCGTGGTACTCTGCATTGACTTTCGAATGGCAGATAGCGGCAAACTGAGTGCACCAACGTCTAAATCATACGCTAAACGTTTTTTGGTTAAGTTTTTTGTTCAATTTCGTCCATTTGACTCAAAACGCTAAGGAAGAGGAGATAGGAGATGATATTGCATTTGAGGTGCAACCAGAGGTTTTTCTCACACTTGACCCCTGTATACCTATGTACCTTCTTCCCAAATGCGACATAGCGACCAACTGAGTGCACCAACGTCTAAATCATACGCTAAACGTTTTTTGGTTAAGTTTTTTGTTCTATTTCGTCCATTTGACTCAAAACGCTAAGGAAGAGGAGATAGGAGATGATATTGCATTTGAGGTGCAACCAGAGGTTTTTCTCACACTTGACCCCTGTATACCTATGTACCTTCTTCCCAAATGCGACATAGCGACCAACTGAGTGCACCAACGTCTAAATCATACGCTAAACGTTTTTTGGTTAAGTTTTTTGTTCTATTTCGTCCATTTGACTCAAAACGCTAAGGAAGAGGAGATAGGAGATGATATTGCATTTGAGGTGCAACCAGAGGTTTTTCTCACACTTGACCCCTGTATACCTATGTACCTTCTTCCCAAATGCGACATAGCGACCAACTGAGTGCACCAACGTCTAAATCATACGCTAAACGTTTTTTGGTTAAGTTTTTTGTTCTATTTCGTCCATTTGACTCAAAACGCTAAGGAAGAGGAGATAGGAGATGATATTGCATTTGAAGTGCAACCAGAGGTTTTTTTCACACTTAACCCCTGTATACCTATGCACCTTCTTCCCAAATGCGACATAGCGACCAACTGAGTGCACCAACGTCTAAATCATACGCTAAACGTTGATAAGAGATGATATTGCATTTGGGGTGGACCAGTGGACTTTGACCATCTTTTATTGCGTTTGGGTTGGATCGAGGGCCTTTTTCCATCGTTGACCGTGGTACTCTGCATTGACTTTCAAATGCCTAATAGAGGTCCAACTGAGTATACCAAAGCCTAAATCATCCGATTTGTGTATTTTAGTTTAAATTTTTTGTTTAATTTCGTCCATTTGACCTATGTATGTATAACGCTAAGCGAAAGGAGATCGAACTTTCCTCTACGTGGAAAGTAAAATAGAAAATTAATGCATAAAAGCACAGTTTACTAATTCTTGTTTTTCTCTTCTTATGGACTTTGGAAACCATTACGAGTTGAGTGTGTAGAGGACATTGTGGCCCTCACTCCTGAATCTAGTGCAGAAAACTTGCCTTTACTTTCCGGGATATGAATCGGGAGGGATAGTTTTTGAGATCTAAGTGTAGCTGAGAAATGCACTGTGATAAAATATCCTTTTAGGAACTGGTAGACTTGAAAGGGCTAATCGGATGGAGAGAAATCGAATTCAGAAAGGCAAACTGTCCATCTGATATTAAGGTAGAAAACCAAAAAAGCCACTGATAGTCTTAAATACATCCCTAAATTTGCAATTCTATACACACATCTCTAGTCTCCACTTACGCGAATCTACTACGCAGTTTTTTTGGGAACGCATCCTACGCGTTTGTGGAGGATTAAGTGAATCTAGAATCGAGACAACATAGAAATAAAACGAGTCTTCATCCGTCAGCACACCTTTCAGATAAACAAATCCAACGATAATTTGAACCAAATACTAACTAACCTATTAAATGCCACCAAAAATATTCAGTACAATGTAAAGTCCTTTATTTCGTTCAACAGCAACTAAGGTGGCCGATAACAGTTGTAAAATCTGTATCTGCAGACGGTCCATTCAGAATTCATGTAACGTGCGAACCCGTTTTCTTCGAAGTCGTTTTCGTTTTGTTTTCTTCTTCTTCTGTTTCTTATGAGAATTTTTTCTCTTTTTGTTCAGCCCGTAAAAATGGCTATGAAACACTTAGTGCCCATGGGACACTCGATAATATTCCGAGAAGGGAAATGTCTTGCAACACTTCTGAAAATATACTTCGTGCATCGTAAATAATAGTGCGGGCAGATAAAAAGACCCGAAATAAAGTGCAAGCAATATTCATTGGAAATTACTAAATACGAGTCAAGGAAGTTACATGTGAATTTAGCGTTGAAATAATCGAAGAAGATTTACTTAGAGTTCATGGTCTAGAACAGTATATCAAGCTGTGATTGTTGATAGATTTTGTAAGTATTCTGCACAGGAGATGGTTTTCCTTAAGTCATCATCAACAGAATAACATATGTATGTAATAATGTATAATATTTGCTAATAAATAAAATCATGTATGTAATCAGGAAACACTTTGCTGCAGCACGCAGACTCGACAGGACCATTGTACTAGAAAGAAAGAAGCAAGATCCAGTATAACCCATTTTACTGGAATTTCTTCGACTTTGAAGCCAAGAATGCACTTTAGCTATGAGGAGCTTAGAGTATTCCCACATACTACGTCAGTACCGATTATCTGACCCTTGCAAAGGCTAAGAGACGTTCGGAAGCAGGTGTTTAGTCGGGTTGGATCCAGGAGAGTTGTATCGTACTCAATTGTGTTCGTAGAAAAAGTCAATGGATTTTCTGATCACGCACACGGGAAGACCCAACGCACGTTCACATCCAGAGAAATCAAGGTCTGCGGGTTGTTAAACAATCTTATCCGAAATATCATTGCCTCCAGTCCCATTTTGACCTAAGACCCATAGAAGAAAGTTCAGCTGAACTCAAAGATTTCTTGCATTTTCGAACTATTTTGCCTAGCTGGCACTACTCCGGCAGATATTCCGGTCCTGCCACCAATTATTGCACACCAGCCTAAGGTTAGGTGTCAATGTATCAGATGGCATAACCATCGAACAAGGACAAGTGACACTCAGGGTCATCGAAACTTTAGTGTGAATGATACCAAAAGCTACCCCATCCAACCACAAAATTTCTAAGTCCACTTAGCTGTTGCTGGATATTCTTCCAAGAAGATTGTATGTAAATCGTGCATTCCGCTTACTTTGTATCTTAATAAGTAATTTTTGATAACTTGGTAAGTCAATGTGTTTTTAAATATATTTTTACTAAATTGGTTTTTAATTTTTAAGGATGAATCCCATTACTTCCATCATAGATTCTATTGCAGGGAGAGAACGTGAAAGTCATCTCTTAATCGTTCTTTCATATCTAATTGCATGTTTGCTCTATGTAGAGCACTTTCTGAATGATTTTCACTATCCTTGCTACTTGGGGTATTATGCTTATAACATGTCACTTCATGACTTTATAACACCCAGATGATTTGGATGGTAAGGACTCTGATGACTGACGCTGTTATATTTCAAAGGGTAGATATTCCACCACATGTAAATATTATGAACGGAGCATAGAATAATAACATTTCAACCATTACAATCCAGGGAGATGAATTGTAAATTTGTTTCGAAAATGCATAACATCACTGGAATCCCAATTGTTCACGATTCAATCCGAAATAATTATTCTACCAGGATTTACCTTAAATGAACCAGAATCGTGCATCCTATCTTCCGTTCGACTGTCAGAGGAACATCCTAAAATACTAACTGACAGATAGACAGAATTATATGGATTAAGTTTATAATCAAATTAAATGTACAGAATCCTTGATACAACAGTAGATGTTGCAAAAATTTGCGGGAAGTCACTACTGCTACTTAATAAGTGATCAAGGCTCCACCTTGGAAGTTTTAATATAATAGCTGTATTGCTGTATTCACCTAATTTTTCATCATATTTAGAGGGAAGAAACCAGGACAGGGACCTGGAATACCTAAGTGAAAAGCCGATTCAAAGAAGGTATTTCTACTTCAGTCGTACAGTGCAGGAGAGGCATTATGTCCTCAAATTCAGAACATTTTGGGGATCATAAGGTTTTTAATTATAGTTTGATATTATTTTTATATATTTTGTTTCTTTCGCATCTTCCTGTACAGATGTTAAGGGACTTTCTTATCATTTATTGCAATAAGAAGATAAGATAGAAGAGAAAACATCAATCTATAGGCCTATTCATAGGTAAAAAACATTCAATACACCTTGAATATATCAAACTTTGTCTACAAAATCAATTTAATAAGGTCAATGATGCAGAAACCAGCACAATAGAGCTTGGAGTATATGCATATGGATGTGTTTTCTATTCTTTCCAAGGAACTTAAATTTTAATTAAAGTGTTCAATAATCATTTTAAAAGAATATGTATTTTAAACGACTGCAATAGATCGAGAATATCTGCAATTACACATGTTAAAATCGTCACAACAAGGTGAGAGTTTGTCACACTCCTTTGGAATGACTGAAAACGATGAATATAACTTAACGCAGGACTTCCTCTAACTTCTGACTTTGTTCACATACATATGTTTCATTGCTAAGAAGTGTCTCTGGTTGACACCATTGTATGCCAATACGGTTAAGCAGTTAACATTGAATTCTCTATATCTGGAACGTCTTCATCAAAGTTTCTAGTTTTGTATTTTTTGAAACAATTTGTGAGGAAATACAAACGGAAAAACCATGGTTTCATTGGTACAAAACGTAAGTACATTCATACATCATTCAAGGATTAGAGGAAACTGAGTTTTTTTTTAAGATTTTAGGTACCGAAAAGGTCTTAAATTCTTTCATAAATATGTAAGAACATTAGAAAGATATGTACTGAATCGACACATTACTTGATACAATAACTCAATCTATTAGGACACCTACATACAAATGGAGGTTAGTATGATCATTATGTTGATACAAGGTAGGTAAGTAGTCCTAAAGTATATATGTATGTACATATTTGACCTAAAATCGATCTTTTAAGAAGAAGTAAAGGCTGTGATAAGCCTGGTAATAAATACCCAATTGTTGAAGTTTAATTTGTCACTACTGTTATTTGTTAGTTTTGTTAACTTAACATCCCTAAATGTTTACATGGTTTTGTTTTAGAAAACGTGCCAGTCAATTGGAATCTAAGTGGTCTAAAGTCTTTTATTTCATTCATCCTCCAAAAAGAAACAACGCAAAACACGAATAAAGTTTCTTTGTTCCTAACTACGACTGGGGAAATATTAAATGGCAGGGGTACCCGATTTTTCTTAATGCGCAATAATATCAAGTAAACATTTCCGCATCACTGTTTCATTATTGATTCATTAATAAATAAATAAACTGAAATATGGACAAAAATCTGAGAATGTCCCGCATAGGGCTACTCAAGAGGAAAGATTTACTAGCTATTCTCCATTTTATTTTTGCCTTTTAACACGTGTTTTTCTTTTTGCAAACACACACGCATACCAACATCCGTTTCCGGTTAATTTTTGAATCTAGTACAAGTTTAATGGATGCAGTACATGTTTAGTACAGACGTACAGACATATATCTTCTTATATTTTTGTTTAATTCGAATTTCGAGGATAACTACACGTGCTTAATTTTAACCTCAATTTTACCAATTTTGGTTCAAAGGAAATTATGTGTGTACTCAATCTACCAAATGAAAAAGCAACAACAAACGTAATGGAATGAGAGAAAAAAGAAATGAAAACACGCCCCTACCCTTACGTTAAAGAAAGCACGTGGACAGTCTTGATAACACACTTTCATGCTTATGCCACGTGCATCCCATACACACAAATGAGCAGAAAAGTATCTGTGTAAAGCGTATCCTCTGCAACATGAATCCTTTGCAACAAGGATAACAGGCAACGAAAATTTACACTCCAAGCAACTAGTATCAATCAATTCCCCATTTTGAATCTCAAAATTCGCAAATCCAAAAAAAAAAAAATTGCTTAGATGTGTGTATCAGTTTGTCCTAAATAAAATTGGAATTTCTAAATAGATAGAGACTGTCTGAGTATGGGTGGTGATATCTTTCAAGCTCCTCAGGCAACAGGTACCTTTCAATAGTCATCCCACTCTCCCACATGAAAGTAAATCTACAAACACTAATATGCATCGCATACAAGTATCAAAAGTATCTGCACATGATGACAGACGACCACAATTTAGCTCCGACCTTGCGCGGAACGAACTCGAAAAATCAGAAACAATCTGACTGTGAAATATACCAGTTCGTATTCGTCTCGTCTGGGAATGGTTAGCTTGGAGTTAATTTAGTGTGTTTGTTGTTGTTGTTGTTGTTGTTGTGCACTGCGCTGAGAGAGTGGCCTGCTGTCTGACTGTCTGCTGTTGTGTCTGTCTTCGTTTGCAGTGGAGGAGTACCTAGTCTGATGTTAAATTGGCTGTTTTTTTTTTCATTCTTCGTTCACAGTATTTTCATTCATTATTGGATACACTTTTTCTCACTGTGTTCTACATAATTTGTGTTTTTTTTTGTGCATCATTTCTATCATCAACATGAAGTTTTTATCATCATCAAGCGAAGAGGAGATACGTATATGTACATAGATACTCGTTTTTGCTATGAATAGTGTCACTTTAGTGTTCTAATTATTTTCCACTACCACAACATTCTCTCTCCTTTCGTACTGTGTAAATGTCAAAAAAAAATTCAGTTGGACTTTTATATGTCAAAAACTTCAACACAAAAAAACTCTAAACGCTTAAGAAATGTGAAAGAAAATGAATCTAGAACGATGAAGATAAGATAAGTGCTTCAGGAAAAAAAATATAAAATTATACATCTAAACAACAACTTCACAAGACAGTGTGAGACGACAAAATTTCTGTGTATTTTCGAACAAAACCCTGAAAAAATAACGAAAAAAAGTATCTATTCAAGTGAGTTGTTATATAACATCGTTGAAAATGAATTTAAAAAAAAAACAGCCTCAGCATGGACTTTTGATATGTTTCATCGACCAAACCAATGAAAAACATTTTCTTTTAGAGAAAATCAATTTCCACACCAAAATGTTGAGAATCACAATTTGAAAAGAAAGTATCAAAAACTTTTATTTTTTCTAACAGGTATTTATAAAAATAGATTTATTAATTTTCTTTTCTTATAGAAACAGAAAGATTTCTTTTTTTTTTCTGAATCCTTAGTCGCTAAGTGTAGAATAAACGCTAAACATTTATCCTTGTAATAGATTTGGATGTTCATTTTAAATCCAAAGACGCTCCACTTAAGCTCTGTTTACATAGATAGTACGTATTCTTCTCAATTTACTTGACAATTACAAAATGAAATGACCTTTGAGAAATTACGACAAACTGGCAATACAAAAAATAAGTATATCAAGACAATGTACATGGTGTCGGGACGGGAGTGTTCTTCTCTGTCTTGCTTTTGGAGGGACAAGTATGTATATTGCATAGGGGGAATAAAGCAAAAGCAAGCAAGACTGTCTAATAATTTCGCTACACATGGAATAACTGTAGAATGTAGAAAGTTTATTGGCTCATTTCAGTGTATGTAGATTTGTATCCAAGAATCTATACACTCTCTCTCTCAAGTATGTACAGAGAGATACACGCTTTTAAATGATCGAGTCGCTGCCTTCAGTAGCGAATAAGCACTCTAATCTCGCAAATTCTTCTACAATAAAAAAGTCTCGCATCAGGCTAACTTATAGCCTCTGTGTATACCATAAGAGTGTGAATCGAACTCTGTGTATATACAAGGAGGTGGGTATATTTGCTAAGATCGGCAAAATTTTGCGACCTTTTTTTTTGTTTCTCTTTCTAGCCTTTCTAAAGTCATGACAGACATTTAAAAAAAAAAAACCTAAGTTTTCATCTACAGATACAATACAATTTTTTTTTGTAAATTTTGACTTTGCTATCTTTATTTTGCACACTCGTCGAAATACACAAGAGAGATACTAACATACTATACATACACCCCACTCTGGCCATAGTGAAGGAATAGTGGGCCTAATGTATGTGCATATATTTGAATATCTATTTACTCGACCGAGAATATACAATGAAACAACACATTTATTCTAAACGTACATTTTCTATGTACTTTGACACTAATACGCATTAGAAATTTAGTGTTTTTTTTTTCAATTTTTATTCTGATATCATCTGATTTTTTTCTATGCTTGTCTATCTACAACGCAGAAAAAAAAATTGAGGTCAGTTGGAAGTTTGGTTAATAGAAAATCAGCAAAGCTATACATACGCACCCGAGTTTTTAATAGGGAAACGATTTATTGAAGAAAATTTTGTTAATTTTTTGTTTTTTTTTAAACATTTTTCTTATGTGACGTAAGCCATGTATACAATTTTATATCTTTTCCAAAATAAGAAGAGGTTTTTCTTTAAATTTTTTTTTTTTGGTTTTTAAAGTACAATGTACTACTAGTTAGAAAAACCTTGCTTTCTATCTTTGGAATGATGAGGCGTAATAACATCAAGCACCGTAAAAAGAAAAAAAAAAACTTATAGACCAACAACAACAAATAATAATAAAACATCTTAAATCGCTTCCGCATTGGATGGCATGGAAATTGAATAGTAGTAGAAAGAAGGAAAGAAAAAAATTTGTTGAAACGCGAAACGAAACGAACTCGAAATGTGTGTTGTTTCGTTGTTTAGTGTGGGGAGTTTTGTTTAGTTTTGAATTGCGTCTTAAATGGGTTGGTTTAGTTTATTTATTTTCATTTTATTTGGGCATTTTATAGTTCGAAATATGTACAAATTTTGTTTAAGTAACAAAAGCCAATTAAACGATAAAGTGTGAAGTGTTGGAAGGATGACTTGACTTCTTCTAAGGTCAGATTTATTATCTATTAATAAAAGTTAAAAAGTTGCTTTGGATTGGAAAAGTATTAAAAATAAATCAAGGGAATTTTTCCGAAAAACATAAAATTCACAACGCTAATCATTTGGACTCTCAAATTGTTTTAAACAAAGTTTTTTTTGGCACACTTTGGTGTCAAGGTTATAAAAAAAAAGTTGCAAATGTGACTAAATCGATCTTGAAAATTAAATGCGGAAGATTTCGTAAGACGCATTAAGTGTTTGCTTGCGTTTTAGCTGAATTTTTTTTTTCAGTTTGTGTATCTGTGATTAGATGGAGGAGTATATTTTAAGTCGACATTAGTGACGTATTTTTTTTTGTTTTCATCGTTGCAAGTTCTTTTGTTCGTTCGTGAAAATAACAATAAAACGTTTTAATAGTTAATTAAAAGCACTGTTGCGAAAATTAAAACATTTTGTTGTTTGTAAACGTTTGTAAACATTGTTTTCACTGGACTTCTCCTTACGAACACAGCCACAGACACCACAATGACAATGACAATGACATGCCATTGTGTTGACAAGTCATGTCAAGTGATTATGAGAAGATCAGGAAATCGTTGGTTATTTGAAGAATTCGTTAACAAGTTTCATACTAGACATGCTGATTTACGCAGTTGACCTTATTTCCAGTTGACGTATAGACTTTCTTTATTGACAGTTCGTGATGGTTAATTTTTCTAATGAATTTTTTTGACTACAAATTTGTGACCTAGATTCACTTTTGATCATTTTGATATCTTTGTGTCTCTTTCACTCTACAGTCTATCATACATGTGTGATCAATTTGGGGCAGCTTATCTCCAACTAATTTATCATCAGGGATTTAAACGAGCATTGGCTAAGGTCATTTGCGTGAAATTTTTCCACAGAGTACACTGCCACTTGGGGTTCTGTCCTAATGCTTTTCCGTCGGGATAGCTAAAGTTATGTGAGAACTATGTAATATTTGCTTGTCGTATGAAATACCTATCTAAATTCGAATGCTTAAAATAGTATCTATTGACATATGAGGCGCACTATTTTTTTTCGTGTATGATAATCTTTTGCAAATAACACACTATCACTGATCTGAGTCCTGTCTTCGTCCATTGAATTCCTATTTGAATAAAATATTTCGAGCGAATCCGGTTTAAATTTTGAAACAGACGTTAAAAGGCTTGCTTTTAACTTGTGCTTAGGTTTCCCTAACAGCAAAATGACTTCACAAAAGATGTAAGGATCACCTTCTTCTCTAAGTCAGTTGTCCTTTCACATTGGTCTTATAATCTAATATGCCTATTGTTTAAGACAGATCAATAGGGACTACTAGTTTTCCATGGTTACAAGCGTTCGTTTTTACCAGCCGATGTGCCATCTACGATTTAGACCTTAAACTTACCGCTTAGTACTTCACGAGTTCTTGAACCCCGAGCGCGACATAGATAGAATTTATTTCAGGTTTTCCTTTAGATTAAGATAGTTGATATCACTTTTTACGAAATTGTTATACCGACATAAACTATGTGCTTTGAACTTTAACTCACGTGCAACGTTACGACTAGGTACACCCATAATTTCAATGAAGTGCCTCGAAACGCAATCATCTAAAATTCTGGAAACAAAAAAAAAAGTATTAGTCTCATTACTGCTCCCTGAGGCATACCATTACTTTTGAATTACTCACAACTACCATAATGAATTTATCTATCGTTAAATGAATATTCATTCAGCCTATCGCAACGAGCTATTAACAGAACCAAACTGCTTTTGATGGAGTTTCCAAGCCAACAGTAACAGTAGCACACCATATCCGCATATCCATGTTTATTCCACTTTATATCGGTAATTTCCGTTTTAAATACAAAATTATAGTTTAATGTGTCTGCATGACGGGGCCGCCCGTACTCATTTTCCGCCGTGTACCTCGCATTGCTAATTATAAACTATACTACCCCAATTAAACGCGCAAGTACCATGCATGTATGTGGTACCTAAACGTAATTAAGCGCTTTTCTGTTTTGTTCTATTTTTTTTTTTTTTTGTAAATCATTCACCCGTGTGCCCGCGCCCTTAAGCTAACCACTTTGTTGCCTACTTTGTTTTTCTTTTTTCCACTTATCCACTATCGAAAAACTGTTCTAAAAACCTCCACTAGTTGCACACACGCTTGTTGTGTACGCTTTTTTCCACATTCTATGCGCGCACTATAAACCTAACTGGGATTATGGCAAAGAGGAAGTAATTAATATGGGAAAAAAATGACAAAGTAAACGAAGACAACAAGAGAAAAAGAAGGAAAAACTTAACGAGAAGATAAAAATAAATAAAATAAATAAATAACAAACAAGCACGTGGTGATGGTGCTCGACCGTTGTCGTCATCATCTCTGCACCAAGCCCGGATGCGGAAGACATTATTAGGAAATTTCCTTTCTGTCTTCTTCCGTTTTCTCCATTTATCAACAAAAGAAGAAGACGAGCGTATTCACTCGTGCGTGTTTGTGTGTGCTTATTTTTAGACGGTTTTTTTTTCTTTTCTTTTATTTTTGGAACCAACTTCCCTTTGGTGTCTCTCCTCATCCGTCAAACAGCTGCCATAACTTTTCCAAAATGGAAAATACGTAGTCAAATCGTGACGCCTCTTCCTTCCGAATTTGGTTGTTGTTGGTGGTGGCGTTGGACTTATTTTTAGGTTACGATGGAATTGAAATGTTGATTCCCCAAAAAAGGTAAACAGCAACAGTGTGATGTAGGAAGCGGAAGGGTCCCTTCCCTGTCTCCACTTTTAGTCATGTTCCCTGCAGACAACTTGTGTCTTGTGCATGTTGCTAGCAACATGATGCATAGCAAGCAAAACGAGAGAAAAGGAATGCATGTTGCATTCTCACAGGCGCGGCGCACCACACTCTCATGCAGTTGCTGCACACACAAGCGAATGTCATTTACCATTGCACATAGTGTACACACCACCAGCAAAGTCTGCATATAGTATGCAACACAGGCACAAGAAGTATTCGTCGAACTATGGCAGTGCCAGCGTCACTATGAAGAACGTCGCCGTCTCGCGGGCGCTCCTATGAATAGAACGGGACAACGACGACGACGAGAGGAATGTCGGTTGATTGATTTAGTAGGAGAAGCATAACGTTTTTAGGCGAGAAGGAACAGGAGAAGGTGTGTGGTTGTTGTTGTTGTTGTCGGTCGAGGAGGATAGGAGAAGTGTTGTTGGTGGTGGGTACTGGGTATGACCGTGTAGTCGCGACAGAGACAGAATTACGAAATCGAGTAAACATTTTTATGAATGAAAATACACTACACTACACTGGGTGTATTTGGGGTCGTTGAACTTCGTGAGCAGCAGCGCGAGAGCATGGATGCGGCGAGTCTAGTTCGTTCACAAAGTATCATCATCATCGTCAGCTCTTCGTGTGTTGCTTCTATGAGATACGGATGGATGAGGATTAGAGGAGCAAAGAGAGGCACGAAAAACAACATGGGAACACAATGTAGTTTAAATTCCGATGGGAGTTTTTTTTTCCATTTCATGTTTTCTCCTTCCTTTTGGTTTTGCGTTGTTCTGCTTTTGCAATCGCGATATTTATGTACATATCTTCCTTCTTGAAACTCCTACTACCTACCTATACTCTATAACCATTTCATCCACTATGTCCTCTTTGGCCATTGCTCTTGTTCTGTAATTTCACTCCACGAATGTTACCCATAATTCGTTTTGCAGCGTATGTTAGCTTATCTTTCCTTTTCGTTGCTTCACCGTTTCATCGTTTTCTTTGGTTTCTCAGTTCTTAACTCGCATCGCATTCCTGTGTGCAGTTCTTATACAAACTTTTTTTTATCTATTTTTAATTTCTTATTTAATGTAATTACGTTTTGTAAGTCGACGCACACACTGTGATGAAGGAGCCTGCCTGCCTATAGCTTACTGTACCTAAGTTCAGGTGTTTTTTTTTTGCAGCTTGCATGCTGTAGAACAGTTTGGAGGGGCATAAATTAACTATCAGCTGTATTGAAGCATAAACGAGAACCGCATTGCATTCTATTAAAAAAAATTGTTTCATTTTTCTCCTTTTGACTGGTTTTCTGTACTGACACTGTGTGAGGCGGATAGAGGCATACAAAACTGAGCAATTGGTAGGTGGGCCAGAGAGAATATGAGTGCGCGGGTGTGTTTATGGGGGTTTAATTGACCTTTTGTGCCGTTGCAGTCGGCGGTATTGTATTCGGAGAGCTAGGTACAGATAGTTCCACGGTACTCAAAGAAATGAGGTCTGAGAATAAGGCAATGAATGATTTTCTCATGAATCAGATGTTTCAAAATATTTTCCATTGAATTATTTGATGAATGGTGTCATCCGTAGGAATTATGTGGTGACTCACTCTGGCCAGCGATGACATTGCGACTGGTCACGATGTTCCTTGCACTACTTACCCTGTACCTTAATTCTTGAATATCCTTATATCCTTATATACACACTTCATTCGATTGGGTTTTAGTTTTACTTCTGTCAATAATTCATTGCAACTTACTTACTTTACTTACTTAGGTGGCGCTACAGTTTGGGGTGAACCTGGGCCTCAACCAACAAGCCTCCCCAGTTAGCCCGGTCCTTAGCTAACTGCCTCCAGCTGCGCACTCCAAGTTGAGGTTGAGGTCCGCTTCTACTTGTGCGCGCCACCTAAGGCGAGGTCTTCCTCTACTGCGTTGTCCCTCCGGGTTTGATTGTAATTTTCATTACATCAATATCTGCTTACATAAACCCTGAAATAAGTACTTTTTCGATTTTTTTTTTGATATCAATAATTGCTTTTTCTTACGCGATAAGGTTAAAAATGCAATGTTATAAAGATAGGAATAACTGGTGTTCCTGTAATGACCGATAGAAGCATTAAGTCCATCCGGAATTTTATTTGTTTTGTTTAGTCTTGGACTATTCTTCAAAAAGAGATCCTCTCATCAGTTAGCTTGTGTGTGGTTAATAAACAGACGACTGTACAACCGAAATGAAATCGATTGTACTGCTTGAAATCAGAGATTGTATAACAACTGCTCATTGCTTCATCATTAAGCTATAAAGTGGGGAGGGATCACCAAAAAGTGACAAACAAATAAAAATTTTGAAATATTTCAAAATTTCCCCATAACGTTTGGAATTTGCCCTTCGCACACTCTCACAAATAAAAATGCACAGTCATACACATATATGAATGTACATAAAATGAGAGATAAGATATGCCTCTTAAAAAGTCAAAAAAAAAAAAGAAAAAACATTATTTCAAGATATGCTTAGCATACACTTGCAATACACTCCACTAATACCGAAATCCACCTAAACGCACTTGAACGTATTCGATCCCTTTCACCTTTAAAATTTCAACAAACAAAAAAGAGAAAATTTTGGAGAAAAATTTAAACTGAAACAACCGCTACACTCTACTACCGCTTTCCTTTAATCTTGATTTACATTCTCCGCATACCAAACCGACAAAAAAAAAAGAAACCAAAATTAATTGCATTCCATAAGTAATAACATCAATGCCCTTTTACACAACCCGTATGTTATTCCATTCATCAATACTCGCAACTTTACACAGATAGATACAACATACAAACAGAGTAGGTAGGTATACTATAGAGTACCTGTATCTGTGTCGTATAGCATTAGAAGTCACACCTTAGTTGATTTTTAACCTTCCAATGAACCCTACATCTACCATCATCATAATAAACATCATTATCAGAGTGTTACCATCATTGATCACATGCTACAATGGCAACAACATTCTGGAATGTTGAATGTGGGTTCAAACTACTACCACCACCACCATCACCACCATCAACAGCGCATTTCATTGAGTAAAATCGGTCGCGATACCAGTGACTTTGGCTTCCACTTCCAGTCGCGATACCAGTGACTTTGGCTTCCACTTCGACTTAGACCTTAGTGCGCTTATTGGAGATTTTCTTTTGAGCCTTGCTTCGTTTGCCTTATTATTATTATTCAGGTTGCGAATAGATGTTACATTGGTGTTTGTGTGATTGGAATGTGCGTCCATTAGATTATGGTTTTCTTCGTCTTTGGATGCAAAGAATACACATAATTTTGGTTTTTTTTTTCTTTTTGGTGTATCTGTGAAGAGATTATGTTATGCAAGTGCGATGATCTTCAAAAAAAAAAAAAAAAACAAAAACGCAGGAACATTTTCCAACACCACTGTAACTAGTGAATTACGATGAACAGAAAAGTTCCCTTACCTCCGCCGCCCGTCATGTACCTAACAGCACAGATGATGACGATGATCGGTTCAAGAAGGTTGCATGGAAGTGTGTGTGCGTTACATTCTATGTATATGACGACAATCTATATGTGTTGTAATAGAAAACTTATTAGTAGCAAAGCAACAAGTTTACAATGAATTGAATTCCATTCACATGAGTCACTCGAGTAGTAACAGTCGAGTAGTAACTGAGGCTTGGTTACATTCAGTCACTGATAGACGATTGTTTGTTGCGTTCGGGTTCACGTTCGTTCTCTGCTTCGCGGTAGTCATTATTATGTGTTGTACCTTCATATCTCTTTTTTTTCCTACAAGGACTGTGTGTTGGATTGATCAATGGATCTAGTTTGATGATGAAAACGGACTTATTGACGTTTAAGTGATGTAATTAATGTGAAATAACGGGAAGTCCTTCTGACTTTTTCCTCTCTCTAGTGAACATTTTCATTTGAGTGTGTGTGATGTATATTTTTGAAAAGTGGGACATTGTAGATAGTGTGGCATAATATCGACAGGAAATGGTTACTAATTTTGGAATGTGGTTTAGATTAATCATAGACTAGTAATCTATAGTGACATAGAGATTTTTCCGAAGAAATATCATTAGTAGATAAAATATTCATACTGATGAGTAATTTGTATGTAAAATGTTTAGTCAGGGGTCTTGAAGACTTAATATGGGAATTGATTCCTAGAATTGATTTAAATGTCATTGCAAAATTATTTAATTTCTAACCAAAAACTTATTTTATGTACATTGTGAATACATAATCAAAATAGAGGCTTCATTTTTGAATAACATTTCCGAAATCATTCATGAAATCAGTTCTGAATTTTTACCTAGTGCGACATTCTTAAGCATACCTCACCTCACAAGAGGTATTGGAAGTAGAGTACTATACGTCTACAAAACTAATCCCATTCGAAAAATCGTTAATTTCTTTTCATTTTTATAAGATTTTATTTACTCAAAGTTATGTTGTAATCGTTTTCACAAAAACTTAAAATTAATGGCGCCCAACGTCAGGACAGCTCTGAGCAATTTATATTAGTTTGTCTGTTCTAGATACTGATTTCGAATCTTATTAATCTACATATGTACTGTTAAATTACCATATCCTGCCGTTTTACTCAATAATTCAATGTGTCTTCTGAATTTCACTAGGAATGGGAAAATTAGTTTTACTAAGTTCAAAGCTTAGAATCATGTGATAAGTATAATCAAATGATTTAACTGAAAATAAACGTTAAGTCCTGGGTTGACAAAAGTATACATACATAAGTATGTAGTTGGTTTTCAAACAAAACATTGGTACTCCTAAGTACTTCCTTACAAAAAGGCCAAATGATTATAACTTATTTTGTAAGTCTGCAATAAATTTTCACTCAATTAAGTGTCTAAAGATGATTTTACTTTTTTGCTTATTTTAGCAACATTTCATGGATATCATTTGATTTTCAATTTGGTATCCTTGTTTCTTTAATGAGCCCATACTTTCAAAGACAAAACACAAAGTAAGATGTTTACTGAAGCACATAAGCGCAATTCTTCTTATTAGTTTGCCTTTTGGCTTATCCAGGGGCCACCTCGTGAGAATGACAATCCGCTTTTACCACCACTTCTTATCACTGAAACACTTTGATTACAAATTAAACGGACAGCAATTATATCTGATAAAGAATGTTGGCGCCTCTTCTTATCGCAAATCACGAGACGATCACGTTTGTTTCCAAAGGTTTTCCACATTATCAGCACAAGATTAATGAAGTCTTACAATTTGCCTTGTTTGGGCAACATTGTGTGACTTAAACCAGCACTTAAATTCATTTTAATACATCAAAAAAAAAATACATCAACTTTAACCTTATATTTATGAAAGCTCGAACATTTTTTTTCTGTATTACTATTACTGTCCCAGCCCTAAAATAGACATCCTTCAAATAGTTTAAACAAATGAGTACTATTTCCGGTACAGAAAAATATTATTCGGCGCCCATACTATTTGCATATATCTTTTGTTAAAAATAAATTTATAATGACCATTTAAATGTAAGTGTCTAGCTGAACTATTTTTGTATCATCAAGATCATAAGAGGGTCAAATGTTTTGATATTCGGAACCAAAAAGAAAATAGAATTGAAGATGAAGAAGAAATCTCTAAAATACCAGCACGTGTTTTATTTAGGCGAATTTTATTTGACTTAATTATTTTGCAACTGTTTTGCTTTTATTTATCGTTGATCATAAATTTTGGTACAAAAAACAAAAAAAAAAAAAATATATATGTGAAGAACAAAGAAACTAATTAGCTTTCTTTAATTATTATAATAATTAGTATTATTCAGTCTATTTCGAATTAATTTGAAAGTCACTAAAGACATTTGTTTTTAGAAAGTTTGTGATTAGTTGTATAACCTATGAGTGTTATATAGTAAACTAAAGCTGAAGAATGGAGCAATGGAATTCCCTAAACTAGGCGTCATCGGTAGGAAACTACCATGTATTATACATTTATTTATAGTAACGTTGAAATCCGATATTATACATAATGTATGGTAATAAGTTATGGGACATTCCAAGTAACTGATATATCATTCGGGAATAAAAAGAATTTCCCACGCGATAAACCACATCAAAGAAGGGGGAAAAGAAAAGAATATCATGGGAATATGTAGTCAGTATGAAATGTATGGAAACGTTTAGGTATTTATTTACATAAATATTTCAGTTGAATCTGGTGGATAGTAAAGAGGACTATAGAGAAACAAATAATAACGCAAAAATGTTTATTTATGCGAGGCTTCCGATTTGTCATACGTTCAGCGCATTCTTTTAAATGGAAAAAGCGTACTTCATAACCTTGATCGTTACAAGAGTTAAACGGAAGACATATGTACATACATATGTTTGTATTTATTTTCAAAAAAGACTCCCTGAATACGACTTAGTCAACTCAAAATTATGAAGAGTATCATTAAGCCAAGTAAATAATCAATGGGTTACTGACTAATCATTCTCGTTGCCTAGGTTGTTGACTCTTCATGTTAGTCTTAATGCATTTGTTCGGTATAAATAGTCATTTTAGGTTTGGTATTACTCTTTAGCATTCAATTCAATACAAATTATAGTAAGCACAACTTCCTCAATTGTTAACAGAAATTATGGCCTTAACAAGAGAATTGCTGGTAGATCAGCGGCGCTTGCTTTATTAACTCGATAAATAATTTCAAGCAATACCTTTACAAACTACGAAGTAGTACAACGAAACAGTAATGAGCCTTGACACTAATGAACCTTGGTTCCTGTTCGTTTTATGAAGATCAGTAGGTCGTAGAGATTGCATGTCTGATTTTTCATCTTATCCGGAAAAATCCGCTACAGATTTACAGATCTCATACAAATTGTCTACATATTTTACATGCTTTCTACATTGTGAAATATTCCTTGCTTTGAAGCCCCTTCAGGTCATAGAGTAGCACCAGAAATTGTTCATATTTCAACAGACACATTCCATTACGTCAATCCAAAGCAATTGTTACATTTTCTTCCAAATCAAGTACATTTCCAACGACGACAATAAAATTAAACTAAACTCTTACAGAATGAGAAATGATAATGGAACAGCAACAACAACAACGACGAAAACTATGTGAAGATGAAGTAATGTTAACTGGCGGCGACCGGACGAGTACTACAGTTTTTGATTATTATCGTTGCCGTCATTGCAGTCATAGTCGCGCGATATTGCTGGGCATTCATTATTTCATCTGATCTGAACATTGAACCAATAAAGAACCACCACTATTAGAGTAACTGTTGCCGATCGTACGAACGATCTAAAGTGATCTCTACCGAGATATCCAGAGTGCTATGCTCCCTACCACTACGAACGATCTCCACCATATGATCGAAATATGTGAATGAAAATTATTGACCTAATTTTGGTCCCCGTCTACTATTTACTAGCCAAAGACATCGGCGACAGCGGAGACGGCGCAAAAAAAAAGAAAAAAAAAACATAATAAAGTGGAAAACGACTAAAATAAGCTAAAAGTCCACTACCACTCGGTGCCCTGAGCCTGAGGGCTTCTTTCTCGCTCTGCCGCTCGCTGAAGTATGTGGAAATATGCTCGCATGGCATTTGATTTATACTTGCACGGACACACATATAGAGTATGATATACAATGTGGAGCAAGCATACATCGCGATCGTTGTCGGGGGCGCGGGGAGCTTTCATGTGGCGACGTGTGTAGGAATGTGTATCTGCGCTACATAGCAGATAAAGTTCTTTAGTTTTTTACAGTTTTCTTTTTTTTTTTTTTTAAGTGCGCTCGCGATGCTAACTGTATGAGTGCTGGCTCTTGCTGAATACGTACATATGGAACAACGCTGAGTGTGCGGATCGCCGACTGCCTTGTTGTGCACGCTTATTCCCTATCATAAATTCTTCATTCTATCATTTAATCGTGAACTTTTTAACTTAAAGGTTGCACGACCAAGTATATACCACATACATGCATACATATGTGCGTACGCATGTGTATAAGAAAAAATGTTTTAATTCATTTTGAGTCTTTTTGATTTTGTATCGTTTCTTTTTTTTTTTAGAATTCCTTTCCGATAACGGAGCGATCATTGTAAGGCCAAAGGGATCGATCGATGGACGGATGGACATGAACATGGGCATCGAAGAAGACATTTTCATAACGGGAGGGAACCCAAATTTAAACGGACTTTGAAACGGAAACCACTCGCAGTTAAAGTGTGGCTCTCTTTCGCTCTATCTCGTGCACAAAAAGGAAGTGCAGATTAGTAGTATACCAACTACAAAGTGCTGATCGTGTGCTCTGGTGATTGTGGGCAGCTTGAATAAGTAGTATTAGTAGGTGATGACTTTTTTCGGTCAACGATTTGGTTTTTATGTGCTCGTGTAGTGTGTTGTGAATGGAATGCTTGACCGAGACAGTAACGGATGCGCGAAAGTCATTTCCTCTATAAAGTCCAGAAATGGACCGAAGGAGGGAGGAAATGAGTCTGTGTAGTGCTTGTACGAGAAGAAATAGCTAACGAAACCGGTTTTCGATTTGGTTTGACTGATTTTTATAAAGTGAGATCATTTTGAAAGCTGATTTTGTCAATGAAGTCAACATTGATCGACGCGCTGCGCTGCGCCGCGCCGCATCCGTTAGCGCATTCCATTCCCACATTCGATAAATTCCAATGACGGTCGCGCACTCTCTCTCTAGGTATACCTACATACATATATTGTATGTATGAATGTAGGTATGTGTCTGGTGTATCTCACTATCATTACACAAGATATTTGTTTGTTTGTTTTTCTTTCGTTTGTCTCTCTGTATATAGGGCAACACAGCAAACACAGAGGCCAACATAGTCAGCAACGACGCCACAACATCGCCGTAGTCGTTGTCGCTGTCGCTGTGCTACGCTATCGTTCGTAAAGATATGATGAAGAGGGAAAAACGACGGAGCTCGCACATTCCACAGGTGCACTCACCTTTCCTAGTTGTGTTGTGTTGTGTGGCGGCGAACGCAAAACTGAAGAACAGAAAATAAAAAAAAAAAACGAAATGATCGAAAGAGAGTGGGAGAAGAGAATGGATATAGCGATTAGAGTTGAGACATTTAATTAAAATTTTTAATTATAGGTCCAATACATAGATGTCACTCGGGTCGGGCTGTTAGCGGGTACATAGACACTGGCCTACTTTTTTCAATGAAGACCACCGTGTGTGGTGTGGCAAATGTGAACGATGATGATGAGAGCGAGAGTAACTGTGGCTGTTGGGTCGAAATAATTACGATATTTCTACACAACGAACGGAAGTTAAAATTGTTTTCTTCCGGTTGTTTCATGCACACAAATGAGAACTCAAATTCTTTTTCACAATGTGAATGTGAATCACAACTGTGCCCCATGTTTAGTTAAATGTGGTTGAAGTAATAGCTTTTTGTTTCAGCAACATGTAATTGAAGTTTTATGAAGTTTGTAGACTTCTCAAATTGTATGCCAGTTTCGGAGTCTGGTTTGTGTATTTGCCAGTGACTCCGCGTCGATATGGTAGAGGCATGTAATACTATGAGGCTAAGATAACAACGGAGAGGTTGTAGAATAAGATAATTTCCTCCGAAGTACCTACGGGTTAGAACATTGATTCATTTCCAAACCTATTATGGTTGTGAAATAGAATACACCCCATTCCAGTATTCGGTAGCGGTACGGAGCTTAGATACATTTCGAATATGGTTCAAGCATATGGTGTGGTTTGTTCTGAACAATTTCTTGAAGTTGGAGAAGCTATCAGTTTGGGATGAGTACAGTACTTAGCAAAAGCAACAGGGAATAAGAAATTATTGTCCGACTGAAGTGCACGACAATTTAAACAGTTTTTCCTTATATTTTGGCAATAAAATGCACTAATAAAATATGCCGTCTTCCGAGACTGAATGTGTAATTTTTGGAATTCAAACCTTGAACCCCTTACTCCGTAGTCCAACGCACTAACCACTTAAGCCATGGCGTCCACGATTATTCCTGGAATTTTCTTTGTACTAAACAGAGGTTCGTCAAGGGCGCATTAGTCTCTCAAGAATCACGTGAGTATTCTCTGTGTCCTTAAATAAAAATTGTGTGTATTCTCAACGAAATGGGTATATGGTACGGATGACTAGATTTAACACAACATTTGTAGTTTTTGTGGGTCCCAGGGACTTTTTTTTTTGAAATCTGGAATCACTCTTCACTTAATAAAATAAATAATTTCTGTTTTTGAAATTTCTTCCGGACCATGGCAAACACCTAATGCTTTGCTTGCTACATTTCTAGGGTCAACGGAGATAATAGTGAATGTAGTGTATAACAATTAACATGAAAATATCGAAATGTTTTGTTGATTTAGTTCAAACTAACTCTGAAGAAGTTATACGCTGCGATACTTGAGATTACACATATCATACCATAAGTTCAAACAAACTATTCAAAAATTTAAGCACACACTCATCGTGATATGATATATGTACATATATTGACTATTGATATTTGAATTCTGAAGGAATCTGCCAAAGATTATGTGTGAAAGACTCTGTGGAGGAAGAACGTTTTCAAAACACTCTTGCATAACTTTGTTATAGAAATAGGGCTTACATCTTGCAGGTGGATTCATTGCCCCGGAAAACCAAAACAGTTTCTACTGACAACCAATCTTTCAAAACCAAAACTTCGACAACCAAACTATAAAAGAAAGATGTTTCACTTACATTTTTTAACATTCAGGATACATGTTTATCCTTAAACTTTTATTTCAGATTAAAATAACACATAAGTTTTTAGTTTCAGTTAAATGTTTGTTTTGTTTTTTTTTCGCTTTTTGCATTTTATATTGTATTATTATATCATTTGTTTTTATTTTAAATATTTATGTTTTGTATTTAATTAGTATATATGTATATAATATAATATAATATAATATAAGTAATTCTAAAAGTATCTAATACTAATTTTGATTTTGTGCCTCCGATATAGTTTTGTTTCAAATATTTTTTCTTTGCTTTTCTTTCATTAATTTGTTTGTTTTGTTTATTTTATACTATTACGTTCAATTTAGTTTTTTTTTATTATTATTACATTAAATATATATTTGTATTTGATTTAAGTTATACATAGTAATATTAGTAAATATAAATATATTCTATAGAGGTTTTGTTTTGATTTTGTCTCATTTTTTTTTGTCTTAAATATTTAAGTAAAATTTTGATTTTGCGCTCGTTTCTTATATACTAATTTTTTTGTGTTTTGATTAGTAAGGATTTTTTTTTTGATTTTTTACTCATCTTAAAATTTTAAGAAAAACATAAATAACTCAATGTAAAACTAAAATATAAAGGAAAACCAAAATACAATCTAATTGAATACGTTATCAGAATTTAATAAACAGGACAACGTGCGCCCACCAAACAAGGGACAAGTAATACGAAAACGTATACCGATAACGTCATAATTATAAAAAAATAAATTTTTCCACTAAAGATAACAGCAATAAATGCAAATGAATTCGTATTTTTAGCGCCCCACCATCTGTGTACCTACTCGTATTTCGAAGAAGTATTAATATGAAGTTTTTATCTAAGCCCTCGTTGAATTTGATACGCGTGCGATAGACACCCGGCTGCATGTGTATTGTTATCCCAAAAATTGAATCAAAAACTATTTTGAAAGAATTTTTGTCACATTTTCTAAATTATAACCCTTTTGTCGATTTTCGAAACATCTGCCCTTGTGTTTAAACTAGACGCGTGTGTAACACACACTCACCAAAGAAACACATTAAATATCCTTCTAACCCTATCACTTTTCAAATGAAAAATTCCGAACGTTTTTCGTTAAATTGTGGAAAAATTTAACCCAAAAATATATATTTTTATTTTCTGTTTGCACACCCTCCTCCTGTGTCCCATTAAAGGATGAAAATTAAAAAGGGACACACAACGCACACGCACCGCTGACACTTTTTGTGTGTACACAAACGTAACCCTGTCCGCGTTATACACTCCAGTGCATTTTGCAACCCTCTATCGGACGGGACAACCAAACGAAAGAGTTAGAACCTAAGAAGGTATGTGACTAATCCGGGATCACAAAAGGGGTCATTATGTCCTAGGATAGTGCATAAAGGATTCGCCATGCGTCATTGCAGAAATCGTCTAAAAATACAAAATAAAATAGAAAACAAAATTGTCGTAATTTTTTGCAATTTTTGCCCAAAAACGGGTAAAATTTTTCAATTTCTTTTTGTGGGGTGAGAGATTGAGAATTAAGGTTGACACGCGAGGAGAACTTAAAAATTAAACCGGACCGACCCAATGTCACATGGGTCGGCAGAGGGTTGTTCTAGGATGGCGTCTGGAAAATCTTCTCGATATTATTGATGCAAGCATATTGACAGTGGGTAAACAGTGTGCAGAGTAATCCTTGATGGCACCAGCTGGCTGTGTGACAAATCCTTAATACCCCTTCGAGAAAATGTAGTTTTGGGTGAATTTTGTCGATTTTATTGATAGAAAATAGGGTGAATTGGAAAATGGTTTTGAATATAAAAACTTAAAGCGAAAGTGTTTTTAGATTTTTTTTCTCTGCCAAAAAAGGTACCTTTGGCACATGTCACATTAAATTTAAGGTTCCAGTGTTGACACAAAGGCCATCGAACAAAATAAGGGGACGAAATCACATTAATTAAAAAAAGGGATTATTGGGAATATCTGTAAAACTACCATGTAATTAATGGATTAGAATGGATCGATCGATCGGTGGAGGGTTATATTGCATTTTCCTAATGGAAACGATTGGAAAAAAGAGGTAATGGGTGTTAAAATGATGAATTGAGATAATTACATGACAGGAAGATGATTATTATTTATAAAGGTAAGCACGTAATGGGTGCAGGAGATATTGTTATTCACTGATGGTGCATGTTGCGATTGCGTTCCCTATGGTGTGTTAGTTAACGATGGGTAGAACGTGCCAAGTATGTGAAACAAATTCTTTAAGGAGCACCTTAAAGTTTTCAAAACTAATTTTTCTTGGCGAAAAATAGTAAATATCTCAAGACTCAGAAAAATCTTCGCTTACTCCCCTGAAACGTTGAGTTCTCTGAACGAAAAGGAAGACTTCTGTACCATCTCTAATACGGGCTCGATGTATTCTCACTTCTCTAGCTGTTGCACTGGTAAAGCGCATCCTTAGAGTATCTGTGCTGTGTCCATTGAAGTTCAACAAACTGTGGATATTATCATTTTCTCGCATATACATACCTATAATCGCAATGGGTCTTCACTCGTTGATGACTGTTATTTTCAGATTCAGAATTCACATCTCGATTTTGAAGGAGTTTTAAACCTAAGCCAATTGCGAACATTGAATTTGCGACCCAAAATATTAAATGCATCTCTTTCAAAGCTGTTATCCCTCTAAAAATTGACGATTTTAGTCCAAGAGACCAATATTGTCTTTCTCCTCATTTTTCAAATTGAATGGTGGAAGATACTAAAGACATGGATGCTGTCAACTTTACAGTGAGAAAATAGTTTTAGTCAATATTTAGAACAAGACGATGGTAGTATCCCTTATACATTTACTACCCTAAGCACTGAGTCTTTCTAATAACTCATAACTATGTACGATGCTCAATCAACCCAAAATTACACCACATCACACCACAATGAATGCAAAAAATAATTCCCACAAGCCCCCCAAATCGACCCGTCTTCCAATTCTAATCATAATTAGAAACTCAGCACCAAGCGCCCTACAGCCAGCATCCCACAATTAATTCACGCTGTGACCACACTAACTCAGATCCAGTAGCCCCTTTCTATTACAATTCTACTCTCCTCGCTGTACAAAATGAAAAACACTTACACAACCTTAGTTTCCATGCATGACGAGAAGAAAAAAATATAAACATCCTTTAAGTGCTAAAGTCCTAAATTTTTTCCCTCCTCACCAGAGAGAGCGGTGGAAAAACCTGCCACAAACTTTTACCTAAAACTACTTTCAGGCCCAGAGAGCTTAAAAAAACTAGAGAAGCGAAATTTATTTCGAAATTTATTATTTTCTCCTCTACCACGCAACTCTCTGTATTACACTTGTTTTCAAAAAAAAAAAAAAAACCAAAAGGAAAGTAGAAGTAAAGTTTTACATGTTCACGTCCATCTCTGGCCAAAGCTAGAACCTAAACAGTCCCAATGCCAGTGCCAGAAGCCATCCTAAAGTTGATAGAAAAAGTATCTGCACACAAACATCTAACTCTATATGTACATACGGATTGCTACTGCTGTTGGAAACTGTCGACCATCCCGAATGAAGATAATGGGTTCGAAAAGGGTGGCAGGCGCGCGGTTGGTTGTAGCTGATGGTGGTAGTAGTAGTAGTTGATCGCTCGCATGTGGTACACAGACCAAAGGAAGCAACACACAGAACAAAAAAAAAAAAAAACAAAAATGTAATTTTCATCTAATTTTTTGTATTTTCATTTTCTCCTCTCTTTTCCAGCTTCTTAACGGAAAAAAAGAAATTTCTTTTCTGACCTTAGGAGAAAATTAGAAAGAAGGCAATGTGTGTGCGTCGTAGTCGTCCTTTTTCCCTTTTCCGTTTTCACCGCCTTTCCCTCCACCCAATGAAGTTGGTTGGGCGAACACATGTGGGTGGCGGCGGTGGCGGCGGCTGGTTAGTTAAAAAGAAAAATCTAACTGGTGACGGTTCTGACGGGTGGTCGATGGGTGGTTGGGTGGTGTATTCTCTCGTTACTCAAATGGGGATGAAGCGAAAGTATAAAGTACTATAAATTGTATATACATTCATACATACATGTACGCACACATATGTACATACACTTTGAAGTTAAATAGTGCTCAAGGAGTGGGAGCCAAGAAAAAGTGTTGCAAATGGAAGGGAGGACTCTGATGTGTGAAGGCTGAAAATCAAAAGTTAGGAAGGGATTCTCTCTCCTCCATTGCTGTTGGGGATTAATGCGAATTTCTTCTTTTTGTTTCATCATCGATGGATCCTTTTCCTAGTCGTATATTTTTTTGTTGTTCATTATTGAAAATCAATAGGAAAATTGGGCCTCCTTAGAGGGAGGAGTGTAGACGACAAGGAGTGTAATATGAAGTTTAGAGGTTTATTCCACCCACTCCACTCTTTTGCCACTATGAAGGACATTTTGATGAACCGAGGAGTATTCTCATTACAACGTCAAGTGGAGATGGTCTGTCTTTGTTTTCTTGAAAGAATGGAAAGAAAAAAAAAAATTCAACGCGATGATAATAATAAACACTCATTCCTAGAACAAGAGAAGGACGTAGCCATGAAGAGGTGCTGTCAAATGTGAAATCAAACTCAATGAAGTGATGAGAAACATCTCCTTCGTCCTGCTACACATACCTACTTGTTTGTATGTGCGTACACTCACTTCGTCTTCATTTTTCTTTCCAATTATTATTTATACTTTTTGTTGTTGCCTATTCTCCTTTCGATTTTTCGTTATATTTTTACTCTGACTATGTATGTTCATATTTGTGTATATCATCGTCTGATTGTGATATAAATTAATGTAGGTATGTATGTAAGAAACAAATGTACAAGTGTGTAGTATAGTACGATTGATATACTTTGTGGGGAGAGAGAAAGAAAAATTCGGCTTTTTATTCGTTAGATAATATTTAATAGAAAATTTTTATTATACGAACACACATAATTTACACATACACAAACCAAAATGCCGGGCATATGGGTGTACATACGTATGCATATGTGAGTGTGCGAAAAGTCTCTGATTATTTCCTTCGCATAATATTAATAATCACCAAGAGTGGCAAAAGAAGAAGAAAAAAAAAACACCATGCGAAGAAAAATTAAGAAGAGAGATGTATATCTTTTGTGCTAGCAACACCATTATCTTGCAGATAGTACTACACCTCGCCTTCGGTTAAGGATGTCCGTTAAAGGACAATCAAGCGCGTTCTAGGTGGTTGAGTGTGGGTTGAGCGTGAAAAAGAACACAACTCTTGAGTAGACTACAGCGAAATGGGGTTGACTTTTTGCAAATAACCAGAAAGGGGATGGATGTGTGCAATTTTTATTTAGATTCAATATAAATGAGTGACTCGGCTTATTCCCCACACAGGCTATTCGTTCATTTGTATGTGGAAAATGGATGGATTTTCAATGATGGCCAAAAAAGAATATGGCAATTTATTTCGGTTATCCTTGGTTCGGTTGGTGTCATTTAATATCTTTTGTTGGGTGGATGGGGTTGATGAAATTTAATGAGAGAAAGAGAGACAGAAAGGACTTTCATTAGAGAGTATCCATGTCGTTGGGGTGGAATTTTGTGTAAATTACTTTTGCACATGCTTAATGAAGTTTAGTGTTTTTTTTGCTTTTGCTTTTCTCTTTGCGTGTTTTTATTTGCGAATTCTATTTAGATTGGAAAGAAATAATCCAGGCTTTCCATAGAGATTGAGTATACAAATAAATAAGCAAAAGGCTAGTACCTTTTCCTAAGCTTATATTGCAGTTTTGTAGGTAATCGAAGCAACTGCTTTGTGAAATTTTCTAATGATTTCAATAACCAAAAGTCTGTAGCGAGCAGTATACTTCATAGTAGACTGATTTCGTTGAAACATTTATTGTCGAACAGCAATTCCAAATGCAATCAGAGCCTACTTACAATATGCCTATGTATTCACACAGCTAATTTGACAAAATAACGCATACACACGTACACCCTTACGCTTTGATTTAATCATCAGAAATATTGAAAGAAAAACTGAATAGATGACCAATACTTTGATAAAGGAATAAGGAAAATTTTCAGCTTTGATAAAATCCTGGGGTTCCTATCGCCGGTTGCGAGAGAGTTGAATAAATAATTCTATCCTTCTCCCCGCACAAATCGCTAAGACTCGACGTCATTCTTTCCATTATGCTACAGATCACGATGATCACGATTTTGTTGATACTCAGAGAACTATGTACATATGTATGTATATACCAGCAGTACCAGGCGAAGATAAATTTTACGGATAAGTTCCTTCAGTAAAATAAGTCATGCTACCAAAACTCAACGAGTTGGTATTACAAAAGAATAATACCATAGCCTATACCATCTCCTATAGGAAACACTGCTTAACTTTTAGAATTTCGGAGAGCAAGGCAATACTCAGTATCGTGCTTGATAACAAACTGAATTCGTGGTTAATAATTAATGATGCTGTAGAATAATGAACCAAAACCCAAAGTCAGTAACACAAAATCTGGCTGTGTTGCTTGGTGGAAGATACAAGAAACAAGTATATGCATACGCACCAACAGTCTAATTAGAACTACACCTACTGCGGGACTGAAGGATATCCTTAATCTACTGTTTAGGCAATTAATGCTTTTAGCGTCCTGAGAACCAGTTATACCTATTACAGATTCCTGGAAATTGTACCTAGATTTTAAAAGAATTTTAACAAGCACATTCCCGAGCAGGGACAAATGGAAAAATGGTCAGCTAACTAATGGATTTAAGATGGACTTAGCTGCAGGCTACAAACTGCAGGGTATATCCAAATCACCGCATGTATCAATACAAAAGGGGATGTATAAGGATGCATAAGAGAAATGCATTGCACTTCCCTAATCATGAATGAACTAAGAGTGAACCATTGCCCATCCCTAACCAACATCTTCTTCTATTTATTCCAACCTTGTTTGCGGAAAAGACAAACCATTGGAAGAAACATAAAAGTTTCGTTCTAATGTTTTCAAAACTCTTGCTGAAACCATAAAACATTAGTTAGCATTAATCGGGATTTCTGTTGTGGATATTCTATATTGGAGGCTGTAGATGGCAAGATATGAGTAATTAATCAGCTCTATACCGCTTAAAAGTCCTCTCTATTTTGTCTATGTTTATGTATATAACTAGTGACTAGATGATATCTCTCCTAGACATAGTACATATATTTTCCCGCATCTGGTTTACTTTAAAACCTAGACTGAATAACAGTAGAATTGTATGAAACTCCATTCTAACTATTAAACACCAAAGGTATTTAAATGCTAATCCATATCCGATGGCTCAAGGTTACAATATTAAATCAAAGGCTTATGTACTTAAATAAACACCACATGCTACCGACCAACAATACACAACTTCCAATATCAGGACATTCATGTCCTAACCTTTCATAATCTCCACCCTAAACACTTCTGACCACCTTTTAAAATTCAACACTTCAATTCATGTCACGAAAAATTTCAATTCTCATTGAAAACAAAACTTATAATCGATTTCCACCCCCATCGTTAACGATGACTACAATGAAACTACGCACCACTGTCAGGCGTCAGGACACACCACACATATGTACGTGCATGCCATATGCACGCCTTTTCGAGATCATAATTCATATTTTACATACATGACACACGAAGCAATTTAAATAAATGGACAAATGCCACCCTTAAATGAACCGAACCTGAAAAAGGAAGAAAAAGGATAACAAATTCAAATGAAAATAATTTACATTGTGTGTGCCGTGCCGCTCGGGCTCTCGGTTGGAAAGTGAAATTTTCGAATCACGCACCATTATTTTGATTGCACCTTTGATGGTGCCAATGATGATGATGACGCTGATGGTGGGGGTGGCTTATAAAACTTTTTGTTTTTGTGTGTGAGTAAATTGCGAGTAAGTATATTGTAGTGTATTCTTTTCCATTGAATTAAATTTCAGTTTCGTTTGGTATTTGTAAAAAACAAAACAAAAAAAAAATGGTTTTCTAATTGCACAGAGGGTTTATCTACAACAGTCCATAACCAACGGCAGGTGCCACACACATTTGTTTTGTATTTATTTTTACTTATAATTCTGACAGTGTATGTATGAATATGGTCTCTAGAATAAAGAATACATACATACATACGTCCGTTGGTAGGTATACCAAGGCATGCGTTAATGGTATCAAAATGTGTTTTTCCATTTTTTTTTTTAATTTATTCCAGTTTTAGGTTGGATTTTTTGTTTGCTGTCATATTTTCAGGTGATTAGATTGAATGGGAAATGGGGATGGGGTGGTATTGATTTTTTTTTCGTTTGCTTGGGGATATAGGAATTTTTAGTTTGTGTTTATGTCCGGGCGAGTCCTTTTTATACGATTTTCGTTTTCTGTCAAACATGTAGATATTTCAGTTTTTCTGATAAAAAAAAAACAAACGACCATTTGTCCAATGACATGAAGCGATTTCGTAATGAGCCTCGTACACAAGGAATTTATTCAGTGTATGTCCGATGCGAGGGGTCGCAGTTCAATTGTATGTATGCTTTTCTTTAGTCCATAAGAAAGAAAATCCAGTCGACCGTAAGGCAAAATGAGGCAATATCCGATGATGGATAAACATTCATTTCGAATGGAAAATTAAAAATAAGATAAATTTACCAGATCTTACATGGTAGTAGATCAAATTACTTTGATGGTACGTGAACAGACGAATTAAGGAGATTTCCTCTGTAAGCAAGGATGAAACAATTTGTATGATAAAAGTGAGGAGGTAATCATGTTATATTTGATTGAGGGATGGAAAATGTAGAGGAGTGGGAACGTGTTAGGATGTGTGGAATCAATTTACTTTATTTAGAGTTATTAAATTTGTTATAAAGATTCTTTTGCCTTACGTACACATCTAAAAGACTCGAATATCTTCACTGGTCTCTGCAATTACATGACGGTTGTCTGTTAGAATTAGTCGTTGTTACTCGAAATGGTTGGAAATGAAATGTCTTGAGAGAATTTGCTCACCCAATCAAAAAATATAAAACTCTGACATTAAATCTGTCATAAAAATATTTTTCAATCTAAACTAGAGGGATTATGCAAAAGAGTATGTCGAATGCATGCTATGTCTAGCTGATCAAAGCCCCTGGAGTTCATGTTGTGATACATTTCTCTCACTATTGCTTGCTATACTATTAGAAACAGTGCGATAATGCTTCTTAACAAAGAGTCCACTATCTGGAAAATATTTCAATTAATCTAACCAAAACAGAAACTTTATTTTAGGCATTGTTTTCCTGCTTTATACATATATACATACATATATATAAGAATGTATATTCTCGTTTTCGTTTGCTTTGTTGAGTAGGAAGTAACTAACAAAAAAATCCATATCCAGGTTTTGTATGTCTTACCCCACAATATCAGTCAACAACACACATCCTAACATCTCCAAAACAGAATTTGCAAAAAATTTCCGGAGATACATATCAAATCAAATAAACTCTAACAATTTCTCCAAAATAGATACACACATGTTAGAGGAAATCAGCAAAGCGGATGAAGTAGCATTCTTTGACATCTCGTTTCTATGATTTTTCTTTGATTATCTGCACCACCTTTAACCATTCCTTCTCGTCTGTAGTTCGTTTTTTCCCCCATTTTTAATGACAATCATAAAAAGGATATGTCACTGAAACCAACATGCATTTATTATTGTGAATTGAATTGGAAAAGAACAAATCAAAAAAAGAAAAAAACTCAGAAAATAATATGCTTCCCCTATTTTATAAACAAATGAAAACTAAAATAAAATAAAACAAAATTATGTAAATAAAAATCATGAATTTATTTTTGGTTTGTATTAAAATTAAGGAAATTAGTAATATATGTTCATTTACAAAAAAATGTACAAAAGAAAAGTAAAAACTAAAAGTTCACAAACTGAAATTATAAATAAATATTTTTGTTTTGTTTCTAAAGTATGTAATTATTTAGTTTTGTAATTACATATTTTATTTGTAATTTTTACTTTTTCCTAAAATCTAAAAAAGTTTTTGTTTTTTTTTTTTTTCTTTTCTTTTCCTTATTGACTAAGTTTTATAGTTTTAAAAATAGTTTTAAAATTTGGATAATGGAAATATAGAATTTTCACATTATCCTTTTGATTTTGGTTGCTCATTAAAAGGTACTTAATTTATTTATTTTTTTTTTGTTATATTTTTTATGAAGTCATTTTTAGGTTTATGCCTTCATTTTTATTATTATCCTTTGATTTATGTTTTCTTTTATTATAAAGTTTTTTGTTTGTTTAATGAATATTTATGAGGAAATTGTATGTCATTAATCCAATTTAACTTCATTCATCATAGGAAGACGGATTCTCAATGTATGTCTGTGTCGATTGATTGATTTCATTTTGTACCGTCACCAGAGGGGTGGTGTATTCGTGCATCCCTAGTGAATTTTCCAATGAAATTTGCATACGCTCTTCAGTTTGATTTGGTTTTTGCATAAATTATTTTCAGTTCTCTTTTGTGCTTATGGTAATCGATACACTTTTGTATTTTATCGATGAGGGTGCGGCACAGATTTTTGGGTGAAAATCCAAATTTTTATTCGGAAAATTGTAATAAATTAAGTACACCCCTATATTCAAAGTGAAATTCAAAAACGGCAAAAATCTGAGGGATATGCGAGTATGTATGATAGGATGAAAAGAAATGCTATGCACGGACAAAAAATCCGGAACAAAAGGTATTCGACTGAAGGAAGAAAGGAAATGCATATGGGACATGTGCAAGGTAAGATCTAAGGACATTTCATAAAATTACTAATTTTTTTTGCTATTTCCTTCGGGGCAGGACTGTCAAATGAATGAACGCATTCATGCAGCTACCGTTGACATTGACCTAAGGGTCATCTGAGAGATTCGATGTATTCGGTATCAAATGTCCTTGGGTAAGTTTAATCTCGTTTTTCGGAAAGAAATATAATTTGCATCCCTTGAATGTGGCACGTGACATGGACGAGTATAATTATAGATTTTGGAAAAAAGGAGGCTGCCTTTGTAACTGTATCGGATGACCATGATTGGGAAAGCCTATTGGCATAGGGTAGTCATGGCTATTGCCATGGATGTGGCTATTGATTGATTTTTTAAGAGGAGCGTATTATAGTTTTTTTTTTTTAATTAGGAAAAATGCAGCTGCGAGTTTCAGTTGGGACCTCGGAGTATAATGTGTGCGTTTGACCGTAAGCGAAGAGTGTGTGGAATTTAAAAATGGGGGAGATTTTTTTTATCGAAATCCCCAGACGGATCTTTTAGGGTGGTCACAGCAGGGATGTGAATTTTCATCTGATTTTTTGTTACATTTGAGAAAATGAATAATCGAATTGCGCAGGTAAAAGTTATATTTTGGTTTTGTTGAATACTTAGGGTCCTAAAGAATGATGTAGAAAACTGTCCTAATATATTCAAGGAAAAACCAATGATGAAATTCTTTGGGGTCTACCAGATCCTTGTAAGGGAAATGAATGACATATGGAAAAGTTGAATGACTTAAGAATGTTATTGCAGACACATATGTACATATGTACTTATAAATTGGGAAAGAAAGGCTGAAGGAAAAATGCAAAAAATACCTAGTTGAGATGTGACAAAGTTAATTTTTGATATTTGTTACCTAGTTGGAAAGTAGACTGGTAAATATCTTTATAGACCTTTTGCTATTTTTATTGTTAGATAGATAGTGTTTATCAGATGTTCATATTCAAACGCTTATCTAAGTTTCATGCACATATTATGAGTGCTTCGAAAATATAATTTCCATTTCGGTGCAGGAAGACTCTCTTTCTTTTTTTTGGAGAAATTTGATCCCTATTACTAAACTCCTTTGTTTCGATGAGCTGTTATGTCTTATTAAATTTTTGATGTTTACGATGTCAAGAAAATCATGGTAGTACGAGTGAAATGTATACAGAGTTCTTAAAGGACCGTTTAAATTAAATATGTATATCTGAATGTCCTTATACGATTTAATAGAATCACTTCTACAAGGCATAATATTCGTCAAAAATTGTAATTGCTCAAGTAAAGTTGTGGCTTTTGGTAAGTCTGGTTCTAATTCTAAAACCACTAAGTTATTAGTTTTAAACCATGAGAACAACACGGATATTTTACAATCCTGAGTTAAACAAAAACAAGAATATTTCCCATCACTTATTCGTGAATACATGTTACCACTTCATTTCAATCGAAAAATTAATTTTAATTGAGCGATTTAAACTAAATCGAGAAGATCTTCTAAAATTTGTCACCAACTTAACGAATACAACATAATAATAGTCAAATCTGTTTGTAATTTCTTAAAACCCATATGCGGGTACCATTGACTCTTCGAATTATAGTTTCGTTGAATAAAAAATGAAAGTGGAAACCTTTGCACCCGTATTTTATTTCATTCACTTTTTGTTTTTTTATTACTAAACCACAGAGCAATGATTTTTTGTTCATTGTTATAGAAAACATTTATTTTTTCTTACACAGGGACATGCTAGAAATAGGGGACCGATCACTGTTCCTCGCAGTAGGGTGGATTTAAAAAAAATATATTTTTTATGTATCTATTGTAAAAAAAAGTGTGCTAACCACGAGGCACAGTATACCAGGGGTGCAATTGTGACAACAAAGAAAAAAGAAAAACAATCTTCCTTCACACTTCCTTGAAGTTGTACAAAATGTAATCAATCAATTTTTAACTTGAGTACCTACTTCCATTCCATTTCACTAGTTATATTCTTTTTGGTACATCAAATGAAAAAGAAATTAATGAATGATTCAATCTACCAATTAGATTGGATTAATGCATGTCGTCGTTGATACAAAAAGAAAAACGAATATATAAAATTAACATAAAAAAGAAAGAGTTAAATTTGCTTTTATTAAATTAAAATTAAGAAAAAATGAATATGTTAACAAAAAAACTTATTATTTGTATGCTTGCATTTTTTATGTTTAATATTTCTTTTCTTTACAGTTAACAGTAATTGCTATAAGGCACACAGCATTTTTATTTCAATTAAAATTGTAAATAGCAATTACTGAAGTTAAAAAATATTTTTTTCAATTTCTTCGAACTAATTTCTTTCCAGAAAAACACCTTAAGGACTAAAAAATTTACAAAGGAAAGAAATTTTACGAAGAAATTTAGAAAAAAAAGTATTTTTTTTTTTGTTTTTTTATTTTTATTTTAAGCTGCGCTAAGCGTAGTCTTGTGTTTGTGTTTTTTCTTATTCTCTTTTTGGTTTTATGTGACTAGATGTTGTATATTATGAGATATAGACTAGGAATGTTTTGTTTTTTCCGTTTATGACTTATTTTTGGTTTTTTTTTTGTGTTTGAGGGGGAATGTGACGACATTTTTTATACTTACTATTTAAAACTTAAAAACTAAAGATAAAAAAGAACGAATTTTAATTGGTAATAAATGAGGTAATTTTCCTAATATAGAGTTATTATTATTATTGTATATGAGGTAGCTTTATATGTGTCTTTATTTATTTATTAATTAACTTTACTGGATGTAAATTGTACTTTTGCCCTGAGATACCTTTGATTTCTTGTTTTTAAATACTTTAAGTTTATATACATAGGGTTTATTAGATTTCAATTAAGATGATTTTTATTTAAGTTTTGGCATACAATAAGAAAGATTTTAAAGTAAAAAATTAGATTCGCTGGAATGTCGGAGGGTTTTTCTATTTATTTTTTTTTAATGGTTAGGGTATCTCTAAATTAGGGTTGACTTCCATTAAAAATTAATGAAGTGCTTACAAAATGTGCATATATTGTACCAAGTCTTGAGTCTAGAGTCTGTGCTAAAAATAATGCTAAACAAACCTTGACTGTTGAAGGAGAGTTATGTCCAGATACAAGACTAAACTAAACTAATACAAGACCAAACTAAAGAGAGATGATGGTTTCTTCGTGTAACTGTACGAAACAGAAGAACTTTTATTTTTGGACATAAGTCTGTGAGAGATGTTAAAAAAACTAAACAGTTTTGTGTCAGGAATTCACCATATAACCCCAATACCAGCAATAAGCTGTAATCACTGTATTGGTGATGTTGTTGAACGATATACAAGAAAGAAGTTCTAAAATACTTGTTGTCGATTATAAAATGAAAAAAAAATTCAGGCAAGCTTTTAAGGATCCTAGCACCCGTCAACATTCCAGTGTAAACTTAAACTGTATGCACGTTTTTCTTCATTTTAAATTATTATCTTGAGCAAGCATTATATTTAGTTTTTTGTATTTAAATATGCATATATATTTTAAGTTTTTTTTTTTGTAAATTTCCTCTCTAATAAACAAAATAATTAAAAAATGATAAAACAAAAAATTTAAATAAATTCCTAAATACTTTAAGCTTTGATTTAACTATTATATGCATTTTTATATCTTTTTTGTTTTAAGTTATATATACTCTATATATATGTTTAGGAACTTTGTCGTTAATCACTAAATTTAAGTTTGATTTATTAAGAAATAAAAATTAAAAATTCACTGTTGCCAGATGTACATTGTTTGGAATAAGCTTATTTTTATTTCGAAGTTTTGTAGACTAGGACTGATCGTAGGGTAAATGTGTAGAATAAAATTTCGCACTCAGTCTTTAGGTTGGTTTCGTGTGAAAATGTGTAATGGTAAATTTGTTTGTATCTACTCATAAAGAAAGATGTGTCTGGCAACAAGCAATGTATGTATATATATATATATAAGTATTTCTACAAAAGAAAAAAAATTATTTATGCTGGTGTCAGTGTAAATGACACGGTTATTGGACCTGAGATGCGTTCCCTAACTGGTAAATAAATAAGAGCTGGGACAAACCTGTTGGATCCATCGTTACCCTCTGGTGATGGGTTGTTCTCTTGAACGAAAAAAGACTGCATCAGTTCGCTTCCTGCAACGACAGTTCCGTTTGGATCCTGCGGCACTGCATAGGCCACCGGTCGGTTGGACTTGTTCGCGACTTCCTGTAGAATATTGACATCGATATTGTATGACGATGGTGATAATGATGATGATGTTGATGTTGATGTTGATGATGATGTTGTTGAGGTTGTTGTTGCTGTGGCTGATGTTGTTGCTGTTGCGGGTACAGAAGTTGCTTGTGTTGTTTCGGCGACCCCCGCCGGTGAGTCTCGTTTGGCTGTTTCTTGCGGTGTTTGCGGTACCGGTGTTGAGGCTGGCGTTGTTGTCGGAGTCCCACCCGATGATGTCGATGACGATGACGACGATGAGGACACAGCAGTTTTGATGGTAGTACTTGTCGACTGATTGTTTGCACTCACTTCGGTTGGAATCTCTTTGGCTATAGAAACTGCCGATTCGGATTTGATTGGAGCGGGTGGAGATGTAGGAGCGATCGTTGCAGCGGACGATGTTCCGCTCAAAATTGAATGGGATCTCTCGTGGATGAACAGAAAAGCGTAGTATGGGGTGGAGAATGAGCAAAGTGAGCACTGGTATTCCTTGAAACGTGGTGATTGGAGGGGATTTTCTGCGCCAAAGAGTCCCGGGAAAGGATTTTTGACAAGAAGATTAGGGTTGATATTGTTGAGAGGGTTCTGCTGCGGCATATTGTTCCCGTTGGGGATTTTTAAGGTTGGACTGGCGGGTTTACTGAAACCGCCTCCAAGTTGTTGCTCCATTTCGCGGAGTTTGTCAACTCCTACTGGACCGTGATCGCTCATTAGGTGAGCACGTAACCATTTGGCGCTGCGGAATCGACGACTGCAGAGAGGACATACTTCAGTGTAGTGAGTGAAGTATCTAGTGTTGAAATCAACTCCGGCCAAGTCTGCCTTGGAATCATTGGGGAAGGAATTGTTGCCCAAGTCTGGTTGTTCTTGTTGCTCTGTGCCATTGCTCTGCCGAGATTGTGGGAGAGGAGAGCCTTCGTCGACAATGCCGTGCGTGTTGTGCTTGTGGACACGCAGGAAATACTTGCTGCAAAGTTCCTTGTTGCAAATATTACACACGACTCCGCCAATTTGTGCACCATTTTCTATCTCGATTCCATGCATTCGTTGCATATGTGTCTTCATGAAGTACTTGTTACACAATTCTTTGTTGCAAATCTCACAGTAACTACTCGTGGGTGTAATTGTATAGGGAGCTCTTGCTCTTTCCGCCTGATTACCCCCTCCTGGTGTTGTGGCTCCACCAGAATTAGTGTTTATCGGTCGCTCAGGGGTGACGAAGCCCTCCCGCAGGGGACTATTGTTGCTGAGGCTGGGCAAAGAATGAGCCTCAGAGATATGTTGTTTCAATTCGAACAGAGTTGAGAATTCCCTGTCGCACTGTTTGCACACTTCGTTCGTGATGGTCGGCATAACTGGAGATGATGACGGCGAGATCTTCATCCCCACGTACGGTGGCAATGGGAGACTACCCCCATTATTGTTGTCCATCGTGTGTTCTGTAGCAATGTGGGCATGGAGTACGTATTGGTTCTCCATCTCCTTGCCACAGATGTGGCACGGTATCGGCCGTTTACCGTTTAAGTCATTCAGCTGCATTATCATGGATTGCAGCTTTTGCAGGTTTAACCCTACGGATTCCGGGTCATTTGTTTGTCCCATCTGTTCTGCAGACTCTCTGGATGTTGTGCGCTCATCAACTTTTTCGGTCAGCCCATTCATTGCCTTGGCATCGGAATCAAATTTTAAGCGTTTTGCCAAGTCCTTGCCTTCTAGAGAAGGAAGAGGAGGCTTTCGTTCCATAAGTTTCTCATTGGCCATCATCAGGTTCAAGGGGGTTGTTTGCATAGCGAAAAATGGCCACTGCATCTTGATATCCTCTTTGGTGTCATCTGGTGGAACAAAGATGCCATGTCGCTTCCACTTGTGTGTCCTCAGGAAATACTTGTTGCAATACTCCTTGCAGCATAGGTCACAGAATGCCTCAGGATTTATGACCCCCAATCGTTTGAGCTTGTCGAAGGAAAAATTTGAATCGCGTGCTTGTTGCTGTGAAGAAGGGGATAACTTGCGTGGCTGTGGAGTGAAGGATACATCCTCTTGTTCTACAGAGAAGTCCTCTCTAAATCCCTCTGGTAAGCGAAGATTACCCGAGGAAGATGACCCAGAAGTGTCCTTCTCGGGCAAGTTATCCTTTTCATTTAAATGTCCCATCGATGAGGCATCCGGATCGTATTTCATTTCATGTGGACTTGTACTGGCTGCAGAAGTGGTGGTGGTAGTATTGTTGGTGGGGTTTTGGACAGCAGGCGGTGGGACCTCGTGTGCCTTGGAGCGATGACGTTTCATGGCGAAGATATTGGTGAACTTCTTTGAGCATACGTCACACGGTATCATCGGAGTTGGGGGAGCTATCTGCTGCTGTTGTTGTTGCTGTTGCTGTTGTTGTTGCTGTTGCTGCTGGTGTTGGTGTTGTTGTGCCTGAAATTGAGCCTGTTGTTGCTCCATTTGCTGCTGTTGTTGAAGTTGTAAGTGGAAAACTTGAGTCATTGTTCCCATCGGGGGTGCACTTGTCATTCCAGAATCTGCAGAGGTACATGCGGGGTCATATATACCATGCTTGTTCGCTTTGTGCGTCTTCAGAAAATACTTGTTGCAGAATTCCTTGTTGCACAGGTCACAGTATGCCTCTGGGTTGAATATTCTTAGAGGAGGTCGGGTAAGCCCCTCAACTGATGGAAATGCCGGCGGAACTCCGAGGAGTGGAAGTTGCGATAGATATCCACTGGAGAAGGCGGCTGCTGCAGCCTCAGGTGGAAATGGAAATCCCAAACTGGGTATAGCAGATAACCACTGATCAGGTTTCTGCATCATTCGACCATCTTGCATAGGAGACGTATTCTCCTCCTCGTCAGTTCTCTCCAGCTTCACTTTAACCGATGAAAGCATGTCCATCGCATTCTGCTCATCAGTTGAATTTCGTTTGTCATCCTCCTGCTGTCTATGTACTGAATGTTCCTGCAGGATGTGCACCCTCAGCCTTAGATCAGAATCAAAATTCTCGCCACACTCCTTGCAGAATATCTGTGAATAGTTTGTCATTGTGTCTTGATTTTCCTGTTTCTCAGTCTCCTCCCTTTCGGGAGATCTCATTTTTCTGTGTTCCTGGAAGTTTCCCAGTGGTGATATGTTTCTGTGTAACAACTCAAAGGGGTTAAGTTGACCCACAAGTTTTGGTAGAAATATCTTCGACAGCTTATCGTCGTAGTCTTCATTTTGACTGTCATCTTCCGGATTCTGTTCCTCTTTTACATTCCCATTGTCATGCTCATGCTCATGGTCATCATCCCCCGCCAGACTGGACATTTCCGCTGCTAGCTCGTCAGCATTTTTGTTGCCACCATTGGCACTAAGATTTAATGCCGCCAACCGGATGGGCGTCGACTGTTTTCTTCTTTTCTTCGATTGATCGAACTGCATGGCATCCAGCAATGCCGAGCTAGAGGATGATGTAAAGTTACGTGCCATCAGAGCCTGGTTATGGCCCATTAAAACGTCGGCTATGCTACGTTTGTGATGCTTTTTACTTCCTCCTCCTCCACCGCTTGTCCTTTCCTCTCCACCTCCTCCTTCACCACCAGCAGTAGTTACCGATGATGTGGTGTGTTTGGAACTACTGTGCTGGGAACTTGTATTACTTATTTGGGAAGAATTCGATGCATCACTCAGTGCTGTGTCCTCGCTGCTCAAATCGGGTGGTGGGGTTGCATATATCGATGCAGCCATTTTTGTTATTACTAAAAATGATAAAAAAAAGAAACAAGTTAGAGAATAAAATAGGGGTTCATGGATCAATCATAATTTAATGAGCAATGTAATGCTGGACCCTCATTAAAATAAAATCTGAATAATTTAAGTGAAATCTTTCTTATTGATTAAGTAGTCAATCAGTCTTGCAGTTTTTTATATCGAATGTATTTTTATAGGTTTTGGATGATGAATCAAATTAGGATTGTTAGAGAAATTAAATTAACTGATAATAGAATGGAGTAGTTTAAAATATTTATGAAAACTTAATTTTTAGTAATCTTTATTTTATTCTACAGAAAGATCTGCTCAATCAAATTTACTTTTGAGTTCAAATCTGCCATAAATAAGCCTTTTATCGATACGTCTGGATTGGATTACAGAGTAGTTCTTTGGTAAAGGGGGAACTGGTTACACTCACGTGGAAAATTAAATGTTTGAGCCAACAGATTGTCTTATTAAAAAAGCATAGTCTTTCCTACCGTAAAGGGATATGTAGGAATGTTTAACGACTCTCTCAAGATAGTTTTTAGCTTGGATGAAAAGAAGGGAGGCTAGATGGCTGTCCTGAAAGACACCGAAAGTGAATAAAAAGCAGCTCCGAAAGGGGACCTGAAGAAGATACTAAGAACAGTTTCCCGGGTAAAAATATATCCATTTCAACAATATGGGTTCAAAGCCGACGGCAGACAGTTTAGGAAATTTATAAGGAGTTGAGAGGTCTAAATTTGAATCAGTCAATCAATTGAAAAAAGACATTCCTTATACCATTTGAAACTATGAAAACCAGTGATTTTCAAAAATAGTTCACTGGAGTTGCGACAGTCTAAAGTACATACTTAATGTTACATTTAAACATGTAGGTTGGCAATCGTAGAGGGCGAAGTGGCTTTATTTTTTTATTTAAAAAGGACTGTTTTTTACAAACTATTTGATAGGCAGTTGGATTGGCGGTTGGATGAAGGCGAAAAACCAATTTTTATGCATGACATCATAAAGATAAAAGTGGAACAACCTATTTGGGGAAAGAATCGAGGTTTGGATTGACCAAGTGATTCTCCCGACATGAATTCTGCTCATAAGCCGCCGTGGCAGAAAGTGCTTCTGCCGCTAAAGGGGAGTTCATAGAAAAAATAATATTTCAGTAATACGCACTTCCACAACACTGTTCAATCATGTGGGGGCATGTCTCGAAGTGTGAAGGCACTTATCGCAGCTATAGGTTTTCCAAATTTATTAAAAAAAAATTGTTTTTTTGGTTTTTGAAATTTTAAAAAGAAAAGGTAAAATATTGAATTTTCTTGCTTCGGTCTAATAACATGGCCACGAACTGCACATCTTTACAGATATGTACACTTTTTACCATGAATAAAGTACCTTAAAACAGAAACCATACCACACCAGTTCTACGGTCCTGATAGCTCGTGAGTTATGTTAAAAATACAACCTTCGAATGGTTGCAAAAAATATAGGCATATGTACATATGTATGTAAACATAACCCTCATATAAATACATATGTGGGTAAAAAAAGCTTTTATTCAAAAAGCCCGCGTCTTTAATTAAAAACGATCCCTTTCCCAGAAGTTGTCCCCATAATTATCGTCCATAATATCACACCATTCAGTCCACCACAAGATGTTGGTAAGTAGAAACATACTCCCACTTATCTCAGCATCCTTTTTCAAATATATGGCTTCTCTTTTCGGACCAACGTAATAAGCAGTTGGAAAATAGAAAACTTTTTATCAATATCCTTCCTCCCTGTCCTCGTACACATACAACACACAGTCATCCGATTTAATGGGATTCAACAAAACGAAAAAAAAAAAATCTCTCCTCCTCGTTTCCTCCATTTTCCACATCAACGAAAGAAAAAAAATCCAAAATAAAGGAATAAATTCCTTTCGTTTCGCTAGAAAATGAAACAAATTCTATGCGTTGCTACAAACATAAATTAAGTTTCCATATGGAAGATAGTTTTACACCAACCGAGCCAGGAATAAACGGACGACGGTCAGTGTGTGTAAGGATGTTGGTAGGCAACAAATGAAGCAGGATACTAATAAGGGAAAACATTGTGGGTGGTTGTGGGTGGTACAATGGTTTCTCTGCCAGCATCTTCGGGAATGGGAATACAAATTTCCTACACAGGCATCCATTCCAACGCACACAGAGAATTTATCCTGAAAATATTTTTATATATGTATTTTTCCTTGGCCAGTAGTACGTACTCATGTAAAGTTTCTTTTATTTGTCGACTTTTTCGACGTCCGTCGTCGTCACTGTATATGGTGTGAGCTTTCAATTTATTTTTATTATTATTTTCGGGTAGGACTCACTCCTGCTATTTCCTTCTTAGGGTTCACTTTCAATGGAAACTGTCATGTGCGACTGGACTTTTTCTTTGGTTTGGTGGCTTAGCCACTTGTAACACCATTGGGACACTTCTGTAACCACACACACTCCTTTTGCACAACAAAAACTTTACAAAATTAAAATTGACAAAAAAAATTAAATTTCTCGAAACACTTAACTCCTTGATCATGCGCGTTAAAGTATGTCCTTTTTGTAAAATGTGTAAATAAATACTGAAATCAAAATTCCAACTGCGCAATCAACCCTCCTCTCTGCTCTCAGTCAGAAAAAGAAGCAAAAAAAAAATAAAATAAAATAGATTTCAAAAAACCGATAAAACACCCCAAAACCTAACAACTGATAAGTTTTTCCTCAAAAAGTGGAAAACTACGCTCCGCCCCTTGCGTATTGTCCCACTTTTTCCGTTCAAAATTGTAATAGTATCAGAAAAAAGAAAACAGTTGATATTTAGGGGTGAGTTTCGTGCGTTTTCCCCTACTCGGAAAATTGGAACAAAGTATATTTTTTATTGACAATGAATCAATGTGCATTTTTGGCTTTGACTTAATATGTTGTGTTCAAAAATTTGTATTTATTGGTCAATGTGTGTTGGCGACCAATCAATGGTGGTTGTTGTTCAATACACCCTTGTAGAGAGGGGTATCTATATCTAGTTATATCCTATCCTAATGTTTACAAGATAAGATCAACTGTCATGGTGTACGTTTATTTGATTGTTTGAAATGTGCATATGATTAAAAATATTATTTTACGATTTAATAAGTATTCGTAGATATCATTTCAATAATTGTTTATGAATTTTCAGTAATACCAAAGCGTTGGCAAAGAATTTCAAAATGATACCAAAGGCATAGATTTACAGACAACCAGGCTTCTCGATCTTGGTTAAAACTATCAAAAGTTGTCCTTAAGGTTGAAATCTGTTAACCCCTACAATGCTTCACCGTAGTACATACTCTTTCTAATTACCTTAATAATTACAGATATCTAACTCAATGCTATGCAGGTAACTAAATCATTATAGCAAAGAAGAACTTATATTATTGGATAAATGAAAGAGGAGGTCAAAGTTGACACTTCCAAATAGTAATTCTAAATGGTGCACAAGTGGATTTCCCCAAAGAATTGGGGAAATCTAGACTGCAAACTTAATTGGAAAACTCATCTAGAGAGAGCAACTGAAAAGGGGACTAAAGTCTTATGGGCCTACTCTAGGCTTTTCCTGAAAAAGTAATCACTGGTCGTATTAAGTGCGTATTTCTCCGACTACTGCGCTAAAAATCCTTTCAGTCATCCCTTTTAATATAAGTGTCATGAAAACTACAGCGCTCTGCACCTGTGAAACACTAATAGCTCGAACCTCATTGAACATGTAAAGATCCTTGAAAAAATTCCGCTGCTGTCCCCACCGGCATTAGCGATCTAGGAACTTAATGTTCAATTAATCTGAATCTGGTGCTAATTTACAAAGGAACGGAAATACTGAAGACATATGTTAGATCACTAAGCTCTTAAGGATTCTTAAGAGATTCAAGAAGAAGTATTTTAGAAGAATATGCGCAAATTTACATTCTTTATCATCTTTGGCTGTATTCTATAAATTTATCTTAAATTTATTTAAATTCCAAATAAGACATATTTCTTTGACGAAGTATTCTGCACTTTTCCAAAATGATGGAGGACCAAAAAGAGGCTCGCATTTCTGGAAGGGCATTGTTTTCAGAGGTGATAACAGAGTTGAGGAAGACAAACTCCTTCATTACTAAAAAGCTGTAGTTTTGACTATGAAGTGCTGTTGAATTTATAGTCTTCACTTGGCAATGCCCATTTGCATTGCACCGGATGCACCGGTGATAGCCAACTGACTTGACTTGAATGCACAGAAACAGAACAACTGGGTCGAGATGCGTGATTGGGGGATATAGTTATATTGTGGGTATCCAGATCTGTTGTTTTTTGGTTGAAAAATTTTCCATTTCCAATCTGCATTTCGAGGCAGCAGCTAAGCTAGTTTGTGCTTTAAATACACAGAAACAGAACTGCTGGCTCGAGATGCGTGATTGGAGGACAAAGTGAGATTGTGGCTATCCAGATCTGTGGGCTATACATAGCAATTTTTTCATTCATTTTTTGGATGAAAAATTTTCTGTTTCCAATCTGCATTTTGAGGCAGCAGCTAAGCTAGTTTGTGCTTTAAATGCACAGAAACAGAACAGCTGGCTCGACATGCGTGATTGGAGGATATAGTGAGATTGTGGCTATCCAGATCTGTGGGCTATACATAGCAATTTTTTTCATTCATTTTTTGGTTGAAAAATTTTCTGTTTCCAATCTGCATTTTGAGGCAGCAGCAAAGCTAGTTTGTGCTTTAAATGCACAGAAACAGAACAGCTGGCTCGAGATGCGTGATTGGAGGGTATAGTGAGATTGTGGCTATCTAGATCTGTGGGCTATACATAGCAATTTTTTTCATTCATTTTTTGGTTGAAAAATTTTCTGTTTCCAATCTGCATTTCGAGGCTGCAGCTAAACTAGCTTGTGCCTTAAATGCACAGAAACAGAACAGCTGGCTCGAGATGCGTGATTGGAGGGTATAGTGAGATTGTGGCTATCTAGATCTGTGGGCTATACATAGCAATTTTTTTCATTCATTTTTTGGTTGAAAAATTTTCTGTTTAAAATCTGCATTTCGAGGCTGCAGCTAAACTGGATCGAGATGCGTGATTGGAGGGTATAGTGAGATTGTGGCTATCTAGATCTGTGGGCTATACATAGCAATTTTTTTCATTCATTTTTTGGTTGAAAAATTTTCTGTTTAAAATCTGCATTTCGAGGCTGCAGCTAAACTAGCTTGTGCCTTAAATGCACAGAAACAGAACAACTGGATCGAGATGCGTGATTGGAGGGTATAGTGAGATTGTGGCTATCTAGATCTGTGGGCTATACATAGCAATTTTTTTCATTCATTTTTTGGCTGAAAAATTTTCCATTTCCAATCTGCATTTCGAGGCAGCAGCTAAGCTAGTTTGTGCTTTAAATACACAGAAACAGAACTGCTGGCTCGAGATGCGTGATTGGAGGACAAAGTGAGATTGTGGCTATCCAGATCTGTGGGCTATACATAGCAATTTTTTCATTCATTTTTTGGATGAAAAATTTTCTGTTTCCAATCTGCATTTTGAGGCAGCAGCTAAGCTAGTTTGTGCTTTAAATGCACAGAAACAGAACAGCTGGCTCGACATGCGTGATTGGAGGATATAGTGAGATTGTGGCTATCCAGATCTGTGGGCTATACATAGCAATTTTTTTCATTCATTTTTTGGTTGAAAAATTTTCTGTTTCCAATCTGCATTTTGAGGCAGCAGCAAAGCTAGTTTGTGCTTTAAATGCACAGAAACAGAACAGCTGGCTCGAGATGCGTGATTGGAGGGTATAGTGAGATTGTGACTATCTAGATCTGTGGGCTATACATAGCAATTTTTTTCATTAATTTTTTGGTTGAAAATTTTTCTGTTTCCAATCTGCATTTCGAGGCTGCAGCTAAACTAGCTTGTGCCTTAAATGCACAGAAACAGAACAACTGGATCGAGATGCGTGATTGGAGGGTATAGTGAGATTGTGGCTATCTAGATCTGTGGGCTATACATAGCAATTTTTTTCATTCATTTTTTGGCTAAAAAATTTTCTGTTTCCAATCTGCATTTTGAGGCAGCAGCAAAGCTAGTTTGTGCTTTAAATGCACAGAAACAGAACAGCTGGCTCGAGATGCGTGATTGGAGGGTATAGTGAGATTGTGGCTATCTAGATCTGTGGGCTATACATAGCAATTTTTTTCATTCATTTTTTGGTTGAAAAATTTTCTGTTTCCAATCTGCATTTCGAGGCTGCAGCTAAACTAGCTTGTGCCTTAAATGCACAGAAACAGAACAGCTGGCTCGAGATGCGTGATTGGAGGGTATAGTGAGATTGTGGCTATCTAGATCTGTGGGCTATACATAGCAATTTTTTTCATTCATTTTTTGGTTGAAAAATTTTCTGTTTAAAATCTGCATTTCGAGGCTGCAGCTAAACTGGATCGAGATGCGTGATTGGAGGGTATAGTGAGATTGTGGCTATCTAGATCTGTGGGCTATACATAGCAATTTTTTTCATTCATTTTTTGGTTGAAAAATTTTCTGTTTAAAATCTGCATTTCGAGGCTGCAGCTAAACTAGCTTGTGCCTTAAATGCACAGAAACAGAACAACTGGATCGAGATGCGTGATTGGAGGGTATAGTGAGATTGTGGCTATCTAGATCTGTGGGCTATACATAGCAATTTTTTTCATTCATTTTTTGGCTAAAAAATTTTCTGTTTTCAATCTGCATTTTGAGGCAGCAGCAAAGCTAGTTTGTGCTTTAAATGCACAGAAACAGAACAGCTGGCTCGAGATGCGTGATTGGAGGGTATAGTGAGATTGTGGCTATCTAGATCTGTGGGCTATACATAGCAATTTTTTTCATTAATTTTTTGGTTGAAAAATTTTCTGTTTCCAATCTGCATTTCGAGGCTGCAGCTAAACTAGCTTGTGCCTTAAATGCACAGAAACAGAACAGCTGGCTCGAGATGCGTGATTGGAGGATATAGTGAGATTGTGGCTATCTAGATCTGTGGGCTATACATAGCAATTTTTTTCATTCATTTTTTGGTTGAAAAATTTTCTGTTTAAAATCTGCATTTCGAGGCTGCAGCTAAACTGGATCGAGATGCGTGATTGGAGGGTATAGTGAGATTGTGGCTATCTAGATCTGTGGGCTATACATAGCAATTTTTTTCATTCATTTTTTGGCTAAAAAATTTTCTGTTTCCAATCTGCATTTTGAGGCAGCAGCAAAGCTAGTTTGTGCTTTAAATGCACAGAAACAGAACAGCTGGCTCGAGATGCGTGATTGGAGGGTATAGTGAGATTGTGGCTATCCAGATCTGTCGGCTATACATAGCAATTTTTTTCATTCATTTTTTGGTTGAAAAATTTTCTGTTTCCAATCTGCATTTTGAGGCAGCAGCTAAGCTAGTTTGTGCTTTAAATGCACAGAAACAGAACAGCTGGCTCGAGATGCGTGATTGGAGGGTATAGTGAGATTGTGGCTATCTAGATCTGTTTTTCAATTTTTTTCATTCATTTTTTGGCTAAAAAATGTTCTGTTTCCAATCTGCATTTTGAGGCATCAGCAAAGCTAGCTTGTGCCTTAAATGCACAGAAACAGAACAACTGGATCGAGATGCGTGATTGGAGGGTATAGTGAGATTGTGGCTATCTAGATCTGTGGGCTATACATAGCAATTTTTTTCATTAATTTTTTGGTTGAAAAATTTTCCATTTCAAATTTGCATTTCGAGGCTGCAGCTACCCTAGCTTGTGCCTTAAATGCACAGAAACAGAACGACTGGATCGAGATGCGTGATTGGAGGGTATAGTGAGATTTGGCTATCCAGATCTGTGGGCTATACATAGCAATTTTTTTCATTAATTTTTTGGAAGAAAAATTTTCTTTTTCCAATCTGCATTTTGAGGCAGCAGCTAAGCTAGTTTGTGCTTTAAATACACAGAAACAGAACTGCTGGCTCGAGATGCGTGATTAGAGGACAAAGTGAAATTGTGGCTATCCAGATCTGTGGGCTATACATAACAATTTTTTTCATTCATTTTTTGGTTGAAAAATTTTCTGTTTCCAATCTGCATTTTGAGGCAGCAGTAAAGCTAGTTTGTGCTTTAAATGCACAGAAACAGAACAGCTGGCTCGAGATGAGTGATTGGAGGGTATAGTGAGATTGTGGCTATCTAGATCTGTGGGCTATACATAGCAATTTTTTTCATTAATTTTTTGGTTGAAAAATTTTCTGTTTCCAATCTGCATTTTGAGGCAGCAGCTAAGCTAGTTTGTGCTTTAAATGCACAGAAACAGAACAGCTGGCTCGAGATGCGTGATTGGAGGGTATAGTGAGATTGTGGCTATCTAGATCTGTGGGCTATACATAGCAATTTTTTTCATTCATTTTTTGGTTGAAAAATTTTCTGTTTCCAATCTGCATTTTGAGGCAGCAGCAAAGCTAGTTTGTGCTTTAAGTGCACAGAAACAGAACAGCTGGCTCGAGATGAGTGATTGGAGGGTATAGTGAGATTGTGGCTATCTAGATCTGTGGGCTATACATAGCAATTTTTTTCATTAATTTTTTGGTTGAAAAATTTTCTGTTTCCAATCTGCATTTTGAGGCAGCAGCAAAGCTAGTTTGTGCTTTAAGTGCACAGCAACAGAACAGCTGGCTCGAGATGCGTGATTGGAGGACATAGCCAGATTGTGGGTATATAGATCTGTGGACTATACATAGCAATTTTTTTCATTAATTTTTTGGTTGAAAAATTTTCCATTTCAAATTTGCATTTCGAGGCTGCAGCTACCCTAGCTTGTGCCTTAAATGCACAGAAACAGAACGACTGGATCGAGATGCGTGATTGGAGGGTATAGTGAGATTGTGGCTATCCAGATCTGTGGGCTATACATAGCAATTTTTTTCATTAATTATTTGGAAGAAAAATTTTCTGTTTCCAATCTGCATTTTGAGGCAGCAGCTAAGCTAGTTTGTGCTTTAAATACACAGAAACAGAACTGCTGGCTCGAGATGCGTGATTAGAGGACAAAGTGAAATTGTGGCTATCCAGATCTGTGGGCTATACATAGCAATTTTTTTCATTCATTTTTTGGTTGAAAAATTTTCTGTTTCCAATCTGCATTTTGAGGCAGCAGCAAAGCTAGTTTGTGCTTTAAATGCACAGAAACAGAACAGCTGGCTCGAGATGCGTGATTGGAGGGTATAGTGAGATTGTGGCTATCTAGATCTGTGGGCTATACATAGCAATTTTTTTCATTCATTTTTTGGTTGAAAAATTTTCTGTTTCCAATCTGCATTTTGAGGCAGCAGCTAAGCTAGTTTGTGCTTTAAATGCACAGAAACAGAACAGCTGGCTCGAGATGCGTGATTGGAGGGTATAGTGAGATTGTGGCTATCTAGATCTGTGGGCTATACATAGCAATTTTTTTCATTCATTTTTTGGTTGAAAAATTTTCTGTTTCCAATCTGCATTTTGAGGCAGCAGCAAAGCTAGTTTGTGCTTTAAATGCACAGAAACAGAGCAGCTGGTTCGAGATGCGTGATTTAAGGACATAGTGAGATTGTGGGTATGCAGATCTGTGGGCTATACATAGCAATTTTTTTCATTCATTTTTTGGTTGAAAAATTTTCTGTTCCCAATCTGCATTTCGAGGCATCAGCTATGCTATTTTGTGCCTTAAATGCACAGAAACAGAACAGCTGGCTCGAGATGCGTGATTGGAGGATATAGTGAGATTGTGGCTATCCAGATCTGTGGGCTATACATAGCAATTTTTTTCATTCATTTTTTGGATGAAAAATTTTCTGTTTCCAATCTGCATTTTGAGGCAGCAGCTAAGCTAGTTTGTGCTTTAAATGCACAGAAACAGAACAGCTGGCTCGACATGCGTGATTGGAGGATATAGTGAGATTGTGGCTATCCAGATCTGTGAGCTATACATAGCAATTTTTTTCATTCATTTTTTGGATGAAAAATTTTGTGTTTCCAATCTGCATTTCGAGGCAGCAGCTAAGCTAGTTTGTGCTTTAAATGTGCAGAAACAGAACAGCTGGCTCGAGATGCGTGATTGGAGGACATAGCCAGATTGTGGGTATATAGATCTGTGGACTATACATAGCAATTTTTTTCATTAATTTTTTGGTTGAAAAATTTTCCATTTCAAATTTGCATTTCGAGGCTGCAGCTACCCTAGCTTGTGCCTTAAATGCACAGAAACAGAACGACTGGATCGAGATGCGTGATTGGAGGGTATAGTGAGATTGTGGCTATCCAGATCTGTGGGCTATACATAGCAATTTGTTTCATTAATTATTTGGAAGAAAAATTTTCTGTTTCCAATCTGCATTTTGAGGCAGCAGCAAAGCTAGTTTGTGCTTTAAGTGCACAGCAACAGAACAGCTGGCTCGAGATGCGTGATTGGAGGACATAGCCAGATTGTGGGTATATAGATCTGTGGACTATACATAGCAATTTTTTTCATTAATTTTTTGGTTGAAAAATTTTCCATTTCAAATTTGCATTTCGAGGCTGCAGCTACCCTAGCTTGTGCCTTAAATGCACAGAAACAGAACGACTGGATCGAGATGCGTGATTGGAGGGTATAGTGAGATTGTGGCTATCCAGATCTGTGGGCTATACATAGCAATTTGTTTCATTAATTATTTGGAAGAAAAATTTTCTGTTTCCAATCTGCATTTTGAGGCAGCAGCTAAGCTAGTTTGTGCTTTAAATACACAGAAACAGAACTGCTGGCTCGAGATGCGTGATTAGAGGACAAAGTGAAATTGTGGCTATCCAGATCTGTGGGCTATACATAGCAATTTTTTTCATTCATTTTTTGGTTGAAAAATTTTCTGTTTCCAATCTGCATTTTGAGGCAGCAGCTAAGCTAGTTTGTGCTTTAAATGCACAGAAACAGAACAGCTGGCTCGAGATGCGTGATTGGAGGGTATAGTGAGATTGTGGCTATCTAGATCTGTGGGCTATACATAGCAATTTTTTTCATTCATTTTTTGGTTGAAAAATTTTCTGTTTCCAATCTGCATTTTGAGGCAGCAGCAAAGCTAGTTTGTGCTTTAAATGCACAGAAACAGAGCAGCTGGTTCGAGATGCGTGATTTAAGGACATAGTGAGATTGTGGGTATGCAGATCTGTGGGCTATACATAGCAATTTTTTTCATTCATTTTTTGGTTGAAAAATTTTCTGTTCCCAATCTGCATTTCGAGGCATCAGCTATGCTATTTTGTGCCTTAAATGCACAGAAACAGAACAGCTGGCTCGAGATGCGTGATTGGAGGATATAGTGAGATTGTGGCTATCCAGATCTGTGGGCTATACATAGCAATTTTTTTCATTAATTTTTTGGATGAAAAATTTTCTGTTTCCAATCTGCATTTTGAGGCAGCAGCTAAGCTAGTTTGTGCTTTAAATGCACAGAAACAGAACAGCTGGCTCGACATGCGTGATTGGAGGATATAGTGAGATTGTGGCTATCCAGATCTGTGAGCTATACATAGCAATTTTTTTCATTCATTTTTTGGATGAAAAATTTTGTGTTTCCAATCTGCATTTCGAGGCAGCAGCTAAGCTAGTTTGTGCTTGAAATGTGCAGAAACAGAACAGCTGGCTCGAGATGCGTGATTTTAGGACATAGTGAGATTGTGGCTATCCAGATCTGTGGGCTATACATAGCAATTTTTTTCATTCATTTTTTGGATGAAAAATTTTCTGTTTCCAATCTGCATTTCGAGGCAGCAGCTAAGCTAGTTTGTGCCTTAAATGCACAGAAACAGAACAGCTGGCTCAAGATGCGTGATTGGAGGACATAGTGAGATTGATCTGTGAGCTATACATAGCAATTTTTTTCATTCTTTTTTTGGTTGAAAAATTTTCTGTTTCCAATCTGCTTTTCAAGGCAGCAGCTAAGCTATTTTGTGCCTTAAATGCACAGAATCAGAACATCTGGATCGAGATGCGTGATTGGAAGATATAGTGAGATTGTGGGTATCCAGATCTGTGGAAAGCAATTTTTTTCATTAATTTTTTGGTTGAAAAATTTTCTGTTTCCAATCTGCATTTTGAGGCAGCAGCAAAGCTAGTTTGTGCTTTAAATGCACAGAAACAGAGCAGCTGGTTCGAGATGCGTGATTTAAGGACATAGTGAGATTGTGGGTATGCAGATCTGTGAGCTATACATAGCAATTTTTTTCATTCATTTTTTGGATGAAAAATTTTGTGTTTCCAATCTGCATTTCGAGGCAGCAGCTAAGCTAGTTTGTGCTTTAAATGTGCAGAAACAGAACAGCTGGCTCGAGATGCGTGATTTTAGGACATAGTGAGATTGTGGCTTTCCAGATCTGTGGGCTATACATAGCAATTTTTTTCATTCATTTTTTGGTTGAAAAATTTTCTGTTCCCAATCTGCATTTCGAGGCATCAGCTATGCTATTTTGTGCCTTAAATGCACAGAAACAGAACAGCTGGCTCGAGATGCGTGATTGGAGGATATAGTGAGATTGTGGCTATCCAGATCTGTGGGCTATACATAGCAATTTTTTTCATTCATTTTTCGGATGAAAAATTTTCTGTTTCCAATCTGCATTTTGAGGCAGCAGCTAAGCTAGTTTGTGCTTTAAATGCACAGAAACAGAACAGCTGGCTCGACATGCGTGATTGGAGGATATAGTGAGATTGTGGCTATCCAGATCTGTGAGCTATACATAGCAATTTTTTTCATTCATTTTTTGGATGAAAAATTTTGTGTTTCCAATCTGCATTTCGAGGCAGCAGCTAAGCTAGTTTGTGCTTTAAATGTGCAGAAACAGAACAGCTGGCTCGAGATGCGTGATTGGAGGGTATAGTGAGATTGTGGCTATCTAGATCTGTGGGCTATACATAGCAATTTTTTTCATTCATTTTTTGGTTGAAAAATTTTCTGTTTCCAATCTGCATTTTGAGGCAGCAGCAAAGCTAGTTTGTGCTTTAAATGCACAGAAACAGAGCAGCTGGTTCGAGATGCGTGATTTAAGGACATAGTGAGATTGTGGGTATGCAGATCTGTGGGCTATACATAGCAATTTTTTTCATTCATTTTTTGGTTGAAAAATTTTCTGTTCCCAATCTGCATTTCGAGGCATCAGCTATGCTATTTTGTGCCTTAAATGCACAGAAACAGAACAGCTGGCTCGAGATGCGTGATTGGAGGATATAGTGAGATTGTGGCTATCCAGATCTGTGGGCTATACATAGCAATTTTTTTCATTCATTTTTTGGATGAAAAATTTTCTGTTTCCAATCTGCATTTTGAGGCAGCAGCTAAGCTAGTTTGTGCTTTAAATGCACAGAAACAGAACAGCTGGCTCGACATGCGTGATTGGAGGATATAGTGAGATTGTGGCTATCCAGATCTGTGAGCTATACATAGCAATTTTTTTCATTCATTTTTTGGATGAAAAATTTTGTGTTTCCAATCTGCATTTCGAGGCAGCAGCTAAGCTAGTTTGTGCTTTAAATGTGCAGAAACAGAACAGCTGGCTCGAGATGCGTGATTTTAGGACATAGTGAGATTGTGGCTTTCCAGATCTGTGGGCTATACATAGCAATTTTTTTCATTCATTTTTTGGATGAAAAATTTTCTGTTTCCAATCTGCATTTCGAGGCAGCAGCTAAGCTAGTTTGTGCTTTAAATGTGCAGAAACAGAACAGCTGGCTCGAGATGCGTGATTGGAGGACATAGTGAGATTGTGGCTATCCAGATCTGTGGGCTATACATAGCAATTTTTTTCATTCATTTTTTGGATGAAAAATTTTCTGTTTCCAATCTGCATTTCGAGGCAGCAGCTAAGCTAGTTTGTGCCTTAAATGCACAGAAACAGAACAGCTGGCTCGAGATGCGTGATTGGAGGGTATAGTGAGATTGTGGCTATCTAGATCTGTGGGCTATACATAGCAATTTTTTTCATTCATTTTTTGGTTGAAAAATTTTCTGTTTCCAATCTGCATTTTGAGGCAGCAGCAAAGCTAGTTTGTGCTTTAAATGCACAGAAACAGAGCAGCTGGTTCGAGATGCGTGATTTAAGGACATAGTGAGATTGTGGGTATGCAGATCTGTGGGCTATACATAGCAATTTTTTTCATTCATTTTTTGGTTGAAAAATTTTCTGTTCCCAATCTGCATTTCGAGGCATCAGCTATGCTATTTTGTGCCTTAAATGCACAGAAACAGAACAGCTGGCTCGAGATGCGTGATTGGAGGATATAGTGAGATTGTGGCTATCCAGATCTGTGGGCTATACATAGCAATTTTTTTCATTCATTTTTTGGATGAAAAATTTTCTGTTTCCAATCTGCATTTTGAGGCAGCAGCTAAGCTAGTTTGTGCTTTAAATGCACAGAAACAGAACAGCTGGCTCGACATGCGTGATTGGAGGATATAGTGAGATTGTGGCTATCCAGATCTGTGAGCTATACATAGCAATTTTTTTCATTCTTTTTTTGGTTGAAAAATTTTCTGTTTCCAATCTGCTTTTCAAGGCAGCAGCTAAGCTATTTTGTGCCTTAAATGCACAGAATCAGAACATCTGGATCGAGATGCGTGATTGGAAGATATAGTGAGATTGTGGGTATCCAGATCTGTGGAAAGCAATTTTTTTCATTAATTTTTTGGTTGAAAAATTTTCTGTTTCCAATCTGCATTTCGAGGCAGCGGCTAAGCCAGTTTGTGCTTGAAATGCACAGAAACAAAACAGCTGGTTCGAAATGCGTGATGGGAGTATATAGTGAGATTGTGGGTATCCAGATCTGTGGGCTATACATAGCAATTTTTTTCATTAATTTTTTGGTTGAAAAATTTTCTGTTTCCAATCTGCATTTCGAGGCAGCAGCTAAGCTATTTTGTGCCTTAAATGCACAGAAACGGAACATCTGGATCGAGATGCGTGATTGGAAGATATAGTGAGATTGTGGGTATCCAGATCTGTGGGCTATACATAGCAATTTTTTTCATTAATTTTTTGGTTGAAAAATTTTCTGTTTCCAATCTGCATTTCGAGGCAGCAGCTAAGCTATTTTGTGCCTTAAATGCACAGAAACGGAACATCTGGATCGAGATGCGTGATTGGAGGATATAGTCAGATTGTGGGTATCCAGATCTGTGGACTATACATGGCAATTTTTTTCATTAATTTTTTGGTTGAAAAATTTTCTGTTTCTAATCTGCATTTCGAGGCAGCAGCTAAGCTATTTTGTGCCTTAAATGCACAGAAACAGAACAGCTGGCTCAAGATGCGTGATTGGAGGACATAGTGAGATTGTGGCTATAAAGATCTGTGGGCTATACATAGCAATTTTTTTCATTAATTTTTTGGTTGAAAAATTTTCTGTTTCTACAGAACAGCTGGCTCAAGATGCGTGATTGAAGGATATAGTCAGATTGTGGGTATCCAGATCTGTGGGCTATACATAGCAATTTTTTTCATTCATGTTTTGGATGAAATATTTTCCATTTCCAATCTGCATTTCGAGGCAGCGGCTAAGATAGTTTGTGCTTTAAACGCCCAGAAACAGAACCGCTGGATCGAGATGCGTGATTGGAGGATATAGTCAGATTGCGGGTATCCAGATCTGTGGACTATACATGGCAATTTTTTTCATTAATTTTTTGGTTGAAAAATTTTCTGTTTCTAATCTGCATTTCGAGGCAGCAGCTAAGCTATTTTGTGCCTTAAATGCACAGAAACAGAACAGCTGGCTCAAGATGCGTGATTGGAGGATATAGTCAGATTGTGGGTATCCAGATCTGTGGGCTATACATAGCAATTTTTTTCATTCATTTTTTGGTTGAAAAATTTTCTGTTTCCAATCTGCATTTTGAGGCAGCAGCTAAGCTAGTTTGTGCTTTAAATACACAGAAACAGAACTGCTGGCTCGAGATGCGTGATTAGAGGACATAGTGAGATTGTGGGTATGCAGATCTGTGGGCTATACATAGCAATTTTTTTCATTCATTTTTTGGTTGAAAAATTTTCTGTTTCTAATCTGCATTTCGAGGCAGCATCTAAGCTATTTTGTGCCTAAAATGCACAGAAACAGAACAGCTGGCTCAAGATGCGTGATTGGAGGACATAGTGAGATTGTGGCTATAAAGATCTGTGGGCTATACATAGCAATTTTCTTCATTAATTTTTTTTTTGAAAAATTTTCTGTTTCTAATCTGCATTTCGAGGCAGCAGCTAAGCTATTTTGTGCCTTAAATGCACAGAAACAGAACAGCTGGCTCGAGATGCGTGATTGGAGGATATAGTCAGATTGTGGGTATCCAGATCTGTGGACTATACATAGCAATTTTTTTTATTCATTTTTGGTTGAAAAATTTTCTGTTTCTAATCTGCATTTCGAGGCAGCAGCTAAGCTAGTTTGTGCCTTAAACGCCCAGAAACAGAACCGCTGGATCGAGATGCGTGATTGGAGGATATAGTCAGATTGTGGGTATCCAGATCTGTGGACTATACATAGCAATTTTTTTCATTAATTTTTTGGTTGAAAAATTTTCTGTTTCTAATCTGCATTTCGAGGCAGCAGCTAAGCTATTTTGTGCCTTAAATGCACAGAAACAGAACAGCTGGCTCAAGATGCGTGATTGGAGGATATAGTCAGATTGTGGGTATCCAGATCTGTGGACTATACATAGCAATTTTTTTCATTAATTTTTTGGTTGAAAAATTTTCTGTTTCCAATCTGCATTTCGAGGCAGCGGCTAAGCCAGTTTGTGCTTTAAACGCCCAGAAACAGAACCGCTGGATCGAGATGCGTGATTGGAGGATATAGTCAGATTGTGGGTATCCAGATCTGTGGGCTATACATAGCAATTTTTTTCATTAATTTTTTGGTTGAAAAATTTTCTGTTTCCAATCTGCATTTCGAGGCAGCATCTAAGCTATTTTGTGCCTAAAATGCACAGAAACAGAACAGCTGGCTCAAGATGCGTAATTGGAGGACATAGTGAGATTGTGGCTATAAAGATCTGTGGGCTATACATAGCAATTTTTTTCATTAATTTTTTGGTTGAAAAATTTTCTGTTTCCAATCTGCATTTCGAGGCAGCATCTAAGCTATTTTGTGCCTAAAATGCACAGAAACAGAACAGCTGGCTCAAGATGCGTGATTGGAGGACATAGTGAGATTGTGGCTATAAAGATATGTGGGCTATACATAGCAATTTTTTTCATTAATTTTTTGGTTGAAAAATTTTCTGTTTCTAATCTGCATTTCGAGGCAGCAGCTAAGCTAATTTGTGCCTTAAATGCACAGAAACAGAACAGCTGGCTCGAGATGCGTGATTGGAGGATATAGTGAGATTGTGGCTATCCAGATCTGTGGGCTATACATAGCAATTTTTTTTATTCATTTTTGGTTGAAAAATTTTCTGTTTCTAATCTGCATTTCGAGGCAGCAGCTAAGCTAGTTTGTGCCTTAAACGCCCAGAAACAGAACCGCTGGATCGAGATGCGTGATTGGAGGATATAGTCAGATTGTGGGTATCCAGATCTGTGGACTATACATAGCAATTTTTTTCATTAATTTTTTGGTTGAAAAATTTTCTGGTTCCAATCTGCATTTCGAGGCAGCGGCTAAGCCAGTTTGTGCTTTAAATGCACAGAAACAAAACCGCTGGATCGAGATGCGTGATTGGAGGATATAGTCAGATTGTGGGTATCCAGATCTGTGGGCTATACATAGCAATTTTTTTCATTAATTTTTTGGTTGAAAAATTTTCTGTTTCCAATCTGCATTTCGAGGCAGCATCTAAGCTATTTTGTGCCTAAAATGCACAGAAACAGAACAGCTGGCTCAAGATGCGTGATTGGAGGACATAGTGAGATTGTGGCTATAAAGATCTGTGGGCTATACATAGCAATTTTTTTCATTAATTTTTTGGTTGAAAAATTTTCTGTTTCCAATCTGCATTTCGAGGCAGCATCTAAGCTATTTTGTGCCTAAAATGCACAGAAACAGAACAGCTGGCTCAAGATGCGTGATTGGAGGACATAGTGAGATTGTGGCTATAAAGATATGTGGGCTATACATAGCAATTTTTTTCATTAATTTTTTGGTTGAAAAATTTTCTGTTTCTAATCTGCATTTCGAGGCAGCAGCTAAGCTAATTTGTGCCTTAAATGCACAGAAACAGAACAGCTGGCTCGAGATGCGTGATTGGAGGATATAGTGAGATTGTGGCTATCCAGATCTGTGGGCTATACATAGCAATTTTTTTTATTCATTTTTGGTTGAAAAATTTTCTGTTTCTAATCTGCATTTCGAGGCAGCAGCTAAGCTAGTTTGTGCCTTAAACGCCCAGAAACAGAACCGCTGGATCGAGATGCGTGATTGGAGGATATAGTCAGATTGTGGGTATCCAGATCTGTGGACTATACATAGCAATTTTTTTCATTAATTTTTTGGTTGAACAATTTTCTGGTTCCAATCTGCATTTCGAGGCAGCGGCTAAGCCAGTTTGTGCTTTAAATGCACAGAAACAAAACAGCTGGTTCGAAATGCGTGATGGGAGTATATAGTGAGATTGTGGGTATCCAGATCTGTGGGCTATACATAGCAATTTTTTTCATTAATTTTTTGGTTGAAAAATTTTCTGTTTCCAATCTGCATTTCGAGGCAGCATCTAAGCTATTTTGTGCCTAAAATGCACAGAAACAGAACAGCTGGCTCAAGATGCGTGATTGGAGGACATAGTGAGATTGTGGCTATAAAGATCTGTGGGCTATACATAGCAATTTTTTTCATTAATTTTTTGGTTGAAAAATTTTCTGTTTCCAATCTGCATTTCGAGGCAGCATCTAAGCTATTTTGTGCCTAAAATGCACAGAAACAGAACAGCTGGCTCAAGATGCGTGATTGGAGGACATAGTGAGATTGTGGCTATAAAGATATGTGGGCTATACATAGCAATTTTTTTCATTAATTTTTTGGTTGAAAAATTTTCTGTTTCTAATCTGCATTTCGAGGCAGCAGCTAAGCTAATTTGTGCCTTAAATGCACAGAAACAGAACAGCTGGCTCGAGATGCGTGATTGGAGGATATAGTGAGATTGTGGCTATCCAGATCTGTGGGCTATACATAGCAATTTTTTTCATTCATTTTTTGGTTGAAAAATTTTCTGTTTCCAATCTGCATTTCGAGGCTGCATCTAAGCTATTTTGTGCCTTAAATGCACAGAAACAGAACAGCTGGCTCAAGATGCGTGATTGGAGGACATAGTGAGATTGTGGCTATAAAGATCTGTGGGCTATACATAGCAATTTTTTTCATTCATTTTTTGGTTGAAAAATTTTCTGTTTCCAATCTGCATTTCGAGGCAGCAGCTAAGCTATTTTGTGCCTTAAATGCACAGAAACAGAACAGCTGGCTCGAGATGCGTGATTGGAGGATATAGTGAGATTGTGGCTATCCAGATCTGTGGACTATACATAGCAATTTTTTTCATTAATTTTTTGGTTGAAAAATTTTCTGTTTCCAATCTGCATCTAAGCTATTTTGTGCCTAAAATGCACAGAAACAGAACAGCTGGCTCAAGATGCGTGATTGGAGGACATAGTGAGATTGTGGCTATAAAGATCTGTGGGCTATACATAGCAAAATTGAATTGAAAAATTTTCTGTTTCTAATCTGCATTTCGAGGCAGCAGCTAAGCTATTTTGTGCCTTAAATCCGCAGAAACAGAACAACTGGATCGAAATGCGTGATTGGAGGATATAGTCAGATTGTGGGTATCCAGATCTGTGGGCTATACATGGCAATTTTTTTCATTAATTTTTTGGTTGAAAAATTTTCTGTTTCCAATCTGCATTTCGAGGCAGCAGCTAAGCTATTTTGTGCCTTAAATGCACAGAAACGGAACATCTGGATCGAGATGCGTGATTGGAGGATATAGTCAGATTGTGGGTATCCAGATCTGTGGGCTATACATAGCAATTTTTTTCATTAATTTTTGGGTTGAAAAATTTTCCATTTCCAATCTGCATTTCGAGGCAGCAGCTAAGCTATTTTGTGCCTTAAATGCACAGAAACAGAACCGCTGGTTCGAGATGCGTGATGGGAGTATATAGTGAGATTGTGGGTATCCAGATCTGTGGACTATACATAGCAATTTTTTTTATTCATTTTTGGTTGAAAAATTTTCTGTTTCTAATCTGCATTTCGAGGCAGCAGCTAAGCTATTTTGTGCCTTAAATCCGCAGAAACAGAACAACTGGATCGAAATGCGTGATTGGAGGATATAGTCAGATTGTGGGTATCCAGATCTGTGGGCTTATACATGGCAATTTTTTTCATTAATTTTTTGGTTGAAAAATTTTCTGTTTCTAATCTGCATTTCGAGGCAGCAGCTAAGCTATTTTGTGCCTTAAATGCACAGAAACAGAACAGCTGGCTCAAGATGCGTGATTGGAGGACATAGTGAGATTGTGGCTATAAAGATCTGTGGGCTATACATAGCAAAATTGAATTGAAAAATTTTCTGTTTCTAATCTGCATTTCGAGGCAGCAGCTAAGCTATTTTGTGCCTTAAATGCACAGAATCAGAACAGCTGGCTCGAGATGCGTGATTGGAGGATATAATGAGATTGTGGGTATCCAGATCTGTGGGCTATACATAGCAATTTTTTTCATTAATTTTTTGGTTGAAAAATTTTCTGTTTCCAATCTGCATTTCGAGGCAGCAGCTAAGCTATTTTGTGCCTTAAATGCACAGAAACGGAACATCTGGATCGAGATGCGTGATTGGAGGATATAGTCAGATTGTGGGTATCCAGATCTGTGGGCTATACATAGCAATTTTTTTCATTAATTTTTGGGTTGAAAAATTTTCCATTTCCAATCTGCATTTCGAGGCAGCAGCTAAGCTATTTTGTGCCTTAAATGCACAGAAACAGAACCGCTGGTTCGAGATGCGTGATGGGAGTATATAGTGAGATTGTGGGTATCCAGATCTGTGGACTATACATAGCAATTTTTTTTATTCATTTTTGGTTGAAAAATTTTCTGTTTCTAATCTGCATTTCGAGGCAGCAGCTAAGCTATTTTGTGCCTTAAATCCGCAGAAACAGAACAACTGGATCGAAATGCGTGATTGGAGGATATAGTCAGATTGTGGGTATCCAGATCTGTGGGCTATACATGGCAATTTTTTTCATTAATTTTTTGGTTGAAAAATTTTCTGTTTCCAATCTGCATCTAAGCTATTTTGTGCCTAAAATGCACAGAAACAGAACAGCTGGCTCAAGATGCGTGATTGGAGGACATAGTGAGATTGTGGCTATAAAGATCTGTGGGCTATACATAGCAAAATTGAATTGAAAAATTTTCTGTTTCTAATCTGCATTTCGAGGCAGCAGCTAAGCTATTTTGTGCCTTAAATCCGCAGAAACAGAACAACTGGATCGAAATGCGTGATTGGAGGATATAGTCAGATTGTGGGTATCCAGATCTGTGGGCTATACATGGCAATTTTTTTCATTAATTTTTTGGTTGAAAAATTTTCTGTTTCCAATCTGCATTTCGAGGCAGCAGCTAAGCTATTTTGTGCCTTAAATGCACAGAAACGGAACATCTGGATCGAGATGCGTGATTGGAGGATATAGTCAGATTGTGGGTATCCAGATCTGTGGGCTATACATAGCAATTTTTTTCATTAATTTTTTGGTTGAAAAATTTTCTGTTTCCAATCTGCATTTCGAGGCAGCAGCTAAGCTATTTTGTGCCTTAAATGCACAGAAACGGAACATCTGGATCGAGATGCGTGATTGGAGGATATAGTCAGATTGTGGGTATCCAGATCTGTGGGCTATACATAGCAATTTTTTTCATTAATTTTTTGGTTGAAAAATTTTCTGTTTCCAATCTGCATTTCGAGGCAGCAGCTAAGCTATTTTGTGCCTTAAATGCACAGAAACGGAACATCTGGATCGAGATGCGTGATTGGAGGATATAGTCAGATTGTGGCTATCCAGATCTGTGGACTATACATAGCAATTTTTTTCATTAATTTTTTGGTTGAAAAATTTTCTGTTTCCAATCTGCATCTAAGCTATTTTGTGCCTAAAATGCACAGAAACAGAACAGCTGGCTCAAGATGCGTGATTGGAGGACATAGTGAGATTGTGGCTATAAAGATCTGTGGGCTATACATAGCAAAATTGAATTGAAAAATTTTCTGTTTCTAATCTGCATTTCGAGGCAGCAGCTAAGCTATTTTGTGCCTTAAATCCGCAGAAACAGAACAACTGGATCGAAATGCGTGATTGGAGGATATAGTCAGATTGTGGGTATCCAGATCTGTGGGCAATGGCAATTTTTTTCATTAATTTTTTGGTTGAAAAATTTTCTGTTTCTAATCTGCATTTCGAGGCAGCAGCTAAGCTATTTTGTGCCTTAAATGCACAGAAACAGAACAGCTGGCTCAAGATGCGTGATTGGAGGACATAGTGAGATTGTGGCTATAAAGATCTGTGGGCTATACATAGCAATTTTTTTCATTAATTTTTTGGTTGAAAAATTTTCTGTTTCCAATCTGCATTTCGAGGCAGCAGCTAAGCTATTTTGTGCCTTAAATGCACAGAAACAGAACAGCTGGCTCAAGATGCGTGATTGGAGGACATAGTGAGATTGTGGCTATAAAGATCTGTGGGCTATACATAGCAATTTTTTTCATTAATTTTTTGGTTGAAAAATTTTCTGTTTCCAATCTGCATTTCGAGGCAGCAGCTAAGCTATTTTGTGCCTTAAATGCACAGAAACGGAACATCTGGATCGAGATGCGTGATTGGAGGATATAGTCAGATTGTGGGTATCCAGATCTGTGGGCTATACATAGCAATTTTTTTCATTAATTTTTGGGTTGAAAAATTTTCCATTTCCAATCTGCATTTCGAGGCAGCAGCTAAGCTATTTTGTGCCTTAAATGCACAGAAACGGAACATCTGGATCGAGATGCGTGATTGGAGGATATAGTGAGATTGTGGGTATCCAGATCTGTGGACTATACATAGCAATTTTTTTTATTCATTTTTGGTTGAAAAATTTTCTGTTTCTAATCTGCATTTCGAGGCAGCAGCTAAGCTATTTTGTGCCTTAAATCCGCAGAAACAGAACAACTGGATCGAAATGCGTGATTGGAGGATATAGTCAGATTGTGGGTATCCAGATCTGTGGGCTATACATAGCAAAATTGAATTGAAAAATTTTCTGTTTCTAATCTGCATTTCGAGGCAGCAGCTAAGCTATTTTGTGCCTTAAATCCGCAGAAACAGAACAACTGGATCGAAATGCGTGATTGGAGGACATAGTGAGATTGTTGGTATCCAGATCTGTGGGCTATACATAGCAATTTTTTTCATTCATTTTTTGGATGAAAAATTTTGTGTTTCCAATCTGCATTTCGAGGCAGCAGCTAAGCTAGTTTGTGCTTTAAATGTGCAGAAACAGAACAGCTGGCTCGAGATGCGTGATTTTAGGACATAGTGAGATTGTGGCTATCCAGATCTGTGGGCTATACATAGCAATTTCTTTCATTAATTTTTGGGTTGAAAAATTTTCTGTTTCCAATCTGCATTTCTAGGCATCAGCTAAGCTATTTTGTGCCTTAAATGCAAAGAAACAGAACAACTGGATCGAGATGCGTGATTGGAGGACATAGTGAGATTGTTGGTATCCAGATCTGTGGGCTATACATAGCAATTTTTTTCATTCATTTTTTGGATGAAAAATTTTGTGTTTCCAATCTGCATTTCGAGGCAGCAGCTAAGCTAGTTTGTGCCTTAAATGCACAGAAACAGAACAGCTGGCTCAAGATGCGTGATTGGAGATCTGTGGGCTATACATAGCAATTTTTTTCATTAATTTTTTGGTTGAAAAATTTTCTGTTTCCAATCTGCATTTCGAGGCAGCAGCTAAGCTATTTTGTGCCTTAAATCCGCAGAAACAGAACAACTGGATCGAAATGCGTGATTGGAGGATATAGTCAGATTGTGGGTATCCAGATCTGTGGGCTATACATGGCAATTTTTTTCATTAATTTTTTGGTTGAAAAATTTTCTGTTTCTAATCTGCATTTCGAGGCAGCAGCTAAGCTATTTTGTGCCTTAAATGCACAGAAACAGAACCGCTGGTTCGAGATGCGTGATGGGAGTATATAGTGAGATTGTGGGTATCCAGATCTGTGGACTATACATAGCAATTTTTTTTATTCATTTCTGGTTGAAAAATTTCTGTTTCTAATCTGCATTTCGAGGCAGTAGCTAAGCTATTTTGTGCCTTAAATGCACAGAAACAGAACAACTGAATCGAGATGCGTGATTGAAGGATATATTCAGATTGTGGGGATCCAGATCTGTGGACTATACATAGCAATTTTTTTCATTAATTTTTTGGTTGAAAAATTTTCTGTTTCCAATCTGCATTTCTAGGCATCAGCTAAGCTATTTTGTGCCTTAAATGCAAAGAAACAGAACAACTGGATCGAGATGCGTGATTGGAGGACATAGTGAGATTGTTGGTATCCAGATCTGTGGGCTATACATAGCAATTTTTTTCATTCATTTTTTGGATGAAAAATTTTGTGTTTCCAATCTGCATTTCGAGGCAGCAGCTAAGCTAGTTTGTGCTTTAAATGTGCAGAAACAGAACAGCTGGCTCGAGATGCGTGATTTTAGGACATAGTGAGATTGTGGGTATCCAGATCTGTGGGCTATACATAGCAATTTTTTTCATTAATTTTTGGGTTGAAAAATTTTCCATTTCCAATCTGCATTTCGAGGCAGCAGCTAAGCTATTTTGTGCCTTAAATGCACAGAAACAGAACCGCTGGTTCGAGATGCGTGATGGGAGTATATAGTGAGATTGTGGGTATCCAGATCTGTGGACTATACATGGCAATTTTTTTCATTAATTTTTTGGTTGAAAAATTTTCTGTTTCTAATCTGCATTTCGAGGCAGCAGCTAAGCTATTTTGTGCCTTAAATCCGCAGAAACAGAACAACTGGATCGAAATGCGTGATTGGAGGATATAGTCAGATTGTGGGTATCCAGATCTGTGGGCTATACATGGCAATTTTTTTCATTAATTTTTTGGTTGAAAAATTTTCTGTTTCCAATCTGCATCTAAGCTATTTTGTGCCTAAAATGCACAGAAACAGAACAGCTGGCTCAAGATGCGTGATTGGAGGACATAGTGAGATTGTGGCTATAAAGATCTGTGGGCTATACATAGCAAAATTGAATTGAAAAATTTTCTGTTTCTAATCTGCATTTCGAGGCAGCAGCTAAGCTATTTTGTGCCTTAAATCCGCAGAAACAGAACAACTGGATCGAAATGCGTGATTGGAGGATATAGTCAGATTGTGGGTATCCAGATCTGTGGGCTATACATGGCAATTTTTTTCATTAATTTTTTGGTTGAAAAATTTTCTGTTTCCAATCTGCATTTCGAGGCAGCAGCTAAGCTATTTTGTGCCTTAAATGCACAGAAACGGAACATCTGGATCGAGATGCGTGATTGGAGGATATAGTCAGATTGTGGGTATCCAGATCTGTGGGCTATACATAGCAATTTTTTTCATTAATTTTTTGGTTGAAAAATTTTCTGTTTCCAATCTGCATTTCGAGGCAGCAGCTAAGCTATTTTGTGCCTTAAATGCACAGAAACGGAACATCTGGATCGAGATGCGTGATTGGAGGATATAGTCAGATTGTGGGTATCCAGATCTGTGGGCAGTACATAGCAATTTTTTTCATTAATTTTTTGGTTGAAAAATTTTCTGTTTCCAATCTGCATTTCGAGGCAGCAGCTAAGCTATTTTGTGCCTTAAATGCACAGAAACGGAACATCTGGATCGAGATGCGTGATTGGAGGATATAGTCAGATTGTGGCTATCCAGATCTGTGGACTATACATAGCAATTTTTTTCATTAATTTTTTGGTTGAAAAATTTTCTGTTTCCAATCTGCATCTAAGCTATTTTGTGCCTAAAATGCACAGAAACAGAACAGCTGGCTCAAGATGCGTGATTGGAGGACATAGTGAGATTGTGGCTATAAAGATCTGTGGGCTATACATAGCAAAATTGAATTGAAAAATTTTCTGTTTCTAATCTGCATTTCGAGGCAGCAGCTAAGCTATTTTGTGCCTTAAATCCGCAGAAACAGAACAACTGGATCGAAATGCGTGATTGGAGGATATAGTCAGATTGTGGGTATCCAGATCTGTGGGCAATGGCAATTTTTTTCATTAATTTTTTGGTTGAAAAATTTTCTGTTCTAATCTGCATTTCGAGGCAGCAGCTAAGCTATTTTGTGCCTTAAATGCACAGAAACAGAACAGCTGGCTCAAGATGCGTGATTGGAGGACATAGTGAGATTGTGGCTATAAAGATCTGTGGGCTATACATAGCAAAATTGAATTGAAAAATTTTCTGTTTCTAATCTGCATTTCGAGGCAGCAGCTAAGCTATTTTGTGCCTTAAATCCGCAGAAACAGAACAACTGGATCGAAATGCGTGATTGGAGGATATAGTCAGATTGTGGGTATCCAGATCTGTGGGCTATACATAGCAATTTTTTTCATTAATTTTTGGGTTGAAAAATTTTCTGTTTCTAATCTGCATTTCGAGGCAGCAGCTAAGCTATTTTGTGCCTTAAATGCACAGAAACAGAACAGCTGGCTCAAGATGCGTGATTGGAGGACATAGTGAGATTGTGGCTATAAAGATCTGTGGGCTATACATAGCAATTTTTTTCATTAATTTTTTGGTTGAAAAATTTTCTGTTTCCAATCTGCATTTCGAGGCAGCAGCTAAGCTATTTTGTGCCTTAAATGCACAGAAACAGAACAGCTGGCTCAAGATGCGTGATTGGAGGACATAGTGAGATTGTGGCTATAAAGATCTGTGGGCTATACATAGCAATTTTTTTCATTAATTTTTTGGTTGAAAAATTTTCTGTTTCCAATCTGCATTTCGAGGCAGCAGCTAAGCTATTTTGTGCCTTAAATGCACAGAAACGGAACATCTGGATCGAGATGCGTGATTGGAGGATATAGTCAGATTGTGGGTATCCAGATCTGTGGGCTATACATAGCAATTTTTTTCATTAATTTTTGGGTTGAAAAATTTTCCATTTCCAATCTGCATTTCGAGGCAGCAGCTAAGCTATTTTGTGCCTTAAATGCACAGAAACAGAACCGCTGGTTCGAGATGCGTGATGGGAGTATATAGTGAGATTGTGGGTATCCAGATCTGTGGACTATACATAGCAATTTTTTTTATTCATTTTTGGTTGAAAAATTTTCTGTTTCTAATCTGCATTTCGAGGCAGCAGCTAAGCTATTTTGTGCCTTAAATCCGCAGAAACAGAACAACTGGATCGAAATGCGTGATTGGAGGATATAGTCAGATTGTGGGTATCCAGATCTGTGGGCTATACATGGCAATTTTTTTCATTAATTTTTTGGTTGAAAAATTTTCTGTTTCCAATCTGCATTTCTAGGCATCAGCTAAGCTATTTTGTGCCTTAAATGCAAAGAAACAGAACAACTGGATCGAGATGCGTGATTGGAGGACATAGTGAGATTGTTGGTATCCAGATCTGTGGACTATACATAGCAATTTTTTTCATTAATTTTTGGTTGAAAAATTTTCTGTTTCTAATCTGCATTTCGAGGCAGCAGCTAAGCTATTTTGTGCCTTAAATGCACAGAAACAGAACAACTGGATCGAGATGCGTGATTGGAGGATATAGTCAGATTGTGGGTATCCAGATCTGTGGGCTATACATAGCAATTTTTTTCATTAATTTTTGGGTTGAAAAATTTTCCATTTCCAATCTGCATTTCGAGGCAGCAGCTAAGCTATTTTGTGCCTTAAATGCACAGAAACAGAACCGCTGGTTCGAGATGCGTGATGGGAGTATATAGTGAGATTGTGGGTATCCAGATCTGTGGACTATACATAGCAATTTTTTTCATTAATTTTTTGGTTGAAAAATTTTCCATTTCCAATCTGCATTTTGAGGCAGCAGCAAAGCTAGTTTGTGCTTTAAATGCACAGAAACAGAACAGCTGGCTCGACATGCGTGATTGGAGGATATAGTGAGATTGTGGCTATCCAGATCTGTGAGCTATACATAGCAATTTTTTTCATTCATTTTTTGGATGAAAAATTTTGTGTTTCCAATCTGCATTTCGAGGCAGCAGCTAAGCTAGTTTGTGCTTTAAATGTGCAGAAACAGAACAGCTGGCTCGAGATGCGTGATTTTAGGACATAGTGAGATTGTGGCTATCCAGATCTGTGGGCTATACATAGCAATTTTTTTCATTCATTTTTGGGTTGAAAAATTTTCCATTTCCAATCTGCATTTCGAGGCAGCAGCTAAGCTATTTTGTGCCTTAAATGCACAGAAACAGAACCGCTGGTTCGAGATGCGTGATGGGAGTATATAGTGAGATTGTGGGTATCCAGATCTGTGGACTGTACATAGCAATTTTTTTCATTCATTTTTTGGATGAAAAATTTTCTGTTTCCAATCTGCATTTTGAGGCAGCAGCAAAGCTAGTTTGTGCTTTAAATGCACAGAAACAGAACAGCTGGCTCGACATGCGTGATTGGAGGATATAGTGAGATTGTGGCTATCCAGATCTGTGAGCTATACATAGCAATTTTTTTCATTCATTTTTTGGATGAAAAATTTTGTGTTTCCAATCTGCATTTCGAGGCAGCAGCTAAGCTAGTTTGTGCTTTAAATGTGCAGAAACAGAACAGCTGGCTCGAGATGCGTGATTTTAGGACATAGTGAGATTGTGGCTATCCAGATCTGTGGGCTATACATAGCAATTTTTTTCATTAATTTTTTGGTTGAAAAATTTTCCATTTCCAATCTGCATTTCGAGGCAGCAGCTAAGCTATTTTGTGCCTTAAATGCACAGAAACAGAACAGCTGGCTCGAGATGCGTGATTGGAGGACATAGTGAGATTGTTGGTATCCAGATCTGTGGACTATACATAGCAATTTTTTTCATTAATTTTTGGGTTGAAAAATTTTCCATTTCCAATCTGCATTTCGAGGCAGCGGCTAAGTTAGTTTGTGCCTTTAGTGCACAGAAACAGAACAGCTGGCTCGAGATGCGTGATTGGAGGACATAGTGAGATTGTTGGTATCCAGATCTGTGGACTATACATAGCAATTTTTTTCATTAATTTTTGGTTGAAAAATTTTCTGTTTCCAATCTGCATTTCGAGGCAGCAGCTAAGCTATTTTGTGCCTTAAATGCACAGAAACAGAACAACTGGATCGAGATGCGTGATTGGAGGATATAGTCAGATTGTGGGTATCCAGATCTGTGGGCTATACATAGCAATTTTTTTCATTAATTTTTGGGTTGAAAATTTTTCCATTTCCAATCTGCATTTCGAGGCAGCAGCTAAGCTATTTTGTGCCTTAAATGCACAGAAACAGAACCGCTGGTTCGAGATGCGTGATGGGAGTATATAGTGAGATTGTGGGTATCCAGATCTGTGGACTATACATAGCAATTTTTTTCATTAATTTTTTGGTTGAAAAATTTTCCATTTCCAATCTGCATTTCGAGGCAGCGGCAAAGATAGTTTGTGCTTTAAACGCCCAGAAACAGAACCGCTGGATCGAGATGCGTGATTGGAGGATATAGTAGATTGTGGGTATCCAGATCTGTGGACTATACATAGGAATTTTTTTTATTCATTTTTGGTTGAAAAATTTTCTGTTTCTTATCTGCATTTCGAGGCAGTAGCTAAGCTATTTTGTGCCTTAAATGCACAGAAACAGAACAACTGGATCGAGATGCGTGATTGAAGGATATATTCAGATTGTGGGTATCCAGATCTGTGGACTATACATAGCAATTTTTTTCATTAATTTTTTAGTTGAGAAATTTTCTGTTTCCAATCTGCATTTTGAGGCAGCAGCTTAGCTAGTTTGTGCCTTAAATGCACAGAAACAGAACATCTGGATCGAGATGCGTGATTGGAAGATATAGTGAGATTGTTGGTATCCAGATCTGTGGGCTATTCGTAGCAGTTTTTTTCATTAATTTTTTGGTTGAAAAATTTTCTGTTTCCAATCTGCATTTCGAGGCAGGAGCTAAGTAAGTTTGTGCCTTACATGCACAGAAACAGAACAACTGGATCGAGATGCGTGATTGGAGGATATAGTCAGATTGTGGGTATCCAGATCTGTGGGCTATACATAGCAATTTTTTTCATTAATTTTTGGGTTGAAAATTTTTCCATTTCCAATCTGCATTTCGAGGCAGCAGCTAAGCTATTTTGTGCCTTAAATGCACAGAAACAGAACCGCTGGTTCGAGATGCGTGATGGGAGTATATAGTGAGATTGTGGGTATCCAGATCTGTGGACTATACATAGCACTTTTTTTCATTAATTTTTTGGTTGAAAAATTTTCCATTTCCAATCTGCATTTCGAGGCAGCGGCTAAGATAGTTTGTGCTTTAAACGCCCAGAAACAGAACCGCTGGATCGAGATGCGTGATTGGAGGATATAGTAGATTGTGGGTATCCAGATCTGTGGACTATACATAGGAATTTTTTTTATTCATTTTTGGTTGAAAAATTTTCTGTTTCTTATCTGCATTTCGAGGCAGTAGCTAAGCTATTTTGTGCCTTAAATGCACAGAAACAGAACAACTGGATCGAGATGCGTGATTGAAGGATATATTCAGATTGTGGGTATAAAGATCTGTGGACTATACATAGCAATTTTTTTCATTAATTTTTTAGTTGAGAAATTTTCTGTTTCCAATCTGCATTTTGAGGCAGCAGCTTAGCTAGTTTGTGCCTTAAATGCACAGAAACAGAACATCTGGATCGAGATGCGTGATTGGAAGATATAGTGAGATTGTTGGTATCCAGATGTGTGGGCTATTCATAGCAGTTTTTTTCATTAATTTTTTGGTTGAAAAATTTTCTGTTTCCAATCTGCATTTCGAGGCAGGAGCTAAGTAAGTTTGTGCCTTACATGCACAGAAACAAAACCGCTGGCTCGAGATGCATGATTGAAGAATATATCGAAATGGTAAGTAAATTTCGAAAATGAGTATATACCTATGTATACTTTATCCATTGGGTAAGTATACATCCTTAGAAGAGTTAGAACTAACCACTTCATCATACACCTAGTTTCTTCCTGAAATGTCAGATTTGGCTATGACATCAAACTCGTTGTCTATCTCGTTTTCAGATAAGCTAAGTTCTGATAACTATTACGGAGTACATAAGAATAGTGAAATTTTTCCTTAGCATGATCAGGCCTCCTTCCTTTTATGTGCCCACTCTTCCCGGCATGATTGCAAAAGCAACTAGCAATCATCAATAATCTACGAAAAACCAACCCATTGCCTAGAATTAATAACTTATTTCTTGTATGCGTATTTTCCAATTTCCCCCACCAACTCCTCCCCAAGTAAGAAAAATTCGTTAAAATAAAAGAAGATGGAGAAAAAAAAATGGTTTTCTCATTTAATCTTGCGTATGCCTATCACACATGGACTTAGCATCCATCACACAAAATCTCATATCCGTTGATGTATACTCCGGTTGCCAGCGTATGTAATCAAAAGATAAAAGTTTACTCCCCCACCCGCGTAGTGTAGGACTCACCCCCCTTAGTCGTCTTGTATGAAATTAAGAGCAGGAAAGTATTTTTCTTTTCTTCGGGTTTTCCCAGTAAAAGGATAAATCCGAATTTTTTTCCTCGGGGCACCTCTCTGTGATTTTACAAGACCATAACAACTACACCACCCAGTGTGTTCAGGGAAGATACACAAATCTTCTGCTTCCACTGCTATTGCTTTTGCCAAAAGTGTACATATTCCTCTATACATACATACGTATGTATGCAACTAATATACACATTTCAAACTCTCATCTTCCACATACGCAAGAAATACCTTCCGACAAGAAAAAAAAAAAATAAAACGAAAAAGGAAAATTCTTCTTCACTTTTTTTTTTTTGCTTCCTTTGAATTTCCATCTCCTTACCCATTAGATTGCCTCCGCCTTGTGGCCACCCCTCACCCAATCCATCGACGCACATAGTTTTCATTTTCATCTATTTCATTTCGGTTCAAGGAGTCCCAAAATCAAAAAAGGCCCTCACTTGGGGGTTTCTTCGGGTGGTAGAGGCAAAGAGAACGTCCAAAAGCGAAAGAAGAAAATGTGTGCAAAATGAAACTTTTACTTTTCATCCGAAAGTATTCCTCCTAGTTGTTGTTGCTTCCTTACATCCCAACAACCAGGAGGGGGTTGCAGGAGCACATCAACCACACGTTCATACATCGCAAAAACTAAAATTCCCAAAAACTCTCACTCCCACCGTGCGTCGACCAGTACACCCACTACCACCCTACCATCCTACCACCCTAGACACACATTTCTTCTTATTCGTCGTCTTCTTGTGGAAAAGGAAAGAAAATTTTTATGCTGGAAAGTATTTTTCACAAAGGAGAGCCACACACAGCACACAGGCCGACGAAGGAGCAAAAAAAAAAAAAAAAATAAATAAATAAATGAAAGTCAGTATATCAGGACTTTGTAGAATAATATTATAACTGAATATACATATAGTATACATGTTCAACTATGCTAGTATGTGGTGTGTGATGTGTTGGGTTTGGGGGTGGCAACGTGCACAGGGTTGCTTCGGGGATAGTTGTTGTTGGTCTTGTTGTCGTTCAACAGAATTTCTCAAGTTAAAGAAAAAAAAAAGAAGAGAAATTCTCTTTTTTTTTTGGAAAAAAGAAAAAATTTCTTCTCAGAATTTTATTCAGGAATACCCTCCTCATCCCATACTCTCACCACCCCTAAGGGTTCTCTCAAGCAAATCGTAAAATATAAAAATAATACGAGGTACAGATAGGTATAGCGGGTGTACCAGTTGAAGGTGCGTGAGTGTGTGTGTGAGTGTTGGTTGAATTCCTTTTTTTTGTTTTTTTTTTTTTGGTTTTCTCTATTTTGTGGGAGTTTGTTGAAAAATTGCGTATCTGAATGCCATACCGGGTGTGGTACGAGTACGAGACGGAACAGAATTTTAATGAACACCACCAGCTGAATGCCATAAACTAAAACACAGACAGGGGAATTTTTTGAATTTCCCTAAAAATGCGATTTATTGAAATTTTAAAAAGAACTTGAAGGATGGAATAGGTTTCTAGGAATGTCGTGGATATGCCATTTGGAATATGGAATTTTAAATGAAAAATTAAATTAAAAAACGCCATTCGGTGGTTAACTGGAGCCACATAGACCTTGAAATGAAAAAAAAAGTATATATGCCTGCGGGTGTCGTTTGACATAACGTCGTGGTCGTATTTACGTTTAAGTTTTGGAAACAGATTGGATTTTGAATAAAATTGATTGAAAAATAACAAAACCTATATATTGTGATATTGATATGGTCATGTTTATCAATAAAGAAAAGAGATCTGTAAAACGTTTACCTGACAAACGCTAGACGTTCAGAAGAAAGTGCGTGCATGATTTCATCAAAGATCAGCCAAAATCTTTATTGAAATTTTTGCCATTGAATTTGAGCATCGAAAAACATCAATTTATTGCATAAGTCCTAAGGAAATAGGACTTTTTAAAAATAAGTATTTTTAGTGAGGCAATGTTTTGGTATTTTAACTATCCACCATTCCTCGTCCGTAAAGTACGACTTTTACTTTTATGGATAAATGCATTTTCCAATGAAAGAAAAGCGTGAGCAGTCGTAAAAGTCATTCAAAAGATCTGTACCGATATCCTGAAGGTTATACTGGCAGACACACTTATAGACTGTGCAAATCGCTGTATGGAATCGAAAGGGGACTGTTTTCAATCAAATAAATCGGTTTTGCCAAGCAGAAAATTTTGCTATTCCTATTTTTGAAAGTCGAAGACTGCCTTGACTGATTTTTTACCCTGTATATTCGCCGGAGACTCAAGACATGATCTTTAGCTTGTATAAATACTTCAAATAGGGTCTTGCAATTAATTCGGAAAAACTGAAGGTAAAGATCTATAAGAAAGCTGGAAACAGAATTTGTAGTAACAAAAAGGTGACCTACAATGGCAAAGAATATTGAGGTAGTCAAGAACTTTAAGTATTTCCTAACGCATAATAAATATGCGGAGAAGTATCTGGGGAAAAAAACGTTCCAAACCAAAACAATACACACTATATGGAAAATTTGTTCTGTGAACAAAAACATGGCCCACAGTGGAAAGTATGGAGTTTTTGAAGCAGAATTACTGCCGAAGAATGGGTATATAAAAACTGTGTAAAAACTTCTGAGGATATTCATAAAAGTATCGTTCCATCTTTCTTTCAAGATGCTTAACTACATCCTCGTAACTCATAACTTAACTGCATCCTCATACATTGCGATTTATCTTCTTGAAAATGCAGAAAGGTAGGTAAGTGTTATGTATGCCGATTGAGCGGGTCTCAAAGTACAGTGAGTGGTTATAGTTAGTTCAAGAATGTGAAATAGTGCTGAATCCCATTGAATCAAATAGCAGGTTTTGGAAAGTTACTTTAAACCGTTTCGTCGGCCATGATCATCCTTCGATTTACATATAAGAATCTTTGGTTGGATTAACCGGTCCTTGGGTAGCCAAAGAGAAAAAAATCCATGGTAGGACCTCATCTGTTCAAAGTGTGGCTGTTTCTTGGTACAGGCAGTCACTCTTAAACTTAATATATTGGTGTAAAAAAATGGGGGAAAATGTATGTAAGTCAAAATGTTTTTGACTACCGAGGCTCTTCTTTGAACTAAGAAATATAAATAATAGAAAACTAGAAGTTCATTCACAGACCAATTGATACCAATCTTCAACAAGCATGTTTGTTGTGTACCGTCCTCATTTCAAGGACCAACAAACACAGTCGTCATAAATATACTTCCATTAATAGGTGGATAAAAATAACAGGTAATACAAGGCACGAGGAGAAGACATCTACCTTCATTAAACTCTTGTCTGACAATAGTAATGCATTTAACGACGTCATTTACAGGCAAACAACTAATCACTGTTTACAACCACATTGAAAATGCATGCAGTGTGCGCGCAATTAGAAAGTGAAAATGATTCTGATTTTATAACTTTCCTTTCGTTGGGATTCGGCGCACTAGAAGCCAAAATGCCGGCTTTCGAACTCGACTCCTACTCGGGAGAATGGTCAAGGTTCCGTATTTCTACTTTCACTTTTGTTCGTATAACTATCCATACATATTCATCCCTCGTGGACTCTGTGTTTTGTGTATCCGCTTGCGGATGTGTATATGTGTGTGTGTGTTTATTGGAACCATCCCCCAACTTGGCACACTCGAGGTTGTAAGTATTTCGGTATACAATCGTTTGCGGTGGGTGTTTTACAATGTTTACATTCTTGTCATTTCAGATAATATTTGAGTTCTGTAAGAGGGCTCTTACCTATTCTCGGACTGTGCCGTATGTGGTTAGTTTATGGCTTTAATATGGTAGTAGTGGTGTTATGTATATTTTTGTGTTTTAAATTTTTATTTAAATGACAGAAAAATACTTGAATACACCGCCAAAGGGTCACTCACCCTTCGCAGAGACAGACAGAGAGAGAGAGACCAATGGTGAACACGCAACCAGTTTAAACCTAAGCACCATCGCCTCGGCAGTTGGTCGATGAAGGCTGTTATTTTAATGGGGTTAGACATGACATGTGACGTTTAAAATTGGATTCCCCTATGATTGATATGTGGGCAATGTGTGTGAGCACACATTACCTTTTCACTCCTTGGGTGACAACGTCAGAGACACCCCAATGCGATGATGACCAGCAATTAAGTCGTTTGGCTTTTGAAGAATGAAATGACGTCTTTTGGTGTAACTTTAAATGATTTATTCAACTATACACAAAGAATTGGGTCAGATACACAATTTTAAGATACCTATGTACATATTGCTTCAAAGTGGTTATCAAAATCTATTCAGCAATATGTAACGTACTTGAGACACTGCAATGCCGACGGCATTGACATTCATTAAGACTTCCTGTTGATACTTTAATTGTATCATGTCGTGATGGCGCGATGAATTGGAATCATGTTATGGAGGGTGACAAATAGGTTCACTTCTATAGACATTTAGATTTATACCTTAAATTTAAGGAAAACACATCATAAGTACAGAACTCTGGAATAAAATATTATGGACCTGACTAGAAAAAAATTACCTAAAATTATGTCTGCAACTGTCACATCATAACCAAAATATATTCTCTTACTTAAAAATTGTACAAATTTGTACGAATTGTTACGAATTCTAGTCTAACCTTGTGCCCTTAAACGAAAAATAGTAAAAGAAAGAGGAGGAGAGCAAAAACGTTTTCACTGAATGACACAACTCACGAATTCTGTTATGTGCGATCTGTCAAAAGCACTATGTGATTTTTGCAGATTTCAGAATATTTTAACGTTCCTCATACATGACATTTCAGTTGTACTCAGGTTTTGTTATTCGATGTGTCCCCTGACTCTTATGAAATTTTATTTTTATTGGAGGAAAGGAAAGAGTTATTGTATTCACTATATCCGTTTTCTTCTTACTTAACCTCACGATCGGATTTTCGAGAAATTGACTGTGCTTATCATATGGACGAGGATATCTCTAAGATCTCGGTATGGATATGATTTTTAAAAATTCAAACCATAAGATCTTTCGCAAATTGATTACTAATTTTACAATTCTAAAACTATATTCTATTCTACTCTACAGTATTTGATAGATGAGTTTCTTTAGATTTATGCAGTATTCGTGGAGTATTTACAGCATTATTAGCAGCGAATTTTATCACTCAGGACTTTGGAGCTCAAACCTTTAGCACTTATCGTAAGTCACCTAGATATGTATGTAAATATATAGGTGGTTTGTGGTATTAAGAATAAAACTTCGAGTTATTATATTCCCGATCACCCCATGAACAATGAGAACGATTCTAAGTAATACATAGATTGTTTTGTGAAGAGGTTTTCGGTCGTTAGCTTCACAACCAGGATCAAGTATGTAAGTCTGGGTTTTCCCAGCGGAAACCTAAGTTATCCCAATGCCCAAGATTAACTAGGTTGCACTTAAGGCTCATTCTCTTCAGTAGTTTCAAAATAGTTCAGAAATGAAAGAGTTCTCTGAATTCGGTCGCAAGACTGAAATTATCTGACTCTTACGCAAGTCCCAGGTTACACTGGGTGCGAGGTTGCAGATAGTTTGTAAAAAATCTGAAAACTCAGTCTCTCAGCGGAAAATAATGAAGTTGTCTTTTTGGGGTTTTAACAAAACACTGTAATGTGATGGGCTTAAGGGACTACTTAACTGCGCCGCACTTGTACGTCTCAGGAAGTAGAAAAACAACAATCCTCCACTGTTCATCAAAAGAATCAGTATATCCCTATCTAAAGTTTTACGTGGAAAGTCTTCAGAATGATGTGCCGATTTAAGAACAAGTTGGATGTACTCTCATTGCATCAGTGTGTAGGTTCTTTAGTTAAATCCACACTTTATTCCTTTTTGTGCGATTTTGCACATTTTGTGAAATTGGTGTAAACTTGGATCGGTTATCGTAAGATCTAGATAAATTATTAGTTTAGTGGGGGATTCATTGTGTGCTATGCTGTCTTAGGTACAATATGTACATATCCTTTATCGGTTCATGTCGGTAATACATGAAATTATGAAGATGATCGACTCTTGCTAATGAAAACCCAATTAAATAACATCTACAAATAGATTTAAATTTCCTTTTAAGGCAAATTCAATCAAGGACTATGAATACATGGAACGAATATATTGAAATTAATTTCGGGTCAATGTTTGGGACCTGAAACATTTGGAAATCTTTCCCTACTCCGGTAAGATTTGAATATACTTAATTGTCTTCGTTCTTCACAAGGAGCTAAGTGGGTAACATTTAAGTAACATGGTACTCACTCCCATTCGATTGTTTGGACTTTTCACAAGTTGGCACTACAGATCACTTAAATTGGTTGGATATATAGATATGTACATACATATGTACATATGTATGTCAAAATGTTATCGAACGTGGGTCTTCTCACATTCATATAACCCAAAGACATGATATTGTAGGCTCAAGTTGTATTCCACAAGTATTCGTATATTTTAAATCACCAAAACAATTCATTTCACTTCTAAGCTGGATTTGGTGAGACACGGCATTAGGAAAGGCCTCTGAAGGAAACCTACGTACGCCTCTGTGTACGTCGCATCAGACAGTTCTGTTTTGTTTAACTCCATAGATATTACTAATAATAATATGGAAGTGGATTGCAGGCTTATGAATCCTTTTTAATTAGTGTACCTATCATTTGAGAGATGTCAAACTTTTGTTTATATAAGTATATAAGTTTATAAAAACTAGACTGATGCTAAAAGTATTGATTGAAACAGCAGAATTGTTGAACTTGTCAGCAAATCCGCAGCTGTTTATGATTCAAAGAAGGACAATATTGTAAGTCTAGAAACAAAGAAATTATGGCCTTGCAAGCCTCTATTCCACTTGATCGAAAGGACAACTTTATAGGACATAAATTCTATAATGATCATTTGACGATACTTGTAGGGATTTAAGCAACCAGCTGTGCAGCTTAGTAGCTGTCTAGACACTATAATAACAAATTTTAAATAAACACAATCACACCTTTAAGCGGTCCAACAGACGCATTTGAGTTCTGTTCCACATCTTGAATTGAATATTCAGAAAAATAATAAAAAAAATTCACATATTTTATCAGTACATTTCGAGTGTAACGTTTCTCTAACACAATTAACACAAAAACCACATAGTAACCGAATAATAACCACCAAACACACATTCAACCCTTAGTCATTGCAATTAAAATGCAGAGTTCAATTATGAAAAGCAAATCGTAGCCGTATTCCTTAATTAATCTTCCGCCGCCGCCCACACACAATGATACGCGTTTATTCATTTTCACTTTCTCTTAACCACTGAAAAATTAATTTCATATTTTTGTTCTCCCATCTCTCGTTCGACTCTTGCTTTCGCGCGCGCTCGCTCGCTCTCTCACACAAGAATACCGCCAGTGCCACCATCATCCCCCACCCCAAAACTCCCAAACCATCTTACTACTTCTCTATACAAATTCAATTCATTTTGATCAACCCCCGACGAGAAGGCGGCCGTACACCAAAAAAAATCCGATTTTCCAACGAAACGCACAAAAAAAAAAGAGCCGAAAACAAATTAATGAAAAGTCTAAAAAAAAAAAATTGCAAGTGTATTCGTTACACAGAGAGTACAAGTCCATAATAACAAAATAAATATATGTATGTATCCCCCCGCCACCCAACACTTTGTACCTTGTACAGTACCACGAATGAGTGTAAAGGAATACCAACCTTCCACCCACCCCTTGACGAAAAAAGAGGAAAAAAAGGGAAAATATTTTCTCGGTTTTTACTTTTTTTTTTGTTCATATTTTCCCCTTCAACTTCGTCAGAAGCATGAAATTATTTTTCTTTCCATTTCTGACACTCGAAAAATATTATTTTCCAGTTATATACGCGTGTAAGTGTACGTATATCAAAATATTGAAAGGGGGTGTAATAATAATAACAACAAAAGCAGCAGCCAGCCGCAGCAGCAGCAGCAGCAAGTAACCCAACAGCAAAACAGAGAGAAAAAAAAGGAAAATTATTGATTTTGTATTTTTCTTCTTCTTCTCGAGGATTTTTTTTTTTTTCATATCATTCATCCCCCCAACATCCCTCCCCAATTGGGTAGTTCTCTCGCATGTATCAACCGTTCTACTGTGATATGTTTTGTATGTTCACAGACAGGGGATGGTGGTGGTGGAATGTATTGAAATTGTGAATTCGATCAACCAACCCCCGCCCCAGAACAACCCCCTCTGCGCAAATATACATATTTTTATTCATATTTCATGAGGGGTAATAGCTTATTACCGATTACTAACTACCCCTCGGAAACAAGGTAGGCAGGTAGATACTAATTTCTTGAAATCACCAAACCCCCACTCCGGGCACCTTACCAGGACAAGCAACAGAAGCCAAAATGGAAAAGGACAAAAAATAGGGGATGCCCGCGCTATTGGGGGAGGAAATCACAATCACGCGTAGGTGTTTGTGTTGCGCTTTAAACAAATGACAAAAAAAAAAAAAAACTCATTAAGGAGTATCGAAGTATCCTGTTTCTGGTAGTGTATCCTTTTGTTAAATCGATAAGTGTATGGAATTTGGATTTGATTTTTCTTTTTCATTTCTATTCATTTTTTAAATATTAATCCCACATTTGTCGCATCCTTAGGGGATGTAGGCATGTATTTAGGTATCCTTTTACGGTCACTTTTTTTTCATTTTAAGATTTAAATAAAATAACAGCTATACAAACGAAGAGATTAATTTTAATATCACACTTACAGAACTCTAACAGGGTGTATCACTTGTTTATCATACCGACAAAAATTTACACGCCGAGAGTGTAGCCACAGCCGGCTACTTCTTGTTCACGAACGCGTTTTCTGTAGACTGAATTGTGGCATTCCAATCGCCTTGCGGAGAACGTAAGGATAAGGAGTCGTTTTTGTTTTTTTTTTTCTTTGTATTCTTACTTTCTCTAATACATGCGAAAGCAGCTAGAACTACACAACGAATTGGATTCTCTCTGGTGGATGTGAATAAGGGAATAAGGACGATGAACGGGGGTGGAAAAAAAAAATCATCTGAAAAGCGAGCATGTACCACCAACACAAATATATGAGGATTGACAGTTTTTTTTTCTTGTTCCTCTTTGCTTCTTTTTGTTTGATAGTGAGGGTGGAACGTGTTTCAAACAAGTGTTTTTGATAAAGTTTCAAAGCATTCACTTGATTGCTGAAGTTTTACATGATGTGAGACGAATTTGAGTTAGAGATAGCTTCCATGCCAATGCATACATGGAAGAGGTGTAGGTGTATGTCTCAGACTATCAAGTTTAGCAATGTTTCTTGTACAAAAAATATCACTGCTTAACTCAACTTTATGGTTACTTGGTAGCCTAAACGATTTGCGACACTGGATTTTGAGAATCATTTTTGAACAAGTACGTACTAGATTCGGTACGTTAAATTAAAACGAAATACCTAAATTTCGTCTATTCATTTGTTTCAAAAACTAAAGATGGTCTTGAACCAAAACGTAAAACTAGCCATTCAAACTGGTGGATAGGAAGAAATGCTCCAAGATCATAGCTCCCGAAGTCACTGCATTTCTATTATTTCTTTCTTGGAATACTGTACTGCAATACAGACTCTACGGGGAAGAATTAAGGAATCAGCTGTGGACGAAGAATTTGCAGAAAGCGACAGCGGATTAAACTCTTTACACCGAGTACCTTGACAGAAGATGGAGCGCTCACTAAAAGATTTAAAAAAAAAAGTGGCTGTACTGCAATCCTTCATATATTTCACCATTCCTACAAGCACATACAGTATCTATGTGATTGAAGGGCGAAGGACTCTCAGGAAGTGCTCTCGAGTTGCTCTTGAGTTGCCAGGGATTAAAGATTTCGTTGTTTGCGTGGTGTATAATCCAAAGCTATCTTGTCCTATAGTGCATAGACCTCGAACTTTGTCTGCGTAATTGAAAGGTAAAGACCGACCACCACAATGCATCCCCTTCTTGAAATATTTGCGCATGCATACATTTTTCTGTGACAGAAATTCATCAAAACAACCAGCAGCCGTTGGGGGTATGAATAAAAAAAGCGGTTCTTATTCAATTCAGCGATTGATGTTGTGACAAATAATAGATCCTGCGCTCGATTCTTTTCATAACTTTACTGTTTGAAAATATACTCTTCTACTGTCGTGTGTGCAGTTAAGCATAACTATTTCTAATACATACATATGTACATACAGAGTTACATATTCAGGAACAGAAAAAAAAAATTGTACAAAACGAACACCAACACTCTGCTGACTGACTAAATCAACAATGCGTGCGCATTTGGCAAGTGAGGACGACACAGTGTGGAGTACCAGTTCCAAATTTCTTATTCCAATTTCAGGACAGGACCAATTCAAAATCGCAGATTGTTTTGTTGTAGTGTCTCTCACACCGTAAGGAGTATGTTTGTAGAGCTATGTTGTTGTCATCCTTGTTTGGTGTGCTATTGACAGGAGTGATTGTTGATACACACAAGATAAAGTGACAAAAATCACAGCATCAAGAAATTGTTTGGCTTAAGGATTTACAAGGCGAAGGCAATGTATCTTCTTCTTTTAATATGCTAATCATTTATCTACTTGTTGTTTGGGGGTCTTATCTAGGGTAGATATCCACTTGTGTTTGCAGTTTGTGGATGTTTGAGTAATAGTGTTGTTGTAATTCGGGTGGGGGTTTTGAAATAATTATGATATGATGGGAGTGCTGGACCTGGAATGCATTTGTTTATTTATTTTTAGAAATATAATTATAGTCAGTCACATTCTGTAACGAAGTGTTAGATTGAAGGACTTGGTTCGTGTTTTTCATAAAATGTATACATGAATAGAATTATGACTTACGATAAGTAGGTTCTATTGTCTCCATCACTTGGAGTTCCTTAGTGCAGGAGCATTTGATTTTCTCATCAATCGCAGCCAATGTCGATGATATTGCATAATTCTAAGGAAGTGATATTTCTCATAGCTTACCTTAATACGCTTTATTTTTTCACATGCTGCTGAATAGTTGTATCGGAGAAATTATGAAACAGATTTAAAAATCGCACGATCAAGTTGTACACGGTAATAACCACATTCGATTCGGCAATCAAAATAGTCTCGGAAAAAAATGTTTTTTCTAAGAGATTTTTGTTTTTATTCCTTAAAGCGTTCTCAAACGCAGAGACTACAGAGTAATGACATTCTAAGTTCTAAACAATTTTTATTTGTTATTCTGCCTTTGCACGTAATTAACAGCGCACTGTAAATCTATTTTTTAATTTTAAAATGTTTACTTAAACTACACTTGCGACTTTAGTCTGTTTTCTTTTGGGTGTTCTCTAGTAGTTCATTGTACTGATCGACAGAACCATCTTCATGCTGCGATGTGAATACCACCTCCTGAGGTTTTGTTTGCTCTTGTTCAATCACAGCTGCTTCCTCCAATTTTTTTGCCTTTTTCGACTCTTTGATTTTATTTCGCACTCGATTTCCAAGACGTGATGCCGCTAAGACTTTACTCACTTTGCTGCTTTTCAGCCATCGTTCATTCCACGATTCTGTTTTCTATATAAAATCATTAATATTTAATCATAATATTCTAACAGAACTTTTGTGCTTACCTTTTTCTTTTTAGTATCTTCTTCGCTTGAGTCATCTAAGCAGATGACATCGTCGACTTGAGTTGTTTCTTCAACCTCGTCCTCTAAGTGTTCTTTCATTTCGTTAAGTAAATCTCCACCTTCTAAGGATATAACATCGTCATTGGTGTCGTCGTCGCTTTCTGAACTGTGCACAATTTCTGGCTTTTTAATATCTTCTTCGGGAGTTTTTTTCTCTTCAATAGCTTTCGGTGGAACATTTTCATGTTCTTCTTGAACTGCTTTTGTTTCTGCAGCCTTCAAATTCCCTTCAGAATTCTCACCATCCTCAGCCTCTGCTTTACTTACGCTTGGAAGATCAACTTCCTGTTTCTCTTCCTCTTCTACAATTTCACCTTCTTCAGCTTCAACTGGTTCAGCTACCTTTGGCGAAAGTTTGGGCTCATCTGTAGATTCAGTTTTATTCTCCAGATTTTTCGGAGCTTCAATATTTACTACACTCAAGATCTTAACTTGTGTGGGACTTTCCAAAGGTTTTTCTGCGGTTACTTCTTTAGAAGTATCCTTTCCATCTACCACCTCTTCATCAGAGTCACTAATGCAGAGTGTTTCGGGAACAGAGATAATTGGAATAACATCCGGCGATGGAGAACGTGCTTCTTTTTTCGGCTCTGCAGTCTCAGTTGCCTTGGTTGTCTTATCACTGTGTTTGGCATCGTCATTGCTATCATCATCAAATGTCTGCTTGCGGAAATTCCTTTTGAGTTTGATTCGCTTTGTGGGTGCACTAGGAGCAGCTTCACCATTGGGTCTATTAATAGTTACTGTAAAAGTTGTCGGTCTTTTAGTTGTGTCGGATTTGCTCACGCTAGGGCGACTATTATTTGTTTTATCTGACTTTTTGCGTGACGGGTGAGAATTTTTTGTTGATGGCGACGGCGCCTGCGCCTGCGCCTGTTCTTCATCTGAATCTGTATCAACTTCGATTTTGGTGACAGGTTCCAGTGCCAGTTGGGAACGGATAGCTCGGGCTCGGGCCTGAAGTTCAAGTAATTCCAAAACACTGAACTGCTTATCTGCAGAAAGAAATAATTGAATTTGTACTTGAAAATGTCTTGCATTTGTGCAGAGTGAATGAGGAAGAATATTCTTGCACAACGTGTCCCTTTGACTACATACACCATGGGCTGTTTAATAGCCAACCACATGAACGAGGGATCTTCCCCAGATCCCAAAGAAGTTCATGTTTCAACCTCGGCTCATACAGTACCAAGTTGCATTGATATTGCGAATACCGCCCTTCAATGGGGCTAAGTCATTGGCAGTATGTACTATCTCAAAATGTACCTTTATCACGAAAAAAAAAAAAATATATATATCAGTCACAATTTACTCACTGTTTTCATTGTCAATCTCGCACTTGACTTTCTGTTTCTTTCTTCCTGTGAATAAAGGAAAACAAAATAAATTATTGTTAGATTTAAATTCTTAGATGGAGCAACCGACAGAAGAGCAGACTCCATCCAACCCAGAACTGATTAGGCTGTATGTTCTTCCCCAAATTGATACGACTGAGTTTCACGAAGTTACTCCCGGCCAATTGGAAGATTACCTAACCGAATGCAAGTATGAAAAACGCAGCCAGGGACAAAAGAGGAATCTGTATCATCAATTGGCAATTATTGCCAAAGTTGACACGAACACAACAGAAATCGAGCTAAATCGACTCCTTCAGAGTGATGTACGTACTCTGCTTATACAGACGAAATGCAACAAACCACAGGATTTGGACCAAATTTTGCTCAAAATCAACACCAACGTGGATAAGTTTTACATGGAGAGTAGGTTTAGGACCCCCATCGGCATTGCTGTCGAGATCAGTGGAGAACTTCTCACTACCGGTCGACTGAGGAACGACAACAAGCCATTTCTCCAAGAAGGGCACGTCATGGTATTAACTACAAATCAGGACTACAAGTATTGTTCGTTTAAGGAGATCATATACGTGAGTAACCTATGGCGGTACCTGGACGTAATGAAGCTGGGGGATACTGTCCACTTCGACGACGATCAGATTGTGGGCAAAGTAATTAAATGTGGAAGCATGCGGCCACTCACCGTAGAAGTTACTAGACCAGGTAACCTGGCGAATTACATGAATATAACCGTGCCATACTACGTCGAAGGCAAAGAACTCGCCGATAAGGATATTGAGGATATAGAAACTGCAATCAATTTCGGGGCACATTTCTTGGTGATTCCGGGAATCAGAAGTGCATCGTTTTTGCGTGCCGTCAGGAAAAGCATCGATCAAAATATAATGTTGATTGGCTCAATCGATTACAATTATGTAGAGAGTAAATTTATTGATATTGGTGACCATCTGATGGAGCTGGATGCCCTGTGGATGGACAATCTTTTCTGTCCCGCCTCTCAGATGCGGCTATCATGCGCAATTAATTCATGCGTCAACTATGAAAAGACTATCGTTGGAACTGTTCCGTTAAAGACTTGTAGTGACTTTAAAAAACTTGAAAATCATGATAGAATTAAACAAATGGACTGCTTGCTTATCGAGAAAAGCCCTTTGCGAAAAAAGTTTCCATTAATTGCTAAGAAACTGCTGCCCATTGGCAATAAACAGATCGATGTGCCGTCATTGGAAAAACTATCCTGTGGAGAAGGCATTGTGAACTTTGTTCTACGTACGATCTATTCGATTCCATGCAAAGGCATTGTGGTTAGCAACACCTGTCCAAAGGCAGCGATGGCGTTTGCCATTCCTCAAATCTACTGTCCCGTAATAGCAGTTGTGATGACTGACAAAATGGCTAGACTGTTTAACTTGCGAAGAAATCTTAAAACCGTTGTCTACCCAAATCTAACCAATCCCACAGAGTATGGCATTAGTTATGCCCGTGAGCAGGGGATTTTCAACACCGGAGACTTTATAATTTCTATCTCCGACAGCATGGATGAGAGTAAACAGTTGTGTGTGAATCTAAGAGCCTACTACCTTCCTCCATAAAGGATAAAATTTTCGACTTACCATCGCTTTTAGGAACCTTTTGGCCCTTCTGTTCGGCAATATCGCTGTCGGATGAAATTTCTTCCAGTGATATGTGTTCTGGAAAGATAAATAAAAATTCGTATTAAAAATTGCTCAATCTAATCTGTGGTTTTATTTACCTTCGATGCTTTTGACGTCGTCTTCGCTGGACGTTTCTGTATCGGTGGGGCATTTGGTTGAGTTGATTATAGATAGAAGACGTTTTTTAGAAATACCAAGGATTTCGTTGAGGCATTGCTCCTGAATGTCTTCTAGTTTACTTCTCTGTTAAATAATAAACATTGGTTACGAATTGTTTTTAATTTGACCAGGAATTGATACCTTAAGGAATTCCGGAGCAAGATTTGTGATGGTTTTCGGTTTGAGCGAGGAGAATATTTGTCGAATCAATTCCACTCTGTCGTCGACGTAGTGTTCCATCGGACACATGACGTGGTCATCTTCCTTTTTTATTTTAATCGGTTTGGGGACCTTTGCTGACTTGGATTTTTTTTTTGATTTTGTTGAATTCATTGTTCACTTTGGTTTCTTGTTGAGAATTACAAATTCTTGCTTGTTAAGAATTTGGAAGTTTGTTGACACTTTAAAGACAGCTGTCAAAAGTATAGGTCTGTTTGTTTTAACAACTCGTGCTTAAAGTAGGTGAATGCATTCAGCCGACAATAAAGTAATAATTTCAACGAGTATAATCCATGACATTAATATGTATGAATAACTGATAGTTTTTTAAACAATTTCAAGGAACCAAAATGACGGTAAGCAGAAATTAAGTGAATTGAACTTATGTTTACTTCTTTGGCCTGTTGGCACCAGCGTGTAGTTTGATGCGAACAATATGAATTCTACTACATATTTTAGAATAGGGCAAGCAACCACGACCATTATACCGTAGAGAGTAGTAGAGATGTTATGTGACGAAATTGCATTTCAAGAGACTTTTTCCAAGCTTGACCCCGGGACACCCATATTTTCCCAAAATATGAATGCACTGAATGCACCAAAGTCTAATTCATGCGATTTGCGTTTTGTAGTTACATAAGTTTTTGTTAAGTTTCAGCCATTTGACCCATAAAGGTAAGGCGGAGGAAATATGTGACGAATTGCATTTCAAAAGACTTCTTAGGCGTGTCTGTGACAGAGAACTCATATATCGCTCACATATTAATAACATCCTATCAAGCGCTGGTCTAAGAAGTTCTCTAACTCTTATGTCAGGAAATTCCTTTAAATAACTTTTGTTAGGCCTTTTGTTACTAAAGCACCCATATTCTTCGTGTGGAGGCTGTACAGCGTAAGTTTGTTCGTTTTGCCGAACACTTTGCCAGGCAAACAAAGTCACCTTTTCAGGTGAAGAAATGAGGAAGCTTGTGGAAACAAATTGGAAACAACATTCATGATACTAAAAACTTACTGGAGCTGAAGAGATACGAGAAGATGACACCTTCTATCTCAGGCAGGTCGGAAAATTTCGGGGAAAATACAACTCCAATTGAAATTAGGGAATTCAAGTTTTTTTATTATAATAAAACAAATTAAACGAAACATAAATAAACACGAATGGCAGAGATTCACTTCATACTCCTCATTTGAGCGATCAATTTCTTAGCTTTTGCATAGACATCATCAATATCACCGACCATGTAGAAAGCTACTTCTGGATAATCATCCATATCGCCATCGAGGATCTTTTTAAATCCCTCAATTGTTTTGTCCAAGGTAACGAGTTTACCCTCTTGTCCAGTAAACACCTCAGCCACATTGAAAGGTTGTGACAAGAATCTCTGTGTTTTTCTTGCTCTAGACACAGTTATTTTATCTTCTTCCGACAATTCGTCCATGCCCAAAATGGCTATGATATCCTGTATTAGAAAATGTGTTATTTATACATATGTATTAGAAAAGTAATAAGAGTTCTTACCTGCAAAGATTTATATTGCTGAAGTAGCTTTTGAACACTTCGCGCAACAAAGTAATGCAAATCTCCCACAATTTGTGGATCCATTATTCTCGAGGACGAATCCAATGGATCTACAGCAGGAAAAATTCCCAACTCAGCTATACTACGTGCTAATACGGTGGTGGCATCCAAATGGGAAAACGTAGCAGCAGGAGCTGGATCACTGAGATCATCGGCCGGAACATAAACAGCCTGAACTGAAGTAATCGATCCACGAGTTGTGCTTGTAATCCTCTCCTGCATTGTACCCATATCGGTGCCCAAAGTAGGTTGGTACCCAACTGCCGATGGAATTCTTCCCAAAAGAGCTGAAACCTCTGCACCAGCTTGGGTAAAGCGAAATATGTTATCGATAAAGAGTAGCACGTTTTGACCTTCAAAATCTCTAAAGAACTCTGCAATCGTAAGTCCTGTCAGGACAACTCTTGCTCTTGCTCCTGGTGGCTCATTCATTTGGCCATAGACCAAGGCTACTTTGGACGTATTATCTTTTAAATTAATTACTTTGGATTCTATCATTTCCATGTAAAGATCATTTCCCTCTCTAGTCCGTTCTCCTGCTCCAACAAATACTGAAAATCCTCCATGTTTCTTGGCGATATTGTTAATCAGTTCCATGATAAGAACTGTTTTACCAACTCCTGCTCCACCGAATAGACCAATTTTGCCACCTTTCACGTAAGGCGCTAGAAGATCGATAACTTTTATGCCTGTCTCTAAAGGAATCGGTTGAACATTGAGTTCAATAAGTTCTGGCGCTTCACAGTGAATGAAAGCATGGTGTTTGGAATCAATGGGGCCTCGTTCATCGATGGGATCACCAATGACGTTCATTATACGTCCAAGAGTCGGCCGACCAACAGGAATTCTAATGGGAAAGCCACTATCGACGACTTCTTGGCCGCGCACCAAGCCTTCTGTACTGTCCATAGCAACGGTACGAACGATATTATTGCCAATGTGATGAACAACCTTAAACGAAAGGGTAAATGTTTTGATGAGCTTGCAGTCATGTTAGATTTTCTCACCTCTAGGACTAGTCTGTCTTTCCTTTTTGCATCTTTTACCTCGACTGAGTTAAATAGATTTGGAATCTTTCCTTCGAAAATTACATCGACAACCGGTCCTATAACAGCATGAATCTTAAAATATTTGAGTTTTTATTACCGCCTGTCGGGAGAAGATGGTGAGCAGATTTACATACCTTTCCAACGAGAGGCTTGCCTGGTGATACTATAGCTCCAGTTGGTTGCTTTGGAGCGGAACCTTTACCACCTGAGGGTGGTGTTGATGATGGTTTATTCTCTTTTGGAGGAGGAGATGATGACTCTCCCTCTGGACAAGGCTCCTTTTCTTTTGCTTCCAAGGGATTTGTGAAACTTAAGGCTTTAAAGAAGAAATCGGATAATTTATCCGATTTTTTCTCAACTTTGGTCTCTTCAACTGGAGCTTTTTCTAATTGTAACTCGTCAGAGTCAGCTTTGATGGTTTCATCCTGTGGGTTCATTGAAGTTTTATCTTCTGATACTGGTGGTATTGCTGCAAGCGCTTCTAAGTACAGAGCATCAGTTGCTGCCCTCTTCTCTTCTTGATGTTTTTGTAAACTCACTTCGTCGGTTTGCAAACGTGGTGTCACTACTTCTTGAGGGGCTGTATCTGAAGCAGGTTTTGTTGCAACGTCCCCCTCTGAAAGTTTCCTTGAACTCTGATCTTCGAATGGCGATACTGGTTGTGGTGATACGGGTGTAACTGTTTCAAGAATTACTGCTTCTTTTGCATCGGAAGTTCCTCTTGGTGATGCACTGTCTTCTTGAGATTTCGTTGAAGTTGGTTCATTTGGTGATGTTCCCGTAACTCCCTGTAAAAGTAGTGCCTGTTTTGCCTCATCACGATCCTTTGACTTGTAATCTTCAATTGGGCCTGCTGCTGCTGCAACTGCTTGTGCAAGAAGAGCTTTCTTTTCGTCTTCTGAAGGCTCTTCCTCTTTGACAAATTCCGCTGCAGCTTTTAATTTTCGAGTTTTGGTTCTCAAAATTTTCTCTTCAGTTTGTGGTTTTCTTACCGTACGCTTGTTTGTATCTATTTCTGAGAAGTTTGTGGACGGACAATACGGATTGTCGCTATCAAACTTATCATCTTTTTCTTTAGGTAAAAGGGGTGGAAATGTTTTGTTAGGAAACTTAAAATATCTGAGGAGTTTTGTTTTACCAAAAAGTTGTAATGAACCTCGGAAATGTCGTCTTGGAGTTGAGGGAAATGTGGCCAGGTACCATGGTCGTCGGTGTTGACCTGAACATAGGTGATTATAATCATTTGAACCCTACATCATTAAAATCTTACCTAAATAACTAAATCGTTTAATGAAAAACATTATCTTTGAGATTTAGATAAAATATTTCACTTTTTTTCAATCAAAATGAAAACTTTTCTCAGCACGGTTGCACGGTTTACTTTTTTATTTTGAATTCAAAGTTGCTTGCATAGCTAGAGGGTTCTACGATTAATTTAAATACAATTTTTTTGTACAGTGTTCAATGTTTAGTGCGCACAACCTGCGTTCTCAAACCTGCGAATCCCTGCCGTAAAGGTAATCTTAGAATTGTTGGAAAGGGCTGCCGTATAGGAGCCATTTAGTACTGCTTTACATTTTCAAAGCCTTCTCTATCGTAGGATCTGTTTAATTAAGGAGGTTCCAGTCGGGAACCTCTCTTAGAGGACCGGAACAGTCAGAACTTACTGAGTAGAGAAAATTCCAACTAGATATCGCAGTCATTAGCTGCATATGGCTCTCTTCTGAACAAGTCTGGCCACAACTAAATTGTTGGCAAACTAGTAAGCTTATTTTTATCAAAAAAATACAGAAGACTTCCTTCTCTCTTCTATAGAAACTCTTGAGATAAAGAATACGAGAACACCATGACACCTCTTTTGTGTCCTTTTTTTTGTCCTATGGGTGAATACTTCTTTACAGATTTTAACGATCTTGCTGGACTACATCGTCTTCGGTACTGGGAACCATAGTGTATCACAATGGACCTTCTTTTGGTCTAAGTAAGCCCCTTCTGACCGGAGACAGTCACCAAATCCAACACAACCCATGCAATTTAAAAATCTTTTGTTTCTAGTTCTCTCATGAACCCAATTCAGAACTTTATTTACATACAAACGATTCAAACGAAATACAATGCGAATCTCAAAAATACTTTCCTCCTGCCGACCGACAACTTTGACCTTTGTGTACAAAAATAAGCTTATCCCCCGACAGCTAGACTAATTGATTAATAATAAATAATTCCTCTTACCTCGTTTTAAACAAACAATTCCCTTTCCTGGCTTCCAGATCATTTGTGTTCTAGATTCTTTAATTAGATAATAAATTGCCTTACAATGGAGACCACATTTTGATAGTGTATCTGATTATACCTATGCTGCTTATCACTTGGATGCGTTTTCTTTGAAGCTTGCATCCACCTACGATTGAACCTTTATCCAATTAATTACATTAAATTCTCGTCATTAGATGACTTCCCCTCTTCCGTTTCGTACTCTTCTCTTTTTCTGTTTAATTGAAGTAATATGTATTCGGAAAAATGCGTTGATTAATCCACAACCAGTCAGCCGGACTGGGGCATCGAAGCCGTGTTGACTCAGAGTATCATCATACATCATCATAGCCAACCGACAGCACTCTCGGGAGCAACAAAAATAAACTCATGGACCTCGCCATTGTATGTACAGAACATGACGCCAGTAGCAGTCGGTTGTAGGTATTGTTAGGGATCGCACTCGATTTAGTACGGAGATAAAGTATACAGGTCTGCAAGTCCGAGTTCGATTTTGTGTCGTTAAATCGGTTTTTGTTTTTTTTTCTCGAAATACGCTCGAGATACGTTATCTATACTTTTGTCGAGCATTTATAGACATTGTTTGGAGCGGTGTGCCGTGTCGGAAGTAAAAATGAATTGGCGATATGCGATAGTGTCCGTCCTTGGAATTCTCATCGAATGCAATGGAGTTGACATGGATGATGATGGAAGTGAAACGTCACAATCGATGTTTTGCAAGAATGTCCGACCACAGCATTCCCTGAATTTACCAGAAGTGCGTTGTGTGTTTCAATTAAGTCTTGTTTCTGAATTATTCAGTTAATTATCATGTGATCTACATATGAGTCAGACTTATGTATGTACAAATTGTTTGTGAAATTATCTAAGGGTTATTGTGTCTCGTTTTGAATGGTGACAACCAGCATGTTAATGCTCAAGTGATACCACCGTGTAGACTATGTATGGTCGATTGATTTTTATTCAATTAGTGACCCAGAGATCAGACGTTATGGTGAATTTGTTGACTTATGGTGTTAGATGTGAATGAAACTTGGCCTAAGTAAGATGCCATTGACTTTGGGGTGTTGGCGATACTTTTATGTTAGAATGTGCAATATCCTCGCACATTTTCAATTTGTTTCCTAAGCCCCCTTTACAAATATGGGCAGGTGTCTACCTACACGCAGATGGATAAAAAATAATTTCTACTCTATCTTCCACACGGTGTGCTCAGCAAAGCTCAGTTCTATATATGATACCATAGGGTACTCTTAAGTCGATTTAAGGGGACACTATGCACCAAATCATAGGTTTTGATGTTTGAAATATAGACGGTCTTATGGACAGAATGTTTCTTTTGGTCCAGAAATTCTATTGACAGTTGGAACTCAAAGACCCTGACTCTGATCTACTGATATCCTAATAATAGCATACAACTCCCGCAGTAAAATTTGTAGTAGAGACTTAAATCGACCATCCACCTCCAATGTTGGATCGTTTCTGACTGCGGTCTTTACTAACCTGAGATCAATGCTTTGGGCCTGGTCTTCCTTGCACCTTATGAGATGCTGGATACTAATTTTGGGATGCTTCTTATGTGTCCGCGCTATGTCACTGTTAAAGTCTTCTTGAGTTCATTTGAAGCTCTATAGTTCTATACAGCAGACCTATTATTCTTGGCAAACGCGGTTCATTTTATATGTTCTTTACATTAAGTTCGCTTACACTCATGAAGAATTTGGTCGGTATTTTGGTTATAAGCGACTAAGAAAAATATTGTTTGAAGTAGTTTGAGCCAACGTAGTAGTTTATCCAAAATATAGGAAATAATGGATCCCTGAGAAAAGCCAACATTCAATAGCAAGTGTATATCAAGACACATGGTCCACTACAACTATCGTTGTGTGCCCGTTGCACGTGGAATTCAACCTTTGCACTACGAATTACCCATTTTCATTGTTTGTAAAGACATTAAGTTGAAATTATCAAATATGGTTCTCTAGCCTTGGTTTCTAGCTCTTTCATATCGAACTGTCGCAGAGAACTTTACATATGAACTTAGCATGGAAAAACCAAGAACTATAAATAAATCTTCCAAGAAAGTCTCTGGTACTTTGAACAAAACAGATAAGAATTGATTCCAACGTCGTTCTATGGAAACACTGATTCACCAAGTTGTTCGAATACAGGACACAAGAAAGGACAAATCTTGTAACTTACTTAATGTAATCTGGTATAACCCTCACCTTCAACTGAACCCTAGCTGAATTCCAATCCGCGTTGTTTTGAAATCTTATCACCACCAGATGATAGCCGATTTCAAAACAACACAATGACGTATATGCATTTCCTGTTGCATAACCTGCGGAATGCATTTTCCCGATTCAATCAAAGTTCAACGAGTCTGCAAACTAATTGTACATAATCTGTATTAATTCATTTTCAGATAATGGGAATGTGGTATGGCAGCGAAATAATAGCGCACACCGAAAGCAGCCCAGGAACCTATTACTATGACACTTGTGTTTTAATTCACTTGACCGATATTACAGAACAAGTACGCATTATATTTCAGTCTGCCTGCTCTCCTAATTAAAATTATTTGTAACAGATAACGACTACAACGGAGCGAGCTCGAGATTACAGCGTCCATTATAGGAAAACGTCAGCACAGGGACGTCAAGTACCAACAAATAGGTACTTACGACTAGTTTGGGACGAAAAGGACAATAGCTTGGAGTACACGTTGAATTATACAGATTCGAGCCCTGGTCTTTGGATGAGTGTGGGAGATCAACGAGGATCTATGCTGGATCTGCAGTATCAGCAATTTCGTGGCACAATTCAAGTTGTCAAGGCTGTGCATGATCATATAGTGTTGACATTCTGCGACTATAAGGTGAACAGTACATTCTTTACGATTGTGCTTACTCGACGCCCACAAGGATTAACCGAGGAGGTTCGTTATAACACAAAACATGTTTAATTTACCATGCTAATGTATGTTTGGATTTTGACCAGGATCTTAGAGGCATCCGAGCGTTGCTATCACGACGAAGTCTTGCAACAGATTCCATTCGAAAGGTGTGCTCATCAGGTGCGAGTTACCTGTTGGCTTCCATGACACTTTCAATAGGTCTATCATTGTTCCTTCTTGTGCGCAGGAAGTGAGGCTGCACAATTCCATATCAGTCCAGTGAAACATACACTTTACAATTCTACACTAATTTAATTGGGTTTGATATAGTTCTTAAGCTTTCTACTCATCTATTTTATTTAATGCCGCAAGTGGGCGATTATTTGTAACTTTAGGTTTAACCGCAATAAATGTTGATTAAAATTGGAGAATTAATTTACTAGAGCAAGATCTTAGATGATGCATCCGGAGCTGAGGACGAATTAAATGTTTGAAACAATTAATTGTGTTATCCAATTAAGTCCAATTACTGATATTAACGAGAATACAAGCGAGTAGGTGGCTGTCAGAATTTACTTTATTTGTGATATATCTTAAAAACAACGCAATTCTATGTATCTAATACGTCTAGAGTTGCCAGAGAAGTTGTGTGCCCAACTGATTAACAGAAACTTTGCAAGGTTGCTTGGGAAACATACATATGTATATTTTAGATGACTTGGAGCTAAAATAGAAATATATTGATAAAACAGATCCACTCTGGGACAAGATAGAATTGCAAAAAGGTTCCTTAAAAACGAATAGGATTCTTTGCACTTTCTTTAATCGAAGAAGAACCAATTGCTAAAAGTCTACAGACTTATTATGTGAGAGTAAATTTTGAAATATACTGCGGCTGAATGATAAGAACGATATATTATATATGGCATAGGTGGCTTCGTACTATATCCGCTGCTGCAGATACATGTGTATATGATGACATCCAAAGGTTCAAGGTTGGACGTTTTTTGATGAGAAGTAGTATCAATCAGCTGTTGTACAAGTTCAATGGAGAAAACTTTTGACATTTGATGCTCCATGGATCTAAAATATGCACCATGTATGCTAATGCACTCTTCCTCAGAGTACAGAAAGAAGTAAACTATCCTATTGCAACCCTAACTCCACAAAAAAGCATAGACTGGAAGGTAGATAGTGCTGACACTTCCAACACTGAATGACAGACTTCGTTGAAGACGGTTCAATGGATGAGGAAGTATTAGTCATATAATTAAATATGTTGTTGTTTAGGGCAGTTTAAGGTAGAAAGTTGATTGAGGTGCCTCTTCAGTCCAATGTGAGCCTGAATCTTAATCAACAAGCCTGTCTAATCAGCTCGAATGTTACCCAGCTGACTCCAATTTCGCACACTAAGTTGGTCTATAGCTGTCACGGTTTCGAAAGTTTCCTCTTTTCTATGTTGTACTATACAAATACTAGCATTCTCTGAAATTCCATTTTGTCTTCGACCCACTTACTATTACTTCTGAACATGCCACTACTGATCTTGGTCTGTGGGACAGGAGCGTAGCAAGTCCTGGAATGCTCATCACTTTAGGTACCCCGACATAGACAGTCATTGTGGCAGTTGCCATCATATCGGAGTTTTGTAATTCAAAAACAAAGGAGACATGGACAATGTCAACAATAAAGTACAACTTGTTCTGTGTTACTACACGCTTTAGTCATATATCTAAAAATATTGAGGTCAACCGCTTTATTCCAATCTTAACTAGCGTCCACCAATTCCTTATCTAGCCGCCTTTTCGCGACTTGTTTTGAAATACACTTGCAAACTGAAAAATCATAAAGTTTTGCTAATCAGCCCAGGTAAACCCAGGCAATACACATTTTTACGACTGTTTATTTGTTTGCCAACTACACAAGCATTTATCTTTTGTTTTGCTTGCCAAGTAGCTTAGAGAACTACATCAAGAAAGTGTAAATTTAGAAGCAATTCTTGTTGCCATGGCTTTATTTTATTGACCCCATCCACTTTTACAAATAAGATGCCGCCAAGTCCATAAAACAATTAGATTTTATAATCGAAAAAAAAAAAAACAAAATTCCAATACTCAGTGTTGACATTCAATGTTTTCCCTCGCAAGCATGACATTTCTACGTGTCCCAGAAATGTACACGAAAGGTTGATAAGCCTTCAAAAGTAGATCCACTGTCTCTTGAGTCACAAATTTTATTTTTGTGCAGCAATTTGTAATGGATTTACCGATTAAATCGGCACACACCAGAGATTCTGTTGAGCCATCTGCCAAAAATGCCAAACGCCAAACCAGATAAGGCTTGTACCCAGAAAAAAGTATCAGTTCAATGATTTGGAAAAGTAACGACGCGTCATTCTTGACATCAATCTGCGGATATTTTTAAAAATTCCTAACGATCTTCAAGCTAACAGGGGGTTTGCTTTGAAGGGTGCGCAAGCTAAGTGGCGCGACTTTGGACCGTCACAGCCTCCCTTATCAAGACTGATAACATGCTTGTGGGGCGTGCTTTGTAATTCTATCTCCAGCTTCCACGCAAATCCTGAATGGAGATAAGAGAATTTTTATTTGTTTGTTTTGCAGAGTATAGTTACAGATACAGGCGAACAGCTGATTTCTTTTTGGCAAGATGTCTTTTTTATCGGTCATTGGTGGAGGGAAAGGCGTTTAATAAAATAAAAATAAAAACATGGCCTGAGAGTATAAACATTCAAACAGTCTATCTTCAAGTGTGCAGAAACAATAGTATTTAGGTACGGTGGAGATTAGATATGAAAAGTAGGAAATTGAGGTTTAATCACTTGTAGAGCACATAGAAGAACAAGAATTTGTTTATGGACTCTAGGAATTCGTCATGCCACAGCTAATGAACTAGCATGGAGGACTGTACCTTATGTAGCTTTCTGCGTATATTATCTATCATTACTAGTTACGTTTGGCATTATTCGCTTTATCGAGTTTACGCTTGTAAAATGGAAATCCAATCACGCTGGTTGCGGGTGTTCTAAGCGGGAACTTTACACAGCCTTGTATATTTACGTAACTGTAAATAGGGCTTTGTTCGCGTGGCTGTCTCGTTGTTACACCTACTTATCTGTACTAGGAGATATCATATCGTTATGATGTTAGTGAGCCCGCCAAGCAAAGAGTAGTTACACTATTTGTGTGATTTGTTATTTATTTTTGTTAGAGGTTAAGTTATTTCATGTTAACAGGGAGTTATCGTCGAGTGCACCTTGAAGTCTGTATACACAAATATTTTTATTGTTTGTTATACCAAGTCTCAGTGGCTGAGGTTTTAGTTGGAGAGGAAACAAGGTCATGCTTTGCTATGAATTTTGTTCAAAACCGCTCCTGAAATAAAGGGAGGGCCTCCACCGTGATTCTAGTGGGTAGGGCGTTGTACTAAAAACCGAGACGTTCGAGGTTCCATCCCCAGACCACACCGAAGTTCTTTCACGGCACTAGACGTGACACTGGCCTGCACAACTATTTTAAAAATACAATTACAATTGGAATATTATTTGGTGCATTAAGTCCGTATCAGATCTAGAAGATAGAAGCGACTAAGTTCGATTCAAAGACAGCAAAACAAAGTGCATTCGCTCAACAAAAAAGGACATATGTACATATATCATCGACGTTAGGGACTTTGGTTCTCTATAATTTCCAGATGGCCACTGCCAAATGGCTAATAAGGAGAGGATTTTTTCATTGTAGCCCAAGTTCACTTCAGACTGTAGCATTACCTTAGTAAGTCTTATAATTTCAACTTGCAAATTGTATTGGCTTTAGGTACGCTACTCGAGGGTTTTATACATAGCTTGGGCAATCAGAGTTCCCCAAACTTATAGCAATAAATTAGAGCCTTTTTTTTGACGGAGTCACGGGAGGGCATATGTACATATGTATATTTGCATGCACCGTATTCAATGGGACGTACAAACGAACTCAAATGTTTTCGAAATGGAGCATTGTTGTTGTCCATCGACGCTCTACTTTCCATTGCTATCGCAGGCGATGAATTTCAGCCTTCGAGACTAGGTCAATGTTGACGTACACTGGATCTAGTTCCACCACAAACTCATGTGATAGAAAATAAGTCTTCTCGGATTTCAATTTGTGGCGAAGGAAGCAATATGCATACTTATGTACATACGCCACAATAAAGTTGGTCAGAGTGCAAGTTCCGAAAAAAAATCACAGAACAGAATGCACTTGAGACTATAGTGATCGTGATAAACATCAAGCACTTGGCCCTAATCAAATCTTAATCTAATCTTTAACAGACACGTCAAGGTACTTAAATGGTTTGTTGTGTTCAAGAGTCTTCATATTTCATGCTATCGTGTACCGATTTTGTATCGTTGAACACCTGATCCAAAATGGCAGTCCGAGTGGCATACAAAATGGCGTTATCTGCAGTCCACACTTCCCCTGTCATAATACACAGTAGCGTTCTTTGCGTAACATAAGCCGCTGTAAGTCCTCATAAACACCTTGATTACTTAATTAGTTAACAAAACTTCATTGTAGACATAATGTCTAGCCAATTTCCTGAACGGGTGACTTCTTCGTGCAGTGATAATTCCCCCGGTGAAGATAAAGCGATACCGCCTTGGCAACGACCCCATAAACCGATAGCAGGTTTTTTTAACGGCTGTAACCAACTAAAAATAGTATACACTCATTTTGTTTAAGATTTTTGTTTGGTGCTCTTTTTCTGTTTTTTTTTCGAATTTCAAGGTAAAATAAATAGGAGATTATGTTTATAATTTTCTTTTGAATTTTATTCGCACTTAATTTGTATAAATATAATATTTTGTTTAAATTTACAAAAATCACAAATAGAATTATGTTGCTCCATTAAAGCAAAAAAAAAAAGAAACATTTTGTACTTCGATCTCGCAGCTTGACCCTGTCTGCGACCTTTTTGGTAGACCTTAGCAACTCAGCAAACGTCAATCAAATATTTGTTTGTTCAAATAACACTAATAACATCACAATTTAACTAACATATTTAATTTATAAAAATGTTTTGTTCTTTTTTCTTCATATTTTTTTACAAATTTGTTTGGACGATCGTTTGGTGATCTTTTCTCAATTACTAGAGCTCTTGAAGTTCCTTGTGTAATTGGTTAATCTTATACTCTGGGGTGGTAGTTTTTGGGTCTTGTCAAATTCGAAGGTCTTGTTGTATTTGTACATCTTTCCGGATTCCTTGGATCTCCAGTACACGGTTTGTACGGCATTACGTCCGGCAATGTAACGAGTGGTGGCTCCGACCAAAGCGTTAATGTTATTTGCAGTCATTTTGTTGGAAAACACTTGTTTTTAATTTTCTTCGAAACACTATTGATCGATTCGTGTAACACCAACGTTAGTTTGATTGAATATTGAAAATTTACTATTCACTGTTCGCGCTGAACTCCTCCATGAGCTGAAGCTTTCTGTGGTCTCAACTGATGATCGCAGTCGTTGGCCGTTTTATAAAGGTTTTCGATTCTAGTTCTCTAGTATTTTTTGTTTTGCTATGGCTATGTGGTGGCGGCAGCTACGGATTCCTTATCTGATCGTGTGGATGAAGTATCAACTTTTATTGTACATACGTACGAGTATGTGGCATGCTACACTAAGGGAGTGCTCGTTTAGTTGTGGTGCATTGTATTTTTTGTAAACAAAAAGTTCTGATATAGAAAACACTCACTGGGAGGGTGATTAGAGTATACAACATGTCAGACAGTTAGGATGACTTTTGTGTTTGTCTGGATATGATTTTTTTTTTTTTTTGGATGAGGGAATATTATTCAATATTGAATCAGCATTGAATAAGATTTATAATAAAAATGTACACACGTCAGGGCAGCTGGCGATAATTTGTTCGAATTGCGCAAAAGAGTAAGGGTCCTATATGCGGTTATATGCGGATATGTTTTGAACCTGTTTTGAATTGTTACACTTTCAACGTTAGTTGAAACAAAGTAAAAATTTTCCAAGTTGTCTAGCCAAACTAATCTAATTTTAAAGACCATTAACTTGTCATGGAATATTTTTGGGGTAACATGTATTATCTGTGGAAAATTTTGTTGAGTTTGCCAAAATTCCACACGCTGACTGTACCCATTGATTGTGCACGCATATTTGGGTGTGCTTTGTTTTGAAATTTAAATTCAAACGTCTTTGAAAACTCTATACCTACTACGGGTTTATTAAGTTTGGAACATACTTAATTCGTCATTGAGCATTCAATTTTAAAGTATTTTATATATTGGGGCTTTTGTGAAGGAGTACCAGTACTTCACTGTAGTATACCACGCCCACTTTAGTAGGGCTGATAATAAGGTGGAGGTTAGGATATTGTAACATGTGTTTTAGACGGATTGCAGCTTTCTATATGTGTTTTGCTGCAAATAATTATGAATGTAGAATACTTATGAAATTAGCAGGGCTTAGGAAAAATTTATGAATGCGTCAGAAAATATTCCAAGAAAATTTTCTTGTAATCATGGGTAACCACCCTGACAGATTAGTTTAAAAACAATTGTATGTAGTTGCTCTTTGGAACTACGATTTTGGGCTTTTATCTTTTTATACTGATCTTGATCAGTCATTTCTGTCTGTCCGTCATAAGGTTAAGCTAGTTTAAGTAGATCTTTTCTAGGTTTTAACTATTCTGGGGAATACCTTGGCAGTTGTAATTGAGACGTGTAGGTTATTGCAGTATCTTCATATAACCGTATTCGATAATCGTCGTCACATAGTGTGCTTCCTCAGATAGCAATGACCAGAGAGTAAACCCATTGCTAATCCTATCTGTTACACATTATATGCATCTATGTACGTTGAACCATCCATGTTGATTCTGGAGAATAATGATCTTAGTAACAGGATGGCTATTGTCATCAATTATCTCACTTTGTGGGTATATGAGTTAAGTGGACGATTAGGCAACCATTCTGGCATCAACGATTAATCAGTGCATAAGCCAGTAGTTGGATCATGCCTTTTATCTAGAATCTTGCTAGGATCTGAGGTAAGATGATTTATAGGTTTAAAGGCGTTTCCTGGTTACCTGTTCTGTATTGTTAGTGGTTATATTTCGACCTTTATGGGATCCATTCCAGATTGAAAAATATAGTTATTTTGATCTTGTCAGTACACCGGTGGATGAAAACATAGCCCAGTTCCATTGTTCTGATTCTCAACGTGTATAGAGTGCACACATTTTTTAGGTAAGCGCTGTAAACTTCGTCATTCGGAAGAACCAGTTGGAGCACACATAACTATTAACCAAGACCTCGAAACTAAATGGAACAAATGGAAGAACGAACTTTTTTTCAAAACTGCCTCGGACTCGGGGAAGTTAAGCTAAAATTCCAATAACACTTAAAGGCAGATGGAGTTCAGTGTAACGCGAGACGTGGTAAGTCCCTTAACACCTTTGCTTCACAAGGACCTGGGAAAGTGAAAGTAAGGCAGCATAGCAGAGTGGAAAAAGTGAACTATTTACATTTTCACCTTGTTTTTAAAATAATTAGTTATACTGAATCGGAATAAAGAACTATTCACTTTCACAGTGAAAGTAAGTCCATATCCTGAGATTGTTACATATATTTCACTTCATAGATTATAACACAGAAATGGTTTTAAAATATGTTTTTATATTGATGTGTAATAAGATTTATTTATATATTGAAAATTCGTTGGCAACTGTTGTCCTTTGGTGATTTCACAGGTTTTACTATATTTGTACATTTTCCCTGCGGAAGATTTTCTCCAGTACACAGTTTGTATGGCATTTCTTGCAGGAATATAACGAGTGGCTATTCCAATGAGTCGTTCCATATTGTTTAACGGCATTGTTTTCGTATTTGATATATTGTATGTATGTTGTATGGTATTCGAAATAGTCACGACTGAGTGCGGTGAAGCTTTTTTAGTACTTAATTCATTTCCGTAATTGTTTCCCCTTTTTATAAGGTTTTGAGTGGTTTTATCTCTGAAACACTTTACCGAAGACCGATTAGGTCATAGATTTCTAAGTGCTGAAGACAAACAAGTGTCCCTAATGAACTTTGTTAATTAACGATGTTATTTATTTTGAATTCTCCATTAGGTTGTATGTACTGACTTTCGTAATGAGAAGTAAATTAAAAATAATTTCGCTATTAAGTTCGAAGCTCAAGTTTAACATGTAAACCATGACAGTTTCCCTTGAAACCATCAGAGATGGTGGTACGCAATCTAGTGTATTCTTTTTCCAGGGCAACGTGCCCAGGCTCACATTTTTCGTCCGCACTGAAGGCTTGCTGCTACCTAATCGGTATAGGTTGGCACATATTAAGCATTTCAATTTCTAAATCAGAATGACTAGCTAACCCTCCAGCAATCGGTAAATTGACTCTTTGCCCAAAAAATTTCCATATTTCATTATTTCCTTTTCTATCAGAATAATTCTAGTACCTACTTGAGATAGCGACAGCCCACTTGGGTTCAAATTTCTATTCCCCACTGTAGGGCACTTACCTTTGAGGAGCGAATGACTCATTATTGTTTGTTTTCAGGAATGAATAACTTATAAATTATTGCGTTCATAGGAAATTAGATCCCTTACTGAAAACAGAATTAGGAATTGTTGACAAACCTTTGATGCGTTTTATTACGTGTACTTAGGTACAACATCGCCAGAGTCGCGTCGTTAAACAAACAGTTTCTGATATAACTCTGTCACTGCTAATAATTAACTCGCAATTGCAAGTCCTTATCTATCAAAGTTCCACGTAATGTATATGCATTTGTGTTGTTATAAATTTATAGTAGTTTGATAACACAAAGTGCATTTTGTTTTACAAGCAGAGACCGATGAAGTAATGCGTTTTAAGTTCGTTTGAACTTTGTTAAGTAAACAACAATTGCACCACTCGGGTAATTCTGTAAAAAAAAGAATTCCTTTAGAACTTGTTTCATATTTTATTAGCAGGCATCGGAAGCCGTGGTAAACGATTGGCTTAGCGATAAATAAATACTAAATGCATAGTGCGCAGTGCTTGCTTATCATGTTGCTTCGTCTTGCATTCACTTAATATTGCAGTTCGCCAGTTTGCTTATGAGTTTTTCTCCACTGGGCGTCTGCAAGAAGTTATCCTTCCAAACGGCCACTCCGTCAGCGTTGGTTTTCAGGTCTACCTGGAGTTTATCCCAAACCTACAGACGGGATAAGAGAATTATTATTTTTTGTCTTGTTGTAGGGGATGAGTACATACTTTCTTCTTGGGATTGAGAACTTCATCCGGCGTTCCACTGAAACCGTCAACAGAAATCCGTTCACCAGGAGCAGCCCCACTTGGTACAATAATTGGTTCGACTTCAGTGTGATCCGCACTAGAGAACAAGAGATTTTAGATGCGAAACTCGAAAAAGAAGTGGAACTTACTTTGATGTACATAAAACCATGCCCTCAGAGAGAATGCCCCGCATTTTGGCTGCCTTCAGGTTACACAGTACCGCAACTAGTCTTTGGTCTAGCTCTTCAACGGTGACAAACTTAACAAGTCCACTGACGATGGTTCGGGGGTTCTCCTCAGCGAGATCGATCTTGAGCACATACAAGGTATCTGCGTCCGGATGACGATCAACGGAGACAACTTTGCCCACGCGGATGTCGAGCCTTTGGGGACCATCTTCTGATGCATCCGCACTATTAGCGGTGGTTTTTACTGCTCCTGCCTTCGCTGGTGGAGGATAAGCAGCGGCACTTAGTTTTCTAAAAAGACATGGAACACATGAATAACTGGAAAAATGGTAGTATAAATGACTTACTGAAGTTCGGGGCTTTCGAAAGTTTTTCTTATTGGTTCGAGCAGTTTGTTAATATATTTCTCTACAGCTGCCTTCAAGTCGCCAGGATGCAGGTTGTTGTCCGCGAAACTCTTCTCCAGTTCTTCGTAGGTTAAGTAGGTGACGTCTCCTCCGTTCTTTTCGTTCCTGTTGACTGTGAAACCTTCTCCCTCGGTAAAAAGTGAGAACAGAACATGTTTCACGAACGACAAAAGGCCGTTGTCGGCGATATTGCCAGGTTCACAGAAGGCCTTCTTCAGCTTCTTCTTCACATTCGCTGGTGAGTCGAGCAGATCGATCTTAGAGTCCTCCTCGGATGAAGACATCTTACCACCGGCCAGCCCTGGGACTGTAAAGAAATATACGCCATAGAATGTGGACTGTCAGTTTCAAAATCACTGTACTTACCCATTGGGTTCATGAAATGGATCCGCTTCTCATAGCCTAACTGAGGAAGGTACTTCTCGGCGAATGTGAAGATCTTTCGCTGATCTACACCACCAAACTGGGCGTCAACTTTCAAGTACTCCTCATCCAGTGCTTGCAGTCCTGGGTACAACAAACCCGACAACAGCGGGTATTCTACTTGTTTAACTACTTCAGCGCCGGCTTTCCTCGCGTCATGCTGCGTTACCACCGAAGTTAGTTTGTAGACATCCAAGGTATATTCCCGCGACAACTGGTAGTCTGTTCCTTTAACAAATCTGTTAGACGATATAAACAGTTTATTAAGAATCAAAATGAGTGAATATTGAAACTTACTTCAACTTGTCCAGGGGAACACCAATAGATGTCAGCATTGCTTTGATTGCAGCTTCGTAGTACTTTGTCCTGAGTTCCAGAAGAGCCCATGGAGCTTTCATATTATCCAGATAAGCATGCAAATCAGCAAAGAGTATTGTTACCTAGAGAATTCAGTCAGCTTACACTTCAACCGTAGACTATCTTGATCATACTAACCTCACATCCTGCTTTGAGGAAATCTGCGATTTTAGACATTGGGACAAAGTAGGCGACATGTGGCTTTCCTGTTGTTGCTGTGCCCCAGTAGATTTTGATGTCACGCTCCTTGAGGATGCTGTTAAGCTTGTCTTCACCCAGAAACTCTTGAAGGTTTCTGGTGATCAGTTGTTTCTTTTCCTCTGGTGATTGGACGGACATTGTGCTCGATTCTTGTTAAACGGCAGATAATGGAGAATTTGTGGAACAATTTTTTGAGTTTATTTCACAAATTCTTGGAGTATTTACGTTAGTCGGGCGATGAGTCGTCGACAGAACTCGTGCCAGGTGAAAGGATTTCTGTTGAAAGAAACGTCATCAAAAATATGCGTTTGACAGGTCGCTTCTATTTCGTTTTGGTTCGGTCTGCTGCAATGTGGTGGAGTCACAATAACGGTGTATGGAATTTATTAAATTTAAGTAAATAAATGATCATCAGGGTATTATTAAAATTAGTTCTGTTATTTAGAGAGTTTAATTTATTTAATTGTGGTGTTCTCTAGTATGCCCATGTGCACCGGCGGTTTGTAGTAGCCATCTGAAAGCTGAAGGATTAGTTGACATCTACAAATAAAGAATCCATGTGATACCATAAAAACTCTTTATGTTTGTGGAATACCGAACCAGAAATGATGGCCAACTAAAAATATTTAGACTTGACAGCAGGAGCAAACATCAAAAACAAAGACAACACTGAACGCACTCCAAACGTGTTCGGACATGACACAAGCAGCTGTCAAAAAAATTTGTTTCGCAAATTGTGAAATGTAAACAAAACACGTGCGAAAGCGAAAGTGTTTCAATTTATTTTTCTCAATTGTATTTATTAAATTAATTTGTCAACCCAAAAATGCCCATCGTCGAGACTGCTGATTTAATACGGCTGCAGAAGGATACCACCAAAGTGCGGAACATTTGCATTTTAGCTCACGTTGACCATGGAAAGACGACGTTAGCTGACTCACTTGTTGCTAGCAATGGTAAGTTCCTCGATATATTCCTATTGGACAATATTCCATTGGATTTTGTGATGTAGGTATCATCTCCCAGCGCATGGCTGGTAAGCTACGCTACCTGGACAATCGACAAGATGAGCAGGAGCGTGGAATCACTATGAAAAGTAGTAGCATTTCACTGTACTATCAAAACGAACACGAAGGAAAGAAGAAAGATTATCTCATCAATTTGATAGACTCTCCAGGACATGTAGACTTTTCTAGTGAGGTATCGACTGCTGTGCGGTTGTGCGATGGTGCTATTGTTGTGGTGAGTCGTTTCAAGCACACAAAGGGACTAGTAACTTAGAAGAGTTTTGCAGGTGGACGTTGTGGAGGGTGTCTGTCCACAGACAAGGGCATGTCTTCAGCAGACCTATGTGGAACAACTGAAGCCAGTGTTAGTATTTAACAAGATCGATAGGTTGATCCTGGACAAGCAAATGGCACCAATCGATGCGTACTTTCATATTTCGCAACTTCTAGAGCAAGTCAATGCTGTTCTTGGTAGTGTTTTCGCTTCTGATGTCTTGGCAAAGGAGGACACGTCTAAGAAAGATAACTACGAGTCCGCTTTGGAGGATGTCGACGATTCTGCGCTGTACTTCAGCCCTGAGAATGGGAATGTAGTCTTCTGTTCGGCGGTCGATGGTTGGGCTTTCTCAGTTGGGGATTTTGCTGCCACGTACGCTGATAAATTAGAGATACCTCAGGTGGAACTAGAGAAAGTCCTCTGGGGTGACTTCTTTTACAATTCCAAAAAGAAATGTGCAATGCCAGGAGCCCAAGAGAAGGCCAAAAAGCCGATGTTTGTACAGTTTGTGCTGGAGAACATTTGGAATCTGTATGATATCATCGTGGTACGAAAGAATAAAGAAAAGCTACCAGTTATCGCAGAAAAGTTGGGTATCAAACTTAGCCCCAGAGATTTGAAAGTGGCTGACGTCAAATCTCAATTAAAAGCTGTCCTCGGCCAATGGTTGCCCGTTGATAGATCTATCCTTCATATGGTTGTTCGACACGTTCCCCAGCCAAACGTAATATCTGATGAACGAGCTGAACGGCTGCTGTTTCCAAGCAATGTTGAGTTGACCACATATCCACAAGAGACTCTTGCTCTGAAGGAAGAGTTCAAGAAATGCGATGCCAACAGTGCGAATGTCGTTGCATTCGTTTCGAAGATGACCTCATATCACGTATCCCAGTTGCCACAGAACAAACCCAAACGCATGACGGAACAAGAGCTACAAGAGAGGCGAGAACTGATACGTCAAAGGATACAGGAGCGGAAGCAGCTAGCGGCAGAGCAAGTAGATCAAATAACTACAGGCATTCAAGAGATGACAACCGCAACTCATACTGAAGTGAAATCTGACGAAAATCCAATTCAGGAGGAGGAAGGGGAAGAGAAAGATTTTGTGTTCATAGCGTTTGCCAGAGTTTTCAGTGGTACCCTGAGAACGGGGCAAAAGCTGTATGTTCTAGCGCCGAAGCATGATCCGAGGAATAAAGAGTAATTAAGATATCTTGCAACCATATACTTCGAGTGCTCAGTATCGCTTATATATTTTCAGTCGCATCGCAACAGATTCACTATTCATTACCGAAGTCACAATCGGTGATTTGTACCTCTTTATGGGCGGTGAGCTGCAGCACTTGAGTGAGGTTCCCGCTGGGAATATCGTTGGCATTGGAGGCCTTGCGAATGATGTCATAAAAACTGCCACTCTTAGCAGTACGCCATTCTGTCCTTCTTTCAGCGAACTTACAGTGATGGCGATGCCCATATTGAGAGTCGCCATTGAAACCGTGAATCCGTTGGATATGCCTAAGCTTATTAAAGGTCTTAAGCTTCTTAACCAAGTGAGTTAAATGGTGCTTTTGTTCGATTTTTTGTAATGCAAATCATTTTCACAGGCTGATGCATGTGTTCAAGTTTCCGTTGAACCAACTGGAGAACATGTCATTACCACACTTGGTGAAGTTCATGTGGAAAAATGCGTTCGTGACCTGGAACAAAGCTATGCTAAAGTTAAGTTGAATGTGTCTAAACCAATTGTATCCTTCCGCGAGACGATAGTGCCCGAGGCGACCATGGATATGGTCAACGAAGCTATAGTTAAAACTGGTAAGTAGCCAATGCTTTACATCTAATTTCGTCTGCAACAATTTTGTGCTTTTGCAGCCAATGACAAAGATATCAGCAAAAAAATCGTTACACTCCAGACCACCAACAAATTGGGTACAATCAAGTTGATTGCTCTGCCACTACCAGAGTCCGCTGTAGAAATTCTCGAGAAATACTCTTCCGTTTTCAAGGTAAATCCAACATTCTCATCATAAGTATTATCTCTCAATAACATTTATTGTTTAAACAGGAACTCTCCAACATGACAAAATCGTCGATCATTTCGGATAAATATCAAACACTTCTCGCACAAATTAAGAAGTCCCTCTCCAAAGCACTAGAAGACTTCGATTTAAAAGGAGTTTCTAGTGCTACTGAACTCATCGACCGCATTTGGTCGATTGGCCCTAGAAAGTGTGGCACAAACATTCTCTTGAATCTAACTGATTATGAGCATCCGAATTTTTGGCTAGATGATCAAAACTCAGCAAAGGACCATGATATACGCAGGGATTATGACAGTTCTTTCGTCAATGGATTTCAATTGACAACTGCGGCTGGTCCTTTGTGCGAGGAACCCATGCAAGGTGTGTGTTTTGTTATACTGGATTGGTCGGTGGATGTGAGTGATGATTTGAACTCAAAGTCGTATGGTCCATTCTCAGGTTTGTTATTTATACACGAACTCTTTAAATGGAAGCTGACTTCTATATTTTGTTTCAGGTCAGGTTATGTCCACAGCGAAAGAGGCCTGCAAACAGGCTTTCCGAAGTCAGCCTCAACGTTTGGTCACACCAATGTACAGCTGTAATATTGTTGTAAATGCTGAAGTATTGGGTAAGTCCTAAGTTTTAAGTTTAAAGTCATAATGAGTCCTATTGTTGAACAACACAACTGAACGTTATGTAGTCAACGCAATTGCCCCAATGTAAAGAATAGCTTTTTATCTTCCTCCATTTACTCCTGTAAAAAGTATTTCGTTTGAGATGCAGTTCGGGAAAAAATATTTAAAAAAACCAAAATTTGAAATCAAAAAATTATATTGCTTCCAACTGCAGACAGCTACGCAACCCAAAACCAGTCTCGTTATGCTACTAAGTGATAAGTGCGAATGTCCAACGAACATTTTTGAGACTCTTTAATGGGTTTTAAACCTTTTCCAGTACCGAATGGCTTTATCTGCCAATGAATTCTTATTTCGCTTACTGCAGAAATGACGTAGCGCTTTGGGATTATCTTCTTCACCGACCTGAATATAAGCGTTTCCTCCCACCATTCTAATCACTGCTTTGTTTTCCAGTTGGAGATTAAGGCGATGAAGCAATTTGTTTTGTGGCTAAAGCACAAAATGATATCTAAGTGAGATCATACCATTTTGTCTGTAATCAAAGTTCTTTAATTTCTCATCTGAAATTCAAAAACTTTCCTAAATTGTCGCCTGCCTCTGAATGAGTTAAACACAATTGATGTTCAATTTAGTTGTTTTTATTTCTTTAATCTAATAAATGCATCTTAAGCTAAGTACAGAAAAATAAATATAAATAGTTGTTTAACCTAAATTTAGTTTCAGTGTAGTTTTTGTGTTTCTCACTATTCGATGTGAATATTAGACCAACGTAGTCCTCTGTTTCCATCGATATCTAGAATATCAAAAGCTTCACCATACACAGTGTAATATCTATAGTAGTAAACATATATTTATAATATAATTAATTAATCGTTTAATATTTATAATCCCGAATTGGGAAATTCCTAAAATGAATTCCTTCGATGCGGAACTCAATCATAGATTCTTCCCAAAAAAAAAAAAAAGTTTCCTAACCCTACACAAGAATATTATTTAAAATGACGACGACGAAGACGAAGGGAAGGCTTATCCTTTTTAAGATAGGCTAGCGCGGAACGGGTAAACTCATAGTCATGGTGGGGTTAAAGATTCTTCGGTCGTTTTTGTCAACAGAAAGTTGAATACTCATGGATAGGTTTAAATGTATTTTTTTTTGTTTCTCTCAGTCACAGTCCAAAATTACTTATATGCATGCTTAGTCCCACACTATTGATCGCTGGAAATCGATTGCTCGTTGCCAGGGAAATTCTGGAGTATCGTCATCTTCACTAGCGGTTTCCATTTCGCGAATTGATCGCTTGTCTCGTTTGCTAGCTGCCTCTAACGTCGTAGGCGCAGCATCGATTTCAGCTGTTGTTCTACTAATCTCCTCGGGTTTTGTTGCGCTAGAGATTGGACTGCTGCTACTACTGCTGGGACTGGTGCTACTACTGCTACTACTGGAGCTGCTACTGCTAGAGCTAGAACTAGTGCTAGTACTGTCCTCTTCTGCCGCTGGAATTGGTTTCTCGCCGTTTCGTTCGTTATTGCGGCCATAGATGCTTCCACTGAAGCTTATAGATTCGGGGTAATCATTGTGACTGTTATGATTATTGTGACCATGGGAATTGGATGAGCTAGCAAAGTGGGATGAACCGCTGTCGGGGCGATTTAAATACTGATAGTTGGCTTGATGCTGGCTTTGGAAGGTGTCTTGTTGATGAAGATTGTGATGATGCTGAGGTTGGTAGTTGAGACTACTGCTGCCACCCAGTGAAGAAGAAGACGATGAAGACCCGTATGATGGTCGACTATGGTCCTTGATCTGACTGTATTTGTTTTGTGAGCTTGGAATGTAATAGGGCTTCTGCAGTTGGTAGCGTTTAGGTGGCTGAGCTGATGGTTTTCGCACTGAATAGCCTGGCTTAACACACATCATTCCAAAGACCCGGATTCCTGGAACACTGGCGTAGGTAGGTTGGTCATGTGCCATTGGACCCTCTATGAACATAAAACATTGAAATTAAAAATCAATAAGAATGTGGTAAGGGTGCGTGAGTCAATTTACCCATTTTGAAGTTCTCAGGACATCTGCAGATTACCAGGTAATGCGACTTGCCTGTACGGGTGTTTTGCAGTGCCAGAAGTGACCAATCTTTAGGCGAACGGCATTCACGCATCTCGGTTGTAGCCTCGCAGGTTTTAGCCAGGGTAATTGCCTAAAAGAAAGTTGAAAACATATTATAACTAGAATGTGGTTGAAATTGTATTATGTTAGCGAGAACAAAGTGGCTAACCAATTTGAAACTACTTCACAACGAAATAATGGGGAGCGTCAGCTCATCAGAATTCCATCCAATGGGCTAATGACAGCTTAACTACATATCTCATTTGGACTGATCGTGTTATTTGATCAGTAGGCTGTCACGCATTCGATCGCCTAGCCTACCAAACACAACTGTTGTCTTCTTTGTAAGGCATTCGATAGATTATATAACATAGACACGCAATGGATCAAAATTCATTAACCATATTGTAGGAATTCAAAAAGACCACGATCAGTTTCCCGTCACTTTAACTAATCTCCCGCCGATCAACCACCAGGGATAATAATTGAAACGACTTATTTTCAATGGGGAAGTAATTCGAAAAGAATTACATTATTATCAGACGGAAATTAGATTTTCAGATGAAAAACTTCACACAATAAGGAAGCAGATACAAAGAAACTCAAAGAAGAAATACCCGGTTACATGCCCGTAGGTAATTAAATTGCTAAACAATGTTCCAATCCAAGTTGCAGGAATAACTTGCTTGCAGAAGAAGAAGAGCAATCTGTCATAATTAAGCAATAAAGGTTCAATGTTGCATAAAGTAGATTTCCGTGCATAGCGCGATCCATAGGCGGGAAGAGGTGGTCATATTGTAGTATCTGGAAGCTGACCCTTGGTAATTTTCTAATTTTCTAATTTCTCACCGTATTACTATGGCATGGGGAAAAAAAAATTACCGTGCTGTTGGTGTTTTTTCGTATTGTCTACCGCCATCAGGCTCCTTTGTTGCATGCTCACAATTCTAGAGGCACATCTCATGTTACATCTCTGTGCGGCCGCTAAATTAGCTAAAGGTTAATTGCATTGTTCTATCTTCCAGCTACATAGTGGCTATCCGTGCTCCATCTATCTTTTGTTTGTTGTATCGAGATACCAGCGGCTAATGCAGTTTCAATGTCGACCCATGAAGCATACGGATGCACACACACAAAATGTGAATGGAGGGAAGGAGACACCAGCAGGAACAAAAAAAGATCAGTCAAAGGAAACCCCCAACAACTTTATGATGTTCCTCCATCGATTACGGCATTTTGCCACCAGCAGCACCGGTATCGATGTGATTTTAGGTCTTTGTGTGGTTTTTTTTTTTTGTTTCCATTCGCGCGAATCCCCAGATACTGCATTTGGTTCCTAGCTAGATACGTGTGGTGTGTTGGCTATGTCAAGATACCGTATTGTGTCGGCGACGACGACGACGATGAGCAGCAGAAGACACTCTAGGGTCTCTTTGTTGATCACGATATCAAAACGGATCACCATGACATGAGCGCGTTGTGATCTTTTTTTCTCTCTCCACTACCACGACTTCTTTTCCACTTTCCATGCAAAAAAAGCAAAAAAAAAAAAAATCAGAGAGAGATGCTGCAGAGTATCTAGGCGCGCGTGTGCTGGCTACGAGAAACCCTAAGGAAACTGACTCACGACGTGGATAAATTAGAGAGAAGCAAAAGATAATCCCAAAGTAACACAAAGCAATACGAAACGAAAAGAAATGAGAGATGCGCAGGAAAAAGGGAGTCAGTCACATGACCGCATAAAAAATTCAAAGAACCACTCGAGCAGTTGAGCTTTCTTACTGCAGGCAGCCAGCCAGTCCCAGTCAGTATCATTGCGAATCTAACTTCTGCATCCCAGATGTACTACTCATAGTTGCGGTGGAGGTGGAGGCTATACGAGTACGACGAAGAGATGGAGGCTTTCGAGACAAAAAAAAAAAAACAATACGAGATGGAATGCTAACGGAAAGTCAGTGGTTGCTACTTAGCGGTTATGATGAATGACTTTGGGGTTAATGATATGACGATTAATGCGATAATCAGATCGAAGATTTAATTTCGCTAAAACGTACGACTGAGGATGAAGTTGCATGTCTACAATGCTGTTGTGGAATGCTGTGATATGTATTATTAATTTCCACAAAAAGACAACTGGAGTGCTATGAGTGGAACTGGTATAATCTGCACGTTATGGGAGAAGTAGATTAGCACTTTGGCCATGAAATGGATTGTGAATACCGCTATTGCCATAGATCGGGGGCAATTTTTCGATATAGTTCACAAGAGGGAGGTGTTGAACGTAGTCTTTTGCTAAAGAAAATGATTCAGTGTAGCCGATGTTATTACTCTTAATATTTTCCTGATGTCAAGCCAAAATATCGATTGGATCTAATCACTTGCTCAAATCATTTCAAAATTAACTTGTTGACTCAAGGAAAACGGGGCGTATGTGTAACATTTTTTTCTTATATGTGATCTGAATTCGTTTCAAAAAAAGCGTTCACATTTCACTGACCAAATCCAATTAAATGCTAATGGCTTACACTATAGGCCACTAATGCCTACTTCTGAGATCAAACGAAAGTTTTCCTAGCTACTGTCTTACGAAATAAACATATAAGTTTACAAAAGTGCCATCTGCGTCAAAAAAAACTTTTGTAAAATGTTCTTAAACGCAACCTGCAAACGTGGTGCGTGTGCTTGGTGTTGGATCCCACAAACTTTACAGCATAGCTATCGATGGTTACCTTAAAAATGGTTTTTAGTCCTAAGCTTCATTATTTTTTTGCCACAAACTATACCCTATGGTTCTGACATCTATGGAAACATAGTTCTCAGCCCCAGACTAACGAGTCACTTTCCTTTTCGAATGTGTACTCGTCCATGTTTGATTACCAAGTTACTTGTTAAATTATTGTAATCAGGTGAAAGCTTGAAAGACACTTTCAAAATGATTTTCACCTCCTAATTATATTTTCTTCTTCTAACCTAAAATACAGAGAAAGACACCTCAAATTGTAAACCACATTTTCTCAGTGAAGGCACACACGACCCAGTATTCCCCCACTCCCACTTTGTGGTTAAGTGCCATAAAATCTAAAATTTGATGATCCCCCTCATTAGAGTGTTCAAAATTGTTTTGAACTTTGCCTTCCAATTTCATTCAACGGTTATCTCAATTAACACCTATAAATTGATTGTTTCTTAAATCATTGGATCCAATCATCGAGGTGGCGGCGTTGTCTGCGTCTGCGTCTTCGTATACGTATTCGTCTTCCTAGCCATGATTTAGTCGTCTGTAATTGTCTAATAAAAATATATAATCGATTGGCTTGTCGTCTAGTAATCGTTTTGCATGTGAACAGAACCTGTATCCTTCTCGGAAGAGAAATATATCTTCTCCAATAGGAGTAGCAGTGGAACACAACTCAACGGATCTCTTGTGGCAATATACAGAAATGCAATTACCCTGGTAGAGGATTGTGTGAGCGCACAAGTGCACACTAACTACCCATTTGGGACAATTATTTATTTTTTTTTTGTTTTGGTTTTGAAAGGAGCAGAAGACTCACCTTTTTCTTTCCATCGCCGACCAATTTTGTTGTGTGCTGATCGTCCTCGTTCAAACTGGCCGAACACGGATCCCGGTACCTGTAAAACAATCGATTTAGCTTACACTAATACTTGAATTAGTTGCTGTGCACCAGGCCAGGAGGTGGAGGAAGTGGATTTGGCCAATTCTAGAACCTAACATCTTCCTTCACTTCATGGCATGGCTTGGCATGGGAGTGTAGTTTTGGTTTTCTCTAAAATTACCTTGATGGGCATGCACACAGTGGTTGGGTGAAGTTAAGTCGTACGTAGACAGCATTGCAGACCTGTTGGATAGCACACTCTGGCAGCAGGTAGATATGTTGATTATGTGGATAGTAATGATATTTGGTGGGCTTCGCTGTGGCCGAAGATTTCTGCAAGAAAGAAGAAGAATGGCCATCGTTAGTAATAGTTCGTATGGAATTTATTGTTAGTAATACAGAAGCAAGTATTTTTCCTAGGGTCATGGACCGGATGATTAGAGTAATTGATATTGTACAGTGAGGTGGACAGGTAAGAGTAGTGTGTGTCACAATTTCAGACAGGTGCTTTATAAAACCTACTACTTTGGGAAATTCCAGTGCAAGTCATTACCCTGGTAGAGGGTAATAGTGTTAGGATAGGCCGTGTCTACGAATAACATCTAGAAATTGAGAAAGGTTGGGACTTAAGAAAGGAAGGAATCAGTTCAGAGTAAAGGCAGGAGCCTGCCCACAAAAGTGCCTTCAGAATTAATCAATCGAAGGACTTGAACTCAAACTTCGAAAATTCTAAGTACACTAACAAAAGCCAAAACTCTCAACCCAACGTAGGCACATTACCAGCTCACACACAAGCTGTGCAAAGGTTGTCAACTTAAGATTCTCTAACTGTAGCTTTGCTTTCCATATTTGCCAATGGAAGCCAGCCAATGAAAATATACTGCGAGTGAACATACGCCATTTTACAAATTGCACCCAAAAGTGTAACCATATTGTTCCCACCATTTTTGACAGAATTTCAAAATGGCGGCAAAGTGTCCCATTTTACAAACTTTGCAAATGGCAGCCAACAATGGGAAGCTAAGGTTTAATTTTACCATGAACTTGTATATTAGAAGGATGATATTGCAATTCCAGCTTTAAAAGAGGAAACCCCTCATTTGTATATCTTGCGCTGCCTATACTTCGGGTATTTTTCTCAGGCACCACTGATTTCCTATGAAGTCTCCAAACACGATCTATGGGTTTCTTGCCAAACATACTCTTCTTGGAAGTAGGCTTCGGGATGGAATCCTATAATTAGTCTAATCTCCGCATTTGGGGCCTATGGATAATAACAATGCACCTGCTGCTAAAATACCTTCGACCAGATGCCTAATCAGTGGTGCAGCGGTCCGATGGTAATTGCGTGTAATCACACGAAAATAACCCGTCAATTTCGCGTGCGTTCCGTGTGCGATACAATGTATTGCATTTTATTCAACCTGACTACGGAAATGAATATCGAATGCAATTACATTCGATTCCTCTTCCTTTTGTTCTTCTCTTTCTTTTCCAGAAATTACATCCATTCTCTCCCCATCTAAGAAGTTATTCAATTCTATCTTTCTATTTACCAAGATAAAGACCCAGTTCTCATGACGAGGCTAGGCACATGCTATAATAACACACCCGACTAAGTCGATGTGAAAGTGTAGAAAATAACACTTCTTGTTCCGTCCTTCAGTCATGGTCGTGGTCGGCTCTTCAAACAGATGTATATGCCGCTCCATGAAATTTGGTAATTTTCTATTATTATTTGTTTTCCTCCAGGTGAAGAACAAAGCCTTCATTCTGGGTTTCGCAACCAATCTGGGTATGTAAGCCAGCCCATCAACACAGTCCACTTTGTTTGGGGTGTCCCATGGCGAGCGGTAGCGTTGGCGGTCGTAGATCGTTTAGAAGAACAATAGATCTTCGCCAAGTTGATCTGGTCAATAAGAAGAGCCTCTGGCTTGCGAAACACATTAGCAATCTGTCCAATTAGACAATGATCCGTGCTGCGGCTTGAGTACTTGTTTGACCCAAATAAAAAAAAAAAAATAAAAAAAAAAAAACAAAGTGGTCACGAAATTGTTGTAATTTCAAATGAACAAATGAGTTATGAGTTCTCTCGTTGGTTAGGTGGTTATGTGTAATTGGTACTTTGTTGTCCCACAAAGAATGGAATTTGAAAAATGTTTCCGAAAATTATGGAGATAATTCGAAGAACTCACGAGGGGTTTGTGCTAAGTGTGGGTATAGTATGAAACCTAGGTGCTTATTAGCCTTAATATGGGTATATGTGGTTAATGGTGGGAACATTCTTTGTCTGTAGTGTGAATATTTTTTCTATTGCTTTCCGCGGAAATTGTATTTTTGAAAGTGAAGCGTGTCGGCTAAACGGAAATCACTCAAGTTGACCTGAAGTATCATTCATAGCAATTCAATTAGAAGAGGCAATGGTTGTATGTGACCTGACCCTAATTTTCACTTAAATTTTGAGACTCACTTAGTAAAAGAGTTAACCTGTCGATTGTGATGGGGTCATGTACATTTGAAATTTGAATTTTACTGAGTCTGTTGGCGGCTTTTTTTCTCTGATCTGACGAGTAATGACTGCAGGCTTTATATAAAGATGTGACCTTTATCTATGTTAGTTATATGCTTCGTTAAAGGGCTCATAAAAGAGGACGACAGAAGGTGATTTAATGAATTGTTTAGTGCTCTAAATTTTCGATGTAATGTAGGCGAGAAGATATATTCAAGATATATAATACCAACTTTTGATATTAACAGACGATTTTTCTATTTCTTCTGGTACCTCGTTCACAGAGGTTGATAAAGTACTCGTTGAATAGTTCTGAATTTTCAAATGAGTTTGGTTATCAATATGGTTACATGGTATATTTGCCATGTTTTGATGCATTTTCGGAGAACAGAATGGAAACTCCGTCTGTCAAGCTGAAATACGGAGATAGATATGGTGAACCTTTAAAACTTTATACATACATATGCTACACGAGAGAGCTGATGATCTGCAAAGCCCGAAAGGGATTCGAACTAAACTTCATGATACATGAACATATTTTCGGCTGTCAAGTGGTCAAGCGTTTAACAATTGAACTGCCCCTTGTTAACCTTGTGCGGTATAGCAATGGTTCCAAACTTGAACAGTGAATGTTAGTTTCGTAATGTTGCCAAGTCATCAGATTGTTGACAGTTGTCAAGTTTCCCTATGTTGTGGTTCAATTCCATTCATCCAATTGAAAATAAAGTGATAAACAGTCTGTCAGGCTCTCTTCATAAAAACAACCTTGAATATGCACTACCCCCATCACACTCTCGATATCAAGATTATTTATTAGGTGAGCTGTTGTCCCGAAAATCGAATCGCTGATTGAAGTGAGTCCTCATTTTTTTGAGAATATTTGTATGCAAATAAAGGTTTTTTTTTTTAAATAAATCCGACTTCAACTCAACTCAATATTGTACTGCCAAGCAACAACCTGAATGTAATGATAGCTTAGTTTCCGTTTCGGTTTTAGAGTAACAATTTGGGTCAAGAGCACCATTGTCACTCCGACCGCAGTGTACAGTTATCCGATTTACCAAACCCCCTCTACTTAGTTGATTAACTAGCTAATTTACTAAATGGATTTGAATCTTAGGTGTCTATTACCGCTATATCAATCTCCGTAAATCCAATTAATTGGAATCTTAATTCCAAGTAATTCCTCTAACCACAAACTTCCGATTCCTATTATCAGATTGTCTTCTTTCTTTTCCATTTGATTCCACTAATCTAAACAGCAAACAGAAATAATATCCCAATAAAAACAAAACAAACCAGAAATAAACAAATAATTAACGAAATTTCATAAGACAACAATCAAAAGAAAAGAAAAAAAAAAAAAACAAAAAATCCACCCAACTGTCAAATTCAATTATAACCACTCAACCATGCTTTGGCCTACGTTACATTTCACAGATGACAGTTATACTTGCGGCCAGACAACTGTCATTAATTAACTAACTAATTATAATCTTTCCACGCTGGTGGTCTGGGCTGATGCCCGCTGTCATCTGCCAATTTGTATCACTCTACACTTACATACATACATAGCGGATGATGGCCCACCGGTAATTTGATTGATTGCGATTTCCTAGAAAGTACTCGTACATACTATGTATGTATTCACTTGATTTCATAATCGCAATTATTTGACCATACATTGCAAAGAGTTGGTTGGCCCCCTGTGTCTAAATATGTTGTGTTGCGGTCCAAAGTGATTACCTTTGTGAAGAGAAGATATAGCTCTCGTATGGATGTACACTTCTATCCTCTGACAATAATAAATTGCAAAAGAAATGTATTTGCAGAATGAAGAAGCTTTTTGTTAAACATCCAGCCATGGTAAATGAATACAATAAATTGTGTGGTTTTTACTTGCCCATATTAAGCATGACTTACGCGGTCTTGATGGAAGCGAGAGTTTTGGCCGTGAATGATTACCCATGATGTAGCGAAAAATTTATTTACAGCAAATAAATGGAAATGATAAATTTTGTTTTTTTTGTTTATTACTTTTTCCTATGAAATCACAATCAGTTGCTGGTGGTTTTCTATGAAAGGGAAATCCATTTGGTGTTTTAAAAATACATATACTCAGATGTGGGTTTTTGGGTGTGACCTTAATTTGTTTCTACTTGAGGGCATAGCCTTCACTTTAGAATTTAGCACTTCAGTTTAGATGAAAGTTTCGATAAGTACGGATGAGACCTTTTTATAAATATAATTTAATATTTCAACAAAAAAGTGGTTATATGCAAAATTCGAATAATTAAAAACTTCCAAAATCTGTTTTGTTGTGTCACTGTTTTTGGCCCTTCATAGTAGAAAGATAGACAGTAGAAGATAGAGAACAAGGATTTATATCAGAATATTTGCTTGTCGTATGGCGGACAATGAGACATTTGGAGTTATTCACAGCTGTTTACAACTCTGGACTAAATTTTGTTGACGTCTTTGTGTTCTGATTGATGTCCTGCCTGAACGCTTCCGCAGACTCATTATGACATATTAGCCTGTCAGTGCTAATTAAATTGTTTTGCTCTCTCATAACAATTCCGTTTTTCTTTTGTATGTATGCTTCGCGTTTTTATAATTAGTTTCACACTTTTGTAGAGTGACGCTAACTGACATTTTTAAATGTCATAAAAAAATCCAGAAAATCTAAAAGTCCATATGAACATGCCACTTCTTTGCTTCCCACCTTGACTGCGTACGTCAGTACAAAGTTAACACCGTCATAAGTAAGGGTATTATACTTAGTATATACATATACAAAGATAAAATGATTCTACCTTCTGGTAGAACACTGCTACAACTTCAAAGTGCATGTGTCGATGTTAAACCTGAAGTCACATACATATGTAACCCACATGTAACCCTACTGTGGGTGGTAACACAATCTGCTGCACAACACCAAGTTGTCCTTGGAAGTGTTGCCCGTGCATCTAACTCTCACCTCTTCCATTTTCTCCATTAATTAACTTTTGGCCTTATTTGCTACATACATACATACATAGGTACAAATGGCAAATATCGAAGGAAAGTCTTCTGGTCTTAGAAAGGAGTCGGTTACAATCCTTTATAATGACTGCATACGTACGTATATAAGCTCGTATATAACAATGTAAAATGAAGGGGTTCATACCTTTCATTGTAATACTATGGTTTCAGGGCGGATGCAACGCAGAACAATGGTATGATAGTTTAGTCTTCAAAATGCTCTTTACGCTTTAAAATAAACTCCGAACATTGCCATACAAATTTTTTAATACTACTTTGACTTGCATCACTTTTGGGTAAATATAAAGTTTACATTTGTGCACAATTGTCTTCATTCGTAAACCCTACTTTTAGTGGTATCATCATGCTAGCCCTGATTTTGAAGAAAATGTTTCTGAACATTTCAATACTTAGTGCAAGTTCTATGTTCGATTACAGAATGACACCAACGTTTTTTTTTTTTTAAATTCTTCGTGAACATCTGACAAACATCTAAGAGTATACATATAGTATACTATGAGCTCTAACTTAAGTCTCCAGTTAAAAATTAAGCACTGGATAAAGACGGCAGAAGTCGGACCCATTCTTATATGTAGAGTACTACTTTGGTGGACGGCACTGAACAAAACAAGCCCTAAAGAAATACTTGAGAAAATTTAAAGGCTATATTGCGTTTGTATTACAGCTGGATTAAGGCTTTGGGAACCTTTTCAAATCACTGTTTGAAATATGGGCCTTTATAAGCATCCTAAACGACCATACATAGTATATCCTAAATCGTCCAAAGTATCCTAAATCGTGAACATAACATTTCAACTAGGCATGGCAGCCATTAGAATGGGTAACAAGTAAGTGGACTTGTGCCTTTTTATTAACAAATCTGACCAGAGCTGACAATAGGGCAAATCTACGAAAGGTAGTACACCCCCTCAAGGGACATTGTCTGATAGGCAGACATGCTATAAAATTCCGATGATCCTTCCAACGATTTTTCAAGAAGCTATAGAGAAAATGAGAAGAAAGCAATCATGACTCATCATCTGTGTTCTATCATAGTACCTTAGGAGAGTACTTCTTTGATGATTTTTACGATCTAGCTAAACTGAACCCAAGTAAAAGTCAAACGCCGAACCATACTTCTTGGGCATGGATTTATACCGAAACTAGTTGCCCTGTCTCCTGTCTCATTTGGAAAGTTCCTATGTTGGTCGCCGGTACTTGAAAAGTGGTATCACACTGGACCTTCCTTTGGCCTAAGTGCTGACCGGGGAATACCTAAAATAACACACCATGTACATGTGTACACATATATATGAATGCATCTATTAGACAAAATGACCAAAGCTTAATTAAAAAAGACAATTATACTTATTGTTATTTATAGCGTCGAAGAGGCGTAGAAGACACTCAACTGTCGACTCTAAGGAAAAAAACCATGGATGGGTACTTATTCATCGACTTAAGCGATTTTTCTGGTCTTGATGCCGGCAAACTTGTTGCTGGTCCCACATGACTTCACTGAAGAAGGACCAATGTAGCCAGCATACTCTATACGCATCTATAGTACATAGATACGTAACTGATGTCATCATGAGCATTTTGTCTTTCCCACCGTTTTGTGATTATAATGGCACGGTCATATGAGATAGGGTCTATTAGTGTCTATAATTATTACCTGACTGGTTATTTCGTTATAGTCAACCTAGTGACTATGACATCAGCATCGTTTGTAGTAATTGGTTATTTGCATACGGCTCTGGGTTAAATTATGTCCAGATGCAAACAGGAATTAAATCTGCATTCGTTGTGCTTCCAAAATATTCACTTGAGTCTTTAACTAGTATGGGTACACAGACTGGTGCTTAGCAGGTTGTGTCATTTTCATAAATCCTTCCGTATTCTCAATCGAGGTATACGACATAGCTTGAACTATGCATACACGAACTATGCAAATAGAAGTATATCCTTAAGATCCACTCTACTTATAGAAAAATAGACACACTATCGACCTGACACAGAGGGAGTGCTGCAACCAGAAAGTTGTCTGCACATATGTATGTCAGATAAAATATCCCCATAGTTCGATCTGATAATTTCATTTTCATGTGAGAAATTATAACCTTATTCGTAGGATCCCTAAAGAATAAAGCTTCCAAGTGAAGCTTGCTTTAAAGAAAGAGAACAGGACACGTGCAAAGAAGGTGGAAGTGGCTACTGCAAAAATCAGTGGTTTGGAGAACGGAACACCCACCTTGTCGGTAGCTTCTGGTCTGAATCGACTTTTCTTCCAGAAGCACATTTCCTTCCTAGAATGTCCTAGAAGCGATGGTTACTCGAAAGTTTTTGTCAAAACTTAATTGGGTATAGTGCAGCTATACTGGATCACTATTACTTTGAGACGTACAGCTGCACTAGCAGCCGAAATGTCAAGGTTCTCAAGTATAACAAAATGTCCAGTGCTGCACAGGGTGTCGTAAAAAACTCTCCATTTATCCACAAAACGGCTGATCGTTGGACTTTGCTTAGATAATTTGGGTTTATGGCATTGTCTGAGGTCTACCAGTTCGAGATGAAGAACAAATAATTTATACGAGGTTGCAAGCCCCATTGGCTACCAAGAGAAAAGTGCACCAGTAGTCTTTTTGAATGATCGGTTTCAAGTTTATTACAGAAAGTTAAGGAATTTTATGTTTCTTAGGGAAGAGACCCAGTTTAGTTTTCTGGGAGTTCACATTCAACCACCCCACCGCTCTGCCCAACTGTAAGTTTATTTAAAGCGTTTTACAGGAGTCCTTGTAGACGCTTTAGATAAAGTAACTTACAACAGAAAACGATTCAACGGCTCCTTCCAGACAGAAAAACCAACTTCAACTCCCTTCAACTTATGTGAATAATTTCACCCCTCGTGTCGTGCGAAGCTAGGCGCCAGAACCTACACGGGCTTCTTTCGTTGATTTAGGCTGACTGTAGGATCTACCCCATTTTCATTTTGCTTTAAGATAATGGATTCACTAGTCATAATAACCCATTCAAGTTGTTTGTTTTCATAAAATACGAGTTGGCCATGAGTCAAGACAATGCAATTCAAAACCGATTACGATTGATATTATCTTTAGGCACTATCTCCCCTTCGACTTGAACACGTATCCCATTATTTCGTTTTCTGCACTGCTAAAAGGATTTTTTCATCCTCTACACCTTAAGCAGATGTGGCCGATAAGTAAAGGAGCAAAAGAACATTCCTGCTCCCAACTACACCGTCTAATGATTATCACGTACAGGTACACCAAACACAATCTTTTCAAAAAGGGAACCCTTTATGGCATTTCCCGTATGCAGCATGGAGTATGACCCCTCTCTTGATGAAATTTCTTGAAGACACTTAAGCGTGTGTAAAACGGCGACATTCGAGATTAATTAATCGTGCTTACAAAACAGCAAACTACTTTCATGCGTCATAAACCAAGCGTTACAACTTGCTGTTAAAAAAGTTGCAAGTTGAAAAGGTTTTCATTACAAAACTGGACGTTAATGCCTTTGATTCGAAACTTTAAACACTAGTTGGGGTCCTTCTTTGTTTTCACTCGTCTTTTTTGTTTTTTTTACAACCACTACCACTCTTGTTTGAAACAAAAACTCTCCATCAAATGCAAATGAATTTGTAATGAAAAAGTAAGAAAAAAAGAAAAAATTGGACATGAAATAGTAAAAGCAAACTCTCTCCCGCTTGTGGAAATCTTTGGAATTAAATTTTTAATTGTGAAGCACTCTTGTGACAGTGAGATTGCAGCAGTTGGGCAATTTTGTAGCAAAATCCCTTTTGAATAAATTAATTCAATTTATGTAGAGTCTCACTTTCTACAAACTTTTTCCATCGACATGCTGCACTGGGAAACAAAAGGTAAGAAAAAAAAAAACAAAAAAAACAACACAACCTCCAATCAAAGTTAATAGAATTCTAAGATAAAAATCCACTCACACCCCTCTGGGATGGGAGTGCATCCATCAGGCCAACTATACGACGAGTGCTCTTGTGCGCGGAATTACAATCGCGAACCTGAAAAGAGGTTAATAAAAATCGAGACCTTCACATAGTCTCGCAGAGGAGAGGAATCTAAAGAAAAAAAAAAAAAAGAAAATTCTCTACCACCAGCGGCGGAAAACAATTGAAAATTAAATTTTCCATGCGAACACATTTTTCTATTCACTTTCCCCCCTCCAGCGCCAGGGCAACGTGGTCGTCTCGCTGGAGTTCTTCTCTAGATGAAAGTTCACTGCACATTAGAGTGCCTGCCTGCAATGATGCCTATCCCACTGATAAGCAGCATCATATGGTATGGTGGCTTCTCGGGGAAAAAAAATGGATGCATATTGGCACATGAACACAATGGAGTAACGCAGACCCAACCACAAAATCCCATGCATTACATTTTCATGGAAACTCTGCACGAAAATCGTATCCAAACTAAGTATCTCCAAACGAGGACATGAGTACCTAGTACATGCCTACTCCATAGGTACAGAGAGGGAGCAAGGGAGAACGAAAGAAAAAAAAAACAAAAGAAAGTGATTTCTTCTCGTTCTCATGTTGTTGTTGTTTAGAAGTGTGCCGTCGTGAGCAGCTTAAGAGGTCGCAAATAAATATCTAGATACAAGGAGATCTCCAAGCCCAATGGCTTCGATCGGTTTCTTAATTGATCTCGTATACTCGTACGTACATTCTTCCAGATCTTCCCGTGGCATCATCCATTCAGCAGCTGCTCACTTTCTTGTGTTACCATGCCTACCATGGTCTTCTCGGTTCAAAGATAAAACTTTCCATTTTTCTTTTTTAATTATATTTTTGAAAATCAAAACAAAGGCATAATAGCCTCAGTCTATGGGTTGTGGATGATGCCACTCGTCGACGTTATCCGGCGGTATTCCTCGCGCGCATAGGAAATGCTACACTTTGTCAGCGTTGAACAACTCTACAAATACTCGAGGTTACCCCAAAGTGGGAGGGAAATCTCATGAAGTTCTACTTGAAACCGAATGAAGTTTTGAGATCTATTATGGCGGCTTGGTGAGTTATTATTGTAAAGCATTTTGTCGGAGATGCGACGAAGTGTTTTTTGTCATAATTTGTTGAGTATCTTTTTTTCACTTTCTTGGGTTTTTTATTTCGTATCAATGGAACTTGGAGAATCCTCAGTTTTTGACAAGTATGCGCAGAATTCAGGGTTTGAGTGAAAGTAAACTCACTTTTTTTTACATTCACCAATAAATTTGCATTTTACCATTGCAATGGGGAGAGAGTGATTGGTGCTTGAAGTGGTGACCAGTGTGCACTCCTTTTGGATTCAGCGAATGGATGTGAAGTGTGCTGAAATTTTTGTAAATTTTCAACCGCTTGTGGGAGTGTGTGAGAATTTTTTGATCAGGGTTGTCCAATGTCTCGAAAGTTTGTTTCTACAAGAAGGAAAAAAGGTATCAAGGGACCTTGGACTCCATAGAAAGTAACAAGGAATTGAACAATAATCAGTACTTTAATGAAGTACACGACCAATGCTGCTTTATCCCATAAGTTTAGAAGGTTTCAGTACTAACTATCAATATTTTTCTTTTTTACATGAAGTCTATTAAAAAGGTCATGGCTTGCAACATTTTTCTAGAATGGTATTATCTGGAAGATGTCATAATGTTGTGAATTCCCGTCCAAAATTCTAACGTAAACAGTCTGAAAAAAGGGCGTGGCTGTACTTGTGAATTCATCTGATTCATAGATAATCTGAAGGCTTATACATTTTGTGTTAACAATTCTAGTAAAAGAATTTTTTTTGAAATTGTTGAATATCATATAACTATGCATCATATATTTCGTCTACCGTGTTATAAGGTTTGAACCCATTTGTTTCGGCACACTCAAGTAGAAACGAATTTTGAGGGTAGCATCAGTTTGAAGGCTTGTCAGTTGCAGCACGTTCCGAAAAAGTATCTCGTGAATATTTTGGAATCGAATAGACACCATGAGCGATGTATGTATGCCTTCACAGTTCAGCCCCTTTATCGATGTCTTTACTGGAAAAGAAAAAAAAAAGATGGCAGTAAAGGTACCGGCAAGTGCAGAGATTTGACGTCCCTTGGACTTTATTGTCGATTTGGTTTCTTGTTGCTTGACACTCTTTATAAAGCACATTTCTTCCTTCTCGAAACGTCAACTTTTCTAGCATTCAATTCTTTCAGCAGATCGGATAAGAGGTCAAAAATGAGTGACAGCCATGGCGTAATACTCACGTAAAAGTCAGGGAAAAAAGATAAATTATTGTCATTACTGTCCTACCACGGTGGATCCCCATCACAAAAGGTGACAAGACTCATGTTGAGGTTCAACAGAGACCCAATCTTATAACAATTTTTAAATCGCAAACAAAATAAAAATATCTGGATACATAAGTGTAAGTATCAAACTGTGTTGTCCAAAGACTTAAGTTTGGTTCGCTTTTTGGTAGAAAGTGTTTTTTTCCTTCTTACCTAATCGAAACTCGTCTAAGTCTAATAACCTGTCCACACTTCGGAAATAGAGTCCACACATGTCACACTGTTTACTCTAGCATCCATTTCCTCCCAGAAGAGAACAACAAGAAAAAAAAAAAACATTAAAAGTTCACTGACTACTTAACATAAACATTTTTGTTTGTTAACTGTGAAATGACATAATGTTTTATTAAACGAACACTCTTCTTCCGACTTCTGTGTACCTAACGGTCCGACAGTTATTCTCGGCCACCGAAAACGCCTAAGCTGATTAAAAGACCTTCTTTTCTGTAATTACAACCCGAAAGTAGGAATAAAAATAAATTAAACTAAAGAAAAAAAAAAAAAAATAAACAACAAGAACTACAACATTGCCTCTGCGAAAATCCACTCCTTCTGCTTCTGGTACGCGTAGTGTTCATCATCGGTGCGGTTACCATGAAAGCCCATTAAAGGGTCAATGTCTCTCCCGGACCGGTGTGTGTTAGAAGCAGAAAGATACTTTTTTGTGCTGTTTCCAGCGCATTCCAAAAATTACTTATAGTTTGGTTCTCATGTCGAAAGAAGTGACCGCCGTCGCCATGATGTGCCGCTTTGAGATGGCATTCGTCCCGCATTGATGCTTACATAATTCACGACAAAGATGCATACACAGAGGTAAGCACATCGAACGCATTACGTGTGTACAACGCCATGTAATGTCATCCTAATGGCTTAAGGTCGGTCATTCATTCATAAGGCCCCATATTGGCCAGCATAGAGAAGCCACTCACCATTGATGGTCATTACAAACTACGTGTGGTTTAAGGCAGACGTCAGACCGGTCGCATGAACATAACAAATGAGAGAACTCATCTCGCATCGCAAGTGTTGCTGGTTTTGACGTTTTTCCTTACTCACCTTCTCAGCTGGTTTTTTGTTTGTTCTTCTTTTTGTATGGCGTCTTTAACACTGTAGATGCGTGTACTGTTATTGCAGACGACACTGCGATTATAATCTGCGTTACAGTTTACACAGACGAAGAGTGTGAAAGAGAGATAGAAAGACATTAATCGACATTGACATTAAGACGATGACGTTTCGGAGATGCCGTCCAACAGGTGATTAAATCTGTTGCTTCTTGTCAGTCTAATATCCGTGAATGATGATGAAAATCGTTTTTATTTTACATCTCTCCCATCGAAGAAAAACAAAAAAACGAAAAAAAAAGTCGGAAGCAGGACGTGGAAAATATGTCGCAACTACGCGCGGGACCGTATAAATGTCAGCACTTTTGTGTTGCTACTTATTTTTCTACCGCATCGAGGAGATGAATAATATTTGAATCCTGCTTATGGAGGAGAATGAAAAATGAATGCGTCGACAGGAGTGACTTTTTTGTTTTGTAGGTTTAAGGATTTTTTTTTCTCTTTCTTTCGGTCTTGTCAAACCTTGAAAGTAATTTACTACGCTACCTGTCCGAAAACGGAATGAAATTACTATTTCAACCAGAATGAAGGGCGACTAATCCTTGCGTGGGAATGTGTAAAGAAATTACGTTTCAGAAAATTCACCATGATATTCCAAAAAAAAAAAAACCGCAAGAATGTTAGTCATCCAATGGAACTTACTGGTGCATGAAATAGAGAGAGTTGTTCCTTGCGAATAAATTGTTTTCTTGTTAACACATGGGGTTTATTTTACGCAGGCACGACCCATGCAACCACCACTGCTGTTGGCATCCTGTCAACTGGCTTACGACTTGTCCTTCAACGGTGTTAGAGCCATTCGGTTGCTCATAACCACTAATTGATAGCCAGTACCTACTATTGTTGAATGGATGTCGCTGAATATAGAAAAATGTCTGCTGTAGGTTTCAGAATGTTTCAGAATTTGCTCTTTACTTCTGTCTTTATTTTTGTATACAGCATTGACAGCGCGGTCATTTTGTTTTAAATGTCAATTCACTGTAGTGATTTTGAGAACTTTTAAGAATTCAGTAAATTGAGATGTAAAGCATACACGAACAGAACTAAAAATATTCTGATTCAAGGAGTTTCAGTCACTACTTTCTTTTTACAAATATTAAATATTTTTTTGGTGAAATACGTCAAAAGTGACAGGACTGCAAACCTGCCGTTACCTGTCATCACCTTGTTAAAAATGAAAGAATGAGAATGAGAATGAGAATGAGAATGAGTATCTATTTATGAACCTTGTGTTTCGCTAAAGAAGAAAGTGGGATTATGTTCGAAGTCAAATGACCATCATTTAGATTTTAGTACATGGTACCAGATCCTTTTCCCTTTAGTTTATGGTCAAAACAAACAATATTATCGCATGTCGGGATAGCCCGACAAAAGGTTCATGAAAAGTTCTAACATCTAAACTATGGCATGCTATCTATAATGAACTTGTCGGTCTTGTTGATGTTAGAAAGCAAAGCCAGTATGGTATAGAGGAATGCTCCAGTTAATAATTGACGCCCGTTAAGTAGGCGCATTCAACAACTTCAATTTTACATAGTTTAAGTGATTCAATATATTTCAATAGGTTTCTCCTGAATACCATTAAATTATGTAGGTTAGATTAACCATCTGCCTCTGGTATTCGATACATACATATTAAGAACAATAACCGTTCGTTTAATAATGGGATATTTAGTTCTCGTTCATTAATCATGAAAGCAATAATGGTCTGCTTAAGTGGTACACGTTGTCCAACCGTCATTGATGAAGTCGGGTTATTGCAACTTGAGTAACAATGTTCTTTATATTTTCAATGACCTTGAATACAAAAGCAGGTTAACAAATGTTGCTAAACGAGAAGCACGTTTCAAAGAAAATAGACCGAATGTACCTATAGATACACGTACATACGTAGATACATAGTAGAGATACGAAGTGCAGCTCCATTAGATAAATTAGTATTATTTGATTTATTTCTAAGTAGAAACACCTATCAGAGATCAATTTTCCTCCTGGCGCCGGCACACAGTCAATTTACTGTGCAGGTGAAGTGCAGCCTCATATTAGTATGTGAATGAAAGCCTTGTATATGCCAATAATTCTGGCGTGTCTATAGTTAAAGGTGCAAGAAAAAACAGATTAAAAGGCATACGACAACAGCTCGAGCGTGAATGGTATTTCGCACCTTTATGAAGGAGTTGCGTTTTCCTATGCGATTTCAACCCTCGGAGGTTGACATTCTAGATCCTAAATGGAATAGCTCTAAAAGGCTCAGTATTAAACAAACTACAAATTGATCACGCGGTCCTAACGTGGATCACTTGTCTTACGTGGCCTTTCACAGCCTGGTTAAAGCAAGGTGACGTTCACTCACAATATAACCAAAGAAAAGGGCGAGGGAACTTAGGTCGTTCAAAAGATCAAAAATAACTCTGCTCATAGGCAACCACACGGGTCATAACTCAAAGACGGCCAATGGGGTTAGGACCACCGACCTATGAAAGATTCCATATATTCCCTTTGCGGAGCAAAAGTCCCAGGTGCATCTATAAGCATTCTATGATTTGTGTCCAGAAATCAATTTACCAAGAAAAGTGATTGTTCAGAATCAATTTATAGGCAAAATCCTTTCCTCCTTTTTGTAGTAACCCGATTTACTATTTCCATATTCTGCGCCTCGTTCCATCTGCAGCATTTCAATTTGGCATTTACGAGAACAACCCGTAATTACACATCTTCCCATGAAGTCTCGCGGGGAAATTAATCTTTATGACGCAAAAGACTCTTACCGCCGTTGAGCGACTAGAAATCCGGATGGCTTACGGCCACAGCCTACGCCTTTTCTTTAAACTCTAAATACCCATGAAATTTGTTACAATTTCCCTGGCCATTTGAAACGAATTTTCCGCTTGATTCCGACGTTACCTGGTCTATGTTGTTGGTCCGGCATTTGTTTCGTAAATATGTATGGAGTTCCAGTTCACTTTCGTATTCTCTCCGGCTGTGTTGTATTGGCCTTCCCCTTGAATTTGAATGACAGTGAAACGGAGAGACGAAGAGTCGAATATGGTCAGCACTCAGTTTTGAAATGGGGACAGTGGTTCAATTGAATTTCGTACGCGCCATCAATTTCGCTATTTTTCGATTCGATGTAGAGTTTTTTTTTTGGCCTAAGACGGGTTACAGATGCAGAACTACCAGTTGCGTGTGCAACTAGAAAGTCGCAGTTGTGCGTTCTCGCAGGTTGTATGCATTGGCTTCTGCCAGCCAAAGTGCCTAATAATTTGGAATAACCGCCGTGTGCTGCCCAAAGCTAATTGCAACTCTTTCTCCTTCGAAGCAATACGCCATTCAACGTTTGGACTTCCTCCGGATTAGATAACCACCAACAGCACAACCATTACCGTAGAGATGGATGTTTGGAATGCTGTTTCGCTATCTCTTAAGTTGGTATCTGCTGTTGTACCTTTTTTTTGTTGTTTTTTTTTTTTTGCAAATAGCATTCGCTATAATGGCCAACTTGGAGCAACTTTAAATAGACACACTCGTACTCGTATGCTTGTTTGCAAATCGCCGTACAACGTTCTAGAGAGTTTCTGCCTACCCGCGGGACAAGTGCACTTACTAAATGGCCCGCCACCATACGCATCGTAATAATCATAGATTGAACGAAACCTCGAATTGGTTTAAATAGGATTTCATGTTTGCCAAGTGCTGAGCTGGAGTGGCTGCTGCTGACTGCTTCTGGCTAGCTGATGGAGGCCCCTGTAACATCTATGATGAGTGGTTTTAATTAGGTGAACTGTGGTGTACCATAAACCGGTCGATGCGATACGAGTACCTGTTGCAGTGCAATAGTTTTAATGATGGCTATGATGATGGGGAACGCGCATATGGGTGAAGAACTGTCAGTGGGGCATAGATGGATCATTTGGTTAATTATGAAAACCGTTTGACAAAGGTAAACTAGACATCGTAGGCCGGTAGGCTGGTGTTATTGAAATTACTTGTGGGGTTAGTGTAGTCGTATTCGGATTGGATTGGTGGTATCTTTGCATGTTTGTCGGTTTGTCTGAAAGCGTTATCAGATGGAATGATGCAGGTTTGAAATGAGTTAGCTTAATTAGCCTACGAGTGTGGGTTGTTAGTTCGAGTAGTTTTGATTGGATCAATCTGTGAGATCGAATGGAGATTTGGGGAGATGATATTACTGTAAACTACTGTAGGAATAAAGTTAGTTGATGACCAAAAGGAGAAAAAATAAGTAAATTGGGAGGTTTTCCGTATTTATGACCATGCTTATCGCAATAAATCATCTCTACAGCATTTTATTTGAATAATGAATAAGGATTTTCTGAGTTAGCCACAATACCACACGTGATTCAAACTTTTTGTGAAACAGATCCAACGAAAAACAATAGGCGCCTTGGATCCATGAACGAAGCAACCAAATAGCAAAAGAAGAATCCAACGAAAGATCAGGGAATGCGTTGACGAAGCTTTAAATTAAACATATTCAATGAAGGAATGAGAATTACATTTAATGCTCAGACAGTCAAACGAATAGTTTGATCAATGTTGCTCTTCAGTGCCTCAATCGTCTCTGGATTGTTTGCATAGGACCAATCTTTAGTGGTACCCCGCAGAACAATTTTTAAAAAAAATATTAAGTATACGCCACACCATTTCCTGTTTCGAAATTTAAAGTAAAAAATCGAACATTTGTGATTGTTGTTTGCCACAAGAAAGCATTGAATATGCCCTACGGCAGTCAAAAAAAGGTGAGGTCCCATCTTTACCAAAAGGAAAGGCATAGGTAGATGCTATTGCAGTTCCCCTGAGCTAGAGAAAAGCCTTACTTAACCCATTATGCAGATTTTAGATCCACTGCTACTCGTGGCCTTAACATATGATCTAGATGTCCAGATCGCAATTAACAGAGTTGTAAGGCTAATAATTTAACCTTCATATTGACATAAACGAGAGATGGGTGTTACTGTCGTACCATCGGCCAGTGACAATCTTTATCACTTCACTTTCAGCTGCGCTATCATCGGCTAAATTCTGATCAGCACTATCTATGGCTAGCTGGTTTTTGGGAAGATAGTGTAAAACTGGCATTCGTTAAAGTAAATTAAAGAAGCAAACAAACAGTTTAACGACTATTTTTGGTATTTTTATCCGAATTTGTCTAACTCCTTCTTTGCAGTGAATACGTTTGGTTTGATAAAATTGGTTGTCATTGTATCGTATCGATGCGTTCCCGTTAAAAATATTGCAGAGCGTCCACTCAAAGTGTCAAACATCAACGATTTTGTGTGACTGTCAAGCTTTCTTTTATAAACAATGAAGGTGTGGTGCATTGCTTCTCTCAATAAGAAAATTCAAATTAATTTCTTTTGTTATCAATAAGAACAATGCTGTTCCTTACCTTCAACCTTAGCGTGTTGAGTATTTTTTTCCGTTTCAATTCGTTTTGACAGTTTTCAGCCATTTTGCAGTTATGTACTTTTTTATATGAAACAAAACTTTTCATGCTTCAAATGAGATATGCCTCTCAAACACTGTTTGGTTATATTTCTTTTTGTAAGAAATCCAGTGGAGAACGAATACAGTTGACTGCTCCATTCAACAGAGAGATATAATGGATGCGATGTTTGAACATATCCCATGCCTGGAAGTGTCATAGTGTATGAAGTGACATCTGTTATGTCCGATATGTTTCGTTATCATGTATGGATGTCATGAAGCTTGAAACGAGCTGTCAGTTTGATAGAACTGTCACTTTGTTATTTTCTGCTATAAAACAAAGAAAACCTGATTTAGTGGTTAGGCCTACCCACTTGCATTTCGTTTCTGTCAGTTCGTCATACTACCAACTGATTCATGTTGATACAAAAACATTTATGTTTGATTTTAATGACATTTTTGATATCAAATGAAATTTGTTCTATCATTACGAATAATTCTTCTCTATTTTTCGATGAGAACTCATCGTTTTTCTCACATCCATGGAGGTAAGGTTTGGTATTTGCCCAAAAACTTCGCAGATTACTGACTGCACAACTCTTCTATAGTTTCAATTGCCTACCAAACATATTATTTGCTTTCCCAATGTAGGTACATTTAAACATATATTCAGTTTCGTACTACAGATACATATCGAACCTCCTAATAATGTATCTCAACTTCAAAATCCTTAAGAGGTCACACTGCCTTACGGAACTGCATTTGGTCATTTAATATCGCCTCGTTGCTATCTAAATTCTCTCTGGCTTTGGCCAAAACTAATTTTTTAAAAAACAAGTTCCCCTATCGCTCTTAACAAATCGCATTTCCTGCGGAAGCCAGTTTTATCTTTCGTTGTATACTACATCATGCCTAATCTCCGTATTAAGAACGAAAACAAAGTCATAATCTAACTACTCATCTCTCTAACTACTTTGTAAACTATTAAAACACTTATCTTGATCATTGTATCTAAGCCAACGAACACGACAAGCCAAATGCCACGCAACTCTGTATCTCCTTCGATGCACATCATAATATCTTTGTATCTAACTGGTCCGAAACATAAACAATCTTCTGATAAAGGGTGAACAAACAATAACAATTTATTGTCCAATTCAAATTATGTAAATGACTCTTCACATCACCTGATCATTCGTACACGGCTCCTTTAATATGCACCCAAGCTTCTAAACTGTTTCACCCGGTACCACCTGCTACAGACAAGGCAATTCTCCACGCAACGATGGACAAGATACAAACAAATCGATGCGAATCACTGAAAAAGGTACAAAACAAAAGTGGTTATAAACCAAAATACGTTTTATGTTAATCCAATGTGCAGTGCAAGGTCTTGCAGAGAAGGAAACCTCTTTGTATTTTTTTTTTCCAAACCAGAATTTGGAACACTTCTTCTAACCTAGAAAATCACATCTGCATGAACGAAAAAAATATACAAAAAATAAAAAGGAAAAAAAAAATTGAAAACAAGAAGAAAGATATAAATTGAAAATGTAACAGAACGTTTAGAGGCACGTAGCTTCTTCTAGTTGGCTGTGCGATCTGTGTTCCCTGCGCCGTTGGCACCGCCACCGCCACCGCCGGAGCTACTTGAGTCTATGACTTTATTAACATTGCCAACTGTGCTGCGCTGTGGTATTCTTTGCCACCCATGACAGTCAAAGAATAGAAAACAAAAAAATGCAATCTTCCGCATATAAACAAGTTTATTATATTTCCTAGCCACATCCATTTCCTCCGCAGGTATTCGCAAATAGATACACGTACAGATAGTCATAGTTGTACTCATAAAAAAAGATTTGTTCCAGATTGTGTTACGAACAATGAATCGCTGAAAAATTGTGAAACCAATAGTTGTGATAAATCTCAGATGCAATGATAGGCTGTGAGATGCTGTGTGTGTGCCTACCTACGCTTCAGCCGCACCATGTACATCTGTGTATCTTTTGCGAACTGTGACGGCTTAGATGCTGTGCATCTGGGGATACCAGAGTGAGTTGCTTTTGTTTTTTTTGTTCAGATTTTCGATTTATTTGCCTGCACAAGAATCTATCAATGAAAATTTTATAGTTTCTCTTCGACCTGGATAGGGGAGAAAAAAAAAAATGCAAAAAACAAACACATACACACTCTAGGAGAGTAAGAGGCGGATTGCCTTGCCTACACTTACACTTGATGATGGTCGAATGAATTTCAATTGCAAATTGCATGGCCCAAAAAAAAAAAATGAAAGAAGACATAACTAACGAGGGGGACACTGAATACACGCTGCAGATACAGATACAGATAGGAAGAGAGGGAGATAGAGTTAGGTAAAAGTTGCTAGTACCAGAAAATTGGCAGAAAAGTTCCCTCTATCCACGAGTACGGCTTCAGCACATTGTGTGTGTGGTATCTGCATTTTCTATTTTCTGCATTCGTCCGTCCGCGTCGTCGGAAATCCGTCCGTTGCAGGCAGGGGTGCGCTGTGTGCCATTGCCTTCGGATATAGTCGACTCGACTCGACTCGACTCCTATACCGAGTTTGATCGTTGTTGCCCACTAAGAACTTTCACTTTGGGCTAACACATTCGTGTCTTCTGGTTCTGCGTCCCTCTTTCTCTCTCTATTTATGTTGTTAAGTTCATGTTTGTTGTATGAAACCTTTTTGGGAGGAGGTGGTTGTGCTGAAATAGCTGAAAGGGGACGCGACGGCCTCCTAGTCGCATGGGGCTTAATGGGCAATCAGTTATCACTGCCTGTCGAAGGCAACTTGAAAATAGGACAGTGTTTTGATTTGGCGATGGTGATAAAGCACTTGATTTAGATTGAAAACCTAGAGAGGGATATTAATTGGACACTGTCAACGGTGTACTAGATGTTCGTCCAGTTTGTCGTTTTTTTTATACAAGGAAGTGGATGACAGTGAAGGGAAACGTTTGGCATGGTACTTTCTATGTTCTTTTCCATCGACAGGAATGCGAAATTGAAATTAGTTTTGGAGATAGAGACTATTCTCTGAGTTTGTCTTTGTGTTTTTTTTTTTCGTTGGAATTGAGATTAGATTTTTTTATCTACCTATGCTTTCAATTTAAATTGAATTCGAGTTTTGATGCCTACACTTTCTATAGTGGTACTGCTTTGAGATCTGACTGAAAGTTGACAGGAGAACTCTTTGGGACTCCCTGCAACTCCTGCAGAAGTCATTAGAAAGGATACCCAGTTATTTAGCTATCAGTCAGTGTCCTGTGAGGATATCGATTACAGCGATCGCTTTAGCATCTCTGTCTTGCCAAATCTGTTTGTCATCTATGGTTGTTCCTGTGGAACATGTTAGGTTTTACCATCTCGTCAGAGTTCTCTGTGTCGTACCCTTTTTCTATGGTCTAGCACCCAGCACTACCCCGCCATCTCTGACAGAGATGAACTGAAGTCTAAAGAGCTTCCACAAAATGATAGGAGTATGGTAAGCTGGTCAAACTCCCCTTCTGAGTTTGTGGGTTTCAAAGACCTTGTACCCATGCATTTCTGACCGTGAAGTGTTTCATAATGAACTCATAATCCAATATAAGGCCATACCACTTAATATGATTTCAAGAACACATCTATTCCACTTTTGTGCAACTAAACCTGCCCGTTTGCCTTGCTTTAGTAGCCATATATGGCTAATGGAACATCTGCTATGATACTTTTACTTTCGTCCATCCATCTCTGTCCATCTATACGCATCCTTTATAGAATCTGGTTGACTACTTCAGTTTAGTCTGTCATCAAGTGGAACACGTTCTAATTTGTGCCAGATGTATGCTGTAAGCTCTTGTTTGACCACCAACTTTCCTTATACTAATTGCAGTGGAAAGTGTAGCTAAAGTCATTAGATACAGAACCTGTATCTATATTCATATGTACATATACAGAGACAAACCACTTAGGAGGCCAATGAAATTCATTTTCGATTAGCTTCCATCAACAGAACATTTATGAACATAATCTCATCCGAAAGATCAGCTAAGCTATTTGTTGTGACTAAAAGACTGCCTTACATTCCAGTGAACTCTGTTTTCTATAGCACACTATATTTTCGAAAGCAGTAAAGAATCTTTTTCATGGGTGGTAATACGGGACCAGCAGAGATTATACTCTTAACCGGAATTCATATACCCTACCATACCATTATGTCATTGTCGGCACAATCGAAAGATAACCAAAACACATGCAACCACATAAGTATCTCAATCTACATAAACGCCCAATCCCATCATCATAAATAATCTTAGCGTCAAAAGAAGATCTAACAAACGACTTTCATGGAGGACCTGTCCCACCACAAATGACAAATTAATCGATCAACATGCACAAAAGGCGGCACCATCGTCCCATGCAAAACATCTCAGTCATCTGCGATAATTACTCCACCACCATGCACATATCATCATCATTATCTATTTATAGAAACATCACAAAAGCAGTACACTACGCCGAGGCGTCACCGCCCTGATCGCATTTGTTTCAGACTCTCTTCTTAAACACAGCATTTACAGCCATTAAAAAGCCCGTCTTATGGCCTACAAGATACCAAGCTGCCTGCCATTCACTCCCGACCAAGCCATTTATAGTGTGTTACGTAAATTACAATAATCCAATCCCGACGATCTTGTACTCGCTGCCAGCAGCAGCAGCAGCAGATTGTCGGTCGGTCGTTCGGTTGGTCGGATCACCCTTTCCATTCAGTGTGTCATATTAAATTATTGGCTCTGTCAATGATTGCCAGACAGAGAGTAATTTTCAAGAAGTAATATTAGAAAAGAGCCACTCGGCTGGGCGGGTTAAGGAAGGATCCAAATCCGATCCAATTGCACTGCAATTGGTATCCATTCACTCCGGCTGGATAGTAGTGAATTGCAATTCACAACGTGTATTTGGAAAGGAATGATAGATGGATGGATGTGGATGTGGATGGTACATGGGGCTGCTTTCAGCGTGCAAGTTAAACGCAATTTGTGTTTTGAAATCAAACCTCATAACCTTTAAGGTGTTCAAATAGTAAATGGGATAAATTTGCAGCCTCCTTTCATTCAGCAGTCTGGAAATATATGGGTTCCCATTATAATCTATGGAAATGTTGTGCGAGATGATTGTACTCAGCGGCAGCACGTTGTTGAACAAGAAGACAATTATGATTTATGCGAGCTGGTAGTTGGTTCTATGGTCAATGGCTTTCTAGGTATCCCATTACCATAGGGTATGTAACTTTTCATTTATAGCGCAAATAACAAACAGAGTGGATATGCAAATATACATATCTTTAGCACAAGCGTGAGAAGATACGTACATTTGTTTGGTCAAGTCTGTAGGTCGGCTGTTTAGTTTGTTACAGCTGAGTACGTGAGCAGGGTACTATCGATTCTATTCTGCCAGGTACTGTCCTACAACTTGTATGCCTCTCCTCTGATAGGGTTATGACTGGGTAGAAGCCATATGTTCAGTTTTCTTTTAGAGGCGAATAAGCATTGATTGTAGTTCAACAATTGAAAATCTTTTTCTTTTAGAAAGCATTACACTCTGGTTAGCTATTTTGTGTGATTTTTTTTGGCTCTCTTTACAGATACACTACCCAAATTGATCGTGGATCTCTTCTACTTGTACACCATTGATCTACACAATCTAAGCAGCTAAAGGAATATTTTCTTATAAATATTGGTAAATCATGCTTTTCAATTCGGTAGTCAGAGCCATCGGCTTTTTGAAGAATTTTTGCCAAATGCGATTTTTGGCCTACATACCTACAGTTTATGCTTTACAGTCGAGTATAGGTATTCGTTCAGATTGTACCCCAGGCCGTAGTAGCCTGTTAGAAAGTTATTCCGCTTCTAGATCTCTTTCCATATCCTAGATACAAATTTCCCTGCTAGCTAGACTGGAGACATTTTGTCTTTCTAATGAATAACTCGTGCTCCCAACCGAACTGGAAATAGGGATCCGACTAGGAATTCTAACAGTTTCCGATAAAATGTTCCATAAAATATTTTTTACCTTAAAATCTTGCTTTTTTGAAAGTGATAGATCAAAGTAAGGGAAACTGCAAGGCTGACGAACGACTTCAAGTTCAAAACTTGGGTGTGAAGTTGAACGGTTCGAGCAGAATCTACTAAAGATGAGAAAATGACTCGACGTTTCTAAGCACATTGTTAACAAACGCAGGCCCAGATTGGTTACGCTACAGTGATCACAGATCAACTGCGTAGTCATGCCACCAGAAGAGTCGCAGGGACCAAGGAGCACCTGTCTGGCCCTGACTAAAAAAACTGATCCTTTTAAAAGTATCTTAATAAGTCATGAAATGTAAAGACCCATGGTATCACAAATAACCTCTTTTGGTCCAAGTGTGTTCGTATCTTAGTACAGACAGCCATTCTTACCTAAACCTAATGTTCTTGTTTTATTCTGGAGGAATGATTGACTCTTAGGGTCTGACAGTATTCTCCAGAAAGCCGTATTGCTTTTATTCGTGTTAGCTAAGACGTACTTAAAGAACAACAATTAGTAAGTAAGACTTCTGGTCTGTTGCACCTCATAACAACTGTTCGATTTTTGATTAGTAAAACAGGAACAGTATCGAATCATTTACTTCTACATTACGCCTGTCTAATGACAGCCACTGTCATCTACACGTACTAATAAAAATCTTTACGTACGCAACCCATACATCTGCAGTCCAGTAGTCACTTCTGTTGAATTTAATGAGATCCTTTCATATCCTTTTTTATTTGGTTTTATTGCAAAGTTACTTGCTATTAATTAGCGGAATGCCTGAAGCTGAAATGACTACACAATGCAAACTATTTTTTCTCAACTCACTCGGACTATTAAAGTACTTTGTGGAACGAAGGAAACAAAGCGTCGGTCGTCCTCGCCTTTAATTCACATTAAGACTGCACTGATGCCGGTTCCTAGTGTAATTATCCAACTGATTTATAAACATTAAGATGCCTTGAGCTTTATTGCTGCTCTTTTGAAAATTAACCTTGTGTGTGTATGTGTGGATTTTAAACTCTTGAAGTGCTACCCGTCATGCTATTTCTGTGATGATAGAGGGGTTCTGCAGGTGGGTGTGTATCTATGCACATCCACTTTAGGTTTTACCAATAATTCGTCATGTTAAAGTCATTTAAACGGCCATTGGAAACTCTGGAAAATTGCAGTACTTTTGTATGAGCTCCTTCTCTAAATAGATGGACTTCGATTGAAGTCGATTATCGCTTGGTTCGTTGAACACTGATAACCTTGCAAGTGACCGCTTGCACTTACCTTTTGTTTTGTATTTCCCAGCCATGGATAAGATTCCTTCAACTCCTTTGAGTGCTGATGATTCCAGTCCACGGTTCCTTTCGTTTGGAGTCCATTGTTGCACGAGTGCACTTCTGTACCTCATGATGCTGTAATGAATTCTATTGAATTGCTCAGATACAGATGCGCACCTATTACACCCGCTATTCTTTTTCTTTTTCTTTGTACTCTTCGATGATAAATGATGTGAATTATTATTACCGATAGACCGGGAGGAAACAAGATTATTACCACAGGTGGACGGGAGAGGATTTATGTAGATGACTCTTTTAAATTATGCGTCATTACGATGGGGGAACCTCTGTTTCGAACGAATAATAGGTTAAATTAGGCTCAGACTGGATTCGAAATCCAGATTGATATGTGTACGTAGTATTAGAGAACGGTTCACAGGTGCCGTTCGCTACCAGAATTATGTGAATAAATAATTTTTCGTTAAGTTGATTTAACGGGTGTTAATTATTTTTATTTTAAAATTTTAGGTTAATTAGGAGTTAAGTTGTTTTTGCTCCAAGTAGACTCGAATGTATGTATCTGTTCCATTTGGTTATGGATACATAATGTAGGCAGCAATCTTTCGGTTGAATTTACAAGAATGAAGTTTTAAAAACGGTTCTTAGTAGGAGCATTCGTGAGCATTTTCACAGATAATGAATGGGTCGGTGCTTCTCTTTGATTGTTTTATTGCAACGGATCGCTGCTTGTGTTTATGGTGTAATTAAATTAATTTATACTTCCTCACAAAATGCATCTAATTAGGGAAAGATACATGTAGAACACTGTGCGGGAAGCAAAAAGATTTAGATTAGTTTTGAAACAACTGTTGCCAATGTGCTACAGTGTATGTTGTACGTTGCGACTATTCGCACGAATGGGCGGAATCTGTAGTTTTATGTTGCCACTAGTACGTATGGTAAATATTTTACTTGAAACAATTGCAAAAGTGTGATAGGTTGTGTAGAGTGTGACAAATAAAGAGAATTTGAAATGGAGTTCATGCAGGAGGTTCACACTGTTCCAGGAAGGTATTACTTCGCTACTTAACGACACGTCCTACCAGGGCCAAGAAATTCTAGAACTTACTCATTAATATGATCTCGAAAAAGAGGCTGTATACACAGCTTCTCTATGAGTGAACACAATAGGAAAAGCATACATTTATGCTGGCTGCCCTTAGAGAATATTGTGAAAAACCAAATTTTCATCATATCAAGGTCTTATTAGAAGCTATTCCCTCTCCAGCTTCTAACGAATGTCTTGCCAATAATACACAGCCCTTATCTCCCGCATTGCCAGCTTTTTCATTTATAAACGTTGGCCGTTCCGTCTTTCCTTAAAAGCCTTCGTTAGATGTAATGCATGAGGTGTGGAAAACACTCTTAATTTGATAGCAAAATTAAACCAAACTACGCCAAAACGATTCAAATACATTTCCGGTCCACCTTAACAGTGAACACGACTGCTCCAAACGTTAAGTTGACATTCTTAACGTGAGGTGTTTAATAAATGAGTTGTAGTACACTCACTATGATGTACAAGTAACTTCTGACACTCTTAGCACAGAGAGGTGAGTAGTTACAGTGCTGTCACACATCATAACATTTTCTGATTACCATAAAGTGGACACTCCGTTCTGCAAATATGCCACAGCATAGAGTGTAAAGATGTACGAGCATACTATCGATTACCATAGAAAACGCATTTCTAGCCAAAGTGCGCACGCTATCCAAGAAGAGAATCTTTGCTCAACTCTGTGCAAAGTGCAAGAAGACATATAGTGTGTGTACCAATGTTTACCGATAATTTATGCAACATCTTCGAGTTTATCCTCACCTTTAGCGTTATTGACAGATGTGCGGCAATTTTTTGCATGCTGTCATTTTGTAGTGGATTCTTGTGGCAATCAATCAAATTTGTCACGCAATCGACATGAGTGTTTGGTTTATTGACGACAATTTCACGGTATTTCAGTGTCCAATAAATCAATAGTACTTTATGTATGTATTTTGAGTACTACTTCCGTGGTTATGGTGTTCCATTGCAGACATAGTTGAGGCATAAGAAAAAAAAAACGTTTGTTATAGGTTTTGTGGTACCTAAATGTTGGTTTGCACGTCACTGGTCTTCCAATTTTACTGACAAGCTACGATATTTATAATGTTACTCATTTCCAACTCGAAACTTCGAAAAAAAAGTACTGATTCGGAGCTTCAAACAAAATAAAGTACAAGACTGAGAAATATCCGATTTCCAAAAGTACTTTTTTTACGTATTTGTACAAAATGCCGTCTGTTATACCAAAGTAACCAAAATACGTAATATTACGAGAATCTTTCTAAATCTGCTTTAGAGAAAATTCATTGGTACTAAAATCGACCCTAAGTAAAGTATGTACCCTTAGTTTTGAGGTTGGCTTGAAATTTCTATTATACCTTTAGCATGCAGTCCAGCGTTCAGACAGATTTGGCGCACCCACTTTTTGTACCTTTCCATCACAGCAATGCTCTTCCTTGCTATTGATCGGACTAGTACCAAACACTGTAAAGTTTTTACTTGGCTTTCTAATGTTACCTCTTCTTCAGCTCAAACTATCCTAAGTGCTTCATTTATAAACTTGATTCCAGATAGAAGGCAGAATTACACAACATCATTGAGTGAATCTCACAAAAGATAGAGCTAAAGTTTTAAGAGTCGAGGAATTCGCAAATGCAGTGCGGTTCTATGCATCCTGCATTCGAAAGTCAGAAAAATTTAGAACTACTTTCCAAATCCCTGCGTAATATCTGCGAGTTCTACTCGTACCAAAGCAAAACATGAAATCGAAAAGTAATACGTGGTTCACATCTTCTGCAATGAAGAATTCACCAAAGGATGAAGCAAATCAAGTAACTAAAATTTGAAAAAGTCAGAATTTCATAATCTGATCTGTTCTGACACCGGCTTCTCATCATCAAAACAAAAAAGGCTAATTTTTTAAAACTTGCCCAGCAAAAGAACTTGTTCCGTGGTTTTGACGACCCATAGTTTTGAAGATGGTGAAGTTAAATTTGGTTTCTTATTTGGAATAAACTTGTTTATTAAAAAAAAAATCGTTTACTCGTTAAACACGATATTGTTCGAAACCCCATGCAGCTAAAAGTCATTAATTGCATTTCTCTCAAAGTCATCGAAATGAGCTGTCAAAAGAATTATGACATCATAATTTCGTATAAATATGTATGTGAAGTTAGAATTTTAGGACCCAAAATGGTCTTTAACTCAAATTATCTCCTTTTGTCTACTTTGTTAGTTAATGGCTTTTGCCTTTGAACTGACAATATATGGAATCGGTCAAATTCAAAAAAGTCCCGAATAAATTTAAAGTCTGAATTTAGAATTTTTTAATAAGTTTTTAAGAGGTCTGTTGGTTAAGCCTTAGATAGAGTTTGGTCATAAAATTATACGCACATAAAAAAGTTGTGAAAAAATTTGGTCAACCTCTAGAAAGTGAAAAGTTTTATAAAAAAAGGGTGTAACGCACCTTCCTCAATAAGCCCCAAGAAGTCTTTTTTTTTATGGGAACGTTTACAAAAATCGAACATTGACTATGAGTACAATAAAAATTTGTACGTTTCTTGTACGAAGGCAGACTATTAAGTCCAAAATGTGTCTGCTTAATCAAAAAACTTTATGGCACTTAAAATCTCTCGATCTGAGCTAATCAATTCTGAGTGTCTCCACTAAGGCACGTTCACTACATGATGGCTTTAATTAGAATCCATTAATAAAAAAGGTCTTAACGATTTTCTGATTAACGACTTTTGACTATTTTTACGATATATAAACGAGTATCTTAAGAGCACTGTACGAGTACATAGCTCAGAAGGTAAAACGATCTTGATCATTACTCATGAGTTTCATGTTTAGGTTTTAGATTCCAGAAAAGGTTTTCACCCCTACAACTCACCTTGATTCCTGCCTTGTTGTAGAATTCCTCTCGAGCATTATTTAAACTGTCGATTATCGAAGATGTATTCACAGATGAATCGTAAAGCATGTCTGAGCCTAAACTGCTTCCAGCTGTGTTCGTGCTCCCTGTACTACCAATACTAGCACCCAGGATTGGGGTTCTCTGTTGGATTTGCACCGATTGCTGGAGTGGTGACACGGTCTTTTGCTCAATTTGTTGTTGTTGCTGCTGCTGTTGAAGTGCTGCCATGGTAGACACAGTATCTTGCTCCTGCTGCTGATAGTTTTGTAATTTATTCGACTGTTGCTGTTGCTGCTGCTGTTGTTGTTTTTGTGGTAGCTGATGCTGCACTTTCATCATTGTCTCTGTTGGCTCCTTTTGTTGTAGCATCGGTTTTTGTATCTTCACCATCGGCTGCACGGTTGTTATAGATCCCGCGGTATACGATGTCGTTGGCTTCATCGATGAACCAACCATGGATGATGGCTTTTGACCATTAACACGTTTTATCGATGACGTTGACGATGAAGATTTAGTTGATGACGAGCCTGGCCTCTTTGTTGAGATGGGTCGTGATTTAGTTTTGCCAATGGTATTGCTTGTGGAAACTAGGGTACGATGATTGTTGTTATTAGATCTTGCCGCAACAAATTGATCCTCATCGATCTCTCCGGAGCCGATAGTTGATGTTGGAATTTCTCCATTGTCATCTAAATCGCCACCATCAGTGTTGGCTTCGTCCTCTTCGGCCTCCTCATCGTCGGGGATTTCTTTAGCCGCAGCAGAGGCAACATCGTCGTCAATGTTGACATCTTGATTGGTCATTGAGTAATCCTCCTCGTCGGCGGTGGACATCATCAGTTGGGAATCTGCTGTGGTCATGGCGTCAGGATTTTTTGTTGTGTCCTCCATGGAGATGGATGAGGACGATGCATAGGACGATTCAGCACTTGCCGTCTGACTGTCGGATATAGTTGTCTCTTGGCTTTCAGTAACGGCGGCCAGAGATTCATTGCTGCTTGTGCTGTTATCCTGTTCCTGATCAAGGGATTCTTTCAATCGAGCGACTCGTTCGACGATTCTCTCGAGAATTTCCTTCTGTGACTCGGGCAGATTTTTTGTATCCATTTTCAGGAGTCGATTGTACTTCTCGATGTTTTGTTTGACGGTTTCGATATCCGCTGCCATTTTTGTCTTTGACTGTTGCTGGGAATCGTCGGGAGCAATGTAATGGGTGCGGGCTCGACGATTACTATAGCCGACCAATTCGATAACTCCGGGATAATCGGCAGTAGTCGTTACTAAATCCAATAACCCGATTATGGTACACAGCACAAATGCACAACTTAACGTGGTTAACTTCATTTTAAAATATTTTTTTTGTTTGGATTCAACACAAAGTTTATGTCACACACTCGTTCACCACGCTACACACGCGAATGGGGAGGGACACTCGTGTATCCCGGATATCCCGATGGAAAAATGTATTCAAAACTCACAAGAAATTCAAAAGACCCAGTTAACACGATAAAGATAGTCCAACACGATAGTAGATATCAAACGAAACGAAACGAATAAAAAAAAATACTTCTCGGGTAGAAATCTATCTTTTCATCAAGCACTTAGGATTTGCTAGTTTCTATGGGTTTTCTATGATCGGAACACAACACACCAGAAGCACCGCTGCGGTACAAATGTTCCATGGAGCGATTTTGCTGCGTCTTATAAAATTTCATGACCAACTTGCAGCCGCATAAGTACAATCTTTCTCTGCTGCTGCTGCCTTTTACTTCGTTTTTTGTATTTATCTATTCTTTCGTTTCTTTTTAACATTTTGGTGGAGTTCTTTCTTTTTGCTTTTTTTTTTTGTTGTTTTCTTTCCATTCGTTATTTTCTTCTTCGTCGTCATCACTGGTATCATCATCATTATCGTGGTCGTCTTCTGCAACATCATAAGCCAAAGCCATGGCCATGGTGATGGTGATGGTGATGGTCGCTCACGGACTCGAGAGGAATGGTAAAAACGTTTAATTCACGAGAATGTTGTTAGTAGGTTGCAATGTTGCGATGTTTGGTGTTATTGCAGAAGAAGATCTTGTTTTGTTGTTGTTGTCTTGGATTCGGAAGTATGACTTGGTTGTAAAGAGCTACTGAGGTTACTTTATGGGATTTCTAATGTCTAGAAGCTTTGCGTGTAAGCGTTGTTAGGAAATGACATCGGTTTGGGTCAGAGTTGCCAGAAAAAAATGGAAATGAGTTATGTACAGCTGTTGGCTTGGTTCACCGAAGGCACTTGAAATTGTGGTCGGAAGTATGTAGGTGGACTTTAGAGTTATGTAGACTTTGAAAAGGAATTGCTGGAAAAATCTGTTACCTTGTAAATCCTTGTGAAAATGTTTGTTCTTCTTTTTTGTATGGTCCCACGGAGATCCGATGTCTTTGAAACTAGTATCGGTTGAGAATCTTGGAGGTTTGAGTCCAATAGGCTGAAGAAATACCTGTCATCGACTTAAAAACGGCTTTTCATCTGAACGTGCTTTATTGTCTTGAGTAGAACGTTGATATTCGGTCAAAAATACTCGGTAATACTCAAGTAACATTGTTTCTATCGCGGTGTAATGTTATCTTAGTTCAGTTTAAGTCCCGCTTTAAGGACATGTAAGGTTACTAGGTCTTATTATGTAATGTTCACACGATTTTTCAAATTTAAGTCACGACAATTTGATACCCTTGCCAATCTTTTACAAATTAACTGATTTCGTATATTCAGAGTGAAAGTCAGACTGTAAAGCCAGGATTAGAAGACAGTTAACGAACTGGGGTTTGGTTCTATTTGTACTGGTTGGTCTGAGAATTTTTAATCGAGGAGTAGTTTGGGCCGATTTCTGACGCGGAGATGGACTATAGTCGAATATTCATGGACGGCTTTAAAATCAGTCAAGATTCTAGTGGTGGCATCTTTGTGGAGGATCACAACATAAGACCAGTACTGCAAGAGAACTTTATTGCAAAAACTACATAGTCGAAGGGTCGGATTATCTTCTTCTTTGGCTACAGCTAGGCTGCAATTATTATCTTGAACCATACCAATGCTTTTTGAGTCTTCTCTTGCAAATTATACTCCGATGGATGTTCTAATGGGACACTTATGATATGTAAAAAAAAATACTTGGTGCTACAGGTCGATGGGACCCAGGGCCTAGCTTCTCTCAACCATTCGTGTTGTGCATGTTATATTCTTTACACGTATGGAAGGGGCCTACTGTTTAATGACGTGTCCGAAGGGCAGTTTGTATTTGAGAAGCTTTCTCAGGACAACTGTACTCTCGGATGTTTGTCAGACGCTCTGCAAGAGGTGGAGCAGTGAAAAACTTTTTAGGTGTTCCCCGACTGGGATTTGATCTCGAACCCCTTGCTCCATAGTCCAACGCACTAACCACTGATCAATAACTTCGTCACTGCCCTGCCTTTGCTCGTAATAGATATGTACTTAGTGGTAGCGTGGTGAGTGTTCTAGATTTAACCAACGTTTTCGTTCCTGAAGTGCTGTCAATATTCGAAAGATTGCCATCCTTACGAAACCTGGCCTAACATTCAGGCATAATGCATCGAATAAGTCATCGTTCAACCTGGTGGAAAAGGATCTTCTCGGACTTTCTATCAAAGCCCAACACCAGATGTAACGCAGTACAAAATTATGTCATATCAAGGCCAACTACAACTAGTGTGGGACACAAGACCTTTAAAAGAGAACCCGCACAGCCTGACCTATCGAATACTGTCCAGATTGGGCATCCAATTCAACGTCGCACATGGTTCATCTGCCCAATCCCAAGGGAAAAAATGAAAAAAAATCTATGTCTCCAAACACTATGGATCCATCCAACTGAGCACCAGACTCTGCAAGATATACTGACTGAAGCTAGGATTTCTACTATTTCCATGTAGAAACCGCTCCTAGCCAGGTTATACAGTTCAGTTCTGTTGCATCGAATTATCTTTGCAAAGATTTTAAAAACTGCATCCCAGCACGTTTTACTGAAATAATTCGTATCGCATCGTATGCTATCGGCCATACGAAGATAACTTCCAAGCTAAACCCCTGGATGCATAAATAACCAGCTTCAAGGTAACCAAGAACAGTATTCAACTGGCAACTTCTGCATTACCTTATGGTGTGTGTTTTGTTTTAGACAAATCACTCGGCCAAAGTTCAACTGCACCCAGGCAGTTTTTTGTTTTATCAGCTTCACTAAATCTCGTGCCATTCCCTCTACGTATACACTCTCTAAACAGGACACAAAAGGAAGGTACCTCAACTTTCATGCACAGAGAATTTGTTTTTTTTTGTTTTTGCTTGCCAACTCAGGGCCACAAATGCCTATCTGTTCGATACATTGGTATCCAAATACGAGTAGGTACTTCACTTGAACTTTGGCCGATTTCAACATCTATCAATGCACCATTAGCTGTGTTTGCACAAACTGTGGCCCGTGCATTGAAAGGAGACTCCTGTCCACTGGACAAATGCATTGAAGATGCAACACAGATCGCGCGCAACTTGTGTCTAATGGACAGTAATCGTAGTCTTCCCCCGATAACATACATCTAACTTTGAGATTGTTTACCCGATGGTCGTGGTGCTGGCTTTAAGTAGAATTGCAACACATTCAGTTGCCCGTTGGGGGCCCGTTGAACTCGTATTAGAACCACAATTGATTGTTTGCTTCTCCACGACTCACCGACGGGGGATTCATGTGGACAAATGGATCTCATCTGGCGCTAGAGTGCAATTTGTCAATATATAAGAGAATTAATCTGTGTGTGTAGGGGCGCGTTCGTGTGTCGTCTTCCTTGTGTTCGGTAGGAGTTTTAATGGCCAATGGTTGGTTGTGCTTCTTAAAAAAAATAAAATAAAAAAAAAACGACTTTTCATCGGATTTGGATTCTTGGTCAAACCGCAGGTTTCCTACTTGTGAAACCGCACATTATTCATTGGGAAATGAGCTTCCTTCGATGTATCTAGTGTGGTATGGTGTCAATCATCTGACACCATCCATCCATCTGATGTGATGCTGATTCCAGAGTTCCCTATGTGGTTTTCTTACTCCCCTATGCCAAGAAAATGGAGAGAAAAGAAGTCAATTATAAATGGAATTGGATTGGATTCATGTAATCTACCGAGTTTGAATGTGTGCGGGTATATCTGTGTATATGATGCAATGTAGATAAGTAATGGCATCTAATGCGCTATGGGGAGACTGTAATTAGAAATTTAATTTGATTTGTGATTTATTTAGGAATAAATTAGATTTTTTGGATACCATACCACCACAGCCATTCAGACGTTAATCAATCACATCAGTCACCTCTCACTGGATTTTTAGTGAAATTTCTAGGACGGCTAGGTTTACCATTGTCCCTTCGCTTTTCTTACTGCAATTTGCAAATCGAATCAATGTGCTCGGAGTATCTATATAAGTGTAGAATTCTTGCTTCGCTACTGGCTTGCCAAATTCGATATGACGATGCATATAAGTGTCCTTAAACAACGGTCATAAAGATTCTCTGAATCTCCCCTGGGGGACCATTCTTAATGTCTGCCTGTGGTATTCCATATTATAATATGGTATGCTACTGGTTTTAGTGGACAGCAGTGGGTTTGAATTGGTCATACATATCGGTATGGCGCATACCTCGGGCACTTTGGGAAGTAAAAATGGAAACCTTCGAACTGAAAATGCAGTTTGTTTTCAAACTTCAAAAGATTAGGTGTGCTTTCCACTGTTTTAGAACTCAATCAGGGTACTATGTTGAATTACAGTGTAAGTCTGTAAGAGGGTCACTATCAAGTTGGAAATAAAGATAATAGAAAGTGATGGCTGATCTGCAATAGAATAATGAATGTCCTTAGGTTTGACCATAAGTTTCACTTTCACGTAATAAAAAATAAACTGTTTTATTTTGAATATTTATGAATATATTGTGAATTCGTTTTGCTGTCATGGGTCTCGTGATAAAACAGCCAATGGAAGGTTCTCATCGGGATCATCGTTTAACTTACCAAGAAAATGTGTTAAATGCATGCTTAAAGTGAAAGACTGGACATCCAATGCCCTCCAGGCCTGACCCGATGATCTGATGATCCATACAAGATGTTAATTAAACAATAACCTCCTGAAACGAATTGGGCCCTAGAAATCTCCTATAATATTAAGACTACACGAGAAAAGAGAACGAGAAAGATTCAAGTAGGCATCTATAGCCTTCGACGTGCAATAATATCTGACTACATTAGGACATTCACCTAAAAGAAGCAACTGCGAAGAGTACCCTACGTTTGAAACAATCCAAATTTTGTAAAATGGTCAATATGGCCATTGCATTATTGAGAGTTGAACAGACTACGCTATCGCCTCATACTTTTACTCTTAGGAATTGTCCAAACCGTAAGGTCCGCAATTTGAATAAAATTCGAAATCGTTATTTTTCATCAAATCCGAATGTGCTTGCTCACTTAGCCTTCCAAATCATGGTAACGCATTCCAAGAGGTCTAAGTAAAGGCAGAAGTTGGACCAGAATAATCCGTAGATAGGCCTTCTGTAGAATTAAATGGTCAATGTGTACAGCCAGACCAATATAGTACCCATTTCAACTATGACGGATCAATCGAAACGCGGGGGTCTAGGAAAGGGGTCTGATCAGGAACAATGCTCTTTAAATTTGTCATCTAGAGCAGACAATGGCATGCTTCGATCAAATGTAAGAAATTAAAACTCATTTCGGACTCTATCACTACTCACCCAAGCCCAAACCTTCTCTATTCATGCAATTCCATTAAAAGGAGTAAATTTGGTTGAAAAATTTTCTGTTTCCAATCTGCATTTCGAGGCAGTGGCTAAGATAGCTTGTGCCCTAAATGCACAGAAACAGAACAGCTGGCTCGACATGCGTGATTGGAGGATAAAGTGAGATTGTGGCTATCCAGATCTGTGGACTATACACAGCAATTTTTTTCATTCATTTTTTGGTTGAAAAATTTTCTGTTTCCAATCTGCATTTCGAGGCAGCAGCTAAGCTATTTTGTGCTTTAAATGCACAGAAACAGAACAGCTACCTCGAAATGCAGATTGGAAACAGAAAATTTTTCAACCAAAAAATGAATGAAAAAAATTGCTGTGTATAGTCCACAGATCTGGATAGTCACAATCTCACTATATCCTCTAGTCACGCATGTCGAGCCAGCTGTTCTGTTTCTGTGCATTTAAGGCACAAAATAGCTTAGCTGCTGCCTCGAAATGCAGATTGGAAACAGAAAATTTTTCAACCAAAAAATTTATGATAAAAATTGCTATGTATAGCCCACAGATCTGGACAACCACTATCTGACTATATCCTCCAATCATGCATCTCGATCCAGTTGTTCTGTTTCTGTGCATTTAAGGCATAAAATAGCTTAGCTGCTGCCTCGAAATGCAGATTGGAAACAGAAAATTTTCAACCAAAAAATGAATGAAAAAAATTGCTATGTATAGTCCACAGATCTGGATAGCCACAATCTCACTTTATCCTCCAGTCACGCATGTCGAGTCAGCTCTTCTGTTTCTGTGCATTTAAGGCACTAACTAGCTTAGCTGCTGCCTCGAAATGCAGATTGGAAACAGAAAATTTTCAACCAAAAAATGAATGAAAAAAATTGCTATGTATAGTCCACAGATCTGGATAGCCACAATCTCACTTTATCTTCCAATAACGCATGTCGAGCCTTCTGTTCTGTTTCTGTGCATTTAAGGCACAAAATAGCTTAACTGCCGCCTCGAAATGCAGATTGGAAACAGAAAATTTTCAACCAAAAAATGTATGAAAAAAATTGCTATGTATAGCCCACAGATCTGGACACCCACTATCTGACTATATCCTCCAATCATGCGTCTCGATCCAGTTGTTCTGTTTCTGTGCATTTAAGGCACAAAATAGCTTAGCTGCTGCCTCGAAATGCAGATTGGAAACAGAAAATTTTCAACCAAAAAATGAATGAAAAAAATTGCTATGTATAGTCCACAGATCTGGATAGCCACAATCTCACTTTATCTTCCAATAACGCATGTCGAGCCTTCTGTTCTGTTTCTGTGCATTTAAGGCACAAAATAGCTTAGCTGCTGCCTCGAAATGCAGATTGGAAACAGGTAATTTTTCAACCAAAAAATTAATGAAAAAAATTGCTATGTATAGCCCACAGATCTGGATAGCCACAATCTCACTTTATCTTCCAATAACGCATGTCGAGCCTTCTGTTCTGTTTCTGTGCATTTAAGGCACAAAATAGCTTAACTGCCGCCTCGAAATGCAGATTGGAAACAGAAAATTTTCAACCAAAAAATGAATGAAAAAAATTGCTATGTATAGTCCACAGATCTGGATAGCCACAATCTCACTTTATCTTCCAATAACGCATGTCGAGCCTTCTGTTCTGTTTCTGTGCATTTAAGGCACAAAATAGCTTAACTGCCGCCTCGAAATGCAGATTGGAAACAGAAAATTTTCAACCAAAAAATGAATGAAAAAAATTGCTATGTATAGTCCACAGATCTGGATAGCCACAATCTCACTTTATCTTCCAATAACGCATGTCGAGCCTTCTGTTCTGTTTCTGTGCATTTAAGGCACAAAATAGCTTAACTGCCGCCTCGAAATGCAGATTGGAAACAGAAAATTTTCAACCAAAAAATGTATGAAAAAAATTGCTATGTATAGCCCACAGATCTGGACACCCACTATCTGACTATATCCTCCAATCATGCGTCTCGATCCAGTTGTTCTGTTTCTGTGCATTTAAGGCACAAAATAGCTTAGCTGCTGCCTCGAAATGCAGATTGGAAACAGAAAATTTTCAACCAAAAAATGAATGAAAAAAATTGCTATGTATAGTCCACAGATCTGGATAGCCACAATCTCACTTTATCTTCCAATAACGCATGTCGAGCCTTCTGTTCTGTTTCTGTGCATTTAAGGCACAAAATAGCTTAACTGCCGCCTCGAAATGCAGATTGGAAACAGAAAATTTTCAACCAAAAAATGAATGAAAAAAATTGCTATGTATAGTCCACAGATCTGGATAGCCACAATCTCACTTTATCTTCCAATAACGCATGTCGAGCCTTCTGTTCTGTTTCTGTGCATTTAAGGCACAAAATAGCTTAGCTGCTGCCTCGAAATGCAGATTGGAAACAGGTAATTTTTCAACCAAAAAATTAATGAAAAAAATTGCTATGTATAGCCCACAGATCTGGATAGCCACAATCTCACTTTATCTTCCAATAACGCATGTCGAGCCTTCTGTTCTGTTTCTGTGCATTTAAGGCACAAAATAGCTTAACTGCCGCCTCGAAATGCAGATTGGAAACAGAAAATTTTCAACCAAAAAATGAATGAAAAAAATTGCTATGTATAGTCCACAGATCTGGATAGCCACAATCTCACTTTATCTTCCAATAACGCATGTCGAGCCTTCTGTTCTGTTTCTGTGCATTTAAGGCACAAAATAGCTTAACTGCCGCCTCGAAATGCAGATTGGAAACAGAAAATTTTCAACCAAAAAATGAATGAAAAAAATTGCTATGTATAGTCCACAGATCTGGATAGCCACAATCTCACTTTATCTTCCAATAACGCATGTCGAGCCTTCTGTTCTGTTTCTGTGCATTTAAGGCACAAAATAGCTTAACTGCCGCCTCGAAATGCAGATTGGAAACAGGTAATTTTTCAACCAAAAAATTAATGAAAAAAATTGCTATGTATAGCCCACAGATCTGGATAGCCACAATCTCACTTTATCTTCCAATAACGCATGTCGAGCCTTCTGTTCTGTTTCTGTGCATTTAAGGCACAAAATAGCTTAACTGCCGCCTCGAAATGCAGATTGGAAACAGAAAATTTTCAACCAAAAAATGAATGGAAAAAATTGCTATGTATAGTCCACAGATCTGGATAGCCACAATCTCACTTTATCTTCCAATAACGCATGTCGAGCCTTCTGTTCTGTTTCTGTGCATTTAAGGCACAAAATAGCTTAACTGCCGCCTCGAAATGCAGATTGGAAACAGAAAATTTTCAACCAAAAAATGAATGAAAAAAATTGCTATGTATAGTCCACAGATCTGGATAGCCACAATCTCACTTTATCTTCCAATAACGCATGTCGAGCCTTCTGTTCTGTTTCTGTGCATTTAAGGCACAAAATAGCTTAACTGCCGCCTCGAAATGCAGATTGGAAACAGAAAATTTTCAACCAAAAAATGAATGAAAAAAATTGCTATGTATAGTCCACAGATCTGGATAGCCACAATCTCACTTTATCTTCCAATAACGCATGTCGAGCCTTCTGTTCTGTTTCTGTGCATTTAAGGCACAAAATAGCTTAACTGCCGCCTCGAAATGCAGATTGGAAACAGAAAATTTTCAACCAAAAAATGAATGAAAAAAATTGCTATGTATAGTCCACAGATCTGGATAGCCACAATCTCACTTTATCTTCCAATAACGCATGTCGAGCCTTCTGTTCTGTTTCTGTGCATTTAAGGCACAAAATAGCTTAACTGCCGCCTCGAAATGCAGATTGGAAACAGAAAATTTTCAACCAAAAAATGAATGAAAAAAATTGCTATGTATAGTCCACAGATCTGGATAGCCACAATCTCACTTTATCCTCCAGTCACGCATGTCGAGTCAGCTCTTCTGTTTCTGTGCATTTAAGGCACTAACTAGCTTAGCTGCTGCCTCGAAATGCAGATTGGAAACAGAAAATTTTCAACCAAAAAATGAATGAAAAAAATTGCTATGTATAGTCCACAGATCTGGATAGCCACAATCTCACTATATCCTCCCATCACGCATCTCGAACCAGCTGTTCTGTTTCTGTGCATTTAAACCAAAAACTAGCTTAGCTGCTGCCTCGAAATGCAGATTGGAAACAGAAAATTTTTCAACCAAAAAATGAATAAAAAAATTTTCTATCCACAGATCTGGATAGCCACAATCTCACTATATCCTCCAGTCAATCATGTCGAGCCAGCTGTTCTGTTTCTGTGCATTTAAGGCACAACCTAGCTTAGGTGCTTCCTCGAAATGCAGATTGGAAACAGAAAATTTTTCTACCAATAAATTTGGGAAAAAAGGGCGGTATTTGAACAGCGTATCTTTGAAAAGATACAGATCTTGCATTCTTATTATCATTGAGGCTTCTCTCCATGATTTTTATACTCTTTAGGTCTGTATTTTCTCGATAGTTGTGATGGTTCTCTTCTGTGTTTATATGTTTTTGGTTTACTTACTAAAATCATAAGTATTTTCCCATATTTTCCTGCACATCAGTTATCTCAACTTGCAGACCTCTCAATTTACTCGACTTTAAGTACATAGATTCCTCCAGTTGCAACCAAAAACTGAGTTGAAGCTCAGTTTTTGTTTAGTTTGTCACGTAAGGTTAAGTTTACTCTTGACTCTTTTTGATAGATTCCTAAATTATAGTTTAGTAGACTTATCGATAAAAATAAAATAAAACTAAATTTACATTTTTTCTTTCTCGTTTCAGGTGAGTCTCCAAAATCTTTTGAACTGTATGGTAAGGTAGTAAATGATTACTGACAACTACTAAAATGACAAGCAAGCAGGAGTACCCTTCGTCACTTTATTTCAATCTAAGTGTCATGTTTTTTTTTTATCAAAGGCAAAAGCCTCGTCGGCATTGCTATAGTTTCGTGCCCCCTTTCGATTTTTCGCCACCTAGTGAGAAAAGAAAGCAAAAACATTTGAAAGTAGTCCCATCGCTGTTAAAATTTCTCTTAGCGCAGGCTACTGTCACTTCAATAAAAAAAAAACCCTTGTCTAATTCCTTCCAATAAACACTCTCTAGCAAGTGTGGTGTCTCCTGTTATTCAATTTGAGAGAAACTCTAAAACTCCAATTCTAATTCCATCATCACCTTGTTTTTCTTAAATTCCACCAACCTCGGAGGGTTTCTTTTTGCAGATTGCTATTTGTTACCACTCTTGAAGCCATAAAACCTTCACAAAGATTAATTTGAATACTTAATTGCTCCTTTGTACCAGTAGCAGCAGCAGCAGCTTAATTTGTGAAAGTGCTCACCAAGAAGATGAAACCTATATATGCCACCTAAATTTCCCTTTTTCCTAATTCATTACAAAAGTAACAAAAAAAATCAGAAAACAAAAAACTAACTACCAACTTTAGTCTCATATTCGGAACAGACAATTTCCCTAATTAAAGCCTGTGGTTTCGATGTCGACGACGTCGTTGTTGTTCCGACTTCACACGTTAATCCAACCAAAAACCACAGAATACCTACTTAATCCACAAGACCAGGCCACTAGCAAACAAACAATGCCGCGACAAATCAAACGCAGACAATTGGGGCCACCGTGAAATATTGGCCCAACTGGTGGTAACAGTATCTTTGGCGAGCTTCGAATCGCTAACCACTGACTAAGCACCGCCGAATATTTTGACCCCCATTTGAACTTTTTTTTTCACCTCTGTTTTTATTGGCACTCTAAATATGTTTTTTTTTTTCGTCTAATCCCGCGGAACCCATTACGCTGTATTTTGCAAATCCGGCCATAATTCATGTGAGCACACAGCTAAGAGTATCGTTGGGCCCTCCACTGATCTGTGAGTGGATTCTTCTTCTCTGGCACATGGGATGGGATGGTGGCGTACACCATTCAGGTTAGGATTTATGTGGATCTCAAATATAATTCTTGGGAATTTAATTAACAAAAACGACAATGACTTGGCGTTCCGTCCGTCACTTTGAAGGTACTGTTTTCTAACAACATCTCAGCATCTCTGGCTGGCACAAAACAAGAAATATAATTCGTGCTTCTGGGCCCATTGTTGGTGGGTCGGTGTTTGGTGCGATGGTGCTGTCAATATTTCTGGTACTCTCTTACGAGTTGGACTTCTTGTTGTTTTTCTTGTTGTTTTGGTTCGGCGTGTCTAATTAGGCGAATTCCGGATTTTAGAAGTATCATACATTGGCATAGATTGCGCGCGATGCTATTTGATTGATGTAATCAACAGGGAACTGTTTATGTTTTGTATCTTTGAAGTGTCGGTGTTGGGATGGACAATGGATTCGATTTAGATGTCAATGATTAACATTTGTTTGTTGGGTGCTATCTCTTCTTCGGTTGTACGGTTGTTTTCTCACGGAGGAGATATCGGAATCTTGTATTCGGAGAATCATGCCGTTTACTTCGAAAGTATCTACATACACTGTGCCGGATTTGAATAATAATTGTGAGCAGCTCGTTCTCTGTTTGTTAGTTTAAAGGAATACACAATGGCAGCGATAAAATGGAGAACAAACCAATTTACCTGATCAAATGAAAATGTCAATTTATCAGAATTTTGTGGGAAACCCCTGAGTGGGAACATGGCTCACAGCAAGTTGTCTGATGATATCCTGAAGACATTATTTGCTGATGTCTTTTTGACTCATGACAATGTCCTTGCATTACTATTGTTTTTTTCGAATTTTTGCGGGAAATGTTTCCATGTTTTATTTTAGAACAACAGTCGGTTTGGCTCTATTTTGAATGGACCCGTGGGAACGCCACAAAATGATTCCAGGTCAGTGAAAGAAGTTTGGTTAGGAAATTTCTTCTGATGCTCAGAAAACCAACGCCGGAAGATGGTAGTACCTCATTCCCGTGGTTGAAGTTGGGAAACATTCCGCATTTATCATTTTCATTCAGTCTGTAAACCAGAGTTATTGCAAGTTGTAGCGCAAGCTGTTTTTACGATCTTCAGATGTCCAATTAAATTCGAAGTTTTGAACCCTAAAACAAGGATGAAGATCATTTACGCTCTTCATATGTTGGAGGTTTAAGCGTTGGAAGTTCGTCTAGATCTAGAATCGATTGAATTCGCAAACAACAATATTCGTAAAAGCCCTAAACGTCATTGCAGGCCCTAGGTCACGAGATGCCCAGACGCAGGTACAGGTCCCGACAAATTAAAAAGTGATTGAGACGCCTTGTGTAACTCTTCTCCTAGTGAGAAGTTAAGTCTTAAGTTGTTGTGAACACCAATACCAGATTCTTAACAAAAACACCTGTTTGCTGGCACTAACCTAACTTACAATTGATTGACTTAGGGAGATGCAGTGACATCGTGGTTGACTTAAACTGTCACTCCTGTTGTAAATTTGTAATCTCGAGTCTTGTAAATGCTATCACCAAGGTTAAGATAAAATCGATTTCCGATTGCCTTCTTCCAACTTCTCCTGAGAGTAAGATGGAGATGTGGCTTGCGCATGCAAGTGAAAAAAAAATACCTGAGGATTCCCTTAAAACTGAAATTATTCTCCCTGATACTAATAAAGCAGGTCGTTCTCTAATATATTTCGATCGAAACTCCCAAGGTCGTTGCTTCTACACTGTGCTACGGATACTACGAATACAGATCTGATATGATAAGTCCTTTTGACTTGCAACAGACCATCTCTACACACTGCCTCCAACTAAGACCTTAATGCTTAACCTAGTAAACTTAAATATAACAACAGTTCCCACAGAGATACTCCCCATGACCACCTAGAACTAATCCCAGCTACTTTTCGCATCTCATGCTCCATTGTCTCCCGCTACACTTAATTAAAAACCACCACACGAAATATCGGTGAAGTAACTTCTCTTCCGAGTGACAATATACCATCACTAAAATTATACTTTCATAGCAGTTCCAGTTAACAGTATTACTGGTTTTCTTTCGTTATATAATGTCGAATAAAATTATCCATGAACCGAATGTGTGTGTCTATAAAATCCCCCAGAAGTAAGCTTGAATGTTCTACTTTTCGGACCACAATGTCGCAGTGTTTAGCTACGCAAAGAATAGAAATACCAGTTCGTTGAACTAAATATTCTTCAGTCTGAGGTCACATATGATAATGAACCTCGGATGCCCCATGGTGTTGCGTAGATTTAAAATTTAGATGCAAAAATCTATTATCTATTGTCTGACATTAGTGGCGGCACCAACCAATAAAATGCATTTCAGATACATTTCTTTCAGATGCACGCCTACATTAATTTTGTTTTTTTTGTTTGAATGAAACTGATATACTAACACAGTTTCGTGGTGGAATGTAAAAGTGTAGATAAATTTTGGAAGCGACCTATCTAATCCATTAGCTGTGTGTCAGACTAAAAATATTAGTCAAATTAGAATTTCATAGAATTTGGGCTTAGGCTCGATGGGAAATAATAACTCTTGACGCCTGTGGGTCAAAGTGTGATGACCTGCTTTTAACTGTTTTCGACAGGCCGAACCGCTACTCATTCTTGGCCAATGGGTTAAGCATCCGAAACAGTATTAATAGATCCATTAATCAGTGTTGTTGTGTACAATCATTAACAATGCCCGCACTATTGTTGGTAGTTATTGATTAATACTCTTGGTTTGGTTGACGGTGGGATGTAGGTACGTGTATGCTGATGGAAGGGTGTTCAAAAGTGATGCTTCTCATTTATCTTGGGCTAATTAGACATTTGTTTCGACAGTTTGGTGGTATTGAAATCAATGCTATCGAATTGATCTCGACTGGGCTATTGTCGATTAGTTTGTGGAACATTAATTCGAATTAGTTGAACTTTCACAGCGGAAGGCATTCAGTGATGATGTACAGAGGAAGTGCGGTCTCAAGTTTCTTTAAGATTCTTTCCGGATTCTTGGCCTACTTTTTTGACGTATGGCCTAAGATATGGAATGGAAAACTGACGGAAAAGTAGGTGACATTTAATGTGTCATAACTCACTTACCCTTTTTCTTTTTAGATAAATTATGGATGCATTCCTTTGTATGGAAAATCAACTGTAAAGATGGGGTCATGTGCTTTGAAATAGCACGACCTCATAGAGATCTTTTGTTATATCCCCTTTAAGATGGTGTGTGGAGTTGCCTACTAGTTGGGAAAGATAGTAGGCCATTAGAAGGCGAGGTAAAGGCTTTGTGCTTTCAGTGTCCTCTGACCATAGCTAATTGACAAATACCATTTTTTAGGTGATATTTGAGGGAGCTAGCAACTGGAAATTTGGGCTACTCAAGCTTCCTAAATAGTCAAAGTAGTACTTTTCTTAGTAATACGAACTACGTTGTCCCCTATTTCGACTTTCGCGTCAAGTGCAAAACCAAGATTCTTAGGAAAAGTGCTGAGGAATTCCGTAGTGTACAGGATATTTATATTACCACGCGACTGTCATCCACTGTAGTGTATTTTAAGTAAAAATCACAGTAGCGTGACATTGCTTGCAATCAACTCGATAGAGTGGCTATTGTTTTATACATAAACAGTCTATTTGCTGCAAAAGTCTAGCAATCTCCAAAAATTCGATCCAAGTTGGTAAAGGCATACCTGTTCTTTTAACGAGAAATCGGAAGTATCAGGACTAAAATATCACTGAGTTCCAGGGCACATGGATGTTTCAAGCATCTTCAGCATATTTCTGGTTTTTAATCAAATCTGACCAGAGCTGGATTGTAGAAATGCTTTTTCCGTGAAAGACCCCAGACGGGGGTATAAATGTCGAACTTAACTTCTTAGGTTGGCCTACCTTCTCTCCCATTTCCGAAGTGTCTATGTACCTGTCCGATGCATGCAATCCACTTTTTTTATAGTGTCACCACAATGGATCTTCTTTTGGTCAAAGTGCGTCTTCCTGTGCAAGGACAACCTCACAGCCAAGGCAACCAACCCACGCATGAAATCAAAGAAGGTCTTGGGCTACTTCGAACGAAAATATGCGTGAACGAGAACAAGATAAGTACGTTGATAGGTAAATTATTTTCAAAGTTCTGTTGACATTAGAATCCACATATAACCTGCACACCATACTGTGACCATCCCAAATAATCCTTTACATGAAAACGTTCGCTCACCCTGTCCGCCCTTCGTTTTAATGCCACCACGACAATGGATATTGTTATAGTGCCCTTCAAGAGACAAGCCATTTCCATATCCGTAAGGTATTTGGCGCACAGAGAAACCCGATGCCTCTATTCTCCATAAAACAGGACCCGATCATCAATCGTTAACTAGAGTAGTTTCTCGTTATGGTAGCACTTTGTTTGCTTCACTCACTCATGTCTCACCTCATTTCGTGGACGGTATTCACATCCATCCACTATACACGATGAGAGCGAACGTTTCCATGTCAAAAGTCAACATTTAGCTCATTTTTTTTCCACTGTGCTTTTCTCTCTCCTTTGATGAGATACATTTGTAGTAAAAGATTAACCGCAAGGGAAAATATGTATCTCCCTCTCCCCAAGATAGACGAATCCGTTTCAATTTATCATATGCAATTAATTCGATTGATGGTAGAGATTGATACCTGCCTCTTAGACGTGTGTTGTCCTCCCCACTCCTACCCTATCGACCGACGGGGAGATACATTTCACATACATTTTGCCGTACTTTATTGATTAAATTGAATTCAATTGACCTAAATTCAAAACCAAACAAAAAAACTTCTCCTGGCCACACTAACCATTGGAAACCGCACACAATTTTCATATTCTCGTTTGCACGCTCTTGTCAGGCAAATGAGTGCGTTCGCCGAGTGTGTGTACTTTGAGGTACAGAACTTCGCAGACACTCGAGTTCCCACTGCACTGGGAAAGTTGTGGTGATTCTCTCGATGGTGGTGCACAAATTGCCAGCTAATATCTCACCGTGCTGGAACTTTGAAAATACTCGTAGAGGAAATTCAGTAAGCCATGCCTCCTCCTCTGCCACTCCTCTAGCGCGCACACACTCGGGGAGAAAAAGTCATAAAAAGTCGTTTTTCTCACGGCAAAGTGACGGCGGCGCTGCATAATTTACGAGTGTGTTCGGTGATAGGCGAGCAATGTTTGCACAGAATATGTACACTGAGGCAGGCCGCCCATTAAAACGAGATCACACTCAAGTTCCCGCTGGTGGTTGTTCCTTAATATGGACCAATAGAGCAGGTAAGCAGGAGAATGTTGTTGCCCACAGGCACTAGGGCATCACGCCAGGGCGTCCTAAATTACACACAGAAAATTAAAGCTTAATTTACCATATTAATTGGCCAATTTTTGTTTTGGAATGTGTCGGGTGAAATGGGCGTGACTACTCATTTGTCAGCTCTTTATTTTTGATGAGCGGACACGAGGTCGTAAATCACGTAAGTCACTGGGGGACGCGGACGCAGTTCCAGCGGATGAAGACGAAGCAAATGAGTGCCTTAAGAATGAAATGTGTGCGTGTTGCGATGACGACTACGACGGTGACCCACGTTTGGGGGAGGGGAGCGACCACGACAGATGGCTCGTTCGGCAAATGAGGCTTCTGTGGAATAAGTTAATGCGCTGTGAAGTGCTAGTAATTTTGTTCTTTCGGGTTTATTAGGAGCATTTAGTGGGATAAATTTTGGAAGCCTCTGCGAGGATGTCGGTGCATAGAAAGTTAGATATACTTGGGGAGCTATTTTAAGGTAATTTCGGTCGCTTTAATGTGCCTTGGTGTGAGAGAGTTCTTAAGGAAGACATTAGTTGAACAAAAAGCACTTCATTTTGGAAGATTCTTTGAAACAAGTTGATTGTCAGGGGGAACAAGTTCATCGCTTCATTTGTTGAATAGGTGTTTATAATTAAAAGGAGATTAAAGCTTGAGGTGTATTCTTTAAGAGTATGCCTATTGTGCCGTTCCCTTCCGACTGGAATGGAAGATTCTTGAATCAGGCACTGTATTCTTTCAGCTGAACTTCAATAAAGAGATAATTACAAACATTTACAACAGGCCCCAAGGCTATGTTGTTTTCCCTTTGTTTGGGAATCTTGAACAACAGGTACAGTTCGTCGTTGAATCTCCTTCTCCAAAGTTCATCAACGCAAACAGGATCAACCATTCAAAGAAGAATGTTTCTCTCGAATTAGCCGAGGATATCTTCATCTGGTTTAGGTAGATTCCCAGCTTCAGGAGTATGAAGGTTTTAAACAGAGTTTCTTTATTTTTTTGGGATTAGGCTCTTCTACTCAGTTGTCTTCTCAACTTAAAAAAACCTCGATGAGCAGACTTATTCTTCGTTTTAAGTCCGACTTGCCAAGGTTGACAATGTTCCTTATTACCTCATCTGAAATCTCTTCTTCTGGGTCATCTAAGTATAACGTGTTCTAAGCTCAAAATTTTCGATTCATCTACCACTAGACTTAACATATACTACGCAAATTGGTGAATCATCCATGCAAAGGGATGTTAGATACTTCTGTGACTAACCAGAACCTCTATAAACTTGGGAATTTCTACATTTTGTAGGTCAAACTTTTTGTTATAAGAAAATTGCCGACCCCATTCTTATTTAGCCTTCCCCTCACCAAAAAAAAAATGTTTGTTTGTTTTTTTTTAGAAAGCATTTTAGAATGTGGTTATTAAACCTCAAAATTACTGGGAGTGAGAATCTTTTTTACCGCATCTTCTCCAGCTGGAGCCGGCACATGGTTTCGTGTTGGATATGATTCCCTTTCGAATAGAAAAAAAAACTTTCATTTTCTCCAAATGACAAAATAAATATGACGATTTGCGTTCCTCGCTGGTCCCATTACAACTACGTGAATGGTGGTAATCCCCCGCTAGGAATTATCATGCACCTCTGCCGAAACTCGCAAGCCATTGTATGGATCGGCAAACGAACACGATGACATGACACGCCATCGCCGTGGCCATGGTACCGGGTCTGTGCAATTAACTGCTTGGATGCTTGCTTCCCATAACGAAATGCTTAGCACAGATCGTCGCATGCAGTTAAGAGCCAGTGGAAGAGCAAACCATATTTTTTCATATCTTTCAGGCTGAAACACCACAAGTCTTATTTGAATGAAAACGGAAATAAAATTCAGAAACAAAGAGAGAAATTTTCTTTGCTCCACACCTACGAATCCGCAATTGTGTGGAATTAGTTAAAAGCACAGATAGAGCAAATGGACAGATAGTCTCATTTATTATTTGACACTCAACGGCAGGTATAAATGGGACTGTAATTAGGAACGTGTGACTGTTTGATGATTGCAAAGTGTACGAAATGAGATAGTAATGCAAATGATTTTGGCACATAGATAAATCTTCATGCTGTTGCTGGTATTTGTGCTGAGGAAAGGAAATTTTTGGAAATTTTTATACTTTTTTGGCGGTCTTTGTCTGTGAGGTTCACCTAGTTAAGAGTTGTAATTAAAACCCAACGGGAAGGCCAAAGAGAGATTTGTTCAACTTTGTTCTACTTTACAATAATTAGCAAGAGATTGGTAATACTTTCTTTCTGAATAGTTATACAGTACTGTGGATACTGTAAGTGTACGTGTTCTGTCTGCAACTCCACCAAGCTGCGCGTGCTCAACAATGTCTCCAAATGTATCATATATCACTTTGCTTTGGTAGAAATATTGAAATGTCTAGTAGCAAGAATATGAGTGGATTAAGAATGGATCTTTGACCTTCCGGAATTTTGAAGAATTAAGTAATTTCCACGCCCAATTTTTGCCAACCTTGTACTAGATTCCCATAACGAAGCATGTTCCAGAACACATCACACTTTATCTCACGGGATTGATGTCAGATCTTACTTTATCCCAAAACTTGAGCAAAAATTCTACATCGCGGCAAAAGTAAGCGAAATTCGTCAAAAATGTAAAAAAAATTACATCTAACCTTTAAAAACTTGGTCTTGGTAACATACCAACTGTCAACCAACAAAAATCTCCTTTCTAATCATTTTGATAGAAGCTCTACACTCCACCAAATTCAGACAAATTCACAACTCGTGCAGTAACAAAAGTTACTTAAAAGTGTTCACAAATCCTTTAGTCCAGGTGGTATAGAAAGCATGTTCTGAAGCGGTGTCCTCTGAACCTCTTTAAATTTTCCTATTCTTATAAGTACCTTTGAAATACCCAAAAAGTTGAACTTTTCCCAGTGCATAGACGAATTAGTTTACGTGTCTCACCGTATAGGCTCCCTGATTACGAACTCATAACCCGACCTAACCAATACTCGTACGTTATATAGACTTTTCATTCGGCATTTGTATCGTCTAAACCGAAAGACTCTATTTTCAGTGTTTACATAAATGTTTATGGCTATCTCTATCGGAATGATCCTTTTGACGTAGCACCGATGCAGATGGTAAACATCCAGTGTACCGAAAACCTCTGCACGAAAACTTATCACTTCTAGGACATTCTGTCATGCCTGCGAGGTGTTTCCTCTGACAGACTTAATCTCAGTCTCTCCTTTCGTTCTCCAAACCCTTGTAGCGTGTTCCAGGCAGAACTAATGGTGATCCTATCTTCGTTCAAAAAACCTGATATTCTCTCTTCGAATATTTCTCGATAATTCAAAAGTTGCTCTAGACAGTCCCTCGTCTTACTTAGAGATGGCACAGCAGTTGAATATTCACCTTTCTAGGGATATTCCAAAGAATTTTAAGATCGATGAACTCGCCATACCCTAACTTTAATTAAAACTGGACACTCTCGAGAAATCCCAAGTGACCAAGTGGCGACAAAACAGATTTGGCCAAAGCCGGGTCTGAAACGCTCTAAGATCGTGACCTTTCTTAACAGATTGCATATTAACACTATAACAGTAGTCATCACTGGCCATTTTCCCATGCTCTCTCACAAAAGACGACTTCACGTGAGAGCTTTCTTCTTTCATGATCCTAACGATGTTATAAAAATCGACCTCAGGTGGCTTCATTAAGCGCTCAAATGGTAGGTAGTTATAGAGGATTTTATAATCCAGGTGGTATCACAACAGACCTGTTCCTGGCCTAAGTGTGCTGGCAGGCACTTCTTACCTAGCAGAGTGAAAAAGTGCCCTGAACCAGTAGTCAAAGAACGCAATTCCACAGATTGCTATTCCATAAAGCACCCTCCGCTTACATAAATGGTTATGGTACTCCACATGAAATTTTATTTATTCTATTGAACCGATTATCTAATCCCCATTCCTCCACCATGTGTACTATGTGTAGTATGTATGGATATGTAGGCAATTAATTTCCTCCCATCAATTTCTTTCTGCACAAAAGCAGCGCTTTCACGTTTCCATGAAACGCTTTTCTTTACAGATACTTTCAGATTAATTATATTTTTACAATGTCTGCCATCTCCAATACGTAATTAATATTACACAAATCAACCACAGTGTGATCCAAAGTGCATATCGACCGAACGTCATCCAGTTAGCTACGGATTTTTATTGCAAATGAGCGGATTTAATTTACCGCTTGCTATTCATTTATCTTTTACGTTCGCAATAAAAAAACAAAAAAAAACAAATGTAGAGCAACAGCGGATATAACAGAAGCTGAGGCACTCTGTCTATGAATCATATGGATGGCGCCCCTCGGGAGCCCCTTCCTTCAAACGATTTGACGGAAGTAGCACTTGAGAATGAATGTGCCTCCACCTCCGCCATTGTGAAAAACTAGCAATCTTAACACATTCTTATCCGCTTCTAGCGATCTAGATACAGAAGTTAATTGCATCGCAACGTAAGTTCGCTTCTTTTTTACTTTTTTTTTTAATTAAACGTTGATGCTTAATGTTTGGGTGCAATTAAGAGCACACACACAGAGTGTTCGCCTTTATGGGGTGGTTATTAAAAAAAGAAAAAAATTTGAATAGAACTGATGGTGTTGGCATGCTATTAAGGTGTCATAAAGAACTGGTGTATTTCAGGTTAACTGCGAGATGTAAAATTCAGATGCGAGTAGAGATTGAAAGATCACAGGATCGTGTGGATACGTATGTGTTTCCAAAGGCTTTGCTCGAAGGTGGATATTACTTTCAGCAGTCCTATTGTAGAAAGTGTGTACTTTCTAAATTTAATAAAACTCTTGGTCAAGAGTTGAAGGTCCAATCCCGATGGGGCTTGTGGTGAAACTGCGGAATTTCACACATTTTCAGGCAGTTTTTGACTGAGACTGAGTAGGAGTGAACTCCTTCAGGCATTTTTAGACATGAATTCGGTGCATTGTACTAAATTGGAAAATGTCAACAATGGGGTAGGGATATGTGGACCCAGCCACAGTTCCTGTTTGGAAAGTCATAGACAAGATTTCAAGAAGTAAATGCTATTGAATATATTTTCAGACATCACCCTTAGATCTTGTATGGAAGGGTCTAAACTTGTTTGGGACTGTCGCAGTGTTTTCATGACCAAGAAAGTTATTCTTGAAGAAAATAACAACATTCCTGACAGAAAACCAATTGAGGTCGTGTGGCCTAACCTAACCTAAGGTAGAAATTTTCCAGGAATGGCAGGTGGAGAATATCCAATATTGGCCAGCCTACTACTTCCCAAAGCTACAGTTCTAAAGAAGGTGTTGGCTTGACTTCACCTCTTACTCGTCTCCTCAGCTTCTCCATAAATCGTTTCACTTTATAGCAGATGCACGATTTCTTTCTCTGTCGGTGACAGTTTGGATGTGTCCTCTTAACTGATGCTCATTTCTGACCCCATTCATGCCAGAGTCTGACCGAATGGTGACCTTAACTGCCTTTGATTTGATTGTATTCGATTTAGTTGATTTTATAGCTGCTTGACTGTCAACGAAGAGTTATATCCGACGAAGGAAATAGACTGTCTTCTACATGTGGTTTTTTGTATTGCCAAAATCTCAGCCTAGAATACACTCCATGCTTTTGATAATCTAAAAGTTTCCTTTTTCGTACTTACATATCTCTATTCTTTAACCATCCGTGATTCCCATATCGTTTTCCACATTATTGGACTCATGGCTTGAGAATAGGTAGCATTTAGAGTTATGTTTCCTACCAATTGTCTTTACCAAGTCTAACATTATCGTATGTCTATTGGTGGTTTGTTTCCAAAGGTTGGATATCCTGATAACAAGTCCAGATATTCTATGAAGAAGTCCAGCGGAACCAGCCTGACAGGAGGTTAATTAACATTCATTTACAGACTACCCCCTTCTTCACAAACATTTTACCCGGTAATGGAGCCAATGGAGGTCAACCATATCGATTGAATAATCCCTTTGTGGAAGCGCTGATCCTTTCTTGCCTCTTTCGAGTGCCCATTTACATGTACTCTAGACTAAGTAGACACATTTTCACTTTTTATGACTCTCAGTAGGTACTACTTAAGAATCCTCACCTAATTGAACCCCTGGTGTACGGGCATACATCTTCGGTCGGAAGCCCTTCACCACCAGCATGAATCTCCGTGTACAGATCCAATTTGCAGCTAATGCTCAAGCAAATTACCACGTTGCCGTCGGCAAGAACCTGACTATTAACCAAAATCAATTATCTCCACCATACACATCTTCGATGGCAACTGTTTATAAAAATAAAAATCCCTGTGGGTTAGAAAGGAAAATATTTAAAATAGCACCACACACAGCATCAAGATGAACAAAAAATTTCACTCGTTCAATTTAATTACTTTCGGTGTTGTCTCAAGGTAGGCCAGGCAACCGCACACCCATTGCCAGTGTCCCAAATACATGGCCTACCTCGTAATGCCTCGGCTACGCCACTAAACACCACAGTCCCGTAATTTTGAATGGTTGAAATTTTTGGCCAAAATATGTACGCCTAGTACTGTACCGGAAAGAATGGTTTTTTTTTTTTAATTTTTGTGTCTTTCTTATCCACTAGCGCTATCGTCACAGAAGCCAGTCGAACGCCATTAGCCGAGATTATCTCATTATCAAGTAGTAAAAGTTCCACTTGCTTGAGTCTCATAAATTAGACAAGAGGTGGCGGCGGCGGTGGTGGAGCTGGAGGTGGAGGTGGAGATGGCGCTCCTAGGCTAGAGGAATGTAAATGCAAACAGAACTCATTAAGTAAATTGCATTTGGTTTTTGTTTGATCCCGGGGATAAGGTCGCCAAGATAGATAGATAGATAGAGATACATTAACTGCCTAAGACTATACCCAACAATGGTGGCATTAATTTGAATTTCGGGCTAAGTCGGACTTAGTTTCAGTTATTTCGTTTGTCCTCCTTCGGTGGTTTCATTGTTGTGTTTTCGGGAGTTAATTTGATTGCGGAGTAATTAGAGAAAGTCCAGAGAAACAGAGGGCTCCCCCTAATTGATGTCCACTTGCCGGCAGACCGCAGAGGTCGCAGAGGCGAAAAGCGGAACTGACACGAGATGAACTGTGTTCTGCCGCAGCAGTGATGCGCTCGAGTGAGACTTCAGATATTTTATGGTTTATTGATTATTTGGTCCAATTTTTTTTTTTTTTCTCAAATTCAATACTCATTTGAGATACAAGTATGTATGTATGTATGTATCTTTTCCATTTTCATATCACCCACGACCTGAAGTTGCCAATTGAATGAATCTTCCTAGGCTAGTGGTCATAAATTTAGGCACCGCGTCAGGCATACATATCATAGGAACAGTAAAAGTTGAAGTTTATGGCGAAAAAGATTACAACTTTCGCTACTACTTATGAGGATCGTTTACAACTTTAAGTAGCAATCAAAATCGTCAACACATAAAATACGTTTTGAACGTCACACCTGTCTTTTAATGTCTTGAAAACGCAAACAAACCTATAAACGTTTGTTTGATGTTTTTGCTTAATGTTCTTGCCATTGTGTGGAGTTTTGCAAAAGCCGTGAATATTTAACAGAGATTATGGTCTTAAGCGATTGGTGTGTACATAATTTATTCATGGTCTTTTCGTTTATATTTATTGCATGTAGTTATTTTGTTTGTTATTACCGAAAGATTTGAGAAAAAAACCGGCAGGAGAGGTCAAGAAAGTTTAATTTCAAAGACCAGTCATACACCATTCTTTGTGTGGGCGCCGTGGCTCAAGTGGTTAGTGCGTGGGACTACAGAGCAAGGAGTTCGAGGTTCGAATCGCAGCCAAACTACCTAAAAATGTTCACGCCCCACCTCTCGCAAACGCTTGACAAACAGCCGAAAGTATAACAGTCATGAATAAGGTTCTCAAATTACAAATGACCTTCGGACAGCGTATTCTTTTTTAGATAATATAACACGCACCACACGAATGGTTGTGACTTGTGAGAAGCTAGGCAAAGGGTCCCATAGACCTGTTACGCCAAAACTTTGTATTTTTGTTTGAGCAGTCGGTACATACTTCATTAGATTCAAACGCCCTAACTGTTGGGCGCTGACAATAACTCTCATAACAACCGCAGTAGGAAGACAGACACACCCTTAGTCTGGGCCTCTCCGCTACTACGCCAAAGAGAAGGAAATTATGCTACACCACCTTTGCATGTGTCAAGCTCTTTCCGGTCGTCGAATATTGCCAACTTCTCCCAAAATTGAAGTACCATCATCAGTAGGTTCCTATCAACCTTTACCTATACCCATGCGGATGCTACCAAAATTCTATAGAGACCTGGAGCATGGAGGCTGCTCAGAAGAGGTTGAAACTTTTTAGAAGCCTCTGAAAGGAAAGGATATAATTAGAAGTCAATTTGTCATTGGTACTCTGTCCAACACAACAATTGCATTTTGACTGAATCTGTACGACTAAGCTTGGCTAGAAAAATAAGTCATCTTTCTACCATGGGCCGTCCTAGGTTGAAATAGGTCCCAATAATATTTTCTTCGAAAATAATTTGTTCCCCCTGTTGGACGGTGGAGTCATTATTACGGCCGATCCAGTAGAACACCAACGATAGTGGCCTGTTCACCTAACGTCCTGATAAGCTTTAGCAATGAGTTAAGTCAGTCCAAGACAGGGGATGATGCATTCCTTCCTCTGAAATTCGATGGGACTTCACTTCACTTGTAGATTCAAATGTCATATAAGCCATTTGTGACCATTTTAAGACCTCATGTGTTGCTGAATATCCTTCTGCATGCATCGACAGATACATAGAGTTGCAAGTTATTAACCAGATCTCCTCAGATTTTTAAAATCTCTTCCAAACCGCTCATCACAAAGACAGAACGATGTGCGGTCAGTAAAAATACCAACTTTGTGAAAAATACTTTCATGTAACTTTAATGCGGCTGTATCCAACTGCTCATCTTAGTCTCACGTTCTAGGCCCAACCTCTACCCTCATTACATCTCTTTAGACCACTTTCGAGGAGTAGCTTTTATTTCTTTGGTTCTTTTTTTTTTAATGTACATTCTTGTATAAGTGAAGTTGAAGTCCTACCGTAAACCTTTTTATTTGCCGCTAAAAATTCCTAGAAACTCCTCTCCTCTGCTTTCTGTTAAAAGAACGCTTCGTTGGCTATGTGCTCGTACGTACGTACCTTCATTCCACTTCTGTGTTTACGATTTTTGAATGCAAAAACATATTCACAGCAAGTACCCAAAGGTCACAGTTCCCATATTCTCGCACTCCAAGCCAAAGTGTGGAGTATACCACTCCATCGTAAGTACTTAGGTAGCAATCATCTTTTTATGACTTTTTCGCGGAAATATTTAATGCTCCATAAAAAAACAAAAAAAAACGAGGAGGTTGCCTTTTTTTTTTTTTGGTTTTTTAATTGGCAATACAAATATTTGGCTATGACAGATACTTTAGACAATTCAATTACCAACTGCATATGGCACATTGGTCTGCCATGTGATGTGCCAAAAGGGACCCATCAGTTAGATTCTCCGTCTAATATAAAACCTGAAACTATCGGTAGAGCCTGAGACGGTGCTGTTGGTGAAGAAAGTTAATAACAAATGGTAGACCATCATCATAATCATCAACATGGCTCGCAAGATCAGAGAAAGTAGTGAAGATTGGTAGTGGTATAGGTCAATGGTGGCAATTGTTTAGTTTTGCTTGTTCCTTCCGCGCTCACCACCACCTCCTGGATGGGTGAAACGTTTAGACGATGATGATGAAGATGACATAGCCCGAATGGCCATGATACGGAGATCACCTCACCAAAACAAAACAAAAAAAAACTATACACTCTGTTCCATTTTGGTCGGGTTTCAGCTGCATTGTCGAAGAAGAGACGACAACGATGATGATGAGATGGTTATCATGTCGAGTGCAGCACCACTCCAAAGTAGTGCCTAACCGCATACTTAGTTCCGGTCATGTTCTTCTCAGGCTTTGTTGTATCTTTTTTGGTAAATTTACATCTTGATCTTGAACAATTATTTTGAATAGATTGTCATAACTTTCCTTAGTTGTGCGGGCAATGAGTGATGATTTAGGTTGTTTCAGAGAGAAGGGGATCGAATGCACGCCTTCAATGCGGTCGTTGTGTTGGGTTTTCTAGGTCCAGGTCGTTTGCATACATGCATCTATCAGTGATCTGTGAGTGTGTGTAGGCAGTTTTGTTTACTCGATGGTTTTCTTTTTTTGTATGCACAAGTGCAACGAGACTGTCTGGCCGTTTAGCACTCAAAGGGTTTAAAGTGTGCCTGCCTCATTGAGAAGCTATTACGATAGATTGTAGGTAAACATTGAAAGGGAAATTTCTATCTTCTACCTGTGTTTTCATTCTCAATAGAAATTGTGTGAGGCATGGCCCACCGGTGCGAGCTAACAACTGTTAAAGAGGAAGATAACATGTGTATCTAACCGATAATTGGTGTCTAATTTCGGAGACTATGGTAATGGGTTTTTAACTACATATGTTCCAACCACAACCGGCTATGGTTTAATGGATGCATGCTGAATCATTGAGTGTTTATTTGGGTTTTCCGGATAAAGCAGTTTGTTGGTTTAAGTTTGTGCAATTTACATAGACTACTGCCTCTACCTCTTTTGATTGGATGCGTTGTTTGCAGTTGTTTGTAGTTCATGCGAAGTTTTGTCCTGATATCTCTTCACGTTAAGATACGGATAGATACAGATTGATCGATTTTTAAGTCCCAATAGAAGGAGTGAAAAACCTACATGCATCGATTTCCCTATCAAGTTGCTGATTGGCTTTATTATGAGTTATGAGGACCACTTCATGCAAAATAATTGACCCTTATACTTTCTCATGCTCAGTCAACTAAAACCCTGCCAAACCACAAAACAGGACTCGCACAAATTGCAGTGGTAAGCACAGACACACTACGTTGATTGGAAGCAGTAGGGCCTCTAGTAGGCCTTGTTTTACTTTGAATGCATTGCTAAATCCGTCTCTTCATGGTGAATTATAAATTCCCGGATGTCAAGCGAAATTCCCTTTGACTGTCCCAAATCTGAGCCAATCAAGAATTAGAGGCCATGTTATCCATAGCCATCAGATCTAAAGTGGTGAAACCATGACGTGAAAATTCACAACAAACCGTGACTTTGATTAGACCGAACTTTTCGCTCTTTTCGGGGTTTATTGCCGGTCACAGTTTCCTGGTTGCCCACCGATGTCGGCTATGCAGCCACACCTTCTACTCACCTGGGTGTAAGTGTGATGTTTCTCCTTTGAATGTAGAAACCTGAAAGTCTCTTGTTTCCCCACAAGTTTGTATTTAATTTTTTTTTTTTTGTGGTTAAGAGTCATCGACTGGAATCTTAACAGAAGGCTTAACAAAGCTCCGTATTGTAGTTTATGCCTCAAATTCCTCAAAAATGTTCGAATCCCCTGATATCGCCATCTAACTGGTACAGAGTTCGAAAATGTCAAACAATCGGTCCGAACTACAAATTATCTGCATCATTAGGACGATCTAGCTCCATATACACACTTTGTCAAACAGCCAAAGTATGTTTAAAATTGTTCATACTTTTCTCCAGCTTGATGTACACAGTAAAACCACACTTCGATGGGTCGCTTGATATAAACTGATCTCTGCCAACGGCGCTGCTGACGATCTTGCCTATTACTTTTCAGTTTAAAAAACAACTCATATCACAGAATGAAAGCATTTTGTGCAATAAATGCAATAAAGCCCGACGTGATTATGGATTAAGACTTGGCATCACCGACAGTCGAGCAATCCGCAGTGGGATAACTTTTATAGCAACATTTTCTGCAGCCCAGAGTGGAATTTTTCACTGCATAGTTCTAGGAAGATCTTTTTCTCTTTATTTATAGTAACTTTGAACCTTTCAGTTGAATCTGATTTCACTTTCCTAAAGGCTCAACTTTAGTGTGTACCAGTGTGTGCACTGAGCTGATACACTATGTAAGGGAAAAACATCGCATATGTAGAATTCGCGTATGCGGAGACCATGCATCAGCGCTGCCCATCCAAGTCAGTTACTCTACTGATAGCAAATCCTTAAATTTTTAGTAAAAATACTGAGTATTATAAAAGTAAGGACCGGGACCAGGGAGAACTTCTTAAAAATACGTATTTCTAGTGAGGCCGTCTTTTGATTAAAAATCGCATTTTCACACCAACCACTCCCTGCATGCGTCCAACTAGGCACAAAGCGACTTTTACCTTTTCGAAAAAATGCATTTGTTGATGAAAGGAAAGCATTTTCTCGACGTCGGAGCCCTTCAAATGGATTGTTTCAAGATCCTGATCTAAAGCACTCATTCAAAATGGTTTTAGACTCTGCAAATCACTGTATCCAGCTGGAAGCAAACTATTTTGAAAAAAATAAATCGGTTTTGACAAAAAAAAAAAACATTTTGCTGTTCTTATTCTTAAAAATTCTCGTTTACTTGGGAACACATTTTGTATTGGTCGTCGTTTCCAAGGTTGTGGGTCGAGCGTAAATATTTTTGAAGTGTAAGTCAATGAAGGACTTAAGTTGTTCCTTGGAACTATGAAAATTTGGAACTCCAATTCACTTAAAGTGTTCACACTTTCCACCGTCACATGTTTACATGAAAAAATGCGTTGTTGTGTCCTTCCCAGGCTGGCGTAAGGACTTTGTAATGTCGTCGTCTGGCGTCACTTCTATGGCTTACCATTTTACGTTTCTAGTTAGCTATTGCCGTAGCACTTCTAATAATATCTCATATTTTGCGTTGAAATATTGTCCTACTTCTTAGCCTTAACCGCTTATTGCTGTTTCGCGTCGCATACTACGTACTATCTGTCTGTAAGAAATTTTGTCGAAGAATACTTAGAAGAATCCAATTTCAGGATTTGTGGATTCATCTTTCTGTCATTGATCGGTTCTCAGTATTTTACCATACTTGCATTCATTGTTTTCGTTCTCCTTCTTTTCGATATGATGTCTTTAAATGTCGGGGCCTGCTAGTTTGTGTTTTATTTTATTTATCGTACCTTGGAACCACTTTTGTCCAAGGATATGTGCCAAGTAAAAAGATTGACATTGGCTCATTACTCAATTGATGAAAACATTCAAAAATAAGCCGGAAGAGTAGAACATTATGTCAGCTATGTACATACTTCTTGACGCTTTTCGTTTTTACAATTAAATTGATCAGTTTAAAACGCTCCTGTTGTTTCATTGGAGTGCTTGCTCTACTGAATGAATCTGCGTTGAACATCATTTTCGAGAATAAGTCTGAGAAAAGTGACATAGGCCCATTTCGTGACATAGTGGCTAGAAAATTCCATGGTCCAACGTCTTTCGAAACCAAACTTTGAGTTGGTCTTGCTAATAATTTGGAAAATTGAAACTCTTTGTCACAGATCACACTCAAATCGTGTTGTAGGGAGACAGTGTGATCATCGATGAAATGTGATTGATGGGAACATTGAGCTCAAGGACATTTTTTGGAACCACGTTGAAAATTTGCTCAAGTCAACTTGTTGAGGGTGAGAGTCAGTTTATCTGTCATCAGGGTAGCTAGAAATATTTGAGCTTGTAAAGAACTCGGTGGCAATTACTTCGACTTTTTAACCATATTCCTGTGCGCACAGTGTAGTCCATTCGGTTTGTGGTTTTTTGTCTTTCCTTAAGAAAGCTAAGTTTATAAGGAGAAAAGATGTATTTGCAGTAGAAAAACCTAGTATCGTAAACAATACTTTCGAAAATCTTGAGTATGAATTATTCTTTAGACCGTTTTTGTGAAGAGAGATAAGGTATAAGAGCTCTTCCAGAACATTGAAAAGACACATTATGGTATAGAGGTTTGAAAGAGTTTGGTTGCACGGAATGTTTCATGTATTTTCTCAGAACTGTGGGGGTCGACTCAACTGACTTTTCGTACTTGAGTTTTGTATTTTCTGTTTAAAAAGTGCATCCGTTTTTTGGAGTGATACTAGAGGAGTTTTGGAACACTTTCTCTCATTTAGGAGAAGAATCGTTATCGGGTTCCAGGATATGGTTGATGAACGTTTGACTTAAGTAATAAGCAGAAAGATTTGCCACAATTTCAGAAGTGGATGAAAAGCTGTCGGATAGTTTCACATTTGTTATAGAGAGAGTGGGACAATTTCTCGGGAAAAAGTGAAGTAGTTTTTCCATTAAGAAGCGAATGTAGCTTTTTACTATTTCAGTCAGGCGATGAGAAGGAAAAAACTGTTGAAAACTATGCACTAAAACATGGCTAAGGCGTCATCTAGTTCCGGAATTTTATAAAACCCCCCAAACAGTGGTTTATGTGCTTCATAAAATAAAACTTATAATTCCTTCAGTTACACTTTTATTTGTAAGTAGATGTGCGTACATAAATATTTCTTACACTCGCACTTTAAAAAAAAAAAATCAAATTACATAGTACATACTACACTTTAATGTCATTAACTGTATTTTGTTCTTCGTTCCGCACTTAAAACTCTAAAAAGCTAATTTAAGTTAAATATAATTTATATTTCCATTTTTAATAGCAATCAATAAATACTACGTTCTAGGAAGATACATTTTAATATTTATACAGGAATTTCATTTATGTATTTCTTTCATTTTTTTTTGTTTCGGTTACATGATTTCCTTTTTGTTATTTTTAATTAAAGCAAAGAATTAATTTGACGCAGAACTTTATAGCGATTTTCACAATTGCACTTATTTTGTTATTTGTTTTGGGTAGCCACACTGAAGCTAGGGCAAGGAGAGGAATAACGCGTACCTACTATAATTTATTTTTTTTTGTTTTATTAACTAAAAGTAGAAAATATACAATTGTTGTCAGGTACATCTATTTTATACAATGATTACCATAAATGTCTAGTAATTTCATTTTTGTTTGTTTGCTGCAAGGTTCATTTTCTTTTCATTAATTACAATCTCGTAAAAAATAAAAATGGAATATTTATTCGATTCTCGTAATCCTGCACCGGCATTTGGCACTCAAGGAAATTTAAATTTATAATATTTTTATGTATAAAAATATACTATGTACATTATACAGCAAATTGAATAATACCCACAAGAAACATATTAAAAAGATATTTTTCTTATATTTTCATAAATATCTACGATTATGACAAGACAACTAAATTTATTAGAAAAATTAAAATTTTTTCTTATATCGGTTTACATAAATAAAAAAATAATAATAATTACATGATATATAACTAGGGTTTCTTTTTTTCTGTCACTTAAAGCTACTTGCTACTATCGATTGAAGTTATATAAATATTTTGGTAACTCTAACAGCTTTTACGATACGTATGCATTTTGGTTTTTGCAGTGAAATCGTAAAATCGAATCAATCGTTTGCCATACAATAGCCAGAGTAGGTTTGAATGTTATCTTCGATGAATGTTTCACCGGGAATTACTCCCGAATTCGTGTGATGGCTGGGGCAGCGGTGGCCCTTGGGACATTGGCACAGTGCATTGATATTGACCTCGTCGAGGAATTCTTGACGTTTCCTTACCGTGAAGAGCTTGCAGGGTTCCTTTCGTTGGCACCGTATTCGCTGGAAAGAGCAACATTGAGATTTGTTTATTTAAAATTGTATTCCTCGAGGGTTTGGTAGTGAAATCGGTTAAAGTCTTAAGTAACATGTGTCAGTGATTTGAACTGAAGGAGGATACCAAAATATGGATATCTTTTTGAATGAAAATACAGGAGAGCAGCAAGAATGCCAACTCAGTCCTGTACTTTTCTGTTAAGACGTGGTATGCAGTTGTGAGTGTAACAAAGGTGTCCTTTCAAGTGTCCAGATTTGTAAGGACTCTGGAGCACAAAAATCCTTCAAAGTTCTTGCCTCACTGGAACATACCCTCATTCTCTTTTCTGATTCAAAATCTTTCCTCCGATTTATCAGTAAAAAATCACAAATTGATAACAAAGTATCCAATCAATACTCACAGTCAAAGGTGAACAGGCAAACAGATATGTGTATCCATTGATACCATCTGTTTGAGGTTCTCGTTTCGTCAGGTATGTAACTGAATTGAGTGGACACCTGCAGTGAACAATCTGTTCAGTTACATTCGTTTCCGCTGATGTTGTCAGTGTCCAAGTGTAGTCCCGGAAGTGTCTGCAAATAAAATTGTAAATATTTCCCAATTCCTTCTCCTGTTTGTTGTAAAGTCAAACATACCTGCACACTGGTAACTTATGCACTGGATTGCATAATTTGTAATGTCGTGTCTTGTCGACAATTGTGTGACCATCCTCACTTCCCAAACTACTAGGACATCCACCAATGTAGGAGATTTCTTTGGCTCTATGACCATTGTGACTTATGTGTCCTGAATGTCGCATATGTGCTCCTCTATTCGCTTGTTTGTAGCTGTTGTGATGCACTGGCATTGGGAATTCATTGTCATGAATTTCGGTGTCAGGGTCGAGCTCCAAGTCATCCTGATAGACTGCATCAAATTTTTGCATTAATTTCTTCAAATGAAGGAGTTTGTTGTGATTCAGGTATGTGTCATGGTGGTGGAGAATCACATTGGGTATACGATTTATGTCTGAACATCGACATTGTCTTTCGATCCATGGTGTTTCGTACAGATCGATCTTGGAACAAACTGCATTCGGGGCACAGATGGGAAGATCTTCTTCTGATTCCTAAAATGAAATGAGAGATTTGTTTAGTGCATACTTTTAGGTGGACAGCAAATTCAATGGAAAACAGTAGGTGCTGCAAATAGTGGTTTGTCTAAATGAATGTTGTGTGGAAAAATTGTGGCTTAACTACATATTTTGTAATCCTAACTACCTAAGGGCAAACAGCAAAATGAAGTGAAAAGTAGGAAACCCTTTATTGTTGTAAATTTTACTTTGGGCACTAAAGTCCACATCTATGGATGGATCTGTGACACAGACTATCTGGAGTGTGTCCAGCAGTCTCATTAATAGGCGATTCAACAGCTTGGAGCCGAATTTGCCTGAGTCCCAATCTAGAAGGGTACAGACAAAGTGATAAGGATAATATCTGACCTCTCCTCAATTTCTGTGAAAATCTTGCTAACTTTCAAACTGCGTCAAGTGTCTAAATTACTTGACAAAGTTCTTACAGAGTTTAGTTTACAATTTACATCAGTTAAGTTAACCAAACTCTAAAGTAAATATCTATTAAGATATTCCGCATCGAGGCACTCGTTCTTGAGGTCTTTGAATTTGTTATAAAACCCGGCTCGAGGCAACCTTCTAATAAGCGCAAGTGTATGATGTGCCCAAAAGTGATAAGTGATTCTGATTTACACAATATCTTTTACAGGCTATTCAAACCTGCATATCTATTGCACGAACTATTGCTCTGTTCGATGGGATAATCTAGTTAAGCCACCTAGTCTGACAACCATAGTAGTCTGACAGCATTGATTGGACTGTCACTTTGCATATAGTCTTCAGTAAAAATTGAAAGTTATTTGAACGGAGATTTCCAACATGACAATGCATATTGTATTGCATGGGTAGTGACTTAATATCCGTGTCCTCTAAACCCCCTTAAGACTAAAGCTCGGCTTGTTGTTAGCTTAAGAAATCACTCTAGAACTAACAGGCAGTTCTTTGAGGTTAGAGATTTGGAGGAAATCTGCGAGTATCTCACTCTCGTACCAAACTTTTCCCCACTTTCCCACAAAAAAAGGGATAACCAAATGTTTACGTACCTAAGCCTATGTAGTCTACTTTTTCTTCTAAACTCCTTGTTTCATTGCCAAAGTTTGTCTTACAACTTCGAAGGACATCACAGGTATTAGTGAACAACGCGTGGACTCTCAAGTTAAAGAGTAAAGTAGATTTGAGGACATAAACTGATTGAAATCTAAAGAGATTCGTGTTCATTCATTGGCTCACACAAAAGGACATTAAGTCTTTCGCACGCATTTCCTTCGCATTTGAAAGAAACTTAAGAAAATCAATACCGAGACTGTTTACAACCTCGTAAAATAATCATCATCCCTTCCAGTCCCCTTATTCCCCAGCTAATTGTCACCAAATTCAAGCGACATACCCTGACAAGACCCTCCTAAAAGGGACACTTTTCAAAGCCCAGGGAATGGCAAACAAAAAAAGAAAAAAAAACTTGCCATCGCAGGTGTTCATAATACCTGTGTGAAGTCCTTATTCTCGTTCAATCTCCAACTGATTCGCCACATGGAAATCAGGACGATGTAAGTTATTCAAAATACACTTTATTACGCACATCCTTTTGCAGATTCTTTTAAATGACGCATTCATATGGTTTACATCGCAGATTAATATTTCTTTTTCATGCACACATGCAGGGTTTCAATAATTTATGTGTACCGATGAATTGGACTAAATTCTTTATCCAACAAGGGGAAAAATAGTGTGTACATACCAACAAAAGCAGTCTTCTTCGTGTTTTTTTTGCCTGTCAGATTTATTTTTGTAAAAAAAAAAAGAAACGGAAGAGCAGCATTATCATATGCGCACATCGAGGGTCGTCGATCGTAATCACTTGTGTAAACTCACACTCGAAATTGTGCCTAACGTAATCCCATCACCACCAGATGTGTCCATACACACACCCATTCCATTCATCTTGGATCTATTAAGAGTTCTACTTGTTGTACTTCCTCCTCCTTTTTCGTTTTTGACGACGATGATGACGACGAACTACGACGAACGTGTGTTCGCTTCGTGAGGTATTTCCCGGTCTTTTATTTTCTTGTTGGTTGGTTTTTTTTTGTAGAAAATCCGGAAGTAACACACATAAGTGTACTTCCGGACCCCTGGGTATAACAACACCAATACATTGTGTATGGTAATCCTTTTTGACCAAGGTAAAGGTTATATGTGTACTTACGTACCTAAATCACTTCCGGACTTCCGATATTTTTCCCCCTGCCGTATATAACATACATACATATTTCCTATCCCCTACAGCAGGTGGAATGATGTTCCCTTTATTCGAACTAAAAAAAAAGGACAAAAACAGGAGAACCTTAAAGAATCCCGAATAGAGAACGAACAAATACGGAAATAAATTCCGTTGGCTATTGCGTCCGGTCTGTCATCTCTTCCTGTTTTGACTGTTCGGTTCGGAATTTCTCGTCCTTGGTACCCGTATAAACTATCTACGTACAATGTCAAACTATTTTCAAACAATAGATGTTCCGGAACTAAATGAAAAACGCACACAAAAGACCACATGATGTCTGTGGGCGTTGACGTAAACTGATTTGGTTTTCTCTTTGTGTATCTCTTTTGGGATTTCAACTTCCTTTCTAGAAAAAAAAAAAAAAAAGAACACAGAAAACAAAAACGAACCATAGCCAGCCGCCTGACAGGGATAAGCGTGTGCAGGGCCAGACAGGTATCGTGGCAAGTGCCTGGCTGCCTGACTGCCTGTTGCCTGTTGGCTCTTGCGACGACTGATGATAATTAGTAGCCACTTCATATCACCGACCAAGAGAGGATGTCATGACAAGAGGAGATCACAAACAACAAAAAAAAAAAAATAAAAAATCCAATGGACAACGACACGATACAACCTTTGACAGATTGAGCGGATGTTGATAGAAAATTACACTTTTATTTTCGCATTCACAGCATACACCTGCAGTAGTTAATCTCAGAGCAGCAGCAGCAGCCCGTTTTGAGATCGGAAGTAGGCAACTTATAAATCGGAAGTGAGAAATTCCCCACCACCACCATCACCGACAGAGAACGTGCCTCTGGGTGATAATTAAATGTTCCCAGTTCGAGATACTAAAAACACCATAAAACTTACAACTGGAACTAAGTCATAGATACAGAGTGACTAAAGTCCGTCCCTCTGTGTGCGCAATTAAGCGAAAGGAATGAACAAAAAATATTCATTCTCAAATATCATGTATCCCTGGGATGCGGGGATTAAATGCGTGATGCATTGCGTACAGCATATGGCTGTCGGGGTTCAAGAAAATTTATGGTTTTTTGATTAGGTCGATGTGCGCAGGTGGTGACACTTTTTTTTTTTTGTCTTGTTGTGTTCGGCTTCTCCTGTGTTATGTCGGAGGATATTGAATATGGAATAGGATCTGATTTTCCCATGGAATCTTTCGATTTTTTTTTTAAAGAAAAACATATGGAGGGTTACTACATTGCAGATAGGTACACACTTAGGGGAAGGATGGAATTGAGAAGAACATGTTTTTTTTTGGGTTTTTTTTTCTTCGTTAGAAGCAAGTGGTGATCTGATTTTCTGTTCTCTTTTTTTAGGATTTGAGCAGCAGGTGATACATCTCGATGACTTTTAGTTATCGAACAAAGGCTATGATTGGATTTCTTTTGGACGTATGGGGCCCAGAAAGTGATGGAGTACAAGGCTTGGTTAGAGCGAATTTTTAAATTTAGGACTTGTTTTTTATAGAGAAATGTTTAGTCTACATATGTACATCCACAAACTAAGATACTTCACTATGTGGCACTTTGAGCATGACAAGTTCCTTTTGCCTCTATTCCTTTATAATATTTGAAGTATCCTAGTATGATATGATATGACCTGCACAGCAACCTGAAAAAGGATGTTTCTTTCTATAAGTGGAGTCAATTTACAGATACTACACTAGCCTGCTTTCAGCTGAAAATATTTCACATTTAAAACAAATGTTTCGAAGGCTCAAAATGGAAAAACTTGACTGCCTTTTAATGTACACTAAGGAAGCCCCATAAAATTTGCATCTGTAGTCACTGTTGCCTCCGCTTTTGAATAGCTGAAGATGGAAAGTTACCTTAAGAGACTAAGGTTATCAAATTATGTTAAATTATAGAGGACATAGGGTGCCACAGGGTGGACTGCTATGGGATGCAATGCAATGACTTTCGAAGCTACTAGGAAAAGTTGGTCAAATCCGTAACGACATCGTTATGCGTTGTTGCCAAGCTAAGGTGAGGTAGCTAAGAGACGATGAATCTAAAGCTTCCTCACATGAAATTGTCGTTTCTGCAGCTAATAGAACTGAGAAAATAGATGCACCGCGGATAGCATTTGTTTGCATCAGTCCTAACGTAATATGCATCTATCGCCCATCTTTCAAGCTGACTAGTCCATACACTGGCCCAACTTACAATGTGTGTACCATTAGCTATAAGTTTCACAAAAGACGAGACAAGTCGCATGTAACGTCTACTTTCATTTCATTTGGTTGGTTTCATTATACTTTTGGCTATTGTTTCGTCAAATATAACGATATCGGACATAACGATCACCGGACCTTATTTCCTAGCTCCTTTCACCGTCGGTATAAGCGACTTCCACTGTGCTTAGATTTTCATCCTTTTCACGATTGGGACCAGATATGTATGATTAATCCTTAATCCACGTTGGGATTGGGATCTCCACTATAGTGTCAGTCGTAAACTAAATCCATTTTTTAAGTACATACACAGTTTTAAAGTAATTCCCATCGATAGTAATGTTCTGACATAGTCTCCAAATAGATATATATTTTTGCTGCGCCTTTAGGTTGAATTTTGTTTTCTTATTTCCTATTTCCTTGTGCTTTGGTTGCTTGCATGGATCCTTTAGGGTGGCTCATGAATGTATGTACATATGTACTGTGCTCTCGACTTTTTACCCTAAAGCGTGAATATACTTCAGATCTTGCCACCCTTCTTGAAGATTCGTAAGGAAGACTGTATGTTTTTTTTTTTTTTTTTGGGATAAACATTTAACTGTTCAAAGTTATGTATATACTCTTAGTATAAAACAGACCGCTGCGTACATAGTCGTATACAGTGAAAGTTTCCCCATAGGACTTTCCGCAACTGTACTCATATTCATCTGGGATGTATTTTTTAATCGATTTTCTCGAATTCCTCTTAAAACTTCTCATCTTCAAAAACAATAAAAGAAAGAAGAAACAAATTCGCTGACGAATCTCATTCCTTAGAAAGAATTCCATCGCTCGCGTCAAACACGCGACGTTTCATCTTTAAATGAGATAAAATAAAAAACACGAAACAACAGCACAGAAAAAAAAATTAAAAACGAAGACAAAAAGCTAAAACATGAAATAAAATAAAACCATAATAAAATGAGAAGAACCTGGAGAATACCAAAAAAATAAAAAAAAAGCAGCTCCGCTCGTAATTTATTCGGCTCCAGATTAATACATAACTGACAAGTGAAATACGGCGGCAGAATCGCCGAGCGCGCGCGCGCACACACTCGGTATGTGTACGTACATATTTGTACGATAATCGCTATTTACGTCGCCATAGTAAAAATTATTACTAAACAAAATCATGGTGATACAGCAAAAAATAATAAAAAAAAAAACAATTAACCCGAAGAGAGGATGTACGACAACGTCGACGGAATGATTCCAGCATTCGGTATGACCGCCGGAATCCAGTTTGTCCCGTCTGTCGTCATCTCTGATTGTCCAGCAACTTGCTGGCCGCCGCAAAATCGATGAATGAAATGAATGAAATCCAAAAATACCACAAAAGCAAAAAAAAAAAAATATCCGTAGATACAAAAATACTATAACTAACTTGTTGCTGCTGCGACGTCCTCCGTCGTCGTGTCGACGTTGCCGTATTCGTAGTCATAGTTGGTCTTTTTTTTTGTTTTGCCCATCCAGTTGGACGATGGCAACAGGCCAGAGCCATAGCCATAGCCATATCCAGAGCCAGATAGCGACAGCAGATACGAGGAAGATGTTGTATAGTTGTTGTTGTTGTTATTGTTGATGATGATGATGGTGGTGATGATGATGATGATGATGATGATCATGAGAGGAGCAACGGCTCCAGCGTACTCTCCAAAACTGAGAACTACCATACAACGGATGTAACCACACATATGTATGTACGTATTCGTATCGTATACGTAAAACTAGTTTCACCGCTTATTTGGCAGCAGACCGATCTTTTTTTTTTTCGAATCAGATGAAGAAGTCTTATAAAATCCGGACAAACGAACACCAAACACGCACACAGATACGTCAACGACAAAAAATAAACCGAGAAGATGGTGGAATGTACGTATCCGTACGCATACACAAGAAACCGGCGACGGCGACGGCAAAAATTCCAAAACTTTCTGCGTGCCCCGAAGAAGCACAATCCATCGATGGAACGTCTCCCGATTCATTCATAAAATCATCATCTTGAAATTATCGTTATTTCAACGATTGATCGCACAGCACACCCAACCATAGATCCGTTCCGCGCGCCGTTTGTTCCTCATCCGCTGTACAAGTTCTGCTTGCTGTTGCTGGCCCGACCGCGACGGGGAAGTTCCCCTGATGGCGATGGTACGTACCTCTTCAGCACCACCTCCGCATGCCGGGCGTCTTCATTGCGCCGCGCACCGTCACACATCTCACAGTCATTCACACATCCATTGATGATCGAGCGCGCAGTGGCGCGTCGTCTTCTTCCATTCATTTTTGTATCTCGATACAATTCATTTTCATTCATTCATTCATAAAACCTTGCAAAACCAGAAGGTGTACTCGGCGTACTTGGAGTAGAATGCGTTTGTGCAGGCGCTCTCGGGGGATTTACAAGCATTTCTTGGGTGCGTATACGTATTTGGTTGCGCACAGTGGCAACTCGATTGACCTTATGTTGTGGAGATTTGTAGTTTTTTTTTTTTTGTTTTTATGGAAAGGGGACTTGCGGTTACCCGATAGAGGGTAAATTGACAGGACAAGGATTTTTTGTCGACAGTTAACTGATCGGTGGATGAAAAAACAAAATTTATTTACAAGTATATCGAAACCAATCAAATAGGGGAAGGTGGACTACCTTTAACCACATATGCTATACAGGTGAGTAAGCCATGTACATACATACATATGTACGTACAGTACTACATACACAAGCCAGCTATACGTTGTTATTATTACAAAGAGTCAGAGCCAAAGCCAGAGCCGGAGCAGTACACCAGGAAGAAGGGGGGCTACTGAATAACACAAAAAAAAAAACAGAAAAAAAAAAGTTGAAGTTCTTGTCTAGTTGCCCGGAAATCAACGTTTATACTGCATCCGCATCCATTTTTAGCCACAACAAGTTTTCTTGGAGAGTTGTTCCTTCTGTTCGGTAGTTCGAATGATTGAACTAGATGATGATCGATGTGCGTGAGAGATGTGTGTCTATCATTCGGATGTGTTTACATACACACATTACGTATTAGGAACGAACTTAGGTTTTCTTTTTCTATCTTTTCTTTTGTTTTAAAAAACTTTTAACGTTTAAATGACATTAGTGAAATGTTTTCGTTAGAGTGTTGTGTTTAAGTTAAACAATTATCTGAACAAGGTCCATAGATGAACCCACGCCAACTGAATTTTGGAGGATAATTAAAAATAATTGCACCGAAGCATACCCGAAGAAAGTTCAAAAACCTGTGGAGAGTAAACAGGATCCTATCTGAAGTACTAGGTCGAATCTATTGTAGTTTGAATCTCAGACGCAGATGGTCATAGAAAAGTCTAGAAAATGCACAAGCTCTTGAAAAATATATGTATTTACTAACAGCTCTATATAAAGAAAGACAGACTGCAGAATCGAATGGGAAGAGGGCTGTAAAGGGTTGGAAAGAGTTTTTCAATAAGGACATAACAATTTTGTATTTGAATAAAACATATAAAAATTCTAATAACGAGCTGAAATTATATTCCAGTAGTAGCACACATGTTTTTTTTATTTTTAGTATGGAATTCATTCTCGTTTATATGATCACAGAGAAGCACGTTTGCAGTGATCGATTCGTGAGAGGCAATTTTCCACCACTCTTCCACACATGTCGGGGTGAACATTGGCAATTTCGATATTGTTCCAGAACTCCTCTAACTTTATTGACTTGAATGCTGTTGCTTGTTGCTGTCCAATAACCCATATTTTGATTATTTACAAAGGCATTAAGCTAATAATGAGCCTCATGGCTGAAGATGAATTTTCGATGACATTCCGGATTTTCTTCAAACTTTTGCACATCCCAATCGGAGAAGTTATGGCGCTTCAAATAATCAACAGGCTTTAGTTCTTGAAATATTTTGATCTTGTGCGGGTATAGGCCAAGAATTTTATGTAAAATTTACCAGAATTCAACTGATAGATTCCCAATTCCTGATTCGCCTCATTTTGAACTTACGCTTGCGATACGTTTGGTACTTCGACCCGTGCGTTGTCTCTCTGTCACAGGAATATTTAATAGTAAATTTATTGACTCAACGTTATTCACTATAGCACACACAGTCTGTCTGGTAGAACGATTATTACAGCCGAAAATCGAGTAGACGCTCTTAAAGAATTTCGGTAATAATTTTGTATACTCTCCGAACGTTGTTCGTTCATAAACTTCACCATAATAAATAATTCAGTCTTGACTGACGTTTTGACATTGACAGATCATACAGAAAATTTAAGGGTGCGTTTGTATTAAAGTATAAAATTGTTATGTCCCTATTGAAAAATTCGTTACCTATATACAAGAACAAAATAGCAAGAAAGACAGGTCGTTAAAGATTTCAAGAATCTGTACAGACATTCGGGCAACTCTCAGCTCTCTGCTGGTCACTTAGAGAATTAATATACATTTCCCCAAGCTGGCCAGGAAGCCAGTTTAGACCTGACACAGGAATGAGTGGATTTCAAAATTGTATAGGACGACTAACCTCAACAGAAATTTTCTTATCCTCTCTAAACAGAGTACAATTCAACTACATATTTCGAAGATCCTCTCATACTTTCCTCCTTCTTGTTTTTTTTCTGAAGACGAGCTGAAATCAGTGAAGCACTTCCATAAATGCCAAATGCCAAACAAATATTAACATCATCCCATTGCTTAGGGATAGAATTCGTAATGATAACAGTCTTGAAGGCTTGACATAAATAAATTAAGTGCTGTACCGGATTATGCTGGTTGCAGCGTCAAAACTGTGTCAGAGGTCTGCAGCGATAAGAATATATTTATGAAAAGCACTGAATTCGATTACCTTATCACGAATAAAACGCTAAATGTGTCTGTTTACCAGACTCTTATCCATCAGACATTAGCGTAAGAGTCCAAAAGGTAACGAATGAAAATAATCAGCAAGGAAGTCGATTACAACTAAAAGATTGTATCTTTTCGGGTTATATGACAAATAGTAGTAACACTCTAATCGATTGAACCCTTGGACTTCCAAGGAAAAAAGAAAATCTTCAATCTTCCGAGTAAACCCTGAAAAAGATACAAATTCTTTATAAGAATTACCGTCCTAAGGCCTCCCTCTTCCAAGAATAACAAAAGAGAGATACGAACAACAACAAAAAACAGTAAGACTGTGGAACAGAAAAAAGTTGTTCTTTTTTTTGTTCTGTCTTCTCTTGAATTAAATAGCTGCAGACGCAATACGTGATTATTAGACGCCACACGGATCATCAACACCGGTAGCTGGCTTCTGAAGAGAATCTTCACTTAATAGGGTCGGCGGCGTATGTATGTAGGTACTTCTTGTTCGTTGTCGACCTCTTCTCTGGTGTCTTCAACTTGCTTGCAAAGTTTAATCCTTTATTATTCCGTAACTGTGGCAAACTCTACACGTCTTGTTTGCCGATATGTATCTTTTCTATTTGTACTAGCAGTACGTATCTATGTGTGAGTTTGAATGTATTCCTGTACACCGGATGTCCGGTTTTAATACCTTCAAAGTATGTAGAGCACTTGAGGTCGCACTTCCCTTAAAAGGCGACAACGAGATGTCGATGTACATACATACATATGTTGGTATATGTTGAGTCAAGGAATTCCGCTAAAAAGGTAATATGTCAAGAGATCAAGCGAAAGAATGAAGAATCATTGCAGCGCGCACAGGAAAAAGGTTACATAATGCCAAGACACGTACAAGCTTTTGTTTCGCACAAATGCGACACGACACGGCCGGGCTATAGATACATTATGCGTTTCAGTACTTATTTATCTCAAAACGTACTCGAATGGAATTTCATGGTTTTTCCTGTGCTATAGTGGCCCCCTTTGCCACTGTGTGTGGAGGAACACAGCGCGAAAGAGAGAGTGAGGCTCCATTTACTCCACACCACACCACACCACACAAGACCAATGTTCATTAGTGAAATGGACAAATAAGTTGCAAAGTATCTTTGTATCTATACAGATCGAAACCCAAGAGAAAGAAAAGAATGGAATGTTATGAACACCAGCACACCACCCAACCAAAGTTGGATACCTAAAGGTACAACTTACATTGTGTGGTGGTGGTTTAATGGTGACAGACAGGAAGCATTCCAAGATTATTCTGGGAATGTGTGTACAACTTTATGACTGCCTTTAGTATGTTCTCCGCATTCTTGTAATTTGATCACCTGGAGACTTTATATCAAATTAAAGGAAAAAAAATGTTTTTGTTTATAAAAAAAAAACTGCTTGTACTCGTATGATATCACTTTTCATCGGAGAGAGCGAGGTTGCTTGTTAAATCACTTACTCTGGAATTTTTCCTACCAAGGATATATGTTTTCTCATGGATGCCAATTTTTTTTCCCATTTTTTTTTATCCATATTCAGAGTGTAGCTGAAGTTTTTTCTAAGACGACAGCTGACATTTTGTCTGTCAAAATACACTACATACACACACATACTGTAAGAAATTAACTTGAACAATGTAACATGATCTTTGGATTAAATCATTTGCGATAATATGGTTCATGTGGCAACCGAAAAGATACAATTGCCTTGGGTGACCTATTGAGCATTATGTGTCCAATGATGGAGTTCGGAATTGCCTTTGTTAATGTCCAATATAGTCATCGTGGTATGTAGTGTATAGCTATGTGTAGTTGACTTTTGTTTGGTTAATTAATTCAATAAAAGGAAATGAGCAATCATTTGTAGTTTGTGTACTGTTGCATGTATTCGTATGGATTGTATTCTATTCATTCGTGAATGGGAGATTTTATTTATTATTTATTTTTCATTTACTTTACTTGATTAAATGTCGTTTTCAATTGATTGAATGTGGGAAGATTAATTGGAAACTAATTTTGTAGTTTTTTTTTTTTTATTTTGATTTATTGAACTGATTGAATTTTTATTTTAATTTTTGTTGCGGGTAAAATAAATGGGGATTGTATTCAGACACAAAAATAACAAAGATTTTTTTAATAATTTGCATCCATTGCTTTACCCACAAACTTAGTCCTTTTCCTAGGTCTCGAAGTGTAGGGGCCTTTTAAAATATATTTCAAGTTGCCTATCTTAGCAACTCTGGCAAAACCATGACAATTTATGACTCTTTTTAAAAAAACTGAAAGTGCTCCCCTTAACTCTAATATTTTTCAAGGCTCCTTCTTTGTCACTGACAGAGCTTAAGATACATCACTCCCAGTTGAATGAATTTTCAACTTAAGAACCCTTAAACCAGACCCATAGTCTTGACCTTTTTCAAAAAGTAGAAAATCAGCTATTCTGATTGATATTCAAAAAAAAAAGTCAAAAAACCCAGAGCAATCAAATTGAATCTCCAAAAACGTGTTTGCTAGCGAGTTCTTAAAAATAACCAACCAAATAGTTGGCGTAATTTTTAAAAATTATATGCTCGCAGTATCGTTGAATACCATCTTTCTTTAAAAAAATTGAAAACCTTAAGAAAAGCATCAAAATTAGTAAAAAAAATGTTGCTTTTGATCCCGACCACTCCTACTTAGAGTTTTAGGGTTTTTGGATTTGGAATGTTGCAGATAATAATACAATCGAATAAGCACCTCGATATTTTTGTAAATATAATAAAAAAAAAAATCTAAAGATGTATTCAAGTACCACAATGTATTGAAGTACCCGAAGGTGGTGAGTGCACTTCTCTACTCTTCCTACAAATGCACGTATCTTCGTCTATGTTTTGCAAAGTCACATCTATAGCAATGGACTTATATATTCAGCTAGGTTGGTCGGTTGATCCTTAGAGACTAAACAAACATTCAATGAATAGAAATCTTTACAATTGATCGTCAAAGATCGCGTACTGCATGGCAAGGTTTCTACGTTTTGGTTAAAAAATTGTTCTCATAAAAGTGAGCAAAGTAAATCTGAAATATATCGAAATTTTTACACAACATGTTATAACCATCTTATCATTTTCATTATTGATGAAATAGTGCCGCATTCAAGTTTTAGACTGTATCTCTTGCATTGATGCAACTCAACTATGTTATGAAAGGAATTCGGTCGATGTGTTATTACAAAATGTTATTGGCAGTCAAAATTGAGGTGATAAATATTTTAATACACACATTCTTCGCTTGAAAACATTTCTAATGAGTTATTATTTAATTTAATTGTACATTGTCAAGTGCGGTGCGGAGCATATTTAATCAAACTTATTTGTAACAAAACTTTCATCAATTTAAAATATGATTATCGCTGGTTGACCACACGCTTTCGAAATTACACAAATTGTCCTGACAAACACAATTAATTAAATTAAATAAACATGATTTCGGTGCAACCATACACACAGCATAATACGAGTTATTGGTTCGCCTCTGCACGTTAATCCTATCCACAACAATGCATTTAATCCTACACAGTTTTTTTTTTTTTCTTTTTTCTTTAAAATATTTGGAACAAAAGCGCGCTTCGATATACATATGTATGTAGGTGTGCGTGTCTTTTTAACCATTTTTCCCGCTCAACTCCATTGGTCAATATAATTATAATTTAATGGGATCCCCATCTTCTATTCATCGAGCATTATTTGCATAAATTCAAATTATGCTAATAAAAATCCATAAAAACATAAAAAAAAAACAACAACAACAGAAACAACAACCATGAATGGGGCGAGGTTCGAGCAGATATGCCGCGAGAGTATACGAATCGAATGAAATTTATGTTAATTTTAATATACACATTTTTTTCGTGTAGAGCTCGACTATGTGTGTTTTTTTTTTATTTCTCCCTGATTTTGATATCACAGAAAGCGATTTTATTTCATATTTTGTGCGCCAATAAAATTGATTGTGATTTAAATCGAATTTTATTATGATGAGTTCATTAGGTTAAATATGGCAACGAAGTGGAAACGTGGTGTGGTAAAGGGGTTTTGTTAGGGTAGATTATGCGTATGCAATTAAAAAAGATGTCTTGGATGGGTTGTGAGACTTTTTTTTTTGGTAGTCTAAAGTCTTGTAATACTGGATTCAACTTGATACAAGTTTTGTTGAAGGTAAAGATTTTTAAAATCATTCATCATCATCATACATAAGTATGTTCGCACTTTTCAGTAAGCAATGCCAATTACTTTGGCCTCTTTTGGCCAAAATAATATTGTCTCTTAGTTCAATTTGTTCAAACGATAATCTATAGTATTTTTTGTTACGCTACTTCTTTCATATCATATCTATATCTCCTCCTCCATTCGCAGTCTATCTGATGAAATGGTTTTTGTTTTTAAAAAATCTCAATCTACTTTGATTTTCTTTCCAGCATCAGAAACTAATCAGACTTTTTCCCTTTACTATAGGATCCCATGAAAGAACTTTGAAAAATATAAATATGTAAAGTATTTAGACGTCTTACTAAGCGCCCTGCCAAAGCAAAACTATCCGATATCTGAATCTTTTCTACTTTCCTTTGTGAAGATTATGGGCATTTTCGGAACCGTCAAAAAAAGTCATATAATTTTGCAAGTGATCGTCAATGCTTTACACAAGTCAATCGTCCACCATGTTTGCAACTGTCATTTTGTGCAGCTGACTTATGACGGGTACAAAATATGCGGAAATGACACGCAAATGACGTTTATGAACATCTGATAATGATTTCGAACACATGACTGTGTTTTCGACAATTTGATACGGATGACGTTTCCGAAAATGCCCTCTGTCACGCTTACCATAGTTATCCATGTCAATCTGTGAAAAGAAAGTGTCAAAAGTAATCAGGGTAACAGAGATTGCAACTTGCCACTGGACCTGTTCAGTAGGTTTTCTAAATCATTCGGTATTAGCAACCTCCTTCAAAAATCAACACTGCTGTCACTAAACTTCGTGAACTGCAGATCTAGTTGTATCTAGTACTTTATACAAGTACTGTTCAGAAATGTATGAACACAGTATGAAATTAAGTCTACTTTTTAAACTCGATCTAGCTTGATCCGTGGGTGACGTGTCCGAGTGCCCACCTTTGGCGAGAGTCTGATAAACATGCGAAAGTAAAACTGTCAAAAGTTTCTCTAATCAACTTGGGGTTCCATGGATCTGTAGTACCAAGGATTCAATGGATTTAATAGGCCTTTGCGAATTTGTATGTTGGGTTCTATTTCAATTAAAGTCTCAATTAGAACTCAATAATATTAGAAACACTTGCTTAACTAGCCGTACCCGTATTACTGGATCGTATTACTGGATCTGCGATGAGCCGAATATAACCATTTCTCATTGCTAAATGGTCCTTAAAACTGAGTGTGGTGATTAAAGCTAGATACTACAAACTTTTTACTCAAAAGAACCCTAGACAAACTATATACCGCTGTTGATCCTCTTCACTTCGAAAAGGTAGATCATGAGGTGTACATTGGCTTATCTATTAGTTATTAATTTTGACGGAATCCGGACATCTCAGTTGTTAGTCAACGTATAGCAAATCTTTCTTAAAACACTAAACTAGTACTGTACTAGCTTTTATTAAACCCAATCGCTGTGACTCTTTGTTGTCGGCTAATAGAAAACACTTCAGTCGTCATTTGTAGGAGAACGTGCTTCTACACAGTTCTCACTATCTTTTATTTATATTCGTTCGAAAACGTTTCCTAATTATGTGACGTAGTTATTAATTGCTTGAGTCATCTAAATCATTCTAGTGGAATCTAGATGACGAAAACACTGTCTAACGTCTGTTCCAAAATTAGTTCGCTAATGCAGAACGATACGAGTATCTGTGAGTCCTTGAAATTGTTTTCAATTAACATCATCTACGGTGCTATGTCAATTCAAGCATCACACCCACCGTAGATTGCAAAAGAGCAACAACAGACATGATCACATCCATTCCTTTGCCAAGTACGAGTATGTATCATACAAAAACGTCATGTTTTTGGCGCACTGATGATGACGAAGATTCCCGATGAATCGATGCCAACTGACTTCGTCACAGAGGTGCACCTACTTCGTAGAAAAGCCAAAACAAATGTCACAGGTGTGACAAAATCCAAATCAAATGCACAACAGATGCTAGCAGATGCCAAACCGATACACAAGCACAAACGCTACAGATACAGATACATTTGCATTCTCATGTGGTTGTCCTCAACTAATCTTCTTGTTGTCTTCTTTGTTGTTTCTTTTTTGTCTCTGATTTTTTTTTTTTTTTATGACAGAAAGGTGATAATTGACTTTTGTGGATCCCACTCTCTAGAGTTAAGGTTAACTACCAACTGACGACAACAACAACAACAACGACGAGACAATCGCTTGATCGAACTACCATTTACAAGAAAAATGTGACGAAAAACACTAAAAACCACAGGACAAGACGAACAAGACGGACAAGCAACAAAATGTTGGTCAATAAAGCGAAGGTGTTGAACTTTTGTGTTCTGTTTAATTACGGTCCACAAACAGATTGTCTGTTAGATACATTGATGGGGGGGCGATAGATACGGCGGCGGGGTAGGAAAGAAAAGAAAAAAAAAAACGCTGGGGTGTAATTGCTTCACACCCGTTTCGACAGTGTACGTCTAGTATCCAGCTTCCCCGCCCCTCGCCAGAGTACAAGTACGAATGGTTTGCTCCCACATATGTGTCCCGTATTATCATCGTGGGCTCATCGCGCACTATTGGTGTGCAGAGTGTGTGCGTTGTGTAGTACAACTATCTTCCCGCGCATTTTCTTCGAAATATCTTCGCGGGTTAAGTTGGGGCGGCGGCGACTACTACGACGACGACGACCGACCGACGGTGTTAAGGCGATGGTGGCTGGCGGAGATAGTGTTGCGCGTTGTCGGCTTTAGGAGGCTATTTTCTCATTATTATGGTAATATTGTGTGTTCGCGTACACACACTTTCAGTCAATTGGAATTTCGAATTAGGCATGCCACGCGTATTTTCATTCATCCGCACCGGATTTGGATGAAGTTTTTTTTTTCGATTCGATTTTTTGTATCTCAACTCAAGCGTTTGTGTTATTTGAAAGGAACGCGTTTTTGTTTTTTTTTTCTGGGAAGTTATTTGTTTTGGACTTTTTTTTTTGATAAATTCTTCTTTTTTTTTTGGGAAATACTACATATTTACCATATTGATATTTTATGGTGGAATCGGTGTGATCGGAAGTTCAATTGAAATAAGAGATGACTCAATAGATATTGAACACTGGGGCTGGAGCATATCGGTTTGGCCGGATTGGCTGGTCTGTATTTGTATGCAGAGAGGGATTGAAGATATTTGTTTGTTTTAGTTTGTTTGTAGTTTTATTAATGGGAAGTTTTGTTTCGGTATTTATAGGGCAGATAAGCTTTTTACCTTTTTTTTCTTGGTTTTTATAAAATGCTTGATAAAATGGAAAATTTACTACCTGCCTACGCAGTTGGATTTTTTTTTCGATTTCTTGTACAAAACTGAAAGCTTTTTTTTTTTATTTGGTAAACTTGATAAACAAACAAAGATGAGGTGGATTCTATTTAGTTTAGTTTGGAGCAGTATTAGGGGAATAGACTCAGAGATTTATGTTCAATTATAAAGCAAAAGAATGATTTTTTAAGAAACGAGTGGGGGGAATTCTCGCTATGGGAGCGATGGACCTGATGAGTACACATTTTTATTTTGAGTTTATTTAGTAAAATGTACACTGAAGTACAATGATTCAGTAAATATCAGCAAACCGCGGTTAAGAGGAATCCCTTTATTGGGGATGCCCCAGGAAACAGTGGAATCCATGCAATGTATGATCAATCGACTTCAAACCATGTCTGTGAAGTTATTCTCGCTGTCAGAAATGGGAATTTTGAGGAGAGCAAATAGTTGGGATAGAACAAGGATCTATGGGTCTTAATTGGCACTTTTCTACTAACTTTAAAGTTGGATCCAAGCTATGTAGTGAGATTGCTGGGCTTAGGCTATACAAGCCTTCAACTACTAATGATTTGTTTAAGATTGACATCACTTGCATTTGAATCTGTCGGTCGGTTAGTGTTGTTCGGGGTCTCATTCTAAGTTGGAATAATTGATGATCCTGACCATACTCTACCTCCTTCATGGATCTACTTACATATCTGAGTTCCTTACAATCCATAGGCAGATACAATTTATATTAGCCAACTCCTTGTACACTAGTCTAGATCTTAACCATTTCTTCCAAACAACTGTCTTTATTTTCTAAAATAAATGGCTGCCGGCATCGATAGCCCTAATTTCAATGCACTTCCTCTCGGCTGCATTTTCATCTGCTCAGTGAGCCATATCCATGCTCAGTCATGAGTCAAACCAACACTATAGAGAGGTAATTTTTACATAACCTAGATGTTAATAGGGTATGGATACCTCAGGGCGAATGTACACAAGTTGGAACACAATGAACAGGTTCGATCGCGCTACAAGGTGCAAAAGGTATCAACTAGACCTATCACCAAAGTTATTATCAGACAGATGGTAAAGTCTTAACAAATCTCGTATACATATGAGAAACGATGACAATTTCTGAGGATCCTACAGAAAATGGGTTGGTGTTGGAAATCCCTCTACTAATACTACGAGTTACATAAGTGTCGTCTTTAAAAGATTCTCACAAGCAGCAGTAAAGGCTTTGACCAAGCAAGTCAAAACTAGACTGTCACTTACTTGGGTCCTTCACCAATAGAATATCAAAAGTCACGAAATTTTCAAGTAATTTGCCTAATAAGCTTTACGATCTCCATTAAGCGGTTCTTAACTTTCCTGTGACTTATCCATCAGTCGTCTAAAGATAGGAAAGTTCAAACAAATGAACTGCAATAAAGAGCCATAAATATAGCATTCCGTCGGCAGTAATAGGGACTAATGGGGACTTTCAATAAAATACCCAAAGACCTTGGAAGGCATTCGAAAAATGTTCTTATTTTTAATCTTTTTTTAAAATGTTGTCTCTAATCCTTTCGAAATCACGCGTCTTTAGCGTGAAGTTTAAGGGAATTTGACTTTATTTAGTCAAGTGTGATTGGTTCTTCTATTATTCAGCCTGACATCTACATAAGGTGTATCTAGCATTCACTGATAAGCTTTATTGACAGAGTGCTTAAAAGTAGCTGTTTGGCTCTTAATATAATATTGTTTTGAATTCAGAAGCTACCCACTTTATAAGTCAGATCCTTCCATTTTTGGAATCACTTTCAAGCGGATATCGAAAGATAAACATGATTTTTTCCGCGAAAAACAAGTTACAAGAGTTAAAGTGGATCCACGTTAGCATACCTGAAAATAGAAATGACCTATATTCCTCTACTGATGATGTATTTCTTGGAAACCCTCTAACAACGCAGATAATTGCGAAAAGCATATGGCTTTTCCCAGTCCAAACCTTGACCTGCAATAAAAAAATAACAAAACAGAAATTCCTTACCCTGAATCATCATCATTACCATTATCATCTTATTCCACATGGTAAATTTACATCCCCACACAGTTGGTCGGATAAACCGCTCAAACTCCGATTATATTATGTACACCCACCCAATCCTACAGACGTCCCCATATATGTAGGAGATACTCATGTATCTACGTATCTTTATAGATTTATGGCAATTAAAAATTCTATGAAATTGATTAACTTAATTAAGTACGGTTCAATTGATAGAACTTTATACATATTGCAGCACCCAATAGGCATCTTCAATTGACAAAAAAAAATGGAAGGAGAAAAAATATTACAAAATCTTACCCCAATCTGATATAGAATCTTCGTTGGCATATGTTGGGCTTTCTGATGCTCTCGCAGCTCATTCTGTTCGATTTGATGATGATGCTGTTGCTGCTGCTTCTGCAACAACATTTGTCGCGATCGTCTGCGATCCAATTGATTGTTAGTACTACTACCAACGATCGATTTTTGCTTCAAGTAATTACTATTCTCAAACACTTGCTGCTGATGTGATGCGATCGGTGATGATTGTGGATTGTCGTACACTTCGAGTGGTAATCGTGTACCGATCGCAAGATCGGTTAATTGACAAAAAACCATTAATGACAATGTTACTGTCAGCATTTTGTTGTTCAAAAATCGGTATTTTTTTTTTCTAAACAGCAACACTTGTAGTCCTTGAGAGCGCGCAAGGAAAATTATCCACAAAATAGTTATGCAAAAAAAAAACAAACACGATCAATCAATAATTTTACACGATCGTGATCGTGAGTTGACGTACGTACGTAAAAGTCAATCAAAGATCATAGAAATGAGATCGTTGGCTAACTGACTATGGCAATTCACGATACGAATCAATTGCTGTTGCATTTTCATTCATTAAAATGAATTCGAGAAAAAAAAGAACATAATCGTTGTCTTTCCCTTTTGGTTTTGTATTTTGTATTAGTGCCCGTATTTCTCTCTCTGTGACTTCAGATTAAAGACCAATAATAAGCGAGAGTATGTGTCTTATTCACGACTTTAATAGATAATATACCTTTGTTGTTGCTGAGAGACACGGAATGTGTAGTAATTTATAGATTAATGGTTGGATTCGATTCAATTCAATTCGATTCGATTCGACTGTTTTTTTTTTTGTTTTGTTGTTTAAACCACACAACGTCGTTTCACATTTCACAGAAGAATGCCTAGCATATAGCAACGCGAATAGGAAAGCATAATCAAATCACGAACAACAATGACGACAAGTTACAAGTATCTATTGATGATTGGTTGTATTGATTTGTCGCAAAACAGCATTTTTCACAAACAATTTTGCATTTTCAAACATCACATGCACTATAGATACGAGTACTCGGTAAACTTCCAACTGACAGTTTCACTGCGCTGTATTACTGAATGAAAACGCGAATGAATGTATGAATGAACGACGACGACCGTATCAAATGTCATGGATTGTATCTGTTTTGATGAATCTTTTTCGATAAATATTTGTACTAAAGCGATTTGCAAGGTATCCTTAATAAAAACTCGTCCAAAACTACACGTAGATAGGATATTTTTCTCTGAAGAATAAATGAAAGATACAAAAAAAAATGTGCGCGCGTCAAACAACTTCACTTTCCGAACTGATCAAATAAACTAAAAACAACACGTAAAAAAACACAACATCGGGAAGAACTTGAATGAAAACCAATACATCGGTGGAAGGAATTCGATTTTGTCGGTGTATTGCATTATTTGTATCTATGTGTGTACTACGTTTTATACACATACAGTGGTGCGATTAAGCAGCCAGCCAGCCAGCAGCACAGTTGAGTTGAGAGTAAGTAGTACGGTGTGGTGTCTGCTAAGCGACTTGATGTTATGAATGAAGTTAAATTGTTGTTGTTGTTCTCCGTGCTGGATTGTCTTCATAACCAGCACAGCTGGAGGAGGAGGAAGAGGATGAAGAGGACGACTACGACAGCAGCGACGACAACGACGACAACGACGACGACCATTGGACAAGACGAAGAGGTAGGAGGGTAAGAAATACTTGTGAGTTGTAAGTAATATATGGTCAGTTCTTGCGAATGAGGAGAATACACATGATGCTGTGGACTATTGCTGCTGTTGCTATTGCTGGTGATGATGCTGGTATTACTACAGAGAGTAGCGAGCAAGAGATACTTCATATCTACCTGCGCGCGCGAGAATACACAAAGTAATTATTATACACAGACACACATACCAGACCAGACCAAGTTATTCAGTTGGTTAGATAGTTCGGATTCAAATAGTCTTTGGTGTAACGTTGGAGATTAACAGTGAGCTTAAGATTTACAAGTTAATTGAAGTTGCTCTTAGACTTACTCTTAAGACTGTCGTGGGGAACTTTTGCACGACTGCACTGAGAGAAATTATTTGATTTATTTGGCAGATTTTTTTTTTTTTACCTGAAACTTCTCCTATAACATATACTATACTCTACTATGTACTATATCCTGAACTCGTTATTTTCTCTTAACAAGCCAGACTCAGACGACAACTGTCTTTATATCATGTCCTAGGAGTATGTAAAAGAAAAAACCTAGGTGTTCAAATTATCTCTCTCATAGATAGTCTATGACTACGCCCACTTTTCGGGGGCGTTTCCATTTAAAAAAAACTGATTTTGATGATATCTTGCAAGTAACATCCGCAGGCGTATGAAATTATCGTTAAGTAGAGCTGATACAAGACGGGGTACCGTCATCGAAAATGGAAAAAGTCTCTTCATCCACTGAAAATGCAATATCGCCTCATTTCTCCTCCCCCTTAGCGTTTTTCGTGAAATGGGACAAAATTAACAAAAAACTTAAGCAAAAAACGTTCAGAGGATGACTTAGATTTTGGTGTACTCTGCTGCCCGATATTTAGCATTTCGTGAGGAATGGGGGGAACCACCATTGAAAATGGAAAAAGTCTCTTCATCCACTGAAAATGCAATATCGCCTCGTTTCTCCTCTCCCTTAGCGTTTTTCGTGAAATGGGACAAAATGAACAAAAAACTTAACCTAAAAACGTTTAGAGGATGATCTAGATTTTGGTGTACTCGGTTGGCCGATATTTAGCATTCCGTGAGGAATGGGGGGTACCACCATCGAAAATGGAAAAAGTCTCTTCATCCACTGAAAATGCAATATCGCCTTATTTCTTCTCTCCCTTGGCGTTTTTCGTGAAATGGGACAAAATGAACAAAAAACTTAACCAAAAAACTTTTAGAGGATGATTTAGATTTTGGTGTACTCGGTTGGCCGATATTTAGCATTCCGTGAGGAATGGGGGGTACCACCATCGAAAATGGAAAAAGTCTCTTCATCCACTGAAAATGCAATATCGCCTCATTTCTCCTCTCCTTTGGCGTTTTTCGTGAAATGGGACAAAATGAACAAAAAACTTAACCAAAAAACTTTTAGAGGATGATTTAGATTTTGGTGTACTCGGTTGGCCGATATTTAGCATTCCGTGAGGAATGGGGGGTACCACCATCGAAAATGGAAAAAGTCTCTTCATCCACTGAAAATGCAATATCGCCTCATTTCTCCTCTCCTTTGGCGTTTTTCGTGAAATGGGACAAAATGAACAAAAAACTTAACCAAAAAACGTTTAGAGGATGATTTAGATTTTGGTGTACTCGGTTGCCCGATATTTAGCATTTCGTGAGGAATGGTGGGTACCACCATCGAAAATGGAAGAAGTCTCTTCATCCACTGAAAATGCAATATCGCCTCGTTTCTCCTCCCCCTTAGCGTTTTTCGTGAAATGGGACAAAATGAACAAAAAACTTAACCAAAAAACGTTTAGAGGATGATTTAGATTTTGGTCTACTCGGTTGCCCGATATTTAGCATTTCGTGAGGAATGGTGGGTACCACCATCGAAAATGGAAGAAGTCTCTTCATCCACTGAAAATGCAATATCGCCCCATTTCTCCTCTCCCTTAGCGTTTTTCGTGAAATGGTGCAAAATGAACAAAAAACTTAACTAAAAAACGTTTAAAGGATGACTTAGATTTTGGTGTACTCGGCTGCCCGATATTTAGCATTTCGTGAGGAATGGTGGGTACCACCATCGAAAATGGAAGAAGTCTCTTCATCCACTGAAAATGCAATATCGCCTCGTTTCTCCTCCCCCTTAGCGTTTTTCGTGAAATGGGACAAAATGAACAAAAAACTTAACCAAAAAACGTTTAGAGGATGATTTAGATTTTGGTGTACTCGGTTGCCCGATATTTAGCATTTCGTGAGGAATGGTGGGTACCACCATCGAAAATGGAAGAAGTCTCTTCATCCACTGAAAATGCAATATCGCCTCGTTTCTCTTCTCCCTTAGCGTTTTTCGTGAAATGGGACAAAATTAACAAAAAACTTAACCAAAAAACGTTTAGAGGATGATTTAGATTTTGGTGTACTCGGCTGCCCGATATTTAGCATTTCGTGAGGAATGGTGGGTACCACCATCGAAAATGGAAGAAGTCTCTTCATCCACTAAAAATGCAATATCGCCTCGTTTCTCCTCCCCCTTAGCTTTTTTCGTGAAATGGGACAAAATGAACAAAAAACTTAACCAAAAAACGTTTAGAGGATGATTTAGATTTTGGTGTACTCGGCTGCCCGATATTTAGCATTTCGTGAGGAATGGTGGGTACCACCATCGAAAATGGAAGAAGTCTCTTCATCCACTAAAAATGCAATATCGCCCCATTTCTCCTCTCCCTTAGCGTTTTTCGTGAAATAGTGCAAAATGAACAAAAAACTTAACTAAAAAACGTTTAAAGGATGACTTAGATTTTGGTGTACTCGGCTGCCCGATATTTAGCATTTCGTGAGGAATGGTGGGTACCACCATCGAAAATGGAAGAAGTCTCTTCATCCACTGAAAATGCAATATCGCCTCATTTCTCCTCCCCCTTAGCGTTTTTCGTGAAATGGTGCAAAATGAACAAAAAACTTAACTAAAAAACGTTTAAAGGATGACTTAGATTTTGGTGTACTCGGCTGCCCGATATTTAGCATTTCGTGAGGAATGGTGGGTACCACCATCGAAAATGGAAGAAGTCTCTTCATCCACTAAAAATGCAATATCGCCTCGTTTCTCCTCCCCCTTAGCTTTTTTCGTGAAATGGGACAAAATGAACAAAAAACTTAACCAAAAAACGTTTAGAGGATGATTTAGATTTTGGTGTACTCGGCTGCCCGATATTTAGCATTTCGTGAGGAATGGTGGGTACCACCATCGAAAATGGAAGAAGTCTATTCATCCACTAAAAATGCAATATCGCCCCATTTCTCCTCTCCCTTAGCGTTTTTCGTGAAATGGTGCAAAATGAACAAAAAACTTAACTAAAAAACGTTTAAAGGATGACTTAGATTTTGGTGTACTCGGCTGCCCGATATTTAGCATTTCGTGAGGAATGGTGGGTACCACCATCGAAAATGGAAGAAGTCTCTTCATCCACTAAAAATGCAATATCGCCTCGTTTCTCCTCCCCCTTAGCTTTTTTCGTGAAATGGGACAAAATGAACAAAAAACTTAACCAAAAAACGTTTAGAGGATGATTTAGATTTTGGTGTACTCGGCTGCCCGATATTTAGCATTTCGTGAGGAATGGTGGGTACCACCATCGAAAATGGAAGAAGTCTATTCATCCACTAAAAATGCAATATCGCCCCATTTCTCCTCTCCCTTAGCGTTTTTCGTGAAATGGTGCAAAATGAACAAAAAACTTAACTAAAAAACGTTTAAAGGATGACTTAGATTTTGGTGTACTCGGCTGCCCGATATTTAGCATTTCGTGAGGAATGGTGGGTACCACCATCGAAAATGGAAGAAGTCTCTTCATCCACTGAAAATGCAATATCGCCTCATTTCTCCTCCCCCTTAGCGTTTTTCGTGAAATGGGACAAAATTAACAAAAAACTTAACCACAAAACGTTTAGAGGATGATCTAGATTTTGGTGTACTCGGTTGGCCGATATTTAGCATTCCGTGAGGAATGGGGGGTACCACCATCGAAAATGGAAAAAGTCTCCTCATCCACTGAAAATGCAATATCGCCTCATTTCTCCTCCCCCTTAGCGTTTTTCGTGAAATGGGACAAAATTAACAAAAAACTTAACCACAAAACGTTTAGAGGATGATCTAGATTTTGGTGTACTCGGTTGGCCGATATTTAGCATTCCGTGAGGAATGGGGGGTACCACCATCGAAAATGGAAAAAGTCTCTTCATCCACTGAAAATGCAATATCGCCTCATTTCTCCTCCCCCTTAGCGTTTTTCGTGAAATGGGACAAAATTAACAAAAAACTTAACCAAAAATCGTTTAGAGGATGATCTAGATTTTGGTGTACTCGGCTGCCCGATATTTAGCATTTCGTGAGGAATGGTGGGTACCACCATCGAAAATGGAAGAAGTCTCTTCATCCACTAAAAATGCAATATCGCCCCATTTCTCCTCTCCCTTAGCGTTTTTCGTGAAATAGTGCAAAATGAACAAAAAACTTAACTAAAAAACGTTTAAAGGATGACTTAGATTTTGGTGTACTCGGCTGCCCGATATTTAGCATTTCGTGAGGAATGGTGGGTACCACCATCGAAAATGGAAAAAGTCTCTTCATCCACTGAAAATGCAATATCGCCTCATTTCTCCTCTCCCATAGCTTTTTTTCGTGAAATGGGACAAAATAAACAAAAAAATTAACTAAAAAACGTTTAGATATATAGCATTTCGCTTCTGCCAGGGTGATATAGAGTCTCGCAGTGGATTTGTTTGCGTTTATATAAACGGATCCAAATGGAAAAAGGTGTGGGGAAAGTTATTGTCTCTCAATATCAAAATTATTGCGAATAGAGAGGTTTTGTCGTGGTAAAGGTATAATGTGATACTCACGATATACATATATCGAACTATTTTTGCAGAAGCTGTAAGAATAAGGAAGAAGGAGAGACTAATATTCGCCTCCTATGCACCTGTTAACTCGAAAAATGCTATCTCTACAAGAGTACTTCTTCCACAACCTCGCGAAGATAAGCATTGTGCTTTATAATGAGTTCCTCTTAGCTCAGCGGGTAGATTAAATTCACTAGATCCTGTGGTATCTTAATGGGTCTACTCTGTCCTAAGTGTGGCTGCACTTTTGCGACGTACCAATAGAGTCTAATTCAACCGAACTTATTTTCAGTTTGGTCGAAACTCTGTGGGTGACTTCAAGATCTAGAAATTTTATATTCAGTGCATCGCACAGCTAATTGTCTTCTGAAGTCACTCGCATCTTTATTTTAGTCTGGTCCATTCCGTTTTACTAGAACAAGCATAGAAGTTTAAAGGCTTCGAAAGTAAGGTGCTGGCACGAGTATCAAAGAAGAACTCATCTTATTTTAAAATCACTGTCCTATTCTTATTCAGCTCCTTCTTCTGTATGATTGGATGAGAAGGATGCTAATTAACTTCTCCTCCGTCATCTGTAACTAATGCCGAATACGCTCTTAGCCCCCCATGCGTTTTATGTATGTATTTGTATTCTCTCTTCAAATTAATAACCAATCACAAATTAAGAACAGAAACGAGATGAAAATAATGTAATTTCCTTTAATGAAGACATAACGCACCACGAAAAAAAGAACAACATCTTTAGAATTCGTTTTGCTTTTTTTTTTTTGTGAATAACAAGCTACATTGACCCCGCTCAACTTGAAGCATCTTCTTTTTATTTTTTTTTATTGTTAATTCTCTTCCACTTCACACACCGGATGTTGTCTTGACCCGGAAGTTATAAACTTACATATTACAACCACACATAGTTGATGGTGGTTAACAGTGGTCTCAAGATTGACCATTAAAATGCTAAACCTCAAAAGAAGATAATGTACCACGCATCTATCTTCGGTGCGATAATGTGGAAACTTAGGAAAAAAATAAATAGTTTTTTACATTGTAAGGAATATCTCAGTTTGATGGATCGAACTGAGAAGATACAATGTAATCAATCTAATTGAAATGTTGGAATTTAGTTTAATGAACTTTTGAATGAGGTATGTGGCTTACTCGTCCGTGTATGGTGAAATATTGGATGTTAGCTGAATTTACTAATAATTGTTCAATGTAGGATTTCAATCCTAGATTTGTGCGATAAACGATAGCAATGCCTATTTGCTTTTTCTAAAATAACATTAGTAAAACTGCCGCGAGATTTGTTGTACCATGTTAGTTACTTTTCGATTCGGTTAGTGTTGGTATAAGTAGAGTTTAAACTCTTCTAAGACCCGTCAACGAAAATGAAACCGAAGATCATCCAATGAATATCTTCATCTGTTTTTGTTAACGTCCAGGCTTTTGCGCAATAAAGCAAGAATGGGATGATGAGGGTATTATGTAGAGTATCCCTGGCGTTTCTTGACAGCATTGCCTTCCTAGGCCAAACCGAAATAGCGATTGGGAAGAGTAATTCTTCGTTTTTTTCTGAATTAATATAGCAACTTGTTACGCCCAACAAACTCGTACTTCTCTGGGCGCATGATTGAAATTGGTCTTTCATTTGAATCTTCATAGGTGATCGCTCAGGATTATCTCAGAAAAAAGATATTTGGAAGACTATAGAACTTTTTACATATATTGAGTGCAGCAGGTCCTTATTTAAAATAAATACGAGATTTAGTATTTTACGCAACAAGTCCGTGTTGGACCAAAAGCCTAGCTTTTTGCACAATCCACAATCCATATTGCATTTAATGCCGTATTCGAAGGACATCTTTTTCTTTCGATTTTGTTAATGTTTTTTAAACAAAGACACTTTTAAATGTCTGTTAAAAGTTCGGAAACTTGAAAAAATTTTGTAAGAATCGAACTTTAAAATCACGTTAGGCCTACGAGTATAAACGAAAGCTAAACGAACCAAGAACTGTTAAGATCGTTCCTCACAAACTTTCTTAAACTTTAGGAATCTTTCTGACGTAGATAGCGTACTCGTAAGAAGAATAGTTTAGATACATTTAGGATTGATTCGAATACTCTCGCATTACGCATACGATACGCATTGATGTCCATTCGCTCTACATGTCCTAGCCAACTCAAACGACTGAATAAATCCTTTCTGCAGTCTAAATGTTTAATTCAAGTATCTTGCTCGGACTACCCAAGCCTACACTTTCTTCGGGACACCGCAGATCAATTTTTAATACAGGATATGCAATTTTCCTCCATAATTTCCGCCAAATTTTTACTTGCACCTACATAGTATACCTACAGGACACATATTGGATTCGTGAAAAAACTTCAAACTCGAGACTTTAATCAAAATTGATAGTACTATGATGGAGAAGTGCAAAAAAGCGAGTCCGGCAATTTCGTCGGTCTATCTGTCTGTATGGTCGACTGCAGCCTAAACGGCTGAACGGATTAGCTTCAAACCTTATACCTGTAGTCTGTTGGTTCACACCTCAAGGTTTGTATTCATATCAAGATCAAAATTAAAGGTAATTTACTTGAGGCCGATTTTAATAAAAATGTATTTTCTCGAAAACGGCTCTTAGGAATTTGATAAAATTTTATATTTGAGTAAGTTTGGCTATATGCCGAAAGAGGACTTTTTGCGCGATAAATTCAAAGAACGTTACTATTGTAAATGGACTGTTTTTCGCGTATTTCTTCACCGATTGAGCTTAAAATTTATATCTGTGAAATATAAGAAGAAGATATTTCATACAAAGTTTGAAACATCCACGCCCTCTTTTTAGAACTTTCAGAACTTCTAAGTATTTTAATTTTTTGACTAGAAATTGAAAAAAATCATTGAGACAAAGTTTATAGGCAGTCAAATTCTCTATAATTCATTCATAAATTATATATGCCCGCTCCCACCTTCGATCCCTTAAAAAGAATGATCTGAAAAATGAACAATTTATAAATCTTTAACATAAAGGTGGAAGTACGTACGACCCAGTCGTGTATTTTTTTGCGATGCTTTTTGAAAACAACTACATATACTCTTGAATGTTTGTTAGAAGTTTGGAAACTAGCAAATAACTTTTTCTGTTGTCTAAGAATCTAACCTTAAACTTTAATGTCTCAAACAATTACTTCACGAGTTAAAATAGTTGAATTTTATCTTTGTAGGCGTTTTTGTATGCGAACTGAAATTTAGACTCTTAAGGTATGGATTGTTTGAAAATATTTTCGCAAGAAGAATAGGATTCACTTATTTCGTTGACCAGAATTGTCATTTAGGCAATCTACTGTTTGGTTGAGTTCGTTTCACAGCCTGACAAGGTTATTCTTCACTTGACAACAGTGACCTTTGATTTGAATAATCAATTCTGGATTTTATTTTGATGCGAACATCATTCACCTTTCATGCTCAAGAGAATGCAAAAAATTCCTATTTGGCCCATTTTCTCATTAAACACTTAAGCACTTAACTGGATTTCAACAGTAGACAAATTGGCAGGAAATCCTTGTCCATCGACTGCCAACTCAAAGGTGGGAATGTGCATATTTCACTGGTTCATCTCGCTTGAGAAATATGTAAATTCGTTTTTTTTTTTATCGAAAAAAGGAAATACAAATTAATATCGTGTCTAATGCTATACTAAAGAACCACCTAATGGTGTTTTCGCTCTCATATTTCTTCCCAAGAAATATCTTTTAAAATTCAAATTAACGATTTTTTTTTATTCTTCATTTCATTTTGAGCAAAAAAAAAAACCAAAATATTACAAAAAGAATCAAAATCATATTAACCAAACCGGATATCGTATTTATTATTAAATTACTCTCCGGCCGACCCTTGATAGATGAGGCAGATTTATTCATATGCGATTATGGCTGCGTATGTCCCTTCAAAGAATTTGTAATTAATTTTATTATATCATTTTTGTTAGCATATTCACGTGTAAACACATTCATGAAATGAGATTTTGTGGTTTTGCTTTAGACAAAAAAAAAACATACATATGTATGTGCATAGTACAGTAGTAAACATCAGTGTTGTTGTTATTATTCCGATTTGTTTTTTTTTATTTAGTTTTTATTTTTTAATTCTAGGAAAAATGTATGCCGTCATCGGTCGTCGACATGGCAAAATCGTATCTGGTGACCTAACGCAGGGAAGTGGGAACTTCTCTGTAATGGCGTATCTTCCTGTGATCGAATCGTTTAATTTTGCACAGGAAATTCGGAAGCAGACATCGGGGCTAGCAGCACCGCAATTAATGTTTAGCCATTGGGAGGTAAGTGTTGTTTATCGGATCGCACACGTGTCGTAGAATAATATTTAGTTGAGTGTCGGGGAAATTTATGGTAAAAGTGCTTCTGACTCGGAATCGAAGATATGCACGTGTTTGCTATAGTTAGTGGCAGTTAAGATGTTTATATTTGGAAATAGGCCTAAGGCACTACTTACTGTCTCCTAGGTGATCGATGAAAAACGTGATCAGATCGATCGGCACCTAGAAGTACATATGTATGTGAACGTATCCTTGTGAAGGAAGGGTTGGAGTGTGTCACTTTTTTTTATTTTTTGTAGAGTCCCGAGTCAGAAGGCCTAAATTAGTGATCAACGCTTGTAAAAAAATAGTTAGCCTCGATGCGTCCTACAAGTTGTGGCGCCAAATTATTTAGCTAATTATTTCGTAAAGGATCATGACCAACCTGGAGGTACCCTAGTGAATTGCGATGACCTGTCAGTAGAAGTGTGAGCTGGATCTGATGACGTATGATAAAGTGCATTATCGATTCATATGTAAAAGCAGTTCCTTATCCTGTGTAGGACCTAAGCGTTTGATGTTTCCCCAGAACTGAGAAGCATTCTTGTTGGCACGACTTGTGAAGCTAAGTCTGCGATGGGTAGGTTTGCACCTAAGTGCATTCTGTGAGCTACCCTTTAACCACTACTCCCTGTGGTGCATCATGCTGTACTGATTCTTTTAAATTGCTAAAACCGAGTTTTCAATCGATCGCTCCGTTTAGGAGTTCTGACATAGTCTAGGACTGGGTTTACATTCGACCGAACTAGCCGCCGTATAGGCTTTGTGCAGATTTATGAGACATACTTCAGTCGGCTGAAGTCAGGGGCGTAATTTCTGCTATTGTTTAAAAAATTCACTAGAAAACACCTCACCTCCGACAATGAATGAGAGTACATGTTTCATTCTCCTCAAGGTTCTACGAGATGTATTCATCAATGGCCGGCTTCCCTCCTGATTCTTGTTATGCATCTCCAGGAAGATAAGATTTCTCAAATCGATTCCTAACAGGATTACGAACAAAAGCGCATTTAACGCCACTGCCTGCATTTCGTAGTATTTCTCTATGGAGACCCAGCATCCTCTCGATGTGGTTTCCTGCGCTACGAAGAACAAAAACCTCACCCCGGTGTGCATTTAATTTTCAAATTTTTTTTTTTTCGAAATAATGCGAATTCCCATTGTTTGCTGACAAGTGCGTACCTGTGTTCTTTCACGTCGAAACAATGCCAAGTACTTGACACACAATACATCAGAGAGTTCCTTTTTTTCTGATAATTTCTACGAAATTCCTCTTCAAGTGGCTAAGGAATTTCATAACTCACACCTTTTTCTCGTCTTACTTTGCACCTGAATAGGTTTTTTTTTCCTTGGTTTATGCCTTAACGGAAGATCGATCATAAATGTTGGTAAAGTCGGCTTCGGCCAATAACGCCATTTAGTGATCATAACAATAAACTCCAACCCCAACTCTTTCGAAAATTAAGTCAAATTAAGACAAACCGGCTTAGGTCCGTAACAACGAATATATCCGTTGGATCGTTGGATCGTTGAATCGTTAATTCGCGCTCTGTTGATCCATTTGTTCGACTTTTAAGAGGGTAAGCCGTAAAAATGTCTTCAGAGTATAAAAGCGTTTCAAGTGTTGAGATATAAAAATCTCTTCGCGCTTCGATCCTTAAAAGGTGTGTAAACAGCCTCCACAGACAATGCCACGATTTTAACTGCTGCACTGGCCATCATTATGAGCGCGCTCAGGTAGTTATTCCATCCACACCACGAGACGACCTTTAGAAACTGATCAACCGAGTAGTAGGTATCCGATTGGGGGAAGAAGACGCTATTCTCTCTCCTCTACCTGTGCTCCTCGCCTCTTGAGGGCCAACACAAAAGAAGGAAATTACACTGGAGAACACTTTTACACCTTTATCACCCGGTCAAAGAAGACCTGAATAACAATAAAAACTCACAACAACAACGATCAAAGTATCTATGTAGCTTCAGCTACGAGTATATACATATGCACGCGGCCTACGTCCAGATCCAGAGAAGAGCGCAGCAGACAATCCAAACAAACACCTTGAAGGCTAAGGTGGAATCGACAGCCACGATAACAAAAAAAAAAAAAAACACTCGCTAACAATAAATACTTCTAAAGAGAAGGCGGTAAAGGAGGCAAAGGACAGAGTGGAGAAGAAGGAGAGCGAGAAAAAAAAAAAAAAAAAACACTACGTGACATAAACAGATTAAGAACGTCGTGATTCGAGAGTAATTTACGAACCAGCTACCGAAATACGTAAAGATGATTATCTTTTGAGAGCCTCGTCATTTTGACAGCAGCACACCAGTAGCAGTACAGGGTGGCTACGGTACGATATACTCTACAAAACGGGTTATCAGATTATTTGTTATTTGTTTTGTTCTCCCACCCCACCGCAACATACTGTCGACAATCTAAATACCAGTAGCCAGCAGCAGGAGGGTACGACGAGTGGTGTGTGGTGTGGTGTGGTGTGCCACAATCCACACCACAGAGAAGTATCTAAAGGCAAACAAACTAAACAGACAGACGACGGATAAAAAGAAAACAAACCCAAGATATTGTAATAAATGCCTAAATACACATTGAATACAGGATTTTAAATCAGGCGCATAATACCACGCCTCTACACGTGACTTCCCCACCTAGTTTGGTCCCGTCGTTGTCGTCGTCGTCGTTGTTGGATAGTGCACGTTACCGTTAATTTATTACAATGCGTATCGCTTTTGATTTTATTCTTTTGCTGGCCAAGATTTAAGTAGCCAGTTATAGGTGTTTAGAGTGTGAAACACTTTTGAGTGGGCTTAGGTGCTAAGCCTTTCGCTTTGCCTCGAAATGGGGGGTGGCATGGACATACAACTCTGTATACATACTTAGGTTGGTACCACGTTTTATAGGTTTGGCTTGAAATCAAGTTTGATTCTTTGATTTGTACATAAGTATGTATGTATGTATTCAGCAACAAAGATTAAATGTGGTCGGGTGAGAATATGGCTTTATCTGATCTGATTCAAATCGGCAGAGTACCCTGTGAAGGTCTATGGAATTCAATTCAAAATTTATTGAGTGGCAATGAAATTTCAAATGGACATCGTAAATTTGAAAGAGGAATTCATGACCAGATTCCGAAATTTATAGATCAGAAGCCGATCCATAAATTTTCGAATGTGATTTCGTAATGAATCCGATCATGCTCTATGGACATGATAAGCCTTAATAGTGGCTACTTACTTAATCTGCTGGCAACACATCCGGATACTAAAGAAAGGTGCTAAGTTGGAGTGAGATTCGTCAAGGTCTTATACAATTTGGACTATTTCTAAGGATATTACCGAGCTTCGCAGTTTTCTCAATCCTCTCGCTGTTTTCTTGTCAAAGTCTATAATGATTCAGATCACGCTTGCAAGGAAGACTTCAAGATCGATACACTCGATGAAGGTAAAGTTCCATCTTAACTGAAAATCACTTTCAAAATGTCTGTCTTTACTAAATCGTTAACGAAAATTTTCTGTTTTTTGTTTTTTGCTTAAAATTGTAGACTAAAATTATTTCCGTCAATTTTGGTGTCCTGTCATTTCACTTACGCAAACTAAATCTCTGGTTCGATTGGATTACACTTATATTAACAACTCTGATCTCATTCGCGTTAAAATAAGTGAATAGAGTTTTTGGGCTTCTACATTGAAATTGTACTTCAAAGTCAGTAAAGTCCTGCAAAACTAAACTGCAGAGTGTAGAATGTAGAATGTATCTTCGTACTTAAAACTGACTGTGTCTGTAGTGAAGATGACTGCAGTATTTTCTTTACCTAACGATACTAAAAACCATTTGCTTCTTGATAGTAAAATAAACAAAATCTAAGTCTAAGCGTGCCGAACGTCATATCTATTGAATATGGTTCTGTGAGCTCACTGACTAATTCTGAACAAAAACGATTGTTTATTTCTTTTAACTATTCCCACATTGATCCATAAAGGACTCAATGATATCGTTCAGTTGGATGTAAATTATTGACCTCCATTCGTCCTTTTTAGTATTAGAATCCAGTGTCTTTCTATGAACCTTACATCACACTGTTCGCACATTAACACTTGCAATACTTTGAAAATATTTCTCTTCTCATTATACACGCAAACTATGATGCAATTGGTTTACTTTCTTGGATAGTGTTGAAGATTCTCAAATTCTACGTAGGCAACGTCCTTTTCTACCTCAATGTTGTAGCTGTATACGAATATGCTAAAGTTTTGTTCAAATGGTTATCGTTTATCCTTCGTTAGTCAAACAAGACGTTTTGTCGAATTTTTGTTTCGGAACCCTATCGAACCTTTAAGGCTAGAATACGGCCCGAAAATGCGAGAAGATGTCTTTTGATTGTGATCTTGAATTATTGCAGATGAAGTCCTCCTGAAAATACATATCCAGACTTTATTCAACATGAAAGTTGTGTACAGCTGACATCCTGTCTGATAGGGTGACGTACAGGGATAGATTTGAGTTTGAAAGCTAATGTATTTTAAGAATTTTTTTTGGCCACATATGTACATGAAGTAGTTATATCAATCAATTTTTGTTTTTAGATAATTGACGTGGATCCATTTTGGGTGCCATCAACTGAAGAAGAATACACTCATTTCGGAGAAAAAGCAGATTCAGCAAATCGTGCCAAAGTTTACATGGATAGTGTTCGCAGGCGCAAAGGACTTTATGTGGACGAGAAAATTATTGAACATGCCGAAAAGCAGAGAACTTTATCGAAAAATAAATAAAATCAAAAAACTATATAGAATCGATATTTGTTTTAATTAAATGTTTGATATATAAAGTAAAATAAAAGACGTTTCTTTGAGAATATTTTGTGTTTTGAGAAATCAGATTTGTTTTTGTAGTAAACTACTTTGGAACAGCAAATTTAGAAGATACCATCTTAATGTCTTGTCGTGCAAGATCATTGTTTCAACATTTACTTACTTGTGCTACAGTTTTGGGTGAACCTGCACCTGAACCAATAAAACTCTTCAGTAAGCCTCGTCCTTAGCTAAATAAAATACTTATTGGACATCAAAGGTTACGGTGAGAAAACTAGACATGGCTCTGTATAGATCGTCTCATATAAGTATGTATGTCATATCCGGTCTTGAAATCGATAAAAATGTAGTGAATATCGATTTATATTTGGGTTTTCTTTTTCAGGATCTGTGGAAGTGTGAAAATCTGATCGAATTTCCTGGCCTAGAACCAGGTGTTCAAAAAGTGCTTTCACACAGTTCGGCAGATACGATCGTAAAAAAGTTGATTCAGTATGAAAAATGTCACTTAAAGGACTTGACTTGGATTTCGTTTTGCTAAAAGTGCTAAGATTACTGAAAAGAAGATAAACATACATATGTATATAGTGTCTGGCGCATGAATAATCCTAAACTAGGTTCTCTACATGCTTGAACTTAAAATGGCTACGTAAGTTTCACAGAATACTTATTTTATTACCATTGCGAGTACTGTGTAGATTAACATTTGGAACAAGGATGCTGAATGTGTTACTGAATGATTTTGGAATCTTCATTTCCAACAATCTAGGGTCAAGATTTTCAAACGGTGGGGCAGATTTAGTTCTAGGACATGAGAGATAAGTCTGAAACATCCACGAACTTTTGATGGTAAATATCGTGAAAGAACATTAACTAATACTAATAAGTCACATGCAATGCAAACATTTCTTTTGTTGAGCGATGATACTTTTATTTTATTTCAAAACAGACATATTTGTTCATTATGTTTCGGAGTTTTCTGTCCAAAATACCCAAAGGGAATAATCTTTGTCATCGTACTGCTATTGCTTCTTTCGGTTCACTATCAGATCATCGTCAGATTTGGTACATATCGTCCACCAACTATGGTATTTTTTTTTTCATTTTTGAAACATGAATACTTTTGTTTTATTAATATTCGGTTAGAAGCAGATTAAAATTGTCATATCGCGTCGACAGCCTGAAAAAATAAAACACTTTTCAAAGTATGGATGCATAAATGAATATTTTAATGCAATCATAATCTAAGAGTGAAGGATGTACTATAACAAATTTAGTAGCTTTACTGAACATCGGATAAAGTCGAATATATCTTCGGGTGTTTGCCAGACGTTTCGAAAAGAATTAGTTTCAGTTGGCAACATTAACCAATTTAAGGCAGACCTAGAAATATGCTACAAGAAATTCGATTATAGCTTCTTTATAGCAGAATTTTATGAACGCACTAATTTTATGAACCAATTTCAAAATCCTAAAAGTATGTTAATGAGATCTCTGCATCGTTTTGCTAAATCGGAAATTGTTTTTTGTTTGTATTTTGCCTTCATAGTTTGTACAAAACTCCAAAGTAGTCAAACAAAAAAGTGATCGTTACAGATGGATCCAACATTTTTATTTATTTAAATCAAACACGCCTGTTCAAAATTTAGACAAAAATTCAGTATAAAAATATAAAAATATCTGCTACATAAGTAAGATTCTGAGGACAGCTTTGAATAAAGTCCTTGCTAACCTTATTCTTAAAAATTATTATTCATTTTCCCCTTACAAGTACTAGAACTAGTGCCTACTTAGTTCACCCTCTGTACTATTGGATGCCGTATCTTCTAACGCTTCTGGAGTTTGAAAGTTTTCGAATCGTTGTTCAATGAGACCATTCTCTTTTCCAACTTCTGCGACCGCAAGCTCATTGCTTCCGACCATTACATGAATGCTTCTGCGAACACAAATATAGAAATTTTTAAGAGCGAATTTTAAGCGAAATATCGCATTCTTGGAAAACTTACAATATCAAAATAAACACCGCCATCTGTGTGGCGATAGTCAACAAAAATACAGCTGATCGCTGTCCAATCGTCGCTCGATAAATTTGTGAATAACAGACTCCACTTATAAAGGGAACCGCATTATCACACACTGAGAGTAAAGCAAAGACTTTTCCTCGTTCCGATTGCGGAACGATCTTCGATGTAATCGATCTGATCATAGGACCCACGATCGGTCCTAAACTGCAAACAACTGCGCCTACATAAAACAGCTCCGGTGTTTCGGCAAAGTAGAAGAAGAGGCGAGCTATAGCATGAGCCCAAGCACCAACAAAAATGATCGTCTGAAAGTAAAAGTAGATTTAGGTACACAGAAAGATAGGGACAACTAATACAACAAACCGTATCTCTCCAATTGAGAATCTTATTCAACAACGGTACCACAGAAAACATGGCGATCACATAAGCAGTGGATTGGAATGTCTTGAAATTGCTATAGATCTCCACATCCCACTTGAATTTGAACTGAGTGTACAAATATAAATATGGTTTTTCGTCTCGCTGGAATGTATACAAGGCCATGGAGATCAGTAAAATGATCAGGAAAGATCGCCGATGGCCTTGACGTTTCTTCGCCAAAACTCCAAATGAGTCCTTTAAATGCTTCATATCGAAAAAGTCTGGAAAGAAACCACAGCAACTGATTTCTCGAAGGGATCGTTGCTGTGACGTTGTTTGCCACTGAAAGGGAAGGAATGTTATGTATAAAGAGGAACACGATCTCAGCTAACTCACTTTGAGAACAATGATGGAGTACACGATTGACAGGAACAAAAGTGACGCATTAATGGCAAACATTGCTGCATGCGATCTATTTAGTACTTTATTGAAAAGATAGGAACCTGAAACACTCATTAATTGATAAAATAATCGTCCACAGTGATCTAATTAAACTTACCCAAGGCCACTCCAGTTGGCATAGCAGTTAGGTAGCAAACGTCTAAGATTGTAACCCTCATTGTGCGATTTCTTAATGTTGAGACATCTGAGATATACGCAAAGCAGGATGCGAATATTGCAACATCAGCGCCTGTGATCGCACACGGTAAGGTCGCTGTGTAGATAATATATTCTACTGGCCAAGATGCTGTCAAGAATTCCGAAATTAGAAAACACACTCTGAAAAACCGATCAAAGGTTTACCTACTTTGCTTAGCATTCACCACCATCATCGTGGAATACATGAACTTTCCAATCAAACCCATTAAAAGAGGAAACTTTCGACCTCTCTTATCCGACCACGCACCTAAGAATAAGGCTAAAACTATGGGAAATATGTGCGCTGAGATATTCTCCCACTGATGGAACTTTGACGTTGTTATCTAAAGTAAGCAAAGAATCAGTACTAGTGATGGACGGCTTTATATCGTACGTACTTGTACTTCCTTCTTGATTTCAGGATAGTTATTAAGGTTCTCACAGATTTCCAAACTATAATTGTTATTTACCAAGCAAGACTTACGAACAAAGAAGTCTTGTTCTACTACGGAGGTAATCATAAACGCAAACATGTACAGGAACATTGTAGGTTCTACTGATATGTCCCGATACCACGGGGACATAAAGTTTCGCTTCCATCGACATAACCTACTTTCTTCTTCTTGAGGAAAAATATCCTAAAAAAAAAAATAAATAATAGAAGGTACAATTTTATGCTATTTAACAACAGAACTTGATTTCAGTTCTCTTTAGAGTAATCAGAGTGTATAGTGTCAACACTGGGCTTTACTCGACTTGAGTAAAAAAAAAACCTTACTAGATCGGAAGGATAAAAAGCCCTGATCTACTTCCGAGTTCTACCAGCGGTGGATTCTGGATCCTTCAATCGAGAAAGTAAAGAGATTCTGTCAGCTTGTCAAAATTGTAATGCAATACCGAATATGACTAGAGATCTGTCATTTATAATACAATCCTACGGCTCTCAATTCGAAAATCGTAGTTTTAAAAGCCAGTATTGTCATCAATGCTAACTTGTATGTAGCAGACCTTATTACTTACGACAGATTTGAGTCTAAATAAAAGGTATGTTATCAGGATGGCCCAGTCATACAATCACGATTCAAAAACATGATCATTCTACATCCCGTTGGCATGCACTTCTGCTTACATATATCACCTAAAATCGATCGATTAGATCGTAACTGAATCGGAACTGGATACAATGCTTGATAGTCTCTTATGAAAAGGTTTTTTTAATAATATATTTTGACGGAACTCTAAAGTATCAAACCCGACATTTACAAAAAAAAAAAACTAGTATTACATTCTATACTTTCTTATGATTGATGAAGAATTGCCATTTTTTCGCAAGTCTACCAAAAATCCATAAAAAAATAAATTTTAAAAAAGTTTGAAATATCTGACATCTCAAGCCGTGCAAGGTGGTCTAAGACCCTGTTCACACAGGACTGACAGAGATTACTATTGTTTTCTTCTTGCATTTTCCATATTTTAATGCATGATTTGACCCATATTTCGAGTGACAGCGATTGACTAGGAAATTCATTTATCACCACCACCCTAGCTAGTAAACGTAAAAAAGCCCATTTAATGAAAAATTTTAACAATGTAAACTTTAGATTTTGTTGCCAATTAAACCACCGCCACCGAATTCAAAATTGCTATTCAATATTGCTATACTCCTTTGATCTAAGAGTTGTAGCACTTTCAAGTTGTAATTTCAAATAAAAACGAACAAAAAAAATGCCCTTGGCTCCAAAAACGTATGTGTGAGCTGCCATTTGATTTCTATTTATCATGGCCAAATCAACTGAGTTTTAGTGCTTTTCAGTTGGCTGTTAACAAATTCAAACTCATGCAGTAACACGTTGTCGGTTATTTTGAATTATCCCCTAATCGAGGCTAGCGCCGTCTTTTGGTGAATTTCGGTGACCAGCAAATGGTTCTAGATTTGGTATCCGGAACATACTTCTAGTCATCAGATCACTTTGTTTGTAAGCTTTCGCGGCATAAATCAGTTGAAACCATTGCCTATCAATGTACAACCGAGTAATGCAATCAATTTGCATATGCGGCGAAGTGCGTACAGCATCTAGTTATGTACATAAAATGAATTGAAAAGATACCTAACATATTATAATGTAAACATCAAATGTAAACAATTTATTATTATTTATTTATTTATATATTATTTATAAAATGCCATTCATGATTTAATCAGTCACTAACCCATTGAAAAATAACAACAAAAGCCGGCATTGATAACAGAGAGTAAACAAATAGTGCTCTGGTGCATAAAATATAAACAGAGAGAAAATTTCTCTTAAAATGGGCAAATCGAAGAGAAATTTAACCTCGTGTCTCAATTGTGCGCGTATTTCGTGTTTTTATAAAATGTTGCAAAATCGATAAAAAGAACGGAATAGATTTTTAATGAAACACACTTTTAATTACAATGTTTAATTCGATGTTGATGGAAATTGTATACATGTACCTTATTATCCATGATAAGTTTACAGCACTGTTTTATTAGACCACTACAGGACGGGCGGCGCAACAAAAACTGTCAAATTCTTGCCAATACTGCCATATGTGTTGTGTGACAACTATTCTGAAAATAGATATTTGCGCAATTAAGAATTACTGAGTATATATGTACATGTAGATGAAGAGAAATGCTATTTTGGCAATTTAATGAAATAAATAGTTTATAAATATCGCAGTGTTTTGTAGAACATGTAATAGTGCCTTCTTTAGTGGGGGTGTCCTTTAATTGCATTCGATTCCGTTTGTAGCTGGCAATGCTATTATGTTAGTGTGATTGGGGGTTTTAAGAGAAACTGGTTTTATTAAATGTAGATATTTGCAAATTATAAAATTATGGATGTAGGAGGCTTATGTAGAGTAGTGATGCCATTCTGTTTAGTCTCGACTCAACTTAACTCTTCAACCCTTACCAGTAAAGTAGGCCACACACAATTTAATTTGATTGTAAACTGAGTTGCTAAATAAATTGATACTTGACTCTACACACTACACAACTAATTTAGGAGACTCACATTTCCACTGAAGCAAATCACCCGACTAGTCAAATGACTTGTCATACCCAATCCAAATGACTTGCCAATCAACAAATGCAAAATGTCTAAGCAAAAATATTATACCTACGAAGTTGCATAAGCTGCACTTTTAAGATCGTAAAAACTGGATAACAGAATTTCTTATTGTTGTTATTGTAGCAACAATTACGATATCATATTTCATTGCATTGAGGAATACGCTCAATTAGCTACAAAGATTTCCAACATGTGTTTTGTATTTTTATGCATTAATCCTAAGGAAGACTGCACACTATAAGTATTGAACTAACAGTCGTAGACTGCCGAATGCTAAATTTGTCTGAATCATTTCTTCCACTCCACTAAGCATCAGTCTTATTTGTTTCAGCAAAATCTAGGAAAAATTTTAACTTTCATAATGCTTGGGCTCATTCCATTCATCAGTTATCATTAAGTCTGTCAGTCCAAGACTTATAGTGCGTACTCTCCTTAAGGATAACATAGGCAACATAGTTTGCAACGGAGAGAAACAATAAAGATAGACCCTATCAACCCTCTTACAAAACGATCACCACAATAGTATGCACGTTCATATGGAACATCCTGAAAATTTCGAAGTTTTTGTGATAATTTAAGAAGAAAATAGACTACACCACGCCCACTTTTATATGCTTTACTCGCTATGCACATGCAATGATTGACTTAGGATATATGAGTCAAACTAAGATAGTTTACGAAGAATGCTATTGCCATCCAATTTTGCAGACACAGGTCTTCCCATCATAAATAAAAACCTTAGAAAATACTTAATGAATTATAACAACTAGAATGGTTGGAAGTTAAGTCATTTAAAACAATCATCATTCCATTCACGAAGAGGAGAAGAAAAATCTCCAAACAGTGTCTCTGAATAGCATACAAATAACATGATCCAGAGAACAAAAAACTTTCGAGGCGTCGTCGAATCAAAAAAAAATTCTAATAATATCGTTTGACTTTAATTTACGGTTTTAATGGGAAGCAAAGTCAAAAATGAGTACCTCACCTTAATCACATCATAAAGCTTTGCAATATCCTATGAAACATCAAAACATCACTGGCAACAAAATCACTATTGAACTAGTCAGATCAGACACCGAAAAGCTTTTCACTAGATTAGGGCCATTTCGTGGCTTAACATTCAGGTCAAGATGGATTCGGAAACAGCTTGAAAAGCATTAGATCTCCAGCATGAGATCAAAACCAAAAACCAACGTAATGCAAGTATCACTTTCGAAAAACAGAGAACACCGAAACTATAGAACACGTTTTGTACGAATGTCTCAACGTTGCTGATCGTACAATTCAAAAGCATCTCTGAGATTCATTTTTAATTTAACATGCAGGTTTTTAATATTTGTTTTATATGTACGTAATGACAATTTTATTTTATTTTTAGTAAACAGATGACAATCTTCCTTGATTATTCCTTATCTGGGATCGAATTGAGCTTGTGCTTACACTACCCAGCGTTAAAGTTTATCAGTATTCTTGTACTATATTTCACTTCCCCACTAATCTCATGAGAATAACCAGCAGAGTGTGATTTTTTTTTTTTTTTTTTAAATTCCCATCTTATCGAGGACCACTGAACATAAATAACTCAATCGATTGAAATCCATTAGCGAACTGTGTAATATAAGTAGAACATGCGGACGATTCAATTGATAGCTGTTTTAATATACATATTTAGCATATGAGATACATTTTCTTGCTCACTTCAGCTAAATGGTACACTTCATGTCAAAACAAACGTCACTTGCACTTAAAAACATAAAAACTTACAACTCTATAGTCCGTTATGATGACTGAATAGTGGCATGTCTCAGAAGCAACTAAATTGATCAAATTTCATTGAAAGGCCTTATCAAATCAACAATAGGGTACTACATACTATGAAAGTGAAATGCTAAAGAATAACAAACTTCTCATTAGCAACCACGAAGAGAGTAAAAATGCTAAAGGTACAACTAGTGCATTGAGAAAAGCTGTAACCTATTCCCACTAGGCTTGTCAGGCTTACAGATTAGTAAAACTTGACTTTAAGAGACCGTATACCAATCTCAAAAAGCCACAGAAGGTTATAGCGATGTGTCCAAAATGGGCATTCGTGTAGGAGCAAGTATAATTTCTGATGTACTGCGCGTATCTAAATCAGTCAGACTCCCGGACTACAAAGCGGTTTCCAAGCAGAGGTTCTAGCCCGTCAGACTGCAATGAAGGCAATTCAAATTGAGGTTATCAAATTTTGTCAGAAGAAAGAACAGTATTCGGTGGACGTTGAAGCCATTCAAAAGGCATGCATCGCCTCAATCGACATGCTTTTAGACCATTCATATCGCTGTATTGAATCGGAAGAAAATTGATTTAAATAAAATAAATACATTTTCCAGAAAGTGCTTAACTGCCAAATGCGTCATGAATAGAAATCCAACCAATTTGTTGTCTAACAATGTAGATGCACGCTATTTACAAAGCCGAGTATATTTTTCGCGTTTCTAATAAAAACAGCTCTCTGTGTTGGTGCAATTTAATTGAGAGTTTATTTCGTGTCTATATGAAATTTGAGTATATCAAAAGATCAAGTGTGAAATGTTTACGTTTGGTAACAGGTTATTCTGTTTCGCTTTTGTCAACAATTTATGGCAAATAGCTTTTGTCGAGTCATTGAGAGACAGACAAATATTCTCACCTTAGATTGAGATAAGCAGTGTAGCCTTGAAATCTAATCCAAGGTTATCCAAATCTACGCAAAATAATGAGCTCTTTAAAAATACTAAGTGGCAGGAGTCGAGTTAGCGAAAGCTATTGGATGCTTGGCATAATTCAAATATCCCTTCTAGCGCATGGTAGTCACATGTAGCTGTAATCAAACACTTCAATAATAATAATCGCTTTTACGTAGTAATTACAGGGTACACAGTGATTAGTTTTACCCTATCGTGTAGATAAGTGTGGGTAGATGGCAATTGGGTTGAATGACAACCAGATTAGAAAAGAACACAATCTGTGTCAGATTCTGCACAGAATTTAAGACTTTAAATTAGTCAATAAAGTGGCATGGTGACTGATTGTTGATAGTAGTGTGATTAGATTTTATAAATCCAACGTGTAGATATTTCAAATAGAAGTGTCATTCAAGTGGGTTTTTTCTTTTATTTGAATGGCATTTTTACTGTAGATAGTAGGTAGGTAGTGTAGGGTTATGAGTTATGGCACTAGGCGCCACAGTAAGCCCATACCTGGAGAACCATTTCCGTAACAAATCTCTTCCATGCATTTGATATCCTTACATAACCTCATTGATTTGGTCTTCAATATTCCCAAAGAAATACTTTTCCAGGCGTTTAAGTGTAAATGTATCATCTTCTTCAAGACGTGAAGATTATTGCGGTATCCACATATGAATACATATTGACAATCCTAAACTCATGGCAAGTCTCCTTAGATGCTTCAAGAGATATTTCCTACCGTTTCATTATTTTTCAAAATTTTCTTCCAGTTAAGGCCACAAGGCCTTACACATCCTATATCCTCCAAATTGGATCACTTAAGGTCAATCATATTGATAATCCTAATGAGGAAAACTGACACGATTCTGACACTGTCAGATTTTATGATGTTGGATTCTCATGCCATTGAATGAGTATTTTCTTGGTGATGCTGCTTTAATTTTCGTTATTTTTTTAAAAATTTTTAAAAAAGCTTTTTAGTAAAGATTAGATCCGAATGGAATGAACTGATTGAATTGAATTGAATGAGAAAGCTTATGGGCACTGCAATTGATCAAAGTGCTAGCAGAGACTCAACGCACTACAAAGTTCAGCTGCATAAGTAAATATCCAAACCACTGGCGATTATTGTAGTTTTGAAAATTAGTAAAAGTCGTTACTAATAAAAAATTCATAAAAGCTTCGTATCGTGGATTTTGGAGAAAAATATTCTATGTTCTCATCAAAAATAGTAAACAGAGTTGCCATTCGAAAAATGTGAAAGAATAGGAGATGTCCTGTATAGATGTCCTACATAGGCTCAATTCTTGTTCTCACTGAAAGTAAGTAAAAGTTCAGTAAATTTTGGGCTTAAGTTGTCATTTTCATCAAAATACATATGTTGTACCTATTTTACTATGTTTTTAGAGTGTTTTTCGATCTTGAATGTTGAGGGACTCCACCATAGTATTTTAGAACAGCTTTTGGTAAATACAACGGGGACTTAACATCTCATAGTCAAGGATACTGAAAAAGTTTAATGAATTCTTTCAGACTTCTTAAGATGATCAGGCATGAATTCAGAAAAAAGCAAAGACTGAATCAATGTGTAGCCAAAAAACAACTGTTGGATCGATGTCAGGATAGCCGGTGTGAAAACTCCTGGGAACTATAATCAAAACGATTGAAGACAGGCATCAACCTAATAAGGGTGTGATGCACTTACCTTAACTCAAAATGTAAGGCCATAAAAGTGGTGATACATGGACGAATGTCTTTCCTATTGAAACTGATCATGAACACAGATTTCAGAGGAGTGACTAAAAATGGATACGAATAAACGTAAATTAGTGACATTAGGGCCTTTAAAGCCATCAGAGGAAAAAAAATCATTTTAATATTTCCTTCGGACGTCGCCAGTAAAAACTTTACGTGAATGTTATGATCCATGTAAATTTAATGAATCACCATCCCTACTATACTATTTCAAAATTGTTTTAAAGATTCCAGACTGGGCATTATAGTGAGACGAATCTCATGAAGATCGTCCCCTATCCTCGATCGACGATACAAATGAAGACCAAATTGGTGATGATCTCAGAACTACACAGGAATTGTCAGCTGATGAACTGGTACTGGAATGCCATGGGGTGTGTTACGAATATTAAATCATCATTTGAGTGAGCTCTCACCTTGCATTCTATGACACCGTCTTAGCACTCTCTCCGATGTCTCCATCTTACCAAACCACATTCATACATTCCTTTAGATTCGATTGTCACTTTTAATTTTAATTCTCATTATCGGATCAGACTAGCCTAATATGTGCAGTTTTAATTATGCCCTCTCCTAATTCTTATCTCCAAACGTGACACTATAAGCCACACAGTCTCCACCACAAAAGTATCTTAAAACGAACCGCCAGAAATAATCTGAAAACAAAATAAAACGTAACCTCACAATTCTATCAACTCCATTAAACCCGTTCAACGATCCGCACATGGTTAGTTGTATCCATACGCAGAACTAGGAAAGACTCCACTTCATATGGCGTAGGTACCCTTCAAGGGCTTCCCCATACACAACATGAGTTCGTGTAACTTGATACACTTCACAGTTTGTCAGCTCGCACAACTGGGAGAGATACTCACTGCAAATATGTGCATTTGGGGTTTCCACGAGTGTCTCCATCAGCATACAACTATAAAATTCTTCTCGTACCTGTAGTAGATACTCCCTCCTCCATATGGTGAGGAAATAGTAGTTCCACACGTTGCTTTATGATTCACACGTACGTTAGGTTCACCTTTTCTGTCTCGGATAAAAGTTATACGAACGGATGGGGAACTATTGCAGGAAGCACCACCACAGCTGCTCAGTAATAATTCAACCGCGATTACAGTCAGATGCCAAGTGCGAGATACCTAATTACTCCAAGATATTAATTAGCAGTTAGAAGTGAAAATGTCTACCGAAAAGCTGCCCGCCGAAAATGGGCTCTGTGAAATCGAAATGCAGGCTTCCCAGAACAGTCTGGGCAATAAAACGTCCAGTGAGTCAAAAATCTCCACGCGCAACAGTTCGGAACGGAGTCTACCCCTGAGGAGCTACAGCAAATGGTCTCCAGCCGAACAGGGCGCAACGCTTGTTTGGCGTGACCTGTGTGTATACACTACTGCCTCTGGTTCGGGCTTAAGTAAAATGAAAAGGATTATAAACAATTCGACAGGAGCTGTCCAGCCAGGCAATCTAATGGCTCTCATGGGTTCAAGGTGAGGTTTGGTGATCCAGGAATGTCAAGAGATACGGTCCTACCATCTGAGTGCGGGCATCAGTTGTGTGTTTAGCTAATTCATATGCACATGTATCGTGTTGCATGGTTTTTGATTACAGTGTTACAGTAATGAACACATGGTGTATGTAAGTGCGACATTGATAATGTGGGTGCACTCTGGAACGAGAATCACTTTTCATGCCTTGGCCGAGAGTTATGTCATAAAGATACATGTGCAGATAAGGAGTGTTTATTACCTTTCCCCGTTGACAGTGAGCTTAGTGTGTTTAGATTCGTTTGCTCTGACGGGATGATAATCAGTCAGATACATTTTTGTAAATTATATATGTATGTATGTATATGCCTGCTTGAAGAAGTCAAAATTGGAATTTAAATTCGTATCTAGATTGTAGAGGCACGCTACGATTGCAAAGAGATAATTATGTGTAAGGCTTTATTGGTTAGATAGACAGAGGCAAAGAACACATTCAGGGCCGAAAACAGTGTGTTGAGGAATATACTTGCCAACAACGTGACTTTACGCATCTAGGCCATAATTTGGACTAAAGAGGTTTACGAAACCATCTGTCTAGGGGGTTGCCTCTGGAAAAACCCCAACTGTGATTCGTGATATAGAGTGCGGACAGTTGAACATCACATGCTCTGCTCTTTTTTCGAATCTCGAACTTTCTGTATCCTCTGTGACCAGTTAGCTTTAATAAGTCATCCTCCTGTTGTATACCCTTCTCATTTCATGTGTCAATTGGAACTGTAGTATCTCTGACACTTAGCTAGAGGTGCAAATTGTCTTTAGATTGCTGAGTCTATAGACGGTTGATATTGACATAGGATGATGTTAGTATTGAGTACTGAGTTTACTATTCTGAATAATAGAATTCTGTGACTATATCTGAGTTCACTGACGTTTGCCAGTATCCTTGCTGTCGACGACTTTTTTTGTCCATTTTCCAGGTCAACCTAGGATATTGTCTATCGCTTGGTTTCATATATGAACTCTATAACGTTAAAGCTGTCTCCGTCTTCTACTGCGCTAAATTCCAATCAGCTTTGTCCATTTGTTGCGGATTCTAGCTCGTAGGCTTGTGCAGGACTTTTGTGTTTGACGGGTTTAACGACCTGAACATATCGTCATATGTGCCAGGTGTTGAACAGAAGGGGACCTAGCACTGATTCTTGTGGAACACCTATCTATTTTTAAAGGAGTTTGATACTATTCTAAGAATAGTGGTTGGGGTATTCATTCTTTCAAGAGAGTCTGCTATAAATGATAAACCTGCTGAATTGAAAGTGTTCTTTGAGTCTAGTGTAACTATGACATGAAACTCCTTTCCTCCATTTTTATACCGGCCTGTTACGTCGAAAAACCATTCCTAGAGTTCTCCTCTGTTATTTCCGACGGACATATCCTAAGATGTACGTCTGTTGTCACCTTTTGTAACCTCCTGTTTGGTATTTTTAAACACCATCTTAGCAAGGGCATCTTTAGCTTCCTTCTATAAGATTTCGCTATATTGATTCCACTTCTTGTTGGCTTCAGTGGAGGGTGAATAAAATGCGAAGAGTCTTTCGAGGTCCTAAAACGTTCTAGATATCTCTTTGACGGTTGCTTTGTGGGTTGCAATTTAGTGCAATTATTGACTGTCGTATATGAATGACAATCTACTTATAAAAAATGTATTTTTCTTTCTAGTGGTTCTGGAAAGACAACACTAATGTCAGCCTTGGCCTTTCGCCAGCCAGGTGAGTTCAAAGTATATCTAAAAACATGTGCGTGAGTACTAAATAATACATTTTTATTCTCAATACAGCTAGAACTATCGTGCAAGGTGACATCCTCATCAATGGCAGGCGTATCGGCCCATTTATGCATCGAATGAGTGGATATGTTTATCAGGACGATTTGTTTATTGGACAGCTGACTGTCTTGGAACACATAAACTTTATGGTATTCAAAATGAGATAAATGGACGAACCCTTACTCATTGCTTTGTCTGTTATAGGCGCACCTTCGGTTGGACCGTCGTGTCAGTAAGGCAGAGCGGCGTATTATTATTGCTGATCTACTCGAGAGGACAGGTTTGCTAGGCAATGCCAATACCCGTATTGGAAGCGGTGACGATAAAAAGGTCCTTTCGGGGGGAGAACGCAAGCGACTAGCCTTCGCTGTGGAACTTTTGAACAATCCCCTCATCCTATTTTGTGACGAACCAACCACTGGCTTGGATTCCTTCAGCGCACAACAATTGGTTCAAACGCTGTACGATCTAGCCAAGAAGGGTACAACAATCCTGTGCACTATTCACCAACCATCGAGTCAGTTGTTCAATATGTTCAACAACGTACTGTTACTGGCCGATGGGCGTGTCGCGTTTACTGGCTCACCAGAGAATGCCTTGACATTTTTCGCGGAAAATGGTTATTATTGCCCAGAAGCGTACAACCCAGCGGACTACCTAATTGGAGTTCTTGCAACAGACCCCGGCTATGAACAAGCATCTCAGCGTTCGGCTCAGTATCTTTGTGACTTGTTTGCGGTTAGTTCTGCTGCTAAACAGCGCGATATGCTGGTCAACTTGGAGTTCCACATGGCGCAGACTGGTGACTACCCATTTGACACGGAACTGGATACTTTCCTGCCGCCATTATGGCTTAATAAGTTCTTTTGGATATGGCGACGTGCTACGATGTCTGTCTTTCGGGATCCCACAGTACAGCTTATGCGGTTCATACAAAAGATGGCTATAGCGATCATTATAGGCGCTTGCTTCGCCGGCACCACCGACCAGACGCAGTTGGGAGTACAGGCCGTGCAGGGGGCTCTTTTTGTGATGATTTCGGAAAACACCTATCACCCAATGTACTCGATTCTGAATGTATTTCCACAAGGCTTCCCATTATTTCTAAGAGAGACACGTTCAGGAATGTACTCAACGGCACAGTACTACATTGGGAACATACTGGCCATGGTAAGTGGACTCTCAACAACAGGCTTACTCTTTTATTAACTTGTGACGTATGTTCACAGCTTCCTGGAATGATAGTCGAACCAATACTCTTTGTAATTATTTGCTATTGGATTGCAGGACTACGAGCGACAGTCTTTGCCTTCGTCATCACAACTATATGCGTAGTTTTGGTAATGAATGTGGCGACGGCATGTGGGTGCTTCTTCTCGACAGCATTCAATTCGGTCCCATTAGCGATGGCATACCTCGTGCCGTTGGATTACATCTTTATGATTACGTCTGGTATTTTCATCAAAATTAGGTGAGTTTTGTCTAGGACTTTGATTATTGGCTTCCGTGTATAATTTCACTTTGACAGCACCCTTCCCATGGCATTCATTTGGACGCAATACTTGTCGTGGATGTTGTACGCTAACGAAGCAATGACTATAGTACAATGGACTGGTGTTCAGAATATAAGTATGCTTGTGTAGATACAGTATCTGTGTTCATCTCCCTATAAATTACGGCTTTCTTGTTACAGCGTGCTTTGAGGAGAGCGATGATTTGCCATGCTTTCACTCGGGACAGGATGTCCTGGACAAATATAGTTTTAATGAAGCGAATCTCTACAGGAATCTGTTGGCTATTTTGGGAATATATTTGGGGTTTCATCTCCTGGGATACTATTGCTTGTGGCGTCGGGCTAAGAAGATATAGGAATATCTGTTAGGGAGTACGTTTTAGGGGCTCGATTAGTTTTACAAGTTTTTTGTATTTTCAAGGAATAAAATAATGTTTTCTAAATCGTGCAGTGCGTTTTAATAAAAGTTCTTGGGAATAAAGAACAAACATAGTTTTAAGACAGTGGGGGGTGTTAAGAGCGTGTATGGGATATAGCAATACTTATCAAGAAACAACGTCGATTAGAGAAACTAGGAGATACAACGGAGACTGTTCTAGATACGAACGAAGCTGAAGCCACAAGTCATTTTCTGCAATCGGCAAAAGTTTTGACGTTGATGCAGTCAGTTCCAATGCAAATGCTATATCTTCACATATCTCCTCTTCACATATGGAAGGGGCCTACTGTTCAATGCCGTGTCCGAAGGGCAATTTGTTATTTGAGAAGCTTTCTTGAGACAATTGTACTCTCGGATGTTTGTCAGACGCTCGCGAGAGGTGGGGCCGTGAAAAACTTTTTAGGTGTTCCCCGACTGGGATTCGATCTCGAACCCCTTGCTCCATAGTCCAACGCACTAACCAGTGAAACGAATATCTAGATTTTGGTGTCAGTTGCCCGATATTTAGCATTTGGTGAAGAATGGGGTTTACCACCATCGAAAATGGAAAAAGTCTCTTCATCCACTGAAAATGCAATATCGCCTCATTTCTCCTTTACAATAGTATTTTTCGTGAAATGGGTTTTTGAAAAATTTTCTTTTATTCCCCATTCCTCACGAAATGCTAAATATCGGGCAACCGAGTACACTAAAATCTAGATCATCTTCTAAACGTTTTTTGGTATATCTGGGTATATCCTCCAATCGCATATCTCAAGCTAGATATTCTGGTTTTGTGTATTCGAGGCGCAAAACTAGCTTAGCTGCTGCCTCGAAATGCAAGTAGGAGACAGAAAATTTTTCAACCAAAAAATGTATGAAAAAAAGGCAGTGTATAGCCCACACTTCTTGATACCCACAATCTGGGTATATCCTCCAATCGTATATCTCAAGCCAGATATTCTGTTTTTGTGTATTCGAGGCAAAAAGTAGCTTAGCTGATGCCTCGAAATGCAAGTAGGAAATAGAAAATTTTTCAACCAAAAAATGTATGAAAAAAAGGGCAGTGTATAGCCCACACTTCTTGATACCCACAATCTGGGTATATCCTCTAATCGCATATCTCAAGCCAGATATTCTGTTTCTGTGTATTCGAGGCGCAAACTAGCTTAGCTGATGCCTCGAAATGCAAGTAGGAGACAGAAAATTTTTCAACCAAAAAATGTATGAAAAAAAGGGCAGTGTATAGCCCACACTTCTTGATACCCACCATCTGGGTATATCCTCTAATCGCATGTCTCAAGCCAGATATTCTGTTTCTGTGTATTCGAGGCGCAAACTAGCTTAGCTGATGCCGCGAAATGCAAGTAGGAAATAGAAAATTTTTCAACCAAAAAATGTATGAAAAAAAGGGCAGTGTATAGCCCACACTTCTTGATACCCACCATCTGGGTATATCCTCTAATCGCATGTCTCAAGCCAGATATTCTGTTTCTGTGTATTCGAGGCGCAAACTAGCTTAGCTGATGCCTCGAAATGCAAGTAGGAAATAGAAAATTTTTCAACCAAAAAATGTATGAAAAAAAGGGCAGTGTATAGCCCACACTTCTTGATACCCACAATCTGGGTATATCCTCCAATCGCATATCTCAAGCAAGATATTCTGTTTCTGTGTATTCGAGGCGCAAACTAGCTTAGCTGCTGCCTCGAAATGCAAGTAGGAAACAGAAAATTTTTCAACCAATAAATGTATGAAAAAAAGGGCAGTGTATAGCCCACACTTCTTGATACCCACAATCTGGGTATATCCTCCAATCGCATATCTCAAGCCAGATATTCTGTTTCTGTGTATTCGAGGCGCAAACTAGCTTAGCTGATGCCTCGAAATGCAAGTAGGAGACAGAAAATTTTTCAACCAAAAAATGTATGAAAAAAAGGGCAGTGTATAGCCCACACTTCTTGATACCCACCATCTGGGTATATCCTCTAATCGCATGTCTCAAGCCAGATATTCTGTTTCTGTGTATTCGAGGCGCAAACTAGCTTAGCTGATGCCTCGAAATGCAAGTAGGAAATAGAAAATTTTTCAACCAAAAAATGTATGAAAAAAAGGGCAGTGTATAGCCCACACTTCTTGATACCCACCATCTGGGTATATCCTCCAATCGCATATCTCAAGCCAGATATTCTGTTTCTGTGTATTCGAGGCGCAAACTAGCTTAGCTGATGCCTCGAAATGCAAGTAGGAGACAGAAAATTTTTCAACCAAAAAATGTATGAAAAAAAGGGCAGTGTATAGCCCACACTTCTTGATACCCACCATCTGGGTATATCCTCTAATCGCATGTCTCAAGCCAGATATTCTGTTTCTGTGTATTCGAGGCGCAAACTAGCTTAGCTGATGCCTCGAAATGCAAGTAGGAAATAGAAAATTTTTCAACCAAAAAATGTATGAAAAAAAGGGCAGTGTATAGCCCACACTTCTTGATACCCACCATCTGGGTATATCCTCCAATCGCATATCTCAAGCCAGATATTCTGTTTCTGTGTATTCGAGGCGCAAACTAGCTTAGCTGATGCCTCGAAATGCAAGTAGGAGACAGAAAATTTTTCAACCAAAAAATGTATGAAAAAAAGGGCAGTGTATAGCCCACACTTCTTGATACCCACCATCTGGGTATATCCTCTAATCGCATGTCTCAAGCCAGATATTCTGTTTCTGTGTATTCGAGGCGCAAACTAGCTTAGCTGATGCCTCGAAATGCAAGTAGGAAATAGAAAATTTTTCAACCAAAAAATGTATGAAAAAAAGGGCAGTGTACAGCCCACACTTCTTGATACCCACAATATGGGTATATCCTCTAATCGCATGTCTCAAGCCAGATATTCTGTTTCTGTGTATTCGAGGCGCAAACTAGCTTAGCTGATGCCTCGAAATGCAAGTAGGAGACAGAAAATTTTTCAACCAAAAAATGTATGAAAAAAAAAGGCAGTGTATAGCCCACACTTCTTGATACCCACAATCTGGGTATATCCTCCAATCGCATATCTCAAGCCAGATATTCTGTTTTTGTGTATTCGAGGCGCAAACTAGCTTAGCTGATGCCTCGAAATGCAAGTAGGAGACAGAAAATTTTTCAACCAAAAAATGTATGAAAAAAAGGGCAGTGTATAGCCCACACTTCTTGATACCCACTATCTGGGTATATCCTCTAATCGCATGTCTCAAGCCAGATATTCTGTTTTTGTGTATTCGAGGCGCAAATTAGCTTAGCTGATGCCTCGAAATGCAAGTAGGAGACAGAAAATTTTTCAACCAAAAAATTTATGAAAAAAAGGGCAGTGTATAGCCCACACTTCTTGATACCCACCATCTGGGTATATCCTCCAATCGCATATTTCAAGCCAGATATTCTGTTTCTGTGTATTCGAGGCGCAAACTAGCTTAGCTGATGCTTTGAAATGCAAGTAGGAGACAGAAAATTTTTCAACCAAAAAATGTATGAAAAAAAGGGCAGTGTATAGCCCACACTTCTTGATACCCACAATCTGGGTATATCCTCCAATCGCATATCTCAAGCCAGATATTCTGTTTCTGTGTATTCGAGGCGCAAACTAGCTTAGCTGCTGCCTCGAAATGCAAGTAGGAAACAGAAAATTTTTCAACCAATAAATGTATGAAAAAAAGGGCAGTGTATAGCCCACACTTCTTGATACCCACAATCTGGGTATATCCTCCAATCGCATATCTCAAGCCAGATATTCTGTTTCTGTGTATTCGAGGCGCAAACTAGCTTAGCTGATGCCTCGAAATGCAAGTAGGAGATAGAAAATTTTTCAACCAAAAAATGTATGAAAAAAAGGGCAGTGTATAGCCCACACTTCTTGATACCCACCATCTGGGTATATCCTCTAATCGCATGTCTCAAGCCAGATATTCTGTTTCTGTGTATTCGAGGCGCAAACTAGCTTAGCTGATGCCTCGAAATGCAAGTAGGAAATAGAAAATTTTTCAACCAAAAAATGTATGAAAAAAAGGGCAGTGTATAGCCCGCACTTCTTGATACCCACCATCTGGGTATATCCTCCAATCGCATATCTCAAGCCAGATATTCTGTTTCTGTGTATTCGAGGCGCAAACTAGCTTAGCTGATGCCTCGAAATGCAAGTAGGAGACAGAAAATTTTTCAACCAAAAAATGTATGAAAAAAAGGGCAGTGTATAGCCCACACTTCTTGATACCCACCATCTGGGTATATCCTCTAATCGCATGTCTCAAGCCAGATATTCTGTTTCTGTGTATTCGAGGCGCAAACTAGCTTAGCTGATGCCTCGAAATGCAAGTAGGAAATAGAAAATTTTTCAACCAAAAAATGTATGAAAAAAAGGGCAGTGTATAGCCCACACTTCTTGATACCCACAATATGGGTATATCCTCTAATCGCATGTCTCAAGCCAGATATTCTGTTTCTGTGTATTCGAGGCGCAAACTAGCTTAGCTGATGCCTCGAAATGCAAGTAGGAGACAGAAAATTTTTCAACCAAAAAATGTATGAAAAAAAGGGCAGTGTATAGCCCACACTTCTTGATACCCACTATCTGGGTATATCCTCTAATCGCATGTCTCAAGCCAGATATTCTGTTTCTGTGTATTCGAGGCGCAAACTAGCTTAGCTGATGCCTCGAAATGCAAGTAGGAAATAGAAAATTTTTCAACCAAAAAATGTATGAAAAAAAGGGCAGTGTATAGCCCACACTTCTTGATACCCACCATCTGGGTGTATCCTCTAATCGCATGTCTCAAGCCAGATATTCTGTTTCTGTGTATTCGAGGCGCAAACTAGCTTAGCTGATGCCTCGAAATGCAAGTAGGAAATAGAAAATTTTTCAACCAAAAAATGTATGAAAAAAAGGGCAGTGTATAGCCCACACTTCTTGATACCCACCATCTGGGTATATCCTCTAATCGCATGTCTCAAGCCAGATATTCTGTTTCTGTGTATTCGAGGCGCAAACTAGCTTAGCTGATGCCTCGAAATGCAAGTAGGAAATAGAAAATTTTTCAACCAAAAAATGTATGAAAAAAAGGGCAGTGTATAGCCCACACTTCTTGATACCCACCATCTGGGTATATCCTCCAATCGCATATCTCAAGCCAGATATTCTGTTTCTGTGTATTCGAGGCGCAAACTAGCTTAGCTGCTGCCTCGAAATGCAAGTAGGAAACAGAAAATTTTTCAACCAAAAAATGTATGAAAAAAAGGGCTGTGTATAGCCCACACTTCTTGATACCCACCATCTGGGTATATCCTCTAATCGCATGTCTCAAGCCAGATATTCTGTTTCTGTGTATTCGAGGCGCAAACTAGCTTAGCTGATGCCTCGAAATGCAAGTAGGAAATAGAAAATTTTTCAACCAAAAAATGTATGAAAAAAAGGGCAGTGTATAGCCCACACTTCTTGATACCCACCATCTGGGTATATCCTCTAATCGCATGTCTCAAGCCAGATATTCTGTTTCTGTGTATTCGAGGCGCAAACTAGCTTAGCTGATGCCTCGAAATGCAAGTAGGAAATAGAAAATTTTTCAACCAAAAAATGTATGAAAAAAAGGGCAGTGTATAGCCCACACTTCTTGATACCCACCATCTGGGTATATCCTCCAATCGCATATCTCAAGCCAGATATTCTGTTTCTGTGTATTCGAGGCGCAAACTAGCTTAGCTGCTGCCTCGAAATGCAAGTAGGAAACAGAAAATTTTTCAACCAAAAAATGTATGAAAAAAAGGGCAGTGTATAGCCCACACTTCTTGATACCCACCATCTGGGTATATCCTCTAATCGCATGTCTCAAGCCAGATATTCTGTTTCTGTGTATTCGAGGCGCAAACTAGCTTAGCTGATGCCTCGAAATGCAAGTAGGAGACAGAAAATTTTTCAACCAAAAAATGTATGAAAAAAAGGGCAGTGTATAGCCCACACTTCTTGATACCCACAATCTGGGTATATCCTCCAATCGCATATCTCAAGCCAGATATTCTGTTTTTGTGTATTCGAGGCGCAAACTAGCTTAGCTGATGCCTCGAAATGCAAGTAGGAGACAGAAAATTTTTCAACCAAAAAATGTATGAAAAAAAGGGCAGTGTATAGCCCACACTTCTTGATACCCACTATCTGGGTATATCCTCTAATCGCATGTCTCAAGCCAGATATTCTGTTTCTGTGTATTCGAGGCGCAAACTAGCTTAGCTGATGCCTCGAAATGCAAGTAGGAAATAGAAAATTTTTCAACCAAAAAATGTATGAAAAAAAGGGCAGTGTATAGCCCACACTTCTTGATACCCACCATCTGGGTATATCCTCTAATCGCATGTCTCAAGCCAGATATTCTGTTTCTGTGTATTCGAGGCGCAAACTAGCTTAGCTGATGCCTCGAAATGCAAGTAGGAGACAGAAAATTTTTCAACCAAAAAATGTATGAAAAAAAGGGCAGTGTATAGCCCACACTTCTTGATACCCACCATCTGGGTATATCCTCTAATCGCATGTCTCAAGCCAGATATTCTGTTTCTGTGTATTCGAGGCGCAAACTAGCTTAGCTGATGCCTCGAAATGCAAGTAGGAGACAGAAAATTTTTCAACCAAAAAATGTATGAAAAAAAGGGCAGTGTATAGCCCACACTTCTTGATACCCACCATCTGGGTATATCCTCCAATCGCATGTCTCAAGCCAGATATTCTGTTTCTGTGTATTCGAGGCGCAAACTAGCTTAGCTGATGCCTCGAAATGCAAGTAGGAAATAGAAAATTTTTCAACCAAAAAATGTATGAAAAAAAGGGCAGTGTATAGCCCACACTTCTTGATACCCACCATCTGGGTATATCCTCCAATCGCATATCTCAAGCCAGATATTCTGTTTCTGTGTATTCGAGGCGCAAACTAGCTTAGCTGCTGCCTCGAAATGCAAGTAGGAGACAGAAAATTTTTCAACCAAAAAATGTATGAAAAAAAGGGCAGTGTATAGCCCACACTTCTTGATACCCACCATCTGGGTATATCCTCCAATCGCATATCTCAAGCCAGATATTCTGTTTCTGTGTATTCGAGGCGCAAACTAGCTTAGCTGATGCCTCGAAATGCAAGTAGGAGACAGAAAATTTTTCAACCAAAAAATGTATGAAAAAAAGGGCAGTGTATAGCCCACACTTCTTGATACCCACAATCTGGGTATATCCTCCAATCGCATATCTCAAGCCAGATATTCTGTTTTTGTGTATTCGAGGCAAAAAGAAGCTTAGCTGTTGCCTCGAAATGCAAGAAGGAGACAGAAAATTTTTCAACCAAAAAATGTATGAAAAAAAGGGCAGTGTATAGCCCACACTTCTTGATACCCACAATCTGGGTATATCCTCCAACCGCATATCTCAAGCCAGATATTCTGTTTCTGTGTATTCGAGGCGCAAACTAGCTTAGCTGATGCCTCGAAATGCAAGTAGGAGACAGAAAATTTTTCAACCAAAAAATGTATGAAAAAAAGGGCAGTGTATAGCCCACACTTCTTGATACCCACAATCTGGGTATATCCTCCAATCGCATATCTCAAGCCAGATATTCTGTTTCTGTGTATTCGAGGCGCAAACTAGCTTAGCTGATGCCTCGAAATGCAAGTAGGAGACAGAAAATTTTTCAACCAAAAAATGTATGAAAAAAAGGGCAGTGTATAGCACACACTTCTTGATACCCACCATCTGGGTATATCCTCCAATCGCATATCTCAAGCCAGATATTCTGTTTCTGTGTATTCGAGGCGCAAAGTAGCTTAGCTGCTGCCTCGAAATGTAAGTAGGAAACAGAAAATGTTTCAACCAATAAATGTATGAAAAAAAGGGCAGTGTATAGCCCACACTTCTTGATACCCACAATCTGGGTATATCCTCCAATCGCATATCTCAAGCCAGATATTCTGTTTCTGTGTATTCGAGGCGCAAACTAGCTTAGCTGATGCCTCGAAATGCAAGTAGGAGACAGAAAATTTTTCAACCAAAAAATGTATGAAAAAAAGGGCAGTGTATAGCACACTTTTCTTGATACCCACCATCTGGGTATATCCTCCAATCGCATATCTCAAGCCAGATATTCTGTTTCTGTGTATTCGAGGCGCAAACTAGCTCAGCTGATGCCTCGAAATGCAAGTAGGAGACAGAAAATTTTTCAACCAAAAAATGTATGAAAAAAAGGGCAGTGTATAGCCCACACTTCTTGATACCCACAATCTGGGTATATCCTCCAATCGCATATCTCAAGCCAAGTATTCTGTTTCTGTGTATTTGAGGCACAAACTAGCTTAGCTGTTGCCTCGAAATGCAAGTAGGAGACAGAAAATTTTTCAACCAAAAAATGTATGAAAAAAAGGGCAGTGTATAGCCCACACTTCTTGATACCCACAATCTGGGTATATCCTCCAATCGCATATCTCAAGCCAGATATTCTGTTTCTGTGTATTCGAGGCGCAAACTAGCTTAGCTGATGCCTCGAAATGCAAGTAGGAGACAGAAAATTTTTCAACCAAAAAATGTATGAAAAAAAGGGCAGTGTATAGCCCACACTTCTTGATACCCACAATCTGGGTATATCCTCCAATCGCATATCTCAAGCCAGATATTCTGTTTTTGTGTATTCGAGGCGCAAACTAGCTTAGCTGATGCCTCGAAATGCAAGTAGGAGACAGAAAATTTTTCAACCAAAAAATGTATGAAAAAAAGGGCAGTGTATAGCCCACACTTCTTGATACCCACCATCTGGGTATATCCTCCAATCGCATATCTCAAGCCAGATATTCTGTTTCTGTGTATTCGAGGCGCAAACTAGCTTAGCTGATGCCTCGAAATGCAAGTAGGAGACAGAAAATTTTTCAACCAAAAAATGTATGAAAAAAAGGGCAGTGTATAGCCCACACTTCTTGATACCCACAATATGGGTATATCCTCCAATCTCATATCTCAAGCCAGATATTCTGTTTCTGTGTATTCGAGGCGCAAACTAGCTTAGCTGATGCCTCGAAATGCAAGTAGGAGACAGAAAATTTTTCAACCAAAAAATGTATGAGAAAAAGGACAGTGTATAGCCCACACTTCTTGATACCCACAATATGGGTATATCCTCCAATCGCATATCTCAAGCCAGATATTCTGTTTTTGTGTATTCGAGGCGCAAACTAGCTTAGCTGATGCCTCGAAATGCAAGTAGGAGACAGAAAATTTTTCAACCAAAAAATGTATGAAAAAAAGGGCAGTGTATAGCCCACACTTCTTGATACCCACCATCTGGGTATATCCTCCAATCGCATATCTCAAGCCAGATATTCTGTTTCTGTGTATTCGAGGCGCAAACTAGCTTAGCTGATGCCTCGAAATGCAAGTAGGAGACAGAAAATTTTTCAACCAAAAAATGTATGAAAAAAAGGGCAGTGTATAGCCCACACTTCTTGATACCCACAATCTGGGTATATCCTAAAATCGCATTTCTCAAGCCAGACATTCTGTTTCTGTGTATTCGAGGCGTAAACTAGGTAAGCTGCTGCCTCGAAATGAAAGTAGGAGACAGAAAATTTTTCAACCAAAAAATGTATGAAAAAAAGGGCAGTGTATAGCCCACACTTCTTGATACCCACCATCTGGGTATATCCTCCAATCGCATATCTCAAGCCAGATATTCTGTTTCTGTGTATTCGAGGCGCAAACTAGCTTAGCTGATGCCTCGAAATGCAAGTAGGAGACAGAAAATTTTTCAACCAAAAAATGTATGAAAAAAAGGGCAGTGTATAGCCCACACTTCTTGATACCCACCATCTGGGTATATCCTCCAATCGCATATCTCAAGCCAGATATTCTGTTTTTGTGTATTCGAGGCGCAAACTAGCTTAGCTGATGCCTCGAAATGCAAGTAGGAGACAGAAAATTTTTCAACCAAAAAATGTATGAAAAAAAGGGCAGTCTATAGCCCACACTTCTTGATACCCACCATCTGGGTATATCCTCCAATCGTATATCTCAAGCCAGATATTCTGTTTCTGTGTATTCGAGGCGCAAACTAGCTTAGCTGATGCCTCGAAATGCAAGTAGGAGACAGAAAATCTTTCAACCAAAAAATGTGTGAAAAAAAGGGCAGTGTATAGCCCACACTTCTTGATACCCACCATCTGGGTATATCCTCCAATCGCATATCTCAAGCCAGATATTCTGTTTCTGTGTATTCGAGGCGCAAACTAGCTTAGCTGATGCCTCGAAATGCAAGTAGGAGACAGAAAATCTTTCAACCAAAAAATGTGTGAAAAAAAGGGCAGTGTATAGCCCACACTTCTTGATACCCACCATCTGGGTATATCCTCCAATCGCATATCTCAAGCCAGATATTCTGTTTTTGTGTATTCGAGGCAAAAAGTAGCTTAGCTGTTGCCTCGAAATGCAAGTAGGAGACAGAAAATTTTTGAACCAAAAAATTTATGAAAAAAAGGGCAGTGTATAGCCCACACTTCTTGATACCCACAATCTGGGTATATCCTCCAATCGCATATCTCAAGCCAGATATTCTGTTCTTGTGTATTCGAGGCGCAAACTAGCTTAGCTGATGCCTCGAAATGCAAGTAGGAGACAGAAAATTTTTCAACCAAAAAATGTATGAAAAAAAGGGCAGTGTATAGCCCACACTTGTTGATACCCACCATCTGGGTATATCCTCCAATCGCATATCTCAAGCCAGATATTCTGTTTCTGTGTATTCGAGGCGCAAACTAGCTTAGCTGATGCCTCGAAATGCAAGTAGGAGACAGAAAATTTTTCAACCAAAAAATGTATGAAAAAAAGGGCAGTGTATAGCCCACACTTCTTGATACCCACAATATGGGTATATCCTCCAATCGCATATCTCAAGGAAAGTATTCTGTTTCTGTGTATTTGAGGCACAAACTAGCTTAGCTGTTGCCTCGAAATGCAAGTAGGAGACAGAAAATTTGTCAACCAAAAAATGTATGAAAAAAAGGGCAGAGTATAGCCCACACTTCTTGATACCCACAATCTGGGTATATCCTCCAATCGCATATCTCAAGCCAGATATTCTGTTTTTGTGTATTCGAGGCGCAAACTAGCTTAGCTGATGCCTCGAAATGCAAGTAGGAGACAGAAAATTTGTCAACCAAAAAATGTATGAAAAAAAGGGCAGTGTATAGCCCACACTTCTTGATACCCACCATCTGGGTATATCCTCCAATCGCATATCTCAAGCCAGATATTCTGTTTCTGTGTATTCGAGGCGCAAACTAGCTTAGCTGATGCCTCGAAATGCAAGTAGGAGACAGAAAATTTTTCAACCAAAAAATGTATGAAAAAAAGGGCAGTGTATAGCCCACACTTCTTGATACCCACAATCTGGGTATATCCTCCAATCGCATATCTCAAGCCAGATATTCTGTTTTTGTGTATTCGAGGCGCAAACTAGCTTAGCTGATGCCTCGAAATGCAAGTAGGAGACAGAAAATTTTTCAACCAAAAAATGTATGAAAAAAAGGGCAGTGTATAGCCCACACTTGTTGATACCCACCATCTGGGTATATCCTCCAATCGCATATCTCAAGCCAGATATTCTGTTTCTGTGTATTCGAGGCGCAAACTAGCTTAGCTGATGCCTCGAAATGCAAGTAGGAGACAGAAAATTTTTCAACCAAAAAATGTATGAAAAAAAGGGCAGTGTTATAGCCCACACTTCTTGATACCCACAATATGGGTATATCCTCCAATCGCATATCTCAAGCCAAGTATTCTGTTTCTGTGGATTTGAGGCACAAACTAGCTTAGCTGTTGCCTCGAAATGCAAGTAGGAGACAGAAAATTTTTCAACCAAAAAATGTATGAAAAAAAGGGCAGTGTATAGCCCACACTTCTTGATACCCACCATCTGGGTATATCCTCCAATCGCATATCTCAAGCCAGATATTCTGTTTCTGTGTATTCGAGGCGCAAACTAGCTTAGCTGATGCCTCGAAATGCAAGTAGGAGACAGAAAATTTTTCAACCAAAAAATGTATGAAAAAAAGGGCAGTGTATAGCCCACACTTCTTGATACCCACAATATGGGTATATCCTCCAATCGCATATCTCAAGCCAAGTATTCTGTTTCTGTGTATTTGAGGCACAAACTAGCTTAGCTGTTGCCTCGAAATGCAAGTAGGAGACAGAAAATTTTTCAACCAAAAAATGTATGAAAAAAAATGGCAGTGTATAGCCCACACTTGTTGATACCCACCATCTGGGTATATCCTCCAATCGCATATCTCAAGCCAGATATTCTGTTTCTGTGTATTCGAGGCGCAAACTAGCTTAGCTGATGCCTCGAAATGCAAGTAGGAGACAGAAAATTTTTCAACCAAAAAATGTATGAAAAAAAGGGCAGTGTATAGCCCACACTTCTTGATACCCACAATCTGGGTATATCCTCCAATCGCATATCTCAAGCCAGATATTCTGTTTCTGTGTATTCGAGGCGCAAACTAGCTTAGCTGATGCCTCGAAATGCAAGTAGGAGACAGAAAATTTTTCAACCAAAAAATGTATGAAAAAAAGGGCAGTGTATAGCCCACACTTCTTGATACCCACCATCTGGGTATATCCTCCAATCGCATATCTCAAGCCAGATATTCTGTTTCTGTGTATTCGAGGCCCAAACTAGCTTAGCTGATGCCTCGAAATGCAAGTAGGAGACAGAAAATTTTTCAACCAAAAAATTTATGAAAAAAAGGGCAGTGTATAGCCCACACTTCTTGATACCCACAATATGGGTATATCCTCCAATCGCATATCTCAGCCAAGTATTCTGTTTCTGTGTATTTGAGGCACAAACTAGCTTAGCTGTTGCCTCGAAATGCAAGTAGGAGACAGAAAATTTTTCAACCAAAAAATGTATGAAAAAAAGGGCAGTGTATAGCCCACACTTCTTGATACCCACCATCTGGGTATATCCTATAATCGCATATCTCAAGCCAGATATTCTGTTTCTGTGTATTCGAGGCGCAAACTAGCTTAGCTGATGCCTCGAAATGCAAGTAGGAGAAAGAAAATTTTTCAACCAAAAAATGTATGAAGAAAAGGGCAGTGTATAGCCCACACTTCTTGATACCCACAATATGGGTATATCCTCCAATCGCATATCTCAAGCCAAGTATTCTGTTTCTGTGTATTTGAGGCACAAACTAGCTTAGCTGTTGCCTCGAAATGCAAGTAGGAGACAGAAAATTTTTCAACCAAAAAATGTATGAAAAAAAGGGCAGTGTATAGCCCACACTTCTTGATACCCACCATCTGGGTATATCCTCCAATCGCATATCTCAAGCCAGATATTCTGTTTTTGTGTATTCGAGGCGCAAACTAGCTTAGCTGATGCCTCGAAATGCAAGTAGGAGACAGAAAATTTTTCAACCAAAAAATGTATGAAAAAAAGGGCAGTGTATAGCCCACACTTCTTCATACCCACCATCTGGGTATATCCTCCAATCGCATATCTCAAGCCAGATATTCTGTTCCTGTGTATTCGAGGCGCAAACTAGCTTAGCTGATGCCTCGAAATGCAAGTAGGAGACAGAAAATTTTTCAACCAAAAAATGTATGAAAAAAAGGGCAGTGTATAGCCCACACTTCTTGATACCCACAATCTGGGTATATCCTCCAATCGCATATCTCAAGCCAGATATTCTGTATTTGTGTATTCGAGGCAAAAAGTAGCTTAGCTGTTGCCTCGAAATGCAAGTAGGAGACAGAAAATTTTTGAACCAAAAAATTTATGAAAAAAAGGGCAGTGTATAGCCCCACCTTTTTGGTACCCACAATCTGGGTATATCCTCCAATCGCATATCTCAAGCCAGATATTGTGTTTTTGTGTATTCGAGGCGCAAACTAGCTTAGCTGTTGCCTCGAAATGCAAGTAGGAGACAGAAAATTTTTCAACCAAAAAATGTATGAAAAAAGGGCAGTGTATAGCCCACACTTCTTGATACCCACAATCTGGGTATATCCTCCAATCGCATATCTCAAGCCAGATATTCTGTTTTTGTGTATTCGAGGCAAAAACTAGCTTAGCTGTTGCCTCGAAATGCAAGTAGGAGACAAAAAATTTTTGAAGTAAAAAATGTATGAAAAAAAGGGCAGTGTATAGCCCAAACTTCTTGATACCCACAATCTGGGTATATCCTCCAATCGCATATCTCAAGCCAGATATTCTGTTTTTGTGTATTCGAGGCGCAAACTAGCTTAGCTGATGCCTCGAAATGCAAGTAGGAGACAGAAAATTTTTCAACCAAAAAATTTATGAAAAAAAGGGCAGTGTATAGCCCACACTTCTTGATACCCACCATCTGGGTATATCCTCCAATCGCATATCTCAAGCCAGATATTCTGTTTCTGTGTATTCGAGGCGCAAACTAGCTTAGCTGTTGCCTCGAAATGCAAGTAGGAGACAAAAAATGTTTGAAGTAAAAAATGTATGAAAAAAAGGGCAGTGTATAGCCCAAACTTCTTGATACCCACAATCTGGGTATATCCTCCAATCGCATATCTCAAGCCAGATATTCTGTTTTTGTGTATTCGAGGCGCAAACTAGCTTAGCTGATGCCTCGAAATGCAAGTAGGAGACAGAAAATTTTTCAACCAAAAAATGTATGAAAAAAAGGGCAGTGTATAGCCCACACTTCTTGATACCCACAATCTGGGTATATCCTCCAATCGCATATCTCAAGCCAGATATTCTGTTTTTGTGTATTCGAGGCAAAAACTAGCTTAGCTGTTGCCTCGAAATGCAAGTAGGAGACAAAAAATGTTTGAAGTAAAAAATGTATGAAAAAAAGGGCAGTGTATAGCCCAAACTTCTTGATACCCACAATCTGGGTATATCCTCCAATCGCATATCTCAAGCCAGATATTCTGTTTTTGTGTATTCGAGGCGCAAACTAGCTTAGCTGATGCCTCGAAATGCAAGTAGGAGACAGAAAATTTTTCAACCAAAAAATGTATGAAAAAAAGGGCAGTGTATAGCCCACACTTCTTGATACCCACAATCTGGGTATATCCTCCAATCGCATATCTCAAGCCAGATATTCTGTTTTTGTGTATTCGAGGCACAAACTAGCTTAGCCGTTGCCTCGAAGTGCAAGTAGGAGACAGAAAATTTTTCAACCAAAAAATGTATGAAAAAAAGGGCAGTGTATAGCCCACACTTCTTGATACCCACAATCTGGGTATATCCTCCAATCGCATATCTCAAGCCAGATATCCTGTTTCCGTGTTTTCGAGGCGCAAACAAGCTTAGCTGCTGCCCCGAAATGCAAGTAGGAGACAGAAAATTTTTCAACCAAAAAATGTATGAAAAAAAGGGCAGTGTATAGCCCACACTTCTTGATACCCACAATCTGGGTATATCCTCCAATCGCATATCTCAAGCCAGATATTCTGTTTTTGTGTATTCGAGGCGCGAACTAGCTTAGCTGCGGCCTCGAAATGCAAGTAGGAGACAGAAAATTTTTCAACCAAAAAATGTATGAAAAAAAGGGCAGTGTATAGCCCAAACTTCTTGATACCCACAATCTGGGTATATCCTCCATTCGCATATTTCAAGCCATATATTCTGTTTCTGTGTAGTCGAGGCGCAAACAAGCTTAGCTGCTGCATAGAAATGCAAGTAGGAGACACAAAATTTTTCAACCAAAAAATGTATGAAAAAAAGGGCAGTGTATAGCCCACATTTCTTGATACCCACAATCTGGGCATATCCTCCAATCTCATACCTCAAGCCAGATATTCTGTTTCTGTGTATTCGAGGCGCAATCTAGCTTAGCTGATGCCTCGAAATGCAAGTAGGAGACAGAAAATTTGTCAACCAAAAAATGTATGAAAAAAAGGGCAGAGTATAGCCCACACTACTTGATACCCACAATCTGGGTATATCCTCCAATCGCATATCTCAAGCCAGATATTCTGTTTTTGTGTATTCGAGGCACAAACTAGCTTAGCCGTTGCCTCGAAGTGCAAGTAGGAGACAGAAAATTTTTCAACCAAAAAATGTATGAAAAAAAGGGCAGTGTATAGCCCACACTTCTTGATACCCACAATCTGGGTATATCCTCCAATCGCATATCTCAAGCCAGATATCCTGTTTCCGTGTTTTCGAGGCGCAAACAAGCTTAGCTGCTGCCCCGAAATGCAAGTAGGAGACAGAAAATTTTTCAACCAAAAAATGTATGAAAAAAAGGGCAGTGTATAGCCCACACTTCTTGATACCCACAATCTGGGTATATCCTCCAATCGCATATCTCAAGCCAGATATTCTGTTTTTGTGTATTCGAGGCGCGAACTAGCTTAGCTGCGGCCTCGAAATGCAAGTAGGAGACAGAAAATTTTTCAACCAAAAAATGTATGAAAAAAAGGGCAGTGTATAGCCCAAACTTCTTGATACCCACAATCTGGGTATATCCTCCATTCGCATATTTCAAGCCATATATTCTGTTTCTGTGTAGTCGAGGCGCAAACAAGCTTAGCTGCTGCATAGAAATGCAAGTAGGAGACACAAAATTTTTCAACCAAAAAATGTATGAAAAAAAGGGCAGTGTATAGCCCACATTTCTTGATACCCACAATCTGGGCATATCCTCCAATCTCATACCTCAAGCCAGATATTCTGTTTCTGTGTATTCGAGGCGCAATCTAGCTTAGCTGATGCCTCGAAATGCAAGTAGGAGACAGAAAATTTGTCAACCAAAAAATGTATGAAAAAAAGGGCAGAGTATAGCCCACACTACTTGATACCCACAATCTGGGTATATCCTCCAATCTCATATCTCAAGCCAGATATTCTGTTTTTGTGTATTCGAGGCGCAAACTAGCTTAGCTGATGCCTCGAAATGCAAGTAAGAAATAGAAAATTTTTCAACCAAAAAATGTATGAAAAAAAGGGCAGTGTATAGCCCACACTTCTTGATACCCACAATCTGGGTATATCCTCCAATCGCATATCTCAAGCCAGATATTCTGTTTTTGTGTATTCGAGGCACAAACTAGCTTAGCCGTTGCCTCGAAGTGCAAGTAGGAGACAGAAAATTTTTCAACCAAAAAATGTATGAAAAAAAGGGCAGTGTATAGCCCACACTTCTTGATACCCACAATCTGGGTATATCCTCCAATCGCATATCTCAAGCCAGATATCCTGTTTCCGTGTTTTCGAGGCGCAAACAAGCTTAGCTGCTGCCCCGAAATGCAAGTAGGAGACAGAAAATTTTTCAACCAAAAAATGTATGAAAAAAAGGGCAGTGTATAGCCCACACTTCTTGATACCCACAATCTGGGTATATCCTCCAATCGCATATCTCAAGCCAGATATCCTGTTTCTGTGTTTTCGAGGCGCGAACTAGCTTAGCTGCGGCCTCGAAATGCAAGTAGGAGACAGAAAATTTTTCAACCAAAAAATGTATGAAAAAAAGGGCAGTGTATAGCCCAAACTTCTTGATACCCACAATCTGGGTATATCCTCCATTCGCATATTTCAAGCCATATATTCTGTTTCTGTGTAGTCGAGGCGCAAACAAGCTTAGCTGCTGCATAGAAATGCAAGTAGGAGACACAAAATTTTTCAACCAAAAAATGTATGAAAAAAAGGGCAGTGTATAGCCCACATTTCTTGATACCCACAATCTGGGCATATCCTCCAATCTCATACCTCAAGCCAGATATTCTGTTTCTGTGTATTCGAGGCGCAATCTAGCTTAGCTGATGCCTCGAAATGCAAGTAGGAGACAGAAAATTTGTCAACCAAAAAATGTATGAAAAAAAGGGCAGAGTATAGCCCACACTACTTGATACCCACAATCTGGGTATATCCTCCAATCTCATATCTCAAGCCAGATATTCAGTTTCTGTGTATTCGAGGCGCAAATTAGCTTAGCTGATGCCTCGAAATGCAAGTAGGAGACAAAAAATTTTTGAAGTAAAAAGTGTATTAAAAAATGGGCAGTGTATAGCCCACACTTCTTGATACCCACAATCTGGGTATATTCTCCAATCGCATATCTCAAGCCAGATATTCTGTTTTTGTGTATTCGAGGCGCAAACTAGCTTAGCTGATGCTTTGAAATGCAAGTAGGAGACAGAAAATTTTTCAACCAAAAAATGTATGAAAGAAAGGGCAGTGTATGGCCCACACTTCTTGATACCCACAATCTGGGTATATCCTCTAATCGCATATCTCAAGCCAGATATTCTGTTTTTGTGTATTCGAGGCGCAAATTAGCTTAGCTGATGCCTCGAAATGCAAGTAGGAGACAGAAAATTTTTCAACCAAAAAATTTATGAAAAAAAGGGCAGTGTATAGCCCACACTTCTTGATACCCACCATCTGGGTATATCCTCCAATCGCATATTTCAAGCCAGATATTCTGTTTCTGTGTATTCGAGGCGCAAACTAGCTTAGCTGATGCTTTGAAATGCAAGTAGGAGACAGAAAATTTTTCAACCAAAAAATGTATGAAAGAAAGGGCAGTGTATGGCCCACACTTCTTGATACCCACAATCTGGGTATATCCTCTAATCGCATATCTCAAGCCAGATATTCTGTTTTTGTGTATTCGAGGCACAAACTAGCTTAGCTGTTGCCTCGAAGTGCAAGTAGGAGACAGAAAATTTTTCAACCAAAAAATGTATGAAAAAAAGGGCAGTGTATAGCCCACACTTCTTGATACCCACAATCTGGGTATATCCTCCAATCGCATATCTCAAGCCAGATATTCTGTTTTTGTGTATTCGAGGCAAAAACTAGCTTAGCTGTTGCCTCGAAATGCAAGTAGGAGACAGAAAATTTTTCAACCAAAAAATGTATGAAAAAAAGGGCAGTGTATAGCCCACACTTCTTGATACCCACAATCTGGGTATATCCTCCAATCGCATATCTCAAGCCAGATATTCTGTTTTTGTGTATTCGAGGCAAAAACTAGCTTAGCTGATGCCTCGAAATGCAAGTAGGAGACAGAAAATTTTTGAAGGAAGAAATGTATGAAAGAAAGGGCAGTGTATAGCCCACACTTCTTGATACCCACAATATGGGTATATCCTCCAATCGCATATCTCAAGCCAAGTATTCTGTTTCTGTGTATTTGAGGCACAAACTAGCTTAGCTGTTGCCTCGAAATGCAAGTAGGAGACAAAAAATGTTTGAAGTAAAAAATGTATGAAAAAAAGGGCAGTGTATAGCCCAAACTTCTTGATACCCATAATCTGGGTATATCCTCCAATCGCATATCTCAAGCCAGATATTCTGTTTTTGTGTATTCGAGGCGCAAACTAGCTTAGCTGATGCTTTGAAATGCAAGTAGGAGACAGAAAATTTTTCAACCAAAAAATGTATGAAAGAAAGGGCAGTGTATGGCCCACACTTCTTGATACCCACAATCTGGGTATATCCTCTAATCGCATATCTCAAGCCAGATATTCTGTTTTTGTGTATTCGAGGCGCAAATTAGCTTAGCTGATGCCTCGAAATGCAAGTAGGAGACAGAAAATTTTTCAACCAAAAAATTTATGAAAAAAAGGGCAGTGTATAGCCCACACTTCTTGATACCCACCATCTGGGTATATCCTCCAATCGCATATTTCAAGCCAGATATTCTGTTTCTGTGTATTCGAGGCGCAAACTAGCTTAGCTGATGCTTTGAAATGCAAGTAGGAGACAGAAAATTTTTCAACCAAAAAATGTATGAAAGAAAGGGCAGTGTATGGCCCACACTTCTTGATACCCACAATCTGGGTATATCCTCTAATCGCATATCTCAAGCCAGATATTCTGTTTTTGTGTATTCGAGGCACAAACTAGCTTAGCTGTTGCCTCGAAGTGCAAGTAGGAGACAGAAAATTTTTCAACCAAAAAATGTATGAAAGAAAGGGCAGTGTATGGCCCACACTTCTTGATACCCACAATCTGGGTATATCCTCTAATCGCATATCTCAAGCCAGATATTCTGTTTTTGTGTATTCGAGGCACAAACTAGCTTAGCTGTTGCCTCGAAGTGCAAGTAGGAGACAGAAAATTTTTCAACCAAAAAATGTATGAAAAAAAGGGCAGTGTATAGCCCAAACTTCTTGATACCCATAATCTGGGTATATCCTCCAATCGCATATCTCAAGCCAGATATTCTGTTTTTGTGTATTCGAGGCGCAAACTAGCTTAGCTGATGCTTTGAAATGCAAGTAGGAGACAGAAAATTTTTCAACCAAAAAATGTATGAAAGAAAGGGCAGTGTATGGCCCACACTTCTTGATACCCACAATCTGGGTATATCCTCTAATCGCATATCTCAAGCCAGATATTCTGTTTTTGTGTATTCGAGGCGCAAATTAGCTTAGCTGATGCCTCGAAATGCAAGTAGGAGACAGAAAATTTTTCAACCAAAAAATTTATGAAAAAAAGGGCAGTGTATAGCCCACACTTCTTGATACCCACCATCTGGGTATATCCTCCAATCGCATATTTCAAGCCAGATATTCTGTTTCTGTGTATTCGAGGCGCAAACTAGCTTAGCTGATGCTTTGAAATGCAAGTAGGAGACAGAAAATTTTTCAACCAAAAAATGTATGAAAGAAAGGGCAGTGTATGGCCCACACTTCTTGATACCCACAATCTGGGTATATCCTCTAATCGCATATCTCAAGCCAGATATTCTGTTTTTGTGTATTCGAGGCACAAACTAGCTTAGCTGTTGCCTCGAAGTGCAAGTAGGAGACAGAAAATTTTTCAACCAAAAAATGTATGAAAAAAAGGGCAGTGTATAGCCCACACTTCTTGATACCCACAATCTGGGTATATCCTCCAATCGCATATCTCAAGCCAGATATTCTGTTTTTGTGTATTCGAGGCAAAAACTAGCTTAGCTGTTGCCTCGAAATGCAAGTAGGAGACAGAAAATTTTTCAACCAAAAAATGTATGAAAAAAAGGGCAGTGTATAGCCCACACTTCTTGATACCCACAATCTGGGTATATCCTCCAATCGCATATCTCAAGCCAGATATTCTGTTTTTGTGTATTCGAGGCAAAAACTAGCTTAGCTGATGCCTCGAAATGCAAGTAGGAGACAGAAAATTTTTGAAGGAAGAAATGTATGAAAGAAAGGGCAGTGTATAGCCCACACTTCTTGATACCCACAATATGGGTATATCCTCCAATCGCATATCTCAAGCCAAGTATTCTGTTTCTGTGTATTTGAGGCACAAACTAGCTTAGCTGTTGCCTCGAAATGCAAGTAGGAGACAAAAAATGTTTGAAGTAAAAAATGTATGAAAAAAAGGGCAGTGTATAGCCCAAACTTCTTGATACCCATAATCTGGGTATATCCTCCAATCGCATATCTCAAGCCAGATATTCTGTTTTTGTGTATTCGAGGCGCAAACTAGCTTAGCTGATGCTTTGAAATGCAAGTAGGAGACAGAAAATTTTTCAACCAAAAAATGTATGAAAGAAAGGGCAGTGTATGGCCCACACTTCTTGATACCCACAATCTGGGTATATCCTCTAATCGCATATCTCAAGCCAGATATTCTGTTTTTGTGTATTCGAGGCGCAAATTAGCTTAGCTGATGCCTCGAAATGCAAGTAGGAGACAGAAAATTTTTCAACCAAAAAATTTATGAAAAAAAGGGCAGTGTATAGCCCACACTTCTTGATACCCACCATCTGGGTATATCCTCCAATCGCATATTTCAAGCCAGATATTCTGTTTCTGTGTATTCGAGGCGCAAACTAGCTTAGCTGATGCTTTGAAATGCAAGTAGGAGACAGAAAATTTTTCAACCAAAAAATGTATGAAAGAAAGGGCAGTGTATGGCCCACACTTCTTGATACCCACAATCTGGGTATATCCTCTAATCGCATATCTCAAGCCAGATATTCTGTTTTTGTGTATTCGAGGCACAAACTAGCTTAGCTGTTGCCTCGAAGTGCAAGTAGGAGACAGAAAATTTTTCAACCAAAAAATGTATGAAAAAAAGGGCAGTGTATAGCCCACACTTCTTGATACCCACAATCTGGGTATATCCTCCAATCGCATATCTCAAGCCAGATATTCTGTTTTTGTGTATTCGAGGCAAAAACTAGCTTAGCTGTTGCCTCGAAATGCAAGTAGGAGACAGAAAATTTTTCAACCAAAAAATGTATGAAAAAAAGGGCAGTGTATAGCCCACACTTCTTGATACCCACAATCTGGGTATATCCTCCAATCGCATATCTCAAGCCAGATATTCTGTTTTTGTGTATTCGAGGCAAAAACTAGCTTAGCTGATGCCTCGAAATGCAAGTAGGAGACAGAAAATTTTTGAAGGAAGAAATGTATGAAAGAAAGGGCAGTGTATAGCCCACACTTCTTGATACCCACAATATGGGTATATCCTCCAATCGCATATCTCAAGCCAAGTATTCTGTTTCTGTGTATTTGAGGCACAAACTAGCTTAGCTGTTGCCTCGAAATGCAAGTAGGAGACAAAAAATGTTTGAAGTAAAAAATGTATGAAAAAAAGGGCAGTGTATAGCCCAAACTTCTTGATACCCATAATCTGGGTATATCCTCCAATCGCATATCTCAAGCCAGATATTCTGTTTTTGTGTATTCGAGGCGCAAACTAGCTTAGCTGATGCCTCGAAATGCAAGTAAGAAATAGAAAATTTTTCAACCAAAAAATGTATGAAAAAAAGGGCAGTGTATAGCCCACACTTCTTGATACCCACAATATGGGTATATCCTCCAATCGCATATCTCAAGCCAGATATTCTGTTTTTGTGTATTCGAGGCAAAAACTAGCTTAGCTGTTGCCTCGAAATGCAAGTAGGAGACAGAAAATTTTTCAACCAAAAAATGTATGAAAAAAAGGGCAGTGTATAGCCCACACTTCTTGATACCCACAATTTGGGTATATCCTCCATCCGCATATCTCAAGCCAGATATTCTGTTTCTGTGTATTCGAGGCGCAAACTAGCTTAGCTGATGCCTCGAAATGCAAGTAGGAGACAAAAAATGTTTGAAGTAAAAAATGTATGAAAAAAAGGGCAGTGTATAGCCCAAACTTCTTGATACCCATAATCTGGGTATATCCTCCAATCGCATATCTCAAGCCAAGTATTCTGTTTCTGTGTATTTGAGGCACAAACTAGCTTAGCTGTTGCCTCGAAATGCAAGTAGGAGACAAAAAATGTTTGAAGTAAAAAATGTATGAAAAAAAGGGCAGTGTATAGCCCACACTTCTTGATACCCACAATCTGGGTATATCCTCCAATCGCATATCTCAAGCCAGATATTCTGTTTTTGTGTATTCGAGGCAAAAACTAGCTTAGCTGATGCCTCGAAATGCAAGTAGGAGACAGAAAATTTTTGAAGGAAGAAATGTATGAAAGAAAGGGCAGTGTATAGCCCACACTTCTTGATACCCACAATATGGGTATATCCTCCAATCGCATATCTCAAGCCAAGTATTCTGTTTCTGTGTATTTGAGGCACAAACTAGCTTAGCTGTTGCCTCGAAATGCAAGTAGGAGACAAAAAATGTTTGAAGTAAAAAATGTATGAAAAAAAGGGCAGTGTATAGCCCAAACTTCTTGATACCCATAATCTGGGTATATCCTCCAATCGCATATCTCAAGCCAGATATTCTGTTTTTGTGTATTCGAGACGCAAACTAGCTTAGCTGATGCCTCGAAATGCAAGTAGGAGACAGAAAATTTGTCAACCAAAAAATGTATGAAAAAAAGGGCAGAGTATAGCCCACACTACTTGATACCCACAATCTGGGTATATCCTCCAATCTCATATCTCAAGCCAGATATTCAGTTTCTGTGTATTCGAGGCGCAAATTAGCTTAGCTGATGCCTCGAAATGCAAGTAGGAGACAAGCATATCTCAAGCCAGATATTCTGTTTCTGTGTATTCGAGGCGCAAACTAGCTTAGCTGATGCCTCGAAATGCAAGTAAGAAATAGAAAATTTTTCAACCAAAAAATGTATGAAAAAAAGGGCAGTGTATAGCCCACACTTGTTGATACCCACCATCTGGGTATATCCTCCAATCGCATATCTCAAGCCAGATATTCTGTTTCTGTGTATTCGAGGCGCAAACTAGCTTAGCTGATGCCTCGAAATGCAAGTAGGAGACAGAAAATTTTTCAACCAAAAAATGTATGAAAAAAAGGGCAGTGTATAGCCCACACTTCTTGATACCCACAATATGGGTATATCCTCCAATCGCATATCTCAAGGAAAGTATTCTGTTTCTGTGTATTTGAGGCACAAACTAGCTTAGCTGCTGCCTCGAAATGCAAGTAGGAGACAGAAAATTTTTCAACCAATAAATGTATGAAAAAAATGGCAGTGTATAGCCCACACTTCTTGATACCCACAATCTGGGTATATCCTCCAATCGCATATCTCAAGCCAGATATTCTGTTTTTGTGTATTCGAGGCGCAAACTAGCTTAGCTGTTGCCTCGAAATGCAAGTAGGAGACAAAAAATGTTTGAAGTAAAAAATGTATGAAAAAAAGGGCAGTGTATAGCCCACACTTCTTGATACCCACAATCTGGGTATATCCTCCAATCGCATATCTCAAGCCAGATATTCTGTTTTTCTGTATTCGAGGCACAAACTAGCTTAGCTGTTGCCTCGAAGTGCAAGTAGGAGACAGAAAATTTGTCAACCAAAAAATGTATGAAAAAAAGGGCAGTGTATAGCCCACACTTCTTGATACCCACAATATGGGTATATCCTCCAATCGCATATCTCAAGCCAGATATTCTGTTTTTGTGTATTCGAGGCAAAAACTAGCTTAGCTGTTGCCTCGAAATGCAAGTAGGAGACAGAAAATTTTTCAACCAAAAAATGTATGAAAAAAAGGGCAGTGTATAGCCCACACTTCTTGATACCCACAATTTGGGTATATCCTCCATTCGCATATCTCAAGCCAGATATTCTGTTTCTGTGTATTCGAGGCGCAAACTAGCTTAGCTGATGCCTCGAAATGCAAGTAAGAAATAGAAAATTTTTCAACCAAAAAATGTATGAAAAAAAGGGCAGTGTATAGCCCACACTTCTTGATACCCACAATCTGGGTATCTGTTTTTGTGTATTCGAGGCGCAAACTAGCTTAGCTGTTGCCTCGAAATGCAAGTAGGAGACAGAAAATTTTTCAACCAAAAAATGTATGAAAAAAAGGGCAGTGTATAGCCCACATTTCTTGATACCCACAATCTGGGCATATCCTCCAATCTCATACCTCAAGCCAGATATTCTGTTTCTGTGTATTCGAGACGCAAACTAGCTTAGCTTCTGCATCGCAATGCAAGTAGGAGACAGAAAATTTTTGAAGCAAAAAATGTATTAAAAAATGGGCAGTGTATAGCCCACACTTCTTGATACCCACAATCTGGGTATATCCTCCAATCGCATATCTCAAGCCAGATATTCTGTTTTTGTGTACTCGAGGCGCAAACTAGCTTAGCTGCTGCATTGAAATGCAAGTAGGAGACACAAAATTTTTCAACCAAAAAATGTATGAAAAAAAGGGCAGTGTATAGCCCATACTTCTTGATACCCACAATCTGGGTATATCCTCCAATCGCATATCTCAAGCCAGATATTCTGTTTCTGTGTATTCGAGGCGCAATCTAGCTTAGCTGTTGCCTCGAAATGCAAGTAGGAGACAAAAAATGTTTGAAGTAAAAAATGTATGAAAAAAAGGGCAGTGTATAGCCCACACTTCTTGATACCCACAATCTGGGTATATCCTCCAATCGCATATCTCAAGCCAGATATTCTGTTTTTCTGTATTCGAGGCACAAACTAGCTTAGCTGTTGCCTCGAAGTGCAAGTAGGAGACAGAAAATTTGTCAACCAAAAAATGTATGAAAAAAAGGGCAGTGTATAGCCCACACTTCTTGATACCCACAATATGGGTATATCCTCCAATCGCATATCTCAAGCCAGATATTCTGTTTTTGTGTATTCGAGGCAAAAACTAGCTTAGCTGTTGCCTCGAAATGCAAGTAGGAGACAGAAAATTTTTCAACCAAAAAATGTATGAAAAAAAGGGCAGTGTATAGCCCACACTTCTTGATACCCACAATTTGGGTATATCCTCCATTCGCATATCTCAAGCCAGATATTCTGTTTCTGTGTATTCGAGGCGCAAACTAGCTTAGCTGATGCCTCGAAATGCAAGTAAGAAATAGAAAATTTTTCAACCAAAAAATGTATGAAAAAAAGGGCAGTGTATAGCCCACACTTCTTGATACCCACAATCTGGGTATATCCTCCAATCGCATATCTCAAGCCAGATATTCTGTTTTTGTGTATTCGAGGCACAAACTAGCTTAGCTGTTGCCTCGAAGTGCAAGTAGGAGACAGAAAATTTTTCAACCAAAAAATGTATGAAAAAAAGGGCAGTGTATAGCCCACACTTCTTGATACCCACAATCTGGGTATATCCTCCAATCGCATATCTCAAGCCAGATATTCTGTTTTCGTGTATTCGAGGCACAAACTAGCTTAGCTGTTGCCTCGAAGTGCAAGTAGGAGACAGAAAATTTGTCAACCAAAAAATGTATGAAAAAAAGGGCAGTGTATAGCCCACACTTCTTGATACCCACAATATGGGTATATCCTCCAATCGCATATCTCAAGCCAGATATTCTGTTTTTGTGTATTCGAGGCAAAAACTAGCTTAGCTGTTGCCTCGAAATGCAAGTAGGAGACAGAAAATTTTTCAACCAAAAAATGTATGAAAAAAAGGGCAGTGTATAGCCCACACTTCTTGATACCCACAATTTGGGTATATCCTCCATTCGCATATCTCAAGCCAGATATTCTGTTTCTGTGTATTCGAGGCGCAAACTAGCTTAGCTGATGCCTCGAAATGCAAGTAAGAAATAGAAAATTTTTCAACCAAAAAATGTATGAAAAAAAGGGCAGTGTATAGCCCACACTTCTTGATACCCACAATCTGGGTATATCCTCCAATCGCATATCTCAAGCCAGATATTCTGTTTTTGTGTATTCGAGGCACAAACTAGCTTAGCTGTTGCCTCGAAGTGCAAGTAGGAGACAGAAAATTTTTCAACCAAAAATGTATGAAAAAAAGGGCAGTGTATAGCCCACACTTCTTGATACCCACAATCTGGGTATATCCTCCAATCGCATATCTCAAGCCAGATATCCTGTTTCTGTGTTTTCGAGGCGCAAACAAGCTTAGCTGCTGCCCCGAAATGCAAGTAGGAGACAGAAAATTTTTCAACCAAAAAATGTATGAAAAAAAGGGCAGTGTATAGCCCACACTTCTTGATACCCACAATCTGGGTATATCCTCCAATCGCATATCTCAGCCAGATATCCTGTTTCTGTGTTTTCGAGGCGCGAACTAGCTTAGCTGCGGCCTCGAAATGCAAGTAGGAGACAGAAAATTTTTCAACCAAAAAATGTATGAAAAAAAGGGCAGTGTATAGCCCACACTTCTTGATACCCACAATCTGGGTATATCCTCCAATCGCATATCTCAAGCCAGATATTCTGTTTTTGTGTATTCGAGGCAAAAACTAGCTTAGCTGTTGCCTCGAAATGCAAGTAGCAGACAGAAAAATCTTCAACCAAAAAATGTATGAAAAAAAGGGCAGTGTATAGCCCAAACTTCTTGATACCCACAATCTGGGTATATCCTCCATTCGCATATTTCAAGCCATATATTCTGTTTCTGTGTAGTCGAGGCGCAAACAAGCTTAGCTGCTGCATAGAAATGCAAGTAGGAGACACAAAATTTTTCAACCAAAAAATGTATGAAAAAAAGGGCAGTGTATAGCCCACATTTCTTGATACCCACAATCTGGGCATATCCTCCAATCTCATACCTCAAGCCAGATATTCTGTTTCTGTGTATTCGAGACGCAAACTAGCTTAGCTTCTGCATCGCAATGCAAGTAGGAGACAGAAAATTTTTGAAGCAAAAAATGTATTAAAAAATGGGCAGTGTATAGCCCACACTTCTTGATACCCACAGTCTGGGTATATCCTCCAATCGCATATCTCAAGCCAGATATTCTGTTTTTGTGTACTCGAGGCGCAAACTAGCTTAGCTGCTGCATAGAAATGCAAGTAGGAGACACAAAATTTTTCAACCAAAAAATGTATGATAAAAAGGGCAGTGTATAGCCCACACTTCTTGATACCCACAATCTGGGTATATCCTCCAATCGCATATCTCAAGCCAGATATTCTGTTTCTGTGTATTCGAGGCGCAAACTAGCTTAGCTGATGCCTCGAAATGCAAGTAGGAGACAAAAAATTTTTGAAGTAAAAAATGTATTAAAAAATGGGCAGTGTATAGCCCACACTTCTTGATACCCACAGTCTGGGTACATCCTCCAATCGCATATCTTAAGCCAGATATTCTGTTTCTGTGTACTCGAGGCAAAAACTAGCTTAGCTGTTGCCTCGAAATGCAAGTAGGAGACAAAAAATTTTTGAAGTAAAAAATGTATTAAAAATGGGCAGTGTATAGCCCACACTTCTTGATACCCACAGTCTGGGTACATCCTCCAATCGCATATCTCAAGCCAGATATTCTGTTTCTGTGTATTCGAGGCGCAAACTAGCTTAGCTGCTGCCTTGAAATGCAAGTAGGAGACAAAAAATTTTTGAAGTAAAAAATGTATGAAAAAAGGGCAGTGTATAGCCCACACTTCTTGATACCCACCATCTGGGTATATCCTCCAATCGCATATCTCAAGCCAGATATTCTGTTTCTGTGTATTCGAGACGCAAACTAGCTTAACTGATGCCTCGAAATGCAAGTAGGAGACAGAAAATTTTTTAACCAAAAAATGTATGAAAAAAAGGGCAGCGTATAGCCCACACTTCTTGATACCCACAATCTGGGTATATCCTCCAATCGCATATCTCAAGCCAGATATTCTGTTTCTGTGTATTCGATGCGCAAACTAGGTTAGCTGATGCTAATGTGATGATATGTGAATTAGAGATTTCACAAGATTGTGGGTATCAAGAAGTGTGGGCTATACACTGCGCTTTTTTTCATAAATTTTTCGGTTCAAAAATTTTCTGTCTCCTACTTGCATTTCGAGGGTACAGCTAAGCTAGATTGCGCCTCGAATACACAGAAACAGAATATCTGGCTTGAGATATGCGATTGGAGGATATACCCAGATTGTGGGTATCAAGAAGTATGGGCTATACACTGCCCTTTTTTTCATACATTTTTTGGTTGAAAAATTTTGTGTCTCCTACTTGCATTTCTATGCAGCAGCTAAGCTAGTTTGCGCCTCGAGTACACAAAAACAGAATATCTGGCTTGAGATATGCGATTGGAGGATATACCCAGATTGTGGGTATCAAGAAGTGTGGGCTATACACTGCCCATTTTTTAATACATTTTTTGCTTCAAAAATTTTCTGTCTCCTACTTGCATTGCGATGCAGAAGCTAAGCTAGTTTGCGTCTCGAATACACAGAAACAGAATATCTGGCTTGAGGTATGAGATTGGAGGATATGCCCAGATTGTGGGTATCAAGAAATGTGGGCTATACACTGCCCTTTTTTTCATACATTTTTTGGTTGAAAAATTTTCTGTCTCCTACTTGCATTTCGAGGCAACAGCTAAGCTAGTTTGCGCCTCGAATACACAAAAACAGAATATCTGGCTTGAGATATGCGATTGGAGGATATACCCAGATTGTGGGTACCTATTTCTGTGGGCTATACACTGCCCTATTTTTCATAAATTTTTTGGTTGAAAAATTTTCTGTCTCCTACTTGCATTTCGAGGCATCAGCTAAGCTAGTTTGCGCCTCGAATACACAAAAACAGAATATCTGGCTTGCGATATGCGATTGGAGGATATACCCAGATTGTGGGTATCAAGAAGTGTGGGCTATACACTGCCCTTTTTTTAATACATTTTTTGCTTCAAAAATTTTCTGTCTCCTACTTGCATTTCGAGGCAACAGCTAAGCTAGTTTGCGCCTCGAATACACAAAAACAGAATATCTGGCTTGAGATATGCGATTGGAGGATATACCCAGATTGTGGGTATCAAGAAGTGTGGGCTATACACTGCCCTTTTTTTCATACATTTTTTACTTCAAAAATTTTTTGTCTCCTACTTGCATTTCAAGGCAGCAGCTAAGCTAGTTTGCGAGTCGAATACACAGAAACAGAATATCTGGCTTAAGATATGCGATTGGAGGATATACCCAGATTGTGGGTACCTATTTCTGTGGGCTATACACTGCCCTATTTTTCATACATTTTTTGGTTGAAAAATTTTCTGTCTCCTACTTGCATTTCGAGGCATCAGCTAAGCTAGTTTGCGCCTCGAATACACAAAAAACAGAATATCTGGCTTGCGATATGCGATTGGAGGATATACCCAGATTGTGGGTATCAAGAAGTGTGGGCTATACACTGCCCTTTTTTTCATACATTTTTTACTTCAAAAATTTTTTGTCTCCTACTTGCATTTCAAGGCAGCAGCTAAGCTAGTTTGCGCCTCGAATACACAGAAACAGAATATCTGGCTTGAGATATGCGATTGGAGGATGTACCCAGATGGTGGGTATCAAGAAGTGTGGGCTATACACTGCCCTTTTTTTCATACATTTTTTACTTCAAAAATTTTTTGTCTCCTACTTGCATTTCAAGGCAGCAGCTAAGCTAGTTTGCGAGTCGAATACACAGAAACAGAATATCTGGCTTAAGATATGCGATTGGAGGATATACCCAGATTGTGGGTACCTATTTCTGTGGGCTATACACTGCCCTTTTTTTCATACATTTTTTGGTTGAAAAATTTTCTGTCTCCTACTTGCATTTCAAGGCAGCAGCTAAGCTAGTGTGCGCCTCGAATACACAGAAACAGAATATCTGGCTTGAGATATGCGATTGGAGGATATACCCAGATTGTGGGTATCAAGAAGTGTGGGCTATACACTGCCCTTTTTTTCATACATTTTTTGGTTGAAAAATTTTCTGTCTCCTACTTGCATTTCGAGGCAACAGCTAAGCTAGTTTGCGCCTCGAATACACAAAAACAGAATATCTGGCTTGAGATATGCGATTGGAGGATATACCCAGATTGTGGGTACCTATTTCTGTGGGCTATACACTGCCCTTTTTTTCATACATTTTTTGGTTGAAAAATTTTCTGTCTCCTACTCGCATTTCGAGGCAACAGCTAAGCTAGTTTGCGCCTCGAATACACAAAAACAGAATATCTGGCTTGAGATATGCGATTGGAGGATATACCCAGATGGTGGGTATCAAGAAGTGTGGGCTATACACTGCCCTTTTTTTCATACATTTTTTACTTCAAAAATTTTTTGTCTCCTACTTGCATTTCAAGGCAGCAGCTAAGCTAGTTTGCGCCTCGAATACACAGAAACAGAATATCTGGCTTGAGATATGCGATTGGAGGATGTACCCAGACTGTGGGTATCAAGAAGTGTGGGCTATACACTGCCCTTTTTTTCATACATTTTTTGGTTGAAAAATTTTCTGTCTCCTACTTGCATTTCGAGGCAACAGCTAAGCTAGTTTGCGCCTCGAATACACAAAAACAGAATATCTGGCTTGAGATATGCGATTGGAGGATATACCCAGATTGTGGGTATCAAGAAGTGTGGGCTATAACTGCCCTTTTTTTCATACATTTTTTACTTCAAAAATTTTTTGTCTCCTACTTGCATTTCAAGGCAGCAGCTAAGTTAGTTTGCGCCTCGAATACACAGAAACAGAATATCTGGCTTGAGATATGCGATTGGAGGATATACCCAGATTGTGGGTACCTATTTCTGTGGGCTATACACTGCCCTTTTTTTCATACATTTTTTACTTCAAAAATTTTCTGTCTCCTACTTGCATTTCGAGGCAACAGCTAAGCTAGTTTGCGCCTCGAATACACAAAAACAGAATATCTGGCTTGCGATATGCGATTGGAGGATGTACCCAGACTGTGGGTATCAAGAAGTGTGGGCTATACACTGCCCTTTTTTTCATACATTTTTTGGTTGAACAATTTTCTGTCTCCTACTTGCATTTCGAGGCATAAGCTAAGCTACTTTTTGCCTCGAATACACAGAAACAGAATATCTGGCTTGAGATATGCGATTGGAGGATATAACCAGATTGTGGGTATCAAGAAGTGTGGGCTATACACTGCCCTTTTTTTCATACATTTTTTACTTCAAAAATTTTTTGTCTCCTACTTGCATTTCAAGGCAGCAGCTAAGCTAGTTTGCGAGTCGAATACACAGAAACAGAATATCTGGCTTAAGATATGCGATTGGAGGATATACCCAGATTGTGGGTACCTATTTCTGTGGGCTATACACTGCCCTTTTTTTCATACATTTTTTGGTTGAAAAATTTTCTGTCTCCTACTTGCATTTCAAGGCAGCAGCTAAGCTAGTGTGCGCCTCGAATACACAGAAACAGAATATCTGGCTTGAGATATGCGATTGGAGGATATACCCAGATTGTGGGTATCAAGAAGTGTGGGCTATACACTGCCCTTTTTTTCATACATTTTTTGGTTGAAAAATTTTCTGTCTCCTACTTGCATTTCGAGGCAACAGCTAAGCTAGTTTGCGCCTCGAATACACAAAAACAGAATATCTGGCTTGAGATATGCGATTGGAGGATATACCCAGATTGTGGGTATCAAGAACTGTGGGCTATATACTGCCCTTTTTTTCATACATTTTTTGGTTGAAAAATTTTCTGTCTCCTACTCGCATTTCGAGGCAACAGCTAAGCTAGTTTGCGCCTCGAATACACAAAAACAGAATATCTGGCTTGAGATATGCGATTGGAGGATATACCCAGATGGTGGGTATCAAGAAGTGTGGGCTATACACTGCCCTTTTTTTCATACATTTTTTACTTCAAAAATTTTTTGTCTCCTACTTGCATTTCAAGGCAGCAGCTAAGCTAGTTTGCGCCTCGAATACACAGAAACAGAATATCTGGCTTGAGATATGCGATTGGAGGATGTACCCAGACTGTGGGTATCAAGAAGTGTGGGCTATACACTGCCCTTTTTTTCATACATTTTTTGGTTGAAAAATTTTCTGTCTCCTACTTGCATTTCGAGGCAACAGCTAAGCTAGTTTGCGCCTCGAATACACAAAAACAGAATATCTGGCTTGAGATATGCGATTGGAGGATATACCCAGATTGTGGGTATCAAGAAGTGTGGGCTATAACTGCCCTTTTTTTCATACATTTTTTACTTCAAAAATTTTTTGTCTCCTACTTGCATTTCAAGGCAGCAGCTAAGTTAGTTTGCGCCTCGAATACACAGAAACAGAATATCTGGCTTGAGATATGCGATTGGAGGATATACCCAGATTGTGGGTACCTATTTCTGTGGGCTATACACTGCCCTTTTTTTCATACATTTTTTACTTCAAAAATTTTCTGTCTCCTACTTGCATTTCGAGGCAACAGCTAAGCTAGTTTGCGCCTCGAATACACAAAAACAGAATATCTGGCTTGCGATATGCGATTGGAGGATGTACCCAGACTGTGGGTATCAAGAAGTGTGGGCTATACACTGCCCTTTTTTTCATACATTTTTTGGTTGAACAATTTTCTGTCTCCTACTTGCATTTCGAGGCATAAGCTAAGCTACTTTTTGCCTCGAATACACAGAAACAGAATATCTGGCTTGAGATATGCGATTGGAGGATATAACCAGATTGTGGGTATCAAGAAGTGTGGGCTATACACTGCCCTTTTTCTTATACATTTTTTGGTTGAAAAATTTTCTGTCTCCTACTTGCATTTCGAGGCAGCAGCTAATCTAGTTTGCGCCTCGAATACACAGAAACAGAATATTTGGCTTGAGATATGCGATTGGAGGATATACCCATATTGTGGGTATCAAGAAGTGTGGGCTATACACTGCCCTTTTTTTCATACATTTTTTGGTTGAACAATTTTCTGTCTCCTACTTGCATTTCGAGGCATCAGCTAAGCTAGTTTGCGCCTCGAATACACAGAAACAGAATATCTGGCTTGAGATATGCGATTGGAGGATATACCCATATTGTGGGTATCAAGAAGTGTGGGCTATATATACACTTCCCTTTTTTTCATACATTTTTTGGTTGAAAAATTTTCTGTCTCCTACTTGCATTTCGAGGCATCAGCTAAGCTAGTGTGCGCCTCGAATACACAGAAACAGAATATCTGGCATGAGATATGCGATTGGGGGATATACCCAGATTGTGGGTATCAAGAAGTGTGGGCTATACACTGCCCTTTTTTTCATACATTTTTTGGTTGACAAATTTTCTGTTTCCTACTTGCATTTCGAGGCATCAGCTAAGCTAGTTTGCGCCTCGAATATACAGAAACAGAATATCTGGCTTGAGATATGCGATTGGAGGATATACCCAGATTGTGGGTATCAAGAAGTGTGGGCTATATATACACTGCCCTTTTTTTCATACATTTTTTGGTTGAAAAATGTTCTGTCTCCTACTTGCATTTCGAGGCATCAGCTAAGCTAATTTGCGCCTCGAATACACAGAAACTGAATATCTGGCTTGAGATATGCGATTGGAGGATATAACTAGATTGTGGGTATCAAGAAGTGTGGGCTATACACTGCCCTTTTTTCCATACATTTTTTGGTTGACAAATTTTCTGTTTCCTACTTGCATTTCGAGGCATCAGCTAAGCTAGTTTGCGCCTCGAATATACAGAAACAGAATATCTGGCTTGAGATATGCGATTGGAGGATATACCCAGATTGTGGGTATCAAGAAGTGTGGGCTATATATACACTGCCCTTTTTTTCATACATATTTTGGTTGAAAAATGTTCTGTCTCCTACTTGCATTTCGAGGCATCAGCTAAGCTAATTTGCGCCTCGAATACACAGAAACTGAATATCTGGCTTGAGATATGCGATTGGAGGATATACCCAGATTGTGGGTATCAAGTAGTGTGGGCTATACTCTGCCCTTTTTTTCATACATTTTTTGGTTGACAAATTTTCTGTCTCCTACTTGCATTTCGAGGCATCAGCTAAGCTAGATTGCGCCTCGAATACACAGAAACAGAATATCTGGCTTGAGATATGCGATTGGAGGATATAACCAGATTGTGGGTATCAAGAAGTGTGGGCTATACACTGCCCTTTTTCTTATACATATTTTGGTTGAAAAATTTTCTGTCTCCTACTTGCATTTCGAGGCAGCAGCTAATCTAGTTTGCGCCTCGAATACACAGAAACAGAATATTTGGCTTGAGAAATGCGATTGGAGGATATAACCAGATTGTGGGTATTAAGAAGTGTGGGCTATACACTGCCCTTTTTTTCACACATTTTTTGGTTGAAAAATTTTCTGTTTCCTACTTGCATTTCGAGGCAGCAGCTAAGCTAGTTTGCGGCTCGAATACACAAAAACAAAATATCTGGCTTGAGATATGCGATTGGAGGATATACCCAGATTGTGGGTATCAAGAAGTGTGGGCTATACACTGCCCTTTTTTTCATACATTTTTTGGTTGAAAAATTTTCTGTTTCCGACTTGCTTTTCGAGGCAGCAGCTAAGCTAGTTTGCGGCTCGAATACACAAAAACAGAATATCTGGCTTGAGATATGCGATTGGAGGATATACCCAGATGGTGGGTATCAAGAAGTGTGGGCTATACACTGCCCTTTTTTTCATACATTTTTTGGTTGAACAATTTTCTGTCTCCTACTTGCATTTCGAGGCATCAGCTAAGCTAGTTTGCGCCTCGAATACACAGAAACAGAATATCTGGCTTGAGATATGCGATTGGAGGATATACCCATATTGTGGGTATCAAGAAGTGTGGGCTATATATACACTGCCCTTTTTTTCATACATTTTTTGGTTGAAAAATTTTCTGTCTCCTACTTGCATTTCGAGGCATCAGCTAAGCTAGTGTGCGCCTCGAATACACAGAAACAGAATATCTGGCATGAGATATGCGATTGGGGGATATACCCAGATTGTGGGTATCAAGAAGTGTGGGCTATACACTGCCCTTTTTTTCATACATTTTTTGGTTGACAAATTTTCTGTTTCCTACTTGCATTTCGAGGCATCAGCTAAGCTAGTTTGCGCCTCGAATATACAGAAACAGAATATCTGGCTTGAGATATGCGATTGGAGGATATACCCATATTGTGGGTATCAAGAAGTGTGGGCTATATATACACTGCCCTTTTTTTCATACATTTTTTGGTTGAAAAATGTTCTGTCTCCTACTTGCATTTCGAGGCATCAGCTAAGCTAATTTGCGCCTCGAATACACAGAAACTGAATATCTGGCTTGAGATATGCGATTGGAGGATATAACTAGATTGTGGGTATCAAGAAGTGTGGGCTATACACTGCCCTTTTTTCCATACATTTTTTGGTTGACAAATTTTCTGTTTCCTACTTGCATTTCGAGGCATCAGCTAAGCTAGTTTGCGCCTCGAATATACAGAAATAGAATATCTGGCTTGAGATATGCGATTGGAGGATATACCCAGATTGTGGGTATCAAGAAGTGTGGGCTATATATACACTGCCCTTTTTTTCATACATTTTTTGGTTGAAAAATGTTCTGTCTCCTACTTGCATTTCGAGGCATCAGCTAAGCTAATTTGCGCCTCGAATACACAGAAACTGAATATCTGGCTTGAGATATGCGATTGGAGGATATACCCAGATTGTGGGTATCAAGTAGTGTGGGCTATACTCTGCCCTTTTTTTCATACATTTTTTGGTTGACAAATTTTCTGTCTCCTACTTGCATTTCGAGGCATCAGCTAAGCTAGATTGCGCCTCGAATACACAGAAACAGAATATCTGGCTTGAGATATGCGATTGGAGGATATAACCAGATTGTGGGTATCAAGAAGTGTGGGCTATACACTGCCCTTTTTCTTATACATATTTTGGTTGAAAAATTTTCTGTCTCCTACTTGCATTTCGAGGCAGCAGCTAATCTAGTTTGCGCCTCGAATACACAGAAACAGAATATTTGGCTTGAGAAATGCGATTGGAGGATATAACCAGATTGTGGGTATTAAGAAGTGTGGGCTATACACTGCCCTTTTTTTCACACATTTTTTGGTTGAAAAATTTTCTGTTTCCTACTTGCATTTCGAGGCAGCAGCTAAGCTAGTTTGCGGCTCGAATACACAAAAACAAAATATCTGGCTTGAGATATGCGATTGGAGGATATACCCAGATTGTGGGTATCAAGAAGTGTGGGCTATACACTGCCCTTTTTTTCATACATTTTTTGGTTGAAAAATTTTCTGTTTCCGACTTGCTTTTCGAGGCAGCAGCTAAGCTAGTTTGCGGCTCGAATACACAAAAACAGAATATCTGGCTTGAGATATGCGATTGGAGGATATACCCAGATTGTGGGTATCAAGAACTGTGGGCTATATACTGCCCTTTTTTTCGTACATTTTTTAGTTGAAAAATTTTCTGTCTCCTACTTGCATTTCAAAGCATCAGCTAAGCTAGTTTGCGCCTCGAATACACAAAAACAGAATATCTGGCTTGAGATATGCGATTGGAGGATATACCCAGATTGTGGGTATCAAGAAGTGTGGGCTATACACTGCCCTTTTTTTCATACATTTTATGGTTGAAAAATTTTCTGTCTCCTACTTGCATTTCGAGGAAGCAGCTAAGCTAGTTTGCACCTCGAATACACAGAAACAGAATATCTGGCTTGAGATATGCGATTGGAGGATATACCCAGATTGTGGGTATCAAGAAGTGTGGGCTATACACTGTCCTTTTTTTCATACATTTTTTGGTTCAAAAATTTTCTGTCTCCTACTTGCATTTCGAGGCAACAGCTAAGCTAGTTTGTGCCTCGAATACACAAAAACAGAATATCTGGCTTGAGATATGCGATTGGAGGATATACCCAGATTGTGGGTATCAAGAAGTGTGGGCTATACACTGCCCTTTTTTTCATAAATTTTTTGGTTGAAAAATTTTCTGTCTCCTACTTGCATTTCAAAGCATCAGCTAAGCTAGTTTGCGCCTCGAATACACAGAAACAGAATATCTGGCTTGAGATATGCGATTGGAGGATATACCCAGATTGTGGGTATCAAGAAGTGTGGGCTATACACTGCCCTTTTTTTCATACATTTTTTACTTCAAAAATTTTTTGTCTCCTACTTGCATTTCGAGGCAACAGCTAAGCTAGTTTTTGCCTCGAATACACAAAAACAGAATATCTGGCTTGAGATATGCGATTGGAGGATGTACCCAGACTGTGGGTATCAAGAAGTGTGGGCTATACACTGCCCTTTTTCTTATACATTTTTTGGTTGGAAAATTTTCTGTCTCCTACTTGCATTTCGAGGCATCAGCTAAGCTACTTTTTGCCTCGAATACACAAATACAGAATTTCTGGCTTGAGATATGCGATTGGAGGATATAGCCAGATTGTGGGTATCAAGAAGTGTGGGCTATAGACTGCCCTTTTTTTCATACATTTTTTGGTTGAAAAATTTTCTGTCTCCTACTTGCATTTCAAAGCATCAGCTCTGCTAGTTTGCGCCTCGAATACACAGAAACAGAATATCTGGCTTGAGATATGCGATTGGAGGATAAACCCAGATTGTGGGTATCAAGAAGTGTGGGCTATACACTGCCCTTTTTTTCATACATTTTTTGGTTGAAAAATTTTCTGTCTCCTACTTGCATTTCAAAGCATCAGCTAAGCTAGTTTGCGCCTCGAATACACAGAAACAGAATATCTGGCTTGAGATATGCGATTGGAGGATAAACCCAGATTGTGGGTATCAAGAAGTGTGGGCTATACACTGCCCTTTTTTTCATACATTTTTTGGTTGAAAAATTTTCTGTCTCCTACTTGCATTTCGAGGCAACAGCTAAGCTAGTTTGCGCCTCGAATACACAAAAACAGAATATCTGGCTTGAGATATGAGATTGGAGGATATACCCAGATTGTGGGTATCAAGAAGTGTGGGCTATACACTGCCCTTTTTTTCATACATTTTTTGGTTGAAAAATTTTCTGTCTCCTACTTGCATTTCGAGGCATCAGCTAAGCTACTTTTTGCCTCGAATACACAAATACAGAATATCTGGCTTGAGATATGCGATTGGAGGATATACCCAGATTGTGGGTATCAAGAAGTGTGGGCTATATATACACTGCCCTTTTTTTCATACATTTTTTACTTCAAAAATTTTTTGTCTCCTACTTGCATTTCGAGGCAACAGCTAAGCTAGTTTTTGCCTCGAATACACAAAAACAGAATATCTGGCTTGAGATATGCGATTGGAGGATGTACCCAGACTGTGGGTATCAAGAAGTGTGGGCTATAGACTGCCCTTTTTTTCATACATTTTTTGGTTGAAAAATTTTCTGTCTCCTACTTGCATTTCGAGGCATCAGCTAAGCTACTTTTTGCCTCGAATACACAAATACAGAATATCTGGCTTGAGATATGCGATTGGAGGATATACCCAGATTGTGGGTATCAAGAAGTGTGGGCTATATATACACTGCCCTTTTTTTCATACATTTTTTGGTTGAATAATTTTCTGTCTCCTACTTGCATTTCGAGGCAACAGCTAAGCTAGTTTGCGCCTCGAATACACAGAAACAGAATATCTGGCTTGAGATATGAGATTGGAGGATATACCCAGATTGTGGGTATCAAGAAGTGTGGGCTATACACTGCCCTTTTTTTCATACATTTTTTGGTTGACAAATTTTCTGTCTCCTACTTGCATTTCGAGGCATCAGCTAAGCTAGTTTGCGCCTCGAATATACAGAAACAGAATATCTGGCTTGAGATATGCGATTGGAGGATATACCCAGATTGTGGGTATCAAGAAGTGTGGGCTATACACTGCCCTTTTTTTCATACATTTTTTGGTTGACAAATTTTCTGTCTCCTACTTGCATTTCGAGGCATCAGCTAAGCTAGTTTGCGCCTCGAATATACAGAAACAGAATATCTGGCTTGAGATATGCGATTGGAGGATATACCCAGATTGTGGGTATCAAGAAGTGTGGGCTATACACTACCCTTTCTTTCATACATTTTTTGGTTGAAAAATTTTCTGTCTCCTACTTGCATTTCGAGGCCGCAGAAACAGAATATCTGGCTTGAGATATGCGATTGGAGGATGTACCCAGACTGTGGGTATCAAGAAGTGTGGGCTATACACTGCCCTTTTTTTCATACATATTTTGGTTGACAAATTTTCTGTCTCCTACTTGCATTTCGAGGCATCAGCTAAGCTAGTTTGCGCCTCGAATACACAGAAACAGAACATCTGGCTTGAGATATGCGATTGGAGGATGTACCCAGACTGTGGGTATCAAGAAGTGTGGGCTATACACTGCCCTTTTTTTCATACATATTTTTGTTCAAACATTTTCTGTCTCCTACTTGCATTTCAAGGCAGCAGCTAAGCTAGTTTGCGCCTCGAATATACGGAAACAGAATATCTGGCTTGAGATATGCGATTGGAGGATATACCCAGATTGTGGGTATGAAGAAGTGTGGGCTATACACTGCCCTTTTTCTTATACATTTTTTGGTTGAAAAATTTTCTGTCTCCTACTTGCATTTCGAGGCAGCAGCTAATCTAGTTTGCGCCTCGAATACACAGAAACAGAATATTTGGCTTGAGATATGCGATTGGAGGATATACCCATATTGTGGGTATCAAGAAGTGTGGGCTATACACTGCCCTTTTTTTCATACATTTTTTGGTTGAACAATTTTCTGTCTCCTACTTGCATTTCGAGGCATCAGCTAAGCTACTTTTTGCCTCGAATACACAGAAACAGAATATCTGGCTTGAGATATGAGATTGGAGGATATACCCAGATTGTGGGTATCAAGAAGTGTGGGCTATACACTGCCCTTTCTTTCATACATTTTTTGGTTGAAAAATTTTCTGTCTCCTACTTGCATTTCGAGGCCGCAGCTAAGCCAGTTTGGGCCTCGAATACACAGAAACAGAACATCTGGCTTGAGATATGCGATTGGAGGATGTACCCAGACTGTGGGTATCAAGAAGTGTGGGCTATACACTGCCCTTTTTTTCATACATATTTTGGTTCAAACATTTTCTGTCTCCTACTTGCATTTCAAGGCAGCAGCTAAGCTAGTTTGCGCCTCGAATACACAGAAACAGAATATCTGGCTTGAGATATGCGATTGGAGGATATACCCAGATTGTGGGTATCAAGAAGTGTGGGCTATACACTTACCTTTTTTCATACAATTTTCGGTTGAAAAATTTTCCTTCTCCTACTTGCATTTCGAGGCAGCAGCTAAGCTTGTTTGCGCCTCGAATACACAGAAACAGAATATCTGGCTTGAGATATGAGATTGGAGGATATACCCAGATTGTGGGTATCAAGAAGTGTGGGCTATACACTGCCCTTTTTTTCATACATTTTATGGTTGAACAATTTTCTGTCTCCTACTTGCATTTCGAGGCAGCAGCTAAGCTAGTTTGCGCCTCGAATACACAGAAACAGAATATCTGGCTTGAGATATGCGATTGGAGGATATACCCAGATTGTGGATATCAAGAAGTGTGGGCTATACACTGCCCTTTTTTTCATACATTTTTTGGTTGAAAAATTTTCTGTCTCCTACTTGCATTTCGAGGCATCAGCTAAGCTTGTTTGCGCCTCGAATACACAGAAACAGAATATCTGGCTTGAGATATGCGATTGGAGGATATACCCAGATGGTGGGTATCAAGAAGTGTGGGCTATACACTGCCCTTTTTTTCATACATTTTTTGGTTGACAAATTTTCTGTCTCCTACTTGCATTTCGAGGCATCAGCTAAGCTAGTTTGCGCCTCGAATATACAGAAACAGAATATCTGGCTTGAGATATGCGATTGGAGGATATACCCAGATTGTGGGTATCAAGAAGTGTGGGCTATATATACACTGCCCTTTTTTTCATACATTTTTTGGTTGAAAAATTTTCTGTCTCCTACTTGCATTTCGAGGCAGCAGCCAAGCTAGTTTGCGCCTCCAATACACAGAAACAGAATATCTGGCTTGAGATATGCGATTGGAGGATATACCCAGATTGTGGGTATCAAGAAGTGTGGGCTATATATACACTGCCCTTTTTTTCATACATTTTTTGGTTGAAAAATTTTCTGTCTCCTACTTGCATTTCGAGGCATCAGCTAAGCTAGTTTGCGCCTCGAATACACAGAAACAGAATATCTGGCTTGAGATATGCGATTGGAGGATATACCCAGATGGTGGGTATCAAGAAGTGTGGGCTATACACTGCCCTTTTTTTCATACATTTTTTGGTTGAAAAATTTTCTGTCTCCTACTTGCATTTCGAGGCATCAGCTAAGCTAGTTTGCGCCTCGAATACACAAAAACACAATATCTGGCTTGAGATATGAGATTGGAGGATATACCCATATTGTGGGTATCAAGAAGTGTGGGCTATACACTGCCCTTTTTTTCATACATATTTTGGTTCAAACATTTTCTGTCTCCTACTTGCATTTCAAGGCAGCAGCTAAGCTAGTTTGCGCCTCGAATACACAGAAACAGAATATCTGGCTTGAGATATGCGATTGGAGGATATACCCATATTGTGGGTATCAAGAACAGTGGGCTATACACTGCCCTTTCTTTCATTCATTTTTTGGTTGACAAATTTTCTGTCTCCTACTTGCATTTCGAGGCATCAGCTAAGCTAGTTTGCGCCTCGAATATACAGAAACAGAATATCTGGCTTGAGATATGCGATTGGAGGATATACCCAGATTGTGGGTATCAAGAAGTGTGGGCTATATATACACTGCCCTTTTTTTCATACATTTTTTGGTTGAAAAATGTTCTGTCTCCTACTTGCATTTCGAGGCATCAGCTAAGCTAGTTTGCGCCTCGAATACACAGAAACAGAATATCTGGCTTGAGATATGCGATTGGAGGATATACCCAGATGGTGGGTATCAAGAAGTGTGGGCTATACACTGCCCTTTTTTTCATACATTTTTTGGTTGAAAAATTTTCTGTCTCCTACTTGCATTTCGAGGCATCAGCTAAGCTAGTTTGCGCCTCGAATACACAGAAACAGAATATCTGGCTTGAGATATGCGATTGGAGGATATACCCATATTGTGGGTATCAAGAACAGTGGGCTATACACTGCCCTTTCTTTCATTCATTTTTTGGTTGACAAATTTTCTGTCTCCTACTTGCATTTCGAGGCATCAGCTAAGCTAGTTTGCGCCTCGAATATACAGAAACAGAATATCTGGCTTGAGATATGCGATTGGAGGATATACCCAGATTGTGGGTATCAAGAAGTGTGGGCTATACACTGCCCTTTTTTTCATACATATTTTGGTTCAAACATTTTCTGTCTCCTACTTGCATTTCAAGGCAGCAGCTAAGCTAGTTTGGGCCTCGAATACACAGAAACAGAACATCTGGCTTGAAATATGCGATTGGAGGATGTACCCAGACTGTGGGTATCAAGAAGTGTGGGCTATACACTGCCCTTTTTTTCATACATATTTTGGTTCAAACATTTTCTGTCTCCTACTTGCATTTCAAGGCAGCAGCTAAGCTAGTTTGCGCCTCGAATACACAGAAACAGAATATCTGGCTTGAGATATGCGATTGGAGGATATACCCATATTGTGGGTATCAAGAAGTGTGGGCTATACACTGCCCTTTCTTTCATTCATTTTTTGGTTGAAAAATTTTCTGTTTCCTACTTGCATTTCGAGGCAGCAGCCAAGCTAGTTTGCGCCTCCAATACACAGAAACAGAATATCTGGCTTGAGATATGCGATTGGAGGATATACCCAAATATACCATAAAACGTTTAGAGGATGATCTAGATTTTGTGTAATCGGTTGCCCGATATTTAGCATTTCGTGAGGAATGGGGTACCACCATCGAAAATGGAAAAAGTGTCTTCTTTATCCAATTTTTTAGTAGTTATATCTTGACTTGAACTATTTAAGAAATTCTTTCCATTTTACCCAGCTTTGGCAAAGAAAACACCAGATTTCCTTTTTAAAATTTGTTCATAATATTTTTTATTTATTTCATCTTTTATACAAATTTACAATAAACAGCTTAGCATAAACAATTACACTTAAAACATTCTTTTTAATACTATTTATGTAATTCGTTTCACTTATTACAGTTAGGTTTCAATTACTTCTCTTTCTATATAATTTGTAACAATTTACATAGTTTTTTCTTTTTGTTTTTACCTGCACTATATGAACATGCATACATACATTGTTTAAATATTCTAATTAAAATAACAAGTTTTGTACAAAATAATATATAATTATAATTTTGTTTTATATTTTTACCTAAGGTGCTAAGTTAGAACATTCCTTCACATTGACAATTTAACAATTTTCATATTTTTTTGTTTGTTTTTGTATTAAAACTACAATACTATAGATTGGTAAATAGATTATTTTAAAGTTTTTGTTTTTTTTATTATTTTTTTCATAGAAGATGAGAAATTGAATTGATCGCAGCAATCACAGATACATAACAGACATTTGTGCATTATTTGTACACGAAGACGGATGAAAGCAATTAACAAGAAAAAAGTTTTCCCTATATATTTATTTATATATATATGCATGTATGTATGAATGTATACTTTTTGAGTTTTATAAGAACTTTAGTTTAGCGTTTATCGCAATAAATTTATACCATAATACGAAAGTTTAATAAAATAAACAAGTTTTACTCGTTAGGATGAAGTAGATAATAATAAAATTTAATTTTAATAGAACCTAATTAGCTAATAAGTTTCTACATACCCTGTAATTGTAATAAATTCTTTTAATTTGGCTCAAATGATTGGTACATAGTTTCTATTTAAACTAAAATACTAATTTTGTTCATAAATTGTGGTGAAACCTCATTGACAAATGAAAAGAGTGGAGGAAAAGAACTGGATACATAGAGGTTTAGCTAAGAATGGAGTTTATTTTATTTTATCACTACAAACGTTTTGCTTTATACTACATTGCACTATAACAGAACATAAAAAAATATTTAAAGAAGGGAAAAATAGTAAAGAAATGAATTTTATTGATGTAATAAACCAGAAACCATCTTTTGGCCTTAAATATTGAATGGATTGTTGTAAAGTGTAAATCCTTGTACCTCTGTTCAAGACCCAAAATCTAATGGTCCAGGATATGTACTTACTGTGATACAGTGATGTCATTTACCACCATAATTTGGTACAGGATTTGGTTGGCAAAGGATACAGAATGTCAATATGTTTATTCACTTTCAAATATGTAATACTGATGAGCAAGTCCTATGCGTATCGCTAAGGTGGTGTAGAAGAAATTGTCGGCCTACACTAGTTCTACAAGTCAAACCATATGTACTACAAAGAAACCGTGAAGACTGCAAGCAAACGTCTTTGTTAATTGATGACCTACAGGAATGCTTCCAATAAGAATATCTTTTTTCTGAAAAAGAACCCTGTCCGTCTTCAAAAATATTTGGTTACTTACTCTTTCCTCACTGATTTCGTTCACAGAATGGTTCAGAGTGTCTATCCTTAAAATCACACACAATAACTCCTGGACCTCCTGTATGGAGCCTATAAGGAATGTCTTCTCTTGGAAAGCGTAGTTAGTTAAGTTGTTTTTACCGATTCGTTTGTAAGCATTCAGTGTGATGGTATGCGGGGTTCCATGGTCATAAACACTACGATATCTGACAACAACTTTCATCAGATTTAGTTCTGGAATTTATGAAAGATTTCATCCTACCCAGACTGAGTTAGTATAGACGTGGTTAGCAAATTTGAAAGAAACTTTTACACAGACGACACGGTTTAGAAGGACCACAAATACATTAGTCTCACTGTTATCACATCTCAGATGTTGGATCTACTAGAGGATCTACTCAAGGAGACCGAATTTCAAAACAGGTTCCATGCAATAACTGCAAGAATTACAGAGATAGTGCAGGTCCTTGTCGGGATGTAGGTGTCCAGACTAAGCATTCTTAAGTAGATTCTAGAATGAAAATGAAAACCCCCAAGCTGAGTGAAAAAATGGGGCTTAAATGTTGTTGCCTTAAATTGTATGTCTTACCAGTACTAGAGTTTCAAAAAAATGCTAAAATAGGAGTAGGACAAGCTAGGATTAAATTCTCTCATTTAAGACTTAACGTGAGTGACTTCTAATAAGTTCACCCTCATGTTTGCAGTCCTCTTGGTATTCGAACAAAAGCTGTTACTGACGTACAGGAACATGAAGCCGATTGGGAAATGAGACGATGACTTGCAATCCTCTGACGATGGTTGGGAAATTAACAGATCCTTGAATGCAATAAACCAAAAACGAAACAAAATACAAACTACCTACATATACACTTCTACTCTACGGTGTTGGTTACATCAAGCAAAACATAATTACCACCTCCTTTGCTGTTTATCAATGTCAAACTCCTGCTATTCGGTATAACATAGGCCTGTGTCGACAATCCAATCGGGCACATCGACTGTGAGTTCTTAATCGGACTCCTTTGCGTATCCAATTTCAACAGCTTCGTCCATTCGTGCTGATCATCCGAGTCATCCTTATCCTTGGCATGTTCATTCTCTGCACACTTACTTGACCGACGTTCCGTTGTGCTTGTGGTTGTTATGGTTGAAGTAATCGATTTCGTCGTATAACTAGTGAACTGTATTACACGCTCCGATTTGAAATTCACCACAGTCTCCTTTTTGACGAGATTCTTAGTGGATTCCGTCTGTCGTAAGCTTATCTGTTGCTTGCTGCTTAGATCCGAGAGGCTTATGTTGTTCTTCAGAAGGATTTGTAAATTCTCAATTGAATCCTTGAGCGGTGCCTTCTCCCCCATTAGGTCGTGTTTCAGTTCAGTGATTTGTGTCTTGGGCGCAAATGACTGTTTCATTGTCGACTCGGGTGTACTGTCACCCAGCGGGAGTGTTTTCATACTGGGCACATGTTGGCTGCCAAAGGCAGTCATACTAGAACTATTCGATTGACTGGGAGTGATCCCTGCACTGCATGTGGTTGTACCGAATGAGGAGGAAATATTATGCTGACGGCATAATGATTTCCGCCGCTGTGCTGTGAGATTACTCATGTTGGAGTTCATGTCAACATCTTCGGTGGATATGTCCTCGGAGTTACCACTGTTTTGGTTGGGCAGAGCGGTTGGATTTGATTCGAGAATTGTATTCGGTTGCGGGCTGCCAACAGTTGTTGTTGGTTGTTTACCCTTAAGGAAGTAAGTGACCATTGTACCTTTGCCCTTAACATTGACATTGCCACGGCATGTCAGCAAGTAACCACGGCTCTCTAGGATGTTATACATTTCTTGGGTGACCTGTTGTTAAGCAAAAGAAAAACGAGAAACGTGAGAGGTTATTAGTGGGATTCGATGGATGAATTAAAGTAAAAGGTCGTTCATTCAATTTAAGGATTTCATTTGAGTTGGCTTCTACCAATTATGATAAACATACAGTCAGTCAACTCTTGCATTGGCATTTTAAACTTCAGAGGTCTGTTTGACAGGTGACGATAAAGTGGTATTGTCTGTGATTCCATGCACATGACGGCACTCTTCAACTTCGTATTGAAAAAAATGTGTCGAACTCAGACAAGCGACGGGCGACAAGAACAAAAGACTTTCACCTCCGAGTCCTTGTGACCGTACTTTCACTCTAGACAATGAAATCTTAAAATAACCGCAAACAATCTTCAGGGCTTTTAAGAGTTGCAATTTTTTACGAATATCTCTTGAGACTTATGGAGGAGAAATCTGATTACCCATGCGATGAAAACTTCTACAATACTTCTCGCATCCTCGGGGTCTAGTTCAAATTCCTAACATCATTTCAGACAGGTCATCGGACCATGAATGCGTGCACTTGACGTGTAACGAGTAATGTAATCACATACTTAATAGGTGCCATGCGTACCTTTGTTTACTTCAGTGTCAAAAATTTCAACTGTGCCAGTCGCAGAAGTATCCTGAAAAATTGTTCCCTTGTAGATCCTAATAAAAGTTGACACACAAACAACAGCACAGACAACAAAAGTTCAAGTCATGAATTGCTGAAAACGACATGTGCTTTATTTGACAGCATTCCTTGTGACAGCATTACCCAAATTGCCCTTGAATTACAGAAATTCATAAACAGCTCCTCTGGTGTTATTTATCTTTCATTTGATAAAAACTTCGCCCACATTTCTTGAAAGATACAAATACCATCGTCATTGCATTGGCACAGCCCCAGATGTAAATGACGTTCATTAAAATTTCTATGACCCATCATATCAAATAACTTTGTCCATTTAGAGTGAAATCTGTCTCCGGCTCACCCCTTTGGAATCCACCCTGATAAGGGCTCATACATACACACCACATGTAGGGGAAGGCAAGTTTCCAAGAAACTTCTTGACAATAGCACCATCCATGCATTTAAGGAAACAATGGAAAAATGTATCGTACAATCCTAACATGGAATAATTAAATTACCTGTATGTGATCAATGAGACCAGTTGAGTCCATGCGGGAGGCTACATTGACAGCATTGCCCCAAATATCGTATTGCGGTTTTCTGGCTCCAATTACGCCCGCAACCACCGGACCAATGTTAATACCTGGAACCATTAACCGATCAATGACATGCAATTGTTAGTTTAGATAATTAGATATGCGGTTTGTCGCGGCAATTGGTTTGGAGGAGGCTCACCTATTCTCATCCGGAAATTGTTAAACGAATGCTTATTAAGATCGTCGATTTTATCGAAGAGTAGCAGCGCGTAGTCTGCCATGGCAGTGACGTGACGAAAGTTTTCCATGTCGCATGTGTTGGCCGTTAGACCGGATGCGGCCATGTACGTGGCTCCAGTACTTTTTATCTTCTCTATGTATCTGTAAAGAGATGATTACGTTCGTTTAGGAAATTGGGTTATCCAGGGATAAAGTTTAAGTATCATGAGACCAGCTGTGTTTTAAATCATATTATCCGTAGGGGTATACCATACCCTTATGTGAAAGCAATGGAAGGACATTCATTCCAGACTTCTGATGGTATGGTCCCTGACTGAAGACGGACATTTCTCACCTCTTTTTTGAAGGATATTTCTATTTCTAAAGGAAAGTGAGACTAAAATGTTCACTTCTAGAGAACTTATCACGATGGGCAGGTAGTAGCTATACGCTTACTATTTACACTACTATTCACAGCCTAGACTAGTTGCAAGAGGACCTTAAATTCAAAATGAAAAACCTGAAATCTGAAGAAGCTGACACGTTTCGAGCAACAGACGATTGGCGCCTACTTTATAAGATGATTCTATAAAACGTCAGTTAAGGAGGAGAAAGAACTTCACCTTGGGGCAGGATTTAACCTACACTTCCCCCTACACTTCTGCTTTGGGGCAGATACAGATACCTACACTTCCCCGGATGAAGAAGTATTAGTTCGACTTAATAGTATGGTTGTAATACATTGGTTGGTGGCAACTTCGATACCTCTGCAACTGAGTGGTCTTGCTATCGAGCCGTAGTCAGAGGTATTAACACAGGGATAAGTGAACGATACCTCCTATAGCGCAAAGTGAATTAACTGGTGTCAGGGAAGTAATGGTTTTTATGTACTTAAGATTCTATGTCAACTTCCCTTGCATAAGCGTTTCTACAACTGGAAAGGTTCTTAAATAGTTTGCTCATTTCCATGAACAATCTCGATTTCTCTTTATGGAAATAAGAAATCAAGACATACGGAACCCCAGTCTTCTAGAAAGTGCTCTTTAAGAATTCTTCGTAAGTCGGACGTTCAATTTTGAGTAGCAGAAAATACAGAAACGTTTATTTTCTGTTTTTGTAGTATTTGTACATTTTGTATCCTTTGGATAAGATATTACAGAAGTAAAGTAGATACTTATAATCCTAGCTATCGTCACAATTCAAACATAAATCCTACCTGCACTATTATCTGTCATTACTTCGACGTTGTTCACATTGTTTTGAGAGTCTCTTCTGCTATGAATCATGCTCCTTGCTTCATAGAGCAGAGTTTGCTTTATAAAATCATTATATTAGCAGAATCCTTGTCTGCTGGAATTGGAATTATTGCTACTCTCCTCTTGAATTGTCCTTACACAGTATTCTGTACAATCATGGTCACTCATTCCATGTTTTGCGCGAAAGAGGAATTCTGTCTGTCGAAATGGTAAAGTTCACCAATGATTCAGGACTCAAAGCTGTAAGGCAATTGCAATCATATTTGGTAAAGTAAGTCGGCTTAATTCGATTGGTACTCAGATCCTTAGTCTATTTTTTCAGTTGATTTTGTGACATATGTATGTTGCATATTGTTTCTGCGGCATCATCATGATACGATTGTTGTAAGTAAACCTAAGGAATGGAAAGTCATTCCTATTCCCGCTGTACTAGCGCCATATTTAAAGTCATGTTTAGATGATTGTCAGGTCCAGCAACGTGCTGACAACTGCTGCCAATGACAAGCTATCTGACAAAGTAAAATTTCTGATAAGTTATTGTCAGATGGCTTGTCTGACAATGGTCTGACGATATTTTTTTGTTTACAATATTTTCAGATCAAAAATTGTCAGATTTTCACGAAAACTTGACAGAACTATTGTCAGACGTCAGGAGAACTTTTTTCGTTCGTGTTGTATTGAACTGGTATGTCCAAGATGAGGTGCAACATTTTTTTTGACTTTAAGTTGCTGTCGCCAACAGTTTTTTAACAATAAACTATCTGTGCAAGAAAACTAATCCTTTTTATACCTTTTACTGTCGTATTTCTATTGTTTACTTCATGAATTTCTCAGTTTTATCATTCTTTTCCGTCGAGTAAAAGCGATTGACATTTCCAAACGTCAAAAAAATCCACGAAATTTCAGAAAATCTGAAAATTTGGATTCATTTTTTCGTAACTCTGGCCCGTAAATGTGAAAAAAAAATCAAATTCAAAAATCCTGTGGCATGTGGCTCTTGGTTGCGTTCAACAAGGAAGGTAGGATCAGTTGTCATTGATGTAAAAGTAAGAAGAAGATACACTTCAAGATTTTCCAGACCACGAAACTAAAATATCACAAAGGCCAAATCTACACTCATGTCATGAAATAAGTCAAGACTAGGCCAGGGGTTATGTTTCGTTCCTTTGTTTGGTGTCTACTTAGTACTAAAAATGAAATGAAATATCCTGACATTCATTTACTCAGCCTCACACTTTGCAATCCTGTTCATCGCATAATATATGCAAGAAAAACAATTCAAGGAAAGAAAATGCTTACCGAAATCTCTCGTCACTTAGAAGCTCGTCAAAATCAGCTATAATCTCATTTAGCAGTCTTAAGCATTCCACACCTTCATTGTTCGACTCTAGCTCCACATAGAATTCGGAGAAATTCGGAATCGAAGCGAACAGGATACACACGCTGTCGCACTGTTCATGGTACAGATCCTGTTGAAAAGAAAAGGGAAAATAAATCCAGATGATTATATTTTGCCTGCGAATAGCTCCTCCTTAGGTGCCTGCAGTAATAATCCTTGAATCCCATTACCAGTCTGCAAATTGTTTCGTTATGTTACACCCATGGAGCACAATGTATCCACAAGGATTTTCAACTACATACCCTGCTCCAATCGTGTATTCACATGTGCAATTTGAATAAATGCATTATACCTAATGGGATTGCAACGGTATCTGCTAAAGTGCATCTTCACCGTTCCTATCCCACACACAACCCTACTTACGTCGATGTTTTTATCCCTGCTTAAGAAGTGTTCCGCCACATGCACAGGAAGGATGTTCTCCAAAAGTTTTCTATTGTACGCTTGCAAGTGTTCCATGTCCTCCTTCTCCTCTATAGTCGGAACAGAGAGCAAAAAAAGAAGAAAGGAAAAGCAACATGTTTCATTTATAGTTTTCATTCGATTCAACCCCATCCTAGCGCACCACAGAGTGTCCTTGCATATAGTAACAGAATATCGTTTCTCGATTGAAAAGAAAAAGAACTCACCGGTAGCTTGCAGCTTCCAGATAAAATCCAATCTGTACGTTGCTTCCGTTTGATGGCTATGAAATATCAGAGCCATAATAAAGGTGAATAGAAAAATTAAATCAATTATGTATCGAAATAATGTTTCCTCATTCCTGCGGAAAGGACACACCACACAGAGAGCAGGGGTAAGCAGCAAACCAGAAGTACATTCAAGGGATGGCAAAAAAGCTCAGTGTTATCAAGAATGTCCTGGTATAAGGTATATATACTTACTCTAACGAAAAGCGTATCTCTCTCTTCGAGTAGTAGCACATCGAGTATCCGGTGTAGAAGAGTCCCGCCGAGAGTAGTAGAATGATTTTTAGCAGGAGCCGTAGCACTTGGTAAATGGCACATGTCATCGTGGATAACAGGGTTAGAAGTAAAAAGGTCTGAAAGCCGGCCAATTAGTGTCAAATGTAATCAGAGTGAGCTGCACTTACATTAATGACTAGGTAGTGATCACAGAGCATTACGTTCTCCTCCACAGTTGCTGACCAACTGCCACTGAGGGAAGAGTTCTTCGATTCTAAAGGATGCGTGTCGCTTAGGTCCTCGAACATCTGAAATTACGGTCAGTAATTAATGGACAACCAAGTTTTGTCAATGTTATTGTTGTTTGGGGCCAAACATATTGTATGTACATGGATAATTGCTGACTTCCAGATACATCTGTTCTTTTAATTAATTTTCTTTATTTTCTCGGATTTACCACTGCGGGGTCTATAATAAATGCACACAGGTGTAGGTTGAATCTCTCCCTTATTTTATCGATTCATTCGTTGTAGGTATGTATGTTATGATTATATTACAGGATGGATCTCATGAATTTATTTGCCCAGAGGGCGGTCATCCTCATTGAAATCGCAATATTGTGTTATAAGGTCGATCAATATTTTGTAGCAATAAATTAAATAAGATACAATTTAGATTGTGCTATTGTGCAGTTGATAGGATACTTCAATAATTCAAAATAGTCCTCTCGAAACATTGATTCTCTTCGAAGCGTAATTAATTGAAGTGTAGGAAAATGCATTGTACCTCATGTGTATCTTAAAGTTGAACTAGATTAAACAAAGAAGATATTTTGTGTCAGATAGTGTAAAATGGGTTGCACAGTTTCCAATTTGCTTGAAAGAGAATATTGTAGTGTAGTGCCACAAGAATATCCTTCTTAAATCTAGGTTACACATCATTTTGGCAATTTGTTTGATTGTGGCTGGAATATCTAACCTTTACTTAGGTGTACACGTACGGTATTAAACCGAAGGTCGTCCTGAAATTGTTGGAATCTAAGTAAAACGTCAAACACCTCAAAAAGGAAATGAGATTCAGGGAATGGATGAAAGATATGAGATTGCACTTATCAAAAGTTCATAATGTGTAGATAAAAGGCAAATCGGTTTACCGCTCTTGGTAGAGTAGTATACACAATAAGTACCTTCCTCGACATTGAAGAGGCATGTGAGTACTAAAGTAACTACAAGCAGCTTGCTTAACTCTGGAAATGGACATCGAATTCAACAAGGAGACTAGCAAGCGATGGTATCAATTATAACCAAATCGATTCTGAGATGTCATTAAGCTTAGTCGCAGGAACACCTGGACAGCTCTTTTCATCGTGGTAGGACGCTGCGTGACAGTCAACCTCACAGGACAGCTAGGACACCCCCACAACGACTTTTGCAAGGACAAATAAAAAAGTATCTAATCTTCACTTACTATGTGGTAGTCCAGCAATAGCTACTAAAAAGAACTCCATTCTTGGGAGCTGTATATTTCCTTAAGGAACTGGATAATCAAGAAAATATTGAGCTGAACAATCACCAACTTTTACATATGTACGTATCTGGATGGCTTAGTTCAGAAATCAAACTTCATCTTCACTGTATCTTCACTACATTACACTCCTCGCGTATGTTGGAAACCCTTTAAAATAGTCCTGCCTTCGGAGCTTTAGTATATCAGACCTGGTTTGTTGAGAATAAAATGTCCGTTTTTTAATGCGCAAGGATTCGTCTGATTTTAGTTGTATCATGTTTTATCCTGAATGTTCTTGTTAGAGTGCAGTTCATCATCTTGTGTCATGCGAGGTGCTAAGAAAGGCAAAACAAAGTTAATGAGGATTCTTAGGATCTATTCAGAGCCTTTCTTGCTGACTTGTCCGCCAATTCTTTCTTTTGGAAACTGACATGTCCTGAAACCAGAGTGTAATGTAGTGATTTGTTGTGGGTATTATAAGATTTGATGACGCGGTTATAGCGACTTGGCGACGATGTACATATGAATTAATAAGTCGACCATTTTCCTACACTGAAGCTTCATAGAACGTTTTTAATTGCTAAGACTTACGCTTGGACTACCCTGCCATTTTTTGGAGGTTTTAGTGAGCATCTTATTCCGAATCAAGACGTTTCAATTGGTAGTATTGTTCTTTTGGTAATGAAGAGAACCATCGCCGTATTCAGGGGGTTAGCATTTGAGCCGCATCGATAAGGAGGAGATTTTATCACTTGAGTGATGGTTTTAATAGAATCATTTGGGATTAGTGTCTAATTTCTTTGTACAGACTGTCAGAGCCTTCATGTTCCTTATTCTCTAATGAAATGGCTTTCGTTCCAGTTCTCAAATTGCCACCATATCTGTGGCTAAATGGTACCCCTAAGATAATCTAACCTATAGTAAATGTTAGATCCCCTTCCTTGGGTTTACTTTTTCAACAAAAATCCACTTTGGTATCTTCTGCACATCTGCTATACAGTTTCAAATTGTCCTTTCACTAGATTACGTCTATTTGGCCACCAGTATATTCCTCTATATAAAAACATGGATAGTTACATTACAAAATCTCTTAAAACCAATCTAGTCGATATCATCAAACTGTTACGTACGCCCTTGCATTTATCTGCAAAAATAAATTAAGTCTCACTGGTATCCCTTAATTGCTAAAGTCCTTGAACTTAACGAATTGCCATTGCTGTAGCTGTGGTAAAAGCGTACAACACTCTTTAACTACACCTCTATACCATGGTCCCATAAAATCTAAAGTATCATACTTTTGTTAATTTCATTTAAGTACAACAAATTCTTTAGCTAATTACTCGTTAGCTTTCCTTTGTTCTCGAGACAAAAATATTCCTTAGAAAGTAGGTACTCAAGTCCTTTTCTAAAGCAGTAGCAGGAACGCTAAAACATTGCGCTTTGAAAATACCATAATGGTGACGGAAGGAAGAAACTGCCATCAACACCAGCAGCAACATAAGTGGGAGAGTGTTTTCGTCCTTATTTGCTTGGTTACCATATCGACTATTTCAACGGTAATTTCATTCCTCATAGAACATTAAGGAAAATTTCGAATGACACCTAATACGGTTCACAAGCGTTGGTATCCTTCGAGTGATTGTTTTGTAAACTTTAATGGGAAAAGTTTTTTTTTTTTTCTTTCTCTTTCCGTTTTCATGAAAGTTGAGGAACAACAAAAAGGAACAGAGGGACGACCGGGGAACTGTTAACATTCCATTTAAGAGAATTTAAAGCATCATAGCATCTAAGGATACTCCTTAAGCACAAGGAGAGGAAAACATGAACATAAAGTAAAAAAAAAAAAAAGAAGCAAAATGGAAAATGATAAAAAGGAAGAGGAAAATATTTTCTTTGAGTCTCCTGCAATGAGCAATGGATCGATCCTTTTTATTTCATTTCATCACTAACAAGATGCAATATTTCAATTTGCATGTTTTTATGAAAACACGATGAGGACCCTTGGCGTTGCAATAAAATAAGTGGGCAGATTAAAACGCAGTCACGAGTTGTTTATTCCTTTGTGGATCCTGCAGAAAAATGGAAAACATTTTTATTTTACTCACAATTGACAGCCCGGTCATCAATCCAATTAGACTGACTGTGAAGAATCCAAAACACTGAGACAGCACCCGATTGCTGTGAATTTTCTCGGAAAAACTCCTCGCCCAACTAAGAGTCTAGAAGAAAACCAAACCAATATCCACTTTAAATGACCACCCATTCACTGCAAGGACAATATGATTACAAAAAGCATACTTTCATATTGAGATCATAAGAAGCGACTAATAGAACTACAAATAGCAATAGGATAATAGCAGCACCGGTTGATAGATAAGTTAAATAATTTCTGAAAATATACGAAAAACAAATTAAAAATATCCTAGCACTTTGAAATCCTTTGCAATCCCACTTACTGCTTAAAAACTAGAAGACGCATAACAGTCGTCCCTATTAATACTACAAAACTGCAATAGAAATACAGACTCAGCATTCGATCTGGTTCGGAAGCATACTACAAAAAGGAATTTTCATTTCATTTTGTGCGATTCGGTGAATGATATTCAATGCTTACCTTTCGCTCTAGGGATGACTTTTTAAAGGATAACAGCACAGACTTACAGTGCTCTGATCTGAGATGATCTATGCTTCTCGCATCAATGGCTCGCATCAGATACTCATTGACTTCATCCTCTGGATCCTTAGTCATATCCGAACCGTCAGTGAAACCAAGTCTGCGACCTCATTAATATTTATCGACTGATTAATTAGAAGAGTATACTCACTTTGAGGCATTCTTCTGGGTGCCATGGCCCATCATTCGCAGCTCCTTTGATATGTTCCCGTTCACCTGCAGCTTGTTGCGAGATTTCTTATTCTATAAATACACAATTATATCGTATTTCCGTGGTGAAAAGAGTATCTTTCTTACTGGCCTATATGTATCTCCAGGTACGATTAAAAATGTTTCTATTTCATGGTCCTTCAGGTATGAATTACGTTCGCTTCCTTTGCCTTCTTCGACTTCATAGTCACCGTCTAAGCATTTCAGTGTCTCCTTGGTGATGTGAACTCGCCTAAAACAAACAGAGTTAAAAGTAATCATGGGATTTCTTTTAAATTGAATGTAAACAGGATATAAATATTTATTTTTTCTTTTTTTGTTTTCATCGTGCTACTTTGCCCGCCCACCGGAGTCAAGGCATTCAAGTTGAAAGACAATCAAGACTATAATTTCTTCTTTTGTGGATTCATTTTGGCAAACATTTGGGGAATGGATTTGTAAGCAACATCCTATCGATTAGATACCCTAATTGAAAAAGATATAAGGAGCTTTCGGCGGCTGGTTCGAAGGATGGTTTACCTAATTACTTTGTAATAAAATATTTTATGACCACCAACGCAAGTGAATAATTCAATGGACGAACGTAAATTTTTCGTCGACTATAATTTGATGAAACATTTGCTAATGAAGATGATATCTCAAGGTCCTTGCATAAATGATTAAGATTTTATTACAGGAACAAGCAATAGGACGAAAGGATGAGAAGGAATGCTGGTGTATGGTGTGTCGGGCCCATTGAGGTGGGCACCGTGGAAAATCGTCAGGTTTATGGTTATTTCAAAAATGATTTTCATTAAGTAGGTACTTGGGAAGATGAAATTTTTAAGACCAATTCCATTTGGTTTTTATTTGTAGAGGAGGATGCCAAGTAGCCTCATCCTTTCGCTTTGAATACTTGATGGGCAGCGCCTTCATGGGTGATGTTGAGAAAATATTTGCTTTGAATTTTCTTAGAGGTATGATGGATGGCATTGTGCGAGGAGTCAGGAACAACAGAGTTCTTAACGTCCATGGAATACAGATGCATTTTCTGTATAAATTTAAACTGTGGTGTTGGCGGAATTTTGTATTTTAGTGAAAATATTAATGAAATTGCGTGAGCCATTTTGAAACAAACACCTCACTTGTGTATTGTAAAAAAAAAAACATAAAGCAAAGTTAAAAAAAAAGAACTTTTATTTCGAGGTGTTCCTTCCATTTAATTGTCTTGCTTTAGGGGATTAGTCGTTCCAAAGGCCTAAATATGGCCTGAAGGATTTCATGAATAAACAGAGAAAGAAGTAGTGGACCAAATACGAAATTTTGATTGTTAAGAATATCTGTCTGGATTTGTGCCTTTAAAAGGTTAAACATGGAAGTGGGTACCTGGCTCGGTGGCGTATGCGAAACTTTTTTTTTATACATTTTTCGGTTGAAAAAGTTTTTGTCTCCTTTATACCTGGCGAGGCACCAGTAAGACTGGTTTGTGCTCATGAAGCACAGAAACAGAATATCTGGCTGGATTTGTGGCTTAAGGAGCCACTTAAAAGTGGACAAGTGGCTCGGTGACGTATGTGGAACCATTTTTTCATACATATTTCTTGCGATTTGAGTTTATAGCCATAATTAGATCATATTCATCATAGATCAAGACTTGTTCGTACCATTCATCAATATATGCAAGGGTAGAGGACCTTAATCATAAAAATTTGATGAAAGTTCAGTTAAGTAAATCATTTACTGAATTTTCATCGAGGAAATAAATAAATCTTGTTATTAAAACAGGTTATCCTTCGTTACTTAATTAGATAGCGCTTGTGTTTGGGATGAACCTGGGCCCTTAACCATCAGGACTAACAATCATGCAGTTGGGGACTCCAAATCTGTTAAGGTCCCCTTTTGTGACATTGTACGCGCCACCTCCTGCTTAGATTCGAATACTCTATGGGCTTTAACCTTTCTGTTCATTCGTTCTAAACGTTTTACCAATGTCAGAGGACAGATTTATCATTTTTTGACTAAATCTTTTTTGACATCTATTTCAAGACCCCATGGGAGAGCATTTTTTTTAAGACGAGCTGTACAATACTACGTCTACTTTTGTCATCCCTGTCTATCAAGGTGTATACGGCGTCGTTATAAATGTTGCCCCATGTCTTGAAATCGACATAAACATAGAATCGATTTGAACTCTTTGAGATTTTTGTTTCTACGATCTGTGGAAGAGGGAAGAGTTTGATCGACCTTTCCCTAGCCTGAAACTACACCCATTCGGTGATATCCTTTCTCAAACGATTCTGAACTTATGTTATCCTGACTTAGGAAAAAAGCACTATAACCTCTCTTTATTACCTTGGTGTATACATACATACTCATTCCGTCCGTAAGCATCCTGAATAAAATTTGATTAAATAATGAACGTTGCACCCTGTAAAGTCAGTGACGAGTTTCCATGAGCAACTCTTAAGATTTTTGAAAGACTTTTGTACTCGAGTCAGTTGATGTATAAATATACGCTTATGGATTCAAGGTGCATATTGAAAGTTTTTCTGAAGCTAAATTTCTTTAAATCGACATCAGCTGTATGTAATGTTGTTTTCCGTCGAAGTCAGGCAATCTTTCTGGCTAAGTGCCAAAAAAATTGAATCAACATATAGCGTAACACCATCAAATTTTTCTCACCTAAAATTGTGTTTTGTCCAAAATTGGAAAATAAACCCGACACTAGATGGAGCACGTAGTGTTGATTTAACTTGTTTTCCATGTCACACATGCTCCATGCAAACAGTGTTTGTTCTGCCTATTTATTCCGACACTCATAATTGAGTTGTCGCACTTCAAAGACCGAAAAACAAAGTTGTTTTCTGAATATTAACTCAATGAATTTCTCCTCTAAATATTCGCATATCACGCGATGAGCTTTGACATTTCGCAGCTCCGTTTTTTACCCCGAAATGCCATGAAATCCAATTGACACACTAACTGATTTATCTCGTGCGTTGTTTGTTGATACGCGTTCATTCGCCGACTTCGCACGTCATGTGCTCTGTCCGGAGTTGAAAGATGATTGAAGCACCAAGCGTTTTTCACTTTTCACTCTGGGCACAGTCGAGCGTGTGATGTGCGATTCCAGGTGAATCAGCAGGAATAACTGTGTGAAGACAGTAATAGATTCGATATCCTGGTCCCTCGTGTGGTTTCCTACTTTTCATATATTTCAATGCAAATGCAATTTCCGGTCGATTAGCTTTGAGCCTTTTTGAGTGGAATTCACACCGAAAAGCCATTGAGGACATTTAATTTATGGACAATCAAAAAAAACAAGGCTGAATCAATTTTATGCTCACCCAGGGATGCCTCCACTCTCCATGTAGTTGGCCAGTGTTACATCGTTCGACCACACATCGAATTGCCATTTAACAAGACCCAAAACACCGCAGTGCACGCGTCCGGTGTGGATGCCAACCCTCATGTTCACATTGACGGCCATAACCTCCCGCACCAACCTGTCAAGAGAGCAGTTGTGTGTGTGGTTATTTTCACATGGATATACCTGTGTACATACGCAATGGCATCAATCATGTCCAGGCCCATCTCGACGGCACAATGTGCATGGTCCGGTCTCGGTTCGGGTAAACCTGAAACACAATAATAACAGTCTCCTAGAAGTTTTATACGCAGGCAATGGTGTTCCGCAGCTAATCGATCAAATCTGCAAGGATACCCGATGATTTGGTCGCTCCAATGGACGGATGATAAATGAGCTAAGTTTACCTGGCGAATAATTCATTCAGAAGACGGACTAGTTCCTCAGCCGTACACTGATCGGAGAGGCTTGTGAAACCACAGATATCGGCAAACAGGATGCTGTGAAGTACAAGAAAAATTGAAATTTAATCACACGCAGATGTATCCTGTTAACCACACTGTTTGGTTCAATGAAATTGTCTCAAATTCGCTATTTTTTCTGATTTAAACTGAATCAATCCATTGACGTCAACAGTGTGATTTATTCCACCAAAAATTGTTTCCAAATGACAATGTGATGTCGTAATACGATTCGGTTAATGTTATGCAATACACACTCGGTATAGCTCGTTATCGAACATTAAAGGATATCACATATGGCACATGGACTGGATGATGACGCGCCTTCTTACCTTACGTTTTCGTGTCGTTGTATATAGATTTTATGAAATTGTGTGTCCCGAGGCTGGCCAGCTATATCATCTTTCATTTCCATCGCGACATGACGCGGCAGCACCGACAGAAGAAGACGTTCCTGGAAGCAAAGGAAACAAATTCACCTTTGATTTCCCACATCCTTAAAGTTCAAAGTGGTATCACTAGTTGGTTTAAATATTTTGAAAAAGTTTTTCAAGAAACTGTGGAAGTATTTTGTTAGATTTAATGGATATCGCGAAACTTTTCTTTTTGTGTAGAATTGGCAAATTAGTGTCCCGGTCCTAGTCTTTTTACATATGGTTTGGATTGGATAAATATCACCCCTAGACCTTGTAATACCACTATGGAAAAACAGAATTTCCAACACCGGAGACCTCGATGGAAACATGGTGCAGAAGGTAGGACAACCAAGTTCGATGCCAACCGAAGATATATGCTAACCTCTTAGCCATTAAACTAGTTTGATCCGATGACGAAGTTCTTTACTTTGCTTTACGCTAGTCTAACTAGATCGAAACCGAATGTGTGAAATCAAAACCGATGGACTAGGACAAGTACATTAAGATGGGTCATGGTTTCCTCCTCTTTCTCATCTCAACAGGTTCTATGAAAATCGTTGAAAAGAGCAATAACCCTTCGGACACCTCTACCCGCCAGATAGGCAGGACCCAAACATTTTTCTTGGATTAGTCCCATTGAAGAAATTAAGTCTACAATTCATCTCTGGCTTGATTTCAACCTCCTGTTTATCATTGTAATGACTGGGGTAACTTATTGGAGTTTAGTACGTAGTAAGCGCTTTACCACCTTACAATTGCCTGGAATATTCTTGTATCCTGAAACCCAGTACTACGTCTCATCTGACAGCCCCATTCCATCGAAAGCCAGGTTACAACTTCACAGACTGTGGTGACTTCTCCTTTAAATTAACTACAGTGCACCTTGGATCTGACCATGCTTTTGTACTTGACGTTAAAGTTCACATTGGGAACAATATTGTTCGAATTACTAGGAATAGTATATAGTGTTGGGTTGCCCATATTTCCACGAGCCAGTTTGCGAAGATCTTCAAAGAATTGCTTGGTTTTTCTAATATTTCATTAGAAGTCTCCTTGTGGCGTTTTGCACTACCTTGGACAAAATGAAACCCATTTTTAAAACCAACATGCAACATGCGTACTTAAGGTTACTATTTTCGAAAACTGTTCGTACTTTGAAGTGAAAACTCTCTACGAAATGAAATAATTTCAATTGTTTCGATGGTTCAAAGTTTTCTTGAGAAACTTAACTACCACTGAAGGATAATTTATTTAAGTGTTTCTATTGTTCTCTGTGATTATTTTTTTACTCAAGCTATGAACATCCTTAAGAAGTGAAAGAGAGTCCTTAGAAAAAGCAAAGTCTCGGAAATGTTTGATGTAATATGCTTCGATAGTTTCACTTCCAAGAAGTCAGCTGAATACATAGGTAGGAAACATATTTGCATATTCCAAGAATATATTACTACGTGGGACCTTTGAAAAGTTTCCAAAGCCCCATTCTGCTTCTGTCTGATATTACGTACATGTGTCTAAAGAGTAAATTAACATCAGTAATGCACGGGGGAGGGGAGAAAGTGTATGTATCATAGTGCGAAACTTTCATAATGGAAGTGAAAACTTATTTTAAGAGGAAGAGGTGTTGCAATAAAGATGACAATGGAATCAAAAACTTCGAAAACTTTCTGAGAAGTTCACGGTCTTCCTAATAACTAAGATACATACAAGTCAGGTGAAAGATAAGTTACATTTTAGAATTGTTTTACTTCGAAATTCAACTGATCTATCAGAGGAAAAGAAAAAGGACATCAGACTGAGCCTACTCTGTTCTTGCTATATACTCGTGACATTCCGCAAACTGAGGGTACAATAGTAGCTACGTTCGCGGACGATACGGCTATTCTGGCAACGGAAAGCACAGTCGAGTCCGCTACTGAAAAACTACAATGCGCTTTAAATAAAATTTGCGATTGGACAAAACTTTGGCGTATTGCTCTCAATGAGACCAAATCCACGCATACTAATTTCACATATACAAACATAAGCAATATATCCGTCTTCATTAATTCGGTACAAATACCGTACGCAAATGAAGCCAAATATCTCGGGATGACTTTAGATGCTAAGCTCAAGTGGAAGGCGCATGTCAAAAAAAAACGTGACGAACTTGAGAACCGATACAGAGAAATGTACTGGCTACTCGGACGACATTCCAAGTTGAGCACATACAACAAACTGCTTATATATAAGCAAGTGCTAAAACCTATATGGACTTACGGCATACAACTCTGGGGTTGCACTAAAGCCAGTAGCAGAGAATCCATACAATCGTTTCAAAACAAAGTCATTAGGACTATTGCGAATGCTCCGTGGTATCTCCGAAATAATGATATACAGAGAGATCTATTGATCCCAACCGTGGACGAAGAAATAATAAACTTTGCTAGGAAGTTACGAACTCGACTTGATGGTCATTGCAACCATGCCATACTCCAAATTTTGGACATGAGAAACCTCGTGCGTCGACTCCAAAGAACGAAACCGTTCGATTTAGCGCAAGTAGTAACAACCACTCTTAATGGTTCTAGTAGGTGATTTTACCGAAAATCTACCTTCCTCACGCGTACATATAATGAAACTAAAACTACTGGATGGGGAAACCTAGTTGTAGTAAACGACAAGAACTAAAGGGAAGGGTGTGTTTAGTCAGTAAAAATCTGACACTACTATGAGTACACGGGTATCATAGTGTCTTCATGAAGATTCACACCAACCCACGAAAAAAAAAAAAAAAAAAGACTGAGCCAACAGAAGGAATATTTTGAGAACATATTGAACTATGAGAAATCCATTGGAAATGTGGTCCTTTTGCGAGTTTCCAGATCTAGATGAAGGGATTTTCTATTCGCCTTTTTTCAAGGATTCATTTATAATATTTGATCCGTTTTGGTATTAAATCTGAGTACCCCACTGGTGCTTCAAATGATATTTTCAACTTATGTTAAAGTCCCTATAGTGTAAGGAGTGTAAAGAGACTAAAGTTCAGAGAGTCATTAAATTTCATAGAATGAATATGATAATTAAAACAATTTATTATGACGAATCCCTTATCCTAATGAGTTCCAATTAAATCACCCTTTCAATTCATCGACTAACGCAATGACACTTACCTTTGAACGACTCAAGGACACTCATTGCAAATTACAATCATGTTCACTGTAAATCTGAATACTTGAATACGGTGAACAGATTTATGAAATCGCAATGTACACAACATAATCAATTACTGGATCATTAAAAGTAACGAATCTACTCTTCAAACTCCGAGCCACAAACCCAACATCATCCTCACCAAGTCCTATAGTAGACGTTTCTCGCATGCCCTTCAACAAAGCGCATCGAAAATTTAAACACAATAAGTCGATGAATCAGAAAATCAGATAACTTTTCTACTTATGAAGTCGACAATGTTATAGAATCATTGAAAAGCAGGAATGCTGCAGATATTCTGTTTCTGTGCTTCATAAGCACAAACCAGCCTTAGTGGTGCATCGCCAGGCTTAAAGGAGACAGAAAATTTTTCAACCGAAAAATGTATGAAAAAATGGTTTCGTATACGCAACCGAGCCTGAAAGGAAAGACTGAAATAGTCCAAACTCCAATAGTAGTTTCTATTAACGGAAAACAGAGCAAAATAATAAGCTTTACAATGGGTTTCAGCAAGGATCAGTGCTAGCTTCAATCTTGGCCAATTTATATATAAAAGATCCAGACGATTTTTTTTCAAATAAGTGTGGATACGCAGAGGACCTTTCCAACCCTATTTCATATCAAGCAATGAAAAAACACTCAGCGAAGGTCTTCTATAGATTTTATTTCCAGCAATGACGACTGTGTCCGAGACTTTCAAAGACAAAGGAATGCTGTTTCCACCTAATGAGCCAATTGGCCAATTGGCTATGCCCGAGACTTAAGTGCAAAGGTCAAGCGACTGTAACATCCACAATTAGCGAACCAGTGCATTGTCATCCTCATGGCATGGCATGTCATCCTCCAAACACTTTTGGACAAAACTCGATAGAACGAACCTGGCAAATGTCCTGATTCTCTCTATCGATGGTGCATACTTGACTCGAACGATTGTGGAGCGGTTCAAAAAACTACAAAGCATAGAAGGGACCCTATTGCTACACTGTATCCTTTGATCCTTTTCTAAGAAAATAGCTTATCTTGCTCCAATTATGACGACAATCCAGCAGCAGTTACTGCATTTAATTTTTGAATTGCTTTCAATGAATAGTGAATAAACATTTTCGCTTCAAGGACATCTTTCAAATGTCAAATGTACGAATTTACAAAAGAACTGCAAACAGAAGAGTTCACGAAACTACAAATACAATGTCAGAAGCTGGAAACGTGCTGAAAACCAGCGAATACTTTCAATCCTCCTTACAGACCGCACATTCTATTTATAACCTGTTTTCCTGTCAATTTCCTTTAGATATTTATGATTTGCCCCAACCACCGTCCTGCTGACCAAACTTTTATTTATAAATTACTAACCATTACCACACCCTTGTTACAGTGGAAAAGTTTTACCCCACATAAAAGCAACAAGCACACTCTTCCCCGAATTCCTTTTCAAATATTTACCAAATACCAAAACTTGAACACAAATACACGAACCCACACCGAGGGCCAGGAGTAAACTCAATTTTAGTTTCGAAACACGACGAAACGACAAGAAGAAGAAACGACAAGGAGAAGAAAACAAATGCAAATATCCTTACCTGTTGTTGATTCTCCCTTTGTGTCCTCAAACGTGCCTCAATGCATTGACGCGTCTCGATAAAGGCTTTACGTTGCGCCTTCTCCTTGGGCCAGTGGGTGAAAACTCCGGCCAGGTTGGTGCAAAGTAACGCTAATATCGAACACAAAAGCTGCAAAATTTTCCACAGTACATAAATTTAAGTGAATGAGAAATATTTCCGTTTTTTCCAGCTCGATTCGTTGAACAAATTTAGTCCCTTATCCTGTTGTGCAAACAAAACTTACCTCTTGCCACAGAAAGTGCTCGGTGTTGTGAAAGGACGAATAAATGTGCGCCAACGAGAGTATAACCCCGCCAATAATCGCTTCCCTCAGTCGCACCGGTAGCATTGTATACGTCATGTAGACAAATATCAAACAACAAGCGCTACCGTTAAAGGATCTCCTGTGAAACGCCACCAAAGGAGTATATTGTTATTATAATGCACACACAAATACCCCATCGATGTGGGCTTATGGGGGTTGGTATGTTTACCTTGGCACTGTTGCATAGCCCACCGCCACCTCGATGGCTAGGAAAGTGGCCACAATTACATAAGAGACCAGGACGAGGAAGATCTCGTTCATTGCCGGCTTCGAGAGGATACACAGCAGACCTGTTGATCTCGTTCATTGCCGGCTTCGAGAGGATACACAGCAGACCTGTTGCACGAGGCACATAGGTGGGAGGATGGTGAAATTAAATTTAATTTATAGATTTAAAAAAAAAAAAAAAATGGTTTTTGGGTCTTTTTTTTCACTTCGTCATCCTTCGATGGAAGGATGAGATTTTTTTTTACAAATCGATTGGGATTTTGATGATGGGAACAGGACTGGGGTTTACTCACAAATATAGACCACTCCACAGATTGCCAAAACCACTAACAGAGCAATAACTTGATCCGTTAATGGAATGGTTGACATAATAGTTGTGAGCTGCTCCATTGAACTGTCAGGCAGTAAGGAGTGGTTTTTCGAAGCCACTTCATCCACTGCCAGAGATGATTCGATTTCATTGTTCAGGTACATAAGGCGAAGGTCATTGTCGTAGCTCTGACCGTTGGTCACTTCTATCCACGTACTTATCTGTCGTTTGAATCTGGAATGGACAAAGAAAAAGAATACATAAGTGGTTATACAATATCCGGATGAGGATAGACGAAAATGGTACAGGTCCCTGCTCAATGCTCAATTGAAGTGTCATTTTCAATACGTCCGTGATGTATATTTGGTTTTTTTTTTTTTTGATTCCAAGTTATAAATTGATTTTCCCAGAAAAAAGGAAACAGGATAACGAGGGAAATGTTCTGGTTCATTGAAGAGGAGTTTCATATTTTTTCTTTCCTTTTTTTGTCAACGCCTTGTGCCACCTTTAAGATTCTTTTTCTGTCTGTTTTCAAAGGGAATTTTTCATTTAGAAAAAAAGTGGGCTTGACGGTAAATTAAGTCTAATTTACGGTGGGGTTTTTTTTTTTGATAACACGTGGGAGATTTAGAATGCATGTGTTTAGGTTAGAATTAGGTTTAGGTGAGAGTGACTGTCTGTCTGTACAGGTGTGTAGACACTTTCAGACTAATCAACGTCCATTATGATGCCACGAATCGCACCATTCACTACCCGGGACTAATTAAACCAACCGAAGCTATTAATTAGGCGAAGGAGGCTCTTGAAGGTGAAGGATGGTTTCATGCTTCTCCTCATCCCTACGGTTTCTGCAAAAGTCATGCGAAAGGAGCCCGAACTTTTTGGGAAGTTGGCTTATCATACTGCTTTCAGTAAGAACGTGGCTCTTACCCACTCGGCAATACTTTCTAGATCTATCTGAAATGTTGAATTTAGAGGAATTTTCCTGAAAGCGTCCAGCTGGAGTGCCCGCCATTTCGGTAGGATCCTATACCTCTACAGCGCTCATCAATATCTAAGTGGTTCGGCACCCAGTATACGTCAATTTTTAAATGGTTAGTCATTTTAAGGAGAGATAGTTTAAAGCAGACTATGCAGGGAAAGAGGAGGCTTCCCGAGATTGATTGCCACTTCACTGTACGTAAAAGTGCTAATATCCTTGACAAACATTGTATTTTATTTCAATCTTGTTCGTCAGAATTTGTACCTTAAAAACTTTTCAATGGTCTCGGAAGCGGAAAGAGATACTAAAATTGAGCTAACAGGAGACAAATTTTAGCCAGAAGAGAACTATGTAAAGCTCAGCAGAAACGATACCATTTGTTCCAGAGCCGAACAAGTGGACTTGTATGATTTGAAACTATTCATGGGCCAAAGGATCTTTTCAGTAGTGACTATGCTCATAGACTTGCTACAAGCTGGAGGAAAGGAGATTTCGAATTGAGAGATAGCAACCGAACAGCTACTGGAAAATCCATTACTAGTAGGATGTCGGTGGACTTCTTGCTGGAGGAGACCAGGAACCATCTAGCTAGATTATGTAGCTAATTTCGAAGGAATTTCTATGGTTTCACAGAAAAGTTTCCAGGAAGTTGATTTCCTCAGAGACAGTTTTTGGAGAGACTGCAGAGACTGCTCTTCTCCCTTCCTGTCCTGATGTTTGCAAAATGTCAGCAATATCGCTTCCTTCTGTATAGTTCCTCAGTGTTTAAGTTCTGGAGGCGAGAAGGAAGGAAATAATGTTGTCAAATGTTCCCCAAAGAGACCTAAGTTTGTGTTTTAGTAGTTTAGTTTTTACTTTGAGGAAAAAGGGATTGAAATCAGGTAGCCACATTCTCTGAATGAGGCAATGGTATCCTGGCTCTATTTTAGTGGCAAAAAGTACATTTTTTTTATTGAAATTTAAATGCCAATGGTTTGAAACCATTAACTCGATAAAATTTGAATTAGATACAGAATGACAAATAGTTTGTGGACCAATGGAAAGCCTTGAGGACAGGAGTCTGAAATTTCTTCGGAGATCGTCCGTTATTCACTTTCCAGAAGGCTTTCAAAAAGTTTGGAATTTCTAAGAATTATTATTACATACCGAAGCAGTGGCAAGTAACTTTGCAAACTTACTTTCAATTTCACGGCAATACAAAACCCAAAATACTTGCATCTTACTCTCACATTTCGGACACAAAATCTAGAAGAATGTCCTCGTAGCTAGAGGTCCTAAAATACAAATTGTTGACACAATCCTTGATAGATGTTCCCCTTTTGTGACCAATGCGGAAGGAAAAAGGAAATATTCCTTGAAATTAAATAAGAGATTGTAGCCAGGACACTCAGAGTGTCCTTCTTTTTCAGAATTCCCTTGAATTCTCAGATTTATTACATTGCCGAGCTTTTAAAAAGGAGAATAAATTATCCCGTTCGGTTCTATTCACTGCCACCGGCTACTACCTCCCACAGTTTCCTTCAATAATGTTTATTTAGGTTCCCTTTCATGCACACAATTCGGTTGGTTATTGTAAAAATATCAAATAGAAAGGATTTCCCTTTTCTTCCAACTTTTCTTCTCGGAAATTGTGAAACTGTGAGCTCGTTAACAGTTGAGAAGGAAATAAGTTTTCTCTTCTTCGCATCAACATTGCCGAGTCATGTTAGTTTATGTGCGAACACCAAAGATAAACACACAATACCAACACAAATACTCATAAAAAAAAAAACTTTCAAAGGACTCCCATAGAAAAAAAAAGAGAAAGGATTACAATGCCTGAACTTGTATGCGTACCTCGAGGATTTATATCGATGCTTGTGAAACTTTCTTTTCTCTCGAAAATGTGAATTTCCACCATTGTCGGCGGCCATCATATCCGGCAGGGCTCTTCGCATCGAACCCAATGTCGATGATGACGATGATAAGTTGGCCGCTTCCTGCCGTCGCCAGGCTTCTATGCTAATTGGAAAATTTGTTGAAGTCCTTTCAGTGTCGGCATAATTCCCACTCGTATTACCCGCATAGGAACCGTTGAATGTGAAATTAGATTCATCCTTTAGGCCACCCTCCAACGAATTGAATACCGAAAAAGTTTCTGCAAAGTTCTTGTAATGGATATGCAAAGTTGCCAGAACTACATGCACAGCCGACAGGGTAAGGATCAGCATGAGAAGAAGGCCCAGGATGTGTGTCGTATTGCTTTGATTCATCCGCAGGAAGTATCGTTGGTAGAGCATTTCCACCTGAAAAAAAGAAGACGAAAAAAATGATGAAAACAAGAATGTGTTATGAAAGGAAGTACGGACGAGAAAAATGAACTTCCTGCCTGAGTGGGGGCGTTGCTTGAAACCACAGACAGCCACAGACAGTCATTTAAAAATAAACACACTGCAATGGATATATATTTCAATTTACCTGTAAGTTTTTAAATTGGTGTGTGCTGCACATCCTTATTACTACCTTGTTTAGGCGAAACCAGAACGAGATGGTGGGACTGCCGGCGTTCGTGTTGGCTTCCAAGTTTTTGTTATCCATGTCGGTGCCTGGATGTGGAAATGAATGGAAGAAAGAAACACAAGTGGCATAATTACTTGGGAGGAACAAAAAAACAGGGACGCTTTTTTGATTAATTTTTAATGATGTTGATTCGTTGGGTTTATTTTAAGAGATGGGATACATATCACTTTCGGAAGTTTTCATTAAATATGTACTCAGCGGATGTGTTTGGGTAGATTTGATACGCATTTAAATATTCTGTGAACTCTTCGCCTTGGTAGTGATCCTTGGAACCGGCACAGAATTTAACAGTTTCACTTAAAAGTATTCTTGCTCGTGGTACTATATAGAGTGAATGGATTAGTATTCATAGTTATAACGAGCACTCAATGCTCATATGTAGGCAGGAGATATTAAGAAACTTTATGAAGTTGTATACAGTTCATGAATCCTTGATACCATAAACCACAAGTTGGAACATTGATACGTAAAAGGCTTTAAATTTTAGAGGAATTGGTCTCCCCAATTCGCAACCTATTCTTCTGTCTTCTTATTAATTTACTAATGAGCTTCCGACTCATGGACAGACTCTGATATTCTAGCTGCCTACACTTTAAACAAAGCCCATATAAAAGCCCTATTTGCTGGTAGATTCACCTTCTAGATTGTGCCTTCCTTTCCTTTGTACTTGATTCTGATAGTATTTTACCGATTATTCTGAAGAGGTGTTCTTCTGCACTCTTCCGGAGAATCTGGAAAACAGCATTTACCGCGCCTCGGTGGCGTATGTGTAACCTTTTTTTTCCACATATTTTTTTTGTTTCCATTATACCTGCCAAGGCATCAGTAAAATTGGTTTGTGCTGGGATGAACAGAAGCAGTTTATCTGGCTTAAATTGTACAACGCCGAGCTAAAGCCAAGAGGAAGGTATCTGGTTCGCTAACATATACGAAACCTTCAATCTCACTCAAATTTTGGGCTAAAACCTTCTGTTTCCATTATACTAGGCGATGCATCAGGCTTGGGACCCACAGGAACAGTAGGTATATTTCCATTTCTGATGGAATAACTTTGTCGCCAAGAAACGTCGATGCAAGAAGTGCTTAACAGCTCTGATCTATCTGCAATTAATAAAGCTGCTGCCCACAGCTCGGGTTATCGTTTACGTCTGGTCCGAGCCACTGTACACTATTTTCCACCTGCTAGATAGGATTACTAAGAGGAGAGAGACGAATATTATTATTGTGCTCTAAATTTTGCTCCGCTTTCCTGGTTATTTTTCTATACTCATTGCAGAACTGTCAGAATCAATGTTTTATAAGGAATACATTTCGTTTTTTGAAGTAAAAGCGGTTTGCTTGGCTAATACCTCCGCGAATCACCTTCAAATTGGCATTTGTTGAGCTCGTATTTACTTCGAGTTAGGTAAACTTCGTATTCTTCCAAAAAAATTACATTCTGTTGTTTGTGGACAACATGTACTCATTTACTTCACGATTATCTCGTTTCACCAGTTCTTCAACCAACCGATGATGTCGCTCTAGTTTGCATGTTTGCATCCTACCAGCTAGATAGATTTGCTAAAGATAGGGGTTTCTATGTCTACACCTCGCCTGCGCACTATACATTGCATCAGGATAGGTATTGGATCTCTTTGTGGAGTTCCGATAATTGTTTAGATTAGTTCAAAAGGAACTGTTTTCGAATTGTAGTCCCAAACTGATCAATTTTACCATGATCCTGAATTCAGCTATCGCCTTGTAGAGATCGAGACGAAGAATCCAATCATATAGGACTTGAAGTCGTTGGGGAGATAGTGAGTCTCAACTAAGTCGGTATATAGCAGGAAGAGTCGATCGACTCTAAGTCGAGTCCCACTGGTACATACGGATTTTGAATGTTTTTCATGATGCAGTTAAAGTTGATGCTTGTGCCCAAAAAACTTATAAAAAACTCTATGTTTCCCAAGATTTCGACAAAATATGTATGACACGAAAGTTGGCAGTAAGTCATCTTGTCAACCCAATTTCCAATACTTTGGCTAATATTACAAATATTTTACTTGAATACTTGAATCAAATCTGGATTGTTTGCATAGCACCGATCTTTAAAAGCAGTCCACAAAATACAAATGTAGCTTAAAATTCCGTCATTGCTTAGACGAGAATCTGAAATCAGCATTTCTGGTTCGGTGGCGTATACGTAACATTTTTGGGTTGAAAAATTATCTCTTACCATTGCAGTTAAGCTCGAATTAGAGTATCTCAGCTTAACCTGATTTCAGCTAGAGGGCGGAATCACATAGCATCTTTAATGGGATATCACATTAAGATCTCTTAGTGTTCTTAAGGTTAGTCTATCAGCCCAGTTACCTTAAAAAATTACCCTCTTCTAAGACCGGCTTGAGAAATATAGTGCTTTTCGGGTCTTAAAGTGGGCATCTTAGTATCATCCAGTGGCACTAACAATAAAAATGTCATGTGGCACAGGGGTGGCAACATGTAACATTGTATAGAAGTTTGCCTTGAGATTTCATAGTGTAATCGGATCACTCAATGAACTAATGAATGTCTCAAAGGTAAAAGCATTTTAATGGTTATAGCCCTAATGAGCCTTACAACAGCTGCAAATGGTTATTGTCTGACATCAATCAATACTGCAATTTAAATTCCAGTCACATTTTTAAAGCTGAAAAAACTTTTTTTCTTCGGAAAAAATCAAGTTGAATCAATCGAACGTTCGTTCCTCGCAAAACACATCTCATGTTCACATGGAGCAATAGGAAAAAGGAATGGGAAAACACCCTGCAATCTACACCATCATGCATCATGGCTCGTCCTTGCACAATTTAAATTTTCAACTTTTTCCTTTGCTTGGCTCCCTCTTTTCTATTTGAAAGCAAAATACTGAAATACTCGTATTCAACGTACCTTGTTGCTGCAGTAGTTGTGTTTCATCTCTTTGACAAATCATCGGACTCGTACAAGTTGAACCCGAGTTGTTTGAATCCAAGGACTCATCAATATTGCATCTTGTCACACCTACCTGGGAATAGCAAGGGGAAATGCATTTTTCTGATTATAATAACAAATGAAGCTGGCTGCACAAGGACACGTTGTACATCAAAATGGTACACACTGTCGATGGTAGAAGTTGTGGAAGACTTTTCGCAAATGGCTATGGAGATAGACAGGCGTACTTACCGCTATGAGACTACTGCTAACAGACGATTTGCCTCCTTTCGATGGGTTAAAGTGTTCGATAACTTCCCAATTCGATTTCTTCGGTGTGGTCGGTTGAGTTGTTGGCAATTGAATTTGCGGTTGAGTGATGGTGGGCACTTGAAGCTCGAGTGTAGGTTGAGCAGTTCGTGGTTGCTTGAGCGACGCAGATCGACCGGAAAACTTTCCAGATGTTTTCTTGTCCTACAACAGGTAAATGTATTCAGAAAGAAAAAGGATATTATGGCTGAGTGGAGATGTTTGTTTGGACAAATATTAGTTTCAGTGCAATTGAACGGTTGGAGGTAATGGTTGCTATGGCGAGTGGCTACTTACATCTTTCTGTGAGTGGCGAGTGCCTCTCAGGGACAGTCTTTTGCTCCATTCCTTTTTCTGGCTTTCAGAGGAGAATGATCGGAACATGGCTGGGTTGGTGCTTGCGGCCATTTCTGGAAATAAAAAGGAAAATTGAAAATTCATTTCATTGGCTTGCTTGGGAGTAAATGTTTTTATTTCATTTGGTAAATCTTTTTTTTCGAGTTGCTGCAGATTGGTTTATTGGAATATCTAACCACTTGCTACCACCTCGGTGGGGAATTGCATTTCAGTGTCTTTGGACAGTCATTGGTGGCAGCGAAGTGGAGTAGGTTTTAAGATAATTTATTCTGTGATACTAATCCTTGATGGGAATCCTAGACTGAGGCAGCGATGGCAACTATAATTCCAATCAGGTTTGGTTTTAAATAAATTAAGATTTTCTAGCACTTTGTCGCGGATGGCAATACTTAGGTTTCGCAAAGTCCTCGTGAAAGGAAACACTTACATTACATCATATATTAGGCAGAAAATTTTCCAAATGCATTAATTGAAATGATAGAATCAGCTTTTAAGAGCCTCGGACTTTATGAAAACCCAGGCAAGACAAAACTGATAATAATCAGCATAAGATACAAGCTATCTTTGAAACTTTTCTGGCAGTGGTTCTACTATACATGCACCTATACGAAACAGCTCCAAAGAGTGTCCTATCCAACCTTCGGAGAGAGAGGGAGAATGGATAAAAGGATTGCTTATGAGTTGGATCGTGAGACTTTGGCCATCTTTCACTGTGGTCCCCCACATTGCTTTTGGGTTGGATCGAGGGCCTTTTTCCACCTTTGACCGTCGTACCCCGCATTGATTTTCGAATGCCAGATAGCGAATACCTGAGTACGCCAAAGTCTAAATCATCCGATTTGGGTTTTTGGGTTGAGGTTTGTTTGTTGAATTTTACTTATTTGACCCAAAAAGTTAAGAAAGAGGAGATAGGAGAAGATATTGCATTTAAGGTGCACCCATCGACTTTGACCATCTTTCATTGTGGACCCCCACATTGCTTATGAGTTGGATTGAGAGACTTTGGCCATCTGTCACTATGGTCCCCCACATTGCTTTTGGGTTGGACCGAGGGCCTTTTTCCACCTTTGATCGTGGTACCCCGCATTGATTTTCGAATGCCATATAGCGAAAAAGTGAGTACGCCAAAGTCTAAATCATCCGATTTGGGTTTTTGGGTTGAGGTTTGTTTGTTGAATTTCACTTATTTGACCCAAAAGGCTAAGAAAGAGGAGATAAGAGAAGATATTGCATTTAAGGTGCACCCATCGACTTTGACCATCTTTCACTGTGGACCCCCACATTGCTTATGAGTTCGATTGAGAGACTTTGGCCATCTTTCACTGTGGTCCCCCACATTGCTTTTGGGTTGGAGCGAGAGACTTTTGCCATCTTTCACTGTCTGCCATATTTTTTAAGTCTCAGTACAGATACTTCGCTAAATTTGGCAAATCCTATTCTCACTTTAATTTTTGTTCTCAAAAGTTCTCCCGTCTTTATGTTCTGTTGCAGAAATCCTCTTCGGAAATTGTTTTGAATCCCCTTGCTCGGTGCATTTAGAAAACGACGCAAGGAAAATCCCTACATAATCTTTCGAAAACATGCTTACATAAATTCGACCGCAAACATTTGCGCAGGCATTACATAAATCAAATAGGAGATGTAAATACCTCTGGAATTTTAGAAAAATCTATATACTTGTTTGTACAGTATGTAATTGGATTGTGCCGCGTAAATATTTACAAGCATTATTTACCCGAAAACTGGGGCACGTTTGGATTTATTTTAATTTAAATTTTTTTTTCTTCTGGTTCTGCACGATTTCATTGTTAGGGCGCAATCTTCCGACATTCAATTTGTTAATTTCGTGGAATGGAATTAAATTGTATAATCCGATCTAAGTCTACATATGCAAATTGAATTCATACTCAATAAATGGAAAATTAATTAGACGAGGAGAGGATTATTTGTTCTGATTTGTGTTTCCTGAAGGAAGTCGGTGCGCGGTGTTTTGAATTAATGCGTGATAATGAGGTTGTTTGTTCGACTCAAGCAGTATCCATCTGCAGTGGTGTATGCTTAAAACAGCAGCGTAGTTTGTAGTTTGTTGAATGAATAAATATTCTTGAAATTTTCACTTGGAAATGTTTAACGAAATGATGTATAGGAAATAAATTGTAGGTAATCATAAACAGGAACTGGATTACACTCGAAAGAATGGGAATTGAAACAGAATTACCACCTGGGGGTTTATGTAATTAAACCGCCCACTGGTTGGAGGTGATGGATGAACGCTTATGGAAGGACTGTAGTGGTTTAAATTTATGAGCCACACTGGTGGTACAGTTGATGATCTTGGATTTCATTCCATTTGGTTACCTGAACCCCAACCAACGTGGAGCGTGAAACTGATTGCAATTATCTAAGCACGTTTGGGTAGGGGTTTAGGCGTCAACTGAGAAACATTGTTTGTAAAATGTCCCTCCTCGTTCACTAAGGAATAATGAAGAAAATGAATGGAATCCCATGGTACGAGTTTCTTATGAGTGGGACCCAGTTGCCGAGGACACCAGTCTTCGCTGTCAGGTTATGGGTTTGTATACACTCAACCTTTTACTTCATCAAGCCCCAAGTTTAGACATTCTTCATAAGCATCCATCCTGTACCTGAATATAAATAGAAAATAAGGTGAGTCTATCGATGCTTATTATGTCAACACTATAATCAGAGTCGAGGCAAATATGCAGATGGTAGTGAAAAGCAAAAGCAGTGCAATTTTAATTGGTCGCCTTAATCGATGGAATGCCTGAGTTACAGTAACTTTTCTGGATAGGACAAAGCATTTGGCGTAGAAGGCTTATTAGTGTAAATTTGGGCAAGCATTCTAGGCATCTACAATAAAAGAGACCCCTGAACTGAGCCAATTGCAGTGGTATTAGTCTCTTGATCATAGAGTATAAGACCTTTTCTGTAATACTGTCCGGAACCCTTTGTCAACGCTTTGATTGGGCCCTATCAGTTCGGTTTCATGCCAGGAAAGTATACTATCGATCAAATCTTGGACAGATCCTGGAAAAACTTAAAAAAGTCCAAATCGTGTATCACCTCTTTATCAATTTCAAGTCTGTATATTACAGCATCTATAGAGACGAGCTCTTTAGAGCCTGTCAAACTTTAGCATCACCACCTATAACTTAGAGGTAGTGAGGGACTTTGTAAATTCTGACAATGACATCTCAGAAGAGATCAAACGAGGAATCACTCAGTTGTAGATCCCCATCTCGAACTACTAACGAAATTCTGTATAAGACCCTGATCATCCTGGGCTTGGATTATATCTTAAGCAGATGAAGATATCCTCGGCTGGTTGGAGAAAAAATCCTGCGTTAAATGTTTGATCTCGTTTGTGAGGATTTTGGAGGAGAAGATTTAATGATGACCTATGCGAGCTGTACAGTGACATCGACCTAGTCAAAAAATTACCCATTAATCGTTGAAGATGATTTGGATGTAGAACGGATCGATAGAAATACTTCGGCTTGCAGAGTCTTCGAAGACCCGAAGGGACAACGCAGTAGAGGAAGACCTCGTCTTCGGTGGCGCGTGCAAGTAGAAGTGGACGTCAATCGACTTCGAGTACACAACTGCAGGCACAGGTTCTGCCAGAAAGGATCTGAATTCTGCGCCCTAGTCCAATATCAGACAATCCGCAGAAATGGGAAAATTTCTGGGATTTATGACTTCTCTTTCCGTTCCCTCATTTCGAATAAAAATTCCACGTTTTCCTTCTTTTTTGTTTTTAAATTTGTTTTCTCAACTAAAAGTCACTGTAATCACCCATCACGTGTTGTCTAATAAATCACAAAGCAAATTGATAACAGGATAAGTGTTGAAAACATCATCTATTATATTCAATTTCACGCAAAGAAAAATGATATCAACTTCTTCGAGCGAACTGAGGTGAATATAAATCACGTTAGGGGTCTTGGTCTCCTGCTCAAGGTTGCTAATGCTTCCATCAAATTCACACCCAACCCATTCCTCTCGTGTATTGTTTACCCGCAGGAAGATGATGCCCAGGGTGAATTAAAATTCTGCAACATGCTTCAGGTTCTCTTAGATTAAATCAAGGTAATCGACCCGAATTACAATATGCGGAGTAAATTCCTTTAAGAGGACATGGACTGAAGTTAACGAGGGGCTAATTGCTTTGCTGGCACTGTATTGAATTTCGAAGTGAGGTCAAATGGTTTACCAACTTTGACCTATGGGCTATGTTTCATTGGTAAGGCATGGGACCTGTATCTCAAAGAAATGTACATACTCTGTGATGCTAAAATCATATTCAGATCAACACAAAACCTCTTACATTAGTAAACGCTGCTAAGTGCAAAATAAAAGAGCTTCTTAAGCACCCACCCGAGTCCGCCAAGAGCTGCATCCTCAAGTTTAGGTACAATCCCACATCACTCACTGCTGAGTTCCCTTCATCACTTAATCCTCAACAACATCACTTATCATTAGATGCATGTTAGATTTATTATTCTCTTCATACGACTTGTCAGTAAGCCCCACTCTACCCACTAACAGGTTAGAGGCATCCCTAACAATTTGCCATGTTATTCGGCGAAATCGAAAAACATTGTTCGTATAAATTGATTTGTGAAATACCTTTCAAAAGGACAAAATACCGAGCAGAGAAGGAAGGAAAAAAGAAATTTGAAACACGAAGCAAACGTTGAGTGAGGTGAAGTTTCCTTTGGGGGAAACAGTTTCCTTTTTCGTCCTGCCTCCCCAACCTTTGCAGGTACACACATGCAGGAAGCATAAGCAATTGGATAGTATTGTCAGCTGGGGACTAATTCCCGATTTTTTTTCTGTGTAATTTGCTCCTTCTGCATAGATCCAATCCAATCGCTTATTTAGTGTTCTTAAATGTATACTTAAGGTTGTTCGACACCAGGTATCTCATGCGGGACTCATTGGAACTAAGTATTGGGTAATATGACTGTAGGTTTTGGGTCATCTACATATGTATAGATAGAAAGGAGATGTTGTTTTATAAAGTGCTTCGACACGTACACATCCCTAGCTTTTTTCGTGAAATTGGACAAAATGAACAAAAAACTTAACCAAAAAACGTTTAGAGGATGATCTAGATTTTGGTGTACTCGGTTGGCCGATATTTAGCATTTGGTAAGGAATGGGGGTACCACCATCGAAAATGGAAAAAGTCTCTTCATCCACTGCAAATGTAATATCGCCTCATTTCTCCTGTCCCTTAGCGTTTTTCGTGAAATGGGACAAAATGAACAAAAAACTTAACCAAAAAACGTTTAGAGGATGATCTGGATTTTGGTGTACTCGGTTGGCCGATATTTAGCATTTGGTGAGGAATGGGGGTACCGCCATCGAAAATGGAAAAAGTCTCTTCATCCACTGAAAATGCAATATCGCCTCATTTCTCCTCTCCCTTGGGGTTTTTCGTGAAATGGGACAAAATGAACAAAAAACTTAACCAAAAAACGTTTAGAGGATGATTTAGATTTCGGTGTACTCAGGTGCCCGACATTTAGCATTTCGTGAGGAATGGGGAATACCACCATCATCCACTGAAAGTGCAATATCGCCTCATTTCTCCTCTCCCTTAGCTTTTTTCATGAAATGGGACAAAATGAACAAAAAACTTAACCAAAAAACGTTTAGAGGATGATCTAGATTTTGGTGTACTCGGTTGGCCGATATTTAGCATTTGGTGAGGAATGGGGGTACCACCATCGAAAATGGAAAAAGTCCCTTCATCCACTGCAAATGTAATATCGCCTCATTTCTCCTGTCCCTTAGCGTTTTTCGTGAAATGGGACAAAATGAACAAAAAACTTAACCAAAAAACGTTTAGAGGATGATCTAGATTTTGGTGTACTCGGTTGGCCGATATTTAGCATTTGGTAAGGAATGGGGGTACCACCATCGAAAATGGAAAAAGTCTCTTCATCCACTGCAAATGTAATATCGCCTCATTTCTCCTGTCCCTTAGCGTTTTTCGTGAAATGGGACAAAATGAACAAAAAACTTAACCAAAAAACGTTTAGAGGATGATCTGGATTTTGGTGTACTCGGTTGGCCGATATTTAGCATTTGGTGAGGAATGGGGGTACCGCCATCGAAAATGGAAAAAGTCTCTTCATCCACTGAAAATGCAATATCGCCTCATTTCTCCTCTCCCTTGGGGTTTTTCGTGAAATGGGACAAAATGAACAAAAAACTTAACCAAAAAACGTTTAGAGGATGATTTAGATTTCGGTGTACTCAGGTGCCCGACATTTAGCATTTCGTGAGGAATGGGGAATACCACCATCATCCACTGAAAGTGCAATATCGCCTCATTTCTCCTCTCCCTTAGCTTTTTTCATGAAATGGGACAAAATGAACAAAAAACTTAACCAAAAAACGTTTAGAGGATGATCTAGATTTTGGTGTACTCGGTTGGCCGATATTTAGCATTTGGTGAGGAATGGGGGTACCACCATCGAAAATGGAAAAAGTCCCTTCATCCACTGCAAATGTAATATCGCCTCATTTCTCCTGTCCCTTAGCGTTTTTCGTGAAATGGGACAAAATGAACAAAAAACTTAACCAAAAAACGTTTAGAGGATGATCTAGATTTTGGTGTACTCGGTTGGCCGATATTTAGCATTTGGTAAGGAATGGGGGTACCACCATCGAAAATGGAAAAAGTCTCTTCATCCACTGCAAATGTAATATCGCCTCATTTCTCCTGTCCCTTAGCGTTTTTCGTGAAATGGGACAAAATGAACAAAAAACTTAACCAAAAAACGTTTAGAGGATGATCTAGATTTTGGTGTACTCGGTTGGCCGATATTTAGCATTTGGTGAGGAATGGGGGTACCACCATCGAAAATGGAAAAAGTCTCTTCATCCACTGCAAATGTAATATCGCCTCATTTCTCCTCTCCCTTAGCGTTTTTCGTGAAATGGGACAAAATGAACAAAAAACTTAACCAAACAACGTTTAGAGGATGATTTAGATTTCGGTGTACTCAGGTGCCCGACATTTAGCATTTCGTGAGCAATGGGGAATACCACCATCATCCACTGAAAGTGCAATATCGCCTCATTTCTCCTCTCCCTTAGCGTTTTTCGTGAAATGGGACAAAATGAACAAAAAACTTAACCAAAAAACGTTTAGAGGATGATCTAGATTTTGATGTACTCGGTTGCCCGAAATTTAGCATTTCGTGAGCAATGGGGGGTACCACAATCGAAAAAGGAAAAAGTCTCTTCATCCACTGAAAATGCAATATCGCCTCATTTCTCCTCTCCCTTAGCGTTTTTCGTGAAATGGGACAAAATGAACAAAAAACTTAACCAAACAACGTTTAGAGGATGATTTAGATTTCGGTGTACTCAGGTGCCCGACATTTAGCATTTCGTGAGGAATGGGGAATACCACCATCATCCACTGAAAGTGCAATATCGCCTCATTTCTCCTCTCCCTTAGCTTTTTTCATGAAATGGGACAAAATGAACAAAAAACTTAACCAAAAAACGTTTAGAGGATGATCTAGATTTTGGTGTACTCGGTTGGCCGATATTTAGCATTTGGTGAGGAATGGGGGTACCACCATCGAAAATGGAAAAAGTCCCTTCATCCACTGCAAATGTAATATCGCCTCATTTCTCCTGTCCCTTAGCGTTTTTCGTGAAATGGGACAAAATGAACAAAAAACTTAACCAAAAAACGTTTAGAGGATGATCTAGATTTTGGTGTACTCGGTTGGCCGATATTTAGCATTTGGTAAGGAATGGGGGTACCACCATCGAAAATGGAAAAAGTCTCTTCATCCACTGCAAATGTAATATCGCCTCATTTCTCCTGTCCCTTAGCGTTTTTCGTGAAATGGGAAAAAATGAACAAAAAACTTAACCAAAAAACGTTTAGAGGATGATCTGGATTTTGGTGTACTCGGTTGGCCGATATTTAGCATTTGGTGAGGAATGGGGGTACCGCCATCGAAAATGGAAAAAGTCTCTTCATCCACTGAAAATGCAATATCGCCTCATTTCTCCTCTCCCTTGGGGTTTTTCGTGAAATGGGACAAAATGAACAAAAAACTTAACCAAAAAACGTTTAGAGGATGATTTAGATTTCGGTGTACTCAGGTGCCCGACATTTAGCATTTCGTGAGGAATGGGGAATACCACCATCATCCACTGAAAGTGCAATATCGCCTCATTTCTCCTCTCCCTTAGCTTTTTTCATGAAATGGGACAAAATGAACAAAAAACTTAACCAAAAAACGTTTAGAGGATGATCTAGATTTTGGTGTACTCGGTTGGCCGATATTTAGCATTTGGTGAGGAATGGGGGTACCACCATCGAAAATGGAAAAAGTCCCTTCATCCACTGCAAATGTAATATCGCCTCATTTCTCCTGTCCCTTAGCGTTTTTCGTGAAATGGGACAAAATGAACAAAAAACTTAACCAAAAAACGTTTAGAGGATGATCTAGATTTTGGTGTACTCGGTTGGCCGATATTTAGCATTTGGTAAGGAATGGGGGTACCACCATCGAAAATGGAAAAAGTCTCTTCATCCACTGCAAATGTAATATCGCCTCATTTCTCCTGTCCCTTAGCGTTTTTCGTGAAATGGGACAAAATGAACAAAAAACTTAACCAAAAAACGTTTAGAGGATGATCTGGATTTTGGTGTACTCGGTTGGCCGATATTTAGCATTTGGTGAGGAATGGGGGTACCGCCATCGAAAATGGAAAAAGTCTCTTCATCCACTGAAAATGCAATATCGCCTCATTTCTCCTCTCCCTTGGGGTTTTTCGTGAAATGGGAAAAAATGAACAAAAAACTTAACCAAAAAACGTTTAGAGGATGATTTAGATTTCGGTGTACTCAGGTGCCCGACATTTAGCATTTCGTGAGGAATGGGGAATACCACCATCATCCACTGAAAGTGCAATATCGCCTCATTTCTCCTCTCCCTTAGCTTTTTTCATGAAATGGGACAAAATGAACAAAAAACTTAACCAAAAAACGTTTAGAGGATGATCTAGATTTTGGTGTACTCGGTTGGCCGATATTTAGCATTTGGTGAGGAATGGGGGTACCACCATCGAAAATGGAAAAAGTCCCTTCATCCACTGCAAATGTAATATCGCCTCATTTCTCCTGTCCCTTAGCGTTTTTCGTGAAATGGGACAAAATGAACAAAAAACTTAACCAAAAAACGTTTAGAGGATGATCTAGATTTTGGTGTACTCGGTTGGCCGATATTTAGCATTTGGTAAGGAATGGGGGTACCACCATCGAAAATGGAAAAAGTCTCTTCATCCACTGCAAATGTAATATCGCCTCATTTCTCCTGTCCCTTAGCGTTTTTCGTGAAATGGGACAAAATGAACAAAAAACTTAACCAAAAAACGTTTAGAGGATGATCTAGATTTTGGTGTACTCGGTTGGCCGATATTTAGCATTTGGTGAGGAATGGGGGTACCACCATCGAAAATGGAAAAAGTCTCTTCATCCACTGCAAATGTAATATCGCCTCATTTCTCCTCTCCCTTAGCGTTTTTCGTGAAATGGGACAAAATGAACAAAAAACTTAACCAAACAACGTTTAGAGGATGATTTAGATTTCGGTGTACTCAGGTGCCCGACATTTAGCATTTCGTGAGCAATGGGGAATACCACCATCATCCACTGAAAGTGCAATATCGCCTCATTTCTCCTCTCCCTTAGCGTTTTTCGTGAAATGGGACAAAATGAACAAAAAACTTAACCAAAAAACGTTTAGAGGATGATCTAGATTTTGATGTACTCGGTTGCCCGAAATTTAGCATTTCGTGAGCAATGGGGGGTACCACAATCGAAAAAGGAAAAAGTCTCTTCATCCACTGAAAATGCAATATCGCCTCATTTCTCCTCTCCCTTAGCGTTTTTCGTGAAATGGGACAAAATGAACAAAAAACTTAACCAAACAACGTTTAGAGGATGATTTAGATTTCGGTGTACTCAGGTGCCCGACATTTAGCATTTCGTGAGGAATGGGGAATACCACCATCATCCACTGAAAGTGCAATATCGCCTCATTTCTCCTCTCCCTTAGCTTTTTTCATGAAATGGGACAAAATGAACAAAAAACTTAACCAAAAAACGTTTAGAGGATGATCTAGATTTTGGTGTACTCGGTTGGCCGATATTTAGCATTTGGTGAGGAATGGGGGTACCACCATCGAAAATGGAAAAAGTCCCTTCATCCACTGCAAATGTAATATCGCCTCATTTCTCCTGTCCCTTAGCGTTTTTCATGAAATGGGACAAAATGAACAAAAAACTTAACCAAAAAACGTTTAGAGGATGATCTAGATTTTGGTGTACTCGGTTGCCCGATATTTAGCATTTCGTGAGGAATGGGGGTACCACCATCGAAAATGGAAAAAGTCTCTTCATCCACTGCAAATGTAATATCGCCTCATTTCTCCTGTCCCTTAGCGTTTTTCGTGAAATGGGACAAAATGAACAAAAAACTTAACCAAAAAACGTTTAGAGGATGATCTGGATTTTGGTGTACTCGGTTGGCCGATATTTAGCATTTGGTGAGGAATGGGGGTACCGCCATCGAAAATGGAAAAAGTCTCTTCATCCACTGAAAATGCAATATCGCCTCATTTCTCCTCTCCCTTGGGGTTTTTCGTGAAATGGGACAAAATGAACAAAAAACTTAACCAAAAAACGTTTAGAGGATGATTTAGATTTCGGTGTACTCAGGTGCCCGACATTTAGCATTTCGTGAGGAATGGGGAATACCACCATCATCCACTGAAAGTGCAATATCGCCTCATTTCTCCTCTCCCTTAGCTTTTTTCATGAAATGGGACAAAATGAACAAAAAACTTAACCAAAAAACGTTTAGAGGATGATCTAGATTTTGGTGTACTCGGTTGGCCGATATTTAGCATTTGGTGAGGAATGGGGGTACCACCATCGAAAATGGAAAAAGTCCCTTCATCCACTGCAAATGTAATATCGCCTCATTTCTCCTGTCCCTTAGCGTTTTTCGTGAAATGGGACAAAATGAACAAAAAACTTAACCAAAAAACGTTTAGAGGATGATCTAGATTTTGGTGTACTCGGTTGGCCGATATTTAGCATTTGGTAAGGAATGGGGGTACCACCATCGAAAATGGAAAAAGTCTCTTCATCCACTGCAAATGTAATATCGCCTCATTTCTCCTGTCCCTTAGCGTTTTTCGTGAAATGGGACAAAATGAACAAAAAACTTAACCAAAAAACGTTTAGAGGATGATCTAGATTTTGGTGTACTCGGTTGGCCGATATTTAGCATTTGGTGAGGAATGGGGGTACCACCATCGAAAATGGAAAAAGTCTCTTCATCCACTGCAAATGTAATATCGCCTCATTTCTCCTCTCCCTTAGCGTTTTTCGTGAAATGGGACAAAATGAACAAAAAACTTAACCAAACAACGTTTAGAGGATGATTTAGATTTCGGTGTACTCAGGTGCCCGACATTTAGCATTTCGTGAGCAATGGGGAATACCACCATCATCCACTGAAAGTGCAATATCGCCTCATTTCTCCTCTCCCTTAGCGTTTTTCGTGAAATGGGACAAAATGAACAAAAAACTTAACCAAAAAACGTTTAGAGGATGATCTAGATTTTGATGTACTCGGTTGCCCGAAATTTAGCATTTCGTGAGCAATGGGGGGTACCACAATCGAAAAAGGAAAAAGTCTCTTCATCCACTGAAAATGCAATATCGCCTCATTTCTCCTCTCCCTTAGCGTTTTTCGTGAAATGGGACAAAATGAACAAAAAACTTAACCAAACAACGTTTAGAGGATGATTTAGATTTCGGTGTACTCAGGTGCCCGACATTTAGCATTTCGTGAGCAATGGGGAATACCACCATCATCCACTGAAAGTGCAATATCGCCTCATTTCTCCTCTCCCTTAGCTTTGTTCATGAAATGGGACAAAATGAACAAAAAACTTAACCAAAAAAAGTTTAGAGGATGATCTAGATTTTGGTGTACTCGGTTGGCCGATATTTAGCATTTCGTGAGCAATGGGGGGTACCACCATCGAAAATGGAAAAAGTCTCTTCATCCACTTCAAATGTAATATCGCCTCATTTCTCCTGTCCCTTAGCGTTTTTCGTGAAATGGGACAAAATGAACAAAAAACTTAACCAAAAAACGTTTAGAGGATGATCTGGATTTTGGTGTACTCGGTTGGCCGATATTTAGCATTTGGTGAGGAATGGGGGTACCGCCATCGAAAATGGAAAAAGTCTCTTCATCCACTGAAAATGCAATATCGCCTCATTTCTCCTCTCCCTTGGGGTTTTTCGTGAAATGGGACAAAATGAACAAAAAACTTAACCAAAAAACGTTTAGAGGATGATTTAGATTTCGGTGTACTCAGGTGCCCGACATTTAGCATTTCGTGAGGAATGGGGAATACCACCATCATCCACTGAAAGTGCAATATCGCCTCATTTCTCCTCTCCCTTAGCTTTTTTCATGAAATGGGACAAAATGAACAAAAAACTTAACCAAAAAACGTTTAGAGGATGATCTAGATTTTGGTGTACTCGGTTGGCCGATATTTAGCATTTGGTGAGGAATGGGGGTACCACCATCGAAAATGGAAAAAGTCCCTTCATCCACTGCAAATGTAATATCGCCTCATTTCTCCTGTCCCTTAGCGTTTTTCATGAAATGGGACAAAATGAACAAAAAACTTAACCAAAAAACTTTTAGAGGATGATCTAGATTTTGGTGTACTCGGTTGGCCGATATTTAGCATTTGGTGAGGAATGGGGGTACCACCATCGAAAATGGAAAAAGTCCCTTCATCCACTGCAAATGTAATATCGCCTCATTTCTCCTGTCCCTTAGCGTTTTTCGTGAAATGGGACAAAATGAACAAAAAACTTAACCAAAAAACGTTTAGAGGATGATCTAGATTTTGGTGTACTCGGTTGGCCGATATTTAGCATTTGGTGAGGAATGGGGGTACCACCATCGAAAATGGAAAAAGTCTCTTCATCCACTGCAAATGTAATATCGCCTCATTTCTCCTGTCCCTTAGCGTTTTTCGTGAAATGGGACAAAATGAACAAAAAACTTAACCAAAAAATGTTTAGAGGATGATCTAGATTTTGTTGTACTCGGTTGCCCAAAATTTAGCATTTCGTGAGCAATGGGGGGTACCACCATCGAAAATGGAAAAAGTCTCTTCATCCACTGAAAATGCAATATCGCCTCATTTCTCCTCTCCCTTGGGGTTTTTCGTGAAATGGGACAAAATGAATAAAAAACTTAACTTAACAAAATTTAATGAAAGCCTCCTGCCTCCTCTTAAGGATAATTCTCAAAAACATCACATCAAAGGCGTATTATTTTGGTGCAAAGCAAGTCCATGAGACTGGACTAGTTAAAGGAAGTCGACTTTGGCTTTCAAACACGCTTTTCTGACTCAAACTCGTTTGTCTCTAAAGGGATACACCCAGGCATGCTATTATAAGATATTTGCCAGATGCTCCGGCAAAAGATGCTTCAGGCAAAAATCAGCTCTGTTAGTCATTAAAGGAATACTTTTAAAGGAAATCCTTGAATTCGCTAAAAATATATAACATGGACCCTACGTACACGCTTACTCGCGATTCTGCGAAAAATCCAAAGTAAAAGTGCATACGCCTTCGGCAAGCATATGTAACTGCATGCAGTATATGAGTAAATTCCATAAAAGTTAAAAAACAAAGTTTGTTTTCAAACATAAAAGGACTTCTCAAAAAAAAAAAACAAACCAAATCAGAGTAAAAAGAAAAGTTAATTCCACTTTTTTCCTTCCTGAAAACTGCTACAAACATTCAACAACTTTTCACAGAGCTGAACTAACGTGATTTGCAAAGTTTGTTGTTAACCATCATTTTGCAAAATTATTAGCATAATTGGTGAAAGGCGCTTATAACGAAATGAATTTTGTAATAAATTTTATGTAAAGTATAAGTAGTACTAGTGGAAGTGATTGTTTGGCAGTTTTTACAAGGAAGATGACATTTAATCAATGGTTGAGGACACTAGCAAACGCATGCCACAGTCGAATGATTCCTAGAGTCCCCAGATGACATCCCCTGAGATACAGAAGAGAAGAGATGCTAGACTGTAACAATCCTCAGGAAGACGAAATTCGCCAACATTAGCCAAATATACGGTCATGCTCCCACAGTAGACAAGGACGGTACAACGAAAGAACATTTTTTGCGAGCTTAGAAAGCATGAGAGAAATATCCTAAGTATTATGTTAAGAGGAGGATATTTTTGGTAGGATAATGGCTTACCATGCCTAGCAGCTTTCTTAGGGTTATTGACTTACCCATTTGAATGATGTGCTATACAGCTGCAAAATAGAGACCGAATCAATTTTCTATTTTACACTGTTGTTGTTTTATTTCCTTTTTTTTCCCTGTCGTTTTTATCTGGTCACCCTATATGTGTAGGTACAATGTGCAGAGATATCTCGTGCTTCTTCCACCTTTCGAAGTAATCCTCCACTACTTCTCCATTTCAATTCATACGATTCCCCATTTCGGAAATTCCTTTAACAAATTTTCAAGGATTCACCAATTCGACTCGGGGGTGTTCTCTTTCATTGGCTACTTGCCAACTAATAGACTTCATTCCCAGGAGAGATCTGAAAGAATATCAGAAACCTTTAAGCCAGATTTCCTTCTTTCCACTTAAGTATCACAGCCTCCGTTTAATGAAAATTTATATTTCCCAAGAAACGATTTAAAATTTAAGGATCTTATCAAATTTCATGGAATCATTCGGTCTATCTGATATTTATTATTATTACCACCTCACCTTTTCCTTCATCGGGATTGCTGCCTTCCTCTCCAAGAAGCTTCTTAACTCAAGTCAATTCACCTAACTACAGCACGACCAGGGATACCATTCAAACACACTATAACACGCATCATTGAAAGAGAAAACTTAATTTTAATGTTCATCCAGAGATGAAAAGGAAAGGCAGTACCAACGCAGGACAAAAAACAAAAAAAAAAAAAGAAGGACTCTGCCTCAAGCACATCGATTTTCTTTTGTTGACTTAAATCGTATTTTGTACTAAGATTAAATTCCTCACATTCCCTTTTCGACCTTGTTACGCCGAATGGTTCAATGAATTACAAGGGCCTTTTGTGTAGGATATTTTTAGAGGCAACATCGTCGTTTCCATAAGGTGAACCTTTAAGGAGAGAAAATGTTGTCTTCCTTGAGAACGAAAATGTATCGATGGGGATGTACGCTTGTGGCACCATGTGCTTTCTGATTAATAAAAAAAAAAAAAGAATTCTGAATTCAACACGAGTGACTTTTCGAATCATTTAAAGATGAACTTACTGCAGAGGTATTTTATGGCTTTGTGGTTGGGTCTTTGTCGTCATAGAGGAGGTTGTTCGAAAGGTTACCTCTGTAGACATACATCTGGCCCACACTAATTGGCACGTACTTTGATTATAGGGCGGCTTCAGGGCCAACAAATCTTGGAAAAGACAAAAAAAAAAAAAATGTCACGTCGCTCGGTGCTCTCTCTCTACTTATCTAGAAATGTCATGGACATTCGGTGATTTCATACCCCTACTCAGCCTGGTAAAGTTTTTACTGTAATAAACTTCCCATCCAACCAGTTGATTTGATTTGACAGTCCAAGGTGTTGGTCACTGGTCTACTGAATGTTTCTTCTAGATCTTGGAAGGGAAATTTCAATCAGAGGTGGATAAGACCTGGATAGTGGCAGAGAAAGTAGGATGTATCCTCGTTGATTTCCTCATTTCCATGTCCACTAAGTCATGTAGGATTTTCTTGCACTTCAGCCTCAACCTTGATTCGAAATGTCATCTTCATTATACTTCCCAACCACCTAGGCCTGCTCAAACCATTCAACACTAATAGACAGCCAAGCTGACATCAAATCCACACGGAAAAATGAAGTACCTAAGTTCCGAGTTCTGAGGGCTTGAAAATGCTCGAAGTATCTATATTATGTATCGAATCTTCTTATATCAGAAATTCTGTCGGATTTTTACATCTTTGTCAATGTAAGGCAGCTGATACTCATGTTAGCTGCCTCTCTGCAAAGCTATTGATCCCATACAACAAAAAAAGGACTAGAGAACGTTTGTCACTAAGCAAAGATGACTCTCTTTATAGCTATCTTCCTCCCGTCTTCCCAGGCAATACAGACTTAGAGGAAGTGTCATCTTATATCCCTTGCGAATGCGCAAACCTAAGCAGACTAAGACACATACTTCTCGAAAAGGTATCTTTCAGTGACCTTACTGAGCGCCACCTAAACTTCCAAAAATAGGTTGGTTCAGGAGGATCGTTCCCTGGTCCTCGTTTAATTGTTATGGTCTTCATAACTCCTGTCAAAGGAAAAAGGGATTTTCTACTCTTTTGTGCCCGTTGGTCCTTCTTCATAAAAGGAGGATCTTTTGTGATTTGCTTCAATAAGGATCTTAATTCCTGCTTCGTGTTTCGGTATGGGATAGAGTTGGGATGATCACGAATCTGTCGACATTTTCTATCCTGAATTCGATACTTCGTCTACTCAGTTCGCCACCCTTCCGGTTAACTAGTATATTTTTATCTGCAGCGTAACCTTAAAAGAACCTTCTCTTCTTTATAGCACTTCTCAAGCTAGGTTTTATTTCAATCGCAAAAGTCGCTAGCTATTGATGGAAAAGGTATTGCCTCCAATGCAGTCTTATAGAGGACTAGGATCTTCAATGCTAGGATCTCCGCTTGCGATATGGTTCGGACATGGCTCATGGTCCTTTTCCGATAGTTATTCTTCTTTTTATAGAACTAACTACAGAACTGAGTTTACAATGAGCGTTACTACCTCCTTATGTCGAACATTGGTACCTTCTTTGGAAGTGTTTCGTCGTCAGATTCTTGGCGGTATGATCACTTCCCATGCCCTTTTAGTGAGATGCCTCGGAGTTTACTCCCACTCAACTCGTGCAATATGCGAAGACTTTGACAAAGTATCCACTAAAAAGGATATTACCATCCCGATTGATAGTGAACTCACTCTGGAATCTAGTGGACTACCAATTTTTTTAAGTGACTACCCCCGCACTTTTGTTATGCGCTTTTGCTCTAAAGGGCCATCCTTTGCTGCAAGGGCCATCCTTCACGTCCACATCCATGATCTTTACGTACCATAGCATGAAGGAGAAGGGAATTGCCTTGGAGCAGAGAAATAGGAACCAAATGATTGATTCCCATTGGCAGCTATCCATTATTAACAAGCCCTACCATCTTACAAATACTACCAAACTCAATTAATTCTTTTCCTCGTGACATTAATTCACATCGTGATGTTGTTGTCCATCCCATTGTTCGTGAGGCACGTAGCTCCTGAATCAACAACCTTGCAAAAGCAAACACCATCAAAGCAAACCATCTTATTTGTATTCGCTTCTTCCTGGCACTTCCACCAGAGTGGAGTATATTTTTGGCCATACCAATGTTTCTTTGGAAAAAATAAAAGAATGAAAATTTGTTTTTGAAATTCGGTGAATTGCTTTTACGTCAACAACATCTATCCACTGTGCGAAGTTTGAAAAAAAAAATTAGCTTGCACTGTCATCGTCAAGTGGCATTGGTATTCTGTAAGTCGGATGGAATTATTTTTAAATTGTCATTCTCATTTATTTGACAGGTGAAGGCACTTAAATTGGGCTGCAGATGCATTCGCTCTCCTGCAGGCAGCTCGTTAATGAGCTGATTTGTCGTTCCTGCTTGAAGTAGGACAACTTTTCCGGTTGCAGGGATTGTTGGCAGGACTTTTGACTTTTTAGGTACAGCCATTTATTTATTCATACGAGGTCGACTGACCTGAAGGAAGGAACCTATAAACTTGCTTTTGAATTTCTAAGTCAGGGGAACTAAAATCGTGCAAATGCGCAACTGGTGCCCAGATTTACCCCTGTAGACTGTACCGCCGCCGAAGTAAGTAAGTACGATTAGTGGCTTGATTTCCAAAGACTTTTTGTTACCAATTACTCCTACTTGGCATCGTAACAACAGATTTAAAAAAAAAAACAAATAAGAGGTGCGGACCGTATGGAACCCAAGGTTCGGCTTCGAGCAATCATTTCAGTTGCGCACGTGTTTCCGTAGGTCTTGCTTTCAGATTTCTGAACTAAAAAACAATCAACACCAACTAGATGTCATGAGGTCCGATTGCCGTCAGATCCTTAAACGATTCCTTTCATAAAAATGATGCCAAAGCTCAAAAACATCTTCCATACATTGTTTCATAGAAAGAAAGATCCCACAAACACCCCCATGCGTACTGAGGTGAATATAAATCATATTAACGGTCGCAATCCTTAAAGGACGATAAACATTTCCCTGAAAATGTTCACCCGCGTCATTGAATCGCTACGACCTTCTCGGGTATTGTATTCACACAAAAGGTTACTAAAACGGAAATTAAAATTCTGCAACATGCTGTTAACCTTTCTTGTTTGCCGACCGTAGACCCGATGTACCATCTAGATAACAAAACGTGAATAGGGTTAAGGAACCAATGTCATTAGTTCCCAGGTTGTGCCAGCTAATTGCCTCTTGTAGTAGTTAGTACATCAGAATTGTGTTTTCTTCCCAAGGAGCCTGGTATCGATTTCGGAAATCACTTTGCCCTCAAGCGAATACAACACATCTGCATCCTTCCATCCGTTTTTGTTAGCGAAAGGTTATTTCTTTTATTCCGAAATGGCTGAATCCCGTCGGGAATATAAGCAAACATTGCATTTCTCGATGTGAATAAATCGAAAGAGGGAAGCAGCAGGAAGAGGAATCTCTGCAGTGTTATTGATTTTGGCTGGATGTGTGTGTGGGCCATGAAACTAATATGGATCCGAAGTTGCTGTCCTTCCAGGCGAAGTGCACATTAAACATTTAGTTGGAATATGAAACTGTTGTGTGCCTGCTATCAGTGGTATATGCATCAAACTGTATGTGGAACACAATGGGTCAAGGTTGTTCATAGATATTGCCTACCAGTTAAACGTATCTATGGACTGAATTCTAAGAACCCATCTTTCGAAATATGTATCTTTTCGTATATCAGCCAGATTTCTAGAGGAAAATCTCTCATAGATACAAGTACAACTAAGTCGAATCCAAATTCAAGCGGTCTATCAAAGATTCGTGTCTATTACTTATGTACTCAACTTTATTGCATGTTAAAGTGAACATTTTCACTTAAACTTTTATTGTTTATAACTTTTCATTCATTGTGTGCGGAACTGCATACCGAGAAGTGCTAAAATTAACTATGAACCAAATGGAAAATCTCAACCGAAGCGTGGGAGAAATATAATCACATCGATTCGTTTATTTTTCGAAATACAGATTATCTAACAGCTCGTATTTCATTCGAGGTAGTAAAGTATACATTTGTTTTGAAGAATTTTCCTAAACATGTTTGTGTACTTAAGTTTGTTTATATTACATACAGAGAAGATAACACATTATGCAAATTGGGATGAAGAGGGTAATGACCGAGGAATGAGTTAAATGAGTGGAAGAAAACCAAATGTGACGTACCTACATAGATAGGTGAGGTGGAAATAATATCTACGAGACGTGACAATGTGCATTTAATGTGAGCCCTTGATGAATTTTCCTATTCATGAATGTACTGAAGTAGACTGGCTTGTTACTAAAAGTACTGAGTTTGAGATAACTCCACCAACAATGAGGTAAATTAATTTTCTCCAAACATGCCAATACTTGGATCTTATACTATACAAGGAGCTGATATGAAAACTGAACATAGATGGGCATAAGGAACCATAGTGCGCAAATGGGAACCGACTCTATCCATAAATACTGAACTGACGGTAGTAAGACCCATATAGAACTTTAATCTGGTGGACATGGTTAACAAAAAAACAAGCTACTTCTACTTTCCTCATAAGTAAGTTCCAAAACGGACCTACATTTCCATTACAATCGCTTTCTGGGCAATTCGCATAGTACCACTGGAAACAATACTGGATATCCTTTCTCTGGACCTCTACGAAGAGATTGCTGCGAGTGAAGGAGTAATGGGTATGTGGGGCACGCCATTATCCCCATTTAGAAATATGTGAAAACAGAAGCTTTAGACTACGAAACTCCTTTCTTAAAGTGCAATATACATGAGTCCCAGGTACGTATTCTCGTAGTCCAAAAAGCAAAGTTGTAGACCACCTTGCGACAGCTCTTCCATCAACAGAGATTATTCCCTGCGATGAGTGAAGAATTTAGAAGGTCTGACAGAATTGTAGCATTGGGAATGGAAGTCCAAGGCTGAACTTGAAGATCTAGCTTTCAGGCTGAGCGCAAGGTACATTTTTTTTATTTCTAGGAAAATGGCTATAGTCAGAACCACACGTGACTCGTATGTTGTTCGGATGTGCGTTGTGATGGTGTGGCATTTCTTATGGCTAGAAACAAACATGTCCCGTGTGGTGTGCTGTGACGCTATTCCTTGGTTTTCGAGCTGCGACACATGTACATAAGTGTGAAATGTGAAAATTACACTCGGTTATTTGCATTGAATTTTAAAATATTGTTTCAAGCATGCACAACGAAATGAAACCTAAATCAGTTAGCGTAACCACACAGACCTCTACATGAGATAAGTGTCTTTCTGGCTGAAGCTTCGTTAGAAAGACAAAGAGTTTTGCGACGACAAACGTAAGGACTAGCTCGTGAATCTAGTCGGGATCTTTAGTTTTTCGAGTCATCTTTGGACGCGTCTTTGATACAAAAATGAGGTAATCTTTCATAGCTCCATATCTTTGGGCATTCTACTTGCTGATGATGTATTTTATCTAACTAAGCCTACACTATTATTCTGCTGCGATAGCAAACAGCACAAGTACTCTCTTGTTCAAAAAGGATTTAAGATTATCATTGCACTGAGTCCAATCATTTACATCTTGGCATAGTAAAATTTTCTAACATTTTAAGAACTCTTTCCTTCAAATTTCAAGCATTTGACACATATGTACACACAGTACTTTAAGTCATCGATATACGACACAATTCTATTTCAAACAATGGTCCTTGGTCACTTCAGCATGAAATGTCATTTCAATAGAAAATGATGTTCTTTACTATATTTCTCTTAGATATTGCAGAGATGTTTTAAAATTTAACAAGGAGGTGTAGAGTCTACTTTGACAATATGGAACCTGATGCACTACAAGGCAGTGCACTAGACCATGTATTATGTCTTTTATTTACTAGGGATTCGCTACAAACTGAAGAAATAGGATCTATCTAGAAAAATAAAGAAAAAAAATTATAAAATTTATAATAAATATTCTCAGAATTAAGTTCCAAAGAAGCCAACATTTCTAACCGGAAAAAATCTAGGAAAAAGCTATCGAATGCCAAAATTCTAGAATGAGCGTCAATTTTGAAAACAATGGTAACAATTCGCCTGCGTGGACTTAACTATATGAAAAACTATTTTAAGTATGTCACAAGAAAGTCATTCATTGTCCAAGAGTGACAGCTCAGTGGATAATAGACTTTTGTCCCAGTTTAGTAGAGCATATGTACATGAATCCAGAATTGAGTTATGGACCTGTGTCCGACCCCATCAGGCCCACAATAAGCTTTCAACCAAAATGATATAATTAGATTGAATGGTATATGGAATTATACACTTTTGCTGGACTTATGGGATGGGACATAAGTTCACTTACAAATGTTCCAGTGAACTGTGAGTGAATTGAATTTATGCTGTATATCTCAACATATTTCTTTTGGGCTTCGAACCGCGTGATTTAACTGACTGCCTCGGTATACATAAACTAACAAAATAAGAACATTTAACAAAAGGACCACCTAGCAGTTAAGGATAAGTGATTGTTGTCTAGCAGGCTGCTCGTGAGTTAAAACGTTGTCCCGCCGCCGGGTGGATAAATGTGTACATACAGATATTATTTCCCCTGTACACGTATCGTGCTCCCTAAGACTATCCTTATTATCCTCAAACTATTCAAATCTCAAAAGGGATTTGCATTTAAAAACCTTTTAATTATATTTGTAATTAGTTAAAAGGAGGATATCGGAACAATTGCAAAGTAAATTTGATCTAAAATTTTAGTATTCATGACTCGTAAAATTGATTTTCGAAAGTTTGTTCTTCATTCTAGATTTTACTATCTCTACTACTTCACTTGTTGCGGGAGAAATAGTCAAATTAGCGACAAAGAAAATGAATAATACATCGGAATGGAGCAAGAAATGAAAAATTAAATTAATTAACCTAAAGTCACATCAATTTTACGAATAAAAATGATCAACACATCAAAGTAGTACCGAAACATATGTAACATGCGTTACAGTAAATTGAATTGAATGATTAAGAGATACTTTTGGTTGTTCGACCAAAATACATTTCTAGTTTATAAGAAAATTTTGAAATTTGTATAGACCAACGGGCTCCAACTGACCGCATGTAACACAAATTTGCAAAAACGTAAGTAAATGAAATATACGAGCTGTATAGCTACATCGACCTAGTCAGAAAAATAAGCATCACTCGTTTCAGATGGCTAGGACATGTAGAGCGAATGAACACCAATGATGCGGCCCATAGAATCTTCAAACCGGAGGGACAACGCAGTGGAGGAAGACCTCACCTTAGGTGGCGCGCACAAGTAGATGGGGACCTCAACCGACTTGGAGTACGCAAGTGGAGGCAGTTAGCTGAGTACCGGGCTAACCGGAGAGGCTTGTTGGTCGAGGCCCAGGTTCCCTCGAACTGTAGCGACACCTATGTAAGTAAGTAGGTATAGGAATGGAGATATTACATGTACTATGGTACATAAGAAACATAGATGTACGTGGAAATTTGGAGTTGTACACATTGCTTAATACTGACAATCGAATGTATGGGTTATGAAATTAAGGCAGTTTTCTAAAATTTTCAAAAGACAGTTGCAATAATTTAAAAGCCAGAGCACGGTTTATGTTCCATCTACGGCTAGACTCAATTAGATAGCTACGTTCTAATATAACAGCTCCATAGCTAGAATAGCATTGAAAGAATTTTTTTTTCAAATTTTAAACTGAATTTTCACACAACTCGGTTGCTTTTGAACAAGATACATATGTACATATGTATATCAGAATATTTCGTTATAACAGGGTCAGAGGAAATAAGCAAACAAATTCAAAATTCAAAGAAAGTTTTCTAGATAAGTTCATTCTGAACAAAGAAGTGTTTTTCAAAGGAAAAATCCTACTCATTTCAGGTTTCGAAATTCCTCTAGTTTCCTCAAAAAACTGAACCATTTTGGGTCTACATTGACTTATGGACGAAGGACCTCAGTAAAGATGAAAAAAGCGTTAACCATTTACAGTCTACATCCAATTGGTTCTTAAGCTTTTGTTTAGAGCCAAACATAGACTTCTGTCGAAACCTTAGTGCTACTAACCCGTCTTGTTAGGTACTCGAAACCTATCAAAGTTATGGGTAGGAGTTATTCTTTTGCGAACCTCCCCAAAACGCAGAAAGGAAACCTCGTGGTTTTGTTTCTATGTCAAGTTCAGAGAGGGTATAGTTGTTTTGCGGTTTCCGTCTGTCTTGTGCGACAATATGAATTGCTTCGACGTTTTGCATTGATGTGTGTCCTTATTTTTCTTTTGGGCTCCAACGGGGTAGCTGCGTAATGCCATTTAAATTTTAGTTTAGATTCTAACAAGAAATATATTTCTCACTCTATTTCAAATAAACATTCAATTACAATAATTTTTAGGGTAACATGGGATTTGTACCTTCAACCCTACATAAACTCCATACAATAGAATAAACATAAAAAAAAACAAATCGGCTTGGAGAACCCCGGAAGAGAACCTTTTCCTTAAGTACACTTCAATTGGACAAAAAAACATTGCTTATCAGCTAAGACGTTCCGTCAGAACGTTATGTGTTTGCTTCTGCATTAGTTACAGAAAATTAAAGGCAACAGACACAGATCTGTGTTTCTTTTAAACTTGGACAATACGAGGCAAAACTGCTTATTTAAAAACACAATTTAAATGCTACTACCACTTTTATATAATTTTTTTTGGAAATTTCCTAGCGATCCACTGCTTATTGTTCATCTGTTTCTGGCCCAGTACTATGACTTTCCCAGCTAATAGCCATCAGACTCTGAAAACAGGAAATATCTAGTATCAGCGATGCTAAAAATTAATAAAACCCTTATTTTCAGGTTCAAGGTGAATCTGGTGTGTCCAACCTATAGTGAGATATGATGATATAATAGCAGCGATTAGTCGAAGTACATACACCCAATGTCAGAGACAAGTGTTTAGTATAATAACACAAAATTGCCACTGTTTGCGAAGCCATACAAAAATTGTTCATTAAAGTTACGTATACGACAGGGTCACCTTCTTACTCTCATCGAATCCAATAGTTTACAGAGTACTACTGCACGGTACTGCAAAATCATCAGCGAATCGAATCGAAATAGAACCTTGAACTATGCATTTGCCTGCCTAACAGCTGTGTCTAACTCGCCAGAAAACGCTTGACTCACGGAACTAGTTTTATTCAATTCGCAACCTATTCTCTAGAATTAACCTGAGAGGTCATTAAAAAAGGCCTTAAAATTTAAATACGCAAGTAGTTTTTATTACTAAGTTGCATCTCTGTATAATGAATGCTGTCATCGCCAAATAGTCAAAAACAAAAAAATAGAAAAAAAAAACACGCACACGATCTCCATAGGTGACTGTACCCTCAAGGCAATTGCAAAGCAAACCAACACAAATCATTAAATTCCATTTAATTGCCTTTTCTCTCGGCGTGTAGATCCCAGAGCTAAATTTAATAGCACACAGCCGCAGAATCACTTGCCAATAAAATTCTAATTATCTATCTCACAGTTTACTTTAACGAGACAAGGTAATAATTCGACTGTCATCATATCGAATGGCATTTCACAGCTACCGACTCCCCCGCAACAAATGTCCAAAACAATTACAATTCACAAATCGAAGTGATTTCTCAAAAATTTTCCGCACTTTCATTCACAATTAATTACAATTTCAGCCAACACTTAATTACTTGGAAAACTAATCTCATCCCAACCCAGCCCCCTTTGGCCAATGCTATGCTACCAAATCTAAAGCTATTTCAGGAAAAACCACATTCTATCGACAAACGAACGAACGAAAAAAAAAAAAACTTTTTCACGAGTATTTTCTCAATTTAATTGGCATCCTCGTCTCATCACGTCTCAGTCACCTGTACGCGAGCGTTGCGTTTTGTTCAGTTAATCACCACAACAAAAATCCATGAAATCCAATTTAAATTTCATGAATGAAAAATCTAATCATACTTAGAACTCGATATTGTATCGCAAAAAGTATCTACAGAATACCATACTTTGGGAAGGAAAAAACAAATTATAAATACAAATCGATCGGTAGATACTCTCAACTCTCAAGACACTGCACAGGGGGGAGATTCATCTTTCGTTTCAACTCTGGAATTAGCATATTTTACCCTGCCCTCCGAGGGATGATGGTGAAGGTAAACAAAACGTGTCGAAGACAACGACAGGAACATCTTTATATCTCTGAATAGCTGAGTACTGAGTACTGTATCTACATGTGTATTTTCCCATCTTTCTGAAGAAAACCGAAAATGCTTTCTTTTTTTTTTGTTTTTATTTGAAATAAAATTCAATATCCAAACATTTGCCCAAAAATAAACCAAGCGAACACTATAGCACCCACCTTCATGTGAACATATCCTCGGCTGTTGATTGGCTGTTCTGGCTGAGGCAACAATGCTGGGGTGCTGCCTCTGATTATAGTGATGGATAAAGGTAATCCGCGTGCGACAGTGTTTAGCTGGTATCCAAAATCAATTACTCAAGGATATAAAATAAAGATCGGCAGAGCACATACTCTCGACGAGATGAGCTCCGAATTCAATTTTCTTGTAGTATCCTTCGTATTTGCGTTGTTTTTTATTTCACCCTTATAATGGAATATTTATGCTTGTTGATTTTTTTTGTATTTTAGGAAGGTACTCTCAGAAAATCACCAATTTAACCCATCGTATCTTAAAGATACATTTTTTCACTGACCTCACTTTAAGTAGCTTGGCCTAAAAATAAGCAAAAAAAAACTCACTACCGACTTGCATCGCATGCACTGTTACATTTCCGAATGCAATAAATCGCTCCGCACGCTATAGATACACAGGATACAAAGGATACTTTAGTATTCGTTCACAGAGTACAGCAAAGCTACAAAAATTCGATTGAAAGATTTGAATTAAATGCGAACACCGAGAACACCTCTTGGATAGCCCACAACGGCCAGTATTGGGGCCATTCACTCGTACCGAACACACTCATACACTTTTAACTCTCATGTGCACCTTGGTGTAGATCCTTTTTTGGAAATATCTAAATTTTTTCTTGCGATTTCCCAAACTGCGACCGATATCGACGAGGAAAAACGCGAAACTAACTGTACAAACTGAGAACCGGGAAAACCTGTCGGAGTAGCTTTTCGAAAAGATACACTCTGCAGAGAGCTTTTGCAAAAGTTAGATTGTCTAGCATGGCAATGAGCAGTATGACGGTAAGTGAGTCGGTAAGGGGCTAACTGTTGAGGCAATAACCTACCACCTGTTTGATATGGCTCCCAGAGAGGACGAGAGAGAGCACTTGTGGATTTCGTTGAGTTTTTTGGCTGACTGATAACATGCCATAGGCTGCCAAACTGTGGATAATTTGATATCAAATTGTTGGGGGTAGTAGGACGGGCGGGCGTATCTACTCCGGTAGTGACGTAGTTGGTGGGTGATGGTATCTTTATTATTATCTGTTCTGTAATCGTAGGAATGGTGATGAAATTTGAATTGACTTGATTATGCACAGCAATGTCTTGGATAACATTTCCCTTCTTTGTCGGCGATTAAAGGAAAACATTGTTGGTTTTGTGAGGATAACCAGTAAAGGGTAAATGCCTGGCTTAGACCTATTGGACGCCCCGAGTTTGAAGTCAGTTTTGATTGTGCACATGGTACTGCGTCATGGTTGCTCCTACCAGAAATGCACTTACATAAGCACTGTAGGTCTTAGCTTTCATAATTCATTCAGATTTGCAAACATTTCAAAAGTCATTTAATTTTAATATGTACATACATATGTGTATATTCAGCAAAGTCCCTCGAAAATGATCCTTAAATGGTTTCCGGCCCTGAAGCGGCTTGAAAAATCTACATATGTACAGTAGAAGTCGCTTATACCGTCCACTTTCCTTTTGTCAGATATGCTGGCTCCAAACAACTGCAAATTTTTGGAAGTTTGTGGTAAAAAACATAGGAGAAATCCTTAACGATTGCTGCATATAAAATTAAAAAAAAATACAACAGTCAACGTACAAAAATTTATGACTATTTCCATAAATTTTAATTTAAATTTAATATACCCGTGAATTAAGCTCAAAAAATATAGCAGATTCCTTTCGAATGTTCATTTTTTTTTCACTGATTACGTATGGTAGTGGAACAGTTACCTCATTTTTTCGAACCATCCTCCGTCACTATAAACGACTTCTGCTGTATTTATAAATAGGCAGTATCTGTGTTTACGTATGTTAAGCAGATAGTAGTAATAGATATTTTGGATTATCTTTGTTTATTATTACTCCCTGTTGATCTTTGCTGATAAACCTACTGCCGTACAAATATATTTGGAGAACACCGTCTAGTTCTAGTTTAGCGACTTTGTTAGGACACCTATAACAGTTTTTATAGCAATCTATGTAGCTCTGTGTTCCAACAAATTAAAATGCTTAAATTTTTCTCATTTCTTCTGATACCTAAAGCAAAAGTCAATGTCTACATAGCAATAGATTTTTTAGGTACTGCACCCGCCGATATTTTAAAGTCTACTTTACCAAGTGTCCTTACTAGACTCCAAACAAAATTTGAGAAAAACCACTCAACCTGCATCACAGTGTAAATGTTTGCTGTACACCTATCAATTTCGTCTAACCTAATCAGAAACCTCTTGAGTAGGTAAAGTGCGAAGTAAGCAGTAAACAGATTAACACTGTTTGAGCCTCCGAAAGTGAATGTCGCTTTTGGCACAACTTCTTGTACATTTTGGTACTCGTGTTTATTCTGACGGTGGATGGAGAGACTCTTGAGCAAGAATTATCTTGGAAATGTTTTCAAAACAAGGGTAACTTTAAGTAGGTATGGAAGGCACGTATCCAAACTTTCATACAACTGCATGGAGGAGTAGAGAAGAGAATGCAAGCCATAGAGATGAAATACTTTCGAAAAGTGATGGCAGTAAGGAGAGTAATTCCTTCCATCTAGAGGCACAAATTAGGCCAGATATTTATGTCTATGCATCATAAGCACAAAACCAGCGTTACTGGTGCCTCGTCAGAAATAGTGCAGACAGAAAAGTTTTCAACCGAAAAATGTATGAAAAAATTGTTTCGTATACGCCACCGAGTCAGGTACCCATTTCGGAGTTCTACTATCTCGAGGCACAAACGAAGCCTGATATTCTGTGCCTGTGCTTCATAAGCACAGAACCAGCCTTACTGGTTCCTCGCTGTGTACAAACTTCTTCCATTCCCAATAGATACAGAATCTCCGATTGTCGACGTGTTTATATCTACGAATCACTCAAGCTCAAAACATGTGCAAAAACTCATCCAAAACACATTTTTTCCAGCACATGCACAGATAGAGCTAATTTCATCACCTTATTATAGACCTGTCATGCGTCAAACACCAGGGGCTTTCGTGTCATAATTAACAGATAAATGAGATAATTGAAGGTGATTGTCATCGTTAATAGAGTACTCAAATCAACAAAGTATCTATTCGACAGGCAAGTAGTTCTTAGTAAAATGAAACTATCGATTAGGTGCTTTTTTTTTTTTTCAATCGCATTAAATCGATTAGGATAAGTGTGTCAATTATTTTTTACTATCCTTATGCAACACAGTAAAGTTGAAACTGCAACCAATCATTTTGGCATGCGCTATCGTTTGGCTGTCAAAGTTTAAGGCTAGTTATAGAGGCGAATGAAATAACAGTTGAATAACGTTCGGATTCAGAGAACTTGGGAGGAAATGGTTTTTGTTTTAAACCCTAGAGTAAGCAACATTTATTGCCTATAATCATATTTTTTGCTTTCTATCTTCATTTGCTTTAAGCAGATGTAAGGATGAAGATCAAGCACACTGAACGATATGCACTAAGTCGTATATAAGGAAATCGTTGGCGAGAATGGATACCTGAAAAGGCGAGTTACAAATAACTTCCGACAAGGGGCATAAATACCATAATGTCACTGCTGGAGACCAACAAGGATGACACTGCCCTTTTTTCATATATTTTTTGGTTGAAAGATGTACTGTCTCCTACTTGCATTTCGATGCAGCAGCTAAGCTAGTTTGCGCCTCGAATACACAGAAACAGAATATCTGGCTTGAGATATGCGATTGGAGGATATACCCAGATTGTGGGTATCAAGAAGTGTGGGCTATACACTCCCCTTTTTTTCATACATTTTTTGGTTGAAAAATTTTCTGTCTCCTACTTGCATTTCGAAACAGCAGCTAAGCTAGTTTGCGCCTCGAATACATAGAAACAGAATATCTGGGTTGAGATATGCGATTGGAGGATATACCCAGATTGTGGGTATCAAGAAGTGTGGGCTATACACTGCCCTTTTTTTCATACATTTTTTGGTTGAAAAATTTCCTGTCTCCTACTTGCATTTCGATGCAGCAGCTAAGCTAGTTTGCGCCTCGAATACATAGAAACAGAATATCTGGGTTGAGATATGCGATTGGAGGATATACCCAGATTGTGGGTATCAAGAAGTGTGGGCTATACACTGCCCTTTTTTTCATACATTTTTTGGTTGAAAAATTTTCTGTCTCCTACTTGCATTTCGATGCAGCAGCTAAGCTAGTTTGCGCCTCGAATACATAGAAACAGAATATCTGGGTTGAGATATGCGATTGGAGGATATACCCAGATTGTGGGTATCAAGAAGTGTGGGCTATACACTGCCCTTTTTTTCATACATTTTTTGGTTGAAAAATTTTCTGTCTCCTACTTGCATTTCGATGCAGCAGCTAAGCTAGTTTGCGCCTCGAATACATAGAAACAGAATATCTGGGTTGAGATATGCGATTGGAGGATATACCCAGATTGTGGGTATCAAGAAGTGTGGGCTATACACTGCCCTTTTTTTCATACATTTTTTGGTTGAAAAATTTTCTGTCTCCTACTTGCATTTCTATGCAGCAGCTAAGCTAGTTTGCGCCTCTAGTACACAAAAACAGAATATCTGGCTACAGATATGCGATTGGAGGATATACCCAGATTGTGGGTATCAAGAAGTGTGGGCTATACACTGCCCTTTTTTTCATACATTTTTTGGTTGAAAAATTTTCTGTCTCCTACTTGCATTTCTATGCAGCAGCTAAGCTAGTTTGCGCCTCTAGTACACAAAAACAGAATATCTGGCTTAAGATATGCGATTGGAGGATATACCCAGATTGTGGGTATCAAGAAGTGTGGGCTATACACTGCCCTTTTTTTCATACATTTTTTGGTTGAAAAATTTTCTGTCTCCTACTTGCATTTTGATGCAGCAGCTAAGCTAGTTTGCGCCTCGAATACATAGAAACAGAATATCTGGGTTGAGATATGCGATTGGAGGATATACCCAGATTGTGGGTATCAAGAAGTGTGGGCTATACACTCCCCTTTTTTTCATACATTTTTTGGTTGAAAAATTTTCTGTCTCCTACTTGCATTTCGAAACAGCAGCTAAGCTAGTTTGCGCCTCGAATACATAGAAACAGAATATCTGGGTTGAGATATGCGATTGGAGGATATACCCAGATTGTGGGTATCAAGAAGTGTGGGCTATACACTGCCCTTTTTTTCATACATTTTTTGGTTGAAAAATTTCCTGTCTCCTACTTGCATTTCGATGCAGCAGCTAAGCTAGTTTGCGCCTCGAATACATAGAAACAGAATATCTGGGTTGAGATATGCGATTGGAGGATATACCCAGATTGTGGGTATCAAGAAGTGTGGGCTATACACTGCCCTTTTTTTCATACATTTTTTGGTTGAAAAATTTTCTGTCTCCTACTTGCATTTCGATGCAGCAGCTAAGCTAGTTTGCGCCTCGAATACATAGAAACAGAATATCTGGGTTGAGATATGCGATTGGAGGATATACCCAGATTGTGGGTATCAAGAAGTGTGGGCTATACACTGCCCTTTTTTTCATACATTTTTTGGTTGAAAAATTTTCTGTCTCCTACTTGCATTTCGATGCAGCAGCTAAGCTAGTTTGCGCCTCGAATACATAGAAACAGAATATCTGGGTTGAGATATGCGATTGGAGGATATACCCAGATTGTGGGTATCAAGAAGTGTGGGCTATACACTGCCCTTTTTTTCATACATTTTTTGGTTGAAAAATTTTCTGTCTCCTACTTGCATTTCTATGCAGCAGCTAAGCTAGTTTGCGCCTCTAGTACACAAAAACAGAATATCTGGCTACAGATATGCGATTGGAGGATATACCCAGATTGTGGGTATCAAGAAGTGTGGGCTATACACTGCCCTTTTTTTCATACATTTTTTGGTTGAAAAATTTTCTGTCTCCTACTTGCATTTCTATGCAGCAGCTAAGCTAGTTTGCGCCTCTAGTACACAAAAACAGAATATCTGGCTTAAGATATGCGATTGGAGGATATACCCAGATTGTGGGTATCAAGAAGTGTGGGCTATACACTGCCCTTTTTTTCATACATTTTTTGGTTGAAAAATTTTCTGTCTCCTACTTGCATTTTGATGCAGCAGCTAAGCTAGTTTGCGCCTCGAATACATAGAAACAGAATATCTGGGTTGAGATATGCGATTGGAGGATATACCCAGATTGTGGGTATCAAGAAGTGTGGGCTATACACTGCCCTTTTTTTCATACATTTTTTGGTTGAAAAATTTTCTGTCTCCTACTTGCATTTCGATGCAGCAGCTAAGCTAGTTTGCGCCTCTAGTACACAAAAACAGAATATCTGGCTACAGATATGCGATTGGAGGATATACCCAGATTGTGGGTATCAAGAAGTGTGGGCTATACACTGCCCTTTTTTTCATACATTTTTTGGTTGAAAAATTTTCTGTCTCCTACTTGCATTTCGATGCAGCAGCTAAGCTAGTTTGCGCCTCGAATACATAGAAACAGAATATCTGGGTTGAGATATGCGATTGGAGGATATACCCAGATTGTGGGTATCAAGAAGTGTGGGCTATACACTGCCCTTTTTTTCATACATTTTTTGGTTGAAAAATTTTCTGTCTCCTACTTGCATTTCGATGCAGCAGCTAAGCTAGTTTGCGCCTCGAATACATAGAAACAGAATATCTGGGTTGAGATATGCGATTGGAGGATATACCCAGATTGTGGGTATCAAGAAGTGTGGGCTATACACTGCCCTTTTTTTCATACATTTTTTGGTTGAAAAATTTTCTGTCTCCTACTTGCATTTCTATGCAGCAGCTAAGCTAGTTTGCGCCTCTAGTACACAAAAACAGAATATCTGGCTACAGATATGCGATTGGAGGATATACCCAGATTGTGGGTATCAAGAAGTGTGGGCTATACACTGCCCTTTTTTTCATACATTTTTTGGTTGAAAAATTTTCTGTCTCCTACTTGCATTTCTATGCAGCAGCTAAGCTAGTTTGCGCCTCTAGTACACAAAAACAGAATATCTGGCTTAAGATATGCGATTGGAGGATATACCCAGATTGTGGGTATCAAGAAGTGTGGGCTATACACTGCCCTTTTTTTCATACATTTTTTGGTTGAAAAATTTTCTGTCTCCTACTTGCATTTCGATGCAGCAGCTAAGCTAGTTTGCGCCTCGAATACATAGAAACAGAATATCTGGGTTGAGATATGCGATTGGAGGATATACCCAGATTGTGGGTATCAAGAAGTGTGGGCTATACACTGCCCTTTTTTTCATACATTTTTTGGTTGAAAAATTTTCTGTCTCCTACTTGCATTTCGATGCAGCAGCTAAGCTAGTTTGCGCCTCTAGTACACAAAAACAGAATATCTGGCTACAGATATGCGATTGGAGGATATACCCAGATTGTGGGTATCAAGAAGTGTGGGCTATACACTGCCCTTTTTTTCATACATTTTTTGGTTGAAAAATTTTCTGTCTCCTACTTGCATTTTGATGCAGCAGCTAAGCTAGTTTGCGCCTCGAATACATAGAAACAGAATATCTGGGTTGAGATATGCGATTGGAGGATATACCCAGATTGTGGGTATCAAGAAGTGTGGGCTATACACTGCCCTTTTTTTCATACATTTTTTGGTTGAAAAATTTTCTGTCTCCTACTTGCATTTCGATGCAGCAGCTAAGCTAGTTTGCGCCTCGAATACATAGAAACAGAATATCTGGGTTGAGATATGCGATTGGAGGATATACCCAGATTGTGGGTATCAAGAAGTGTGGGCTATACACTGCCCTTTTTTTCATACATTTTTTGGTTGAAAAATTTTCTGTCTCCTACTTGCATTTCTATGCAGCAGCTAAGCTAGTTTGCGCCTCTAGTACACAAAAACAGAATATCTGGCTTAAGATATGCGATTGGAGGATATACCCAGATTGTGGGTATCAAGAAGTGTGGGCTATACACTGCCCTTTTTTTCATACATTTTTTGGTTGAAAAATTTTCTGTCTCCTACTTGCATTTCTATGCAGCAGCTAAGCTAGTTTGCGCCTCGAATACATAGAAACAGAATATCTGGGTTGAGATATGCGATTGGAGGATATACCCAGATTGTGGGTATCAAGAAGTGTGGGCTATACACTGCCCTTTTTTTCATACATTCTTTGGTTGAAAAATTTTCTGTCTCCTACTTGCTTTTCGATGCAGCAGCTAAGCTAGTTTGCGCCTCGAATACATAGAAACAGAATATCTGGGTTGAGATATGCGATTCGAGGATATACCCAGATTGTGGGTATCAAGAAGTGTGGGCTATACACTGCCCTTTTTTTCATACATTTTTTGGTTGAAAAATTTTCTGTCTCCTACTTGCATTTCGATGCAGCAGCTAAGCTAGTTTGCGCCTCGAATACATAGAAACAGAATATCTGGGTTGAGATATGCGATTGGAGGATATACCCAGATTGTGGGTATCAAGAAGTGTGGGCTATACACTGCCCTTTTTTTCATACATTTTTTGGTTGAAAAATTTTCTGTCTCCTACTTGCATTTCGATGCAGCAGCTAAGCTAGTTTGCGCCTCGAATACATAGAAACAGAATATCTGGGTTGAGATATGCGATTGGAGGATATACCCAGATTGTGGGTATCAAGAAGTGTGGGCTATACACTGCCCTTTTTTTCATACATTTTTTGGTTGAAAAATTTTCTGTCTCCTACTTGCATTTCTATGCAGCAGCTAAGCTAGTTTGCGCCTCTAGTACACAAAAACAGAATATCTGGCTTAAGATATGCGATTGGAGGATATACCCAGATTGTGGGTATCAAGAAGTGTGGGCTATACACTGCCCTTTTTTTCATACATTTTTTGGTTGAAAAATTTTCTGTCTCCTACTTGCATTTCGATGCAGCAGCTAAGCTAGTTTGCGCCTCGAATACATAGAAACAGAATATCTGGGTTGAGATATGCGATTGGAGGATATACCCAGATTGTGGGTATCAAGAAGTGCGGGCTATGCACTGCCCTTTTTTTCATACATTTTTTGGTTGAAAAATTTTCTGTCTCCTACTTGCATTTCTATGCAGCAGCTAAGCTAGTTCGCGCCTCTAGTACACAAAAACAGAATATCTGGCTTAAGATATGCGATTGGAGGATATACCCAGATTGTGGGTATCAAGAAGTGTGGGCTATACACTGCCCTTTTTTTCACACATTTTTTGGTTGAAAAATTTTCTGTCTCCTACTTGCATTTCTATGCAGCAGCTAAGCTAGTTTGCGCCTCTAGTACACAAAAACAGAATATCTGGCTTAAGATATGCGATTGGAGGATATACCCAGATTGTGGGTATCAAGAAGTGTGGGCTATACACTGCCCTTTTTTTCATACATTTTTTGGTTGAAAAATTTTCTGTCTCCTACTTGCATTTCGATGCAGCAGCTAAGCTAGTTTGCGCCTCGAATACATAGAAACAGAATATCTGGGTTGAGATATGCGATTCGAGGATATACCCAGATTGTGGGTATCAAGAAGTGTGGGCTATACACTGCCCTTTTTTTCATACATTTTTTGGTTGAAAAATTTTCTGTCTCCTACTTGCATTTCGATGCAGCAGCTAAGCTAGTTTGCGCCTCGAATACATAGAAACAGAATATCTGGGTTGAGATATGCGATTGGAGGATATACCCAGATTGTGGGTATCAAGAAGTGTGGGCTATACACTGCCCTTTTTTTCATACATTTTTTGGTTGAAAAATTTTCTGTCTCCTACTTGCATTTCGATGCAGCAGCTAAGCTAGTTTGCGCCTCTAGTACACAAAAACAGAATATCTGGCTACAGATATGCGATTGGAGGATATACCCAGATTGTGGGTATCAAGAAGTGTGGGCTATACACTGCCCTTTTTTTCATACATTTTTTGGTTGAAAAATTTTCTGTCTCCTACTTGCATTTCGATGCAGCAGCTAAGCTAGTTTGCGCCTCGAATACATAGAAACAGAATATCTGGGTTGAGATATGCGATTGGAGGATATACCCAGATTGTGGGTATCAAGAAGTGTGGGCTATACACTGCCCTTTTTTTCATACATTTTTTGGTTGAAAAATTTTCTGTCTCCTACTTGCATTTCGATGCAGCAGCTAAGCTAGTTTGCGCCTCGAATACATAGAAACAGAATATCTGGGTTGAGATATGCGATTGGAGGATATACCCAGATTGTGGGTATCAAGAAGTGTGGGCTATACACTGCCCTTTTTTTCATACATTTTTTGGTTGAAAAATTTTCTGTCTCCTACTTGCATTTCTATGCAGCAGCTAAGCTAGTTTGCGCCTCTAGTACACAAAAACAGAATATCTGGCTTAAGATATGCGATTGGAGGATATACCCAGATTGTGGGTATCAAGAAGTGTGGGCTATACACTGCCCTTTTTTTCATACATTTTTTGGTTGAAAAATTTTCTGTCTCCTACTTGCATTTCTATGCAGCAGCTAAGCTAGTTTGCGCCTCGAATACATAGAAACAGAATATCTGGGTTGAGATATGCGATTGGAGGATATACCCAGATTGTGGGTATCAAGAAGTGTGGGCTATACACTGCCCTTTTTTTCATACATTCTTTGGTTGAAAAATTTTCTGTCTCCTACTTGCTTTTCGATGCAGCAGCTAAGCTAGTTTGCGCCTCGAATACATAGAAACAGAATATCTGGGTTGAGATATGCGATTCGAGGATATACCCAGATTGTGGGTATCAAGAAGTGTGGGCTATACACTGCCCTTTTTTTCATACATTTTTTGGTTGAAAAATTTTCTGTCTCCTACTTGCATTTCGATGCAGCAGCTAAGCTAGTTTGCGCCTCGAATACATAGAAACAGAATATCTGGGTTGAGATATGCGATTCGAGGATATACCCAGATTGTGGGTATCAAGAAGTGTGGGCTATACACTGCCCTTTTTTTCATACATTTTTTGGTTGAAAAATTTTCTGTCTCCTACTTGCATTTCGATGCAGCAGCTAAGCTAGTTTGCGCCTCGAATACATAGAAACAGAATATCTGGGTTGAGATATGCGATTGGAGGATATACCCAGATTGTGGGTATCAAGAAGTGTGGGCTATACACTGCCCTTTTTTTCATACATTTTTTGGTTGAAAAATTTTCTGTCTCCTACTTGCATTTCTATGCAGCAGCTAAGCTAGTTTGCGCCTCTAGTACACAAAAACAGAATATCTGGCTTAAGATATGCGATTGGAGGATATACCCAGATTGTGGGTATCAAGAAGTGTGGGCTATACACTGCCCTTTTTTTCATACATTTTTTGGTTGAAAAATTTTCTGTCTCCTACTTGCATTTCGATGCAGCAGCTAAGCTAGTTTGCGCCTCGAATACATAGAAACAGAATATCTGGGTTGAGATATGCGATTGGAGGATATACCCAGATTGTGGGTATCAAGAAGTGCGGGCTATGCACTGCCCTTTTTTTCATACATTTTTTGGTTGAAAAATTTTCTGTCTCCTACTTGCATTTCTATGCAGCAGCTAAGCTAGTTCGCGCCTCTAGTACACAAAAACAGAATATCTGGCTTAAGATATGCGATTGGAGGATATACCCAGATTGTGGGTATCAAGAAGTGTGGGCTATACACTGCCCTTTTTTTCACACATTTTTTGGTTGAAAAATTTTCTGTCTCCTACTTGCATTTCTATGCAGCAGCTAAGCTAGTTTGCGCCTCTAGTACACAAAAACAGAATATCTGGCTTAAGATATGCGATTGGAGGATATACCCAGATTGTGGGTATCAAGAAGTGTGGGCTATACACTGCCCTTTTTTTCATACATTTTTTGGTTGAAAAATTTTCTGTTTCCTACTTGCATTTCGAGGCAGCAGCTAAGCTAGTTTGCACCTCGAATAGACAGTAACAGAATATCTGGCTACAGATATGCGATTGGAGGATGTACCCAGATAGTGGGTATCAAGAAGTGTGGGCTATACACTGCCCTTTTTTTCATACATTTTTTGCTTAAAAAATTTTCTGTCTCCTACTTGCATTTCGATGCAGCAGCTAAGCTAGTTTGCGCCCCGAATACACAGAAACAGAATATCTGGCTTGAGATATGCGATTGGAGGATATACCCAGATTGTGGGCATCAAGAAGTGTGGGCTATACACTGCCCTTTTTTTCATACATTTTTTGGTTGAAAAATTTTCTGTTTCCTACTTGCATTTCGAGGCAGCAGCTAAGCTAGTTTGCACCTCGAATAGACAGTAACAGAATATCTGGCTACAGATATGCGATTGGAGGATGTACCCAGATAGTGGGTATCAAGAAGTGTGGGCTATACACTGCCCTTTTTTTCATACATTTTTTGCTTAAAAAATTTTCTGTCTCCTACTTGCATTTCGATGCAGCAGCTAAGCTAGTTTGCGCCTCGAATACACAGAAACAGAATATCTGGCTTGAGATATGCGATTGGAGGATATACCCAGATGGTGGGTATCAAGAAGTGTGGGCTATACACTGCCCTTTTTTTCATACATTTTTTGGTTGAAAAATTTTCTGTTTCCTACTTGCATTTCGAGGCAGCAGCTAAGCTAGTTTGCACCTCGAATAGACAGTAACAGAATATCTGGCTACAGATATGCGATTGGAGGATGTACCCAGATAGTGGGTATCAAGAAGTGTGGGCTATACACTGCCCTTTTTTTCATACATTTTTTGCTTAAAAAATTTTCTGTCTCCTACTTGCATTTCGATGCAGCAGCTAAGCTAGTTTGCGCCCCGAATACACAGAAACAGAATATCTGGCTTGAGATATGCGATTGGAGGATATACCCAGATTGTGGGCATCAAGAAGTGTGGGCTATACACTGCCCTTTTTTTCATACATTTTTTGGTTGAAAAATTTTCTGTTTCCTACTTGCATTTCGAGGCAGCAGCTAAGCTAGTTTGCGCCTTTAGTACACAAAAATAGAATATCTGGCTTAAGATATGCGATTGGAGGATGTACCCAGATTGTGGGTATCAAGAAGTGTGGGCTATACACTGCCCTTTTTTTCATAAATTTTTTGGTTGAAAAATTTTCTGTCTCCTACTTGCATTTCTATGCAGCAGCTAAGCTAGTTTGCGCCTCGAATACATAGACACAGAATATCTGGGTTGAGATATGCGATTGGAGGATATACCCAGATTGTGGGTATCAAGAAGTGTGGGCTATACACTGCCCTTTTTTTCATACATTTTTTGGTTGAAAAATTTTCTGTTTCCTACTTCCATTTCGAGGCAGCAGCTAAGCTAGTTTGCACCTCGAATAGACAGAAACAGAATATCTGGCTACAGATATGCGATTGGAGGATGTACCCAGATTGTGGGTATCAAGAAGTGTGGGCTATACACTGCCCTTTTTTTCATAATTTTTTTGGTTGAAAAATTTTCTGTCTCCTACTTGCATTTCTATGCAGCAGCTAAGCTAGTTTGCGCCTCGAATACATAGACACAGAATATCTGGGTTGAGATATGCGATTGGAGGATATACCCAGATTGTGGGTATCAAGAAGTGTGGGCTATACACTGCCCTTTTTTTCATACATTTTTTGGTTGAAAAATTTTCTGTCTCCTACTTGCATTTCGATGCAGCAGCTAGGCTAGTTTGCGCCTCGAGTAAATAGAAACAGAATATCTGGGTTGAGATATGCGATTGGAGGATATACCCAGATTGTGGGTATCAAGAAGTGTGGGCTATACACTGCCCTTTTTTTCATACATTTTTTGGTTGAAAAATTTTCTGTTTCCTACTTGCATTTCGAGGCAGCAGCTAAGCTAGTTCGCACCTCGAATAGACAGAAACAGATTGTGGGTATCAAGAAGTGTGGGCTATACACTGCCCTTTTTTTCATACATTTTTTGGTTGAAAAATTTTCTGTCTCCTACTTGCATTTCGATGCAGCAGCTAAGCTAGTTTGCGCCTCGAATACATAGAAACAGAATATCTGGGTTGAGATATGCGATTGGAGGATATACCCAGATTGTGGGTATCAAGAAGTGTGGGCTATACACTGCCCTTTTTTTCATACATTTTTTGGTTGAAAAATTTTCTGTCTCCTACTTGCATTTCGATGCAGCAGCTAAGCTAGTTTGCGCCTCGAATACATAGAAACAGAATATCTGGGTTGAGATATGCGATTGGAGGATATACCCAGATTGTGGGTATCAAGAAGTGTGGGCTATACACTGCCCTTTTTTTCATACATTTTTTGGTTGAAAAATTTTCTGTCTCCTACTTGCATTTCGATCCAGCAGCTAAGCTAGTTTGCACCTCGAATAGACAGAAACAGAATATCTGGCTTAAGATACGCGATTGGAGGATATACCCAGATTGTGGGTATCAAGAAGTGTGGGCTATACACTGCCCTTTTTTTCACACATTTTTTGGTTGAAAAATTTTCTGTCTCCTACTTGCATTTCTATGCAGCAGCTAAGCTAGTTTGCGCCTCTAGTACACAAAAACAGAATATCTGGCTTAAGATATGCGATTGGAGGATATACCCAGATTGTGGGTATCAAGAAGTGTGGGCTATACACTGCCCTTTTTTTCATACATTTTTTGGTTGAAAAATTTTCTGTCTCCTACTTGCATTTCGATGCAGCAGCTAAGCTAGTTTGCGCCTCGAATACATAGAAACAGAATATCTGGGTTGAGATATGCGATTGGAGGATATACCCAGATTGTGGGTATCAAGAAGTGTGGGCTATACACTGCCCTTTTTTTCATACATTTATTGGTTGAAAAATTTTCTGTTTCCTACTTCCATTTCGAGGCAGCAGCTAAGCTAGTTTGCACCTCGAATAGACAGAAACAGAATATCTGGCTACAGATATGCGATTGGAGGATGTACCCAGATTGTGAGTATCAAGAAGTGTGGGCTATACACTGCCCTTTTTTTCATAAATTTTTTGGTTGAAACATTTTCTGTCTCCTACTTGCATTTCTATGCAGCAGCTAAGCTAGTTTGCGCCTCGAATACATAGAAACAGAATATCTGGGTTGAGATATGCGATTGGAGGATATACCCAGATTGTGGGTATCAAGAAGTGTGGGCTATACACTGCCCTTTTTTTCATACATTTTTTGGTTGAAAAATTTTCTGTCTCCTACTTGCATTTCGATGCAGCAGCTAGGCTAGTTTGCGCGTCGAGTAAATAGAAACAGAATATCTGGGTTGAGATATGCGATTGGAGGATATACCCAGATTGTGGGTATCAAGAAGTGTGGGCTATACACTGCCCTTTTTTTCATACATTTTTTGGTTTAAAAATTTTCTGTTTCCTACTTGCATTTCGAGGCAGCAGCTAAGCTAGTTCGCACCTCGAATAGACAGAAACAGATTGTGGGTATCAAGAAGTGTGGGCTATACACTGCCCTTTTTTTCATACATTTTTTGATTGAAAAATTTTCTGTCTCCTACTTGCATTTCTATGCAGCAGCTAAGCTAGTTTGCGCCCCGAATACACAGAAACAGAATATCTGGCTTGAGATATGCGATTGGAGGATATACCCAGATTGTGGGCATCAAGAAGTGTGGGCTATACACTGCCCTTTTTTCCATACATTTTTTGGTTGAAAAATTTTTTGTTTCCTACTTGCATTTCGAGGCAGCAGCTAAGCTAGTTTGCACCTCGAATAGACAGAAACAGAATATCTGGCTTGAGATATGCGATTGGAGGATGTACCCAGATAGTGGGTATCAAGAAGTGTGGGCTATACACTGCCCTTTTTTCCATACATTTTTTGGTTGAAAAATTTTTTGTTTCCTACTTGCATTTCGAGGCAGCAGCTAAGCTAGTTTGCACCTCGAATAGACAGAAACAGAATATCTGGCTTGAGATATGCGATTGGAGGATATACCCAGATTGTGGGCATCAAGAAGTGTGGGCTATACACTGCCCTTTTTTTCATACATTTTTTGGTTGAAAAATTTTCTGTTTCCTACTTGCATTTCGAGGCAGCAGCTAAGCTAGTTCGCACCTCGAATACACAGAAACAGAATATCTGGCTACATATATGCGATTGGAGGATGTACCCAGATTGTGGGTATCAAGAAGTGTGGGCTATACACTGCCCTTTTTTCCATACATTTTTTGATTGAAAAATTTTTTGTTTCCTACTTGCATTTCGAGGCAGCAGCTAAGCTAGTTTGCACCTCGAATAGACAGAAACAGAATATCTGGCTTGAGATATGCGATTGGAGGATGTACCCAGATTGTGGGTATCAAGAAGTGTGGGCTATACACTGCCCTTTTTTTCATACATTTTTTGGTTGAAAAATTTTCTGTTTCCTACTTGCATTTCGAGGCAGCAGCTAAGCTAGTTTGCACCTCGAATAGACAGAAACAGAATATCTGGCTACAGATATGCGATTGGAGGATGTACCCAGATAGTGGGTATCAAGAAGTGTGGGCTATACACTGCCCTTTTTTTCATACATTTTTTGGTTGAAAAATTTTCTGTTTCCTGCTTGCATTTCGAGGCAGCAGCTAAGCTAGTTTGCACCTCGAATAGACAGAAACAGAATATCTGGCTTGAGATATGCGATTGGAGGATATACCCAGATTGTGGGCATCAAGAAGTGTGGGCTATACACTGCCCTTTTTTTCATACATTTTTTGGTTGAAAAATTTTCTGTTTCTTACTTGCATTTCGAGGCAGCAGCTAAGCTAGTTTGCACCTCGAATAGACAGAAACAGAATATCTGGCTTGAGATATGCGATTGGAGGATATACCCAGATTGTGGGTATCAAGAAATGTGGGCTATACACTGCCCATTTTTTAATACATTTTTTGCTTCAAAAATTTTCTGTCTCCTACTTGCATTTCGATGCAGCAGCTAAGCTAGTTTGCGCCTCGAATACATAGAAACAGAATATCTGGGTTGAGATATGCGATTGGAGGATATACCCAGATTGTGGGTATCAAGAAGTGTGGGCTATACACTGCCCTTTTTTTCATACATTTTTTGGTTGAAAAATTTTCTGTCTCCTACTTGCATTTCTATGCAGCAGCTAAGCTAGTTTGCGCCTCTAGTACACAAAAACAGAATATCTGGCTACAGATATGCGATTGGAGGATATACCCAGATTGTGGGTATCAAGAAGTGTGGGCTATACACTGCCCTTTTTTTCATACATTTTTTGGTTGAAAAATTTTCTGTCTCCTACTTGCATTTCTATGCAGCAGCTAAGCTAGTTTGCGCCTCTAGTACACAAAAACAGAATATCTGGCTTAAGATATGCGATTGGAGGATATACCCAGATTGTGGGTATCAAGAAGTGTGGGCTATACACTGCCCTTTTTTTCATACATTTTTTGGTTGAAAAATTTTCTGTCTCCTACTTGCATTTTGATGCAGCAGCTAAGCTAGTTTGCGCCTCGAATACATAGAAACAGAATATCTGGGTTGAGATATGCGATTGGAGGATATACCCAGATTGTGGGTATCAAGAAGTGTGGGCTATACACTGCCCTTTTTTTCATACATTTTTTGATTGAAAAATTTTCTGTCTCCTACTTGCATTTCGATGCAGCAGCTAAGCTAGTTTGCGCCCCGAATACACAGAAACAGAATATCTGGCTTGAGATATGCGATTGGAGGATATACCCAGATTGTGGGCATCAAGAAGTGTGGGCTATACACTGCCCTTTTTTTCATACATTTTTTGGTTGAAAAATTTTCTGTTTCCTGCTTGCATTTCGAGGCAGCAGCTAAGCTAGTTTGCACCTCGAATAGACAGAAACAGAATATCTGGCTTGAGATATGCCATTGGAGGATATACCCAGATTGTGGGCATCAAGAAGTGTGGGCTATACACTGCCCTTTTTTTCATACATTTTTTGGTTGAAAAATTTTCTGTCTCCTACTTGCATTTCGAGGCAGCAGCTAAGCTAGAAAATTTTTCAATATTCTGTTTCTGTGTATTCGAGGCGCAAACTGGCTTAGCTGCTGCCTCGAAATGCAAGTAGGAGACAGAAAATTTTTCAATCAAAAAATGTATGAAAAAAGAGGTAGTGTATAGCCCACACTTCTTGATACCCTCAATCTGGGTATATCCTCCAATCACACATCTCGAGTCAGCTGTTCTGTTTCTGTGCACTTAGAGCACAAACTGGCTTAGCTGCTGCCTCGAAATGCAGATTGGAGACAGAAAATTTTTCAACCAAAAAATGTACGAAAAATTGCTATGTATAGCCCAAAGAACTGGATAGCCACCATCTCGATATATTGTGCATTTAAAGTACAAAACAATTGAACATACCGCTGTTTTGAAAAATATTTGAGATTGGTGGAAACTCCATGAAGCAATGTCCAACCATATTGTGTACATTATTTGTACATATATCTGGAGGGCGTAGTTCCCTTGTTGTTTCGCTTTTCGCACAACGAAAAATACCGCAGTTAATCGCTGCAACAGGATCTGTTTGGATTAATTTAATTACAAAATAATTAAGAGTAACTCATCTGGAAGTGACATGCATTAAAGAGTAGCTATAGTAGGTAGACCCCCAGCCACACATTGCCAGTAAATTAGAGGGCGTCAGGAAAAATACATTCCACCAACATAAAACTATTTCGTCCCGATTGTGGGTGGATATACATTTGTGTGTGGTAAACGCTGGCACTGGAAAAGTTTTATCTCGGATAGATTTCTTTCTTAATTTCGTAAAGTCGAGTAAGCTAACTTGTTCAAGAAAACTTTTATTGAAAAAGTGACAGAATACGTTTCGGTTGCTCTAGAAGGTAATTTGGAAAAGAATTCTCTGGATAGTGGCCGGAAAATCGTTCAGCGTTGACAGCTTTGATATGTCGTGCTTAGACTAAGATTGATTTTTGGAGTTTAGGGAATTTGGAAAAGTAGGTCGACGTAATGTCAAATGGCTTTAACTCAAACGAAAGTAATTACAACTTCCCATGGACTTCGGAAAAGAAAAAAGTGGTGAATTCCAAATGAGATCTATTACATTCATCATGGCTGACACGCCCCATATTTTTTCTCAAACACTGAAAACCGAGCAACAAGTTTTTTGTAGAATTTGGTTGGAGGAGATATGTGATGATTTTGCAAGTGCAGTGGATCAAAACATACTTTCCATCCTTGACCTTGGTGCACCCAATTTCTTCAAAAACGCTTAACAGCGAGCAACTGAGTACACCAAAGTCTAAACCATGCGATTTGGGTTTGGCTGTATATCCATCTTTGTTTCAAGTGCTAAGTCCTGATGCGGCCTCCCCTTGTACTTTTTTTCCTAGATACGTCCCTGACCGAAATTTGGTACCATGTTTAAACTGGCTGCTTTAATTTGAAGGCTTTTAGTTAAAGTGGTACATTTAGGATGGCAATATCCATATAAACGCCCCCTTCTACTGTTATCAAGGAAGACCAGCCCAGGTCAGGTACAGTAGAGGAATTCATAGACACGCAATTTCTCGACGACGACGTACATCCCCCATATCAATCAACTTAAAGCACTAAGCCCGGCAATCAATATACCTTCTCCGTTTATGCCATAAATAATTTCCCAATCCAATCCTTTAGATTCGCCCCAGACAAATTCATTTTTAATGAAATATTTACCAACCTGGCCACGGGTTTGCCCTTTAAATACGAAATTAATTTTAAGGATAAAACCATCCTTCAAAAGCAAGGCATCCCCCCGAAATCACTTGAACATAATTTAAGTGACCGTAATTGATTCGCAGATAATAAATGCAAAAGTTTTTGAATTAATATCGAGTCCCTTTTCCGAATTTGCCAAACATTAAATTTCGCTCAAAGCAAGTACACCCGTTTCAAAGGAAAGTCGAAAGAGAATGTCATATGTCTTGTAAATATTAAAGTTGAATTGCCTTCATACTTATATTTGGTATTGCGAGTGCTTACATCAAAAGATACGAAAGATTTATGGGTGAATGTGAAATCCTTTTTGGAATGTCAAAAACCGTTCAAGAAGTCTGTCTAGGGAAAGGTCGTAACCTTGAATCGGTGATAGGGGGAATCTGTTTTTATTGATTGTACTGCATAATCCTTGCTTATCTCTGCAATCGCAATCAATCCCAACGATGCAGCTTAATCCATAATCTGTGTTCCCACTATAAGCCATCAAAATTTGATGGCACTAAACCACCGACACTTCCCTAAGAACCCAAAAAGAGGATACATCGTAAAAGAAGCACTGCGTCTCCCAACATGACATCCAATTAACTTAAACGCTCCTTTTACGAGACTCGGTTACCCGACCGCAGGAGAAATCTATTTACCGAGTCGATTAAATAAGACGGAGGACATATCGTGCCGATATTCCATTCGCGAAGTTCGCATGGCATCATGGAACGGAGCGGAACTAGACATAAAACTACTTGAGAGCGTTCTTCTTGTGCTGAATACAAGGCAAGTGCAACAACCAGTTGTTGTTCCTTGACGAAGATAAAAGCATTAACCACTTCAATCGATTGCAGTTGAGTGCAATGGGACTCAGACGCAATCCCATTAGCGGTAATTCATTTTCTCAAGTCGCATCTAAAATGACAGTATGTTTGGTTGTTCAGTTTTCCTGACGGGTTTTGTGCGATTCCGCTGATAGTTTGACAGCAATTTGCTATTTGCAAGTGATGGTGGCAGACAGGATGTCCTTGGATGGGTGAATAACGTATTCTTGGAAGGAAGCACTCAGGTTTAGAGTTTTATGGTTGTTTTTGTATTCCGAACACTTATGGTTTTGAGTGCGAGTGTCGTACCTAGTGTCATGATTGTGAGGATGTTGATGTCAGTATTGTTGTGTTGTATGAATGTCCTTATCGATGTCCGTCAACATATTTTTCTTTCGAAGTCAGTTTTTAAAGAGTAGAACTTGGATGATCCAGGTGTTGCTATTCGAATGGCTTTTTAGGCCAAAGGGCCACCAATTTAGATGAAATAATCTGCGATTTACTTTTGGCGAAGTTTCGATAGTAGAGCCGAGCCTCTTACTATTTCCTAGATGTAGCGTTCGTTCCTATTCGTCGATGTTTTGTGTCGTGTCTGCTTGATAGCATATACTTGGTTCTGGCCTCATATACTACTAAATCTATTTTGGCTGCTTCCGGTTAAATACTAGTGACAGCTCCATGAGATCCGCCGATTATGTATGTCAATGTCGTCAGAGTATGCGACAAGTTGCACAGAATTTGGAAGGATTGACCCTCCTTATTTTGATTTGTGAGTTTTGCACCATATTTCCAAGAAAGATGGCAGCTAGTCACCCTCTCCAAATCCTTTTTTGACATCAAAACTCTAGGGGAGGTCACTACTGATCTTATTAGAGCAGCGAGCGTTCTCCATCACCATTCAGCACCATTGAATAAGTTTATCAAAGATGCTCCAAACTAGACATGAGGCTGCATAGCTCGTCTTTAGATTTACTGTTTTAAACGGCCCTGAAATAGGCAATCTGCAATCGATGATGAAGGGTTTTGTCCATTCGCACAATATGAGAAATAAGATCTAGTCTCGTCATTCTTCCTGTGAACATTGGGTTGCGACGAGTGGAATCTCTAAAACTTCACGCTCTGGTCAAGTCAAACCCATTGTGATACCCATTAGGGAGAGATGCCCCTTGGTCATTGGTTGACCTATGTGCTATCGAATTGGCAAATCCTCCAGTGACTATGATCTGTCAGAAATGAAATTTCAATTTAAGTTAAATAAAGCCTGGATAGAGAGTAGATTGTCCTCGCTGACTTCTTCATTTCAACATCCAAGTCGTAATCCTTTTTTCTCCTTTTTAATCTTTCACATGTCTTTAGCCTTTCGTAATACAGAATGCGAAAGATTTCCCAGTCCTACCATGGCATTCTCTTGGGGAAATTGGGGAAATAATTCCACCAGATGCAGGACCACCTAACTTTTGTCTCTCTTAGGGCCTTTATTCCTCCCATAATCCTCGGTGAGCAAGATCGAATAAACTGTCTGCTTGTTCTGACGTGAGTTCCAAACCTTTTCTTACTAATTTATCGGCCTTTACATTAGTTGAAATATTTTCATGTCCATGAACTCAGCAGAGTGCAAGCTTGTGGTAAATTCTCTTCGAAATAGTACCTCACAAGCTTGAATACCAAAAATCGATTTTGTTACTGCCTGGCTGTCAATGAAAAGGGTGATATCTTCTTGTGGTATTACCTTCGACTCAGTCTCTCGGGAGGCTATTGGCACTGTTAGGACCTCCAAAACGAACTGATTTGGATATGCTCAGCTGATCCAAAAAGTTTCCTGAGTGCCTACATTAATGCAGACATCCATTCCTCCATTCTTGATTAAGTAGTAGTCCTGCGGTGTTATGAACTTGCTCAGGATCATAGAATTACTCGTTATGTTGTCTCCAATTATCGGCCTAAAAGCTGTCGAATGAAAGAGATGAGATGGTGTACCAACTCTACCAAGCTCTAGCTCCACGAGAAGTAGGGAAGATAAGCCACTAGATCTTCAGCATTCTTGGGCTCTGAAGCTAACTTCAGTTGTAAGCGAACATTCGCTGAAATCTAAAGAAAAATATAGATTGGATGCTCAACTACATGAATACTGTGTTTAGTAAAAAAAATGTTACGTATACGACCCCCATTTTTTTTTTAGTATACGAGTACACTGTGTTGTAGGAAATAAAACAAATATTATGAGAAAATCAATTGGAGGCACCCAAGGATCTTTAGATATATAGCATCCCTCATTGTGGTTAACTAAAAGCCTGGGTACTATTTTTAGCAATGGGATACCATTTTTTATTTTTCATTGTATTACGAATGAAAAGCCTGTCTACGAACGTTATCCTTTTGTAGGATTTCACTGCCATCACTTTAAAGACTTGCCCTGAACACGTCACAACACCAGGCTCTCGAGTGAAGGACAGAAATAGAAAACGCATTGACGAGAAAGCCTCCTAATTCCCGATATAACAAAAGATAAAGAAAAGAAGCTATAATTCCCAGAATTCATAAATCGGCCCACGAACCCGATTTCTCGTCTAACTTTCTTCCAACAACCTTGGCATCCAAACGAGTGAAAAATTCATCTTTATCATATTTCACAATACATACCTCCAGTTCGTCCTTTTTCACTCAAAAAGCGACATCGAATTCCCCTTTCAGAAAAAAAAATGAAAGAAACGAAAAGAAAAAAAAAACTAATTACACTCCTTTAGCTGCGTGTATAATTAAATGAATTCATCAGGAGCCAAACCCTTCAAGCCATAAAAATTAAAAAAAATAAAAGAATCTCAACTGTTAACCACCCTCACAGAAAAGCCATCGAAATTTTCACTGGTTTTTGCTTTTTATTCGCATTCTTCCTTGCGGTTGTTTTAATTCCTACTTCCTACTCCACACCGTCACAAGTCGGGTAGGATCTGCCACCTTTGAGCCTGTTGAACTTCTGAAAAGCTGAAAACACCATCACCCTTGACAACGGGCCCACGTAAATTAGACTTTCTTGTGCTGTCATGGTGCTAAACAGAAAAAGTACGAAAAGTGGGGGGAAAAATGGGGGCAAAATGGGGGAAAAACATTTTTATTGCATTTAGTCACACGCACACCAAAGACTAAGGACGACAACGTTAGGACACGCGTGCACGTGACTCGAATTATGACGGCAAATCAACAGGACATTATAATTGTTTTCGCAGCAGCACATTACCCCCGCATTTCACGTTAGCTGTCGCAATAGCTTTTGGGGTTCGGGAATGGACAGGCAAATTGCCTTCCAATTAAGTTTATTGAACTGGAAGAGCGTTGGACAGTTTTATAGGCGCGGGGTGAACATTTTTTTGTTATTAATGTCTCTATATCAAGGATGTGATACGCTTAGGGCCTGTCATTGTGAATTATTGGTGTCCTTGTGCAGATAGCACGAACGTATTTTGTTTAGGGATCTTCTCTGAGCGAAATTTACGGGGGGAGTTGTATGTGTATGTGGGATTCAAAGCCAATCCTTTATCCTTACAAATTTGTTAACCTTAATTGGTTGAAGAAAGGTATATTAAATGAGGATTAAGGGCTAACCACAATCCAAAAAGAACAGAGGACGCACACGACTTTTTAGCTTTGTGTTCACCAATCCATATACAGCAGCATAATTGTTTGGTCCCAGTAGGTCCTTAAGGGGATCCTACATGTATGTAAATTATAAAAATACATTTCCGTCTATATCTCAGCACTCTCAACGGAAATGGAAGTACCTTAGTATTTTACTCATTCGCTGAAAGGAAAAAAAATATATAAACGTCTACCACATTCCTGTTGTGTGAAATTGATGGTTATTTTTGGAAAAGCGTTACACATCAAACGATTTCTTATTGCCATCGCGTAAACCAATTTGCCAAAGGTGAGCAATTTATCTTTTCTTTCAAAAGATTTCTTTCTTCGTACCATCCAACCCCAATACCATGTCCCGATAGGGGTTGTTGGGTCTAAACGCCCACCACCAATCCGTATTCACCCATCGATCAACACGTTAAGTGGCATATTTTCCACCCAATTGAGTGATACCAATCGAAGAGATGTGAAACAATTTCACATTCCTCCCCAGTCCCCCCAGTCCCGTGGAGTTGTTGAAAATAATGGAAAACAACAGCAGGTGCAAATGGCTATTATGTAAATCGATTTGATTTACTTCACGTGGTGGTGAGTGAACACAGTTCGCCTAATAAAATCTCAACGCAACAACAAAAGAGAAAAAAATCAGGAAAAATTATTTTTAGACACTTAGAGATACAAAAGTGTGCACAGAACCATCTTAGGCGTGGGATCAAAAAATGGGATGACGGGGAGATTATTTGGGGAAATAATATTTCCATTAGATGTCGTTGGCATTTTAAACATCTAAGGGGGCAGTGGAATTTCATGACAATGAACTGATAATTAGAACTGGGTTTTATATTGAGTTTTTTTCAAAATCAAAATTATGTTCCATCGTTCCATGTTTATAGGTAATGGAGTCACAAACTGCTTCCCCTGCGTGGGTGTAGTAGATGGTAATACCGTCGATTCGAGTTTAATTGCAATTATGTTGAAAAGGCCAAATTTTGGTAATCTGCTTTAATTCTACAAAATAAATAGGACTTTCCAAAAATAGATATTTCTAGTGAGGCCATCTATTGGCAATTGAGTGCATGTGTCAGAAAAGTAGACCCTGAACTGAAGTACTGTCAAAACTTCATGACATTTAGGCTGTGCTTATGCTCCAGCGTATTCGCGCGATGTGATGACTTATCGATCGATTTGAAGCGACAAGCTTAAATCAAAAGCCATTGAGTGCTTTTTACAGAGCGATTTCGCTTAGTTTTATTCATGTTTTGATGGTTCTCGTCGCTCGCAATTGCTTGAAGTCACTTGTAGGCGCTTAATCCACTTTTTAGAAAATCGCTATGTCATGTACACCTCCATATCTATGCATGTCATTGATCTGTAACAGCGAAAGGCATATTGAGTTATTAGCCTTCAACAAGTCATTGGATGTATACACTGTCGGAGAGGCTCATTATCACATACGCGACCGGCCGAAAGTTGTTGAACAGACAACGGCGACTAGACTACAGAAGCTACAAGGAATCGTTTGTCTCGGTATTTCCGGTGTCATGGGTATCTGCCCTACGGCAGCATTAGAAGTTCTTGTTGGGCTTACACCAGTTCAAATCTTCATTAGGTAGACAGCTGCTAGATGCGCTATTATAATATATGTGTATGCTGAGTATTTAGTTAGAAAATGTTACGTATACGACCCCCGTTTTTTGTATACGAGTACACGAAAAAATCAATTGGAGACACCCAAGGATCTTTACATCAGATGTGGAATGTATTCAAAATATACACATCTATAGATATACAGCATCCCTGATTGTGGTTAACTGAAAGTCTGGCTATTATTTTTAGCAATTTATACCATTTTCCGTTGGACCCACTCTCTTTTTATTGTACTACGAGTAAATCAGGCTGTCTACGAATACTATCCTTTGTAAGATTTCACTGATATCACTTTAAAGACTTTCCCTGAACACTTTACAACACCAGCCTTTACAGCTTTTTCGACCCACCCTACGGCAGCTATAGATAGGCTGCAAGCTTTTATTAGGAGACAGCTGATCAAGTTGCAACTAGAATACAAGTATAAGTCCGGTGACCATGTGGGCTACCTGAATAATCTTAAGCCAATCCCAAAAAAATACATGTTCTGCACCATCCTTGACATAATGATCAAGGAATACTGTTTTAGTAAGTTATTTGAGGTAGAGGTTTAGTCTTCTTCACCGACGAATCGAGAATGAACTCTGGAGTTGATCCATTAAAATTTGAGATAGGTTAAACGTCAGGATATCATTCGAAAGTGTCGAAGTGTGATGGTAAAATATTATAGACACTGAATTATGGGTAACATGGTAAGTAAATATGAACTCTTATTGTGTGTGCTAAATTTTTAACAATTTCAAATAATCAATTTGTTATTTGAGAACCTTTTTGCACGATAGTCATACTCTTGGATGTTTGCCAGGGGCTAGCAAGAGTTGGGGCCGTAAAAAAACGTTTTGGTGGTTCAACAGGGATTCAAACACCAAATGAGTTGCCCCGTAGTCCAATGCACTGATCACTTGCGCCACGGTGCCTATTATTGTCAGATCCACAAAAGAAAACTTTAACCCACAATGTCTGACAATCATGTGATATACCAATATTTGTCTGACAATGTTGTTGGCAAACTCTATGCTCACTATACAGAATATAAATCTAAGAACCACCGAAACTTTGATTTGTTTCAATTTATCTATTACGAGCTAGATTCTCTGTATGATGGTGTTTGCATAAAACTTGGTAGCACTGCATCTTTTAGTTATATTCCAGTCATTCTTGCAAGCTTTCTATCCAAACTTTATTACAGATCAAGAGGTTCCCGGTTCCTTTGTCTTTAGGAATTTCATAAAGACCAATATTGCTCCAAGTAGGAAATTCTATATGTCGCAGATTCCCCTGACCCTGGCAATAATATCCATGCGCTAGATAATGCAATGCCAATCTCTGGCTCTGTCCGCAAAACCTAAAGCTAAACTCAGACCCCATAGTGGAGCCCTTCGAAACTGGAGACAGTTTTCAATAGGGTCATATTATTTTGACACTCTTAACATTGGACACTGTATAAAGAGGCCTTCAGAACTAATCAAAGAAAGGCCCAGCTTAAGCCTTGGGGAGTTGCTTCTAAACAAAATGTAAGAGATCTCTCAGCTGTCAAGGATCAGAAAAATCTTAGGTTCGCCTCCGAATCTCACTGTGATCTGAAAAGAACGCATGGGTCTTGGACTACTTCGTTGTTACTGGATTCTCATTTTCCTAGCTTCTGTGATGACACGATGCATTTTTAGAAATGCCTGTACTATCTGTACATATAGCAAAAGGAAATCGGTGGAAACTGCCCCACAGTTCTGCTCTACTTGGTGTGTTTTTCTTTTTTTCAACTGAAACTTACCGCCTACAACTTTATCTTGATAAATAAATAAATGTAAGGATATAAGTCAGGTTCTCCACAACACAGACAAACGCAACCATGCGAGTAGTTCTACATCAACAACAACATCACCATGCCAGCTAAGGGTTAACAAACTGCCACTGCCCCTTCAAAGTCTTACCACTTTTTTTTCCAGCAAATAAAAACAAATAGCTTACAAGTTGCTTACACGTATGGCTCCATAAAACCCACAATAACTTCAAAACAGATTTGCCTCCCACCCGACACGCTAGTGTCCACCAGGACATGCGAACCTCTATGACCCGTCTATGCACCGGCCTCCCCACACCCAGGGCAATTCATGAGCATAAACAAAAAGAAGGATTAATCATTCTGTCCATTTCCACCCGTTGCCGGCATTCGTGACTGCTCCTGCGGTTAACTTTGTTTTTTATTGTTTCACCTCTGGAACCATATTGCGGAGAGTTGCTTTTTTTCACGCTCCGTCGAGTGGAAAACTTGCCCACTTATCGGATCGTTACCGTGGAACTCACCTGGTGGGAAGTGCATAAATCCATTGATTCGCAACAGTTAAACATGGCACGGTCTACGGGCAAAATACATTATTTATGTGCTGGCTTTGTCAGAGGATATTGTTGACACATGTAGGCTTCGAAGTGATTCACTATTGACGAGGGATAAAAGTGAATGCAAGCCATAAGGACTCCTGATGCACGCATCAGTTGGCACGTATGGATTCAGTGACAAAACCGAGAGGTATGGAGCTCCATTGTGTCAAGAGAAACGCACGTTGCCTCTTCAATCACTCAAAAGTCCACGCAGTACATCAGTACATCCGATACTCCACATTTTTTCCATTCCAAGCAAAACCAATTGAAAAATCGACCTTAAATTCAATAAGGAATCCGGCCACCCCGCCTAGCTCCGAATTCACTGATTGCGTAATTGAAGCTTAAGTGTGATTTGATGTCCCTTGCCTCGAGTGGGGAAGTGTAATTCAATTTATTTTATCGTTTTATAAGAATCTGCCTTATAGTCTTATGTCTAAGATTGAAAATTGGCTAAAGGACGACGAGAGAATTCCTGAAGAGTATTAACAAATACACTTAGTAACGATTGATTGGGCACGAAGGATCATTACATTTAGATTTGTCGAAGGAAACAAATTGACAGATGAAATTCGGAATTCGAGTTCTGCAGCGTGGGGTGTTCGTGTTTCGTTTTAAAATTAAAACTAGGCAGGAGGCGTGAGGAATCCCATTAATTGGATACTTCAAAGGACTTAGATACGTATGAAGTAATTTGTGAGGAAAATATGTTTGGGGGTAGATAGCGTTTAGCATTTAACCTGACCTATCCCTTAAGAATAGGTGATTGACTCACAGATAACCAATTTGCTGTGCTGCATGTTGAGCAGTTAATTCAGTTTCAGGTAAACCAGTTTTGGCTTGTTTTCTGCCAAAGGGAATGTCTGACTAAGTAGTTGGTACCTGGTTCGGTGGCGTATACGTAACATATTTTTAAAAAAAATGTTTGGTTGCAAAATTCCATTTTGCTTGGCGAGGTTTCAGTGAATCTGGCTTGTGCTCAGGTAGATTCCATGACTTCAGCCTAAATGCTAAAACAATCTTCTCCTTAAGGCCATATATTCATCTGAACCCGAAATTGCCTAACAATGGCAGTGTCTTCCAAGCGGAAGTACTAGCAATCGCAGATCGCGGTAGGGGATCTATCGACGAAACTACACTCCAAAAAGATGATCTATATCTACAGTGACAGTCAAGCCACCATGAACGCCATCTCATCAACAGTCGTCAAATCAAAATTTGTGTAACGATGCCGTGAAGAACTCACAGCACTTATCACAAACCATGACGCCATATGCCTTTGGATTCCAGGACACAACGGCATTCAGGGGAACGAACTGGGGGATGAGTTACCAAGAAAGGGTCCGAACAGGATTTGACAATGGTCATCGCCTGTGTCTTAACGCTCCTAGCTCTTGTTAAACACAATATAGGAAAAACCTTCTTGCGACTAGCTAACGAGAGATGGAGTGCACTCCCATCTTCTTGAATCCTTAGAAAACTCTTGAACTCTTCTGTGTTCCATCTATCAGCCTAATAAAGAATAACCAGGCCAAAAAATTCATGAATTTCTCAAAAAAAGGACAAAGGGATTGATTGTAATGACTTTCTAAACAGGTGGACCTTTCACATATCACCTCAAGAAAAGTGGTTTTAGCCAATCGGACAAGTGACGATTATTCCTTGGGGACTTCAGTCTTGGGATTGATCGAACTAAGCTAAAACTTTTTCACAAAGTCTTTAACCTGTTCAGCTCAAGGAGTCTTAAACTTTATTCAGGAACTAGATCTCAGCTTTGTCCACACGACAACTTTAAGGTGATAGGTTAAAAGATCTCTTCAAGATCGAGGTGTATCTTCAAGCTATGTTAAAGTCCATCACCCCAATTATCCTTTAAAAAATCATTTAAGTATGAGTTCATCGCCAGAATACCCTCGGGATCATTATACTCAAGCCATAACGTACAAACGATACTATCCAGACGATTAAGACGAATAGAGGTGATAGCAATACAGACGTCTGAACATTCAATCGTTTTTCACAATTTTGCACATTTCAACAATAAATTATACCCAACTCCTTCTTCTTAGGACAATGACTACCACAATGTCCAGCCAATAACCTGTGTTTTCTTGGCCGGAATAGACATCATAGGTATCACTGAAGCAATTTAACACAGGTAAGCCCCATTTGGGATTGATTTTAAATACGTGTGGCATTAGAGCAGTTAGTGGCAGGCATTAATCTCCTTATCTGTCTGCGTTTTTTTAACATTACAATGAAAAGGATCTCAGTGCAAAGGTATGTCCTTGTTAGAAAAAAAAAACACACCCAGACAGAGGATACGTGTTGGTGCTTTGTTCGACAGCACAATTCCATCGGCATTACTCAATTTATCTGACCGTGTATTGACTAGTAAATACGTCAATAAGGATCCTAAAGGATATCTGTTGGAAGACGATTTTTGGGGTAAGATTGTGTGACTTTGGGAATTTGGAATAAACGTGAGAACGATTAAAGCAATTGACAGGTGGTTCTTTGTCAAAAGTGTAGACGCATCTAATCTGACTCTGTCAAGTGATGTTGACATAGTACTTCGCAAAGGATATCACAAAAGTTGAAATTTGAACCTTGTTGGACATGACTTTTACAGATGTCATTGAATAAGTCTGATACAGTGTCAAGGGTGTTGACTTGAATATCAGATTGTCAGTTGGATATGGGATACACAACTTTCAGAAAGGCATTCGTAAGGATGTGCATACCAACCTGCAGAGCTATTGATACATATTTTTGAAGATATTGGGAGGAACTGCTACATGCATAACTAAGAGATACAACAGACACGAATGTCTTCCCAAATTAAATATGGCCTCCGTCTGCCCCTACATTGATAAGCTCACCATCTCCCATAATCAGAGATCCTTGTTATGTAGATTCTCACTTGAGCGATGAATATATCGAATAGACAGATCCATGGAATGCAGGACCTAGCTTCCAGCTATTTACATCCATATTCATGGGTGAAAAATTTGCTATGATACAAACTGCACTTAGTCATGTTAGAAAGTTGGGTTTATGGAATGAAAAAGACTCTATCTCGTCACACTTAAGTAGGTTCTATTTAGATACTCCATGCTTCCATCCAATGTCATTACAAACCTGGAATGGTCATCAGACAATTCTTGTCAGTCCTGGAAGTAAGTATTTCTATTCAAGTGGCATAGGTTGAGGCAGAGCCAGGAGAAGTATTTGTATCCTAATGACTGAATTTATTTGTTGTCATAGCACCTACCAACAGTGACAGTGATTTCCCTTCAATTTGTAGAATTTAGTTGGCTGTCTGACTTTGTTGCATAGTCGTCAAAGCTCCCTTGTTATAGTTCTAACTCCTGTTGGTAGGATCCCATATTCAATGCTCTATGTGAGGTTACAGAGTAAAGGCTAAATTTGACTCTGAATTATGGCAGACCCTTTTTTTAGCAAGTTCGTCAGTTATCCAATTTTCGATCAGTAGTTAGTGCATCGAACTACTGAGCTGGAAGCTCATGATTCGAGTCCAGGCTACGCGTGAAGTTTTTTCCTCTTGGGCTTCTTAAAACGAAAACTGGTACCTTGGATCTTATTCTTTGTGATTGCCGTCCTTGTTTGGATCCGATCTCAGATTTTTAGTCCTGGCATAATAAGTGCTGATAGTTTAAGATTCTCATCAGAGTTTTTGGCTTTTCCGTAAGTCAATGAAGTTATGGTAAAGTGGATAAATTGGCTAGCAGCATCTTAGTGCTTTACTGGAGTCCCAAAACAGTGTCTCACCTTTGTCATTCGGTTATTTCAGTTCTAATAAGGAAAGCCATGTCTTCGACTGAGAACAGATGCCTCAAACAAAGAGGAGGAAACTTTATCACTCATTCATATATTATGGAATCTACTGTCACAACTGGGATATTGAATGCACTTTTTTGACATGACAGAGTTAAGGGTAATCTGTAGGGGTTCAGAGTAATGAAACATCCATAGAGTGTCACCTTAAAATCCAAATTAAATTCTTTACTAAGCCTTCGAAGAACTCCCGATCTTGACTTTTGACTTGACGTGCGTTTCATTAAAAATTACTCATCAAGTTTTTACGTGCACATACTTAAAGTCAAGTACAATTAAATTTAATTGGCAATTAGAGCGAACGTGTTTCGAGACCCACCCACCCACCAGGTCCTTTGCTAACTGATGCTAATGAACTCCTGCCCTATTGTTGTGGCATACAGCGATATGCACGCACGTTTAAGGACACATATTTGTGTTTCATTTTTTGTTAACGAAACAATTTAATATTCAAACAATGTAACAAAAAACCAATTTTCACCTTTATACTTGCCTCGGGGAACAAATACCCTAAGCCTGTTTCAGACATGACACTTATTACACTAAGGAGTAAATGAAATCAGCGACGATGTGTATAATTTTATCGCAATACTCTGGGCTTGATCAAGGGATGCCATATTCCTTTTTGCCAGACAAGAATACAAAAAAAAAATGAAGACAAGGAATCCTGTTTGAGGATTCAAAATGTTTGCATAAAAGATCAAAAACTGATATTAGCAAATCCATGAAAAGCTCGTGTGCATATATTTCGTCTCTCGGTGCTGGGGTTATCTATATTTGGAATTCGTTGTAGATATGAGATTGGATTTAAGAGGATTTGATGGAACAATGATATCGCATCTAATTTGATATTTTATCAGCTCAGATTCAATTGCAAGTTGAATTTTGTTTACAGTCGTCGGAATGACATGCAAAGTGGTTGAAACAAGGAGGAGTGGGTTTTTTTAAACAAATTTCATTCTCCATAAATTGGGAACACTTAGGAAATTACTTGTCATTTGGGATGTTGACAGGTACCCGTCTGGTATATATTTTGGTGGAAAGTAAGTCTGATATTTATAGCCAATCTGTCTGATTGCTATGGTGTTGGTGTACCTTTGGGAAATCGACTAAAAGTTGACAAAACTATTTGAAATCGCATATCTGCGAGAGTAAAAACAAAGAAGCTTTCATATTCAAATCGTGTGTTGAGAACTGTATACTTGGACCAATGGTAGGTAGATTGCCGTTGCACGGGGGCATTAAAAGTCACACTTAGACTTCATAGTTGAGGTCTATTGTGATACCTTGTGGATGTGAAGTCCTTTTAAGACTACCCTTGGAATCACAAGGAACTTAATGTAAGGCGATGAAGGCCATTGATGTTGGCGTTATCCAGGTCACTTAAAATGCAATTTTGGGAGCAGAGCGAGCTTGGCAAAGGAGGTGTAGAATATTTTCTTCTTCGTTTATGCAGGTTCTACCGAAATTATAACAAAGAAAGCCTAGCCCAGATATTGGCATGTCTACCAATAATACAGTGTTTCGTAATGGTATGCCATATGGCCTGGTGACCTAGAACGTAACAGTGTCCTGGCGGCCATATCATCAAGAGACAGGTAACTTTCTAAAGAAGATCTCAGCTTGACTATCTGTCCAAATGTTGACATGCCGATTAGATGTCCCATTAGCCATAAAAAGGTCTCCTTGATCGTTTTGGTTTCCGCCTGGAAAATGCTATCTTCTTGGATATCTACACCCTATTCTGTTTTTGACGACTGTATGGAGAGTCCTGCCCTTAGACTGAACCTCTGAAATATATCCTTCAAACGAGTAGTTTTGCTGGCTGTTACTTATTTTCCATAGATATCCAATGGTTACAAGTGAATTTACATGCCCAGCAGAGCTGATGTCTATGCTCTACTGATGCAAAGGCAAGCAGTCCTTGGCTGAGATGAGTTAATAATAAATAAATAAATACTTGGCGCTACAGGTCGATGGGACCCAGGGCCTAGCTTCTCACAACCATTCGTGCTGTGCGTATTATATTCTTTACACGAATGGAAGGGGCCTACTGTTTAATGCCGTTGAGAAGCTTTCTCAGGACAATTGTGAGGCCGTGAAAAACTTTTTAGGTGTTCCCCAAATGGGACTCGATTTCGAACCCCTTGCCCCATAGTCCAACGCACTAATCACTGAGCCACGGCACCCACGGCTGATATGAGTTAGGTAATAGCATATCTCCCATGCCTTATCATACCATGACTATCTCCTAGTCATGATGATGGCTGATATGTGGTTGTAGACCCCATTTATTTCCCAACATTTTCTTACAGTAGTATAGGTTTGTAGTAGATTTCCTTACACGTTAAAGGAAAGTCAACACTCCAACTAAGTTTCTTATGAGACCCAAATTTTTAGTTTTGTCAGGAGGTCTCAGACTAATGCCTCATAGTTTTGCAGAGTCAAGAGGACAAATTCTCTTTTTCTTGAAGGTTGACACTAAACCTACATCCCTTAATGTTTTCAGAGAGATCATATTCCAAAAGGACTCATATTAAGGTCAACATCATCTAGACTAAGAAACAGCTCATGGCACGATTCAAAAGGAAAGCAGAGACCACCTCACAATGGGAAGTGTCCGTACTTTCGAATCTTGGAACTCCGGCCAGCATTATGTTGGTAACCCTTTTTGTTACCAGTCTGTTAATCAAGACAACCATCAGCGGTGTAACTCCAATGTTAAAAGCTCCCTCAGTGTCAAGAAATGGTATCAGTGTGGGTTCTTTGGAATCTAGGGATTGTTCAATGGTACGCATCACATCAGGAGTACAGGACCTTTTGCTATACTCATGCTGGTGGCTAACAACTAACAGCTGCAGCAAATTCTAGGGCCTATCAACTTCTCCAAAGTTTTTAGAGAGATGGTCTTAGACTTATGGAGTTAAGATCGTTGGGATTGGAATGCGTACTTAACTGAATGAATCAGGTTCAGACAACTCCTGAAAATCATAACCAACCAGGGAAGGATAAGGACTGTTTTGGCCCATACATTAGAGTGTTTCATTTTAATTTAATGTTTTGTATAATAGATTCCCCAACAGGAAGTATCGTATCCCCTTTAAATGGAGTCCAAACAATACTCACCGCCTCTCAGCAATGTCATCAATTTAAAAGTATCTATTCATCTAAGCACACCTCAAACACGTCCTTCCTATCTTAACATGCATAATTTTATTCGACAACAGTAAAATCTCATCGTAAAATCAGTCCCCAAACTAGTGCCAGTGGGTGTAGAATCAACTTCCTAAAAGCCCAAGATACTATTCACAAATTAAGTATAAACCCTTTCGAATGAAGGCATTATCGCCCATACCCAACCTCACTGCCATCGTAATTCCCTTTGGGGACAATTTCAATAAACCAGGCCCATGAAAATTGAAGGCAAAACTATATCGATCCTTTAAGGGTTTATGTTCGTTTGTTGGAGGATTTCGCAGGTCCTTTGGGGATTAAGTGAGCCTAGTTTCGAGGGCAGTTGAATGCAAATGTTATTGTCCCTATTCACTTCGAGTCATCGTTTAAATTTCCTTTTTTCTTTTTCAGTTTTACACAATAAAAATAATTTGGGTTATATGCATACTATATACGCCCCCGGTATCGCAGTGTAGCCGGTTTTGAAAGGAAATAGAGCTGCATGTTGACTTTTCTTTTTTTTTTGTGGCCATGTGGAGCGAAAAGGATCCATTTTTGTGCGGATATTCGTAAAGCAGAAAGGGAAATATTCTAAAAGCCTTTTGATAAAATATGTTTTAGCCGGAAAGGGTGTAACGTGCACCCAACTGTGCGATGTTTTTGTGCAGCCGACAGATATGGGCCATGACCATGGAGGTGGTTGCTGCGCTTTTGCCATAAACGTTTCTATTTACGACTCGGTATCAAAAATTGGTGTTACAGTGGGGAAGTACCCCCCGGAGTTGTTACCGGGACTAGAATGGTTTTGTGTAGAGATTATTGAATTTTGAAAAGTTGACTTTTTTTCTTGTGTTGAAACAATAGCCAGGACATGTCAAGGGATAATGGAATTACTACAATTATTTTTCTGAACCAGCAAATTGCCCTTTCAGTGGGAAAAGAAGGTACAAAGATAAATACACATAATTTCTGGCTCAGTTGGAGGAAAAACCAAAGGCTTTGGGGTATGCACACGTGCGGTAACCGAACGTGAAAACCTGTCGACATGTGTTTGGGGAAAATACACAAACGTGTTTAATGGAATGGCGATGAGGAAGCCTCAAGCCATTCATTATGAACTTTGGTTTGGAAGAAAAAGTTTAATGTCAAAACTTTTTCAATCTTTCAAAGATATTCATGGTTCCAAATGTTTTTTTTGACTCGAAGCTACTCCCTTAGTCATGGTAGCTAGCAAGGGCTATCAAGGCAATCAAGTTCTTTTATAAATTGATTGAATGATGTAGCATATGACTACAACGCATTTATTATTTGTTTCACGAAAGTTCTATGAAGTTCCAAGCCATTAAGGTGCGATTCCTAAGAAATGAGACAATATAGGCAAGCTGTGAGGTATGGAGCGCCTCTGTTGGTCTGCTGTGCATCAATATGTTTGGAAATGAATGTCATCGCTTTAGAGTCAGCTTTATTCTGCATGTGTGGCTCGAGTTTGTGTTTAAAGGTTGGCTAGCTAAAGGCCAAACCATGAATATATCGAAGAAGTACATAGCTTTCTTTCCTTCGGTCAACCTCAAATATAATACAGTAGCTATCCTTGCCCTGAACTCTATAGAAAGCGATGATGATGAGAATATTCCTGGTCCTTCCTAGTGAAAAGTTGCTGGCTGCTAGAATAGAATGCGGGTTTGATAGGAAACCGCATTTTCATATGTGTGACTCTGCTAGATGACAGTGTTTAGATGAGAGCTTGATATGAAGGATCAGAGGAATGCTGATGAACAGAACGAATTGTGCTATGACAATTGTTAACAGACGCGAAGAAGGGATCTAGGGATCCACTGTACCAGTCGATAGTAATTGGCTCTTGGCTGCGAAGTCTCAATAGTTCAAACTTCTACTTCCATACCACCTGTCTAGTCATGCATACAGATTGTCGGTACTAATGGGAGATAGTCCTAGCTTTGATCTATGAAATTTCTTTCTTTGGACAAAATATGACAATTTAAAGACATGTGACAGGGTTCTCCAAGATTCAGATAGAATAAACGAATTCTATCAAATGTTTGTACGAGGCGTTCTTGCTTGCCTCTCAGAGAAATAGTTTGTAGGACACTACTGTCTACGATGCTTGTGGTGAAGCGTTGATATTTCGAAACATTTTTTTCTCTATTGCTGTGCCTTTGCTTTTGTTCTAGCTTCAAATTATGCCAACACAGAATTAGGCTCAAGTTTATGTTAATGGGTTGACGGGACAAGAAAAACTTAATCCGTCGCACTCAGATCAATGTAGAACCATTGTGATGCCCTAGAGTTTGTGAAAAACCTGTCGATCTCTATGCCATTCCGAGGCGTTAAGAAATATCTTTTCAGGATTTTGTTTCTAATGTGGCAGAGTATTGAACGCTGAGAGAGAAATGTAGAGTATCTTCATGGACATCCTTGTCATCATAACCCCTGGACAGGTTACATCTAGATTGTGTCATATTTCAGCATGCCATGTCCGGTAATTACACCCACAAGTGAGGATAAGGATCCTTTGATTATTTGGTTGACTCGGTCTTTTGTTTGTTGTAGAGTGGACATATTTTCCTGGTTATGATATAGGAGTCGAACCTGCTCCATCTCTTATTTGGTGTTCCTAGTGGTTTGTTCCCAATCGCTTATATAAGATCACAAGGGGGAGATTTGACTGCAGTATTAGCCAAGTGCTAATTATTTTCTAATTTTTCATTTTCTGGTACACCTTAGCGTCCGAGAACCCAGCAGTGTCTTACATTGTTGTGCCTTCTATGGGTTCCGCAGTTTTTGGTTCCGGTGTTTACAAAGGAAAAGATATATTTCATCCGGTTATTGAGAGTAGACAGAAATTTGACTGTCCCTGGCAGTGCTTAGGGCTCTGCCTATGCTGGAGCTGCTAAGATTTTGTTTACGACAAGGACGCAGACACAAGTTGGACGAACCCCACTCTGGATATTGTTACCCCGATTTGTGCTGACTTGTCTGCTATATTGTGACCATGAAATTGTGAGTATGAAATAGAACTTCTGGACTTAGGTTAGATCGAATGTGTAGATAGTAGTAGCCCATCGAATGTTTTCAAAAAGGAACAAGGTTAGGCTAATAGGTATAAAGTTCGTTATAGTACTGTGATTGACTGGCCGGCAATAACTTCAACTTATTTTGGTATGATCTCTGCATAAGCCTTCCTTTCCTTCAGGTCACGCTACAGTCCGGGGTTGGTTTGACCTCAACCAACAAACTTCTCCAGTTAGCGCTTCTAAGTCGGTTGGGTACTTAGACAAATATTTTTCAGATGTCACTTATTTCCACCATCTTAGGGATGAAGCCATTTGTCGAGAGATCAATCTAGGTTGGTGAAAGCTCCTTAACTTCACTTGTAACTCCTTGAAATACGAAATACCAGAATCCCTGTGAATAATGAAATGAAATCCACTTGTCAGGCTTATGGTTATGACTGGTGTGTATGTACTGCGTAACGTATCGAGGAATACATTTGTCAAACATATAATCGCAGTCAATAAAGTCGTAGTATAATGCGAATTAAGCCCTCGTAATCCACTGTCCACCAGTCAAACGCAGAAAGCAACTTCAATAACAAATGTATTATTGCTCCTGTGCGTGTCCCATGTCCAGCCACAGTGGATGAAAGAATAACAATTAGTGTCAATTATATAACAACGCAGACCGCTTGTATACGAGTATGGTGGCGTTTGATGATTTTCCACTTGCTCCCTTCGTGTCGATAAAGTCCTGCCCTGCAACTATACCCTCACACCGAGGGGAGACAGTTTGGAAAACATTTGCAACCCGTTTCTGTATTCCCACGTCGGTGGTGGCCTCCCTAATTACATTTTTCCCCCCTAAAGCAATTTGCAATTCGCTGTTTGTTTGTTGTTCGTACAAGGTGTACGTACATACATGGCTAACAACATTCATTTGCAAATAATGAGTTTCTGGTTTGGTGGATCAAACAGAGTTCCCTTGCACTCCATTAATCGCAATCACGCATTCCAAAAAGGATGGCAGCAAGGAATTTAATTCCGAAAAGAGAAAATCCTTCCTTTAGACCAAAGTATTGTACCACTGCGTCAAATGGGATCGTGGAATGGCTCCCATCTATTTTCATGCCGAAAATATCCTTGCGCATATAAGTGAAAGTTTTTCCAAAGGATTACAAGGGATTCGTTGCAGCTAAAGCCATAAGGCTTGTGGGGCTTATGGTGCCGTATTGCACAAATTCTGAACAATAATATTTCTCTTTTCACTTTCTGCAGCAGTTGGGGCTTACACATTTCTTTTGAGGTTAACTTCGGCAATGTGTTGAACTTGCAGTACCTTTATATGAGAAAGGACGAGCAGATGGGGGAAACGTGACACATTTTTTAAGAGTTTTGAAACCACTTGAGTCTACTTTTGTGTACGAAAACCAATAAATACCGGGAATTCCTTCATTACCTTTCCCCCAAAAGGGATTTATCAATTGTTACCAACCGCGCAAGGACATTCAATGGAGGGAAGGAATGCTTGAGGGCTACGGCTTACATGTTAAAGTTGTTCAAAGGCTATTAGCTTTTTGTCTTCATATAATCGGCCTACAGGTTCAATTCGTTTCGATGCAATTATGGCCATTTAATTGAATGTGTATAAAATTTTTGAAAACAAGTGGGGGAATCCTGAGACATAATAGGGTATCAAGTATAATTAGCTTTGCAAATGAAAAAACGAAAGTCTATGCTTAAATCAATTATAATTTTGAATAAATTTGAGAAAAATTGAATAGAAACGCCTACACTGTTCCAAAACAAAACTTATTAAAAGAATAATAGAAAAATCAATTAGTGCAGGTGTATCTCATTACGCGTTCGACCTTCGTCATAGATCTAAGAGGACAATTAGTATTTATGTTTATGTAAATATTGCCTGCTTACACCTGTGAAATTATTGATTCTGGCCAGAGTTATGCATATTGTCTATCCTTCTTTCCATGAAGGACTCTGGAAAGGCTGATCGACGTTGGCATTCGAATAAATTTAGATAGAAATGTCCTGCCGAGGCCCAGGTCCACCGCGTACTCTAGCGCCACCTAAAGTAGTCATATCCTGTCTTAGCGGATGAATCACAAGAGAAAATGGAAAGAGACATTCCTTGGTGGAAGTCATTTAGACATCGTTTGAGAACAAGGATATCTTCGGGGTGTCCTTGCTGTTGCACTTCTTGACTTGAAGGTTTACAACTATTTCTGCGATTAGATTGAGCAAATCCTTAAAGGTAGTCATTTTCCTAAGGCAAAACCTTAATAGTAGGCTGGAGCTGAAGTGCTGTCTAACTAGAAAGTGAATGTACAGGCTTGACCTCCAACTAGGAGTATTATTATCACTACTGTGGCTCGTGGGAGTAAATGAAATGAGTGGGGTTTCGTACCTTAGCCAATGCGGACGACATCGTGATAGCTATACCAGAGAAGTCTTTCTAACTATTGGGGACCTCATGGTGTATATTCTAGATAAACTCAAACTCATAAGGTGGAGAGATAGTCCTACTTCTGGAGCTAACCTGTCTAATACTGAACCAGTATTATTCACCAGAAGGTATAGAATACTATGTAAACCGCTTCAAAGCTTAAGGGGATCGGGGGCGTATACGTGTTAAAAATTAATTGGAAACGGAATATTGAGGATTGTGTTAGGAAGGCCTAGATTCCCTTCTAATTAGGAAGGTCTCTAGTCCTGGATAGTCCACTGGATATATAGACCCCCCGATCTGTATGGAGTACTAGTGTGGTGGATGGCACTGAGTTGAGGAAGTTCAAAGGTGTAGAAGAACTCGAAGTTCCACATTCCATCTTCTTCTCTAAAAAAGAAGGCTTGAAAATGGGTCGTTGAAATATGCACCTACTAGACGAACATAACAGTATTGCTAGGACTTAATTGTCAAATTCAAGACGGTGTTTGATATAAGAGCCGGTGTTTACTGCACCGCGCCCAACACTTGTGTCTCCACACTATTGCCGCACCAGCACAGTGTAGTAAGACGTCGTAGCCTGGCTTTCAAGTGACACAGCGCCGTTGTTACTTGGCCTAGTCAATAATTCTATCAAAGTTGGTAAAGCAATGTCGTCGATCTTTTGCCGAGATCGGTGTCAGATGTGACGTATACCTATGCTGGGTTCTACCCACAGAGATATTCCAGACAATTGCAAATGTGATGAGCTTGTTAATGAGAGTCTATCGGAACTTTCCTAACAATTGGATAGAATCATCTGTACGTATTAATTCGATAAAATTCAAATTGCAAATAGTGCTCTATCGGTCTTGAAAAGAAAAACCTTAGACGGGATCTTTCGAAAATTTAAACGATCTAGCTAATAAATTTGATCACCAGGTCAAATTGGTTTGGCGAATCATGGTATGCCGTGGGATGTCCAGCAGAACTGGAGCGATATGTGCCTTAAGATGGAAGAGTGTCACCTTGTTTTTGGTAAAGATGTTTTAAAGAAAGACAGATTTTATCATTAACTCCAGTCCTAGAGTTTGTATAAGTGACTCATTGAGACAGTGCTCCATGAAGTAGTAAGTAGTAACAATCGAAAGATCACTATATCACAACCATTCTGCACAACCATCATCATTGCAATGAGGACTCCAGGGCTATGTGATTCGCTGTGATGCTGCTTCCTCGTTATTTCTTGAAACTTTGCTTGATCTTGAGCTTGCTGGGTAGATCTTGCCTAATTTCCTCCTCAGTCTTGTCTGAATATAATATGTTCTACGTCTGCAATAGCTTTTGTGTAGTTCCGACAGGGAGAACTTGACTATGATGACCGAAGCATAGGTAAATGTGTTCTACCAGATTCAAAGTCTGTAAACATGAACTCAAAAGTTCACAGAATCAGATTACTAAAATGAGGTGTATCTGTATTTCTGATTGGCTTCTTGGATGGACTTTATGAGATTTTTTCGTCTTTCTCATTACTTTGCTCGGGGAGTGCTGAGGTTATCCCCTGCGTTCTTCACTGTCTTTAAAAAAGTACTGCTTGCTCTCTGCATCCATGGCAAGATCTCGTTATTCTTTGACATGTTCTGTTCATGCAGTGGCGATCCCACACGATGATATAACCGAAGAGATCTACATAAAATAGCTTTCACCTTTTCCTGGAATGCATCTCTGGTGGAAAAATTCAGAGTTTCATAACCTAGGTATAGCCATTTTTGATCCCTAAAATTAGGTTTGTATGAATTAGTTCTTTTTGCTCATGATGGCCTACCTAATACGTATCAAGTATAGAGTGAACTTGTTCTGATAGCTAAAGATACACCGCTTCCTTTTAAAGTCAATCAATTGTAATTGGAAAGGAGACTCTCTAACCTTCACCTTTTTCTAATTTTGCCCTTTCTTGTTCTAATGAACTCTCCTAAATAAGTCGTCTCCATTCCAGTGATTTTGCTCCTTAAACAGCTCAATTAATTTACTCTCCATTTCTTTCTTTCGAAAATACTCCTAAATAAGATATTTTTTTTTGTGCTGAAACTTGAAACGAAACCCTGACCTTTTCTTGAACATAAAATTCTTCCCGAATTCTTAAACTAACTTTTTATGGATAGAAAAAAAAATGGGGAAGAAGAAATGCCAGCCTCGTACCTTGCTCTAGATTCATCGCACGATTTAGGAAGGCATTCAACCGCAAGGAGAATATTTCCGTAATGATAATGTCTCACAGTATTTTCCAATTCGATTCGCATTTCGAACATTTCAATTCGGCTGGCCGTTCTGTTGTGCCTGCTAGTGAAACGGAAAATATTTCGAAACCAATTGATAAGGATACCTTGGTGCTATCAAAGCCTTCAATCACATTGCAGCTTCGGTATCGGAGATGTCATTCAAATTTGATTTGTTTTTTTTTTGACAATATTTCCGGGAAAATATTTTCGATATCTCATTCAAATGAGTCGATGATGTGAAGTGAGATGGAATGAACAGATGGTGGTTGATATTTGTGCGAGAAATGGGGGAAAAGCGATTTGGGGAATGCGCCCGCAATTGAATCTTGATTTCGTTGAATGATTCTTCTTTAAAGTGTCATCAAGAATAATATTTGTATTTGTCAGTTTACAAGTTTATTTCGTAATTTGAATTATGATCTCATTTTACACAGATGACCAACTTTTCATCGCCTGGCGGCTATAACGTAGAAACAAGAGAGAGGGCCTAAGTGCTCAGACACCATCTTTACTTTTTTTGAATCTATTCGACTCCTATGATCTTCCCATTAAGACTGATCTAAAAAGACTGTTAAAAACAAAGTAAGTACTGAAGTTTTCTCGCATTAACTCATAGTCACTACGAGCAGGTAGATGGATGCTTTATGTGCACTGGTTGTTGGGTAGCCATCACAAATGTGTCTTCAGTTCTCCAGCGATGTATGCCCAAATTTCAATTCTCATAGATGTCCAAACGTTCGTACAAAGTAGCCCTCGCATACATTTTCATAACAGCAGCTCCTTATTGTACGCTCACGCTAGGGATAGGGGCTGAGATCAGCAGATAATATTCACAAATTTTCAGAATCAATTTGAATCTATTTGACCTAAAAAGCTAAGGAAGAAGAGATATGAAAAGATATTGCATTTAAGGTGCACGCATCGACTTTTGCCATCTTTCAATGTGGTCCCCCACATTGCTTTTGGGTTGGATCGAGGGCCTTTTTCCGTCTTTGACCGTGCAGACACAAGCTAGTACAATTTTTTTGAAAAGAACCTTCCATCATTACCATTCTATGTTACTAAGGGATCTATCCACTCTGTATATTTGTATCTAGTTCAAGATTTGCATACTGTATACAAAAAGGAAGCCCATTCTTACAAATTCATGGCAAATCTCCTTCTATGTAATAACCTCTTTCGTTGCATATTCTCCCGGCCTTTGAAACGATAGTTTTGAGTCATTACCAACAGCTAGTTGACAAAAGTTTCCAAGTTTAATCATCTCATATACTACTGGACTTGAGTGTGATAATTACGTTTTGATGTGCTAATTTACAAACTATTTTAATTGCATCTTCGACCAGATGCTTTGGTCCTTTAAGTGCTTTCAAAGCGTTTTTTAATGACACAACTTCAGCACTCAGCCAGTATCTCTTTAATTGAGTTTTAGGAATAGTTCCCATTCAGTGATGTCGCAAAATATTTACTGATCTGCGATGCCTTTGAAAACATCTAGTTTAAGACACAACACAAAGTGTCCTTTTCCATTCAACCTATCCAACCCCTCCATGTCTAAGCGCATACCTTTCGTGTGTGACATTTTATACCCTCCGCAACTGCCCTTAAGACTTCTTGTGTACACAACTGTCATTCTCAGAACCATGCACTGCTATATGTTTTGATTACAGCAAAGGGAAATCGATTCCATCCCCATTCCATGAAGTTTTCACACTGAACGATGAAAGGAGGCACCTACACCAAGGGTAAGTCGTAAAACAAAAGTTTTGTTTTTTTAAAAAAAAAAAACTATTCAATCTGTGAGTCCTTTTGCCAGAATTCCATCTGAAAGTGAATTCCAGTTGACTCCCTTTCAAAGTAAGCACATTCAATGGAACTACCTAGATACCAAAGTGTTTGGCGACGCTAAGTGTCATGTTAACGCAGAAACAACTTTAATTACTGGAACTAGTCATCAACATTTTGCAACTTTCCGCAGCGAAGTACCTCCTCCGTGAAATAAGTAACAGCCAACTTCATTGAAAGTCCTTCAAGGATTCCTTGAAAAATTCATTAGGTATGTACCTCATTTATTACATGATCCCCGGCATTGTTCGCTTAGTAGCAAGTTATGCTAACGCTAAAAGGCGTTTTGTATGCCTTCCGGGGATGTTGTGTTTCGTTGTGCTTAAAACAAAAACAAGAAACTTTATCCTTAGATAGTGAAATCTCGTCGTGTTGTATCCGATGACATCCTTATTGAAAAGTGAAATTACCACGCAATCAGAGGATACTTTCATTTGATTTCGAGTTTCACGGAAGAAGTTTTTGCTTAAAAAGTTTACCAATTTGAATGTTGGAGGAGGTCCAGGAGAGGATAAGTAAGTCCTTGGCCGCAAGGGACTTGCTAACGGAGGCTCTCATTCGAGAAGATGATGTACTTTGGAGCATTTAGTAATATGATTCTCTTTGGAGGGAATAATTGATTGTTTTGCATTAACATCGTCTAAGTGTTGCCAAGCGAAGTCCTTGCGATGGAGTGATCAGATGTTTTCGAAGTACTCAAGTAGCTGGAAGGTATTTCGATTGGATTTCTATGTAATGACTGGGGATTGTGTGCAATTATGAAATACTAATCGAACGAAATGGATTTATATTTAGGCCAGGTTGGTGTGAACCCATCCATCATTACTCATAATATCGCTGTTGGATTAAAAATGGGTTCCATAGGTTGGGCCAATAAATTGATCATTAATCATGGTTACGCCTTAGATAGATGAAATTGTTCGACATCGAAATTTGGTGACAGTTTTCTAATTGAACAGGTCAACAGGTAGTCCATTACGTGATCAATATTCTGTTTTCACTTTTCATTAAGGTTTGACATGGTTTCTTCAACCTATTTTAAGTCGTTAGCTTCGATTGAGCTTAGCCAAAGGGAGGGGTTATTGTGATAGACCCTGCACTACTTCTAGCAAATGTATCCGTCTATAGGACTCCAGTTCCGAAATTATGGATATGTAAACTTTTTCTCCTAAACGCACAGATTGATGAACAATAGATTGAGCCTTGAAGATTGGCTGAGTAGTAAAGAGTCCTATCGATTTCCCATTGTAGTGTCTTGGGGTTGACACAATTGGTTAGAATTTGAGAATAGTATTGAGAAACCAATGATTTGTCGACAACCACATCGTGTAACTTGGTAGCCAAGTGGTTTGCTGGGACTAAGGATTTGGTACCAGATGTTCGAAAAGATTCAGATGGAAGCTTAAAGATGCTACTATTCAACAATCTGTATACCAACTTCGATACGCCATACTAGGTTTTATACCAGGAAAGCAGTGCTTGGAGTCAAGTTGACAGAGGAAAGTCGTAAGGTATAGAGGTACTCCAAAGGTAAAAGGCTTCAAGTAGCTCTGAGACATTCAAGTAAAGGTTATAGCTCAAAGCCGCGAAATTATCAGAGATGCGATCAGTATCTGACAAGAATATCTCCATCAGCGTTAATCAGGTCAGGATGCACTTAAGGCGTTAGAATCCCACATCAGAAGATTTGAAATAGTCAGGGATTGCCGCAAACTACCTGGATACTGATACTGCGATATACAGGGAAACCAAAAGGCCGACCCACTCACCGGCTAAGAAAGGTTCAGAGCTTCTACAAAGCGATGTTGTTAGAGAAGTAAAACCACCAATCTACGTAGCTAGGACTATTTTTGATAAGCTTTTCATAATATAGTTGACCTTAAGCATTCCCATTTAAAAGGATATAGGTTTAAGGAGAATATCTAGAGAGGTGATGATTCTACGTAGGAAAGCGGTAGAGATTTCCTTTAGTATTCTGCGCTGGAAAAGGGGATAGCTCGGAATAGACTTAAGCTGGAAGTTGGGTCAGCAAACCAATTTGAACATAGAATCTGAAATTTTCAGAATTAGTGCGTAAAATGTAAAGTCACCGACTTTAAGGTCTAGGATCTGAGTCACACTGAGAGTACTCAACAGAGCAATTCGATCTACCGTCCGCATAGTTGCATCCTTAGGAATACTCTTGCAGTCTAGAAGATAGAGTCTATTCACCTCATCTTGCCTTTTAATTTGCTGTACAACCAGATATTAATTTTGTGCTTCAGTTCCCATATAAACCGTATTGGCACAGGATGATTGTCCTAATCGCTCAAGTTGTACCCTTTATCAGGTGCGAAATGGGAGTTTTCTCTTCTTCCGGTTTCTGGTGCCAATTCTCTAGAAGTTCATCTATGAACAAAGTTTGGAATAGGAGGTACAGGACACCCACTTTTGTAGTCTCTTTGTACCCTCTTGTGGATCCTCTTGTCGAAGATTCTTTTCCAGGCCTTGGTTGGTTGATTTGTGAGACTACGCATGATATGGCAGTCTAAGTAGACCTGGGGGATCATGAGTGATGAACATATCTCTCGTTTTCATTGTTTTATGGAGAAAGGAATTTAGATTTTCTAGACGGTCGTCTTGTCAACCTACCTTGTCGATTGGTGTATTAGGAAGCCTAGCTCCTGTACCCAGATCCAGTCTTTCCATAGGGGGGTCTGGTGCAGAATAGATATTAAAAAAGTGGTTCCTTCATAGATCCACGCAAATAGCACTATCAATGGAATCAGTGTAAAGCAATAATTGGCAAGGTTACGCAGAGTTGTTACTTTTGGAATTGTTTCGGAAAGCTCTTCATCTTCCAGTTCTTATGTCTGGGGTTGTTAAGGCCTGAGTAGTTTCCAAAATACGTCACCATGTCACATGAAGATGTTGTAGATGCAGGGGCTTACCAAACTAGGATCAAGTACCTCTTGGCTTATGGCTTCTTTCATCTTTCTTTATGAATCATATGTTCACTTGAACAAGGCGCTTCTGACGTTTCACGTGAGAATGGTCCCTTGGCTTACCTTCTTACAGTTTTGACAAAATCTTCTAAGATATCCAGAGCACCAGCAATATGTGATCAGTAGTGAATCTCAAAAAAGCAATGACATTTTTGTTTGCATTGCTTGAGGGACTAAATTTTATATTCAAATATAAAACATAAAGCTGAAGTAGTTCCATCCAAATTTGTCTTTGCAGTGCTCAGTAGAATACTATCGATTACCGATTGCTCTCATAAAAATAAAATCGACTGTCATTGCAGATAATTTAATTAAATTTAACATTCGAACCATTTTTTACCATCGACAATATTCCTCTGTGTCCTTATTAATTGCGAGTCCTTTACAACCGATACGCGCGCTCTTGGCACGTATTCCCCTTTTTTGCAATACACTTCAACGACACTCACAGAACAGGATACTTTGTTGGCATTTTTTTATATTGAATTTATTTTAACGACACTTGAATAAAGGGATGTTGCATCTGATATACACGATGGCACGTCAGGACATATGTACACACGTTTATCGATGAAACGTGAGCTTCGTAATGGAATCGTTTTACTACTGCTCCAGTACCCAATACCGCCGGCAACATCATACATTCCTCGTAAAAGTCAATTTACGAAGATTTTATGTTCCGTTCTCGCGCTCCGGAATGAGGAATGCGTTAGCCATGTTATAAATCCAACATCATTACTTTCAATTTGCATAAATGTCTGGGAAAATCCCATCTTCCGGAACCGTGTCTATCATGTATTTTTGAATACGTTTGTGTTCTAAACTGTGCTCGGTTAGCACAGTGAAATGTGCTTCCTCTCTGGGTGTGGTTTTGACTTTTACGTCTCAAATTAATACACATGAATCTTTCAGGATCACAAGATGGAAAAAAAAACCTGTTAACGAAGTTCGGTCATAAAAATTTGAGTGATAAACTGAGGTGACAACAAATAATGTTTTCTAATTTCGTTACAGCTACATGTTATCAGGGATTTTCGAAAAAATATATAAAAAAAGCCACTTGGAAGCTTTGTCCGTAGAGTGGTTTCGATAGTGCCGCCCAGTGATCCTTACATTTGTCTCATTGGCACGGTCTGCTGTGCAATATTTACCAACATACTTTCTAGACAAATCCACTGTAAGCCACTTTAAAAGCATTATACTCTCTAGACAAACAGAAATACCAATTGGTACAAATTCATGTCCCTAATGCCAAAGTCATCACAGCTAATAAGCCGTGTTTGCTTTGCCATTTAATTTCATATCCCCCAGGTTCGCCACTTGTTATTATATTTTCGCCTCCACGCCACGTATCGATGGAGTTCGAGAGCGAAAGTGATGGATTATCCTATCTTTTTTCAATTATACCCATCGGTGGAGGAAGCATATATGTACATATGAAAGGAAATCCTTTTAAGCCCATAGTAACCTCTGACGCACTTCGGCATTCAATTCAAACAAACAATAAAAAATAAATAAATAAATAATCTCCCCTAGCCCTGAAGGGCTACATCACCCACAGCTACTCAAAAAAAAAAAAAAGTAAAATAAAAATATTTGCAAAATTTGCGCAAAATAATCCCCAGGGGATGTTCCGGAGGCCTGGTAGGGCTTGTTGAAGCATAAAACAGCGACCAACCACACGATAGTACGTACCCACGTTACATGTAACAAAGGAAAACTTTGTATGTGGGCTCGTTTGTGGTTCCGTGGTAATCATGTTCGTTTGGCATAAATCTGATTACAAGGGAGGCAACTTATAAAAGATACAAAATACAAATTTTAAGCTTACAGTTGATTATAGTTTTGTTGATGTTTGGGCATGTTATGGGGAAGAGTTCGGCAAAACAAATTGAAATCAGGAGTCTATTGGATTCCTACCGTCATTGGTAGATTTATGAGGTTTTAGAGTATATTGATCGGATTGTGTGTTGGTTGGCATGAATGGACTTAAATAAGTTACAATGGCACAACTGGTAGACAGGGAGAATCCTTTTGTCTTTGTTTCATCGAATGGGTCACATCCACACCGAAGCTATACAAAGATCCTGGTGGCTACGGAATTTTTCCTGAACTCATACAACGTGGAATAGACACTCTCAGCGAATCCCTTGTGGGTATCTTTAGATCTAAATATGAACTCAGCTACATCCCAACAGTGTGGTACAGAACCACACTACACAACTGCACTGACAAGAGGACTAAAGGCTTCTGGGTCCACTCAGAGAAAAATGGGGTTTTGAACAAAAGATTATTTAGCGGACTTACCTCTCGATTATAACCTAAGAATAAATCCTCCTGATTCGGTCTATAAAAGGTCTATCAATTTGTCTCCAAGGATAGATACTAATGTGGTCAACACTTAGAAGTTCCACATTTTCCTCCACAACTTCTCCACAAGGCCCTCTTACTCAAAGATCCACTATGTTTTTATATCGAATAAAGTCACAAGTGCAGCCAACACTCGGATCACTACTGAGCCCCTGCCACAGGTTTACTTGAAATTAAGTCTAATTAGATTGATGGGTCTTCCTTTGTGTGTACAGTTCCTTCGTCATAGTTCAAGTTATTAGTACGTTAAACTACGGAGCAAGAAGTTATAGTTTCACGTTCACTACCTCAAGCGAACGTATGACAAACATCCGGGGGTACAACTGTCATAAAAATCGTCTCAATTAACAAATTCTGCCTCCGGATACGGCTTCAAACCGAAGGGCCCTTTTATCCGTTTGAAAAATATAAGACGCTCAACACGAATGGTGGTAAGAAGCTAGGATCTGGATCCCATAGGCCTGACGTTCTAAGACACCACCCTGCTAAAACTGACTTCATTCCTTTGGACCATCTGTTTGATTAAAGATGAACTTTTTTTGAACTTTGGGAGAATTACAAAACTGTAGCCTTGAAACATTCAATATGCTTACATTGGTATTTTTCGAAATGAACTACTTCTGACCAGGCGCGTGAAGAATTCAAAATTCTGTCTAATCGTGCTGGTATTCGAAATTCGTTCGGGCCCGTCAATCAACTTCAAATTTCCAAATAAATTCATTTTAAACATAACATTCGCTATTTACTCATTAATTCCACCACCAGCTGGTCAATCAGTCCGACATTATTTGAGCAGACGTCCGTCATCAGTTCACAGCTGGAACTCGCCTCTGTAAACACGCAAATGATCTGCAGTTGATTTTTGATACGAAACATGCGTCATTAGCGGATTACGTCCAAGTTAATATTTGCATTGAAATGTGGGCCGGCCAGACGGTCATTTAAACCACCAGGAAGCCACAAAACACAAGTAGGGGCCAATGCAGCTAAGTTGGGCGCACAAATCCAATTATTTCGTGTTTACGACTGGTAAACAGTTTGTCGTTCCATTTCTGGATTAGGGGTTCCAAGACGGCCGACGTGCGTATGCTTGTGCCAATTTGATAAGCTTAATTTGGTGGATTTACTCTTGTAATTACCAGTGTAACATGACTTTGCCCTTGGCCGCTAGTACATGGCTATAAATAACATGCTCTGTGTCGTACTCAACAAGTTACTCCGAATAGTGTGGGTGCGTACAAGTAATCTTTAAATTAATTTTTACTGGGCTCTCCCTTGGCCGGAGGAGGGCTATATCTTTGTTCATGTTGAACTGAGGCAAATATTTTACATGCCATCTTCCGGTGTGTGTCTGAGGAAAGTTATTTTTAGCTCAACAAAGATTTGATACACTGGCGTGGGCTGTGGCATGAACATGTGTCTCCAGCAGAAGATTGTAGTGCTTAACTTCGGCGTTATGAAAATCTACTGTAAATGGATTTCTTTGGTTGATCCTGGACACAGTGCTTGAGTAAATATTTCCTTCCTCATAAATCCACTGTGTGTATCATATTGCACACATTTCCTTAATGACTGCAGGATGTCGTATGGAGTTGAAGGTAATTTTCCAGCAAACCACTACATTCTGCGCAATATTCATCACGTGCTGGAACGGCTTGTTGATGAAGGCAGTAGCTGGCGTCATAAGGAAAAAGGACGAAAAAAGTAATATTAATTATGCATGTATCTAACGTATCTTTAGACGGAGAGGTTGATGCCAAAGGCAAGCTGTGATCCATTAGCTGGATGCATGTGTGACGGAGTTAAAGGTTGATGTCATTAGCAACCACTATTGGTAATAAGCTTAGCTATAAAGTAATCTACTTGGGTATGCATGTTCTAGCTCAGAAAGTCAATAATCTATTTAAAGGACGCTTTTATGAAAGTCTCGAACGTGGTGGACGAAGGTCTTTCTACTCTACTTTGACATCCAATAATTGGTATTGATAGACTGTAGTGGCTTCTTGCATATTTATGAAGTTGGTCTATATTTAGAGCAGCGTTTTTATTTTTGTTTATAGCCTGCTGGAAGGGACTGCTCCATTAGAAGTGGATAATTAAAAAAAATGGGTCGGTATTGGTATTGGATTGACCAACTGCTTGAAAGTAGACTTGTCCATGTTGGGCTGGGATGCTGAATATGTCACGTCTCAAGGTATACTCCTACTCTTGGATTAAGAACGGTTAAGGGTCATAACCTATGAAAAAAAAAAACTGCAACACTCCTCAACGTTCCAAAAATATCCTCTGTCTCGTTAACGGACACTCGGAGAACCATTCCTACTGCCACTCTGGAAGCTATACTTTGAGAAAACGATGACCATAAACCACATGACGGTCTCGATAATCCTCCTAACTGACTCTTACTAATATGGAACTCGCAGGTATCCTTATCAACCATAAGTGTATTTTTGAGTAATTCGGGCTTATTTGTTAGATCCACAAATATGTTTGATGCAAGTGCGCGTGTCTGCTCAACGTACTGGAAAGTGTATCACCACACGATTGTTGCATCATTGCTGTATGCGGAACAGTCGTAGTTTGGCTTTTGAGTAACACAACGGATTGCAGTCCCTTAGAATCGCCTTGAAAAGCCAATCGCCAATAACATGATCCAGGTTGGGTAAACAAAGCCACGGATATCTTCACAAGACCAAATGACCGGGAGTCAAGGAGTTATGCTGGGTTTTGAAATGAGGGTGCAGGCTGTCACCTTCCTGACCGTCCTCTCTTCGTTGTACTCGTTACCAGTTGGATAATTCTGAAGGGGCTTTTTGCCCTTTGGACGGAGTATTTAGACAGGAGTCTTCAGTGATCAGTTTCACATCTTGTATATCATTTTGGGGATTTGTGGACTGTGACTGATCCATGTCTATGGTGGAAGGTTATTTCTATCCTGCACTGTCCACTGATGGGATCCCTGGCTTTCTGGACAGATTCTAATAGTTTGTGTGCCTCTTGAATAACAAATACGTCGATCTTTCTTTGTCTTTACTTATACATTCCATATTCCTAAAAAAATTTTTGTTATTTGGTGCTGAGAAGTGATTTGGCTTGGCTGCCTTTTAAAGTGATAGATTATTTAGGATTAACCACGGTGCACCACATAGAAGCGATATATGTATCTTTTCACCCCGTTTTTATAGATTTATGCAGTCAAGGATCAACTAGGAGTCGCACTATTTATACATTCAACATCTACATCAGAATAACACAGACAGATCGGATCAAAATATGCAGTAAAAGTTGACTGTTAGATCGATCATATACAAAGCCAAGGACTTTAAAACATTGGTTGAAGACTGTGAAAACTGTTGAAGGATTTTATTCGAATATTCTTAAAGTTGGGGACATTCATTTATAAATATCTAAGAAGCTGACCATGGACATCCTTTAGTGTCTTAAATTTCAAGGATAGTACTTCAGACACTATTTGTTGGACTGGAAAGCTAAAACTAAGACATTCGCTTCCAGGAATCCGATGAAATTGATTTGGAAATGTTTTCAAAATATGAACACTAGAGCTGAAGTGAAGAAGGCGGTGCTGGATTTGAAATCCACCGTTCTATGTTATAAAAGCTTCTCAAGAGAGTAATTTACATTCGACTGCCTAAAGACTAATTCTGCTTCAGAAGATTCCTTGTTGCAAGCAGGGAGTAGAGTGGATATCCTGCTTCCACCACTGAAAAAGAAAAACTAGACTCGATCAATTAAAAATGTACTAGATTCGTATCCTGTAAAAAAAATAGTTAAGAGGAAAAGTCTAATAAACAGCGCCATGGTATAGTGTAAGTTCTCCATTTCAGTTTTTGATCAAATTAGCTCCAAACTTAAGTGTTTCTCCTCCAGAATCTGTTTGACACTAAACTGTCAACGCGTCAGTAGCTCAGATTTACTTTCCTCACACTTCCAGCACACAGCTCTATCCGAAGAAAGGTACACCTATCCACTTGTGTCTAAAAATGTTTTCCAAGATGATGTTGACTTTTTAATGGAGACGAAAGTAACAAATGAAATGTGGAAACGTAAACTTTCAAGCAAGCAACTCTTTTGTCCTCGAGGGAAATAAGTTTCGAGAGATTTTTATTTTTATTCCTCCACCCCAGCCAATGTTTCTAAGGGACTAGAGATTGCCAAATATCACCGTCAGTGATTTTGTCGTTGATTCGTGAAAGAAAAAAGAGAAAAAAGTGACGAAAAACTTTTCTTCATCAGTTGAATAAACTTTCTACTTCATGGGAGGTCTGTCCCCTGCCGAATAAGACCGGTGAGAGTGTTCGCCATCAAACATCCACAGGAGTCCTATTCCAACAATCAAAACAAATAAAATAGAGCTCCAGGTGTATAGCTTGGTCGTTCAGCGTGTACAAAGGTGATGTTTGATTAGGTAACGACAAACAATATTTAATTGAATGGAGCTCCAGCCCGATGCTGATGGGTTGATTGATTGGTCATTTACGTTTACCAAGTGAAAGGAATTATTTCATGAATTATTTCGCACTGAATATGGTTGAACAGAGTAATTGTATTGGATGGAGTTCTGAGAATACTTGGGAAGCAATTTCGATGGGGGAAACTGAAGGTAAATGTCAAGGATTCTTTGGCGTAGAAGGTACGTATTTGTTCCCTTGTCTCGAGAGAATTGGGAAACTATTTGATGAACTTTGAACAGTTGTACTGAGAAATGCCTGAAATGTATTTATTTGAATGTTTAGACTTTTTGTTTTCCAGGTATTACTTCGCTGTGATCTTGGGTTTGCAGATCATTCATTAACTTTTCAATTTTCAATGGAGGAAGTAAGGGAGCTCCTTATTATCTGAACTATTTCCGTGGAACAAACAAGTAGTTGCTGCTGTTGTTCTGCTTACGAACTTATCTCAAAGACTGACCAAGGATACGTTTTGCATCTTTAGTGAATAAAGGATATTTCTAATGTCTGCAGTTTCTAATGTCTGCAGTAGATACTGGTAAAAGAAATCCATATCGATCGTTGCCCTGAGACATCTTAGTAGCTTATTGCGAATCATGATCAAACCACTAGCCTTCCTACCTACCTTGCTTGCTGAAGATCATTTTTCAATGAAATTCATGATTTTCTTCAAACTTTTGCGGAGCCCAATTAAAGTAGTTTCGAGGCTTCATATGTTCGAAAAGATCAGATCTTCAGTTCATTTTTTTTTGTAAGGCTGAAGGCCAAGTTCTTAGTACAAAATGTACCACAAAGTCGACTGAGAGATTTCAAGTTCTTGTGAATGGCGTGGAATCGACTGGTTTGCCTCGGTTTGATCTAAAGCACCTACGGCTGCGACATTTTCGATACTTCGACAGTGATACTTCGACAATAGTGAATATATTGACGCAAAGTTATCCTCAATAGCACGGACAGCCGATGGGACCGAAAATTGAAATAAGTGTTCTTAAAGTTGGGACCAAAGACTCAGAGTTTCGGTAGTATCTTTAAATAGGTTTTGAACATTGTTTGTTTATAAACTTTATCATTATAAAAATATAAAATCTTTGCTGATGTTCTGATATTAGCAAATCCTAAAATATGTTTAAATGTGCACTTGTATGAAAATACGAAATTGTTATGTCCCTATTGAAAAACACTTTACGTTGTGACTATTGCTGCCAATAACCATTGGTGTACTCCAAATTCGTTACAACTTTTTTGGAAAAAAAAAACCGGAAAACAAGATCAGAGAGAGTCTTTTATAAAAAAGGATTCAGTACACATACCCAATAGCATTTCCCGATGTCTGGCTTTCACAATATCCTCTGATAGCCCTCAGTTCTTTCAACAATTTACCAATGACCTCATACTACTCATATTACGGCATGCGCTCATGGAATTTATATAAACTTTAAACTTTTTTAATAAATACCAGACTTTTTTAATATAATCCTGCCGTGTTGAAGGCGTTAATATCTCATAAATACTAGAGAATCTGCAACGGAATGGGGAATGTGATGCGATTGAATATATTAAACATTTCCCTACACATGCATTTGGTATTTGCATATTAAATACGATGCACAGGAGGGGAGAACAAAGGGATGTGTGGGTTTCTGATATTTGACTTTGTAAAGGAGCGAAATTGTTGGGGAATTCCGAGTGCCAGATACTCACGTTTGACTGCAAGAACTAAATACCATCATCCGTGTTGGCTGCGGGATTCACTTTTCTCATTAATATGATGCGAGATTGCTATTTAATAAATAATTAAAATAAAGCTGGCAATTGAGTCCTATGTCATTGCATGGAACAGATGGTTTGGTTTATTTATCGAACATTACGTACATATAAAGGAAGATATTAACGCAAATTTTGGAGACCAATCCTACAGCATATTTTCATCTCAAAACTTTTAAAATGCAGGGAAATAAATAACAGAATCACGGATAAAAAGTATCTTAACTGATGTCTCGCTAGATATAATGTAGAAAAGTAAATATATGAAAAAATAGTTTCGTATACGCCACCGAGCTAGGTACCCACTTCTAAGTCCTACATCCTCGAGGCACAAATGAAGCCAGATATTCTGATATTCACCAGCTTTGGTGATGCCTCGGTAGGTATGATGGAGACAAAAACTTTCAACCGAAAATGTATGAAAAAAATTGTTGCGTATACGCCACCGGACGCGATACCAACTTTTTGTACTCTTTTTCGAGGTACAAGTCAAGCCAGATATTTTGGTTTCTGTGCATCTCAACAGAGACTTAGCTAAATGTATTTGAATATTAGCTTTGTCATTTGCATTTATGTTGTCCTTTTAGAATAATTCTGAGTAGTGTGAGTAGTTTAGTTTGTTCTATCTGTTTGCCAGTACATTGGAAGACTCAATGTCTCAGAGCTTATTCCCTTAAAAGAAATATTTTATGTAGACAAGCTCTTGGCTATAATTAATATTCTCTCGTTTGCCTCTATTTTTATTTTCAGTTGATTGTATTACGCACCGCCGTAAAAACAAACCCTGCACGAGACCTTATTCCAGAAATACAATTTGTGTTTTCAAGGACTCCAGTCTACGGTTTTTGATTAAATTATCCTCAACCGAGTGCACAACCTTCACAACACGTCACATCGTCAAGAAGCATAAACCCCCATACATGTCAAGTGTACTGGAAGTAGGCAGCCACTAATTTTTAATTTGCCAAAAATTAACAAGAAATTGCCGGTGATGAATATTCATTCAGTTGGAGAGTAAAAAAAAAAAGAAAAGTAAACTCATTTGCAACAAGGATAATACGTTGAATATTTACACCTTCTGCTGTACTACGGCTTATTTCCGGTCTCGAGAAGTGTGGGTAGGGCTAAGCGAATTTTTGGATGTTTTACTGTTTGTAATGAAAATTTATTGCCTATCCAAGAGGACTTTGCAACATGCCTCAGATTGTCAGGATTACATTGAATTAAGTAAAATGTAAATGAATATTTATATCAAGGTTGGAATTTGGCCCAAAGCATACGCTGGCTGGAGAATGTCTAAAATTTCATTGGAATCTTTCTGTATAGAGGAGATACTCCTTTTTTCATTACACTAATTAGTGTTTACAACAAGGCTAATATAAAGCAGTTGAAAGGACCAAACCCCGAATATAATAAACCAAATTGTTGCTCATTATTTTTTATATCTTTTCGGTTATTAATTCATCCATCAAAGGCATAGGATTTAAGTCCTGCTTCCAACCTAACCAGATCTCTTTATCTAATTCCAAGGACATGGTAGGTTCTGCAAACGAAAATGTGGAGAAATAGTAAATCATGATAACTGGGAAACGAATCAACTAACTAAGTTTGTCGTGTTGGATAAAAATAAGAGTCCTCCCCCCGCCCCGAGTAATTACAATTTTCTGCTAGGTAAGTCGAAAAGAAGAGAAAAAGGATAATCGGTTTAACGTAAGAAGGCACAAAGAAACTGATAGTTAACCAAATGGCCTGGAATCGATTGGATTAGTGAGGGGCAGATGCGACCATGGCGAGACACTTAATCTAATTTTGATGAGAAAACTTAATCAGATCATCAATTAACTATGGTTGGACGAAGGATGAGAACAATAATGCATCCTTGAGTTGTCTTATGACTTTGTTTAACCAAAAGAGGATATGACCGAGAAATGATGGGATAAAGGAAAGCTTTTTGAATAGAATCGGTACCGTAGGACACTCTTCGATCAGGAGAAATCCATTGTTCCATTGAATAGGAATAATTTATCATAAGTATACGCACATAGGTACATGTCTTTAATAATAAACTTCGACCAGAGGAACTTATCTTCTAGGTTAAGCAGTGAAGGGGGGTAACCATAAGACTCTTATAGAAGAAAAGTTCATTCCAATATCCTTGTCGTAACAGAATTTATTAGGAAACTAAAACAAAATGGCCATAGTTTTGTATTATTCGAATCGAAATACATAAAGCTATGCAGATGACAGGTGACCAGATAGCAATGATAGCTTTTCCAATTGTTATGTTTCAGCAGCTGTTAAAGGTACCAATATCACTTAGCTGTCAAAATATTTCGAAAATTTTGCCATTTAATCGTGCATCATTTTATGATTACGGAACGTGCGGAAATTATTGAAAAAATATTATCGAAACTCTGATTTAGTTGTAAATACGTAACGTGAATTTCGAGGTAAGGTCGATCTTCATCATTGCTTCAGTGTGCAGGCAAGTCGTCGCAACGTGGAAAAGTTTAAGCAAGACTAGACTCTTAAGGACCTTAAGCCACCAACCAGGCTGAGAAATAGTGGGAAGTGAAGAAAACATAGCCACCGTAGCGGCCAGTATCAAAGAAATGTCGACCAGCTGAATTGGACATTGCCGGAGAGACAACCCGGCTTATTTGGCAGTTGGATGTGGGCCTACATCCATATAAGATTATGTTGTCACAAGAATTGAAACCGAATAACCATAGACAATGCGTGAGCTTGCTAATTGGCCGTTGAAAATGTTGAATGGAGATTCGAATGTCATAAAGTCAGAACAAATTTTCTACCTCATACCGTAGTGGTTTTATTTAAGTTTTGCTTCCTATCGTCCTTATCTGGTCACCTTTTACTAACAATTTATTTTAGTTTTTACGAAATGACAAACGATTATTATTGATGTATCTACCATATGAAATAGTGAACCGTTGCACCTCCGATTTATATTCCCGCATCTATGGGTTCATAGAGTACACGAAATGAGAAAGAAAATACTCCTCAACTTTATTAGAACATTCCTGCAACCATTTGGTATGCAACAAATGGGGAGCATACCTTCGGTCGTGATCTAGCTCGAAATTAACTTTACACACAGTATAAGATAAATTGAGTAAATTCCAGAGAAGTTCGTTTTCGCTCCTGCACAATGCAAATATTAGCTCTGAGTTATGTCTCACTTCGTAGACTCGTGAGCGAACTTCGTCCGGGTGAGTTGGTAAACTTTTATCTTTATGATTGCAAAATATGCGTGAGACTTATTTGAGGTGTTCGTTGTGCGGTGAACTTACGTCAATCTTTGCATTCTTCTTGAAAGTTGGGTCCTTACCTCGATGAACTGCGATTCATTAAAAAAAATTCAGTTATTTGAAGTCACTGTGCTATAAGTTGAAGTTTAAGCACGCTCAGGACCTATGGAAATTTAAAACAATAAGAATAAAGGCTTGGGCTATTTTATTGACTTTGAAGCATTGTCTTGCTATTACTGTATTTGCACTTGGTTTGCTCAAAATACGATCTTAAGACTACATCTCCTCGAATTGAATAGAAACAAACGCTTGGTCTTCTCATCGAACTACCTGCTTACGATGATGCGAATTCAATAAATGCTGAGATCTTTACAGACCTACTCAGAGATACACATAAATGGACAGCCAGTCTCCAGAAAATCCTTTGGAATGTACACGCAGCCTCAAATGAGGGGACACATAAAAGGGATAAGAAAAGACCTCTGTAGCCTCCTCTGTGTCTAGTTGGACGACCCTGGCAGATAAAGTCACGTATCTCAGAGAACTGTGCAGAATTTAAAAATTCACTGCATTGATACTACCAGCGACATTAAAACTTAACCAATTGAAGCTTCCAAACCATACTACCATACTGGTTCCCTTAGACACTTTAAGAAAAGATCTACAAAGACTACCCAACGTCGGAGACAATCTACCATTTGCTTGATTCGGACCATTGCACTTTTGGGAGATGGACACACTTGAACACAGAGACATCCGCTATAACACCATCCAACGACTTCACACTATACATGTTAATCCAATCTGTTCCCGAAGAGATGATTGGAAAAAAAGATGTAGTATTTAGCTCTCTCACTTAGAGTTCCAAGCTTTGGAACTTCATTCCAAAGAGTACATGAATTCCAAGACTCATCAAAACCTATGGGAAAGAACTGGTGGATGAATAAGCAAAGATGAGAATCAAGAAGTAGGACTGATAGATCCTCAAGAAGTAGGATATCTAGCACTTCTTAAATTAAACATAAAGCACGGTTTGCGAAGCTTGCTTATGAGAGATGGAGTGCACTCTCTATAAACTGAAAATACCACAGTTCTAAAGCCAAGCGATTCCTGATGCCAAAACCATGGACTTAAAGTTCTTAATGGGCATGATTATCGGTGAAAACTTTTAGGTGGGTCACAGAGCACCGATTACCTCTGCACAAGTTGTGGCGATATAGACACAGAAAGGAACTCATCTGAATTACTATATGAACATCCAACTACCAGGAAAACCACCACCCGTCCTAAAATGTATAACAATCTCAAGAACAAGGCTTAGCTAGCTCAATGCTTCAAACGAATTGTCCACATCTTTTGAGTTACTTACTCCACAATAGGGGTTTACAATGGATCCATGGGTGATCCAAGTGTTAGCTACCTACATACACACCTTTCTATCTACCTATCTACCTTCTACCCACAGGTGTAATTATTTTTTCTTTCATTTCGTCTGCCCAGAAGAACCTTCTCTACAACAAAGCCCTTTGCCTTTTAAGCGATTTACCTTGGAGCAACTTCCCTAAACGGATCATAGCTGGATTGTATCAAATCTCCCCTAAAAGGGCTTCCTTCAGCTCCTTTGGCAAATCACTTGACCATAAAATCGTTTTGGAATTGCAATCCAATTCCAAGCGCTGGACTTTCCCTCCACGCACTGTTGCGGAAAATACTTCACTGATAACATAAGGAATCTATGCTTATCTACGTACGTAAACACACCATTTAATCATCCCTCAGGGTAATACCATTATTATACAGTACGAAATTAATCTCTATTGCAAGTGGAGCGTCGGTTCCAGAGCTCATTATCTTGATTTTAATCGATTTGACGTCAACCAGGGCCCGCTAAATGTATAATTTAGCCACATACACGGTCGTCAAGTTCCGAGAGGACGAAATTCAATTTGAGCGCTGCCAGCAATTTGTCAAAATATCAAACTACAAATCGTCAATCGGGGTTTCAGCTTCACAAGTATGTGAACTACTTTTTCGAATCCCCATGGGCTCAATCCGGCCATATGCAGTGATACAAGTGTGACAAAAATAACTCGACTTGTGTGGATCCCCTGGTGATTTCATCATTATCATTCAAGTCACGTGCGTCCAGTCGTGATGTCGAAAATTAACTTATAGATACATTGGGTTTGTTTACATCTATGGTTTCCCGGCAACAAATTAATTATGTCTACCGAGGAAGTTTCAACAAGTCGTTTCGGGGCTACGCAGTTCATTTTGGCCAACTCTTGATCGATGTGAGAGAAATAAAGGGGAACCGTCTGCGGGTTTGGTTGTCAAAAATGTCTGCGGGTGATGTTAAGACTTGGTAATTTAATGGGTTTCTGGGTTCAACAACGGATTCCCATAATTAACAAAATTAATGAAGTGAAAGGATGATTTCTCTTCCCTTGCTTGTGCTTACGGACCCGTTTGCGTGTGGAAGCGTGGCTTTTCACAGGATGTAATGAACTGTTGTGCGAATGACGGAAGGAAGTAGAAAATTAGGACTGTTAATGCAATGATGATGGAAAATCGTTTTTTTTTTTAAATACTTGAAGGGAAAATTAGAAAATAAAAAATACAATCAATCTTGAGGAAACTGTGGATGCTAGTGTTGAATCCGATGCTATACGTACGAGTTCGTGTTTTTTGCTGCGATTTTCAAAAACTTTGTCAGTTTATCTAGTCAACTGAATTTGAATTGGGAGCTGCCTTGCAATATGTTAGTAAGGTGCTGAGAATGTGAAAGAAATTTTTCTACAGACCGCGTAATGGCAACCTGGACCAACATCACTCACGCTGTCAGGCAGAATGAACCATTCAACGTAGATATCAAAGCAAAGCCAGGATAGCAATAAGCAAGCTCAAAACTAAGAAGGCTTCTGGGACTTCGACAAGAAACTCAAGATATCCCAATCGATGACCATTAACTTTTTATCGATTTCAAAGTCGAATATCGGGCATTTATGTAGGGTGAACAGATAAGACCTACAAGAAAAGAAATTTAAATAAAGTAACAACGCTGTGAGATATAAAACTAGTTCTGGCTTTATTTTGAAGGCACATTCATGCCATTATATGTGAAGTAGAACATAATTCAAATGACAGCCTCGGCTTCGCTGACAGTGCTTCAAGCGGTGGTTCCAATCCATGGTGACACAGTCCAGTATGTGCGACATTGTTCCAACAGTGCTTCAAATGTTGGCCTCGAGGTCGTTCGTTTATTAGCCCCCGAGAAAACAATCGAGTGGGGTCAAGTTGCATTATAGCGGCGGCCAATTGATGAACGCTCGCCGTGATGCGGATTGACTCTTTGTGAATCCTTGACGCAGAGGAGATTACTTAAGGACTCCTTAAGTGAATTGGAGAGAAAAACATTTTAGTCCAAAAATGTATGAATAATTGGCTTAGCTTGTGCCAACGACCAAGATACGTACATCCGGAATCAAACTTCTCGTGGCACAATGAGTGTCAGATATTCTGCTTCTGTGAATCTTTGGCACATACGAGCTTAACTGAGGCGTCCCTAAGTGAATTGGAAAGGAAAAAATTTTCAGTCCAAAAAATGTACGAATAAATGGCTTACGTTTGTGCCAAAATTGGTTACGTATACGCCACCAAACCATATACCCATTTTCTGACTTTGCTTTCACTTTTCAAACTGAAAGTCAGATATTCCGATTCTTTGAATCCTGTGCCTATACATTTCTGTGATACTGGCCGCTACGGTGGCTATGTTTTCTTCATTTCCCACCAATCTCTGGCTGGTTGGTGGCTAAAGGTCCTAAAGATTGTAGTCTCGCTTGAACTTTTCCCCGGTGCGACGCACGTTCAGCTAACGTGAAATGATGCACGATAAATTGGAAAACCTTCCTAAATGTTTGGCAGCTTAATGTCATTGGTGGCTTTGACAGCTGCTGAAACATATGTATTGGAAAACGTATGTCATTGCTGTCTGGTCACCCTACAGCTGGTGTTTCTTTGTTTGCTAGCATCGTATCTTAAATTCTATTTTATTTATTTGCGACAGTTATTGATGAAAACATTTTCATGCAGCGAACTGAAATATTACGTATACGACCCCAGACCTGTTGCGCCCTGCACACTCAAACATTTGACATCCAGCTTACCCGAAGCAAAACCGCGTCTAAAGACTTAAATCCATATACGTCCTGGGGAAAGCATCCTTCCGAGTGACAAATATCATTTGTGCAGTTGTGTCCTTGCAATCGCAGCACGATATTCAACGACTAACGCAAGTAGAAATTCACGACTGCACGCTGTGTACACGTCTGTGTCGTTAATTCACTGTCTACTGTCTGTAACCTTTCAAGTATTGACAAATTAATTTTTAATTATTTTTCTGTCACCGGAAGGCAAGACCATTTTTCAATAAAAAAAAGCACACCGTCACATCTTTCTCGCCAGAAGCCTTATTTCATGACGGACAATGTCCCCTCCATTTATCCATTACTCGCAGGATACAATGATGAATTGTTATTTATTCAGCTCCCGCATTCATTATTTACGGTAGAATGATTAATGATGCTACGGAACGACAATCTATTTATAGATAAATAATAAATTATCAATCAATTGCGTAAAATAAATTTCTCTTCCTCGTGCATCCCTGACTGGATGCTCGTGCGGAAATTCAAACATTTTCCTCGGAAGATGATGTTTTTGAACCCAAGCACATGATTTGTGTTTCAAATTTCGATTTGAAAAACATTTGCAAATAAATTGTAGGCCCCATCATTGGAAAATGTGTATTCTTCCTCGAGAGGGGTTGATCGCTAAGGATTACAACTGTTCCGAACGCAAATGAACTTTCGAAAACAAATTACGATTTTTGGTTAGACAACAAATTAAAAGGAAATTTGAGTTTACTCCTAGTTTGGGTGTTTTTGGAAATTTTTCGCAACACCTCAAAGGACACTGTTGGAGAACTTCATACAAATAGCGGTGTTTCGTTGCAAAATAAATAGGAAGTTTTAGGCGGAACAACTTAGGGCGAAGATACATTTTCACACAATCAAGATGAGTAGTTATTTGTGTATGAAATTAGTTGAATCTCGTTTAATCTTCCAGCTGAGTTGCACTTAATTAGTTTGGAATTGAATTTTAAGAGAGTGTTTTATGGCAACACTTTGCCGTTAATTCGAACAGGATTTTGGCAAAGTTTGAGCATAAGGATGAGGAAAGGAAATTAATTATATAGCTACTTAGTTAGGCGTTGAAAATTTCATTACCTCGCAGTGGATGTGGTTCGATAGTTGTTCTGCGTCTTAGGAGACGTTTTCAAAAGACCCACTAGGAGCTGTGCCAGTGAGAGTCCTAGGGATGTTTCCGAATATGGTCCCAAATCACTTGCAAACTTGTCAAAGTATTATAGAAAAAATCGACCAAATGGACTTGTAGGTCTCTAAAGGTTAACAAATCACTTGAAGGGTTGATCAATCAGTTTCCCGATTAGAAGACTAGCCAGTGGTGCTACCCCGCAAAAAGTTGTTTCATCTCATCTTCTCTATAGTAATGGATCTGGAAAGGTCAAAATACAGAACGATTGCGTCTGAGAAAGACATTGGCAATACAGTGTCATGGTCCTCCAAGTACGCATTGCGAGTAAATACAAACAAACCACAACCTCATCTTCTCTTAGATGTTCTTGCGAATAAGTCACCTCACAGTGGCGTTTTTGAAGAAATTGGGTGCATCAAGGTCAAGGATGGAAATTGTGTATTGATCCACTGATTTGCAAAATCATCACATATCTCCTCCTCCTTCGCGTTTTGGGTCAAATCAACCAAATTCAACAAAAAACTTAACCTATAAACCCAAATCGCATGATTTAGACTTTGGTGTACTCATTTGCTCGCTGTTTAGCGTTTTTGAAGAAATCGGGTGACCGATTCAAAATTCAGGACTCATTTAGCTAATGGAATACTTCCTGGATGGTATATCTGGTTGCATCACACATCGCAGAGAGAGTAATCTACGATTAGTAGGTACCGGTGCTAAAATGAAAGCTGGTTAACATTCTAAGGTATTCAAACGATTAAAAAACAGGATGTACCACCCAAGGTAAGCAGTCATCAGTGGGCCCTTTCCACATGCACATCAAGTCCAGAATATGTAACGAAGTCTCAAGAGAAGAACCTTCATAACTGCAATGGATATGTTGTACCACATCCATGTACACAGATGTACGTGCAACATATGCAACCTTGTCTGTCTATTGAATTTTTAAGCAATTGCCTCTCTGCTTTAACACTTGCGAAGGGATGCTGATCCATCTATTATTCATGGAATGGCTTAGCCGATATGAAAGTGTCAGAACCAGGAAGGATTTATGGAATTATTTCCCATTGCAGTAGATTGAAGTGAAAACACGGATTCCTACTATAGATGCCTTCGAATTTGTGTCCTAAAATGGCTTCGTATTGTACGCTGCAGGTGGTGCTTGGGATTACCAATTGTTAAGCGAAACAGTTCATTGGTCTACCGAATTTCATTTTACATGAATGAGTCTAAATAAGTAAACAGAAAACCCCTAACAAATAACAGTCGGGGTTTATGCAATGAATTTTGTGGCACTCTTCTCCATTATGTAGCTAGAGGCTACTTAAAGTTGAACAACCCCTTAATGGACACCCTTATTGACGGCCGCCTCGCATCCAGGCTCATTTATTATTCAATTTCAATTAGTGTAAACTTAATGTCGTCGTCTGTGGCAGCCAGTACCTGGGAAAGGCTTAACATCTCCATAACGTGAACATGTCATGAATACTTTGAAAGTTAATTCATAGCTTCTGTTTGCAGAGGTCCTTCCTATGGGAAGCTATGCTGAGCATATACATACATATGTATGCGAAATCTTTGGTAATTAAGGGATACTTTCGTGTGGTTAATGATGTCGCACCCAGCAAACAAATGCAATGATACAAGCTATTACCAGGTGTGGGCGAAACAGTTGTAAACTTCTGGGAATTAATTGACGCAACATGATTTTCTCATTACGACATAAATTGTATTGTTAGGAACTTGGTGTTAATTGTAATTTATGTTTGGGAATTATTTAGGAAGGACAGGTACGGTTGTATGGTTTTCTTGGTAGTGATTCGGGGGATAGAGTAATTGGAGCTCGCAATCCTGGGAGAGGTTTTAAAAGCACAACGTAGACTCATTACTAAGTGCTAGTGGTAGCATTCAGTTAGAAGCCCTGGCTTCTCTCAATGAAAGCCATCTAGAGTTAAAAGAGAATTTGATTCGGTCTGAAAATAAGCTAATATCACGTTTTATTTAAGCCAAGATAAGACTTCTTTAATTGCCATAATTTCCGCCTGGAATATGTGATAATAATTCAGAAAAAAGGACAGCTTCTGACTGTTGCAGTAAACATCTCCCAAAACTCCCATCATCCGTTTTGTATACGCCACCATTGCATACTTGTATAATGCATACTACATTGTTAAGGGAGCTTTGGAATGCAGAATAGCTTAGAAATGTTGCTTTTTTTTATTCCTTTTCACCAAAAAGCAAAGGAATATCTCAAAAGTTGGGATAGTTCGAACAAGTACTTTCAAGAGGAAGGACATGGTGCCATTTTTTTACAAGGCACTACAGGACTATTTTTAAAATATTTACAGAAACTATTGGAAAGTACTTTGAAGTCACCGAAGTACGTAATATTATTAACGTCCGAATGAGAAGACTAATACGTTTTTTTTTCATCCTTAGCTCCATGGTATGCCAAGGACGAAATTGGAATAAGTTTTTGGGAAATTTGAATACGTCTACTCAATACTTCACGTCAAATACACCGCCGATATATGAAGAAGCAGTCCACTGAACTCTCGAGCTATCACTCAATAGGAGATGAAGGTCCTCAGAGAGGTTGTAACATAGGTTAGGTTAGGTTTGTGGGTAGGCGAGTAGATAAATTTCACATCGCCACACTCAGGTCAGTACAGACCCATTGTGATAGCTATTGGGGTAAGGTCGTAACATTCTTGTAATTATTGTTAGACTTTTGAGTGTCTTTTAATAGAGAACACTTCTGCCCACCTCTCAGGCAACTTTTTAATGGCATCACTAAAAACACTGTTCGGCTTTGATGGAAACAATACTCCAAGAACTTCGTGGACATAAACCTTGGATCTAAAATTCTCTCCATTCTCTATTCTCTAAGACGGATCCATCTTTTATTTCCAATCGAATTCCTGTAACTATTTGCGGATGATCCTAGCACTATGGGGAAGAGTGTCATCCTGATAGAATAGAATACTCATTCCATCAACCAAACCTGATCGGTCTGATCTGGATCTAGTGGCTACTTTAAACGGGATAGATGGAGATGATGGATAGATTATCAGTCAACAGTTCAAAATGTGTGCTGAAGGATATCCTACATACAGTAACACCTTGAGCAGAGGAAGTTCATTTCTGGACTGTATTTTGAACTTAATCAAGGAGGCAACATTTAGTATTAGCAGAACAAATCCATTCTTCTATTCCTTGCTGACGATTATTTCGGTATTCGTGGTGTGGTACTTAGTTGCCCACCTTTGTGATTTTTCCATATTTGTCAGGAACAGATGGATGGTCTTATGAGTTGCGTTGAGTTTGTCTGAGAGTTCTCTTGCCATAACAGTTGGCCTTCTTTTGACGGTGAACTTCAGGAGCTCATCGATTCCTTACAAAAAAATCCACTCCTTTACACAAATATATATCACTCTGATACAATAGGCCTCAGGTCTAGGCCAAAAGCCATTCATAGCTCAAAGATAATACTTTAATTCGACCAACGTTCATATTCAGTTTACGCACTGCCTGCCACCTGACCATAGTACAACAAGCTGTCAGTCAAAATTCCATCAATATATGAGGCCCAAACCCCTCACTAATCAAACTCCTTATCATATAAATAGATTTAATCGATTGATACCATAAGAGCACATCACTTTTCGCAAACAACCTGCAAGGATGGGTGGAATATTGCTGTTGTCGAAACGAACTCGACACCAGCCCCCAAAGTATGGATCACGTTCGGTGTGCTGTCAAAATTGGGTTTACTTTTGATTGATGTTAATGCCGGAGAATGAATTCATGTGAGTTGCCTTAACAAAAACCTATTAAATCACCTTTTCCCGTATAGCATCACAACCACAGTCACGTGAGTACCATGCATCCCGGGTCTTGGTGACTGTATCTGACAAGGTGGCACCTGTGTCTGGAGCATTGTGGTGCTGCTTGAATGAGCCCAATGTGTGTGGCACTTTGGTAACACTGTGGAGACTCAAGCAATATTGAAGCGTAACAAGGTCTTTGTTAGTCGACTTGTATAGTCTGCTGTTGATGCTGTTTCGTTAGTCATTGGAGTTATTCGAAGGATACCAGGGTGTCCTATGATATGTGTTCAAGTACACGTGAGGATGTCTTTCCTATGACCAGACATCTATGTGCAGGAGCTTTGTGTAATATGATGTTGGAAGGCAAGGAAAGGCATCAATTTATTGAAAACTTTATGTTTCTTGTTTGAAGGAAAACAATATCGAAACCACATATTACTCAAATACGCATATTCCCATGGTAGGTTTAGGAAACGATATTGGTATATACCATATCCTGGTGGACTGTGATCAAAATTGTAGAATGTATTGTATGTATATGGAACAACATTTCCTGCTATAAAAGGAGAGTACTCGCTTTGGCATGTCCTTACAAAAATACTGCACTCATACAGCTTTCATAGAACATAAAGCAAAAGTGGGTACCTGTGGCGTATACGTAACCAATTTTCATACATTTTTGCGTTGAAAAATATTCTGTCGCCATTGCGCCTGGCGAGTTACCAATAAAACTTGTTTTGTTGTTATGAAGCACAGATCTAGAGTTTCAAGCTTGACTTGTGCCTCGACAAGGTGGGGCACAGAAGTGGGTAACTGTCTCGGTGTCGTATACGAAACCTTTTTTCACACATTTTGTCGCCATTGCCAGCCTTACTAGTTTGTGCATATGAAGGACAGAACTAGAGTATCTGGCTTGACTTGTGCCTCGACATGGTAGGCCACAGAAGTGGACACCTGGCTCGGGGGCGTATACGTAACCATTTTTTCACACATTTTTGCGTTGAAATATTTTTGGTATCAATTGGACCTGGCGAGTCTGAATGCGAACTTCCAAAGCGCATGGTGTAAGCCAATACCCTGAAAAACGTTATAAATAATAGTTTGTGTGCAGATCTCACAGGGATTGAAGCACTATTTCTCTCGCAAATCCTCTGAAATACGCAGAAAAATACATTTACTGCATTCTGCCGGCTTTCGCATGACAACTGTATTTATTTTATGTGAACATGCATTTTTAGTGTGTAATAGTAAATCCTTATGCACACACATATTTTATAGCAAACAGAATCTAATTTATCTCTGCGTCGTATCTACGTATATCTGTGATGATAAAAAGCTTCACACCATTACCATACGTTTGCATTAGATACGGCGGAATAAGCCATAGTAATTTGTTTACAACTCGTAAGCAAATTTGTATTAGTTAACAAAAATATTTACGATATTCATCTTGATTATCACAATCGAAACATAAAAACAAAACGGAAAAGTACACAGTTTGCGTTGCTCAACACATAATCCAAACAGAGATACGAGTATAAATCACATCTCTAGCACGTATCTCAATAGATACAAAGGGTTAAAGTAGACAAATGGCTTGGCATCAGTCTGGTATTCAAAGAAATGGGCTTACTGGAATGTTCCTTTGGCAAAGTGTGCCCTGGCAACAATGTGCGTGCATACACTCCATTCGGGATTGTTTTGAAGTGATATTATATTTCTATTTACGTTCTGGGGGCACATGCAAGGCATGGGAGGAAGGCGAATACATCAAAGGATGGCTGCGAATGTATCCAATCTGCAACAATGTACAATCAATTAGAGTTTTGTGTTTGCGTTCTATTCAAATTTTATGGCACATTGTGGTTCTAATATTCCCGAAAGCGTAAACATTGGCCACGAGTTCAATAAAGTAAACAAGAATTTGTTTTCATCTTGACGCATCTATACGTTCTTTTCATGACAAGAACACAAGCATGTACATCCGACTCAAAAAAATTGCAGAAAATGACTGCACTGTAACTTAGGTACTACCTTTGATCGGTTCAGGTATACGAGAAAAGGCTTGTCCGGGAACTGTACGAGGTTGGGAATGGGATTTGTTAGGAGCTATGTAGGGTAATAGTTGACTCAGTTTAGAAATAACTTGTTAATGAGAATTAGCTTGTAAGTCCATCAGGGTTTCGTGCAAAGATACTGACAGCTTCCTGAATGCTCGAGCTTCTCTGTTAGTGGATCCTTACCATCTCAATCGCGAGGATGGCAAATGAGCCCACCACCAATATTTGAAAAAGATCTGTCTACAGGATGGGAGCTTCTCTAGTCAAGCATCCAACGTAGAGAAATTTAATCTTTTTGGACCTTACAGCCTGGTTGGATACCCGAATATTCGAATATTCAATAGCCCTTCCACTTGTTATAAGAATAGCCTCAGTTTTGTGGTCCTCTTCTATCCACTCTTTGCCTTTTTTTGCTCCTTCGTTTGTACATAAGTGACTCCATTTCGTAGATTCTACGGTGGCTATCGCGTGGCCGTGTTAGGCGCAGAACTCCGTTGTATGTCATATTCTTTAGGTGAGGGCCTAGCCCACAGTTCTTGATACCCACAATCTGAGTATATATTCTCCAATCGCACATCCCAAGCCAGATATTCTGTTTCTATGTATTCGGGGCGCAAACTAGCTTAGTTGCTGCCTCGAAATGCAAGTAGGAGACAGAAAATCTTTCAGCCAAAAAATGTATAAAAAAAAAGGCAGTGTATAGCCCACACTTGCTGATACCCACAATCTGGGTATATCCTCCAATCGTATATCTCAAACCAGATATTCTGTTTCTGTGTATTCTAGGCGCAAACTAGCCTAGCTGCTGCCTCAGAATGCAAGTAGGAGACAGAAAGTTTTTCAACCAAAAAATGTATAAAAAAAAAGGCAGTGTATAGCCCACACTTGCTGATACCCACAATCTGGGTATATCCTCCAAACGCATATCACAAGCCAGATATTCTGTTTCTGTGTATTCTAGGCGCAAACTAGCCTAGCTGCTGCCTCAGAATGCAAGTAGGAGACAGAAAGTTTTTCAACCAAAAAATGTATAAAAAAAAAAGGCAGTGTATAGCCCACACTTCTTGATACAAAAAATTTGGGTATATCCTCCAATCGCATATCTCAAACCAGATATTCTGTTTCTGTGTATTCTAGGCGCAAACTAGCCTAGCTGCTGCCTCAGAATGCAAGTAGGAGACAGAAAGTTTTTCAACCAAAAAATGTATAAAAAAAAAAGGCAGTGTATAGCCCACACTTCTTGATACCCACAATCTGGGTATATCCTCCAATCGCATTTCTCAAGCCAGACATTCTGTTTCTGTGTATACTAGGCGCAAACTAGCCTAGCTGCTGCCTCGAAATGCAAGTAGGAGACAGAAAATTTTTCAACCAAAAAATGTATCAAAAAAAGGGCAGTGTATAGCCCACACTTCTTGATACCCACAATCTGGGTATATCCTCCAATCGCATTTCTCAAGCCAGACATTCTGTTTCTGTGTATACTAGGCGCAAACTAGCCTAGCTGCTGCCTCGAAATGCAAGTAGGAGACAGAAAATTTTTCAACCAAAAAATGTATCAAAAAAAGGGCAGTGTATAGCCCACACTTCTTGATACCCACAATCTGGGTATATCCTCCCATCGCATATCTCAAGCCAGATATTCTGTTTCTGTGTATTCGAGGCGCAAACTAGCTTAGTTGCTGCCTCGAAATGCAAGTAGGAGACAGAAAATTTTTCAACCAAAAAATGTATGAAAAAAAGGGCAGTGTATAGCCACACTTCTTGATACCCACAATCTGGGTATATCCTCCCATCGCATATCTCAAGCCAGACATTCTGTTTCTGTGTATTCTAGGCGCAAACTAGCCTAGCTGCTGCCTCGAAATGCAAGTAGGAGACAGAAAATTTTTCAACCAAAAAATGTCTGAAAAAAAGAGCAGTGTATAGCCCACACTTCTTGATACCCACAATCTGGGTATATCCTCCAATCGCATTTCACAAGCCAGACATTCTGTTTCTGTGTATTCGAGGCGCAAACTAGCCTAGCTGCTGCCTCGAAATGCAAGTAGGGGACAGAAAATTTTTCAACCAAAAAATGTACGAAAAAAGGGCAGTGTATAGCCCACACTTCTTGATACCCACAATCTGGGTATATCCTCCAATCGCATTTCTCAAGCCAGACATTCTGTTTCTGTGTATTCTAGGCGCAAACTAGCTTATCTGCTGCCTCGAAATGCAAGTAAGAGTCAGAAAGTTTTTCAAACAAAAAATGTACGAAAAAAAGGGCAGTGTATAGCCCACACTTTTTGATACCCACAATCTGGGTATATCCTCCAATCGCATTTCTCAAGCCAGACATTCTGTTTCTGTGTATTCGAGGCGCAAACTAGACTAGCTGCTGCCTTGAAATGCAAGTAGGGGACAGAAAATTTTTCAACCAAAAAATGTACGAAAAAAAGGGCAGTGTATAGCCCACACTTCTTGATACCCACAATCTGGGTATATCCTCCAATCGCATTTCTCAAGCCAGACATTCTGTTTCTGTGTATTCGAGGCGCAAACTAGCTTAGTTGCTGCCTCGAAATGCAAGTAGGAGACAGAAAATTTTTCAACCAAAAAATGTATGAAAAAAAGGGCAGTGTATAGCCCACACTTCTTGATACCCACAATCTGGGTATATCCTCCAATCGCATTTCTCAAGCCAGACATTCTGTTTCTGTGTATTCGAGGCGCAAACTAGCCTAGCTGCTGCCTCGAAATGCAAGTAGGAGACAGAAAATTTTTCAACCAAAAAATGTATCAGAAAAAGGGCAGTGTATAGCCCACACTTCCTGATACCCACAATCTGGGTATATCCTCCAATCGCATTTCTCAAGCCAGACATTCTGTTTCTGTGTATACTAGGCGCAAACTATCCTAGCTGCTGCCTCGAAATGCAAGTAGGAGACAGAAAATTTTTCAACCAAAAAATGTATCAAAAAAAGGGCAGTGTATAGCCCACACTTCTTGATACCCACAATCTGGGTATATCCTCCAATCGCATTTCTCAAGCCAGACATTCTGTTTCTGTGTATTCGAGGCGCAAACTAGCCTAGCTGCTGCCTCGAAATGCAAGTAGGAGACAGAAAATTTTTCAACCAAAAAGTGTATCAAAAAAAGGGCAGTGTATAGCCCACACTTCTTGATACCCACAATCTGGGTATATCCTCCAATCGCATTTCTCAAGCCAGACATTCTGTTTCTGTGTATACTAGGCGCAAACTAGCCTAGCTGCTGCCTCGAAATGCAAGTAGGAGACAGAAAATTTTTCAACCAAAAAATGTATGAAAAAAAGGGCAGTGTATAGCCCACACTTCTTGATACCCACAATCTGGGTATATCCTCCAATCGCATTTCTCAAGCCAGACATTCTGTTTCTGTGTATACTAGGCGCAATCTATCCTAGCTGCTGCCTCGAAATGCAAGTAGGAGACAGAAAATTTTTCAACCAAAAAATGTATCAAAAAAAGGGCAGTGTATAGCCCACACTTCTTGATACCCACAATCTGGGTATATCCTCCAATCGCATTTCTCAAGCCAGACATTCTGTTTCTGTGTATACTAGGCGCAAACTAGCCTAGCTGCTGCCTCGAAATGCAAGTAGGAGACAGAAAATTTTTCAACCAAAAAATGTATCAAAAAAAGGGCAGTGTATAGCCCACACTTCTTGATACCCACAATCTGGGTATATCCTCCAATCGCATTTCTCAAGCCAGACATTCTGTTTCTGTGTATTCGAGGCGCAAACTAGACTAGCTGCTGCCTCGAAATGCAAGTAGGGGACAGAAAATTTTTCAACCAAAAAATGTATGAAAAAAAGGGCAGTGTATAGCCCACACTTCTTGATACCCACAATCTGGGTATATCCTCCAATCGCATTTCTCAAGCCTGACATTCTGTTTCTGTGTATTCGAGGCGCAAACTAACTTAGTTGCTGCCTCGAAATGCAAGTAGGAGACAGAAAATTTTTCAACCAAAAAATGTCTGAAAAAAAGGGCAGTGTATAGCCCACACTTCTTGATACCCACAATCTGGGTATATCCTCCAATCGCATTTCTCAAGCCAGACATTCTGTTTCTGTGTATACTAGGCGCAAACTAGCCTAGCTGCTGCCTCGAAGTGCAAGTAGGAGACAGAAAATTTTTCAACCAAAAAATGTATCAAAAAAAGGGCAGTGTATAGCCCACACTTCTTGATACCCACAATCTGGGTATATCCTCCAATCGCATTTCTCAAGCCAGACATTCTGTTTCTGTGTATTCGAGGCGCAAACTAACTTAGTTGCTGCCTCGAAATGCAAGTAGGAGACAGAAAATTTTTCAACCAAAAAATGTCTGAAAAAAAGGGCAGTGTATAGCCCACACTTCTTGATACCCACAATCTGGGTATATCCTCCAATCGCATTTCTCAAGCCAGATATTCTGTTTTTGTGTATTCGAGGCGCAAACTAGCTTAGCGGTTGTCTCGAAATAGATGTAGTAGACCGAAAATTTTTCAACCAAAAAATGTATGAAAAAAAGGGCAGTGTATAGCCCACACTTCTTGATACCCACAATCTGGGTATATCCTCCAATCGCATTTCTCAAGCCAGACATTCTGTTTCTGTGTATTCGAGGCGCAAACTAGCTTAGATGCTGCCTCGAAATGCAAGTAGGAGACAGAAAATTTTTCAACCAAAAAATGTATGAAAAAAAGGGCAGTGTATAGCCCACACTTCTTGATACCCACAATCTGGGTATATCCTCCAATCGCATTTCTCAAGCCAGACATTCTGTTTCTGTGTATACTAGGCGCAAACTAGCCTAGCTGCTGCCTCGAAATGCAAGTAGGAGACAGAAAATTTTTCAACCAAAAAATGTATCAAAAAAAGGGCAGTGTATAGCCCACACTTCCTGATACCCACAATCTGGGTATATCCTCCAATCGCATTTCTCAAGCCAGACATTCTGTTTCTGTGTATTCGAGGCGCAAACTAGCCTAGCTGCTGCCTCGAAATGCAAGTAGGAGACAGAAAATTTTTCAACCAAAAAGTGTATCAAAAAAAGGGCAGTGTATAGCCCACACTTCTTGATACCCACAATCTGGGTATATCCTCCAATCGCATTTCTCAAGCCAGACATTCTGTTTCTGTGTATACTAGGCGCAAACTAGCCTAGCTGCTGCCTCGAAATGCAAGTAGGAGACAGAAAATTTTTCAACCAAAAAATGTATGAAAAAAAGGGCAGTGTATAGCCCACACTTCTTGATACCCACAATCTGGGTATATCCTCCAATCGCATTTCTCAAGCCAGACATTCTGTTTCTGTGTATACTAGGCGCAATCTATCCTAGCTGCTGCCTCGAAATGCAAGTAGGAGACAGAAAATTTTTCAACCAAAAAATGTATCAAAAAAAGGGCAGTGTATAGCCCACACTTCTTGATACCCACAATCTGGGTATATCCTCCAATCGCATTTCTCAAGCCAGACATTCTGTTTCTGTGTATTCGAGGCGCAAACTAGCCTAGCTGCTGCCTCGAAATGCAAGTAGGAGACAGAAAATTTTTCAACCAAAAAATGTATGAAAAAAAGGGCAGTGTTTAGCCCACACTTCTTGATACCCACAATCTGGGTACATCCTCCAATCGCATATCTGTAGCCAGATATTCTGTTTCTGTGTATTCGAGGCGCAAACAAGCTTAGCTGATGCCTCGAAATGCAAGTAGGAGACAGAAAATTTTTCAACCAAAAAATGTATGAAAAAAAGGGCAGTGTATAGCCCACACTTCTTGATACCCACAATCTGGGTATATCCTCCAATCGCATTTCTCAAGCCAGACATTTTGTTTCTGTGTATACTAGGCGCAAACTAGCCTAGCTGCTGCCTCGAAATGCAAGTAGGAGACAGAAAATTTTTCAACCAAAAAATGTATGAAAAAAAGGGCAGTGTATAGCCCACACTTCTTGATACCCACAATCTGGGTATATCCTCCAATCGCATATCTCAACCCAGATATTCTGTTTCTATGTTTTCGAGGCGCGAACTAGCTTAGCTGATGCCTCGAAATGCAAGTAGGAGACAGAAAATTTTTCAACCAAAAAATGTACGAAAAAAAAATGTACTTCTTACTCGGGTCCGTTGGGCTCCCGATTTTTTTTTGTTTCTGTGGCAAGATGGTCCCTAGGGAAACTCGACATCTGTCAGTATTGTACCTGGATGTTTAAAATGATGGTCGCGCGACATTACGATATCGGTTCCACATTTGTTCCACGTATCTGGGACGTAATATCTGAAATGTTGAAATATCAGAAAATAGTGTCAATTTGGTTTAACTTTCGCTGTCTGTCAGATGACACCCAACTGATCTTGTATCAGACCTTGCACTCGAACAGAGTTCCTCCAATGATGGCCCGTAAAAAAATGTTTTTTTCGTCTTAAGCTGTTATTTCCGTCGGCTTATAGCAAAATTTTATTTATCATGGAAAGTGTCCTCCTCAATATTCGATCAGTGTATGATCTCCAAGATGTGAGGCTCCTCCTTCCTGTTGGTATTAGCATCAGTCCTACGCAGGGATCTCTAGTACTGTTTTTTATCTAGTTATCTACCACAATCCGTTGGCCAAGTCCCATCAGTGGAATGGATTAAAAAAGTCGTCTTACAACTTCAACTACATCTCCGCAGAGGATGATCCGATTGGCAGTTTCTGTAGCACGCTATCGAGTTAAACTATTTCAAAACTGAAAACAATCAGGACATACCAAAAGGTTCTTTAAAGTTGAAAATTCTGAGTGCAAGGATCCAATCATTTGCAGAATATTGCTCACTCGCCTCACACTCTTAGCACAACCTTCATCAAAAATGATACTTTAGAAATATTTTTCGTAATAGCATCCTTAGCAAAAAAGGACTCGATACCAGAAGCAATTCAGTCAAAAAAAGAAAAGAATTGAATCCCTTTTGTCCCAAAGAATCCAATGAACATTCAATTATCCTCCGAAAGGATACAAAATCAATTCAAAGACACTGCCATTTAAATCAACAATGAAATATTATTTCAGGATACACCTCACCCATCATGGCGTGACGCAAAACTTACATAACCCCGTTTAACAAACTAGGTGCTATATTTAGAATAACAACATAAAGCCATTACGTGCCATTTAATTGAACACACATGTAATTGTGCCAATTTGCATAACCTAATGACTATTTGTTGTTGTTACATATTTCATAAGCTAACACCTGTAACTCCATTCGTGCGTTATGTTCCCAACAAAAGGTCACACAATGGTAAGGAGCGTGACAGTCAACCAGCCACACGAATGTGTCCCTTACCAAAAGATGTGTTGTTGTTGGCACAGAAAGATGCCTTCCTTCCTGTTGTTGGTTGTGTCCCGCAACTCACGCTTGTGGAGCAATAAAAAAGGAAATTAATTCCATTGTAGATTTCTATCTTCATTGTGCGTATACCGTAGGAGGACGATGATGATATTAAACCCTGCAGATACACTGTGCCTTTGTCATCGGAGAGAAGTATAATTGAATCCTTTGAAACATTTTCACGGAAATTTCCTTTCGTCTTGTCTATTGGTATTGAAAGATACTTTCCACGGGTTGTAGATACATGGTGGTGGGCTCAAGGCGGTGGGGTATTGGCCTTGCAAAACACTGTTAAAGTTGCTTGGCGGTGGGAAGGGAAAATGTTGTATTGTAAAAGTTTATTGTTTAGCAATTTCTAATAGCTTCATTGTGCTTGCAAAACTTTGTGATTTATTAGTTTGGAAAATATTGGAAAGTCTTTACTTAAACATCTATTGTTGAGCAGAAGGAGTATTCCTTGGAATGGAAGTCTACTCGCTTAAATAACTTTGGGTTTTAACTACGAACGGTTACTGCCTGGAGTTACTTCGCTGAATTTGAACTCAAACTGCGTCTAAGTCCAGAGGGCTACTACAGTCTTTGATCGGCCCTTTGGATTTGAGGAAACGATTTCTATCCTGGTGCTGGCTACAAAGAACAAACAACGGAAAGTAAAACACTATAACATGACTCGCTTAGCCTTCGTGATCTCGGTGGATAGTATAAGATTATGGGTTTTTCCGTAGGCACCATCGTGATTCCTTAAAAAAAAAACTTCCTTCAAGATATCAAAAATGTTTAAGTTCACTCCCAGCTAAGCCCTGGCATTCACAGAATAGATGAATGGTTGCCTCCTAGACATGAAGGTCCCTACAATGTTTACACATCTCCGGTATTATTAATCTCAATCTCACTTCAACGAAAATGTCCTAGCCGCGACCTACTTCCGTTTTAGTATAGATCACAAGGCCTGGACACCCTATATCCTCCTAAATTAGACCATTTAAGATCAGCCATGTAGACGATCCTATCGAGAAAAAGCCTCTTATTTTACTCCTTCAACTACATCGCTTTGTGGTCTGATCCTTTCGATTTCAGTGTCCAGGTACCCAGCATAGTCTGACGCAGTTCTACGTAGACAATCTCTCCAACATTATGCGACAATTCATGGTTTTGTCAGACTTTCTTGATGTTGAAATCGAACGTCTTAAGTGGAGAGTCTGATCATCCTTAAATGTAAACGGTGATAATCTTGTCAAATTCTAATGCCATCTGCAGTACTTCCACAGCCATAAGTCCAATCTAGTCAAGTCGACTTGACCTATTCGAAGGGATCAACTCCACCCCATCTAGTTCCGGCATTTCGAAGGGTGGTGTTTTGTTCTTGTTGTGGGTGACGGGCTTCCGACCCATGAAAATACTCTGCCTGAGACACGGCAGCCTTCCACTGTCTTCGATCCCTGGCACGCTGTTTCCACTTTTATAAACCAAGCGCTCTGCCTTTGGTTTGATCCTTAAAACAGGGATTCGGTCTTTCTTTTAGTCTCGAACTTTTGGGCTGTGATTCGAGGACCTTCTTTTTACGAGCATTAATGTCTATTCGCTCGATGGGGGCGAGTCAGTGCAGTCGACGTGTTTGAGTGGAGTTGTACACATACCTAACATAGGGAACCGAAATTTTCCTGCTTATCGTCCAGCACTTGGGTCCATTTAGTATGTAGAATTGGCTGGATCAATGTTTCGTAGAGCATGCGTTTCGTCTTCCGAGTTATGAGTGTTTCCAAACTTGTTTGTTTCGCCAAACTAAAGTAAAAGTCTTCGCAGAATTGCCAGTAGGATGTTCATACTTGTTTCGAGGCATAAAAACTCCCTAACTACATCGAAGTTACTGTTGCCAACAGTGACGTTTAACCTAGGTACTGACTCCGTACCTCCTTGCCGAAATCCGGTGAATGTTTGGAATACTTCAGAGGAAGTGCTCCCAAATTGCACCGCGTATTTTCAATCATCACAGGGAACAGCTGGATCAGTTTTGCCGGGATCCCGAATTTAGTCATCGCCTTGTAGAGCTCAAGACGATAAATGCAGTCATATTCAGTTTAAAAGTCAATAAAGCATTGGTAAGTCTCGACTTGAAATTCGTATCTCCCAATCGGTCTTATTTGAATTGACGGCAAGTCCAGAATCTCTAGTCTACTTTCCAACACTGTTAAGAGCTGATTCTGATCATTTCTGTATTCCTTAGGTAAGTATGCTTTCAATAACTAGACCCCAGAGATAGGGGATATATATAAGGCCTCTATGAGGGGTTCCTCTAGTCACCGATTGCTTTAATGGACTATATCCGAGAATGTGATTGACATTTCTTGAGATAATACTTCAACGTTAAATTCTTCCAATGCACTTTCGATGGGCTACCCCTTCCTGTGTCTAAGAAAGCACCTTGGCTAGTGATGTGCGTTATTTCTAGGACGCAGGATCTTTTGATTGATATTTTGTTTACCTCAGGCAGCAATGTCCTGTGAGAATCTTTAGTCCAACTGAAAACATTTTCCCTTCTAACATTTTTTGGATTTTTTTTGACAGCATTGTACACTGATCGTCCTTTTCATCCTGGCAAGTCAATGAGTACCAGTAAAGCCTCTGACTAGCTGTAGAAGATTGCGCATAGATTATGGGACTTTTAATGCTCTAATCACTATTAGTACTATCAGAGCTACCATGGTTGACATCCTGTTAAAGTCCATTTCACTCTATTGGTCGTCTTTCCTTCGCATGGGTAAGTATTCGGTGAGAATGAAGCCTAGTCAGGACAATCTTAACAGAAAACCCATTTGTTCTACAATGACAATCCCGAATTGTTGAAGCCATTATTTTCCAGTATCCTTTCAGCCAAAAAAAACGATGTAACAACCGTGGAACAAAGGGAAGTGAATCCGCTTAAGAACTCGTTTGAGAATAAAAATGCTACTGTAATGCGACCCTCATTAAATCCATTGTTTGGCCATAACATTCATCGCAGAATAATAATGTCCTGTAACCCGCCGGACTTAATGATTCATTTCTCTCCCAATTACAAGTGTAAGTACAACACACAGTGGGGCACAGCAGTTTTTTTGTGTCCTATTTTTATTCCATTTGGAGTGAGGTACTGGATTTCTTAGAATTCCTTGGGCTAGGACCAGGAGATTTAAAGACGAACTCTCACATGAGATTCCCCTCAACTAAGTCTTGATTTTTCCTAACATTTTTCTCGAAATTCAGTTAAAGTTTTTGGCCGTGAGTGTTACTTATTTGTGCTGACCGTGAACCACTCTAAGGGGAAAAAACCACTCTTTTAAAAAAAAAAAAACAAAGCCAACCCTCTGGGAGAAAGGGTCGATTTAGTTGTTTTTTCTGTGTTTTTTTAATCCAATTACCAACTTCATTTCAACCGTAACCAGAATAACTGTGCTTTGTGAGAAATTCCATTCTCTTCCACATCGGTGGGGCTGAAAGTGTTTCTTGTTATCAGATTTCTTTTCGGTTAACTAAATCAATTTCCTCAAGTAATGGGAAATGGGAGTCCTTTTGTCGGAACGTGCTCAACCAGTTGCTGGTGGCAGTTTTTCTTTTTTCTCTTTTTTTTGTTATCTCAACACTTCAATCCGTTTCACTGGTTGAACATTTCAAAAGTCATTGCTCATGGCAATGAGAATCCTGTTCTTAAGTTTCGTTTTGGGGCTAAGATTTCCGCTAAAGTTTTCATTTAGTGGTTTATTGTTTAAATTTAAGTCCAGCAGCGATTCAGTATTAAACACGTATTCTCCCAGACCACATCCTTATTCCATTTACTCATCGTTTGTAGAACTAATGCCAAACTGATTCAATTTCCACCTCCGTCTTAGGATGTCCCTCCGTTGCCAGCTTTTCATGAACACAAAAGTAATCGTTTTTCGCAGAAAGGAAATGTCCCCGGAGATCCTAAATCAAGGCATGTGTATGTAGATACAAGACGATAACATGTGTGCCCCGGACATGTTATATTATTTAGAAATTTATAATAAACTGTGCAAGGAGATTAGGAGATATCCTTTGATATGAATGGTTTTAAAAGGATTGTGACAGGCATGTCTTGTTAATGACATTCGTAGAAGGATCCTTGAATGGAAATGTTACGTATAGTCATTATGTTAATGAGTCGGACATGTGGAATCAGCAGGACCAGGGGAAGCATCCCTTCACATCCTTTCGTTTGATTAGTGAAATCTTTGCAACGGCAGCGTAAATTTGTTTTTGCAAAGTCGGAGAAGGGTGTAAATCATGATTGACATATGAAAGGATGTGCGATAAGATTTGCAGGAATTTTCTATGCTCCTTTGAAGTGTAAAAAAGCGGTAAGTACGTATTAGCCGGTAAGAGGGGTAAAGGCACCGAACGAAGCTTATGACAACTCCCCGAGATGGGGTCTTATTTCCACTACTGTGGAATATAGTGATTAATGAAATCCTTACAAGGGCGCTGCTGACTAGTTACAGGGCAGTTTCTGCCCACAATTGTGGATCTACTGCAAACGGCAGATGTTTTCTTTACGAATGAGAAGAACGTTCCCGACCTTGGATGACCTTACCTACATGGAGCTGGACACCTCTGAAAAGGCAAGATGCATACTAGGTCAGGAATTGGAGGAAAGAAGGATAGCCAGCAAAGAAGACCTCGCTTGTGTTTTACTTATATGACAGAATTTTCGGCAAAAAATTTGAGCCAGAAGCAGCCACCATCAACTTTATAGATGCATACTTAGGAACCATTAATTGTGACGTCCATTAAGTTTCCCAACCACGAAAGTGTGTTCCAAGCAGAAATATTTAGAATCACCAATGCCTCCCAAGGTAAACAAACTGACATCAGAGCTATCACTTCCATCATTGCCAAAGAAAATCTGGAGAATCAAAGAGGAACTCATGTCCCTATACTGGAACCACAGCATCACACTCTGCTAGGTCCAGAAAAACACATTGGTTTTCACGGTACTGAAATGGCCTATGTATTATCCAGCAAAGACTCGCATTTAAATGCGCTATAAGTTGACCAAAACGCCCATTAGCCTTGTCCTGTCAAAAACTAAATTGGATTTTCACAACCTGCCCTAAAACAATAAAAAAAAAAGGACTAGGGAAATTCGGTAGTTCAACAGATTACAACAAGGTCAGAACAAGTCTTCGAAAAGTTATCTTTCAACGACTCCAGCGAACTAGCAACATGCCACATAGGTTTACCTGAAAGCAAAGATAGATAGACGTCCTCCCTGAACCACCCCCCGATGTTGTTATGAATTTCAGGATGGTTCATGGTGGCTTTCCTGACAGCTCACCCATGTCAAGCTTGGGCATTTCCAAAGGAAGTATGTAAGATGTGCTCTCTTCTACGTCCACATTGCCACACCCTCGGCAGAGGTCATCAGTTAGTAATCGCATTCGACTACTTTGTACCGCCATGAGGTTGTGGCCAGTAGTGATCTGCGCAAAAAGGTCTAAGTTGGGTCTGTTAAGCGTCAAGATCTGTTTCATATTTTCTGGAGGCAAGACAAAATGGTACTGCGCTCCATCTCTCATTAGCTAGTCTCACGAAGATTTCCTTTACATTGTATTTGACAATAGCTAGCACAAAACAGAGGCGGCAACCATTGTCAAGCTCTGTTCGAACGCCTTTCTTCCTAATTCGTCCATGCACATCGTTCCATTGAATACTGCTGTACCCTAGAATCCAAAGGAGTATAACTTCATGGTTGGGCGTGAATGCTATGAGTTCTTCACGGCATCACTGCCTACAACTACCCTAAAATTTATCACGAAAATGGATTGGTTCAGGAGGACCGCTCCTTGCTTTAACTGACCATAGAACTAAATGTATAGCTCGTTGCTGCTCAGGTATCTCCCACACCGGGGAATACAATTGATCCGTCGAGATTCGAGTGAGTCTGCCCTTCTCAGTTTTACCAGGAAACCTGGAAAGCACAGTACAATTTACGATCTCTAGGTCCTTTGAGACATCAGCTGATATGGCAGGTATGGTATGAATTCGAAGACAGTTTAGTCACTCAATAAGGCTTGGGAACCAGTTTGGAGCCATTGTAGAGACCTGATTGTAATTATTTATTGGAAGAATTGAATCAGACCTAAAAACCTTTTTTCTTTGGAGTAAAGTCATGCTCTGTGCTAATAAGCTAGGGACTGGACCACCTTCGAACCAATGTTGAATAATTCCAACGTGTTTTTGGTATTCTAATCATTACCTCTCTGGGGATCAGTACCTCCTTGTAAAGGTGTTCCTAAGTATGGATATTTGTAATATGTCTCGACCTCCTGATTAGCTTTTTTTACGGTAAAAGAACGCCTTAAATAGTTTATAAATTGGATTTGTATCCAAGTCCCTATAAAGTTTCAGAACATTCACAATACTACCAGTAGTATCCCAGCCATCTACGTAGTAGCCAAAGTGTCATGATTCCACTAAGCCCTAGTAAAGCTACCTCACATCCCATATCGCGTAATAAACTCCAATCCACCAAGGCACAGAAGCCATTTTGGGTATTTACGCCTTCTAAATTAATAAGCATTAACCAGGAATAGTGTGAAATTTACCCAAGCCATCAATAGTCAAACAAACAGATTATTTCGGCAAATACCCACCCGCAGCTAAGCCTTCCAACTTCGATGATGAAATTTACTTAAGAGACCCACAGCTCACCTAAAGGTGTACAACTACAACTTCTACTAGTCACAGTCGAGTAAGCAAATTATCCTTAATTACCGACCGTGACTTTTGCTTCTACCGCATCGAACATCTAACCCATTTCAACTTACAGATGTAGTCTTACCTTTTGTGCCGCAATTTTACCACACACACATCGCACATCGGGTTGCCCTAATTACGTGGTGCTATATAGGTACATTCGATTCCATCAACTGGGATGGCTTTTTCGTAAACAAAACCCCGGAAATTAACTTTCACAGTATCCATATCATGTTTGCTCAACCAGATATTAGGCCCCTGAAGCCATCCTCCCACTCCACTCTAACGCTCTGTCGTTATTGCACAGCAGAATCATCATTTTTGTGTGCCCGCCAAAGGATACAAGTGAGTCTTGAATCTTTTATAAGATTTCCTCGTTTTTTTTTCTGGTTTTTGGGTGGAATACACCCAGAGACGGGTAATCACAAATTCACCATGTATCTCAGATGATGGTGAAAGATACAATTTTTTTTTTCGGGTGAAGTTTGCTGTTGGTACTTTCAACAGGATTAGACAATAAACTGGTTTACGTCAACAAAATGACATGTGCATGTGGATATGCGTATAGGCACCTCCACTTGGGGTTAATATCAACGGCTTTCTTAGAATTGTATTCGAGTCCCCTCGGTAGGCACATTTTTATTTGAAGTCTTCAGTAGAATGAAGCAATTACGTTGTTTTTACGTGAATGTAATAAAAGTGTTATACGGTCCACATTATGAAGAATTTAATTTCATTACCCGAGCATGGGACGACCTGCGACGCTCTGGCAGCACTGGGGGAGTAATTGATGCTAATATTATGTTAAGGTGTTTGGTTTATGGTAGTTTCCACTTTATTACGCGAATGCCATGGCAATCACGTAGGATAATAAATTTTATTTACACGCCAAAGTGAAACCGGCAACAGATGACAAATACAGTGGAAAGCTCATCGTTAAGAGTGGTTAAAACTGAAGCAACAGGTCCTTTAGGAGAGAGGATTCATCAGTCGCCATCTTGTACAAGATTTAGCAGCAAAGCGTGATGTTTTCATTAAAATTCTCATCCAACACCAAGTGCCATGAAGAGTGAATACACATATTGTTTGCATTAAGTATAATTGCAAGGATAATACGAACTGGAGCACACTGAAGCACACTGCAACCAGCTGACTCACTCATTGTGAGAATTCTGAGAGCCTGTCCGAGTGTACAGTGGCCTTGTGGTGGTGTCTCAGAATATTCATTTCTGGGCAAATCCTCTTGGACTTTATAGCAAATTGCTTTTAAAGTAGCCAAAGGATTTCTATCCAACATCGTCCGAATGTTGCCTGGAAGTGCAAAAATATATTTTATTTTTAATACGAAACTTCATGGGGTAGACAGGTACATAGGAAGTTCAGTTATGGAAAAGTGTATAGTTCGTCCTAGCATTCTTTGTAAACATTTTAATAAAATCAAATGGATTTGAGGTCGTTTGAGTTTCATTAATTTTTATTCATTTAAACTGGTCACGCAAACACATGGATATAGTTTGATGGACTTAGTGCTCTTCTCCTGGCCCTTAATTAGCTTTATGTAGCGCTAATTTAAGGCACAGACTACTGTCAGTGAGTTTTTCGTGTATACCGCTTCAATCTTCCATCTAAGGGCTTACATTTAAATAGTAATTGATGTGGGATCAATAGCTGGCATTCGTATAATATCACTTTTGTAACCAAGTGACAGCAACCTATTTTTTCCAATTCAACCATCTTCAGAAATAGTGACAGATGAGAGCTCTAAAATCTGTACTCCTAGTGATCACCCTATTCACCAATTGGTCACTCTCAACTTCTTTTTTTGTCACTTGAATGTAGATCTCGAGATCGAGACTCCCAAACCTTTCAAGAACCTTAAAGGAACAGACTGGATAAAGTTAAGCCATGGCGTTAAACTCAAACTAGGGAGAACTCCGAACCCGAAAATAACGTCTATTGTAAAATTAGACACAAAAGTGTGTACAGACTTTTGAAAGGCTTTAACCAAAGCATTAAAAATTGCATAACAGGTCAAATGTAGAAAAAATGCTATCCAATGATGATTCTAATCCATTTCTCCTGAAAACTTTGTTACGCAAGAGATTTCAGCCCATTAGTTGACCTTAAATAGCTTCGAGCTCTTTCTAGATACCTAAATGCAAGATACAATCGTGTCCTTATTCTCAAAATCTGAGACCGCATAAGTCAAAGAAAGATATATTTCTTTACGAGGTCGTGCGAACAAAACAAACAAAAATCGTACAGCATAAGGAGAACACTTTAAACACCTTTCCGGACATTCTGGAACAGATATATGTACATCTTCCCAAACGCTACATAGCTCCCGAGGGAGTAAACCAAAGAGAGGAGGCAGAAATAAGATGAAAATTTCGGATTCGGTGTCGTATACGTAATTGTTTTTTCATACATTTCTTCTGTCGGAATAGATAAAAAGTGTTAGGAAAAATATGACACCTAGCTGGGACATTAACTATTGAACATTTTCAATCAAGTTTGGATCTACTTATTCCAATGATCGTGAAGAAATCAATTTCAAATGAAACCAGACGACCGTGGGTCAGATTGAAACTTAGTGGTTTCAAAGAGACATGAACATTCTTGGTCAAAGCCTTCAAAGAGTTCCGAATCAGCAGATGGAAAACGGTACAGAACTCCATAAATTCTTTCAAACTGACTTTCAATGGAAGTCAGTTCCTATTCATACCCCAACACCTGAAAAAAAATCCTTTTTAGTTCACATAATCTCAAGAATTGTCCCAATCAACGACCTCCTTAGAGGAAAATCTCCGGTTTAAACAAGACATTTTCAACATTTAAAATGGAAAGTTTATCACTAGGTTAGAGATCAAGACTTGATCTGGACAAAAAACAACTATTTCTTATCAGATAGAGAATAAAGTGTTCCCATCCGAGATGGCAATCTCCATTAACAGATGAAAGCCCTGCTCTGTCACAAGAACCAAATGTTCCATAGACAGACTTAACATAGGACTTTTCATTTCAAGATGATGCCAGAATGAAAGAAAGAGCACCATCTGAACTAACTCAGGCGCTTGCCTGAATCAATTGAAAACAGAAACATTTGCTTAGCAGTTAATGGCCTAGGAATACAGAGATCACTCTCGTAATTTTATCACGCGATCGTCGTTGGTCTCTTTCATCAGAAAGGTTCTAAAGATCGCAGAAAATCAGTATTAGGAGGTCACCTTGATCACCATCGTTTCAGCGGCGTGCCGGGAATAGTCGTGCAATTGACATTGTAGCGACAGATCATAAGTATGGTGCCGATCACGATCCCTTTATCACTTTCAAGCTAAGTCGTCTTGAAACGAAGCGATCATCGCGATCCTCAAAAAAATGTTGGCCTGACTCTGCTTCTGTAGAAGATGTTCACGAAGCAATCGATGGAATTCTCGACAACCACCTCAACACACAACGATAGCACCATCTATCAGACCGGATGAATTGTCCTAGCCATAGAGTGAAAGGCCAAGAGTACTCCGACCTAAAAATTTTGTTTAAATTCTGGAGACATAAGACACATAAATATATTGATCTCAGAGTGCCTCTTGTTTTTCTGTCTAAAAGCCAGAACCTATTTTACTACTTCCAAGGCGAAAGTCCTTGAATTTAGCCATTGTTCTCGATCACTCAATTCCAATTTTAGAAGGAGAAGCTCAGGCAATAGAATTCTGTGCGCCATTTCCACTGCGAGTTGATACTTATGAAACTGTCCAACTCCATTAACTATCCGTCCACTTTCAGTAAAACTCCGTTTTTAATAAAACCCGGCACCGAAGACCAGAAAATCACAGATCAACTAGGAGAGCCAGAATTATTAATTGCGCCTTAGCTCCTCTGTACAAAATCTGTCAGCCGCATAAGTTTGACCCTCAGCATGGATATATGTAGTGACGAGTGGCGCTCCTCTCGTTTTGCTTGTCAGGTGAAAAAAGTTGACCAAATCCTCGTCTACGTCTCCTTTTGGACTTCCCCATCACTCACTGCGATCTTAAGTACCAATTAAGACAATAGACCCGGAAGAACAAGAAATGGACCATTCTTTTTATGGGTGGCTGGCTAACTCAGTTACTTACTTCACATCTCCATTCAAATTGCTAAATCCGTCTTCAGAACTCTCTACAGCTTAGATTTCTCTTCCTCTATAGACAGGGAGTTACTTTAGCGCCCAGTGTTAGGCAGGTATACTTTCCTTTAGAACCAATCCCTGAACTGGTTGAGTACTACCAGTCGTATATTTGAGGTAGTGTGTACACATATGTCACCACTTGGCCTAGAGGCTTATTCCAACACCACTCTGAACAAAATTGGAAACAAAATCAAAAATCACATTCCCAACATTGGTCTATCAGCCAACCACAAGTCAATGGCAGATTTTCCGACCCACTGTACCCGAAATCACTTTCATGTCAGGCAAACAAACATGTGTCGGTTAAATCAAAGAACTCCCCTCAACCGACACGGCTGCTCTATGTGCCGTGCTAAGCAGGCTATTCTCTGATGTTTTACGAGCCATACTGTGCACCCTAATCGCTATATTCAACGGAGGTAATCATAAGAAAGCACTAATCCCCCCAGGGCGCAACAATGAATTTCTCTCAAACCCCGACGGAGGCTCTGCCATGTAACAAAGCAGACAAGGGCGGCAGGAATAAAGTTATCTTTTCACCTGCACTTGGCAGATGAACCACAAGCTTAGTGGTGGCCATCACGACCAAAAGTAAGCTCCCAACACAATTGAGCGATGTCTCAAACATCAAAGGCTACAATGCTGGTTCGTTTGCATTAGCAACAGGTGAAAGCGTTTAATCAACCAGAGATCCTGGAGAAATCTTCCCAGAGACAGTTTTCCGGCTTTTTGAGGTTTTTTCTTGCAAAACTTTTACCAACATAACTTCTCGGCGTCTGTAGCTACCGCTATGTATTCATTTGACGGTATTTTCGAAAAGTTTATTCCAACTCGTTGCAAATAACCGTCGCACCCCGGCACACAGAGGGTTTGAATTTTTCAAAGGACGTGCAGGAGTCCTGTGCAAGTTTTACACACACACAGCAGCCAGCTGTGCTAATTAATATGCAACGAAGCATTTTCCCTTATGCATGGTTGAATGGGGGCTGGATCGATAAACCCTTTGGCATTAAATTTCCCAAAAATGAAAGGAACATTTCCCGGGTAATTCAAAACCAAATGCTGTACTGGACATTGATGAAGGTTGGGCATGGATTTCGGGTGAAATGGGAATGCTGTGGCTTGTTGGTAAATTGTTATTTTATGTTCAGCTCAAGGCCGTGCGAGAATTAAATGGAAAATCAACTATTTAGTGAACGAGTTCAGAGATTTATTCATAAGTATGGGTATTTGTGGCGATTATGTGGAACAGGGGGCCTGATGATGGAGCAGCTTTGTGAGTCTACAAAGGTAAGCAGGTGGTATGGTGAGTTTGTGATGGACGACTTCGGAATGGAGTGACGACCAGAGAAATACCACAGCGGTCACTTAATGGTCTTTTGAAACTACCAATCTTTGGTAAAGTTCGCAGGACATGGCAGTGGTGGGACGATTACTGATTGAACTCAATTAACCTGAAATGAAGCCATGCAAACGTTGTTGGTTGGCATCAGTTCACCTTGTTCAGCTCGCAACTAGTCATAAGGATCTCCCGAATAACATGCAGTTATCGTATTCGCTTGGTAGTGTTGCAGACTGTAGCAGCTATCGTATTGGCATACATTTGGGTCTAAAAGTAAATATAAGAAATCATCTTGGTATCGTCCCATTTCACTATGAATGCGTGGAGCATTCTACACAATAGCATCACGAGGCTCTATATCGCTGACATGAACAGCTGCAATATCCAAATAAGCAAAGAAAAAAATCGTTTTAAAGAAGTTAATTTGTCCTCTAGGAAATGTATTCACCCTGAATCACCTTCCCTAGCCCAGTTTCTCTAAGAACCTTAGGAATGAGAGGAGATATGGTCTGCATTCAGCTTTGTGGAATGTCCCCGAATATGTGTCCAATTCCGATGTGAATGTGTAGTTTCACTATATTTATTGCAGAAAAGACCTTCTTCTGATGCGGAATGGATCCGTGACAAATAGCAAAAAGTAGGAAAATCCCGACTGCAATGAGTGGCAGCTCTAGGACCCTATAGCTCTCAAAAACTGTCCACAGAAAGGCGTATCTTCCCCCTTTTATTGAAGGAATCTCCACTATTGGGAACGGTGATGATGAGTGTAGCATTTTCAGCGGAAATAATTTGCAGTCTCTGCGTAAGTCTAGGCTCTTTCACCGAATCTGTCAATCGATTCTACTGACATGGAGAGGAAAAACTCACAAGAATCCTGACAATCCCGTAGGATTATGAAACTGAAAGGATTATAAACATGTAATGCTGGACAAGACGCAGTTCGATTTCAAACTATCAGAGAGTGTCACCGATTTTGGCAAGATTTGTTCTGGTTCAGATAGTACGCAGGGCAGGTTTTAACACGGAAGGAACTATGTCCAGCTATTGCGATATCGCAGACGATATCGACATCATTGGTCACTCACAATGTTCCATCATAAAGGCTTTACTGACAATCGAAGAGTAGGCGTGATAAGTTGGTCTTGAAGTCCACAAACTGCATGGGCTGTATAAAAGTGGATGTACCTCAAATGGTCAAACCATGTCGCCTATACTGTGACACCCACATACTCCGTTTTAAGGATCAAAATATCGTGGATACCATCGTGCTTACTCAATAGAACTAGAAGAAGCAGAGTCCTCAAGATGAAAGAGCTTAATATTTCGTAGCTCATCTACTCATTTCTCTGAAAGGAACTAACGGCCAAGAGTTTGCTCGGCTAGCGCGGTCTGCCTGCATGGTTATCGCTCACTTATACCCCAGTCAGGATACTGACAGTAGTACAAATATCCTTCCGACTTAGCTTCAGTAAATTTCTCAATCATTGTCTACAGCGATCTGTCTCTTTCTCCATATAATGCGTTATGATTTTTTCTAGACCCTGCGAGTGGTACATATCTGAGCCTTTCCTGGCTAGAGACTAACATTTTCTCCAGTATGTATATATCAAGACCCCGACATTCCCAAGCAACCTATTAAGGTTGGGCATATTCTCGAGTAGGTTCCCTAGCGCTTTACACCAAGCCGTCAATGGCAAATTTGAAATTGAACTCTTGGCAAAATATTCACGACATCCGCACCTAATACTCTGCAGCCCAGTCTGAAGGCCTCATCTACTGCATCCCATCCTCACTGACTGTTCCACAGTTTGAGAAACCTCGAAAACTTAACGAAAACCGATGTAACCACAATCAAACAGGTTGGTTCACCAATCTCTCTCTATTGCAGAGCTTTCTCTCCCCTAAGCTCGTTCCTGTATAAAAGCTTGTTTCTCCTCAAAGTATCTTAACTCATTTTCGATTCATTGGAACCAGTTCTCATCTTCCACCCATGGAGACGGTGGTGTTTTAAATCATTTCTTTTCCAATTCTTGCGCAGAGTTTTCCCAAGGAACTTCCCTCTTTCTTTTGTCCCCAGAATTTCCATTTACTGACTTTTCCAAGTAACAGGCAGGAATATTATCTGCCCCCCGGTCTAAGAATATGTTGTGTTCTAAAATTAAATTTAATTAGAGAATAAATTACTTGTTCTCGCATTACATCGATCGATATGGGCTCGTATCTAGGTATACTATGACACAGTATCCGTTTCGGTGAAGATTCACGTAGTAAAATCCGCAACAAGCACGAAGCCAACAGACGTTCCCGTAAACACGAATGACGGACAGTTTGTGTAAACAGAAATGAAAAAGATATCAAATCAAATTGAGTTGTTTACTCGTAACTGTCGATGTAATTTCGTCCTTAAGCGGCACAGAACACACGTATACTGTAAGGAATCTTTTGAAGGACACTAGAAGAAGAACAAAAAAAACAAATCTACCCTCAAGCTTTGAGGAGATTAGTCTTAAGGTGAGAGATGACTCTTGTTATGCCTGGAAGAATTACGAATGAAGCGGATTTGATGAATTATTTTCGTCTTTGACAATATTTGTTGTCAACAGGCGGTCTGGAGTGAAAAGCTTTTACTTTCTGCTAACATATACATTAAAGGCAATTAAATGCATAGGAGAAGGCGTTCCTTTATCGTCTTGTATCATGCTTTGCCATAAAAGTAACGACTTCCGCTTTTTCTATTGACGCTTCTCATCAGTCGGCACAATGTCCTTAAAGTTTATAGAACCAAGTGATGGTTAGGGGGCTGCCTGTTGAATATGCCATAAAATGCTGCAAGAAATCCTTATTCGAAAGTTCTAATAGCATTCACATTCGCTAATTCACTTTCTGTGTCAAAATGAAAAGCGTTATAATAAAACTTCGACCTAATTTATAGGACTGGGGGAGCACAAGGTAAGGTTAGGTAAATGGGTAGCGTTGTTGACTACAACTTTCCTTTGTGCCCCATCATAAGACCCCCTAAACCACCCAGATCCGTATATAAGTCTCAGCAGGTTTTTCAGTCTAATGTGTCCCAAATCGTCCAGTTCCGAGAGGAAACGCATAGTTCCCAAGAGGGCCTTTCCTTTCGGTGACTAGTTCTGGTGCTGGTTAATGGATTATATTTCTTCTTAGTCAGTACAGTTTCTGCAAAAGTTGCAAGTTGCCGCATGATTGCCTCTCACGGCATCCGAATATCCCTGCGACTAAGATCTCAGTTAGTTTTCTTTGTGGCATAGACTGTAGCTAGAGCAAATAAGTCTCTATGCCTTAACACTTCGCTACCTAGAATAGGTGATCTATCTATTAAATAGGATCCTAGTCAGTGAGATCTTATCACTTTTGCACCTACATTTCTGTCCCTAACTTAGATAGGTTATGTATAAGATCTCATAGTGTGCAGTCGGGGTATAATATACTGAGAATCAAAAAGTGGGGAGTGAATCTGCTTGACCACAATTAGTAACTTTGAGAGTAGAAATTGGATTCACCAGTTATGTAAATGTCCTTATCCATGAGTCCCATCGTTGTCATGGACCACATTGGTATAAATATGTATATATCCAACACTCGCCCAAATGCACCAATCGATTTGAATCCTGCATGCTTCTCTGCATTATGAAAGCAAAAATTCATATGAATCATTGGCCTGCTTCTGGCTTTATCTAGGCCACATATGCTGAACCCTATTATGTCAAAAAAAAATCCTCTCTTATAATTGAATAATCCTCACAAAGAACTACAAAATCAGTTGACTCATCTGGAAGCATTTTTCCAGTTTCTTTTCTTTTCCATTGTTGTCAACGCTAAGAACCTTTGAACTGTCAAACGTTATGTCTTTTATTCTGCTTTAATAAAGGACACCTTTGGCTTACATGGAAAGCAACACAATAGACCTGTGTAACAATACCCCAACGAAGACAGGCGTAATGAGGTGCAGGCGACACACAAAATTACAGGCTTTGTGTATTCACACTTCCGATGGTGGATGCCAACAGCCCGTCATCACATTTTGAGATTACGTTTCGGGCCAACCATTATGACTGGGCCACATATGTGTGTCAGATTTGCTTTGTGATCAATTTTCCATTACTTACATTCGCACAATTGGTGCCTCGTTATGCAGTTTCAATTTTGTTTAACTCTTGAATGTGAACTTTTACAGGACACTTGGTGTTCTTTGCGCTTAAAGGTTCAACAAAGGATTCTCACTGACATACATAAGTATATAATTCCGGCAAAGATTTTCCACTTAACCAAGTGGAAAGGGCATACCAAACATCCTGTCGTGGGGACTATAACAGGACGATGAAGGGGTGGCAGTAAGGATGTGTTTGCACTTTATTTTTAAATATGGAAGCGCAGTTAAGTATAACTGAAAACGGGTTAATCGACAACGAAGGGTAATTAGCCATTTCGTGAAAAGCATATTAGCAGTGTTAATCGTTCATTCAATTTCCCATTAATTAGTCAAAATGGAGGCAATGTTGAGGTGTACCACGAGTCATATTCCGCATAGAGGCAAACTACCATCTTTATCACAATGGGTATGCAAAAAGGGATCATTGTAGATACGAGTTTTAGCACGGTATCCAATTATCCTTTGTACTTACTGAGCCTGCTAGCAATTCGCCCTTTATATAACCTTTTTTCAGGAAGGGCTAGAATTCTGCTGAGATGGCATTTTCAAGGTCGCGTATGCGTAACCCATTTATTGGTACTTAGGAAACGCAGAAACAGAGCATCCTGCTAGAATTGCGCTAAAAGATGCCATTTTCATGACATGCGTAGCTGATTCGGTGGCGTATGCGTAACCCAATTATTCCCACATTTTCCGACTGAAAAATTATCTCCTTCCAATGCTCGCACCGAGGCGTCAGTCAAGTTCGTTTGTGCTGAAAATACGAAGAATGAGAGAATCCTGCTAGAATCGTGCTTAGAGACGGCGTTTTCACGATGTGCATAGTTGATTCGGTGGCGTATACGTTACCCATTTATTCACACATTTCTGACTTCGGTGCAAACAAACGAAGACTGGGTACCAGATCTGATAAGTTCGTCAGGAGTTTCATAGCTCGGGATACGTACATCTCCTGAGATCCATGTTAGTATGACTGCATTGTGCACAGCTAGTGGTACGAGAATGTGAAGACATTTCCAAACTTATGGCTCAAACTTAAAGCGGATAAGATCTCTTAGGGCCACATAGCTGACAAAATGTTTATGTGTGATATTTGAAGGTTTCTCTTTCTACCTCAGTGGACCAAAGCGAACGTCTCTCCTTAGAAGATAGAAGTAGTATGTTCTAATAGCACAATCATGTAGGAATACTATTTATGTGCATATGCTGGCTTACAACAGTCTTTAAAGTTTTAGTAGGGCGGGTTGAGTATAGAATTGGTTAGCCTTTTCTTATCACGTTGGGTAGGACTAATGATAGTAAGGCAGATTCAGAGGGTTAACTTTGGCTTTAGTTCCCATTTTTTCCTAAAAGTCTGGAAAGAAGATAGTCCTGTGATTGGCACCAATATCTGATTTGTGTGAGAAGTACATATGCCCACTACAATGGGCTATAGCAGGGAGAGTAGAACATCACCAGGAGAGCAGTCTTAAATAGAAATGGTTTAATTTATTTGTATATCTCTATAAATCTGGGAGTCATTCCCTGTGGTATCAGCAACAGTTCAAAAGGATTGACAAGGATGTCTTCGTAAAGGCTCTGCAGATGTCCAAAACCACTTAATGGGTGATTTCTCTCTCTGATTTCACTTCCTGCCCATTTTTCTGAATAGGATGTGAATTGATGGTCTTTTAAGGAGTTTTCTATTGAGACAGTAAAGGTTGTTCTTTTTGGGTAGCACTAGGTTAAACTAAGAGTAGAACGAGTCCTTGAAATAAAAATAAACCAAAACCCTCAGTTGGGAACCACAGTTGGTACTCTTAATGAACTGGGAGAAATCCTAATTCTGGAAGCATGGTAGCTCTGAGACGTTTATGAAGAGCGTGGATACGTAGGCGACATTCTTGCAAAGCGGGACAGAGTAGATATTACATTGTATAGACCTCTTCTATGTTTCCGCAATTTCTGAATAAATTCTATCCATGGAGCATTTTCGATGGTGCTTTGCCCACTATGCCCACTAGCATCGCAATCTAATATATCCTATCTACGGACAGCAGCATTGTTTTCATTTCAATGCTGTTAACAAGGTGTCTGCAAGGAACAAGGATTCTAGTTTCTTGAAATGAAGACCCTACGCAGTAGACCCTACAACCACTGTAATTGGAAATTATATATTTCTATCCAGTTCCAGTTGACGTCACTCAAAATTCGAATATAAATGTCATAAGTTACACAGAAACCTACCCATGCTCAACACGTCGGGCGGATCCGGTCAGCCAATTGCATCCGACCGTTGTCACATCATTTCGTCCTTACACAGCCCCATCCATGTACCGTGAATATTTCCCCAGTGACTGTGCACTGAAATGATGCATCGAGCATTTAGTATGCCAGCAATCGTATTTCCAAACAAATAACTCCTTCCCTCCGAATCGCCCGCCACCCTTACTGATAAAGTGAATAATATATGAATCTAATGGAACACAAATTGCATTCGAAACGACCCAGAAATCGATTGGTATGCACTTCACGTTTCAGGACTTTGTTGGCTTTCTTGGTTCACTGTTACTGCCAGAATGCATTCACAAGTATAGCTGACGCAGCTATGCGTAGACAGCGCATGCATAAATTCCAGAACAGAAAATTCTCGATACTAAGGCACTCGTTGATGAAAGTAGCAACATCCGTTGAGAGGAAGCCACTATCCGGGGGAGTTCCTTAAACCAGTTATATTGTGGAATTGAATTTCACGAGTTTGTTGGGTGGAAAACCTACGATAACAGCACAAAGTTGACAGGTGCTCTTTTGACTTTTGTGTGTTTTCGAGAGCAGAAATATCATTTTGCTTTCCGTTCTGTTGCGCTTTAAAGAAAAATTTGCAGGAGAAGAAGTTTTCGACATCAAGGAAAATGTCAGTGCATTTGAATTTTCATTTGAATGAGTTTTGAAATATGATTTTGAAGAGAGATGAACCTGTGGTATTGATTCATTCCTTTGACATAATAATTAATGTTTGCGATGGATGCTTCGTAAGCTTCAACATCAACAGAAATTCTACGCAAACCACTTGAACCAGCAAACTGAATTCTTGGTAACATGGTACTACACATAGGTAAATTCAAAAAACTTTTTAAAATTCTGTTTGCTAGAGACGAGGTATGTGTTAAGGAACTTTCGTTCTCGAGCGTATTGGCTGAGTATTCCCGGATGGTGTAAATAAATGGCTTACGCATACGCGACCTTAAAAATGAAATCTCTTCGTACAATTCTAGCAGGATGTGCTATATCTGCGTATACTAAGCGCAAACAAGCTTGGCTGACGCTTCGATGCGAGCCTTAGAAAGAGAATATTTTTCAGTTGGAAAATGTGTGAATAAATGGGTTACGCATACGCCACCGAACCAACTACGCACATATTTTTCCAACTGAAAAATAATCTGTTTTTTCTACTCGAATCAAGATACGCAGAAATAGAGCATCCTGCTAGAATTGTGCTAAGAGATGGCATTTCCACGATGTGCGGAGTTAATTTGGTGGCGTATGCGTAACCCATTCATTCACATATTCATATTCACATAAATATTCTGTTTAAAGTTTATTACACTCTCGTACGTTTGTCAGCATGTACAAGATGTGAGCAGTACTTCAAGCGATCGGTCCAATTTTTGATAACTTGGTCCAATATGTGCGGGTTTGTTCCCGCAATATCGTATCGAATGTGGGCTTCAAGCTCTTCCAAAGTTGTTGGCTTGTTAGTGGAGACCAAGGACTTGACGTAGTCCCAGAGAAAATAATCGAGTGAGATGTCGCCAAATTTCTCCTTCACAACTTCGAGCGTTGCTTCGCTTATAAGACACTTAGCTCCATCTTGTTGGAATCATAGCTCAGACACAGAGCTATGTCGAGCTCTGGGCACAGAAAGTCGGTTGACATCTCTCTATACCTGAGACCATTGACGCTAACGGAGTCTCCGTCGTCATTTAGAAAGAAATAAGGTCCGATGATGCCACCATGCCAAAAACCGCACCAAATAGACAATCTTTGTGAATGCATTGATGATTGGTCGACCACTTAAGGATTCTGTAGTCGTAGCCGCCAAAATGAGCCAAAAATGGGCCCCGGCTGAGAAGAGGATTTATTGGCCAAGATACGGATCTCATATTTACAACTGAGCCGGAATCCCGAATTGCCGAATTTTAGCACATTCGATGCACAATGGAATGATTAATATTTTGACAGCTAAATGTTATTGTCAACTTTGACAGCTGCTGAAACGTAATAACTGAAAGAAGTATCATTGCTATCTGGTCACCCTTTAGCTTACCAGATAGATATGGCACAGCTTTTGATCACCACAACGGGTGGGTCTCTCAGTCCATTTTCTGAAGAACCGGATATATTGGGACCTGAAATGGAGAAGGAGGGCGACGCCTTCGGCCTTCATTAAGTCAGAAGCTTAGGTTCAACTTGAACATTATTGCTCAAGGGTTTGTGGATATTTACAATCGAATGGAGGGCCCAAAACCAATCCTGACTTCCCTTTGAAAACTTCGATTGTACACCCACCGTTTCCGTAGACTATCATAACATTAACGAAATATTTTTAATTAGCATATCAATGTTAGCAGATTCATCGTCGATCGATTTTCACTTCATTTCCAGACACGTGCTGTGTACGGTACACAAAAGAAAGTCATCGCAGGTTGTATCGAATTCTTGGATTTTGATCTTCTTCTTCTTCTTCTTTATCACAAGTTCCTTTTTATTCCTTTTTTTGCAGATGTATTCTATTTATTCGTTGAGAGGGAAAGAAGGAAACAAACGCTCGAGAGAAAATTTAACAGCAAGGTCGACCGACGACATTGAATGCCGATTAATTAAATCCTTATTGTAAAGGCGGGCTCGGCACTCGAGGCAAATCGATTTTCTTAAGGACGATACGGTGTTGCCTGAGTGGCTGCCTTGTAGTGCGTGCTTAAATCTGACATTGATATTTAATAAAGGAAATATTGTCAGAGCTATATTTTGCCGCACACTGGGGGAGATAGTGTATTGATTTTAAAATCGCTGATGGCAATTTAATTAAAAATTTAAATGTGTGTTGTGTCACAGCTGATGTGTGTCCTGTTCGAAAGGAAATTAGTGACACTTTCCCGCTCCTCTTGATACCTTTTCGATTGTCGTGTCATCGATGTAAATCTGAAAGTTTATTATATTCCCTAAACGCTGAAGTGCCTCCCATTAGGGACTACCACAAGGCAGGCCACAAATGGATAGCCACCTAAAGGACGACCCAACAAATAAAATTCAATCGTAATCTGGCCATCTAATCAAGGACAATGTCATGTCGGAATATGCTCACTCAATTGTGTCGGCCTGGGAGTCACATCAGAAGGCAAACTTTCGAAAACTATCGCTTCTCGGAATGGGGGACCCATAAGGAGACCTAACCAATTGATATGAGAAGCAATCAATTACTGAATTCAATGGTGTAGACGACGACGGCAAAGGAGCGGAACAGGACATTATCGAGTAGACGGCCATTTAGCTCGTCTATGGGTTATTATGCCAATTGATTGCGTTCGCTTGTTGGGGGTTTTCTTCTGCGTGTTTATGTCCTTTTGTGTGTTTTTTTTTAAATTTTATTTATGTCCTTAACGGAACTGAATTGAGGATTAGTCACGATGGGATTGAGGGAATTCGATTTTGTAGCACGGCGGTGGATTGGGTCGCAATAACACGTAGTGTATGGAATGACTTAGGGAAGGATTTTCCATACATGTACACATGTATGTACGTGCTTATGACTTTTTGTTATTCTTCCTAGACATTAGGGACAATTTGTCATTTAGTAGTGTATTGAATGTAGCTGTCTTGTAGTTCGACTTTATTCACGTACGTGAGAGTTTTGCCAAGTGACGACGATAAAAGGAAGGAAGTGGTGAATAAGTGTCGAAGGAAGGCGTACAGTTCTTGAATTCAAATCGTGTGGAAGTAGTTCTAATGGATAGGTAGACGATATAAATATGTTGCCATCGGACACGTTGATCCATTTAATTCCTATTGCCAGTGGTGACCGTTTAAGGACTAAGTGATATGCTTAAGGGAGATCTTATGAATTACTTGAGTCGATGGCTGTCCTTAAATTTCCACAGAAGGCTTCAACACTTATAAGTGCTGTTCGAGATCTTTGGCTGTCAAGTTGATGCTTTTAAAGGATATAGGACAGGATATCCTGGAAACGAAAACTGTGTTGCAAATCATTATACAAAAATCTTGTTGATAGAATGAGAGAGAGTCCAAAATGTTAAAGCTAAGGGACTGAGGGGCACATTTTTAAAATTCCCTGTGAAACAGAAAAAGATTTTCAAAGAAAAGGACCACTCGTGTAGAACGTCGCGCAGATGGGACACAACTATGGATTTCACCTGAACAACTCTGGTAGAAACATTGGTATAGAACCAGGACATCCTTTGATGTTCTAGCAAAGGGATTGGGTTCGCAATTGGCAGAACACTGATCAATCTACATGCCCGGTACTGGAAACTATCTTTGAAGCCCGAACAAGCTGCAGGTGTTCCTAAACAAATATGTGTGCTGCATTCGGTTTTCGGACAAATATAAGCTTTTTGGGCAAATTTGGAAGACTGTAAAACGTTTACAGTTCTTGAGGTATCTGAGGTCTATATTTCTATTTCAAAAATCTGATAATTCCAACGCAGGTCTAGGGTAACTTGCATGGCTTGTCAAGTCATTAGATTCGTCAATATCAGCTCCATTCGTTATTAGTTTGGCTGCACTACCCAATACTGCAGTAATCAAAATTATAGAAGGTTGTTAAAAAAACACATTTTAACTCTGGAATTCGTCGTATATTAGGAGATCGCTTGCAAGGATGTGACCAACTATAGCCAAACGATAGCCAAAGACTTGAATAGTCTAAATCATGGGGACTGCAAGTACATGCCTTCTTACGTTGGATCTCGTACTGATTTGAACATGATAGCTTTCCTTCCTGTCCGGAATGTCCAGAAGAAAATGGAAGATACGGAGCATGCTGTATTTTATTCCACATGTTCCACGACATGAAGAATTATTCTGTCCTGCCAATCGTTACTTTTTCTTCAAATATTGCAGTCGGAAGAGTATTACATGGCAATCAGTAGTTTCAAAACAACTCTCTAAAAGGGAATGGCACAGCGGCAAAAGTTGTTGATTGATAGATTTTCTAAGAAACCTCACAAAAAATACCTAATAGCACTCCCGAGGGTGGAATGTAGGAAGCCCTTAGACCGGTTTAGCACTGAGGCTTAGTAGGTAGGCAGGTATGGACTGACAATCCTGTTTCAGAATCAGGTATATAAATCATGCATGTCATGGGCTAGTGGCATCTGGGAAAACTTCCTTAGCTCCTCCTTTATCTCTACTTCCAGAGGTTTTCAATAAAGCATTCTTTCGTAGTGGATCCGAACTCTATCATTAGTCACTGAAGTACCCCATTACTTGGCCAAGAGTGCTTGTCATTCATCTTTTCCTCTTCCATTTATAATTTCAGCAGAAATCCTTATTCCCCATCCTGTCGATGTGAGTGCAGGTGATACTAACAAATCTATAAGATGCTCAGCTGCAGTATCTCGTGTTCTAGCACTCTCCAAGTCATTTTCCATCGAAAAACCTTCTCATAGCAATCTGCAATGAATCGTATCTTAAAAGTTTCAACACCTCACTGAAGAGTTAAATTTACTTTCAATGGAACACTGGATGCGTACCTTGTCGACATGGATCCTCTTCAAGTCCTTCGTCTAAAGTTGTTTTCATGATTTATCGCACCAAGGAAAACTTTCTAAAAAATAATAGTTTCCATGTCGATTATTTGTTTTGGGTAAGGGAGGGAACAGGTGTATGTTTTCCTTTAAAAAAGGGATGAATCACTTAAAAAATAAATCACTCAACGAAAGGGGTGTATCTACCCACTTCAATATGAAATTTGTTGAAAAGTTATTACAAAAAAAAGAAACTAAAAATCATTGAGTCCTTTGAGATAGAAGTATTCACTGAAGAATGTTCCGCTTCTGTTTTAGCCAGCAGGTTGGACAGGAGAACTGTCCCAATAAGTTCTTTGGAACACTTTTGGGAAATAGTTTGGAAACAAAGCTCTCTGAAAAGGTACAAAGGTTTGTTTATAATGACCATGAGGTGGTGAAAAGAATTTATGATCCTATTTTGTATGAAATAGTACGTCCTTGCATATGACTTTGTTGCTCAACGTTATAATGAAAATAGTTTTGAATATCTTTATTTAATTTAGACTTTAAGTCCCCTATTGCATGCCCAATTGAAACCATTTGAGCTACTAGGCTAGCTTAACTCAATTTGTCTGCTTCTGCATCAGTAATAGGGCACTAAAATCTGCCAATTAGTCTCCTTTGACACATTTTTAATTATAGTACATTCTGAAAGGTCTAAACCACCTTCAGTCGGCATAAAATGAAATTTTGACGATTTTGTCGAAAGACTAGACCAAGAGCAAACGACGGACCCATCAAAAGACCCCTAGATTGGATAAATGTCGCTCACATGATTACCCATTAGCTTTGCAGAATACTCATCACAAGAAATATTAATGGGACTCCTGGGGGACAAGGATAAGGAGATCTGTCACTCTAGGAAGGGGGTTATCTCTCTGATTCTGTGGATCCTTTTCTGTGGAAAATGATGAAATCAGTCCTAAGTAACTGCATTGTATGAAAGTCCGGAAGAAACAGGGCTTGTAGTCCTTGGTAGAAAATTCAAGGTACCAATCTTCAAACTGAAAGGCACAAGATAAAGGGGTTTCAATGGTCTCTTTATTAATAAAAGGAACATGGAAGAAAAGAGGGATTAGAAACCCATACGTCATGATAGAGAAAGCCATCTTTAGATTCCATGCTCTCGTTCGGTGGAAGGCTGTGATTAAGAAGAATACACGGGATATACTGAAAAGGATACAAAGGACAGCGTGTACTGCCATTATCGGTGCTCTATACATTACGTCCTAGCATGCACCAGTTTTTGTACCCTTTGGAACTTTTCAAAATGATTTATGTAGGCCATAGCTTCATTTTTAGAGACTCATTTCCCAATATCCCTGACATAGGGGATGAAAGTCTTTAGACAGTTCACTGGGAAATCAATTTAACTTAGCAAACCAAACTTTGAGTTGTTAGTGCATTGGACTACGGAGCAAGGGGTTCCAGGTTCAATTCCTAGATAACTCCTAAAATATACTTTACGGATCCACCTCTTGCGATTGTCGGACAAACATCGGAGAGTACAACTTTCATAAGAAAGCTTCTCAAGCAAGAAATTGTCCTTCGGATACGGCATTGAACAATACGAATGGCTGTGAGAAGCTAGCTCTGGGCCCCATCGACCTGCCAAATATTTAAACAAAACTTAAGAATATTGTATTTTAGGTGTCAAAATCCGAGGTAAGTTCAGTTCGTCAAAAACCCAATACTGCCCTTATGGCATCGATAGTTGGTGGCGTTTCTCTGAAGCCAATTTGATGATCTAAGAAAACTCCTTCTACTAAAAAGCATCTGTTGTAAATTATCTTCAGGACAATCTTTTCCTTTTGATGAGACTTTGGTTCTCCTGGAAACTAGTCTCCATTTGGTAACAGAACCAAATTTTTGCGTTTTACATTTTTCACGAAAGGTTCCTTCTTTTAAATTCTCATTATGAAGAGACCCAGTTTGTTTTTAACAGTCGTCTGTACTACCTTATTCGAGTTGTCGTTGAGTCGGGTTTGTTGTCATCTCATAAGCCTTTAGAAGGCTCTCCAAAGTATTTAAGGGAATATCTTCCAGATTGATTCCTCTTATAAAAATGGCCCACTATAGATATAACCACTACTGGACACATTATTGTCCTTCCAGTTTAGCTATCACCATTCTGTATGATGAACCTTAAGAATCAATGTAAGCTTCGTGACAGAAACATTTAGAACATGCTCTTTGGTATGAAATTGTGCGAATATTTATGAAATCACAAAGAACTGGTAAGCCCTTAGCATTCAGCAAAGAACAAAGTCTAGGTCTACCAATCCAGAGTGGAATGCCATAAGTTTCCACACTATAGCCGCATGATCGTTAGATGTCATAAAAAGAAAAAAGGATCTTTAAACAGAACTGTGGCTAATATTTCCTCAAAAATTAGAGGCCCAAATACTCCCACTGCTTACAAAGTGGGCTCAGTTTTGTTCGAATAAAGAGCAATGTTTGAGCCAAACGAATTATCAAGCCCTCAGCAATACGTCCATCACTACTGCCACGGGTACACCTGAATCTTGTGACAAGTTTATTCAATTCAATACTCCACGAGAATTGATGATTCTGAAATTAAATTCATCTTACCTATTGAATATCTGATTGGAGGACAAAGCCAGAATTCCTTCACTTCAGTGATTGCAAAAGTTTCTACAGACATCTTGCTCCATCAGACCGTACAGAATATTCCCCGACGCACCAATCCCATTCCTTGTCCCTCCCAAACATTACCCAACCTCATCGATAGCAAACGATTTTATTACAAACAAATACAATATTCCAAACAACAGCAGTTCATTTTCTCACACCTGTCCCGTCACCACATCCCTTTACGAGAATTGTGGTTTCAATTATACCCCACAACCCTTGTTACGAACGACGAAGGGAAAACTAAACAAAAAATTAGGCTTTAATCTGAACATTTGATCAAGGTCACGCAATTCGACACAAATTCCTAATCAAACAAGGAACAGTAAACCAACTTCACGGAGGTTAAACCAAAATTTGTAGTCTAGACATCATACCATGACCATTCAGGTGTAAGCCACCATTGTACCGCATCTGGCAAATCTACATTAAGTTCGAGATTGTATGGAGAATAAACCTCCAGAATTGAGACATCAGAACAGCACTGGATAATGATGTTAAATTTACGAGGTACTGCTGCACAAAACTAAGTGAAATACTCTTGGAGAAAGTTAAGCAAACAGCCTAGACGTTTACTGAATTCATTAATAGATACGTGAGTCCTTGTCGACAGGAGTGCCTTCATAAAGTCAGATAACAAAAAATTGCCTTCGCCGCGTGTTAATTTCGATGGAGGGTTGTTGTCGTACTTTTCAAAATATTTTCGAATGAATTTTTCCGAAATGTTTTCTTGGTTTTCTGTAGTTGAGAAATATATGTTTTAATGGGCGTAATGGACCTAAAATGAGTTAAGAAGGGTTAGGATTGCCTTTATAAGGTAAAGACACAGAGAATGACACCAGTCAATGAAGCTAAATACAAATGAGATCTGCAATGAGACTACCAGTGGGAGATGTAGACCAGGTGACCTGTTACCATTGAGAGAATAATAATAGTTTATGAAGCAATTAGGTGCCAATGGGGGCCAGTCGATAAGCTCTCAATAAGTTACGTAACTGGAGCAACGAGAACCTACCCAATCTTAGCCATGGAGGCACTGTTGGAATTAGGTTTCTTACACCATACGACTAAGAAGACTGGAAATAAAGCGAGACTAAGAATGGCAAACTAACGAACTGAGAGGAAGACATGTATTGAGTCAAAACAATTTGATGTACCTAGGTGCGACATCTTTTAAGTCGGAATGGGAATATTGAATATCTTTAAAAAAAATAAACAATTTCCATATATGATAATTTGGGAATTGACAATTTATTTGAGGCAGCCACTAGGGCTCTATTAAATAAAGTGCACGACTGGGTCGTACGTACTTGCACCGTAATGCTATAAGTGTATAATTTTATCAGGATTAAAGTCCAAGTCTTGCTCTTTCCAGTAAAGTAGGCGTGGCATTCCGCGTTTCGATGGAATAATAGTCATAACATTGTTGGAGTTTACTCAATGTTTTGTTTTTATAAAAATGCCCATAAAAAGTGGGCGTGGCCAGATAGGGTGTTTGAGTGAATTATAGAGAATTTTAAGGCCTATTACTTTGCTTAAATAATTTTTTCTCAATTTCTAGTAAAAATTTTGAAAAAAAAAAAGTTTTATAAAAGTGGGCGTGGCATTCCAAAATTTGGTATGCCATTATTTTGCACTTGTCTTATAACCTACAAATAACAGTTTTTAGCCCAATCGCCGCACAAATACCCGAGAAACAGCTGATTTTCATTATTACCGTTATTCGAATTTTTCGTGAAAAACGTGGTATGCCACCTTATAGCATATGCCCAAACTAACCCACACATCAAATTTTATCGAAATCGTTAGAGCCGTTTTCGAGAAAATCCATTTTAACTGAAATCGGCCTTAAGTAAACTACCCTTAATTTTGAGGTTAGAATGAAAATTCAAATTTCGCCTCTAGGGAATATCCCACAGACCCTATATATAAAGTTTGAAGTAAATCCGTTCAGCCGTTTAGGCTGTAGTCGAATATACAGACAGACAGACAGACTGACAGACTGACAGACAGACAGACAGACAGACAGACAGACAGACAGACAGACAGACGGCATTGGCGGACCTACTTTTTTGGACTTCTCCATTATAGTAATGTCAAGTTTGATTAAAATCTCGAGTTCCAAATTTTGCACGAATACAATACTTGCCCTATAGGTATAGGTGCAAGTAAAAAAGCAAAATGTGCCCTTTTTGCCATGAGATCGTTAATGGTCTGGGACTTGCTGGCGTATATTTTACTTTTCGAATAACTTCACAAAAAGAAGTCTAGACGGGTCAAATCTAGAGATCTGGATGGTTGTGCATGTTGGCCACGAAATTTTCAACACTTCGGGCTAACAATGTCACCATTCTGGCACGTTGTTGCGGAGTCAATTGATTTATGATGAATTGTATTGAATAAGGGTCAATCGGTTGATAAGTGTCAAAGTTATTCAATAATTACATAGCAACATAAAAGATGGTGCACTCTGTACTTCTCGAAAAAGTTCCCTTCCTAACAATACCTAGGGATAATACCATCATCAGACGGGAATGATGTATGTCTCATCCATAAAATGAGCAGGCTCAGCGCAGGCCGAGCCAACGTGTACATTGTGATGAAATAAAAGAAAAAACCGGATTATCAGTGCCAACCCTGGAACTCATCATACGAAAAGAATTCTTGATGCAGAAAAGGATCAGTTGGCTCGAAATGCTTGATTGGAGGATATAGTGAGATTGTGTTTATCCAGTTCTGTGGGCTATACAAAGCCCTTTTTTCATACATTTTTTGGTTGAAAAATTTTCTGTTTCCAATCTGCATTTCGAGGCAGCAGCTAACCTAGTTTGTGCTTTGAGTGCACAGAAATAGATCAGCTGGCTCGAAATGCTTGATTGGAGGATATAGTGAGATTGTGGGTATCCAGTTCTGTGGGCTATACAAAGCCCTTTTTTCATACATTTTTTGGTTGAAAAATTTTCTGTTTCCAATCTGCATTTCGAGGCAGCAGCTAACCTAGTTTGTGCTTTGAGTGCACAGAAACAGATCAGCTGGCTCGAAATGCTTGATTGGAGGATATAGTGAGATTGTGGGTATCCAGTTCTGTGGGCTATACAAAGCCCTTTTTTCATACATTTTTGGGTTGCAAAATTTTCTGTTTCCAATCTGCATTTCGAGGCAGCAGCTAACCTAGTTTGTGCTTTACGTGCACAGAAACAGATCAGCTGGCTCGAAATGCTTGATTGGAGGATATAGTGAGATTGTGGGTATCCAGTTCTGTGGGCTATACAAAGCCCTTTTTTCATACATTTTTTGGTTGAAAAATTTTCTGTTTCCAATCTGCATTTCGAGGCAGCAGCTAACCTAGTTTGTGCTTTGAGTGCACAGAAGCAGATCAGCTGGTTCGAAAAGCTTGATTGGAGGATATAGTGAGATTGTGGGTATCCAGTTCTGTGGGCTATACAAAGCCCTTTTTTCATACATTTTTTGGTTGAAAAATTTTCTGTTTCCAATCTGCATTTCGAGGCAGCAGCTAACCTAGTTTGTGCTTTGAGTGCACAGAAACAGATCAGCTGGCTCGAAATGCTTGATTGGAGGATATAGTGAGATTGTGGGTATCCAGTTCTGTGGGCTATACAAAGCCCTTTTTTCATACATTTTTTGGTTGAAAAATTTTCTGTTTCCAATCTGCATTTCGAGGCAGCAGCTAACCTAGTTTGTGCTTTGAGTGCACAGAAACAGATCAGCTGGCTCGAAATGCTTGATTGGAGGATATAGTGAGATTGTGGGTATCCAGTTCTGTGGGCTATACAAAGCCCTTTTTTCATACATTTTTTGGTTGAAAAATTTTCTGTTTCCAATCTGCATTTCGAGGCAGCAGCAAACCTAGTTTGTGCTTTGAGTGCACAGAAGCAGATCAGCTGGTTCGAAAAGCTTGATTGGAGGATATAGTGAGATTGTGGGTATCCAGTTCTGTGGGCTATACAAAGCCCTTTTTTCATACATTTTTTGGTTGAAAAATTTTCTGTTTCCAATCTGCATTTCGAGGCAGCAGCTAACCTAGTTTGTGCTTTGAGTGCACAGAAATAGATCAGCTGGCTCGAAATGCTTGATTGGAGGATATAGTGAGATTGTGGGTATCCAGTTCTGTGGGCTATACAAAGCCCTTTTTTCATACATTTTTTGGTTGAAAAATTTTCTGTTTCCAATCTGCATTTCGAGGCAGCAGCTAACCTAGTTTGTGCTTTACGTGCACAGAAACAGATCAGCTGGCTCGAAATGCTTGATTGGAGGATATAGTGAGATTGTGGGTATCCAGTTCTGTGGGCTATACAAAGCCCTTTTTTCATACATTTTTTGGTTGAAAAATTTTCTGTTTCCAATCTGCATTTCGAGGCAGCAGCTAACCTAGTTTGTGCTTTGAGTGCACAGAAACAGATCAGCTGGCTCGAAATGCTTGATTGGAGGATATAGTGAGATTGTGGGTATCCAGTTCTGTGGGCTATACAAAGCCCTTTTTTCATACATTTTTTGGTTGAAAAATTTTCTGTTTCCAATCTGCATTTCGAGGCAGCAGCAAACCTAGTTTGTGCTTTGAGTGCACAGAAGCAGATCAGCTGGTTCGAAAAGCTTGATTGGAGGATATAGTGAGATTGTGGGTATCCAGTTCTGTGGGCTATACAAAGCCCTTTTTTCATACATTTTTTGGTTGAAAAATTTTCTGTTTCCAATCTGCATTTCGAGGCAGCAGCTAACCTAGTTTGTGCTTTGAGTGCACAGAAATAGATCAGCTGGCTCGAAATGCTTGATTGGAGGATATAGTGAGATTGTGGGTATCCAGTTCTGTGGGCTATACAAAGCCCTTTTTTCATACATTTTTTGGTTGAAAAATTTTCTGTTTCCAATCTGCATTTCGAGGCAGCAGCTAACCTAGTTTGTGCTTTGAGTGCACAGAAACAGATCAGCTGGCTCGAAATGCTTGATTGGAGGATATAGTGAGATTGTGGGTATCCAGTTCTGTGGGCTATACAAAGCCCTTTTTTCATACATTTTTGGGTTGCAAAATTTTCTGTTTCCAATCTGCATTTCGAGGCAGCAGCTAACCTAGTTTGTGCTTTACGTGCACAGAAACAGATCAGCTGGTTCGAAATGCTTGATTGGAGGATATAGTGAGATTGTGGGTATCCAGTTCTGTGGGCTATACAAAGCCCTTTTTTCATACATTTTTTGGTTGAAAAATTTTCTGTTTCCAATCTGCATTTCGAGGCAGCAGCTAACCTAGTTTGTGCTTTGAGTGCACAGAAGCAGATCAGCTGGTTCGAAAAGCTTGATTGGAGGATATAGTGAGATTGTGGGTATCCAGTTCTGTGGGCTATACAAAGCCCTTTTTTCATACATTTTTTGGTTGAAAAATTTTCTGTTTCCAATCTGCATTTCGAGGCAGCAGCTAACCTAGTTTGTGCTTTGAGTGCACAGAAACAGATCAGCTGGCTCGAAATGCTTGATTGGAGGATATAGTGAGATTGTGGGTATCCAGTTCTGTGGGCTATACAAAGCCCTTTTTTCATACATTTTTTGGTTGAAAAATTTTCTGTTTCCAATCTGCATTTCGAGGCAGCAGCTAACCTAGTTTGTGCTTTGAGTGCACAGAAACAGATCAGCTGGCTCGAAATGCTTGATTGGAGGATATAGTGAGATTGTGGGTATCCAGTTCTGTGGGCTATACAAAGCCCTTTTTTCATACATTTTTTGGTTGAAAAATTTTCTGTTTCCAATCTGCATTTCGAGGCAGCAGCTAACCTAGTTTGTGCTTTACGTGCACAGAAACAGATCAGCTGGTTCGAAATGCTTGATTGGAGGATATAGTGAGATTGTGGGTATCCAGTTCTGTGGGCTATACAAAGCCCTTTTTTCATACATTTTTTGGTTGAAAAATTTTCTGTTTCCAATCTGCATTTCGAGGCAGCAGCTAACCTAGTTTGTGCTTTGAGTGCACAGAAGCAGATCAGCTGGTTCGAAAAGCTTGATTGGAGGATATAGTGAGATTGTGGGTATCCAGTTCTGTGGGCTATACAAAGCCCTTTTTTCATACATTTTTTGGTTGAAAAATTTTCTGTTTCCAATCTGCATTTCGAGGCAGCAGCTAACCTAGTTTGTGCTTTGAGTGCACAGAAACAGATCAGCTGGCTCGAAATGCTTGATTGGAGGATATAGTGAGATTGTGGGTATCCAGTTCTGTGGGCTATACAAAGCCCTTTTTTCATACATTTTTTGGTTGAAAAATTTTCTGTTTCCAATCTGCATTTCGAGGCAGCAGCTAACCTAGTTTGTGCTTTGAGTGCACAGAAACAGATCAGCTGGCTCGAAATGCTTGATTGGAGGATATAGTGAGATTGTGGGTATCCAGTTCTGTGGGCTATACAAAGCCCTTTTTTCATACATTTTTTGGTTGAAAAATTTTCTGTTTCCAATCTGCATTTCGAGGCAGCAGCTAACCTAGTTTGTGCTTTGAGTGCACAGAAATAGATCAGCTGGCTCGAAATGCTTGATTGGAGGATATAGTGAGATTGTGGGTATCCAGTTCTGTGGGCTATACAAAGCCCTTTTTTCATACATTTTTTGGTTGAAAAATTTTCTGTTTCCAATCTGCATTTCGAGGCAGCAGCTAACCTAGTTTGTGCTTTGAGTGCACAGAAACAGATCAGCTGGCTCGAAATGCTTGATTGGAGGATATAGTGAGATTGTGGGTATCCAGTTCTGTGGGCTATACAAAGCCCTTTTTTCATACATTTTTTGGTTGAAAAATTTCCTGTTTCCAATCTGCATTTCGAGGCAGCAGCTAACCTAGTTTGTGCTTTGAGTGCACAGAAACAGATCAGCTGGCTCGAAATGCTTGATTGGAGGATATAGTGAGATTGTGGGTATCCAGTTCTGTGGGCTATACAAAGCCCTTTTTTCATACATTTTTTGTTGAAAAATTTTCTGTTTCCAATCTGCATTTCGAGGCAGCAGCTAACCTAGTTTGTGCTTTGAGTGCACAGAAACAGATCAGCTGGCTCGAAATGCTTGATTGGAGGATATAGTGAGATTGTGGGTATCCAGTTCTGTGGGCTATACAAAGCCCTTTTTTCATACATTTTTTGGTTGAAAAATTTTCTGTTTCCAATCTGCATTTCGAGGCAGCAGCTAACCTAGTTTGTGCTTTGAGTGCACAGAAACAGATCAGCTGGCTCGAAATGCTTGATTGGAGGATATAGTGAGATTGTGGGTATCCAGTTCTGTGGGCTATACAAAGCCCTTTTTTCATACATTTTTTGGTTGAAAAATTTTCTGTTTCCAATCTGCATTTCGAGGCAGCAGCTAACCTAGTTTGTGCTTTGAGTGCACAGAAATAGATCAGCTGGCTCGAAATGCTTGATTGGAGGATATAGTGAGATTGTGGGTATCCAGTTCTGTGGGCTATACAAAGCCCTTTTTTCATACATTTTTTGGTTGAAAAATTTTCTGTTTCCAATCTGCATTTCGAGGCAGCAGCTAACCTAGTTTGTGCTTTGAGTGCACAGAAACAGATCAGCTGGCTCGAAATGCTTGATTGGAGGATATAGTGAGATTGTGGGTATCCAGTTCTGTGGGCTATACAAAGCCCTTTTTTCATACATTTTTTGGTTGAAAAATTTCCTGTTTCCAATCTGCATTTCGAGGCAGCAGCTAACCTAGTTTGTGCTTTGAGTGCACAGAAACAGATCAGCTGGCTCGAAATGCTTGATTGGAGGATATAGTGAGATTGTGGGTATCCAGTTCTGTGGGCTATACAAAGCCCTTTTTTCATACATTCTTTGGTTGAAAAATTTCCTGTTTCCAATCTGCATTTCGAGGCAGCAGCTAACCTAGTTTGTGCCTTGAGTGCACAGAAACAGATCAGCTGGCTCGAAATGCTTGATTGGAGGATATAGTGAGATTGTGGGTATCCAGTTCTGTGGGCTATACAAAGCCCTTTTTTCATACATTTTTTGGTTTGAAAAATTTTCTGTTTCCAATCTGCATTTCGAGGCAGCAGCTAACCTAGTTTGTGCTTTGAGTGCACAGAAACAGATCAGCTGGCTCGAAATGCTTGATTGGAGGATATAGTGAGATTGTGGGTATCCAGTTCTGTGGGCTATACAAAGCCCTTTTTTCATACATTTTTGGTTGAAAAATTTTCTGTTTCCAATCTGCATTTCGAGGCAGCAGCTAACCTAGTTTGTGCTTTGAGTGCACAGAAACAGATCAGCTGGCTCAAAATGCTTGATTGGAGGATATGGTGAGATTGTGGGTATCCAGTTCTGTGGGCTATACAAAGCCCTTTTTTCATACATTTTTTGGTTGAAAAATTTCCTGTTTCCAATCTGCATTTCGAGGCAGCAGCTAACCTAGTTTGTGCTTTGAGCGCACAGAAACAGATCAGCTGGCTCGAAATGCTTGATTGGATGATATAGTGAGATTGTGTTTATCCAGTTCTGTGGGCTATACAAAGCCCTTTTTTCATACATTTTTGGTTGAAAAATTTTCTGTTTCCAATCTGCATTTCGAGGCAGCAGCTAACCTAGTTTGTGCTTTGAGTGCACAGAAACAGATCAGCTGGCTCAAAATGCTTGATTGGAGGATATGGTGAGATTGTGGGTATCCAGTTCTGTGGGCTATACAAAGCCCTTTTTTCATACATTTTTGGGTTGCAAAATTTTCTGTTTCCAATCTGCATTTCGAGGCAGCAGCTAACCTAGTTTGTGCTTTACGTGCACAGAAACAGATCAGCTGGCTCGAAATGCTTGATTGGAGGATATAGTGAGATTGTGGGTATCCAGTTCTGTGGGCTATACAAAGCCCTTTTTTCATACATTTTTTGGTTGAAAAATTTTCTGTTTCCAATCTGCATTTCGAGGCAGCAGCTAACCTAGTTTGTGCTTTGAGTGCACAGAAATAGATCAGCTGGCTCGAAATGCTTGATTGGAGGATATAGTGAGATTGTGGGTATCCAGTTCTGTGGGCTATACAAAGCCCTTTTTTCATACATTTTTGGGTTGCAAAATTTTCTGTTTCCAATCTGCATTTCGAGGCAGCAGCTAACCTAGTTTGTGCTTTACGTGCACAGAAACAGATCAGCTGGCTCGAAATGCTTGATTGGAGGATATAGTGAGATTGTGGGTATCCAGTTCTGTGGGCTATACAAAGCCCTTTTTTCATACATTTTTTGGTTGAAAAATTTTCTGTTTCCAATCTGCATTTCGAGGCAGCAGCTAACCTAGTTTGTGCTTTGAGTGCACAGAAACAGATCAGCTGGCTCAAAATGCTTGATTGGAGGATATGGTGAGATTGTGGGTATCCAGTTCTGTGGGCTATACAAAGCCCTTTTTTCATACATTTTTGGGTTGCAAAATTTTCTGTTTCCAATCTGCATTTCGAGGCAGCAGCTAACCTAGTTTGTGCTTTACGTGCACAGAAACAGATCAGCTGGCTCGAAATGCTTGATTGGAGGATATAGTGAGATTGTGGGTATCCAGTTCTGTGGGCTATACAAAGCCCTTTTTTCATACATTTTTTGGTTGAAAAATTTTCTGTTTCCAATCTGCATTTCGAGGCAGCAGCTAACCTAGTTTGTGCTTTGAGTGCACAGAAACAGATCAGCTGGCTCAAAATGCTTGATTGGAGGATATGGTGAGATTGTGGGTATCCAGTTCTGTGGGCTATACAAAGCCCTTTTTTCATACATTTTTGGGTTGCAAAATTTTCTGTTTCCAATCTGCATTTCGAGGCAGCAGCTAACCTAGTTTGTGCTTTACGTGCACAGAAACAGATCAGCTGGCTCGAAATGCTTGATTGGAGGATATAGTGAGATTGTGGGTATCCAGTTCTGTGGGCTATACAAAGCCCTTTTTTCATACATTTTTGGTTGAAAAATTTTCTGTTTCCAATCTGCATTTCGAGGCAGCAGCTAACCTAGTTTGTGCTTTGAGTGCACAGAAACAGATCAGCTGGCTCAAAATGCTTGATTGGAGGATATGGTGAGATTGTGGGTATCCAGTTCTGTGGGCTATACAAAGCCCTTTTTTCATACATTTTTGGGTTGCAAAATTTTCTGTTTCCAATCTGCATTTCGAGGCAGCAGCTAACCTAGTTTGTGCTTTACGTGCACAGAAACAGATCAGCTGGCTCGAAATGCTTGATTGGAGGATATAGTGAGATTGTGGGTATCCAGTTCTGTGGGCTATACAAAGCCCTTTTTTCATACATTTTTTGGTTGAAAAATTTTCTGTTTCCAATCTGCATTTCGAGGCAGCAGCTAACCTAGTTTGTGCTTTGAGTGCACAGAAACAGATCAGCTGGCTCGAAATGCTTGATTGGAGGATATAGTGAGATTGTGGGTATCCAGTTCTGTGGGCTATACAAAGCCCTTTCTTCATACATTTTTTGGTTGAAAAATTTTCTGTTTCCAATCTGCATTTCGAGGCAGCAGCAAACCTAGTTTGTGCTTTGAGTGCACAGAAGCAGATCAGCTGGTTCGAAAAGCTTGATTGGAGGATATAGTGAGATTGTGGGTATCCAGTTCTGTGGGCTATACAAAGCCCTTTTTTCATACATTTTTTGGTTGAAAAATTTTCTGTTTCCAATCTGCATTTCGAGGCAGCAGCTAACCTAGTTTGTGCTTTGAGTGCACAGAAATAGATCAGCTGGCTCGAAATGCTTGATTGGAGGATATAGTGAGATTGTGGGTATCCAGTTCTGTGGGCTATACAAAGCCCTTTTTTCATACATTTTTTGGTTGAAAAATTTTCTGTTTCCAATCTGCATTTCGAGGCAGCAGCTAACCTAGTTTGTGCTTTGAGTGCACAGAAATAGATCAGCTGGCTCGAAATGCTTGATTGGAGGATATAGTGAGATTGTGGGTATCCAGTTCTGTGGGCTATACAAAGCCCTTTTTTCATACATTTTTTGGTTGAAAAATTTTCTGTTTCCAATCTGCATTTCGAGGCAGCAGCTAACCTAGTTTGTGCTTTGAGTGCACAGAAACAGATCAGCTGGCTCGAAATGCTTGATTAGAGGATATAGTGAGATTGTGGGTATCCAGTTCTGTGGGCTATACAAAGCCCTTTTTTCATACATTTTTTGGTTGAAAAATTTTCTGTTTCCAATCTGCATTTCGACGCAGCAGCAAACCTAGTTTGTGCTTTGAGTGCACAGAAGCAGATCAGCTGGTTCGAAAAGCTTGATTGGAGGATATAGTGAGATTGTGGGTATCCAGTTCTGTGGGCTATACAAAGCCCTTTTTTCATACATTTTTTGGTTGAAAAATTTTCTGTTTCCAATCTGCATTTCGAGGCAGCAGCTAACCTAGTTTGTGCTTTGAGTGCACAGAAATAGATCAGCTGGCTCGAAATGCTTGATTGGAGGATATAGTGAGATTGTGGGTATCCAGTTCTGTGGGCTATACAAAGCCCTTTTTTCATACATTTTTTGGTTGAAAAATTTTCTGTTTCCAATCTGCATTTCGAGGCAGCAGCTAACCTAGTTTGTGCTTTGAGTGCACAGAAACAGATCAGCTGGCTCGAAATGCTTGATTGGAGGATATAGTGAGATTGTGGGTATCCAGTTCTGTGGGCTATACAAAGCCCTTTTTTCATACATTTTTGGGTTGCAAAATTTTCTGTTTCCAATCTGCATTTCGAGGCAGCAGCTAACCTAGTTTGTGCTTTACGTGCACAGAAACAGATCAGCTGGCTCGAAATGCTTGATTGGAGGATATAGTGAGATTGTGGGTATCCAGTTCTGTGGGCTATACAAAGCAATTTTTTCATACATTTTTTGGTTGAAAAATTTTCTGTTTCCAATCTGCATTTCGAGGCAGCAGCTAACCTAGTTTGTGCTTTGAGTGCACAGAAGCAGATCAGCTGGTTCGAAAAGCTTGATTGGAGGATATAGTGAGATTGTGGGTATCCAGTTCTGTGGGCTATACAAAGCCCTTTTTTCATACATTTTTTGGTTGAAAAATTTTCTGTTTCCAATCTGCATTTCGAGGCAGCAGCTAACCTAGTTTGTGCTTTGAGTGCACAGAAATAGATCAGCTGGCTCGAAATGCTTGATTGGAGGATATAGTGAGATTGTGGGTATCCAGTTCTGTGGGCTATACAAAGCCCTTTTTTCATACATTTTTTGGTTGAAAAATTTTCTGTTTCCAATCTGCATTTCGAGGCAGCAGCTAACCTAGTTTGTGCTTTGAGTGCACAGAAACAGATCAGCTGGCTCGAAATGCTTGATTGGAGGATATAGTGAGATTGTGGGTATCCAGTTCTGTGGGCTATACAAAGCCCTTTTTTCATACATTTTTTGGTTGAAAAATTTTCTGTTTCCAATCTGCATTTCGAGGCAGCAGCTAACCTAGTTTGTGCTTTGAGTGCACAGAAATAGATCAGCTGGCTCGAAATGCTTGATTGGAGGATATAGTGAGATTGTGGGTATCCAGTTCTGTGGGCTATACAAAGCCCTTTTTTCATACATTTTTTGGTTGAAAAATTTTCTGTTTCCAATCTGCATTTCGAGGCAGCAGCTAACCTAGTTTGTGCTTTGAGTGCACAGAAATAGATCAGCTGGCTCGAAATGCTTGATTGGAGGATATAGTGATATTGTGGGTATCCAGTTCTGTGGGCTATACAAAGCCCTTTTTTCATACATTTTTTGGTTGAAAAATTTTCTGTTTCCAATCTGCATTTCGAGGCAGCAGCTAACCTAGTTTGTGCTTTGAGTGCACAGAAACAGATCAGCTGGCTCGAAATGCTTGATTGGAGGATATAGTGAGATTGTGGGTATCCAGTTCTGTGGGCTATACAAAGCCCTTTTTTCATACATTTTTTGGTTGAAAAATTTCCTGTTTCCAATCTGCATTTCGAGGCAGCAGCTAACCTAGTTTGTGCTTTGAGTGCACAGAAACAGATCAGCTGGCTCGAAATGCTTGATTGGAGGATATAGTGAGATTGTGGGTATCCAGTTCTGTGGGCTATACAAAGCCCTTTTTTCATACATTTTTTGTTGAAAAATTTTCTGTTTCCAATCTGCATTTCGAGGCAGCAGCTAACCTAGTTTGTGCTTTGAGTGCACAGAAACAGATCAGCTGGCTCGAAATGCTTGATTGGAGGATATAGTGAGATTTTGGGTATCCAGTTCTGTGGGCCATACAAAGCCCTTTTTTCATACATTTTTGGGTTGCAAAATTGTCTGTTTCCAATCTGCATTTCGAGGCAGCAGCTAACCTAGTTTGTGCTTTGAGTGCACAGAAATAGATCAGCTGGCTCGAAATGCTTGATTGGAGGATATAGTGAGATTGTGGGTATCCAGTTCTGTGGGCTATACAAAGCCCTTTTTTTATACATTTTTTGGTTGAAAAATTTTCTGTTTCCAATCTGCATTTCGAGGCAGCAGCTAACCTAGTTTGTGCTTTGAGTGCACAGAAACAGATCAGCTGGCTCGAAATGCTTGATTGGAGGATATAGTGAGATTGTGGGTATCCAGTTCTGTGGGCTATACAAAGCCCTTTTTTCATACATTCTTTGGTTGAAAAATTTCCTGTTTCCAATCTGCATTTCGAGGCAGCAGCTAACCTAGTTTGTGCCTTGAGTGCACAGAAACAGATCAGCTGGCTCGAAATGCTTGATTGGAGGATATAGTGAGATTGTGGGTATCCAGTTCTGTGGGCTATACAAAGCCCTTTTTTCATACATTTTTTGGTTTGAAAAATTTTCTGTTTCCAATCTGCATTTCGAGGCAGCAGCTAACCTAGTTTGTGCTTTGAGTGCACAGAAACAGATCAGCTGGCTCGAAATGCTTGATTGGAGGATATAGTGAGATTGTGGGTATCCAGTTCTGTGGGCTATACAAAGCCCTTTTTTCATACATTTTTGGTTGAAAAATTTTCTGTTTCCAATCTGCATTTCGAGGCAGCAGCTAACCTAGTTTGTGCTTTGAGTGCACAGAAACAGATCAGCTGGCTCAAAATGCTTGATTGGAGGATATGGTGAGATTGTGGGTATCCAGTTCTGTGGGCTATACAAAGCCCTTTTTTCATACATTTTTTGGTTGAAAAATTTCCTGTTTCCAATCTGCATTTCGAGGCAGCAGCTAACCTAGTTTGTGCTTTGAGTGCACAGAAACAGATCAGCTGGCTCGAAATGCTTGATTGGAGGATATAGTGAGATTGTGGGTATCCAGTTCTGTGGGCTATACAAAGCCCTTTTTTCATACATTTTTGGGTTGCAAAATTTTCTGTTTCCAATCTGCATTTCGAGGCAGCAGCTAACCTAGTTTGTGCTTTGAGTGCACAGAAACAGATCAGCTGGCTCGAAATGCTTGATTGGAGGATATAGTGAGATTGTGGGTATCCAGTTCTGTGGGCCATACAAAGCCCTTTTTTCATACATTTTTGGGTTGCAAAATTGTCTGTTTCCAATCTGCATTTCGAGGCAGCAGCTAACCTAGTTTGTGCTTTGAGTGCACAGAAACAGATCAGCTGGCTCAAAATGCTTGATTGGAGGATATGGTGAGATTGTGGGTATCCAGTTCTGTGGGCTATACAAAGCCCTTTTTTCATACATTTTTGGGTTGCAAAATTTTCTGTTTCCAATCTGCATTTCGAGGCAGCAGCAAACCTAGTTTGTGCTTTACGTGCACAGAAACAGATCAGCTGGCTCGAAATGCTTGATTGGAGTATATAGTGAGATTGTGGGTATCCAGTTCTGTGGGCTATACAAAGCCCTTTTTTCATACATTTTTTGGTTGAAAAATTTCCTGTTTCCAATCTGCATTTCGAGGCAGCAGCTAACCTAGTTTGTGCTTTGAGTGCACAGAAACAGATCAGCTGGCTCGAAATGCTTGATTGGAGGATATAGTGAGATTGTGGGTATCCAGTTCTGTGGGCTATACAAAGCCCTTTTTTCATACATTTTTTGGTTGAAAAATTTTCTGTTTCCAATCTGCATTTCGAGGCAGCAGCTAACCTAGTTTGTGCTTTGAGTGCACAGAAACAGATCAGCTGGCTCGAAATGCTTGATTGGAGGATATAGTGAGATTGTGGGTATCCAGTTCTGTGGGCTATACAAAGCCCTTTTTTCATACATTTTTTGGTTGAAAAATTTTCTGTTTCCAATCTGCATTTCGAGGCAGCAGCTAACCTAGTTTGTGCTTTGAGTGCACAGAAATAGATCAGCTGGCTCGAAATGCTTGATTGGAGGATATAGTGAGATTGTGGGTATCCAGTTCTGTGGGCTATACAAAGCCCTTTTTTCATACATTTTTTGGTTGAAAAATTTTCTGTTTCCAATCTGCATTTCGAGGCAGCAGCTAACCTAGTTTGTGCTTTGAGTGCACAGAAACAGATCAGCTGGCTCGAAATGCTTGATTGGAGGATATAGTGAGATTGTGGGTATCCAGTTCTGTGGGCCATACAAAGCCCTTTTTTCATACATTTTTGGGTTGCAAAATTGTCTGTTTCCAATCTGCATTTCGAGGCAGCAGCTAACCTAGTTTGTGCTTTGAGTGCACAGAAACAGATCAGCTGGCTCAAAATGCTTGATTGGAGGATATGGTGAGATTGTGGGTATCCAGTTCTGTGGGCTATACAAAGCCCTTTTTTCATACATTTTTGGGTTGCAAAATTTTCTGTTTCCAATCTGCATTTCGAGGCAGCAGCAAACCTAGTTTGTGCTTTACGTGCACAGAAACAGATCAGCTGGCTCGAAATGCTTGATTGGAGTATATAGTGAGATTGTGGGTATCCAGTTCTGTGGGCTATACAAAGCCCTTTTTTCATACATTTTTTGGTTGAAAAATTTCCTGTTTCCAATCTGCATTTCGAGGCAGCAGCTAACCTAGTTTGTGCTTTGAGTGCACAGAAACAGATCAGCTGGCTCGAAATGCTTGATTGGAGGATATAGTGAGATTGTGGGTATCCAGTTCTGTGGGCTATACAAAGCCCTTTTTTCATACATTTTTTGGTTGAAAAATTTTCTGTTTCCAATCTGCATTTCGAGGCAGCAGCTAACCTAGTTTGTGCTTTGAGTGCACAGAAACAGATCAGCTGGCTCGAAATGCTTGATTGGAGGATATAGTGAGATTGTGGGTATCCAGTTCTGTGGGCTATACAAAGCCCTTTTTTCATACATTTTTTGGTTGAAAAATTTTCTGTTTCCAATCTGCATTTCGAGGCAGCAGCTAACCTAGTTTGTGCTTTGAGTGCACAGAAATAGATCAGCTGGCTCGAAATGCTTGATTGGAGGATATAGTGAGATTGTGGGTATCCAGTTCTGTGGGCTATACAAAGCCCTTTTTTCATACATTTTTTGGTTGAAAAATTTTCTGTTTCCAATCTGCATTTCGAGGCAGCAGCTAACCTAGTTTGTGCTTTGAGTGCACAGAAACAGATCAGCTGGCTCGAAATGCTTGATTGGAGGATATAGTGAGATTGTGGGTATCCAGTTCTGTGGGCTATACAAAGCCCTTTTTTCATACATTTTTTGGTTAAAAAATTTCCTGTTTCCAATCTGCATTTCGAGGCAGCAGCTAACCTAGTTTGTGCTTTGAGTGCACAGAAACAGATCAGCTGGCTCGAAATGCTTGATTGGAGGATATAGTGAGATTGTGGGTATCCAGTTCTGTGGGCTATACAAAGCCCTTTTTTCATACATTTTTTGTTGAAAAATTTTCTGTTTCCAATCTGCATTTCGAGGCAGCAGCTAACCTAGTTTGTGCTTTGAGTGCACAGAAACAGATCAGCTGGCTCGAAATGCTTGATTGGAGGATATAGTGAGATTTTGGGTATCCAGTTCTGTGGGCCATACAAAGCCCTTTTTTCATACATTTTTGGGTTGCAAAATTGTCTGTTTCCAATCTGCATTTCGAGGCAGCAGCTAACCTAGTTTGTCCTTTGAGTGCACAGAAATAGATCAGCTGGCTCGAAATGCTTGATTGGAGGATATAGTGAGATTGTGGGTATCCAGTTCTGTGGGCTATACAAAGCCCTTTTTTTATACATTTTTTGGTTGAAAAATTTTCTGTTTCCAATCTGCATTTCGAGGCAGCAGCTAACCTAGTTTGTGCTTTGAGTGCACAGAAACAGATCAGCTGGCTCGAAATGCTTGATTGGAGGATATAGTGAGATTGTGGGTATCCAGTTCTGTGGGCTATACAAAGCCCTTTTTTTATACATTTTTTGGTTGAAAAATTTTCTGTTTCCAATCTGCATTTCGAGGCAGCAGCTAACCTAGTTTGTGCTTTGAGTGCACAGAAACAGATCAGCTGGCTCGAAATGCTTGATTGGAGGATATAGTGAGATTGTGGGTATCCAGTTCTGTGGGCTATACAAAGCCCTTTTTTCATACATTTTTGGGTTGCAAAATTTTCTGTTTCCAATCTGCATTTCGAGGCAGCAGCTAATCTAGTTTGTGCTTTGAGTGCACAGAAACAGATCAGCTGGCTCGAAATGCTTGATTGGAGGATATAGTGAGATTGTGGGTATCCAGTTCTGTGGGCTATACAAAGCCCTTTTTTCATACATTTTTGGTTGAAAAATTTTCTGTTTCCAATCTGCATTTCGAGGCAGCAGCTAACCTAGTTTGTGCTTTGAGTGCACAGAAACAGATCAGCTGGCTCGAAATGCTTGATTGGAGGATATAGTGAGATTGTGGGTATCCAGTTCTGTGGGCTATACAAAGCCCTTTTTTCATACATTTTTGGGTTGCAAAATTTTCTGTTTCCAATCTGCATTTCGAGGCAGCAGCTAACCTAGTTTGTGCTTTGAGTGCACAGAAACAGATCAGCTGGCTCGAAATGCTTGATTGGAGGATATAGTGAGATTGTGGGTATCCAGTTCTGTGGGCCATACAAAGCCCTTTTTTCATACATTTTTGGGTTGCAAAATTTTCTGTTTCCAATCTGCATTTCGAGGCAGCAGCTAACCTAGTTTGTGCTTTGAGTGCACAGAAACAGATCAGCTGGCTCGAAATGCTTGATTGGAGGATATAGTGAGATTGTGGGTATCCAGTTCTGTGGGCTATACAAAGCCCTTTTTTCATACATTTTTGGGTTGCAAAATTTTCTGTTTCCAATCTGCATTTCGAGGCAGCAGCTAACCTAGTTTGTGCTTTACGTGCACAGAAACAGATCAGCTGGCTCGAAATGCTTGATTGGAGTATATAGTGAGATTGTGGGTATCCAGTTCTGTGGGCTATACAAAGCCCTTTTTTCATACATTTTTTGGTTGAAAAATTTCCTGTTTCCAATCTGCATTTCGAGGCAGCAGCTAACCTAGTTTGTGCTTTGAGTGCACAGAAACAGATCAGCTGGCTCGAAATGCTTGATTGGAGGATATAGTGAGATTGTGGGTATCCAGTTCTGTGGGCTATACAAAGCCCTTTTTTCATACATTTTTTGGTTGAAAAATTTTCTGTTTCCAATCTGCATTTCGAGGCAGCAGCTAACCTAGTTTATGCTTTGAGTGCACAGAAACAGATCAGCTGGCTCGAAATGCTTGATTGGAGGATATAGTGAGATTGTGGGTATCCAGTTCTGTGGGCCATACAAAGCTCTTTTTTCATACATTTTTGGGTTGCAAAATTGTCTGTTTCCAATCTGCATTTCGAGGCAGCAGCTAACCTAGTTTGTGCTTTGAGTGCACAGAAACAGATCAGCTGGCTCGAAATGCTTGATTGGAGGATATAGTGAGATTGTGGGTATCCAGTTCTGTGGGCTATACAAAGCCCTTTTTTCATACATTTTTGGTTGAAAAATTTTCTGTTTCCAATCTGCATTTCGAGGCAGCAGCTAACCTAGTTTGTGCTTTGAGTGCACAGAAACAGATCAGCTGGCTCGAAATGCTTGATTGGAGGATATAGTGAGATTGTGGGTATCCAGTTCTGTGGGCTATACAAAGCCCTTTTTTCATACATTTTTGGGTTGCAAAATTTTCTGTTTCCAATCTGCATTTCGAGGCAGCAGCTAACCTAGTTTGTGCTTTGAGTGCACAGAAACAGATCAGCTGGCTCGAAATGCTTGATTGGAGGATATAGTGAGATTGTGGGTATCCAGTTCTGTGGGCTATACAAAGCCCTTTTTTCATACATTTTTGGGTTGCAAAATTTTCTGTTTCCAATCTGCATTTCGAGGCAGCAGCTAACCTAGTTTGTGCTTTGAGTGCACAGAAACAGATCAGCTGGCTCGAAATGCTTGATTGGAGGATATAGTGAGATTGTGGGTATCCAGTTCTGTGGGCTATACAAAGCCCTTTTTTCATACATTTTTGGGTTGCAAAATTTTCTGTTTCCAATCTGCATTTCGAGGCAGCAGCTAACCTAGTTTGTGCTTTGAGTGCACAGAAACAGATCAGCTGGCTCGAAATGCTTGATTGGAGGATATAGTGAGATTGTGGGTATCCAGTTCTGTGGGCTATACAAAGCCCTTTTTTCATACATTTTTGGGTTGCAAAATTTTCTGTTTCCAATCTGCATTTCGAGGCCGCAGCTAACCTAGTTTGTGCCTTGAGTGCACAGAAACAGATCAGCTGGCTCGAAATGCTTGATTGGAGGATATAGTGAGATTGTGGGTATCCAGTTCTGTGGGCTATACAAAGCCCTTTTTTCATACATTTTTTGGTTGAAAAATTTCCTGTTTCCAATCTGCATTTCGAGGCAGCAGCTAACCTAGTTTGTGCTTTGAGTGCACAGAAACAGATCAGCTGGCTCAAAATGCTTGATTGGAGGATATGGTGAGATTGTGGGTATCCAGTTCTGTGGGCTATACAAAGCCCTTTTTTCATACATTTTTGGGTTGCAAAATTTTCTGTTTCCAATCTGCATTTCGAGGCAGCAGCAAACCTAGTTTGTGCTTTACGTGCACAGAAACAGATCAGCTGGCTCGAAATGCTTGATTGGAGTATATAGTGAGATTGTGGGTATCCAGTTCTGTGGGCTATACAAAGCCCTTTTTTCATACATTTTTTGGTTGAAAAATTTCCTGTTTCCAATCTGCATTTCGAGGCAGCAGCTAACCTAGTTTGTGCTTTGAGTGCACAGAAACAGATCAGCTGGCTCGAAATGCTTGATTGGAGGATATAGTGAGATTGTGGGTATCCAGTTCTGTGGGCTATACAAAGCCCTTTTTTCATACATTTTTTGGTTGAAAAATTTTCTGTTTCCAATCTGCATTTCGAGGCAGCAGCTAACCTAGTTTGTGCTTTGAGTGCACAGAAACAGATCAGCTGGCTCGAAATGCTTGATTGGAGGATATAGTGAGATTGTGGGTATCCAGTTCTGTGGGCTATACAAAGCCCTTTTTTCATACATTTTTTGGTTGAAAAATTTTCTGTTTCCAATCTGCATTTCGAGGCAGCAGCTAACCTAGTTTGTGCTTTGAGTGCACAGAAATAGATCAGCTGGCTCGAAATGCTTGATTGGAGGATATAGTGAGATTGTGGGTATCCAGTTCTGTGGGCTATACAAAGCCCTTTTTTCATACATTTTTTGGTTGAAAAATTTTCTGTTTCCAATCTGCATTTCGAGGCAGCAGCTAACCTAGTTTGTGCTTTGAGTGCACAGAAACAGATCAGCTGGCTCGAAATGCTTGATTGGAGGATATAGTGAGATTGTGGGTATCCAGTTCTGTGGGCTATACAAAGCCCTTTTTTCATACATTTTTTGGTTGAAAAATTTCCTGTTTCCAATCTGCATTTCGAGGCAGCAGCTAACCTAGTTTGTGCTTTGAGTGCACAGAAACAGATCAGCTGGCTCGAAATGCTTGATTGGAGGATATAGTGAGATTGTGGGTATCCAGTTCTGTGGGCTATACAAAGCCCTTTTTTCATACATTTTTGGGTTGCAAAATTTTCTGTTTCCAATCTGCATTTCGAGGCAGCAGCTAACCTAGTTTGTGCTTTGAGTGCACAGAAACAGATCAGCTGGCTCGAAATGCTTGATTGGAGGATATAGTGAGATTGTGGGTATCCAGTTCTGTGGGCCATACAAAGCCCTTTTTTCATACATTTTTGGGTTGCAAAATTTTCTGTTTCCAATCTGCATTTCGAGGCAGCAGCTAACCTAGTTTGTGCTTTGAGTGCACAGAAACAGATCAGCTGGCTCGAAATGCTTGATTGGAGGATATAGTGAGATTGTGGGTATCCAGTTCTGTGGGCTATACAAAGCCCTTTTTTCATACATTTTTGGGTTGCAAAATTTTCTGTTTCCAATCTGCATTTCGAGGCAGCAGCTAACCTAGTTTGTGCTTTACGTGCACAGAAACAGATCAGCTGGCTCGAAATGCTTGATTGGAGTATATAGTGAGATTGTGGGTATCCAGTTCTGTGGGCTATACAAAGCCCTTTTTTCATACATTTTTTGGTTGAAAAATTTCCTGTTTCCAATCTGCATTTCGAGGCAGCAGCTAACCTAGTTTATGCTTTGAGTGCACAGAAACAGATCAGCTGGCTCGAAATGCTTGATTGGAGGATATAGTGAGATTGTGGGTATCCAGTTCTGTAGGCCATACAAAGCTCTTTTTTCATACATTTTTGGGTTGCAAAATTGTCTGTTTCCAATCTGCATTTCGAGGCAGCAGCTAACCTAGTTTGTGCTTTGAGTGCACAGAAACAGATCAGCTGGCTCAAAATGCTTGATTGGAGGATATGGTGAGATTGTGGGTATCCAGTTCTGTGGGCTATACAAAGCCCTTTTTTCATACATTTTTGGGTTGCAAAATTTTCTGTTTCCAATCTGCATTTCGAGGCAGCAGCTAACCTAGTTTGTGCTTTGAGTGCACAGAAACAGATCAGCTGGCTCGAAATGCTTGATTGGAGGATATAGTGAGATTGTGGGTATCCAGTTCTGTGGGCTATACAAAGCCCTTTTTTCATACATTTTTGGGTTGCAAAATTTTCTGTTTCCAATCTGCATTTCGAGGCAGCAGCTAACCTAGTTTGTGCTTTACGTGCACAGAAACAGATCAGCTGGCTCAAAATGCTTGATTGGAGGATATGGTGAGATTGTGGGTATCCAGTTCTGTGGGCTATACAAAGCCCTTTTTTCATACATTTTTGGGTTGCAAAATTTTCTGTTTCCAATCTGCATTTCGAGGCAGCAGCTAACCTAGTTTGTGCTTTGAGTGCACAGAAACAGATCAGCTGGCTCGAAATGCTTGATTGGAGGATATAGTGAGATTGTGGGTATCCAGTTCTGTGGGCTATACAAAGCCCTTTTTTCATACATTTTTGGGTTGCAAAATTTTCTGTTTCCAATCTGCATTTCGAGGCAGCAGCTAACCTAGTTTGTGCTTTACGTGCACAGAAACAGATCAGCTGGCTCGAAATGCTTGATTGGAGGATATAGTGAGATTGTGGGTATCCAGTTCTGTGGGCTATACAAAGCCCTTTTTTCATACATTTTTTGGTTGAAAAATTTTCTGTTTCCAATCTGCATTTTGGGGCAGCAGCTAACCTAGTTTGTGCTTTGAGTGCACAGAAACAGATCAGCTGGCTCGAAATGCTTGATTGGAGGATATAGTGAGATTGTGGGTATCCAGTTCTGTGGGCTATACAAAGCCCTTTTTTCATACATTTTTTGGTTGAAAAAATTCCTGTTTCCAAACAGCATTTCGAAGCAGCAGCTAACCTAGTTTGCGCTTTGAGTGCACAGAAACAGATCAGCTGGTTCGAAATGCTTGACTGGAGGATATAGTGAGATTGTGGGTATACAGTTCTGTGGGCTATACAAAGCCCTTTTTTCATACATTTTTTGGTTGAAAAATTTTCTGTTTCCAATCTGCATTTCGAGGCAACAGCTAACCTAGTTTGTTTAGCCCTTGTGCTCCACATCAAGTTGCCAAAATGTTAAAGAGATCCAAGCATACCTCAGTTTCTAATCAGATGCAACAGTAGTTCTTAATCCAAGCATTGTGCGGACACCCCTGAGACTTTTCTTGTCCAGTAATGTTCACCCAACAGTATATGAATAAAGGGCAATCAACCCCCTCCTGCTACGATCTAGAGCTTACAGCTGATCTGTTTATTAAAAAGTTTCAAGATTCTGGGGTAGTGTTCGCAGAACTTTCCTAAAATATTAGAGGTGTGATGCATTGTCCTAGACGGATCGACCCCGAAACCACTCCATCTGTGAACTTCCTAGAATAGGTAGATCTGTTCTTAAGCATCTTTTCTATAATTGTAAGACAGCTGCAAAATGAAAGGTCCAGCGGATATATGTAACTTCTATATGATTGGATGCTCCCTCAATCAGAAGAAAGGATAGTCAAAACCCTTGTATGCTTTTTTTATTTTAAAGTATATTTACCAAGAATCAAACTCTCCTTAGCTCTACGTTCCTATAAAGTTTTAATGGCTTTACTGGAAGTAGTTTGTCCTAATAGTCTCATGTAAATAAGACACAGATCTCACCAATCCATTCAACATGATATGTAACTTCAATGGTTACGCAGGATAAAATATAAATTTCATACAGCACACCATTGTATGGTTTCGACTTCCGCATAAGGACGAAACCACGAGTGTCTCTAGGCAACACATCCCCCAGAGTACCGCTGTTCACTTTACCAATCGACAACACACAAGGAAGAGCAACTGAACTTCAAATGTAAAAGTTAAATCGAATTTCAATGATCAATGATGCACGAAAGCAATCTCTCCAAAGACATACTCGCCAGGATGTTCAAGGACATGTGCAATTAATTCTGGCATGAGCGATGACGGAGGCCGATGGAAGTTTTTTTTCAGGTTATATGTATATGGATTGCCAGGACTCAGTCAAAAGGAAGTAAATATGATTTCGTGTATTAATAATAATATCGTCTGTTGACATTGAGTCAATATTTACTACTACATGCCTGCGCATGATGTGGTGGCATGAAATGGAGTCGAGTTGAGATTGACATTAAGGAGTTGTCTTGTGTTGAGATTTGGGAATATTCTGATTGTTCGGCTATTGACTCGGCAGTGATTTTATTTGATTTAGAGTTTTCCAAGTATTTGATGATGGAGGACACCTCAGTTTCAAAGGTGACTTCCTCTCCAAGCCAACACAGTGAACGGCAAAGGTCACTATCAAAAAGCCAAGCTTTATAAATAGAAATAGAACCAAGGAATCCTGCCTGTTTACTCACTCATTTCTTTTCTGAACGCCAACGAGATAATCAAATTACGTTCACTTTCATGAGTACAGAGTGTTCTCATTTCCAATAACGTGTTTTGTATCAAAAATAAATCATTTACATTATAAATGAAAACCTAGAAAGCGTTGCACACATCCGTTGGTATTTCGAGAACTCCTTTAAGTCTATCATCTGTCGGAAATAAATTGTTTTGATTAGAGCTCTACCCTTTGAAAGCTGTAAGATGCTGCAGAACATGGCGTCAGTCATTATATTTATTTATACCACACATAGATGAAGGGAAAACCACTGAAGGATTTTCGGGATTTTCCCGTCGGTTGGATCATATCATTTTCTTTGTTTAAGGACATGCATACGCGTTTGTGTGTTGCATAGCAAGCTGTTACCTCAATTGCGAGAAAGGATGCCACAAACAGCTGCGATGGTGGAAGTACATTAGTTCTAGCGCTCACTGCATGGTACGTACGTACTATGTGCATGGAGTACCCTTGCTCCTGGGGAATTGAAAATCGATTTAAGGATTTAAAGGATATTTTTAGCATTATTTTGTAGTTGCATAATAGAGGAGAGAAAATGTGAAAGCTGGTAGACAGCTTGACAGTGCCTATTATCGGGTCATAATGGATGAACATTGGTGGATCATTTATAATAAATGCTGGGATAATAGTTTACAGGATTATGTAGTTGGTATCATCCGAGGGAGAGCATTTGTGTAGGGTTATGGTGATTCCATTACTTATATGCAAGAGCTGATGGTACTTTCAATATTTTAGGCTCTAGTTGGACTATGCTTACCTCTCATCGAATACGTTTCAAGCAGTTCGTCTCAATGCTGTGCATGCAAAGGTGATCCTAGCCCCGATTGTGTGCAATTAGTGGATCATTTTATGGGCAAATTTTAAGGAAAATCTTTTTGAATATCCTTTTCTTCTTCTAATCGTTTGTCAAAGTCCTTTGACGGACTCTCTTATAATCGTCCTCATCTATCTGAAAGGGTGGTATCCTTAATTAATCTTATGGTCCACCAAGGTTCATACATTTTTCAGATTGTGCCATTGTTTGGATTTGGATCAGGACCTTAAGTTGACCAAACAAGCACTGATATGTGCTGCTCGAAAGTCAGTTCTTCACAAGAACCGAGAGATTCCAGAGCCCAATTAGCGAACTCACGGCGTTGTCTATGGTCCTTTGGTTTCAATTCTTGCATCAGCACAATCTTATACGGATATAGGCCCAAATCCAACCACAAAATAAGCCGGGTTTACTCTCTGACATTGCCTAATTCAGCTGATCGAAACCCAAAAATGTCTTCTTCGATACAGCCCTCTACAGCGTCCTCGCGTTGCGTACTTACAACATTCTGTAAGCATACAACGATGCATGATGGAATGGTAAACCACTGAATATTTTGACAGCTGTATGTCATTGTTTAACTTTGACAGCTGCTGAAACATCACAATTGGTCACCCTTTAGAGAATCCTCTCTTCATCTTCTAAAGACAATATTCAATATTTCTAATATTTTCCATACATACATACATACATACATAAATAAATAAACACATATGACGTCATTTACATTTGTTTCTTCTGTAACAACTTTAACACCTTGTCAGCAAGTCGAATACTAATCGATTGGCAATGCATAAACCTTCGCTCCTTCTTTAAAGAAAAAAACCATATCCTTGCCTAAGGTCGTCTCACAGGATGATGATTTCATTTGCCCGAATTGAGATTTTGTTTATTTATTCACTTTTATCGTGTGGCTATAAATAATTTATGTTCCAAGTAATGGAATACCCAGATACTATACTGTTTCGAAAGGTTACCGGCGGCATTTTACATTTTAAGATGCACATACCGATAACTTCAAGGTGAATTTTATTTCATGTTAAATTATTGAATAGCTCTCGTTTTTTTGGTTTGTTTTTTCTTAGGACAAAAGCAAACATTCATCTTTACGATATCCACTTTATCGAAATTGTTATTTTGCGGAAGAATGGACATTCAGTGGTAAATTCTGTAATGATGAGTTTATATTCATAAATTTTTACACACGGATGTGGTGTCTATTTTTGAACGCATCCCGAGTGTGGAAGCAGTAATGGCTTTGTTTGGTGGGAAGGGAAACGCTTAAGTCATTACCACAAGGAAATGTAATTTCAGTTGATGTAATTTTCAATGACATTCAGGAAGGAAATTGTAAAAGAATTGCTTGGGGTATATGTATGTGCAACTGTGGCCCAAGATGTAATATCTGACTATTCAGTCGTTTTTAAATCTTCAAAATTATTTAACTTCACCATTTCTGTCCAGTTTGCTTCATCGTACCAACATCTAAAGCTGAGTTTTCGAAAGTTTAATTTTCTTAGCGTTTTACGTGTGTTGACAGTCCAGAGATAATCACATTTCTTATTCCAATTAACCACCAAAATGAACTCCCTGCATTAAGATTCTGAATTATTCTTCAACGGAATATCCACTGTCAAATAAGTGTCAGAAGTGCAGTGTCGACTCTTTTCACACGTTAAGCGAAAACTATAGAATTTTCGCAAGATATAAAGTATCTTCGGATTGTCAATTATTTGACAACTCATCACAGATGGTGCGTTATCGCCCAAATATTCGTAGGTATCTTGGAGAGACAGTTTAACATTACATGTATCTTCAAACCAATGAAGAATAGTGAATATCTTTGGATCTTTCCTAATCCCAAATGCGACCTTGGCAGCTCTGCTGCTAATGTAGTTGTTAATCTGGCAAATCATATCGATCAAGACCAGCGAAATGACGTGTCTGCCTATAATGATGTCTACTATGGCTGCTATGAGTAGCCTTTCTTACTTAATCAGACAGTAGTAACGTTTCTGACCCAGTTCAAGTCAGACCTGCAGAACTTATCGTCCGACCTCGGAAGTAGAGTTTCTTCTGATGAATGCCACGTTTTCCTCAATTGAAGGTCTAATTTCCAGCTGGTAAAGGTGCTTTTACTCCAAAATAACTTATTCAATCAATCATCTGGAAACCTTAAGGGGAATTCGAGGTTTATTTTCCGAATATCCTAAGTGAAGGAAACTGATATTGAAACTACTTAACATGGAAAGTCCCAGAATTAGGAAAGAAAAGCTATACCGTAGTTTTGAAGATGAGGAATAGAAAGGGAATGCTAGCCACTTTTCTGTCACTTATGCACGTTAGACCTAAATTTTTCGGGTAACAGTTCACATCAACTAGACATCCTTCCTCTTATGAGTTGAGAGAGAAACCGCCCTGGATGCATACATAGTACGTCTGTAGCTTTCTTTAATCTCTTTAAATAATTTTGTTTCTTTTCTTTAAAGGATTTTCTTTAAAGAGCTCATTTTTCCACAGACCTAGTTTTCCAGCACTCTTATCTTTGTCGGAAAAGGGTTTCTACTCCTGGCTCAGAGGTAGCCTTTAGCACATTAGATCTTCTTCAGAGGTTCCAATACTCCGTTCAATGTAGACACAACATAATCTTTTCCACAAACGAAAAGTTTCCACCTAATTTCACTTTAAATCTCAAAATGCGATCCAAATCACGGCAAAGGCTCTGCTTCGAATACCCCTTCCATCACCACATAGAATTCAATGCAAACAGAAGCCCTTTTACACAGTACATATGTGTTTGCACATAGTTTCTGCATTCCGCAAAAAGCAGAGTATTCTCCTGGAACAAGAGTTTTCCAAATCCTCCCATTACCCATTAATTTTCCCATATGTTGACTTTAGAATGTTAATTGAATGAATGCCAACGATTCGTTCTTCTCTTCAATCCCACATGTTTGCACACAATCAAGGATAATCAGAATTAATTACAAGGATACTTGCACTGACTGCAAGGATACCTATCTCCCTTCGAACGAGGATGCTGTGGGAACTGCCATCAAGGAGGATTGTACCGTGTGTGTGTTGGTGAAAAACTTCTCCAATTGCAATCCTTGTCAGAGGACACACAAGCAGTTGACTAAGAATATTCCCAAATTGAAATTAACGTCAGTTTTTAAAGCTTAATGACCAGAACACAAGTTAATTGGATCCACACGCTTGTAAATTGGATTGGCAAGGCGTGGGCTGCCTGGCATTTATTTGCGCAATAAATTATTCACCACAACACGGTTCCTTAATAACACAAATAGATTTCCCAGAACAAAGCCAGCTCCACTAAAATTACATTTCCATCCCAGCACCGGTTCAAAATAATTCGAATTTCTATTTTCATCAAACGAATTTCCTTGGCTCCTGTTGACTGAAACCCACTTGAATTATTTACAAACAATCCTTTTCACTTGCAGTGACCAAGACTCCTTTGTTGGGCATCCAATTGGCATTTTATCCCACTGCTGACACAAGAAGGTAATAATCATTCATCTTGATTCTAATTACCTAATCCATTCACGCAATTCATTATCAATCAAAGATTTGTCGAAAAATCCATTACGCTTCCTGCAGCCCAAGTCGAGTCATTAGTGATTCCTTGTGGACGCCACTGAGAGTGGCTATACGTCATACCATAATCTTTCATTATGTTCCTTGGCCAAAAGGGCTGGAGTGGAGTGCTGAATAACAAACGACTCAACCTGACAAGTTATTACGTCCAGGGGTGATAAATTTTATATAACAATTTCTATGATCCCACACCCCACTGTATGGCATCCCTCGTCTTGGGGGATAATCACCTTGGTTGTAGATTTGGGAAGTCCATGCAGAGTCACTTGTGCGGAGCATAGGTCGGGATGAAGTGTCTGACAATGACAAACTAAATCCTTAAGTCAACTCAGCGTGGTGCTTGTTGCATTCTGTAGTGATGGTAATTGCTCTGGAGATTATGGGATGCATTTCATATTGATTTCAAGGTTTCATGATTAGAAGGAGGCAATGGGGAATCAGTGTAATCCGATGGGGATTTGGGAGTTATAATTGACCTACAGATAGGTCGAGGATATTTGGGAATGTCTCTGTGGGGTAATGCCGGAAGTATATAGCAGGTATACATTCGATTGCATAATTTATAAGAGACACGTCCCTCCATTTTACTATCAGCGTGGGGTATTTGATTTGCATTTCTAGTTAATAAACATTTGATAAGCTCCCACACACAAGCCCAAAAGACAACATAAGACCGATCTATACAGACAACCGTGCCAGAGGTGGTAAGAAAGATCGAAAAATCACAAAGAATCCGCTAGCCCTCTAGTTAGATATAGAAGAAACCTTTAACACATCACAGGCCTAGCAATCTCAGACTGGATTGAAGGCATGTTCAAAACGAGATACATTAACTCAGATCTGGGTGAGTGCCAAGTACCTGCACTGGCTTTAGAGGTACCACGCAAGGTGCAGTCCTATCCACTCTACTATTCATTAAATCTTAAAGAAATTAGAACAAATGGAACGTTTTGGACTAAATGTTAGTTCCTTGAAAACAGAGGTGGTCATCTTCACTAATACGAGAGCATTGCCATTGATCTGGCCCTTTGAACTCTTTGGTACAATCCTCCAAAACTCGGAGTAATGCGAGTTACTTGGGCTATACTTGAGCGTAAGTACACCTGAGCGTAAGAACACTTACATGACCTTCTAGCTATTACGCAAAATCGTTTTTAAAAAATTTTGGCTATAATCCGCTGAATATACTTAGCCATCGTCAGCTTAGTCTGGTGACCCGTAGTAGTCAAGATCAGGTACGTCAAGACGCTAACCAAAACTACCACTGGACAGACTTTGAAATCGTATCGGCATTCTCCACAAAACACGATTCCAAGAGGATGATCAATGTATACATCGACATCTATGAAGATCATCTTGTCACACAGTCGTCAAATCCAAATTGGTGAAACGATGCCATGAAGGGATCACAGCATTCACAGCGTGTCCTTTGGGTTCAAAAACTCACCAGTATCCCACGGAACGAATTAACAAGAAATGCGTTAAAATATCTCTCTTCTTACGCCCCTAGCACTTGTTGAATCTAATGTAGAACAAGCCTCTGTGGGACTCTTCAATGATATATTGCGGCCCAGGTTCGTCATGTCCTGTCCAAGTGACGAACTCTGCAGGGGCTGTGATACAGAAGCACAAAAAACACATCTCAGTTTCTTTACCAATACAGATGCAGATGGACTTGGGCGATAATGCCTAGGTTAGGAAAGCCACCATTATCCTTCCCATTATTTAAAATAAACTCGGGTTTTGTCAGGGAGCCCCTTGAGTTAGCTGCGTACAGTCAGTGGATTTTGAAAAAAGTTCTGTGATCCAATGCGATGTAGATATCGAGGTTAGAATTTGTGCGCCACATAGTGCTCCGAAATAGTTAGTTCAAATACCTAAAAGCGAAAGATTCAATTGAGTCTTGTGGAATACCAATCAACAAACGCGGTACACAAATCAGAATGTGTCTCTTACTCGAAGCACTGTATATGGCTTTGTTCATCTTTTTCGTTTTGTAAACTTCTTAAGAAAAAGTCAGAGAGGAGAAAAAGTAGGAAGCTAACGCTTCTGCTAAAAGTTCCCACCATGAAAGTAAACTACCAAGGAAGCAGTACTAATGTACCATCTGTACTAAAACTAGTAAAAAATATCGGGAAGGATACTCTATGACACAATATAATAGCTTGAACTTCTCGGAAACAATATCAACAGAACAAAGAATCATCTGCACAACATAATACCGGAGAACCATGCCAAAGCAGATCCAACAAGATCTCTCGGAATTGCACAGTGCAGCTTTGGAAATCTAGTCTAAAATTTAAAGTTCACATTAAACATTTCAAAACCGAGAGGTGTCTTGCAGAATGGTGGCAGAACAAGATTTCTGCGAACTTTCACTAGCAACGTATGTTAACCAGGGCTTGCTTTGCTTCCACTTTTAAGACAAAAATAATAAGAAAGCAAGGTCTTTCCACAGTGCACTGGTACGCACATTACTGCCATTCAGTGAAGATTCAAAAATATTAAGAGTAAGAGACTCACATCTCCTCCCACCATCAACAAAACCATAATTTTATTTGCAACGAAACACAATCACAACCAAAACACAAACATATTCCAAAAACATTATCATTTCCACAAAAAAAAAATTATCCTTTTAAGCCATTACAACTCACATTAACCAAACCCCACAGGAGCGAGACTTACACACAACATTTCTGTTTTAAACACAAATTTAAATCACAGGACCCAACACATCAAGTTCAAATGAATTAAAAATACACTCGCAAATGGAAAAGTTTCTTCAATTATACATCCGAGGATATTTCTTACCACACATATGGCTGCCAGGACGAATATCCTGCTAATGGAAAAGTCTAAACGATGGTAAGCGAAGCGTGCGCCAAGGGGCGACCCTTCAGTGAACTTTAAACATGCAAAGATTCTATTGATTTTCAAGAGTAACCCGGAAAGTGCTCAAATCCGTCTTCTTCGCTTTCGGGAGCAAAGGAATAATTTCATCTTGATTATGTTCTATAAATAAAAACTTCTCGAGTACGTGTCATTAAATTTGTAATGAAAATATTATGCATTTGACACGAAGTCAGTGAGATGCCTTGAGTTTAAATAAACTTGAGCACCAAATGTGCAAAGGCACATAAATAACTTACTTTCAGATCAATTTAAAGTTTGAAATCGAACCCTAACTCAAAAACAAGAACGATTCCCTATCATTTGCATTCTCCCTAAGAGCAAATCAAAACCGGTGGCGTATACGTAACATTTTTTATTTCTTTGTTAACAAAAATGCATGAAATTGAAGGTTTCGCCATAGTTGGCGTTCCTGACACCTACCTCTTGGCCTTACCTTTCCGTGGCTCAATTCAAGCCACATATCCTGTTCCAGTGCATCCCAAGCACAGACCAGCTTTACTGATGGCTCGCCAAGTATAATTTGAACAGAAAATTTTTCGCCAAAAAAAATGTGTGAAATTGAAGGTTTCGCCATAGTCGGCGATCCAGACACCTACCTCTTGGCCTTACCTTTCCGTGGCTCAATTCAAGCCACATATCCTGTTCCTGTGCATCCCAAGCACAGACCAGCTTTACTGATGGCTCGCCAAGTATAATTTGAACAGAAAATGTTTCGCCAAAAATATGTGTGAAATTAAAGGTTTCGCCATAGTCGGCGATCCAGACACCTACCTCTTGGCCTTACCTTTCCGTGGCTCAATTCAAGCCACATATCCTGTTCCAGTGCATCCCAAGCACAGACCAGCTTTACTGATGGCTCGCCAAGTATAATTTGAACAGAAAATTTTTCGACAAAAAAATGTGTGAAATTAAAGGTTTCGCCATAGTCGGCGATCCAGACACCTTCCTCTTGGCCTTACCTTTGCGTGGCTCAATTCATGTCACATATCCTGTTCCTGTGCATCCCAAGCACAGACGAGCTTCACTAATGGCTCGCCAAGTATAATTTAAACAGAAATTTTTTTGCCAAAAAATGTGTGAAAAAATGGTTACGCATACGCCACCGAACCAGATACCCATTACTAGCTCCTACCTTCTTGTGGCACAGCTGAAGCCAGATATTCTGTTGCTGTTCATCCCACGCGTTTCTTCTCTATTAATACAGTCCTCAGCAGTGTCCTTGTTATTTGGGGAACTACTCTTGGATCGGCCTATAAAATTTGTTTGTTTATTTTTACACGTCTTGAGGATTCACTTCCTTTCCCGGTTTCGACTATATATAGACCACAGTCAGTCGTGTTTCCTTGCCGACCGAAATGAAGTTTTAAACTTTGTGCTCACACCCTACATACATACATGACTATGTATGTAAACTTTGAAACGTTTTCTTTCCCTCTTCCTAATGCTCTCCTAAAAGTATCTTCAAACGATGTTATGCTAATTTTTCGATATCAGAAATTACCTCCGACACTCACTAAACCAGAATAATTCATAATTCAACCAGAATTCCTAATTCATCCTCATCACTAACGCGCTATCAATCCCGATAGATGTTCCTACATCCAAGTGATTTGAATTTTTAAGTCCAATTCGGTATTCATCTGTTGCCAACAAAAAAAAATAATTTATGTAGTTGAAAAGTATCTAACTTTGATTTGTTATTTCAAAAGTCATAAATAATTAATTCCAGCCAAAGAAAATAATATAAATATAAAAGCAGAGATCCTCGCTTCGTCCTTGACGCGTAAATAAACTCAAACGATTTTTTTTACACAGACTAAAATCAGGCTCATAATGAAACGGCGAAGGGGCGTTTTTATTTAATTACGTAAAACAATCTGGTAATTGGAGGGAATGAGATAATTTATATTTATTTTCATCTTGGACTGCGACTCAGGTTCAATTTGCTACCTGTAAAAACGAGGATATACGAACGTGTTAATTAAATTTAAATAATATTAAAAGAATCAGAACTAAAGTGCTCATCGTGGTCGTACGTAGCAGCGCTCTACAGCAATTACAACCAAATTTGGCAGGGCCATGTCCAACTTGAATAAGATAGAATGTTCAAAGCCTCTGTTTAAAGAGGGACTCAAGTTTTGAAGGAAGCAATACTTACCCTTTACAAGGGCAAGAGGAACATATTGAAGTTTTTTTTTTTTCATTCCCAGTTAAGATGTTCTTTAACCAAGGAGGAGCAGGAAATGGCTTTTTGCCATTCGTTTTTTATGAGGCTGAATTTAATTGGTTATTGTAGAGGAGGATTTACTAATTAAAAAATAACGTAAAGCAACAGAGAATCTCTCACGAGGCCCACTCACACCTTGAGGGGTGTGTGGAAGTTATTTTAAAATGCATACTTAAGGTATTCTGTGTCTTGAATTGGAAATTCTACATACTAAAGCAATGGAATTCCCTGGATTGAAGATTTCCATTACGTTCGAGTTGGAGGTGTGAATAAAGGATGAGCTATATACTGGTCACTTTGGAAAATTGTTATAAAAATTGTAGTGATATTATTCAAGGTCTAGAGAAGTACTTATATATAATCAGCGGAGTCCAAGGAGATGGAGAAATATGTATCGTCGATGCTTCTCAAGATTTCGACAAAATATGACACGAAATCTGGAAGTAAAAGGGACGCCTTAATAACCTACTTAGGTGACGCAGTTTGAGATGAACCTGGTCCTCAGCCTTCAAGCCTCTCCAGTTAGCCAAGTGGGTTGAGGTCTACTTCTACTTGTGCGCGCTACCTAAGGCGCGCAGTCTTCCTCTACTGCTTTGTTCCTCCGGATTTGATTGAAAGACTCTGCGGGGCGGAACATTAAGGTCCATTCGCTCTACATGTCCTAGCCATCTCAAATGACTAATGCGCAGTTTTCAGAGTAGGACGATGTCGCTGTATAGCTGGTGATTGAATCTCCCCCTCCAAAGCCCGTCAATTTTACGAAGAATCTTTCTCTTGAACCGACTGAGAATATTTTCATCCACAGAGCCCATGCTTCAGCACCATAAAGCAGGACTGGGATGAGCAAGGTCTCTCTATAGTGTCCTTAGTTCTTTGGGATAGGGCTAATAGGGATAAGATTTAATTGCCGCTGAGGTGTTGTTTTCAGAATTGATAGCAGATCCGAGGAAGAGTCACTTACTACATCAAGGTTGTAGGCTGTCGATAGTGACGTTCATTCATCGATGTTGTGTGTCTCTTCTTGTTGACAGCATATACTTGCTTTTGCCCTCATTTACCGCTAAAGCCATTTTACCAGTTTGGTTATTGAACAGAGTAAAGCTTCCAATTGTTTTATTAAAAAACTGCATCGGCTGGCTTGGCAGTAGGCCGTCCTGTCAGCCCAATTTACCATAACATTTTCGGTAGCTTAGGCCCCTATTTCACGAATAAAAAATCAATTTTTTGCCCGACAGTTCCATGGGACCTAGGGCATGGTATATTCAGTACACAATTGGATTTTTTATTTAAGTAACTTTTTCATGACCGTTGTACTCTCATATGTTTGTCAGGCGCTCGCGGGAGGTGAGGTTGGAAAGAAATTTTGGGTTTTGTCTAGGAATTGATCCTAGAACTTGGTCTGTAACCACAAAGCAGTAACCACTTGAACCAGGGTACCCAAGAATAGCTTGACTGATATTGTATTGTATGATAGAATATCACCGCATATTGCTATCGACTCCGTGAAGTAGTATCGACTATAATTTGGATCTTGACTTGTGGTCAATTTTTGAAGGTAACACCGTCATCAAACCCCGAATTGTATAACTCAATGGTTTGGCTAACTATGTGGCAAGGACTATGACTATCCTTCCAGCAATATTAAAGGAGAAGTTCTTCTAGTCATCAAGGATTATGATCTAGTTTTCAGGCTATGTGCTATGCGACTGCTTACGACCGTTTCCTATGCTAATCAGGGTAAGAAGAAATTACTTAACTTGAGCGTCAGGTAATGAAATAGACTCACTTAGTGCATGATGTCAGTGTTATTCTAAGTGCTCATCGCAACACATTTCGAATCTGGTGCGAAGACGAAGGATTTTGTGTTACTGCCCAGTACCTGTTTGATTCCACAAACAGCAAGGATGTGTCTAAAAAAAATAACTTAAAAACGTGAACCTCCCTTGGTTTAAAGTGTTGTTTTTTTTCCCCTACCAGAATATCCAATTCAAAAACAATGAAACCCTTTCCCAACTAACCTAAAACTATAACCATTACGGGTCGGCTTAATTAACCTCTCCTAAAGGATTTGAGGTTACAGAGACAAATTGTTGAATGAATTTGTGGTCATAAGATTTCTGTAGACCCAATCCTGAAGACCTACACTATAAGATTAATATTTTCGTATGCAGAGTATTGATTGTTACATTCCTGCGTGTCGTAGTTCAATTTAAAGTGTTTTAAACTTCTCCTGTAAAATTTTGGTGGTTGTAAACTCATTAAAAACTTTTCAATAGTTCAAGTGATTTGAATGGGGTCACACACAATCGATTAGTGTAGCATGTTCAAGCATATTGCGAAAGTTTTTGAAAAGGTGTTAAAAGTTTCCACTGTTTTTGAAAATTTCGCATATTTTATGGAACGTTTAGTGCTAAACGAATGGTTTATTGGATGCTGCGGGAGAGTACCATTTAAATATATATTTTGGTGGATAGTTTAGGGACTCTTTTCAAGTTGAATTTATAATTTGTTGAATCAATGGTGATGGAGTTTTGTGAAAATAGTGATACTTTCTGGAAAGTGCTTTAAAAAGAAAGGAAACCAAACTAATCTCCTTGAAGTCATTATGAAACAATCGTATGGGAGTCGTTTTCATCACGGTCTAGGGCAGAGTTGTAGTGATTTGAACAGTTTGAAGTTGTTCGTTGATATCTTAACTGAAAAAGCCAAAGCATATCATTGAATACTACAGACTGCAGTTTCATTCGTCCCCAGACTAGTAACACTAAAATATTCAGGTACTAGAACACAGTGAGATAGACCCGTGGAGTAATATGTGCCAACAACCGCCCAAAATTGGTATGATTTGAGAACCAATGCACGAGGTTAGTCTATCCTGCTATATGCTATGCAATGCTCCTATATTCAATCGGTCTTAATCTTTTAGTCGTGTTTTTCAGATCGAGATCGAGAAGATGGTGGTATTGTAGAAAACAAACATTAACTTTATTCAGTCATAGTGTTCTAGACTCCATATGCCCATATAATTACCCGCTATTGTCCGGCAAGATCGAGAGCTAATATTGTAAACATACACCGCACACAGATTGAATTCACTAAACCTTTACTTCCTAAGACTGCGCTAAATACGCTTTGAATATGATGTGAACATGATGTGAACTCTGCATCAAAGGTGTTGTGTATGGATGCGTAAGATGAACTGAATTGCTGTTCCAGTCTATCCTGGGGGGGTAGGGAGTTTCCTCACTTTATCGAACAATTCTATATATCGTCTGCGGAAGTCTAAGCTAGCTGTACTCATTGAACACATGGTAGGTAGGTAGAAAGAATGGAGTAGCCAGATGTGCAGCCAACACTTAGATCACTGTGTCCCTGACCTTAAAACAAATATTTGGTTTCTTATTGGCTTTGGGGTAGCTACATGGCCTTCCTTAGCCACCCTGGAATTGTTCTGCATTTCAGGATGGTTAATGGTGGCTTTCCTAACAGGTCGCCTAACACTTCAAATTAATATTCACCAAAGGTCGTTTTTCTAGCTTGGACATTCGCAGAGGAAGTGAAAAGTGCACTCTACTGCATGCGTGCCGGCACAACCTCTGGAGAGGTCATCAGTTTCTACTAGCATTCGACTTCATACGCAATGAGGTCGTTGCCGGTAAAACTGAACACATGACTGAACATCTCTATTCTAATGAAATGTAACTAATTCCATTCTAGACTCTATATAAGACCCTAATAATTAAAACCCTGCTTTATGGCGCTGAAGCGTGGACTCAGTCTAAAGCGGATGAAGAGATCCTCAGTCGTCAGAGTGTCAGTTAGTATTCGGAACGAAAAGCACTTTCGAATGATTTTAACTTTCGAAAAGAGATACAGCATGGAATCACGCTTTCGATAGTCAATGCTGTTAGCTGTCAAATACAAAAACTGTGTTGGCCACCTTAGACATTCAATCCACAATCGCCTTAGAGGACTCCACTCCTGTGTTCGTAGTTCAGATTAAGGAAAACCCATTTTCCGACATCACCTCCACCAAAAAACAAAACTAAATCGTAGAGCATTTAAAAGCGGTTTCTTTAATATTCTGAATAAACAACAATGAATTTTCTCTTCTTATTTTAATTTTAATTTTAATTTTTGTTTCTTTTTCTTTAGATAAAACTATCTGTGATTCTCTCTTTCTCTTAACTTTGTGTGAATACATTTACATACATTTACTTTGAAAATTGATACGTCATAATATTGAATGTCGAAAGAAAATAGACAATTACATACTTAATAAAACATGATTTGTAAAATTTCATTCTTTTATGCTTACAATGGTTTAACTCAAGTAGAATATGTACCTATATATGCAACTCTTCCGATCTTTTTTTCTGTTTGTAATTCATTTTGTATTTTGGAAATGATTTCTTGAATTGATGTTTGTATTTAGTTTTAAACAGTGCGAATAGAAAATAGATTTTACTGTAGCCCACAATAATATTTTAAAAATAAATGTTAAAAAAATATTTATAATTTAATGGTGACTTTCTGTTTTAGTCGAAATAATCACTTGTGTCCTCTTCAGAGCTACCATTCTCCTCGACGTCAGCATTTTGCGATTGGTTTTCTGTGATGCGGAAATTTGATAGAAAGTCTCTCATTGCATCCACGATGGAGGTGAGCGATTGGGTGAGTTCACGGTAAGAAACGTTTGCTTCTACTCCGGCTGCGCCACCTTTGAAGAGTTAGATAATCCATATTGCAGATAGATAAACTGTAAGGACAACACTCACCATCTGCAGCAGCGTTTTCTAAATTCATGTTGAGCTCTTCCAAATGCCTATCGACTTGTGCTACTTCGTCGTCAACGCCTCCTGCAGCGGGTAATGCCCCGTCTACGGGTAATCCAATTCCACCGGCGACTATACCACCTGCAGCTGGTACTGCAACGCCACCGGCTGCTGCTGCTGCGGGTTGGCCGCGTAAATTGAACGATGGCAGAATCGATTGGAAAAACATGGAAATTGAACGATTGTTGTCTGTTGTGGGACTGCTACTGGAGGATTTTCTATTAAAAAAATACAAAAATACAGAATGCATGGATAAAAAACTCGGTGATTTGATAAGAACCTTTCGTAAAAGTTGATGGACTCCAGCGGTGGCAGTGGGTCGTATAGATTGATTTCCTTTTCGCCTGCGACGAATTGTGCCAGGGGAACCTTTTTGCCATAATCGGAGAGAATGACATGTCGTAGGATCGCTCTTGGTGGCGAAACATATCTGCAAGTAAACGGAATAGTTGTTCATTACATCTAAACAGAGCTCTTTCATCCAAAACGTGTGAATCACGTGTTAATTATCTTGTGTTGATCATGCGAATATAATGCTTCCTGTTCAAAACAGACTCACCTTTGTGACCGCTTAGAATTGAAGTCATTAACAACCTCATCCTTTTGGTCAACTCTGTCTAAGACCGCATTAACATTTCGTTCCAGCCACTGTAGAACATTTGTGTCACGCCATACCACTTTCGCTCGGCAAACATACAGCGAAACCAACTGATGCAATGCTGGTGATTGACTATCGAAATCAAAAAGACACAAATTACAGACTTTTAGTCTCTAAATATACAGAAAACAAATACCTTCCAGATATACCAAAATTGAAGTAAGTATGCGCGATAACACGTGAATCTGTCTGTACTGAGAGCTCATCCAAAAGCGGTCTAAGTACGCCGGGGAACATCAGCAGGGCGTACTCCAGAGCCTTGTCAGCTTTCTCACAGTCTGTAAACACAAATTACAAATAAATCTCTCGCTTCTACATAAAAAATCGAATATTCACCTCCAAGTAAGTAGAACAATGCCAAAGCATACGAGTATGCCATATTCGGTAGCTGTGATAGATTTCTCTTTGTGTCCCATTCTTCGTAGAATTTAACCAACCATGCATACTGTTTGCTTCGCAATGCATAGTAGTCTATAATAAGAACCATAGCTAGAGGGTCAACATCAGGATTCAAGCTTAATATCAACTTTGACAACTCAAATGCGGTACGGCAGCAAGATCTTGCCTCTACGTACTGTGCCTGTTTGAAGAGTACAATAAAAAATCCACGATTTTCTTGTCGCTTATAATCTAAGCGTGAATTGCCGGACACAAGGCTAAAACTGGGATGCAGTGATGTTTCCAACACCAGCACTGCTCGCTGAATGAGATCCGATGCCATTGCGGTATCATCTGTTATCTTACCTAGACAGGGTAGACAGAAGAAAGCTTAAAAAAGTCATATTTGGATGCAAAGACTGACTACTTACACATTTCACTCAATTGAATCAGAGTATCAACGTGATAGGGACAACGGGTAAACAAATTGACAAGTTGGTCAGAATCTGTGGTCTCTAGAGCTTCCAAGAACATATTCTGCACACCCTGATAGAATTGACTGTGCTCAAACGCAAACCACTGTGTTTTCTCCCCAGCAGTACTGCTGTTTTCAGGAGCAGCGCATGGTTTCATGGTGATGATGTTCTTTGTTAATGGTGGCCAACTCTCCTTAGCCGTGACCAAATAAGTTGATTTCAGAGTCAACTTCTGGCGGCCACGTTTATTTCTATAATCAAATTGCGTTCAATGTACGGTTTTGATTTGGTTTATGGATTCTTACTCAAGTTTAACCACACGCTTGCCAAATGTGCGTCGCATTTCATTCAGTGGATGTAAGTTCTTCAGCTCAACGCAAAGTAAAGTTTTGTCCAAATCAACACGAGTGGCCGTTGCTGTGTTACCAGATTCGCATACCTTGCCAATGAAGGAGTCAATGTCGCTGAGATACTTGTCTGTCAGCTGAAGGAATAAGAGAATATTATATATTAGCTATCAGTGTCTCATTTACAGAGGGTTTGTGTAGTTTTTGTTATTCGAAAAGCTGCATGAGACAATCGGCCAATATGTCTAAGATCCACAATTCGTACTACACCCATGGGAATGGGGGAAAAGGCCTGACTTCCTAACATCCATCATTGCTCTCTCAAATGAGTTCTCAAAAAAAAACTAGTCCATCGGTGATAAGCTGACTGAAACTGCATACATACTCGGATTTAGAGTGACCAGATTCAACCACTTTCACAAAGACTTTACGTCCTCCTCCTCCACTCAAATAATGCAGAGATTTATTCATGAATAAGGTTACGAGTAGTATCCAGATGTTTCGAACTGCAGCCTACACACTGCAGCGAAACACGAAATTCTATACTTTGGAGAACAAACATATTATTCGTCAGGAATATCAGGAATTAACCAGATATTCCATACAAATGTGCTTTGTTAACTCAAATCTCTGACTCATGCATGCAGCTGTCGCGCAAAAATGTCTATTTGCAAAATTTACCATCCAGGACACCTGGATTCTTTCGTGTGAGCGAATGTAAAACCAAAATTGAGTGCAAATTCATTTGACCCAGTTCATCAACACTGACAGCCGGATACAGGTTATTAGCTTCTCCTCAACTGGGTCACCGGGGACCATCAACTGAGTGAGACCTAATCTTGGTGTATATGTTGGACTCCCTGCAAAACAATAAGAAAAAAACAAACTTACATCGTTATCCTCGCTGCTTATGTGATTGCCATGGTGTTTAGCGCTCTTCTTCTTCCTCTTCTTCTTTTTCTTCTTCGAAATCGGTCCAGAAGGTAAATTAGCAGCCGTAGAAGCGTGTTCCGTCTCATTGTCATCCTCCTTGACTTCACTCTCCGAAGGGCTTTGTTGATTCAGCTGATTTATGATTAAAAAACATAAACATAAACATTGGGAGGTATTGGCAATTTGAAAAATATTAGGACATTCGGCATGGGCAGCAAATACTGATGTGCATCACACTTTTTTTCTGTGTATAGGCTCACCAAGGAGCATGCGAACTAACCAACCGAACTAGGTTGAGTCGCATTATGTTTTGTGTACACTTATTGACATTTTTTTCTTCTTTTTTTTCCTCCTTTTTCACATGCTCGGGGGGGTGGTGACTGAGCCCAAAAATGAGGCCATTAAGGGGGGAGTTATAACATAAAATTTGTTAACAGTTAAATACTGTTTCATCGAAAAAAGACTAAAACTTACCAAGTCAAATGGATTTATATTTAATTGCCTCCGCTTATCGTATGCGGCCAAATCAATTTCATCCGCATCATCGGATCCTTGATCTTCGATCCCATCGTCAGGTTGTAGCTCCAGTTCGTTGTCACCTTGCAGTTTCTTAAGTACTCTTGACGACATAACTGGTGAATTTTTTTTTAATTAAAATACAAATTATTTAACCGGAAAACTGTTTGCAAGCGCAATTGATAAGAAAATATATTCAAAATCGGAAAGCAAAATCGATAAAATTCTTGTTGGCAAAAATGTTTGCGGAAAATTCCTCGCACCTTCTGTTTCTCTTTTTACTGCTGTCAGATGGGGGGGAAAAAAACACAGCAGGGTCAATTAAAGTGGACGGTTGGAGACTCACAGATATGTTAAATGAAAATGTTGTTATGAAATTGTAGTAGTTTAGTTGACGTTTTGCTTTTGGTATGCGATTGCTGGTCTCGGTGTCATCATTTTAAGAAAACGAGAAGCATATCTTGGGCGTTAGAATTCTTATGAAAGTAAGGATTGCCATCAGACTAAACGGATGTCCTTTATTCCTCTCTCTTAGATATTTGTTTTACGTCCACTTGATCAGACTTTAAGAAACTTTCCTATCCCTCTGTCAGAAATAGTTGGGGAAATACATAAGTATATCCTTTCTTCAGTGACGTTAAACTTCCTGATTATTTAGATCACTGATGCGGGACGTGTCCCAAAGGATTGAATGTCAGATTTTAGCACATACTAAGCACACAATTTTCTTCATCTGCCTCAATCTAATCCATCAATTATGTCCTGTTGTGCCTTACTTCTAAATTGCCGAACAAATCAGGTAAAATAATTGTTTCTCAACGAGGTATAATAGTCCTTATTCTTTATCTGAATTTGGCATCACTTAATTATATAAAAAAGTAACAGAATACTGCCGGTTTTGCTAGCAACTGTCAAACGATTAACAACAATTTAGTAGAAAAATGTCTTCTCCAGCACCAAAATCACCAGAATTATCGGATAAAAGCAAGAAATATGATCGTCAGATTAGGTAATTTATAAATAAGAAAACTCTTAATAGTTTCTACTTAATTTAATCCCATAGACTTTGGGGTGAGAATGGTCAGAGTCTGCTTGAAAGTTCAACAGTCTGTTTGGTCAATGCAAATGCAATTGGATGTGAAGTCTTGAAGGGTCTTGTATTGCCTGGCATTGGAGGATTTACTATTGTTGACGGTTCTGTCGTTACTGACGAGGACATTGGAACTAAGTAAAAAAAAAAATTAAAAATTCTTATTGAAAATAAATTAAGTGTGCCATTCCATATGCAGTTTCTTTTTAGAACAAAGCAGTGAAGGACAATCAAAGGCGGCGGAGTGCATGCAATTTCTTCAGGAGCTCAATGCCGATGCTAATGGTGATTATGTTGATGAGAGCATTGAATTTATACTGAGCAATCGACCGGAATTCTTTAATACCTTCGACGTTGTGATTTCATCTAATTTGAATGAGAAAACTTTGATAAATCTTTCGAATAAGTTATGGGATAGCAATATTCCGTTTATTTATTGTCGTTCGTTAGGATTTTTTGGTTCGATTCGGGTACAAGTTAAAGAACATTGTGTGATTGAGGCTCATCCCGATAATAGGCAATATGATTTGAGACTGGAGAAGCCATATCCTGCTTTGAAGGCACATTTGGAGGTGAGATGCATTGGTTTGTTGGGAATTTCTTAATGATTTGTGTGGCTTTTTTAACAGGCAACAGCAATCACTTCCAAAGTACCGTGGTTATTGGTTTTGAATAAGTTTCTAAGCGATTGGAAGGAGAATAACGATGAACGCATTCCAAAGACATACAAGGAGAAGACAAGTCTCCGAGAAATGATTCGTAGTGGTGAGTTTAAAACCGATTAGAACGCAGATCTGTTAACGCAAAACGGAAAAACTAAAGACTACCAAGTTGACAGACACTTCAAGTCTAATTTAACCAAACTAGGTTTTAGCAATATGTATGTCCGATCCTGGCAACAATTATCAAAATAAGGAGCTCTCAATTCGATAACGAAATAATGGGCATCGACTGGTCTTGGCCAAGAACCTTAGACTTCTTGTACGTTTGGGTGAATAAGCCCTCGCTAGCGATCTTTATCTCATCATTCATACCAAAAAAGAAGGCCGTCTCCTCCTTTTTAAGTTTTTCGAGTAAACTGTCACTAAAAACTTGTTCTATCAGCCCTAGTCATTAAAATTCATGAATTTTTGAACGGTTTTCACGAAAAGGCAGAGATTTACGTCAACGTATTTGCTAAATAGAATTTCATTTAATTTTAAGGCATGTCTGCCGATGAAGAGAACTACGAAGAGGCCATGAAAGCTGTAAACACCGCCTTCGGAGCTGGACAAGTTTCTACAACAATTAAGGCTATACTAGACGATGAAGCGTGCGCTAATTTAAACAAACAGGTTTGTTTCTCTCTGCACAAAGTGTCCATACATCTTATCTATTTCTCTTACTAGAGTAATCCCTTCTGGATAATGGCTAAGGCTCTTCGAGAATTCGTCTTCAATGAAAATGATGGCTACCTTCCCTTACCCGGAGTCCTCCCCGACATGACAGCAAACACAGAATATTATATAAATCTTCAAAACATATACCGCCAGCAAGCACTGCAAGACGCCGATAATATTTACAGAAAATGCCAGCACTACTTGAAGGAATTGGGTTTGCCGCCAGACACTATAACCGAGCAATTGGTTCGTTTATTTTGCCGCGAATCAGCTGGCTTATCGGTGATTCGTGGGACAAAACTATCCGATGAGTATGAGAAGTCGAGTAAGATTGCTTCTATTGGTAAACTCATTTTAAATTTTAACCTAAAACTTTCAATTTAAATCAACAAAATGTGTTTTCTATTTCCAGTTGATGGCTTTGAGGTACAGGGAACCTTAACTGAATATTATGTGGGACTATTGGCCTATGAACGTTACCAAACTGAGTTTGGCAATATTCCCGGTGAATGTTATGTAGAAAATGATACGTCTAAGTTGAAAGGAATTGCAAATAAGATGCTAACGGAGTGGGGTGTCCATAATCAAGTCAGTGATGATTTGATTCATGAAATCTGTAGCTATGGTGGCTCTGAAGTGCATACTGTTTCGGCATTTATTGGTAAGTTTTGTATATTGCTACGGTTAGCCCAACTAATGCTGTCTTATTTAGGTGGATGTGTGGCCCAAGAAGTTATCAAACTAATAACCAAACAGTATATTCCGATTGATAATACTTTTTTGTACAATGCTATTACTTCTGAGACGACGACAATCAGATTGTAATTAGTTAATTTATTTCGAAAATAAAAGAAAACAAAAACAAGCATTTAATTGTTTTTTTAATACATCTTCGTCTGGTGGGTAAATTACAGAACTCCTGAGAAATAGGTCTTTTCCGTCCTCAAAAACAAGAAACATTTGGCTTGATTCGTAAAAGCTTTTGCCAAAACTCCGTAGGTGAATGGAGATCCGGCTTAAGTTGAGTCCGGAAGAAAAGAGAGAAATTACCAGTCTTGGCTCCCAGAAATCACAGTAGCTTAGGGCCCGAAAAGCGATCCCGATAACTAAGACCATTCGGAAATTTTAAGATCTGTAACAGCTTCTACGATAACCCACTGCAGAATCATGCAAATAAATACCTAACATGTGAACGTACCCATTCAACACAGGTGCCCGTGTGCTGTCACAACGAGTACTGTCAAAAATGAACATTATTTTTGAAATCGCACGAAAACGAACGCAAAATCGTTTCTTCCCTTTTATTTTAGAGGAGAATTCGTAGCTTCGAGTAGAATATTTCGGCAAAACAAATTGAATTGTGTACCCCACGAAATATCCACGAAACCATTAAATAAAAATGATATTAAAGTAAGGGCATTGCAATATATAAAAAAAAAATTTGCCATCAAACAATTCACATTTACGTAACTATCGATCTCGATGTGCGTCAACTAATTTATTGTTAATTCTCTTCCAACAGACTTGCAGTGAAATCCGGCATAGCCTATGGTGCCATGCATTATGCTTGTAGCTTGGGTGTCTGGGGCAACAGCATCCAATCGGAGAAACTTTACAATGACCTTAGGGGACAGGCAACCCCACATGTCGTTACATTGCAAAAGAAACTGCCATTTGATGTGCCAGCACTGCCTAGGACTGGAGAAATACGTTACCTAGCAAAGCATTATTACAATCAAGGTGTTAAGAAAACGTTCTATTTCATTGAGATGCTGCCATGCTATTTGGGTCAATTGGCTAAAAAAACAAAGGATACAATAAATGAAGCTTTGGAGGCACCACCAGTGAAAAACTGAAATAAACAATGCTGGGTAGTAGAGAGGGTAGGGCTTGTGTGTAGATAAATGGGGCTCCTCAGATATTATGTGCTATTTTTGTTCCTCTTTTTTTTTTTTTGTTGTCCAACATGATTATGTACTGAATAAATGCAATTCTTTTTAGAAAACAAACTGAATGTCGCTGGTGTGTTTTATGTTGACCATTTTTGTCCAGAGAGGGGGTTTTATGAGTGGCCAACCGATTCTTTTTTGATCTTCACGTGGTACAATGAGATTCCGATTTACAGAATCGAATCGCGTAGTGTCCTGATACGTTAGTTGTAGGAAAATCCTCGATTTGTGTAGCTTTGAGTCAGCGGATCCATACGATGACCCTTCCCGTAAAATATTCCTAACTTTTCTCATGTCGAAAGCTTCCGTCCATTCGTCTCACTCGTTCCTATTTTCATCCTCTGTATACCCTTTTCCTTAATCATATCGAAAGAGCATTTTTTGTTCTATCCAATAGTTATCAAACGTTGAGTTGAATCGAGATCTAACGACAGCAGTCTTGTCATAACATCACTGGAAAAGAAGTGAGCAACTGTTGGTAGCTGTACGATTTCCTCGAATGGACAAGAGTCAAATCAAATCAAGCTAAGGAATTTATTTCCCCTGAATATATATACAGATATGTATTTTCACCAACATACACTTCACGATCCTTCAGTAAATACGCAATCGCCAGCATTCCAGTGGACGTTTCTGGCTTCCTTTCACTTTTTCACTTCTTTGAAGTTTCTAGATATATGTCTGTATGTATGTACTTCATATAAGTGGACCTTAAACGATCAATAATATTCTTGGAATGATAGATGGGAATAACTAAAATCTGGAATTCCCTATTTTGAGCCATCATTGCAGAATTGTCATTAGTTATGATCCTGTAAGGTGTGTTAATCATTAGTCTTTGATTTTAAGGCACAGATAAACATTCCTTCATAGTATCATTCAAAGGGGTTCCACTAATCGCCGTGTGTTGAATCTTTTAATTTACAACACTTATTGAATTAGCACTTTTTTTTCATTAAACCGACAAAACTATAGCAATACATGCTTTTTAGCGCGAATTGATGGTAAAACTTGATGAGAAATCACTTTGCCTGTCCTCCAACAGTCAATAGTAAAGCAAGTAATGATCGTGTAGGGTCCGCTTTTCATAGTTCCTTCTTGTTAGGAACGATTGGTATTGTACAGAAATACAGACACTTACAAACTCATCCTAATTCGAATATTAATCTTCTTGTACGCAATTTTTTAAGCTGGATTGTTGGTCTGGGTTTTTATAACTTTACGAAGAAATCAGTGTTTAGCACAAATGTCACCAGGATTATGTAGTACATAACTCTAAAATATCTGAAGCTCCCTGATAGAACAATCAACTTGCTCTAATGTAAGACTGTGGCCTCTATCAAGAATGTTGAGCGGCAGCAGCGCTGCATTGGCAAAGCAATGAGTTCAAAAATGCAAAGATTTGGGACTAGCTGAAGTCAAAAGTTCATTTTCAAAATTGCAACAAAGCACCAGCAGTGTAGAAGCAGCGCATAGTTTGAAGTGTTGCCCAAATCATGCGCATATCGTCGACGTCGTTGAATACCCTGGGAATAGGTCCTCCTATCAGACAAAAAGTTGTGCCCAAGCACTACTGGTATATCCTACCCCGTACTATGTAAGTGCAACTTGTGTCCCTCCGACTTCTTGTGCAATCTATTCAACAAAACCTACATCTGCCTTGGAAATTGGAAAAACCCACATATTTTCATATTTAATTCCTATATTTATCGAAACAAAATACAAGAATTCAATAAAAATTAAGCGAAAATAAAGAGTTAATCAAATAAAAATTAAAAAAAAAAATAAAAAAAATTATACATTTAACGTTAAGTTTCATGGATTTTTCTCGTTCTTTTTAGTTTTGTTCTTTTCATCTTGTTTTTGTTTTGAGTGAATTACAGAAAATGTATAGAATTTTTTTTTGTTTATTTTCTTCGATTTAAAATCTCCAAAAATGTTCAACATTTCTTTTTTTTTTATTATTATTCCGAGTCTGTTTTTTTTGTTTTTTTGCTTTTAATTATTTCAATTAACTTGATTTTATATGTATAAACAATTATTATAGCTGGCTGCACATTGCTTTTTAAGAATATTTTTATATTTATAAAAGTTTCAAACTTTTCGTCGCTGGCGTGTTTTGTTATTGTTTTCTTATATATTTTTTTTCTTTTGTAATTCGCTGAATTTGTGTTGAAATCAAAGGAGAATGTAACGAAGAAGAATAAAGACGACTTTTATATTATTTCTCCTTCAAGTTAAAAAAATAAAAAAAAAAATAAAACAAAACATTCATGTTATGCACAAGTGTTTTACAATTTTATGCTTTTGTTTCAACGGCTGGTGTTGATTCAACTTTCGCTGCCGCTCCTGGTGATGTTTCCGACTCGCTAGCGACCTTCTTCTTGCCACCCTTACCCTTCTTGGCACTCTTAGCGGGGTTAATTGGGGTGTTTACAAGTTCCTGTAAAGAATATTAGAACCGATTAAGTGTATAATTCTTTGGTGAGGGATGTAATGAAAAAAAAAAATGTTTGAATTTGCCGAAAATTCCAGGGGAAAACCCGTCTCGAATTTTGTAGAAGACCACAGAAAACTGCGATCGCAATATTCAGTTTTTATTTAGCAAAGTGTCTGGACGCAAAAATCACTAATACAATTTTTACGTAATTATCCTTGCATAGGCGACCTTCAGTATCGGAAGTACAGCTCATAATACTTGGAATCAAGATGAAAATATTAGATAGCTGGGATAAGCGGGGCAGTTGTGTTCACTCCGAACGAACAAATAGTTTAGGTGGAAGCAATTTATAGCTGATAACGCAATGCCTTTATTTGATTACGTGACACAAATCAGCAATCGTATGATTTACGCATGACACAACGCACATAATTTTGAAACATTTTAGAAGCGAGGTTTGTTACCGACTGGATTAACGACTGTCTCTTCATTAACGTTAATCGAAGAACACCTCGTATTCAATATGATTCTAGTTACAATAGAAAAAAAGCTTTCTGCTGTGTAATAATAGCTTTGTGAACCATGTTTCAAATTACAGACACGATGAGATCGGTTACCATAAATCTAACGAAAGAGCTTTGGCTACTAATTTTTAAATAATCTCTCTTCACACAATTAGGTGAGTTCATAGACAAAGCGTAGCTAACTAAGCCTTTAGCGCATTCATTATCATAACCACCGCCTTTTAAAAACAAAAAAGTACACTTCAAATAGTTTTTGGAATGTATAGCACTCTGGTTAGGAGGGCTACAACATTAAAAACTCCAAGAAGTATGGAAATCAGTTCCAAAAGTTGAGCCTTCGAGACCATACCGAAACTCGCCATCAGCGGATGGTCGAGTAGCTATAAAGGTTGATTCTTTTTTTAAATTCCTTTCATTACATGTACATACCTTGAGTACAGGTTGAGCTATACTGTGCTCACTAGTATAGTTCTCTTCAGCGAATGGAATACCAGTTACCAAGTTCACACCATTTGGCATAAGTAGGACAGTATGCTTAAACTGAGCCACGTATTCAGCTGCAAGTAATAAATATAAATTAAGTAAAAAAATAAATTATAAAACAAGCTTTCTATACTCACTTGGTTTTTCATATAACACTTGGAAGGGTTCAATCATCTTATGAGAAACGCATTCAACAACACCCATTCGTGCCTTGGTCTCTTCGTCAAAGTGCCGCAGATTGAAAGGCATATTTCCATATTTCGTTTTAACCTACAAAAACCAAAAAACACAAACAAACATTTGTAAGTATCATGCCTAGTCCAATAATATTTGGTTTTTCATCAATCCCTAGCCTCAGATCTCATAATCTTGCAATCACAAGGTGGACAAACAGAAGTTCAATCAGCTCGAAAAATTCTCTAAAGAACACCTCAAGAGCTGGTCTCACCTCCGCTCGTCAGTACCCTCAAGTGCGTGTTTTTAAATCATTGGCTATGAAAAAGATGATATGAAAATCAAAATGGAGCACAAACTTGCCTCAGCTAGGAGCGCTCTTGATGCTTTCAGCTTCAGTTGATAATTCTCATCGGTTTTCTTGTAGATTGAAATTTTTGTGTCCTTCTCACGGCCCTATAACATAAACGGATACATACAGGGGTATTCTACAATGATGTTTATTTTATTTTTACTTACAACACCCTCTCCAGAGCTCACAATGACATCGATGGCGTACACTTCGTGTTTTTCAAAAGTACATTTCTCATGTTCCTTGCGTTGGGCTTCGCTTGGGTTTTGAATGATTGTTTTCTCTCCATCGATTTTGAATTGTTTCAGTTGATGACTGAGCATACCTTCGATTGGTTTGCATTTATATGATTCGGATACTTGTTGAACAGCTTCAGTGATTGAATAGTTCTGCAAAGAAAACATTAAAATAATTTTTTGTTAATTTTGTTTTGCTTGCAGGTAGATTATAAGGAAATCGTTTACAAAGAGGAACACTCTGTAAGTATTCATCAAATCTTAAGAAATATGTCAAACATTCATAAAGAAAAGTGCAGATGTTGTCTGGCGACCTCTCACGGTTAATGTTCACTTTTGTTCTAGGCAACAACGCTTAGAAATAATTCCATCAAAATCGGTTTATCACAAATGCCTCCTTGAAAGCTTACATGTGAATGTGCTTAACCTTGGACGTTTGTAAATAATGTAAACCAGTAGTGTTTGCCGTTTAGTGATAACAGAAAATGTATGGAGATAATTAGGGGGAAACCTATTGACTAGTATTTCTCCATTGTGGCTCCCCAATGGTTTTCTCTGGCAAGAAACCAACATCTAAACCAGCAATAGTTGCCGAGTCTACAAGTTGTTGATTTCTTGCGAAATTCTTCAACTCATAATGTACGAAATCTTGCACTTACACTAGATCCATCTTTAATCAGCCTTAAAGCAGCTTGCACGGACCAATATGCGGCTAGGATAACATCAGCCTTTTTACCCGTCACTTTCTTATCACTCGAAGCTCCAACGACAATAGTGTGAGCAGCGACAGCAATAAACCCATCAATATGCGCACCCAAATCTCTGCAAGAAACACAAATGGCCATTAACAGCTGCTCACGGAGAATAGCTTGACGTTGCACTACTTACATTTTCACGACATCACCTTCTTTGAGAATGTAATCGGCATCATTCTTCGTTGGTGAATAATGACACACACAATTGTTTACGGATAAACATGTTGGGAATGCAATTCCTTTTTTCAGGTCTTTCTCCTTTTTGTAAACCTACAAAACAAAGATTTACAGTCTGTTACAAAGCCTATGCCTTTTGGTAGACCTAAAATGTCATCTGTGCAACTAATTGTCCTCAGATCTCATAATCTTACAATCTCCGGGAATCCGCTTCAACGCAAAAGTGTGCTGCCAAACAGAACAAATGGCACGAAGTATTCCCTTTCCCCATCATCCCAAGTGGGAGGGCAAAGAAACACTTTCACTCTCTTGTCGTCACTTCAAACCCTCAAGCGCTTATTTTTAATCATTGGACATAGCTGCAGAAAATGTGTTATTTTATAAAAAAAAAAAGGAGAAAAAATATCTTACTTTGCCGGTTTCTTCGCTGATTTGACTGTCGCCCTTTGTACAAATATCCCTCACAGAGGCATCAGCAACACAGAGATCAATGACTGATTTCAAAGTTTCTAAAGAGAAAATACAAAACTTATGTTACACGTAATTATTATTAATGAAAGCAAAAGGAAAACTCATTTGTTTGTGCTAAACTAAGGTCAGGCTAAGAAAAAAACGTCTTGATAAGGTGTTTACTTTGCCGTGAGGTTAGACACAACACCTATTGATAAGAGACCATCACAGTGGTCTCGATAACAAAATCAAGGCTCTTGATTGAATTTATTATTAAAATTCCTTCTAAAAAAAGAAACGCAGACAAGAAGAGATCAAAAGTCAAGCAAAAAAGTAAATATGATTCGAGAAATTGACTGTAATGCAAATTTGTTCTGAACGAGGACTACCTGGCTTGGTAAAACTGCTGCGTTGGCATTCACCAATCCCTCAAATCGCTGACCACGTAAAATCTAAGGTGTACTAGCTTTACCATTCTACACCAGTCCCATGGAAAAATGCAATCATTTCTACCTACATGGGGCTAGTTTTGTTTTCCATTTAAATCAAATAGCGTCAAGATTTCCTAACCTAACTCAACAATAGCATTTATCCGAGTACATACTTAGCAGATGTACGTTCCGCTGCTAATAGATTGAACGTAACAGCTGTGACTGTGTAATTTTTAGATATAAACAAAGAATTCGTAATTGAAACTCACGTTTAAATAGAATTTTTAGTCATAAACTTCTACTTAAAGTCGGTTGCAAACAAACAGCATACAATGTATTGCTAATTATATAATCGGGGAAACACACCTCAAACGAAGTCTATTGTTTGATTTTTAAACGCACACGGTACAAGCGTAAAGGAAAAATCTGTGTAGGAAATGGAAGTGAAAATGTATAGGTCTGAGTAAAATATTAAGAAAACAAATCCGCCGCCATAACCTGCAACTTCATGGTTTCACGCTACTTTACTCGTAATTGCCGTACAATGAATGAGTACATCGAACCAAGAAGGCATTAAGGCTGTTTAGCACCCCATTTATGTTGTGAAAGGTGAAACAATCTCATTTGCAAAGCATATAACTCCATGATGCAATAAATATTACTCCACAGAAACTGATTGCTGCGTTTTCCGTGACCGAGGAGTTCAATGCTCCAACATTAAAGCTATTAGTTGTACTGCCAGTGGAATGATACCCAGAATGTACAACCAGTAGACCTACAATTCAAAACTTCCAATAGCCAACAGCTTTGAGCAAAATTCTATACCAACTGCCTGCAACTCGGGGTCCATCTGTTTAACACATTTTAGCGATTTGGGTCTTCCTAGAACCCAAGGCATACTTTTATTTATTAGGTATCGTACAAATTTTAGCAAAACTGGGTCCAAAACTATCCAAAAGGGGAATGAACTTACACAAGCGATGGTATATTACTTCATTTCAAGCGTGCGCGCTGCTACATTAGTCTCTCAGTAGTGAAGTTCTCCCAAAAAATGTAGTTTATTCTGATAGAACAAATCTCCCGCAGGGGTTTTGATTTATGTACGTACAAGCATGTACATATTAACCAATTGCTCCACCAGAATGCGGATGTAGCATTACGCTTACAGTCGTTTACCCCATAGTTTTACGTCCCACTTTATTTAAATTGATTAGTTAGTGAAAATATGGGCAACCAACGCAAATTTACGACTGCAATAAGATTTATCAACCTCAGCAGATCCACTAAACTGAAAGAGCGCAAAACCACCTTTTGCAACATTGCTGTTTGCGTTTAATTTCATAATGCGTTTCATCGCCCTGAAATCGATAACGATATACCAAATTAAACGCAATAACGAATTTACTTACTTATACTTTACCAGTTCCATGCAGTTGTGACCCACTTGAGAACAAAAGAATAAGCGAATGATGTCGCAGCACCAGGATAATCGATATTGTGCAATTTTATTAAAAATTCTTTCGTTTTTGTTTTTTTTTCCTACTAGCACCAGCCTGTTTTGCACAAGTTACAAGAATAAAACGAATCTCAATGAATGCTCTAAAAATAACTTAGTCGCGTGGCATGCGAACACTCAACAACCGGTATGTCCACAAAAGAAAACCATAGAATGTAATTTAGGTTCCATAGACAGAAGAGGAAATCTCATCAATTAGAAGGGATCTCTCCCTAGCTCCATGAAGCATGCCGATCATCCGCCACAAAGAAAGTGCACCCACTTTCGACAGAGTTTCGATAGAGAACCCAACAAAAATATACAAGTAAAGCAAAAAAAATATATATATTGCATCCACCCTCGCAATACCCATTTCACAACTAGATAATTATGAAATTGCAACGAAAGGAAATTTCGCAAAACTTGCAATTAGCAATGTAATCCAAAAAAGAAAAGAGTTTTGAAGGTTAGAATTCGGCAATCATCCGCGTGGCTCTTTTCAAAGAAAGTGCGAAGGTGGACGACAGTGCTATGCTGAATGGTATCAAAAGGGACAACATCGAAATGTCCACCTATGGAAATTTATTAATTCGTCTACTTACTGTTAACAATTTCACCAGCCAATTTATATTTGGTCACAACTAAATCCTCGGCAATGGTTTTCTCTTGAACTTCAACTTCGTCGGCCATTGTTGTTGATTTGGTCTTTATTTGAGTTGAAAAATTAAACCAAATACCGAAATTATAATAAAATAAGGAAAATGTTGTTTTCTATTATTTCGACGCGAGGAAATAATAAAAGAATACTTTTTAATTAATACGACGACGAGGGAAAAAACAAACTCAAAAGAATTTTTTTTATTGTATTTTTACATGCGACGCGGCAGCAGTATTTAGCAAAAGAAAGCGAGGTACCACAGAGCGCGAAGGAAAGAAAGAAAGAGAAAAAGGGAACGTCACACAAAAATGTGTGCGCTTTCCCAGTTCAGTGGATAGGATGATGTGGTAACATATTCAGAATATAGAGGGCGTTGATATTTGAAGGAGGAGTTGGTTTTTTGGTCTTTTGATTGCGAGCAGTATGAGGAGTCTAATTGAGAAATTAGGGCTGTTGTGTCTAGGCTAGATTTATCCCTTTCAAGATGACTCAAGATTACTGAAGAATAGCCCTCTCTACATGCGGCAGAGGTTGTAAGTCGCAGGAGTGTCTGCAAAACCATGAGGAGGGAGCAGTCTCACTCGGATCTCAACGGATCCATTGTGTTCCTCGGTGTCCCCTGTGGGATATCTGGAAGAATATAAAGAAAAAACAGAAAATTTCTCTCGTTAGTCCATGTCGGGTGCGGTTCTCCTAAACCAACCCGTTTTCATTATAAATATTAAAATGGTTTTAGGGAACATGTTAGCTAGTTCGCAGAGCTGGTCGAAAAATGTTTTCCTGATTCTGCTGAGAATTGGGCATTCGCAGAGGAAGTGTGTCGTATCTTCCTCCACCTCAGTGTCGCTGCATCCTCTGCATAGGTCTGAGCCGTTGAAACCCATTCTTCTGAGATGGGCCGCCATTAGATTGTAGCCTATGAGGACGCCGATGAGAAGGGTAAGCTGGGTTCTATTGACGAAAGTTCTATAAATTGTATCCAGACTATTCTAATAAAAACTTCACTAGCAGTAGTTGAATCTGCGAACATCCTGGAGAGGCTGCCTACACGAAATTATCGCCGTCGACAGTAGGAGAACCAATTACCAATGGAAGCTCTGACCGAGGACGCAGAATTATGCAGGTTCAGGTACTACTTTAGACCCTCTGCTGTCACTTGTCTCACAAGGTTCATTCAGGAAGCAGAAAGTCCCTTGAATCTAACGTATAAGTCTATAGGCTTCTGGAATTCCGAGAAAGGCTTAAATCCTTTCCAGCTTCACAAGCCAAATTCGAAAACATTTACTAAAACTGTACACGAACATTTCGAAAAGTAATAGATTCGATTTTTTACATGTCACCAGTTAGACATATCAGATTTTGACAAATGAAAATTTTGTTTCCAGCTGAGCTGCCGGTTGATAGCATTTGATTTTTGTTTTTAATTTTTCACAAAATATCTAAACAAATGGCAACGGAAGCATCTTCGCCAAATGCGAATGCAAAGCATTTAGAGAAAAGATGGGGCAGCTTGAAGAGAATTTTGGAACGCCCAAGGCCGTTTTGTAAAGCAGATTTCACACCGTCTGCTGATAATCTTGATTTCTTGTTAAACACTTGCAAGATCTTGGTCATTGGTAAGGAGAACTTATTCAATATTTACCAACTTACTGAAACCTCGTTTCCAATTGTAGGTGCTGGAGGTTTGGGTTGTGAATTACTGAAGGATCTAGCTTTGATGGGCTTCGGCAATATTCATGTCATTGACATGGACACCATAGAATTGTCCAATTTGAACAGGCAATTCCTGTTCAGACGCAAAGATATTGGCTCGTCGAAGGCAGAATGCGCTGCTAATTTTGTCACTGCCAGGTGAGTGATGGATGAGTGTATGATAAAATCAATTGATTTTCTCCAAAATTTTTTAGGGTACCCACCTGCAAAGTAACCCCACACTTTGCCAAAATCCAGGACTACGACGAATCGTTTTACCAGCAATTCCACATCATTGTCTGCGGCCTTGATTCCATTGTGGCGAGACGATGGATAAATGGTATGCTGGTCTCGATGTTGGGCTATGAAGAGGACGGTACTGTAGACACATCGACCATCATTCCGATGATCGATGGTGGAACTGAGGGTTTCAAGGGAAACGCTCGTGTTATATTGCCAGGTTACACTGCTTGCATTGAGTGCACTCTTGACCTTTTTCCACCACAAGTCAACTATCCCCTATGTACGATTGCCAATACTCCTCGGCTTCCGGAGCACTGTATAGAGTTTGTAAAGATAATCCAATGGGATAAGGAGAATCCATTCGCCGCACCACTGGATGGTGATGATCCTCAACACATCTCATGGGTCTACGAGAGGGCATTGGAAAGAGCCAATCAATTCAATATCTCTGGAGTTACCTATCGGTAAGCTGTGTTACCCGCTGTTTACGTAATGTTAAACCCTCTCTCGTGTCTTAGATTGGTTCAGGGTGTAGTCAAGCATATTATTCCAGCAGTAGCCAGTACCAATGCCATTATCGCAGCTGCATGTGCTACAGAGGTACCTCAAACCCAAACAAACAATTCTCCTGGTTTTCATGCATCCATATTCTGGTTTTAGGTTTTTAAATTAACCACTAGTTGCTACGACAGCATGAAGAACTACATGGTTTTCAACGACTTGGATGGAATCTACTCCTACACGTATGAAGCAGAAAAGAAAGACAACTGCTTGGCATGCAGTAATGTTCCACAAACCGTCTGTGTGGATGATCCAAACACAACCACTTTGGAGGATTTCATTAAAATGCTCTGCGAAAGCCCAAAGTATCAGATGAAGAGTCCTGGTTTGTAAATACGATCTGAATGTCTGTCGGTTGGTTTAACATGTATGCTTCACAGGAATCACTGCTTACATAGAGGGGAAGAATAAAACCCTCTACATGTCCACTGTGAAGAGCATCGAGGAACGCACTAAAACGAATTTAACGCAATCGTTATCCGAGCTTGGTCTTCGAGATGGACAGGAGCTAATGGTGGCTGATCAAACTACGCCTAATACCATTACTATGAAACTCAAGTACACGTATAATGAAATCGAAATGAATTGAAGTGCATTCATGTTTTGTCTGAATAAAATAATATTTAAACCTTTTTAACTTAGAACCGGTTCCTCACTATAAAAATGCCAGTTGTCGCGTCCGGTTATCCAAAAGATTGTATACTTGCTGAAGATTATTTCTTTTTTTTTCATCGGCAGCTCGGCATATATGTATTCCATCAAACTAGTGCGAGTAGTTGACTAACTGAAGAGGCTTGTTGTTAAAGGCCGTCCAGTGTGAACTCGATTAATTGGCAAATACATACATATATTTCAGAATTAAATATATAAATTACAAGTACACATTCGAATAAATAAATCCATCCTTCTATTCACTAATTTCATCTATGACAGGAACATTCTGCAGTTCAGAACACTTTCGTTTCCACAAAGATAACTGAAATATGTTCGAAATAATTGAATGAACTTTAAGGTTTAAACACTTCTAGCTCACCTGCTCTTTAAGGACTTTTTCCTTTGCAGCTGCACGAGTCAGTAGAATCTTTGCCTTCTCTAGAAGTTGTGTCTTCTTAAGCAGCTGATCCTTTATTAGACGTATTTCATCGTTGATACATGCTTCCAACTAAATAGATTTATATTCTTTCAAAGTTGATAAATTGCTTAAAATGACCCTTACATGTCCCTTATTTCCGCAATTCTGACACCTAGCCTTGAGCTGTAGTTCAATTTGAAGGGCGGAGATTTTGTCCAGAGATTCTGTGTACATATTTTGCAGTCTTGCCAGCTCCGTCGGAGTCTCTTGATCCTGAAATATATTGAATTCGATCAAATCATGGTCATTTCAAGTTTGACTGTATTACTCTCGATTCGCAGGATCTTCTACCCTCCTTTAAATATTTGTTTTCCACTCTCAGCTTTTCAACGATACTCCTGAGTGATAGTATTGTCTGCTCTGCCTGTCCTGGTGCGAATTTCTTATCAGGTTTATTATCGAAATTGATTTGTCTTCTTGCTTCCGCCTGAGCGAGCTCTTCCTTGAGGGCAATGATGTAGCTGGTTGAGAGGATGAGAAAATTAACTGAAAATTAACAAATTTAATGCCACATCTCACTCTTCTAGATGTTTGATCCGCTTCTGCATTCTCTCGCCAGAATCTCCTTGGCGTAGTAGATCGTTGTCGAGCTGCAACTGAAGGTTTCTAGCTTCGAGGCGGATATTTTGCGCTTCAATTGCTGAATATCTCTCCTGCACTTTCTCAAGTTCTGTTGTAAGGGCATTGCTGCCTTTTCCCTCCATCTCCATGGCTATGATCTTCCTTTGTTGTAGCTCTATTCGGGCTTTTAGCGCCTCAATCAGTTCGTTGTGATTGCTGCCAAGGAAATGTAGCCCTCTCGCTGGACTACTGCACTCACTGCCACCGGTATAGGTCTCTGGCGTCTCGGACGGAGTATATTTGGCGCCTTGTAAATTTGGACACGATGGAGTACGGCAACATTTCATCGAATTGGAAGCTAAATATGGACATAATGCTCAAAGGAAACAGGAAATATAAAAAAAAATGTTTGTTTACCCTTTCCAACCTTCGCCTCAAGAATTTGCTTATCTTTTTCCATTCGGGCCAATGTTGTTCTTGCTGAGTGCAGCAATGCTTTGTGCTTCTCTAATGCGGCTTCAGTTTCCTCCAGCTTAGCTTTGAATTTCTCGGCACTTTGTTGCCAACGTTTTTGCTTTTCCCAAAGGCCAACCTCATTATTGCTCTTAGCTCGCTTCGCATCGATTACTATCTGTTGTCGTTTTATTTGGATCTGTGCCTCCTCAAGGTCTGCTTCGAGTTGACTTATTTTCTTCTGTAAGTTCTCAGTTTTTAGGCGAGCGTTTATTTCCGTTTTGATCGATACTACTGGGCGTTTAATTAACTGATTGCGAAGAGAGTTGTTTAAGTCTCTTGCCTGCTTTTCTCGCTGATTTAGATTGGCCAATTGCCGGCGCATGGCTTCAAGTTGTGCCTGGTAAATTTTATTAGTCGCTTCCGAGCGAGTAAGGTTTGCTGCTAACTTGTTTATCTGGTCGGCAGAGTAGGTGGAAGAGTCGTTAAGGAAGCGTTGTTGATCATCCTGGTAAGGAAATGATGGAAATGTATTTATTTACGAATCAAAGATTTTAAGGTCAAACTCTTTACCTACATGCATCATGTCTATGTTCAAGCACATTAGAGTACCAAAAGGCGCCCAACGCGAGGATATACAAATTCTAGCAGAAAGCATTAAAAACATTACTTACATGGAAGTTGGTTAGTGTGTCCATCAGGTCATTGATATGCTTATCCTTCTCCTCCAATAGAACTCGCAACTGCTCCATTTCAGGATTGATTCCTGAGTCCATTTTTTCCCTTTCTTGGTACATTTGCAGCCTGTCAGTATGTGAAATAAAAATAATTATACGCCTGAGTGAAGGAATTACTTACTTCTCCTTCAACAACGCGATTTCCTCTTCCTTAACTCTCAATGTATTCTTCCAGAATTTCTCCTTATTTCTCAACTCCTGCAGGTAAATGTCACTATTTACTTCCACAGGCTTCCTTTCTGATACCTCGCTCACGCCGTCATCATTGAACATCTCCTCGATTTTTTCGTCCGAAATTTCTTGGAGACTATTATCACCATTGTCATCGACACCAGCGGCCATTTGAACCTTTTCTTTATGAGTTCCTGCAGCGGCTTCCATTTTTGTTTTTAAATCAAGGATCTCATCGTCCTTTGCTTTGATGCTGGTGTTGAGTTCATTGAGCGTTTTGCCTAAGCTCTCAATTTCGTTGCTATATTTAGCACAAACTGCTTCATTTTGGTTTCTCTCTGCGGCAAGAAGCTCCTGGTACTGATTAATAGACTTATCCTTCTCCGAAAGAAGGGAATGGAATGACAGAATTGTTTTCTAAAAGAAAAAGGCATAATCAAGGTACAGAAATTTTCAAGATATTTACCTCAACGATTCCAGCTTGGTAATTGGTTTTCTCTTCACTGTCAGTGAGCTTTTGCTTCTCCATCTGCTCTTGTTGTTCTTTGAGTTTCCCTTCCATGTCTTCAATCGATTTCTTCAGCTCTTCCAATCTAAACGAGAGTAAGGTTAGAGAATATTCAACTTGACTCTAAGTGTCGTTTAACTCACTCAATCTGTGCCTTATCCAAAAGTTCCTTTCTGGATTCAGCCAAACCTGTTGCGTCTTTCAATTGATTCTCCAGGTCTTGAACTGTAGTGTCACCCTCCACTGGCTGTTGTCGTTTTGGTGATGCTGTCGGAGATGTTTGCATTCCTTGCGATTCCATCGTTATTTGCTGCTGTTCTTTCTCCTGCTGCCTTATAGGAGATGTTTGAACACTTTGAGACTGTAAAGCGCACTGATCTAGAGCTTCTGGTTGTCTCATAGGTGTTCCTATCGGTGATGTTTGCTTGCTGGCCGTAGTAATAGAGCTGGTTTGTGTCTCTGAACTGGTGATGATTTTTTCTGCTTCCTTTCTAGTTGGCGAGGTTATAGGGGACAGGCTTTTATCTGACTTCGAAACCACTTCCACTCCTTCCTGTGGTGTTACTTCCTCCTCAGTATTTGTTGTGGTATCCATAATTTCTAGAAAATTTAAAAATTATCCTCACAGTTATACAGAAGAACTGAAGTCTTGTAGTCTTACCGATTTTTTCTGTCTGCACTTCGCTTTCCATGGTTTCTTTCGACTGATCACTACCAAACAAAACTTCAATAGTTTTCCAATGCTCGCTCTCGTTAGCAACGGCAAGTCGCAGCTCATCCATTTCAATTTGAAGAGCAGTGTTTTTCTGATTCATGGCTTGAACTTGGTCTTCCAGATATTTGGCTCTTGTCTCAGTCTTTATCATCTTAAAAAGGAAGCAACATTCAGTTGAAGAAAATGAGAATTTTTTTCAATTCAAACTTACTTTGATTCTGTCCTGGGACTCGGTGTCGGCACCAACCGATGCCTCAATTTTGGAAGACAAGATTTCATCTATTTGCCTTGAAAGGGTGTCTTGCAATTTTGCATCCTCTTCTCTGGAATTCTTTTTAAATTTTGTGTATGCGTACACGAAGTTTGATAAAAATATTAACGGTGTAAACTTGAAGTACTTTTGGCGAAGACTTTGAAGAGCTTTCTGTAGAAACCTGTGAAGTTTGTAGTGATTTAAGAAATTGCTAGTCGAAAAATAAGGGAATGGACAAACTGGTATTCCACTTACTTGCTCTTGACTTCAGTATTTCTTATCTGGTTTTGGAAGCTCTGAGTTATGTCTTCAAGTTCCTTTTCCTTCTGTTTTATGCTTCCCTTTAAAGCCTCCTCCTGTTCCTCGAATTTGTCTTTATCCCCCTTGAGTGAAGAAATCTCCTTTTTCGCTAAAACATGAGGCTGAATGAGGAATAATTTCACAAAAATCAATCACCAATCAACTCACCACTGTCCAATTCGCGTTGAATTTTAGCGATCAAGAATTTATCTTCACTAGAACTTTGTAAATCGGCAACAAGATGGCGAAGGTTAATGTGATTATCAGTGATTTCCGTCAAGAGCTTTTGCTGTGATACAACCTGTTCGTTGGCCACCATCAAAAGACTCTCCAGATGATCACATTTAATCTGCAGGTTCTTCTCCCGCGATGCAAACTCCGTTCGATCTCTCTGAATATCTTCATATTCCTGAACGGTGATGACGTCCAGTTCCATATTTTCTTGAATCACTCCGTAGTCTGTGCAAATGTCGTCAATTTTGAATTCAGGGATCTTTCCAGATAAAACTTGGTCCATCAATGATGCCACTTGGGATTGGAGGTTGTAGAGAGTTTTCTGCATCTCTCCATACTCATCAGCGTTACAGATTGACATCTGCTTTACTAAGTAATCCCGATCAGCCTTTAAGAGGTTTAGATCGTGCTTACGATCATTCACCTGTTTCTTGAGATCGGCGATCAGTGTCATATTTCTCATCTCCGACGCTTTGGATTCAGTAAGCATTCGTTCGAAGTCCTCCTTTAGGAAGTCGTAAGCCTTGCTTTTCGTATTCAATTGAATTTCAAGCCCTGAAAAATTCTCAACTAAGACCGAGCAATACTTAGTGACGTCGTTTTCAGATGCAGCCATCTGTGAGCTAAGCTCTTCGAAATGCACCTGAAACACTTGCAATCTTTGGATTTCTTGCTGTAGAGAGCGGTTCTTCTCAAGAGTCTTTAGGAATTCTGTTTTCATCGACTCATGCTCAATGTCAGCCTCAACGATCACCGGATAAAGTGATTGATCCAAGATCTTATTAGGAGTGGTTGGTCTGGTCGAGCTATCAAACGCATTAACCGGAAGTGAGGGAACAGGACTATCGGGTACTTCTCCAGCCTCTCTTACTTCATCGATGGATTCATTTGATGATGAGTGTTCGTCTTTTCTCGCAACAGCGTTGATTTGTTCACGCAATGCAAACTCACGTTCCTTTAGAGCTATTAGTTCATTTTGAATCCTCATCGCGGGATGATACCAACCGCTGATGCTGCGTGCATCCAGTGCGTGGAGGAGCCGTTCCAGAATCTCACAGTCAATCGTTATATGCTCAGAGGTGGCTTAAAGAAAACAATAACATTAAACTATAATGCGAGTTAAGTGCGGAGAAGACGCCTTACCATCGTATTCACGAATTTTTTCGAGAATTTCGTGCATACCCACGCGTAGATTCTCATTTTCCTCCACAACATCGGAGTACTTATTTTCCCACTCTTTGATCACATCTTGCATTACAGAGTCCTTATCCGGAAGAGACTTTAGGACGACATGAAGTATTATTATTATTTCCTTCCAATCCTAGAATTTTTTGTAACGTACCTGGATGTTTTTAAGGCAATTGTCGCAATAGATATCTGGTCTTGACTTCACAGGCGACTTTTCAATGATGGTTGTGGCACTCTCATCTGAGGATAGCGCTGGATTGTTGGAGGTAATCTGAAGTTGCATTAATTGCCTTCTAGAATTTAAAGAATATAAGATTTAGAATGCAGTGTGAATGGTTATCAGAAGATATCTGGAAACAAAGCTTAGCCCTTGAAGAGGAGAAAGTTCAGTGCACCAGGTATGAGAAACACAATCGCCGTAACGACCCTGCTTCACACGCTGCTTACAGAATTACTAAGTAACTAGTAAATCCGTTCTACCCGAACTCCGAAGATTGGTTTAATCTGAAGATCTAGGCATCCCAACTAGGCTTATTGCGGTCTTACCTCAAGTCACTCTTATCTAACTTTAATTGCAAACGCATTTCCTCAGAAGCCCTCAACTTCAGCGTCAATCTTTCAATTTGCTTTTCCTTGCTCCGCTCCTTTGCCTTTAGATTCTTCGCCGTTATCATGACATCATCTGGAATATTGAGTTTCTTCCTAAGCAATGCATTCTCGCTGGAGATTTCATGCATTGAATTCAGTTCCATGATTAAGGCACGTATGTGCTTCTCACGTGAAATTAATTTTTGCTCTAAACTGGAAATTTTTTTCAATGCCCTCGGTAGACCATCTTCACCACGCTGATACGAATCCAAAGCAGCAAGTGCTTGTGCGGCTTGTTTTGACTTAACAACATTATCCTCTTCAGATTTCTCCAACAATTCTGATAACTCGCGACAGTGTTCGCTCGTTGCCTTCAATGATTCCTCCACAGTTTTGCAACATTTGCGAGATCTTTTCGAATCCAACATCCGTTCGTCTTCACGCTCAGTGGAAAGTTTATTCATTAGCCGAGTGGAGGAGATCATTTCCTCGGCCATTGCTTTAATTTTCGATTCCATTTTCTCAATGACCTTGTCCCGGATTTCGATGGCCTAAAAGGGGATCTAGTAGTAGGCAACACAAAGGAAACAATAAAGACTTACGTGCATCATTCTCGTGGACTCTTCAGCCAATCGTTGCTTATCTTCATCACTTTCCTGCTCCTCCTCATCGTTGGCGTCTTGTGTTGAGGTTTCACGAAATGCTTCCATTTTCGATTTTAACTTCTTTATCTCCTTATCCTTCTCCTCAATCGTAGATCGCCATGATTTTGCTTTTGCCTCAAGCTTCTCAATCAAACGCCTCAAGTCGGTTTCGGATTTTTCGCGTTCGTCTTCCAAATACGTAATATTGCCTTCTAATCTTGTTAGTTCTGCATTCAGTTCATTGACACTCTCGCTCAAGGCCTTTTTTTCTCCGTCCAGAAGGATAATTTTCGAGTTAAGGTCCTGAATTTGAGTTTTAGCATGTTGATGACGCTTCTCGAGGTCAATTATAGCCTTGGATTGTTCAATGTTATGGGTTTGGAGAGCCTACAATGTACATATGTTTGTGTACAGTCAACCGACGTTATAAAACTAAGGAAACAACAAACCTCAATCTCCTTCAACAGTCTCTTTATGTGTTTATTCTTGGTGTTGATGTTCTTAAGCAGTTCCTCCTGCCTGTCTAGTTCCGACAGGGGGTCTGATGAATCCTTATCACTCTCAGCTGACTGAACTGCCTCAGCTAAACGTTTCTGCATATGTAGCATGTCCTCATTCATCTGAAAGAAGTTGAACGTTAAAACGGTTGTAAGGAACAACAAGGACCATGAACCAACCTCCTTGATTTTGCTTTTTAAAGAAGATTTATCCTCTTCGAACTTATTGATCATCCGTTTTAGTTTCTCGTTTTCCTCTTGAATCCTATCACTGCGGGACTCATCTGAAATCGAAATGTAGTCAGGAAGGATTACCTAATCTTCGAATATCATACGAACCCCCACTGTCTGGTTGAGTCTTTGTCTCCAGCTGCTCCTGAAGGGTATGTACCTACAACAAGCATGTGTACAGTCAAAATATAAATAAAATATGTACGTCATACCTGTTTTCCTTTGTGCTTCATGATGGCCACACAAAGGGCAAGAGTCCTACGTAAATTCTTTCGAGGAACATCATCTATATTCTCTATCGCTGCTAGTGTATCGAACACTTCGTCCTTTATCTCGTCACTCAAAGCATCTGGATCTAGTGCAACTATTTCTGATAATTCCATATTTTATTAAATTTGTTGAAAAAATTTCCTAGACACCGTGGAAAGGACGAACAATTTTTTATTTGTTTTGTTCTCGTTTTGACAGGACAACGCCGTAGTCAAGGTAACTATGAAACGTAAACAAATGCATTCTGAAAGGACCTTCGGGTCAAGGTTGGTCATTGGTCAGTGAACTGTGACGAATTTCAAGGGAGACGTTCCATCGAGTGGAACAAGTGTTAAAAGCAATATAATATGGTCTACAGGATATCAGATTCTTTTGGTTCAATTGACTTCCTTGCTTTTGAAATCGTTACTTCCGGTTTCGACGAACCAACGGAAATGGAAGGTAGTTCCTTTCTAACTCCTGTGTTATTTGGTATGGCAATGAAAGTATGTTTTTTTTTTCAAGGGATCTACACATTTCTTTCAAATAAGTTTATCCGAGGATAACCAAATGCTCGGTACATAGAACTCCCCAACCACGCAAGTGTGTTCTTACCAGAAATATATGGTATCACCCAGTCTTATAGGAGTTTATCCATTCTGAACAATAACAAGCACATAGACATCTACATAGGTAACCAAGCAGCTTTTAAAGCCATCCGTTTCATCACATTCAATTCAAAACTGATCGAAAAATGCAAAAAGGAGGTCAAATTTCTCATTCTAAGTGACATCATCATGCTATGCTGGATTTCGGGACACATGAGGTTCCACGAAAATGTAAGGGCCAATGAGCTAGATAGGCTCGGAATCAATTGAACTACCAATAGACCACTCGGTCGCTAATTAGCCTCCTTACATTCGAAATTACCTCGGATTTTCATAGCATAGCGAATGCCAGGTGTAGTGCAATCTTCCTGTGCTGTGTTTAGAGACTACTTTGTCCAATACAACAAAAAAAGGAAATGACCACAACTGACTTACCTCAATGGTATCGTCACAAGGAATGGGAAACACCAGCACAGACCTATGCAGAGCCTGCGGCGGTAGAGGAAGGCACGATGTACTTCCTCTGCGAATGTCTCTAGTCAGTTTTTCTGATTTTGTGCATCCTGAGAACATACGTGCTTAACCGAGGTAGCATTCTCCAAGTGAATGGGAAAGAGAACATTTTTCAGTCCAAAATGCATGAAAAAGTGGGTTGCGTATACGCCACCGAACCAGACACGCACATCCTGAATCTCCTTTCCCGTGGCAGAATGAAAGTCAAATTTTCTGATTCTGTGCATCTACAGCACATACAAGCTCAACTGAGGACTTGCCAAGTAAATGGGAAAGAGAACATTTTTCAGCCCAAAATGTATGAAAAAATGGGCTACGTATACGCCACCGAACCAGACCACACACATACTGAATCTACTGAATGAATCTATACTTGAAAGCGATATATGTAATAAATTCTTACCCATCGCCACCATTCCTTTCTCTGGCAAAAGGTTAGTCTCCTAAACTCGAGAGTTATTATGGAAAATGCTGTTTCCATTGCAGTGTCCAGATCTCCAATAATCTGTTGAAGTGTTTTTACTTGAGCCAGTACCTATAGAGAAGCTATGCCTATAATGGCGACTAGTAGTCTGCACATATTACTTCTCTAACCGGAGACGCGTAACAAAAACCAGGACATAACTAATACAAACGTTTATTCCATAAGATATACTTAAACTGTAAGGAAATTAGAAAAACTTTAACCATTGCTTCAACAAAATTCAAAAGTATTTAGTGAGTGATTTAAAAAACATAAGCAACGTCCAGGTAATAGAACATAAAAGCAATAGCAGCTCGGATTTTCCTTTTTACGAGGTCTTCACAGAAGTCGGTACTTTCGGGAGGCCAAACTCATCAACCTCGATTCCACCCTGAAAGGATTCAAACATGAAAATCACTTCATTCACCAAAACACCTGCACGGTAACTCACAGTTGGTTTAATACTATCTGCGCCTGGTTCCTTGTCAGGGGCAGCTGGGGCCTTCACAACATCGTCCAAGTAACTAGTATCATCATCCAATGCAATCTCATCGCCCAGCGCCATCAGCTCTGACTCTAGTTCATCATCATCGACGTCTGGCATTCCGTATGTGCGTCCCAGTGCTTCCTGTACTTCATCGGCTTGATCCAACATATCGGCCATGTCATCATGGATATCCTGCAAAAGACAACGATGTACTTGCAGATTCTAGACCCAACATTCAGACTCACTTCGATGCTTTCGATGTTAATAGCCTTGAACTCCTTTTTCATTTGCTTAACTCCATCCTTCATGGCGATGACTGTGGCGTTTGTGTCCTTCAAAGTTTGGGCTGCGTAATTGGCCTGCTCCATGTTGAACGACTGATTGCGTAGGCTCTCAACTTGTTGTTCATATCTAGAAACTCATACATTTGAGTATCGTCGCAGTAACACAGAGCACCTTACTTACGCCTTCTTCTGCTTAAGCACTCGCAAAGCCTTTTGCTTGACCGAATTCTTTGCCGGCCCCTCCCGCATTTTACTCATCTGTTCACGGTATTTCCGCAGTTCATTCTCCAGCTTCGTGATTTTTTCCTCAATCGCATTTGCTCGGCTATCGACCTGGAAGAATGAAATTTCTTAAAAAAACAATCCCTTTGTTGGGAATTGATTCCCAATTGGATTCGTACTCCGCTAATGCAATCGTTGATGTTTGGTGGTGGAACTTTTGGTTTTGCTTTGCCAAATAAGCGATTCATGTTGATTGAGTTTTAAACGAATGGAATTAAGTATATTTCGATAGTTTAAGACGAAAATTCGAAGTTTTACTGAAAAGATGACTAATTTCTTGTTTGTGTTTTGACAGATATCAGAAAATAAATAGCACTCTGGTACCAGTATTATTGATGATAACGAGGTTGGGGAATTAGCTAGTCCAGGGATGGCAGATATACTTGTACACTTTTGCAGTCATGTTATGTGCTGATACTTGAAGACCAGATGCAAAGAGTTTCTGGAGATACTGGCATATATCGACGATATTGGTTTGATTCATGGAACTTTCTTCCACTTGAGTATGTTTACACATTTATCGACTAAACGAGACGTGCAACATCATCAAATTAATCCAAGCGTCACTTGATGCACCAGTTTTTATGAAGTACAGGGTGTTCAGATAAGAACAATGGACATAAAATTGGCCTCGTCCGAGAAGATGATTTTTTTTTTTGGCTAAAATCCGAATCTACGGCCAACATTTCCACCTCTTCCGGCTTCAATTCTTGCCTCAGCACAATCTTCTGCGCATAAAGGCCCAAATCCAACCGCAAAATAAACCGGATCCGCGCCGAATTGACATTTCTAGGTCTTCTTCGATACTGGCCCCAACGTCAACTGTGTTTTCTTCACTTTGCACCAATCTCTGTCTGGTTGTTGGCTTAAGGTCCAAAAGGGTGTACTCACGCTCAAACTTTACGACGACTCGACGAAGCGGCTGCATACTGAAGCCATTATAACGACAGACGACGAAATTCACGTTGCAACAGAACAGGAATTAAGATAATTTTTTTTTTTAACTTCCGCATGTCCTCCAATTGTGAAACTATGAGTGATAAAATGGCAAATTTTACTGAATATTTTGACAGCTAGATGTCATTGGTAACTGTGACAGCTGCTGAAATATAATAATTAGAACAAGTATCATTGCTATCCGATCACCCTTTACTGTTTCTCGTGGCAAGATTCTGGCCAACTCTTAATTTATTTTCATCGACCGAACCAATCACCCGCCCTTACAGCAATCATCTCCAAAGCAAAAAAACTGTTCCCATTCCACTTAATCACCTGTCTGGGATTTTCCTGGCGACTTGTCAAAGTCATAGTCGACCATATACCCTCATAACAAAAGCCTCTCTCATGCCATTTTCATTCGTAACGCGCTACACGGTCGATTTTCCACTTGTTCGCATCGGCAATTTTCCTAATTTTCTCTCGTTTTACCAGTGAATAAGTTCCTACAATCAATTTCGCATTAAGAAACTCGCGTATAAATATTCTAAAGCTCGTACCAAGCCAGTGCAATTGCAATTCTCACGTGAGAGTGAAAGTGTTACTAGTGTGTCTGACGGAACGGAGTGCTTCCTTCGGGTAGACCTCTGCCCGCTTCAAGGTTACTTGGAATCCAGCTTTCCCCTTTCTAGTTGTAGTGAGTGCAATGAAAATCCTCGAGGGATCCATGCTTCCGATTAGATGTCTAAAGTCGGAGGCAAAGTGAAGCCCAGACCTAGACTAGTGGTGCAGCAACGATTGCAAAACACATCACACTTTGTCCTTGACGAAAACGGGCAAACTTTTCGTGTCGGTGTCTTGCGCGACGATTTTATTATTATGTGCGGGTGAAAGCAAACGAATTTTATAATCAAAGTTGTCCACACGTTACAGGGTCAAACCATACAAGTATTTCTGTTTTTTTTTTGGTTTTTATATTATTTTTGCAATAAATTAGAGTGAACTCGTAGAAAATGGCAGAGAACTCGACACTGAGTCCAGTGTCATCGTCGACGACTGGAGGACCAGATCCGGATACACCAGCAGTATCGATGGACAACTTCTATCCAGCTTTGGTGCAGTGTTTTGGAATCATCATTTGTGGGTAAGTCTTGTCATATTTGGGGCGGGTGGGCCATTTCTTCTTGACTAGTGTGGGCGGCCTACACGAAATCTGCTGACGCAAGCACCGAATTGAACAATGGAATGGTGGGTGGTGGTACTACAGGACGTGTAGACACTTTAATTCGAGCGACAAAAACAACATATTTGCTTATTACTTGGTAAATATCGGTTAGTTCGTGTTAGTTTCGCTTAAAATATGCTTCTGGCGCACGTAGGGATAGATAAGCCCACTGTGTGTGGGCATAAGGTTATCTTACTTTTGGCAAATGTAGTAATAAATTGGGTAGTTCCTCTACTCCGCGCGATGAATCTGTGCCCTACACAAATGCTGGAATATATCAAATGAGAAGTGCTTAAGTGGATGATATCATTGTGCATTGTAGTACTATGTGGCTCAGTACAAATGAGTATTTAATTAACACTGCTTACTGGTGAATGAGATAAAAGTTGATGGCGTTATCGTTCAATTTCATGTGTAACACTTGGCTTCCGTATCTTTTTGGGACTGATGGAGGGATGTTGTTTATCCACGATGACAAATTGCCATAAATTTAAGATACTGTGTGGCAAAATTCATCATTTGCTTGCCTTAAGTAGAAGCCTGCTCCGTAAAAGTTCAAAGTTCGTCTCGAATTCAGGGGTCTTATGCTTGCATTATCCAGTGTTATCTACCACGTTGTTGGATTGCCATAAAGGCGCAAGATTGCGGCTCATAAATTTTGTAATACGCAAAAGCGTAGTAACGTTGGAGTTCGAGTTCTTGTTCCCTCTTGCGGAATTTTAATTGTAGTTTTCCGCACTGAGTTTTACACGTTATTGGCTATAGTAAGTTGTTTACGTGGTAGTCTTGCAGCTTTCCTTATAATTACCATTTATTTGTTCTTAAATAATAGACCCACGCGTAGTTCTGGGTCTATTCTTCTACCTACAAAGAATGGGATACGCGGACACACGCTTAAGCTACTGCCTTCCTTCGAGAAGGCGTGTTGATGTTTTCTTAATGTCCCTGGAGTCATGCAAAGTGCAAAGCCATTTCTTTCTTGGACGCGTATAACTACTCCACTGAGTATGAAAGTCTAAGTAAACAGTTCCTGAGAAGTTTCTTTGCTTGTATTAGACGAGTTAGCTCTGAGGCTCCTTCTTCTTTCTTCGTTTCTTAATTCTTCTCATATTCTGTCCGACTCAAACGAAAAGGCAATATCTCTCGATTCCTTGAGGTGTGTTGTATCCAGTCCATCCGGGATAGAGCAAAATTACATATAGTTACCCGTTGTAGGACGATATTCTTTTACAGGTCACTCTTTATGCTTTAACAGGAACTTCTCCACTGTAATCTTATCCTTTTTATGGACTCCTGGTCTACTCTAAAGCGTTTCTTTGGATTTCTTTTTTGAAATGTCTAAGATGCCGGCATATTTAAGCTTGTTGACCGCTCACATGCAACACATGTTTAGGTAACGTGTCTCGACCCTTTAGTCTTTTGCTCCAAACTCCCCACACAATTAATCTGTCCAGAATTCCTTACTCTTCATGTTGATTGAGGTGTCAAGGTGGTCTATGTTATCCATGCCTATGCCTACAACATAGTCTACAGCAATGGGTCTAGAAGACATAAAACTGCTACTCGGGTTGAAAAGTTGCAAGTGATCACGCTGTTCCGTACAGACTAGTACGAGTAAGAATAGAATTCTCTGTTTTTCATCCTTCGAGGAGTCACATTTATTTCTTTGTGAGCAAGGTACCGCGTAAGCTGCACGACGTAATCATGTCAACTATGCTCCGACAAGGCGAGAAATCCCAATGTTTGCTACGTCCCTTCTATCGGTCTTAGATTAGTTGGATAGATGGTAGAAGTACATACATATGTAAGTAGTGCTCTGTCACCTACCAAGATCTACGATGCTCATTAGTTTGCCTTGGCAATACATTTCAGATGTCCAGACGCAGTTACCAATGACATTGGATGGATGTGATTGTCTGAAATTTATTGATCTGGGATCAGAGTACGGTAGCTTCGTCTAATTTCTCTGTTGGGATTCCCTTAGGTGAACACTGCGGGGCATTGATTTTAACCCTATCGTAAATAAGGAAAGAAGAAACGCCAGATTGATAAAAAGCATCCCGCTGTCCTAGAAGGTTCAACCATTGTAACCTACAAGACTTTCTCGATGTCTGTCAGAAAGCAAGTAAAGGAAGAGTACTGATTTTCTCCAGAAATAGGGTTTTCGGGAAAATCAAACAACAATGATTATTTCCTCAAACAGCTTTCAAAGGGCAATTGTAACTGATATCACGTTCCTACTCAACACGAATTCTAATTTCGTCGAGATGTTCAAAATTTAATTTCCGAATCATGTTCCCCTGCTTTAGAAAAAGAGTATTGACTTCTGATTAAGCCAACAGGTACTCGTATGTAGTGGGTTTGTTCTGTTTTAAGTAAAAAATCCATTTAGCGATCGGAGTATGAAATGAATACTCGCTAAGCATACAAACGCGCTAAGCGATTACAATTATGTATACACCCCTCCTCGGAATGAGCATACGAATATAATTGTTTTAGTTTTGTCTTTTTTATACTCGTTGATCAGGAAGCTTGACGGTCATAGCTGCCGTTTGTCTTAGCCTGAAGATGAATCATGTATTTGTAACATCAGTGCTACAAGGACTTCATCCCTATTTTGAAGTTTACATTTGACAACTGTCAATATTTCTTTGTTTGTAATTTGACATTTGCATCTACTAAACAGGAAATTCCCTTTTTTCGAATTCTAAAACGGCAGCACTGTAGACGAGACACACGTTTCTTTTGAACCCGTGTACGCTTGTAAGTAAAACGTGTGGCTAATCGATGTTTTGGTTATGTTTCACACTCATCGCTTATAAGCTTGTAAAAGTGTAAATGATCGTACGCTTGTAAACCAAATTAAGCGAAATTGGAAACGCCAAGCAAAAATGTGTTAAAAAATGGTTTCGTATACGCCACCGAGCCAGGAACCCACATCTTAGTCTTACCACCTCGAGGCACGAATCGACCCAGATACTCTGGCTCTGTGCTTTGTAGGCACACACTGTGTTGCCTGATGCCTCGCCAGGTGGAATGGAGACAGAAAATTTTTCAACCAAAAATTTGTGAAAAAATGGTTTCGTATACGCCACCGAGCCAGGTACCCAGATCTTATTCCTACCACCTCGAGGCACAGATCAAGCCAGATTTTCTGGTTCTGTGCGTTGTAGGCAAAAACTGTGTTGCCTGATGCCTCGCCAGGTGGAATGGAGACAGAAAATTTTTCAACCAAAAATTGGTGAAAAAATGGTTTCGTATACGCCACCGAACCAGGTAGAGCCCTTCGTAACACGGGTTTCGAATATTTAGATTTCGTCTGACTTTTTTTTATCGTGATCTACAAATCACAATGCAATACCGTTGCGCCTTCGATTTTCTACTCTTTCTGAGGCTCATTCAGTATGATCCGTCCAGCCACTCGATAGAAGGGTCCTGGTATTATGGAAGTCTATCGCCCTCCTCATTGCATTCGACTCTAGCATAAGATCTCTTTGGTCATTTGGCCCAGATTATTCAAAGACTTGACTGTCTTCCATAATTGCAATGTTTTTCATACGATATGCATCATGGCTTTGTGCATTGGTAGTGTTGGTACAAACCAGTTAGTTGAGGTGATCTCTATCCATCTCCACAGCCTGTCATACCACACGTTGGACTTTCCTCAATTTTATGCGTTAATCGGCCCCGTTCATGGGGTTTTTCCAATGTTTCATGTGCTTTGAGTTACCTTCGTCAGTTCACTTACAGATACTCGTATTCACGTGATGTACGATCTAACGACAGCCATTGGTGATTGGAGAAGAAAGTCGATACGTCCTCTGCAGGATGATAGTACTCCTTGCCCAAATGAGCTTACATCTACCGGATGTTAGCGAGGAACGTACACGAATGTCAAACTCAAACTCCAAAAGCCACGTGCATGAGAACCAGCAATTGTCATGATTGGAATTCTTTGCTTAATTAATTATTTCAAATTACACAGTAACGACGACTCAATTGGCGTTGATTTCCTCATTCTTACCCGCAGATTGGATTCTCCTACTAAAATTCCTAAGTCTCGCCACACTGCTTCGACACATAAGTTTCCACAACCAAGAGTAGCCCTACTCGTTACTGTGTCGAATGAACTTTTCAAACAATGCCACTGCAACGACATCCATCAATGCATTACGAGATAATTATAAGAAAATAAAAATTATTTAACTTTTGATAAGCGAACTGAGCATCTGAATAAATAACGACGACGTTGATTAGAAGCAATAGATACTTGCCACACTTGTCAACCATTGAAGTGATTATGTGTCATTATCGATTCAATTATCAATCAATTAAATTGTTTATTCGTCCGGGTTTCATGGAATACGATTGAAGACTTTGTCGTTATCAGTCGAAGAGAAATAGAGATGTCGTTTGATTCTTTGTGATCGCGTGGAGCAGAAATCCCCGCGCAGTCGATTTGTTTTTTATTGTTTGGAACACTCTCCAGTTGGGGGCTTTTTTTTTGTTGAAATTTTTACCTTTTCGCGCAAAATTATATGACACATCCGAGGTAAGCCGGTACTGGCGCATAATAAAGTTGTACCTGCTAACTCATGCTTGGTAGCACGCTATGTTAAGTTCGTAATTTGTATTCATTACACGTGAGTGACGTATGTACTATCCGCTCAATTGGCAAGCGCTACAATAAATCATATTGTCCGGGTGGTGTGCACTTTGTTCGAGCTGCGTCAATGCATGAAAGCTTTGACAGACGACATCTCGGGATATTGGGTAATGGATGACAAATGGAAAATATTCATATTTTAATGAATAATTAGTTTCCCACGCCCATCGTTGCGAATGATATTGTCTCAATGATTTGATTTGGTGAGTGTTAACTCGATTAGGCTCTTTGTGAGTCGCCAAATGGGTTGTTTGTTTGTTTGGTCGGCAAAAAATAAACACATTAAATCTGACTGAATGAGTGGAGGTTCTTTGGAAATCATTTTATTGCAATGACCACAACCTGTACCACTTTGTAGCATTTTGATTTGAAGTAGACACTCAGACGTTATGATTAATAGTTTTGGGGGAGTTTGTGAATCAAATTGTTACTAACTTCACAACTCGCCTCTCTAAGATTATATTATGTAAGCACCGTTGAATCGCTGGCTTGCTACTCTAGTTTTGTCAAAGAAAATGAACACATTTTCGTTTAAAGGAATTGCAAGCATTAACAAGTTGACTTTAAATAATTGTTATGCTTATGTCCACCAGAGGCACAATCTTTTGACGCATTTGACAGAACTCACCAGACTGTACGCTGTCACCAAGAACATTGACATATTAAACAGAACTTCACAGTCGGCAGAGACGACTCGTATGACGGGCTTTAGACTCGTATGGCGGCACTCTTTTCTTTGGATTGAAGAAGAGCGAATGCAGTGTAAAAGGAGCCTAAGAGTGTCTGTCTACTTTAGGTCTGCTGTCAAACGTGAAAACAATACGTCATCAGAAGTCGAAGGAAGATAGATGGCACTCATGTAGCCATTGTGTTAACAACGATAGCTTATAACCCACGAGCCACTAGCCACCCGACGACCAGAATGGCATTTTCAACCGTTTTGGCGAAAACCGTGAGCTCTGTCATCCAGTCCTGGCAAAAATGGTGCACCATGCAGTGACTGCAGTATCCGTTCATATAGGATTGGGCTTCGTCGCTTATGATGAATTTTAACCGGAAAACGTCTACTGAGTCGTTGACGTTTATGAGAGCGTGAGAGTAGTTAAGACGCGACGGGGTGTCTGCAGGCAGATGCTGTCATTAAATCAGACTACTGAGTGCGCGTTTCGTGGTCCCAAAGGAAGACTGTTTTGACAAGCAATCGAGAAACTTGAAAAACTTGTCAAACAAAAATTTGTCCCCAGACATGACATTTAACCGATGAATGGTCTTTGCGCTGGTCTCGCAGTGCTTTAGACAAACTGCCATGTATCTTGATATTCATTTTTCAGAAAATGTCAGAACGTCATCCATCTTATGTGACAACAATCATTTTACTGCGGATGAAGTACACCGCTTTCGCAAATTCATCTTAACTGCGTCGCGAAATATCCCACAAATTGTCACCTTTCAACGGAAACGCAAAAAAAAGTTAACAAAGTGCCAAAATACGCCTCAAGCTAAATATAATACCCAACCGCCTGACACTAATAGTTGTCAGAATAGCGGGTAAACAACTCAACAGTCAACAGAATGGAGGTTGCTTAATGAAAATGAAAACTGAAAATCTAAATCCAATCAGATATAATTACTATCTTTAATTATACGCTCATTTTGTTGAAATTGTTTTCTACTTAGTAGTTTGGTAATAAATTTATAACGCGCCACCGAGGCCTTACAGTGGTGCACGGAACGCTCAAAGGCTTGTCAGGAACCCCATAAATATTGGTTTTCAAAGAAATGGAAGGAAAAAAAAAATTCGATGCATTTTACTGTCAAGTATAACATAGTCCACGCATGACCTTAACGCATGTCGAAAATGGTAATCGATGCAAATTGAGTTCCGGCGACTTTCTAATTGTTTTGGGGCGTTTTTTTTATAACCAGTAGGTAGGTATGGTATCCTACATTGATTTGACTGTCAGTGGTGGGTTTGCATCAGCGAAAAAGATCTCTACAAGCATCTCTGCAAATGATACGAAATGTCAGTGGTTTCCATTCAATTAATGAACGAAAAAACCCACGCCGGCCGGCTCGATCGTGAGCAGGTGGAAAGAAGTTAAACCCCTTTCATTGTAAACCACTCCCTGTGTCCACTTGTGTACTTGTGTTTTATTGATTCCGCAAAGTGCGTAAGGTACCTTCATGAATAATTTATGGTAATGTGGTCGCCAGAAAATGTATGTACTCCTAATGACTGATTATGCATTCATGAAATAATTACTTGGTTTAGTTGCTAAGGCGCGTGGACGCATGCCAATATATTTTGAATAAAATGTTAAGTTGAGTTTAAAAACGGATAAGATCCATTTGGAACTAAAAATGATGTCCAAACGTGTGACAGCTTTGATTTTTCGAGTCAATTACTTGAAGAAAATAACTAAAATGTTTTCAAAAGATCGTAGGTTGGTAGATATTAAGTCATCAACTAGAGTTTAGCACGCGATTGCATCCGCCGCTGGGTACACGACATGTCTACATTGTTGGTTTGACATTCTCAATGACATTTAGATGACACTTTTATCAAAGCTAAAAACGCTGTCATCCGTGCTTTCAAATACATAAAATTTACGATTTGAATTTGAATTTCAGATCAGATCAGATCCGTCTTAGTGATCAATCGGATGTATCACAGCACAACATCGCTTAGATTTCCCGAGACCTTTTTTGAGAGCTTCGTACTTTCTAGGTAAACTGTTATACGGAAAAGGTGGTAGCTGAATTCAGAATGCTGCTGAAGTCATCATCTAGAGTGGAATTCTCTAATATTCTCTACAAACTGACATACAGAATGATCATCACAGTTTTACGGAGGATTCCACTACTTGTCTACTTTGGTTACATTAACAATTTAAAGAAAATTAGGCAGGGAAAGGATTTCCTTAACAAATTCATTTGTGATTTTGACGTTTAGCTTTGTTCGACTAAAAAATAGTTGAATTGCATTTTTTAAGACAATCTCGGTGGAGTATGGTGAAAGTTTTGATACCTACGATTGGCAGAAGTTGAAACATCCTATGAATAGGCACCATAACTGGTAACTCTTATACTTGAGTAGCCCTTCAAATCGAAAGTACTTTCTTTTAGCTTATGAGAGCTGTGAAGTATCAATTTCCTTCGTAGATAACGATATAAAACAAACGCAAATGGTATCGATATTTATCTAAAATTCTAAGGTATTTCTAACAACCTTTCCTTGAATAAATTCCAATGTTATTCTTTCTCTGAATATCATGTGGACATGTTGGAAGCACATTTTGCTTTCTTAATCTACTTTCACCATGTTTGACTTAGCCTTAAACGTCATCATCGACCAACTAAGGTTAATGATACGAATTTTGTCCCAATCAATAAATTCCAAGAAAATCAAAAAATTAATTTATATTTGATTTAAATTTAAAGATAAGTGTGGAGGTGTGCAAATGATAAGAATTGGTCTCTGTAGCATGAAGTGACTTACCTGTCCTATTATTTCTTACGTCTTATTTATCAACGGTAAGTGCGCATTACGCTTCACAATGCGACCGGTTATAATCCCCTTTATGATTTTTGTTCAGTACGATTGTAGTGATCTAACAAAATTGTCAAATATGTTGCTGTTTCTGCTTCGCAGGCTGTTGTTTCGACTTTCTCTTTCGTTCAGCGGCTTTTTGAAGTAAATGGTTTGAAGGAAATATGACAAACATGTAATAGATGCATTTAAATGTCCAAATTTGACATAAACGGTATACGATTTCTTATACGCAGTTGGGATACTTGCCCCACAACTCCCAAACCAAGTAAACAACATATAGACCGTAATATGAAGCCTTTAGATGTCAAATATTGACTTAAACCGACTACGTACAATGATTCTTGTACTATTATTTGTATGCATATTATTTAAATCTAAACCATGTCATGAATCAAGTGTCACTTGACAAGCATTGTCACAAATATCCAAAGTCGCGATCGCATTAATAATTTGAGTTGTCAGCGATTGGTAGCACTACTAGGATTACCTAAATAAAGTTGATAGTCTGTCAAGTTGAAGGAGAATGGCGCGATTATTGACAACAAATGCGTGAAATGTGTCCGAAAATGTTTTGATTAGGTGCAGCTGCAAGTGATTATTTGATCGAAAGTTTCAACAACTGAACCTGTAGTTTGTTTATTTTCAATCGACTATTGCGGGAAGTTTGACGTCGCCATGCCATAAATACATAGTTGGGTAATTGTCGGTTAACCACAGCCATTTATCGTTTATTTTTGTACTAAACAGATGGGTTTAGCAATCAAGTAACTCTTAAACCGAATCAACTACCAGTAAATGTAGTAGATCAATGAACTCATTAAATCGCCTAATTGCATTTGTTTACTAAAGATTAAAAAACTCATTAAACCAGTAGCACTCTGTTAACGTTTTTAAATAACAATTTTACCTGAAAACAATAAATTATCTGAAAATTGTTTAATGAGCGCAACTGACTCAGCAAGTATAGTAGTTTAGCAGCGAGCAATTACTTCTTTGGCTTTATGTAGAATAGAAAAACCAATGAATATAATTATATATTTTATGATGTGATTTGCTGGCTTTAATCTCTTAACTACTAGTAAATTTATTTAACATTTCTTTGCCATGTAGATCTGTACAATTCTCGATCGTGTTTTTTATACATATACTCTTTCGCCGTGAGTGGACTTTATCGGTGTTCTATGCAAATCTACTTCCGAAGTCGTAGCCATCGATCGCAGAGTTGTAATGGTTGTCGATGTGTCGGTAAGATATGTTGTGACATTTTCTGTGGCTATGGGTATAAATATTATTTTGCAAGATTTGTTAAATCGAACGGACAATAAATTTATTTGCAATCAGACAGGGGTTCGTTTAATGGACAACGAAAAGTGTATGTATTTCAATTATGGGTAATGTTTATGTCACGATAGGGTGCTGACGTTTGCTAAACAACATTTTGTGTCTTAACTGTCTTAACTGCTGCGTAGTTAGCTTCTTATTTAATTGGTTTTAATAATGCAGCATGCACATATGCATAAAAAAAAAATAAAACAAAGCACGACCAGTTATCGCTTTTAAATGAGATATTACGAAATCATATTATTATAAGCGCGAGCCGATTCTCCCATGAAACTGCCTATTAAGTCGCACGCGATCTACTTCATTTTCTAAGCAGTAAATCATAGGTGTGAAGGATGCACACTCATATGAAGTCGGGTACCTAGGCTCTACGTTCTAGACAGTTCTAGCTTTGCAACTCTGTTGCTTTTGTTATGCTTTGTCTTCAACAGAAACTAAGTCCGGGATTTAGCGGAAACAGATTTTAATTTACGCAAGGTGTCTCCAGCGGGATTTGAGATTTATTTTGACGTTTGCTGACAGATTGTCACATCTGATGATATTTTATAATTTCTTAGAATGGATGGACGTTGTATAGAGCAGATTTACCAAAATTCTTATCAAAAATAAAATAAACCAGAAGTTTTTTTCACGGCCACACCTCTCACGAGTGTCTGACAAACATCCGAGAGTATAACTGTCATGAAAAGGCTTCTCAAATAACATTCGAAAACGACGCTAAAAAGTAGGGTCCTTCCATTCGTATAAAGAATATAACACGCAAAACACGAATGGTTGTTAGAAGCTAGGCTCTTGGTGCCTGTTGTGCCAAATATTTGTTTGTCTCTTTCAGCACATCAAAATGACGTCTTCCTGTCTAAAGAAGGATTGTTTGATTTGTATTACTAAAGATTTTCATGGGATTTATTGTAAATCTCGAATTTAGATTGACTTTATAGACCTCAAATCGTATCTGTCCAAAGTTAATGTGCATCCAAACGAAATACGTACAAAATATTGAAATTGTGCCCCAGAAACTTCACCTATTGATGTCAAAAAACAATTTAGTTCACTCTAATTGAAATGCATACTCAAATATCGTATCAATTACATTTAATTGATGTACGCAACGCAGTCTTACGAATCACTGATATAAGAACGCTGTGACAGATTGTTACGAAGTATTTTTGTCCAACTTATTGAGCGAATATCTGTCAGAGATAGATCAACAGAAATAAATCAAAATACCTCACACCAGGGTGACTAATTAGTTTGTACGTACGTCGTCTCCGATTACCAAACAATGCACTCGCGTAATCTGTTGAATCCATGCATAACAATATGATTTATAAGTTTTTAGATTAAAATTCTTCTGAGAATATATTAAAGAGAGTTACGAAACCATGTGAATGAAATATTTTATTAATTTGTATTTCGCTGTAATTTGTAATCCTACATATGGCGAGATTATACTTTTGAACAATTTAGCCATCGAATCTCTTCGCAAGACCAGCAGTTTGACGTTCTGTTTTAGACTAATCATTTGGATCATATCTTTATGATTGACGACTCTCAGTGTTGATCTTCGACTTGGTCCGTTTATCGCAATATTTTGTCGAAGATTAGTTCTGAGAATTTATCATCAATGACTGTGATGATTACAATTCTACTCATGAATGATGCAAGTCGGAGATATTCCATCTAAGGACGATTACGACCCATATCTGGGTAAAGATAGTTTGCGTGAGAAACAGCATTAATTTGGTCGCTGGAATCTTTGGTTTTGTAAACAAAACATCTCCTCTCCCTTAGCGTTTTAGGTCGAATCGACGAAATCCAACAAAAATCTCAACCAAAAAGTGTAAAGCGTATGATCTAGACGTTGGTGCACTCAGTTGGACGTTATGTCGCATTTTGGAAGAAATTGGGTATACTGGGTCGAGAATGGGAAAAACCTCTTGGTGCACTTCAAATGCAATACCGTCCCCTATCTCCTCTTCCTTAGCCTTTTGGGTCAAATGGACGAAATTTAACAAAAAACTTGACGACAAAACTGAAATCGCATGATCTAGACTTTTGTGTACTCAGTTGCCCGCTATCTGCACAGAGCAGGCAGAACATTTTTCACCGAAAAATTGTGTGAAAATAAAAAAAATTACGCATACGCCACCGATCCAGATACGTACATTCCTCCTAGTTCTGCCTCCCGGCCGCACCTCTTCAATCAGAAAGATGGACGAAGTCTCTCGATTCAATTCTTAAGCAATGTGGGGTACCACAGTGAAAGTTGAGTAAAATCTCTTGACGCCCTTCATTGAAACAGAAAAACTATAGAGTTGTGAGTTTACTTTTTTAGCGATGGATTGCATTACAATTTTGACACATTTTTACGAAAGTGTTCCATCGCAAGAGCAGAAGATCATGTGTCTTCTGAAGTGGATCCGAAGAGAGGTACTTTTCATTTATGTCCATTTGACGCCAAAAACTCGTATATTTCTCGAGAATATGATTTCCTACACCTGTCGTACAAAAACCACATAAAAACGTAAATGAATAAAAGCAGAGCTTAGATATGTAAGCGATAAACGTTTCGTGGAACTTTATCCATAAATGCAATCAAATTGGCCATTGTTTCCCAAAGGAAACTACGGTTAAACCCAATCCACCGAAGCTAGTGTGAACATATCATCTTTTTTAATTGTGATTTATTTTATATCATATAATTGTCGCTTATATTAAAAATAATGTATTTAAAAGGAATGTACAACGTGCCGTCAAGTGCAGCGATGCATGCCGCACCGAGTGTAATTTGTCCCCCGTTCACATTTTGTTCCCAATTAACGGCTGGTTACATCGTGCAAAAATGACTCGCAAGCATTTGATTGGCATCTTGAAATAATTTAATTTCGACAAATTACACAAAACTGATAACATAACATTTTATAATTTATACCAGGCATGCCACCGCGTTTCGTGTATCCTGACAGTTCGATTGGAACCTAATTTGGATAAGGGCCGCTCGTAGCGACATCTTCCAAGCAGAACCCAGTCGTCTGATCTCCGCAGTTGTGGAATGTAAATGAAATTAACACATGGGAATTTGTTTCGAATTATAATTACAAATTTCCATACGTGTATGCCTGAAGCCACCGCATCGCTCGTTATTATCTACATATAATTTGAGGTTATAATTTACCAATTTGATTGTTTGCAATTGCAGTTCAGCTACTTGTCGCTTGTGTAACACCGAGTGATGCACTGGGGTAGGAGTTGATAATTACATAGGTGACTTGATTGCCGATTGATGGTGATTTTAAGGCACATTAGATGCTCAACTTAATGACCGCCTGACTGTAATAATACACTGTACCTCGGGTTGGCAATATCAGTGCAAACAAATCGGATCTCTCGAGGGGATACGAGTGTTTTGAGTGTATCGGCTGACCTTGACGAAAGAGAAATGATTTTAGATGGATTGGAAATAATTCAAAAAGAAACCGAAAACTTATGCTAATTCCGCATAATGCAAAACGAGTTCGCCAATCTTGGTGTATCGACCTATTAATATATTTATTTTTATTTTTTTCGATCATAATTACGAGTTGATGGACTTTGAAATGCTGATTTGAGATTTGCTTTGTTCTTTTCGGATGGGGTTCCTATTTATGTACATAGTCGGCGGTTTTGATTGCATCGATAACCTTCTTCCAAAAATGTGTGTGATTCCACTTAGCTGGATGTATGTCGAGTTGTGCCTGCGTGCCCCTGTCCTCAAATAAGGTGCTCATCTCAGACAAGAGGCCGGTTAAAGCCAGCCTAGTAAAAAGTATTCTGATGCCATGAGCAGGTCTGTAATACCGGGGTAGGCAGTCCTTTGGAGCTTCTTTAGCTTATTTGTCAATGAATGTTCAAGAACTTGAAACCTAGTCAACTCGTATGTCTAAAACGACGTTGAGGCGCGAGTTTGACTTGTCCCCTTTGCGTAGAATGCAGTAAAAGGGTTTTGGAACGATTTATGGAAAATCTGTCTTCTTTTCCGTTTAACGGTAGGTGGGTTGTGCGACTGCACCTGGGAGAGTGTAGTCTCACTCGAATCTCAACGTATTCATTGGGATACCTGACAATAATGAGCATGACCCCTGATCCAACTATTAGTTTACGGCACGAGTGGCCCCCCTTAAGGTAGTTTTAGGTGGCGTGCTTGCCATTTCGCCAAGGTAATGGAAAGATACTTTTCCAAAGATTGTGTATCTTATTCTCTCCCTTTACCTCGGTATCACCAGAGACTATCGGCATAAGTGTTACTGACTCTCAGTCTTTAAAGATGGCCTGACGTTGAGTTGTAGCCTGTGAGGTTGCCTAAGAGAAGAGTTAGCTAGAAGTTTTTTTTAGTCCTTATTTTGTTGTATAAGGGTCAAAGGTGATTGTATTCCACCTAACGTTGGCCATATTGTAGAAAATGGAGATGGTTTTGGACATGACGGGACCGATGTCTTTGGAACCCAGTAGTCTGATTGTAGATCGTTTGATTCTGACACTTTCGTACCCAGCCATTTGTCCCGGAATTAGAGATTTGACTTTTTCTATCGCTCGACCAGTTGTGAGAAGATTAAGCGATTGATGGTCCCTCTGACAATATTCCTGAGCCAGTGTCTTCGGCTAAAGTCCCGTGTGAGGTAAAGTAGTCAGAAGGTCCATTAACCTTAACTGCAGATACAGCCATAGGTCTAAACCTTTAGTTGATTGAATCTTGATACATCCTCTACTGATTGCTTTTGCTATCGATCAGCGCAAGTTTGTACTTCGAAGTTTGACTTCAAGGGCATCGGTAAGCGTTGTTATATTCACTGCTGTTCAGAACTTCTCTGTGATGAGCGCCAAACCTTGTTCTAGATCTTATAGTCTAAGCCCTAGTCAACTCCAGCGCTAGATCATTATTGTTGCCTGTAGCCTGGGACGTTCCTTTTTTAATTTTCCTATTCTTAGGCTGAATTTTGTCGTTATGTATAATTTTTGTTTCTTTTTTCTTGTAGATATGTCGCGGGTCGATTGAAAATCATCTCAAATGCTGAAACCAAAGGTCTTGGTACCTTCGTTGGTACATTTGCCCTTCCATCACTGATATTCCTCTCTCTGGTTGAACTGGACTGGAGTACTGTCAACTGGACGTTTTTACTATCCATACTCGTGTCCAAAGCAATAGTTTTCTTTGCTGTGATCATCGTGTCTCTGCTCATTGCTAGACCTCTAAACTATGGTCGTGCTGGATTGCTGGCAATCTTTTGCACACAAAGTAATGACTTTGCAATTGGCTATCCGATTGGTAAGTTTTATTTTCTCTATCTCGTATCACAGAACTTTACTAAGAAATAATTTTTTGTTTTGTAGTTGATGCATTATATAAGAAAGTTCATCCGGAATATGCCGCCTACTTGTACCTGATGGCCCCGATATCTCTGGCCATACTCAATCCGATTGGCTACATCCTAATGGAGATCTCACAAAAAGTACAACAAAAGAACAAACTTGACCATAGTTTACCGATTTGTCCAGCAACAGAGACACAAAATACGAGAAATTGTTTAATAAACGAAAGGACACTGATTGTCTTAAGGACTATACAGTCGATTTTCTTCAATCCTATGTTGCTTATGACATTGCTGGGTGTATTGGGCGGATTTGCTTTTCCCAATGGACTACCAGAGATCATAGCTGGAGTACTGCGTGTGTTGGGTAATTCCTTCTCTGCGACGGCATTGTTTTTACTCGGCTTGAAGATTGTAGGGCAGGGGACAACATTGAGAGGATCTGGATTTCTGATTCCTGGGATTTTGATTCTAGTTAAAATGTAAGTTGCAGGATATATGAACTGATTGGCTCTAACAATTCTTTATTGCAGTCTTGTGCTACCATTGGTAGCTCGTCAGACAGTCAACATAATGCAAGCCGGAGAGAATTTCAATGAAACAACGGAGCTAAGTACTTTTGGTTTCCTGTATGGAACGTTTCCAGCTGCCCCGGGTGCATTTGTCATAGCAACGCAATATAATGTGGAAGTGGAGTTGGTAAGACCTACACGTCGTCTGACTTGTTGTTCCAACGTACTCACTGTTTCTTCACTTCTAGATCGCTAAAAGCATGGTAGCCTGTACTTTTATCAGTGCGCCTCTGATGTTCATCTCAGCAAAAATGATTTCTCTAACAAACTTGAATCCAGTTGATAATCTGCATGAGTTAGATGAATTTTCCTTCGACATCAGTGTCACAGGAGTGGTTGCTTGCGTTTGGATTATATTCCTGCTGACATTTACCAATAAACTTCGACGAATGCCCCACAGGATCACGGCGTGCCTAGTTCTATCACAGGTAGGTCATTTCTAAATACACAGCGTCTCTCAAAGTCATTCGAACTTACAATTCTTCAGCTCATGTGTTGCGTTGGTGTAATCCTTTGGTCCAAGCTGGATCACGTCAACGAATGGGCTCTATATGTGCAGTTCTTTACGTTTAATATCGGAGCATATAGCAGTAGACTTTGGACGGCTATTTTAGCGATTAGTTTACTCTTCCTACAATGTCGCAGTCTTTGCTTCGTACTTAAGCTGTGGCCATACATGGTGAGTGCCAGATAAGTGAGATATTAACGAATGACGGTGTTAAATACCATTTTATCTTGCAGATACTATTCGCATGGGGATTACCGACATTAATTTCAGGTCTGCTAATTGCATTTGATGAGAATGTATTTTCCGGAGGCAAACATAATCCTAGCTTCCAGTATGGCAACGCACAAGCAGCCATTTCCGTATTTATGCTCGTTATGTGTTTCATTGGTAAGTGCATGGGATCTCTATTCGTAGATCAAGAGAATCGTAAGAGTTTATGAAGGAATCCCTGCCCAAAAGTAACATTCTGTAACACAATGCAAAGAAAAAAGAAGATTACCATGAAATTGTGCCTCGAAACATGAACGATTCTCTTGAGACTTCTACAGTTTCCCAATGATGACAGCGAAATACTCCGAAAAGTTATTACAAACTCTGTTCTGTCCAATGAAATCCCTGCCTTGAGTTCAAGTCTACAGCATTTAGTTAAAGCAAGCCTTTGAATGTTATTGATATCGAATTCGGCTACCGTGGGACTTCTTGGATGGCGAGTTTTTCAGTGACGACTAAGTTTTCAAACTGATCACTAGCTCTTAGAAGACTAATCTCTTTCATTCTTGTTCCTCTTACTGACTTTGTTAATTTTTTTTTGCTTCTAGTTACTGTTGGCTGTTTAGTTATGCACCAGAGGTACAAACGTCGTTTTGAAAAGTATTTAACTCTTGCCAGAGAGCTGTCTAATCCTGATACAGGTAAGATTTCTGCGCTATATCCCTTTAAACTATGAGTATGAATATTCATTTATAGAACAAACTGATATCATAGCCTCATCGGTGTCGACAGCAGATCTGCTGGCGAATGCAGTTGATAGGGCGAGCCCAAATTCATTGGGACCTGCTCGTCGTCGAAATGGTTCATATTCGTCGTCAGAAGATGAGGAAATCGCCAAAACAGAAGCTGGCTGTGGTAATGGTAATGGAAACTGCTGCTCTGCATCGACTAATCACACTACCGTTGTGGATATTGAGGATTTGTTGAATCGAGGAGGTGTTCGCGGCAGTAAGGGCGATCAGCGTCGTCAGAGTCATCAGTTCGATGATGATGGGTAAGGAAACTCTTCAGATAATCTAGTTTCTCTAATACCATGTCCATGTCCATGTAGAAACTTTGGAATACGAGCAAACATGTGTAGTCCATCGTTTAGTTGTGCGGGTCCATCGCGTCAAAATTGTCAAACAATTATACAACAGTATGAGGAGCAAGCAAGGAGGGGCTTGGAGCCACTGGAGTTTCCAAAAGAGGGTGACGAGCATCAGACACTCAAGCATACTGTGCTTTTGATTATTTTACTTTGCTCCATGTTTGTGGTAAGTTATCAGCGGGAGACACAAAATACTGAAATACTTAACTTAAGAAAATTTTAGAGCCTTGCTGTGTCCATATGGACTTTGGTGATGGAAGGGATGTCGGGAATATATTTAGAACTCAGTTTCTTGGATGCATTCCTCAATTTCGGACAAAGTTTGATCGTGCTTGCCGTCTTTATCACCGATAGCAGTGAGTTACTTATTCCTCTGGGCAAATACTGGAGAAAGATGTGGTAAGTTGGACATTAATATCGAGAGAGTGCTTGGTTTTTATTTCGCTACTTCAACGTAGGTATGGTGCCAATATGTTAACCTTGCCGCACTGGGCATCTGTAACACCTGAGACCAAACACATTTGTGAGCAGTTCCGCAATCATCACTTGGAGAATTGCAAGAAAGACATCGCAACGGATAAAAGGTAAAGCAATGCAATTTGGTTAACCAATTCAGAATACTAAATGAACGAATGTACCTCTGTAGATGGCGCATTAAAGTCTACCGAAAAGTATTCTACGGCAGCGATTTTGTTAATTGGCTCATCGAAGTCGGTCTGGCAAAGGATCGTCTGGAAGCCATTCACTACGCAAAGCATTTGGTAGACGGACGTGTGTTGAGGCACATCAACAATGTCTACCACTTCGAAGACAGAAATCTGCTTTACACCTTCTGTAATCGATTGTAAAGCGGAAACCAAGGAAATGTAATTTATAAACAATGTGGTGCTGTGATTTTGTGATGGACCAAAGGTGAATCGAATTGGTACGATAGTAGCGATTGGTTTCCGTACACAGCCATCGGAAACTGATCCAACTATCAACCATATAATTCACTTAAAAGTCCTTATGATTGTGTGTGTGTTTTTTTTTTTATTACAAATAATTATTATTTCGAATGTTTGTTTACAGTTAGAGTATTAGTTTGCATTACCCCGTTAGTTTGAAAAGAGCTAGTCCATTAGTTGGATTTCCATTTTATTTAGTTTTTTACTTTTACGTCACAACCATACACTCAATGTATTTGCAAAACAAAAAAAGAGAAAGTTAAAGATTTTATTTATTTTTTGTTTTTTTTTTTTAAAGAAATAAACAATTTTTATCACATAATAAACGTAAACGACTTGGTGCAACACTTTTTAGGGAAATTATAGTTAATGTACAGCGAAGTGCTTCGTTAAATGTATATATTCATATATTTCTGAAAATATTTAATAATTTTACTGCAAATAAACAAGAATACATATACATACATATAAACATAATTTAAAATAAATATATTTTGGTCAAAAGGCCGAGCAAAAACAAAAAAAAAACTTGTGTTTGATGTATATCTCCATAGACATATAATTTGGACAGTTTAAGTGGCTAGTAAGCTGTTCGCAAATGCTTGTACAACTGGTTTTAAGATGTACATATGTACATGGGTGTTACTGAAAGTTATTCATCGACCGTACAATATGGAAAGCCGCCAGACGAATCTGGGTTCGGAGCACTCGACTTTCGATTTACTTAACTGCGAAGACAGCCCCCAGATATGGATACCTACTTACCTACAGAACAATAACCAAATAATTAAAGAACAGAACCTATCACAAGGACATACTGAACAGAGTGGACTTCATCGACAGCGCTGACGATATTGCAGTACCAAAAGCTGCATTAGTTGGGAATGCTGCTGGCTCAAAGGGCATCTAATTTACGCAGACGAAAAAAAACTCCCAGGCAGGAGCGATAGAGTAAATTTCGATTTGCGATTCGAATTACAGAGTGACAATTTTGCGAACTCGAATAATTATGCTTTCAAGTAACAATACAGAGTGAGGCCTCTGACTAATGCCAGAGATAAGATTGGAAAGGACATGGGCATGGGCATGCTTAACGTCGTATTCGAAGGGCAATTCGGTATTTGAGAGGCTTTTTCATGACAAATCTAAATTGTTCGGAGACGTTCGGAAGAGACGAGGACGTGAAAGAATCTGGAGATTAAACCGCGAAGTTGTTCTCTCCGTAGTTCAGTGTACTAACCTTCGTTCACAGAAAAAGTAAAATCGATGCTCTGTCGTGTCCTGGGATATGAAGCTTTATGAGTAAGTAAATGGTGAATCAGGGAACATGGTAATTTTCTATTGAAAAATCTCACACTGCTCCATGTAGGACTGCACAATTCACAATGCGGCCTTCTTCATAACGTAGTCTAATCGTTTTAATGATGAAAAGCTTACGATATCATCACCATCATGTGGAATAATAAGAGAATTTCAAAGTTATGTAGTTGTCTGAAGTATTTCAGACTAGGATTGTAGTCGAAACTAATACTCTCACTCAAGCCTAGCACGTTAAGATGTCATTAGATTGTTTAAAGTTTTTACTGCCCGGAAACAACAAAAAGGCGTTTGATTCCCTATGAGCTACAACTCTGAAGAACTAAATTAATTGATTTCAAGAAACCGGATATTCAGGCTCTAAACCGGACAATCCACCAGATGACAACACTTCCATTTTCAACTGGTTAAAGCACGAACGTATCTGTCCCAAAATTAGTCTTGTCAGAGAGTTTCTGAGGTCTTTTACCAGGAGAATTCAATCATTAGCAGTACAAGAGCAGAATCGAAACCCACTGCTAACTTCCTGGAGCGCTTCCCACTGTTATAAGCTCGCATGGGCATTTATGTTTGTATATTCTCACCGACGTTAATCCAAGGTCGGTGCTAGGGCACAGTGAGTACACATGCAATAAAATGCCAGCTAGATATAGCTATGTAGATAGATGCTAACTGCATTGACCATACTGTGTATTCACAACAAGACCTACAAAGTACTGTACGAGCTGAAAAACAGATAATATGTATAAAAGTCATCTGCCATATGAGAACGAATCCTCTCTTAGGGTTGACTAGACGTTAGATCTGGAGAATCACAGGAATACTTGACAATGCCAAGTTATAAAACATGTCGTAGCTATGCACATTGGGCGCCGTGGCTCAGTGGTTAGTGCGTTGGACTATGGAGCAAGGGGTTCGAGATCGAATCCCAGTCGGGAAACACCTAAAAAGTTTTTCACGGCCCCACCTCTCGCGAGCGTCTGACAAACATCCGAGAGTACAGTTGTCCTGAGAAAGCTTCTCAAATAACAAACTGCCCTTTCGGATACGGCATTAAACAGTAGGCCCCTTCCATTCGTGTAAAGAATATAACACGCACAACACGAATGGTTGTGAGAAGCTAGGCCCTGGGTCCCATCGACCTGTAGCGCCAAGTATTTATTTTTTTTTTTTTTTTAGCTATGCACATTGCTATTCCAACAAACAACGGACAAATTTTTAATTATTTCTCTTCGAAGTTCAAATAAATAACGTTCGCCATAAAATTCTTTAAAACGTTTTTACGGCATCTGCATTCCAAAAACTAAAGTAAATGTCTGTCTGAGTAGAATAAAGTACACGTCATGTAAAACGCACCTTGACGTCATCGTTTTTCCTCCAACGCTGCCATTTTGCAGACCCATAAGTACGATTTTGTTAACATTTTTCAAATAATAAATTATTGGTCACGAATGAGGAGATACAATTACGTATGACTTCAATTTTCAGTTTAAATATCCGAGTTTGTCATTGCATTACCATTTAATTACCCACCCAGCCCACTGTAAGAGATTTTTCCTACATAAATCAAGTGGCATCACTGCCCGCAACATTGCCCGCGCGATTCCGATTCCATGACCGCGGCTGTCAAATCAGCTTTATTTTTATTTTTAGCAGCGAAAGTGAAGTAAACGAGAAAAAAGTACATTGCAGCGTGCTGTGTAATAATTTTTTTTTATTTTTTTTTTTCATTTTCTACCTTTGAAGTTGCTCTGGTTTTGCTTACCGCGCGCAGAGGTTATGGGTGCATTCTTTAATCCATGAATTCAAAGTTTTTCTGACAAAAATTCACAGCACAGTGTCCTGATTTATGTTAGCCGCTTGGTAACACCACTCGACAATAGTGTCTTAATAAAATAGCAACTGGTTTGCAACTGCTTTTGCAATGAATCTCCTCCTGGTGTTTATCATCCTTGTCAGTGTTCGTATAGCTTCCGTTTTCATAGTGCAAACCTACTTTGTACCCGATGAGTATTGGCAGAGTTTGGAAGTCGCTCATAAGATCGTATTTGGGTAAGCATCTCGCTAGGACGGTGACTTTTTAATACAAATCTCGTGGATTTATTTATAGCTACGGTTATCTGACGTGGGAATGGGTCGAAGGTATACGGAGCTATGTGTATCCTTTGATTTTTGCTGGACTCTACAAGGTGTTGGCTCTGTTCAGCTTGGATGAAGTTAACTATTTGGTGAGTTTAAAGCAGAATCACGTACTGGAAATCGTTATGTAATGGGTGTTCCTTTGCAGATTTTGTTGCCGCGCATTCTACAGGCGGCCTTGTCGGCTTTCTCGGATTATCGTTTTTTCATATGGACGGGGAAGAAAAAGTGGGCGCTGTTTCTGATAATTGTGCCCTGGTTTTGGTTCTACATAGGGTCTAGAACATTGGCAAACACTTTAGAGGCTTCCTTGACAACGATAGCACTGAGTTACTTCCCCTGGGAGAAGGAGGGATCTGGTTACCTGTGGCTAGCTGCAATTTCGTGCTTTGTGAGGCCAACTGCTGCGATTATTTGGGCGCCTCTGTGCATTTATCACTTGACCAAAACACGGGTGTCGGTTACAGAGTTGATTTTAAAGAGATACGTTTTGATTGGGTAGGAAAAAAAGATTGTTACACCAACTAGTTGCTAAAAATTTGTGCTTTGCAGTCTAATAGTTGCTGGAGCTGGGGTAGCCCTGGACACCTACGTCCATGGGAAACTAATTGTGACGCCATATGAATTTTTGAAGCATAATCTGTTGCGTGGCGTTGGAAGCTTCTATGGCACCCATCCGTGGTAAGTACCTAACAGTCTTATAGTGATTTTGATTGCAATGTTGCCCCAACAAATGTCTTCTGTCAACAGTGTCCTTCACCTTCTTAATAGCATTTTCATTTAAAACACATTTGTATTTCCCATCAGGTACTGGTACTTCACTATTGGCCTACCAACTGTGCTTGGCATCAATACTGTCCCCCTTGTGTTTGGAATCATAGAGACTATTCGTCACCGTACAGTGTACCCCATTCGTAATCAACTGCTCATAACGATACTTGTGTCGCTGGTTGCTTTGAGTTTCGTGGAACACAAAGAATTCCGATTTGTATCGTCGCTACTGCCAATGTGTTTGTACATCATTGCAGACACCCTGACCCGCTGGAGTTATAAAGCCTCGCGAACATTTTTGTGGATCATAGCCGCTGTCATACTTGCAGGAAATGCCTTCCCTGCCTGGTATCTGAGTACGGTACACCAAAGAGGACCCATCGACGTCATGCCGAAGCTTCAGGATATTGCGAAGAACTACCGAGATGAAGCGAATCATAGGGCTACCATTTTATACCTCATGCCATGCCATTCAACGCCTTTCTATAGGTTTGTATTATCCATACATCTATCAGAGTATCTCTACAACTCTCTTCTCCTTCAAGTCACATCCACGAGAACGTAACAATGCGTTTTCTTACTTGTGAGCCCAACCTAAGGAACAAGAAGTCATATCTGGATGAAGCTGATCAATTCTATGAGTCACCTGATAGATGGTTAAGAGGCCACATTCCATCATATCCAAAGACTGCTATGCCCACACATGTCGTGCTCTATGAACCATTAGCGGGGAAAATCAATGATTTCTTGTTGAACTACAGAGTTCTGCATAAGGTCATAAATGGAGAGGTAACTGCTGAGAACCTCTTAAAAAATGAACAGTTGAATAGCACCCGTCTGTTGCAGTATATGCAATCGAGAACTGGCAAAAATATTTTGGTCTATGAACGGGTAAAACCTGGAGAGGAAAATCTCTACAATCAAGAGCCTTCAGAAGATTCGGTTGTCAATGAAGAAATTGCTGACTTCGAGCGTGGTACCTACCCAGGAGATGGCGCCGGAGGCTATTCACACTACGAGGGCGAGACAAATCTTTTCAATTGAACAAACAAACGAAGACTGATGATGACGGTAGTACGCAGAGTACTACGAAAGTACAATCAGCAATAAAGTGGCGGTGTGTCCAATTTTCTGACACAACACACCACACGATACATAAGGAATTAATTTTAGTTTTGTAGTAGGATTCGGTTATTATTTTGAGATTCCCTAAGTGCTAGCTAATTTTTTATCTTTTGTACATTGTTGTCCTTAAGTAACTGGTTTCTTTAATTTATTTTCTAGAGTGCGAGTCCTCCTCCTATTTTTGTGTTGTTTATTTCGTAATTTTATACCTACATATGATTTGTAATCACGTTTAAGTTGACATTTTTTTTACGAAGCAATAGTTACAATATATAAAACCGTTTTGAAAGTGAGATTTGGAGTTTTAAAGTACAGTTTAAACTGGTGATGTCTTGGGAATCCTTAACAGGCAAGGTTTTAGTATGGAAATGGCAATGTTCTTCGCATGGGTGGAGTTCTTATGACAAAAGACAGAATTCTCAGATGCGCCAGGATACTAAATTATCCTTCAGTGTGACGATTTGAAGGATCTTTTCATATGAAAGCATATGTAGGACTGTTTTTTACGACAGTCGTCCCTGATTAGATGGCAATTGTCCCTGATTAGAGTGAGGGGTAAAGAGGACTATCTCACTCCGTACCTAAACCATTCACAACTCGTTCCTATCTTCACAGATGGATGTAGGCGTAGGGTCAGGCATATTTTCTGAGCCGCTGGGTACATCCAAGTCAATCCGCCTTCCGAACAGCAGTGTTTTCCAAGCGGGTGTCCTGGCAGTGACAATGGCTGCGTTGAAGGCAATACCACAGAAGTTATCACCTTTTTCATCGACATACAGGCAGCAATAGATACAATTACTGTTACAGAAATAAAATCTAAGCTTATCGTGAAGAGCTCAAAGTTCTTGGGTCCCTAGACAAAAAGGAGTACCAGAAAATGAGAAGACAGACGAAATGGTAAAAGGTGATTCAGAATCAATATCACAACAGATAGACATTTCGGCGTTCATTCCGCCTTGCTTATTGAAGCAAGACGCAGTGATCAAGGCCAGTAGAGAGGCCAATAATAGATGCTCTTCCCTAGACACCTGTGTGAGACCGAATTATGAAAAAGGATAGGAAATCTCTTTCCACCCTGAAAGGAGTAAACACGGGGCATAACTCTCTTCGGTACCACATGAAAAAACTAAGACTCACGGATGAAGATATTTATAAGAGATGAGAAAGCCAATGAAAAAACAACCTACTTTCTCTGTCACTGCCCTGGGCACCTTAGATTTAAATTTCTCGGGCAACACCAGGGTTTACCAAAGGGCAAGAGGCATCTTCCCCCTATGGAGTTTTTTTTTTTTTAAGGGGAAATCTTCAAAAAAAGCTGACAAAATACTCAGTTTGCCAGATTTTTACTGACTAAAACCACCTCCCCTGAATACACTTTTCCTTTACCCCGCGATACTTTCGGTGTGTCGTCGAGTTTAGTCTTATGTAAGTAAGTAGGCACGAAAGCATCCATGCCCATTTAGCATTTGACTCATGTGGAAGTTTACCTCTCCGTGTTTGCGCTTTATTGTGCGATATACTCTCTCAATACTCTCAAGGCGCATAATCTGAACGTTGTTTCGATTTTCTTCTTAAACGAGTTGGTCTTCATAGCTTCTGCTTAGATGCTCAGAGGTGAAGCATACAGGATAACCGACTTGCATACAGTCGTCTCCGGCTATTCCTTGGTCCTCCTTCGTTTGGCATTATCCTCATGAGTGCATTATTAACTCGTGAGACCACCTACCACCTACGGTGATAGTAATGGCCTCACACTTTCCCCGCTGCTGATCAGGACCACTTCAGCAGATTAAGGTCTACTGAAGTGAGCCGTTTCTGGACTATCCTAAGTCTTCCCTATGTGTATCACAACGGTTCTGTACTGACCTGAGTGTGGCGAAGTGAATTTTTTTTCTACTAGCCTACCCACAAACCTAACCTTACCTAAAGAGGATGTATATCCTTTTTACCCACAAACTAACTACAGGATTGAATAATAATTTCCTTTTTAACGATTTACACGATTGGCCTACACCGTTTCACACTCTGTTCTTCTACCTCGTCGATTTATTGTTCTATTACACTCTTAACCCGCAGTAATTCCCCACATCAGAGCAAAAACAAAAACAACAACTTCACCCCATCTGTCATCTGTGCTTTTAATTCACCATTCCTCACTTACTCACGGTACGAAAAAAAACTTGCTACGATTTCTCATTCATATTTTTTCATATTTCGCTATTAGATGTTTTTTTTTCTCCTTAATTTGACTATAAACTAAAACAATTCCCTTCCAGTTAAATCGAAATCGACTTCCCAGCTTAAAAATCTACAATGGCGGCTGCAGTACGCGTTTTAGGCCGGATTCAGAGTAAGAAGAAAATAATATTCTAATTATATAACTTTAATAGAATTACAAAAAAAAATGTCTCGAGTGAGAAGAAAATAAGTAGCAGTGGGTGGAAGTAATCCCCGGCCCTTCCACAACTCATGTGAAAAAAATGGGTGGTCTATTGTCCCCTCTAATGGAGATTAAGACTGGCCCAGGGTTAAAGGTTAATCTGCAGTCGCTATATTTTCTTTTCCTTGGGGCAGTTTTCATTTTTCTTTTTTTTTATTTGGAAAACTCAATAATTTTTTTTGTTGAACTTCAATTTTACAGATGTTTTGATTGCCGGTGTTCGTGGTAAAGCTGATTATACCAAAACTCGTAAAAATCTAATTCTAAAAGCTGATACGAAAGTAATTTGCCAAGGTTTCACTGGCAAACAAGGTACGTTCCACAGTCAACAAGCCTTGGACTATGGTACCAAAATTGTTGGTGGAGTCTCACCTAAAAAAGGAGGCACCAAGCATTTGAATCAGCCTGTGTTTGCATCTGTAAGGATTAAAATGTCTTGCAATGGATGCAATAAATGTTTTTGTTTTTTTTTTGTTTTTATAGGTTGCCGAAGCTAGAAAATCAACTAATTGCCATGCTACTGTTATTTATGTACCACCACCTGGTGCCGCCAAAGCTATTATGGAAGCGCTGGAAGCAGAAGTTCCACTTATTGTTTGCATTACTGAAGGTGTGCCCCAGCATGATATGGTCCGTGTGAAGCATGCACTTTTAGGACAGGAAAAATCTCGTTTGGTTGGACCAAATTGCCCAGGAATCATTGCTCCCGAAAGGGTAAGTGCGCAGAATTATTCTGCATCTTTTCATAACCGGCTTAAATGCTTTTTTTTTCATCTTTTATCTAAGGTCTGATTGCTCACACTGTGTGGAGTTTTATTATTTTTTTTATTCTCTGTTTTCTGTTTTGGGGTTAAAGTCCGAACGTCTTCGTGAACTTTGATTTAGTGTTGCCCGTCTGTTCCTCCAGTATCAGAAGATTGTTTGTTATTATTATACTAATTGAAAGGGTCAACAGTGAACACTTGGTGATAAGCGACGTCATAGTTATTATTTACTCTTGTTAATCGCCCTATCGAATGGTTCTCTGCTCTAATTAGATGCGCAAACGTGGGCAGTTTATGCAACGACATAAACGTTGCTTAATTGCTTAGCGGCAGCACACATTATGTATTCAACTATCTTTTTTTTTCTTTTCTTTAACGCGAACTGGCCGTGATCCAATTAGCGCTAGCGCAAATAGAAATAAAAATAAAACATTTGTTTGGCCTTGAAAAAAATTATTCAATTGTCTGCAAACTTTTCGTTTGACTAGTTTTGCTTGCATGTCGTTTCTTTTGTTTCTCTATGGTTCGTCAATGCCTCAATGATTGCTGGTCAATGCATTTATTTTTGAAGAAAATTTCAACAATTTTGATTAAATTGTTGAACTCTAGTTAACCTCTCATCATTCGGTGGCTGTTTTGGTGTTTGTTTTGTTTTTATGTGTAATCCACGTATGCGATTGGAATGGATTCTATGCGATCGGACGCATGAGGCATGTTCTCTTTTATGCTCCATTCGTTTCTATAAATAGAAAATTGATAAAAGAAATCAGAAGACTTTTGTTTGTTTACCGCATAGCGCGAAAAATGTGAGCTGGATTTAAGTGAGTTGATACTACTCGCTGCCGGCAGAAGTAGACTTAATTTTTTTTATACATTCTCAAATGTGCACTATTAAAACGTTCACATTTTTTAAACTTTGCTGAAAAACAAGTTTATTTTCGATTTGGAAAAGCTATTAGGAATTTTAGTAGACTCGCACGTTTCTAAAATATGACAAAAAAAAACGACATGACAGAATATTTTTGTTCTATGAAATGTTTACAGATGCCGGCGAACCGGCTTATGTGGTCGCATGACTTGCGTGAGTTGAGAGATGTAGATAAATCCGTATCTCCTTGAAAATTGTTCAATGTCGACAGGGTTTTTTTAGTCACAAATTATAAGAGGAATAATGATGTCGGATTAGGTCGATCTTATCTGATTGGATTGGATTCTGTTACGGGTGGTAATCTTTAGCGAGTTGGGTGGCAAATAAACATTCAAACGTTTCGATTTTTCACTTCAAAACTAAGTCTTCTCTGGGGAGAGTGTTGAGCGTTGCGTATGCATAAATAAATACCAGAATGTGGCTAGAGATTCATAAGTTATGGTGCCAGCCAGATTTTGATAAATGCTTTTACTAAATAGGTGGCTTGTAACCTTGTAAATCACTGCTCAGATGGACCATTGTGATAGTATCAAAATCTGTAATTAAGGAACCCCTGTTAAGGATCATCAAAACGCATTGTAATAGGATGATCCAACCTTTGTGCCAATGTTGTGTCTTAACATGGAAAATAAGCAGAGAAGGTACTATAGTAAATGGAACATAATCCAGAAACCAAATGAGTTGAACAATATATTCTCAGTTTAGTCAGTGTCCTGACTGAACAAAGAAGCAGCTAAGGCGTTGTAGTGAAACTCCAAAACGATGGCACACTACCTAGAATGCTGGGCCCTCATCACCTAACTTTAAAGACCATCTCGTCGTCTCAACAATATCAACGAACGCTGTTGTCGGTAGTTTGTTCCATTGTTAATTGCGTCAAACGTGAATCAAAACTAGGACGTACGTGGAGAATGTCTAGAACTTGTTACCAATTAAGATCCAACGTCGTCTCCTGTTGTTCCTCGTTAATTTATTCTTCTGTGCAATAGCTTAACCAAAGAAATATGTCTACCGGTGTGCTTTGTTGAATTAATTTGTCCACATTGGTAGTGTAAACTTGTCTACAATGGTGGTGAAATCCAAACAATGGATCTGAACCCTTTCTTGGATAAAAAATGAAAAACAATTCGGTCTAGGAATCAAGGTCCCACCAGAAGTACTGGCTCTAACTTTTGCTCTCTGTGTATAAAGCGGTAGTGGGTGTTTATTTTTAATTTATTCATATTCCATCGCTTTATTGCCAACAAAACACTCATTAATTTCTATTTTCTTTTATTTCTAGTGTAAGATTGGCATCATGCCTGGCCATGTTCACAAGCGAGGTAAAATTGGTGTAGTCTCAAGGTCTGGTACGTTGACCTATGAAGCTGTCAACCAAACCACTCTAGTAAGTTTGAAAATATTTACATTTGTATAACAAAAAGAAGCAAATAAACATTATTTCTCTTTAATAGGTCGGTCTAGGTCAAACTCTATGCGTGGGTATTGGTGGTGATCCATTCAACGGAACAGATTTCATTGATTGTCTAGAAGTATTCCTTAAAGATCCCGACACCAAGGGAATCATTCTTATTGGTGAAATCGGTGGTAACGCTGAGGAAAAAGCCTCCGAATATCTTATTGAACACAATCAGGTAAGCGCCTACTACAAGTAACCACCCCCACTGAATAAAGTATTTAATGAAATTGTGTCTCGATTTTAGGGAGTCAAATCCAAGCCTGTCGTGTCATTCATTGCTGGTTTGACAGCACCACCCGGTCGACGAATGGGTCACGCTGGTGCTATCATTTCTGGTGGAAAAGGCGGTGCCGGCGACAAGATTGCTGCTCTTGAAAAAGCCAATGTCATTGTGACCAGAAGCCCCGCTCAAATGGGCAAGGAACTCTTCAAGGAAATGAAACGTTTGGAACTCGTTTAAACTATTATTCGAATTTCCTTAACCCTCCACCGCATGAACTATATTTAGTTTTTATTTAAACTTTATATTGAAAATAAACATTCAAACTAGAGAGCCATACACATGTACGGCTTCGTCTGCGGTAGAGGGTTAATATTTTCTACATTTTTACAATGTAAACACATTTTTTTTTTTTGGGATTCACCCACCCTACACCTACTCCATTTTCATATATAAAGTGTAATCTAAGTGTGCTATTACTGTTATTCGCAGGGCGAAAAGAAAAGAAAAATTGAAACATTCATTAAAATTAACCAAGAAAGAAGCCTGGACGAAAACAGAACACTACATTTCTAAATTTTAATCAAAACCAAATTTCTTCGCTCTGTTAAATATGAATATGAATATGAAAAGTAATTAATAAACGTTAGGTCACGAGAATTTTAACGAAAATCGTTCTCTGTATTTGAATGTTTTCCAACAAACTGCCAAGAAATGCTCTTATTGCAACACCACCACCACAGACCATGGAGATTAAAGTTTAATTTTTTATTTTTTATTTTTTTTGTTTGTCGTTAAGTTAAATTATTTTAGAATGTTACTCGCGCACCAACTTACATACTATATGGAGAAAAATAAATATACATAATGAACTCACCAATTATACAGTAAAACTAAAACTAAAACTAATAAATTAAGGATCAATGGCTTCTAAAAGACCTATAGACGCACACCGTCGTCGTCGTTGTTTTTTTGGCACCAATTACATTTGTTTACACCTGTGGGTCTGAATGATTTGCCTTGTTTTTGTTTTCAAGTCCATACTTTAATTTTGATCATTGATACTATCGACTGTTAGAGTATTAACTATTTTTTGAAATTGAAAATTCAAGACAAAATATTTTTTATTGTAGTCTTAATAGATAAATAGGCAAATTGTAATGTTATGTGAGATAAATAAATGCCAATAAAGTAAATGGTGTCCATAAAAAGGTCCTACGTCGTTATTTTCACGAAGAAAGTAGAATGAAATGAAGGGAATGTAGTGCAAACTAGATTTAAGATTGTTTAAGCAACCTATGAGGATGTCTACTTGACCAGTACTCGTTGAATTGTAACCAAGAACAGATCAGAACAGAATTAAATCGATAATCTAAGGTACTTTATTCCACGTTTTAGAGGATAAATCTATTTTTCCTGTGAGTCAGTGTAAACCATCTATCCAGCACCTCCCCGGTCTAATTGTCGAAAAAGTGATGAACACATTTCATAAAATATTGTGTACTCATTCAAATCCAAGAAAGCGGACTACGACTAAGGAACGTATCTTGCCGATTTTAGTTGCTGTGAATCTGTGATACACTTGAAGGGTTTTTACGAATTTCGTTCGACGCAACGAACAGACGAATGGGTGTAGTACTACTTATCAAGATCGTCAATAGAAACATCGCGTCGGAGTGGATATAGGCATCTGGACGATTTGGTGTCGTTTACTATTCCTGTTTACGACGACCAATCAAAGCGCCAATAGTTCGTTAGCAGAAGAACTTGCAACTGTATGACATCCTGAACAAACCCAAAGAAAAACCTTGACCGATACATGAAAGATTAATGAAATCTCGAAAAGGGAGTGTTTGGTACGGTTTTTGAGCAGGCGAATGGTTTCGACTGCTTTTGCACCAATATCTAGAATGCTGACCCCTCATCACGTAACTTTCAAGACGATCGTCGTCTCAACGATATCAACCAACGCTGTTTTCGGTATTTAGTTTTATCGATTGTGTTTGAGAGTTTTTAGTGTTACTTGAAGCAAAACTTGATTGTGATTGGTAGTGTTTGGAAGGGTTTTGTTGAGGCGAAAGATTTCGGCTGCATTTTGTTGAAACAACGCTGGGAATACAGTAAATATGAGGATATTCTTTACTGCATCATGGTGACTGAGTAAATAAAACAAACAAAAAATATTTGATTCGACACTCATGGCGTGAATGGTGCAATGAGTTAAGCCTCTATGAACACCTAACTGCAGAAATGCGATAGACAACTTGTTTACTTTAAAATGATTGTGAGTATTCAGCTTAGACGAGTCCATCGCTGTATTAGCTCCTCGTGAAGTAAAGGCTCTTCGCCTACGAGTGTTTCGGTTCGACAAAAATACAAAATTGGAAGAAAGCGAACCGAACTGATGGCAGTAATGGTTTATACCCCAAGAGCTCAATACAGTAAAATAGGTTTCTTATACTCCGCGTCCCAAAAAACCCGAAAACTAAACTTCTCCCCAGCAAACACCTTTTTCTAAATATAACCTCCAACCAAAGGCGATAACACACAGTACAGGTTCAGAGGTTATCACAGTCGAATTCTCCCAAAGAGACAAACTCTATTTTTGTTTTACTTATACTTTTATTTCGTTACGTTATCTTAGTAGATTAACAACTCTATACATATTCGCAGAACGAAGAAGCACACACAGTTTGATTTCTTAAAGTTAAGCTATAAGCGAACAACACGCACTTGGCAATACATTTAATTTTTTTGTTTGGTTTTTTTTTGTCTTGTTATTGATAATGGTAATGGGTCCCTAAACATGAACGGATTTTGAGCGATGATCACTTATTGTAAGCAGATGGTAGCTATTTATTCAGCAGGTATCAAGGAGGTCTTGGAGTCCTTTGTGATGAGTTGGAGCAGAGAGCCATTCGTGGGACGTTCTTTACCTTGAGTCCAATTGAGGAAGAGCCTGGAAGGAAAAAGTTGTAAGATTCACGAAGAAATGAAAATTTCGTATATCTTACTCAGCAATTTCAGTAAGTGGTGTCCAAGTGGTGAAATCAGCTTTTGGCATCCATTTCCTGTTCATTGGAGTGTCCAAAGTCACGGGTAAGATGGATAGAACAAGCGATTCAGCCGGCAGTCCAGAATCTTTCTCGGCCAGTGATTTAGTGAGTTGATGTACTGCAGCCTTAGCCAAGCCGTAACCAATCATTCCAGGGGTTCCCTTAAGAGCTGGTTTGGCTCCTGTTAGGGTCAAGACACCACCATCTTTTAAATGGTGCGCAGCAACAGCGGCGGAGATGGTCGATGTCCAGACACTTTGACGCCACATAAGATCGGAATTTTTAGCCAGATCTACAAATATACATCTTTAGTCAGAGAATTGACGAAATCGGTGATAGTTTCTTACCCTTCTTAGCATTGCCACCAGCCCATCCACCTGCGACACAAATGATGGCATCCAATTTTTCTCCACTCAATGCATCCGAGACCTTTTTAATCACCTCCGCCTCCTGTTCTGCCCAGGATCCATCACGTGGCACCACGATACTTACATCAGCTTGGTCATTTTCACTCAGGTCAATGCTTCCAACCCACTATTCAGAATACAGGTGAAGGGTCAACCTCGTGGCACGACAGATTAAAAAGAAAAAAAAAACTACTTACATAGTTGTTAGCCTTGAAATGCGATACACACGCTGCACCGAGAGCACCTCGACCACCATAAACTAGCACTCGTCCCACAGACATGATTAGATTCTTCGCCAGTTTGTTTCGAAATGTGAACGCCTCACGGCTCCGGACTCAACTGAATCGTTTTATGTAAGAGAAACCAAGCTTAGCTTCAAGATTATTATCGCCACAGTGAGCGTGTGTTGGTCTGAATCTATAAATTAAAACAAATCATTGTTCTGAACACAAGTGTACCGATTTAATCGACCAAGAAAACAAAAACAACACAAACCAACGACTAGCCAACTGTTGCAAATCAACTCTCTCCAAAGCCCCACACTGGTTCACTCTTTTTTCTTAGGAACGGGCTTTGTCGTGACTCACCAAACCAGTGTGTATTTCTTGTAGATCAAGGTTTTTTGTTTTTTTATTAATCATTTAGTTATTGACTTTGCGAAACCCCCCTCGTAAGGTGTGAACTGTTGAAAAGGAAGTTCACTGGGTGTATTGACGTACACAGTGGTCCAGCGATGAGGTAGTTGGAAAGTACCGACTGGATAGAGTGGAATTGGTTAAAGATATGACTAACCTGTTGGTTGGACTTGGAATGCAGTTGTAATAAACCGGTTTTAATTGATTGTTTGATGAATAAAACTCGATTTCTAATTGCAGCAAACTTTTCGCAAATGTATTCGTAGAAGAAGTCGGGGATATGTCACTCAATTGATTTTGACATGCCCCTTGAGTTGAGTTGAATTGTTATCTGCAGTTAGTTCCACAATTATTGGTAGGGAAATATTAAACGGTCATTTCTATATAGTAGACTGTGTTTTGGGCTAAAATGATGAGCTTTTACCAATCAATGTACCACCCTGGAGTACGCAGAATGAATATTTTAGACAAACTCAGAGGCAAACGCCATTCAAGCAACTCCTCCAGGAAGACTCCGATCCCACCCGTTGATCTTAGTAGTAAACGGAGTACAGACATACATCTTTATAATGTCTGGTATTCGACAGTCGGGACTACCCATCCCTAAGCGAACTATCACCATTTGGGCACCCCACGTCGATTGAGGTCACTTATTTGTGGACTCCACCGAATGTATGTTAGTCCCGCGTTAGATTCGTTAGAAACTCGTGCTTAACAAGAGCAGCACGAAGGGTAGATAGATAATCAACGATTATGAACAGACACAATGAGCCTAAATTCCTTGTTAAGAACCATAACATCGAATATGGAAGTGTTTACGAAAACTGAAAGATGAGATGGAATAACCCACTCAAGCTCTTGGTAGACTCGCCCGAATATATTTCACAGGAGAACATAAGACTACAGAATGTTCAAGCTTGAAGGAAACCAACATATATGAACTAACTTGGTAAATTATCATAAAGTAATCAAAATCCATTTTCCTTCAAACCCCGAGCACATTACTTTTTAGAAAATCCAATTTGCATAATAGAAGGCAATTTCTTCGTACTGCATAATTTCTGAACCACCCTGTTCATTGTACCAGCGCATTTAACAATTAACCTTCCATTCTAGTACACTAACCTTCAATTTTTTGGCATGCAGTTGTACCAACAAAAACCTAAAGTCAAAAAAAAAAAAAACTGAATTTCTCCCGTCGTGTTCGTGTCAATTTCTTTTCGCTTCATTCGGGTTTATTTTTCCTTCCAATTGTAGTTTATAATATAAAAAAAGGGAAACCCCAATTAAATTCACAATTCCCACATTGTACTTGCTGTTTTAAGGCCGCAACTGTGTACCGTGCAATGCCCTTATACCCCGCCATACAATGGAGCGCCGAGTGAAATTGAAAACAATAAACCCACATATCACCTGTAAAATTTGCGGAGGATACTTTATCGATGCCACCACAGTCACCGAGTGTTTACATACATGTAACTCGTGTTATCTTGTGATTTTCGCAATTAAATTCACACCTAATTCCCCTCGTTTAATTGTAGTTTGCAAAAGTTGTCTGGTTAAGCATTTGGAAGAGAAGAAAACATGCCCCACATGCGAGAATGTCATCCACCAATCTCACCCACTACAGTACATAAGTTTCGACAGGACAATGCAGGATATTGTATATAAATTGGTACCAAATCTACAGGAGGGTAAGTCTACATACTGAGATTAGTGCGCGGATTCCAATTGAAAGTCTTGGGTTAATTTTTTTTTTTTTTTGCGATCAGATGAAACCCGGAGGGAGCGAGACTTTTACAAAAGTCGGAACATGCCGTGTCCCAAAGACCAGCCTCAGAATCATGACGATGACAATGAGAAGGTCAACGAGGCGCATGCCGAATCCGATTATCATCGGCAAGATGAACAAGTCAATGTGTGTCTGGAGTGCATGAGTAACAATTTCAAAGATCTTCAGCGACGATTCATTCGATGTAGCTCACAAGCGACAATAACGCATCTGAAGAAGCTCGTCGCGAAGAAAATACTCAACGGAATGGATAAGTATCGTGAGGTGAGTCATTTGCGTCCAAGTGTAATGGTTTTCTTCTTGCTTTTGAGTTAAAAATGTATTTTTAATATCCGGCGACCGGCGAAATCTGCTTAATCTGTGTCATGTTCATGCATAGATCATTCGTTTATTTTGGGCATTTTACAGGAACGACACAGTTCACAGAATAGATTACTTTTATCGATGAGAGAATACTTGTCGGTCGTTGAACTTGTGAACTAATCATTCGCCAGTAGCGGCAAACTACTAAATTTACAAGGTCGCGCCGAACAAAGAAACGGAACTGAGATAAACGCGTATCAATTCTCAATCGATATTCATTTCGGCTGCTTCGCGTGACGAAACTCGCAATTAAGACAATTTTGCGCGACATGTAGTCCGCGAAAAGAATGTGTTTTTCGAAATCAAGTTAATTTGAAACCATAAAAACGTCACGTGTAGGATTGCTGTTTGCTTAATGATTGTTTTTCGGTGTTAATGCGACAGGGAAGGTGATGATGCCGTGGAATTTGTTTTGTATTAAAAGCTGTTGTTCAGGGAAATGGAAATGGTACATGCATTTGTGTACCACTACTTCGTCTACGCCCCATTGTGTATAGTATCTGGCGGTGTGACTCAATTTGGTTCCAGCTGGCATATTGAATTGCATTGCTTCGCATGGTTAGTTACGAAACAGTCAGCTTATCAGAACGTATGACAAATCCATTGCCACCTTTATCGTTGGATTATTGTTCCTAAAGTTTTCTGAGGCGTGTTCTGGTTGCATAGAAAGCTCGTAGGATTTTCATAATAATAGTGGTTACGCTGCTCATGCTGCATCCATCTAACAGCAGGGAATTCGGCTGGAAATATCCAATTGGATCCCACCATCGGTCGAGGGAATTTTCCCACCAATAGGAAGAATTTTGGTGAAAGAATACAGGCTTGTCCTACCGCAGTTTGGGTCTCGGCATTTAATCCTTCCTAATTCGGCTAATTTCAGTAACGTTGAGAGTCGGGTAACGCAGATTACCCTCTTTTAAAGCTATAACTCTAGGCGTGCGGTCCACTTGGAAGCATTGCTTTCACAACTAGGAGTTAAAGAAGTCGCTCCTTCATTACGAACTTAATTTTTGGACTACTAACGCGAGTCAAGTTTTGTGTAGACATTAGTTTCCCACTGTAGCAGGTGGAGATGTTAATAGCTTTCCTCTACGCAGTATCAGGACATTTATTTTAGGTCTGCAGACAGGCTTGTAGGTGATAGCTAGATTCGAGCATCATTTTGGTCGAATCCTTTTTTATTTCGTGACAACAACTCTGTCCTTTCAAAATTAAGGTTTATTCCGACATATGTATAACTTGCCATGAACGAGTAGGCTTTTGCATTTTTTTAGAAGCCTCGCCTGAACATGTCAGCTTAAAACTTGCTGTTGACGGTTGATATACGTTGTAACTTTAACTACCAGTTGTTGTGTGAGAAAAATAGAGGACTGCAAGTAAAAGAGTTAACAGAAAGTTATCAGAAATGCAGTCAATAAGACGCCAGAACCATGGAAGTGCACTGATATCTCAACACGAGATAGGACCACCGACGCTCGCCCTTTTCTATTTACGGCGTCCGCCATAAAGAAACTCGTTTCTACATAAAAGCCAGTCACTGTCATCAAAGGGTAAAATATTAAAAAACCAAACAGAGTTCACGGCTTACGGATGAGCTTACTTAAGCAACGTGCCTGTGCGAAACACAGAAGATCTGTCTGTTTGATCCATTACTCATGAAACCATAGCATATATAGGCTACACAGTGCATGGAGTTGTATCTTCTCGAATTAAATACCTTCTCCTACCAAAGTGATGGGCAGGAATATCTTCCATTAAATCAAACGTAGCGTAGTCTAATGCACATAATCTTGTATATCATTAGCCTGGCTCTACGGAATTCAGTCTCTATGGTCCGTTTCTCAGAAGGGACCGCGCGTTATGTGTGCGAGAGTTTCACAAAAAGGGTGATTTGACGACAGTAGCGCGTAAACGATTCTGCAATATGCGAGGTTTCTGCCACTTAAATTTTGCGCCAAATTCATTCGAAAATTAGTTAAAAACTTTGAAGAGACCGGTATAACACTGGAAAACGTGGAGAGTGTTGATCAGTCTGTTCGTGACGATTCGAACCTTTCAATTCGTAAGCGCTATGTAGAGTAGTGAGATTTCTTCTTGGTGCCCGAAATGCAAAACTTATCAAAGAACATGGTTCAAGCAGAACGGAGCAACGTCCTATACGTCTCTCCCACGGGTTCGTAAAATTCATCTCCAGGAGGCAAATTCATCTCCAGGAGAGATGTCATCAGGTCCTCATTAATCCCATATGGACTTTTTCCTGTAGGGTTATCTCTAGTCTCAAGATTTTCGCCAATAAATCGACTTCCCTTTCCTTTTGAGACGCCTTGTATAGAACTCGCTTAATTTTAAAGCTATTACGAACTGAGTAATTGCCTTGGCCGGCTCCATTGGCTTGGTAAGACGGTAAACGCCCCCATTGGGGTCCTCAAGGGCAGAACATTTATTGCAACCTGGCAGTAGATGGCAGAGTTGCGTATCTATGTCATACCTAAGAAGGTGTGGGGAGAATACTGCAGAAGCAGAAAACAAAAACTAGTATTAAACAGAAATCGGTGGGATATGCTACCAGAATACGTATTCCTTTTAATGTTCATTCCCGCAGCTTCAATGTCTCAAACCACAGAGAAACAGCACTACACTTCCTACGAAAATCTCCAGGTCTAGGTCACAGCGAACACTAGGCAAAGCCTTTTTCTACGAACTTATAGAGTCATCATCAGTTTCCTAATGTATCAGGTTGCAATAAATGACATTTATCAATCAACAGCAACACCATTCTTTATCAGCCAGGTCACATGAGTCGTTGCGCTTATGTTTTCAGCATGTTTTACTGACAACAACCACCTCAACCTACCCATTCAAACTGAAATAAAACAATGTTTCTCTATTTAGATCGATATTTTGTGCAATGAAGAACTACTAGGAAAGGATCACACCTTAAAGTTTGTATACGTAACCCGATGGAGATTTCGTGAGCCACCGCTGCGACTTCAGTTTAGGCCTAGGGTAGATCTGTAAAAAGCTTAATGAATACAAAAACAGGTAAAGTCTTTATATTCGTATCACAAACCAGAAAGAGATATTTATTTAATAAAATCCAACAACAAATGAATATTATTTTATGTAATTAAACATCTACCAATTAAGAACAAAAACAAAACAAAAAAAAAATATTACAACCACTTAAACAAAAAATAAATGATAAAGAGAATAAGAAACTGATAACATTAAACTTATTACGTTTACATACAAAAGAAACAAAAAAAGAAGAGAAATCATAAGTAATGTAATTTATCTGTAAAGATCGATAGGGAAATGACTAAAAGAAAAATTCGTAGACCGACGACACTTAGTGAGAATCATGTAAATTAAAATAAAAAAAAAAAAAAAAATATTTTGTAATATTTTCATACAAGGAACGATAGAAAAGAATCAGATTCATACAATTTTTACATTTACAAGAAAAAAACAAAACAAAAAAAACGAAAAGAAGATTAAAACATAAATAAAAGTATTTATATTTACATTAGATGCAAATTCTCGAAACAAAAACAAAGCAGAAACAAAACAAATACTAAAGAAAAACAAAAAACAAAAAACAAAATCACATTATATTTATAATTAGGGATTAGAGAATTTTAAGTAATTTATTAAAAGAAACAGAAGGCAAATTCAGCTGTTCTCTCTCGCTACGAGTACGTATTGAGTTGGTTCGCATTGGTAATGTTTTTTTACGTTTTTATGTTTCAGCTGCTTGTTGTTATAATTTGCTTCACACATTTAAATATATATACACACACATAAATAGATATAATATAGACGATAACATAGGTAAATTTTATTTAGATCATCAACTCAGTATAATGCCATTTGTTTATATTTTTTTCCTCTTTTTTTTAAATGCAAATAACACTTCTCTTCTTTGAAATATTTAACTTTTGTTTAATTTAAATACAACAAAAAATATGTTTGTTATATGCAATTTCCCTTTCGTTTTTAATTTTACTTACATATGTCGTGATTTTATTATTATTTTTTCCTTCTTCCTATATAATTTTTTTGTAAATAGAAAAAAAAAATAACAAATTGTATTGCATCAATAAATTTAGCATAAACTTCTGTGGCTTTATATTTAGCTAAGCTATGCTGTAGATTATTATTTTTTTATTCTTTTGTTTAGATTTTTATTTTTATTTTATTTTAATTTCATATATATACATATATATATATATATATAGTTAAAGTCATTAGAAGTTTATGTGTTTTTATTGTGAATCTATGAATAAAAAACAAAACTAAATATATAATTGTGTAAAAATTAAATAATAAAATTATATATTGTATAAAATTTGTTGGCTTTTTCGTTACTGCATTCGGATGACATCTGGAATGATGCCTTTCCCTCTCTCTCTGAGGTGACCATCGGCGTTATCGCGATCGTTTTACAGAAGCATAGAGAGTGATCCTCAAACTGACCATCAAAAGTGTGACTATTAGCTATCTCCCTAGAGGATTCCACCCATGACTTTGTCTGGGTCAATCTAAGAACATCAAAGAACACAAGAATGTGGCAACTGCAAAGCAATGTTCGTTCTTCCCGTGGTTTTCCAAACAAATGGGTAAATTTAGATCAAATCAAAGAACATCTTGGTTGTCCATTCGATGCCGTTCGGGAACATACCACAAAAGTACCTTACCCATCATCACAGAGTCATGTGTCAAATATTATTCTTCGCTTTATCTAATGTATGACAGTATAAACAGAAAACCATTTGGTAATCCAATGCAACCAATGAAGGTGCTGAGTGCAAGGGGTGACTGCAGTCAAAAGGGCTGTCGACGGTGTGGAATACAGATCATGCAGTCCATGGTAAGAGCGGGCTTCCTAAAACCAGTCCGTTTTCGTTAAAAGAAACCCTTTCCCGAGGGTATTGTATCTGTTTTTGCTGAGAATTGGATATTCGCGGAGGAAGTGCGTTTAGTCGTCGAATCCTTTGCTCTGATTCCCATTCTTCTGAGGTGGGTCACCGTTGGGTAGTGCCCTGTGACGACACCAATGATAAAAGTCAGCTGTGTGAGCCTCTTCAGTGATAGGGAGTTTTCTGGTTCTTTTATCGTTGTATTGGGCCGAAAAAAAAGCCTATGAAAAGCGTTGAAAATTTTCTTCAGTAGAAAATTTTCTCGAGTAGCAACAACAAACTGAAGATCATCCTTAGAGTTTTCATATTAAAACGCATTTTAAACCAACAGCTTCATATGAAACAGAACGACAGTGGTCATTACTTGTAGAGTGAAGCAAAATCTCTTAGCAAACGCGGCATACAATGGAATTCATTTATCCAATCAGACAGACGAGTGGGTCTTCCAAGGAAAACGTGCAGAACTCTAGACAAGTTGTTGCGTTGACATCTTGTCAACCACACGTGGGGTGACAGAAACTAAAGACAACTTCAATGGAAATGAATCCTTTGCAGCTTTGTAATAAAAAATATTAGCTATCGGTAATCCACGTGAAGTGTTTGTATTGCCAGGGAAAGAAAATTACTTTTCTTTAAATTGGTTTTACATGTAAAAAGTTAGGTTAACCTGCTGCGAGAAAGGAAATGAGTCTTCTGGTTGGGGAGTTTATTTTTGGAAAACCTTCGCAGCAAGTGCCAATTCTAAGAAGATGAAACATAAGCTCCAATAGAACCATAACAATACATCAAACTGCGAGTAGATCCGTTCGCCATTTCTGCACTTTCTTGACCCTTCCGGCAGAGATTAGTCTAAATTTTGTTAAACCGATTCGTTGTCCTGTAAATAGAGACATAACCCGGACTGTAATGCAGAGGACAGCCAGACGACAACAAAACAGGATCCAAATACCTATGGCAGCCAAAAAAATGGTCCATGAACGAGCTTTACAAACTTGTATGTCCAATTTCCATGCAGCAACTTACGTGTCTGGAAACGTGCTGAGTGTAATCCCTCACTTTGTCGCCAAATTAAAACACAAAAGGTTTCTTCTTAGGTATTATAAATTTATTTAAGACTTTCTATTCGTATTTCAGGCCAGAGTTACGATTTTCCCTTAAAACATAATTTTCACACATTCTGCTTACACAACGAATATTAAATTCAATATTGCCGAGGACGAAAATTCCCCCTTTGATAGGCATTCGGCGGATACCTTGGAGGTCGATAATGAGGCCTCGGCATGTACGGCATTGTCGGTTGCAGTGCTGGCCTCATTAAAAATGGGAAACGTGGCTGTGGGGGCAGCATTGGGGCTCCCCATGTTGGCTGCATCTAAAAATTATTATATTTGTAGGACATGCCGTATTGTGAATAACTCAAAACTTACATAAGGATATTCTACAGGCACGGGAATCGGAATGAATTGCGTAGCTGGTGGGGGTGGTTGTCTCTCATCAATGGACCCGTTCCGATGATGATTACGAGACATTCTTCGCCTCTCTCTGGATCGTGATCTGCTGCGACTATACTCGGTACGATGACGTGACCGATAACGATCACGACTCGATGACCGCCTTTCGTTATAACTTCGATGCCTTCGATATGATGGTGGTGACCGGGTTCTACTCCGAGGATGTGTCATTTTTCTTCTCCGCTCATTACTTAAACTGCGAGACCTCCTTGATTCTCCGTAGATGCGTTTAATGCGATCTTTCTCTCGTTTTTCGTCGTTATAGTACGGAACTTTTTCTACAGATTTCCTTTTGCTAACCTGTGACTTGGATGAATTTCCCCGATGTACAACACGATTACGATCCCCTGGACTACTCGAATCCTGTCAGACAACAACAGAGTGCGTTTATAAAAAGTACTTTTAAATAAATTCAAACTTTTATCATACCGAGGATGAATCTCTGGCTGTAACTTGGTTTTTAGGACTTACAGATCGATTAACGCAGATATCCACGCGAGAAAATAATGGTTTTGAACCTTCACCTGGGTGGAAAACAAAGAATTAACGTAACAAAATAAATTCCTGCTCATATGTTAGACAGAGATGTACAAGTTATTATTATTTCAACGTTGATGTTGACTCGTATTCAAAAAAATGTCTCTATTTACGAAATACAAAGAACTTTAATCATGCAATTACTTTCTTTTTTGAAAAAATGTACTTTTCCTTAAAAATCGATAATTTGAGTTAAAAAAAAAGTGGAATTTACGTTTAAAATTGATAATTTGAGTTCAAAATTCGAAATATCATGCAAATTTATTTACTTTTCTGCTAGAAATGTTGAATGTTGGTTGCCTCCGCCATGGTTATTGTTGATTGGAGAAATGTGTGTGTTGATTGAAGATTGTTTGTTGAATTGTTGATTGTAGAACAGTGATTCTTCGGAGCTGGAAATCTAGTAATTTAGCATAAAGTTGTATTAAGTGGTTAAACAAGCCTGGTTTCCCTGCATATTTACATCAAAAAGGGCAGACATGGATGGATATATGGCGGTTCGAGTTGTGATAAGAATCACTGAGAAATTATGTGAAAAAAGGTGAGTGTTCACAGACGAATAGTGAGAAAGTTAAGCAAGAGCTTGGCTTGGCTGAAATATCATCACGGTACGTGTCTTAACTTGGGGTGAGTGTCAGATTTAACGATCGCTGACTGTTGTTTTACATCGAACTGCTGATTGGATTGTAACTGATCTAAATGAAATCAGTTTTCGAATTATCTGGACAGTCTTCCAGATCGTAATTGAATAGCCAACAAACTTCCAATGAAAAGAAATTACAGAAACTAATAGCCACTAGTTCTAGTTCTTGTTAACAGATATGTAAATTTCGATAGAAGACGGCAAGTGTTCAAAGCAACTTAAAAGAAAGCTGATATCAAGGTCAAGGATTTGTAACAATTCCAAGCTGGTGACTGAGGTCGCACGGTATTTTCCGCCTTCTGAGAAGGAAGCAAGCTCTTCTAGTTGGTAAATGATAGTAAGTTTGTCGTTGTTACTTACTTACGAAGGATAGGTGTTGCACAGTGTAGGAACTGATAAACATCATAAACCGTTGAAAATGGATATATCCAGTGTTGCTCTAAGGATGCTATTAAGATGGTGATGAAGGGCACACAAGAAATCGAGTAAAAGAACAGCAAAATGGAGGCATGCAGGAGACAAAGCTCGAACCACATGTAAGAGAGATACGGAAAAATGATTTAAAGGAGACGAGAATAGAGTTTAGGAAACAGTGAAAAACCACCATTACGGTAGCACATCAGACGAATAGATGGAAAACGAATTCACGTTCAGAAGAGACCTACATACGTTCAACTTTCGACTCAGTTGTTCCTTGTTAATGACGGCGAGGCAGTCCCATAAATCGTCTTGGTATTGCCACATTGACCCACAATAGCATAGTTAAAGCCTTCAAAGCCTTATCACTAAGTCTTCTGTTGCTCCCTACAAAATGTCTGGCACTTGCCATGGTTTTATGAGGAGAATTTTAACCAAGTTTTCTCAAGTAATTGGCTTGATTTTGGGAACTCTATCGATTCTCTAAGAAGTTTGGATTTCGTTCTCATTCCAGATTCTTTTCTTCGTGAAGGAAGTCACAATCTGAATGAGGGAACCAGCTACATCTGCATGTTTATCTATCAAAGGAGTGTTACTGAGCTTGAAGCGTTGTGGTGACTCTATCATGAGCCTGTAGGTCGCGTCAGTGCCTTCCAATTTGCAATGTACTATCTGCATACATTTGTAGATATAGACTTGTCCGTATATAAACACAAATTCCTTGATAGGCCAGTATGTATACTAATTCACAAAACTTACCCGCACATCCGGCAGCGTCCCCCTTTCACAGCCTCATCCAAACGCACTTATGTACATGTTGATTGCAGACATCCGTCCAGATGTTTATTGATTTTCCCAATTGTCCATGTTGATTGAAGAAGCTATTCTTTTCAGTTTTTTTTGTTTATTTCCAATGACCAATTATTTTGACGATATCCATATTCACAAGGAAACGTAGAAAGGGAAAAAAAGAAACTTTACTACCATACACATGTTGGATAATTACCAAGTCTTCTCTTAATGATAACATCGTTTGGATCAACTGATCTTTTAACGGAATAAGGTCCTTTTTTTACAGCACCAGTTGTGACCTTTTGTTCAATTGTAAATTTTGTTGACGACGTTGTTGCGGAAGCACCAGCCGACGATGAAGTTGCTGTTGGATTTTGTTGCGGTGGTGTTGTTCCTTTGCGAACTCGTCTGAATTTGTCTACACAGGGGATGGATATTTATTGTGAAAATGTAGGTGAGGATATATCTGTTTTATACTTACCCATCGTGATTGATTTAAGATTGGAGTTTCATGTAAATTGGCGATATTTTTATGAATTTTACCAGAGCAGACGAAAGTAAAAAAGAAATGCGAACTTTTGACAAACAACGAACGCTGATTTGTGACAGTTCAGTGAAGGAACAGGGTGATGCACGAAAAGTGCGCACTGAAAGGTGATGCCAAGTCCGGAAATACCATTTTTTTGACACTTATGACAGTAAATCGTGTAAGAATTAAAGAATTAAAGGAAAATGCACGGAGATTGGGTGAAGATTATTCGTGGAGATGGTACTTGGTAGTTTCAATTTGTTGGAGATCTATCCATCTATCTACTATGATTCGGATTGCTTCTTAAAGCTATTAACGTTCAGATTATTTCCTTTTTGCAAGTACACTGGCAAGGCTACCCCCAGTTTGTCACAGGTGTTTAAAAATTCTACCAGGACAGCTTTGATAGGAAAATACATAAATGAAGATCTTCACAAGGTCATTCTCTACAGAACTATCGATTCGGACCTTGTCTCGTCTTGATAAATGTTCTCATTCATAAACAGCTCCAAAACTGACAAATGACGGCTGCATACAGCCTCAAACTGTCAAGGTTTTCCCAAAATCCGGTCATTTAAACTTTTGCTAATAGCATAACTGAGGAGCGGCATAGTTTATACTCCGAAATCTATTTGGTCCTTATCGTGTACGAGGCCACTATAAAGAATTTGTCAGAAAAGAAAAGAAAAATTCTACGAACTGAGGAGCCTCGTCAAAATTTGTCACTTTATTCATTTCCTTTAAAATCTATTACAGTAAAATGTTCCAAACTTGGCCAGCACAACTATTTAACAAAACAAATACTGGCATCACTAAATTGCATTTTAAATAGCACAAAGCGTACCGTTAACTTTGCTGTTTTCTCATTTCTCAATTTTGTTTTGGTACAGTTTCTTACGAAAACGTAATCGCTCCCCGTTTTCCACGAAAACAAAAGGATTTGTTTTTTTTTTTCTTAAAATCTGAGAAGAAAAAAATTTTGCAGAAAATGTCCGAAGAAAATGAACTGAAACCAGAAAAAAGTTTTTCGCTAACCACGCCACGATATTGTGGAAATAATTTCTTCTGTCCCTTCCTCTCACCGATCACAGCGACCACAAGGAGCAACCAAGTTCGTGTCAAACCCTTTCATTGTGATTTTACGAGCTTCGTTTTCTTCCAGAATACAGAAAAGTCGATTTGGTGCAGTGAGTATGTCAACGACATACTTGATTCCTTGAAGGAATCAGAGAAACGCCGCCGAACTTTAGACTACAAATCACAGCAGACATCCTTCCGACCGTCGCTGTTGATGCTTATGAAAACTGCTACAGATAGCATGTCGCTAAGCCGGACCACGCTTCACTTAGGTAAGAATCCAGTCACACCCTAGTCTAATAGTTGTAAGCAAGCAATGGAATATTTTTAGCTGTCTACCTGCTTGACTGCTTCATGGACACCTATACAATAGTTATTGAAAAACTGAACGCATCGGCGTTGATGTGCCTCCTGATAGCGGCGAAGATCGAAGAAGCCGATCAGAATATGCCGAAATTTTCAAAATTCAATGAACTGGTCGGAGATGTGTACACTGTGCAGGACTTCCGGGTGGTGGAGAAGAAAATTCTGTCGTCGTTCAAATACGATTTCATATACCCGACTGCGGCGACTTTTGTTGAAAGTTATTCCAATCAGTTGGTCTCGTTTGAGGATTACCTACGTCACAGGGTCCATCGTTCGAGTGCGAAAGAGGGTGTGTTTCCCAACTATGAATCGATGATTCTGGAGACGACACCTTTGTTGTTTAATATTTTGGATATTTCGTTACATGGTAAGGAGTTGTCCTGTGTGCGAATGCCTGCATTTAATGTGAGACTTAGATTACAGGTTGGTGAATTACACACCATCGGTGATTGGAGCAGCTTGCTTGGCTGCAACACGGTCTCTCAGTAGAATTGAACCAGTGTGGACGGAAAGGCTGGTTTTACTTACGGGTTATCATTATGTGACTATTGCACCGTATGTGGAAGCCTTGGAAGCGCTGTACGCTTTGTTTGTAAAAAATGAAACCGTTTGCGACAGTCCGGATTCGGGAATTGCTTCTGATTCGAAGTCAGAATCAGAGGAAGACGACTATGACGTGGTTGACTACCATCCATCAATAAAGCGGCGAAGAATATTTGAATGATTTTGATCATGCCAATCGTTAAGAGATAAGAATTTATATTGGAAAACACAAAATGTACTTAGAATGTATAGAATCAGTTGTATAAATCTAATAAATTGTATATATGTATCCACGAGAGGTACTAACTTACTCAGTTTGTGTTGCAGGCGTATTTCAACTAGATTGTAGTATAGAATGATCTCAAATGAGCTCGCCATCTAGTACCGCATCGCTAAGAGATTGGAGCGCTTATAGCACGAAGTCAGTGAATTGATTAGGATCATTTAAAGCAACAAGAACCTAAGAAAAACGAGAGATGCGGCATACTAGCGAAGGTCGTGTCGTGCGTGTTATATTCTTTACACGAGTGGAAAGCCTACTGCTTCATGCAAACCAGATACCTACCACTGGCTCCCACCTTCTTGTGGCACAATTCAAGCCAGATATTGTGCTTCTGTGCATCCCAAGCACACCCCAGCTTTACTGACGCCTCGCCAAGTGTAAAATAAACCAAACAATTTTCACCCAAAAATGTGTGAAATTGAAGGTTTCGCCATCGCCACCGAACCAGATACCTACCACTGGCTCCCACCTTCTTGTGGCACAATTCAAGCCAGATATTGTGCTTCTGTGCATCCCAAGCACATCCCAGCTTTACTGATGCCTCGCCAAGTATAATAGAAACAAAAAATTTTTCGCCCAAAAAATGTGTGAAATTGAAGGTTTCGCCATCACTACCGAACCAGATACCTACCACGGGCTCCAACCTTCTTATGCCACAATTCAAGCCAGATATTGTGCTTCTGTGCATCCCAAGCACACCCCAGCTTTACTGATGCCTCGCCAAGAGTAATAGAAACAAAAAAATTTTCGCCCAAAAAATGTGTGAAATTGAAGGTTTCGCCATCGTCAGTGAACGAGATACCTACCACTGGCTCCCACCTTCTTATGGCACAATTCAAGCCAGATATTGTGCTTCTGTGCATCCCAAGCACACCCCAGCTTTACTGATGCCTCGCCAAGAGTAATAGAAACAAAAAATTTTTCGCCCAAAAAATGTGTGAAATTGAAGGTTTCGCCATCGTCAGTGAACGAAATACCTACCACTGGCTCCCACCTTCTTGTTCCACAGTCCAAGCTAGATATTTTGCTTCTGTGCATCCCAAGCACACCCCAGCTTTACTGATGGCTCGCCAAGTGAAATAGAAACAAAAAAAATTTTCGAAAGAAAAAAAATGTCCCCTAAAAAAGTTTGAAAAAATTTTTGCGCATACGCCACCGAACCAGATATGGTCAAATCATCTGCGAAAATGGATTTGAATCTTCTGACAAGGGACACTGGAGTTTATCAAATTCGTCATTCAAAACCACCACTGACCCCAAGTGGAAGATTAAGGTCTTCTACTCAGTTACCTCGCTTCCAATCCTGTGATGAGCTTTCCCCTAATCATATCCTGTTTCCTCCTAAAAACATCTTCTATACCAAAAATCCCCGACTATATCTGAAGGCCTTGTGATCTCCAATCACTGTTCACACATAGGCGCCCCCGGTATAAACTTCAAACAGAACTCAAACCCTTGTCGTTATTATTCCGACACCTTCGGGTGTGGTTTCATTCCTTTGCTCCACCAATCGAATTCAATCCAAGTAAAGTCCGATTCCCATCGATTCCCCCTAACCATGTACAAAAAAAAAAGCCGATTGTCGTCACAAAAACATAACCACGCACTATTTGGCCAAAACATCGTCCTACCTCTCACTCCAACACATCGGCATCGGCTCGCATTCAAAAGAAGTCCTTTTGCCAGGGTAAAAGCAAAACTTTCGCCTTACACAAGGATCTCATTTGACGTTTGAGTCACCCCCGCCATTGGTGGAGTTAACGTAAATTTATTTTCTCGCTCTCTCTCTCTCTCTTTCTTTCTCTCTAGGGCACTCTCTCCCGAAAGTCCGAATCCGAAAAAAGAGTTCTTCTTTTCCGATGAAACTCCCAAAATGCATCCACGAAACAGTACTCGAAGGGATGCTAACCGGGGAAACAATCCCTATCCCTATCGCGTCCAAAAGTACAACAAAAAAAAAACACGAACCTGTTCAACAAAGTGAATTGCCAGCAATCAAATGTCTGAGTGTGCAGTGGTTTGCAGCGTCTAGCCATAGTCTAGACACTTGCATACCATCGCCATCACCACCACCACCACCAGTTTCGGGCGGGATGTGTTCCGAAGGCAGGATCAGAATGCCTGTATTGTGTTGTATATTGTGTGCGCGTTTATGGTTCCAACCCTTTTTGTTATAGACGGCGGCAGCGGCGGCGGCGGTGGCGGGCTTCGAATTTTGTATGATTTTACAACACACAGCTAGAGAGCACACAGCATCCTGTTGTTATCATTTTCCATTTCCTATTTTCTCTATTTTCCATTTACTGGGAATTTTTGCCGTCAAATGAATGATTCAGTCTGTGAGTAAGGATATGCTTGATGGAGATTTTCAGATGGTTTTTGTCTGGCGGCGTTTAGTTGATTTTCGTGGAGCGACTTTAAGTTTCTTTTCGAATGTATTCTTTCGTATGTAAAATTCCCCCAGGCACGGAAAGTTACGGAGTTCGATTGCAAGTTATTGAGTATTCTCGTCTGGTACTTGTCGTTTTATCCCAGGAACGTAATCAAAGTCTTTAGAGTTATTTGAGTTGCGTAAGTTTGCGGAAAGTTACTTTGAATTCGAAGTTTATTCTGCAGCTGACAGGAACCTATATCAACAGGCGTCTCTAGCCGACTTCTAATCACACTTTTTCTTTCCAATTATGCACATTTGGTTTGGTAGGATTTTATTCAACCCATTTCGGCTTTATGGCCAAAGTTATCCATTGGAGGGTGTTTCAAAGAGAAGTTTAAGATGTGACGAAACGCACAGAAAGCGCAACTGATATCATATCAGCGTAACTATTGTGTACTGAGTTTCCCGTCCTCTTGTTTTTTGGATCACAGATCTTGTTGAAGTTGATGATAGGACTAATTTTAACTGGATAAAGACTGGCTTATACGATGGAGATCTGCAGATCTGTAAAGCTAAGCCTATGTTAGATTAACATAAAGTAAAGAATCCTACAGACGTCGAAACTCAACAGGTTGTGGAAAACAGACATCAAAGATGTAATAATCTTCCTTTAGTACAGAAAGTTCAAGGGCTTTGGCTTTAGCAAAATCTGGAAAGAAGGACATTTGAAAGTTTTATCTACAAGAAGAACTGAACGTCCTAGCAATAAGGTTAACCTGTTGGGGGTACTTGACAAGACAACATAACAAGAATCGAACAGCTAAAGATGGGGTCGTTTAATCCCTATGGTTGTAATGCTACCGTATTTAGCAGCTAGTTTTCAAAATACCATAAAAAGATGTGGAAAGGGTTACAAATTTGCAAAATTCCCGAAGAAATACGGAATTTGGAGGAGGAGATTTAACGCTGTGAAACTCTACGAGCGGTACAGCGATATCAACCTGGTTAGAAAAGTACGATAGCTAGGATATGTAGAATGTATGGACACCAGCGCAACGGCCCGACAAGTCTTCAGTTCCAACCCGGAGGTACAAAGCAGTAGAGGAATACCTTACTTTAGGCAGCATGTCCAACTGTAAGAGGACCTCAACCAACTAAAAGACCGCGCTAAGTTGAGAGGGTTGTTGCTTAAGGCCAAGGTCCACCAAGGACTGTAGCGCCACTTAAGTAAGTAAGTTAGATTAGTTCTCGCACTCTTGTCGGATTTTCTCTTTAAGAGTCAATGAGTCTTTGTCTAATTCTCAGTGACTTCTAAAGACTACAAAGAAATAAGTCTTGAGCAGTCAAATCAAGCGACCTTGTCGGCCAATCAAGTCCGCAAACCATTTTGTGCTAAGCTTACATGTTTCTTGTACATATCTAACAATTTATCACTCATATTCTTTGGAAATCAAAGTCCAAACTTTATTCAAAGTAAGGATATGACTTGTGATACTTGAAATGTCATCTGTCATGCCTTACCTCAAAAAGTAGGCCTAGATTCCGGAATGTGCCCATTTACAGCTGATATGCCTAGTTTTTGATAAACTGCCTTGTAGACCGTCATTTAATTATTAAGGCGATCGCCTAAAAACATTTAGTAAGCATCTGCAATTTCGCTGCAACCAGGCATTATGTCAATCTCATCTGTCACTCCATAGCTTTGGTAACATTTCAATGGCACTACGTTCACAAGAATACCTTCGACAGTAATTTTCCCTAAATTTATCTCTTGCAACACTGTTGCAATAAAATGCCCTCCTCGCGATGCAGACGGCTGCCGCAAGTCCTCATTCGCATGAAATATGACGGAACGAGGCTAAAATGCATCTCTCCGAACCAAGGAAGGTTTCTTACGAAAAAAACCGCTCCAAACGCAGAAAAATAACCAAGGAACCGACAAAATAAAAAAATTCCACAGAAAGAGGATTCCACTTGCACCCTACACCACTTACACACTTGCTGTTTGTTTTGATGCACGACCCAGCTTCCATTACTCTTATCTGACGCACGAAATATGGTCTGTCCTTTTTGGTTATCATGGAAACGGCCAAGGAATGCACGCAGTCATACGTGCATACGGAAAATCCCTCTGGAAATTGGTAAAATTTTTCACTGGCCTCTCCTTAATTGACTTCAGAGGTTATTAAAAAAAATGTCCTGTATTTCCGTTGGTGGTTCCATTTTTACTGGCTACTTCTTTGCAGACTTCCTTGGTTTATGGGTGAAAAAGAAAGGAAAAAAAAATGACGTCGTGAATTGTTTTTTATGGGACTCGTTTATAAATATATTTTCGGCTGCAACAATGTTGCAAATCCATATTAAGAGGTTCTTGCCTTGCTGCAGGAGGACAGACACCAAAGAAAGGGGGAAAAAAAACCAGGCCCACCTGATCTTGAGTGCTCCAAGTGGACTCGTGTGTGTTTGTGGAGTGGCTTGGGCGAATTTTGTGAATAAATCATGTTTTGGCCGGTCTTCTGTTATTGACGTTTCTCGATAATGGGCACGTCTGTCACGTTTGCAAGGATTCGCAAGGGTTTGCTAAAGTATGGTACATCTCGACAGACAATTTTCGTTGTGAGTATTAATTGGCTCTTAGGTGGAGAGTCTGTCTAATAAATACAAAGGACACACACATTGGAAAAGTTTACAAACAATTTAAGGGTATATCATCTAATGGAGGATATTAGTGAAAAACTTATGTTCTGTTTCAGGTGGAGAAGAACGTAGGAAGGGCACTGGGAATTGTTGCCATTAGAGAGTTGAAGAAGTATTTTTCTGGGATTGTGCGTGGTACTTCTGCAACTTCGGGAGGTCACCTGTTGATTTAAAGCATCATTGTCGGCATTCATAATGTATGGTGCAAAGGACTTCTTCGAAAAAGGTCACACTTCACAAGTCTGCTGAAACACTAATTTTTTGAACTCCAATTGGCAGGTAGATACCAATTCCATTCTGACGAGGTTCAGATGCCATTAGTATGATCAAGATTGTATATTTTAGAAACAGTATAAGCTCAGGCCTTTTTTTCCTTAAAGTTCGACAAAGTTAGTATGGAAAGGCTTAGCAAAAGCCTAGTTTGACAGCACACTTGGAATTGTACTGATCATGATGAAAGTCTTCTTCTTTTTCTGTGGCCTCAGTGAGTTGGTTCTTTAGATACACGGGTTCGTTTTGACAATGTGCTAGATTTCAAAAGGTGGTACAGCAAATCTTAAAGATAGTTTACATCTGCATCTAGAGAACACTGTCTAACCTGTGCGGCCACGTTACCCATTCTTTCGAAAGTGTCTAACGTGTCTAACGTCGAATGTTTGGCGTAGAGGCGCGCATAAGTGTTCTTGACTGCATGGTCTTCACTTCCTCTTCGTCCCTTTAACTTCTGCAGAAGTTGTTGTAGGCGATGCCAAGTCTTTGACCATGCCTTCTTGTAGCATAGTGTTCGGTTAGGGTCTTGACTCTATTGGAGAGGGTTCCTCTCGTGTGTTTTAGGGGTCCTATGGTCGTGTTTTTGTTTAAGCTTGGCCAGAGCAGTCTAGCCAGGCCAGATTGGTGTTTATAAGAAATTTGGCATACGACGTTGGTGCATCAATGTCGATGACGTTTATGGTATCTAAAGTAGAGGAGCTTCTTCTAGCCAACGCCTCAGCTTTACAATTTCCCGGTATGCCAGCGTGACATGGTGGCACCCAGCAAAGGGTGAAGTTGTACTGACCAGCTTTCTCGTTGACAGATACGCGGCAGCTTTTCACTGCCTTAGATCTCGTATTGCTGAATGCGAGAGATTTGATGGCTGCTGGGTGATGATCAGCTTGATTTAAGTCGAAAAGAAAAGTTTATATAAATATAAGGTGCACTTTAGGGCATTTCATGAACTTCTTTATACCAATCAATCAATATTGTTGCTTAAAGTTATGTTCGTACTATAGGGTAGACAATCGTCTATTTTCTCAACTTTTCGTTGTTCGTAAAAACAGACCTTTTGCAGACCTCACCTCTATAAAGACATACATGTTCTTCGGTCTGAAATGATGATTACCTAGGCACGTAAACCAATCAACCATTTGCAGAGAGTGAGCTTAGCTCATTCGGCTTTAAAACATTTGGACTCATATTTCAATGAAAACGTCATCTTCCGCAATGAATTGTCTTTCAGTAAACTAAGAGAAAACTCTCCACAAAAGACTGCTTTTAATTGAAAGCGCCATCTATCCTTTTCTTTTGTATATTACCAAGATTGGGAAAGTTATCGACCCAACTTCACAACCATAGTTAGCTTGAACGCCAGCATGGAGCTCGAGATTGCTTGCGTCATACCTTTTTTCTTGACCCTGTACCTACATATATACACTCAAATAAGGATACACTCATTGCTTATGCCTCATCTTTTATAAGGAATCGTCACCCACAATGCGCTGGCATTATTCCCACCTTCATTTCAAAATTTACCTCAAAAATAAACCTCATCAATGAGATTCCTGAGAAATTTCGCGTCCGATATGTGTCACATTGCAATATTCACGACCCACTCTAAAATGTCCTATTAAAATCTGACAACTTGAAGTTTGTTTCCTTTTGGCCTTTGAAGTCCGTTTTAAGATTTAAATAAATAATAAACAAATGTGAATATTGCTTTTTTTGTTAAACAAATTTAAACAAATTTATGCGAATAATTAACACTTTGAAATATAATAAAAGGCGACAAACCCATTAAATTTATAATAATCTTCAAAGTACTGACTCACAGGCCATTATTTCTGTCTATACCCAAGTCGAAGAGTTCAAAGTGAGTCATCTGAGTAAAAAATATATTACACACGCGGAATCACCCTATAAAAGTCGGGCGCGTATAACAGCGACAAAATAAAACCACACAAACGGGGATCACAGAAATAGAAACCTCGTGTGGAAAACAATGAGAGATATTCGCCCAAAAGAAAACTCTGAACGTAAGCCAATTTTCTAAATTTTATCGGTTCCCGAGTGCACTGTGCGACGTCGTCGTAGTCGTTGTTGACGTTGTATTGTTGTAGTAGCATCTTTCGGGCCAGCACAACGGTATACAATACCAGAAATAGATTGGTCGACTCACGTAGACAGCTTGACGCTGCTGCAATTCGTCGCCATTCCTAGCGAGACTTTGCATTCGAATTCCCTCTGACTGCATCATCGGCGAGAATGGTGAGCCAAAAGTACATCACGCAATTGTAGTAGAAGGACTCTGGGGCGTCCGGTAGTGGCGGCGGCGGCAGCGGCGGTGGGCTGAACATAAAATAAACCAACAGAAATGAAATAACAGAAAAAGAAAGTTGAGATTCGCAAGCAAATTTATCACATTTCGATACGCAAATAGCGAAAAAAAAAAACCAAAAGAAAAAGGAGAAACGCAAAGCCCTTGGGATACGTTGCAATACGGCACAGAGTGTCGACACCCGTTAAGACTTGTGTGGCTAAAGGTGACGCTGAGGAATTTATTTTCTTCGATTTGTATTGTTTTAAGGAGGGGAAATGTTTGAATATAGCGGTAATTGGATTTCAAAGGAGTTTATTGCCAGATGATGGAGATGCTAGGACTGGGAGAGCAGTTTTTCTGAAATTATCTGGATTTATTTTGACGTTTGGTAATGTTACTCGCTGTCACTCGACAGAAGGATGAAAAAATACTGAAAAACCGGCGAAACAAAGAAAAGCAATAGGAAAGTGAATCAATCTAATTGTTGTGAAAAGCATTAGTTTTGATGGAAACAGAATTTGTTGTTGAAAACAAATTTCATTGGCGCTGACAACTAATGTGTCAAAAAGACTGTGGAAGTGTTCAGACAGGACTATCAATCTGAACCCGAAAACGTCAAAAATACAGTCTGTCAGTTGTTTTGGGATAATTCCGCATTGGGTTGAAGGTGAACGTCGTATAGTTCAGTCTATTTGGAAAAAAAGTTGGTTAGGAACGTATGACACCTAAGATTATTAGCGATTTGTCTGACTGACATTTTTCCTTCCGTTTGAGGAGAGAGTTTTAATCCCAATCCTAGCATGTCATAGGACTAGGTTGCGTTGTAAGCAAAGTATTAAGTCTTCTGATCAAGTGACCAGTTTATTCAGCACAGATTGTTCAGTACTGATTCTTGAAGAATACACTGGAATGACAAACTCTTAACAGAGTTGCCTTCAATGGATGCATTTATGGGACTATTCATGAGTAAATGCCCTACAACACGGCAAATATGTTCTACAACTCCGGAAAAGTCACCCAAGATGTTGCTTTAGAATTGCTGAAGACTGAAATCTTTTAGAAATGTGGAACAAAAGTAATTTTAGGAGATAGCCAGTTGAACATGGAGGCTATGTGCCCTGCTTTGGCGTGGTCTCATTGGGTTCGATTTTTTGGCTAAACATCTGAAACTGCAGGAGATCTTTCCAAAAAAAAGGTGGTTAATGGGCATTTTGTTGGAGCAAGATGCCTAAACTATAGTTTTCGTTGATCCTAAATAGTAGGTATGGAGAAAAAGTAGAATAGACGAAAGAACAGATCCCTGCCTAAAGCCATCTTCAATGGTGGCCTTGATTTCAGGTTTTTAAACTTAAGATGGGACAGAATTAGTCATACTTATTTAGTGCGTGTTTTGCTATGCCCAAGACAACTTGTATTTGGCTGCTATTGAAGCGGTATTTTCAAGATCAAAGGACTCATACCTACGCAATTCTGACAAGTCTGTCTGTAATCGCGTTACCTTCATTCTTAGGCATTCCTCCTTGAGTAGACGGAATTCTTTTATAAAAAATGCGGTCAACCGATTCTTAGGTTTTTGGATAACCGCTTCTGTAGATGTGCCTGCATGACTGATTTGCATCAACAATAATTATTCTTGATCTGATAGACCATGCCAATCTCTCAGCACAAGCACGTTATACACACCTTGCAGCTCTAAATGCATCGAGTTGCTTAATTCGACGTCTCAATATCTTTTTTGTATGAAATTATGCAATGCATAAGCGTCTTGTCAGTTGTATCCCTACTTGACATACATAACAACACTTATAACTTATGTTACCAACCCAGTGCTCACGTGTAACATGCGACATGTCACTTCTACCATATGTTCTCGTTCCCTAACCACCCGCACAGCAGCCGCAACACCAACCCCCCAAGGAGGATAAATTCACATATTTTATCGTGGAATGTGATTGTTGAAATTTATTGTTGCTGTAACAAAGTTTTATACCCCAGTCTCCTTGTCGCACCGGATCGCCCACTTTTATAACTTCACACTGCAAGGAATGGAAATTATTTGAATTTCCTGTGCAAGGAAGTTATACCGAAAGAGAGAGAGATGATCCAGGACGAAACAGACGACAATGCAGAGGCTGCCTCTAGAAATGCAGGAGTAGAGTGTTCATTTGTTGTAGACGGCATGTAAGTAAGTTCAGTACATAAGTCATATTTGCCAAGGTACGACCAGGTAAACTTTATTATGACACATGAGAGTCAGGACGAACGAGGCCCCATACCATACGAAGGTATTCATCGTTTTATCCAAAGGAAAACTTAATTTTCTAGTTTACGAAGGAGGATAAGTGCATGTCTGGCATTAGTGTGCTTCGTCTAGCCTTTCGTTACAATGTGATGCTTAATGAAACGTAAACGTGAGTTTTATTTTGCTTAGATGTTTGGGTGCGCTCACGCTGATGACAAATGACGTGTGGTAGGACGTGCAGAGGACTGGGGAGGGCTTGTCATTCCTTGGGGGATGGAGTGAAACTAGCAGAAAGTGAATTGTTCATAGCTGAAGTAATTTTAAGTTAGAGTGCAAGATGTATCTATAAAACTTGCAATAATTCTTGTTATTCAAAAATGTCTGGTGAGTGATGAGTTGCTAAAGTTAGAGCTGAAGTAGTAAGGACCTTATATTTTGATTGATTACGTCTTGAGAAACGACTCTGTTTAAATATTGAAATTAATTCCAATGAACTATTCGCTGCTCTATGTCGAGATATTTGGATTTTACTACCAAAGCAGGGTCCTAAGTTAAAACAAGGACGCATTGGAATCACCGTATATATCAGGAAGTAGGTAAAACCAATGACCAGAAGAATCTTCAGAACATTTATAAACCATGTAGCTTGAGGATAGAGCTAAGAATAGAATATTCGGGTAAGCCTTGGTACATAAGTAGGTATATACATATATGTATATGTATAAATAGATCTCTGATAGGGCGGGACGCATCTTGAAAGGTAATCAACTTGACTATTTAGGCTTTGACTGTTTAACATAGTATACTTCGATTAGGTAGTAGGGGTAGAGGACAGAAAAGAAAGTGTAACGAAAGTTCGTAATATGAACCATATGTTATGTACAAGAAAATTTTTCAAAGTGATACCGACATTCGCAATTCTTGTACCCCACGTCGATGAGAGGCTACCCGGACATATAGCAACACTCTGCCTCATTTTTTGGTTCCTCCGTTAAATCGCGCTGCAAGAGAGAATCTTCCAAACGACCGACCCAAGGAGTTATTTCGATTTTTTTTCTGATTCGAAATATCTTTCACTCTCGAGGATTTCATTCCAATTTGGATCTTATCTTAGGTCTTTGGTTCAATTGTATTGACAGGGTTATGCACTCCATGTGTTTCAGTCTTGCTTTGGATTCATCGAGACGCGGAATGAATTTATTTGCGACGTTGTACCTACTTCCTTAATCCATCTGTTTCGTCATAATCTCCTCCAGACAGTTGTGCGCTCTTTAGCGGTGGGTGGATGCTGCCAAGGCATCCACACGATTGTCCTTCAATATATACACATAGTCAACCTTGCATAGATGTCTATAAATACGGCAGGAGATCCTGCGAGGGTTTTTTTCGTATAGGCCTTCCCCAGAGTTCGTATTGTAGATTTTTCTAAAAATTTGTTTGGGCCATGCGATTGCAAATCAACGATGACACTACGGCCTTTTTAGTTCTGGATTTTGATCCAGGATAGCTTCTATTACGCCACTCGCAGGACATCCTTTTTACGCCATTGGATTTATGTGTTCAAGTATGTATGTGAAAGATAAGAATTTGATTAAAATAGACTTCCAAAGCTTCAATAGCTCTGTTGTTTATACCAACCTTCTGCTGGTCACAAAGCCCACCAGGGATGATACATTTTTCTATTGACAGCTAGACTGTCACCAAAGCGACTCGAAACCTGGCTTATACTTCAATGAAACTCTGAAACCATTACCAGTTCAACATATCCACGCGGAGACCCATTTTATAGTCATAAGTCTCAAAGTTCAATTTCTCGAGAAAATGCTTAAAAATTTTGATAGACTTTCCTACCCTGCTCACTACCCTGCTTTCTGATGATACTCATATCTTAGCACTATTCGTCTTGATAAGGTCTTTTCTTTGTCCAAGACTTGGTGTCCAAAAATCAACATTTGCTTATTTATCCTTTGATGACGCATAGAACTTCTTCATTCACTGATTTGTAGTTTCAAGCAGTTTCGCCACAAGATGTAGTCTAGTTGGTCAGGGATGTTACAATGATGCCGCCTGCCGAATCTGATCTCCTGTCAAGTGAGGAATGACAAGTGGAATCTGACACAAGAAGTTCAATTATGGAGGTTTACTGCCTCTCAAGCAAGAGACAGCATTTACTAAAACTTGCTTAAGAGGGCTCAAACCTGCATACAACCATTCCACGTCATTTTCCAGATTGCCATACAACAATTAGCTTAACTAAGTTGTATCTGCTGAAGTACACACGATGACGTATGAACTCACATTCCTGTTTTCGTTTCCGCAGTTGCATCACATCTAAACCGAGGAAGACCTCCCAAGTTGAAGCGTCGAAATGCGATTTTAAGAAAAAAAATTTAAAAAAAAACAATGAAACGTGAAAAAAGAATAAATAATCCCAAAAGCAACGACGACGACGACAGGCAAAACCCTCCGCCAGTAACAACTGGCAGACAGATAGTCAGCTCCGTTTGGGCTTCCGAGAATTCCTCTCCTTGTCCACCACCTCCCTTGCGAAGTCCACACTGCGTTCAGCAATGTTTTTTTTATTTTTTTTTATTTTTTGGTTTTACTTCAGCCCTAATCGCCAATCTATTCCGGTGACAAACACATCACAGATAGGCAAACTGACGAAGCGAAACCGCCACACAACGTCACACACGTTCAAGACAGCCAGGGAACAGCATTTTAAGACTTTTTCTCCTCGCCATTGCTGTTGTTGTCTTTCGCTTTGGTTTCAGTTGCAGTTCATCGAGCTTGACTCGCGTTGCCTGCATTGTTCTTTTGCGGTTTCTATGTATCTCTGCCAGTTGTGTATCTGTCAGTGCCAAGAGGGCCCATGCCCACCACACAGTCATCGGAGTCCAAATGTCTGATCTGGCTGCGAAATTAGTCAGTACTCGTAGAAGTCAGTCTAATTATAAATCTAGGAAAGGACTGACTGAAATGCACAACGCAAGCGAATGCCTAAATAAAGATCACCACACGCTTGATTTGTATCGCATTATGGCCAGAATTAGATTCTCTTAACAGTCGCAGTACATTAGTCATAAACTTGCTGACTGATTGAGTGAGTGATTGTTGGCAGACAGTCAGACTATACGCCGACAGATGGACAATGACGTGTCTGATGAGAACGAAGGAGAAATATTCCAGACTCGAGATTGTAATTAGAGAGTGGGTTCGACCAAAAGTCACAGTCGCCTGTTCCTTCGTTGGCCATTATTGTATGTATCTTGAAGGTATAAAATGAACTTTTTGGAATGTAACCTTTGATTTATTGTTTCCCTGACGGTGGCTGCTTATTCTCATCCTGAATGCCATGGAATGGGAAGAAGGTATCTTTCACGATTCATTGTGTCCAGAAAATGCATTTAAAGGAGGCAGATACCGATGTCTTGTTGGAATTCATTTTTCATGTTCAGCTTAGTTTTATACGCTACACCACCAGCACCACCACCGACCGTGGGGAAGATTAATGGAGACGATTCCTGTCGGCCCCCGGTCTATTGTTCCATTAATTGGAAATGGTAATTTATCAAATGGCGGAAGAATATGGCCGGTGATATGAGGGACTGCCAGACAGGGAGACAGGGAGAGCGACTCCTTTGATTTGTTCAGATTTTCTGCTAATTCATCTTCGTTAGTTATTGATTAGTCTGATGCAAGGTAGACCTTAGGCTATTCGAAGTTGGGAAATTCTGCTGATTGATGTTGATGTTCGATTGGATTCGGATATTAACTTTGTACTTTCTTAAGCCATCTGTGAAGTCTTCTTTATTCTGATATATACCTGCTGTCTTTCAAAGACTTCAGAAAGCCATTGTTCTCGATTGGTTACTCCTTGATTGGATGCAATGCAATGGAGGCCTTAAGTTGAGCGACTGTAACTGAAGTAAATTTAATGAGCGAACGTGTATGGTACCTGCTATCGTCTTGGAATGGATTCTTCTCAGGTGAGACGCTGTACAAATTGATTTACAAAAATTCCTTCAAGAGTGGTCTTTCGAGAAGCTTTACTCTAATTCACGTATACGGGTCCGTTTTTCCTAAAATTTCAAATTAATCAAGGGGTTTCTGAATTTTTTTCGATGGACGGACAATTTTCTTGATCTCTAGAAACTTCTCTCTTTGAATTCTATTGAAGTAATTCTATTCAAATCTTAGCCACTGGGTATTTCTTTACAGATAAAGGGCGTGGCTACCTCTATTTGGAAACAAAAGTTCAGGATTTTATCAAGAATTCCCAGAATCGGATTTAAAAATTATAATAAATAAATTGGAGACGGCAGAGGAGGCGTAACCCAACACAACACAAGTATGAATTGTAAGGAAAGAAAAGATGACATTCGTTGTTAGGTACAATTACTTTACTTTCTTGTAGAAAAAATGGAGAAAATTAATTTTTTTTAATAGTAATGGAACCAAAATATTCATTCGATTCTATAGAATATGTTGAAGTTAACGTAGAAAGCTAGATACTTGAACAAAAAGGGTTTGGAAATGGTTTGATTGGGAGGAAACGGAGTAGGCCATGGTCTGCCATTTTGTGAGCAATGAAGCTGTCGTTTAATTGACAACTGACAGTAAAATGGCAAATCTGTAAAAAATGGTTGAAGATGAAGGGAGAATAGAAAACACTGACAAGGGAGACCCAAGAATGAAATCTGTCACGGTTTCAAATTCTTCGTGCTTCAAAAGAAAAGAGAATTTTGAAGTTTTGATCAATTGGCGATGAATTCGCTGAATATAAACATTTTTTTTGTTTATTTTGAGGTTTCATGTTTAAATCTAGAATTATCCTGTTGATCGAGTTCTAAAGAGGTAAACTAATAAAAATTGTAAAACCAAAACCAAGCCAGCTTGCAGATTCTGCATCAATCGCGTGGTGACCAGTAGTGAAGTTAGTTGTGCCTCTTGTACTGAGGTTGTTTCATCACATCTTGCACAACAGGCAGGTGTAATGGTGGCGTTATTCTCTCTTCATGAAGATTCTTCTTTGCTATTGTTGCTCTGATAACAAGCCAGCTTTCTTGAGACTTTATCATTTGTTCAGGGTTTTTGTATAGCTTGTACTGGGCAGAAGCTGTCCGAAGGAGAATATTTTGTGGGTCCATCTGCCTCTGTCGAAGATGTATTTCTTTTTTGGCTTTATTCTTCTCCTGGGTTTCATGTGTCAAAATATCAATAGATACAAGTGCGCTCGTAACACGAGTCCCATTGCATGACTTATTCCGACATGAACTGCATGTGTTGGTTGGGATTGGAAGTGATACTTCCACTTTGGTAATAAGGAATCTTTCTCTGAACTTTGATTATTGAACAGTTTGGGGTGAATCTGGGCCTCAACCAAAAATTTAACCGCCTCCAGTTGCGCATACCTCGTCCGTTAAGATTCCCTTTTACTTGTGCGCTACACCTAAGCCGAGGTTCTCCTTTCCCTGTTAAGGTCTTTCTGCGCCTCCGGGTTCTATTTGAGGACAATGTGCTTCGGAGTGTAGATTTCCATTCGTTCTACTTGTGTTAGCCATTTCAAACGAGAAATTCCCAGTTTCTTGACTAGATCGATGTCGATCTACAGCTCTTATAGTTCGTTGTTGAATCTCTTCGTCCATGCAAACGGAACTGAATGTCTTCCGAAGAATTTCTTTGTGAAAACGAGCGAGGATATCGCCATAAAGTAGGATTGGAGTGATCACGGTCATGGTCCTTAGTTGTTTAAAAAGGGCTTTACTACTAAATGGCCCAAAGAAACATACATATACTGACAAGAGTGTCAGACTTGACCGCACATCTCTCCCCAGGAAAAAACAAGGAGGTGGACAACTGTCTTGCGACTTTTACTGACTGAATCGGTACATTAGACCAATTAGACCATTAGAATCTGACTGTTTTCGTAAACTTCTTCTGGTGTGACATCCTTGATTTATGCCTTTAACTTCAGTAAAGCCCTAACAATTTTTTGACAGTTTATTCCAGTTAACGTAGAGGTGTATCTATCTGATAACCGAGCCCGTATGTTAGCAGCCATGTCACCATGTCGGAGATGACTATCAATCGGTCTTTCAAGAGTTTAAGGAATGTTGATAATGACAGACTTAAAAGGGTAAAACCTTTCTCCTTCTTTGAGTACTTTAGTCACTTCCAAGTATATGGACAGGACAGATTTTCTAAGAATTCCTTCATCAACTAATATGTCCATCCTACGTCTCCCTTTCATTCACAAATTTCGTTCTACAAACATTAACAATGTGTACAAGAACAATTAGTAAGTTCAAGGACAACCTAATTCGTGTTCGACAATATTCCCTTCAGCTGATGTCGTGTTTCTTATGCACAACTCGGCTTATTGACCTTTAAATATCTGATGTTTCTTTGATATCTACTTGGCGGTGATTTATTGTCGTTGCAGGAATAAATTCGCTCGAACTCAGTTAATAAATTAATCAAAAGTTTCGACTTACTTTGTTGTTTAGACATTTCTGAACTCATCGCTCTCAAGGTGCGCTTTTTTTAATGAAAAGACACTGTAGTTACCTTCTGCTTTCTCATAATTATGAAGGTAGCCTCGCGTTCCAAGACAGAAAGGTTTAAATTGAATTTGAAGGAATATAGTATCTTCAATTCTACTGAATATCCTTGCGAATGGATGCTGTGGCATTGCTGGGTTACTTTAAGGAAAAGTCATAGATTTTTGTAGACTTTTCAGATGCCTTTCTGAAGTCAGTCTTCGAAAGCAGTATTTTCACACCTCTTGAGCAGCATACATAGGTATGTGTTTCGTCCACCTTTGCCCACAGGGAGCTAATAAGCCCTCTTTGTTCGTTGTCCACCTTACTTTTGAGGCTGACTTCAGTCCCATTCCATTCGGAGGAAAAAGTTCATTCCGTTTTCAAAGGTTATTAACTTCATTGTTCACCTTTCACAGTACGAGTATCTTGAAAAGGTCTACGTAAGCACTTTGCCACGCAAGAAACAATGCAAGACAACATCTTGCTAATTAGCAGTTGCATTCGTTCCACTCCATATCTGAAGGATGATGCGTTTTCTCCAGCTCCTCACCAATATTACTAACACATTGTATCCTCCAACGCACTGCACTGTCATGCAGGCTAATTAGTGCAAATCACCATCAGCAATGCGCCTTCCCCCCATTACAGGTGCACTTAACAATCTTCCTTGCATCCACTGCCATACCTACTGCAGTAAAAGTATACATACATATATGCCGAGCTTTGTGTTGTCCTTGTGGGTCACCTCTTAATTGTTTCAAGTGGACACTCAACGCCAGACAACGTTGTACGTTGTCGTTGTTGTCATTGTCGTCCTCGTCGTCCTCGTCGTCGTGTTCGTTGATGGTTGTCAATTGATGTAATAGTTGCATGGCACCTAACTTAGTCTCCTTTGGTTTGTAGGTGACTTCCTTGAATCCTCTAAGTCCCTGCAACATCTTCAGACATTTCACCCACACAATGGGCGAAGTAGATTTAGGCAGTAGCAAGTCAAGTCTGTTCAAACTCTTTCTCTGTAGTGCAGTGATGGTGGAGTCTAAGTGCCTTTGTCTGAGAGGTTTTTCGGCCCGCCACAGGGTAATACTCCACATTCTGTTACTTGGCAAAAGTTATCCTTCCATGTTTTTTTTTTGTGTAATGTACACATGCACACCCCAGACAAAGAGTTACAAACAGTGCGACGCACCGAAGGACTAAAACTTCAACTGGATCCTCTAAGTGTGTGGATGTCGTCTATATATTGGCGGAGGCGCCAATCAGGTGAACGACGACGCTAACGTCGATATTACAGGCTACGACGCACGTACACATACATGCAGAGTAACTTTAAGTGACCAAAGTAAGCAGACGACAAAGTTATCGCGCCCGTCCTTATGAAAGGATAACGATTGCTGCCATCCCATGTGTATAAGCCAGGCCAGCATGTATGTACGCATTAACGAGATGTAATTAAATGGTGGCGCAGCCCTTCCCCGCCGCTGGCTGGGTGTCTGTTAAGTGGGCATAGTGGCGAACGGAAATGGGTCGGAGGATTTAATTTAAATTAATTAATTCGCTCTTACAAGGCATAATGCATGCGGCACTTAATCGATGCGGTGGCTTTGCACATTTAAAGTGCTACATGATGTATGAGCTGTAATTGGTGATTGTGCCGCAGTTGGACATCGTTACAAAGAGTAACAGTATTCCAGACAAACGATCCTTTTTACCGCCACCGTTAACTTATCTACGAGCAGGATGTCCTTGCGAACGCAATGTTGAGTCCTCCAATAAGGAAGAAAGAATTTGCATCAATTTTTTCGTTGTTTTTTCGAGGATACCTACCGAATTGGATTTAACTTGTCGAGTTGGTAGACAACCAGAAAAGGATACAAAAAAAGGAGAGAAATGAAAACCCTTCCGGCTGGAATTGATGGGTGCACTAAACAAAAGTGTCCCAGCGTGAAGTATAGGGGCGATGACTATGGTTGGTCGTCGTCCTTCGTTTTTATCTTCCTTCGGCGTTGTTGTTTGTGCACAATTGAAATCCCAGAATGCACAGGCTATAGTTGTTTATTGTTGTGCATCACAGGAATTGAATAGAAGATGTGCAACGCCATCGAGGAGCTTATGATGTATCGAAGTGCACGTCGTTTTGCAATCGGCAGTAAACAGTCTAGACAGTATCATACTACTACCTTCCTTCATATGCAGGCGGCGGCGGCGGCGGCAGCAGCGATGGTGGCCAGCGTTGAATGGGTTGCAAACCCATCACATCAGGAACAGCAGTCGCCGATGCTGCCACATATGAAGTGTGTCTGTTACTTTCTGTCCATTAATTTAGCACAGAATTCCAGACAGACAGCCAGACATACATATATTTCCCGAATGGTGTCGCCCTTTCCCTTTGGTTCCCAACTGCAGTTGCGGAGCCTCCTGAACACAACAGATTACTGTCTGGCTATGTCAAAATTTTAGGACGCAATGGATTTGATTCGACACAGCTAGTGCATTGTGCATGGTAATGGCCGGCTGGACAAGGCCATTGGGAGGATGGGAGGGCTCGACGTAATAGAAAAATGGTCAGTGAGCATTGCGCTGACACTGCATAGTGCGTGCTGTATTGTACCATCGCAGCAAAACAATTAAATGCAGATGTGTTGACTGCGTGCTGAAGTGGGGCTACATTGGACATTACATGGAGAGGAGGTACGTGATGGAGTAAACTCTGGACATCCAATTTACAATTGTAAATATTTCATGCCGAAGGGGTTGGTTTATTAGATACAGGTCATTTGAGGTGCTTCTTCCTGTCAAGAAGGAGATTTTGGTACCTGTTGAGTGAGGAAGTTAGTTGCTTCGGTATCTATGGATATTGAGGTATTCCAAAATCTCAAACCACTCTTTGGGATACTAAACTAGAGACCAACAAGTAATCGATGTCTCCTCACCTACTAAAGGCTAATATGTTGAATAACTATAGACTGGAGGCTCGTCCCCTCGAGCCATACGAATATAGCACCGAGAGTTAAGTATCTGGTTCGGTGGCGCATGATTAACCATTTTTTCAGAAATGTTTTGGTTGAAAATTTTTCTGCCTTGAATCTGCATTTCGAGGCAGCAGCTAAGCTAGTTTGTGCCCTAAATGCACAGAAATAGAACTGCTGGCTCAAGAAGCGTGGTTGGAGGATATAGTGAGATTGTGGGTATCCAGTTCTGTGGGCTATACAAAGCCCTTTTTTCACACATTTTTTGGTTGAAAAATTTTCTGTTTCCAATCTGCATTTTGAGGCAGCAGCTACGCTAGTTTGTGCTTTAAATGCACAGAAACAGAACAGCTGGCTAGAGATGCGTGATTGGAGGATGTAGTGAGATTGTGGGTATCCAGTTCTGTGGGCTATACATAGCAATTTTTTTCATACATTTTTTGGTTGAAAAATTTTCTGTTTCCAATCTGCATTTCGAGGCAGCAGCTACGCTAGTTTGTGCTTTAAATGCACAGAAACAGAACTGCTGGCTCAAGAAGCGTGCTTGGAGAATATAGTGAGATTGTGGGTATCCAGTTCTGTGGGCTATACATAGCACTATTTTTGACACATTTTTTGGTTGAAAAATTTTCTGCCTTCAATCTGCATTTCGAGGCAGCAGCTAAGCTAGTTTGTGCCTTAAAGGCACAGAAACAGAACAGCTGGCTAGAGATGCGTGATTGGAGGATGTAGTGAGATTGTGGGTATCCAGTTCTGTGGGCTATACATAGCAATTTTTTTCATACATTTTTTGGTTGAAAAATTTTCTGCCTCCAATCTGCATTTCGAGGCAGCAGCTAAGCTAGTTTGTGCCCTAAATGCACAGAAATAGAACTGCTGGCTCAAGAAGCGTGGTTGGAGGATATAGTGAGATTGTGGGTATCCAGTTCTGTGGGCTATACAAAGCCCTTTTTTCACACATTTTTTGGTTGAAAAATTTTCTGTGTCCAATCTGCATTTCGAGGCAGCAGCTAAGCTAGTTTGTGCCCTAAATGCACAGAAATAGAACTGCTGGCTCAAGAAGCGTGGTTGGAGGATATAGTGAGATTGTGGGTATCCAGTTCTGTGGGCTATACAAAGCCCTTTTTTCACACATTTTTTGGTTGAAAAATTTTCTGTGTCCAATCTGCATTTCGAGGCAGCAGCTAAGCTACTTTGTGCCCTAAATGTACAGAAATAGAACTGCTGGCTCAAGAAGCGTGGTTGGAGGATATAGTGAGATTGTGGGTATCCAGTTCTGTGGGCTATACATCGCAATTTTTTTCATACATTTTTTGGTTGAAAAATTTTCTGCCTCCAATCTGCATTTCGAGGCAGCAGCTAAGCTAGTTTGTGCCCTAAATGCACAGAAATAGAACTGCTGGCTCAAGAAGCGTGGTTGGAGGATATAGTGAGATTGTGGGTATCCAGTTCTGTGGGCTATACAAAGCCCTTTTTTCACACATTTTTTGGTTGAAAAATTTTCTGTTTCCAATCTGCATTTTGAGGCAGCAGCTACGCTAGTTTGTGTTTTAAATGCACAGAAACAGAACTGCTGGCTGAAGAAGCGTGGTTGGAGGATATAGTGAGATTGTTTGTATCCAGTTCTGTGGGCTATACAAAGCCCTTTTTTCACACATTTTTTGGTTGAAAAATTTTCTGTTTCCAATCTGCATTTTGAGGCAGCAGCTACGCTAGTTTGTGCTTTAAATGCACAGAAACAGAACTGCTGGCTGAAGAAGCGTGGTTGGAGGATATAGTGAGATTGTGGGTATCCAGTTCTGTGGGCTATACAAAGCCCTTTTTTCACACATTTTTTGGTTGAAAAATTTTCTGTTTCCAATCTGCATTTTGAGGCAGCAGCTACGCTAGTTTGTGCTTTAAATGCACAGAAACAGAACTGCTGGCTGAAGAAGCGTGGTTGGAGGATATAGTGAGATTGTGGGTATCCAGTTCTGTGGGCTATACAAAGCCCTTTTTTCACACATTTTTTGGTTGAAAAATTTTCTGTTTCCAATCTGCATTTTGAGGCAGCAGCTACGCTAGTTTGTGCTTTAAATGCACAGAAACAGAACTGCTGGCTGAAGAAGCGTGGTTGGAGGATATAGTGAGATTGTGGGTATCCAGTTCTGTGGGCTATACATCGCAATTTTTTTCATACATGTTTTGGTTGAAAAATTTTCTGCCTCCAATCTGCATTTCGAGGCAGCAGCTAAGCTAGTTTGTGCCCTAAATGCACAGAAATAGAACTGCTGGCTCAAGAAGCGTGGTTGGAGGATATAGTGAGATTGTGGGTATCCAGTTCTGTGGGCTATACAAAGCCCTTTTTTCACACATTTTTTGGTTGAAAAATTTTCTGCCTCCAATCTGCATTTCGAGGCAGCAGCTAAGCTAGTTTGTGCCCTAAATGCACAGAAATAGAACTGCTGGCTCAAGAAGCGTGGTTGGAGGATATAGTGAGATTGTGGGTATCCAGTTCTGTGGGCTATACATCGCAATTTTTTTCATACATTTTTTGGTTGGAAAATTTTCTGCCTCCAATCTGCATTTCGAGGCAGCAGCTAAGCTAGTTTGTGCCCTAAATGCACAGAAATAGAACTGCTGGCTCAAGAAGCGTGGTTGGAGGATATAATGAGATTGTGGGTATCCAGTTCTGTGGGCTATACAAAGCCCTTTTTTCACACATTTTTTGGTTGAAAAATTTTCTGTGTCCAATCTGCATTTCGAGGCAGCAGTTAAGCTAGTTTGTGCTCTAAATGCACAGAAACAGAACTGCTGGCTCAAGAAGCGTGGTTGGAGGATATAGTGAGATTGTGGGTATCCAGTTCTGTGGGCTATACAAAGCCCTTTATTCACACATTTTTTGGTTGAAAAATTTTCTGTGTCCAATCTGCATTTCGAGGCAGCAGTTAAGCTAGTTTGTGCTCTAAATGCACAGAAACAGAACTGCTGGCTCAAGAAGCGTGGTTGGAGGATATAATGAGATTGTGGGTATCCAGTTCTGTGGGCTATACAAAGCCCTTTATTCACACATTTTTTGGTTGAAAAATTTTCTGTGTCCAATCTGCATTTCGAGGCAGCAGTTAAGCTAGTTTGTGCTTTAAATGCACAGAAACAGAACTTCTGGCTGAAGAAGCGTGGTTGGAGGATATAGTGAGATTGTGGGTATCCAGTTCTGTGGGCTATACATCGCAATTTTTTTCATACATTTTTTGGTTGAAAAATTTTCTGCCTCCAATCTGCATTTCGAGGCAGCAGCTAAGCTAGTTTGTGCCCTAAATGCACAGAAACAGAACTGCTGGCTCACGAAGCGTGGTTGGAGGATATAGTGAGATTGTGGGTATCCAGTTCTGTGGGCTATACAAAGCCCTTTTTTCACACATTTTTTGGTTGAAAAATTTTTTGCCTTCAATCACGCATCTCGAGGCAGCTGTTCTGTTTCTGTGAATTGAGAGCACAAACTAGGTTAGCTGCTGCTTCGAAATGCAGATTGGAGGCAGAAAATTTTTCAACCAAAAAATGTGTGAAAAAAGGGCTTTGTATAGCCCACAGAACTGGATACCCACAATCTCACTATATCCTCCAACCACGCTTCTTGAGCCAGCCGTTCTATTTCTGTACATTTAGGGCACAAAGTAGCTTAGCTGCTACCTCGAAATGCAGATTGGAGGCAGAAAATTTTTCAACCAAAAAATGTGTGAATAAAGGGCTTTGTATAGCCCACAGAACTGGATACCCACAATCTCATTATATCCTCCAACCACGCGTCTTGAGCCAGCAGTTCTATTTCTGTGCATTTAAGGCACAAACTAGCTTAGCTGCTGCCTCGAAATGCAGATTGGAGGCAGACAATTTTTCAACCAAAAAATGTATGAAAAAAATTGCTATGTATAGCCCACAAAACTGGATACCCACAATCTCACTATATCCTCCAATCACAATTCTCGAGCCAGCAGTTCTGTTTCTGTGCATTTAAAGCACGAACTAGCGTAGCTGCTGCCTCAAAATGCAGATTGGAAACAGAAAATTTTTCAACCAAAAAATGTGTGAAAAAAGGGCTTTGAATAGCCCACAGAACTGGATACCCACAATCTCACTATATCCTCCAACCACGCTTCTTGAGCCAGCTGTTCTATTTCTGTGCATTTAGGGCACAAACTAGCGTAGCTACTGCCTCGAAATGCAGATTGGAAACAGAAAATTTTTCAACCAAAAAATGTGTGAAAAAAATTGCTATGTATAGCCCACAGAACTGGATACCCACAATCTCACTATATCCTCCAATCACGCTTCTCGAGCCAGCAGTTCTGTTTCTGTGCATTTAAAGCACAAACAAGCGTAGCTACTGCCTCGAAATGCAGATTGGAAACAGAAAATTTTTCAACCAAAAAATGTGTGAAAAAGGGCTTTGTATAGCCCACAGAACTAGATACCCACAATCTCATTATATAATCCAACCACGCTTCTTGAGCCAGCAGTTCTATTTCTGTGCATTTAGGGCACAAACTAGCGTAGCTGCTGCCTCGAAATGCAGATTGGAGGCAGAAAATTTTTCAACCAAAAAATGTGTGAAAAAAGGGTTTTGTATAGCCCACAGAACTAGATACCCACAATCTCATTATATCCTCCAAGCACGCTTCTTGAGCCAGCAGTTCTATTTCTGTGCATTTAGGGCACAAACTAGGTTAGCTGCTGCTTCGAAATGCAGATTGGAGGCAGCAAATTTTTCAACCAAAAAATGTATGAAAAAAATTGGTATGTATAGCCCACAGAACTGGATACCCACAATCTCACTATATCCTCCAACCACGCTTCTTCAGCCAGCAGTTCTGTTTCTGTGCATTTAGGGCACAAACTAGCTTAGCTGCTGCCTCGAAATTCAGATTGGAAACAGAAAATTTTTCAACCAAAAAATGTGTGAAAAAGGGCTTTGTATAGCCCACAGAACTAGATACCCACAATCTCATTATATCCTCCAAGCACGCTTCTTGAGCCAGCAGTTCTATTTCTGTGCATTTAGGGCACAAACTAGGTTAGCTGCTGCTTCGAAATGCAGATTGGAGGCAGCAAATTTTTCAACCAAAAAATGTATGAAAAAAATTGGTATGTATAGCCCACAGAACTGGATACCCACAATCTCACTATATCCTCCAATCACGCTTCTTGAGCCAGCAGTTCTGTTTCTGTGCATTTAGGGCACAAACTAGCTTAGCTGCTGCTTCGAAATGCAGATTGGAGGCAGAAAATTTTTCAACCAAAAAATGTGTGAAAAAAAGGGCAGTGTATAGCCCACAATTCTTGATACCCACAATCTGGGTATATCCTCCAATCGCGTATTTCAGGCCAGATATCCTGTTTCTGTGTATCCGAGGCGCAAACTAACTTTGCTGCTGTCTCGAAATGCAGATTGGAAGCAGAAAATTTTTCAACCAAAAAATGTATGAAAAAAATTGCGATGTATAGCCCACAGAACTGGATACCCACAATCTCACTATATCCTCCAACCACGCTTCTTCAGCCAGCAGTTCTGTTTCTGTGCATTTAGGGCACAAACTAGCTTAGCTGCTGCCTCGAACAGCAGATTGGAGGCAGAAAATTTTTCAACCAAAAAATGTATGAAAAAAATTGCTATGTATAGCCCACAGAACTGGATACCCACAATCTCACTATATCCTCCAATCACGCTTCTTGAGCCAGCAGTTCTGTTACTGTGCATTTAGGGCACAAACTAGCTTAGGTGCTGCTTCGAAATGCAGATTGGAGGCAGAAAATTTTTCAACCAAAAAATGTATGAAAAAAATTGCTATGTATAGCCCACAGAACTGGATACCCACAATCTCACTATATCCTCCAATCACGCTTCTTGAGCCAGCAGTTCTGTTACTGTGCATTTAGGGCACAAACTAGCTTAGCTGCTGCTTCGAAATGCAGATTGGAGGCAGAAAATTTTTCAACCAAAAAATGTATGAAAAAAATTGCGATGTATAGCCCACAGAACTGGATACCCACAATCTCACTATATCCTCCAATCACCCTTCTCGAGCCAGCAGTTCTGTTTCTGTGCATTTAAAGCACAAACTAGCGTAGCTGCTGCCTCGAAATGCAGATTGGAAACAGAAAATTTTTCAACCAAAAAATGTGTGAAGAAAGGGCTTTGTATAGCCCACAGAACTAGATACCCACAATCTCATTATATCCTCCAAGCACGCTTCTTGAGCCAGCAGTTCTATTTCTGTGCATTTAGGGCACAAACTAGCTTAGCTGCTGCCTCGAAATGCAGATTGGAGGCAGAAAATTTTTCAACCAAAAAATGTATGAAAAAAATTGCTATGTATAGCCCACAGAACTGGATACCCACAATCTCACTATATTCTCCAAGCACGCTTCTTGAGCCAGCAGTTCTGTTTCTGTGCATTTAGGGCACAAACTAGCTTAGCTGCTGCCTCGAAATGCAGATTGGAGGCAGAAAATTTTTCAACCAAAAAATGTATGAAAAAAATTGCGATGTATAGCCCACAGAACTGGATACCCACAATCTCACTATATCCTCCAACCACGCTTCTTCAGCCAGCAGTTCTATTTCTGTGCATTTAGGGCACAAACTAGCGTAGCTGCTGCCTCGAAATGCAGATTGGAGGCAGAAAATTTTTCAACCAAAAAATGTATGACAAAAATTGCTATGTATAGCCCACAGAACTGGATACCCACAATCTCACTATATCCTCCAACCACGCTTCTTCAGCCAGCAGTTCTGTTTCTGTGCATTTAGGGCACAAACTAGCTTAGCTGCTGCCTCGAACAGCAGATTGGAGGCAGAAAATTTTTCAACCAAAAAATGTATGAAAAAAATTGCTATGTATAGCCCACAGAACTGGATACCCACAATCTCACTATATCCTCCAATCACGCTTCTTGAGCCAGCAGTTCTGTTACTGTGCATTTAGGGCACAAACTAGCTTAGGTGCTGCTTCGAAATGCAGATTGGAGGCAGACAATTTTTCAACCAAAAAATGTGTGAAAAAAAGGGCAGTGTATAGCCCACAATTCTTGATACCCACAATCTGGGTATATCCTCCAATCGCGTATTTCAGGCCAGTTATCCTGTTTCTGTGTATCCGAGGCGCAAACTAACTTTGCTGCTGTCTCGAAATGCAGATTGGAAGCAGAAAATTTTTCAACCAAAAAATGTATGAAAAAAATTGCGATGTATAGCCCACAGAACTGGATACCCACAATCTCACTATATCCTCCAACCACGCTTCTTCAGCCAGCAGTTCTGTTTCTGTGCATTTAGGGCACAAACTAGCTTAGCTGCTGCCTCGAACAGCAGATTGGAGGCAGAAAATTTTTCAACCAAAAAATGTATGAAAAAAATTGCTATGTATAGCCCACAGAACTGGATACCCACAATCTCACTATATCCTCCAATCACGCTTCTTGAGCCAGCAGTTCTGTTACTGTGCATTTAGGGCACAAACTAGCTTAGGTGCTGCTTCGAAATGCAGATTGGAGGCAGAAAATTTTTCAACCAAAAAATGTATGAAAAAAATTGCTATGTATAGCCCACAGAACTGGATACCCACAATCTCACTATATCCTCCAATCACGCTTCTTGAGCCAGCAGTTCTGTTACTGTGCATTTAGGGCACAAACTAGCTTAGCTGCTGCTTCGAAATGCAGATTGGAGGCAGAAAATTTTTCAACCAAAAAATGTATGAAAAAAATTGCGATGTATAGCCCACAGAACTGGATACCCACAATCTCACTATATCCTCCAATCACCCTTCTCGAGCCAGCAGTTCTGTTTCTGTGCATTTAAAGCACAAACTAGCGTAGCTGCTGCCTCGAAATGCAGATTGGAAACAGAAAATTTTTCAACCAAAAAATGTGTGAAGAAAGGGCTTTGTATAGCCCACAGAACTAGATACCCACAATCTCATTATATCCTCCAAGCACGCTTCTTGAGCCAGCAGTTCTATTTCTGTGCATTTAGGGCACAAACTAGCTTAGCTGCTGCCTCGAAATGCAGATTGGAGGCAGAAAATTTTTCAACCAAAAAATGTATGAAAAAAATTGCTATGTATAGCCCACAGAACTGGATACCCACAATCTCACTATATTCTCCAAGCACGCTTCTTGAGCCAGCAGTTCTGTTTCTGTGCATTTAGGGCACAAACTAGCTTAGCTGCTGCCTCGAAATGCAGATTGGAGGCAGAAAATTTTTCAACCAAAAAATGTATGAAAAAAATTGCGATGTATAGCCCACAGAACTGGATACCCACAATCTCACTATATCCTCCAACCACGCTTCTTCAGCCAGCAGTTCTATTTCTGTGCATTTAGGGCACAAACTAGCTTAGCTGCTGCCTCGAAATGCAGATTGGAGGCAGAAAATTTTTCAACCAAAAAATGTATGACAAAAATTGCTATGTATAGCCCACAGAACTGGATACCCACAATCTCACTATATCCTCCAACCACGCTTCTTCAGCCAGCAGTTCTGTTTCTGTGCATTTAGGGCACAAACTAGCTTAGCTGCTGCCTCGAAATGCAGATTGGAGGCAGAAAATTTTTCAACCAAAAAATGTGTGAAAAAGGGCTTTGTATAGCCCACAGAACTAGATACCCACAATCTCACTATATCCCCCAATCACGCTGCTTGAGCCAGCAGTTCTGTTTCTGTGCATTTAGGGCACAAACTAGCTTAGCTGCTGCCTCGCAATGCAGATTGGAGGCAGAAAATTTTTCAACCAAAAAATGTATGAAAAAAATTGCGATGTATAGCCCACAGAACTGGATACCCACAATCTCACTATATCCTCCAATCACCCTTCTCGAGCCAGCAGTTCTGTTTCTGTGCATTTAAAGCACAAACTAGCGTAGCTGCTGCCTCGAAATGCAGATTGGAAACAGAAAATTTTTCAACTAAAAAATGTGTGAAGAAAGGGCTTTGTATAGCCCACAGAACTAGATACCCACAATCTCATTATATAATCCAACCACGCTTCTTGAGCCAGCAGTTCTATTTCTGTGCATTTAGGGCACAAACTAGCTTAGCTGCTGCCTCGAAATGCAGATTGGAGGCAGAAAATTTTTCAACCAAAAAATGTATGAAAAAAATTGCTATGTATAGCCCACAGAACTGGATACCCACAATCTCACTATATTCTCCAAGCACGCTTCTTGAGCCAGCAGTTCTGTTTCTGTGCATTTAGGGCACAAACTAGCTTAGCTGCTGCCTCGAAATGCAGATTGGAGGCAGAAAATTTTTCAACCAAAAAATGTATGAAAAAAATTGCGATGTATAGCCCACAGAACTGGATACCCACAATCTCACTATATTCTCCAAGCACGCTTCTTGAGCCAGCAGTTCTGTTTCCGTGCATTTAGGTCACAAACTAGCTTAACTGCTGCCTCGAACAGCAGATTGGAGGCAGAAAATTTTTCAACCAAAAAATGTATGAAAAAAATTGCTATGTATAGCCCACAGAACTGGATACCCACAATCTCACTATATCCTCCAACCACGCTTCTTCAGCCAGCAGTTCTGTTTCTGTGCATTTAGGGCACAAACTAGCTTAGCTGCTGCCTCGAAATGCAGATTGGAGGCAGAAAATTTTTCAACCAAAAAATGTATGAAAAAAATTGCGATGTATAGCCCACAGAACTGGATACCCACAATCTCACTATATTCTCCAAGCACGCTTCTTGAGCCAGCAGTTCTGTTTCCGTGCATTTAGGTCACAAACTAGCTTAACTGCTGCCTCGAACAGCAGATTGGAGGCAGAAAATTTTTCAACCAAAAAATTTATGAAAAAAATTGCTATGTATAGCCCACAGAACTGGATACCCACAATCTCACTATATTCTCCAAGCACGCTTCTTGAGCCAGCAGTTCTGTTTCTGTGCATTTAAAGCACAAACTAGCGTAGCTGCTGCCTCGAAATGCAGATTGGAAACAGAAAATTTTTCAACCAAAAAATGTGTGAAAAAGGGCTTTGTATAGCCCACAGAACTAGATACCCACAATCTCATTATATCCTCCAAGCACCCTTCTTGAGCCAGCAGTTCTATTTCTGTGCATTTAGGGCACAAACTAGCTTAGCTGCTGCCTCGAAATGCAGATTGCAGGCAGAAAATTTTTCAACCAAAAAATGTATGAAAAAAATTGCTATGTATAGCCCACAGAACTGGATACCCACAATCTCACTATATCCTCCAACCACGCTTCTTCAGCCAGCAGTTCTGTTTCTGTGCATTTAGGGCACAAACTAGCTTAGCTGCTGCCTCGAAATGCAGATTGGAGGCAGAAAATTTTTCAACCAAAAAATGTATGAAAAAAATTGCTATGTATAGCCCACAGAACTGGATACCCACAATCTCACTATATCCTCCAAGCACGCTTCTTGAGCCAGCAGTTCTGTTTCCGTGCATTTAGGTCACAAACTAGCTTAACTGCTGCCTCGAACAGCAGATTGGAGGCAGAAAATTTTTCAACCAAAAAATTTATGAAAAAAATTGCTATGTATAGCCCACAGAACTGGATACCCACAATCTCACTATATTCTCCAAGCACGCTTCTTGAGCCAGCAGTTCTGTTTCTGTGCATTTAAAGCACAAACTAGCGTAGCTGCTGCCTCGAAATGCAGATTGGAAACAGAAAATTTTTCAACCAAAAAATGTGTGAAAAAGGGCTTTGTATAGCCCACAGAACTAGATACCCACAATCTCATTATATCCTCCAAGCACCCTTCTTGAGCCAGCAGTTCTATTTCTGTGCATTTAGGGCACAAACTAGCTTAGCTGATGCCTCGAAATGCAGATTGCAGGCAGAAAATTTTTCAACCAAAAAATGTATGAAAAAAATTGCTATGTATAGCCCACAGAACTGGATACCCACAATCTCACTATATCCTCCAACCACGCTTCTTCAGCCAGCAGTTCTGTTTCTGTGCATTTAGGGCACAAACTAGCTTAGCTGCTGCCTCGAAATGCAGATTGGAGGCAGAAAATTTTTCAACCAAAAAATGTATGAAAAAAATTGCTATGTATAGCCCACAGAACTGGATACCCACAATCTCACTATATCCTCCAAGCACGCTTCTTGAGCCAGCAGTTCTGTTTCCGTGCATTTAGGTCACAAACTAGCTTAACTGCTGCCTCGAACAGCAGATTGGAGGCAGAAAATTTTTCAACCAAAAAATGTATGAAAAAAATTGCTATGTATAGCCCACAGAACTGGATACCCACAATCTCACTATATCCTCCAAGCACGCTTCTTGAGCCAGCAGTTCTATTTCTGTGCATTTAGGGCACAAACTAGGTTAGCTGCTGCTTCGAAATGCAGATTGGAGGCAGCAAATTTTTCAACCAAAAAATGTATGAAAAAAATTGGTATGTATAGCCCACAGAACTGGATACCCACAATCTCACTATATCCTCCAACCACGCTTCTTCAGCCAGCAGTTCTGTTTCTGTGCATTTAGGGCACAAACTAGCTTAGCTGCTGCCTCGAAATTCAGATTGGAAACAGAAAATTTTTCAACCAAAAAATGTGTGAAAAAGGGCTTTGTATAGCCCACAGAACTAGATACCCACAATCTCATTATATCCTCCAAGCACGCTTCTTGAGCCAGCAGTTCTATTTCTGTGCATTTAGGGCACAAACTAGGTTAGCTGCTGCTTCGAAATGCAGATTGGAGGCAGCAAATTTTTCAACCAAAAAATGTATGAAAAAAATTGGTATGTATAGCCCACAGAACTGGATACCCACAATCTCACTATATCCTCCAATCACGCTTCTTGAGCCAGCAGTTCTGTTTCTGTGCATTTAGGGCACAAACTAGCTTAGCTGCTGCTTCGAAATGCAGATTGGAGGCAGAAAATTTTTCAACCAAAAAATGTGTGAAAAAAAGGGCAGTGTATAGCCCACAATTCTTGATACCCACAATCTGGGTATATCCTCCAATTGCGTATTTCAGGCCAGATATCCTGTTTCTGCGTATCCGAGGCGCAAACTAACTTTGCTGCTGTCTCGAAATGCAGATTGGAAGCAGAAAATTTTTCAACCAAAAAATGTATGAAAAAAATTGCGATGTATAGCCCACAGAACTGGATACCCACAATCTCACTATATCCTCCAACCACGCTTCTTCAGCCAGCAGTTCTGTTTCTGTGCATTTAGGGCACAAACTAGCTTAGCTGCTGCCTCGAACAGCAGATTGGAGGCAGAAAATTTTTCAACCAAAAAATGTATGAAAAAAATTGCTATGTATAGCCCACAGAACTGGATACCCACAATCTCACTATATCCTCCAATCACGCTTCTTGAGCCAGCAGTTCTGTTACTGTGCATTTAGGGCACAAACTAGCTTAGGTGCTGCTTCGAAATGCAGATTGGAGGCAGAAAATTTTTCAACCAAAAAATGTATGAAAAAAATTGCTATGTATAGCCCACAGAACTGGATACCCACAATCTCACTATATCCTCCAATCACGCTTCTTGAGCCAGCAGTTCTGTTACTGTGCATTTAGGGCACAAACTAGCTTAGCTGCTGCTTCGAAATGCAGATTGGAGGCAGAAAATTTTTCAACCAAAAAATGTATGAAAAAAATTGCGATGTATAGCCCACAGAACTGGATACCCACAATCTCACTATATCCTCCAATCACCCTTCTCGAGCCAGCAGTTCTGTTTCTGTGCATTTAAAGCACAAACTAGCGTAGCTGCTGCCTCGAAATGCAGATTGGAAACAGAAAATTTTTCAACCAAAAAATGTGTGAAGAAAGGGCTTTGTATAGCCCACAGAACTAGATACCCACAATCTCATTATATCCTCCAAGCACGCTTCTTGAGCCAGCAGTTCTATTTCTGTGCATTTAGGGCACAAACTAGCTTAGCTGCTGCCTCGAAATGCAGATTGGAGGCAGAAAATTTTTCAACCAAAAAATGTATGAAAAAAATTGCTATGTATAGCTCACAGAACTGGATACCCACAATCTCACTATATTCTCCAAGCACGCTTCTTGAGCCAGCAGTTCTGTTTCTGTGCATTTAGGGCACAAACTAGCTTAGCTGCTGCCTCGAAATGCAGATTGGAGGCAGAAAATTTTTCAACCAAAAAATGTATGAAAAAAATTGCGATGTATAGCCCACAGAACTGGATACCCACAATCTCACTATATCCTCCAACCACGCTTCTTCAGCCAGCAGTTCTATTTCTGTGCATTTAGGGCACAAACTAGCGTAGCTGCTGCCTCGAAATGCAGATTGGAGGCAGAAAATTTTTCAACCAAAAAATGTATGACAAAAATTGCTATGTATAGCCCACAGAACTGGATACCCACAATCTCACTATATCCTCCAACCACGCTTCTTCAGCCAGCAGTTCTGTTTCTGTGCATTTAGGGCACAAACTAGCTTAGCTGCTGCCTCGAAATGCAGATTGGAGGCAGAAAATTTTTCAACCAAAAAATGTGTGAAAAAGGGCTTTGTATAGCCCACAGAACTAGATACCCACAATCTCACTATATCCCCCAATCACGCTGCTTGAGCCAGCAGTTCTGTTTCTGTGCATTTAGGGCACAAACTAGCTTAGCTGCTGCCTCGAAATGCAGATTGGAGGCAGAAAATTTTTCAACCAAAAAATGTATGAAAAAAATTGCGATGTATAGCCCACAGAACTGGATACCCACAATCTCACTATATCCTCCAACCACGCTTCTTCAGCCAGCAGTTCTATTTCTGTGCATTTAGGGCACAAACTAGCGTAGCTGCTGCCTCGAAATGCAGATTGGAGGCAGAAAATTTTTCAACCAAAAAATGTATGACAAAAATTGCTATGTATAGCCCACAGAACTGGATACCCACAATCTCACTATATCCTCCAACCACGCTTCTTCAGCCAGCAGTTCTGTTTCTGTGCATTTAGGGCACAAACTAGCTTAGCTGCTGCCTCGAAATGCAGATTGGAGGCAGAAAATTTTTCAACCAAAAAATGTGTGAAAAAGGGCTTTGTATAGCCCACAGAACTAGATACCCACAATCTCACTATATCCCCCAATCACGCTGCTTGAGCCAGCAGTTCTGTTTCTGTGCATTTAGGGCACAAACTAGCTTAGCTGCTGCCTCGCAATGCAGATTGGAGGCAGAAAATTTTTCAACCAAAAAATGTATGAAAAAAATTGCGATGTATAGCCCACAGAACTGGATACCCACAATCTCACTATATCCTCCAATCACCCTTCTCGAGCCAGCAGTTCTGTTTCTGTGCATTTAAAGCACAAACTAGCGTAGCTGCTGCCTCGAAATGCAGATTGGAAACAGAAAATTTTTCAACCAAAAAATGTGTGAAGAAAGGGCTTTGTATAGCCCACAGAACTAGATACCCACAATCTCATTATATAATCCAACCACGCTTCTTGAGCCAGCAGTTCTATTTCTGTGCATTTAGGGCACAAACTAGCTTAGCTGCTGCCTCGAAATGCAGATTGGAGGCAGAAAATTTTTCAACCAAAAAATGTATGAAAAAAATTGCTATGTATAGCCCACAGAACTGGATACCCACAATCTCACTATATTCTCCAAGCACGCTTCTTGAGCCAGCAGTTCTGTTTCTGTGCATTTAGGGCACAAACTAGCTTAGCTGCTGCCTCGAAATGCAGATTGGAGGCAGAAAATTTTTCAACCATAAAATGTATGAAAAAAATTGCGATGTATAGCCCACAGAACTGGATACCCACAATCTCACTATATTCTCCAAGCACGCTTCTTGAGCCAGCAGTTCTGTTTCCGTGCATTTAGGTCACAAACTAGCTTAACTGCTGCCTCGAACAGCAGATTGGAGGCAGAAAATTTTTCAACCAAAAAATGTATGAAAAAAATTGCTATGTATAGCCCACAGAACTGGATACCCACAATCTCACTATATCCTCCAACCACGCTTCTTCAGCCAGCAGTTCTGTTTCTGTGCATTTAGGGCACAAACTAACTTAGCTGCTGCCTCGAAATGCAGATTGGAGGCAGAAAATTTTTCAACCAAAAAATGTATGAAAAAAATTGCGATGTATAGCCCACAGAACTGGATACCCACAATCTCACTATATTCTCCAAGCACGCTTCTTGAGCCAGCAGTTCTGTTTCCGTGCATTTAGGTCACAAACTAGCTTAACTGCTGCCTCGAACAGCAGATTGGAGGCAGAAAATTTATCAACCAAAAAATTTATGAAAAAAATTGCTATGTATAGCCCACAGAACTGGATACCCACAATCTCACTATATTCTCCAAGCACGCTTCTTGAGCCAGCAGTTCTGTTTCTGTGCATTTAAAGCACAAACTAGCGTAGCTGCTGCCTCGAAATGCAGATTGGAAACAGAAAATTTTTCAACCAAAAAATGTGTGAAAAAGGGCTTTGTATAGCCCACAGAACTAGATACCCACAATCTCATTATATCCTCCAACCACGCTTCTTGAGCCAGCAGTTCTATTTCTGTGCATTTAGGGCACAAACTAGCTTAGCTGCTGCCTCGAAATGCAGATTGCAGGCAGAAAATTTTTCAACCAAAAAATGTATGAAAAAAATTGCTATGTATAGCCCACAGAACTGGATACCCACAATCTCACTATATCCTCCAACCACGCTTCTTCAGCCAGCAGTTCTGTTTCTGTGCATTTAGGGCACAAACTAGCTTAGCTGCTGCCTCGAAATGCAGATTGGAGGCAGAAAATTTTTCAACCAAAAAATGTATGAAAAAAATTGCTATGTATAGCCCACAGAACTGGATACCCACAATCTCACTATATCCTCCAATCACGCTTCTTGAGCCAGCAGTTCTGTTTCTGTGCATTTAGGGCACAAACTAGCTTAGCTGCTGCCTCGAAATGCAGATTGGAGGCAGAAAATTTTTCAACCAAAAAATGTATGAAAAAAATTGCTATGTATAGCCCACAGAACTGGATACCCACAATCTCACTATATCCTCCAATCACGCTTCTTGAGCCAGCAGTTCTATTTCTGTGCATTTAGGGCACAAACTAGCTTAGCTGCTGCCTCGAAATGCAGATTGGAGGCAGAAAATTTTTCAACCAAAAAATGTATGAAAAAAATTGCTATGTATAGCCCACAGAACTGGATACCCACAATCTCACTATATCCTCCAAGCACGCTTCTTGAGCCAGCAGTTCTGTTTCCGTGCATTTAGGTCACAAACTAGCTTAACTGCTGCCTCGAACAGCAGATTGGAGGCAGAAAATTTTTCAACCAAAAAATGTATGAAAAAAATTGCTATGTATAGCCCACAGAACTGGATACCCACAATCTCACTATATCCTCCAAGCACGCTTCTTGAGCCAGCAGTTCTATTTCTGTGCATTTAGGGCACAAACTAGCTTAGCTGCTGCCTCGAAATGCAGATTGCAGGCAGAAAATTTTTCAACCAAAAAATGTATGAAAAAAATTGCTATGTATAGCCCACAGAACTGGATACCCACAATCTCACTATATCCTCCAAGCACGCTTCTTGAGCCAGCAGTTCTGTTTCCGTGCATTTAGGTCACAAACTAGCTTAACTGCTGCCTCGAACAGCAGATTGGAGGCAGAAAATTTTTCAACCAAAAAATGTATGAAAAAAATTGCTATGTATAGCCCACAGAACTGGATACCCACAATCTCACTATATCCTCCAACCACGCTTCTTCAGCCAGCAGTTCTGTTTCTGTGCATTTAGGGCACAAACTAGCTTAGCTGCTGCCTCGAAATGCAGATTGGAGGCAGAAAATTTTTCAACCAAAAAATGTGTGAATAAAGGGCTTTGTATAGCCCACAGAACTGGATACCCACAATCTCACTATATCCTCCAATCACGCTTCTTGAGCCAGCAGTTCTGTTTCCGTGCATTTAGGTCACAAACTAGCTTAACTGCTGCCTCGAACAGCAGATTGGAGGCAGAAAATTTTTCAACCAAAAAATGTATGAAAAAAATTGCGATGTATAGCCCACAGAACTGGATACCCACAATCTCACTATATTCTCCAAGCACGCTTCTTGAGCCAGCAGTTCTGTTTCCGTGCATTTAGGTCACAAACTAGCTTAACTGCTGCCTCGAACAGCAGATTGGAGGCAGAAAATTTTTCAACCAAAAAATGTATGAAAAAAATTGCGATGTATAGCCCACAGAACTGGATACCCACAATCTCACTATATCCTCCAATCACGCTTCTCGAGCCAGCAGTTCTGTTTCTGTGCATTTAGGGCACAAACTAGCTTAGCTGCTGCCTCGAAATGCAGATTGGAGGCAGAAAATTTTTCAACCAAAAAATGTATGAAAAAAATTGCTATGTGTAGCCCACAGAACTGGATACCCACAATCTCACTATATCCTCCAATCACGCTTCTTGAGCCAGCAGTTCTGTTTCTGTGCATTTAGGGCACAAACTAGCTTAGCTGCTGCCTCGAAATGCAGATTGGAGGCAGAAAATTTTTCAACCAAAAAATGTATGAAAAAAATTGCTATGTGTAGCCCACAGAACTGGATACCCACAATCTCACTATATCCTCCAATCACGCTTCTTGAGCCAGCAGTTCTGTTTCTGTGCATTTAGGGCTCAAACTAGCTTAGCTGCTGCCTCGAAATGCAGATTGGAGGCAGAAAATTTTTCAACCAAAAAATGGATGAAAAAAATTGCTATGTGTAGCCCACAGAACTGGATACCCACAATCTCACTATATCCTCCAATCACGCTTCTTGAGCCAGCAGTTCTGTTTCTGTGCATTTAGGGCACAAACTAGCTTAGCTGCTGCCTCGAAATGCAGATTGGAGGCAGAAAATTTTTCAACCAAAAAATGTATGAAAAAAATTGCTATGTGTAGCCCACAGAACTGGATACCCACAATCTCACTATATCCTCCAATCACGCTTCTTGAGCCAGCAGTTCTGTTTCTGTGCATTTAGGGCACAAACTAGCTTAGCTGCTGCCTCGAAATGCAGATTGGAGGCAGAAAATTTTTCAACCAAAAAATGTATGAAAAAAATTGCTATGTATAGCCCACAGAACTGGATACCCACAATCTCACTATATCCTCCAATCACGCTTCTTGAGCCAGCAGTTCTGTTTCTGTGCATTTAGGGCACAAACTAGCTTAGCTGCTGCCTCGAAATGCAGATTGGAGGCAGAAAATTTTTCAACCAAAAAATGTATGAAAAAAATTGCTATGTATAGCCCACAGAACTGGATACCCACAATCTCACTATATCCTCCAATCACGCTTCTTGAGCCAGCAGTTCTGTTTCTGTGCATTTAGGGCACAAACTAGCTTAGCTGCTGCCTCGAAATGCAGATTGGAGGCAGAAAATTTTTCAACCAAAAAATGTATGAAAAAAATTGCTATGTATAGCCCACAGAACTGGATACCCACAATCTCACTATATCCTCCAATCACGCTTCTTCAGCCAGCAGTTCTGTTTCTGTGCATTTAGGGCACAAACTAGCTTAGCTGCTGCCTCGAAATGCAGATTGGAGGCAGAAAATTTTTCAACCAAAAAATGTATGAAAAAAATTGCGATGTATAGCCCACAGAACTGGATACCCACAATCTCACTATATCCCCCAATCACGCTTCTTGAGCCAGCAGTTCTGTTTCTGTGCATTTAGGGCACAAACTAGCTTAGCTGCTGCTTCGAAATGCAGATTGGAGGCAGAAAATTTTTCAACCAAAAAATGTATGAAAAAAATTGCTATGTATAGCCCACAGAACTGGATACCCACAATCTCACTATATCCCCCAATCACGCTTCTTGAGCCAGCAGTTCTGTTTCTGTGCATTTAGGGCACAAACTAGCTTAGCTGCTGCTTCGAAATGCAGATTGGAGGCAGAACATTTTTCAACCAAAAAATGTATGAAAAAAATTGCGATGTATAGCCCACAGAACTGGATACCCATAATCTCACTATATCCTCCAATCACGCTTCTTGAGCCAGCAGTTCTGTTTCTGTGCATTTAGGGCACAAACTAGCTTAGCTGCTGCCTCGAAATGCAGATTGGAGGCAGAAAATTTTTCAACCAAAAAATGTATGAAAAAAATTGCGATGTATAGCCCACAGAACTGGATACCCACAATCTCACTATATCCTCCAATCACGCTTCTCGAGCCAGCAGTTCTGTTTCTGTGCATTTAAAGCACAAACTAGCGTAGCTGCTGCCTCGAAATGCAGATTGGAAACAGAAAATTTTTCAACCAAAAAATGTGTGAAAAAATGGCTTTGTATAGCCCACAGAACTAGATACCCACAATCTCATTATATAATCCAACCACGCTTCTTGAGCCAGCAGTTCTATTTCTGTGCATTTAGGGCACAAACTAGCTTAGCTGCTGCCTCGAAATGCAGATTGGAAACAGAAAATTTTTCAACCAAAAAATGTATGAAAAAAATTGCTATGTGTAGCCCACAGAACTGGATACCCATAATCTCACTATATCCTCCAATCACGCTTCTTGAGCCAGCAGTTCTGTTTCTGTGCATTTAGGGCACAAACTAGCTTAGCTGCTGCCTCGAAATGCAGATTGGAGGCAGAAAATTTTTCAACCAAAAAATGTATGAAAAAAATTGCTATGTATAGCCCACAGAACTGGATACCCACAATCTCACTATATCGTCCAAACACGCTTCTTCAGCCAGCAGTTCTGTTTCTGTGCATTTAGGGCACAAACTAGCTTAGCTGCTGCCTCGAAATGCAGATTGGAGGCAGAAAATTTTTCAACCAAAAAATGTGTGAAAAAAGGGCTTTGTATAGCCCACAGAACTGGATACCCACAATCTCACTATATCCTCCAACCACGCTTCTTGAGCCAGCAGTTCTGTTTCTGTGCATTTAGGGCACAAACTAGCTTAGCTGCTGCCTCGAAATGCAGATTGGAAACAGAAAATTTTTCAACCAAAAAATGTGTGAAAAAAGGGCTTTGCATAGCCCACAGAACTGGATACCCACAATCTCACTATATTCTCCAAGCACGCTTCTTGAGCCAGCAGTTCTGTTTCTGTGCATTTAGGGCACAAACTAGCTTAGCTGCTGCCTCGAAATGCAGATTGCAGGCAGAAAATTTTTCAACCAAAAAATGTATGAAAAAAATTGCTATGTATAGCCCACAGAACTGGATACCCACAATCTCACTATATCCTCCAACCACGCTTCTTCAGCCAGCAGTTCTGTTTCTGTGCATTTAGGGCACAAACTAGCTTAGCTGCTGCCTCGAAATGCAGATTGGAGGCAGAAAATTTTTCAACCAAAAAATGTATGAAAAAAATTGCTATGTGTAGCCCACAGAACTGGATACCCACAATCTCACTATATCCTCCAATCACGCTTCTTGAGCCAGCAGTTCTGTTTCTGTGCATTTAGGGCACAAACTAGCTTAGCTGCTGCCTCGAAATGCAGATTGGAGGCAGAAAATTTTTCAACCAAAAAATGTATGAAAAAAATTGCTATGTGTAGCCCACAGAACTGGATACCCACAATCTCACTATATCCTCCAACCACGCTTCTTCAGCCAGCAGTTCTGTTTCTGTGCATTTAGGGCACAAACTAGCTTAGCTGCTGCCTCGAAATGCAGATTGGAAACAGAAAATTTTTCAACCAAAAAATGTATGAAAAAAATTGCTATGTGTAGCCCACAGAACTGGATACCCACAATCTCACTATATCCTCCAACCACGCTTCTTCAGCCAGCAGTTCTGTTTCTGTGCATTTAGGGCACAAACTAGCTTAGCTGCTGCCTCGAAATGCAGATTGGAAACAGAAAATTTTTCAACCAAAAAATGTATGAAAAAAATTGCTATGTGTAGCCCACAGAACTGGATACCCACAATCTCACTATATCCTCCAACCACGCTTCTTCAGCCAGCAGTTCTGTTTCTGTGCATTTAGGGCACAAACTAGCTTAGCTGCTGCCTCGAAATGCAGATTGGAAACAGAAAATTTTTCAACCAAAAAATGTATGAAAAAAATTGCTATGTGTAGCCCACAGAACTGGATACCCATAATCTCACTATATCCTCCAACCACGCTTCTTGAGCCAGCAGTTCTATTTCTGTGCATTTAGGGCACAAACTAGCTTAGCTGCTGCCTCGAAATGCAGATTGGAAACAGAAAATTTTTCAACCAAAAAATGTATGAAAAAAATTGCTATGTGTATACCCATAATCTCACTATATCCTCCAATCACGCTTCTTGAGCCAGCAGTTCTGTTTCTGTGCATTTAGGGCACAAACTAGCTTAGCTGCTGCCTCGAAATGCAGATTGGAGGCAGAAAATTTTTCAACCAAAAAATGTATGAAAAAAATTGCTATGTATAGCCCACAGAACTGGATACCCACAATCTCACTATATCGTCCAAACACGCTTCTTCAGCCAGCAGTTCTGTTTCTGTGCATTTAGGGCACAAACTAGCTTAGCTGCTGCCTCGAAATGCAGATTGGAGGCAGAAAATTTTTCAACCAAAAAATGTGTGAAAAAAGGGCTTTGTATAGCCCACAGAACTGGATACCCACAATCTCACTATATCCTCCAACCACGCTTCTTCAGCCAGCAGTTCTGTTTCTGTGAAAAAAATTGCTATGTATAGCCCACAGAACTGGATACCCACAATCTCACTATATCCTCCAACCACGCTTCTTCAGCCAGCAGTTCTGTTTCTGTGCATTTAGGGCACAAACTAGCTTAGCTGCTGCCTCGAAATGCAGATTGGAGGCAGAAAATTTTTCAACCAAAAAATGTGTGAATAAAGGGCTTTGTATAGCCCACAGAACTGGATACCCACAATCTCACTATATCCTCCAATCACGCTTCTTGAGCCAGCAGTTCTGTTTCCGTGCATTTAGGTCACAAACTAGCTTAACTGCTGCCTCGAACAGCAGATTGGAGGCAGAAAATTTTTCAACCAAAAAATGTATGAAAAAAATTGCGATGTATAGCCCACAGAACTGGATACCCACAATCTCACTATATTCTCCAAGCACGCTTCTTGAGCCAGCAGTTCTGTTTCCGTGCATTTAGGTCACAAACTAGCTTAACTGCTGCCTCGAACAGCAGATTGGAGGCAGAAAATTTTTCAACCAAAAAATGTATGAAAAAAATTGCGATGTATAGCCCACAGAACTGGATACCCACAATCTCACTATATCCTCCAATCACGCTTCTCGAGCCAGCAGTTCTGTTTCTGTGCATTTAGGGCACAAACTAGCTTAGCTGCTGCCTCGAAATGCAGATTGGAGGCAGAAAATTTTTCAACCAAAAAATGTATGAAAAAAATTGCTATGTGTAGCCCACAGAACTGGATACCCACAATCTCACTATATCCTCCAATCACGCTTCTTGAGCCAGCAGTTCTGTTTCTGTGCATTTAGGGCACAAACTAGCTTAGCTGCTGCCTCGAAATGCAGATTGGAGGCAGAAAATTTTTCAACCAAAAAATGTATGAAAAAAATTGCTATGTGTAGCCCACAGAACTGGATACCCACAATCTCACTATATCCTCCAATCACGCTTCTTGAGCCAGCAGTTCTGTTTCTGTGCATTTAGGGCTCAAACTAGCTTAGCTGCTGCCTCGAAATGCAGATTGGAGGCAGAAAATTTTTCAACCAAAAAATGGATGAAAAAAATTGCTATGTGTAGCCCACAGAACTGGATACCCACAATCTCACTATATCCTCCAATCACGCTTCTTGAGCCAGCAGTTCTGTTTCTGTGCATTTAGGGCACAAACTAGCTTAGCTGCTGCCTCGAAATGCAGATTGGAGGCAGAAAATTTTTCAACCAAAAAATGTATGAAAAAAATTGCTATGTGTAGCCCACAGAACTGGATACCCACAATCTCACTATATCCTCCAATCACGCTTCTTGAGCCAGCAGTTCTGTTTCTGTGCATTTAGGGCACAAACTAGCTTAGCTGCTGCCTCGAAATGCAGATTGGAGGCAGAAAATTTTTCAACCAAAAAATGTATGAAAAAAATTGCTATGTATAGCCCACAGAACTGGATACCCACAATCTCACTATATCCTCCAATCACGCTTCTTGAGCCAGCAGTTCTGTTTCTGTGCATTTAGGGCACAAACTAGCTTAGCTGCTGCCTCGAAATGCAGATTGGAGGCAGAAAATTTTTCAACCAAAAAATGTATGAAAAAAATTGCTATGTATAGCCCACAGAACTGGATACCCACAATCTCACTATATCCTCCAATCACGCTTCTTGAGCCAGCAGTTCTGTTTCTGTGCATTTAGGGCACAAACTAGCTTAGCTGCTGCCTCGAAATGCAGATTGGAGGCAGAAAATTTTTCAACCAAAAAATGTATGAAAAAAATTGCTATGTATAGCCCACAGAACTGGATACCCACAATCTCACTATATCCTCCAATCACGCTTCTTCAGCCAGCAGTTCTGTTTCTGTGCATTTAGGGCACAAACTAGCTTAGCTGCTGCCTCGAAATGCAGATTGGAGGCAGAAAATTTTTCAACCAAAAAATGTATGAAAAAAATTGCGATGTATAGCCCACAGAACTGGATACCCACAATCTCACTATATCCCCCAATCACGCTTCTTGAGCCAGCAGTTCTGTTTCTGTGCATTTAGGGCACAAACTAGCTTAGCTGCTGCTTCGAAATGCAGATTGGAGGCAGAAAATTTTTCAACCAAAAAATGTATGAAAAAAATTGCTATGTATAGCCCACAGAACTGGATACCCACAATCTCACTATATCCCCCAATCACGCTTCTTGAGCCAGCAGTTCTGTTTCTGTGCATTTAGGGCACAAACTAGCTTAGCTGCTGCTTCGAAATGCAGATTGGAGGCAGAACATTTTTCAACCAAAAAATGTATGAAAAAAATTGCGATGTATAGCCCACAGAACTGGATACCCATAATCTCACTATATCCTCCAATCACGCTTCTTGAGCCAGCAGTTCTGTTTCTGTGCATTTAGGGCACAAACTAGCTTAGCTGCTGCCTCGAAATGCAGATTGGAGGCAGAAAATTTTTCAACCAAAAAATGTATGAAAAAAATTGCGATGTATAGCCCACAGAACTGGATACCCACAATCTCACTATATCCTCCAATCACGCTTCTCGAGCCAGCAGTTCTGTTTCTGTGCATTTAAAGCACAAACTAGCGTAGCTGCTGCCTCGAAATGCAGATTGGAAACAGAAAATTTTTCAACCAAAAAATGTGTGAAAAAATGGCTTTGTATAGCCCACAGAACTAGATACCCACAATCTCATTATATAATCCAACCACGCTTCTTGAGCCAGCAGTTCTATTTCTGTGCATTTAGGGCACAAACTAGCTTAGCTGCTGCCTCGAAATGCAGATTGGAAACAGAAAATTTTTCAACCAAAAAATGTATGAAAAAAATTGCTATGTGTAGCCCACAGAACTGGATACCCATAATCTCACTATATCCTCCAATCACGCTTCTTGAGCCAGCAGTTCTGTTTCTGTGCATTTAGGGCACAAACTAGCTTAGCTGCTGCCTCGAAATGCAGATTGGAGGCAGAAAATTTTTCAACCAAAAAATGTATGAAAAAAATTGCTATGTATAGCCCACAGAACTGGATACCCACAATCTCACTATATCGTCCAAACACGCTTCTTCAGCCAGCAGTTCTGTTTCTGTGCATTTAGGGCACAAACTAGCTTAGCTGCTGCCTCGAAATGCAGATTGGAGGCAGAAAATTTTTCAACCAAAAAATGTGTGAAAAAAGGGCTTTGTATAGCCCACAGAACTGGATACCCACAATCTCACTATATCCTCCAACCACGCTTCTTGAGCCAGCAGTTCTGTTTCTGTGCATTTAGGGCACAAACTAGCTTAGCTGCTGCCTCGAAATGCAGATTGGAAACAGAAAATTTTTCAACCAAAAAATGTGTGAAAAAAGGGCTTTGCATAGCCCACAGAACTGGATACCCACAATCTCACTATATTCTCCAAGCACGCTTCTTGAGCCAGCAGTTCTGTTTCTGTGCATTTAGGGCACAAACTAGCTTAGCTGCTGCCTCGAAATGCAGATTGCAGGCAGAAAATTTTTCAACCAAAAAATGTATGAAAAAAATTGCTATGTATAGCCCACAGAACTGGATACCCACAATCTCACTATATCCTCCAACCACGCTTCTTCAGCCAGCAGTTCTGTTTCTGTGCATTTAGGGCACAAACTAGCTTAGCTGCTGCCTCGAAATGCAGATTGGAGGCAGAAAATTTTTCAACCAAAAAATGTATGAAAAAAATTGCTATGTGTAGCCCACAGAACTGGATACCCACAATCTCACTATATCCTCCAATCACGCTTCTTGAGCCAGCAGTTCTGTTTCTGTGCATTTAGGGCACAAACTAGCTTAGCTGCTGCCTCGAAATGCAGATTGGAGGCAGAAAATTTTTCAACCAAAAAATGTATGAAAAAAATTGCTATGTATAGCCCACAGAACTGGATACCCACAATCTCACTATATCCTCCAACCACGCTTCTTCAGCCAGCAGTTCTGTTTCTGTGCATTTAGGGCACAAACTAGCTTAGCTGCTGCCTCGAAATGCAGATTGGAAACAGAAAATTTTTCAACCAAAAAATGTATGAAAAAAATTGCTATGTGTAGCCCACAGAACTGGATACCCATAATCTCACTATATCCTCCAATCACGCTTCTTGAGCCAGCAGTTCTGTTTCTGTGCATTTAGGGCACAAACTAGCTTAGCTGCTGCCTCGAAATGCAGATTGGAGGCAGAAAATTTTTCAACCAAAAAATGTATGAAAAAAATTGCTATGTGTAGCCCACAGAACTGGATACCCACAATCTCACTATATCCTCCAATCACGCTTCTTGAGCCAGCAGTTCTGTTTCTGTGCATTTAGGGCACAAACTAGCTTAGCTGCTGCTTCGAAATGCAGATTGGAGGCAGAAAATTTTTCAACCAAAAAATGTATGAAAAAAATTGCTATGTATAGCCCACAGAACTGGATACCCACAATCTCACTATATCCCCCAATCACGCTTCTTGAGCCAGCAGTTCTGTTTCTGTGCATTTAGGGCACAAACTAGCTTAGCTGCTGCTTCGAAATGCAGATTGGAGGCAGAACATTTTTCAACCAAAAAATGTATGAAAAAAATTGCGATGTATAGCCCACAGAACTGGATACCCATAATCTCACTATATCCTCCAATCACGCTTCTTGAGCCAGCAGTTCTGTTTCTGTGCATTTAGGGCACAAACTAGCTTAGCTGCTGCCTCGAAATGCAGATTGGAGGCAGAAAATTTTTCAACCAAAAAATGTATGAAAAAAATTGCGATGTATAGCCCACAGAACTGGATACCAACAATCTGACTATATCCCCCAATCACGCTTCTTGAGCCAGCAGTTCTGTTTCTGTGCATTTAGGGCACAAACTAGCTTAGCTGCTGCTTCGAAATGCAGATTGGAGGCAGAAAATTTTTCAACCAAAAAATGTATGAAAAAAATTGCGATGTATAGCCCACAGAACTGGATACCCACAATCTCACTATATCCCCCAATCACGCTTCTTGAGCCAGCAGTTCTGTTACTGTGCATTTAGGGCACAAACTAGCTTAGCTGCTGCTTCGAAATGCAGATTGGAGGCAGAAAATTTTTCAACCAAAAAATGTATGAAAAAAATTGCGATGTATAGCCCACAGAACTGGATACCCACAATCTCACTATATCCTCCAATCACGCTTCTCGAGCCAGCAGTTCTGTTTCTGTGCATTTAAAGCACAAACTAGCGTAGCTGCTGCCTCGAAATGCGGATTGGAAACAGAAAATTTTTCAACCAAAAAATGTGTGAAAAAATGGCTTTGTATAGCCCACAGAACTAGATACCCACAATCTCATTATATAATCCAACCACGCTTCTTGAGCCAGCAGTTCTATTTCTGTGCATTTAGGGCACAAACTAGCTTAGCTGCTGCCTCGAAATGCAGATTGGAAACAGAAAATTTTTCAACCAAAAAATGTATGAAAAAAATTGCTATGTGTAGCCCACAGAACTGGATACCCATAATCTCACTATATCCTCCAATCACGCTTCTTGAGCCAGCAGTTCTGTTTCTGTGCATTTAGGGCACAAACTAGCTTAGCTGCTGCCTCGAAATGCAGATTGGAGGCAGAAAATTTTTCAACCAAAAAATGTATGAAAAAAATTGCTATGTATAGCCCACAGAACTGGATACCCACAATCTCACTATATCCTCCAAACACGCTTCTTCAGCCAGCAGTTCTGTTTCTGTGCATTTAGGGCACAAACTAGCTTAGCTGCTGCCTCGAAATGCAGATTGGAGGCAGAAAATTTTTCAACCAAAAAATGTGTGAAAAAAGGGCTTTGTATAGCCCACAGAACTGGATACCCACAATCTCACTATATCCTCCAACCACGCTTCTTGAGCCAGCAGTTCTGTTTCTGTGCATTTAGGGCACAAACTAGCTTAGCTGCTGCCTCGAAATGCAGATTGGAAACAGAAAATTTTTCAACCAAAAAATGTGTGAAAAAAGGGCTTTGCATAGCCCACAGAACTGGATACCCACAATCTCACTATATTCTCCAAGCACGCTTCTTGAGCCAGCAGTTCTGTTTCTGTGCATTTAGGGCACAAACTAGCTTAGCTGCTGCCTCGAAATGCAGATTGGAGGCAGAAAATTTTTCAACCAAAAAATGTATGAAAAAAATTGCTATGTGTAGCCCACAGAACTGGATACCCACAATCTCACTATATCCTCCAATCACGCTTCTTGAGCCAGCAGTTCTGTTTCTGTGCATTTAGGGCACAAACTAGCTTAGCTGCTGCCTCGAAATGCAGATTGGAGGCAGAAAATTTTTCAACCAAAAAATGTATGAAAAAAATTGCTATGTATAGCCCACAGAACTGGATACCCACAATCTCACTATATCCTCCAACCACGCTTCTTCAGCCAGCAGTTCTGTTTCTGTGCATTTAGGGCACAAACTAGCTTAGCTGCTGCCTCGAAATGCAGATTGGAAACAGAAAATTTTTCAACCAAAAAATGTATGAAAAAAATTGCTATGTGTAGCCCACAGAACTGGATACCCATAATCTCACTATATCCTCCAATCACGCTTCTTGAGCCAGCAGTTCTGTTTCTGTGCATTTAGGGCACAAACTAGCTTAGCTGCTGCCTCGAAATGCAGATTGGAGGCAGAAAATTTTTCAACCAAAAAATGTATGAAAAAAATTGCTATGTGTAGCCCACAGAACTGGATACCCACAATCTCACTATATCCTCCAATCACGCTTCTTGAGCCAGCAGTTCTGTTTCTGTGCATTTAGGGCACAAACTAGCTTAGCTGCTGCCTCGAAATGCAGATTGGAGGCAGAAAATTTTTCAACCAAAAAATGTATGAAAAAATGGCTTTGCATAGCCCACAGAACTGGATACCCACAATCTCACTATATCCTCCAATCACGCTTCTTGAGCCAGCAGTTCTGTTTCTGTGCATTTAGGGCACAAACTAGCGTAGCTGCTGCCTCGAAATGCAGATTGGAAACAGAAAAGTTTTCAACCAAAAAATGTGTGAAAAAAGGGCTTTGCATAGCCCACAGAACTGGATACCCACAATCTCACTATATTCTCCAAGCACGCTTCTTGAGCCAGCAGTTCTGTTTCTGTGCATTTAGGGCACAAACTAGCTTAGCTGCTGCCTCGAAATGCAGATTGCAGGCAGAAAATTTTTCAACCAAAAAATGTATGAAAAAAATTGCTATGTATAGCCCACAGAACTGGATACCCACAATCTCACTATATCCTCCAACCACGCTTCTTCAGCCAGCAGTTCTGTTTCTGTGCATTTAGGGCACAAACTAGCTTAGCTGCTGCCTCGAAATGCAGATTGGAGGCAGAAAATTTTTCAACCAAAAAATGTGTGAAAAAAGGGCTTTGTATAGCCCACAGAACTGGATACCCATAATCTCACTATATCCTCCAATCACGCTTCTTGAGCCAGCAGTTCTGTTTCTGTGCATTTAGGGCACAAACTAGCTTAGCTGCTGCCTCGAAATGCAGATTGGAGGCAGAAAATTTTTCAACCAAAAAATGTATGAAAAAAATTGCTATGTATAGCCCACAGAACTGGATACCCACAATCTCACTATATCCTCCAACCACGCTTCTTCAGCCAGCAGTTCTGTTTCTGTGCATTTAGGGCACAAACTAGCTTAGCTGCTGCCTCGAAATGCAGATTGGAGGCAGAAAATTTTTCAACCAAAAAATGTGTGAAAAAAGGGCTTTGTATAGCCCACAGAACTGGATACCCACAATCTCACTATATCCTCCAATCACGCTTCTTGAGCCAGCAGTTCTATTTCTGTGCATTTAGGGCACAAACTAGGTTAGCTGCTGCTTCGAAATGCAGATAGGAAACAGAAAATTTTTCAACCAAAAAATGTGTGAAAAAAGGGCTTTGTATAGCCCACAGAACTGGATACCCACAATCTCATTATATAATCCAACCACGCCTCTTGAGCCAGCAGTTCTGTTTCTGTGCATTTAGGGCACAAACTAGCTTAGCTGCTGCCTCGAAATGCAGATTGGAAACAGAAAATTTTTCAACTAAAAAATGTGTGAAAAAAGGGCTTTGTATAGCCCACAGAACTGGATACCCACAATCTCACTATATCCTCCAATCACGCTTCTCGAGCCAGCAGTTCTGTTTCTGTGCATTTAAAGCACAAACTAGCGTAGCTGCTGCCTCGAAATGCAGATTGGAAACAGAAAATTTTTCAACCAAAAAATGTGTGAAAAAAGGGCTTTGTATAGCCCACAGAACTGGATACCCATAATCTCACTATATCCTCCAATCACGCTTCTTGAGCCAGCAGTTCTGTTTCTGTGCATTTAGGGCACAAACTAGCTTAGCTGCTGCCTCGAAATGCAGATTGGAGGCAGAAAATTTTTCAACCAAAAAATGTATGAAAAAAATTGCTATGTATAGCCCACAGAACTGGATACCCACAATCTCACTATATCCTCCAACCACGCTTCTTCAGCCAGCAGTTCTGTTTCTGTGCATTTAGGGCACAAACTAGCTTAGCTGCTGCCTCGAAATGCAGATTGGAGGCAGAAAATTTTTCAACCAAAAAATGTGTGAAAAAAGGGCTTTGTATAGCCCACAGAACTGGATACCCACAATCTCACTATATCCTCCAATCACGCTTCTTGAGCCAGCAGTTCTATTTCTGTGCATTTAGGGCACAAACTAGGTTAGCTGCTGCTTCGAAATGCAGATAGGAAACAGAAAATTTTTCAACCAAAAAATGTGTGAAAAAAGGGCTTTGTATAGCCCACAGAACTGGATACCCACAATCTCATTATATAATCCAACCACGCCTCTTGAGCCAGCAGTTCTGTTTCTGTGCATTTAGGGCACAAACTAGCTTAGCTGCTGCCTCGAAATGCAGATTGGAAACAGAAAATTTTTCAACTAAAAAATGTGTGAAAAAAGGGCTTTGCATAGCCCACAGAACTGGATACCCACAATCTCACTATATTCTCCAAGCACGCTTCTTGAGCCAGCAGTTCTGTTTCTGTGCATTTAGGGCACAAACTAGCTTAGCTGCTGCCTCGAAATGCAGATTGGAAACAGAAAATTTTTCAACCAAAAAATGTATGAAAAAAATTGCTATGTATAGCCCACAGAACTGGATACCCACAATCTCACTATATCCTCCAATCACGCTTCTTGAGCCAGCAGTTCTATTTCTGTGCATTTAGGGCACAAACTAGGTTAGCTGCTGCTTCGAAATGCAGATAGGAAACAGAAAATTTTTCAACCAAAAAATGTGTGAAAAAAGGGCTTTGTATAGCCCACAGAACTGGATACCCACAATCTCATTATATAATCCAACCACGCTTCTTGAGCCAGCAGTTCTGTTTCTGTGCATTTAGGGCACAAACTAGCTTAGCTGCTGCCTCGAAATGCAGATTGGAAACAGAAAATTTTTCAACCAAAAAATGTGTGAAAAAAGGGCTTTGCATAGCCCACAGAACTGGATACCCACAATCTCACTATATTCTCCAAGCACGCTTCTTGAGCCAGCAGTTCTGTTTCTGTGCATTTAGGGCACAAACTAACTTAGCTGCTGCCTCGAAATGCAGATTGGAAACAGAAAATTTTTCAACCAAAAAATGTATGAAAAAAATTGCTATGTATAGCCCACAGAACTGGATACCCACAATCTCACTATATCCTCCAATCACGCTTCTTGAGCCAGCAGTTCTATTTCTGTGTATTTAGGGCACAAACTAGGTTAGCTGCTGCTTCGAAATGCAGATAGGAAACAGAAAATTTTTCAACCAAAAAATGTGTGAAAAAAGGGCTTTGCATAGCCCACAGAACTGGATACCCACAATCTCACTATATTCTCCAAGCACGCTTCTTGAGCCAGTGGTTCTGTTTCTGTGCATTTAGGGCACAAACTAGCTTAGCTGCTGCCTCGAAATGCAGATTGGAAACAGAAAATTTTTCAACCAAAAAATGTATGAAAAAATGGCTTTGCATAGCCCACAGAACTGGATACCCACAATCTCACTATATCCTCCAAGCACGCTTCTTGAGCCAGCAGTTCTGTTTCTGTGCATTTAAAGCACAAACTAGCGTAGCTGCTGCCTCGAAATGCAGATTGGAAACAGAAAAGTTTTCAACCAAAAAATGTGTGAAAAAAGGGCTTTGCATAGCCCACAGAACTGGATACCCACAATCTCACTATATTCTCCAAGCACGCTTCTTGAGCCAGCAGTTCTGTTTCTGTGCATTTAGGGCACAAACTAGCTTAGCTGCTGCCTCGAAATGCAGATTAGAAACAGAAAATTTTTCAACCAAAAAATGTATGAAAAAAATTGCTATGTATAGCCCACAGAACTGGGTACCCACAATCTCACTATATCCTCCAAGCACGCTTCTTGAGCCAGCAGTTCTGTTTCTGTGCATTTAGGGCACAAACTAGCTTAGCTGCTGCCTCGAAATGCAGATTGGAAACAGAAAATTTTTCAACCAAAAAATGTATGAAAAAATTGCTATGTATAGCCCACAGAACTAGATACCCACAATCTCACTATATTCTCCAAGCACGCTTCTTGAGCCAGCAGTTCTGTTTCTGTGCATTTAAAGCACAAACTAGCGTAGCTGCTGCCTCGAAATGCAGATTGGAAACAGAAAAGTTTTCAACCAAAAAATGTGTGAAAAAAGGGCTTTGCATAGCCCACAGAACTGGATACCCACAATCTCACTATATTCTCCAAGCACGCTTCTTGAGCCAGCAGTTCTGTTTCTGTGCATTTAAAGCACAAACTAGCGTAGCTGCTGCCTCGAAATGCAGATTGGAAACAGAAAATTTTTCAACCAAAAAATGTGTGAAAAAATTGCTTTGTATAGCCCACAGAACTGGATACCCACAATCTCACTATATCCTCCAATCACGCTTCTCGAGCCAGCAGTTCTGTTTCTGTGCATTTAAAGCACAAACTAGCGTAGCTGCTGCCTCGAAATGCAGATTGGAAACAGAAAATTTTTCAACCAAAAAATGTGTGAAAAAAGGGCTTTGTATAGCCCACAGAACTAGATACCCACAATCTCACTATATTCTCCAAGCACGCTTCTTGAGCCAGCAGTTCTGTTTCTGTGCATTTAGGGCACAAACTAGCTTAGCTGCTGCCTCGAAATGCAGATTGGAGGCAGAAAATTTTTCACCCAAAATATGTATGAAAAAAATTGCTATGTATAGCCCACAGAACTGGATACCCACAATCTCACTATATCCTCCAATCACGCTTCTTGAGCCAGCAGTTCTGTTTCTGTGCATTTAGGGCACAAACTAGCTTAGCTGCTGCTTCGAAATGCAGATTGGAGGCAGAAAATGTTTCAACCAAAAAATGTATGAAAAAAATTGCTATGTATAGAGCACAGAACTGGATACCCACAATCTCACTATATCCTCCAATCGCGCTTCTTGAGCCAGCAGTTCTGTTTCTGTGAATTTGGGGCACAAACTAGCTTAGCTGCTGCCTCGAAATGCAGATTGGAAACAGAAAATTTATCAACCAAAAAATGTATGAAAAAAATTGCTATGTATAGCCCACAGAACTGGATACCCACAATCTCACTATATCCTCCAACCGCGCTTCTTGAGCCATTAGTTTTGTTTCTGTGCATTTAGGGCACAAACTAGCTTAGCTGCTGCTTCGAAATGCAGATTGGAGGCAGAAAATTTTTCAACCAAAAAATGTATGAAAAAAATTGCTATGTATAGAGCACAGAACTGGATACCCACAATCTCACTATATCCTCCAATCGCGCTTCTTGAGCCAGCAGTTCTGTTTCTGTGAATTTGGGGCACAAACTAGCTTAGCTGCTGCCTCGAAATGCAGATTGGAAACAGAAAATTTTTCAACCAAAAAATGTATGAAAAAAGGGCTTTGTATAGCCCACAGAACTGGATACCCACAATCTCACTATATCCTCCAACCACGCTTCTTGAGCCAGCAGTTCTATTTTTGTGCATTTAGGGCACAAACTAGCTTAACTGCTGCCTCGAAATGCAGATTGGACACAGAAAATTTTTCAACCAAAATATGTGTGAAAAAAGGGCTTTGTATAGCCCACAGAACTGGATACCCACAATCTCACTATATCCTCCAATCACGCTTCTTGAGCCAGCAGTTCTGTTTCTGTGCATTTAGGGCACAAACTAGCTTAACTGCTGCCTCGAAATGCGGATTGAACGCAGAAAATTTTTCAACCAAAAAATGTGTGAAAAAGGGCTTTGTATAGCCCACAGAACTGGATACCCACAATCTCACTATATCCTCCAATCACGCTTCTCGAGCCAGCAGTTCTGTTTCTGTGCATTTAAAGCACAAACTAGCGTAGCTGCTGCCTCGAAATGCAGATTGGAAACAGAAAATTTTTCAACCAAAAAATGTGTGAAAAAAGGGCTTTGTATAGCCCACAGAACTAGGTACCCACAATCTCACTATATTCTCCAAGCACGCTTCTTGAGCCAGCAGTTCTGTTTCTGTGTATTTAGGGCACAAACTAGCTTAGCTGCTGCCTCGAAATGCAGATTGGAGGCAGAAAATTTTTCAACCAAAAAATGTATGAAAAAATTGCTATGTATAGCCCACAGAACTGGATACCCACAATCTCATTATACCAACCACGCTTCTTGAGCCAGCAGTTCTGTTTCTGTGCATTTAGGGCACATACTAGCTTAGCTGCTGCCTCGAAATGCAGATTGGACACAGAAAATTTTTCAACCAAAAAATGTATGAAAAAAGGGCTTTGTATAGCCCACAGAACTGGATACCCACAATCTCACTATATCCTCCAACCACGCTTCTTGAGCCAGCAGTTCTATTTCTGTGCATTTAGGGCACAAACTAGCTTAGCTGCTGCCTCGAAATGCAGATTGGAGGCAGAAAATTTTTCAACCAAAAATGTATGAAAAAAATTGCTATGTATAGCCCACAGAACTGGATACCCACAATCTCACTATATCCTCCAACCACGCTTCTTGAGCCAGCAGTTCTATTTCTGTGCATTTAGGGCACAAACTAGCTTAGCTGCTGCCTCGAAATGCAGATTGGAGGCAGAAAATTTTTCAACCAAAAAATGTGTGAAATAAAGGCTTTGTATAGCCCACAGAACTGGATACCCACAATCTCACTATATTCTCCAAGCACGCTTCTTGAGCCAGCAGTTCTGTTTCTGTGCATTTAGGGCACATACTAGCTTAGCTGCTGCCTCGAAATGCAGATTGGACACAGAAAATTTTTCAACCAAAAAATGTATGAAAAAAGGGCTTTGTATAGCCCACAGAACTGGATACCCACAATCTCACTATATCCTCCAACCACGCTTCTTGAGCCAGCAGTTCTATTTTTGTGCATTTAGGGCACAAACTAGCTTAACTGCTGCCTCGAAATGCAGATTGGACACAGAAAATTTTTCAACCAAAATATGTGTGAAAAAAGGGCTTTGTATAGCCCACAGAACTGGATACCCACAATCTCACTATATCCTCCAATCACGCTTCTTGAGCCAGCAGTTCTGTTTCTGTGCATTTAGGGCACAAACTAGCTTAACTGCTGCCTCGAAATGCGGATTGAACGCAGAAAATTTTTCAACCAAAAAATGTGTGAAAAAGGGCTTTGTATAGCCCACAGAACTGGATACCCACAATCTCACTATATCCTCCAATCACGCTTCTCGAGCCAGCAGTTCTGTTTCTGTGCATTTAAAGCACAAACTAGCGTAGCTGCTGCCTCGAAATGCAGATTGGAAACAGAAAATTTTTCAACCAAAAAATGTGTGAAAAAAGGGCTTTGTATAGCCCACAGAACTAGGTACCCACAATCTCACTATATTCTCCAAGCACGCTTCTTGAGCCAGCAGTTCTGTTTCTGTGTATTTAGGGCACAAACTAGCTTAGCTGCTGCCTCGAAATGCAGATTGGAGGCAGAAAATTTTTCAACCAAAAAATGTATGAAAAAATTGCTATGTATAGCCCACAGAACTGGATACCCACAATCTCATTATACCAACCACGCTTCTTGAGCCAGCAGTTCTGTTTCTGTGCATTTAGGGCACATACTAGCTTAGCTGCTGCCTCGAAATGCAGATTGGACACAGAAAATTTTTCAACCAAAAAATGTATGAAAAAAGGGCTTTGTATAGCCCACAGAACTGGATACCCACAATCTCACTATATCCTCCAACCACGCTTCTTGAGCCAGCAGTTCTATTTCTGTGCATTTAGGGCACAAACTAGCTTAGCTGCTGCCTCGAAATGCAGATTGGAGGCAGAAAATTTTTCAACCAAAAATGTATGAAAAAAATTGCTATGTATAGCCCACAGAACTGGATACCCACAATCTCACTATATCCTCCAACCACGCTTCTTGAGCCAGCAGTTCTATTTCTGTGCATTTAGGGCACAAACTAGCTTAGCTGCTGCCTCGAAATGCAGATTGGAGGCAGAAAATTTTTCAACCAAAAAATGTGTGAAATAAAGGCTTTGTATAGCCCACAGAACTGGATACCCACAATCTCACTATATTCTCCAAGCACGCTTCTTGAGCCAGCAGTTCTGTTTCTGTGCATTTAGGGCACAAACTAGCTTAGCTGCTGCCTCGAAACGCAGATTGGAAACAGAAATTTTTTCAACCAAAAAATGTGTGAAAAAAGGGCTTTGTATAGCCCACAGAACTGGATACCCACAATCTCACTATATCCTCCAACCACGCTTCTTGAGCCAGCAGTTCTGTTTCTGTGCATTTAGGGCACATACTAGCTTAGCTGCTGCCTCGAAATGCAGATTGGAAACAGAAAATTTATCAACCAAAAAATGTATGAAAAAAATTGCTATGTATAGCCCACAGAACTGGATACCCACAATCTCACTATATCCTCCAACCACGCTTCTTGAGCCACCAGTTCTGTTTCTATGCATTTAGGGCCCAAACTAGCTTAGCTGCTGCCTCGAAATGCAGATTGGAGGCAGAAAATTTTTCAACCAAAAAATGTATGAAAAAAATTGCTGTGTTCAGCCCACAGAACTGGATACCCACAATCACACTATATCCTCCAACCACGCTTCTTGAGCCAGCAGTTCTATTTCTGTGCATTTAGGGCACAAACTAGCTTAGCTGCTGCTTCGAAATGCAGATTGGAGGCAGAAAATTTTTCAACCAAAAAATGTATGAAAAAAATTGCTGTGTTCAGCCCACAGAACTGGATACCCACAATCTCACTATGTCCTCCAATCACGCATCTCGAGCCAGCAGTTCTGTTTCTGTGCATTTAGGGCACAAACTAGCTTAGCTGCTGCCTCGAAATGCAGATTGGAAACAGAAAATTTTTCAACCAATAAATGTCCGAAAAGCTCCTGCTTAATCAGGTTAGATGAGTTAGTTATTGGTTCTCTTAACTTATTAAGGTCAGTAGCGCTAGCTAGCGTGTTTTTAGTATGAGGTTCAGCTATTCTTTCCCTGCAAGTCACCCAGGAGCTAACTAGATTTCATCAGAAAATTTTTGAGAACCGTGCAGCAAATCCTCTGGTTTGTCTATTTTTGTTGTGAATTTCTTAATCCTTTTTCACATATTTTTACAGATTCTTTGTACGAATCCCAATCAACAACATCTCTCATGTTGTCTGTATCGTTGAAAGGATTGAAAGGCGACATTTGAGTCATATTTTGCGATCACCAAAGTTGATCCTTTAACGAACTCTTTTCGTTTTCATCCAGCTGGATTCAGGGGTGCTTCTTTAAACCTTTGGGCACTATTCAGTTCACAGGTCTCTACAGAATATCACATAAGAGTTCAACGTAATTTACTGAGCCTAGTTCTTTTATGTAGACCCGTCTGGAATATTCAAAAGATTCCTGGACAGTTTTCCTATTTTCTTGAGGTTTGAGAATCCGATAGGAAGGATTTTATTTTCGTCTTCTTAAACTGAACGAACAGAGGAGCTCCACAACTATCATTACACTAAAATGTTGACCAAGTTAAAGGGTTTAAGCAAGTGCTTCATCAAAAGTCCTGTCTTGAAATTGAAGTCAGACGAAAAACACATTTTACGTGAATAGGTTCCCTGCCATTGCTTGAATGTTTCCAACTACTTAAACTCAAATTTGAACCTGAATCTCTCACGAAGTTCAGCCATACGCTCTGGTTTCTAAGAAGATCTGCATTTGATCGGTCCTACATGATCTCATCCTTGCACTCCTATTCCTGCCGCACAGTCTCGTAGAAAATCTAGTTACGAACTCACACCATTTACACAAAATACAAAATACACAAAAGTACTAAATTACTTCACGCTTACTCTCCCGGAAGCTGAATTTGTTCCATTCACAAATCCTGCCAACCAGCAGGAAAAGGAAACTCTGAAAACCATGTTCCAACTCCCAAGATGCACATAATTTTTGGGTGAATGCAATCGTATCCTTCTTTTATTTTCCATTTACACGAATCACCCTGCCCCAGTCTTCTGTTTTTTTCCCAGTAATTCAAAATAGAAAGGAAAAAGGATTCATACGTATATAATTAGGAAACCTCCTTGCGAATATCATCAAGTGGACGATTTGAACAGCGAGTGGTACCTCTCCAGCAGCATCCTACAGCCTGCAACTATGTGTGTCCTGGAAACGCTATGCTCGTACAATGCATGTTTTCTTTCGACTTTTGTGTTCGTTTTTTTCCTCTTTTTTTAGGAAAATTTGAATTTTATTTCAGCTTAAAGGAATCCCATTCCGTGGTTGACAAAACTGGGCAAAAAAAAAAGAAACAAACAAAGATCCCAATGAATGAACGTTCCGTGTACATGCTCTTTTGTTTCCGAATGAATCTGAAGTGCATCTGTGTAATTATGGAAAACTGTATCCCCGCATCGTTGTACACATACACTACCCTGTACCCTCATTACTCGGTCTCCTTGGGCACATGGACCCAAAAGGTTTAACCTACGTTTCGTGTCGCTTAACCACCATTTTGATTCTTCTTCTTCTATTTACGAATTTTTGTGCTCATTCGTCCTGTATTCCTGTGGGAAGAGGAGCAGTTTTTTTCTTGCTTTTGATTTGTATGCATCCTGGAGGAATAGGGTGAACGTGGTGCTGTTTGGTTGTAGTTTACATTGTAGTTAAGTAGTAGCAATTAGTGGAAGTTTTCATTTTGTGGCTCGGAGTTTATTGCAAATTGTGGTGCTTAGCAGATCCAAAATTCTAACAAGTTTATAAGGAAAGATAAGCCATAGGAAGTGTCAACTGGTTGCATTAGTGGCAGGCTCGAGGGTCAAGCTTCTGTTTAGGTTCGCCATGAATCAAACAAATTTGATTCAAGAGATGACAACCTTACTGTAACTCATAGTCCTTCTACGTTCATTAAGAATGTCCAGTCAATCTCCAGAAAGACTAAAAGTAAGCAGAGAAGTTTTTCTGAAATAGGTAACAAAAATATTCACAATTATCATTCAAACTTAGTGTATCTCAGGGTTCTATCCTTTCTCCAACCATATTTCGACTTGTTTTTCAGTGCGTATGATACGAAAGGCAATCCCGTGTAAGATGGTAGTGTGCTATTATAGTGCAGGCCATGGTAAATGATTAGATCCGGAAGGAAGTGATACGGTTCACGTGCGTTCAGAAGAATCTTAGACTGCCAGGCACTGAGGTTGAATGACTGCAATTTTACATCTCTATCCAGGATCACTCCCATTTCTTTCGGTTTATGGGTGATCTAGATTATAACTTCCTTTAGCACTGGATGAGGCAGATTGGTCGCCCTTACGTTACCAGTGTGGACACAACGCTATTGTGAGGGCACCCTATATTTACAGGTCACAATTCACATCCTTAACAGAAGTTCTGTTCATCGGCATTGTCCTGATCCGCAATACCAATGTTTCATCTACCATGTTCTGTCTAACAGAGTCACACAAGGAGTCAAAGATTCCAATGTTGACAGTCTAGGTTTTCAAACATGTTCTCGAAGGATTTTTCAAGCTGATACCCACGTTGCATGTCTGATAGTGAACCGATCACCAGTATAAATTTGTTACCACTTTTTGATTCTCACTCCGCAAAGTACATTGTGTGAAAATATTTGCAAAAACTTTTTGGAAAACAGCAACAGCAAATGAAAAGTGTACTCGACATTGAAAATTCAGTGAAGATGTGTTGAGACTTGTATTACCAGGATACAGCTGGATATACATATACATTCGTGTATTTGTAACTCGTTTAACTATTTGATTAGGATTTGAATCGTTGCTGTTGGAATATTTACCAATGCCAGGACACGCAATGAAGATTCTGTACAGTGTTGACAACAACTGGGTCTGGGTATATCATGTAGCAGCCAGGCTGAGTACATTCCATCAGTAACAGACGATTGGAAGCTGTGCTACAGGATATTTGATAGCCTCCTCCTGTTACCACGGTATATGTTCCTCAAGATTTATAAATAGGTACTCCTCGGTTCTCCTTACTCCATTTTAAAGCCTTCAATCGCGTTCATTTTCTTCTAACTTTCAAGACTTGTTAGGACATAGGATAGCACACAATGTATCCTTAAAGGATTGTAGTCCCACGGAGTTGTTTCTCCAACTTTTACTCGTGCACAATGTGACCATTATTTTTGTGGATACATTTTTTTTTTTAAATGCTGTTGACTCCATTAGGGTTTCGTTGCTTTTTTTTTGTCCCACAGAACAATGATTGTGGAACTATAATGTTAAAGTACTTGTCGTTGTGCGTTAGCCATGAAAATTTTGACAATGGTACCAGGACGCCGCTGGACTGAATTAAAACTTTTTCGTCCTGTACATTTGCCAATGGTGCGGTAACCAGATAACAATAGCCATTGCGTTGGTGGACTTGAGTTGATAATTTCCATGCCATACAGTGATGAGGAGGAAATAAAAGAATGTCCTTCCAAGTGTATACATAGTATGTACTCTTTTAATCAGGATACTTTAAAGGGGAGTGCGAATTTAGGAGTTGCAGCAGATGGAGTGTAACGAAACGGAGTAAATTTGAAAACTTTCCCCATCTGGAGCTGGACAAGTGGTGAGGTTATCAACCCCGACTCCATCTTCAGGGATAGCTAAAAACTGGACGAAGGAATAGCCCTACCTTCATAATGGAGAGGACTATAATTTCTTTGGATATATTTCTGTGTAAGGATGTCCTTGAAGAAAAGGGTTTGAAGAAATGCCAACGAAGTACTTTATCTGCCTCTTGACTGTGAATGAAAGGACAATTTATACCGGAGTCCAGGACAATACAAAACCCTGAAAGAAAGTCGTAACAAAGTCGAATTTACTTAAAAAATTATCTTATAACTACATTTAGCTCAAGTGGTGTCTTAAGACGAATGCTTATAGCAAGCCATCAACTTAATTAAAAAAAAAAAAAGATAAACTCTCCTAATTCATGTCCTTTAACTCATTACCATATGACCTTCACTAGCTTGGCTAATAATTACAGACATTTGCAATCGAGACGCCACTTATCCAACTCACATTCAACTATACATGCCTGGGTACCACCCACCCCAGTCTGATTGACATAGTTCTCCGTACCCGTGGAGGCACCACAATTAAAGTCTGGAAAATATCGATCAACAATTTAGTCGAATTAATGTAATTTAAAAACGAATGTGACTCGTTGTGTAAGGAGAGAACAAAAAAATAAAAGTAATTGCATTACGTACGACTTTGTCGCGTCCACATATGCCGGAGAGCTGTTGTTTGAACTTGTGGGCAAACTTTTGGTTGCCTTTCTGAGGAGGGTGTTGGAAAACTATCGATTAGGACACACTTTCGTATTACTGCTTTTAGGAACAAGTTAACAGATAGTTTCTAATGCGTCTAATTGCTTAGCCATGAAATCAGTACTTAGGGGGAATGGATACACACGAGACCCACGGGGAGCTAAAGAGTTTGAAGCTAATTCAGTGGATTTCGCACTGAAATGTGCACAGAACCCTGGTTCGGTGGCGTATGAGTAACTATTTATCTCATATTTTTTGAGTGAACAATTTTCTGTTTCTGTTATCCTTGGCGAGGCGTCTGTAAAGCTGATTTGTGCTTGGGATGCACAGAACCACAATACCTGGCCAAAGTCGATTGGTTCACCATATCTCCTCTTCCTTAGCTTTTTGGGTCAAATAAGCGAAATTCACCAAACAAACCGCAAACAAAAAACCCAAATCGGATGATTTAGACTTTGGCGTACTCAGTTTTTTGCTGTCTGGCATTCGAAAATCAATGCGGGGTACCACGGTTAAAGATGGAAAAAGGCCATTGGTCCAACCCAAAAGCAATGTGGGAGACCACAGTGAAAGATGGCCAAAGTCTCTCGATCCAACTCATAAGCAATATGGGGGACCACAGTGAAAAATGGCCAAAGTCTCTCGATCCAACTTATGCGTAATGGCTTCAATTGTGCCACACGAAGATAGCACCGAGAGGTAGGTATTGTGTTCGGTGGCGTATGGGTAACTATTTTTTTCACTCAATTTTTGGTGAACATTTTTCTATTTTTATTATACTTGCCGTGGCAACAGTCAAGCTGGTTTCTGCTTGGATTGCACAGAAACAGAATGTCTGGATTGAATTGTGCCATGCGAAGGTAGGACCAACTGGTTGGACCTATCTCACGAAGAAACAAATTCTTTGCTGATGCTGATTTCCTAGTGGCAAATATTTTTAGGCCCAACCTTGAAATATGTCGAAGTTGTCTATCTGTAAAGTCTACTATTGAGTCAAAGAAAACATGTCTTGGATTGATATATACAGTATGCTGCCACCAAGGACATTCCACAGAGAGAGTTTGTTGAATTGACTAAGATTATCAGTCACCAGTTGATAGACACTTAACATTCTGTCGATGTTCTATCCTCTAAATTCATCTGGTGACTGCGAAATTAACTGCATTCTTAGAAAAAAAAACTCCTTGAACTCCGTGCTAGGATGAACCCATCAGAAGGAACAAAAATAAATATAAAAGTTGAAACCAACTCCTTTATCAACACCTAAGCATCCCTTCGAATTCAATTACACTCCGACTCCAGACCAGCGTGCCATTTGTCGCCTCTTAGATACCGAACCCGCTGAGTGTGCTGTATGCGTTTTATAAGATTTTTCAACTCATTCGTGAAATGTCATCGAACGAAACCATCACAAGTGCACTACCATCGTCCGATTAAAAAATTTGACTATCCTTTGTAGCAAACTTCCCGCGAATCGCTCGTCCTTATTCGCACAAATGTCACACAGTCGCACAGCGTTAAAGGGGTGATTTCGTCTAGCGCAGCACAAAATTTCTACCAATACCCACCGACAAAGGAAAACGGAAAATTACGTGAAAATATCTTAAGGATTTGCAAGGAATAAAATAAAATCTCGAGGAAAGGTTCAATTTAACTTTTCCGCTGAAGGAATCGTTTACAAAACACCAACCGAACGCCAGGCGATTAGAATGAGGGTAAGACGAAGTCAAACATCACTTCCATTCTTTCTATTTATTTAGTTTGAGGATGCGGTGACGACCCCGTGCAGTTAGAAGAGTCAGTGGGGTGAATACAAAAACAGAAAAAAAAAATAAAAAGGACATTTGGAGGACTTTGCGTACTCACTGCGCTTGCAGAAGGAAAATTTATGAACCCCAAACAGAGTGCATCTGAAGGACAAAGGATTCCGACGTGCAAAAGGGGGACTCCAGAGGGACGATAACTACTCCCGGCTAAGCGTCTTAGTGTGGACGAAGTAGCTGGCGAATTTATTACCCGTCAGTTACCAAGGAATTATGCAGGTGAAATTCTTTGTGCAGACATTCAGGAAGAAAGAAAACAAAAAAAAAACCAAAGAAAAGAAATGATGAAGATGATTTTCTACCATTTACTGGCGACACGGATGCAACCGATTTTGGTCAGGTGGAGTGTGTACAAAAAATAATAGTCTACCCTATTTGTTTTCTTTGTTTGAATTGATTAGTTCCAGACGTCCTTTTTGCTGGGAGGATCTTGATTTTTCACACTTTGGCAAGCTGCAGCAGCTGGCGATGTAGGATTGCTTCGTTTTCTCCTCCTTAGATGAGGCCTAGAATAGACCTTAGAATAGACCTATGCTACACGTTGGTCGTAAAGTCTTTCAGAAGATTTGGCATCATAAATTTTACTGTCGAATGTTTGACAGACGTTCACCAACTTTCTGTGATTTAAAATTTAAGCAAGTCACTTAGTTGTCCTACACACTAGCCACGGAGCTTTTGAGTAATGTGCGTCCTTAGTCGATCGCAAAATTGTCAGTCTGTCAAACCAACTGTCAAATGGTCTTGTTCGTGTTGAATTTTAATTGGATTCTCTGTTGTTTTTTTTAGCCGATAGAGCTACCAACTATGCCACCATTCCCTAATCGTCACTGAGCACACGTATATGCGAATATTTCTTTTAAAGGACTTTTCGAAGTCTTTTCTCCGACGTTCACTGGTTTGCGGATATCACGTTTGACATACTTCCACATATAACCTCAGTTCTAACTTTGAAGACAAATTCTAGTCAACATTTTAGAAGGGAGTTCCAGTGAAGGATTGGGAAATCCTTTCACGTGGCTCTAAGACCAATTGAGGATATACTCTATACTAAGCAAACTTGTAAGGTCTCACGATAAAGCCATGTGTGTTATTGACAGTTTTCGTAGTAGATTTCTCAAGACTGTCGAATGCCTAGTTGACATTTTTCAGTACGGCCGAACTCCAGGTAATTTTGAGATATCCTTGCTTGCCCACTAGTTGCACCAGAGCCCTGGTGTAGCGAGTTCAAAACACCGTTTCTACCTTCCTAATAGGCATTCTTCCGAAAAGATCTCTTATTGCAATGGCTCTGAATACATTCGAAGAGGAGTTTCAAAGCAATGGCTTCAACCGATCGTAGCGTATGCCAATCTAGCCCAAATGCCTCTAAGCTGGATCGAAGACCTCGTAGTAAACCAGTTTCAACTTGGAGATAGCTCCTGTTCCCTGAGATTAATTGGAGGAGCTCCGATGGTAGTTGACTTAGTCCTTATGGTGCTTTGGTAGTTTTTATTACATTTTGTCTTTACTTGGCATGAGCTGGACTTTCGATTTGAATGAGTACTTGGGGGGAATCCTTTCCAAATTTAAACAATTGTGAATTGGTTAGGATGTCCAACTTAAAACATAATGGAAACATGACGAGTAGGGTTGTCCTGATTGTTTCTTAGTTTTGTAGAAACGTTTCTGAAGAAGTTTGAGATTCCTTAAGAATTTCTGCTTCTTATAGAGACCACAGGTCCGAATCCTCTTTTTTTTTTTGCTTGAAAGTGCGGGAGATGTCTTTTCCTGAAAACGATCAACACCGATGTTGACTGTAGCAGACCCACTGTTGGGCGCCAGTTTCACATATTTCTGCATTATGTCCATCAGAAGTCCGTAAACTACTACTTTCAGTGGAGTCGTTGTTGTTTTGAATTGAATACTTCTAGTTGGGGTCATGTTTGGCTAATATGTCTACCCTTCACATACCTAGCCGTGTGTGAAGGTACTAGCTATTCTGGTTAGTAAGGAATACGTGTTTTGTTGATTCTAATTTTATAAAGCAACGCATAATAAGGTTGCATCCTTTCACTAGGAGCACGTAATGGAGGATTGAGTTTTTCTGGACGACTCTCATGCTATACAGTAAAGGAGTATAAATCTCTCCTAAGTATCATCAAGTATGGAGATAAAGGTAGGCGTCGAAGCGTCGGAACACCAGTACGGCCGGGCAACTGGTAGTGGCCCTTAAAAGTTTCCAAAATCTTGGTGGTATTGAGCCCTCAGATACGATAGAATCAAACAGAATATTACAAAGCATCCAGCCCCAGGGAAGTGCCCGGTGAAAATCACGACGAAACTTCCTATGTGCATGCCAAACCTCCCAAGGAATCCCTAATGAGTATGCATACATTTGTATGAACTTATATGCATGCAAGAGATCAGGTCTGGAACCAATAAATAGGATTAAATAGGCAGAAGGACATTATGCAGAAAAGTTCAGAAGGAATCACGGTATCTAAGAAAGTATTGGAAAGGGCTGAGACTTATTGTTAAAGTTCATGTATGACCAATTGGTCAGTCTTTTTCAGTATTTTACTGACAAAATCGATTAAATGCATTCTGAACTCGACAGTTGAAATTATTGTCTTCATCGACTTCAACGATCAGAACTCGAAGCAGTGACAAATGTTCTTTACTAAGAGTCAGATATATAGAATAGAACAGATCTAGCTTCATAGAACAAAGATCTAGCTTCATTAAGTTTGAGAAGACTTGCAGGCGAAGGTCCACAAAGAGCATTTCATAAAAGAATTTGTGACATTTTTTTGGCAGTCTCCTTGGGCCAATACCAGAACGAAAAACTCTTGAAATGTATACATGTCCAGGCACTTTTAAACTCCAGCAATTCGGATGGGTATCTCCTACCGGAAATGTATAAATATGAAACCAAACTACATCGGATATCCGATAAACCCAATTCGGACAAAATCATTCATTTAAAACTACATCCTGGGTCTACCCAATAAAATGTTTTACTCGAAGTACAAAAATCTTCACTCGGAAGAATTTGATTGTTCCTTGATATCCTTCAAACTCCGACATATCATCGGCAATAGAATTGTCTCAGGATTCCACTGCTATTAATGTCTTTTTATTCCCTTCAATCCAGCAATCTAAATCGAACCCATCCATCCCCACATCCCAGCTGTTCAGCGCCCATTTATCCATCCTGCCCGGAGCTATATTTCACCTTCACCAATAATTGAAGGCGAAAGAAGTAACTTTCAGCAACAATATAACCACCGTCGCGTCGATTGTCTCTAATTCGATTCCCAGTCCTGAATGTGAAATTCTTTTGCCGCCAAGAGTTTCTCGAATGAATTTTATCCACTCCTTGTGTCCTTGCAATGATTCGGTCTTTCTCTTCGAGTTTTCCTACCATTTTATCGTGCCCACATCGAAAGTAGCTTCGAAATACACAATTCGAGTCAATTTACCCAATCCAGAGTGGTTTCCGTTCTACCTATGAGCATGAATGTAGGTAGGTACATCCTTTTCTGTAGACGAACTCTACTTCTGGCATTCTGTAGTCTCAACGTAATTTTCTTCAAGGAGACAAATTGTTTCAATCACCAGCAGAAAATATACTTTGTCCTCGGGAATTGAAAAACAGGCAACCAATGGAGAAGGAAAAATCAATGTGTAGATGGAAACCTATCATCGTAATCGTCAGACGTAATGATTAATTGCTGTCGAAGGAGCAGCAAAAGGATGCAAGAAACCATTGAATACCACTAATCCCCATCGATAGCTGTTTTCGTATCAATTTGACAGGACAATGACGGGCAAAACGACAGTTTTCGTGGCTCACCATCGCCACGACCACAAGACTAACGTAAGCCGATACAAGACAGAAATATTTTTTCAAGATGACATGAAAGCCTGTAACGATGTTCTTAACCAAACACCCGTCGCTCCTTGTCGACCTATGTGACTACTACTTGAGACAAGTTTTTTTTTTTTTTACTTCCCACAAAAGGATACAAGTAGGTTTGTATGAGAGTGCATCATCACCTAAGGCGAAATGTGGTAGTGGCGGCATTCACAGACATTTGGGTATTTTCAGGGTTGGCGTGAGTCGTTACAGAGCCTGTGAGGGCCTTTAGAGTGGAAGATGCAGGTGTCTGTAGAAGTTTTCTATCGAGATCAAGCATGCGGATAGATCTTTGGTGATCCTGAAGAAAAATCGCCTCGGATGGCAGTATTTCTTAACTTAATCCTTAAAGCGACTTAGTTAGGGCTCGAAGCTTAAACTGGGGCCGTAGAAACTCTATATAATGGCGGTCCACTGAGCTGAGGTTTAGAAGGTTTTGGTCTCTGTTTTAAGACAGATATGGTGGTGACCGTTCTCAAACCGCGTGTACCACTCATGAACTCTGCCACTGGATAGAGAGTCCCAGCCATAAACTTGATTTATCAACTGAAAATGTTGGTTTTTACCAGTTTTTGCTCTTTGCTCGATGCTTGCTTTTGAATCGACTGTGATGAAATTTTGACAGTACGTGAGTGACGGATCCTTCCTTTTCAACGAATATAATTGTCAATAGATGGCCTCACTAGAAATACCAATTCGACAAAAGTTCTGTTAACTTTAGACCGTACCTTGTGTATGCAGATCGAAATAGGCCTTTTTCTAGCTAAAAAAATTATAATAAATTCTATATGCAGGTCTGTGCAGTGTCCATCATCGTGATACCAACACTTTCAATCCTTTATCAGACAGCTTTTGAAAGTCAATGGGATTCGGCTGATTTGGCAGAACTGCATGATGTAAGGATTGAGTAGTTGGCTGATCCTATAGTGGACACTTTGTTGTGTTTTTTCATTAATTTTTCCGGGATGTCTTTGTGAGAAAGTTTGGTCTAAAATCGGGATAAGATGTTGGTGGGCCATATGGGTAGCTTAGGCCCCTGAATAACTGACTAGGCGGTTCACAATGCGCTCTAGATTGATCCTGCCTAACTTCTAGGCAAATTCTAAAGAATATCTTCTTGTATACACTGTACAGTATTATCTACCCAACAGGTAGAATTCTCCTGGTGTTCTTCAAACGAGAAGAAGGAGGAATGGTGTACTCTACGTCTAAATCTCTAAAGGATTCACAGTTCAACTTCATTGGTCTCAATACTATTTATGAAGATGGCATCCAGAATCAATCGATATTTATTTAGCCAGAAGCCGTTTCAAAATCCTGTAAAGGATCTACCTAGTGTTCACAAGCTTTTCCCTCTTTTTTAGACTCTATGTCCTGTTGACTATATTTTTTAAGTACTGCAGTGCTTGGAAGATTTCTGTGTGCAATTTTAAGAGTTTTGATGGTACGAATACCACATCCTTCTGTGGTATCTTGAAGGGCGTATGTACTCTCATCCCAAAATGGATGAATCTTGACTTCTACAACATGGAGGCTACGAGAGCATTTCAATCATCGCTCTTGGGCTTAGAACATGGGCGGTCTCTTTCGAAGATTAGAACACCCACAAATGGGAGTGAGCTAATCCTCTCCTAAATCTGTGTCTGTGGGAATAATAGAGTGAAGTTGGTTGTTGTATATTTTCTCATAACTATGTATGAGTGCGATTGCTCTTGCAAATTGTAGTTTTTAGGTCGAGACATCCTTGAAGTTGACTATCTCATCACAGCTAATCTGTCCTCCCTAAGTGGACACTTGCAAAACTGACTAATTAATGATTCAACTCCCGACACAAGGAGTAAATATCCTTTATTTTACTACGAAGGCAACTTTATTAAAAGGAGATTCTCCACAGAAACACTCCTTTCGCCTACGGAAATTTGAGTTGCAGGCCGCTCACGTGTCCCATCTCGACTGCATTGCCAATTTGGTCGTTTATCATAACGTGTCCTCATTTTAAAGATTTTCCTTTCTTTCCGTTTGCGCTCACCCCTTTTGCTTATATTTCGGCGTTGTCCTTAACGTTGTCTGTCAGGCTTTTTCTTTGCTAACGAGACTTCAGAGAGGATAAAGCGGGTTCCGAAAAGTATTTTCCTTTCTCTTCATGTTTTTCTGGGAATGTTCATCATCATGGTGTGTGTGTGTTTTTTTTTTGTTTAGTTGTTGTGTTTTTAAGTCCTTTTTTCGTCCTTTGTGTCTCCAGCATCTTGGCTTTGTTGTGGCGGAGAACAGACGTCTCCACACTGAATGGTGGCATACACCACTCGGTTGTCAGCGTCATTCAAAAATCCTCTCACAGACATAAAAATGAAAGAGGATCGCATCCAATAATAAAATCAATTCCTTTGTAATCATCGTAAGATGATTACGATAATTTGGTAGCAGTTGTTTGGAATCGATTTGCGTCGAGTGGGTGACGGGTGTGACACACTCTGTCGCTTGCATATACACATTTTTATTGCGGTTTGACTGAATTAACTGCGGGAGAGAAAATCCTTTGTTAAGTGTCTTCATCTCATTCGAACTCCATTTAAAGGACACACTGTGCACAGAGAAGTGGTTACATGGAGGTGTGTACACCTTTTGAAGGTCGATAGAAAGTCGCTCTGGCATGGCATGGCATGGCATGGTGTGGAAGTAGAAGTCTGAGTGCATCACCAGTGAAGACAGAGGGCGTTGCATTTTTGTCCTTCACTAAGGACGCTGATGCTGCTGCTGCTGGAGTACTGGAGGACGACGCACGGTCGTCGAAATGCATTATCATCAAAGTTGAAGGAATGTGAACTTGCATTCAATGCACTTTCACATTAGCACACGGTTCGTTGGAAGTTTATGTATTGGAAAAATGACGTGTGCCTGGATGCAGGGACTGATAGATGGAGGATAGTGTGCAGGGAGGGGGTTGGGAAAGGGTTTAGATTTTGCAACTTTGTAGTTTTCTTTACAAGCGAATGGGTTTTGTTCAATAACGAAAGCTGTCAGTAAATTGTTCCTCATGAGTGAGCGGCTCAGATTTTTTTATTGCAACTTGGATCAGGGGAAATTATTCGCGACATTATTGCATGTTAACGCAATTTTGTATTGAGTTTCCGGTACTTCAAATGGTACCGCAGTACTGCTCGGGGTTTAGTGGGGCGTTGCTTGAGTCGTACGATGTTCTTGGACTGAAAGATCTTGTCTTTCTCCAAATTTTTGTCGAATTACAGTCCTCGGATCCTTTTCACTGATTGTTTCTTGGACGACCTATGATATTAGGCATATTTTCTACTGAAAAATGTCTGCAAACATCTACAGACGTTCTTACTTGTACTTTGAAGTTCTTAAGGACATGCCTTCTAGGGATGAAACCCTTTAAGCAATTTTCTTGGTTTCCTTCATAGCGCTGTAGAGAAACCCCTTAATTTTGACAGTCCTTCCAGCTATTCGAACATCTGAAAGGATTCGAAGCCTGTGGGGCACATGGACTGATCTGTAACAGAGGAGATCCCATGAATATGCCTGATTTGACGAAATTAAGTTTGTAAACTGATGCCAAGCTTAGACAGCCTAGTCTACCATGAAAGAAAGAAAGGCTATCTGGCATCTGCCACATGAGAAGTAGAGCTATTAAATGGCGCCCTAATAAAGTTATTGAGGCTTCATAGGGAGAGTGTCGTCTTTATAAGGCCCTGTCCACAGTCCACACCTTCAAATTTAAGAAGCCAAACAAAAAAAAAGCGATAAAGGAAAACAAGGACTAAGATATAGAAGGCTGTTTTTGTTAGTATTGGAATAGAAAAGCAACAAAATAAGTCAACTGAGGTGAAAGAACGAAATCTAATAGAGATGACAGCATGGTCATTACCAAGGCCAAAACACTCAAGGTTCTGAAGACGAAAAGTCGTACATATACAACGTTGAAAACTGCCTAGAAGAGCCCCACTTTATTTGGAGAAAAGTCTACGAGTAGCGTGAAACTCGAGGAAGAACTGTAAGTAATGAAGGTGCTGCCTGTAGCATGGTTTTTTTAAAGAAGAGTTTCAAGGCTTCCAAGGCAGTTAAAAAAGCAAAAAGTAAATGAGTCCGAATCGTAAGAAAATATAGGAAGCGTTCATAGGGAGACAGAAGTCAGGCAAAGATCATTGTGAGACAAAGGGTCAGTTGCTATTAGTGACTACCAGACAAAGAGTTGTATAAAGCGCTATGCGGTCCTGACGTCTACGGGCTGCACCAGTCTGCTGATGTCAAGGCAGCCTAGTGTTGTGCAAAGCGGAAACTGATCTAAACCAAGTCAAGGCAACTCAATTCTTCTATCATTGTCTGAACGCCAAAAAATAACTAAATCAAGGAACACAACTATTCTTTGCCATACAACTGACTCGATGAAAGAAGAGACCCAGCGTTCTCTAGGGAACTCAAGTTAACAAGATCGAGACAGTCCCAATAGCAAGGAAAGTTAAAAGGATCGAGCCACAGTAGATTTCGAAAAGCAAATCGAAGAAAAAGTCGCTGGTATTCCTGGTATAATCTCATTTGCCAAAGGCGCCGTTGATCCTGACTTTATCCTGTCTGCCAAAATGCACCATAAATTCACGGTATTTCCAAGAAACATCCACCATAACCCAGCCAATTCAGGAAAACTCAATTCAAATTCGTTTTCCGTAAACAAGCTCACCACTTCGGACACCTATCAGTCCTTTGCCCATTATTGGAAAATTAGTAAATTAGCGCTCACTATTTATGCGTCTATGCAAAGCGTCTTCACAGCCCTCTCACCGATATGGAGCCACTTCATACAGAAGGAGCCGGCACTTCAACTCACTTGGTCTGTCATATACTCCGCCATCAGGACGTTTACGAAAATCACGCACAACATTTCTATTCCCAGGAAAAAACAGCATTTCTTGAATCTATTCGTCTGTCTGCCGGTATACCGTGCCGCTTACTTGGAAGACGACTCAAGAAGACTTGTATACCCAGCACAGCACCATATCGCCTGAGAAGAGGAGACAACGGCGACGCAACGAGGCGACGACGACGATGAATTTATTTTTGTCTTTCCACAATTTTCATTTTGATCAAACAGAAAAAAATGTTTTTATTTTTATTTTAAATAGAAAATTTGCAAATAACTACAAGAAACGCTTTGGAGAGCGTGTAGCGCTCGATTCATAGCGCGTAGTCTGTTGTGTTGTCGATCTGTAGTTAGTTGAGTGCGTTCATGAGAGTGGGATGAAAATCGCGCGCGTAAATAAAATTTCTCCTGCCGTTCCTCTTAGATTTTTATCAAAAATTTTGCTTCCATTTTGATTTAGTACCGCAAATATCCGGATGTGTCGCATACTTCATTCATAGCATTCCAAAGATCATCGTGTCCCCTTGAAACAAAAAAAAACCCAAAACAGATCACTGACCATTTCGTGTCTTCATTCTGGGACAGCCCATCGTAAAAGGCAAAAAAAAAAAACCGAAAAAACGCTCCAAAAATTGTTTTGCAAATTCCCCAGTGCCATGTGTGAAATTGTTGTTTGACACCGCTAGATACACAGTCCCTCGACACCGCTGTCGAACGTCCGCCGCGTCAACCGCGGTCCCAAATGTCGATCGGATCGATCGGTTTCAGATACGCGCATCTGCTTTACGTTGTTTGTCGGTGTATCACGTTGTTGCAACTTTCTGTAACACTTGACAAATTATTTGTGAATTCAGTTGGAAATCAATGGAATTGTTTCGAATGGCTTTCGCGTTGCGTATTTTTAGACGCGGCCACAACTAAAAATACCACACCGAGCACGATCGCGAGGAGAGAATTCAAAATACCACACACTCGGCGCGCTGAATGCCGCCGAAGGAGCACTCTTGTTTATTTTCTTGTTCTTTGCGGAGAATGAGAAAAATTAGTGCAAAAATAAAGAGAGGAAGAAAGGTTGAAGAAACGGGGAGAAAAGTGTTGTTTTTTTGTTTTCGTTGTGGTATTTTTCAGGAGAACAGTTATTGATGTTTTGATTTTGCGGGAACAAACGTCTAAAAATAGCTCGGTGTGGACGGAGAAGAAGGACCTCGTCGGTTATTGTGTTTTGTCGGAGTGGGTATTTCAAGTATAGTTGAGGAAGACTAAAGGAGAATAGTGATATTAAAGGTGAGTCTATGTTTTAATTGGATTCTTTTGAGCCTTTTGATCAAAACTTGTTAAAAAACTTTTATATTACATATGTAGAAGAGGCAACTTCAGCAACTAAGGCTCCAAGGCATCATTTTGAATGATTTCTAAGTTAAATTATTTTCTTAATGCCTAGACCGTATCAATTCCAAAATAAAAGTGAATTCAAAAACGTTGCCCTGCCCAACCACGTTTTGACATTTGTGATCGGCTGTGTTCCAAGAAAATGCATATTTATTGCTGCGCAGTTTATCTACTTTTGACATTTGACATTTGAGACTCCACAAATGAGCCCTTCGCAGTAGGGCCAAAAGGTTCCATTTTTGAACTTGTTGCTCTACTCCTGCTGCAGTAGGGACTGTGTTCTTGAATTCGGTCTATTACCAGTAATTGACAGACAGCCTTACAGATGGCGTGGGGATTTTCCTACTTAGCTAGAATCAAGTTCATGTTGTTCATATTTGAGCTGAGGAGATGGTGACATCAGATGGCTTGGCAAAGCCTTTGCTGAAATATTTTAACCTAGTCCGAGGAATGTGACACATTCACATAAAATATGTTGGCCAGTTTCAGTGTCCTGTAGGTGAAGTGCGCACGTTCCTTGAGGTGATACTTAAGAGACCAATGATAAGATAGGAAATTCGTAAAGACTGGACTTTGCTAAGAACTCTCTCGTTCATTTTTTTAAGAAAAATGTAAGACAGAAGTAGGGTATCCTAACAACGTAGACTCGGCTGCTACTCCATTTGACATTTTTGAACCATCGGCTCCGTTTAGATTGATTGATTTGAGTATTATCCCAAGAACTCCTATTTGGAATGATGACCTTAAAGGCCAATGGAGATTGCTTCTTCTGAAGTCCGAGTTCCAAACCGCCAGCTAGGATCATTTATGTATATGAAAGGGTACGAGGTACACAGACCAGTTTTGGCATCTTTTGTAGGGTGGAGCAGGCGGAGTCTTTTACTATCATACAAGCGATCCGTAAACTATTATTGGGTTATGAATTCATGGAATTATCTTTGATTTCAATCACAATTCGTTCCCGAAAAGTCTAGAGCAGACCCAGATGGTTTTAGTGGTTTAGTCGCTTCGGGGGTTCTGCTCAGACGAGGTTGCTAATAAAGCTTGTGGTCTGGTGTTACTTCGAGGTGTTTTGTTTCTTTCGAGGAATCCAGTTGAAGGGTGCTCAACAGACTAAGGGTCTGGATTTATAAATTTCTGCTCTGGGTGAATGGTATGAAGACTCTTTAGCTCGCAGGGGTTGAACTGTAAAAAAACATTTTGTGTAAACTTCGGACTCTCCGTTCATGGTGGTAAGATACAGAAGACCAAGTGCTCACTGAAAGAGTATATCAATTGTTCATCTTCCAGGTTATGGCCTACACTTTGATTCCACTCAGCGACTTCCACTGCTCTCCTAAAACAAAATACTCTAATCGACATTTTTTTTGCAAGTAAATTCCAGAAGTGTAACCAATTCAGTAGCGCTACACTGTGATGGTCATTAATCTTTTCGAAATAAATAAGATGATTGTGCGTCGTCCTTACACCGAGCCTAATATTGGTGATTCGGTTTCGTTCTTTTATTTTCATTTTACAATTTCTTATTGCATACTTTTCGAATGTTGTTTACGAGCAACGCGTCGTCGTGTATCGTCGTCTTCCTGTCGAGCAAAATCGGGATCGCGGGGTTTCATTGCAAGACAACGCATTTTGTGTCCAAAGCGAACAATGTTTCCATACAGCCGCACAGACAGTTTAATGAATGCGAATCGTCTGTCTGCTGGGTCTGCTCATGTTTGTAGCGCAGGAATCCCATCCCAACACGTCCTCCGAACTGAACCCCGCCGGCGGCGGCTGCGGCGGCGGTGGGTTGTCTGATTTGTTGTTCTTTTGGCCTGTGCCCGGGTGTAAACTCTGTGCAACAATGTTGCATCTTTTACCGCCTTATTTATTCTGTTCTGGTTTGATTTCCAGTAGTGGCAAATGAATTTTATTGTGGACTGCACACATGGAGGGGACAAGTGCTGGAGTTGCTGATTTGATGATTGTCTTCTTCTGGGAGTTAATTATGGGTACATCTTGGGGAGGGGTTGCATTTGTTGATTGTTCGTTTTAGATAGACAAGAACACAGAGTGCTCGGATGGTTTTTTTTTATTCTTTTCCATGTAAAGTGTACGATAATAGTTTTTTGTGGAGTAGGAGAACTCGAGCGTTACTTGTGGAAGTAAATGTTTGAAGGAGGCGCTCGAGCAAAAGGACCTGTTTTTAATCAGAGGTCGAACAGTTCGAAAGTGCTCGCATGGTAGTCTGTTGCGATATCTTCTTAATAATTGATGCTACGGTCTGAACTAGAGTATAGCACTGGAGAGTCAACGTCTAGTATTGCACTTCACTCAAGAAAAAGGAGATAAACCAGCTAGATACGACTATGGCTTTGATTTTTAAACTCCGGAAGGGAACAAATATGTCTTCTGGATGGTTCTCAGAATTTCGACACGAAAGCTGGAAGCATTGCGAAGTTTGTTTTTGAGTGCCTGAACCGTCTCTGGATTGTTCGATCTTTAATGGCACTTCACAAAACTTCATTCAACAGCGTCAACTTGCAGCTTAAAATAACAAAAAGAAATCAACAAACCCTCTAGTTCAGCTCCAAGACTTGAACAAAGTTTCTACGATGTGACCATTTGATGCCTTCGTTTCGTGAAGCTATTGCACCCTGAATTGGTTTTGCCAATTAGTTGCACTTTTCACTTACAACGTCAGGACCCTTAGTAAGAAAATAAGTGACAAGAAGATTCAGTGTAGTTCACGTCTGCCACACTTCCTTACCCAAGGTTATAAAAGAGGTATGTCCCTAAAACAGGACCGAGTCTGTACAACAGAAAGGCGCGTGTCAACGAAAAACATTGTGGTTTGGCTTGAGTTCAGTCATCTAGGTTCTACAAAAATGGAAGTTCAAGTAGGTTTATTTTGGTTTGCTGCATTTCTTCCGTCCTGTCAAATCGAAATCGCTTGTCAAAGGGTCAGTGCACACTCCATCCATTTTCCCCCGGGATAACTTGAACTTCAATCTGTCTTTAATCTTTCCTACAGGTAGCTGTATGCAATAAAATCACCCTAAGAGGGGCTTCAAAGCATATAGGTATCTCTGGCAATGAGGCTGGTCACAAACTGGCTTAAAACATGCCAAGAAAATCAATAATTTCTCAAAAAAAAGAGCGAAAGAGATCTCAGATCTTGACGGACTTACTGTGGCATTCATCTCTCTAATGTCACCTCAAGAAAATAGGTATGACTAGAAGACTTTGAAACTGTTGATCATATTTTATGTAAATGTTCTGCTATTGCTCGGACTAGGCACTTCCTAGGTTCAAATAGCCCCAAAACACTACACAGTACCTTTAAGCGGGATAATGCAAAAAATCTATATAAAATCGGGGTGATTTTTGAGACACTTTCCAAACCATCTCCATTAAGGGCCGTCTAATGGGGACGGCGACGGTAATAATTAATCTGTCGATGATGCTGATGGTGATAGTAAGATGATACTTCCCTGCAATGGATCTGAGTTTGCCTAGATTGTATCATTGGGAATCCTGTAAATTTAATGAGAGGTTGGCTCTGTACTTACTTTTCAAGGACAGAAAACAACCACAATGTCTGCTATAGATGTCTGCTTTTACAATTGCGAACAGAAAGGACGCAGAAATCAAGCAAATTTCTTGAATATCCTTTTCCAGCTTCGGCTGAAAATATTACAAGTTATTTATACAATCCTGCGATTATTTTGTTGGAAGGAATCTCTTCAGATTTTTGGAAACGATGCTCGTTACGCTCCTAATTGCGAAAATCCCTTTAATTTGAATACTTCAAAAATACCCTCGCTTCATTCCGAAAATAGCTCAGTTCATGCTAAATATTTTGTATTCATTCCACGAAATATGTATGTATGTTCCAGAAAAGGGAGAGAATTTGCGCTATTTTTAGTGCGACAGATGTATTTTTCAAGACCATTGTCAGACGTCAGTTAGTTTCTCAATCGAAAGGCTGAGTATGCATTTAATTTTTATAGTTTTGACTCTGTTTGTGTATTTGTAAGTAACTTTTTGTGTCATTTCAGGTGCCATTCTGCATCGTGTGTCCAGGATACAGGAGAAATGTTCTTCAACATAACCATTCCAACGCTCTATTGTAGCGTTTCATGTCAAAAACGTCAACGAATCGGTTTAAATCACGGTCTACCCGAACGGTAGCTAAATTTTGTCCTCTAAATTTTTTCATCTCCGCACTAAGTGTTAAAACAAAATTCAATCTAACTGCATTCAAGAAGAAATCATAATAAAAAGCGTCACCAACAAGTTTTAAACTCTAAGACGCTGTGGCCCCCACGAATGCAGCCGATGGCGCCGCGGGGGCCCGCACATTAGTAGCGTTCATAATTGCGCTTCTTCTGACTACCATTTTGTCGGCCAGCTCCCTCGCGGTGCCAATTGACAAGGAACACCACCATTTGGCCAACATTACCAATCGACCAACATCATCAATACCGCTATCATCATGGTACAAAATCGTAGAGTCTCCACCACAAACAAACGTAAATACTACAAGCTTAATCGAAAACGAAGACGGTCTTCACAGGCAGTATTATTCTTTTGTAAATAGTAGTTCAACGACAAAGTCGGCGGCAATTGTTTTTAGCAGTAAATTGACAAGTGGTAATCAAAATGGCGGTCTGTTACGTCTGTCAAATAGTGGCATAGTGAAACGTAGTGACGTCGCGAGTGAGAACAGCGTTGCCAGTGTAAATAGTGTGGGAAGGGTTTTTGGGAAAAATGGTGAGTTCAGTAAAATGGAAAGAATATCAGAAAATAAAAGTTCAAGTGAATTAGTGAGTGCGTTAGTGAATGGGAATTCAACAGAAGCGTCATCGGTGTCAACGAAAATTGGATATCACACAAACCGAGCCGAGCTGAAGGAGGAGAAAACGTTTTTGCAGAAATACGGTGAGTAGGTAATGATCGTTTTCGTTTATTTTAATATCTCTACTAAAATTTACAAAAGTTGATTTTAGAGGTATTTTATAATCAACAGTTAGGGGAATTCAAAAGGTTTACCAACCCTTGCCTAGTGGCTTCTGTATTCATGATTATAACTCAGTTGTCCCCGATTTGAATGTCATGCAGAAGTTGACCAATTAATTTCCATTCAACATGTTACACTATGATTTGCTAGCCTAAACCCTCCCTGTTCCTCCCTGAAACTTGTCGTAACTAAATGAATGAAAGTATTATAGACGATGAACCAAACTTTTTCCTCATCCCTGGGTGTCTGTCAACACAAAAATTCCCCAACACTGTGTCGTCCATTGCTGAGCTGACTTTTTGACTGCTTTTAACCGCAGCACATTCTTCCTCCAATAAATCCCACCACTGTTAGACTTAAAACCAAAAAAAGAAAAGAAGACTTTTCTACTCCCGGGATCTGCATTTATGCATGAACCACACGGATTGTGACTGTTGGGAATCCAGAAGAGGAATCTCTGTTCTTTTTTTTCACAATTCTCTGCGGTGACTCCCACTGTGTGTCCACCTATAAAATCTTTTTTGGTTATAATTTTTGTATGCACATACATATATGCATGTATGTTCCATAACCTCTGGTCCGGACGTTGTGTCTGGACCATGAGCTAGAAACAAAAAAAAAAAAAAAAAGTGAAGGGAAAAAGGAAAGGATTGAGATGGAGATGGTTTCAATTTGAACTTTGTATGTGGACCGCTGTAAATCTGTCACGTATGGAAATATCATAAAGTTCAAGGATCGAGGAAGGATGTTGAATTTTATTTAACGAGGAAGGGACAGACAGGGATGTTTGAGATTAAGATACAGCTTTGGTATTAAAAAGTATTGGATTAGTGTACAGTCCCAAAGGGCTGTGAATTCTTTGCCGAAATCAAATCAAAAATATTGACTATTCCCTCTTTGTACTGAAGGACTACAACCTCTGAAGCCTTTAAAGAAGGCTTATGAACGAACAAATACTCCTTCTCATCATACTTAGGTTCTTGTGGACCTGTTGTGCACTGATAGGCTTGTAAGTTCTAGTAGCAACGTCCTTACCAAACAACAGAGATTTGGATAGTGACAGAGATAAAGAAGAGTATCCTTGAAAGCCTCTTCTACACTCATGTGTTGTCATCGTTGACCTTAAGAGTCTTTTAAAGATGACGGCCTGTGAGTGGATTTACGAAACTTGAAAGCAGTTTGTGATTTTGTAGAAGTTCGTGGGATCTGGCTTTGTTTTCCTTCGTATGTCACTGGCGGTAAGCTAGGTGTCATTAGGAGCACACCTTCGACTCGATACTTGAGGTCATTGACTAGAGACTTAATCAAGAGAGCTGCTGGTTCATTTCTGTCTTTTCTTGCTAGTTCGCCAGTTATCACATGACGTAGGACTCCCCGGGAAGTAATATTGTGCTCCTAAGTTTGAACTAGCTTTAGCCCAGGACCACCGCTTAGAAGACACAGTCTGGAAGACTGATTGAACTAGATAGATTGAGATTTGTTGTTCGATGATTCCTTGCTTCCTTATTCCTTTCTTATTGGAAAGATCAAGGAATGGTTTTCAAAGTTGAGGAGGGTCCTCGCCTACATGTGTGTCTTTAGAATTTGTGTTCGAGACTTGTCGAGACTTGACTTGACACCATATACATACATACATATCTAGGGCTAGATGTTGAGAATTGTTTCCAGTTCAGGTGCAAGCATATGCCGCCAAACCATGCTTCCACGTGTAACTATTGCTCTCGCGTTTTCCGCATATGTACATTCCTGGGTTTTCCTAGGATTTGATGCCTCCCACTGTTAGCGCATGGTCTATACTAACATTTACCGGCCTAAACTCCCGAAGTTCGGCTTTTTTAAGACGATCCTGTACTGATATACAGTGAACGCTCGATACAGTGATCCAGACGATCGCCATAACCAAAGCCTTATTCAAACAAAAGTCCATTCCAACCAACAATAGGTCAGCATGCAACAATTAGTCACCATGCCCATGTGCATCGTCGATCACAAGAAATGATGTCACCCGAAATCGACTCCGAAATTTCGCGATATTTCTTTAAAATTTATATCTGCACGACATAGCAGGGATGCTGTCTGACTTGCAGCACCACACCACGCCAATTAGCAATGTCAAACAATCATAAATTAGCGTCTGTCAATTATAACAAACCAATTCGTGTCGCCCAGAAAAAGCCACAAATTTAACCAAAAAAATTTACCACCATGTGACGTCTCCACTTCACACACACACAGACACCCATGCACAGGCAAGTGTCAACGAAAGGACTCTCGGTTGGCACGGGGAATGACTTTTGAGTTCAGATCACATTTTTTTGTCCAAAAATAACTTTTTTTTTCCCCCAAATTCAAGAAAAAGAAAAGCAAAGAACCAAATAATGATTAAGAGGTGAAAAATTGCCAAGAACTAGAGACAGAGAAGGAAAGAGATAAACGAAAAGAATACATATGACAGATGGTGATTCGAAGCGATGGCTACGACTGGTTGTGGCTGGTTTTAGGCTTGGCATACACACATGTCTTAAGAATGCATCAGGAGGCATCTGCCCTGGAGGTCGGGGATTTCGACTTTTTGACTGCAGTTGGATTTTATTTTTTTTGTCTGTCTGGCATTCAGAAAGAAGCGAAACATAATAATAATTTCCCATAACTCATCGAGAGTTATGAGATTTTTGACTTGGCTCAAACAATTTGGAGTCAAAAGGACGCTGTAAGATCGTCACTCGTTGTGTGGCATTGCTTTGGACAAGGCGGGTACTGTCAGCTTGGGAGGTTTTGAAATTTATAAACATTTAGTTGAATGAGTAATGTTGCGAAATAAAGAGTCTGGCTTATATGTGAGGGATAAGTCAGGAAGGCATTTGGGCTGCAAAACCCTTGGCCATTGGTTTAGGTTGTTATATTTTGAGCAGCCTATGTATTTCTGCCTTAAAGTTTTCGAAAGATCAAGGAAGTTCAGTGTTCAAGCTCAGCATAGAACACCTTTAATCGCAGAAACATGGTTTTCTTTGGTTAAAGTGGCTATAAGCGAGATGCGAGGATTAGGAGAAGTTTCTTTGGTCCTAGCCGTCAAACCATTTTAAACTTTTGATGGAGTGGAAGAGGTCTTAATAACGTCTTTCGATAGTTATAACAGAAACTTCTTCCCGTAGTAGCGATTGGTATACCTAAGGTGACTTTGGTCGACAAAATGGCTAAAGTTGTTCCTATTCTGGCAAGTTCTTCACCCTCAAAATTGACTGGTATGTTACTTCTAACCAACTATCTTTCTGAGAGGCAATTGGGAGTCTAGAGCTACCAAAGCATTGATGGATGTCGACGGAATGGATTTGATATCTGCTTGACTGTTCAAAAAGATCCATAGATGTATCTCTAGCAGATGTCACGTTTTTGTTGAGTCATTTCTTCAATCGTCATAATTTCTCGATGTGTAACACTGCAATGATTTGGTAGACAGAAGGAGAATTTAAAATTAAGACTATAGGTGAAAACACCTCCACAACTCCATTCTTGGTTTCTGAGCCATCAGTGAGGTAGTGAATCGGGTCATCTTCTGAAAGTGCATCCTCCTTCTAGACTAATCTGGAAGGTATGGTGACTACGAAGTTCTTGTTTCAGTGGAGTTTCCTTTCCTGACTACTGTAAGGTCACTCTAAGGCTAACTGCTAGACATCTTATTTCCTGGTTAAAGCATGATTTTTTCAGAATTTGCTGGTACCAAGCCTTAAGGATCTGGTTGCTGGTACTTTTTGAAATTCAACAATGTTAAGCCATATGTGTAGGTATATGGTAAAAAAGGATCTCTGCCCCATCAGTTCATTCTCCTTTCTGCTTGAGTTGGGTACTGTGAATACTTTGCTGGGTCGATCTATAAGCTGAGAAGGGCATTAGCTAAAAGACTCGTCAGTAGTCGTCCAACCCAAGGAGTTGTCTGGCCCCTCTTGTCTGGAATCCAGTAGGGAGTAATTAGACTAGAAGGTTAGTCCTCCTTTGTTATGACTTCTGGAGTATCCAAAGATTAGGACGAGGAGAAGACGAGGATGAAAACATTCTCTATCTACTATGTATGTACGTGCCAGAGAGTCCTTTATACAAAATTTCGGTTCATTTTATTAGTCCTTGGTATCGCATTGGAGCTCTTTTGGCTCATTTCTGTACCATCGTACCTAAAACGTACTTTAAACAGATCTTTTAAAGGCTTGACATGTCGTGCCTTTTTATCATTTATAAGGTGACCTCCAGTTTTAAGTCCTCTGCTTAATAATATATGCAGACTCACGCTCTGTGTCTCACTGTGATTTCTACGAGTATTAGCGCTGTGTTTTCATGATGATTGTGTGATGGTTGTTTTAGGCTTTCTCGGGGCTAAATGTGCTTGAAGCCAAGTTCTCATCTAGTACTAGCAGATGTCGATCCTCATAATATCTTGGACAATGACTCGTAATTTGGATTGGATACAACTTCCAATAGGAAGTTGTAGTTCTTTAGGGTTTCTGTTGAAACTTTTTAGGTAGTATTCTATGCACGGACTACACAAGAAAAGTATCATCACTTCAATTAAAGGATTCAGGTTAGCAATTTTAGGTTTTTAGGTGAGACAATGTTTTTGACAATCAGGGATCTTTCGAAAGAAGGAAGGAACTAGGAGCAGTAGTGAGTGAGTTTAACTCCTGTGTCACAACCAAGAAAATATTCCCACTCTACAAAAAGTCTTTGTTCTCGCCTGTAGGTGTAAATAAAAATCAAGCGAAGAAGATTAAACCTAGTCCGAACGACCTGTGCAAAGGTTGTGGTAACAAAGATGCGGATGAGGATATTTCACACTTTCGCTGTCACATCATATCACTTTCATTATTGTCCCGTCAACCCATTGGCCTAACCTTCCTATTTCGCCAATTATTGTTCGTTCCTCTCTATGTGGATTTGTGACATTTTCGTGATGTTTTTTTTTTAGGAACATGAGTCGTTATACTCCATTGGAAACCATCGCATCAAAGTTCACTTTTATACGACTCCCATCTGAAGCCTGCATCTTGCGTTGACCTTCAACCAAATTCAACCTCGAAGCGATTCACATCCGTGACAAAGCGAAATCCCATCAATGCCACACTTTATGTGCGCTTTTAAATGCGACAACCGATATCGGCCAGTTAATCAGGTTCAGGCCGCACGGATACCTGGTCATCCCTGCCAAAAGTTGAATCACAATCACAATAAAATTTCGTTTCGTTGATAGTAATTTCTTTGGGTTCTCTCCTTCTCTTATCTTAATTCCTTCATAAATCCTCAACGAATATCCTTTGTTTGCTGTGTCGTCCTGACAATCGTGTCATTAAAACTTCCACTTAACTAGACATAGGCTATAAAGAAAGAAAAAGAAAAGACAACCACAACGACCCGAAAACAAAATCGAAGTTCAACCAAAAATTCAAGTATTTGCATCGATGAGACGACGACCACGACCGACACCCAAAATGACGATGACAGCGATGCGACGAATTGAAATTTATCGGTCGTGAGCATGTGGCACGTTATTGACCCTCGAATCCCGGGCACCCTAGCCCCCCCGCACCATGGTGACAAGATAATTTGACCACTATGCCACTTTAAGGTGGATACGCGTTGAATATGAATCTTTTATTATCAAACGCCAAGCAATCAGGTCAATCAAACCCCCTACCCGACCCCAATGGCACGACCGACGTGTAACCAGGCAGTTTTATAGCCATAGCCACACAGGTTTGGGACACTGTGCTGGCTCCACCGAGAAGTATATTTTTTTGGCGGTTTAATGGACAATGCGTCTCGTGAGATTGAGGTTTATTGTCACTCTCATGGATTTCAGTCAGTTAAATCCCCCTTCGGCACACAGCACACGAGGCCATGGTAACGAAGTGACAAATGTCGCGGGGCGCGGTGATTTTTTTTGGTCTTTTTCCTCACAACAGACACACCTTTGGGATAAACTTGCTGGCTGTCGTTGGAAACTGATATGCAAAAGTCCTCGCGAGAGACCAACTTTTATGGACAAAATTCAGTTTAGGGAGTTTGGGTGCTGTCGCATCGCATGGCAAGTTCTTAATTCAATTCGCTGGCTGGCAGACAAATTTCCATCGTAAAAACTTTAAAATTGTTTTTATGCTTATTAGCTCGGGTTTTGGGCTATGCAAGACCGAAGACTAAAGGTTCAGGGGAATGGTTTGGCTGGTGCCCGAAGGTGGGGATATTGACGGGCGATTAAAATAACGACTAAAGGCTGTAGACTTGTCTGTGGTCCTACGAAGGATGGTCTTCGTGTTTTTTTTTTCATTTTATAACTATGTTGGAGTTTAAAGTCGATATTTATGAGTATTTTTGGTAGGAGCAGGGTATCTATACCAGAAGTTCAAGCATTGTATGAGAAAATTCAAGAAAATCGTTCTTGATTGATACTTCTCTACATTAGAGGCACAGAAGGCTTCCTTGGTTAAGTAGGTTAGATATTACTCTACTGGAGCCAAGAATATTTACTGGAGTTTACAGAATCAGTAATCGAAGATCTACCACATAATCCGAGCAAAGGTAAAGGAAATAATCCCAAATATAGTCGCCCTCTCCACAAGCATTACAGGCAGATGTCTATTTTAAGCCTAAACCAAGTTATCTACAGGTTTTTCTCCTGAGAGACAGAATCAATGCCTTTCGTAAGCTAACACTTAGTCTGCCTCCATCCTACAGAGTCGTGTCGCACACGATTGTGTTCGTAGGAGCTGTCAAAGGAGACTCTGACCGAAGATGCTGGAAAACTCAAACCAGGTTCAGGTCCTTCGAAATTATCAACCGAGTCTTGCTTTGCAGTCTCATCGGAGATCTTATTTCCCGCAATCCTAGTGAACAACAAGTTTCGGAGCATCTAGAGCACAGTCAAGTGTACTCGGAAAGGCTCCTGTCCAGTCGACATGGGCCATCTGGCAATCAGATTTCAGAAATTAGGACAAAATCTAATAATCCTGTGAACTGACGATTTAAAGTTGGAGGATAGTTTGTCATTGTCAAGTCATTGCCAGTAATTTTCAGCCCATTTGTAGTACTGACATGGGATAGCTACTCATTTTTCGCCTGATCTCTCCAGCTTCTATAAAAAAAATTTGCAGACTATTCCCATGTTTTTGACACACCTGACCTAACAACCATTTCAGTCCTTCTGTGTCGTCTTTCTGTACGTCGAGTTCGCCCTGAGATGAAAGTTAAAGGCTGAATAAAAATATTACGTACGGTAGGCATAGCAAAAATGACGAAAATACCAGTCTTCAAGATCCGGGTAAACTTTAACTTTAACTTTGGAAGCCTGATCCTAGAAGATCAAGCTGAAACGTAACACAAACTTGCTTACCAAGTGTTTTTAGTGAGATCTTGTTCAAACCGACAGCCTGACAAATATTCTCATCGTAGCCATCGAGCTGCATAAATTTTGAAAATTTTAAAATTCCACTGGAACGCCGGTGACGTATACGCAACCTTTTTCTAAAAAAAAAACGAACGAAGAAAAGGAGGTTTTAGACGGGTTTGTTCCCTGGCCTACAGCAAGGAAATTGTCAGAATATGGAGTTTCTTAGTTCGTGTAGCTGGACGCTTTTAACAAAACCATCTGAAGACGGCAAAGACTTTCTACTTGGAATACATATGTATTTCAAGACAGTCCTGACCTCGTCTTGATCTGATGCGTAGTGCCAAGTTGGTTGTGTAGAAGCGGATATATTTGAAGCCACGTTATCGATGTTCGTACGGAAAACTCCAAGAATGGGTCAAACTATCATGATATAGCCAATCCGCTTCCAATTGAAGACAACGTTGTGAGTCGTATGGACACTTTCCAGTTTTTAGTTTCTAGAATGGAAAAGTTTGGTTTCCTGTATCTTCTTCAGAACAGTATCAGTTCTGCCTAGTTTTCTTCTTCTGCTGTACTATCAATGATTAGAACCCGAGAAAGCCCCTCTTGTCCTGTACAATGCCAATGCCAATGTCCGCCTCCCTGTAGAAGGACTGTACATTCGTACTTTCAGTGCAGTTTTCCATCTCCATTTACCTCCTGTTCCAACTTCCCAATTGGAAAACTGGGTTACGCGCATATATTTCGAAAGACTGTTCGGTTAACAAACCTCAATTAGACTCGAATAACTATAGTACACATCCTTCCAGTTTAATTGTCCAAATGTTAAAAACAATTATCGGGAGGACCATTGCTATTCATCAACCTAACTACCCACTCCAGTCCCGTCTATCGCGAGTCTCTCCATAAAAAAAAAACTGCAACTTCAGTGTTGCACAGTGCGGCCGATGGGGTGCCATAAAACGCTGCACTGTTAAGCGGTGCAGTACCCACATTCTGTCTGTCTGTCTGCTGTCTGTCTACTGGTGTCTGTTTATTTTTAATATTAATTTCCTAGGGTTTCACATAGAAAATATTCCAAATGAAAAAAAAAATCAAAAAATAAACCAAAACAACTACACGTTTGGGCCGAAAAGTGATTGGCGCGCGATTAATTATTCAAATCCACGCCGGCGGCGGCGGCGGACCAGACCAGACCAGAGACACTGAAACAAGATAATTATATGCATGCCATAGGTTTTGTTTGTGTTGTCAATTGGCTTATAGGCCGTTCCAATCCAGACGCAGGCGGCCAGCAGCCGATGTAGGCTTCGCCGACGGATTTTTGTTTTTTCAATTTTTTTTTGTCACTAAGCTCAGTTGACTCTGTTCGCGAAATGGTCATCGTACATTCGCCCGGAATGAGGAGCACTGTGTGCTCGATGGAAAAACCACAACAACACCACCAGACAAACTGTCTAGCCACCACCAAGCAGATAGTTGCTGGTCCCGTGAGTGGGAATGGGTAGTAGGGAGTGCAGGCAAACAGACACGTACGCTGTGTGTTTTAAAACATGCACCCGGCCTAATCGAGCGGCAATTACCAAATTTAAATATTTATAATGTGCAGAATTGTGGTCAACTATTTTCGGGCCAGTCATACACCCCTGTGCCATGGGAAAGTGTAACATGGTAACAGTGCGACTATGAATCAGTTAGCCGCACAGAAACAAAAAAAAGAAAAACAAAAAAAAAAATCGAAGCGTGCTCATGCATTTTTCATGCCGCCACAGACAGTGTGCCATAGTCTGGGCCGAGATAGCCAAAGACTGCTGGACGACCAAACCATGTGAATGACTTCTAACACACACACATGGAGGCAGGCACGTCTGGCGAATAAAATCCGGAAAAAGAAACTGTCTCGAGAAATCCCACAACTTGTACACGCATTTGAAATGCGACACTGTTATCCTTAAATAGACGCGCGACATCATGACAATCTTCTGTCAATAGTTTGCTAATTTATTGGATCTCTGATGTGGGCTGGCATATGTCCACTAGGCTGGCTGGCTGGCTGGCTGGCTGGGCTGTATAGAGTGCGGCTGCGAGTGCGGACGACTTTCAGAAGTGGGACAGTGATGAGAACCGCTGGATTGCCTTAGTTAAACCTACGTGTACTCGAACACTTTCAGGGAAGCAGGTTAGATTGTCTGTGCGCCTTTGAACAACAACAACAACAACTGTAAGAACGGTGCTTTGAACGGATGTCGATAACGATTCCGTGATGTCTGTCTGTTTGAATCTATTTATAGAAAATGTTTTAGTTTTGCTGCTATTTATAGCGGTAACTAGTTTTTGGATAGGCGTTAGGGTAACGATAACGCATTTGTATCTATGTATCTGCAATGACAGAGAAACTAAAAAAACGAGGTGAACTGTGTGATGGGGTAGACGGAGTTTAATTTGGGATATCAGCCCCGTTTTGGAAAGGGAAGGGTAGGTTAGGGAACAAGCGGGAGGGCTGTTTGCCAGATGACAAAATGTTGGTTCTGGCTTTGGTATCACCACAAGCTGTGGTATCGCTAACCCAACGCGAAATAGTCATGAATTTATGGTGACATTCCGGACAGGTCGCTCAGGACTCTGAAGTAATATCCCCCCCAAGGCAGTTTTTCTATATCTCCACAAGCTAGGGCATTTGCATAGAATGTGGGATGTGTATTCTCTTCTACGTCTCTGTCACCAGAGTCTTTGCAGAGGTCAGCAAGAGAGTCGTCTGCAAGAGAGTCGTCAGCAAGAGAGTCGTCAGCAAGAGAGTCGTATTGAACGGTAGAACTTGGCTAACTTTCGAGTCGTCGTGCTTTGTCCAGAGTTTTCTAGAGACATGACATTGTGAGAGTGCGCTCCATCTATCATTGACTGGTTTAACAAGGAAGAACTGAGGTGAACAGAGGTCCTGTCCAGACTACTTTTGTGAGTGCTGTGATGTCTTCCCAACATAGTGGATGAAATGGTCTTAATGGGGGCTAGACCCTCGACGTTTTGTATATCTCGGTCGAGACTTATTGAAGTGCAGTTTTGTAAAGAGTGTCAGTATGGTTTCAAGAGTTGCAGTCCCCGTGATTCTGATGGCTCTGTTTATTTATGTTTATTTTTGTATCCTGGTTAACCAACTATAGGATAGAATGGTCTGGCAATGGGTATACACACCCGATGAATGATGGCAGGCTTGAGACCTAATTTGTATCAATGATTTTGCTGCGTGTATAGACGGCTGTGAATGGTTTCTTTTTCCTTTCCGATATCAAGTCAAGTTTAGATGACAAGTTATAAAGGCTTATTACCCCTCTCCCATGAATGCTGCACCAATTAATACGTTTTTGTATGGGTAATGGTATTTCGTGAGTGGCTTCGGAGTGCTGATTTGCACCAATGTGATCAAATTGGCCAAAACTGGGTTTCATCGCTGAAAATCTTTTACGATACAATTTAGGACCATTTTTGTGAATGATATCTCAATCAAATGATAGTGATTGTACTGTCCTGATAGCTTCGTATGTACACGTACATCTTAGTTCCCTCTGATACCTTTTCGCTTTGTGAGATCTTCAAAGAACAGGGAATGGTGCAATGATGTAAATCTGTTCAGCATAGGCTAATAGTTGTTAGATGTTGCCAAGGTTCTGTATATCTTGTTATCACATATCGTTAACGTTAATCGCTTATATGACAACCCCTTACGATATAATTGTGCTAAAATTTGCACTAAATTTCTGGTGACCTTGGGATACAATGAGACCAGAATTTAAAACAAACTTTTCTGGCTATTCTCACACTCATGCTTTTTGTGCGTTCTATATTCTTTACACTCATGGAAGGATCCTACTATATAAGGCCGTGTCCGAAGGGCAATTTGTTATTTGAGAACATTTTCCAAAACATTTATACTCTCGGATGTTTGTTAGATGCTCGCAAGATGTTCGAACGTGAAAAAAACGTTTAGGTGCTTTCGCACTAACCACTTGAGCCACGGCGTCCACCAGTCAGCAAACAATTGCTGCCAAATTTCCATGGAAGATTCCAACGTTATTCGTTACTTACTTACTTAAGTCCTGTATCCCCTTGTGGGTCCTAGGGCCTCGACAATGCTTCCGCGCCATCGTTTGTGGTTTCTGGAAATATGTCTCAGTTCTCCCCAACTCTTCCCCAGTTGCCGTCCGTGCTTCTTTCTCAACTGTTCTGCGTCACGTACTTCTAGGACCGCCGCGTATCCTGCCATCCTGAGTAAGCTAGTTCCATTGCATCGCGTATTTAGCTATGGACCTGTCACCCTTTCGGAGAGTATGACCAATCCACTGTCACTTTCGTCGTTGTATTGTTGTGCCTATAGGTTCATGGCCCATTCTCTGATAGAGTTGTTCGTTAGAGATACGGTTTTACCAGAAAATCCTAAAACGTTATTCGTTAGCCAAACTTGTTTTCTTATTTCCTTAGAACTTGCAACTTGTAGGCTCTTTAGTTCCTCTGGCCCCTAGTTTCACGAGACCATCACGAAGATGTCTTACTACGATTTGCTGTTCTCAAAGTAGATAAAGGAACTAGTAAGAGCTTTGATGGAATGATCTACGGTATGTTGGGTTTGGTGGTGCAATAAAGTCGCAGGATAGCTTTTGAATATTCTCAAGTATTGCTATGTTGCATTTTTTCCAGCAGGCTACTACTCCATTCATAAGGATGGGTCTCCCGACTACAGTGATGTTAACAATCTGGAGCTGGAGAGCCCAGTTTGACTCAATAACCTTAAGGGCAATCGATTGCTAGGATTAATCTGCATATTGTTGTTCAATAATCTTGAGTTTTGGAGGAGTTTTAACTGATATTTCTACCATAATGTTGTCCACATAGGTTATGACACCTCTTTATCCAAGATTAGCCACAATAGTGCTGTAGCTAAGTGGAGTTATCTATATCCGGTCTAAGTATCTACAAAGTTAGTTGGGGTGGACTGCCTGAAGTAACAAAAATTTGTTCATTTCGTTCCAAGTCATAACTGTTTCCAAGTTTGGTCAACACCAGTTCACTTCTCCCTCCATCCAGTTGCAGCGAGGCGTGTGTCCGTGCATATTCCTGGTGACGATGACGGTGCAGCAAAAACACACATCAAAAAACCATCCATCACAATCAATTGTCACCATTGTGCGCGCTGCTATTTGATGTATTTGTCGTTCTTGTCCCTGAGGTGCAGTATCAATCAGGAACCAACGTACACACACACACACATAGTTTCACACCCCAGGAGCGGCTTGATTACAGCCAAACGGACTGAAAGGAAAGCAACTTTGTCCGTCTGCCTGTCTAGACGAGAAGTATTTTTCTCACTTCCCGTTCAGAGACATACACCCGGTCACAGCTAGGCGAAAAGTTTCCAGCCACACACACACACATAGCCAAAGGTAGAGAGCACAAACAAATGTTAGCTTAGGAAGTTTCACAAGTTTTTTCCTTCTTTTATTCCTTCTACCAGTTTCTCTATCCCAAAAGTTAAAGTATTGAGAGAGCTCTCCAGACATCACCTAGGAATCCCATGGAACGTGGTCGGGTGGGTAGTAATCACAAGTAGTAGTCACTTGCTGTTGTGTCTGGAAAATTGCTTTCCAACAAAAACTAAACGAAATTGTTGCTATTTGCCAAGTACGTACATACATACATACATATGAATGTATTTGCTCTCATGGGAGAATAAACGAGTACACCTGTTTGCAGGAGAGAATTTGCACAAACATTCAACGCAGTAGATTGAGTATCTGAATCTGAAATTGTTTCAAAAGAATTTGCAAAACTTTAACTCTTTTACTCGGGAAAGGACAACCTGACTCCCTGCCACAAGTACTTAAGGAAGCAAAAGAAACCGAGTGCCTACAAGTACGAGTATAGCTGCATTCAAATGCATTGCACTATATTCGCCGCCTAATAAAGATAGAAACAAGCACTCAAAGGAAACTCTATGTTTTCCTTTCAGCCATATGTCGAGAGGCCCGACGACCAACAACGGCAAATAAAGAAGAAAATGGAAATTGCTTGGCGTATCTTCTCCACGGGGTTCCATTTCCTTTTGCATTACAAAGCATACACATGCACGTATGTGTGTACAGCGGTTGTTAAGTAGCGGTATTGCAAAGAACCCTAACTAAAATTCAAAAGTACTTTGACATCAGTGTGCCGTCTTCGTACGCACTGTTGGAATCCTTTAGTTTTTTTTCATTTTTTTTTTCAATCCTTGTAGGATATCAAGTGCATACACACATAATGTCGTCCAAAGTGCATGAACCACTGCCAATTACTTTGTTCCTTTGGCGCTGTGGCGCCGTGGGTGCAATTATCACAAGGGGGGTTAATGGCATGCAGTTTCCTATTCTAGGGTACTGACATCAATGGATGAATTCTTTGGTAAACAATCCTTAAGTAGTCTGTGTACTAACCTAGTTTTGCATGTTTTTTTTTTTTCGACAGTCCTTGAAGAGTTGAAATTCAATTCGGTTACGGTGGCGAGGCTCATACAAGCCTTGTTACTTAACTTTTTACAAAGTGGTCTTGAATAGATATTCTATTCATGCAGTTTCTGTAGTGCATTGCTACTAGTGGCCTCGATTTTTGCGGTATGCAGCTATTCAAGTATGCTCCACTTCATACTCAATTACTGGCTTGTTACAGTCCCAGCCGATGAATAGGTTTACTTTAAGAGAAGGACCTAGTGTGCATTTGAAAAGACCTAGTTGTATAAATTTGAAAGGGAAAGGAGCAGCTAACCAATCTATGGTTTCACTTTAGACGTCCACAGCTCCTGGTGTGGTTTAAAGCTGGTGAATTTGCAGGTCATCTGAGTATGCTGGACTTTGATTCTCTATAAGTCTCAAGGTTGTTATAGATGATGAGGGATACATGACTAAATTGTTAAATGCAGTCCTGACGTATAGGGTGACCAGATAAGAACAATGGGAAACAGAATTTTACAAGACAAAAACGATGTGAGGTATACAATTGTTTCCGACGTTATTTTGAAGCTACATTCATGCCATTATGTATGGAATGGCATATCATTCAAATGGCGCTACAGTTTGGGGTGAACCTGGGCCTCAGCCAACAAGTCTCTGCAGTTAGCCCGGTTCCGGCCAAAACATTGATGTCCATTCGCTCAACATGTCCTAGCTGTAGGTCGATGTCGCTGTACAGCTCGTATTGTTCGTCGTTAAATCTCCTCCTCGAATGCCCGTCAACGCAAACGGGAGCATAAATTATACGAAGAATCTTTCTCTCGAAGCAACTGAGGATCTCTTCATCCGTTTTAGACAGAGTCCACGCTTCAGCGCCATAAAAAAGGACTGGGATGATCAGGGTCTTTTATAGAGTCTCCATAGGGATAGGGCTCTGCTACCCAATTGGCTTCTTAGACCAAAGAAACAACGATAGTTAAAAGTTATTCTTCATCTTGTTTCTGCTGAGGCGTTGTTTTTCGTCCAATATGCGCGGCTTAATTCCGGCAACATCGTCTTGAATATTGGCCTCTAGCTGTCCAAAGTGGTTGGCTTGGTAGCTTAGACTAAAGACTTGACGTAGCCCCAGAGAAAATGATGATCGGTCACCTTGAGATTGCCCAGTTGGCAAATTTCTCCTTCACAACTTCGAGCCTTGCGTCACTTGAATGGCTTGCAGCGCAAAATAAGCCAGGTTGACTCTCTGGCGATGCCCAATTCTGCTTATTGGTGCCAAAATGAAATTCTTGGTACTTTTTCTAAACTGGCCACTACGGCGGTTATATTTTCTTCATTTCGCAGCAATATCTGTGTGGTTGGTACCTTAATATTCTAGACTGTACTCACGCTTGAACTTCTCCAATACGCGACGACTTGCCTGCACGCTGAAGCCACGGTGACGACTGACTTCAAGACGAAATTAACGTTGCTATTTTTAATAATTTCCGCACGTTTGACACTCGTGAAGCGATGCATGATGGAATGGCAAATCTTATTGAATATTTTGACAGCTGGATGTCATTGGTAACTTTGACAGCTGTTGAAATATAACAATTGGAAAAAGTATCATTGCCATCTGGTCACCCTTTGGTTTCACCTAGAAAATGATAGCAGTGGGACCTAACGATGATCCTCCTTCGACAACAATTTGTTAGGATCTGGTAACAGGGTCATGAGCTTGCACACGACCTTATCAACAAATATCTCCTTTTTCTTAGCTTTTTGAGAGTTGCTAAGTTGCTCGTTCCGTTCTGTAACGACGACGAAAACTTTGTTCATTTTTTGCTCAAAGACTGGTAACAACTGGAATAAGACATTGCAGTCACCTACCCAGAGAACGAAACGAACTAGAACCTTTATAGGTACGGAGGATGAGGGAAATCCATGTCACACCATTTGCAATGTCAAGATCAATCTGCAATGGTCCGTCGAAGCGCCTTGAATCCAAGATGAATGATGTCGCTGTCACAAGTTAATTGCTCACGCTTTCATAGTCATTGGATCGTTCTGACTCCCAGGAGAACCTATATTTGTTAGTTAGGTTCCTAAATCGTATCCATTACTTTCATTCCGATTTTACGGGCAGAACGTATGACCAATTTTTCACGAAAATCCTCCACAGGAGTTCGAAGACTTTTTGCACCCAAGTGGCAGGACATTTTTCTTTTCGTAAAAAAGCCCACGACGACTCGCCTCAAGATTAATACCTCCGCTCGGCGGTAATCACTTATTCATTTCGTGCAAGCTCACCGAATTCACTTCTCGTCTCTGCAATAAATTTCGAAATTCATCGTAAATCACCTCTACTAACGGCGCAGCAGTGGAATTCCAAAAAACAGCAAAAAACAGAAAAAAAAAAAACCAAAATAAACAAAAAATCATTCGGTCTACTGGGTTTGCTTCCTGCACCTCCCGACACGTCTGTCATTATTCACCACTTGCCAGACACATTGAGGTGTATTTACCCGAAAATAAAACAACAAAACCAGACTACGACGACGGCAACGCCAACCAATAATAATAACAACAACACAACCCCAAAGCAGCACTAGCCAGCGTCACACGACGCCATGACCAACTGCGTCAGCCGCAGAGAGAGTCTATAAGTAGTATGGTCTACCGGTGTCTAGACACAAACACAACAAACAACGGCAGCCAAGACGTTACGCAATAGCGCTGTACAGCTCGCAGCCAGCACCGTAAACACACCTCCACCAGCCGTAATGTCCTTGAAGTGTGCTCTGCGATTGTGTGAGTGCGGCTTTGCCTTTTTTTTGTGTTCACTGGTTTGGTCGTTCTTTGAATTTCTAGGTCATTAGATGAATAAACGGTAATTTACTCGATTTTTTTGTTTTGTCAGGTTTCGTCTCTGTCGTATGATCCACCATCGTCATACCGCCATTGACGGCGTCCACCGGCACCAGGCTTTTGGGGGAATTTTTATGCTTCACCACCTCGTACAGCGGTTCCATGGAAATTGGATTAAGCTGATGCCATATTCTGTGGTGGGTTTCTGTTTAGACAGCCCTCCCCGGTTCTTGATCGTCGTGTGTTCATCCGTACTGGGGGCGATTGCCATGCAGAGGATGAGTTGACCCATATTCCCAATGGTCGTGTTTATTGCTTGTTTTGTTTGTTTTTCTGTAATTAATTAATGAGAACACAAAACAGCACAATTTGCCGCCGTCGTCGCCCGTCGGCCGTCGCCGTCACCGTTGTACTAATTAAATTCGCTCATTTCGTGTGTATGGGTGTATAGTTCAACGACGGCTGTGTACCTACCAACTGGTGTCAAAGTCTGGGAATTTATGTACGAGGAACCGGCATATAGGAAGTCAGATGATGATATTGTTATTGTCTGTCTGGCTGGCTGGCTGGTTGGCTGGAGGGAGTCACACGCCATATTGGCAAGTGATATGAAAGCAGGGGGCTTTCACCGACACGGCTACTACCGGTTGTGATGGAATGGAATGGGGTGATGGAATCTTTACTTTTGTTTTAACTTTTTTTTGTTTCTTTATAATCTACATTATTGTTGCACGGTTTTTTGTTTTTTAATTAACAATAAGCGTTTACAATGAAAAGTCAAAGAAAAGTGCTGCCACTTCTGAGCATCTGTCTTCTGTCACTTCACCTTTGACAGGTGACAGCTCCATTGGAAATTCAATGCGATGTACTGTACGTACTTTGATTTAGATTAACTTTAGGTAAGTCGTCGCAGGGCGTGTCTTGAAACGATTGCTTTATGTCCATTCTGGTTCTTGGGTAACGTCAGGATATCATATGCGAATTCTACGCCACGGTGCGTAAGCCTTTGTCAACGACGTAAGTGATTTGTCACTTCGAACAATAGCTATTACAGTGACTTCGTTCAGCTAAGTGATGAAACACTTTGACTTTAAATATTGAGAAACGGAAGAGTGGTACAAATATTGGTACAGGACCAGCATTTCGATGATGCTCTAATGAAGGTATTTGGTTGCCGGTTGACAGATCACCGATTATACATGCCTGACCTGACCGATTATATGTATAGGCCTGAACCTCCGCCTAAATATTTGAATTGTATTTGAGTTTCGGAGAAATGGAAACATTGTAGATAGCAGTCAAGTCGGCAGGACTTTTGATTAATCCGAGACACCTAGCGCCACTTGAAAAATATGATAACGTCGGACCTTGTCAAGCAATCAAATTAATTTTTAGTTTGCCTACTCTTGTATTTCACTTCAGAGATGAGAGTCGGCACTTGGCTTTTGCCGACAGTAAGAGTTGAAACACTTATCGCATCTCCAGTTCAAATAATGACATTCCTTGGGAGTGTTGTTCTCTCGAATTATGAAAGTTCAATACTTCTTGACAAAGATTTCCAGTGACAACTGCCTAATATTGCGTCTGAAACTAGTACGCCGGATCACAAAGGGACCGTCTCCTTGGATGGTTTAATCGCTATGATCCTTGGAATATCTGCATGAGCCTTGTTTTGCTCAATTATGTGTTCTGCCTGCTACTGAATTTTGTTTTAAGGTAAAAAATGATTTGTCCTTTGGAGTATAAACCACTTTCGTTAAAGATCTGCCACGGGATTAATCCTGGTCCACCAGTTCGCTAGCAATCTTAACAATTTTAAGATCAAAACGGCGGTTCTGTCTTGGGCTAAGGTTTCTTCTTTCTCTCACCAACTCTTAACCTGATCCTCATCAGAAATCAGCAGGATACTGGTTTAACTCTTCAATTTCGCTTGGAATCGTGCTATATTACAACTAGTTTTGTGCTGTAAGGCACCAGAAATGCATACCCAGTTCATGTCGCATTTACATTCAAGTTTTAGCTTCTCTACTACAGAACCTGATGCAATTCAAGTATTGAGTTCAACATCCTTGTCAACCTGATTAAGCCTTCTGTATGCCAGTTCTATGCCAGTTCTATGCCAGATCGATGAATGCTTCCACAGTAAAGTGGTATTCCTCTGAAGGAAGCCATTTTGGTCGTCTTTAGGAATACTTTTATCATCCTATTCGAGAAGGGTCCTACCAATCGGTCGCTAAAGGTCGTCAAACAATTGTTAATCCATATCCGAGGCAATTGCATCCATTTTCTGGTTTACAGAGCGTCCTAAGAAACTCTTAGGTGGCAAAGATAAGTGGGGTAGAAACACATACGAACAAAGCTAAGTCTTTCTATAATTAACGAACTGACATCTGTCAAAAGATGCACTTTCACTTAGCCTATGAATTCAGCCTTGTAATGGGAAGATATTAGCTATTTCGTGGAATATAGATAGATAGTAGCTGCAGAATCGTACAAATTTAGTGACTGACATAAAATGTCAGAGTATCCTGATGCCTTGAACATTCTATGCACGTGTTTCATACACATACACCCATGGAACCTTTCAATTGCAGACAACACTATAAAAACCCACCTGGGTTTCATTCTCTTCTTTGACTTTGGTATCCCGCTGGGTTACCCCAAGGTACCTCTTGTATCTAATTAAAGCAAGAAGATTGCCATACCTCGGCACCATCTGCTGCAAAAGCGCATTTCATTATTCCTCGATCTGTCTTCATTACACGTAGTAGCTGAGACAGAGCTCCTTTGTGTAATTTGCAAGCCCAACCACTTCTCATTATTATCCTCATCTGTGACTATTATCTAGAAACACCATCTCCATGACTACTCCATGAGAAGGAAGACTAAAAAATAAAAAAAAATCGAATCTCCAAATCCCCATCTTCATACCTACAGCGCACTGCTGGCAACAATTACTCCGTACATTGCAAAACAATTGCTCCATTCAGGTCTTCGAATCAGCGGGAGAATGTCTTGCCTCAGATACTGACTGGTGTGACTGCTATCGCAGCACCTTGAATGTCTAGACACTGAGTAAAATGTAACAAAAAAAAACCAAATAAGCTGCAAAAATTAAAAAGTCGCAAAAGCAGCACGGTGGAAAAAAAATCGCATACGTCAGTCGCAGAACGATTACGAAGCGAAAGATACGAGCAATGTAAAGGTGAAGCATTTTTTTTTGCCATTTTGCTTTGGCCTGTGTGATTCCGATTCCGATTCTGATTCCGATTGCGACATACTGACAGACCTTAGTCATTGGGATTTACTGTTGCAACTACAGGTGTATAGCAGCGGCGGCGGCGGCGGCGTTCTATTGAGCTTGCCGGGCCGTCGACAAATAGCGCGCCGAAGGGGTTGTAAGATACAATTTGAATCTAGAATTCGATTGAATGCACTCACCGCTGCCGCCGCCGTCGCCGCCACAGAAATTTTTGCACACCAAGCGGAGGAGTCTCCTCTCAAGGCGGGTGGTTGGTTTTTTGCGGTGTTTCAGGCTTCCTTTTTGCATCGCTACCGGCACGCGGTTTCACTGACTTTGACTTGTTATAAGTCCGTGCGGTGGCGGTTGAGCCCTTTGATATCTCATGCGGAAGCATGCAATTTGGATTCATTGCAATCTGAAGTGGGTTTCAGTTTCATTTCCAGTTTCAGCGAGGAAATTCGATTATCCCTTCAGCTGTAGCTGTGTTCGTTCCACGAATTTACTGCTGCAGACAAAGTTGCATTCCCGCCGCATCGGCAGTAAAAGAAGTCCTCGCATCCGGTTTCCTACACAGAGAACCAGGTATGTACTTCACACCGCAATTCCTGTGCGGTGACAATGGGGCCAGAATAGATTTCATTCGAAGACAAAACCCGAAAATACCCAAACGAAGTTGGCTTCGCTCCAAGAGACTCGTACAGATCTCCACATGAGAGTTGCTTTCATTCGACGCTGTGCTCCTGTTAACCGATTAATCGTCCTGCTTCCAAATATGGCTGGCATTGGTACCCACTTCGTGCAGGTACCGCGCGGTGGTACCAACAAAAAATAAAAAAACAACATTTATCGAGGAAAAAACACCACAAAAGGGGGAAGGAAAAGAAGCAAAATACACGGAGAACGAAAACAACAACGAATGACAAGTAAAAAGCAGTCTAGACGTAGACTAGACTCCATAAAAATAATTATTATCGGTTGCAATTTCTTCGATACTCTGTTTCGTGTTTTTTTCCTCTTTTTTGCATTCTTTTTCATCTTCTTTCTGGTGGGGTTTTTTTTTAACCGTATATGTATGTGTATATGTAGATATTCGCTTGAAACAACAGTTGTCTGTTTGTTTATAGCGAAAACCAAAAAAAAATCAACAACCGATTCTTTCATTTGAACGAGAAGATACAGTAGCAGCAGCCAACTCAGTGGGCTGCCCGTTCTCCATTTGCATTCGTTTTGGTTTCTTTTGTGACGTAGGTTTTTGTTTTAGTGTCATTCTGTCCGATTTGGATGTACAGATACACGTTTTTCTAAAAAAGATACAACACCGAGACGATGATCGAAGATGAACCCCCTGTCGCGGTCGTGTTGGCCACATACATATGCACCTACGACATACAGACTGTCTGGAAACACGCACACATGCTATGAGATCTCGTGACTGTCGTCTGATGATGCATCTGATGCATCTTGGCGATGCGACACAAACAAAACCAGAAAGATACAAACAAAAATGACAACCAAAACAGCAGGCGAACACGTTTTTCAATTTCAATTACCTTTTGTCTTCTTCTCGGATTTGGATTCGGATCGGGATTCGGATTCATTGGATTCAACGACGACGGGCGACGCACGGTCGGTAACTCACTTAATGACGTAAAATGACAGGAAAGTAAGTCTGGCTGCTGGTGACCCCCCGCCAGTACACCGAATGGGACGACACGATAAGAGTCATTGAACGATAAATTCGTATATCGGCGGGTTCGTGATACCGCAATCAGCTTAGTCAGTGCGAGACGAATGTTTACTTAATTTGTAGCACTTGGCCAGACAGAAAGATGTTAAAACAATTAAAACTGAAGCGGCCAACGACGATGTAAACAAAGTAGAAAGGCTTGTGTTAATCGAATTGAAGTGGAAAGGGGGAACTGGAATTTATTATAAATTTTAATTTTTTTTTTTTTCAAAAAATATTCCACATACGCCACCGAATGTAGTCCCAATGCAATGAACCCTGGATGGAGGTGAAGTTGGTTTTTTTCTGTTTTTGTTTTTTACCTCAGTGAAGTGAGAAGTGGTTTAAGCGGAAGACCTCGATGTAGGGTTTATCGCAAAGTGTCCTTAATGCGTAATAAAACTGGTTCCAAGCAGTTAATGTGACCTTTAAGTTCGCTTCTCATGTGGTTGAGATTTTATGACAACGTCGTCGTCTTATGGAAGAGATAGCTTCATACCAATAAAACGTTGACGCATACGGCGTAGTGTCAACAACTTCAAGTTAGTGACTAACATTGTCTGGTTCTCGAAAGTAATCATCCCGGAACGGCACAGAAAATGTAGAGCTTTTGAAGAATACTCACTACAAAGTCCAATGAAGGCAAACGAAAGGGAAATCTTGGACGGTATTCTGCAAATCGATTGCAGACACTACGGGAGCATCTAGACGCCGCGAAGTGTTATTATAGGATGCGACTGTTTCCAGCTTTATTAGGAAATTGGATAGATCGTGGGCAGAAAGCAGTGAGAAAATTTTATAGCAGAGTTGGGCGATGGGGATGGGATAAAAATCTTTCACAAAGCACCAGACCCTGACGAGATTTTGCCGGGGATGCTACAAAAGGCCTCAGTTAGAGTCACAAACTGTCATAACTTGCTGTGGAGGGAAGTGTCGCAAGTGTTTATACCCAAAGAAGATAAATCAGACCGCACTTCAGTGTATGGCCACAAACCCATTAGTCTCTCGTCTTTGAAAATTCTTGAAAGACTTATTGACGTGCACTCGAAGCCAGTGTTGCAACGGAAATTACAAGACCCACCACGCATAGCTAGACATTATAGGCGAAAGGAACACTACTGAGCATAGCATAACCAATTGGCTTAACCATTTCCTTTCTCGGACAAAGTTCTATAACGAAATTGGTTAACTGCCATCTTGGGTCCTGATCATGGAAAATATATTTGAAGTACTAAGCAATGCAGGGTCCAATGGCACTGGATCTGCGGATAAAGTGGTTAAAATTCTTTCATACAATCAGCGAAGTTATGAGATCAGCCCTTAATAGGCTAAGAAGGAGGGCTGAAGAGGGTGGACTTCATTTCCACTTTGAGAACATAGCAGACACCATCCTTGAACTTAAAGCGGAGCTACCTTGGAAACTTCACGTACAAGAACAAGACCACAAGGCTCACAATGGTCTCTTCATTTTCAAGACGACAACGCAAAAAAACTGGGGGCTGAAACCAAGAATGATGCGTTGGGTGTACATCATTGTAGTCAGGCCCAGCCTTCGGTTTAATGAACACCAATTCATGACTTGACCCATGTGTCGTAGATGATTTAATTCCTGTACTTTGTGAATATCAACCCATGCCGGGAATATGTAAGGGTAGTTGGGTCCTTTAATGTAATTCTGTAGAGAAATCAAGAGTATGGGGGCTAATTAGTTTAGGTTCCTTGCTGTGAAGGTTCCCTAGGAAAGTGCTATCTTGTGTATTATGATAAACTCATAACCCTATAAAGCCTAACGCAACCTAACCTAAGCATGTTTATAATCGTATTCATGTTTCGGAAATCTGCTCAAATCTCAACTTGTATCGTTTGGTTTCACGTTCTAGATAGTGTCATGATAGATAGTGTCTACCAAGTTTGCAGATCCTTGTTGAATATGTTTTGGAATTGCTGGAGATAATATTCATTCCTTTAAGTTTATAATAGAAGACGCGTTCTTTCTGCAGGTACAACTCTGGAGAATTTTTTCGCAGACTAGGAGCTCGTCGTATTATTTTTGAAAATGTGAGATTCGATCATTAATGGGAAGACTACTTTAACAGAATCCAAGGAACCCACTACATATCATATTTTGGAGTGAAAATAAACTCGGTGAGAGAGTAGAACCCTGCGTCACTCCATCCAGTACGGTAATGTTATTGGAAAATGCACAATCGAGCACAACTTAAATTGGCATGTTCCGTGCAACCAACCAGGAGGTTTGCTTAGTTAGTAGGGCCAATCTCAATCGATTAAATTGGAGATGCCAGGGCTTGGAATTTATTTGCGCGAAATACATTATGTGGTCATATTTGACAATGCATCTTCGTATTGTAGAGGGTGGTCGATTGACCGTCTTAAAATGTCTATATTCTCCTAAGTCATTCACTAGTATATATGTACATATAGGTCTTCCAGAGAAAAGTAGTTTGGTCTAATAATGAAGCGAAGCCTGACGGTGGCAGGATCTTTCAAATACTATGCTTGAAATGTACATCTGATTGAAAACTAAGAACGAACTCTCATTTGAAAGTGTTTCGCTTGAGAGACTAACGACTCCAGCCAGTCCTTAATAGCTGGGACATAGTTTGCAAAGTCCACTCAATAAAATTGCTAGGAGTTTTAAATGAGTAAGGGTTTTTTTTTTCTAAAAATCAGTTCATGTTTGTATTGACAGACTATCTTAGCGAAGACTATTTTAAAAAGGCATTGCTTCAGAAGTGGCTCTAGAACTACAATAGTTTACCCCAATAAGTGGTGATTAGAAAGGCATCACCTTGAATGAGAACATGTCTGTTTAGAGCACAAAGTACGATTTACAAGTTGCAAACTGCTGTTAACCTACTTTCCACTGTCGAGAATTTATATTAGCTGACTTCACGGATTACAAATGAAATGTATAAAAGCTTTAACTTAGTTCTGTGTCTTCAGTTATTTTGCTGTCTTTCGGCCGACAAAAGTCGTATATCACGTGAGAGAAAAATACTTTAGTCTGCTACCCTTTACGGTGGAAATTCGAAGTCATCAACACCCTCAAGTGTTTTGTCAAAGTCTTTGATTCATTAGGCTCGATCTAGATCCACTTAACATGGACCACCATTGAATAAGACACGTTTTGTATCTAAACGATCAATAAACGGGGTACAAACCCGGAACCCTTCGGTATTCGTAAAGAAACTACGTATTTCCTTACATCGGACATAGATCAAGGGTTCAAATTCCCTTGCATTTGATTCAAAAATAGTTCGTACCGACCTCCCAAAAAGATGGACAGGAAATATCTCGATAGCTCCGGGTTTATCCAGATTTGTCACAGTCTCCAACGCTAATCTCTAACTAAATACTAAGGCACACAACATCTTTTCTGTGCTCTCTAATCTACCGAAATCCAACTCAGTGCAGACAGCTTTAGTCCACTTATTGGAAATGACAAATGAGTTGTCAAACGATTTGTTTGCCTTATCAATTCTACCAGTTTTACCAGTTCGCCCCGAAAACCACCCGGAAACAGCTAATCACAGTTCTTTCGATGAAATCTCATCGCCGAAACCAGACTGAGCACACTCATCGCTCATGATGAAATAGATGTCTCATAAGTTTCCCCAAACTCATGAACTTGACTCATTAACTTGTCGGGTAATTCATTCGAAATCTTTTTTTTTTCGAAATTTACTCAATAATTACCAAACAAACTCCAGACGTCTAGAAACAAACATGCTAATTACGAGTCCATCCCAATCGAGACAACTATAGCCGAGGTGAACAGTTTCTGTTATTGCCAATAATATTTGGGCAGGGGACGGGGGGAAAAACTTAATCGGCCCTCTCACCGCCAAAATCCCGCACCGGAGCAGATGACGTCTTACATCGGAACATGTTTGTTGTTCTCTTGCCAAAGGAAACCTATTTTCGTCGGCCAATTTCTCAGTCTGCCATTTGTCTGGCTAAACAGCACCCCAGTTCAGTACGCGAACAGAGGGACATAAATAGTTTATTGTCACATGCGGCGAAATGGCGAAAAACAAAGTATTTTTTCTTCACATTGCATCCGATAGATACATGCTGTATCTTATGTGGTTTTTAGTCTTTTTTCGGTTCGTTATCGAATGGAAACCCATTCCCTCATGCGAGTGTGTGTGTTGCAATCAATTCTCCCAGACAACCAAGAGTCAGTCAGAGCATAACAGCTCCTGTTGTTGGCTGTTACTGACTGCAATCGAGTCAAGGTACGATTGCTGCCAAATGGTGAGCCATGCTAAAAGATTTCGATTCCGACTCGGTGAGCAACTTGGCGCATATTTTTAGAACAATCATTGCAACGATTTGGCTTTGGCTACTGTTTTGGCGCGGCTATACGCGATAATCATGATTGTACTCGTATGCGGGGGGAGTGGGCATCCGACGTACTATAAGATTGGTTTGAATTCCAACATCCTTCGGTTGAGTAAGCATGTTTTTGTGTTTGTGGTTTACTTGCCACCGGTAATTTATTAGCGCGCAACAATGTTGCAACCAATTAAGCAATGTTATTGGATGTTAATTCTATTTTCTGAGAACGTTTAATAAATTTAGAACGCAAACAAGTGAATCAGATACGCGAGTGGTGAAGACAAGTGGCAGTTCCGTGTTAAGTTGTTTTTATTCATTTGTAGTTGGTTGTAGGTTGGCCAGAACGTGTTCGCGCACGATGTTGCACAATAAACGATGAAATTCCGTCACATGATGGCATGAAATTCATAAAAAATAAAAAAATTAAAATAATTTATTCAAGCAAGATGTGGGGGAAGGTCGTTGAAAGAATTTAGGAAGTCTGTCTGTCCACTGTAGATCCCCCCATAGAACAGGTTGAATTTCAGCTGAGAAATGTGGGTGAATTGGTTCTACTTAGATTGGATCTGAGACAATGTGCTTGATAGACCAGAAGTCGGAAGAGAAATAAACCTGCTGCGCATCCTTTGACGGGTTTATCTTTCGGCTAATAGTGTGTTGGCCCGTAAATTGGTATTAGCTAATGATGACCACAATAGTTTGGCAATTAGCTAATGATAATTCATTTACAAGTTCAACTTGAACCTTTCGCGACCGCAAGGTCTAGTCGAATTTATTGTCGGAGTGTGGTTGCAAACGGGTCTAACGAGTGGAACTGACAAAGAAAGTTGTGAATGTCACCAGGTTCCGCTTTGGGCGGCATTATGACCTTTCCCACGTTACACTCGAGCCATTGCAAATGCTAAAGGTAAACAGAAAATATTGAAAATTGCCGTTGAAGGCTACTCCAAGCCATCCTACTGGCTACTATTAACAGCTGGAAGCGAGTGTCCTTGTTCCTTAATTGTCGGTATGAATTCATTCATTCATTACCTGCACTTAAATTTTAATTAAACATTCATTTTGAAAATTGGATACGGAATACTTCGTCCGTGGTAAGTGGTCTTCTGTGTTTGTAATTGATTGGGAAATTTCATATCCTTGTTGTGTTCCACTTCTCATGCGTGTTGAATGAAATCGTATATACTGCTTTGCATGCGTCAACAATTACCCTAAAAGTCTAAATAAAGGACACTGTGTGCTCTTGTTCCTTAAATAATAAATTCCTTCATATTTCCATAGTCAACTGTCAGAAGATGAGTATGTGCATGATCCCTGTGGAAACATTTGTAAAAGGCACTGAAAGTGGTTCAGAAACAGGGTGAAACAGAAGTTGAGAATGTAGTAGGGGTTAGAGGTTTTTGAAAACCAGGAAATGGAGTTGTGAGAGAAGCGCAGCAGGACTCGAATGATGCAGGCTAACAGTGTAGAATCAAAGTCTAAGTCTAGATGCTTGTATGATCAACGAGAGTAAGATTTGACAGGATTTGGAAAAATTTATAAACTAACCAGACTTCCAGTTTAAGGAGTATCGTGGTCGTGACACAAACCTGAAATATCACAAGTAAGCAAAATTTCTAGCCCTGAACACAGGTTTTTCGAAATATTGGAGAGTGACACGCAAAAAGAGTCTATGCAGTAGTCCTCCCTCCGCGGTTAGAAGAAGTTGAGGAACAGCTAGTAAAGAACAAGGAAGCCGTTGACTTGGTAGTTTGCCTCCAAACCTTTTAAAATGGTGGTAATGTTCGCATGAGTAGAGTAAAGTGAGGATGAAAAGGACTCGATAGAGGCCAATTTATGCAAAACTCTCAGAAATCTTAGCCCAATTTTGGGTATTTTCGGACAGTAGTGTGTAGAAAAATAAAAGTAGTGTGTAGAAACAAACTTTCAGAAGAGGCTGAAAATTCGTCACACCTTAAGCCGAGAAGGACCTATGATGCTAGTCTCAACAGTAACTATAAGGTCTTAGAAGAAAAGCAGCAGTTCTTTTCGATTTCATCACAGAATCAGCACGTTTAGTTGAAAATCACAGTTTCTAAGGTGGTAGAGATTTTTAAAGTTTTTTACATTGAGGTTCCTTATAATCGTTGTCCTGGTTACTAGGGTTTGTCTAATCTGTCCCCTATCGGAGTGAAGGTAATATTTTTATAGGTGCTGATCCTCTTCTTGGTTGTTTTCTAAGTGGTACTTGTACTTACGGAGTTAAGTAGTATACTTTAGTCTACTAGTACTAGCTACTGGTGGTTTACTCAACTAAAAATATTTGCGAGTTTCTTGACAATAACCGTTTCTGAACGAGAACTGGTACCTTGGGTAGTTGCACAATGGTTGAGGCCAAGTATTCCTTCCAACAAGATTGCAATAATCCTGAAGTATGCCAAGACCATCCAAGACTAAGATGCATCATTAGATTCTATAAGATTCCATTGGACTCAACGCTATAACTTTGAGAGCTCACTGTCTACTGAAATGATTTTGAAAATCTTTAACATCTCAGATGCAGATGTCTCAATGGCCTGAACTTCAGCATGGTGCACTTTTGATTCGTCAGTTCAGATTAGATTTGCTTTCATTGAAAGTTGTCAATTTACTTGAATATCTTCCTAATAAAATCTAGACAGGGAATAAAACGAAGCATATCCCTTCTGGGAGATGGATGATCAAGAACGCGATGATTCTAGCTTATGCGCTTAAGCTGTAACGCCGATGAATACCCACTAATCCTCCATATTTTTGACCAGGAAGAACAAATGATTGATTAACTCGTATCTTGATAGGCAGAACAAGCGTGAACCACGTTCTTAGCGACTCCCAAGAGCAAGATAACCAAAAAAAATGGACAAGACTGAAAAAAACGATGAGAGCCCAAAAGGCTCAATGGCCTAAGTGAAAAGCAAAGACGCACCTAAGGACGGAATGAACAGAATCTGACAAGAAGAACGTTTATGGGATTTCGGTTCTCATATGTGCATTAAAGGACTAACCACGATTTGGAGTGGTAACGCTTTCAAAGCTGACTGTAGAGTGAAGGTAATGCCTCTGAAGACACGTACAATGTGTATGGGAAGCCATTGGTCGGAATATAATGAAACAATTAAGTAGTTTCGTTTCAGTACAACCTTTAGGCATATTTGATACCACAGAACGTTTTTTAGGGGTTCAATCAAAGGATATTCCAAAACCACATAAACCAGCATTCAAAATTAGCATGTTTCTGCCAAGAGACGTTTGACTTCTGCGCCACCTTGTACGCATTTCTGTATTTGTGAAAATCGGATTCAACTTCTCTCTGCGACGCTTTTGGGACGTAAAATGAATGCACAATTGACTAGCCACCACCGCATACACATTGTAACCTACTTGGCACAGGATACCGGAATAAGGCTGTCCCAACAATATGTTGGTTTTTTTTTTCTCTTCCTTGTGCCGAGGCTAGTGATGAAAGAAACAGATTCCCCCTAGAATTGGGTCATCCCATAAGAAGAAAACAAGAATTCCTTCTCAACTTCAAAAGGACGAAAGAAGCTCAAATACATATGCGAGTGTGTGTGTGTGTATGTGAGTGAAAAACTAAAAAATGAGAGCAGTGCAGTGGCGATAAAAGTCTATTCCGAGAATTAAACGATACCCACGGGCGTTGTGTGTGTATTCGTCTTTTTACCTCCTCCAGATGCCTTTGGGCTTTCACCACCATTACAGCTGGAAGGCCATTTGGCAAACGTTTCTCCCGTCGACGTCCTTTGCACTGCAAATAATAAAAAAAAAATAATAATTTAGAATTTCCTTGGTTTTTTTATTTTATTGGTGATTGAGACTGGGACTGCGACTGGAACATGCCAATGCTTCAAATGTCTCGTGCGGCGGCAGTGGTGGCCAGACACGATTCTTGTTGATGGTGATACTCTGAATGGACAGTCTGGAGTGGATTATGGTTATGGACAGCGTCAGTGGTGTTGTTTTTCTTTATTTCTGTTCCAGTTTTCGTGGAGTATAAAATTGGTGGCCAAAAACACAAATGGTTTTGTGGGTCTTTGTTTATTTCGATTGGAGTCGTAAAAGTTATGCGAAATGACCCAGTTGTGTGGGCTAATAGAATTGATTTGACGGAAAAGGAACTAAGCACGCAAAGGGCAATGCGAAGTGGACAAATTTTATTGACGTACTGGTGAGAGGATTTTTTATTGCGTATACGCTCTGGTGACCCACATTTTTAGATTCGTCCTTTTTTTGTTCGATTATTGTGGGTAATAAGTATTTATTGGTGGCTTAGGCGTACTGAGCTATTTTAAGGCCTTTTTAATGGGAAAGACGGTTGAGGTTTGGGTTTGATTGGCAGAACCCAAATTAGAACAGTTGTGTGGTTTGACACAGAGCCAACGTGTGCGGTTTGAGAAGTTCTTACTCGAGGTTCCCTCATGTGAGTTTAAGAAGGCTTGTTGTCTAGCCCTGGTTAGAAGTGTAGTGTACATGTGCGTGATTGCTTTTTTTCGATATCGATACTGCAACTACGGCAGTGTGTACTTCATAGGTATCCCATACCTAGTTTGACTGCGGTAACTCCTATTGACCAGTACCTCGGCTTAATAGAGCGATTGTTTCGTCAACGTAGACCATTTCATATAGACCCTTCTAAGAAAAATTAAGGAGATCTTTGCCTTAATTGCTCCGAGCGAGTTATAAACTAGTTCTGCAAGAGAACTTTTGGAGGTCTCAGTTGCCATGAACGTTACTGTGACCAGGAGTAAGTAGAGAGGCCAACTCCTTTCGGCATTCTAGTACCATTGATTACCAAGGTAATGGCTTTGAGAGCAGTTTGTCTTTTGACAGCTTTGTGTGTGACTTTGGTGACAGTCTTCGCGGATAGCGAGTAATTTCTACAAGCACTTGGTCTCTCTAAGTATAATTGCGCTGGGCACTGAAAGGTATAGCAAGATTGACAGAGCGTCTGACGGTGTTGACCCCAAAGTGTATATGATGCCTATGCGCGCTGCTCCTTGTACCTTATTCAATTTGGTTAAGTTTTAGACTGGTTAAAGGGAGGGCACCACACTATCGAGCTATAGTTGAGGATTGGACGTACTACGACTGTGTACATCTAGAGGTTCAATTTTGGTAGAAGTCCCCATTTTTAGCACAAAATTTTGTTGGAGGAATAGATCTATGTTCAGAATGATAGGGAGAGTAGCCGACCGTTTAGTTAAGGAAGCTTAAATTCATGTATTTTTTTGTTGTTTTGGTGCTTTGGTTCATCATACGTAAGGCTCTCAGCCTTTCACTATAAACTGCGAATGTTGAACCAATTTGAAGTATCCCTTTAGCTTGGAGTGCAGGTAGAAGTTTGGTTAGAACACCCTGTAGACCACTCCTATCTTATTCCATATTCTGGAACTATCCATGTGCCTATACTTTGCTATTTAATTTTGGAAACAGAAAACCTTCTTTTGCCAACCCTCCACTGCTACTTATTGCTGATTGTGAACACCCCACTGCTATCCACTTGTAAAATTCCATGACTACCTTAGGGACATTATTCAAAGTTGTCAAAAATTCCCAATGGCAATGGAAACTCCAATCTATGTATTTAAGAATAATCCTTAAAGGGTATGCCCACTTTGCGACTTTCAAATGTTAGACAGTTGAACATCATTGCCTTAAACGCAACCTAGCCTTACGCCACAGATCCTTTTGTTTGCCTGGCTCTGGCATTAAAGTGTCAGATGGATAAGATCAGTTTTAATCCAGTGAAAAATAGGTATAACAAAACCACAACCACGCGCACGACTTAATATTCGATAGTTCTGCCCATGATGTAACTATCAAGACAAGTTTCTTTGAGTTTGTAACCAGAAGTGTCATGTCTTGCTAAAACCACCTGTCATCGTCACAAAATGAGAAATTTGTTTTATTAAGGATTATTTCTAGATATTTGATCCTGAATAGTGATCCCTTTTAACACTGCACTGCAGGAATCTATAAGAACAGACCTGCTTCAAACGAGAATATTTTCACCATGTTCCCTCTTTTTGATTCTCAAACTTTCTATATAACTCAAGGTATTTTCTTCTATCCGAAACAAAGTTGTAACTCTGACAGAACTTTTTGATTGACAGATGACCTTAATTGTCTCCTTCTATGGATAAATCCAGTTGCCCATTAAATCTTTGAAAGTGCCTAAGATCTATAATTTTGGGCCACTTAAAGTGGGGTTCTAATGGGACTCTAGTGAAAGTAGATCTCCTTTAGTCAGCAAACGTTTAAGTTTTCCAAAAGTTTTTTGACCAGTCTCAGGTGGGAAGGGTATACATTTTTTTCTTAGACTTAGACTGAATTTGCAATGCATATCTATCTAGGACAGCAGCTGCATAAATTGCTTCCACTTCTACCCAACTTCGTATCCCTCAAAGGTTAACTCTATTGTCTTGGTCCAGTCGATTTTGAACATGTCTGGTCTGTATCTACGATTGATTTAGTAAACTGTCTAGATATCGGCACTAACTCCACAAAAATTGGTTTCCTCTGGATAAGACATTTGCGGCATGTTGTTCATTTGCTAAGTGTTTAGTTCTTTAAGTGGTCTTCGGAAACGTCTTGCCCATCGAAGGCTAGGCCACAGTAATCACTCTTTCAACCCCGCCGTCATCTCGCTGTGTACAAATTTCAAAAACTAGTCGGGATTCGAAATTCGGGAAGTAGTTTACAGACAAGAGCAGAACCACTGGTTATCTGGAAACATAGTAACACTGGGGACCAGATAGTCTTTTGTAAATATAACCAGACGAGGACACGGTACATCTGCATCCTACAATTGAAAAAAAAAGAATGAGCTGATATTGAACATCTTGGACGGTGTAGTTGCAAAAAGCGATTTCGCCTGGTATGCACGTTATTTCCAGATGTGGACGAAATCCCCTGCAAGCTGGAAGAGTATTCCCATCTCCAAATAGAAAGAGATTTGTGTAAAAGTCCATATGTACTCGACCACCCCCTCTACCCCATCCCGAGATGCACTGTTTGATTTTTGGGTTAGGAAAAAAGACAAACGAACAAACTCTTCGACCTCTACTTCAGCATATTTGCATTCATGTCCATTCGTTCAATTGGAAGAGTTTAATCCTTGCAAATTCTCCGAATACTCGTTCTTGCCATTCGTCCTTCCCCCCCGCTGGATCCTGGAATGACTCCATTGTTACGTGTGTTGACAATAGAACGATTTTGTCTGGAGGTGGATTATAATTACGCCAGTGCATGGTCTTCTTTAGTGGTCTGGCCACCCCGCCGCTCCCATCCACATTGCAATCGACGACCCAACGGCCAACACTGTTATAATAGTCAGTCTGCAATCGTACGATGCACTGAGCAGGACTTTGCATTAGTTAAACAAAAACAATGGAAGAGTAAAATTAAATCAATAGGGATACTTTAACAATAAGTACCGATGCCGTTACCGAAGGCGAAGGCGAAGTATCTCATGTCTGGACAAGTGACGGTGATAGCTAGGTTATTGTTTGTTCTCTGTTGACTGCTTAGGTGAGGGACTAAAAGGATCAACTGCAATGCTTGAGTGTTTACACTTTGTCGGACAAGGTTTAAGAAAATATTTGGTTTATCGATGATAACAATAAATTTTTGCTTCATTTTTTGGAAAAATATTTGAGCCTTTGCTCTACGGTTCAAGGATTTGTTAAGGAAAACTATTCGACATATTGTGTGTCTAGCACTCTGATTGAAGAGTTGTGCAATATTTGGCGTTACAGATCGAGGTGAACCCGGGCTTCAAGCAGGTGAATGTTTGGAAATGAATGCTTAATCAGAAATCGTATAGAAAGGGAGCATCAAGACTTGTGAGACGTCTTTCTACCAGACAGTGCCACGTGAGTTCTAATTGGAATTTCCTAAATTTAATCGATGCTGACAAAGTCCTCCATTATGAGCTCTGGTCTGCATCTTGCTTAGCTAGCTTTGCAATTGCCTGATATATCCCTGTAGCCTGGAACTCAGCATAATGATACGTCGGACCTGACATTGTTTTACCAACTTTGATCGATTTGTTGGGAAGAGTACTGCATTGTACTGAGTTAATTGAAAGCCATGTCGCGACTTCACGGACTGCTGTGACTTTTCCTTGAAGTACACTGCAGTGGTGATACAAATATCCAGTACGCTGGAGTAAGCTTTACCACCTGTTCCAGACCCTGTCTTGGATCCGTCTATGTAAATCTCAGCTGCAGATTCATTTAAAATATCTCCCGATTCCAAAGCATTTCTGCTAGAAGTCCTGGTTTTATACCTGCCCTCTAAGAAAACCTATACTATACGCTCTACCCCAAGCACTGGACCAACGTTAATCCCCACAACATTCAACTCTTTCTTTACATGGGAATCGCCTAAATGGTTGGGACATCGCCTATTGCAGCAACTTGGGACAAAATACTGCGCTGAAAAACCAATTTATAGGAAGCTCTAGGAAAATAGGATGAAGGAGTCTATTTGTCTAAAAAGACTGTTCACAAGGATGGCTTTGAAATGGCCAATTGTTCCATTTTTCGATCCTGGATCGAAACAGATGAAAATGTTGCGTATACGCTATAGAAACTGAGAACCAATTACAAGTGATAGGGAACTACTCCGGGCAATATGTATCTCCATGGTGGCTCATTCAATAGAGTTCTAGCCTCAGATTTTCTTAATCTTGCTTCCAGTACTCTGCGCAACACGACGAGATTGAATAGGAAGAGTTTATGTCCAACGTTTATGAGTTTATGGTTTCGAATCTTATGTAGACTTAGCCTCAGTCTTTGTGCGTCATTTAGTGAGATGGAATCACGTTCAATTAGGCTCAACCCTGAGTAGAAACTATGACCACAGTAAAACACAAGGAAACCTATTCGACATGGTGCAGTCTACTCTAGAGTATCTGTGAAGATTTCCCTTTTCGTGATCTCGGGTGACCACGTTCTCTCCTGGTTATGTTGCCACATATACAATTGATTAGAGCGTCCTTCAAGAGTGTTCTACATAAGCGATTCAAAATTCATTTCTGGCTGACGGAGACGATTATTTTCGAAGGTATCTTCTACTAAATGAAATGCAAAGCATGTTACACCCAGTTAACTTGCAACATTGCATTCTTTTCGCGGATCTACGTCCACTACTCCCACCCAAGTCAGGACTTGTCATCCATTTACCCGGCAACAAAACCCCATAACTCGAAATGCGAAAACTTTTCCACTGAAAATTACTCCCTCTTTTTACTCTTCCATTCAAAGTTTAGATGCTGGGTGTCATCCCAGGCAAATTCCAGGTGCGAATACCAACGCGCACTGCACAAATCCCTCCTCGTCAACCTACAGAGATTGTAATTGCTAATTAAGATATCCCGAAAAGTTTCCTTCTTATTTGTCCCGGCCAACTCCGAGAAAACTCCGTGCGACACTTTCACGTAAAACGCGCGACAAAGTCTGGAAATGAAACTCAACGCAATCGTTACAGTGGATCGGCGCGAGGGACGAAAAAGTTCCTCTTGTTCCTTTGGAAACTTTTTTAGTCCTTTTTTTCTAGATACGAAGGGTTGTCTACGACAGGAACGTAAATTTATGGATGGATAATTGTTGAAATTTAATTTTCACATCGCGCACACGAAAGTATCTTGATTTCCGTTTGTTTACAAAACGAATTCCTTGCAAAAGATAAAGAATGCAGCTGGCTGCTTTGCGGGGCGTAGCGGGGCGGAAGGGCGGAGGACAAGAGGTGGAGCGCTGTTCTGAAAAATGATTTGTTAACTCGTGTTCAGGGTTCATTACTCCTTCTCTGCATCTGTATCTTTGGTTCGCTCTTCCCGAGTGTGCAGCAAAGGTAATGTGCATTTTGAACTCTCCATACACGAGGGGTATGAGTACGAGAGTACTACCTACCTCCTAACAACGCATTTATCTTTTCGAAGCAAAAGACTGCAAGATAATGCATCCAACGGACAGTGGACTCCACTGTACACGTATTCATTACTCGGTTGAAGTTTTATGGGGTACGAAAGACGTCGTTATGACGATAACAACACGGCATATCCAGGACGGTGTGTGCTCTGGTGTTGCTGGAAGATTTGCAATCAAGGCAAATAATTCGACGACTTGAGCGACGATAATAATTACGTGAATAAACAAATTGCATGGTTCATTGCATCTGCCTTTAACGACGACGATGACGATGACTACGACGATGAAGTCGACGTCCGTCCGTCCAGTGACTCTCGCACTTCTCGCTCTGCCGTATACCATTTGTGAGTAAATATCCTGGTGGTAGATACGTACATGACATGACAGTGGTTTATTATCATAATGGCATAAAGAAAATTATCCATTCGGAGGGGGAACATTGTGGTACTGCGGGATTTTCTTGATTGGAATAGTCACACTTGCTGGGATGGAGGTCTTATTAAATGCTAGACCAGTACAGTGCACAATCTTAGTCCCAAGGATATGAGTGTCGATCTATGGAGTCAGCTTTTACATACGTATCTCAAGTGTTTTTGAGTTCACCATATGGTGCATTTCAACTTTGAACGATCTGGGCCTTCGTATTTTAGTAGATTCCATAGTAGAGGGGCGGTGTTCATCTGTGTAAGCTGGTATTCTCTTCCTGAATCTTCAACAATCTAGGCTCATTCTTGTGCTTAATAAAATGGATGATGAATTCTTAGTCTTTTGCATTCTTTTTTGTTCAAAAAAAAAAATGCTGTCATACTTTAACGCTTGAGAACACAATATTGAGTGACGACACCGCCACGACAGACTTTTAGTTACAAATGATTTGATGACCCTAATGGCGCACAGTACCTAATATGACAATTTTTAAAAACTCTATATTCAGCAACAAAGAACTATGTAAGCTTCACATTTTTCCTGCCGTAGGGCTAACTTAAATTGTAAGCCTTGAAGCTAGTGAGTTGAACCACAGTTAAAAGTTTTCTCGAAAACTTGACCAGCAAAACTTATTAAAAGAAGACTCTTGTCGTACCAACCCAACCAACTTGAAACTTGAGAACTTTAGCAACGGGGCTAATGTTTCTTAGTAGGGATTTCAAAAGCCTATACAAAGTCGTCTTGCATTTTTCAAGCTGAAGTTAACTTTTTTTTCTTTGAACGTCATATTGCTTAGTCGCTGTCAGGCCTTTCAAATCCTTGCAATCTTAGAATTCAATAATTTTGCAACAAGAAGGTGTGTCAGTTCAGGTCTCAATCTCTACATCGTTACAACGCCCAGAAATTGTCACTCTAGAGCAACAGTAAGTGGATAGTTTTACTGAACACTGAGGGCCTTATTGATTAATGAGTTGGTAAGGGATCAGGAAAGATGGCTCTATTTGAATCAGGTCTCTGTGAACATTCCCACGAATATAAAGAATAGAGGAATAGGTACAGAATAGCCTCTGACGAACTTGTGGTGAAACATTGATTCTAGTGTCAAAATAGAACTGTTGTTAGATCTACTAGTGGGATCTATAGAGCTAGATCTAGCTCAGATCTTTGAGAGACTTTAACTGTTATCCTCTTTTGATTAGCCACCTTATATGTGCCAGAAATTATATATTTTGTGTTCCCAGTGAGCAAAGTTGGATACACTTTTTGGCCTCATAATTAGCATTAGGCAGAACTGCAGTATAACGACATCTGTTAGTGAAGTGGAATATCGCATCATAAAAATGGCTGGCATTGATTGGAATAGTTCCTATTACTTCCCTCTCTACAAAATGATGTATTTCGTTTGACTATACTATTCGTCAAAAAGGTAGTACCTTCATTGAGGTGCTGTCAAAATTGCATGGTATTTGAAAAAATAGCAAAAAAGTTGTTGCGTCTGAGGTGACAGTCATCGCGTCTTGTCACTTCTGACGTGTGTCCGTCATCGGTTTGTGTTATTGGTACAAAAATTAGCATCGAACATGAAGCCAATATTGAATTTGGCTTTCACCGACATTATACATGACATCCCGTCCGACGATCCAAAACCACGGTCCATAAGCTGTATTGAGTCTTGAATAAGGTGAGTCTTCACCATGTCTATACTGAACAAGGACGGACACTATCTTATGATAACTAATTTCGGTTTTGGTCTTCTTTGTCCAGTGCCATTTTTGTGGAGAACTGTGTCCATACATCACTATGTTCTGCCTACCCAGGACCGTGCCTCCCTACAAAGCTGTGACAATAAAGTGGTCTAAATGAACGTAACTCAGGTGCCTTCTGTACATCTATCTACCTCGAAAGTTTAGAGACCTAGAATGCGTTACTTAAAGTCATAGCTTTCATAAGGCTAGGACACGCTTAGATCAAAAATCTGTGGCTTCCCTTTGTTTGATTTCCGTCTTAGCTCTTCTCGAAATTCCTTCCTTAAGAAGGATTTGCTCTTCCGTACTCCATCAAAGGTTAGACACAGTAAGTTATGCCGGTAGAACTACAAAGCTGTCATAGCACAATCCCTTGAGTTCTCCAAACCATAGTCATAGTCCTTGTCTTCATAGTTTGCTCTGAGCACACCCAGAAGGCGAGTACAAATCACTCCTCATGCCAACACTCCGTCAGTCAATTTCCCAAGCAATGCCAGCTATTTTAGCACCTCCAAAGTGCTTCAGAGTGCACAGGACCAGCCTACGTCTGGAGCAGCACACTGGGGGAAATCAAATCGTACACACATCATTAACAGGGCTCTCGAATAAAATAAATTCCAAAGCAAATCCCAAAACAATCCTAATGGATGTGCAAATCTTTCCAGATCCTCGCCTATTAATCATCGAATCAAAGGCTCTTGCTTACTCCTGTTTCCTGGGGTGGGGTGAAACTCTGAAATACGGAAGCATTCAGTTATTGGGCTCTCGAAATACCGAACTCCCCATGTCTTGCAAATCAACATCCAGGAGGAGGACCTCGGCTAGACACGGCTTATGTGCGAGGATACTGAAATAACAAAACTGACATGCAAAACAAATGTATGGTGGGTTGGCTGGATGACTGTACGTACAGTATAGCAACGCACAACAAGTCGGCTGCCCCGCTCTCTAATCTTGGCATACCAGCCATTCTATGTCTATCAAAGCCAACCACGACGACTACGACGATGACACTGACGTCGACAACGTCGTCCTCCTCTCGATGTCAGTGCATTTTCCAACTCAGTGGGCTAGCAATTGCATTAATTTGGTTGAGATGGTCTTTTGTTGTGTCGTCGTTCAGCGCATTATGTATACATACCAGGCGAAGCATCCTTTGTGTGAGTGTGTTTGTGCTCCTATGTCCTGCGTTTGGATAGTTCTGTTTTTTTTTTGTGTTTTTGTTCGTAGGATAGTTGTGTCTCATTCACCTTGATAAGGGACCATTGTCGTCGTTGGTGGGAGCGTAATAAACTAGAAATAAACTAAAGTTTGTGGCCGGAAATAAATGCTGCTTAAGGTATTTCTGTTTAGACTTGATTAGGTTCTGGAATGGGATTGCATTTACGTGGCTTTTCCCCCCCAAATTGTCTCGCATAATGAAGACTCATGAGTTCTACTCGTGTGTGTGCTGGTTTGTGCTTTACGGAGTACACACGCAACTTTATCTGAAGTTGGAAAGATGATGATTAAGCAATTATGTCAGGGATGCACAAACTAACGCAAGCGGGCGCCTGTTGCTTTCAGAATTTGTGACTGTAATAAGGACCTCAACTGAAAATGCAAAGGACATCATTTGTAGACAAATGTGATGAACTGTTTTGCAAAATATTTAATGGTTTGAAATCGCTTACTGTCACGTCTTATTCAATGTCGCACAGTCAGAGATGGAATTTGGTATTATATTGCCTCTTACCGATGATGAAGATTTTCATTGGGTCCTGCCTCCTGGTACTGCCTCTAGTTGCGTACTCCAAGTCGTTTAACGTTTCGTTCTCCTTCTGTGCCCCATCTAAGGTGAGAGCTTCCCCCACTGCATTATGCCTCAGAGTTAGACTCGAAGAGCATTGGACATATTATCCGCTTTACAAATCCTAGTCATCCAAGGCTAGGCTCGTATACCTCGAGCTTTTTCTCCTCTTTCTCCAAAGATCGTCAACTTAAACGGGACTTCAAATTTGACAAAGTATATTTCTCTCAACGCGATCAAGGATATCTTTACTCCCTTTAGATAGAGATCACGCTTTGAGAAGGTCCTGCATCCTTGTGTGCAGAAAAATGGAAAATATTGAAGCCGGGTCCATTTTTTTCCTGATTCTGACCTCTGTAGAAGAGATCTAGTTCTGAGAAAGCAGGGGATAAGCTGTCCTCTCTTTTTTTGTACAGATACGCTTCGATTCTGCATCCTTATGAGCATGAAAATGGAATATATTGAATATTCTTTGCAAACTAGTACGTATACGCCACAGAGCCAGACCCATTTCTTTCTAATTTTTTCCTCTGCAGATTAGATTTAGCTCTGAGAAGACAGGGGTTAAGCTGCACTCTACTTTGTGTGTAGATTCGCGTAGATCCTGCATTCTTGTGTGCAGAAAAATGGAAGATATATATAATTCTTTGCAAAATAGTACGTATACGCCACAGAGCCAGGCCTATTTCATCCTTATTCTACCCTCTGCAGATTAGATTTAGCTCCGAGAAGACAGGGACAAAGCTGATCTGCACTTTGTGTACAGAAACGCTTAGATCCTGCATCCTTATGTGCAGAAAAATGGAAAATACTGAAAATTATTTGCAAAAATAGCACGTATTCGCCACAGATTTGAACAAATCTTTTACTTAATTTCCTACCGCAACTTCATTCAAACGACCCATGTAATGATTCTAGCTATAGATGCGAGGATTTCTTGCATTCAACTGAATCCACTTAGAGCTAGGTACACCTGACAACCAGTTAAGAAGAAGAAAAAAAAGTTTCTACACCCCTGTATGCCACAAAACAGAAATTGAATTTCCATTTTCTCGAAAAACCAACTACACCACAGGCAAACAGTTTAGAATAATCAAACCTAATTGAATTGGTAGCTCTCTGCCAGGCTTCCTCTGTGCTCCCTCGCCTGCCGTCTTGGCATGCCATACGTATTTATTTTGAATGAGAGACTCATGGCTTGCAATTCTAATGATTCTGGCACCACAACCACCTTCATCAGCACCACCAGAGTGCGATACCGCAAAAGCACCCCAAGTACCTTACCGTATTCTTTCAAATGCTTTACGGTGGAGGACACCCCACCCCGTTGGCGTTGGCATTGGCAAGGAGCAATGGAAAAACTGTGTTCACCCAAAGTGAGCGACGACAACGACGACGCCACCGGTGAGCGGTAAGCGCTTGAGTGGGTGGTTTTGGTTGCACCGAGCAAGAGTAGAAGATATGTTTATCTACCGTGAATTAAAATTTCACCACATACAGAATTTTTATCCCTCGTCTAGACTGGATGCAAACAACCCAGGGAGCCCAGACCCAGTGGGTAAGGTGCATTGGCATTAGATGCATAAATGCCACCCCATTTCCAAGCGTTGGCCATTCTACTTAACAATCCGTTTAGTCGGCGTTTGTGTATGTGTATGCCAGACCTTGTTTCGTCGTCTTCTCTTCTGGCCATTTCTCAGTCTCGATGGAAGATGTATGTCTTGGGTGGGCTGGTCGGTCGAAATGGCAAATGGCATTGAGGACACATCTTCGGGTGACTATGGATTAGTTAAATGGGATCATCCCTCCTGAAGGCGGATGAACGGAATGGAAGTCGACAGTCGTTGTGCGGGTTGTGTGAGCTTCAGCAGAATTCCCGACTAAACTAATAGCGCGCACGAGGAGATTGTGTAATGTGTCGGGGAGCTGATCGCATTTAATTAATGCAATTAATTTAATTCTTGCGGATGTGGCTTTTACTTCACACTTTTGTTTGCCTTTGATGGGCTTAGGGTGGCCACGAAGTCTTTGAAGTTGGACTCCTGACATTATGCAGGCGAGGGAGGTTTTTTTTTTCTGTTCTTTTACGCGCAGACTAGCTCATGCAAACCAGGTAGTTACGTAACACTGATGGAGGGGAACTCATAGTGAGGTCAGCATGCGACGGTTGCTGGAGGCATGAGTAGGTGACAAAGAGCGTAGGGAGGAAGTGAATTAGCTTGGGCAGGGATTATGGATGTAATAGGGAACTCTCCAGTGGGCATATTTTAGTGGAAGCAAAGGGACTCCCTTGCATTCAAAGGTTGGATCGAAACAGTCTTCGCAGAAGTACACTGAATGTAAGTCTAGTCAAGACTTCTAGGATACATCAGCCAAATGAAAGTATTTCTGTCTTGGTCACAAGACTTACTTTTGGCGTGTGATGGGATTTTGGAACAGCTAGAGATGGACGTGCTGGTAGTATGAAATCATAAAAGCTAAGTACTTATTAGGTTAGTGAATCATTTTCCTTGTAGCTCCTGGGTTGGTATAAATTGATTCGAAATCCCCTTACTTTGACCCATGAGCAGTTTTAAACCAATAAATTCTCAGGGCCAGAAGTTCCATACACTTTCTAAACTTTGAAATGAGGTTGAAGTTGTTTTCATACCCAGAGTAGGTAAATACTCGTTCCCCGATTTATCAGTCTGTAGTCCTTTCTATTGAAAAGACTTTAGAAAGACTGATATACATTTACATATATGTACCTACGCCAAAGTATTAGTGCATCGTTGTTCCCTACGTCCTAGCATGTGAATTTACCAAGGCACTGGACATTGACTGGGTGTTTGGCATTCTCCTGGTGAAGGACTGTTTGAAGAGTGGGTTCCTGTAAAGATGACATTGCTGTCGTCATTTCTGGAAAACACTCCGATACTATAAGGGATATCCTCCTATGTGCTCTCCTACGACTAGAGGCCTTAAAAAGGGGACTAGGGGTCAGCCCCCTCAAAACCGAATTTTTCCTTTTTAATGCCTGCCAGGGATATTAGCATTTTCACGGATAGTCAAGCAATCAAATCCCAGGAATAGTGCCCTACAGCAGTTTAGAGAACAAGATTAACGAGGTCGAAAGATTGGGTATCGGTAGACTGGGCGAAAGGACAGAGCCTAGATATACCCCTCGCTAAACTCTTACTAAAGCTAAACGATTTTTAGGAATAAATTACTTACTTTGGTTGCGCAACAGTTCATGGTGGACTTAGGCCTTGATCGACAAACCTCTCCAGTTAACACGGTCTTAGGCTAACTGACTCCAGTTGCACACTCCTCGTCTACTTATGCGAACTATCCCAAGCGCAGTCTTCCTCTGCTTCGTTGTTCCTCCGGGTTAGAGTTAAAGTCTATTTGAAATATTGATGGGCCTTCGCTCTACATGACCTAATCATCTAAGACGACTGATGAGTGGCCTGGTCGATGTGGTTGTACAGCTCGTAGACTACGCTGTTAACTCTCCTCCTTCAAAGCCCATCAACGCATACGGAACCGACCATCTGAAGAAGTTTGGATTCAAAACTAGACATGGCTCCGTACAGCTCGTGTCTATAGATGCTGTCATAGGCGGCCTTAAAATCGATGAAAGATGATAAGTAGGGATCTGGATTTCTTGGATTTTCTCCAGAATCTGTGATTTTTCGACTGCCTCAGCGCATATCCGAGTTTACTGTCTGCGCTATCAAACGCTTAATGCTTTAGTAGCTCTAGACTGCCGATCGTCTTAAACGGAGATGGTTTTGTAGAATATTCAGCTTTGTCAGGTGCCGGGGGATAGTAGGCACTACACTATCTACTTCGCTGGACGAAGGCAGCATAGAGTCTAAGTAAACCAATATGTCTACAAAATTCAAATATTTGACGCAATAGGTGCATGGGATCCAGGACCTAGCATGTCACAACCGTTCGTGTTGTGCATGTTATATTCTTTACACAAAGGGAAGGAACCTGCTGCTCAATGCCATGTCCATGACAAAGGCTTCTAAAAATGTTTGTAGAATCTGTGTGTTTGGTTCTGCCCAATTCTCTACCGCTGAAGGAAGCTTTACTTATTAGTCGCTTCGTGGAAATGTTGTCTTATGATTCATGTGGTATTGCTGGTCTAAGTGTGTGGGCATATCTGAGCTGGCAGCCACTTCAAGAAGCTCTTCTCTGATTTCTAGGAATCCTAGTCGTATTTCATGTTCAAAACGCTTCGTACCTTCATACCGAGGCAGTGGGATTTCAGAATTTCAAAACAGAGCCTTGCCATCGGTCTCGGTTGTACTGATTTGTGAAGGTTTCACGATGATTGCTTCTGCTATCCCATCCACCGTCTGGGAGAATGTGGCCAGTTGCTGCGATGGTTCTTACACTTTGGGTTGTAAATATCCCAATCCATTGTCTTTTGAACTCAGAAACAGATTCACGTACTCTACGAATTGCCACTTTTGATGTCGGTTTCCAGAGTAACCGCTCTGGATTTGGTGTAGCAAATTTCGGTCTTCAATATGCTCGGCCACAGTCGACCAACTCTAAAGTACAAATTCAGGATTTCAAAGTACACCCTCTTCCTCATTTCTCTTACCACCGACTGACAATCGATCACACCTAGCTCCAGTTCATACTTTAATAACCTTCCTGCCTTCATCATCACACCCACAACGTCCATGTTCATGATGATGTGTCGACACAATCCACAGACTCCCATGTACTCCATGTTTCGCTAGGAATTTGACTTTTTAATGAAATTCCATTAGAAGGGAACTTTTTGTGGACGTTTCCATCGCATCCCTGAAAGCGCTCGCTCACCGGGTACCACCTCCTGCACTGCATCAGGCATCACCCAAAAACATGACGAATCATATTTTTTCCCTTTCAATTGACTTGCATTACATTAATCGAAGTCTGGCTCGTTTTTTTCGCTCCTTTTGTGTATGCAGAGGGCCAACCCAAGTCAAAAGGCGAATAGATTGACAGACAGACACCCCCTGTTGGAAGTTCTAAAACTGTTCACTGCCTTTCGTTTCGCACATCGTTTCTCATTCACAGTACATTACCATTCAATCAATCTTTGCAAAGGTGGAAGCACTTTGGTCTCCTGGCTTCGGGTGCCGTTTTGCTCTTCGTTGTTAATTCGCATATTGGCCGAATGGATGCTCTTCTTTCTGTTTTTTTTTTTTTTGATTTTGACCAGAACAACGTGTCGAACAAATTCACGTGACAAATGGGCCAGGAATAGTGGAAACCAACTCGGAAGAGCTGTGACTACAGATCGGAGCGTGTGTGATAGATTACCATCACGTTTAGTGGTCGATTGGAGGTGCCATCGTGATGTGTGGTTACCGCTCTGGCTTCCTCTTGGGTGATTCGTATCTTCTTGACACAATTCGAGGGAAAGAGCAGCAGGATGCTCGTTGCCTTCTGTGCAGTTTGGAGGATTTGCATTTTTCGGTGCTTGCTATGGGTCGTGCCTTGGTGGAAGGGTACTGCCTCCTTCCATCGAAGCCCCACGGAAAGAAGACGAACTGACTAAGATCGTAAATCTCTTCTCCCTCGTCTCGTGCATCTGTGTGTCTGTATCTGTGTGGGGATTTCGTGCAATCGAGCATGAAACGAAAGTATCTAGCCGGGTCGCTGTGTGCAAAGGTGCCACAAAATGAATGGTTGGATATTTGCGTATTTATGGCCTTCTCCGATTCGCATAAATTTGTCTACTGCGGCGGCCCCAGAATTGGTGATTTATGAAGAGGAGGCATTGCCATGGTAGGCCACTGTTGTTTACACTGGTTACTGTGTCGTACGCCATCGAATATTTGGACAAGGGCCATACTACGTGTGTACCCCTCCCGGGTTGTGCTTTTTTGTTTTGCCCTCCTGAAACTAATGAGAAGGATTATAAATTGCATCACAATTTGAAAACATAAAATCGTGGCGTATGTGTTCATTTCCGGAGATTTATGCTTCGAGCAGGATCGTGTGCAGAATGCATTCGTGTCTGGACCACCAAATGTCGCTCTGTTGGTGGGTAATTAAAATTTATAGGATATGGCTGTTTTTTTTTTGCATTTTGAACTAATTTGTTGCAGAATGCTTCTAACTTATGGGATTGGGTTCGAGCATTTTAAAGTACCTTCCGGGAGAGCTGATTTACTGATTTGTACAGCACCCCAGTACATTTCAACTGATTAGGAGCAAAGATTTGACACATGGTTGCCGTAAAACATTTTTTTTTGAGACTCGAATTTGGGTTGAAGCACGAGAGATCAAAATTGATTCCGATCATCGATCGGTTCAGCGAAACAAATGACGTAAAAATTCCTAACTTGGAGGAGGAAATGCATGCTCTGCAAGACACTGATCCTGGCAGTCCTACCATAACAAACCAAATGGTCGACAAGAACTAGGAAAGGAAAGCAGTTTTTGAACACTTTTGAGAAAAAAATTCTTCGAGGAATGTGAATGGACGAGCTGTGTCAAGATGTGGATGGAAAGGGCAATAATGCCTCAGGAAAGAGGATCTTGGAGGCACAAGCCCAGATTCGAGTCAAGGAAGATTGAACCTTTGTTTTCTGAATCAAGCTATCGGGGATGATAGAGCGCTTGATCTAGACAACTGGAAGCATGATGCTGAGGGTTGCAGAAGGTGAAAGGATCCGATGTTTCAACCCGAGAGTCTCAGGCAGAAAATAAAAGTCCCACCTGGCTTACTTTTACCCTCCTGATAACGTTTGTCTCTAGTCCGTTCCTTGGTTTAAGCTAAGTGCTATGCATTTGTCTTCTTTTGTAAGCAGAAAGCAGAATCCTTCTCACGTATCCTCCAATGTTTGCTACTATCACTTACAGGTTAATACTTAAGTACAGACCACTGTCAAGCATCAGTCTTAGTAATTTAAATGCCTCTGTACACCTGATTGATTGGTTTCCAACCAAAGGGTTTGCATACGAGTATTCCAGCGTTTTTCGGTTACTAAGGCAGTAGTCCCGGTCTTGTAGTCAGCGAGTTCTAGATCTATAGACTGTAGTCATTTTTCGGTCTTGGCCTTATTCGTGGCAGTTGTATGTGTTTGATTACCTTAACTCCTTGTGGGAGCGTTAATCGCAAAACAATGTCAAGCATACTACTACGATCCATAGGAGGAATCAAGGACTGACCCCTAAGGCAGTTCCGTGTGGTTCCTTAAATGAAGTTAAGAATTTTCCGAAGGTTCTCCAAGCCACCAACTAACGCACTGGTGTACACCAAGTTTCAAACAATAGAAAGGTCCCATCTGTAGCAAATTAAAGTCCTAAGTCTTACAAGAGCTCATAAGGATTAGAAGCAAGGTTCAGTATAGAATTTGTATCTCTACAGTCAGTTCGGGTAAAGTCACTGTGCCACTGTCAGTGTGATACCAATTGCTGCCCCCTTGTTTGTAAGTAATGTCGATTTTCGTTCTGTGCGTCGATAAACTTGGTCTTGGTCTTGGTTGATGTTGAAGCCAGTGGAAAAGTGCTTTCTCCAATTCCTTAGCTCTTTGGCGTTAGAAATCAAGACGCTACACTAGACTTTCGTCACCTTCATTCGGTATAGAGACTCTAGGTCTCTTCCAGAGTAACTCTGCAGAGCAACTGATTGCGACTCCAAACATCAGCAGATAACCAGACAGCAAGGCCTCTATTTGCCTTTCCAATCCTCTGTTCGTTGTCAGCTTGACTGTTTTTTCAGTCCAATGTTAGCATCGCCTGTCATTATTTCTAAAAGTTCACGTACTCCTAGGTCCAAAAATGTAACTGGCTTTTGGACTGAATTGCTTCTGTAGGGTGTTCGGAAGCTAATCCAAGTACATGTGGCGCTGTTCTAGATGCATTGCTTGATTTCGTCATAGACGAGCACTGGCTTTTGGTCCCATGTTTCGTGGATATTGATTCAGGAATGTCTTTGAAAACAATCATGGACTAGAATGCAGGCCAAATTTTATGGATGTTTCCAAAAATAGCCAGGGATCCAACGGTATTGAAGTATTCATAGAGACAGGAAGTAAGCATCCATGCATAAGAATTCCAAGTGGAGATCCATTTTGTAAGGAACAAGTGGAGTAGTTGGAGTAAGTATTCAGATCCAGCTGTAGCGACAGTCAAGATCAACTCTTGCATATAATGGGCCCTAATTCAGACGCTTGTGACATGCGAGAAAAAAAAAATAGCCTACCAGCTACCCATTGCTAAATATTAGGATGATCTTTGATTCCAACCAGGAGTTGCATGAATGAAGGAACACTATACAACCCTCCACTGGCTTTCTGTCCCATTGAACGTCATGTTATACAGTCTGCTGACAGTCATAGACTGTCAATCGTGCCCAGTACAGGACGTCTGATTGGAACTTCCTTCGAAATTTGTTACAGATTCTACGAAGTACCGCCATCGCAACCCACTCTGAACGAAACCTTATTTCTTGTTCCTTTGTTGCAAGTTCAAGGCACCAACCACCACACATCATGGATTCCCGACACGTTGACAAGATTTTTATGTTCCATTCCATCCGAAACGACTCTTGTACCTCTCTCTACCTTAAGACGCGCGCGATCTCTTCCAGAGGAGACCAGTCGAGATCAACAAACTCCATCCATACGACTGACGAAAAAACGAAAAAAAAAAAAAAAACAATCCACGTCTGCTGCGAAACTCTACAAAGTGCACCGCGGTCAATCCAACGAATCGCGTGTCCATTCACCTTAGAGAATCACAGTGCACGCGTCCCTGCCGCCTCGGATTCGGTCGTCGCCATCACAGCCGCCGCCGCCACCGCCGCCAGCGTCATCATACTCTTCCACATCCACCGAGCACAAAACACAGAGAGATGACCAATTGGGCGGGAAGCACAGACCCCAGCCAGGGCTGCTGTAGCCCCATCATGGACCAGCTCCATTGTGTTGTGTACGGAGCACCACTGCAGATAAAATGGATTAAGTTACTGGAATATCCTTAGGTGCATTTATTTTTAGGCCCGGCCGAGAGCGAGAGAGAGTCATTAACCCAGCTGCAGCCAGACGATGACTCTGCGCGCGCGGCTGGCCAACAGAATGGGATCTCGCGACAGGCGATCCGAGGGAAGGTTCAATCGGCGGCGGTGCACGTATTTTTTTTCGATTTTTTTTGTTTTATCGTTATCGTGTGCAGCACCGCAGACAATCGATTGGGTTTGGGTTTGATTTTCGAAATAACTTTTCGGTTTTTGTGGACTTTTTTTGGTTTTGTTCGCAATTTGTTGGTGTGTCTCGGGATGTTGCAAAATTTCCTACGCCGCCGCGGACATTGACAGGGCAGTGTACCTCAGAGGTGGACGGACGGACACATACAATGTTGTTGGCAGTTTGGCGTTGTTTTTGTTTTTTTTTTTTTTTGTGTGGCGTCGAGCTCCGCCAAAGAACCGCCATTTGGTCTGTTTCGGGAGTGGAGCTAGTGTATGTATAGTGGTCCAACTGGTTTGGCTGTTCGATGTGGCATGTGTGGAACGGCGACAATGTCCTTCAGAATTGCTGCACTTGCGCGAGCCCCTTTCGACGTTGTGTCGTCGTTATTGTTGTCTGCCTGTGTTGGCCGGGAGGTAGCGATGAAACTGAATTTCATTACATGGCCCAGCATTGAGAATCGTTCTGATTTGTGCCGATAGTGCAACGCAACAAATGCATTTTGCAAGGATAATTGAGGTACACGGTGGAACAATTGTGATTATTATCTTACAAGGAGACCAGACCAAGGGGGAGGGAGCGTGACGAACGGCGAAATAATAAATTATACGAAGAATAAATTTCAGTTCATAAGCTCATGATTTATTTTATCAGATTAGCTGAACAATTTGGCATGTCCTTGTGGATAAATTGTTGTAGTTACAGGGGGGTGTCCTCTGCAGGGCGGCCCTATGTTCAGCTTACAGACATTTCACTTCCATCTTAAGCCATGGATTCAGAGATAACACTAGAGATGAAGTCATCATCACGTTAGCTTGAGAGTATCCCTGCAAAGCTTCGTCACAACCATGTGGACCTGGAGATTGGTTGAAGCATCTTCATCGCAAGTTATGCCAAGAGGTTCATAGAAGCAATACTTGGCCTTTTCCTCTTTGTCCAGATTTAAGTCAATTCCTCCATGTATTCGGTTTTGCAGTCGATCCTACAATAACCACTGTTCATCCTGAAATAACTGCTAATAGGGTTTTCTTCTTTATTTCACCCTGTTCTGGTCATAAGTTGCATTGCTTAGTGCGGACCACTCTGGCAGACCTAGACCTAGACACTTATACAGCAGATAACTAAACTTACGTTTGTTGATTGTCTGAACATGACGTTTCAGTGTGCTCTGCCGATCAGTCTCGATGGAGCAACTAGACATGGCTTTGAGCACCTAGTCTATATAAATGCAGTCATAGGCTGCCTTAAAATTTATAAAAATGGGATCGGTATCGACTCGACAATCCTGGGATTTCTCTAAGATCTGACGTAGTGTAAATATAGACCGCAAAGGGTGCTAAACGCTCACTGAATCCTACAGATAGATACCCCTTAAGGGCGTCTATTCCTCTCTGCTTCGCGTAGTTGAGCGCGTCTTCTAAGATCTTGAATATCGGACAAACTGTTCCGAGCTTTTATTCATAGGTCATACTTATATCTCCCGTTTTTACTACTTTTTCCTTTAATGTGCCCTCAATAGTATCTCTCCCTCCTTTCAAGAAACAAGTTCGTAGTACTCGCAAGCATCTTACCAGGATTCGTCATCGAAGTTGAGCCAGGATTTTCTGTGTTTAAGGCAACCAATTGGAAGTTCAAGGCATCCTTGATAGCTACTAACTAGGGTGTATACAAATCTCTCTATAAGATCATTGTGTTTCCTGAAGCACACCTGAGTCGAAACCAAGGGCTGTATCAAGGACAAAGCTAGGATTGAAACAAAATAATGGAGTCCCTTGGTACTGTAATAGATTTACATAAGTACTGCCACCTAAACCACAACTAAGCTATAATCTTTGAACGCAGCCATCTGGTTGTCAATTTAAAAAGTCCTGGATGAAGCAGGAGTGACATCATCAACGTCTTACGCAGAATTTTGTTATACAGAAAATCCTCTTTGACACCAGAGGGCTCGGTGAGTTCATTAGAGAACTTGATGGTGTAGTGCAGGATCCTTCATCGTTATCCTGTACAAGACTTAGCTCTGTATAGCTTGTCCTCAAGACATGACTCTGTATAGCTTGTCCTTGTAAATGGTGTCATATGGGGCCTCGAAATCGATAAAAAGATGCACGATATCGATTTGGACTTCTTGGATTTTTTTCAGGATCTGATCAGAAACCGCACTATTAGGGACTAATCAAGGTATTGACGAATCCGTTCGTACATTATGATAAGGATATGATCTAGTATGGGATGTTCAGATCTCCTTTCCTGTTAATCGGGCAAACGATGCTTAGGTTCCATCGTAAAACAGACACTCCTCTGATCACATTTTGGTGATGAGTTGGTGTATGCTCTCTACCATGGCATATTCAGCTGCTGGGGGCATCATGCCATCAGGTCGAGCAGCGTTGTTGGATTTGAACTTTGAATTGCTATTCTTACTTCATTAGGTGGATCAGATGGACGGTGGATCAGGTCTATCACTGTTGAATGGTTCATTCTACCTGACAGCGCGATGTTGGTCTTCTCAGGACCGAATAGGAATCTACTACGAGGTTTCCTCGTCCACCCCTGCAATTCTCTTACAGGACTTACTTACTTTGTTTATAGAGTCGGGGTTTTGAAACTAGATTTGAGTAAAAGATCTGAATGGATCTGAATGACAGTGACTGGTGGGGCTTATATCGGGATCTCTGAGTTAAAATCCTTGAGGTGGAAACCGAATGTCTAAAATCGGAGTAAAATTTCTCTAACTAAGGTTCTCTGAACTTTGTCCTCGAAGTCCCTATCAGAAATTCCAAAGATCTGTAAGCTTCAAGCGGCGACGCGCAGGGATTAGTCGCAGCACTTCCCTACAGCAGCAGCAGTCAGCAAGCAAACCATCACACCCAATCGCAGGGACAGTAAGAATGCATTGCCAATAAACTTAATCGGATTTCTTCATTAATTAATTAGTTAATTAATTATTATTGAGTGGTGCTCGGTGCGCTTGGTGGGCTCGGTGCACCCGGTGCATAGTAATAAAAGAAGCGCCCATCTGCTCCGCCGTCTACTGCGTTCTTTTTCCAGCTCCCCGTCGTCGTCGTCGTCGTCGTGGTTCCATTTACTTTTTGTGCCTTTTCTTCGTAGAGATATTTTCATTTCATTTGCTCGTCGATTTTCTTTTGCGTCGCGCAATTAAAATCCCTTAGCTACACACTAGAGGCGCGCACAGTGGGAGTTGGACGGTCGGTGGAGGTATCCGCGATGTTGCACGTTTAAATTGCATTAATTGCAGCTGCATCATGCACATTTCGGATTTTTCTTCTTTTTTTTTTTGCATTTTCATTTAATTTGATTAATTGAATCGATGATTCAATCGCATATCGCCCGTGTGGGGTGGCTTTTCTTTTTCTTGTAAGCCATCAAGTCTAGGCACAGGCAGCCACTGAAGACCATGACAATACCAGCGAGGAGGAGTGGGAATAGGAATTTAATGTGGAAGAGCCTGAACGATTAGAGTGGAGGGTTCATTAAATTTGCATATATGTATGCATTTTTTCTTATTTATTTTATAACGTGAATGCCTGGGCCTGGAATTTGAATGAGTGCCTCTCTTGAGGTTGATTAAGTCTACAGCACTTACCTGGAATGAAAAGAATAGCAGACGGAGCAGATATTTGCAAAAAGTTGGAGTAAAAACGTATTTTTTTTTTCTGTTAATTTGTCTTTAATATTAATATTGCTGAACTGGCTGTGCAGACAGTTTGCACATATTTTAGAATCAAATGTTTGCAGACAGCAAGACAGATCTGATTTCATCAAAACTAAACAGCAGGGACATGTTTGATGACCTAGCTTGGGTTGGGTGAAAGTCTAGGCCTTGGTCTTGGTATTCACGATTTTCACTCACAATTGACACCTTTCGTCCAGTAGACCCGGAGGGTATATCAGTCCAGATGCCAATACTAACGTCCGATCTGTTGAGACAGCACAGCAGGAAGTGGTAGCAACAATTGAAAGTTCACTCCGCCATAACTATTTCCGACTTGGGGTCTCCCTAGACATTAAAGGAGTTTTCAACAAAGTGAGATCTAGACCAACAAAACATAGACCGAATTATCTTAGACTGGGAGACACATGAGATTCAATGGTATACTACGCCAAATCCGATATAACTTGGAAATAGAACTCAGATCCACATCACATCATCATCCACTAGATGATTCAAACTTGACATGACACTTACATCGAATAAGCAGGTATCCAAGGGAATGTATTAGCATTAAAGCTACCAGAACAGGACCTAGTAACAGTATGGTTCCTGTGACTAGTCAATCTGAGATGGAGCTCACTCTCACCTATATAGATACGTGCGCGTCTCTGTGACTAGATTGTGGTAAATTTCGCACAAGAACTTTGACCTATAGGACCCTTTTGATGGAGCCAACAACCCAAAGGCATAACACTCACTAAAAGGGAGCTTTTAGTAGCCTCTACAACGATGCTGAGAACAATCGTTTCCTGGCCATATTGCCTGACTATTTTGCGAATGTGGTTTCAACAAGACCGACTCACATGTTCACAATCTAGCTGTGGAAGTCCAAGTTCAGACCGAATTTGATTGCCTTATTCTTGTGATTTTTCCTGGCTTCTAAACTTTTTCTTTGAGGCTACATATTGAATGTATATCCAGGGATTTTAGCTGGCCTCTATGTAGAGCAACATTGACTACCCGATTGCGGACATATTGCTCGACTCACTCGTCCATGGTTGTGCGTAAGAATCTTAAAGGAGAAAGACTTGAAAGAGCTCTGGCCACAGAGTCTTCTTCCTCATTTCAAAAGAAATAAGGTTCCATGATGCGACCATGCCATAAATCGCACCGTAATTCGAACTGCAAGTCTGCTCGTTTACATAGCCGCTGGGCCTCGTCCGAGAAAATGATTTTTTGGCCAAAATCTGGTTCAACATTTCCGGCACCTAATTACCGAATTCAGAGCATTGTCTATGGTCTTCCAACTTCAATTCTTCCGTCACTACAATCTTATATGGATGTAGGTCCAAATGCAACCCCAAAATAAGCCGGGTTGAGTCTCTAAGTCACCTGATCGACGCCGAATGGACATTTAAGGGCCTTTCTCTAAACTGACTCTAGGGTGACTATATTTACTTCATTTTGCACCAATCTCTGTCTGGTTCGTGGCTTAAGGTCCTAAAGAGTGTACTCACGCTCAAACTTTTCCAAGGGACGACGAATTGCCTGCTCACTAAAGCCATGATGACGACTGACCTTACGACGAAACTCACTTTGCGTATCTACAACGACAAGCGTCAAACGATGCAAGATAGAATGACAAACCTTGCTGAATATTTTGACTGCTGGACGCATTGGTAACTTTGACAGCTGCTGAAACATAATAAATGGAAAAAGTAACATTTTGGCATTGCCAGCGCGTTAAACATTCGACTACAAAATATGTGGTTTTACGCATGAAACTACAGAGGGCGTTAATAGTAAGTTGCTTTTTTCGCAAAACCGGCAGGGATGTCTTTAGAAGCATTTTGGATAGCGTTCGCTACCACAAACCACTTTCCTTTCATCGGCAAGTGTAGTTTTCCGAACAAAATATAGGTCGCACTGTCCCAAATCAGACAAATACGGGAAGTGTTTGACAGTTAAAATGACCTCACTCGTCATGTTTCTTTTGACGGCACCTTGTAGAGCAGTAATTGTATGGGATCACGAGGACTGCTTTTTCTAGATGCCTTCTAAAGCTTTTTCCATAATCTTCCACAGTTCAGATAGACCTAATCTAGTGAGGAATAAATTCCTCAGAGTGGTTTCTAGAACATGCATCCGTTCTCTTTTTGGAGACAAATACCAAGTACCTCGGTGCATATCTGGTTCTGTTTGCTCTAGACTTAGCCATCTAGCACAGTCACCGGTCGACCGTAAATTAAGCACAAATCCTCTTATCTTTCCCAAAACTGACTCCGTCTGCTCCAAAAACAACAAGAAAGACCTCATACCCATATGTGGCTGTGGATTCACCACCTCCGCCAGACTTATTTCACAACAGCACCGCCCGCCGTCGCTGCTCAGTTCCGCTGTTTATCATTTTACACAAAAACCCCATTAATTGCGCCATCGGAAAAGTACAAATGAAACATTTGCACATAGCCACTTGCGTTCGTGTACTCGTACATGTCGCGACACAAATTGATAGAAAGCACAATCTGACAGTTTTGGATACAATGACAGTGTACACATTCCGATGCCGCCATCGCCATAGCCATCGCCGCCGTCGACGACCTTGTCTGGGTCTGGCACTGCCTCTGAGTCGTCAACTCGTCGTCATTCCCAGACTAAATATTTAATTATCAACGCTACACCGACATTTATTACATGAGCATTTCCGCCAAAGTGTGTCACGCGAGAGACTTTGACACCCCGAAAACGAGCGCCCCCCGGGGCTCCGCCACCCCCCAGAGGATTGCAGGTAAGGAACGTATCGACCGACGGCAGCATTCCAAATTAGCAACCCAAATTTCTGAACGACTACGCTTGAATAACATACATATTCAGGACGGTTGCGTTTCGTTTCGTTTTTTTTTTGTTCTCGCTTTTGAACTTGAAAACAATGGATGTGCGACACGTGCTGTTGAGTTTTGAACCGTCTGGCCAAACGGGGCGTATCATGAGTTCTGAGTGATAAGTGCGGCGATAAACGATTGAAGTGGGGGTGTTGTGTGGTGGAAAAACCTTGGAGAAATCTGACTCACGTGCTTTTGTAGTTACGACGTTGTCTTCTAGATACCGAGTCGAAAACGCTAGGCTGGCAGAAAAGAAACCAAAAATACCTCAGACTAGATAAGGCATACACGCAGTGCGATAGATAAGAATGCAAGTAGGCGTGATAAGCAAGTTTTCGGGGAAAATTACCCAGACGCACAGGTGCGCTTCGTCCACCAGTCGAAGTGGACAAAGTTCGCAGACCTGTGTGTCATAAAAAACCATAATTCCAGCCACCTGTGAGGAATTGACTCGTAGACCATGCAGGTTCTTTTGGTGACGCAAAGGCTTACGTTCTTAAGAGTTTTCTGATCGATTACACGGTATCTACACCTTGATTGGTTTTCTGATCTGTACAGTCTGTGGTATCATGAGCGTGGAGATTAGGATCTGAAACCACGAGAACTTAATCAAACCTAAAGAACGGGAAATGATATCAAAAGATTCAGAGTGGTCATGAGCTTAGATATGCTCTCTTAGACTTTAGTCAGCATATCTTTTGGCGAAGATTAAGGAAAGCACCGCTCTAGCTGCACAGTGATGTCATATTTTGACCCACTTCAGGTGAAGAAATGGAATAGTGAAACTTTCTTTTGGTCGCAACGCTGAATATTGAATGAGAAATGCAATGGATTGCACCTTGTTTCGATAGCAAGTTTCTTAAGGCTTCTAGGGGTGACAGTCTTACCTTTTGGGTGCTATCTTCGCGTGGCACAATTCAAGCCCGATATTCTGTCTTTGTGCATCAAGAGCACAGATCAGCTTTACTGAAGCCATACCAAGTATAATGGAAACAGAAAATATTTTACCCGAAAAATGGGTAACAAAAATGGTTACTCATGCGCCACCGAACCCGATACTTACCTCTTGGTCCTGGCTTGGTGGGGCAGAATTCAAGCCAGATATTCTGTTTCTGTGCATCCCGAGCACAGACCAGCTTTACTGAAGCCACGCCAAGTGTAATGGAAACAGAAAATTTTTTAGCCGAAAAATGGGTAAAAAAAATGGTTACTCATGCGCCACCGAACCCGATACTTACCTCCTGGTCATGACTTGGTGTGGCATGATTCAAGCCTGATATTTTGTGTCTGTGCAACCCAAGCACAGACCAGCTTGACTGAAGCCACGCCAAGTGTAATGGAAACAGAAAATTTTTTACCCGAAAAATGTGTGAACAATTGTTACGCATACGCCACCGCACCCGATACCTACCTCTTCGTCCTGACTTGGTGTGGCACAATTCAAGCCTGATATTCTGTGTCTGTGCAACCCAAGCACAGACCAGCTTGACTGAAGCCACGCCAAGTGTAATGGAAACAGAAAATTTTTTACCCGAAAAATGTGTGAACAATTGTTACGCATACGCCACCGCACCCGATACCTACCTCTTGGTCCTGTCTTGATGGGGCACAATTCAAGCCTGATATTCTGTGTCTGTGCAACCCAAGCACAGACCAGCTTGACTGAAGCCACGCCAAGTGTAATGGAAACAGAAAATTTTTTACCCGAAAAATGTGTGAAAAAATGGTTACTCATGCGCCACCGAACCCGATACCTACCTCTTGGTCCTGACTTGGTGTGGCACATTTCAAGCCAGATTCCTACTAATTATGTGAAAATTATTCTAAAATAATAACGCATAGTAGAAAGATACTCAATATTCTAAGCCGCTAACCAGTTGATGCTTGAATCTTCTATTAGTTCGACTCCTATATGATGTTTGGACATTTACAGAATCAACAAGAGATTAGGGCAGTCGCAGTATTCTACACAACCGATTCGTAAGCCTTGCCTTGAAAGCGTACTATTTTGAAGTATTCTCGATCTTTTCTACTTAAATTTAGTTACCATTCCTTGTACCAAAGATGAATCCATGACTTTATAGCACGTAAAACCTTCCAGACTGTAACAGAGTTCGACTCAATTCACTGGCCCCTAGTCTGTTTCCCAAAAACCAAAATATACTCAACTGAACGTCCCAATTTTATCACAAATTCATTCCCAATCGCGTCCCCTCAACTCACTTAACGCAAACCAAAATCCCAGACGAATTGTGTCTGGCACCCCATTCGGTATCAGTAAACGTTTCCCGTACTTCCAAAGTCGTTTCCGCTGAATTTTGAACCTAATTTAATGAAAGCCCATTTAATGCCACCTTACATTTGTGTGTGAACTGATAGCGCTTATCGCTACACAAACACACGTGTTCCAGTTTGATTACTGGTCGGAACCATCAGCCAACTGCTAGGTTACACCGGCGGCGGTGGTGGCAATATGATATGGCGGCAACGACCAGACACAGGTGAATCATTAAGTGGAACTATCAGTACCATGGCTTCGATGACTCGTGTTCCCTTTCTCTTATCGGGGGCTCGCGCGTTATTGTGTCTCACTGCGTCTAGACGGTGATAATTTTTTTCTATTTTCTTCTACGTATCCTACAATTAACGCAATGAATCAATGTTTATGATGTCGACTTTCGAAATGAATCTAACGAACACACTTTAACCATTTTCCAGATACTTCCAAGTGCGATGATGCCTTTAACGCTTAAGGCGACCCCCAGCACTATGTTTCAAAACCGATAGTCCTGATTATTAGGTGAGTATATAGCGTTAACGGTATATACTCAGTATTCAGTGTATTTCCTTCAAAACCTTGAAAACCTTGAAAACCATTTTGAGAAAAAAAGAAACGAAAAACGTGCTGAAGCTTAAGATTTGGTACACCTCTGTCGAAAAAGGGGCGAATGTCCTTGGAGAGAATTTATTTTGACCAACTTAAGTGCAAGCACTCCCTGATGACCCGAAAAAATCATGATAATAAGTTCAACTGTAAGGAGCGAGTGTAGAGAAGGATCTCTTTTAGATTCTTGAACAAGGACTGGTGCGTGTACTTACTTGAAAGGATACCCCTCTCTCTACAAATGTGTATGGATTGTGTGAACCCTTTTTACGTGAGCGTGCTGATATTTTGTAGCAAATTAAATGAAGGAGAGTTGACAGCTGAACTACCCTTGGACAGCCATACGGTCTAGTCAACTTCCGGCTTCCTGTTTTCGCACACACGATTAATAAGCCTTTCGTCCTTTTTGTGTTTTTTTTTACTGTTCATAGGATTCTTCCGTTGAATGGAACTGTATGTACATATTAGAGAAAGCCAAAGGGGGAGACAAATGAAAAGAAGAAAGAAAGAAAAAAAAATGCGGAAGGACGATTGGAACATAGGGAACGAAATGCATTTCGCACACAGAACACTGTTTGTTGCATTTGGCTGCGCGTGTGGATGTTATTTTTGTTACAAGGATTTGGAGGGTTACTTTCGTGAAAACAGTCGATGTGTGTGAGTCTCCGTTGAAGCCGGATGGTTTGCCAATTTATTTATATTGGTTGCTGTTTCTGTTGTCATGTCGTACTTTTAGAAGGACTTCCAATGGACAGGCTGCTGCTGTTGGCCGAGGCTAATTGATTTGTCGCTAAGTTTTCTCTGGCGGTTCGCTTGGGCAATTTATTTGCTAACTGTAAGAATAAGTTCAGGTTAAAGGTTGTTGGTTCGATGGGATGGTTGTAAACTATTGTTTTTCTTTAGCGATGGGACAGGACATTCCTTTTTTTTACTCGAAATTGGAGAACCGCGGCTTTTTTTTTTGCACTGAGTCGAAGGGAAGTTCTGGGATCAATGCTGACGGGGACTAAGAGAAAGATGGCTTACAGTTTTTCGTGTGTGTCGGATCGAATTAAATCCAAATTCCTTCGCCATCCTACGGCAGTGTATAACAAAGTTTTAATTTGTTTCCTATGAAAGCATTTGCACCGTCTCCAGAACGTTGCCTTAGACTCCACCTACTGTCTTTAGACATTCTTGGTTAACAAATGACTGATGTGGCCATCCGACTTAAAACCTCCTCACAGTGATATAGCTACTATGAGGGTCACGTCTCGATCATGGATTTCGTCCTAGAAATCACTGACTACACTCCTCCGATTCTTTTATTTGAACGAAACTTTAAAACGAACATCCCTCTCCTAGAGCCCGTTCGGTTCACTTCTACGCGGAGGGCTTCAAGGCTAAATAAAGAACCATTGTCCTGGCTGGAATGTAATGCAATGTCTCTCAAAGATTTCCACTGACCGTGAGAACAATCAAATCCCCGGAATCCTGCTCTTTCACTTCAAAGGACACTTTAAACTGCCAATTGTCTCTTCTGGGCAGTTTAACATCCATCTATGCTGGGTGCTAGGCCACAGAGACTTTGGACTAAATTGCAAGACTTACAAGCTCGTCATACCATAGAATTCTGTTGTTTCGACTGAACCTGGGTATGCCACTTGCTGAACTCGTATCTGATGTCTAACTTTACAATCTTCCCATGTTTCTCAGAACATCACAATGATCGAAATCACTTTTTAGAGACCAGTAAGGAGGTAACTCTTGGTCATCAAAATGGATGCACAAGGATCTAAGTATGATGAGGTAGGGCCTTTCATTAAACCACCAAACTACCTACCATGGAACTTTAGTTGACCCCTAATGGCTTCTGGCTTTTATTATCTGTTTGACTGAGTTCTAAATTGTAAATTATTTGCCACTGTCTACTGTTTTCCTCGGTAACACCCCTGGCGAGTAGAAATAGAACTGGTGTAAGTACAGTCCCCTCTTGTGACCCATTAGAAGATTGGAAGATGATCCATGTTCATAGCTGTGGTGGTCCCTTAGTTACAGTGCTTGACTGAGATGGAAAGATTCCATCAAAACTATGATTTCCCTCCGTTTGACGTCCATTTTGTCAACAAACTACCGAACATCCGCTTTAGATGCACTTTCCCTGAATGCATGCCTTTCAGGACTTATTTTGAAATCCAAGCTGTAGTTGGTCTCAAATTTACTATATGCATGCACTTTGTGTAACATGATCCTCCTTTCATCCATTGCTGCACAAAATTTGTATTCCCCATTGGAAATATGGCGAACTATATCCTTCGGAGAGATGTGTGCACAACAACACACCAATGGCGATGCATTTTTATTGCATTCATCCGTTCCAGCGTTAATGGTCAACCGAAGTGGGGCGTACGGACGTACGGGCTCCTCCGTCCAGTCGATAAAATCTTTCAGTTTACCAAAAGACTGCAACAACAAAAAAAAAATGAAGAGTGTCCCTCCGAGATGCATTTTAAAATGCATCGCTCGCCTGGTCTCTAGGATTAATGAAAAAAAAAAAAACCAAACCAACAATGCAGAGTTTTTTTGTGTTCGCCATGGGAAAGGACTCGAATCGGTGTGCGCGTCATGATGCATTTTTACAGCAGCAGTCGTTGTTAATCGCTTCGGAGTGCATTCATCGACGACCGGCGACCGACGACACAAAATGATGTCCTGCCAATGCACTTATGGGCAGAAATGTTTCACCGCGCGCCATCTCTTCCAACTGGCTGCCATGGCTCCCACCGATGATGGTGAAGAAACAAAAGCATTGCACAGCGTGGAAGGCGTTGCATGCAGTGTGTTCAGTGCAGCAGAAAAGTGCATTTTCGTCTCATCATCATCATCATCATCATGACGTTCATCGTGGTTGTCGTTGTCGTCGAATGTCGCCAGGAAAGAAAATAAAACAAAACGCTGTTGCATGATTTGTTTTTGTCCTCCCCATAGTCGGTCGTCAGCGTCAGCGTCAGCGTCGATAATTTGAGAGTTTAGTTGGGCATTTCTGTGCAAAAAAAAAAACAAGCACTCCAACAAAAAATGTGGTAATTTGATACCAATTGCATGCAGGATGTCATCAACGTCGTCATCATCGTCGCTGTCGTATCCTTTGGGCTCGCTATCCTGCCTGCCTCTCTCTGAGTCGTGTCCCTTTGTTTTTTTTTTTTTTTATAATTTTTTGGCAATGGCGGCGGTTGTTGTTGTTGACAAAAAATGCATAACAACATTTTTTTTTGTTTGCATCGTTCCGTCGTCGCTGTTGGCTTTGGCCGGAATGCACTTGAGGGTTTCTTATTGACAGATCAAATTTAATGCACGGCACGATGGAGGCTATGCATGTCTACGAAAGTGCATCAAAAAATAAGAGAAACGAAAACAAACGAAGCAAACAAAACAAGAGCCAACGAATTAAGAGGAGGAAAACCTCAAAAGTTGTCCTAGCTTGTTAACCAATTGGATATGACAGCACAAGGCTGGCACACAGTCACAGACTCGACGAGCAGCATCATCATTCGTCATGACGTTAATTAAAAGCAGACAGCAGAGACAGCGGCAGCAAAGCGCTGCATGCATGCGCCGTCATCTTTTCTGGCGCAGTGGCAGCCACAGGGTTATGTGCATCTCTCGCACAGTTGGGGCAGTCATCAGACATTCCAAACCACCTCGTTCTGTTGTATATGCCATGTGTGGCAATAGCTTCTCCTCAACTAGGTGGGGTGCTGTGCACACACAAAATCATGTCATACAACTCGCGTGTACATAGTATATATCTTTGTCGGAAGAAAATTGATCCCGCTGACTCTGACATGCACAATGTTTAGCTGTTTGTTTGTCCGTCTGGTGGTTGGTCGACTGAATTACAGAGACAGACTCGGCGCAGACAGTTTCCCGCGCAACAAGCACCACCAGCAACAAGGTCACCAGAACTGTATGACAACCGCTGACGTCAAGAGATATGAGTTTATCCCATGTTTTCAGATCGTCAGACAGACAGAAAGCCGGATACCTAAATGTGGTTCGCATTTCGCTTTGTTTTTGTTATTCATGCAAAAAACAAAAAAACCATCGAGCTGTCATAACTCGTGCATATTCGGTCCTTGACTTTTAAATGAGTTCAATTTGACAATGGAACCGTATACTGTCAATTTTGACAGTTTTAGGATCGTCAAGTCAAGAGGACTTGTAACGTCAGGTTACCCTATGGATAAGCATTTGTTATTGGAGAGTACCAGTGTGATCGTCAGATCGATAAAATTTTTACACTACGATAAATCCTGGAAAAGGCCAATGAATTTCCAGGTCGAGACTCATCAATCAATGTTCATCGACTTCAAAGTCGCATATGATTGCATTCATCGTGAGCTCTACAAAGCGATAGTCGTTTGGTACCTGGAAAAGCGTGTGACGCTCGTAAACTCGCAGTGCAATGCGGGATTTAGGAGCAGTTCCTTCGAATTATTTTAAACAAGTTAGGAGATCCGCTGTCCTGGGATATCTTCAATCTTGTGCTACAAGGGACGCTTCTTAGCTTCCTAATGACACCCTTTCTTACCTTATCTCTCTCAATAGAATTTTTAAAGACTCTTAGGATTGACTCCTCTAACACATCGAAGGAAGAAGTCTCTTTCTGGAAGGACTGTATGGGACCGATGAGGTCGAACACTAAAACAGAACAATTGGGGGACTTTGTGAAAGAGTTAGTCTTCCATCAGTCGATAGCGTTCTAAAAGTTTTAAAGAGAATCCTTTTCCCTGATTCCATCCGTTGGTCATTTCTGCACATGTAATTACATAAATAACTTTCTCGGGGTAGTGAAGGAATGGACACTCTCAAGACTCAAAATCCTGAAAGTGCTGACTGTAACAGTTTTACGGAGGAAGGGCTTGAAGCTCAAATTCCAGCTAAAACACATAAAAGTTTTTTCACGAGCGAACGTCTGACAAGCATCCGAGAGTATAAATGTAATGAAAAGTGACAAAATGACCTTTGGATGCAGCATTAAACAGTAGGCCCCTTCCATTCGTGTAAAAAATATAACCCGCACAACACTAATGGTTGTGAGAAACTAGGTCCTTAGGTCCCATCGACCTGTTGCGCCAAAAATTTGTATTTTTTTTTATACTATACCCAACAATCATCTACTGGACTTACCTCACCACCTTCTTAAAAAAAAAAAAATATTTAGCACGACAGATCCGGGACACCCAAGCCTCACATGGATGGCGAGATCCTACTGCTTTGGGTCGTCTTCGAAGGAAAAAGAACCTTTTCCATCACAGTTTTACTCGACGCTAGTGACGGGTAGGACCATGAAAAATAATTTGTATCGCCTGAGATTGGAACTTCCAGCTCAGTAATCCTACACGCTACCCAGTTCCCCATCGTCACCGCAATATTAATCTACGCATCGTTCGTACGGTGGCAGAAGCCTTAACAAGACCCTCACTTGAGAATGGACTAACACTGGTTTATATCGGTATTATGTAGGTACTCCTAAAATGTTATAAAGCGGCACCTCTCGTGCAAAAAGAAACCCACCAACTTAGTTGGATATAAGAAGGTCCCTTCAATTCTGCTCCTATCTTGATTGGGAGTATAAAATCTCTAAAGCCCCTTAAAAGCCGTCATGTCATACTTAAACCGCCCTAAAAGCTCTGAAATCGTTTTGTATATTTGCCAAACCTGGGCGAGGAGTGAAAAACCTTGGAGTTGCTTGAAAGCCAAAACTAGAACTCCAGCTCCACAGTTCGACTTGCATTGACAGCAAATTGCCCCAAAACGACAGGGAGAAGACAAACAACCACTTGGGGTATCTTAGTAAGCAGTAGCCCATGCCATTGCAGCAAGTTTTTCTCGCAATCGTTTCCCATTATAACCAAAAACCCCTAGACTCCACTTCCTGATACCTGAGAGCTTACGACGCCTTTAAAGCCTACGAGTTCTACGTCCCTTCTGTCAAAGTAGATACACGTTCCATGAGTATATTTGACAGAACTTTGACATTCATTGCCCTTCTGTCAATAGAGAGCTCCATTCGCACAGGTAAACACGTGTAAACAACGTGTAACCCTCCGAACTAGGCCAAGTAAATAATGTATTCCAACGCAATATAAATAAATAAATATTGGCATGCAATTTATGAGTTTCGAAATAAAAAAAAAAGAATTGCACAACGAAATTTCATCATCCGCGACGCACTGTGTACACAGTGTACAGCGAGCACCCGCTGCCGTCATCATCAAACAAAAATTCTAATCATCCGCCGTGTCGTCTGTCTGATTGTGTACAGCGGCGGCGAGTTAATATGAATTTTTTTTTCTCCGACTCTTCCTCCCGTGTCGCCCCGGCCATGTTCTTTATTTTTTTTTCGTTTTTCAATTAAAATAATTGCACCCCGGGCGCAAATTGGTTTTATGATAATTCCAGCGAGCACACAGAACGTGTGCAATAGCTCCAATTGTTGCTCAATTAAAATACTCGCAGTCGCAGTATAGACGTCGGCAATTATTGCGGGTCGGGTATGGGCACGGGCACAGGCACGGGCACGGGCAGTTAGCCGTGGAAAGGTATGTTTGGATATTTTCCACCAGCAGCACCGCCCGACTGTACACACAGTACGTGATGTAAGCACAGCAAAGTTACAAAATTGCAAAATGCACTCGTACACCGGCTGAACTGCAACAGCAGCAGCAGCAGCAGCACACGGTTGTTGCGTGTTACACCCCGCGACTTGTTGCGCTGCGCTCAGGAGGCCTTTCTGTGACCGATGATGGTGGTGCTACTGCTATGCTGTGCTGGCAATCTGTCTGGGAATGCCAGTGTATCGGCTCTGGGAAGGCCGTCAATCGCGCCGGCATGTGGAAGACATTGTTGGGCTTGTCCGTTGCGCACAGTGTGCTGTTGTCTGCTGGCCCTAGTCTAGATCTCGAACGGACACGACAAACCGTCTTTGCCGCACCGACACCGCATGCAACAAAGTGTGCAGTGTAGCCTGATCCTGGTAATTACCAGGGTGGATTGAGATTGATAATTGAAAACGCACTCGAGATAGTGATTGCATACCGCCGCCGTCGTCGTTGCCGTCGTTGCCGCCGTCGCAACAATGTAGTCTGCAGCAACCGGCCTGGTTCGTGCTTATCGCTATCGTCGACCGATAACCGTGGCTGGCAGTAAAGAAAAAAAAATAAAAGCCGACTTTAATTGGGGGAGACACAGTTGTGGTTTTTTTTTTTTTATTTTTATTTCGCATGCAAGCGACCGTCGAGGAGGAGGATTGTGTAACCCACCCGTCCACCCGGCGCGTTAATTATTATTTGCTGTCTGTCTACGGTCTGATGATAGGCTGTCTCGATACCTGGTGCCTGTGACACAGACTCACTTGAGAGGTGGTGTCTAAGTGAGCCATGCCTATCGACAAACATCAAAAGCTAACACCTGTCATCGGCACAACCGATGTCAACACAATTATCGGCCATCGAATGCGGTCAGCTATGCGAGAGGTATGGAAATTTAGCAATGGATTGGAACGTGTCCACGTAGTCGCGAGGAATGGGCGCAATTCTCGAGAGGGTGTCAATTGGATGACACTATGGGAATAGTGGCTGACATCATTCGATAGAGTCGGCTGACGAAAGTCGTTGCGAGTTGTTACCTAATCGGCCGCGATGATGCAGCAAGAATTGTAATGCGAAATCATTTGACGGCAGACATCTGAGAGGTGATAAGTGATTTGGGAATCACTTTGGGTCGACACCTGCTAAATTGGTTGGCCTAACACAACTGGGTGGCCTAACGACCGAAAATCATGCAATCCAGCGATTTAAACTGGATTTGTGTAGTTTTTAACGTGTGACTGCGGTCGCTTTGATTTATGGACTCATGCGACGGACTGTGTCGGCTAGCTAGCCGGTGCTAATTAGACGCTGGTCTATGACTCTGTCAACTGTGTGTATGATGTATGGCTCAGTGGAAATCTTTTAATGTGTCGGCGCGGCTGTTGGACAAAGTTCAGTGAAATTTACTCGCACGTCCAGCGAAACACAGTCATGTGAACGATGTTGTTTATGGATTGTGTGACTTTCCAAATGGACTACACGGATGAACAAGACAGGCGGTGTGACTTTGTGAAAAGTTGTTGGTCAAGACATTGAGGAATGATGGGCTTGAAATGAATGGCCAAGACACCTGAGACACACCTCTGACGGCATCTAAGAGACAGTGTCCACTTTGAGTGACCAGATTAAGGTGATGTTTAACCTAAGAAACTGAAGCCAATTCCAAAAATGCTTTGACTCTACCATGTAGGATGACAGATCCTGAAACACTATGGTAGGCACACAGCTTGGGCTGCTTGATAGATGGAATGTGATGTCTCCAATGCTGCTACATATTTGTATCTCCGTTCAAAGATACTACATATGTGCCAAGCTTGAGAGAGAATCCATTTATTCATTCAGGAGCTTCTGCTTTCTGTTGGAGACACTAGGCAAAGCGGATAGTTTGGTATGCAACATATTCCTCGGTAAGCATCGACCTATTTTCGAAAAAAGCCCTTCCATGGCATGGCCGTACTCTAAGCTTGTCGAGAATCTGGTCTTTTCCACACCAGCAGGTCCCGGGATCGAAGGTCGTGGAACTACATATTCAAAGATGAACAGGACAGGACATCGCTTCAAAATCAGTGTCCGCTGTGTGGCGGGACGTACTATCATAGAGGGAATGAAAGGTCTGATGGAGTGACAAGCCGCAGTTTAAGCATCGCACTTGCGAAGTGCGCTCATTTCTTCTCGCACTTCGTGTCAGAGGCAAACACCAGGTAGGCCGGGTTGCAGAATTATGTCATATGAAGGCAAACTACAATCGGTCCAGAACACAAGATCTACAAAACAGGACTGGCAGAACCATTGTAAGGATGATTGCGATTATTACGAGTCGCTAGCACACAGGAACACAAGTGTCTAGATTAGATATCTCATCCATCATAGGGGCAGCCGCAACGTTGCGATAGAGAAAGAAACAGATGTCCAGCTCTAGTAAGAGTCAGTCCTCGTTTTCTGGACAAAACCTAATCTCTGACAGGCTTAACGAAATCTCATGGAAAGAGATCAGCGAGCTAGTAAGTTTCCTAAATGGCGGTTGTGGATGATTTCCGCTCTCTTTTAGGTTTTTTTTTTGCCACAACATCGGCGGTAAATGCTAATTTAGGCTCGTCGTGGAACGGTCTACTTACCTAAGGCAACTTTGCTTCATTTTCCAAAGAAGGTACACTTGAACGTGTTCCCAACTACTTTGTTGGCATACGCATGTACGAGTACTTCATAACCAGACTTGGTTTGTAGATCTGAGTGTTCACATATTCAGAGTTGCACTTTAAGGGTATCCTCTGCTGGCTACGCGATTCTCGAAACAACAAGTGGTTGCCTTACCATGGTTACAATGGTTTGACAATCTTCGGGGAGTATAAAAGCCTTTTCATATCCTTCTATCTCGAGCGCACTGCAGCTCCTTCGTCAGAACAAATGTATTGGATTGGTTGACGGTTACAGCAAAGCTTAGGTCGTCTCGTTCAATATTCTGCAGACCATTACTTGAAGCATCTGGATTCGCTTAAGTATATAGGAAAGTACCTTCCATAGAAGATTCCATATTAGACTTGGTTAACGGTGTTGAATTCGAATTGCACGACGCAATGTGTTTTCGCGCGATTTTCAGCGATATCGCTACCAGCGAAATCGCGTGCGATTTAGTGTTTATGACAGCGCGGTTTCGCCTAGTTTTATTCGTGTTTTGACAGTTGTTCTCGTCGCTCGTAGCAGCTTGAAGTCGCTTGTAGTCTCTCGGGTTCGGCAAAATTGTTACGCTATGAACAGCTCCATATGTAATTGGTCGCTAGTTGCGAACTGTATTGCGTCGCGCGGTGCGAATTCACTTGACCGTGCACCCAGCCTTATTCCCCCGCTGATCCATTACCAAACCAAACTTTGAGGGATTTTGGATTTCCTTGTAAGCTGCAAATATCTAAACAAAACTTGATGACCACGTGAATTTGGTTAGGTAGGCCCTGACTGTTAATCAGTGATACCACTTCTGCAGCCAGTTGTCTTTGCGACTGCCAAGGCCAGATGACACGAGGAGGATCTTCCATGTTATTGCCCTCTCAAAACGACAAGACAACGTCTCCATTAGGTGTTGAATTATGAGCACCGCTTATGCATGCTTTTGACCATAAAAATCGTCGTCGCCTTCCTCTGATTCCCCTGATTCCTCTGTCATTGCAAGGAAGCAGTCTTTATGACCCCACTGTTGTGAGTCGGAAAAAAGAAAAAAAAAACTCTTAGCCCGCCAGATTTGAAATTCAAACAGCTTTTGTTGTTTTTATTTCGCCGTCCCGTTCCAGAGACAGACATCCGCCATGGCAGTGCCTTTAAGCGTCTGCGCATGTGCATGCGTAAGTCGTGATTTTAATTTTCCGTCGATTTGACATGCATCTTCTCGAGCGCTTGGCAATTTGCAATCTGTTGTTGCAACGCATTGCAATATGCAGCAATTGTTTTAATTCGGTCTGCCATGTCTCTCTCTCTGCGTCCTGGGTTCGGTGTATGCATGCATACTTCATCACTATCTGTCTGGTTGATTATAGAGTCCCATGGAAGCGGGACTGGTGCACATCTGTGCGTCTGGCCCTTCAAACAGAAATCCGTGCCACGACAGTCATCATCATCATCAGCATCATTCGTTGCACGAAGGCAAACAAAAAGAAAAAACAAAAACAGCAACAACGGCTGGCCAGGAGGAAGAGCTACATCTTTGACTTGTTGCTCATCCGTGTAGTGTAGTGGTATGTGCGGACAGACGGACAAAAACAAAATTGTTGTCCGGCAAATGGACGAAACAAAAAGCACACACAAGGGGCAGTTACAGATGCATCGAATGAGATTAACTGAAGGGTTCCTCCTCGGATGCATTTCTCTGATGCTGCTGCTGCTGTTGCTGATGATGATGCTGCTACGGCATAGTCTCGGTTCATACCGAAGGCATTTCTCTCTCCTTTGTTTCGAAGATGCGCGCATGCATTCTAATTTTTCCCAGAGCCAACAGACACCGGGAATCGTTTGGTTTTTTTTTTGTAGATGCACTTACACATCCCTATAGGCGACTACAATCTGAAGGGCACAACATCTAGATACGTATGTACGTGTTGTTCCTGCATTCGTTTCGCCCCTTTTCGGATTCTGCGGTGGCATTAATAAGTTCTTCTTCTTCTTGTTCTTGTTCTAGATGCAGTAGGAGAGGACACATCAAATACAAAACGAAGCCACCACACTAACTAACAACCAACGACGACGACGACGACGACGCACAGATACGAGTATCTCCTGGCCGGCCGGTGCTGTTGCACATCAAGGAGGCGAGAGTGGTGTTGTTGTTTGTGTCCAGTCTCCGGTCCCCTATGCAGGCGCAAAAAAAGTTTAGAAAACAAAAACCTAAGATGATCCTTGGATGTGTTTTGTTTTACTTTTTCCTTCGCTTGTGTGTTGTTTTTTTTTTTTTTTTGCTTCTCTCTCTCGGATGGGGATGGTGGTTCCCAATCAGAGGGACCAGAGCCCTTCGGAATCTTATTTTCCTGTTTTTACAGGCAGTCTCTGCAACCAACCAGCCAGCCAGTTTGATGATGCGGATGATTGTGGCAGAAGATATTTTATGCATTTTTAGCATGCACCTCTCCGCGCCAGCCATGACTGCGGCTCTGTGTGTCCTTGGATTCCAGATTGCGGATGCGGATTATATTTTTGCCAATATTCCTTCAGTCGAAGGCCAAAAATAGATATGTTACAGTCGAGCCAGTGGAAGGGGCAAGTTTTTCTGCTCACTGTCCAGGGCAGGTGTAATAAATTAAGAAGGATTTAGGTGGATTTAAAAAAAAGGATTAAACGTTGCAACAGACAAAAAGGATACATTATGATGCGATGTGTGGCTGTAGTGGTTGTTCAGGGCCAAGTTGGATTTTTTTTTCATGCTTTTCAAGTGGACGTGTCTAGGCGGTTTGATGTGCAGCTGCTTTGGTTACAGCAGGGATACAGGCAGTCAAGTCTGGCTTATTGTTTTTCTCAAGGACGACTGCGTGAAGGAAATCGTTATTTATTGATTTTTTTTTTTTTTGTTTTGCTGTTTATATGAGTGTGTATCTGGTGATGGTAAGGCTGTGACATGTTGCAGGGGTGGCTGGATGTGGTTTTCTTTTTTAGCTAAAGAATTACAATTTTTAAGCTGGATAGGATGTCCATTAGAAAATCTGACAGTAAAGGCACTTCGGAAGGCGGGCAGGTGCCTGAACTTTTACAAAACGCTTTAAGAAAGAAACTAGATGAGTGGTTCGACTGGATTTGGGTGTAAACCTAGACAAAACTGAACAGTCAGTACTCTTTTCCAGGAAATATAAAATTACGCTTCTCGATCCTCCTTCTACCAATGGCGTCAGCTTAGCTTTGGCCTGAATAAGAATCTAAGTAGGAAACCTAACGTTCAAGAAAAAGTTATGAAAGCTAAAGTGGCACGTTGCTTTTTCAAAAAAGTTGTTGATACTAGGTGACGTCTACAACCTCGAATAACTCACTGTCTGTACATCATTCTCTGGCGAACAATCTTGGAAAGAGCTGTGGGCCAAGACTTTCTAAATAAGATTCAGTGTACAGCTTGCCTTTGCATAAGCGCTTCACCTGATACAACTCGGCTCAACTAGCAAGTAAATGACACCAAGTGCAGCCAAGTTTGCACGTGGGATCTCCCAAAAATACACACTACACTGTCTTGACAAGAACTTCATAAGCAGATGAACATTGGTGGAGGTGTTTTCAGTCTTAGTTTTAGCTTCGGAAAGCTCGGGGGTACAAATCTTAGGTGAACGGACCGTTTAGTGACCGACTCTGTCGATGTTGATTGAAACTTTATTGCTTCTGCCCAGCTCTCTCCCGCAGAAGGAGGCCTCACTTAGGACCTTTTAATTATAACGACTTAGATTATCTGAGAAACATGAACGTCAAAACCTTTAAAGCTTCATCAGAAGATCAAAATCAATCATCAACGACTACGTAGAGAGAAATAAACCTATTGCTGGTCTAAGCGCGTTGACGTTTACTTCAACCAAACCATCCAAACTTCTACTGTCATTAGCCGCACTTCACTGCAATTGAAGAAATGTGGTGAGATTGACTTGAGAGACCAAAAAATATAGGGACCTTCAGTAATAGTCCTGAAATTTTTAGAGAAAGCATCATGATCCCAGGAGACCGTGAAGTGAAATTTTGACACTTCGACACTAATGCAAGATTTTAAGGTCTCATCAACCAAAAAGCTAAGAATTTGTTTTCATGAGTTTCATAAGTTTTTCAAGTTCTTGCGCTAAAACTTTCATATATATTGTAGAAGTCGTCAACACATACCAAGTACTGTCATTACAATGCCTGGCATTAAAACCCACATTTAACTGTCAGAAGAGCAAAAGCTTGAAGCCAGGGCTAGAAGTTTTCAATATTCTCACAGAAAAGTCTGTTTTTGATTGAAGGCCTGTAGATTGAAGGCTTTGTAGAGGTATCTATTCGGATAAAAAGACTTCTTTACATCGCTTACAAAATATTACTTACCATGTTCCACAAAAGTCTAAAACCTTCCCTCAAACAGGGTTCGTTAGCTATGTCAAGCTAAGCTATTCATTCAAGTTCCTTATCGAAGAGAAGTTCTCTGGATCTAGAAGTACCACATGCTTCAATTCTGGGTCAAATCTTCTTTTGTAATGACTTGCTTGTGATCTACAAAATGCCCCTTTTTATGTACGTCTTTCATGTATTGTAAATATGTCTATCAAGGCCCATTAATCTTCAGGTCACAGTCTTATGAGCGTTCATGCAGATCTGACTGCAAATGGTCTCACTCTGAGCCTAGGCAAATGGTTAGCTTTTCTGCTTTCAAGAAACTTATAACGACACGGATGACTTGTCACCAGTCTCTCTTAGTAAAGAGAAAAGGTCCATTGATAAAGTGAGTTATCAGATTTAGTAGATTTTGGTAGACAAACCACCTCTACTTTACATTAGTTCTGTGTCTAAGCTAGCTACATAGATCAAGCAGAATGCAATCCGTGCGAACTAAAGAAACTAGACAGCCCTAGTGTCCTGTTTCGAGCAGCTGCTTAGTAAAACCTTCGGTGTACTAGAAGTCTGATATCTGCCTGATGGCGTGACTGATACAACTCACGTAATCTTTTCAAACTCCTTAGCGACAAGTCTCCTCAATTTCGCTTAAACTGTGTGCACTTCCAGATGGCTTGCTAATCCCGCTGGAAACAACAAAAGATCCCAAAGCCATTTGTAAACACTTCTCCCACCGAACGGCAGCGGCGGCGCCATCTCCTCCAGCTAAAGTAAACGCGCTCCTCTGTCTCGCAGTTCTGTTTTTTTTTGTGTTTTCCCCTCGTTTTGCATCGAATGGCGCCAAACTTTTGAGCTCACCAACAAACAAAGCATGGAATAGATATACGACTACGACAAACAAAAAAAAGACAAAGTTTCAATACCCTAATCATCTTAGCAACACGAGCCAGACACTGCCAACCCCGATAATGATGCATCCCGAATGAGTTCACACTTCATTTGGCACCAATAATCAACAACTAACAACCAATTGAAATAAAAATCCAACGAAGCTGGTAAACAGTCAAATTTGGACAACAAGGCCACACTCTTTGTGCTCCAAATAAAGGCAGACAGTGAGACAGACTCACGTCATACCCATCACACCCCCACCGAGAAGTGATGATGCCAGTTCCAAAGCGCTACGAGTATCGACAAACAAACGAACATTTAGTCACGAACTTTCCACAAATCGTACGTGATTTCGGTGGAAACACACTCCGAGTGGGATTAGCTTTGACTAGGGCGATACCGTGACTTGGCCCGGCCCATCTCCAGGCACAGACACAATTGTTGTCGTCGTGAGTCGATGAAAGGCCCCCGAAAAAAACAAAAATCGGCCGAGAAATTAAAATTTTTAACGACACACATTTTAAATGTGTCATCGTCAGCGCAAAAGTAAGTGTCAGACGGGCCAGGCCAGGCGGTGCAGCACCAGCCAACAGCCACCAGTCACCAGTCAGCAGCCAGCAGCAACCAGAAGCCAAAGGCAGCTAACTTAAGTTGGCAGCCAGACAAAAGCCATAAACATTTCATTATTATTGTTGTTGGAGTTTTTTTTTTTTTTGTTTAATTTGCCACTTGCCGACTGGTCCTCTTAATTCTTTTGGAGTTCCATTCCGTCTTCGTTTTCGTTTTGGTTTTGGTTTTTTGTTTTCTTTGACTTCGATTGCAATTTTGAATTCAATTCGGTAGCCGCAGCAGCGCAGGGAACGCATCAGCAGTGCTGGGCGCGCTTTGAACGCGAGATTGTTTGACGGCCGGCTTGGCAGTTTGGTGCTATTTTCGGCACAAACTGATGAGGGTAATAAAGCCGAAACGTGCGCGCGCTCTTCACCTCTGGCCAGTAAAATCAGTGCGCTGCTGCTGACGAATTTTTGGCTGGCCATGGCGACTTATTAAATTGAGAAGTCATAAAACTAATGGCACAGGCGGGTAGCGCTGGCTGAGGAGTCTCAAGAACAATCAAATACTCACCTGCGCTGACTCTAAATGGTGTTACAGTCTCTACCTGGCTGCTGCGTGATGATATGTTGATGGTGATTGGCATTTTCCTTCAATTGATTTTCGGGAGACGTTTTGGTCAAACAAAACAAATCTACTTCCGTCGTCACGTGACCTTGCAAATACTTGGCAGCACTTACTCCGCAATGTTTCAGAGGAGAGGTGACACTTCTCCGAAAGAGGAAGTAATTATTTAGCGTTAAACATTGCTTTGGGTCGAATGGACGAAATTCAGCAAAAAACTCAACAAAAAAAAGTTAAGCGTATGATCTAGATGGTGGTGCACTCAGTTGGTCGCTATGTCACATTTTGGAAGAAGTTGGGTATACAGGGTCGAGAATGGGAAACATCATCTCATGTCTCCTCTCCCTTAGCGTTTTGGGTCAAACGGAAATCAGATTTGTGTTTCTTTTTTAGGGTGCTGATCTGTCCTTTTATAAATAGCTTGGCCGCTAGATTTAAGCTTAACAAACGTTTCTCATTCGTATAGGGATAGCACCAATCTATACACATTCGCGCGATGACATAGTGTCTAGGAATGCCCCAATGAAAGCATCCTTTGAAATCACACTTATTCACACAAAAGTTTATGGGTCTGCTAACTCTATCGAATTGGGACGATTTCAAGACACCAAAGGCACAACGCACTATCAGATGCATAGTATGCAGATCTCTACCCATAAAGGAGAGTCTGCACTTCCAAGAAATTGAAATATCATAAATGTACGCCCAGCCAGGAAGTAATAAATTGCGACTATACAAACCGATGTTAACGCTTTCACTCCTCTAACTCCCCGAAAAAATGGCAGCCCAGCATTTACATACAAACTGTGCACACACGATGTTTAGTGCCCAAACAAAGTAGCCTTTCTATTTATAGCAGTACCATCATCAAATGTTCCCATCCTCCAGCGGCCCAGCACTGACATCACTCAGGAAAACACTACTGGTGCACTAAATCACTCTCAAATGCACCAGCATCTGCTGCTGCTCCTTCAGTTTCCATCGCCATCATCGTCGTTCGTCATGAAGCTCCCGATCCACCTTCGCGAATCGAATAAATTTCGCGGCAACATTGTTGACTATCGTATTACAACAATCTTGTTCTCCTTCAGCCATATATCCATCCATTTGCCAACCACGAGGAGTTCCACAACAGCTCTGCCACCCAGCAGATTCCCATCGCAGCAGCAGGAGCGCACAACTAACTCACTGTCACATCGTTCGCTACATTCGCATTCATCATCGTGTGTTGTGATTTTTCCCCGCGCACACACAAAGTCAAATTTATTTATGACTTTTGGCTTGTAGCTGTCAGCTGGAGCTTTCCGATGCCTCCCCTCAGAGGGCCAACAAGTTGCAAAATGTCAATCTTGCTGTCGTCCGTCAAACCGTCAAACTTTATGCGCCTGCCAAAGTCGCATCAAACACCTTCGACCTTTCTGTCTTCTCTGTTTTGTGCTTTGTCTTGATCCTTGCAAATTGTGACTAATGTAAGAAAATTCTTCTCAAAAAGGATACTCCCCCGCTGGAGTTAGAGTCTCCGCCGCCGCCCGCACTTCATTCGAATTCTCTCACTCCTGCCGGCAGACAGACTCAAAAAATAAACCAAAAACAGGGAAAGAAACAAAAAAAAATCCGGAATAACAAAGCAACAATAATAATAATAAAAAAAAAAATCCTCTGTGAGGTCCTCCTGTCTGGTATTATGACTCTCCTGCCAAAACTTCTTTCACAACCAACCACCATCGCCACCCCAGCTCGGGCCAACCTGCATGCAAAAGTCTCCTTCGCTCAGGATGACGACGACCACGACGACTACGACGACGATGAAGCCCCACCCCACAAGCGTCTGACTTAATGCATCAATAATGTAGGGCTACGCATTTGTTATAACGTAACAGTATTGTTGTTGTCCTTGGATGTGTGTGTGCAGACACCCTTCGGTTAGCAGTTTTGTGGTATGCTGGCGTGGCGTGGCGCAAAATTTAAATGGGTTAACCTTGAAAATAGTCCAGACGGTATTTTTAGACGAAAAATTCTTCATGTGCACGAGGGATGACGATGACGAAGACGACGGCCACGCCAACGACGACGTCGTTCAGTCAGTGAAATGAAAGGACGAAGGAAGAGATGGATATGTGCTACGGATCATAGCTACCCAAAATGGAACGAAAGAACGAGATGGGTAGAGAAAGGGCGCGCAAAAAATTATACCACACGACAGCAGAGGTTACCCAGGGAGCTTGTGCTGTTTGTGTGCATACTCGTAGTGTGCGACATTGTTTTGATGATATTCTGTACGCTTCTGTTGTTATTTTCGGACGGAGCCGTTTTGACGTTAACAGTAGCGGGCTCGTATAATGAAACAGGCACATAAGCCTTGTTCAGGCGATTGCCAGATCTGCAAATGTACTGACAGCTGCAGCAAATCAGCTGTCAATGTCAAATTGTCAAATGCCACTTCAGACAGTTATTAGATTTGTCTCAATTCCTGACAATCGTTTTGCTTATGATAAGTATTATCTGACAAAATTGATCGTTCACACGATTGTCAGATATTTCGGACAAATTTGACATTTGCAGACCCTACAATACCTGTGGATCTGACAATTTATTAAACATAGATACATGTAGATACAAAGAATAGAGTACGAGGACAATGCAAGTTTGAAAGAATGGAAAATGACATTTTTGCATGACAAATGATGTCAAGAAATGTCGAAATGTCAAATACTTTCAAAAATGACTGACTAACGAAAATCAGTACATATCAACAAGTATGCAGGTTCTCCTTCAATAATTCCTAAACGAAGTACACATGTAAATCTCAGAGAACTGTGGGTAGTGTCAAATGTCAACAATGTGTCACGAAGTATTCAGCTATGCAAATGCAATATCGTCGCACAGGGGAGGTGTGTTTCCTTTGGGTGAAATGAGCGAAACTGAACAAAAGACTTAATCGAAAAACCCAAATCGCATGATTTAGACTTCTAGTTGGTTAAGACCGGCCCTCGATACGGATGCACTTAGACCAGAGAAGATCCAATATGCTGGGTTAAAAACTTCTGACTTACACTTCTAGTTAGCTTTTGGAATAACGAAGCAAACTCCTACTTCTCATGGTAATGTGTCATTTCAGTCCCAACCTATCGATCAGAAGTTCCTTCTGGAGCACCATCATCCTTCAAGATCTACTGTACAACACATCCTGTCCAACATTTCGCTCAACTACTGTAATCGAATGCCATTAATGCACTCCCACCCTCATTGAAATGCATTATGCTTTGTCTTACCAAAACATGGCACGCATACACACGAAAATTATCCTGCACGCCTTCTTCAAGGGTAGTTCCACACGAAAGGTTTGACATTGAAATTTTCGAAGCCAAAAAAAAAAAACGAAAAAAAAACTCCAAGTGAAGACAATTATTTGGCAAATCGCTCAAACGTCCTTCATCGCACAGACAGACACGCACACTTAACAAAAAAAAAAAAAACACGAAAAAGCAAAAAACACCAACCGTAAAAAAAAGGACATTTTGGAATCGCTGAAAGGTATTCTCCTGGCCGTCCATGGACTAAACTTTGTCGACTCGTGTATGTAGTAAGGTAAGAGCCACACGAGGCTTCGCAAGGAAATTAACTACTTTCAAGGGTCGATGTTGTAATAGAAGTGGACGAACACAAAAGGAATCAAACCGAAGTCACACGAAGGAGTAACTTTTTCGAAAGTGAATGAGGAGTCCATTCTTTTCTCTTTGCCCCCGCCTTGAGTAGGAGTTGGATGTGTATGGGGACTGGTATGGGCCAGCACTTGTATTGATAATGCTTCGACGAGACTTGTATCTCTTTCCTTTAAAATGACCAATAAGTCAGAAGCGGGTGTATGAGCTTGTACTTTAAAGACTAGACGAAGAGTGATGTAATAAAATGAAAAAAAAGAGAAAAATGAATGCCAGGACAATGAGAACACAGGACTCTGCTGGTTTTGCTTGTAAATCTGTGCACAAGAACGAAGCACTTTTCAATTTTAATAACGCGTTGCCTAGAGAGGGTCATTGTCGAGGAAAGGATACACAAACCGGGTTGAGGAGATGAATTCTTTCAGTTTTACCATTCCTAAGTCCCTCCACTTTTTAGATAAAAAACAAAAAGTCAAGCTAAGCCTTTAGTCTAACAAAGTGCAACCTTGGGTTAGGTTAAGACCAACAAACCTCATAGTCCTTGGACTACAAAGCTGAAATATGTGTTTTTCAGTGCACAACTGCCACAAGAATAAAAACAATACCAACCTGGAATAACTACAACACTGATGCAAGTGGCATTATCTGCTTGAGCCTTCTTAAATGAATTGCTGCTCCTTGATAAGTATGAAACTTCATTGAGATTTATAAGAATCAAATGAGCTGGTCATATGGTTTAATCGTCTTTTAGCTCCAAGCTGAACACTTGAGGACTGATATCAGACTAGTTTCTCATTTTTGTTTATGAAATCAAATTCTGATTGCGCAGGAACTCTAACCATTGACACCATTAAAGATAAGAGCCCCTAAAGGCAGTAGTATTTTTGGAAAAGGACAGACAAGGTTCTGGAGATGGAGGATACCTTTTTCTTCTTCTCTTTAATCGTGCAACTCCTCCAAAAACACTTAGAAAAGAGGATGAGGCTTTAAAAATGTTGGTGTATCAGACTTCAACGGAATTCTTGTACAAGTATCCTTCCTGGGAACCTCTTCAGGTTTGCTATTACCTGATTTATATCTCTAACCTGGCACCCAATGTTGGTGAATGTGTAGATGGTTCCTCATCTTTCCCAGAGACAGAGGTTTTAAGTGAGTGAAACTGGTGATACTCTTGACAAATAATGTTGCTTTGAAAGTAGAATTTCGTTTCTTTTGTCGTCATAAATGCTGCTTCCCTACGTATCCTAGAAGATTGCTTTTCTTTTATTTTGGTATCAAATGTGCCAAACCGAGGCGGCAGTAATGATATCAGTCACTATGTCGCCTCTTGTCCATTCTAAAGTTGCTAATACGTGTATGATCCTTGGAGATATGACAGCAACTTGGAGTACGCCGGAATTGCCAAGTCGTTTAGGCAATTCTCAAGCCAACACAATGGAACAACACCCTGGTCGTAACAGAAAGAACAACAGGACACGCTTCGAAGAAGAACCAGACAAAGCTGTTTAATCTTCAATGAAACTCAGAAATAGGCCAAATGTGAAGGGCTTCTTACTAAACTTTTTCAAACTCTCGAAGGGATTGAGGACAACCCTTTAGAACTACCAAGAGGAATTTACTCAACATCGCAACTATGAAACCTTTAAACAGACTATTTCCTTCTGCCAACTGCTCCTATGAACCAGAGTGTCCGTGAGTATTGTATTTCCAACTCTCAAGAGCCTTGCGGGATGATGCTTTTTAAATCAAATTTCTCTGACAACCCAGATCACAGGAGTGTGATGAGTGCACAAGGAATGGCAGGAAAGGAGGAATCGTCAGGATTTAGAGAGATGGTGACTGAGAGTAATCCCAAACTTAGCAGTATGAGACAACAAGTATCATAAAGAGTTTTAAGTTTTGCCAAGGAACCTTTCATAGTAACTTACTTACTTAGCTGGTGCTACAGTCTGGGATGGACTTGAGCCTCAACCAGCAAGCCTCTCCAGCGAGTGCAGTCTTTGGCTATCTACCTCCAGTTGCCGACGACTCAAGCAACTTTTGTTTATACTGAGTCAAGCCATATGATCTCACTTTTGAGTCAATCCAAGACCCTTTGCATGCTGACACAAAGAATTTGTTCAAACATCGCTCTGTGAATAATTACTATGTCATCAACGTAGTCTAGACAGTTGATACTCTTCTCAAAGGACATTACATGTAACCTCGACAACTTATCCTTGATATCTCCATCCATTGTGATACTACATATATCTACGCTATTGTCAGCTTTTGACATATCCCAAAATTTCAAAGGAGGACCACTAAATCACAACTCTTTAAGGCATTTGACGAGTAAGACGAATTCTCGACAAACCCATCAAACACCAGTAAACTACGAATCTTTCGGTTAAGGCGCAGGGACATACGTTCCACTGTCCGCACTCTTTTATGGCCTTACGTTCCTGCGCCATTCGTTGTGGCACTGACGTGTTGAAACCACATGTGCTTCCAGTCATCCTCCTACAATTTATCCCAAAAAGAGTAAACACTCTTGTGTGGCTTGGAAATGAAGCGAAACACAAAGGCGATCGAAATAGCAAAGTAAGGATCAGAACTGAGCACGAAATACTAGGTTGGCTAATTCTAGTCAGACAGTCTTTTGACTGCCTTTCCCGTACTTACCTGACTTGATGCAGTGACTTGTACCTTTTCAAAAATGTATTTGCCGAACGAAAGGAAACCGTGTACGTCGTAGCCACCCAAAGGGGTTGTACCAAGATCCTGAAAGACATGCCAACCGACGCACGGTCTAAAAAAAACTCATTCCACATGCTTTCAGATCGTACTAATCGCTGAATTGAGTCGGAAGGAGACTTTTTCCAATAAAATAAATCGGGTTTGCCAAAAATACTTTACAGCCCTTTGTCGCCACTAGGAATGGAGTCCAGTTTGTCAAAATAATTCTCACATGTTCTCTACAATATTTTGGGTATAATCTTAGAAAGCAAATACATATCCTTTCACGAATCACATTCTCTTGGGTACCGTGACAACCATTACTCAACTCCACGACCTGCACAATTTTTGATGAAGTTGTAGGTTAAAGAAACTTCACACAATTCCGCAGGAATGTCCTATTTACGACGCACCTTCCTCCCTCAGATGATATTCATTTCGAATTGACATCGATCCTTGAGGATTCAGAGGTCATAACCAAAGCCTTCGACACGACATTAGGGTTATCGATATATGCAGAACTCTTAAAACCTCTGCACTATGCTAATAGACGCACCCCTTTCTGCGTATCCTTAACTCCTTCTATTTCGCTGATGTATCACCACCATCATCGTGTGTAAGTCTAGAAGCCAAAGTAGATACTAAAACGAATCGAAATTCGACCGCCTGCCTGTCAAATAAATAACCAAAAACCAAACCGACCATTCATCCGGCCAAAACGAAGTAGGTAGGTATAGGCCGATAATTTGGTGCCTCTGATGGGTCCTTTATCTGGCTGTATCCAGTGCTCGGTCCGTCGTCGTCGTCTTGGTCTTCCTCCCTCTCATCAATAAGCCTCCTTCCACATCTAATCACCCTTTTCTTTGCACTTTTTTTCTCTTTTTTTTTTGTTTTGTCCAGTCTCATCTATTTTGGTGTCTGTCCTGTGTTCACCCCTCCCACACACACACCGGCTGAACGGCTGAACGGCTGAATGTCCTTTCGTTCACACATCCAAATGAGTATGTGTAATGCTGCGTGTGTTGTGTGTATGCGAAAGCGAGCGCGTTCTTCGTCTGGCTGATAAATTTTTGTGAAGGACACATTTTTTTGTTGTTGTTGGCACTGAATTGAATTAACTTTTCAAGGAAATTGTCTCGCATTATGAAGTCTACGCCAGAGTCTGCTGTTTCTGGTGGTGCTATGCCCAACTCTGTGTCATGGTAGTACTACACCTATGTGTGACGGAGTGCGCCATAATAGGTCCTGCGTTTTGGTATTCTTATTTTTGTTTTCATTCTTATTCTGGTCGGGCGATGTGTGTACGGTTTGTTGTTGTTCTACGTCCTTGTCGGAAGAGTGGATTAACAGCAACGAATTCCTCTTCTCATCTTTGTTGGTTTGTCTCCTGGTTTTTGTTTTTTTTTGGGGAATTTTCGTAGCTAGACGGAACACTGTCTGTTGCGTGGAAGATTGATTCACAACAGACTTGGGTTTTATTTTTTTTTTTTTCGGGTGGCAGACACTTTTTTTCTGGAATGGATGAATGGACATTAGAAAAATGGTTAAAATAGTTGAGCGGGACGGTGCAGCGACGTGGAGTATAGTAGTGTGTGGAGAGACGCAGGATGTGCGGTGGAGAGATGTAGTGAGTTGGAGTGACTCTGGGGAACGAAGGTGTTTTCAATTAAGTTAGTTCCTGTGGGAATAGAATTAAGTTTAGTCACTCGGAAGGACAGGGAAGGTAATGAAATGTACATGACGCATTTTGTCGTCTCTCACTAGGGAGGGTGTCCATGGCGTCAATCATTGTAGATACCTTAGGAATCTGTAAAGGGATATGACTTTTAGAAGAAAGTTCACAGCAAATCCTTTGTGATTTGTAACCAGGATGTTAGAAATACTGAAATACACTAATCCCTCCACATATGCGAAGAATGTGTTCCAAAAAAACACCGAGGGACTAGAGAATGTATGGAGACTTAGCGATGCGTTCCAAAGACAGGCATGCGTTTTCGACATTCATTTTTCAATGTTTTTCATGCTCAGTTGACTAGCTTCTAATACTTCTGAATCCTGTTTACACGCAACCCAATTCGAGCTACGCTTGTAACTCTATCGGTTTCTGGTCTCACCATTAAGCCCCAGGTTTTGGCAGTTATCCACCCGAATCCGTCTTCCAAGTAAAAGCAATTTTTCTAGACTGCCTTTAGGAGTGGGGCTTTTCATTGATGTACCTAGTGCTTGGATGCAACCAAATTTATGCAAAAATGAGTAAACAGGCCTGAGAAGGTTGGCATTTTCCGAAACGTCTCTGACATCTTTGCTGACAATAGCAACTTATAAAAGCCTGACAAACATTTAAGCTTAAAATAGTCATGAGAGAGTGAAACACAGCAATTAGGGTTAGTGGGCCAAAAGATTGCTTTATGGGGAAATTCGGAGTCTAAATCCAAAATGATGCATTGGATGTATACAATAATGGTGAGTCCCATTATCTAGTGAACGATCATCGTTTTAGTGGCCGATAGTTCTTGAATAAGCTTAAGAAACTACGGAGAATTGCTGATCTGGTTCACAGATGTTTCGAAGATGGAACCCGGATTTGGAGCTTGCACTTTACACCAAACTCTCGATATCTATGGGAATCTGTCCCAGAGGAGTGGAGCTCCATGCTGTGCAGCTTTGCACTAGATTAAACCTTTGTTAAGGTATCAAGGGCGCTAGGATATACATACTTTTTTTCAGATAGCTAGGAAGCCCTCAAAGCACTGTTGTCCAATTTACTGGACTCCATATCAGTTAAATGCTGTTACCATGCGCTACAATTCACCTGGTCATCAAGGAATTGGAGGCAAGGAATCTGTAGATAACATAGCTAGAGCTACATACATCAAAGCCTTCATTCATAAGACCTGATCTATGATTGGGAATAAAAACTTCGTCTGGTTCGGTGGCGTATGGGTAACCCATTTAATCACACAGTTTTCGATTGAAATTCTCTTGTTTTCCATACTCGCACCGATTCCTCAGCCGATCTCGTGCGTACTTAGGATCCACAGAGGCAGAAAATACGACTAGAATTGGACTGCGAAGCGGTAGCTTTAGGATGTGTTTAGGTGGTTCGGTGGCGTATGGGTAACCCATTTAATCACACAGTTTTCGACTGAAAAATTTGTTGTTTTTCATACTCGCACCGATTCCTCAGCCTATCTCGTGCGTGCTTAGGACACACAGAAGCAGAAAATACGACTAGAATTGGGCTACGAGGAGATAGCTTCAGGATGTGCATAGGTGGTTCGGTGGCGTATGGGTAACCCATTTATTCACACAGTTTTCGACTGAAAATTTTTTTGTTTTCCATACTCGCACCGAGTCCTCAGCTGATCTCGTATGTGGTGAGGATCCACAGAAACAGAAAATACGACTAGAATTGGGCTGCGAACAGATAGCTTCAGAATGTGCATATGTGGTTCGGTGGCGTATGGGTAACCCATTTATTCACACAGTTTTCGACTGAAAAATCTCTTCTTTTCGATACTCGCACCGATTCCTCAGCCGATCTCGTGCGTGTTTAGGATACACAGAAGCAGGAAATACGACTAGAATTGGGCTGCGAGGAGATAGCTTCAGGATGTGCATATGTGGTTCGATGGCGTATGGGTAACCCATTTAATAACACATTTTTCGATACAAATTTTTTTTGATTCTTTACACTCGACGTGAATGGTATTAGAAACCTGATGAGCACTGCGGCTTGAAGTGTCACCTTAACCTTAGTCTATGTTCAGGCACAGAATGTAAGCTCTACTGGGAAGATGCTCACGATTATATGGGTTAAGAAGATCCATTTTCTCCGTCAGTGACTTCAACAATGTCTGGTAATGACAAACTTTAGTCGAAGAGATACTGCACACATTTCTTCGTGAACGTGCCATGCTTGCTGTCAAGTAATGGGTGCAAGAATAATGAAAAATGATGCCAAGCTCATTGAAAAAGGACATTTCCCCAAGCCATGCCAAAAGCCTTTAAGTGCATTTCACAGTTACTTAGGCTAACCCCCAACCCATTGACCCGTGCAATCAAACAGATTGTTCTCAAAACCTTCTGTGCAATCCGAACAAAATTCTCCGTTTAACTTGATAAAAGAAAATTGATAGTCGTTTGAACAAAACAAAAAGTATGTCCCGCCACGCCTCGCCACTAGCAGCACTACCACCAACTCCACCCAAACCCTTCAAAGGCTCTTTTACTCAATCACCTCGTCGTCCTCGTCGTCCTCGTCTTCGTCGTCGTCGTCGTCGTACGTTGTGTCGGGCCCCCGCGCTGTAATCCCACATAATTGGCGTTGGCATTTGTGCGCAGACAGAGAATAAAATAAAATAAAATGCGAAATCGATTTTTATCCACTCCAAATGACAGTTAGTCTGTGTCTCTCCATGCTGGTCGTCCCTTTGTGTCCCATCTCCTGTCTGCACTATCGCAATCCGTTCGGCTTCACTCTGTCGCCCCATTCCATCGGGCCTGGCCATAGCCACCCGGTTCGTGGTCAAAGTAAGTTCTGTCTGACCCAAAATATTTTAGCACGTTGCAACTCACAGCACACGTGTGTGTCTGCTTGTACTCGTACAGGGAGAGAAAAACTGCATGCAACTCAGAGGCAGACAGACGGACACGAAAACAAAAAAAAAATTAAACCGATTGTCCACTATTGCTGGTAGTAAACGAAACCAACGGCTATGCAGTCGTAAACGAGTCGAAACCAACCCACCCAGTCCCTCCGGCTGGCAGTGAACAGTGCCCCAACAGCGGCGCACGAGAGATTGCAACATAGAATTTATGTGCATATCCAATTGTGCACTCAGGACACACTCACAGGATACACACGGGGCACTAAAAACCAAACCGAACCACCAACAACGGATGCCCATTACCATTTTGAAAATCGCTCTAAAAAAACGAAAACGAAAACCGAAAACGAAAAACTTCACAGAACCCGAACGACAAATGCGAAACACACTGAGCACCAGCAGGACAGCAGGAGCAGGGGGTTGTTTTTCCGTATGTCCAGTCGAACGTCCACTGCCGGAGAACTACATGCCAGGATGAGTAAGATGACGACGGCGAATCCACACTCGACCGCTCGCCCGCCTCCTGGCCAGACGGACGACGGCTCATTCAAATGACATTTAATGCTCTCCCAGTGTCCTGTGACCAAATGTCTGATGACGGTCCTGTGTCCTGCTGGTGTCCAGACCAACAACGAGCACTTTCCGAAAGTAATAAAGTAGCTGCAACCAACACACACTCATGCACATACACTTTTCACCCCTAGCTGGTGGCCGGTCAGCACCATCACCAGCACCAACTGCATGCACAAGGGGACGATTGCTGATGTGTATTCAAATTCGAGAGTATAGCCAGGGCATGGGCCGGATTGCAGAGTCTTAAAATGTCATATCCTTTGGTTTTATGACGGAATTGAATTGAAAATAAGTTCTCGCCGGGACGGGACGGGGGTTGGAGTGAAAGGACGCGCGTTGGAACGAATGAAATCAATTTATTACGGCATAGGGGGTATTATCGGGCTTATTGGACTTTGACGTGGTCACACACAGGCGGCAAGATAAGCGAATCGAGTGCTCAGTATCGCCCTCTCTCTGGACACGACGACAACGGAACGGCATAGCACAGCACCGCACTGAATGATTTTACGTCTGATAGCGGTTTTAAGGGAATAAATTGATGATCAGGAATTTATTATTTTCCATTAGTCGGAGGGACTTTCTCGTTCCTCCTGGTAATTGGTTATTTAATCCTGCGGCAAGGTGATAAGGCGACCAACAGTGCTCGTAGATATCCATGCCATTTGCTATATGATATGATCATAACCTAGTATCGGATGGGAAGATTCTAACCTTCGTAGGTTAGGTCATGTTCATTAGAGTTTTGAGGTAAATGCTACTATGATGCATGAAGGACGAACCACAACCGTGCATGGTATCCTAGTCCGGTAGACAGCTTTAGATTAAAGTAGCAACAGTGCTGCAATAACTGGATGTTTATGGAAGAAAGATTTTCAGTCTCTCCTGGCGTAAGCACGTCCTTTACTTTATTCCAAGAGAGAGGATGACTATTCGTGAAGCCGCTGACTAATTGTCGATTAGATTGATAACGATGACGGTGCTGGACACTCAAACGTCCAAGCAGACGAACTAGCTAAAAGTGGCACGAAAAAGGAGCTCCCAACTGCCGCAGGAAGACGTCATCTACCCACGGTAACCCTAGTCAGCTTATCGACGGGTCATTGTGCGTTCGGTAGACACGCATTGAGGCTTGGAATTCCAGCCAAAAACTTCAGTTGCGAACTTATGGATAAAAAATGGTTCAAAAGCTGTTCTTCTAGTTCGTCCAAGTCCTCGAGGAAATTTTTTACGAAATCTAATTTTTAGTGCTGCTCAGGCTCGCGTAATTACATAAGACGAGGGTTGTCTTTCCCTCTTGATACAGAGTTAAGGCTAGTAGTAGTAAGCTATGGTCTGTCATTATGCGAACTATTGTGTGTCAAAATCTGTGACCCTAAGATTGTATAAACCCTGTTTTTCTAATAACATTTGCAACCGCATTGAGGCTCAATTTCAGAGGCTCAAACGTGAACTTGAAGCTCAGTTCCACACAGTACCACAGAGGAGCCAAATCTTTCGAGGATTGGTATTCTGTAGTCAGTCGTAGACAAAACCAATAATAAGTTCGAGGGGGATTACATCCAGAATAACTCTTAAAGCATCTGTTGGACAGGACACCAAGCTTCCTCTTGTAACGTTTATAGATATTGTAGTTATGGAAAAGAATCTGTGATCATCTGCCTGTGACCATCCATGGAATCATGCTCAGTTGGAGGGCCCATCGCCTTGGTCGTTCTTTGCTAAGTTGCACTAAAATTTTGTCCATTTCCATGAGCCACAGCAAGTGAAAGATTTCATCCATGAGAGAGTCTCTACTGACTGTCTTAGGAGCAATATTGTTCACCAAAATTCCCTGATAAACTCTAGGCTCAAGCATAGATTCATTGAAAACCTCCTATACCTACCTGAGGTGAGGACTCTTGATCAGTTTCAGTATCGATGGGGTCAAAGGCACCTTTTATATCTAAAAAGTAGACAGCCTCATTAAAGCCATCTCAGTAGACCGTCCTTTGAAGTAAGCATTCGGCGAAGTTCAACAATGGAGGGCTTTTCAAAGTTAGAATCAGTCCAGCTTCCGTTCACGCACCATACTCCATAGTTCATCTCTGTTTTCAACAAAAACTCACAAGGACCTTGCTTTCCATTCTCCTTCTATACTCCTCACACAAATAGTAGTCAAAGCAAACACAAAAACCCAGAAATGGGTGGCAGTCGACGACTACCAAATTTGAAAGCCCGTCTCAGGGTACCCAAGAGTGATGTCTAGCCCGCATATTTCCTTAAATTTGAATGAAATCCTCCAGAGACGGGCTCTCCCCTTATAGACTTGGAGGATAAAATCTAAAAAGGATATGAAATCACCGAAACTCTTGCAGCATATTGTATTTCCCTGGATGCAGTAAGCCCCACACACCTACTCGTTCGCTATGCACGTGCTTCACAATCATGTTGGAGCATTAGCAGTTAAATGCAGCTTCAGACCGCCCGCACCAATTGCAAACAACAATCGCTGTCATCCCTAATCGTGCCGGCAACCATAATGAAAGGGTTTTTATCCCTCAGCCCACAACCCACAATAGTATACATTCAACGCCACACACAGAAGGCAGAAAGGCTGCACAAATAATTTGTGCATTGAAAGTCCTGAAACCATGAATCCGCTGCCGCTTTTCCGTCTGTCTGTCTCCTCTATTCTTACTCAATGAGCAGTGCTCTGCCTGCCTCCTGTGTGTGCACATGTATATGTCGATGTCTGGCCTTACAACAATCACAAGCGTCTGGCAGCAGAGCAACTACGCCTCCATAATCCCATGCCGCACATCCAAATGCACTCTCACTTTCCGTTTGGAGGACGTCTGTTAAGGACGAAAATTTCGCTTTTTATTATTATCGTCGTCTGTACATATTTTTGGGGAAATTTACTTTATTCACTCGAATACACACACTCAAACGCACAAATACTCGTGCATCCGCAGACTGTTCTGTTCTACCATTCAGAAGAGATCCTTCTTGTGCCGAGGAGAAGACCAACACCCTTTCTCCAATTGTCTGGGACTCATTAAATGCAAGGACTCGTAGACATAGAGAAACAGAAACCGAAACCGAACGAAGACGAAACAGCAATGGAGAGACGAAGGACGTTGCAAAGTTGGAGGAGAATGCGTGTGCACCCGAAATGTTTGAGCACTGATTTCAGGACTTTTTTTTTTGTTTTCGGGAGAGGGGCTGGCTGAAGGGTTGACTTTGCGGCATGCTCCAGGGCGGTGTGAGTCAATGTGTGGCTGTGTCTACTGCTTGCATTGTCATAAATAAATTTGCGCGACAGAAAGTGGATTCTCGGCTTCCATTTGTCCTTTTGGCAATGATTATCGTTAAGACGGTAACAATTGAGACAGGGAGTCGTTTCGTGTTGTCGGATGCAGTTGTCTCTGTCTGCAGACGCAAAGTGGATGATATCGATGAAAGGATTGTATCGGCTTCAGCGGCGGCGGAGGGTAACGACAAATGGGTGAATTAGTGCTTGTAAGCACCCAGGAGGTGGGCATCGAGTTTCGGCGGATGGGTGGTACAGGAGAAAAGACTTGCAGCCACCGGCTTGAATATTGTATGCAGGTGGATGGAGGGGTTCAAAGCAATTTATGGAAATGATGTAATTAATAAACAAATGATGGACAAATTAAAGCGCCCCGACTGTCTCTGACTATACTTACCTATTGGAAGAATAATTTTGACTCAGAGATGGGTTTTAGTCCATCTGTCCAGCAAGACTAATCTTACTAGACTCTCAAGGTTGAAATAAACTACCCACTTGCTTCTATTCACACATAACACTTTCGATGGAATGATCGTGGCATAGGTCTAAGGTGATCGTTAGGCGAAGATTAGGATCAACACTACGACCAGGATTACATATACAAGGCTGTAGCTCCACTGTACTAGACGTATTGCAAGCAACTAAACTATTCCAAACTCGAGCCTAGGGAAACACATGAATTCTGATCATACACCCACACTATGTGCCATGACTCTTGCCAAGATTTCAATAAGAGCTACAGAACATCCAATAGAACCTGGATATCTTGCTTGATCTGTGTCTCGAGAAGGTAGGACTCGGAAGTGGCTTGGTGGCGTATACGCAACCATTTTTTCACACATTTTTCTGTGAAAAATGTTCTCTCTCCTTTGGGTCTGGCGAGGCACTAGTAAAGTTGGCTTGTACTTATGAAGCAGAGAACCAGAATATCTCGCTTGATCTGTGTCTCTAGAAGCTAGGACTAAGAAGGGAGCACCTGGCTCGGTGGCTTGTACGAAACCATTTTTTTTACACATTTTTGGGTGAAAAATTTGTTCTCTCCTTTGGGCCTGGAGAGGCACCAGGAAAGCTGGTTTGTGCTTATGAAGCACAGACACATAAATACCTGACTCGGTGGCGTATACGTAACCTTGAGTACGATTTTCTGAATCCTTATTTAAGCTATAACTGGAGGTCTTAAATGTGTCAAAATTTGTATCTTTTGTGAACTATCGAGCCTCATTCACTTCAAAGACAATCCCGATGGATATGGTAGGATGAATAAATGGAATTTTCAAGAAATATTTTGTTATACTATGCATCCCTCAGAAACATGACTAATATCCGAAACAACCAACCTTACAGAAAAAAACGTTGACTCGCAATTCAAATTTTGCTTGGTGACTCACTTTTCAGAACCTCGTGTCGCATTCAGCAGACTTTCAGTAACTTTCCACGTTCTCCCATAACAGATTACTTCGTAGTTTTCTCCTTATCAGTGTACGCTGTGATTCATCTCTTCACAAGAAAAATGTTCCTCCGTAATCAGTCTTATCGTTTCTCAGGGTTTACACGTGAAAGTATTCCCTGTGACCTAAGATACGAGTACAGCAAGGGGACTCACTGACGTCGCATTTCACGAAACTGATGCAATAATTACCCGATTAGCTAACTAAGTGCAACCGACTTGCACTTCACCTTAAATCCCCCTCGTCTACACTGCCTAAGCCTCACTAAGCTTGGGGCTGTAAAACCCCTAATCATAGGCATCAACCGACCTTGATAAGCACGTCCGCCGGGAATTCGCTAACTCACATTGCTGATTCGGCGAATTCAGTTCGTTCCGCTTAGTTCCAGTTTTTCGGGTCTCGAAATTGTTGCAAGACACAAACGCCCAGCGTCATGTGAGGTGGTTGACGGTGCCTATTCTATGCGATGACGATTGCCCGCAACAACTACACTCTCTGTAAGTGATGTCTGGCGTGCTAGTGTAGATAAGAGGCCAACAACAGCATTGTCTGCTTCTAGATAGCGAGACATGTCAGAAAAAAAAAGGAAAAAAAAAAACGAAAAGAACTATCGCGTTCGTTACAAATAAAAATGTGAACAACTTTGTCAGCGATAATGGTAGACATATGCCCCACTAAGTGCCTGATAACAGGCTGTTCGGTGCTAAAATGTGCAGGACTAGCTAACTGCAGTTGTTGCACATGTCTGGAGGTCAATGTACAAATGATAGATTGGATGGAATTTGTAACACCAAAGTGACAGTTAGCCAATCGATTCGTAATGACAGGAGAATGAAATTACGCCGCCGCATTGTTACTGCGGTTTGTTCGTTGAAAGGGGAAATGTAACGCAGCGCAGATGCAATGTCACTTGTGCGGTTGGAACATTTTTATGACTTCAGGCATTCAAACATATTGTGTACACCTGACTTTGGTAGGAAGATGATGAACCAATCATGCTTGCGAACACATCCGCTGTCATCTTTTCTCTTTTTTTTGCAAAAGAAATGATAGATCTTTTGACAGCGATTGTGGTCATGTTTGAAAATATTGTTCTGTCAGTTGCTGTGTTTAGTGGAGCTTGGCATTTATCGGTTTCGCGCGTTATATGACAGCTGATCCAGAAACTTAAGTTAATCTTTTATTTACACTTTTAATTTTTTGTGTTTGGATCCTGGGAAGGTTGGGCGCTCGACCAGATTTTGATTAGAGAATCCCTTGCCACTTAGACAGCTGATGAAAGTTTCTAAAGAATGCTTTGATTGAGTGTCGAAACCAAGAGAAGCGGGACACACCGAAATGTGGATTCGCCGCAATTTAGGTAGGCAACTCCAGAGAGTTAATCCGGCTTATATCACGGTTGGTGTTGGGGATATATATGTATTAGATTGTGCTAACGCAAGAATAGAACCCTGATGACCATAGACAACGCAATGAGGTCGCCAATCGGGCGCTGAAAATGTTGGCCGGACATCCGGATTTTGGGGGAAAAAACCATCTTCTCGGACGAGGCCCATTGTTGGCTCAGCGGCTATGTGAACATGCAGAGTCGCCATTATTGGAGCGACCACCATCCACAAGTGTTCGACCAAGCATCAATGCATCCGCAAAGATTGAATGTTTGGTGTGACTTATGGCACGATGGCATCATTTTAACTTATTTCTCTCGAAATGAGGAAGATTACACCGTTACCGTCAATGGTCTCAGATTTAGAGCGATGTTAACCAACTTTTTGTGGCCAGAGCTCGACAACATTGATATATTAGAGCTGTGGTTCCAATAAGTCCGCGCTACATGACATACCAGCGACGCAACGCTATAAGTTGTGGCGACTGAGTCGTGTCATGGCGAGCGTTTATTAATTGGTCACCGCGATCATGCGACACCACTCGATTATTATCCTTGGAGTTGCGTCAAGTCCTTGGTCTACGATAGCAAGCTCAAGGCTCGAGACGCTACTGCTGGAACAACGCCGCGCATATTGAACCGAGTCAGCTAAAATTGGAGCGACGGGTTGAAGCACTATTTGATTGATGTAGTAATCCACATATAATGGAATGAATGTGGCTTCAAAATAATGCCAGAATTGATTTCATATCTCAAACCGCTGTTGTTTTATTTCAATTTACTTACCCTTGGTTCTTTTCTGGTTACAGGATACCATGACCAAATTTCTGCTCACCGCTGTTGATGTAATAAAATACAGAAGTTTACTCCGGAAACACCTGAAATAGTATGGGAAACGTATCCACGTATCTACATCGAAAGAATATTTCAAGCTCAAGCTCAATGGAGACCCTAACTTATGCCGACGTTTACGGCCACATCAGGTCTATGTTCTCCACTCTTTTTCTAAATTCCTAATTCGATTTTGTACTTTGTGCAAAAAAAAAAGAAAAAAAAAATACATTTCAGATACCAATCTGTTGTCTGCCCTTGTATCCCTCTAAGTTTACGCAAACAAAAAACGAGAATCCTTGCGCGCCATCTAAATTCCAATGAAATATAATCCACAAAAGAAATTTTCATGCGTGACCTTGAAAAATATTTGGCTGCTTCGAGAACACACACAACAAACCGAACAGAAAAAAAAAATATAACTCCTGGCTCCTTCTCTCCGTTCGGTGCATATCACTTGGCTGACTGGCTTTTGTCTGGGCGCACCAAAAAAAGGAACAAATTTTATGTATGATGCGCGCTATAATACAAAAACAAACAACACCTTTGGTAATTCCCTAAACACTATAGACGCAGAGAGGAGCAAAAGATGACGCGCCGAACGAGGGCGAGCGGCAGACAAAGGAGCAAGAAGTGTTTTTAACCCACCAGCACCAGCACCAGCAACAGCACCAGACCCAGACATACATTGGTGGTGATGATGGAACTCTCATTCCATGTCGGTCTCGATACTACACAGACTAACCACCAGTTGTCGCGTCGCAACCCGCCCGCTCCTTTCGACCCTTTCGTCTGTCCTGGTAATTTTTTGGCTTATCTCTGTCCGAAATGCATGGTCATCGTTGTGTCCAGTGGGCATTGATGACGATCATCATAATGGAGGTGGTAGCCGAGTTCTTGGTGAATGTGTGGTGCTTAGATGGATTTAGCTGTTGAAAGCAGCAACAGTTCATTAAAACCTTTAAAAAAAAGGATGTCTGGGGTAAGCTTGGTTGCTCCCTTTGCGGAGAGGGATTCACGCAAGTGAAGTGAACTGCAGCGACGGACTTTGGCTTGTCAAAGCGTACAGAAACGACAGTCACTGTTCGAAGGAGATGGATTAGGCGATGTCAAAGGGAAAACTTGGAAAGTGTATTTATTCAATTTATTTTCGTCTCATCTGGGAGCATGGCAAAGGCACAGTCCGAAGTTTCGAACTCCAATCTTCGACCTTTGGACAATGATTTTGGTGTGGGATGTGGGAATCGAGATTTGTTTATAGAATTTGGAATGACTTTGGGACTTACTTTCTGCTGTGTAAGGTATTGCACTTTACTGGCAGGAGTTGGATGGGTCATGAACCACTTAGATTTTATTCCGCCTTTGAGTTTGTTCAGATTTTGTAGTGACTGGCTGTGGTTCAAAGTATCACCGATTGTGTTGTTACTACCAAGAAAGTTTCAATTAACTCGAACTCGAATCTAATATTCGTGCGACAATTGCTTCAGTGGTGCAGACGGCAGGTAGGAAAAATTAAAGACGCTGCCATAGAACAGTAGCGTGCTCCTTCAGGAGGCCTAGTCATTTCCTGGTCAGTATCTCTATACACAAGTTGGCGTGCAATCTAATACAGGTCAGTAGACACCGTATCACCTGCTATGTTGGACCATCTAAGGTCAGCGATGCTGCTGGTTTTGTCCAGAATGATCCTGTAAAAAACGTGCAATGAACGTTTTAGGCTTTAAATTGTGTAACTTCGTGGAATTTTGGGCCTTCACAACCCTTTCTCTACATAATAGTGCTCACGTCTCCAGTATAATCTGGAACGGTTCTGTGTATATAATGCCTTGAGCATCGTGCAGAAATTCCTGACAATATCCAGCTGACTCAGGATGAGCTTGGAGGTGTTTTAAAACACGTAGGTGTAGGCATTAACTTACCGAAAACTAATTTTATAAACAATCTGGTTCTCACTGCGAATCTGAAAATATCAGATGGAGCGAAGATTGAACATGTGTTTGAATATAAATGTCTGGGTCATGACGTACGAATAAGGAGAGGTAAGGCTGGGTCCAGGAAGAGCAGCTTTCGGTAAAATGAAAAGAATTATAAGGAGCGACCTACGTAGCCATGCGTTTGAAAAGAAGGTATGAATGTTGCCAGTACATTATAAAGACAGAGAAACTTGAGTCTGAGATATAACCATTCAAATCCCAAAAGTAAATCGGAGGCAGACAGGATACGCGGCTCGAATGGCATATAATAGGTTGACTGATAGAATGGAGAGCAATGAAAATATGACAAACGAAAGAAAGTCATCATAAGAAAAAGCCTACGTTCGACTTTGGACCAGATAGGATACAAAATGATGATGTAGGGCTCTAGCAGTTTTAACGCGGCCTGGCTGTCAATGTAAGTTTCAAACAAATGTACGTAGAGACACGAAACTACTAGCTTTATGTAGGTAAATTCATTCCTTAAGATGCAATGATCGTTTTAAGTATTTTCTCGGTTATTTCTTTGTACCAAGGGCCTTTTTATTATATTTATCTAGGATCTGACTCATGACTGATTTTGAAACCAAACTTTTCTGCCTGGATTCGTGCCTCTAAATGAAATTTTAAGGACACTGTGTGATACATTGATCGTAAAGAGATTAATTCGGTTTAGGCTTAGAGCCAACTGTAACTTTCTAGTTAAGTCTATGTCACTCGTTCAGCTCCTTCTAGCAATTCCTTTGATTATTATTTTGAATTTTGCAAGCACATTTCTAGTTATGTCCAGAGGATCAGTAGAACGAAGAAGATCACCAAATAAAGACCGAAGATGATCACCTTCAATTGAAGAAAGTGATCATACGCAGGATCTGATGGCGCTGGAAGACAGGGATTACAATCCAAACGATTATTTTCAAGACCTGACCCCGAAAGAAAACTGTCTCCACCACGTAAGTGATCGTCATCGCTTTCAAGATCACGCGACAGAAAAAGGTCTTATCCGCCAGAGAGGAGATCCCAAACTCAAAGATCTTCATCATTGCAAAGATCAGAATGATGATCAATAATGACTATCTCGTGACTTTGCAAGATCATCCCAGATGAACATACCACGATCGCCAACTTTTAATTTCACTGCTGCTAGGTCAGCAGTCACCTTAACGCCGTTGATCATAAGATAATTAGATATAGATTATTAGTAGGACGTCGATTACGTTCACTGCTACAGAATAGATTTTAGACGATCCTCGCGATCATCTCGAAGGGATTTCATAAACTCTCGTTGAACGTGTACCATTTCTGTGCATTTAAACCCACAAAATTCTATCCAATTATTTAACTGAATATACTCAGATAGGTATAATGGATTCTATAGTTCAAGTGAACATTATAGGCACATCGTCATCCAGATAATTAACTAAATCCTGTCGTTTCCCGCATGACTATCATGCACAATGTTTCTACCCTCAGTTCAACATAATTTCCACTAAATAGCACTTACCTACTAACAAAATAATTAAATTGGCCTATCATCGAGACAAGGCGAAAGGCAATAGCAACAGCAAGCGCTTCTAATCTCTAATCATCGCCTATCAATTAATAGCCACTTCAGTGTCCTCAGCCCATGATAAACCCATTTCCGCAGTTGTTCTGCGGAGACAAAACCTATCATTACCATCATTACGATGATCATCCTTGACATAACACGCCAAATCCCTGCAGGCAATCAAGGTACAACACGGGCATACCATGTAGCGCCATAATATGAAAGAGGAACACACCAGCATCAGCATCAGCGATGGCGACACAACTCTGTAGACATCCGCACCAAAACCAGCACCCTATCACCCTCTCTCTCTCTCTCTAGGTCTCCCTTGCTCTCGCTCTTCATGTTAAGTGTCGCATGGCAGACGAACAAATGAATGGAAATGGCCAAGCGAATAGTGGTGCCTGCGTCTGCGACATATCAAAATGTTCGTGGCTGGTGCGCCCTGCAGCAGCACAAGTAGCTCTCCTATCACATTATCATCAAGCACCGAGTTTGCTGCCAATAATGATGGCTGATGGTGGTGCCGGATGACGGTGGTGGCGTCTCTGTACGAGTACAACGAATTCAATTAATGCGGCCAACATACGCTTCAGTGGAAAGAATATGACAACGACGACGTACATATAACCACACACACGCTGCTGTTAACTTCCGCAGATGGTTCCGTCCATTCCCACCCACCATCCGTCTCGCATGTCCCCTCCGCACAACCCGGACACACTGTTGTGCGCACAATTAAATTGCAATTTTCATTAACTACGAACAACAATGAAAGTTTTCTTAACAACGTCAACGGCGACGATGACAGCTAATTATATAACGGTGCTGCAACATATTTGCATATAAACAATGTTGAAAGTACTAAAAGTCTCTTTTTATGGCATTTTTATGGGATAGGCCGCCTTAGGAACGACTATGACGACGCCTCGCTCTTGGTCTGGTCTGGTCTGGTCTGCTTTTTCTGCTGCACTCTGATGTTCAGGTAGACGTAGGTAGGTATGGCTTTGATGCAGTGTTGCAGCGATGTAGAATCACATTAAAAGTTGTAAGCCGCAGGAAATATGAAATAAGTGTACATTGGCGGAAGACTCTTAACACTCAAACACACACATACACACATGCGAGGTTCAACAGTATTACAAGTTTATTGCCATGGGCTTGAGCGTCCTTGACAACACACGACTAAAGACACGACAAAGCCGATGCAGTTGTGACTACCGCTGCTGTTGATAATGATGATGGTGATTGCTGCCCATGCAAAGTTGCAAAGATGTTAGAAAGAGGAATCATAAAAAAAAGCAAGCACCTGGGCCTAAACCACTCGCATGCACTACATCCGTGCGTCTCACTGCCGCCAAGCCAAGCATTAGATGACAGTTGCAACATTGTAGCCAAACTTCACCTTGACATTAGAAAATGTTTTTGGTTCCTTTTTCGGTTTTGTATCTGTCGTTGGGTTGCTGTGTTGTCAATATTTGAAGACCCGATCAGAATCAGGCCTGAGGGAAGGGGGGATTCGCGCGTCACACAATTGGCCCCTGTGTTGTGTCGCGCACACACACACACCGGTCGTGTGGAGCTGGCAGCTGCGCTTTCGCAGAGGGCAGAAGAAATGCAGACACAGTTGGCATTGGATGACAGTGCCTGGCTGTCGTCGGTGTGGATTTGAATTAGAAAACGGTTTTAGGGTGCAGCCGACAATATTCTTGCACTCGAAGGCAAGAATTGTTACATTGCTGCGGAATCGCGATGCGGAAAATATGACCGAGGGACGCAATGGAGGTTCATTTGAATATACCCTGGCTTCACTTTTATGCGTCTACTATTCTAATTTGTCCTGTCATACAGCCAAGTAAACAGGAAGTGGTACGACGATAACACTTTCGCAGCATCTAGGGCGAGGGAATTTTTAATAAAGTAAACGCTTGACAAGGAGGCTGACAGTCGGTGGTGCCAGGTTTTCAGTCCGCAATGCAGGTCCCTGCAATGGTTCTGAGTGGTAAATGCTTTCTTTTAATTCGAGGGTATTCGGAGGGTTACTGTCTTAAGGCGTTGTAGGGTGAAAGGTTAGGGAATTTTGTGCTTTATTAATCGGATCATGTGCGGGGAGGGCAGAAGAGAAGCTCCTACGCTTTAAAAACTAGTAACAAATACTTTTGTGTACCCTCCAGCCCTTGAAGCTCTAGGTTAAAAATCTGTTCTAGCTACCGAAAGATAAAACAACAAGAGCAGAGCGGCACAATAATTTCCTTCAGAGTGCAAATAAGGCTGTGTTCACGGCCAAGCGAATTCGTGTCGTGCAGTGCGATGACTTTTCGGGCGGGTTTAAGCGAAATTGCTACCAACGAAATGGCAAGCGATGAAGTGTTAATGATAGCGCGGTTTCGCCTTGTTTTATTTCTGTTTTGACAGATGTTCTCATCGCTCGCAGCCGCTTAAAGTCACTTTGCATGACAGTGAACACAGCCTAAAAGTGAAGTAAAGTCAAACTGGGCTTCCGTCACTTTGTGAAACCGACATGAAGCGAAATGCCCTTTTTTTCACTAATTTTTTGGTTGAAAAATTTTCTGTCTCCTACATCCATTTCGAGGCAGCATCTAAGCTAGTTTGCGCCTCGGATACACAGAAACAGGATATCTGGCCTGAAATGTGCGATTGGAGGATATACCCAGATTGTGGGTATCAGGAAGTGTGGGGTATAGACTGCCCTTTTTCTCACACATTTTTTGGTTGAAAAATTTTCTGTCTCCTACATCCATTTCGAGGCAGCAGCTAAGCTAGTTTGCGCATCGGATACACAGAAACAGTATATCTGGCCTGAAATGTGCGATTGGAGGATATACCCAGATTGTGGGTATCAGGAAGTGTGGGGTATAGACTGCCCTTTTTTTCACACATTTTTTGGTTGAAAAATTTTCTGTCTCCTACATCCATTTCGAGTTAGCAGCTAAGCTAGTTTGCGCCTCGGATACACAGAAACAGGATATCTGGCCTAATATGTGCGATTGGAGGATATACCCAGATTGTGGGTATCAGGAAGTGTGGGCTATACACTGCCCTTTTTTTTCACACATTTTTTGATTGAAAAATTTTCTGTCTCCTACTTCCATTTCGAGGCAGCAGCTAAGCTAGTTTGCGCATCGGATACACAGAAACAGGACATCTGGCCTGAAATGTGCGATTGGAGGATATACCCAGATTGTGGGTATCAGGAAGTGTGGGCTATACACTGCCCTTTTTTTTCACACATTTTTTGATTGAAAAATTTTCTGTCTCCTACTTCCATTTCGAGGCAGCAGCTAAGCTAGTTTGCGCATCGGATACACAGAAACAGGATATCTCTCCTGATATGTGCGATTGGAGGATATACCCAGATTGTGGGTATCAAGGAGTGTGGGCTATACACTGCCCTTTTTTTCACACATTTTTTGGTTGAAAAATTTTCTGTCTAATACATCCATTTCGAGGCAGCAGCTAAGCTAGTTTGCCCATCGGATACACAGAAACAGGACATCTGGCCTGAAATGTGCGATTGGAGGATATACCCAGATTGTGGGTATCAGGAAGTGTGGGCTATACACTGCCCTTTTTGTTCACACATTTTTTGATTGAAAAATTTTCTGTCTCCTACTTCCATTTCGAGGCAGCAGCTAAGCTAGTTTGCGCATCGGATACACAGAAACAGGATATCTCTCCTGATATGTGCGATTGGAGGATATACCCAGATTGTGGGTATCAGGAAGTGTGGGCTATACACTGCCCTTTTTTTCACACATTTTTTGGTTGAAAAATTTTCTGTCTAATACATCCATTTCGAGGCAGCAGCTAAGCTAGTTTGCGCCTCGGATACACAGAAACAGGATATCTGGCCTGAAATGTGCGATTGGAGGATATACCCAGATTGTGGGTATCAGGAAGTGTGGGCTATACATTGCCCTTTTTCTCACACATTTTTTGGTTGAAAAATTTTCTGTCTCCTACATCCATTTCGAGGCAGCAGCTAAGCTAGTTTGCGCATCGGATACACAGAAACAGGATATCTGACCTGAAATGTGCGATTGGAGGATATACCCAGATTGTGGGTATCAGGAAGTGTGGGGTATAGACTGCCCTTTTTTTCACACATTTTTTGGTTGAAAAATTTTCTGTCTCCTACATCCATTTCGAGTTAGCAGCTAAGCTAGTTTGCGCCTCGGATACACAGAAACAGGATATCTGGCCTAATATGTGCGATTGGAGGATATACCCAGATTGTGGGTATCAGGAAGTGTGGGCTATACACTGCCCTTTTTTTTCACACATTTTTTGATTGAAAAATTTTCTGTCTCCTACTTCCATTTCGAGGCAGCAGCTAAGCTAGTTTGCGCATCGGATACACAGAAACAGGATATCTCTCCTGATATGTGCGATTGGAGGATATACCCAGATTGTGGGTATCAAGGAGTGTGGGCTATACACTGCCCTTTTTTTCACTCATTTTTTGGTTGAAAAATTTTCTGTCTCCTACATCCATTCGAGGCAGCAGCTAAGCAGAAACAGGATATCTGGCCTGAAATGTGCGATTGGAGGATATACCCAGATTGTGGGTATCAGGAAGTGTGGGCTATACACTGCCCTTTTTTTTCACACATTTTTTGATTGAAAAATTTTCTGTCTCCTACTTCCATTTCGAGGCAGCAGCTAAGCTAGTTTGCGCCTCTGATACACAGAAACAGGATATCTGGCCTGAAATGTGCGATTGGAGGATATACCCAGATTGTGGGTATCAGGAAGTGTGGGCTATACACTGCCCTTTTTTTTCACACATTTTTTGATTGAAAAATTTTCTGTCTCCTACATCCATTTCGAGGCAGCAGCTAAGCTAGTTTGCGCATCGGATACACAGAAACAGGACATCTGGCCTGAAATGTGCGATTGGAGGATATACCCAGATTGTGGGTATCAGGAAGTGTGGGCTATACACTGCCCTTTTTTTTCACACATTTTTTGATTGAAAAATTTTCTGTCTCCTACTTCCATTTCGAGGCAGCAGCTAAGCTAGTTTGCGCATCGGATACACAGAAACAGGATATCTCTCCTGATATGTGCGATTGGAGGATATACCCAGATTGTGGGTATCAAGGAGTGTGGGCTATACACTGCCCTTTTTTTCACTCATTTTTTGGTTGAAAAATTTTCTGTCTCCTACATCCATTCGAGGCAGCAGCTAAGCAGAAACAGGATATCTGGCCTGAAATGTGCGATTGGAGGATATACCCAGATTGTGGGTATCAGGAAGTGTGGGCTATACACTGCCCTTTTTTTTCACACATTTTTTGATTGAAAAATTTTCTGTCTCCTACTTCCATTTCGAGGCAGCAGCTAAGCTAGTTTGCGCCTCTGATACACAGAAACAGGATATCTGGCCTGAAATGTGCGATTGGAGGATATACCCAGATTGTGGGTATCAGGAAGTGTGAGCTATACACTGCCCTTTTTCTCACATATTTTTTGGTTGAAAAATTTTCTGTCTCCTACATCCATTTCGAGGCAGCAGCTAAGCTAGTTTGCGCCTCGGATACACAGAAACAGGATATCTGGCCTGAAATGTGCGATTGGAGGATATACCCAGATTGTGGGTATCAGGAAGTGTGGGCTATACACTGCCCTTTTTCTGTCTCCTACATCCATTTCGAGGCAGCAGCTAAGCTAGTTTGCGCCTCGGATACACAGAAACAGGATATCTGGCCTGAAATGTGCGATTGGAGGATATACCCAGATTGTGGGTATCAGGAAGTGTGGGCTATACACTGCCCTTTTTTTTCACACATTTTTTGATTGAAACATTTTCTGTCTCCTACTTCCATTTCGAGGCAGCAGCTAAGCTAGTTTGCGCCTCTGATACACAGAAACAGGATATCTGGCCTGAAATGTGCGATTGGAGGATATACCCAGATTGTGGGTATCAGGAAGTGTGGGCTATACACTGCCCTTTTTCTCACATATTTTTTGGTTGAAAAATTTTCTGTCTCCTACATCCATTTCGAGGCAGCAGCTAAGCTAGTTTGCGCCTCGGATACACAGAAACAGGATATCTGGCCTGAAATGTGCGATTGGAGGATATACCCAGATTGTGGGTATCAGGAAGTGTGGGCTATACACTGCCCTTTTTTTTCACACATTTTTTGATTGAAAAATTTTCTGTCTCCTACATCCATTTCGAGGCAGCAGCTAAGCTAGTTTGCGCATCGGATACACAGAAACAGGACATCTGGCCTGAAATGTGCGATTGGAGGATATACCCAGATTGTGGGTATCAGGAAGTGTGGGCTATACACTGCCCTTTTTTTTCACACATTTTTTGATTGAAAAATTTTCTGTCTCCTACTTCCATTTCGAGGCAGCAGCTAAGCTAGTTTGCGCATCGGATACACAGAAACAGGATATCTCTCCTGATATGTGCGATTGGAGGATATACCCAGATTGTGGGTATCAAGGAGTGTGGGCTATACACTGCCCTTTTTTTCACTCATTTTTTGGTTGAAAAATTTTCTGTCTCCTACATCCATTCGAGGCAGCAGCTAAGCAGAAACAGGATATCTGGCCTGAAATGTGCGATTGGAGGATATACCCAGATTGTGGGTATCAGGAAGTGTGGGCTATACACTGCCCTTTTTCTGTCTCCTACATCCATTTCGAGGCAGCAGCTAAGCTAGTTTGCGCCTCGGATACACAGAAACAGGATATCTGGCCTGAAATGTGCGATTGGAGGATATACCCAGATTGTGGGTATCAGGAAGTGTGGGCTATACACTGCCCTTTTTTTTCACACATTTTTTGATTGAAAAATTTTCTGTCTCCTACTTCCATTTCGAGGCAGCAGCTAAGCTAGTTTGCGCCTCTGATACACAGAAACAGGATATCTGGCCTGAAATGTGCGATTGGAGGATATACCCAGATTGTGGGTATCAGGAAGTGTGGGCTATACACTGCCCTTTTTCTCACATATTTTTTGGTTGAAAAATTTTCTGTCTCCTACATCCATTTCGAGGCAGCAGCTAAGCTAGTTTGCGCCTCGGATACACAGAAACAGGATATCTGGCCTGAAATGTGCGATTGGAGGATATACCCAGATTGTGGGTATCAGGAAGTGTGGGCTATACACTGCCCTTTTTTTTCACACATTTTTTGATTGAAAAATTTTCTGTCTCCTACATCCATTTCGAGGCAGCAGCTAAGCTAGTTTGCGCCTCGGATACACAGAAACAGGATATCTGGCCTGAAATGTGCGATTGGAGGATATACCCAGATTGTGGGTATCAAGGAGTGTGGGCTATACACTGCCCTTTTTTTCACACATTTTTTGGTTGAAAAATTTTCTGTCTAATACATCCATTTCGAGGCAGCAGCTAAGCTAGTTTGCCCATCGGATACACAGAAACAGGATATCTCTCCTGATATGTGCGATTGGAGTATATACCCAGATTGTGGGTATCAAGGAGTGTGGGCTATACACTGGACTTTTTTTCACTCATTTTTTGGTTGAAAAATTTTCTGTCTCCTACATCCATTTCGAGGCAGCAGCTAAGCTAGTTTGCGCCTTGGATACACAGAAACAGGATATCTGGCCTGAAATGTGCGATTGGAGGATATACCCAGATTGTGGGTATCAAGAATTGTGGGCTATACACTGCCCTTTTTTTCACACATTTTTTGGTTGAAAAATTTTCTGTCTCCTACATCCATTTCGAGGCAGCAGCTAAGCTAGTTTGCGCCTCGGATACACAGAAACAGGATATTTGGCCTGAAATGTGCGATTGGAGGATATACCCAGATTGTGGGTATCAAGGAGTGTGGGCTATACACTGGACTTTTTTTCACTCATTTTTTGGTTGAAAAATTTTCTGTCTCCTACATCCATTTCGAGGCAGCAGCTAAGCTAGTTTGCGCCTTGGATACACAGAAACAGGATATCTGGCCTGAAATGTGCGATTGGAGGATATACCCAGATTGTGGGTATCAAGAATTGTGGGCTATACACTGGACTTTTTTTCACTCATTTTTTGGTTGAAAAATTTTCTGTCTCCTCCATCCATTTCGAGGCACCAACTAAGCTAGTTTGCGCCTCGAATACACAGAAACATTATATCTGGCCTGAAATGTGCGATTGGAGGATATACCCAGATTGTGGGTATCAAGAATTGTGGGCTATACACTGCCCTTTTTTTCACTCATTTTTTTGTTGAAAAATTTTCTGTCTCCTACATCCATTTCGAGGCAGCAGCTAAGCTAGTATGCGCCTCGGATGCACAGAAACAGGATATCTGGCCTGAAATGTGCGATTGGAGGATATACCCAGATTGTGGGTGTCAAGAATTGTGGGCTATACACTGCCCTTTTTTTCACTCATTTTTTTGTTGAAAAATTTTCTGTCTCCTACATCCATTTCGAGGCAGCAGCAAAGCTAGTTTGCGCCTCGGATACACAGAAACAGGATATTTTGCCTGAAATGTGCGATTGGAGTATATACCCAGATTGTGGGTATCAAGAAGTGTGGGCTATACACTGCCCTTTTTTTCACACATTTTTTGATTGAAAAATTTTCTGTCTCCTACATCCATTTCGAGGCAGCAGCTAAGCTAGTTTGCGCCTCGGATACACAGAAACAGGATATCTGGCCTGAAATGTGCGATTGGAGGATATACCCAGATTGTGGGTATCAAGAATTGTGGGCTATACACTGCCCTTTTTTTCACTCATTTTTTTGTTGAAAAATTTTCTGTCTCCTACATCCATTTCGAGGCAGCAGCAAAGCTAGTTTGCGCCTCGGATACACAGAAACAGGATATTTTGCTGAAATTTGCGATTGGAGTATATACCCAGATTGTGGGTATCTAGAAGTGTGGGCTATACACTGCCCTTTTTTTCACACATTTTTTGATTGAAAAATTTTCTGTCTCCTACATCCATTTCGAGGCAGCAGCTAAGCTAGTTTGCGCCTCGGATACACAGAAACAGGATATCTGGCCTGAAATGTGCGATTGGAGGATATACCCAGATTGTGGGTATCAAGGAGTGTGGGCTATACACTGCCCTTTTTTTCACACATTTTTTGGTTGAAAAATTTTCTGTCTCCTACATCCATTTCGAGGCAGCAGCTAAGCTAGTTTGCGCCTTGGATACACAGAAACAGGATATCTGGCCTGAAATGTGCGATTGGAGGATATACCCAGATTGTGGGTATCAAGAATTGTGGGCTATACACTGCCCTTTTTTTCACACATTTTTTGGTTGAAAAATTTTCTGTCTCCTACATCCATTTCGAGGCAGCAGCTAAGCTAGTTTGCCCATCGGATACACAGAAACAGGATATCTCTCCTGATATGTGCGATTGGAGTATATACCTAGATTGTGGGTATCAAGGAGTGTGGGCTATACACTGGACTTTTTTTCACTCATTTTTTGGTTGAAAAATTTTCTGTCTCCTACATCCATTTCGAGGCAGCAGCTAAGCTAGTTTGCGCCTTGGATACACAGAAACAGGATATCTGGCCTGAAATGTGCGATTGGAGGATATACCCAGATTGTGGGTATCAAGAATTGTGGGCTATACACTGCCCTTTTTTTCACACATTTTTTGGTTGAAAAATTTTCTGTCTCCTACATCCATTTCGAGGCAGCAGCTAAGCTAGTTTGCGCCTCGGATACACAGAAACAGGATATTTGGCCTGAAATGTGCGATTGGAGGATATACCCAGATTGTGGGTATCAAGGAGTGTGGGCTATACACTGGACTTTTTTTCACTCATTTTTTGGTTGAAAAATTTTCTGTCTCCTACATCCATTTCGAGGCAGCAGCTAAGCTAGTTTGCGCCTTGGATACACAGAAACAGGATATCTGGCCTGAAATGTGCGATTGGAGGATATACCCAGATTGTGGGTATCAAGAATTGTGGGCTATACACTGGACTTTTTTTCACTCATTTTTTGGTTGAAAAATTTTCTGTCTCCTCCATCCATTTCGAGGCACCAACTAAGCTAGTTTGCGCCTCGAATACACAGAAACATTATATCTGGCCTGAAATGTGCGATTGGAGGATATACCCAGATTGTGGGTATCAAGAATTGTGGGCTATACACTGCCCTTTTTTTCACTCATTTTTTTGTTGAAAAATTTTCTGTCTCCTACATCCATTTCGAGGCAGCAGCTAAGCTAGTATGCGCCTCGGATGCACAGAAACAGGATATCTGGCCTGAAATGTGCGATTGGAGGATATACCCAGATTGTGGGTATCAAGAATTGTGGGCTATACACTGCCCTTTTTTTCACTCATTTTTTTGTTGAAAAATTTTCTGTCTCCTACATCCATTTCGAGGCAGCAGCAAAGCTAGTTTGCGCCTCGGATACACAGAAACAGGATATTTTGCCTGAAATGTGCGATTGGAGTATATACCCAGATTGTGGGTATCAAGAAGTGTGGGCTATACACTGCCCTTTTTTTCACACATTTTTTGATTGAAAAATTTTCTGTCTCCTACATCCATTTCGAGGCAGCAGCTAAGCTAGTTTGCGCATCGGATACACAGAAACAGGACATCTGGCCTGAAATGTGCGATTGGAGGATATACCCAGATTGTGGGTATCAGGAAGTGTGGGCTATACACTGCCCTTTTTTTTCACACATTTTTTGATTGAAAAATTTTCTGTCTCCTACTTCCATTTCGAGGCAGCAGCTAAGCTAGTTTGCGCATCGGATACAAAGAAACAGGACATCTGGCCTGAAATGTGCGATTGGAGGATATACCCAGATTGTGGGTATCAGGAAGTGTGGGCTATACACTGCCCTTTTTTTCTCACATTTTTTGGTTGAAAAATTTTCTGTCTCCTACATACATTTCGAGGCAGCAGCAAAGCTAGTATGCGCCTCGGATGCACAGAAACAGGATATCTGGCCTGAAATGTGCGATTGGAGGATATACCCAGATTGTGGGTATCAAGAATTGTGGGCTATACACTGCCATTTTTTTCACTCATTTTTTGGTTGAAAAATTTTCTGTCTCCTACATCCATTTCGAGGCAGCAGCAAAGCTAGTATGCGCCTCGGATGCACAGAAACAGGATATCTGGCCTGAAATGTGCGATTGGAGGATATACCCAGATTGTGGGTATCAAGAATTGTGGGCTATACACTGCCCTTTTTTTCACTCATATTTTGGTTGAAAAATTTTCTGTCTCCTACATCCATTTCGAGGCAGCAGCAAAGCTAGTTTGCGCCTCGGATGCACAGAAACAGGATATCTGGCCTGAAATGTGCGATTGGAGGATATACCCAGATTGTGGGTATCAAGAAGTGTGGGCCTTTTTTTCACACATTTTTTGGTTGAAAAATTTTCTGTCTCCTACTTCCATTTCGAGGCAGCAGCTAAGCTAGTTTGCGCATCGGATACAAAGAAACAGGACATCTGGCCTGAAATGTGCGATTGGAGGATATACCCAGATTGTGGGTATCAGGAAGTGTGGGCTATACACTGCCCTTTTTTTTCACACATTTTTTGATTGAAAAATTGTCTGTCTCCTACTTCCATTTCGAGGCAGCAGCTAAGCTAGTTTGCGCATCGGATACACAGAAACAGGATATCTGGCCTGAAATGTGCGATTGGAGGATATACCCAGATTGTGGGTATCAGGAAGTGTGGGCTATACACTGCCCTTTTTCTCACATATTTTTTGGTTGAAAAATTTTCTGTCTCCTACATCCATTTCGAGGCAGCAGCTAAGCTAGTTTGCGCCTCGGATACACAGAAACAGGATATCTGGCCTGAAATGTGCGATTGGAGGATATACCCAGATTGTGGGTATCAGGAAGTGTGGGCTATACACTGCCCTTTTTTTTCACACATTTTTTGATTGAAAAATTTTCTGTCTCCTACATCCATTTCGAGGCAGCAGCTAAGCTAGTTTGCGCATCGGATACACAGAAACAGGACATCTGGCCTGAAATGTGCGATTGGAGGATATACCCAGATTGTGGGTATCAGGAAGTGTGGGCTATACACTGCCCTTTTTTTTCACACATTTTTTGATTGAAAAATTTTCTGTCTCCTACTTCCATTTCGAGGCAGCAGCTAAGCTAGTTTGCGCATCGGATACACAGAAACAGGATATCTCTCCTGATATGTGCGATTGGAGGATATACCCAGATTGTGGGTATCAAGGAGTGTGGGCTATACACTGCCCTTTTTTTCACTCATTTTTTGGTTGAAAAATTTTCTGTCTCCTACATCCATTCGAGGCAGCAGCTAAGCAGAAACAGGATATCTGGCCTGAAATGTGCGATTGGAGGATATACCCAGATTGTGGGTATCAGGAAGTGTGGGCTATACACTGCCCTTTTTCTGTCTCCTACATCCATTTCGAGGCAGCAGCTAAGCTAGTTTGCGCCTCGGATACACAGAAACAGGATATCTGGCCTGAAATGTGCGATTGGAGGATATACCCAGATTGTGGGTATCAGGAAGTGTGGGCTATACACTGCCCTTTTTTTTCACACATTTTTTGATTGAAAAATTTTCTGTCTCCTACTTCCATTTCGAGGCAGCAGCTAAGCTAGTTTGCGCCTCTGATACACAGAAACAGGATATCTGGCCTGAAATGTGCGATTGGAGGATATACCCAGATTGTGGGTATCAGGAAGTGTGGGCTATACACTGCCCTTTTTCTCACATATTTTTTGGTTGAAAAATTTTCTGTCTCCTACATCCATTTCGAGGCAGCAGCTAAGCTAGTTTGCGCCTCGGATACACAGAAACAGGATATCTGGCCTGAAATGTGCGATTGGAGGATATACCCAGATTGTGGGTATCAGGAAGTGTGGGCTATACACTGCCCTTTTTTTTCACACATTTTTTGATTGAAAAATTTTCTGTCTCCTACATCCATTTCGAGGCAGCAGCTAAGCTAGTTTGCGCCTCGGATACACAGAAACAGGATATCTGGCCTGAAATGTGCGATTGGAGGATATACCCAGATTGTGGGTATCAAGGAGTGTGGGCTATACACTGCCCTTTTTTTCACACATTTTTTGGTTGAAAAATTTTCTGTCTAATACATCCATTTCGAGGCAGCAGCTAAGCTAGTTTGCCCATCGGATACACAGAAACAGGATATCTCTCCTGATATGTGCGATTGGAGTATATACCCAGATTGTGGGTATCAAGGAGTGTGGGCTATACACTGGACTTTTTTTCACTCATTTTTTGGTTGAAAAATTTTCTGTCTCCTACATCCATTTCGAGGCAGCAGCTAAGCTAGTTTGCGCCTTGGATACACAGAAACAGGATATCTGGCCTGAAATGTGCGATTGGAGGATATACCCAGATTGTGGGTATCAAGAATTGTGGGCTATACACTGGACTTTTTTTCACTCATTTTTTGGTTGAAAAATTTTCTGTCTCCTCCATCCATTTCGAGGCACCAACTAAGCTAGTTTGCGCCTCGAATACACAGAAACATTATATCTGGCCTGAAATGTGCGATTGGAGGATATACCCAGATTGTGGGTATCAAGAATTGTGGGCTATACACTGCCCTTTTTTTCACTCATTTTTTTGTTGAAAAATTTTCTGTCTCCTACATCCATTTCGAGGCAGCAGCTAAGCTAGTATGCGCCTCGGATGCACAGAAACAGGATATCTGGCCTGAAATGTGCGATTGGAGGATATACCCAGATTGTGGGTATCAAGAATTGTGGGCTATACACTGCCCTTTTTTTCACTCATTTTTTTGTTGAAAAATTTTCTGTCTCCTACATCCATTTCGAGGCAGCAGCAAAGCTAGTTTGCGCCTCGGATACACAGAAACAGGATATTTTGCCTGAAATGTGCGATTGGAGTATATACCCAGATTGTGGGTATCAAGAAGTGTGGGCTATACACTGCCCTTTTTTTCACACATTTTTTGATTGAAAAATTTTCTGTCTCCTACATCCATTTCGAGGCAGCAGCTAAGCTAGTTTGCGCATCGGATACACAGAAACAGGACATCTGGCCTGAAATGTGCGATTGGAGGATATACCCAGATTGTGGGTATCAGGAAGTGTGGGCTATACACTGCCCTTTTTTTTCACACATTTTTTGATTGAAAAATTTTCTGTCTCCTACTTCCATTTCGAGGCAGCAGCTAAGCTAGTTTGCGCATCGGATACAAAGAAACAGGACATCTGGCCTGAAATGTGCGATTGGAGGATATACCCAGATTGTGGGTATCAGGAAGTGTGGGCTATACACTGCCCTTTTTTTCTCACATTTTTTGGTTGAAAAATTTTCTGTCTCCTACATACATTTCGAGGCAGCAGCAAAGCTAGTATGCGCCTCGGATGCACAGAAACAGGATATCTGGCCTGAAATGTGCGATTGGAGGATATACCCAGATTGTGGGTATCAAGAATTGTGGGCTATACACTGCCATTTTTTTCACTCATTTTTTGGTTGAAAAATTTTCTGTCTCCTACATCCATTTCGAGGCAGCAGCAAAGCTAGTATGCGCCTCGGATGCACAGAAACAGGATATCTGGCCTGAAATGTGCGATTGGAGGATATACCCAGATTGTGGGTATCAAGAATTGTGGGCTATACACTGCCCTTTTTTTCACTCATATTTTGGTTGAAAAATTTTCTGTCTCCTACATCCATTTCGAGGCAGCAGCAAAGCTAGTTTGCGCCTCGGATGCACAGAAACAGGATATCTGGCCTGAAATGTGCGATTGGAGGATATACCCAGATTGTGGGTATCAAGAAGTGTGGGCCTTTTTTTCACACATTTTTTGGTTGAAAAATTTTCTGTCTCCTACTTCCATTTCGAGGCAGCAGCTAAGCTAGTTTGCGCATCGGATACAAAGAAACAGGACATCTGGCCTGAAATGTGCGATTGGAGGATATACCCAGATTGTGGGTATCAGGAAGTGTGGGCTATACACTGCCCTTTTTTTTCACACATTTTTTGATTGAAAAATTGTCTGTCTCCTACTTCCATTTCGAGGCAGCAGCTAAGCTAGTTTGCGCATCGGATACACAGAAACAGGATATCTGGCCTGAAATGTGCGATTGGAGGATATACCCAGATTGTGGGTATCAGGAAGTGTGGGCTATACACTGCCCTTTTTCTCACATATTTTTTGGTTGAAAAATTTTCTGTCTCCTACATCCATTTCGAGGCAGCAGCTAAGCTAGTTTGCGCCTCGGATACACAGAAACAGGATATCTGGCCTGAAATGTGCGATTGGAGGATATACCCAGATTGTGGGTATCAAGAATTGTGGGCTATACACTGCCCTTTTTTTCACACATTTTTTGGTTGAAAAATTTTCTGTCTCCTACATCCATTTCGAGGCAGCAGCTAAGCTAGTTTGCGCCTCGGATACACAGAAACAGGATATCTGGCCTGAAATGTGCGATTGGAGGATATACCCAGATTGTGGGTATCAGGAAGTGTGGGCTATACACTGCCCTTTTTCTCACATATTTTTTGGTTGAAAAATTTTCTGTCTCCTACATCCATTTCGAGGCAGCAGCTAAGCTAGTTTGCGCATCGGATACACAGAAACAGGATATCTGGCCTGAAATGTGCGATTGGAGTATATACCCAGATTGTGGGTATCAAGGAGTGTGGGCTATACACTGCCCTTTTTTTCACACATTTTTTGGTTGAAAAATTTTCTGTCTCCTACATCCATTTCGAGGCAGCAGCTAAGCTAGTTTGCGCCTCGGATACACAGAAACAGGATATCTGGCCTGAAATGTGCGATTGGAGGATATACCCAGATTGTGGGTATCAGGAAGTGTGGGCTATACACTGCCCTTTTTCTCACATATTTTTTGGTTGAAAAATTTTCTGTCTCCTACATCCATTTCGAGGCAGCAGCTAAGCTAGTTTGCGCATCGGATACACAGAAACAGGACATCTGGCCTGAAATGTGCGATTGGAGGATATACCCAGATTGTGGGTATCAGGAAGTGTGGGGTATAGACTGCCCTTTTTTTCACACATTTTTTGGTTGAAAAATTTTCTGTCTCCTACATCCATTTCGAGGCAGCAGCTAAGCTAGTTTGCGCCTCGGATACACAGAAACAGGATATCTGGCCTGAAATGTGCGATTGGAGGATATACCCAGATTGTGGGTATCAGGAAGTGTGGGCTATACACTGCCCTTTTTTTCTCACATTTTTTGGTTGAAAAATTTTCTGTCTCCTACATACATTTCGAGGCAGCAGCAAAGCTAGTATGCGCCTCGGATGCACAGAAACAGGATATCTGGCCTGAAATGTGCGATTGGAGGATATACCCAGATTGTGGGTATCAAGAATTGTGGGCTATACACTGCCCTTTTTTTCACTCATTTTTTGGTTGAAAAATTTTCTGTCTCCTACATCCATTTCGAGGCAGCAGCAAAGCTAGTTTGCGCCTCGGATGCACAGAAACAGGATATCTGGCCTGAAATGTGCGATTGGAGGATATACCCAGATTGTGGGTATCAAGAAGTGTGAGCCTTTTTTTCACACATTTTTTGGTTGAAAAATTTTCTGTCTCCTACATCCATTTCGAGGCAGCAGCAAAGCTAGTATGCGCCTCGGATGCACAGAAACAGGATATCTGGCCTGAAATGTGCGATTGGAGGATATACCCAGATTGTGGGTATCAAGAATTGTGGGCTATACACTGCCCTTTTTTTCACTCATTTTTTGGTTGAAAAATTTTCTGTCTCCTACATCCATTTCGAGGCAGCAGCAAAGCTAGTTTGCGCCTCGGATGCACAGAAACAGGATATCTGGCCTGAAATGTGCGATTGGAGGATATACCCAGATTGTGGGTATCAAGAATTGTGGGCTATACACTGCCCTTTTTTTCACTCATTTTTTGGTTGAAAAATTTTCTGTCTCCTACATCCATTTCGAGGCAGCAGCAAAGCTAGTTTGCGCCTCGGATGCACAGAAACAGGATATCTGGCCTGAAATGTGCGATTGGAGGATATACCCAGATTGTGGGTATCAAGAAGTGTGGGCCTTTTTTTCACACATTTTTTGGTTGAAAAATTTTCTGTCTCCTACTTCCATTTCGAGGCAGCAGCTAAGCTAGTTTGCGCATCGGATACACAGGAACATGACATCTGGCCTGAAATGTGCGATTGGAGTATATACCCAGATTGTGGGTATCAAGAATTGTGGGCTATACACTGCCCTTTTTTTTACACATTTTTTGGTTGAAAAATTTTCTGTCTCCTACATCCATTTCGAGGCAGCAGCTAAGCTAGTTTGCGCCTCGGATACACAGAAACAGGATATCTGGCCTGAAATGTGCGATTGGAGGATATACCCAGATTGTGGGTATCAGGAAGTGTGGGCTATACACTGCCCTTTTTCTCACATATTTTTTGGTTGAAAAAGTTTCTGTCTCCTACATCCATTTCGAGGCAGCAGCAAAGCTAGTTTGCGCCTCGGATGCACAGAAACAGGATATCTGGCCTGAAATGTGCGATTGGAGGATATACCCAGATTGTGGGTATCAAGAAGTGTGGGCCTTTTTTTCACACATTTTTTGGTTGAAAAATTTTCTGTCTCCTACATCCATTTCGAGGCAGCAGCTAAGCTAGTTTGCGCATCGGATACACAGAAACAGGACATCTGGCCTGAAATGTGCGATTGGAGGATATACCCAGATTGTGGGTATCAAGGAGTGTGGGCTATACACTGCCCTTTTTTTCACACATTTTTTGGTTGAAAAATTTTCTGTCTCCTACATCCATTTCGAGGCAGCAGCAAAGCTAGTTTGCGCCTCGGATGCACAGAAACAGGATATCTGGCCTGAAATGTGCGATTGGAGGATATACCCAGATTGTGGGTATCAAGAAGTGTGGGCCTTTTTTTCACACATTTTTTGGTTGAAAAATTTTCTGTCTCCTACATCCATTTCGAGGCAGCAGCTAAGCTAGTTTGCGCCTCGGATGCACAGAAACAGGATATCTGGCCTGAAATGTGCGATTGGAGGATATACCCAGATTGTGGGTATCAAGGAGTGTGGGCTATACACTGCCCTTTTTTTCACACATTTTTTGGTTGAAAAATTTTCTGTCTAATACATCAATTTCGAGGCAGCAGCTAAGCTAGTTTGCCCATCGGATACACAGAAACAGGATATCTCTCCTGATATGTGCGATTGGAGTATATACCCAGATTGTGGGTATCAAGAATTGTGGGCTATACACTGCCCTTTTTTTTACACATTTTTTGGTTGAAAAATTTTCTGTCTCCTACATCCATTTCGAGGCAGCAGCTAAGCTAGTTTGCGCCTCGGATACACAGAAACAGGATATCTGGCCTGAAATGTGCGATTGGAGGATATACCCAGATTGTGGGTATCAGGAAGTGTGGGCTATACACTGCCCTTTTTCTCACATATTTTTTGGTTGAAAAAGTTTCTGTCTCCTACATCCATTTCGAGGCAGCAGCAAAGCTAGTTTGCGCCTCGGATGCACAGAAACAGGATATCTGGCCTGAAATGTGCGATTGGAGGATATACCCAGATTGTGGGTATCAAGAAGTGTGGGCCTTTTTTTCACACATTTTTTGGTTGAAAAATTTTCTGTCTCCTACATCCATTTCGAGGCAGCAGCTAAGCTAGTTTGCGCATCGGATACACAGAAACAGGACATCTGGCCTGAAATGTGCGATTGGAGTATATACCCAGATTGTGGGTATCAAGGAGTGTGGGCTATACACTGCCCTTTTTTTCACACATTTTTTGGTTGAAAAATTTTCTGTCTCCTACATCCATTTCGAGGCAGCAGCTAAGCTAGTTTGCGCATCGGATACGCAGAAACAGGACATCTGGCCTGAAATGTGCGATTGGAGTATATACCCAGATTGTGGGTATCAAGGAGTGTGGGCTACACACTGCCCTTTTTTCACACATTTTTTGGTTGAAAAATTTTCTGTCTCCTACATCCATTTCGAGGCAGCAGCAAAGCTAGTTTGCGCCTCGGATGCACAGAAACAGGATATCTGGCCTGAAATATGCGATTGGAGGATATACCCAGATTGTGGGTATCAAGAAGTGTGGGCCTTTTTTTCACACATTTTTTGGTTGAAAAATTTTCTGTCTCCTACTTCCATTTCGAGGCAGCAGCTAAGCTAGTTTGCGCATCGGATACACAGGAACAGGACATCTGGCCTGAAATGTGCGATTGGAGTATATACCCAGATTGTGGGTATCAAGGAGTGTGGGCTATACACTGCCCTTTTTTTCACACATTTTTTGGTTAAAAAATTTCCTGTCTCCTACATCCATTTCGAGGCAGCAACTAAGCTAGTTTGCGCATCGGATACACAGAAACAATACATCTGGCCTGAAATGTGCGATTGGAGTATATACCCAGATTGTGGGTATCAAGAAGTGTGGGCTATACACTGCCCTTTTTTTCACTCATTTTTTGGTTGAAAAATTTTCTGTCTCCTACATCCATTTCGAGGCAGCAGCTAAGCTAGTTTGCGCATCGGATACACAGAAACAGGATATCTGGCCTGAAATGTGCGATTGGAGTATATACCCAGATTGTGGGTATCAAGGAGTGTGGGCTATACACTGCCCTTTTTTTCACACATTTTTTGGTTGAAAAATTTTCTGTCTAATACATCCATTTCGAGGCAGCAGCTAAGCTAGTTTGCGCCTCGGATACACAGAAACAGGATATCTGGCCTGAAATGTGCGATTGGAGGATATACCCAGATTGTGGGTATCAGGAAGTGTGGGCTATACACTGCCCTTTTTTTCACACATTTTTTGGTTGAAAAATTTTCTGTCTAATACATCCATTTCGAGGCAGCAGCTAAGCTAGTTTGCGCCTCGGATACACAGAAACAGGATATCTGGCCTGAAATGTGCGATTGGAGGATATACCCAGATTGTGGGTATCAGGAAGTGTGGGCTATACACTGCCCTTTTTTTCTCACATTTTTTGGTTGAAAAATTTTCTGTCTCCTACATACATTTCGAGGCAGCAGCAAAGCTAGTATGCGCCTCGGATGCACAGAAACAGGATATCTGGCCTGAAATGTGCGATTGGAGGATATACCCAGATTGTGGGTATCAAGAATTGTGGGCTATACACTGCCCTTTTTTTCACTCATTTTTTGGTTGAAAAATTTTCTGTCTCCTACATCCATTTCGAGGCAGCAGCAAAGCTAGTATGCGCCTCGGATGCACAGAAACAGGATATCTGGCCTGAAATGTGCGATTGGAGGATATACCCAGATTGTGGGTATCAAGAATTGTGGGCTATACACTGCCCTTTTTTTCACTCATTTTTTGGTTGAAAAATTTTCTGTCTCCTACATCCATTTCGAGGCAGCAGCAAAGCTAGTTTGCGCCTCGGATGCACAGAAACAGGATATCTGGCCTGAAATGTGCGATTGGAGGATATACCCAGATTGTGGGTATCAAGAATTGTGGGCTATACACTGCCCTTTTTTTCACTCATTCTTTGGTTGAAAAATTTTCTGTCTCCTACATCCATTTCGAGGCAGCAGCAAAGCTAGTTTGCGCCTCGGATGCACAGAAACAGGATATCTGGCCTGAAATGTGCGATTGGAGGATATACCCAGATTGTGGGTATCAAGAAGTGTGGGCCTTTTTTTCACACATTTTTTGGTTGAAAAATTTTCTGTCTCCTACATCCATTTCGAGGCAGCAGCAAAGCTAGTATGCGCCTCGGATGCACAGAAACAGGATATCTGGCCTGAAATGTGCGATTGGAGGATATACCCAGATTGTGGGTATCAAGAATTGTGGGCTATACACTGCCCTTTTTTTCACTCATTTTTTGGTTGAAAAATTTTCTGTCTCCTACATCCATTTCGAGGCAGCAGCAAAGCTAGTTTGCGCCTCGGATGCACAGAAACAGGATATCTGGCCTGAAATGTGCGATTGGAGGATATACCCAGATTGTGGGTATCAAGAATTGTGGGCTATACACTGCCCTTTTTTTCACTCATTTTTTGGTTGAAAAATTTTCTGTCTCCTACATCCATTTCGAGGCAGCAGCAAAGCTAGTTTGCGCCTCGGATGCACAGAAACAGGATATCTGGCCTGAAATGTGCGATTGGAGGATATACCCAGATTGTGGGTATCAAGAAGTGTGGGCCTTTTTTTCACACATTTTTTGGTTGAAAAATTTTCTGTCTCCTACTTCCATTTCGAGGCAGCAGCTAAGCTAGTTTGCGCATCGGATACACAGGAACATGACATCTGGCCTGAAATGTGCGATTGGAGTATATACCCAGATTGTGGGTATCAAGAATTGTGGGCTATACACTGCCCTTTTTTTTACACATTTTTTGGTTGAAAAATTTTCTGTCTCCTACATCCATTTCGAGGCAGCAGCTAAGCTAGTTTGCGCCTCGGATACACAGAAACAGGATATCTGGCCTGAAATGTGCGATTGGAGGATATACCCAGATTGTGGGTATCAGGAAGTGTGGGCTATACACTGCCCTTTTTCTCACATATTTTTTGGTTGAAAAAGTTTCTGTCTCCTACATCCATTTCGAGGCAGCAGCAAAGCTAGTTTGCGCCTCGGATGCACAGAAACAGGATATCTGGCCTGAAATGTGCGATTGGAGGATATACCCAGATTGTGGGTATCAAGAAGTGTGGGCCTTTTTTTCACACATTTTTTGGTTGAAAAATTTTCTGTCTCCTACATCCATTTCGAGGCAGCAGCTAAGCTAGTTTGCGCATCGGATACACAGAAACAGGACATCTGGCCTGAAATGTGCGATTGGAGGATATACCCAGATTGTGGGTATCAAGGAGTGTGGGCTATACACTGCCCTTTTTTTCACACATTTTTTGGTTGAAAAATTTTCTGTCTCCTACATCCATTTCGAGGCAGCAGCAAAGCTAGTTTGCGCCTCGGATGCACAGAAACAGGATATCTGGCCTGAAATGTGCGATTGGAGGATATACCCAGATTGTGGGTATCAAGAAGTGTGGGCCTTTTTTTCACACATTTTTTGGTTGAAAAATTTTCTGTCTCCTACATCCATTTCGAGGCAGCAGCTAAGCTAGTTTGCGCCTCGGATGCACAGAAACAGGATATCTGGCCTGAAATGTGCGATTGGAGGATATACCCAGATTGTGGGTATCAAGGAGTGTGGGCTATACACTGCCCTTTTTTTCACACATTTTTTGGTTGAAAAATTTTCTGTCTAATACATCAATTTCGAGGCAGCAGCTAAGCTAGTTTGCCCATCGGATACACAGAAACAGGATATCTCTCCTGATATGTGCGATTGGAGTATATACCCAGATTGTGGGTATCAAGAATTGTGGGCTATACACTGCCCTTTTTTTTACACATTTTTTGGTTGAAAAATTTTCTGTCTCCTACATCCATTTCGAGGCAGCAGCTAAGCTAGTTTGCGCCTCGGATACACAGAAACAGGATATCTGGCCTGAAATGTGCGATTGGAGGATATACCCAGATTGTGGGTATCAGGAAGTGTGGGCTATACACTGCCCTTTTTCTCACATATTTTTTGGTTGAAAAAGTTTCTGTCTCCTACATCCATTTCGAGGCAGCAGCAAAGCTAGTTTGCGCCTCGGATGCACAGAAACAGGATATCTGGCCTGAAATGTGCGATTGGAGGATATACCCAGATTGTGGGTATCAAGAAGTGTGGGCCTTTTTTTCACACATTTTTTGGTTGAAAAATTTTCTGTCTCCTACATCCATTTCGAGGCAGCAGCTAAGCTAGTTTGCGCATCGGATACACAGAAACAGGACATCTGGCCTGAAATGTGCGATTGGAGTATATACCCAGATTGTGGGTATCAAGGAGTGTGGGCTATACACTGCCCTTTTTTTCACACATTTTTTGGTTGAAAAATTTTCTGTCTCCTACATCCATTTCGAGGCAGCAGCTAAGCTAGTTTGCGCATCGGATACGCAGAAACAGGACATCTGGCCTGAAATGTGCGATTGGAGTATATACCCAGATTGTGGGTATCAAGGAGTGTGGGCTACACACTGCCCTTTTTTCACACATTTTTTGGTTGAAAAATTTTCTGTCTCCTACATCCATTTCGAGGCAGCAGCAAAGCTAGTTTGCGCCTCGGATGCACAGAAACAGGATATCTGGCCTGAAATATGCGATTGGAGGATATACCCAGATTGTGGGTATCAAGAAGTGTGGGCCTTTTTTTCACACATTTTTTGGTTGAAAAATTTTCTGTCTCCTACTTCCATTTCGAGGCAGCAGCTAAGCTAGTTTGCGCATCGGATACACAGGAACAGGACATCTGGCCTGAAATGTGCGATTGGAGTATATACCCAGATTGTGGGTATCAAGGAGTGTGGGCTATACACTGCCCTTTTTTTTCACACATTTTTTGATTGAAAAATTTTCTGTCTCCTACTTCCATTTCGAGGCAGCAGCTAAGCTAGTTTGCGCCTCGGATACACAGAAACAGGATATCTGGCCTGAAATATGCGATTGGAGGATATACCCAGATTGTGGGTACCAAGAAGTGTGGGCTATACACTGCCCTTTTTTTCACACATTTTTTGGTTAAAAAATTTCCTGTCTCCTACATCCATTTCGAGGCAGCAACTAAGCTAGTTTGCGCATCGGATACACAGAAACAATACATCTGGCCTGAAATGTGCGATTGGAGTATATACCCAGATTGTGGGTATCAAGAAGTGTGGGCTATACACTGCCCTTTTTTTCACTCATTTTTTGGTTGAAAAATTTTCTGTCTCCTACATCCATTTCGAGGCAGCAGCTAAGCTAGTTTGCGCATCGGATACACAGAAACAGGATATCTGGCCTGAAATGTGCGATTGGAGTATATACCCAGATTGTGGGTATCAAGGAGTGTGGGCTATACACTGCCCTTTTTTTCACACATTTTTTGGTTGAAAAATTTTCTGTCTAATACATCCATTTCGAGGCAGCAGCTAAGCTAGTTTGCGCCTCGGATACACAGAAACAGGATATCTGGCCTGAAATGTGCGATTGGAGGATATACCCAGATTGTGGGTATCAGGAAGTGTGGGCTATACACTGCCCTTTTTTTCACACATTTTTTGGTTGAAAAATTTTCTGTCTAATACATCCATTTCGAGGCAGCAGCTAAGCTAGTTTGCGCCTCGGATACACAGAAACAGGATATCTGGCCTGAAATGTGCGATTGGAGGATATACCCAGATTGTGGGTATCAGGAAGTGTGGGCTATACACTGCCCTTTTTTTCTCACATTTTTTGGTTGAAAAATTTTCTGTCTCCTACATACATTTCGAGGCAGCAGCAAAGCTAGTATGCGCCTCGGATGCACAGAAACAGGATATCTGGCCTGAAATGTGCGATTGGAGGATATACCCAGATTGTGGGTATCAAGAATTGTGGGCTATACACTGCCCTTTTTTTCACTCATTTTTTGGTTGAAAAATTTTCTGTCTCCTACATCCATTTCGAGGCAGCAGCAAAGCTAGTATGCGCCTCGGATGCACAGAAACAGGATATCTGGCCTGAAATGTGCGATTGGAGGATATACCCAGATTGTGGGTATCAAGAATTGTGGGCTATACACTGCCCTTTTTTTCACTCATTTTTTGGTTGAAAAATTTTCTGTCTCCTACATCCATTTCGAGGCAGCAGCAAAGCTAGTTTGCGCCTCGGATGCACAGAAACAGGATATCTGGCCTGAAATGTGCGATTGGAGGATATACCCAGATTGTGGGTATCAAGAATTGTGGGCTATACACTGCCCTTTTTTTCACTCATTTTTTGGTTGAAAAATTTTCTGTCTCCTACATCCATTTCGAGGCAGCAGCAAAGCTAGTTTGCGCCTCGGATGCACAGAAACAGGATATCTGGCCTGAAATGTGCGATTGGAGGATATACCCAGATTGTGGGTATCAAGAAGTGTGGGCCTTTTTTTCACACATTTTTTGGTTGAAAAATTTTCTGTCTCCTACTTCCATTTCGAGGCAGCAGCTAAGCTAGTTTGCGCATCGGATACACAGGAACATGACATCTGGCCTGAAATGTGCGATTGGAGTATATACCCAGATTGTGGGTATCAAGAATTGTGGGCTATACACTGCCCTTTTTTTTACACATTTTTTGGTTGAAAAATTTTCTGTCTCCTACATCCATTTCGAGGCAGCAGCTAAGCTAGTTTGCGCCTCGGATACACAGAAACAGGATATCTGGCCTGAAATGTGCGATTGGAGGATATACCCAGATTGTGGGTATCAGGAAGTGTGGGCTATACACTGCCCTTTTTCTCACATATTTTTTGGTTGAAAAAGTTTCTGTCTCCTACATCCATTTCGAGGCAGCAGCAAAGCTAGTTTGCGCCTCGGATGCACAGAAACAGGATATCTGGCCTGAAATGTGCGATTGGAGGATATACCCAGATTGTGGGTATCAAGAAGTGTGGGCCTTTTTTTCACACATTTTTTGGTTGAAAAATTTTCTGTCTCCTACATCCATTTCGAGGCAGCAGCTAAGCTAGTTTGCGCATCGGATACACAGAAACAGGACATCTGGCCTGAAATGTGCGATTGGAGGATATACCCAGATTGTGGGTATCAAGGAGTGTGGGCTATACACTGCCCTTTTTTTCACACATTTTTTGGTTGAAAAATTTTCTGTCTCCTACATCCATTTCGAGGCAGCAGCAAAGCTAGTTTGCGCCTCGGATGCACAGAAACAGGATATCTGGCCTGAAATGTGCGATTGGAGGATATACCCAGATTGTGGGTATCAAGAAGTGTGGGCCTTTTTTTCACACATTTTTTGGTTGAAAAATTTTCTGTCTCCTACATCCATTTCGAGGCAGCAGCTAAGCTAGTTTGCGCCTCGGATGCACAGAAACAGGATATCTGGCCTGAAATGTGCGATTGGAGGATATACCCAGATTGTGGGTATCAAGGAGTGTGGGCTATACACTGCCCTTTTTTTCACACATTTTTTGGTTGAAAAATTTTCTGTCTAATACATCAATTTCGAGGCAGCAGCTAAGCTAGTTTGCCCATCGGATACACAGAAACAGGATATCTCTCCTGATATGTGCGATTGGAGTATATACCCAGATTGTGGGTATCAAGAATTGTGGGCTATACACTGCCCTTTTTTTTACACATTTTTTGGTTGAAAAATTTTCTGTCTCCTACATCCATTTCGAGGCAGCAGCTAAGCTAGTTTGCGCCTCGGATACACAGAAACAGGATATCTGGCCTGAAATGTGCGATTGGAGGATATACCCAGATTGTGGGTATCAGGAAGTGTGGGCTATACACTGCCCTTTTTCTCACATATTTTTTGGTTGAAAAAGTTTCTGTCTCCTACATCCATTTCGAGGCAGCAGCAAAGCTAGTTTGCGCCTCGGATGCACAGAAACAGGATATCTGGCCTGAAATGTGCGATTGGAGGATATACCCAGATTGTGGGTATCAAGAAGTGTGGGCCTTTTTTTCACACATTTTTTGGTTGAAAAATTTTCTGTCTCCTACATCCATTTCGAGGCAGCAGCTAAGCTAGTTTGCGCATCGGATACACAGAAACAGGACATCTGGCCTGAAATGTGCGATTGGAGTATATACCCAGATTGTGGGTATCAAGGAGTGTGGGCTATACACTGCCCTTTTTTTCACACATTTTTTGGTTGAAAAATTTTCTGTCTCCTACATCCATTTCGAGGCAGCAGCTAAGCTAGTTTGCGCATCGGATACGCAGAAACAGGACATCTGGCCTGAAATGTGCGATTGGAGTATATACCCAGATTGTGGGTATCAAGGAGTGTGGGCTACACACTGCCCTTTTTTCACACATTTTTTGGTTGAAAAATTTTCTGTCTCCTACATCCATTTCGAGGCAGCAGCAAAGCTAGTTTGCGCCTCGGATGCACAGAAACAGGATATCTGGCCTGAAATATGCGATTGGAGGATATACCCAGATTGTGGGTATCAAGAAGTGTGGGCCTTTTTTTCACACATTTTTTGGTTGAAAAATTTTCTGTCTCCTACTTCCATTTCGAGGCAGCAGCTAAGCTAGTTTGCGCATCGGATACACAGGAACAGGACATCTGGCCTGAAATGTGCGATTGGAGTATATACCCAGATTGTGGGTATCAAGGAGTGTGGGCTATACACTGCCCTTTTTTTCACACATTTTTTGGTTAAAAAATTTCCTGTCTCCTACATCCATTTCGAGGCAGCAACTAAGCTAGTTTGCGCATCGGATACACAGAAACAATACATCTGGCCTGAAATGTGCGATTGGAGTATATACCCAGATTGTGGGTATCAAGAAGTGTGGGCTATACACTGCCCTTTTTTTCACTCATTTTTTGGTTGAAAAATTTTCTGTCTCCTACATCCATTTCGAGGCAGCAGCTAAGCTAGTTTGCGCATCGGATACACAGAAACAGGATATCTGGCCTGAAATGTGCGATTGGAGTATATACCCAGATTGTGGGTATCAAGGAGTGTGGGCTATACACTGCCCTTTTTTTCACACATTTTTTGGTTGAAAAATTTTCTGTCTAATACATCCATTTCGAGGCAGCAGCTAAGCTAGTTTGCGCCTCGGATACACAGAAACAGGATATCTGGCCTGAAATGTGCGATTGGAGGATATACCCAGATTGTGGGTATCAGGAAGTGTGGGCTATACACTGCCCTTTTTTTCACACATTTTTTGGTTGAAAAATTTTCTGTCTAATACATCCATTTCGAGGCAGCAGCTAAGCTAGTTTGCGCCTCGGATACACAGAAACAGGATATCTGGCCTGAAATGTGCGATTGGAGGATATACCCAGATTGTGGGTATCAGGAAGTGTGGGCTATACACTGCCCTTTTTTTCTCACATTTTTTGGTTGAAAAATTTTCTGTCTCCTACATACATTTCGAGGCAGCAGCAAAGCTAGTATGCGCCTCGGATGCACAGAAACAGGATATCTGGCCTGAAATGTGCGATTGGAGGATATACCCAGATTGTGGGTATCAAGAATTGTGGGCTATACACTGCCCTTTTTTTCACTCATTTTTTGGTTGAAAAATTTTCTGTCTCCTACATCCATTTCGAGGCAGCAGCAAAGCTAGTATGCGCCTCGGATGCACAGAAACAGGATATCTGGCCTGAAATGTGCGATTGGAGGATATACCCAGATTGTGGGTATCAAGAAGTGTGGGCCTTTTTTTCACACATTTTTTGGTTGAAAAATTTTCTGTCTCCTACTTCCATTTCGAGGCAGCAGCTAAGCTAGTTTGCGCATCGGATACACAGAAACAGGACATCTGGCCTGAAATGTGCGATTGGAGTATATACCCAGATTGTGGGTATCAAGGAGTGTGGGCTATACACTGCCCTTTTTTTCACACATTTTTTGGTTGAAAAATTTTCTGTCTCCTACATCCATTTCGAGGCAGCAGCTAAGCTAGTTTGCGCATCGGATACGCAGAAACAGGACATCTGGCCTGAAATGTGCGATTGGAGTATATACCCAGATTGTGGGTATCAAGGAGTGTGGGCTATACACTGCCCTTTTTTTCACTCATTTTTTGGTTGAAAAATTTTCTGTCTCCTACATCCATTTCGAGGCAGCAGCTAAGCTAGTTTGCGCATCGGATACACAGAAACAGGATATCTGGCCTGAAATGTGCGATTGGAGGATATACCCAGATTGTGGGTATCAAGGAGTGTGGGCTATACACTGCCCTTTTTTTCACACATTTTTTGGTTGAAAAATTTTCTGTCTCCTACATCCATTTCGAGACAGCAGCAAAGCTAGTTTGCGCCTCGGATACACAGAAACAGGATATCTGACCTGAAGTACGCGATTGGAGGATATACCCAGATTGTGGGTATCAGGAAGTGTGGGCTATACACTGCCCTTTTTTTCACTCATTTTTTTGTTGAAATATTTTCTGTCTCCTACATCCATTTCGAGGCAGCAGCTAAGCTAGTTTGCGCATCGGATACACAGAAACAGGATATCTCTCCTGATATGTGCGATTGGAGGATATACCCAGATTGTGGGTATCAAGGAGTGTGGGCTATACACTGCCCTTTTTTTCACACATTTTTTGGTTGAAAAATTTTCTGTCTAATACATCCATTTCGAGGCAGCAGCTAAGCTAGTTTGCCCATCGGATACACAGAAACAGGACATCTGGCCTGAAATGTGCGATTGGAGGATATACCCAGATTGTGGGTATCAGGAAGTGTGGGCTATACACTGCCCTTTTTTTTCACACATTTTTTGATTGAAAAATTTTCTGTCTCCTACTTCCATTTCGAGGCAGCAGCTAAGCTAGTTTGCGCATCGGATACACAGAAACAGGATATCTGGCCTGAAATGTGCGATTGGAGGATATACCCAGATTGTGGGTATCAAGGAGTGTGGGCTATACACTGCCCTTTTTTTTCACACATTTTTTGATTGAAAAATTTTCTGTCTCCTACTTCCATTTCGAGGCAGCAGCTAAGCTAGTTTGCGCATCGGATACACAGAAACAGGATATCTCTCCTGATATGTGCGATTGGAGGATATACCCAGATTGTGGGTATCAAGGAGTGTGGGCTATACACTGCCCTTTTTTTCACACATTTTTTGGTTGAAAAATTTTCTGTCTAATACATCCATTTCGAGGCAGCAGCTAAGCTAGTTTGCGCCTCGGATACACAGAAACAGGATATCTGGCCTGAAATGTGCGATTGGAGGATATACCCAGATTGTGGGTATCAGGAAGTGTGGGCTATACATTGCCCTTTTTCTCACACATTTTTTGGTTGAAAAATTTTCTGTCTCCTACATCCATTTCGAGGCAGCAGCTAAGCTAGTTTGCGCATCGGATACACAGAAACAGGATATCTGACCTGAAATGTGCGATTGGAGGATATACCCAGATTGTGGGTATCAGGAAGTGTGGGGTATAGACTGCCCTTTTTTTCACACATTTTTTGGTTGAAAAATTTTCTGTCTCCTACATCCATTTCGAGTTAGCAGCTAAGCTAGTTTGCGCCTCGGATACACAGAAACAGGATATCTGGCCTAATATGTGCGATTGGAGGATATACCCAGATTGTGGGTATCAGGAAGTGTGGGTATACACTGCCCTTTTTTCACACATTTTTTGGTTGAAAAATGTTCTGTCTCCTACTTCCATTTCGAGGCAGCAGCTAAGCTAGTTTGCGCATCGGATACACAGAAACAGGATATCTGGCCTGAAATGTGCGATTGGAGGATATACCCAGATTGTGGGTATTAAGAAGTGTGGGCTATACACTGCCCTTTTTTTCACACATTTTTTGGTTGAAAAATTTTCTGTCTCCTACATCCATTTCGAGGCAGCAGCAAAGCTAGTTTGCGCCTCGGATACACAGAAACAGGACATCTGGCCTGAAATGTGCGATTGGAGGATATACCCAGATTGTGGGTATCAGGAAGTGTGGGCTATACACTGCCCTTTTTTTCACTCATTTTTTGGTTGAAAAATTTTCTGTCTCCTACATCCATTTCGAGGCAGCAGCAAAGCTAGTTTGCGCCTCGAATACACAGAAACAGGATATCTGGCCTGAAATGTGCGATTGGAGGATATACCCAGATTGTGGGTATTAAGAAGTGTGGGCTATACACTGCCCTTTTTTTCACACATTTTTTGGTTGAAAAATTTTCTGTCTCCTACATCCATTTCGAGGCAGCAGCAAAGCTAGTTTGCGCCTCGGATACACAGAAACAGGATATCTGGCCTGAAATGTGCGATTGGAGGATATACCCAGATTGTGGGTATTAAGAAGTGTGGGCTATACACTGCCCTTTTTTTCACACATTTTTTGGTTGAAAAATTTTCTGTCTCCTACATCCATTTCGAGGCAGCAGCAAAGCTAGTTTGCGCCTCGGATACACAGAAACAGGATATCTGGCCTGAAATGTGCGATTGGAGTATATACCCAGATTGTGGGTATCAAGGAGTGTGGGCTATACACTGCCCTTTTTTCACACATTTTTTGGTTGAAAGATGTTCTGTCTCCTACTTCCATTTCGAGGCAGCAGCTAAGCTAGTTTGCGCATCGGATACACAGAAACAGGATATCTGGCCTGAAATGTGCGATTGGAGGATATACCCAGATTGTGGGTATTAAGAAGTGTGGGCTATACACTGCCCTTTTTTTCACACATTTTTTGGTTGAAAAATTTTCTGTCTCCTACATCCATTTCGAGGCAGCAGCAAAGCTAGTTTGCGCCTCGGATACACAGAAACAGGATATCTGGCCTGAAATGTGCGATTGGAGGATATACCCAGATTGTGGGTATAAAGAATTGTGGGCTATACACTGCCCTTTTTTTCACACATTTTTTGGTTGAAAAATTTTCTGTCTCCTACATCCATTTCGAGGCAGCAGCAAAGCTAGTTTGCGCCTCGGATACACAGAAACAGGATATCTGGCCTGAAATGTGCGATTGGAGGATATACCCAGATTGTGGGTATTAAGAAGTGTGGGCTATACACTGCCCTTTTTTTCACACATTTTTTGGTTGAAAAATTTTCTGTCTCCTACATCCATTTCGAGGCAGCAGCAAAGCTAGTTTGCGCCTCGGATACACAGAAACAGGATATCTGGCCTTAAATGTGCGATTGGAGGATATACCCAGATTGTGGGTATCAAGAAGTGTGGGCTATACACTGCCCTTTTTTTCACTCATTTTTTGGTTGAAAAATTTTCTGTCTCCTACATCCATTTCGAGGCAGCAGCTAAGCTAGTTTGCGCCTCGGATACACAGAAACAGGATATCTGGCCTGATATGTGCGATTGGAGGATATACCCAGATTGTGGGTACCAAGAAGTGTGGGCTATACACTGCCCTTTTTTTCACTCATTTTTTGGTTGAAAAATTTTCTGTCTCCTACATCCATTTCGAGGCAGCAGCTAAGCTAGTTTGCGCATCGGATACACAGAAACAGGACATCTGGCCTGAAATGTGCGATTGGAGGATATACCCAGATTGTGGGTATCAAGAAGTGTGGGCTTTACACTGCCCTTTTTTTCACTCATTTTTTGGTTGAAAAATTTTCTGTCTCCTACATCCATTTCGAGGCAGCAGCAAAGCTAGTTTGCGCCTCGAATACACAGAAACAGGATATCTGGCCTGAAATGTGCGATTGGAGGATATACCCAGATTGTGGGTATCAGGAAGTGTGGGCTATACACTGCCCTTTTTTTCACACATTTTTTGGTTGAAAAATTTTCTGTCTAATACATCCATTTCGAGGCAGCAGCTAAGCTAGTTTGAGCCTCGGATACACAGAAACAGGATATCTGGCCTGAAATGTGCGATTGGAGGATATACCCAGATTGTGGGTATCAGGAAGTGTGGGCACACTGCCCTTTTTTCACACATTTTTTGGTTGAAAAATTTTCTGTCTCCTACATCCATTTCGAGGCAGCAGCTAAGCTAGTTTGCGCCTCGGAAACACAGAAACAGGATATCTGGCCTGAAATGTGCGATTGGAGGATATACCCAGATTGTGGGTACCAAGAAGTGTGGGCTATACACTGCCCTTTTTTTCACTCATTTTTTGGTTGAAAAATTTTCTGTCTCCTACATCCATTTCGAGGCAGCAGCTAAGCTAGTTTGCGCATCGGATACACAGAAACAGGACATCTGGCCTGAAATGTGCGATTGGAGGATATACCCAGGTTGTGGGTATCAAGAAGTGTGGGCCTTACACTGCCCTTTTTTTCACTCATTTTTTGGTTGAAAAATTTTCTGTCTCCTACATCCATTTCGAGGCAGCAGCTAAGCTAGTTTGCGCCTCGGATACACAGAAACAGGACATCTGGCCTGAAATGTGCGATTGGAGGATATACCCAGATTGTGGGTATCAGGAAGTGTGGGCTATACACTGCCCTTTTTTTCACTCATTTTTTGGTTGAAAAATTTTCTGTCTCCTACATCCATTTCGAGGCAGCAGCAAAGCTAGTTTGCGCCTCGAATACACAGAAACAGGATATCTGGCCTGAAATGTGCGATTGGAGGATATACCCAGATTGTGGGTATCAGGAAGTGTGGGCTATACACTGCCCTTTTTTTCACACATTTTTTGGTTGAAAAATTTTCTGTCTAATACATCCATTTCGAGGCAGCAGCTAAGCTAGTTTGAGCCTCGGATACACAGAAACAGGATATCTGGCCTGAAATGTGCGATTGGAGGATATACCCAGATTGTGGGTATCAGGAAGTGTGGGCTATACACTGCCCTTTTTTTCACTCATTTTTTTGTTGAAATATTTTCTGTCTCCTACATCCATTTCGAGGCAGCAGCTAAGCTAGTTTGCGCATCGGATACACAGAAACAGGATATCTCTCCTGATATGTGCGATTGGAGGATATACCCAGATTGTGGGTATCAAGGAGTGTGGGCTATACACTGCCCTTTTTTTCACACATTTTTTGGTTGAAAAATTTTCTGTCTAATACATCCATTTCGAGGCAGCAGCTAAGCTAGTTTGCCCATCGGATACACAGAAACAGGACATCTGGCCTGAAATGTGCGATTGGAGGATATACCCAGATTGTGGGTATCAGGAAGTGTGGGCTATACACTGCCCTTTTTTTTCACACATTTTTTGATTGAAAAATTTTCTGTCTCCTACTTCCATTTCGAGGCAGCAGCTAAGCTAGTTTGCGCATCGGATACACAGAAACAGGATATCTCTCCTGATATGTGCGATTGGAGGATATACCCAGATTGTGGGTATCAAGGAGTGTGGGCTATACACTGCCCTTTTTTTCACACATTTTTTGGTTGAAAAATTTTCTGTCTAATACATCCATTTCGAGGCAGCAGCTAAGCTAGTTTGCGCCTCGGATACACAGAAACAGGATATCTGGCCTGAAATGTGCGATTGGAGGATATACCCAGATTGTGGGTATCAGGAAGTGTGGGCTATACATTGCCCTTTTTCTCACACATTTTTTGGTTGAAAAATTTTCTGTCTCCTACATCCATTTCGAGGCAGCAGCTAAGCTAGTTTGCGCATCGGATACACAGAAACAGGATATCTGACCTGAAATGTGCGATTGGAGGATATACCCAGATTGTGGGTATCAGGAAGTGTGGGGTATAGACTGCCCTTTTTTTCACACATTTTTTGGTTGAAAAATTTTCTGTCTCCTACATCCATTTCGAGTTAGCAGCTAAGCTAGTTTGCGCCTCGGATACACAGAAACAGGATATCTGGCCTAATATGTGCGATTGGAGGATATACCCAGATTGTGGGTATCAGGAAGTGTGGGTATACACTGCCCTTTTTTCACACATTTTTTGGTTGAAAAATGTTCTGTCTCCTACTTCCATTTCGAGGCAGCAGCTAAGCTAGTTTGCGCATCGGATACACAGAAACAGGATATCTGGCCTGAAATGTGCGATTGGAGGATATACCCAGATTGTGGGTATTAAGAAGTGTGGGCTATACACTGCCCTTTTTTTCACACATTTTTTGGTTGAAAAATTTTCTGTCTCCTACATCCATTTCGAGGCAGCAGCAAAGCTAGTTTGCGCCTCGGATACACAGAAACAGGACATCTGGCCTGAAATGTGCGATTGGAGGATATACCCAGATTGTGGGTATCAGGAAGTGTGGGCTATACACTGCCCTTTTTTTCACTCATTTTTTGGTTGAAAAATTTTCTGTCTCCTACATCCATTTCGAGGCAGCAGCAAAGCTAGTTTGCGCCTCGAATACACAGAAACAGGATATCTGGCCTGAAATGTGCGATTGGAGGATATACCCAGATTGTGGGTATTAAGAAGTGTGGGCTATACACTGCCCTTTTTTTCACACATTTTTTGGTTGAAAAATTTTCTGTCTCCTACATCCATTTCGAGGCAGCAGCAAAGCTAGTTTGCGCCTCGGATACACAGAAACAGGATATCTGGCCTGAAATGTGCGATTGGAGGATATACCCAGATTGTGGGTATTAAGAAGTGTGGGCTATACACTGCCCTTTTTTTCACACATTTTTTGGTTGAAAAATTTTCTGTCTCCTACATCCATTTCGAGGCAGCAGCAAAGCTAGTTTGCGCCTCGGATACACAGAAACAGGATATCTGGCCTGAAATGTGCGATTGGAGTATATACCCAGATTGTGGGTATCAAGGAGTGTGGGCTATACACTGCCCTTTTTTCACACATTTTTTGGTTGAAAGATGTTCTGTCTCCTACTTCCATTTCGAGGCAGCAGCTAAGCTAGTTTGCGCATCGGATACACAGAAACAGGATATCTGGCCTGAAATGTGCGATTGGAGGATATACCCAGATTGTGGGTATTAAGAAGTGTGGGCTATACACTGCCCTTTTTTTCACACATTTTTTGGTTGAAAAATTTTCTGTCTCCTACATCCATTTCGAGGCAGCAGCAAAGCTAGTTTGCGCCTCGGATACACAGAAACAGGATATCTGGCCTGAAATGTGCGATTGGAGGATATACCCAGATTGTGGGTATAAAGAATTGTGGGCTATACACTGCCCTTTTTTTCACACATTTTTTGGTTGAAAAATTTTCTGTCTCCTACATCCATTTCGAGGCAGCAGCAAAGCTAGTTTGCGCCTCGGATACACAGAAACAGGATATCTGGCCTGAAATGTGCGATTGGAGGATATACCCAGATTGTGGGTATTAAGAAGTGTGGGCTATACACTGCCCTTTTTTTCACACATTTTTTGGTTGAAAAATTTTCTGTCTCCTACATCCATTTCGAGGCAGCAGCAAAGCTAGTTTGCGCCTCGGATACACAGAAACAGGATATCTGGCCTTAAATGTGCGATTGGAGGATATACCCAGATTGTGGGTATCAAGAAGTGTGGGCTATACACTGCCCTTTTTTTCACTCATTTTTTGGTTGAAAAATTTTCTGTCTCCTACATCCATTTCGAGGCAGCAGCTAAGCTAGTTTGCGCCTCGGATACACAGAAACAGGATATCTGGCCTGATATGTGCGATTGGAGGATATACCCAGATTGTGGGTACCAAGAAGTGTGGGCTATACACTGCCCTTTTTTTCACTCATTTTTTGGTTGAAAAATTTTCTGTCTCCTACATCCATTTCGAGGCAGCAGCTAAGCTAGTTTGCGCATCGGATACACAGAAACAGGACATCTGGCCTGAAATGTGCGATTGGAGGATATACCCAGATTGTGGGTATCAAGAAGTGTGGGCTTTACACTGCCCTTTTTTTCACTCATTTTTTGGTTGAAAAATTTTCTGTCTCCTACATCCATTTCGAGGCAGCAGCAAAGCTAGTTTGCGCCTCGAATACACAGAAACAGGATATCTGGCCTGAAATGTGCGATTGGAGGATATACCCAGATTGTGGGTATCAGGAAGTGTGGGCTATACACTGCCCTTTTTTTCACACATTTTTTGGTTGAAAAATTTTCTGTCTAATACATCCATTTCGAGGCAGCAGCTAAGCTAGTTTGAGCCTCGGATACACAGAAACAGGATATCTGGCCTGAAATGTGCGATTGGAGGATATACCCAGATTGTGGGTATCAGGAAGTGTGGGCACACTGCCCTTTTTTCACACATTTTTTGGTTGAAAAATTTTCTGTCTCCTACATCCATTTCGAGGCAGCAGCTAAGCTAGTTTGCGCCTCGGAAACACAGAAACAGGATATCTGGCCTGAAATGTGCGATTGGAGGATATACCCAGATTGTGGGTACCAAGAAGTGTGGGCTATACACTGCCCTTTTTTTCACTCATTTTTTGGTTGAAAAATTTTCTGTCTCCTACATCCATTTCGAGGCAGCAGCTAAGCTAGTTTGCGCATCGGATACACAGAAACAGGACATCTGGCCTGAAATGTGCGATTGGAGGATATACCCAGGTTGTGGGTATCAAGAAGTGTGGGCCTTACACTGCCCTTTTTTTCACTCATTTTTTGGTTGAAAAATTTTCTGTCTCCTACATCCATTTCGAGGCAGCAGCTAAGCTAGTTTGCGCCTCGGATACACAGAAACAGGACATCTGGCCTGAAATGTGCGATTGGAGGATATACCCAGATTGTGGGTATCAGGAAGTGTGGGCTATACACTGCCCTTTTTTTCACTCATTTTTTGGTTGAAAAATTTTCTGTCTCCTACATCCATTTCGAGGCAGCAGCAAAGCTAGTTTGCGCCTCGAATACACAGAAACAGGATATCTGGCCTGAAATGTGCGATTGGAGGATATACCCAGATTGTGGGTATCAGGAAGTGTGGGCTATACACTGCCCTTTTTTTCACACATTTTTTGGTTGAAAAATTTTCTGTCTAATACATCCATTTCGAGGCAGCAGCTAAGCTAGTTTGAGCCTCGGATACACAGAAACAGGATATCTGGCCTGAAATGTGCGATTGGAGGATATACCCAGATTGTGGGTATCAGGAAGTGTGGGCTATATATACACTGCCCTTTTTTCACACATTTTTTGGTTGAAAAATTTTCTGTCTCCTACATCCATTTCGAGGCAGCAGCTAAGCTAGTTTGCGCCTCGGATACACAGAAACAGGATATCTGGCCTGAAATGTGCGATTGGAGGATATACCCAGATTGTGGGTATCAGGAAGTGTGGGCTATACACTGCCCTTTTTTTCACACATTTTTTGGTTGAAAAATTTTCTGTCTCCTACATCCATTTCGAAACAGCAGCAAAGCTAGTTTGCGCCTCGGAAACACAGAAACAGGATATCTGGCCTGAAATGTGCGATTGGAGGATATATCCAGATTGTGGGTATCAAGAATTGTGGGCTATACACTGCCCTTTTTTTCACTAATTTTTTGGTTGAAAAATTTTATGTCTCCTACATCCATTTCGAGGCAGCAGCTAAGCTAGTTTGCGCCTCGGATACACAGAAACAGGATATCTGGCCTGAAATATGCGATTGGAGGATATACCCAGATTGTGGGTATCAAGAATTGTGGGCTATACACTGCCCTTTTTTTCACACATTTTTTGGTTGAAAAATTTTCTGTCTCCTACATCCATGTCGAGACAGCAGCAAAGTTAGTTTGCGCCTCGGATACACAGAAACAGGATATCTGGCCTGAAATACGCGATTGGAGGATATACCCAGATTGTGGGTACCAAGAAGTGTGGGCTATACACTGCCCTTTTTTTCACTCATTTTTTGGTTGAAAAATTTTCTGTCTCCTACATCCATTTCGAGGCAGCAGCTAAGCTAGTTTGCGCCTCGGATACACAGAAACAGGATATCTGGCCTGAAATATGCGATTGGAGGATATACCCAGATTGTGGGTATCAAGAATTGTGGGCTATACACTGCCCTTATTTTCACACATTTTTTGGTTGAAAAATTTTCTGTCTCCTACATCCATTTCGAGGCAGCAGCTAAGCTAGTTTGCGCCTCGGATACACAGAAACAGGATATCTGGCCTGAAATATGCGATTGGAGGATATACCCAGATTGTGGGTATCAAGAATTGTGGGCTATACACTGCCCTTTTTTTCACACATTTTTTGGTTGAAAAATTTTCTGTCTCCTACATCCATTTCGAGACAGCAGCAAAGTTAGTTTGCGCCTCGGATACACAGAAACAGGATATCTGGCCTGAAATACGCGATTGGAGGATATACCCAGATTGTGGGTACCAAGAAGTGTGGGCTATACACTGCCCTTTTTTTCACTCATTTTTTGGTTGAAAAATTTTCTGTCTCCTACATCCATTTCGAGGCAGCAGCTAAGCTAGTTTGCGCCTCGGATACACAGAAACAGGATATCTGGCCTGAAATATGCGATTGGAGGATATACCCAGATTGTGGGTATCAAGAATTGTGGGCTATACACTGCCCTTATTTTCACACATTTTTTGGTTGAAAAATTTTCTGTCTCCTACATCCATTTCGAGGCAGCAGCTAAGCTAGTTTGCGCCTCGGATACACAGAAACAGGATATCTGGCCTGAAATATGCGATTGGAGGATATACCCAGATTGTGGGTACCAAGAAGTGTGGGCTATACACTGCCCTTTTTTTCACTCATTTTTTTGTTGAAATATTTTCTGTCTCCTACATCCATTTCGAGGCAGCAGCTAAGCTAGTTTGCCCCTCGGATACACAGAAACAGGATATCTGGCCTGAAATGTGCGATTAGGGGATATACGCAGATTGTGGGTACCAAGAAGTGTGGGCTATACACTGCCCTTTTTTTCACTCATTTTTTGGTTGAAAAATTTTCTGTCTCCTACATCCATTTCGAGGCAGCAGCTAAGCTAGTTTGCGCCTCGGATACACAGAAACAGGATATCTGGCCTGAAATGTGCAATTGGAGGATATACCCAGATTGTGGGTACCAAGAAGTGTGGGCTATACACTGCCCTTTTTTTCACTCATTTTTTGGTTGAAAAATTTTCTGTCTCCTACATCCATTTCGAGGCAGCAGCTAAGCTAGTTTGCGCCTCGGATACACAGAAACAGGATATCTGGCCTGAAATATGCGATTGGAGGATATACCCAGATTGTGGGTATCAAGAATTGTGGGCTATACACTGCCCTTTTTTTCACTAATTTTTTGGTTGAAAAATTGTATGTCTCCTACATCCATTTCGAGGCAGCAGCTAAGCTAGTTTGCGCCTCGGATACACAGAAACAGGATATCTGGCCTGAAATATGCGATTGGAGGATATACCCAGATTGTGGGTATCAAGAATTGTGGGCTATACACTGCCCTTTTTTTCACACATTTTTTGGTTGAAAAATTTTCTGTCTCCTACATCCATTTCGAGACAGCAGCAAAGTTAGTTTGCGCCTCGGATACACAGAAATAGGATATCTGGCCTGAAATACGCGATTGGAGGATATACCCAGATTGTGGGTACCAAGGAGTGTGGGCTATACACTGCCCTTTTTTTCACTCATTTTTTGGTTGAAAAATTTTCTGTCTCCTACATCCATTTCGAGGCAGCAGCTAAGCTAGTTTGCGCCTCGGATACACAGAAACAGGATATCTGGCCTGAAATATGCGATTGGAGGATATACCCAGATTGTGGGTATCAAGAATTGTGGGCTATACACTGCCCTTATTTTCACACATTTTTTGGTTGAAAAATTTTCTGTCTCCTACATCCATTTCGAGGCAGCAGCTAAGCTAGTTTGCGCCTCGGATACACAGAAACAGGATATCTGGCCTGAAATATGCGATTGGAGGATATACCCAGATTGTGGGTATCAGGAAGTGTGGGCTCACTGCCCTTTTTTTTCACACATTTTTTGATTGAAAAATTTTATGTCTCCTACATCCATTTCGAGGCAGCAGCTAAGCTAGTTTGCGCCTCGGATACACAGAAACAGGATATCTGGCCTGAAATATGCGATTGGAGGATATACCCAGATTGTGGGTACCAAGAAGTGTGGGCTATACACTGCCCTTTTTTTCACTCATTTTTTTGTTGAAATATTTTCTGTCTCCTACATCCATTTCGAGGCAGCAGCTAAGCTAGTTTGCCCCTCGGATACACAGAAACAGGATATCTGGCCTGAAATGTGCGATTAGAGGATATACGCAGATTGTGGGTACCAAGAAGTGTGGGCTATACACTGCCCTTTTTTTCACTCATTTTTTGGTTGAAAAATTTTCTGTCTCCTACATCCATTTCGAGGCAGCAGCTAAGCTAGTTTGCGCCTCGGATACACAGAAACAGGATATCTGGCCTGATATGTGCGATTGGAGGATATACCCAGATTGTGGGTATCAAGAAGTGTGGGCTATACACTGCCCTTTTTTTCACACATTTTTTGGTTGAAAAATTTTCTGTCTCCTACATCCATTTCGAGGCAGCAGTTAAGCTAGTTTGCCCCTCGGATACACAGAAACAGGATATCTGGCCTGAAATGTGCGATTAGAGGATATACCCAGATTGTGGGTACCAAGAAGTGTGGGCTATACACTGCCCTTTTTTTCACTAATTTTTTGGTTGAAAAATTTTCTGTCTCCTACATCCATTTCGAGGCAGCAGCAAAGCTAGTTTGAGCCGCGGATACACAGAAACAGGATATCTGGCCTGAAATGTGCGATTGGAGGATATACCCAGATTGTGGGCATCAAGAAGTGTGGGCTATACACTGCCCTTTTTTTCACTCATTTTTTTGAAAAATTTTCTGTCTCCTACATCCATTTCGAGGCAGCAGCTAAGCTAGTTTGCGCCTCGGATACACAGAAACAGGATATCTGGCCTGATATGTGCGATTAGAGGATATACCCAGATTGTGGGTACCAAGAAGTGTGGGCTATACACTGCCCTTTTTTTCACTCATTTTTTGGTTGAAAAATTTTCTGTCTCCTACATCCATTTCGAGGCAGCAGTTAAGCTAGTTTGCCCCTCGGATACACAGAAACAGGATATCTGGCCTGAAATGTGCGATTAGAGGATATACCCAGATTGTGGGTACCAAGAAGTGTGGGCTATACACTGCCCTTTTTTTCACTCATTTTTTGGTTGAAAAATGTTCTGTCTCCTACATCCATTTCGAGGCAGCAGCTAAGCTAGTTTGCGCCTCGGATACACAGAAACAGGATATCTGGCCTGAAATATGCGATTGGATTATATACCCAGATTGTGGGTATCAAGAATTGTGGGCTATACACTGCCCTTATTTTCACACATTTTTTGGTTGAAAAATTTTCTGTCTCCTACATCCATTTCGAGACAGCAGCAAAGCTAGTTTGCGCCTCGGATACACAGAAACAGGATATCTGACCTGAAGTACGCGATTGGAGGATATACCCAGATTGTGGGTATCAAGAAGTGTGGGCTATACACTGCCCTTTTTTTCACTCATTTTTTGGTTGAAAAATTTTATGTCTCCTACATCCATTTCGAGGCAGCAGCTAAGCTAGTTTGCGCCTCGGATACACAGAAACAGGATATCTGGCCTGAAATATGCGATTGGAGGATATACCCAGATTGTGGGTATCAAGAATTGTGGGCTATACACTGCCCTTTTTTTCACTCATTTTTTGGTTGAAAAATTTTCTGTCTCCTACATCCATTTCGAGGCAGCAGCTAAGCTAGTTTGCGCCTCGGATACACAGAAACAGGATATCTGGCCTGAAATGTGCGATTGGAGGATATACCCAGATTGTGGGTATCAGGAAGTGTGGGCTATACACTGCCCTTTTTTTCACACATTTTTTGGTTGAAAAATTTTCTGTCTCCTACATCCATTTCGAGGCAGCAGCTAAGCTAGTTTGCCCCTCGGATACACAGAAACAGGATATCTGGCCTGAAATGTGTGATTGGAGGATATACCCAGATTGTGGGTATCAAGAAGTGTGGGCTATACACTGCCCTTTTTTTCACTCATTTTTTGGTTGAAAAATTTTCTGTCTCCTACATCCATTTCGAGGCAGCAGCTAAGCTAGTTTGCGCATCGGATACACAGAAACAGGATATTTTGCCTGAAATGTGCGATTGGTGGATATATCCAGATTGTGGGTATCAAGAAGTGTGGGCTATACACTGCCCTTTTTTTCACTCATTTTTTGGTTGAAAAATTTTCTGTCTCCTACATCCATTTCGAGGCAGCAGCTAAGCTAGTTTGCGCATCGGATACACAGAAACAGGATATCTGGCCTGAAATGTGCGATTGGAGTATATACCCAGATTGTGGGTATCAAGAAGTGTGGGCTATACACTGCCCTTTTTTTCACTCATTTTTTGGTTGAAAAATTTTCTGTCTCCTACATCCATTTCGAGACAGCAGCAAAGCTAGTTTGCGCCTCGGATACACAGAAACAGGATATCTGGCCTGAAATGTGCGATTGGAGGATATACCCAGATTGTGGGTACCAAGAAGTGTGGGCTATACACTGCCCTTTTTTTCACTCATTTTTTGGTTGAAAAATTTTCTGTCTCCTACATCCATTTCGAGACAGCAGCTAAGCTAGTTTGCGCCTCGGAAACACAGAAACAGGATATCTGGCCTGAAATGTGCGGTTGGAGGATATATCCAGATTGTGGGTATCAAGAAGTGTGGGCTATACACTGCCCTTTTTTTCACTCACTTTTCACTTTTTTGGTTGAAAAATTTTCTGTCTCCTACATCCATTTCGAGGCAGCAGCTAAGCTAGTTTGCGCCTCGGATACACAGAAACAGGATATCTGGCCTGAAATGTGCGATTGGAGGATATACCCAGATTGTGGGTATCAGGAAGTGTGGGCTATACACTGCCCTTTTTTTCACACATTTTTTGGTTGAAAAATTTTCTGTCTCCTACATCCATTTCGAGGCAGCAGCTAAGCTAGTTTGCCCCTCGGATACACAGAAACAGGATATCTGGCCTGAAATGTGCGATTAGAGGATATACCCAGATTGTGGGTACCAAGAAGTGTGGGCTATACACTGCCCTTTTTTTCACACATTTTTTGGTTGAAAAATTTTCTGTCTCCTACATCCATTTCGAGGCAGCAGCTAAGCTAGTTTGCGCCTCGGATACACAGAAACAGGATATCTGGCCTGAAATGTGTGATTGGAGGATATACCCAGATTGTGGGTATCAAGAAGTGTGGGCTATACACTGCCCTTTTTTTCACTCATTTTTTGGTTGAAAAATTTTCTGTCTCCTACATCCATTTCGAGGCAGCAGCTAAGCTAGTTTGCGCATCGGATACACAGAAACAGGATATCTGGCCTGAAATGTGCGATTGGAGTATATACCCAGATTGTGGGTATCAAGAAATGTGGGCTATACACTGCCCTTTTTTTCACTCATTTTTTGGTTGAAAAATTTTCTGTCTCCTACATCCATTTCGAGACAGCAGCAAAGCTAGTTTGCGCCTCGGATACACAGAAACAGGATATCTGGCCTGAAATGTGCGATTGGAGGATATACCCAGATTGTGGGTACCAAGAAGTGTGGGCTATACACTGCCCTTTTTTTCACTCATTTTTTGGTTGAAAAATTTTCTGTCTCCTACATCCATTTCGAGACAGCAGCTAAGCTAGTTTGCGCCTCGGAAACACAGAAACAGGATATCTGGCCTGAAATGTGCGATTGGAGGATATATCCAGATTGTGGGTATCAAGAAGTGTGGGCTATACACTGCCCTTTTTTTCACTCATTTTTTGGTTGAAAAATTTTCTGTCTCCTACATCCATTTCGAAACAGCAGCAAAGGTAGTTTGCGCCTCGGATACACAGAAACAGGATATCTGGCCTGAAATGTGTGATTGGAGGATATACCCAGATTGTGGGTATCAAGAAGTGTGGGCTATACACTGCCCTTTTTTTCACTCATTTTTTGGTTGAAAAATTTTCTGTCTCCATCGGATACACAGAAACAGGATATTTTGCCTGAAATGTGCGATTGGAGGATATACCCAGATTGTGGGTATCAAGAAGTGTGGGCTATACACTGCCCTTTTTTTCACTCATTTTTTGGTTGAAAAATTTTCTGTCTCCTACATCCATTTCGAGGCAGCAGCTAAGCTAGTTTGCGCCTCGGATACACAGAAACAGGATATCTGGTCTGAAATGTGCGATTGGAGGATATACCCAGATTGTGGGTATTAAGAAGTGTGGGCTATACACTGCCCTTTTTTTCACACATTTTTTGGTTGAAAAATTTTATGTCTCCTACATCCATTTCGAGGCAGCAGCTAAGCTAGTTTGCGCATCGGATACACAGAAACAGGATATCTGGCCTGAAATACGCGATTGGAGGATATACCCAGATTGTGGGTATCAAGAATTGTGGGCTATACACTGCCCTTTTTTTCACTCATTTTTTGGTTGAAAAATTTTCTGTCTCCTACATCCATTTCGAGACAGCAGCAAAGCTAGTTTGCGCCTCGGATACACAGAAACAGGATATCTGGCCTGAAATGTGCGATTGGAGGATATACCCAGATTGTGGGTATTAAGAAGTGTGGGCTATACACTGCCCTTTTTTTCACACATTTTTTGGTTGAAAAATTTTATGTCTCCTACATCCATTTCGAGGCAGCAGCTAAGCTAGTTTGCGCATCGGATACACAGAAACAGGATATCTGGCCTGAAATGTGCGATTGGAGTATATACCCAGATTGTGGGTATCAAGAGGTGTGGGCTATACACTGCCCTTTTTTTCACACATTTTTTGGTTGAAAAATTTTATGTCTCCTACATCCATTTCGAGGCAGCAGCTAAGCTAGTTTGCGCATCGGATACACAGAAACAGGACATCTGGCCTGAAATGTGCGATTGGAGTATATACCCAGATTGTGGGTATCAAGAAGTGTGGGCTATACACTGCCCTTTTTTTCACACATTTTTTGATTGAAAAATTTTCTGTCTCCTACTTCCATTTCGAGGCAGCAGCAAAGCTAGTTTGCGCCTCGAATACACAGAAACAGGATATCTGGCCTGATATGTGCGATTGGAGGATATACCCAGATTGTGGGTATCAGGAAGTGTGGGCTATACACTGCCCTTTTTTTCACACATTTTTTGGTTGAAAAATTTTCTGTCTCCTACATCCATTTCGAGGCAGCAGCTAAGCTAGTTTGCGCCTCCGATACACAGAAACAGGATATCTGGCCTGAAATGTGCGATTGGAGGATATACCCAGATTGTGGGTATCAGGAAGTGTGGGCTATACACTGCTCTTTTTTTCACACATTTTTTGGTTGAAAAATTTTCTGTCTCCTACATCCATTTCGAGGCAGCAGCTAAGCTAGTTTGCGCCTTGGATACACAGAAACAGGATATCTGGCCTGAAATGTGCGATTGGAGGATATACCCAGATTGTGGGTATCAAGAAGTGTGGGCTATACACTGCCCTTTTTTTCACTCATTTTTTGGTTGAAAAATTTTCTGTCTCCTACATCCATTTCGAGGCAGCAGCTAAGCTAGTTTGCGCATCGGATACACAGAAACAGGACATCTGGCCTGAAATGTGCGATTGGAGGATATACCCAGATTGTGGGTATCAGGAAGTGTGGGCTAAACACTGCCCTTTTTTTCACACATTTTTTGGTTGAAAAATTTTATGTCTCCTACATCCATTTCGAGGCAGCAGCTAAGCTAGATTGCGCCTCGGTTACACAGAAACAGGATATCTGGCCTGATATGTGCGATTGGAGGATATACCCAGATTGTGGGTATCAAGAAGTGTGGGCTATACACTGCCCTTTTTTTCACTCATTTTTTGGTTGAAAAATTTTCTGTCTCCTACACCCATTTCGAGGCAGCAGCTAAGCTAGATTGCGCCTCGGATACACAGAAACAGGATATCTGGCCTGATATGTGCGATTGGAGGATATACCCAGATTTTGGGTATCAGGAAGTGTGGGCTATACACTGCCCTTTTTTTCACACATTTTTTGGTTGAAAAATTTTATGTCTCCTACATCCATTTCGAGGCAGCAGCTAAGCTAGATTGCGCCTCGGTTACACAGAAACAGGATATCTGGCCTGATATGTGCGATTGGAGGATATACCCAGATTGTGGGTATCAGGAAGTGTGGGCTATACACTGCCCTTTTTTTCACACATTTTTTGGTTGAAAAATTTTCTGTCTCCTACATCCATTTCGAGGCAGCAGCTAAGCTAGTTTGCGCCTCCGATACACAGAAACAGGATATCTGGCCTGAAATGTGCGATTGGAGGATATACCCAGATTGTGGGTATCAGGAAGTGTGGGCTAAACACTGCCCTTTTTTTCACACATTTTTTGGTTGAAAAATTTTATGTCTCCTACATCCATTTCGAGGCAGCAGCTAAGCTAGATTGCGCCTCGGTTACACAGAAACAGGATATCTGGCCTGATATGTGCGATTGGAGGATATACCCAGATTGTGGGTATCAAGAAGTGTGGGCTATACACTGCCCTTTTTTTCACACATTTTTGGTTGAAATATTTTATGTCTCCTACATCCATTTCGAGGCAGCAGCTAAGCTAGATTGCGCCTCGGATACACAGAAACAGGATATCTGGCCTGATATGTGCGATTGGAGGATATACCCAGATTGTGGGTATCAGGACACTGCCCTTTTTTTCACACATTTTTTGGTTGAAAAATTTTCTGTCTCCTACATCCATTTCGAGGCAGCAGCTAAGCTAGTTTGCGCCTCCGATACACAGAAACAGGATATCTGGCCTGAAATGTGCGATTAGAGGATATACCCAGATTGTGGGTACCAAAAAGTGTGGGCTATACACTGCCCTTTTTTTCACTCATTTTTTGGTTGAAAAATTTTCTGTCTCCTACTTCCATTTCGAGACAGCAGCAAAGCTAGTTTGAGCCGCGGATACACAGAAACAGGATATCTGGCCTGAAATGTGCGATTAGAGGATATACCCAGATTGTGGGTACCAAGAAGTGTGGGCTATACACTGCCCTTTTTTTCACACATTTTTTGGTTGAAAAATTTTCTGTCTCCTACATCCATTTCGAGGCAGCAGCTAAGCTCGTTTGCGCCTCCGATACACAGAAACAGGATATCTGGCCTGAAATGTGCGATTGGAGGATATACCCAGATTGTGGGTATCAAGAAGTGTGGGCTATACACTGCCCTTTTTTTCACACATTTTTAGTTGAAAAATTTTATGTCTCCTACATCCATTTCGAGGCAGCAGCAAAGCTAGATTGCGCCTCGGATACACAGAAACAGGATATCTGGCCTGATATGTGCGATTGGAGGATATACCCAGATTGTGGGTATCAGGAAGTGTGGGCTATACACTGCCCTTTTTTTCACACATTTTTTGGTTGAAAAATTTTCTGTCTCCTCCATCCATTTCGAGGCAGCAGCTAAGCTAGTTTGCGCCTCCGATACACAGAAACAGGATATCTGGCCTGAAATGTGCGATTGGAGGATATACCCAGATTGTGGGTATCAAGAAGTGTGGGCTATACACTGCCCTTTTTTTCACACATTTTTGGTTGAAAAATTTTATGTCTCCTACATCCATTTCGAGGCAGCAGCAAAGCTAGATTGCGCCTCGGATACACAGAAACAGGATATCTGGCCTGATATGTGCGATTGGAGGATATACCCAGATTGTGGGTATCAGGAAGTGTGGGCTATACACTGCCCTTTTTTTCACACATTTTTTGGTTGAAAAATTTTCTGTCTCCTACATCCATTTCGAGGCAGCAGCTAAGCTAGTTTGCGCATCGGATACACAGAAACAGGACATCTGGCCTGAAATGTGCGATTGGAGGATATACCCAGATTGTGGGTATCAAGAAGTGTGGGCTATACACTGCCCTTTTTTTCACTAATTTTTTGGTTGAAAAATTTTCTGTCCCCTACTTCCATTTCGAGGCAGCAGCAAAGCTAGTTTGCGCCTCGGATACACAGAAACAGGATATCTGGCCTGAAATGTGCGATTGGAGGATATACCCAGATTGTGGGTATCAGGAAGTGTGGGCTATACACTGCCCTTTTTTTCACACATTTTTTGGTTGAAAAATTTTCTGTCTCCTACATCCATTTCGAGGCAGCAGCAAAGCTAGTTTGCCCCTCGGATACACAGAAACAGGATATCTGGCCTGAAATGTGCGATTAGAGGATATACCCAGATTGTGGGTACCAAGAAGTGTGGGCTATACACTGCCCTTTTTTTCACTCATTTTTTGGTTGAAAAATTTTCTGTCTCCTACATCCATTTCGAGGCAGCAGCTAAGCTAGTTTGCGCCTCGGATACACAGAAACAGGATATCTGGCCTGAAATGTGCGATTGGAGGATATACCCAGATTGTGGGTATCAGGAAGTGTGGGCTATACACTGCCCTTTTTTTCACACATTTTTTGGTTGAAAAATTTTCTGTCTCCTACATCCATTTCGAGGCAGCAGCTAAGCTAGTTTGTGCCTCGGATACACAGAAACAGGATATCTGGCCTGATATGTGCGATTGGAGGATATACCCAGATTGTGGGTACCAAGAAGTGTGGGCTATACACTGCCCTTTTTTTCACACATTTTTTGGTTGAAAAATTTTCTGTCTCCTACATCCATTTAGAGGCAGCAGCTAAGCTTGTTTGCGCCTCGGAAACACAGAAACAGGATATCTGGCCTGAAATGTGCGATTGGAGGATATATCCAGATTGTGGGTATCAAGAAGTGTGGGCTGGGCTATACACTGCCCTTTTTTTCACTCATTTTTTGGTTGAAAAATGTTCTGTCTCCTACATCCATTTCGAGGCAGCAGCTAAGCTAGTTTGCGCATCGGATACACAGAAACAGGATATCTGGCCTGAAATGTGCGATTGGAGTATATATCCAGATTGTGGGTATCAAGAAGTGTGGGCTATACACTGCCCTTTTTTTCACTCATTTTTTGGTTGAAAAATTTTCTGTCTCCTACATCCATTTCTAGGCAGCAGCTAAGCTAGTTTGCGCCTCGGAAACACAGAAACAGGATATCTGGCCTGAAATGTGCGATTGGAGTACATACCCAGATTGTGGGTATCAAGGAGTGTGGGCTATACACTGCCCTTTTTTTCACTCATTTTTTGGTTGAAAAATGTTCTGTCTCCTACATCCATTTCGAGGCAGCAGCTAAGCTAGTTTGCGCATCGGATACACAGAAACAGGATATCTGGCCTGAAATGTGCGATTGGAGTATATACCCAGATTGTGGGTACCAAGAAGTGTGGGCTATACACTGCCCTTTTTTTCACACATTTTTTGGTTGAAAAATTTTCTGTCTCCTACATCCATTTCGAGACAGCAGCAAAGCTAGTTTGCGCCTCGGATACACAGAAACAGGATATCTGGCCTGAAATACGCGATTGGAGGATATACCCAGATTGTGGGTATCAAGAAGTGTGGGCTATACACTGCCCTTTTTTTCACTCATTTTTTGGTTGAAAAATTTTCTGTCTCCTACATCCATTTAGAGGCAGCAGCTAAGCTAGTTTGCGCATCGGATACACAGAAACAGGATATCTGGCCTGAAATGTGCGATTGGAGTATATACCCAGATTGTGGGTATCAAGAAGTGTGGGCTATACACTGCCCTTTTTTTCACTCATTTTTTGGTTGAAAAATTTTCTGTCTCCTACATCCATTTCTAGGCAGCAGCTAAGCTAGTTTGCGCCTCGGAAACACAGAAACAGGATATCTGGCCTGAAATGTGCGATTGGAGGATATACCCAGATTGTGGGTACCAAGAAGTGTGGGCTATACACTGCCCTTTTTTTCACTCATTTTTTGGTTGAAAAATTTTCTGTCTCCTACATCCATTTCGAGGCAGCAGCTAAGCTAGTTTGCGCCTCGGATACACAGAAACAGGATATCTGGCCTGAAATATGCGATTGGAGGATATACCCAGATTGTGGGAATCAAGAATTGTGGGCTATACACTGCCCTTTTTTCACTCATTTTTTGGTTGAAAAATTTTCTGTCTCCTACATCCATTTCGAGGCAGCAGCTAAGCTAGTTTGCGCCTCGGAAACACAGAAACAGGATATCTGGCCTGAAATGTGCGATTGGAGGATATATCCAGATTGTGGGTATCAAGAAGTGTGGGCTATACACTGCCCTTTTTTTCACTCATTTTTTGGTTGAAAAATTTTCTGTCTCCTACATCCATTTCGAGGCAGCAGCTAAGCTAGTTTGCGCCTCGGAAACACAGAAACAGGATATCTGGCCTGAAATGTGCGATTGGAGTACATACCCAGATTGTGGGTATCAAGAAGTGTGGGCTATACACTGCCCTTTTTTTCACTAATTTTTTGGTTGAAAAATTTTCTGTCCCCTACTTCCATTTCGAGGCAGCAGCAAAGCTAGTTTGCGCCTCGGATACACAGAAACAGGATATCTGGCCTGAAATGTGCGATTGGAGGATATACCCAGATTGTGGGTATCAAGAAGTGTGGGCTATACACTGCCCTTTTTTTCACTAATTTTTTGGTTGAAAAATTTTCTGCCTCCTACTTCCATTTCGAGGCAGCAGCAAAGCTAGTTTGCGCCTCGGATACACAGAAACAGGATATCTGGCCTGATATGTGCGATTGGAGGATATACCCAGATTGTGGGTATCAAGAAGTGTGGGCTATACACTGCCCTTTTTTTCACTAATTTTTTGGTTGAAAAATTTTCTGTCCCCTACTTCCATTTCGAGGCAGCAGCAAAGCTAGTTTGCGCCTCGGATACACAGAAACAGGATATCTGGCCTGAAATATGCGATTGGAGGATATACCCAGATTGTGGGTATCAGGAAGTGTGGGCTATACACTGCCCTTTTTTTCACACATTTTTTGGTTGAAAAATTTTCTGTCTCCTACATCCATTTCGAGGCAGCAGCAAAGCTAGTTTGCCCCTCGGATACACAGAAACAGGATATCTGGCCTGAAATGTGCGATTAGAGGATATACCCAGATTGTGGGTACCAAGAAGTGTGGGCTATACACTGCCCTTTTTTTCACTCATTTTTTGGTTGAAAAATTTTCTGTCTCCTACATCCATTTCGAGGCAGCAGCTAAGCTAGTTTGCGCCTCGGATACACAGAAACAGGATATCTGGCCTGAAATGTGCGATTGGAGGATATACCCAGATTGTGGGTATCAGGAAGTGTGGGCTATACACTGCCCTTTTTTTCACACATTTTTTGGTTGAAAAATTTTCTGTCTCCTACATCCATTTCGAGGCAGCAGCTAAGCTAGTTTGTGCCTCGGATACACAGAAACAGGATATCTGGCCTGATATGTGCGATTGGAGGATATACCCAGATTGTGGGTACCAAGAAGTGTGGGCTATACACTGCCCTTTTTTTCACACATTTTTTGGTTGAAAAATTTTCTGTCTCCTACATCCATTTCGAGGCAGCAGCTAAGCTAGTTTGCGCCTCGGATACACAGAAACAGGATATCTGGCCTGAAATATGCGATTGGAGGATATACCCAGATTGTGGGAATCAAGAATTGTGGGCTATACACTGCCCTTTTTTCACTCATTTTTTGGTTGAAAAATTTTCTGTCTCCTACATCCATTTAGAGGCAGCAGCTAAGCTTGTTTGCGCCTCGGAAACACAGAAACAGGATATCTGGCCTGAAATGTGCGATTGGAGGATATATCCAGATTGTGGGTATCAAGAAGTGTGGGCTATACACTGCCCTTTTTTTCACTCATTTTTTGGTTGAAAAATTTTCTGTCTCCTACATCCATTTAGAGGCAGCAGCTAAGCTTGTTTGCGCCTCGGAAACACAGAAACAGGATATCTGGCCTGAAATGTGCGATTGGAGGATATATCCAGATTGTGGGTATCAAGAAGTGTGGGCTATACACTGCCCTTTTTTTCACTCATTTTTTGGTTGAAAAATTTTCTGTCTCCTACATCCATTTCTAGGCAGCAGCTAAGCTAGTCTGCGCCTCGGAAACACAGAAACAGGATATCTGGCCTGAAATGTGCGATTGGAGGATATACCCAGATTGTGGGTACCAAGAAGTGTGGGCTATACACTGCCCTTTTTTTCACTCATTTTTTGGTTGAAAAATTTTCTGTCTCCTACATCCATTTCGAGGCAGCAGCTAAGCTAGTTTGCGCCTCGGATACACAGAAACAGGATATCTGGCCTGAAATATGCGATTGGAGGATATACCCAGATTGTGGGTATCAAGAATTGTGGGCTATACACTGCCCTTTTTTCACTCATTTTTTGGTTGAAAAATTTTCTGTCTCCTACATCCATTTCGAGGCAGCAGCTAAGCTAGTTTGCGCCTCGGAAACACAGAAACAGGATATCTGGCCTGAAATATGCGATTGGAGGATATACCCAGATTGTGGGTATCAAGAATTGTGGGCTATACACTGCCCTTTTTTCACTCATTTTTTGGTTGAAAAATTTTCTGTCTCCTACATCCATTTCGAGGCAGCAGCTAAGCTAGTTTGCGCCTCGGATACACAGAAACAGGATATCTGGCCTGAAATATGCGATTGGAGGATATACCCAGATTGTGGGTATCAAGAATTGTGGGCTATACACTGCCCTTTTTTCACTCATTTTTTGGTTGAAAAATTTTCTGTCTCCTACATCCATTTCTAGGCAGCAGCTAAGCTAGTTTGCGCCTCGGAAACACAGAAACAGGATATCTGGCCTGAAATGTGCGATTGGAGGATATACCCAGATTGTGGGTATCAAGAAGTGTGGGCTATACATTGCCCTTTTTTTCACACATTTTTTGGTTGAAAAATTTTCTGTCTCCTACATCCATTTCGAGGCAGCAGCTAAGCTAGTTTGCGCATCGGATACACAGAAACAGGACATCTGGCCTGAAATGTGCGATTGGAGGATATACCCAGATTGTGGGTATCAAGAAGTGTGGGCTATACACTGCCCTTTTTTTCACTCATTTTTTGGTTGAAAAATTTTCTGTCTCCTACATCCATTTCGAGGCAGCAGCAAAGCTAGTTTGCGCCTCGGATACACAGAAACAGGATATCTGGCCTGATATGTGCGATTGGAGGATATACCCAGATTGTGGGTATCAAGAAGTGTGGGCTATACACTGCCTTTTTTTTCACACATTTTTTGGTTGAAAAATTTTATGTCTCCTACATCCATTTCGAGGCAGCAGCTAAGCTAGTTTGCGCATCGGATACACAGAAACAGGATATCTGGCCTGATATGTGCGATTGGAGGATATACCCAGATTGTGGGTATCAAGAAGTGTGGGCTATACACTGCCCTTTTTTTCACACATTTTTTGGTTGAAAAATTTTCTGTCTCCTACATCCATTTCGAGGCAGCAGCTAAGCTAGTTTGCGCATCGGATACACAGAAACAGGACATCTGGCCTGAAATGTGCGATTGGAGGATATACCCAGATTGTGGGTATTAAGAAGTGTGGGCTATACACTGCCCTTTTTTTCACACATTTTTTGGTTGAAAAATTTTCTGTCTCCTACATCCATTTCGAGACAGCAGCAAAGCTAGTTTGCGCCTCGGATACACAGAAACAGGATATCTGGCCTGAAATGTGCGATTGGAGGATATACCCAGATTGTGGGTATCAAGAAGTGTGGGCTATACACTGCCCTTTTTTTCACTCATTTTTTGGTTGAAAAATTTTCTGTCTCCTACATCCATTTCGAGGCAGCAGCAAAGCTAGTTTGCGCCTCGGATACACAGAAACAGGATATCTGGCCTGATATGTGCGATTGGAGGATATACCCAGATTGTGGGTATCAAGAAGTGTGGGCTATACACTGCCTTTTTTTTCACACATTTTTTGGTTGAAAAATTTTATGTCTCCTACATCCATTTCGAGGCAGCAGCTAAGCTAGTTTGCGCATCGGATACACAGAAACAGGATATCTGGCCTGATATGTGCGATTGGAGGATATACCCAGATTGTGGGTACCAAGAAGTGTGGGCTATACACTGCCCTTTTTTTCACACATTTTTTGGTTGAAAAATTTTCTGTCTCCTACATCCATTTCGAGGAGGATATACCCAGATTGTGGGTATCAAGAAGTGTGGGCTATACACTGCCCTTTTTTTCACACATTTTTTGGTTGAAAAATTTTCTGTCTCCTACATCCATTTCGAGGCAGCAGCTAAGCTAGTTTGCGCCTCCGATACACAGAAACAGGATATCTGGCCTGAAATGTGCGATTGGAGGATATACCCAGATTGTGGGTATCAAGAAGTGTGGGCTATACACTGCCCTTTTTTTCACTCATTTTTTGGTTGAAAAATATTCTGTCTCCTACATCCATTTCGAAACAGCAGCAAAGCTAGTTTGCGCCTCGGATACACAGAAACAGGATATCTGGCCTGAAATGTGCGATTGGAGGATATACCCAGATTGTAGGTGTCAAGAATTGTGGAATACACTGCCCTTTTTTTCACACATTTTTTGGTTGAAAAATTTTCTGTCTCCTACATCCATTTCGAGACAGCAGCAAAGCTAGTTTGCGCCGCGGATACACAGAAACAGGATATCTGGCCTGAAATACGCGATTGGAGGATATACCCAGATTGTGGGTATCAAGAATTGTGGGCTATACACTGCCCTTTTTTTCACACATTTTTTAGTTGAAAAATTTTATGTCTCCTACATCCATTTCGAGGCAGCAGCTAAGCTAGTTTGCGCATCGGCTACACAGAAACAGGATATCTGGCCTGAAATGTGCGATTGGAGTATATACCCAGATTGTGGGTATCAAGAAGTGTGGGCTATACACTGCCCTTTTTTTCACTCATTTTTTGGTTGACAAAAATTTTCTGTCTCCATCGGATACACAGAAACAGGATATTTTGCCTGAAATGTGCGATTGGAGGATATACCCAGATTGTGGGTGTCAAGAAGTGTGGGCTATACATTGCCCTTTTTTTCACACATTTTTTGGTTGAAAAATTTTCTGTCTCCTACATCCATTTCGAGGCAGCAGCTAAGCTAGTTTGCGCATCGGATACACAGAAACAGGATATCTGGCCTGAAATACGCGATTGGAGGATATACCCAGATTGTGGGTATCAAGAATTGTGGGCTATACACTGCCCTTTTTTTCACACATTTTTTGGTTGAAAAATTTTCTGTCTCCTACATCCATTTCGAGGCAGCAGCTAAGCTAGTTTGCGCATCGGATACACAGAAACAGGACATCTGGCCTGAAATGTGCGATTGGAGGATATACCCAGATTGTGGGTATTAAGAAGTGTGGGCTATACACTGCCCTTTTTTTCACACATTTTTTGGTTGAAAAATTTTCTGTCTCCTACATCCATTTCGAGGAGGATATACCCAGATTGTGGGTATCAAGAAGTGTGGGCTATACACTGCCCTTTTTTTCACACATTTTTTGGTTGAAAAATTTTATGTCTCCTACATCCATTTCGAGGCAGCAGCTAAGCTAGTTTGCGCCTCCGATACACAGAAACAGGATATCTGGCCTGAAATATGCGATTGGAGGATATACCCAGATTGTGGGTATCAAGAAGTGTGGGCTATACATTGCCCTTTTTTTCACTCATTTTTGGTTGAAAAATTCTATGTCTCCTACATCCATTTCGAGGCAGCAGCTAAGCTAGTTTGCGCATCGGATACACAGAAACAGGACATCTGGCCTGAAATGTGCGATTGGAGGATATACCCAGATTGTGGGTATCAAGAAGTGTGGGCTATACACTGCCCTTTTTTTCACACATTTTTGGTTGAAAAATTCTATGTCTCCTACATCCATTTCGAGGCAGCAGCTAAGCAAGTTTGCGCATCGGATACACAGAAACAGGATATCTGGCCTGAAATGTGCGATTGGAGGATATACCCAGATTGTGGGTATCAAAACGTGTGGGCTATACACTGCCCTTTTTTTCACACATTTTTGGTTGAAAAATTCTATGTCTCCTACATCCATTTCGAGGCAGCAGCTAAGCTAGTTTGCGCCTCCGATACACAGAAACAGGATATCTGGCCTGAAATGTGCGATTGGAGTATATACCCAGATTGTGGGTATCAAGAAGTGTGGGCTATACACTGCCCTTTTTTTCACTCATTTTTTGGTTGAAAAATTTTCTGTCTCCTACATCCATTTCGAGGAGGATATACCCAGATTGTGGGTATCAAGAAGTGTGGGCTATACACTGCCCTTTTTTTCACACATTTTTTGGTTGAAAAATTTTATGAAATGTGCGATTGGAGGATATACCCAGATTGTAGGTATCAAGAAGTGTGGGCTATACACTGCCCTTTTTTTCACTCATTTTTTGGTTGAAAAATTTTCGGTCTCCTACATCCATTTCGAGGCAGCAGCTAAGCTAGTTTGCGCCTCCGATACACAGAAACAGGATATCTGGCCTGAAATGTGCGATTGGAGGATATACCCAGATTGTGGGTATCAAGAAGTGTGGGCTATACACTGCCCTTTTTTTCACACATTTTTGGTTGAAAAATTCTATGTCTCCTACATCCATTTCGAGGCAGCAGCTAAGCTAGTTTGCGCATCGGATACACAGAAACAGGACATCTGGCCTGAAATGTGCGATTGGAGTATATACCCAGATTGTGGGTATCAAGAAGTGTGGGCTATACACTGCCCTTTTTATCACTCATTTTTTGGTTGAAAAATTTTCTGTCTCCTACATCCATTTCGAGGCAGCAGCTAAGCTAGTTTGCGCCTCCGATACACAGAAACAGGATATCTGGCCTGAAATGTGCGATTGGAGGATATACCCAGATTGTGGGTATCAAGAATTGTGGGCTATACACTGCCCTTTTTTTCACTCATTTTTTGGTTGAAAAATTTTCTGTCTTCTACATCCATTTCGAGGCAGCAGCAAAGCTAGTTTGCGCATCGGATACACATAAACAGGACATCTGGCCTGAAATGTGCGATTGGAGGATATACCCAGATTGTGGGTATCAAGAATTGTGGGCTATACACTGCCCTTTTTTTCACTCATTTTTTGGTTGAAAAATTTTCTGTCTCCTACATCCATTTCGAGGCAGCAGCAAAGTTAGTTGGAGCCTCGAATACACAGAAACAGGACATCTGGCCTGAAATGTGCGATTGGAGGATATGCCCAGATTGTGGGTATCAAGAAGTGTGGGCTTTACACTGCCCTTTTTTTCACTCATTTTTTGGTTGAAAAATTTTCTGTCTCCTACATCCATTTCGAGGCAGCAGCAAAGCTAGTTTGCGCCTCGGATACACAGAAACAGGATATCTGGCCTGAAATGTGCGATTGGAGGATATACCCAGATTGTGGGTATCCAGAATTGAGGGCATACACTGCCCTTTTTTTCACACATTTTTTGGTTGAAAAATTTTCTGTCTCCTACATCCATTTCGAGGCAGCAGCAAAGCTAGTTTGCGCCTCGGATACACAGAAACAGGATATCTGGCCTGAAATGTGCGATTGGAGGATATACCCAGATTGTGGGTATCAAGAAGTGTGGGCTTTACACTGCCCTTTTTTTCACTCATTTTTTGGTTGAAAAATTTTCTGTCTCCTACTTCCATTTCGAGGCAGCAGCAAAGCTAGTTGGAGCCTCGAATACACAGAAACAGGATATCTGGCCTGAAATGTGCGATTGGAGGATATACCCAGATTGTGGGTACCAAGAAGTGTGGGCTATACACTGCCCTTTTTTTCACTCATTTTTTGGTTGAAAAATTTTCGGTCTCCTACATCCATTTCGAGGCAGCAGCTAAGCTAGTTTGCGCCTCCGATACACAGAAACAGGATATCTGGCCTGAAATGTGCGATTGGAGGATATACCCAGATTGTGGGTATCAAGAAGTGTGGGCTATACACTGCCCTTTTTTTCACACATTTTTTGGTTGAAAAATTTTATGTCTCCTACATCCATTTCGAGGCAGCAGCAAAGCTAGTTTGCGCCTCGGATGCACAGAAACAGGATATCTGGCCTGAAGTGTGCGATTGGAGGATATACCCAGATTGTGGGTATCAAGAATTGTGGGCTATACACTGCCCTTTTTTTCACATATTTTTTGGTTGAAAAATTTTCTGTCTCCTACATCCATTTCGAGGCAGCAGCAAAGCTAGTTTGCGCCTCGGATACACAGAAACAGGATATCTGGCCTGAAATGTGCGATTGGAGGATATACCCAGATTGTGGGTATCAAGAAGTGTGGGCTTTACACTGCCCTTTTTTTCACTCATTTTTTGGTTGAAAAATTTTCTGTCTCCTACTTCCATTTCGAGGCAGCAGCAAAGCTAGTTGGAGCCTCGAATACACAGAAACAGGATATCTGGCCTGAAATGTGCGATTGGAGGATATACCCAGATTGTGGGTACCAAGAAGTGTGGGCTATACACTGCCCTTTTTTTCACACATTTTTTGGTTGAAAAGTTTTCTGTCTCCTACATCCATTTCGAGGCAGCAGCAAAGCTAGTTTGCGCCTCGGATACACAGAAACAGGATATCTGGCCTGAAATGTGCGATTGGAGGATATACCCAGATTGTGGGTATCAGGAAGTGTGGGCTATACACTGCCCTTTTTTTCACACATTTTTTGGTTGAAAAATTTTCTGTCTCCTACATCCATTTCGAGGCAGCAGCAAAGCTAGTTTGCGCCTCGGATACACAGAAACAGGATATCTGGCCTGAAGTGTGCGATTGGAGGATATACCCAGATTGTGGGTATCAAGAATTGTGGGCTATACACTGCCCTTTTTTTCACACATTTTTTGGTTGAAAAATTTTATGTCTCCTACATCCATTTCGAGGCAGCAGCAAAGCTAGTTTGCGCCTCGGATACACAGAAACAGGATATCTGGCCTGAAGTGTGCGATTGGAGGATATACCCAGATTGTGGGTATCAAGAATTGTGGGCTATACACTGCCCTTTTTTTCACACATTTTTTGGTTGAAAAGTTTTCTGTCTAATACATCCATTTCGAGGCAGCAGCAAAGCTAGTTTGCGCCTCGGATACACAGAAACAGGATATCTGGCCTGAAATGTGCGATTGGAGGATATACCCAGATTGTGGGTATCAAGAATTGTGGGCTATACACTGCCCTTTTTTTCACACATTTTTTGGTTGAAAAATTTTCTGTCTTCTACATCCATTTCGAGGCAGCAGCAAAGCTAGTTTGCGCATCGGATACACATAAACAGGACATCTGGCCTGAAATGTGCGATTGGAGGATATACCCAGATTGTGGGTATCAAGAAGTGTGGGCTTTACACTGCCCTTTTTTTCACTCATTTTTTGGTTGAAAAATTTTCTGTCTCCTACATCCATTTCGAGGCAGCAGCAAAGCTAGTTTGCGCATCGGATACACATAAACAGGACATCTGGCCTGAAATGTGCGATTGGAGGATATACCCAGATTGTGGGTATAAAGAAGTGTGGGCTATACACTGCCCTTTTTTTCACATATTTTTTGATTGAAAAATTTTCTGTCTCCTACTTCCATTTCGAGGCAGCAGCTAAGCTAGTTTGCGCCTCGGATACACAGAAACAGGATATCTGGCCTGAAATGTGCGATTGGAGGATATACCCAGATTGTGGGTATCAGGAAGTGTGGGCTATACACTGTCCTTTTTTCTCACATTTTTTGGGTGAAAAATTTTCTGTCTCCTACATCCATTTCGAGGCAGCAGCTAAGCTAGTTTGCGCCTCGGATACACAGAAACAGGATATCTGGCCTGAAATGTGCGATTGGAGGATATACCCAGATTGTGGGTATCAAGAAGTGTGGGCTATACACTGCCCTTTTTTCACTAATTTTTTGGTTGAAAAATTTTCTGTCTAATACATCCATTTCGAGGCAGCAGCTAAGCTAGTTTGCGCCTCGGATACACAGAAACAGGATATCTGGCCTGAAATGTGCGATTGGAGGATATACCCAGATTGTGGGTATCAGGAAGTGTGGGCTATACACTGCCCTTTTTTTCACTCATTTTTTGGTTGAAAAATTTTCTGTCTAATACATCCATTTCGAGGCAGCAGCTAAGCTAGTTTGCGCCTCGGATACACAGAAACAGGATATCTGGCCTGAAATGTGCGATTGGAGGATATACCCAGATTGTGGGTATCAGGAAGTGTGGGCTATACACTGTCCTTTTTTCTCACATTTTTTGGGTGAAAAATTTTCTGTCTCCTACATCCATTTCGAGGCAGCAGCTAAGCTAGTTTGCGCCTCGGATACACAGAAACAGGATATCTGGCCTGAAATGTGCGATTGGAGGATATACCCAGATTGTGGGTATCAAGAAGTGTGGGCTATACACTGCCCTTTTTTCACTAATTTTTTGGTTGAAAAATTTTCTGTCTAATACATCCATTTCGAGGCAGCAGCTAAGCTAGTTTGCGCCTCGGATACACAGAAACAGGATATCTGGCCTGAAATGTGCGATTGGAGGATATACCCAGATTGTGGGTATCAGGAAGTGTGGGCTATACACTGTCCTTTTTTCTCACATTTTTTGGGTGAAAAATTTTCTGTCTCCTACATCCATTTCGAGGCAGCAGCTAAGCTAGTTTGCGCCTCGGATACACAGAAACAGGATATCTGGCCTGAAATGTGCGATTGGAGGATATACCCAGATTGTGGGTATCAAGAAGTGTGGGCTATACACTGCCCTTTTTTCACTAATTTTTTGGTTGAAAAATTTTCTGTCTAATACATCCATTTCGAGGCAGCAGCTAAGCTAGTTTGCGCCTCGGATACACAGAAACAGGATATCTGGCCTGAAATGTGCGATTGGAGGATATACCCAGATTGTGGGTATCAGGAAGTGTGGGGTATAGACTGCCCTTTTTTCACACATTTATTGGATGAAAAATTTTCTGTCTCCTACATCCATTTCGAGGAAGCAGCTAAGCTAGTTTGCGCATCGGATACACAGAAACAGGATATCTGGCCCGAAATGTGTTTTTGGAGGGTATACCCAGATTGTGGGTATCAAGAATTGTGGGCTATACACTGCCCTTTTTTTCACACATTTTTTGGTTGAAAAATTTTATGTCTCCTACATCCATTTCGAGGAAGCAGCTAAGCTAGTTTGCGCCTCGGATACACAGAAACAGGATATCTGGCCTGAAATGTGCGATTGGAGGATATACCCAGATTGTGGGTATCAGGAAGTGTGGGCTATACACTGCCCTTTTTTTCACACATTTTTTGGTTGAAAAGATTTCTGTCTCCTACATCCATTTCGAGGCAGCAGCAAAAATAGTTTGCGCCTCGGATACACAGAAACAGGATATCTGGCCTGAAATGTGCGATTGGAGGATATACCCAGATTGTGGGTATCGAGAATTGTGGGCTATACACTGCCCTTTTTTTCACACATTTTTTGGTTGAAAAGTTTTCTGTCTCCTACATCCATATCGAGGCAGCAGCAAAGCTAGTTTGCGCATCGGATACACAGAAACAGGATATCTGGCCTGAAATGTGCGGTTGGAGGATATACCCAGATTGTGGGTATCGAGAATTGTGGGCTATACACTGCCCTTTTTTTCACACATTTTTTGGTTGAAAAGATTTCTGTCTCCTACATCCATTTCGAGGCAGCAGCAAAGCTAGTTTGCGCCTCGGATACACAGAAACAGGATATCTGGCCTGAAATGTGCGATTGGAGGATATACCCAGATTGTGGGTATCAGGAAGTGTGGGGTATAGACTGCCCTTTTTTTCACACATTTTTTGGTTGAAAAATTTTCTGTCTTCTACATCCATTTCGAGGCAGCAGCAAAGCTAGTTTGCGCATCGGATACACATAAACAGGACATCTGGCCTGAAATGTGCGATTGGAGGATATACCCAGATTGTGGGTATCAAGAATTGTGGGCTATACACTGCCCTTTTTTTCACTCATTTTTTGGTTGAAAAATTTTCTGTCTAATACATCCATTTCGAGGCAGCAGCTAAGCTAGTTTGCGCCTCGGATACACAGAAACAGGATATCTGGCCTGAAATGTGCGATTGGAGGATATACCCAGATTGTGGGTATCAAGAAGTGTGGGCTATACACTGCCCTTTTTTTCACACATTTTTGGTTGAAAAATTCTATGTCTCCTACATCCATTTCGAGGCAGCAGCTAAGCTAGTTTGCGCATCGGATACACAGAAACAGGACATCTGGCCTGAAATGTGCGATTGGAGTATATACCCAGATTGTGGGTATCAAGAAGTGTGGGCTATACACTGCCCTTTTTATCACTCATTTTTTGGTTGAAAAATTTTCTGTCTCCTACATCCATTTCGAGGCAGCAGCTAAGCTAGTTTGCGCCTCCGATACACAGAAACAGGATATCTGGCCTGAAATGTGCGATTGGAGGATATACCCAGATTGTGGGTATCAAGAATTGTGGGCTATACACTGCCCTTTTTTTCACTCATTTTTTGGTTGAAAAATTTTCTGTCTTCTACATCCATTTCGAGGCAGCAGCAAAGCTAGTTTGCGCATCGGATACACATAAACAGGACATCTGGCCTGAAATGTGCGATTGGAGGATATACCCAGATTGTGGGTATCAAGAATTGTGGGCTATACACTGCCCTTTTTTTCACTCATTTTTTGGTTGAAAAATTTTCTGTCTCCTACATCCATTTCGAGGCAGCAGCAAAGTTAGTTGGAGCCTCGAATACACAGAAACAGGACATCTGGCCTGAAATGTGCGATTGGAGGATATGCCCAGATTGTGGGTATCAAGAAGTGTGGGCTTTACACTGCCCTTTTTTTCACTCATTTTTTGGTTGAAAAATTTTCTGTCTCCTACATCCATTTCGAGGCAGCAGCAAAGCTAGTTTGCGCCTCGGATACACAGAAACAGGATATCTGGCCTGAAATGTGCGATTGGAGGATATACCCAGATTGTGGGTATCCAGAATTGAGGGCATACACTGCCCTTTTTTTCACACATTTTTTGGTTGAAAAATTTTCTGTCTCCTACATCCATTTCGAGGCAGCAGCAAAGCTAGTTTGCGCCTCGGATACACAGAAACAGGATATCTGGCCTGAAATGTGCGATTGGAGGATATACCCAGATTGTGGGTATCAAGAAGTGTGGGCTTTACACTGCCCTTTTTTTCACTCATTTTTTGGTTGAAAAATTTTCTGTCTCCTACTTCCATTTCGAGGCAGCAGCAAAGCTAGTTGGAGCCTCGAATACACAGAAACAGGATATCTGGCCTGAAATGTGCGATTGGAGGATATACCCAGATTGTGGGTACCAAGAAGTGTGGGCTATACACTGCCCTTTTTTTCACTCATTTTTTGGTTGAAAAATTTTCGGTCTCCTACATCCATTTCGAGGCAGCAGCTAAGCTAGTTTGCGCCTCCGATACACAGAAACAGGATATCTGGCCTGAAATGTGCGATTGGAGGATATACCCAGATTGTGGGTATCAAGAAGTGTGGGCTATACACTGCCCTTTTTTTCACACATTTTTTGGTTGAAAAATTTTATGTCTCCTACATCCATTTCGAGGCAGCAGCAAAGCTAGTTTGCGCCTCGGATGCACAGAAACAGGATATCTGGCCTGAAGTGTGCGATTGGAGGATATACCCAGATTGTGGGTATCAAGAATTGTGGGCTATACACTGCCCTTTTTTTCACACATTTTTTGGTTGAAAAATTTTATGTCTCCTACATCCATTTCGAGGCAGCAGCAAAGCTAGTTTGCGCCTCGGATACACAGAAACAGGATATCTGGCCTGAAGTGTGCGATTGGAGGATATACCCAGATTGTGGGTATCAAGAATTGTGGGCTATACACTGCCCTTTTTTTCACACATTTTTTGGTTGAAAAGTTTTCTGTCTCCTACATCCATTTCGAGGCAGCAGCAAAGCTAGTTTGCGCCTCGGATACACAGAAACAGGATATCTGGCCTGAAATGTGCGATTGGAGGATATACCCAGATTGTGGGTATCAAGAATTGTGGGCTATACACTGCCCTTTTTTTCACACATTTTTTGGTTGAAAAATTTTCTGTCTTCTACATCCATTTCGAGGCAGCAGCAAAGCTAGTTTGCGCATCGGATACACATAAACAGGACATCTGGCCTGAAATGTGCGATTGGAGGATATACCCAGATTGTGGGTATCAAGAAGTGTGGGCTTTACACTGCCCTTTTTTTCACTCATTTTTTGGTTGAAAAATTTTCTGTCTCCTACATCCATTTCGAGGCAGCAGCAAAGCTAGTTTGCGCATCGGATACACATAAACAGGACATCTGGCCTGAAATGTGCGATTGGAGGATATACCCAGATTGTGGGTATAAAGAAGTGTGGGCTATACACTGCCCTTTTTTTCACATATTTTTTGATTGAAAAATTTTCTGTCTCCTACTTCCATTTCGAGGCAGCAGCTACGCTAGTTTGCGCCTCGAATACACAGAAACAGGATATCTGGCCTGAAGTGTTCGATTGGAGGATATACCCAGATTGTGGGTATCAAGAAGTGTGGGCTACACACTGCCCTTTTTTCACTCATTTTTTGGTTGAGAAATTTTCTGCCTCCTACATCCATTTCGAGGCAGCAGCTAAGCTAGTTTGCGCCTCGGATACACAGAAACAGGATATCTGGCCTGAAATGTGCGATTGGAGGATATACCCAGATTGTGGGTATCAAGAAGTGTGGGCTATACACTGCCCTTTTTTCACTCATTTTTTAGTTGAGAAATTTTCTGTCTCCTACATCCATTTCGAGGCAGCAGCTAAGCTAGTTTGCGCATCGGATACACAGAAACAGGATATCTGGCCTGAAATACGCGATTGGAGGATATACCCAGATTGTGGGTATCAAGAAGTGTGGGCTATACACTGCCCTTTTTTCACTAATTTTTTGGTTGAAAAATTTTCTGTCTAATACATCCATTTCGAGGCAGCAGCTAAGCTAGTTTGCGCCTCGGATACACAGAAACAGGATATCTGGCCTGAAATGTGCGATTGGAGGATATACCCAGATTGTGGGTATCAGGAAGTGTGGGCTATACACTGTCCTTTTTTCTCACATTTTTTGGGTGAAAAATTTTCTGTCTCCTACATCCATTTCGAGGCAGCAGCTAAGCTAGTTTGCGCCTCGGATACACAGAAACAGGATATCTGGCCTGAAATGTGCGATTGGAGGATATACCCAGATTGTGGGTATCAAGAAGTGTGGGCTATACACTGCCCTTTTTTCACTAATTTTTTGGTTGAAAAATTTTCTGTCTAATACATCCATTTCGAGGCAGCAGCTAAGCTAGTTTGCGCCTCGGATACACAGAAACAGGATATCTGGCCTGAAATGTGCGATTGGAGGATATACCCAGATTGTGGGTATCAGGAAGTGTGGGCTATACACTGCCCTTTTTTTCACTCATTTTTTGGTTGAAAAATTTTCTGTCTAATACATCCATTTCGAGGCAGCAGATTAGCTAGTTTGCGCCTCGGATACACAGAAACAGGATATCTGGCCTGAAATGTGCGGTTGGAGGATATACCCAGATTGTGGGTATCGAGAATTGTGGGCTATACACTGCCCTTTTTTTCACACATTTTTTGGTTGAAAAGATTTCTGTCTCCTACATCCATTTCGAGGCAGCAGCAAAGCTAGTTTGCGCCTCGGATACACAGAAACAGGATATCTGGCCTGAAATGTGCGATTGGAGGATATACCCAGATTGTGGGTATCAGGAAGTGTGGGGTATAGACTGCCCTTTTTTCACACATTTATTGGATGAAAAATTTTCTGTCTCCTACATCCATTTCGAGGAAGCAGCTAAGCTAGTTTGCGCATCGGATACACAGAAACAGGATATCTGGCCCGAAATGTGTTTTTGGAGGGTATACCCAGATTGTGGGTATCAAGAATTGTGGGCTATACACTGCCCTTTTTTTCACACATTTTTTGGTTGAAAAATTTTATGTCTCCTACATCCATTTCGAGGAAGCAGCTAAGCTAGTTTGCGCCTCGGATACACAGAAACAGGATATCTGGCCTGAAATGTGCGATTGGAGGATATACCCAGATTGTGGGTATCAGGAAGTGTGGGCTATACACTGCCCTTTTTTTCACACATTTTTTGGTTGAAAAGATTTCTGTCTCCTACATCCATTTCGAGGCAGCAGCAAAAATAGTTTGCGCCTCGGATACACAGAAACAGGATATCTGGCCTGAAATGTGCGATTGGAGGATATACCCAGATTGTGGGTATCGAGAATTGTGGGCTATACACTGCCCTTTTTTTCACACATTTTTTGGTTGAAAAGTTTTCTGTCTCCTACATCCATATCGAGGCAGCAGCAAAGCTAGTTTGCGCATCGGATACACAGAAACAGGATATCTGGCCTGAAATGTGCGGTTGGAGGATATACCCAGATTGTGGGTATCGAGAATTGTGGGCTATACACTGCCCTTTTTTTCACACATTTTTTGGTTGAAAAGATTTCTGTCTCCTACATCCATTTCGAGGCAGCAGCAAAGCTAGTTTGCGCCTCGGATACACAGAAACAGGATATCTGGCCTGAAATGTGCGATTGGAGGATATACCCAGATTGTGGGTATCAGGAAGTGTGGGGTATAGACTGCCCTTTTTTTCACACATTTTTTGGTTGAAAAGATTTCTGTCTCCTACATCCATTTCGAGGCAGCAGCAAAGCTAGTTTGCGCCTCGGATACACAGAAACAGGATATCTGGCCCGAAATGTGTTTTTGGAGGGTATACCCAGATTGTGGGTATCAGGAAGTGTGGGGTATAGACTGCCCTTTTTTCACACATTTATTGGATGAAAAATTTTCTGTCTCCTACATCCATTTCGAGGAAGCAGCTAAGCTAGTTTGCGCATCGGATACACAGAAACAGGATATCTGGCCCGAAATGTGTTTTTGGAGGGTATACCCAGATTGTGGGTATCAAGAATTGTGGGCTATACACTGCCCTTTTTTTCACACATTTTTTGGTTGAAAAATTTTATGTCTCCTACATCCATTTCGAGGAAGCAGCTAAGCTAGTTTGCGCCTCGGATACACAGAAACAGGATATCTGGCCTGAAATGTGCGATTGGAGGATATACCCAGATTGTGGGTATCAGGAAGTGTGGGCTATACACTGCCCTTTTTTTCACACATTTTTTGGTTGAAAAGATTTCTGTCTCCTACATCCATTTCGAGGCAGCAGCAAAGCTAGTTTGCGCCTCGGATACACAGAAACAGGATATCTGGCCTGAAATGTGCGATTGGAGGATATACCCAGATTGTGGGTATCAGGAAGTGTGGGGTATAGACTGCCCTTTTTTCACACATTTATTGGATGAAAAATTTTCTGTCTCCTACATCCATTTCGAGGAAGCAGCTAAGCTAGTTTGCGCATCGGATACACAGAAACAGGATATCTGGCCCGAAATGTGTTTTTGGAGGGTATACCCAGATTGTGGGTATCAAGAATTGTGGGCTATACACTGCCCTTTTTTTCACACATTTTTTGGTTGAAAAATTTTATGTCTCCTACATCCATTTCGAGGAAGCAGCTAAGCTAGTTTGCGCCTCGGATACACAGAAACAGGATATCTGGCCTGAAATGTGCGATTGGAGGATATACCCAGATTGTGGGTATCAGGAAGTGTGGGCTATACACTGCCCTTTTTTTCACACATTTTTTGGTTGAAAAGATTTCTGTCTCCTACATCCATTTCGAGGCAGCAGCAAAAATAGTTTGCGCCTCGGATACACAGAAACAGGATATCTGGCCTGAAATGTGCGATTGGAGGATATACCCAGATTGTGGGTATCGAGAATTGTGGGCTATACACTGCCCTTTTTTTCACACATTTTTTGGTTGAAAAGTTTTCTGTCTCCTACATCCATATCGAGGCAGCAGCAAAGCTAGTTTGCGCATCGGATACACAGAAACAGGATATCTGGCCTGAAATGTGCGGTTGGAGGATATACCCAGATTGTGGGTATCGAGAATTGTGGGCTATACACTGCCCTTTTTTTCACACATTTTTTGGTTGAAAAGATTTCTGTCTCCTACATCCATTTCGAGGCAGCAGCAAAGCTAGTTTGCGCCTCGGATACACAGAAACAGGATATCTGGCCTGAAATGTGCGATTGGAGGATATACCCAGATTGTGGGTATCAGGAAGTGTGGGGTATAGACTGCCCTTTTTTTCACACATTTTTTGGTTGAAAAGATTTCTGTCTCCTACATCCATTTCGAGGCAGCAGCAAAGCTAGTTTGCGCCTCGGATACACAGAAACAGGATATCTGGCCTGAAATGTGCGATTGGAGGATATACCCAGATTGTGGGTATCAGGAAGTGTGGGGTATAGACTGATCTTTTTTCACACATTTATTGGATGAAAAATTTTCTGTCTCCTACATCCATTTCGAGGAAGCAGCTAAGCTAGTTTGCGCATCGGATACACAGAAACAGGATATCTGGCCCGAAATGTGTTTTTGGAGGGTATACCCAGATTGTGGGTATCAAGAATTGTGGGCTATACACTGCCCTTTTTTTCACACATTTTTTGGTTGAAAAATTTTATGTCTCCTACATCCATTTCGAGGAAGCAGCTAAGCTAGTTTGCGCCTCGGATACACAGAAACAGGATATCTGGCCTGAAATGTGCGATTGGAGGATATACCCAGATTGTGGGTATCAGGAAGTGTGGGGTATAGACTGCCCTTTTTTTCACACATTTTTTGGTTGAAAAGATTTCTGTCTCCTACATCCATTTCGAGGCAGCAGCAAAAATAGTTTGCGCCTCGGATACACAGAAACAGGATATCTGGCCTGAAATGTGCGATTGGAGGATATACCCAGATTGTGGGTATCGAGAATTGTGGGCTATACACTGCCCTTTTTTTCACACATTTTTTGGTTGAAAAGTTTTCTGTCTCCTACATCCATATCGAGGCAGCAGCAAAGCTAGTTTGCGCATCGGATACACAGAAACAGGACATCTGGCCTGAAATGTGCGATTGGAGGATATACCCAGATTGTGGGTATCAGGAAGTGTGGGGTATAGACTGCCCTTTTTTTCACACATTTTTTGGTTGAAAAATTTTCTGTCTCCTACATCCATTTCGAGGAAGCAGCTAAGCTAGTTTGCGCCTCGGATACACAGAAACAGGATATCTGGCCTGAAATGTGCGATTGGAGGATATACCCAGATTGTGGGTATCAGGAAGTGTGGGCTATACACTGCCCTTTTTTTCACACATTTTTTGGTTGAAAAGATTTCTGTCTCCTACATCCATTTCGAGGCAGCAGCAAAAATAGTTTGCGCCTCGGATACACAGAAACAGGATATCTGGCCTGAAATGTGCGATTGGAGGATATACCCAGATTGTGGGTATCGAGAATTGTGGGCTATACACTGCCCTTTTTTTCACACATTTTTTGGTTGAAAAGTTTTCTGTCTCCTACATCCATATCGAGGCAGCAGCAAAGCTAGTTTGCGCATCGGATACACAGAAACAGGACATCTGGCCTGAAATGTGCGATTGGAGGATATACCCAGATTGTGGGTATCAGGAAGTGTGGGGTATAGACTGCCCTTTTTTTCACACATTTTTTGGTTGAAAAATTTTCTGTCTCCTACATCCATTTCGAGGAAGCAGCTAAGCTAGTTTGCGCATCGGATACACAGAAACAGGATATCTGGCCCGAAATGTGTTTTTGGAGGGTATACCCAGATTGTGGGTATCAAGAATTGTGGGCTATACACTGCCCTTTTTTTCACACATTTTTTGGTTGAAAAATTTTATATCTCCTACATCCATTTCGAGGCAGCAGCAAAGCTAGTTTGCGCATCGGATACACAGAAACAGGACATCTGGCCTGAAATGTGCGATTGGAGGATATACCCAGATTGTGGGTATCAGGAAGTGTGGGGTATAGACTGCCCTTTTTGTCACACATTTTTTGGTTGAAAAGTTTTCTGTCTCCTACATCCATTTCGAGGCAGCAGCAAAGCTAGTTTGCGCCTCGGATACACAGAAACAGGATATCTGGCCTGAAATGTGCGATTGGAGGATATACCCAGATTGTGGGTATCGAGAATTGTGGGCTATACACTGCCCTTTTTTTCACACATTTTTTGGTTGAAAAGTTTTCTGTCTCCTACATCCATATCGAGGCAGCAGCCAAGTTAGTTTGCGCATCGGATACACAGAAACAGGACATCTGGCCTGAAATGTGCGATTGGAGGATATACCCAGATTGTGGGTATCAGGAAGTGTGGGGTATAGACTGCCCTTTTTTTCACACATTTTTTGGTTGAAAAGATTTCTGTCTCCTACATCCATTTCGAGGCAGCAGCAAAGCTAGTTTGCGCCTCGGATACACAGAAACAGGATATCTGGCCTGAAATGTGCGATTGGAGGATATACCCAGATTGTGGGTATCAGGAAGTGTGGGGTATAGACTGCCCTTTTTTCACACATTTTTTGGATGAAAAATTTTCTGTCTAATACATCCATTTCGAGGCAGCAGCTAAGCTAGTTTGCGCCTCGGATACACAGAAACAGGATATCTGGCCTGACATGTGCGATTGGAGGATATACCCAGATTGTGGGTATCAGGAAGTGTGGGGTATAGACGCCCTTTTTTTCACACAATTTTTGGTTGAAAAATTTTCTGTCTCCTACTTCCATTTCGAGGCAGCAGCTAAGCTAGGTTGCGCCTCGGATACACAGAAACAGGATATCTGGCCTGATATGTGCGATTGGAGGATATACCCAGATTGTTAGTATCAAGAAGTGTGGGGTATAGACTGCCCTTTTTTTCACACATTTTTTGGTTGAAAAATTTTCTGTCTCCTACTTCCATTTCGAGGCAGCAGCAAAGCTAGTTTGCGCCTCGTATACACAGAAACAGGATATCTGGCCTGAAATGTGCGATTGGAGGATATACCCAGATTGTGGGTATCAGGAAGTGTGGGGTATAGACTGCCCTTTTTTCACACATTTTTTGGATGAAAAATTTTCTGTCTAATACATCCATTTCGAGGCAGCAGCTAAGCTAGTTTGCGCCTCGGATACACAGAAACAGGATATCTGGCCTGAAATGTGCGATTGGAGGATATACCCAGATTGTGGGTATCAGGAAGTGTGGGGTATAGACTGCCCTTTTTTCACACATTTTTTGGATGAAAAATTTTCTGTCTAATACATCCATTTCGAGGCAGCAGCTAAGCTAGTTTGCGCCTCGGATACACAGAAACAGGATATCTGGCCTGAAATGTGCGATTGGAGGATATACCCAGATTGTGGGTATCAAGAAGTGTGGGCTATATACACTGCCCTTTTTTTCACACATTTTTTGGTTGAAAAATTTTCTATCTCCTACATCCATATCGAGGCAGCAGCAAAGCTAGTTTGCGCATCGGATACACAGAAACAGGACATCTGGCCCGAAATGTGCGATTGGAGGATATACCCAGATTGTGGGTATCAGGAAGTGTGGGGTATAGACTGCCCTTTTTTTCACACATTTTTTGGATAAAAAATTTTCTGTCTAATACATCCATTTCGAGGCAGCAGCTAAGCTAGTTTGCGCCTCGGATACACAGAAACAGGATATCTGGCCTGACATGTGCGATTGGAGGATATACCCAGATTGTGGGTATCAGGAAGTGTGGGGTATGGACTGCCCTTTTTTTCACACATTTTTTGGATAAAAAATTTTCGGTCTAATACATCCATTTCGAGGCAGCAGCTAAGCTTGTTTGCCCCTCGGATACACAGAAACAGGATATCTGGCCTGACATGTGCGATTGGAGGATATACTCAGATTGTGGGTATCAGGAAGTGTGGACTATACACTGCCCTTTTTTTCACACATTTTTTGGATGAAAAATTTTCTGTCTAATACATCCATTTCGAGGCAGCAGCTAAGCTAGTTTGCGCCTCGAATACACAGGAACATTACATCTGCCCCGAAATGTGCGATTGGAGGATATACCCAGATTGTTAGTATCAAGAAGTGTGGCGTATAGACTGCCCTTTTTTCACACATTTTTTGGTTGAAAAATTTTATATCTCCTACTTCCATTTCGAGGCAGCAGCTAAGCTAGTTTGCGCCTCGGATACACAGAAACAGGATATCTGGCCTGATATGTGCGATTGGAGGATATACCCAGATTGTTAGTATCAAGAAGTGTGGGGTATAGACTGCCCTTTTTTTCACACATTTTTTGGTTGAAAAATTTTCTGTCTCCTACATCCATTTCGAGGAAGCAGCTAAGCTAGTTTGCGCATCGGATACACAGAAACAGGATATCTGGCCCGAAATGTGTTTTTGGAGGGTATACCCAGATTGTGGGTATCAGGAAGTGTGGGGTATAGACTGCCCTTTTTTTCACACATTTTTTGGTTGAAAAATTTTCTGTCTCCTACATTCATTTCGAGGCAGCAGCAAAGCTAGTTTGCGCTTCGGATACACAGAAACAGGATATCTGGCCTGAAATGTGCGATTGGAGGATATACCCAGATTGTGGGTATCAAGAAGTGTGGGCTATACACTGCCCTTTTTTTCACACATTTTTTTATTGAAAAATTTTCTGTCTCCTACATCCATTTCGAGGCAGCAGCTAAGCTAGTTTGCGCATCGGATACACAGAAACAGGATATCTGGCCCGAAATGTGTTTTTGGAGGGTATACCCAGATTGTGGGTATCAGGAAGTGTGGGGTATAGACTGCCCTTTTTTTCACACATTTTTTGGTTGAAAAATTTTCTGTCTCCTACTTCCATTTCGAGGCAGCAGCTAAGCTAGTTTGCGCCTCGAATACACAGAAACAGGATATCTGGCCTGAAGTGTGCGATTGGAGGATATACCCAGATTGTGGGTATCAAGAAGTGTGGGCTATACACTGCCCATTTTTTCACTCATTTTTTGGTTGAAAAATTTTCTGTCTCCTACATCCATTTCGAGGCAGCAGCTAAGCTAGTTTGCGCCTCGGAAATATCAAAATTTTGTCTTATGTCACGGCTCTCCAGAAGTCTGAAAAAACCCAACATTGTTTCTCTCGCTGCCGAACGTTCTCATTAAAAGTGTCAAATGTCCTCGTGAGCCCAAGCCATACATATGGCTGGGGAGCCAGCTTTCGAAAATGTGGTTCATTTGACTCATGTGATCTTTTTAGAACCTTCGGAAGCCCATCAAGGCAACTTCCGATGCGGAAGCAAGAAGTTTGGATTCGTGAAAGCCAATTTTTGTGACACGAGCGGTATGCCCGACAGAAACGAAACAAAAGAAATTCGTTGAAACATTAACAGATATGATGACATAGATATATGTAGACTCTTCTGACATTTCTAAGAAACCTTATAAATTGAAGGGCAACAAACAACAACGTGCCTTGAATATTATAGTTTCCATTAAACTGCATCATTTATAGTGAATTCCTTGGACATTATCGCGTAAAACTCACACAAACTCCGGTAGCGACCGCCATGCAAATTCCAAATCGACTTTATGATCCGTTCTGCCATAAGCTGTCAACACCACGTGAATATATGACCAGCAGTTAAAGCTAAAATCCATTATCTGAGGTCACACAGCCTCACCGCTGCATATGCACAAAACCCTCAAACAATAATGACGACAAGAGCTCCAAATAAGACGATGACGACGACGACGCTAGGGAATGGATCCGAAGTCGGTCGCTTGGTCTGTCGGCCGCGCTGTTGATATTATTCCGATGATGATGATGAGTTTTGCATGGAAGCCCAAAACCGAGACATGCAACTGTCTCGACGATTTGTGGTCCGGCAGAAATTATGCTACTGTGCGTTTCGACTTAAAAAGGAAGCCATCGTTGCATAAACACGTTCGATGGAAAGGATGCAAGCAAACAACAACAAAACAGCAAAAAAAAAAGAAAACATCCGACACACTGCATAATCATAAGTGACTTTTTGTATCTTTTCACCGACTGCACACATGCGTGATATGACAATTATCGGACAATCAGACGGTGAGAAGGCACCGGAAAAAAACTGGCTACCGGGGTTTTTTGGTAGATAATTTTGCCGCCGTCGGGTGTCAGTTAATGCCTTTTTTTTGTTCTTTTTTTTCCTTGAAATGCATATCGCCAGGAAAAACAAAACACAACCGACGCGACGGGTTATTACTCTTCGACTTTCCGTTGATGAGCGTGAGATACAACACTGTTGCAACTTTGTTGCACAAAAATAGGCCTTATGGAGGTGGTTTGGTTTTACCTTAGCGTGATGGCACTTACCGGTCATGCTAGGAATGCCTAGTAGGCATTTTGGTGCTCTTAATGTTTGGTTTGTTTTTTTGAAACAAACTTTTCCTCGTGTTAGTTAGCAGGAACTTCTTTAACATGAACATGAATAGTTGGTAGCAACACTTTTAACTGTCGAACTTAATGATGACACTTTGTTAGGTCTACGTTCGATTTACAACGATCGCAAAGAGTTATCTAAGACTCTAAACTAAAGTGACAGCTAAATATTTGTCACACAAAACCATCATGATGATCACCTAAGAGAGAGCAAAGGGTGATCGTCAACCACAACGATCGCCTTAGAGGGAGAGAGATTTATTTTGACGTTTTCATGTTCAGATTGATAGACCTATCAGAACACTTCTGCAAATTCTATTTGACACATAAGCTGCCAGTGCCAATGAAATTGATTTACTTTTCAACACAAAATTGGTTTACATTCTTTTTTGTTACAAGTTTTTAAATTTTTTGAGTGACAGCGATTGGCACTCTGAAGTCTGAGAAAGGGAATTGGTGTAACATGTCACATCAAGCCGATCAATCCTGTATGAACTGGGTCAAGAATTGGAGCAGATTTGCGATATTCCACTTGTGAAGGCCGTCAACTTTGACAGCTGCTATGTGTGTGGTTTAGACCTTATAAACGGTTTCTGACGTATCATGTTTTTGTGGGTAAATTCCGGCACTATCGGTCCAGTACCTCGGTATCCATCATCCATGATCATCTGATCATCTGGTTAAAATGACCAATTTTTAGGTTAGCCGAATTGTCCGTAGACATGGTCATCAGGAGGTTAAACGTCAGAGCCTCTGCTGATTGCGTGTTCCTAGAACTCGTAGAAACCTAACAAAAGATAAATCTCTTTGAAAATATAAGAAATTTCGAATTTTCTTGGATTCCAATTAGATTCCCTTGGCCAAATGAAAGTTTGTTAGATGATTGGAAGTAGTTACACAATTTTGTTAATCGATCATCGGCAGAATCATTCAACGAAATTCTATCATTTTAGAAACGTCTGTGAGAGCAGATACATTTCAAGGGTCTTACAACAGCTTTTTTTCGGCCCAATCTTTTACTGAAGCTGAAATTTTTAAAGCTTTTCTTCTGACTAACTTTTACCATCTCTAATATGTTTTTGCATTAATTTCTTTGAATTTTTCTCAATTTTGCACATAAATCCGTTGGAACCATAGTTGATATGATGAAAGGCACAGACTTTAGGTTCCGAAGACTTGAGGAAAGTAAGATCAGTAGCAACAAGGCCGAACAGTCGATTTAGAAAGTTAACTACTTATAGACAAAGACCACATTATCAGCAAGACAAGGTTTTCCCTATGGTGTCAGTTAAGCAATCGTAGATGATCGTCGTTAGGTAATAGAGATCAGCAAACAAAAGATTACAAAAGATAGACCGGATCATTCGCTTTTCTTTTAAAATGGTTCAAAGGATTGAAAAATGTCTACTTTTTCCTTGTAAAACTTCCACTGATTACACAGAAATATTAACGAAATAGGGTTGAGCTCTCACCAAATCTTTGAACTCTTTTTTTCCAAAAAGTACCTTTTTATTCTGCCACCATGAGAACACAGCTAATTTCGAAACTTTGTAAGGCCAGTACATATGTAGTTAATGGAACTTTTGAACTTCCTAACAGCTGCCTGCATTCTAAGGTTAATCTTTAACATTCAATATAGTCGGAGTTATGCCTTAGACAAGAAAATAGAAAACAAAAACCAAATTGGTTTGTAGTTTGTGGTTTGTAGTTTCTGTATGGATTGAGGGAAAGAAAAATAGTGATGTTTCCTCTCTGCAAAATAAAGCAAACACATGAATCCTAAGGCCGTTTGGTTCGCCGGTTACGAAGTATCCAGTAAGGTATGCTACAGCCTTTCGTTGCAGTGGATTTATCCTGATGGATATAAGAGGTCTGATAGCGCAACATGTTACTCATGTAATCTTTTCAAAAATCTTCAGAGTAGAATACTTCTAAAAGGTCATTGTTAATACTGACATATAGTGCCAGTGCTGGACTCAACATTCTCTCAAGTATATAAGGCAACAAAAGACTTTCTCGCACTGTCACAGAGAATATTATGTTTCCTACCATGGACTGGGCTCAATAAATCTTGAGACTGATTGTCTAATCTCGAAAACTCCCTGTGATTTTGTTCTGTAGATCAAAGGACATCGTTTACTTTAAAGGTTTTCAATAAATCACCCAATGTTTTTTTTCCAGTGTATCACCAACTATTAACGCACTCTTTAACAAATGAACAGGAAGATATAAAACTCTCTAACAAGTCGTCAACTAATTGCGTTCTTTCCCAAACGACTGCTGCACTCTTTAACCCAACAACTGAAACTAGACCAAATGCACCGTCATTTCCAAGGCCATTGCACATATCCTTCCTGGATCTCTTGATTGCTTTATTCTCACTTAACCAGTAGACCTTGGAATTGCAGTTCCTTTACTAGTTTTTTTTTTCGAAAACTCACTTCCACTTCCTTGCACTTAATCGGAAAAAAGAAAAAGAAAAAGAAAAAACCAAACAAACAAACAAACAAAATGTGCATCCTGCACATTTCCACACAGATGATCAAGGATACTACGCACATTTCGCATGCATCACTTATTACAATAATTTGCATCTTATCACATACAAATCCATACCAAAAGGGAGGAAGTACAAAGGACCCCTTCCTTATGAAGGACACTTCAGCTTAGGGTTGATCAGAATCGATTCCCTGTTGCTAACCGACATTCAAATGCGTAAGCCATCAATGTGGAGTCCTTTCGCCCTATTGAACTCGCTCTAATGAGACATGCGTACATACACTATGTCCTATGTCCTAAGTCTTATGTGATGCAAAGAAAGGATGTGTACTCGTATATGTACGAGTGTGAGTAGTATTAATGTCAGGTGGTTTGTCTAAAGCGTTAGTGCTTCTACTACTTCAGAGGTGTCGCTCAATAAGGTGCCAAGTTGATGACGATTATACGATGCGTATATGTAAATCAAGGAATGAGGTTAAAAGTGCACACATACTCTCCTTGTTCTGTTTTTTTTTTTTTTTTTGTTTTTTCTCAAATGGAAATATGTCAATCCTTGGACACAGATTTCCTTCTTCTCGAGAAAAACGAGTTCAATTTCAATCGTTGCTTGCCACCATCGTCGTCGTCGTCGTTGTCATTGTCGTCGCCGTCAATTGCCCTTCTTCCTTGTTCGGAGTCCTCGGTCCCTTAGCAACGAATTTAAAAAAAAAATAACACAATCGCCCTCCTGCTGAGTTTTTACTTCTAATTTAAAATTTAACAGAAAAAAGCGAAAAAAAGAAAACATTTGTGCAACATAAAGCTACCATCTGGGCTACCATTGGGCGGTAGCAGCGTCGGTGTCTATCCTGTAAGCAATAGAAAGGAACAATACGAAGGGAAGGAATTATTTTCTGAAAATAAATGAAACAAAACAAAATGGAGAAAAAAAAAAAACAAGATGGGAAAATCTCCAGTGACGGCAATGTCGGCCTTGATAATTGAAACGAGTATCGCAGGAGAAACTCATCAAGAAACTCATTAGAAGTTGAAGAGTGGAAAATTGAAAGGACTACGCGAAGACGACTACGGTCGATGCGCTGACAAAGGATTGGAAGATTAGAATATTAATTTCTTGATTTTTTAAGGACTAACCTTGAATATCGTTATTATTATTTACTGAACTGTCTGTTGGAACGTGTTTCGAAATTTTATGAAATTAAGTAATTGAGTCATATTTAGGGAGGTGCCATTGGGCTTAGCAGTTATAATTGTGACACGAATGAAGTCAACGAAAACAAAGGCGAGAGGAATTACATAAATGGGTACTTAGATGTCTCGAATGGTTGAGTAAGTTGGTGGAGTGGGACTAGGCTACAAAGTAGGGTAGATCCACTTCATGACATTAAGCGAGTCAATGTCAGAAGATTGACTCTATGAAACTTGCGAGCGAGTTGACAGATAACCACTCTGACATTTCGAGCTCGAATCATTATGACAATCCGAAACCCACACAAGACCGAATGCAAATGGAAACATTTTACAGTTAGGTACACACTACACGCATATGTACATACATACTTCTGCGAAGTGCATCTCTACTTATAAGGTGCATATCTTCAACTGTCAGCTGAATGCACTTCAGATAAGCAAATCGTCACAGGCCCGTATAAGAGTCAAGTCATTAAATTTCCAGCTTTTCCTCTTGCAGCCATGTATACCATTCGTTGCATCGATTTTATGCACCATCACCCCTTGGAACTGAGCAACGGCAACAACAACAACAGCAACGAAATGAAATGAATTCGACGATGACATGCGGGTCAGACGGCTTATCATAATTATATGCGCAGACAGCCAGACAGCATCAGAGAGCCATGAAAAAAAATGGGAAAAAAAACCGAAACCCAAACAGCCAGACGCACACAGAAAGACAGACAGACAACTGGAAAGGAACAGCCAGCCAAAGTTGATAGGCCTCAAGCGCGAATTTAGAGTTTGGTATACCATAACACTAAAGTTGACGATGACGATGCTGCCGACGAACGACGAACGACTATATGGCAAATACCACTCGAATCCATGGCATGGACATCATGGAAGTGAAAAAGGCTCTTATGTTGCTTTGCTGCAATTTGCATTTGATTTGACGTTTTTCGTTTTTTTCTTTTTTGCTTTTTTGTCTCTTCGGTTCGTCGACGGACGATGGGTCGATGGTCTTCCAAATTTGAAAGTCTGATTCAAGAAGTTCTTGATGTTTGCTGAGCTCTTGCACCATGTCAAGTGTGCAAGTCACACGTTCCAAGAGGAGGAATTGAAGCAACACACGCTTTTTGTTTGCCTGGTTCCAAGGATGCTGTTCACCAACATATATTAAGACTCCCATTACAAGAATTACATAATCAATCCTCCAAACCGTCTAATAAAACCAATTTCAGCTTCCAATGAAGCGTAGTAGAACACCAAGATCATTAAAGTAGGAGTAGTAGTAGTTTTCATCTCTGCAACTTGTGCGAAAATCATTGAAATGCTCACCAAGGATAGTTGTGGGCTTTCTTACTAGAGAATGTCCAGGGATGACGACTATATCCAGCCTGCTTAGAGAAATCAAAATCTTAAAGTGTTTCAAATCCAGATTAAGCCAAATCTGTTTTGTCGCTAGACACGTCACGTAACTTGTCCGCCTGAGATTGAATCCCTTGAGAGCAATCAAGTTTAATTTAAGTTTGCTTGCAGTAGTTGGAGTACCTAAGGAAGTTTCTATGCCCCCGACACCCAACAAGTGTCAGTCTATAGCCACTTTTGAAACACTCGAGAAAGATTCCAACTGTTTGGCTATCTGAATAAGGATATCTTGAGCACAAATTGAACTTCTTTTATCGCTTGGAACACGCTACCATGATTAGGAAGACTCGGTAAAAAAGTAAATCGACTTATCTTCTAGAAGGTAGGTAGGTAGAACAGAGTGGCCAACACGCGAATCACTAGTGGATACATTCTGAGCCCCTGTAGTGGGTTAAACTCAAAAACAAAGACAAAAGTTAGTTTTTAGCTTTGGGATAGCTAAATGACTTCCCTCAACCCATGACTTCCCTGGCTCAGTCTTCTAGAAACAACTCTCCCTCCCATAATTCCCTACAACAGGGATGGTTACCGGAGCTATTTCGATTGGAAGATAAACTTTAAGTATTAAAGATCTCAAGAAAAATAAAATCTTAAATCTAATTAAGTCCTAAGTCTAATGGGTATCTAGCATCAGTACTCGTTTCCCAAGACCCATCACTGGTCCGAATTCTATTCGATTTCCGTACCTTCATTTGGAAACGTTTTAAGCAACTTTGTACCAACACCTGGCGTGAATTAAAACTTCTCCAATCCCATCAGTTGGGAAGGAAATTACATCAGAGATTGCCAAGATATAGAAATTACCTCCAATTATTCCGACGCAACATTAAGCAACATGTATCCGGGGAAAATGTATCTTAATGAAGATCGTTAGATGTTAAACGACCTACCACCACAGGAATGTAGGCTTTACCGTTAAAATAGTGCAACTCATTAGTATTACGATCCAGCCATCTGCACATTAACAATCATTCATTCCTTTTGGTTTTGCGGGCAAATAGGTTTGCGTATGTATAGGCCCGGCAACAATGTGTCACAATGTTTTATAAATGTTTCACAGCGTAGCGCAATAATTTCTTATTCAGATCAAATCCCTAGCCGTCAAGCCATTCATTAGTCTCTGTGTCACCATAATCATAAAATTTAAGTACACCAATCGATATCTGTTCCACGAAAAAACGAGGCCTCCTTAAGGTGGTGCCACAGTCGTCAGTCACAACCAATAAACCAGATCGCGAGCAAACCCATAAAATTTGTGTGGTTTTTCGCTTGCACCACGACGAACGTGTTATACTATGTATCGGTTTGCGGCGGCCGTGTCGTGCTACCGTGTTCCGTGCAACACACCTAAATTTAAGTAAAGCTGCTCACTGGCATTATATTCATAGTCTGTCCAAGCAATCAGTGTTCCAATGAAAGTTTTTTTTTTTTTTCATTTCATTTTGTTGCGTTCAAAGGATCATCAGATCGATCGGTCTGGTTTGGTCTGTGGACTGGAGTGGCGACGAAATTTATGTTGATACCTACTTAGGTACATGGTAAGTGTCTGTCCCGACGGCATGCAACACATTTTCTTGTCTAATTGGCTGTTATTATGGCGGCGTCGGTGGTTGTCATTGATGGCGTCGACTAAGAATGCATAAATGCTGGGTGAGCGCGCTAGGAACCAGTTGATGCATTCAACGATCACTTTGAGTATAGATGACGATGACAGTGAAGGAGATTTGTTTCTTTTTTTATTCCAGTTCTTCGGTTAAATTGACGAGTTGTCATTAGTGTCATGATATCAATCCGTTTCGATAGACATTCGCTCAGATTACTCAAGAACAACGCAATGAATCTGAATGTCGTATACTTGAACATTTACAAGCTGCCATCGGTTGTTACTCGCGGTTCCTACCGATTGCTGTATTTTAGAGCCGATGTACATAGTGTTATGGCAAGATCTATCTATTCCATGGTTCACGTCATTTTTTGGAATTATACACCAAATATTCATGAGTTTTCATTCCAAAGGCTCTTAGAAAAAACCCATTTAAAACGAAAGTATTTGCTATTCCCAAAATCTGCCGTCACGTTGATAGCCTAGTTGCTAACAAAGCCATTAACACGGTTACCATATCCTGTAAGCTAGTACGAGATTGTCGGAATGAACTAATAGCGCTAGATGGTCAATCCAAGGTTACCTTGATCTGCCTTCCAATATACTAATGAAAACGACAAGGTTCAGTCCATATTTGGCAGTCAAGCCAAAAACTTTCTTCAACTACCTATTTTATACAAACAAACCTTAGATGAACTAGATTGACAAACTTTTCGGATTCACTATGGGATACTTTCTATTGATTATAAATGGACAGGATCGTTGGACATGTGGCTAATAGAAGTGGCAGATAGGCTTCCGCGTGATCGAATTTTCGACATTTTCTCTATTTTATGAAACATTTAACACCAACCATAATGGACTGCCCTAATTTCTGTGATCAGCTATCGGTTTTAGAACGTTTTCACAGTTTTGACATTAGAAAATCGGCTTTCGTAACGTTTTCTCAAAGTTTGTTGCATACCGGAAACTCTCCCACGCACCAAACACCACATTTATGCCATTCTACATACCTAAGCCTATAGTAGGAGATATGTTAAATCTATTGATACCTAAATGAACAAAATCCGTCAATAACTACCTGCAGTATGACGATTTGAAACGACTACCAATTTTCGTTACACTAACTTTTCTTCTCCGCACTTCTACTGGCAGAACGATGCCAATCACATCTCAAATTCTGTTAAAGCCAGGTTCTCATGAATACAAATTCTTTGTACAGTCATCTACCTCTTAAAAGATCTCTCTGTCTGTCGGTCGAATCTGTAACACGTAATGTATAACAGTTTTCAATCCCTCGGCTGCACTTAGCCTCCGATTAGTCAAAGACCCCACTGCAGCCAATGCATGATTATAGCCTTTTGTTCAAGGACAATTTGTTTCACTTATCCACCTGTGGATGTGACTCTCCTTTCTTCAGTACACGTATCACGTCTATATTTAACAAAGATTATATATTACCACATAGCCGACAAATTGCATCAGGATAACAAAGAGATTGCGTGTCCCTACCAAGCCACGATAAAAACTCACGACCAGGCATAAGAAATATTGAAACCTCACAGCGACTAGACGCATTAAGTTAACAAAGCAGCAAAAAAAAAACAAAAAAAAGGGACTCAAGGACAACCTAATTGATGTGTCTACGAATAATACGGATAATATCGATTTAATTAGGTGGCCCCATCGATTGCCGGGCGGTATCGTCTTGTTGTAGTGGACAATTGCCACAGTGCCTACCCTAACCGAGGAGCGAGGATAGAATTTCCGCCCTCCTTCAGCGGGAGCGGGGTGCTATTAAAAAGTCGTTAAACAAAGCAAAGCTGTTGTGATTTACGGTGGGTGAACATCGCCCTTTGCTCTTCCTGCTTTCTGGAAATGTCAATAAATTGGTTAAGGCAATCGCAAAGTGGTGGCGTTACCAAGACGCCCTGCAGCTGTTACCCCGCCGAAGAAGATGACGACGATGATGATTCCACTGACTGACGGAATTGGATTTTTTTGTTCGTCCTTGTCGAGGATTTTTGTTTTTCTCTGCGAATCAAAGCAAAGACAAAAAAATAAAAAGCGTCTTGCCGTAAGGACATTAAGGACTTAGATGGGATTTTGTTGCCGAAATGTCAGCATACATACTTGCACACATGGCTTGTCAATTGTTCAAATGGAAATGTTCCATTTGAACTTTGAACATCATCAAGATTCTGTATGATTGGGAGCACGTAAGCAACTGCTGCTGGCCTAGCTAGACTATGCGTCACAAAGGTAAACGATACGACGATGAACAGCTCGCCGGTGTTTGTCGTTTAAACAAATTGTTTAATGGAAGTCTGCTACTTTTGTTTGCTTTGCGATTACGATATTAAATGACACAGTTATTATGGCCGGAATACGGGGAACTAGTCACACAAACCTTGCGAGACTCACAATCGACGAGACTTTGCAGTTAATTTGTCAAAAAAATATTGACACAGCAAAAATTGTGGCGGCGCATGAGTTGTGCTAGTAAATTTTATCAAATTCCAACAAATTTACACAGAAAATACTTAGTACGTCGTCGTCTCGTGTCATTCAAAGTGGCACGTAAATTCCCATTTCATGGTTTGTTACTGAGAAGTGCTAACAAGACTTGTAAGATTAAATCACGTTCAATGTAAGCGCTCAATAAATCAGACCTTACCATATCTTTTCCGGGGATAGGGAGAAGTCGGGCGGGTCTACGAGACTTTTCGATTAAAAAGTTGAAGTAAATCAAGGCTTAAAGCGGACTAGCTCGGTTATAAGACAGGGTTTTATGTAATCAGACGGAAAGGTTAAACTTAAGGGTTTTTTGTAAAGCATTTGATGAGCTCTAAACTGAAGGTTGATCTGTTAGTAATATGGCCAAGATAACAAGCCTTCAACTCTGATAAATTATTGTAGTTTGACATTATTGTCAACTATTGCCGTCTGCACATTTCAGGTAGGTACTCAGAAAATTTGAAACTAAGGTGATTGTCTACCAATTTTTTGAATAAAGATCATTGGTCTAATTTGACTACCTTCAGGGATCTCTCAGGAGGCGTTAATGAAGTCAAGGACTGAGAATCTGAAAATGAGCCTTTAATGAGGTTTCTTTAAGTGTCATACAATCTAGACTGCAATATAAGAGGGGCTATTGGTGTATCCAATGGTAATTATATCAAACTAATCACTGAACTTACGTCGGAGCTAATGGTCTTTCGGCTTCAGCTCTTGAGTTAAGGCAGGCCTAAGTCATTGCTTTATTTATTGCTATGGCCACACTATGAAGTTCATAAGTTAATTGAACTGGTCCAACTCAGTCCAACGACCGAAAATTAGAGCTAAGGGACGTAAAGTTATCGCAACTGATTTGACTATTCCATGATTAAATGGTAAAGATAAAAGTCAAACAAGCCACAGCTAGGCAAGGAACCCTTTTAAAAAAAAACTTATAAGGGGCCTCTGACTTAAGCGCAACTCCTACTACAAACCTTGAAGCCGGCGACATTAAGATCTAATTGATTATACACGAGATTATATCTAGCTGGGATCCTAGTCATCGGAAAATTCCAAGCTACTGCAGAGAGGATGAGTTGGGAAAGATCAATTTTTCAATATGTGACCAAAGTGTAGCCTAAAAAGATCGTGCTGATAGAGAGACATGGGAGAGACAGAATAGCTTCAAGAAACACTACGACGTCATGGAGATCTTTGGTACTATACCCTTCAAAATACTGTGAGGTTTTGGTCACTTACTGAAGCAAAGTTCTTGAATAGAACTTAGGATTGTTTGAGCGGAGGAGGAAGTGATATCAAAGGACGTGGTAGAGTTTTTTGCAGAAGTATTCGAGCCTACTCCGAGCAATAGCCGGGTATTTACATTAATTGTGTTCTGGATTTTCAGTATCATTGTTAGCACGTTTCCGATTGATTAATACTAATTTTCTTGATGTGATATTTGAGATAGAAATGAGAAATTAACAAACTCCTTGGGAGTTCCAAAATGCATATATGCTTATATACAGATACCTATGTATATGCCTTGAGATCTAGCGATGCCAATGTGTTTTTTTTTGTATAAACCCAGTTGTAGGGGGACTTAGACTTAGACCTTAGACTCAAAGTCAAAGAACATGACGTTCGAACGATTCAATGATGATGATGAGGCAAGTTCAGTGATTTTTGTTTGAATTCAATTTTGATTTTTTCTCGCAAAGTCCAGAGCAATCCCAGAAGGTTCAGTGGTTCTGGAAGAGAATGACTTGAAGTATATGTATGTGGTTTCAACAAAACGGTGCCACACATCACATAGCTGGCCAAGGTATCGAGCTATTTAAGTCTGAATACCTTGACAGTGATATCTTCAGAAATGGATATTTTTTTGTGTTTGAGGCAATGTCAAGTCTATGGTCTAGATCAGGACTAGAACTATGAATAACATAAAATGTTAAATTGCCAACATATGGGTCGATTTATACAAAAAGGTGTCAAAAACTGGTTGCAGTTTGCATTGGGTACATGCGTCCGCGAAGGATATTTGAATATTGCTTGATAGAATGGATCGATTTGATGGTTCCTTAAGCCACTTTTTTATATCTGAAAGGAACGAACTATTTCTAGACACATTTATCTATCTGTAATGAATATGATTGTAAGCAATGGAATGCAAAATAAGACATGTAGATATAACAGAAGAAGAAGACAGCGATTCTCTGGAGACTCTAAGCCCTAATAGGACTTTTATTCAAATCGATCAATTTATGAAAATATTTTCTGATTTTTTCTAACTTCCCAGACATTGCTTAGAGTGTCGACATAGTTTTAGAGAATTTATTCCGAACATCATTGACTTGGTAATGACTATCTTTTTGTCGACGTTACATCGACGAATGCAAACGCCTTTCAGATTCAGATTCAGATTCTTTCGTCATTATATTCCAACACCAACGGATTCCGAAAAGTCTCTCACCTTTGTGCTCTCCCATGATGGGCACAATGTGAATATTTCATCACGAACAAATTATTGGTATGCATGGAGTAGAGATAGACTCCATGCTCTTTGTATCCATGTCGAGAATGTGCTTTGTTAGTTGTGTTTTTTTTTTTTCTGTTTCTGCTTCCATAGATGTACAGTGTTACAGAGAAACAGCGGTAGGCACTACAATTCCTTGCACATTCATCCCTGACCCGAAAAGATGACTGTTAAGATACACAAGTGAATGGATGTGTGTACCTAGTCACTTATGTGTGCCTAGATACAGTCGTCGTAGAATGTGCACATCTCTCTCAAAGACATTTCATAGATACAAAACGTATCTTCATACATTCATTCATGTACGGTATATTTTATTATTATATAATTAGTTGGAGTAGAGGTTCCATGGGTTCCATCACCCATCACCTCACCATAGCCATCAGCATCAGCATCAGCATCATCATCATCATCATCATCATCTTCATCTTCATAATCATGAACGTTGTCGTCGTCGTCGTCGTCTTCGTGGGTAAGGGGATAACACTCCAGAAGACGACACTACGAACGACCGACCGACTTGGCGTTTCTTCATGATGAAGATGAAGTGAAAACGGCTGGCAACAGAGGATAAAAGTCGATGAAAGGAATAATGACAATAGGAAGGCGCTGCTTTTACGAGTATGTGCACACACATCTGCGATTTATTGATGTTTCCCCATCTAACGATCCGGTGAGAGGGGTGGGGGGGCCAGGGCCTAGAGGTGATTCGGTTACGGGCGCAAGGAGCTAGAGCATTCTCCTCAAATAGAACCTCTTATTGGAGCCTCTTCAGGTTTTAAACCATAGACAGCCTCTCGTTTGGGGTTTCTGCTCATTCCCTTGGAAATACCAGCAGCACGTGATGACGACAGCTTATAATATCGCATAGAGCTAGCTACTCATACAACCACCACACCCACCCCAATGGTGAATAAATGTGTAGGGAGAAAATCCCCCCCCAAACGCCCACACAATGATACGCAGTGAACATGCCTCCCCTGGAAGGTGAATTCGAGATGAATGATAATGAACTAGGAATTGACTAGGATTGATTTTCTGCACACACAGCCAGGAAGAGAATTATCGTTACAACAAGAATGTGTCCCACTGCATGCGCATGGCAGTGGCAGTGGCGGACGGCTGTTGTTTGTTTTCAGGAAAATGAGAGAAAGACAGAAATAGTAAGAGCGAAGGGGTAAGTAGAAATTAGAGCGGCAAAAACCACCTTTACGGTTGCGTTTGTTGCGGCGAAAAGCTCTCCTTTACGATCGATTCTCATTCTCACAGGAACAAGTGTTTTATTATGAATTTTTCGTATCTCCATCTCACTCTCTGTGGATTTCGTACTAATGGTGCATTTCTCTGAAGTTTACAAGTGGTTTTCGTGCGTTGTTGCCAGAGTTGCAAGGATGATTGTCATCCTAATGGATCCAGTTTCAGCGATATGACTGGTCTCTAATGGTCCCATGTTGGTACTTAGTTTTTCCCAGGCGCTATGTCAGCTGAGACTTAAATGATGTATTCGTGGAGAGTGAGAGCAATACAGTTAAGTTTGTTTTAGGTATCTAATCGTGGGCCTTTCTTTCCCTTCGACACAAAATGGTTCGAGTCTTGCTTGAGTCTTAGACAGACAGACTATAGAATCCTTAGAGGAGGACATAAGACTCGTGCATTATAATGTTTGGTTTGGTACTGTCCCGTCACAGTATGCTTAGCTTAAGAAATCAGTGGATAAAGCAGATTCATCGTAAAGAATCTCTAAAGTAACACTACCCCACGTCTCATTGAGTGTAAAAACTGGACAAGTTGGGCCAGGATATCATAAGTATGCTACTGTATTCCAAGTTTTCGCTATGTCTATCGATGTAACTTATTTCCAATAGGAGTAGTAAGATTTGAGCAGAGAGCTTTCAACAAATCCTCAGAATACATCATCATAATATCCTATGAGATAAGAGGATAGTAGTCCTACACAAGAAAAATGGGTCCAAACGTAACTAGTATGCTCCTTGTTACCACTGTCATTGCAAACATGAATAACGTGTCGTTCTACTCTAGTACTCTTCCATTAAAAGCCGATTCTTCTACTCTCATGAATGTAGTGGTATGAACCAGAATTGGAAACATCGATGTCTCGTCGATGACACAAAGTTTAAAAAGTTTCTTGTATACGAAACATTTCATATTTTTTAGGAATAATCGTAGAGACTCATGATCCGCGTTACGACAGTAAATGTAAGAATAAACACCAAACAGAGGAATTTCATTCGAAGTCTTCATCAAGCCATGAAATTATTTAAGGTACCAAGCATTCCTAGAACGTAAACATTTTATATTGTACGTCTGGTCATTCCAATAGAATTTTCCTGTCGAAGTTTGCTGATTATCGGGACATGACAAAGAGAGTGTAAGGCGTATCATATCAACTTTTACACAATTTGGAAGACAGGCAAGTCTGCCATGATATAAGCAAGCGCAACTACCTGACGACACGACTTTGGCCAGTCATCAGTAGGAGTATTAATATAAATTATGCTTTCCAAGTTAAAATGGGAATCCCAAGCATAAATCCAAACCCAAGGCAAGAATCTTTACGGATATTCAGCTAAATGTACTGGAACTGGCAATTGTTCCCACAATATAGGAATAAAGGTGTTAAAGATACGAAAATGTTCACTTTTTTATCTGTTGTACCTGGTTTTTGGTTGTTCCCTGCTTAGAGTTACTTTAATCTTGATCGCAATGAGATAACAATACTGTAGATACCCATAGATACTTGAAGTAAAATACTTGTACTTGTAGATATGGCCCTGATATTTCATTTCCCTGATCATTTCCTTGGTTTTTGTCGAATGAAATGTTATTTTATCTTCACTTTAGCGGTTATCTCCGACTTTTTTCTGATACTCCGCGCACCTAAGCCTCTGTAAGACAAACTCAAAATGTTGGGAGAGACCCAATTTCGCAATTCGCTCGCCGAAAACGTGGCAACATTGCATTCAACTGCAACGCAAACGCATTTGTCAGTTTCATCTGCGAGACGACAAAACACAGATTCTCCTCTTTCCCAAATCTACCCCATGAGAAAAAAGCTTTTCCTCTCATGCTCTGCATTTCCTCTCCCTGGCTTGTCTCTGCTCTCAGAGGCATTCGGCGAACTCGCCAATCGATTTAATCCACCACTGTAGCCGAACAGAGACAGCACGAACCGCGAGTGCTTCCCCAATTAACATGTGGTTGTCTGGTTGTCACCGTCGTTGCCACAATGTCTCCGCACCCCATCGACGTTACACTGCTTCCCGGCCAACGAGTGTGAGTGAGACATCATCCCAGCCAGACGAGATCCCAAGAAAGCTTCTACTTCACCACAGCCACTGTGCGACGACGCTATCAGCCGCCATAATTTTTATCTCCGTGTCTGCCAAACACCACCGCCGTGGAATGTTTTTTTTTTCTTCTCCTCTTTTTTGTTCCTTTTCCTCGTTGTTGTTGGTTTACCTCGGACGCGCTTTTCGCCGAAGTTAAAATCCAAGCAGCTCCATCCGTCTGTCGGTTCAGTTGCTCGGCAGACATCCAAGCGAGCGCATTTTTTCTTTTCCAACGGAATGACTCCGCTCTCCGTTTTGTTTTTTAATTTTTTTTCTTTGATTTCAACAAAAGATACATTTTCATCACACATCAATCAGCGCCATAAGAATACTATGAATCGTTCAATACACACAAAACCCAGTGCACAAGCACCGTAAATTAATTCACAATTGTCAAAGTGTGTAACGCCAGAATTAAAGAAAGCAAAAAAAAAACTAAATCCGTCAAAATAATCATTCAGCAATCGAAAATAGAATTCTGCCTCTCTTGCTGACTTAAAAAAAATTTTTTTGTTTCAATTTTTTATTAAAAAAAAAAAAAAAAATAAAAAGAAAAAACTCATATTTGGTGACAGCGTCGTTGCTCGATTTCGCACCTTGTCGTTCTCGTTATCGTCGGTCATCGGTGTCGTCTCCGCTTAAATGTCGTAGCGTCGTTTTGTTCAGAATTTGTTTACATTCTGTCACGTTCCATTGCTGTCGCCATTGTAATCCAACAAAACAAAATATGGAGAAAATTCTATCTAAAATGTACGTGCGTCTGTAATATACAATAGTTTCTTTCGTTTTTGTTTTTAATTTATCATTTTGCTTACGTTCCTCTGAAAAATAATCATTCCTAAACAACAACACACACGAACTGTCATTTGTCATTCGAAAAATAATATCAACAACAATACAGGAAGCGCAAGTAAATAGTTTCACAAACTCAGTGTAATCACACCCCAACTTCAATTAAAACAAAATAAACTTCAACCACCATCGTCGCGTCCTGTTAAAAGTGCATTCATCTGTCAAATGCTAAAACTCTGACTACATTGAGTGCAGTGAACAAAAAAAATAGAAAGAAAAAAAGCCAAAGATCTTAACGCCCAATCAAAATAGATAAATCAAAACGTATGTGTATGCGTGAGGGCGAAAATTTTGTGATTAAAATAAATAATAAAAAAGTGGTTAAAAAGAAAAAAAAATTATTCACCATAGTGAATTAATGATTTGTTTAAAATTTAGTCAATTATTGTGTATCCTAGAAGTTATCGTTTAATTTATCGTTTCGTTTCGTTTTTAATTTTAAAATTAAAATCAAAAGTGCAACATTAGTAAATTAATTTTAATTTTTAATTTCTTGTAAATCAATTGGTTTCGCGGATTAAAAGGAAAAGTGATAAATAGTGTGCGTGCGAGTGTATGTGTATGTGGAGCATAGTTAGATAAATAGAAAGGAAACGCGCAGACAGCATCACACTTTGTTTTTTTGTTTTTTTTTTTTGGAAATACAATATCTCGTCGTCGTCACCCTGTAAGTGGTTTATTTATTTATTTATTTTTTTTTACATAAAAAATGTTTATGCAACAATGTTGCGAGGTATACCTACTCGTTTATAAAAAATTATTGTTTATCATGGGACCTGCACTGGACAGAGATCATTCAAATTTTATTAAAAAAAAAAAAAACGATAAATTCATCTTAATTGAGTTAACACCTTTTTGGTGAATTTCGGTCGGGGGCATGCCATTGTCGTCGGGGCCAGGATGTGTTGTGGGCCAGTGTGCCTGTGCGTATTTTTTTTTGTTCGTTTGTTTTAATGACAACCGGATATTTAAAGAAAATCTCTTTGGGTATTTTGTGCGGTTTCGAGCTAATTAATCACGAGATTTCACTACAAACCATTAACACAGATGGATTTCGTTAAATAGTCCAGGGAAGCGGATTTTGCGTGGTCATTTGTGACTAATATTTGCAAATAGAACTGTGATTGGATTGTTACGGTGTCACGGGGGATGATGATGTTTTTTTTTTGTTTTAATTAGCAACGACACCGAGCGTGGCAATACTAGATTAAGGCTTAAACAATGAATGGGTTAAGCTTAGACTGAAGTCCGTAAGGCGAATAGCAGTTGTAAACGCCTAGTGGCTTACTGTAGCTCCAAAGTAAGCATCATACAGGGAGATGGAAATTCCAAGCTCCTGGTAGGACAAGAAGGAATAAAGACAGACTTTTAATCATTGAAACCTTACTTGTGTTTTAAGATGGCAAGGTTGAAGTCTTTGATTCTGGTTTATGTCCTGAATCGCAGTGGATGCGTGAAGACTGAAATTGCTTAGACAAGGTCTGGAGCGCCTTTGGACCATCTTGTGTGGCATAAGTCCAGAATACAGGGAGACCTAGCTATGTACGAGTTGGGTTTCATTGTTCCATCGAAAGATGAATATCTGAACTGACAGCCCAGCTAACCCAACACTTGAAGACAGATGCAACAGATATCTCCAGAGATTTCGAGTAATCGAGGATCGTTTCTCCTTAAAGTAAATTTAAAAAAAATTGTGTTTTTGACAACTTTCCATAAACGAATGTGTTTTGAGTTAATTTTTAATAAAACCATGGCAGCTGTAAGTTAACGAAGTCTGTACTTTAGAAGAAGGCTCTCTTAAGTCTCTCTTATAGAGTCTTAAATATGAATCCGGCATGTCCTGCACTTCACTTAGGACACTTGGGGTTAATTTTATAACCAACAAGTCTTAGCCTAAAGGGCAGTCTGGAATAATTTTTTCTAGAAACATGGATAGTTAATATTGTCCAGAAAGAAGTGTTCACATGTACTCCACTCGTATCCCAATCCCTTTGACCTTTGAAACGCTAAAAGCCGTCTTCCAAAAATTATGGTACCGATTATTTGAACTACCTATCTGCTCGGGAGTATTCAATACTTCCGACCTAGCTTCGGAAAATTCACCAAAATACTCCCAAAAATTCTGTTTTAGACACGCGTCCTAGGCAGTGGAGTATTAAACGAAAAAATACCTACATTAGGCTTAAGACAATGTTTCCTATGAAGTTCGAAAAGTCAGAATCCAGGCCTAAGTCTAGATATGGTCAGTGTCTATTCACACAAAAAGCAAAACGTATGGAAGTCCATAGAAGCTTGACTAAAAGGTTTTAATTTAGAGAGGACTCTAAAGAAAATTTTACAAGTCTCTCCTTAAAATCCAGTGTGTAGCACTTTTTATGGATCAACCTCTAAAATCTCGAAAAAGTATCAAAAGGGTAAGTCTGTGCAGAAAGACTGTTTGAGAGGTTCACTAAGTATTCGACTTTCGAGTCGAGGATGATGGACAATACTCACGAATTCCCTTCAAATGTATTTAGAAAAATCTCGCGATTACAAGAACCCTTACTCGAGGACGAAAAGAGAGGTGCATCAGTTGTAAAGGTTTCTTAATGTAGAAGCCCTTTTCAATAAAAGCCTTCCCAACCCGCTCTGAGCATTGACTGGTACCATCTAAGTTAAACTTCTTTGAGGAGCTAGCAAAGGATAGTGAGGAAAACATGTATTATATGCAAGAGTGCTAAGGCCAGTCAAAGATGACCCTAAGAATGTGCTTCGAAATCATTCAGAATAAAACCTTTAAAGTAGACCTCTGGTAGACTACTCCTAGACCATTCACGCTCCAGTTCAATTCCAACATGTAAAACTTTGACCAGAAAAGAAAGGTTTGAATGTTGAAAGGAATGGAAGAGCAATGTTTCCCTATTACCCTCTGTCTGTCTAGAAACTACCAGCAAAATTAAAATATCGCATTTCAACGCTTAGAGGATAGAACTGAGAATGTTGACTCAAAATTCTATGAATACATATGTGTATCCGTATTTAAGGAACTCACTAGACTCCATTTGCATTGACGACCTTTTGTATCTGTTCATTGACTCAAACTCAAAAAAAGTCGATCTCTGGTGAAAAGCTACTTTAAAAACGTAAAACCAACGAATGATTGCCTCCTAACCACGAAGTACTCATATAGTCTAACCTAAAAGATATGACTTCCACAATAAGCACGTTTCTGAGAGAACACAACAGAACAGCCACCGCCTCTTAAAAGACCATAAAACTGGTAATATCCTTTCGAACTAAATTCACCGCGTCTGTCATTAAAAACTAATTTCAAAAAATAAAATAAAAATTAAAACTCATGTTAGCACCACTCAACACCCCCTGCCAAATAGTGTGAACGTGAATTTCATAATCGTGCCAATAAATTACCATTCCACATCGGCTACACGCCACTATATCCATCGTTTGGCGGCAAACTATAAATATATACTCTCATGTGTCCATAATGATTAATTAATGAATGACAGGAATATAAAATTGAACAGAAGGACCGCCGCCGCCGTCAGACAATTTTTTAGCAAATTTTATATATATTTTTTTTTTTTTCTTAATGATTCTGTGAGTTAGCCACGTGTCAGGCACAATCCCTGCACCCAATATCTCCGAAGCAAGTACTACAAATGAACTTCTCATTAATTAATGCTAATCACAACTGCAATTAACAATTAATTTACGTCCAGTCTACTACCTCGGCCCGGTGAGTGTGGCAATTACGCGACCAACCCACCCACCACAAATACACATCATGGCCATAATAATTTGTCGGTTAAATAAGAACAAATTACCATCTCAGCCCGATAGCTTAGACTCTTTCGAAATTAAATAAAAAAAAAATTAAGTTACATGCGCTACAATCTTTTTGTATATAAGAAACTGTTGCCATACATAAGTATTCAGGCCAGACGACGGTGTTTTCCATTCACATTTTAATTAACTTAACGCGATAAGGGTACACAATATATGTAATTTTATTTAGCGATAAACAAATACACTCAGCGAATGGCATTGACTGTACGGCCAACCAAGCCATAGGCTAGACAAAATATACAAACAAAACAGGCGACAATGGAAGGCGAAATATTATTTAAAAAAATAACAAAAATAACAAAAAAAAATTCTTAAAAAAAGAATTTAATTCAATGGGACTGAAAATTGACACCAGCAAGCCACCAGTCTGTGTGTACATAGTATACTTTACTTCTTTTTCTTTTTTTTGGGCTGACTGGCTGGCCTGGTGATAAGAGCTTGGTAAATATACAACCAGTCGTCGGCGGTAGTGATAACATAAGAGTAGCCGGAGACAGACGGGTATGGTACTGTGGAGGCGGCTTATGGCCGTAGATACTAATCGCATTGGACTTGGAACTTCTAGTGAGTGAAAACAGCTCGTTGTTGGTTTTGTTGATAATAGTTAATATATGTGTGTATGGGATTTGTTGTTGGCTTTCTTTGTTAGGATGGAGAGATTGGGTGGTTAAATGTAAACACCTCGCGTATGTGGTTCTGCACAGCAGTCACATGGTCTAATCAGAATCAACAAATGAATAGCAAAAAAAAACTGTCAAAGAGTGAGTAGGTAGGGATATATGCAGTTTGGTTTACGACACTCGACTGATTAATGAGACTTTGGAGGAAAAAGAATGCGCAAATTATTTGGCATGTTGATGACAAGTACGGGTGACCTTTACCTGTCAAGGATAGCCTTATCTGTGGGAAGTCCTGAGGTGACAATGATAGATTCTTTGAGTGTGTCAGGCAAGTGAGGATAAATGGCAATCTAAATCATTCCAGTGACAGTTGCAGAACGAATTCAGTGCATTATGGGGTTAAATGTCATGTAACGTAGCGAACGCCTTTTTAATCTCGGATTTCAGATGTGGACGTTTGATGCAAAAGTCTGAAGAGCTAAGTAGATGACAATGAAAATCGTTTGCAATGACAGTAGGAGATCGAATATACTGAAGTCTGAGGTAAGATGTCACGTAACGTAACGAATGAAGTTTCAAAAAGCTGCCTTCGAATGTCAATTATGACGAGCCAACTATATGTGATGAACAGGTCTGAAAAGAAGTCCAGCCATGCCATGAATGTAATTAGAAACAGATGGTCCAGACAAATTGGGACATTTTCTAAACTCGGATTAGTGCCTGCTCGCAATCTAGAAAGACTGAAGTAACTGCGATTGGTAAACTTTCTAGCTTTGTGAGAAAAAATAGCGAATAAATAGATTTGGCAGTAGATATCCAGCCTTGCATATCTGATCTTGGCTTAAGAACAGCTCGAAACAAGCCTTGTCTCCCATTTGGTGAACAAAATTCTGAGCAAGTGTTAGCGTTTTAAGACCTTTAAGAGACTCCGTTGAGCGATGACTCAAAAAACTTAGTGTGTGATCATATGTCAATAATAGTTTTCGGATAAGCATGAAGTCCCGCAAGGCTGAAGCCTGATTTTCCTGAGGAAAGGCCACGTAACGTCTGTAAGATGTCGACAACGCTTGATGTCAAAATGTTTGAAGTAATCATCGTAAACACGCAACGTAATATGAGTCAAATACTCTTAGGGTCCTGTCAAATCGTTGCAAGTAATTGGCAAGTACTCTAAGGCTTGAAGCTAAGACGTACTCAAAGGCCTAGCGTGACGCGAAGTATGCACAACAACGATATCCATTTATGAGCTGCGCATGTACCCTACGTACCACTACGTACCACTATAAGCCTGACGTTAATACATAAAAAAAGTAAACTTCAAAGTCCACAAGTGACAACCATGCCTAGTATCTAAAGCTAAGTAATATTTCAAATAGACATTAGAGCGCTGTCCAAACTCCTCTATTTTGACGTGAGCTTTAGACATACTTAAAGCGCTGACGTAACGTGCTGCGAGTGACGTTAGTAAATGACGAACCAGTCACTCTCTGAGCCGATGTCGCAGCGAAAACATTTAAATAAATTCCTGACATAGCGCACGTAACTTACGTAACCCATAAGATTATTCGTACGAATTCTAGATAACCACTACGGTTCTCATTGATCGCCTTTTATCTGCTCGAAAAGGAAAAGTAAATTCACCTAAATTTCCATTAAAATCAAAACAGAACAACCCGGTTCTCTCACTCTCTGTCTTTCTCGCTTTCCGCTTTGCATAAACAAAACGTATGGAATAGTATTTCATTTTTAATTCAGTAAAGTTCGCCCAAAAGACACCGAAGACCGAATGTCAGCCGACCATAAATTCAGCGCACGAAGGCATAAACATAGCCATACCTACGTACATATGTATGTATGTTCCATACATAAACGACAAAACGAATTCCATCCACGCATCGCTCGTACACATGATATTTTATATACATATGTCCGACTGGATATGACATTTGAACACACCATCATCGCTGTACACTTCTTCGTGCTGCTTCTACACTCCAACCATCTCGTCGTGTGTAAAAGTCGTCACTCGCCGCCGCTGCCGCTGCTGCCGCTTGGCCATAATGTAGGAAGAGGGGCCCGGGTCAGGCATGCTTCTCGGGGTGCAGGTTATCTGCCTGTGAACTTTTTTGCGGCTTCCATAATTATGTTGCTCGTTCCGTGCTGCCCATACAAAGTGGTTGCGCATTTCTTTAGCTATTTCATTTCTACCACCACCACCAGCACCAGTACCGGCACCAGTGCCAGCCTCGTTTCTCGCTTTGGCATGCTTCTTCCTTTGTTTACTCCACATATACCATACATACATACATATGAGTGTATCTATGCATAGATCTATTATCTGCGCTATGAACTATTCTCCCCACATTCGCATAATTTTTGTCTATGCCCTCCTCTGGCTGTGTGTACAACAACAACAACAAAAAAGACACACATAGAAGAAAAGTAGGAAAAAGAAAAAAGCAGAACCTTACACGCTTACGCATGGGTTCATTGAACGGAAGTGATTTTGTGTGTGAATTTGAATTCGTCGCGAATATCGTGGAGAAACACAACCAGGAATGGTCGAAGCCGAGGCCAGAGATGGCAGGTCCTTACACGACACGCCAAAGCCCCCAATACGGATGAGAAGATCTTGCGATAGAAACAGCGATAGAGGCAACCCCTAAAGCGTGAAGGTTTCTCACTGTGTGCGTGTGTGCTGGTTTGCTGTGCGTTTGCGAATGTTTTCATCGTTTTGTTGCTGCCTCCTTGCTCCGCGCTACTAGTGGTAATGACTGTGATGACGTCGTTCCATTACATTATAATTTTATTCCATTGCGGAGAGAATTGGGTCGCACACACCCACAGGCACACACAAGCGCGCACACACACACACATCCATACGCATAATAGACCAAATAGAACATAACAACAACAACAAAAAAAAAACGCTTCAGAGAAACAATACAAATGGGTTTGTTGCGCGCGTAAGTAATGCGGAAAACAGGGAGTGAACAATACAAGGTGAATGGAAGCATAGTTAATGGCTGCGGGTTTGAGTCTTATCTAGCGGCTATATCAGAATCAGACAATTTCGCATGACTCGCAGCGACATGGTGTATGTTTTAGTTCTGTCAGTGGTGATTGGCATTTCCGCATAAATGATGCAATCGACGATTTGAACTTTGACCCGCAAAAAATGGGAGAGATACTGACCGGAAAGAAAGGGAAATTTTGAAGACTCATGGAGATTAGTTGGAAAGATTGTTGGCTATGAATGTCAGATCAGTGGTTGCGAACTAGGCTGGATTAGGCCTACCCACGCTAAAAGCGATAAGAAGGTCGTTCGGGGTGATTTTTGAGTTCTGTTTTAGTGTGAGGAGTTGAGGTTAAGGTTATCTGTTGGGAATTTCCATTGGAAACACCCATCATTTACACATCAGCTTTTTGACACTTCTATCGCTGAATACTGGATTTGAGATCAATCGCTGTTTCGCTGAAGCATTTTTTTAAAATACTCAAACAGAGTACTTGAGCCCTTAAAACTTAGTCCAATCACTATGTCTACATCCGTTTCTAAGTGAAGGCAAATTTTTTACCCGATAGGATGTGAATCGAATATCCAACGTACTATGTGTCATTAAGGTCGGATGTCCTTCGTCCGATATCGGAATCAACTAAAACTGCTCCGGGAATCAGCAAAACTCATTGCAAAGCGACTATATCATGGTTGTGTGTAGATTTGAGATCGGATTTGATATAACCACTATGTTTGCAAAACGTTTTTTAATAGTTTCATCGAAGTCTTCAGAAATCTAAACAGACCTCTAGTTAATCCAGGGTTTATCGTTTAAATTTCAGGACACGAACTGTGAAAGTAAACTTGGAAATGTTTGTCAATCAAGTCCAGGAGATACTTTTATGCGATACTTGATAAAAGGTTAACAATTTCCTCGACTTTGGACTAAATCTTGGAAGATCAATCAAAAAATTAGTGAAACCAATAATTGGTAGGTGGGCGTATACGTAACATTTTTTTTTCTTGGGACATGCGTGGTAATCAGAATAGTGATCCGCTTTGACCAAAAGCTGACGGAAATCAGATGGAACTTCAACATAACACGTACAGAGCAGAGATGATGTTGACAAATCTTTGAAATATCTCCCGAAATACCAATTTCCTAGTTCAATCTGAGGTATGTTCGTCGAAGACCATGGAATGACGCTGTCCTTCGAAATGGGGTGAATATTGGAACGATCGTGGATGGTCGTTAGATTGAAGGAGGCTTCTACCTACTACTGTCAGCGATGATCAATGTAAAATACACAACGCATTCTTTAGACTTAGACTAGGCCTAGGTCCAACCCCGACTGTAAGTATTCCTCAGACTTAGCTGTCTACTCAAATAACTGCTTAAAGTCCTTTCAACCGCGCGTACCGATAAAGGAGAGCAACCTTACGTCAATCAGAGCAAAAAATTCTAAAATTCAATCCCGTATACCAACCCTACCAAAGGCAAGAACCCCCACATGTACAACTCAAACGAATTCCACACCCTTCGTCCACAAATAGAATCCATATTATTCATGACTAATATCCTTGACGTAACAGTAAGTAAGAATGCGAAATTTTTCCCGCCAAATACTTCATCTCGTCCAAGCGAGGTACAAAAAAAAAAAAACAAAAAAAATAACAAAACATCAAAATAAATCATTAAAATTTACAATGACAACACTACACACATTTCCCCCGAAACCATTGCTATACCTAGTCTGTATCTATGTACATACATATCTCACCCACCACTTGAATGGTGTGTTGGTGCCATCAATGCGAGAGACCCAAAGAGACACACAAAAACTCTAAGCAGACCACATCATTCACAAGAAGCAGCGCGGGATTAAGTGACGATAAACAACATCCTCCGCAAATAGTCCAGTTTATCTCACTCACTCACTCATTTATGCTCATTCACTCGCTTGCCTGCTGCTCAGGCCCAGTAGTAGTCACTTATCTATTTTGAAAATGATCACCATTGGAATGTGTCTTGGAAATGTTCAGTGGATACACGGTGGGACAGAACACAGATCCAACCATTAGCGGCACTAGATACCAGATGATGTATCTGCTATGTGCGCCTCCGCAATTGCATGTTAAAATATTACGCAACCCCTCCTTCTATTTTTGTCTATTTCCATCTCTGTCCTACTGTATACCATCATACAACAACAATAATTCTGGCGATCATGACATTTATCTAGAACTCGATTGTGTAGATACATTTGGCGACTTTATGTAGCTCCATGAATGGTTCCACTTTTTTTCTCTTTTTTTTTTTTTTTTTTTCTTGTTGTCTTCGTTAAATAAAATGATTTATTTGAAATAAAATTGCGTGCGTGTTTAAATTAAATAAAACAAAAAAAAAAACAGCAATCTTATGGAGAGAAATGTCAATGGCACAAACGGCTTTTATGGTACAGATATGTACATACATGGCATGTAGGTAGATACATAACCTATATTTAGTGTTGATTCGCGTTTGCTAAATATCTGTCAGATTCGTTTCGACTGTCAATCAAAACCAGACCGAGTAGAGACGAAAACGCGAGCAATTAATGTAAACATACGATTAATGACGTTCATTATCGCGGCGTAGTCGTTGTTGTCGTCGTCGTCAGTCGTCAGTCGTCAGAGATTGTTCACACTTTGCGCATTAACTTGACATGCGGACTTAATGTGACTATGGCGTGCTTATCTCATAAATTACACCAGACATAGCTTAAGTGTCTCATAGACTACTTGAGGAACAAAAAACATAACACAGAAACCAAAGCGAAGACGTAACAAATGTCAGCCATTTGACAAAAGTTTATGACTTAGCAACAAACTTAGGCGGATAAAACAAAAAATAAGAAAATAAAAATAGAAAAGAAAAACTTTGACGAAAATTGCACAGTGATTAATTGCAGTCATGATAATTAACCGGACTCGACTGGTAATGGTTTGTTAAGACTAATTGGCGGTACACCACTTTGATTAGACTTTTACTCAAGTGGGTGTATGCAGTTAGTATTTTTATTTGACTGTAAAGATCTTATCATCGCCGCAGAGGAGGTTGTTAAAATGTGGTTCAAGGTGCACGGGATATGACGAAAGAAAATACCTGAACGGTTTAAACCCCCTTACAGTGATGGTATATGTCATCGAGCCATAAATAGATTCTGATGTCATCAAGCAGCAACCGTGAGATCACTTTTTTCATTCACTTTTTTCCCCCTTCATATGTCAAAATGCAGCAAAAGCCTTAGGAATATCCTTTCCCTAGCCTATCACGCAATTCCTTATAAGGTACGTTCGATTACGAAGAAATCTGATCATAAATACTGTCATTTTAGCCTTTTCTTTACGAAAAAAGTGGGCGTGGCTCTGACTTTTAACCAAAATCATTGAATCTTCATGGCATTCGCAAAGTTACACTGACATAGAAATGAAAATATGTGTTTTCACAGAGCTAACATTGCTTTATTCTGAAAAAATGAGAAAAATGTCCTTAAATAGTGGGCGTGTCACTACATAATATACTGAGTACACAAACCTAATTAACATGACGAGAAAAGTTTCCATCTGTACCAAGATTAACGAGAATTTGAAGAAGATAGTTTGATTAGTTTCTGGTAAAAATAATGGAAAAAGCTAAAGTGGGCGTGTTCATGGGCTTTTTTTTTATTTCAAAAGTCTAATTACCGAGTCTCCATCCAACAAGTTTCTGAAGATCTCTGTAAAACTCTAGCTTCATAACATCCCCAAGGACCCCACTCACAGTATAATTAGACTAAAATATATCTCAGCTATAAGTGTCACAGAAACAAAAAAAAAAAACTGTTTCCTACCCTCCCAGGAATAACAAGAAAAATTGATGTCAACAAAGCCATTGTCTAAACCTCCTTACATCTCAGCAAACCTCTTAAAATGCAAATAAAATCCTTCCATCCCTCGAACACACCTCCTTTTTTTTTTAAATTAAATACACTTCGCCACCAGAAGAACCTAATTTCTTTTGGCTTCTTCAATTTCCTTAATTTATTCACACCACCACCTAGAGTACAATTCTATTCTCTCCGACGAAGATGCAGCAGTAATTCCTTCAACAACAGAAGAAAAAAAATGAAACCAGCAACAACAATCCACAAGGAGTACAATGAACGATGAAATTCCATAGGGAATACCCCCAGCGAACGCTATACCACCAACCAGTATTACAGCACAAAGTGCAAAAAAAAAAAAAGAAACCTGAAAACAGGACACCCGAATAAAAGTCAAGGATTAACATTTACAATTCATTCCTGAAAAACAGGACTCGTTCCATCCGTTTTAATTTGTTTCCTCTGTTGTCCCCGCGCGCTTTTCGGGGTGCCTTACAGCAACTTTATTGTCATTTTCACTCTCTCCCCTTTCCACATTTACTTGTTTCCTATTAAACCAGCGAAACCAACAAAAAAACAGAACAAAAAAAATGTTAAAGGCTCTAATTACCTCTGCATCGACTCATCGAACACAGCCCGCCTCTGAACACTGGTAACCAAACACATGCAAACAAGAGAAAGAAAAAAAAAAAAAAGACTGAAGCTTAAAGCAGGTCAATGAGTCATTGACCGAAAGATAGGTGGTAGCGACGTTTATCCTTTTCCTCTCCTCCTGCTCCTCCTTCTCCTCTACCATATCCTTACCCATCAACTACTACAACAATAGTTTTGTGCCGTACCCCACATGTAGTAGTGCATAAGGACATCAACGCTAGCTATAATATGAGAATAGGAGGAGGAAGATGATGCCATGGAGAGAACAACATAAAAAGCACTAACTGTAGAAGGAATTCTTTTTTTTTTTTTTATGAATTTTTTGTTCCTGGAACTATTTGTCCTGCGCGCAGCACAACACTATACAGTCGTACCTCGGAGAAACTATATTCTTTTCCCTATGATCATACAAAATGTTGCTAGGGACGCTTCCCTGTTGTTTTCTCTGTTACACGCTCTATCGCAACTATTTTTCGTTTGTTTGTGTGTTGTTGTTCTTCGTTCTCTATTCACATTCAACACCACCCCCTCCGGAGCTTACTCAATCATAACTATAAATCAGCAAAAGCAAAAGAAATAGATGTAGCTGCCTCCATTTTGTGGAACTCTATTCGGTTTGTCTCGGTGTGTGTGTGTGTCTAGTTTCCGAGAAGAAAAATCGAAGAACAAAAAACACACTCTTCTGCGCCTCTCTGTGTGTGTGCCTGGAGAAGAATGCCTGTGTCGGCAGTTACTTGTAATTACCAAACATTCCGGTGTGCTTTAAGTGGTATTAATGCCGGAGTTCCTTTGAAGAATGCTAATATTCGCAAAAAAAGCAAATACTAACCCAACACACAACCAGAAAACCTCCATTATGGGGTCAATGGCTTTGAGGGTTGGTCGATACGTATCTCACTATGTGTGGTGCTCGAGAGTAGGGAAATTTTTCAATGCTATTGCTGGTTGGCTTGTCATCTAGGTGGTTCTGGTTAGTAATATGGCAACCAAGTGGAACTGACATTATGTTCAGTTTGAAATATGAAAATATTGACCTCGATTGGGGTGCCACCTACTGGGAGACCAAGTGACATTTATTACTTTCAGCAGATTCATTAGACCGCTGGCTGGTCGGACGGACTTGTGATGACCGTAACTATGGAATACATGAGTTCGTAGGAAGATGTATGACGATGACATTTTTCTAGGACATGAACCGTAGAATGGATGTGAGATAGATTTGTAAACTTCACAGAATCTTCACATATTAAGCCCGAAGGATAGGCCCATTGTGATGTTTGTCTTTAGCTCATCTGAAGGTAGAGGAACACATTGAATCCTTCATGTGGTGTTCAATCGGAGGTACGTTTTGAGAAGAAACTTAAGCCAGGCTTAAGTCTTGGTATCTGTTTCATGGAAAGCGTACTTGTATTCTCAAACGATCATCTTGATTGGAAATTGTTGGCCAGTCATTCAATGACTAGGTGGGACTAACAAAGTTCTCGGTTCTCGGTTTCCTGCTTCCTGCTCAACAGTTTTGCTTTTCAGAGCGCGTCTTAAAAACCCAATGTTATACGACATAGCTGCGTCGGGTTTTACTGGAACAGGAATTTACCCTCCAGGACTAGAGATGAATTATACTACCAAAAGCAACTAAAGACTTGACTTGAAATTCGTTGGTTTATTCCCAGACTAGGCTAAGTCTAGTCCATATCGGCATAGAAGTAGATATGGACTACCTTGTCCATTAAAACCTGTCTCCAAACTGCAGAGAGATTTCAATGATACACGATACAGCTAGGAGAGTTTTCACTAGATTCCGAGATCAACCTTCACCTTGGTTTGGTTGTTTTGAGACGAGGTATAGTAACATAAGCAGTTTTTAAAGTTTTTTTTTTTTAAATTCCTTGTTCTATTCGAAGGCTCGACTTAGTTTGTTTGCTATGAATCTGTCTAGCAAAAGGGGATAGAAGAAGATAGGAATTGACATACATACTGGCTAAGTGGTACACGTTTTGTCCTTGAAAGCCCGTCTCCAAACTGAACAGCGATTGCGGTCTTAAACCGCACAGTTTGGGCGGTTTTTACCCGATTCCGAGATCGGTGTACAAACAAAAGTAGCTTTTTCGTCTTGAAGTCTGAGTGATCTGTTGTCAATCTGTCGAGTCGGAAGGCATCGAGGCAGATGGGAATTAACCTTAGGCTAAATCTTACACTTTTTGTCTTGCAAAGCCCGTCTCAATACCCAAGAAAGCTTTTAGTGACCAGTTCTTACTGGATCCCGAGATCAAGCCGAAGGTCTCGTAGGTCTCAAGGCGAGTGATAGTAACATAACCAGCTTTGAATTCCTTATTCTACCCGAAGACCCAACGTAGAGTGGGGTGTGTCCATTTGTCGGATCAGAGGGCATAAAGCTAGATATGGATTGTCGTATTAACTGAAACCCACTGAAACCCTATCTGCGACTTAACAGTGACTGCCAAACTGGTCTATTCAAAGGAAGTAGGTTGCAGACAGCCTTGCAACAAACAGAAGAGTGTCGTTCAATCATACAGACACTGGATGGATCGAGGCTCAGATAAAGTTCCCAACCAACTATTCTTTGGAATGATGTAAGCCTGGTTTTATCCATCCACAGTTGTTCTAGGGAGAGTCCTTAATATGGTGTGGATGGACAGTTGGTATTCTTCTGGCTTCTCTTGTCAAACTCGCCCTATGACTCCAATTAATCATATCCATCAATGAAGTCTTTTCTTATTTGGCGACAAGACTGTCTTGTAATTGTTCATGGTTTGGAGCATAATAATGGATCCTTCACCACAGATCACATCACCATGTTTCGATTTCACAATTCGCCCCGATTTCTTACAGAAAATGGTAAACTGTAGCATTACCCACTGGAAGGAATAAGAGTGACCTTAAGCGAAAGTTTTGAAAGATGTCGTCCGCTCGAATGTGAGTTATCGCTTTTAGTATATCCTATTCGACATAGACACACGTTTCTGTTTACACAAAGGGGGTTTTTTGATTGGTTTTCCCAACAGCGTGACTTCATAAATTTTTGTTTTTTTTTTTTACAAATCCCATCAATAAGACCTCTGTACAACGCGCCTCTTCCTCAATAAAACTTCCTTGACATTGTTTTCTTCTTGTGCTTAAAATTTTTAATCCATAGATTACTAATAAACAGAACGAAATTGACATAAAGAATAAAAGTTTCACAAAGATAAAAATATAAACCTCAGACACAACAAAAAACGATAAACTCACTAAAAAACAAAAAATACCAAAACCATCGCAGTGATAATTTTTCGATTGATAAAAACAATATCCGCCGAATATCGAAGAATGGACAGACCTACCGATTCCAAACGAAAGCGGTTTGAGTCAGTATCGTTAGGAGAAAAATTTAAAAAAATTCTACAAGTACTTTGCCCAGGCAGTTTCCATTGTTTCACACGAAATGGTTTAAAAACTCTTCCCACACACAAGCTGTTCACGAGTCTACAATTCACGACTATACCTACATATGTATGTATCTCTCTATAAGGAGTAGCAGAAAAAAAAATTAATAAAATCGAAATGCCATATCAGTTAAATGCTATAATTAATTAGTATACAATCCAAACGCACGACTACATGCGACTGTTGATTATCACGTTCGTATTTACTTTCGCAGCGTGACTATATCAATAAAAACGTTTTTTTTTTCTTTTTGTTTTTATAATGAAAAAAAACAAAAGAATCTCTCATCAGAGAGAGCATAAAGTTCACAAATATTTAAAGATAATCAGAACAAAACAAAATACTAATTTACAGGTCTGATTAAGCGTAGCTATAGGTAGGTATCCCTACTATGTTCATTCAGACAGATTAACCAGGATAAACAACATGTTACACCAATTCCCAGACAAACACAACACAAAAACAAAAAAAAAGTACAAATTTTCCTCAAAAGAAAATTATTTGTTCCTTATCCTCGTGCGTTGTGAAAATAATACAAAAAAAAAAAAAATAAGAAAAGTAAATAAATTCCCCCTCGTCTTGTTAAAAATAAAATTTCTATTTGCGGATGCAAAACATCAAGAAATCTTCTGCGGAGAGGGATATTTTTAGTTTGACATCGGAAAGATACTTTGTCGACATGTAAAAATAAATATTTGAATATTTTTTTTTTTCTTGGGTAATGCAGAAAAGTGTGACAAACTTTTAGGTAGACACACAGTACACATGTAAAGCGGGTCATCACACAAAGGAATTTCAAGAATCCGAACAAGTTGCTAAGCAATTTGAGGATGGTTTTGGTGCGGACGTTGTCTTTCAGAAATCTTTTGTAAAAAAGTTCACCGTCGACTTGTTGAAGTTGAATTTGAACACTTCCTCTCCTCATTCTCATGGAAACAAATGAAAGGAGTTAAACGTTTAAAGATCGATACTTACAGTCGAGTCTCACCGACTTAAAACCAGTCAGTCACTAAGAAGGAGTGGCATAGACACAGCACTGCATCTACAGCAATCTACTTCCTCAGCCACATAGGCGACATCATTGGTGTCCACACTTCACTGTCAGACCCAATCAGACAAGTGTGCCAATCCCTTCAAAAGAGACTTGACTCGAGGGAAGAGTATTCAGCTCCAACTCTGCACAGATCTCGAAGACCGATTCGAAATTTACTTTTCGGATGAAGCCGCCTTTCTTGGCTTAGTGAAGCTATCAAGCCACTGTGGTGTCTCTAGTTCTAGGGCTGAACTATGAACTCAGTCTCGAAGCATAATGTCACACTTTATTGAGTCTCTGGACCATATCGTCTAAGGAAATGAGAAGATCAGGGCATTTCCAGGAAGACAAACATTAACTTTAAGACTTAATCGTGAGCGAACACGTGTCCCGAAACCACAATAAGCGGAAACCACAAACCCTGGTTTCTGAGAAAAATGAGCTCAAAAACAGAATGCCGGACCTCCGAGAGTATTTATTTAAAGATCTAGTCTAGGCCTTTCGGTTCTACTTCACCAGCCTAAAGTTGGGACCAATATTGGTCGAAAAAGTACCCGAAAGAGCATTGTCTACCTACTTGGTAGGTAGTCGCCTCAACAACCTAGGTATCCATTTTGCAAACTCTGAGTTAGGTATTGAAATTGAAGACAATACTGCCGATTCTAACAAGCCTTAAACACCAGTTATTAGATCAATTTTTTCCAATCCTCCTTATGAAGCTTCCTATCCGCTGTGTAAGAAAGTATACATTGACGATGAGGACAAAAGTACAACCAATCGTCGCCTGTAGTATAATAAAGGAACATCGGGTCCTTAGTATTCATAATGAATTTTGTAGATTTTTCTCACCCTGCTGTGAGACCTTGTCGAAGCTAGGAAGACGACTCTGAGGAAGAGACATCAAGCTAAAAGAACTTGCTGCGTCCGTACATGTACATGTTAATGGAATACCATAGGGTAGTGGTATTGATCCGGCGTTATTAACTTTTTCTCATATTTTGAGGAATTTTTGAAAGCTCATCCAACTGAACGGTAAACGAAGGAGTGGGTAATGATGGATTATTTCTTTAGTAAAGTCAGGGACAAAGTCATATCTACATGGATACACTACTCTACAACCTAGTTTCTCACCATTTTGGCAAAAATTCACGAAAGTAACACAAGATAATACGCCAACAAGCTCTTTTAACTTTTTTCCACCGAATAACATCCGCAAAATGTTCATGTGTGCACCGCTGCCATCTAATCCCATTTACATATCCATAACTATACTGCACATGCCATTTGGCAAAAGGATAATAGGCACACAAAAACAAAACTCCAACGTGACCTACATTTTTAGGCAACGTCGAAGTAGAAGCAAAACAAAAGCAACAAAGCACAGCCTTATACCTACACAAAAGATGTACAAAACAAAGGCAACAACAACTATTATTTTTGGTTAGTCCTTCAAAAAAAAAAAAAAACAAAAAAAAACAAAAACGGGATTTCAAAGGAAGAAACAAACCAAGTATGTGCAAAAGATGCTATAATAAACCCAACAACAACGCCGACGATAAAGCAAAGAAAACAACGAAAAACGGAGACAAATTTCTTGGAAATTAGACTTAAGGCAGCCAAAAGTCTCGTTGCCTCGAAAAGGGACACGACTGTGTGACTCGTCTCGACACAGACTGTAGATTGTTTTGGCGCAGACTGGCTGGTTCGTTGGCTGTTTGCCTGCAGCACAGTGCGCGGCATCATCTTCTTTGGAATAAAATTAAACAAAAAAAGAAGGCAAATATCTATAACACCGAAATACACATCTATAGATGCATGAATTTCCTGTGGGATGTATCTCGATACAGAGCCATCGCACAGAGGGACGGCCAAAAGAAACTAGACGGTGACTAGAAAAAAAAACAGCGAATATGTATAGATACCTATATTTCTAGAAATAGAAATAAAGAGACAAACAAACAAACAAAAAAAAATAAAATAATATCTGTGCCATGACCTAGGAAAGATATACATTTATTTTGGCATACAGAGAGACGTATGGATGTATCTTAGCTTCTTCACACTGGTGTGTCTGGGACTTAGCAGAGTATACTGTGTTCCCTCCACATATGTACCTCTACAGTTGCTGTGGAAATTTATGAATTGAGTTCGGGAATCAGAACGACAAGTTATATTCATATATAGGTGCATAGGTGTGCCAAGAAAATTGTCACACACGGAGATAATATTCTTATTTTTTGGAAAATTTATGTCCTCCGATCAAGAGAGAAAATGCGAAATATTTTAATGGCTGTTAAAGGTTCGTTGGTCTTAGTTTCTTTTACAAATAATTCTGTGGAAATTTAAATTCCAAAAAAAATATCGTATTAAGCTAGGAATAGAAATAGACAAATTATATTAATTAGCAGCGAATGGTTATAGTGGCTGGGAATGTCAATGGAATCACTTTTATGCCTAAAATGCGCTCAAAACATGTGGCAACATGAGTCAGGTATCTATTCTGAAAGTATCTATAAGTAGATACATGCAAATGTTGCCAAACATGTTGTAATATTTCGATAGCTGAGTTTAAAGTTTAATAGATTATAATGTAGGTCCACAGAGGGGAGCTACACACAGTCTAAACTGAATCTATTGAAGACTTTCTTAGGAATTCAATCAAAAAAATCAGAAATTAAACAGATTTTAGGCAAAAAGTGGGCGTGGCTGTCATGAAAAATCAGTCTAGTGTTCACATTCGTGCATATTTTCAGCGAGTAACTATTTCCCTGAAATATCTATCAATCGAGTTGTGTCGAAACGTCCAAATTTCAAGAAATGATCTGTTGCTAGCCAAAATTGGAATGAAGTCCAGATGAAGTGATGAAACCATATAAAGACATCCAAACCATTTCACCTCAAAAGAACAAAACAACAAGAGTCAACCTCCACAAGCAAATTTTTCATGAAACGAGCTTTCTTCCTGAACTCCCCAAGGTAGGCTTCGAGTTGTTAATTGAATTTATCGTTCTACTAAGCATTGATAAGAGAAAACCACTTGACATTAGTTTTGTAAAACGTCAACTCCCTTGTCGTCTGTTCTAGTCATGTAGATAGTTAAAATTTATTCCACAAACTTTCCCGACGTTGCAATAGGGTTCGATCCTTAGGGACATTGTTTATCATAACATATAACTACAACGTAATATATGAAAGAAAATTAGTAGCTTCAACTCGTGGTTGGAGTTCCACTTTTCGAGGGATTGCTTGGTTAACCCAAACGCTTATGGATGGCGATTCTGAGTTCTAAGAAAGAGAACAACCAAACTAATAGCTTAAACCATTTGAAATGTGTCAATCTGAAGACGAAATGTATCGAGCATGATGACACAAAGTGACACCGTGTGACTGAAATTGAAAATGACTCTTTGACTCTTTCTGTCAAACCTGTCAAACCAGTCGAACAATTTGACACTATGACAGTAGACTGGATGTCAAGATGACAGACAAAGTTTTTTGAGCATTTGACAATTAGATTGAGTCGATTTGACAGCTTGAGTTTGATGACTTTTGACAGCGAAATGTGTCAAACGATTGGATATTTGTCAAACAGTGTGATTTTCAGCTTAAAATGTGTTGCTATGACCTCAAATAGGTATTTAAAGTCTGGCAAGAGAAAGTTTCATCAAATTCGACTTTTTGTGAGATCTAAATGTACGTTATGTCAGGCTTTTCGTTTGTTTGTCGTTTCTTCTCTCAAAGGTGAGAGCATATACTTGTCGGATTGGCCCTTTCCTGCTACCACAGGCACTAGGGGTCATTGCCTTAAAACTTATTTCGTTTTCATAGTCATTTCCTATTCTCTAAGCTAAGACAAATTGCTAGACTTTTATTTTACAACAGATGGCCCTTGTTATACATAAGTTTCGGAAACAATAATTAGAGGGGGAGTGTATCTAGCGAAAATTGTCGTCTTTAGATCAAAGGTTGAGCGCGGTAAAACTTCAAAAAGACTTCAAAGAGTTTTCGAAACTTCATCCTCAAGCCAGTCATTAATTTACAAAAGTTTCAAAGGCCCGTTTGTGAGTAATTTACAAAAAAAAAAAAAAAGAAAAAAAGAAAAAAAGAAACAGAAATACCTTTGACTACTATTTGTTCTCATTCACTTTGTACTCGCATGTCAAAGGATGAGGATGAGAAGGCGGTCTTATATATCGTTACAAACAAATCTTTTAATTAAAAACGACACAAATTACATTTGAACAACAATCTACGCATACCGCTCTCTCTCTCTCTCTTTCTCTGTCTCTCTCTCTATCTACCTTCGCCAGTCTCATTCTGTCTGTGTGTCATTCATTTTAAGTGCAATTCATCGCGCTGAATTACATTTTTTCATTCACAGACATTCTAGAGAGACACTATTCATAGATACACGTGCATCCAGGCCATAACTTGTCCAGGTGGAAGACCTCCTGCCCTGCCATCCGCGCACCCAAACACAAGTCTCAGACTCAATATGGTATTACGTAAAATCATCTACATCGTCATCATCATCCATCCAGCCGTCGTGTCGTTGCAATAGCTTTTGTTTGTCACAGTTTCGTCCTCGTTAATGATATCGCATTAAATCAAAACGACAAACAGCAGACAATTTCAGACTTCTCTAGACACAACATGATATCATTACAAAGAGACCTTTTGCGCCCCCCCCTTCACTCCAACCCTCGGCACAAAATATCCAATTGCAACCGACCACCCCTCCTTCAAATGACATGAGCACAGTGCAGTCATACTACAGTGCACGGTTTACATTTTTTTTTTTTATTTTATAATAGGTATGTAGTTGAATCCGGGCAAATGACAGTGTTACCTGTACGACTTGAACGCCAGCGTCGTCGCCGCCGCCGCCGCCGCCGCTGTCGATTCTTCTTCACTTTTTGCAAAGGCGCACTGTCAAGCGATATTCTCTCAACTAGAAGAGAACAAACAACAAAAAAAAATCGCTTTGCAAAAATACTACAAATAAAAAGAAGAAAATATAAAAAATAAAAAAAAAGTTTCCTCCTCTTCCACAAGCAGTCGTTTTTAGTTTCATTTTCGCGGCTATATGCAAAAAGGAAAACCGAACCGAAACGATTGCCAGTGCAGAGCAAGAAGAAAAAAAAAAACAAGTAAGAACTGCAATGTGAGGAGAAAAATATTTCCATTCGAGGCTTTGATGTTGCCGCCAACCGACGTTGAAATAATAAACTCGCTTTACACGCCCAAGAAACTCGAGTGAGACACAAACTGAAATTGTAGGCACTTTCGACTGACACCACACAGTCTGATGGATTTGCACGTATCCGCGTGTGAAATCAAAGAAAATCTACGAAAATCCTCTTGTATCAACAAAAAAAACAAAAAAAAAAATATTCCTCCTCCAATCGAGTTGAATGAAATAAGTCGAGAACTGACGTTTAAATGTCGCCTCGACATTGCACGAAGACCAAACGTCAAAACATAACTCAGCGGTCGTATGCGATAAGATACATAAGTTTCGCAACAATATTGCAGACGTTTTGCATGTTTGTATACATTTTTCTTCCATTTCTGCAGAAAGATATGTAAAAACGACAACGAGAGCACGATGACACTTATCGTCGAAATGTCAAATCCAATTGGATCTTATTCCTTAATTATGTCGACTGGCTTGGCTAATTCGACGGGTGGTATGCATAGTTACAGGCTCCCCGAGTTGGTTTAGCCATTTAGTATCGGAGATGCTTTCAATTTAATTAATTGCAATTAAGAGGATTATCAGCTACAACAGCGGGGAGGGCACTCATTGAAGTGCGTGATGATGAGTATGACGGTGCCCATCCCTGTCTGGTTGTAATGAATTGTTCGAGGTCTAGGATGCTATTTTTTGATTCGGTTTTGTTTTTTGTAAGCCCATGTTAAGGTTTGTGTAAGAGTTTATCCGCAGAATACACTGAAAACACTTTAGGTCTAGTTCAGCCTCGGTAAGACTAGTTAGGACTAGTTGCTATAAAGAATCTGAGAATGAAACGACGTGGTTCGTGAGGGCCTCTCATGATTACAGAATGTAGTTTTTCTGCTGCATTCAGATGGGATGTCTGTGTAGATACGAGGGATATTTATGATAAGATTAATAGATACGTTCAGTAGTATTCATGCTTACAAAAAGCAAACACAGCCACTAACAACTAAGTGGCCTTCATGAATATCGCGTCCCTTGTTTTGACAGAAGTAAAAATGTGTCAAAAACATTTACACTTTTTATGCTAAACACTAAATCCGGGGCATTTCCTAAAAATTTAGGGAAATCCACCTAAATCTTCATTAAATCCCAAGGATTTACATCGATAAATAGCATCCGAATCCGAAATTTATAATAAATCGCACTTTCATCCCCAAGCGATACAAATCGAACAATCCTTTTTTTTGTCAGCAAATGTCACTTTTGTGTGCTGACAAAAAAATGGGAGAAAATGAATTCAAAATACATTAATTGGAGCATTCAGCTATTAAAAAAAGTACTACCAGCTGTGACAATCTGTTTGACAATCTCTGACAGGCCCAAACGTCAATATAAATTCTAAATCTCGGTGGAGGTGGTGACACCTTTTGTATATCTAAATTTTGATGGACTGTAGACAGCAGCTATTTTGAAATCTTGTTAGACACCCAGATGCGTAATTTAAAAAGTGCTGAATTCGACAATAATACGCTTGTCAGTTTGACTATGTATCAAAAGTTTCGTTTCTCAATTGAGCCTTAATTATAAATGACAAGATGGCTTACGAATTTTGCAAGATGGCCGATCCCTAAAGTGTCATTAATCGTACCAAAGCAATCAGTGTCAAGTGTCAATTTGGTTCTCAAAATTTCTGATTATCACCCAGCTTAGGTGGTAAACAGCAAGTCCTTCGAATAATTTCTAGGTATAGGTCTACCATTATCGTGAATTACATTTTGTTTCGCCGCCAGGACTCATAGTTCGTTAGCGTAAGAGCGATGGTATCAATACGTTCAGCTGTCATTAAAGGATTTAACGCTATTGTCCGCCTCTCACTACAGTCATTCAAAATCACAGGATATTGGAAATTTCTGAACAAAAAATCAATACCAACACACATTCATTAATATTTTACAGCTTCAACTTCCTTCTATCCCAAACACACACATAGGCGCGCACACAGCTAAAAATTTATGTCGATACTTCCTACCATCTGTAGTCTGCTGCTGCACTCTACAATATTTCCTCCATTTTATGGTGAAGTTAGTTGCGTTTTTTTTTTTTTTTTTTTTTTATGTGTTTTGGTCCACGGAATCTATTTTGCGATTCCATTTCGAACACGCTATGTCATTAATCATCCCTGTGAACAGAGATTCTGGGTCCTGGTTGGTATTTTTTCGCTCCTAATGCGATGATAGATCGTCACACGGGTTTCCTACCGCTACCACCACACCAACACACACCAAATAACCACGCACACAAAAGCTTTGTGTATATTCGATGAATATAAAAAGAAATTAAATTTGGGTCAGCTCTTGAAACTGGCACATGGGCAGATAAAACCCTGGCCATAAACCCATACCTTTGCCGCCTGACCCCTTCGCAACTTGGTCTTTATTGTACTTTTGTGTGTCTATTGCCTGGAGGCTATCGATTTTTTCGTGGGCGTTTATATATACATACATATGTATGTACATGGGAACAAGACCAGATGAAACAGGACGAAATATTCGGTTCGCCAGAAAAGAATTAGGATGGGTCAAGGTATTTGATGACTGAAATTCGGGAGTTTTTTTTTTCTCTCTGTAGATACATGTCTAGGTGAGGATTTAGAATATCCCCGGCTGGAGATAAAGATGAATTGTTATTCAGATTTATGCTAAAAATAGAATGCATAAATATTTACGAAAGTAAGTTTCCTTGATGGCAATGATTTATTCCCACTACACGAAATTCATAAGCCATATTCCTTAACTGGTTTTCTTTGGTTTAATATTCATAAAAAAAAAATGTATGATGGATGGTGGTTACCTTATGATGTGCATGTGCACTGTGCAAGACACAAGCCAACATGGTGTATGGCACTACAGTAAGCTGGTGCAGGCGTACAGTGTTATGCAGAGCTCGATAGCTACTCGTACATAGCGATACTAACAAAGGAGTTACACCAATGATTCATGGTGTCAATTGTCGCTGTCAACGAGAGCGATACCTACACGTCGGTTGTCTCGGTGATAGTCTTGTTATTGTTGGTGCAGGCTAGAGGAAAAATTGAATTAAAGAGGAAAAAGACAAAGCAAAAAAACGAAGGAGAAGTAAGCGGAAAAGAGAAGTTGCCACCTTGCAGTTTTTAATTGAACAAGTTGTCTGTTTGTACAGAGATACTTTTTGATAAAGACAATTTTGTACTCTTACTAGTGCTAGTATACCTAAGTATACTCTAAAAGCCCTAAGTGTGTTACACTGTACAAGTAAAGACTAGAAGATACTCGGAACATGACCATTTTCCAGTAGATACGTATAAAAGTAGGTCCAAGCATAATGATACATAGGAAAGAACTGAAAAGTACTAGCAGATACTACAAACATTCTCAAGTATCTGCTTTATAATTGTCGTGTAACTAAATACTAGATACTAGAAGAGAAATGCGTGCCAAGTATAACGAAAAGTTAGCAAACACTATGAAATGCTAGCAACTACTGCAGAGTACTAGCAAATACTAATAGATACTACATTTGAATCCCTAATTTTAGCTGACAAATGCTCAAGTGGCTAAGAATCCCGGATTACAAACTTTGAGGGTGAACAGGGCCAATAAAACCTAAACGAACACTCAGTACTTATCCAGCAACCAGTAGCATACTGGTAGGCTAAGCATTTCGAACTATTAGACCAGCAATAGGTCCATTGTAATGCCATGTGAATCGTAGGAGAAAGTTTCACACTACCTACTCGTTTCAACTTTTGCAGAAACGTTACCGAAGTCGTTGCAATCGAAGGACCCTAAGTAAAGCTTCTTTTTGTGAAGGAGATCTGAGCAAAAACAACAAAGTTGAGTTGGTTTTCTTCCCTCCTTCATCCATGCAGCTTCTACAAAAGTTATCGTAAAGAGGTTCAATCTTATGGACAGTGTCCTGTGATTTCAATCTCCACAGGAGATGATCGGCTGTCGAGAGCTACTAAAAAATTAATAGAGGTCTTCGAAGATATCCTCAGAAGATATCATGTTTTCCTTAAGCCAAGATATGACTTCAGTTATCGCCATAATTTCCGACTGGATTTACAGTGATTTGGAAGACGAAACTGAAGCTTAAGGTTAAGACTGTCGGAGAAAACATCTCCACCAAGATCGAGCTTGGTTTTTGAGCCTCCAAAATTTTAGAGAAGTGAATCGACTCATCTTCTACAAGTGCAACCTAATTCTAGAATGATTTGCAAAGAGTTAATGATATGGGTGGTGTAGCCTCCAATTTCGGGAGAAATATTGACTTTGTTCTTGACCATGGTAGGTTGCACTTACTGTCATGCGACAGAGAATGTTGTAAATGGAGCTCTGCTTATGCGCGAATAAGCTGTACGTAGGACCTTACTTACAAAAATCCGGCAGGCAATCCTAAAACTTCTCGTAGGCAATCCTAAAACTTTTTCTTTTGAAATTCACCCATGCTCAAGGGTTTATTGTTACCCTAGCACAACGCGGACGTTAGGGATATTAGAATGAGAAAATAGATGGTACCAATGACCGTTGGTTTTAAATGTTTGTGGATTACAATGGGGAAAGTAGAACTTGGAGGTTTCTACGTCTGAAGATATACATATGTCCTTGTGGGTAAACCGCCTCAAATAGTGACATACGTTCCGAGCAAATATTGAATATATAGTCATTCTTATGAGGATTGTTATTACCATACATACCGAGAATGGTTTCGACGATGCAAGTGCCATTCATTGACGAAAAACAATCAAATTCAGTCTGTTCTTCATAAACCATTTTATTATGCTTTCAAGGTCGGACTTTAATGACCTTCACATAGGCTGCCGCTCCAGCTCCAGTCTGGAAACGAATATGGGAATATGCAGTCCAGAATTTGTAAATTTTATTACTTCCCACATAGACTTAATAAATTTCATATGAAATCTTCGCAACATTGTTGCACAACATACATCTGCAGAGTTGTACATTCAGAATTAAAGATTTATTATCCTTGCTGGACATAAATCATCCGTTTTAGGCGTATTTCGAAAGGAACATAGAAGCATGGATTATTTCGTGCATAAAAACTCTATAGCAGTCAAAACTGAAACAATAAATCACAGGTGATGGCACTCAAATTAATATATTCAGCGAAAGACAAAAACAAAACCAAGTTAATTCCCTCATTCTAATTATCCCACGCTGGCAACAATGTTGCGTTGGGAAAATGACTAGTGGGTGTGTTGACTTTATAGCTTTGAATATTTAAGTCTTTAAATTCTTTTTTTCAATTTTAAAAATAAAAGCCAAACATCTGCCCACGCATCGATGCGAAGCCAATTCGAATATATTTCTTTTTTTTTTTTTTGTTACTTTTTGTTTGGTTTCTCATTGTCCGATTGTCTGTTGAACGTCTAATTTAAAATCAAGAATGCCATCGCAATGAAAAATGCAAACAAAATTAGATTGATAGCTGGTGGCGATGAACATACATCTGTATGTATGCTTGCGGATAGTGTAATTGATGCACAACAGAGCGGAGAGGAACAAAAGGAAAAAAATCAGTGGCAGTCAGCAGAATCCTCTGATATGCCAAACGAAAATATATATAAATAAATAGCGAACTATAGGAACGCTGAAGGTCAATTCTAAAGAGACTGAAAGGCGAGACAATCAGTCAATCATGTTGTTGTTGTGGCTTACTTATCCTTGTTTGCGCTTCTTAATGATCTGAGTGTAGGTTTAGACAGAAGCAGCCAGAAACGATCTGTATCTGAATGTGTGTGGGATAGGTGAATGATATATGGATCCTGTGGCGATAGTCACGGCTGTATAGCATCCTTGTAAGTAGGACAAGGTTTGATGGCATCATTATAACGCCATCTAGCGTTAATGTCAATGACATTCAATAAACACCTATTTTTAGTTTCAATCGAAACCTTTAAGTGACCTTGCCACGCCCTTCTTTTACTGCCAACTCATGAATGAGACGTTCGGCAACTTAATTGTTTAAACTTCTAATCAAATTGTTTTGGGTTCATCTGTGCATTTTATTAATTAATTCCCATTAAACATACTTCTTTTTGTAATTATGCTAATGTGCAAATAATTTGGTTAATTATTTACGCGTCTTGGTGAGAAAAACATTTGAATTAACTTAGCAAATATGAATGATGATGAAATGCCTTTGCATGGACAGTGCTTAAGAATATCCAGATAGACCGTGGACGACTGACATTTGGCTTGTGACTTGTAGAAAGTTGGCATAGTGGTAGATAGTTGTTATAACTATTAGTTAATCAATTGGACCTGTTGTCTTTGATTAGCAAGTTTAATTGTTAGCATCGGCTTGGTGGCCGGAATATTTTCTTCTTGCAGACACGAGAGTGGAGAAGCCAATAAGCTGGCACAGACATTGCTAAATGTCTAATTTGCCGGGTATGGCAATAAATTAAAAATCAATTAATTAAATCGACACGAGCTTTAGTGTGCGGTTGTTTAAGATATTTTGTTAAATCGAGAATGCCGCGGTTTAGCCGAGGATGATTTGTATCCGTCAAAAGTAGGGCAAAAGGTGTGGTAGATTTAAAAAAAAACGCCCTTAATGCCTTTTTTATGGGAGAAATCAATTGAAATATATAAAAATCGAACAAAAAAATGCACTTCTTCCGAAAACGTTGCATATTTATTTGCTGGTTCGTTCTAGAATACAGAACAGGGATGGTATATAGCTTAAAATCTTTACCGATACATACTACCCTGAAAGAGGAGACAATTTTTACTCAAACGAAGTGAAATATACTGCATTTGTTTTTTAAAAGTGTTGACATATTTCCCATTTTTATGTATGAGTCCATTCTAGAAGGCAGTACAGGGATGGTTAATAGTTCAAAATCTTGCTAATCTACACCCAGAACCTGGAGGTAAATTTGACTCAAATGAATGACGCGAAATACTTGGCATTTGTTTCTGAAATTTTGCCATACTTCTTATATTCATTACTAGGTCAGTTCTAGGACACAGTACAGGGATGGTTTACGGTTCAAAATCTTGCTAATCTACTCCCCGAACCAAATTTTACTCAAATGAATGAAATGTTCCCATATTTTGTATATTCATTTCTGAGTGCATTTTAGAACGCAGTACAGGGATGTTGCATAGTTGAAAACAAGGCAAATTTTCCTCTTCTTTTTTTCGATTCGTAAAAAAACAGAAACGAAAGCAAAGATTTTGTAAAAACTTTCCAAAACAACCAAGACCATGACAAGCCAAAATATAAGCCCCTCTGTTCAAAGATCGAAAATTATTCTCCGTACTTACTTGACATTTTTTTTTTTTTTTTTTTCATTCAAAATCAGTTCGCATGTCAGTGCAAAGGCATGATACCCACGACCCACATAGACACATCATTGAAACCATAGTTCATCGCGATAATGAAATTTGTTTTTTAAATTGTGAAATCGTGACCAAAAAGTAGCAATACCATGCTGATAAATGGGTCAGAAAATTAGTTTTGATAATCTTTCTTAATGGGATTTGTCCACGCTTTGGCTATCAATTTTTTGTTGTCATTTTATTTTTTTGTGGGAAACTTCCTTTGAGCGACCTTCAAGAGATTTCATAATAAAATAAAAAAATCGTAATTCGTATGACGACAAATCAAATAAGAAACAAGAAATGTACTCGTCTCATCGGTTCTAATCAAAATCATTCATTTGGCGCATTGACTATTAAATTGCTATTAAGAGTCACACCCGGTGTTGTAGATCACCACATTCTCAGACAGATAAATAGCTCACTTGATATTCAGTGAACTACTGGCCATCTAAACTATTCACTATGGACTTTGTACAGTCGCCTGCAGTAGGTGCACTTGTTAACTCTACTCACGAACGTCAAATGCATATAGATACATCTACATACATGCATGGGTGGGGGTGTTGTCTCAAGGAGGGATTTTTTTTTTTTTTTTTAATTTTATTTTATTAAGTACCCTATCGACCATCATTTCTAAAATTAAAACCAATCAAAAGTGCATACCAACACCGAGCGGCATGGCTAGACAAATAAACAATCGAGATATAGACAAACTTAAATATACATTGAATTTGGAAACGGAAAGAAAACTAATTAACTGAATTTGGATTGAAATTCACCTTGAACGTGTGATGGATACAAAGATACATACATACATTTGTAGGTATAGACCCAGCCAACTCAACCAAGAATGTGTGTATAAAGATAAACTTTTGCTTACAGTTTAAATATACCAACCCGGGGCTATTTACATTTTCAATTTTCAGAAAATAAATTTTTTTTTAGTTTTTCCCAAAATAAATCTCAAGATACGACAACGTTGTACATATGTATGTACGTACTATACGTAGTTTGGATGTGTACAGATATGGGAAGGGAAAAGAGGAGTAACCAGCCAACAGTAGCGCAGGCACACATTAGACGCGTCTAGGTGTTGCAAATCGATTTGGCTGCTGGCTGGCTATTTCATTTCAATGAAAATACTTTTTATTACTATTTTCACTGAAAGTATCTATCGCCTTCATGAGATTGCGTCATTCGGTGCGCGTCTGATACCACAGACATCTAAATTAGTTCTGAAATAATATTTACATAAAAAAAAAAAAAATCTGTTGAAATAAATATGATCGAGGGTTGCTGATAGACTTTGCTATAACCCCCTCACACGTATCTTGAAGATACATACATATATGAAAAAAAAAAAAATAAGTATCTAATAAACATAATTATGCTAATTTGTTGTTCATTTGCCTATAAGTCACAGACGAGACAGAGACGAAGTTGTATCTATCGATTGTGTGTCAGGTGAATTTCTTTTGATACAATCCGGTCGGGAGGTGTGTGCTGTTTGTTGCTGCTGCCGCCGCCGTTTACCTATCCATCCTAACCTTTGAAAATAGTTTCTTTTAACATCCATACATAGTGTGAGAGAGTGATTTTATCTGTACGATAATGGGTTAATTGAAACATTACTTACTCGGTACGTACCTACGTATGTCTGTACGTCTGTTGTGGTTGTTTTCAGTTTGAGTTTGTCCAACCGAATGTGGTTTGATGTCATGACTTCCGGTTTTGTCTGTTATTTTTTTTTTGTTTTTTGCTATAACAAATTAATTGTGTTTTATTTTTTTTTTCTCCTCTGTATTATGCAATTATACTTCAGTGAAGGTTATTTGTTATCAAAAGGCAATACCGTCTAGACAGCTACGTAATATTTGTTGTACGTTGGTTTGTTTTTTTGTGTCTCCCTCGCTCTGCGTTTTGGGGGCTTCCTCCCAGACTAATGGATATAAAAAAAAAACAAAAAAAAAAAATAGATATCACGATGATTGTTGTGATATTGTGAGAGGTGGTACCACAATGTCGTAAATTGTCGATAAAATCAACGCGGTGCGTCATGAAATGTACATAAATTTGCAAAGAATTATCTGGAGACATTATTATAGACGAGATGGGAGAGGGGGGAAAATTCCCTGACGTGTCTATCAGCCAAGTTAAGCGGTTGGTTTTTTGGCGTGTGTTGTTCTAACCAATTAAATTTTATTTCCTTAGTCTGTTTTTTAATGACGCGAATGGAGTTCTTTCTAACACGTGCGACAGTGTTATGGGGTTTTAATGACTCAAAGGAGGGTATACCCATTAGATACATACTTAAGTCTAAGTATTTAGTCACTTACCTGTGACGCTGAATTGAAAGAATTAGGTTGGACGTGAGAAATTGTAACAACATTATGCTTTACTACTTGTAGAAATCTGATGGATGCAATGCATCGCAAGCTGTCAAAGGTTCGCCAAGGTACTTTCTTATACACAAATCAATTTTCCTTTCAGTCGAACTCAAATGAATTTGTATCTTATTAGTTTGGATACAATTTTCGCATTGTAAAGGGCTTTTCAATAGGGACATAACAATTTTGTTTTTTAATACAAAAGGACCCTTAATTTTTTCTTGGAATCTCTTATTGTCAAAACCTCACTCAAGGTTTACGTTTGGAAATCATTTAAAATTACTACTGAAATTGTGAACGCTAACTCCCATTTTCTGTCGAAATAATCGTCCCACTAGACTAGAAGTTGTGCGTGCTATAGTACATCGATATTCTAGTCAACATATTCACTGTTGAATGCTCCCGTACCAATGAGACAACGGACCGATCGATGTACCGAAAAGATCGCAGCCACCAGTGCTTCAGTTCTGTTCCGTTCACAGGAGTTCGGAATCCCTCAGTCCACTCTGTGGCGAATTTCGGCCTATAACCTTACGAGATCAAAAATAACTTCAGAACTGAAGTCTCTTTATTATTTAAAGCTCCGGAACTTCTCCATTAGGCTTTGCGAACATTTTAAGGAAATCCTAAAAATCTTCAGCGATGAACCTCATTGATAGGTGAAAGAGTCGTAGAAAATTGGATCCAAAGCATCAATCGTTGAAAACAAACGTGCTTACGGTAGTCATATGGACAAAAACAAATTTCGAACTTAATTTGAAGAATGTGTACTACACCTGGAATGAATTGTACCCCGATATCTCAGTTATTCTGTGTTTTATTTGAATTCAAAATTGTTATGTCCCTATTGAAACACCCTTCATAGCAGCCGGTACCACCTTCAACGCTTTGAAAGATTACTGCGACGTTTTGTAAGACCAAAAGGGCTTATACACTGTCAGTCAGGTTCTCGAGCTGTGCTAAGTACGATCACGAAAGATGCTAATGAACTTCATTTCGATGAAAAAAGTTGTAAGCACTTAACTTGGAATAGTTGAGTAGTCTAATGAAGATCTTTCTTACATCCTACAAGAGATCTAAATATGCATGTGCAAATGTTTTTATACAAACGAGAGTTAAAATCTTGTAAGCACATAGCAGATGTGTAAGCAAACCCAATTTTGTCTAAAATTTGTAAGCAATCCAATTTCAAAAGCCGAATTTTCGTCCACCTTTTCAGAAAATCATCAAAAGTTGTTTTGTTTTTACTTGAAAGAGAACTGAACACAAATTCTTACATCACAAGCAAATCTGTAGTGTATCTCATAAGCTATAAGCCCTAGACTAACCTCCACGGCTAAAACAAGAAAACAGGTCACTCAGCTGGGCATCGAAAAAGTTGAAGAAAAATTCTTTAATAACATGAAATTCCATCTTTAATTTTCAAGTTATTCACTAAAATCCATTCACTCCCACCTCGTTTCGGTCGAGCAATTTCATCTTCCCTTTCAAACAATAAATTCAGCAAATACAACCCCTCACGTGCTGAATACCATCTTAAAACTCAGACAAAAAAAATTTATAAAAAAAGAAATACTTTAAACAAGAGAGGGAATAGAAAAACAAGAAAAAAAAATTAAAAAAAAAACCTCGAATGAGTTTTCCTGCTGGCAAATTGCCCGCCTGCCGGCCGCCTAAGACCCACCATGTGCTCCCATATTGACGACAAACAAAAACACCAACAACATCGGTGTGTCACACATCATACCACACCGAGGTCAGGGAAATTTTGCAGCTGGTATAGGAACACTGAACAGCCAGCACCGGGAAGTGTACACTAAAGCACACACAGATCCATCCATTGAATGCATTAAAAATATAAAAACCACTCCTGCAACAATGCAGCCACAGTAGCACCCGAGACAGCTCTCTTTCCCCTCTCTCTCTCTTTCTGTGTGGCTGTGTGTGTAGCTGTGTATGTGGAGATGAAAAATCAATAATTGGGACGTGAGAAACTTTTCCGGTGCAACACCACCCCAGTATATCAAATGAACGTTCGAAACTATTATAGGATGCAGGTGTTTATATAGCGAACTTGCTACTAGACATGGCTACAGAATGGCTCTCGAAACGAAAATAGCAAATGTTGCCATTTCTCAGTGCCTGCCAAAAATGTATCTACGAACATACATACCTACTTACATACTATATGTATCTGAACGTTGACTAAATTGGTTTGGCACCGAAAACAGCAGCGGCAGTAGCAGCACCATAGATGTGCAGTCTGTGAATGCTTTTGGGCTTCCTATGTGGGTTATGTGTGTTTTATTGATTTTCGTCGACATCGACATCGACATCGACATGAAATTATTCCCCACCTACGGGTACCCTAAATTCATTTCTATTCCACGTGGATTTAAATCCAATTCTCTTAAATTTCCCTCGAGTGGTGGTATTTTTGTTATTCTTCCGAATGTGCGATACCCTCGTTTCATGAACTTTTGAACTCCCACAACCACCACCGGCCACCGGACTACGCAGGAGTCCAGATTCTAAGGCCTCTCACACCATTCTCATGCCTAATTCGAGATAATTTCCCGTAAATGTTCAGTGATAAGCTTAAAAATTCTACAAAAAAAAATCTAAAACATTTCAATACAAAAAAAAAAAAAAGAAGAACTCGTTCTTAGTACTTTCGCCTTGGTCGCTAATAGAGATGCCATTGAACTTGACCGAATCGAAAAGATAGGAGGTGACCTCTCAGCTTTTACCAGGGATTGCTGCAATTTTCTAATAAAATTTTGTGAATTCCTTCTTTTTTTTTTGTTGGCTTTTTTGTTTGCTGTGTGCTTAGATTTAAGAGGGAGTGAGCTTAGATTAAAGGCAACACGATATCGGGGTCAGTGGACTATTTTTTGTGTTTAAATTTGGATCAATTGGGAATGAGATCCAAGAATCAAATTAAATTGTTTTCACATGCGCCACACGCACTTGAACTTTCGAAAAGAAAAGTGCTCTGAGTTCAATGCTAAATGATTTTGAAGTGCGAAAGCAATTTAAGTTGTTGGGGTTCTAGTTTGTTTTTTTTTTTTTGCTTTAAGTTATGATCATTCAACCCTTTAGGCGGCTGTGGGAGGGCGAGTTTAAATGTGAAAACGCTGTGATACAAATAAATTTTCAGTCCAATGAGAAATCTTTTTTGAATATTCATTGTAAGCACATGTGAAAAACCATGAAAACCACGCTAAACTTTGAACTGAAATAGTGAGCTCATTGTTTGTGAAGAAATAAGTTGTAAGCACCCTCTCTAGGTTAGCTGAATTCATTTTATTGATTGGTTTTCCATACTGTTATGACATTCATTTACATTCTGGTCATGTATATAGATAAGTTTAGTTTCTAAATGATTTAATAAATAATAATAAAATTCTTCTTCTTTTGCAGGATATATTCTAGCAATTGCCGCTGGAATATCCATCAGTGGAGTAACTATAAGCATTCTAATTGCGGTTATACATTGCTACCGTGCAGCACGTCGAGCCACTACTGGGGCTCTGGCATTACCAATTCCACTTTTGCCAGAAGATCAGACCCCCTTGCACGCGGAGCCGGAACATCCTGTACCCGTAAGTAAACCTCCAATCAAACCTGCAATCATACATATAATTAACAATTTGTTATTCACTCCCCATTGAACACCTTGGTCAGTGCAAAGATTCACAAATTGAATATCTTTCAATGGATAGCGATTGGGACAATTTGACGCCGGTGGTCCCCGATAAAATTGAACATTCGATTGAAAGTAGGGAAAGTAGTAACACAGTAATCCATAGCCATTTCTGAATCTACAAACAAAAATGCAAACAAAGCATTCACTTTAGAACCATGAAAGCTGGTACCTTGCAAGACCACAGCCAACTCGTGTGAGGCGAGGGTTAGCCAAATGTGTGAAATTGTTATGTCCCACGAGTACGCCATAGTCGTCGCCATAGTCCGTTTCGTAAATTTTTGGTGGATCCATGAAATTCTTACCATAATACCAATCCCTTACGATCGATGCTATCAAATCGTAGGGTTTGAATTTGCTTATACGAAATCCCACTGTCCCGGACACATGATAAAACCGTGGCTCTGTCTCTCGTGCTTTTTCATCAGTCCCTCCCAAATCTGCACAACCATCATGCATATGTGGTTCGCAAAACTTTAGGAAAGCTTTTGCCATTGCACTGAGTTCATCATCCCATGACTGTCGACAACCACTCGTCAGAATTAAAGTCCAAAAACCACAAAAAATGCAAACCCTTACCAAACTCACCATGTTAGATACTTGCAGTCTGTATGCTATCCGATCCCGTAGACCGTTAAGTGCCAATATCAGATCTGCCTTAATGTCTTTATATATATGAAAGTTGTCAGCACACTTCGGAATATTCTAAAACAAACAAGAATGTAAAGGTTTTTCTCTTGAAAATATGATGCCGTAGTCCTGTGTAAGGATCTTAACCTCATCTAGGCACAGCGTGTGCTGTTTATCTCCACACTTCATGTCACAATAGGTCTTTATGTCTTCGCGTATAAAAATCGATTCGTTGTGCTTATGGTAGTAGCCATCGGAAATTCCAATGAAAATCAGAACGACTATAACGGTTATAATTCCTTTCATGTTAGATCTGTTCTCTGCTGCTTCTCAGCTTCGTTTGTGTAATTAAAAACTTCTTTCTTTTTTTGGTTTTTGTTTTCTTTTTTTTTTGTGTGTTGTCAAAGTGAAAATAAAATTCAGTGAATAATAGATGAAAGTCCTCCTCGAGGTTTCTTTTGTTTTCACTTTTGTAAGCAAAACATATAATAAAGCAAAAAAAGGAAACAGGAAACATGGAATCCTTGCTTGGGAGAGGTAATTGCACTCTCATTTCGGTGCTTTCTTTTCGAACGTGGAAACAAAGGAATAATGTTCTCATTACTGGTTGGGCGGTTTGTTTTTTTTTTCTCCTTTTTTTTTTTTGTGTTAGGGAAGTTAGGGTATTCCATTACCCTGGTGGAAGAAGAAGAGTTCCTTTTCTCCGACATTTTTAATTTGGGACAATGTCCGGAATGGGAGGATGTACGAGTAGTTTCGGGTTTCCGGTTTTACATCCTTTTTTTGTTTGCAGTGGAAGTTTGTTTTCAATTTTAGTTGGTAATTGGTATGAGCAGATGAAACAATGTCCCTTCGTTGATGTGTTACATTGAAGTGTTTTAAAGTTTTAAATTTTTAAACTGCAGATAGTTGTGAGACAGTAACTTTTCCACGACGGCATTTTTTTGAAAATTGTTTGACTTGTGAGCGGTTGTAAGTTGTAAGCGTTAGAAACTATGGGTTTTCACTCGAAGGTTTGCTATTACGGTGTCCTGACCTAATATTTTATCAGGGTTCAGTCGTAGAAACCCACAAATTTAGGGAAAGTATTTCTTGAAAACTGGCCTGTGATGGCTGTTTCGTAAAATGTAAACTAAAGGCTTGAGGATACCCTAGGAAACATGAAAATATAGATCATGGAACCAGTCTCAGTATATTTGAAAAACGACGATGAAAACCCAAAACTATTCAGCCGACTCAGTCTTGATGAAGGAAGAGTACAGATCGTGGAAGACAGATATACAGTAGATAGAAACAAATGGGATACCCAGTTCACACTAAATCACTAGTCTGTGATCTTTCCAGCAATTTTTCAAAAATTCTTGCGAGTTCTATTTTGCTCCACCGTCCTTCGATTAAAGAAAGGTTTTTCCCTGACAATGTTGCAGCCATACATATATCACCTCTAGTGTCGCCAGTCAGGATTTTGATATTTTAAGTAGATCCGAGCAAATAGCCATACGAAACCGGACGTTGCTGTGGCGATATGCCCTTTCAACTCAACACCTCGAGCTTGGTACTAAACCAGGCAACAGCTGTTTCAGAACGTATGAAATCGCTCCATTTTGGATGAGATTCTGAGGTCATGCTTATTTGTGTATATTTTCAAGCAAATACTCCCAAAAACTTCAAAACTAAGCCTTCAATCATTTAAATTGGCGCAGTAAGGTTCAATCAACTCTCGGTGAAGCTTAGCGCACATAGATTTATCTAGAATATAAGATATGCACTGGCGTGACCAATCTCAAATAAACACAAAACTACAACCAGGAAGCTAAATGAGTTCAACTCTGCACAAAGAAAGCATTCAACCACATTGTAGCGAAGTGCAAACGTTCAGCTTAAGAGATCCAATCATGCTTACAAAGTAACTGCAGAAATCTGTGTCACTTTTTCCGCTGAATATGGTATTCAGCTGCAAAATGGATCGAAAAACATAATTTCACTAACAGAGAGGCTTACTGTATCTGTTAACGTACGTGCTTACAAACAAAAAGGGACTAAAATCCAATGCGCATTTTTTTCTCTCTCTCCATTACCCACATTCCGAACTTGCCAATTATGTACATTTCTCGTATTACACAATCCAGCTACTCCGCTCTAGGTCAGTTGTACATTTCTCTTTTATCAGAAGAATCGAATTAGGTGTGTTATTTCTCTGCCATCATCAAGGACATTCTTCCATATCTAATCCTCTTGACAAAACCAGTACCAGCAGCAGCAGTGACAAAGAAATAGCAAAGTTCAACTTGGGGTTTTTTTTTTCGGTGAGGAACACAAAATAAGGAAGACAAAGATGAGAACGCCATTACCCGCACCATCACTACCAAGATCGGCACAAAGCATGGCATAGTGGTAGTTAATTATGTACACGTGCCGCCACAGCAGTGAATTTTGGGTTTTTTTTGTTGTTTTTTTTATCAGGAAGGGCAAAACTGAAAACTTTTGCCTGTCTGCCGACGACACACACAGAAAAGGTAACCACCAGCACCAACCAACTAACCAGTCTTTCAAACTAATCCAACTGCTGCTCCTCTTTGTTGGCCCCGCATAGTATCTCTCTCTGTGGCGGTTTTTATGGACAAAAGAACAGCAAATCAACATGATTGGCTATTTTTTTTGCTGCCTCTTTACTATTTTTTTTTAAATTTTAATTAGAAAATTCATGCAGACGCACGACAAGCAACTTCGCATGTCCTTGAGGCGAGCCGCCTCTATCCTTTCTTCTATTTCTCACTTGGTCTCTGTCTGCCTCGTATTGGCTTTTCGGTTTAAGTATTCATGAAATTTGGCAATTTTAATTAAAATGTAAATTTTATCGGGCGGCATATACTACATAGCTGTGCAGACTCAGAGGAAGGATTTCGAGTTTATGCTCCTCCTTCAGGATACAATCGAACGTATGTCGACGAAAAATTATTCAACCATTTTAAAGGAAATAAGTTTGAGGTATTTCCACAGAATAATGGAGTTTTGACTTCGATTTGTCCTATATTCCATGAAGATTGCTATGTGTGTGTGTTTGTGTATCCATGTCGTCCTGACGGGCGGCGCAAATCCGAATCACAATCGAATATCGCCCACAGGCGCGCACACACAACAAGGATGATGATAAAAATATATAAAGGAGACGAAAAGGAAAACTTTTTTTTTCTGTTTTTTGTGAAGTATCCTCTTTTGTTGTTTGTGGTGTTGCCTGTGGACGTAACTTTTACGTCCTTGGAATGTGGCGTATGTCTATAGACTTGAGAGTCTTACGTAAGATGTAGAAGGAAACTTTACCATTTCAAGTTTTTTTTTTTTTTTTTTTGATAGATTTTGTTGTGTATCTGTGTGGAAGGCAGAAAAGGAAGCAGACGGCTTTACATGAATAATGCCTTTTTCGGTGAAGAATTTGAAGATTTTCCTTTCCCCAAATGTAATAATCCGAAATGTGAGAGGAAAAAGGACGATAAAATGGGACTTTTATGTATGCGTGTGCGGGCAATTTGGTTTTCCTTTTTTTTTTTTGTTCTGTTGCTTTGCTTTCTGCTTGATGTAGCTTACCATTTTTATTGGTTTCGTTTTTCAAGTGTAGGCGGCTTGTATAAGTATGCGTCCTTTCTTGCCAGTCAGGGTTTCTGTTTGATAATTTGGCACAATTTAGTTCTTGGAATTTTTTATTGACGGATCTGCTTTTATCTTTAAACATTTTGTACAGAAAGAAGAGAGAGATTAGATTGGTCTGCTTTAATTTGGGCCCAAGAAAGCAAAGAAACTGCGCAACATGTTGCTAAGCGACGTACTATGGGGAGATGCCAAGGATTCTTTTTTGTTTTGACAAATTTTCATGAAGCAGGAGTAGTATTACCTACATATTTCTAAAGTTGGATTATGTACTATGAATACATATGTATTTGCTGTGCGAGTACCTAAAGAACATTTAGTGGGCATCACGGAAAACACATTTTGCCAGGCATAACTATAGTACGAAGTCGAAGAATCCTATTGCGCGTCAACACGTTGTTTGAATTTTTACAGAAATGATGGTTTCTAAATACGATTGCAGGCGTGTCGATGGTGTTGCTGGAAGCTTAGATCAACTTTTTTCAGAAATATCAGGAATAGTTTCAAATTGAGTTAATTATGATCGACGCAAGATCGTTTATAAACCTTCCAACCCAGCCATTGAATCATTGACTCATTTGCAACCATATTCCATGCTTGACACCGAGCAAGTTGTCTCCGATCGTGATTGACTAGTTTAAAACCGAAGACATGATCTTTTTTAAAGTTTTGAGCTTATATTCGCCTTACACCCTCTCCTGCTTGCTGCTTTTCTTCTCAGCGTTATTTAATAGACTTAGAGATGTAAGCCCAGGAGTTTTTAAACAGCTATTGGCTAAGAGCACTCTTTCTCTTATCTCCACCAGGAAGTCGATCGTCATGTAGTAGCGATCGATCCACAGTGATCCTTTTTTTTCTTCGTGTATTTGAAAGTACACTCCTTTCGTCGATTCATCAACCTATTTGAATCCTGCTTCAAGGAAATCAATAGTTAATAGGAGGATCGTGATTTTGGCCTTTTCCAAGATTTTCCCTTTTTGTCGAGCTGCCGGTCTGGAAGCTTGTTAATTCTCATTTTCATTTCCTCGTTATATCTCAGATCCTGGGTCGTCCTTAAATCCATGGATAGGATGACTTTGGTTGTCAGTTTACGTGTGCAAATGCTAATATTTACAAACTCTGATCAGAACAAGTTCAAACAGAATGTATCTGCATTAGTTGCTCTCATAAAATAAACCGAAAACAGAATAAAAACCAAATTAAAAAGCAACTCCAACGTTAGACGACATTTGAATGAATACTCTCACAATTCAATGCAGAGCCCCAGTCGAACTTATGATGCCACTCCATTTAAATTGCATATATGTACATACATTCCAAATATGTACACGAAGTACTGAGACAAAATCGTTTTAGTCCATATATCCAGAAAACTCCATTCTCTTCGTCGCGCACCTACCAAACGTCTACGATGAACATGAACGTTTTTATTTTGACAAATTGTTCTGGGGTCGTGAGGTCGGACATGCACAATTTGAGGCTAAAAAAATAAACCAAAAAAACGAAGGAAAAAACCACAAACCTCTCTCGAAACGGAGAGACGGAACCGAAGGGAAGATGGGTTGCACTTGAATTACGTGCCTGTTCCTGAGTATGTGTATCTAAATTCTGTTTTTTTATTTCACATTTTGAGTGCGCGCCTCATATTCGTCGACTGATGAATTTTTCTTGCTGTCAAAAGAGTCTGCATGCGCGCTGAATTTTCAACCAAAAAAAACAGCAAATAAAAGTGTATAAATGTATCTATAACAATAGAGGGTTGCATGTTTGACAAAAAAGGGGTTCTAATTTGATTTATTTTATATTTTTGGGTGCAGTATGTTAAAACAAATTATGGTGTCAGCGTGCTCGCCCTTATACATGTCATTGCCAGGGACAACTCTCGAGAGTGGATGTTATTTTGCAAGTGGACGCGGCATAGGGGAGTATAATTTGATCGATGACAGATAGTCCGTCAAGTGATGATATACATAATTTCGTTCAGACTTATCATTAAGAAAATCATGTTGCAGGGGCGCCATGGTGAGACGGATAAAAGCAAAAATGTTAGAATTTACATATTCATAATGAACCGACACTTAAAACTTAATTAACCGCCAGAAGTTTATGTAAGCCCACTTATTATAAGAACCTATCAGCCATAGCTAATAAATTTAAATGAAGACCAATTTGTCTGACCTTGATTTTTTTGTAAGCACAAACATTACCACGTTTATTTTCATGAATTAACTCTGTTTTCCTCATTCCCATTGGTTTATTATGAAAATAAATTGTAAGCCCTCTTAAGAACTCATCCAAAAGAGGGTTTTCACTTGTAGAAAAATAAAATTCAATTAGCCTCGTTGAGTTATGATTTCTTCGAAATGAATTTCGCTCAAGAATTACTTAAATCAAGCGAAAATTTAAGACTTTAATGCAAACAACGCAGTTCATTTGATTTTGAAGTTTATTGAATTTAAAGGATATCGTATTTTGTAAGCATCGGGTGGGGTAGATAGTGGACCGAATTCATGTGGTGTTGGAGAGCTTAGGAAACATCTTAGCTTCGTCTGGTAAAAGTTTTGAAATCAATGATTAGTAAGCACCTACATTACTTAGTTATTTTTGATAAATAAATGTATTAAATGGCATTAACCTGTCCTTTGAATGATTTAAATTTGTGAGCCCATCTGTAGAACAATACATTTTCTTGGAATCCTATTACTCAATATGTTACGCAACACCCCCTCGTATTAAATCTGGGAAAAAACGTATATTTTTCCATTCTTTTTCAAAGTTTAAATCTAAAACGTTATATAGCATGAGTTTAGGTCTTACCTACGTACTTTCTTCTGACAACCCACTCTTAAAATGAAAGAAAAAAAAAGGATAATAATTGAAAAGCCTCTGTCTACACCAGACGGACTCACACAAAGCATAGAGAGAAAAATGATAATGCGATGTCTACGTGCATGATTTCATTCAGAGAAAAGAAACAGCAAAAATAAATAACTTAAGTTCTTCAGTTCTGTCTTTCTATCTGTCGGACGGGTAACTACAAACATACGTATGTCTATGTGTTTGACTGTTTGTATCTAAAAAGCATATAGAATGCTAGGAAAATTGGAAAACCCATTACAACACATAGAAAACCAAAGTGTATAGGCATACAAACATACCTCCTCACCGCATGTTATAAAGTAAAAGCAAATTCAGCACGTGTACGCTTTCGAGAGAAGTGTCAAGAAAAAGGGTGATAGGCATACAAAAGGGCTACAACAGCACTCCCATGTTTGGGTTTTAGTTGGCAATTTTCTGAAGAAACTTACACCCCACACCAAAAAGTTCACAATAAAATTTTCCTCCTACATACTTATATAAGAGTAGACTACAGGGGGACGGAAAGAAACAAGGCAAGACAAATAAAACCCTCTCAAGTAAGAGAGAAAGAACCACGAAGGATCATGAAGAGAAGAAATGTGAAGACAAATATGTATTGTTGGTGTTGGGTTCTCTATGTTTTTAAGCATCCTTATTACGAGTATTATGAAAGAACTTTTATATGCCAGACTAGGTCAAACATGCGTCATCGGAGGGAGTGCTCACACATCTAAATAATGAAAAAGACAGTGGGCTGACAAAATGGTATGAATTTGGTTGAGGGTAAAACCTATCTGCTCGACGTTATCATCCAAAGCTTTGTCTATCTTTCAATTTTATGATATTTCTCTTGGTTTTCCCTCATCCAACGGAGAACGATAAAAACATCGCAAAAAGGACGATGCAGAAAATAAAGAGGAACAGCAGAAGAAAAAAAAAGTGTACAGTGACATACACTTAGACTGAATTGTATTCAAGTATCTAACACTTAGTCACACACAACTACATCAGCCAGGAGAGAAAAATATCGATTTTTGGCCAGAAGATGGCTGTACTTGTGTGAGAAGGGTTTTTTTTTTTGTTTCTCTCGCTGTGCTGTTTGTTATTTCCCTGTCCTTCTCTGGAATGAACATTGCTGGTGGTATGTATTAGTGCGAAAGATTGCAGTGATTGGAAGAAAGCAAAAAAAGGTCCTTTTCAGATTTAAATTTCAGAGAAAAGTTGTTTTTATTCTTCTTTTCCTGCAGAAGTAGAAAAGGAAATCAAGGATTCAAAGTCGTTTTTATTTTATTTTTTTCTGGGGGGTTTCTGGTTGATTTTACTTGTTTAAATCTAATTAAAGTGTGTAAATATTTATTTGAATATTTACCAACGAAATGGGGAGACAATATTCAAGGACGAGACGGAAAGAAAATATTTACCAACAGGCGCTCGTGTTCGTTTAAATTGATTTTGATTGACTGCGTGCTTGTTTGTACTAGCTGCACTCACTTTTTCTTCTATGATACTTGTCTCAACTCTAAGGAAACATATGCTTACAACTTCTAGCACTGAAATAGTAAAGTACGCTATATGCACATATTCGTCCTGTCAACCCGGTGCTCGTAGATCATGTGCTTACAAATATTTAACGACTTTTCTGACTAAAAACATTGATAGGACATGTGCTTACAAATATTTTTCGACTAAATTTATAGTTCAATCCATACTGCTTTGCCTTTTCTTCGTAACCGGTGAAAGCAAATGAAGAACCGTCCATCTGGAGCCTTTACTTTGTTTACATCGACAGCTGTTCATCAATTGACTAACGACGTAGTAAACAATACACCCTATATCATGCACATCATTGTTTTTCTTCCTTTTTTTTGTAAAAAGTCTCTCTCTCCATACAATAAACAATTCCAAAAACGAGGTTAATCTCACTTTAGTTCCACTTGAGTAGACATTAACAAGAAACCTCAAGGTCCTGTGATTTTAACCTACTTTCATTATTTTCTTCGTTCCATACGAAACAAACCGAAAGAGAGAAAAAAAACAAGCTCAGCTTCGCACCAGCCATCTGTGAAACACGATCCAAACATCCTGTTTTTGCACACACAAATGACAGCCGTGATCTTTTGTGATTCATTAGCTCCCCAAAATAAAGACAACCCACATCGTTCATATATCTGCTGATCGGGATCTTGAGTCTCGAATTGAATTTCTTTATATGGCATTATCCATGATCGAGCAACTATTGAAACCACGAAGTAACATACATCAAAGCAAACCAACCAACGTCGGGAATCCCCCGTGTATCTATGTATGTATGTATATCTGTGGGGAATTTTCTAGTTCACGTCGAAATTCATCGAAGCGAATTGTTGTAGTGACTGCCAGTAGACTAGTCCCCGATCAAATTTCCTAAAGAAACATAAACCAACGATTTCCATCATGGAAGACCGGAAACCCTTCAACTTTGTTGCAGGTTCTCCCATACCCATGTCGTAGTCATCGTCGTCGTAGTCGTTGTTGGCGTTGTCATCGTCTGGCTGGAGAAACTGAATCCGTGACTATTACTCGGTAGAGATCGGATCGGCCTATTTACAATTCGCAACGGTGCAAAGTGCAGTGTTCCATACACTTTCGCTTGACAGGCGACAGCTAGTCAGTTGATTATTATTTAATTTTCGTTTACAGCAAACGACTCTAGACTCGTGTGCTCTTTATCAGATTACCTAGTCCAGGTAAAATAGTCCAGTTGTGACATAAGTCCAAATGTCAACGTTTTTACTTGACGTTTAAAAGTCATTAGCGTTATACCATTTGATACAAAATAAGCCAATTCAGCTTCAAATTTTATTCATAACACAAACCCAGTTCTATGGAATTTTACAAAACGCTTGCATTTTGAAGTGGAAACTAGTGAATATTATTAATAGAGTGTTATGCAAGGTTTGAACTGTAGTGCTTTCAACGTTTTTCTATAAAAAATACTTAAATGACTAGAACCGTGTAATAAAAGGTTAATTTTACGTGATTCCCCAATGTGCTTAAATTTTTTTTTTAATAAACATTTAGAAACTTATAAGTTTTCTAAGTTTAATGGATGCATAACCCGTTAAATAGAAAACTGCCATACAGTCTGACGCAAATTGGCTGGCATAAGACAACGATTACAGCTCACATCTTAATTTTGCTAAAAAGCTGAATTTCTGCCAAAAAAGGTGACTATGTATCATTAAATCATAAAAATAAATAAATAAACTCCCCTCAGGAGTATGCTGGTGTCTAGGTGATGCTCTGCATCTCTAAAACCGATTCAACACGAAGCACCACCCCATCATCACCATCATCATCATCGGTTTGGGTATAAACACATTGCATTCGAATTCGAATTCGAATCTTTATCCCGCCTAAGGAGGCTGCCTGTCGCCTTATATCTGCTCTTGTGGGGCTGTCGACTTGGTTAGATATCGGTTTGGTATTCTCATGCATTGGCCAGCAGAGCAAAGTAGTTGCCTCACTTGGATCGATGCCAATTTTGAATTCGGAGCAATGAAATGACTAGACTGCATGATGCTGCTGTGTTGTGTATTTCGTTGTTGTTTTCTGTGTGTCTGGTGATTTTGAATGAAATGTGTTTTTTTTTTTTCTTATTTTTTTTTTACATTTTCAATTCATTGTTGATTTGTATTTGTGTTTTGTGTTTTTTTCTCCACACTTTGTGAAATGTATACCACTTTGAAGAAATGTTGTCTGAGGAGGATGTGCCATGCAAAATAACATTTCCGATTAAAGCGGATTCTTATTTTTTGATTTTTTCTTATTTTTTTTTTGTTAGAAATGACGAAATCGTGGCATTTTTTTGCATAATCGATACAAATAATGGTTGAGAAAAAATGATAATTTCGGCCTCATTGAGGTCAGTGATGTGTCAAGTCAAACGACCTTAACTTTTGCATGGTGAATACATGAAACGTATCAGCATATCATCTCAGCTTTGATCTTGTGGTTTTGTGTTTCTTTTTGGTGAAGCCCGTGATGACAAATACATGATATTCAGCTCCTAAAATGCAACTGCTTCTACATGGGTAATCATGTCGCCTTATTCAACCATATTCAGCTCCGAAAATTGTAACGCTTACAGCTTGTTCTTAAAAGTAAATAGAATTCCATGTATTCAGGACAAACCTTCTCTATTATTGTCTGCTGTGTCACTTTGCCATTAAGTAAACTAATTGATCGTGTCATGCAAGTTCGTTATGGTCGATGGATTTACAAGCTTGTTTCTGTGTGTTCACCATATTTATTCCAATAATTATCCTTGCTCACCACAGCACAACATCAAGCTTAAAAGGTTCATTAATCATACTAACAATGAATGTGAAAACGAAGACGACGACGATGAGGAATCCTTTCCCCATTTTAACTGTTTATAGACTGTATGGTGTGGTGTCCCTCTTACTTTAAATCGTCCTTCATTGAAAGTCATCTGAAGGTTACGCGTGCAGTATGTCCCGTCCTCTATGTGTTCATCGTCATTATCCTCCCTACAGATGTGATGTGTAACCCATGTGACTGATGATGGTGGTTGATGTGTGGTTATAAAATTGATTACTCACATTTTTCAGTCTAACTTTTTATCCCCCTACGGTTTTTTTTTTCTCTTTACTTTCTGCTGTTTGTTGCTATGAAGAATGAAATAAAAGAAGGGAATGAGAGGAGAAAAAAAAAAACGTTATGCAAATTCCGTTCAGGATATTTCACGGCGGCTGTCATTCATGCGTGTGAGAGGAGCAACAAAAAAAATTGCATTGCTGCATTTGCATGCATCAAGAAAGGGGTTACCATGGACTACGTATGTACATACATTCATATATGTATATGTATGTGTGTTTAATGCAGAAAAGGAAAGAAGTCCTTGAAAGGCTTTTAATAATATTTCACAGCAGCAAAGGGGAAATTTATTAAATCCAACACGAGGATAACATGTTGTCAGCCGGGTTAGGGAAAATGGCGCGTAAGGTGTTGCTCTACGGGGAACCGTATAAGAGTTCCGCTTTCTGCCAGACTAACGTTTGATAGACGGTAAATGAAAATGACGTGTGTGAACATATGTCAGAGGGCAAAACGTGTGCATTGTTTTAATGCGTTTTTTCCCTTTCTTTTCTGAAATGTAAATGACGTAAGCGGAATGGGTTCGAGAACTTATGTGACACGCATGCACTTCATGCATTTCACTGGGGAACGAACAATAAGTATCGAAGTTCCTTGTAAGCACAGGGATATCTTATTACCCACTACCTATAGTTTCATTGTAAGCACTCTATATCTCAAAATGTCAAAGCGAACATTGTAAGCACTTATGTAGAAATGAATGCTTCCCGCCTTAAATTTATGCTCGCATTTAATTTAATCTTAAACGAATGGCCATAAACTATTTATCGATGCTCCATCCTCATTACACATGCCCACTTTCCACGTTGACAAATATAAATTTCAATTTCAAGTTCAAACAACGAAGAAATTTATTTTAAGATACAGCAGCACCACATGAGGTTGGCTGGAGAGTTGCCGTTTGCCGCTCGCTCACCATCATCGTTTTGTTGCTGCATAAAATGCAAGCGCGAGTCTGCAAAAATTTAGGTCGTACACAGTTGTGTGGAATAAAAAGTGAAAAAGAAAACAAGACAAAATACATAATAAATAAAATTAAAGATAAAAAAAAGAAGACAGAAATGGAAACTTTTTTTCTTTTCTGTTTATAGATACTGATACGGGAATGGCAATGGCGCAGACACACAAATAAACTTAAATTATCCCCAAACACTGCAATTTACGTTAATCTTTTGTGAAATTTTTTAAATTTTATATGTCTGCTCAGAATGATTTTGTTATTTCAATGAAAATAAAAAAAAGAAAAGGAAATGTATTTTATGTACGAACGTATTCAGCAGAGGCTCTTTACCCCAATTTATATCTGACCACATTGCAGTCTGTTGCACTCCAGACAGACAGACAAAATATAATAAAAAAGAGAACTGATTTTCTCTTGTTTGTTTGGGTAGAAAGAGCATGAGACCAAGAAGAAACAAACAATAAAATACAAATGTTGCAGATAACAATAATAAATAAGGAAACTGATATCGATGTATGATGTCGCTGTCGCTGTTGCTGCTGCTGTTGTTTGTCGAGTGTATTGTCGTCTGATTTAATGTATTTTTGTATGTACACAGACAATACATGAACATGAACTTAACATTCATGAGCCCCTGATGGAATTAATTGAAAAATTGCCGAACACTGACATTGGCTGCCTAGTATGCTAGAACTGATTGGGGGGCCAGGGAGAGTGCTTTCATTTTAAAGACCAATTTTTAATCTGAATTCAGTTTTCTATTTTAAAGAAAGCATTCTATGGATGATGTATCGTTTCGTTGATAAAGAAAAATTGAATTCAGCTTACAATGTCAAGCAATAAGTTGACAAATTATGGGTTTTCTATTCTTATTTCATCAATGCGGTACTGGTTTTGTAAGTGCTTACAAAAACACAGACTGCTTACAATTTAAAAAACAAAGTTGACCGACTGATGAAATATTCAAATTGTCACCAAATATGAGAAGGCTTGTTTTCTGAAGCTTTCAGTCAATTTAGTCAATAAAAATACCATTATCTTTCATTATTCCTCTGTGTCTGTGTAAGCAGAGCCATTTACCGAACTGAATATCCATAACTTTGTTAAAATTGCCTCCGGAAAGTCTTTAATCGTTTCAATTTCATTTGCTGAATTGATTCTGTTTATCATTAATTTGAATTTTATCACTTTACTCTGTGTTCGCGTGCTAAATCGGCGACAGGATCATTGAATTTTTCTTACATTTTTAATGCTCGCTGAATTAAATGCTACCACTTCTTGTTTTTGTTTAGTCTGGCTGGATTCCTTTGGAAGGAAAACAATTGTTACGCATTATTCATAATTTAATATATGTATGTAAGCACAGACTTTCCGCGAGCTGAATACCCATAGCTTGGATTAAAACGCCTCCGGAAAATTGTTCCGTCTCTTGGAAGACCAATTCCATTCGACAGAATTCAATTTCCTTCACTTTTTTTTTACAAAATCTGATTTTTATCACTTTTACGTCACAGTCCTTCATAAAGTCCCTCGTAACACGTGTATTTTCTGCATCCATTCCGAATTACTTATTCATGACGAGGGGGATAAATGAAAAAACAAATCATGTAATCTATTTTTTTGTTCGGTTTTTTACTCCCTCGGGTGGGCAGATTCTGAGAATGTCTGTCGTAATAAGACAGAATAGAAGGCGAAGAAGCATTCCATTTTATATTCCCTCTCCCATAAGGATGTTCGTGGTTCTACACACGTGTTGTATAGTGTAACTCATTTTGGATTACAAAATCATACCAAATGTTATAAATTCATCAAATAAACACCTGTAGACATTGGACGTGGAACGTACAGCGTTCATTACGCGAATTCGGAATTATTTCCTTTGAGACCTAACGAGACACGTTGAGGAAACATGGCTGAAAGTCACAATGTGTGGGAGGTGCAAAATCCAAGATAAGAATACGTAAGCTAAACACAAACAAAAGGACTGTGCTCGGTTAGTCGGAACAGAGCTGAGTACCAGTAGAGAGCAGGAGTAGAAAATTTATATTCGATGTCACTATTCCTTGTGCTGAACCGGTCGTGTTGGTGGTACTCGTATAGTGTTAGTATTTAGGGGGATTTTCACGCTGATTAATTGGATACTTATGTCTTCTCGGCTGGGGATTTGAGAATAAGATTTAATGGTATTCAAACCACGGACACCTGTGCACACGAAATGTCTGGTGTTGTTATGTTTGTGTCTCCTTTGGGTACATTATTTTGACTTTGGAGTACAGCATACCCATTAGTCTATGAAAGCTCGCGCGTTCAACTAATGGCACATTGTATGTTATTCCATGAAACTTGGGGGACTTGTGCTTGAATGGGGTATTTTCAGCAAATAAATTGGCCTTAAATAATTGCAAGCACATTCGATATGAAAGGAGTTCTAAGTAATTAGGTGAATAACTGACCTATTAGGGAAAAGTAGAAAGGAAGCAAAAGACTAATGACGAAGTAAATCTTTGTAAGCACACCGGGTATTGAATAACTGAAACGAGAATTCTATTGTACTCATATCTCCTAAAGCATTTTGTTTAAAAAATCATGTAAGCACTGCATATTTTGATGTAAGTTTTTTGTTTTTTTCTGTTTTTAGATGCTATCGGTACAGTCTGCCGGCTGCGCGGGAATGGAGCGGCTCGGCGTTCCGGCCCGCACATCATTAAACACACCGCCCGACGATAGGTGAGCTTAAATCTTTTCCATTCAAATATTTGGTGATTTTAATTGAATTCTTTATTTGAAATAGAGGGCACATAAGTCGAAGGATGCGTGTTGATACGATTCAAGCTCGTGATCTACGCGACACAACACTACTTAGTGATAGGCAAATTAGAAATAATAATCATCTACATCATTATAATCGGGTTGGATGTGGTAACAACAGCAGTAGCTATAGTATTTGTAATAGTAGCAATATTCGTTTTGGAATTGAGGCAGGAAAAGTAATGACTGCTCAACTAAAACCAATTAACAATGATAATCACCATCATCAGCAACTGCAGCAACAACAGCAGCAGCAGCAGCAACAGCAACAACAACAGCAAATTCGATGTCCGCATCATGTTCCATTACCAGACAGCGAATGGGGTCAAGATCGTGACCTGCAAATACGGACGCGGTATCAGGTAAGTCGATACATCATACTTGATAGAGAGAATAGATACTAATGAATGAATTTAATTTCAGCAATCAGAGATAACCCGGTCGTACATTAAGCCACCTCCAAATAAAACAGTCTTAGACGTTCCGGAACAATCCTATAATTTTTACTCATCAACGACGTTGTCTTCGACGGCATCGGCGGCCACATCGGGTATTTCGTGCAATTTAAGAGCTAATCTAACTAATCAACATTCTAATAGCCACCATAATTACCACCTGCAACAGCAACAGCTGCCATGTACCAGTAATAGCCAACAGCAGCAACCACAATCAGCAATATTATCGCAGCAGCAGCAACAGCAAAAATCAAAACCTAGTGTAATAACAAAGCTTTTCTCGCGCAAAAGTAGCCCCAAATCGCCGACTGCACTCTGTTCATCATCGTCGATATCCTCAAACTCCTCCCTATCATCGAGTGTATCGTCGTCGTCCTCTTCATCGTCTTCATCGTCGCCTTCATCATCGTCTGTATCCACATCGTCGTCATCATCATCACTGTGCTCGGCACAAACACTTCCAATATCAACGGCTGCCACATTGACAGCAACAACATGCAGCTTGGGGGCTGCAGCACCAATTCAAAATAATTTAACGCCCACCACTAGTAGCAACATTACCTCCAGTTCTTCATTTCTAACGACAATCGGTGCCACGGCTGCCATTCGAGGTTCACCGTCACCTCCATTGGCGGTCACAGTTCCCGTGGCAGCAGCATGCTCCAACAACATGTTGCAGCAACATCATCATCAACAACAACAACAACAACAACAACAATTCCATTTACAACAACAACAACAACATCAGCAACAACAACAGTTGCTTCTTGTTGATAGTACAAATTCCAGTAACTTATCATCGACCTCTCTGCACTTATTAAAGAGCAGTAGTTGTAATTTATCGCCAACATACAACACATCTCCCTGCTCCTCCCCGTCATCGTTGTCGTCGCCGCTGTCATCTACAGCTGTCGCAGCAGCAGTAGATGCATATCCACATCCAGCAACATCCATAGATTGTTGCTATGCCCAAGCAACCAGCATTCAACGATCACATTCTTCTTCACATACCGCACCAACTTCACCATTATCATCATCATTATCATCATCCCAGCAACAACAACAATCAATCGATAACTGTGGTAATAGTAATAGCAGCAGCAGCAGTAGCATTAGTAGTAATAATAGTATGTCAAGTTCTAGGAACTACCAAAATCATATTTGACAACATACAAACGTAGTGATAATTAGCTGAAATACTAAATCTAATAATTGTAGTTTTGTCAACAACCACCAACACTACCACCATCAGCAAATGAACTCCTCTCAATCGGGATCAATTGCTGCTGTGCGAAGCTGTTGAACATAACATACATGCATAGGTATCAACAGCAGGTACTTGCTTCCGTTCAAAATTGTTCATCTCGTAGCGTAAAAGATGTTGATTCAGCAAAAAAAAAGATTTTTTTCTATCTAATATTGTAAAAAACAAAAACGTAGATATTTCCCTAAGCCCTTTCCCTTCTCTTTCTCTCTTCATATCTGTATCTGTCTCTAGCCCTCTAGATGTGTATCCTATCGGTATATATATGTATTAGCAACCAATGAACTAAATCAAAACGGAATGCAAATTATTCAATGTAGAGACAACAAAATGCGGCACATAATAGATAATTTTAAAAAAAATAAACAAAAAAGTAAAAAATATTTAAAAAATAATAATTTTCGGTGATGATTTGTTGTGTTCTATTAGAAATTTTCAATTATCGGTTGCTATAGTATTGACTGGATTGGTATTATCTTGTAAACAACTACATTGGGATTAAGACTGCGCTGAATGATGTAGAGCAATGAAAACAGAACTTGTGCTGAATACGCGTCATGGGAGTTGGCATTGATAATGATACTAGACTCTTTACCTAGCTATCATTGAGCCTCTTACACGGGTGACCTCATAGATGACGTTATCTAATCGCATACAGACAGTTTTATTGTTCCAACCTAAAGTGAAATTTTAATTACAGTTGATACATTAACTTATCAGTTCAAAGTATCTCGTAACACCATGAGAATTATTGATCAACAATTGCTTTAAAATATTTCTCTATTCAGCTTTATTGTGTTTGCTATTGTGCTTCAAGGACTTTCTCGAAAACAGACCTGAAAGAATGGTTTGTGTAGTTTCCTGGCTTCGATTTCAAACCAACGTTTAAATCTCGTCTTCGAACAGATAGGCACAAAGGTATTGAATACTTTCGATAACAGTGGATAGAATGTGTAATTTGCTTACAGACACTCATTTAAAGTTATAACCTGAACCAGCTCTGTCTTTATTTCCGACTTACATATGTCATACTGTGTTTAGTGTTAGGTGTAAGTCGACATCCTACGGACTGGCTGTGTCCTAACACTTTAAGGGCAATGATAATCCGTTGAGGGTAACGAAATTATAAAAGAAAGCAGAACCGAATCCTTCTCATACCAGTGGTTCATCATCTGTCGCCTAATCAACAATCATTTATCATTCCATTCCTGGTTACCAAGGGACTAATGAAACCACCAGAACCAAACCAACCAGAAAGGATTTAGATTGAGGGTCTTTTTGTAACAGGGCTGGAGAAGTGGAAACGAGCTCTCTTTCCAGCTCCTAAGACATAAACAAGCCACTCAACTTTTTAGCATGTTGACATACCAGACAGCGTCCAAATAGGACACAGATTAAGCTGATCTGTGATCTTGGTTGTCCCCATTTTGTATATGAACGAAACGGGGACTATATTGCAAAGCAGAATATCCAGAGTTCAATCTAAAAAAAAAAATAGTACTTAGTGAGTACTTGAGTTTATTTATTTGATTTAAGTCCAATTGTTTGGGCCTTCACTCACTCGAAAGATTATAAGATCTCTCCCATACCATGAGGTCTTACAAAAAGTGAAACTCCTTCTTCGCCAAAGAATTGAAATATCTAAGGGAAGAAGCTCTACTTATGAGATTTGTCCAGGCAGACTTACATAACAACACCACCCAATGTAAGAATCTAGCATTCAGCAGTTTTATTTGCAAAAAGTTGTTCAACAACCACCACCGAACAGAAAAATACCAATTCAGCTTAAAAGTATCGAAATGTTATCCTTGCATCCAAAGTGAAAAAGTTTTCCTTAGTAAAAATATTTTTCTTAAAGAAATTTATATTAGAATATTTTAAATTGTTTTATAGATATACAAAGAAAACAAAAAGCAATTAACTAAATGTGTCCTAAAAGGTTTCATCCACATTCTAATTATTTTCTCCCTAAGTTGCTAATGTAAAGTAAAAAACAAAAAAAAACTATAATCAAAAGTAACTAACCTCTTCTCATTACGCATTGCCATTGTATGTTAGCTACCCCCAGCAAAATAAATAAAGAAAAAAACAAAAATCTAAACTCAGCAAATGAATGTTTCACATAACCACAAACCGCATACAACTTTCATATTCCTACCTTACACGTAACATACATATTTAAACAAAAAAAAAAAAAATAAATAAATAAATAAAAAACCTCTGTAAACCAAATTTAAGAACATCAAACTGAAAAAGCACACAAAAATAAAAAAGAAAATCAAAAGAAAAAGAAAAAAAAAACAAAAAAACGAATATAAATAAATAAATAAATATATCCGTGGTGTCATTATCCAGTTTCTACTATATTCACGAAAAAGAAAACATAAATTTATCAACAAATATAAATTTAAATCTCGTAAAAAGTTAAACAAAAACAAAAGAAGATATTATTTTGTTGTCAGTGTAAATAATATAAAATATCAATCACCAATTTAATGTAAAAACAAAATACATATACACATCTCTAATTCCCTATGAATAACATTAACAAATAGTAGGCAATTTAGGATAAATAAATTAATTTAAAAAAGAAAAAAACAAACAAACAACAACTTAAACAATAAAAATATATTTTTATATTTTTTCTTTTACTTTTTGTTTTAGTTTTTCTCTCTTTTTTTTCTATTTAACATCCGAGAACTTCTTTGTTTTATATTAAATTGTACAGCAAATAAAAAAATAAACTATACAGGCATTAAAAAAACAAAAGAAACTACATACTAACATGGAGGTGCATCAGATACTATATACTTTATTTTATCATTTTGTTTACTGTATTACTTTTGTATATTTAACGTATCCTAGTACTACGACTAGATATAAAATTTCATTTGATTTAACAACAAATCACATCAGAAAATTAGCCGAACTACCTCCTAAATATATATAAAAATGAAAAAAAAGAAAACTTTTTTTAAAGTTTAATTAGAATTGCTTGCGTTTTTCTTTCTATTTTTTTTTTTCTTATTGTAAATTTTCTTCAAAATTCAATCTTATATATATTTTCTTCTTTTGTAGTACGTATTTCATTTTATTGAAAATAACAATTATATTAAAAAAGAAAACAAAAAATCCAAGCCGTCGACTGATATTTTTATGAAATGTTAATAATTCCGAAACAACGTGTAAGCAAGACAAAGAATAGGAACTGAGTAAAACAAAATAACACAATTATAAATATAAAATACAACATTTATCAAAAAAAAATACATTAAATGTGTAAAAATCAAACCAGCAACCCATTAACTTCTCTTATTATAAATAAAAACAAAAAAAAAACATACATTATGTATAAATTAACAAAAAAATGAAGAAAAAAAAAAACGACAAAAATGCTATGTGAAAAGTATTACCATATAAGAATAGTTGTGTATAAAATATTTAAGTAAATAAAGATTTATATATACATACATATATATATATATATTTAATTATTCATTATTATTATTTAAACGAAAGATACAACAAATCTTCAAAAAAAAAAGAAATTGAAAACAAAAAACAATTATTAAATGCAATTTATTTTTATTTTCTTTTTCTTTTTTTGTTTTCATTTAAATTTAAGCCAATTTCTTTCTGCATAAAAGGTATAAACAAAAACAAAAAAACATATTTATTTGTATAAAAAAAAAGAAAAGGAAATTGAAGAGGATTAAATAAATAAATGGGGGACTACAGTATATAAAACAAATATAAATAAATCTATATATATTATATATATTATAATTACAAACTAAAATTAAGCAAATGCAAAATAATTATTGATGTATAAACAAATTAGTGAAATTTTTTTAAAACAAAATATTGTTGTTGTAATAAAAATTTAAACAAAAAAGCAAATCTATTGAGAAAAAAAAAATGAATGAAAAAAACATAAAAAAACACTCACAAATAAATTAAAAATCATTAAATGAATATGAAAAAAATATACGCTCTGACTGTTTTATTTTGCTGGAGGTGGGTTTCGCTATCGTCTTTTCTTTTAGTAAGCCAGCAACCTAGTTGCGTTTGAGAAAAATAGTTAATTTTTGGCCCGAAAAATGTATGAAGAAATGGGTCACCTAGACCGCCTCGATGGAGATACCGACATCGTGATTGTACCATCCCGTGGCTCAATTCGAACAACAAATTCTGTTTCTGTACATCGTAGGCACAAAAGAGTTGGCCTGCAACCTCGATGAGTCTTAGAAAAATAGAAAATTTTTGCACCGAAAAATGTATGAAGAAATGGGTAACCTAGACCCCCTCGATGAAGATACTGACATCGTGATTGCACCCTCCCGTGGCTCAATTCGACCCACAAATTCTGTTTCTGTGCATCGTAGGCACAAACGAGTTAGCCTGCAACCTCGCTGAGTCTTAGAAAAATGGAAAATTTTGGCACCGAAAAATGTACGAAGAAATGGGTTACGCATACGCCACCGACCCAGATACTGACATCGTGATTGTACCCTCCCGTGGCTCAATTCGAACAACAAATTCTGTTTCTGTACATCGTAGGCACAAACGAGTTAGCCTGCAACCTGGCTGAGTCTTAGAAAAATAGAAAATTTTTGCACCGAAAAATGTATGAAGAAATGGGTCACCTAGACCCCCTCGATGGAGATATCGACATCGTGATTGTACCATCCCGTGGCTCAATTCGAACAACAAATTCTATTTCTGTACATCGTAGGCACAAACGAGTTGGCCTGCAACCTGGCTGAGTCTTAGAAAAATAGAAAATTTTTGCACCGAAAAATGTATGAAGAAATGGGTTACCTAGACCCCCTCGATGGAGATATCGACATCGTGATTGTACCATCCCGTGGCTCAATTCGAACAACAAATTCTGTTTCTGTGCATCGTAGGCACAAACGAGTTAGCCTGCAACCTCGCTGAGTCTTAGAAAAGTAGAAAATTTTTGCACCGAAAAATGTATGAAGAAATGGGTAACCTAGACCCCCTCGATGGAGATACTGACATCGTGATTGTACCCTCCCGTGGCTCAATTCGAACAACAAATTCTGTTTCTGTACATCGTAGGCACAAACGAGTTAGCCTGCAACCTCGCTGAGTCTTAGAAAAATGGAAAATTTTGGCACCGAAAAATGTACGAAGAAATGGGTTACGCATACGCCACCGACCCAGATCCTGACATCGTGATTGTACCCTCCGGTGGCTCAATTCGAACCACAAATTCTGTTTCAGTGCATCGTAAGCACAAACGAGTTAGCCTGCAACCTCGCTGAGTCTCAGAAAAATAGAAAATTTTTGCACCGAAAAATGTATGAAGAAATGGGTCACCTAGACCCCCTCGATGGAGATATCGACATCGTGATTGTACCATCCCGTGGCTCAATTCGAACAACAAATTCTGTTTCTGTACATCGTAAGTACAAACGAGTTGGCCTGCAATCTCGCTGAGTCTTAGAAAAATAAAAAATGTTTGCACCGAAAAATGTATGAAGAAATGGGTCACCTAGACCCCTCGATGGAGATACTGACATCGTGATTGTACTCTCCCGTGGCTCAATTCGAACCACAAATTCTGTTTCATTGCATCATAGGCACAAACGAGTTACCCTGCAACCTCGCTGAGTCTTAGAAAAATAGAAAATTTTTGCACCGAAAAATGTATGACGAAATGGGTCACCTAGACCCCCTCGATGGAGATACTGACATCGTGATTGTACTCTCCCGTGGCTCAATTCGAACCACAAATTCTGTTTCTGTACATAGTAGGCACAAACGAGTTAGCCTGCAACCTCGCTGAGTCTTAGAAAAATAGAAAATTTTTGCACCGAAAAATGCATGAAGAAATGGGTAACCTAGACCCCTCGATGGAGATACTGACATCGTGATTGTACTCTCCCGTGGCTCAATTCGAACCACAAATTCTGTTTCTGTACATCGTAGGCACAAACGAGCTAGCCTGCAACCTCGCTGAGTCTTAGAAAAATAGAAAATTTTTGCACCGAAAAATGTAGGAAGAAATGGGTTACGCATACGCCACCGACCCAGATACTGACATCGTGATTGTACCCTCCCGTGGCTCAATTCGAACAACAAATTCTGTTTCTGTGCATCGTAGGCACAAACGAGTTAGCCTGCAACCTCGCTGAGTCTTAGAGAAATAGAAAATTTTTGCACCGAAAAATGTATGAAGGAATGGGTCCCCTAGACCCCCGCGATGGTGATACTGACATCGTGATTGTACCATCCCGTGGCTCAATTCGAACAACAAATTCTGTTTCTGCGCATCGTAAGCACAAAAGAGCTAGCCTGCAACCTCGCTGAGTCTTAGAAAAATAGAAAATTTTTGCACCGAAAAATGTATGACGAAATGGGTCACCTAGACCCCCTCGATGGAGATACTGACATCGTGATTGTACTCTCCCGTGGCTCAATTCGAACCACAAATTCTGTTTCTGTACATAGTAGGCACAAACGAGTTAGCCTGCAACCTCGCTGAGTCTTAGAAAAATAGAAAATTTTTGCACCGAAAAATGCATGAAGAAATGGGTAACCTAGACCCCTCGATGGAGATACTGACATCGTGATTGTACTCTCCCGTGGCTCAATTCGAACCACAAATTCTGTTTCTGTACATCGTAGGCACAAACGAGCTAGCCTGCAACCTCGCTGAGTCTTAGAAAAATAGAAAATTTTTGCACCGAAAAATGTAGGAAGAAATGGGTTACGCATACGCCACCGACCCAGATACTGACATCGTGATTGTACCATCCCGTGGCTCAATTCGAACAACAAATTCTGTTTCTGTGCATCGTAGGCACAAACGAGTTAGCCTGCAACCTCGCTGAGTCTTAGAAAAATAGTTAATTTTTGCACCGAAAAATGTATGAAGAAATGGGTAACCTAGACCCCCTCGATGAAGATACTGACATCGTGATTGCACCCTCCCGTGGCTCAATTCGACCCACAAATTCTGTTTCTGTGCATCGTAGGCACAAACGAGTTAGCCTGCAACCTCGCTGAGTCTTAGAAAAATAGAAAATTTTTGCACCGAAAAATGCATGAAGAAATGGGTCACCTAGACCCCTCGATGGAGATACTGACATCGTGATTGTACTCTCCCGTGGCTCAATTCGAACCACAAATTCTGTTTCTGTACATCGTAGGCACAAACGAGCTAGCCTGCAACCTCGCTGAGTCTTAGAAAAATAGAAAATTTTTGCACCGAAAAATGTAGGAAGAAATGGGTTACGCATACGCCACCGACCCAGATACTGACATCGTGATTGTACCCTCCCGTGGCTCAATTCGAACAACAAATTCTGTTTCTGTGCATCGTAGGCACAAACGAGTTAGCCTGCAACCTCGCTGAGTCTTAGAAAAATAGTTAATTTTTGCACCGAAAAATGTATGAAGAAATGGGTAACCTAGACCCCCTCGATGAAGATACTGACATCGTGATTGCACCCTCCCGTGGCTCAATTCGACCCACAAATTCTGTTTCTGTGCATCGTAGGCACAAACGAGTTAGCCTGCAACCTCGCTGAGTCTTAGAAAAATGGAAAATTTTGGCACCGAAAAATGTACGAAGAAATGGGTTACGCATACGCCACCGACCCAGATACTGACATCGTGATTGTACCCTCCCGTGGCTCAATTCGAACAACAAATTCTGTTTCTGTACATCGTAGGCACAAACGAGTTAGCCTGCAACCTGGCTGAGTCTTAGAAAAATAGAAAATTTTTGCACCGAAAAATGTATGAAGAAATGGGTTACCAATACGCCACCGACCCAGATACTGACATCGTAATTGTGCCCTCCCGTGGCTCAATTCAAATCACAAATTCTGTTTCTGTGCATCGCAGGCACAAACGAATATGGCCTGCAACCTGGCTGAGTCTTAGAAAAATAGAAAATTTTTGCACCGAAAAATGTATGAAGAAATGGGTCACCTAGACCCCCTCGATGGAGACACCGACATCGTGATTGTACCCTCCGGTGGCTCAATTCGAACCACAAATTCTGTTTCTGTGCATCGTAGGCACAAAAGAGTTGGCCTGCAACCTCGCTGAGTCTTAGAAAAATAGAAAATTTTTGCACCGAAAAATGTATGAAGAAATGGGTCACCTAGACCCCTCGATGGAGATACTGACATCGTGATTGTACTCACCCGTGGCTCAATTCGAATCACAAATTCTGTTTCTGTGCATCGTAGGCACAAACGAGTTAGCCTGCAACCTCGCTGAGTCTTAGAAAAATAGAAAATTTTTGCACCGAAAAATGTATGAAGAAATGGGTCACCTAGACCCCTCGATGGAGATACTGACATCGTGATTGTACTCACCCGTGGCTCAATTCGAACCACAAATTCTGTTTCTGTGCATCGTAGGCACAAACGAGTTAGCCTGCAACCTCGCTGAGTCTTAGAAAAATAGAAAATTTTTGCACCGAAAAATGTATGAAGAAATGGGTCACCTAGACCCCTCGATGGAGATACTGACATCGTGATTGTACTCACCCGTGGCTCAATTCGAACCACAAATTCTGTTTCTGTGCATCGTAGGCACAAACGAGTTAGCCTGCAACCTCGCTGAGTCTTAAAAAAATAGAAAATTTTTGCACCGAAAAAAGTATAAAGAAATGGGTCACCTAGACCCCCTCGATGGAGACACCGACATCGTGATTGTACCATCCCGTGGCTTAATTCGAACCACAAATTCTGTTTCTGTGCATCGTAGGCACAAACGAGTTAGCCTGCAACCTCGCTGAGTCTTAGAAAAATAGAAAATTTTTGCACCGAAAAATGTATGAAGAAATGGGTCACCTAGACCCCCTCGATGGAGACACCGACATCGTGATTGTACCATCCCGTGGCTTAATTCGAACCACAAATTCTGTTTCTGTGCATCGTAGGCACAAACGAGTTAGCCTGCAACCTCGCTGAGTCTTAGAAAAATAGAAAATTTTTGCACCGAAAAATGTATGAAGAAATGGGTCACCTAGACCCCCTCGATGGAGACACCGACATCGTGATTGTACCCTCCGGTGGCTCAATTCGAACCACAAATTCTGTTTCAGTGCATCGTAGGCACAAACGAGTTAGCCTGCAACCTCGCTGAGTCTTAGAAAAATAGAAAATTTTTGCACCGAAAAATGTATGAAGAAATGGGTCACCTAGACCCCCTCGATGGAGACACCGACATCGTGATTGTACCCTCCGGTGGCTCAATTCGAACCACAAATTCTGTTTCAGTGCATCGTAGGCACAAACGAGTTAGCCTGCAACCTCGCTGAGTCTTAAAAAAATAGAAAATTTTTGCACCGAAAAAAGTATAAAGAAATGGGTCACCTAGACCCCCTCGATGGAGACACCGACATCGTGATTGTACCATCCCGTGGCTTAATTCGAACCACAAATTCTGTTTCTGTGCATCGTAGGCACAAACGAGTTAGCCTGCAACCTCGCTGAGTCTTAGAAAAATAGAAAATTTTTGCACCGAAAAATGTATGAAGAAATGGGTCACCTAGACCCCCTCGAAGGAGACACCGACATCGTGATTGTACCCTCCGGTGGCTCAATTCGAACCACAAATTCTGTTTCTGTGCATCGTAGGCACAAACGAGTTAGCCTGCAACCTCGCTGAGTCTTAGAAAAATAGAAAATTTTTGCACCGAAAAATGTAGGAAGAAATGGGTCACCTAGACCCCCTCGATGGAGACACCGACATCGTGATTGTACCCTCCGGTGGCTCAATTCGAACCACAAATTCTGTTTCTGTGCATCGTAAGCTCAAACGAGTTAGCCTGCAACCTCGCTGAGTCTTAAAAAAATAGAAAATTTTTGCACCGAAAAAAGTATAAAGAAATGGGTCACCTAGACCCCCTCGATGGAGACACCGACATCGTGATTGTACCATCCCGTGGCTTAATTCGAACCACAAATTCTGTTTCTGTGCATCGTAGGCACAAACGAGTTAGCCTGCAACCTCGCTGAGTCTTAGAAAAATAGAAAATTTTTGCACCGAAAAATGTATGAAGAAATGGGTCACCTAGACCCCCTCGATGGAGACACCGACATCGTGATTGTACCCTCCGGTGGCTCAATTCGAACCACAAATTCTGTTTCAGTGCATCGTAGGCACACACGAGTTAGCCTGCAACCTCGCTGAGTCGTAGAAAAATACAAAATTTTTGCACCGAAAAATGTATGAAGAAATGGGTCACCTAGACCCCCTCGATGGAGACACCGACATCGTGATTGTACCCTGCGGTGGCTCAATTCGAACCACAAATTCTGTTTCAGTGCATCGTAGGCACAAACGAGTTAGCCTGCAACCTCGCTGAGTCTTAGAAAAATAGAAAATTTTTGCACCGAAAAATGTAGGAAGAAATGGGTCACCTAGACCCCCTCGATGGAGACACCGACATCGTGATTGTACCCTCCGGTGGCTCAATTCGAACCACAAATTCTGTTTCAGTGCATCGTAGGCACAAACGAGTTAGCCTGCAACCTCGCTGAGTCGTAGAAAAATACAAAATTTTTGCACCGAAAAATGTATGAAGAAATGGGTCACCTAGACCCCCTCGATGGAGACACCGACATCGTGATTGTACCCTCCGGTGGCTCAATTCGAACCACAAATTCTGTTTCAGTGCATCGTAGGCACAAACGAGTTAGCCTGCAACCTCGCTGAGTCTTAGAAAAATAGAAAATTTTTGCACCGAAAAATGTAGGAAGAAATGGGTCACCTAGACCCCCTCGATGGAGATACTGACATCGTGATTGTACCCTCCGGTGGCTCAATTCAAACCACAAATTCTTTTTCCGTGCATCGTAAGCTCAAACGAGTTAGCCTGCGACTGTGCTGAGTCTTAAAAAAATAGAAAATTTGTTCGGTGACGCATGCGTAACTCATGTACTGATACATTTCTCGGCTCAAAATTGTTTTGTTTTTTCCCAGATAGCGAGGCCGCAGCTTAGTCCGTTTGTGCTTAGGATACAGGAGCAATATATCTGACCCGAATCGTGTAACGGGGGGATATTTCCAAAATATGGGTATCTAGCTCGGTGGCATATGCGTAACCTCGGTGGCGTATGGGAAATCACAATAGACCCACCAGTGGCCGCAATGCTCCCAACTCCCCCGCTTAATCTTAATCTCAGGATACTTTATGTAAATGTCCTGCAATGACCCAATCATCAGACTGGCAAAAGTAGAACTCCCGCATCCTTTCAAACAGAACAAAACAAAAAAGGAACATCAAAACACCATAAATATCGTGTCATCATCATGAGGTAAAGCATTTCCATATGCCAGACACGTTAATCTTCCGTTTCCTGAGCTATTATTCACCAAATGCCTCTCCCCGGGCACTTGGGTCGTCCTTTTTCAAATCGTCTCCGCAAAGTGCTCGCCAAGAGAGCATAAACGATTCCTTAATATGCTTATTTTCGGTTCCAATCTCGTGCCAACCCACCTAGCCTGTGTCACAGCCGTCTGTTACAAAACCAATACGGTGAACCGAAAAGCCTCCTCTTCCGATTGGCGACGTCCTCGTAGGTTCCGTTCCAACTATTCGAGCAACGACACTATACCATCTTGGTAGTGTGTCCTTAATAGGACATTTATATGTGCCTTTCCACACAGAATAGGGAGGTCGTTGTGAGTGTGTATTTTTTTGTTCTTTTTCTTAATCGTCCTTGTTTTTCCACATCACATGTAATGCTATTAGCATACGCCAGAGACAATGTACACACATTTACAACGCTTATACACAGTACAGGACCAAGGAGACAAAGCGACGAGAAACACAGTGAAAGAAAGAGAGACAGGTTGGAAGAATAGATACCTCTCCACAACTCAACTCATTCGGATCGATTGCAGACGGCTAGACGGCAGTAGCAGTAGCAGTAGCAGTAGCAGTAGCAGTAGCAGCAGCGACAAAAAGATGATGATTACGAAGAGGGTTAAAGCGACCGAGGCATTCGTAACGTAGTCGTATTTTTTTTTCTGTTGTATACCTTACAGAAACCACTTCGTACCGCCCTTGTACTACCCCCTGCTGGTATGTGACTTTGGAAAGCACCTCGTAACTAGCATTCTGGTATCGAAACCGTAGACCCATCCCATTTGCAGTCGCCGCCACCGTCGCCACCGCCGCCAGTGCTTGCAGCTATGATTGTAGTCCGTGGGTGGGCTGCAGTAGATCTGAACTTTGTTACGACATTAGGTTAAAGTTGCTTTGCATCGGTCGGTCCCTGGTTGAGATGGAGACGTTGACAGGGTTTGCGATAGGAAGAAGCTTTCCGTTCGACTTGTTCCAGAGAAAATCTCTTTGCTTTTTAAGGTACTCGTAGTTTGCTCCGCACCGCCGCGCCCGTTTGTTTGGATTTATTTCGTTCTCTCTGTTTGTGTCTGGCTGGGTGCTTTGAAGTAGGAATTGGAACGGAACATTTGGGGTTGCAAATGAGGCGACTATGAGGGATAAAGACGGTGTAATAGCTCATCCAACCAGAGACACAATCAGGTGTCTAGATGGGGTGTAGTGGAACGGAAAGATTTATTTTTCCATACCTTCGGGGTACATTTGGATGCGCCTTGACTGGCAATCCCATGTATTTTCGGATTATTCAGTCCAATTCAAGCGCAACCTTCAACCTGTTGCAGTGCTGAGATGGGGTGTTGTTGCGTTGGAAACTTTATAAACCAAAAATCCTCATTCAAATGAAAAAGGTGCTTGCTCTCCAGCAATAGATGATTTCTGATGGCTGAATGTATGTGATGGACTGTATTTAGAAAAGGAATTCAAATTTATTAAGGCAACCTTTCGAATAGATAGATAACAGTCTACGGGATCATGTCAGAGACATGACCCCTTCAGTTGGGCTTTGTTGAGTTCGGAAGGCCTAGGATGGGTTCAATGGTCAATAACGTGTAACATCATGTAACGGTGGTTTGAACAGAAGGTCACCCCTAATCAAGTAAGTAAATGGTGTGAGAGTGCTCCATCACGTATACTTTCAATTCTACGGTTTTCTTCTTGAAGTAGTCACAGCGTCCTTCTTATTGATTCTCATAAATTAAAGTGAGATGATCTGTCTCACATTCAACTACGTTTTTAGGAAATTCAGTTATCAACTGAGGTCCTGACCGGGAATGCGGAAAGACTTAATGCAAATTCAAGTCCTGAGAAATCCTCTACACCTTGTCTAGCAATTGAAGATATCTAGATATGGCTAGAAATTCAGACGTAACCTGCAACCCAAATAGAATTTGTTTGCATTCTTGTTTGTAATAGCAAACAGATACAAACATTTCAAGTTGACGAAGTACATCCGTAAAAATTGGGCTGGAGCTCTGTTCTGGATCGGACTCTGAGTGAAACTTGGAATAGTGAACTCAAATAAAGTCGACTGTCCCATGCAAGACAATAGATTGCTTTAACAGTACAGTCAATGATATAATTATCCAAAGTAGATATCAAGCAAAGCATTTCGAACAATCATCCTGATTTAAAGGACAAGCGTCAGAGAACGGTTACCTTGCCAGAAAATCGAACTGCCTAAGCCCCTAGTTCTGGTGATACAGCCAACAATCATGTCATTAAGAGGGAAGTTCTAGCATTTGTGACTTTAAAACTGCATTACTTTAGGGTAAGCTTATGAAGGGCTACCTATGAGAACTAGGAATAAAAATAAACCAATTGCAACTGGTTTGGTCTGGTACTTGGCAAAGATCTCGTCTATCTTGTCAATCAGGGAAATTCGTTAATAGACCAAATTCAACGGTCCTAACGAACAAAAAACTGAAGTAGTTCACTTCACAAATACGACGACATTACCCAATTTCTAAGAACCTAGATTAAATGCGGCCTAATACCATAGCATAATCGTAGATTGAAAGGGAAAGACAATATACTTGGGCGTACAAAAAAGGCCTCGATAGCTGCAACCAGCCACCATTCTCTAGATATACGTTCCCATCCTTACATGCAGTTCCCTGGTCTGGTGGTTTACAGTCGCAAAAGCACCAAATGCCACCAATCGAAGCACCCTCACAAGAATCCATAGGTGCATAGCTACGACCTAAACTATTAGGATAACATCTAAACCTCCGACAAACCTGAAGGAGAAAAGTAACCAAATCGGGCACAGTACCAACATCAAATGGTTAAACGTCAATGTGGCTCCTGACTACCATACCCCCCACATGGGCCTCAGTCTCATCCTCGATTCCAAATTCTTCTTGAGAAAACTGCACAAAGGTTAAGGTCAAAACCAATCTTCACGCAAAAAAAATAGCCGAAGGTACTGGCTCCCAAAGCTTACCAACAAAACCAACGTAGCAAGTGCGTTTCAAGCAGAAATGTATGGAATCACCGAGGCCTGCCAAGACCTATCCACTCTGGGCTATCTATACTGACCGCCAAGCAGCTTTCAAACCCATCACCTCCATCTCAATAAAATCAGGATATGAAATGGTGACCTCAAATCCTTCAGCTCAAAGCATTGGATAACACCCAGCTGGGTTTTAGGACGTATGGGCTTCCACGGGAATGGAACGACCAATGAGTTAGTTAGTCTACAAGCAGACTACTCGGTCTTCGGTTTTCTCATATCAAAAACCAAAACATGGCCAATGTGGAATACACTCACCTCACGAAGGAACAAAGATTCCTACTAAAGAGCTTCTAACGTTTAATAGAGCACAGGTGACTCTCCTCATGGGCATCCTCCGACTTTAGGAGAACGAGAGTCATTGATACAAATCCTGAGGAGAAGACAAAAAAATCCTTCTCTCTTCCAAGTCTTAACAGCATCAGATACACAATCCTCAGAAAAGTGTCCTTCATTGTCCTAAGCACGCCACCTGAAACCAAGAATTCATAACCGCTCCTACCATAGACTAGCTATTATGTTTTCATTGTTTTCAGGTACACCAAACCTTGGAACACAATGGGTTCTCTTTCGCAAGTGCCTACCTACCTATACTCCGGTAATTATACCCACAGAAAGGCAACACATAATGGAATGAGGAAGCAATTCAATATTTCCTGAACCTGACCCAAAGTCCTTGCGTCCACAACAAAAGAATGAGAACTCCTGGAGGTTTTACAACGCCATTTCCCTCTTCCTAGCTTAATTGAGGCCACCAAAGTGGGCAATTTCATTTCAAGATGTCAGAATGTTTCCGACTTACCCTCTAAGTCAACAGTGACAACCGTCACAAGGTTCCGATTAACTGACTCTTTTCACTAGGATGCAACATCCCCAGGGAGGCTGGGTTTCCTCTGAATATTGTCCCGGCGCCCACGTTCTCACAAGCAACCCTTGTTCCAGGTGTCACGCTATAAATAAACAAACTATTCAGAAATTCCCAAATTGACATGAATTTCCCGGCCAAAAGCTGCCAATTATTTCACTCCGCCAGTCTGTCTATGTCTACCCGGAGGCAACCGCCACAAATTCTCCATTCCACCGCAAATAACCGAACATACCTTCACCAAGCAGCCAGCCCATCGTCTCTAATGAACACATAGTACAACACAAATTGGGGAATCCCCCCCTCAAGCCTGCCATCCAAATCAAAGTTTTAATTAAATTTCAGTTTCCCTTCGAAAAAAATAGTTTTCTGCTTCTCTGTTTGTGAACTTTTCCCAGCACATCCAGCATTTACTGCGCATAGCTGCGGAAGTGTGTTCGGGAAGAGAATAATATCCCAACTTTCCCGACACCATTCCTGGGCCTTGGTAGCGATTAGCAGCAATAACTGCACAGACAACACGGCGCGACGCGACGTCGTGTATCGGAAAATTAAATTTTCATTCCGTCAATCAGCCGGTGGGCGAACGGGCCTACGAGTGAGTTCCTTGTTGTGAGTTGGTGAGATATTTTCCCTCGCAGACATTAAAAAGTAACGACTTTCATTCGATTTCCGTTCGTCCTGCGTCCTTGTTGAAAGTTAGCCTAAAACAAAACAGAGAACCGTTCTTTAATTTCGAAAAGAATTCCTATGATGTCCTGATGGAATTTTCATAACTTCGCCTACACGCACACATACGCTCAGTCATCCACAAAAAAAGGAATGCGAAAACGAATCCTGGCACAAGTGCGGAAAGGGATTGAATGTGAGAGAGAAAAGCTGAAAACTTACGTAACCTTGGGTCAGTCCCAGTTCCCACAATGATTCGTGTTGAATGTGTACAGCAACACAAGATACACAAGACGACCTTGAGACACAGCGCGCCACTCCTTAACTGACTGTCGACAGACGAAGCACGACGCACGACGCAAAACCGTTGAAAGTGCGTTCCATACTACGGCGCGGTGGCGAGGGCAAATTAAGGACGAAAAATGCGTTTTCCAACGCCAAAGAGTCAAAGCCAACCAAAGAGATAGACATGTGGGCTTGGAAATGGATTTTTTCCTGTATCTGTGTATGCGTATGTGTTTGTCTCCTTTTATGGCTGATTTGGCACGACGACGACGACGACGACGCGCGGCTGTGTGGCAGGATATTCGCAACTCCTGCTGCTGGCTGTGCTCATTTGGGGATTGTTAAGCAAACAAACCATTCAGCCGACCTAATGTCTGTCTAACCTTTTGCATTTTTATTCACCGACTGTTATCCTTGAGACAAATACTAATAAAAAAAAAAAGTTCCTTTTGAATAATGTAATCCTCCACGTGCTATAACATTTCGTCAAAAATGCCCTTCAAGCATGGATTAGAACGAGGGCCGGGGTGACAACGACGTCGTAGGTGGCTTTGTTGAAGGTTATGACAGAACGGGTTACCCTGATTAGAGTATGGATGGTGGTAATGCGAAACACTTGGAAAGATGTGACGCGTGGGAAAAATATTTGTTCTGCCTGACAGGATGAGTGTGTACTCGGAACTGCGTCTGGATTAAGATAGAAAGCGTGTTTTACATTTCATGTTTTTCAAGAGCAGAGGGCTACGCGTATAGGATGACACATGGCACAACTTCGTCCTCATTAGTGTAATCATAAGTGGTAGTCTTTGCTGAATTGCGCACAGACAGGGGGCGAGGAATACGGGTCAAGACTTAATGGCAACAGCTTACAGAGAAAGGGTGTTGCAGGGCAAAAAGTAAAAACAAAATAAAAATAAAAATAAAAACTTTCCAGACAGACAGTTGGACACGTAATGCAAAATCAATAAAAAATCAGTGATGACCGACTCTCCTTGAAACGAATCATAATGCGCATCCTTGCACCTCAAGAGAAACTTGTGTGATGAAAGAGGGCACAAAATATAGAAACACAACAACAAAAAAAGTAGAAACATGTACATGAAATGAGAGAAGAAAAAAAATGATAAGGACTACGGGACTACTACGTGTAATTTAGCACTTATCGCCGTCGTTTTTCGTGAGTATAGAGCGAACAAGGATAAGGATGAGTGCTCCACTCAGACGACTAGACGAAAGGAATGTTAAGAGCAGCGCATTACAAAAGGATTTCCTTTTGTTGGTTGCCATTGTATAAATGTTAGTACGAGTGGTATTTATGTATGCATGTATATTTCTGTTCGACGATTAAGATGTCTCGCGAGGCATTGTAGGTGGGTGGATGCAAGGATTTTCAATTCAACCCTCGGAATTAGGTCAATTCAGAGAACGTCGGCAGATTGAAAGGAATATTCTGCAACGGTGTATGCGGGGTGAGAGGATGTGGACGTTGTAGTGCCTACTTGGGTTGGATTTCAATTCAGCTGAGTCCTATAATGAGGACTTGCAAGCTTTTACCTTTGAGTTTCACTACAGAGTGTATCGGCGGTTTACTTGAGACGAATTGTTTTGGTTTATTTCAGTCCTAGCCGTGGTTGTTGGTCCAGTCAATCGGCGGTCGAAATTGGGATTTTCCAAGGGAAATGTACGAATCTGGTTCGGTGGCGTATGCGTAACCTATTTACTCATATTTTTTCAGGATGAAAAATTTGCTCCCGGGTTGTAAACAATGAGTTAGTTTACATTACCACACTGAAATCTCCGACTCGCGAGATGCTACTTCAGCTACCACTATCTTGCAAATGCACTATCGATTTCCAAGATCGTTGTGGGTGTAGAAAAGCAGCACTGTTCTGCATAAAGAAAGATTTTGCTTTGAAAGAGTAAGACAACCTGGACCAATCATTCTATTGAATAACTATTTGCTGTTCAGCCTGAGCTTTTCACAGTCCCTGAACTTTTGTCTGGTCCTTCCATTGCGTAAGATCTTTCACATGGCAATTGGAGAGTATACATCGTATAAAGCCGATTAGAGATAGACAGTTTAGGGGATTGAATGAAGGCACCTAAGTCATTTATTTCGGAATTCTTGGTTTACACCCTCCCCCCTTAGCGCAACATTTTATTTAAAAGACGTTTCTTGTAGGAAATTTAAGGTACTTTCACGAACTGTAAGAGTTTTGAATGAGAACGAAACATTTTTCGAGTTGTAGGAGCTGTGAGTGAAGGTTTTCACAGAAGAACCAGAACCACTACTAGGCGTCACCTGTGTCACCATTTTTCAAGTGATGCTCCTGTACAGCAAATTGGATTCAACACATGTTTTAGCTAAGTTCATTGCTCCATCACAACTTGGACAATATGCCGAATACTAAAGCTAATCAACAACAAAAAAACAATACCGGTGAAAGATTGCAACCTTGCCTTACTCCATTTTTGATTTCGAGCTCAGAGGACGGCCATTTATTATTCAAACCTGTCTTATGAAGCGTTTACATTAACTATTGTTAGAAAAAAGCCAAACGTTAGGAAGAACCCAAACCCCAAGACAGCATCTTCATTGTTTGGTCACTTTTCTTAGACTTCGATTATTGTATCCAAAAGAATCGCTCCACAACTATCCCCCATCACTTAAGTCCCCAGTACAGTAACAAGAGAGCTCTCGAACTAATATCAGTAACTAATACTGTGCTAACATCATACAAGAGATTGTTCTGAGAGTACTCAGTATTAAGATCGTGCCAAACTACCTGTGGAATAGTATAAAAAGGTTACAGTTAGTGTTCCTCTAGGTTCTGTACTGGGTCCCCTACTGTAAACCATACTTAAGATGATATTCATAGATCATAAGATGATCGCTCAACTGAGGTTAAAGCTGCTGGAGAACATTCCGAGACAACGTCTACATCTTGAAAAAGAAACGTGTAAGAGACTCTTGGAGACTCCAACGGCGAACCACTTCATTTTGGACTCAAAAACTAGGGTGAAGACAATAAGCCAGACGCATCAGCCAAGTAGAGGCAAATACAAAAATTTGGAAGCAAACCTATGGACTATACCTGTGTGGAGTGTGCAGTAGTTGGAATAATGACAAGGAGTTCAGACATTAACTACTCAGGAAGCTACTTCTATAGAAACTTGACAGAATTCAGTATACAATTGTTTAAACTTTACAGAGAAAATAGAGTTTAGATTAAGGTACCTCCTTAGGTTCCACAATGTTTCTATAAAAAGTGAGTTTGTAGATAAAATAGGAAAAATATAAAGCAAAACAATAATAACTTGCTTATGTAACTTACGTTATTTATAAAAAGTAATATAAATATCAACTGCTCACCGTTATACCGGAACATTTTCAATAAATCACCATTTGCAAGGTGTATCCAAACAAAATGGCTGGAACAAGCACTATAAATCGGAAAGCAAACACTTTCACTAACACTACACTCTCATCACCAAGTAACACATCAGGGGACAGGCTAAGGGGCAGAGGAAGAGACACATCCAGAGACAGGCCAAGGGGCAAAGCAAGGGACAAATCAAAGAACAGACCAAGGGATCGAAGAACTGTGCTTGAAGCTTTTCAACTTCCTGGATGGAAGAGATTTTCATTTTCTTCGAGAACACTCTTGTAGCACATTCACTTCCACACATACACTCACTTTTATACGCACCGGCCACGGTAAAAAAAAAGGGGAATCGCGAAGGGGAATTAGACCAGAAATAGACTCAGATCAAATGAGAGAGAGAGAGAGAACACAAAAAAAGAAAGACTTCGGTGAAAATCTACGAGCAAGTCTTCACGCCGCAAGACTCGATTTCTTACTAACGAAGCTCAGCCAAAGATTTTTAGAAATTTCCCAAAAAATTACCCAAAACTAGGCTTAAACTACATTCGTATGCGTGAGGAGGCTGTGAGAGCCTGGTATTTTTTTGGGAAGAGAGGCGAAATTGTTCTCTTTTTGATGGAAAAAATCTCTGCCGATGGGAGACCTGTCAAAAATGTTTCTTTGATCGAAGGGAATTTCATTAAAATTCAATTAAAAGCCAACGATTTGGGTTAATTTATAAAAATATATGTTTTAGCAAAAACATTGGTGAATCGGTGAAAGGGTCTCGATATGAGGTGGTTTTCAATCCTGCAACCACGTCGGTGGCAAAGTTGAACTTCTTGACTCTTGTTTGGGTCAAGTCAAGTCCCACTAAGAAATAGATTTTTCATTCATTTGATGGAGATTAAGGACGATCCCAAGTAGAGTTTCCTTTTCTTAACTTTGTTGTCAGATGGTATTCCTGGTTAGGGGATAATACCTTTATTGACTAATTGGGAACGTAGGTAGTTGAACTGAAAGTGGCCCACAACGTTCCAGGGATGGCCCTTGCCCAATGTTTAACCTTATTCTGCAGATATGGTTCGGACTTTAATAAAAGAAGTTCCATCTGTCTTGCGCTGGTTTACGGGGTACGTTTTCTAGGTCCTGGAAGAAGTGTTACACTTCATATTCATGACTTTGTTCTTTTCATTGGGTTCCGCAGAGTGGTATGCCCTATGATAATTCCTACCAAGGTAAGACCCCTTGGGATAATCCCTTCGGTCCCTCTCTTATCGTAACAAAGCCGTATGTGTGGTCATACAAGTATACAGGGAGGGCCATTTGATCTTTGTTTTGTTTAGGAGTCTAATGTCACGGGATGTTCATCGAGGTGGCTTTTGAACCTCGTTTAAATTCTCGGTACCTGGTATATCTTAATGGCCAGAAATTCACCACATTATAACCTGGTGCTATGTTTCAAAAACTTTTAGCCGTTCTCGACATCAATTCATTATCTTGTATAACTGCCTCGGTGTTGATGAAACGGGTGATACCTTCTTGTGGTAATACCTTCTACGCAGTTCTACGGGCGGGTCTATAGAACGAGAGGCGAATTGATTTGGATTGGTTATTGGCTAGCTGACGGGCTTTCAAATCGTCTCCCTCGAAACCACGCTTGCAAAGGGTCTTTTAAAATCTAGATGCCCTCTCAGGTAGTCGGTAGTAGATACATTTCCTATATATTATTCTAAGGATCAAAATACTTACTTTGTCTCCCACTCTTTGACTGACTGATTCTTTGGGCACTAACTGCTACCGAGGCTTCAACGAAGGTATACCATATAAACAGACTGAAGGTATCCTCTAGTCGTACACTTACTGTGGAACTCATCCTATAAGTAGTCCCGGTATATACTTACCTCTGAATGCTCATGAAAGCCACGAAGGATTTACCATAGCCATAATAAAAATTTAAATTTTACTTTACATTTCTTGGTTCAGGTGTCAAGGATCTTCAGCGCACTTTTCACTAAGGATTGGCAAGAAGTTACCTGTGGCGATCGGAATGACTTCAGCTGCCTACGCGATGATTTCCACTCTACTCTGTCTGAGTCGTAGGTGTACTTCATTTAGGTCAATGGTGGGAGTGTTACTTCACCTTGATAATCGTACTCACGGTGCTCTGTATCGATATCAGGAACAGTCCATCGAGTTCTGCTGAATTTTTCGGAAAAAAATGATTAGATTGTCGACTCAATCTTCTCCGCTGTTATCATATTCAATTCGGATGATGTCAACAGATTGGTTTTTACTTCCTGGACATACAATGGCTCAAGTCCTACGTCAGGTCTTTGCCAAACGATTGTCAACCGTGAAAACTTATTGCGGAATCGAACCCATAACCTCGAAGGCAGTAGGTCGATGAATTAACTTACCGGTTAGAAGGTTCAAAACTTATGAATTATTTCAACTAAAAAACTATAGAGTATCAAACCGGATGTATCATGATCGAATGTTTAATTCCAGTTCGCTTGCTGGTTTTATAGGAAACTAGAACTGGTCGTGCCAGGGTTCCCTGTGGCATACCATTGATGTCTTTCATTTCTTTTACACATACTCCATGAATAGAAAAAAACAAATTCATTTTTTTATTAGAAAGTCAACCTTGTTAGCCAATAAAAATTACACTGTAAGGACGTTCTGTTACCTTATAGCCGGGCATTGTTGAAATCGGTGAGACATACTTTGTCGATTGTTCCCATCTACTGTAACGACTACTCGGCCACCCAATCATTCCTGCGAAAGACAGTAAAAACGACGACATTATTACCTTGTCTACTTTCTTACCCCGGCTTCCATCGATTGTGTCCACAAGCACTCTGACATTTTACTCAATTTGTACGTCTTCCCGGACGACAACCATTCCTCTCGACAAAAACAAACGAAAGATCGTAAAATTAATTACCATTTGACGTCTCTGGAATACGGCTGCGGCCACCAGCACCGACTCCTCTACTGCCAGCGTTCAAAGATCTCCGACTATCATTGGAGTCATTTGCGGCAGTTTCATTCTCGTATTTACCATGAATCCTTTTGCGAGAAACACCATCATCACCTGGAGCTATCGACGTTGACGGTGGCGCTTCTCTGTCATTGTCGTCGCTGCCGACATCGTTTAAATATTTGCTTTGCACTTTTTGCAGACATTTAATTGTATGCCCGTCGGTACGTTGTCGACCGCAACGGCATTTGGCCACAAGCGATTCATACATGTCCTTTGACACAAAGTATGAGTCACCGTGTCCTGTATACGCGAACGATGAAATCTCTGTAACCAGACAGACAGACAGATGATAGTTAGACGATGTGTTCGTCCTTTTTTTTTTTTGTCTTTTCTGTTTTGTCTCACCTTTATAACCACTTTTCGTACGAGTCGTACGAATGTCCATATTGACTTCGTCCTGATTGTAGAAACGGTTTACATCTTTCCCAGTTAGTTCTCCCCATTTGTCTGGGTAACGACGTCGAGAAATGTTCTCCAGCTCAACTTGCTCCTTTCTGAAATGCGAGATGTGAGAGAGCGGAAAAAAAAAACAAACAAAGGAACTTATTTTTACTGTTTTGCAGCAATAATCCTTGGAAATTGTATGGCAACTGTGTGGCGGCACCGCAAGCATAAGTGAACATAAAGGATAAAAGATTACATCTTACCCCCGAAGCGATCGGGACTATCGCCACGGAAAGCATTTGCACATTAGATTCGAAAGGACAATGGCGGGTAGTATTCATAACTCAAGTTGGATAATCCAAGTTTAACTGACTGCCAGTGGTGGTGCTAAGGATATTTATTGGCGGTAGTTTATGGCTATGATTTCGGTACTAAGGACGACACACACACATATGTATGTATGTATGTCTGAGGGAAGCGACGGAACAAAACAAAAAAGGATTTCTCGTATTTCTGCGAAAATGGAAGCTATTCGGTATGTCCTGATAAGAGGGCGCATAAATTGAATGTGTGTTCGGTTATTGGGGGCGGATGTGTGATATTTGGTGAAGGTCGTTGTGTATGGCGTATGTGGAACTTTTTTTTTTTTCTTTTGATTTTGTTCGTCCTGTGTGGGTTGAATGGAAGGAGGAGGGTTGGGAAGAATAAGAAGTCGACGTAATAACTTTGATGTTCAATAAAACAGATGAAAAGGATGCGCGCGGATTCGATATCGATATGTAGGTAGGCAGGAGGAGTAACTCGATATGAAGCTAACACTCGGAACTTCAATGGAGTTATTGTGTATCCCTTTCATGGAGAAACCTATATGGGAAGAGGGGACAAATTTATTAGTTATGTTGAGCTGACTGGTCCGTTTCCTTAAACTGGCCAGAGAGGGTTATAAATTTTAGGATAGTAAATGGTGGCTTCCTTGACGAATTTGTTTCCTTGTTGCCTGTACGTAGGGTAGAGCATTGGCATGCCAAATGAGCTGTGCTTTCTTCAGCAGTTGTATGGCAGAGGATTTTTGTACTTAATTACACTCTTGGTTTTAGAACTGACGAGGTTTTTGCAGTGTTTTCGAGAGAGACGCCAAGATCAGAGTTTGTTCTACTTTTCATCGCATGGTACTAAAAGGTCTTGGGAAGGTAGAATGAAGTCAACAACCATAGCTAGATCCTGTTGAAATCTCTTTCTAGATGATTTGTCCACCAGTTCGTTTCGCTGGATATTGGTATGCCCTGGAACCCACAAGAGAGGAAATTCGTTGCGGAAGCGTTGTGCAAGTTTAGATTGAAAAACCGGTGGTGAGATGTTTTTTTAAGTAGCTTGGCTGTCTCTTTTCTAAGATTGGTTAAGATTTCCCTTGGAAAACACTACCATAGTCTGTAAGCATATCATTTCCAAAGCTCATTTCCAATGCTTTTTAGCCCTCCGTGGGGAAGTCCGAGATTCTATGCAGTGACTATACGTTACCATGCTTCATTCTCCTTAAAGAAGATTGGGAAACCAACGAAGAACTGGCGAAAGCCAGTGGGAATGATTTAAAAATCCGAAAATTGAAGTCCTGGGTATCTTTGATCACTGCCATCGAATATAAGTAAACAAGAAGCATACAAAGCGATGATCCTTAGAAGAAGGAGATTTTCAAGTGACACTCAAAGATCAATGTAACGAAGTTCAACCAAAATGTAAAAAGAACGTGTCAATCCAACAAGACTTATTGAGATGAAGAAGGAAACTTTGTAATAGGGTCACAGTCGGTGCTAAGAGAATGAAAGAAAGGTCTTTTGTAAATTATATCTCGAAGTCTAAGACCAACACCTTACTGTCAGGCAGGAAAACCATTTCAGACAATGGTTGTCAAAACGATAAATGAATAACGATATCAAACTGCTCTTGAAACTAGCTAAACACAACTTACTAAAGACCGAAAACCTTTAGTTTCTAAGGTCTGTTCGGCGAGTGAATGGATTCCCGAATGACATGGAAGACGACATCCTCAACATGACGTGTATGATTTTATCTGCCATATTGTCAGCACTTCTTAAACCCCTCGTCAGTATGATTCCACACTAGAAGACTGCACAGTCTTTTTAATAAAGATTGACTCAAGATTCAAAATGTCCATTTTCTACCCATCATTTTGCCATTTGACAGCATTTATTGTGACAAGAGACGTCAAACCTTTGATGTCAGCAAAGAATTTTGACAAAGGGACGTACATACTGTCATGTTCTTGAACTCAGTGGTATGTAATAAATGAGGATAGAGTAAAGGTTGTTAAAAAAAGGGCCACATATCACATTGAGGTAGCAGAGGGCTTTAATCAGACAACAACCATTGAATTCTATCGAGGATGCCCTCAGTCGTTTTGAGGGAAAAGACCTGGCACCAGTAGCAACACCATTTTGATCCGCAAAATCTTCCAGTCTAATCCGGAAAGATAACGAAGTAGAAGACTATTATTAAACAAAAAAAGGACCCTTACTGACATGAATTGGGCAAATGGAGGAAGTTCGCTAAGGACCGAGCAAACTGAACGATTTGTTGGTTCATCCCACGTTCAATCTTAACTGTGTGGTCAATAACTTTTAAAAAAGTGTAATGAAAGTGTTCCGTTTTCCAAGTATAAATAGTAATTTGTATGTTTCTTCGATATTTTCAAAATCTAAATCGTACTTACTACAACTCAACTTCAGTTATTAAAATAGATAAACTAACATTTTCCCAATTTTCTTCGTAGGATCCATGTCCTTTGGCCCGGTAACTACTTTTTTCCAGTTCCTTTACTACTTCACAACAAAGTCACACTGATTTTCCAAACAACAATCGTCCTTCCAAATGAACAAATGCCGTCGACGTAGCAACCGAAATTTATTTACTGTCCACCTTGGAAACCGAATTCAATAATTTCCTCGATGTGTATCATTCAAATGGAGTCCTGTTGCAACAGGATACTTCCTGAACCACTTTCAGTAGAATACCATGTGCACATAATGTGGCAGGACGTGACCGTACACATCCTGTGTGCCATGTAACTCATTTCAGTGTAATTTGTAATTTTGTGTTCAGGATATAAGGCAGCAAGAGTAATCGATAGGAACGTCAATGCGATTCCAGGGACAATTTTATTTCCTTTTCAAATAAATTTTCCAAAAAAAGGACGAATTTTTATGGGTTATAAAATGGCGGAAAATTTGATAAAATGTCGATGTGTGTCGGAGGTTGATGGAGGAAATGAGTCAAATGGGATTGAAATTGTCAACCTGTCGTGTGTCTCATGGGAGGAGACGGTTTTTATTGCCAACAGGCACGTGAAATTCTCTTTTGTAGAAGAGTATTGGTGCAGACATTTGAATGTGTGCCAAAGGATGAAGTGTTAAAGGAAATAAAAATCGGAAAAGGAATTTGTTACGTGCACAGCTGAGTTTGACACATATTTTGAAACGATATTGCACTGAAAGCACCGAATGGGTACACCCTAACCTAACCAATAAATCATTTGTGGCAGGAGAGGCTCATTAATCAAAGACCAAAACCATTTTATCTATGGTGAGGACATTCTAAGAGTAATGCTTAGGATAAGTTAGGTAAATGGATGCTTTGGTGGCTGGTACTGCCAACGGGTTACTTAGACTGCCTGATAGGCGATTGTGCTCAATTGTAAGACCCCTGGGAACATAATTTCAATCTTCGATGGGTGAACTGGATCACCCAGACGCGTGTATGAATTTTAGGGGTTTGTTCAGCTTAATGTTTACCAGACTGTATAGTTCCAGAAGGAATTCCTCCCATGTGATTCTACTTCTCATCATCCCTAGACCCTGTCCACACAGGATTGAAGGACTAAATTTTGTGGAGAGGTGACATGTTACACCAATCTGAATTTTAACGTTTGGAAATGTCAATCGCTGTCATTCGACAAAAGACTGAAACCATAAATTAAAAAATGTTAAATTCACGAAGTAAACAATTAGAAATACGACAGTAAATCAATATACTTCCTGTGAGAAGCATTCATTTTCTTGTAAAAAGAATTTTTTGTTCAAAACAAAGGAAATTCATTTAGCGTCAACCAGTAATACGTCAAACTCCGAGGAAGTGTTCAAATAGAACTAACAATATGAATACACGGATGTCTAAAAAATCCAGTCCGTCAATCCAGTGTAAGCATGGTTTTGCAGATTCTGCAGAAGTTGTTGGAGGTAGTCCTAGTCGAGTTTCATGATTACACAGTGTCCTGTCCTGTCACAATAGCTTTTCGAATATCCATGCCACTAAGTTTTAAGAGGTCTGCAGATCTATTTTTATCATAAACTGGCCATAACGACATGCATTGACTTCCTTGTTCAATTCAATGTCTATTTCCTTGTTCAGAGTTCTAAGCGATGTATTGACTTCCGGAAAGGCATACGAGGAGTCCTATTCAGTGCTTCTGTTGACGTCGTTCTCTGCCTGTCTCTTGAACCCTTCTCACGCTTTCAGCGCTTCATCAGTTTCACTAGATTGTAGAGACTACTTTAATAATTTATTAGATCCAAAAGCCTATCCTGGAGGAGAGGATATGACTGCGAATTGTATGAGCTGTACCAAGATGTGGATGTAGTCCAAAAAGCCAAAACACGTCGACTACAAAGAGGATCTTCGAATCACAGTCCCCAGGTTCGAAATGACAGGGAAGACAAAACCTACATATTAGGGATTAAACTATCGTGGACGGCTGGACTAATGAAAGCAGGGTGCCCAGGATCGAAAAGATGTGGAAGGATCCCGTGTTTCAGGCAGAGACTCTTCACGGATCGGGTGCTTGTTAAGTAAGTAAGTCGTATATAAATAGGTTCTATTTTTCAAAAGACCTCTCCTCTCCGAATGGAGGATAGTGTCTATCCAGTTTCTTTGGAATATGTATCCAAACCTAACTTTTTCCAAAGGCCTTCAAAATATAAAAGAATACAGTGTTGACCCAATTTTTATCTCGTCCTTTCTAAATTCCAATATTTCGGAGATGCGAAGATTTTTCGCACAGGGATCCCAATCGAATTACTCCCAAAAGAGGCCCCATTCTTGTGTCTGTTGAAAGGGCAGGTCTAGTGTACACTCGTTTGACCAAATCTTGAGAATGAGAGTTTTTACAAAAAGTGTGCGAAGTATGATGATCTGTGCGTTCTTGGACGGAAGACCTTACACCTATTATTCAGTTAATCGTTGATTCTGGCTTGGGTTGTCAACAGTCACAATTGTCTCAGGCTCTGAATTACTCTGTAAGTACCTTCTATGCATATATGTATGACTTAAAGGAACTTCACAGCTTCTGGTGTGTTATGTATCCATTTAGTCTATAGATTTGGATCAGGGGACCTCAAGTCGCTTCTGTGGATCATACTCACCTACCCTATTACGTGGTCATTCCCTATCATTATATCGCTAAGGAGCGCATAGGACAACAGAGTTTTTTGTCTTCTTAATGCAACCAATCGCATTTGGATGATCAAACACAATTCTAGAAAAAATTGTATGCAACCTGCCCAGATAACAGATGGCGTTAGTAGCTTTATGTTTTTCTGGCTTCAAGCTAGTATGAAACTGTCTGTTCTCTAGGTGCCTTTAAGAAAGATCCATAGTCCTGAGTCCATCTGTGATATACTTGAAATTGTATGGACAACAACTGGATGTTCCAGGAACTCCATACTAAAGCTTGGACTGACCAAGCTCACCAACCTCAAAACTAGAAGAAACTAGGAGCCTTTGTGTACAGTAGTAGCTACTGCCTACCCCAAGTGACTAAAACCAAACCAAATTTTAGACTTTAACTAGTCCACAAGACCAGTTGGTATTCGCTCCATAAATCTTGAATCTGTCAGAGTGATAAGAAAGTGCAGAGTGTCTGTCCAATTGTTTGCTACCCCTCTCGCCGTAAAGAACAAAACATCTTCCACCCCAATTAGCACGTTAGCCATCCAAAACACAAACAGACAACTAACCACAACCAGTCCGTCGTCGCCGCCACCACCACCGCCACGCCACTACGCCGCCAGGCAACATTCATTATTACATCGGTTTTTGTAGCCAGCAGACCATGTACGCTAATCGTTTATGCAAAAGCGTCGAAAAAACAACGGAAACTCCGAGACAAAAAAAAAAGGAACTATTCCTGCCTCCTGGAATCGTTGGCGCAGACACAATTCGTTTTTGCCTCTTCTTTCAAAAAAAAAGAAAAGAAAAAAGAAGAAATCCTCGAAAAGAAATAGAAGTCCCTCTCCTTAGCCTGACTTGCCAATGCAAAACTAAGAACCATACCACCCACCGCGAGGGAACCACTGTGCGCCGGAAGCAGGATAAAACTTATGGAAAACTTAAGAAACCATTAATGCGTCGCTCAGCAGCACACACAGAGGGGGCAGGCAGCCAGTCGGGACAACTTTGCCATCCTTGCCAGTCAACTTACGACACTTTAACTCTTTCTTTGGCCTTCCATCGGGCTGGTCCCACCCTTTGTCTTATGCCTGCGTGTGTGTGGCTCCTAAAAAAGATATCGACGAACTTTTACAAACTTGGAACTTCCTTGTTCACTTAAGTAAAGTACCACTGTGCCGACGACTATGACGAAGCTAAAACTATGGAAGGCCAACACACAAAAAAAAAAACTTCCAGCCAAGACTTCGTTCGAGACTTAAGTTCGTTCTCTACCACACCATCATCATCATCATCATCATCAGCGCCTAAGATGGATTGAAGCGATTTCCCTGGACAAAGTTGAACTCCTCTTCCACATAGTCTAGGTCTGGTCCTGGTCTTCGTCTTGGTCTTGGTCCTGGTCCTGGAGTGAAATTAACGATCTGTGAATTTATTGAAATTAATTTACTTTCGAAAGTTTGTTATTTTTCTCCTTTGCTTGTTGTTGATTGTTTTTTGTTTTTTTTTTTTCTCTTGCAGAACTGAAAAGGATACACACGTCCTGGAAAAGGATTCAGGGGTTCAACACGAGCGTGTTGCTGTTGAGAAAGCATCGTTTTCTTGAAGAGTATCATAAATTAGAGTTGGGAGTCTGGCTGTAATGAGCAGGTCCTCATTTATGATATACGATACCAACACACAGTCTGAGTCTGGGACTAAATTAAAAAGTGTTTAGAAGGGAAAAGTTTTTTTCCTACGCCTTCTCCCCCTGTTGGAGCAACATCAAGTGGGATTCCGTGGTTTTATTGTTGTGCGTCGAGTGATTTTTGACAGATACGAGTAATCCTTGTGCGGAATTAATTGTCCGGGCTACACACATCCATCTATCCCTGTGTCTGTGCCGGTTTAATGGAGTGGAAAATGTGGTAAAACCAAAACCCTTCAGGGATTTAACACTAAGGAAAGGATGTCAGTTCCTCCCTTGGACTGACAAAATATTTATGATCCACGCGCAATAAACAAGCTCGGGAAAACAAGGACAAGTGGAAATAATAAACCAACCACCGACAGCACAACACCCAACCCAGCTAGAAGAGGAAGGATCGAGTGCAACAAAAAGGAAAAAGTTGCAAAAAAAAAGGATATCATAAAAATTGCGAAATGATAATGATTTACCGATGTAATTTACGATGACAACAGTTGGGCATATTCCAAGGCCTGTGCGAAATGTTAACATTGGCGAAACGGATACACCGCTGCATCCCTGTTTTCCACGAATTTCGTCCTTTTTTTTCCTGTCGGTTTGGGGTTTACATGGGCGTGTGTGTATGTGTCACAGACAATGGCGGTGGGAAAAACCAAAATTCTCCACAGGAGGTCGGTTAAGTTTATGTGTTGGTTGGGAAATTTCATCGACGGGGATGCCTCCTCGTAACTATGGATGTACCAGTGCAGGCGATTATTTAAACGCAAACACTTTTTTGTGTAACTCACATGGACCGAGGATTAAACAGTCAAATGCTAAGTGAATTACAATGGCCGTGTTCGGACGGAGTTGATTGCGTTCAGAAATCAACAACCATACCCTCTGGTTCGGTGTTAATTAAGGGATCGGGAACAAAAGCTATTACAATTGAGGTCATCGTGTTTTTGCTGAATTTTTCTCTCCTCCGGAGTAATAGATGGATGAGTTCCATTTTCCTCCATGATTCACCTTGGACGCCTTCAGTTCATCAGTACCAAGTGCCAAGTAGCTCAGGATTGGATGATCTGGTTTGGAACTTGTCAAAACAACCTCTGATTCCCAAGAGAGAGACAATTTGGTAACAACTATACTTACTTTCTTAGGTGGCGCTACAATCCGGGGTGGACCTGGACCTCAATCACCAAGCCTCTCATGTTGGCGCAGTCTTTGATTAACTTCCTCCAGCTATGCGCTTTATGTTGGTTCAGGTCTTCTTTTATTCGTGCGGCCCACCTAAGGCAATGCTTTCTTTCTTATACTGAGTGGTCCCTCCCAGTTGGAATCGAAGGCTCTTCAGCCTGGAATGTGGATCTCCATTCCTTTCTGACATGGTCGCTGTCGGTGTACAGCTCGTAGAGTTCGGTGTTGCTTCTCCTCCTCGAAAGGTTGTCAACGTGAAGAATTTAGCGTTCAAAAACAGCCAAGGATGACCTCATGAGGGTCTTATATAGAGTTTTCTTGGTGTTCCTTGACAAGGATTTGCTACTCAATTGCCTTTTTAGGGCAAAGAAGCAGTGATTGCAAGATTTACTGTTCGTCTGATTTCTGAAGTAATGTTGCTGTCAGAGTTTATAGTGGAGCCAAGGTAGACAAAGTCCCTGACTATCTCAATGTTATAAAAGTTATACCCCTGGTGTTGGCTTCGCTCGATTTTCTCGAGTATGATGTTGAAAAAGTCAGATGACATAATGGCAGGATCACCTTCTTTGAATCCTTTTTTGACATCAATGGTCTCAAAGGTAAGATTGCTTGCAACCTTTTGGAGCAACGAGCATTCTCAGTCATCATTCATACTCACATGTTTTGGGAGGAATACCAAAACTAGACATGGGTCTGTATACTTCGTCTCTCTGAAATCTGCGGCCTTAAAATCGACAATTATGTTCGTTCCAAATGCCACTTCTCTACCACTGAATCCGGAACCTTAGGACATATATTTTTAGGACCCCAGCTACCGAGCTCTCAACAGTAACAAATTTTCAAGTTCAGAGATCCTCTATTTAGGGAACATCGAGAACACCATCAGGACGAATTTTTAACTCAAAATTCACTCAAAGACTGCCACGAGAAAGTTGGGTCAGGATTTCCGTATCTGGTTCGGTGGCGTATGCGTAACCTATTTTTTTTTATATTTTGTACTGAAAATTTTCCCCTTTCCAATACACGTGGCCATGCTTCAAGATCAAATTCTAGTGATCAAACACCTACTACCCGGCCTCCTCAAGGCAGTCCGACACATAAGTTGATCCTTCATTGACCTGGAGAGAGATCAAGCATGCCTTTCGAGCTGTTGTTCCCTGTATAAGGACCGTACATTGAGAAACAAACTATTTCCGTTTTAAATCTTGAATGCTCTTAAAAATCAATTCGCTGTCTCCTAACAAAGTCTTGTCGGAAGGCCAAGAACCGGCAATGATACCTGAAAATCGAAAAGCCCCCTCTAGAGGTTGAAAATGAACTCAAGTTTCCATACGGCATGAAGATGAGGGAAGTCTATCGTAGCAACCTTTTTAACGAAAGCTATACCATCAACCCTCTGCCTGAACAAGCCGAGGAAGCAGCAAGAAGATGTAACAGCAATACCGTCACAGTTTGTTCCCATAACTAGTGAAAGGTTCGGACGGGTCTCTGGTCCTTTTTTAAGAGAACCAACAAAGGAAATGGAAGGATTACTTTTATTTTAAAGTTTTGAACACTACGTAGGACAAAGGCTTCACATTACAACTTTATAGCAGGGCTTTACGAAGCTTCGATGCCAACAGTAATTGCAGTTTCTGAAACCTTCCATGAATAATAGAGGAAAGTAGTGCTAAACAGAGAGTCAAAACTGGAATTTCGCTTGCGTTCTTCTGGCAATGACTGTCATAATCGCCACAACATCTAGCATGTACCTCTACATCGTACAAATATCCTGCATCTTCCTACTCTAACCACATTTCAGAGATCTCAAAAAAAAGTTCTACTTTTAAGAAGAGGCTTTCCAAAGAAATTATCTGAAAATTTTAGACTCTGGGTTTGGCAAGACTGCATGCTATCACAAGTGTTCTGCATTGTCATCTTGCATCGCTGAACGAGTTTGCCAAGGATGTCAAAACTAGACTGTAGCTCGTCTGCCTAAATGCTGTCGTATGAGGTCCTAAAATCGATGAAAAGATGATGGGTATCGATTAGGACTTCTTGAGATCTCTCAAGATCTGCTTAAATGTGAAGATTTGGTCCAATGTGGGCTTTCCGATCCTCTACGAGATGTTTAGGAGACTGATACCCCTGTAGTTGTAGTATGGGGCAAACGATGCTGAGGTTTCATTCTTCAAGCATACCATACACTAATCTGACCAAATTTTAGAGATAAATGGTGCATGCTTTCTACCAAGTCATCTCTTGTTGGACTTAAGCTCGAATCTTGCTATTCTTGACGATGAATCCAGCTTAGGAGATCATGTTAGTCAGAAGGGTTGGTACGGACTACAGCCTGCATTACCTCAGCCAGCCTAAGCCTAAGCCAGTAAGTTGGTATCATTACCATGCTGATGTTGGCTGACGTCGTAACCCTAACGTTTCGGTAAAATTAAGAAACCAATAAAATTTCAACCATTTTTTTTATTTCCTAAGTTTTGAGGAAATAAACATTTATAACTATTTTAACGTTTGCTAAACATTGTCAGACATTCCGAACGTGAATCACTTCCAATAGTTATTCATGTGTAATGGCGCTATTAACTATTTAAGGTCTGTAAGTTAGCCAGGAAAAACCACTTATTTTGTCATTCATCACGAGTAACGTTAACTACTTTTGTTTATATCTGATTGCATCCAGTTTAGTGGAAAAAACTGTTACAGATACATTTAGGTACATTCGCGTGCTAGTTACGTGGTACGCCTCCACATGACCTTGATATCGTTATACACGTCCACTCCTGGTTACCGATACCATTGTTCGTTTTTGTCTTCTTGTTTTTTGGTTGATCTTTGATCATAATTTCAAAAAAGATACAAGTTTAACCAGTTACGCTGCAGTGATCTCCGGTCTGATGTCGTTGCCAAAAAACAAACAAAACAGATAAAGTCACCAAAAAAGATGATGCTGCCTTAGCAAGTAGCATAACAGACAGGGGCTGGCTTCATTGTCTGGCTTACCAGTCACCTATGCGAGTTGACCTTCAGCATCCAGCAAGCCAGTGCGGAGTTATAGTTTCAGTTCGAGGTGTAGTGACTAAGAGTTGTTTGCGCTATTCATTCATTTCTAGTGTTTTTGTGGGTTTTTCTTTTCTCAGTATCGGATGTAACTTCAATCTGAATCTTCGATTATTGTATCGGTTCGGCATTCGGTTGGCTCTAGCAGTTGAGAAAGTTCTGTCAGACGAAGTGGTTCACGCGAGATGGGACTACCAGTGCAGTTGATCGTGATCGGTAATAACTAAGAGTGTACTATACACGGATCCATTCTAATCGGTTTTTTTCTCAGTCCTCTTGAGTTCCAGTGTAATTGGAGTCAACCTGAGAAAACGTCGTCAATCCGACTTTATCTTTCCCGACGAATTCGAAGATATAGCCAGTCGTGGTGACTTCGGAGGTAGGTTCGAACGACAAGGTGGATTTCAAGATCAGTTTTCAAATGATTACCCTGATCAATTCCCGCAACAAGGATTTCCACAACAGCAGCAATTTCAACCTCAACAACAACAACAACCGCAACAACAACAACAGCAACAACAACTTCCGCAAAATCCTCCACAAACTCGTGTCCCCTTTCCAACACCAATCGAGCCGGGTCCGCCAGCAACTATAGAGGCAACTCCACAAGGATCAGGACCTGTGATACCCGACATGGTGCTCACAACACCATCACCAAGTTACCTCACCTGTTTCAACAGTTGTCCAACTACCTCCGAGTATAATCCCATTTGTGGTACAAATCGTCAGCTGTACTTCAATCAGCAGAAGTTCGATTGTGCCCTGAGGTGTGGTGCACGTAAGTTGGTTGCGTTATACGATTTCGTAAATGATTTCGAAACAACAAATGTATCTTTTCACAGAGGTTCGAGTCTGGCGACGTGGTTCGTGTCAGGGCTTATTCGCTATGATGAGAGGATGAAAGAATGCACAAGCAGACCCGGTGAATGCGGATTTTAACATTATTTTGATTAATATTTTGGATGAATTGGATTGTTATTGCCCGAAAGATGGATGATCTAATTATAGCAACCTGATATCTTGTTTTTATCTACGTTAGTGGACAATGGTATCAAAACAAAGTAAAATGTTAATAAGTTTGGATTTTGTGAATTAAATTATTGTTAAACTTATGTTAAGTTGTGGGTTGTTCTTTGCATAATTTTATTATGGCACACTGTGCTAAGAAGCACGTAGGACCGTTTGTGAGTCATGGCAGTTACATACATGTTTTAAAATTGGATTCCATTTGGCTATCTCGTCAAGCAGGTGGGATTTTATCAGTCACATGACTACCTGATTTATATTTGAAAAGATCGTTGGTTGAGATAATGTAGTCAACGTGTTCTGGCCTACATCCACATCGTGGTACAGCTCATAGAACTCGAGGTGGAATTTTCTCCTCCATTCGTTCTCCTAGTATATATGTACGAGTAAATATTTTTGGCAGTATTTTCCTTTTACAAAATTTTCAATACCCGGGCCTATATGGCAGCACAGGGGGGTAAAAAGTTTCATAGCCTTTCTTAACGTTCATTCTGAACCCATTTGTGGTTTACTAGGGTATGTCTTAGTCATATATCCACTGGGGTACCATTCGTGGAGTTGATATTCACTCCGAGGTAGACAAAGCCCTTTGACCACTTTGAAGTTACAGTGCGGTTCAAAAGTAATGTTGTGCCCTAAACGGTTTCGTGTTTGTTTCTTTAAAGGCCTAGTCTTTTTGACTGTTGTTCATTAGCCAGAAAAGTTTCTTTAACGGTGATGACGTTGACGTCGTAAGCGTATCCCATCAGCTGGAGAGATTTGTTAAAATTAAAATTAGTGGGAGATAGAAGAATGCACTTGATTGTGCCGAAATCCGGTATACGTTAGGCTTATACGATGAAGGCTATCATATGCTGCTTTGGTGTCAATAAAAAGATGACCTCAACATGGAATTCGCTGGTCTTTTCCAGACACTGCCTTAGAGTGTGATATTTGGTCTTGAACTTCTGGCAGACCGCGAGCTACATATGTGTGTACATATTTCCCGATTAGTAGTAGAAGGCTACAACTTGGTCCTCGGTCCCAAGCGCGAGCCAGCTTTACTGATGCTTCGCCAGACACAATGGAATCAGAAAATTTTTCACCCAAAAACTGTGAGAAAAAAGTGGTTGCGCATACGCCACCGAACCAGAAGGCTACCACTTGGTCCTTCACTCTCGTGGCATGATTCAAGCCAGATATTCTGTTTCTGCGCATCCAAAGCGTTAGCCAACTTTATTGATGCCTCACCAGGCTTAATGGAAACAGAAAATTTGGAAAAAATGATAGCACATACGCCACCGAACCAGAAGGCTACCACTTGGTCCTTCACTCTCGTGGCATGATTCAAGCCAGATATTCTGTTTCTGCGCATCCAAAGCGTAAGCCAACTTTATTGATGCCTCACCAGGCTTAATGGAAACAGAAAATTTGGAAAAAATGATCGCACATACGCCACCGAACCAGAAGGCTACCACTTGGTCCTTCACTCTCGTGGCATGATTCAAGCCAGATATTCTGTTTCTGCGCATCCAAAGCGTAAGCCAACTTTATTGATGCCTCACCAGGCTTAATGGAAACAGTAAATTTGGAAAAAATGATTGCACATACGCCACCGAACCAGAAGGCTACCACTTGGTCCTTCACTCTCGTGGCATGATTCAAGCCAGATATTCTGTTTCTGCGCATCCAAAGCGTAAGCCAACTTTATTGATGCCTCACCAGGCTTAATGGAAACAGTAAATTTGGAAAAAATGATTGCACATACGCCACCGAACCAGAAGGCTACCACTTGGTCCTTCACTCTCGTGGCATGATTCAAGCCAGATATTCTGTTTCTGCGCATCCAAAGCGTAAGCCAACTTTGTTGATGCCTCACCAGGCTTAATGGAAACAGTAAATTTGGAAAAAATGATTGCACATACGCCACCGAACCAGAAGGCTACCACTTGGTCCTTCACTCTCGTGGCATGATTCAAGCCAGATATTCTGTTTCTGCGCATCCAAAGCGTAAGCCAACTTTGTTGATGCCTCACCAGGCTTAATGGAAACAGAAAATTTGGAAAAAATGATTGCACATACGCCACCGAACCAGATAGCTACGACTTGATCCTTCACTTTCGTGGCACGATTCTAGGCAGATATTCTGTTTCTGCGCATCCCAAGCGCAAAACAGCTTTACTGATGCTTCGCCTATTATAGTGCAAACAGAAATGGGTTTATCTAACCTTTTACTGTTAAGACTCAGCGAGGGCGTAAGGAAAAATAGAAGATACCGATGAACGTCGGATTTAAATGTAATGTGAACGTAAAATAGAGCTTGGTAGGTCAGTCCACATCTGTGTTCTGTGCTCTAAGTATTCTACGAAAGAATCTCTACATTGGAGACAGGTTTAATATTGGAAATAGGTAAACTCTATTCGAACTTGAGATGTTTGTAGAAAGTAATATAGGAAGGTAGGACAGGAAATATGTCTGCAATGTTCCAAGGACTCAGTAGACTTCGCTTCTATTAGTATTTATCGCACGACATTGAAAGAAGCCTTGGATGCAGCGGATTAGACATGTACAGTGTACTCGATCTTGGAGCGAATTTATCACCCAAATCAGAGGAGATAGAGTAGTTCTTGCATTTGCTGAAAAATCCTAAACGTTTCGCACCATCTTAGTGATAAATACCGAAGATGAAAAGTTTTCGGTTTCCCCGATGCAAGTGCCATCTATTAACAGTGGCAGAGAGTTTAGGTTAGGCTTATCACAATAGACCTGTATTAACCTGAGTATGGCGATGTGAATTTTTGTTAACCAACGAACCTAACTTTCGTTAGGCTTAAGCGACAGAGGAAAACCGTTTTTGAAGCATCAAATTCCACTCTATTGTCGGAATGTAATCAGCTGCACATACACTGATTCTTCAGATCTATGGCTGAAGAGTAGGAACGTGTGCCTAGCAATGAATATGAGAAGTTGAATGTCGTGGATTATAAATAGCAGATAAGGGAAGTTAGGAAACCGACTCGGAAACAATACGGAGCCTTGAGGAATGCCAACATTTGAAGAAGAGATTCCAACTGGACACATTTTCGAGAAAGGAAGTTGATGCCAAACTCTGTCAAATGGCTTTGAAATGTCAAGTACAATCCTTTGATATTCACTATCCTAATGCGTACAGTGGTTCTGGTTTTCGGTGAAATACACCATAAAGTCTTCAGAGAGCCTTTTGCTATGAAAACAAATACTGAGAAGTTTTCGTGACTCAAGATTTTTCACAAACTGAGGGCTTGTCAGCGTTCCATGAACTCGAAAAGAAGTGATGTTAATGTTCAACTTCTTAAGGGACTGGCTGGACAAAGTTTGTTTTTCCGAATAGGGGAGAGCCCAGAAACATAAAATTGACGAAAAAGATTTCGGACTGGTCTTGGCACCGTGGAAGAACACTTCTTCACAACTGTGTATGAGATACCATCTGATCCAGCGAATTGAGATCTTAGGGTTCTCTTGCTGTTGTACGAGTGACGTTTCACTTTTAAAAATCCGCAAATATTATATGAATTTCATACTGTTTGTAACGAAAAACGAAAATCGATTAAAGAATTAACTAGAGAGTTAGCCAAAGACAACTCAGCATACTTACATTACTCGCGTCTCAACTTTCAAGGCGTAAATCCAGTCAACCATATAATTCAGCAGAATTTATTAAGTCACTCAATCTACAAACAAATTTCTGCGATTCAGATCGTTCTCCTGCCTTATTTTCCAAGAAAACCAAATCATAACGAACCCAAACGGAACGAAACACCATTTGCAGTACACTTAATCTGTATGACGTCAGTCTTGCCAAATGTCCATAGCGTTCGACATACCTACCTATTCATCCCGTCTATGTACATCTCGGCGTTATTTATTAATGAAAACTTTGAAAAAAAGCTTAAGTCTATATCACGGCTGCTAGTATAAGAAAAATAAATAAGAAACTGCGATAAGCCACAAAAATATAATCGCACCGACATACGAGTGGGATCATCTAATGAAAGTTGATTACAATTCGTACTTGGACCACAGATCAGTTGCGTTCTAGAGCTTCCCACATCGCAGTCAGATTATATTAAGTTTGTACTCTTAATTTTTAATTTCCAGCGAATCTAGAACAGATCATGAGATCAACACTTTTCCTTGGTAAGCTGACGTATTTCCATGGCAAAACAAAGTGACCTTCATTTCGTCCTTTTGCAGGCTGCCTCCTCTGGGCCGCGATTTGTGTTCGGTCGATGACCAGGGTAGAGCATCCCAGTTCGATCAAGAAGCGATCTCCGCAACTACAAATCTATCAACCTCCTCAAAACCAATCACAACAATTCCAATGGGTTAAGGAAAACAACCAGTGGGTCCGACGAGATGGTACCAAACTACCGGGATACTCACAAGCCAATGTGCCCTACAATCAGACTGGCAACCAGTGGAATACACCATCAGGCAATCGTCAGCCAAGTGGTGTGAATTCATGGAATAATGCGCAGCGCCCTGGAAATCAATCGGCTGTGGGATGGGGTCAACAGCAAAGACCACTAACACCCCAACTGCCGAGCCAACAAAGACCACTGACTCCACAACTGCCGAGCCAAGAAGGACCACAACAAATACCCCAAAGTCCATCACAGCAGGGTCCGCGTCGTCAAAACTCAACATCCCAAGGTGGACTCGCTTGGAATCCCGACGCTGATCGTGCACTGACTCAGGACCTTCCACGAACAACACCACGTCCAGTGTATACTACTCCCGTTCCGGTATTGCCCCAGACTCCACCACCAGCGGTTAGACCACCAGCTGGCACGCCCCCAGGCCAAGCACCTTTCGGTTCTGGAATCGCCGGCCAACAAAGACCATCGGGCAGCCGTGGTACATGGAACCCAGACGCAAGTCTAACCTATGGCGGCGTTGGTAGACCGCAACCCCCACCGCAAGGCAACAAGCCTCCAATCAACCCGAATGCAGGCCGTGGTGGAAGCAACCCTTGGGGCGGTATCTTCAGCCGGCTATGGTAGGTTAAGTTTGTAAAATAATCAATAAAGCACACCAAACTCCCTTGAACAAGTTATTTTAATCTCAAAAGTCAGACATTTATGGCAAGAAAGCCTGCGTCAGCCACTTATCGTTGTTCTGGTTCCACACCAGGGTCCCCTCCTTGGGCTCTGGATCACTTGATTTCATCGGTGTCCATGTACGTGTCAGCGGATCGTAGATGAAGGTTTTGTTATTTGATTGCGGGTTATCGGTAGCTGGTTTCACTGGCGGCTTTACAGGGTTGATAATCTCATACTCCAGGGAGGGGCCATTCACGAGGGTACTGGTGACATTTTGCGGAATGTCACGAGCGGACATCAGTCCCACCAATGTGGCTAAAAGGAAAGCCACAAACAATGAGTGACCGGATTCGATAAGTGCTTGTAAATATTTACCAACTGCAAACAGCAATAGAGTGATTTTCATCTTGGTGAAGCGGCTTATTGACTTGACTTACTTGTAAACAGACGTCAGACGTAAACTGATGGCTTGAGTTGAATAAAACTCAAGTTGGGGCCGGAAAAGATAATCGCTCGAGCGAGCTTGGGAGCTTTTTCTTTAGTTTTCTCTTAATCAATGCTAATTGCTAATTTATTCTGATGAAGCGAAAAATTTAGCAGCGAACGTCGAGATGATGAAGATCGATCGGTGATAGTTGGCGGAGTGTTACGTGACAACTGGACTTTATTTCATATTTGATATGTGTTTGGTTGGATCGATTTGCATTTCGATCTTCGAGGTACAACTCATTTTAGAATTTTAGCTTGGAATTACAGAAGACGAAGACCATTTAAAGGGCTCTGCACTGGATGCACTCGATTGATAGTTCGTAGAGTATTCTTACATTAATGCTGACTGCTGTCAATGCCTTTTAATTTGGAGAAGTATTCAGTAGTTTGTCTTGAACTTGCCTTTCAAAATTTTTTTACCATAAACGGCAATCAAATTATGGAGAGGTTTGTTGGGCCATTCATCTACTAAGTCTTCTCTTAAGTGTATTACTACTTTATTGCTCGGGATGTCACTTTCCTTTTCCCATTTGTCAAGGAGTATGTAGCCACCGCATCCCATTGGATCAAACATAATCTAGCTGAGAAGTCACTACATCACTACCCCTACCAGGCTATGAGCCTGGAAGTACCATAAGGGCTTATTCGCAATGATAGTGATTCTACTTTCTCTAAATTTACTCGGCAGCATTCAGAAACGAACAGCTCATTACTGTGGTCCCTGCTCTGGCTTGTCTTCTTAGTACATACTTGTTGTCTGGTCTTCGCTGGAAGTTAAATGGTAAAAATCTGTTCTCTTTCCATTCTATGTTTTCTATGATTTCGAAAAGATAATGAGACTTTCTTGAACCGAAATCACTGTCTTGCACTATGAAGTTACAGACGCTAAAGCTCCTACTTAGTCCTCGGATATGCAATTATCGTACAGCTTGTCATTGGCAAACCAGCCCTCAGAAATGTTAATGACTTTAGTTAGGCTCCGATGTTTGTTTAAAAAATTGTTTTTCTCAAGTTAAACAAACGTTCTATCGTCCAAAACTATGTAGTTTCATCGATCCAAGGTTCTACTCTCCAATTCTACGATCAATTCGTCGCTGCTCAACTCATTGACTTCAATTCGAAACAAAAGTTAAAAGTTTGCTTCATTTTGACTGTTGGGTGTGACAGCTGTCATTAGTTTTATGTCATAAATGTAGTAGATGCAGCGTAAATTGATCAAAGTCAAAGTCGAAGACATATTATGTTTACGTTATCTTCTTCTTCCTCGATTGATAAATTGTTAAATAACAACATTTACCTACTTACCTGTCAATAAAACACATAATTGTGAAGTAAAACCTTTTCGGAGAAACTGCAGCTTTTAGCACAGTTGTGCTGTACGTTACCATTGACCATGGTGATGGCGAATCATAAAATGGTTAAATTGTTTACACTAAGAAAGACTTCCACGAAAGATATTAAACTTGCATGAATCACGATTTGACGATGTTAACTTTCGTAGTTAAGTCTGATGACGTCAAGAACAAAATATTCAAAAGCTTGATGCGGCCTCGTGTTTACTGGGGAAATGAAAACAGGTCTCCATGCTGCGTTTGCATTTTGATATTCCATTGATAACTACAGCAATCCATACTTAATAATTTCCTATTAATTTCATTGGAAGCTGTTTACTGGTTAAGTAGTAATGACTGTTTATAAACAAAGTAAGCGACATGCTACGAGTATTACGTTTCAAACTTGATATTTAAACGACTTTCTTACTGAAATGAGAATCAACTCGAAATTTGGTTAACAGGTGTTACATAAACTTGGAACGATCGTATAATCAAATGGAGATATCAAAATCGCAATAGTCTGTGTTCAGGGTGATGCGATTTTGCATCGCGCGACGCGGTGCGATTCGGTGCTAGCGATCAATTACATGGAAGTGTTCATGGTGTAGCGACTACAAGCGACTTCAGGTGCCTCCGATAGACGAAAACGACTGTCAAAACATGGATAAAATGATTTCGGTTTATCGGAAACACTCAATTGTTCCATTTCGCTGTTGAGGACATCGCTTAAAATCGCGCGAAAAGACATCTCGTCGCGCGATGCGATATCGCTTTACCTTGAGCACAGCCTTAATTGTCGAAATATTGTGAAGGGATCCATAAGCATTCTGAATATCATAAAAATTTGAAAAATACATTCTGTTTGAACATTGAACAAGGAAATCAAATTGTATTTTGGAAATGAATGGCATCGAAGCATTGAAAAATTCTGGAATTTAGACGAAAAACATCTGAGAGCCAGTGTCTCCCTACAAAATAACAAACGATACATGCGGATACCGCGGATTCATTCACTTTCTTCAAGATTGACTTCCAGTCAATCCGACGTCCCCTTCATTAGTTGGCACACATTCATATCCAGGGATCCAGCACTTTAAAATGTTATCCTAAAAAAAGGTAATAACATCTTGTGGTGCTTTCATGATTGATTCTACAACACACGCCGACTCTGCCTTTGTTCCTTTGGTGAAGGGATGCTTAGGCAAAGATATGTCCTTATGGCGAATACTACTGCCAATGTCCACCAGGCCGGAACTATACACAGAACAAGGCTTACCACTAAACATCATACATGTCGTCCAAGCTTTTCCAAATATGATCCAAACTTCAACAAGTTGATTAGAAATTCAAATTGTTCCTTTCGTTGTTCTGCTCAGACATTCATGTTTACATTCAAATGTAATTCAAAATCAGAAACTTCTCCTTAAAGGATCATTGGACTCTATCTTAGAGCGGTGCAGATTGCTTAATGGATAAGTGGACTGACATGGAATTCATCAATACGTGCCATCATGGGACATTACGTTTCTAATAGGTAAACATGCCACAATCTGGGGTCTTTTCGCGAACGACTTTTTTAGAAGTTGCGTGGATGAAAACGAGGAAGAAATCATTCCTCACATTTTTTGTTTCAACCCCTCTCTCTTCTGCGAAAGAAAATTTCAATTAGAAGCCTTCTACTCTAAGGATCTAGCCGATCTGATAAACATGGATATCGAAACCATTTGAACTTCTTCGTTTGATCCTTGTGTTATCACAATCGACCTATTTCTGGTCTCAGTTTTAGAGTTGCCAGTCACTTTAGCCAAACCAAATCAAAGTGTGGTGGCAAGTTGAATACTATGGCCTTGTACCCATCCTCAAACTTTCTGCAAAACCTATGTATATCTTAGGATATTTCAAAGTTTTCTTGTGTCTTCAGATCATCAATCTTAAAAGTAAAGATTCAAAGGATCCTGTGAGCATTTAGCATAGCATTCTTCTGCATTAAAAGATGTAGCTTTTAAGTCAGCTGTACCTAGGGGTTGGGTTTTATCCTTCAAAAATAGCTGGATAGCTTTTCTGAGCTGAATGGGTCGATTCGTTACTGGAAATAGGTACTCCTTAATTCTGTATATTAGTCCCTACGACAAGATGACAAGGTTTCTCTAGCTTTGTTTAGCATCTAGCTTTGTCTAGTATCTAGTCCATTGCTAGATTGAAAACACAAGCCAGATGATTAGGTTCTTATCCATCAGTGTGCTTGATTGACATATTTCAGCGTTTGTGGTCCATATATGGAACTATAGAGCAAGGGAAACAAATGCTTTATCCCACAGAGTATTCTAATCGAATCCAGATGGACAAGACTATAAAGGATATTCCCTTAAGTGATGTCCATAGTTCAATTATGTAAGGACCAGGCTAAATGATTGGGTGAACCCTACATTTTAAAGCTGAATAATTGGATGGTAATTCAATTCGCTTTTGTTCGGTCCAGAACAGAAGATTGTGTCTTTTCTTGTTCCGTCCCCAAATGACTGTTGAAATTTTCAAGCATATTCACTGTCATCAAGTCCCATAAATCTTGTAAGAAAGTTCTTACAAATAACGATTTAAATAGCCTTTCGTCTTTCACGGAGTTGACGCAGGAGGCTAGAATTCACCTTAACTAGGTGCCAGACAACTCGGAGATTTTGGGTAACTCCAAAACTGACAAGGTTGCGCTAACGACTATTAATCTAATTTCAGAGCAATTGCAGAATTCCCATAGACGCAGGCTATGATTGTACAAAAAAGTACAAATAGAGATAGCGTCGTGGAAGCTGTGGTTCCCAATTGCGTCATTAAAACGTGGCTGCAGATAAGCCTGCTTTTGTTTCATTGGCTATCGATTGAGTCTCTCGAATAGAAATCTAAACAGCCTCGCCTCAGGAAGAGACAAGTACCTCCTTGTACAAGTATCTCGCACCGCATCTATCTACAATGTATGCTGAAACTTCTTTATTCTTGTCTTGTCCAAGACTCATATAAGGTCCAGAGGTCACAGAAAAAAAACAAAACACTTTCTAACGTAAACAACCGAACCTGGCTTCTTAATCACTAACGTTTTTCCCCCACAAGCTAATCTGTTTAATTAAACCTACAAACAAGCTCATTAACTGATCTCCAAAAGCTCTAAGACGACGACAACTTAATTCATTCTAATTGCTTACATAACCTTCACTCCGAGTGGCCTCTTACGCACTTCAGCTGATAAATAAATTTATAAAAACATCGATTAGGTTAGTTAGTAGGTTTTTCGTTTTTTTATTATTTAACGTCAACAAGCAAATATCGTCTTGAGCTCAGTCTTATTTACAAGGGTCTGCACGTTCCGCTTCGGAGCGCCGTAACACCTGGAATGCACGAACGGTTTGAATCGTAAAAGGTTTGAATTCTCTAAAGCTACTCACTTGTTCCACATCGTGCAGCACACTGCAGTCTGCCAAGATTGGCATAGTTGACACTGTTGCTGCCACAAATTGGATTATACTCGGACGTCACCGGACACCGGGCCAAGCAGTCAAAGTACTGCTGCGACGGGGGTGTTGTCTGTGCTACGGGTGTAGCTGGGGTGGGGACGTTGTTTGGATCTAGTTGGAGTAGCGCATCATCATTGTCGTCGGGTAAAAGTGCATTCGGGTCGTTATTCTGATCAGTATTCGGGTTGAAGCCGATGTTCCAGACTTGTGGACGGGCGCTTACAGTTGCCACCAAGAGTAAGGCTAGAAAAGATAGTCATTTGTTAGAAACGATCTTGTAAAGTCAAGGATTCAGGACTATGCCGGAACTTACCACAGCAGATAGCAATTTGTAGTTGAGACATGATCTTGCCTTAGTAGTTGGATTTTTGGGGAGCTTGTCCTAGTTTTGAAACGACTCACACGAGCTCTGCGATAAGACTCACAAGATTGTGGTCAATAACATTTTATATATTCCATCGGAAAGTTTGATTTCTGTTCTAGAGAGAGGGAGAGCCACCTTTCCGTGCTCTTCGATAGTGTTAAGCACGACGAGTGGTCTTTGTGGCCACCACTTCCAATGGAAATTTATTATGTCGTAAAGATTTCTAATTGAACGTCTTCCAGTGAATCTACCTTAAAGTTTTTTAGTTGTCAGATACACTGGGAGCTTGGGGAACTTGAGTGTTCGAAGCTTAGTTGAGCTTGGTTTGGCGTCACTTCATTGCAAGATTGAACTGCTATGTGTAGGTGATTCCAGTCGCCATAAGCTGGGAGTCTATCGAACTGGTTTTTGTTTTCTTTTCATGCTAATTCCACGACACATTGGAGATTTTTTGAGTGTCATGGGGATTTCCCTCCGAGCCGAGACTGGACAATGCAAAAATAAAATTAACACATTTGAGATTACATTTCATGACCACTTATCGTTGTCCAGCAGTGGGTATCTACTTCCAGAAGTGAGGGAAATATATGCAAACCAGTTCGCGCATATGCATGGAATTTTAACAAGAAAGATGCTTTGAACAGCTGCAGGGATCGAGACATGGTCTGTAACCGGGTTATGAATAATTTGGGAAGTACGTACGTAGGTCACAGGGTTACCAATTGGGTAGGTGTAGAGCTTTCCGGTGGTAACCAACCAGTTTACGGAAAGGAGTTCACTGTTTGGGTTAGCAGTGATGTATTGGAATATGGTCAACAAAAGATTCCATTGTGCAATATTAATGACAAGGAAGGCGAGCTAAAAATAAGTTAGTTTTATGGTAGAAGATGGTAGAACCAGTTGAGACAACGTTCAGTTCATTGGCATTACCCCTGACTGTTGAGAGAACCATAAAGTAGAGAGAACGACAAGAACTCCAGTCAGGGATAATAGCTATAAAATCATAGGTATCCCATTGCTTTGATGGGGTTCTAAACTAGCTGTGGTATAATGGTTAAACATGCTGATTCCGAGACCTGTTTCAATATATGGTATGCGAGTCTGTTTAAAAGCTATATTCAGGGCTGGATGAATGCGTAGCTACTTGCTAGTATACTTAGACAGGTCCACCTATGTTTAAAGAATTTCATTCTTCTGGTGAAGCTTAGTAAGAGTGACACACAGATCGACCTTGACATGATTACGGAGAACTTCGCAGCCAGGGCAAAACGTTTCACAGAAGAGAGAGGTATCTTGGATTTTATATGTTTTCATGAAATTGAAGGAAAGACTTATGTCGATATTGACATTGTAAAAAAGACCAATGCTTACCAAAGCCTCCAGTTTAAACTTGCGTTGCTGTCGATATTCTAGGAATTCAAATATTAAATATTTTTTCAATGCTCGGCTATTGTAAGATAGAGTGAGATGGTGGCTATCCAGTTCTGTGGGCTATACAAAGCCCTTTATTCATACAATATTTTGGTTGAAAAATTTTCTGTTTCCAATCTGCATTTCAAGGCAGCAGCTAAGCTAGTTCGTGCTTTAAATGCACAGAAACAGAACAGCTGACTGGAGATCTGTGATTGGAGAAAATATCGAGATGGTGGCTATCCAGTTCTGTGGGCTATACATAGCAATTTTTTTCAAACATTTTTTGGTTGAAAAATTTTCTGTTTCCAATCTGCATTTCGAGGCAGCAGCTAAGCTAGTTTGAGCTTTAAATGCACAGAAACAGAACAACTGGCTCGAGATGTGTGATTGGAGAAAATTTCGAGATGGTGGCTATCCAGTTTTGTGGGCTATACATAGCAATTTCTTTCATACATTTTTTGGTTGAAAAATTTTCTGATATCAATCTGCATTTCACGGCAGCAGCTAAGCTAGTTTGTGCTTTAAATGCACAGAAACAGAGCAGCTGGCCCGAGAAGTGTGATTGGAGAAAATATCGAGATGGTGGCTATCCAGTTTTGTGGGCTATGCATAGCAATTTCTTTCATACATTTTTTGGTTGAAAAATTTTCTGTTTCCAATCTGCATTTCACGGCAGCAGCTAAGCTAGTTTGTGCTTTAAATGCACAGAAACAGAGCAGCTGGCCCGAGAAGTGTGATTGGAGAAAATATCGAGATGGTGGCTATCCAGTTTTGTGGGCTATACATAGCAATTTCTTTCATACATTTTTTGGTTGAAAAATTTTCTGTTTCCAATCTGCATTTCAAGGCAGCAGCTAAGCTAGTTCGTGCTTTAAATGCACAGAAACAGAACAGCTGACTGGAGATCTGTGATTGGAGAAAATATCGAGATGGTGGCTATCCAGTTTTGTGGGCTATACATAGCAATTTCTTTCATACATTTTTTGGTTGAAAAATTTTCTGATATCAATCTGCATTTCACGGCAGCAGCTAAGCTAGTTTGTGCTTTAAATGCACAGAAACAGAGCAGCTGGCCCGAGAAGTGTGATTGGAGAAAATATCGAGATGGTGGCTATCCAGTTTTGTGGGCTATGCATAGCAATTTCTTTCATACATTTTTTGGTTGAAAAATTTTCTGTTTCCAATCTGCATTTCACGGCAGCAGCTAAGCTAGTTTGTGCTTTAAATGCACAGAAACAGAGCAGCTGGCCCGAGAAGTGTGATTGGAGAAAATATCGAGATGGTGGCTATCCAGTTTTGTGGGCTATACATAGCAATTTTTTTCAAAAATTTTTTGGTTGAAAAATTTTCTGTTTTCAATCTGCATTTCAAGGCAGCAGCTAAGCTAGTTCGTGCTTTAAATGCACAGAAACAGAGCAGCTGGCCCGAGAAGTGTGATTGGAGAAAATATCGAGATGGTGGCTATCCAGTTTTGTGGGCTATGCATAGCAATTTCTTTCATACATTTTTTGGTTGAAAAATTTTCTGTTTCCAATCTGCATTTCACGGCAGCAGCTAAGCTAGTTTGTGCTTTAAATGCACAGAAACAGAGCAGCTGGCCCGAGAAGTGTGATTGGAGAAAATATCGAGATGGTGGCTATCCAGTTTTGTGGGCTATACATAGCAATTTTTTTCAAAAATTTTTTGGTTGAAAAATTTTCTGTTTTCAATCTGCATTTCAAGGCAGCAGCTAGGCTAGTTTGATCTTTAAATGCACAGAAACAAAACAGCTGGCTGGAGATGCGTGATTGGAGAAAATTTCGAGATGTTGGCTATCCAGTTCTGTGGGCTATACATAGCAATTTTTTTCAAACATTTTTTGGTTGAAAAATTTTCTGTTTTCAATCTGCATTTCAAGGCAGCAGCTAAGCTAGTTTGATCTTTAAATGCACAGAAACAGAACAGCTGCCTCGAGGTGTGTGATTGGAGAAAATATCGAGATGGTGGCTATCCAGTTCTGTGGGCTATACATAGCAATATTTTTCAAACATTTTTTGGTTGAAAAATTTTCTGTTTCCAATCTGCATTTCAAGGCAGCAGCTAAGCTAGTTTGTGCTTTAAATGCACAGAAACAGAGCAGCTGGCCCGAGATGTGTGATTGGAGAAAATATCGAGATGGTGGCTATCCAGTTTTGTGGGCTATACATAGCAATTTTTTTCAAACATTTTTTGGTTGAAAAATTTTCTGTTTCCAATCTGCATTTCGAGGCAGCAGCTAAGCTAGTTTGTGCTTTAAGTGCACAGAAACAGAACAGCTGCCTCGAGGTGTGTGATTGGAGAAAATATCGAGATGGTGGTTATCCAGTTTTGTGGGCTATACATAGCAATTTTTTTCAAAAATTTTTTGGTTGAAAAATTTTCTGTTTCCAATCTGCATTTCAAGGCAGCAGCTAAGCTAGTTTGTGCTTTAAGTGCACAGAAACAGAACAGCTGCCTCGAGGTGTGTGATTGGAGAAAATATCGCGATTGTGGCTATCCAGTTTTGTGGGCTATACATAGCAATTTTTTTCAAACATTTTTTGGTTGAAAAATTTTCTGTTTCCAATCTGCATTTCAAGGCAGCAGCTAGGCTAGTTTGATCTTTAAATGCACAGAAACAAAACAGCTGGCTGGAGATGCGTGATTGGAGAAAATATCGAGAAGGTGGCTATCGAGTTTTGTGGGCTATACATAGCAATTTTTTTCAAACATTTTTTGGTTGAAAAATTTTCTGTTTTCAATCTGCATTTCAAGGCAGCAGCTAAGCTAGTTTGATCTTTAAATGCACAGAAACAGAGCAGCTGGCCCGAGATGTGTGATTGGAGAAAATATCGAGATGGTGGCTATCCAGTTTTGTGGGCTATACATAGTTCATACATTTTTTGGTTGAAAAATTTTCTGTTTCCAATCTGCATTTCAAGGCAGCAGCTAAGCTAGTTTGTGCTTTAAATGCACAGAAACAGAGCAGCTGGCCCGAGATGTGTGATTGGAGAAAATATCGAGATGGTGGCTATCCAGTTTTGTGGGCTATACATAGCAATTTTTTTCAAACATTTTTTGGTTGAAAAATTTTCTGTTTCCAATCTGCATTTCGAGGCAGCAGCTAAACTAGTTTGTGCTTTAAATGCACAGAAACAGAACAGCTGCCTCGAGGTGTGTGATTGGAGAAAATATCGAGATGGTGGCTATCCAGTTTTGTGGGCTATACATAGCAATTTTTTTCAAAAATTTTTTGGTTGAAAAATTTTCTGTTTTCAATCTGCATTTCAAGGCAGCAGCTAGGCTAGTTTGATCTTTAAATGCACAGAAACAAAACAGCTGGCTGGAGATGCGTGATTGGAGAAAATTTAGAGATGTTGGCTATCCAGTTCTGTGGGCTATACATAGCAATATTTTTCAAACATTTTTTGGTTGAAAAATTTTCTGTTTTCAATCTGCATTTCAAGGCAGCAGCTAGGCTAGTTTGATCTTTAAATGCACAGAAACAAAACAGCTGGCTGGAGATGCGTGATTGGAGAAAATTTCGAGATGTTGGCTATCCAGTTCTGTGGGCTATACATAGCAATATTTTTCAAACATTTTTTGGTTGAAAAATTTTCTGTTTCCAATCTGCATTTCAAGGCAGCAGCTAAGCTAGTTTGAGCTTTAAATGCACAGAAACAGAACGGCTGGCTCGAGATGTGTGATTGGAGAAAATATCGAGATGGTGGCTATCCAGTTTTGTGGGCTATACATAGCAATTTTTTTCAAAAATTTTTTGGTTGAAAAATTTTCTGTTTTCAATCTGCATTTCAAGGCAGCAGCTAGGCTAGTTTGATCTTTAAATGCACAGAAACAAAACAGCTGGCTGGAGATGCGTGATTGGAGAAAATTTCGAGATGTTGGCTATCCAGTTCTGTGGGCTATACATAGCAATATTTTTCAAACATTTTTTGGTTGAAAAATTTTCTGTTTCCAATCTGCATTTCAAGGCAGCAGCTAAGCTAGTTTGAGCTTTAAATGCACAGAAACAGAACGGCTGGCTCGAGATGTGTGATTGGAGAAAGTATCGAGATGGTGGCTATCCAGTTTTGTGGGCTATACATAGCAATTTTTTTCAAACATTTTTTGGTTGAAAAATTTTCTGTTTCCAATCTGCATTTCAAGGCAGCAGCTAAGCTAGTTTGATCTTTAAATGCACAGAAACAAAACAGCTGGCTGGAGATGCGTGATTGGAGAAAATATCGAGAAGGTGGCTATCCAGTTTTGTGGGCTATACATAGCAATTTTTTTCAAACATTTTTTGGTTGAAAAATTTTCTGTTTTCAATCTGCATTTCAAGGCAGCAGCTAAGCTAGTTTGATCTTTAAATGCACAGAAACAGAGCAGCTGGCCCGAGATGTGTGATTGGAGAAAATATCGAGATGGTGGCTATCCAGTTTTGTGGGCTATACATAGCAATTTTTTTCAAACATTTTTTGGTTGAAAAATTTTCTGTTTCCAATCTGCATTTCAAGGCAGCAGCTAAGCTAGTTTGATCTTTAAATGCACAGAAACAGAGCAGCTGGCCCGAGATGTGTGATTGGAGAAAATATCGAGATGGTGGCTATCCAGTTTTGTGGGCTATACATAGTTCATACATTTTTTGGTTGAAAAATTTTCTGTTTCCAATCTGCATTTCAAGGCAGCAGCTAAGCTAGTTTGTGCTTTAAATGCACAGAAACAGAGCAGCTGGCCCGAGATGTGTGATTGGAGAAAATATCGAGATGGTGGCTATCCAGTTTTGTGGGCTATACATACCAATTTTTTTCAAACATTTTTTGGTTGAAAAATTTTCTGTTTTCAATCTGCATTTCAAGGCAGCAGCTAAGCTAGTTTGATCTTTAAATGCACAGAAACAGAGCAGCTGGCCCGAGATGTGTGATTGGAGAAAATATCGAGATGGTGGCTATCCAGTTTTGTGGGCTATACATAGTTCATACATTTTTTGGTTGAAAAATTTTCTGTTTCCAATCTGCATTTCAAGGCAGCAGCTAAGCTAGTTTGTGCTTTAAATGCACAGAAACAGAGCAGCTGGCGCGAGATGTGTGATTGGAGAAAATATCGAGATGGTGGCTATCCAGTTTTGTGGGCTATACATAGCAATTTTTTTCAAACATTTTTTGGTTGAAAAATTTTCTGTTTCCAATCTGCATTTCGAGGCAGCAGCTAAGCTAGTTTGTGCTTTAAGTGCACAGAAACAGAACAGCTGCCTCTAAGTGTGTGATTGGAGAAAATATCGAGATGGTGGCTATCCAGTTTTGTGGGCTATACATAGCAATTTTTTTCAAAAATTTTTTGGTTGAAAAATTTTCTGTTTCCAATCTGCATTTCAAGGCAGCAGCTAAGCTAGTTTGTGCTTTAAATGCACAGAAACAGAACAGCTGACTGGAGATCTGTGATTGGAGAAAATATCGAGAAGGTGGCTATCCAGTTTTGTGGGCTATACATAGCAATTTTTTTCAAACATTTTTTGGTTGAAAAATTTTCTGTTTCCAATCTGCATTTCAAGGCAGCAGCTAAGCTAGTTTGTGCTTTAAATGCACAGAAACAGAGCAGCTGGCCCGAGATGTGTGATTGGAGAAAATATCGAGATGCTGGCTATCCAGTTTTGTGGGCTATACATAGCAATTTTTTTCAAACATTTTTTGGTTGAAAAATTTTCTGTTTCCAATCTGCATTTCGAGGCAGCAGCTAAGCTAGTTTGTGCTTTAAGTGCACAGAAACAGAACAGCTGCCTCGAGGTGTGTGATTGGAGAAAATATCGAGATGGTGGCTATCCAGTTTTGTGGGCTATACATAGTTCATACATTTTTTGGTTGAAAAATTTTCTGTTTCCAATCTGCATTTCAAGGCAGCAGCTAAGCTAGTTTGTGCTTTAAATGCACAGAAACAGAGCAGCTGGCCCGAGATGTGTGATTGGAGAAAATATCGAGATGGTGGCTATCCAGTTTTGTGGGCTATACATAGCAATTTTTTTCAAACATTTTTTGGTTGAAAAATTTTCTGTTTCCAATCTGCATTTCGAGGCAGCAGCTAAGCTAGTTTGTGCTTTAAGTGCACAGAAACAGAACAGCTGCCTCGAGGTGTGTGATTGGAGAAAATATCGAGATGGTGGCTATCCAGTTTTGTGGGCTATACATATTTCATACATTTTTTGGTTGAAAAATTTTCTGTTTCCAATCTGCATTTCAAGGCAGCAGCTAAGCTAGTTTGTGCTTTAAATGCACAGAAACAGAGCAGCTGGCGCGAGATGTGTGATTGGAGAAAATATCGAGATGGTGGCTATCCAGTTTTGTGGGCTATACATAGCAATTTTTTTCAAACATTTTTTGGTTGAAAAATTTTCTGTTTCCAATCTGCATTTCGAGGCAGCAGCTAAGCTAGTTTGTGCTTTAAGTGCACAGAAACAGAACAGCTGCCTCGAGGTGTGTGATTGGAGAAAATATCGAGATGGTGGCTATCCAGTTTTGTGGGCTATACATAGCAATTTTTTTCAAAAATTTTTTGGTTGAAAAATTTTCTGTTTCCAATCTGCATTTCAAGGCAGCAGCTAAGCTAGTTTGTGCTTTAAATGCACAGAAACAGAACAGCTGACTGGAGATCTGTGATTGGAGAAAATATCGAGAAGGTGGCTATCCAGTTTTGTTTTTTTCAAAAATTTTTTGGTTGAAAAATTTTCTGTTTCCAATCTGCATTTCAAGGCAGCAGCTAGGCTAGTTTGATCTTTAAATGCACAGAAACAAAACAGCTGGCTGGAGATGCGTGATTGGAGAAAATATCGAGAAGGTGGCTATCCAGTTTTGTGGGCTATACATAGCAATTTTTTTCAAACATTTTTTGGTTGAAAAATTTTCTGTTTCCAATCTGCATTTCAAGGCAGCAGCTAAGCTAGTTTGTGCTTTAAATGCACAGAAACAGAGCAGCTGGCCCGAGATGTGTGATTGGAGAAAATATCGAGATGGTGGCTATCCAGTTTTGTGGGCTATACATAGTTCATACATTTTTTGGTTGAAAAATTTTCTGTTTCCAATCTGCATTTCAAGGCAGCAGCTAGGCTAGTTTGATCTTTAAATGCACAGAAACAGAACAGCTGCCTCGAGGTGTGTGATTGGAGAAAATATCGAGATGGTGGCTATCCAGTTTTGTGGGCTATACATAGCAATTTTTTTCAAACATTTTTTGGTTGAAAAATTTTCTGTTTTCAATCTGCATTTCAAGGCAGCAGCTAGGCTAGTTTGATCTTTAAATGCACAGAAACAGAACAGCTGCCTCGAGGTGTGTGATTGGAGAAAATATCGAGATGGTGGCTATCCAGTTTTGTGGGCTATACATAGCAATTTTTTTCAAACATTTTTTGGTTGAAAAATTTTCTGTTTTCAATCTGCATTTCAAGGCAGCAGCTAGGCTAGTTTGATCTTTAAATGCACAGAAACAGAACAGCTGCCTCGAGGTGTGTGATTGGAGAAAATATCGAGATGGTGGCTATCCAGTTTTGTGGGCTATACATAGCAATTTTTTTCAAACATTTTTTGGTTGAAAAATTTTCTGTTTTCAATCTGCATTTCGAGGCAGCAGCTAAGCTAGTTTGTGCTTTAAATGCACAGAAACAGAATAGCTGGCTCGGGATGTGTGATTGGAGAAAATTTCGAGATGGTGGCTATCCAGTTCTGTGGGCTATACATAGCAATTTTTTTCATACATTTTTTGGTTGAAAAATTTTCTATTTCCAATCTGCATTTCGAGGCAGCAACTAAGCTAGTTTGTGCTTTAAGTGCACAGAAACAGAACAGCTGGCCCGAGATGTGTGATTGGAGAAAATATCGAGATGGTGGCTATCCAGTTTTGTGGGCTATACATAGTTCATACATTTTTTGGTTGAAAAATTTTCTGTTTCCAATCTGCATTTCAAGGCAGCAGCTAAGCTAGTTTGTGCTTTAAATGCACAGAAACAGAGCAGCTGGCGCGAGATGTGTGATTGGAGAAAATATCGAGATGGTGGCTATCCAGTTTTGTGGGCTATACATAGCAATTTTTTTCAAACATTTTTTGGTTGAAAAATTTTCTGTTTCCAATCTGCATTTCGAGGCAGCAGCTAAGCTAGTTTGTGCTTTAAGTGCACAGAAACAGAACAGCTGCCTCGAGGTGTGTGATTGGAGAAAATATCGAGATGGTGGCTATCCAGTTTTGTGGGCTATACATAGCAATTTTTTTCAAAAATTTTTTGGTTGAAAAATTTTCTGTTTCCAATCTGCATTTCAAGGCAGCAGCTAAGCTAGTTTGTGCTTTAAATGCACAGAAACAGAACAGCTGACTGGAGATCTGTGATTGGAGAAAATATCGAGAAGGTGGCTATCCAGTTTTGTGGGCTATACAAGGCAAATTTTTTTCAAAAATTTTTTGGTTGAAAAATTTTCTGTTTCCAATCTGCATTTCAAGGCAGCAGCTAAGCTAGTTTGATCTTTAAATGCACAGAAACAAAACAGCTGGCTGGAGATGCGTGATTGGAGAAAATATCGAGAAGGTGGCTATCCAGTTTTGTGGGCTATACATAGCAATTTTTTTCAAACATTTTTTGGTTGAAAAATTTTCTGTTTCCAATCTGCATTTCAAGGCAGCAGCTAAGCTAGTTTGTGCTTTAAATGCACAGAAACAGAGCAGCTGGCCCGAGATGTGTGATTGGAGAAAATATCGAGATGGTGGCTATCCAGTTTTGTGGGCTATACATAGTTCATACATTTTTTGGTTGAAAAATTTTCTGTTCCCAATCTGCATTTCAAGGCAGCAGCTAGGCTAGTTTGATCTTTAAATGCACAGAAACAGAACAGCTGCCTCGAGGTGTGTGATTGGAGAAAATATCGAGATGGTGGCTATCCAGTTTTGTGGGCTATACATAGCAATTTTTTTCAAACATTTTTTGGTTGAAAAATTTTCTGTTTTCAATCTGCATTTCAAGGCAGCAGCTAGGCTAGTTTGATCTTTAAATGCACAGAAACAGAACAGCTGCCTCGAGGTGTGTGATTGGAGAAAATATCGAGATGGTGGCTATCCAGTTTTGTGGGCTATACATAGCAATTTTTTTCAAACATTTTTTGGTTGAAAAATTTTCTGTTTTCAATCTGCATTTCAAGGCAGCAGCTAGGCTAGTTTGATCTTTAAATGCACAGAAACAGAACAGCTGCCTCGAGGTGTGTGATTGGAGAAAATATCGAGATGGTGGCTATCCAGTTTTGTGGGCTATACATAGCAATTTTTTTCAAACATTTTTTGGTTGAAAAATTTTCTGTTTTCAATCTGCATTTCGAGGCAGCAGCTAAGCTAGTTTGTGCTTTAAATGCACAGAAACAGAATAGCTGGCTCGGGATGTGTGATTGGAGAAAATTTCGAGATGGTGGCTATCCAGTTCTGTGGGCTATACATAGCAATTTTTTTCATACATTTTTTGGTTGAAAAATTTTCTGTTTCCAATCTGCATTTCAAGGCAGCAGCTAAGCTAGTTTGTGCTTTAAATGCACAGAAACAGAACAGCTGACTGGAGATCTGTGATTGGAGAAAATATCGAGAAGGTGGCTATCCAGTTTTGTGGGCTATACAAGGCAAATTTTTTTCAAAAATTTTTTGGTTGAAAAATTTTCTGTTTCCAATCTGCATTTCAAGGCAGCAGCTAGGCTAGTTTGATCTTTAAATGCACAGAAACAAAACAGCTGGCTGGAGATGCGTGATTGGAGAAAATATCGAGAAGGTGGCTATCCAGTTTTGTGGGCTATACATAGCAATTTTTTTCAAACATTTTTTGGTTGAAAAATTTTCTGTTTCCAATCTGCATTTCAAGGCAGCAGCTAAGCTAGTTTGTGCTTTAAATGCACAGAAACAGAGCAGCTGGCCCGAGATGTGTGATTGGAGAAGATATCGAGATGGTGGCTATCCAGTTTTGTGGGCTATACATAGTTCATACATTTTTTGGTTGAAAAATTTTCTGTTTCCAATCTGCATTTCAAGGCAGCAGCTAGGCTAGTTTGATCTTTAAATGCACAGAAACAGAACAGCTGCCTCGAGGTGTGTGATTGGAGAAAATATCGAGATGGTGGCTATCCAGTTTTGTGGGCTATACATAGCAATTTTTTTCAAACATTTTTTGGTTGAAAAATTTTCTGTTTTCAATCTGCATTTCAAGGCAGCAGCTAGGCTAGTTTGATCTTTAAATGCACAGAAACAGAACAGCTGCCTCGAGGTGTGTGATTGGAGAAAATATCGAGATGGTGGCTATCCAGTTTTGTGGGCTATACATAGCAATTTTTTTCAAACATTTTTTGGTTGAAAAATTTTCTGTTTTCAATCTGCATTTCAAGGCAGCAGCTAGGCTAGTTTGATCTTTAAATGCACAGAAACAGAACAGCTGCCTCGAGGTGTGTGATTGGAGAAAATATCGAGATGGTGGCTATCCAGTTTTGTGGGCTATACATAGCAATTTTTTTCATACATTTTTTGGTTGAAAAATTTTCTATTTCCAATCTGCATTTCGAGGCAGCAACTAAGCTAGTTTGTGCTTTAAGTGCACAGAAACAGAACAGCTGCCTCGAGGTGTGTGATTGGACAAAATATCGAGATGGTGGCTATCCAGTTTTGTGGGCTATACATAGGAATTTTTTTCAAACATTTTTTGGTTGAAAAATTTTCTGTTTTCAATCTGCATTTCAAGGCAGCAGCTAGGCTAGTTTGATCTTTAAATGCACAGAAACAGAACAGCTGCCTCGAGGTGTGTGATTGGAGAAAATATCGAGATGGTGGCTATCCAGTTTTGTGGGCTATACATAGCAATTTTTTTCAAACATTTTTTGGTTGAAAAATTTTCTGTTTTCAATCTGCATTTCGAGGCAGCAGCTAAGCTAGTTTGTGCTTTAAATGCACAGAAACAGAATAGCTGGCTCGGGATGTGTGATTGGAGAAAATTTCGAGATGGTGGCTATCCAGTTCTGTGGGCTATACATAGCAATATTTTTCAAACATTTTTTGGTTGAAAAATTTTCTGTTTCCAATCTGCATTTCAAGGCAGCAGCTAGGCTAGTTTGTGCTTTAAATGTACAGAAACAGAACAGCTGACTGGAGATCTGTGATTGGAGAAAATGTCGAGATGGTGGCTATCCAGTTTTGTGGGCTATACATAGCAATTTTTTTCAAACATTTTTTATTTGAAAAATTTTCTGTTTCCAATCTGCATTTCAAGGCAGCAGCTAAGCTAGTTTGAGCTTTAAATGCACAGAAACAGAACAGCTGGCTCGAGATGTGTGATTGGAGAAAATATCGAGATGGTGGCTATCCAGTTTTGTGGGCTATACATAGGAATTTTTTTCAAACATTTATTGGTTGAAAAATTTTCTGTTTTCAATCTGCATTTCAAGGCAGCAGCTAGGCTAGTTTGATCTTTAAATGCACAGAAACAGAACAGCTGCCTCGAGGTGTGTGATTGGAGAAAATATCGAGATGGTGGCTATCCAGTTTTGTGGGCTATACATAGCAATTTTTTTCAAACATTTTTTGGTTGAAAAATTTTCTGTTTTCAATCTGCATTTCGAGGCAGCAGCTAAGCTAGTTTGTGCTTTAAATGTACAGAAACAGAACAGCTGACTGGAGATCTGTGATTGGAGAAAATATCGAGATGTTGGCTATCCAGTTTTGTGGGCTATACACAGCAATTTTTTTCAAATATTTTTTGGTTGAAAAATTTTCTGTTTCCAATCTGCATTTCGAGGTAGCAGCTAAGCTAGTTTGTGCTTTAAATGCACAGAAACAGAACAGCTGACTGGAGATCTGTGATTGGAGAAAATATCGAGATGTTGGCTATCCAGTTTTGTGGGCTATACACAGCAATTTTTTTCAAATATTTTTTGGTTGAAAAATTTTCTGTTTCCAATCTGCATTTCGAGGTAGCAGCTAAGCTAGTTTGTGCTTTAAATGCACAGAAACGGAACAGCTGGCTCGAGATGTGTGATTGGAGAAAATATCGAGATGGTGGCTATCCAGTTTTGTGGGCTATACATAGCAATTTTTTTCAAACATTTTTTGGTTGAAAAATTTTCTGTTTTCAATCTACATTTCAAGGCAGCAGCTAGGCTAGTTTGATCTTTAAATGCACAGAAACAGAATAGCTGGCTCGGGATGTGTGATTGGAGAAAATTTCGAGATGGTGGCTATCCAGTTCTGTGGGCTATACATAGCAATATTTTTCAAACATTTTTTGGTTGAAAAATTTTCTGTTTCCAATCTGCATTTCAAGGCAGCAGCTAGGCTAGTTTGTGCTTTAAATGTACAGAAACAGAACAGCTGACTGGAGATCTGTGATTGGAGAAAATATCGAGATGTTGGCTATCCAGTTTTGTGGGCTATACACAGCAATTTTTTTCAAATATTTTTTGGTTGAAAAATTTTCTGTTTCCAATCTGCATTTCGAGGTAGCAGCTAAGCTAGTTTGTGCTTTAAATGCACAGAAACGGAACAGCTGGCTCGAGATGTGTGATTGGAGAAAATATCGAGATGGTGGCTATCCAGTTTTGTGGGCTATACATAGCAATTTTTTTCAAACATTTTTTGGTTGAAAAATTTTCTGTTTTCAATCTACATTTCAAGGCAGCAGCTAGGCTAGTTTGATCTTTAAATGCACAGAAACAGAATAGCTGGCTCGGGATGTGTGATTGGAGAAAATATCGAGATGGTGGCTATCCAGTTTTGTGGGCTATACATAGCAATTTTTTTCAAACATTTTTTGGTTGAAAAAATTTTTGTTTCCAATCTGCATTTCAAGGCAGCAGCTAAGCTAGTTTGAGCTTTAAATGCACAGAAACAGAACAGCTGGCTCGAGATGTGTGATTGGAGAAAGTATCGAGATGGTGGCTATCCAGTTTTGTGGGCTATACATAGCAATTTTTTTCATACATTTTTTGGTTGAAAAATTTTCTGATATCAATCTGCATTTCAAGGCAGCAGCTAAGCTAGTTTGTGCTTTAAGTGCACAGAAACAGAACAGCTGCCTCGAGGTGTGTGATTGGAGAAAATATCGAGATGGTGGCTATCCAGTTTTGTGGGCTATACATAGCAATTTTTTTCAAAAATTTTTTGGTTGAAAAATTTTCTGTTTCCAATCTGCATTTCAAGGCAGCAGCTAAGCTAGTTTGTGCTTTAAATGCACAGAAACAGAATAGCTGGCTCGGGATGTGTGATTGGAGAAAATTTCGATATGGTGGCTATTCAGTTTTGTGGGCTATACATAGCAATTTTTTTCAAACATTTTTTGGTTGAAAAATTTTCTGATATCAATCTGCATTTCACGGCAGCAGCTAAGCTAGTTTGTGCTTTAAATGCAAAGAAACAGAACAGCTGCCTCGAGGTGTGTGATTGGAGAAAATATCGAGATGGTGGCTATCCAGTTTTGTGGGCTATACATAGCAATTTTTTTCAAACATTTTTTGGTTGAAAAATTTTCTGTTTTCAATCTGCATTTCGAGGCAGCAGCTAAGCTAGTTTGTGCTTTAAATGTACAGAAACAGAACAGCTGACTGGAGATCTGTGATTGGAGAAAATATCGAGATGTTGGCTATCCAGTTTTGTGGGCTATACACAGCAATTTTTTTCAAATATTTTTTGGTTGAAAAATTTTCTGTTTCCAATCTGCATTTCGAGGTAGCAGCTAAGCTAGTTTGTGCTTTAAATGCACAGAAACGGAACAGCTGGCTCGAGATGTGTGATTGGAGAAAATATCGAGATGGTGGCTATCCAGTTTTGTGGGCTATACATAGCAATTTTTTTCAAACATTTTTTGGTTGAAAAATTTTCTGTTTTCAATCTGCATTTCAAGGCAGCAGCTAGGCTAGTTTGATCTTTAAATGCACAGAAACAGAATAGCTGGCTCGGGATGTGTGATTGGAGAAAATTTCGAGATGGTGGCTATCCAGTTCTGTGGGCTATACATAGCAATATTTTTCAAACATTTTTTGGTTGAAAAATTTTCTGTTTCCAATCTGCATTTCAAGGCAGCAGCTAGGCTAGTTTGTGCTTTAAATGTACAGAAACAGAACAGCTGACTGGAGATCTGTGATTGGAGAAAATATCGAGATGTTGGCTATCCAGTTTTGTGGGCTATACACAGCAATTTTTTTCAAATATTTTTTGGTTGAAAAATTTTCTGTTTCCAATCTGCATTTCGAGGTAGCAGCTAAGCTAGTTTGTGCTTTAAATGCACAGAAACAGAATAGCTGGCTCGGGATGTGTGATTGGAGAAAATTTCGAGATGGTGGCTATTCAGTTTTGTGGGCTATACATAGCAATTTTTTTCAAACATTTTTTGGTTGAAAAATTTTCTGATATCAATCTGCATTTCACGGCAGCAGCTAAGCTAGTTTGTGCTTTAAATGCACAGAAACAGAACAGCTGACAGGAGATCTGTGATTGGAGAAAATATCGAGAAGGTGGCTATCCAGTTTTGTGGGCTATACATAGCAATTTTTTTCAAACATTTTTTGGTTGAAAAATTTTCTGTTTCCAATCTGCATTTCAAGGCAGCAGCTAGGCTAGTTTGTGCTTTAAATGTACAGAAACAGAACAGCTGACTTGAGATCTGTGATTGGAGAAAATGTCGAGATTGTGGCTATCCAGTTTTGTGGGCTATACATAGCAATTTTTTTCAAACATTTTTTGGTTGAAAAAATTTCTGTTTCCAATCTGCATTTCAAGGCAGCAGCTAAGCTAGTTTGAGTTTTAAATGCACAGAAACAGAACAGCTGGCTCGAGATGTGTGATTGGAGAAAGTATCGAGGTGGTGGCTATCCAGTTTTGTGGGCTATACATAGCAATTTTTTTCATACATTTTTTGGTTGAAAAATTTTCTGTTTCCAATCTGCATTTCAAGGCAGCAGCTAAGCTAGTTTGAGTTTTAAATGCACAGAAACAGAACAGCTGGCTCGAGATGTGTGATTGGAGAAAGTATCGAGATGGTGGCTTTCCAGTTTTGTGGGCTATACATAGCAATTTTTTTCAAACATTTTTTGGTTGAAAAATTTTCTGATATCAATCTGCATTTCACGGCAGCAGCTAAGCTAGTTTGTGCTTTAAATGCACAGAAACAGAACAGCTGGCTCGAGATGTGTGGTTGGAGAATGTATCGAGATGGTGGCTATCCAGTTTTGTGGGCTGTACATAGCAATTTCAACCAAAAAATTTTTGAAAAAAATTGCTATGTATAGCCCACAAAACTGGATAGCCACCATCTCGATACTTTCTCCAATCACACATCTCGAGCCAGCTGTTCTGTTTCTGTGCATTTAAAGCTCAAACTAGTTTAGCTGCTGCCTTGAAATAAAGATTGGAGACAGAAAATTTTTCAACCAAAATATTTATGAAAAAAATTGCTATGTACAGCCCACAAAACTGGATAGCCACCATCTCGATATTTTCTCCAATCACACATCCCGAGCCAGCTGTTCTGTTTCTGTGCATTTAAAGCTCAAACTAGCTTGGCTGCTGCCTTGAAATGCAGATTGGAAACAGAAAATTTTTCAACCAAAAAATGTATGAAAAAAATGCCCACAAAACTGGATAGCCACCATCTCGATACTTTCTCCAATCACACATCTCGAGCCAGCTGTTCTGTTTCTGTGCATTTAACGCACAAACTAGCTTAGCTGCTGCCTTGAAATGCAGATTGGAAACAGAAATTTTTTCAACCAAAAAATGTTTGAAAAAAATTGCTATGTATAGCCCACAAAACTGGATAGCCACCATCTCGATATTTTCTCCAATCACACATCTCGAGCCAGCTCTTCCGTTTCTGTGCATTTAAAGCACAAACTAGCTTAGCTGCTACCTCGAAATGCAGATTGGAAACAGAAAATTTTTCAACCAAAAAATGTATGAAAAAAATTGCTATGTATAGCCCACAAAACTGGATAGCCACCTTCCCGATATTTTCTCCAATCACACATCTCGAGACAGCTGTTCTGTTTCTGTGCATTTAAAGCACAAACTAGCTTAGCTGCTGCCTTGAAATGCAGATTGGAGACAGAAAATTTTTCAACCAAAATATTTATGAAAAAAATTGCTATGTACAGCCCACAAAACTGGATAGCCACCATCTCGATATTTTCTCCAATCACACATCTCGAGCCAGCTCTTCCGTTTCTGTGCATTTAAAGCACAAACTAGCTTAGCTGCTGCCTTGAAATGCAGATTGGAAACAGAAATTTTTTCAACCAAAAAATGTTTGAAAAAAATTGCTATGTATAGCCCACAAAACTGGATAGCCACCTTCCCTATATTTTCTCCAATCACACATCTCGAGACAGCTGTTCTGTTTCTGTGCATTTAAAGCACAAACTAGCTTAGCTGCTGCCGTGAAATGCAGATTGATATCAGAAAATTTTTCAACCAAAAAATGTATGAAAAAAATTGCTATGTATAGCCCACAAAACTGGATAGCCACCATCTCGATACTTTCTCCAATCACACATCTCGAGCCAGCTGTTCTGTTTCTGTGCATTTAAAGCTCAAACTAGCTTAGCTGCTGCCTTGAAATGCAGATTGGAAACAGAAATTTTTTCAACCAAAAAATGTTTGAAAAAAATTGCTATGTATAGCCCACAGATCTGGATAGCCACCTTCTGGATATTTTCTCCAATCACACATCTCGAGCCAGCTGTTCTGTTTCTGTGCATTTAAAGCACAAACTAGCGTAGCTGCTGCCTTGAAATGCAGATTGGAAACAGAAAATTGTTCAACCAAAAAATGTATGAACTATGTATAGCCCACAAAACTGGATAGCCACCTTCCCGATATTTTCTCCAATCACACATCTCGAGACAGCTTTTCTGTTTCTGTGCATTTAAAACTCAAACTAGCTTAGCTGCTGCCTTGAAATGCAGATTGGAAACAGAAAATTTTTCAACCAAAAAATGTATGAAAAAAATTGCTATGTATAGCCCACAAAACTGGAAAGCCACCTTCCCGATATTTTCTCCAATCACACATCTCGAGCCAGTTGTTCTGTTTCTGTGCATTTAAAGCACAAACTAGCTTAGCTGCTGCCTCGAAATGCAGATTGGAAACAGAAAATTTTTCAACCAAAAAATTTTTGAAAAAAATTGCTATGTATAGCCCACAAAACTGGAAAGCCACCTTCCCGATATTTTCTCCAATCACACATCTCGAGCCAGTTGTTCTGTTTCTGTGCATTTAAAGCTCAAACTAGCTTAGCTGCTGCCTCGAAATGCAGATTGGAAACAGAAAATTTTTCAACCAAAAAATGTTTGAAAAAAATTGCTATGTTATAGCCCACAAAACTGGAAAGCCACCATCTCGATACTTTCTCCAATCACACATCTCGAGCCAGCTGTTCTGTTTCTGTGGATTTAAAACTCAAACTAGCTTAGCTGCTGCCTTGAAATGCAGATTGGAAACAGAAAATTTTTCAACCAAAAAATGTATGAAAAAAATTGCTATGTATAGCCCACAAAACTGGATAGCCACCATCTCGATACTTTCTCCAATCACACATCTCGAGCCAGCTGTTCTGTTTCTGTGAATTTAAAGCTCAAACTAGCTTAGCTGCTGCCTTGATATGCAGATTGGAAACAGAAAATTTTTCAACCAAAAAATGTTTGAAAAAAATTGCTATGTTATAGCCCACAAAACTGGAAAGCCACCATCTCGATACTTTCTCCAATCACACATCTCGAGCCAGCTGTTCTGTTTCTGTGAATTTAAAGCTCAAACTAGCTTAGCTGCTGCCTTGAAATGCAGATTGGAGACAGAAAATTTTTCAACCAAAATATTTATGAAAAAAATTGCTATGTACAGCCCACAAAACTGGATAGCCACCATCTCGATATTTTCTCCAATCACACATCTCGAGCCAGCTCTTCCGTTTCTGTGCATTTAAAGCACAAACTAGCTTAGCTGCTGCCTTGAAATGCAGATTGGAAACAGAAATTTTTTCAACCAAAAAATGTTTGAAAAAAATTGCTATGTATAGCCCACAAAACTGGATAGCCACCTTCCCTATATTTTCTCCAATCACACATCTCGAGACAGCTGTTCTGTTTCTGTGCATTTAAAGCACAAACTAGCTTAGCTGCTGCCGTGAAATGCAGATTGATATCAGAAAATTTTTCAACCAAAAAATGTATGAAAAAAATTGCTATGTATAGCCCACAAAACTGGATAGCCACCATCTCGATACTTTCTCCAATCACACATCTCGAGCCAGCTGTTCTGTTTCTGTGCATTTAAAGCTCAAACTAGCTTAGCTGCTGCCTTGAAATGCAGATTGGAAACAGAAATTTTTTCAACCAAAAAATGTTTGAAAAAAATTGCTATGTATAGCCCACAGATCTGGATAGCCACCTTCTGGATATTTTCTCCAATCACACATCTCGAGCCAGCTGTTCTGTTTCTGTGCATTTAAAGCACAAACTAGCGTAGCTGCTGCCTTGAAATGCAGATTGGAAACAGAAAATTGTTCAACCAAAAAATGTATGAACTATGTATAGCCCACAAAACTGGATAGCCACCTTCCCGATATTTTCTCCAATCACACATCTCGAGACAGCTTTTCTGTTTCTGTGCATTTAAAACTCAAACTAGCTTAGCTGCTGCCTTGAAATGCAGATTGGAAACAGAAAATTTTTCAACCAAAAAATGTATGAAAAAAATTGCTATGTATAGCCCACAAAACTGGAAAGCCACCTTCCCGATATTTTCTCCAATCACACATCTCGAGCCAGTTGTTCTGTTTCTGTGCATTTAAAGCACAAACTAGCTTAGCTGCTGCCTCGAAATGCAGATTGGAAACAGAAAATTTTTCAACCAAAAAATTTTTGAAAAAAATTGCTATGTATAGCCCACAAAACTGGAAAGCCACCTTCCCGATATTTTCTCCAATCACACATCTCGAGCCAGTTGTTCTGTTTCTGTGCATTTAAAGCTCAAACTAGCTTAGCTGCTGCCTCGAAATGCAGATTGGAAACAGAAAATTTTTCAACCAAAAAATGTTTGAAAAAAATTGCTATGTTATAGCCCACAAAACTGGAAAGCCACCATCTCGATACTTTCTCCAATCACACATCTCGAGCCAGCTGTTCTGTTTCTGTGGATTTAAAACTCAAACTAGCTTAGCTGCTGCCTTGAAATGCAGATTGGAAACAGAAAATTTTTCAACCAAAAAATGTATGAAAAAAATTGCTATGTATAGCCCACAAAACTGGATAGCCACCATCTCGATACTTTCTCCAATCACACATCTCGAGCCAGCTGTTCTGTTTCTGTGAATTTAAAGCTCAAACTAGCTTAGCTGCTGCCTTGATATGCAGATTGGAAACAGAAAATTTTTCAACCAAAAAATGTTTGAAAAAAATTGCTATGTTATAGCCCACAAAACTGGAAAGCCACCATCTCGATACTTTCTCCAATCACACATCTCGAGCCAGCTGTTCTGTTTCTGTGGATTTAAAACTCAAACTAGCTTAGCTGCTGCCTTGAAATGCAGATTGGAAACAGAAAATTTTTCAACCAAAAAATGTATGAACTATGTATAGCCCACAAAACTGGATAGCCACCTTCCCGATATTTTCTCCAATCACACATCTCGAGACAGCTGTTCTGTTTCTGTGCATTTAAAGCACAAACTAGCTTAGCTGCTGCCTTGAAATGCAGATTGGAAACAGAAAATTTTTCAACCAAAAAATGTTTGAAAAAAATTGCTATGTTATAGCCCACAAAACTGGAAAGCCACCATCTCGATACTTTCTCCAATCACACATCTCGAGCCAGCTGTTCTGTTTCTGTGGATTTAAAACTCAAACTAGCTTAGCTGCTGCCTTGAAATGCAGATTGGAAACAGAAAATTTTTCAACCAAAAAATGTATGAAAAAAATTGCTATGTATAGCCCACAAAACTGGATAGCCACCATCTCGATACTTTCTCCAATCACACATCTCGAGCCAGCTGTTCTGTTTCTGTGCATTTAAAGCACAAACTAGCTTAGCTGCTGCCTTGAAATGCAGATTGGAAACAGAAAATTTTTCAACCAAAAAATGTATGAAAAAAATTGCTATGTATAGCCCACAAAACTGGATAGCCACCATCTCGATACTTTCTCCAATCACACATCTCGAGCCAGCTGTTCTGTTTCTGTGCATTTAAAGCACAAACTAGCTAAGCTGCTGCCTTGAAATGCAGATTGGAAACAGAAAATTTTTCAACCAAAAAATGTATGAAAAAAATTGCCACAAAACTGGATAGCCACCATCTCGATACTTTCTCCAATCACACATCTCGAGCCAGCTGTTCTGTTTCTGTGCATTTAAAACTCAAACTAGCTTAGCTGCTGCCTTGAAATGCAGATTGGAAACAGAAAATTTTTCAACCAAAAAATGTATGAAAAAAATTGCTATGTATAGCCCACAAAACTGGATAGCCACCATCTCGATACTTTCTCCAATCACACATCTCGAGCCAGCTGTTCTGTTTCTGTGCATTTAAAGCACAAACTAGCTTAGCTGCTGCCTTGAAATGCAGATTGGAAACAGAAAATTTTTCAACCAAAAAATGTATGAAAAAAATTGCTATGTATAGCCCACAAAACTGGAAAGCCACCTTCCCGATATTTTCTCCAATCACACATCTCGAGCCAGTTGTTCTGTTTCTGTGCATTTAAAGCACAAACTAGCTTAGCTGCTGCCTCGAAATGCAGATTGGAAACAGAAAATTTTTCAACCAAAAAATGTATGAAAAAAATTGCCACAAAACTGGATAGCCACCATCTCGATACTTTCTCCAATCACACATCTCGAGCCAGCTGTTCTGTTTCTGTGGATTTAAAACTCAAACTAGCTTAGCTGCTGCCTTGAAATGCAGATTGGAAACAGAAAATTTTTCAACCAAAAAATGTATGAAAAAAATTGCTATGTATAGCCCACAAAACTGGATAGCCACCATCTCGATACTTTCTCCAATCACACATCTCGAGCCAGCTGTTCTGTTTCTGTGCATTTAAAGCTCAAACTAGCTTAGCTGCTGCCTTGAAATGCAGATTGGAAACAGAAAATTTTTCAACCAAAAAATGTATGAAAAAAATTGCTATGTATAGCCCACAAAACTGGATAGCCACCATCTCGATACTTTCTCCAATCACACATCTCGAGCCAGCTGTTCTGTTTCTGTGCATTTAAAGCTCAAACTAGCTTAGCTGCTGCCTTGAAATGCAGATTGGAAACAGAAAATTTTTCAACCAAAAAATGTATGAAAAAAATTGCCACAAAACTGGATAGCCACCATCTCGATACTTTCTCCAATCACACATCTCGAGCCAGTTGTTCTGTTTCTGTGCATTTAAAGCTCAAACTAGCTTAGCTGCTGCCTCGAAATGCAGATTGGAAACAGAAAATTTTTCAACCAAAAAATGTATGAAAAAAATTGCCACAAAACTGGATAGCCACCATCTCGATACTTTCTCCAATCACACATCTCGAGCCAGCTGTTCTGTTTCTGTGGATTTAAAACTCAAACTAGCTTAGCTGCTGCCTTGAAATGCAGATTGGAAACAGAAAATTTTTCAACCAAAAAATGTATGAAAAAAATTGCTATGTATAGCCCACAAAACTGGATAGCCACCATCTCGATATTTTCTCCAATCACACATCTCGAGCCAGTTGTTCTGTTTCTGTGCATTTAAAGCTCAAACTAGCTTAGCTGCTGCCTCGAAATGCAGATTGGAAACAGAAAATTTTTCAACCAAAAAATGTTTGAAAAAAATTGCTGTGTATAGCCCACAAAACTGGATAGCCACCATCTCGATACTTTCTCCAATCACACATCTCGAGCCAGCTGTTCTGTTTCTGTGCATTTAAAGCTCAAACTAGCTTAGCTGCTGCCTTGAAATGCAGATTGGAAACAGAAAATTTTTCAACCAAAAAATGTATGAAAAAAATTGCCACAAAACTGGATAGCCACCATCTCGATACTTTCTCCAATCACACATCTCGAGCCAGCTGTTCTGTTTCTGTGGATTTAAAACTCAAACTAGCTTAGCTGCTGCCTTGAAATGCAGATTGGAAACAGAAAATTTTTCAACCAAAAAATGTATGAAAAAAATTGCTATGCATAGCCCACAAAACTGGATAGCCACCATCTCGATACTTTCTCCAATCACACATCTCGAGCCAGCTGTTCTGTTTCTGTGCATTTAAAGCTCAAACTAGCTTAGCTGCTGCCTTGAAATGCAGATTGGAAACAGAAAATTTTTCAACCAAAAAATGTTTGAAAAAAATTGCTATGTTATAGCCCACAAAACTGGAAAGCCACCATCTCGATACTTTCTCCAATCACACATCTCGAGCCAGCTGTTCTGTTTCTGTGGATTTAAAACTCAAACTAGCTTAGCTGCTGCCTTGAAATGCAGATTGGAAACAGAAAATTTTTCAACCAAAAAATGTATGAAAAAAATTGCTATGTATAGCCCACAAAACTGGATAGCCACCATCTCGATATTTTCTCCAATCACACATCTCGAGCCAGTTGTTCTGTTTCTGTGCATTTAAAGCTCAAACTAGCTTAGCTGCTGCCTCGAAATGCAGATTGGAAACAGAAAATTTTTCAACCAAAAAATGTTTGAAAAAAATTGCTGTGTATAGCCCACAAAACTGGATAGCCACCATCTCGATACTTTCTCCAATCACACATCTCGAGCCAGCTGTTCTGTTTCTGTGCATTTAAAGCTCAAACTAGCTTAGCTGCTGCCTTGAAATGCAGATTGGAAACAGAAAATTTTTCAACCAAAAAATGTTTGAAAAAAATTGCTGTGTATAGCCCACAAAACTGGATAGCCACCATCTCGATACTTTCTCCAATCACACATCTCGAGCCAGCTGTTCTGTTTCTGTGCATTTAAAACTCAAACTAGCTTAGCTGCTGCCTTGAAATGCAGATTGGAAACAGAAAATTTTTCAACCAAAAAATGTATGAAAAAAATTGCTATGTATAGCCCACAAAACTGGATAGCCACCATCTCGATACTTTCTCCAATCACACATCTCGAGCCAGCTGTTCTGTTTCTGTGCATTTAAAGCACAAACTAGCTTAGCTGCTGCCTTGAAATGCAGATTGGAAACAGAAAATTTTTCAACCAAAAAATGTATGAAAAAAATTGCTATGTATAGCCCACAAAACTGGAAAGCCACCTTCCCGATATTTTCTCCAATCACACATCTCGAGCCAGTTGTTCTGTTTCTGTGCATTTAAAGCACAAACTAGCTTAGCTGCTGCCTCGAAATGCAGATTGGAAACAGAAAATTTTTCAACCAAAAAATGTATGAAAAAAATTGCCACAAAACTGGATAGCCACCATCTCGATACTTTCTCCAATCACACATCTCGAGCCAGCTGTTCTGTTTCTGTGGATTTAAAACTCAAACTAGCTTAGCTGCTGCCTTGAAATGCAGATTGGAAACAGAAAATTTTTCAACCAAAAAATGTATGAAAAAAATTGCTATGCATAGCCCACAAAACTGGATAGCCACCATCTCGATACTTTCTCCAATCACACATCTCGAGCCAGCTGTTCTGTTTCTGTGCATTTAAAGCTCAAACTAGCTTAGCTGCTGCCTTGAAATGCAGATTGGAAACAGAAAATTTTTCAACCAAAAAATGTATGAAAAAAATTGCTATGTATAGCCCACAAAACTGGATAGCCACCATCTCGAAATTTTCTCCAATCACACATCCCGAGCCAGCTATTCTGTTTCTTTGCATTTAAAGCACAAACTAGCTTAGCTGCTGCCTTGAAATGCAGATTGGAAACAGAAAATTTTTCAACCAAAAAATGTATGAAAAAAATTGCTGTGTATAGCCGACAAAACTGGATAGCCACCATCTCGATATTTTCTCCAATCACACATCTCGAGCCAGCTCTTCCGTTTCTGTGCATTTAAAGCACAAACTAGCTTAGCTGCTACCTCGAAATGCAGATTGGAAACAGAAAATTTTTCAACCAAAAAATGTATGAAAAAAATTGCCACAAAACTGGATAGCCACCATCTCGATACTTTCTCCAATCACACATCTCGAGCCAGTTGTTCTGTTTCTGTGCATTTAAAGCTCAAACTAGCTTAGCTGCTGCCTTGAAATGCAGATTGGAAACAGAAAATTTTTCAACCAAAAAATGTATGAAAAAAATTGCTATGTATAGCCCACAAAACTGGATAGCCACCATCTCGAAATTTTCTCCAATCACACATCCCGAGCCAGCTATTCTGTTTCTTTGCATTTAAAGCACAAACTAGCTTAACTGCTGCCTTGAAATGCAGATTGGAAACAGAAAATTTTTCAACCAAAAAATGTATGAAAAAAATTGCTATGTATAGCCCACAAAACTGGATAGCCACCATCTCGATACTTTCTCCAATCACACATCTCGAGCCAGCTGTTCTGTTTCTGTGCATTTAAAGCTCAAACTAGCTTAGCTGCTGCCTTGAAATGCAGATTGGAAACAGAAAATTTTTCAACCAAAAAATATATGAAAAAAATTGCTATGTATAGCCCACAAAACTGGATAGCCACCATCTCGAAATTTTCTCCAATCACACATCCCGAGCCAGCTATTCTGTTTCTTTGCATTTAAAGCACAAACTAGCTTAGCTGCTGCCTTGAAATGCAGATTGGAAACAGAAAATTTTTCAACCAAAAAATGTATGAAAAAAATTGCTATGTATAGCCGACAAAACTGGATAGCCACCATCTCGATATTTTCTCCAATCACACATCTCGAGCCAGCTCTTCCGTTTCTGTGCATTTAAAGCACAAACTAGCTTAGCTGCTACCTCGAAATGCAGATTGGAAACAGAAAATTTTTCAACCAAAAAATGTATGAAAAAAATTGCCACAAAACTGGATAGCCACCATCTCGATACTTTCTCCAATCACACATCTCGAGCCAGCTGTTCTGTTTCTGTGGATTTAAAACTCAAACTAGCTTAGCTGCTGCCTTGAAATGCAGATTGGAAACAGAAAATTTTTCAACCAAAAAATGTATGAAAAAAATTGCCACAAAACTGGATAGCCACCATCTCGATACTTTCTCCAATCACACATCTCGAGCCAGCTGTTCTGTTTCTGTGGATTTAAAACTCAAACTAGCTTAGCTGCTGCCTTGAAATGCAGATTGGAAACAGAAAATTTTTCAACCAAAAAATGTTTGAAAAATATTGCTATGTTATAGCCCACAAAACTGGAAAGCCACCATCTCGATACTTTCTCCAATCACACATCTCGAGCCAGCTGTTCTGTTTCTGTGGATTTAAAACTCAAACTAGCTTAGCTGCTGCCTTGAAATGCAGATTGGAAACAGAAAATTTTTCAACCAAAAAATGTATGAAAAAAATTGCTATGTATAGCCCACAAAACTGGATAGCCACCATCTCGATATTTTCTCCAATCACACATCTCGAGCCAGTTGTTCTGTTTCTGTGCATTTAAAGCTCAAACTAGCTTAGCTGCTGCCTCGAAATGCAGATTGGAAACAGAAAATTTTTCAACCAAAAAATGTTTGAAAAAAATTGCTGTGTATAGCCCACAAAACTGGATAGCCACCATCTCGATACTTTCTCCAATCACACATCTCGAGCCAGCTGTTCTGTTTCTGTGCATTTAAAGCTCAAACTAGCTTAGCTGCTGCCTTGAAATGCAGATTGGAAACAGAAAATTTTTCAACCAAAAAATGTTTGAAAAAAATTGCTGTGTATAGCCCACAAAACTGGATAGCCACCATCTCGATACTTTCTCCAATCACACATCTCGAGCCAGCTGTTCTGTTTCTGTGCATTTAAAACTCAAACTAGCTTAGCTGCTGCCTTGAAATGCAGATTGGAAACAGAAAATTTTTCAACCAAAAAATGTTTGAAAAAAATTGCTGTGTATAGCCCACAAAACTGGATAGCCACCATCTCGATACTTTCTCCAATCACACATCTCGAGCCAGCTGTTCTGTTTCTGTGCATTTAAAGCTCAAACTAGCTTAGCTGCTGCCTTGAAATGCAGATTGGAAACAGAAAATTTTTCAACCAAAAAATGTTTGAAAAAAATTGCTGTGTATAGCCCACAAAACTGGATAGCCACCATCTCGATACTTTCTCCAATCACACATCTCGAGCCAGCTGTTCTGTTTCTGTGGATTTAAAACTCAAACTAGCTTAGCTGCTGCCTTGAAATGCAGATTGGAAACAGAAAATTTTTCAACCAAAATATGTTTGAAAAAAATTGCTATGTATAGCCCACAAAACTGGATGGCCACCATCTCGATACTTTCTCCAATCACACATCTCTAGCCAGCTGTTCTGTTTCTGTGCATTTAAAGCACAAACTAGCTTAGCTGCTGCCTTGAAATGCAGATTGGAAACAGAAAATTTTTCAACCAAAAAATGTATGAAAAAAATTGCTGTGTATAGCCCACAAAACTGGAAAGCCACCATCTCGATACTTTCTCCAATCTCGATACTTTCTCCAATCACACATCTCGAGCCAGCTGTTCTGTTTCTGTGCATTTAATGCACAAACCAGCTTAGCTGTTGCCTTGAAATGCAGATTGGAAACAGAAAATTTTTCAACCAAAAAATGTATGAAAAAACTTGCTATGTATAGCCCACAAAACTGGATAGCCACCATCTCGAAATTTTGTCCAATCACACATCCCGAGCCAGCTATTCTGTTTCTTTGCATTTAAAGCACAAACTAGCTTAGCTGCTACCTCGAAATGCAGATTGGAAACAGAAAATTTTTCAACCAAAAAATGTTTGAAAAAAATTGCTATGTATAGCCCACAAAACTGGATAGCCACCATCTCGATACATTCTCCAATCACACATCTCGAGCCAGCTGTTCTGTTTCTGTGCATTTAAAGCTCAAACTAGCTTAGCTGCTGCCTTGAAATGCAGATTGGAAACAGAAAATTTTTCAACCAAAAAATGTATGAAAAAAATTGCCACAAAACTGGATAGCCATCATCTCGATACTTTCTCCAATCACACATCTCGAGCCAGCGGTTCTGTTTCTGTGCATTTAAAGCACAAACTAGCCTAGCTGCTGCCTTGAAATGCAGATTGGAAATAGAAAATTTTTCAACCAAAAAATGTTTGAAAAAAATTGCTATGTATAGCCCACAAAACTGGATAGCCACCATCTCGATACATTCTCCAATCACACATCTCGAGCCAGCTGTTCTGTTTCTGTGCATTTAAAGCACAAACTAGCTTAGCTGCTGCCTCGAAATGCAGATTGGAAACAGAAAATTTTTCAACCAAAAAATGTTTGAAAAAAATTGCTATGTATAGCCCACAAAACTGGATAGCCACCATCTCAATATTTTCTCCAATCACACATCTCGAGCCAGTTGTTCTGTTTCTGTGCATTTAAAGCTCAAACTAGCTTAGCTGCTGCCTCGAAATGCAGATTGGAAACAGAAAATTTTTCAACCAAAAAATGTTTGAAAAAAATTGCTATGTATAGCCCACAAAACTGGATAGCCACCATCTCGATATTTTCTCCAATCACACATCCCGAGCCAGCTATTCTGTTTCTGTGCATTTAAAGCACAAACTAGCTTAGCTGCTGCCTCGAAATGCAGATTGGAAACAGAAAATTTTTCAACCAAAAAATGTTTGAAAAAAATTGCTATGTATAGCCCACAAAACTGGATAGCCACCATCTCGATATTTTCTCCAATCACACATCCCGAGCCAGCTATTCTGTTTCTGTGCATTTAAAGCACAAACTAGCTTAGCTGCTGCCTCGAAATGCAGATTGGAAACAGAAAATTTTTCAACCAAAAAATGTTTGAAAAAAATTGCTATGTATAGCCCACAAAACTGGATAGCCACCATCTCGATATTTTCTCCAATCACACATCTCGAGCCAGTTGTTCTGTTTCTGTGCATTTAAAGCTCAAACTAGCTTAGCTGCTGCCTCGAAATGCAGATTGGAAACAGAAAATTTTTCAACCAAAAAATGTTTGAAAAAAATTGCTATGTATAGCCCACAAAACTGGATAGCCACCATCTCGATATTTTCTCCAATCACACATCCCGAGCCAGCTATTCTGTTTCTGTGCATTTAAAGCACAAACTAGCTTAGCTGCTGCCTCGAAATGCAGATTGGAAACAGAAAATTTTTCAACCAAAAAATGTTTAAAAAAAAATTGCTATGTATAGCCCACAAAACTGGATAGCCACCATCTCGTTACTTTCTCCAATCACACATCTCGAGCCAGCCGTTCTGTTTCTGTGCATTTAAAGCTTAAAACAAGCTTAGCTGCTGCCTTGAAATGCAGATTGGAATCAGAAAATTTTTCAACAAAAAATTTATGAAAAATATTGCTATGTATAGCCCACAAAACTGGATAGCCACCATCTCGATACTTTCTCCAATCACACATCTCATGCCAGCCGTTCTGTTTCTGTGCATTTAAAGTTCAAACTAGCTTAGCTGCTGCCTCGAAATGCAGATTGGAAACAGAAAATTTTTCAACCAAAAAATTTATGAAAAAAATTGCTATGTATAGCCCACAAAACTGGATAGCCACCATCTCGATATTTTCTCCAATCACACATCTCGAGCCAGTTGTTCTGTTTCTGTGCATTTAAAGCTCAAACTAGCTTAGCTGCTGCCTCGAAATGCAGATTGGAAACAGAAAATTTTTCAACCAAAAAATGTATGAAAAAAATTGCCACAAAACTGGATAGCCACCATCTCGATACTTTCTCCAATCACACATCCCGAGCCAGCTATTCTGTTTCTGTGCATTTAAAGCACAAACTAGCTTAGCTGCTGCCTCGAAATGCAGATTGGAAACAGAAAATTTTTCAACCAAAAAATGTTTGAAAAAAATTGCTATGTATAGCCCACAAAACTGGATAGCCACCATCTCGATATTTTCTCCAATCACACATCTCGAGCCAGCTGTTCTGTTTCTGTGCATTTAAAACTCAAACTAGCTTAGCTGCTGCCTTGAAATGCAGATTGGAAACAGAAAATTTTTCAACCAAAAAATGTTTGAAAAAAATTGCTGTGTATAGCCCACAAAACTGGATAGCCACCATCTCGATACTTTCTCCAATCACACATCTCGAGCCAGCTGTTCTGTTTCTGTGCATTTAAAGCTCAAACTAGCTTAGCTGCTGCCTTGAAATGCAGATTGGAAACAGAAAATTTTTCAACCAAAAAATGTTTGAAAAAAATTGCTGTGTATAGCCCACAAAACTGGATAGCCACCATCTCGATACTTTCTCCAATCACACATCTCGAGCCAGCTGTTCTGTTTCTGTGCATTTAAAACTCAAACTAGCTTAGCTGCTGCCTTGAAATGCAGATTGGAAACAGAAATTTTTTCAACCAAAAAATGTTTGAAAAAAATTGCTATGTATAGCCCACAAAACTGGAAAGCCACCATCTCGATACTTTCTCCAATCACACATCTCGAGCCAGCTGTTCTGTTTCTGTGCATTTAATGCACAAACCAGCTTAGCTGTTGCCTTGAAATGCAGATTGGAAACAGAAAATTTTGCAACCAAAAAATGTATGAAAAAAATTGCTATGTATAGCCCACAAAACTGGATAGCCACCATCTCGATACTTTCTCCAATCACACATCTCGAGCCAGCTGTTCTGTTTCTGTGCATTTAAAACTCAAACTAGCTTAGCTGCTGCCTTGAAATGCAGATTGGAAACAGAAAATTTTTCAACCAAAAAATGTATGAAAAAAATTGCCACAAAACTGGATAGCCATCATCTCGATACTTTCTCCAATCACACATCTCGAGCCAGCCGTTCTGTTTCTGTGCATTTAAAGCACAAACTAGCCTAGCTGCTGCCTTGAAATGCAGATTGGAAATAGAAAATTTTTCAACCAAAAAATGTATGAAAAAACTTGCTATGTATAGCCCACAAAACTGGATAGCCACCATCTCGAAATTTTGTCCAATCACACATCCCGAGCCAGCTATTCTGTTTCTTTGCATTTAAAGCACAAACTAGCTTAGCTGCTACCTCGAAATGCAGATTGGAAACAGAAATTTTTTCAACCAAAAAATGTTTGAAAAAAATTGCTATGTATAGCCCACAAAACTGGATAGCCACCATCTCGATACATTCTCCAATCACACATCTCGAGCCAGCTGTTCTGTTTCTGTGCATTTAAAGCACAAACTAGCTTAGCTACAGCCTTGAAATTCAGATTGCAAACAGAAAATTTTTCAACCAAAAAATGTATGAAAAAACTTGCTATGTATAGCCCACAAAACTGGATAGCCACCATCTCGAAATTTTGTCCAATCACACATCCCGAGCCAGCTATTCTGTTTCTTTGCATTTAAAGCACAAACTAGCTTAGCTGCTACCTCGAAATGCAGATTGGAAACAGAAATTTTTTCAACCAAAAAATGTTTGAAAAAAATTGCTATGTATAGCCCACAAAACTGGATAGCCACCATCTCGATACATTCTCCAATCACACATCTCGAGCCAGCTGTTCTGTTTCTGTGCATTTAAAGCTTAAACTAGCTTAGCTGCTGCCTTGAAATGCAGATTGGAAACAGAAAATTTTTCAACCAAAAAATGTATGAAAAAAATTGCCACAAAACTGGATAGCCACCATCTCGATACATTCTCCAATCACACATCTCGAGCCAGCTGTTCTGTTTCTGTGCATTTAAAGCACAAACTAGCTTAGCTGCTGCCTCGAAATGCAGATTGGAAACAGAAAATTTTTCAACCAAAAAATGTTTGAAAAAAATTGCTATGTATAGCCCACAAAACTGGATAGCCACCATCTCGATATTTTCTCCAATCACACATCTCGAGCCAGTTGTTCTGTTTCTGTGCATTTAAAGCTCAAACTAGCTTAGCTGCTGCCTCGAAATGCAGATTGGAAACAGAAAATTTTTCAACCAAAAAATGTTTGAAAAAAATTGCTATGTATAGCCCACAAAACTGGATAGCCACCATCTCGATATTTTCTCCAATCACACATCTCGAGCCAGTTGTTCTGTTTCTGTGCATTTAAAGCTCAAACTAGCTTAGCTGCTGCCTTGAAATGCAGATTGGAAACAGAAAATTTTTCAACCAAAAAATGTATGAAAAAAATTGCCACAAAACTGGATAGCCACCATCTCGATATTTTCTCCAATCACACATCCCGAGCCAGCTATTCTGTTTCTGTGCATTTAAAGCACAAACTAGCTTAGCTGCTGCCTCGAAATGCAGATTGGAAACAGAAAATTTTTCAACCAAAAAATGTTTGAAAAAAATTGCTATGTATAGCCCACAAAACTGGATAGCCACCATCTCGATATTTTCTCCAATCACACATCTCGAGCCAGTTGTTCTGTTTCTGTGCATTTAAAGCTCAAACTAGCTTAGCTGCTGCCTCGAAATGCAGATTGGAAACAGAAAATTTTTCAACCAAATAATGTTTGAAAAGAATTGCTATGTATAGCCCACAAAACTGGATAGCCACCATCTCGATATTTTCTCCAATCACACATCCCGAGCCAGCTATTCTGTTTCTGTGCATTTAAAGCACAAACTAGCTTAGCTGCTGCCTCGAAATGCAGATTGGAAACAGAAAATTTTTCAACCAAAAAATGTTTGAAAAAAATTGCTATGTATAGCCCACAAAACTGGATAGCCACCATCTCGATATTTTCTCCAATCACACATCTCGAGCCAGTTGTTCTGTTTCTGTGCATTTAAAGCTCAAACTAGCTTAGCTGCTGCCTCGAAATGCAGATTGGAAACAGAAAATTTTTCAACCAAAAAATGTATGAAAAAAATTGCCACAAAACTGGATAGCCACCATCTAGATACTTTCTCCAATCACACATCCCGAGCCAGCTATTCTGTTTCTGTGCATTTAAAGCACAAACTAGCTTAGCTGCTGCCTCGAAATGCAGATTGGAAACAGAAAATTTTTCAACCAAAAAATGTTTGAAAAAAATTGCTGTGTATAGCCCACAAAACTGGATAGCCACCATCTCGATACTTTCTCCAATCACACATCTCGAGCCAGCTGTTCTGTTTCTGTGCATTTAAAGCTCAAACTAGCTTAGCTGCTGCCTTGAAATGCAGATTGGAAACAGAAAATTTTTCAACCAAAAAATGTTTGAAAAAAATTGCTGTGTATAGCCCACAAAACTGGATAGCCACCATCTCGATACTTTCTCCAATCACACATCTCGAGCCAGCTGTTCTGTTTCTGTGCATTTAAAACTCAAACTAGCTTAGCTGCTGCCTTGAAATGCAGATTGGAAACAGAAAATTTTTCAACCAAAAAATGTTTGAAAAAAATTGCTGTGTATAGCCCACAAAACTGGAAAGCCACCATCTCGATACTTTCTCCAATCTCGATATTTTCTCCAATCACACATCTCGAGCCAGTTGTTCTGTTTCTGTGCATTTAAAGCACAAACTAGCTTAGCTGCTGCCTTGAAATGCAGATTGGAAACAGAAAATTTTTCAACCAAAAAATGTTTGAAAAAAATTGCTATGTATAGCCCACAAAACTGGAAAGCCACCATCTCGATACTTTCTCCAATCACACATCTCGAGCCAGCTGTTCTGTTTCTGTGCATTTAATGCACAAACCAGCTTAACTGTTGCCTTGAAATGCAGATTGGAAACAGAAAATTTTTCAACCAAAAAATGTATGAAAAAAATTGCTATGTATAGCCCACAAAACTGGATAGCCACCATCTCGATACTTTCTCCAATCACACATCTCGAGCCAGCTGTTCTGTTTCTGTGCATTTAAAGCTCAAACTAGCTTAGCTGCTGCCTTGAAATGCAGATTGGAAACAGAAAATTTTTCAACCAAAAAATGTATGAAAAAAATTGCCACAAAACTGGATAGCCATCATCTCGATACTTTCTCCAATCACACATCTCGAGCCAGCTGTTCTGTTTCTGTGCATTTAAAGCACAAACTAGCCTAGCTGCTGCCTTGAAATGCAGATTGGAAATAGAAAATTTTTCAACCAAAAAATGTTTGAAAAAAATTGCTGTGTATAGCCCACAAAACTGGATAGCCACCCTCTCGATACATTCTCCAATCACACATCTCGAGCCAGTTGTTCTGTTTCTGTGCATTTAAAGCTCAAACTAGCTTAGCTGCTGCCTCGAAATGCAGATTGGAAACAGAAAATTTTTCAACCAAAAAATGTTTGAAAAAAATTGCTATGTATAGCCCACAAAACTGGATAGCCACCATCTCGATATTTTCTCCAATCACACATCTCGAGCCAGCTGTTCTGTTTCTGTGCATTTAAAGCACAAACTAGCCTAGCTGCTGCCTTGAAATTCAGATTGGAAATAGAAAATTTTTCAACCAAAAAATGTTTGAAAAAAATTGCTATGTATAGCCCACAAAACTGGATAGCCACCATCTCGATATTTTCTCCAATCACACATCTCGAGCCAGTTGTTCTGTTTCTGTGCATTTAAAGCTCAAACTAGCTTAGCTGCTGCCTCGAAATGCAGATTGGAAACAGAAAATTTTTCAACCAAAAAATGTTTGAAAAAAATTGCTATGTATAGCCCACAAAACTGGATAGCCACCATCTCGATATTTTCTCCAATCACACATCTCGAGCCAGTTGTTCTGTTTCTGTGCATTTAAAGCTCAAACTAGCTTAGCTGCTGCCTTGAAATGCAGATTGGAAACAGAAAATTTTTCAACCAAAAAATGTATGAAAAAAATTGCCACAAAACTGGATAGACACCATCTCGATATTTTCTCCAATCACACATTGCGAGCCAGCTATTCTGTTTCTGTGTATTTAAAGCACAAACTAGCTTAGCTGCTGCCTCGAAATGCAGATTGGAAACAGAAAATTTTTCAACCAAAAAATGTTTGAAAAAAATTGCTATGTATAGCCCACAAAACTAGATAGCCACCATCTCGATATTTTCTCCAATCACACATCTCGAGCCAGTTGTTCTGTTTCTGTGCATTTAAAGCTCAAACTAGCTTAGCTGCTGCCTCGAAATGCAGATTGGAAACAGAAAATTTTTCAACCAAAAAATGTTTGAAAAGAATTGCTATGTATAGCCCACAAAACTGGATAGCCACCATCTCGATATTTTCTCCAATCACACATCCCGAGCCAGCTATTCTGTTTCTGTGCATTTAAAGCACAAACTAGCTTAGCTGCTGCCTCGAAATGCAGATTGGAAACAGAAAATTTTTCAACCAAAAAATGTTTGAAAAAAATTGCTATGTATAGCCCACAAAACTGGATAGCCACCATCTCGATATTTTCTCCAATCACACATCTCGAGCCAGTTGTTCTGTTTCTGTGCATTTAAAGCTCAAACTAGCTTAGCTGCTGCCTCGAAATGCAGATTGGAAACAGAAAATTTTTCAACCAAAAAATGTATGAAAAAAATTGCCACAAAACTGGATAGCCACCATCTCGATACTTTCTCCAATCACACATCCCGAGCCAGCTATTCTGTTTCTGTGCATTTAAAGCACAAACTAGCTTAGCTGCTGCCTCGAAATGCAGATTGGAAACAGAAAATTTTTCAACCAAAAAATGTTTGAAAAAAATTGCTATGTATAGCCCACAAAACTGGATAGCCACCATCTCGATACTTTCTCCAATCACACATCTCGAGCCAGCTGTTCTGTTTCTGTGCATTTAGAACTCAAACTAGCTTAGCTGCTGCCTTGAAATGCAGATTGGAAACAAAAAATTTTTCAACCAAAAAATGTTTGAAAAAAATTGCTGTGTATAGCCCACAAAACTGGATAGCCACCATCTCGATACTTTCTCCAATCACACATCTCGAGCCAGCTGTTCTGTTTCTGTGCATTTAAAGCTCAAACTAGCTTAGCTGCTGCCTTGAAATGCAGATTGGAAACAGAAAATTTTTCAACCAAAAAATGTTTGAAAAAAATTGCTGTGTATAGCCCACAAAACTGGATAGCCACCATCTCGATACTTTCTCCAATCACACATCTCGAGCCAGCTGTTCTGTTTCTGTGCATTTAAAACTCAAACTAGCTTAGCTGCTGCCTTGAAATGCAGATTGGAAACAGAAAATTTTTCAACCAAAAAATGTTTGAAAAAAATTGCTGTGTATAGCCCACAAAACTGGAAAGCCACCATCTCGATACTTTCTCCAATCTCGATATTTTCTCCAATCACACATCTCGAGCCAGTTGTTCTGTTTCTGTGCATTTTAAGCACAAACTAGCTTAGCTGCTGCCTTGAAATGCAGATTGGAAACAGAAATTTTTTCAACCAAAAAATGTTTGAAAAAAATTGCTATGTATAGCCCACAAAACTGGAAAGCCACCATCTCGATACTTTCTCCAATCACACATCTCGAGCCAGCTGTTCTGTTTCTGTGCATTTAATGCACAAACCAGCTTAGCTGTTGCCTTGAAATGCAGATTGGAAACAGAAAATTTTTCAACCAAAAAATGTATGAAAAAAATTGCTATGTATAGCCCACAAAACTGGATAGCCACCATCTCGATACTTTCTCCAATCACACATCTCGAGCCAGCTGTTCTGTTTCTGTGCATTTAAAGCTCAAACTAGCTTAGCTGCTGCCTTGAAATGCAGATTGGAAACAGAAAATTTTTCAACCAAAAAATGTATGAAAAAAATTGCCACAAAACTGGATAGCCATCATCTCGATACTTTCTCCAATCACACATCTCGAGCCAGCTGTTCTGTTTCTGTGCATTTAAAGCACAAACTAGCCTAGCTGCTGCCTTGAAATGCAGATTGGAAATAGAAAATTTTTCAACCAAAAAATGTTTGAAAAAAATTGCTGTGTATAGCCCACAAAACTGGATAGCCACCCTCTCGATACATTCTCCAATCACACATCTCGAGCCAGCTGTTCTGTTTCTGTGCATTTAAAGCACAAACTAGCTTAGCTACAGCCTTGAAATTCAGATTGCAAACAGAAAATTTTTCAACCAAAAAATGTATGAAAAAACTTGCTATGTATAGCCCACAATACTGGATAGCCACCATCTCGAAATTTTGTCCAATCACACATCCCGAGCCAGCTATTCTGTTTCTTTGCATTTAAAGCACAAACTAGCTTAGCTGCTACCTCGAAATGCAGATTGGAAACAGAAATTTTTTCAACCAAAAAATGTTTGAAAAAAATTGCTATGTATAGCCCACAAAACTGGATAGCCACCATCTCGATACTTTCTCCAACCACACATCTCGAGCCAGCCGTTCTGTTTCTGTGCATTTAAAACTCAAACTAGCTTAGCTGCTGCCTTGAAATGCAGATTGGAAACAGAAAATTTTTCAACCAAAAAATGTATGAAAAAAATTGCTATGTATAGCCCACAAAACTGGAAAGCCACCATCTCGATACTTTCTCCAATCACACATCTCGAGCCAGCTGTTCTGTTTCTGTGCATTTAAAACTCAAACTAGCTTAGCTGCTGCCTTGAAATGCAGATTGGAAACAGAAAATTTTTCAACCAAAAAATGTATGAAAAAAATTGCTATGTATAGCCCACAAAACTGGAAAGCCACCATCTCGATACTTTCTCCAATCACACATCTCGAGCCAGCTGTTCTGTTTCTGTGCATTTAAAACTCAAACTAGCTTAGCTGCTGCCTTGAAATGCAGATTGGAAACAGAAAATTTTTCAACCAAAAAATGTATGAAAAAAATTGCTATGTATAGCCCACAAAACTGGATAGCCACCACCTCGATACTTTCTCCAATCACACATCTCGAGCCAGCTGTTCTGTTTCTGTGCATTTAAAACTCAAACTAGCTTAGCTGCTGCCTTGAAATGCAGATTGGAGACAGAAAATTTTTCAACCAAAATATTTATGAAAAAAATTGCTATGTACAGCCCACAAAACTGGATAGCCACCATCTCGATACATTCTCCAACTACACATCTCGAGCCAGCCGTTCTGTTTCTGTGCATTTAAAGCACAAACTAGCTTAGCTGCTGCCTTGAAATGCAGATTGGAAACAGAAAATTTTTCAACCAAAAAATGTATGAAAAAAATTGCTATGTATAGCCCACAAAACTGGATAGCCACCATCTCGATACTTTCTCCAATCACACATCTCGAGCCAGCTGTTCTGTTTCTGTGCATTTAAAGCTCAAACTAGCTTAGCTGCTGCCTTGAAATGCAGATTGGAAACAGAAAATTTTTCAACCAAAAAATGTTTGAAAAAAATTCCTGTGTATAGCCCACAAAACTGGATAGCCACCATCTCGATACTTTCTCCAATCACACATCTCGAGCCAGCTGTTCTGTTTCTGTGCATTTAAAGCTCAAACTAGCTTAGCTGCTGCCTTGAAATGCAGATTGGAAACAGAAATTTTTTCAACCAAAAAATGTTTGAAAAAAATTGCTATGTATAGCCCACAAAACTGGATAGCCACCATCTCGATATTTTCTCCAATCACACATCTCGAGCCAGCTGTTCCGTTTCTGTGCATTTAAAGCACAAACTAGCTTAGCTGCTACCTCGAAATGCAGATTGGAAACAGAAAATTTTTCAACCAAAAAATGTATGAAAAAAATTGCCACAAAACTGGATAGCCATTATCTCGATACTTTCTCCAATCACACATCTCGAGCCAGTTGTTCTGTTTCTGTGCATTTAAAACTCAAACTAGCTTAGCTGCTGCCTTGAAATGCAGATTGGAAACAGAAAATTTTTCAACCAAAAAATGTATGAAAAAAATTGCCACAAAACTGGATAGCCACCATCTCGATACTTTCTCCAATCACACATCTCGAGCCAGTTGTTCTGTTTCTGTGCATTTAAAGCTCAAACTAGCTTAGCTGCTGCCTTGAAATGCAGATTGGAAACAGAAAATTTTTCAACCAAAAAATGTATGAAAAAAATTGCTATGTATAGCCCACAAAACTGGATAGCCACCATCTCGATATTTTCTCCAATCACACATCTCGAGCCAGCTGTTCCGTTTCTGTGCATTTAAAGCACAAACTAGCTTAGCTGCTACCTCGAAATGCAGATTGGAAACAGAAAATTTTTCAACCAAAAAATGTATGAAAAAAATTGCCACAAAACTGGATAGCCATTATCTCGATACTTTCTCCAATCACACATCTCGAGCCAGTTGTTCTGTTTCTGTGCATTTAAAACTCAAACTAGCTTAGCTGCTGCCTTGAAATGCAGATTGGAAACAGAAAATTTTTCAACCAAAAAATGTATGAAAAAAATTGCCACAAAACTGGATAGCCACCATCTCGATACTTTCTCCAATCACACATCTCGAGCCAGTTGTTCTGTTTCTGTGCATTTAAAGCTCAAACTAGCTTAGCTGCTGCCTTGAAATGCAGATTGGAAACAGAAAATTTTTCAACCAAAAAATGTATGAAAAAAATTGCCACAAAACTGGATAGCCATTATCTCGATACTTTCTCCAATCACACATCTCGAGCCAGCTGTTCTGTTTTTGTGCATTTAAAACTCAAACTAGCTTAGCTGCTGCCTTGAAATGCAGATTGGAGACAGAAAATTTTTCAACCAAAATATTTATGAAAAAAATTGCTATGTACAGCCCACAAAACTGGATAGCCACCATCTCGATACATTCTCCAACTACACATCTCGAGCCAGCCGTTCTGTTTCTGTGCATTTAAAGCACAAACTAGCTTAGCTGCTGCCTTGAAATGCAGATTGGAAACAGAAAATTTTTCAACCAAAAAATGTATGAAAAAAATTGCCACAAAACTGGATAGCCATTATCTCGATACTTTCTCCAATCACACATCTCGAGCCCGCCGTTCTGTTTCTGTGCATTTAAAACTCAAACTAGCTTAGCTGCTGCCTTGAAATGCAGATTGGAAACAGAAAATTTTTCAACCAAAAAATGTATGAAAAAAATTGCCACAAAACTGGATAGCCACCATCTCGATACTTTCTCCAATCACACATCTCGAGCCAGCTGTTCTGTTTCTGTGCATTTAAAACTCAAACTAGCTTAGCTGCTGCCTTGAAATGCAGATTGGAGACAGAAAATTTTTCAACCAAAATATTTATGAAAAAAATTGCTATGTACAGCCCACAAAACTGGATAGCCACCATCTCGATACATTCTCCAACTACACATCTCGAGCCAGCCGTTCTGTTTCTGTGCATTTAAAGCACAAACTAGCTTAGCTGCTGCCTTGAAATGCAGATTGGAAACAGAAAATTTTTCAACCAAAAAATGTATGAAAAAAATTGCTATGTATAGCCCACAAAACTGGATAGCCACCATCTCGATACTTTCTCCAACCACACATCTCGAGCCAGCCGTTCTGTTTCTGTGCATTTAAAACTCAAACTAGCTTAGCTGCTGCCTTGAAATGCAGATTGGAGACAGAAAATTTTTCAACCAAAATATTTATGAAAAAAATTGCTATGTACAGCCCACAAAACTGGATAGCCACCATCTCGATACATTCTCCAACTACACATCTCGAGCCAGCCGTTCTGTTTCTGTGCATTTAAAGCACAAACTAGCTTAGCTGCTGCCTTGAAATGCAGATTGGAAACAGAAAATTTTTCAACCAAAAAATGTATGAAAAAAATTGCCACAAAACTGGATAGCCACCATCTCGATACTTTCTCCAATCACACATCTCGAGCCAGTTGTTCTGTTTCTGTGCATTTAAAGCTCAAACTAGCTTAGCTGCTGCCTTGAAATGCAGATTGGAAACAGAAAATTTTTCAACCAAAAAATGTATGAAAAAAATTGCCACAAAACTGGATAGCCACCATCTCGACATTTTCTCCAATCACAGATCTCCAGTCAGCTGTTCTGTTTCTGTACATTTAAAGCACAAACTAGCTTAGCTGCTGCCTTGAAATGCAGATTGGAAACAGAAAATTTTTCAACCAAAAAATGTATGAAAAAAATTGCCACAAAACTGGATAGCCACCATCTCGATACTTTCTCCAATCACACATCTCGAGCCAGTTGTTCTGTTTCTGTGCATTTAAAGCTCAAACTAGCTTAGCTGCTGCCTTGAAATGCAGATTGGAAACAGAAAATTTTTCAACCAAAAAATGTATGAAAAAAATTGCCACAAAACTGGATAGCCACCATCTCGATATTTTCTCCAATCACACATCTCGAGCCAGTTGTTCTGTTTCTGTGCATTTAAAGCTCAAACTAGCTTAGCTGCTGCCTTGAAATGCAGATTGGAAACAGAAAATTTTTCAACCAAAAAATGTATGAAAAAAATTGCCACAAAACTGGATAGCCATTATCTCGATACTTTCTCCAATCACACATCTCGAGCCCGCCGTTCTGTTTCTGTGCATTTAAAACTCAAACTAGCTTAGCTGCTGCCTTGAAATGCAGATTGGAAACAGAAAATTTTTCAACCAAAAAATGTATGAAAAAAATTGCCACAAAACTGGATAGCCACCATCTCGATACTTTCTCCAATCACACATCTCGAGCCAGTTGTTCTGTTTCTGTGCATTTAAAGCTCAAACTAGCTTAGCTGCTGCCTTGAAATGCAGATTGGAAACAGAAAATTTTTCAACCAAAAAATGTATGAAAAAAATTGCCACAAAACTGGATAGCCACCATCTCGATATTTTCTCCAATCACACATCTCGAGCCAGTTGTTCTGTTTCTGTGCATTTAAAGCTCAAACTAGCTTAGCTGCTGCCTTGAAATGCAGATTGGAAACAGAAAATTTTTCAACCAAAAAATGTATGAAAAAAATTGCCACAAAACTGGATAGCCATTATCTCGATACTTTCTCCAATCACACATCTCGAGCCAGCTGTTCTGTTTTTGTGCATTTAAAGCTCAAACTAGCTTAGCTGCTGCCTTGAAATGCAGATTGGAAACAGAAAATTTTTCAACCAAAAAATGTATGAAAAAAATTGCCACAAAACTGGATAGCCACCATCTCGATACTTTCTCCAATCACACATCTCGAGCCAGCTGTTCTGTTTCTGTGCATTTAAAACTCAAACTAGCTTAGCTGCTGCCTTGAAATGCAGATTGGAAACAGAAAATTTTTCAACCAAAAAATGTATGAAAAGAATTGCCACAAAACTGGATAGCCACCATCTCGATACTTTCTCCAATCACACATCTCGAGCCAGTTGTTCTGTTTCTGTGCATTTAAAGCTCAAACTAGCTTAGCTGCTGCCTTGAAATGCAGATTGGAAACAGAAAATTTTTCAACCAAAAAATGTATGAAAAAAATTGCCACAAAACTGGATAGCCACCATCTCGATATTTTCTCCAATCACACATCTCGAGCCAGTTGTTCTGTTTCTGTGCATTTAAAGCTCAAACTAGCTTAGCTGCTGCCTTGAAATGCAGATTGGAAACAGAAAATTTTTCAACCAAAAAATGTATGAAAAAAATTGCCACAAAACTGGATAGCCATTATCTCGATACTTTCTCCAATCACACATCTCGAGCCAGCCGTTCTGTTTCTGTGCATTTAAAACTCAAACTAGCTTAGCTGCTGCCTTGAAATGCAGATTGGAAACAGAAAATTTTTCAACCAAAAAATGTATGAAAAAAATTGCTATGTATAGCCCACAAAACTGGATAGCCACCATCTCGATACTTTCTCCAATCACACATCTCGAGCCAGCTGTTCTGTTTCTGTGCATTTAAAACTCAAACTAGCTTAGCTGCTGCCTTGAAATGCAGATTGGAAACAGAAAATTTTTCAACCAAAAAATGTATGAAAAAAATTGCTATGTATAGCCCACAAAACTGGATAGCCACCTTCTCGATATTTTCTCCAATCACACATCTCGAGCCAGCTGTTCTGTTTCTGTGCATTTAAAGCTCAAACTAGCTTAGCTGCTGCCTTGAAATGCAGATTGGAAACAGAAAATTTTTCAACCAAAAAATGTATGAAAAAAATTGCTATGTATAGCCCACAAAACTGGATAGCCACCATCTCGATACTTTCTCCTACACACATCTCGAGCCAGCTGTTCTGTTTCTTTGCATTTAAAGCACAAACTAGCTTAGCTGCTGCCTTGAAATGCAGATTGGAAACAGAAAATTTTTCAACCAAAAAATGTATGAAGAAAAGTGCTATGTATAGCCCACAAAACTGGATAGCCACCATCTCGATACTTTCTCCAACCACACATCTCGAGCCAGCCGTTCTGTTTCTGTGCATTTAAAACTCAAACTAGCTTAGCTGCTGCCTTGAAATGCAGATTGGAAACAGAAAATTTTTCAACCAAAAAATGTATGAAAAAAATTGCTATGTATAGCCCACAAAACTGGAAAGCCACCATCTCGATACTTTCTCCAATCACACATCTCGAGCCAGCTGTTCTGTTTCTGTGCATTTAAAACTCAAACTAGCTTAGCTGCTGCCTTGAAATGCAGATTGGAAACAGAAAATTTTTCAACCAAAAAATGTATGAAAAAAATTGCTATGTATAGCCCACAAAACTGGATAGCCACCACCTCGATACTTTCTCCAATCACACATCTCGAGCCAGCTGTTCTGTTTCTGTGCATTTAAAACTCAAACTAGCTTAGCTGCTGCCTTGAAATGCAGATTGGAGACAGAAAATTTTTCAACCAAAATATTTATGAAAAAAATTGCTATGTACAGCCCACAAAACTGGATAGCCACCATCTCGATACATTCTCCAACCACACATCTCGAGCCAGCCGTTCTGTTTCTGTGCATTTAAAGCACAAACTAGCTTAGCTGCTGCCTTGAAATGCAGATTGGAAACAGAAAATTTTTCAACCAAAAAATGTATGAAAAAAATTGCTATGTATAGCCCACAAAACTGGATAGCCACCATCTCGATACTTTCTCCAATCACACATCTCGAGCCAGCTGTTCTGTTTCTGTGCATTTAAAGCTCAAACTAGCTTAGCTGCTGCCTTGAAATGCAGATTGGAAACAGAAAATTTTTCAACCAAAAAATGTTTGAAAAAAATTGCTGTGTATAGCCCACAAAACTGGATAGCCACCATCTCGATACTTTCTCCAATCACACATCTCGAGCCAGCTGTTCTGTTTCTGTGCATTTAAAACTCAAACTAGCTTAGCTGCTGCCTTGAAATGCAGATTGGAAACAGAAAATTTTTCAACCAAAAAATGTTTGAAAAAAATTGCTGTGTATAGCCCACAAAACTGGATAGCCACCATCTCGATATTTTCTCCAATCACACATCTCGAGCCAGCTGTTCTGTTTCTGTGCATTTAAAGCTCAAACTAGCTTAGCTGCTGCCTTGAAATGCAGATTGGAAACAGAAAATTTTTCAACCAAAAAATGTATGAAAAAAATTGCCACAAAACTGGATAGCCATCATCTCGATACTTTCTCCAATCACACATCTCGAGCCAGCGGTTCTCTTTCTGTGCATTTAAAGCACAAACTAGCCTAGCTGCTGCCTTGAAATGCAGATTGAAAATAGAAAATTTTTCAACCAAAAAATGTTTGAAAAAAATTGCTATGTATAGCCCACAAAACTGGATAGCCACCATCTCGATACATTCTCCAATCACACATCTCGAGCCAGCTGTTCTGTTTCTGTGCATTTAAAGCACAAACTAGCTTAGCTACAGCCTTGAAATTCAGATTGGAAACACAAAATTTTTCAACCAAAAAATTTATGAAAAAAATTGCTATGTATAGCCCACAAAACTGGATAGCCACCATCTCGATATTTTCTCCAATCACACATCCCGGGCCAGCTATTCTGTTTCTGTGCATTTAAAGCACAAACTAGCTTAGCTGCTGCCTCGAAATGCAGATTGGAAACAGAAAATTTTTCAACCAAAAAATGTTTGAAAAAAATTGCTATGTATAGCCCACAAAACTGGATAGCCACCATCTCGATATTTTCTCCAATCACACATCTCGAGCCAGTTGTTCTGTTTCTGTGCATTTAAAGCTCAAACTAGCTTAGCTGCTGCCTCGAAATGCAGATTGGAAACAGAAAATTTTTCAACCAAAAAATGTTTGAAAAAAATTGCTGTGTATAGCCCACAAAACTGGATAGCCACCATCTCGATACTTTCTCCAATCACACATCTCGAGCCAGCTGTTCTGTTTCTGTGCATTTAAAGCACAAACTAGCTTAGCTGCTGCCTTGAAATGCAGATTGGAAACAGAAAATTTTTCAACCAAAAAATGTTTGAAAAAAATTGCTGTGTATAGCCCACAAAACTGGATAGCCACCATCTCGATACTTTCTCCAATCACACATCTCGAGCCAGCTGTTCTGTTTCTGTGCATTTAAAACTCAAACTAGCTTAGCTGCTGCCTTGAAATGCAGATTGGAAACAGAAATCTTTTCAACCAAAAAATGTATGAAAAAAATTGCTATGTATAGCCCACAAAACTGGAAAGCCACCATCTCGATACTTTCTCCAATCACACATCTCGAGCCAGCTGTTCTGTTTCTGTGCATTTAAAGCTCAAACTAGCTTAGCTGCTGCCTTGAAATGCAGATTGGAAACAGAAATTTTTTCAACCAAAAAATGTTTGAAAAAAATTGCTATGTATAGCCCACAAAACTGGAAAGCCACCATCTCGATACTTTCTCCAATCACACATCTCGAGCCAGTTGTTCTGTTTCTGTGAATTTAAAGCACAAACTAGCTTAGCTGCTGCCTTGAAATGCAGATTGGAAACAGAAATTTTTTCAACCAAAAAATGTTTGAAAAAAATTGCTATGTATAGCCCACAAAACTGGAAAGCCACCATCTCGATACTTTCTCCAATCACACATCTCGAGCCACCTGTTCTGTTTCTGTGCATTTAATGCACAAACCAGCTTAGCTGTTGCCTTGAAATGCAGATTGGAAACAGAAAATTTTTCAACCAAAAAATGTATGAAAAAAATTGCTATGTATAGCCCACAAAACTGGATAGCCACCATCTCGATACTTTCTCCAATCACACATCTCGAGCCAGCCGTTCTGTTTCTGTGCATTTAAAGCACAAACTAGCCTAGCTGCTGCCTTGAAATGCAGATTGGAAATAGAAAATTTTTCAACCAAAAAATGTTTGAAAAAAATTGCTGTGTATAGCCCACAAAACTGGATAGCCACCATCTCGATACATTCTCCAATCACACATCTCGAGCCAGCTGTTCTGTTTCTGTGCATTTAAAGCACAAACTAGCTTAGCTGTTACCTCGAAATGCAGATTGGAAACAGAAATTTTTTCAACCAAAAAATGTTTGAAAAAAATTGCTATGTATAGCCCACAAAACTGGATAGCCACCATCTCGATACATTCTCCAATCACACATCTCGAGCCAGCAGTTCTGTTTCTGTGCATTTAAAGCACAAACTAGCCTAGCTGCTGCCTTTAAATGCAGATTGGAAATAGAAAATTTTTCAACCAAAAAATGTTTGAAAAAAATTGCTGTGTATAGCCCACAAAACTGGATAGCCACCATCTCGATACATTCTCCAATCACACATCTCGAGCCAGCTGTTCTGTTTCTGTGCATTTAAAGCACAAACTAGCTTAGCTACAGCCTTGAAATTCAGATTGCAAACAGAAAATTTTTCAACCAAAAAATGTATGAAAAAAATTGCTATGTATAGCCCACAAAACTGGATAGCCACCATCTCGATATTTTCTCCAATCACACATCTCGAGCCAGCTGTTCCGTTTCTGTGCATTTAAAGCACATACTAGCTTAGCTCCTGCCGTGAAATGCAGATTGGAAACAGAAAATTTTTCAACCAAAAAATGTATGAAAAAAATTGCTATGTATAGCCCACAAAACTGGATAGCCACCATCTCGATACTTTCTCCAACCACACATCTCGAGCCAGCCGTTCTGTTTCTGTGCATTTAAAACTCAAACTAGCTTAGCTGCTGCCTTGAAATGCAGATTGGAAACAGAAAATTTTTCAACCAAAAAATGTATGAAAAAAATTGCTATGTATAGCCGACAAAACTGGATAGCCACCATCTCGATATTTTCTCCAATCACACATCTCGAGCCAGCTATTCTGTTTCTGTGCATTTAAAGCACAAACTAGCTTAGGTGCTGCCTTGAAATGCAGAGTGGAAACAGAAAATTTTTCAACCAAAAAATGTATGAAAAAAATTGCTATGTATAGCCCACAAAACTGGATAGCCACCATCTCGATACTTTCTCCAACCACACATCTCGAGCCAGCCGTTCTGTTTCTGTGCATTTAAAACTCAACCTAGCTTAGCTGCTGCCTTTAAATGCAGATTGGAAACAGAAAATTTTTCAACCAAAAAATGTATGAAAAAAATTGCTATGTATAGCCCACAAAACTGGATAGCCACCATCTCGATACTTTCTCCAATCACACATCTCGAGCCAGCTGTTCTGTTTCTGTGCATTTAAAGCTCAAACTAGCTTAGCTGCTGCCTTGAAATGCAGATTGGAAACAGAAAATTTTTCAACCAAAAAATGTATGAAAAAAATTGCTATGTATAGCCCACAAAACTGGATAGCCATCATCTCGAAATTTTCTCCAATCACACATCCCGAGCCAGCTATTCTGTTTCTTTGCATTTAAAGCACAAACTAGCTTAGCTGCTGCCTTGAAATGCAGATTGGAAACAGAAAATTTTTCAACCAAAAAATGTATGAAAAAAATTGCTATGTATAGCCCACAAAACTGGATAGCCACCATCTCGATATTTTCTCCAATCACACATCCCGAGCCAGCTGTTCTGTTTCTGTGCATTTAAAGCACAAACTAGCTTAGCTGCTGCCTTGAAATGCAGATTGGAAACAGAAAATTTTTCAACCAAAAAATGTATGAAAAAAATGCCCACAAAACTGGATAGCCACCATCTCGATATTTTCTCCAATCACACATCTCGAGCCAGCCGTTCTGTTTCTATGCATTTAAAGCTCAAACTAGCTTAGCTGCTGCCTTGAAATGCAGATTGGAAACAGAAAATTTTTCAACCAAAAAATGTATGAAAAAAATTGCTATGTACAGCCCACAAAACTGGATAGCCACCATCTCGATACATTCTCCAACCACACATCTCGAGCCAGCCGTTCTGTTTCTGTGCATTTAAAACTCAAACTAGCTTAGCTGCTGCCTTGAAATGCAGATTGGAAACAGAAAATTTTTCAACCAAAAAATGTATGAAAAAAATTGCTATGTATAGCCCACAAAACTGGATAGCCACCATCTCGATACTTTCTCCAACCACACATCTCGAGCCAGCCGTTCTGTTTCTGTGCATTTAAAACTCAAACTAGCTTAGCTGCTGCCTTGAAATGCAGATTGGAGACAGAACATTTTTCAACCAAAAAATGTATGAAAAAAATTGCTATGTACATACAGCCCACAAAACTGGATAGCCACCATCTCGATACATTCTCCAACCACACATCTCGAGCCAGCCGTTCTGTTTCTGTGCATTTAAAGCACAAACTAGCTTAGCTGCTGCCTTGAAATGCAGATTGGAAACAGAAAATTTTTCAACCAAAAAATGTATGAAAAAAATGCCCACAAAACTGGATAGCCACCATCTCGATATTTTCTCCAATCACACATCTCGAGCCAGCTGTTCTGTTTCTATGCATTTAAAGCTCAAACTAGCTTAGCTGCTGCCTTGAAATGCAGATTGGAAACAGAAAATTTTTCAACCAAAAAATGTATGAAAAAAATTGCTATGTACAGCCCACAAAACTGGATAGCCACCATCTCGATACATTCTCCAACCACACATCTCGAGCCAGCCGTTCTGTTTCTGTGCATTTAAAACTCAAACTAGCTTAGCTGCTGCCTTGAAATGCAGATTGGAAACAGAAAATTTTTCAACCAAAAAATGTATGAAAAAAATTGCTATGTATTGCCCACAAAACTGGATAGCCACCATCTCGATACTTTCTCCAACCACACATCTCGAGCCAGCTGTTCTGTTTCTGTGCATTTAAAACTCAAACTAGCCTAGCTGCTGCCTTGAAATGCAGATTGGAGACAGAAAATTTTTCAACCAAAATATTTATGAAAAAAATTGCTATGTACAGCCCACAAAACTGGATAGCCACCATCTCGATACATTCTCCAACCACACATCTCGAGCCAGCCGTTCTGTTTCTGTGCATTTAAAACTCAAACTAGCTTAGCTGCTGCCTTGAAATGCAGATTGGAAACAGAAAATTTTTCAACCAAAAAATGTATGAAAAAAATTGCTATGTATAGCCCACAAAACTGGATAGCCACCATCTCGATACTTTCTCCAATCACACATCTCGAGCCAGCTGTTCTGTTTCTGTGCATTTAAAGCTCAAACTAGCTTAGCTGCTGCCTTGAAATGCAGATTGGAAACAGAAAATTTTTCAACCAAAAAATGTATGAAAAAAATTGCTATGTATAGCCCACAAAACTGGATAGCCACCATCTCGAAATTTTCTCCAATCACACATCCCGAGCCAGCTATTCTGTTTCTTTGCATTTAAAGCACAAACTAGCTTAGCTGCTGCCTTGAAATGCAGATTGGAAACAGAAAATTTTTCAACCAAAAAATGTATGAAAAAAATTGCTATGTATAGCCGACAAAACTGGATAGCCACCATCTCGATATTTTCTCCAATCACACATCTCGAGCCAGCTCTTCCGTTTCTGTGCATTTAAAACTCAAACTAGCTTAGCGGCTGCCTTGAAATGCAGATTGGAAACAGAAAATTTTTCAACCAAAAATTGTATGAAAAAAATTGCTATGTACATACAGCCCACAAAACTGGATAGCCACCATCTCGATACTTTCTCCAACCACACATCTCGAGCCAGCTGTTCTGTTTCTGTGCATTTAAAACTCAAACTAGCTTAGCTGCTGCCTTGAAATGCAGATTGGAAACAGAAAATTTTTCAACCAAAAATTGTATGAAAAAAATTGCTATGTACAGCCCACAAAACTGGATAGCCACCATCGCGATACTTTCTCCAACCATACATCTCGAGCCAGCCGTTCTGTTTCTGTGCATTTAAAACTCAAACTAGCTTAGCTGCTGCCTTGAAATGCAGATTGGAAACAGAAAATTTTTCAACCAAAAAATGTATGAAAAAAATTGCTATGAGCCCACAAAACTGGATAGCCACCATCTCGATACTTTCTCCAATCACACATCTCGAGCCAGCTGTTCTGTTTCTGTGCATTTAAAGCACAAACTAGCTTAGCTGCTGCCTTGAAATGCAGATTGGAAACAGAAAATTTTTCAACCAAAAAATGTATGAAAAAAATTGCTATGTATAGCCCACAAAACTGGAAAGACACCATCTCGATACTTTCTCCAATCATACATCTCGAGCCAGCTGTTCTGTTTCTGTGCATTTAAAACTCAAACTAGCTTAGCTGCTGCCTTGAAATGCAGATTGGAGACAGAAAATTTTTCAACCAAAATATTTATGAAAAAAATTGCTATGTACAGCCCACAAAACTGGATAGCCACCATCTCGATACATTCTCCAACCACACATCTCGAGCCAGTTGTTCTGTTTCTGTGCATTTAAAACTCAAACTAGCTTAGCTGCTGCCTTGAAATGCAGATTGGAGACAGAAAATTTTTCAACCAAAATATTTATGAAAAAAATTGCTATGTACAGCCCACAAAACTGGATAGCCACCATCTCGATACATTCTCCAACCACACATCTCGAGCCAGCCGTTCTGTTTCTGTGCATTTAAAGCACAAACTAGCTTAGCTGCTGCCTTGAAATGCAGATTGGAAACAGAAAATTTTTCAACCAAAAAATGTATGAAAAAAATTGCTATGTATAGCCCACAAAACTGGATAGCCACCATCTCGATACATTCTCCAACCACACATCTCGAGCCAGCTGTTCTGTTTCTGTGCATTTAAAGCACAAACTAGCTTAGCTGCTGCCTTGAAATGCAGATTGGAAACAGAAAATTTTTCAACCAAAAAATGTATGAAAAAAATTGCTATGTATAGCCCACAAAACTGGATAGCCACCATCTCGATACTTTCTCCAATCACACATCTCGAGCCAGCTGTTCTGTTTCTGTGCATTTAAAGCTCAAACTAGCTTAGCTGCTGCCTTGAAATGCAGATTGGAAACAGAAAATTTTTCAACCAAAATATTTATGAAAAAAATTGCTATGTACAGCCCACAAAACTGGATAGCCACCATCTCGATACTTTCTCCAACCACACATCTCGAGCCAGCCGTTCTGTTTCTGTGCATTTAAAGCACAAACTAGCTTAGCTGCTGCCTTGAAATGCAGATTGGAGACAGAAAATTTTTCAACCAAAATATTTATGAAAAAAATTGCTATGTACAGCCCACAAAACTGGATAGCCACCATCTCGATACATTCTCCAACCACACATCTCGAGCCAGCCGTTCTGTTTCTGTGCATTTAAAGCACAAACTAGCTTAGCTGCTGCCTTGAAATGCAGATTGGAAACAGAAAATTTTTCAACCAAAAAATGTATGAAAAAAATTGCTATGTATAGCCCACAAAACTGGATAGCCACCATCTCGATACTTTCTCCAATCACACATCTCGAGCCAGCTGTTCTGTTTCTGTGCATTTAAAACTCAAACTAGCTTAGCTGCTGCCTTGAAATGCAGATTGGAGACAGAAAATTTTTCAACCAAAATATTTATGAAAAAAATTGCTATGTACAGCCCACAAAACTGGATAGCCACCATCTCGATACATTCTCCAACCACACATCTCGAGCCAGCCGTTCTGTTTCTGTGCATTTAAAGCACAAACTAGCTTAGCTGCTGCCTTGAAATGCAGATTGGAAACAGAAAATTTTTCAACCAAAAAATGTATGAAAAAAATTGCTATGTATAGCCCACAAAACTGGATAGCCACCATCTCGATACTTTCTCCAATCACACATCTCGAGCCAGCTGTTCTGTTTCTGTGCATTTAAAACTCAAACTAGCTTAGCTGCTGCCTTGAAATGCAGACTGGAGACAGAAAATTTTTCAACCAAAATATTTATGAAAAAAATTGCTATGTACAGCCCACAAAACTGGATAGCCACCATCTCGATACATTCTCCAACCACACATCTCGAGCCAGCCGTTCTGTTTCTGTGCATTTAAAGCACAAACTAGCTTAGCTGCTGCCTTGAAATGCAGATTGGAAACAGAAAATTTTTCAACCAAAAAATGTATGAAAAAAATTGCTATGTATAGCCCACAAAACTGGATAGCCACCATCTCGATACATTCTCCAACCACACATCTCGAGCCAGCTGTTCTGTTTCTGTGCATTTAAAGCACAAACTAGCTTAGCTGCTGCCTTGAAATGCAGATTGGAAACAGAAAATTTTTCAACCAAAAAATGTATGAAAAAAATTGCTATGTATTGCCCACAAAACTGGATAGCCACCATCTCGATACTTTCTCCAACCACACATCTCGAGCCAGCCGTTCTGTTTCTGTGCATTTAAAGCACAAACTAGCTTAGCTGCTGCCTTGAAATGCAGATTGGAAACAGAAAATTTTTCAACCAAAAAATGTATGAAAAAAATTGCTATGTATAGCCCACAAAACTGGATAGCCACCATCTCGATACATTCTCCAACCACACATCTCGAGCCAGCCGTTCTGTTTCTGTGCATTTAAAGCACAAACTAGCTTAGCTGCTGCCTTGAAATGCAGATTGGAAACAGAAAATTTTTCAACCAAAAAATGTATGAAAAAAATTGCTATGTATAGCCCACAAAACTGGATAGCCACCATCTCGATACTTTCTCCAATCACACATCTCGAGCCAGCTGTTCTGTTTCTGTGCATTTAAAGCTCAAACTAGCTTAGCTGCTGCCTTGAAATGCAGATTGGAAACAGAAAATTTTTCAACCAAAAAATGTATGAAAAAAATTGCTATGTATAGCCCACAAAACTGGATAGCCACCATCTCGAAATTTTCTCCAATCACACATCCCGAGCCAGCTATTCTGTTTCTTTGCATTTAAAGCACAAACTAGCTTAGCTGCTGCCTTGAAATGCAGATTGGAAACAGAAAATTTTTCAACCAAAAAATATATGAAAAAAATTGCTATGTATAGCCGACAAAACTGGATAGCCACCATCTCGATATTTTCTCCAATCACACATCTCGAGCCAGCTCTTCCGTTTCTGTGCATTTAAAGCACAAACTAGCTTAGCTGCTACCTCGAAATGCAGATTGGAAACAGAAAATTTTTCAACCCAAAAATGTATGAAAAATTTGCTATGTATAGCCCACAAAACTGGATAGCCACCATCTCGAAATTTTCTCCAATCACACATCTCGAGCCAGCTGTTCTGTTTCTGTGCATTTAAAGCACAAACTAGCTTAGCTGCTACCTCGAAATGCAGATTGGAAACAGAAAATTTTTCAACCAAAAAATGTTTGAAAAAAATTGCTATGTATAGCCCACAAAACTGGATAGCCACCATCTCGAAATTTTCTCCAATCACACATCTCGAGCCAGCTGTTCCGTTTCTGTGCATTCAAAGCACATACTAGCTTAGCTCCTGCCGTGAAATGCAGATTGGAAACAGAAATTTTTTCAACCAAAAAATGTTTGAAAAAAATTGCTATGTATAGCCCACAAAACTGGATAGCCACCATCTCGATATTTTCTCCAATCACACATCTCGAGCCAGCTCTTCCGTTTCTGTGCATTTAAAGCACAAACTAGCTTAGCTGCTACCTCGAAATGCAGATTGGAAACAGAAAATTTTTCAACCCAAAAATGTATGAAAAAAATTGCTATGTATAGCCCACAAAACTGGATAGCCACCATCTCGATACTTTCTCCAACCACACATCTCGAGATAGCCGTTCTGTTTCTGTGCATTTAAAGCACAAACTAGCTTAGCTGCTGCCTTGAAATGCAGATTGGAAACAGAAAATTTTTCAACCAAAAAATGTACGAAAAAAAATGCTATGTATAGCCCACAAAACTGGATAGCCACCATCTCGATACTTTCTCCAACCACACATCTCGAGCCAGCCGTTCTGTTTCTGTGCATTTAAAACTCAAACTAGCTTAGCTGCTGCCTTGAAATGCAGATTGGAAACAGAAAATTTTTCAACCAAAAAATGTATGAAAAAAATTGCTATGTATAGCCCACAAAACTGGATAGCCACCATCTCGATACTTTCTCCAACCACACATCTCGAGCCAGCTGTTCTGTTTCTGTGCATTTAAAGCACAAACTAGCTTAGCTGCTGCCTTGAAATGCAGATTGGAAACAGAAAATTTTTCAACCAAAAAATTTATGAAAAAAATTGCTATGTATAGCCCACAAAACTGGATAGCCACCATCTCGATACTTTCTCCAATCACACATCTCGAGCCAGCTGTTCTGTTTCTGTGCATTTAAAGCTCAAACTAGCTTAGCTGCTGCCTTGAAATGCAGATTGGAAACAGAAAATTTTTCAACCAAAAAATGTATGAAAAAAATTGCTATGTATAGCCCACAAAACTGGATAGCCACCATCTCGATACTTTCTCCAATCACATATCTCGAGCCAGCTGTTCTGTTTCTGTTGATTTAAAACTCAAACTAGCTTAGCTGCTGCCTTGAAATGCAGATTGGAAACAGAAAATTTTTCAACCAAAAAATGTATGAAAAAAATTGCTATGTATAGCCCACAAAACTGGATAGCCACCATCTCGATACTTTCTCCAATCACACATCTCGAGCCAGCTGTTCTGTTTCTGTGCATTTAAAGCACAAACTAGCTTAGCTGCTGCCTTGAAATGCAGATTGGAAACAGAAAATTTTTCAACCAAAAAATGTATGAAAAAAATTGCTATGTATAGCCCACAAAACTGGAAAGCCACCTTCCCGATATTTTCTCCAATCACACATCTCGAGCCAGTTGTTCTGTTTCTGTGCATTTAAAGCACAAACTAGCTTAGCTGCTGCCTCGAAATGCAGATTGGAAACAGAAAATTTTTCAACCAAAAAATGTATGAAAAAAATTGCCACAAAACTGGATAGCCACCATCTCGATACTTTCTCCAATCACACATCTCGAGCCAGCTGTTCTGTTTCTGTGGATTTAAAACTCAAACTAGCTTAGCTGCTGCCTTGAAATGCAGATTGGAAACAGAAAATTTTTCAACCAAAAAATGTATGAAAAAAATTGTTATGTATAGCCCACAAAACTGGATAGCCACCATCTCGATACATTCTCCAACCACACATCTCGAGCCAGCTGTTCTGTTTCTGTGCATTTAAAGCACAAACTAGCTTAGCTGCTGCCTTGAAATGCAGATTGGAAACAGAAAATTTTTCAACCAAAAAATGTATGAAAAAAATTGCTATGTATTGCCCACAAAACTGGATAGCCACCATCTCGATACTTTCTCCAACCACACATCTCGAGCCAGCCGTTCTGTTTCTGTGCATTTAAAGCACAAACTAGCTTAGCTGCTGCCTTGAAATGCAGATTGGAAACAGAAAATTTTTCAACCAAAAAATGTATGAAAAAAATTGCTATGTACATACAGCCCACAAAACTGGATAGCCACCATCTCGATACTTTCTCCAACCACACATCTCGAGCCAGCCGTTCTGTTTCTGTGCATTTAAAACTCAAACTAGCTTAGCTGCTGCCTTGAAATGCAGATTGGAGACAGAACATTTTTCAACCAAAATATTTATGAAAAAAATTGCTATGTATAGCCCACAAAACTGGATAGCCACCATCTCGATACATTCTCCAACCACACATCTAGAGCCAGCCGTTCTGTTTCTGTGCATTTAAAGCTCAAACTAGCTTAGCTGCTGCCTTGAAATGCAGATTGGAAACAGAAAATTTTTCAACCAAAATATTTATGAAAAAAATTGCTATGTACAGCCCACAAAACTGGATAGCCACCATCTCGATACATTCTCCAACCACACATCTCGAGCCAGCCGTTCTGTTTCTGTGCATTTAAAGCTCAAACTAGCTTAGCTGCTGCCTTGAAATGCAGATTGGAAACAGGAAATTTTTCAACCAAAAAATTTTTTAAAAAAATTGCTATGTATAGCCCACAAAACTGGATAGCCACCATCTCGATACTTTCTCCAACCACACATCTCGAGCCAGCTGTTCTGTTTCTGTGCATTTAAAGCTCAAACTAGCTTAGCTGCTGCCTTGAAATGCAGATTGGAAGCAGAAAATTTTTCAACCAAAAAATGTATGAAAAAAATTGCTATGTATAGCCCACAAAACTGGATAGCCACCATCTCGATACATTCTCCAACCACACATCTCGAGCCAGCTGTTCTGTTTCTGTGCATTTAAAGCACAAACTAGCTTAGCTGCTGCCTTGAAATGCAGATTGGAAACAGAAAATTTTTCAACCAAAAAATGTATGAAAAAAATTGCTATGTACATACAGCCCACAAAACTGGATAGCCACCATCTCGATACTTTCTCCAACCACACATCTCGAGCCAGCCGTTCTGTTTCTGTGCATTTAAAACTCAAACTAGCTTAGCTGCTGCCTTGAAATGCAGATTGGAGACAGAACATTTTTCAACCAAAATATTTATGAAAAAAATTGCTATGTATAGCCCACAAAACTGGATAGCCACCATCTCGATACATTCTCCAACCACACATCTAGAGCCAGCCGTTCTGTTTCTGTGCATTTAAAGCTCAAACTAGCTTAGCTGCTGCCTTGAAATGCAGATTGGAAACAGAAAATTTTTCAACCAAAATATTTATGAAAAAAATTGCTATGTACAGCCCACAAAACTGGATAGCCACCATCTCGATACATTCTCCAACCACACATCTCGAGCCAGCCGTTCTGTTTCTGTGCATTTAAAGCACAAACTAGCTTAGCTGCTGCCTTGAAATGCAGATTGGAAACAGAAAATTTTTCAACCAAAAAATGTATGAAAAAAAGCGTTACGTATACGCCACCGAAGCAGATACCCACCATATTGTGGGCTCGAGATGTGTGATTGGAGAAAGTATCGAGATGGTGGCTATCCAGTTTTGTGGGCTATACATAGCAATTTTTTTCATACTTTTTTTGGTTGGTAGTTTTGCGAACCAACGTGATTGGTACGCTGTCTATGTTACATCCATGACTAGCTTATATCTTTCATCTAAGTGATCGAGATTTAAACGAATCTTTCTGCTGAAGCGACCGTGACCGATATTTTCATTCGCTTTAGACAGTGTCCAAGGTTAAGAAAGAAAAGGAATCAACTTCAGGATTGGGGCTCTTCTACTCTTGAACATGTGAAACATTCGCAGATTCATTCGAGTTATGAATTACATCAAACAAATTTGCTTCGTAAAATCGTCCTGATTTGCGAAGGTGCTTGCTAGACGCCCTCACGCGATCGGATAGTTAAAAACAAAAACTCATCTCGTCAACCAGTATACAATATCATTATTAATTTAAGGTTTTAGTTTCCAGTTTGTGTTTAAACTAAGTAAAGTGTGCAATAATCATTTTTACATAAGAATCACAGACAAAATTCGCATGCGATGCTGTGCATGTTTAATTGTCACTGACTGACTTCGTCGGTCCTTTTTTTTGGTGTCTTCTCGCTCCACTCTTGCGCTTCCGTTTTGGTGGCGTCAATTCTGAGTCTGGATTGCCATTTGATGCAAGAATGGAATTGATGATTCGCTGCTCGCGGTCTGGGGTTACAAAGAACCCGGCTAGTTTGCCTTCCCATATAACCAGTCTGACGTTAAGGGCAGAGAACATTTTCAGCTCCACTGGCGGTTTAGGAGAATTCTTCTCGGATATAAGCACTACAACTGGTGCCTTGCTGGCGTCAACAATAACCTTTTGCAGCTTAAATTGAATATTTATGAGATGGCCGGTCTCGATGGTGATGACTTCCATCGAATTGCGATAGATGTCGGTGACAACCGCTCGGAGGTTAATGGATTTCTTAGATTTTACGTAGCGTTGGAAGTACAAGTTGGAACTTTCTTCGCCAGCGTTCTTGGCGTTGAACTTTTGATCATTGCAAATCTTTGCCAAGACGTGTAAGTCTTCGGGTGTGCGTTTTGGCGGTGATGTATAGTCTAGGGCGGCACTAAGGAGCCTGGAAAGGGAAGAGAAATGTGCGTTACAAGAGTAATTTGGGATTTTCCTTAAAAAAAAAGGGACGACTGTGCATGTATGATTCTCAGAGCAGCTCTCCACTCACCTATGTACAAGTATATCAGGATAACGTCGAATGGGGCTGGTAAAATGCGTGTAAATCGGAATTGCCAGTGCATAGTGGTACAGCTCCGCTTCCGTCTCCACATTCTCACTGCAAATGTACCTGCAATACAATACAACAAATTTAGTCAACTATTCAACACTCGTCAGTCTCATCACTTACTTAGCTCTCATCATCGGCTTGGTTAGTAGATAATTCATACCCGCAGACAGCACGTCCGAGCTTGTACTTGCGCCGCAGATGCTTGCAAGTCCTTTGAAAATCGACTTCGAACTGCTCATGTCCAGATCTATGCCGACGGCAGACAGTTTTGCCTTCAAATTCCTCACAGCACTCGGCTTAGGTGGCTGATGATTTCGCAAAAATGCAATACTCGGGAAACGCTTATAAATAAACTGCGCCACAGATTGATTCGCCAGCAGCATGAACTCCTCAATCAAAAAGTTCGCTGTTAGCCGACTGGCTATCTCGTAGCTGATAGGCTCGCCAGTTGTCGGATCGAACTGGAAGTAGAACTGCGGCTTGTCAATCGATAGAGATCCGTTCTCGAAGCGTTTTTTGCGCATAATCTCCGCCAATGAATTCAGTGTCTTTACCCGCTTGACAATGTCGGTGACGCCAAATCCATTGCAGATCGTCGGAAAGTCGTCCACGGTGAATACCTCATCCGGGTTGTCTATGATCTTCTGTGCATGCTCGTAGGCAAGTTGCGTGCAGGAACGAATCTTACTCCTTGTGAAGCGTGTCGATATTACTTCGGCATTCTGGTTCATCACCCAGAATACAGAGAACGCGTTTTTGTCCTCGTCCGGCAGCAAGGAGCATAGCATGCAAAGGGTCTTTGGCAGCATGTGAATTACTTCGTTGACGAGGTATATGCTTGTTGCACGCATCTTAACTAGCTCATCTAGCTCGCTCATCTCTTCGAGAAAGTAAGAGACATCGGATATGTGTACACCGATCTCGTAGCAGCCATTGTCAATTATTTCGCATGATACTGCGTCGTCCAAGTCGCGAGCTGTAAGCGGATCGATCGTGAATATGCATTCTTTGCGAAGATCTACCCTGTTGCCCAGGTCGGGCTTGATCGGTGGGTTGCTCCACATGTTTTCGAAGCGTTCCTCGAAGGGTACCACATCCTTCAGGTTATTGTGCAGCAGAATCGCCTTGATTTCAGCCTCTAGATTGCCACATTTGCCCACAGCCGATTGTAGCTTGCCAATGCAACGGCCGTTGTCTTTGATTTCCGTCAGCTGAGCGAGGTACAAGAAACCCAAACTGTCGTCAGATTTCTGCTTGCTGTGGAGTTCCTCGCACAATTCTGCGGGGATGTAGATCATTGGGACCTTAGGGTCGCGTGGTTTGAACTTGAAATAGTCGCTATTGTCTAGCTTAGTCGGGTTCTTAAAGGATATCGATCCGACGAACGTACGGTTGCCGATCTCCTTGATGACGCGAATCACAAAGGCTTGCCTCGTCAATGTTGAGCTTTTGCCTACCGATTCCTCCAACATTTCCACGTCGGTGATAAGTACGTTCTCAGGGTCGTCTGAAAGAAAAAAAAACAGATTTTCAAAATGGGACCGTGTTTTGCGTTGTCACAACTCACCTGTAGATACATCGATTACCTCCGTTGTATCTATGGATTCGTCTGCATTGCCTATGGACGCCTTCTGTCCAGCAGGAGGATTTCTTATGAAAGCACTGACTAAGTCGCCGTCCATGGCATATTTCCTCGCCGCCATCGATGAGATCATTCCGTCGGAGCCCTCGCTCATGGTAATGAATGCCTGATGGTTGTTCTTTGCATTCACCCGCACCTCAGCGGCCACGATACTTCCCAGACCTGCATCCACGCACTTTCGGGCAAACTTCTCGAGATCATCGCCAAGCTTGAACTGCAAATCCACCCACTTCGAGTCATCGGTATCATCGCCTCGTACAATTTTATTGATGTGACTCTCGTACAGATTCTGCAGCTGATTCTCATCGGTGGGCTCTTTTCTGTTCTTCGTGCGCACTCGCCGCTTTTTGGGCTTTTCAGCTTTTTGGCTCTCGCTGCACACAATCGGCGTCTCCTCAGACTTCTCACCGTTGTCTACTGTCGTTGCATCGCTCTGGAATGACGTTCTCATTTCCGAGTCCTTGCGCTGACCTCGCGTGTCGGCCGATTTCAATCGAATCTCTCGTACTAAACCCTCCAGCCTTTCGATTTCACGAAGAATATCTTCCTCCGTCAGATCTGGCTTTGTTTTATCGATCTTCAGTGGCGGTCCCATCGTTTGTTTTATCTTCGTCAGCTTGGACTTCACATGCTTGGTGCGATCGTGCAGCTTCTTCACTGTTTCGTGAAGTTGTGGATCTGGTCGCATTGTCGTAACACTTGGCAGTGGTTTTGGTTGCTTTCGTCGAACTTGCTTCACTATTTTGCTTGTCTTACCCGCGTCCGATGCTTCTTTGTTTCGGGGCTTCCCGCTCGTGATGTTCCCTTCCTGTGGCGTTTTCCCTTGTCTGGCTATCGATGTGGATGTTGATGGCACCGATGCTACTTGTTTTTCTAAATCCATTGTTGAGTAGTTGGTGAAATTGTTTTCTTCTTCGTTTTTTTTTTATTTAATATTTTGGCGAAATAAAAAGCTTCCGACTTCATAAACAAGAAAAAATAAAAGTGTGTATCTGTCAAACAACTGGCAGCTGTGGAGTGAGAAATGCTTCTGTTTTGTATGTGGCAATACTTTGTTTACTTGGCGAATGTATAAAGGTGGATGCACAATGGGATGTAATTAAAAAAATTAAGGTCATTCTGATAGTTTTTAAATTTTATTTCGAAAAATGTTTATTTTTTATATTCTGCAGGCATTTTATCTTATGCTCGTTGGATCTTTTGCTCCTTCTTTCGTCTGTAGTGCCCACGAGCGGGGTGTTGGTTTTTTTAAAAGCGATAAAATGTTAAATCTTAAGGAAAAGGACGCAAAAGGTTAGACCTGAGCGAAAAGTTTATTTTGAATAAAATAAGAAATATGCAAGGGATTCAAATACTACTACTGCAAAACAAAATTCTCAATGGGATTGGGCACAAAAATGACAAGGTTTCGCTCACAAATCAAAGTTTTCCAAGCCTGCACCTATTCACGAGGATTTGCAAGACTTTTATTACACGCAACTGTCCCAAGAAAGTGTTTAATGACTGGTAAGTATCTAATAAAATAAACAAAAAGCAGATCTCCTCGCTCGAGATTATGTCAAATTTATGTCAAAAACGTTAGATGCTCGATGTACGCATACAGGCGTTTTCGCGGAAGCCATTCAAATGATGTTGAATTCCACTATTCTTTGTGGCATCTCTATCAGAAGCTGTTTTATTTAAAAAAAACAAGATCGGATGCCTCTTAATGCAAATATTACCCACTACTAGTATCTTCGAAATTGTTTTTAACACAATAACCCAACTGAACACACACCAGCCGTCATTGTGGCAGGACATTTTCGCGCCATTTTCAATTTGTTCTTTTTTTTTTTATTTATTCATTTTTGACAAGCGTACGAACAATCGCAAAAGAATCTTATTGAGCAATAAAAATTCCATTTTCTTTGAATAAAATCAAAATTCAACTGAACTGGGAGCATAAATGAATTAAATTTTATTCCCCATTGCATCTGGTGTGTGAGGCTTTCAAGTGAAAAATACAAAATTCCACTTGCATGCGGGAATTCTAGTGATAAACTGGAAGAGAAAACGTTTTTGCGGTGAAGTGTGCTGTTTGGCCGAAAAGACCTTATTCTTCAGAAATTGCGGTGTCATCAGAAAAAATCTGTTTAATTCAGCTAAATAAATCCAACTTCGAGGGGGTAATATGCGTGATATTGATGTCATTTGTGTAAACATCTCCAAGGTTTGCATCTATTTGCAGTGAATTTTAGTTTATTCGATGAATATTACGAAGAAATGAGCGAAGTATCGCAGTCTTGTAGCGCAGAGAAATCTAATTCGGCCGGCACTGGTGAGGTGGGCTGTGGAGTAGCATCGTCTTCGTCGTCGTCGTTGACGCCCGGAAGTCCGGTGGGTGGTAGTGGTGGTGCTGGTGGTGGAGGTACGACGGGTCAATCGTTTCCCTATGTAGTGAAAACGCCACGTGCGGATAGTAAACTTATTCTGCAGAACATGGAGGAGGTATTGAATTCGGTGAAGCGCAAGCACAAACAAAAGCATCGCAGGAAGAAGGAGCAAAAGAAAAAAGCTCAGCAGGAGGCCGAAGCGGCGGCTGCAGAGAATGCAGCGAATGCAGATGCGGCGAAGATGAGTCAGAAAAGTCCAAAGAATCCCTTGCAGGAGAGTAAGAAGAATGTGGATGAGCTGGCTGGGGAAATGAAGAGTCCAATGAAGGCTTCGACGATATTGGATCATTTTGTGAGGACACCGAAGAAACTGGCAGACGTGGCTGAAAGTAGTCCGGCATTGAATGGGGCTGGGGGTGCAAAGAGAGCCAATGCCTTCGAGGTGATGATGAATGCGAGGAATAAGAGTATCGGATCGAATACTCCGGGGAAAGAGGCGGCAGTGGAGGATGGCGACGATGGGCCGAAGAGCGCGAGTGTGAAGAGAAAGATGTTTCTACAGGACTGGGCTGAGCGAAAAGGCGCAAGTAAAAGGCGCCTGGAGGAGGAGGCGAAGGACGCCTACATTGAGAAGACTATGAAACATCGAGCGAAGAGGTGAGATTTGTTTTTTTCACCAAGTTATGCTCTGCTTCGAAGTTCATTGTGCTTTCACAACGATCAAGGTAGTCGTCAGGAGATCCCAAACCAGCCACACAAAGCACTACAAGGATTTCTTCTCGATTTTCTGATGACAGTTAGTGTATTTCTACTTTTACTTTCAATCCCGAGAAAGTGGTATCACTGAAAGCACTGGAGGGGTTATTCGAAGTCAAAATATTGTTCTAGGAATTTGGAAATGGATCTTGGGATCCAATTACACCAGTTTTGGTAGTACACGTAGATAGATAGGTTGAAGGGGTGTCTGCAGCCAAAGATGTACTCGGAATTCGACGGATTCGTTGTGTAGAGAACGAGAATTAGTCCAACAGATTAGGTATTGTGTTAGCTAGTTCGCTGAGGTCATTAAAAGATACTTTTCCGGGGCTTGGGCATTCGCAGAGGATGTGCATTTAGTCACGCTGTAGCTCTGAGTCGCCGTAGTCCCTGCATAGATCTGTAAGGATACCAAGGAGGAAGATCAGCTGCGGCCTATTGAGTGATGAGTTCTTTGGCTTTATTGTTGAATTGGGCCCAAAGTAACTTCGAAAGATGCCACTACGAGAGTGTACTCAACATAGCAATGGCCATGTTGTAGAAGTTCGAGGAGATTTTGGAAGTAAGGAGGCTAGGGCCTAGCTTATCGGCCCTTTCCTTTCCTTGGAATCCTATGTGTCCCGGAATGATAGCATAGCGTGGTGTTGTGCCTTGTGTTGAGTTGAGTTCTAGTTAACATCTTTTGAGCAATTATGAGTTTGCTGTGATGAAAGTGGTGGCTTTGATGGCTGCTTGGCTATCGATGTAACTATTTCCAATGTTTCAGTCACCTCGTAACTCCTTTCTTTTTACAGCAGTTTCATATTTCCGATGTTAACAATCCTCTTATTTTCCCTTTCAGATTCAAAGAAATGCTAACCAATGGTCACATCGACAAACCGGAAGAGCAACCAGCAGTATCTGCCGAAAAACCAGATGAAAAGCCTTCTACCAAAGCAGCACACTCAAAAGTCCAAACCAGCCGCAAATCAAAACGCAATTCCAGGCATACACGTAGACTTTCGTCAGTGGATTCTGTGGAATCAGTTGACACCGTAAGTCAGGAGTCGAATGGATTTATGGCGAAGCTTAACTCACCCATCAAAAAGCGTGACAGTTTGTTGGGATATTTTCCAAAAAAATCATCACCCGCGGACGAAGCCAAAGTGAAGAAAGAACTGCCAATCGAAATTATTTCGGATGACTCAACACCAAAACGAGGGAGACGTGGTCGCCAATTGAAAGACCCCAAAGCAGCTCAAAGTACACCGATTCAAGTGGAAGTGGAAGCAATAACAACGTCCAGTGGTCGCCCAAAACGCCAGTGCTCAGGAAAATCCAAATATGATCTAGATCTAAGCCCAACACCAACAAAGGTTGAGGAGAAAACTAGTACTCGCGCGAGTAAGAAACTCTCCAGGGAAGAGCCACCTGAGCCAGAGATCATCGATCTGGATAGTGAAAGTCCAAAGTCAACTCCAAAGAAACTCGCACCGCTGTTTATCAAAGTTCTGCCGAAACCTACTCCGAATCCGGAGGTGCTGCGAGCGAAGCAAGAATTCTTGATGTCTGGAGTTCCGGAGAAAATGCGACTGGAAATGGTCAAACAGAAGCAATACGAGCAGTCGTATGAAGAGGCCATTGAAAAGTTTCCCAGAACGAGTCATGTCCGGCAGTTGAGTTCGGACGACGAGGCAAATACAGTGGATTTTGTGGTGACTTTCAAGTTGCGTAAGGATGAGGACCAGAAAACTCCAACGCGAAAGATTAGAAAACGTGCGATAGGCTCCCTTACCATGTGCAACCCGAAGGATTTCCGAGGGCAACACAAAAACAAAGCAGACACACAGAATCTACTGATTCCACTGCCACAAATCAGCAACAAGCGATTGATTGTCAAGGAGTGGAAACTAAGCTACGATCGATTTCCGACTTTCCGTTGTTATAATCAGTTGCGAGAGAAATACCGCTACTTCAGTGCAATAGACTCTGGACAAGAGGCAGAACAGGTCACCGAGTCTTTTGTTGTGACACGAAGCAGTTCAAGACGATCTCTTCCGAAGGCGAAATTCGATCCGGACGCCGAAGAAGAGAAACCACCTCCGTCGGCGCCGAATGGAGAGCTTCTCTTTACCGAGAAGTACAAAGCAATGTCCTCCGATCAGGTGTTGGTTAATCTGGCACCAGTTAACCAGCTGAAAGAATTTCTTTCCTCTTGGCGTGGGGTTACACGAGCTAATGATTCCACTGCTAGTTTTGACTTGAATGATTCTAGCAACAGCAATACTGGATCCTGCAACTCTGTTGTACTATTGGGGCCGACTTCCAGCGGCAAAACGAATGCGGTATTTGCCTTGGCTACCGAAATGAACTTTAACGTACTCGAAATCAATGCTGGCATGAAACGCACTGGAAAAAAACTTCTGCAGGAACTGCAAGAAGCTACACAATCACACCAGATTCGTAAGGATTCCAATGCGAAGGGAAAAAATCTGCTGAAGGCCACACTCAATGGTATCAAAAGGAAGAAGCAGTCAGGTGACGACAGCAGCTCAGAGCATGACCTGGAGCAAAGCGCCAGAAAGTCATTGATCCTCGTCGAAGATGCCGATGTAATTTTCGACCAGCATGATGCCGGGTTTGTCGACGCCCTCTACGCCCTGTCATCTACCTCCAAACGACCGGTGATTATTGTCGCAACAAATCCCAATTGCCAGCATTTGCAGCGCTTGATCAATCAGAACACGATTCAGTTTGCTCCAGCGAATGTCTTAAATATCTCCAAGTTCCTTTCGGTGCTGTCGCTGATCGAAAACTGTCCAGTCGAACTGAATGATCTCGTGAGTTTGTATCTGCTAAATCGCAAGCATTTGCGGAAAACCATCCTCGAATTACAGTTCTACATTCAAAGCGGCGGCGATCGGCCGAAAGCAAAGAAGGCTACAACATCAGAAGACAAAACCGGTGCGCAATTCTTTGCGTCACCAAAAAAACGAAGGTTCTCCGAAGAAAGCACAAGCGTCACAGAAACCGCAATGGACGATGAGGTAGAGGCGGGTAAGAAAAAGACCGACACCACCGAAGTAACTTTCCACAAGGGTCTGTTTGAATTCTACACCGTGTGTCAGAACATGAAGTGTCGTATTCCGTATCCTGTGGACTTTTGTTTACTCAGAACGAATTTGCCCGAAATTTTCAACGTCTCCAGGAATTTACTGGCAACAAGCGCATCGACGCGGAGGAAGTCTAAAAGTCCCAAAAAGGCGTGGTTAAGTGCAGCTAATCGACCATCGGTCACACGATCGTTGAGTGATTTCTATGAAAATTTATCGGTTTCAACCATGATTGCCGGCGTACAGGAGTGTGAAGATCGACTGACGACGAATTTGAGTGAGGATGTAGCCCATTGTCTGGTGGAACGTGCAATTGAGAAGAATTTGGCAGCTGGCCACTATGCTTACAATTTGTTTGACACTCCACAGAACAGGTGAGTTTTATTTAACTTCCACTTGTACTCCTTACTCAGCTTTGTTTGGGGATGTATGTTGGGTTGGATTGAATATTGCTTGTGACGTAGGGTGCGAAATGTATAATATTCTTCCTAGTACTTCCGGAATACTGGTAATAGCACTGCAAGTGCTTCTGGATTATAGCAAGATTATAGTAAAGCAGTTGTGTTTGCATAGTTTTTGGGGCATAATCAACGAATCTTTTGTGTTCTGTGTACTACTGCCTGCTTTTAGTACGGTTCCACCGGCAGCCTAAGCAAATGTTTCTAGACAATGAACAGAGGAGTCGTGTACTAACTTCGAGTGCACTTTGCCTTTTTGTCTTGTTTTCCCAATAGTCCCAGATGCAAACATACTACTCTACTATACAGCGTTACGCGAGTCAATCTATGCAAAGTATTGTGCTTTATGCTTTGAAAGGAATTGTTTAAAACACCCTTGAGTTGGTGGAGCGATCATTGTCTCCCTAAAGACGGTTCTGTGCAGATCTACTATTTAGAGTGTGTTTAGGAAGCAGGCATATGTAACACTTTTAGCAGGACTAATTCTAATATAACAATGGATCGGCATGATACGCATGATACGAGTCATAATAAAGTGTTCCCTAGCAGAGCGATAATCGTTGTCTGCATTCAAGAAAGTCAAGATTAATCATTTATAGGCCTTTTCACAAAAGGAGGCTATAAACAAAGCAATCTAACATACACAAGTGTATGCTTAGGCCAACAACGTCACCACACCTCTTCGCCGTAAGTACTCCGGCGGTTCTTATTTATGATCAGCCAAATACGAGTTGATTCAAATGGTTGGCTATTTAAAACGAGAGCCAATTTAAATTTGTCAGGTGTGGGGTATGCCGGCGATATAAGCACTCCATGAGATTGATTCGTGTCTATAATTTACGATGTTTCAGAGTACGACAATAGGCTAAAAATAGCCTTGGCCATGAAAGGAAATTATTGATTGATAATCTAAAGTCCGGGGGTGTTTGTTTGGAATTCGATAAGTAATTGAATGCTGCATGGTGGATTTGGTACGTGCAGAGGATCAGGCTATCGTGTTTTGGGTTCTTAAAAACTCACCTGTTTTGAATATATGGACATTGCACTAGATGATAAGGAAAGGAGAAGTAAATCAGGTAGGCATTGTGATAAAGTTCATGTTTTGTTCCAAGGAACATGCACGTGGGTGTAGACAAGAGTCCCCAAGAATAGAAGCGTTACTTTTACTTTCTTATCTCCTGTATACCCTTGTGGGTCTATAATGCCTACGCGCCATCGTGTGCGATTTCTGGGAATGTGTCTCAGCTCTCCCCAACTCTTTCCCAGTTGCCGTTCTGCCAGTACTGCACCACGTACTCCTAGGACCGCCGCGTATCCTGACATCCTGAGTAAGCGGGTTCCATTGCATCGCGTGATTTGCCATGTATCTGTCACCTGTCACTGCCACTTTCGTCGTCGTATGGTTGTGCCTCTAGGTTCATGGCCCATTCTCTGATAAAGTTGTTCGTTATACACACGGTTTGGCCAGTAAATCCCTAAGATATAGCGTAGGCATTGATGAACGTTTGCAGCTTCCTCGTGATAGTGGCGGTCGCCCTCCAGGTATCACAATCCAGGATTCAACATTCGAACGGAACAGTTGAGCTTGCATTACTACGCCAAACTGTGGACAGCATCCCAAACGCAGATTTTGCTTTGCCTATTCGGCTGGTTTGCCCAGCAATGCACAGCGGTCAATCGGAAATCTTCCTTCTTCCATCTTTCTCTCACCATGCCACGGGCTTACCCTTTAGTCCTAGATCTATGAACCCCCTCTGCGACTCCTGCCAAAAAATATCTAAATTCCTTCGTCTGTGCAATCAATCAATCGTATCGAACGCATGGTAATCACCGACATCACGCCAGTTAGCAAATACCTCAGACACCGTGTCAGTAATTATTTATAGTTACGCACAGTGCGATCAATTAAAATAAAACATTTATTTAAAACACGAATTAATTCAAACATTTCAAGTGGATTTCCTAATGGACAGAGATAAATTTATGTCTACAATTTACAATACTATTTCTTGGAGTACGTCAATGGACTAAAAATAGCCTTGCCCGTGAAAGAATATAACTGATTGATAAACTTGACTTTACTGAGTTCGATGATTAATGAATGTATGAATGTCAGCATTTGAAAGTTGGTACGTGCAGAGGATCAGGCTCTAACTCTGTGGTCGTAGTTGGACTTTGAGCTCGAAAAAATAGTTTTTCTACGAATTTATCGATCTGGTTGGTGTACACATCTTAAGTGGATTGTGTTCATTGAGAAGAAGGCCTATAGAAGAAGCCTTTAAACGAAATGTTTCTGAGTTCTCCGCAACGGAATGGAATGAAAAAACTAATTTTATAAATTTTGGTTTTCCACAAGGCTGTGTTGATAAAGAATAAACTTTAGGTGCCTTAAAGGGTCCTTTATCGCCACCTTAGTGTCATATTGTCGGAACGTTAGTCTGAACCTTAGACAAAGTCCTGTTGCAGGAAAAATACGAATCAAGTCTATGTGGAGTGAGTTATTCCACGGAGAACTACACATATGAACAATCGTGCTAAGCCTAAAAAATTGACTTTTTCATTTCATAATTTCACTGACTACTGACGTCTTCTTATAGCCTTTATACTGGTGGGATCTTCCAAGAACTTCCAAAACGTGAAAGTGAACAAAAAATCGTATCTGGGGCCCAGATAGAGAGAGGCCCTGCTCTCATTTCCAGAGTTCATACTCAACGAAGTTTCCGACGAATTACTAACAAATTTCCGTCGTTAAAAACGTTCCACCTAACAATCCCTTACTACCCAAACTAGCTACACAATAGTAGGAGATGATTTTGAATAGGTTTCACAGTGGATATTGTGTTTGCTTGTGCGTTGAACTTTGTAGGTCCGACATCTGACAATAAACAGCAATCAAAATCCACTGAAATATAGCATTTACCAACCATAACACCAAACATTAGGTATTTATCGCTCCAGCGATTGGCTTTCTTTCTAAAAAAAAGTTGAAAAGCCAATCATATGGGTGATCTACATACATATGTACATAGGTAGCAAAAGTATATATTTTTGTCAGCAACTGTTTTATTATCTATTCACTCAACATTTTCATCTACTTCCTTTCTTTTCAGTATCACCTTAGCCAATTATTACCCAGCACTGCCACTACGCTCGACTCGTTCTCTGGCACTGGACTACGAACCATCCCTCCGTTCGATTTGTCGAAGTGAAAAACTTCGATCATGTTTGGAACGCCGCGGCTCTCGTTTCTATCACTATCTCCGCAACAGTTGCGTCAACCTTGGTTCATTTTCAACAGATAACTTCGACAATGCATGCGATATTCTAACAGATCCCGCTATCGAAATCCTCTCTCAGGAGTCACAAAAATCCACTTAATGGATGAAAAAACAAAGAAACTGAAAAGAAAACAATTTATTTATATATATAAATGTATTTGTAGCAACTCAAAGTGTTCTAGGTCTCAGACGGTATTTTGCGTTTTTTAATGTTCGGCGTTTAACACAAAAAAAAAAAGTAAACGTATTTTTTTTTTAAAAATAATTTTAACATATATTTCTTGTTTAAATAGACAACAAATAGAAATAAAAAAACAACTATAAACAACATCAAACAAATATGTACATAAGTTAAGGTCTTCTTAAACGACTAAGATACTTAAGTTAATAGAAATGAAATAAATACATATTTTCAAACACAGAACAGGAACTTTATCCTTCGTCGCTTCTCTGATTTCGTACTGGACAGCGTTGCTTGACTTCCATTACTGGCAAGCTTGTAGTTATTCTCGGATGGAACTGGTGAATTCTTTGAATTGGAGGAAAGGATCTCAATCAATGGGATTTCTTTTGACGGAGTTAGCACTGAACTTACCTCAGCTAGAAGGCCGATTCTGTATTTTTTGAGATCTGATCCGGCGTCTGATGAGTGACCCGCTTTGCCGTATGCTTTTGTGGCATCTTTGCCAGCATATTCTGATATTAACTCGGCACCGCCAGGATGTTTTTCAATAAAGGCAGTGACATCGTAAACGACTCCTTTGATAATAAACCATGAAGGACTACCATTCTTGCCATTATTGTTGGCCACTTCGGCGATAGTGTAGGTATTTTCTAGCATTTTAACGATCTGCTTAGAGATTCTTTCGACTAATGAATGGTTATTGTTTGAATGGATGGTGAGCCTTTTATATTCGACCGTTCGATGGTGCACGCTAGGCGGTATCTAGCAGTTCGATAAGATAGACGGCACAATGAGAAAACGTTTACTCTGCGCCCTTTAGGTGATAACGCAGTCGTGACAGAAAAATACTACACGAATTATTGATAACTGAAGTAGCCACGAACGTGCACATCGATTTGTGAGATTATCACGCAACGTACGTGAGGCTTAGCGCTGGGGCACACTCTTGATTGTCATCAGAATATTACAAGAGGTTTTTGGTTTATTATTTTAATTTGTTTTTATTTATAATTTGTTTATAAATGTGACGTAAATCCGCAGGTGTGTTTCTTAATTTCGCGATAAATAGCAATACCTTACGGCTAGTCATTGTGGTTCCTCGTTGTTTATAAACGTTTTCGTTTGCATATTCTTCCGATTGAGTCTGACTAACTTCGATAATAAATCACTAAGAGGAGGATCTTTATCGGAGCAAGGAATTCTATTGAGGGAATTATCGACTTTTTATGAATATGACTGTGTATTGGGAATTGTTTTATCATTATGGACATTTTCGTGTCGGCTTGCTTCCAATAGTCATAAATTGTGAAGTGTATCGGTTATCAGCCGTTGAACGGAGAGCAATAAAACTATGCAGTTCTTGAGATTTTACAACATCAGCTTGGAAAGTTTTCATTTAATTTTCAATTGGTGCTTCTGATTTATTATGGAATGTTTTGGATACACCGAAGTAGGCAGCAGCAATAAACCCAGTAATGGGTATAAAAAGGAAGACATGTTGGAAGTGTACATCGTTCTATGAAATGCTGCATTATCTTCTTTGTTCAGAGGACAATTAGATCATAAGAAACGGACTTTTGTTGCTGATCCCCGCGTGAATGTTGTGGCACACCACACTGTCTCTATCTCTATTGCGAGAGGTGTGAGTTACAGAATCGTCAATCACTTCCACATACGTACTTCGCGATGGAAACAATCAGTCAGTTTTGCTACAAATTCACATTACCCCTAGAAATAGACTTACACAGGCCTTATATACCAATAGTCTTGGGATGTCCTTTTAAGAGACTGAAACAGTCGAATTTCTACCATCAGTCACAGCTCTTGCATTACTTTAAGACCCTACATGTCTAGGAACTCAGACGAAACTAACAGAGCTCTAATTCAATTTGCTTAGCGATAGGCCCTCACCATGATTCTAGAAACAACCATAATAGCAGATCAGGCAACTTGCCTCTCAAAGTAGATGTATTAGGTTTCACCTTTAACTCGATTCCTTAAAGGTGCACTACTCTGACTCTTAAAAGACAGAAGACGATCTGTCCAAGACTGCAGATTGATTCTTCCGCGCTTCCATAATTCAAGGCTTAAGTGTGTAGCCCGATATTAATTTACCACTTATATAGGAAAGAGTGCATAATGGAGCTGATAAGAAGCCTTTTATGTGAAAAAGCAGACATCACAGAAGTATATTCTTAGAAATACAAAACTGTTGATTTATCGGAACTGATAAGAACAGAGATAGCATGGACAAACCTTCCGTCTTGAAATTCAAGTATCAATGTCGAGGATTTAAAACAAAGAGAAACCTTCAGAACGATATTTGAATAAAAAGAGCACACATTCTATTAATTAAAGCCGCGGTTCGTACAAGTATCATCACTACCAACTCTAAAATATTGTTAAGAGCTATTCAACTATAGTTTATGGCAACATCGTGGCTACGCTCTAAAGCCTACAGAATACACCTATAAAGCTGCTAAAGATAAGTCCTGTTGTATTGCCCGCAATAACGATCCATCAAACCTTGGAATTGCCCAGCTCAAAGGAAACGCATCCACCCTAACACCCCACTTCAATGCGAAAAGGATGTTTTCAGTCACAAAAGAAGAAGTATCATCCAGTAACTTCCCTAAGCCTCTAGCACTTTGAGAACAGACATGGATACAGACCCAATAATAGTAAAATATTAATCCATCCTTTTAAACTCGATTTGTTTGTAATCGAGGTCTGAATTTCAGTAGTGGAATAGAAAACATCAGACTCAACGTCAAAGAAAAGAACCATAATAGCTACTGTTGGTACCACTGCTTGTCATGTATTTTCGAATAGTTTCTAGTAATGTCAATCTACTCACGGATTTGAATGTTGAAGAAACCTAAATAAACTAAACTACATGCACTCCCAACAACAATCCGAACTGACTTCTACTCTCAGCCCGAAAAGAGAACAGAAATTCGTCACCGCTGCGGTATGCGATTACGAAAGCCGTGATTCCCCATAAAATGGTTGTATGTTCGCCGCTTGTACACGCATAATTCTGTTGCCTATTTTTACAATCAGATTGTCTTGTTTTTATCTTGTGATGACTAAGGGATTCCATTCCGCAAATCGATCGTTAATATTCAATGTTATCCAGGAAATGAAGCATTTCCCTGTTTGCGTTAATTACCGATCCAGTCATGCATACTAGTAGTCCGATTCCCAGAATAAAGTGCCAACAGACCTTCCTCGGCTCAGCCCTAAATAACACCAGATATCTCCTCGACAATATTTGGCATTTAGCACTGTTATGACACACAAAAACAGTGGCAGAGTGGAAAACCCAAATCTGATATAATGTTTTTAGGTCCCACCATGACGGTCGCGTGCGTGAATAGGCGGAGACTTAGGACCCATCAAGATCAACACTATCCGATAGCATATCACACTCCTTGACTAGACTAATGTATGATTAGTGTTCACCAAGTATCTGATTAGCTGATCCATTGAACAATTCAGTCAGACAAACTTTATCATGTACTTGTAGCAGTTTATTGCAATCAGTTTAACGTGACTGATTACTGCCAGAAATTTGTTTAATTTGAACGATAGTAATCAATTAACCGTGGTAATTGCTGTGGGCAAACAAATACTTGAAATGACCTCACTTCAAAGTGATTATGCGGAAAAATAAAATAGAACTTTACAAACAGTCCTAGAAGACGGAACAATTAATAGGTACACACCTACTTGTCAAGCACAGGAACGTTGAAGCACATAAACTCTTCAACAAGTGGGAATGTGTCCCTATTTCTGTGACTGGAGAGAGTAGTTGGGGATTTCTTCTACCAAAGTTTTTCTGGGAAGTGAGGAGCAGAAAGATTTTGCGACTATATTGAACGATAACCAGGATTTTAAGTTAGGCCTCCAGTCCAAGAGGGCCAAAAATGCAGAGCGCGACACTTCTAAATAATAACTCCGATCGTAAACCAATTCTGGCTTTGGGTTATCCTCTGCACATTTGTCGTTAGCTACCAACCTACGCCTGAGCTTACCTATGAAGCTTGTACAAAGTTTAGACCCAGAATATTTGAAAAAATCGAATATAAGGTGAACGATAATATCCAACAAGGCTTGTTCAAACTGCATCGTTGAATGTCGGTGAGGATATCTCAGTCTGGAACAGTACGATCTAGAGCACATTTCTGACCTAACTAGCGCAACTTGAAGGTCTCACCAAGCGTGAGTTGGAACAGGTAAGTAGCTACTGTCATCATGTAAGTCATCAATGTGCTGTACTATGGAGCAAAGAGTTCGAGGTTTTTTCAAGGTCCCACCTCTCGCGAGCATCTGACAAACATCCGAGAGTATAACTATCATGAGAAAGCTTCTAAAATAATAAATTCCCCTTCGGACACGGTATTGAACAGCGGGCCCCTTCCATTCGTGTAAAGAATATAACTCGCACAGTCCCATCGCCCTGGGTCCCATCGCCCTGGGTCCCATCGACCTGTTACGCCAAATATTTGTATTTGAATTTGTAAATGTTAAAGGAAATTTCAAGTGGTATCACAAGAGCCAGCAAACCATTATGGAACGATAGATGTCAAAGAAAGAGAGGGTGTTGGATAAATCTAAAAAGGATTGTGTACAATTTGGGATACAGACTCTGACCTCTCGTTACTATAAAAGATCAACATATCTTCAATCATGCATAAAGAGTAAGTCCTTGACAATATGGGCTTCCAAAAGGATAGTGCAATCCATCACACTGTGCCAGAAATGATTAAAATGATATGCAAACTGGCAACAAGTGTTAGGTTGTACAATCTTGCAAGGTGACGAATTAAATGGGACAACAAGCTCAAAGGTTTTGATGGTAATATAGAATCTCCAGGTTGTATAGAAAAATCATAAACGATTCTCAAAACCAGCGCATGTTTGGAAAACTTGGCGACTTCTTCAAGACTCGTACAGTTTTGGTGAGTTTATAGATTTAGGTGAATCAAGCTTAGCTTATGACACGATTAGTGAAAACTAAACACGGAATTCGCCTTCCCAAGAAAGCCACTTTAAAATACAAACCACCTTACTTTGTATATTTAAATAGTAAACTATAAATTGAACAGCAAGCTCTTGATGGTAATGTTAAATCTCAAGCTTGTACGGATAATCAGAAACAATTCTTAAAACCAGCACATGTTTGGAAAATTCTATGACTTCTCCAAGAGTCATACTTTTTATTGAGATTTCAGATACAGGATTCATGTACATACCTAGATACTTATGACATGCTTAGCGAACGCTAAGCTCTGAGTAATGGACACCAAATCCACGTTTCTTACACAAGCCCCTTTAAAACACAAACCACCTCACTTTGTATATTTAAATTATTTAATATTTTTTTCTTTATTTACAAATAACTATTTCAACTCGTTAGTTTTCCATTCCGTTATGTATGCATGTATATATTTAAGACAATATCAATATTTGTATTTTTTCACAAAAAAAAATCACTTACTTCAAATTCCCTTTCGTAATGCAAAACAAAAAATAATAAACCTTACATCGTTAAATATACACTAAAAATTATTACAATGTTTTCTTTAACTTTAATAGATTTTTGTAAAAATTCTATTGTATTATACATACATATTTTGAAAACTATATTTCCAATTTTTTTTAATGATTTTTTCTTTGTCTAACAATTAGAGAGCATTTATTTCACAAAAAAAAAATGATTTTCGTAAAAAGATTTTCACACTCTTAAATGCTATGGAATTGTTTACAATTTATAATTTTTTATGTAAACGAATTAATGTTTAAATTATGTTTTGTGAAAATTTTTATTTATTTATATATGTATGTATATGTATTTAAGGTGTTAGTTATCAATTTGAAAACATAACTAACTATTTTGTCTTTAAGAAAACTCCTTATGTTTCATTTTTTGTTTTTTTAAGTTTTTATGTATAAAAATGATTCAAGATATCTATGTAACTATGTATATCCTAAGAAAATTATTTTATACTACAAAGCTCATGTTGAATTAAAGTTAAACAATTGAGGCAACTCATATGACAAATATAACATAACATGCATACGTGGTACATTTGTTACTATAATTAAAACTTCAACCAATATTTTGTTATATAATTAAGGCCATTAAATGTGTGTCTATGTTTTCTGTTCTTTTTGTTAAGTTAAAGGTAAAAATTACAAAATGTTGTGTAAAATGAAAGCAATCGTGTGAGTGTTTGATGTGTGATTTAACATTTGGCACTGATTATTCGTTTTCCTACAAAAAATAAAAATCAATTGAAACCAAATACAATTAACAAAGTAAAGACTAAGAGGGTGGAGTTATGGTAGATAAGGTATTGAGGTTGTATGTCCAAAGCGATAAAAGCAACTACACCGAGTAATGTAAGGCAGCCCATACACGAATCAATAGTTGGACAAGCATGTGCAGTCATTTGTTTAGCAAGGCAGACTGGCCTAGTAAGTAGATTTGAAGCTAGATTTCAGTGCACAATGTTCCTTGTATTCCGAGCGATAGAAGAAAACTTAATATTGGCTTAGAAGGACATTTAGTAGCTGGAATTGTGGCTGGTAGATAAGTGGTATGAAATAAGTTCTGCAAGTGAACACAGTTTAACTAGGATGTCATTAGGAAAACGCAAAGGTTATTGTACTTGTGTACCAACAGAAACCTTGAGGAGTATAAGATCGAAACAAAAAACCAGTGTAGACACTCAATTTTCACTCTTCAGGTTGTGTACAACCGTTGAAATATCCTAATCAAAACCATGTTGGCCAGCTCACCAATGGATATAAGAACTATCAGCAAAGGTCTTACCTGGGTATAAGACATCAGTGGGATAAGTTAAGCGACAAATCTGTGCAGTACCCAGAACCATCAACATAACAACTACTAATTGAAAGGATTTTCGTGTGTAAAATAAGATTTCTAGCTTGTGGTTGCGTTGATTGGTAGATAGAATTCAACTTTGAAACAACTGAGAAATAAAGTACCAAAGACATTAAAATGAACTCCTTACTGAATGACTATTGACTTCATTGATCAATGGGCTGCAGTTTGGCTCTGTCTGTCTTGCTTGGCTCAGTCTCAGCCTCTCAAGATTCACGTTCTAGCGTATAGTATGAAAAACGATTCGATCTTACTTGGATTCTCCCAGTTTTAATCTACAGCACAACGACCAAATCTGGAGTGGAAAAGCTGCCAGATGTCGAAAGTATAGGAGAATCGCTTCGCACGATTTTAAAGACTTTCGTCTCCCCGACGGGTTCCACGATAGGGATGGATCTTTCTCATAACCAAGTTTTTATGGTAGTTATACTCTCAAATGTTTTTTCTTTAAAAAAATGGTTTAACTTTGTCTGGAAAAAGGGTCTTGAGATTCTACTTAGTAGACTGATCCATAAACTGCTGATCCACGTCCTTTTTGAAAGCATTTATTGATCACGAAAGTAAGTTGAAAGCATGTCACATATGGACAATAAGGTTGCCCATCAGCGGATTGTAGGAGTTTTCGTTCAGACCTTTTGCTCAAGTTATAAAACTAGCTTGTGATTGAGATACTGTAGTGGAATCCTCTAAGGTGAAGCCGATTGCTGAAAATTACAACCTTCTCATATGCACTTTCTAGAGTGATCATAAGATTTTTTCTATCGTTTTTATGTGAAAGCTATTTAGGTCTCATTTCCATATAGAATCATATGAATTAGTAAGAATCATGTCAGAGTTTAGAGAACGTCCGACCGAAAAAATGTAACTTGACATCATAATTTTTTGTAAAGCTGTATTCGCATTATTATTTTTTGTCTTGCGCCTAGGATGCTCTCAACCCGAAGTATTCTACTAGGAATTTCTTGTGTCATCTTTTGGGTAGGATTGAAGTTTACTTTCAGTAGTATTCGGTACCCATACCTATTACGAATAGCATTCCTTATATAAGCATTATACTGCAGTGATAAACCGTGTAAGAGGCGTATATTGTTTGCAGGGTTGCTGGGGACTCATTTCTGTATGTATGCCTAATGGATGCCAAATTTTAAGTTTTGGACGTGGTCTATAGTTTGAATGAGTGAATCTTAAAAATTATGATTTTTGACATCAATATCTCAAGTTTTTTTTTTATAAAATTTAGGATTCTAGGTCACCTGGCGTACGCATAAAACTACAAGTGTGTAAGTTAAATAGATTTTCAGTTGTAAGGCTGTCGAAATTGTAACTCGAAATTGCCGCGTCACTGGATGTTGGAGAAAAAAAGCCTAGGAATGGAATGAAGAATATCTTTCTTCTTGGTAAGTCTCAATATGGAATATATGTATATCGCATCACACTCATACTTATTTTCATCTTCATTCTGTGGCCAATAGACTTTCGCAACAAGCCCAAAAGCTTATCTTCCACTAGCTGTTTTCAGACGTAAGAAGCCTATTTAGAGAAGATAGCGAACAGAACATCCCACATCCTCGACTCCAAAGCGAATAAACCAAACGAAAGCATAAAAGCAAAACATCAAAATAATATAACTCAAAGTTGTTTGTGTATATATAATTGTTTGTATTTTGTTTTCTTTTTATTATATATGCATAATTCCATTCAAAACAAAGTTTAAAAAAAAAAAGTCCAAATTAAAGTCAATCTTATATATTTACGTCGAAAAGAATAAAATAAAATTATACGTTTACCTATATAAATATCGAAATGTGGCTTAGTTCGAGGTTACCTCCATCAACCTCTTAACATATACTACTACATACATATGCAGATATAGTATATTAATTCTCGAAAATCTTAAAATTGTTTTTCTTTTGTTTTTGTTATTCTCTTTTTAGTCAGTCGATATATTAATAAGTAAATCAAATTAAAAAGTATGTATATATATTTATTTTAGCTGAACATATCTTATTTCTTTTATTTTAATAGAAAAAAAAATAAAAATTTGAAACTGAAATGTAGTATTTGCATTTGAAAAATAAAAACTTAGCTATTAACACTATTTTTGTTTTGTTTATATAATTCTTTGCATATTTATGGAGTTTACAAAAATTTATATTCTTATGATTGATTTATTTATGTTTTGTTTAAAAATTTATACTAAATTTACACTACGATCTCTTTTCAAGGCGTGTTTTTGTTTTATATTTTTTATCTTTTCTTTTGTGTGTTGGGGTTTTTTATGGTCTTTCTTCTGGTTAAGTGTGTTCATTTTTTACTGGGTTTTTCCTTGATCCGTATAATTAGAAAATATACTTTCGTATATAGTATATAAGTATATATATAAAAAAAAAAACAGAAACGTTGAGGAAACTAAAATTAAAATTTAATATTTCTTTGAGTTTTCATACATTTGGCAATATCCAGGAGTGGTGTTTCCTCGTTTTTATGAATAAGACTTTCGTTTATTTATATATGTATATATAAGTATAGTTATGTATTTTACACACTCATAACAAGTTTTTTTTTTTTGAAAAATATGTTGTTTTGTTTTTTAAGTTAGAAATATTTGTTGTTTTTATTCCATGGAATTGTTTGATTTAATTTTTGTTTGTTTTAACATTTCTTAGATTCATAACGTTATTTAATATATATATATATTTTTTATATTATTAACTAGAATATTAAATTTGCCTTTATGAATATATGTATGTATATATAAATATTTTGTTTTGTTTTTCTTGTAATTTATATGCAAACATTAATTTTTCGTACTTTTTCACAGAAAAAATATAAGATTTCTTGTTTGTTTTGTTAATTTGTTTAGTTTTTAACTTTTGCCGATTTTTTTTTTAAGCTACAATTAGAAAAAAAGGAAGAAGTTACAATTTCTTTTTTATTTTCTTTAAATTATTCGAATTTTTATTATTTAAATTTGGTTTTGAAATCGAATTCGGTTTTCATTATTAAAAAAATTTTCGAATTTTTATTTTAAATTGTGTTTAGTAATAGTAAGTTGAAAATTCTAAAATTTATTTAAGAGAGAGAGAGAAATACCTAATGGTAGGTATGTGTATGTAGGTAGGTTAATTTAGAAATGCAACTTTCTTAGACCGTTTGAGTGGCTCCGTTCCATTTCGAAATCACTCTGCTCTTTTCGTTTAAGCCTTCTTCACACGCCCTTATGATGTTACAACGTTCGTTTAAATTAATTTACATTATGGAAGAAGACACTAACTACAATTTGTTTTACTTTATCTATTCTTCAGTATATATATATATTTATTTATGTATAAGAAACAGCACATAAAAAATGTAGTTAATATATAAGTTTATTGATTTCCTTTACAGACAATAGATAAATGAAGAGAATTACAAGCTACGTTGAGGGTAAACTTTATGTATATATATATAATTTTTTTTTGAGAGATCAACTCTCCACACACAGGCTCCAGGCACTCACTTAAAGACATTTAAAATTTGTAGAAAAACAAAAGAAGAGGAGATTATCAAATACAGCTTATATTTATGTATACATATATGTACTCTGTAAAGTTATAAATTTATAGTTTGTTTCTTTTTTTTATTATTTTACAAAATTACATACACTTACGTACAAGCACACACGCAGACGATCTCAAGCTCAGACAGAGAGAAACAAAAAAAAATGCACTTACAAAATACACGTTAACAGATGGAATTTTTTTTTTTAATATATTTGTCCCGGGGGTGTTGTTTCGTTTTCTTTAAATTTTAATAGAAAACCTTTCTCACAATATCCCATTCGTGTAGTACTGATAGCCATCGTAGAGTTTCGTTGAGAGACTCTTTAGTGAGTCTTGGACAAGTTGTTCCACTTTGCGTTCCATTTCTTGTTCGGTTAGATTCATGTGGAAACGTTTACGGAGATTCTGTACGGTGCCAGAGCAACCATTTTTAAAGCATGGCAATTGGGCATCTATTTGAAGAGAGATAAAATGATTGTACTGACTCTGGGGAATATGAAATGAAAATAACGAGAGTAACTTACTGCTGCGCATGATTTCGACAAAATTAATTATTCTGTCCATGTGCTTGCGTGCGGTCATCATGCCGATGAGTAGCAAGCGATTAAATTCAGTCCATAATTCAGATGATGTGCCACCCATGACGTCAACAAATTCTGGAGTAAGTTTGAATGGTGATTGCTCGAATCCTATAATAAATGATTAAGTAAAAATCAGGACAAAGGGAAACGGATAAACGCTTACCTAAATTCTTTGGCGATATACTGAGAATGAAACCGAAATCTATGTGAATCAGATGACCATCTGAATGGAGCAGAATATTTCCATTATGCCTGGAAAGGAAATAAAATATGATTAGATGTACGGGAAGGAAACAATGGCATAGGAAAATAAAGATTCTGATTCTTTCTTGTTTCATTTGGATGAGCCTCATTTTTTCTTGGACAACCATTCGCACAGACCCAACGACTTTTTAGAAAACTCTGAAAAATTGTCGAGATAGATGCACCATATGAACCCGTCATGTGAAAGTCCTACTAGAATCGACATAAGGTTCCTTCTAATGAACCTTAAGACTCTTCCAACTAATCGTGTTGCAAGGAGTTACCACAATCGGTTCACTGGCGACATTGTCAGTGTCATGATGGCAAAATAGAGTCACCAAATCGGTCAGGACAGTACTGTTTACATTCGAAATACTTAGTATAGAGGCACATTTCTGGTATCGCATACTCAGATCTTTGAACCGTGCGGTATACTGGTATCTAGATCTAAAAACAAACAATACAGCCCCCGACAACCTGATAAACTTTTACAACATCTCTCCCGTAAATGAAACTGTTTCCAAATACCTGCCATAAATTTCATAAGATTACCACTTACCTGTCTTTAACCTGCAGTAAATACGAGATAAGACAATAGGCTGCACAACTCTGCACAAAGTTCTTTTGTGCTGTCTGGAATCGTTCACCATCAGCTTCTCCATACTCATCGATGAAATAATCTCTCAAACTCTTGTTTGAATTCTTTTTGATTTGATGCAATGATACGGTATTCAGAATGGGCTCAATCAGACCACTGTCATTGGACAAACAGACAATTTTGTACGGTCGCACCCAGAGATCGACGTTTTCTTCATCCCAGATTATTTTGAACATCTATGGAGAGCAAATATTAGTAAGTTCTGCTTTTTTTTGTATTCCGTTTGTTAACATACCTGAAGAAGCTGTGTAGCCATTAGTTCCTGCCGCAGATCATCACCGCACTTAACAATCGCCGAGAGGAGACGCCAATTGGAGAGATGTCCATAGGGTGAGGAATCTCGTATTTGCTTCTCCTTCTCGTGCCATGGTTCCTATTTAAAACAATTTCAAAATTAGCAAGTGCCGAAGAAGCAAGTTAGAGAGGAACAAACCTTTAATGCAGCTGCTGAAGGATCCTCTGGATCATTGCTAAACGATTTGGTGTTTTCACAACTCAAATTGTTGCAGTGTCGCGTCCGCACATCGCCAATGTTGAATAACGCTGGAATAGCTGCAAATGGACAAGACAACTATTAGTATATGTACAGACTGGAAATGTGAAGAAAATCTTTACCCCTACCTTGATCCCTTGAGTCGCAAGAGTCCAAGGACATTTGTGATATTGAATCCCTCTCGCACAAGTGCTTATGCATATTCAAATACTGCGCCGTGATCTCATCATCCTCCTGAGACCACACATCATCCTCCGTCACATGTAGAACAGAGTCCAGTCCATTGTGTGAATCCGATGAAGATTCGGACACTTTTTCATTCTTTCGTGCACAACAATTATCCTTTGATTCCAAGTGCTCCTCACTCTTTGTGTGCCTCAAGCTGGGCATCATTTTCAAAATCACTGGCGATGAGTAGATATCATTTACTTCGACCACTTCAACGTAAATGATATACGGCGTCTTATCCTTCGAATTGAGGACGGCAGTCTTCTCTTCAGTGATGCGAACCACATGGTGTGGAATGTCTGAATACAATGGTAACCATACGCGGGCGGGTAAATTTTTATTGATCAAATTTAAGAACATTCTTAGGGCACTGGTCTTCTCAGCTTTCGATGGTAATGATGTTAAATTCTTGCCGACGTTGATTAGCGCCTTCATAAATTCCTTCTGTGGAGCTGTCTTTGGCGCGCCACATGTGCAGACTGTCTTATGGCCAAGCAGATCATTCACTGTTCCACGAACTGATTCAAAGCATGTGCATCCATTGTCGAATGCCCGTCCGGAGGTTAGATCACCTAAGCACAGTTTCGCTGGTGTCGAAGGGAACGGTAGAGATGGCATTTTAGCCGCCGACAACCTAGATCCACTGAGAAGCACTGTCGCATCCGATTGAGAGCGGTGATGCGTCTTTTTAGCTGGCGAGGAAACTATCTGCTGCGTTTTCAATTGCTTTCGCTCCTTCTTCGAGAATATCTCCTTCATCAACGCCAATTGATTCTTCTTGCTCGACGAAGAGTTGGTATCCACCTGATAGTTGTACGCCTCCAACAACCATAAACATTTCAAAGAAAAATCCACTGACTTTCTGCACCGAATGGTCAGATAGGGGTCAAGCACCTCTGCCAACTCATCCATTTGAATGTACATTACAATCAGTTGAGGAATATAAAGATCCACCTCCTGGTCGGGGAAACTAAAGATCTTATTACCGATAAAACTGAGCACACCAGGCTCCTTGGAATAGAACAGATAATGGATGGCAAAGTGTATGTTGAAGACGGGCGATTCGAAGAAACGCAATAGCCCGCTTGGACCCTTCTCAGTCTTGGTTGGTTCGCGTGGTGGTTCCTTTTCTCGGACAAAACACTTGACTACTCCTGGAACCGCCTTCAATTTGTTCAGCGATGAAACTGATCCCGATTTTACCATAATCGGCTTTACTTCCACTTCGGTTGTTGCTGTAGATGGCGTCATGACTGGTGTCACAGTAAGTGTGGGCAGCGGATGCACTTCCTCTGTAGGTGAATTAATCTTAGTAGCTGCTGCTGCTGCGGCCTTTTTGCTGGCATTTGACGAAATCAATCCAAAGAATTCCTTCTTTTTGGAAATGTCCGTTGGTGATTTGACATCATTTGTCACAGCAGCGCTGTTCTCCTCGCCCGCTTTGATCTTTGCTGCGTTTTTCTTCTCATGATTCTCGATGATACTCTGTGCGGTACGAAAGATGGCATTCTTCGTCGCTCCAAAGAAATTTTTGAATAGCACCTCGTTTCTGATGTGCTCTGACTTGTTGGCCGGCTCTAGAGCATAAGCTTTTGAAGTTTTACCCACAGGCAGTGCATTCTCCTCGGTTGATGGCGATTGTGTCGTCAAATCACTGCCATTATCATCAGGCACTGGTGGCGGTGGACTATCAATGCATATCGGCACGAAAATGTGATTGTTTTCCATGCGAATAGCTACGTTGGACATATTCTGGTCACGGTAACGCGTTCTCTCCTCAGTCACTGATTCAGCAGTTGGTGTGGTAGGATCTTCGTGCCTTTTGCGTGGTCTCAGCGTATGACAGTCGGTTTCGGGTGATTGATAGAAGCATAAGTCTGACTGCAACATGCCGTATTCTTCATCCATGGATGTGGTGTCCAGGATCTCAATGCATTCCTCTTCGGCATCCATCTCCCCAGAATCCAAACTCTCGTGGGAATGCCGAATGCGATTCAGCGAAACCTGATCTGACTCGGAACCACAAATTATTCCTGAAAAGATAAACGAAACCATGTAATCTACGTGCGCCTAGTAATGGCTTTACTTTATCACTCCATGTGACACATTTATGGATTGCACATGAAATCAAGATAAGCAGTCTGTCTTCAAGTGACTTACCTGAATCGTCAGAACCCAAACTGGTAAGGTCTTCACGCTTTTTATTACTACTTTCTGGTACGGCAACTTTGGACGAAGGAACAACAACTGGAGGTTTATTACTATTACTATTACTACTTATGTTGCAGCTGGGATTCTCACTCGATTTTGGTCTTGGACAGGGTTCAACTAGAAAGACAACTAAGTTTAAGAAATGCTTGAAATATTAAGCAAAACAATGGTTTCCCACCTATTACGCTAGAATTTCCACTGGAAGCTGATGATGATGATGTCGATGAGGACGATGATGATGATGATAGTATACACTGTGATTGGCCGGCAATACCTGTCGATGAGATTGGACTACTACTGCTCACTGTTGATGTTACTATTTTCGAGCACATTGTCGAACCGAGAATGGAATTTGTGCAGAATGTTGTTTCACTTTCGGCATTTGGTGATGAAACTTCAACCTAAAATTAAATTCAAAACAAAAAAACGATCAAAATTTAAATTTGTTTTAACTGAAAGGTGTCAAAAATATTAATGTTTACATTTTTGAACGACTTTTTAGGAGATACGTGTTTAATATTCCAAAGAAAGTGTTTAGAGTTTCAGTTCAAGGATTGGTACAACTTTCTTTAGGTAAGTAGTTCGTAGGTTATCAAGCGACTTAAGGCTTACAGTCTTTCGCGTCGATAGGATATTTTTTATTCCTACTAGGAGCGGTTCAACTTGTGTTTGGTATAAGTTTCTGTAAGATATACCAATGCTTAAGCCAGCCCTTGAAACACCTAAACAAAATCATTCGAAGAATTGCTGCTCCTGGGGCCTGCGGCATTCACTTGCTGTTCTGAATAGTGATGTTGGCCTAGTATCAGAGACTGTTAAAGAGCACCAAAACTACACCTACCTCAGCGAGTATCGCAAACGTAAGTTGAGGGCCAACAACACCTCCCTTGGGAGTGCATGCATTTTAAGTCAGACTTAAAGTCGTAAAATGTTCAGAGGACTGCTGACACATTTCCAAACAGATATCCAAACAGAAAGCCTTGAAGACCCTACGGATTTGCCAAATATCCTACGAATGCCTCTATAAGCAGTATATAGAGAAAGGCTAGCTACTTCCCTCTTTTTGTGAACAAATAGAAAAGTCATGTCTAGGACTGCTCACATATGTATGTATAAGGGAGCGTTTCACATTTTAGAACAGCATTTGCTAAAGGGAAAGAATCATCTTTGACCCATTCAGCCCAGATCTAGACCTTATCAGCTTCTAAAAAACAGAACAGAGAAACAGAGGGCTACCATTAAAACTGAAGGATTCCAAGCAATAGAGTGAAAATAACTCTGGTCATGATATAATCACTGCTCCATCCCGGTGAATCGCAAAAACTGATAATGCTACCTCGAGACCCAGTCCAAACCAAAAACCTTGGCCCTCTTCAGCTGACATACACAACTGATTGACTAATAAGACATATAATCCCTGTCTACTCTTGTGGAGCTGACAAGACAGAAGATTATAGAATTGGCAACATGAAAACGTACCATACTCCATCCCTCTTCCTTTTTAATCTTCTAAGACGACCAAGTGATATATTGGTCAAGTATTATCTCCTGCGTGTTTGTAGTTCGATGTAAACGTACCTCAACTTTTACCCATAAAGTACCTTAGCTGAATGTCCCAGCCGAATACTATCTAAGGCCAGTATGGACAAAATGGTTAACAAAACTCAAAAGTGTCAAGCCTTCTATGTTTTCTTAAGAATTTCTTGTTAAACACACTTCAAAAATGTATGAAATTCGACCTGGACTCTGAATATTTCGCAATATTTCTCTTCCTCCCCATTGTACGTGATTCAAAAGCACATATTTATACAAAAAAAAAAAGATTTCCAAACAGCACTCAACCAGAAATATAAACAAACTATTCCCACGATCTGCTTACAGAATAACTATTTATTTAATGTAAAATTTAAAAGCCTAAACATCCTCCACTAAGAATAACATCGCAGTGCCCGCGTACCTATAACTTCATTTAATTGAATCTCATTCGGAATAAGATAACAATAAACTTGAAGGAAACACGTCAAAATAAAAAACCCAGAACCAAATACAATCATTTAACCCAACGAACGAAAAAAAAAAAAAACGGCAAACCTCAACAAATTGCCAAATTTATCAGAGTAATTAAATTTATCACAACCAGTTCCAAATATATACATATGTACGTCACGTCAAGGTATACAACTTAGAACGTCACTCATTGTAGACCACTTTAAATCTGTGGGCAAGGGGACGGATAGGTCTATTAAATAAACGCTTATCATTGTTGGTTTTCTACTTTTAAAAGCTTTTTTTTTGTCTTAGAGAACTAGTGGGCTTCGTGTGGCGGAATCGTTGCCAACTACTCGATTGCGTAGTTCATTCATCTGGTACCGTATCGACACGTTTTGAAAAGAAAATGTGGATTGTAAGAGATTTAGTAAGAGTCAGCATGGAAAAAGTCTCTTGAAATGGAATTTCGTCTCATATCTCCTTTCCCTCAGCGTTTTCGGTCAAACGGACCAAAAACTTGACCAAGAAACCCAAATCGCTTGATTTAGATTTTGGTGCACTCAGTTGCCAGATATGTAGGATTTCGAAACACATGGGGTGCACCAGTGTCAAGCATGGAAAAAGTCCCCTGAAATGCAATTCCGTCACATATGTCCTCTCTCTCAGCGTTTTTGGTCAAACGGACCAAACTCAACAAAAAACTTGACCATAAAATCCAAATCGCATGATTTAGACTTTGGTGCACTCAGTTGCGAGTTATTTAGGATTTCGGAACACATGGGGTGCACCAGGGTCAAGCATGGAAAAAGTCCCTTAAAATGCAATTTCGTCACATATATCCTCTCCCGCAGCGTTTTTGGTCAAATCGGCGAAACTGAACAAAATACAAAACACAATTTGGTTGCAATTTCTGGAAACCAAGTAATTGGCTTCATTATCCATGCTTTCCGCATGAGGGTGTGGATTAGTTCTGCCGGCGACCATGACGTTTGCCACGTTTCACGTTCTACTGCACTTTCTGCGATACTTGAAGCTTAGATTCTTCAACTGGTGGGTCAACCTCGATTCACCCGGAAGTTTGAACGTAGTACTGTCATAGCCAAGTAGTTTAGGTTGTAGTATACACTATCATCGAACAAAAACAATAACAAATCATTATCCGAGTCACTATCTCTCGCTACACTAACCCCTTTGCACCTAAACACAAAACCTTTTCGATAATCACAACCGATTCGCGTCACTCCAGAGCGATTGCATTATTTCACCAAAAATTTTCCAATTTTATGTCGCTCCCGCAGGAGCAACAAATTCGTTACTGATTCCAGAGAAACAAAGACAAAAAACCGAACTCACCTCAGGTATTCGCTGTAGGGCGCTATCTAAGCTACGATTTCGATGATGTTGCGTAAGATTGATGCGAGTATTTGTCACTTGTGATACAGGTGGCAAGAGAATTCCCATTGATCTGCAATTAAAAGAAAAAAAATAAATTTATTAAGAATTTTCCATCAACAACAAATAAATAAACTACTAACACTGATTGCGATAAAGCTCGTCTGAACTTTATGCCAACTCGCAAGCACTCTGACAGACTCACACTTTGCAGGGCAAGAACAGCGCAAAAGTGTAATAACGATCAGAACTGGAATTGTTGTTTCATTTATTTTTTTTTTTTGAAAACCCCCACCACCGTCGCACATATGTACACTTCACAGGCGCAATCAAGAATAGAAATTTTTAGTTTTTTTTTTTGTTTATCAGTAAAAGAACGAATGTGTCATCGACAGCTGATAGGGAAAAAACCAAACAAAAACAGAAAAACAGAAAAGAGAACTTCTAACCTTATCAGCTGTGCGAGCGAGCCGAGCACCTATTCACTTTGATAAAACAAAAATCGATAAAAGGTAGTTTTTTGCACTGTTTTGGGAAATTTCCCCTTTTTCCGAGGGAAATTATAGCAGCTTTCCGAAAGCTTTCGGTGTAATCATTTGAATTTGTGGGGCGTATACGTAACATTTTTTTATTTTTTTATTTTTTTGTTTCATCATAATTCTTTTGTTGTTGTATACGTAATGTCGGCATAAAATTTAGGAATTACATATTCTTTGTTAAATTTGTTAAACATATGCAAATGCAGTGATCAGAGATGGAGATCGCTGTCGGACGATGTAACTTTCAGTGTTGTCTTAATTAATGCGAGTTAGCTATGAATGTTGCAGTTACAACAATGCCTATTTTACGGTAATTAGTTACAGAATATTTATGCTCGACATGAGCTTCAATGAAAGTGTATCTGTTTGGGATTTTATTGCACATTTTAAGCGAAACATTTTGATGGCACGAACCTGATTGTTTCCATTCGTCACGATGTCTGGCCTGGTCGGCTTTACAATGGACCATGAAATCGAGTATTCTATACGAAGTCTGTGCAAAATATGAAGGCTTCGAGTCTTCTATATACTTGGTGAAATATCCAACAGGTCCGTAAGGAACTCATGGCCAAGGATCTTACAACCATTTGTGTTGTTTTTTCTATACGAAGGCAAGGCCCTACTGTTCAGTGTCATATTCGAAAGGACATTTTTGTTTGACAAGTTTTTTTCATGACGGTTATACCCACGGATGTTTGCCTTAAGCTTATGAGGTGGAACCGTAAAAAACTTTGCTGTTGATTGGATTTCGAACCACTTGCTCAGTAGTCCAGTCCATTGCAAGCACAAGACGCCCATGCAATGCTTTCGAGCTTTTTATTTGTGTGTCTTATCACTCCGCGATTAGGGTAAGGTTAGACCCTTAAAGTGCATATGCAGATCCTCTCAGAATTATCTACGATTTTTGCAAAAGGCGCTTCCTGTCATCGTGATAGTGACAGTTGTGTATTAAGCCGACGTGAAACAATGGAATGGTGGACTCCTCAAGAACATCTACGTAATGAAGTCCGGTGGAATAATTTTTCAGTGATAAGAGCACAAGACATATTTGATCAAAGATTTCCTAACCTTTTGGCACCGGGTGATCGGTCAATTCGCCGCCTAGCTTCATGTCCTGAAAGGACAAGCTCTGTACGATAAAGGGCAAGAGTTGGTAGAGTAAACAGAGACCGTTCGACCGAGAATAATGCTGCTGTGAGTAAGGATGTTGAATAACATCAAGAAGACGGTACGGGTTAAAAAAAATTGGATGTTTCCATATAGAATACCACGAGTGTATACATAAAGAGGATGATCCAGTAAACTAATCAGGAGCTAGGACACACGTTTCTACCATTCTGACTAAGTCAAGAAGGACGATACTCATTCTGGAGCACTGAAAGCCCTGTTTATTGCAAAGCATCCCCTTTACATTCACTGAAAGGAACTATGTGATGCGACACCTGTGATAAAAGTGTGATTGCGTCTTACTTCTTCAAAAACGCTGTACCACTGGAGAGCGCTAAAGGCAAACAAGTAATTATGTCCCTCGCTACATGTAAACATCTACAAAACTTGGATGTTATTAGCACGATAAACTACAGGAGGCTCTAGTCACATCTCGAAATAAATGCAGATTAAGCTGGAACAGATACGAAGTTCCAAATTGGTTAATCGGTGTACTCACTGCACGCCTGTCTGTCTGGCCCTCTTTAGAAAAACATCTACAGAAGCTGTAGAGAAGAAGGGTAGTAGGAAACTATTACTCAGATATTATGCATCTGTTTGACATTGTCTTAAAGAAGACTACTCAATCCAGAGGGTCTCTTCAAGACACAAACTCTCGCAGTATTGAAATACAACAGAAGACACAAGAAGTATTGAACGTACTATCGGAAGTATGTACGTGATAGAAATTGACATAAAAACGATGGAACTTGCGCCAAATATTGGACTGCGCACTTTTGCCTCGAAGGCTCGTAGCCTAAATTGTTCAGATATTTCCCCATTTTTACAATTTACTTCAATCTTACTTGAAATGGTTGAACGCTTTCGAACTAATTGTCCTCAAACTAAAGAGATAAGGGACTTCCCAGCTTGCTAAACAGCTGATGTACTCAAATTTTGTACTCTTCCCTTTTGCTTTATGATTCATTATACCTCGCAGACTCAAATACCATACCTAGAAGCCTTCACATGTCTTATTCAAATCCACATTGAACCACAAATAACCTACGATTTTTTGAGGCGAAAGTGACAGTGTAAATCCTCCCAGTTGTCAAATAAATCATCACAAATCTCCACACAACTCGACAGAATCCTACCCTAAACAAACATCCCCTTACACCCAACGGACTTCTAACTGACCAAGACAGAAAAAAGGAAAAAAAAAAATCAATCATCCGCCCACCTGTTTGTCACTTGGGAGACATCTGTCAGGCTTATATCGATTTCGCAAGCAAATGTCATTTAATCTAATTTAAGTATGACATTTCCCCCTAACAGTCTTTACGCTACTACTACCTACCAACCTACTTTCTACACTTCTTCACAAAAACAAAAACAAAAACACCAACAATCCGGAGAGCCTGTCAAAAGTTCGAAATGTCATTACGGACAATGGACGAACGCCGGAAAAAAGAAAAAAAACAAACAAACGAACAAACATTGGAAGTCAATTAATGGCTGACGACGGAATGTGCGTACAACATAATTATGTATGTATGTAGTCGTTTCCTCCTCCTCCTCCTCCTCCATCTTTTCTTTACAAAGTAAGGTTCAACGAACAGGTGAAATGTATTTTTATGCAAAAGTTGCCTAAGCCCTGTCACACCAAAGTATAGTAAGTAAGTAGATACTTGAAAGGTAATGTAATACCGAAGGTGTTTGAATTTTCATTTCTGATTTAATTAGCTACGTGCGTTGCATGCTTCTGTCATCGTTCGCGTTCGTCTGACAGCTGCCAGAGCTACATAAAAACATCTCACAATGACACTAAGTCAATTAAGGTGATTCCGCAAAGGTTTTCACATTGTCATTGACCTTTTTTTTTTCCCACTTTTTCTTATTTGATTTGAAAGAAAATTGTATTTACATACACACTTCTGTCATTCGAATGTTTATACAATTTGACATAAATGTCAAAAGACGACAATACATACACGAATTGAGCACAGAGAGGCAAAGTTCATTAACATGCCATCATACTAATGCCCACCACTACGTTTTCATGCTTCATAATAACCAATCACTTCGATTGGGTGAAGATAAAGTTTTTTTACGAAAAAAAAAAACTTAAATTTTTTGCTGCTTTAACCTGTATCTTGGGTGTGACTGTATGTGTGTGTATGATTGCACCTTTTTTCACCCGAAGGTCGACTGGTTTGCCACATGCTGTATGCATGCAAACATGCAATTCCTCCGCCACACCATCGCTGGCTGGTTAAGTGAAAAAGTCTCTCTCTCCCTCCAAGCTAATAAAATACCCACTCAAGTTAAAATGGCTTCCATTTTTGGAATGTATCTGTTAGATACCAAACCATGATATTGGAAAAATTCCAATGCAGGTTACTTTCAAGAGTGAACACCAGCATCAGAGACGGTGTGGCTTGGCTTACAAGACATCTTGGCCATATTTGCATTCGTTGCGAATGCGGTTTCGTTTGGTTTCGGTTTAAGTTTCACTTATGTGCCAATGATTCGGCCGATATAACCAAGTTGAGGTACACCATGTGTTCCAGTCAATTTAAGATACGATAGATGGAGAGTACGATCTACTTTGCGAGTTGCTTTGCAGACTTTAACTATTTAGGAGATGTAGAGAAAAAAAACACAAGAATTTACGGAGAAATTAATTGGGTTGCACACCAGAGGTTAAGTTGGTGAACGTGCCCGCCGCTTTAAACATGTGAACGGGTGATTGCCCGTCGTCGTGAAAATGAAATTGTTTTCTTTCCAATTCGATGTTGTGTTCAGGAAGTTTGAAAAAACTAATTGCCTTCTGCATCAGATACTAGTTTGATTCAAGTCCTACTTCCCATGGTTTAAGGAATTCCAATGAATTGCCAATCCACTGGTGTTTCCGGTCGTTGAATGGTGTACTGAATCCACCAAAAGAGTAGTCACATGTCAATGGGGACAGTGTTTTGTGAAGAGTTCCACAAGGGTCTGTCCGTGGACCATTGCTCTTTAATATAATGAAAAATGGAAGCCAAGATTGTATGGCTTACTGACATCCCTTAATGACGACTACTTCATTTACAACACGCGAATAATTAACACCAATTCAAAGGATAATGATCCCAGCAATTTATAACTACCTCAACCACCCAGTAGCAGGAGGTGCCCTGAAAAGAAATGTGTGAGTGTTTCCTTTAATTAAACGCTTTTCCTCTGTTCCATAGAAAATATTGATATCGTCCCGTCCTCCCAGCTAAGGCAAAGAGAAAAATTACGAATTGGGATTATCCACTAAATGACTCCGTTCCAACAAAGTGGATCCTCTCTCCCCATGGAAATAGATTAAGTAGACTTAATGAAATGCCTTTGTTGGCACAAATACCGAAAACACCTGATTCAGGAAATCACAGAGCATCCTCAATGTCTTAATCTCAATTTCCCTCTCTTGATGGAACTAAGGTGATTAGTATTCCCTCGAATAGCCTACCCTTAAACAATTTTGTTACGCTTAATGAATTTCTGTCCAAAAATTGATGATGGCACCCAACGTGTAACTTCTGAATTTTCTGACAAATTAAGACATTCTCAGCATAATTCACGTCAAACTGGGAGGGAAATCTTAAAACTTTACCAACTAAACAAACGATGCCGAAGGCAATGATGAGTGATAGAGTTAAGTTTGAAAAAAATGTTATTGTTCTTGGGATGAACAATGAAATGACAGTTTCTATCTGTCATTGACTTTCGTTCGTAAATTATGTGAGAAAATCATTGAAGGCTGAAACGCACGCAGTTTATACTGGTCCCACAAGCGGTTTGGTTTAATGATGTGAATGACTTTATGGATGTAGTAAACGTTAAGTGTGTCATTTGGAGGGGTTTTGTTCGATGGATTTGCCTCTGCGATTAAGCACTCTATGGGTGGATTGTGTACTGACACGTCAAACAAAATAGAACTTTTCATTGCAAACTGGGAAAGTAAACACACATTTTTTCTTATGAGAAGACCAATCATTACTGGAAAGCAAGGGTATAAGCAATGCAAGATTAGCCTTGAGATGAATTTTGTTAAACACACTCATCTGAGCCCTTTTACTTCCCGATTTTAGAGTGTCTTCTGTTGACCCAAATGAGAATTTGACATAGTTCAGACTATCAACCGAACTTAGACAAGGCTTTACACCCCGGTTTTGAAAGCAGATGTACACTAGGGATTCTTGATTGAACCTTAAAGCCATCCACGACTACAATCCATGCTGCATGGTTGGAGTAAGAGGCACAACAAAGTCTTTTATTAATAAGATAGGTTCGCCAATAAATGACTAGGGACTGGATTTACCAAATTCGTTAGCAGCTTCGTTACTAGGAAAGTCCATGTTATGAGAAGTGTGGTTTTATTGGGTCAGCTTGCTGTAGCAGAGTTTAAAGTTACTTCCAAGCTAACTTAGAATCCACCTCAAGGGGCATGAGAGTTTTTAGGGCTATCTGATAAAAAGGTTTCTTCTGATGGCCTCTCTGTCAAATTCGGTAGGTAAACCTCTAGAAGTAGAGTGTCCTAATGACCCAGACAATTTGTAGTTGGAATCGGAAATCGGCGTACCAATGGAGGGATAAGAGAATTCCAATAACTGGGATTTGAAATGACAACTTTGAAGGAGGATACCAGCGGATGTTCATATGAAGATTTAGGGCGCTTACAGCCGCAATAATACCTAGACAAGTCAGTCTTTCTTTGGATTATTTGTAGGACCGAGCGAGTGTAAGCTTCATTCCTACACATGGTAGACTAAGGTGAGCTAAGTCCAATGGTTGTAATCGCCATTCGTTCTCGAAAAGTCTAAAGCAGGCCTAGTGGGGGGTTAGTCGCTTATTTCATATGATTACCTAGTCTAAAGTTATCTCGGAGAATCTGAGGAGAATCTGGTTACAGCAAAAATATTTTTGAAAAATTCTGTTCACCATTGTCCAGGACCATACCATTAATTTGGCGAAAGTTGACACCAATTTGACTGAAATCAGAATTTTTCAAACGTCTGCATAGACTGTGATTTTTAAATCTTTCTTTGCAAACGTTTGATTGATTCTGTTACTTATAACAACGAGGAGTAAGAACAAAGGTCTGTGGTATTCCTTTAAAGATGTTTAGGCATTTCATTTATCCAATCAATGACAGACTTAAATAGCTTGATGCCCCAATTGAAATAAGCTTGGAATGAATGTGTGATCCAAACTTCTGTGTAAACATTCCCGCTGCTGGGAATGGTCCTAATGAACATGTTCAGTTCCAACCAATATAGAGATGGGTATTCATAGAGAATGTGCTCGGATGATTCTATGTCTGTTGAGCTGATACTTCAGTCCACAGTGACCTGTTAGAAATCCTTGCCTAAGCTAAAAGAATTTACTTGTAGGAATAAGGCTTGAATAATCTTTTGAACTGTCTTAACCCGGGACACTTTCCCAGTGGGTTAGACGAAGTGTGTGTTTCTATTCGTTAATCAGTGCTGCGGCGGCAGCTCTGTTGACACCACAGTAAGGTTCAACTCCAATGAACGCAGATCCTGAACCAGCCCTAGCTAGTTTATCTGCAGATTCGTTGCCTACAATTCCTTGATGACCTGGAACCCATCCGAGTACCACACTGTTTAGTCTAGCAAGGGATTGTAATGCATTTAACTGATATGGAGTCCCCTAATCATCAGCTCTTAGCCTGACTATCTGAAAAGATATAGATCCTAGCGTCCTTGATACCCTTTTGAAGGTTTAACCTAGCCTAAATCGTGGGGCACATTCCCCTAGGTATCGAGATTTTGGTGTTGGGTCCAAAGACATCAGCACCCACTTCAGAGACCATTTTTGATCCGTCAATGAACCAGAACAGACCCCCAGGGTCCAGGGCCGGAACACCATTAGAACAGTCTGCACGGAACAGGGAATACCCTTACCAGAATGTCAGGGATAGTGGTTAGTTGCCAATACTTTAAAGAATTACTTATAAGCCTTACATTTAAGGACCCTCTCACAAGCCCTGAAACTACAATATAAATTGTAGTGACCATTAAAGTGCACTCAACCAAATGTTAATTTAAATAAAAAATTCACAATGCCTTCCATTGTAGGAATACTTTTATTTGAATTTTAAAAAATGAAAAACTTCACCATAAATAAATCCCCCAATCAGTCGCTGCCAATACCAATTTCACAATAAATATTCAATGGCGCAATGGCCAGTAAAAAATAAAAATAAAAAACGCACTCTGTATCTTTGTATCTGTACTTTGAAAAAGTTCATTGATATCAAATACCTTCACGTCCATCAAACAGACTAAAAAAATAAAACAAGGATTCGCGAATATGTTTTCGATTTTTTCAAAATTATTTCCATTTTTATTCGCCACTTTCGCAAAGAGGACAACAACTCCACAGGAAATTCATTGAAACGCAGGCAAGTGTGCAGAATTTTTGATTATTCCTGGTTACTCAACTGACACAGGGAGAGAGAAAGAGAAATGCCTTTTAAAACAAATTCTCCAATCTTAATAAAAACCAAAAAAAAAACAGAGATACACGGGGAGTGTGCACAAGATAATAAAAACCAGATGAGCTATAAAATGTTTGAAAGCACCAACATTGACAGTCGGATGGGTGAAAACGAATTCCTTAGCCTTTACTCCAAATCCGATTAAAATTCTTCACTCTCTCTCTCTCTCTCTCTCTTGGCCAGAGATGTCATCGGATAAAGTATCTACACAGACGTCAACCGTTGTCGTTTCGAATGAATTAGAAAAGCTGTCGGAGCTGTCTGGTAGGGGCAGACCTTTTTCGAAACAAATGACGGTAATTTTGAATAATTTTTACCTCATTCATTCGCATTCATGTGGGTGACGACAACGTTGGAGGTGTTAGTTTAAGGCAATCTCTGTATGGAAGCTGTACCCAGTCCCATACTTCCATGGGAGTTCTGCCATTTGTCAAAGCACTTATCTAGCCGGGGCTTGTTTATGAAGTGGATTACTCATGGCTGGGAGTTAAAGCGATATCACGACTCATTAATCATCTTTTGGTGAAGGTTTGTTTATAGGCATCTGACTCACAGTGGGAACTAGTAAAAGAATTTCTTTCAGGAAACGTACTAGCTTCGTCGTCAATCTAATTGATATTGAGTGGAGTAATTTCGGGTTCCCATGAACCTAAACACTGCGCAATTAGCCGCTGCTACATCGTGTTGGCATCAATCAACTGAAACCAACAAAAGACTCCGAAAGTAAATAAATAAATTAAAGTAAAAACCGCCTCCGGTCCAACAATCGAAAGTTGCTGACTTTTTAGAGGTCGTATGAATATCTAAATTTTTGAACTTTTTTTGCGCTTAAATTTGCATTTTTTATGAAGTGAATGGTGCTGGTGGCGGTTTGGTGTTCGATTTTATTGGTATTCTCGTGCGCTGATCTTGATGACAGAGTTGTCACTGGTTTAATTCTGGTGGTGATCAGCGAGTTACTGATTGGAGTTGGAACTACTTAACCTTTAATGCTGGAGGATGTGAGGCAAATTTGAAAGGAGGTTTGTGGTTAGAAAGGTCATGCAAATGTGAATAGAGGTTAGTTACCACAAGATTGTTAAAGTTTTGCAATAAATTTAGATGAATTTTTTTCAGCGATCAATCAAAACATGCCACTAATTGGATCCGGACCTATTGCCAATGGCGTGTTGGGTCCTGAATGTCATACGAACTACATAGAGTCAACTGAACTAAAATACTATGTTAGCAACGGATTTCGAAACTATTATGTGGTTCATTGGCTTGGATTATTCTGATATTTTGAAGTGCTGATTTCCGAGCTATCATTCCTACTGAAGCACAAATGTTGGCTCTTTGTTCAACCGTGGTATCACTTCTATTCGATTTCAATTATAAAGTAGTCCCATCGATAGAATTTCAACCGAACGAGATCAGTGTACAGTACTGTAATCTCCCTCTTCATGAGACCCTGACTGGAGCTGTGGCTTAGTTGTTAGTGCGTTGGACTATGGAGCCATGGTTTCGATACGGCCCCACCTCTCGCGAGCGCCTGACAAACATCAGGGAATATAACTTGTCATGCGAAAACTTCCCAAATAATAAAATTGTCCTTCGGAGACCCTGCCTGTCAGTGAACAAAATAAGAAGCAACTCATGGTAGTACTGCCTTCTGTAATCTTAGAAATACCTAATACTCCCTACATCCATCTGAATCCCGCTCAGCGTAATCAGAAGTCTATCTACACACGTTTGTCAAAACTGATATTCAATGAACAAATGATGGTGTGCCTCAAGATTCTGTTGTGACTACTATTCTTTTCCCGATTCCTACAAATCATCTCTTAACGGATACAGTGAGTAGTAAGTTGACCTCAAAATATCCTTGAACGTGTTAAGGAAGCTATTACAACCCTGTATTGTTGTAAGGATACATATTGGCTTTATGTATCCATCTTCAAGCCTGCACTAACATAAGAGGTGATCGTCTCATCGACGGTTTTAGAGAGTCAGGTACAAAGGTCGTCCTGACCTTACATGACAGACATGTTGTCCCAATTGAAGCCTTTAGATATTTGTGTTGCAACCTGTGCAGCTACTCATTTAAGGGGTATATCTTAGTCTGGTCTAAGGACAGGGCACTCCTCTATTCTTAGCAATCTTGACTTCTTCTCACAAGAAACTGACCACGTACTTCCACAAGTTCTGTTCGATGAGAACTTTGATTTACACATTCCCTCAAGAGATGTTTGGAAGGAGGACTGATCGGAGGAAACGGAATCAGGAGTAGAGGGAGGTGTCATCTCCGATGATCTGAACTCAATTGTCTCCTCTTGTCTTCCCAATCACTGTAGAACAAGTTTCTACTGATAGTCAAGCAGCGATTGGGAACCTTTCGCATTCGATTCAAAAACTTCTCTAAATCGTCGCCCATCTCTGAACAATTCAACATTCATCTCATTTGGGTATCGGGACACTGTGATATTCCAGAGAATTGTATGGCCGACGAACCTTATGCTTAAGACTGTCCATTTAGTACATTTCAGCACAAAGAGATCTGGCTCAAGCTGGATCAGAAACATTCCAACTCTCAGATAGGAAAAGAGGTTCATGGGAATCAGCTCACTAGATTATTGGCAAGAATGCCACTAGGCTAGGCCTTCTTGCTTATGATTTCTGTATAAGCTGCGTGGACGAAGAAAAGGAAAGAACTATTCTCCACAGAGATTCAAGCTACCTCTACCTCATCTAATGAGTGGTGAACATCCTTTTGTTTCCATATTCTCATCAAAAAGTCGTTGAATGAAAAATGTAGAAAGTATAGGCCCATAAATGCTACCTCATGGTACATCGTAGATATTCTTCCATTGTACGGTTTTTAATCCTACATCAGCACCAGACTACACCGTGTCCCTTACCCTATCAACATAGCTCAAGTCGGAGGAAAAATTAAAACAAAGGAACTCCACTAAATTACGAGATCCTGTTAACTTCTTAGGACATGCAACATTCTTCCTGTCGTCTACAAACTTTATCATTATTCTCAACACAGAGTACAAAAAAAAACAAAGAAACAGTCTCACCATGACAATGTGCACATGACGGTCCACTACTGCAGTCCCACCCACCCAGACACGCTAGACAGTGTTCCGTGTCAGACCCTCCTCAGGAGCTCATACTCCTCCGATACAGGGTGTGTGTAGTGTTCTTCACACAAGTGCAAGTTGAAAGAAGGGTTCTAATATGCCATTGAATGCAAGGACAGGGCACAGAATAAAAATCGATAAAGGAAATAAAAAAAAAACAGCTTAACTACATAGTATCCTTGGTATAGTGTGGCGGCGGGAAAAAGGAAAGGGTTGGCTGAATCAATGCCAAAAAAATAGCTTTCGGTTGTACATACCCCTACCATCAGTTGAGGTAGGTAATAAAAACGTTGACTCATTGCCGCCACCGCAGGACGAAGGTGGAGATTATACTTGTATTTAAAGTGAAGGAAGGATGAAGACACGACCATTTTAAGGGATTGAGGGTGTACTCACCCGTGTGGTAGACTGTAAATCAGGTAGAAATCCGTGGGGTTGCAGAAATGCCAGCAAACGAAGGGATGAACGACTTTACTTCAACGTTTGCTATACCTTTAGTATGTCCTTTCACGAGAAAATGAAAATTTATATCACTCACTACGGGGGTGAAAGGGACTTTTCGCCCTTGGGCTAGGTCTTATGGGATACGGTTTCCCCCTCCTTTTTTTTTTGTTCTGTTTTGGCAAAGACTCAGTCGTGAAATGTCGTTACATTGGGAACAAAGTAAAAATTTGTTGGGAAGATTCCGACAGGAAAAAAGGGTGAGCAGTAATATCCTTTTTAATGGGAAAGGTTGACTTCGTCAGAAAAATGAAGTATTTTGGTGATGCCTCAAGTTATGAACGGTTGATTCGCTCGCTTGGCTTGCACAATAGAAAGTTGTCAATTCCCCCAAAAAAAAAAGGATAATCGGAAAATAATAGCGCTGAAGGGTTGTCTGCAAAAACACTTTGGTTGAGTTAGTCGTTGGAGTTTTCTTCTTTTTTTTCTGTCTTTGATAACTGACTACCACTGACAGACTTTTGAAGTGGATTCGCAAATAAATATGTATGTAAGTAGAGCCGGATTGGTTAGCGAGTTAATTGTGTCTTGGAAAGGACCCTCGGAAATGGTGTTACCCACCATTGAACTCAAAATAAGCTGCAATACGGAAAGTAGAGTCTACAACCCAGTTCAAAGGACATTCATATTGAATGATACGAAAGAAAGAAGGGACGATCGTCCTGTCTGAGTTTCTTGTCAATTTCCGTCTTAAAATACTTCTATAACACAACCCATTGTTTCTAGGGCAGCTACATGCCTCCTTCTAGACTCAAACACAACATCGTCGTTAGAAAATTTAAAATGTCTAAAAGTCCCTATGTGGGCGGGGCAAGTACTATATTTTCCCAAAAACACCTTTACACTGCCTAAAAACTGAGAGCGTCTGGACTCGAGTCGTCATGCTTCGCAGAAAGGCTCGAGGATCCCGCTTAGGTATACATAAGTATTTGAGTTTGTTGAAGACCTGGAGAGTAAGGCCATTTACTGGCAAAGGCATACCTGTCATGATTCTTCTTTTCATTTCCTGTCATATTCAAGATTTCCTCTCATTTTTTTTTCTGAAAGGCTAGAAGGGTTGATTGAAAGCCATCTGCTGCAAAATATCATTCAAGTGTGATCTCTGCGTGCCAACATGCGTACGCTCCAAGGTGGTGTCGTGTCCCATCTTCTCTGAAAGGAGATGAGACACTTTTGGGCCAAGAGCTTTACTTTAAAATCAGTCTCATTGATGCAAGCTTTTGGCCCATCTCCTTTGGACGTCAATGGATTACTATTAGATCTAGAAACAAGGACAAGATGCAGAGTTACTATAACCTCAGGTAAACACTCAGTAAAAAGGTAAATCGTCATAAAACTAAAATTGTTCTCTTCAGCAGACAAAGTCTCTCTCATAGAGCCTTCAATGATGTATGATACGTCTTGGACAGGTATCTGTTTCTGTAAAAAGGCTATTACTTGTAGCTGGGGTATGCAACATCCAAACGCACTACTTTATGGGGGCAAGCTCTAAATAAAGTCGTACACCTTAGGTTAGGTTAGGTTGCCGTGGCAGGCTGCTTCAGTGACCTTACTTAGGCCATATAAGGTCTATTGTGTTACCACAAGAAATTTCTCTTAACAAACCCTTGAAACCAACACAGGGTCGTGCGTTGGGCGCCATTATTTAAGGAAGACTTAAAGCCCTTAGTGACTACACCCTCCTGAAACTGATGTTTGACTATAACCTTCGAGCGAGCATCTACGAATATGTTAGGACAGTTCACTTTCAATAGAGGATTCCAAGGCCGAAAGCGATGTGGCTTCTGGTGTGTTCTCCCAAAAACCCAATTTGACCTTCTGGCGGAAGCAGTTGAACATTTACAGGGCCGAAGAGATATTCTAGACAACTCCAAGGTTAAGAAACTCGCAAGAAAGGTTATTATTTTAAGGCAAAGACTAAGCACGAATGGGAAATAGGGTGGAAGAGTCATATATCAAAGCAAACGTGGCCTAGTCTGTTTCAGAAACGTAGTACTGTGTAGCTTATGCTAAAGTCATGACAGGCTAAGAGTCTGGGTATGTCTTCAAATAACTTCTGGAGGAGTTACTGGAAAGAAGAGGAGAAAGAAACAGCTTTCCAATGTACTCAGTGAACTGACATCCTTAGACGTTATAACCTTTCTTTGTTTGTTTGGTATAGAAGTTTCGGCGAAGGTCCTTGTGTAGTCAAAATGAAAAAAATCTACAGTACCACACAGGACCTCTTCTGTCTGTCACCACAACACTATTCCAAAAAACTGTACAATTTTCGACAGGCCAGGTCAACCTTCCACAACAGTGCCACCACAAAGGATACAAAGTAAATCAATCGCCAGGAGTCGGGAGCAGGACAGATAATCGCAATTATTATTTCATCGCGTGAGACTATGGAATATCACGTCCCCGGTCATTTGAAAGCACTTATTCATTGATTAGGATCTCATAAAAAAATAAAATCCCATTAATTCCCCCGAAACTGTTACAAAATTTAATAAAACTCATACAAAGCACTGTGCAGTCACGATTTTGGGCTTTTCCACTGCAATTAGCCTCTGCAGTTGGATTCATCTGTTGATGGCATTTCATTTGAACATAAACCACACACACAATCGACAATATTAATTAATTCAAATGCAAACATGAGAATCGCGAACGAAATTAACAATTTCAATTGATTGCCGATAGCCTTGTACCAATGCCGTGTATTTATTTAATTTTATATCTTTTTTGCTGCAAATTATCGGCTCATACTCCCTTGCCAGTGAGCCCCTCTCTATTATTTATGATAATTATCTTGTTGGAGAGAAAAATAAGTTTATATGGGCAAATTGTGTTCCAATGATAATGAAGTCGCGAACGGAGCTGAATAGCTTGTTACTGCCTTACTGGCTCTGTGCTCAAGTGAAAGGATGTTGTGCAATCAATTGATTGGTGCACTCGGATTAAGCCAATGATCATATGATTTCGAGGAATTAAATCGGAAAGCTATTACAATGTTACTTTAAGCGGATTATTGTATTTCATCAGTGGGGAACAGTGGGGAAGCTCCATGGGGAATTTGATTCGTGGAACGGTTCCATTGAGGTCAGAAATGACACCGATTTGGCTTTTGACTTCGGTTGACCTTGCTAGTGCTCGTGTACGCAGGCGACCTTGACATGATCGGGAGAACGCTACGAGCTATTGAAGTGTCGTGAGAAATGAGGTGGAAATGCTAAAAATTGACTGAAGATTCAAGCAGATTTGGAGGCGGCTTTCCACTTGAATGCACAGCACTGTAAGTCGATGTTCAAGTTGGCAATTCAATGACCTTCTAGTGAACTAGAGAGGTGGATGTATGAACTTCTGTGCACATAATCAGAGGGGATACGTTAATTGCATGGACAAGACCCAATCCTCTGTATTACAGAAGCCATGAGAGCTTGTCCAATGGAGATACTACTGGAACTGATTTCTCTGCACTTTGTGGTTGAGGAATGTCATAGTAAAATGGTTCCAAGGATGGTCAAAGAAGCAATTCGATGCATTAATCAAAAAAGTACCACTTCTGGGGTCATAGCTAGTGACGTTAGTATTGGAAGGTTCACCTTTCAAAAGAACTCTGTTACCAAGCTCAGCAATCAATAGAATTGGAACAATGAATCCACCATCTACAAACTGACGAATCACACAACAAATGGTACACAGATGGGTCAAGAACTGACAAAGGAATTGGAACTAGTCTGTAGAATAGTGGCACATACCCTACCTGAAGAAAGTCTCTCCAGATTTTGCAGTGAGTTCAGTGATATCGCAGAATCCTGTGGAGCGGTGACGCACAAAAGACTGAAACACTTGGCCAAGTACCAATTATCAGATGAGGACATACAGTCACTGGAGCCAACTATCATTTTTGAGATTTTAAAGGATACGGGATTAGAGTGAGTGCTTAGGTCTCCTGACTTAGAGTCTAAGCTGGTTTGGAACTATCGTCAAACAGCTAGCTATACACAGGACATATGCTCGTACATATGTATCAATGAATTTTTAATCTCAGGTCTAGAGTCTGCGATCTAAACCTTCTAGTCTCTGCCGAATCCAGTTCTCTATGTCAAATAAATACCAGCATCAGCGAGGACACACGAAATCGCTTCTTTCATTTGCTCCCTTTCTCCAAATCCTAAATTCAAACCAGAAACCCAACCTCAAGAACAACTTGCTAATTCCATTTAGAACGAACTCTTCTCCCCTAAAACAACGCAGAGTGCACTGAACCCGAAACAATTTTCATTTTAATTAACTCAAACACGAACTCATCAAGGCACTTCTCATCTGGTGCCAGCTGCACAATTGCATTCGAAAAGCTAACTCAAATCCCCTCTGCCGGGATGCCAATTTGTGCACAGAACGCAATAAAAACTTTGGCCAACACTCGAGGAAGATCATATTTAAATTTAATTACGTTCCCTGGTCGCCTAGTCCTTTAATCTCCGCAACCTTCGTCCCTTTTCCAGTTCAGGTAATAGAACAGAAGTCGATTCATAAATCATGCCGGCCACATGAATCCCTCCCACACTCCATCCAGCCCGGATGCACAATACCTGAATAATTGGTAACTTGCCATCGTTGGCAAAAAAGGAAAAAAAAAAAAAAGAATCCAAGTTCAATGGCATCTGAAGTGAAGTACCTTCAACTTCGTTGCACACTTTTCTGATCACATCTGTACACCCATAGCCAAACCGGAGCACTTTCTATCCTTTCGCCTTCTCTCTCTCTCTGTGCCTGTCCTCGTTGTACTCGTACTCGTACTCGTTTTCTGTCTGTCTGTCTGTTGGCACGATACTATATCGTTCCTTGGTTTGTGTGCCAACCAGTAGGATACAATAGGAAATGTGGTTACAGAGTCAGAATGTCCTCCTGGCCCCAACCACATGGTTGGTCCTCGGCGCATAAATCAATACCAGTTGCCTCCACCGTACCCGTACTACTCGTCTTCGTTGTAATGTTGAAATTTTTGTTTTTTTTTTTTCCATTTACATCCCGGAAAACGAAGGAAGCAACTCGAACAAAGTGGAACAAGTAAAACCAATACCAAGCTCTGTTTACCCACGGAACTCAGCCAAATGAAGATTTCATTAGAAAGCTTCGATGGGACGCGCAAGGTGACGCGTCCAGTAGCGGCGCGCCAGCAGCAGCAGTGACAGAGAATACTTTCACCACACAATTGCTCACACCGGGCCTGGTTAGCAGCGCAAATTCGAGTTGGTAAACAGCAGCCAACCTCGTTGTTGGACTATGAATTACATCTTTCATTCGATTTCCGTATACGGTAGTGGTTTGGACGGGTACGGCCGACTGTTGACCAAACGAGAGATCAAATTAATTTGATTTCGTTTAAATGGTATTTTATTTTCTATTTTTAGTTTTGGTTTCGGTTTGACGAATCGGTTGACTTTGTTTTACTTATTCATTTGGAATTAATTAGAGCCGTGTGCCGCTTTAGGGTTGAACGGACGACGGTGGCACATGGCAATTAATCAAGGAAAAAAAACCCAGATTTGATTAATAAAGTATGCTTTACTTGGACATCGGTTAGCACTTTGGATTAAATGCTGGGGTATCTGTAGTAAATGGCTAAAAGTTGGCTTGGGTCATGGAGAGCTCTCTGAAAGGGAAAGGAGTAATCAGTATCTACCCACCACTCCGTTGTGGGATTCATACAACAAGAGATGTAAACTGCTCTTACATAGGTTAAAGAGCAACGGTGCGAGTACTGACCCTTGTGGTATTCCATTTTTTGGGGACTTTTTCTTAATTTTGCTCTTATAGACGAGAATTACCAATCAACGATTGCAGATCGAGGTTACTTCCCCAAAAAGGGTTAGCATTGACGCTTTGTCCTATGAGGCTTTAGGGCGTAAAAGTTTTGTAGCTCTTCGGAGACTCGATTCTAATTCTAAGTGGTTCAAGAAAATACCTCGTACCAATAAGGCTACTAAGCTTTTAGTACTATCGTACAGATATCAAGTTTCATGGCGTCGAACTACTGTAGTTTCGAGTCGCAGAAAACAGCAACTGTTTTTCACGGTCCAACCTTTTCGTCTGACAAACATCCACGAGTAAAACTGTGAGAAATATGTACAAACATGAATATGGCTCAAGTCCAGAAGCTAAGTCCTAGTCGACTACACTCCAGCAAATCGAATAAGACTTAGCTTAAGTCACCCTTGTCGATACAGGTATAGTTTTGAGGTCAACTGTCTCCCTTACTTATCCCAAGTCAAGCTGCAGAAATCACATTGCGACGTGAAAATAGTTGCGAAGGCGGACGGAGGCAAAAAAACTTAATAAGAACTCTAGCTCCGAGAAAGTAACCAATTTCTTTGGACTTTCTTGAGACTTTTCACAAAAAAGTAGAGCTTCAGACATCCATCGAATCGCTTCATCGCTTGTATGCGTCCTCATTAAGGGTCTTAAGACTTCATCTACCTTGCCTTAAAACTTCAAACGAAGCTACCAACTAGTGGCAGAAACTTTCCCAGACCAAAGCAGGAAAGGAACTATTGTATGTGGTTCAACTTAAAGTACGTGCTAGACTACCGATCAACCATAGATTTCATATACGAATGGGCAGGCTCTTCCACGAACCAAGACATTCATTGAACACCGCAACAGAAGAAGGCAGTCTTGAAGTCAAGGCGAAACTACCCCCAACATTCTCAGGAGGTTAGTTGGTTTGCTACGCGAACGATTCCACCGTTCTCGCATCAGAAAAGGACATCTGTTCCATCTGCAGTAACGTCAATACTTTCTTCTTTCTTTTGCAATCTCTAATTGTCTATCGAAAAATCCTCAACATTATTCCTAAAACCTAGAACGAGACTTGATCCTTGGAATCACATTCGACAGTTTACTGACATTTTCCAAGCATTGCAGTAATATCAGGAATCATGGATAGCTCTTGGGGAAAAGATAAGGAAACTCTCCTCACAACATACCAGGCAATTGGACGATCAGTTTTCAATTATCCAGTGGACTCTAAACCTCTGTGACAGAAAATGGCAGGACCACGTACATCAGATGCACAAAGTCAAGAGGCATACTGAACTACTTTCAAAAGAGTTCCAGGTATCCCTCCAACCTTCCTGATCACCCTAACAAAAATTCACTTAGCCTCATCTAACTACTTAGGCAAATTCGGTCTGGCCTTCGAATATATTAGGAAGTGGTCTATAGTTTCAGAACAGAAATTGAATACAATTCGTCAAAATACAGTCAGAACCGCGCTCGAAAATCCATCTCCAGAACCACCTTAGTGCAGGTTGGAGCTCAATGCTGAACAACTAAAGGTATCGCATACATGACAGTACCATTGACCAATGCCCTGATCAACATCATATGACACCACTTAACATTTTAGAAGTCTGCTGCACTCTCCAACTCTCAAAACGAAATCCTTATGGGCACACACAGTCAAAGCTGTCCTTTCGACACCAAGAACCACACACAACACCCTAATGTTTGAACCACATTCTGAATTAATGTAGCTGGGAGTTTCAAAAAGGAAAGCTAACAACGGTATGTTGAGTCAATATCATGGGAAAACCCCTTTGGCAAAGGGCCCCTATTCGCAATTCTAGATTTCTCACGCAATAGACCGGGTCCTTTGCGGATTCGTAAGGGATTTCCTAGCCCCTAGCTCATATGACTGACACTGCAACCTAGCTTTGTAGCTTCGCTTTAACCTGCTTCTTCGTTGAGATAGACGGCTACAATAGTTGAAATCCTTTGTCTCATAGTATTTAAGTCTTCCCAAACAATTTTATGAGCAACGACTCGTGTACACAGACTTGAAAGGATGAACCATATTTAACAAACAATTCATTCGAATGCTGTCCTTAAATCCTCCCTTCGAGTGCAATAGCAAAATGCAAGACCGAACATCAAAGTTATTTCCTACTTTCCTCTTTTTTTTTATGAAACTGTTAACCTTTTTACATAAAATTTTATTAAAAAAATTCCTTTGTCAAGTATTTCTCCCAAAAGGAAGCTCCCGGTGTCCCCACACTCTGCAGCACACTAAGAAGTCTAAGAAAAAACCCCACAATCCCATTCAGAAGAATTCAAGAAATATCACAGAACTCGATAAAATTAATGGGATGAGGGCAGGGAGGGTGCAAGGAGATACTGAAAGAGGAACTAGAGTGAAAAATTATATTCATAGACAAGCGGACCATAAGACATAAAAGATACAAAGTGGAAGTTCATTCTTTTTCGTTCTCGATCTTGACACGTAAAAACGATTTCAAAAAGGGTGCGACGCAGGACAAAACAATACACGAGTGCATATACATTAAGTGCTCTCGGTTTACAAATAAAAAATAAGAAAAAAAAAAGGAACTAGGATGTCAACCGGTTGAGAAGTGTAGCAGACAAAGGATTGCGATATGTTATGAAAAGGCGACTATTCTTGTCCTTGTGGTGGAACCTATCCCCACCTATCGTCATCGGCGTGTCTCTTTAGAATCCGAAAAGGTAGTTCCAATCCATGTATGCGGTGTTGTTGGAGGTTGTGGTCTATTTTCGTCCTGATTTTAGGGAAGAGAAAATAGATTGCCATGTCTTGTCACTTATAGTGATCCAATGTGTGCAACATCTACGTCCTATAAAGTCGCACCAAGAGCAAAAGTTCATAAAAGACTATAGATGTGAAAATTTGTATGAATTTGAGAATTTTTCAAGGCAGGACCAGGGCCCGAATCGAAGCCTTCAGTCACACATTGTCCATTGGATATATGTATGTACGAGACCATGACAGTCGTCAGACCCATGCATCATGTATATAGTGCTGGTCTGGTCGTTGGCACTGAACAAGAAAAGCAACATTGGATCCCTCGAGAAGGTTCAAATGTCATCCTTCATCCGCACAACATCATCCTTGAGACACTGGGGATTAAGGATTCCTTGCAGTTCACTCGTGCTTATATGGTATCTGATTGTATCTAACGTCAATGAGTTTGGGATGGAGATGTACAGAGAAGGATTCACCATAACGCTTGGTAGAGGTATGGGAGTCTGAGTACCAAACTACGGTAATGCATTCCAGGCAGGGATCACACCAGTCTGTGAAGCCGTGGTTCGAATTTCTATTAACACGGTTTTGTCTGTTCGGTATTAAAAAAGTCAACAGCCTTGGAACTGCCAGTCGTACAATTGTAAAGCAGACAATGGGGGATTCAGACGGCAACTTCTCTCATAAATTGACAAAGTTCCACGCAAAGTTCTGTACTTACTGCTGGAGAGGCTACTACTGATACTATTGATAAACCAGACTTGATCGTTGATCTAGGGAAAGGGAGACATACTACCAGTGATGGTGAAGGAGCAGGTTCCAATCAGTGACTATTCTGCACAGCAAACCTACTTAACCTGCTACGGAACTGGTTTGAACTTTTAGGGCACTAAGCCAACTATAGCAAATCCAGACTGGCTTCCAAAGTAACAGTTAGACTACCCCCAGACTTGTGTTTTGTTAGGCACTGGGAGTACTGGCTATCTAGAATACATACCTATGTATGTCTCCGGTTAGAGTTAGAAGGAGTCCCATAAGGGTTCGAACTAGGACCACCACTATTGTGCCACATTATGAAAATTGAGTAGGTCGCCATGGGTCAGTAGTAAGTGTTTCAGACTGCTGAGGGTAAATGGGTATGCTACCCAGTAGCAACCAGAAGCATCGGGGTACTCGCAGCACCCACTGTCGTAGTCGACGACGAGTCAAATATATAAATTTGAAGCCTATTTCGCTTGGCGGGAGTCTTGTTGGGAAGAGAATCTGGTTTGGTTTCAGAACCTAAAGGTGAAAGTAAGTGGTGTTCAATCAGGCAGGAGTTCTGCCAAGGACTGCTTCAGCTACTAGAAACCAGCGTATTGGTGTAAAAGCTAAGCTGGTTGAACTTCTCCTTGCGAATTATTCACAGGAGACGCTCGATTCTATAGATCTCAGTGTGATGTGGCTCACATACCTTAGGTTTGATACAAGTCCGAGCTTCAGGGTGTACACAAGGAAGGTGAACTGTAAGACTCTAACAACAGTGAAATGGATGAAAGAATGGACTGGGATTCGCCATACATTTCGCAATTTCGAAAAACCTAGAGTCAAAGTCTGGACACCAAAGCATGAACGATTTTACTAAGCTGTGTCGAGATAACTTGGCAAGTATTGGGTGTTGTAATTCAGACTTTCAAGAAGAACGCGACATCCCAGAATGCCACATAGCTTTTGGCAGATTTTCTTAAGCCAACATCGCTCCAGTACATATGTAGAGTCCTACTGAAGCAGGTGTACCAAGAGCTTTGCCGATTGTCATAAGAAAAGGATGAGAATTGGGTGTAAGTCCCCTACATCCATGAAATCTGTGCAGTGTCCAAAAAGTACATATAGTCGTGGGTACAAGCCTTTTAAAGAAGACATTTAGTGGTATTGCTCGAATAACTTGTAGCAATCGAATGAGAAAAGGACTTCCAGGAATCAAGGTTGTTTCAAGACAGACTAAAATATTTTTCCTGACATGGCAAGGGAGCTATAGTTTCATAGTTAGACTTTCTGGTGGATAAGTCTTCTACCTGAAGTTAGACATACGACCTGTGAGGAAGGATGGAATTGATGTTTCATCGACAAATCTCAAAAGAGCTTGAGTGTCGATTGTAACCTATACACGACGGAACCTTTCGACACAAATCTTGCAAGTCATATATGTACATATGTACATGTTGGATACATCCCAGTTCACAAAAGAGTATTTAAAGTACCCTCGAGCTCTACCTATAATCGTCGTCGGGGTGTGTATAATCAACATTGAACAACTCAACTGTATCCCTTGGCAAAGAAACTACAGTGGAACTGCTAATTTGACCCAATTCACACAATTACACAATAAACTCAGATGCTGTTCGACGTTTATTTCATCTTAAAGGATGGATGCCAACAAGGCCAGATCTAAAAATGGCTTAACATTCCGCCCACACGAACAACAATCCCCAAAACATGTGTACTCTTCTCTCTACAAGTAATCCGGCAGACAGTCTCCAAACACACGTCCTCCAGCTCGTGGTCCACATGTAGGTCACATCACAATTCACGTGTTAAGCTTCGGCAAGGAGGCCCTCCCACCCACACACTCACTCAGGGTTCGAAGTACATTTCCAGCTAATCTCTGGTAGCTTACGTCTGTTATGTGCGCTTTTGTTACTTCCATGCAGAGAACCAAAGCAAAATAAAATCGAATAAATCGATTTCCTTGCACTTTCATCAAGCATTTCTCCATCCACACATGTGCATGGCTCTGCGGACAGAACGTGAAAAAAAGGAATACTAGCCCAAGGATAATTATTATTGCACCATGGGCAGAACGGAGAATTCAAGTGAACATAAGCAGAAAAAATTTAGAACGAAGCCTTGACAAGGTACCTACCACTACCACCGAAATCACTTCAATGGTTTCCTTCGCTGCATACCCGTGCGAGTATCTGCCACCCAACTCAGGCCTCTCTGGGCGAAAAAAAGATACAAAAACAAAAATTTTCCAAGCAACAAGCATGTCCAGGTGAATGTTGTCCCACCACCACCAGAGCTGAATGAAAAAAAAAAAATGCTTTTAGCCGAGACTCTACATGACAATTAACTTTCGCTCTGGCAGAACGAACTCACGACGACCGACAACGACACGGCGACGACGTCATGCCAAAGCATGTTAGAAGCAGGAAAGATATAAATCTATATAGCTACCACGTGTCGTGTCGCCACTTTGGCCATTAACATGACCTCCCTATCCACGTCCATGCCACACCAGCAGGCAGCTGGCAGCAGCTGTGTTTGCTGTTTGCAGTCGACGCCGTGCATGGAAGTCTATACCGCTGCAGCGGGCCGACAGGTGTACCCCACCATCACCACCAGCAGCACCAACGATACGCAAAATTCACTTCAAATCCTTTTTTTTGTGTATCGCTGCCGCTTCCTTTTGTTTATGTTAGATTGGAGGTTGGAGCACGAAGCCCACAGATGTGTGTGCTTGTCTGGTGGACAAATGGAGGTACTGCGCTGATACCGTCGCCACCTGCGTTCCAAGCGGCAATTTAGATTTTTACTTGTTTTTGTTGCCTGCTGCACCTCTTTCGATTGTTTTTTCCAGTCCACCTATCGGAAGTGGCTTAATATCCACTGGCTGGCAGTACGGTCTAAGGGGAACTTTGGAACTAAAAGGGGGGCTCCTGGGAAATACCCAGTCTAATGATGGATTGCTGTGGGCGGGTATAGTTGCCATTTTATTGATTGCTCCTTTTTTGCCGCGACACAGGAGTTTCTGTTGCCGCTAACCGTGAAAGTGGAGAGTGCTGACTGGATTGACAGCTCACGACCTTGTGTATCAAAAAAAATATATTTTTTTTATGGTCACCCTATGGATTGGGACTTTTGAGTATCCTCTTCCAATCCTCTTCTTTGGAGCAACGTGGATGTTACTGGCAAACGTGAAATCCATTGACTAAAACATTCTCTACTCGAAAACGAGAAAATCGGCTGAAGGTTCATACATTGCTTCGAAAGAGTATCTATGGATGTGGTACAGGGTGGTCAGTGAAGAAAATAGTGATTTTCATTTTAGTCCTTCTTAGAGGAAGTTTATGAAACCGATTTCATAACTTTGGAATGCTTGTATCTCGAGCAATATTGTGCAACGTTTCTGCATTGTTTCTAAGTAAAATTAAATCAGCGTAGAGCTCGTGGGCTCGGGCTTAGCCCTTTAGGACTAGTTCTAGTTATAGAGAAGGTATAGTAGAAAGGAGTGTAATCGTCAAAGGAAAGGGACTTGCTGGAGTTCCTTCTAGCCTTGGTTGGCTTAGAAGAGAATGAAAAGGATCAGACTAACATTTGCTTGATACACCCTCTTTGAACCTCCACACCAACTGGGGAGAGCAACTTGTGGTCAGAAACTTAATTATTCTATGAGTGACTCTGCAGGAAAAGGCGCAGATCACGATTTCTCTGATGAGTTCTCGCTTCGAAGCCCAGAGGAAAAATATTTTGACAAAAACCGTGACATACTCATATGATTTAAAGCAGAAATGGAATCGAAACAGCAACTCTCCGAAGCCTATGTAGAACGTCAAAGGAACCCTTAGTCAGAGTATAGTGAAAAGCGATATTTACGTCGTGAATATATTCCAACACCAGGTACTGGAAGCCCACTGCTAAATAAGGTGTACCCAGAGAGATATCTGAGCTCAATTTGGCTTCCTATCGTTGGCGTTGGAGTCCTGTACTGACTTATACGGCCACGCTAAGATCTGCCAAAAATCAGTTAAGAACTGGCTTTGTGTTTCCTTACCAATTCTGAAGCACTCAAGCGGTTTACATGCACTTTTTGCGTTCTCTACTATGGCAGAGTTCCCTGACATTGATGGCGATTTCATTAGTGTAGAAACAGAAAGAAGATTCTACAGTAAACAGCACTCAGATATCGGGCCAAGTTTTGTAAGGAAAAGGACGCACGCTACTGGGAGGTGTCCTCTCTTCATTGCCTTGGCTCTTTACAAAGTCCTAGGAATCTATACAGAAGAGGAAGAGACTCAAAATCGTAGCTTATGCAGACGACTTAGTACATATATTCTTGCTAGCTAATAGAATCTACTCCAGGACAAGGACACTCTGTCTGGAGTTCAGGAAAGGAAAGGTTTGGAGTTCAACCCTCCTAAAACTGATCACTAGCAGAAGAAAGGCGCCCAACAACACACTAGCAAAGCTAGATGGCATTTAAGACTCCAAATGTTGTAGAAAAGACCAAAAAAAGGAATGAATGGTCTCTAAGCCTGTAAGAGTCTCTTTGGAAAAAATTATTAGAGCTATCATCTCTCTATAGCATCTGGTACAAAGAACTGTATGAAAGAACTCTAAAGAGTCGAAAGATTAGCAGCACCCTATACTCTCGAGAGGCGTGCCCCAAGCAGAGTTCACCTGGACTTGTTCATTAAAGGTGCTGCCACGAACAAAATATCTATGAATGAGAGAATGGAGATAGGTAGGCTTTCACTGGGAAGGAGGAATCTCAGCAAAAGCTGTTAGATGCATAAAAAACAGTCACCACTATTTGGTCAAACAAAAGGCGGATGCTCTGACAGGAATAGACTCGGAAATGAACATCAGTGAAGTGGACACATCCGTACTGCCACCATTTGGAAGAATGTATACAGAAAGAAGCCAACTCGTCCTGGTTATATAGAGAGAACTGTGCCACCTCTTGCATGTTACAGTTGAAAATAGGCAAAAAAAAAAACAAACTGGAATAATCACAGGACACTGGAGCCATGCTCTGTAACGATTTATACAGAAGCAGTGAAGACGAGGAAAATGGGGAGTCAGTACTATACCTGCTCTGCCAATGCCCCGCTTTACAAACAATGAGACAAGCAATGAGCACGACCTCAAAAGTACCAACTATCTCCCCAGTCACCCAAGGGATTTACTTCGGTCACCGAGTGAAAGTGATGAGTTGTTCCGTAACCTTGGTCAGGTTTCCTGGTCGGGTTTTGGAAATAAAATACATAAATTCTACCAAAGCAAGTAAAATTTTTATTCCAAAACCGATTGCATATAAAAATCACTCGAAAAAATTGAGTTCACAAGTAAGAGGAGGAAAAAAAAAATCTACAAACTCACCGGAAGTCCAAGCTAAGGTTCCTCTGATGTGTCGACAGTCGCTTGGGTTGTCCACCATTCGTCGCCGTGCCATTGCAACCGGCGCCGTTGCCACCGCTTCCATTCATCGCATTCGCATTTGGCCGCCCATGCACCGAAGGCATGGAGTGATTTATAAATCGACTCAAACTCAACCGAGGCTTTGTATAGCGAGCACTTTTCGGCGTTGTCGTTGCTGAATTCGACGGCTTAATGCCGTTGCAACCGCCCAAACTGCTGTTTCCATTGGGCATTATGATTGGCAATGTAATGTTGTTGATCGTCGCCACCATTGGTGCAGGATCAGCACCAGCAGTGGAACACTCTGCATCCTCATTCGCGGAACACTCATTCTGAGTGCCATTCACTCCGGCTGTGGTTACCGTGGTGCCGGTAGTGGTCAACGGTGTATCCACGATCGTGGTTATGTCACAACTGCTACTGCTGCTACTGCTACAACTACTGCTGGTGCTCAGACTTTTCGCAGGACTATTACTCAGTGCTTGTGGTAAAATGACAGTGCTCTGGCTCAACTCACTCGAACTGCTGGTGCATGCTGCCGACGATGATTCATCATCGTCCTCTGTCGTCGCTGTACAGCTGCTACTGCTCGTCCGATGCGGGCTGCTATCACAATTTTGTTGGCCTAAACTACAATTGCTACCAATCACGTCCACAATCAGAGGCTCGATGATTGATGCCGGTGAGGCTGTCGCGTGGTCCACCACATCGACGCACATTCGGGGCCGAAAATTCAGTTTATCACCCTCGAGCAGATCGTCCGGACTGAGAGCGACTGAGGATAGCATTTTCGTGGCTGTATCGATCTCACGTATATGCCTTAGGTACTGGTATCCGTTCTCTTGTGGACTCAAATTCAGTTTCTTGCCATTCGGTGTTGAGTTGTTTGAGTTACTGCCGCCATTGCCGCTCGATCGATGGCTCTTCTCGTTGCACGTGGTGCTGTTGTTACTGCCTCCACTAGCACTGCCGCCGACACTGACTCCTCCACCGCCTCCACTGCTGCCGCTGTTGGACGTTTTTTTCGCCTTAAACGCCGATATTACGGAATTCATTTTGAGTTGATCGTGTCGTGTGGTGTGGAGTGGAATTTACTTGCACTTTGAGTGAGACATAAAAACTGAGTGTGAATAGTGGTGAGTGAGTTGTGAAAGTGAGATTTCGATGGAAATGAGTTGATTCTTTTTTTTTTTTGATTCTCTATAGTCAATCCTTTCATTAGTTTTTTTTTTTTTGAGTGAGTTTTGAGTGACTTTTGAGTTATTTTTCCATTTTTTTTGTTTGAAAGTTTAGTCAAATGAAAAAGTGCATCACAACCAGTTAAAGTATTTTTTTTTTTGCTTGTTCTCTGTCATAAAACAAAAACAATTTTCGCCCGTTTAACTCATTAGATGGCTAATTGTGTATCGACCCAGTGTTGACATCATATCGTCGTCTTGTCATCGTCTGTCGCCTAAAAAAAATGCAGTTCGCAAAAGAAATTAAAGGAAAAATGGAAATTATTAGAAATTCTTCTTTTTTTTTTAGCATAAAAATGAAAAATTATAAAGAAAATTAAATAAAAAGCAGTCATGGCTGTCATGATTAATTTTATTAAGCGCATGTGAGTTACTCATTATGACGCGATTAGGTACTCGGCTTGTACACACAATTAGGTCGTCCTTGAAATTTGTGTGGCGCTCGTTAAGCGTCTGTTGTCATCCGTGCGCGTGTTTTTTTCTTTTTCGTGAAGCCCCCCCCCCCCATCCGTTATTTATTATTTTAAATGAACTGGAGACAAACAGAACAGAAAAAAAAAATGAAATCCTCATTGTGAGTTAAATTAAAAAATGCAGGAAGGTGTGGGTGAAGATGGGCTATGGAATGCGTGGTGTGTCAGTGTGTACGGGGGGACGACGACTGGATGTCACAAGTTGGATTGAGGTCACATAAATAAACACAGAAATGCTTTAAGGCACCTTAATAGAGCGGTGTACAAGTTTAAGTGAGGCTTACACAGCTCTACATGGTGCGGGTGGCGCTCATTAATTTTTCTCAATAAGGCTTAGGGTTCCACATTCAGGGTTTTCAGAGAATCTTACAATTTAGGAGATTCCCCAGTCTTGTGGGTATTTTCTTAATTAGTTCTGGGAAAAGGGTTACACTGTGCCAAAGGAATTAATGTACATATTGCGTAGCTTCACAGGTAAGTCATACGGATATACTCTGTCTGAGAAGATTGTGGCATTACCACCTGACGCGGGTGTCATTGAGGCATTGAACCAACGTGTTTCATGGTTGAAGACGTAATGCAGGTAGAGAACCAAAACATTCGTAAGCGTAAACGAGGTTCTAAGGCTAAGTAGCTATGGAAGAGAAAGTTTCTCAAATTGGCGCCCGACACGAGGTCGATTTAATGCAGAATCTCAGGGAAATGGGACAATGTGTTACGTCCGAGTCTCAGATTTCAGACTCTGCAGAGAAAGTTGAAGGTCGATAGAACAGTCAATGAAATCACCTCAAGTGATACAAAATTGGCTGAGGGTAAAAGTATTTCATTGTACAACTCAGGAGACTGAGTCTCAAAGATTGTAGGAATGAAAGAACCGTAGACTTCTTCATTCATTTTGTGCGAACAGTTAGTGTCGTTAGGATAACTTGCGTAGGTATTACAGGTGCAATGTGTACTTGTCCGACTTCGGCGCTAGTTCTTCTTGACCTCCTTCTTGACGAAGAGAGCCCTCCTATACAACATCAAAAGCACCAACATAATTGCTATCTTCACTGGCAGTATGGATCTCGGACTTCTTTAAAGTTGTCATTACGAATTACAGTCATTGGAATGATCCACATATCCCTTATTCTGAGTCGTACACCGTTGGTTTAAAATGTCGAATCAAGATATACATACAATGCCAAGAAAAGCATTAATTTTTCGAGAAAGAAATGAGAGGCATTCTAGCAATGACCAGTCTTCCTATCTGGTTGGTTATTGCTCAAACCAATCGAACACTTGTCGATTATGCCTAAAGGAGACTGAAACCCCCATTGCCTGGACTAAGCTAAGGCTTTACCTCCCCTCCTTATGTCATCTCAAAGAATTCCAAGCATCAATCATGAACTTGATTCCAGTTAGTAAGGCAATCCACTCATTATCTTTAAGGGGATACCGCAGGAGATCTTTATGAAATTGTGTTGCTTCAAAGCCTATCACCCAAATTATTCTTAAGCAAATAAATCTTCCAGATTTTGGACCGGGACCTCTCGATTTTCAAAGAGTTCCTGTCAACAAGGTGTTTAGAGAGATTGAAAAGCAATCGTAAAACTTTGCTTCCCGAAGTGGGTTCTGGATTATAACATGTGGACATCAATCTATAGAACCGTAAATTTGTTCCAAATCAAAGACCAGAGTTGGCACTACAAATTTTTGACGTGAAAGATCCCATTCTGTGGACCACATGACATGCAATATTTAGGAAAACAAATAGTAACAATGCGGAATATCAAGTGTATTCTAGAATATTTCTGAAGTACCACAGGTTTACTATCTAGGACCAGTACTTGTTATTTAGATCTTCGCTACCAAATACACTACATTTTCTACTGAAAAGCAAGACCAAAGTACGTAACTTTGGTAAAACTGTTCCAAGGATGCAATTGCACGTAAGAAATGAAGCAAACCATTACCAACTTGTGGAGCCAGCCAAAAGAAACAACCAACAAACTCGATCGCTTTTCTGGGTGCGTGTATGAGTTATCTCAAAGGGTCTTGTTCTTTGGTCTAGAAGTAGTTTACTTTCGAATTAAGCAACGCTTGGAACGCGATTCAAGCCCAGAATAAGTACATTACCATGGGATTCACTGTCAAGTTAACATCTGAAATGCGCCAATGTCATCTGCTTTCTTTAAACTCATTGTGATTCCAAGTGAGAGGATTCCTAGACCAAGAACAGTCAAGGTTTAGTACTCTATCTTGAACTATTGTACCAAACGATGGCCTTTCACTCTTAAATCTTACTGCTCCTGACCTGGCATTCCTTGCACCTATCCTATAAATAGCAGGTACTTCCAGTTTCATAGTCACTTGCAGGAGTTCATCTGAATTTTCATTCGAAAATCGAAATAAATTTTGCAAAACAATACTCGTAACATTTTCCATAAAAGTTTATGGCCTCAGCCTAGTGAAGGCATCCAATAGGGTGGTAGTTAGTTAGCTCGCCTCCAACGCACCCCAACGTACCCAACGTCAGATATGAAAAATCGCTGAGATAAATTTTCAAATCAAATTCGACCTCAGCCTTCCCAATTTATAGCTTCTTACATTGAGCTACGTTTCTGAAAGGAGAACTCAATAAATCGCATGGAATGTTCGAAAATTTATAGCTAATTCCCCCTTAAACACCTAAAGCACCCATCACACTTTACATAAAGACCATCTTTGACTTTGGCCAGGTTGGGAAAATTTAATTAAATCCGCACCGGGATTGGTGTAATAAATTCCCCTCTCTCTCGCTCGCTACAGAGCGTTCTCTTGAGAGTAAATTAAATGCGGCTGAATGGTTCTGACCTTTTCGAATGGACGGTTTTTTTTTTGGATTTTATTATGTGTACCAGGAAAATTATCTCGAAACGGATAGCATATGACGGTATTGTACAGAGATGGTGTTATTGATTGCCTGTCACCTTTTTTAATAGTTTATCTGTTCATGAATCTGCAGAGTGATGACGATAATGATGATGATGACCATCAATATTGGCGTGTAATTGATGACTTGTAGTGCGTATCCCGATGATACTGCAAATAAACGGGCAATAAAAATCGAAATACCATTTGTCCTGATGATGAAAACAATGTGTTTTCGAAAGAAATGGATCAGGGGAATCAATAAAGGTTAAACGCTTCATAAATATTTCTCTCCGTAGGTAGGATTGGAACTTGATGGGTTTTCTTTCGATGTGGTTACACGCACATTTGGAAGACTGGCATCTGAAACTGACAAATTTTGGGGAAAGATGTTGAAACCGAGGACTTTCGGCTGTAAGTTAGGGACTTAAACGATGTGTGTGTAGGTACTGCAGAGATTGAAGTCACTGCCAGCTAACGCCGAGAGACCTAGACTGGTAAATAGTAGGTGCGTTGTGATACCACCTTAAGCATATAATCCACCATTCCTGCTACTGAAACCGATTTGAGCTTCTAATAAAGCATGATGACCAATAAGGCCAGGACGAACGAAGCGTTCAAACGAATGGTACATTTTTAGAGACAACAGAAACAGAATATCTGACTCGAATCGTATCACGAGAGGGTACTTCCCGAATCTGGCTCTGGCCCATTTGCTGGAACATTTTTCGGCTCAAAATTTCTTTGTTTTATTCGCATACAACGAGGCAGCAGCTCAGCTCGTTTGTGCTAAGGACACAGAAACAGAAGATTTAACTCGAATCGTGTCACGAGAGAGTACCTTCAGAATGTGTAACCCTCGATACCTTGCTAGAAACCGCGCAGGTATAGTGGTGTCTTACGAGGTGATGTCAGCAGAGATTTCTCTGTCAAACTCTGGCGATTAGTAGTATTTGCTTAGTCATTTCGGATCCTCAAAGAGCGATTCTTTCAAAGTTGATTACAAGAGTGAACCTCCTCCTTTTGTCACAACCAGGTTTTCGTCAGAAGAACGCTTTGATGGACGCAAACTCTACTTTACAGCACCCCTGACCAATGATTACGCTAATAAATGTCTCCTCCATTTATGATGAAACGCTTTACGTCTTTGGCATTCTTTCACAAATTCAATTTGTTACCATTTCAACACGTTCTACACTTTATTATCTGTCAAAACTATAAATGCCAGAGATCTCTCGAGATGTTTGTTATATTCGCCCACAGACAGATCTTCTCACTTGTCAACTGTTTGTTGTGATACACAAATCAAATGCATATCTTTCATAAAAAAAAAATCGTCACTGCTTGTCAGGGTTTATGACTTAAATGAGTTAATTAATTTATTTCACTTAGAAGAAGCCCCACTGAGTCACTCGTATCTGGGTCCTCCGCAGCCGCTTGGCAACGAAAAGAATAAAACTTCTCAAAATAATTTCCCGCGTAAGTGCTCACGCACTGGCTCCTCGTTCTGCTAGGAATTCCAAAACTACGATGACCTCATGAACTATTTCGATTGATTTTTTCCAGAGAACTTCACACACATTCAGTTCAGTTCAGTTGCTGGGAAACCTTGAAACATTTCCCTCTCTAGTTTCGGGACAGTACTTCTCGGCGCACGTGTTTGCGATATTTTATCATAAAATACAACACACGACTCTCCTCATGGAATAAGTAGTTTCTATTTCTGATGGCAGAAGATACACTTTACTTCCACCCAACGAGAGAGAAAGAAAAAAGTATCTAAGTGTAATTTTTTTCAGATAAATTAATTGCCACTGTGACGGCAGAACGGCGACGGCGGTGTCTCTGGTGTTATTAAACTAAAATTTAATTTGTATCTTTTTATAGCACCTACACATTAGTGCTCCACCCACCGCCACCCACTCATTTGTAGATTCGCATGCGAATGATAAAAATAGACTCTTTAGATACGAGTACCAGTGCTAAGTAAAGGCGACTGACCTTGAGATACTACACGAACACACATAGTAGTTCAGACTATGTACAGGCGAAAACCAGATGAGGTAACCACCTGGAAAAGAACCCAATAATCTGGTCTTAATGCCCGAGAACAGTTAACTTGACAAGAAGAAAAACCGTCATGAAAGAGAAGAAGGCGTGTTAAATCCACGTTTTTTTTTATCAATTAACCTAAATCTAAGCTTCTATGACACGGCGGCGCACATAGTGTGTACGAGATTATGGCTTGGAAGGAAGCGGCGGACCGCAATTTGTTGCCACCACACTTGGTTGGCTTCTTATATAAGTGAATGTGCCTGGGATGAGGTAAACCTTGCAGGTAACTGCTGAACTGCTGTGATTCAAAAGAGATGTTTGTTTATTTAATCATTCTTTACCACCACCATCGCGCGACCGGGCTTTATTGATCTCTTTTCTTGTTTTTCTTTTATTTTTTATGTCATATTTTGTTATGGATAAAGAAGGGAAACATAAAAGCAAAAAACAAACAAAGAAATAAAAAAAAAATGTGTGGGAAAGGTTGGGGATTAGCGGTTAACACATAAAGTTGGGAGTCGGCAAACAAATTCTGACATTATGGCGGGTAGGCAGCACATGGTGATGCAACGGCGGCGGATCAATTCAGAATAATGAGTGAGAAATCTAGCAAAGACCTTGAATGACTTCATTATCATGGGAAACGAAATTATTAACACAATACAATGGGGTACCACAAGACTGCTTGGTGGGGCCTGTACTTTTAACTGCTCGATCGTTTCGGTAGGTGGAGATTTGTTCGGGAAATTGAAAATGCTGGAGGAGCTGGATCTGCTTCCTTTCTGTAGCTGCAATTGTACATTAAAGCAGTTTAAGAAGTCAAGATTCTATATAACGACACTCACTCAGAACTACACGATTTGACCTTCAGTTGTGGAAAGACGTTTGAAAGACGTGCCAAGGACAGACTTTGATAGTAACAAAGGCGTACTGTCTACAGTACTTTAGATAAACATCGACGAAAGCCATGCAAACAGGGCTATACTCAGGCCTATACAGAGCCTAAGATCAGTTCTTTCTGGAGCTATGGTTAGTATGGTATGCGATCTGCTTGTAAGGCAGATAATGGGAAGAATCCATTTATGTAAACTAAGAGCATACAAGTCGAATGGGAACAGGTTGTTTAAATAGGTGTATGTATTGGCCAATTCGTATAGAGAAAATATGGCATACCGCAGGGTTGAATACTTTCTACAATTCTTTTTCTATTAAAATTTATCGATATAAGTAGATTTTATCTAATACGACAGCTGTAAACGTTTTAGCTCGATTTAGGCTCAAAACGGGAAGACTAGAAACGACCAGACTTGGTGCCAAAATTGTCAATCTTTAGCATCAGCGTAGGTCAAACCTTCACCAAAGACAAAGCTTCAAACTTACATAGTAATGGGTATTGCCAGAGAAAGGGTATCACATAGGATATGCTAGGACATGATGTGAGATTTCGTTGGCGTGAAACAAGAAGTGGAGTGGAATTCTGTAAGGTGATAGTTGATAGTCAAAATTGATGATCACACTTTGTTAGCTCTCCGTAGACTGATCATGCTGCCAAGCAAAAATGTGATGATCACACTTATGGCCACCTTAGAGAGAGCAAAAGGAATCATTGTGATTGTTAACAATCAACTATCACTTTAGAAGATTCCACTCCTGGTATTCCAGCTGCATTCGTCCTGTTGGCGATTTGTATTCATGTCAAGTAATGATCGTCAACGTCACCAAGGACACGGACTGTAAGAGACTGGCTTTGTAGAAAGGATTCGGATTGAACAACTTAAAAGACAAGAAACATAAATTCCGATTCGAATGTTCCGTAGAGTTTTTGAATTCAGCTCATAGGTGTCAGGGTGTTTTAATCGAATGGGAACATAACTAACATAACCATACAGGACAGTGTTTGTTTTGAGACTCAAACACATCCTGGAGATCTAGGTAAGGCTTAAAGTAACAAAAGATTTTTCATAAAATAAGGCATTATAAGAAGAATCTCTCCAGACCACATAGAAGTTTGGGTTGAATCCCTCGCAAAACTATTCTCAGGGACCAGTGAAGGGTAGGTTCATTGTGATGAATAATAGCATCATTAAAAAGATTGGTCTTGTGAAGGTTTATCTTTGCCAAATATGCGAAGCTATCTCCTGTTTCTCCTTGCCTCTACAGCTTGTGCAGAAATCCTTTCTTCTTGATTATGTTCTATCAAGTAACGCCTTGGCATAAGGTAACATGTGTCCAAACAGAATTTAACCGATTAACCGAGGCATCATAGGGGTTGATGGGCATTCCCTATGGTGCCTGTCGTATTTGAAATATTATTGATGTAAGAAATGCAGAGCCTGAGTATCTACATATGTACGGTTCGATATCACGAGCTTCTATGAAAATCGTGATCCAAGAATTTCATGATAGTGCCTATGTCCAGTGGTACCAAGCGGTGTTTTGGAGCCTTTTGAAATTTACTCAATCGAAGAGTTGTTAGAAAGGTTTGGAATTTAATGATAAATCCGAGACCAAGAAAGGAGCGAAGTCGAGTCACGCCGTTAAACATGCTTTACTAAACTATTGTTTGGTTTCTCTCAGTATTAAGTTAGAGCTGGTTTTTAGAGCAGATGGGAGTTTCGAAACTATTGCTGGCCCTCGTTCTAAGGCACCCTGAAGTGAGTGATGAATGCACTTCGGTGTTGGCAGCAATTTTTTTTTTACCGACACCGGGATCCCAAACCTCTTCCAGGTATCTGAAGATGCAAACTCCGCGATAAATGTCCAAAGGAGATGAGCTATAAATCTACATGTCTAACATCGGTTGCTATTTGCATGATAAATCCACGGAGATTCCACAAATCAAACAAAATGACTTATACTACGCCTTTTCGCAATCATCATCTGCCAAGCACTGCATAGACTAAATTAGATAAACCTTGATTAGGCACTGAAGCCACACTTGACCTTGCAACGAAAAGACACTCGTCTCTAGAGGCCTGTTTGCAATCATAACAAGTTAATTTACGACCAGTTAGAGTATCTACTCTCAATTCTAAAATATTCCTCAAACATTGTCAAAAGATAAGAATAGGTTACGTATTTACTTTATTTACAAGTGTTTTGTACTGATTTTGTAAACATTTATACAGGAATTTGTACAATTACGTTTTGTTGTACTCTTGACTAGGGACTTACATATGCGATGCCATGTACGCTTTCTACCAAATATGTACTCAAATTGGAAGGCACTGTAGTACTTTTAAGTTTAAACCCGTTTTTTTTTCAGCGGAAGGAGAAGAATTTAAAAAAAGCTTATAAGCAAAATGTCTATAGGGACTACTCTTACCACAGTAAGTGGGTCAAGCATCATATCCTCACCTGAAAGCAGAAAAAATAAAAAGAATTTAAGTACAAGAATATCACAAGCTGCACACATAAATTGTGACTATAAAAATTTTTACAAGAAAAATGGTTTACAGACTTTTTTATGTATAAGAAAGTAGGCGTGGCTGTCATCAGTTCATACGAAAGTTCATAGATTTTGACAATTTTAGACGTCACCGTACAAATGTATCTTTGAAGTCAAATACATTCCGTTTCTTTGCTTTGTTTTAAGTAATAGTTTAGAAAGTGGGCGTGGTTCAACACCAGTTACTAAAAAATTAGAAACAAAAAAGGTTCCTCACTAGACAAAGTCAATCAAAATTAGAAAATATCCTCACATATCTCCTCTCCCTCAGCGTTTTTGGTCAAACGGACCAAACTCAGCGAAAAACTTGACCAGAAAAACTAAATCGCATGATTTAGACTTTGGTGCACTCAGTTGCCAGATATTTAGGATTTCGGAACACATGGGTCTCTTGAAATGCAACTTAGACTTTGGAGCACTCAGTTGCCCCCATATATAGCATTTCCGATTCGTGTGCATTCATTTGATTTAGTAGCAACAATACTCCAATGGTGTCGCATTCTCCATCGATTATGGCTACTCAATAATATAACGAGGAATAGAGCTGGCAATAGAATAGACCCCTGAGGCACTCCAGCGATAACTATGCCTCGGTCGAATCTCTGAATATATTCAATTCGATTCGGACAGCAGAGGTCTGATGCGAAAGGCTTCCTTTGCATAAGACATACTGTGCACGGCTGATTGTGACTGATAAGTTTAGGATCTTCCTTCGAGTGGATATCGTTCCCATGGTTTACATACAGACGACGAAGATGACTACCAGCACGGCGCAGTTAGGCATCTCTGCTCATTATTTTCCAATTAAAACGATACCGTGTGACCATTTGTAAAGCAATCACAATTCATTGAGTCTGTTTTCGAATTTAATTTATTCGAATAAATCATTTTCCGCCACACAATCAACAGTAAACAACATTCCATCGCCAAAAATAATTGAATTCATTAAAATATAACCAACTAGGCAGGCATTTACATGAATCTACAACGACAGTTTGTCCACTTTTGGACACACACTCCATAGACACTCAATCTGACACCTTGTTGTCGCCCTTAATCAGCTCTAGCCATGTCGCAAAGAGTCTCAGTTGTAAATTGTGACAAAGAGCGGCAATCAACTGCAAAAATAAACCGAAACCAGTGTGTGTATCGAATGTCAGTTAAAGGCTCAATCAAAAATAAAAAAATGAGGAACAAAATAAAAAAAAAACAAAATCAATAAAATTCGACCTCTGTGCGAATCCACACACCACAAATTGATGGTGTCATTGGCATTCGCCCCCATTTCTGCCACTCTATCTGTAGCTACATCCATCAATTCATTGTCATTGTGGCACATACTCTCACGACGACGCATAAGCCTAGGTATATCGGATTCCAAGGTTCATAGACTGACTGTGGAGGAGAAGGAACAAATTCGCTAAAAATACGTGAAGCGCTTACTAATTATTAATCGATGAGGTGTTGTGCGCGCTCGAACCTCACTGCTTTGGAGGGAGTCTCCTATTTCAAAATGACCGCCTATAGGTTATCGATTTGTGTTTTACCGTCCTTCTCTGAAATTATACATTCCTCAGATACAGTAGTCGAATGCATCCATTGCGCATTGAAGTTTGTATCTAAATTCGACATTAGATACTTCTCCAATGAAACGAACACTCAAGACCGAGGAATCTGTTTACGTTTCAATAGAATTCAAAGAATCTGTCTATTCAAATTGGAATGCAGGGTGTGAGGTTCTATGAATAGATGTGCACCTGACGTGAATGCTTTCGCTTGTGTGTAGGAGTATCTGCATGCGTATCTATTTTTGAATAAGGAATATCTGTCAGATGATGACAGCTAAGTGCATTTCGGGACGCAGCCGTTCCACGAGAGTTTGAAAATAAATTGTAGTGCTTATTAGAGTTTATCTGGGTGACAGAGGAGAGTTCAAACCGTGACGTCAAAGGTTCGATGAGAGTGGTTCGTACTACGTTTGGATGTACAAAACCTGGTAATCGTGTCATGCTCGACGAGGTTACCCAATCGTTTACGAGCAAATTATTGGAAATTTAATACGGTTTTAGGTAGCTGATGGCATAGATACTTGCAGAGAGTCGATGTAGTCACAGATACTGAATCAAGGCTGAGTCAATTACCATCCCGCACAACATCAGCAACAAACTAATACTGTCATCGTATTCATCCTAACTAGAAGGGGATTAACGACCGGAGAGAATGATGGAATGCATGAATGAGAAAAGCGGCCCAAAAATGTGTGAAAAAATGGGTTACGCATACGCCACCGATCCAAATACGAAAATCCTGAATCTTCTCTCTAGTGGAACGTATTAAACCAGTTATTCTGATTCTGTGCATCCTGGGTACAGATTCTGTTTCTGTGGATTCAGGGCACATACGGGCTTAGCTAAGGCCTCGCCAGGCAAAATGAAAAGAGAACCCAAAAATGTGTAACAAAATGGGTTACGCATACGCCACCGATCCAGAAGCGCTGATCCTAAATCTACTCCCTCGTAGAACAAACCAAACCAGATATTCTGAGTCTGTGCATTCTTGGAACATACAAACTTCACTAAAGCCTCGTAAGGCAAAAAGGGAAAAGAAAATTTTTCAACGCAAAAATGTGTGAAAAATGGGTCACGCATACGCCACCGATCCAGAAGCGCTGATCCTAAATCTACTCCCTCGTAGAACTAACCAAACCAGATATTCTGATTCTCTTTATCCTGGGCACACACGAGCTTAACTGCGGGCTTGTCAGGCAAAATGGGAAAAGAAAATTTTTCAACGCAAAAATGTGTGAAAAATGGGTCACACATACGCCACCGATCCAGAAGCGCTGATCCTAAATCTACTCCCTCGTAGAACTAACCAAACCAGATATTCTGATTCTGTACATCCTTGGAACGTACATGCTTCACTAAAGCCTCGTAAGGCAAAAAGGTAAAAGAACAATTTTCAACGTAAAAATGTGTGAAAAAAATGTTACGCATACGCCACCGTATGCCTTTCAACTTTCCTTCCCTTGTCGCTCTGAATCGATGGTAGCCTTGGGCATTATATTGTCCATATAGGTGGACGGTTTCTTCTTCAATTTTTCAATTGTTACATTGATCCCGGTCACAAGGAACAGTCAGAGAAATCAGACTCTCTTGTCATTTCTTGAATGGAGTATGCTTGTAAACCACCATAATTCCAAACAAACCCAAATCCCTTCAAAAATTGAAAAGATTATTCATTTCAAACTGACAATCCAAGATATTGCTTGCTTTCATCTTTCCGAAATCGGTTTACCACTTCAAAGTCTATTCAAACACAAAAGTACACAGCCAAGCAGAGTCCCCAGTGGGATCCCATAAAATCGGTTCCGAATGGAAACACTAATCTCTCAAAAAAACACCAAAGACGTATGTACATGACGTTTATAACCCCATCGTGTTGTACGCAAATATATGTAGTGCCCGCCAAATCGCTCACTGCAACGGTGTCACTTGAGTGAACACCCTCCATCTGGGGGGGCGACCAAAGGCCAATAAGACGACCATACTTACCGAATAAATCTCAAAAGCATCAAACTGAAACCTTTGCAATTTATTCACTGCGTTGTTCAACACAAAAACACCCATCGAGGCTTGAGAACACAGAGCTCATCGAACCGGCAACCAAGACCACCGTCGACCGTGCGTCGGGGGCCCCCGGGAAAAATTGCAATCAATTTCCCACGAATGGTAAAATCTTTACGATTGCTGCACAAACTTTGTTGCAGTTTCACGTACTTCCTCGTGGCAGTCTCTGAAAAGGACATAAGTCCCCCTACTGCTTATGATGTGTACGAGTGAGTATCTAACGTCTATCTCTCTGTCTATTTGCATAATATGATGGATATTTTTCTCATCTACGATGTGCAGATACAACATGCAGCCGAAGCAGATACTCGTACACATCGAAAACTACTAACTACCGACAAACGGAAATCTCGTTTTGTCTGACGTTTCCGTTGTTCGTTCTTTTGTTGGACACTCTGCACTTGTTACAAAATATCTCCCATCGAACAGATATCCTCACAATCTACGAGAAGCTATTGGAAAAAAAGGGTCCAACCTCGAACCGAGCAATATCAGAAAATTTATAAAAATGAAATCTCCCCATATTTACTGCTTCTTCATTGGAAAGTTTTGGCCTGCAGAAGTAAAATAAATCGTAAAAGCAACTCCAGCAGGAGGGGGAGATCAAAATTGAAAAGAAAAAGAACAGTCAAAACATGGCATAAAAGAAAAAAACATAATAGATACTCGTACAAAACATATCTACGTAAGGACTGTTGTCCTCCGCCTCCTACTTTAGAATAACGACTTTATCTTTTGTCACAGACCGTTTTTTTTTTTGTTTTCCTTTTTCTTTTCATTCCCTTTGTGTATGACCATTTCTCATCTCGTGTTTCGACTCGTATTGCAACCCTATATTGAAAAATCTTTCGCTCCTTTGCCATATGTTTGGGCATAAATCACTTCTGGAAAAGATTAGAAATTTTGTGTTTTTTTTCTGTGAAAAGAAAAACAAAAAATTGCTTCTTCTCATATTTCACCAAAGCAAGGATGGTGATTTTTATTATACTCTCGTTGGAGGGGGGATTTTTATCAGCTTAGGAGATTGGAAATAATTAGGAAGAATCAAGGACCTACTCGCAATTAGTGAGGGTGATTTACGGTGGCAGCTTATAGAGGTTTGAGTCTAGACTAACATGGGCTATGTAAGGAAGAGAGGCGGGGATTCTGAGGATTCCTGTCATCTCAGGCGAAGGTTGCGTCAACAGGATCGTGTTACGTTCATCCACTTCATTACAAAAAGTATCCATTTCTTCCAGGTTATTCTGCGATTACGTTCCTGAACCATTCGCAACACGATTTCGCTGGAAAATCCTTAAGACCATGCAAAGATATCTTTTTACAAAGAACTGGTGTTGCCTATGGTCACAGCAACAGCGCAGTCTCTTCATCTCAACGGTGGAACGAAAGAACTGAGGGAAACCTCTTGAAGAGGAAACTAAGATTCTCACAAGGCTAATGCAAAGGATTCAGACTAAATCCTATTATAACTGATATGGAGTTTTCACCAGCAAAAGGCAGTGAAAACAAAGTCAGCCTGAATTGGAAAAAAATAGCTAACTTGCGGTGAAAAGCCTTATGTGCCTTCGATCCAATTACCGCCGTTTGCATACCCAGACTTATGGGAACTTGATTTAGTTGAAGAACATGATTAGGGGTTTTGTTTAGGTTTCTCTATCCTTCACACTGCATGGTTGCCGATCGGATAGTAACCTAGTAGACACCATAGTGGGCCCATCACGACGTCTCGGAAACCTTCAAAGACACCTAAATCAACTGTATTGCCATGCAGAACCTGAAGTTGGCATCAATACGGTTCGAGGAACAAATCTCCTCTCAGTTGGAAGAAGACTCCGGCTCTTGTATGGAGTTTACTCTTGATAGAGTAGAATGTAAACTCTCTTCGCGACTAAGCAGCCAACAGTGGGACATCAATGCGTTTTGCTAGGGGATCCAGGTTAGAGTGACAGAGAACTAGTTGCTCAGAATTGTAACTCTGGTTACAGAGTCAATGGCTTACATTTCCGTTTTTATTGCAATACTTTGTTTCGTTTTTGTTTAGAGTGATCACCGCCATTGATCTGCTTAAGAAGATTGAGATGTCAGAGTTCTGCATCACACCTCTGCTTCGTCAATCTTTTTTAGTTGGAAATCGGACCTAGACAAGACATTCTTCAGGATGTTACGAAGGACTTTCCTCCAAGTAAGTGTGAAGGAGAATAAACTAATTGACTTGATCACTTTTGAAACGAACTCTACTCAAACTATTCCTCTAGCCAGCGATGTCATGGTTTACTTTTGATATAGCCGTCAGGGTCAGACTAATTTCGTGAAGGAATCCTGTATGACAACTTAGTTCTGTTGAAGCTAAATCAGGCATCATGAACGATACTAAAAGAAATACCTCATCAATAGGACCGATGATATGGTGAAAGTACATTGGTTTGCAGAAAATATAGGAGGAAGCTAAACCAAAGCCTGTCACTATCAAATAAGTCGTCATTAGGTCCAAAGAAATCTCAAAAATTCAACACTCGACTGAGTACCAGGCGCTTGGGCTATGACGTAGGTATTAGTGCATTCAACTTCTGTGCGAATGGTTTAAAGTTGAGTCCCAGAAAATACCACCTAATGGTTCCACCTCCCATGAACGTCTGACTAACATCTGAGTGTAAATTTGTCAAGGATCTCAGAGAATAAAAAAAAACCTTCGGATATGGGACTAAAGCGTCATGGTAGAGCCACAAGAAAGATCCCTGTTATAACAAAAAATGAAATAACAAAGATTTGGACACAAATCACGAAGAACAGACTTCACATTCTGACAAAAGTGGCAGTTTCTGCAAGTCTATCGGCATACCGACTACCTATAGATACTGTACTCACTCACTAAGTACCCATGTCGAGGGAACATAACAGCACTCTTAAGGCTCGCAGTGCACTTGTACCCGTTCTATCTACCAATTACAAGGCAGCACTATGAAAATCTAATAACTTTCAAGTATCAAAGGCGTGGTATACGTTTTGTTTTTGTTCGCAAATCGCTCGATTAAAACCAGATTAATTGCATGCACACACGCACACAAGTGCCCACTGGAATTGCAAATCAGACACGTATTGGCGCTCCGCTCTGGGAACCCAGGGTGTTCCTTTCCATAAATATTTCTCATAATAATATATATTTTCCCGTCGAAACAAACCCGTTTGTCACGTATCCAATGTTGCATCACCTGTCAGAATCACAATCATCGATCTATTTATAAACAAAACTACCAACCATTATTCAACCTCGTAATCCATACCCATTCGCAGTAAGGGACCATCGCTACTCGTACATAACCTGCAAAACAACACCTCACACAACAATGAGCAACACTTGTTGTTCTTAAACAATTCGACGGCTGAAATGGTAGCGCAACCGGGCAACCCTTCAAATGTAACCAGCGCTTACATAAACCAAAAAATTAAGTATGTGTTGGCATTTCCAATTCAGCGGGTTAACATACTCAACCATAACCGAAACCAAAAAACCAAAATAAAAAGGCGTCAACACCGAAAACATGGAGATCGAAACAAAAACGGTGCTGCCAACCGTGTCTCTCTCTCTGTGTCTGCAAATGAATGTGGCAATCGTTTGTGGTCTAGTGTTTTGTGTGTGTGTGTGTACAGGAGGAATATGTATCAAAGACCAATTTAGCTGACAAGGTGGTCTTTGAGTAGGTATTTGTCAGTGTATTGCCATCTGCCTCTCAGCCTGTTGACCGCGAAAAGAAGACATATAACCGCTAGAGTCGAGTGGTGTGATTCGGTTTTCTTTTGCTTTTGCTTTTCCAGTGTTACATCAGAGCACTCCTTGGGGTAGACAATGACAAGGAGAAGTCGCTTTGTATTGACCTTAAATGCGAGCAGAAGGAAAGAAGGCATTCCTTTATGCTCACTTAAGCCTGTAGATTGAATTAGCCTAATTCAATTAAGGCGACTTACGAATTCGATGGGATACCACAGGGAAGCTTACTATGTGCCATGCTTGTAAGGTTCTTTTGTCTTGGAGAATGATAATGTCTCCACCCGCAACACAGAAGATCCCCAAACCACACTTCCTGCGGAGTGATATGCATTTAATTTTCCCTCTAAATTGCTGGCATTTCCATCCCTCGAATGCGGTGTAAAAAAGGGTTTAGTTCGAATTCATAAACACCTTCCTGGCGGCTCATCAACCCCAAAGGAATTGCTTATTGTTGGGAACACTTAATTCCAAAAATAGACGAGAGAAGGAAAACAAGGTGATGAGTGACGAGGAGGCGTATCTGTTGAATGATAATTCAACATACTTACTACATCCCTAGGGCAATAGTTTGAGGAATAAGGAGCAACAAGCCACAAGGAAGAAGGTCGAAGGAATGTGTTTCATTTGGCTCGTTTGGTTTAGTATTCCCTACTCGTATATCATTTCTATTAATACTTTCGGATATGTAGAGTGGGTTACGAATTGCTGATTAATGAATTATGTATTCTTTTGTGTAGTCTAGTCGAATGGCACGAGTTGCTGTGGGCAGGAATGAGAATTCAGAAAAACTTCCTTCATAGCCAAGATCAAAGCAAAAGAATACTGAGAGTGCAAGTTTCCTTAAAGTTCTCTATTAGTTCCTTTATCGTTACATTTAGATTTAAAGAAGTTTTGAGTAATGAATTCATATTTTAGCTTTACTGCCACGCCTACTTTCGAACGAGAGAGACGCTGTTTTTAGGAGGAATCTTCAATATTATTAAATTTTTTAACGTTTTCTTGGTCTGAAGAACCCCTTTCGAAGGAGAAGGAGAATCCAAAATCTGGGCCCTGCGCTCAAATAAGGGATTCATACTTCTGACGGGCGCCAAATAAGCAAATATTCCAGGTAATTCTTGTGGTTCTCAGTATAGACTCACGCCTCAGACCATACCGAGTACAAAATCCACACTCTACCACAGAGAATGAAAGCTTCTTTGTATAAAGCCTTAACCAGTCTTAACGACTCTCAGGGTCCATTTCCATTTAAAGTAGGATCGATGTAGAAGGTAGGCTCAGTTCTGCAAAAGGTTGGGTTGTCAAATATCTCTTCAATGTTTAGGAAGACTATGAGAGCTGCAGGAACACCTTTACCGTAGCCTCAAATCTTCTGCATAGACTAGAAGGCAATCAGTTTCTCAAAGTCCTTTAGCAAGAATTAGGATAAGCTGATAGTCCCAAGTCTATTTCAAAGGCATAGGGAACCTTTTCCGAACTTATGGATGGACTTTCACTTCATGGATTCTTGTATTTCTGGTCACAGATTACTCATGGTTTCAAAAAAAATTTTACTGGATTCCATTGATGTACCCAGAAGTTGGACCAATAATAAGCTACCAATAAAACAGACAAGACAAGGGATTCCTCGTCTAGAGTGGACTGAGAAAGCAATGAGATAGCACCTGAGCCATACTGGCTCCCAGATTTATCCAGTGTCTTTCAGGTGGAAGTACTGCACGTATTCAAAGCTGAAAGACAATCCTGTATCTCTTCGACCCTGGCATCGAATACGACATCTTCTAAGCCGATGCAAAGAGCAATAGAAAAAAACAAATTCATAACGCTAGGGTATCGGTTCAAAATCAGTCTCCTTTCGATGCTGGAGCACTGTAACATGGAATGGAATGAATGAGCTGGTGAGGCGTGTTTCAGCACTCGACTTTCACACTCTGTATCAGAAGCAAAAACCAGGTGGTAGAACAAGTATGTTTGGTCCAGAATGCAAGATCCAAAAAAACAGGACTTGGACTTGAAAGATCAAGAAGACACGATATTAAGCCTCATCGTGGAGCGGTGAAGGTACCACCTACCTACAAGACTAGTAGAGCAATAATTAACCTAGCGACTGAAACCTAAGTTCATTCTTTCTATGAAAACATGACCTCCGGCAACTATAGGAGCAATGATTAGGGTCACACGGCTGCATTTGGCGGTACAGACTGCCCACCGACTGAAAATTCGAACCTAAGACCAGCAATTTTGCAAATCAGATGCCATGCCTATACCATATCGGTTCTCCAGGAGTTTTGAAGAAGCTGTTACAGGTGTCCGTCGAAAAAACAGACACTATTTGGTTGTCGTTCCACACACAGTTATACCTTTTCAGGAAGTCAATTCTACACGATAAGGCCTTGACTGATCTGAGAATGTCTCAATCTCCTCGAAAATGGTCTATCCATGAGTCAAGTAACCGCAGGATGAATTCTAGGACATAGAGGCTTTAAAGATGATGAAGCTGCCTAGTGTGAAGAGGCGCTTGTGGCCCTTTGTTGTTCCTGAGAACAGTGTCTGACACAATTTTGTGCCTTAAATTCGTCTTAGTTTACACGGACGTGGAACAAGATCGTGTGCAAGGCTTTCAATATGGCCGATCTCAACTTCCGATCAGAGTGACAGCTGTCAAATAAATGTCAAAACAAAACAAAAAACTAAAACGACTTTCTACTGAGACACTTGTCCCGTTTATCAGATGATCTTCTGACTAAATTTTATTTTTCTCTCGACTTCCCCTTAAAAAAAGAAAAAAACAACTCACACAACCCGAAAACGTTCCAAACAAAGTATCTATTCAGTAGAAAGCAAATTCAAAGTGCAAATACATATTGTTATCTCTGGCCTATCATCAGCGACAAGGTCACTCACGCTATCATAAAAACAACTTATCGAAATAAAACAAAAACACCTACAAACGTACGAATATACTTTCGAGATTAAGTTGGGAATTTCATTTCACGACACGAGTCAAACGTGAAAAATTAATAAACCCCTCAACAACAAAGGTAAACGCAAACAAAATAGAAATTCTTAATGAAATAGATTGGTTGAAAAAGAATTTCAAAGATACAGAACACTAGTGTGTCTGCAGCAAAGTAATTAATGATAATTAGATACAGAAGCACACTTCTTCGGTTAATAATGCTTTCGCACACGTTCTCCGCTTGGAAGGCTTTTGTTTTTCGCACATAATTTCCCACTTCCTGTCCCAAACACAAAAACAAAGATGGCAAACTCTGATGAAGTTACACATAAGTATAACGTGTTTGCATAAATGTACCAAGATCGACCCAGCAGCGTGTAATTGTTACATGATTTGCCGTGAAGCCAAGTTCAATGTTACCTTCATGACAGATGCCATGAAGAGTATGATTACAAGGGAAAATTAGTTTCAAAATTAACTTGTCATCTTGATACTTTGACACTAACGATGTGCGGTCAGTGAATAATGGCCAGTCATAGGCGGGACGGAATTGAATGAGATACACTTTTTGTGTATGTCATCAGAAATTAGCATTACTTCCCCACACAAGTTCGGTGCAAATAAATATAAAAGATACAACAAACAGAAAGATAAAAAGCCAAAAAAAGGTGACGGGAAACGACAACGACATTCTATTGTTCGCTATTCTGCGGTGTCAGCTGTGCTGGAGCACAAGAGCTGTGAAAGAGCATAAATTTGTCATTGAAGTGACATTAAGCTAAATATGTGCAGACTCTCGCTCTCTATTCGTACACCGATTCGAATCAATGGAGATACATATGTATCTATGGGTAAAGGCTGAAACGAGATAAAAGCCCACACACTTACGCTGCTGGGAGCGCACCGAGAAGTGGCCTTGAGGTTTTCTGATTAGTTAAGTTTTTTTCTTTTTTTTTGCCTCCCTTCTCTGTGATTTGACAGATACACGTGAAGTGAGTTAAATTTATTTAGACGTACTCGTACTTAGTCTTTGCATGGTTCTTATGCTGCATCGTTAGGGGATTTGCACAATAAGTACAATACTGGAGTTTATCAACATTTGTTTGACTCATGGAACCTGTCAAAAATGCCAAAGACCGTAGGTGCGTATCTACCACAGTTTCTGAGATAAAAAACCCTTTGCCGGTCTGTCATTTTCGTTACATTTACATTGTAACAATACCAGTCAACAAGTGTCATCATTGACAGCAACAACTCGGTAAAAATGTAATTTTCACTCGAATTAGTCTATTACATTTCGTGAACACCCAAATCTGTCAAACTGTCAAATATCCACGTATAGCCATCTGTCAATATTTACCAAGTTTACAAGATGAAAACGCATCTACTAAAGTTCTTGAAGTAGAAAAAAGATGGGTCAAGTGTCAACTGTCATCATGGCACATATTTAAAAAATTCTTCCCGACAGCCACAAATAAGATACCGACTTGTAGATGCACATGTAATGGCTCTCTAAAGATCGATTTATTGACAACAATAACTCCCATATAACCAAAACTGTCAAACTGTCAAATATCCACGTGTAGATTATCTGTCAATGTTAGACAAGTTTACTTGATTCTCGCTCGATTCATCTGGTCACCGATGCTGCCAAAGTCTAGTTACTTTGTCTTAAATACGAATTCCTTGGTATTCTTATTGAAATGGAAAATACCCGGCTTTTCAAAACAGCTCTATCTTCGAAAAGAAGTTCACCATATTTTTGTCGTCGGGACCTATAAAGTTTTCCTAGGAGGTTGTAAAGCCGAGAATGACTTCATACCTGTTTTTATAAAGTTCCTTGAAATTTGAGCTAGAACTGACTAGTATAACCAGTTTTGTGAAGAACTCCAGCACGGCAGGACGTGCGTCGTTACACACAACATCTTGAGAACACCCTCGATTAACAGGCTAAAGAACCAGAGAGTAGATCTGACTCTAGAACCGTCTACTAAGTGGCGCAAAAGAAGCAACATTAACTAGTCGAACTGTCATGTGTTTTCTAGACAAAGCATGCCACTAGGTCGATTTAAAATGGTGTTCCACAGGGCTGTATGGTGTTACCACTACTATTTCTCTTAACAACATATTTCGAAGAGGTATTGGTTCGGTATTCGAAAGTATCGAACCCTTCAACTGAAGGAAGAGTTCTAAAAAATCTTAACAGACCACTGTTTAAGAACAGAGAATGGGTAACACTCTAAACGGCTCATGACTAGTTTGATACTTGTTCGATGAAGGGACATCAAAGTTTATCATTTCCTCATACTTTTCCGTTTACCCACTCAATTCCAGGATGGAAATGAGTGCAACCCCTAATCCATAAATTACAACACAAATCATGGGCCTTGAGACGACCCAACATGACAGATAATTTGCCACAAACCCCGAACGAAATATGAAACTATTGTCAACCCCTTGCTCATTCCACGTGACCTCATCCTTTTGCTTAAACTCCAGAGGGAGATACAAGTTTACATTCATTTTATAGCCGAAAAAGACCGTTGTCATTAGTCACCAAGGAAACCGACAAAGCGCTGGCGTTTCGCTCGCTCAGCCCCCACCCTTCACAAGGCGCATTGTTCACATTATGCAAATTAAGCGATTGGCCCCTGTTGGGCCATTACCCCAACCCGGTTTTCAGTAAAAACAAACATTTCCACGACACAGTCCATTAGGATACGTATCCCTTACATCCTCAATCAGTTCGTGTCAGGGACGTGCCGACCTACAGGAATCACCAGAACTGTCTTCGATGGGAAATGTGACATTCGTCCTGCTGTTGTGTTTTTTTTTTGTCTCTACCGCAAGACAGATGTATCGATTCTGAGTTCAAGGATCGAGTGGTGTATTACCCACAGGGTGTCCACAATGCTTCCGCATTTCACAATTAAATGATAATCAATTTTAAACTGAACAGTTTTTCAACGCGAGCTATTGCATTACAACATGGGGTACGGGAAGGAGGATAATGACAATGCAATTACCCCCAACTTCTTGCGTGTATGTGCAGCTCAGAGAGACGTGTGTACGACTCTGAGCACTCATTTAACGTTAATTAGTTTGTGCTGGTCATATAAGAAGTTGGCCAAGAGAGTCGTAATTATATGCCATCGGGTCTATTATTCGAGTTCTAGTTGCTGCCACATGGACTGAGATCTCTGTGGCTAGTGGCTGGGAAGAGAGAATCTTTTTTGCACCGTCTTGATGGTAAAGATTGTAATTATTAACTCTCAAGGCGTCCCTCCGGGTGAACGCTGGGCATGTGGCGAATCTGCTTAGATAAGCACTCTGCTTTCAAATTAAAAAGTTTTATTACTCAATTAAGAGAGATTCTGTTACCAAGATGTGTTCGTTGAGATCTAATCTAGTTATTTGAAGGCGATGCCGACAGTGGGTTACAGAAGCTGTGGAAGACCTCTTCATCTTAGGAATGGAAAACTGATCAACTGAGAATCATATAGTTTCGTGAAGCCATTCTTGTCAAATACTTTCCACTCAATACTGCATTACCAGGAAGCAATGTCACCACATCAGCTTTAAAAATCTGAATCGTAGAGAAACATGAAGTGTGACGAATCTTGTACAGAAACCAAGGCCATCCGTTTAGACAATTTTATTTTGGACAGCCATGCTACCAAAATTGTTTTTCTACGAAAGTCGAGGTCAAGTTTTGAAAGATCTCTCCCTTGAGCCTTCTCTAGAAAATATTTCGTCCGTAATCCCATTGAAACCCTACAACAGAAAGAAGACGCAATGAATTCAATTTTGTGACCAAAATTCAGGCCTTAAGTCTAGTTTAACCAACGATTCCTCAAATTTCTCATAGCCATCAGGATATACTAAATCATGAGTAAACCTGGCTTAGACTCTGGGGGAAGCAGGTACACATATCAAAGTCCCACAGTACCAACCTAGTCTCGATACAGTGTCATACATAATTTCCAATAGATATGGCCGTGGTATAGACCCTTGTGGGACGCCACAAAGTATGAGGTTTTGAAGCATTCCAACCTCAGTTTCGATTAACTGAACATTGGCAACTTTTAGCTCTCTGAGGACAAACATATTTGAATCGAAAAAAGCGACTATTCAGGATGAATCCGAAATGATTTGTTTCGTTGGATGAACGAACAAACACAGAGGCTCAGTCCGGCTTATGTCTAGAACTACCTTAACAGACAACCGACCTGAAAAGAACCATCTGAAATAATAACGTACAGTTTTGCCTGTATGTAGCAAAACCCTAGAGTTGCTGAGATTCTTCAGAAGACAGCTATCTATCATTCGACATACGTAGGTAAGAAGTAGGACCCTGTTAGGCTGCTGTCGTTACATTGTCAAAAGGAGTCTCATTCCATCCTGCTGCATCCTTTTCCAACTTAACCTGGTTGGTTTCCCTATTTCTTCAATGCCCACATCTGAAATATTTTGTACCCTAGTCGGACAAAATCCAAGTTCAGTTTTTGGTTTTGACATAGTCTCATACTTTGGTTCCATTGGCGGATCAGAAAAGTTGATGTAACGAAAATCGGTAGGCGCTTCCACTCTTCGCACGATAGGAAGTTACTAATGGATTTCATTCATTTCGGTATCAATGTGAAGAGGATATCACTCTCTTCATGATTAGGTGCACCAGAAGGGAGGCAATGGGCGTTTTGTCGGACAAATAGGTTTCTCAGTGTGAGACTCCGAAAATCGGTTTAAAATCGCATTACAGCGACTGATATTCCAGAAAACCAGAAGAATTAGGAAATGGTCCCTTCTCTGTCAAATGGCTGACGTTCTAAGTCATGTTGTGTGTCATCAGTGATCTCGATACTATCATGTGAGATGGGTTCATCTTTTCCCACTTTTCACAACCCCCTCCCGCAGTAACCCAGTCAAAAATAAGTACCCAATGGACTATATCTTCCACAGGAAATGAGATGGCTTTCAGAAAAATCTGATTTCCTTCTATGCGACCCTAGCTGATGATTCGAAATGTCTTCCACACTCCTCATGTCTAAGTATCATCCTCTGCAGAAAAAAAGAAAAAAATTCCTAAAATTTCGCTTCGATGAATCCAATTTTCCAAGCATTTCTCGTCAATCTACGTCCGACCTCCTCCCCAGTAGAGACATCTTCAATCTCAAATGCAACCGACGACATTCGAGGGGGAAATATTGCAAATCATCACCTATCATCATCCGTCATCAGCCATCGTCATTCTTTGATGGGAATACACCGATACTCCGTCGAGATTTCCTTTCTTGCTGGCCTGCTGGATTGATCTGGCTACAGCGGCCGCCTCGATGACACATCCCAGACCCAGAGGGGGAAGGAGAAAAGTCGAAAAAAAAGAACTCCATGTCAATCACTTTGCAGTCGTTCTTACTACTCGTCTTCCTCGCACTAAGCAAATGCACAAAAGTCGGACAAAAGTACACAAATGAAAACCTGAAGGAGAAATGCGACGAACAGAGGAAGAGAAGGAACCATCATTACCGCAAATGAGATTCTTTTTACTACCTATACTCGTACACAAAGAAAAGAAAAACTATTTCACAGTAAAACTATAAAATTGAGTGAATTTCCTGTGCCACAGGCTAACTTTAGAGCCTTTGCAGTGTAAACTTCACAAAAAAAAAAAACAGAACTCCCGGCACATTCGTACTATCATCACAAATCTGTGCAGAAGAGGTGGAGCACCATAATGACGATGGCGACGACGACAACGACGACTACCATGATGATGATGGGATGGTAGTATCCTGAGAAATAAAAGAAAAAAAAAACCACTCAAGTGAATATCGTAACGTAAATGGAAGAAAAACAACCATTGTTGCCATTCATGAGGATGTTTTCAATGCCGAGACGAGAGAATCACACTTGGTAGCTTGTCCAGGGCTAGGGATTTCATTCTTTTTTTTTTTTTTGTCCAGAGGAGCATAAAAAAGTTTAGGACTCCGCCGGGGAGGAACTCCTTTCTTATCGCAAATATTTAATTGAGTTTACACTCGAAAGGTTGCAAGAATAACAAGATTTGAATACTGTTCCACAGACCGTGGATTTTTCAAGGAGTACGCAGACCGTGAAGGTGTGTTGTGCGGGAGGGTTCTTTTATTTGTAGGAATTTTTGAAACAAAGAACATTGAGTCGTGGGCGTTGAGGTGATATTTTGTTTTTTTAAGCAACTCTCAACTATTCCGGGGATAGTTTGTGGATTCATGCGGATATTCAAAGTTGAAGGTGTTCTTGGTATCTGCATTAGAGGCATTCCTGTTCTGCGTGCTACAGAGTCCGCACTGAGGAACTGAAAACACACGGACCCATATGTACATGACTTGAGGTCCTGCAATCTTGGTCCTAACGTAGTTTGCATAGGTTCCCCTGCACTACATTCTTGTATAAATAGGTGGAGTATCTGCCACTAAAATTTCGAAGGATATTCTTGTTACGAAGTCCTATTCTGCTTCAAAGCACCAAATAGTGTATTTCTCTTTTAAAAAAATTCAGAGCGCCAAATCGCATCAGCTGGATAGCCAAAGAGGATCCTGACTTAGACTGTTTGACTAGCCAGACCTGCGAGAGTCACTTCTCAGATGTCATCCAAGAAATGCTATAGGAGAGGCCGGTCAAAAGAAGGACGGAAATTAACAACAGACGCAGGAATGGTTATGGAAGACAGGCTTAGGGAAGGAGCATTCAGATCCAGACATCTGAACGAGGGCCTCATAACAACTCGCGTCTCATAGACACGACCTTGCGTGATTATAACGCAAAGTAAGAAAAGGAAGCCATTCTTGGCTAGCACTGTCTGATAGTATAGCCGGCACAGGACGATCTCAATCAAGATTTTTAGGCTAATAGACCTTACGATGCGGGAAAGTCTTGTCGTACCAAATCTTAATCTCCACACAGATCTCCTGATCAGTCCAGATTGATCATATTCCAATGACTCAAGGGACTCGTCCATTCCGAAAAGCATCGGAAAAACTCAACTAATCGTTAGGCAAACAAGCCTCTGTTTTTAAGCGTAGATCTACGATATCCTAATAGCTTCCGGACTATATTGTTAAGAATAGGGGACGGGGTCGGAATCGAAGTATCTGCGTCTGTAGTGACAGTCACCTTGTAACTCGTTCCAAAATACTCTGAACTTTTTGACTCTTGTCCAACCAAGGCTCAGAGGATGATTTCTCAGTGTTCTCGGTCAGGGTCTCCATTGCCAATTGGGTCTCATACGAACACAATTGTGTGTACAGGCAGATTTTGTCATCGTCACGTCATCGACTGAAAGTCACTTCAAGAAGATGGACTCCAACTCTAAACTCTGGTGCAGGGGCGGTTGAGATGGGTACTCAGCATTTAGACACATTTATACCAAAATTGAATCCACGGTCGGTTATACAAGCCCAGGATAACCCTAGAACCTTCTAAAATATTGCAAGCGTGTCCCATACCGTCCATCATACTTGTACTCAGTGTATGAGGAGGAGTGGCAATTATCCACCAAAAAAGTCAGTTTAACCTGAAAGTATTCAGGAAAAGAGTCAATTTTTCAAAAACTAAACAAAGTGTACAGCAACTTTCCTGGCTGGACTACGGAAACCCAGTGTTTGAAAATAGGCACAAACCTCATAGGACGAAGCCCAAAAGCGGACGTCATATGAGTTAGAGTACGAGAATTGCCACAGCTTCTAACCAATTTTGAGTTAGCCACTGTAGAGGGCTATAACTTATTGATGTAATGTCCAAGGATGTCCTACGAACAGGAAACAATTTGCATTTCAAATTGCCTTCCTCCTGGCTGCACACGCTTGATTTAATCAACATGCAACAAGAGTTTTATTTGAACAAAAAAAAACGTCCTTTTTTCAATGCCACTTTGGACAGAACAACGTCACAGGATGGATACCCTCAAACCACGAACAAGGAAAAACCATCTCTGTCCCCGTGTGTCGATGGTATGAACACGAAAAATGAATCACGATATCTAAATTTAGAATCCGCTTTCGGAGGGTGAATCTCCGTAAAAAGGTTGTCATCCGTCGGTCGTCGCAGCCGCCTGTTTCGCACCTAAGTAAGTCTGGCCTCCATTTATGAAAAAAAAAAATATTTTCAGCTGATGACTATGATGATGGTGATGCTACGGATGGCACCAGGGACGATGGCATGTTCCCAAGCTGTGTCATTTTTTTTTTAAGTAATCTATTTATGTACTTTGCCGGCAATGCTTTACACTTTACTCAATTTGGCACCCGCAGTGTGGGGAAGAGGTAAACATAAACAGATACAACCGGGAAGGATGGGCACCACTCCGTTCCAGAAATGAGCGTCTTCCTTAAGCGAATTCGGAGATCAAGCTGTGCGGAGCATATGTTCGTTCTTTTCTGTACCAAAGGACCTTTCGTGTGTTTTTGTTATTTTATTTTTTTAATTTAATTTTTTATGAACTCCAGCTTTTATGTGTTAACATTTAACGTTGTGGAAAATTACTTTCTGAGGGAAATTTGTTATTTTTCCATTCCCGGCGACAAGTGCACATGCCTTGTGGTATTAATTCTGGAAGAAGATTTTCGTTTTAACCTACGGAAAGAAGGTCAAAGAATTTATGGCTGTGATTTGAAGGGGGAGTCGCACAGGACTGGGGCGGTAGGCATTTTTTTCCCTTTTTTTGGGGAGAAGGATATGGGTGCGGCTTTAAGTACTTTTTGGGTAAATGAGTCGTCAAATTATAGTTCCTGGAATGGTAATAACTTTTCCGTATGCCCGACACAGGGGATTATAGTTTTACAGCCGTGAAGATTTAAAGAAACAGATTTTCGCCCTAAGACTGTGGATGGGCTGAGTATATCTGGGATTGTTTCGAAAGAGGCAGTTTCAAGTCAAATACATACCGTGGCAACATTTGCTACTAAGTTTTCGATAGTTTGACAGATGCTTACCTGAAAAAAGAGGAAAGAAATACAAGTAGTTAGTAAAATGTTGTATTACATATGTTTATGTATAAAAAAAAAGTGGCAACACTAATTTAAAAAGTGAGCTATAGAGACAAGCTACAATCCTTTTAGAATCCTCGGCATTTGCCCCCAAGAAGAGCGCATGGCGTTTTGAATTTTCCTATTAAAATCTCAAATTGCATAAAAATTTCATTTGTCATAAGGAAAATACACCCAAAAAGTGGGCGTGGCCTTCAATATTATTCGAATGAGAGACGGAGAATTACAAAACATATTTTCTTTTTCTAGTAAAAACATTATAAAGCAAAAAGAATGTAAAAAGAAGTTATTTTTTCTTCGAAAAGTGGGCGTGGCTGTCTGTTTTGGATGAACTTGATGGCTGTGGGGTCGTTGCCCTTCTTAATTCGGTTTTTTTTGACACTCAGCATCGCTGTATATCTCATACACAATATTTCTTAAAAATGAAGGTGTCTCCTTGACAAAGGTTGTGTATTTATGCCCAAAAGCAGCAGACATAAAGTGAATTGTATCCCTTTAGTTGGTCGAGAAAAGGTTTTGTTACGTAATTGGCTCCATAGCCTGAAGAAATCTTCTCGCAAGACACATTTTTTTTTTGGTCTTCCTCCAAACATCAGACAGAGTCCCTGAATACATGTCTTAAAGTTATAGCACGTATCTGGAAATACTATCCGAGTCGTACGTGTTAGGTATCCTTTTTTGGGGAAATCATGTTCATCTATACAGAGCACAAGGATTCATCGGTTAAGGTCGAAACACTACAGCAAAACTATTCGCAGAGAAGAACAATGGAGAACAATCAATTTGTTCTCAAAGGTGATAATACCTTCAAAAATGAAGGACAAAACAGAGGGAAGAACATGCTTAGGACGCATCAAAGAGATGTGATAGTGGGTCACAGTTCAAAGAATTATTTATGAATTGGTAGGTGGTCAGAGTTCCAGTTAAAATTCTGCCTCGGATAATTCAAATAAGGATAAACGCAGAATATAGCAGGAACGTGAAGCAATGAACACGTTAATGTCTTCAACTTAAATTCAAATAAAGTGGTAGAAGCAATATGTTCCGGATTTGACATCGCACCTCCACGTAAGATGATATTTTTAGTTGGTTTTTGAAAGTAGCGTCAATCGTGGTTTGTCAAGCCACCCCTGTGCAATCAATATAAGAACTTTACAAAGGACTCAGGTCAGGTTTAACTTATCTGGCATCTTTCCAAGTTGAAAAGGAGGAAAAGTAGGAAAAGTGGTTTGAAATTCAGATGTTAGGCTTGATTATGTATTTCATGGTTGGTACCCGAACTGTTTTGGACTATCCTGGGCAAAGTTTCGTGGGAATCCTATGTACAATTTCAAACTATTTTGTGGCATTTAGAGAGATAAAGCTGGGACTTGACTTGACTACGACATCCAAAGGCACGCAGTTTAACTCCGAGCCAGGTGGGGTACCACAAGGTTGTTGACTGTCACCACTGTTATTTGTGATTGAGTAACAGTGACATTTTCCGGTCAAGTCTGGCTAAGAATAAGAAAACTTTAGAATACACATTGCTCTCAACACGTGGGCTACTGATTATTAGGTGCGTTCTGCGAAGTGGTACAGTCTTGATGCCGAAATAAGCAAGTCGGGGCTGGAGATAAGAACGACTAAACCAAACGCACTAAGTTTTGCAAAAGAGAATTCCTGTATGGATGGTTCCAAGACCTTATAACATCCTAAACCTAGGAAGTTGTGTGGCACTAAATTTGATCTTGAATGCAACAGCGTTTCGAATAAAGAAAACGAATTAGGATCGAGAAAGAATGGGGGTCGCCCCATGCAAACGTAACGCAAAACAGTCAAGGAGTTGTAAAGAGCCCTGGAAATTGGGTGTTGTTGCTATACACTGCTTGACCGTCAAATTAGTCTTAGACGCTTCTAACTCAATACTTTCCAAAGCCCTAGTGGCAACAGAAAAATGTAAAATCAGGTATTTATCTGTGTAACTTGTCACTTTAAATGATGTCATGACCTGGCTTAGAAGTGGGATATTCGCAAAGGGATGACCGTCGATCTTCATTTAGTGAAACAGTAGTGTGGTTTGAAACTTGGGCATTCTATGCCGGCGCACTTTATTCAATGGCTCGTGGCTTGAATAAAGAGTATCTGTCCATTGAAGTTCTAGCACTCTGGTTAGGACTTAAATATGTTCAAACCCTGCCTCTTTGCATGTCGAAACCCCGCCGTATGTGCGCACAAAACACTACTTGTCATGTGTTGCTCATAATTATTATATCCACAAAAAGCCCAGCCGGATTATTGCGACTTCATTGTATACCATCATCCCCACGGCCACCTTCCTGGTGCCAAACAATGGCCAACTGAAACTTCATAAGTTCTTCATTATTTCAGCGTCAATCTCTCGGATGCATTCGAATCTGCATTTTAATTTTCCATCTGCCCCCTTTCATCACCGACCACACCATCGTCATATTCTACACACAAAGGACTCGGCGGCTTTAGTATCTATACGTAGTAGATTGGTTTTTTCTTCTTTTACTACCCGTTCTACGGTTTCTACTTTAAATAATTACAAAAACAAAATCGAAAAAAAAAAACAGAAATGCAAAAAAGGGAGAAGAAACTTTCCGGAATCTCCCCTTCCCGGATCCCGGTGTGGATCTCATGAATTTCCCACTTCACTGTTCGTAATTCTTTTTCTGGTCGTCCTATCTCTCCTATTTCCCCCCTCTGTGTGTGTTTTTTTCTCTTCTTATTTTATTGTTTGGTTTAATTTCTGTTTTTCTTTGCGATGAACTTTCGCCCCATTGCACTGTTTGGTTATGTGCGCAAAACAAGGGGAGAATCAAAGAAGAAAAATGGAAAAAACAACCACACGACCATTTCCACAAAACCAACAAAGCGTACCATTTGCTCCTGCTCACCACAACCGGGCGGCAAGAAAGGGGGTCAGGCAGGCAAAACGCGTATCAGAATAAAATTAATGAAAAGGGGTCGCCCTCGCCATAGTCCTATACGCTTTAAGCCATGCAGAGTCTATGACATTGGCACAGAGTCTCTCGAAATGCTTGCATCCTCCACCGACAGCCAGGACCCAGCAGCGGGATTAAATCATCGAATTAATAAAAAAAAATACTGCAGTTGCTGAACAATTTCAATTACAACTCCAAGGGAGGAATCCAGGCCAAAGGAAGTCCAGCGGAGAACAAACGGATGCACGCCATACTCCTTTTCTATTGACGCCATGCCGCGTCACCAGTTCGTTGAACTTGGGTTCCGGCGCCGGGTAAAGTTCATTTTAGCGCGAAATTACATCGATGAGACACAACAGAAGAAAACACAACAAACAACAACAGAACATCGTTCGCTGGAATGCCGGCCTCCGGATGGTGTATTGTGGGACACATCGTCGTGGGGCGGGAGTGCGTGTGTAAGCTGGAGAGCTGGGCTTTGGAATGCAATATGCACGCTTTAGTGCTAATTGTATCTGATGACACCGTCAGCCGTCGTCGTTGTCGTCGCCAGTGCCGCAGCATGGACATGGTGTGTTCCAATTGTTTCGGAGTTATGCTGACGAGGACGAGTTTACTTCTTTTTTGTTTTTTTTTTTTTTGGTTTCAGTTAGCAGAGGCATTTGGTGGCTAAATTGGATGTAATTTCGTGTCGTTTAATTTAGATTAACACTCTTAGATAACTCGTTGGCAGATTGTAGGGCATTCGACATGGACGATGGGGACACAATTTATCAGCATCAAGCAGCTAAACACTGGCACAACCAGTAGACATCATTGCTTTGTGTTTCTTTACGAATTTCTCGTTGCTGGCGGATTTTAATGGCACCTCGGTGCAGGAAAGGTCTCGATTGTCTACCTATTCATGTAGAAAGGCTATAGGCTTGTCCACATGATATGCATGGCAGTCGTTAGACCTAGCCTTAGTCTGCAACGTTGCAATGCATGAGAAGATTCAAAGGCTATCCTGCGTCTGTATAACAAGCGCCCTTAGAACCAAAGTTACAGTTGCACTACAGAAACTATACTCCATCTCCTTTCCGTTGATACCTTTGGAAGTCTGATTATGGCTAAGGGAATCCTTGCAACTGGTTCTTGGTAATATGGACCACGCAGGCATTCTAAACGGCCATAACACTGTTATGTCTAGTAATTCGAAGTACATTGTCCCCTATCTACGGATAAGCGGTAGCCCAACGTCCTTTCAAATTACTTCTGTAGAAGTTTCACGAACTAAAAGGGAGGAAGAATCCATCCATCGCCTTCTATCCACCTGATCCCAACCAACTCGGATCATGTTCATCTAATAAAAAGCCTCTGTCCATTGTCTATCTCTAGCCCTTAGACGTTCCTGAAGTTGTACCCTCTTATCCTCGCCTCCAGTTCAAAATCTTAGGAACTCTAAGTTCCCTTGTAGAATGTAACATGAAACTTTAGGCCTTTTAAGTCAGCAGCACCTTATGAACAAACCTACTGAACATGAAGAACAAAAACCTTGCATACTCTAGTTGGTGGCTGACTTTCGAAACGAATTCGCTCGAAGGACTCGAAGGTTTGTCAGCAGAAGCACCCTGTAAGACAGTCTTGTCATTGGAACAATGAGTCCCACGTGCTATTACTTAAAAGAGCAAAGCTATGACAGCTGTCGCGTACTTCTCGACTTTAGGCCTCTGTAACCTTCAGGACACATTAATCATATTCACCAGGAAATACAAAATTCGTCACACCAGTCGTTCCGTACTGGTTCGACTCTCCAATATCTGGAATCAATGCTAAGCTGTGTTTTAATCACCAGCCACTATGGGCAGCTGTGATCTCAACAGATTAGAACCTCTTGGAGAGCTCAGCCACTTCGTTGTATGCCTCTATCTTCGAGTCTGTACTTTTTTTTTCACTGCGGTCCTTGGTTCCTATTCTGTTCTTCTTAGAAAACCGATAGTTTACCTAGTTTTCACCATAAATACGTCGCACAAACTCTCTAGCTCTAAGAAGCTGAAAGAAACCTTATCCATTAGATAGAGCTACGGACCCGTCACAGAACCCTGTGGGACTCCATGTTTGTACGTCACAGGAGCAATTGCTAAATATTTTTGGTAAGATTGAAGGTAAAGACGATTAGTTAGTGTGTTGCAGATCTAGCAGATGAAAACAAAGTTTACACCTTTCACAGTGAAGGACCACTCCGGATACTCTGCGAACCGCAGTTTCCACAATTTTGGATTATTTTGTTCTCAGTGTGAACATTGTTTACATTACTTCGAATTGAAATGAAACAACTTAGCAAACTGCTAACCAAACCAGATGTACAGAGCTTAAGAGGTGTGTTTTGATTGCTAAATGTTTTCGTAAAAGCGTGACTCATACTAACCAACCATTTATCGATAACTTAGTTAGCGTTTATTAGATGGGATACGGTCAATCTACTGAAAAAAAAAACCCATTGTTGTCTAGATTTTAGCAGTTCTGAGAAGACTGCTTGGGATTTTTTTTTCGCTGTAGGAAACTCAGTATAAGAATTCAGAATAGCAGGCAAAAGTGCATAATAAGACTAAACCTAGTCACGTGGATATCCTACGATCTAGCCCCGTCAGGGTCATACACCGCTTAGGACTCTGAACAGAGAAATAGACTTCGAATCCCAAGAGGAGCCTGATAGGCGAAGGTATCCACTACATATCCTCATCTTATGAAGATCAGTCACACACAGACACTACTTTACAGGCAGCATGCAGCATGGCTAGGATTACCAAACAACGACTTCTGCAAGGACGAGAATCTATTCCTCACTTGCTAGCTATTTCGAGCTATTTTCTAGCGAAACTGAATGATCTAAGGAACACTTAGCTGAACAAACTCCTGAGATTCATACAAGTATCTGGGTTCAGTTCAGGGTTTCATAATTAGACACAGTGGCCTCAGAGCTAGTCTAAGTAAGCCGATGATAGCTCCTGTCAATAGGAGCATCATCTGCCTAACCTAGCTCAAGCCGTTGAGGGCTATTTCCAAGAACGTCTAAGTAGTACATGGAAGTCGATTGACGTTCAGAGAGAAGAGGAGTGGTTTGATCTGAGATGTCCATCACAAGCTTCTAGAGTTTTCAACGAACCGGAAGAACTGGAGTTATCCTGGATACTTAGATCTAGGGGTGTCCTTCTCACACGACTGTTTGAAAGGTAGCTCCGATGGGAGATGAGACTTCGCAACTAAGCTGGAATTCAAAATTGAATCAAGTGACTCCGGACTGTGTAGCTGTCATGAGCCTTTAAATGCTTCGCGACTTGAGTTGTTATAAATACTGATTCAGACTCTATTTGGTGTGACTTCGAGAAACTCAGATTGGACTGTTGTCCTTACGAGCTTCAACGACGTCTATAAGGACTTCACTTACTTCAAAATCTTGAATATCAATGCCTATGGCGATTTCTCTGACTCAAATAAAGTTGCTGAACTTAAATGACGGATTTACTTCCAAGTCTTCAATAACTTGTTTGGCTTGACTGACTTCAATCAATTCTTTGACTTAGAATTGCTGATTCTTTACTGACTTCCTTCAATAAATTGCCCGATTTTAAAGCCTCCATTGTCTCCAATTGAATTGATTGTCCTACACGCGTTTTTCTAAGCGAGTGATGGAGTATTGACCCAAAATCAAATTCCCCAAATCTCTCAGATTATCCATCTTCACAGTCAAGCACACTCCGCCCTCGTAGCTATAATCCGCGTCCTTGTAAGCAATCATCAAGGTAGTTAAAGGTAATTTTTGTTTTCCCCGAACTGGGTGAAAACCGAGACCAAACATATGCTCATCTCAACCCGAAGGTACATAAAATGAATTGTTAAGCCTCGTAGGACCCTTTTACACAAATGCGGAAGCCTACTCATCAGAACTCATGTAGGCCATACGCAAGCTAAGGTAATCCTTGTAAGCAACCTGAGCGAATTAAACCATTAATGTGCCAACTCCAAAACACTTGAAATGAGCCATATATAGTCCTTCCAGGATGTACAGATACACACCCACAAAGAGAGAGAGAGAGAGAGAGAGGGAAAGAGAGACCAGGGATACCAATCTCCAAAGGGCACTCTTATTCATTTCACTTAATTGTTCACGTACTCACTTAAATCTTGTGGCTCACAGTCCCTGCTTAATTCTCCTCGTCTCTCTGTCATCGTCCTGGTGAATACAAGGCATCCTTAGCCCCTCTCTCCCACACACACACACGCAGACAGAGTTACATGCATGCAAGCCATTACGCCATTACACAACCCACAGCACAGCACAGACCAAGCGAAATAAATTTCTCTCGAGTGTCCGTTCCATTTTGTATTCTCCATTTATTTTCCTCGGTTTTTTCTTCTTTTTTTTTTTTTTTAAATTTATTCAAGGATTTCAGTGCTCATGAGGTACACCTACCACAACGCAGAGTTGTTGTTATCGTTGTGTTGTCATTCAATTCATTGCCTCGAAGCGTGTAAATGTCTGCTACTTGTTCTCATGTTATTCATCCTAACTTGACATACATTTTTGTTTTTCCTTGGTACGACAAAATGAACGAAAAAACCGTTAATTCTCTGAACAATTTGATATAAAATTTCTCTCATTTTCTCTAATTTCAGTGAATTACGAGCTCATTTGCAGCTACATTGGGCTGTATGCAGAGTTTTAAGCGAGAGAAAATGGCTGCCAGGATAATTAATGAGTCGTCTTGTGTGAGTGTAATATTTATTTTATGTGCTCTTCCTTATCGTTCTTGTTAATTTTTAAATGCGGAATGCATTCTGCTGGGGAGCACGCTAATGAATGGGTTAATGAAGCAGATTCTGTCGAGCTGGAGGAGGATGTTATTTTTGGTTCACTTGAGTCCGGGACTGTGATGAATGGAGGTTGATTTATAGGTACATATACCTACTCATTCCCAGGAGAGGTAAGACACACGTGTTCGACTGTTTTGAGCAGCTGGTGGAGGACAGACACTTTGAGTACAGACATGAGTAGGTACGACATCATCAACAGCCCATAGAGGCTAGATTCTGATGCTGTGCAAGCTATTCGTATAATTCAGTAGTTTTGGGCTGCTAGTGTCCTGTCAATAACTGGGTTATGAGCTGGTGAGTCCAAAATGTGACAATTTCACCAATCTAGATGCTCTTTTCAAGAAGTTTCTCTTAAGACAGGATTCTACCGAAAGCAAATAATGCTCAACCTCATCTTCAACTGCAAGTTTCCCTCCAGAGAGAACTGGACAAATGGTGAAATCATCAACCCTGCTTGAATATCTATATATCTTCACGGACGGATCAGAAATAGATGAAGCCACAGCCTCAGGAATCTTCTCAATGGAACGACAAATTCCCCGGTCCATAAGAACACGAGTGTATTTCATGAGGAAATACATATAGGGTATCACCGAGGCCTGCAGGAGCTTTTCCACTCTGGAAAATAACGAGCATCTACATCGACAGTCATCAAACCCACCGCTTCCATTACAACCAACTCAAAACTAGTCAAGCTATGTAAAAAGGAACTCAAATCCCTGAGCTTTAGGCACAGAAAAGTACAAGAGAGCTTCTGCCCCCATTGCTGGCCCTCCTCATTGGTGTCCTTACAGACCACAATGCTATGGCGACACTCCTCAGAAGTATGGGAATCATGGGAGATTCAAGAAATCACACGACAGAGCATCATAGGACGAACTTATCCCGGGTTGTGCATTACACCTCCTGCTTTCAACGTTGGGCGGTACAGCTCGATCAGTTGTGCCAAGATCCCGAAATAAGCCATTTCCTTGTAGAGCTCAAGACGATGAATGCTTTCATATCCAGCACTAAAGTCGATGAAAGAAAAGGTGAGTCTTGGTGAGAAATTCGTGAACCTTGGTGATAGTGCAGTACACCCATACTTGGTCTATGATTTTGGAGCATTCACCCCCCATGAGGAGAACATCATCACCATGTTTGAAATGCTTCCGTGGTAGGTCAACAGAGCCCGCGGTTTCGAAGAACCTGTGTTTCGGGCGTAAAACCAACTGTCAGTTGCCTCCATGCACGTCGGATCCTTTTCTCTTCATCTATTCCTTACTGCAGACACAGAAAGTCCGCGCTCATCTCATGCTAGAAGATCCTTCGAATAGCATCCAAACTGAAGCCAGAATGACTACACTTATCAATGTTGACATTGACTACAAGATGTAACCGACACTAAATGCAATGTTCAAGCCAGCTCTGCAGTATCAAACTTTTTGGTTCGTCAGGTGTGAGTAAGGCTCCAGTGATCCCAGTCTTTGCCTAGAAAACCATCGCATGATTTTCAAAGGCACAATGGTAAGTATTAGTGTCGTTCTCCACAAAGACCCCAGCACCTCAGACTTGATGAGACTAAGACTCACAACCGCAGAAAGGACAACAGTTTAAGAAACTTCCAATGAAGCTTAGAATTTTTTGAGACTCAATCTCTAGACTATAATGGAGTCTTCCCTGTCGTATCAAAAGTTTTCCATCAAAAGATAGCCTTAAGTCTGTGACAAGATATACCAAAGGAGTTACATCAAAGCCAAGCTTACTGGAGAGGCCGATGCAGCCATTATTTGAGACTTTTTCGATCTGCTAGTGGGCGTGAAAACGAATGGTTGAAGCCAAGGTATGATACAAATTTACGAATGGATTGTGCTCATTTCGATATTAACGTGGAATCCGAATCCGACTTTATCCGGCTGGGTATGTCGAATGGAAGTCGTCGGAAGTATAGGGTCGAAAGATACGCGGTAAAGATACTACAATATCGAACGCACTTTCAATTTAGAAAAGCCTTTATGATGCCACTGCTCTCATTTGCCGTTTAGTGTTACATTCTTGATGTGCCCAAGTCGACATCGAAGGAATCGGATAAACCGAGTCAATAGAGATAGGGGAAGCCCATTATGAGAATACCCCTGATACTGACAATGAATGGGGTACACTCTGGGTAAGGATAACTGCATTCGGTTAAGTCCACTTACACAGTCCTCCTGATACTGACAATGAATGGGGTACACCCTGGGTTCTGTGTAAGGATAACTGCATGCGGTTAAGTCCATTTGCACACTCCTCCAGAATAGTCGCAAACAAGGCTCCAGTTGAGAATGAAACTGATGAAGGCGAGCGGGAGAAAGGGTCCTACAATGCATAGTAACCTTGATTTCTTGCTTCTGTACGACCAATCGCTGGTAACAATGGCCATCTCACGCTTGGTACTACCATATCAAGTCAACCGAGATAATCGTCTTGAAAAACTCGGCTCAATCCCCGCGTCGAAGAAAACCCATAAACAAATTGCGTAACCAAGTCAAAACCGCTTTTCTTTTTGTACTTTCTCCCTTCACACGAACCGGCGGCGGCCATTGAGATTCCCCAGAAGAATGCAGCAGCCACCAGCTAGCGCACCCCGCTCCGAATAGCTAGCTACCAACTATTTATCTAAATTTAATGCCCGCCTAATGAGTGCGGTTTCAATTGAATTTCAACGCAACAATAGCTCGCTCGATGGCTTGCTCGCCTAACCTCCACCTTAATTGCCGACGTCGTCGTCGTCGTCGTTGTCGTTGTCGTTCATTGTACCCGTGCGCGTTCCACAGGCTCACATTATTTTATTTATTTATTTTTTTTCCAATTCGATGCGATTCCGACCCGCATTCCATGACAATTGAACCAATTAACATGTCCCGCACATACATTCTCGGGTCTTTTTGATTTTTACACCCGAAAGCCAACCAATTTGTTTGGCCAAAGAGATGCTGCCCTCCCCCCTTTGGTGCACTGAAATTGGTGGAAGAAAAAGGAAAAGATAGATACTCCAAAGTGAAACGTGTGTGTGAGATACATTTTCTCGCAAATGAAAGTGTGAACTGGGAGGGGAGAAGGTGGTAAATCTTGTATTGAAGACGAAGAAGTTGCCCACTGTTTACATTTACAAAAAAATTGTTTTTTTCTTTTTTAAATAAATAACCATAGAGGGTATCTTACAGCCTGATTAGCGAGTCGTAGATACAAGCAAGAGAGGAGAAAGAAGAAAAAAAATCACATGAAGTGGAAAATGGAAATAGATTTGCTCTCGTTTCTCGAGTTGATTCTCCTGGCTTTCCTCCTTATCCCCCAGATCTACATATATTTCTTTCTTCGTTTTGTGAAAGCTACTGTCAATCCATATGAGAATGAGTGTAGGTTCCGCATAGACCTCTTCACAGTTCAGTTCTTTGTCAATCCCATGCACAGAGGGGTGTAATGTAGTGTGGCACGATTGAGGTGCATCGTAGCGTTTTACAGATTGCCAACCGACTATGCGTCTATTGAGGGCAATTGAATGCGCCTAGTTATGGAATTGAATTCAATTTGAGTGCTGCTGTGAACACTGATGCCAACTGATTCACCCGGCCACGGGACTGGTGGGGGAAGGGGATGGGTAACAAAGATGTGCGCCACAGTAGGAGGCAAAGATGTTATGTAAAACAAAAACAAAAAACAGCCAGAAGCGACCATTGTTTTATCAAACAGATTTGTTTGGTTTTTCGTTTTTTATATCTGTATCTGTATCTGATATTGATTCAAGTGTTTTGTGCGAATAATTTGTGCGCAGTTAAGTGAGAGCGTCAATAAATTGTCTGCAGTACAGGAGGAGTATGTGGAGACAAGTATTACGCAAATGTTGAAAGTATCTAAGCTAAACAAATGTATCTGCAAGTTGTTTGTTGGCTTTTTATTTCTTCAAACGAAGAACCGGCTGATTTTGCAGTCTGATCCGACAAAAGAACAGAAAGCACTTGTGAGACTCATAGACTCGTGATTTATTCGAAAACCCGGAAAGATTATTCGTCATACTTGTATCTACTCGAACATAATTAGCATAACTTGGCAAACCCGTTGGTAATTGGCGTGAACACGATTGTGTGGGGAGGGTGGTTAATGCAGTTCGAAACTACTTCCTTCCTGTCACTTCTCATGCAGTGGAGTAGGTTGGCATTGCCATATGCACTGTGGAATATGGTACTATGTCCCATGGTTCAGATTGCTTTGTTAGATGGCAGCGAACCGACGTAGTTCATATTCTTAAAATAGATTCTAATGACGTAGGGTGACCAGATAGGAATGATACTTTTTCCAATTGGCATGTTTCAGCAGCTGTCAAAGTTACCAATGACATCCAGCTGTCAAAATATTCAGTAAGATTTGCCATTTCATCATGCATCATTTCAAGCCTGCTGAACGTCCGAAAATCATTAAAAATATCGCAATTTCGGCTCCGTTTGTAAGGTCATGCAAAGTGAATTTCGTGAAGAGGTCGGTCGTCATCATGGCTTCAATGTGCAGGGAGTTCGTCGCACCATGTCGATTCGGCTGCGTTCAGCTGGAGTCAACCCGGCTTATTTTACGGTTGGGTTTGGGCCTCCATCCCCATGAGATTGTGCTGATCCAAGAATTGAAGCCAGAAGTTGGCGACTGGGTTATCTCACGGCGAACGTTTATTAATTGACCGCCGCCACTCGAATATTTTCTCTGAGTTCTCAAGACCTAGGTCTACACTAATAAGCTAACTACTTTGGACGAGCCCGAGTCATCAAAAATTGGACCACCCGCTTGTAGCACTCATAGCGAAACCAAGGCTCCCATTTTAATCACATGCTACTGTAGAACACTCAGCGTGTCCTTAACCCGGGAAAGACGTACTCTGCGTTCGAGGCCCCGAAGCTTAGAACAAATCGAGATCCCAAGGAGAACACAATCTTAAGTTAAAGATGAGGCTCCAGTCGTGAAAAGACACCACAAGATACCACTTGATCTACACAAGGGAATACGCAACCCAAAGACCTGCACGATATACATATGTACTTCATCGTTAGATTGCCTAAAGTGGATGTCGAAGTCCAATACTAAATACCATACCTTGACTTTAAAAAAAACTTTCCAAACAAGTCTCCCCCTACGAGAACACAGCGTCGAAAGAAGGATGATACCGTCTATCGAAAAACACTAAGTGGGATTCATCAAACGCCCTTGGTTCAACGCGGTGAAAGTTTCAGTATTAACCTTAGTCGGTCCTGAAGAAGACAGGGATAAATTTACAAATGTGCACTACTATTGCCCCGCTTTGCTCCGCTGACCAGCTCACACATCTTGAAGAGCCTACGGACACCAAGAGTGTGCCAACTCAGCTTCAGTGGAGCTATCTTAAACAATATAGCACTAGTCTGTCGGTTACCCAACATAGACTTTTCGAGTACAGAGAGGAGGCTACGAGAATATGCAACACTTCTCGTGCATTAGACAAAACAGTCAGTTCATCAGTGCTAGTCACCAAGGCTGTCAGTAGCCTTCCCAAGGAGTAAGAGATTTGTAGGATTAAGATTGATTAGACTCGTTCCTGAAGAATTCGTGGCTTAACCCAGTCGGAAAAGGTGCCAAAAATCAAACACTTGAACAAGGTTCAATGCTGCATTCTGATGCACTGGTATGCTTCTACCTCTGACTCATGCAGTCTTATCTCTAAAGTCTGAAGATGGCACCAATTTTTCAGAACTCATTGTACCAATAGAACTCTTAAGTCTGAGTTCGACAATGGACCTTCTTCTACGTCACCTTGACTATTTGAGCCTTGCCTTCTATACGAAGATAGGGTTAAGAATGCAACCTTGTGGCATACCATCTTAGGTTTTAAATCTGGACTGGATTCGTGGGACCATTCCAAAGCCTTTAACAGACATACTACAGTCATTGCTAACAGAATAAAAAAGGAATCCCTCAAGGTGGTGTGTTGGCGCCCAAACTCTTTAACCAGAGCCAACGTCGCATACCTCTGTCATCTGAACTGTCCTCGTACTTACAGATAAAGCGACGAGTCTATCAATCTCAAGAGAAAAGATTGACTGTCACGTCCCAATTCCATCCAACTCCACTGTAGCTCTCAGGAGAAAATAAATCTCTCTCCCAATGGACTGGTACTGGTATGTTATAGCTATACGCATTGTATCCAACAAGATGTCTCTATTATAAAAAAAAAAACATCTTCATAACAAGATACAAAAATAAATTAAAAGAAAATTTCCAATTAAGCATCACTCACAACCCAGTCGCTATGCAACATCCCGGCTGTGGGTCCCCCTCCTCTATCTCGACCCAAAGGAATGCATGGTCGTCAGCGGTGAGAAATAAGGGCCAATTAATATTACGACGTCCAGTAACAATGTAAACATAAGACGAGGGAATAAATGACTTTCTTTTGTAACTAAATTAAGTGTGCGTGAGCATTCAATAACTCACCCAAACGACCAACCAACCCACCGACCGACCGACCGACCGCCTTCGAAGATGATGTTATAATAACGAATGACCCTTAAGATCAAGTTACCGACGACGTAGTCTCGAGATTTAGAGAGTAACGTATCAATTAAACCAGTGCCAGACGGAAAACAAGGTAAAACACCATAACTACGTCGTCGGAAGCAACCGGACAATGACATTCCCATCGAGACTTTGCATATCAATCAGAGTTGGAGGGGAAGTTTCCGTTTCCCCTCCGTCATCTCGACTGACCATGGCCCATGTGTATTGCTCCGAATGAGTTCCCACATTATGTGCCACTTAAGACGGACATTCGGGAATAAGCAGCACTTATGTGGCGAACAAAAAAATGATTTGTTTTTGTTAGTTTTTTACCGGAAGTCTTTACAATTCTATAAATACCTTAATTGGCTTCGAAGTATCTATGTATCTAAGGGGTACCAACCTGAAATAAAAAAGAAAGAAAAATAAGTTAAAAAAGCATTCATTTACATAATCTGCGTTACAAGTGAACCTTAACGTCTAAGGGTGTCTCAGTTACCTACGAAGTAACATACGAAGTGTTGGACATAATTGCATCATGTCCCTCGCGCTCCGCTGTCGGTTTGATTTATCTGCCTTTGGTAATAGAAATAAACACAGCGATATTGAGTGACATGTCGAAATCGAATTTCAACAGAGGGAAACTCAATCTGGAACATTGTTAGGAAATAAATTGAAAGAAAATTGATGTTACAAGTGATAATGATATCTATAGGATGGTTGTGGGAAGGCAGAAGAAAAAGAAAAGATGGGGTGCCACAAGGTTGTGCTTTAGATACCTACTTCTTCATTTCGTTTAAGAAAAGTTAAACATTTTGGCAACAACAGATAATAGTTCTACAATACGATGGGGTGTCACAGGATTGAGCTTTACGCCCAAATTTGTTTAAATTTTCAGTCCCATTGTACATCAGAGTTTTACAGTAACTGCATCTGTGAAAAATTTGAAACGTTTCTGACATCGACAGCAGCGAAATAGCTCAACAGCTCAACAGACTAGGTGACAAGTTACCAACCTTCGTATTGTGCCCCGAATCGTTGAGGGATATTCGGTTTCTATGGTTCTCAATTCCTACAACCCTTCTGAAGTCTGTAATCGAATAAAATCGAAGCTCAGTCGTTCTGATCATCCCTCACATGAACTCCACCACAGTTGTTAAGTATCCATTTTGTCTTTCGACCAAGAGGCGAACATTTCGCAGGGTAAGTATAGTTCAAAACTTCATCAAACTGTCACCTGCGGAGTGTTGTAGTCTTCTCAAAGACCAACAGACTTCTAAAGACACTGTTTAAACGGTTGAAACTTCATCATTAAATCCGGGCTGCTTACAGGCTTCTGATTTAGTCGAGCTGTCACGACAGTCATTGAAAATTTAAGGAACTCCTAGCCCTGTGAAGTGGCTTTAGATCGTATGATCAATACCTGCAATACTCAGGAGCTAAGAGTACCGCAAGGCTCAGATTTAAGACCCCATCTGTTGACGTTATAGGTCAGGTGTGCGCCGACTAAATGTACCAAATGTAGAAATGCTGATTGATATTAGAGAATGGAACTACAAAACGAATCATAAATTGGAACATTTACGAGAAGCCTGAAAGGACAGTGCCTAAAACATGAAGACCCATGTTGGGCCATTTGAACCTAACACAACACTGTCGACTGAGCATACATGCTTCCGCGCTGATATTGAAACTGATTTACGCTATGCGAAGGCATAGTTCTAGAAAGCGTTGTACCAGCTCCACATACCCATTTCAATTTAAAAAAAACCACAGGCCCTAAAACAGGTCCTTGTGGCACACAATTTATTTCATAATCCCTGCTAGATACTCGTAAAATTTCAACCGCCTCACTTGTCTAAGCTTCATCACAAGTTGTTTACTTGATGGTCTGACCTCAGACAAACAACATTCATTACAAATTACATTTCAAGATACTTTTCTATGAACTACAGTTCATAAGTAAAGAATATGACAGATATGTGTCAGACAATCACGAACCAAGTGATTTATAACTAAAAACATTCCGGAACCCACTTAATTACTTTGTACTTCAGTTGGCCTCTGAAGATTTCATCCAATGCCACTGTGACCGTCATATTACCAATGTACGTATCTCAAACATTCTCATATCTCGATGCGAAAACAAACCACAAGTTTCTCCTTTGCATGACTTGTACATCACGTCATTCACTAACAATATTTACATATGTATCTACGTGCATTTGTTAAGTCCACAATCGACTAAAATGACACACAGTCAGTTTCGCAGAAATTTCACAGTATCTACAGTAAAAAATAGACTTGCAGATACAAATAAATTGAGTATTTTGAAAACAAAACAACACGCCCCCTCGTCTAAATACTTTCAGACCGTAAAAATCGATTAAAAGATCACAAGATCATCATCATCATCAACAACATGATCTCGCCTGTGTAAATGTGATCTTTTGGGACGGGGATTCTCAGGCGTTGACTAAGTATCTAAAGATAGATTGCGGCGACAAGTTGACGAGAACAAAGAGCCCAGCGTACAAGTGTGTCGCCCGAGAACGAAACCAAAGAATGCATTTGATTGTGTTATCAAGTACCGATTTAAATGCAACCAGTACTTGCTGTTTTCTCAATGGAATCGAGCTCGAAATAGAACTGCGAAATTCCTCGAAAAAGGAAATCAAAACAAACGCATTCTGAAACTCATGTTTTTTTTTACATTTTCGCGATAGGAAATGCGTTCCTTTTGAGTCACGTTTCAAACTTTGAGTTAAAAATTTAATCAAAAACGGAAGATACTTGTTCTGTTCTATTGTCATTCCATTTTGGCCAGTACTCTCTAGGCCGTTCGCCATTTGTGGAGTGTGGATGGAATTCGTCTCAATTGATTAATTAGAAATGTTTCACTTGTCTGACACCTGTCAAGAGATGGCGGTTTTGCTTGTTCTCTCCCCGTTTTCAATCACAATTTATATGCTAATAGTCACAGTACGTACAGTACAGAAAAACAATGGAAAATTCGAAACCGCACGTCGCAATCGCAATCGATTGTTCACAGCGAAAAAAAAAACACAACAAGTGAATTGTTTTATCTTTTGCTGCTAGGTACGCACTGGTACCAGAGATAAATTTGAAAAAAAAAAAATCCCAGAATGGTGTGAATGGGGGTTTAGAATTGTCAATTATTTTAATATCTATGTACACAGGTACGGCTAGTGTGTGCATGATATAATTTGTACAAAAATAGATTTTAAATGGGGTAGTTAAAGAGGCGCTTTGTCACAGTGCAAATTATTAAGTGCGAATTATTTGTTAAAAATATTTATCTTCTGTCAGCAGATATGATATGGTGAAGTGACAGCTGTCATTATGTTTCGGTTTTGTTTAGGTCGCAGTAAATAGTCGTCAATTTGATGGAGTTAGACAAGTTGTGGATAAGAAAACAGTGGAGTACATCTGAACCTGAACCTCGACGATCGATAACTATCCAATGAACTGTGGTTTTAAAAAAATCGAATTTATCTAGAGTACAGGCCAAAAGAAGGTCCCCTGCGGCACACAACAATATTGCTAGTAAAGAGCAAATACTTCATTCTTGAGTGAGACAATCGACACGACTTATTTGACAAGCAAGAGGATTCGGTGACTTTTGTTCGATTAACGAAGAATGGCAACACCATTGACAACATGGTGGGCAAAGTGGAAAATCCACTACACGTCATCTGACAGTTCGAATGCGACAAAGAAAGCTCCATCTTGTAGACAGAACGTAGACCAATTCTACTGAGGCCGACTGACTGATTGACATTTCACTATAAACAAAGAAAACTTGTCCAAATGATTAGATATTGTACGTTAGCAGGACTGTGACAGTTTGTTTGACAACTATGTAGATTGCATCATTTCTTGGATCAGACTATTGAGGGGTTTCCCCCTGTTAAAGGAATTGCATATGTTTATTAGAGTTTTCCTTACATCTTGAAAGGTAGGTAGGAAAGGCACAAAGGTTTCGATTGTTCAGTCTACTTGAATACCATCGATGATTTGATGAATATCTACGTCCACTGTGGTGCCTGAGATGCTATATTCATTAGCATCGACAAGCTTTCCAAAGCCCCAAATTCTTGAAGCAGACGATCTTGTATTGATGTTCTGGGACCAGAAGAAGCTTCAATAAATAAATTTTCAGGATTGCCATGCTTCTTTACATACTGCGACGTGAATACTTCACAACAAAAGTGAAATGGGTTGTCATACAGGGGTCCCTTAGTGCGTTCACAGCACCAGACTGGTTTATCGAATCGCCAATAAAAATACTAATGACTTTAAGATACTCGTAGGTACACCTTATCGAAGAATGACAATGAGCGATACGAATTTTTATTGGAGTCTTGTGGTCAGGGCTCTTAAATTTGAATCACACAAAGTTTGACTTATTTGCGTGGACTGTATCAAGGCCAAATGCAGAGGCATCGACATTAGTAATAGTATCGTATTCAGCAGCGAAGAATCTACCTCAAGTTACACCAAATTTTTGCATCGAAAAATGTATGAAGAAATGGGTCCCCCAGACCCCATCGACAGAGACACTGACATCTCGATTCTACCCTCTCGGGGCTCAAATCAAACTAGGAATTCTGTTTCTGTGCATCGTTAGCCCAAACGAGTGAGCCCGCCACCTCGCTGAGACTTAGAAAAATAGAAAATTTTTGCATCGAAAAATGTATGAAGAAATGGGTCACCCAGACCCCATCGACAGAGACACTGACATCTTGATTCTACCCTCTCGGGGCTCAAATCAAACTAGGAATTCTGTTTCTGTGCATCGTTAGCCCAAACGAGTGAGCCTGCCACCTCGCTGAGACTTAGAAAAACAGAACATTTTTGCATCGAAAAATGTATGAAGAAATGGGTCACCCAGACCCCATCGACAGAGACACTGACATCTCGATTCTACCCTCTCGTGGCTCAAATCAAACCAGGAATTCTGTTTCTGTGCATCGTAAGCCCAAACGAGTGAGCCCGCCACCTCGCTGAGACTTAGAAAAATAGAAAATTTTTGCATCGAAAAATGTATGAAGAAATGGGTCACCCAGACCCCATCGACAGATACACTGACATCTCGATTCTACCCTCTCGTGGCTCAATTCAAACCAGGAATTCTGTTTCTGTGCATCGTTAGCCCAAACGAGTGAGCCCGCCACCTCGCTGAGACTTAGAAAAATAGAAAATTTTTGCATCGAAAAATTTATGAAGAAATGGGTCACCCAGACCCCATCGACAGAGACACTGACCTCTCGTGGCTCAATTCAAACCAGGCATTCTGTTTCTGTGCATTGTAAGCACCAACGAGTGAGCCTGCAGCCTCGCTGAGGCGTTGAAAAATAGAAAATTTTTGCATCGAAAAATTTATGAAGAAATGGGTCACCCAGACCCCATCGACAGAGACACTGACATCTCGATTCTACCCTCTCGGGGCTCAAATCAAACTAGGAATTCTGTTTCTGTGCATCGTTAGCCCAAACGAGTGAGCCCGCCACCTCGCTGAGACTTAGAAAAATAGAACATTTTTGCATCGAAAAATGTATGAAGAAACGGGTCACCCAGACCCCATCGACAGAGACACTGACATCTTGATTCTACCCTCTCGGGGCTCAAATCAAACTAGGAATTCTGTTTCTGTGCATCGTTAGCCCAAACGAGTGAGCCCGCCACCTCGCTGAGACTTAGAAAAATAGAAAATTTTTGCATCGAAAAATGTATGAAGAAATGGGTCACCCAGACCCCATCGACAGAGACACTGACATCTTGATTCTACCCTCTCGGGGCTCAAATCAAACTAGGAATTCTGTTTCTGTGCATCGTTAGCCCAAACGAGTGAGCCTGCCACCTCGCTGAGACTTAGAAAAATAGAACATTTTTGCATCGAAAAATGTATGAAGAAATGGGTCACCCAGACCCCATCGACAGAGACACTGACATCTTGATTCTACCCTCTCGGGGCTCAAATCAAACTAGGAATTCTGTTTCGGTGCATCGTAAGCCCAAACGAGTGAGCCTGCAACCTCGCTGAGGCGTAGAAAAATAGAAAATTTTTGCATCGAAAAATGTATAAAGAAATGGGTTACGCATACGCCACCGACTCAGACACAGACATCTCGATTCTACCCTCTCGTGGGTCAATTCGAACCAGGAATTCTGTTTCTGTGCATCGTTAGCCCAAACGAGTGAGCCCGCCACCTCGCTGAGACTTAGAAAAATAGAACATTTTTGCATCGAAAAATGTATGAAGAAACGGGTCACCCAGACCCCATCGACAGAGACACTGACATCTTGATTCTACCCTCTCGGGGCTCAAATCAAACTAGGAATTCTGTTTCTGTGCATCGTTAACCCAAACGAGTGAGCCCGCCACCTCGCTGAGACTTAGAAAAATAGAAAATTTTTGCATCGAAAAATGTATAAAGAAATGGGTTACGCACACGCCACCGACTCAGACACTGACATCTTGATTCTACCCTCTCGGGGCTCAAATCAAACTAGGAATTCTGTTTCTGTGCATCGTAAGCCGAAACGAGTGAGCCTGCCACCTCGCTGAGACTTAGAAAAATAGAAAATTTTTGCATCGAAAAATGTATGAAGAAATGGGTCACCCAGACCCCATCGCGCACCTCGAGACAGTTAGCTAAGGATCGGAAGGAGCTTGTTAATGGGGGCCCAGCTACTTTGGTGCCACCCTAAGTAAATAAGCAAGAGTTTTCCGCACCTAAAACGCTTGATAACTCTCTAAGGGTGTAATCGCAATGCAATCTTCTCAATCCACATCACTCGTTTATATTTAACCGCCAACAGCTGTCAAAGATCCCGTCAAACCAAGACACAATATTTCCGTTCAGGCGACTGCTAACAAGCAAATCGTTAAACCATCATGAAATATCCTCCTGCATGCGCCCGTAAAACACTTTCGCATCCCACAGTCCAGTTAAATAAAAGGTCACGACGACAATTAAACACAATGATGCGTAGGCGAGCCACACAGATAGCCCACGAGTTATGAGTATCAGGAGCTAGAAGTAGCACATAACTGTTCTGCCACCGTTTGCCTGTCATTAAACGTCAGAAGAAGACGACGAAAAAAAAGGCTCCCATTTAAATGTAATAAAAGAAAAAGTACAGAGGAATAAATTATCTTCGCCGTACCATCTTAGACAACAATTACTGGGAATTTACCCAACAGCTCCTACAGCTGGGTGCAAGATACATATCTCTCTTTGGTGGCCATGACTTGCGTCCAGCGGCAAAGAAAGATAAAGTCCACTTAAAAAGGGTCAAATCTGATGGAATTCCCTCATCAGTCCCTAGCTCACAGCAATTTACCCATTAACATAGGCAAACAACTTTTTCATTTTATAGCCAAGTGTATGTACATCGAAACATTAATTATGCTGGCCAAGTACTTTTGAGATACTTTAACGCAGCTTATGGAGTGGAGTGGAGGCATGGGAGAGGGGATTAGTTGGCCACTTCCTTCTTACTGCGGAACTAAAACTGTTATCAGCATAAAGTTTGATTTATCTCGGATGAAACCTTGTTCTGCGTTCTACCCAATGTATCTCGATTCCAGGAAGCGAACCACAGTGGATTGCTTCGTTCGCCGAACGTGCTACAAATAGTAAATCAAGTTCCACACAGTAAATATGCCAAAAAGGCCAGCGAAACACACTAACAAGTCGGGACGCGGTGCCCATCGTCGTTAATGACTTCCGACATTCGATGTGTCTTCTTCGTTTTCTTTTCTTTTTTTTTTTTTTTTTTGTTTTGAAATCCAATCCAGCACACTTAGGGCGACCTACCGCCGATGGTGGCCATTAGGGAATACTAATTGGATATGGGCGCGTTTTATTGTCTCTCGAATAAGTGCTGGGGTCCTTCTTAAATTTATTTTTATTCTAATTCATGTTTTAACTTATAACGACAATTTCGAACGAATACGGAGAATTTTGCTACCGTTTCTGTCGCCTCGACCGTCTCGCAGGACGCCGTCGCTTATGGCGAGCAGTGTCCGCAAACTTTCTTTTCAACCTTATCGTCGCTCTGGTATATGGTGTTCGTCGGGGTCGACGGGATGGCTTTTTAATCATCTTGTCTGGCAACGTCTTCTTCAGCTGTATCGTCGCCTTACCATATGAACCCGGTCGACTGCGTTTTCTTGACCTACCACCGCCATATCGTTTTTTCGCCCTCAATGGGTAAAATCTCTGTTTGTCCCTGTACCGGGCTTTGCGATTCATGTATTTTTTCTTTTCTTTTTGCCTCTTGGCGCGGTAGGAACGTGATGATTTCGCCCGGCGACGTTTGATATCTTTAATTATCTAAAATGACCCCAAAGATACTGTTAAATGGCACGCAGATACTTTGCGTGTTGAACTTACATCTGTGTAACGATATTCGGCTCTTTCCTTCCTACTAAGACGACTCCATGCGCGTGCAGCTTCATGATAGAGCTCCTGAAGGTTGTAGTCTAAGCGGGTGAGACGAAATTCTCGCAAGAAATTGATGTAAGGACTCTTGTACAACAGCTCCGGCTGACGGTCGAACAGGGCAGGTAGGTCCAGGTATCGTTTCGTTTTTGATTTTTTAAAATTTTCAAACATTAGTGTTTCACAACAAATTTACAAGCACACAACAAAAGAAAAACACACAAAACGCGATATATTTTTTTATTTCTATCGAATTTTGAAATTGTTTTCCAGGGAAACGAAAATTTAGATTGTTTGCTAGAAAGATGAAAGTGCGTTGATTTCGAAAAAATTAATCAAATCTATCTACACGGACTCTTTGCATTAGTCATCAACATCGATAGATGGCGTATGGATCGATGGATGTGGATGCAAGACTTTGCTAAAGAAAATAAGGGACGGTGGATGTCTTTGCTAACAATGCAGAACAGGATCCAAGATCGGTGGATGTGGATGCAAGACTTTGCTAAAGAGAATAAGGGATGGTGAATGCCTTTGCTAACAGGCAGAACAAGACTGTGACGTGATGAAGATTGACGTGAGACCATTATACCCAAAACCTTTGCTTACCTCTCCACCCACAAGGTGGGAATAAAAAAGGGAAAGAAAAGACTCTCCCATGAGGTAAGGCCTACGGGGAATGTGATCTTGTTTGATAGGAAGAATATAAAGGATTTTTTCTCAGAGTAACCTAAACCGAAAATCAAAAGACTTTTTTTTTTATAGTTTCACTAATAATTTGTGGGAGACTAGAGCCCATTGGCATTACTCTCCCTTTCAGCGTTGAAGCCTGTCACAAGAGAGTTTTCAAAACATTCAGTCTCATAGCAAAGAACTGATTACTTAAAGGTAAGTCATGAAAACCTTAGTCTCCACTGGGCCCTTTTAGAAATCAGTTTTAAGGATTGTTTTAGGATAAAAAAAATACAAACAGACTTGGAAGCAACTTTATGTGATCTTCATAACCAAGTCAGACAACAAGCCTAGTGAGCTATCTAAATCCTATAAGTCTCATTGAAATCTGCATCCTTTGCACAAGACTTACAGACCATGCAAATCTATGGGTCTATCCATTCCAAGAAGGAGCCATGTTCTCCGAACGGGGTCTTTGAACTCAGTACCAATGGAAGCGTACCCAAGTTCCATTACTACATTAGGTTAAGCCCTAAAAAAGGTATCAAAGGCACTGTCAGGATGTTCGAAGAAACAGAGACCAACTGTGACTCCAATAGATGTACGATGGCAGAAATAAGTGACTAGGAATATCGCGGAGTTTAGACAAATCGACTATCCAATCAAGCCCTTAGCCTACAAAATGATCCCTAATATAGACGAGACTGGTATGTGGAACAACTTTCTCTCAAGAATCTCCTCACACAGACAGTTTCTATGTTTGACTGAAAAAAGGATAAAGAGTCCGAAAGCGTTCTCTGTGAATGTTCCGAGCTATAGTTGTTCAAAAGACTTCTTCACAGCGCTAATAAGGACAGGCTAGCTTTGACGAGAAAGTCACGGTTATGAAACTGATTCTGATACGATTCTACAACCTTTCTTCGGTTTATGGTTCAAAAGTTTTAGAAAGCAACCTAGCATGCTTTTCACTTCACCGCTTTCAGCTCTTGCATAGGTTTTCGAATTGATTCTACAGTAAGTACCTATACACGATTCGAAATTTCAAGAACACTTTATGACGGATGGGGTCGGAGAGCACCAGATCTAAAGTAAACTCAAAACAGTAACACGCCCACTTTTTTCACACGCTTTTCTTTACCCAGAAAACAATGTTTTTATCGATTTCGAAAGCAATTACTTCCAACAATTTGGAAAATTTTATTAGAATTTTGAGTTGATGTGGCCACGCCCACTTTCTTCCGGGAAATAGTATTCAAGAGCTTTGAAATGCTGAAAATGAATTATATTTACAAGGATTCCCTTCAGAGCCTCAGATACGTGATAGTGATAGCCCATCTACCGTCACAACTCGATTCTAGATGACATAAACATCAAAGTGCGAACTACAACCAGCAGCAACTTCCTGACTAATTTCTACGATAGGAGCAGCCTCCGATTTGTTTGCTTCCCCTATGCGGAACACAACTTGCCTGTCCTTCCAGATAAGAAACGCCATAACCATAGTCGTAAAAAAAGATTCCATAAATTATGGTCTAACCAACGTTACAGCCATCATATCATCTTTCTCAGACAGTGTATGCTAATTAGAGTTCTTTTTGCCCCTTTTAACGGATCGTATCATAATTTCTAAATATATGTATTATGTTGCAATTTTTTTTCCTGTTCATGTTCGCTTGTAAGCCGTTTATCACACTCGCCTTGGCCAAAGCCTATTAACAACACAACCGCATCTATACGGTTCACCCCATTCGTCAACAATGCAACGAACCGTACAACGGTTCCATCCCTCATCAATGAGTGTGTTCCACAGAGATGGTCATGTCCAAAGGAAGACTCTGGCCAGTGTGGCAAACTTGCTAAGTCTTCCTTTATTATATTTATTTTTTTTTGCTGCTCTCTCTCTACCACTGCCACAATTTCTAACAATAACAAGGGTCAAACGGCCATGGGTATAATAATAAATCGACTCGTCGGCAAATGAATCACCATCCAAGCATAACTTTTTCACTTTTATCATCATCATCATCGATAGCACAGTGGCAGAGTGGAGTCCATGGCCACCGTATGGAGGGAGAGTTATGTTTCACTGGAAACACAGAGTAAACCACTAAAAACTCCATAAACCAAGTTATCAACATCAATCATTCGCTTCGGGTCTGGGAACACTGACCAAAGGAAGTGTACCTGCGTGCTTACTACATTTCGGGGGTCAAGTTGCACCACACACGCGGTGGCTTCTTTTTGAAATTAAATCCCCTGTTCAGTGGCGGCGTGGTGACATAAAAACTCCTGCAACCGTGTTAAACTGGTAACAGTTCCCAGCGTTTACTTTTTTTTTTGACAGAAGCCGATGACAAACACACGCAATGGCGGTTCTGCGTTGCATGTTGCACAACCAGGCTAAGTAAGGAAATGCTGCCACTGGATATGGATGCATAGGTTCCGCAGTGGCGGCGGCATGCGACGCATTCGTGGTAACTGGCATTTCCTCAGATAAGCAACGACGATGTTGTCATCATGCAATTTCCGTCTTCATATCGGGAGTGGAAGACAGAAAAAAAAACTAAAAAACAATCCAAGTAAGTAATCTTGAACGCATTGACATAGTTGTTCAACCACACTTGTCTCGATAGCGCGACATGGTCCCAAGGCGGCGGCTGATGGCTGACGGTTGACGGTTGACTGTTGCTGGTGGCTTTTGACAAAATTAAGTTGTTTTTTTGGTTTTCAGGTCTGTTGATCGATGATTGGAATGGCAAACAAGCGTTGCAAGGTTACGTTACTGTTGGCTGCGACTTCTTTCTAGGAATTAGGTAAATAATAAAAGTAGTGAACTGTGACGGGAACCTTGTGGTATGCGCTATTGTTTGTTTTAAAATTAAGGGGAGGCACATGAACGGTGGCAATGGATCAAGGTCGTTTGGTAGGTTGTAGTTTGTTGACAGGTAGTTTCAACATTCAATGTGAGATGCAAGTATCTTTGCATGGATTTCGAGGTTTCCGAGGTTTGTAGGACTCTAAGAGACAACACTATGTCCAAACGAATATTCATGGATACCTACATTCGGTTACATCATTCGGCTAAAAAAGCTCTCATTTTCTCTGTCAGCCGTGTATCAAAAAATACCATCATTTCTGGTTCACCCCAGTTAAGGATAATGCCTAAGGAGGAGTAATCATTGTCAACCTTTTAAGGGGATCTCCAGAGATCAGGCTACAGTGCAAAACACTTCTAATTCCTTCTACGAAAAGAAGACTAATCAATCTTCAACCTATCGTCATCAAAGGCAGCTCTCTAGTATCTTTGACAAACCGCTCAACTGGAAGTTTCATATTACGACCTCCATCGACCACGCCACTAAGACCGTGTGATCCAGTAGACGGCGATAGGACTGAGCTTGGGGTCTAGGTTGAAAATGTGCATTGGATGTACGCAATGATGGTGAAATATTGGACCGTTTGTGGTCTTCTAGATGTTTGGTTTAGTACACCGTTCTTGAGAAGTTAGGACTGAGAAGTGGGTACCTGGCTCGATGGCGTATACGCAACATTTTGGGTTGAAAAATTTTCTGTCTCCATTGTACCTGGCGAGGCATTAGTTGATACAGATTGTGCTTATAGGGCACAGAACCAGAATGCCTGGCTTGATTTGTGCCTCGAGAAGGTAGGACTGAGAAGTGGGTACCTGGCTCGGTAGCGTATACGCAACAGGTTTTTCCAAACATTTTTGTGGTAACCGATTGTTAAAGTCTCAATTTTATCACCATAAACTTGAACCCTACATTCATGGGTTACAACACTGCTTAGCGGTTTGAATCAGACACTTTGATGATTCACTGCCGAAAAGATTAGACTCCAAATCAACAAAAGTCATCTCAGCGATAACCCCCATGTCTGTCTTCACACTTTTAGCCACCTTATCGCTGTTGATTCGACTTCTCATCAAGACTGGATTATTCGAAATTGCTTGAGTTATTACAAAATTTACAGTCCCACAATTGGGGGCATTCGTAAATGATATTCTATGGATTCTAGGAATTTTTATTGGTTTCTCAGTATTCTAGGCGCACGCTTTATGGCCATATTCCCCCGCTAATTGTTTGTGTGTTCACGTGTTAACTGAAAACCAGCGCCAACTGAAATTCCATCGACAGATTAAAAACGAATACCCGATCTAAAGTTATTTTTATCACAAAAAAAACACATCAATTAGACGTGAGGTTCAATCAAACTTTATTAGGATCATTAGTAAGCCGCCATAATGGTGTTGTCCCATAAAAGTGGTCAACAATTTAAACAAAGCTGCTTACGAAACACCATACATTAAAAAAAGATAATTAATCTGAAAGAAAAAACCTCACTTTCGGTTTCATCTTCACCTCCTGCCAGAAGTGGTAACCCAATCTCTCCCCTGAAACACTAAGCTGAGCTCATTTCTCAGACCTCAAGTGCTGGCAGATACAACAAACTAAACAAAAAGAAAAAGCGTTCACGCAAAATGAAGACAGCAGATACAAACAGTTAATAGTTATAATAAATTGGAAGAAAATCCAACGAGCATAACAGCAAATGTAATTAATTCACGCAGAGCCCCAACCAGCTCACGACCATGGACCGTAGTTGTAACGAACTCTCATTTGAATACATTTTATGGTTCTTTCAACACTGGCCCGCCGCACTGCCACACCATTGGAAAAGGCAGCAGCGGCCCCAAGACCGAAAAAAAATTCAACAGATTACGAGCTCCGACTTTGAATTTCCACTTTTATCTTCTTTGCACGCACTTTTTCGATGGAGATAGCGTGGAAAACATCATCCCCCCGTCAGGCGGTCTGAACCGCAAAAAAAAAAAAGGGTAAACACCCTGCCTGCCATCGGAGATACAAAGATACACGGATACAGATGATTAGGGTGTGCTGATTCTGTTGATGGGATTTATCACGATGATGTTGCCGTTGACGGTGGTAATACAGCGATGACGTGGGTACAACAAACGAACACTGTGTATCTGTGTGGGGTAGTTCAAGGTGTGCACTTGGTTCGCATGTACCCGCCATTAAATTGAACGTGCGAATGTGTCGAGCTGGAGCCCAAACCGCCGCCGCACAAATGTATCTACATGCTAGCTGCGGCGAATTACGTAATCTTTGCGCCGATTTTCGATTACATGTGTGCGCTGGAGTGGGTGATAAAAACTGACCATGGGTACCATATCCAAACAAACATGCTAATTGCGAGTTTGCAGATTGATTCTGCTGCTAGTTGTGTTTACGAATTCATTCTGGGGAAAGGAAAGGAATTTTTGAAATATGTTCTCCGTGCTGGAGTGTTTATTTGGCGGCCTCTGGTCTCTGCAAATATTTACAGAACCGCTGGGCAACATTTTGAAAGAAAATGTTTTGCTTGCGGTCGGCTGTTGTTTTGCAAAGAAAGTATACAGAGAGTCCCGTGATGAGGGAAAGCAGATGGCTGGGCTTACATACACCCATCTGCCACCGGAGAGACGGTTTCCGTCTACAGGGACAAAGGTTACACCTAGGTTGCGGTTCCCTTAATTTAGACAAAAATTGTAGTACGAGTGATGCACACATTGGATAGAGCTTCGTACTACTAAGCAGGAATTTCGATTCCCAGACATGATCACAATTTTTTTTACGGCGAACGTTTGACAAACATCCGAGAGTATAACTGCCGAAAAGGCTTCTCAAGGTAAAAATTTCGAGCAGAAATCGTTCTTTTTAAGTCCGTAAGGGGTTAGCAATTTGTTTCCGGACTTTAAAGAGGACAGCTTACTCGCAAAGTAGGGTCCTTTTAGAGAATACATCTCGTCAAATATTTTCTCTGACATCCTTAGGCTCCCACAACCATATTTTACTATTGAATGGAGCCTAGATTCCTCACATAGGATTGGACCGTAAGTAGACCTATAACCTGCATACGTATAGTAAGTGATAGAGCTTCCATCGATTTTTCTGGTAGCAAAGCAAAAACTCATAGTACTTGCGTCCCTTCTAAGCAAATCTAGCTAAAGCAGATTATAGGTACACCAGTAGACTTACATATTTCCGTCAACCTGACATCTAAGAGCTAACTGACGCCCTCATAAGACACTCTTTGTTAGACAAGTACCGGTGACCATTTCTGGAGATACTATAGAGATGACAAAGATCTTCTGTGTATGAGTCTTGCTCTATCGGTTATGAGAAAGCCCTCAACGATCAAGTTAGACTAGACTTAAGCAAGTGCCTATAGCCCACTCTATAATCAAAGAATGCTATATTTGAAGACGTCGCAGCTTTTTGATGGTCTTAACGAGAGCTAGAAAGACTTAAAACATGGCTTTCCATGATCTTCCTGACCAACCTTTCAGTTCGACTCAAAGATGGCCTATGGAGGCAGTGCAAATGTTTTTTCTTCTAACGTCCTCCAAGCGAAAGTTTTTGCTATTTGCGAAGGCTGCCACCACCTCAAAGCCTCGCCTACCCTATCCCCTAAACTAGTCAAGAATGCAGAAATCTACCTGTTCAAACCAGGGTAACCGTGATCTCCGTTCTAGGTCACCGAATTTATTTGGATCTCGGAACCCTCTAGCTCTTGCTGATCGGATATCTCAAGAGACTATTACTAGAGAAAAGAGTTGAGCTCTATCCTGCAGAACTTAGAGCTCAAAATATCCAAAGCCAGACCATGGCAGGTACAAGCATCCATGTACCAATAAATTCTAAAGTGTGTGCTACAGCTTGCTAGGGAAATGGGTACTCTAGACAGATGGGGAATACACACGATCATTCAGCCTGTATAGAGTGTGACGAGTCTGAGGTAGAGGAAGACACCTTTTACTTCATTTATCAATGTCTTGGAATAGCTTGTTCTACTCCCGAAACTAGGTTCGTTGTAAAGTTGAGAGGAAAAAAGCTTCCAACTGACTCGGCGAATCTCAAAACCTTATAGCTAGGTCTTTTCGGATCGGGTTAGGCCGTCGATCTTAAGATTTAACTCAAAGTTTAGTGAATTGTTTATGAATGTCCCTTTGGAATGTACGGGGTTTCCAAGGTCTTTACATACTGATTGCTCATACTTTTCGATTAGTTTTTGTGGATTCTGTATTGATGTTGAAGACCGACTTAAGCAGTTCCGTGATAGAAGCCAGAAGCCGCATCTCATCTACATTCCCACAAAGCGTCTGCACTCCAATGTGAACGTCTTACGAAAACGAATCGACAACCAATCACCGTCCCATGGGTACAGCCAGCAGTTGTTACGAAATGTAAAAGCCGCCAGCCGAAATCATTTTTCAAACGCGCATTCCGTTGCATGGTGCTGGTGGCCCCCAAGAGATATCTCAATTACAAATTACACGCATTTTCTGAAAATAATCTCCCACTCGTTTCCCTACTTCATTGATGCGTGTCCAGAGCGCGCCCAACTGTGTGGTGCATGCACTTAACGCATGCATTCCTTTTGACGGTCCACCGCCCTTGGGGTTTCGACTCGAAACTCCGAAAGTCTTATCTCAATGAAAAAAAAAAAAATAAACGGTTTCCCAATAAGATTTCAAATCGTTTCAACTTGTTGCATTGTTGCGAGTATTTTCAAAATAAACAGAAGAAATGTATCTCATTGCGCTCGCGCACGTATCTAATTTTAGAAGCGCACTCTTGCTGTCGATTGAGGAGGTCTTATCTCGCGCCTCCAATGCTGAGGCAAAAAGTTCAAAACCCAATGGACGATTAGAGATCAACGTTTTCTATTTTTCTGTTTGAACTGCCTGTATGGGGTAAGTGTATGGAGCAAGCTATCTGGGAAACGTGGGAATGACTTGTGAGTTGTTAAACCTGAAATGTGATCTGATCAAAGTTCGGGCGATAGGTACAATGTTTATCCATTCAAGGTTAGATACCAATCAAGTTCGAGCAACATACTCACACTCGTTTACAAGCAGATTTAATGTGTAATTGAATTTGGTGTGTGCTGGCGCTGGTGCTGGTTCCGGGCCGGATTTGTTTGTATAAACAAAAAAATTTAAACACTCAACGAGACACCACCCAATGCCAATGAACTATTTCAAGATCAAACAGCAAACAGACAAACTGCCTCTGATAGGATAGTTTGTTGAAAGCGAATTAACGTGATCAAGTGTAGTTCAATGATTTCTGTGTACACTGTGTGGACAAGTAAAAGGAAGTTGAAATTGATTGTAAAAAATAAACTGATTGCGGAACGGGTTTGTGAACACAGCTGCCAAGATATGAGCATGTAGCTAGGGTAAGAGATTGTCCATGTCGAGCCTCCGACGCAACTAGAGACAACGATAGCGTGGTACGTAAACGCTTTTGGAAGGGCAAGTCCTTTCATGGAAATAGAAAGGCTTAGGTGAGGGCCATTAGATAGTCCACATCTTGAGAGATTGCTAAGCTACAGGAGAACTTTTGGAGAAATTTGTGTTCCCACACAGATGCCTTCTGTCACGACAGAACCTTGAATCCTGAATCATTGACATTATAAAGTTTGAAGACTGAATTTCCATTGTCTAGACATTTTTCGTTGCGAAAACCTGGCAGTGGATACTATGTCAAGACGGAAGGAATCAGCAACCAACTCGGTGAAGGTAAGATTAAGCATGCAGACTAGCTTAACGTGACTGCAGGAGACTCTGTCAACTACTGGTTGGTCTTGGACCAACTCCTGCATCTAATCCTTTGAACTCATTTCCCTATCCACTGTGATGGCACGGTGCATCCTTTAGAAAGGCTTGTAGCATCAGTGCCATGCAGCATACAGAATCTTATTTCTAAGAGCAAATTGTTTGAGCTTTACGAAGCTTCAAGCTACTTAAAACGGCATGACCAGGTGGTATAGTCTAACTCACTGTGTGGAGTTGCATGGAGCTGATTCATATTCCAAAATCTTGGCCGGAAGTCAACACGGTTTTTATACCAAAAAGCAGCGCTTCTCGATACTGGACGGGCTTGAACAACGAAGAACCTAGGGCTACTACTCAGGCACTTGACGGCGCCGAGAAACCAGCAGAGTGAACAACTGAACGCCGGACGACGCAGCAGCAATTCGAAGACAGGCGGAACTACTTTTTGTACCCCAGCAGGTATAAGAAACTGCAATGGCAACACAATGTCCTTAAAAGTAGATAAATTGGGTCTGTGAATCCTCTGGTGGACGGCTTTGGAGAAAGCCTGCTACCTCACTCGTCTCAGTCGAGTACAGTGGTCGATCTGCTAGGCGATGATGATCATGGCGAACAAGTAGGCTCTGTCGTGACTGAAGTATAAGGTGATATCTAGTAGGGATATGAACAGCTTTACGGATGACCCAGCCCTAATTTGTAGCCTGTCTCTTACCGAGATAACTGAACACTGTGATGATCCAGGAAATCAGTAAGGCCGACGAATTCATCAGTACACCTCTCGCTACAGCTCAGCAGCAGGAATCTTTATATGCCATACCTGGACCAAGTGCACCCCTTATAAGCCCTGGTACATAGTAAGCATGTACATGGACTAGAGTAGATCGCCTTCAAAGGCTTAGACGTAAGGAAATTCATGCATGTCAAGCTGCTGTACTGTACTGTGTTGCTGTGTGGCCTGCGCTAGGACTTAGAAAAGGCAGAACTAGAGTTCTATAAGGTATAGCTAGGACTCAAACGAAATTCAGAATCTCTGTAACGTGAGTGAGCTCTTGACCTAACCTAGGGTTTAAGTTCTTTCCATGTCAAGTTATAAAGTCCAATCTCAACTCAGTTAAACCAACAATCTTGGCAGCCAGTTTATGTTTCTATCTCGATGGTTTCAGTCAAAAAACAGCATCCTTCTCGACAGCAGCGCAATGTTGGGAACAAACTTCAATGAGAATGTGACCATGATTCTTGTAAACGAAAATCAGTGTCCAACTGACCCAGGACCGGGTCAACAAAAAAAAAAGAGAATCTCTGTACCATTCAACCCCGATCTGGAAGTATTAAAACTGCTATCACATGGTATCAACTGGTTTCTTCCGCCAGATGTCGCTATTTGTAGATCAATGGCTAAGTATTTGGAACAAGACCTAGGATCTTAAAACTGATCTTCTGATTCAAATTTTTTGTATTAGAACAAAGTTCTCTTAGTTTCGACCTTGTGGATGCGATGCATATTGCTTGTCATTATCATGAATAGCATTATAGGTGCACCCAGACGTATCAGGTACATAACTTGTCAAAAATACCTACATCCAGGGATGGCTCAGTACTATCAGCTAATAGACTGCAGAACGTTGGTGGTCCCCACCCTGCTATTGTCTCCTTATGACTTTCACTCTGAAATGGATTATTGTTCACCCAACGATGGACATGTTTTGTTCTCTAAACTCCTCGTTCCAAAGGATAAACACTCTTCCAAAGGAGCCACCTGCGACTCCGAAGGATAAAGAAGAAGAAATACCACATTCACGAGACGACGGTATTTTCACTTTAATTACACACTCTAAACAGATTTATGACAAATGCGATTTATGACACTCTCACGCCTGTGCTTCGCCTACAAATGTCAATCCTCAGCTGACGGATACTTCAGAGTCCAACCATTCCCAGAGTGACAAGCAATTTGCTTGTAATATTTCTTGTTTACTCGTGTCTTTTATGCAAAAACAAAATATAAATGGCTGGCTACCCGTTGAGTAGGGTACTTTCACTTTCCACGGCAGAGGCCTTAAAATAAATTTACATCTCAAGTTGAATGAATTAAACCCAAAACGATACTAATGACCAGTACACGGCGACCAGAAAGCCTTTTTTCTTTGGAGAGAGACAAAAAATTAAACAAGGAAATGACAGCAAATGAGGCCGATGCACATCTGGAATTCCATATGAGCCGCGTTCGAGCCATTCAGTCAGACTTGGCATGCCGAATGCAAAAAACCGTCGCGTATCTGGTGCGTTGTGCCGTCCCGTGAGTGGCTTATCTAAACAGTTTGCGTCTGATATCGATCTGCCTTTGTCGTTAGATAACAGCAAATAACTGTATGAGAAACAAAAGAGCGAAAAAAAGAAAAGAGATTCCACGATAAGAAAGTATTTTCCATTTTTATTGTCATTTCTGATTATTTAATTCACAGTTTTTGCTTTTGTTTTGTTTGGTTTTTTTGACGCCAATTGCATAAGCTGTCTGTTGCGGAACTCTCTGGCGGTTTTGTAACGCCAGTCCATGGGATCTTGTGATAAGCGAACGATTTTAATTTTGAATATAATTTGCTGTAGATACAGATAAGAGGCCTGGGGTTTGTTTGCACCGAAAATGAAGATGTCAGACGAAAATTATGACAGCATTGCAGCACTTCAGAATGGGGGGTGTCAACGATTTTATGAGTTTAAGTAGGATTTATGGCGGTTTAGGGGTTAACTGCTTGATGTTTGTTGAGTGACTAAGCAGATACACAAGTTTACCGAATTTATTATTAGCAATTGCGTAAGGTGATTCTATTTGAATTGAATTGACAGTCTGATAGACGCCATGTTTGTCTTTGGTATCGTTCTTTGACAGATGAGATTTAGCAGGTATCTGAGACAGTTGCACAATGCAAACGTCATCGTCATCGAATTTTGGATTCTCTTTGGGAAATATGTTGCGCATAACTTGACGTTTATGTGTCACTCTCTGTCAAACCGAAATATGATTGCCGTTCGAGAAAATACATAGGTGTCAGCTGTATTCCTTGCAAGTTGGGGATTAACCATCTATAAAGAACGAAATGTCACATTCTATCGTAAGAAAAAGACAACCAATTACGGTCTTCTTGTGAAACTATTCAAACCAGAGGAACGTCATGTCTGACGGGAAAATAGCCAAAAATATAATGAAACCAACCAAATGAAAGGAAAGTGGACGTTGCAAGCGACTAGTCGTGAAAAGGGAAGTCGTTATAAGCGACTTCTACTGTACGTTGGAAAAAGAGTGTTTTGGGTGGCAGTATCACAGCTGTCATCTTAAATGACGTTTGTATCGTCAAAAAAATGAGACCAAATCTAACGAAAATAGAGACTGATCAGTGTCATGATCAGTGAATATTTCCTTCCAGATGACCTGTCACTTGATCTCTAAGATCGTTCGACTGAACACCTCCGACAAGAAATTCAACAAAGCTGTTGGGACAAACTGTTGAACAGACCATGAAGGCACTAAAAATGTACCTCTAGCTTAATGGTAGACAGACTTAGCATTTTTCAAGGATGAACGATGCTTTGTTTCTAGTTGTACGACGTACATACATAAATGCCAGGCCTGGGACACGAAGAATCTAGAGATCTAGGCTACGACAGCTAATGTCTATAGATAAACCTGTAGAGACGGCGCAGTATAGAAAGACTTCAGCTTACAGAAGTTGAAAAGGACTTTAAGACATTTTGGCGTCAGTTGATTGTAGCACGGTGCAGACATTCTAAAAGACAAGCAGTAACAGCACAGATCGACTTCCAAAAAACTCGACTCGACTCTTGAAGACATACTTATAAGCATCAAGTTGTATAGTTACTTGAACGCAAAACGTTCAATAAAACTATAACACAGACCACCTTGCAGTTGGAACACCTCGCAAACAAACGTCGGAAAGTAAATTTGCTTTGAAAAAACAGCTCTGGAACCGATATTGATCTAAAATTCCCTCCGTTCAGGAAAATAGAAGCGCTTGTGAGAATCTAGGGTCAAGTGACAGTTGCTGTCAACAAAGTCGTATACCACTGTTTCCTTAGTGTACAGCCGTTTGTGACGTTGGACTCTAATGCAAGGTCGAACGAAAAACGTTAGCTTAACGTCAGTTCCTAGTACATATGGAGGCGTTCATTGCTCAGCGATTTGGTGAAACGTGAGCGACTACAAGCGACTTCCAGTGAAAACTAGGCGAAATCGCCCTGTCGCTTTGCTAGTAGCGATATCGCCTGAAATGAACCCTGCGTTCATCGTACATAATGCAAGTTTGACAGTCCTCCGCTCAACCATTTCGAACTCTAAACCGTGGACGTGTTCACAAACTGAAGATCGCTGATTGTTTTCCTAAAATATCACATTTATTGCCGCCCATCTGCTTCAGTCCGGTTCATAGGAACCCATTGAATGATTACCAGCGATAGACCTACTTTTTATTGTTTTATGGCTCCTTCACTTTCCACCACACATCCTACTATCAATCATCAGAAACTAGTCTCGTCAATAAAACAGAAACGCACACTCTTCAACTAAATTCATAGAAAACAAAATAAAATAATCTGCCCTCAAAATAAAAAACAAAAAAAAAGAATCCCACATTCCACTAAACAAAAACAAGAAGAAGAGGAAAAAAATTGGTAAATAAAAACACCAAATTGCAACAAGAGGGAGAGCAAACAACAAGTCAAACAACAACCCTGCGCGAACGAACAACAGAGACAAAGCAAATAAAACCCACTCACCCATACACGGCCAGCAGCCAGAGAACGGAACGATACTCGCTTTGATTCCCCGAAACGATCATGCTGATGCTGGCTGATTTCGCCTCTCGCATTAGAGCGAGACCACGAGAACCCACACTCTGACAAACAGATGGAATTTGAACTCTGGCGAAGCAAAAGCACAAACAATTCCAAATAAATTAATAAATTGCATAAAATGGCAGAATAATGCAAAAGACTTTGCGTTTTTTCCTTTCTTTTCGAGTTCGATTCGACGCCGAAAAAGTTCGAATTCGAAATGATGTCAGACGTCTATTTGGCCAGTGGTTGCCTTGTGTGCTGTGTGTTGTCTGTCGAGCTGTCACATTTGATTTTATTGTTATACTTGTGTCCTCTCTCTCTCTTGTTGTTTGTTCTACTTGGAGTAAAATTTTGCACATTTATTTTCTTTCCTCCTCTCGATTCGTAGGAAATTCCATTTTTAACCAGATTACCAAACGAGACCAGAAACATAAAATAAAGAAAACTAGAAACCTGTCTCTCGCCCGTTCAGGGTGTGCCAAAAAATGTACAACTCCATGCAGGGAGTGCATGCACATTTTTTTTTTTTGTGCACAAACTCTACTCTCTGGGCGGAGGGGAGAGTCGCAAGGAAAAGGGGAATTTCCTGGAATATAATTCCAGAATTTGCTGTATACAAACGTGGATTCTTAGTGTAGTCGTTGCCATCGTTGGGTGGGATGGGAATGGAAATTGAAGAATGGTTCTCGAGGGCTAGAGAGGAAATCGAAAAGTTCTATGATGGAAGGAAGCAGATGAGGACCCAGTGTTGCCATAACCACAACATAAGCTGCAGGGCTTCGGAATCAAAAGTGAAAGATTTGATAAAGTTCGATGAGTTTTCACACGACGTTTCGACGTTTTACAGGCTAGGGGGGAAGTGGAGAGATAACATGTTCGGCAATCCAGATTTTTAGATTTTCTAAAATTTTTTGACGTTTGGAAATGTCAATCGCTGTCACACGACAATAGGGTGAAAACATAAGTCAAAAACTGGCAACTTCACGAAATAAACAATAGAAATACGACAGTAAAGTGTTCGGACAGGATTATCAATTGGAACACGCGAATGTCACAACAAAACCAATCTGTCAATCCTCTGTGAACAGGGCCAAAGACGGAATAAGGAAATCTGGAAAAGGAAAACTGATTTCGGCCAGTGAGGGAAGTTACATAGTTGTCAACTTAATTCCTACTTCTGGGGGACTTTTGTAAAGGTATCACCACACGACGATTGGGAACAAACGTATATTCCAGGGTAAGTAGGAGTAGCAAACTGACATCGAGTAAGGTTGACCACAGTTATTGCTTCTTGTGCTCAAAAGCCTAGAAATAACATTCCATACACCCACCTTAGAATTTAAGACCCAAAGGTGGTAGGTAACCATAGACAGAGGAGTCGATAGACAGAAGGTCATGATCATGGTCCATCTACATGGTCTATCTCCATGATTTCTTTATGATACCAACTGTGAATGTGTCAAACCATGAAATATAAAGGTTCTTACTCATGGATACTTCCAAAGTAAAACCATGTACATGGAGGCTTCCTTTTTATGTTTGGTGTGCATGAATAGTAGTCCCACATTCTGAATTTTTTTCGCGCAAAGTTCGCTCCTGTCCTTCACTACCGAATTTCGTGTTGACTGGAACAGACCTTAAAGACATCAACAAAATTGCTATGCTAACAACTATAACAGTCTAATAGCCATGCAGTAGACGTGAACTGATCCCTTAAGGGACTAAATGGAAAAATTTTGAGAAAAATTGCAAAAAAGAAGGCATTTTCAGCAGTTTTACCTTTTCTGATTTTCACAAGTCTTTTCAGGAACTTGGGAAGGCTGGCTAAGGGTGAATGACAATGAAATCCTGTCCTGTAGTCCAATTAGGACGATGCTTATCCCTGATAGTCTTCAGGAAAAAGAGGTCCATGACGAGAAACAAATTTGGTGGATGCAAACGTTTTAAAACTCTGTCCAACCAGTCTAACTTGAGCGTCCAACTGTAGGGAGTTCTCTACCAAGGCTACGAGAGAAAACATTTTGAAGAATGGAATCGAAATCACGGAGAATGTAGCACGAGAAATTCGTCGGAATTTGATGACAAATAGTGAAAGTCATCGTCTCTTTATGGATTAGAAGTCATCTTGTAATATAAGAGAGGGCTACTATCCCATATGCTGTGTTATCCATGCAGACTTGATTGCGGTTATATAAGACGCCTCCATCTCAAAGTACATCGTCCTTCGTTAACTCTGAGATGACCAACAGATTCTCTATGACAATCAGGGAACAATTGACAGGTCAAGTTCCATCAAGGAGAACAAAAACCTAGTTCTTGTGACTTCATAAATAGTTTGAGAATGCGAAAACTATCTGAATTCGATTGCAAGTTTAAATTTTGTCAACTTGCTTAGTTTTCAGATCATACTAGGTTCACCATGAACGAGATCTTGGATGAGGTTGCTTGGCAAGGTTCAGACGAGTTCTCGGCATCCTCTTGGATTCTCGGAGACAGCTTTTGTTGACTAGAATTGATTGTGTATCAAAAAAAAAGATTATTTATGAAGAAAGCTTGAAGATTCTAACGATAGAGTTGTTACACACGATAAGTATGGAAGTACAGTGAAATCTCCCTCAGGCCGACAGCGCCGTTCCCAACATTTAGTCCGCCGGAAGGAGTTGTCTGTAAGATTTGTTAAGGAAAATAGTCTCTTAAAGGAAGCTGTCCGCTTTAGAGGGTTGTCAGCTATGAGAGATTGCAATGGCAAGCAGTTGCTGCCAATGAAACCGTCTACAGTCGTATTCTTCGTGAACAATGTTCTGCGGAAAATTAAGCAAGAAAGACGATCCAAATCCTACTGTCAGGCAGAATGTTATGGTCTAGCTATACACACAGATTTGTAACTACCCCCAAGAGCCTGATTAGACGTTTGGAGTTCAATCGGTTGTTTTGGGAGTTTTGTGAGTGAAAAAGAGAGAACAGGCAGAGAGAGAGAACACCCTTCTAACCCCACAAGCGATCGAACACAACACCTCTAATCAAGCTCCAATGTTATCTAGTTTAGGTTGAAGTTTGAGTATCCAAGTTCAAGGATCTAAAAAAAAAAGGTACAAACAACTGATAATTGTGGACAGACTCCAAATTCTGGTCTGATAATCTGACAAGGCAACACGAACAAGTAGATGGCCCACGAAACTCATAAATACATTCCTACGAAACAATTTCGCAAACTCGACCTCACAAATCACAACAATCCGCAAAAAGATTCCTTCCACGGCAACACTGATTACGCTATTTTCCCTGGAAATCGGCCTGGAACTGCCAGGGAAATTTTGACAACCCAACACAGTGAATGGAAGGACCAAAGCACAAGGAAGCAAGAAACGAAAAAACACAAAAAAAAAAAACATGGAATTGAGGTAGCGCCCTTTATTCTCTTCCTACCCACGAGAGAGTGAGAAAAAGAGAACAAAAAAACCAAGGAAATCCTTGTCCTTTATCTGACTAGGGACGACAGTGACTAGCACACCTCACTGTGTTGAAAAATGCACTTGTAACCCACCACCACAACCCATCCACCCACAACAACTCACCTTAAAACTCCTGTCGATTAAATTTATAATTAAATCCTCCCGAGGAAAACCCAGCAGGACGCAAAAACACAACAACAAACCCGCGAACAGAGTGGGAAGCGGAAAAAAAATCCAAGCGCCACTCCTTTTTTCCTTTCCGACACGACACGACCGTATGTGTCTCGTTTTCGTTCTCGTTCTCGTCGTGTATCCAGGGATCCCTCGCGCTCGCTTATAATCCTTGTTCGGCACAAAGCTGGGACATCACTTGAACGAATTTTCTACACTTTTCCACACTTTTTCCTCTCGTTAGCCACACTTGCTTTGGCTGAACTTTCTATTTTATTTTCTATTATTCAATTTCGTGTGTTACTTGGCACAGAATATACTCTTTTTCCGCACAAAACAAAATTTATTTATTTTTTTCACTTTTTTCGTAGAATTTTTCCAATGAAATTCAATGAAAAATACGCGACGAACCAACGGGCAGGGAAGGAAAAAAAAAATACGTACGAACGAGCTGGCACAGAGAATCGACGAAAATTGTTGTACAATATTGATGGAGGAAACGAGAAGTGAAAGAACAAAAAAAAGAAAAGAGAAACGAGTGGGAACGAGGGCGATGTTTTCTTCGTTTCTTTTTTTAATATTTTCCTTCAATCAAACACTAATCCAAAGGATTTTCGATAAACACACTTTTTTTTGGGGGAAAAACTTCAATTTCTGTTGCAAGAGAATGGTAAAAAAAAAAAGAAACACTTTTGGTTTGCAAATCTTTGCAGAGAGAAACTGTATTCCGCGGTACTAGGACGACTGCTGCAATGCTGCGTCTTTCACTGCGCTCGTGTCAGCCATTACTACGCCAGAAAATCCCATTCGACCTCGCTGGACTGGAATCCGATTGGAAGTTGAAGAGGGGAAATTTGTGTGTGTGTGTGGTTTTTTTCTCTTGATTTGGTTTGTAAGTGGGGAATGCGGCGAGAACGGAATGGGAAATTTTCTTTTGTTTTCTTTTGGTGTGGTGAGTTCGCTGGTGTTTTGACAGTTTTATGCGAAAAGTACTACCAGACGGAGGGGATTTTATTTTGGTGAGTTGATTTGAAATACAGCAGAACCATGGAAATGAGTACAGCGCGGTGTGGTTGGAACTATTTTGCACATTTGGCTAAAATTTTGGATTTTCATCATTGATTTTGCTGTTGTCTGGATGTTTTCGAGTTTTTGGTCATAAAGTAGTGAATATGGCAGGAAACGGTTTGCTGAAAACTTTTTTCATAATCTATGTTCCGGCGGTGACCACCGTGATACTAGCAGAGGGTCACTATTGATTGAAGAATATATGTACATTAGGTTTGTTCGCGTACTTTCTGCACCAAAATTCGTAGATTGTCAAATTTCAAGGAGTGGGGTTAAAATTCACTCAGAGAGTGGTAAAATGACAAAAAAGTAAACGAACGCGAAAGCTACGAAATTCGCTCACTTTTTAGACGTCAAAAGCAACTGTAGAAAATACACAAACAACACGTATCTGACAGATTTGACAGATTTCGTAAATCAGTGCAAAAAAAAAGTCCTGCACTACAATTCGTTGCATGGGGAAATTTTTTCCTCTCTCGAGAGCGCTCTCTTCTGTGAAAAACTACGAAACTTTTGCGTACTCGAACAGGATTTGGTGACTTTTCGTAGATTTTCGTGAAATTTCGTTGCGAACGGACCTATTATATGCATGCCTCTTCGCAATCGATTCCAGTAAGTTAAGAGAGGGGTTGGTGCGTTGGACTACGGAGAAATGAGTTCCACGTTCAAATCCCAGCCAAACACCTAAAAATGTTTTCTAGGTCTCGCTTCTCGCGAGCGTCTGACAAACATCCGAAAGTATCACTGTCATGAGAAAGCTTCTCAAATCTCAAATTGCCCGTCATTCGTACACGCACAACACGAATGGTTGAGATTCTTCTCCAACGTTGTACATGCCAAGCTCCCTCCGTTCAAAGAAGATTGCATGTAGTTACGTATTTCTTTGATAATTTAAGTGAACTGGCCAGTGCTAACATAAACAGTCTCCAGCGCCTTATATTTCATAATAAACTCTCGTTGGTTACAATGGTAGACTTTAAGAGAAATTTCTTAGACCTAGTCTCGGCCTTCAGGCTTAATCAAGCTTAAGTACCTCCTCACTCTGAACATGAATCTCTTTCTCATTTTCCACATAGACTTCAGCCTTAACATCTTCCTTCTCGAGAAAACTGTCCATCCATAGAAGAACAAAATCAGGTATTTACTCAGAAGAATCCACCATTGCCCTGTTTAAAAAATTCCTAAGCAGACAATTGTGCTATAAGCGGAAATATATGAAATCATGGGGGCCTTTTGGGACCTATCCACCCTGAACTGCCACCAATGTCAACCAAATCAAAACTGATCAAGAGATCCAAACAAAAAATCCAAAGATTCCGGAACATATGGGCTTCCATGACAATGTAATAGGTGATGAGCTAGCTACAAAAGGTTTAGTAGCTACTCTAGGAGCACTAGGACACCCATCAGTTTCTCAAAAAGAGGGTGGAACTACACATACGCATGGGAAGATTCGACAATTTTCCCTGGCTACTGTCCAAATCTTACCGAAGCTAGACACGTAGTCCCTAAAAGTATGTTTCAGCGACCCAAGGAAGCTACCAAACACGCCACCTAAAACTTGCAGGGCCTTTCCGATCGTACATTGGTTGTAGGACTAGTCGCATCGTCTCGTTTTCATCTTTTCATCGTTTCAGGGGAGCACAATGGACCCGTCGCGATCCGAGTGAGTCTTAATTAGTATCTACGTTGCCAATGAGATCCAAATACCGGCAGTTCTCCATTTAAGGTTGGAAACCCTAATATCTTAAAGTTCCTCGAAAGACTATTCGCTAGAATCCACTTTTTTGCTGAGGGTAACGAAGGGCAGCTCTAGAGTAGGTGGCATGGTGGCTTCTTCTCTTTTTCATTCATACAGCTGCGATAGAAGTCATTGGCCGGACAGATATACCAGCATTAGTTGGACTTACCTGTATAGATGTTAGATCTTCTGAACCAAAGCCAGGTGAGCCGAAGTGAAAGTCAAGAAGACCCAAGAGCCAGAAAAAATTACTAAAATCGGAGAAACCCTTAAGTTTTAGAAAAAAAAAACTTAAAGTGTTATGAGCTCCGACATCGGTGGGGCGTCTACTAGCAAGCTCTCGCTGTAGTTGTCCCTGCAACAGATATCCAACACCGTCGACACAAACTTCAACCAAATCAAACTTCTCCACAACGAAACCTCTCGACCGATGAAAAGCGTCGACATGGCCCAGTGTTCTACTGGTCTCCAGTTCGAGAACTCCCTTCCATTCTAATTCTTCGAAACTCTCATTTGAAAGTACGAAACCGGCTTGTTTGACTTTGACCGATGACCTAACGCTTCGTCTTCCTAGTTGGTTACCTCAATGATCTCCACCAGAAAGTCGAATTACGCAAGCACCAGACTAGGGACCAGAACTTGAGGAAACATGGTCTTCGTGACTCGTCTAATGTATTCGCCAAGTTGGACACCATCGAGACCCAACACTGACCCAACATCGTTCTCAAAAAAATGCAAATCCATATCCAGCATGGGCAGCGCCGCTGCAGGTCACACGGGAAAGTTTTGCAGCCAATCTTCAGTATGGATTGAGTGGTTGTGAGGAACCAGCCTCTAACCACTGGTTAACAACAGACAGCCGATACATACACAAATATTGCCACTGACCCCAATCGCACTTAACCACTCTCCGAGCCCGGTCACATCATTATAACTTCATTTAGCACACACAGTCCAAATTACAATTCACTTGCAAATGATTAATTGCCATCCACTTGGGCCGATCGTTTTCATTTTCATTTTACAGACGTCGACGACGACGATGGATTCGTCCTCCCCCTGGACACACAGCGAGCACAGTGAACACAGAGAACAGATTTTGTGTGTACATCGTCAAAAATATAACAAAACAGCCCTCAGCTGTAGACCCCAGCTCTGGTCGTGTTCGTTTCCATTTGCCTGATTGTCCCAGTGGAAGAGGGGGAGACTCCTCTAGCCATCCGCTGGAACTATGATTCTGCCAACGGCACCCGACAACAGCAACGACGACCGACGTCCCAAAACAGTACAAGGGTACTTACTGAAAGTAAAATTGCATTCGTTGTGGTGCTTCATCTCCCCGTGCTCGTTGACATCATCCCGCAAGGAGCATGTAAACAACAAAGTTTTGCCCTTTACAGCCGTTACTACACCCCTTCGGCGATGTGGCCAATTCATTGGAAATGCGTACGAACTGGAAGAGAATTGAAACTTATTTCGCAATAAATTCGGTTTTATGGGCGTGCATCGATGAGTCATACGCATTTGGGGGATGAAAGCATCCCTCTGCCGAGTATGGGTAATGTGATAGATTCTGGTAGTTCAGCGGGGCTCTTTGGATTATTTGTTTATGCTCGCTTCCGAGGGTGGTAACACTCTGTTTGGGGGTTGAGTGACACGCGTCGGTTGTGAATGATTGAGGAGGGTTCTGGTAAACACTTGTGTTCGGGGACACAAAGTGGCTTATTCGAGCTCGTTAACCTAATACTGTGAACTACCTACTAGTTGGAAGCGAACAAGTGTTTGGATTTCGTGTTTTAAGATTCTTTACAGGATTCACTTAAAGATTCAATCAGGAATGAATGAGGCTGTAACCTAATTAGCTGAAGTAGGGCACTTAAAAAGCGAAAACACCTAAGTAGCTTGGTTTCCAAACCGAAGTAGCTCTCACTCATTGATGAGACGTTAGTGGCACTGACAAGACATTCAGCTGAGCAGTTCTGATCTAACTCTTGCAGCCACCCAAAACTGAGTGAAACCTGAAGCTCTGTGAACCTCTTTTAACCACTACGCTATACTTCCAGACTCAAATACAGGAACCATACCAAAAGATCTGCCAAGATACTGAATCTAAGACTAATGCCATTGGCATTTGAGAAGAAGTTGGGAATACAGACTCCAGGAGTGAAAAAAATCTCTTGATTCACTTCAGATGCAATATCGTCACATACCTCCTCTCCCTTTGCGGTTTTGGGTCGAATGGACGAGATTTAACAAAAAACTTAACCACAAAGCCCAAATCGCATGATCTAGACTTTGGTGTACTCAGTTCCAAGCTGGTTAGCATTTGGGAAGAAGTTGGGGATAGGTACAGAGGCCAGGAGTGAAAAAAATCTCTTGGTTCAGTAGTGCAACATTCTTTTCATCTTTCAAGCTGATCTTCATCCAAAACTACCAAAGAATCACCTAATAGTCACTGATATCAACTCTAAGACCGATGACATTAAGCTTTCATTAACAAAATGACAGTTCTCACTGTGACAGCTAATAACTCAGGCAGATTCACAAAAAGTTTAAAACCCAATTTGACAGCTCGAAGATATACGACCAGTTACAGACCGATTGTTGTGCCAACTTGTGGTACACGTACACCCGAGTATACACATCATAGAAACGCGTATACAATTCCCAATAAAATAGATTATTTATGAATCACTACCACAAATATTTACAACGATAACTATCGCACATGCCGGAAACGGAAAATGATGATGTCGTCAAATTGTCCCCATAATTCACTTAACATTCCACAAAGAGAACAGTTTATAGACGAAACAGCCATAAATCCAAAAGGAAAAATGACGAACAGCACTTCCTATTCCTACCCTTTCAAGGATAATAAAAATCAAACCAAACAACGCTTTACTTCCAGAACCCGAAACAAAAATTCAAAACAATAACAATAAAGCAGGAAGCACTCCTCGCGTCCATAATGGTAAACATTTCCACAGAAATGAAGACATAAACAGTCGGCATCCGAAAAAAGGATAACTCACCACCACCACCAGCACAAGGACACCCTGCATGTTGCTGTTGGATTTCAATTAAAATTAAAACCAGACGCCTTTTCTGACTTTTTCTACGGCCCTCGGGGTTAAGGTCGGCGAACAAATTTTTTTAAATTTACTCTCCAAGGATATACTCGCACACAAGCCCATTAGTGTGCAAGTAAGTCACGGGTGTGAGTACTGAATTTACGATTTTCGAAAATGATTGACATTAACATGATACCGCTGCGCTGTGTCGGCTGAGTATACAGAACACCATCTGCTCCTTGAGTTAGTTTAGGGAACTGGAGGCACCCTACATACACTCGACACAGTGACCCTTCTCATGTTTTGTGTACTTTTGAACAAAAAAAAGAGGAGTTTTTGAATTGAACGCCTGTCGTGGATTCTCCAATTGAAATGGAACTGACGTGTGGGAGGGTATTGACATGACGATGATGGAATTATGCAGGAGAGGAAGACAGTAATTAAATCTGACGATATGTTTGGCCTTTATTTGGATTTAACTGATCCTGATGGTGAATATCCTGCTTAGGGCTAAATAATCCCCTTGCGGATTGCACCCTTGTGGATTGTGACACACTCTTTGTGTTGTCACACTCACAATATGGAATTTTCATTTATTGTTTATGTTACGGAGTTTTGAGGTTCAGGCTAAGGATTGGATGGGAAGATAATGACTTTACGGGGAGAACAGGACACCGAAGCCGATGGGACTCGGAGATAAGTGGTAGTAAGAGAAGACATGCAACTAGGAGTGCACCGTATCAATAGATCTATGTGCGGTCTGTTAAAAACTGCGAGTATTGTCTTTCAATTTTAGGATACCTTATGGCTTTTGACAGCTTCATATTGCCTGACACCGATGGAGTTTAGTCACTCCTTCTGCATCGGTGTATAAGCCAGAGTATAAGCTGTCAACTCTGGGCGATGACTACTCCCTCGTCAGGCATTTCATACCTATGAGTTTGTCGTTCTTCTTGATGAATACTTTGGAGAAATGGGTCAAGAATCACGTCCAAACAAACACGCGTACCAATATGCTTTCAACATTACATCTCTCGGGGCATATGTACCTAGAGATGGTCTGTCCTAGTCCCCAGATAACCGTAGGCATGATCGATGAATAAAGCACTGAAAGTCCGCCTTTGGTCAATTGTAAGAAAACTGAGGGAGTTCTTTTTACGGTTCGACTCAGGAAGTACTAAAGGCCATAGCTATCAAGATTTACCATGAATCGAAATGTCTGACACTGATACTGTATAAGAAACTTCTTTGGTCAACGCATGTGCACGACACTCCTCCTACGACACTGGTTCCATGGATATGACGTCTGATGCAATGACAACCGAACTCAGTTGCTACATTGATTTAGAATCGACTTTACTTGTGGTGTCGACTAGTTTGAATCTGAGTCTGAGCCTAAATGGCTCCAAAACTAGGCAAACATGCATCAATTTTTCAATCGGAAAGCTGATCCACCCTTACGGCTATCGACTATATTGTAAAGACAATTGGGAGAGTTCGGAGTACCTGGATCTGTAACGACAGTCAGGTTACGCTTTAAGCCTTGTTCACTCCTCTTACTCATTACAAAACGATTTGAGAATTCAAGTATTCTATGAGTTCAGTAGCAAGACTGAACTTTTGTTGATCCCGGGTCATGAGATTACGAAGCAAGGTTTAGAAGATGATTTTCAAGGACGTGAACCTGGCTTAGGTCGTCTCGCATCCTTGGTCAAAGCCTCTACTGAAGTTTAGGCTTGTTACGAACACAATTGTGTGTGACGACTTCCCAGGGCTACAGGGCTTTTCTATTGCTAACCATCTTAGTGTGTCAAGTTGCAAAGGCACTTCACGATACAGATTCTATCAAACTGTTTTGGGCTTGGGGTTGTAGAAACCTGCACAAATGAAGAAAATGAAGTAAAGTCAGCTTAAATCCACCAAAACTGCTGAACTATTGAAAGCAACTAGCTGGGAGAGACCCTGCATCGACTGATTTTTAAGATTTGATCAGACAAGTGTATGAACGGACACTCAATACCGTTTGCTCGTAGGAAGTATACATATATTGTCCACGAAAAGGGACGCACGAATCGACGAATAGGATTGAACGGCGCAGTTGACAGCTACAACTTTCTCTTGCCCTTGGCTGTTCTATAAATTTTAACAATTCCTTGGGCTTGAACACTAAAATAGGTAGATTCTCTGTAAGACCTTGATCATCCCAGTCCTGCTTCATGGCACTCACCCATGGATTGTATCTGAAGAAGCACTTTTTCGGGAGATATTCGATCCCATTTGCATTGGCGGTCTTTGGAGAATAAGGCTGAACGACGACTTATTCAAGACTTCACCGACAGAGGAGGCCTCTTCAAAATAAATTTTTCTTATCGAAGAAAATAAAATAATTTCCTTCCTTATCCCTAAGCCTTATCCCATGTAATAGGACTCCCAAAATATATTTACAAAACCTCCTCTAAAAAAGTTTTATAAAACTTTCAACTGCATGACCTTCACTGCATTACCGATTCTTGTCAGTCGCCGATCTGTCATTCGCCGACCGCAGTTCGCAATAAAATTCTGTAAGTGCCGTCGAATTTGAATAAAATTTACAAATTCGCTAGAAATCGGTGTTATTTTCAGAAATTTTTGGTTTCATCTTTGTTTTAATAACTTGACAAGTAGTTTTGTGGCATTTGGTCGGTTGGAAGTCATCAAAATAATCGACGCAAGTCAATTGAAATTCGCGCAAGTGCGGTGCTCGACTTGTTCCCATTGTACGTGCATCGGAATCCTTAGAATCGCTGTAATTTCTGTGTAAACCAGCCGGTTAACGATCTCAACGGATGAAGGGCTTAAAGGTTTCGGCCTTTAGAAAGCATGGATGTTATTGTGAGTGTTGCCGGTCAAGCATGAAGATGCCCAGCAGTTTGGCTCAATGGGTTCGTGGTGTGTCTTGAGTGCATGCGTTGTTTGTATCAAAAGAAAGAAAGAAGTGAAGAAAGTGTTAATCTTTGTGTTTTCAAATCTTTTGTAAGAAAATAAGACCGCAAGTGTTTTTGTAGGGCTTTCCATCAGTGTGTACCTTGCGAATGATTCCTGAATTGCTGTGCTGCTAGCAGCTGACGTCGATGGATCAAACATCATGATTTCAAGACTTCAAGACTTCTTTCGGTGAGTGATTGAAGATTAACTTACATTATCTTCGTAGACCTATTGTCCTTTGAACTTGATTCGAAAGCCTTCAAAGGTCTTGCAAAACACGCCTCTGTGGGATATACCCGAGGTTCACAGATTGATGCAATTTTTAACCAACGATGGGTATAAGTTACAGACTTCAGAAGTGATGCCTTGATTGTCTGCTTGAAGAGTGTTTATTTATTCGTTTTTTTCTTGGATAGGACCACTTTTCCCTTCTTAGGCTTTGGTCTCGAATCACGAGTCGTCCTCTAATTGCTATTACTCACGACGTTGGTTCTTTAAAATGCTCGTTCAAGTGTAGTCAACTGCGTGTCAGCCATCATCTGTGAGTTCTGGATATCTGGGGTTAGGTAGAGAAGCTCTTGGAAAGAAATGTTTGGGATGATCCTTCACAGAACGCCAATCGCTCTGTTTAACAGACTGCCAAAGTTCTTTGATCTCGATCTTGAGACCACGAGTGGTACTTTCGTTTTTCTTCTGCAAGTTGTAGACCAATTCATGTCAGGCACTCTTAGACTATCCTCTGTTGCAAACATTGGTCTGTGTTTTGCCCTAAAGTCAGTTTAATGTTACCAGTTATCCTTGCGATCCAGGGGGAGTCTTGGGGAGATATTTTTTGGTTGCATAATTATGTAACTAAGTACGTCTCGAACCCTCAATTCGGGACAATTTTCGTCTCTGAAACCTCCTGTATCGACCATTTTAACATTCGATCTGTGCTTCACTTACTGCTTCCCAAATCTTGAAGCTGAGATTAGAGTGGAGTAAGACAAGGTTGCTTCCTTTGGCCAATAGTACGAAGCGATGTGCTTTGCGTTTGCACATGCTATCAGGAAATGTGAAGACTTAATGCGACAGAAAAAATGTTAGCCTCGGGACCTCGGGACTTTAAAGAAAACTTGCTTGTTTTGCTGGATCTAGCACAAAGCCTGGAGAACAACTAGGAGATCTCTGCTTCTAGAATTCTGGCCTCTATCGAGCAATTGAATGTTTCACTGTACCTTGGCCAGGTTTCGAGTATTCAAGAAGTATATGAGCTACAAAGTGGGTCGGTAATGCTTCTCTTTTTCCTTTGCCCAAAAGGAAGGACTCAGTACTCTGGCTCAAGACACAAAACCACACATAGGCTGTGAACTGTGTAAACTATGAACATATGCACCTCTGTACACATTCTTTCTCAAACTTGAACAATCAGTGCATTGCTCTATTAAAGTTAGTCATCCTGGCTCCCTACTCCTGCAGCGATTGCAATTAGATTGTTTTATTGGATAAACTACTCAAGGGATCATAGCGTGTCTACTGACTGCGAAATTTTTAAGTCTCAGTCAAGTTGCATGCTAGTAAGCTGTCCTTTGGCAGATGAACTCAAAGGCTCACAGCACAGTCCCTGATTATGGTTTTCATGTTTATTTCCAGCTAGATGTGTGATTTCTAAAACTCCTTCTAATCTCAGGAAGAAAAAGCTACTAAGTTGGACATTCGTCTAACATTAGTTGAGATCGAACTCCTTCTCAGCCTACGCTATGTTCAGACGATTGTCAGTCTACAAATGTCCTCGGAATCGCTGCAAACAGTCTACCAATGAGTTGGTACTGAGCTGACAATGTCAAACTATTTTGCAACACTAAACTGTCAGTTCAGAAGCTTCCTACATTTTGTCCCGAATTCTGACAATTTGTTGCCAGATGTAGTCTGGCAATTGTCTGACAATAGTTTCCTTACAATAAATATTGACAGACAAATATTGGTAATTGTCAGACATTTGGGAAAAATTTATAATTCTCAGACCTGACAGTGTTCTCACATTTGACAATCGTCTGAACATAGCTTAAGTTTCGATTCTGTCGTAACACAGCTCTCCTCTTCTGTCAGTTTCAAATGATGCCATCAGTTCCGATACCTACCAGGTTGTGTTCAAATGCTCGAATTTGCATTTAGAGCAGAGCACTCCTAATGGATCCACTCCTTCATCAAAAGCCGCGATTCGTAGTGAAAATTTAAGAGATTTTTCCTAAGTCGACACCAACCACGACTATTGTTGTCAAAATGTATGAATTATGACGCAGCTGTCATAAATGAAGACGTCTATATGAAAACTAACTTCAACCAACTTCACACTGTTGACAAAAAATTGAAAAATCATATTAACCAACGAAACAAGTCACGCCCACAAACAGACAGCAGTTGTCAAGAAGTCCGTATTTCACTATACCATGCCTTGAATACTTAAATATTCCAATTGCGAGATGCCTTTTGACAGGTCCCGTCCAATCCTTTTTTTCTCTGGTATGCCAACATTCAAGTCATGTTAAACGTACATTTCCGCTCAATTAGCATACAAACTGCTAATTACAAACCTCACCTCTCGGTGTGTGACCATGACGAATCTCTGTACAACCATTCCAACTCACGTACACGCAACAGTCACACGTCCTTTTTGTAACATTGCTCTCTTTCTCTCTCTGTCTCTCCTGGTATGTGTACTGGAGAAAGGAATTCATACCACAGGTACACAAATACAGTCATTTAGTTATTTAATTTACCTTAAAGCCGTTTGTGGCTGTTGAAAATGTCCTCCCTGTTGCGAAAGGTATGTGTGTGTGTCCTTTTTTTCTGCTCTGATAAGCTCCGTCAGGCACGTAAAGCCACATTCTCTGTATTTGGGTCATCAATCACGGAAGATGTCACCCAGGACATACAGCACCAACACACGCCAGCAGTTAGTTAAAAGCCTGTCACACGTACACACGCACACATACGGGAAACCCGATGCATTATGATTTTTAGTGTCGTTTCTTTCACTCGAGTAGAAATGATAGGGCATCCGTGCTCCTAGACCATTGCCAGACGTAGTGAGGAGTCCTTTGTGTCCAGCTGAGTTGGGAAAGTAGGTTAGTGATAATCTGTTGTCGTTATCCTGCGTTCACGTTCGTTTTTTAAGAGGGAAATAGTCGTATCCTTTTTTGTTCTCTCCCATCCGGCACCCTAGCAGCATGTGGTGATGACTGAGCACACATGTCCCGCATAATGCCAATGTCCTGTGGAAGCCAATGGACCTACATATAATTACTTTAGAATTCTATGGATTGCACCTCAATGCCTTCTCGCAACAGGATGGTCGATGTGGGTTCGTCCTTATGGCATGATGCCATCGATTTTAAGGATGTGAAAGGGATATTCACCCTCGAGTATGCACGGGCGTGTGAGGTTGGGAAAATGCGTATTTCCAAGGAGTAAGGATAAATAAATGTTGTTTGCCGTGTACCGCTGCCATAGTCGGCAGATTCAGATAGAGCACAGAGGGTTGGATGGACACGTTGCACGGCGAGCACGGCGAGCACACCCTGTTTTGAGGGTGCGCTCGGCTAAAACTGGATCTCTCCTCCGAATTTAAGTGTTACGCAGGAATTCTATTATTTTCGTACTTTTTGTTTTCTAATTTCCCTGAGAGTCCTTCGGGTGTGTTCGCCACCAGTGTATGTGGGTCAGAGCAGAGGGATAACGCCATGAAATGTGTATTTGATTGGGAGCAAACGAGCTGTTTGCGGTCTGTTTGTGCCAGGTTAGAAGAGAGGCGCATTCGTGCCCTTCCCGGAATGGAATGAATTATTAACTTTTATTAGGCAACGAGGAACGGTTTGCAATTTGTTAAGGGATAAATTTTTTGTTGTTTTTCTGTGTTTTTTCGGGGAATGGCCATGGGTTGGGAAATGAAATGCGGGAAATAGGAATGGCACGTTGGGAATGTTTAAATTAAAAATATGGTTTACCGGATGGTGGCTTATAATGTGGTGGCAGTTAATTGCTACGGCGAGGGGGCGGTATTAAATCTTTTGAGATTAAGCACAACTAAACGAAGGGCAGATGGTATTTTGGAGAAGACTAGGTTCATACAATGAACCCGGAAATTGCTTTCAAAGACTTACATATCTGAGCGGACTACGTAATCCAAACCTTTTGGTCCGATTTTCGTGAGAATTGTACCCCAGTTCTCTGAATTCCCCGGTACTCCACCCAGTTTCTTACTATCAACAGAGGCACACAACATACTTTACAGCGGACTACGTAATCCAAACCTTTTGGTCCGGTTTTCGTGAGAATTGTACCCCAGTTCTCTTAATTCCCCGGTACTCCACCCAGTTTCTTACTATCAACAAAGGCACACAACACACTTTAGAGCAAATCCTTAAAGACTCCAAGCCTTGTATACCATTACAACCTCGCCCCAAAGATTTGAGAAGAAAATTTCAACAGAAATTGACTGACAGTCACAAATCTGGAACAAATCTCTCTCCTCACTGAGAGGGAGGCCGTTTCAAGGCAGATATACTCCTAAATGTTCATAGAAGGTGTCTTTTTAATCGTGAACACCATCAGGCTGCAACTACAAGTAGACTCGCGTCTCAAGACAATTATACTCTCAGGTGTTAGTCAGACGTTCAGAACCGTGACAAATATCTGGTAGTTGCGTGACGAACTAAGAATTTTTCCGTTAAATAGAAACTCATCCAACATAGTCTCTTCCAATCTTGAATACATCCTCTGTTTCCCCGATTTCTTTCTGCCATCTGACTCAGTTCCTTACTCCACAAACAATCACACACGCACGACAATCATCTCTTTGTGCGCGGAGAAGGATCATAAGGCAAAGTACAAGTGTTATAATTTGCTGACAGACTGGTGACAACGTACAGGCCGCTTGACATCCCAAGTGTGGGTTATGCGGTATTTGCAGCATCTTTCAACCACATGCGGCTGCGGCAGTTCATTACGTCCAGAGTCACACATTTTCTGCATGAAGGAAGATCCTACACTCCAAGCGTCATGAAATACTTGTTTATTGCCCCGAATTGAGTGGATCGTACTGATAATGGGTAGCAGCAGCCAACAGCCAGCGGCATATGCTAAAGTTATTTCTGTCGGACTATTCGCGTCTCAGACAATCGGATGCATTTATCTGATCATGCCGTTCTGAACGCTAATAAGAGATTGACTGTGTCTAGCGGATTGGACAGTGTCTAGAGTGAGAGCTCAACGAAGTAGTTAATATCTGGAAGTGGGACCTAGCTCGCGCAGAGACGTTGCTAATAAATTTTCTGAAAAATTATGCTTTTAGTGCGAATACAGTGGAGTTGAAAATGTTTGCACTTCTTTACACTTTTATGCGATTGGTTTTGGGATCTTTCGACGTTAGGAAACGATATAACCGATGGCCTATACGCCAACCAATAAGTTGGTCTACTGAATGTCCTGACTGCTTACATTGGATGAGCCGTTTCACTGGTAATGTTCAGCACTTGTTGCTGCATCGTGTTGACATTGGATTGACATTTGATTTAATGACAGCAATTCTGTTCAACATCTCAATCGACCTCCACGGTGGTTGACGGTTTGCAGATCAAGTAAATGTCACATTCTGCTGACCTGTCAATTCTCCCTTTAAAATTCTATCTCTGTATCATGACTGAAGATGAAGTATAATGAGATAGTTAGCTTCAAAGGAGTCACTCTTTCAGCACACAAACCAAATGGGAGCGCCTGCACATCTCTGAAAATTTCACCGACAACCCAATATTGCATATTTTACTGACAGAAGGAAACTGTTGCATAAATAAAATAAAACGAATTGATTGCCGTAATCAGAAACAGTGTAGGAATGGCATAGGTTTACATATTCTTTGACCAAATGTTAAGGAATTGAATAACTGTCAATAAAATGGAAACTCATGGCGCCCAGTGTGACTTTTTTGACAGCCAACACCTAGTTGTCACTACTAGAACTTCACATCAGCTGACTACATAAGTTGACTATCCCAATATACCTCATCTCCAATCGCTTGATCAATCGTTCATCTTTGCTTATGTCAAGTCCTAGGTGCCATTAAGGTGGTAGTACTTGTAGCTCCTATTTATCCTTAAATGGCCGCGCGCAATGCATGGACATAAGCATTGGATGGATCGTCGTCAACAGCTTTCTTTTTCATGTACGAGTGTAGTTTTTAGGAACTATATCCTGTAGCCTATCAGTCTTCATATCCTGAACAAGCCCAGACTAAAGTGATAGTTCTTTGCGTCAAAGTTATCTTTCGAAAGAGCGTCTCAAGCTGTAGCTTTGATTATACAGGGCACTGGTTTGGAAGGGATCATCAGTAGAGGAATAGTGAGAGCCCTGATCGAAAGATGGGCCCCTGAATACCACCTACCATTCCAACTCGACCCAAGTGTCATTTTCCAACTGAAAATGTTATCTGAATTTGTTTCGAGGAATCTACCTGGCGGAGAGTTGACGGACAGCATCTCGCTGCACATGTCCTAGGTATGACTAATGCTATTATTAGACGGCCATTACTATCAGCCATTTCAAGAGGAGTATGACGTCAAAGCTCGTGTCTGTGTGATTGACCCACTAATAGTAGCTTAATTCACAATTCGTATAGTTCCACAGTTCGTCGTTAAATCTTGTCCTTCAAATACCCTCGACAGAGTCTCTCCTATATATGTAGAACCTCCTTCCTCGCTCCCATAACGGCCTTACTACTCAACACCCTTCTTCGCCAAAAGAAACAACGATTGGCAAGTGTTGTTCTTTCGCTTTTCTGCTGATTTATATTTTCCCGACATGGGGAGACAAGTTATAGCTGTCAACTGTGACGTTCTGTTCTGTGCTTGGTTTTTGCGTTTTTTTAAAGCTGAACCCATTTTGACAATTTTCGCGTCAATACTACCGAATACTTCTGACAGTAACGCAGTATATCAATATTGTTGGCATTGACAGACAGATTTTTGGAAAAAATCTTGCTAAGATGCAATAAGTTCTGAGTTCGGCCTCCGAAAGTTATGATAGCTGGACAGAGGAGTTCTGGTCTGGATTTATCGCTAGAGAACCAAAGAATCTATGAAATCCAACCCAATTTTCGCTTCAAAACTGGAGGCAAAGAGTCACTCTGACTTAAGAGAAGAGATGTGGATGTCAAGCCTGCCTTTCGGTCTGTGCTTGTTCCTCAAAGTTGGGCTTGAACCTTTTTTGTAATTTTGCTTAGACATCCGCCTCTGTTTACCCACGATTCAGAGATGTACACATTTTTCTTTTTCCCCATTTTAGCCTTTTTTTTTTTTGATGCGCTGGACACCTCTCCATCCTTTATGAACACTCAGTAGCCCGTGCTATGAATTATGCCAGGCTCCATGCTCCGCAGGGCCAGCCGTTTTCATGTGAACGAGACCTAATTTTGAAGTTACGAACAGTTTTCTTAAAATTGAAAGAATTTTCCTCTCTGCTTCTAGGACTTGACATTTTTTTTCACTTCCTTCATAGACCCTGTTTCCATGCAGCTGACGTGATTGGTTATTTTTTGACATTTGCGTGTTCAGATTGATAGCTACATATGTTTGAACACTTCCGCTGACTTTTCTGACGTTTTAGTTGCTGACGCCAATGGAATTGGTTTGCTTTTCAACAACAAATTCTTTTTATAAAAAAACCTATGGTTTTCAAAAGATTTTCTCCTTCGTATTTCTGTTGTTTACTTCGTGAATTTCGCAGTTTTTGCATATTTTTCCATCTTTTTGTCAAATGACAGCGATTGACATTTCGAAACTTTAAAAAAATTGCTGTGGCATGTCACCTTTCCGCTTCTTCTCTCACCTGTAAACCTCAAAAAATCCATTCCGTCAGTCCTGTGGGAGCAGTTTTCAAGAGACGTCAAAATGACGTGTGGAAGTTGGCCCCGTTTGACAGTAAATGAACAAAACGTTCTTTGCTTCTTTAAATCCACTTGGATGCGAATCCAGAAATGCTTCATCAAGCTTGCTATGGGGGATGTATTGATGGTGATTCTGAAGGATATTCGAAGTCTGTGGTATCCAAAGGAATAAAGCATAATTTGCAATAGATAATCTTTTTAGAAATTCTTTGCACTACACTGTATATTCGTTTCACTCAATTGAAATTCTAAATTGAACTATCAAGATGTCCCATTTCAAGTGACACCACTCTGATGACAAACGCATTTTCCTCGCTTAAATTAACTCAAAGCAAACGCATTTCAAGTGGCCTACAAAACGCATACGCATGCATGTGTGCGTCTGTGTCATTCTCAAAACGTCAGTTTAACCGGATACTAGGCAATTTGACGCATTCCAAGTGACACTTTGTAGAGATGCGTTGACCCCACTTCAAATCATTACAAGATTCCCCCACTTGAGTGGAGAATTCGAGAAGAGACATCTTCACATATAACGGCGGATTTTATTGCTCAATAAAACGATACAATTATGTAATAATGGAAATAAATTTTCCCTGTCACATATGGGTATCAACTATAAATTGAAGTCTCGTTCGCATCCAAACGCACACTCTCGCGTACATATGGCAACATTTAAGTGCGTCTGTTTCTATTTTATGAAATTCAGGCGACCAGGAGAATGGAGGAAGGAAACCGATAAAACTGCCTCTGGAGAGGCTGTTTCAGTTATCAGTGGCAACCCCTCGCAAGAGTGATGAGCACTGGATTGAGAGTATCTAGTGTGCCTTCGAGAGCCCTTTCGATATTTTCGATATCGGTGTGCTGCCGCGCTTCCATCGATGCAGAGCACCCAAAAGGGTATTCTTGTATTTTTATTTTACGAGAATGTGTGTTGTTTCAGGTTTAATTGAGATTGATTTGATGTGTTTCGTTGTTTTCTGGTTCTCCTCGGCGAAATGCTCCCCTCCTGAACGTTGCTAATGAGAATGAATTCCTAGATAAGAGTTTTATTTGTCTGAAGAGAGTGTTTTTGTGTTAGGAGGGAAGAAGTCCATCGAAGTAGGCTATTAAGGGGATATTGACTAGCTCAGGCAAGAACTCACATTTTGTGATTATGGACAGGACACACGGGGAAGCACTCAACACACAGGTCAGATGTAGGTCAGTTGTTTTCGAAAAGTTTTGCAAGGAATTAATACGTATCTGAGTACCTGAACACTTACAGCTACTGTCATGATGAAGTTTTCGAACATCATCCAGACTTCCTGTCAACTTCCTGCTGACATTATCAGGGCTGCTTTGCGAGGTATTAGCATAGTAAAATCGAGGCTAAAACGTTTGCTTTTTGAACAGAAAGTAGCATGTAAACAGTGAACAAATAGAAGTTTAGAAACCACTATCTGACATACTAAGCAAATTATAAAGCTGGCAACAGCTACAACTGTCAAGTCAGTTGTCAAAAAGTCGAATGACAAAAAAAGAGGGAAATACTACGCTTTCCACTTTTTTGGAATCTGATACCTTTTCCCATGAGTAGCTCACGTAATTTCATGGATGCCTGTTGCAGGTCACATCTAAGCTCCTTCCTCAGGAAAGTACACATAGAATCAAATTAGGAGGCCAGATGGTGCTTCATCTACTTCACACTTATGCTACAGCTGAATCGTTATGCCCAGTCTATGACAAAAATAGATCTGCAGATCTCATGAAACGAAGTCACAGAGATTTACAGAGACTGTTGGCGCTGTACGAGGACATTCCGCTGGGCATACCCTGCAACGATGTCTGCAGAAAGACTGAATAATTAGTATCCATTCATCATGTGCTATGTATTTGACCAGTACTAGCCACTAAAAGAAAAGGCATACTTGTGGCATATTTTCTTGCCAAACTGGATGATCTAGGAAACATTGACGTGAACAAACTCCTGAGAACGCATTCTAGGACGCTTAGTCTAGCCTCGATGACTAAAACTCTTAGGGGTCTCATAACTAGGCCCAATGGACTCTCAGTTGGTCTAGCGTTGATAATCCCGTCAACAAGGGCTTAACCCACCTAACTTGTCCTATCTGGTGGGATGTCAAGGTCTTCGACTATTTCCAATATTTTATGGAAGTAAAGACGGGTAGGTAAACATTGTATCTATCTACTTACTTTACCACCAGACCTACACTTAGCTACACCTACCACAGCACCTCAGTTTGAGGTTGAATTCCTTGGGAATCAAGCGTTAGTTACACATTATCTGTTGCATTCCAACCAACAGTCAGAAGTTGAAGGATAGAACTCCGCCCCGGAGATTGGAGATCTCTTTGATCATCCAGACTATGAAACAGCAGAACAGGTTACAATGACATATCATATATAAGCCCTATTCAGAAATTCTACAAATAGAGTAGTAAAATGTACCCGAGAGTAGTATAATAGTACTATAGTAGTAAAATCGACAGCACTGGTCATTGTGCGAGATCCGATTGGGGGCAAGACCTCTGCGATTCCACAGCAATATCCTTCTTCGTGATACTCTTGTGATCATGACTCAGATCAATGAGACTCTCTGCTTGGAAGGTACTAGAGTTGTTGCCCGAAAATTATATTCCCTACTACGGTGTACACACTTGATCTGTCTGTAAGCCAGTTGCGATTCGAAATGATTACTTTTTGAGAAACAGCTTATGTTATCTTTCAATGGTCCCTTCATTCGAGATCACTGAGACATAGCTGCAGGCTTCATGACTCAAAAAATTTTTTACAAAAAAATGGCTACTCATACGCCACCGAACCAGATACCTACCTCTCGGCGTTACCTTCGTGTGGCCCAATTCAAGGCAGATATTCTGCTTCTGTGCATCTTAAGCGCAAACCAGTTTTACTGACGGCTCCCCAAGTTTCACCAACAAATTTTTGAAAAAATGGTTACTCATACGCCACCGAACCAAATAGCGAAGCGGAAATTTTTTGCCCCAAAAATGTATTGAATTGAAGGTTTCGCCTATGTCAAGGGAACAGATACCTATCAGATCCAGAAGGGCTTCCAGCGCCGCTGTCGTATACGTATCTGCATCGTAGTTTCGATGCCAGGCGAGTTATTAGACCTATTGGACCATAGATGATGATTGGGGTGACCAGGTAGTCGTGTCAAGTCTTTATGTTTTCGCGAAAGTCTAGACTCAGCTTAGATCTGTAAGTCCGGTTAACGCTGATTTAGGACACCATTTAAAGATAAGGTCTTGTGATTTTTCTTAGTTAATGGAGCGATGATCGTTTTTCGTGATCCTACATCCAAGTCTTCGGACTGGCACCAGGGACTAGTCAAAGTGCCAAGATGATGGATTCGTCTGTAACAGGTCAACCTCGTTACCTTGCATTATTAGACTGTTGTTGTTTAGGTCGCTTAGGACCTAACTACCCACAATGATCAAAAGTACGGGTGATAAGACGTCTCCTTGTGGACAGCCATTAGAAGGGCTGTCTTCGGAGCATCGCCCCCTAGATATGCTCTTCGAATCGAAAGACAATTCGGGATTGTTGCCATCTCTGGCTTAAATGGGCTTGTGGTCGGCAGAGGTAGATAAAGTGGCAACTTTCTCGATATTTTTTCACTTAATGTCTCCTGATTCGGAGATGGGATGATCACCGCCACTTGGTCATCCATTTTCTTAAAGATTTTCTCGTTTCCAAAAGACGGGTCTAAAGGAAAGTCTACCACTGGAATTTGGTCTCTTTTTCAATTCAATTTTTGTCGATTTCCTTGAGGCACCCAGCTGATTCAACAACTGTGTCTTGATCCTTGAGGGCCAGGGCCCAATCTTACATCACATTTCCAAGTTTTTCAAAGATGGCATCCTGTATTGCAGGGAACTTGCTTAAAAGTATGTTATAGCGGCTAAGGAGAAGGCACGTTTGACGTTGAATCCACGTTTACAGATTTTTGAGTGAGGTTTGTGGTGTTTCGATTCTTAGCCTCTAGAGATGGTGAGGATAAATGGGATCCATCGATCTTATCTGAGGATGGCCTTAATTTTTAGCTCTGGCGGAGCAATGCATATAGTTAAGAGTGGTCGGCTGAGAGTTTGAAGAGGGTGGGACGACTTCTTGGAGAAAACCACTTCTTTCAATGATATCGCGTGAGGGATAGAGGGCAAGTCTTCTAAAAGAGAAGTGAGTGGTTTCAGAGTAGCAGAAGACGCGAAAAGTCAAAGTATACAGTGAGCGTCAAAAGTGAGTAAACACCCATTCGATGTCCGAAGTTATATGTAATTTAGACAAAAAAATAAATAAAAAGAGAATTTCAAAACATCAAATAAAAGCTTTATTCAATTGTAATACAAAAAAAATAAACATAAAAATTTAAAGTAAAATTAATTCACTTTTTTCTAACAAAAACTAAACATACTCCATATTTTATGCGTCAAAAGTAAGTAAACATCTGTAATTTGTTGTGGGAATTCATAAATATAGCATCTTAAATTAAAAAGTTAGTATTTTGTTAGACCACCTTTAGACTTTATGACTTATTTAAGTCTTCGTGGCATGGATAAAACAAGTTTATTTGTAGTATCAAAAGATAATTGAGCCCATTCTTCAATCAATGCCTTTTTTAGGTCATCTTTGCCTTTGATGGTCCTTTTGCGAATTTCTCGGTCCAAATGATCCCATAAATGTTCTATGGGGTTTAGGTCCGGCGATTGTGGAGGGTGATCGAGCTGTTTTGGAGTCCTGTAAAGCAATCATTCTTTAACGAGTCGCGCGGTATGCTTAGGATCATTGTCTTGCTGAAAGATCCAATTGTTAAGCATACCTAATTTGTCTACGCTCGGTTGCAGGTTATTCCTTAGGATGTTGAGATAGTCTTGTTTATTCATTATACCATCAATGAGGACAAGATTCCCAACCCCAGACGCCGCCATACACCCCCACACAATCACTGAACCTCCCCCATGTTTTGCAGTGCTCCTTACATTTTGTTCACTGAATTCTTTGTTTTTTTCTCTCCAAATTTTTTTATTTGTATTGCCTTTAAAAATTTCAAATTTACTTTCGTCTGTAAAACGAAATATCATTATTTATATATTTTTTTGCAAATATTTAACGATTTTTTTTATCGGCTTTAGATATCAATGGTTTTTTTCTAGCACTTCTACCATGTAAGCCCGATTTGTGTAGGGTTCGCCGAACAGTACTCGCACTAACTTGTTTTTCGGTTGTTATTGATAATTTTTTTGCGATTTTAAGAGCACTTGAACTGGGATTTTTTTTCACTTCAATCACAATTTGTCTTTCTTCTCTTTTATTAAGCTTTTTTGGCCTACCCGTCCGTTTGAAATTTTCCAATGTTTTAAATTTTTTGTATTTATCGATAATTTCTTTTACCGAAACATGGTTTCTATTAACTATTCCGCCAATATCCCGATATGATTTCCCCTTTTTCCTCAAATTAACTATAATTTTCCGCGTTTCCAAAGAAATTTCACTCCTCGTTATAATAAAATCGAATTGCACTGCTGTTAAGTCTTTAATCACAATAAGCTTACACTCTGAAGTGAAGTAAAGAGAAGGACTTACCTCCTCAATAATATCTATGAAAAACTATAACAGTAAATCCAACTGATTAATACTAAACGATGGGAGGCGGCATGGTGTTTACTTACTTTTGACGCATAAAATATGGAGTATGTTTAGTTTTTGTTAGAAAAAAGTGCATTAATTTTACTTCAAATTTTTAATTTTATTTTTTTTGTATTACTATTGAATAAAGCTTTTACTTGATGTTTTTGAAATTCTCTTTTTATTTATTTTTTTGTCTAAATTACATATAACTTCGGAGATCGCATGGGTGTTTACTCACTTTTGACGCTCACTGTACATAGTTCGCGGGGAGATCCTTCACATTTATTGGGCGGCAGGGACACCTCGAGTCAGATACGGTTGTTGAAAGTGTTAGGACTATCTTAGAACGTCTCACTGCTGTCATCCCTATAGTCAACCTTCCCATCTCACTTCACCAAAGCGCAAGTCGCCTAGATTCCTTTAACAAATTATGTTAGCCCTTCCAATGATTTATTCGCCCTAACAAGCAATTAGTGATTTTCTCTTTAAACTCCCGCCGGCGGCACGTCGTCTTACTCATAATTTATTTCCCATCAAAGGTCTAAGGTATGCCTCTCCGAAGGCAAATTTAAATGCTCCTCTGACTCCGCTGGGATTTTTTATTTGTTTTTCCAATTTCCACTCACTCGGGACTTGTAAACCTGTGTTCCCCTGATTATAAATCAAACATTCAGTTCCCGGAATCTCACCATTTATAGGCCCGATGAAGGCGTTCTTCCGAAATAGCTGTGACACTCGGATTCGGCTCCCTCTCCCGCCTAATCGTTGTAATGCAAACGACATGGTCCAAGTCTTTTGACGCTTTCCGAAAATATCTCCAAAGAAGCACTGACTCCCATATCAAAGGCGATTCCCCTCCGAGAAAGTGAAAGGAAAAACCATTTCCACACTTAATGAGCGAAAAAAGAAGATCGTTTCAGAGCGAAACGTTTTCGAAGATTTAAGGGCCGCGGCCGTCCCGATCAAAGCACTGTTCCATTGCAAACCGTGCACGCACCCCACATGAATAGACGGTTCCGTCTCCCCCGTCCAAGTCGACCCACAGAACGAGGACGATTCAACCGACTTATTTCGAGATCGTTAATAATGTGGCACATCATCATTGAAGTGGCGTTCGTTTGAAATATCAAACTCCAGGAGGAGATGCTGTTCGGCCGCCTCCGGCCAATTCTAATAAATCTCCCCTCGGTTGGGAATCCGAGGGTCTGATGTCAGATATTTGAGTGCACAAGGGAGAATGCATTCGTTTATGGTATCTTTGGATGAAATTTCGAAATGGTCATCAAAAGAACAAAAAAAAGAAAGAAAAAAAGATATCGCGGGACGGAATTCATTTGTGCGCGCAAACAGAAGCCCAAAAATAAATTCAATGTTTCCGGAGTGGGAATGTGGAGATAAAAGAATGAAATTTTTGACGTTGCAGTTGCATTTCCTTCCTTTTGTGCGTGAAGTGTGTTAATTGGTATACGACAGGCTGTTGAATCTTCCCGTGCGCGCACTTAAAATATGCACAGGATGCTGGAGGAGTATTATTGAATGAAAGGGCACACGATAGCCTGTTGACAGCGCAGTGACAAAAGTATGATAAGTCACCTTCCAGGGGTAAGTGCTTCTGTCAACGGCAGTCAATTGCAATCAAACCAAATGAAATGGCCTCGATTTTCATTACGCTCGAGACACTTTAAAGGGCGATTGGATGAAGAGTCTTTCTAGGATTTCAGTGGAAACTATTCTGTATGTAACCATGGTCTGTGGTTTCCTTACAAGTTAGGTTAACTGGCGGACTTAGTGTCAAAAAAGCCAAGAAGTGAGACAAAGCCTGGCTTCCTAAAAAACAAAAAAGCGCACAAAACCTGTATTAGAATCAAGTAGCCCTGGCCCTGAGTTGCACTTTGTCAGCTCTTGATTCCGCTAAGATCCTTGGCTTACAGTCTTACAGTGGAAACAATCTTCCTTTTAGACAAACGGTAGGGCTATCAATCTGATCTTCAAAAAGTAATGAGTAGGCTCAGCATGTACTCATCTGAACCCGAACTTCCCGTTCTTTGAGACAGCAGTGTGTTGCATTCAGCCGAAACATCACGAGAACTATCCACAAAACTATCCATGTGTAATTCGACGGTCAAGACTCCATGAAAATCTAACTCCATGTTGAATCTAAACTGGTGAAGAACTCTCAGCAAACCGTGGCGTCATACACCTTTGGGTTCCAGGATACGCCTCCATTCAAGGAAACCAACAGGCGGAAGATCTAGTAAGACCTGACAATGGTCATTACCTCTGTTCTACAACCCCTAGCTCTAGTCAAATCCAATTTAAAGCAAGTCTTTACGAGACTAGCTAATGAGAGATGCAGACCATCCTCATCTTGTCTTCTCTTTTGAGAACTCTGGCAATGCCAACACCAAACAAATCCTACTACTTTACTGAGTCTTACGTTCTTCACGGGGATTCTTACCACCCACAACCTGGACTGAAGAGGAATGCGACTATAAACACTAATGACCACTCCCGAGAGTGTAGTGACACGGGTGCAAAAGAGAGAGCATTTTATTTTCAATGCGAATGCCCCAGTCTGTTCAAAACTAGGAAAACGACTCTCTGCAGAGACCAGGGCGACCTGTCAGTTAAGCCACCATTACCCGTCCTAAAAATTGTAACAACCTCGGTTCGCTTAGCTATCCCATAGTTACGGACCAACTTTTGACTTAGGTTACACAACGAACCATTGGGATGCATATCCATTAGCTCTAGAAAAACGGATCCTTTTGAATAGCAGCTCTGGTAACAGACAACACTTCATCGTGTCCTATAACTATAAACTCCTCTCATGTTTTCGTACCTTGGTACGTTCAAAATCCGATTTGGATATAAAGTCCTAAGTTTTGTAGCATTAGAGTAGAATTAGTAGTTAACTTCCAACGTGTGTTTCTCCCTACAACCCAAATGTCATTTAGAGCCAAATCCTTCCTTCGCCGAATGGTTAGTGTAGCCATTCCCCCATTAACCTGCCTTCCGATGGGTTTCTCTTTACAGAATGTCGCCAACTGTTGGCAATCTGACCAACTTACGGAAGCAATTCCTTGGCGCTGAACCAACTCACCCATGGTCCACCGATATTAATCCTTTCTTAGTTATACCAGATCCAAAGGCATTTCACCGACTTCTTGATTCATATCGCTGCAGTTTCAGATAATCCATCATCGACCAAATTTGGGTCGTAAACTGGATCGTACTTGCACCTTAATACTCAAAGGTTTGTTCTAATAAAGTGGGCGTGGCATTCTTCATATCTGAAGATTAGATTTTTTTTTTTGATTTTTTATAAAATACTCTTAAAAAAACTGGGCGTGGCCATATATGTTCCTCAGGCGAATTATAGAAAACTTCAAGGCCTGTAAAGTTTGCCTTAATAATTTTTTTCCATTTCTAGTCAAAATTTTGCAGAAAAAAAAATAATTTTTCTAAAGTTGGCGTGGCAATTCCAATACTTGGGAACCCATTACCTTGGATTTGTCGTACAACCATCAAATATTAATTTTAAGCCCAATCGTCGAAGAAAAAAAACCGTAGGATAGGTGCAGAGAGGTTCAAGTAAAACTTAGCCCGTCGATCTATGACAGCATTTTTAAAGACTAGCTATAGCGAGACATTCTAAATTTTGACTTTTCTGCAAATCTCGTCCAGTTGTGTAGGAGCAACATCATCGACCACAGCTAATGTCATTTTCCTCCGAAATTAATACTTTGACATCGATATTCGCTTGAGGTACAGCTAGAGGGTCCTCTATATCTCTAGCCAAGGGGTTCCGATATTGGAGTCATTCAAAATATGCTCTTATTAGGTCTATTCGCGTACTCTCCCAAAGCAACGAAATTTCACGAAAATCTACGAAAAGTCACCAAATCCTGTTCGAGTACGCTAAAGTTTCGTAGTTTTTCGTAGAAGAGAGCGCTCACGAGAGAGTAAAATATTTCCCCATGCAACGAATTTTAGTGCAGGACTTTTCTTTGCACTGATTTACGAAATCTGTCAAATCTGTCAGATACGTGTTGTTTGTGTATTTTCTACATTTGCTTTTGACGTCTAAAAAGTAAGAGATTTTCATAGCTTTCGCGTTCGTTTACTTTTTTGTGATTTAACCACTCTCTGAGAGAATTTTACCCGAACTCCTTGAAGTTTCAAAATTTACAAATTTTGGTGCAGAAAGTACGCGAACAGACCTATTATGTCGTATGTGTCAGCATACCGACAGACTGAAGCAATATTCCTTGAGTTCTGTAAAAAAAAAAAAAACAATTACGTTCTGCAAGGATAATAAATTTGTTTTGGATTTCCCAGTTTCAATACCCAAATTTGTTGTTTTGATACCCAAATTGGTTGGCAGACTACATAGGCATGATGAAAATTTGAAAAAGTGGGCGTTTCTAAATTTGGAGCGCCATCTGATGTCATTTGATCAAACTAACTATGAAATCTGAAATCTTATCGAATTTGTTTGAGCCGTTTTCGAGAAAATAATTTTTCATTGAAATTAGTCAGATGTACCCTTAATTTGGAGGTTAGAATGAAAATTCTGATTTCGCATCGAGGCGTGATACTACAGTCGAAGTCCCAGACAGATCAACTGACCTCCGATCATGATGATGAAATTTAAACATTGACCTTTGGGGTTTTAAACCACAGTAGCTACCTTTTCTTTTTGGGCGCCGTGGCTCAGTGGTTAGTGCGTTGGACTATGGAGCAAGGGGTTCGAGATCGAATCTCAGTCGGGGAACACCTAAAAAGATTTTCACGGCCCCACCTCTCGCGAGCGTCTGACAAACATCCAAGAGTACAACTGTCCTGAGAAAGCTTCTCAAATAACAATCTGCCCTTCGGATACGGCATTAAACAGTAGGCCCCTTCCATTCGTGTAAAGAATATAACACGCACAACACGAATGGTGGCGAGAAGCTAGGCCCTGGGTCCCATCGACCTGTAGCGCCAAGTATTTATTTATTTATAGCTACCTTTTCACTCACTCGCAGGGATTTTATGGTTCTAACCGAATCTCTAAATCTAAAGGCAATTACCTGACCAAGATTTCTGTTCAGACAGGAACAGATTTAGACCAAAATAGGGAAAATCGGACTACCAGCACCGGAGCGTGGACGTAGAATTCCTATGTACATACATATATGCGGTAAGAGCGATCAATTTTGGCCAGTCTGACTAGATCGTTAAGATCTGGTGCTTTCCTTCTGAAATCCAAATACCTAGGGGGATACAGTAGGTGGATCATGGTTTTTTTTTTCTTCCTTTATAGCTTCCTCATCTCTGAAGCTTTTGAAGAAATCGTTTTTTTTGTTATAGTTTCGGCTTAATGTCGCTTGTGTCAGGGTACCGACAGACTAAACAGGCAGACTTCTGGAAACAAAATTTACGCTGTGCAATGATAATCCCTAGGATTATATCTCTTAAAGTAGAGTGCACGCTGTCAGTCCTGGCTTGAAGGCCAATTAACTCTAAAAGTCATGAACCGTCAACAATTTCGGATAAACAATTTCGGATTTCCCTGTTTCAGTACCCAAATTTATGATTTTCTTGACTTTTGGAGTTAATTGGCCTTCAAACCACAACTGATAGTGTGTACTTTACTTAAGATTATCCTGTCGAACATCGCACTGGTATTAGGGTGATAGTCTTCCCGTCCTCATGCGATTTTCTAGATACAAATTCACTTGGAATAATAGTACCAGTTGAGTCAGAGTGCTCTAGAGAACGTTTTTTCCTCCCAATAGTTGTGAGTTGAGTACAGATGTGCTCCAGTTACTATCATTTCCTTTTTGAAAACCCATTACTACCGAAGGTTTAGAAAATAACAACACTGCTATCCCATCAGAAACCTTAACCATATCAGTTGCATGGCTTTTAACCTGGAGGAGACTACATAGGCATAGGCAAACCACAAATAGTTGTCATAAACTCATTCAGGGAAAGTGAATTTGAGTATGGAAACATCGAATTTGAAAACTGGGAAATCCGATCGATTTTATGGCTTTATGACGGTTCTTTACTTTTGGAGTTAATTGGCCTTCAAACTAGAACTGATAGAGTGTGCGATACTTAAGATTGTCCTGTCCTTGCTCGCACTGGTGTTTGTGATATTAGGTGAGTGCTGCCGTCCTGATTCGAATTCTACGAAGAAAGCAGGATTACTGGTAGTAATTGCAAAATGCCGAGTGCTCTAGGCAAGGTATTTTCCCTCTAAGAACAGTGAGTTCAGGTGACACTGTAGGCCCCTTTAACATGAGATCCTAGCGATCAGACTAACTTCATTGACTCAGTAAACATAGATACGAGTACAGATGTGTTCAGTTGTTATCATCTACTTTTGGACAACACGTACTACGAAGGTTTAGAAAATAACAACACTGTCATCCCATCAGAAGCCTTAACCATCCAGTTGACAGATTCTTCCAACCCTACACATACTGCTTTCACCAAGAAAGCAAATCGAAATAATTGAAGAATTTTAATTTGGGCCGATCCCGGCGGTACTGCAATACCGGGCCAACCCGCGACAGAGGTGGAGCAAGCCCCTAGCACTCCGTCTATTTCCAAAAATCAGTTTAACATTTGTTGTCCCCCGATGGGGGATCTATCAGATGTTAAGCTGATAAGAACAGATACTACACTTTGATCTTAGCCATAAGGCCGAGAAGCGATAACTCTCCGCTGCCGCATTACCTCTACATCAACATAATTCTAACGGGAAGAGAGTGTGAATAACAAAATCCAATGAATTTATCTCTCGTGTTTTGTTTTTGTAAGAGAGTTGGTTTTTTTTTGTTAGTAACACACACAGCGAACGAGTGGCGGTTGTTGTTCTTCTCAGCCAGGGGTGGGTATTTTAATTTTTCTGTATGTATCTCTGTATCTTTAGCTGTGTATCTATCAGGTTTAGTAGTTTGAACTACAATTTGCTGCTCGAGGTACATACATATTCTCAGCTCTGCCATTGTGGTATGGTAGTGCGAACGGTTGATGATGAATCATAGCTTCTTGTTTGCATTCGATTGGACTTGGCATTAAGTTTGGGATTTTTAATGAACTAAGGCATGCATGTGTCTTTCTTGTGGTCAATCGGTCCAACGATATGATGTTATGATGTTAAAACAAATGTTGATGGATATGATTCAATGAAAGCCAAAGAGTTTGGAACTCTCTTGTACAACTGCCTGGATGCAGTAAATGTACAGAAGAGATCCATGGAAGGAAGTGGCAAATGGTGCTGGGAATGGGAATGGAGTTTAACGATTCATTTTCATTTTTCGAAAAGTTGCAATTACTCGTACTGAGTCGATGGAATGGTACGAATTTGAGTAGATACTGTTTCTTACAGATACTTTATAGAGGATTCCTTTTATGGCGGACCTACTGGTAATCGTGGTTTTCAATATTTCATGGTCTGCAAGGTTTTCAATTAAAACTTTATCATTGGTGGCTGGGAATGTTTGCAGTATTGGTAGGTTCTCTCGTTGCTATGAATATTAAACTTAATAGATACTTCGATGGGAATTTATGAAGCAATGGTTGAAATAGTTTTCTTTTTATAAGTATTTCGGAAAAATACTTTGTTTAGTGCTAGGATCTGATGCTAGTCGGTGTAAGACCCAAAGGAATTTATAGAGTTTTGTTTCAAGGAGGACAAAACAGGAGATTTAACTCAAACTTGACTTACTTTCTGCACCGAAATTCGTAGAATGTGAAATTTCAAGGAGTAAAATTCTTTCAGAGAAAGGTAAAATCACGAAAAGTAAACGAACGCAAAAGCTACGAAATTTGCTCACTTTTTAAGCGTCAAATGCAAATGTATACAAATACTTACTTACGTACTTAAATGGCGCTACAGTTTGGGGTGAACCTGGGCTTCAACCAACAAGCCTCTCCAGTTAGCCCGGTCGTTAGCTAACTGCCTATAGCTGCGCACTCCAAGTCGGTTGCGGTACCCTTCTTCTTGTGCGCGCTACCTAAGGCGTTGTCCCTCTGGGTTTGATTCAAAGACTCTACGGACCGAAGCATTGGTGTCCATTCGCTCTACATGTCCTAGCCATCTTAAACGACTGATGCGCATTTTCCTGACTAGGTCGATGTCGCTGTACAGCTCGTATAGGTCGTCGTTGAATCTTCTCCTCCAAAGCCCGTCAACGCAAACGGGACCGAAAATTAAACAAAGAATCTTTCTCTCGAAGCGACTGAGGATCTCTTCATCCGCTTTAGACAGAGTCCATGCTTCAGCGCCATAAAGTAGGACTGGGATGGTCAGGGTATTATAAAGAGTCTCCTTAGTTCTTCGGGATAGGGCTCTGCTACTTAATTGCCCTCTTAGTCCAAAGAAACAGCGATTGGCAAGAGTTATTCTTTGTCTTATTTCTGTTGAGGTGTTATGTTCAGAGGTTATAGCAGAGCCGAGGTAGACGAAGTCTTTTACTACCTCAAAGTTGTTGCTGCCGATTGTGACGTTCTGCCCAATTCGTCGATGTTGTGTGTCCCTTCTCGTTGACAGCATATACTTTGTTTGGGTTACAGGTATCTGAGAGATTTGACAGATTTCGTAGATCAGTGCAAGGAAATTTCCTGCACTAAAATTCGTAGAGTAAGGACATTTTTTAATCTCTCACGAGCGTTCTTTTTTTTTTTACGAAAAACTAAAAAACTTTTGTGTACTCGAACAGGATTCCTTCCGTACATTTTCTTACATTTTCGTGAAGATTCGTTGTTTTGGAAGTCTACGCGAACAAACCTATATGATGTAAATGTCGATAAATTGTGTTCGCCGATTCTGTTTGTCTGTCTATCTGTGTCTACATTCAGTCAAAATATAAGCGGGATTGGGTCCTATGTTAGTACATCTGTCAACTATTTTAACGCTAGGTTTGTGTGTGACCTGTCCACTAGCCTGTTGACAGCAGCCAAAAACATTAGTTAACTTCAAATGTTATCAGCGATTTTGACTATGGAATATCGTTTCTTTGAAAATTTTGTGTTGGACACGAAATTTCTTGTTGGGATGCTTTGGAAATGTTTGAGAAAGTCTACGGGCACTCAGGAATATCGAGAACAAGAATATTTCAGTGACCTAAAGCGTTCAAAGAGATCCGTGCAATAGTTGCAAACTACTATCGTTGAGCCCAATGACTTCTGAGAATAATTCGAAATATGTATGACCATTAAATTGTTCGTTGGAAACCTATTTTGAAAGAAGCAAAATAATTGATTTGTATTGTTTTTATCGACTCAGTCGCGCTTGTATTTTGACTGAATGGCGAATGCATATGTATGTGGCTGAGACTGGAATCTAAGTGCCTGGAGGATTTGCTTTAAACTAAATATGTATCTGGGGTCTAAAAATTAAAAGTCGATTCCAGTAATCTCGAAAACGCCTCTAACGATTTTGATAAATTTTGAGCACAACTTTCCAATATTTTTATATTTTGACTAAAATTTAATTTTACTAAAAATTTACTAAGACAACCGTTTGATATTCTTCAGTAAAATTTCCTTCATAACATCCGCTTGTAGGTATCTCGTAGTGACCTCAAAACTGGGGAATGACACGCCCAGTTTACTAGGTCTGATGTATAAGAAATTGGGTGGAGTTTCATACATTTAGATTCAGGCTACTGACCATTTTACTTAGAGTTTTTCAATAATTTATAATCCTTCGGAATAAGTGATGCATTTTATGTCAATAAATCATGGAAAAGAACGCCCTAATGCAAATTATTTAAATTTTGTTTAATCACAGTTCGCGATTGGTTTTCCGTCGTCGTACTGGTTTAGATAAATGGAAATTTGGGAAAATTTGATTCAACTTAGAACAAAATATTATGATTGCAGCAGCGAGTGTAAGCGAGGTCCCAATTTAAAGCTTTTGAAAACGAGGTGTACTTGGGCCTCGAACGAACATCAGCTGCTAGGTGATTTCATTGATTAGGTCCTAGACAGGGAAGAAATCGACACCGATTTTCATCGAAAAATCATTCTGGGCAACAACGCCTATTTCTACCTCAATGACTTCGTTAATAAGCAAATTTGTCGCATTTCGACAAAAAAACCAAAGGAAGTGTCCTCGGTAAACAGAGGAAGACTATTTTAGGCATATATTTCCCAAACTGTCATTAGCCGGATTGTTCATGTTACGATGATGGGTGGACATTTCACCAGTATCTAGGATATCGTAAACTGTTGAACCATTTTACTGAAAATTAGTTCAAATGAACACTTTTTTGAGGAATTGGGGATATTTTCGAAACATTTTTAAGCACAAGATTATGAAAAAATATTGAATTATTCATATTGAGTTTTGAAAACCGGTTTGTAGCTACTACCAAGTAGAAGTCGCATTACTTGAGTCAGCCTTAGATTAGGGCAGTTTTTTTTTCGTAAAAAAGGGTGCTTACGAGTGTTCGAAATAGTTTTGAACGAAGGTCTTAATCGCCAAGAAGAACGCAAAAATCTGTAATTTTTTGAGTTGTGTGTCGACACTATGTATGCCAAACTCGTTGGTCGATGGAAGCATAGTCTTTTTGAAGCTTGTACTCCTTCGGTTTGCTGATGATTTGTAGTCCTGGTGCTGCCTACAAAAAACCATTATTTCGACCACTTTTTCGACAGAACACCATAATAGGTCTAACTTGATGTAGTAAAGCTGTTTCGTATACCCAGGCTTCGTAGTAAAATCGTAAGGCAACACTTATGGAAAATCAATCCAAATATAGCTCCCCATCACTGAATCTTTGGGCTGTGAAGGTCCTATAAGCACGAATTTACTTGTTTTTGGTAGTTTATGGCTATGGAGGGTAATATGAAGCAGAGGTATCTAAGGGACTTCTTCTGCAAGATGCCTTACGTGTTCATCGCAGGAGATGGCTTTAATATCCAGAATGAAGTATCTGGTCGAAGAATCTACGATTCTTTGATAGAATTCGTAACTTAGGTGCCGGGTCTTATCTCAAGACATTGGCGACATTTGGAGAATCTGAGAACCTGGGAGAATAGTCTGAGTAGAACAGGAGAAAGTTAGGTAAGAGTATACTAATACTGAACACATAACCCAACAGAAATGAAAGGAAAATTGCATTCCAATTGCCATAACAAAGAGTCCACTGAAACGTTGACGTCAATACCAAATGTTCCAGCCATACCACTCCCATTTGGTAATTACCACATTAATTACCATCAAACACAATTCATTCATGGAATTTGAAGATTGCGAAATCTACATGCCCATGCACACCGCTCTAAACAATGTTGTGTGCTCCCTTCCAAACTTAATCCTATTAATACACTTCGGGGTTCGTTCCATTCATGCATTCATGCCCCAATTGCACTGGAATTCAAAGAATTACAGACACGTACATCTGTTGATTTGCTGTTGTGCGGCTGTGGCGATGCCTCGGTTAGTGCTGGCCCAGCTTGGCTGGTCTTTATTGTGGTTTTCTGCTAATGTCGATGTTTTATGATATAGAACTGCGTTAACAAACGCGTACACACATTTTTTGCTTTTATTTTTGCTGAAAACATAAACACATGGTACACTTTGTAGAGAACATAAACAGATGAACATGGAGCGCCAGTTAAATGAAGATTGTAATTGCTCAACATCCAGGCTACTACAGAAAACAACAATCGGCAACATGACTAATTGGCTCTTTTCAAAAGTGCACACCATAACCAACCGAACAGTTTGTTAAGGGAAGGGAGCTACATCCGATACGCGAATAAGTTTATTATTGAGTAATTTATGCCGAACGGAAATTCGAATTTCTTGTAATTAAACGGAGGGAAATTGCTGTGGCAATTGAACGCATGTTATGGTAGAAATAATTAATAGCAGTGGATGGATAATCAAAGAGAGTTTCAAGGAAGTAATTCCTGAAATCGATGCGAGATACGGGTGCGAGTGAACGAATGAATTGCTGGGCGTTAGACGCAATTTGCAATAAAGTATCGATTCAGCTCTCTCCTGGTGGTGGACGTGTAGCTCTTATGAATTTGGGAATATTGCCATACTTGAACCTGTTTACTTGATAGGTTTCTGAGCAGCTTGTTGTGTGGGAAATCGGAAATCAGTACAGCATCAGTAAAAGACTAAAACTGATCAGCTATCATGTAACTAAAACTTTATTTTTACAGAAAAAGTCATGCAAGATTCACTTCCTTTTCCTTTTGCCACCTTTCTGCGACTTCCGCGTGCTTTTCTTTCGATTTTCGGCCTTCTTTACTTCATTTTCTTGTTGTCTCCTCTTGATGAACTCTAGACGCATTCGACTCTTGACAATCTGATCGGGGTTTCTCAACTCCTTGTCCGTTCCCATGCGTTTCTTCTCCTCCACCTTGGCATTATGACGAGCGTATCTGCTCACCGGATACCGCTTCTCGTGGGTAAGTGGTTTCTGCATTTCATCATCGCTTCCAGCTTCACGTTGCAATTGATCCTCGATCTTGGACTTTTGTTTCCATTCTGTATAGCGACCAGTCTTGAAACTAGCCGGAATCCAAGCTCCAGATTCTGTGCGGATTTTATTATTTCTTGGATCTTGTACTGGAACCATTTTCTTCTTGATTCGATCCCATCGCTTCATGCCAGGCTTATGCTTAAGCTCGGGAACTGATGTGTTTTGGACGGTGAACTCGGCTTTCATTGCCTGACGTTCGAAGGAGTTGATTGCAAGGCCGTCTTCGGTGTGTTTGTCAGCCGATTGATAGGGAATGAAGTTCTCGGCGTCCTTGACATGCACCTTCTTCTTTTTCTTTGCCTTTGGCTTGTAGAGGGCGTCCATGTTTTTGCGTTTTTTCGGAGCTACGACTTTGTCAAAGGTTTTCGTGAGTTCTTCGTCATCCAATTCTGGCTGGGGCTGTAAGGAAATATGAGTTAAGGGCGGTTGAGTGATGGCGGAAGAGAAATCTACCTTGTCCTCCTTTTCATTGACTTGGGCTTCTCGTGCACCCTCTTCCTTGTCCATTTCCTGCATTTTAGAACGGAATTTCTCAATCACCTCAGAGTGCTTGTCGCGCTTCTCCTTCATAACCGTGAATTGAATAGATTTCTGGTTGCGGCTCAGCTCAAAAATCGTCTGAAAGTGGAATTAATTTGCTATGAGTTCCAAAAAAGTGTGAAGGACAACAAACTTACACCGGGTGGTCGGAAATTCCTCATCTTCACAACCAAATCATGCTTAGCGTCTTGTAAGCGTCTCTGCTCCTCTTCCGCGTCCTCGTTAGAATTGGATTTCTTCTTCGTACTGGTAGCCGAAGCTGTTTCCAGTGCAATGGAAGACTTTAAAAAATCCTCCAAGGGCTTAAGGCTGAAAAATTTGATGGTCTTCACACGCTTGTTGGCGTCTGCTGATGCTACCGGTCTTGAGGCCAAGTATTTCTTATAGGCGTTCTCGCTGGTTCTCATCACGCCACTCTGGAAGGGATTTTCGTATCAAACGAGTCTTGAATTTCGCGAAGAATACTCACAATATGATGACTGTTCTTATATTCGATGACTGTTAGATGTTCCTCTTCCAACAGATCCTGTGGAACAGTTCCGATTGAGTTGTTATCGTTGATTTTGAATGGTCTGTTCAAGAATAGATGCAAGTCCAGCAAATGGGCTTGATCCTCCGTGGAGAAAATGGAAAATGCAGTGCCGGTTCGACCAGCACGAGCACAACGCCCAACTCTATGGACGAATAGCTTCGGTTTGCCCGGGAAATGGACGTTGATCACGTAGTCCAGGCTGGGGATATCAATACCACGTGCTGCTACATCGGTGACAACCAGAACGGAGACCTTTTTGTACACAAACTTGGCTGTGTTGATTTTTCTCGCCGAAGGATCTAAGCTGGAGTAGACCGGAGCATTGGAAATGCCTGCTTGAGTGAGGATCTAGAAATAACGAGGAAATGCTTTGATTATGCCCGAAACCAACAGAGTTTCGATGTAGAAAAGGAACTTACGAATGAAATCAGTTCCACATGATGTTGAGTGCCAGCGAACACCACTGTTTGGGCATCCTGTGGAACAATATATTTCAGCAGAACGATCAGGGACGTGTATCGCTCATCTGGCCGGCAGTAGAGAAACTTAAGCGTCAATCCCTCAGGTAGCTTCGATTCCACATCTAGAAACAAAAGTTATTCAAATAACCCTCCCAATTCGTTGGCAGATGACCTACCCAATCGTATCAAGACCGGATCACTCAATCCAGCTTTGGCAAAGTCCACCAATAGCTTGGGCAGCGTCGCACTAAACATCACCATCTGCTTCGAGGATGGCAGCCGATTCAGTGTCTCATTCAGTTGCTCTCCAAAGCCCATTTCGAACAGCCTGTCAGCCTCATCAAAGACCACATACTCTGCAAGAGATACAAACTACAAACACTGTGTCGCCTTCAACAGTTTGGATGAACCACTTACGAATAGAACCCAATTTCAGATCCATTTCAACGCACAAATGTAGAAAACGACCCGGTGTCGCCACTATCACATCGGGACAAGTGTGTATAGCTGAGAATTGCGAGTCCATAGAGTCACCTCCAAGCACAAGGATGGTCTTCAAGTCCATGAATTTACCAATTTCCTTGATAAACTTGTACGTCTGAACGGCCAGCTCACGAGTTGGGGAGAGAATCAGCGCTCGAGCACCTTTTGTAGGTTCACGCGTTTTCAACTTTTCAAAGAGGGGAATCAGGAAGCACGCCGTCTTACCAGACCCGGTCTTAGCCATGGCCACTACATCTCGACCTTCAAGGATCAGTGGGATTGTCTAAAAATCAAAATGAATAAGTTAACCAACGTCGCACACAAAATCTTCTCAAACTACTTGCCTTCCTTTGAATTGGTGTCGGAACCTTGTAGCCACGCTTTGTAATACCCTTCAGGATATCATAACTCAAACCCATGGATTGGAAACCACCGCTTTTCTTGACTTTTCCACCGCCTTTGATGGGTTTAATCTCGGCATCTTTGTTGCCATCGTCCATCGACGGAAACCCCGGCAGTTCATCGGATTTTGGCTTTCTCTGCAAAGAATCAGTGAGTGACATATGCCAGGATATGCATCTGAAAAACTTACCATCTTTAAACTTTTTAAATATCACAGTAGATTAGTTTTTTTCAATGATTTCTTGAAAGAACTTTAAAGAAGCAAATCGGCGATGTGAATTCGCACGTGTTGGTAAACTTCATGTATTTTGACAGTCGGACAGGGCTGGCATTCGAATCGAATGTATATTTTCTAATGAAGTCGATAATGTAGTTCACGAGAAGTAAAAGTTAAGGTTGAGGAGACACTAAATCTTCTCCAGATGAGATCTTGTAGAGGTTAGCTCTTTACGTTTAGAAGTGGGCTTGAAACCTTTGGAGAGAGCTACATGCTAAGAAAGAGAATTTTTTCTTTCAAACTTCCAAACGTGGTTTAGCTGTCCATTGCCTAAGAGTCTTTGTTATCGCCATAGATGGTCTTTCGATGACCAGGAGAAGTAAGAGTTAAGGTTGAGAAGACACTGAATCGTCTTTAGAGGAGATCTTGTACAGGTTAGCTCACGCGTTTAGAAAGGGCGTTGCAGCCTATGAAGGAGAGCTACAACCTAAGAAAGAGGAAACGTTCTCAAACTTCCGAACGTGATAGTAGCTGTCCATTGCCTAAGAGTCTTTGTTATCGCCATGGATGGCCTTTCGATGACCACGTTGAGTTGATACCTGAGGTGTCCTATCGAAGAACAGTCAGGCACCAACTCCGTCCCAAGTTTTGGATTCATTTCTTATGCAATAGAGGACATCTCGGTAGTACGTCGGCTCTTTTTTGCCAGCTAACGAGTGTCCGTAGTCTGGCACTGATTTACGCTTGACCTTTGTGTTGTTCACTCCATTCCTCTGTCTTAATGCTGAGAAGGTCTCTTTCTTGGTCGTGGTGCTGGGGACACAGAAGTCGAGATGCACTCCTTACAAAAATAAAACCTCGTCATTCCTAATAAAAAAATGTATTTAATGTACATATACATGTTTGAATGAAAATCATTTTCACAAAACAAAAAAAAAAAAAGAAAAGAAAATCAAGTTTAACTTCAGAACGCAACTGTATTCCAATATTGGCTTCGGAGAGTTAAACGAATTACAAAAAAAAATATCTGTATAGACTCTTAAACTCTTGTAACAAATATTAATCTCCAACAACTAACAACGGCTGACATAGATTTACGATTTCTTCTCTTCTAACTCTAGATGCGTATGAATGTGAAAAAATATATAAATGGATTAATCTTATTGAAATACGTATGACTTATACGTAAGAACAGCAATGAGAGTGTAAACTATTGCTTCGCCATGGAGTAGGAATTAAATTTAAACACATCTTGGTATTTACAATGCAACGATCCTGGGTTGGAACGGCGTCGTTGCTATATTTCGGTGTAATCGTCGTCGGTGTGTTCAACCAGGAGAAGTGTTTCGAGTCGCTCCAAACGATTTCGTAGGTCTTCTTTCTCCTTTTGTGCGATTTCGTATTTTCTACGTAGTTCATCGTTTTGCTTACGCAATTCGAGAAGTTGCCGACAGATCTCGGGTATTGTTAGGAGTGGAATCACTGGGGTACGTTCTGGTTTGACATCAATCGAACTTGCGACGCTGGGTGATCTTGAGAAGGCGAGACGTTGAGTATGCGTGAGCGGTTGATGTCGCACTGGTAGAAGACGTGGCTCTGGTGATGGTTGTGCAGGCGGATGGATGATTGCGGTTTGATGTACATCGGTGTCGGAGAAGTCGTCCTGGTCACTTTCTGTCGAGACTTTGACTATGTTGGGTGGTAGGTCACTTTCTTCGTCTTCGTCGACATTGTCGGAGTCCTCTGGGTGGGCGATTGGATCTGGTATTTCACTCTGGAGAGGTGTTGCAATGTAAGTAAGCATAAGTGCTGGGGGTTTGGTGTGTGGACACTTACCTCTTCGAGAGATTTTCTGTGGGAAATGACTTTCTTCTCTTCTGCTTTCAATTTCACAACTTGCGACCTGGAATTATAAACGTTAGTCTGAGTTTTGTCACAACAACTCCATCACACCTACTTGTTAAGGGAGGTTTCGATTTTTTGCAAGGACTTCAGATTGCCCGTTCCATAGAGTTTCTTGAAGTCATTCAGCGAAATAATACGAATGTTCTGAAAGAGGAACCAAATTCAAATTGACGATCGTAACATGAATGCCAGTATGTTGATCGAACCTTGTATTGCTTATCATTGTTATTATTTGCGGCGATGTCTTTTGTCGCAAGTTCTTTCGATGCTGCATCCTTCGGCTTCGAAATAATGTTTGGGCGGAATTTTCCCGTAGGACTCACTTGTGACGGTTTGAATTCCGATTCTGTTTTCACGTGTGCCACCGTCGACGTATTGCTGTATGTGTTTGGAAAAGTTTTAGGGGTTTCTGGTAATTTATTACCACCCATTCGCCTTGCTTCATTCAGAAGCAATTTTCCACCTTCGGAGAGGACCAATTGGCGACCGTTTTGCAGAGCTGTTGTAAGGAGATTATTTGATGTGTCCTCGTCGTCTTTCATCATAGAGATGCCATGGCTTTTAAGGAGGTTTATCGCCGAGTTGTCAAGGAGTTTTGTATCTGAAAGAGCAAGTCCTGTACACTATGCGCGAAAAGCCTTTAACTTACCACTGAGATCGTCCAAATGATCGTCAGACATTCGTGTTTCTTTCTCATTGTCCAGACTTATTTTGATTTTCTTGTGCAATGGCTCATCGTCATCCTTGGTTTGACCCATAATCGAGTTGACTGCTTCATTTGTTTCTTTCTAGACGCGGGGAAGAAATAGATTCAATGATTGTGAGCTTGATTTGTAGGGGCTTAGAAAATTTTGAATTTTTTTCTCCGAATTTGTCCTTCTGAAAGCTTAAGTCAATTGCCAATATGTAATTGAAAAGAATTGCGGAATATAAAGGTACTGTACCTCTGTTAATTCCAGTTTAAGGGAAGTTAGTGCTGCCAAAGGATCAGCTAAGGGCTAAAATATGAACAAAAAAAAAAAAACAAACAGAATGCAAATGGATTTAACTTTTGCTTTAATTTGAGAATCAGACGAACTTTAACTAAACACGAAAATAAAATGTTTAAGTGGAGGTCGTACGAAGAGATGTCGCAGCTTTGGAGTGATTTGTAAGACTTCTTAGAGGGCAGTGTTAGGAATTGTGGTTTGGGTCTCATACTATCCACAGGATCCTTTTGATAGATCAAATTTCCAATGGGAACATGCATCAGCAAGTCCTCGTTGTGACTTAGTTTAGGGAAGCAATGATTTGCAAGAACCTGACCTCCGCTTTGTTGGATAGAAACAAACCCCTTAACTGCATCAAATGCTTGTTATACTCAATGGCGCAGGACAGGTTTGTTGGATGGAATGGAGAATAATGACTGACAAATGTGGGAGAAAGGATGTGAAAGAGGCTCACGGGAAGTGGTTCAGGTATTTCCTAGGTAAAAGGTTGACTTAAATAATAGGCAAATAGGTTCTGAGTTTAAATAGTTAATAGAAACTCATAGGATCTAGACTGAATCATCGTGAGGATTTGGAGCAGCAAACAGTGAGTCGACTGCGACTATAAGACAGGAGTGAGTTTAGAAAGTTGGTTTTTTTTCTGCCGTTCCCTGCTCGGTTCAGGCAAAGTGCACAACTCTCTCAAATACATCTCTTTGTATAAAAAACACTAAAATAATGCCTAGTAGTTGAATAGCTTAAGAAAGAAAAACAAAAATCGACCCAACGAACTGCGGAAATACTCACCTCGTGCTCTTCGTTGTATCTCTTGCTCTGCTGCATTTGTCTGGCTGTTTCGAGCTCCTGCAGTATGTCAGCTTGTTCAGTAAGAACAGCCAGGGCGATTGGGGTTTTTCCAAACTTGGAAACTGCTGACACATCAGCATTATGTTTGAGCAGCAGACGTACGATCGCTTTATGGCGCTTTTCCACTGCCCAATGAAGTGGAGTCATACGTAACTGCAAAGAGATCGCATTATAGCAAAAAAAAGTCCTTGTAAATCCATATTGTGTTTACCATATCCCTGGGATTCAATGCGCACTGGTACTCGATCAAGAGTTGAGCGACTCGCTCGTGTCCATAGAAAGCAGCCAAGTGCAGAGGGGTGCGATCAACCTTCGTGCGAGCATCTTTATTTATGCCCGATGTTAGCAGCAATCTGCAGATATCATACCAATCATTCATGGCCGCAAAGTGAATTGCAGTCATTCCAAGCTGAAACGAAACGAAAGACATTGGTTTAGATGATCTCCGCCTAGCACAAGGGATCCCGCCAACTCACCCAATCGGACGCAAATGGTGCTCCATTCCTCATCATCGCTGCTACTCCGTTGAAGTCATTATCACGAGCGCATTGTAACAATTTTTTGCCCAAATCCATCACAGACGCCTGTATGCGATTGTTGTTCATAATTATCTCCGAGGTTTCGCTCATGTTCTGTTGACTGCTTCCGGAGTTACCGCGCTAAAATAATACAAAATCTCAGAACCCCTCCACTTGCCCATGTGTGTCTGTAGTCGGCGGAACTTACCAATTTCATATTAACAAGATTAGCAAATTGTGCATTATTTGCATTAAGGACACTTCCACCGGTGATGCCGCCACCACCGCCGTCATCCAAAGGATACACCTTCCCATCCGATCGTATCGCCGCAATTATTTTGTTGCCCACCATCCTTACGGTCACGAATTCTTCTGCCTTTTAACTTATTTCATAGAATATTAAAAAGAAATTTAGCAAAATAAGAGAAAATAAACGAAAATGGTAAGAAAACAATTCCAAATCTTTGCAGCAGCGGCTGTCAACTCTGCTTTGACAGTTGCTCTTATGTCAAATTTCAGCGGAAATCTTTGCACACAACAAACATTTTTCTGTTTTCCTTGCAATTTTCAACTAACATGAGGTGATTTCGTGCTAAGAATCATCTCCTTAGCTGGGAAACTATAATTGCATACAAATATTTGAGGAAATAAAATATTTTGGGTCGGAATTCAGTTTTTTTGGGGGGAAAATCCTGCGCCCGCTCTAACAACAATGGAAGCAAGTGCTTTCCAGTTCCGCTAATCGCAAAGCGGAAGTCAGTAAAATTGTTAATATTTAATTTGTACAGAATTCATTTGGAAGTATTTTGATACCAAACGGAAGGGTATGGTTTGACAATTATTTCGAGATAAGTTTTGTTGAATTTCGTGTTCGGTGTACTTACAATTATTTGTGTTGAGTGTGCCGTGCGAGTTGATTGTCACAGAAGAAGATGAATTTTTTGTGCACTCTACGAATGGATTTCAGCTTTAAAATGGATTTTGACGTTTCCCGTTGCAATGGCGGTATTTTGTTTTGGGTTGGTGTACCTGATATTCACAGTTTGTCGGGTGGGTAGTGCACCGGGGAAATACGCGACAGGTAGCATTAAAATGCATTTTAATTTAAAATTCAAAAATTGCACTTTACTGTTATTAGTTCAACGCACCCACCCACTATAAATACAGCTTTAGCTGGGACTACCCTTCGTCAGGTCTTCTGAGGGAGTGGCATACATGGATTTGATTGACAAATTGACTACAAAAGCAGAGTTGATTCGATGTTTGACAGATTTGACCATAAATGACAAGAAAGTATCATAAAACAGAGCAATACAAATGACCGTGGCTCTAAGGAAAGTGATTTTCTGAGTCTGACATCCTGCCATTGGTAACAAAGTTTTGGGCCTTACAAGTCGAATTACAAAGTCAATTCCACACATTTTTCCACAAGTTAGATGAATAGCACAAAAAATGGAAATATATCGCGCAAATATCTGATTCTAGCTGAGCCACGGGAATGTAGATTCAGGATGCGCGTATCCGCTTCGGTGACGTATGCGTGGCACTTTTTTTCATACATTTTTTGGTTGAAAAATTTTCTGTTTCCAATCTGCATTTCGAGGCAGCAGCTAACCTAGTTTGTGCCTTGAGATCACAGAAGCAGATCAGCTCGCTCGAGATGCGCGATTGGAGGTTATAGTGAGGTTGTGGGTATCCAGTTCTGTGGGCTATACAAAGCCCTTTTTTTCATACATTTTTTGGTTGAAGAATTTTCTGTTTCCAATCTGCATTTCGAGGCAGCAGCTAAGCCAGTTTGTGCCTTAAATGCACATAAACAGATCAGCTGGCTCGAGATGCGTGATTGGAGGATATAGTGAGGTTGTGGGTATCCAGTTCTGTGGGCTATACAAAGCCCTTTTTTCCATGCATTTTTTGGTTGAAAAATTTTCTGTTTCCAATCTGCATTTCGAGGCAGCAGCTAACCTAGTTTGTGCTTTGAGATCACAGAAACAGAATAGCTGGCTCGAGATGCGTGATTGGAGGATATAGTGAGGTTGTGGGTATCCAGTTCTGTGGGCTATACAAAGTACTTTTTTCCATGCATTTTTTGGTTGAAAAATTTTCTGTTTCCAATCTGCATTTCGAGGCAGCAGCTAACCTAGTTTGTGCTTTGAGATCACAGAAACAGAATAGCTGGCTCGAGATGCGTGATTGGAGGATATAGTGAGGTTGTGGGTATCCAGTTCTGTCTGCTATACAAAGCCCTTTCTTCACACATTTTTTGGTTGAAAAACTTTCTGTTTCCAATCTGCATTTCGAGGCAGCAGCTAACCTAGTTTGTGCATTGAGATCACAGAAACAGATCAGCTGGCTCGAGATGCGTGATTGGAGGATATAGTGAGGTTGTGGGTATCCAGTTCTGTAGGCTATACAAAGCCCTTTTTTTCATACATTTTTTGGTTGAAAAATTTTCTGTTTCCAATCTGCATTTCGAGGCAGCAGCTAACCTAGTTTGTGCCTTGAGATCACAGAGACAGATCAGCTCGCTCGAGATGCGTGATTGGAGGATATAGTGAGGTTGTGGGTATCCAGTTCTGTGGGCTATACAAAGCCCTTTTTTTCATGCAGTTTTTGGTTGAAAAATTTTCTGTTTCCAATCTGCATTTCGAGGCAGCAGCTAACCTAGTTTGTGCTTTGAGATCACAGAAACAGATCAGCTAGCTCGAGATGCGTGATTGGAGGATATAGTGAGGTTGTGGGTATCCAGTTCTGTGGGCTATACAAAGCCCTTTTTTTCATACATTTTTTGGTTGAAAAATTTTCTGTTTCCAATCTGCATTTCGAGGCAGCAGCTAACCTAGTTTGTGCCTTGAGATCACAGAGACCGATCAGCTCGCTCGAGATGCGTGATTGGAGGATATAGTGAGGTTGTGGGTATCCAGTTCTGTGGGCTATACAAAGCCCTTTTTTTCATGCAGTTTTTGGTTGAAAAATTTTCTGTTTCCAATCTGCATTTCGAGGCAGCAGCTAACCTAGTTTGTGCTTTGAGATCACAGAAACAGATCAGCTAGCTCGAGATGCGTGATTGGAGGATATAGTGAGGTTGTGGGTATCCAGTTCTGTGGGCTATACAAAGCCCTTTTTTTCATGCAGTTTTTGGTTGAAAAATTTTCTGTTTCCAATCTGCATTTCGAGGCAGCAGCTAACCTAGTTTGTGCTTTGAGATCACAGAAACAGATCAGCTAGCTCGAGATGCGTGATTGGAGGATATAGTGAGGTTGTGGGTATCCAGTTCTGTGGGCTATACAAAGCCCTTTCTTCACACATTTTTTGGTTGAAAAATTTTCTGTTTCCAATCTGCATTTCGAGGCAGCAGCTAACCTAGTTTGTGCCTTGAGATCACAGAGACCGATCAGCTCGCTCGAGATGCGTGATTGGAGGATATAGTGAGGTTGTGGGTATCCAGTTCTGTGGGCTATACAAAGCCCTTTTTTTCATACATTTTTTGGTTGAAAAATTTTCTGTTTCCAATCTGCATTTCGAGGCAGCAGCTAACCTAGTTTGTGCCTTGAGATCACAGAGACAGATCAGCTCGCTCGAGATGCGTGATTGGAGGATATAGTGAGGTTGTGGGTATCCAGTTCTGTGGGCTATACAAAGCCCTTTTTTTCATACATTTTTTGGTTGAAAAATTTTCTGTTTCCAATCTGCATTTCTAGGCAGCAGCTAACCTAGTTTGTGCCTTAAATGCACAGAAACAGATCAGCTGGCTCGAGATGCGCGATTGGAGGATATAGTGAGGTTGTGGGTATCCAGTTCTGTGGGCTATACAAAGCCCTTTCTTCACACATTTTTTGGTTGAAAAACTTTCTGTTTCCAAATAGCATTTCGAGGCAGAAGCTAACCTAGTTTGTGCATTGAGATCACAGGAACAGATCAGCTGGCTCGAGATGCGTGATTGGAGGATATAGTGAGGTCGTGGGTATCCAGTTCTGTGGGCTATACAAAGCCCTTTTTTCCATTAAATTTTTGGTTAAAAAATTTTCTGTTTTCAATCTGCATTTCGTGGCAGCAGCTAAGCCAGTTTGTGCCTTAAATGCACCGAAACAGATCAGCTGGCTCGAGATGCGTGATTGGAGGATATAGTGAGGTTGTTGGTATATAGTTCTGTGGGCTATACAAAGCCCTTTCTTCACACATTTTTTGGTTGAAAAACTTTCTGTTTCCAATCTGCATTTCGAGGCAGCAGCTAACCTAGTTTGTGCTTTGAGATCATAGAAACAGAATAGCTGGCTCGAGATGCGTGATTGGAGGATATAGTGAGGTTGTGGGTATCCAGTTCTGTGGGCTATACAAAGCCCTTTTTTCCATTAAATTTTTGGTTAAAAAACTTTCTGTTTCCAAATAGCATTTCGAGGCAGCAGCTAACCTAGTATGTGCTCTAAATGCACAGAAACAGATCAGCTGGCTCGAGATGCGTGATTGGAGGATATAGTGAGGTTGTGGGTATCCAGTTCTGTGGGCTATACAAAGCCCTTTTTTCCATGCATTTTTTTGTTGAAAAATTTTCTGTTTCCAATCTGCATTTCGAGGCAGCAGCTAACCTAGTTTGTGCGTTGAGATCACAGAAACAGATCAGCTAGCTCGAGATGCGTGATTGGAGGATATAGTGAGGTTGTGGGTATCCAGTTCTGTGGGCTATACAAAGCCCTTTTTTCCATGCATTTTTTGGTTGAAAAATTTTCTGTTTCCAATCTGCATTTCGAGGCAGCAGCTAACCTAGTTTGTGCTTTGAGATCACAGAAACAGATCAGCTAGCTCGAGATGCGTGATTGGAGGATATAGTGAGGTTGTGGGTATCCAGTTCTGTGGGCTATACAAAGCCCTTTTTTTCATACATTTTTTGGTTGAAAAATTTTCTGTTTCCAATCTGCATTTCGAGGCAGCAGCTAACCTAGTTTGTGCCTTGAGATCACAGAGACAGATCAGCTCGCTCGAGATGCGTGATTGGAGGATATAGTGAGGTTGTGGGTATCCAGTTCTGTGGGCTATACAAAGCCCTTTTTTTCATACATTTTTTGGTTGAAAAATTTTCTGTTTCCAATCTGCATTTCGAGGCAGCAGCTAACCTAGTTTGTGCCTTAAATGCACAGAAACAGATCAGCTGGCTCGAGATGCGCGATTGGAGGATATAGTGAGGTTGTGGGTATCCAGTTCTGTGGGCTATACAAAGCCCTTTTTTTCATACATTTTTTGGTTGAAAAACTTTCTGTTTCCAATCTGCATTTCGAGGCAGCAGCTAACCTAGTTTGTGCCTTAAATGCACAGAAACAGATCAGCTGGCTCGAGATGCGTGATTGGAGGATATAGTGAGGTTGTGGGTATCCAGTTCTGTGGGCTATACAAAGCCCTTTCTTCACACATTTTTTGGTTGAAAAACTTTCTGTTTCCAATCTGCATTTCGAGGCAGCAGCTAACCTAGTTTGTGCATTGAGATCACAGAAACAGATCAGCTGGCTCGAGATGCGTGATTGGAGGATATAGTGAGGTTGTGGGTATCCAGTTCTGTGGGCTATACAAAGCCCTTTCTTCACACATTTTTTGGTTGAAAAACTTTCTGTTTCCAATCTGCATTTCGAGGCAGCAGCTAACCTAGTTTGTGCATTGAGATCACAGAAACAGATCAGCTGGCTCGAGATGCGTGATTGGAGGATATAGTGAGGTTGTGGGTATCCAGTTCTGTGGGCTATACAAAGCCCTTTTTTTCATACATTTTTTGGTTGAAAAATTTTCTGTTTCCAATCTGCATTTCGAGGCAGCAGCTAACCTAGTTTGTGCCTTGAAATCACAGAGACAGATCAGCTCGCTCGAGATGCGTGATTGGAGGATATAGTGAGGTTGTGGGTATCCAGTTCTGTGGGCTATACAAAGCCCTTTTTTCATACATTTTTTGGTTGAAAAATTTTCTGTTTCCAATCTGCATTTCGAGGCAGCAGCTAAGCCAGTTTGTGCCTTAAATGCACAGAAACAGATCAGCTGGCTCGAGATGCGTGATTGGAGGATATAGTGAGGTTGTGGGTATCCAGTTCTGTGGGCTATACAAAGCCCTTTTTTCCATTAAATTTTTGGTTAAAAAACTTTCTGTTTCCAAATAGCATTTCGAGGCAGCAGCTAACCTAGTATGTGCTCTAAATGCACAGAAACGGATCAGCTGGCTCGAGATGCGTGATTGGAGGATATAGTGAGGTTGTGGGTATCCAGTTCTGTGGGCTATACAAAGCCCTTTTTTTCATACATTTTTTGGTTGAAAAATTTTCTGTTTCCAATCTGCATTTCGAGGCAGCAGCTAACCTAGTTTGTGCCTTGAAATCACAGAGACAGATCAGCTCGCTCGAGATGCGTGATTGGAGGATATAGTGAGGTTGTGGGTATCCAGTTCTGTGGGCTATACAAAGCCCTTTTTTTCATACATTTTTTGGTTGAAAAATTTTGTGTTTCCAATCTGCATTTCGAGGCAGCAGCTAACCTAGTTTGTGCCTTAAATGCACAGAAACAGATCAGCTGGCTCGAGATGCGTGATTGGAGGATATAGTGAGGTTGTGGGTATCCAGTTCTGTGGGCTATACAAAGCCCTTTCTTCACACATTTTTTGGTTGAAAAATTTTCTGTTTCCAATCTGCATTTCGAGGCAGCAGCTAACCTAGTTTGTGCTCTAAATGCACAGAAACAGATCAGCTGGCTCGAGATGCGTGATTGGAGGATATAGTGAGGTTGTGGGTATCCAGTTCTGTGGGCTATACAAAGTACTTTTTTCCATGCATTTTTTGGTTGAAAGATTTTCTGTTTCCAATCTGCATTTCGAGGCAGCAGCTAACCTAGTTTGTGCTTTGAGATCACAGAAACAGATCAGCTAGCTCGAGATGCGTGATTGGAGGATATAGTGAGGTTGTGGGTATCCAGTTCTGTGGGCTATACAAAGCCCTTTTTTTCATACATTTTTTGGTTGAAAAATTTTCTGTTTCCAATCTGCATTTCGAGGCAGCAGCTAACCTAGTTTGTGCCTTGAAATCACAGAGACAGATCAGCTCGCTCGAGATGCGTGATTGGAGGATATAGTGAGGTTGTGGGTATCCAGTTCTGTGGGCTATACAAAGCCCTTTTTTTCATACATTTTTTGGTTGAAAAATTTTCTGTTTCCAATCTGCATTTCGAGGCAGCAGCTAAGCCAGTTTGTGCCTTAAATGCACAGAAACAGATCAGCTGGCTCGAGATGCGTGATTGGAGGATATAGTGAGGTTGTGGGTATCCAGTTCTGTGGGCTATACAAAGCCCTTTTTTCCATTAAATTTTTTGGTTAAAAAACTTTCTGTTTCCAAATAGCATTTCGAGGCAGCAGCTAACCTAGTATGTGCTCTAAATGCACAGAAACAGATCAGCTGGCTCGAGATGCGTGATTGGAGGATATAGTGAGGTTGTGGGTATCCAGTTCTGTGGGCTATACAAAGTACTTTTTTCCATGCATTTTTTGGTTGAAAGATTTTCTGTTTCCAATCTGCATTTCGAGGCAGCAGCTAACCTAGTTTGTGCTTTGAGATCACAGAAACAGATCAGCTAGCTCGAGATGCGTGATTGGAGGATATAGTGAGGTTGTGGGTATCCAGTTCTGTGGGCTATACAAAGCCCTTTTTTTCATACATTTTTTGGTTGAAAAATTTTCTGTTTCCAATCTGCATTTCGAGGCAGCAGCTAACCTAGTTTGTGCCTTGAAATCACAGAGACAGATCAGCTCGCTCGAGATGCGTGATTGGAGGATATAGTGAGGTTGTGGGTATCCAGTTCTGTGGGCTATACAAAGCCCTTTTTTTCATACATTTTTTGGTTGAAAAATTTTCTGTTTCCAATCTGCATTTCGAGGCAGCAGCTAAGCCAGTTTGTGCCTTAAATGCACAGAAACAGATCAGCTGACTCGAGATGCGTGATTGGAGGATATAGTGAGGTTGTGGGTATCCAGTTCTGTGGGCTATACAAAGCCCTTTTTTTCATACATTTTTTGGTTGAAAAATTTTCTGTTTCCAATCTGCATTTCGAGGCAGCAGCTAACCTAGTTTGTGCCTTGAAATCACAGAGACAGATCAGCTCGCTCGAGATGCGTGATTGGAGGATATAGTGAGGTTGTGGGTATCCAGTTCTGTGGGCTATACAAAGCCCTTTTTTCCATGCATTTTTTGGTTGAAAAATTTTCTGTTTCCAATCTGCATTTCGAGGCAGCAGCTAACCTAGTTTGTGCTTTGAGATCACAGAAACAGATCAGCTAGCTCGAGATGCGTGATTGGAGGATATAGTGAGGTTGTGGGTATCCAGTTCTGTGGGCTATACAAAGCCCTTTTTTTCATACATTTTTTGGTTGAAAAATTTTCTGTTTCCAATCTGCATTTCGAGGCAGCAGCTAACCTAGTTTGTGCCTTGAGATCACAGAGACAGATCAGCTCGCTCGAGATGCGTGATTGGAGGATATAGTGAGGTTGTGGGTATCCAGTTCTGTGGGCTATACAAAGCCCTTTTTTTCATACATTTTTTGGTTGAAAAATTTTCTGTTTCCAATCTGCATTTCTAGGCAGCAGCTAACCTAGTTTGTGCCTTAAATGCACAGAAACAGATCAGCTGGCTCGAGATGCGCGATTGGAGGATATAGTGAGGTTGTGGGTATCCAGTTCTGTGGGCTATACAAAGCCCTTTCTTCACACATTTTTTGGTTGAAAAACTTTCTGTTTCCAAATAGCATTTCGAGGCAGAAGCTAACCTAGTTTGTGCATTGAGATCACAGGAACAGATCAGCTGGCTCGAGATGCGTGATTGGAGGATATAGTGAGGTCGTGGGTATCCAGTTCTGTGGGCTATACAAAGCCCTTTTTTCCATTAAATTTTTGGTTAAAAAATTTTCTGTTTTCAATCTGCATTTCGTGGCAGCAGCTAAGCCAGTTTGTGCCTTAAATGCACCGAAACAGATCAGCTGGCTCGAGATGCGTGATTGGAGGATATAGTGAGGTTGTTGGTATATAGTTCTGTGGGCTATACAAAGCCCTTTCTTCACACATTTTTTGGTTGAAAAACTTTCTGTTTCCAATCTGCATTTCGAGGCAGCAGCTAACCTAGTTTGTGCTTTGAGATCATAGAAACAGAATAGCTGGCTCGAGATGCGTGATTGGAGGATATAGTGAGGTTGTGGGTATCCAGTTCTGTGGGCTATACAAAGCCCTTTTTTCCATTAAATTTTTGGTTAAAAAACTTTCTGTTTCCAAATAGCATTTCGAGGCAGCAGCTAACCTAGTATGTGCTCTAAATGCACAGAAACAGATCAGCTGGCTCGAGATGCGTGATTGGAGGATATAGTGAGGTTGTGGGTATCCAGTTCTGTGGGCTATACAAAGCCCTTTTTTCCATGCATTTTTTTGTTGAAAAATTTTCTGTTTCCAATCTGCATTTCGAGGCAGCAGCTAACCTAGTTTGTGCGTTGAGATCACAGAAACAGATCAGCTAGCTCGAGATGCGTGATTGGAGGATATAGTGAGGTTGTGGGTATCCAGTTCTGTGGGCTATACAAAGCCCTTTTTTCCATGCATTTTTTGGTTGAAAAATTTTCTGTTTCCAATCTGCATTTCGAGGCAGCAGCTAACCTAGTTTGTGCTTTGAGATCACAGAAACAGATCAGCTAGCTCGAGATGCGTGATTGGAGGATATAGTGAGGTTGTGGGTATCCAGTTCTGTGGGCTATACAAAGCCCTTTTTTTCATACATTTTTTGGTTGAAAAATTTTCTGTTTCCAATCTGCATTTCGAGGCAGCAGCTAACCTAGTTTGTGCCTTGAGATCACAGAGACAGATCAGCTCGCTCGAGATGCGTGATTGGAGGATATAGTGAGGTTGTGGGTATCCAGTTCTGTGGGCTATACAAAGCCCTTTTTTTCATACATTTTTTGGTTGAAAAATTTTCTGTTTCCAATCTGCATTTCGAGGCAGCAGCTAACCTAGTTTGTGCCTTAAATGCACAGAAACAGATCAGCTGGCTCGAGATGCGCGATTGGAGGATATAGTGAGGTTGTGGGTATCCAGTTCTGTGGGCTATACAAAGCCCTTTTTTTCATACATTTTTTGGTTGAAAAACTTTCTGTTTCCAATCTGCATTTCGAGGCAGCAGCTAACCTAGTTTGTGCCTTAAATGCACAGAAACAGATCAGCTGGCTCGAGATGCGTGATTGGAGGATATAGTGAGGTTGTGGGTATCCAGTTCTGTGGGCTATACAAAGCCCTTTCTTCACACATTTTTTGGTTGAAAAACTTTCTGTTTCCAATCTGCATTTCGAGGCAGCAGCTAACCTAGTTTGTGCATTGAGATCACAGAAACAGATCAGCTGGCTCGAGATGCGTGATTGGAGGATATAGTGAGGTTGTGGGTATCCAGTTCTGTGGGCTATACAAAGCCCTTTCTTCACACATTTTTTGGTTGAAAAACTTTCTGTTTCCAATCTGCATTTCGAGGCAGCAGCTAACCTAGTTTGTGCATTGAGATCACAGAAACAGATCAGCTGGCTCGAGATGCGTGATTGGAGGATATAGTGAGGTTGTGGGTATCCAGTTCTGTGGGCTATACAAAGCCCTTTTTTTCATACATTTTTTGGTTGAAAAATTTTCTGTTTCCAATCTGCATTTCGAGGCAGCAGCTAACCTAGTTTGTGCCTTGAAATCACAGAGACAGATCAGCTCGCTCGAGATGCGTGATTGGAGGATATAGTGAGGTTGTGGGTATCCAGTTCTGTGGGCTATACAAAGCCCTTTTTTCATACATTTTTTGGTTGAAAAATTTTCTGTTTCCAATCTGCATTTCGAGGCAGCAGCTAAGCCAGTTTGTGCCTTAAATGCACAGAAACAGATCAGCTGGCTCGAGATGCGTGATTGGAGGATATAGTGAGGTTGTGGGTATCCAGTTCTGTGGGCTATACAAAGCCCTTTTTTCCATTAAATTTTTGGTTAAAAAACTTTCTGTTTCCAAATAGCATTTCGAGGCAGCAGCTAACCTAGTATGTGCTCTAAATGCACAGAAACGGATCAGCTGGCTCGAGATGCGTGATTGGAGGATATAGTGAGGTTGTGGGTATCCAGTTCTGTGGGCTATACAAAGCCCTTTTTTTCATACATTTTTTGGTTGAAAAATTTTCTGTTTCCAATCTGCATTTCGAGGCAGCAGCTAACCTAGTTTGTGCCTTGAAATCACAGAGACAGATCAGCTCGCTCGAGATGCGTGATTGGAGGATATAGTGAGGTTGTGGGTATCCAGTTCTGTGGGCTATACAAAGCCCTTTTTTTCATACATTTTTTGGTTGAAAAATTTTGTGTTTCCAATCTGCATTTCGAGGCAGCAGCTAACCTAGTTTGTGCCTTAAATGCACAGAAACAGATCAGCTGGCTCGAGATGCGTGATTGGAGGATATAGTGAGGTTGTGGGTATCCAGTTCTGTGGGCTATACAAAGCCCTTTCTTCACACATTTTTTGGTTGAAAAATTTTCTGTTTCCAATCTGCATTTCGAGGCAGCAGCTAACCTAGTTTGTGCTCTAAATGCACAGAAACAGATCAGCTGGCTCGAGATGCGTGATTGGAGGATATAGTGAGGTTGTGGGTATCCAGTTCTGTGGGCTATACAAAGTACTTTTTTCCATGCATTTTTTGGTTGAAAGATTTTCTGTTTCCAATCTGCATTTCGAGGCAGCAGCTAACCTAGTTTGTGCTTTGAGATCACAGAAACAGATCAGCTAGCTCGAGATGCGTGATTGGAGGATATAGTGAGGTTGTGGGTATCCAGTTCTGTGGGCTATACAAAGCCCTTTTTTTCATACATTTTTTGGTTGAAAAATTTTCTGTTTCCAATCTGCATTTCGAGGCAGCAGCTAACCTAGTTTGTGCCTTGAAATCACAGAGACAGATCAGCTCGCTCGAGATGCGTGATTGGAGGATATAGTGAGGTTGTGGGTATCCAGTTCTGTGGGCTATACAAAGCCCTTTTTTTCATACATTTTTTGGTTGAAAAATTTTCTGTTTCCAATCTGCATTTCGAGGCAGCAGCTAAGCCAGTTTGTGCCTTAAATGCACAGAAACAGATCAGCTGACTCGAGATGCGTGATTGGAGGATATAGTGAGGTTGTGGGTATCCAGTTCTGTGGGCTATACAAAGTACTTTTTTCCATGCATTTTTTGGTTGAAAAATTTTCTGTTTCCAATCTGCATTTCGAGGCAGCAGCTAACCTAGTTTGTGCCTTGAAATCACAGAGACAGATCAGCTCGCTCGAGATGCGTGATTGGAGGATATAGTGAGGTTGTGGGTATCCAGTTCTGTGGGCTATACAAAGTACTTTTTTCCATGCATTTTTTGGTTGAAAGATTTTCTGTTTCCAATCTGCATTTCGAGGCAGCAGCTAACCTAGTTTGTGCTTTGAGATCACAGAAACAGATCAGCTAGCTCGAGATGCGTGATTGGAGGATATAGTGAGGTTGTGGGTATCCAGTTCTGTGGGCTATACAAAGCCCTTTTTTTCATACATTTTTTGGTTGAAAAATTTTCTGTTTCCAATCTGCATTTCGAGGCAGCAGCTAACCTAGTTTGTGCCTTGAAATCACAGAGACAGATCAGCTCGCTCGAGATGCGTGATTGGAGGATATAGTGAGGTTGTGGGTATCCAGTTCTGTGGGCTATACAAAGCCCTTTTTTTCATACATTTTTTGGTTGAAAAATTTTCTGTTTCCAATCTGCATTTCGAGGCAGCAGCTAAGCCAGTTTGTGCCTTAAATGCACAGAAACAGATCAGCTGACTCGAGATGCGTGATTGGAGGATATAGTGAGGTTGTGGGTATCCAGTTCTGTGGGCTATACAAAGTACTTTTTTCCATGCATTTTTTGGTTGAAAAATTTTCTGTTTCCAATCTGCATTTCGAGGCAGCAGCTAACCTAGTTTGTGCCTTGAAATCACAGAGACAGATCAGCTCGCTCGAGATGCGTGATTGGAGGATATAGTGAGGTTGTGGGTATCCAGTTCTGTGGGCTATACAAAGCCCTTTTTTTCATACATTTTTTGGTTGAAAAATTTTCTGTTTCCAATCTGCATTTCGAGGCAGCAGCTAACCTAGTTTGTGCCTTAAATGCACAGAAACAGATCAGCTGGCTCGAGATGCGTGATTGGAGGATATAGTGAGGTTGTGGGTATCCAGTTCTGTGGGCTATACAAAGCCCTTTTTTTCATACATTTTTTGGTTGAAAAATTTTCTGTTTCCAATCTGCATTTCGAGGCAGCAGCTAACCTAGTTTGTGCCTTAAATGCACAGAAACAGATCAGCTGGCTCGAGATGCGTGATTGGAGGATATAGTGAGGTTGTGGGTATCCAGTTCTGTGGGCTATACAAAGTACTTTTTTCCATGCATTTTTTGGTTGAAAAATTTTCTGTTTCCAATCTGCATTTCGAGGCAGCAGCTAACCTAGTTTGTGCTTTGAGATCACAGAAACAGATCAGCTAGCTCGAGATGCGTGATTGGAGGATATAGTGAGGTTGTGGGTATCCAGTTCTGTGGGCTATACAAAGCCCTTTTTTTCATACATTTTTTGGTTGAAAAATTTTCTGTTTCCAATCTGCATTTCGAGGCAGCAGCTAACCTAGTTTGTGCCTTGAAATCACAGAGACAGATCAGCTCGCTCGAGATGCGTGATTGGAGGATATAGTGAGGTTGTGGGTATCCAGTTCTGTGGGCTATACAAAGCCCTTTTTTTCATACATTTTTTGGTTGAAAAATTTTCTGTTTCCAATCTGCATTTCGAGGCAGCAGCTAACCTAGTTTGTGCCTTAAATGCACAGAAACAGATCAGCTGGCTCGAGATGCGTGATTGGAGGATATAGTGAGGTTGTGGGTATCCAGTTCTGTGGGCTATACAAAGCCCTTTCTTCACACATTTTTTGGTTGAAAAATTTTCTGTTTCCAATCTGCATTTCGAGGCAGCAGCTAACCTAGTTTGTGCATTGAGATCACAGAAACAGATCAGCTGGCTCGAGATGCGTGATTGGAGGATATAGTGAGGTTGTGGGTATCCAGTTCTGTGGGCTATACAAAGCCCTTTCTTCACACAGTTTTTGGTTGAAAAACTTTCTGTTTCCAATCTGCATTTCGAGGCAGCAGCTAACCTAGTTTGTGCATTGAGATCACAGAAACAGATCAGCTGGCTCGAGATGCGTGATTGGAGGATATAGTGAGGTTGTGGGTATCCAGTTCTGTGGGCTATACAAAGCCCTTTTTTTTATACATTTTTTGGTTGAAAAATTTTCTGTTTCCAATCTGCATTTCGAGGCAGCAGCTAACCTAGTTTGTGCCTTGAGATCACAGAGACAGATCAGCTCGCTCGAGATGCGTGATTGGAGGATATAGTGAGGTTGTGGGTATCCAGTTCTGTGGGCTATACAAAGCCCTTTTTTTCATGCATTTTTTGGTTGAAAAATTTTCTGTTTCCAATCTGCATTTCGAGGCAGCAGCTAACCTAGTTTGTGCTTTGAGATCACAGAAACAGATCAGCTAGCTCGAGATGCGTGATTGGAGGATATAGTGAGGTTGTGGGTATCCAGTTCTGTGGGCTATACAAAGCCCTTTTTTTCATACATTTTTTGGTTGAAAAATTTTCTGTTTCCAATCTGCATTTCGAGGCAGCAGCTAACCTAGTTTGTGCCTTGAGATCACAGAGACAGATCAGCTCGCTCGAGATGCGTGATTGGAGGATATAGTGAGGTTGTGGGTATCCAGTTCTGTGGGCTATACAAAGCCCTTTTTTTCATACATTTTTTGGTTGAAAAATTTTCTGTTTCCAATCTGCATTTCGAGGCAGCAGCTAACCTAGTTTGTGCCTTAAATGCACAGAAACAGATCAGCTGGCTCGAGATGCGCGATTGGAGGATATAGTGAGGTTGTGGGTATCCAGTTCTGTGGGCTATACAAAGCCCTTTTTTTCATACATTTTTTGGTTGAAAAATTTTCTGTTTCCAATCTGCATTTCGAGGCAGCAGCTAACCTAGTTTGTGCCTTAAATGCACAGAAACAGATCAGCTGGCTCGAGATGCGTGATTGGAGGATATAGTGAGGTTGTGGGTATCCAGTTCTGTGGGCTATACAAAGCCCTTTCTTCACACATTTTTTGGTTGAAAAACTTTCTGTTTCCAATCTGCATTTCGAGGCAGCAGCTAACCTAGTTTGTGCATTGAGATCACAGAAACAGATCAGCTGGCTCGAGATGCGTGATTGGAGGATATAGTGAGGTTGTGGGTATCCAGTTCTGTGGGCTATACAAAGCCCTTTCTTCACACATTTTTTGGTTGAAAAACTTTCTGTTTCCAATCTGCATTTCGAGGCAGCAGCTAACCTAGTTTGTGCATTGAGATCACAGAAACAGATCAGCTGGCTCGAGATGCGTGATTGGAGGATATAGTGAGGTTGTGGGTATCCAGTTCTGTGGGCTATACAAAGCCCTTTTTTTCATACATTTTTTGGTTGAAAAATTTTCTGTTTCCAATCTGCATTTCGAGGCAGCAGCTAACCTAGTTTGTGCCTTGAGATCACAGAGACAGATCAGCTCACTCGAGATGCGTGATTGGAGGATATAGTGAGGTTGTGGGTATCCAGTTCTGTGGGCTATACAAAGCCCTTTTTTTCATGCATTTTTTGGTTGAAAAATTTTCTGTTTCCAATCTGCATTTCGAGGCAGCAGCTAACCTAGTTTGTGCTCTAAATGCACAGAAACAGAACAGCTGGCTCGAGATGCGTGATTGGAGGATATAGTGAGGTTGTAGGTATCCAGTTCTGTGGGCTATACAAAGCCCTTTTTTCCATGCATTTTTTGGTTGAAAAATTTTCTGTTTCCAATCTGCATTTCGAGGCAGCAGCTAACCTAGTTTGTGCCTTGAGATCACAGAGACAGATCAGCTCGCTCGAGATGCGTGATTGGAGGATATAGTGAGGTTGTGGGTATCCAGTTCTGTGGGCTATACAAAGCCCTTTCTTCACACATTTTTTGGTTGAAAAACTTTCTGTTTCCAAATAGCATTTCGAGGCAGAAGCTAACCTAGTTTGTGCATTGAGATCACAGAAACAGATCAGCTGGCTCGAGATGCGTGATTGGAGGATATAGTGAGGTCGTGGGTATCCAGTTCTGTGGGCTATACAAAGCCCTTTCTTCACACATTTTTTGGTTGAAAAATTTTCTGTTTCCAATCTGCATTTCGAGGCAGCAGCTAACCTAGTTTGTGCCTTAAATGCACAGAAACAGATCAGCTGGCTCGAGATGCGCGATTGGAGGATATAGTGAGGTTGTGGGTATCCAGTTCTGTGGGCTATACAAAGCCCTTTCTTCACACATTTTTTGGTTGAAAAACTTTCTGTTTCCAAATAGCATTTCGAGGCAGAAGCTAACCTAGTTTGTGCATTGAGATCACAGGAACAGATCAGCTGGCTCGAGATGCGTGATTGGAGGATATAGTGAGGTCGTGGGTATCCAGTTCTGTGGGCTATACAAAGCCCTTTTTTCCATTAAATTTTTGGTTAAAAATTTTTCTGTTTTCAATCTGCATTTCGTGGCAGCAGCTAAGCCAGTTTGTGCCTTAAATGCACCGAAACAGATCAGCTGGCTCGAGATGCGTGATTGGAGGATATAGTGAGGTTGTGGGTATCCAGTTCTGTGGGCTATACAAAGCCCTTTCTTCACACATTTTTTGGTTGAAAAATTTTCTGTTTCCAATCTGCATTTCGAGGCAGCAGCTAACCTAGTTTGTGCCTTAAATGCACAGAAACAGATCAGCTGGCTCGAGATGCGCGATTGGAGGATATAGTGAGGTTGTGGGTATCCAGTTCTGTGGGCTATACAAAGCCCTTTCTTCACACATTTTTTGGTTGAAAAACTTTCTGTTTCCAATCTGCATTTCGAGGCAGCAGCTAACCTAGTTTGTGCTCTAAATGCACAGAAACAGAACAGCTGGCTCGAGATGCGTGATTGGAGGATATAGTGAGGTTGTAGGTATCCAGTTCTGTGGGCTATACAAAGCCCTTTTTTCCATGCATTTTTTGGTTGAAAAATTTTCTGTTTCCAATCTGCATTTCGAGGCAGCAGCTAACCTAGTTTGTGCCTTGAGATCACAGAGACAGATCAGCTCGCTCGAGATGCGTGATTGGAGGATATAGTGAGGTCGTGGGTATCCAGTTCTGTGGGCTATACAAAGCCCTTTTTTCCATTAAATTTTTGGTTAAAAAATTTTCTGTTTTCAATCTGCATTTCGTGGCAGCAGCTAAGCCAGTTTGTGCCTTAAATGCACCGAAACAGATCAGCTGGCTCGAGATGCGTGATTGGAGGATATAGTGAAGTTGTTGGTATATAGTTCTGTGGGCTATACAAAGCCCTTTCTTCACACATTTTTTGGTTGAAAAACTTTCTGTTTCCAATCTGCATTTCGAGGCAGCAGCTAACCTAGTTTGTGCTTTGAGATCATAGAAACAGAATAGCTGGCTCGAGATGCGTGATTGGAGGATATAGTGAGGTTGTGGGTATCCAGTTCTGTGGGCTATACAAAGCCCTTTTTTCCATTAAATTTTTGGTTAAAAAACTTTCTGTTTCCAAATAGCATTTCGAGGCAGCAGCTAACCTAGTATGTGCTCTAAATGCACAGAAACAGATCAGCTGGCTCGAGATGCGTGATTGGAGGATATAGTGAGGTTGTGGGTATCCAGTTCTGTGGGCTATACAAAGTACTTTTTTTCATACATTTTTTGGTTGAAAAATTTTCTGTTTCCAATCTGCATTTCGAGGCAGCAGCTAACCTAGTTTGTGCCTTGAAATCACAGAGACAGATCAGCTCGCTCGAGATGCGTGATTGGAGGATATAGTGAGGTTGTGGGTATCCAGTTCTGTGGGCTATACAAAGCCCTTTTTTTCATACATTTTTTGGTTGAAAAATTTTCTGTTTCCAATCTGCATTTCGAGGCAGCAGCTAACCTAGTATGTGCTCTAAATGCACAGAAACAGATCAGCTGGCTCGAGATGCGTGATTGGAGGATATAGTGAGGTTGTGGGTATCCAGTTCTGTGGGCTATACAAAGTACTTTTTTTCATACATTTTTTGGTTGAAAAATTTTCTGTTTCCAATCTGCATTTCGAGGCAGCAGCTAACCTAGTTTGTGCCTTGAAATCACAGAGACAGATCAGCTCGCTCGAGATGCGTGATTGGAGGATATAGTGAGGTTGTGGGTATCCAGTTCTGTGGGCTATACAAAGCCCTTTCTTCACACATTTTTTGGTTGAAAAATTTTCTGTTTCCAATCTGCATTTCGAGGCAGCAGCTAACCTAGTTTGTGCATTGAGATCACAGAAACAGATCAGCTGGCTCGAGATGCGTGATTGGAGGATATAGTGAGGTTGTGGGTATCCAGTTCTGTGGGCTATACAAAGCCCTTTCTTCACACATTTTTTGGTTGAAAAACTTTCTGTTTCCAATCTGCATTTCGAGGCAGCAGCTAACCTAGTTTGTGCATTGAGATCACAGAAACAGATCAGCTGGCTCGAGATGCGTGATTGGAGGATATAGTGAGGTTGTGGGTATCCAGTTCTGTGGGCTATACAAAGCCCTTTTTTTCATGCATTTTTTGGTTGAAAAATTTTCTGTTTCCAATCTGCATTTCGAGGCAGCAGCTAACCTAGTTTGTGCCTTGAGATCACAGAAACAGATCAGCTCGCTCGAGATGCGTGATTGGAGGATATAGTGAGGTTGTGGGTATCCAGTTCTGTGGGCTATACAAAGCCCTTTTTTTCATACATTTTTTGGTTGAAAAATTTTCTGTTTCCAATCTGCATTTCGAGGCAGCAGCTAACCTAGTTTGTGCCTTAAATGCACAGAAACAGATCAGCTGGCTCGAGATGCGCGATTGGAGGATATAGTGAGGTTGTGGGTATCCAGTTCTGTGGGCTATACAAAGCCCTTTCTTCACACATTTTTTGGTTGAAAAACTTTCTGTTTCCAAATAGCATTTCGAGGCAGAAGCTAACCTAGTTTGTGCATTGAGATCACAGAAACAGATCAGCTGGCTCGAGATGCGTGATTGGAGGATATAGTGAGGTCGTGGGTATCCAGTTCTGTGGGCTATACAAAGCCCTTTTTTCCATTAAATTTTTGGTTAAAAAATTTTCTGTTTTCAATCTGCATTTCGTGGCAGCAGCTAAGCCAGATTGTGCCTTAAATGCACCGAAACAGATCAGCTGGCTCGAGATGCGTGATTGGAGGATATAGTGAGGTTGTGGGTATCCAGTTCTGTGGGCTATACAAAGCCCTTTCTTCACACATTTTTTGGTTGAAAAACTTTCTGTTTCCAATCTGCATTTCGAGGCAGCAGCTAACCTAGTTTGTGCGTTGAGATCACAGAAACAGATCAGCTAGCTCGAGATGCGTGATTGGAGGATATAGTGAGGTTGTGGGTATCCAGTTCTGTGGGCTATACAAAGCCCTTTTTTCCATGCATTTTTTGGTTGAAAAATTTTCTGTTTCCAATCTGCATTTCGAGGCAGCAGCTAACCTAGTTTGTGCTCTAAATGCACAGAAACAGATCAGCTGGCTCGAGATGCGTGATTGGAGGATATAGTGAGGTTGTGGGTATCCAGTTCTGTTTCCAATCTGCATTTCGAGGCAGCAGCTAACCTAGTTTGTGCTTTGAGATCACAGAAACAGATCAGCTAGCTCGAGATGCGTGATTGGAGGATATAGTGAGGTTGTGGGTATCCAGTTCTGTGGGCTATACAAAGCCCTTTTTTTCATACACTTTTTGGTTGAAAAATTTTCTGTTTCCAATCTGCATTTCGAGGCAGCAGCTAAGCCAGTTTGTGCCTTAAATGCACAGAAACAGATCAGCTGGCTCGAGATGCGTGATTGGAGGATATAGTGAGGTTGTTGGTATATAGTTCTGTGGGCTATACAAAGCCCTTTCTTCACACATTTTTTGGTTGAAAAACTTTCTGTTTCCAATCTGCATTTCGAGGCAGCAGCTAACCTAGTTTGTGCTTTGAGATCATAGAAACAGAATAGCTGGCTCGAGATGCGTGATTGGAGGATATAGTGAGGTTGTGGGTATCCAGTTCTGTGGGCTATACAAAGCCCTTTTTTCCATTAAATTTTTGGTTAAAAAACTTTCTGTTTCCAAATAGCATTTCGAGGCAGCAGCTAACCTAGTTTGTGCATTGAGATCACAGAAACAGATCAGCTGGCTCGAGATGCGTGATTGGAGGATATAGTGAGGTTGTGGGTATCCAGTTCTATGGGCTATACAAAGCCCTTTCTTCACACATTTTTTGGTTGAAAAACTTTCTGTTTCCAAATAGCATTTCGAGGCAGCAGCTAACCTAGTTTGTGCATTGAGATCACAGAAACAGATCAGCTGGCTCGAGATGCGTGATTGGAGGATATAGTGAGGTTGTGGGTATCCAGTTCTGTGCGCTATACAAAGCCCTTTTTTCCATAAAATTTTTGGTTAAAAAACTTTCTGTTTCCAATCTGCATTTCGAGGCAGCAGCTAACCTAGTTTGTGCCTTGAGATCACGGAAACAGATCAGCTGGCTCGAGATGCGCGATTGGAGGATATAGTGAGGTTGTGGGTATCCAGTTCTGTGGGCTATACAAAGCCCTTTCTTCACACATTTTTTGGTTGAAAAACTTTCTGTTTCCAAATAGCATTTCGAGGCAGCAGCTAACCTAGTTTGTGCATTGAGATCACAGAAACAGATCAGCTGGCTCGAGATGCGTGATTGGAGGATATAGTGAGGTTGTGGGTATCCAGTTCTGTGCGCTATACAAAGCCCTTTTTCCATAAAATTTTTGGTTAAAAAACTTTCTGTTTCCAATCTGCATTTCGAGGCAGCAGCTAACCTAGTTTGTGCCTTAAATGCACAGAAATAGATCAGCTGGCTCGAGATGCGCGATTGGAGGATATAGTGAGGTTGTGGGTATCCAGTTCTGTGGGCTATACAAAGCCCTTTCTTCACACATTTTTTGGTTGAAAAACTTTCTGTTTCCAAATAGCATTTCGAGGCAGCAGCTAACCTAGTTTGTGCTTTGAGATCATAGAAACAGAATAGCTGGCTCGAGATGCGTGATTGGAGGATATAGTGAGGTTGTGGGTATCCAGTTCTATGGGCTATACAAAGCCCTTTCTTCACACATTTTTTGGTTGAAAAATTTTCTGTTTCCAATCTGCATTTCGAGGCAGCAGCGAACCTAGTTTGTGCATTGAGATCACAGAAACAGATCAGCTGGCTCGAGATGCGTGATTGGAGGATATAGTGAGGTTGTGGGTATCCAGTTCTGTGGGCTATACAAAGCCCTTTCTTCACACATTTTTTGGTTGAAAAACTTTCTGTTTCCAAATAGCATTTCGAGGCAGCAGCTAACCTAGTTTGTGCCTTGAGATCACGGAAACAGATCAGCTGGCTCGAGATGCGTGATTGGAGGATATAGTGAGGTTGTGGGTATCCAGTTCTGTGGGCTATACAAAGCCCTTTCTTCACACATTTTTTGGTTGAAAAACTTTCTGTTTCCAAATAGCATTTCGAGGCAGCAGCTAACCTAGTTTGTGCATTGAGATCACAGAAACAGATCAGCTGGCTCGAGATGCGTGATTGGAGGATATAGTGAGGTTGTGGGTATCCAGTTCTGTGGGCTATACAAAGCCCTTTCTTCACACATTTTTTGGTTGAAAAACTTTCTGTTTCCAATCTGCATTTCGAGGCAGCAGCTAACCTAGTTTGTGCCTTAAATGCACCGAAACAGATCAGCTGGCTCGAGATGCGTGATTGGAGGATATAGTGAGGTTGTGGGTATCCAGTTCTGTGGGCTACACAAAGCCCTTTTTTCCATTAAATTTTTGCTTAAAAAATTTTATGTTTTCAATCTGCATTTCGTGGCAGCAGCTAAGCCAGTTTGTGCCTTAAATGCACCGAAACAGATCAGCTGGCTCGAGATGCGTGATTGGAGGATATAGTGAGGTTGTGGGTATCCAGTTCTGTGGGCTATACAAAGCCCTTTCTTCACACATTTTTTGGTTGAAAAACTTTCTGTTTCCAATCTGCATTTCGAGGCAGCAGCTAACCTAGTTTGTGCCTTAAATGCACAGAAACAGATCAGCTGGCTCGAGATGCGCGATTGGAGGATATAGTGAGGTTGTGGGTATCCAGTTCTGTGGGCTATACAAAGCCCTTTTTTCCATTAAATTTTTGGTTAAAAAACTTTCTGTTTCCAAATAGCATTTCGAGGCAGCAGCTAACCTAGTTTGTGCATTGAGATCACAGAAACAGATCAGCTGGCTCGAGATGCGTGATTGGAGGATATAGTGAGGTTGTGGGTATCCAGTTCTGTGGGCTATACAAAGCCCTTTCTTCACACATTTTTTGGTTGAAAAATTTTCTGTTTCCAATCTGCATTTCGAGGCAGCAGCGAACCTAGTTTGTGCATTGAGATCACAGAAACAGATCAGCTGGCTCGAGATGCGTGATTGGAGGATATAGTGAGGTTGTGGGTATCCAGTTCTGTGGGCTATACAAAGCCCTTTCTTCACACATTTTTTGGTTGAAAAACTTTCTGTTTCCAATCTGCATTTCGAGGCAGCAGCTAACCTAGTTTGTGCCTTGAGATCACAGAAACAGATCAGCTGGCTCGAGATGCGTGATTGGAGGATATAGTGAGGTTGTGGGTATCCAGCTCTGTGGGCTATACAAAGCCCTTTTTTTCATACATTTTTTGGTTGAAAAATGTTCTGTTTTCAATCTGCATTTCGTGGCAGCAGCTAAGCCAGTTTGTGCCTTAAATGCACCGAAACAGATCAGCTGGCTCGAGATGCGTGATTGGAGGATATAGTGAGGTTGTGGGTATCCAGTTCTGTGGGCTATACAAAGCCCATTCTTCACACATTTTTTGGTTGAAAAATTTTCTGTTTCCAATCTGCATTTCGAGGCAGCAGCGAACCTAGTTTGTGCATTGAGATCACAGAAACAGATCAGCTGGCTCGAGATGCGTGATTGGAGGATATAGTGAGGTTGTGGGTATCCAGTTCTGTGGCCTATACAAAGCCCTTCTTTCCATAAAATTTTTGGTTAAAAAACTTTCTGTTTCCAATCTGCATTTCGAGGCAGCAGCTAACCTAGTTTGTGCCTTGAGATCACGGAAACAGATCAGCTGGCTCGAGATTCGCGATTGGAGGATATAGTGAGGTTGTGGGTATCCAGCTCTGTGGGCTATACAAAGCCCTTTTTTCCATAAAATTTTTGGTTAAAAAATTTTCTGTTTTCAATCTGCATTTCGTGGCAGCAGCTAAGCCAGTTTGTGCCTTAAATGCACCGAAACAGATCAGCTGGCTCGAGATGCGTGATTGGAGGATATAGTGAGGTTGTGGGTATCCAGTTCTGTGGGCTGTACAAAGCCCTTTTTTTCATACATTTTTTGGTTGAAAAATTTTCTGCTTCCAATCAGCATTTCGAGACAGCAGCTAACCTAGTTTGTGCCTTAAATGCACAGAAACAGATCAGCTGGCTCGAGATGCGTGATTGGAGGATATAGTGAGGTTGTGGGTATCCAGTTCTGTGGGCTATACAAAGCCCTATTTTCCATGCATTTTTTGGTTGAAAAATTTTCTGCTTCCAATCAGCATTTCGAGACAGCAGCTAACCTAGTTTGTGCCTTAAATGCACAGAAATAGATCAGCTGGCTCGAGATGCGCGATTGGAGGATATAGTGAGGTTGTGGGTATCCAGTTCTGTGGGCTATACAAAGCCCTTTTTTCATACATTTTTTGGTTGAAAAATTTTCTGTTTCCAACCTGCATTTCGAGGCAGCAGCTAACCTAGTTTGTGCTTTAAATGCACAGAAACAGAACAGCTGGCTCGAGATGCGTGATTGGAGTATATAGTGAGGTTGTGGGTATCCAGTTCTGTGGGCTATACAAAGCCCTTTTTTCCATGCATTTTTTGGTTGAAAAATTTTCTGTTTCCAATCTGCATTTCGAGGCAGCAGCTAACCTAGTTTATGCATTGAGATCACAGAAACAGATCAGCTGGCTCGAGATGCGTGATTGGAGGATATAGTGAGGTTGTGGGTATCCAGTTCTGTGGGCTATACAAAGCCCTATTTTCCATGCATTTTTTGGTTGAAAAATTTTCTGCTTCCAATCAGCATTTCGAGACAGCAGCTAACCTAGTTTGTGCCTTAAATGCACAGAAATAGATCAGCTGGCTCGAGATGCGCGATTGGAGGATATAGTGAGGTTGTGGGTATCCAGTTCTGTGGGCTATACAAAGCCCTTTTTTCCATGCATTTTTTGGTTGAAAAATTTTCTGCTTCCAATCAGCATTTCGAGACAGCAGCTAACCTAGTTTGTGCTTTAAATGCACAGAAACAGAACAGCTGGCTCGAGATGCGTGATTGGAGTATATAGTGAGGTTGTGGGTATCCAGTTCTGTGGGCTATACAAAGCCCTTTTTTCCATGCATTTTTTGGTTGAAAAATTTTCTGTTTCCAATCTGCATTTCGAGGCAGCAGCTAACCTAGTTTATGCATTGAGATCACAGAAACAGATCAGCTGGCTCGAGATGCGTGATTGGAGGATATAGTGAGGTTGTGGGTATCCAGTTCTGTGGGCTATACAAAGCCCTATTTTCCATGCATTTTTTGGTTGAAAAATTTTCTGCTTCCAATCAGCATTTCGAGACAGCAGCTAACCTAGTTTGTGCCTTAAATGCACAGAAATAGATCAGCTGGCTCGAGATGCGCGATTGGAGGATATAGTGAGGTTGTGGGTATCCAGTTCTGTGGGCTATACAAAGCCCTATTTTCCATGCATTTTTTGGTTGAAAAATTTTCTGCTTCCAATCAGCATTTCGAGACAGCAGCTAACCTAGTTTGTGCTTTAAATGCACAGAAACAGAACAGCTGGCTCGAGATGCGTGATTGGAGTATATAGTGAGGTTGTGGGTATCCAGTTCTGTGGGCTATACAAAGCCCTTTTTTCCATGCATTTTTTGGTTGAAAAATTTTCTGTTTCCAATCTGCATTTCGAGGCAGCAGCTAACCTAGTTTATGCATTGAGATCACAGAAACAGATCAGCTGGCTCGAGATGCGTGATTGGAGGATATAGTGAGGTTGTGGGTATCCAGTTCTGTGGGCTATACAAAGCCCTATTTTCCATGCATTTTTTGGTTGAAAAATTTTCTGCTTCCAATCAGCATTTCGAGACAGCAGCTAACCTAGTTTGTGCCTTAAATGCACAGAAATAGATCAGCTGGCTCGAGATGCGCGATTGGAGGATATAGTGAGGTTGTGGGTATCCAGTTCTGCGGGCTATACAAAGCCCTTTTTTCATACATTTTTTGGTTGAAAAATTTTCTGTTTCCAACCTGCATTTCGAGGCAGCAGCTAACCTAGTTTGTGCTTTAAATGCACAGAAACAGAACAGCTGGCTCGAGATGCGTGATTGGAGTATATAGTGAGGTTGTGGGTATCCAGTTCTGTGGGCTATACAAAGCCCTTTTTTCCATACATTTTTTGGTTGAAAAATTTTCTGTTTCCAATCTGCATTTCGAGGCAGCAGCTGACCTAGTTTGCGCTCTAAATGCACAGAAGCAGAACAGCTGGCTCGAGATAGTGAGGTTGTGGGTATCCAGTTCTGTGGGCTATACAAAGCCCTTTTTTCCACACATTTTTTGGTTGAAAAATTTTCTGTTTCCAATCTGCATTTCGAGGCAGTAGCTGACCTAGTTTGTGCATTGAGATCACATAAACAGAACAGCTGGCTCGAGATGCGCGATTGGGGGATATAGTGAGGTTGTGGGTATCCAGTTCTGTGGGCTATACAAAGCCTTTTTTTTCATTCATTTTTTGGTTGAAAAATTTTCTGTTTCCAATCTGCATTTCGAGGCAGCAGCTAACCTAGTTTGTGCATTGAGATCACAGAAACAGATCAGCTGGCTCGAGATGCGTGATTGGAGGATATAGTGAGGTTGTGGGTATCCAGTTCTGTGGGCTATACAAAGCCCTTTTTTCCATAAAATTTTTGGTTAAAAAACTTTCTGCTCCCAATCAGCATTTCGAGGCAGCAGCTTACCTAGTTTGTGCTCTAAATGCACAGAAACAGAACAACTGGCTCGAGATGCGTGATTGGAGGATATAGTGAGGTTGTGGGTATCCAGTTCTGTGGGCTATACAAAGCCCTTTTTTCATACATTTTTTGGTTGAAAAATTTTCTGTTTCCAACCTGCATTTCGAGGCAGCAGCTAACCTAGTTTGTGCTTTAAATGCACAGAAACAGAACAGCTGGCTCGAGATGCGTGATTGGAGTATATAGTGAGGTTGTGGGTATCCAGTTCTGTGGGCTATACAAAGCCCTTTTTTCCATACATTTTTTGGTTGAAAAATTTTCTGTTTCCAATCTGCATTTCGAGGCAGCAGCTGACCTAGTTTGCGCTCTAAATGCACAGAAGCAGAACAGCTGGCTCGAGATAGTGAGGTTGTGGGTATCCAGTTCTGTGGGCTATACAAAGCCCTTTTTTTCATACATTTTTTGGTTGAAAAATTTTGTGTTTCCAATCAGCATTTCGAGGCAGCAGCTAAGCCAGTTTGTGCCTTAAATGCACAGAAACAGATCAGCTGGCTCGAGATACTGATGGAGGATATGGTGAGGTTGTGGGTATCCAGTTCTGTGGGCTATACAAAGCCCTTTTTTTCATACATTTTTTGGTTGAAAAATTTTGTGTTTCCAATCAGCATTTCGAGGCAGCAGCTAACCTAGTTTGTGCTCTAAATGCACAGAAACAGATCAGCTGGCTCGAGATACGTGATTGGAGGATATAGTGAGGTTGTGGGTATCCAGTTCTGTGGGCTATACAAAGCCCTTTTTTTCATACATTTTTTGGTTGAAAAATGTTGTGTTTCCAATCAGCATTTCGAGGCAGCAGCTAAGCCAGTTTGTGCCTTAAATGCACAGAAACAGATCAGCTGGCTCGAGATACTGATGGAGGATATGGTGAGGTTGTGGGTATCCAGTTCTGTGGGCTATACAAAGCCCTTTTTTCATACATTTTTTGGTTGAAAAATTTTGTGTTTCCAATCAGCATTTCGAGGCAGCAGCTAACCTAGTTTGTGCTCTAAATGCACAGAAACAGATCAGCTGGCTCGAGATACGTGATTGGAGGATATAGTGAGGTTGTGGGTATCCAGTTCTGTGGGCTATACAAAGCCCTTTTTTCCACACATTTTTTGGTTGAAAAATGTTCTGTTTCCAATCAGCATTTCGAGGCAGCAGCTAACCTAGTTTGTGCCTTAAATGCACAGAAACAGATCAGCTGGCTCGAGATACTGATGGAGGATATGGTGAGGTTGTGGGTATCCAGTTCTGTGGGCTATACAAAGCCCTTTTTTTCATACATTTTTTGGTTGAAAAATTTTGTGTTTCCAATCAGCCTTTCGAGGCAGCAGCTAACCTAGTTTGTGCTCTAAATGCACAGAAACAGAACAGCTGGCTCGAGATGCGTGATTGGAGGATATAGTGAGGTTGTGGGTATCCAGTTCTGTGGGCTATACAAAGCCCATTTTTTCATACATTTTTTGGTTGAAAAATTTTGTGTTTCCAATCAGCCTTTCGAGGCAGCAGCTAACCTTGTTTGTGCTCTAAATGCACAGAAACAGAACAGCTGGCTCGAGATGCGTGATTGGAGGATATAGTGAGGTTTTGGGTATCCAGTTCTGTGGGCTATACAAAGCCCTTTTTTTCATACATTTTTTGGTTGAAAAATTTTGTGTTTCCAATCAGCCTTTCGAGGCAGCAGCTAACCTAGTTTGTGCTCTAAATGCACAGAAACAGAACAGCTGGCTCGAGATGCGTGATTGGAGGATATAGTGAGGTTGTGGGTATCCAGTTCTGTGGGCTATACAAAGCCCATTTTTTCATACATTTTTTGGTTGAAAAATTTTCTGTTTCCAATCAGCCTTTCGAGGCAGCAGCTAACCTTGTTTGTGCTCTAAATGCACAGAAACAGAACAGCTGGCTCGAGATGCGTGATTGGAGGATATAGTGAGGTTGTGGGTATCCAGTTCTGTGGGCTATACAAAGCCCTTTTTTTCATACATTTTTTGGTTGAAAAATTTTCTGTTTCCAATCAGCCTTTCGAGGCAGCAGCTAACCTTGTTTGTGCTCTAAATGCACAGAAACAGAACAGCTGGCTCGAGATGCGTGATTGGAGGATATAGTGAGGTTTTGGGTATCCAGTTCTGTGGGCTAAAGGGCTAAAGCCCTTCTTTTCATACATTTTTTGGTTGAAAAATTTTCTGTTTCCAAATAGCATTTCGAGGCAGCAGCTAACCTAGTTTGTGCATTGAGATCACAGAAACAGAACAGCTGGCTCGAGATGCGTGACTGGAGGATATAGTGAGGTTGTGGGTATCCAGTTCTGTGGGCTATACAAAGCCCTATTTTCCATGCATTTTTTGGTTGAAAAATTTTCTGTTTCCAATCTGCATTTCGAGGCAGCAGCTAACCTAGTTTGTGCTCTAAATGCACAGAAACAGAACAGCTGGCTCGAGATGCGTGATTGGAGGATATAGTGAGGTTGTGGGTATCCAGTTCTGTGGGCTAAAGGGCTAAAGCCCTTCTTTTCATACATTTTTTGGTTGAAAAATTTTCTGTTTCCAATCTGCATTTCGAGGCAGCAGCTAACATAGTTTGTGCCTTAAATGCACAGAAACAGATCAGCTGGCTCGAGATGCGCGATTGGAGGATATAGTGAGGTTGTGGGTATCCAGTTCTGTGGGCTATACAAAGCCCTATTTTCCATGCATTTTTTGGTTGAAAAATTTTCTGTTTCCAATCTGCATTTCGAGGCAGCAGCTAACCTAGTTTGTGCTCTAAATGCACAGAAACAGATCAGCTCGCTCGAGATGCGCGATTGGAGGATATAGTGAGATTCCCCTTCGGTGGCGTATGCGTGACCTATTTATGCATACATTTACCTTCATCTTCGCTTGGTTTTCCCTAAAAGTGAAGCTGTTTCCAAAAATTTAAAATAAGAAGACACATCTATTGTTCATTTAAATTCATTATATTTCTTGTTTACTCAATGTCAGTCGTATATAATATAACGTTGATTATTACATACACAGGTTATGTTTTTTTTTGTTTTTTTTTTTAATTTTGAAATCATCCTACTATTTTTAGTTATTAACTGTTTGTTATTCTAATTTGCTTTCAAAACTGTGATTAGGAAAAAACACAAAAAATGGGTATGAAGTGTACTTCCCCTGCTTTCGAAACAAGGCGTGGGAGTTCAATAAATTCGATAGCACACTCAATGCGTTAGATGTAGACGAACAAAGCACCCTTGACAGGATCACATTTGGGGAAAATTTGTAAATTTTTTTTTGTTTTTTGTTTTGTTTAATAAAAGTACTCTGCTTTCTGTGGTGTTTCAGTTAACTTCTAATCATTTTGGCATTACAATTGAATAGTTTTTTGCTTTGGCTATGAAACAATATACGAATCATGTTAAATTGACTGGAAACCAACCATGGTTGTGATTTTCTTTTGTTACTCTCTGTGGGAAATTTAATTGATTATTTGTTTTTCTTATAAACTATTTGTCTATAACTCATAATTATGGTGTAATTCATGTTTAAATAGTTTTTTCTTGTTCACTAACTTAGAAAATATTTACAATTTTAATTTAATTGGTGAAATGCCTTTGAAAACATGGTTTTGTGTTTTTGTTTTGTTTAAATCGTTATGTTAAGGTTCTCTTAAGCTACATAGTATATAATAGTATTCTAAACTAATTATTTGCATTCTGCACGAGGGGTGTATGTGTTGTTAGAGTTTTTGTTTCCAATTAGAAATTTTTTTTTAAATTTAAAATTCTATTTTAGTATACAGAATTGTTTTTTTAGTTTTGTTTATTAATTTTGTTTATGTCTAGTAATGTGTGTATAATTTTTAGTGGTAACTACAAATTCTTATAATTGTATATAGAAATGGTAAAGTGTTGCGCTTTTTCTTATAGGCAGTTGTTTTATTAAACTTTTTTTGGATTTTTTTTGTTTTTTTCAATAAGGTAAAGGAATAGAAGATTTAAGATTGTTTTTTTGTTTTGTTTAAGGATTTAGAAAAATATGTTTTTCAATGATACATAGTAGGTGTGTATTAGTTTTGTTTTTTGTTTTACAATATCGTGGTGTATATGTATGTTATGATGTCTAAGACTTACTTACTTGTTTCGTTCATATTTATGGGTGAGTTGGAAAGAAATGTGTATCGGTGATGGTATTGTTTATCACAATATTAACAAAATTTTGTGTAAGACAGTCTCCTAAATGTTTTCTTATTCAAGCTAAGTTTATTATGCGTTTCGGTTACAATTGTTTGTTTTGTTTGTTTCCAGTAAAATTGTTAAAATTTCTATGAATTTGAACATTTTTTCTTTTTTGTTTTTCGTGAAGTTTTTTTCACTAAATCACCAAATTTTTTTTTTTGTTTTAAATTCTTATGATGTTCTTTGACACAATGTTTGGTATATAAGAAGTTTTGAACTTCAATTGAATTTGTTTAATATTTGCAATGCGTTTTCCATCCAACCTATTGAAATTCGATTTTTTTTAAAGTTAAACTTTAGTGGTTCTTATAGAACTGAATATAGTTCAGTATACGTCACAGAAAATTTTTTGAAAATAAAAGAAAAATCATTTTTTTAAAAACCTGGGACCCTTTAACCAAAGGTTGTGTTGTGTTTTAGAAGAGAATGTTGTACAGATAATGCTAGACAAACATCGTATCGCCTGTAATCTCAGCGGAGGAGACAGTTTCATGTGTTAGCTTAAGCTGCACTGGGGTTCTGAATAGATTATATGTACACAAGAAGTTGGCCAGAAAGTATTAGGAAGAAACTATTCAACCGTCGGTAGAAATAAGCAAGGATCGGCAGATCTCTTTTTACTCCCACTAGACACTGTATAACATGATCAGAACCTAACAACAAATGAAACAAACTTTCCAATGGAGCTTAATACAGACAGCATCAAGAGTCTTTACCATCTGTACGGATTACTGACGGCGCTATCTAAGCTTTGCTTTACTAAAGCTGGTTGAAGATCTAATAAATGGGTCAGTTAGTCACAGTGTGACCCAAAAAGCTATGTCCAATGAGTTCAAGGATCTCCAAGTAGGAATACTGAAGTGGAATCCTCTAATGATCCATTTTACTTTCTCTAAGGTGACCATCAGCGTAATCATCACAATTTTACTAACGGCTTTGTTTGACAAAGACTATCCCTTCATGGAGACCTAACTTTGACTTTCAAATTATCACCTTCGAGGATTCCACTCCGCCTTGGATCTATAGGATACTCTTTTTGAACAAAATTAACTCATGCATATCAAACTTTCGTGCTGAGGATAATAGCCTCGGGAGAGATACATTTTACAATTTTTGACTGAAAAAGTGGTGAGAATGGTTGGTTTTTGGTTGGTCAGTACCTTTGCCGATCATTAGATATGTGAACCTGCCAAAAAAGGTCCCTGAATATAGGACCGCTCTGGTTGCTGCGGTAGAATCTCTAAGTACCAGGCAACGCTTCCATTTAAATATGGGACTGAATTGAAGTTACACTCACTCAGATACTATTGGCAATGGCAAGTCCTAGCTCTCTTCCTATAAGTGTACCCGAAGGTTAAATTGCCGATCAATGCGTACAGCAGAAGTATCATTATGGCTCGTAACCCTAAAGTTCTGTCGGATAATTGACTGATGATCTGATATCCATGTTCACAATCCAATCGATATGTGAATTCCAAAACAGTTTGCTCCTCTACCGTGCTCCCTTTTAAAAGAATCGAAATTTATGTATCTATCTTTGTTTAATTTCAGAGAAACAATTCAAAAATTCATGGAGATGATACGAGTACGAATGTGAAATGGATTTGAAATACGAGATTATTCTCGGAAGGGTTTCTTGTTGCAGTTTGCCATTGAAAGTGGTAAGTGTTGTATGTCAATTTGTAATAAGAATAGGGTCACGTAAACTATGTTTGAGTTTTCTAAGCTCCTGTTCTTTTTATTACTAGGCATGGAACGCTTACAATGCCCGCCACATGCAGAAGCAACGCCTGTACATCAATTTGAAGAAACCAAATTGACTTACCCACCTCCCAAGAAGCTGTTACCCCGTAGTCAATGAACTACGTAGCAGAACAACTTGCATGCTTACAACATTCAGTTCTCATAGAACCACAAATTAGTAAAGAATTTCAAGAGAAACGAAGATCATCATCAGGCAACAAAACTGATGGATTTGAAGCAAACAAAATTCTGAATGATTGGTGAAAGGCCAATGCTTCCTTAAAGAATCCGTGTTTCTTGTGGATCTTCGAGCAGATGTGGTTTGTAAATTGACATCCAAACTGAGTTCTAATGGCCTTAAATCTTGATCTTGATGTCAAGTGAATTCAGAAGGACGATACAGCTTATCACGCTGCGGAAGAAACAAGGATTTCAATACCATGCATCCCATCAGTCCGTTGCCATACACAATTCCTTATTGTTAACATCCTCAAAAGTTCACAGGCCTACAACTGAAGGTACATAAGAATACCGTCTCAGGAGTATTACCTTTAAACTTGTCTGCTTTGTAATGAAATATGAATAAACATTTGCTTATCCAAGAAAAGATGTGTTTCATTCAAAAACTGTAAAATCCACTTTCACAGGAGAAACCTTTACTCCTCACCGGATGCTGAGTGTAAAGAAATTGTTTCCACATAGAGTAGAATTTGGCCCAAAGCTGTGGCACTAATAGGGTCTAAATACAGTCAGGTGAAATGGCCATATTTCGAATCACTCTGTACTTCCTCATATCTGTAAACTACGCCCTGTGACTGAAATATTGCTCTTCCTACCATCCCTCTAGAGTAGCTAAATCCAGAGATATCGTCTCCACAAAATCTGCTTCACTCAACAAAAAAAAATTTACTCCATCACCGAAGTGAATTTCTCGTGAAACACCAGGCCAACAGAAAACCTCAGAAAACAGAAAGCAATTTGCTTGGCTGAGCTTCTCAAACTGGACTCCTCAAACTGTACCACTTGACATTTTACATTGTTTACAGACTTTTTTCCATGACTTGGTGTTGATGTAACTTTTTTGTTTTTTAATGGATTTTCACGATTCAGGAGTCAAATGAAAGCTAATTTTGAAGGGATTCTTGTGAACTATATTTCAGCAATGAGACTTGATTACAAAATTTGTTTGTTCACAGAACTACGAGCACTAATTGACTTGAAATGGCTAGAGACAGGGGATCGTAGGCACAGTGTTCATGCCGGAGAAACGAGACTACAGACGACAGAAGCAGAAACTGCCTGAGCATCGCGTTGGTTGAAGAGTCCCAAAGCGCCAAAGTTAATGAAGAAAATAATAAGAAAAACAAAAAAGTGTTTACGAAAAAAAATTAAATTAAAATTTATTTATAGTTTTAAATAGAATTTAACATTAAATACTCAAAAAATAAAATAAAAATATTTGTTCCTCCAGGTTATTCTTAAATTATCAACAAAACGAATGAAGAAATTAAACAAAAAAAAATAGTTTGTTCCTTAAAAATACACTTTAGACGACTAATCATCGTCCACAGACCAAAAAAAAAGAAGAGAATAACAAATGCTTCTCCTCCACTAACTATTCTTTAAGCATTAAATTAAAAAAAAGGATAATATACACAAAAAGATTGAAAAAAACTCTCCGAAACTATACAAAATAAAATTACTACTAGAAGAGCATAATCTAGACCGAAAGTAAAACTTAAATTTAAGAGAAAACAAATGAATTTATCTTGTTCTGGTTTGTTTGCTTGCTTGCTTGCCTTCCTTTGTGCTTAATTAGATAACGAAATATATAACATTTTTGTTTATGGAAAAGAAAATACATAAATTATACAATGTACATAATGGTATTTTGTTTATACTTTTAATTGACACACAATTTTCAATTTAAAATCATTTGCGGAAGGTGTTTGTGTGGACTGAAATCGAGTTCGACTCTATATCATGCCGACTTCCGTGCGAGAGTTATTCTTTCACGACGATGAGCCCGATGAGTCTTTGGGTTTACCTTTGCCCAAAGCGGGGCTGCTCTGTGATGAACTGTCTGAATTGAAGGTGATCACACTTGGATTGTGTGTGGGCGATTGATTTGGAGTGGAATTCGTGCTTTTCGACTTGCGGAACCAGTTACCGATGCGACGACGACCCAAGGACCCAGTGTTGTATTCATAACCTTCTTTAGAGTTTATTTGTCGAGACTTTTTGGGCAGAGTATCACTGTACTTTTGTAGTTTAGCCGGAGATTCGGGTGATTTTTCGTCGTAAAGGTTTTCCTTCCAATTTAGCTGTACGCTGCTGTAGTGATTCTCGCCGGTTGGTGTCATAATTGTGGTCGTCGTCATGGCTTCATAGTCACTGTGGTATTCTCGATCGGACAAATTGTCTTCCTCGTCGCCAGCCAGTTCGGATATGAAGAGATTCTTTCCACAGAATTGCCGTTCCAGAGCTAGAGTGCTAAGGAAGCGCTTTTTGCGATTCGCACTACGGAAACTGAAGTCGAACCATTTGTTTCGAGATTCACAGTAGATTCGAAGGGCATTCTTGACTGTGGCTCCGAAGATCTTGCCGTCGGGTAGGTTGAGAATGCGACAATTGTCGAGGAATATTCGTCCCTTGTAGATGAAGTGGTTACGCTTGAGAATGTCCTTTTTGCAGTAGATCAACTGGTGATCGAAAAGGAACAGCGTGTAGGTGTTGTTCCAGAGATTCGGGGAGACGCGGGTCGCATCGATTTGTGTGAAATACCGCGTACTGTGGAAGTGCAGGGGTGGTCCGGTAAAGTTCTCAAAACTAGATTGGTGACGGGCTAAGTTTTCACTGTGACGTTTACCTAAGGAAGACGCATATGCTATAAAAAATGAATGGATTCGAAACGCATTGAGTTCTTACCTTCATTGACAGCTTCGGTGACCTTTCTCATAGCCTTTAGAGCGGCTTCGAGCATTTCTTTGGAGTCAACAATGTCCAAGAGACTAGCATCGATTTCATCGATTGGATCACCATTTTCGGTATTGCTACCGTAGGCGCTCTTGATAAGCTCAGCCAAATGGAGTGGGTAGCGGCAGATCCTTTGAATTGGAGCAAGTAAATGGGCGGATAATGGTAGTTCAGGGAGATTCTCCGCTTGGCGGCAGCTACAATTCCACATGAAAAGAATAACATATTCATTACATGGTGTTTTTGATAAATATCCAAAAGTAACCTACTTTTCCAGGACAATCTTAGCCTCCTTGCTGCGTGAATAAGTCTCTAGCTCTATCAGTGCACGTGGGTAAGAATTGCAATACGCCGAATAAACCAAAAATCCCGATTGCTAATCAAGGAAACAAACTTTCATTAAAATTTACGACCATCAACGAATAGGTTTAGAGCTTACGTGCTGTAGAAACACCTGAGCAATGCGATCCAATTCAATGCCACGCCTCAAGGAGTCCAGGAAACTCTGCTGGAACTTCCAAATATTCTCAATATTCGAGAATATTAAATTCAGACTTTCAGTTGAGAATATATCAATTCGCTTCCTCATCGCTGGAAGGTATCTGCAAAACAAATCCAAAAACATATTAGAAAACTACAATCCACAACAGGCTCCTTCCCACTTACCCAGTACACAGTGAGCCTAACAGCTTTACATAATTTATCTCGGTTTCCAGTAACTCCTTGACAGCATTATTTCTTAGGCAGACCGCTTCTAGTTCCATTTTCTTTGGACTTGCATCCGGTGTTGGATGATCTACAACAATTGTGGTCACATTATTTGGACTTATACTGCATGTGGCCGCTACGAGAGTTTCATCCAGAGATGGAGAGGTAAGTTTCCGTTGCCGATTGATAAATGTCCCATCACTTTCGGGAAATTGAATGAGACGAACAAAATCTTTGGGGAACCAACCCAATTGCGGTTCGAATAGGGTTTCGATGACAGCGTCATTCTTAATGCGACCATACCACCAAGGACCGACTTCTTTGCGGAGGATTTCGACTAGATTGCCACGTTCAAGCGCTAGCTCTTGCTGACTGGCTGGAGTGAAATTATGCAGGACTTCGGCGTACATTGGACGGTGTTGACCTGAAATGTTAAACGTGAACATAAAATGCTTAGAACGATTTTCTAAACAAAAAGTAAACGATGTGAGGTCTGCTACAAGCAGAGGAATAAAATTTGATTAATGATTCACGCAGACAGCTCTAAACAGTTACGTCACTTCCTTTGAAAAAGTTTAGGGAAGCAGAACTGTTTTCGGGGTCAATCTTCCTCTCCGTCCGCTTAAGATCATGACCTTCACACGGCTGATTAATTGATTTAGGTTCACACAAGGAAACACAGAAAAAAAAAAGCAAACACTTCTCACCTTCATGGCAGTCGGGGTGTGATGACACACTATCCGTATCACTCTCATCGGGATCTGCAGGAAAGAAAGAACAAAATTCCCCATTAAGCACAAACTTCCACTTTCTGTGAGCCAAAGAAACAAAAAAAAGAAAAACTCTCTCACCAGTTCGCGTGACACGATCCAATCCACTTGGCTGACTTAGTGACCTCCTTGCAGGCAATGAAGCCGGTACCATGCGACTATCATAGCTTTCCATTTTTTTTAATGCCTTAGCCTTGGCCGTCAGTGCAGATGTGGGTGAGCTGGTCGCCTTTGCTGAATTTGCTCGACGTATTCTTGCCTTTGGTGTCGACGTTAGTGCGGCTTCATTCATTTCCTAACGAGAAAACAATAATTCATAGAAAAACATTCATACAGCACTCTGCTGCTAACACATACCATTCCGGCAAAAGTCTCATCGTTCTCCAGTTCAATTTGAATTCCCGAATCTCCACTATTACACTTATCACGACGATTGTATTTGGTCTTCCGACGTTCTTTGCTCGAACGCCAAATTAGTGGCCCAAAACGATACTTTGCGGTATTGTCGCACATTTCTAGAATTGGCACTGGAATCTGTTGTAGAAGCGCTGCTGATGACTGAGACTGAGACGACTGTTGCTGCGGCGCCACAGTAGTGTTCATTCCCGATGAGTTGCTGCTACTATTGCTGCCACCGTTCGACTGTTTATTGAAACTCGAAAATGTTCTCTTGAATTTCTGCAGGACTCCAGTCGAAGATGTCGTTGTAGATGATGCACGATGACCATTTACAAGGATTGTATTGGTGGCCGACGTTAGCTGATGATGGTGGTGGGTATCTTTGTTGTTGTGGTGGTTATTGTATTCAGTCTGCTGGTGGTTGATGCTGCTTGGATTGCCATCATCGAGTGGGTGGTCAGAGAGTGAAGGACTAGAAACTGCACGTATTTGGTGTTGCTGCAAAAAGGAGAAAGAAACCAAAGAATAGGTGATTTAGTTTATTTACAGTTTTAATGGAGTTTTGCCAATAACAAAGGGGAATGGTTCTACACAAATGTAGGCACACAATAGAGAGTACTTTTTGTATCACACTGATTGCATGCATAGACCTTGGTATCAGTATATCAAGTTCAAGGTGCCTCCGTTTGGATAACATTGAAACTGATATGACGATGGTGATTTAACCTGGTCCAGTGCCAATGCAATGGGTTCTATGTGCATATTATTCTAGGAATAGCTTGACATTGTAATGTCCATGTGGTTTACTTGTTCCTTTGTTTCGAATCAGACGTCAGTAACTGAAGGCGTTATGGAAGCGCTTTTGTTCCTTGGAAAGTGTTACTATGAATACATTAAGTAATGACGCTGGGAAAGGATACAATGTGCATAAGCTTCTGACGTAACAATCAGCTCACACGGCTATATTCCCTGCAAAACCAGGACAAACTAGCTTAATTCGGTTCGATGACTTCTGAACATCCGATATCCCTTGTTTCGTGCAAAAATTCTGGGAAACCAATCAAGTTTCATTATTAAAACAAAAAATACAAAACTCTGAGTCATACAATCGAAAGAAATTTATTCTCTAGACGCCATTCAACGGATAAAAGTAGACGATTCGCGATTAGAAACGTTTTTTTCTTGTTTGTTTATTTACTTAATCGACATTTCGTCTAATTAAGAAGTCGATTGTAAATTTATAAACAAATCAGTTGCTTTGAAGATAGATATAACAAATTAAGCAAATAAATTGAACTCGAACACTTTCGGATCTGTTTGGTATCAATAAAAAATAAAGTAATCGGCAAACGATTTGAATGGCGATAACATTCCAAGTGTCTTCGTAATGAAAGAGAACTCAAATGAGCTTCTGGTTATCAGAACTTGAAAAAGAAAAACCAAATTCCTGAGAACATAGATATCTACTACGTTTTAGATATCAAAACTGCGTCAAGAGGAGGGATTTGAAAGGAATTTTTCTGCTTTATCAAGAAGCAATAGTAGCAGCACTAGTTTCCGTTGACACAGCAACCTGACTGGTGCCAGGATAATGTATATTTCCTTAGTCGTGACAAAGATTCATACTCGCACCATTCCTGGGAATCACGCTCTTAAAAATGTGCAAGGAGATCCAATAAGATGAGCTCTAAACTCAATGAATTCAAGACTCTTACAATGGATGGAGGAATTTATGCTTCAAATGGTGGACAACACGATTTCTTAGAAAAAAGCAAAATGTCTCACGGTAACTCTACATCACAACCTCAGTTAGAGATACTGTAAGGGCGATGAAAGAGTTCTGGGCCTACTCTAGACTCTCTACTCAAAGACATCTTAATCTGAATGGTACTGTTAGTAAGCTAGAACTGGGCTACACCGGAAACAGAGGTTATTGCTATCAAACTCTGTGGCAATTAGTGCATCAGAAGAAACTTCCGAGCATCAGACATAAGTACTTAGAAGATAGCCAGGCAGCAAATTAAACCATCTCTTACACAGCGATTCGTTCAGAAACAATCAGAGATCTTCAAATTTTCGGAGCTGGAAGATTTCTCTTTCCTTGCTTTGGAGACATTTTATTTTGCTGTCTTACTCACAGACAACGATATATGTACATATGTACATTTGTTTCAAATTCCTACCCCAGAGCTTCTGCTTTATCCCTTTGCTAGGTCAAAGCATGCCAAGCTCCTTTTTTTATAAAACAATTGTTCTAATGCCCATCTAGCGGCCTTCTTGGATATAGAAGAACTCATCGACAATGTGAAGCTCGAATATTCATATCGAAGAGCAATGGACCAACAAAACATAAGTAATCTCAGACTGGGGAGACATAACAACCCAGAATTGCGTGACTGCCAAGGCATACACTGATCTCTAGAGACACCACCCAAATCGGTCCCTATTCCGTTTAAGTACTATGGATACTGGTCGCGAATGAAATTTTAAAGAAATTAGAATGAAGTGAGATCAAAGTTGTAGCATATGCGGACAATGGTGTTACAATAGAAACAAGTAAGTTCGTACCCTCCGTCATCGACCTACTTCAATCAGACCACACTACCCTACACAAGTGGGCAAAACGTTTAAACGACAACCCCGTAAAGACAGAGGTCCCACCTCTTCACTAACAAGAGAACGATTTCCCAGATCGGGCCCTTCAAACCAAAGATATTCGATCGTAAACTGACTTGGAAAAGAAAAACCCATCAGAAAGGATAAAGAAAGCATCCACAGCCTTGCATACGAGCAAAATCGTTGGGGAAAAATTCCCAAATTCGTCATAATACTTGGATATACCCAGCCATTCATTTGTGTCTCGAATCAGATCAGACTACATACCTCAGAGCACTTTCCAGGGTCATAACCATACATAAATCCATACTGCCAACAGCTTGAGGCAATTAACCACTTGAGCCCATTATCCCATCTATCCTTTAAAAAAAAGAGCTAACACCATCACCGAACTTTGACTTTAATAACTTGATTGTTATGTGTTGCATCTTCCTGTTGAAACTACAAGACTTCCTCTTACAGTTCATGTCCACCCACAGGATGAAACCCGGATATATTTTATGATCGCAATGGCATATAGTGAATAGCTTTGCGTTGCTGACTTGCTCAAATCCGACAAACTCGCCTATTACTTGACTGATACGACTTCTAGATTTTTGGCTGCCAGTATGGCCAGATAGTAGGAACAGCCCCAGAATCAAACCACATCCCAACGGACGACTCGGGCCTACCGCTCATTACCCTCCTCTCATTCAAGATTTCAACAGACTTCCGCAACATGGCCAATGTTAGGTGGAGCGACCTTTCCCCCAGCCGTGTTTCGAGGCTACTTTGGGCCCAATATATCAAAAAAAGGACCTGTCATTCAATAGACCACAGACAGTACTCATCGGTGTCTTCACTGTCCACAACCCAATGGCCCACCTCAGAAGAATGATAATCAACAGCTCAGACCTATGCAGAGACTGCGGCGGCACTGAGTTGAAGGAAGATACGATTCACTTCCCCTACGAAGTAATACGAGAACAGACACCAAAGTTTCGGGAAAGCATTCTTTCGACCAAGTTTACGAACTTAAAATGCATAATGAAAAAATGGTTGCTTCAGGAGGGCCGCCGGATGGAACACAATAGATCCGTTGAGATCCAAATGAGACTTCATTTCTTTTATGGTTCCCAGTCACCCCTTTAACCTACCATAGCCTATGTGTCACTGACCCAGAAATGGGCTTCAGTGTGCCCCTTTCCATGATTCAATGGTAAGGTAAGTATAAACGAGTTGAGAAGTCAAACAGAACTTCACGCAAAGTCCAGGGATTTCATTAGAACAACCGAGCGTTCTAATGAAAAACCCTTGCGTATATAGACTCGCGTTAAGTACACTAAATACTGGGATAAGTGTGAAGCCCCTTCCGATCAAATTGCCCACATGACAAGCAACAAATCGCTTGGGTTTCATGCGAAAATGCAATTCATTTCGAAAAAAAATAGGAATTCCCAAAGATACTCCTTCATTTCTAGATACCATTTGAGCTATGCCAACAAATTGATTTACAATTTTATCGACACCTTCCTCCTGATATCTTGACCAAAGTTCAGTGCGGAATTTCATGTTCTTATTCACTGTTTCATGCGAATAAGTCCAATTTTTGGAAAAACCTGTTGTTGTTTAGATTGTCCACACACTTCTGGTATTAACGCCATAAACACTTTCAGAAAAATTTTCCTCAAAATAACAATTTAATGGCAAAGTAAACATAGAAACACTTCGAAACACATGAACTCAGCCACACGAGGGTGATAAGAGACCGCCAGATTTTTTAAGCAAATAAATATTTCAGAATCTAGAGAGTAGCACACCTCCTCGGTAGTATCGTCGAAGTCCAAAAGTCTCAAGTAACCATACGAGTCCACTACGCGAGAGAACACCATGTTCTTCATCATTTATTTCCAACAATTTATTGATTTATGATAAAATTGCACAAAAAAATTCCAGATAACACGAAGGGATTATGTTTCGCTTTGCGACAAGAAAAAGTGTGTTCGCTAGTCTTACTATGTTCACTGATAACATGACACTGAAATGCCGAATTAAAAAGCGCCAGTGTTCACACGGAAAAGGTGAATTCTTATCAGCCGAGGGTGGCAGGTGATAGATATGGAAGTGAATTATTGCTCGTTACCCTTCGATTAACTGGCTGTTTGGTGACAGTGCTTCTTCTGTTAATTTTGGCGTAAGAACTTCATGAATTTGCATCGGGAATCCTGTCAAAAGCATGGGTAATCTGCAAAAGATCAGGAAGCATAACTTCTCGTACCCAGCATGACATTTATCGAACTTAAACTTCACAACCCAGTCAACCAGAGTAAACAATTTAGTATCGTCTCCCATGGAAATTCATACTTGTAACCGAAGACCAATAATCGATAGCTTTCATCGTGCTTCTTCTATCGATACTACCGACAGAGCTATGTGCATATGTACGTTGAACCTTAGCATCATGAGCCAGAGGATGGAAAGAAAAAACACAAACAAATATGGTAAGCCAATCGGTCTCAGTGTCAGTAACTTTGTCTTTGCCATCCACATTCTATTAAACACTGTAAGGTGTTGAATAATGAAAATCGATGAGCTACCTCATTGATCGAATTACCTCCATGGAGAAACCGAAAACATAATAAATTCCATTGTTAGTCAGTTCCACAGTGCGTGTATTCCGCATGAGACGAAGGTAAACAAACCTTTGTGTGGATACATTCAACTTATGGCATCAAACTGAGCTGCGGTTTCTCGGTCAACCAGGCATGTGCTCCCCTTCTTCTCATCGCTACTTGAGGTGATACTTAACGAAAAAAAAAATTATATTTGATATTCCTGCCATACATCAATGAATTGAAACCTTAAACATGTATTTGCGTAAAAAATCCATGCAAAGGGGTGAAATTCTACGTGTGCAGATATTTGTGGAACGTATTTGAGCAAAGTTTGCCGTCCTCGGTTAGGAACAATCACTGCACTTCTTCTGCACTTAATTTAGACCCAAGGCAGTCGAGATACGCATGAAATAGTACAGTGCTTGTTTTGGGCATAGATACACACTTATCAGGTCTCTGGCTCACTTGCTAAGGAGGCTTTCAAAATCCTCAGTCTGCTTCCGGTGGATATCTGTACTCAAGCCAATGAACGCCACAAGAGTAAGTTAGTCAGATAGTTGGAGACATGATCATGGAAACATATCCCGACTGGATTACCTGGCTCTGTTCCTAGATTTCTAGAGACCCTTACGAGCTCTTATCAACTCGCGATCGATTTCTGTTTACACGGATGGATCCCCGACTTGGACACTGTGGTACCACTTGAAAGACTAGAACTAATGGAAAAAAACTTGCTTATGTCGTGGATGTGGAAATGATGAAAAAGGATAGTACAGACTTTCTCTGTCACGGTCGTTGTCTTAAATTTCTCATATTCTGTTTCTGGCTGCTGAATCGCTTTGTCCGGGAAAAAAGTATGAAAAACTGTGTTACGCATACGCCACCGAACCAGACACTGACATCCTGTATCTACCTTCTCGTGGCTCAGTTGAAGTCAGATATTCTGTTTCTGTGGATAAGGAGCACAAACGAGAATAACTGCTGCATCGCTATTTCATTTCTTGAACGAAAGGAGGTTTGACATCCTATTACTAGATTTTTCCAGAAACTATAGTCTGACGTGAAACTTCCCATTGAACCTGCATGGTAAAGGTACTTTAGAAATTCCGTTCCTTCGGTTCAGGGGACTTAAATCTAGCCAACCTCGTCTAAAACTGGACAAAGTCTTCCAAACCCTAAAGCATCTCAGAAATTTTCTTAAACTTCATCTTCCCAATCGAAGTGTCGTCATCAGATCCACACCCAAAGCTAGAGAAACTTGGTAAGTAATGCTCTCAACTTCTGGCAAACCTCTTGAACTTTAGAAACTTCAGAATTTTAGAATCTGCTAGGAAACTGAAAATAATAAGCTTTTTGCTAAGAACCCCACTGTTCAAACTAGGACATCTAACAATGCACTTCAGTCATGCTCCCCTCTTTTGAAATTTCCTACAAAAACTCCTCGATTAGGACTTATTCCCTCTTTACTCCTGAACGACATGAATAATAAAAGACGATTAACCAGTTGAATGATATTACTGGAATAAGTCAAGGATAAGCACTGAAATGCCAAGTCCCTCCTATCCTGGTTCATTTATTCTGTTCTTGTATTCTAAGGAGCACACCATTCTCCAGTCATAAGGGTTTAAACAAAAAAAAACTCTTTCCCACCACACTGGCACTGGCACAGGTATCCTTGAACCAAAGAATATATCCTTATGAACTCTATTTTCCTTTTTCATTTCCATATTTTCAAAGACAATTGCTGTTCACCCTACCACACACACAAACACCCAAGTGGAAGGCATGGCAATTGAATTAAGTAAATTCCAAAGGACACACTACTTGTCCCAGTTCCTGCATGTGATGGGGTTTCATGTCAGGCGAAATGATGAATTATTTTTTCGTTAGGTTTCTCGCAAAACTTTGCATCTAATTGGAACACTCCGCGCTGACTGATGTAGGACATGTTTTTAAAGTCAAACGTGACTTTGTGATGCTTAACGGTGTGCCTTTGTTTTTTTTTTTTTGAAAAAGGATCTAAAATTTGTGATGTGATTGCAAATAATTTTTTCACTAACAAGGCAAATGTTGATAGTAGCTGTCATTAGAGTGAGCAGATGATAGTGACTCTGTAAGGATGATGAGGATTTTTTTTTTGATTCCAGTAAATGGCTGGATGACGGTGGAATATCCTGAAGAGGTGTGTTTATTGGCCTTCGTGGGGAGGTTTGTGTTGGGAAAAGGGGTTTCAAACTGAAATAACAAATCTAGTGGATCATCCATATTGTGCGACGTTTGATACACAATCCACTTAAGTTCGCATCTCCTGTAAAGTCTTTGAAAAAACATCAACAATTGGCGATGCAAATGACAGGAACTGTCTTTGAAATAAAATTTTTGAGTGACAGTTGAGTTCCGTCAACAGGTTTTGACAGAAACAAATAATTGATCTCAGAAGTAATTTTTTGAAACGTTCCACATGTCTGTATGTCGATGTCCTCTTCCATTTATCAATTTTTTGGGTTTGCCTTTTTTATAAAGAAATGCGCATTGGTTTCAAGATTGGTTGCGCCATGTACTTGTATGTCGGTAAGGTAGACAAATTCATGAACATTTTCGAAGTCGAAACTTTCCGCATATCGTAGATATACGAGTTCCGAGTCCAGATTATCGACACTCTAAAGATTTGAAGCATTTCACAGGGAAAAAGACTTCGAATTCGATATTCAAGGACACATTCACGTTAATAATGGAAACTACGAGGAGTTTGCGAATTCATTAGTTCGACGTTTTACGAACCATTTTTTGAGCAACAAGACACGCCTTTTGTTAGTTTCGGTACTCTTCGTACTTCAAGCGAAATGAATGAATGAACTGAAAAGTTGTTGAAGATCTTTGCCTGGAGTCGATCCAGATTGAACGAACAAGTCTAGCCCTGCTAGATGAATCGAAAACGAAGATCTTTAAATAGAAGGAGGTGAGACACCTGACAGCTGGAGAATACCACTTGAGCAGAATTGACGTAGAAGAGCGTATATCTTAGAAGCATCACAGTATCGCATTAGACTCGATTAGAGAACTATATCTCGAGGTGGTTATTAGGGTCAAGTTCTCCAACTTTAACTGAACTCTTTCAAACGACATAAATTACGTGCATCAGAAGAAATGGTCCATACGCTCACACAAGTGGAAAATGTTCCACTTGGAACCAGGGATTCATCTGTAAATGTCGAACACCTAGCGTAGTTTACGGGGATGCATTCGATAGTTTGAATTCCCTTGTCTTGTCCTCACACACTGTTCACAAATCTGAATAGAGGTACCACAAGGTTGTACACTGTCACCATAGTTGTTTTTTGTTATTCAGAAGTGACGTTTTTCAAGCAGGATTGACTAAAGACAAGTATTGACTCAGTCAATAAGGAATGGAGATGTTTACTTATAAACCAGAGAGAGAGAGCTGCATTGGTTAATGCCCCTTGGTCTACGAGAAGTTACAAGACTTATGGTCATACTTCAAAAGTATCCATAATTCCAGGCTTAGGGAGGTCAACTCAAACGTCAATGGATGAAGTGATTACGTGGCGGGCCTTTCTGTCGTAGAAGAAAAGAAGCTTTTACAGGCTAGACCGCTCAAGGTTATACAACAAATAAACTAAGCAGATCTTCCTTTACCAAGTTAAGCAGATATTCCTACGACAAGTTAAAAAAAATTGTTTTATCACAGACAGGAAAAGAGCATAAGGACTTGACTCTATCGATAACTAGCTGTCCGTAGCGATAGTTAGGTTTAGTTGGATCACTGTCACAAGTTGGATCAGAGACACAATTTTAGACCAAAAAGTAGGACCAGGAACCTGCACATATGCCGATTTCCCATGTGGAACGGGATGGCAAGTGTTGCATGGTCAACTTATGGCCGTTTAGCCCAGAATCGATTTGATTCAAAGACTAAGCTATTAACAGTCCGCAATCAAGTCTGACTAGATTAGTTAGAACTTCGAAAGAGGGCTCTACGAAGATTTCTTTACATCCAGACTCTAAGGTAAGGCAGTAAATATTCTCGTTTTTTCGAATTCAAGTCTGGCCAGAGCTACCAATTCGATGGCCCAGTCCCGATAACCTTGAACCCAGCACAAGAATACAACCCGTCTGCCAGCATGCTCGTTAAGAGATCGATGGCATCGGTTGACCATCGGTTGATAGATCGTATTATTGGTGATTCTAAGGTTCTTATCGATACTTGACTGAGTATCTATACATAGCGAGTATCTTAACAGGCTCAAGCCCTATCTACTGTTCATGAATACAGGGTAATCGAATCCGTCCTGGTACGGTTTATCAAGAACTCTATGAATTCCGTAGCAAGGGTGCATTCTTCGTTGCATTCAATGGCGTCATGAAGAATAAGATCTTCGACGATGTTACTACAGAGGGTAGCACACAGGATCGTTGAATGCAGCCAAGGAGCTTGTAGGTCTCGCTATACTAAAACAAAACACTCAAAGCCCTTCTGGAAAAGTATAACAGAAGTCCGTACTATCAACCGATAAACCGTGGATGGATGTGGCACATGAACTAAGACCTAATACCTCTCCTTCTGTCAGAAGATTTTATGCAAGAACTTCTTCAAGCCGCAATCTCCCAAAGCACGTGAAATATTGCCCGCAAACATTCCTCAGGCCAATAATTTGTCATCCTTAACGAGTACCTTCACCGATGCCGCCACAGTCCCATAACTCATCCCTTAATCTCACCGTAAAGATGTCACTACGCACATTTTTCGCGCACCCGTACCGAAATGGGTTGCATGGCTTCGCTGTCCATATCGAGAATGCATTCCTGTGACTATTTATAAAAAAAACCATCTTCAGCGTGCCAAGTGCACCTGCACTTCACTCTGCTGCAGCCCCCCCGAATCCTAACGAAAATATATCTGCGATGGCAAGTAAACTTGGCAGGAAATCCAATAGACGTCGCTCCTCTATGCACGTCGTCGTCGGTGTCGGTGTGGAAGGAAGGAAGAGCCGATTCACACATTCACTGAGGAAACTACAATTTTCGGTGTCTATTTTGGGATCCAGCCACGACGATACACACAAGAAGTCTTTCTTTCTTATCTTCGAAGGAACAGCGAGGTACACAAGTATGTACACATGTGGCACCAGCTGAGGACGAGAGAAACCAACACAATGTTCCTTCGTGTGTTTAACTCTGACCTGATTTACTGAGAGCGTCTAGCAAATGCAGAGCACGAGGGAAATTCCCTGAAGGATCTGTGCATGTGTCATTGGAATCCTGCGCCAGCTGAGTCCAAAACAGAACACAATATGTGTTTGACAATTTATTTCATCGATGACATTTGATATTTTTTTCTCCCCTCTTTGGTGTCGGTACTGCCTGTGTCCTTTTTCTACAGCGCCGCCAAGGAGGAGGAATTGAGTCTCATTTTTGATTTAGTAGTTCCTTCTCGGTGTCGTTATTTATAGAAGTCGTCGTCTTGTTAGGGGTGAGCCCAGGCAAATCCATGCCAAAGGATATCTCACTGATTTGGGGATTCAATTTCATGGGCATTTTCCAACAGGAAACGCCGACATCCCTGTGTGTTTTACAGCTGTTAGTTCTGAAGCGAATGGCTTAGGAAGGCTGTGCGCTAAGGCCAAGTAATTAACCAGTTTCGAGTTTATTTTTAGCCGAAATTATGTCAGAAGTCGTAAAGCAAACAAAACATTGACTTACTCGCGGACTATAAATCCGAATGCGAGACAAAAGTAATTGGCCGGCAAATGACGTTCTCGGAATTGGCCTTCAATTCGCTTACATATGTGCGTGTGTGACATTCTTTTAATGACTGGAATGTTTGGCGTATTGTTGGGTTTTTGGTTTTTTTTTTTAGGGTCGACTTTGAACTTGAAATTTTGTTGGCAACGTGATTTATGGACGGTTTGGGGTATTTAGGTTAAAACGTGTTTAGATAAACATTTACATAAGCTGGGTGTGATGGCAGCAAGCATTGTCATTATGTTCTCATTGCCGTGTAAACACACAGCTCGAGTGCGGATTTTCCTAATTAATTGAGAAGACTGACATTGCCGGGGATTATTCGTGGTCTCGAGAGTCTGAGGTGCCCCTTGGCATTCACCAAAACGACTTTCAGTTCGTTGCTTGGTAGTAGACATATGTACAGCAAGTTCTATTGATTCAAGTCGCCAAGAATTGATTGATTAGCGACATTCGGCGTGACCTTGGTACAGACTTAGTCGACCTGAGCAATCCCACAGCAAAGTGGTACACGGACTGCCTGAATTCAAGGGCAAAAGTGCCAGGATCGTTCAGGCTGATGCTATCTATACGAGTAGATGTGTCCAAATCAATTTTGAAAGCAACCATACCAGCTACGATGACAGATAGCCAAGTACTGTCATGGAACTGACTTCTATGTCATTTAGTCGAAGGAGTCTAGGAATGACTGCAAAAACTTGGTGAGAATAGATGGGAATGGCCGACTTCTTAGTAAGAAAGCATCATCCTGAGCTATTTCCCGGAATAGAGGATCAAGCCCTCAAAAAAAAAAAAAAGGAGGAAACTAGAGAAGGAAAACACGACATGAACCTGAAACAACGCTGAAGACCTGAGGGAAGCCAAAAAAATTCCATGGCAACCCAACTGGAAAAGATTTAAAGCACGCATCGTCATGATGAAGAATAACTTTCGAATCCTTAGGGGGACTCTCCAGATTCTGCGATGGGTTCTGTGAAATCCGAGAACATGTGCTGGGATCTTGTAGAGGACTGATCTATAAAAGACTGAAATACTTGGGCAAGTAGATCCGTTCTCATAGTCTTAAAGGAAACTGCATTAGAGAGAGTTCTCTAGGATAGATTTTTTCCACAAAGGCTGTATAACCTTCAAACTGATTCCAAAACGAGTCTTATTGTGAGAGGAACTGAACCAAGGCATGACCCTCTCCAAGGTGTTAGCTGAAGGGACAATAGATCTAGACCTTCTTAGAATAATAAGTGCAGACTATCAGCAGGTTTTGATGAAGTCCATGGTTAGGCAGCGACAGGAATGGTATGGTAAGGCAAGAAAATGGCATTTAAAAGCTGGGATTCGATACGAGTAATGATCCATGCTTACATTTTGAGCACGAAATACGTGTAAAAAAAACAACAAGGTGCCGGAAAAGGTCGGCATTTGTGTGAAGGGCGAAGCGCGTTTAGAGCATCAGTAGGACGATACCTACATATGTATTAGCAAATTGCTGCAAGAAGATACACTGCCTTCTGCAGATGGAAGCCGAACAAAGGGTCTCACACTAAAAATGCTGCCATCCCAGTTAGGGAGGTCATCCATCTAACTTTGCCATAGACGCCCAGCTGTTTTGGAGACTCATCGACTCTACAAAGCCATCTCATGTGGGTGACGCTAACAAACATCTGTAGTTTCGAATAAGGGAATCTGCATGATCATCCATTGGGAGTGGAGTAGGTGGTGTACAGATCCCACAATCTGGATTTTGTTGCACTTAATAGAGTTGAGAGTAGGCATTTCGGTGATAGCAGAGGTAGACCTCTCGTTTTAGCCAAAGCTGTTCATATGTCAAGCTCCAGCCACTTCGGTTGCCAAGAAAGTCAAGAGAGACCTTATGTGCACCGTCCAGCTCACCTTCTAAGCCTTGATCTCTCGACTGACCGAATTTTGGCAACCGGAAAATATTTTCCCGGTTTCGACAGATGACAGTGAATAAGGGTTCTGACAAGTTTCCGGCGTCGGGTCCTTCGACTAGCAAGGTCAGTCGATACAAAAAAGGAACTAAGCCAGCGGTTGATCCTTAGCAAGTAGTTCGTCGAAGGGAACATAACTTTTTAGCTTATACGGGAACTTTGGATTATTTGACGACCAATTATTATCCACGGCACAGGGTTAGTAGGTGAGATGACTTGAGAGACTACGTAAAGATTGGACACAAAAAATTGACTGGTTTTCAACGGAACAAGTATGTATCTCTTCATCAGTGAACGATCGTCTAATACGAATTGGAACCAACCTCATGTTGTCGTATAAACACCAGAGCGCACTTGAGGCTACGAGTGAAAACACAGGAGGCACCCTGCACAAAAAGTGACGACAGGAAAACAAAAAAAAACCATCGCGGGAGCAGGAGGAACAGGGCTTTGAAAATAAAGCAGCGTTGGATGATGCTTCTACCAGCGTAAGGTGGTGAACTATCCTGTAGGACATCATCACTTCAGAAGTGCCTTCTGACGAAACTGACGGATTACTTCAACAATAGAGTAGGACCGCCTGAAAGGATACAATATATGCAAATCTACAGATGGTGTTCCCCAAGGTTCTTTGCTAGGGCTGTTACTGTGAGAATGTCAAAATTGACTTTGCCAACATTCTGACAGGCGAACTCTTGCTAAAAGAATCGTTTAAGGAAGGGATGGCCAAAGTCACACCTAGGTAGGTAGCTAGGTAGGATTCAAATGCTTGAAGCTCATGGATGCTCTGAGGCTTATTTTCACAACACGATGGAACAACACATTGCTCATCCATCAGGAAGATCTTCACCAACGTGGGTCATGTCATGTTCTCGGTTTGAGTGTCCAGCTCTGTCTGTGTCTCTGTCAGATAGACAGTATCGCTAGCTTCTATCAGTTTGAAATTTTCAGAATCTGGTCGATCGGCCAGAAGTTCGTTTCAAACAGTCACCAATAGTTGGTGCCATCTTCTCGGATTAACCGTGAAATCTACTCTATTTGGCACGTAAGCGTGATGCCTACGAGCAATCGTAGGATGACCAAAGGCACTCGTACTTGTTTCAGGTGTCCCCGAGTGCTCGGCTTTCTATATCTGTTTCCTGTGGTTTCTTGTCCATTCAGCCTCATTTTTAGTGAACCTCTCCAACTTTTACGCTTGTAAAAGTCTTTGAATGACAACCTTTCCTTGAAAGGGTCAAACTAAGTCCACCGACGACGGACTAAACCCATTAAAGGTCAGTGCCCGCCAGTCCATTACCACTCGTCACTTAAGAGACAAATAATGCCATCACATCAAGCAGAGACTTCAAGTGGACAATCTCGTAGTTAAAACTGAAACGTCACATAAAACAATTCACACTACAGCTGTCACTCTACACCACTTGAGTCGGTCCTCAACTCGCATCTGATTCGTTATAAGAGAGGCCCAAGTGCCATCAGCCACTTGAAAACTTTTTGAAAAAAAACCGAGAAAGACTTGCAATTTGTACGCAAATCATTAAAATCATCACACAAAATACCAAGGTTACCGACGTTACCTTAACTCCGCCTCGACCTTGAAACGGAAGCCGATTGACGTTTATAGGCGAGTTTATGTCACTCGCGCCGCCAGATGCATAATAAGAACCAGTTTCGCCGATCTGATTTTGGTCGATGGGCCACTGTTGTGAAACATCTGTCGCGACGGTCATTATTTTTCTGTTTTTTTTTGTTCTCTGCAATCGACTGCAACCTGGGCTGGAAGGCACCATGACAAACTAATTATTCAAAGGGGGAGGGCGCACAACTGGGTCACAACACACACAACCCACCTGACCAGATATTTACTTTCGATTTCATATTCAATCATTCACCACGCATAGGCACTTTATTTAAGCCCGACTAACAAAGACTGCTCTAGACAGACGTATCGAGACTTTTTCGAGTTGCCCAATGCGGTTGCAGTCGGTGCATTCCTAAGGGGCATGTCCAACGGACCAATCAGACTACTTGTCGGGTAATTGTAACTCGAAATGAATCCATCTGGTGGCATAATTTATTTTTGTCGGTCTCCTTTTCTTTTTTAGTTGTTTTGTATTAAATACCAATAAATCGTCGACTGCTGTGGAAAACTTGTTTTACAACAAACTTAGTGGGGCTCTTGGACGTAAAGTGGCTTTAAGTGGTCCGAGTTTGTGGCACTGTGGGAAAAATGTGGGTGCGTTAGCTTGTAATGCATGGCAACTTCAAGTGAAATTGGTAACAAGTACAGATTTTTTTGAGATAATTCGTCATTGTCATTGCAATGGTCGTAGATTGCGAAACGCACTCCAAGCGACATCCAATCAAGCTGTATAGATGTGAAAAACTATTCCACTAGGTGGCGAATTGCAGTTAGGGGGATTTATCTTTCGCAAAAATGACAACAGATTGATGTCTTGGCTAAAAAACAAAAGGTGTTCATCTTTGCAGAAGAGTTTCGGACAATGTTTCAATGAAACCTTTGTTTTTAGTCAAAGGAGTCGATCGAATGTCGGGTTAAAGCCGATGAAATGCATGAGAAGTTTCAACTCAAAATTCGGCTGTTTCTGGGCAATCGTCTGACGATATCGTGATGAGACAGTTGTGCTTCACGGAACATTGCTGTCAAACACCATGGGTGGAGGAAACTTAAGATGACACTCATTCATCCGTTTAGAGGACGATCGTCCTTGGCACATACCTGCTTGGTTAAAGAAACGAATCAATCTATATACAGATTTGAGTCAGAAGTTCGTTTCAAACAGTTGGTGACAGTTTGTGTCATCTTTTCGGACTCACCGTGAAATCTACTCTATTTGGCACGATATTGGAGGCACGTAAGCGTAATGCCTACACGTAATTGTAGGATGACCTCGATGATGCTCGGATTTGAGTAGGCAACATGGAGATGCATCGACAGACGAAATTTCGTTCATCAATATCTGTATCATGGTTTTCCATTTATTCGATCACTGTAAATAGCTGGGACATGAACCTCTCCGCTGTCCCAGAATCTAAATTTTTCAGGATTTAACCCATTACCAGGCTAACTGGTTAGACTTGTGCAGAAGTGCAGCGCCTCCTATGTAAGTAACATTAGAAGGATCTCAGTTAAGTTGAATGCGTTTTTGATTCTTGGCAAGGGTGGGCCATCTGTTGGTTTCTTTTTGAACTTTTTTCTATGAGGTGCCATTAAAGACCGATTCTATGGGAACGATTCAGGCACTCAAGAAAATATTGGTCGACCTATTCGTGAAAGAGGAGCCGAAACCATGAAATATGTACTCAAACACTGGGTTTCCTAAAAAAATGTTGGTTAACGTAAACTTAGCCTTATGGAATCAAAAGCAGAAACTATAGGCATGGGCCTTACAAAATCATTTGAAAGATCAGATATTAACCTTCCACAGTATGTTCAACTTTAAACTGGATAGGAAATTGTACAGGGCCTTCAGCAAAAGTTTGCCAGCTACTTGCCTTAAAGTTCATCTTGAATTTCTAAAAGCGCCCACTCTGACTTTTAGCAGGTACCTGCATGGAAGTCAAATAAAAACCCGACAAGAGTCAAATTCACAAAAAAGACACCTAAGTTCAAGTAGTCATAGAATGACTTATCATACCAAAAAATTCCTAACCATACATAGCCTTGACTATCTGTGAAGGAGATAGTCCTGGCTTCAATTCCCGTTCTCATCGACGGCTCTGCATCAAATATACTCATGGATCCATGCTTCAACTAAATGGGGTGAGTTTGTGAGTTTTTTCCAAGCTTGCTTGTCAGAACCCAGCTTAGACCATCACCGGCCGAAGTAGTACTAGCTGTCCAGCTATAAAGACTGAAAAACGAATCTTTCCACTTGAAGCTAAGAATGATTCACAGAGCCTGCTTACACAACACTACGAGTAATGTTAACACTAATGTTCGGGACATTCAGAAATCACAAATAAGCTTTCCCTTTTAACACTACTCAAAGGGTCCTTCGTGATCCTTCGTGAATAATGGGACCCAGTGGTCTGAACTAAAAAACTGGAGCCACAAGGTAGCCCAAAATATATCACCTTATCGAATGACAACTGGCGACGACTGTCCGTCTGTTTTGACATTTGTGAAGTAAAAATGCAGAAGACAACCTATGGAACGCTATACTCCTCAAGATCGCATAGGTCTCTGTCGGACTATATTTTTACAGAAAAATTTGTCAGTTATTTGGCATAATTTGGGAGCAGCACTAAAGGGCTTAGACGCTCGCTTCGAAAAGACTGAAGAGACAGAAGAGGGGCCCGAAAGACTCATAGTGCTCGTGGCGATGAAAATATCGCCGCTTTGGCCTCATTTTGACCAGCAAGATCGCCCGAATTGACTGTTCCCGACTTCTTTAAAGTCAAGGGTCTATGAGAACCAGCCAGACTCTGGAACCTCTCAAGGAGTATATCCGACAACAGTGGATATACGAGACTGAATTTCTCGTTAAAAAATCCGGAGCCCAAATGGTCATTAACAATGGCGGCGCTCACTTGACTGATATCATCTTCAAAATGCGAAAAAATCTTAAAGGTCCAAATAGTCACTTAAAAACAAGTTCTTGTGACAACTTAGTGTTCTTGGGTCACCGTATACTTCCATCTCCATAGGAAGAAACCAACGAAATTCTGGTTGACATGTTAAAGCCAATCATTGACACTAAGCTCTCTTTCAAACCACAAGCCACACAATAAATCTAAAAGATTTCTGGTTATAAGTTTACGAAGATTAGACGTCGCACACTGACAACTTCTTGTAGCTTATCTTTCGGCTTTGTGAAGCTGAAGCTAGACCTAAGCTTTCACTTAGGCTTCTGTCCCACTGGACCCATTGTGTAATTAAATGGAACTCCTGTACTCGTAACTAAAACCATGAAATGGATGTCAGCAGAATTCTCAAGATTTTGTTCCCTCTCGGTGAAATGAGGACCAAAAAACTCAGACAGCACCTAGAGACATAGAGCATGCGCTTGCGCTTTCAAATGGATTGGTAGACATCTCATGGGAGTATATAGCCATCCTTTGAAAGAGTGGTTTTCGCAAGATTATCAGGTTAAAGTGGAGTTAGTGGAGTCTAAAGGGTTACATGGTATTTGTAGGATAGAGCCAATATTGGATTCAAATAATCTACTCACTGCCTCTCTAAGTACACTGAATCTTATGGTGATGCATATCCCATAACAGGTGAAAATGATTAAGATCAAGCCTTGACTCTGATCGAATCGCTGACTCACAGCCAACCTGTCATGAACACCAATCCGTGCAACAATTTCCACTCTATTACCACGCTCCCATGAGCTACCGCAAGAGTGCCAATTAGAACCAATCAATGTATTTATCAAAACATTAACAAACAACTACTTAAATCCGAAGTGCAACCATCTGTAGTGAATAAATCAACGCGATAACCTGTTGCCAATTATCTAATTCTAAGTGTTTACAGTTGTGCCATGCTACTATCTGGAGTGTAAACTCAAATCTATGCGCATAATTCCCCCAGCATCATGGGTATTGATCGCATTAATTGTTGTTTCCTTTACGCTACGCTGAGCTCTATACGGAAGAGTATCTACGAATATGCCATTAACTGTAACAAGTTCTACTGAAGGAGTGCCTCAAAAGTGTGTGCACACTCGTATCTAAAGGTGGAGAGGAAGTGTTCTGCCCGACTTGGCTTTACACATTCTTTTTAAGAAAAAAAAAAAAAAACATTTTAATTAAATTATTATAAGCGAGTGTACTCACCAAATTACTGGAAAATAAATCCCTCTTGGCATCACTGCCAGCGCCGATTCCAATGACACTGACACCGTCATTCGTTGTCGTTGTTTCAAATCTACAAAGAGAAAAACAAACAAACCCACCAAATGTCAGTTAATAATGTTTTTTTGTAGGTTTTTACAGAAAAACTTGTAATAAAACAATATTCCCTACAAAACGTGTGAAAGTAAACATCGAAACCCTTTGAAACTGATGATAACCAAGCCATAAACATGGCCGGATTGCACAAAGTTACAAAGGGCATGTCCTTCTTAGAATCAGGGACAACCAACCATCCATTCATTCATTCATCTCCATTAGGTTTAACATCTCTGGAAAAACAAAGCAAAAAAATGGCAATGATGACGAAAAAATGTGAAACAAAATTTTGTTGGGAAATTCCGCATTCGTAACCTTCGTTCCGGGAATTTTTCACCTAACCACACGCATAGAGATTACATGCGCATATAGTGCGGGGATAATTGCTTCTTCATTTCCATTCTGGAGAACACAAAGAGAGCTGAATGGGAGCCTGATGACACAGGTAGGACACACGGGCTTTGAATCCATCAAAAGGTTTTTGCTTGTGACAGCAAGGATTTCCGAATTCATGTTGGGACGGTTGCTGCGATGAAGATGTATGAGAAATGAGAAACGAAAAAAAGGCCGATACACGAGAAAGAAAAACAGACCCTTGCTGGTTGGCTCATATGTGCAACTAGGAGGTAAGGGTAGAGCTTAGCTTTGGTAGGTAGAGTATAGAGCCTTCGTGCGCAAATACAGAGATGGTGAAACTATATGGAATTGACATTGTTTGAGATGAAAAAACAGCTTATAACTTCTGACGAACATCCGAGAGTATAACTGTCAAGCTGCTCAAATCTCAAATTGAACTTCGGGCACAGCATTCAGCAACAGGTCCCTTCGATTCGTGTAAAGAATGACAACATTGTGAGAAGCTAGGCCCTGGGTCCCTGTAAAACAGGCTTAGGGACCTAGGGCCAGCCTTTGTAAGAGAATTCTCTTTCACACGAATGACTGGGACCTACATGCCAATTCCGAATACGACGGAAGTATTGTGATGAGCTTTCTAAAGACAATTATACTCTCAGATGTTTGCCAGACGTTTGCAGGTTGAAAAATCTTTAAAAAAAAACCATCTCGTGTGGGGAGAATGATTAAATTATGTTCTGGCAACCCTTGTTCTTACAAACTTTTCCGTCGAGTGCACGTCAATGATCAGGAACTGAAATCCAAAAGATTTGATAGAGAGGAGTAATTTCAACAAAAAACAGGAGAGTTCTTCCTGCAGTTGTCACACAAGCAGCTCACATAGAATTGAATTGAATTGGAGAACATAATACCATACCACACCAAGACGCTAGGCTCTGGGCGTTGATTCTTGAATTGATGAAGATTGCAACTTTCTGGCAATACGTCTCCTTCGGGTCAGAAACACTAATCATAGAAATGATTGGTACACCATGCAATAGAGTCCGCCTACCCAATTATGTAGAAAATCGCTTCATCCAAGAACTACAGACACGATGCACTTTCACACCGTTGCAGTGGCAGTTGAACACAAGGATATAGGGTCCTCTGGTGAGCCACTCAATTGGGTTTGTCTTTAGTAAGAGGATAGGGACAAGCCTCTCGTCTTTGATGTTTCAGTTTCAAAAGCTGAGTACGGCTTAAGCTGTCACCAATATATAAAGAACACCGTAGACTGAGAGTCCTTGACATTGTTCAAAGTATTGTACAAGTATAGCTAGCCATACATAGAGAAACCCACAGGAAGTCGGTTCCAAGAACTAAAAGTAAACAATTTGTAGGTTTGGAGAAGAATCAAACTAGTTTACTATTAGAAAAGAGGGTTTAGTACATGCCACCGTATGTTACGACACACTTAGCTGGCTAGAATAGTTTCAAGAATTCTCCTCCCCTAATACGTGGGACCTATGGCACTGGTGTCACTCGGTGTAGTGACAATTTTTACACGGAACCCCAAAAGGGATTGATTGGAAGAGGAGTTAAAAGCTTGTACTCTAGGAGTCCAGCAGTAACCAAGTCCATGGAATCCTTATCCTCGAAGGTTGGTGTAGACTGTCGTTCGTCTCTATTGGAGAGACAGAGTTCAGTATGCACCCAACCGGAGAATAGGGATATTCGAGGCCAATGAACTCGCCAGACATAAATATACCCAAGGTAATCCAATTGCCATATGCAAACCTAAATCAAAGTTGGACGCTTTCAAGAGATCATGTCTCAGGTGGACAAGTGGCATAACGAGTCTAGCGACAAGACAGATTTGGGCTAAGCTGGATCTGAAAATTTCTAAGATTTTGATCTCACTTAGCAGACTTCATGTCAGCAATTGAATGGGTGTCATCGCTGGATATTGTCCAATGGGAGAGCACGCAACTAGACTTGGTGTGAATCAAGCAGGAGTAACAGTGATGACGAGGAGGACGAATCAGTTCTCCAGAAAGATGCACTTACGACCAAACTTTTTAATGATCTTGACGATCGTATTAATAACGACAGTAGGAGTCTACTTAGCCTTATTAGAAGTTCAAATTGGTTTTTCTAGGAGGCATGGAGGATTATATGATCCAGGTTGGTAGCCACTTGAATGCTAACCTAACCTAACTCCTTCAGGTTACAGGCAACAAGAAGCATTATTTCAAAGGCCTCTTGGTCACCAACGTCCCTTAGAATGCACACGGTGCTTCCGAATATTCTGCTTCTGAATCTTTAACTCTACAGCGCACGATGGGGAAGAGATAACGTTTGGGGGTAATTCTACAATTTTTCCGTCGCAGTTTGATGGATTAAACAAGACTCTCGGATAGAGACTACGATGTCTAAACTCTATCTTGCTCCAATACACGACTAGGCTGTTGGTGGATTGCTATCACCTGGGCTTAATCCTGACACTACCTCCTTTTTATTTTCACTAGAATTTTCGAATGGTTCTAGTACCTACAAATGGATGGATGACCGAATTGCTTTTATATTCGCCTTGCAGGACTTTACAAGCCATTCCATGCCATTGAAATGGTCATCCACACAAAGAATTACTCCTGGCCAAGTCTACCAACCTAACCAATGGTGAGGCAAGAAGCTCTGACGGACGGACTTTAGTATATTCAGCAATAGACAAGCAAGATGCTTTAAAATCTCTAGAACTCATATCCTCTACAAGACAGTCTCTCAACATGTATTTCGGTAGACATGATGTCGGTAGGCAGAGTCCTGAGTGACTTTCAAACAACTTTTTACACTGAAGGCAATCAAGAAGAGACAATGGCATTCACTGGCACATCAGTAGACTAGATTGGTCTAAGCTGGATCAGAGACTCTCTACTTTTTCGGGTCTGGCTGAGAATAATTAGTATCAGCACAGCAAATAGTGTCATTACAGACAATGGCTCACTGAACTCCTTTTTTTCCACCTGACCGGTCGTTTAAGCTTTCCCCAGTGTATGCTTCATTAAATTTTACAAAACATAGTCGTGAGACAGGATTGAATTCCTCTCAAGATTGTCTCAGTGAAAGCCATTCAAGCTCAGCCTGAATCCGAGAAAAATCCAACAAGAACCCAGTGGAGTTCGACTGATTTTCAAAAACTATTCCCCCGCCCAACGTTCTATTCATTTACCAACAACGCTGTTACCGAAGCATGATTCCCAATTGTTTCGCAAAACCCGGATTTGGAAATTAAAAACCGTTCCACACCGTTTCCCACACAAGACAAAACCCGAACACAAAATTCGCACGATCATCCAATAAACGATAAATTTAACGTCCACTTGAGCACACAGACACTTGTTTTAATAATCGTTCCGACAGTATGTATCGGATTCCCATCGATTGGCCACCCTGTTCCCCGCCGTGACACACGAGAGGGAGAGAGTGTCAAGCGTCAAATTATTCACTTAATTAAATCCGATGTCATTGTGCGCTCAATTTCACAGCCCTTCCTCGTTAATTGGTTCTTTTTTTTGCTCGAATATCCTTTCACCGCCTGAATGTCCAGTAATTGTCACAAACTTTCACTGCTGCAGCACCCTGCACTCACCCTGGTGTAGATGACGTCGTCGATGATGGACAAGACGAAGACTTCCTTGGTGGCGATGGCGTTGTCGAAATGCCACCACTCACGGTAGTGTAGTCCGTCATTGATGACAAATACGTAACCCGAACCCGTGTGAGACGCAATTGTCCAGATATCAAACGTTCCCGGTATGTAACCATATCACGTACGTACTCGTATGTATGTATTAAAAAAAAAAAGGACTTCAAGAACACTTTATTGACAAAAAAAAGGAAAAATCTCAGCAACGTCCTGAGAGGAGAGAGTATCCCGAACGATGCACAACAACCGACTGGACGAGGGCAATGCATTGATCCTTTGTCCTGCCCCTGTGGTTCGTTGATTTCGAAAATCTCAACAACAGCTGTTCGCCAAGGATACTCGATACTTATCCCAGAAAAGTACATCCTCTACTTCTGTCTCATTTTCGCTCATCTCTCATGTTGAAGTGGAAATAGATTTTTAATTTTAAAGGACTCTGGTGCATGGTAGCGGTAGGTGAGTGCTGTTTTCAGTTCAACAAATGATGGAATACGTGAGTGGGCTCTGTAAGGACCTAAACCAGTTCTGACAACAAAAAGAAAGAAAAAAATCGGGTACCTGTCCTGGTTTGGGAGAAGAAAAAAAAAAACGAGAACATCTGCGCCTGTGGTGGCGTGCGTTAGACATGTTTCTTCGTCTCATTCTTCTTCGCTGTTCTTTCGGCGATACATTATTTCGAGTGCATTGTCCTGCCTTCTGGGGCCAGCTCCTTCGCGGGCCACTTGCCGAAATCAATAAAAACAGACAGAGAGGATCATAAAAACCAAAATCGAGTTTGTTTTTTGGTTTTGTTCTCCGTAATTTACAATCGCGCAGGCAGAGGACCATCTGCCAGTGGTGGTACACTGAAAGAAATTTTAATTTTTCTTTAAAAAAACAAAAAAGTCCTGCGAATGGAAGCAAAACCCTAAACCCGTGCGGTTATTCCGGTGGATATGACCAACTTTACACAATGGTACCCTCACCGGATATTTGATAAATTATTTACACACATGTACACATCCCACATACTCGTGCTCGAGCGTCGTGCATGTTCAGCCCCACACAGGGATGGAACAGGATCAGGAAAAAGGAAATGAGTAGCGTGTATGAATTTTCCATGAGAGTTTCCTAACCGAAATGAGCTGAAGATTTATTAGGGAAATGTGTTTGTTAATTTTCGGTGGCTGGGTACTTATACGTTTGTGTTTCTCTGTTTTTTGTTTTTTTTAATGCTCTCAGTGGACTAGGTATCCTTGTAACGCGTTTACGTGACCGAGGTAATGATAAATACATGAGACGTCGTTTTCTTTAATGGGAAACCATAACGAAAAGACCAGGTCGTCGTATCTTGTGACGGAAATAGTTCCATTTTTAATGGAAAGCTTTCTTAATTTGGTTTATGAAGGTCCTTAAGAAAAATTGGGATACATCGTAATAAGATAAAGTATGCCCTTTGGATGGAGAACAAGTCGGCATAAAAAGTTCGTTCCATTGTCCAATAGCCTCCTTTCCTTTAGGATCTCAACGGACTATCGTGACATGGCCAACGCTAAGTGGAGCCCACTCTCCTCATGCCGTGTTCGAGGCTACTTTGGGCCCAATAAAAACGAAAAAAGGACCAGAGAGCTTCTGTCTCTCAATAGAACACAGCTAAGCCTTCCCATCAGCGACTTAACAGGCCACAACTCAATGGCGGCCCACCTTAGTAGAATGGGTTTCAACGGCTCAGATCAATGCAGAGGTTGCGGCCACACTGATGTGGAGGAAGACACGACACACTTCCTCTGCAAGTCCAAGTCTCTGCAGAATCAGAAGCCAAATCTTCTGAAAAACATTTTTCGACCAACTCTACGATCTAGCCCTTAAATTCATAACGGAAACGGATTGGTTCAGGAGGCTTGTAACTTACGTACTTCATTGGATGGACTTGGACTGGATCGTTTCCTCGTTCTGCAGCAAAATGGTAATACAGGGATGTATGTTCATCCTGTTTCAAGCTGTCATAGTGACATTTACATGAGAACGAAAGAAACTGGGTCATAGAACAGATACCTGAGGCACACCATCGCCCATCACGACCACTGTTGATTTCTCTTGTAAAAATCATGTTGGGACCCTATGGAGCACTTGATACAATGCTTTACCAGGTTAACGTTTATAGGCGAATCACAGTCTTATTTTCCATGAACTTAGGGAACATCGATAGTAGGGCTATGGAGTGGAGAGGTTTGCAGGGCGATCTGCGGATAGGACAGAGACAGCGGAACAAGTTTGTTCTGTACTCATTTTTTTTTTTTAAGAATTATCCGAAACTAATGAATTTAGATTCAGGGATCGAGCTCAACCCGCTCACCAAAAGCAGGATAAACCTGGGAAATTGGAGAAAGTTGTTTGTGGGATGTGTCGACACAAAAGTTATGTCTGTTTAGGAAAGTCTTGTAAATACAGTGGGATTGGAACGTGCCCTACGTATGCTCTTGTCGGCAATAGGTTGCACACAAACTTCACTGAGCCATGGTTTGTGACATGACTAGCCTGTATCCACTAAATTTTTCAGGGAGATGATGAAACATTCTGGCCAAGGATAAAGGCGGTACAAAAACTTTCTAGGGTTTACGTTTCATCTTTTGACAATATGGCATCGAGAAACTTTATTCTCTCTCCGGTAAGCCAATTCAGACCCCGACGACTAGCCTTATATGTATATAAGCCGCCGTGTCCAGTTCGTAACCTTTAAGGCCAGGATTGAACCCTGTAAGGTGACAGTTCGTAGTAACACTTGTGATAGTCAACGTTAGATATCTCCTCTCCCTTAGCGTATTGGGCCAAACTTAACAAAAAATGCAAATCAAATGATTTAGACTTTAATGCCCTCAGTTGCCTGCTATCTAGAATTTGGGTAGAATTGGGGTATAGCTCGATCATGGATGGAGAAATACTCTGGTTCTCAAGAACTCTAAACTAATAAGGCTACCCTTCTGGATAAACAGCTTAGAGACTTGTTGAACTCTGTTTGTGATGAAATAAGCATGGGGACTGCTCGGATTGACTCAGGTAGGGCTTGGCTTGGGTGGTTGTTCCCGATTAGCAGGGACGCACTTAGCCAAAAGATAGTCCATTGTGATAAAAAGTCAATGCCTTGAGGAGTGCCAATGAAGCGTCTACGAGCAGGTCGCAGTTAAATTACTGAGCGGGAGGTTCAACTCAGATTTTTTCATAGTCGCATCTATCGCGAGCGTTTGACAAACATCCCAGAGTACAATTGTCATGAAAAATCTTCTTAAACTAATACTGCCCATCAGCTATGACATTTGTTCGAAGGAATACGAATGGTTCAAGGAAACTAGGCTCTGAGTGGCGTAAGCACTTGCCACACCAAATATCTGTATTTGGTAAGAAATCATTCTAGATTTTCAAAATTTTTGAAGTCGAGTTCTTAGCGACTGTCAATATCTTTCGAGGTCTAATGCTGCTAGAGGGAAGACTGATAGCGAAACATCGCAACTGAAGAGGTAAAGTTTTGAGGTTCGACCTCAGTTTCGGAGGCAATGTCCGAGTCATAGGAATACGCATATAGGTGGCGGTATATACAGACTGGATGACACTACGAATATTTCTTTTGGTTATGAGGATCGTAGATACATATGTTCGAGATTATAATGTACTCTGATGGGCAGGACTAGCAAAGGAAAAATGTTGTTATGCTGCAGGGTCAGGCATCGATTAGAACGTTTCTCAACAGAGACGGAGGTTCTGGTTGTATTCAAAGCTGGGAGATCAGCACAATATCCAAACAAGAATGTCGCCATTTACATTGCATTGCATAGGTCTATAGGCAGGGTGCACTAAAGGCTCTAAAGTCTTATGGCACTAAGTCTGAAAGAGGTAGAATATACTGCATAATGCTCAGAGCCATTACCTATATTCGCCAAGTCATGTCAGATTATGTTGGTTACGCGGACCCCTGGAAGTGGCTAAGAGATACAATCATCAATGTGGTCGACTTAGGATGATCAGGCTTTCAACGGCCTTGCGGCATGAGGATGCTCACTATGAGTCTAGATTTAACGAATGCAGGTGTTGTGATGATCTGCATATACGTCACAGAGGATGTTATTCGTCCACCTTTTGCACGTCAAGCAAGTACAGTGAAAGTCGCTTATCACGTCAATGAAGGGATCGAGGAAAAAAAGTCTTTATAACCGGTGGTGGTTATATCCGACAACGTTATATCAGAGAAATAGCCAAAAATATTATGAAACCAAGCAATTTAGGAAAGGCTGCTTCCTTGAATGAAACTGAGACCATATCTCGGTTCTGTAGGATAATCAAGCCTATGGGCGAACCGTGTAGGTTATCTAGAGATCGGAAGGGACCTACTATGGTCTCAAGTACTCATAACCCTGTTCAGTGTTACCACAGTAAATAATAGCAGAAATCAACCTCAGAAAAGTTGCTAAACAGGCCGACAGTCTAGCTACCAAAGGGACAATGCTTTGTCAGATCACCTTTTTTGCAAATCATGATCGAAGGAGTGTAAGTCGAGGTGCGTCCTAGGCACCAAGAAGGACAAATATCTGTTTAGCTCGCCATCCTATACATGACACTAGCATGCAGATGGAACAAAGGACTACTGTTGCCTTATCGAGCAAAGAAACTCTCCTGGGTAAATTCTTCTTCACAGCAATGCCCCAGGTATCACCAACATGAATAACCATTCCCAGCCACACTCAGCACGCCGAGGCAACAATTTGTCAAAATTACCAATTCAGCTTGTCTTCCCCTGGTATTCCCAATCACCATTGTAACAATAAAATTCCTGCAACAGACTAATTATCCTTTTTTTCCCATCCTCACGCACCATGTCATAGGTAGAGAGTGGCATGTTCTTTCCATCACTCCTCGAAGCTCAGAGGAATTCCTCGCTGCGCAACACTGTGTATCTCATTTCCATCTACTCACAACTGAGTGGCGGTAATATTCCAATCATTTGTTTAATCTTCCTGTTCCCCTGGACAAAATGTCCTTATCTACCGCCGAAGGAATGCCACACAATAAAAGCCTAACCAGTGCGCGAGAACTCAAATGCTCCGTTCTTCGCGGCGAAAATTAATTACCGTCATTAGTGTAAGTGCTTGTAGATACTTTTCGTTGTTTAATGCTTCTTCCCGTATCATCGCTGTTGTCCTTGCTTGCCTATTTGTCTTTCAGCTCACAGGAGGAGGGGGATTTAAAGGAAAAACAAAATTCCAATGGCACGCAGCAATGCGAATTGATCTGTGAACGATAGGCAACAGGCGTCCATTGACGGTCCATTGAATGCAAATCGTTAAAGATACTTTTGTATCTTTTTCGTACTTTTTTATGGCGAAAGATAAATCCCTGCACAGCAAGGCAAGACAATAAAAATATGAAAGCCCGCACACTGGAGAGGACGACAGACGACTCAGCGTATGGGACTCAATTAAGAAAAAAAAAAAACAACAACCTGGTGGATCCATTGAAGTGGCAGCGTATGCCCGGCAGCGGCGGCGAAATACCTCACCCAGGAGGAGAGATGTTTTTATCTCGATCACACGTACGTTTTTAAAAATGACCACATCAACGGCACAATATAGTCCGGTGGACGAGGATAAGATGCAACGCCGATAGCAAGAGGAAGATGAATCTCGGATTCGATGTGTTTTTTGTGTGGCTGTGTGGATGCAGTCCAGGTCAGGTAGAATTTTCGCAAGGATTTGTGGATTTTTTCGCAAAGATGCTCTGTTTTTGTTGGTTTTTCTTTGAACAGAGTTTACTGCACTGCGGGAAATGGTTTGTAATCTTTTCACGGATTATGGATGCGCTCATTAGGCGAGACGAGAAAGCAGGTCCTTTCTGTTAGGAAAACAATGATTGGTCACACTGGCGACGGTGGTCTTAGAACTTCTCGGAATCAACGTTGACAATCGGACGAAATTGTACCAACAATTGGAAGGTACTTCTCGAATTAGAGTGGTGAGGATGGAAGGAAGGCATACAGTTTCTCCTACTTCGGTTCCGATAAGCCACCTTCTCTTGCAATTAAGGACTAATTACGTGAAATCTGAGCAAAATGTCCCTTTAAGCACAGACACTCAGTCGGGATACCTGTAAGTGACAGTTCATTCGGCAAGAACTGTCAATTAGAATGACATGTGTCACTTTGACAGTTGTACTCTATATACACCTTCAATGCGATTGGTGCTTGGAAATATAAAAAAAAAAATGGGAAGCCAACTCGCAAATTTTTACCTTCATCGCGAGGGGATGCTCTACCGAAGGACTCCCTCTCACACACGTTGGCAACCTTCAATAAATTATAAATGACATGTGTGGCTTAGGAAGCCCCATTAAAAATTCCGCCGATTTTCGCTGCACCTTTCGTGTACACACTCACATGTGAGAGAATCCATTTTCGGCAAAAAAAACACACACAACCCAAGGTAGACACACTAAAAGTCGAAACCTTTTTCAAAACTTGTTTACCTTTAATTTTTCGTAAATAAATATTTACCATCTGCTCTCGGCTAGACAGATTTTATGCAACACAAACATCAGATAGTTTGGATATTCTTTTGGAATACACTTTCCGGTTCACTTCCTCTTTTTCTCTCTCTCTCTCTCGATGCAATAAGGATGTTTGAGTAACAAAAACAGGATATGTTACGAGTAATCGTTTCTTGAAGGAGATGGAAACAGTTTTGTAATCTTTGGGAATATCTTCATTGTTGGAATCATGTAGAAGAACATCATATCGACTAGATGAGGAAGAGAGTTTAGAAAGGACAAAAAGGACATAAGTAGCATCGGAGAGTGATGTCAAATTTGTACAAAAAGGGTGAAAGAGATCATCTAAGTCTCTGCGTGTTATATTTTGCACATGGAAGACTGAATTCGCCAGTTTTTGGCGGTTATACCTTCGGATGGTTGTCGAACGTTCGCTCCGGGACGATACGTGAGTAAATTCTACTCCGAACTATAAACCACCTAATCTTGGCCTCTTTAGTGAGACATAATCGACGTTAGACATCGACAAAGAAGCCTTCAACGAGCCTCTCACAAAGTTATCAGAAGGGATCTCAACAAGAAAGACGTGAAACTCACCACAACCGAACGGATTCGATGCCTAGAACTAGAGCTTCGGAGACAGAGATAGGACAGAAAACTTTCACTATAAGCACCACTAGAGGTTGATCAACTCTAACATTACTGCAGAGTTACTCTTGCCAATCGCTGTTTCTTTGGCATAAGAAGGCAATTGAGTAGGAAGGCCTTGTCAAGGAACAGTAAGTAGGCTCTACACAAGCCCTTCATCATTCCAGTACTGCTTTATGGTGCAGAACCATGAAGGAGATGGATGATAACAAGATCCTTGATAGTTTTGAACATTGATTTTCGGTCCCATTTGCGTTAACGGTTTATAGAAGGGGCTAAGTCGTTTAAGATGGCTAGGACATAAATGCTCCGACCCGAGGAGTCTACGATTCTAACCCGGAGGGCCAAAATAGTAGCGGAGGACCTTGGTTGAGGCCCTAGTTCACTGTAGCGCCACCTAGCAACACACTGTAAGACTAGTCTGTGCACGGATAGCAGAAGCTATGGTTGACAGTGGACAGGAGAGTGTCTACCTAAGATGGTCACCCTTTGTAGGAGTAGAGGGAATTGAAGGAATAAAAAAAATCGCAAATCACGGCCAGGAATCTTTCAGCGGAAGAACTCGGACAAGACCAGCGGAAGTATATCTGGGAAAATACAACCAGAAAAGCAATACTGTTTGCCTAAACAGTAGACTTAAGGGGCATCCCTTTGGTTATCCCGATAGACCTTCGTCCGATCTAAATGTGTCCTTACTAAGCGGAGGCAACCACCCAGTCCAAGAGCCATCTCAAGAAACTGATCATAGAAAAAGACGGACAATGCAGGTTCCACATGAACCACAAAGAATCACCAGAACACTTGCTCATAGAATGTGAAAAAATTCTTACAAATACATCGGCCTTCAGATACCCCAGTTCATCGAAGCGGTTGAACTAAACCAGGAGATTGTTCTTTAAAGTTATAGACACAGTGATGGAGTAAGAGGAACGACGATGCTCTAACGAAGGAGTAGTGTACCAAACTGACAGGTCATCGATCAGTCTGCATATTTGACGCTGGACACGATCTAATGAACTCACACTAGTTCAGGGAGTTCTCGGCCAAACATGGGAGTTGTATTGAAGTTTCGGACGAATATATGCTTTGAAGGTAGTAGCCAAGTCTGCAGGACGGAATAAACGTTAACACTTCTTGAAGAATCCGAGGCATCTAGCTCCACATCTGCATCTATGGAAATTTAATGATTCCAGCGAAGGTCTAGGGTAGCTTGCATGCCAAGCCATTTGATTCCTCAATGTCAGTTCATACATTAGTATCCTGCTTGACAACACTGGGCTTTTGACGAATTGAACTCAAATTGGTTTTTCGCACTCCAGTTCGAAAGACACTCACTGTCGGTGAGATGTTATAGTTTCGGGGTAAAAAATGGCCCTGGTTGAGAATGAGGTATAGGTGTATCCGACTAGTACGACTTGTCTTGCATTCCATGATGAGAAGAGGCTTCCTTGAAGGTATCTCATGAGATGGAACTTTGCAATCCTTTCCATGACCTTAGAGACAACTGATGTAAGGGCTTCGGATCGGTAGTTTAAAGCCAAGGCCTTGCCGCCACTTTTGGGCTGAACATGTCCCTTGAAATATGCCTTTAGAGTGTGACAGGTGAAGGAGCTTACGCAGAGGTTAAGCCTTTTCGAAACAAGGAGACGCATCCCATCGCCATTGATTAGGGCAATAGTCCGAGGAGTACACGAGATCTACACAGCTCGTGGTATACTGAATCCACCATCCTATCAATGGATTTGAAAAATAATTAGTATCCATGTGAACCACGCCCACTTTTTGAAAAAAATGCTCCAAAAACGATTCATTTCATGGTTAACCTGAGTGAAAAGGTCATAGGAAATGAAAGAAAGGAGGAAGTCTCCCGGTCCGACTTCGAACAGAACTTGGTAATGCTATGACGGCTAGCTGTTGGATCTTTTCGTAGAAGGCCCCCACAAGAAGAGTCAATAAATACGACACACGACAGTGAGTATTGTATATCGAAATTTGAAAATGTCTCGCTTTACAGTCTAGTTTAGGACCTTGCTTTCCATTCAAAATGTTTGATGAGGGGAATCTGTGTCAGTAGGTGAGTTTCTTTGGACATTTTTAGCACAGCTCTATGTAGTCAGGGTATATCAGCAAACTGTTTCTATTTTTGGAAGGGAAATGAACGAAAGAGGAACACGAACATCTCCTCAATTTGTCACCCCGAATGTATTCATAGAAAAAGTATTGTTGATAGTACACAGCCCTAAGGTATCCCATTTTAAAGCTTCAGAATGACAGATTGCTCGAAAATTTCAGCGCTACCTGTCAATTTCTTTTGCGAAAAATCAGAATCTGCTGGTTTTGAAAATTTTCAGATATTCAGGAGAAATAATGTAAAGCTGACGACTTAGAAACGACTCGACACCCTCACAGTGTGTACCTAAGTATGTGACCCGTAATCAATTTAAATTGTTCCCACACGCTCCCGCTGTCCCTGCGGGCTGTTGCTTCCCCCCTTTCAGCATTCTTTAGCAATTAATTTCATAACACCCGATGTACATGTGTATTTGTATGCAAATGTTGCAAGGCACAGCAACCGTTACACTACCTAATTAGTATCGCGCCATCCACTACGATAATAGTCACCCTTTGGTGCCCAGTTTGTGTCTACACTTCTACCGAAATGAAGAATGAGGAAGAATAAGGAAAAAAAAAAACAAATCGAATTGCAAAAAAGAAGAGAAGAGAAAAAAATTGCAACTCGACCAGAAGTGTCTGCAAACATGCACACAAGTTACGGGTTCTGGTCATTGGCCAGAAACTTTTCGTCATTCAAGTGAATACTGACACACAATGGTGGCGCGGACGGCGAAGAATTTGAAGAAAATAAGAAAAAAAAATAAAAATAAAAACTAAAATGTCAGCAGAATAATTGTGGACGTAGTAGACGATAAAATTTTGTTGTTATGTCTCTGCCTCTCCTTCGTTTTGTGGCTTTGTTTGGTTTGCGGAAGAGTTCGTCGGCATTAACATTGTTTTCCTTGGGCATGGTGTGGAAATTGATGAAAGTTGACTTTTGACAGGTGTCACAAATTTTGTAACACGTGAGACACTTATGTATGTTTGTATGCCTCGAGGCATTACCTTCAGGAAGTGGGTAATTCAAATTAAATACATCATGAGTACATGAGCAGTGCTTTAATGCTTTTGTTGAGTTTACAATATTTGGCGAAAGGTGACTATTGGCCTCCATGAATTCTTACAAAACGGGCAACATTTTGGGACATACAAAGATGCAGAACAACTGTCATAGTTCGAACCAAAGCTGTCAAAAACCCCTGACAGATGAAATCATCTACAAACATTAAGCCCGATACACATTAAACACCGCAGGAAAATTTGAGTTGGGCTTTCCCAGAACAGAGATGATATCTTGGTTAAGATAAATTTGACATCGAACACAAGATCACACCAAGAACAGCGAGATGCACCGGTGAGAGATGTCAAAACACATTTCTAAAAAATGATTTATATTTCGACATCGGTAAGTATACTGATAACTAGTAAATCGTACATTTGTGTGACAGAACTTGGGCTATGTTCAAACGGTTGTCAAGACTAAAAATATTTTCAGGTCTACTGACTGATCTGTGCTGACAATTCTTGCAAATCAGCTGAGAATGACAAGCTATAGGTCAACATAAAGTTGTCAGTTCACACTGTCCTTTCATTTTGTGTCAAATCCTGACAATTTATTGTCAGATGGCTGGTCTGGCAACTGTCTGATCACGAATTGTCAGACTCATAGCATTTGACAGAACTTTTTACTTTCGTATTGCCTGTCGTATTGAATTGAAAAGTCAAAAAAAGGCCAAAATGTAACTCGAAATCGAATAAAAGAAGGTACTTGCGACGAGAACTACTTGACGGCATACGTATTGGAAAGAAGTGAAGGAGAATCCAATTCTCCTGTCTTTATTCATTTTCACATCACAAAATCAAACTTGAAACGAAAGTAGTACCAGTATGCAGGAACAAATTAGTTGTCAGATGTCATAAGCTTACATTTGACAACTTCCCATGAGTGTGCAAATGTCATAAACTTCTGACATACAAAAGAGTGTTCAGACATTTGACAGATACCTGCAGATTCATTGTCAGATGGGGGCGTGGCAATGCTTTCCTTACAACATTGTTAGATTCAAATTCAGATATTTGAGAGAAATTTTTCAATTCTAGATCTGACAATCGTCTGAACATAGCCCGTCAGTCTTTATTAAAAGGAAGAAGGTAAACTGAGTAATGGGTTTGTAAGAAAAAGGTCAAAAAAGCTAACAACTTTTATGATACCCTTATGGTTTGTAAGTCATGCTTTTGGTTTTGTTTGGTTTTTATCTTTGGCCAATATGGCCTGAAACTGATTTGTTTTAGCTCTTGTAGTTCGGTCAACACAGTTTGACAGTGCCTTCAGACTTAATTCTACGACTTACTCTGGGTTTTTGATAGAAACTTGCGTAACAATTTATGTGAACTTACCTGAGAAGAAAGAGAAAAGTTTGTAAGTATTTGCTTGAGCATGTTTTTGATTTTAAGTAACAAAATAAAGTCAAAATGCGAAAAAGAAAATCTTAGGGAGCCGTGGCAGTTATTCATAGATATGTATGTACATTGACAGCAACAGATACAAAGCTTTTGTAGCAAAATATACTTATACAAGTCAGCAGTAGATTCGTATTCATTCTGAGGTCTTTGTGGTTAGCTATCCACAAGTAGAAGCGAAGGAGGCCAATTGTTATACAAAATGTTGAAACAGCCAAGCCCACTTTTGAAAACTTTTCAGTATTTTAATGCTTTGACTAGAAATTGAAGACAAAATTGATAGGAAGCCACATTCCGTAGAATTTATTCATACATGGCCACGCCTACATCTTGAGGGCGTTTTTCTAGGTCATCATGCTTCATTTAGGTCACAGATATAGGAGATCTGTTCTGCTTTGCTTATATGGCAACTTCACTCATCATCTATTGAGAAAGGGTTTTCTAGTAAAGAAGTCCTAAAGACAATGCCTTGGAAACACTAAGTCGCTCAATATTTTGCTTCAAGATCTAGATTCCAGATTCGACTGACGATTTTGGTATTTTTATCGACATAAAGTGCGTTTTTGACAGTGCGAGCATTTTGAGTGTATGTATGGTTCTGTACTCCATTCCTTGGTCCATTGAAATAGAGTAGTGATAATGAATAGATATAGAATAGAGAATAGAGGTAACAGAGGCTCTCCGCAAAGTCGCTATGATGTAGATATGGTGATTGACTCTGCTAAACACTCTCACACAATGTTGCCATACTCTCTGTCGAAGGGTGGATGGTACCTATGACTGATCGGTGCTGGGAATTAGTTTCGTCCAAACATCTTAAGTTATGCTTCTCAAGAAAAATAGAATCCTGATAGGTCTGGTTCTGTTCTAATGGGCGTTACCACCTAGGTTTCTAATGAAGCTCAATGCGAGCCACTAACGCCTTCGAGTACATTCGTTATGTTCGCCACCATCTTCATAAGAAACTGGTTGGTTGGTTTAGCAGACACTTTGTAGGCATGTTTTACAGAGTAGCTTATAGAACACCATTTTCGTGGACTCACCGTACTGTTCTAGTCACTGTTCTTACACTTAGAATTCATTCTACGTTTCCCTCTAGCAAATTTCAGAACTTGGCCCGTGCAAGCCACCAACCAACCAGAGAGGATGATCCAGGATCATAGTGCCTTTTTGTTTTTGGAGTAGGGTTTGAAACTCTGATACCTCATTACTTGATGGTTTGTGTGTGGACTACGTGTTGCTGTTTATTGCATACTTTTAGTTGGGGTGCGAATCAAACTTGTATCAATGGCCCTTTGGTTTTGAATGTTCAGCAAAGGTAAGTTTGAAACAGAGTACCATTGGAACTTGATTTTTACGAGTTTTTGCAAAATCTTAACCAATAATGGCTCAATCTTTCCATGTTCCAAGAAATCTAAGGAAATTTGTTGTTCGTTCCTCACCCACTGAAGCCTACTTTCTTGGTCTCAATACCTCAAATTAGGTGAAAATCCTCCTCCTAACCAACTCACCTAGATAGCGCTAAACAAAGCCCCAACCACATGCCATTAGCGTTCCAATTGTTCGCACTTGCTCCCCCTCCGAAAGCCACAGGAAATTAATCAACTGACTGCCATAAAAAAAACAACCGACAAATCGTCAACACATAAAAAGAAAACATCAAAATAAATCCCTCAAACCGTTAGACGAGTGACTGCCACGCGTCCTTTTAAGTAGCACCGCCCCAACTTCCCCCCCGACAACCACATAATAATCTAAATCTCCGGCCGTGTCATTGTCACCCACAAAAGGAATTCTCTGTTTGTATGCCACATAGCCCACGCTCGCCCATTCTACCATGGGACCAGGCCAACCCAGAAAAGCCAACCAACCACACAAGACACAAGGCACAACAACCAAAGGGGGAATCATCTGCTGAGAGATCTATCCGAATGCAAAACAAAGTACAATGCTGGCGGCATTTGTTGTTCATGATGCTGATGATGACGATGATGTCCTCTAAAGTTCTACTCTGATAATCTTTGAAGTCGACCAGACACGGTGGAGTGCTCCCCCCGCCGCCATTGTCAGTGGCAAGAGCTCGAAGGGCTAGAAAACGACTAAAACCACAACATGAACTTAACTATGCCAAAAGACGGGCCCCAACTTCTTGTTACTGTTTCAGTCGTGTCTGGGGGAAGATTTCACTATTGTCTGCGTCCGTCTGCCCGGTCGGTGCCCTGTGTGTCTGGTCCTATTAAACCACATTTGTGGTGCCTTTGCCTATATCCGTCGTCGTCGTCGTTGCACCGTCTTTTTACTACTTTGTGCCTCAATTCTACAGACTTGGCCTTATGTAACGCAACGGTGAAGGAGCCCAAGTACAAGCATTTGTTATTCAAATTCATTTTCTTGAAGACACTGTGATGTGACGACGATGATGACGGTTGACGGCGGCGTGACGCGCACTAGAGTGTGGGAGCGACATTTGTTATCTGAGATAGAAAAAAACAACGCCGCACCATCACAGCGCAGCTAGTGCGTACCGCCTATGTACTGAGACTCAAGAGATCTAACGGATGGATGTGGGTGAGATACTATGCCAGACATCCCGACCAGGTCTGAGGAACCGACAAATTAAGTTAGTTTGGTTCTAATTGGGGTTTCTTCCGCTGTTATGCGTTGGTTGTACCCATACCTCCTTCGAATTGAGGACAAAATTTGTGTTTGTTTGTTGGCGTGGCTTGAGTAAGTGAATGCAAATCAGAGAGTGCTGCTAATGAGACTCCACAGATTGTGGAATGTTAAGGTGGTTCTGTACAGGGCAGACTCTGTCAAATGCTTTGACTTTCGATTCTGTACCATCAGCCAGCCCTCCCGTGCTGCATAACTGCTCGTGCTTTCCGCTTCAATTGAGCCAACAAAATATAAACGCACAAGACATGCCATGAGCTTAAGCCAAGCGTGCACTAAAAGAAAGTTTCCATTCAGCAACTAATAGCCTGCAGCGGCGGCGGCCCATTTTCCCTTCTAATACTCGTAAAGCGAGACCTTTGAGTAGGCATCGTGTGAGATGGGATTTTGTCCTCGCTTGTCTTCCGATTCAACATTCAACACTCAACCTTGCCCTCTGGTCCCGTCGTTGAATTGACTCTAATTATGTATCTCTACACATGTAGGCTCCTCTTTTATCATCAACCGATTCAGAGTGACCCTTTCCCTCATTCTACATCTCCATCTCCATTAAGTCGAACTAAGGTTGGTTGCCCTTCTGGCACTTTCCACTCAAAAAAACAATCAAACTGTCAGTGGGTCTTTTAAAGAAGTTCACATAGCTAGTTACTGTCGATTTGAGATGCAGATGGTCGCCAACCGGTAGCTACTTAGTATGTGAATTTCCCCCATTGTTTGGCTTTTTTTTTTTAACTATTTCACGAATGCAACACTTAGTGGCAACAGAGATAGTAATTCTAAGCCAAAGAAAGTGAAAAGAAAATCTACACAGATACGTATAGATACGTTTTTAATTGTGGCAGATACTAATGTATCTGCAGAAGCATAAAACCGTCTTAAGCTATTGTTTGCTGGGCGAAGGAGAAGTGAGTACGTGCAGTTATGAAATGCTCACTTGGTGCTATTAATTTTACTGTTCCATTGGGTGGCAGCACCATAAAAGGAGAGGTACGTGGCGGCATTGTATCTAAAAGAAGAAGATTCATGAAAGTTTTGTTGCGTTAAAGTTTTCTAAATGACTACGGCGGCGGCGGCGGCGGTCGGTACGTCTTAATTACCAGTGACGTGCGGCTCTGTGCCCACTTGACGTGCAATAAATGGTTTTTCTTTTTTACTGAAACGCAAGTCGTACAGGGTGTAGTGGAGTGCGAGCGAATGGTTATACAATTGGAGGAAGGTTGTTGGAGATTTTTTTCTAAGAAATGTAACCTGCACTTGTTCCAATCTTGGGTTACACTTTATAGAGGAAGCAACAAGGTTCTTGTTGGGAATTGCGTGTCGATTAGTTGGCAGAATTTATACATTTCTGTAGGAATCACCCCATTGAAGCCACGGATACTTTGCAATAGCAGCCAATAGAGGGAGAAAATTGACTTCCAATGGGAGTAGCTATTACTCAAGAGAAAGTGTGGTGGGTCTTGATGAGGGCTTCAGAAGGTACCATCAGCAGAATCAGTATCTCCAACGAATTTGGCTTAGAGTCAGGTTGGGTTCCTGTCTGCACCTGCCCTACTTAGAATCTGCGTTCATAGGATCAGAATCGACGCTGATTGAGGACTGGACACAAACCTATTCCATGTCTCTTAAGTCGCAGTGTCAACCTCATGGTGGAAGTCAAGTTTAAAGACAAGACTCAATCAATATTCGATTGAAAATCACATTAATACAACGAATAGCATGCGAGTAAACCAATTCAATAGACTCCGCTACTCCTAGATACGTTGGGAGCTTTTTAAACTGTCACTACACCCATGAAGGATGGTCAAAGTAGTCTTCTTACCGGTCTTCAAGCCAGTAAGACCTTGTCCTATTTTTTTTTTCTAGTAAAGACCTTAGAAGGAAACGAAAAGTGGACTACGAAGTCCCGCATTCTTAGCCTCCAGATTGACAGCTCCTCGACCTATTGGATGAGGCAAATGCTAAACAGCAGGTTTACTCATGATGAGCTACCTCACATGTAAGTGGATGTACAGGGGTAAGGCCCGCAGGGTAGGGTCCTAGTAGCACTATTGTTTCTCATGGCAGTGAATGAAACATAGGTCTGGCGATAGGAGGAGGAAAAAGGAGGTGCTGATGCTCATTGGTTTTGAATGTTTGTGAATTAAATGTTTGCGAGGCAAAACCTCATTCGAGTTGTACGGCTCAGCAAGGAATATTCAAATTACGCGGGAAGTTCGAGAAGATAAAAGAAAGATGAGAGATTCTCCCATAATAGACTTACAATGGACAGATAGTATGGCTGTGGATGGTCTTATATTTTTGTAAAAAACAGCCTTAGGGTAGTATTCACTCTAAGCCTTGAAAAATTGTGATGTCTACCGAAGAATTCGTTGGTCTTCACGGCTTTGGTGTGCAGACAATTTGTCGCACCGTGGAAAAGCTTGACCATGAGTACACTCTTTTGAACCTCAAGCCACCAACCAGACAGCTATTGGTGCGAAATGAAGAAAACATAGCCCCCATAGCGCACAGTATCGAAGAGGACCCAAAAAGGTCGATTTTGGGGTTGGATCTGAGTCTACATCTGTATAAGATTGTGCTGACGCAAGAACTGAAGACGGATGAGCAAAGGCAATGCCAAAGTTCGTTAGTTGGACACTGGAAGTGTTGGCCGGAGATCCGGATCAAAAAATCCTCCTCTCGGACGAGGCCCATTTTTGGCTCAGCAGCTGTCTCAACAAGCAGAATTGCTGTCGGATTGGAGCGAACACAAATCAAAAGTGTGCGACCAAGCATCAATGCATCCACAAAGATTGACGGTTTGATGCAGTTTATGGCATGGCGGGATCTTCGGATCTGCAAGGCATTCAAAAGGCTTATACCGACATTCAGAAGGACATCCCGACCGACGATCTAAAACACTCATTCGCTGTACTGAGTTGGAACCTATTTTCACTGTTTTGAATAAAAAAAAAAAGACGGTTTGGCCAACAAACTCTCGTTTACTTTGGAACGCACCTGGTGAATGGTGGCTGGCTTGAAACCAACAAGTAATCGCGTGATTGTACAGAGGATACGTCTACTTCGTGGCAGTTCCTCTGTAAAGGCAATCATCTCTTCCTCATCTCATCAAAAGCACATATCCCTTACCAAAGGCCATAAAACAGCACTTGAATCGGATATACCCCCCGGGTACACATATCGTATCCTCACAGCTTGCTCATTAAGACAATTAAGAACCAATCTATCATTTGTTTTACTGACTTGGTCGGTTGGACTTGGCCAGCAGCTGGCAATCCAATTAGAGAGCCACGAACAAATAATCAACTGCAAGGATTTAAATGCTCATAAATGGTCTCCTTGTACATCCTGCAGTGGTTAAAGTGTCTAGGCCAGCCTAGACACATCTCTCAAACCATGGCTCACTAAATGCATGTTATGTAGCCTGAGCATAAACATGAAAAGGGTCTGCTTAGCCATTTTCATTTCTTCTGCCTGTTTTGCAGTTCAAGAACATAAAATGCGTTTAAAGGGACCCTTCGTTGGACACATTTACGTACATATGTCCCTTCGTCTATCTTACACTTTTGCATGTTCGACATTAAGCACTCTCCAGTCGTCAACGTCTTGTTAAACAAGTCCAACTGACTGGCCACAGTCTAAACCAAACAAAACCCAAAAGAAACCGCTCTCGCAATAAAACTCCTCATTTTATTACACTCAAGATTGTTATCCTTTCTGTGGACATTGAGTGTGTGTGTGTGTATCTGTGTGTATAGAGGAATCGATTTGGCGTGCTAGTGCATGCAACAGTTGCTGCCGCTATCGTTAGTGTCACATCATAAATCGGACGAAAGATATCGGCTGTGGATGTAGTGAAGGAAAGGTTTTTTCCTTTCTGATTTGACACATGCGACTGGCGAGGGGGTTTCGTATCCTTTGAGTGGTTTATCGTGACACGCCCACGAATGGTGTTTGAAATGCGGAAGGCAGACGTTGGGTTGCATGGTGTCGCTGTATGAAGTAACTTCCATTTGATAATCTTAATTTATTGAGGCACCCTCTGGGAAAAGAAGGTGGTGGCTCGGAGGACTATTTATGGTACATAATGGGAGGTTGATATGAAAAAAAAAAGGGCTGTTTGGGAGGCTTGATGAAAATGGTATAAATCATTTCATGGCGTCACTCGCAAATCGTCTGCCTGCGGGGCAATTCAGTTCCTGGAAGGGTCTGGTTGTAAAGTTTATGCCTCGGAACTTAGGGGATTGTAATGAGCAACGCTACGACAGGAATTCATGACTTGATTGGACTCGTTAAGTTGGGTTACTTGTGTGCGAGGTTTACTATTGGAGGCACAGGGTTTTATGTTCCAGGATTTACTATGAAAGGAACCAGAATACTTTTTGTTTATTGCCCCATTTGGTTTATAACAATGATGGATGGCAAGGCGAATGAACAGAGCACCCTGTAGAGCTGTCAAAAGTGACAGTGACAGCCGCAGCATAAACATCGTAGATCTGTCAAAAGTGACAGTGACAGCTAAGCGTCGCTTATGAAAGTTCTGATCTAAGAGAGTTCTTGAGGCAGATGATGTAATCCGCGTCAGAGACACGTTCTATCATACAACAACGTTGTATCATAGGTGAACACGCCCCCTACCGATGAAGCTGAAGACCCTTTCAAAGAGGGATTCTACGAGCTTCTGGATAAAGCTTTTTCGGCGTATGCTGTTTAAATGGAACTCAATGCCAAAATCGAGAAGGAAAGCACCTTGGGTGGGTTAATTGAAGAGAAGAGTCTTAAAATTCAAAGTGGAAGCCACATTGCGACATCAAACAGTTTTGAAAAGATGCGCCAAGTACGATGATCATTGCAAATACTGGAAGGAGATGACACAAAATATCTTTCTTAAGGCATTGCAGAGCAAAACAAAAGATTCAGTGAAAGAAAATCGAGCCAAAAGAACAGAGGAGTAGAGAATACAAGCAGTTTTTGAGCTCGAGGAACTGGAAGAGTCGTATGACAGGAAATATATCCTAAGGAATCAGCAACTGGCTACAAGACCTGTTGCAGCCTTTCGAAAAGAGAGAAAGGAGCCTAGTAACCGATCCACCAGTTGCGAAAAAGGCATGCTAATGGGGGAGTTGTAGAGCTCACCCTCAGTTAATGAAGAAGAAACCCTATTCACACTATAGAAGCGGCAGGCGCAGCTACCAAAAGGCTAAAAACTAATAAGGCCATCGATTGTAATGCCTTGCCCAGGAAAAATCGATGTTTCGGTAAGGTGCATGGGCCAAATCAGTACCACAAGAATGACTAAAATATCAGTCCTTCCTACACGAAATGCCATCCGATGTCTTGCACCAACTACCGAGGCATATCTCTGCGTAATGTCGTGTATAAAATCCTGACTACCGTACTGTGTAAGAGTCTAACGCCTTTCCAACGTTATATTCAGTGTGACTTGCGGCTGGGCAGATTCTTGTTTCCTCTTCATCGACTTCAAAACCACGTATGACAGCATACATCGCCCGGAGTTGCACGTACGGGCAGTATGTCCGAATTCGCAATCCTGACAAACCTGACTCAGAGTGCAGTTTGGGGGCAGCTACTCTGAACTTTCACAAATAAGCACCGGGTTCCTCGTGCTACAGAAGATAACACAATCGGTGTTCCAGCCGAAATATATGTCCATTGCCTTTATCAAACTTCGTCGCTGTTGATAGCTACAACTTCAAGGTAGTTACGGAGTTCAACACAAGATCCTAGGTTATATCGTATGCATGTCGACTAAAGCTCCAGCTAATGGGTTTCAATCCCCAGTCCACTGGTTCAAGGGGAAAAGATGGATTGAACCTCCAGTACTAAAGCCAAGCAATTGTGGATGCCAAGTCAACTGGAATGGAATGGAAGGTGGGCTTGTCTCAGATAGAGACACTGCACCGGTCTGAGTGGTCATTCGAGAAACTTGTGAAACCAAATTTAGCAAGGAACAGGGAAACCAGACTCTACACCTTGGATTGCGGTTTGGGTCTTTCTTAGCAAAGATTATAGTTTATCTAGCAAAGACATAAACCTGTTTCGTTAGGGAGAATCTTCCAACTAAAAATTCGCCACCTAGCGAGAGAAACTAAAGTTTGCTTGCAACCAAAAGAAGGAACCCCGTACCCTCTTCGAAATTCGTAAACCTACAACATGCTGCCTTATTTTTTGTCCCATCTAGGGCGTACAGATCATCATACACCATAAGACCCTCAACAATCCACGTCTGTCCACACACGAGTTCTATTAACACACATTCTGATTCGAAAAAAAGAATCAATCATTCAAGTAACACAGATGTCACAAAAGATGGATGCCACCGATCCCAAGAACAATTCCCGTTGATGCGTGCAGTTATTAATCACAAATCTACGCTATCGTGCACCGCCACACCGACCTCATCATGATAAATTACAGTCTGCAACGAATTACCACTTTTGGACCAAAACACTCTCCAAACGAAGAACTACGTAAAACCATCTCCAACCATCTCGTGATCACCATCAGCATCAAGCATCAAGCAGAGGCAACGCCACTTCCAGGAATAGATGATTATCTTGGCAGAAATACAAAACTGCATTCGCAGTGGTTCGCCGGTTTGTGTTGAACGAATTATTCAATTATTGCTCCAAACCTCTGCCCCTGATGGCTGTGCGATCTTCATTGCGACTGCCCGTGTCCCGCCTTACAATCGAATCAGCATGATCGGGTCAATTGAGCGCGAGACTGACGGCACAGAAATTATATATATCTCGCTCTCTCTACAGTCTCCACTCACTTGCTGGCGTCCATTCAATTATTCGAAAAACGATAGTTTTGAGCCTTAATCGGGTTAACGTCATTAGCTAAGCCCCGTGCATGGTTGTTGTCTGGAAATTCGATTTAGCCACAGTAGTGGCTTGATGCCTTGCACTTTGAAAAGCGGGAGTGCGGTGACGATGCTGCTGATCCTCCTAAACTGGTGTTAATTCCGTGGATTTGCATAAACGAGTAGGTTTATGGCCAATTACGGGACACAAATTGTTCCTACAAGTAGAGCTATTGAGCACTTAGAAGTGCTGTGTCGTTTACTGTAAATGGGCTTGGATGTAATTTGCCCGAGCGAGGAAAGAACTAATTATTCGGCTTGCATTTCCGTGAACGTATTTTATGTTTTTTTCTGGAGATGATACCTTGACAGGCGAGTGACTTGACCACATCTGGTGAAATGGGACTAGGCGCTGCTAGGCAACTTCTCTCGATGGGATTCCTAGCTTCATACACGTCCGACATCGGAAACGTTTCTGATTTTCAAATATTTGCATCAAAGAGCAACCCGTCATCGGTCGTTTGGAACAGAAATCGGATAAACGAGTCGTTGATTGCTGGACAAACTTCAGTCAGTCAGTGCATCCGTCATCGGCCTTGTGGAACCGAAAACGCATAAACGAGTCGTTGATTGCTGGACAAACTTCAGTCAGTCAGTGCAATCCGTCATCGGCCGTATGACACAGAAATCGGATAAACGAATCGTTGATTGCTGGACAGTCAGTACATCCGTCATCGGGCTTGTGGAACAGAAATCGGATAAACGAGTCGTTGATTGCTGGACAAATTTCAGTCAATCAGTACAATCCGTCATCGGCCGTATGGCACAGAAGTCGGAAGAAGAATATACGATTCGTTGATTGCCTAATAAATTCTTGTCAGTCCTTCAATCTTGACGAGTTCACAGATTTTACTTGATATACCAAGCGGACAGACTACTATAGATCGGAAGATTCATGGTTCTCGTACATTTTCAACAACCTTTCGCACGATTTGGTAGATTTTAAGAGCAACATACAGGAGTGGAATCGTCTAAGGTGATAGTTGACAGTCTGTGTGAGCATAAAATGCAAATGACACACAAAATATGGTGATCACGGTGATTGTTAACTTAGCGAAAGCAAAAGGGACGATAGTGATCGTCAACAACCAACTGTCACCTTAGAGGATTCCACTTTTGACCATATTTCTTTGACATCTGTTCAGCCATAAAGGCGTTCGAAGGATCCAGGATATGATCAGCGCCCCTCATAACCAAACTAATGTTTATCCGATTCGGATGAACCAAACTGAAAAACTCCTACATTTCGTAGGGCTTTACAATTCGATTCGAAAAATTCTAGGCGAAATCATCTGCAACAGGCTTGGTACCCTTATAGTCGGTGGTAGTTCAAGAGATAATGTCCGAATCGTATATCCGACGAGAGAGCTAATTGAAATTCTGTATCCGATTATCGTGCGAATGCCCTGATTGGATTCAATACACTTTTTGATATCGAACATCCGTCATCCGATATCGGTTTGAATTCAGATTTTTCTAGCATGCAAGGAGGTGCATGACTGGATCACTTACAGATCTCATTGAGAGAGAAATGTTATATCCGATGACAAATTAGTGTGAGAATGATGAATAAATATCCTCAGATGAATGTGGCAGTGGACATCCGTCTTCCGACGGATCGCTATCTAGAAATAGACTATCGAACAACCTATTTTGAGTTTGACTATAAAATAGTAGCCAGGAGGGTCTTTACATTGGAAGAGGGATTGAAAGATAAGTCATGGCGTAGTGAGTAATACGTGGAATCCGAATTCGAACATACGAAAGCTAAAAAAAAAATATTGGCACTGAACAAGGCCAAGGACTACCGAGACATACGTAGAACGTATTGTCCTATCGACAGCAGATAACCTATTACGAGGAAGCAGCAGAACCGAGTACATAATCACTAAAAATGTTAATAGATGGTCACACCTTATCGCAACATCCCTTGAAGAGTTTGGATTCGTTTAGGAGATGAAGAGAGCACTTCTCCGCGATTGAACCACACAAGCCAAAAAACGACAGGATTTGATGAGTTTGTCGAGGATAGATCTCTGCTGTTCCTGTCTTGCTCAACAGTGTACACAGAAAGCTGATACACTTGTCAGAACAAATTGGTAGGCATTACGAAAGCAAGTTGAAATCAATGGCCCTCGACAAGGTTCCATACTATAACCACTACTCTCTCTGGTGGTGATGATCTTCCACAGAGTTGTTCTGTTGACAAGAACGAGATTTGGCTGCTACCGAGAGAATCAGAGCTGTTGTTACCTAATTTTTGCAAAACGTGCAGTGTTCCATCGGTCCAGGGGACCTTAGGGTAATCAGACTCGAGAAGAGTCAGTTTTGAAGGATGCATGAAGGACCTATTGACAAGACAAATCAACAGCGAAATCTAAACTCTATTGACCTGTGGATTTTGTAGAACATGACATACAAATGCCAGAGGTGAACAACTGGAACTCGATCGGAAAGATCAGGAATAGTAGACACATGGTGTATGCCCTTTTGTCTAGGCTATAGCGACGCAAACGATGTCAACAACTTTGTTCAGAAAAATTTTAGAACATCGGAAGAGTATCAGAATATTATGTTCAAGTGAGCGATGAAGCTATACTCTGACAAGGCTGGTCTTAAACTGGCTTCTACGAGTCCTTCTGCGTGACATAAGACCTATCGCAACCTATCTGTTCTGCAGCCTAAAGAGTGTGTACATGTAGGTACAGAAATCAATATTAGAACAAGTATAGGTGTAAAGACACAACCTTGTGGTACACTTCTGTTTCTCAATTTGTGTCTCGAGTCGCTTGTCGGAGACAAGGATACGGAATGGAACAGTGTCCGAACAAATGTGGATGTAAACTCACAACCCTGTGGTACACATTTGCATCACCACTTCCCAGCAGCGATTGAATCCGTGTTCCAACTCTGTCGCTCCGTGGAGCAACAACTAACTTGATGGATAAGTTGTATCCATCTTCCAGCGATTCCCACGCGAAAGTTTCACATTTCCACCATATCACCAGCCACTTAGCATGCCATTCACTTTACGCACAGTTCAACTGCATCACATCTCGATCTGATTCATTGACCTGCCCGCCGCAGACCGCGCTCTGCGAACCCTCCTCTCAATTAGTCATTCAATTAAGCCACACAATCTTTCCTCCTCTCTCTCTTGCTTCGTATCCAATTCATTTAATCTTTCGCCTTGCACCAGTTTCATTAAATCAATTCACGCGAATACCAACGAAGTAAAAAAAACAAACAAACTCACCAAACCGCCACAATGAACGTGATTCCAAAATCGCGAAACGTGAAACCACAACCGAAACAAACTTCCTCCTGCGACTCATGCGATCGCTGCACGTCTCGCATTGCAGCCCCAATCCACAGTCCCTTCTGTTCCTCCCGTCGAAAGGGGGGTTTTGGGTCACCCACTGACATATCAAATAACGGAAGCAAGGCGTACACATGTGAGTATCCGAATCACGGAAAACCGAAACGACGACGACGACGACGACAGGTGGTCGACCAGCGATTTTCCACCCGATATCGTTAGATGACGAATGGGCACGTTCAGCAACCGCACTCGTCAGTTTGTCAAATGAATCAGAGCCTAATTTGATTATGTGTCTGTTGACGACCTAATTTTTTTTTTTTTTTTGAAAAACTCTCTGACGGCCCTCGCCGCCGCAGGATGTCAATTTAAAGTGCCGCACATGTGTGTGTGTAACCATTCTGCGAAGGAAAAATCCCTTCTTGGTAGCAAGGACATAGCCGTCTCTTTAGCCACATTTAACACGTAATTCCTGTGTGGTGGTGGCACGTTGCTCCAGAGCAGAAAAAAAAGGACATTTTACGAGCTCGGTTGTGTTTGTTCGAGGGAATTCCCCCCTCTGTGCGGGTCCGAAGGACGAACACAATTAAACCGGCGGAGGACAATCAAAATAGAAATAATTTTTCCCAGAACACGAGCAGAAGGGAAAAGTAAAAATGTAATTTAATGGGCCTAACGAGATGGTTTCCGTTTAATTAATTTGTGAGCAGCCCTCATTATTGGCGATGTTGAATCATAATTAATGCACTGCAGGCGTTGGAGGGATCAGGCAGGACCCTTGGCTTTGGGGTGACGACCGACGCCGAGTAATAAGTGATGTATTCGACTGGCTAGGGATTTTGTTTATGGTTACTTGGATAGGGGTTGGACTAAGCGGTCCTAAACGATTTATGTGAATTCTGGCTTTGTTCTGCCGGCACAACGCCTTGGTAATGGGATTCATGGAGAAATTCTGGGATTCACGACTCGGGCAAGCAGGTAATTTGGGTTTTCTCTTACATATGTATATGAGTATCGGGGAGAGGGTGGGAATTTAATAAGATTTGCTTGGTCGGCTTTCAAAACAAAGGACGATAGTTGCTTAACATGGTTTACATGGTTATCTCAGTGAAAATGGTGAGTCTGTGAAGCCGGGCAAATGACCGATGTTAAGGGATAACTCGACTGCAGTGATGTCCAACTGAAAACCCATTTTTCAGGCACTGACTGTCGTTAGATGAGTATTGTTGGAATATTTTCAAAATATTGGTAAATCAGGTGGCGTTCCACAAGGTTGCGTTCTAGGTACCCTACTTTGTACATTCGATGATTTTCTTTCACTGGATGTCTCCAAGAATTGTTCTTGGTTTTACGGCGAACCATAGTGACAGTCGGTGAGCAAGATGTTGTCGCAGGACTTGGCCTAAATACTAAGCCAACAATGTGAAACTGATAAGCAGCGAGGACACGAATCTTGTCGGACACCATTGGTGCCATGAAAGTCTACAAAAAAGGAAGCTACAGGGCTAACCAATGGGCAGGGAGCAAGCAGCCCGATTCAAATAGTTTCATTTAGCGCCGAAAGCTGTATATGTTCGCTGTCGAGACATGGGGTAGTTCCAAGAATAAATGCTTCAGGTCGTATCTACATGGACACTAGAGCCGTTTCCGATGGGTGCACTCAACATCACACCACGGATAAACGCGAATGCCTTGAAGCCTATGGTGGTTTCGACTACATTCCTAACGATGATGCGACACTGAAACCATTGATGGTTGGTGATTGTGACAAGTGTTGGCATGGAGGAGGGTTTCTGACGGAAATTCCTTCAATTTGTGAGGACGGACTTGAAATACTACAGCTCTGCTCATTAGGTGGCAAATTTTTAAGCAACTAAGGTTCGGAGATGCAGTTTTGTGTAGCAAAGACCTCACACGAACAACTAAAGGAATCCTATGTGGCATGGAGTGTGTCAAGAAAAGGGGAAAGAAGCTACAACCATGAGGTGTACGAGTTCTATACTGTCATCGACCAAGTAGGAGTTCAAATGCAACGACTAAGATGGCTGGGTCATGTACATAGAGCGGGTAGACAACAATGCTCCGACTTGGAGAGTCTTCGAGTACAGGAAGACCTTGTCTAAGGTGACGTGGTCAAGTGGAGAGGGACCTCAAACAACTTGACATGCGAAGGCTAAAGAGGATTGTTAGTTGAGACCCAGATCCACCCTGGACTGTAGCGCCACCTAAACAATCTTCGAAGCTGCGTACCAAGGATGAACTTAAGGCCACAAATCTCGTAATCAATGTATAAATGTGCCACAGGACATTGACAGAACGAGGACACTCCATATTTGTTAGAGTTCCTCAAGGTTCTGTACTAGGACCTGATCTTTTAACAAATTCTATAAACATGCATTGTGTTACACTGGGACTACACAAAGACGGTATCTTGGTGGACAATTATCAGGTTTTTGCTTCCATGAGTTAGTCGACCTGAAACTGACTGAATAGGAGTCGATGGTGGTGATGCCATACAGTAGCTGGTCATAACTAGATCAGATCTTAGCATCATGCGAACAAATTTGGTTAGATTCTTGGACTAGTAATGCCTTAATGAAATGGTTGGTCCGCGACAGGTTCCTTCTAGTTAAGAGAACACTTTCAGTGCCCTTCGTGAACCATTCAAGGATCACGTGGAAGCCTTACAGTGAATAGTATGTTGGAGATACAGTCGATTTGGGTGCTTTGCTTCCGAATCAGATGAAGTTCTCTGATCTAGGAGATGCCGTGGTGCCATTCTGTTTAACACCAACTTCCCTCTTTCAAGACACACTGTCTTGCTTCGTTGTGGGTCTGTTTTGATGCGTGTTTTCGTTTTGCTTTTTTATGAAATGTATCCTCAGCCATCAGGATACACTCTATAACTCAGCACTTCGGCATTTTACCACTCGCTTGACAGGATGTTTATCTGTCATTCTGTTGCTTTTATTATGATTATCTTTCAACAAAAAACAAAAAAAAAAGATGCACTTTGTTTACACACACGAAAAAGTGCGGGAGTGGGTTATAATAAGAGTCCCTGCGACACGCTGCACTCGATGACGGACGACAACAGGGAGCCTGGCTGCTGTGTGTGTGTGAAGTGTTTTGTTCCTGCATCCATTCTCGGATGATAATTTCCAGTCCCAGAGCGTTCGTGTTTTTTACGCAACGAATGCAATTGCAGGTCCTCCACGAAGGGGCAATGTTTGTCAACGGTTGAGTCACAAAAGAGGAAAAAGAAAAAAGGAATCATAAATACGAAAACGAAGGGTTGCGCCCTGCCTGCCGTCTGTCTCAAGGGACCAAAGGGTTGGGAGTTGTTTACTTGTGGATTTTATGTCCATGATTACTATGACTTTTCGGTTTAAATGAACGATTCCGTCTTGGGTTTCCGGTAATGGGTTTCCATAAATTTTAAATGCTCAGCTAGGGATGCCCGTTCCTTTATCCTTTTTGTTGGTTTTGATGAACATTTGGAAATGGAAATGGAAATGGGAATCATGGAAGGAGCGCCCAATCCCATTGAGTGATTACCAAAGCAAGACTTGGGTCCACAGACAATCGAAATGCACGATGGGACGATGTGCCACTTTGGGGGGATTAACCATGCCGTGATGGAATTCTGTGAGTTGCACATGCAAGGAGCCATTTCCAGAAACCATTGCGTGCCCGATGGGTTGCAATCGGCTTGGAGGTCACATCTCATCGCCGCCGCCTCGTAGGAAACCTGCAAACCTACTTTGTGGATGAGTTATGATGTTGCCATCGAAAAGCGAATCCGGTTTGGGAATGCGAATGCAATCGCAGCTCTAATTAGGCTCGGAGCACTAGGAACGTTTGGCGGTACCATTAACGTGTTGCAATTAAATTGCGCCAAGCAAGCCAACCAGAGGAGCTGGGCGCACGCGGCGGGTATGAATAGCAGTTGAGACATGCGATGACTAAGCCACACTGCGCAGTCGTCTGACTTGGGGCCAAGTGCGCTGGAATGCAATGGATTTTATCGTGTTTGGGAATGAATTCGCCTTAATGGCGATCCGATGACTGGTTGTTGCGTCGAAGTTCGATTTCAAGACATGCCCGGGATTGTTTCTCAAACGTTATTGTCACAATAAAACAATTTCGACGATTGGGGCTTAGATTGGGGGTTCTTCAATGATTTGCTGGCAGGTGCTCCTTAGGGCTGTGAGGTGGCAGTGATTCAGAAGGCCACCCAGGTGGTATTTAGTGAGACTCGGTAATGGGTATACCATTGGCAGATGGTTGTTGTGGGCACAGATTTCAACACCTAATCGGAGAGGCACTGATGCCAACCAGTGGTGGAGATATTACTCACTGACCACATTACAAGCCTTTTCGAATGAAGGCACTAGGTTCCAAGTGGTAATACTTGGCCTGATGGTGGAGGTTGATTGGATTCGGTAATGTTAAGGGTTTCCATCGATTGTTTTCCAAAAGTGATTGAGGGAGGAAAATGTCTGATGTTCTTGAAGTGCAAAGTGGTGCACGACAGGGTTCCGTACTCTGACCACGACTGCGCTTATGGTCATCAACAGCGAACTTCGACTACTACTAGGGTAATGGTAGTCTCATGACCCACAATTTGGAAGTCGAAGCAAGCTACGGAACATTCCCGGGCTGCAGGTCGAGAGAGTGCAGAACTTCCTACATTTAGTAGCCTTGGTCTCTGGCCAGGATGGCACCGAACTAGATGTGGATTGGAACAGATAAGGCTGAGGTTCCGGTCAAATGTGGACTCAGAACGGTTGTATGGTTGTAGTTCTTGGTCAAGTTTCTTACACAAGAGCTGCAAAACGAAGGTGGCTATGAAATGGTGAAACGTTTGAGCGAAGACAAAAAACTAGGCATCTCCAGGCGGAAACAGTTGTTGGGAATGGAAACCGCTTGGTAGGAGTTGGAAGGAGCTGATCGCGATACACTGTTCCTAACATGAGGGCGAGCAGGCATGACTCACGTTTTGTATCCTTCAAGGGAAGAATGGAACTAAGGAAGGAAAGTACTGGGTACCTGGTCCTTATCCTAGATTGAAAGCTGAATCGAAAAATAGCCAATTCACCTCTGTTCGCAGCAAAATCTTTAAACAGAGATGTGAACTTGAATTTAAGGTGACTTCTAAACGCCTGGACAAGAAAGTCCATAAGAAAGCAGAGTTGGTACTGTCTACAAGCTAGAGGTCTATGAATCCTACAATTCAAAACTCCTTTAGTTGAAAGCGAGTCTGTGACAGCGCGAAATATTCGTTCGACAACTTAACTTAAGAAAGCCAAGCCCCAGGCCCCAGAACCAACCGATAGAAGCACACATTCAATGGTTGCCGAGCCCCACTTTGGAAAGCACCTTGTAGTGCATGAGTATCCATAGATTGAAAAGCACAGTAACCAAGACAGAACCCTGCCGCACTTTACCGAATATACGTCGGATAGTACAATAAATCGGGCTAAGAGGTCTTACGGTTGCATGACGGAAGAGGTTTCCACAATGCTTGTTAGGAATATTGTCTATCACTCTATCTCTTCCTTCCTTTGAAAAATTACTCTACTGGTACCAAACCTTAGAAAGCTGGAAGGCTATAGAGAGCTGGAACCTACGAAATGAAGACATCGACGGGAATCGGTGGACTAATAAGAGGAGCAACCAAGTCACAGTAGGAACAGTAGTAGTAGTGGATAGATTGGTTAGAGTTAGGTTGCAAAGCAACAAGATCTAGACCGAGTAATCGTTCGAGTTGACGTACATAGGTTTTCAAAGACCTTCCAGAAAGTGGGCGTGTCATTTCTTCATTTCAAAATGTTCATTCTTTGGCATTTTTAAGTTGATTCATGTGTCATGGATCTCTTTTAGACATAAGCACCGCTTATATCATTAGTTTCGCTGGAATGAACGAAATTCATTCGCTGTTCTATATTAGTTTCATAGAACAGTTCCGAGTTCAGACCCTTGTGGGACACCGTCAGATATGAAAAACTGACGTACCATACATATCTCAAGAGTATTCGTTTTTTGCGATGCTCGTATCTGCACCTTGGAGCTTGCATCTCTTAGTGTATCTGTAGTGCAAATTTCCAATCCAGAATGGCTGGCGTATCGTTTCAGTTTCTCTCCTCGAAATTCTTCGAGTTAAAGTCGATTCGATTCGATAGCCGATAGGAGATTAGCTCGTAAATTCCCAGCACTGCTTGGAATCGAAATTCTTTTCCTCGATTACTTCATTACTCCCGCCCTGGTGTTTACATTGCTATCGCCCTTGTGATTGCTGGCTGGCAAGTGTAGTATTCCACTTCGACTATCATTATACCAATAACCCGGACGGAGTCCTCTTTGATTCTTTCTATGTATACGAACGATGTAACGCCGATTACATAACGTCTTATCGCCGAGAAGAGCCCGAGATGTCAATGTATACAATCTGTAGATACATTGTAATCGCAGACGGCTTACTGTGTCTCGTTATTGATTTTTAATTCAATGTCATCGTGATCGTGTAATAACGTATTCAGGGGAATCAACAGAGGGTCCAATGGTCAAGGGCGGTGTAAGTGTTTTGTTACTCGTATCTCTGACACTTACGTCATAGAAAAGCTTCTAAAGTGGTCTGACAGGCTGTGGTTTGTCACATAAAGCAACCTGACACACCCCAAAGGTCTAAAGGTCTCTGTATCAAGCCCCCTACTAACTACGTGCACTTACTCCGCTTGCAACCCTCGTCTAAGGGTTCAGCATGCGTGTGCCCTTAATAGTAACTTACACCTAACCTCCTGCACTTAATGTCATTAAATCCTGTTTGCCACGGTTCGCGGCACCGACTGCTCCTCGTCGTCTCGTTAAGGGTTCAGTTCACTTCGGTCGCCTACTCTCGCAACGATTCGCGATAAGTAGTTGCGACGCGACTTAATACTCCTTCGCATGGCATGCGGTTAGCAATTAATTAAATTTCAATATTTATCCTTTGCAAGCGGAGAAGTGTTGGGTCCTTTGCTGATGGAATAATAAATCTGGAAACTACTTGATGGGGCAGTAAGGTTCACTATGCCACAGTCAACGGGTTCGCTGTAAGGTCGCAGAAGAGGAAACGGTTGGCTGGCATCCTTAGACAAAAAGGAAGCTGTTAACGCCGTCGTAAATGGAAAGAAATTGAAAGGAACTCATTTCAATATCTTAATTAGAAACTACGTGTCGGTCTCCGGCCTGCTTTTCATTTTTTTTTTGTAAATAAAATGCTACCCAACGTATGACGGAAGGCGACAGGATACTTGTCGACGACACGGGCGGAAGGATGTTGCTGAGAAATTGAAAAAGAAAAAAGGGGTGAACTGGAGTTTGTAATTAGAAGCGAAGGCGATCTCAGGTTTCTGCTTTTGTTCTTCGATGGGAATACAGTAGGGCTGGCAGGGAAGGTACCAGTTTTCAAACGAAAAAAAAACTGGCTTCTTCAGTTCTCTTGGCATCCTGCCAGCTAGGGACAGAAGATGTCAATGGTACCTCATTTCTAGTCTTGTCTTGGAGCTTCTACTGTCTATGATGCCAAAATCATGCTTAACGCCAAGGCTTAGAGCGGTAGATGTTGCCTGTCCATGCATGGCTGAAAGAATGGCATTCGTCAAATCGGATGCCACTCAACTCCATACGATCTGCCAGGATTAAGGGTTTGAAGCGTTAGGTGAATAGATTTCACTCTTATGAGCACCCATAACCAATTGAAATGAGCTCCCTTCATTCGCTCTACTTTCACTTCTGAGAGGCTTAGGGTTACATGGGAGGGCCGGCTAAAAGGTGATCGGAAAAATGCATTTGAAGGGGAGCCCTTTGCGGACACAAAAGCCACCTAAAGGGCTTGTTCTGGTCGAAACACTCATTCGAGAGAGCATTAGACCGTGCCAACCGCTGTATACATTCTATTGTGGGCGTGGCTTTACCCAATTATATCAAAAATTCATAAAGTTTGGTGAGATTCTCAAAATAAAGTGCTACCCCATCACTGGACACTGCTTAGCAAACTGAAATTGTTTTCTTTAAGGAAAAAAATGTCAGAAAAGTAGGCGTGGCCTTAGGCAATGTATACAGAGGTTTCACATCGGAAGGCTTTCTTTCATCACTCTCAACCGGAGACGGAGTGTTACTCAAGTGTTATGCTGTCCGAAATAACGCTTTGAAAGGCTTAACACTGATCGCCTTACAGTCGTAACATGTGATCTGATTCCGAAATGTGAGATACGACGTTCATTGCGCCAGACCTCACCTACAAGCTTATGAAGAGCGTCTTCAAAGGGAAAACCCGATTTCAAGGAAATGATGGTATTGCCTTCAATGAAACTAAAAGCAGAACAACATAACGTGAGACAGACAGACTGACAGTTCAATGCACTCGTCATGAAAAAAAAAAAGAAAGCATTAACCACGTTGTAACAAATTTCCAACGTGACTCCCACAAAAGTCTGTCTCCACACCATGCCGAGTGTCAAGCGCCATCCAGCGCGACCAAGTGAACACGATGCGAGAATGTCAGCGCGCAAGTAAATATGTCACATTGCTGTGTCTGTTGTTTAGAAAATTACATAACAAACAAACTTTACCTGTTAACAGTTCACGCAACAACGTAATGACGAAGAGAGTACAAAGCAATGTAAGGAACCCAACCGCCGAATGTATCTGTCCTCCCGAGACAATGGGTTCAGTGAAACGATATGTACCTGTTGTTCCCCTCGTTAGTTCTCCAAATTTTCTTCGGTCGTCTGTGCCCATTGATGTTCCTCAGTCTGTATCTCTGGGCCCCCTTTGCCACCACTTAGCCAGTCAGTTGAGATGGAAAATTATTGAAGATTACTCACATCTATTGCAACCAGCCGACGAATAGGTTTGGTAACAAGAACAGGCAACCAGCACGGTTCAGTTGTTGTTTTTGAGTTGCAAGGAAGGAACGGAAGGAACCCGAAAGGTTCATACATAGCCCCTGTCTTCCTTGGATAGGTTTTCGTATCTATTACCAACACATTGAATATTCAAAAGGAAAATTGTCTTCCATTCGAGGTGGGGGTATAGGTGGAGGTGGTACACAAGCTCTTCCGGTGAGGGGGAATATGTTTAAGAAAACGTTCGTCTCCTTAAGTCAATATTTGACAGTCAGAGTGTTGGATTTACGCTGAGTAAAGTGAAGAGCGGATGCAAATATTTGTAACAAGATACAAATGTATCTATTGAAGTATATTTGTTTTTTTTTTTTTCTTGGGGGTTATACACATTTTTCCTTTGTTGTTGTTGGTCGGGGCAGTAACGAAACAACTTGATGTAGGCCAAGGAAGGAGGAGAAATCCATATTTGTGGCGAGGCAGAAGCCATCCGGGGTTCGGTTTGCAATCGAATTGAATTATTGAAGAGGTAAAGTGGTACTGTTGAGACAATTATTTAAGAATTTTGTTGTTTATATTCCTAAAAGGAAACACATTAAGCTCTCACCTTAGAGGCTTCCTCAAGCTATTAGACAATTTGATATGGAAGAAGGCAGAGAGTATATAATGCTCTGTGGTCGATGACTTGCCACTATGAAGGCCATACTTTGGAATAGGAGTATCCTACCAGAGACGTGACCTAATACATATCTTGGTCTTGGTACAGCAAAACCTTTCCTAGTCACGGTATACAGGGGGCATCCACAAAACTGTGAGAAGAGCAGAAATAGATCACGACGTATACTAGTCGTGAAGATCTCGCTAGATTTCAGGGATCTTTACAATTTATTTGGACTGATTTTTGGATACAACATCAATCAAGTGGCTGCCTCTATTGGCCAAAGCAAAATGTGCCATTTTTGCTGGGTTTTCCACCACTTTTCCGACCATCTCGGGCGGTATAGCAATGATTTCGAGACGAATGTTTGCCTTGAGCTCGTCAATTGGGGCTTGTTGGGGTACACTTTCCTACAACCCCACAGAAGTCCGTAGGGGTTCGACGAATATTGTTGTCAGGCGGTGCTTTGACATGCACTTTGAGTTAACACAACTGTAAGCATAGAGACGGGCTATGCACAGCTAAGTTCTGTATATCACCAAAGCTCCTACCAGCAACAATGGACAAACAGTTTACAATCATACACTTTGGGCCTAATAAAGTGGGCGTGTCATCTTGCACTTTTGTTGGAATTATAGCGAATACATTGAACTGATACCATCTGGGAGACTCCACAGTAAATTTTTCAAAAACACCCACAAAATGTGGGCGTGGTCATGTATGTTCTTCAGGTAAACTGTAGAGAATTGAAATTTTTTTTGACAAACTTTTACAATTTCTAGTGAAAATTTTTAAGAAATTAAAGAAAACAACTTCGCCTTTGTCACGAACTTTACAAATTTTAATTTAATGACGAATCGCTGAAGCCATTTTCGAGAAAATCAGCCTTAATTTTCAAGTTAGAGTGGTAATTTCCATTTCTTTTCGAATCGTGGCTCCACAGACTCCAAGTATGAACCAAATCCTTCCAGGCTTTCGGATCGCAGTCAAGCATACAGACAGATGCATACTGCATCGTAGTTAGATGATTTTGACAAGATGATACACTGTCAACATCTTTTGACAGATTGCTGGCGATTCCCCTATCAACACTGATAGTGACAACGCAGGTTGTCAGAAGTGCATTCGCGAATATCAAGACAGAAAATGTGCAGTAATCCTACAGCTTCGAACTGAATAGCCATAATGTTTTAGTAACCAAGTACTCAGCTGCAACAACTAGTAACGTTACCAGCTGAAAGAACAAAGCAAACCTTACTTAAAACCCCTTCTCATCCTAGTCCTGATCTGGAATGAATTCCAACAATGACGGATCAGGAGATCCTTAACTGATTCGTGGGAAAAATCTTTGAGTATCGAGAAGAAAATTCAACGACTAACCTTATGAAGTGAAGATCAGTTTTGAATTCAAACTGAAATCAGCTCAAAAAGGACCAATTCGGTTGAGGACTTTTGTGCTCATTGAAATCTGGTTTCACCTCATCCCATGAGGTAAGGATGTCGAATACAATATAAGTACAAGCAAGAGGCTTCAAAGTACATTGGTGGACCAGTACTATGTCTTACGACACAATAACTTACTTATGTCATCCCCAAAACTAGAACTAAGCGTCCTTGAAAGCTCCTCTAAGTCACACAGTTCTTCAAGTAAACACCAATCCATGGAAGCTCGGACTTGATAAGTCTCTCTATTCAAGCAAGACTTGAGCCTGCTTTGTTCCTGTGTTTTGAAAGTTTTTAGCGAAATCTCAACTCAATTCCTTTTAAGAAAGTCGACTTAAAGTGATTTTTGAAGAGCTCCGCCCTCACAAAGTGGGCGTGGCGACACATATTGTATGGACCATTTGCTTAGTAAGAATGGCTACACGTTTGTTTTGATATATCTTTATCTTAGGGGACACTTCACTACATTCAGCACGTCGTGAACTTCGGCGCAGATTTTCCGGTCATCCGGCACCAACTGGGCAAACAACACTACGAGTATGGGACAACGGGAGATGCTGCTAAGTTTGGCCGGCCCCAGAGCACGACCACACGACGTGCCACGCAATTGGGCATCAATTGGTGTTTTTAGAGAGAATTTCAGAGAAAGACTGTAAGATGTTCGCTTACAAAGTACATCAGCTGTTAGCTGTTGACCACCAAGTGTGTGTAACCTACGCTCAAGCCATCCTAAATCTCGACCACAAGGAAGACAACTTTTTATCGAAAATCATCTTGAACGACGAGGCCCATTTTCCTCTCTGGAGATACATGGAATAAGCAAAGTTATAGCTTCTGGGGCAAAGTTAGTTCAGGGAGTGGTGTTTACGCTGGAGGCGTCATCGGGCCTTATTTTTTCGAAAACGCAGCACGCCAAACGACTACTGTGAACGGCAAGCGCTACAGAGCCATACACAACGACTTTCTCCTTCTTCAATTGGAAGGAATTGGGACTAGAGAACCTGTGGTTCCAAAAGGACGGAGCAAAGGCACATACTGCACAAGCCACATCCGAAATTCTGAGCGCTGCATCTATCTATCTGCGGGTCGCCTAATCTATCGTTAAGATGGCCTGATTTCAGACTTCTTTTTGCGAGGTTTTTTGAAGTCCCGAGTCTATGTCATCTAGCATCAGAGTCTTGAAGCCGTGAAAATGAATATCCAGCAAGGATGCAAGGACCAACACCAGGAAGTTCTGCAAGAGTGATAAAAAAAGGCAGAAATTCGGCCCGAATGGTCATCAATTCTAGCGGCGGCCACTTAACCGATATAATGTACAAACGTGCTGCTGATTGAACCAAGGCTTCTTAATCAGTTCATGACACTGGAGATGCAACTCTCCTGTTAAGGCAAGGCAGCCAAGGCTTCTTAATCAGTTCATGACATGGGAGATGCAACTCTCCTGTTAAGGCAAGCCAACCAAAAAAGGATTCTCTTGGAAACTGGTCAGACACTTACAGTATACGGACTCTAGTGCACGAAAAGTTTGCAGCAATTCACTGCAACACAAGAATAGGGAACCTTTCCAATCATTCTAGCAGTCGAATCCATAAGTTGTTTTGGATGGATTTTTAACAATTCGACTGAAAAACTGAAGTTAACAAAGCCGTCAAAGGCAATAGGGGACCATCTACTCCAGGGGGTGCTTGACTTTCGTGAAAGTTCTTATTTGGCTTCAAATTAGGCTCTTTTTCGGTTAAAAAAAAACGTACAAGGGACACCCCTATAGCCCTTCTAGTTGCGAGTCAATGTCCCACTTTGCGTCTCTGATCAAAAAACCTTCAAAATTTCTACCTCACGCTTCGAGTCCCTTCCCCTAAAAAGCCAAATCAAATTAAATTCTTGTACTCACCCACACTTTAAGGACGGTTTTCAAAACAAAATAAGAACTCAAGTGCACTTACCTGTAAAGAGAAAAAGAAAAAAAGGAAAAAAGTTAACAATTTGGCTAGAACGACAAATCAGAAACTTGAGACAAACAAAGTGAATGGGAAATCGTTTTCTCAAATTAATTTTTCCATTCAAAAACTCATTAATCATTCGGCTGTGAACTGCAGAATGTAATTCAATCCGATTCGGAGGAAACCAAAAAACCAAGAAAAAAAGAAACGTTTATCATGCACGAGCCATCGAAAAGCGTGGTAGTCACCGCTGCTGGTTAAGATTGAGATACGAGTAACAAGAAACATTTTTTCTCTACTTTTTGGGGATAGAACTTCGGTTTTTTTTTTGAATAAGTTTGACTGAGATTTTCGTCAGAATTCTAGTTGGTACCGGACAAGAGGAGGAGGAAATGGTTGAGGTTTTAACAAGAAGTAGGTCGGTGGAACCAGGGAATGGATGAGTTGTCCGGATTTTAATGGAAACATTTGTTGTTTCCCAGATGATCGATGCATAGTCATGAGATTTTGATTGGAATGAGACGTATAAGGTAACCTTAGATGCGAAGAGTTTATCAGAATCCATTCAGTGGTGTGGTGCATGGTTATGACTTGGGTCTGGGGGTGTTCCCTTCATGAGTAAGCTAAAGGGTCATAGATCCCCAATGGAGTGAAGTATCTGGGAGTGACTTTGGATCAAGAACTTCTTTGGGCAAAGCATGAGACTTATCACCGAAGAAAGGCCTTCCAATTCACTCAAAGGGCCATCTCTCTCCTTGACTTCTGCAACAAAATATGAAGAACGACCTGCCTTCGCTTTGGCAGGAGTTTTTATTCTAAGACCGTGGTTCCATGGATATGCCATCTGATACAGTGGCACCGACACTTCGACTACTGAGCAAATCTAGAACTAACCTTCCTTATATTCAGACTTGGATTCAAGCACGGTTTGAGCCTGGATTGGGGTGTAGTCAAATCTACATGGAACGCTTCAATGTAGGCGGGGTCTTCGTGCAGACCAATTCCACTATACTTCACTGTGCGATATGTGAGGCCTGCAGGAGTCTGTGTACTCTGAAGCTTTTTAAGCCACCACTTCCGGCATAACCAACTCAAAACTGGTCAAAAGATGTAAAGAAGAACTCATATCCCTCAGCGTAAGGAAATGAAAGCGCCGATAAGCTGGGTAGAACAGGTTCGGAATCAAACGACCTACTAACAGATCACTCGATCCAATCGCCCATTAGCCTCCTCACTTCCAAGATCTCCTCGGACTTCTACAGCAAGGCCTATGCTAGGTGAAAAGCACTCTCCTTTCAATACAACGACGAAATGATCAAGGAACTCCTACCACTCCATAGGCCCCAGTTGACCCTCCTCATTTGTGCCCTCATAGGCAACCCACCTCTGAAGAGTGAGAATCAACAGCACATACCTATGCACAGGCTGCAGCGACACAGAGGTAGAGGAAGACACCTCGCACTTCCTCTGCGAATGCCCAAGCCTCTGCAGAACCAGATACCTAATCCTCGGAAAAGTATCTTTCAAGGACCTCAGCAAACTGGCACGCCACCCAAAACCATCTTAAAATTCATCATGAAAACGGGTATCCCACATCGGGGAACCCAATCGATCGACAGTTCCGATTGATACTGTACTTCTTTGGCTGTAGTCGGCTCTTAAACCTACCTAGGGCAAGGCTCAGAAGTTGACTTCTTAGGACTTAAACATGCGCTGGGGCTTTCCTCATCTGTGGTCAGTACTTCCATTTATGATTGACTTCCTTACGAACACAGCTCTCCAAGCTGCAGGCAGGGTGCTCTTTGGCTTAAAAAACACTAGCACTGTCTATGACGCTGGTGATAACTTTGATCTCTACATCCACGAAGGAATACCAATTGATTTCATGTCCTCTCACAGCCCTATTGTTCTGAGGTGCTGGGCAAAGGTTGGTGTTGAGGAAGTCATTCCACGCCTTGCATCATTGCAGTCCGCATGGTGGAAGGTTGTTTCAAAATGTGGACCGCATTTGTGACATGCTAGTGTGATCTCATTCCCAGTGTCCATCTAGCCAAGAATCCACACTCTCCACTCAATCCTTCAACCTTCATGAGCTGCAATAAGTTCCATGATCCGGTCTTACTACTTTGAGTAGTGAAACCTCCTTCCAAAGTGAATCCTTGAAAATCATCAGCCTGCATGGAGTGCTCTCAAGTGAGCATATGTTCCAAGAACGTCCACTTCAGGTTTATATAGTGCCTCCCCGAGGGGAAATATGGTAGAATGTTGGGTGCGTCTTAATAGTTTAGTTTCCAAATGCCCATCCGCCCAAATTCAATGAATTTCAACACCAACTGAGGTGGTGAATGGGCGTTTTTGACGTGTTCGTTACAAAGCCAAAAATTCACTGTTTTTCAGCGCAGTCTAGTGCCAAAACCGCTCGTCAGAAACTCTAAGTTGACTACTGGATTTGGTAGCAAAATTTCTCTACTTTGCATGAAGTGCTCATCTTCCATAGTTTTCGAGATACAAGTGGCGTTTTTTGATCTGAAGCCGATCTCCTCCAAGGCAGCAAGCTTCAAATTCGGATTCAGCAACCCAAAAGCCAGTCACAACCTCCCCAAGTTTGTTACGAAAACGCCAGTTTTGACCACAGATTGACTGGTCTACAAGGAAAGGGTTTTCCAAATGTTTGTTTGGTGTGGACAAGCCTTAAAATGGGTCTTCAATCCTGGTAGTTCAATGGACCATTTGTCCGTTCTGTGAAGCCCTTCCCAACCCGACAGACAAATCAAACTCGTCTCATTCCAAAGCCACTTTGTGGACTCAACTCAAGAAGCCCCCAAGACAGTCCGGCCTTAAAAGCAATTAGCTCTCGTCTCCCAAGAGCCTAATAACCCTCATCGGATTCCGAGCACATTTCTGGGTCAAAACACACACAGTTGTGTGCTGCTGCTGCGTGTGTTGTTCTTGGCCAGCAATTTGCATAACAAGTCGTTTCCTTCTCTTCTCTTGGCGCGAAACCGTATCTGGGTTAATCTCCATTGAGGGCTAATTAGACCAGCAATCAAGTGTTCCACTGCTAAACGATGATTGACATTGCTTCACCATTCAATAAAACAAACAACGATTCCACATGCAAATTATGGTTCCAAGAAAATCAGCTCTCCGCTGATTCATAGGAATCGTATCTACGCCCCACAGTACTGGTAAGAGATGCCAATTTATCTCGAATCGAATTCCGTGGAAGTGTAACACCACAATTGTTATGACTTTGCGAATTAAATGTCAACTGATACCGGGCCGAGTGCAGCCTCCTAGCGGTGACAAAGTGAGAGGAGCACTCGCCCTGTCCAGAGTATGTATGTATGTCTTCCATGCTTGGAATCTCAGCTGACGCAGCATAGGAGTATACTGGCGACGACAAGTTGATTGGTGGAGCACTGAACTAGAAACCGACACACAGATGCAGTTGGATTACAGACTTCAGATACTTCGGTTTGTTGTACCTAATTGGTGGAATTGCGAGTACAAATCGTCTCTGGCTGTGACGTCTGGTGGACGGTTTGTTTTTTGGACTCTCTGTGCTGTTCTCAGTGATTGCGATTTGCCATCGGCCGGTTTCGCGTGCTGATTTCTTGTTTTTAACCAGTCAACCCCTCCTCGTCGGTCGGTGGCGAAGCAGATGATGTATGACGATGAGTCTGCTCTTGGCAATGATGACATCATCGCGTTTATTTGTGTTCTTTTGTGCTCTCCTTCCTTCCCTCCTCCTTCACTCTTGTTTAATCTGCCTTTGTATGGTTTTTTCTTCTCGTTTTTTTTCGGTGATTATGGAAGTAATTTGTTGAAAGTGCTTTCAAGGTATTTCTCTGACATTCGGGATGTGGATGACGAGGGTTGCATAACGATTAGAATTTTTTACTTTCCAAGCATTGTATTCCGAAAATAGGGGGTTTTTACGCAGTAACTCAGTTTTGCGTAAATGTTTTCAATATTTTTGAGGAAAGGGAGCGGATGGAGTTCGGTTACAAAACATGAACAGTGATGCTTTGTCCTGGCCTCCGACTCCAAGAACTTGTCTAGATTTTGGTTTACAAAGTCAGGAAAACATTCAACATTCTGATATAGAAAACCGCGGGCTTCTGTGTTTCAAAAACTAAAGAGCTGGGTGTCTTCATAGAATCCTCTTCACAACAGCGATTATCTGTAGATACTCCCTCACATCCCTGGTTTAATAGACTGACACTTCGTTGCCAATGCGTCGCTCTGAATCTTCTAAGTCAGCGAAGCTTGATTGAACATAACCCGGTATGACATTCCCAAACACTAAGACAGAGACTTCTGGCAAACGCAAGACGGACTGAAAGACTTGCATCATATGTAGGTATACCGCAAGGTGGCGTTTCGACACCACTTCTTTTGACTCTTTTACCAACCGACTTAGAATTCAGAAGTATCTTTCGATCCTCTATTACTTTCAAATGCATATCTAGGTTAGTTTCTCTAGGCCCGATCTTACGTGAGACTTTTATGGAGAGCGGAAGAGTTGGTCCTACTTTAGTATCCTTAGGTTCGAACCTTCGAGTATGAAGCTGTGATACAGTAGAGGTATTCCTCCTGGAAGGGGAAGGAAGTATTTTTTGTTGATTCGAGTAGGAATAAATAGAACAGGTGAAAGAGTACATCCCTGCGGGACACCAGAATTTCTGACAAATATCGTTGAAGACACACCATCTACCACAACTGGGATCGTTATGTTTCGTAGGAACTTTCCCATCTACCAACAAAGCTATTGTGGTAGACCATGAAAGTAAGGCGTGGTTAGAACTTCCTTCGGGCTCAGATATTCCTGCCTCATATGCTTAGGTAGTTGTCTGAGGAGAGAAAAAAGTATCCAAAGTCGATTGGATTACCCGAATCCGTGTAGCATCTTCCGCGACCTGAGAGAGACTCAGGCTTGAGGATCTAATGACTCCGATATCAGTACCAACGAGTGGCAAGTTTGTAGCCAATCAATCTTCTACCGCTGGACATTTTTGTTAAAACCTCGGCAGCTATAAGTGCCCTGAGAATAAGTCAGGCAGATAGCTGGAATCATAATGCAACAAGTCATTCCATGATCCTGGAGAAATATCTAGGAAAAGTCTATACTACGGATTACCTCACTCCGTTCCTAGATTTTCATAGACCGTTTACTAGCTCGTTCCCAAGCAGGGAAGAATGGAAGGATGGTCAGCCTGCCAACACACGTTCCATCTCTATCTATACAGATGGATCTAAGATGGATGTAGGCGGAGGGTCTGGCAATTTTTATGAGCAGCTGGGAATATTTAGATCAGTCCGCCTCCCGAACCATAGCAGTGTTTTCCAAGCGGAGGTCCTGGCAGTGACAATAGCTGCCCGTGAGACTGCGATGAAGGCAATACCACCGGAAGGTATCACCTTTTTCATCGACAGCCAGGCGGCAATAAAAGCGATTACTGCAATCGAAATAAAATCAAAGCTTCTTGGAACACAGCACAAGGTGGCACTCTGCTGGGTCCCTGGACACGAAGGTATTCCAGGCAATGAGAAGGCAGACGAATTGGCAAGAAGAGGCTCTGAATCTACATCGAAACAGGTAGACACCTTGGTGTTCATCCCGCCTTGCACATTGAAGCAAAAGGTAGTAGATGGACCTCCCTGGACACCTGTGTGATCACCAGAAGCCTATGGCCTTGCTTTGACAAGAGTAGGACCGACCGAATTATGCATCGTTTACCAATGGGCAAGGGACTTTTTCCCCTTTGGGTATCACAATGGGTCTGTATTGACCTGAGTGTGGAGACGTTATCTAGTCGCCTACCCACATACCTAACCTTGTAACCAATCCTCGTGTATCACAACTGAACAACAACGTTGAACGACAAAATATCCAGAAAATAGAGTTCCATCAACTCATCACTCTGTCAAGCCTAGCAAGCCTACTCAAATCAAAAATCGAAACCGAGTTTCCAGTTCGCATCGAAGACATGCAATCTAAGTCCCAGTTTAAGCCTAAACCAGATGGAATTGAATTGCCTGTAAGTGCTGTTGAGATAGCATGAGATAGCAGAGTGTAACATCATGACTTTGTTAAAGCCTACTAGCACCGGTCCAGCTTTCAAGTTATCATCTATAACTCATTTTCTCCAGTAAGGGCACGGTTTACTTCTCCTTTTGTTGGAGCAAGCAACACTAGTAACTGTGCAGCCGGCTCGATCGCAGTGATCTGTCAGAAGATCAATTCTCCAATAACCCTGCTCCTCATGAAGAAGATTTCTGCCTTTTCTGAAGCCCACTGATCGTTTGCATGTTGTCGACTCAATGACAACCTCTTTCCCATTTCTGACAACGTGGCACACAACGATTTGTTCCGCCTGAACTACTCATGTATAAAAATCTCCAACAAGTTTCACACGCATCTCCTGGGAGATGAACGACTGCGTCAGCAGCATATAGCCTCTCTCAAGCTGACACCACATTTCATTCGAATCCATAAACTCGAAAGTGTCAACGAAAACAACATGACGTCTGACACATTTCCGCTGTCAACCTGACACAAATGCGAAAACTGTCAAATTTATAGATCCTCGCCGCAAGAACTGTATCATCGCCGTTAACAACGCAATAAAACATCCAAATCGCTTCGAAACTATCTATTTTCGAAATGAAAATTCGAGTTAAAAATAAACTTCAAACTTGCACCGAGAGCCAGCTGCACATTCCACCTGTTCATGGCTGCCGAAACGAAAGCGTATGCACGTCTGGCGAGGGGCAAGACCCTCGTCACAGATGGACACGAATCGGTTGATGAAAACCAATTTACAAACAATCTTTTGCCAAATAAAGGGTCGACCGACAGAGAGAAGGCCTCCCTCTCTGCTGGACCATAACAAATCTCATAATCACAGATGTAATCAATTTTCAATTTAGATACGAAAATTTGCTTCTCTCCGGCACACGGAACACACAACTTTCCACCATGTGAACGACGGACGCTTTTGGATGTCGGCCAATTTTCCGGCACACAATTCTCTCTCTCATAACCAAGTTTTCCTCGACTTCATTAACGGAACACAAAAAAAAATTTCAATTTCAATGTTTTGATGCTGCCCCTCCTCTGGGGTATGAAAGATACTTTTTCGGTTTTTCGTTTGTTTTTTGTTTGAAAAAGTCGTTCAAAGTCAAGATACACACGAGTTCTCGGCTGTCGGCCGTCGGTATGTAAACACGCCTGACGGACAATCTGCTAATTAATCAGAAACAGAAATGTTTGGAATTTATGGTTAGAAAGTTCCGCTCCTCCTCGCTCTACTCGCAATCGCACGAAACCGAAGCGAACTAGAATTTCCGGCTGACGGACGACGGACGAACGTTTGACAAACACTTCCCCCAAACTCTGCTTATCGGCGGCCGGCTGTGTCAAGTTAGTCGTCTAAACGCTTGACCTGGATTGTTATCTGCTTTTTAGTGGCAATTCGATGACGATTATGGCCCGCTTGAGTGGCACTTCTTTCCAGTTGAGGCGTTTGTTTGTGATTACTTTGTCACGGCCGGCGCTGGGACTGGTCTTGGTTACTGTAAATCCGTTCTCAGCGAGTTAATCTCCTCCAAATCAATTCCGATGTTTATGGCTGATTTGTAGTCTGTGTGTTTAGGTTCGGTGCGCGAGTCAACGCTGGATGGACTGGGAATCCATTATCAAGGCGAATGCAAATTTTAGAGGTCGTTACGGTCGTTGTGATGAAGTCTTTATGGACGGGTCTTGTTTGGAGACGATAATCGAGTTGACTCTGGGGAGTGAGACATGTTGAGAGGTATTTCCGGATTGATTTTCAGATAGACATTGGATGAACCCCTGAACTGTGACAAGTGTGAGCTGTGAAAGGGAAACTTTTGATTGACTGCAGCTAATGACTGCTGGAGTTGAAGGCTTGAGGTGCAGAAACAAAGGAAAGATTGGATGTCATTGATTAATTGAATAGCAATTTGTAAAGATTGATCACAATCCGATCGATACGCAATCAATCGCACGATGACAGCCAAATCTTCCGGCCACTTGATCAAAACGAAGTGCTGGTCAATGATCAACAAGTCGGGACGAGGTCAAAAGCAACGTTTTCTTTACTAAATCTGATGTTTTCTGAAATGATCAGGAATGGACGCACAAAACTCAGGACATGGTGTACGCAAAACCGTATCAGACTAAGCTTGGACTTGAAAAGTAAAGGGTTTTTCAATAAGGACATAACAATTTTGTGTTCGAATAAAACCCAGAATAATTGAGATATGAGGCCAAAACTTATTCCGGGTGAAGGACACATGATACATTTAAGAATGGAATTCGAACTCATTCATGGGACCACCATACGAGCACGTTTGGAGCTATCGATTCTTTGAGGCCAGTTTTGCACCACTCTTCCACACAAATCGATCGGAAAGTTGCCGAAATTGTTGGCTTGTTGGCTTAAATCAACGATTTAACGTAACCCTAATCGCAAGAGCAAGGTGACGATTTGGTCCAACCGAATTGTGGCACCTGTGTGGCATGTGGCACCATCTTGTTGGAACCACATGTCATTGATGTCAACTCCATCTGATTCTCCACAGTCTTTCAACATAACGCGCCAGCCAACGCCATTGACAGTAACATGGTCACTCTTTGTGGATCCAATGGAGTCTGTTGAAAGACATGTGGGCTTGTTGTTGTCCAGTAACGCACTGAATATAGCCTAATGGCCAAAAATAAGGCTCATAGCTGGAGATGGTTTTCTAATGAAATTTAGGATTTTCTTCAAACTTTTGCGCAGCCTGATCGGAGAAGCTTCGGCGCGCTTCTTAAAGAGATTTGCTTCAGACCCACCATATTCTTTATACAGAAAAGTGAGAAAGGCAAGACCATGTGCTACGTAGGTGGACCATGACAAGCCATCACACAACAGGTTCAATGTCCTCATCGACTTGTTGAGTTTTGCGTTTTGGAAAACTGACCGATTAAGCAAATTTTGTTGACGAGTACGAATACGCACTTCAGTTCAATATTTTTGAAGAGAAGATCATAGGATACTCCTACGAGTATAGGGAGGGTATCTTTGCCGTCACTAAGTCTGACTGAAGTACCCTACAGTCATCTAAGATCGCGCAGTAGATCTTCGAAGAAGATACCTCTTGGTGACTGTCTTGGTGTAGACTGTCTGTTTCTCAATCTTCTACCAAACTTCGTTACATCAAGAGGTACGACCTCCTCTCGAACCATTAGACCGCATCATAAGACGTTTTCACATCAACGTCCACCGGCTTAGGACAATCTATAGGAGTTAACCCTACCAGAACCGCAGCAAAACAAAGGCTATGCATCCCTCAATGTAGAGCATAAGATAATGAGGTACAATCGTGTAAAACCTGTTACCTTGTGCAGTACAATGACGGGTCTGACATATCAGACATATCAGACTGAGGCAGTTTACAACATCAACGCGTTGTCAGTATCCATGTATGTCTAGTGGGTGGCATGTTACCAATAGACCGTCTTGCTTGACCGTCAAAATGATACTAACCTACCACCGAAGACAACTAGGGAAGAGTGGCAGAAGGGATGGTGTCACTCTAATATATGCAGGCTGGTGGACGAAGAGATTTATTTTTTTTTTCCCTGGACCCTAGCCCATATGGCTGATACTGCGACCTAAAAGATGATACTGCGACGTACCACCTCCCTAATGAAGGAAAGCACGTCCTTAGTTGCAGAGGTTCTAATATCTGTTACCTTGCGGAAGATGCGCCACCTCAGCCAATCCAGAGATATTCACAGACACTGTGCTCAGACGATTCGTCATCTTCTGAGCAGAGCCTGCATTCTATGTCTGGGCATAGATGGAGACCTCTAGGGTCCAGTGTTGGAACACCATTAGACCAGTCAGTCAAATAACCTACCGAAACAGTATTTCCTGACCATAACGTCGGGGACAGTGCAGAGCATGTCTCTTTGTGGGATTGAGTCAAGAATTTTCAGGTGTCCCACGTGGTCACCTGCCTTAAACTTGTATTCTAGTTGCAACTTGATAGCGCATCTAGCAGCCGTCTTCCTAATGAAGATTTGTAGAGGCGTAAGCCCAACGATAGCTTCTAAAGCTGCCGTAGGGCAGGTACCCATGGCACCTGAGATACCGAGACAGGCTATTCTTTGTAGCTTCTGAAGCTTTTTTCTGCCGTTGTCCGTTCAAATACTTCTGGTCACCATACGATGGCCGCGTCCCATGAATCATTTTTGGATTGAGACCCCAAGTTCTACCATAGAGGCGTCTACTGGCCCACATGGCCCTGGTGGCGGACTTGATATGAGAATTCCAGTTAAGTCTTTTGTCAAGGATGACTGGAGTAAACTAATGTGGTGCCTTTTATGGTGATAGGTCCCAGATTGACTCATGATCTTTTGTGAGTAAAAGGCACTAGAATGGACATTGCCGAAGGCACAATAATGGTCCAGCAGAGAGGATCTGTGTCGAATCACAGCCTCCAGGTTCGAGACGACAAGGAAGACCGAACATTGACGATTGAATGATGTATCTATCGCGGATGCCAGAGCGCTTGGTCAGGCAAAGACTCTTTACGGGTAGGGAGCTAAACTTAAAAAATGGTACAAGAGACTCTTCCATCTTGTTGGTCATCATGGATCAATATGACCAGTATGATGCCATTTCCGCCGCTTCGACTGATACCTCGGATTCCCCCACCAAAGCTCTTGAATAAGCAGTTATCTACAAAACCAATAAAATTCAAATGAAAGACCCACAAACGAAAACAAGCCCAAACGCCATATGGTTCGGCATGGGAAGTGGAAAACCAAAGAAAACAAAACAAAACGAAACGAAAGAAACCAGAATCTAGGTGTGAATACATGCCCGCCTAAGTGAGCGCACGAAGAACCCACAGAAGTAAATGATCATGTCTCGTACTTACTCGTGTGACCACTAATCGGTAATTGCCATTTAGTGTGTGTGTATTCCCCTCCTTGGTAAATATTTAATGCGATTAGAGCTGGCTTCCCTTCTAATTATACGAAACACCCCTGAGATTATGCCCACTGAGGCAGCATTCCTGTTCCCACCGGGACTACACAGTCTTCTCCTTCGTGCGGGTGGTGGCACAAAATGTGCGGAGTCAACGATGACACCCAGAGCCAGGCGATCATACTCTCCATCATAGGTATGTGCTTCCAGATGATGACGACGATGACGATGACGCGAGAAGCTGTCAGAAGTCATACCTAAAGCTATCCAAAGGGGGGAAGTGTGTACACACAGGTTTAGGCAAATGAATGTAGGCATTCGCTTCCTCCTAAGCTGCACAGCCACCGAGACCGAGTGGTGGAAAGAAAAATTACCCAGGAGCACAGTGGTAACGAGTAGGTAGGCCCCAGCCAGCTGGTGGAACTGGTGAGCAGGTTTTTCTTCCTCCCACTTGTACACGACAGTGTGTGTGTGTGTGTGTGTGAAGACAAGTGTACGGCGAGTATCTATTGCCTCCTCACCTGGGGTCACTCGAAGGGAAAATTATTATTACAATCCTGACAGCTGATAGGTGAGTAATGAATGCTCATGTTGGCTGGTTCGCTCGTCTGTTGGCTTATGTTCCACTTCTGTGCTGCGTGCCTTGACTCTGGAGTATCGATTGCGTAGAGCACAGAACAGCGAGCAACAAGCGGCGGAGTAATGATACACATTACGTTACCTGCTCTACCCATCCATCGCCTGCCATCGGCTTTAATTACCTGAAATTCTTTTTGGCAGGTAATTATCTTTGAAAGACAATTCTGGTGTGTGCTTCGCACTGTCATTCGTGTGGAACTAGGGGGAGTGGGCGGCGACTGCTAAGAGCAATTTGGGTAATTTTCGTCAATTAGGGCGGTTTGCTGCACAAGTGCTTTCAGCTGGTAATCGAGCGAACAAGCTCTGATTTTTTAAAGAAAAAAAATGCAAATTTCATTACAAAATGATTTTTTCGAAAATATTTTTATAATCAAATTGAATTCACATTAGAGCCCCCCGTCGCGTGTGCGTGTGGAGCAACAGTCGTTCGCCTGATTTGATATTAATTTATGCCGTCAACTGTCAACAGATGGCTACCACGCGGCAAAGTTTTCTTTCTATTTCATCCGAGATACAGCCCAAGGGGACTTTTACGCCAAATGTCAAAAGTCACGGCGGGAGCATACGTAATTATGTATTTACGCTGACAGTTGTTCAGCTGATTTGGGCAGAGTTGACAAATCGAAAGATGAAGTTTTGTCATCAGAAAACAAAGTTACATCTTGGACACGAGTTTTTGTTGACACAGATTCGGAGGAGTGTGGATGGGTGGGTAGGTGATATGAATTGGTCATGACAGAGGTAAGCAGCTGTCAGGCTTTGTAAAGGAGCAACTTTACTTAAACTCTCCAAGGTCTCTAACGCATTCGAAGCTGAGAGAGGGCCTATACATACATACATTGAAAATATAGGGTGACCAGATTAGAACGATAGGAAAAAAAATGTAAATAAAACAACAACTGGGTGAGGTATAAAATTGATTCTGGCTTTATTTTGAAGCCACATTCATGCCATTATGTGTGGAATAGTGAATCATTCAATTGGACGCCTCGGCTTCGCTGGCAAGCGGTCGGTCTAATTTTTGATGACTCGTTCCAATAAGTGCGGCGTTATTCTGACAATAGCGTCTCGAATGCCAGTGTAATTGAAGGACTTGACGTACCCAGAGAGAAAATAATCGAGTGCCTCTCTGGCTGTGCCCAATCCAGCTGATTGGCGCCGAATTGACATGTCTGGGTCTTCTTCGATACCAGCCACAATGGCGGCGATGTTATCTTAATTTCGCAGCAATCTCCGTCTAGTTGGTGACTTAAGGTCTAAAAGACTGTACTGACGCTTACATTTTTCCACGAATTGCCTGCACCCTGAAGCTATGATGACGACCGACCTCGCCTCTTTCACTTCACCTATTTACAACTGAACCGGAATTTCGAAATTTTTTTTAATAATTTCCACAAGTTCGGCAATCGTTTAACTGAATATTTTGACAGCTGGATGTCATTGGTAACTTTGACAGTTGCTGAAACATAACAATTGGAAAAAGTATCCTCTTTTGCTTGATCGGTTTGTGGAAAAGATCTCCAAATCCTTCCTGAATTACTGAGATCACTTGAAGCTTAAGGTTCCTATCCTTGACTTTCTCACCAAATCACTGATAGCATCCACAACTTCACTACATTCCACCGCCTCCCATCGACAAGTACATGTATGGATGGACACTCTAAATAGTAGGGGTGAGAGTATTCAGCCTTGGTGGACACCACGAAACTCGGGTTACGCTCATAGCCTTCTGTTAAGTATCACAGATTTACATACGGCTTCAAACCTATAGCGAGAGTGGATCGATGGATTCTTATAATCTTAACATTCGAAGGTATCTTCTCCCACCTGCCAGGAACGTGGAAATAGTTCAACTACTACTACTTCGTAATGCTTACATTAAAAGCCTCTACTACCTGAGGGGACTGCTTGGTAGTGGAATCTTCGCTGTCATCGCTTGATGCCTTGTTACCACATTTGCAAAGCGTGCTTTGCTTACTTAATCCAAGTGCGTCACTTGACTTAAGCATTGTGTTTGCAAGCCACTTTCCCCACACAAAACACTTCTGTGTACTCGACCATTCGCATGAAAATCCCTGCACTTTATGACCAGACCAGCTTTTACAAAAACCTGCTTCATCTTGTTTTAATATCAAAACGTTAAACTACAAATAATTAAAAAAAAAAACATAAAACCCCAACGACAGAATGCGGTAACCTTTCAAACACTTTCCATTTCCAACCACGAGCTTGCAATTAAACTTTGCTTTACGGCTGAACAAACTATTGCACGCAATTAAGTCCAAATGTCAGCCCAAAAGAGCAAAAAAAAAAAATGCGGATTTCCGTCAGCCATACCCCATCGATCGCATGAAGACTTCCATACAAAACGACAACAACGACGACGACGACGACGACGACCTTTTGTCGAGTCGCAATGGCATCCATAACCGCCATCGAGGCTGATAAATGGACGATCAATTGGAATTGCGGCTGCATTTCCATACTGGATGGGAGCAGGTACTACCGCATGACTTTCACGTTTCACCTCTTCCTATGACATGATCGGTTTCGCAGTTGTCAGCCCCGGATGCACTACCAATCCATCACAGAGCCATTGTTGCGTCGCCATACTCGTAGTGCAGTTGTTGCTGTTAATTGACGCCCGGCGTCTGTCCGTTTGTCTTGTTGACTATTCTCACATTTTCTATTCGAAACCGACACTCAGCGCGAATGTCATTGCCGTGACGGCCGAGGACAGTGTGCATGTCAATGACAGACACTTCTGCTGCTCATCCCGTCCATTGACGTCGTGACTTGGTCATAAGTGATTGGATCAACAAACCAAAGTGTCCGACGACAGCTTAATTAGTCTCTCTCCCGCCGCGGGCCAGCACTCAAAGATGCATTCACTTGACCGACCATTCATGTGGAAGTGCATACTCCACCCACCCGATGGATCACTCAGAGAACCCAAACTAGTTCCAGCCTGTGGTACACATTCGAGCACAGGTTGGTGCCTAATCTTAGATCAGAAGCTTCGAGGCAGACCGCGGGGTAATCAATGGAAACCCATTCCATAGTCCCAGCACGTTGTGTAGGTCCCCGCTGACTACATTACCATGTTGGAGTTGGAGTTGGAGTTCTCTTTCAGTTTTCGTCTTGTGTGTGTGTGCCTGACAAATTGGAACTTCAACTCGTTGCCTGGTTTAGTCATGCATGAATGGCAACGAAGTTTAAATCCTTTCTGACATACTTTGGGAAAATTTTCAAATTGTCTTCCTCTTCTTCTCCTTCTTCTCCTTCTTCTCGTTGTGACTCCGATAATGCTATTCCTGATGGAAAAGTTCGACCGACCGGATGCACGTTTCAACTCGAAGAATGTCAAAAACAGTCACGTTGAGTATTACTGCTCTGCGTGTTGGGGGGGAGGGGGTTTTTTTTTGGAGAAAAGTTTGAAGGAGTTGAATCCACTTCTCTACGTGATGGAGTTTTCAAGTTTCCTTATGTTCTGATGATTGATGGCGATGGAGATTTTCCTGAAGTTGAAGATATGAATAGTTAGAGGGGCCATGGCCAGGGGCTGACTGTGGTCTAGCTGGTTGTTCCCCTCAGTCCCTTAGGGAATCTCAGTCTTACTAATCATGTGATCATACGTCACCACCCTCAGAGACCGGCAGCGAAATTTTGTAATTTGAGAAGCCTTTCCACGCCAGTTATACTCTCAAATGTTTGTCAAACGTTCACTAGAGTTGGGAGCTTTAAAAGAACTTTGGCATTGCCTGGGAAATAAACCTCAAACCTTCGGATTAGCAGTCCATCGGGACTTGGGAGTTGAGCCAAGAAAAGATCAGAGACTACAGGGCGAACACAAACGTGTCCAGAGAGTACAAGAGAGCTTGAGAATTGCCCGATCGACAAAGAAGAAGAAGACTACAAAACTCTATACAATGAGAGTTGATTTGATGGAACCACTCTCGTAGGCGATCCTTACCAAATATCCCACCAAAAAGATCGATTGACTACAACAGTCAAGGGAAATTTATTCGACAAGGGAATTTATTTCACCTCTGTATACACATACGCACGCATGTGTATGTACATTCGAAAAATAACTTAATGGGAATTTTTTCGTCTCGAACAAAGTGGAACTATTACAGTCAGTGGAGAGTAAATTCACTGTAAAGAGGTGAGTTTATTTCCCAACAAATGTGGACTATATATTGCTAGGCAAAGCAGATTCTGCCTATACCGTCCAAGAAACTATGGTTACCATAGCCAATGTCCAGTCTCATTGCAATAGGTCACGACTGACTGTAGAGCCTCCGACACCATCAATAGGACAAGGGGTATCCCTATCCTTTATGAACCTCCCTCTACCTATCAGCAGATGGGTAAAGTTCATGAAAAATTCCAGAAAAATCCGTTTACAGCCTTCTCAATGTCGTAAAAGTCAAGGTACGGTGCAATCGACTGGTGGCGATAGTGTAGCGATACTTGTCAGTGAATTATTTGCAAGCCCCGTATACGAAGTGTCTGAAGTGGAAAGTCCATCGAAAGAGACGAAGATTGTGTTTTTGTCACCAGGACAGGAAACTGGAATCTTGTCATTCGTCCGACACTATCCAATATTCATGAGACACAAAGTACCTTGTCGAATCATGGATAGAGCCTGAACCTTGAGGATCTGCGGGGGACTTGTATGACGGACTACCCACTGCATTTCTCAGCGCTACACTGGGGTTAAAGATACTCTTCGGTCTAAACCACCTACATATGTTCTCAGCACTTTTACCATCCCAATGATCTCCTGCATCTCGCCGTCACTATTCAATGAATTCATCCTACTTCTGGCGATTACCTTCAAAAATATTGCTTCAAACGAAACACCATTGCTAACTTCTTGTGGATGACTGGAAGAAATTCCAAACTTGTCCAGGGAATCATGTATACCGATGGCTCGAGAATCGCAGTGGATTTAGGGAGGTATCTGCTACAAATTTGTCGGTTAGTACAGACAGAGATATTAAGGAAACCATATTCATCTCTGGGAACCAAACCTGCCGTCAGCTGGTCGTGAACGCATTCATGAGGTAAATGAGACGATTTTCAGAAATCGTAGCAGAGGACAGTCCCAAGCTAAGCAAACTCTTCTCTCTTGACAGACACTTCTGGGCAGAGCTACATCAAGTAGTTCTTCATTGCTCTCTCACACGAACGTATCACTGGAACCCACCTGAAGAAGGCTTGACCTCTTTTTGGAAAAAAACCAAACCAATTCCTTAGATCACACATTTTTCAGACATTTTCTTCGATTTCCATGAAAAAAGGAAAAAAATCTTTTGGACGAGATCTTTTGGAATCATATCATTCGAAATAACTGCACCGCTTTGCTCCACTATGCTCCACTATGCTCCGCTAAGCTGTTCTTTTCACTCAATCTTCGAGAGTCACTCAGTTCCTTGTGATTTTCAATTGAAACGCTGCACTGTTTTACGAAGTTATTTACCAAAAAATTTGAACTGAATTTTTGGTGAAAAAGAGGATAATTTCCCTTAGCCTGCTGTCAGACAATTACTATTGTCCTTGAAGCCATTATCCCACCGAGAGCAAAAACCAAATTATGGATGGAATCGTCCCTAACAAGGTAAGGTGAATTGAATTCAAATTGAACTCAAATTCCCTGGAAACATACAACAGCCATCGATTCCCTATCCCTACGCAGTGCAAATCAGAGCAAATCAATTGGAAAATGATGTATACGCTCCTACGAACCTTGAAAACATGTATTTACATCGCAATACTGAGGATAACCAACCATTACCACGTCCTGGCAGTGGGTCTCAGTCAAACAAAAAAAAAAAAAACATACGTTTCCAAGCATCCCAATCATCACTTTGCTGTTTCGAGTACTTAATGCGAGAATACCAAGAAACCGTAATACATTTCAAGGACCTTCTCACAATATTCATGACAATAGCATTATTACGCCGCACAGGACGTCCCGTCCTTGTTCTCCCCCAACAACTAACTTTAAAATTATTCCCCCTGCGACACGGAGAGAAAAATCTGTCCTTCCTTCACCGTTGAATTCACTTGAATACTCTTAGTTCCACCAGAGCGGGTCATTGACATCCTTTCCATTACTTTCGTTTTCATTCACTCCTTCCAAGGATATCGATTTTTCTGCTCCTTTTTCAACTGAATATTCATTCAAACAGTGAAAAGTCAATTAAGTCCATTCAACTGTCACTCATTACTCAGATGGACAGTTGGACGGAAAGGATTTAAATGTCACACAGCGGGTAGCCCCCAAAATGGGGACACAAGTTCATTGGACCTGGTACCTGCTTCTCCATTTCGAGATGACACGAATTTATCACCTCCCTCACATGGGCCGCACTCTTAGCACAACATCCTAACCCAAATAAACCGAAAAAAACAAAGGAGGACACTTAACAGACCGCCCCTCTGTGCCTTTTAAGTAATTTCCTGAGCAAACACAAGAGGCGCACATAAGAAGGGAAAAAAAAATATGTACCTGCTGCCACTAATACTGGCAGGACGACGACCACTAGAACGACAACATGCAGTTGGTATTTCCCTTTAAACATTCTACTTCCTTCCGGGCATAGTCGTCGTCGTCCTAGTCGTCCTCGTCGTGGTTGTAGTGGTTGTCGCGGGAGAGAAGATCATCTCCTGGTGTCTGTGGATGGTGTGAAATGAAAACGTTCCTCTGGCATTTCACTAAAAAGAAATTCCCAAGAACACGACACAAGTATTTCGATGTGTGTGTGGTAAAGAATAATGTTTTCCATTCCGCCCGCCCTCCGAATTCCACCTGTCGACGGCATTATCCTGCGCCTGCCTCCATACTTGCTAATGGACACATGAAGCACGTACACTCAAAACAGCCGCACGTACGAATTGTTACATCGCTTCATCTTTTGTTCGAGAAAGGACGAACACAAACACGAAAAAAAAATGCAAAGAAAGGAAAAATTCCGAAATTAAAGCCAAAAAGGACGAAGGAAAATGCAGAGGCACAACATAAAGCGTGTGATCTAGTGGAGAAGAAAATAATCCTTTTAGCAGAAATGATGTTCTAGATTTTTCTTTCTCTGGTTATTGAGACCAAGGACTCGCATTGTAATTGTGTGTGAGTTAACCGTTCAGGCATTTAACAAATGTACATGCGTTCTTGTGTCAGTTTGTGTTGGCATACAGCGGCTCACAGCTAGGCGATGGGAAGGCCGATTACGGAAGTATGCGAGTGGATTTGAAGAAGAAACAAAAAGTCAGGTAACTTCAAAGCGTGCGTTGAATTGATTTAACCGATTACTTGTTGGCTAATGCAGTCACGTACGTGGCTCTTTGGTGGAATGTTCAGAAAATAAAAGTAACTTTTAAGCAATTTTAAGTCGTCCTCTCGAGGGAATTGTTTCCGCGTACCGCATGTCAATTTAAATAGGCGGATGGGGGTTTCCAAATTTTGAACTTTATGCTGCTATCACCTTTTGTTGGAGTTCGCTGAGGTTCATCCGGATGTAGGCTTGTGAGGGAAATTTTTCGTTCCACTTAGAGGTGAGGAGAGTTATTTCACGGGAAATTATTACACGTGTCGGGGGAATTAAATTAAAGGGACATTACTAAAGATTGTACCGAAAGGACCACCGACCTGTAGGTTCAGAGGTTCTGCAAGTTATATTGAGAGTTAAGCGAGTACAAGCCTCAGATTCGAAGGATTGGATGTAGACACAAAGCTTGGACCTTGCTTTGCCAAAAATGTATCCCGTCTCGGATAAAGACTGATCAATCATAGATGCCTTTAGGTTGTCTTATCTGGGCGTTCATATTCGCTCTGGAATGTGAAGATCTTCCTAGAATCTGACAATGCATGCCAGACTCCATTTGTCTAAAAATAAGATCAAGCGGGATCTAGAAATCTCGGAACTAAACGAGATAAGGTGGTGCAGAGCGGGTGACTTCCACTCCATGCATGTACAAAAGGTTACAGATCCACGCTACATGGTTATCTCTTGATACCTGGGGACAGTTTAGAGTTTGGAAACAACGTAAAGTTCTAATTGGAACCACCTCTGCAGTGGATAGAGTCCTTGCTGTGAAGAAGCTGGCGAACAGTAAGTAAGTAGATGATACAGCAGAGCCGTGTGGAAACAATGAGAACTTGAATGGTAACCTCAAGGTTCCAGGCAGAAAGGATCGTCCAAAACTAGAATAAAAGTATCATGAAACATTTTTAGTTAGACTCTCTGTAAAGGGCGGTACGTGTTCGTTAAATTAAAGGCACCCAAGCCTACTGGAAAATGTTCTACAAGTCTACATTAAATGACTGGATTCGGTCGCATCATTGGCAGAAGGAATAGACTGCTTGTGTTCACTCGTAGAAGACTGCCTTCGGGAAACATGAAGGCCTGGTTACTTCATCGACTTGACAATCCCTAATGTGGAGTAAAAAATAGAGTTGGTGCTATCACAGAACCTTGTGGGTCGGTGGCGTATTTCATTAAGAAATTGATGTGGAATTCCAAAAAAGTAGTTCCTGGTACAGCTTCGACTGCCTTAATCGACACCGCATTACGGCTCTGACAATATATTCCAGAGGGATAGGCAAGGTTATGGTCAAAGTAGAAATGAAAGTGAAAGACCAGTGATGTCGTGGACTGAGAATCTAGCAAAGTACATCGTTCCCAAGCTGTCTAACTAACCTTCATAGAGCTCTAAGGGATACAAGGGCTTATTTCTAACCAACCATACGTCTTGTGGAAAGAAGGCTTTGGTGTTGCCTTGAAATTCTGATAAGTATTCCGTAGCTTTAGAATCTTCCATCAGAGTAAGTATACTTCTGACAGACAGGATACTACTCCTTCACTTGAAAGGTAGAGCTGTACATGATGTTATGAAGCTGGTAAGACATTTGATCGGGTTGGTGGATACAGGTATCATACGACTGTGTGCGGCTAATGATCTCGCCTGATTGGTTAATGCTATCTCTGCTTGCATCTCGTGATTAACTCGAGATAGGGAACTGAGAGCAACTCCCCAGCTCTGTATTGCCTTTTGTTTTCTACAAGACGAGTAGGAACGAGTGGCCTGTTTAAAAACCAAGTTACTTTGGATGTCAGGAAGATGCTTCCGGGAAAAAAGCAGAGGACTCTTAACCTGCATATGACCTGCAGGCGGAGGGCGAATACTAAAAACTTGTCCCTATGTGCAGAATTTCGGTAGCGTTTCCCTAAACTATGCAAAGGGAGCATCGTCCGCAATCCTACATTGGTAGCAACTGAGTATTTCCTTTAGGAGTGTTACTTGGCAAGGACCAAGTGGTTTCCAATGCTAGAAAGATTGATCGGTAAAGCTTTAGAAAAGGGGCTTCCCACTCCAATTTTGAGAGCACTTTGTAGAGGACATTATTTTAAATAAGTTGAGGTCCTTTTTTCAAACATTTGCTGATTGATCTCACCCTTAGCACTCTGCCAGAGATCCATCCAGTAGACTTACGTTAAGACGAACCACAAGAAGTTAAAAAGCCAAAAGTCGTACGAAGAATTGAATGTTTCCACCGCACTATAGGTAGAACAAGACGTACTTGTTGCCTTGTTAAGGCTTACAAAGGCCTTCGCAAGAACATCATTTCTGGTCATCCATTCAAGGCACACACTCTCCGCTGGTTTTGTAAAGAGCTCCCCCAGAAGGAAGGTGGCGAATGGTCTGACTTGTGATCGTAAATCTGATCAATGATCGTCATTTTGAGAAGAAAGACTTGAAAGAGAGGACAGTGTCGCCGAGGGTGTGCCAGTTCTTCAGCTTTTAAATAGAAGAACTGTGGTGGGAGGTCTAACTCTTGCGAGACCTTCACGTGTTAGGTGGACATGTTACCATTGGTACTACAGTAATACACAGATGACGAGAGAATCATGTTGTAAGTCCTTACAGACAGACCCTAAGACTGTTGGGATAACAAAAGTATCGTAAGAGCCTGATGGTTTACCACCTATTTGGCAATGACCTGGGGTCATATACCTGACCAGTAAGCTGCAGGTTGGATAGGCTGGTAACTAATCCATCAACGGCTTACTCATTGCCCCTCGTCGTGTTCCAGTAGGAATGTTTCAAGGTACTCCTTGGTCAGGAGACCATGGAATATGGTCTTACTTGCGTCAAGTAAGAGTCCCAGCGCCAGGGTCTCATAGCTCAGCTTTGTCTTTCAAATTCGTTATAACTTACGAGTAGGGATTCCAGTCGTCGTGGAACTCCACACATTGAAACTGATTCCATACCTCAAACCATAGAAGGTTTCCCTTTGAAACTGCTTCCACTTAAGCGAACCACTGTCCCAGAAAGTGGTTATGAGTTCGAACCCTGTCACCTCTAAATAACATCCCTCCTTCCCCAGGTGTAATCTCTAAAATTCTAAGGAACCTCCGACGAGGACAAGACAAATGACTAAAAGGGTAAACTTCTACTCTGTTGTGTTATTTATAAAAGAAAACAAGAGAACCCTCTTCTATCTCCTGTTCCTCTACCTTTCCCAACTCATTCCCTCTAACAAACAACATCTCGAAGAACGTGGCAACCTTTCAAGGCGCCACACAAACGCGTGGGTACTCCTCAAAGAGACTATCGTTTCCATAGGAAATCCATTCCAATCGCTGCCCTCGTCAATAACCCACCCCACTGTGAGTTAAGTTCCAAAATGTCAAACTGTCAATCTGTCAGGAGAGGTTTCATTTCTAAAGTTCAAGGACCCCCCCCCCCCTTGTTTACCCAAACACATGCCTTCTGTGTAAAGCCCTCATCCCTCGTCCTTGGAAGTTCTTTTCCGTTTCATAATTAAAATCCAAGCAGATGTCCTGAGGGACAACCCTTCACTGTGACTCAATTAGAATATGCAAATGCAAAACCACTTACAGTATGTCTCTGTCGCTGGTCTCCAAGTGCCAACTGTGACGATTGGCGGCTGATTGCGCATCTCCTGGCCTGCCTCCTCGTAATCCAACTTCGGCAGTGCTTGTCATTTTTATATCGCAATCGCTGCTGTTATCCTTTTTCGATTCCTCCGCGGTGGCATCCTCCTCGCTCTCGGTGTACCACTTGGTTTGGCTTTCACCCGCTTCCCCATTGTCATCGTGGGTGTCCTTCTCCGTGCACGGCTTCTTGCACAGATGTCCATTGTCGAGTTCAAATTCTGTGACAGATTCACGACCACTATCGCAGGCGCCACCACCTCCTCCGACGCCTGACGTAACCACACCAACGCTCTCACTGTTAATTTCTATTTTCACGATATTTTCCAGCGAATTCTTCCCATCGCTGCCCATTATTTCGGCCATTTTCATTCACCCCGCAGGACTTCCGCACAGAATTACAAAATTTTTTTCACAAAAAAAAAAACTATTTGACACAACTTTTCCCGGCAAAACTTAACACTCACACTCACAGGAACACACACACGCGCGCACGCGATAAATTCAAATTGGATTCTCAAAACTACAAGCGAACAGTACTCGCCGCGGTAACTCCTTTTTTTCTGCTGCTGCTGTTGTTGTTGTTGTTTGGGTCAGGCTCTCTCAGGAATAAAAATTTCCTTGGTCCTGGTGGACTCGCACTGGGTGGGATATTTTCTTGGCACTAATTGTATTGATGTGTACACATTGCATTTTTAATTAAACAAATAGAGTGCGCACGCAGTAAACAATTCGAAAATAAACGGGAACTGAGGAGAAAAAAATCGATTCGTCCAAACAAAAACCGAAAGCGAAAAACTGTAGAAGCGCAGCACTGTTCTCCGGCTCGTTGTTTACACTCTCACGGGTTTTTTATCAATGAAAGGAAGAACCGAGACGGAGACATGGAACCGTTGGTCGACGGCTGCGGTGCTGCTTTGTGCAGTTTGTTGTGTGTGCAACAGCAAGAGCGGAGAGAAACAGCGCGAATTTGACTTTTGTTGGCGAGTGCTAACGCTGTGTGAGAGAATGAGACGGCAGCAACTGTTTGGGAAGATGTGGTTCGGTTTGGTGAGATGTTTTCGGGGAGTTGTCGTTTCGATGGCGTTGCCAGGTTGTGTTTTTCCGTCACGGTAGGTGTGTTTTATTGAGAAATCTATGGCCTGCTCAGCGAACTTTTACACACAAAATGAAAAATTAAGACGAACTTTGAAAAATGCGAAGCCTCGAAGGCTTTTACTGTTTTGTAGAAAAATATCAGTTTTCCGGAAGGTTGGTGAGTTACCAGAGCAACCACTTCCTTCCTGTTTCCGTTATAAGAAAGAAATTCGAGCATCCCGGGCGGTATAGCAATGATTTCGGCACGAATGTCTGCTTTGAGGTGGTCAATGGTCTGAGGCTAACTTTTGAAAAAACCCCCAAAAAAAAGTTCGTAGGAGTAAATCTGGAGATCTGAGTAGCCAGTCAATGTCGAATTTATTTGACACCATTCATGCCAGCGACTGTTTGGCCGTATTGCAAGCGACGTGGACTCAATTGGACTTTCCACGAAAATAAATCCAAAACTTCCCTGAATATGCGCTGCAAGGTAGTTACACTGGCGCCACAATGCGCCAAGACTCTCTCTTACAGCTTTAATCAGTTCATTGGAACGTCTTGGGCGTTGAACTGTCCCGTGCTCAACAAAATTCGACACCAAACAACGAATATTGTTCATAGACGGTTCTGTTGGTCATGTCGACGATATGCAAGTTGAGTTAACACAACTGAACGACTATCTTCAATGTACAGCGTCACTATTTCAGCGCGTTGTACTGAATTAACGTTTCAAAAACGTGTCCACTCGGTTGATAAACGTCAAAGTTACTCAATGTTTACATATCGACATAAGAAGTGGCGCACCCTGTACAATTCTCGGTACAATGTACAATTGTTGTCTGCGATTCGAACCCCGAATCACCAGTTCGACGAGCTAACATGAAACACATTATGAAACACATCCTGTCAATGACGACCGGATGTTAAAAGCTTGACTTTGATAAAAAAAAAAAGGAAATATTTTTGAGAATAAGTCTCTCTAGAGACTTCTACATGAAGGTAAGTACATATTCTTAGGAAGCAGGTAAGTTAGAGATACGATAAACAATAGGATGTCGCCACGCTCTGCTTCGTTAACCCGTTCATGATGGCACTTTGGTAATAGCGTATGTTTCAGAACGTACGTACAATAGTTGTGCAATCGACAGCACTACTTTTGGATTGTTTTCGTATTTATGATGTCGTATTTCGTTATCAGAACAGAAATTAACTTTACACTGAAAAATTAAGTGAGTATAGCCGTCTAAGTCAATTCATATTACTAAGTCGACTATAGATCTCAATAAAACACGACTATTGGTGTTCTTGGAGGAACTACTTCAATACATAGTTGCATACGTATATCCTGCTTCATTTCACGTAATAATTTAACTGACTTTCGACACTTTCATTGGCTAGATAGCTGCGAAACGATTGTAGTCCACACGTGACACATTTTTGACGAAAAAGGAATCGCCTTTCCTCGCTAGGACTGTCATTTGATTCGCTGCCAATGCGAACGTGTGTAAATGTTAGTAGCGATTTATTGACTTAATATCTACATAGAGATACTGAAAGAGAGACTGGCTTGGCACCATCCTAGATTGAGGCACAGCTTAGCAACATTTTTATTTGAAGACCGTTTGAAAAGGGAACAAAACCCTTACAGTTTATAGATGATTTTTAACTGAACCTAGCTAAACTTCGAAACTTATTCCCAAATATTGTTGGGCACTGTACTGTAAAATAGGACCAAGTCCACCTTTTCTTATAACGAGATCTGCAAACAGGGTAAGACTCGCGCTGAAGTGAGTCTAGATATGAAGCTGGATGCTAATCAAAGATCAAATGAAGTAACGTCCTATACTATACAACTCTGAGCCATATGGTGTCAAAAACGAGATAAATAGCTAGCTACAGAGTTCATCACCCATACCAACTTAAAATGAATGACAGTTCAGAGTAACAATGAATGGACGATCTACATGTATCATATCCTATGTCCCTACATGAGGACACAAAATGTTGCTTGGTATGAGTTTCAATCAATTCTAAAGATCAGTCAATCTACGCACAACGGAGCGATAAAAGGAGGCAAATAGGCATTAGGTTACCGACAAAAGCTTCCTATTTTGAACAAAAATGTATAGAAAGTCCTTGACTGTCAGATACCATTGCATTTATGTAGGTGTAAGTACAAATTTTGAACATAACATGCGGATGTATTGCCAACAGTCCTTGTATCCACGGATTAGGATCTATGTCGCTTGTCACAATATCTTAGACCTGTCAAATGTGACCTCAGCTCTGGTAAATCTGTCAATATATGTCCTGGCCTAGAACAGTTGCATAAATAAGCATTCTGTGTCCATCATTCTCTAACATGTCACAAGGAGTGTCTGAAGTCGTTCATACTTTTCGTTCTTTTGAACAGATCCAATGCCATTTAGACAGCAGTTTAAGCTGAGCTCAATTGAGTCACAAAAGTGTAGTGGCGTCAGAGAAGAATGAAAGGTAATAAGGATTTTGAAATTTTGAGTCATACGGAGTCCTTAAGAACTCGCCGATCAAACCAATCATAAGCTCTTTGTGCCAAATTTTGGGCGTTTTAACTCATTGCGACAAATCTTAGAAAAAAAGGATCTCCAGCTCCTACAGATAAACTGGAACTAACTAAGTACATACCTACCGTCGTTCATCCCTTTTACTTTTATTTTAAACCAAACGCAGTACAACAGTTTGAGATGCCCTACTAAACTGCTCGAAATACAACCCAGACACGAGAGACAACTCAATTCAATTCAACGTTGTCTACACTTTCAGCCGAATGCAAAAAATAAAAACAGTTACAAAGAGCCAACCCTAACCACCCCCAATAAGGAGAGCAGAGCACCGTAATCGTACGTGCCATCCGAAACAAAAAGAGATAAATAAAGCGCAACAGCTGCTCTGTGTTATCAAAAAATCAATAAGCGACCTCTGCGAGAGAAAACAAGAACGCAATACTCGTAATACTCTACTTCCTCATAACGGTGTTAGGTACATATATCCGCAAGCAGTGCGCACGCCTAGTGCAAGAAAAGCGAAAAGAAAATGCACGACGATGACGACGAGAAGGTGACAAAAATAGAAAACAAATACAATTGCATAACACCTAAGGGTATGCAATTAATTCCTATCGAACGTGTAAAACTGCTTACATAATGGATATCCAATATGGAGCGCACATCCGGTTGATAAACTGACTGCATTTCATGGAACATTTTGTGCAGAGAAGTACTGGCAAACTTGTGAGCAGCGTTTTAGTGAAAAATATAAAGAAATTCTCCAAGAAAAAGAGTCATAGATACACAAGAATGCATGTATCTATGGGGAAATCGAACACAGTTTGAGAGAAACTGCTGCGCCTTGGTGTATAGAATGTTTGTTCCAATTTTTGGTTCAGACAATTTGTACCCAGTGGGCAGTGTTTGGCTCAGATTAGTCGTAGCACATCAAACATGTAACTTGCGTGGAGGTAAGAATGACCAGACGCCCTAGAATGGTCAGACAGTAGATCACTTCCACTTCTGTGAAGAATGACATTTCAGTCCTAGAAATCTTTCTTCAGTCTTTGAAAGTCTTAACATTACAGGTACCTATGCAACTTTAGTCACAAAATTTACCCTTTTTGGGTGGCAAATGGCCTTAACCTGACTTTTTCAAAAAGGCGTTAATATTTTTGGAATTTTTTCGCACAATGTGAGCAAGCGTATTCGAAGGCAATAGGAGAATTCGATTGAAAATTTGTAGCCCGTTTCGTAAGTATTCGTCAAGCTAACTCCCATGATATCCATCTTCACACCGAAGAAAGTACTCCGTGTACGTTGCATAGCATTAGGCGAGTTTGTTGGTTTGTCATTCGATCCTGTACAGGGCATCAACTTCAGGGAATTTTTAGACCAAACTACTCAAATCTAAGCTTACTTTTAAGAGATGTCTCGAGGTGGGCTAGGGAAGATCTGAAGAAGTTTTAGTAAGGAGAGGAGAGTCCAATGATATATGTAAGTCATTTGATGAATTGCATCCACATCTAGATGGGATGGCGTTTCCTACCAACTGAAGATTCATCCGTTTTTTCCTCTAAATTGAGCGAGCTGAAGGAGAAAATTATGGCGTTTTTCTAGTGATTTAGGATTTGTCAGTTTCAGGTATCCTACTCGAGAAGCGGGCGAATGTAGTGGGACTAGGGACGTAGTAACACAGCGACCTAGAAACTCCTCCTCAAAGCCGAGTGCTAAGTTGAGTTTATCATCTCAAAGTGACATTTATTTCTAAATTTTTCTTCTACGACAGATTGAGAGCCTCAAATCATGTCGTTGAAATATCTTAGCGCTCAATGACGTTTATGGTATCTGCATATGCAGATGAATAGATCGGAGTCTCTGATTATAAGTTCGGCGTCATAATTGCAAGAGTAAAGATCAATGGTCCAAGATGACAGCCTTGAATGACCCCAAGTCTAAACGGAAGAAGATAAACTGGGGCTAAAACTACGGAAATTCAGACTATGGTTAGCTAAACCCTGTGGTCAGTTCTGAACCAGTGGAATACATCGAGAATCCAGAAGGAAAAAGACTACATCGTCCCAGCATCGAGTTGTAGTCGACGATTAGAAGTAAGAATTTCTCGGAGAGAGGATTAGGATGACGTCTCGTACACAGCCTACACGTAGGAAGAGCTGAGCTAGCTATCTATACCGATGGATCGAAGGTACTGGAGGCTGACTTCAACCGGGATTCTCAAAATACAATCTATTCTTCGGCCTTAAGGTTTCAGAGGCTTAGGCCATATAATTCTACCCATTTGTGAAGAATAAAGTTGGGACATGAACTTCCCTCATAGTAGCTTTTGCTCAAATTTCTATTGCTAATCAGAGTTCAGCGTCTTGTCCTGGACAAACATTCAATCTTGTCAGAGATCATCTGGTAAAGTGCAAGACTTATGGACTCAGAGTCAACATTGTTCAGGCTTCCTTCTATATTTACGAAGCTAGCTTCAGACATCTTCTTCTCTCAACAGCACATCGGGCTGGAAACATACATACATTCCTGCACAACCGGCTTTGCCGGCAGACTATACAAAAGGACTAATCGAGCTAAACCATCAGGAAGTATGTACACTTTGAGTGACGTTCATCCAAGACGTTACCTGTTCGTAATCAAGTTAACCTGAACCCGATGAACTCTATTATTGGCATGACTGTCGGCGGGCGTCCATGGAACAAGAACGAGTTTATATTTAGACTTCCATCTCACCGCACAGATCCTGCCAATGATGTTGATACGCCAACAAATAAATATATTCAACACTTCCCATCAATCAGTGTCAAATTTTTCAAAATACCTCTCCATCTGCGAGACAGTGATGTATTCCACCAATCCCCCCTCACGGTCAGAGCTCCTCCATGCTGGAATCCTTTCAGCAGCATCACCCAGAAACATTTCTATCATCCAACAAACGTCATAATTAGGAAATCGTTTAGCTTGTCATCAATGACTCGGATTGCTGTGTGTGCTATTTAAAGAAGGATACGACTTCCGATTCAAGACAAACACAAAAGCTGCTACTTTTTTGTTGTCCTCCAATGATGAGGCATGAAATTAATGTCCTTGATTCGTATCTTCCTATGGCAATTGGTCTTGCGCTGGTCCTGTATTAATTAATTTGCAGATCCTTTGTTGTGCTCGCAGCAATCAATTTCGTGGAATGAGTTATGAGTCAATATTTGGGCCATTAAATCGGCCTTCCATCAGGGACAATGGAACTGATTAGCATAAGTTTTTTAGGAGCTAATTACAACAGTCATGATTCGAGTCCTTATTGGATGGAGGCTTGAAAAATGTCATCATAAATTCGATTAGACGATGATGTATCACAAAGTGTCCTTAACGAGAGTGGGAGTGGGTGTGTGTAGAGTGTGCTGCGTGTAATTGATGGACGATACACCTGGGAGTTTTATTGATTCATGCCACAAGGATCTGCTTTCTGATGAACTTATGGACCGAAATGTTGCCCTTTGATGCTGTTTGTGATGTAATATTGAGGAGGAAAGGTCAACATAAATGTCAGTTGTCAGTACCGTTGCGTAGAAACGACGAAGCATATTCTCTTTAAGTCAAAGTCAACCAAACAAGGATGGAGTAGAACGACACGCGGATGGTTCTGCGAATCCTAAGGAGTAGCAGAATCCAATGCAACTGGATTAACATTTGCAGACCTAAATCCAAGAACCAACTCGAAATCATTGAAGGAATGCAAGAAAAGACTTAATTTCTTGGCAACCACATTCCAGGTCAACCAGATTCGGGTATCCGGTTACCCAAAAATGTGTGAAAAAAATGGTTTCGCAGATGCCACCGAGCCAGATGGCTACCACTTGGTCGTTGGCTCTCGTGGCGTAATTCAAGCCATACATTTTGTTTCCATGCATCCCAAGCACAAACCAGCTCCACTGATGCCTCGCTAGGCTTAGTGGAAACAAAAAAATTTTCATCCAAAAATGTGTGAAAAAAGTGGTTTCGCATACGCCACCGAGCCACATAGCTACCACTTGATCCTTGGCTCTCGTGGCATAATTCAAGCCCGGTATTCTGTTTCCATGCATCCCAAGCACAAACCAGCTCCACTGATGCCTCGCTAGGCATAGTGGAAACAAAAAATTTTTCACCCAAAAATGTGTGAAAAAAGTGGTTTCGCATACGCCACCGAGCCACATAGCTACCACTTGATCCTTGGCTCTCGTGGCATAATTCAAGCCCGGTATTCTGTTTCCATGCATCCCAAGCACAAACCAGCTCCACTGATGCCTCGCTAGGCATAGTGGAAACAAAAAATTTTTCACCCAAAAATGTGTGAAAAAAGTGGTTTCGTAGATGCCACCGAGCCAGATGGGTACAACTTGGTCCTTGGCTCTCGTGGCACAATTCAAGCCCGGTATTCTGTTTCCATGCATCCCAAGCACAAACCAGCTCCACTGATGCCTCGCTAGGCATAGTGGAAACAAAAAATTTTTCACCCAAAAATGTGTGAAAAAAGTGGTTTCGCATACGCCACCGAGCCACATAGCTACCACTTGATCCTTGGCTCTCGTGGCATAATTCAAGCCCGGTATTCTGTTTCCATGCATCCCAAGCACAAACCAGCTCCACTGATGCCTCGCTAGGCATAGTGGAAACAAAAAATTTTTCACCCAAAAATGTGTGAAAAAAGTGGTTTCGTAGATGCCACCGAGCCAGATGGGTACAACTTGGTCCTTGGCTCTCGTGGCACAATTCAAGCCCGGTATTCTGTTTCCATGCATCCCAAGCACAAACCAGCTCCACTGATGCCTCGCTAGGCATAGTGGAAACAAAAAATTTTTCACCCAAAAATGTGTGAAAAAAGTGGTTTCGCATACGCCACCGAGCCACATAGCTACCACTTGATCCTTGGCTCTCGTGGCATAATTCAAGGCCGGTATTCTGTTTCCATGCATCCCAAGCACAAACCAGGTCCACTGATGCCTCGCTAGGCATAGTGGAAACAAAAAATTTTTCACCCAAAAATGTGTGAAAAAAGTGGTTTCGTAGATGCCACCGAGCCAGATGGGTACAACTTGGTCCTTGGCTCTCGTGGCACAATTCAAGGCCGGTATTCTGTTTCCGTGCATCCCAAGCACAAACAAGCTCCACTGATGCCTCGCTAGGCTTAGTGGGAACAAAAAATTTTTCACCCAAAAATGTGTGAAAAAAGTGGTTTCGTAGATGCCACCGAGCCAGATGGGTACAACTTGGTCCTTGGCTCTCGTGGCACAATTCAAGCCCGGTATTCTGTTTTCATGCATCCCAAGCACAAACCAGGTCCACTGACGCCTCGCTAGGCTTAGTGGAAACAAAAAATTTTTCACCCAAAAATGTGTGAAAAAAGTGGTTTCGCATACGCCACCAAGCCACATAGCTACCACTTGATCCTTGGCTCTCGTGGCATAATTCAAGCCCGGTATTCTCTTTCCATGCATCCCAAGCACAAACCAGGTCCACTGACGCCTCGCTAGGCTTAGTGGAAACAAAAAATTTTTCACCCAAAAATGTGTGAAAAAAGTGGTTTCGCATACGCCACCGAGCCAAATAGCTACCACTTGATCCTTGGCTCTCGTGGCATAATTCAAGCCCGGTATTCTGTTTCCATGCATCCCAAGCACAAACCAGGTCCACTGACGTCTCGCTAGGCTTAGTGGAAACAAAAAATTTTTCACCCAAAAATGTGTGAAAAAAGTGGTTTCGCATACGCCACCGAGCCACATAGCTACCACTTGATCCTTGGCTCTCGTGGCATAATTCAAGCCCGGTATTCTGTTTCCATGCATCCCAAACACTAACCAGCTCCACTGATGCCTCGCTTGGCTTAGTGGAAACAAAAAAATTTTTCACCCAAAAATGTGCGAAAAAAAATGGTTTCGTAGATGCCACCGAGCCAGATGGGTACAACTTGGTCCTTGGCTCTCGTGGCATAATTCAAGCCCGGTATTCTGTTTCCATGCATCCCAAGCACAAGCCAGGTCCACTGACGCCTCGCTAGGCTTAGTGGAAACAAAAAATTTTTCACCCAAAAATGTGTGAAAAAAGTGGTTTCGCATACGCCACCGAGCCACATAGCTACCACTTGATCCTTGGCTCTCGTGGCATAATTCAAGCCCGGTATTCTGTTTCCATGCATCCCAAGCACAAACCAGGTCCACTGACGCCTCGCTAGGCTTAGTGGAAACAAAAAATTTTTCACCCAAAAATGTGTGAAAAAAGTGGTTTCGTAGATGCCACCGAGCCAGATGGGTACAACTTGGTCCTTGGCTCTCGTGGCACAATTCAAGGCCGGTATTCTGTTTCCGTGCATCCCAAGCACAAACAAGCTCCACTGATGCCTCGCTAGGCTTAGTGGGAACAAAAAATTTTTCACCCAAAAATGTGCGAAAAAAAATGGTTTCGTAGATGCCACCGAGCCAGATGGGTACAACTTGGTCCTTGGCTCTCGTGGCACAATTCAAGCCCGGTATTCTGTTTTCATGCATCCCAAGCACAAACCAGGTCCACTGACGCCTCGCTAGGCTTAGTGGAAACAAAAAATTTTTCACCCAAAAATGTGTGAAAAAAGTGGTTTCGCATACGCCACCAAGCCACATAGCTACCACTTGATCCTTGGCTCTCGTGGCATAATTCAAGCCCGGTATTCTGTTTCCATGCATCCCAAGCACAAACCAGGTCCACTGACGCCTCGCTAGGCTTAGTGGAAACAAAAAATTTTTCACCCAAAAATGTGTGAAAAAAGTGGTTTCGTAGATGCCACCGAGCCAGATGGGTACAACTTGGTCCTTGGCTCTCGTGGCACAATTCAAGCCCGGTATTCTGTTTTCATGCATCCCAAGCACAAACCAGGTCCACTGACGCCTCGCTAGGCTTAGTGGAAACAAAAAATTTTTCACCCAAAAATGTGTGAAAAAAGTGGTTTCGCATACGCCACCAAGCCACATAGCTACCACTTGATCCTTGGCTCTCGTGGCATAATTCAAGCCCGGTATTCTGTTTCCATGCATCCCAAGCACAAACCAGGTCCACTGACGCCTTGCTAGGCTTAGTGGAAACAAAAAATTTTTCACCCAAAAATGTGTGAAAAAAGTGGTTTCGCATACGCCACCAAGCCACATAGCTACCACTTGATCCTTGGCTCTCGTGGCATAATTCAAGCCCGGTATTCTGTTTCCATGCATCCCAAGCACAAACCAGGTCCACTGACGCCTCGCTAGGCTTAGTGGAAACAAAAAATTTTTCACCCAAAAATGTGTGAAAAAAGTGGTTTCGCATACGCCACCGAGCCACATAGCTACCACTTGATCCTTAGCTCTCGTGGCATAATTCAAGCCCGGTATTCTGTTTCCATGCATCCCAAGCACAAACCAGGTCCACTGACGCCTCGCTAGGCTTAGTGGAAACAAAAAATTTTTCACCCAAAAATGTGTGAAAAAAAATGGTTTCCCAGATGCCACCGCGCCAAATGGCTACCACTTGGTCCTTGGCTCTCGTGGCATAATTCAAGCCCGGTATTCTGTTTCCATGCATCCCAAGCACAAACCAGGTCCACTGACGTCTCGCTAGGCTTAGTGGAAACAAAAAATTTTTCACCCAAAAATGTGTGAAAAAAGTGGTTTCGCATACGCCACCGAGCCACATAGCTACCACTTGATCCTTGGCTCTCGTGGCATAATTCAAGCCCGGTATTCTGTTTCCATGCATCCCAAGCACAAACCAGGTCCACTGACGTCTCGCTAGGCTTAGTGGAAACAAAAAATTTTTCACCCAAAAATGTGTGAAAAAAGTGGTTTCGTAGATGCCACCGAGCCAGATGGGTACAACTTGGTCCTTGGCTCACGTGGCACAATCCAAGGCCGGTATTCTGTTTCCATGCATCCCAAGCACAAACCAGGTCCACTGACGCCTCGCTAGGCTTAGTGGAAACAAAAAATTTTTCACCCAAAAATGTGTGAAAAAAAATGGTTTCCCAGATGCCACCGCGCCAGATGGCTACCACTTGGTCCTTGGCTCTCGTGGCATAATTCAAGCCCGGTATTCTGTTTCCATGCATCCCAAGCACAAACCAGCTCCACTGATGCCTCGCTAGGCTTAGTGGAAACAAAAAATTTTTCACCCAAAAATGTGTGAAAAAAGTGGTTTCGCATACGCCACCGAGCCACATAGCTACCACTTGATCCTTGGCTCTCGTGGCATAATTCAAGCCCGGTATTCTGTTTCCATGCATCCCAAGCACAAACCAGCTCCACTGATGCCTCGCTAGGCTTAGTGGAAACAAAAAATTTTTCACCCAAAAATGTGTGAAAAAAGTGGTTTCGCATACGCCACCGAGCCACATAGCTACCACTTGATCCTTGGCTCTCGCGGCATAATTCAAGCCCGGTATTCTGTTTCCATGCATCCCAAGCACAAACCAGGTCCACTGACGCCTCGCTAGGCTTAGTGGAAACAAAAAATTTTTCACCCAAAAATGTGTGAAAAAAGTGGTTTCGCATACGCCACCGAGCCACATAGCTACCACTTGATCCTTGGCTCTCGCGGCATAATTCAAGCCCGGTATTCTGTTTCCATGCATCCCAAGCACAAACCAGGTCCACTGATGCCTCGCTTGGCTTAGTGGAAACAAAAAAATTTTTCACCCAAAAATGTGCGAAAAAAAATGGTTTCGTAGATGCCACCGAGCCAGATGGGTACAACTTGGTCCTTGGCTCTCGTGGCACAATTCAAGGCCGGTATTCTGTTTCCATGCATCCCAAGCACAAACCAGGTCCACTGACGCCTCGCTAGGCTTAGTGGAAACAAAAAATTTTTCACCCAAAAATGTGTGAAAAAAGTGGTTTCGCATACGCCACCGAGCCACATAGCTACCACTTGATCCTTGGCTCTCGCGGCATAATTCAAGCCCGGTATTCTGTTTCCATGCATCCCAAGCACAAACCAGGTCCACTGACGCCTCGCTAGGCTTAGTGGAAACAAAAAATTTTTCACCCAAAAATGTGTGAAAAAAGTGGTTTCGCATACGCCACCGAGCCACATAGCTACCACTTGATCCTTGGCTCTCGTGGCATAATTCAAGCCCGGTATTCTGTTTCCATGCATCCCAAGCACAAACCAGGTCCACTGACGCCTCGCTAGGCTTAGTGGAAACAAAAAATTTTTCACCCAAAAATGTGTGAAAAAAGTGGTTTCGCATACGCCACCAAGCCACATAGCTACCACTTGATCCTTGGCTCTCGTGGCATAATTCAAGCCCGGTATTCTGTTTCCATGCATCCCAAGCACAAACCAGGTCCACTGACGCCTCGCTAGGCTTAGTGGAAACAAAAAATTTTTCACCCAAAAATGTGTGAAAAAAGTGGTTTCGCATACGCCACCGAGCCACATAGCTACCACTTGATCCTTGGCTCTCGTGGCATAATTCAAGCCCGGTATTCTGTTTCCATGCATCCCAAGCACAAACCAGGTCCACTGACGTCTCGCTAGGCTTAGTGGAAACAGAAAATTTTTCACCCAAAAATGTGTGAAAAAAGTGGTTTCGCATACGCCACCGAGCCACATAGCTACCACTTGATCCTTGGCTCTCGTGGCATAATTCAAGCCCGGTATTCTGTTTCCATGCATCCCAAACACTAACCAGCTCCACTGATGCCTCGCTTGGCTTAGTGGAAACAAAAAAAATTTTCACCCAAAAATGTGCGAAAAAAAATGGTTTCGTAGATGCCACCGAGCCAGATAGGTACAACTTGGTCCTTGGCTCTCGTGGCACAATTCAAGCCCGGTATTCTGTTTTCATGCATCCCAAGCACAAACCAGGTCCACTGACGCCTCGCTAGGCTTAGTGGAAACAAACAATTTTTCACCCAAAAATGTGTGAAAAAAGTGGTTTCGTAGATGCCACCGAGCCAGATGGGTACAACTTGGTCCTTGGCTCTCGTGGCACAATTCAAGGCCGGTATTCTGTTTCCGTGCATCCCAAGCACAAACAAGCTCCACTGATGCCTCGCTAGGCTTAGTGGGAACAAAAAATTTTTCACCCAAAAATGTGTGAAAAAAAATGGTTTCCCAGATGCCACCGCGCCAGATGGCTACCACTTGGTCCTTGGCTCTCGTGGCATAATTCAAGCCCGGTATTCTGTTTCCATGCATCCCAAGCACAAACCAGGTCCACTGACGTCTCGCTAGGCTTAGTGGAAACAAAAAATTTTTCACCCAAAAATGTGTGAAAAAAAATGGTTTCCCAGATGCCACCGCGCCAGATGGCTACCACTTGGTCCTTGGCTCTCGTGGCATAATTCAAGCCCGGTATTCTGTTTCCATGCATCCCAAGCACAAACCAGGTCCACTGACGCCTCGCTAGGCTTAGTGGAAACAAAAAATTTTTCACCCAAAAATGTGTGAAAAAAGTGGTTTCGCATACGCCACCGAGCCACATAGCTACCACTTGATCCTTGGCTCTCGTGGCATAATTCAAGCCCGGTATTCTGTTTCCATGCATCCCAAACACTAACCAGCTCCACTGATGCCTCGCTTGGCTTAGTGGAAACAAAAAAATTTTTCACCCAAAAATGTGCGAAAAAAAATGGTTTCGTAGATGCCACCGAGCCAGATGGGTACAACTTGGTCCTTGGCTCTCGTGGCACAATTCAAGCCCGGTATTCTGTTTTCATGCATCCCAAGCACAAACCAGGTCCACTGACGCCTCGCTAGGCTTAGTGGAAACAAACAATTTTTCACCCAAAAATGTGTGAAAAAAGTGGTTTCGTAGATGCCACCGAGCCAGATGGGTACAACTTGGTCCTTGGCTCTCGTGGCACAATTCAAGGCCGGTATTCTGTTTCCGTGCATCCCAAGCACAAACAAGCTCCACTGATGCCTCGCTAGGCTTAGTGGGAACAAAAAATTTTTCACCCAAAAATGTGTGAAAAAAGTGGTTTCGCATACGCCACCGAGCCACATAGCTACCACTTGATCCTTGGCTCTCGTGGCATAATTCAAGCCCGGTATTCTCTTTCCATGCATCCCAAGCACAAACCAGGTCCACTGACGCCTCGCTAGGCTTAGTGGAAACAAAAAATTTTTCACCCAAAAATGTGTGAAAAAAGTGGTTTCGCATACGCCACCGAGCCAAATAGCTACCACTTGATCCTTGGCTCTCGTGGCATAATTCAAGCCCGGTATTCTGTTTCCATGCATCCCAAGCACAAACCAGGTCCACTGACGTCTCGCTAGGCTTAGTGGAAACAAAAAATTTTTCACCCAAAAATGTGTGAAAAAAGTGGTTTCGCATACGCCACCGAGCCACATAGCTACCACTTGATCCTTGGCTCTCGTGGCATAATTCAAGCCCGGTATTCTGTTTCCATGCATCCCAAACACTAACCAGCTCCACTGATGCCTCGCTTGGCTTAGTGGAAACAAAAAAATTTTTCACCCAAAAATGTGCGAAAAAAAATGGTTTCGTAGATGCCACCGAGCCAGATGGGTACAACTTGGTCCTTGGCTCTCGTGGCATAATTCAAGCCCGGTATTCTGTTTCCATGCATCCCAAGCACAAACCAGGTCCACTGACGTCTCGCTAGGCTTAGTGGAAACAAAAAATTTTTCACCCAAAAATGTGTGAAAAAAAATGGTTTCCCAGATGCCACCGCGCCAGATGGCTACCACTTGGTCCTTGACTCTCGTGGCATAATTCAAGCCCGGTATTCTGTTTCCATGCATCCCAAGCACAAACCAGGTCCACTGACGTCTCGCTAGGCTTAGTGGAAACAAAAAATTTTTCACCCAAAAATGTGTGAAAAAAGTGGTTTCGCATACGCCACCGAGCCACATAGCTACCACTTGATCCTTGGCTCTCGTGGCATAATTCAAGCCCGGTATTCTGTTTCCATGCATCCCAAACACTAACCAGCTCCACTGATGCCTCGCTTGGCTTAGTGGAAACAAAAAAATTTTTCACCCAAAAATGTGCGAAAAAAAATGGTTTCGTAGATGCCACCGAGCCAGATGGGTACAACTTGGTCCTTGGCTCTCGTGGCACAATTCAAGCCCGGTATTCTGTTTTCATGCATCCCAAGCACAAACCAGGTCCACTGACGCCTCGCTAGGCTTAGTGGAAACAAACAATTTTTCACCCAAAAATGTGTGAAAAAAGTGGTTTCGCATACGCCACCGAGCCACATAGCTACCACTTGATCCTTGGCTCTCGTGGCATAATTCAAGCCCGGTATTCTGTTTCCATGCATCCCAAGCACAAACCAGGTCCACTGACGTCTCGCTAGGCTTAGTGGAAACAAAAAATTTTTCACCCAAAAATGTGTGAAAAAAGTGGTTTCGCATACGCCACCGAGCCACATAGCTACCACTTGATCCTTGGCTCTCGTGGCATAATTCAAGCCCGGTATTCTGTTTCCATGCATCCCAAACACTAACCAGGTCCACTGACGCCTCGCTAGGCTTAGTGGAAACAAAACATTTTTCACCCAAAAATGTGTGAAAAAAGTGGTTTCGCATACGCCACCTAACCAGGTGGCTGGCTGCTGGGTCTGATTTGACGGATCTAGGTAATATTAAGCTGAGGGATCTTCTGCAATTCATGATACTTATCTAGCTTTCCCGGGTTAAACAATTCGGCACAATGGACCCAATTCAGTTGATCTAAGAGAGCCAACTTAAGTCTTTCCTGCAGCAGGAGGCGTAGAATCTCAAAGCTTAAAAGTTACTTATAGTCCTCTGCCCATGGCAACGTTCTCAAAGAATAAAAAAAAAAAGAATCCCTCTCCGATTAAAACTCATCACATTTCGAATTCATTGCTCCAATTTAATTTTAATTACTTTCTCCCCGTAGCCTGATGGCCCAATCTGTGCACTCACAAGCCAGAAATGTTCCTTTAATTACTGCCAACCTACTCCTAGATTTCGGCTCGAGTACCTGGATACAATATGAGAATACTGTGGTACCTACTTGGACGCCTCCTCTGCTACTACTACTACTACTGTCCACTGGGACCAAGGGATACTTCATGGCAGAGAGGGCCCCCCTCCCCCTCTCATAAAAGAGTATTAACCAAATCTAGGTCAGAACACGTAATGGCCGTACCACAACCACTCTGGTGGATGGCCTCTTCTCAGAGCGCCGGGTTAATTAGATTCTCTAAACGAAAATCTTAAAATAACTTGTCATCATCAGTGGCATTGTCCTTGTCAGTGCAGCACAGTGTCTAGCTCTGGAGCGGATCACCACCATTCAACATCATCATCTAGTGGACATCTTAAAGGAAATCCACTTCAAGAAATGCATTCTCTTCTCGCTGTCCGCTAAATTGCCATAAAGTGCCGCTTTCCATGGACCCACACACACACACACACACACACACACACACACACCAGCAGGAGGACGAGTCCTTTTCCCTGCTACTAACCCTCCTTATCTCTTTATTATGAGAGTATGGGGGAAGAAAGCTTGGAATCAAGAGCGTGCCGAAAATTGTTATCCTATTATGGTTATGTATTATCATCGCGTTTTTTTTTTCCTTTATTCCCTCTCGACATGAATGCTGAGCGATGATGGGACGAAGGACGACAAGGAGGAGAGCAAAGAGAAGGAGGAGGAGAAAACGGCTAAATAATTGTAGTCCTTTGTTGTGTTGTTGGCTGTCGTTCCGGGCACTTTTCAGATACAATACCCTGTGGAATTCTCAAGGCCCGGAGTTTGCTTTTTTTTCCTTTCGTCCCTCCTCCCAGTGTGTCCTTTGTTCGCGGAGTATATTTAATGATAAACCAAACGTTTTCAGTTTTTTTGGTATTTTTTCAATGCGGGCAGCGAGTTTTTTTAGCAGAAATTTTTAAACATGCGGACCTACACCAATGCCAGTTCCACTGAGGCAGGAGGCGGGAGGCAGGAGGCAGTGCCCACTGGAAGCTTTAAAAATTAAAACAAAATGTCGCAGGATACGAACTTTAGTGGAATCCCTCCAAGGAGCAGATTTCTTGGAAATCCTTCTTCAGAGGATGGAGATTACATTGCAAGAGCTTCTGGAAAATTCTTTAGGACTTTTCCTAGAAATAAGGGACGAAGTTTGTGCTTCTAATTATTAATCAGCGCTGTGGTGGCGGGACAGGAAGGTTTGGATTTCTAATCAGTCCCAGCGAGTTCATTTGCCGATGATGATGCTTGCGAGTCCCTGATGAGCAGGAACCCATCCTAGCATCATCGGGTTATGCCTGACGAGAGGTTGTAGAGCATCACAGCTGAGTTTTAAGGAATCCGTTGCATTGGAGAACAGGGCTTTACTTGGTGCCTGATGGGGTGTACATACATATATCCTAGAGCTACCTTCACTATAGACCTACACATCGCTCGTAGGATGCAAGAGTCAATTCAAGCCTCCTCCTGCTCGATCTGATACAACTGCTGCATTGAATTCTAGACCTCCTACCTCCTTACAAGTAAAACTGCAGTGGCAAGGGCCCCTAAGCTTTCCCGCTTCTGCAACACAACAACCTTATTGGACATAAGTACGAAGATCATTAGAAGAATTCTGTCGTCATCCTGACCAGTGGTCGGTTCAGACTTCATGCCAAGAAAAGGTTCTCATTCCGAATCCCAGGTACTGAGATAATCCTTAATTCCGTCTATTAATACCTCAACCTGAATGGTGGACTTACGGTTAAAAAATGTCGAGTGGGAAAGGAATCGGAATTCTCGGTCCCAAGTACAAATTTTCTGCTTCATAAGGACACTATACGAGCCAGTGATCTCAGGGAAATATTACATTGGATACGCAAGCAGCCACGGACGCTCTCATGTCCAACTTAGACTCTAACTTTGTGTCTAAGTTGGTTTGAAACTGTCAAACTCTCCAGCTGGCTGCGTACAATCAAGCCAAGCTTATATGGGTATCAGGACATACTCGTGGAGGTATCTATGACCTCCTTTGAAAAACCCCTAAATCCGACGTAGACACCGAGTCTCTTCCAAAAGACGTTCAAGCGAGCCTCTTATCCATTAGTTGGTCGATACATCGTTACCTCCTGCTACCAGTTGCCCTTAGTCGTATCCAATCTTATCGAATCTATCCTCGCGAAAAGTCTCTATAATGCAAAGCCTTCCAAGGACAATGGAACTCTATTCATTAATCGTAGTACGCTTAAGGAACTCTAGGCTTAGACCAACAATAATCCTAGATCTCTCCCCTCTAGCCTATCTCCTAACTCTTTACAAATACGTAGTCGATGAGATAGGAAAAACAGGGGAATAGCAAGGTTTCATCATTCATCATAAAGAGTCCTGGAATGAACGAGGCTAAGCGACGGTATTAAGCCCAGAGGTTTACCATCGAACGTTTCATCATAAAAAACTCAAATTATCCTCAAAAATATCCCTAAAACTTCTGGGATGCCATCAGGTGGCAGTGTAACGCCCATACTGTTCAATGTGAATGCAATTGTTGCAGAGGTTAAACCGCATCGGCACGCATCGGACCCTTTGCAACACATGCGGGTTAGAATCCACCAACTCAGCGATATAGTTTGATGGTCAGGAATCCTTAGAAGAACGTCATATTCCCAGGACTCTCGATAGTACATTTGTGGCAGATGCGGCGACGACCGCCAAAGAAATAACACGAATGGATCTCGGAGTCCAATCGAACTAACATCGACGAAAGGCCGAGGTCCTATAAGCAGAAGAACATAAAGGATTCAATCGATGAACTCCTAGAGGAGTAGATGAATGCTTTTCTTATGGTGCATTGGGGAGAAATCATAGTCCAGGCATAACTTATAGACGTCTTGCCAAAAGGTGACCATAATTAACGTCCACCTAACCAAACCGAAGTGAGAATAGCAAATCCAAACGAGACTGCTCCACAGTTTGAATTGTTCAGTACAACTGAAGATGATTTGAATGAAAGTATACACCAACCCATCTCCAAAATTTGGTCTGTCATCTGCTGAATGGAATCTCACCTCGTTTGCTCAATCCACAAGAAAGAAGGATCAGTTTCGTCAACGTAGCCTACAAGATTTTATCTACCATCCAGTCTAAGTGTCTGAAACCCTTTATCAACAAATTGTGTGGAGCACAGTAGACTACACTTTGGCAGATCCTGTATTGAACGCAACAAGTTTAGATCGATCCTTAAACGTGTTTCATCAATTTGAAGGCCGGATGAGACAGAAGCTATAGAGATGAGCTATCCAAAGCCATGTCTAGCTTTCCCAATCCTGCCAAATTCGTTCGCTGCTGCAGGATAAAAATCAAGAACGCTTACTCTCCCATCCCCACCTTTGACTTCAAGAAAAGACATTTGACTAAGTCAGGAGCTGTCATGTGACATCACATTTGAAGCAAGTGTCCGAAACTCAAAAAGCTGCCTCTGGAGAGACAATCTGCCAAAAGTCTGTACAACTACTAGTGAAGTCCGACGATATTAGCAGGACTCATCAAAGCATATGCTGTCAAGAAGGGACAAGGAGGGGCAATCAATATCGACGAATTGTACAGAACCATGGACGAAGGCGTATGAAGCTATCTTTGGATATTTCGAGGATCAGTCGTGTAAGATGGCTAGGACATGTACAGCGAATGCACACCAGGGCTCAGGCACGCAGAGTCTTCGTATCGAACTCAAAGGTGTAGCACCATAGAGGAAGTCCTAGTCTTAGGTAACAAAAGGGGATTTCACCCGACTTGGAGTGTGCAACTTGAGAACCGGAGTACTTTTTGGTTGAGGACCAGGTTTACCCCGAAATGTAGCGCCAATCTACAACTTTTGTTACGAAGTCATTATGAACTACTAAGACTGGCTCAATGCAAAGAAAAGTGGAGAGTTTCTCCTCAAGCCTTCTCCTTCCTTCTTGCACCTTGAGGAAGACACTATAACTATGAAGTCGGAATGATTTAGGCTGCTCATTGGCTTGTGGTAGAGTCAGTGATGATGAAACCAGAGAAGGGTATGTTAAGATGGTCAAAAGTCACTTTTTTTTTCTCTCATGGGACTACTATTGTAGGGCAAGGTATCCCCGGCTTAAACCCTTCCTTTTCCCCAATAAACCTTTCTTTTTCTTGTCTCTCATGGGACTACTATTGGAGGGCAAGGTACTCGCGGCTTAAACCCTTCCTTTTCCCCAATAAACCTTTCTTTTTCTTGTCTGTCAAGAGACTACAGTTATAGGGCAAGGTACTCGCGGCTTAAACCCTTCCTTTTCTCCAATAAACCTTTCTGTTTCTTGTCTGTCAGGGGACTTCTATTGTAGGGCAAGGTACTCACGGCTTAAGCCCTTCCTTTTCCCCAAAAAACCTTTCTATTTCTTGTCTGTCAAGGGACTGCTATTGTAGGGCAAGGTACTCGCGGCTTAAGCCCTCCCTTTTCCCCAATAAACCTTCCTTTTTCTTGTCTCTCATGGGGCTACTGTTATAGAGCAAGGTACTCGCGGCTTAAACCCTTCCTTTTCCCCAATAAACCTTTCTTTTGCTTGTCTGTCAAGGGACTACTATTGTAGGGCAAGGTACTCGCGGCTTAAATCCTTCCTTTTCCCCAATAAACCTTTCTATTTCTTGTCTGTCAAGGGACTGCTATTGTAGGGCAAGGTACTCGCGGCTTAAGCCCTCCCTTTTCCCCAATAAACCTTCCTTTTTCTTGTCTCTCATGGGGCTACTGTTATAGGGCAAGGTACTCGCGGCTTAAACCCTTCCTTTTCCAAAATAAACCTTTCTTTTTCTTGTCTCTCATGGGTCTACTATTGTAGGGCAAGGTACTCGCGGCTTAAGCCCTCCCTTTTCCCCAATAAACCTTCCTTTTTCTTGTCTCTCATGGGGCTACTGTTATAGAGCAAGGTACTCGCGGCTTAAACCCTTCCTTTTCCCCAATAAACCTTTCTTTTGCTTGTCTGTCAAGGGACTACTATTGTAGGGCAAGGTACTCGCGGCTTAAATCCTTCCTTTTCCCCAATAAACCTTTCTATTTCTTGTCTGTCAAGGGACTGCTATTGTAGGGCAAGGTACTCGCGGCTTAAGCCCTCCCTTTTCCCCAATAAACCTTCCTTTTTCTTGTCTCTCATGGGGCTACTGTTATAGGGCAAGGTACTCGCGGCTTAAACCCTTCCTTTTCCCCAATAAACCTTTCTTTTTCTTGTCTCTCATGGGTCTACTGTTAGGGCAAGGTACTCGCGGCTTAAACCCTTCCTTTTCCCCAATAAACCTTTCTTTTTCTTGTCTCTCATGGGTCTACTGTTGTAGGGCAAGGTACTCGCGGCTTAAACCCTTCCATTTCCCCAATAAACCTTTCTTTTTCTTGTCTCTCATGGGTCTACTAGTGTAGGGCAAGGTACTCGCGGCTTAAACCCTTCCTTTTCCCCAATAAACCTTTCTTTTTCTTGTCTCTCATGGGTCTACTGTTGTAGGGCAAGGTACTCGCGGCTTAAACCCTTCCTTTTCCAAAATAAACCTTTCTTTTTCTTGTCTCTCATGGGTCTACTATTGTAGGGCAAGGTACTCGCGGCTTAAACCCTTCCTTTTCCCCTATAAACCTTTCTTTTTCTTGTCTATCAAGGGACTACTATTGTAGGGCAAGGTACTTGCGGCTTAAACCCTTCTTTTTCCCCAATAAACCTTTCTTTTTCTTGTCTCTCATGGGTCTACTGTTGTAGGGGAAGGTACTCGCGGATTAAGCCCTTCCTTTTCCCCCAAAAAACTTAGGGGAGACTGCTTAAGTTCCAAAAATAGACACAACCTCGTTACATTCTCTTAAATTTAATAAATATCGAATGACATCCTCACAGGCAAGAGGCAAACTCCTAAATCGCCTTCCTCCGCACAGCGAATACATCCTTTCAGAACTAAAAATACTTTCCAAAGTGTTTTCCCTCCCCCCATTCCCCGAAGCCCACTTCCTTTTGTTTAATCCAGGACCTGCTTTGTGGGGAAAAATCAATTTATTAAAATTCCTTCAAACATTTCACATACACCCTGGTGAATGGAACCTCACAAGTCATCCATCTATCTAATGCGCTCCAACCACAAGCCAAACGATAACAGGCCTGGTGCTTGGGGGAAATTTATGGAGTGCCTCTGCCTAGTCCCCTCAAGGCTGTTGGGCTTAGATTTTTTGCTCTCTTCTATTCTGGGAAAAGTACAAATCAAAGAAACTCAATAATAGCCGAGTACTTCATTCCATTATCTCGGGATAAGATATCGTTTGACAAAGGACCTCCCCTCGTAATGGGTGTTTTTATGATCGCAGGCTGATTGGTACTTACTTGCTGTGAGCTACATTGTGTCTTGGAATCGCATGGATTGGTACAAGTGTGTATGCCTGGCCTAATGGCATGATAGACCGGAAATGTTCAAACGAAACGAATTCCTTAAATGCCCACCCATGCAGGAATGCCAACGAAGCAATTAATTGCAACTTGCAACGCATATTCTTGCCGGCAGTGGGAGGGAGGGCACCACTAGGACGCAGGGATACACAAATCCTTTCTGCGATATTACAATTCGGGCTGGGCTCCCCTATCGTTCCACCGCCACCGTCGAAGTCGATGAAATTAAAATTAATTTTCCAAGTGGGGCAGGGTGGTGGCGGCGTCCTGATTGAATTCCTCGTCCATCTGCAACCACAGGTATGTAGCTCGTGGATATTTCATCTTTCATAACTCTGTTGTGCGGCTCGTCAGAGGAAGGTATTGCAAAACGATTCATAAATCGGAGAATTCCTGTTGCACTCGTTTGTGTTCGATAAAACTCGCGTTACTCGCAGAGGGCTATGCACACATACCTCGAGTTGTGGGGAATAGTTTTGGAAATCGAGGTTTTTTTTTGTGTATTTGGGGCTGTAATCCCCGCAGTAATTGATCGGCTACACCATGTGGAGTAGTGCAGAGGACTTTGAAAAAAGGGCTTTCTAGAGGTCATGCTTTGACTCACTGTACTTGAATGATTTGAAACCGTTCAAGTCGTACTTTTCCAAAAACCTGCATTGGCCGATGAAAGGAAAGCGTTTTGTGGACGTAAAAGGTTCTGATTCTGTGGATCCTGGCCACATACGGGTTTAACTGAGGTCTCGCTACGTGTATTGGAAGGACGAATTTTTCAGTCCAAAAAGTCATGAAAAAATGGGTTCCGCATACGCCACCGAACCAGATACGCACAAACTGACTTTGCCTTCCCGAGGCAAAATGAAAGTCAGATATTCTGATTCTATGCATCCTGGGCACATACGAGCCTAACTGAGGCCTCGCTACGTGTATTGGAAGGACGACATTTTTCAGTCCAAAAAGTCATGAAAAAATGGGTTCCGCATACGCCACCGAACCAGGCACGCATATCCTGACCTTGCCTTCCCAAGGCACACCGAAAGTCTGATATTCTGATTCTGTGCATCCTGGGCACATACGAGCCTAACTGAGGCCTCGCTACGTGTATTGGAAGGACGACATTTTTCAGTCCAAAAAGTCATGAAAAAATGGGTTCCGCAGACGCCACCGAACCAGATACGCACATCCTGACTTTGCCTTCCCGAGGCACAATGAAAGTCAGATATTCTGATTCTGTGCATCCTGGGCACATACGAGCCTAACTGCGGTCTCCCTACGTGTGTTGGAAGGACGACATTTTTCAGTCCAAAAAGTCATGAAAAAATGGGGTCCGCATACGCCACCGAACCAGATACGCATAACCTGACTTTGCCTTCCCGAGGCACACCGAAAGTCTGATATTCTGATTCTGTGCATCCTGGGCACATACCAGCCTAACTGAGGTCTCACTATGTGTATAGGAAGGACGACATTTTTCAATCCAAAAAGTCATGAAAAAATTTGTTCCGCATACGCCACCGAACCAGGCACGCATATCCTGACCTTGCCTTCCCAAGGCACACCGAAAGTCTGATATTCTGATTCTGTGCATCCTGGGCACATACGAGCCTAACTGAGGCCTCGCTACGTGTATTGGAAGGACGACATTTTTCAGTCCAAAAAGTCATGAAAAAATGGGTTCCGCAGACGCCACCGAACCAGATACGCACATCCTGACTTTGCCTTCCCGAGGCACAATGAAAGTCAGATATTCTGATTCTGTGCATCCTGGGCACATACGAGCCTAACTGCGGTCTCCCTACGTGTGTTGGAAGGACGACATTTTTCAGTCCAAAAAGTCATGAAAAAATGGGGTCCGCATACGCCACCGAACCAGATACGCATAACCTGACTTTGCCTTCCCGAGGCACACCGAAAGTCTGATATTCTGATTCTGTGCATCCTGGGCACATACCAGCCTAACTGAGGTCTCACTATGTGTATAGGAAGGACGACATTTTTCAATCCAAAAAGTCATGAAAAAATGGGTTCCGCATACGCCACCGAACCAGGCACGCATATCCTGACCTTGCCTTCCCAAGGCACACCGAAAGTCTGATATTCTGATTCTGTGCATCCTGGGCACATACCAGCCTAACTGAGGTCTCACTACGTGTATTGGAAGGACGACATTTTTCAGTCCAAAAAGTTATGAAAAAATGGGTTTCGCATACGCCACCGAACCAGGCACGCATATCCTGACCTTGCCTTCCCGAGGCACAATGAAAGTCAGATATTCTGATTCTGTGCATTCTGGGCACATACCAGCCTAACTGAGGTCTCACTACGTGTATTGGAAGGACGACATTTTTCAGTCCAAAAAGTCATGAAAAAATGGGTTCCGCAGACGCCACCGAACCAGATACGCACATCCTGACTTTGCCTTCCCGAGGCACAATGAAAGTCAGATATTCTGATTCTGTGCATCCTGGGCACATACGAGCCTAACTGCGGTCTCCCTACGTGTGTTGGAAGGACGACATTTTTCAGTCCAAAAAGTCATGAAAAAATGGGGTCCGCATACGCCACCGAACCAGATACGCATAACCTGACTTTGCCTTCCCGAGGCACACCGAAAGTCTGATATTCTGATTCTGTGCATCCTGGGCACATACCAGCCTAACTGAGGTCTCACTACGTGTATAGGAAGGACGACATTTTTCAGTCCAAAAAGTCATGAAAAAATGGGTTCCGCATACGCCACCGAACCAGGCACGCATATCCTGACCTTGCCTTCCCGAGGCACAATGAAAGTCAGATATTCTGATTCTGTGCATCCTGGGCACATACGAGCCTAACTGCGGTCTCCCTACGTGTGTTGGAAGGACCACATTTTTCAGTCCAAAAAGTCATGAAAAAATGGGGTCCGCATACGCCACCGAACCAGATAGGCATAACCTGACTTTGCCTTCCCGAGGCACACCGAAAGTCTGATATTCTGATTCTGTGCATCCTGGGCACATACCAGCCTAACTGAGGTCTCACTACGTGTATAGGAAGGACGACATTTTTCAGTCCAAAAAGTCATGAAAAAATGGGTTCCGCATACGCCACCGAACCAGGCACGCATATCCTGACCTTGCCTTCCCAAGGCACACCGAAAGTCTGATATTCTGATTCTGTGCATCCTGGGCACATACCAGCCTAACTGAGGTCTCACTACGTGTATTGGAAGGACGACATTTTTCAGTCCAAAAAGTTATGAAAAAATGGGTTTCGCATACGCCACCGAACCAGGCACGCATATCCTGACCTTGCCTTCCCGAGGCACAATGAAAGTCAGATATTCTGATTCTGTGCATCCTGGGCACATACGAGCCTAACTGCGGTCTCCCTACGTGTGTTGGAAGGACGACATTTTTCAGTCCAAAAAGTCATGAAAAAATGGGGTCCGCATACGCCACCGAACCAGATACGCATAACCTGACTTTGCCTTCCCGAGGCACACCGAAAGTCTGATATTCTGATTCTGTGCATCCTGGGCACATACCAGCCTAACTGAGGTCTCACTACGTGTATAGGAAGGACGACATTTTTCAGTCCAAAAAGTTATGAAAAAATGGGTTTCGCATACGCCACCGAACCAGGCACGCATATCCTGACCTTGCCTTCCCGAGGCACAATGAAAGTCAGATATTCTGATTCTGTGCATCCTGGGCACATACGAGCCTAACTGCGGTCTCCCTACGTGTGTTGGAAGGACGACATTTTTCAGTCCAAAAAGTCATGAAAAAATGGGTTCCGCATACGCCACCGAACCAGGCACGCATATCCTGACCTTGCCTTCCCAAGGCACACCGAAAGTCTGATATTCTGATTCTGTGCATCCTGGGCACATACCAGCCTAACTGAGGTCTCACTACGTGTATTGGAAGGACGACATTTTTCAGTCCAAAAAGTTATGAAAAAATGGGTTTCGCATACGCCACCGAACCAGGCACGCATATCCTGACCTTGCCTTCCCGAGGCACAATGAAAGTCAGATATTCTGATTCTGTGCATCCTGGGCACATACGAGCCTAACTGCGGTCTCCCTACGTGTGTTGGAAGGACGACATTTTTCAGTCCAAAAAGTCATGAAAAAATGGGGTCCGCATACGCCACCGAACCAGATACGCATAACCTGACTTTGCCTTCCCGAGGCACACCGAAAGTCTGATATTCTGATTCTGTGCATCCTGGGCACATACCAGCCTAACTGAGGTCTCACTACGTGTATTGGAAGGACGACATTTTTCAGTCCAAAAAGTTATGAAAAAATGGGTTTCGCATACGCCACCGAACCAGGCACGCATATCCTGACCTTGCCTTCCCGAGGCACAATGAAAGTCAGATATTCTGATTCTGTGCATCCTGGGCACATACGAGCCTAACTGCGGTCTCCCTACGTGTGTTGGAAGGACGACATTTTTCAGTCCAAAAAGTCATGAAAAAATGGGTTCCGCATACGCCACCGAACCAGGCACGCATATCCTGACCTTGCCTTCCCGAGGCACAATGAAAGTCAGATATTCTGATTCTGTGCATCCTGGGCACATACGAGCCTAACTGCGGTCTCCCTACGTGTGTTGGAAGGACCACATTTTTCAGTCCAAAAAGTCATGAAAAAATGGGGTCCGCATACGCCACCGAACCAGATAGGCATAACCTGACTTTGCCTTCCCGAGGCACACCGAAAGTCTGATATTCTGATTCTGTGCATCCTGGGAACATACCAGCCTAACTGAGGTCTCACTACGTGTATAGGAAGGACGACATTTTTCAGTCCAAAAAGTCATGAAAAAATGGGTTCCGCATACGCCACCGAACCAGGCACGCATATCCTGACCTTGCCTTCCCAAGGCACACCGAAAGTCTGATATTCTGATTCTGTGCATCCTGGGCACATACCAGCCTAACTGAGGTCTCACTACGTGTATTGGAAGGACGACATTTTTCAGTCCAAAAAGTTATGAAAAAATGGGTTTCGCATACGCCACCGAACCAGGCACGCATATCCTGACCTTGCCTTCCCGAGGCACAATGAAAGTCAGATATTCTGATTCTGTGCATTCTGGGCACATACCAGCCTAACTGAGGTCTCACTACGTGTATTGGAAGGACGACATTTTTCAGTCCAAAAAGTCATGAAAAAATGGGTTCCGCATACGCCACCGAACCAGATATGCATATCCTGACTCTGCCTTCCCGAGGCAAAATGAAATTTTGATTCTGTGGATCATTGGCTTTACTGGTTTAGGTTTACAGGCTTCTGACCTCGTTTTTGTGATTCCTACTCCTCCGTACGAAATACGACTTCGTCGAATGCTTCCTACATTTGGACAACTGACCTGCGTGGACAACTCACATTATGAGACCCTCCCTGGCACACAATCAATCCGAATGAGAGTTGGTTGACCAGGCCACCACCAGGTACCCCCTCCAAGGTACTAAGTGTTCAATTTCGAAATGAAATTTGAAATATTTTTCAGTTTCTCCTCACATACCATAGAACATCCCTAAGATCCTGATTTGTATGCATTCGGTGTAGAGTTCATCGGAATATCCTCGCACAACTTTTGGGCTAAACTTTTGCCCACCACACATATTTAAATTACCACCAGCAGACCAGAGCACACATTTTTGGGGTGAAAAACTTTTAAATGCCAGATAATCCACTCTGTCCATTAAGTTTATCCTTTCAGCACCACCACCAGCACCAGCAGTAAGCCCTTCCCTCTATCGTTCTAATAAATAGCGACACACTATTCCAAGGAAAGTGATTCAGCCGGAAACCGGAAGTGCCACACACTTTGGCTTTTAATCGGATTTAAAATTTATGAACGCGCTCAACCCTTTTTTTGTTGTGTTGTTGTCTCTGGTCGACAGGCGGCGTTGGTTATTTGCTTAGTGTGTGCCAAGGAGAGGAATCCTTTCACTGATGGGTCACAGCACACCCCCCGAAGGCGCAGGGAGCTGCCTCTCGAAAATTAATCGCCAAATACACTGCGGCGATTGATTGATGATGGCAGATTGGTATTTATAGCGTCAACGTGTACCTATACAGTCGTCCTGCGGCCAGAGCACTCTGAGTGATTAAATTCAGACTTTAAACAGGGCCTGGCTACGTTCCCACTCGTGGGTATAAGTTTGCGTACTTTATGACTTTTCCCGACCTCCATTGTTCCCCGCAATCTGTCAAAGTTTTGCGCGAAGTTTTTGTTGTTTTTCTGGGGAAGAATGTGTGTCAGGATGTGATGGTTTCTAATTATCTGTCAGAGTATCCCATTCAATAGGTATTCCTGGCACAAGAGTCTTGGCATGACAGGGCGGTGATACTGGGAAAAGGTAAGCCAACAGTGTGTGTAGTTTGTCATTATCCTGGGACCAGGTTGCGGGGGAGCGGGGAAAACAACGAAAACATAAGGATAATGCTTATTGGAATCCACTTCGCTCGAGGAAGGTGGGCTAAGGGCCGCAATGTAACATTCGGAACGAGTGGCAGGCGGAGTGCACTTGAGTATCTTTTGAAAGTTTTAATTGAGTTTGCATTCGCTTGATTTGGAAATTCTTGGAACGATGTTATCTACTGCTCATCCAAGATTAATTGGAACCTTTAACGGGGAGAAGATGAATAATAATGGGAAGACGAATATTATTTGCTTTGTCAGTCGCAGAGGGGGGAAATTAAAAGTGATTTCCTGAGGATAAAACTTTTGTTTTAATTGTACGAGCACTTTAAGTTTTATAAGTCTTCCAGGGACTTGGGTTTCCATTAAAGTTTTCTGTTGGATGAGTTGTTTTAGTTTAAGGAAATGGAATCAAATCAGGGAGTGAATCGATGTAAGTCTAGGCTGCTACCTACCAGAGTTCTAGACCACCTAGTTTGATCTGTTTGGTTTGAGTAGAGCAGAGAGTAATGCATGAAGCTTAAGGTTCCGATAGTCATATGTCAGAAAGTATCATCAGGGGGACAGCACAGCAAGAGGATACCCACAAGGAGAAGTTCTGTCTCCTTTAACGTGGAGTGCTGTTGTTGATAGGCTACTTAAGAACTTGGCTAACCGTCAGGGATGCGGTGATGATATAGTATATAGTAAGGGTTACTCGAGTTAAGCAAAATTCCGACAAAAACTGCAGTAGTAGCCTTCACGAGGAAGAGAAAACTTGAACGATAAGACTGTCGGAAACAATACTGACACCGCCAGTCAAAAAGCTGTATACAGAGGACTAAAGCTGGAAGGACAGAAGAAATTTCCAAGAAAGCGACGACAACTCTACTGATCAGCCGGAGCCTAGTGGTCAAATCGTGGGAATGTACTCCGACCATCCTCAGATGGATGTGTATTGCTAATGTCAGTCCAATGATATGGATCTATTGAATGGCAAACTACGAAGGTGACACTCAGCGAGGGGTAAAGACTGCCATGCCTCTGTATCACAAGTGGCATGAGAACTTATCCAGTTGCAGCCGTGAAGGCAGAATGTCCAAAGAAGGAATAGGTAGCGACGAATAGCACTACTCAAACCTAAAGAGGGAGCTCAGGAGTCGAAGGAATGGAACCAATGCATCCAAAATCCCCAGACTGAGCAATCGCATGACAAAGTATGAACACAGATGGGTCAGGGCCGGCGAGGGAACTATTTGGGTTTAGGACGAAACACTCTGTATCCATGTGCAAAAGTACCACCATCATGCGTTCGAAAAGTCCAAATAAATTCTGACAGAAACCATGTCAACTGTGACATAGCTATGATGTCAGATAGTCAGGCGTATCCTAAGACTTCTTTCAGTTCCTTCCGAAGGGGAGACAACAGAGTGTATGTGGTGTTACACCCAATAATACCAAAAGGTGACAAGCTCCCAGAGTGACAGTCACACCAAAGGACAAATCGGACTTTCCAACCGATAGTACGACTTTAGAAAAAAACCATAATCCAGATCCCACAGCCATATCAAGAACCAGATAGAAAGTAGGCAAACGTATTACTGCGACATGGAGGTAGGACTGCCTTTAAAGTGTCAACGGAGGAATCGTAAAATAAGAACAAATTTCAAAAGAACCCCCCCGGGGATCAGTTCAAAAAGCACTCAGCCAGCATAAAGGTGAGCTTTAATCGCAATGTCCAGGCAAATTCCCATAAGAAACCTGGCTGGGACAGTAACTCAGGCTTAATCACGTAAAAGGGATTAAAGCTCTTCTATCTTGGTCAACTAAATTAGTGAAGAAATTATATAGGACGTCGACCAACGCACTCCAACCTTGTCAAAGTTGATAACCAATGTATGATGGGAATTCGAGGTCATCTACTTTCAGTACTTGGTCCACTATTGTTGAATATTTTAAGGAGATATTCCTTGAAGCTTAGTTTATGTAGAAAATTTCAAAAAGATGCTTCACGAGGAGTCAATAGCTAAGGTTTGAGAAATTTGCGCATCAATAGGTGTAAAGCTGACCACATGCGGTGTGAGTTCTCTGACCATCCAGTGCTAAGTGCCAGAGTTTACTTGGAAGGTTTCCCACTTAATGAGGTCTACAGCTTCAAGTACCAACATATGTTGGTTCGGTTCTCTGAAAAGATGGAAACCATCGGACAAACGCCAGATGGATAAAGAAAGTCCCGTGTGGCATGTCAGAACGTATGACAGGGGAAGTTATGGTAACCTGGCAGAGCACTACTTCCTTGGATGATTCTGTGAATTCTGTGGACATAATGAGGTTACGGACGTATCAAGGTTACTTCAGCACTACAATTCTGGTTCCACAATGTAACGTGGAAGTAAGGAACAGGACTCAGACTTGTCTTACTTGGATAAGTTCAACGATTAGATATTGTGGGAGTAACACTGACCTACATCCCATAGATAGGGTAAGTCACTAGCTAACGCTATAGCTGGGTGACTCTAAGACTTTTATAGATGCATATGTAGACAGACAGATATAAATTTATTTCTCATTTAAAGAAGAAAAAAAAGGATATGAAAGGATTTATGACACTGCTATTGCTGCCTGACCATATGATAGCAGGACTCTCTGTTGTCAAAGTCGAGAAGCAAGGCTGCAGCTACCATTTGGAATAGACTGCAATGCAACCCGAGCTTAGTGGACATTTTTATATCAAGTGAGCTACCTATGTAAACCTAATGCGGAGTTTTCAAGAATTGGGTTAGGACTGGAAATTTTTTTTACCAAATAAGGAGCTGCAAACTTGAGGTATATTCTGCAGCCATTATCTTATTTTAATAGCGAAACGAAGGACACTGGCTAAGGATGAAGGTGGTTAAAGAGGTTTGGCCATGTTAAACGCCTCCTAGGGAGGTCAGAAAAGCGAGACTATTCATGTCAAGATACCAAAAGGTTGTGTTGAGCAAGTTTCAGATAATTTATAAAAAAAAAATTATGTAAATAAATTTGTTTGTAAATCAAGTATACAAACATACATATGTATGTGTGTAGAAGTAAAGTAAAATAATATAAAAAAGTTGTAAATAAAGCGTGGATAGCTCACCGTTAAGCCGGAACATTTCTCTATAAGACGCCGTTTGCAACTGGAACACACATTTCAATGCTTTTCCTGGATCAGGGAGCAGAACTTCACTAACACTGCACTCTCAGGGACACGCACCAAGGGAGAGACTAAGGAACAGATCACACAACACACTAAGGGGCAGACCAGGGGACACACCAAGTGACAGACCAGGAGAATTGAAAAAAAAAACACCAAAGAAACTGCTTTAAGCTTTTAAGCTCCAGCTTCCAAAATGGAAGACATTTTCATTTGCTTGCACTCTGCACTTCTAGCAACTTCACTTATTTCCCACAACACTCACACCCGCACCGATCAGACCGATCAAAGGAATACCGCGAGAGTAAACCAAACGAGAGAGAAAACTAAGTAAAGTAAAACTAAGAAAAAAAACTTCGATTTCGGCCAAATCCACGAGCAAATCTTTACGCTGCAAGACTCAACTTAGAACTAAGGAAGCTTGGCCAACGATTGTTCCCAGAAATGTCCCAAAAAATTACCCAATGCACCAGCTTGACCGATGCAGCAGCGTGGGTGACGGCCACGGTTTTTGCAAAGAGAGACAGAACTCTTCCCTCCTCGAAGGGAATACTCTCCGCTGGTGGGAGAGCTGTCAAAATTGTTCCTCGTTCGGGGGGAATTTTATTGAAATTCAATCAAACGAATGGATTTTCTGATAAAATGATCGATAAAGAGCCTTTTGAAGGTGAATTTTGGCACAAAGAGTCAGAAGAAAGTATGGCCGTAAGGTTTTCTAGGAGATGACGAAGGTATGAAGTCTTCATCTGGTGTGGGTGTTTGTTTAGAGAAGAAATAAACTGTGAATGTGGGGACATTTGGTTGGAAACTACTGGAAAACATTGTGTCCATGTTATACTCGTATACGTACTGACTGGGTAAGGAAATGTAGACAATTACTTGAGTCCTTCATGTAAATCATGGTAGACATGTCATGTGAGGTAGGACATTGGCACCATCCACCAGATGCGTTTCATTTCTAGAAAGGTGTCCGATCTTGTTGAAGCGCTTCCCTCCTTGAGTCGATTGCTTTATAGCTTGAGTCGATATAAACTCTAGCTTTTAACGGACAGAGGGTAACCCTCTTCATAAAGATTGTTACTCACTACAATCTCTGGGCAGTCCACCGAATTCGACAAGGCATGCGGTGATCTCTGCAGAGACTCCGACTCCGACTACGACCTGGAGAACCTGTTCAGGAAATCAAGACCTGCCATAAAATTTATAACAATTTCGGGTTGGTTCAGGGCGGCCGCTTTGTTCTACCAAAGGTACAACTAAATCTTGTCATAATGCATCCTTTGCGTCCCGAAAACCCAGATTAGTATTTTTATTGAGTATTCCAGTCCAGCGCACATCCAGTCCAAACACTAACAGGGTTTGGGACAGGGTTGCAGCTGAGGCTCAAGAAATCCTGCGTTTCCAAAACAGGAATGTAAAGGCGTCTTATTCAATGCAATAGCCTATGGGTTAGGTCTCCAACCTTTGGAATTAACATATCTTCAACCAATATTGGATGTCACTTTCATACTCACATAGTTTCAAAGCAAAACAAAGCCCAGAGATGCCCAGTTGAGAGATCCTTGGGTTAACACTGTCACCGAGGTCTAACTTCAATTATAACTTGCTTGTCTAGCCAGCTGTGTGGCGCGGTTTTATTGGAACTACATGTACTCCAAGTCCAGGCAGTTTTGCTTATTAACAAAATCCTTGAGCCAGAAATGGGTTTCAAGCGTTTACTTCTCCATAAACAAAATGGCAATGAGTCTTGCAACCAGCTTACTTCGTGTCGCTCTGGGTAGTTTCCTCTTGGGTGGATTCCTATAATCTATCTCCTTACAAGAATTGGGTAAATTCTATCCTGGAGCAGAGGATATATCTGCTGGCTCACTTGGATCCCATGGGTTCATCATGAACTCGGGTATCATGAGCGAGCTCTAATTTTGAAGGAAACCACAGCAGACATGCTCACCAATTTTTTCAATCAATTTTCCATTAATTCTCAAAGTTTGCAAAGGAAAGGCTTCTGGTCCTCAAACGCCGAAAATTCTGAAATTTATTTTATCTAAACAGCTATTTCTTCACCTCTCCCATTTTCACTGGCTTCTATGACATAAGGAGTTTTCTAAGGATCATAGCCTTCTGAGGTTTGCAAACTTCAATTCTTTTCCTGCTGGTTGGTACTTCCAATAGGCATAATTCTACTACCTTTCGTCTACAAAAATACGCCCAAGATCACTAACATTGACCTCGAACCAAACCCTCACTACAGTTGAAGGACATCTTTAGAGAATCATGGACTGACGGAGACTGAATTTCACACCGCAGCAACGGCCGTACTTCAAAAACAATAAAACAAAGGCAAACTCCAGTGAATCTCCTGCCGCAGACAAACAAAGTCTCAAGGTTTCACCCTGCACACATACGGTCCACGGTCCTTGTAACTTCCCCAAAATAATTGCCTTCCACTTAAAACAAAATGAGCTTCGAAAATAAGTTCCGAAAAAACCAAAACTTTTCCATTAGCAGCGAGAACACAGACAAACCCCAACAAAAAAAAAAAGAAATTAAATTAAGAATTTCAAATTCTATATACATTTACCGTAAATAATCACCACACTTTCAGGCCATGAACTTCATAATTTTTTCTTTTTTTTTTTGCCCCACTTACCCCGGGGGAGAACTTTTGCATACGTTTCGTGAATAACCAAGCAGGTCCTTTCATTCACAGACACATTGCAACAGAACCTACATCACGCACCAATCTCAATAGAGTCTCCACATAGCCCTATTCTCGGAGTGTTGGCCAAAAATTTCATTAGCCCAATTCAGGGCGTTTCAATGCATAGAATAAAATGTATCATCCTTAAAGCCCTGCACACTGTCAGCGGGGAGGACGAGATTGAGAAAGTTTGCACTTTTCCATTGAAAATTTTAATCAAATTTTCCAAAGTTTATGAATTTTCATTCATTTAGCTGCAACGCGTCGTCGTCCTGTCGTCGTCGTGTCGTCGAAAAACTTGCAACAGGAACAAAGCGACCGGTGTGCGCGCTCTGAAAGCGGATTAAAAAGGATATTTCAAGAGTTATTCGCCCCCCATTCAGAGCAGGGGCAGGGGCCAGCGCCTGCAAATCTCTGCAAACAATATATAAAAATGAAGCTTCTGCTAATTTGGAGCAGAGGGGGTGTGGTCTCCCCGGCACTGGCAACAGTCCTTTTGAGCAAATTTACTTTACATCCTTTGCAAACAAGGAAGTTATTTATGCCTTCACTTACTACTTTTGTTTCGTCTTTTGCTTGTTAGAGAAAGCAATGGAAACACTCAAAGGACAATCAAATGAATATTCATTAGTTGTGTGTTTGCCTTTCCCTTTTTTTTTGTTCTCAATTGAGTTGGTGGACGTGTGTCCTTCTGCTATGAATTTGTGTTGGAGGTAAAAGCAAACACAAAGAGAGATGACTCGCATAAAGGAAGTGCACCTGAAAAGGACTCTTCAAATGTATGACCAATGTTGACTGTCTAATAGGCAAGGATGTGTGCAGAAGGGTGCAGGCGTGGGGCTCACTTACGTAAATTGACTTTAGAAATTTTTCATTTTTCAAAACCATTCCCGCATTCAAATTGGAATTAAAATTTGAGAGATAATTTCATAAATACTTGGGACACTCGGGCGTATACGTTACATTTAGTAGGTTTCGCAGAGAGATCAAACGGAGTTGAAAGGACTTCCATTCACACATAGATTTTAATTGTACTTCACTGGCCCGTATCCTTTTAAATGGATTGCATTTGAATAAGGGATTTTGTCGTCCTCCATTGTGTAGGGGGAGTGGAAATTTATTTAACTGAGTCCTGCAGCGTTGGGGTGTGCTGCCATTAACACTTACGGCTGCTTAAGTTCTGGTTCATGAATTAGAATTATATTTGGAAGTTCTGTTGCCACATCCTTAAGTGTGATATCACTGTGATTGTGTTACAGGAGGAAGTCTTACTTACGACGAACTATGTCCTGAACCTCAAATCGATATTACTCTACATGCTGGTATCCCCTTTTCTAAATAGGGTTTCCCAGTTATGTGTGATGTAAGTCGCTGTTTCTAGTGGAGCATTTGCCCAGGTCAGCAGTTGTGGGTTTCATGCAGCAGTCTTGATCCATACTTCTTCTTCAATAATGCATTCACAGTCAATGGAGAACGCTACTGAACCATGTTAACACATTATTTTTGGTACGTAGTGACAGGGAATGACTGAAAGTGCATGTGGTTTCAACAAGACGGTGCCACATGCCGCATAGCTGGTTCAAAAAGGAAGGTTTTAGAGTCCAAGTCCGGTGAGTGCGTTATCTCCAGAAAAGAAGCAATGAATTTGGTCCTCAAGTCCTACGTAAAAGCCAACATGAAATGCCGATATAACTCTCGACTTATGGGGAAAATCATGGATACGTAGAGTACTTAGTTTGACCGAAAAATAAAAAAGCAGCACCTCGTCACGGATAGTGATGGTAATAGTCATCATGTTGCGTGGGGCAATAGGGATACTAATGACCGAGGTGAGTGTCCTTTGGATATCTTAATGGAAACTAACTATGGTTTTCCACAACAAGAAACTATGTTCGAAACTGAATATTCAAGACAGTGCTAGGAAGGGCGTCATTGCTCTTAATGCACTCAGGACGACTATAAAACCAAACTGGGTTTCCAGATGGTTCACTGGATATACAAGACGATCTTTGGACTTTATGTACAGAGTACGAGTCTGGGGGACGGCACTGGACAAGGAAAGTAATATTGCAATACTTGCAATGGTAACACAGATGGAGGGTGCCCTTAGAACCATTCTATAGTTGTACTTGAAAATAGGGTTTCTTTGGTTAATAGCAATGCAGCCTTGGGAATCCTTGCAAATGGCTAGTGGAAGACTATTCCTAGCAACCAAAGATTTCCAGCAGAAATGCTTGGGAATCGGCAGAATCGGCAGATGGATCCAAGGCAGCATCTGGAATGGGTGCACTAGATAGTTCTATCACCCCACGACTGTTGTGTATTTCAAGCAGAAGTCACTCGATAGATAGGCAAGCTGCTGGATCCTAGGGATAGTCAAGGCAATTGCAAGCGATGAAGCTTGCTGGCAATGGGGGGAATCATCACAACCTACTAAATCCATCAAATTCCAATTAGAAACGGCTGCCATACAATATCAGCGATCGTCGCTCTTCTAAACAAATCTGACCACGAGTGGATTATAGGACAGATCTAAGAAAGTACTGTCTTTTAGGTAGACCTAGCCATGTTAGAAGGGTAAGAGGTCCTTTCAACTATTGCTGTAGAAACTAAAACCCATCTTCGGTACACTTGCTCTGCCCTATTGGCTCAAAGATGGAATGCCGTAGGTGAGTACGTACACACCAGACCATACCTCATCACGGATCCACACCGAAACTGGCTGAACTATCTCTTTTGGGATGCTTTCCACGAACATAGATCTCCGGTTCTGGTGTCGGTTTCAGTGGTATCACAATGGTCCTTTCTTCGGTCTAAGTGTGTCACTGCTCAGCGAGGGCAACCACCTAACTTAACCCAACCAACCACTAACCCGTGGAGGTGTTTTCCAGAAGGACATTCCCAACTGCACGATGCATTGGCAGTGCAGCACCCAATTAAGCCAACTCATGAGTGGGTATGAGTTGATCCACACTCCTTTGATTGCCTTTGAGTGAGAATTTCCCTCAAGGAAAACTTCTACATCACATTTAATTAAACAAGGAGGCAGCAATGCATCCCTTCTGTGGCACACCCACATTCCATTAGCGACGATTGCGACTGCTCATAATGATAACGATGTTTAAAGTTTCCGTTTCTCCCTTAACTGCATTATGGAACTTCCCCCGTTTGTCGCGTAACACAACTTATTCAATCACTTTTCCCTAGCATTAACGGAAGGAAACTGTTATACTTATAGTATATGCCGCAACGACTTCCTGTGAAGTGCAATTGTCACGTAAATTCCGCCAGATTCCCTGCACTTTAATCAAAATTCAATTACGGATGCGCGCCTCCGACAAAAACTAATTTCGCAACAAAACTCTTTCGTGTGCATTATGTGATTTGTGTTACTTAAGCCCTCGTCCTTGCACAGAACGTTTTGCCGTTTCACCATCCAACCACGACAGGGTTTTAATAAAGTTTTGGTTAACGCGATAGGTTCGTGGACGATAACGTGCAACTTCCATTTCCATCTGGAAATCCTTGCCAGCGCAAGGCGCGTTATAACAAAATTTCCTCCCCCTCCTGATGTGCACTTAAGGATCCAAACCGTATCTGTGTACCCGTGAGGTGTGTAAGAATCTGCATTCCATCACCGAGAGTGCACTATCCGTAACAATATCATGCATTAGAGAAAGTTCATAACAGACACGCCACAGGCATTTAACTTCTAGAGCTTGTGACACACACGAACACACCCTCGCCGAATAACTACAGTACAGCGATGAAAGCTGTCGTTCACAGCTGTCATCGGATGGCTGAAGTTCTAATCTACAGACGGGCATGCTTAACGCTGCAAAATTAATTAGACTTCTTGTTGTTGATAGAGTTGCAGATAGACAAAGTTCACCCTCCCCTTTTGCGTCCAAAATAACAAACAGGATTGCTTTGCGGACACAGATTCACAAGGAGCAGGGAGAGCAATACTCGTGCATAGATGTGCCACCAAGCGACCTTAAATAATTGAACCGGAAACCACCAGAACAGCTCCTTTAAGACTCGTGTTAAAGTTTCAGTCACAGTTCATCCCTCTTGCCTCAGTCGAGTGAGTTCCTAATTTATTTCACAAAAATGAGAGAAAAAAAAATTAGTCATCCCTGGGGTTCAGGGATGGCATCCCGCTCTTACGAGTGTTTTTATTTTTTCTCAAAACAAAATGTAAATCATTGCAGAGGAATTTATTCATTCCTTGAATATTTTATGCGAGTTGTTCATTCTCATTAAATGCCCGCGCTAACACGAGTGATTTGAATTTGAAGAATTTTCCTTTGGCATGTTTGCACGAGGATTAAGGATATGCAAGGAGTTTTTGTGTTCGCTTCAAGGGTTATTTGCATTTTTATACTTCGTTCGTTCTTTTGGTGGAGAAACCAAGTTTAAGTTGGGTGTTTTAAATGAAGAATGACAGTTTGACAGGATACAGGAGCGATGAGGTGTGGCTTAAAAGGATTTTAATTAAATGTCGCAACGCATGGGTTTTCTTCGCCGATGCTAGGTTAATTGAATCTTTTTCACAATTATTCGTTACCCACCATTGTGTTGTGGACCATTTTGACGTCACGCTGTGCGTGTTTCCATGGAAATAAAGTCCAGTAGGATATTCTCTGCTAATTTAGGCATTATCCTTGTGGGAGTTGGGATCTTTATTGGCCCGGGGTTTGTGTGTGTGTGTGCATGCCAATGGTATTGATTAATGGCTTAGGGGTTCAGAGTGGTTTGTGGCCTTTGTGCTTGTGTTTCTAAGATAAGCGTTGCGGGCACGCAAACAATTTTATTTCGATTGGAAATGGGTCATCGTTTTTGAATTAGGATTCGAGAGATATGTACATTGCATAACTTTGGTTTGTGGGGATACTTAATTCAGTTTCACAATGGATCATCTATTTTTCGAACTTGGCTGTCATTTATCTTCGAAAACTGATGGCTGTCAACTGAGCTTCGATCCCAAAATGACATTTAAGTGTCTTTGTTTGCGGAAGCTTAAAATTCGACTTATCCATGGAACTGTCCTTGCAGCTTTTGGTAAATGGGGTCTCTCTTGGGAGCATAAATAGCAGCCTTCTATAGAAGGCTTAAGGGCTCAGACTAGCTCTACGCAAAGGAGGGAACCGAAAAGTATGCCCTTTGTTGAGAAAGGGTTTCAGAACCATCAAAACTGAGAATTCCTTTCATTGAGAGGAGAGATCGTGAACAACAGAGAACTTTGATGAAACCAAACGTGTAGGGCACTATTAGTTGATGTTTTGAAGATCCTCTGGATATGATGCTCCACGAAGCCTCTTCTGAGCAAACTTCACGCTCATGGTACACGAATCCTTCTCTCGGCTTCATGAATGGTGGCAGAACTTTGACTTCAAAACTGGCTCCGACTGTAGTCTTACTCAGGGAAAAATTACAATCCAATTTTTGGAAATGGGTTTGAAGTTGGGGTATTCTTGCAATAAGAAAACACTTGACTTTGGCATGTGTTTTCCAAGGGGTTTTCCTTGTAATTCCTATGATCATGATCATGGCATGTGTTTTCAAGGGGTTTTCCTTGTAATTCCTATGATCATGAGCTTTACTGTAAGGAATAGGTGGAGGGTTTGAAATAAGTATGACTGCTACGCGTAATCCTGATGTTCAAGATTACTATGGACTCGGTTTCAGGCCACACTTAAAGGCAACGCAAGACTTATGCTAGAACGTATCAGAACCTGGGCATGCATTGGGTGTTCGAAAAGGTTTTCATACAATTTTCCAACAATTTTTCTAAAAGAGGGAGTTTCAGGCAAAGAAAAACAGACCAGGCAGCATTTTTTGTACTTTTGCACCGCTTTACTCCGCTTTTCTCCGCTAGCCTGCCTTGTAATGATATCTGGCCTTGCCTAGTCCAGAGTCCTAAACTAAAGGGCTATGATCTCCATAATGAAGTACATGAGTCAGATTAGCCTGTTTAACCATGAAAAACTTCGCATACCCTTATCGTGCGAGGACTCCACACAGGCATACCTTCTTCTACGGGCAGACGTTTTTGTTTTGAGTGTTTATGGCGGTGCATCAGTCTTAAGTTAGAATCCAGTTACAGATGGACATACTCAGGGCTAAAAGTCCAACATTTTCATTACTCTCAGTCCAGAACGTGAGGTTCACCAGGAGTACTCGCAAATTGCATTTCTGAGTGCGCTGCCCCCTTGCGGTCACACTTACTACCTCTGACTGCAGCAACATCCCACCACACTGATTCGAAACAAAATTTCCACTCTCGAACCGAAACAAATTCAAAGTTCACCAAACTATGAAATCCATCCCTGAACTCCCTAATAACCCTGTTGATTCGGTATTCTAAGCAAAATCCATGCCACAGCATGAGATCCTCTTCTCTCCGGCAATCCCTGTTCAACTTTTATATAAATTATTATAACTCTATATGCAGCACGAATTGCTATCCAATTATATGTATGTTTCTCCAACTGTAACTGTGTGTATTTTCCCAAGGACACCCACAACCATCTGGTCACACTAATAAAACTACACACCAGATGGTCTTCTCATTTTCAGTTCTCCTTCCCTCTACGGTTCACCGAAAAGCTACGTCTTGAAATTGTCTCCTTCGAACTCATAATTCAAATAAAGGAAATCCTCTCCTCTCGTCCTTGCAGCACTGTGTAGGTAGTGTGCAGTAGCACAGCTGTACACAAGCACAAGGCACATTGCACTCAGTGCCAACTGGTAATAAAGGAAAGGATGTCGAAGATATACAACCATTTTACAGCCACAAACATTTATACGATAATATCGTTCGTGCAGTAAAAATAACTGCAACCTTCGAGTATCGATTACTAGTTTCAAAAGGACCAGTAGCTGGTACTTAACAACCCTAGCTCGAGTGGCATCTCAAGACGAGTAACAAACCGCTGCGTTGTTCATATACATTTTTATTTTTTTTTTTTTCTGTGTACTGAGTGAGATACTTTTTCAAGCGAGGACAAGCAACTTATTTTCGAAGGAAGAACGTAAAGAGCTCTAAGGATTCAATGCGCTGATTTATAACTCCCCAGGGAGAGGGAGCCACACAACCACGCAGAATGAAAAAGGAGTAATAAATGTCAGCCATTCTCAACAAAAAAAATACAAAACTGAAGCGCTAGACAAATTTAAAAAAATGTCACTCCACGAAAGTTCATCAAACTCAAACAATCTATCTCCGAGCAAAGTGCTGGCAGTTGTGGGGATACAAATTGCAACGAGAAAGGCGGGTTTGGTTTTTTAATTTATGCTCCGTCGTTCGTTGGGCAGGATATTGGTGAATGAGACCACACTTTGTTTGTTCAATTAGTCAGAGATTGAGTGCATAAATTAATTGATCTTAAAAGGATTCCTTTGAAAGTGACTGAAGGACTACCAGAGATTACACACGTTTGATGGCACGGTCCAGCGGACTGGGTTAGCAAGGAGCGAGCAAATCTGATCTGAAGACGTTGACTTGACACAAAAACGTTTGCTTTTAATCCTGGCATACAGTAAACTATACTTCAAGTCATAATTGGATCTTAGCCCCTTTATCAGGGGTCTGATCCATCGGTACCTCTGAATTAGTTTAAAGGACTACCCTCCAAACCAAAAGTTAGTAGAAACTATATGAAGAAGACCAACTGGGGTCTTTCTATGGAACATTTGATCCCGCTTTTCCTCTGTGGAACCTATAAACACTGACAAGCTGAGGGAATGTCCTTACAGTAACACTTAATGAAGCAATGTGATTGGCTTGTCCTCTTCACAAACCTAAGGACAAGGAAAACCCACCTCGGTGGAATACAACTTGCGGTGTTTTGGGAAGGAAAGTAGACTCTTACTCAACCTAGCCAAAAACTCTCGTGAGACTCTCGTGATGGCATGCCTACAAGCTGCCCCTTGCGAAATATGTACATAGCTTCATTGATTAAGGAGCAAGGACGTGCCTAGAGATTCTTTCAGCGAAAGCATAGGAAAGCCTCAAGACTACAGAAAATCCTCTTTAAACATCCTCCTATACTTAGTTAACTATTGCAGCCAGATGGTCACTTCAGCAAGGACTCCATCGACCGTCTATTGAACACGCATTTGCCTTGTAGCTCCACAGTTGCTACACCTCAAATCTCCCTCACCGTGTAGCAACTCCTCGAGTACAGTCGTTTTTGAAAAGATCCTTTGGACTATGACTAGTTTCTAGCCATACAAGTCCTTTCAACTAGATGGTATAGACAGCCAACCTATCAGGCTGTGCTCCTTTCTATTGAAAACTCTAGAAAGGCTGATTGGCTTCTGCTTCCCGATTTGAGAATTACAAGGAAAATCAGTTGAGGCAGCCACCTGTTAGTGAACTTACAGGCCTGAAAGTGGATTCTTTACTTGGAGTACTGACCAGCCAATTGCTCATATACAGGCGGGTGATGCTTTGCAACGCCCAGTTGAAGTCCTGTTTCCTCTTTTGTGGAACCGAGTGGAGATGATAAGACATTGCGATTCACTCCTCGATCATCGATCTGCCCGAAACATCCACACGAGCATCCCTGACTGCAGTGAATGATGTCCTGTGGACAGCTCGGTCTACTTTCAGACGTCTGCACGACTGAGGATGTATCTCAACATCTCTTACCGCCTCGCACAGCGTTTTTACGTTTTTCATTCGAAAATCTTGACGATCAGTGTAACCTAGTCTTGCCTGAAAAATAGTGCGGTACTTGTCAGAGACCTTAGCCTTTTTACTGACAGTCAAGCAAAAATCAAAACTCTGGAATCGTGTCCAGTTGAACATTCACTTATGCTAGTCACCAGGCCACAAAGACATTGCAGGAAATTCCAAGACTGATGAGCTCGCCAGACTGGCTACCACCTAAAGGATTCTGCCGAAATGGCGGAGGCTGGGCTTGACCCTCGATACATGTAAACCTTTGGTAAGTCTTAAAGGTTATGGTGAAACATGAAACATTTTAAGACAGAGCTGGCTTAGGCTTGCTTTGGAACGTACCAGTACCGACTTGGTTCAGTTGAAGCGATCACAGATCAGCCCCACAACAGGTGTTCTTACTAAACACTGTCTGATAGGCTAACATGCCTTAAGGCTGGGTCCCTTTGCGTATTACTTTTGCAGAGTTCGTAGGAAAGCACATGCCCAGCTTTGTCCGAAAAGGACTTATCCACCTAGGAGCCTATTTCTTCGACAACTTAAGCCAAATGAAGGTGAACTGACGTCCCTAGACTTTACTAGTTTCCTCCATTTTAAGTGTTGCATCGTAGGGTACTGTGTAAACCAATTTGGATCTTTAGAACCGAAAATGTAGTGAACACCCTGCAGGCGGAGAATGATTCAAAGAAAGTAAGAAGGTTTACAAGGGGTAGATTCAGCCTCTCTAGCTTTCCTTTCTAACTTTCCCCGATGTTCCTCAGGACAGCCATCCGGGTCCCCTTCTTTTAATTTTAGCGCTAAACAATCTTGAAAGAGTCACTTAACACATCCACGTCTCTTTCTATGCTCATGAGACCAAATTTTCCAAACCACATGCCTCAAGTTTCCCTCAACACGACCTCGATAGTTCTTCGATCTGGTGGCTCTAAACTCAAGCCCGAGTCCTTAGAATTTATTTTAGACAAAAACGACTCAAGAATGCTTGTAGGCTCTACCAGTGAGGGACAACAGGACTGTAGTCTCTCCTTTGAGTGTGACAAGCCTGTAACGTCTTAAATTTAAGGTCTACCCTAAAATGCTTGTAATTCTATGGAGGACTTTTCTAGATCCACAATTTAAGCTAACTATCCCTCGAAAGTTCTTAGAAACCTGCCACCAGTTGTACACAAACAAATGCCTATCAATTTATTGTCTCACAGAAAAGGACACTTTGGCTACAGACGAAATGATTCCATTAAGTCGTATCTCCTTGGTAAACATGTACTTCATTCTTCGTAACATGTAACTAACTTTCATTGCCCATTGACATCCTTATCAATTAAACGTCAAGACACACCCATCCAGGATGTGGCAACATAGAAGTACAGAGCTCCCCCTTCCCCCAAATTTTCAAACATGGCTGCACTTAATATCCTTGCATTTGAATAACCCATAACGGATGTCACACAAATACAATGCAAGGATTCAACCCCATGACTGTGGAGCTGTGTTGAGGTGGAATCACTTTAATTCCCTGAAACTCACACAATTCACTAGAATCACTAAGCAGCACAAGTGGCAGTCATGCAAGTTAGATAGGCAGTCGGGCAGACAGATAGCGGAAACTGGAAACAATCTCACTGTGTTATGCATCCAGGACCAACGCCACCAACCACTAGGTATCTTCGTCGAAGAAAAAAAAACCTTCTGCCCGGAATAAGCAGAGAGCGAGCGAGCGGGAGAGCGAGAGTGAAAAAAAGGACTCCTCCGGTGAGGGAATAATAATCCTTAGGGTTTGGTTTATACTACGAATTAAATGCAAAACCCCAAGTGTAACATTCGAGATTGCAAGTATACTAAGTTTTCTGTGTGAATCCATGTGTGCATGCAGACCGGAGCAGGAAGTGAACGCTAAAGGATTCCACTCTTACTCCCCAGGTACGTGGCTACGTGAGAATTTCGTTATTTGTTTCAACGACACACACTGCTGAGACGAAGGAATGGTAAATACCGAAACATAAGGAGAAAACAAAAAAAAAAAAAACAACTTTAGGTAAACAAATACTCACTGTGATTCGGATAGATTCAGGATATTTGGCAGCGATACACTGCGGAGTCGTTCACGTGCCGCTGTCGTTTCCGTAAAGCTATTTGCATGTGTGATTACGGTTGATGTGGAGTTTGGTTTCGTTGAGGTGTTGTTGTTCGTTGTCCTGGGAAAGATAAAATTATTGCTTTTTGAATCAAAATGTTTTTATTCGTCCTGTGGATGAGTGGAGGATGCATGAGTGGCGAAAAATGCAAAAATATTTTTGTCGAATTGGATTTTGGTTCTTGAGGTAAGCCTGGTTGTGTTGTCCTAGCCAAATGTGGTTGCAGAGATTTACTGTCATATCCTACGAACATACAGAGGTACATATGTATATGGTGAGGTGACAAATTCTATGGCAAAAGGATTCACTTGAATGTAATGAATTGTTTGCATGTGATAGGAGGTCGCAATGGTTCAAGCAGTAAAGTAGATTACTGTCATGTGGTCCTGGGAGTGGGAGGACTAATTCTTGGGCAGTTGGAGGGTAGTTGAATGTGAAACGGAGATACCCACGATTGGCGTGTGAATGGGAATATTTGTAACTCACGGAAGAGTGGATAAACACATAGTTGGAACGTTTAGGGTCCACATGCTGAAAGCTTCAAAGTAATCAGCTTATCAGGGATCTCAACGTACGTGATATGTTTGATAAATCCTCGGCTTACAGCACCCATTACATCCTGTTGAATGTCGGTTTGCCAAGTTTGAAACCCAAGCGAACCTTGAAGAAAATTTAGATTCGAAATTTTTAGATTTTCACTTTCGTCCAATGTAGGGTTAATAGGACCTACAGAGAGAGCATACCGAGACAGGTACCAACTAATGGTTGGGGAAAATCTAAAGAAATCCAGGCCACTTCGCAGTTATTGACGAGAAAGTTGAAAAAAATTGAGTATGGCCTACGAAAAGGCCTGGTCAGATCTCAAATGCTGTAATGGAACGAGGCACTAGGCCCAGAGTAGAATAGAGTACACTTTATCACCAATTCAGACATGGCTCCTTGCACGAAATAGAGACTACATTCAGGTTCTGATGATACCAAAACCAACTTAACCCGGAAGAAGCAGGTACAATCTGATTCGGGGGCGTATGCGTAACCTATTTTTTTTTTTAATTTTTGGTCGAAAAAACTTCTCTTTCCATTACGCATGACGAGGCTTTAGTTAAGCTCGTATGTGCCAAGGATGCTCAAAGTCAGAATATCTGACTTTAAGCGCGCGACGGGAAGGTATTTTCAGGATATGCGTGTGTGGTGCGGTGGCGTATGCGCAACCAATTTTTTCATCCATTTTTTGTCCAAAAATGCTTCCTTTCCACTCCATGTTGCGAGGCCTAAGTAAAGTTCTGCTCCTGAACGTAGTACAGCTGAAGAAGTGGCTTTTAGTGGACCGACCCACTGACGTTCACCAGACTATACATCAGGATGGACTGGCGTGGCGTTGACTATTCATAAAGGCATAGCTAAGTGGTTGTATCAATCAGTGAACGAATAGGATTTCTAGGGCAATGCCAATTATTCCTTTCTTTAGAACTCGACAGATTGGAGAAAAAAGGCGACAAGAGAGACAGAACACATCCTTCAAAATCGTTCATTTCAGACTCATTGTAGACTCAGAGGAAACCAAAATATCTCTGAGGACAACTGAGTTGGACGAGGTACTTTACCCGAGTATCTACAGCGTCATTTGCTACCAGAATGGAACGTACTTATAGTGTGGTCTTAGAGTGGTTCAATACCAACAAAAATGCATTCTTGAAACCTCCGCTAATCTCAAAGCAACTTCAGTGAAAGCCCAGTTAAGGTGAGAAATTTGTTGACATCCTCGGCAAAAGCAGATCTGTTCCCCTTGAGCACCTTAAATATCCCAGACAGGATTGCTGTAGAAACAAAAAATAAAAATCCCTACAATCAAGTCCCTGTCCGACATGATGGACAATTTTTAAGAAATTCTGTAAGACAGGCTTGACTTGTCCTCGAAAAAAGTGAGAAGGAATCAAAACCTACCCTCTACCAACCCAAACTTCTGCTACGCATATAATATGAACATAGGACTCACCTTGATCGAATGCTATCCATGGCTGTCCACTCACCACTGGGAGAATGGCCATACCGTCCGCCGCTGCCGGAAGATGTTCCACTCGCCGTTGGCGAGCTATGATAGTCCCGCTCCCTAGTAATTGGCATTTCACAATCTCCAAGGAAAATCGACACAGTCGAGGTCGACAATGGTGTCAGGGTAGGCCTACTCCTTGCAGTTCCATCAAGTCGTATCGAAGTCGTCGAAATGTTATTCTTAACAGTTACACGATCGCGATTTTGATTACCATCACCATTTTTCAAAGGACCGCGCGATTCACCATTACGTACAGTCTTGACACTCGAACTTTTCTTACTGTCCGACCTAATCAGAGTGGCGCCACCACTACTTTTTGACACATCAGCACTAGCATTCATTTGACGTTGTTTCAATTGTGGTTGTTGTGTTGGGTGTTGTTTTTGTTGCACATGCTGCTGCTGTTGCGGTTGCATGGGTTGAACTTTAGCTTTTGACACAATTTGATTGAAATTGGCACCACAATGTGGCCAAAAATCACAGGTACTAGCTGTACACGAACTGAAAAACATAAAAAAAAAAAGAAAAGAAAAACAAGAAAACAAGAGTCACACACAAACAAAATCGCAGGCGGAGGTTCTTTCTTTTTTTTTTTTTTTGACAGTTCATCTGACAGTTCTCTTTGACATATGAGCACTTAATAGAGTTAGTTTCTCTCTTTTTTTTTTGACATTCGATTGGAATAGTGAAGTAAAGTGATATCTTGAGTGGTGGTTAGTTAGTGGTGATGATGATGGTTGGTGATTTAGCGGTTATATAATTTTTTTTCTACATAGCATTATTTTTTTTACAATTTTTTTAATTTAAGCTGACAATTCATGTTTTTTTTTAGTAGCAGGGTGGTTGCATTTTTTTTGTGAGTTTTCTAGAGGGTTATAAATGCTTTGAAGGTTTTGATGGTGCTATATATAGAGATGCAACTAATACGAGTACATTTGAACGGTTCTTTGGTTAGTTTAGTTAAAGTTTTTGTTTTTTTTTTTGGTCTTAGATCAGTTCTTAGTTAAGCACTACATTTATGAGAGTTTTTTTTAGTGTTTTTATTTTAATGATTTTGATTTTAGCTCTTATTGCAATATAAGGAGGGGACTAGACACTAGTCATCTAGGGTTTTACTCTATTCAAGCTGTTGTGTCAAGAAGACACGTTTCAATACCTTCCTCGGTTGGTTCCTTGGTGCGATCGCTGCTGTTGTTGCTGACGGTAGAGGTACTCGGATCGTAGGCGTTCGTCGCTGGTCACGATCGATTTGAATTCATTGGCGGAGTCGGGTGTTAGGCTATCACGGGAGTTGTGCAGTCGATCGAGGGAGTAGTTGCTGTCACTGGGTGACTGATTTGGGCGTTTGGTTGTTGGGTGATCGTAGATCCTTTCGCTGCTGCTGAGAAAGTTCAGTTCGCTGTTGCCGCCGGCGTTGATTGTTTCACGGTTTTTCATTGACTGTGGGATGTCGTAGTCCCGGCTGAAGTCCATGATCGGTGATCGATCGAGTGATCGTCGAAGCATGTCGTAGGTCAGTTCGTGATCGCAAAGTCGTGTTCCGTAGTTCTGGGGACTAGTCTGGCGTGGACCTAGAGTTGTGCTGGAGCTAGTTCCCGAGGATTGTGGCGATGGCCCAGGGGAGGATTTTCGCACCTTTCTGAGGCCAGGATCGGCGGTTTGTAGGTACCGCATGCTATTACTAGTGTTTCCATTATTATTGCTTGGTTCCCTGTAATCTTCGTCGAAAGACCGGCTCTTGTCGACAAAGTCCAGACGAGTAGGCACATTCTGATTGCTGTACGTACCGTAATCGAAATCGAACGATCGGCTCTTGTCAATTTCGGACGATCGTAGGTTGCGATTACTATTGGCATTAGTGATTAGGATCTGCTGGTGATTCTGCTGATTGGTTGTTGTGCGTATGGTTGGCGGAAATGCGTTATTCACCGCGGATCTGATAGACGATTGATGGTAGATCGGCGGTTGGTTGGGCGGAAGAGCTTGACCCACGCAGACTACCATTTTGTGCGATCGGTTGGGAGAACGTTCGGTCAGTTGAAGAGATCTGCAAGAATTCGATTATACTTTGAGATTCATTAGTGGGCTGTGAAAAGTCTTACCTCGATCGTCGAATACGATGATCCTCAGCTGCCTTGGAGTTCCTAGCATTCGATCTACGATGAGCGGTGGACGATGGCGGAGGGCCATCGTGCTCGCGTCCGCTGTAGCTCGAACTCGAAGAACTCCGCGAAGCACTCAGTGACTTGTCTTCGTATTTCTTGTTCCTCTCCAGGGTATTGCTTCGAGAGCCGGAATTTTGTCGAGATCCAAGTGATCCTTGTGATCCCTTCTTTCGCCGATCTTCCGGCGTCAATGATCGACTTTCCGGTGTAATTGATCTCTGCTTCCGCAAGCTACTCGACGAGCTGTGCGAGTCATTGCGATCGGGTGTGAGGGAACGTTGCCTCTGCTGCTTGTACGGCGAGATGTTATGATAGTTTGTCGTAAGAAATTCCGTGGATTCGTCCTCCTCATTGTCCAGCTCATCGTTGGAGAGATCTGTTCCGGGGCAAAAAAAAAATACAATAAATTGTCAATTCGTGTTCAGTGGATATTCCAATTTGTTTTAATCGATTTCCATTGACTGGAAATAGCTTTAGCCCGTCCCTCACCTCCTATTGATTTACACGACAATGACAAAATTGCACACCGAGGGGGAACTAGTTGGTTTTACTGCTCGGAAACATAACTCTTGCTCGTCCTGCGAGGGAAAATATGAAATTATCCTCTCAAGGGTATCCAACACAGAGGGTGGCCTTAACGGCTGCATGGGGGTGATTGTGGATTTAGTAGGTGAACTGGGTATTGTATGCAAAGTTTGCTACTGAAAACCAGTGGAGGAAGTCCTTTTTTGTTCGTTCCTATCGATTGGAGGATTCAGAATTGCAAGGACCATTTTGTGCAGTTGAATTAAATTGTTATGTATATTTTTTTAGTTTGAAACAGTTTATTGTTTGTATCGTTGGCAAGATGAATAGATACTGTAGTGGGTTGCAAAGTGATGTGTATCTGTAGAGTGGGGTTACATTTATCTTTTTAATGACTTTTTTGTTAGTTTTAGGATGTTGTTACCCTAAGTTTGTCGTTTTTTTTTGGGATTTTATGAAACTTGTTCTTACTAAGACTGACTTTGTAAATACTGGAGCAGAACTGCCAAAAATGGGGTAAAGATGCAAGAAGTGCAAGAGAACAATGGACAAACAGCGACACAGAGAAATGCTATTGAAATTCCCTTATAGAGTCGCTTATAAGGACCTCGCTTTTTATGACCAGTCGCTTACAATGTCCAGTTTATTTCCTCCGTCCCTCCATCGTCATTATAAGCGACTTCTACTGTACGCGTAACAGGGAATGGTGAGTGTCAAAGTCTAAAGAGAGTCGTGTCCTTAAAAAAATCCTTACCATAACTTATACGGAAGAAAGTGGCCCATATATGGCAAAATCCTGTCTGTATCAAGGTGAATCAGTTCACCCGAAAAGGAGGCGGTTAAAAGCTGAAAGCCAAACTAGGTTCGAGTGGCTGCATAGACACTCTCAGACTCGTGGAGCTCTATGTAATACTAGACTCTGACGAAACTGAAATGAAGTCGACCAAGTACAGAACCTTCGGAGGACCAAAGAAAAACGTTAGATTAAGGTTCGATGGCAATAGTCAATGCGAGAACTCTGTCTTGGTAATCTACATATAGCCAGGATGTAGTTAGGCAAGTGAAATAGGAAGCCTTTAGAGCTATATACATAGTATTGCCTATAAAATTGGGAGCAAGTTCTAGAACGGCTAGAGAGGAGACTAATAAACCAGGTTTTAAGGAAGGAAATCAGAGTTTGCAACTTTCCCATCTTCTAAGTAGGAGAAGCACAACTGGTACTCAAAGCCTGCCCTAAAAGTGGACTCGGGGTGGACACATGACCCATGCTATAATAGTGATCGGAACGATGGCCTTATAACTTCCAAAACAGGTTTGTTTACCATAAGACCTTCTTTAGTTAAAGTTTCTACATAACTATGGGGAGTGATTCCTAAGCGCTGAGGGAATGAGGAAAGTAGTTGATCTTTCAATCATGGAGGAATCAGATCACCTTTTTCTTTTAAAGGAGTAAAGAGTGTCAGCTTCCTTTGAATAATGTTAGACCGCAAGTAGAAACCATGAAATCTTGAGAGATACCCAGAAATACCTCATTCGATTCCAAGAAGAGATATGTTCAGTACTTTTGTCGACAACAATGGCCAGGCAGATCTATTTTGGAAGGTTTTCGAGATGATGGATGGATAGATGGGTCCGGAAATTTAGAGTCCAAACTCATTGAAAAAGTCCAAGGGATAGGGAATGCAAAGGCAAGTAAGTGCAAGGAAGGTAGTAAGCTTGGTGGCATTGGGCCAAAGGTAGAAACATTTAATCACGTTCTCTGTACATTGAGAACTGTGTTCATCAGTAAAAATTTGAAAATATTCCCCTCTAAGGACATACTAGTCTTTAGAGAGAAGTTGGTAAGTATGTTTCAGGCCAGACTCTGCTTCTGAGCATTAGATCCACTAAATGGATGAGTGGTTCCAAGGCTCCTTATTCGATTTGATTTATCACAAAAGCCAACAAGTCCCGGCTTACAACATCTGAAGATAGAACTACCTTGACTCTATCTCAGTCTTCTCAAAATAGAGGATAAAGACTGCTTTATCAACAGAAATAGCTAAGAGTCTTCCCCCTACTTGTGACCGAAAAGCCCATAGATCATGCGGGCTGTAGAATAATAAGAGAAATGCCACAGGGTGGAATATTATCGCCTCTTCTTTTAAAAACAGCAAGGCTGTGAGCAAATCTTAACGCAGTCTAGAGAAGCCAATCAATTTCTTGTCGTGTTGTGTTTCTAACTTTTGGCACTGAAATCAGAAGAAAGAAAGAGAACGTGTAAGGATCCTACAGGCTGTCCAATTTATAGATAGATGGATGGTTTCGAAAACCCAACACATTGTAATGGAAATCCCCGCTAATCCGGGACGAAATGAGATGCGAGTCACTCATGAACTGTCGAAGAATAATCACAGCAGCTAGGCAGAAGTTTGCAATTGTTTTTAGTTAAAGCCTAGGGAAGGTCCTTAAGCTCGTAAGGGCTAGTAGATCCCCAGTATGTAAAGCAGCAATTGTAAAAAAAAACCAACTTGTTGCAGTTTTTCTGGGGCTCAAATCTTGAACCGATCGCTCTGTAGTCCGATGCATAAGGCACTGCTTCATGGTGCCTACTTTTTGATTCTCTATTTTTAAAGGATCCGTCCCTTCGCGTTAAACTTAGCGTTGTCTGTGTGGAAAACGTTTGTGAAGTGGACTTATATTGTATGTAAGGTATTGAGTGTAGTGAATGTAAGGCGAGGAGCTCCGATCTCATCCTTCATCCTTCATTAGGACTCTAACTGAAAGCCGCGTCCAACAGTCGTGACAAAGGTTATGCCATTGCAGAGAAAGAACTCAAGAAGAGGAAATAAAGAAATGCTTCTGCAAGGATTACTATCATTAGAGGTGACTATCCTTCCAAGGTTAGGTTGCGGACGTGAACTTCGAGCGTGGAGTGGAGATCAAATCTAGATAGAAACTCAAAACTCACCTGATCGTGCACCGCTATCACATGAATTAAGGCGTTGACTAATGCTGGTGTCGAAGCTCCGAAACCTTGACATGTTCGCTATGGATGGTGGTGCCACCATCCCTACTCCACCCGTACTGCCTTGTAGACGCAACGAGAACTGTGCCTTTCTCGACCGGCCATTCCTATCGAATTGTGACTTGGATTTCTCCAGCTTTCTCGGCTGACTATACACAGGTGGCGCTTCCTTCACTGACGTATTCAAGTAGGCAGTTGTCAGGTTTTGCTGGTACTTGGGTGAGTTATCACGGCTCTTGTTCAAGGTGTTCTCCTTTTTAGTCAAATAATTCGGTGAGCACCCAGTGAGGGTGCTAAAGTTCGGTGACCTATCACGCTGAGGCGGCGGCTTATCCGACAGATTGCAATCGAAGCTGCGCGAGAATGTCTCCACGTAGTTGTCCTTTGGTGGCTTTCGAGCGTCATACTCGAAACTTCTACTAAACACCATACCACCTTTGACCACTTTGTTGGGGTCATACTTTGTGGAATTGCTACTTGTGGTGATTTGAACACGAACCGCAGTATCTGGCCGCTCATACTTGGCCTTAGAGTCCTGGAAAGCTGGTGGCGGTGAAAGAATCGGAGTCACCGGCGGCGGTGACTCTGAGTCTAGATAGGTTTTCACTGGCAGAAAACCAGGTCTCTCGTTCAGAATGCTGGCAATCTGAGGGTCTACGATCTTATAGCCCGGCTTCATGTAGCTTCTCGTGGCTGATGTGTTGCGCCGCGCCTCGTTGCGCGAAATCAGCTCTTCGATCTTGCTGCCCGAGATTTTGGGCACTGCATAGACGGGCTTATCACGTCCCGTGTTGTCGATCTGAATGACACGGATTGTGTTCTTAAGGTTCGGACCTCCGATGCCGCCATTCTGATGATTATCATATCGCAGATAGTTGGTCTTCCGATTATGGCTTCCCGGTGAGTTCTCGTCGTTTATACGCTTCGTGTTGACCTGAACCCAACCGGATTTGTTAAGGAATATCTCATCGTTGCACTTCTTCACGGAACGATTCTCACCGAAGAGATATGTCGGTTTCTGGGAACTGGACGCGGCCGAGGTCTGACTCAAGCTGTGATAGTGCATTTTTCTTGCTTGGAGCTTCTCGTTGAAGCTTCGCGTGGAAGCCTCTAGGCTTTCGCGTCGTTTCGCTGCGTACTGCTGGTAGGGTGTACGTGGAGGGTATGTCGATTCCTTTACATTGTCCTCGGGTGTGGTTAGGGATGACGATGCGGGATGGGTACTTGGTGCTGGGGAGGGTCGTGAACGACTCCGTCGTTTTTTGGGTGGTAACGCCGGCAACGGTAGGTTTGAGATATCAATTTTGTCCGGAATTGATGTACGATCGTTGGAGCTGCAACGTGAGTCTCTTGTTAAGTGGCTGTCGTCGGTAGAGGCTGCCTCACTTGTCGAATCGATGCAAGAGTACTCTTGTCGCGAGAGCGGTGGTCGGCGATTGGAGTTTGCTGCTGCTTCTGGTGTTAGTTCTCTGAAAGTATAGAAAGGCAAGATAGTTTAGATACAAGATGTGGTGGTGAGATACATATATATTTTTAGTAGGGTGTCCCAGCCAGGACCTTTTACCAAAGGTTCCCTCAGCAAACGACTGAAGGCGTTCCTCTCACCATCAACAGAAAACGAAATTGGTTCGGTTAAGTGCAAAGGAAGCCTTGAAGTCAGCCTTAACAACGGGCCAAGGAAAACCCATTTCATCAACTTCGTGTTCGTCACAATCCTTCGTCTGGTCGGAAGGATTGTTTGACATGTAATCTGAATTGCATCGCCCTCCCTGAAGTTTGCTTGTAGTTGTCGCTATGGATGGTGCAGCACCCGTGTAGTGCAATGTCATATCGTTGTAACCAGAATGACATTGGTGAGTCTGCACGTGACATCGTTGCGTGCAAAAGAAACAAAAAAAAAGGAGCACAACAAGCTTAAGGACAACTTTGACAATGTGTGCGTTATGGTGATGGTAACAGCTTCGCCTTGATGGGTTCGACATTCATCCGAGGCGTGGTGAAAGCCATTCATAACACACACATCCCAAACAGGGAGTGGAAGGAGGTTGCAGTTTGCATGGAGAAAGGGATATCATTAATCATAATTGTGACATCGACGAGGATGCTGAGAAGGACAGCACGCATAGGGACGACCGACGACGATGACGATGACGACAATGAGGTTGGATATTAATTTATGAGGTTCAGATGCACATGACACAAGATATCACTGCCCATGTTGACCATAAGCTTGGGTGGGATGAGGTTGCCTCTGAATGGGAGGTGATTAAAGAGTTTGTTAATTGTTAAGACGTAATCTGCACTTAATTGTGGAGATTTTGTCTTTTTTTTCCCCTTTCCCTTTCAGTTTTTTTTCCACCGGATATGTGACGTGCCAGCCAGCAGGATGTGCATTGGTCGTTGGCCAGCATGGTATTTTGTAGGCTTCAGGGGAGTAGGCTAATTGCCTGTTAATTTTTGATGATCGTATGTACGAGATTACACGGTATTGACAGGCTCGTAAATGCTTTAAATTAATGATCGGCAGACCGCTTTTGGGTTACCATATTTAATTTAAGCCTAAGTGGCTTACAGGAAGAGGTATCTGCTCATGGTACCTGGTTGTGAACACTGAATCCCTTTTAATTTGGTGTCCTGTCCGAACCGATGTTCTCGGCAATGAATGGTTTGGATATATCACTGGAGGCCATGACAAGCAAGGTGATGCGGACCCACTGCATTTGTCCATTTGGTACTGTCCACATCGTACCTATGAACGTAAGAGGAAGTCGATCCACAGCTGCATTGTCGATGCCAAGTTCTATGACGTTTGGGACCAAAGCGAGGAACCAAAATTCGCAAATCGACACAAGAGACGAACGTTTTTGTATGACAAGTGACGTTACAGTCCCAAGGGAACTTGGACCTCAATCACAAGCCTTTCCTGCGCCACCTAAGGCGTGGTCTTCCGCTACTGCATTGTCCCTCTGAGCTGGATTCGAAAATACTTTGGGTTGAGGTATTACTATCCATCCGTAGCCTTCTCGGCCGAATGATGCATACTGATCTGAACAAGCTGATGTCACCTTAAAGTTCGAAGAGCTTTCTGCTGAAAATCATCCTCCTAGGCCGGAGGCAAATGGGATCAAAACCTATCTGAAGAATTTTGTGTTCACAACGAGTGGGAATATCTTAATTTGTCTCCGTTCACGTCTATGTCATAGAGCAGAAGTGGTCTAATAAGGACTCTCCTTGGTGTTTCTTCACAAATCCTTGCTACTTAATTGCATTCTTAGGCAGAGGAAACAGTGATTGGGAAGAGTAACTCTTCGATTGATTTCTGAAGATGCTTCCTCAAAGTAATAGCTATTTCTGGAGATATTCTGACCGACCCGTCGATTTTGACTGTCCCATCTTGTTGACAGCATTTAGCTGGTTTTATCCATAGTAAAACGCCTTTTAGCCGCTGCTGTTCCAATGTTTTTAAACGCACCTGTAACAGCCACCTGTGATCTACCAGACCAGAATTGTGCCTCTGGTGTTGGCCTGCGAGTTTCGCCCAAATTTTTTAAGTATGGTCTTGAAAAAGTCACAAGCCAGGCGGTCACACAATACGTCAGCCAGGCTCTTTAATGAAACGTTAAGGAGAGTAATGTCTTCACAGTTGGTCCACCTTAAAAGAGGCCCTCTTCCTTGTAGATCGGGTAAAGGATACTGGGGTTCCATTCTCCATTCATAGGTCTTGGAAAAAAGTTGATGTAAGCTCTCAGATCTCCTGATCTGGTGAAGGGAATTCTTAGTTTTCATCGTCCAGGTTGAATGGTTCGTTCAGCCTGATAGCGAATTTGAGTCCTTGTTGCCGTTCGAGAAATGGTTTCTCCATATTCCCATCACTGACTGATGATACCATCCTCTTCCATCCTCTTTTCGGATCTATTTGACTTCTTCTTGGTTTGGAACTTAGTCCGACGTATAACGCGCAGTAAGGAGGATCAGTGTCATTGTATATCCCTAGGATGACGGGCTGGGTTTTCCAGGAGGCAGTAATCTTCTTCTGACTTCAAGTCAGGAATTAAGACTTTTTCAAACAACCTAGTCACCAGTGGACAAATGTGTTGAAAGAACAATTCCAGCAGCTTCTTGATGGGCACCAGGAAGACAGAACGAAAGAGCTGCAAAAGAACCAGGATCCAGTCAATGAAGAAGCCATCTCGCTTCTCAGTTTAAAAGGGATTGGCTTAGCTATCAGAAAACTGAGACAACAAATCCAAACCTTTGTCTCCTTAGAACTATAAAAGGGTATCCTGGAACAGTCTAATAAATTTCAAGTCAAGTTTTGCCATCTCTAGTATTCTCGGTCTTGACGTCTACAAGGCGATGTCCGAATTGGAAATCAAGTGAACATGGAAAGGATTACCTTCAAAAAATCTGTCAATGGTGTTGGGATACGTAGCCGTCAAAGAGGATTTTACGGAAATCGAAACCTTGAAGCCTTGAAAATCAGAACTAACTACATGCTATCGACAAATAGGGAAGAATTTGGAGTAAATATCAACTCTACGAATGGTTTCTTAGTTTCGGCGAAGATTTACCCCAGGAAACCAGTGCTATTCAGAGTTGGCAATACAAAAGGATTTTGAACATCTAACCCAGAGGACGAAATGGACTCTACAAAACATTGATCCTGGCAGTTTTACTACGTGGAGCCAAGTGCTAGACAATGAGCACAAAAATCAGAGCATATTTTGATCACTTTCGAGAGAATTTTCGGTCCCATAAGCAAGGATATCGGAATCAAGAAAAGATACAATCGCAAACTCTATGAGCTGTACCATGATGTGAATGAAGTCCCAGACACGTTGACTACACTGGCTTTGCCACACCAAGCGACGGATGATAATGCCCCTCAGTTACGGACAAAATCGAGCCTCTTTTTTGAGAATCAAGCTCTCGTGGACTGAAAGCAGCGTGACCGCGATCGAAGGGAGTGGAAGGCTTCCGTGTCTCAGTTAGAGTAAGGAGCTACGAAATCATTCTCAATGAGTCAAGATAAACGTTATACGAAAATAATATGCCCTCTACATACTACTGGAAAGGACCTCATAAGTAAACCTCGAATACTTTATGAAGCAAACATTTTTTTTTTCAAAACCATGTATCTCTTTGAAAAGGAGAAAAAGCAGAAAAAAATATCCTTTTAAGTGGACTTATAGTTCCGTAATAACCAAACCGTATTACCCACCACCATTATAAGTTCATAACCATCCATAAATGGAGAGGATCTCCATCACCAGTCGAAAGTACAAATCCCCACCCACATCTTCATGCGAACAGATACCACTAGCCATTAAATCCGATTGCCATTGGCATCACTAATAACCCCCCTGAGGACCATTAAAAGAAAACAACTCGCCTTACAATCTACCATTTTTCACAAAAAAAAAACAAAAAAAACCTTCTCTCGTCCTTCTTACATCGATCGCCCACTTCCTCTGAAAGGGAAAACTGTTGAGACTTAAGAAAATGGATGTCCATCCTGTCTCCTAACAGCTTAAATGACTTTAATTCGCCTTTGCCCACTAAAAGGAACACGGCCATCCATTTATGGTATCAATTAACCTAGTCCTGTGCAGACTTTTGCGTGTCACCGCGCTGCCAAAGGAGTAGTAGGGTCAGGAGGGAGTGATAAAAGCTAAACAAAGGATCAACAACCATTTCCCCCATATTCGCAGTCAAGCAAAAATTTCACTGACACTCGAGAAGAGTTGTGGCGCAGAAGACGTACATAGGTTCAAATGTTAACGACCCACAAATGGGGAGAGTCCTTTTCTCGTTTATTTCCTTCCAGTCTCTCTGTGGCGGTGCTGCGTCCCGCTCCTGGGTTTCATTTGTAAGAATTTATGGTCCAATGATTTTGTGGTCATCATCATCAACATCACCAGCACCAGTACCCAGCCTTGAGTGCTTATAAACCTCCTCGCCATCTTCGTTTCTATTTATTTATGGTTTATTTTTTTTTTTTTTCGTTAACGCTAAGATAAATCCTTGTGAAGTTAGAAATATCCTTTTTTTTTCTTCTTCTTTTTAATGGCAGTGTCAACATCTCTCATCCTTGGATTCAACGCTCTGTGTTGGGGCATAAAAAGCATTTGCAGTCGCTGTTGCTTGATGCCTTTTGATGCCTCGCGTCCTGTCAGTCAGCATGGGTGCGTGTGTAGGGGGGGCTCCTTCGTCTGAGTTTTCTGCCTTCTTGACGTCTAATGCTTGGGTGCTGATGATGGTGCAGTCATAGCCCCTAGGCAGAGAATATCCTTGCAAACAGGCGAAGAGCAATCATAGACAGTAATTATGGGGATGGGCGGATGCAGGATGCGAACAGCAAAGAACCTCGAACATGTACAACGCGTCTCTATCGTCTGAGAGTGGTAATACGGTTTTTTTTTTTTGGTTTTTTTTTTTTAGCGAAATCCTTAAAATTTACGAGTGAACCTAGGTTATGAGCGGGAAGTTGCCTCATCCTTCTTCGTTATTGTTTTGCTGTTTTATACTCGAGAGTTTATTCAGGAAGTAAGTAGGGCTATTGACTTTTCACCTAGATTCTCCGACAGTACGTGCGATGAGTGGGGAGGGGTTTGGAGCTCGTCCTGTTGTAGAGGCGATGAATGTAGGCTATAGTGATAAGTACTGTACGTGTATTTCAATTGGCAGGAGGATATTTGTTGAATACTCTCTGTGTGCGCGCGCTATGTAGTGGAGCACGAAGTTTGACGAACCGAGAGGTTTTACCTAAGTTTCCGGATTAAGCATTGACGGGAAAATGGATTGCTTTCGAGTGGTGTGTGTGTGTGTTTTTGTTTTTGTACGCTTGATGGTGTTAGTTAATTAGGAAAGAGTGCGATTGAGAGGAGGGGTGGTTTTGAAATTTAAGCCTGACTGGAGTGTGCTCGAGGTTTCAACTGACCTTTGTCAATAGATTTCAGGAAGTGGTAAGCACTGCTGGATTGTAATGAATTGATGCCAGCTATTGCTGTTATAGCTGGAGAGTCTTCAACAGAGAAAGGTCCTGGTGTACGCTCTTGGATGGGAACCTTGAACTTCATGCTAAGCACTTGGAATTGTAACTGAGCTCTGTTGTGTGTGGCAGGAGACACTACATAAAGCAAAAAAAGGCAACGGCTCCCCTACGTTATTAGAATTCAGTGAGGAGAACTGAGAATTCGGGTGTCTAAGAGCTGAAAGCCATAAAATTCTATGAAGAAGCTCTGTCTAACTTTTGGCTACATATTGACTAAAATAGATCGACATGAACGTTCAGTGCCCTAAAATTGTATCGCAGTTTCAGTAAAAAAAAAACTCAATTTAAACCCTTAGTGCCACGCGAAGGTAGGATCAAGTGGAAGGTATCTGGCTCGGTGGCGTATGCGTAACCATTTTTCCACGCAATTTTGGGTGAAAAATTTTCTGTTTCCAATATGCCTGGCGAGGCATCAGTAAAGCTGTATGTGCTTGGGATGCACAGAAACGGAATATCTGGCTCGGACTGTGCCACGCGATGGTAGGACCAAGTGGTAGATACATACCTGGTTCGGTGGCGTATGTGTAACCAATTTTTTCACACAATTTTGGGTGAAAAGTTTTCTGTTTCCAATATGCCTGGCGAGGCATCAGTAAAGCTGTATGTGTTTGGGATGGACAGAAACAGAATATCTGGCTTGGACTGTGCCACGCGATGGTAGGACCAAGTGGTAGATACATACCTGGTTCGGTGGCGTATGTGTAACCAATTTTTTCACACAAATTTGGGTGAAAAATTTTCTGTTTCCAATATGCCTGGCGAGGCATCAGTAAAGCTGTATGTGCTTGGAATGCACGGAAACAGAATATCTGGCTTGGACTATGCCACGCGATGGTAGGACCAAGTGGTAGATACGTACCTCTTTCGGTGGCGTATGCGTAACCATTTTTTCACACAATTTTGGGTGAAAAGTTTTCTGTTTCCAATATGCCTGGCGAGGCATCAGTAAAGCTGTATGTGTTTGGGATGGACAGAAACAGAATATCTGGCTTGGACTGTGCCAAGCGATGGTAGGACCAAGTGGTATATACGTACCTGTTTCGCTGGCGTATGCGTAACCATTTTTTCCACGCAATTTTGGGTGAAAAATTTTCTGTTTCCATTATACCTGGCAAGGCATCAGTAAAGCTGTATGTGTTTGGGATGGACAGAAACAGAATATCTGGCTTGGACTGTGCCACGCGATGGTAGGACCAAGTGGTAGATATGTGTCTGGTTCGGTGGCGTATGCGTAACCATTTTTTCCACGCAATTTTGGGTGAAAAAATTTCTGTTTCCATTATACCTGGCAAGGCATCAGTAAAGCTGTATGTGTTTGGGATGGACAGAAAAAGAATATCTGGCTTGGACTGTGCCACGCGATGGTAGGACCAAGTGGTAGATATGTACCTGTTTCGCTGGCGTATGCGTAACCATTTTTTCCACGCAATTTTGGGTGAACAATTTTCTGTTCCCATTATACCTGACGAGGCATCAGTGAAGCAGGTTCATGCCCTGGACGCATAGAAACAGAGTGTATAGCTGAAGTTGTGCCACACAATGTCTACGTGACACCAGAACTAACACATGTCTGTCAGGAGTGCTGACAGTGGACTCAAGTAAGCCTTTATGTCCTTCTGAAAATAGACACAAGAAGGAAGTCTCAAGAGCATAGAATTAAAATGTCACTTCATCGTTCCTATCAGTCAGCCATATCCTCTTTCAGTGGGAAAGTATGGTCCTTTGTGGCAGACCCCATACAGGTGCTGTGTTCTCGAACTCCTTTCCCAGTCAGTTCCCTAAGCGAAATGCTGTCAATAATCAATTGGAGGAATTGAAGAAGTTCGTTTTTCCCAAAGAATTTTCCACCATCACATGAATTTCAAAGCCAGACACCCATCGTACGTACACATGTCCCGCTCTCCTGTTAGAGGAAGGAATTGAATTTATCATCTGACAGAATCCACGTTTCGTTCGTAAACACAGTAAGGTGTGCGGTTCGCTACCAAATGGATGGCACAGTGGGATTTGAAAATTTCAATTACATTGCGTACGCACTCAACTCGACATTGTCATCTTTGACAAATATCCAAAATAATGACACTTTCAATTCCTCTAACCAGCACATACCATATACCTTCTCCATTATAAGGAAAGTTTAAGTACTCACAGGAGTAATGTGTCCTTTCTCGGCACCGTACGAGTGCCATTCAAATGAATTCCTGCTGTGCGCCCCCAAAAAATGTCGTTGACACATCAACCCAACAACACCGTCACCACCACCACCACCACACCATCATCATCATCATCATCATTATCCTTACAGAACAGAAAACGAGGACTTAAAAAAAAATCTACATTTTCCATAATTTATATTAACAAAAAGGGATTTCTCCCCTCCAAGGTAACCACCACATTCACATATCCCCCGTGCAATGAATTTAAATGATAAATCGCTTCACCGTGGTAGTAATTGAGGATCACTTAAGGAGCTCCCAGCCACAATTCATTCGCCTCATTCTATTAATCGAAAATCCGCAAAGAAAGAGAGAGAAAAGGGAAAGAATGAACAGCGGCGGAAGTGCTTTTATATCTTCGAAAGGATATGAGTTTGTAAAGGTTCTCTCCAAATCAGGCTCGCGCGGAGGTGTGTCGGGTATTCATAATATTTCGCATTTGTTGCCATACCACCGCCGTCATGCATTGAAAACCGAAGGACTCAGCGCGTCGCGCCATTTGCGTGTAACGCGAAACAACCGAAACCCTTCGCATTCGACTAGGTGGCTTCTAAAGGATTTTTCGCTCGAAAAAATTCATGGTTAGGTGGGTAAACGATTACTGACAAACGAGAAATGCCAAAATCGATTGAGTGTATTTGTGTGTCTGCAAAGGACGAAGTGGAACGCGAGTGCTACCGGTATACTTTTGTTTTTCTCAATTTTATTAGAAACCTCTTTTTTTTTTATGGTCTATGGGTGGCTACAACATGGAAATCGAAAAACAACAAAATGTAAAAGTGTGTTTGATGAATCCTAAAGTTTATAGCGAAAAACATATTTTACCGCGGGCATCCGTATCGAAAAGCCAAATCCTTTGATAGGGGTGGCGTATACGTAACAAAATTATTTCCGGGTTGAATGTTCCGCGAAACGGGACACCAATAAAAGGATTTCATCAAGCATACGCAAGTGGGATGAATATCATTCCGTTGAATGTTTTATTAAATTTGAATATTTCTACGAAAAGGATCAGGGCGTTGTAAAATTCAATGATTGTTTGCGAATGGGCGAGGTAATTGTTTGATCCTTTTTGCAGTACGAAGCGGGGATCAGGCGTGGTATGGCCAGTGACCTACTATGAATTCCATCACCAAAGGGGCTATACTTTGTTACGAATCAAGGCACTGAAAGCCTGGATTGTTTCTGAATGATTCTAACACAGGAATACAGATTGAATACAGTGTCTGATGACAATGACCGCCTATGTTCTTTCCATCCTCATTGGCGCACAAGGACCTCTAAGAGCCACCTACCACAGAACCATGAGGAGCTTATCATAAGTAATGGCAGAGCACTTATTCCAGTTCGTTAAGTCTGTGAAAAAAGGAATTTTCTATGAACGGAGAGCTTCGCACGTACGGTGGAGCATGGTATGAGCAGCATCACCAGTTCCAAATACCTAGGAGCTATTCAAGATATTTATATTATCTGGAGACTGGAGGAAGAAAGCCTTCGCTGCCTGCAATAGAAAATTCCGCAAAACATAGGGCCTATGACCATAATTGACACTGTGGATGTACAAAGTCCTAGCGCATTCAATCCTCGATAATTCGGCCTTTAACATAACTAAACAGAGTAAGGTATACATATAGCAGCATGGACAGCCAGCACAGATGTTCCGAAATTCAGTGAGTCCAAGTGATTGACTAGAGCGAAGCCCTACCGACATAGTAATATTCTGGATTCTTCACTAGGAAAACTCGTATTAAGTCTGTTCACGTCGACATCATCCTCACAATAAGCTTTGGAAAGTGTTCCAATGAAATACAAGAGAAAAGGGCAAGATCAACTGTCTGATTAAAATACTTGGCGCTACAGGTCGATGGGACCCAGGGCCTAGCTTCTCACAACCATTCGTGTTGTGCGTGTTATAGTCTTTACACGAATGGAAGGGGCGTACTGTTTAATGCCGTATCCGAAGGGCAGATGGTTATTTGAGAAGTTTTCTCAGGACAGTTGTACTCTCGGATGTTTGTCAAAACTTTTTAGGTGTTCCCCGATTGGGACTCGAACCTCGAACCCATGCCCCATAGTCCAACGCACTAACCACTAAGCCACGGCACCCACAGACAGTTGATTAGGGAATTTAAATCTAAAAATGTACACTGAAGACGGTTTCGGGAATTCCTAAGTCTTATAGGCTTTCGGACAATGCTAGTGTTTTTCAATTCCTCCAAGTACAAGCCATGAGCGAAACCTGTCCCTAAGTCAAGTCACACTTTTATGTAAGTACGCAATCAAAACAAACAGTCAGACTGATCGTCTAGAGCTAAGAACTTCCTCTACCCCACATCCTCTATAAACTCTGACAACAAAAGGTGCTCCTACTAATTGGTTTGTCGTCGGCCTAAAAGGACAGTGTCAAGGGCTTGTCAAGAAACACAAAGACTCCATATAAAACCCTCATCATCCCAGTCCGCCTTTATGGCCCAGAAGCAGGGTCATCAACAAAGATAGAAGAATATACCTTTGGTTGTTTGGAGCACAAAATTTTTCGAATGATTTTCGGTTCCGTTTGAGCGAACGAGCTTTGAAAGAGAAGATTTAACAGCCAACTCTATGAGCTGTACAGATGCATCGACCTGGACAGACAATTACGCACCAGGCGCCTAAGATGACAACCCTCCAGCCGAGAGTTTTCGGTACCACCCCAAGGGACAACTCAGAAGGGGAATACCTCACCTTAGGTGGGCACACAAGTGGAAGAGGACCTCAACCAACTTGGTGCTACCAAAGGCATTGCCTCGGTAATCATATCATCCAACTTGGAAAGAACATTAGAGAAGGAGAAAATAAAAGTGGACAGAACACACCCTGTAGCCGGGTGCCAGCTCCATAGTTCCTAAAGAAACGTGTGGCAGTGGATTTGAGGAGGAATCGAGCTCTCTTGAAATGAGCTGGATCCACACTCAAACGTTGAAGCGCAAACGTTGTTGATACCTATGTCGACCGAGGGGTAAAAGACTTAACCAATAACGTTAAACGAAAGGAAGAAAACCTTGTGCAGACTATTCGCTCCAAATGTTAGAATGAAAAAAAAAAAATGAAGGTGTTGGCTGATCTTTAATGAATTCACGCACTTTCTGCGGTGATCACGGATTTCGTGATCATGTGGCTCATCAAATACGTATGTCCTCACGGACTTTATGGGTCACATGCAACGCCCTTACAGCACATAAACCATAATTGCCATCAAAAGTCTTACCACCTTTAAGGCAAAACTTACTATTAGCCCTTCGCTCAAAGGTCATTTCTGCAACAAACACACTGTCATATCAAACGCTATAACTCCATTTGTATTGAGCCTGTCCACACAGGATTGACTGACTGCATTTCTTTGACGTTTATCGGCTGCGAGGGTAGTGGAGATTCTGGATTGTTTTTGACGTTTGAAAATGTCAATCAGAGCGGAGTTACAATCTGAACACGCAACTGTCAAACAAAATCCAGTCCGTCAATTCTTAGTGAACAGACTCATTCATTCAAATGTCATGGAATTTTGACAGTACGTCATCGAAGTCAATAGATGTCCTCACTAGACATTCTTACTACGTTAGACATTCTCAAACGTTTCTGTTTGTTCGAATGTCATGAAATTTTGCCACTATGTCACTAAAGATTGGCCAATGGAATTGGAAATACCAATTTTTATAAAAGTCCTGCTTACTTTGGACAGCACCTCGAATGTGTCTAAAATCATCTCCCATCCCTGTGTAAGCATTCTAAGTTCAGGCACCTAGATTGAAAGTTATTTGAAAAATCAATAATTTAGAGATGGAGCCTATGACATAATATAAAGCCAACATGGCCTTCATCATAAAGCCTAAAAGGCTTTAACATAATTCGAAACAAAACAAAAAAAAAAAAACTAATAAAGCAAAGTAATGGCGTTTCAGTGTTAATACTTTTGTATCTCATTTCTCTATTCAGCAAACTGTGTGTTAAGTTATTAATTTTAATTCAATCAGTTAAATCATCCATTAACATATAATCGCTATCATCACCACACGCCATTATCTTTCGAAATTGTTAAGGGTTGGAGCCGGTGGCAGGGGTAGAAAAGCCCCAAACTAAATGTTATAAACTCGGTAATGGAATAAAATGAATTTCTGCAAATCACGCATAAAAACGATTCAATTCAAATTTTCAACACGAACGAAAAATTAAATTACAGATTTTAATAATTCTCCTTTTTCCACTTCATTCTGTGATTTTTTTTTTTGCATAAGTCATCACAAAGGACGAATCCAGTCTGCGCCGTTGCCGGCTCTAACGCCGTGCATTGGGCGGCAAAAGTGTTGCTGGTGTACGGAGATTATTATTTTATTTTTTATTTTTTTTTTTTAAATTCCAACATTCCACGAGTTTAAAGGATATTTTATATTCAAAATGAGTTTTTTTTCGTTTTCTTCTATTCTTCGTTGTATGGCTTGCATCTATGCATGTAGCTGTCTGGGTGTGTGTTTTGCTAAAAAGGACTCTTTCAGCAGTTTTTTGTATATTCCAGCACTTCGCCAATCCTTTGAAAAGTTTTACAAATTTTTTTTTTTTCCTTCATTTTCCGAAAAGAGGATACTCGTTGATTTACGACGGCAGTAGAGGGTGAGGGAGGGAGAGAGAGAGAGGATAAGAATCAAGTGCAAAAAATGGGATTCAAAATTTGCATGGCTATGCACTATTTCCTCTGCTGCCCCGCTGACTGCAGTTGATAATACAGTCACAGGTTTGCACGAGTATGTGTATAAATAGAAAACTTGACAATGAAAAGGAAATCAATGCTTTCAGGAGAGTCCCACTCGAACTCGATTAGAATAATTGTCAAAACTTGTTTGACTTGTCACGTGATATGAGAAGGAAATGGTAGCAATTTCCTGGCATCACGAATCGAAAGGTTCCGATCCCTGGAAAAGCTAATCAAAGGCGACATGTTCAATGGAGGAATGAAAATGAGTTTCGAAAAGTGAACAATAAGCCCTAAGTAGGCCTACTTATGGAAACTCTTAAGCGTTAAAGAATGGCAGTTATCGGGGTGAGTTGGGGCGTGTGGAAGTCTGATATTTAAGTTTAAAAACTGGCACCACATGGGGCATATTGCGATAATATTCGTACCTCTGTCACAGGTTTTTATTTACACATCATTAGGCAGGTGATACTCTCCGAATAAACACGAGGCGTATCTGGTGACATGTGTGCGATAATACGGGGAAGGAATTAACATTTCACGAAATGAAGAGGATGGAGGCGAATCCTTGCTGGATATTCGAAACTTCCTGTTTACATGTCGAGTATTTTCGCAGATGAATATTGCTCCCGTTGAATGTTTGCCGTTTTGGGTTCTCCGATATCCTTGTACTTTAAGCGAGAGACTTGACAGAAGAGCACGTGCAATCTGGGGTTCATACAAAATAATTGTCACCTATGATTCCCCACGTGTGACGGTTCAAGAAAGGGTTTGAACTTTCATGTTAACATCTAACAAGATGTGTCATTTTTAGTCCAAAAATGTATGAGTAAATGGCTTACACTTACGCCGCCCAACCAGACAGCCACATCCTGACTTTGCCTTCCCAATGCACCATGAAAGTCAGATATTCTGATTCAGTGCATCATGGACACATACGAGCTTAGCTGAGGCCTCGCTAAGTGTATTGGAAGCAGAAGATTTTTCAGTCCAAAAATGTATGAGTAAAAGGCTTACACTTATGCTACCCAACCAGATACCCACATCCTGACTTTACCTCCCCAATGCACCATAAAAGTCATATATTCTGATTCTGGGCATCATGGGCACATACGAGCTTAGCTGAGGCCTCGCTAAGTGTATTGGAAGCAGAAGATTTTTCAGTCCAAAAATGTATGAGTGAATGGCTTACACTAATACCGCCCAACCAGATACCCACATCCTGACTTTACCTTCCCAATGCACCATGAAAGTCAGATATTCTGATTCTGTGCATCATAGGCACATACGAGCTTAGCTGAGGCCTCGCTAAGTGTATTGGAAGCAGAAGATTTTTCAGTCCAAAAATGTATGAGTGAATGGCTTACACTAATACCGCCCAACCAGATACCCACATCCTGACTTTACCTTCCCAATGCACCATGAAAGTCAGATATTCTGATTCTGTGCATCATAGGCACATACGAGCTTAGCTGAGGCCTCGCTAAGTGTATTGGAAGCAGAAGATTTTTCAGTCCAAAAATGTATGAGTGAATGGCTTACACTAATACCGCCCAACCAGATACCCACATCCTGACTTTACCTTCCCAATGCACCATGAAAGTCAGGTATTCCGATTCTGGGAATCATGGGCACATACGAGCTTAGGTGAGGCCTCGCTAAGTGTATTGGAAGCAGAAGATTTTTCAGTCCAAAAATGTATGAGTAAAAGGCTTACACTTATGCTACCCAACCAGATACCCACATCCTGACTTTACCTCCCCAATGCACCATAAAAGTCAGATATTCTGATTCAGTGCATCATGGACACATACGAGCTTAGCTGAGGCCTCGCTAAGTGTATTGGAAGCAGAAGATTTTTCAGTCCAAAAATGTATGAGTGAATGGCTTACACTAATGCCGCCCAACCAGATACCCACATCCTGACTTTACCTTCCCAGTGCATCATGAAAGTCAGATATTCTGATTCAGTGCATCATGGACACATACGAGCTTAGCTGAGGCCTCGCTAAGTGTATTGGAAGCAGAAGATTTTTCAGTCCAAAAATGTATGAGTGAATGGCTTACACTAATGCCGCCCAACCAGACACCCACATCCTGACTTTGCCTTCCCAGTGCACCATGAAAGTCAGGTATTCCGATTCTGGGAATCATGGACACACACGAGCTTAGCTGAGGCTTCGCTAAGTGTATTGGAAGCAGAAGATTTTTCAGTCCAAAAATGTATGAGTGAATGGCTTACACTTATGCCGCCCAACCAGATACCCACATCCTGACTTTACCTTCCCAGTGCATCATGAAAGTCAGATATTCTGATTCTGTGCATCATGGGCACACACGAGCTCAGCTGAGGCTTCGCTAAGTGTATTGGAAGCAGAAGATTTTTCAGTCCAAAAATGTATGAGTGAATGGCTTACACTAATGCCACCCAGCCAGATACCCACATCCTGACTTTACCTTCCCAGTGCATCATGAAAGTCAGATATTCTGATTCTGTGCATCATGGGCACACACGAGCTCAGCTGAGGCTTCGCTAAGTGTATTGGAAGCAGAAGATTTTTCAGTCCAAAAATGTATGAGTGAATGGCTTACACTTATGCCGCCCAACCAGATACCCACATCCTGACTTTACCTTCCCAGTGCATCATGAAAGTCAGATATTCTGATTCTGTGCATCATGGGCACACACGAGCTCAGCTGAGGCTTCGCTAAGTGTATTGGAAGCAGAAGATTTTTCAGTCCAAAAATGTATGAGTGAATGGCTTACACTAATGCCGCCCAACCAGATACCCACATCCTGACTTTGCCTTCCCAATCCACCATGAAGGTCAGATATTCTGATTCTGTGCATCATGGGCACACACGAGCTTAGCTGAGGCCTCACTAAGTGTACTGGAAGCAGAAGATTTTTCAGTCCAAAAATGTATGAGTGAATGGCTTGCACTAATGCCGCCCAACCAGACACCCACATCCTGACTTCACCTTCCCAGTGCACCATGAAAGTCAGATATTCTACTTCTCTGCATCGTGGGCACATACGAGCTTAGCTGAGACCTCGCTAAGTGTATTGGAAGCAGAAGATTTTTCAGTCCAAAAATGTATGAGTGAATGGCTTACACTTACGCCGCCCAACCAGATACGCACATCCTGACTTTACCTTCCCAATCCACCATGAAGGTCAGATATTCTGATTCTGTGCATCATGGGCACATACGAGCTTAGCTGAGGCCTCGCTAAGTGTACTGGATATTCTGATTCTGTGCATCATGGGCACAAACGAGCTCAACTAGGACCTCGCTAAGTCCATTGGAAGGAGCAAAATTTTCAGTCCAAATATGCATGGAAAAATGTGTTACGTATACTCCACCGAACCAATCAACCTTTACTCCTTTGTGCGGCTTTTCTTTTATCGACAAACGTTTTTTCTTGACATTTGATCTTAGTATGGATGCGAGCATATCCTCTGTCAATATTAGGACAACCTTAATTGTTTAAAATTTATACAAAAAAAAGAAGAACTTGCTTTCCTTCGACCTCAAGTCGATATTTTCAGTCAAGTGACGCCATCATGTAAGTCAGTTCCAGCCGTCTTTGGCAAGCATTCCGCAACCTCCCACAACCGAAATTCTGTCGCATGTTACAATTTCTATTTAGCAAAAGTTCATTGCCTCATAAATATGACAGCGAAATGGTTTTCCCTTCACAAACAAAGCCCCCCCACGTGAAATATTGATTTACAGACAAAAAAGAAATGTGTTCGCTTCCCTGCAACAATTACAAAAGTATCTACAAGTCTATTGAATTCGTTCGCGTAGTTGATGCTGGGAACTGGTTCCGCTGTTGGCATAAAGAGAATTCCAATCAAACCAGACTCCTCCACCAAATCAAGATGACAACGTTTTGTTATTTTTTTTTGGAACAAAACAATCGCGATTTTACCGGCGACAATGCTCACCGATGCCGACTCATGTACTCGTAGGCGTTCGGGACAGTTTCATGAATCAGTTCAGCTCTCTACGAGTTTATGTATAAAGTTGGCATTAGACCGGTGTGTGCAAATTTTTACTAAATTGTTTTCGAATGAATAAATTTCCGGATCACAGAGCATGTACGTAGGCGGTGGCTGCTTCCAATGGAAGTCGTTGGTTGTTTATTGTTAGTTGTTAGTTGCGGCTGCCAAATTGGCTTTGGCAAACTCCATTGATTGCACTTTGAACGGAGTCGGAGGGGTACGCTCTGTCGGTTTTGTACGTCTGCCGGGATGCGGGGAGACGAGCGGTTCAAAGATACAAATTGTCTGCTTTCGCAACTGGTTAGATACTAAATAAGTGTGTGCACCTCGTAATTGGTAAAGTGGCTAAAAAGTACTCAAAAGACAGGGTATGACAAGTTCATCGAGTTTTAAGTGCGACCTTGGCTTTATTCAGGAAAATATTAGGAGGTAGCCATAGCCATAACCAAACATCACTGCAATGCCACCAATTACAAGGTAGTACCAGAGGTTTTGCTCATTCAGCTTCGAGTAGATTCTGTCCTAGCTGGACTCCGCAAGTCCGGAAGAGAAGTCATTTTCCAGGAAAAAGGAGGGCTTAAGCGGGATGTTTCTAGGAACAAAATTCATGCCTATGTGGATACTTTCTGAATCAGTGGACTTGTCTAAATAGAACAAGTTTTCGGATAGTAGTGAGAGTTAAGTAGCAACAGCTTAACGCAGCCCTTTGACCATAGTGCTATATTCCAAGCAGAAGTGTTGGCTATTTGTGAAGCAGCGCGAAGACTCTTCTTTTACCCGATAGATGGTAAGTCGTGTACATGTAGATAGGCAGTCAGCAGTCAAAGGGAACGATAAGACCTAACTTGATCAAACAACTTGTAGAGTTTACGAACAGATGCTACAGTACTCTGTACTTGGTTCTGGGACACAGTGATATTTCACTGAGCTGCAGAGCAGATGAGCTAGTCAAGAAGATCTGGTCCTTACTTGACGTAAAGAAAATCAAAAGGAATCTAAGCCTCATAGTACGGACAAGTACAGAACAATTTCTGGTAGGAAGGCATCAGACAGTTAGTCCTGTCAAATGATTTCTGGAGAAGCTGCAGAAACGAAGGAGAAGAGTAAAACTATCTCCACCTTCTAGACACATGCCCACCACTAGTTCTTCCAAGAAAGAGAATAATAGGTGAAAGCCTCCTCAAAGATCTAAGTCACCTCTCTACCATAGACCTTAAGGACCCATCTAGATGCAAATATAATAAAATCAAAAGGTTTCTTGGTTAGCAGCATGCTAGGTTAGCATCAAGTAAGTAAACAACTTTCACCATAGCTTAGGATAGACTAAGGATTTTAGTACCTGGTTCGGTGGCGTAATTTTTCCCAGACATAAAGAGGCAACAGAGAGGCTCGTTGGTGCTCATGATGCACAGAAACACATAGGCTGACTCTAATACTTCTATGATTTCTATGAATTCCACTACCTACACGGTACGGCTAGACAGTGAGGATCCGTGGGTTCTATTAAATCATTGAACCCCCGTGCTTGTTTGGTTGGACTTTATACCTTTCCGGTCCTCCCGAAAGTTAGAGGTGATTGAGTCAGTCACCCTACTAAGGCATTTCAGGTATAACAGATCCCACAACCCTTGAGATAGGTATACGTTTCTGGGGTACCCGATGATTCTTCCGGTCTACCAAGTATGTGGATCACAATGGACCTTCTCTTGGTTTAAGTGTATCCTGACACTTGAGAGGATGGGCACTAGTAGTACAAAGTAGAACCTGGTCTGCCTACTCTGTTTGAAGAGCTATGACAGGCTATTAGAAGCTAAGAATGAACAAGGTCTCGAGCTCCGACGGAGCAGCGTTGGAAATCCCCTGGTAGGATACAAGCATGGTTGGTAGCTGGAGTGTCACCTCCTTATAACCCTTTGGATGACGAAAAAAACAAACTAATCAAACTTAGAAACTCTTCCACATATACACCGGATTCGACAAGGGGATTCGGAAGCGGATAGTATGGCAACGAATGTTAGATAGGGTTAAACCCAGTAGCTAGTAGCTATCTTTGCTTAGAAGCTCATGAAGGACTTGAGAAAGCGCAGAGGAAGTGAACTGACAACTCTACGAATCTCACTTGGTGGAGATATGGTGAAATATTAGGCTACCAAGATGCTGAATGTTTGTGCTCAGAGATTATTGATCGAAAGCCATCTCACGTTATGGCGGTGAGTGCTGAAACAAGTAGAAAGGCGAAACAGATCTTGGGCTTTATTTCGTCGTTTTTTAAGCCTAAACTTTGCTTATCTGATGACACAGAGTTCCTAGCGTTAATACAATACTATGCGATGCTGTAGACCATGGTCAGAAGCGTCATATTCTCATTAGGATCCAGCAAACAATATTAAACATCCACGCGAAGGGCTTGACTTCCTCTATCCTACTTCCACTTTAAAACAATATAACACCAACCCTGTAATCCTCCTCCCTACCCAGTTTAAGGCCCTTATTTAGATTAGCTCCTTCCATCACCATCCATGGAGTGTCGTTCGAAATGCTAATACAGTTACAGGCTTAGCCTTCGACAAGTCCTTCATCAGCCTCCAAGCGAACATGACCTCCCCATCAGCATTCAGCACCCAGAACCGAGCTCCTCACTGAATAAACATTTCCAAGCGGAAATGGCACCAAAAACCTCACCAACTGGTAATGACAACCCATGAACTGCCAGCACCACCATTGACACTTGTTCTTCGACTATAAATTGAAATTTTATTTAACCAGTTATGTGGAATTAATTGCCCTGGAAAATGATGTCCAGCATCGGACAATTGGTATCGACTCCGCATCCAGCCAAATGGTCAACACTCAGCTACAGATAGAGAAAAAGATACATTACGACTCTGCGATGACGGCCTGCAGGAGCTAATGATCTGAAATGAGTTTCTGGGCACACACACAGGACTGTTGCTGGCGAATGGAACCGAATGGAGGCGAATGGAGGCGCTCGAGGAAAATAGAAACAATTTACAATTTCATGATTGCATGTCACGTACTCGGCTGCTACAATGTGGCACACATTACAACCGAGTCCCACAGATCGTAATGGCATTCTGATGTTTCTCTGGCGCGCGTTGTAAAATGTTTCCGAAAGCGAAGGAGTACACACCACCGCCATTGCCCGGACACCAGTTGTAGGAGTTTTGTTTTGGGCCGAAACTGAAAAGGACACGATTCGGCACTTTTTGACTTTTACGTTTTCGAATGTGTCACCCTGCAGCCCCGGTATTTGTCCTGTGCCCTACAAGAATTTGTTTTACCATCATTGAATCGTACACTCGGCAGAGTAGGTGGAACCAAACAAAAAAAGGACTCCTCCAACTAGGACGCAATCAATTGCATAACATCGGAATCGGTTTTTAGTATGGAATGGTCATGCTTTTGTTGTGTGTACATTGAAACATCGTACATACATCCTGTAACTGTTAATTGGATTTGATCGAGAGATCTCTGGGTTGTAGGGGGGCGGGGGGCGGGAATGAAAGTGACAGTATGATGCAATGATTGCGGCCTACTGGGCCGGAAGAATGCGGCCCAAGTTGACTTTTCTTTTATTTTTGGAAAGTTGTTAGCTTCACAGGTTAAGTGGGGGTGTACGTGTGCCAACATACACAGTTTACAGTTTTGTTTTGGTTCGCTTCATGCTAACTAATAACATGGGACAGGGTATTGTAAAGGATTCAACCCTTGCATTGGTAAGGATTCTGTTGTATTGATTTTGCAGTCAATTGGTGGGTGATCTGGACCTACACGTGTCCGCCGGATAATCGAAAGGTAAACTAACGACGAGCGTTGGATTCATTAGATCTATGGAAGGAAACGGGGACCGTCATGGCCAGGTCTCACAAGCCAATTACGTGGTAAACCAAGTGCTTCACTCGGGTGAACAAACCGATAATGGTGACCACCATCACAGCAAACGAAAAAGGACAATGGCATGTGGTGGACAATGAAAAACATGATGCTAAGGACCACGTAATTCCCTTGTCTTGACATACAGAAAGGCAAGTGGTGGTCACTTGCGGTGGTGTCGTTTTAGATGTCCAAGCAACTAATATAGTCTCTGGTTGATGCCAAACTGGGTCTACGAATATCCGTCAAAGCCATCAGGCAATCAACAAATGTTCCAACGAAATTCGGCGTTGGACGACTGATACCGGAAGTGTCAAGGTCTACCAACTGCAGATGCTTCGAGTTTCGGAGAGATCCTGTGACTGCTATCCTGAATCTGGAAGAACAGTGGCATCGATGACAAAAGCCATTAGATATGGTGAGTTCACCGAGGAAACAATGTTTTGGCTTCGAAGGAGCTCAGCAAACAAAATAAAAATGGAAATTTAGAGGTGGGGCTCGGCTCCTTAAAAAGACTAGAGCCACTTATGTGGACTGAAGGAAGGATGAGAAACCCATGCTGAAAAGGAAGAGAACAGAACACCAATACCGTGGAGTCGAGGAGGTGTAGAGATGTTTTCGTTTAAAGAGTTAAGTGGGCACATATCGTTGGTGGCCAACAGCTAGGAAAATTTCCTCAACCAGTTACTAAGTGGAAATACCTGGCAAGATCCCAGCAAAGTGAGATTAGTTTACCCATCGCTAGGCTAGAGATGATAAAGCAGCTAGCGGTCAGTGCCATCTTCCCGATATACAAACAAGGACATCACCTACTCTTCTAAGACTTATGAGAATGACGTTGGAGAATGCACCCTGTTCAGTCAATGGAAAGGATCCCACAGAAATCTTCGACACGACCATGTTAAAGAGAAGCTGTCTTGCAGGTGCTTCAATGCTGTGTTAGAGAAAATAGTATGCAATGCCCAGGCCAGTAAATCGACACTCTTAGAGCAATGTGGATCCTTTGTGATGCAATAACCTTTTAGAACGAATTCATGTTCAAGCCATCCTGAGTCATGCATGTCCTTTGAATATTTGTTTGAACGTCTCTCTGAGTCTTGGAAGAAATTTCTTTCCAGGATTTTGTTTCTAATGTGACAGAGTGTTGGGCAGTGACAGAAAGTGTGAAGTTTGCTTCTTCACTTCCTGGTCATGACAACCTCTTCACAGGTCGTCGCGTCCATGGTAAAAGAATGCGTTGTTCTTCGTCAAATAAATTGTATTTTAGTGTCAGGAATAGCTTCAATTGCCAGGTGATATCAACGTGTGGTAGTCCCAACATTGCAGCCTGTTTAGCAGCTATTCTCACTGCCAGCACCCTGTTGCAAACAACGCTGATGTAGTCTGATCAACTTGGATATTCTTAGAACTTTGAAATTGGTACCCCCGGGCCAACGCTAGTGTAAATCTTGGATATCAGGGACTATCTTTGGAAAATCTGCGAAATATCTGTCGTCAAAGTAATGCTTTCACTGTCATAGAGTCAGCTGCAACTAGAATGGTATTGGTTATCAACGAGGACCAGACAAAGTATATCCTTTCATCAACAAAGGTTGAATCCCACCACAGACTTCGTCAGAACATGACAATCGACAGGTATAACTTCAAGGTAGTCCAGGAATTTGTCTATCTGAACAGTGCTCGTCACGCTAATCAATGTTTCTTTGGGCTGAGTATGCAATTGTCCAGGGATCGATTCGCCTGGAGAGGTACTGTATTTGAGGGCCAGGAGGACCACGCTAGTGCCACCAAAAGTAAAGTAGGGTAGCGAATCTATGTAATTTGAACTTATTGTCTCTGAACTTTCCAGAGAAACTATGACTCTTATCGAAATGAGATCCTTGATCCCTGAAACCCCTTGCTACAACTCAATCTCTTTTCCCAAAAGTCTTTCAAAAGAAACCTCAGCCAAATCGCAAAATCCTGCTCCTCGTCACGCGATCCTTTTCGGAACCAAAACCCAACAAAAAGAAAAATAAAAACCGCCATCACCAGCACAACAAAACTATTAATTGAAGTACCTTTGCGCATTTGCTATCCATCTTCTTGACCATTTCATTGTTTTACGGCTAAAAATACCTTATTCCCCTAATTTATATGAGGAGCTCTTTCAATAATGAATACTTCTCCCAAGCGGCTCCTTTTGTTCATTTAGCCGCCTCAATGCCAACACAAACAGGTCAATTAGAAGAAATGAATTGATATTTAATGAAGCGGGGTCCTTTGGTGAAGGACATGGGAAACATGCACAAAACGACTGACATAAGCAAACTTTTTGGGTAAAATTTTTCCTTTTTTTTTTCTCCATTTCCATTTGGAGTACTATTTGGGAGTGGGATTCACAAAACACACATAGATGTGTACCATGGGGGTAACTAATTGAATTGCGAAATCAAAATCCTTGTTTTTTTTTTCGAAGAACAGATCCAAAAATAATTTTGTTTGACTGACGATAGATTTGGCTTTAATTGATTGCTTCGGAGAACGGGTGCTGATGGGCTATTATTGGAGAGTCCTACGTGTACTCCAGAACAAAGTGTAATTAAGAGTCTAACGAATGGGAAAGTTGAGTTAGATAATGTGTCTACAGAGGCCTTTAGTTTGAGTATTTAGGTGGTCAAACACAAAGCGCCAGGAGATGCTATATTATGGCCTATCTCCCGAAGAGTTTTAGGAATCGTTTAACTCGATTATGAGAGAATGGCAATGTAGTATGGGTTCGAGCTCTCTGTTTCCAGAAACAAAACTTTTTAGAAGCACAAGCATTGGCTCCCTGCCTCATAAGATCAGGGAAAAGCTTCTTGTCCTCCTTAGAGTTGGCTTCACATAGTTCCAAGAAACTCTTCGAGCCATGGGGAATGGGAAACCAACAACAAGTGGGCTAGGAAGACGCCAGACTATCAGGAAGGAAAGTAGTTATGAGTAGCTTCATCAGTCAGCCAAAGTATTGGAAATTCGAATGAAGCCATCGAAAACCCTTGAGACAAAAAAATCGAAGGTCAGCTCTATTATTTTTAAAATCTGCTCTCGCAACAATTTTGAAAAACTAAGTTGAGGTCATAATTTTTACAATGCCTCTGCGTTTTCCATGATAGTATTCAGTTCATTTGAAAGACTGTTTTATTTCAGCTCTCATGACCCCCGAGGGCAGGATATTTTAGACCAAATATCAGCTACCATGAGGCTGTTCGAAGTCTCAACTGATCCTTGTTACTTCTACGATTCTGGTGCCATAGTTTACCTTATCCTTGTCCAATATTCTGTCTGTGCATTTAGTTCAAACGTTGTCTCCAAAAGATGGGACATTTTCTTCATTTTTGAAGACTGCATCTTGGATTGAGCATGTCTCAGAGGAAATTTTTGGTTCAACCTGATGTCCTTCTTAATAATACAAATAAGTATTTGGCACTAGAGTTCTACATGGGATCTAGGGTCTAACTTCTCCTACAACCATTTGGTTTGTGCATGCGATAAAATTTAGGAAGGAGATTACTATTTAATGCCATATCCGAAGGACTATTTATTTTTTGTGTCAGTTGTACCCATGGAGGACTATGAGACGCTCGCATAGGTGGTGCATTGGAAATGCCAAAGATGCCTTGTGTACTAACCACCTGACCCATGGCCCATAAGACCTTCTCTTTCCCGAGGATGGATGAATTCTTTTACTAACAAGAAAAGATCTTTCCAAATACAGGTCAAGTGTATCACATGCATTATTCTTTGTACCAAGGAAACTAAAGTCCTTAATTCATTTCCATCGCAGCTGCAACTTTGATATTCAAAATCAGGATCTTGTGCTAATCGGTTCCATGACCAATAGAGCAGAAACAAAAGTGGACTCCATAAAGTCTAGAATCCAATATTGCATTCAAGATTGGATCACTACCAGGGATTCAGTGAGAACCAAGTTAAATCTGTCTTATGCTGACAAGGAGACAGGACTACTCTGACTAATATAACAAAATAAACCCAAGTTATAGAAACCCGACTCGCAAGTTGGTAAAGTATTGATGTCAAAAAGCAGAGGCCATCACCCAAGGAAACTCATTACAAGTATGACGGAGTGGGATGAGAGGTCCAACATAAGATACCATGGAGACTATAATCTAAAGGCCCATCTCATGCTGAAATGGCTAACGATAATGTCACGACGAAAAGTGCCTCTCGTGCTGCAGGGTTCATTGCGTGAAAGGTTAAGACACAGGGCGATGGTTAGGGAAATTAGAATCAGAAGGTAGCAGCAGCCGATGAACGTTTGTTTAAAATGTTTGTTAGGGAAAAATAGAACTCAGTGGAGCATTCCAGATATGAGTTGTATTGTTAGGGACAGAATCGTTTTACTTGACTGTACGTCCTAAGACAAGTTTGAAGGTAAACGGATGAGCATTTGCAGAGTGACTGGTGCACTATTTGAGATAGAAGCTCAGAGTTAATAGAGTTAATAGACTCCGCTCTGCTTCCGGCTTCAACTAATTTCATCGAGATTTTGAATTCCATCTAGCAGCCTTCTGATGCACCAGACTAGCCATGGCCCTTGTACTCTAGCTTGGGGCGAATGATTGTCTCATATACTGCACCTAGATCAAGTAAAGTAGTTCTTGTATCTTTAGAGGAATCCTGGAGAATAAGCAGTATTCTTTCCGACCTCGAATATGTAGTCCTTCTATTCAAGATGGTTACTAGCACCCGCACCGAGAACGGAAAGTTTCGTAGCGATGCAACTGGCATTTGTTTAAGCGACAGAAGCCAGCATTGGGTGTCAGAAGCATCAAATTTCTCTCTGTTGTCCATTACCCAACTTTAGTATATCCACGTTGGAGCTAAACATATGCTGCTCCACTTTATAAGAGCTTCCATGATGCAGGGACGTAGATTCAATGGAAATTTAGTTGAAGGGGGGAGAAGGTTCTCCTTTTTTGGCCATAGACTGGGCTCGGAAAGGGTCCAGAAGAGTTGGATAAATAGAAAAGCTTACTAAGTGAGATATCACCTCAACCAGCCAATTTGTTTAGGTTGAGAGTAGAGCAGTGCTCTTACTCCTGTACGAATATGGAAGTGGATTAGTCCCATGGAATGCTGAACGAGCTATAGTTTAGAAGGAGGTGAAGGACAATCTGGAAGTGTGGAGTTCGTAGGACACATGGGTGCAAGCTGATTGGTATTATCTAGGAGCAGATAGATTGAGTTATAATGACCGAACGACGAATGACCGAACATTTTTACTGCACCTTTGGGACAATGTAGGACATTTTCCTTCAATTTTTGGTCGTTACAGTGGTTTCTGTGAATGCTATGCGGTAATATTTGGACAGAACTCATTATGGAGAGTTAAAGGACTTCTTGGAGAGAAGTGAAATATTAGGGCTTGAAGAAAATATGGCTGGTGTTAGTATGATAGCGTTGGACAATGCTCAGGTCATCGTACTTTTGGGTTTGGGGAAAATCATGTTCAGGTCAGTTTTCTTGAATCTCTTCCAAGCAAACGAAATTCGTTCGATTTTCAAAAGTGCTAGTGTCCTTGGTTTGCTCCAGCATTTACCATCAGCACTTTAAATCACTTAAATTCAGCGAACAACTCTGTATTGAGGTCAACCCAAACGAAAAGAAGGACGCACAACTTCCTAAGTCGATAAATTCCACTATCATCTCCTCAATGAATTCGCATTTAGTTCTCCATTTCTCGAATTGCCAACACCCTTCAGCTGCAGTCACAAAAAAAAAAAAAGAAGAAAAAACCTCCAAAGTAATAGGAACTGCATGCCACTCTCATCCACTTATCCACTACAATTTTTTGCGCCAGGATAGATACAAAAAAAAAAAGAGAAAAAGGAGCATTCCAAACCTCTAACCTAGTTATAGAGAAGAAGCGTCGGTTGCCGCCGCCGATACCACGAGAATCCAATAAACGGACAAACCAAGCGGTCAACCGGGTGAGTTGAGTTGTAATGATGATAGTAACACCATTTGTTCAATCAACTCCTGTGTGTACCACTCCCACTCCCACTCCTGGTTGACCCAGATATCCAAGAGGAAATGGAAACATTTTCACAGCAACCGACCACATATCTCCAAGCTACTGACATACGGATGAAGTCCGTTAAGCCTCGTGTTAACAAACAGCAGTTGATTTGTTGAGATTAGTCCTGCTCCTTCCATCCTTCCATCCATTGTTGAAGCTAAAGTTCGCTCGACATTCATCCATACTCCTCGGGTATAGGATTACGCCCGAGATATATTACATTTTTATATTAAAATTGAACACAAACACATTCTCGAAATTGAATTATTGTCAATTGAGAGAATGGAATGAAAGTGCCACCTTCAGCTGGCTGGCTATTGAATGAAGGAACAGGAAATCCTCCAATGGGGTGGATGACACAGCCATTGAAATGAGGCTCGCTTGCTCCTTTCTCGGTTCAAGAGATATGTGTGGCTGGGTCCTGGAAATTGGAATTTTTCTATTCAAGAAAAAATAGAAATGCAGTTTTTATTTTTCTATTGTAATTGAGAATCCATTGCTGGATGGAGTCTCGTCTCGGAGTGCTGATGGGTCAGGATGGGGGCGGTGTTTTCATTGTTTTCACTCAAAATTGGAAGTTCAAGATATTCATGGAGTAAGTACTCCATTTGGATGGGACAAACCGGTTTGATTTGGATTTATTTGTCAGAAGTTCTAATCAAATTTGATCCGAGAAATTGGTTTTGAAGGTCGAACTGTGTTCTTCTAAGGTAGCACTTGAATGAACTCAAAAAGGACGCAGTAACTCTTGGTAGACGTAGAAGAATTGAAATCGACCTTCAACAGTACATATGTGCGACTTTGGGATGTTACCATGGCAAGGGAAACAACAGGATAGTAGTCCTTACAACATCACATGGAAGCACTACTCTTAGCCCTCCACTGTTGTAGGATAGTATTTTAGGATCATGCGAAAGCGATTGGAGTTGACGATTCGGAATAAACCTCAATCGATGCTGGGTATGGAAAAGGATTTAGGAACTATCATGAAGAACCAATTCTTTGCGTCAAATATTTCCTGTGACATTCTCCTCGAAGGATATACTGATTATCATAGTCTTGGGCGAACTATCGAGGCATGGCCTCACAGATACTGCCGTGCAGACTGTATGAATGTCCATTTTGAGGGATTCTGCACCAAATCGATTGTAACCAATAGATTTTAAGTTGTAAGTCGACTTTAAGGTTCCGTACATCAGCAATGCTTTACAAGGCTATGATCGAGTTTAGGATTCTGTATAAACTGTTCGAGACATTCCCTGTCTTGTAATTTCTTCCTTTTAGGTAACAGAGCTAGGCAAACCAATGTTCCTTTCTAGATGCATTCAAGAAACAAAGAAAGACACGAGATATTGGTCATAAGGTCACCACATTCCTAAGGACAAAGTGATACTATTAGAAACTTGAACCATGAGATAGTAAGTAAGTACAGTTCATCTACTTTGGAGTCAATTGTACAAATCCTAGTAAGGATTCGACGAAGTCAGCTAGTGCTACTTTGGTTTGGTAAGGCAACTGAGTTGAAAGCAGGAAAGTATAACACATCATGGGGTCTAGAGAAGAAGATTTAAATGGGAATCCTATGAGCGGAATCAAGCTGGGGATATAGTTCGGAACAATATACTTCGACTACATTGACTTTGCCAAATGGAAAGGAGATCTAAAGCTGTCCCTCACATTCAAGACAAGATGGAAAATCAAATCTTTGTTATAAAGGAGCAAAGTCTGAAACCCCTCATAGACGAGGTAAGGTAAGTAAGTTATGTTTTACGAGATGGGAATTTACTTTCGTGGAAAAGGGCCCAGAGATACTGCCAAAGATGGACATGAAACCAACAAGAATAACATTCACATACAACAGATGTCCTCCATATCGTTTACAACAAGGAAAGGTCTATGGAGATGGCCATCTACAGAGGCTTGCTTTATTCTAATGTTACAAGAATGAAGTGGAGAAAGGCCATTTGGATACCAGTAGCCATGGACTTAGTAGTCATTCAAATATTACTTACCTTCGTCCTTCAGGAATACTACTACACCAACTGTAAGAGTCATAGTACAGTCAAAGCTCAATTTGAAATAGTTTCGCATACATACCATTCTTTGGTAAGAAACGGAGATTATAATCTTGTCTTTGGAATATCTAAAGTAGGGTCCTATCACCTATGGATTTAGACGAGGCCAGAGAATTGAATAAAATCTAGATTTTTTGAACTTCTTCACCATTGAAGGGGATCTAGGTGGAAGTTCAATGAATCGAATCAAGGTGTTAACCTGCGAGTCACTAACAATATCCTTGTCACTAGGAAATCTCATAAGGAATCGGACTTGGTTGACTGAGTATGTCTCAAGAGACACTCTTCAGCTTATTTGCTTCTCGGGAAGACTGCAAAAGAGATGAATTGGTAGACGAGTTCCAAGTAATAATTTATACCTAACGAAGCAAATAGAGACCTGCCTCTCTTTTCTTTGTTTTCACTTTTTCACACTTTTTTTTTGTAATACTCATCATTCCTTAAGAGACGTACATATGTATCTTTAAAAAGTTGGTTTTTTTTTCTCACATTAAAATCCACAAACATTCAAAACCAATGCGCACTGGTATCACGGATAACCGAAACTTCAGACTATTCTACATTGGACGGCACATCCGACTCAGACATAGCCTCTGATTTTCTAGGAATACTTTCGCTGATAGTTGGTACTATGCATGCGAGCCATATAGAGTCCAAGCAATGGATCTTAAGTTTTTCAGTGTCAGTTGTGCTTTCCAAAACAACTCTTCAAAAACCCACCAAAATTGTCAACGTGTCTGAAAGACTCTGCGCGTCAAGTGACGATGCCAATGCAATGCCAAAGCTAGGACCAATGCGAAGGTGGTGGCTCTGAAAGTGGGACTGACAGTGGCTACAGTGTATCTTAACCGTAGATATAAGATTCAGGTGATGAATACTTAGGAAGCGATTCAGTCCCACTTGATGGTGTTGAATTGGTTGGAGTTCCTCGATGGGAAATGCCAGGCTGCCAAATATCGAGATGTTGATTTCAGTTTTTCAAGTTTTCAAGGACGGTGGCGTATGCGTAATTTTTTTTTTTTTTTACATAATTTTTCTATCCACAGCGAGTGGATCCAGATACCGATTTTAAGTTTTTTTTGTCAAACTTCGTCCATTTCACCCAAAACGCTAAGGGAGACGACATTGCATTTGAAGTGCGTCCAGATGCGGTTGCATAGGGCAATAAAAACGAGTCAGCGAATGGGGATCCAGTGGTTGGTGGAGTTGGTTTATACGTAAACTCAAGCACTTTCCAAGTAACTTATGTAAAAGAAGGACACTTTCCCCAAACGAAACAAAAATCTCCATTTCGATTAGAAAAAGAAACCTGATATGCATAAATGTCCTTAAATCGAAGACCAAACCAACTCAGGCCACGTTTCCATAATTTTTTGCCAACAAAACGTCACATCACTGTCGCAAACAGAACCTTGAAATACAAGAACCCTCCATCCACCCCACAGCACCACTCTAGTGCCACACAATACGAGCTAAGTCTGTTTAGATGTCTGTTTGTTATTTAATATCATATTAGCTTTATGGGAGTGCTAATGGCTTCCAAGGCTAAATGGATTAAACATGATTTTCATTTCATCCGAAGGATTGTGTACATGTCACCATGACTCACTTACTACCAGTTAGCTATGTATGTCCTTTGTTGTGTCAATCTAAATGAATTTCACTACCAATTCAAGAATTCGTTTCGATTCGAATCATCATCGCTTATAACTCAATTAAAACAATTCCAGGCAGTGCTGGTTTTCTGGAACTCCTGCACAAACATCCTGGCCGTTGTGTGCTCTCGTCGACATGCACCGCTCAGCAATTCATAACAATTATTGAAATGAAAACTCCCGTGATATGTGGAAAGAGTGATATAAAATGGAAATTTACTCAAATTGCGGGAATTTTAATTCCATTTAATGGTATCGCAACCCCCTCCCTCTGATAGGGACCGGGTGCAACGTGCAAATGTTTTATGATAATTATCCACAACCCCCCGGCTGGGTAGGGGTATTGTATTGCAGTGGAAAACAACCCTGAATAAGAAAATTAAGCGGATATTTATTTTTGATCGTGTAACCAGGATAGGAGGCAACAATAACGAAAAATTAATTGATTCCGCACACAAGGAGGCAGGAGGCACATGCCCACCTGTTTCGGTGGTGTACTTCCGAGGGTGGGGGTGGTAAAAATAAAATAATTTTCCCCAGCGATTGCGGTGATTTTGTGGCTTCGATTTTATACCAAGGATTATTCGAGAATTTTGTATTTTTCTGTTTACTTGGCTGTGTGTGATTTTAAATCAATAATTTATTATTGATGACTCTGTTGTAGTGGGTTTTATTCGCAACAACCCGCACCGCCCGGGCCGCTGGCCAAGGGGCGATGTAACGACGTGTATCGACTGACCTGGGGAGGGGTAATTTATTTCAAAAATTAATTAATTGTATAATAAAATTATTTCGAGGCAGGGAATTTATTGTTGAATTATAATGGCGAGTTGATTGAGTTTCAAAGAATTTTATCTGACTATTGGAACGCATGCCGGCAGAGAGGGGCGTTGTGAAGGCATAGCACTAAGCTGGCATTTGGATTTTAATTAATTTGGGATCACTTTCGGTTTTATTTTACAAACGTTATCTCGTCACGAACAATTATGGTATGTCATGGCTTCCTGATCCAGAGCCTAGCTCTACAGTGTGTGGGCAGTATTCACAGTCATATTCGTGCTGTAAAGGGTGCGCCATCTAGTGGTTTCTTTTTAAATCACAGGGTATTTTGACACTGACAGCTATTTCCCGCTCGAAATCTTGACAGAATGTCAGTGTCACGGAACGAAATGAATCGCTTTACGCTTGAACAACGTTGGGATATATTGAAAACTCATTTCCAAAGTGAGTGCTGTGTAGCCCAAACTGTGCGTTGTTTGGAAAGAAGTTTTGGCCGAAATGAACCACCCACCTGCTATACGCAAGTTTGTGCAAAAAGTTCGTGAGACTGGTATGCTAGTGGACAACACTCATGGTGCCCGTGAGAATCTGCCTGCTGTAGCCGAGAGTGTGAGACTCAATTCACGAACATCAACTCGCCATCGATCTTAACGGCTCAAGCCTGAGGAGAAGTCTGCAAGGTCTTACAAGGTCCAATTGACTCAGCAACTGAAGGCGCACGACCATCGCTTCGTCATCCCTTCGCAGCTTGGGGCTTAGAGCAGATTGAATTGGACAACGAGGCGAATTTTCATCTCGGGGGCTACGTTAACAAACAAAATTGCCGCATCTGGGGCTCGGAAAACCCGCATATTACTGTCGAGAAGCCGATGCATCCACAGAGAGTGACAGTTTGGTGCGGATTGTGGAGTGGCGGCATCATTGCACCATTTGTCTTCGAAAATGAGGCTGGGAACAACGTTTCGGTCCACGGTGGGCGTGGGGTTGGACGACCTTTGGTTCATGCAGAACGGCGCGCCACACACCCCAGGCCACAATCGATCTTTTGCGCACCAAATTCCCAAATCGTATTATCACCCGTCTTGGCGATGTCAATTAGCCGACTCGGAGCTGCGATTTGACTCCTCTGGACTTCTTTCTGTGGGGAACCGTGAAAGACCGATGTTATGCCAACATAATCCAGAAACGATTCAAGTACTTAAGGCCAATATCATCCAAGCAATCCGTGAGCTACAGAGCCCGAAACCATCGAAAAGGTCTTGGAAAATTGGAGTGATGGATCCTAGGCAAATGCTATGTCGACAGATATCTCCGCTTCCTTAGTTCTTTGGGTCTGAGGAGAAAAATTTCTAATCTACGTGTTGGGCCTTTTAGTTGCCCGTTCCTTAGGTTATGGGAAGTATGTAACCGATCTTGAATGATGTGTAGTTTGTCCTACATAGGAATCATTTAAGGGAGGTGGTGGTGCCGTATGTAACCTGACATGTATCTGATGACAGCAATTCATGATACATTCTCATATGATTGCATACACCTCAAGGTACGAGTTATAGGCGCTACATCTGATACCAAAAGCAGGAGTGAAAACGGTTGAAATGAGCCATATCCCAAGTCCGACGTTCAGTCACTCAAAGAGCAAATTATCAACTGGATATCGCATGGTCGTCTATAGAGTCGAATTGACATGAATGGCAACAGAGATAGGATATCTGGAAATATAGATGGCAGCAGGAATAAACACACAATATTGGGAGACGGGCCCATCGACGGAGATATTGGGAATTGAATTTCAATTTACCAGATCCTGGGTGCCTTAGGGCCTATCCACACAGATTCAGACATGACATCAATGTCCATCGTTCAAGTTGCATAGAACAATTGTAAATGAGGAACACGTGGAGCCTCACAGAGTGAAATTGAAACACGATACAGTGGTAGCAGATACAGATACAGAAATACAGAGCTGTCCAATGCTCTGATGAGCAGAACAAACATCGCGGTTCATCAATATCTTTTGAAGGATTACACCCACTGAGCGAGAACACGAAAATCATAGGGGAACCACATACCCTTCCTCTCAGCTTCGGCGTAGCTAGGTGATGGGGTTTGCATGACTAACATTGTTTTTTATGATTAATCGCTGGTTTCATGTGGAAAGTCGGTGCTCCATGAAACCGCTGATGCGGTCACAACCCCCAGTAACAGCGTGAAAGTGTTCACGCCGAGGACCACTCAACTGACCCTAATTCAGATATGCGCAGCACTACCAGGATCACTATAGTGCCTGCGTTTCATCGAACAACAAAAACATAAAACTCCACTAAAATGGTGAAAAAATAAATTTGCAAAGTGACAAGGGCATTCAGTCGTTAAACAAGTACAAGCACATCAGCTCCAGTTCAAGTCACACAAGTTGTCCGTGGAACGTGTCCTTTCGAGTGCCAACGTTCCGTTTAAGACCAGACACAAATCAAACCAAATCATTTCCCAATTTATCATTCCAAGAAGCCATAAAACGTCGATGTTAACCTGCTCCTTGGAATACTTCGACGCCAATAAATTCTGGCGATTTGCATCGATTACACATCCTAGTGCTACACGTGCTCCGAATGAGAAAGGAAATCTTTTATTATCCCCCACCACCTCGGGCATTAAGTACGAATCGAGACAAATTTGTGCCTTTATCTGTGAATGACAATGTAACTGACATGTAGCAAGCAAAGAAGTTAACAACCAGTAAGCCTCCACTAATCCCCAATTAACGTAGGCTGTGCTTCCCATTGGATATGACGCATTGCTGGTTCTTGACCAATTCATGTCAATCCATTCGTTTCGCCGTTTTATTCCCTCCCGCTGACCAGATTAATATGTTCACCAAGTTAGGATATTCCACGACTAATTCTTGTATGCTAATTCTGGCTCTTTGTTCACACTGACTGCTCCACGTAGACCTCACCATCGCACCAACGCACTTTGGTCGAAAAGAAGTGTTATGGCCAGCCCTGGCCATGTGGGATGTGCGCTTGGAGGTTTGCATTGCGTACCACCAGTGCGTGGTAGGCAGACTAAACATTTCAATTTGATTTGATTAAACAATTTCTTGCCTCTGACCTCAATCATTGCCGTCACCAACGTTTGTATCTCTAAGCAAACATTGTTCTTCGTGTGGTTATGTGTGTGTATGTGTGTATGTTAACAACTTGGCTTATATGGAAACTTGCAGGTCAGACCAAATCCATTGGTGCTAACCGATTGCTTTGCGAAATTGTTGCCAACAATTCGAATGATTTGCTTTAGATACTTTGTTTCGGAGACCTCATTGCGGCTTCTGACGAAATGGAGATGCCAATCTAAATCGTATTCAAGTCACATTTTTGGTGATTGTTTACTGGGTTAATACGGCTCTAAACGGAGTACTAAACGCGTAATGTTGTAGAATTCGAAACAAGTACTGAAAGTGAGTGGGTCGATGGTGTAAATGAATGGTTTATGGAATTCGATCAATGTCGGGCCACTGCAGAGGGCATGTATTCGAATTCAAGTTCACCCACGTAACACCAAACAACTGTCAGCAAGCAATAACACCTGGAAGTTGTAGTATATGACAAATTGGTAAATTCGGGTTTTCGAATTGGCTATCATATATTCATGGTTAGGTAATCGCTGGGAATTATGAACTAAAAATCGGTTTCCATTGGTGAGATATGGGCTTCAGGTCTTCACTGCATTTGCTATAGTGACACCGGAATAGAACTAAAAAGGCTCATAAGTCAAACTTGTGTCGGATGCAGTGTCAGGGTCATCAAATAGCTGAAGTAGTAGAGCTGTCACAAAACCATGATCTACTTCATCCATTGGTACTGGACAGGGTCTTGTTATATGGATGTGGACCAAACCTAGCGATGTAGACTTGTACGTATTTATGTATCTATGTCCAAGAAGGGAAGGAATGACGACAATCTGAAATCCTAGCCTCTCTCTTGAGTTATGTATTTCCTTTCAAGGCTTAACTTATTAAAACTATTTGCTTTGTGTGAGCCATTTCAGATGAGTGGAAGATATCTACAATCCAATGCCCCATGCGAAGGGCAATTATACTCTCGGATGTTTATCAAATGTTCGCAAGGTTGGTGGTACCATGAAAAAAATAAATCAATTGTTTCTAGTTCTCCTCTCAATAACCAAACACAAAAGGGACTAAATCGCTACAAAGAACCAGTAGTATGTTAGCACAGTGTAGGATTATGACTGTCTTTGTAGACAACGATGTCTATGGTTCAAATATTCCACAGTGAAACGGACCTCTAGTCTAAAATCCTACTATAGATACTCGTCTAAAGAAACTACTGCCAAGAGCTATAGTTTCGACTTGATCAATATGGTAGAATAGATGCTCGTTCCTTTCGTCTTCATAGGACCTTCTTCAGGGGTCTGCTCGATCCTCGAAAATATGTCAGGTTTTCATCCAAATTATCAGTCTTTCTGGAATCTGCTGAAGCCATCGCATAGGTTATGAGCATTCAGGGAACATTGAACAATCCGATTCATTGAAAAATCTAACTGAAGATACTGATCGCCCTTAAGTGGAAGTTTGGTAAAACTTCTCCACAGAAGGACCTATTCATCGATTCCATTATGCTGTCAGGGCTGAGTACCATTGGGAGAAGCTAGTCTAAATTAGCCTCTTCCTGTGAACGGATAGCTTCTGTGTTTAAAGTTAAGACCTTGTTTTAGATCCAAAGCTGTACTTTGAGAAGGATTAACACCTTACTGATGCATTGAATAATGGATATAAACATGCACCACATTTGGACCATATCTCAGACCATATCTGTGAGCTGACATCCTCTGAAGAAGTTTGAATGCTATACAGTGATTGAGGATCTCTGATTTTCTTCCATGGTGCAACCGACAAGGTATTCCTAAATAGAAATACACGGCTAGAGGATTAAACGCGTTTCTTGTCCATGATGGTCAGAATATCACTGACTCTCATAAGAAAGCCAATTGTTATCAGCAATAGTCGTTGGGAATTTCACTCTACTAGCCAGTTTTTACTGAACCCGGTTCAGGGATTCTTCCTAATCTGCTCATTAGCTTGAGCCCTAAAATATCTTAACAGATGCGATCTCTCTCCGTGTTCTGAAGAAGTGGTCTATAAGCATCTTTTCAGATATACACACACTCTTCTTCAAACTTTCCACCTAAGGACCTAACATCAGTGTTTCCAAGGATTGTGAAAAATATTACAATTGGGAATACGTGGAAGAAACCATCTACTACATGACCAACAGGATGTTTTATCACAAGAAGGTAGAAAAGGTCCTTAGTGTGTACGTATTGGAAAAAAAATTGAACCAAAAATCCGGTTCGGTGGCGTATGCGCAACTTTTTTTTCCACACATTTTCGCGTTGAAAAATTGTCTCTTACTCGTGACGAGACCTGAGTTAAGGTCGTAATTAGGATGCACAGACTCAGAATATCAGTCTTTGATTGTACCACGGGAAGGTAGATAGATTCAGGTTGTGGGGGTCGAATTCGGTGGCGTATGCGATGTTACATTCGCAATGGAACAAGAACCTTTTTACCCCCGATTGCTTCACAAATGCTAGTTAGTTATACTTAGCTTCAGCTAGCAAAGTCTGAACCACTTCTAACCGGCAATTCTGTTGTGTCGAGGGCCCAGAGAATTGCAGCTCATCGTAGTAGCACTTAACTTTGAATAGCTAGATACGTAGTCTCAGTTTTAGACGACAGTGGTATGCCTTGTCATAAGCAGCAATACAGCGTTTGTTTTGCCTTTAAAGATGCCAGATCCAGCTCAAGATTTGATCAATAGGGGACACTTCTAGTTTTTAGAATCGGAAGTCATATGCGTTCTAATCCACACCTAGACCACATGGCATCAACCGGATCTGAAATCCTTACTCAATACTACCCGAGAATCTACCAGGCGTTTACTGACATGTGACCCGATGCATCCAAACTATCGAAGAAGTGCAGTCTTATACGAGCTTCCAACTTTCCCTCGTCAATGCAGATCCTCCAAGGAGGAGATGGCCAGTGGAATAGATGGGACGCTAGTGATCCAGCTTGGACCCAATCTGTCTTATAATAGGGCGTGGAGTACTATTAGCCTACCAACGTCTAAGTTTGGTGTTGGAGTTGGCTTGAATGGGTGTCTCTGGTCAGCGGGTACCTATATGAAAAAATCCCAAACAGGGCACAAGGCAGGGCAATCAGTTTTGGCATGAATACGCGCATTAAACCCTGATTAACCCGGTAACGAACCTAGTCTAGCTAGATCGTTAGATCTTCAAAAGACCACTTGCCTCGGGTTTGTCTTTTCATGAGAAGATGTGTCATTGTTTCGACATTTTGTTCGTGTTTATAGCTCCTACAGAAATTTTGAAAGGATCAGCAAGCCAAGGGATCAGTAAGCCTAGGAAATGTCCCCTGAGAATGAGGGCGGATATGGAAGAAGTTCTGTGTCTTGTGGGCTGTTTCGTGGCAACTTTCTTGCACAACAAGTGGTCTGTGGAAAAATACCTAACCTATGCGTGCTAGTCTAAACACGACATTGAATGTCCTTAAGGATTTGCCAATGAACCTCGTACAAGTTGATTTAGTGACATAGATAAACGAAGTAAACAACAATTCCCCACTCGAGTCTGTATAATTAATCATATTTGACACCTAAAGTCATTTCAACACACCCCTTCCCAGCCATCCGTGCCAAGTCACCTGTATGCCTTTAAGCATCCTAAGCATATCCCTACAACAGCCCCTGTATCTCAAATAAACACCCACCGTATAAGTAAGTGAATCCAGTCGCAGGGAAATAGAATAACAAAGTTACGCCAGTCTTAGCTTCTCTCGTTGTATAGCAATTTTTTAATGCCCCTGACAGCTATTTCGACATGCGTGAGTCTTACGCAAAGTGCTTTGCATAAAAGCCCGCTTATTATTCCACAAACGCATGCTTTACATGTAAATTACATTCGCACTTCGTGAAACAAACGCACAGCGTGTCCTTAAAGTCGTCTACACACTGCCAGCCAGCCAGCCAGCTAGCAATTGGCACCCCGTATCTATACGCAACAGTAGTCCCTACTAGTATATCCGCTTCAATTTAGTGAGATAGTTTTATCCTTTCCAACATCTGGCTCCAAAAAAACCGAACGAGAAAAACTCCCAAACACCGTGAGGTAGAAAAATTGATCCTATCAAGTAATGCGCAAACACATCACGTTAATAGCACCAGCAGCCGGCTCCTTATGCGAGGGAATCCTTCTGCTGCCGATGACGGCACGTGTATCTGATAATTTTTTTTTTCCTTTACTATTTTCTCTTCCTCGGAAATTGAGGTTCTGTTTTTCTTTTTTCTTTCTGTTGCTTCCTTCCTTTTTCGGGGCGCTTCCTTTATTTAATAACTGCATGATGTGGCGTCCTTTCGCAAGGACACTATACATGAAAGTTTGGATTTGTTTTGCTTTGTTTTGTTTCTCTTTTTGGCACTTTTTGATGGACAGACAAATGTTGACAGGACACTGCAAGTAAATATTACGTTTGATTAAAAATTTTCGTCAAGCCTCGACGACCTTGAGGAGGAGAAGGCTGTCCTGTTAAATTATTATCGACCACACAAGGTGAATCAAGCAAATTCAAGGATGTTTCGACGACGACAGAAGCGTAAATAACCACAAAAAGTATATTAATTCAATAACCGGCAAGGACATGAAGGATGAGAATACCAAGAAGGACAAACGACGACGACATACAGGCCTCTGTATATTTATTTAGCCCTCGCTTTCTCGAAAGGCAGAAGAAGAAAATTAATACACTTCCTTGTGGCAAGGAAGCAGTATGTAGGACCTACTCTACTCGGGTGGTTGGGTTGGGCGTAGCAGTAGTGGTAATGGTGAATAAATATTGATAGGACAAGGGGATTTCCGGCTTCTCTACGTTCCGGCTGTGGCATATTATTAAAGTGTCTGGACTTAGATATGCACGGTTGCTAAATTGAATTTTTGTTAAGACTCCCCTCCCAGGCCTGGCTTTCGGCGCATTGAGTGTGTGCCACAACATCTGATGCTGCTGCTGCTCCTGATGAAGAAACTATTTATTTATGGAAGCGGAATTGATGATAACACGCTTGGATGGGGTGCTAAAATGCGAGAAGGATTTATGCCACGAGGCTGTGAGATTCAATATCTGACGGCGAAATGAGCGCACATGTACACGTTGCTATGGAGTGGGCGACGGCGGGTGGGCAAGATGCTAAGTTTTGGACGAGCTTCGATTTGATTTGATTAATTCTTGCATTAAATTGTAATAAATATTTATCGAGGCTGGGACTTACATACATATGTTTAAGGACGACGGAGAAAAAAAGCAGGAGACTCACCTGAAAAGAGAAGCAAAGAATGGAGTTTAATTAGAATCGAATAAACGTCTTGTTAGTGTATTACAGAGAAACATGATGAATATTGGATGCAGACAAGTAAAACGTGACTTGGTTGTAAATTGCCTTGGCAGCGCAGGGATGTGTCCTGTAAATCAGGGCAGAGAAGTGACGATGGAAATAAATCTTGGCTATTGAACACTTTCATTCGCAGCATTGACTTGCATAATTGATGGACCGAGAGGTGGTAGTCGACGAAGGAGTACTTGTGTCAAACTTTATGGTCCTGTTTAAGGGAAATGCTAGGGATCGACATCCCAAGGTATGAGGGGAGCCTACTAGCACTCGGACCACCAATGAATCCATTGCGAACTTCTATCGTAGAGTAATGCACGGGAGTCCTTTTTTACCAAGGACTTCCCTTGTCCCATCTGACGTGTTTTCTTTTAAAGTTAGCGTACGGTCAAGTACTGATAAATTAATAGCAATTATCAAGGCTGCATATGATGGGTCCGGGTCCACATGTCATGTATTGAACAGAGGAAGGCTGTTAGAGGAATTCGAAGTCCAAAGTGTCGCCGACGACGTGTGCCTGCTGTCACATAGAATTATGGACCTTCACCAACGTGGAGAGAGAGGCAGCCGTCGTTGGGCTGAAAATTAACACGGCAAAATCCAAAATGGCTAGGACATGTAGAGCGGATGGACATCAACGCTCCGGCCCGAAGAGTCTTCGAATCCATCCCGGAGGGACAACGCAGTAGAGAGAAGCCTTAGGTGGCGTGCACAAGTGGAAGAGAACCTCAACCAACTTGGAGTGCGTAACTGGAGGCAGTTAGCCAAAGACCGCGTTAACTGGAGAGGCTTGTTGGTTGAGACCCAGGCAATGCAATGGAACCTGCTTACTCAGTATGGCAGGATACGTGGGGTTCCTAGGAGTACGTGGCGCAGCAAAGTCGAGAAGGAAGCACGCCAACTGGGAAAGAGTTGGGGAGAACTGAAACACATTTCCAGAAACCGCACACGATGGCGCGTAGGCATTGTCGAGGCCCTAGGACCCACAAGGGGATACAGGACTTAAGTAAGTACGGTCAAGTATACAGCCTAAGTATTCGATTTGGAGACAGTTGACTCCAAAGAGTTCGATACACGAAATCGTTCTCTTCTTAGTGAAGAGGATCACCTCTGTCTTCAGGGGGGTTAACATAAATACTCAAGTCACATGCTACTAGTCCAACCCAACAGTATAGTCAAACCATTGAAAGTAGAGCAAGATAACATAGTTACAACAACCAGAACTCAAAAACTGAATACGAAGTCGCTGGCGTAATGGATCCGGAGATTTTGAACCTCGATTCTATTCCAAAAAAGTTAAAACATCGGAAAGGGACTTCCTATCCTTTAACATAATTCGGTCGGTCCTACTCTAGTCAAAGCAAGGCCATAGGCTTCTGGTGATCGCACAAGTGTCCAGGGAGGTCCATCTACTATTGGCCTCACGTCTGGCCAAGATCCATGCCTTTTGCTTCAATGTGCAAGGCGGGATGAACACCGAGGTGTCTACCTGTTGCGATGTAGATTCAGAGCCTCTTCTTGCCAGTTCGTCTGCCTTCTCATTGTCTGGAACACCCTCGTGTCCAGGGACCCAGCAGAGTGTAACCTTGTGCTGTGTTCCAAGAAGCTTTGATTTTATTTCGATTGTAGTAATCGGTTTTGTTGCCGCCTGACTGTCGATGAAAAAGGTGATACCTTCCGGTGGTATTGCCCTCATCGCAGTCTCACGGGCAGCTATTGTCACTGCCAGGACCTCCGCTTTGAAAACACTGCTATGATTCGGGAGGCGGACTGATCTAGATATCCCCAGTGGTTCAGAAAAAATGCCAGACCCTACGCCTACATCCATCTTAGATCCATCTGTATAGATAGAGATGGAACGTGTGTTGGCAGGCTGACCATCCTTCCATTCTTCCCTGCTTGGGAACGAGCTAGTGTGTTAGACCAGAGCTTATTGAAGACAGCAGTTACGTAGCCCAACCAGCCCGTCACTATGTTATTTCTAATCCAGCTTAGGTCAAACCTGTCTTTATGTGTAAAAGCCACATTTTTTCTAATGCGTCCAGTTAAGTTTACTAAGGCTAAAGCTAGGGTTCGGCTGGAAATGTGGTTCGTGTGGATGTCCTGAAGACATTTACGTGGAACTGCTCAGTATGGGCTAGAATGCTCGTTCGGAACCCATAGTATAATCTAAGTTTCGGCTGAGTATAGTCAATCAATGTTTTGTAGGCAACCTTGGGGTGTTTTGCTGCTCGCAATCTCTTCAGGCTAGATCTGACTGGCTCTCGAGTAAGTTCGCAAAAATTGGCTGATTTAGGAGAAAAGCATTCCTATGAAGCCATTTATAGAGCTATGTAGGAACATTCTTGCCAAACTTCTCCATTTATAGAGAATGAGGATAGAGAACGCTCGCTGCTCCATCAAAACCTGCTAACCATCTCACCGAGACTTTTAAGGTCAAAATATATTTAAACGAAGTGACAACATTGGTATAACCCACCAGGCTCCCATTGCAGTTTTCAAGCAGAAGCTGCCAAAAGGGCTCTCCTGAGACCAACACCACTTCACAGTCAATAGCTATTGCCATGAGGTAGTAAGTGACTTTCCATACCTTTTGTCAGTTTCGACACCACGACCTCAGTAGAAGCAAAACGAGAAATATTTAGCTCTTGTCAGTCATTTTAGTAGTGAAGGGCTAACCCGAATGAACACGGTTCTACTTATATAAGATGATGGCCATCTTCAGTTCGGCTTGTGTTAATGGTGTTGGAAGGGAGGATGAGAATGATTTGAGGTCTACAGTGACATCAATCTAGTAAAAAGCATTAGTCGTCAGCAATGGTGAGGCCATCGATTCTTCGACGACGACACAGTAGAGGAAGACATCATCTTAGGAATTTGGATAGTCCGACCGAGCTTACTGCAGAAGCTTGTTGGTTGATGTTTATGGTCAGTTGGATTAGTGGTTTCTCAGCCATATTTCTTCCGGGAATCTGGCTCTCAATAAGAATGGCAATGTTTTGGATAGAAGCAGGATTGATTTTCCAAACCCAGAAAACTTCTATTACTGACAGCAGTTCAGACCAGATTGACTCAGATACCTAGGACATGTCAGAGTTCAATTTTTTAACCATTTGTATAAAGTGTTGTTTCACACTCCTTACCCTTTTCCTAGTTCACTCTGGATGGGAAGCTAAGGCTCTGTCTGTTATGACCTGGCCATGGTACTTCTCAATATGCTGTAGGGCAGTACAACATCCTTCTCGGCATGACCACATGTCACCTGTACTACCAGCAGACAAGTGACACTTTTGGCAAAAGAGGGCATGCTACTGTAGTGTATATTCATAAGACCATCCTCGGTCTAGCTGAATTTTGAATCAAGTACAAGGCCTACCTTAGCCGTGGAAGCGTGAAGGCCGGCATCTTAGTTTTCATGGAAAAGATCATCAGTTCAGTTGTACTTGGATTGACTCTAATAGCCCATGTGCCGATGCACAATAAGAGCAAGAAACAGTGTTGTATCTCCTCTGCGAGTGGTGGGCTCTAGGTAGGGTCAAACATTGTATGGTAGGCAAAATCTTCTTTGAAAATCCTAACGAAATCTCGAAGAGAAAGATCCTTTGAAAACTAGTAAGTTTCCCTAGTCCCACAGAATGTTTCTGGAAGATATCCCTTCCCTTTTCAGGGTTTTGGGAACAACAAAGTTAATTAGGTTACGTGAGTTATAGTAGCTCTGGAGTCCTAATGACGCCTCATTGCCACCTACCTACTGAGATGAAGAGACAGAGTTGTATGGCAATTTATTTCGAAAGGCCTATGAACCATTCAAGCGCTTGGACTGATAGAAAGCGGAATACGAGTACGGACAGTACTCCAACAAAACGAGTATCTTTGCAATGCATAATGACTCCAAGCTCAGATCACTTAGAAAACCAATCAGAAACATCACGAGTAGCGTGTAAGCCTCAAAGCCTCTTAAATTTCTCTTAAATTCACTTGCGACCAACCAGCTTCCTGCCATCAGCGACTGTAAACGAAAAACAAAACCATCTTCACAATTTTAATGTCAATGGCCCCACAATTCACCTACTTCTCCATCTCATAACGATAATTGCTTCCAATTATCTGCACGCATAAATCATCACTTTCAAGCCAAAGAATCTACATTTGCCCGGCGAACCGTACCGTACACACCGCTGCCACTATTAAGGCATAATCAGATAATGAGGTCTACCACCAGAATAATAATTAATCATTACAACTTAAGTTAATTTGTTACCGTTAAATGTATTTGCAATTTATAGCGCCCGCGCCTCCTCGAAACCCCCACCAGTCCTGCCCACCGTCTGTCTATTTGTACACACAACACGCTCTTGTTGTGATTAATACCTCAGGACGATATTTTAAGTATCAATATTTAATAATCTAATTAACTTGCAAAAGATATCTCCACGCCCACACGCACGGGCTAATTTAATTAGAAAACTTCTGCTGGAGAAGGAAGCGAAAAAAGGAGCGCCTCCCGCCAGATGCTAATGCTGCGATTCATCATCCTGCGTGACATCCACACTCCTTTATTCCATTCATCGTGTGATAAATGAACCGCGATACATACAAACAAAAATATCCTTCGAGGAATTTTTTCCATCTAAAAATGCAAAAGGACGCAAATTGAAAAACATTCGCTACATGGATTCGGTGAAAGATACAAAAAAACCAAATTGTCTTCAATGTTTTATTCATAATTTCTGTCGCCAACATGTGGTAGTGTAGCAGTAGTAGTGTAGGTCTGCCAAAATTGAATTTTTATTCAGAAATAAATACGAAGGAGCGACACGTCTCCAGGGAGACGAAGCAATGGCGACGACAACGAACGGAACGGAAGTTCAGTTCCCTCTTCTTCTGCAAAAACGGATATTGAATGAAATGAAAAATGTCCTTCTATTCAACAGATTGTCCTGTGTGCTGCTCGCTCTCGAAAGTATTTTACATAAATTTCTGAAGTGATTCCTGTGATCTATTCCTTTGGTTGCCGACTACTGAATGATTTTTTTTTTTTTTTTGAGAGAAAATATTTAAATGTTTTTCTAAGAAGGAGTTAGCAACTAGCATATCCTGGATGGGTTGGCATTTAAATGAATTTCCATTATAAATACATGCTCGCATGGTGTTCGTGTTCGTGTTCGTGTTCGTGTTCGGGTTTTGGTGCTAAAATTTATTTGGCCATGAAAATAGCATAATTGATAGATGGAAATCGATTTTCACTTTAATTGGATTAAGTGGAAGATAAATAATTGATTGGTTCTTCATTGGACGGAAGCTATCATCGACTGGAGGTCTGAATGTGAGGAATTGCCACATTTGGCGTTGCACGGATGGGGAAGTGAACTCCAACAGATATAACTTTGTAAAGGTTGCGTTCGCTTAGTGTGATGGAGTGGAATGATTGACAATCTACTCGTGTAGAATCCAATTGTTCACTTATAAGCATTTATAAATTATGAGGTTTAATCTAATTGCTGTTTGGGAATAAATCTATTGCTGCCGCATTTATGACTTAGATTATGGATTGTTATAGTTGGTTGTTGTTGTCGATCGATAGTCATGTCAAACCGATAGTCATCCGGTCGAAGGGGCTGTCGTCCTTCCTTCAAGAGTTACAGTATTGACCGGATATGTGTCTCAACCAAGACATTCAATATTTCCTGTCTTAATTGTGATTCCAGTGAATTGGGGAAAAAAGAATTAATGTGCAGGATGCTAGAGTCTGTAATACGTGTTTGATTTCTCTGAGAACCCAAATTTGTCACGGAACACTTACAAGTCTTCTGGTGTACGAGTATTACTCAGATGGGATCCACGGTTGAGTAGCTATGCACACTAAGTTTAGTCGATTTTCTAGGACTACGTGTATAAGGAACTAAGTGTATAAGGATAACAAATCTGTTCAGCCGCTGGGATAGGGAGACGACATCGGTCGCTCTCAGCGCGCTGTCAAGCGCCTAGAAGCCAATGAAGACACAACCAAGTACCTATTGTCAACAGACAAAGAAAGTTTAGTCCACCGCCTAGAACACAACGTCACTGTTGACAACAGTAACTTCGAGTTATGATACCTAATGGAGATGTAGCCAACCCTTACACTATGGAGAACCGCTGCTACTTCGAATTGTCGAAACAAATGGGTTCAAAACGCCTAACTCGGAAGACGAAAAGGCATGCTCCAAAAGACATTGATCCTCCCAGATCTGAATACTATATGGAGCCAGTCCTGAACAATAAGCAATTGGAAAGCAGAGTTTCCAATTTTTGGTCTCATATGTGAGGACGGCGTATGGAGGAGAAGGTATAACCATGAATTCTATGAGGTGTACCAGGATGTAGTCTTAAAAGCCAAAACACGTCGACTATACCACATCAAGTGAATACACAGTAATGCTCCAGCAAAGAGGATCTTCGAATCACGGCCCCTAGGCGTTAAGGAAGACCGGAGCTCTCTTTTAAGGATCAAGTTTGAAGGTTGGTGTATCTCAGACAGAGACTCTTCACGGGTTGAGAAATTGTGAGATAATCTATAGAAAATTTAACCAAAATGTTACGTATACGCCACCGAACCAGTTCGCACATTTTAAATCCACCTTCCCGTGCCACAATTCAAGCCAGATATTCCAATTATGTGTACATACGAGCTTAGCTGAGGGCTAGCCACGAGTAATGCAAAGATATGCCACTGTGGCTAGCAACGATCCAAAGAAGCTGCATTTATGAAAAGCATGTTCGTCTAACCTAGTCATTCGAAATTAGATTGGCGAGAACGTAAATCGCCTAAAGATTTCAGGCCTACAACTGTATACGAGCTCTATAACAACATTGATCTGGCTACAAGGGTTTACATATAACGACTGCAATGGCTAGATTTTGTAAAAGGACTATGCTTCAGCTGAGGGAGTTTAAAAATCTATCTCAGAGCGATGACGAAGTAGAGGATGATCTCGCCTAAGTTGGTGGGTTCAACTATAATTGATGACTAGGGGCAAGGATTAGATTCAAACCAAATTTTAGAAATACCATGCTATTGTCAAAGGTACATCCACAGAGATGACCCTGCATGAGGTCATCCATACCTCATGTGCCATGTACCATAGTACACAACATACTCTTTTGCTACCTTCCTAGGCATACTAGAAGAAGAACTTTTGAACCACTTTTATACTGCAGCCATTCAAGAGTAAGGTATAGGAGTAGGCAGAGATAGAATTAATTATTCAGGGAACATTTGTTTAAGACTGTAAACAGAGGAAGTATTTCGACTGAGGCTACGACTAAGCAGGAAGGAGTTGGAATCAGAAATATTCTTCTCGGTAATACGTCAATCCATAAAACTAGCTCCAACCAGTGTGGTCTTGGGATGACCACAAAAACCAAAGTGCAAGTCCTAACCCTTGTCTAAAGTAAACGGTTAGTCACAAACTAAATGTTGACTAGTGAGTTCCGAAAGTTAGCATACCTCTCCGAGTTCATCAGAAGACTTTCACTAAAGAATTAGGAGATCAGTCAAATATGACCCTTTGGATGTACAGAGTCGTTGTCTATCCAATTCTCAAAGTTTTTCACTGGCGAGGGTCAACTTTTTTTGGGATTTCAAATCACCTCGTCCAGGCCATTTAGTCACAGCAAAGTGCAAGCTTGAACAACATTTGTAAACTGATTAATGCGACAAACTGATGGCATTGGGAATGCAACTGAAACACGTTGACTGACTATTTTGGGGATAACTTGGAAAGAAGATCACTGGCACCACATGTGGTTTCATCAAGACGAAACCACATGCCACACAGCTGGCTCTTCAACGAAGTAATTGATGTCGAGTTTGGGTGACCGAGTTATCCTAGAAATGAATCAATGAAATTGGTCAGTGAATTGATGTTTGTAGGCATTTTTCTTTAGTCTTGGCTAACAAGGCAGATACTTTAGATGACCTCAGGAGCAACATCGAAATACAAATTCACAGAATCATCCAAAATACTGTTGACTTTCTGACAACCAATCCAGAATTAAAGCCATTTTTTCGGTAACTGAGTCCCCTTTACGTGTCTCTATCAGCGAGCCACATTAAGGGCAATGTACCATTATTTGAGCAGTGCACAACGTGCATTAAACCCCTTTTTGACGACCTTACAGCGGCATCTGAGAAAAGGGTTCAAAAACTCACTTATTTCCTGAACTCCACCGATTGGCTTTTGCTTCCTCCCCCAATTAAGTTATGATTTCTAAATGCTAACTGGGTCGGAGTCCAACTAGCCAACATTGGTCCAAGCATACTTGGAATTGCCCACAACTACCTATCTGCCATACAACTGCACGTAACTAACCCGACCCACCACAGATACAGATACATTAGATACACCTTCTTGTTGCAAAAATACATTCCCACACATTTCTTAGAAAATACTGCATTCAGTGGAGCTGGAGTCTAGTTCTGTCGAGGCCGCTAGAACTGTCTGGAGTCGTGAAAAGAATTTTCTTTATTTTTCTTTCAATTTTCTTACGGTGTCGCTGTTCAAGGCGAACAACTCGAAGGTGGTTCTCTGGTATTTCTGACGTTCAGACTGCACCCTCTGTTACCCCTGTCACCAACCACTCCAACGACTGTAATGATGTTTATCGCTTTCGGTTAACAAAGAGACACGTAAAGTGTGCTAGCAAAACACGGCTATAACCGGCAAAACATGGAGAGCAACCAGAAGCAGTTGCAGTAAGATTTCCACTACCATGTACGAGTAGTGGTTGGACAGAACTATTCCCCCCTCTATAAGGGAATAATGCGAACAAATCGATAAAACGATTTCCTGAAGTCGAGAACGGAATGCTAAAAGCTGACTGACTACACGCATTAGCAGACATATAACGTGTTTTCTTTTCCACGTGCCACATGAATCCATAGATTCCCACAGATTCCCTGCTCTATACTCGCAGTTTCAAGCCACTTAATGTGTCGAATTAGTTGAAGAAGAATCTGAAAACTATTACTCGAAATTCCCCCAATAAATGCGTCCATAGTTTCAACACACTCCTGGTCAATAGGTGTCATGTTCAACTACGTAGCATCTGGGATTTGAAAATTAGTGACAGCATCTCAGAAACTTTGTTGATTGAGGACTGGATACGACTGTATCCAATTAAGAAGTAAACAAACTTTACTTTCATTATAATTCAATTCAATACTTGGTAATGGATAAGGAGTTTTCAAAATATGACGATCAGAGAGAAAAGCTATACCTATGCCTACTTTTAAACCACAGGGCCTGCGGGGGCGGATATCGAATAACTCAAAGTTGCCTTCGAATAAATATTGTTTACCGTCCCTGACCATGGTACTCGTGTCGTATCCCTCTTTTTATATTAAATTATTTCCATCCCAGTTTAATCAAATATTTACATCAAAGTTTCTTCTTTTTTGTTTTTTTTCGTCGATGATTTATTGGCATTGATGGGGATGTCCTTTCTCCCAATGCCTACTTTTGCTTGGAAAATATCTATCCAGAAGGTACGATGAAGAAATTACAATGTTTGGCGTAAGGACGAAATGTGTTGAAGACATTGTGTACGATGTACGTATGGATGTGTGCTTGAAATAAGAACTTAAAAACATAGATTTTCGGATTGTAGGGTGATGTGTGTTTAAGGAAACCCTTTGGGGATGTTCTCTAGGCTACTTCCGATTATAAACAAAAACATTTAAGGTTAGAACAATTGAAGCTAAATTCATGAGGACTGGGTACAGGGAAACCTATGGTGTTTAAGAGGATTTAAAGATTTGCTCTGGGATCTGGTGTTCTAGCCAATACACCATGAAGATAAATTGGTACTTTTGTAGAATAAGATTAGGTTTTGGTCCGATATTGCAGTTCTGTGCATCCTTGCCACGAGCTTAATTGAGGATTGGCCAAGAGTAACAAAAAGGGACGATTCTTCAACACAAAAATGCATAAAATGCCACGAGTAATAGAAAGACACATTTTTTTGACCCAAAAATGTATGAAAAACGGTTTCGCATACGCCACCGAACCGGGTACGCACATCCTGAGTCTACATTTCCGTGGCACAATTGAAGCCAGATATTCTGATTCTGTGCATCCTTGGCACATACCAGCTTTACCGAGGCCTCGCCATGAGTAATAGAAAGAAACAATTTTTGGACCCAAAAATGTATGAAAAAATGGGTTTCGCATACGCCACCGAACCGGATATGCGCATCCTGAATCTACGTTTCCGTAGCGCAACTAAAGATAGATATTCTGATTCTGTGCATTTTAGGCACATACGAGCCTTACCGAGGCCTTGCCATGAGCAATAGAAAGCCGCAATTTTTGGACCCAAAAATGCATGAAAAAATGGGTTACGCATACGCCACCGAACCGGATATGCATATCCTGAATCTACCTTTTCGTGGCGCAGTTTAAGTCAGATATTCTCATTCTGCGTATCTGAGGAACATGCGAGCACCACGTTAACTTGTTTATAAAGACGGCCTTCAAGATAGGCAAGGTTTGGTAAAATTTTCGTCATTTAAGTGCCTCTCTTTGGACCTCTAGCAAACCTTCGATCACCTACTAGGAACCATGCTAGATGTACAGTCTGGCAGGTTGTACTCCAAAGTGTCTACGAGTTAATGGATTTCTGCATGAATGGCTTGCTTCAGGGGTGAATGACCCTCATGCTTCCTGTCAAGGCTTGTATCGAAACACTTTCCTCTGAGTCGGGAATGCGTCCCGATAGGAATGCATAAATAGCAAAATCCACTCAATTAGAAAGGTAATTCAATTAATTTATTGATGACACTGCTGTAAGCTATACTTCCACGAAACTCATCAGGTTTCCAATTCGCCGTTAATTTATTTATATTTTCCATCTTTTGCTAAATAACTCACGTCCACTGTAGATACATGCCACAGACAGGCAGTTCGATGGCGAAAAACTATTTCATTGTCCAACCAGTTTGCATTTAGTCGACTATTATGGCAAAGACTAGTTTTTTTTTTTGCCGTTTTTGTGTTGACTGCCCTCCACCTGGCACTGTAACTTAGTGTTGAGCATAAAAGCCAATTTCAGTACCATACCTACACTTAGAGCTGTGGTGGTCCATTGGCTGGAACCAGTTTCCATTCGCTTTTTCATGATTACATCTGAGGTGGAAAATAATTGCGCGGGCAAGGCTGGTTAGGGGTCTAGGAAAACAGGGAAAACGGAAAGATTTGCTAATGCCAGCAATCGAAACAGAACGACACCACACTGCCAGCCAATTGAGGAAATCTCCGGACTCCGCCGGGACATTAGTGCAATTAGCGTTCTTCCAGCGCAGCTATGGCAATTAGCGTGCGTTTTGGGAAAAAAAAACGAAAGTGAGGAGGATGTGGTTTGATGAACTCAAGGTATTTACCCCCTTGCCATCTTTGGGCAGCGGCGGGTACACACTGTTAGACAGGAAATTCAAGGTGAATGTCTGTCGGAACATCCAAGAGTGATGGTAATTGCTATGGAAGTGCCATGAAATTTGTATTATGTCCTCCTTGCGGCGGCGGCGGCGGATGATAGTGCACGTTATGGAAAAGCAAAAGCCATAAATTAAGGCGGATTAGAGAGACGGATTGCACAGCCATGGGATGGTGGGCTTTGAGGATAATTTAATGGTTGAGCGGTGAGTAAGCATAGTGCGCCGTACGATATGACGGCTCATGACATGTGCATTTGTTTGAAAGTTATCAAGGGGGCGGCCGATCGGGTGGATGCTGCAAGTGAGTAGATACAGATGCAATCTGTGTGTAATTGGCGGTTTGTTTAATTTTGTGGATACTATGCATCGAATGGAGTTTTTTTTTGTATTTGATTAGGATGTACTGCGTTTGCATGATTGGTTGTCGTTACACTGGTTGAGGTTGCATTGTGTTGTTAGCTTTGCACGCCCCTCAGGTATTGGCTTGGAAAAATCCATTTGATTGGGGTCCGTTCGGGCGTGTAATCGCCACTGAACTGAAAGCGATTAATAGCGCATTGTGTGTCCGTAGAGATTTTTCACAATTCAGTTGCGTGTGAAACGAATTTGAAGCCGATTACAGTCGGAAAGGTCAGGTTCAAGGATATGCTGTCAAAAGCAGGCGTAGAGGTGCTAGTACAAGGGGAGTTAAATAGATTTGCAGGGTACCAGCGCATCAATTCATTCTCTTGTCAATCATGGGTTAAAGCCTAGTTACAACAAACCTAAGTCAAACGAGTTACTTGATAGGTTAAGACCAGATATCGCTTGGTATCCCTCACAATAACTTATGCAGAAGTTGCAAGGACACTAGTCACGTACCTTGCAGATGTCCGGCTCTCGCTAAAGCCAGACAGTACACTCAAGCACCATTTTCGTGGATAGCTGAATAAAAAATCGCAGAACTACTTTATTATTTAGATTCCACCCACTGGGTCTAATCATATTATTCAAGTTTTCATGAGTTTTGTGGTGAGAAAACGACTCACCCTAGTGCCTATTGGGTTCCCTTTCATTCAAAGGTCTTAGTTTCCAGAATGAAATGACGGAAGGCTATTGCTGCAGAGTATCAATTCGAACCTGTATAAGGCAAAGTTTATGCAAGAAGTCCTTCGGGGCCGAGCTTTCTCATAATCATTCCAGTTGGGCGTGTTATATTTTTTTATATAAACGAAAGGGGCATACTGTTTGATGCCTTGTCTATAGGGCAGTTAGTTGTTATTTGCTAAGGTTTCTCCAAAGCACTTATACTCTCAGATGTTTGCCAGATGCTCGCGGAAGGTGAAAAGACTTTAAGCACTTTTGGCTGGGACTCGAACCTAAAACCCATTTGCTCTGTAGTGCAACGCAAAGCTTACAACAAAATGTAACTTGAGCCACGCTACAAGGGTTGGATCGTTAGGACCAAAGAAATCTCAGGAGAGCATGGGGTAGTTTCAAGGGACTAATGTTCTTCAATGTAAAAAAAGGGGAGTACTCCCCAAGGTAATTACAATATTTGGTGCAGGGATTGTCACAGATTCTTGATTCATCGACTACTAATCTATAAATATCCTGAAATTAAAGTGAAAGTCGATTGGTAAATTCACTCCTTCTTGTCGGTATATGATACTCTCGTGGGTATATCCTGGCATATCCAAGTCAAGGATTAACAAAAAGTGTTGCAATTTCATAGACAGGCGTGTTTAGTTTGAAAGTCAAATGATATTTCGGTTTGGCATTACACAGTGAAACTTTTTTACATAAACTTTTCTTAAGCCCTAGACAGCTATACCTGCGACTCATGTTAATTGTGTTGGGAGTTTAAAAGTTTCCTTTATTTTTTAGGGTGTATTTCAAAGTTTACTGTTTCTCTAATGAAAGGAGAATGTATCTCTGTACTGGATACAGCAAAGGGAGCAAACCTTTCTGCAAACTATGTGCAGGGTTGGCCACCTTTAATGTCGGCATGCAAACATTGAAAAACTTTGACTATTTATCAATCGATTGACTTGTGTAGAAATGTTATTGAAATGTCAATTTGATCCAAGAATCGCTTCACACCTAAATATCGCACCGAAATAGTGACCCTGAACATTGAAAAAAATCGTTCAGTGGTATTAACTCAACGTGCGTACAGTCAAATATCGTTGACAACACTATCCGTCGTTTTGTGTCGAATTTTGTTGAGCACGAGACAGTGGGAGATTGTCTGCATGCCGTTCATCAACACCCAACATGTACCAATGAACTGGTTGAAGCGCTCAGCATTTTAACGTCCGTGGAACCCCCTTGTGGCGGTTTTTAAGGATGATTTGAATTTGCTTTTAGGAAGCAAATTTTGAAGACTTTGCACTCTGAAGCTAAATTGCCATAGAGATCCATGAAACCCCATTGCACGACCAAAAAGTGACTGTTTGGGCAGGCGCTTGCGCCAAAGCCATCATTGGGACATTTTCTTCAGAGAAGGCGAAACAGCCGATGGGAATCGGTGAACGTTGTCTGCCCACAAAGGTGTGAAAAAGGTCTGAACGGTTACTGATTCCAAAAATGCGATGGCGCACTGTAAATAAAAAAATGCTGTTTCTGCAATGAAAATTCCCTGGACGTGTTCTGTCAAAATATGACGACATTGACTAGCCACTCAGATCCCCAGAATTGACCCCTCCAGACTTCTTTTTGTAGGGTTATTTCAAAAGCAAAGCAAGACTCAGACCATTGACAAGTTCAAGATAAACATTCGTGCCGAAATTTTCGCTATACCGCCCGAGATGCTCGAAAAAGTGACGCAGAAAACGCCGCAAAAAGTGCAGATTTAGCTTTGGTCAATGAAGCCGGACAATTGTTTGATGTTGTAGAGGATCGGTTGATTTTTTAAAAAAAATATTCAATATTCATATACCGACATAAAAGATGGCGCACCTTGTATGTAGGTTGTTCTACACTTCGATGCCACTTTTTACGGTCAATTCGGTTTCTGAGCATCCTTTTCTAATATTTTGAATGTTTGTCAGAGCCACGATGAGCAAGTATGTGACGAACTCAAAATAATTGCTCACTTCGGCATGTATAGGTCAATTTTCAGGGACTATATCATTTATGTTTTCAAATCAGAAGACTGTAACATCCTTCCATGGGCCAACGGTTTAAGATTGTGTACTCCCCATTTTCCCATTACTTCCGGTTCAAGTCTCAGGCTAAAGAATCTCTAAAAGTATCTCACTGCTTCCAACGAAAAACGCAGTACGACGATTTTGCGACGTTTGATATTATTTGACAGGGGGTACTCGACGTATGCTTCTTCATAATAAACTCCACAGTACCACGACGTGGGAATACGTCGTACTAGGATGGCTGCATGATGTTTAGTAATGCAGCTTTCATGTCTCATCGCCATATAAAGCAGACGTTTATTAGTCGTTTTCCTATCCCCAAGCCACTCGTATAGGGCTAAGATTAAATATTAAATAATACGACTGTTTACAGCCTCAGGTTAATGGCAGCGAAAACATAGATACTCGCTGTAGGTAGTAATGTTGAACTGCGTTCCTTAAACTCAGTTCCAAATAGCCAAATACAATTCATACGTCCTAATGGCTGCCACAGATTCAATAAATAAAAACAAAGATACATCACACAGTTGGTTCATTATTCATTGGATTTGTGTTCGCAAAAGTCAGCGTAGATAAATAAATTCGAATAAATCCCAAACTAAGGATCCATAGTGTTTCTTGTCACGCCCCCCTCCCCCAACTATCCGTCTCAAACCCTCATCAATCCTTTCGCCTGGATGCATATCTTTGAGAATTTATCATTCATTTATTCAGATGCGAAAACTATACACAACACAGCCAGGGTAACAACTTGCTTGCCACCCTCCTGCGACACGACGATAATGATGACGATGATGTCTATCATACTGAATAGTGATTAATGGGAAATAAAGCCATCAACCCCAGATAAGGCTCCTTGTTCATTTCCGGATCATGACAACGCCGAGCGTAGAAAATCTGCAGGAGCAGCAACATACTATGAATTTTAATTTCCATGATTCGCTGGAGTGTCGAATTTTGGCAAACTTGCAACACAGTCACAACACTGGCACAACACTGGCACAACACTGGCACAACAGTGGCACAATTGTCGCGCAAGGACGATAAAGTTTAAGTTTCCCCCCCCCCCTAGTTGTGCTGATAATCCTCAAGATGTCAGCATAACTAATTAAATTTAGTAAATTAAGTCAGAAAGTTACCGAAGGACACTGAGACCATGGAAATCTTCTCTAATTGTGGAAGTGTTATTGGGGTATTAGCCGAATGTGTCAAAAGTTGAGCTTTCATCGCCCTTGGGAGGGGGGCTATCCTGTCCAGATACACCTAGATCTAGTCTGTTGCTGGCAATATAAGACCGCACCCAGGGAGGTATTCCTCGCAGTTAACTTGATGAAATAATTTTATTTACTCTCTCCTGGCTGTACACGGACAAAGTATGGAAAACTTTCTTTGAAGTATTCCCGGAACTTCCGCTCGCATTAAATTGGGTGTTAAAGGGATACCACTTGGAATTTCCTGCACAACCTCGCCTTAGATTGGGTGCTTTATAGTTCGTCGATTATGCGAGCCTTGGACGGTGGTAGCATGCAAATTAAATTTTATCTGCGGAGAGGATTATGCCGGGCGGTCTGGCTTTGTGGAAATTCGTTTTACTAATTCGCTTCGGAGTCGTAAAAAAGAAGTCGAAACGCAAAAAAGGATGCAAATGTGTGGAGTTCTCTTAATTATCCATGACGGTATTAACACTGCAGTTGCTCGGATTAAATGGTCAGGGGGAAGGACGGGGGGGAGAACTCAAAAGTGGCTGCATGTTGCTGATGCAGCTCTCTTTTTATTTTTCAATTAACTTTTATTTAATCATTTCCTTTTGTTTTCGCTCTTTCAGCACCCACTCGCTTAATATGTAAATAATTGGGTTCCCGGGGAGGCACGGCTGGCGCGTGTGGCAAATATATTTTTTAATGTGAACCGGAAAATAAGGACCCTGGCATGTGGAGGGTGTACTTAAGTTTTATTTTGTTTTTTTTTTTTTTGTTTTCTGGGAAAAGCAACTTTGGAAACTGTTTATGGTGTTCGGTGGCTTCCGGGAAATGGGTGAGAGTAATTGTTGAACGGATGAATTCAAGGCTTAATCGGCGACGGAATCCTGTCACAGGAGGAATGTCGTACTTATGAGGAAGTGGAGCGGCTTAATGTTAGAGCTTGCGATGATGTATTTGTTAGGATACCGAGTGTTCATTCTGCAAGGATACTGGTGAGACTAAATATCTGGGTAAGATGAAATGAGGAATCTGAAGCTGCTTTTCAAATCCAGCTTTGTCTTCATTTTATCTAGATATCTGGCTGGAATAGTATAACCAGCGTGGTATCTGGTTCTCTCCCAATCCTTTGCAGTACAAGGTAAGGGGAAATGAGTGAGAACATGGGCGACTTGTCAAGAAAGGCACCAGTAACCATTCTAAAGGTTTTAGGAATCTCAAAAGATACAAACCAACTTTTGTCTTGTTTTTATGTTGTTCGGTGACAGGGCTTCTTTTAAGGTAATGAAGGCAGTAACAAGATCCACTAAGATCCACAAGCCAAGACTGTTCAGTACGAGGTGGTGTCTACTCCTGGAAGCAGCAGGTTCAATGAAAAGCAATAAGTCCCCAGGAGTGGATGAGATTAAAACTCATCTCGAGGTATTTGCAAACCTTTATGCGGGTTGCCTGATAGATGGAAAGTTTCCTCTGGATAGGAATCCACAACGGCTGGTACCGAATATACCGAATGGCGAGAAGCCTCTAGAAAGGTGCTAGAATGAATCATGCGTGGCAGAGTTAACCAGTACAACGAAGGAGGCGACAGGCTTTCCAACAGACAATTTGGCTTCAGGAAAGAACAGAACACCATTCATGCGATACAGGCAGTTTACGAGATTGCATGCGAAGCCATATCTGGAACTAGATGGAAAGGAGGAAAAAAGCAGTACTGTGCTGTAGTTGCAGCGGGAACTGCATTAGGAGAGCCCTGGGAAACATTCGAGTACCAAACTATCTGCTACGAATAATCGCGAGCTGCATTGAGGGCAGAACAATCTACTACGATACAAATGAAGGGCCAACAGTGTATATAGCTACATGAGGGGTCCCGCAGGGATCAGTTCTAGCTCCAGCCCTGTGTAACATTATGTATGACCAAGTGCTGCGTATCCGGAGACTAAGAGGGGTGGGCATCGCTGTGGTGGAAGTAGCCAAAACCATAGAGAAGTAGACGCAAAACTGCAACAACACCATTAAGGACGTGAAGATAGGGCTTCGCTCAACATGAGAAGTATGTATAAACTCGGAGCAAGGACGAACATAGCTCAGAGTATGTTGCGCATATAGAACAGTTTTGGGGGACGCAGCAACAGCCACATAAACATGCAGAAGCATGGAGTCTGACATACTGAGTATTCATAAAGGATTTCACTCCTCCAGTGGACACGATTTTACTCCTCAATAGCAGCTTAGCTATCAGAAAATATGTTCACAGGTTCATTGCCTGTGTCCAGTCGATTTTTGTTTCTATGCGCCTCTAGCATTCCAGCCTCTGAATAGTCTTTGTAAGCCTTTTACTTATCGTTCAGCCGAATGCCAATTCCCTCCTCGTGGAAGATTGTTCCTTTAAGCTTTGACCCTATAACTAGAGCCTAGTTTAGGTCAGGTTTGTGTAGTAATACGAGACTTTATGCCATTTTTCTTTCTAAGATCGTCCTCTTTGGAAAGTTTGGCAGGTGGATGTGTCAGGGTTGACCTTCAGCGATAACGCATAGAAGATCTTTCTTGGGTTTTACTCTCTGGATGGGAATTTTTCTTCCGTTTCCTGGACCATTGTGAGTCCAATGTCCAGGGTCGGGTTCAGATACAAAGTGCATATGGAAGGTCGTACTAAATAGACTTGATGGCTTGCTAAACTTTACGTGAACAGTCTTTATGGTTCGTTGGTTGAAGTGTACATCATTCGACGGAGTTATCCACCAGATGCCATCCTTCAAGGCCACACATATTAGTGAGTTCTCTTTCCAACCATACTGTGCTGTAGTTGTGAGCAGATTTTGTTGTGAGCGCGATTATCTAAAGCGATTCCGTTGAACACATGCATGATTGATGTAATTAATTTGGAGGTTTGTAGCTGTTCCTCCAGCATCAAGCGGTTTTTTTACTTTCCGCTGTGTAATTAATTTATGGCAGCCACAGAATTGCCCACCCATTCTACCATCCGCAGCAACCGCAACACCTTACTGCCATCAATTTAACCGGTGAATGACAAATGCCATGTAATTCCTCGTGTTGCATGAAATCGAGCAATTTTCCCTTTCGCCGGATTCGCGTGACTGTTGCTGGAGCGCTGCCGAAGGGCGGAAGCCTGGCGACACCCTCAAGCCCCCGAACCATATGGCGGGTGGAGTGTTAATTGTAAATTCATTATCAATTCGAGATACTTTTGTTCGCGAAACTTTAATTACCCAACATTTTGTGAATGCAAATTTATGCGCCCTTCGCCTCCTCCGCCAGTTCTTTGCTTCTTTTCTTGTGTTTCCATGGAAATTAAATCCCAAACCACGCTTTGGTTTGATCGACAGGTTGATAGGCAGCGGCGCGGAAAATGTATCTCAAGAAAGAAACCGGTTGTGGACCGCGAGCAGCACCGGCGGTTGCACATTTAATCACTCGAATGTTGTACCTCGTTTGTTGTGGTGTTGCGTCAGTTCTTTGAGGTTGTTTCGGTTTTCATTTTAACATACTTGCTTGGCTACGATTGCGACTCAAGCTCAAGGTCGTTCTTGAAATGTTTTTTCTTTTTTTTCTACTCGCAGATACCCAGATACTCATGGCATTGTTGTAAATTGTTCGCATATTAGTGTCTCTTTGTTGCCGGCAATTAGTTGATTTATCGTGTAGGATTAGATGCGGAGACTCTTATTGGCGTTATTTATTAATTCTTCTTTATTTTTTGTTGTCACTGCTCTCAGACGATGAGGTAATTTTTATTGCTCGGGCAGATTGGGATAAATGCCCAGGAAGAGACATTGCCGGGAAATTAATGGAAATCATTCTGGTACACGTGCAGTTGGGTTTTCCTTGTCTGTTTTTTTCTGTACTCTGCGTGGCCATTAATTTGTTTTCGGGATTTCCATTTTGGTAAATAATAAATGAGTTCCATCAGAAAGTTGGAAATGGAGACATTTTCGGTGACAGATTTGAAGAAAGCACTGTGACAGGAATGGTGAATATTACAAAAGATGGAAAGTAAACGAGGGTGAATGGTGATGTTACTTCTGGGAAGCGATACAAAAGCTGATACATTTTGCACATCAAGTGTAGGAAATTAACTTCTGGGTTTCACAGTGGGGTGTGGGTGCGCACGAAACACATGTCTTGTTTACAGATACAGACCTACTCAGATACTCGTGGAATTCGTTTGAATTTCATGAAATTTAAGCCTGGAATTGAGCAATTGACAGAAGCACTATGATAGATTGAAACAGTAATGAAGGGGTCAGGTTGCAATCGATACTTTAATTCATTTTAAGTGTGTCTGTCGCCCTTTTTTGACTTTAAGTCTCTAGCTGGGTGCCAAAAGAATATTTGCCAACTTTTTGAAGGTCGCATGAACTTGAAGTTCTTGTAAGGGAATGAAGGGATTTAATACCCAAGAGCTTTGTTTAAAAATGACAAATTGGTCTGCCTACAGAGAAATAGGGCTCTTTTACTTTTCCAGACGAAAGACGGGTTGATGTGTTAGAAGAAGGAAACTAGGGTTGTGGGGGTAGGGACTTAAGTCCTGTTTTTCTTCAGATATGTACAAGACATGCATCAAGAGAAGATAACTGAGACATCGCCAAGTGTAATAGAAAGAGAAAATTTATCGACCCAAGAATGTAAGAAAAAAGTTACGCATTCGCCACCGAATCAGATACGCACATCCTTGGCACAACTAATGCCAGGTATTTTGATTCTGTGCATCCTATGTACATACAGGCTTAACTAAGGATTCGCCACGAGTAACAGAAAGTGAAAATTTTTTGACCTTAAAATGTATGAAAAAATGGGTTACGCATACGCCACCGAACCGGGTATGCCCATCCTGAATCTACCTTCCCGTGGCGCGATTTAAGTCAGCTAATCTCAGTTGGTGCATCCTAGGGACATACGAACTTGACTGAGGCTTCGCCACTAGTAACAGAAAGTGACAATTTTTCGACCCAAAATCTATTTTAAAATGGGTTACGCATACACCACCGAACCGGATACGCACATCCTGAATCTGGTTTCTCGTGGCACAACTAACTGAAGCGTCACAACATATAACCAAAAGAGAACATTTTTTATCCCAAAAATATGTGAAAAAATTGGTTACGTATACGCCACCGAAATAAGCTAAACATATTTATAAATTTTGATCTTGTAAAAATCCTAAAGAGTTCTAATCAGACGGTGCAAGGAAACCCATTAGATGCGCAAATAGAATGCACATCCACAAATAAAAAATAATTCTGACATTCTTTATAGAATTAGTCCACCTAACGCGAGTGTCTAGCAGCACAGGAGAGTGTAATTGTCATTAACAAACTTCTGAAACACAAATTTCCCTTCGGACACTGCATATAGTACGCCGCTCTCATGTATGTGGACAATATAACACGCACAACATGAATGATACCTAGAGTTGTGTCCTCAGTTTCAAAAGGTCCTGTCAAAGTACAAACTGCAATTTTTTTTTCTGAAACACAACTTTACTAACGTTAAAGGCAAATAGATTCATTTATTTTGAAGGTGGAATAAATTCCCAGATGGAGTAAATTCCCGTGGAGTAATTTCCCTGTACCAATGCAAATACCTTTATGCCACGCAATGAGGACTCTTTGGAAGCAATTCAGTTCTGAGTTTGTACACTTAAAATACTTCTTTCTCCAGACATACCTGTGGAAGAGTTTCAAGAGCTCTACATAACTTAAGTTTGTTTGGAACAAAAACTCATAAAAATATTTCAAACATGAACATCACACATATACACGACTTTGATTGGAAAAACTTTTTACTTGTCATTCGATTTAAAAAGGAGAAGGAGGAGCAAGTACAGACATTTGTTGTGGCCTCGGCAAGGATACGGATCAGTTTCCCCACTCAATTAACGAAACACAGTCACAACTCAGTGTCCCTGGGCAACTTAGTTTTGAAATTGACCCAAGTTCACACAATTCGACTCTTTGATTGGATGAACAAAAAAAAAAGAAAATAGATACTTTTCTCACTGGAATTAGACACTGATTGGGAGTGTCTGGGAAATATTTTACTCAAAACAAAGATTTAAGTCCTGAACATCAGTTGTTTATCTTAAATACCATTCAGTTGAGAACACCCAAATCCATTAAGCTCCATCCAATGGCCATTGTTTCGGAACTTTCATTACCAATTCAAATGACGGAATTTCCCACTCCGTTTCAAACCATCCTCCATCCATGACATCCATTATGCACTCTTGCTGCACTAGTGGCGGGCGGGTAATTACACTTGAACTTTCCAATTAAACTCAATTGGCAGGGAAGCCCCTTTTATTTTCCAAGAGCACTCCATCAGTGGTACATAACAACTTTATCTACAACTAAGTATGTTCCGTTGCAGTATTTAATGCAGTCTCCTCATTATGTTGCTTAATTAGAAGTGGGTTAACACATTTTAGCCACTATCTGCTCACAAAGGGAAAACAGTTCAATTTCGGTGAAATTTCGATTGTGTTCTAAAAAATCAGGTGGAGCCCCCTTAAACGAGTATCTATCGCTATAGGCAATGTATCTGAGCTACTTTAAAAAGTATCTACGTATTGTGTTTGAAGTTAATTTTAATTTACGTTGGTTAAAATACAAGTACGATACTAAATTTACGCAATCCACTCAACCGAACCGCGAAAACTTTTTATGAGCCTCTTTAAAGTCTGTTAAAAAGTTTTTTTTCGGTTTTTTTTTTGTTTCTCAAAACCAAGTAACTGATAAAAATGTTTCACAAGAAGAAAAGAACATAAAATTACTGCGCATGATGATAACAAAAGAGAACACAAAATAAAGAAAAATTCGAAGAAATTGTCAATAAAATCTTTTTCATTTCTCCACTCTCGCTTGCGGGCTTAAGTAACGATGAACACTTTTAATGGCGTGGACTTACGAGTAGGTGCCTTCTTCTTTTTTTTTCTGCTGTTTTTCTTGTATCTTTTAGTTTATAGTGCAAATAATTATAAAAAAATATTATAAGAAGCAAGTTTCACGTCAACAAAAGAGAGAAATATGTCTTTGGTAACTTTTACTTTTCAATAGAAACCATCCTTTTATGTCGAAAACAGTAATTGTTAAGCGTTTTTGAAACACTTTCCTTTTCATTTCAACGAATCTGGAGATTTATCTTTCATCACCGCATTAGTGGAAGTGTGTGGAAGAAATGTGATTTACTTTCTTCGATCTTTGCACCTGATGGGTGGGGTTGTGGTTAGACGAGAATTAATGATAGGAATCTCCTTTTAGTTGGAAGATCTGTTTGAAAAGATATTAAGTTTCTGTTCTATCATCACCATTAAGAGTGATTCGTTTAATGTGAAAAATACCGGAAGACGATGTAGTGTGATTCAGTGGAGGTGGCACCATGGTTTCAGGAAACTTTTAGTCTCCTTCGAAAGACTTATCTCTGGAAAGATAGGTATGTTCTTTCTTCCTGGCATAGACAAACTAATGGATAAATTCATATAAGAAAGGGTTAAGGAGGACTAAGAATCAACCATCGAAGTCGAGTAGGGAGGATCACATAAAAACATTGCGGATAGATAGATACAGATACTACCTGGGCGCAGCCTTACACGGGAAAGGTATCCAAAATAGCTTTTATTAAGACCAATAACGAGGGTACTAAGTGTCAGGTTTTAAACAATGGCAGGGTGTCGGAGGATTTTGAAATCCAAAGTGGAGTACGTCGAGAATGTCTACTGTCGCGATGCACTCTGTGCAGCATTTATGGAAAGTGATCATGGAATTGGATGGACTATGCCATTCTACCTTCAACACGTCGACTACTGTGACTACTTCTACCATTTATACGACTCAGTCCCGCCGAAGAGGTGGCCGACAGAAAAGACAACTTTCCATATTGATTGACTGTGGTGTTCACGAATTGAACGTTTGCGAAAAAGAACAGTTATAGCCCACAGAACTAGACACCCACAATCTTGTGAAATCTTCAATTCCCACATCTCGAGCTAGATATTCTGTTTATGTGTATTCGAGGCGCAAAGAAGCCTAGCTGCAGCCTCGAAATGGAAATAGGAAACAGAAAATTTTTCAACCAAAAATCGTGAGAGAAAAAGGGGAGTGTATAGCCCACAGAACTAGACACCCACAATCTTGTGAAATCTTCAATTCCCACATCTCGAGCTAGATATTCTGTTTATGTGTATTCGAGGCGCAAAGAAGCCTAGCTGCAGCCTCGAAATGGAAATAGGAAACAGAAAATTTTTCAACCAAAAATCGTGAGAGAAAAAGGGGAGTGTATAGCCCCCAGACCTAGACACCCACAATCTTGTGAAATCTTCAATTCCCACATCTCGAGCTAGATATTCTGTTTCTGTGTATTCGAGGCGCAGAGAAGCCTAGCTGCAGCCTCGAAATGGAAATAGGAAACAGAACATTTTTCAACCAAAAATCGTGAGAGAAAAAGGGGGGTGTATAGCCCACAGACCTAGACACCCACAATCTTGTGAAATCTTCAATTCCCACATCTCGAGCTAGATATTCTGTTTCTGTGTATCCGAGGCGCAAAGAAGCCTAGCTGCAGCCTCGAAATGGAAATAGGAAACAGAAAATTTTTCAACCAAAAATCGTGAGAGAAAAAGGGGAGTGTATAGCCCACAGACCTAGACACCCACAATCTTGTGAAATCTTCAATTCCCACATCTCGAGCTAGATATTCTGTTTATGTGTATTCGAGGCGCAAAGAAGCCTAGCTGCAGCCTCGAAATGGAAATAGGAAACAGAAAATTTTTCAACCAAAAATCGTGAGAGAAAAAGGGGAGTGTATAGCCCACAGAACTAGACACCCACAATCTTGTGAAATCTTCAATTCCCACATCTCGAGCTAGATATTCTGTTTATGTGTATTCGAGGCGCAAAGAAGCCTAGCTGCAGCCTCGAAATGGAAATAGGAAACAGAAAATTTTTCAACCAAAAATCGTGAGAGAAAAAGGGGAGTGTATAGCCCCCAGACCTAGACACCCACAATCTTGTGAAATCTTCAATTCCCACATCTCGAGCTAGATATTCTGTTTCTGTGTATTCGAGGCGCAGAGAAGCCTAGCTGCAGCCTCGAAATGGAAATAGGAAACAGAACATTTTTCAACCAAAAATCGTGAGAGAAAAAGGGGGGTGTATAGCCCACAGACCTAGACACCCACAATCTTGTGAAATCTTCAATTCCCACATCTCGAGCTAGATATTCTGTTTCTGTGTATCCGAGGCGCAAAGAAGCCTAGCTGCAGCCTCGAAATGGAAATAGGAAACAGAAAATTTTTCAACCAAAAATCGTGAGAGAAAAAGGACAGTGTATAGCCCACAGAACTAGACACCCACAATCTTGTTAAATCTTCAATTCCCACATCTCGAGCTAGATATTCTGTTTCTGTGTATTCGAGGCGCAGAGAAGCCTAGCTGCAGCCTCGAAATGGAAATAGGAAACAGAACATTTTTCAACCAAAAATCGTGAGAGAAAAAGGGGGGTGTATAGCCCACAGACCTAGACACCCACAATCTTGTGAAATCTTCAATTCCCACATCTCGAGCTAGATATTCTGTTTCTGTGTATCCGAGGCGCAAAGAAGCCTAGCTGCAGCCTCGAAATGGAAATAGGAAACAGAAAATTTTTCAACCAAAAATCGTGAGAGAAAAAGGGGGGTGTATAGCCCACAGAACTAGACACCCACAATCTTGTTAAATCTTCAATTCCCACATCTCGAGCTAGATATTCTGTTTCTGTGTATTCGAGGCGCAGAGAAGCCTAGCTGCAGCCTCGAAATGGAAATAGGAAACAGAACATTTTTCAACCAAAAATCGTGAGAGAAAAAGGGGGGTGTATAGCCCACAGACCTAGACACCCACAATCTTGTGAAATCTTCAATTCCCACATCTCGAGCTAGATATTCTGTTTCTGTGTATCCGAGGCGCAAAGAAGCCTAGCTGCAGCCTCGAAATGGAAATAGGAAACAGAAAATTTTTCAACCAAAAATCGTGAGAGAAAAAGGGGAGTGTATAGCCCACAGACCTAGACACCCACAATCTTGTGAAATCTTCAATTCCCACATCTCGAGCTAGATATTCTGTTTCTGTGTATCCGAGGCGCAAAGAAGCCTAGCTGCAGCCTCGAAATGGAAATAGGAAACAGAAAATTTTTCAGCCAAAAAACGTGAGAGAAAAAGGGCAGTGTATAGCCCACAGAACTAGACACCCACAATCTTGTGAAATCATCAATTCCCACATCTCGAGCTAGATATTCTGTTTCTGTGTATCCGAGGCGCAAAGAAGCCTAGCTGCAGCCTCGAAATGGAAATAGGAAACAGAAAATTTTTCAACCAAAAATCGTGAGAGAAAAAGGGGAGTGTATAGCCCACAGAACTAGACACCCACAATCTTGTGAAATCTTCAATTCCCACATCTCGAGCTAGATATTCTGTTTCTGTGTATTCAAGGCGCAAAGAAGCCTAGCTGCAGCCTCGAAATGGAAATAGGAAACAGAAAATTTTTCAACCAAAAATCGTGAGAGAAAAAGGGGAGTGTATAGCCCACAGAACTAGACACCCACAATCTTGTGAAATCATCAATTCCCACATCTCGAGCTAGATATTCTGTTTCTGTGTATTCGAGGCGCAAAGAAGCCTAGCTGCAGCCTCGAAATGGAAATAGGAAACAGAAAATTTTTCAGCCAAAAAACGTGAGAGAAAAAGGGCAGTGTATAGCCCACAGAACTAGACACCCACAATCTTGTGAAATCTTCAATTCCCACATCTCGAGCTAGATATTCTGTTTCTGTGTATTCGAGGCGGAAAGAACCCTAGCTGCAGCCTCGAAATGGAAATAGGAAACAGAAAATTTTTCAACCAAAAATCGTGAGAGAAAAAGGGCAGTGTATAGCCCACAGAACTAGACACCCACAATCTTGTGAAATCTTCAATTCCCACATCTCGAGCTAGTAATTCTGTTTCTGTGTATTCGAGGCGCAGAGAAGCCTAGCTGCAGCCTCGAAATGGAAATAGGAAACAGAACATTTTTCAACCAAAAATCGTGAGAGAAAAAGGGGGGTGTATAGCCCACAGACCTAGACACCCACAATCTTGTGAAATCTTCAATTCCCACATCTCGAGCTAGATATTCTGTTTCTGTGTATTCGAGGCGCAAAGAACCCTAGCTGCAGCCTCGAAATGGAAATAGGAAACAGAAAATTTTTCAACCAAAAATCGTGAGAGAAAAAGGGCAGTGTATAGCCCATAGAACTAGACACCCACAATCTTGTGAAATCTTCAATTCCCACATCTCGAGCTAGATATTCTGTTTCTGTGTATTCGAGGCGCAAAGAACCCTAGCTGCAGCCTCGAAATGGAAATAGGAAACAGAAAATTTTTCAGCCAAAAAACGTGAGAGAAAAAGGGCAGTGTATAGCCCACAGAACTAGACACCCACAATCTTGTGAAATCTTCAATTCCCACATCTCGAGCTAGATATTCTGTTTCTGTGTATTCGAGGCGCAGAGAAGCCTAGCTGCAGCCTCGAAATGGAAATAGGAAACAGAAAATTTTTCAGCCAAAAAACGTGAGAGAAAAAGGGCAGTGTATAGCCCACAGAACTAGACACCCACAATCTTGTGAAATCTTCAATTTCCACATCTCGAGCTAGATATTCTGTTTCTGTGTATTCGAGGCGCAAAGAACCCTAGCTGCAGCCTCGAAATGGAAATAGGAAACAGAAAATTTTTCAGCCAAAAACGTGAGAGAAAAAGGGCAGTGTATAGCCCACAGAATTAGACACCCACAATCTTGTGAAATCTTCAATTCCCACATCTCGAGCTAGTAATTCTGTTTCTGTGTATTCGAGGCGCAGAGAAGCCTAGCTGCAGCCTCGAAATGGAAATAGGAAACAGAAAATTTTTCAACCAAAAATCGTGAGAGAAAAAGGGGGGTGTATAGCCCACAGACCTAGACACCCACAATCTTGTGAAATCTTCAATTCCCACATCTCGAGCTAGATATTCTGTTTCTGTGTATTCGAGGCGCAAAGAACCCTAGCTGCAGCCTCGAAATGGAAATAGGAAACAGAAAATTTTTCAACCAAAAATCGTGAGAGAAAAAGGGCAGTGTATAGCCCACAGAACTAGACACCCACAATCTTGTGAAATCTTCAATTCCCACATCTCGAGCTAGTAATTCTGTTTCTGTGTATTCGAGGCGCAGAGAAGCCTAGCTGCAGCCTCGAAATGGAAATAGGAAACAGAAAATTTTTCAACCAAAAATCGTGAGAGAAAAAGGGGAGTGTGTAGCCCACAGACCTAGACACCCACAATCTTGTGAAATCTTCAATTCCCACATCTCGAGCTAGATATTCTGTTTCTGTGTATTCGAGGCGCAGAGAAGCCTAGCTGCAGCCTCGAAATGGAAATAGGAAACAGAAAATTTTTCAACCAAAAATCGTGAGAGAAAAAGGGAGTGTATAGCCCACAGAACTAGACACCCACAATCTTGTGAAATCTTCAATTTCCACATCTCGAGCTAGATATTCTGTTTCTGTGTATTCGAGGCGCAAAGAAGCCTAGCTGCAGCCTCGAAATGGAAATAGGAAACAGAAAATTTTTCAACCAAAAATCGTGAGAGAAAAAGGGGAGTGTATAGCCCCCAGACCTAGACACCCACAATCTTGTGAAATCTTCAATTCCCACATCTCGAGCTAGATATTCTGTTTCTGTGTATTCGAGGCGCAGAGAAGCCTAGCTGCAGCCTCGAAATGGAAATAGGAAACAGAAAATTTTTCAACCAAAAATCGTGAGAGAAAAAGGGGAGTGTATAGCCCACAGAACTAGACACCCACAATCTTGTGAAATCTTCAAATCCCACATCTCGAGCTAGATATTCTGTTTCTGTGTATCCGAGGCGCAAAGAAGCCTAGCTGCAGCCTCGAAATGGAAATAGGAAACAGAAAATTTTTCAGCCAAAAAACGTGAGAGAAAAAGGGCAGTGTATAGCCCACAGAACTAGACACCCACAATCTTGTGAAATCATCAATTCCCACATCTCGAGCTAGATATTCTGTTTCTGTGTATCCGAGGCGCAAAGAAGCCTAGCTGCAGCCTCGAAATGGAAATAGGAAACAGAAAATTTTTCAGCCAAAAAACGTGAGAGAAAAAGGGCAGTGTATAGCCCACAGAACTAGACACCCACAATCTTGTGAAATCTTCAATTCCCACATCTCGAGCTAGGTATTCTGTTTCTGTGTATTCGAGGCGCAAAGAAGCCTAGCTGCAGCCTCGAAATGGAAATAGGAAACAGAAAATTTTTCAACCAAAAATCGTGAGAGAAAAAGGGGAGTGGATAGCCCACAGAACTAGACACCCACAATCTTGTGAAATCTTCAATTCCCACATCTCGAGCTAGATATTCTGTTTCTGTGTATTCGAGGCGCAAAGAACCCTAGCTGCAGCCTCGAAATGGAAATAGGAAACAGAAAATTTTTCAACCAAAGAACGTGAGAGAAAAAGGACAGTGTATAGCCCACAGAACTAGACACCCACAATCTTGTGAAATTTTCAATTCCCACATCTCGAGCTAGATATTCTGTTTCTGTGTATCCGAGGCGCAAAGAAGCCTAGCTGCAGCCTCGAAATGGAAATAGGAAACAGAAAATTTTTCAGCCAAAAAACGTGAGAGAAAAAGGGCAGTGTATAGCCCACAGAACTAGACACCCACAATCTTGTGAAATCTTCAATTCCCACACCTCGAGCTAGGTATTCTGTTTCTGTGTATTCGAGGCGCAAAGAAGCCTAGCTGCAGCCTCGAAATGGAAATAGGAAACAGAAAATTTTTCAGCCAAAAAACGTGAGAGAAAAAGGACAGTGTATAGCCCACAGAACTAGACACCCACAATCTTGTGAAATCTTCAATTCCCACATCTCGAGCTAGATATTCTGTTTCTGTGTATCCGAGGCGCAAAGAAGCCTAGCTGCAGCCTCGAAATGGAAATAGGAAACAGAAAATTTTTCAGCCAAAAAACGTGAGAGAAAAAGGGCAGTGTATAGCCCACAGAACTAGACACCCACAATCTTGTGAAATCTTCAATTCCCACATCTCGAGCTAGATATTCTGTTTCTGTGTATTCGAGGCGCAAAGAACCCTAGCTGCAGCCTCGAAATGGAAATAGGAAACAGAAAATTTTTCAGCCAAAAAACGTGAGAGAAAAAGGGCAGTGTATAGCCCACAGAACTAGACACCCACAATCTTGTGAAATCTTCAATTCCCACATCTCGAGCTAGGTATTCTGTTTCTGTGTATTCGAGGCGCAAAGAAGCCTAGCTGCAGCCTCGAAATGGAAATAGGAAACAGAAAATTTTTCAACCAAAAATCGTGAGAGAAAAAGGGGAGTGGATAGCCCACAGAACTAGACACCCACAATCTTGTGAAATCTTCAATTCCCACATCTCGAGCTAGATATTCTGTTTCTGTGTATTCGAGGCGCAAAGAACCCTAGCTGCAGCCTCGAAATGGAAATAGGAAACAGAAAATTTTTCAGCCAAAAAACGTGAGAGAAAAAGGGCAGTGTATAGCCCACAGAACTAGACACCCACAATCTTGTGAAATCTTCAATTCCCACATCTCGAGCTAGATATTCTGTTTCTGTGTATTCGAGGCACAAAGAACCCTAGCTGCAGCCTCGAAATGGAAATAGGAAACAGAAAATTTTTCAACCAAAAATCGTGAGAGAAAAAGGGGAGTGTATAGCCCCCAGACCTAGACACCCACAATCTTGTGAAATCTTCAATTCCCACATCTCGAGCTAGATATTCTGTTTCTGTGTATTCGAGGCGCAAAGAAGCCTAGCTGCAGCCTCGAAATGGAAATAGGAAACAGAAAATTTTTCAACCAAAAATCGTGAGAGAAAAAGGGGAGTGTATAGCCCCCAGACCTAGACACCCACAATCTTGTGAAATCTTCAATTCCCACATCTCGAGCTAGATATTCTGTTTCTGTGTATTCGAGGCGCAAAGAAGCCTAGCTGCAGCCTCGAAATGGAAATAGGAAACAGAAAATTTTTCAACCAAAATTCGTGAGAGAAAAAGGGGAGTGTATAGCCCCCAGACCTAGACACCCACAATCTTGTGAAATCTTCAATTCCCACATCTCGAGCTAGTAATTCTGTTTCTGTGTATTCGCGGCGCAGAGAAGCCTAGCTGCAGCCTCGAAATGGAAATAGGAAACAGAAAATTTTTCAGCCAAAAAACGTGAGAGAAAAAGGGCAGTGTATAGCCCACAGAACTAGACACCCACAATCTTGTGAAATCTTCAATTCCCACATCTCGAGCTAGGTATTCTGTTTCTGTGTATTCGAGGCGCAAAGAAGCCTAGCTGCAGCCTCGAAATGGAAATAGGAAACAGAAAATTTTTCAACCAAAAATCGTGAGAGAAAAAGGGGAGTGGATAGCCCACAGAACTAGACACCCACAATCTTGTGAAATCTTCAATTCCCACATCTCGAGCTAGATATTCTGTTTCTGTGTATTCGAGGCGCAAAGAACCCTAGCTGCAGCCTCGAAATGGAAATAGGAAACAGAAAATTTTTCAACCAAAAAACGTGAGAGAAAAAGGACAGTGTATAGCCCACAGAACTAGACACCCACAATCTTGTGAAATCTTCAATTCCCACATCTCGAGCTAGATATTCTGTTTCTGTGTATTCGAGGCGCAAAGAACCCTAGCTGCAGCCTCGAAATGGAAATAGGAAACAGAAAATTTTTCAGCCAAAAAACGTGAGAGAAAAAGGGCAGTGTATAGCCCACAGAACTAGACACCCACAATCTTGTGAAATCTTCAATTCCCACATCTCGAGCTAGATATTCTGTTTCTGTGTATTCGAGGCACAAAGAACCCTAGCTGCAGCCTCGAAATGGAAATAGGAAACAGAAAATTTTTCAACCAAAAATCGTGAGAGAAAAAGGGGAGTGTATAGCTCCCAGACCTAGACACCCACAATCTTGTGAAATCTTCAATTCCCACATCTCGAGCTAGATATTCTGTTTCTGTGTATTCGAGGCGCAAAGAAGCCTAGCTGCAGCCTCGAAATGGAAATAGGAAACAGAACATTTTTCAACCAAAAATCGTGAGAGAAAAAGGGGAGTGTATAGCCCCCAGACCTAGACACCCACAATCTTGTGAAATCTTCAATTCCCACATCTCGAGCTAGATATTCTGTTTCTGTGTATTCGAGGCGCAAAGAAGCCTAGCTGCAGCCTCGAAATGGAAATAGGAAACAGAAAATTTTTCAACCAAAAAACGTGAGAGAAAAAGGACAGTGTATAGCCCCCAGACCTAGACACCCACAATCTTGTGAAATCTTCAATTCCCACATCTCGAGCTAGTAATTCTGTTTCTGTGTATTCGCGGCGCAGAGAAGCCTAGCTGCAGCCTCGAAATGGAAATAGGAAACAGAAAATTTTTCAACCAAAAATCGTGAGAGAAAAAGGGGAGTGTATAGCCCACAGACCTAGACACCCACAATCTTGTGAAATCTTCAATTCCCACATCTCGAGCTAGATATTCTGTTTCTGTGTATTCGAGGCGCAGAGAAGCCTAGCTGCAGCCTCGAAATGGAAATAGGAAACAGAAAATTTTTCAACCAAAAATCGTGAGAGAAAAAGGGGAGTGTATAGCCCACAGACCTAGACACCCACAATCTTGTGAAATCTTCAATTCCCACATCTCGAGTTAGATATTCTGTTTCTGTGTATTCGAGGCGCAGAGAAGCCTAGCTGCAGCCTCGAAATGGAAATAGGAAACAGAACATTTTTCAACCAAAAATCGTGAGAGAAAAAGGGGAGTGTATAGCCCACAGAACTAGACACCCACAATCTTGTGAAATCTTCAATTCCCACATCTCGAGCTAGGTATTCTGTTTCTGTGTATTCGAGGCGCAAAGAAGCCTAGCTGCAGCCTCGAAATGGAAATAGGAAACAGAAAATTTTTCAACCAAAAATCGTGAGAGAAAAAGGGGAGTGTATAGCCCACAGAACTAGACACCCACAATCTTGTGAAATCTTCAATTTCCACATCTCGAGCTAGATATTCTGTTTCTGTGTATTCGAGGCGCAAAGAAGCCTAGCTGCAGCCTCGAAATGGAAATAGGAAACAGAAAATTTTTCAACCAAAAATCGTGAGAGAAAAAGGGGAGTGTATAGCCCACAGACCTAGACACCCACAATCTTATGAAATCTTCAATTCCCACATCTCGAGCTAGATATTCTGTTTCTGTGTATTCGAGGCGCAAAGAAGCCTAGCTGCAGCCTCGAAATGGAAATAGGAAACAGAAAATTTTTCAACCAAAAATCGTGAGAGAATAAGGGGAGTGTATAGCCCACAGACCTAGACACCCACAATCTTGTGAAATCTTCAATTCCCACATCTCGAGCTAGATATTCTGTTTCTGTGTATTCGAGGCGCAAAGAAGCCTAGCTGCAGCCTCGAAATGGAAATAGGAAACAGAAAATTTTTCAACCAAAAATCGTGAGAGAAAAAGGGGAGTGTATAGCCCCCAGACCTAGACACCCACAATCTTGTGAAATCTTCAATTCCCACATCTCGAGCTAGGTATTCTGTTTCTGTGTATTCGAGGCGCAAAGAAGCCTAGCTGCAGCCTCGAAATGGAAATAGGAAACAGAAAATTTTTCAACCAAAAATCGTGAGAGAAAAAGGGGAGTGTATAGCCCACAGACCTAGACACCCACAATCTTGTGAAATCTTCAATTCCCACATCTCGAGCTAGATATTCTGTTTCTGCGTATTCGAGGCGCAAAGAAGCCTAGCTGCAGCCTCGAAATGGAAATAGGAAACAGAAAATTTTTCAACCAAAAATCGTGAGAGAAAAAGGGGAGTGTATAGCCCCCAGACCTAGACACCCACAATCTTGTGAAATCTTCAATTCCCACATCTCGAGCTAGATATTCTGTTTCTGTGTATTCGAGGCGCAAAGAAGCCTAGCTGCAGCCTCGAAATGGAAATAGGAAACAGAAAATTTTTCAACCAAAAATCGTGAGAGAAAAAGGGGAGTGTATAGCCCCCAGACCTAGACACCCACAATCTTGTGAAATCTTCAATTCCCACATCTCGAGCTAGATATTCTGTTTCTGTGTATTCGAGGCGCAAAGAAGCCTAGCTGCAGCCTCGAAATGGAAATAGGAAACAGAAAATTTTTCAACCAAAAATCGTGAGAGAAAAAGGGGAGTGTATAGCCCCCAGACCTAGACACCCACAATCTTGTGAAATCTTCAATTCCCACATCTCGAGCTAGTAATTCTGTTTCTGTGTATTCGCGGCGCAGAGAAGCCTAGCTGCAGCCTCGAAATGGAAATAGGAAACAGAAAATTTTTCAGCCAAAAATCGTGAGAGAAAAAGGGGAGTGTATAGCCCCCAGACCTGGACACCCACAATCTTGTGAAATCTTCAATTCCCACATCTCGAGCTAGTAATTCTGTTTCTGTGTATTCGCGGCGCAGAGAAGCCTAGCTGCAGCCTCGAAATGGAAATAGGAAACAGAAAATTTTTCAGCCAAAAAACGTGAGAGGAAAAGGGCAGTGTATAGCCCACAGAACTAGACACCCACAATCTTGTGAAATCTTCAATTTCCACATCTCGAGCTAGATATTCTGTTTCTGTGTATTCGAGGCGCAAAGAAGCCTAGCTGCAGCCTCGAAATGGAAATAGGAAACAGAAAATTTTTCAACCAAAAAACGTGAGAGAAAAAGGACAGTGTATAGCCCCCAGACCTAGACACCCACAATCTTGTGAAATCTTCAATTCCCACATCTCGAGCTAGATATTCTGTTTCTGTGTATTCGAGGCGCAAAGAAGCCTAGCTGCAGCCTCGAAATGGAAATAGGAAACAGAAAATTTTTCAGCCAAAAAACGTGAGAGAAAAAGGGCAGTGTATAGCCCACAGAACTAGACACCCACAATCTTGTGAAATCTTCAATTTCCACATCTCGAGCTAGATATTCTGTTTCTGTGTATTCGAGGCGCAAAGAAGCCTAGCTGCAGCCTCGAAATGGAAATAGGAAACAGAAAATTTTTCAACCAAAAATCGTGAGAGAAAAAGGGGAGTGTATAGCCCCCAGACCTAGACACCCACAATCTTGTGAAATCTTCAATTCCCACATCTCGAGCTAGATATTCTGTTTCTGTGTATTCGAGGCGCAAAGAACCCTAGCTGCAGCCTCGAAATGGAAATAGGAAACAGAAAATTTTTCAGCCAAAAAACGTGAGAGTAAAAGGGCAGTGTATAGCCCACAGAACTAGACACCCACAATCTTGTGAAATCTTCAATTCCCACATCTCGAGCTAGATATTCTGTTTCTGTGTATTCGAGGCGCAAAGAAGCCTAGCTGCAGCCTCGAAATGGAAATAGGAAACAGAAAATTTTTCAACCAAAAATCGTGAGAGAAAAAGGGGAGTGTATAGCCCCCAGACCTAGACACCCACAATCTTGTGAAATCTTCAATTCCCACATCTCGAGCTAGATATTCTGTTTCTGTGTATTCGAGGCGCAAAGAAGCCTAGCTGCAGCCTCGAAATGGAAATAGGAAACAGAAAATTTTTCAACCAAAAATCGTGAGAGAAAAAGGGGAGTGTATAGCCCCCAGACCTAGACACCCACAATCTTGTGAAATCTTCAATTCCCACATCTCGAGCTAGTAATTCTGTTTCTGTGTATTCGCGGCGCAGAGAAGCCTAGCTGCAGCCTCGAAATGGAAATAGGAAACAGAAAATTTTTCAGCCAAAAAACGTGAGAGAAAAAGGGGAGTGTATAGCCCCCAGACCTGGACACCCACAATCTTGTGAAATCTTCAATTCCCACATCTCGAGCTAGATATTCTGTTTCTGTGTATTCGAGGCGCAAAGAACCCTAGCTGCAGCCTCGAAATGGAAATAGGAAACAGAAAATTTTTCAGCCAAAAAACGTGAGAGAAAAAGGGCAGTGTATAGCCCACAGAACTAGACACCCACAATCTTGTGAAATCTTCAATTTCCACATCTCGAGCTAGATATTCTGTTTCTGTGTATTCGAGGCGCAAAGAAGCCTAGCTGCAGCCTCGAAATGGAAATAGGAAACAGAACATTTTTCAACCAAAAATCGTGAGAGAAAAAGGGGAGTGTATAGCCCCCAGACCTAGACACCCACAATCTTGTGAAAGAGGCGCAGAGAAGCCTAGCTGCAGCCTCGAAATGGAAATAGGAAACAGAAAATTTTTCAACCAAAAATCGTGAGAGAAAAAGGGGAGTGTATAGCCCACAGAACTAGACACCCACAATCTTGTGAAATCTTCAAATCCCACATCTCGAGCTAGATATTCTGTTTCTGTGTATCCGAGGCGCAAAGAAGCCTAGCTGCAGCCTCGAAATGGAAATAGGAAACAGAAAATTTTTCAGCCAAAAAACGTGAGAGAAAAAGGGCAGTGTATAGCCCACAGAACTAGACACCCACAATCTTGTGAAATCATCAATTCCCACATCTCGAGCTAGATATTCTGTTTCTGTGTATCCGAGGCGCAAAGAAGCCTAGCTGCAGCCTCGAAATGGAAATAGGAAACAGAAAATTTTTCAGCCAAAAAACGTGAGAGAAAAAGGGCAGTGTATAGCCCACAGAAGTAGACACCCACAATCTTGTGAAATCTTCAATTCCCACATCTCGAGCTAGGTATTCTGTTTCTGTGTATTCGAGGCGCAAAGAAGCCTAGCTGCAGCCTCGAAATGGAAAAAGGAAACAGAAAATTTTTCAACCAAAAATCGTGAGAGAAAAAGGGGAGTGGCTAGCCCACAGAACTAGACACCCACAATCTTGTGAAATCTTCAATTCCCACATCTCGAGCTAGATATTCTGTTTCTGTGTATTCGAGGCGCAAAGAACCCTAGCTGCAGCCTCGAAATGGAAATAGGAAACAGAAAATTTTTCAGCCAAAAAACGTGAGAGAAAAAGGGCAGTGTATAGCCCACAGAACTAGACACCCACAATCTTGTGAAATCTTCAATTTCTACATCTCGAGCTAGATATTCTGTTTCTGTGTATTCGAGGCGCAAAGAAGCCTAGCTGCAGCCTCGAAATGGAAATAGGAAACAGAAAATTTTTCAACCAAAAATCGTGAGAGAAACAGGGGAGTGTATAGCCCCCAGACCTAGACACCCACAATCTTGTGAAATCTTCAATTCCCACATCTCGAGCTAGTAATTCTGTTTCTGTGTATTCGCGGCGCAGAGAAGCCTAGCTGCAGCCTCGAAATGGAAATAGGAAACAGAAAATTTTTCAACCAAAAATCGTGAGAGAAAAAGGGGAGTGTATAGCCCCCAGACCTAGACACCCACAATCTTGTGAAATCTTCAATTCCTACATCTCGAGCTAGATATTCTGTTTCTGTGTATTCGAGGCGCAAAGAAGCCTAGCTGCAGCCTCGAAATGGAAATAGGAAACAGAAAATTTTTCAGCCAAAAAACGTGAGAGAAAAAGGGCAGTGTATAGCCCACAGAACTAGACACCCACAATCTTGTGAAATCTTCAATTTCCACATCTCGAGCTAGATATTCTGTTTCTGTGTATTCGAGGCGCAAAGAAGCCTAGCTGCAGCCTCGAAATGGAAATAGGAAACAGAAAATTTTTCAACCAAAAATCGTGAGAGAAAAAGGGGAGTGTATAGCCCCCAGACCTAGACACCCACAATCTTGTGAAATCTTCAATTCCCACATCTCGAGTTAGATATTCTGTTTCTGTGTATTCGAGGCGCAAAGAAGCCTAGCTGCAGCCTCGAAATGGAAATAGGAAACAGAAAATTTTTCAACCAAAAATCGTGAGAGAAAAAGGGGAGTGTATAGCCCCCAGACCTAGACACCCACAATCTTGTGAAATCTTCAATTCCCACATCTCGAGCTAGATATTCTGTTTCTGTGTATTCGAGGCGCAAAGAAGCCTAGCTGCAGCCTCGAAATGGAAATAGGAAACAGAAAATTTTTCAACCAAAAATCGTGAGAGAAAAAGGGGAGTGTATAGCCCCCAGACCTAGACACCCACAATCTTGTGAAATCTTCAATTCCCACATCTCGAGCTAGATATTCTGTTTCTGTGTATTCGAGGCGCAAAGAACCCTAGCTGCAGCCTCGAAATGGAAATAGGAAACAGAAAATGTTTCAGCCAAAAAACGTGAGAGAAAAAGGGCAGTGTATAGCCCACAGAACTAGACACCCACAATCTTGTGAAATCTTCAATTTCCACATCTCGAGCTAGATATTCTGTTTCTGTGTATTCGAGGCGCAAAGAAGCCTAGCTGCAGCCTCGAAATGGAAATAGGAAACAGAAAATTTTTCAACCAAAAATCGTGAGAGAAAAAGGGGAGTGTATAGCCCCCAGACCTAGACACCCACAATCTTGTGAAATCTTCAATTCCCACATCTCGAGCTAGATATTCTGTTTCTGTGTATTCGAGGCGCAAAGAAGCCTAGCTGCAGCCTCGAAATGGAAATAGGAAACAGAAAATTTTTCAACCAAAAATCGTGAGAGAAAAAGGGGAGTGTATAGCCCCCAGACCTAGACACCCACAATCTTGTGAAATCTTCAATTCCCACATCTCGAGCTAGATATTCTGTTTCTGTGTATTCGAGGCGCAAAGAAGCCTAGCTGCAGCCTCGAAATGGAAATAGGAAACAGAAAATTTTTCAACCAAAAATCGTGAGAGAAAAAGGGGAGTGTATAGCCCCCAGACCTAGACACCCACAATCTTGTGAAATCTTCAATTCCCACATCTCGAGCTAGATATTCTGTTTCTGTGTATTCGAGGCGCAAAGAAGCCTAGCTGCAGCCTCGAAATGGAAATAGGAAACAGAAAATTTTTCAACCAAAAATCGTGAGAGAAAAAGGGGAGTGTATAGCCCCCAGACCTAGACACCCACAATCTTGTGAAATCTTCAATTCCCACATCTCGAGCTAGATATTCTGTTTCTGTGTATTCGAGGCGCAAAGAAGCCTAGCTGCAGCCTCGAAATGGAAATAGGAAACAGAAAATTTTTCAACCAAAAATCGTGAGAGAAAAAGGGGAGTGTATAGCCCACAGACCTAGACACCCACAATCTTGTGAAATCTTCAATTCCCACATCTCGAGCTAGATATTCTGTTTCTGTGTATTCGAGGAGCAAAGAAGCCTAGCTGCAGCCTCGAAATGGAAATAGGAAACAGAAAATTTTTCAACCAAAAATCGTGAGAGAAAAAGGGGAGTGTATAGCCCCCAGACCTAGACACCCACAATCTTGTGAAATCTTCAATTCCCACATCTCGAGCTAGATATTCTGTTTCTGTGTATTCGAGGCGCAAAGAAGCCTAGCTGCAGCCTCGAAATGGAAATAGGAAACAGAAAATTTTTCAACCAAAAATCGTGAGAGAAAAAGGGGAGTGTATAGCCCCCAGACCTAGACACCCACAATCTTGTGAAATCTTCAATTCCCACATCTCGAGCTAGATATTCTGTTTCTGTGTATTCGAGGCGCAAAGAAGCCTAGCTGCAGCCTCGAAATGGAAATAGGAAACAGAAAATTTTTCAACCAAAAATCGTGAGAGAAAAAGGGGAGTGTATAGCCCACAGACCTAGACACCCACAATCTTGTGAAATCTTCAATTCCCACATCTCGAGCTAGATATTCTGTTTCTGTGTATTCGAGGAGCAAAGAAGCCTAGCTGCAGCCTCGAAATGGAAATAGGAAACAGAAAATTTTTCAACCAAAAATCGTGAGAGAAAAAGGGGAGTGTATAGCCCCCAGACCTAGACACCCACAATCTTGTGAAATCTTCAATTCCCACATCTCGAGCTAGATATTCTGTTTCTGTGTATTCGAGGCGCAAAGAAGCCTAGCTGCAGCCTCGAAATGGAAATAGGAAACAGAAAATTTTTCAACCAAAAATCGTGAGAGAAAAAGGGGAGTGTATAGCCCCCAGACCTAGACACCCACAATCTTGTGAAATCTTCAATTCCCACATCTCGAGCTAGATATTCTGTTTCTGTGTATTCGAGGCGCAAAGAACCCTAGCTGCAGCCTCGAAATGGAAATAGGAAACAGAAAATTTTTCAACCAAAAATCGTGAGAGAAAAAGGGGAGTGTATAGCCCACAGACCTAGACACCCACAATCTTGTGAAATCTTCAATTCCCACATCTCGAGCTAGATATTCTGTTTCTGTGTATTCGAGGAGCAAAGAAGCCTAGCTGCAGCCTCGAAATGGAAATAGGAAACAGAAAATTTTTCAACCAAAAATCGTGAGAGAAAAAGGGGAGTGTATAGCCCCCAGACCTAGACACCCACAATCTTGTGAAATCTTCAATTCCCACATCTCGAGCTAGATATTCTGTTTCTGTGTATTCGAGGCGCAAAGAAGCCTAGCTGCAGCCTCGAAATGGAAATAGGAAACAGAAAATTTTTCAGCCAAAAAACGTGAGAGAAAAAGGGCAGTGTATAGCCCACAGAACTAGACACCCACAATCTTGTGAAATCTTCAATTTCCACATCTCGAGCTAGATATTCTGTTTCTGTGTATTCGAGGCGCAAAGAAGCCTAGCTGCAGCCTCGAAATGGAAATAGGAAACAGAAAATTTTTCAACCAAAAATCGTGAGAGAAAAAGGGGAGTGTATAGCCCCCAGACCTAGACACCCACAATCTTGTGAAATCTTCAATTCCCACATCTCGAGCTAGATATTCTGTTTCTGTGTATTCGAGGCGCAAAGAAGCCTAGCTGCAGCCTCGAAATGGAAATAGAAAAAGGGGAGTGTATAGCCCCCAGACCTAGACACCCACAATCTTGTGAAATCTTCAATTCCCACATCTCGAGCTAGATATTCTGTTTCTGTGTATTCGAGGCGCAAAGAAGCCTAGCTGCAGCCTCGAAATGGAAATAGGAAACAGAAAATTTTTCAGCCAAAAAACGTGAGAGAAAAAGGGCAGTGTATAGCCCACAGAACTAGACACCCACAATCTTGTGAAATCTTCAATTTCCACATCTCGAGCTAGATATTCTGTTTCTGTGTATTCGAGGCGCAAAGAAGCCTAGCTGCAGCCTCGAAATGGAAATAGGAAACAGAAAATTTTTCAACCAAAAATCGTGAGAGAAAAAGGGGAGTGTATAGCCCCCAGACCTAGACACCCACAATCTTGTGAAATCTTCAATTCCCACATCTCGAGCTAGATATTCTGTTTCTGTGTATTCGAGGCGCAAAGAAGCCTAGCTGCAGCCTCGAAATGGAAATAGGAAACAGAAAATTTTTCAACCAAAAATCGTGAGAGAAAAAGGGGAGTGTATAGCCCCCAGACCTAGACACCCACAATCTTGTGAAATCTTCAATTCCCACATATCGAGCTAGATATTCTGTTTCTGTGTATTCGAGGCGCAAAGAAGCCTAGCTGCAGCCTCGAAATGGAAATAGGAAACAGAAAATTTTTCAACCAAAAATCGTGAGAGAAAAAGGGGAGTGTATAGCCCCCAGACCTAGACACCCACAATCTTGTGAAATCTTCAATTCCCACATCTCGAGCTAGATATTCTGTTTCTGTGTATTCGAGGCGCAGAGAAGCCTAGCTGCAGCCTCGAAATGGAAATAGGAAACAGAAAATTTTTCAACCAAAAATCGTGAGAGAAAAAGGGGAGTGTATAGCCCACAGAACTAGACACCCACAATCTTGTGAAATCTTCAATTCCCACATCTCGAGCTAGATATTCTGTTTCTGTGTATTCGGGGCGCAGAGATGCCTAGCTGCAGCCTCGAAATGGAAATAGGAAACAGAAAATTTTTCAACCAAAAATCGTGAGAGAAAAAGGGGAGTGTATAGCCCACAGAACTAGACACCCACAATCTTGTGAAATCTTCAATTCCCACATCTCGAGCTAGATATTCTGTTTCTGTGTATTCGGGGCGCAGAGATGCCTAGCTGCAGCCTCGAAATGGAAATAGGAAACAGAAAATTTTTCAACCAAAAATCGTGAGAGAAAAAGGGGAGTGTATAGCCCACAGAACTAGACACCCACAATCTTGTGAAATCTTCAATTCCCACATCTCGAGCTAGATATTCTGTTTCTGTGTATTCGGGGCGCAGAGATGCCTAGCTGCAGCCTCGAAATGGAAATAGGAAACAGAAAATTTTTCAACCAAAAATCGTGAGAGAAAAAGGGGAGTGTATAGCCCCCAGACCTAGACACCCACAATCTTGTGAAATCTTCAATTCCCACATCTCGAGCTAGATATTCTGTTTCTGTGTATTCGGGGCGCAGAGATGCCTAGCTGCAGCCTCGAAATGGAAATAGGAAACAGAAAATTTTTCAACCAAAAATCGTGAGAGAAAAAGGGGAGTGTATAGCCCCCAGACCTAGACACCCACAATCTTGTGAAATCTTCAATTCCCACATCTCGAGCTAGATATTCTGTTTCTGTGTATTCGGGGCGCAGAGATGCCTAGCTGCAGCCTCGAAATGGAAATAGGAAACAGAAAATTTTTCAACCAAAAATCGTGAGAGAAAAAGGGGAGTGTATAGCCCCCAGACCTAGACACCCACAATCTTGTGAAATCTTCAATTCCCACATCTCGAGCTAGATATTCTGTTTCTGTGTATTCGAGGCGCAGAGAAGCCTAGCTGCAGCCTCGAAATGGAAATAGGAAACAGAAAATTTTTCAACCAAAAATCGTGAGAGAAAAAGGGGAGTGTATAGCCCACAGAACTAGACACCCACAATCTTGTGAAATCTTCAATTCCCACATCTCGAGCTAGATATTCTGTTTCTGTGTATTCGAGGCGCAAAGAACCCTAGCTGCAGCCTCGAAATGGAAATAGGAAACAGAAAATTTTTCAGCCAAAAAACGTGAGAGAAAAAGGGCAGTGTATAGCCCACAGAACTAGACACCCACAATCTTGTGAAATCTTCAATTCCCACATCTCGAGCTAGATATTCTGTTTCTGTGTATTCGAGGCGCAAAGAACCCTAGCTGCAGCCTCGAAATGGAAATAGGAAACAGAAAATTTTTCAGCCAAAAAACGTGAGAGAAAAAGGGCAGTGTATAGCCCACAGAACTAGACACCCACAATCTTGTGAAATCTTCAATTCCCACATCTCGAGCTAGATATTCTGTTTCTGTGTATTCGAGGCGCAAAGAAGCCTAACTGCAGCCTCGAAATGGAAATAGGAAACAGAAAATTTTTCAAACAAAAATCGTGAGAGAAAAAGGGGAGTGTATAGCCCACAGAACTAGACACCCACAATCTTGTGAAATCTTCAATTCCCACATCTCGAGCTAGATATTCTGTTTCTGTGTATTCGAGGCACAAAGAACCCTAGCTGCAGCCTCGAAATGGAAATAGGAAACAGAAAATTTTTCAGCCAAAAAACGTGAGAGAAAAAGGGCAGTGTATAGCCCACAGAACTAGACACCCACAATCTTGTGAAATCTTCAATTCCCACATCTCGAGCTAGATATTCTGTTTCTGTGTATTCGAGGCGCAGAGAAGCCTAGCTGCAGCCTCGAAATGGAAATAGGAAACAGAAAATTTTTCAACCAAAAATCGTGAGAGAAAAAGGGGAGTGTATAGCCCACAGACCTAGAAACCCACAATCTTGTGAAATCTTCAATTTCCACATCTCGAGCTAGATAATCTGTTTCTGTGTATTCGAGGCGCAAAGAAGCCTAGCTGCAGCCTCGAAATGGAAATAGGAAACAGAAAATTTTTCAACCAAAAATCGTGAGAGAAAAAAGGGGAGTGTATAGCCCACAGACCTAGACACCCACAATCTTGTGAAATCTTCAATTCCCACATCTCGAGCTAGTAATTCTGTTTCTGTGTATTCGCGGCGCAGAGAAGCCTAGCTGCAGCCTCGAAATGGAAATAGGAAACAGAAAATTTTTCAACCAAAAATCGTGAGAGAAAAAGGGGAGTGTATAGCCCACAGACCTAGACACCCACAATCTTGTGAAATCTTCAATTCCCACATCTCGAGCTAGATATTCTGTTTCTGTGTATTCGAGGCGCAAAGAAGCCTAGCTGCAGCCTCGAAATGGAAATAGGAAACAGAAAATTTTTCAACCAAAAATCGTGAGAGAAAAAGGGGAGTGTATAGCCCACAGACCTAGACACCCACAATCTTGTGAAATCTTCAATTCCCACATCTCGAGCTAGGTATTCTGTTTCTGTGTATTCGAGGCGCAAAGAAGCCTAGCTGCAGCCTCGAAATGGAAATAGGAAACAGAAAATTTTTCAACCAAAAATCGTGAGAGAAAAAGGGCAGTGTATAGCCCACAGAACTAGACACCCACAATCTTGTGAAATCTTCAATTCCCACATCTCGAGCTAGATATTCTGTTTCTGTGTATTCGAGGCTCAAAGAAGCCTAGCTGCAGCCTCGAAATGGAAATAGGAAACAGAAAATTTTTCAACCAGAAATCGTGAGAGAAAAAAGGGAGTGTATAGCCCACAGACCTAGACACCCACAATCTTGTGAAATCTTCAATTCCCACATCTCGAGCTAGATATTCTGTTTCTGTGTATTCGAGGCGCAAAGAAGCCTAGCTGCAGCCTCGAAATGGAAATAGGAAACAGAAAATTTTTCAACCAAAAATCGTGAGAGAAAAAGGGGAGTGTATAGCCCACAGACCTAGACACCCACAATCTTGTGAAATCTTCAATTCCCACATCTCGAGCTAGATATTCTGTTTCTGTGTATTCGAGGCGCAGAGAAGCCTAGCTGCAGCCTCGAAATGGAAATAGGAAACAGAAAATTTTTCAACCAAAAATCGTGAGAGAAAAAGGGGAGTGTATAGCCCACAGAACTAGACACCCACAATCTTGTGAAATCTTCAATTCCCACATCTCGAGCTAGATATTCTGTTTCTGTGTATTCGAGGCGCAAAGAAGCCTAGCTGCTGCCTCGAAATGGAAATAGGAAACAGAAAATTTTTAAACCAAAAAACGTGAGAGAAAAAGGGCAGTGTATAGCCCACAGAACTAGACACCCACAATCTTGTGAAATCTTCAATTCCCACATCTCGAGCTAGATATTCTGTTTCTGTATATTCGAGGTGCAAAGAAGCCTAGCTGCAGCCTCGAAATCGAAATAGGAAACAGAAAATTTTTCAACCAAAAAACGTGAGAGAAAAAGGGCAGTGTATAGCCCACAGAACTAGACACCCACAATCTTGTGAAATCTTCAATTCCCACATCTCGAGCTAGATATTCTGTTTCTGTGTATTCGAGGCGCAAAGAAGCCTAGCTGCAGCCTCGAAATCGAAATAGGAAACAGAAAATTTTTCAACCAAAAACGTGAGAGAAAAAGGGCAGTTATAGCCCACAGAACTAGACACCCACAATCTTGTGAAATCTTCAATTCCCACATCTCGAGCTAGATATTCTGTTTCTGTGTATTCGAGGCGCAAAGAAGCCTAGCTGCAGCCTCGAAATGGAAATAGGAAACAGAAAATTTTTAAACCAAAAAACGTGAGAGAAAAAGGGCAGTGTATAGCCCACAGAACTAGACACCCACAATCTTGTGAAATCTTCAATTCCCACATCTCGAGCTAGATATTCTGTTTCTCTGTATTCGAGGCGCAAAGAAGCCTAGCTGCAGCCTCGAAATGGAAATAGGAAACAGAAAATTTTTCAACCAAAAAACGTGAGAGAAAAAGGGCAGTGTATAGCCCACAGAACTAGACACCCACAATCTTGTGGAATCTTCAATTCCCACATCTCGAGCTAGATATTCTGTTTCTGTGTATTCGAGGCGCAAAGAAGCCTAGCTGCAGCCTCGAAATGGAAATAGGAAACAGAAAAATTTTTCAACCAAAAAACGTGAGAGAAAAAGGGCAGTGTATAGCCCACAGAACTAGACACCCACAATCTTGTGAAATCTTCAATTCCCACATCTCGAGCTAGATATTCTGTTTCTGTGTATTCGAGGCGCAAAGAAACCTAGCTGCAGCCTCGAAATGGAAATAGGAAACAGAAAATTTTTCAGCCAAAAAACCTGAGAGGGAAAGGGCAGTGTATAGCCCACAGAACTAGACACCCACAATCTTGTGAAATCTTCAATTCCCACATCTCGAGCTAGGTATTCTGTTTCTCTGTATTCGAGGCGCAAAGAAGCCTAGCTGCAGCCTCGAAATGGAAATAGGAAACAGAACATTTTTCAACCAAAAAACGTGAGAGAAAAAGGGCAGTGTATAGCCCACAGAACTAGGGCTATGAGGATGATGATGAGCCCGAAATTACTCGTGGAATATTTGAACCGGGATTCACTTGAGACATCCAGGAAAATCAAGTTTTCGTTTGGGCTACCAAGAAAGCTCTAGTGGTCAAGGAGTTCCCAGAAATTCTCAAGACGGTCACTATTGAAGATGGTTCTGTGTGTAAAACAAAAACTAATGACAGTAAAGGATATTTCATGGAGATTTGGACTTCAACAATTTTAAGAACCACATCCCAAGGTCCGCGACTACCGATTGCCGTTGTCCAAGTCCAAAAAATCCCGAGATGATCTCAAGTATACCGCCAGATTCTACAAAAGCTGCCACATAGCCGTGATTAATACTCAAAAACCGTTGACCGTAAAAAGGATCCAGCTAAGGGGCAAGTGAGTAATGACTGAAGAAGAAGAACGAAAACAATGGAAAGAAAATCCAAACTTCTTAACTAAGGGTTAAGGGTTCCATTGTTCGTGTGTTACTCGAACAACTTCCCCATTTCCAAAAAAAAAAAAGTTCACTTTATTACCACACCGGTTGAAGTGATTTTCCGCGTAATTCATTTAATACAAATTAGTCCTTTCTCTGACCTTTTCCATTCCATTCCACTTGGCCGCCATCCCAAGTACCATATGCGCGCATCCCTTTTCCACCGGAAATTCCGGTGTTGCCTCATTTAAACATCCCGTGTAGGCATCTAACCCGGTTTTGTTTGTCATGTGCGTTCCGCGCTTTGTGTCTGCGCTTTTGCGGTTGCAGATTACAGTAGACGACAATTTAATAACCAAAAACAAAAAAAAAGGATCTAACTCCGCATTTGTATCCAGGCAGCGCGGCACAGGAGCTCCGACTAATTGCCTGCCTGATGGAATGCTACTCATACAGAGAATAGGATCTACCTAAGCAGTGTATCTACTCATAGGTAGTCTGTGCCTTAATCAGGCCAAATTGTTTACCAACTAATTGATGGTTTTAATTTGCTTTTAATCCAATCTACTCAAACCAACCGATATTCGCGGTAACGCTTGGCATCCAAACTCAGTCTCTCCCTGCCTCCCGACCTCGATGGAAGGAATAATGGCACAAAGGAGCCGAGGCGAGGTTTATGTTTTTTTTGAAAACCCTTTCACCCCAGATTTAGGGCATATGGTAGATCTATCTAACCCTGAATGGTGATGTTTATATTATGGCAGACTATCGTGAATTTTGATGGTGGTGGCTATGAGGACGACTACGACAACGACAACGACGATGAGGATGATGATGGTGATGATGATGATGGTGATGAGGATATTGTCCCTTATACCAAAAACCCAATTTCAGTGAGGCGTGTGTGCAATCCGCGCGGTTCAATGGAGCGGAATCACAAATGCAATCTCTAGTGTATGTGTGTACGAGCAAATAGTCAGGACGTGAATAGCTTCAGCTATTTCTACACACAAAATGCTTATACCTAGCGGTGGGGATATGCATCCTGCTCCTGGATGGAATTTTGTGTCAGAGACGACGATGCACATTGTACTCTCCCTCCTCAGCTGGACGTGTCACTGTTATCAGAGTTTTTTTTTTTTATCTAGAAAAAACGTACCACGGTGGAGTGACAACGAGCATTTAAATGTGGCATACTGAGATTTTTTTTTTGTTCCTTTTCCCTGTGACAGGACATTTTTGGAACCTGCATTCCTTCAATTTAGTACTCCCTGCAGTGGAGTTTTTGGAAGTATTTTTGGGAAAGAAGACCGAATCAGTGTGTTAAATAATGTGGAAGGATGGGTGGCTGAGAGATAGCTCCATTGTGACATCGAAAAGCTTTCGTGTTCAGTTTAGCTGGGTTTTTTTTTTTTTTTGTTCTCGTCCTTTTTCGTCCTTGTTTTTGCGTTCGGTTTTTTTGTACGTTTTTTTGAGTCTATGATTTTATTGGAAATATGATGCGGATTAGATGAGATTTGTCAGTACGTGTGTGTTACAGCGATTTTGTGGAGCTTGGCCAATGGCTTATGTTATTTAAGTGCAGAAAGGACAAGGAGAATTGGAAACGGTTTACAGTTTGTTGGAACTGCAAACTGTGTTAAAGGATTACATGCTATGAGTAAAAGTGAAAAAGGATTTTGCTAAGTATGGCTTAGAAGAGGCAACGATTTTTATGGGTTTATCCGAATGGCCTTAGATAGAACATGGTAATAGATTAACAGCATCACGAAATCAGGGATCCTTGAGGGGAGAATTGGAAAGCGTGTGGCGTAGCCCAATGATATTGATAGCTGTAGTAGTCACGTGTATCAGAAAATAAAGAAATGCCTTGAAATTTCGAAGTAATCTAGGATAACTTTGAACGAAGATAGGTGTTTGTTCCTCAAAACTAACATTGGCTCTGTAGATAGATAGGTATCCCTGAGTGATTAAACAAGAACAACAACCCAGTGTCTACGATACAACACTTCGGGGTATCCTTTCGGAAGATTTAGGAAAATTGTATACACAGAGCAGTTGGAAGGAACTGCAGGACACTGGATGAAGGACACCTGTGCCATTGTATGGCTATAAGATACACCCTGATGCTATATCATTCGATTTACCTAAAATTCTGTCCTCAAATGATGGAGGACTCGAAGGTCTGCTATTGTTAAGACTTTAGACAGATTCATGGTGTAGTCACGGAATAACTAAAAGAGACGATTACGGATGATTAAGTTGTGTGACTGACATTGAGGTAGGCAACTACATTTTTCACACAACAGGAGGACGTGGATACAGAAATTCCATTTCTCGTTATTTTAAGATAGAAAGCAAGCTGTGTTTAGGGACAGCTGCACCTTCTTGGAGCTTGCAAGGAAGGTAAGGAACGTTATGGTCCCTGTAGGGTAAACATTTCAGAAAACTTGACATGGGAAAGCGATAGCTTGAAAGATATTAGGAAGAACAACTCTGTCAATGTAAAGCAGTTCCCTTAAGTGTGACATACTAACAACCATTTGAAGCAGTCAAACCTTCCCGAGCATTGAAATGTTCAGTCCAGTTCTAGCCCAGTGCCGTCTGTCAGACTAGTTCATCGTGCATTAGGATGACACCGACGACTACTGTGTATATCCAGTGGATAATCTGGGGCCTGAAACTTTGGTTTGGGTTCAGGGGCTTCCTTTATGAATAAAGGGTAACCTAAACCTTTCTAGTGTGGGTGCCGTGGCTGAGTGGTTAGTGCGTTCTACTATGGAGCAAGGGGTTTGAGATCGAGTCCCAGTCGGGGGAACACCTAAAAAGGCCCCACCTCTCGCGAGCGTCTTCTCAAATAACAAACTGCCTTCGGATACGGCATTAAACAGTAGGCCCCTTCCATTCGTGTAAAGAGTATAACACTTCACTCAAGATTAGGAGTATCTAATGCACGAGCCACAGTAGTAGTGATAGTACTCCACCTTTGGAGTACCCCTATAGACCTTCTGGGCAGCACCCCAGCTCACCACGGATATGCCCTTTTTTAAGCATTGGCTCTATTCAAGGAAGGTTGTCAACCTTTCAGTTAAAAAATACAGCAGATGTAGCTTCCGTTTTGATATTCTCTTTGAAATCATAATGACCAATCCATAGTGTACCAATGAGTGTAGTCTCTTCCCATTTTTCTTTGCGATACTCCTGTTCGGATAGCAAACAGAGATTAGTGTCCAAATTTTATCTTATTGGAACGTCAGCCTTTCCCAAAGCCTTTAATAGAAAGGACGATAGGCTGAGATCTTACCGGCTTTTGGATGAAAAACACTTTGGCCCTTTTCTAGGATTTGGGGGTACAGCTAAAGTTTATACAGCTCTTAAAGGTATGGACTTAATACACATAGTTCCACTGGTAGGATACCTTCAAAACGACACAATTCATACGAGAGGAAACAGATTCTTTAAGGTAAACAATATTCAATGGAAACTTGAAGTATAGTCCTGTCGACAATAATAAGTACAAAACGGCAAAGTTTCATTTAGATCCTTGGCTGACATTGGAACCCAAACGATCTGTTGCATCATCATGGTAAATTCAGTCAAATAGACTCTTTCTCTATTGAAGGATAGTGCGTCCTTAGTAGCAGAATTTTTTAATACCACTAACGAACATATTTGCTTTTTATAGGATACCTCAAGGCTGTGGCGATAGTCCTACAAAAGCAGATTCTAAGGCAGGCCTAGCTAAGTTCATCCACTAATTCGTTACCTCGAATTCCTTGAGTTTCCACTTTCAATTTCTAGGAAAAGATTTTAGTACATCGTGATAGCATTAAGCTGGTACAGAGTCTAGTAAATTGTACGATATCACTCCAAGTGCTGCCTGACTATCTGAGAAGATGAATATTTTAGCGTCCTTACCTTACATAGGTTTAAATAGTGTAAAGTTGAATGACCTGGTATACCGTGGGACACATTGCCATAGGTATCGAGCCGGAACGTCATTAAACCAGTTTAGACGACTCAATATTTCTAACTGAAATAACCTACCGAAACCGTACTCCCTAACCATTAAGTCAGCGATAGTGCAAAGCATGTGCCTTTTGGTTATGAAGTTAAGAACTTTGAGGTGTCTCATCTGGTGTATACTAGTCCTCTAGTTCCAGCTTAGTAGTACATTTAATGAGGATGTAGGGGTGAATTTCCAATACAGTAGGACGCATAGCACCTACGAACCCGAGACAGTCAAGTCTAGAAAGCTTCTAAAAATTAGCTTGATAATGGCCCTCACCATCATTGTACACATCCACCGTTTCACTTTTGAATTTTGGTCTTTCCTCGGACTTGACATGAGAATTCCAGCTAAAACGTCCCAGAGTCCCTCTGAACACCTACTCCCCTAACAAAACACAAACAAACCATAAAAAATTCATACTGCAGCCGTAAACTACAATATTTACAAACAAAAACAATTTTGTTGATCTATTTCGTTTCGTTTTTCGAAAAGCAATTTTCAATTTGCTGTCCTTCTTCCTCCCCCGCCAATTAGATGGAATTTCAATTCGAGTCAGCACAAAAAAAAAAGGTTATAAATAATTTCGCCTACAATCCCTGTTTAATTATTTGCAAAATTAATTACGGTGATGGGATTTTGTTTCCAGCGGCGGTGTCGGCGGTATGTACTGTGTACAGTGCTGGTAGGTGGTAAAACGTACGCTCTTTGGCAAAAGGTCCACCCGGGGAGTGAAAGCAATCTCTTACAAGTACCCACCGTTGCTGGCACAGACACACAGCAGCAGAGAGGATCCTCAACAGACACAGAGAAAACAGTAATCAAATCTTGAAAAAAGGATTTGTGCATCATCATCCCTTTCCTAGGATATCCATTTTCTTATTTATTTTTTTATTTTTTTTGAGTTTTCTCTTGTTGGGGCCTTACCTACCGGGTACCGTCTGCACTGTGCACTGTGTGCTCCGAAAATCTCAGGCAGCATCCTTTAGCCTTGCATATTTCTATGTAATATTGTTTGTTACTAGTCTGCAATTATTGCAAGGATCTAGGTGATTCAGTTGAATAATTCATTTCCTTCGGGCTGAGATAGTGCTGTGAATATCCCCGACAAGGAGTCAGGAAGCGCTAATACCCTTTCTCCGAAATAATTACCTTAATTTTCTAAGTAGGGGTTTTTCGGCATCTTTTTTGTGTTTCGCATTTTTGTTTATGCTTTTCTAAGGACACCCAAGTCCTTTTAAGGAAATCACAAAATCGCTAGCTCGACGATACATGTGCAATTAGATTAAAAGGGTCTCTCTTTTTTGTGTCGTCCTTAGGGTAGCTTTAAACACTAGGAAATCATTTTCCAGGACATGTAAGGATTTATTGCCGAACCGGATCGAAAGGGGATTTCATTTTTTGTATGTATATCCGCTCAGCTCCACAGGCGACCATGGAGAAACTATATTTGAAACACATCGCACAATGGAGTCAGTAAATATGTATAAGCAGGCAGTGTGTAAGCCTCTTAAAATAATTTTCAATATTTCGAAGTAAAGTTTTAAAAGGGACTTCCGGTCTGAAAAGTCATGTAAATCGATTGATGTCGTTAAGGGTGAGGGGACGTGGCAGAGGGAAACAATGTCGAAAATTAATTAAAACCGAGCAGTGGGACCGGCATGGTACACAGCTATTGTGGTGATTACAATCCAGGCTTTGTCTAGATTTGAATATTAAATTTATTGTTGCAGGACACACAGTGAGTTCTGTGTAATTTTAATTCGTATTCAATTAACTGCAGAGGATCATATTGAGTGCAGGATAATAAGATAAAAGGAAGCTGTTTCATATTTTCTGGCCATTTGGGATATTTCAATATTTTTGTTTTGGAGAAAGATATTCCAAGAGAAGTTGCGTAATGGTTGTCAAACATAGGTTGAAGGAAGCTAAAGAAAATATGGAAAATACCACATCGACAGGCTGACGGATTCTACGGTATGGCTTCAGATAAGGGACTAGTTTATGCCAGGGATGGACCCAGTCAGTAGCTCTTTACCAGTGAGCTGTTTTCGACACTGGAGTGGAGAGCATTATGTGTAAAGTGCATGTCAGCCAGCGAGCTTGACTTACTAAAGATACCTTGAATGGGCTGATGGGCATACTGCAGCTATACCGGCAGCGAATAGGCGCGAGTTAGAGTCGCAATATCTCATGAAAATGAGAAAAATGCTTACTAACGTGCGAGTTGACAAGGAAAACTATATCATCACATTGGGTATAGAATCGGAAAAAGGAGGAAGCAGGAGTGATAGTCATAGAACCATCAAAAAACTATAAGATGAATGGTCTAGACTCTAGATGGTTACCTACTGATTTCGAATGAGGTTCAGCTCATAGAGTAGAGGGAACATTTTGCTATGGTTTCGAATCTTGTATGATTCTAACTCCTACTAAGTTGGCCGAAACATAGTATCATAGTATCAGAGCTCACACCTAAGCTTTACCGAAGAGTGGAAGAAAGAAATACTTGTTCAGCGGAGGCTGTCATCTCGGTCAGAACACTTCGCCAAGAAAGTGTGTCTGCCCTCTCAAAGGACCTCTACTAAGCGACTACAAAGTGACTGAATACAGGGACACATCGAACATGAAGATACTCAGACATCATGGACTAAAAATCCTAAAGTGACGATGTAAGGATTCGTTTATTGTAAGCTTAGTGGAGTACTGAACTACTGTCCACAATTAAGTTCCTCGGTACTTATTTTTATCGGGGTGCAAGAGAATAGTGTTCCAAAAAGAACCTTTTGACTATAAAGCCGTATATGCTCCTATACGTCTGTAGTCCCATATAGGATCATTAAAGGAGTTCATTGCGTGTACTGTACCTCTCTACTTAAGTCATGTGACAAGGACTTTTAAACCACAAGAATGACAGGATGAAGAAAAGTGCTGAATTCGTGTTAAAAAAATAAGACTATGGCTCCTTCTTCTTCTTCTATACTCAGGTAACCAACTCTTCTTTGTTTAGTCTGAGATCCAGAACACAGTGGCAGGCGAGGACTTTCTCAATGGAAGCTAAAAGTCAGCAGAATGATTTAGCTCCTCAGTAGAGTACTTTTGGAAAAAACAGTCTCTGCCTATGACAGAATGGTCTCTAAATTTTTTACACACTTTTCGATACAAGATCATGTCCATCTTGATGATGGCACCTCCGTGTGGAATTCAAAACCTAGCTTCTCGTAACTATTTTCAGAAGCCTTTGAATCACAGTAGATGAGTCAAATACCCGGGAAAATTAGGTAAGGAAATCATTAGTGTTGTTTGGGAATCGAACAGCATACTAATCCAGGAACTCTCTTAGCCACGGCAATCATCAGGACTACACATATTTAGCTCACAAAATCTATAAAAGAAATACGTTTCGAATTAAACTCCTACTAAGCCACGTTTACGTCTGGCTTATGATAACATTTATCAAGAAGATACGTTGGAAATTCCAATTTGTAACGAATATTTCAATATCAATAAATTTCGAATGCCTAAAGGACATCCTAAGAGAGAATGGGGAATCGTAAAAGAATTGTTCAATGGAAACGTGTCTTTTGCTGCACAGTATCCTTTATAAGATATAGTGATAGGGAAATCGTTAGCTCTGTCGACCTAGAGCATGGTCTCAAGGAATGTCTTACCAGGGATCCCAGTAATATACTTCTCGAAGGAGGTTTTAGCTCCCATGTGTGGGAAAGGCTGTTTTACCGAGAGCAGAAGGACATCCTTGAGATGTACGATGGTAAAGTTTTTGAATGTGAATATGTTTGGTGAGTTCCACTTAATTATTCCAATCGAAAAGTTCGGCTATGGCCAAATAAATTAAATCGTCATGACGCCTCTAAGAATGAAATTCAATCCTTAAAGTCCTCCCTATACCCTCACATGCAGGTAATCAATTTACTTAACCTGATGAATCAATCATTTCCCCATCATCTACTCACCCTTTTCCAAATAAATGCAAATGACCACACCCCCTAAAAATTAAACTCAAAACCGAATGCCACATCCCCCCCCCCCATGGTAGGGCAAACTTTTGCCAAATCTCATCTCATGTGGCATTAGGTTTCACTTAAAATTCATCCAAATATCTGCATAGATACACAAACTTTAACCCGGTTAGGGGGGATCGGGATAATTGTTTAACAATCAGCCAACATTACCTAACCAATTCCAAATAGAGGATATTTTTCCAGAACTCTATCCACCCAACCCCAGCCATGACAGTTAAATTCTTATGCAATTAAGTCCTGAGAGCAAGAAAATGGCTCCTGCTGTGGCACAACAAATTTTATGGCCACCCACCCCCTCGCAGGACTTAAGGGATGAATTGCAAAGCAACAAAGAGAGAAAAAAAAAGATACAAATTAAACAAAACAGAAGCACCTTCCAACTAGCAAGTGGTATCAACACCACATTATGGTGTCCTTCGGGTGTAATAATTCATTTTGGGATAATTTCTGAGATGAAAACCAACAAGCAAAACCCTCCGGTAAGACTGTGTGTGTGCAAACATAAGTAGAGGGTTGAAACAATTACCCCAATAATAATTAATGCAGCCCACCATCCATCCATCCCCCCACGATGCAAGCACAGTTGCACGGCACCATACCGAGTGGTCTTGAAGTTCAAAATCATTGTCGTAAGGTCCTCGCTGCCAGCCAGAACCAGAAAACAGATAGACAGAGAAACCCAGTGCCAGGACGAAAGGCATTTCCAACCTAAGCACCTGAAAGTTTATGACCAAGTGTTTTGTGTATGCGCCATGACACACACGTGCACACATGCATACAAACAACAACAACAACAAAAAAAACTTTCCAAAAGGTTGTTTTCATTCCGGTGACTAAGTGGAATAAGTCGAAAAAAATAAAAAAAAAAATCACTTTATCCCTCGGCAAGGACATTTGTTTGGTCGACTGCACTTGGGATCGTGTGGGGAGAGATGGATGGATTGTAAGGGGCTTCCGTTTTGACGGTGGAATCAGTGCAAGAGGTGCGATTGTTCTCTACACAGAGACAGAAAAACAAAAAAAAAATGGAATTCAAGAGATAATTCCAGCCTTGAAAGCTGACACAGGATATGAAGTTCTATTGGAACAATATTTGACAGAGAGTTGGCCTGCCTGGCATGTCGAGAAATGAAAGATAAGAAATTTGAAGGATGATTTTCTAAAGGTCATGTGAAGTGGATTACAAGGTTACAATGGCACACATGTTGTGGGTTTTGAAATAAATCGTTTAACATGGATTTGATTTGTTCCGTTTCGAGGAATGATGGACTTACCTTCTTCAAAATATTAGGAACTCCCAGTCCTGTGGAGCTCACGAGAAATAAAGGGAACGACAGCCGGAAAATGGTCTTCCTTGATATCGAAAACACAAAAGCACACGCGAGAGTTCGAACGAACAGGGTCTTATGACACGTTCCAACAAGTGCTTGTTAAACAAGTGAAGTTGAACAACTGCCCAAAATTTATGTAATACGCATCAACAATTCACAAATCACAATAAGTACGGACAGTAAAACGCTTGTTTTGGAGTTCAACAAGTTGAGAAACAACAGGAATTGGGGAAAGGAGACTGACAGTGACCGACTTGTTAGAAGTCAACAAGTAAATTTATTTTCTCTCCGACAGACTCATTTGTTAAAGTCCTTCAACAGGTCGAGGGGAAGTTTCTTTTAAACAACTTTTGCTTGTTGTTGTGTTTTAGAAATGGTCTTTACTTGTTGAACATAGCTAAACAAGTGCTTGTTGAATTGTTGGACTTGTTGTCATAGACCCGAGATATATTATTAACCAGAATGAGAACTTGATCAGCTTTTAGATCCAATTCATGAAAATCACACTGAAAGATACTGAAACTCGGAAACGTCTAGCTCGGTTAGGGCAACCAAGTTGGATCAACAAAAATATTAGCAAATAATTCCCTGTTACCCTAATCTGCGTCCCAGGCGAGATAGGAGCATAGGTGGTAACTAAAAGGACGTTAAATTGGCCAGATTTGACCTGGTGTCAAGCTTTTTAAAATTTGCCGAAAAGCTTCTCCTTTCCAAAGATCGAAGGAATATCTGTCGGTTGGTAGCACGCAAGACTGGACATCACGTTCAACACTCTTACTATGGGTACAACGATGTAAAGCCGATACAAGGACCCTCGACCTTTGTAAATATCCAGATCTTGGTGAGATGCTACTAGGAGTCTAGCTGTGAGTATGCCATCGTCAGATATTATTTTTTGGCTCATCAGAGCTGTTAAATTTTAGGACGCATTTTTCTACGAACACCAAACTTCTGACATTCCAAGTACATAAACAAAATGACAATTAAATACCAATAACCACCATCAACCACTGTTTCGGGTCAATGTGTCATTCTCGGAAATTGATTGGACATGTTGCCGTTGTTTCAGGTCAAAGAACAAATGTGAAGGTCAGAATTCCAAGTATTGCGTTGACAGCTCCTGTCATTACTAAAACAACGACAACATCGCTATATCACGAAATTTAATCCCAAAGTGTCAAGCACAGTCAATGCCGGGGAAATCAAAACTAAAGCTCCTCCGATGCCAGGATACCGAGAATTGTTACAAAATCCAACCTTAATCGATATTTTTTTTTTCCTCTCACCTTTTAATTTATAAATTGCCAACCTCTCGGAGAAAAAAAAAACAACAACAAATCACTCAACTTTTAAATACGAAAGGTAATTAATTTACAAATCCTTTGCCATCGTTTCCTTTCCCAATAAACCATATCCTTGACAAAAAAATAAAACGTTAATTCCCGAAAACAAAAGAAAATTCATGGGAACCAAGAGCAGCTTGTAAATTTCAATTTTGTCGCTTAACTGAAGTACAAACGTCGCCATTCGGATGGGACGAGCAAAAAGTAAGAAAAAAAAATAAAAAATTAAAATATACCCAGAAGCGAAAACCCTTCACCCAGATGCCAGATGATGAGAAGAAAAGGAGTTTTGCAGTAAAAAAAAACATCCACACACATCAAAAGCAAGAGTGGAAGCACAACAAATATTTATTTATTTTTTTTTGAAATAAGATTCCTTTGAGTCCTTTTTCATGTTGCAGTTTGTTTTTATTTTATTTATTTTTCTGTCTATTTTGTTATAAAACAAAAAAAAAAAGAAATAAATAAACAATCTTATCAAGGTTATGCCAACAGTTGCAGTAAGGACATTTTTTTATTTACCACACAGTGGCTCAGGAGAAATGTGGGTATAGGTTCGGTATGAGATTAAGGACGATGGCGACGACTTGGGAAAAATTTGTAATTTTTTCTGTGATTCTTAGTCTCGAAATGATATACATATGTATGCGACGATTTACAGCCAGTGCTGGAATCATCATGATACGTGATCATCGCAACCATTGCATCAATATGTTCAGGCTTTTAAAGTTTTGAAATCAATTTGTGTCTAATAATGCCACAGGGATTGAAAGAATGTTAATTTAACCAAGCATCGATGATCATTGGAGGACAAGATATGTTGCGGATAGAAATTCTCTAGAAGGCTCTAACTGGCGCCCAACTATGGTAACAGGCTGCAGGAAGAATGGAAGCTAATTATTGATCCTTACAAAACACTGCCTTAAAAGTGCAAAGGCAACTGCGCTCATGTTCAGTATTAATTCCAGCAATACCGTGATGGTATCTTGAGAACTTTTCCTGTTCCAAATAAACTAAAGACTTGTCAACACTCTATTAGTTTGGGTTGGTTGAAATGACTACCAGCTTAGGATCCTGCCTCGATCCTCTGAGGCTCTACAAAAGATGTTCACCAGCCTTGCACTATATAATACTTGTCTGCTACACAGTACCTCCTTCTGACACTATAGTGCCGATATGCAATCTATTGAGAGAAATCAAATTTGAAGAGCATTTTAAGTTCAGTTTTAGCCAAATTCGGTTTGTGGCTAGATACATTGGTCCACCAAAGATTTGTACTCATTGAGTTTAAATTTCAGTTTGCATGTAAAATGACTGAGCTTAGCCTTACCAATCCTTATAATGTCACTATGCCCTGGCACCCAACAAAGACCCAGTAAGAGACCTTCGGCACTGTAGAGCCTCTAAGGAATCAATAGAGGTCGATTCCAAAAAAATTCATTACTACTTGGCTGTCCGAAAATATGCGGATATCCCCGGCAAATATCACGCAAATATCCTTCAGACCAGATAACATTTCTGGAGTCTCTTAAATCTTCACCTGGTATACGAAAGAAGAGCGAAAGAAGAGCTTGTCAAAACAGCTTGGTTTTTAAGCCATCACTGCAATTAACTTATCTTCTTAACTTGCATCTTCATTCCAGAGCGGTCTTTTGCCAAAGAAATAGAGATGTGGGTAGTATATTCCTGGCTTTGCGGAGATTATGAATTTGTTCGGTGAGGCATGGCCAATTTCCATTTCTGTCATTATGGGGTGACTTCAAGGTGAACAGCTGAACTTACTGTCATTTGCGTGCTAAATATATCAAAGAGTATCAGATGAAGCATGAAGTCCAGTTCAGCAGCGATAGTTGTGCGTAGGACGTCGCTTTTACTCAGACAAGCAGTACGCTGGACCTTACATAGATAGTTGGAGCTTGTAGCATCGCTCTAATGACCGAAATGAAGAAATGTAGAAGCGAGAAACGTTCACCAATAGCTTTTATGAAAAAAAAAAAAAGTTTCACATGGCTTTCGTGACAGGCTTGGTTGACAGTTCATACTTCTGGTATTCGGAATGCCATTACCTAGCCATGCACCTGAACGCAGCACCTACTAAGGGAGGACAATAATTACAACGTAACATTCCACTTTAAACTTCAAAGCCACCTTCTGTTGTGTGGCTTCTAGAAGGCTCGTGACAGAGTTGTATAAGTCGTGCCTTACGTACAATTATAATCATTATTTAGGCTCGCACAATACTAAGGCGGGTTTAAAGTTTAAAGTGGAATGCTATAAGTTGGAAGTAGCAACTTACCCATTATGTTTAGGACATCTTAACTGAACTGATGACGTATTGCCTGAATCAAGTGAATCAAGTCTGGAACCAGAAACAAACCAAAGTTGGGCTAAAGGAAAATATTTCTGGATAGCAGTTTGAGAAAATTTAATTCTCTGTTCACTAAGAAAGTACGTAACCATAGATTTGCGAAGATGTGTTCGAAATTTTGTGAATTTTTTAATCATACGCGAGAAATCAATGGTTTGGCAGCTCTCCTTTAATGTTGAGTCGATATTGTTAAACGTGGTACTACCATTAGTAAGCTTAACACAGTTTTAAATTCATTTCCAGGATTTTCAGAGCGTTTTAAACAAAAAACGTATGTAGAGAGGCAACGTAGTCTGGAATCATTAGTTTATCCTTGAGTGGACACAGAATCCAAACAGAACACCAAAAGAAATCATTGGTGATAGGAAGAATGCTACTCTTAAGCGAAGTGGGCTATGAAGCGAAAGATACTACTTCCGTCAATATTCACCCCGTCACCCAAAGCTACTTTCACTTCCGCAAGAGGTTGTTTGGAAATATGGAGGTCCGTCTGGAATCATGGTTTATCATAGCGTTCTACGGCCTATTAAATCTCAGCGACTATGGTATCACTATAATGCTTATCTCAGGCTTAGTTTTAGACTGCCAATCCCACATCCCACAGTCGATGAAGCTACTAGAGAAAGACAATCCTTTCTTTGCCTGAAATCATCTAATCGGCTTTCGACTTTATCAAGTGACTGGCTATGGAAGACCAATTGGACTAGACAAACCTATTCAAAGATTTGAATAGATAAACTCAACAATTCAACCGAAAAAGGACTTCTCTAAAAATTGAATAAATTTAATAAATTTTTAAATTTTTGATATACCAAGCCGATGTAACGAATCGACTAGCAAAAGGGTTAAGCTTTCACAGAAAATCCATTATTTCCGAAATCCTTAATCAAAAATAAAAAAAAAGGAGATTCAGCTTACTCTCCATGGATTGATTCATTGCCCCCAATTTATGTTCAAAGAAAATGTATTAAATAATCCAAAGGAAATCGTTTTATCTGCCAAGGACCTTCGGGTGTACATATGTACTAAAACACATTTCCAAGGACCACGAATTTACATTTTCCCCCAACCAGACCTAACTAGGAAGTGACCTTAATTCATTTACATTAAACTCACTCAATTGTCCATTGCTTAATAAAGGACCAAGCTTTAATACAGCATACACATCTGTTGACTCTTCACACACAAACACACTGCCATAGACGAGAAGAACCCTTTAATCCTTTCACCACACGAGTACGGCCAAAACAATTGGAACTATTGTGTGCGATTAAACAATAGATAACCGCTTTAAACTTTCGTAGGTATTTTGAAAATGCAAAATTACCCTCTGGCATGATATGGCACTCTAACCTAACCCATTGTGCTCTAAATATGTATGTAAAACGATTTTGGTTTTTTTTTTTTCTGTTTTGAGTTTTGAATTTCAAAAACTGCTCCTCCCACATGGCCATTACAAAGTGACTATTGACCACCGGAAGTGACTTGTGTGTTGGGATTATCCTTCAATGTGATGCGACTAACTATTTACCAGTTTTGTGTAAAGATATACTTACAGTCGAAACAAGATACTCGAGATTCCACTAAAGGATACGGGGCCGTAAAATATTTTGGCTTTTCTTCTTTGATTTAAGGTAAAGTTTCCGGAAATGCCTGCGGGATCGGAATTTGGGCAATTTAAGATTTATGCCTTTGTATTGATGAAATTCCCATCCAATGGATGGGTTTGGTGCGATGCGATGCAGCATTGTTGGGATTGATTGAATATTTCTCAATATATACGGAAGTGTACCTCTCTCAGGAAGATAGATGGACAATTCTCTGTCTGTGTGGTTTTACAGGATAAAGATGTTCCTCCTAAGTGACCAGTTTTGACGTACACCTGACTCATTTGTCTTTCAATGCAAATGAAATGCTTGTAAATAATATTTGTCATCAGAGTGATAGGTGGAGTCATTTTCATTCTACGTATCTACAGGCTGACCAGATAAGAACGATAGAGAAAAATATTAAATTGAAATAACAACGGTGTGAGATACAAGATTGGTTGTGGCTGTATTTGCAAGCTACTTTCATGCCATTAAGTACAGAATGGCACATCATTCAAATGGGTGCCTTGGCTTGTCTGGCAGTGCTTCATGCGGTCGGTCGAATTTTTCATGACTCGACTCAAAATGTTCGGTGTTATCCCGGGGATACCGTGTCAAATGTTGACCTCGAGCGTAATCGTAAATCAAGGATTTGACGTTGCCCCAGAGAAAACAATCGAGTGGTGTCAAGTTCCATGACCCAGGCTGCACAATCTCGAGGGTTGCGTCACTTGTATGGCATGTTACGCCGTCTTGTTCGAACCACAGCTCGGATATATTGATGTTGTCGAGCTCTGGCCACGGAAATCGGATAACATCTATCTACACCTGAGACCATTGACAGAAACGGTGTCTCCTTCGCCATGACATAAACCGCACCAAATAGTAAGCTTTGTGGAGGTATTGACGCTTTGTCGAATACTTGGTTCGATTGTGTTCGCTCCAACAATGGCAATTCTGCTGGTTGACATAGCCTCTTAACCAAAACGGGGCCTTGTCCGAGAAGATTTGTTTTTACCCAAAATACGGATTTTAATATTTACAAATGATGTTCCCACGTTCAGCAATCATAGAATGATGAATGATAGAATGGCAAATTTTACTAAATATTTTGACAGCTAAATGTCATTGGTAACTTGGACAGCTGCTAAAAAATAATAATTGAAAAAAGTATCATTGCTATCTGGTCACCCTGTTTGTGAAGTTAGAAAGCTTGGACGAAGTTATCTTCTTAGAGAAGGGACGAGATTTTTATTAACTGAAACAAGAAAACGATTCTTTAATGCCTGGTTGACTGTGTTTAGTCCACGGGCTCATTTCACTTAGTAAAGCACATGGAAATTTGGACTTCAACAGGTAAAGACCTTACACATGAGGTATTCATAGTCTGCGTCATCTTAGAGCAGATGAATCTAGAAATTCCACATTTTTACCAAGAATCGAATGTTTCTTGGTTTTGCCACTCATGGATGGTGGAAAGCCGTATAGTAACAGTGGCAGCATTGAGTCTTAAAAGCATTAAGTTCCACTCTGCTGGTTACCCATTTATGATGCTGCCAAGGTCAGAATTCAAAGCGTTTAAGATTTGGGAGCTTTCTACTTAATTCTACGAACGAATGTACATCTTCAGGTGTAGGAGTATATGAGAAGCGATAAATGCTTTCATCGATAAAGGGGGGATAGAGTGGGTTAGAAGTCAAGAGATACCATAGAACCTTGAGGAGTACCATAATTTATTCCATGAATTGCTGCCTAAAAATCGTTAAAAATTAGTTGGTTCGAAATATGGGAAAAGTATGTCTAGTATGGCAGAATTTTTTTGACTTTATGGAACTTTTTAAAAAATGTTATGGTAACGATGCTGTTTTCACCAGACCCATGTGAAGGTACTATTATCAGGTCTGATACTAAAAACTAAGTCATTTCCTTTTATAGGTATGAGGAACCTTGTAGCGAGAAAAACAATTTTGTTTCCGAATCGGAAAATTGATAGACAAGACTATCGATCTGAGCACGTGAATGTCAAAGACAATCCAGTCCATCAGTCCTATGGGAACAGGCTCATAGTAACGAAGAAATTTATGAAAATGTCGGGGAGAAACTTCATAGGCACGTTTGGGTATTAAGCGCACTTCGATTCCAATGACTTTTGGATCTGGGGAGCACCAGTCTGTCATATTAAACAACAATTTTCGATTCATCCTCAAAGAGTGACAGTTTGGTGTGACCTATGAACGGAGTCCAATGATTGCTTTTCTTTTTTTAAGAAAGGGTCGTCGAGAGTAGATAATGACGACAATGTAAGCCAAGTGTCAAGTTTTGGTCTGGAGAGAGAAACCTTCACTTTTTTGGACTTATTTTGCAAAGTTAGAACTATGCACGTGAACGCTATGGCTCAGTTGTGTTTAACAGGGCTGTAGAAAAAGTTGGTGAAGCTATTGGCAATTAAAAGACTCAAAGAGCGTTTGCCCACAGCCAACATCATAGAACTACATACCTATGTATCTGATGCTTCCTTTTGAAGTTCTTATACACATACATATGTCGGGAATAATCATAGTTTTTTCAAATCAAATAAAATCTTCCTTTGAAACAATTGTGTTTGTATGACAAAAACGATGGAAACTAATATTTGATTGTCACAACAGATTTTCCCCAGAGATGGCTGGTCATGCGAAAATAGGATACAAAGGCAAAGGACCTCATGGGATCGGTAGTTATGACTTTGGATTTATTTCGATTTGCTGAATATTGACGTCTGCTTATTATGTCTCATTATTTTGAATAAATTTAATAAAAAAAAAAAAGAACACGTGGAAATGATTATCCAAATTTACACCAAAAGGTTGTAGGTTTTTCACGTAGTTTCAGTTAAAATGTTTTGTTATAGGTAGATCAAGTGGGCTATAGGTTGGTGGGACAAATAAAGTTCGCCTACTATGCTTGGAATATAAAAAAAAAAACATAACTACACCCCCGATCAGCGTGATTATAGTCTTAAAAACAAAGGACTACCTACACATGAACCTACATTGTACATTTGTCCAAGAATCCCATATTCTACATAACCTCTTAAAAAATCGTAATATCGTATACGTAGCTTTTAGAAACTTAAAATTGCATTTAAAGTTAAAATTAAAATATGTGAATGGTTGGACGGATTGATAAATGTTTGAGGCAACTGCTGCTACTTGGAAGACGAACTGAATGCTCTACAAGACATTGATCCTGGCAGTTCTGCTATATGGAGCTGAGCGCCAGATGATAAGAATGAAAGTAGACCAGATTTTGAGAATTATCGAGAGCATTTTCTGATTCCATCTGGAAAAAGGGCGAATGGAGGGGAAGTTATAATGACGAACTCTATGAACTGGACCAAGACGTGGATGTTGTCCAGAAAGTCAAAACACGTCGACTACACTGGCTCGGAACTACATCGAGCTAAAAATAAATAAATACTTGGAGCTACAGGTCGATGGGACACAGGGCCTAGCTTCTCACAACCATTCATGTTGTGCGTGTTATATTCTTCACACGAATGGAAGGGGCCTACTGTGGCAATTTGTTATTTGAAAAGCTTTCTCAGGACAATTGTACTCTCGGATGTTTGTCAGACGCTCGCGAGAGGTGGGGCCGTGAAAAACTTTTTAGGTGTTCCCTGACTGGGATTCGATCTCGAACCCCTTGTTCCATAGTCCAACGCACTAACCACTGAGCCATGGTTCGGATGCCAGAGCGTTGGTCAGGGCAACTGGAAGCAAAGTACTTGAAATCGAAGAGAGTTGAAGGCTCCCATGTAGCTCTTCTTGGGTTGGAAGCCCATTAAGTAAGTAAGCTATGCCTAATCTTCAACTGTGGATGCTCTAAAATATAAGACCCAAGTCTTCATCAGTCTTCATCAAACCAAAAAAGACACTGAACAGCGCTTATGGTTAGGTACCCAAATTGGTGGAACTGTCGAAGCATTTTTCTTCAAAATGAGGTTGGTTCTCACTTCACGGTCAATGGAGATCGTTACTCTACCATGACCTTTGAATATTTCTTTGAAAATCTCAATCAAATTGTGTCAGGTATTTTTTTTATCTGAGGTTGTACCGCCCATAGAACCTTTCTAAGAGAAATTGTTTCTTGGTTTTCATCGAACTCTAATTCAGATGAACATATGCTATGTATAGATAACGAAAAACGTTCACATGACGTGTCATGGCAAAATTTGGATTTTTTTCGAAATCGAAGCACTTTATGTCATCCTAGCATTCCTGACAGCACTTGTACACTCTGTCAGGAACCTAAACGAGTGGCATTCAGGAAACAGTTGCCATATTTCCTGGACAAGAAAATGAGTAATAAAAAAAAGGAGAACTCCAGAGAGCGTATTTTTTGCAAACTATTGGTCCTTAAGAAATAAATAAGGACCGCACGTCCTTAAGAAATAAAAAGAGAAGGGAATCGAATAAAATCCAAGAATACAAAAAAAAATGTCCATTCTTTCCATTGCTTCTCTTTTCAAACAGTTTCGTTGTAAAAGAACAAACAAATACGAAACAAATCATCATTTTCATATACTGCTGTGTAAGTAAGGAATTATACTCCTTCCTGGAATAATGTTGAAAACATTTTACAAATTTTCTGAGGCTCTGAAGCGTTGTCTAATAATTAAATTTTTTTTCTTTTTGCATGACGACACTATTACGATCCAAGCTACATACATCAAAATAGGAAATATGGCACGAAAGGGTAAAACATTTCTCAAGGATTCTGGAACTATCTACTTGAAAGCAACCACATAGCATTGTTAATATCAAGATTATGACGTTCCGTGCTTATATGTACAATTCTATTGACAGAGAAACTCGAACTAAGATGCTATTCCAAGCAATGACAGCTTTCACTTGAATTCTTGAGAACCCCGAAGTGGTGGAGGTAGAGCAGAGCAACAAAATCACAAAATTGAACTAAACTGACACATCACTCGAAGTTTCATAACAGACATACAAATACCAAACGAATAAGTGAGTGATTAATGGTGATGCAGTTTAAATAGACTCATTTTCCAGATTCCAATGCATTATTGATGATCCACAACATGGTGCACTTGAGGCTCTACATTTCCGAAACATGATGAGCGTTCGTTACCATACCATGACAAATGACCATTTGTTACCTTAACTGGTCAGTATGGACATTTATCTCACCCGAGAAACTATTGATTTATGTTAGCTTCAAGGTGTATTCTGCGCCAAAAACAAAAATTACTCCAATTTGTTGAATTCCAGTTCCATGACAGTGAATTCCAAGATTCTGTCGATTTCACGGTTGGAATGCGTGGCGTAATTGGTGAGATTATGTCCCATTTGTGCACAAAAGTCAAAGCCATCACTGAACTAGCCTAATCCTCAACAGACTTAAAATACTCGCTCACTTGAGGAAGAATTCTGTACCAAATTTATAATGCACTTCTAATGGACCAAAGCAAGTGCCAACATATTCGTACAACAGAGTCACTCATGGGAAAACCCGTGACCGAGTTTGCCTGGAAATATCATTCAAAAGCTACCACAAGGTGTACTCCAGAGTACATCGTCAAAAATTGCATGAATGTACTCAAAATTTTGAAGGTAAAAGTACCAGGCATTGCCGGGAACGTTTATATGTATATTTCTAACATTTTTGTTATAATTTTCCTTAAGATTTTAGAAACTACTCAAGGAATAGGAATATCCTGTCAATTTCCTTGATTTTCAAACATTCTCACAAGAAAAAACAAAAAGGACTACTATAAGCTACACTAGACTGTGATCAAGTTCAGAAATTTATTCAGCTCGTGGCACTTTCTGAATAAATTAGTTCCCAAGACACTTGAGGAAGTTGGTGCAAGAACTTTATCCTCAAATGAGTCCTTAAAAATCCTTGTTTCTCGTAAATGACTCATTTACAAAATTTTTAACAATTTTTTTTAAATTTAAGAAACCACATGCCATTTATTCATTTTCGAGAAGGACACTCAAAAAACAAAAAAAGGAAAGAGTGCATTCTCCTACAAAATCCACGATTAAAGTGGCAGCACTGTCCCTATAACAACGCAGATACACCAACACACAGAAACCGAAACATGTAGAGTCCTAACCAAATAGTAATAAGCATCACATTGGGTGATGTCCTTTTTCCGCTAAAAGCTTTCACAAAAAACAAAAAAAAAATTCGAAAAACCCCCTCGGAAGACGAACAAATCGCTCCATTACGGCAGAAGGGAATCATGTGCCGAATGGGGAATTATCTTTTCTAGTATCCCGTTCGTTCCCGCTCGTTATCCTTGAGAAGTAGGCATGTTCTGAATTCGCTCACCTTGAATCAGCACAAGTGCGTGTATTCCATTTCACTGGGCAGATAGATGGTGTTCGTTCAAGGATGCTCTCGTCTAGTATTATTCTACATAATCCAGAGAAGGAACAGCAAAACTATTTCTTATTTTTTTTTTTTTTTGTAATGACACACAGAAAACACACAGAAAAGCAGAGAAAAAGGATTTTCACACTCGAACGAGGATTCAAATTGGATTTGCCCGCAAAGAACAACACGACGAAACTTCTTTTATTTTTCTCTGTCTTGTAACCCTCACCCCTTTGCCTGGGTGACACTGAATTTCAAGGATATAATAATGAAACACATTTGCACCAGTGAATGTCCTTCCACTATCATGCATGACACGAATCCTTGAAAGTGAAAACGGAATTTTTTTTCATTTCATTTCACACACTTGCATGTAAAATTCCCCGTGCGGTGGTGGACCGAAAGGACATTCGAGGGAAATTATAAAAAATTTAATGATTTTGTTTATAAAAAAAAGTGACTACTGTAACAATGATTAATGTATTTTTTTTTACGGTGTATGGACTGGGCCGCGTACCTGTTTGTCGTCACTGACGCTACGACACCTGTGATATCCGAATCACGACTGAGCTCGCTGGTGGCTTTGTTGCCAGCAACAGCCTCCTCCGCAGAAGTTGTTGTTACCGATATGGTCACTGGTGAGGTTTCCACCGCTGCTGTAGTCGTTGTCGTCGATGGTGGTGCTGTTGCTGCTGGCTTTGTTGTTGTGGTGGTGGTGGTAGGTGCTGGAGCAACGACGACTGTTGCTGCTGGCTCATGGTGAGTAGCGGAGTTGGTGGCACTCTCTGTCGTGCTCACTTGGAGTAAGTCTCCACTGTTTGTGTTGCCATTTGTTGTTATGATGGTTTCATTGACCTGTGGATTGTGTGCAGATTTTTTGTGTGAGCTTTCACCATCGCTGGTGGGTTTTGGAACTTGTGGAACGTGTTTTGCCGACGCATACTCAACACTGGGTTTGCGTGGAGAGTTGGTGTTGCTCGTCGCTGTTGGACTCGAAACAAAGTTGCCAATTGGCGATGGATTTCTGGTTGGAATGGGTGACTCCTCCAGCTGGCAACATGTATCGCAACTGATGGTTGACTTCGTTGACTTGGTTGGCCCGTGGAGTTTTGGACTGGTTATGGTAGTTGCTGGCATTACTTCGGTTTTATTTTCTGCATCCTTTTTGAGGTTGATCGTTGCTGCAGTAGCTACATTGTGCGGCGACGAGCATGGGGATGTTATTGTGCTGCTGGTGCAGTGCATTTGATCCTGAAAATAGAATTTGAATGAATTTAGTTTGATGTGAATGGAGAAGGAGTGTATTATGAGTATGTGGCAGTGGGTGGCTTGTTTGTGTACTTGGGTTCAATTAAGTTTGATGATGGAAACGATACCTTGAATGAGGATTTTTTTGTTTCCTAGGTATGGTGTGGTATAGATAGATACAATAATGGAACCAGTGAATACGAGCGATACTGTGCAACGGGGAGAATTGTAATTGAAGCTTTGGATGAGTATTGAAATTTTGTCACATAATGTGGTCATGGCACGGCAAATACTGGGGGAGAGTAGAGTGTACATAAGTGAATTGTTTGTATCAGGATGGACTGACATAAATCACTCAGAAACCTTCACAGGCACAGACACTCAAACACGCTTAATATTCCCCAAGAGTTTAGGAGTTATTTTAGCTTAAACCGATGTGATGGCCACTATAGGGTCTGTATAAAATCCTTGAAATGGTTTGGCCGTTTTTGCCGCAGAGATAGGTCATCTCCCGAAGTGTTTTAATGTCCAAAAGAATCTGCATATTCTTAAGTTGGTATTTCAGACAATAATGCCTGCAGGGAAAGTCTGGTAGCAGCTTTAAATAGGTACACGGAATGGGTATTTTCCCATATACTACAGTCTGAGATGATGTCTTGGAAAAGATGACCAAAGTGGATTGGTCCGTAAACTACGGAAGATGATTCGATTTGGTATGTATCTACATGTCTTAGGGTGGCTCGTATGTAACGGAGTTTAAGGAGTTTCTTTTGTGAAGATGTAGAGCGATACACTTTTGTTCTTGAATGCAAGGTGAGGAGCTTTAATATTGTTTTAAGTGGAGCAGTTTGACCAAGTTTGGCCTGTTAGTGAGGGTATATGCGAAACCTTTCGGCTGTGCGAAATGGAAGGCAACCTGGCTTAAGAGTTTTGTTGATTGAGGCCCAGGTTTAAGCCAGAAGTATGCACTCTTGGTATGTTAGTTAATATCTAAAGATTGCTTTAGCATTAGAAGTACAAAGAATACTAAAAACATCCTTGCATTACCTTGTATGTCTTTGCCTTAAAGTGCACTATGGCGGAGAAGCCAAGACACCTCCCTAAGAACAGTCACTGCAGGAAATCGGTCTTACAACTCGGAAAACTTGAGAAATTCCCACTCTGTCTTTCTTACTCATTGCGTTTGCAAGAGAACTAGGGATCTGGAAAGGGATTTGTAACCTCGAGGGTAAGTTTAAAACATTTGTGTCTGACCAACCAAATATTTTCCAAAATTAAGAACAAGGGTGACTAGACATTTCGAGCTGAGATAGTCGGCTATGAAAAACATCCTGCAGATTCCCATTTTTCTAAAGGAACCCTGAAGTGCAGAGACTAAGAAGGAATCGCGACTTCAATTAGACACAATCGAATGATCCCAGTCTTTTGATTAACAACTTGACCCTCTTAGGTCAACGCAGTAACAGCACCAAACATAGTTGCTTGATGGAACAGAATACCCCTAGTCCATCCTCAGAAAAGAAAATTGTCCTCTTTACGAGAAAGAATATTATGGTTTGACTTAGCCAGTGGTAGAGTGCATTACTAATCAGATCTCCGATGAACCTTTGTGATCCTAGATATGGCATTTCCTTAAAGGTATTATAAGACCTTTTCCAGCTTCTGATCGGTTGTATGATGGCGAAAGCTATGACATAAGTATCCGACTACCTTCTCGGTTTTATTTACCTCACTTTGTCAGGGGCTATATCAATCCTTTTGGTATCATCCGCCTTGGCATTTTCATGACCTTACCTGACAGTTATGACCTGACCCAATGACAGTCGACTGATCTTACGTTAAGAACCCTCCTCTTACAGAGTCTGACTCTCTGGGTATATCTACTGACTTATTGTTGTGGATCAGAGGTCTATGATTACTGGAAATGAGATCTCTGGTTTGCAGATCTTTTGCTTTGCAATTGTTGTCCCTTTGGCTGGATCAGCTGGCAAATCTTTGGTGATGGTATGGTGAGTGCTATTAGCTGTTAGCTCATCATTACAGAAGAGCCTCCCAATCACATCGAATTTCACAGAAATTTTAAACAAACTCGTTTAACTCGCTCTTGCTTCCTGGACCAGTTGCATATGAGTGTTTCTTTAGAACGTTTCGTAACCCAACAGATTCCCAGAAGATGTACTTGGGCACATAGAGCAGTTGATGATAAGTTTGCTTTAGAGATACTCAGAGATCTTTCGGATAAAGGGGTCTTCTCTGGAGCTCTTGATATTCAGGTCATCCGTCAAATCAAAAGTATGTCTCTGAGAAAAATTGGCCTCAGGCCAAGAAGGAAATATCTGGACACCACAGTTGGTTACCATTCTCTGTGATGGTAGTCTGGTTCTCTCCTTTCTAATATCACACTCACAATAGAGTTGATCGAAAGTGTGTCTCTGTCCGAGTGGGGAGAGGCACCCAAATGGGCTTAATTTCACCCTTAGTGTATCCTTAATTTAGGCGGAGAGTCTCAGTGATATTTGGAATGAAATACGTACTGAACAGGTAATGAACTTAATGATAGCCTTCGATGAGAGTTCCTTTTATGGGTTTGCCTAGTACGACTTCAACTAGGTAACCCCAAACTGAAAGGATAAACAAGCTTTGTAACCGAACCCGCCTTCTGATTAAATGTGTCCACAGAACTTTCTTGCATCGCAGGCTACTCCACCAGATGCCAAGAGTTGCTCCCAATTACTACGATCTAAGTATCTAAAGGCCGTTAAAGGTAAGGGAATGGATAAATAATATACCATGAAACCGATTAAATAAGGATTACTTGCCCTAAGGACCCTGCAGACTTCGACTGCTTAAACTACCCGAATAATGAATTCAACTACCGACTTTTTGGCAGCTCCATTCCGCACTCATTAACTTGGCTTCCTCCTCATGCATCGCGCACAAAGAACATTTCGTTAGTATGCGAAAACTTTAAGCCCGAAACCCCTTCCTGCAGCCGCCTTTTAATTCTTAAAATAAGCACAAACGGTTCGCAGAAAACTTTGTTGCTTCTTTCCACCAACCAAGGAATAGGACCTGAACTCAAAGACAAAGCCAATGTACATAGCTCCACTACCACTTGCGGAACTTTTGTGTTTTTTTTTTTGAGTTCCAAGGTACATAGAATGAAATTTTCTAATTATCTCGCCCGTGGAACAAAAAAAAAAAGGAAGAAACAAACAAACTTTTCCACTCACCCTGTGTCTCCTGCGAGGACCCACGCTAAGAGATTCTTCACTGCGAGCATCGTAAAAGACATCGTCATCCTCATCAGCATCGGGGGTGGTTGTTGTCGTTGTCGTAGTTGTTGTAGTGGTGTTGCTACCTTTATCAGTTCCTCCTTCGACAGTGGCATCCTTGAATTCCTTCTCATTGTATGCGGTTTCGAATTGCTGCTCAGTGGAACGGTGTTGTTTCCCTGCAGACGCAGCGATTGCTGCTATTGGACTGCGTCTTCCTGATACTTCAAGATTTCCAAGACGGCAACCTGCCACTGTACCGTCGTTATCATCCTTCTTCAGTGCTGGGATGTTGCCTTGCTTGTCATTCATGGAAATCACTGGCGGTGGTGGTGGTAGCTGTTGAGATTGTGCAACGTCTGATTGGGTCACCTTTTGTCTCGTTAAAGTGCTTCCACTACCTCCACCCGCACCAGCACCACTGGGAGTATACTCTCCAGGAGTAGTTGGCATCTTGGTAGTTTTCTTCCTCGGTTTGGAATCAACCTCGTCTAGCTTTCGGGGGGCGGTAATTACTTTTCTGTCCGTTTCCATAGTAACCAAGGCTGACTGTTCGACGACGGGACCTTGTTGCTTGTCGTGCTTCTCCTGGCGCTCCAGCTTCTCCTTGGTTTTGATTACTTTAGGACTCGGCTGGGGACTTTGATGTTTGACATTGTTGCTGGAACTACTTTGGTTGGATACACTGCTGATATTGGTGATTTTTTGGCTTTTTTGCGACGATGCTGTACCCTTTGGTATTGCACCTGTAGTTGCGGTCGATGCTGCGGGTATCGATGCTGCCGATGGGATACGATGAGTGACAACACGGTCTAGGGAAGCGTATTCTCCGCGGTCACGTGGCAGAGGTGCAGGTTGCTGTTGCTGATGGTTTTGTGATTGTTTCCTTAATGAAGAGAAATTCTGCTGTTGTATAGTGCTTCTCGGTGCTGGCACTGGTTGACTGTGCTTCATTGATGGACGTGCTGAAACGCGATCCTTGGCCAGTGGAAGTGTCGAATACATCGATGGCGGTGGTGCTGGTGGCACTTTTATGTTTCGAAATGGACTACCACGACCTTGTTGGTATCTGAGAAGAAAACAAACGAAAAAACTGTATGTAAAGCAAGCAACATGGTAAAATCTTAATTAAGGAGAACAAAACATTTGTTGAGTGGCTGTTGAAAGGGAAACCATTGGAAAACTTTGTCAGCTCCTGCGAAGGAAAATTCTGTTGGTTTTGAATGACGTCGCTAATAACAAAGCGCAGAAACTAATTAAGCAGCTAGCTTTAGTATCTATTGGTCGTATTCTATGGAAACTTAGACTTCTAATCCCAAAACACTGCTCGAGGAAAGTATACTAAGACGTCATTGGAGCCATAGAGTAAAGTTTTCATGTTCAGGAAGCACTTACATGTGAATTTGCTTACAAGGATCCTTTTGCCCAAGGTATGCTTAAGACATGTCGGCCGCCAGATTCTCGACTGAATCCGATCCATAAGAAATATTGCTCTCAGACTCAAGTGTCTTATTTATAAAAAAAAACCGTAGTCTCCAAGCACTACCCACTGTTTGACAGTCTGATAGAACCACTCGACCTTTCCGGAGTTGAGGCAGGTAGGTCTAGTGATGTTATTGAACCGAAATTCCTGAAGGATTTAGTCGGTTTCTACCGGAGCATGCTCAACATATACTGGTCTACTGAATTGGAATCGTTATGCGAATGGGTGCATACCTCTAAACGTTGCAAGGAGTGCTCACCTTCTGCATAAACAAGTCAACTCGATGTGGCTTCTAAAAATTATAATTTTATTGGAAAGGGCATGAACCAAGTCGAGTCGATCGAGTCTTACGGCTCAGTATTGGCGATCACCAAATTTTTATGACCTGACTAGACCCTCATACCAATTTTGTAAAGGACATCATTGGGCCATATTTCCTTAAGGATGCTAGAGGCAATGTTATAACATTTACCTGTGGCCGCTATCGAGATGTAGTTAGTTGGTTGGTTAACACCGGCCCTCGATAAAGATGCACTTAGATCAGAAAAGGTCCATTGCGCTGCCATTAAGTAAGGTAAGAACCATCCACTCCTTTTTACGAAGGAGCTGCTCGGCGGCACTCAGATCGTTGAAAAGGTATTTACCTACTGTAGCCCTTCTAATAGGTGCAATTGCTGGGCATATGCATAGGAGGTCGTTGAAGAGGATGCCTAGTCCTTGAGCATGCCTACCTACAGCACAGTGGCTGGTAAGGGTGTTAACTATCTTATAGAGGTCTCCAAGGGCTCATGTGTTTTAGGAGTCCTGTAGTCCTATTTTCGTTTAAACTTGGCCAGAGCAGTCTGACAGTGTTGATTAAGCTGATGCCATCGATGGTTGGACAGCCTTATTACGTCAGCGTTGAGCAGGTATTTAGCATACGACGTTTGCGCCTCGATGTCGGTGTCGTTTATGCTATCTAAACTAGAGGAGCCTCTACTAGCCAATGCGTCAGCTTCACAATTTCTCGGTATGCTATCGAGACATGCTGGATAACTTTTTTGTACGTGAATTGGATCAACTGGGCCTACAGTACATTGTGGTTCAAACAAAGTGATGTCCCATCACACATTGCTCGTGCCACGATGCAAATTTTCTGATACATTTTTCTCGGACAAATAATGTTAAAAATCGGTGATGTCTATTGGCCCAAGCGGTCCTCTGATTTGAAGAAAAAGGTGTACACCAACAAACCAAATGGAATAACATTAGCAGTCTGCCCTTACTCTATGACTAGCTCGGGCAGGGATAGTCCATTAGAAGCTCAATTAATTCGGTAGAATCATCAGCATTCAAGACATCTTCGTCCTGGTGTATCGTGCACGACCTAGTCAAAGTCAGAGAAAAGGAAGAGACGAAGACTTAAGTGGGAACTATGCATGCTGTACGGGGTATAGTTAGCTGGGTCATACAGGGCAGATGAATACTAATGATTTCATTCGGAAAATCTTCAACTCCACTCCTGAGGGATTACTTTGAAGAAGCAACCTCATCTAACAACTCAAAGCTTAATCCGTCCATTCGGACATGCACCAAGAGAATGAGGCTTTAAGTTGGTTTACATTATACAAACGTACATGTGCATCAGTAAGCAGTACAGTGCAAAGGAGTAAGTAGAGTACCACCTCCATTTACGGTTTCAAAAGTCTACCAACAGCAATTTACAAAGACAAATAAAAACATCATCCTTTTTTGGATGGAATCATTTACCTCTGTTTAGTCTTCCCCCGAATTGATTAAATGTGCAGACTTAACGAATACATACACTGAAAACACCAGTCAAACAAAACACTCACCTTCCAGAGTGTCCTTGCTGCTGTTGCTGCTGTTGTTGTTGACTACCATTGCCAGCGCTGTAAGTTGAATCTGCAGTACTGTTCCTCTGTAACTCTGCCTGGTAGATACTCCGTTTCACATCATTAACGTGCTTGAAAAAATCCTGCGCGTACTTGTTCTGCTTCAGATCTAAATTGCTATCATTGAAGTACTCATAGGACTTCTGGCTGCTGCTGCTCTTTCTGCCGTAGTTTAAGTCATCGAAGTCGGAGGAAAAATAACTCGAAGAACAATCACAGTTCCTGCACTCGTATCGGCACGTATCCGAGAAGCTGCACTTCTCCCCATCCAAACTGCATCGTCTGCATTCGAAGGCGAATCGACAGCTCTCGGAGCTGCCAAAGTATCTGCGCTGCTGTGTAGAATAGGAGAACATTGAATCGCCCAGACTGGAGTCACTCACCTCGCCGCATCGAAAGTTTCGATTGGAGGTGTTGTCGCTACTCCTCACCGAGTACTCACTGATGATGGATACCTTTGAGTCACTTTTGTAGATTTTCGGCTCATACGAAGGCTCCGGAAGGATTTGTGAGCCACCCAAGTGTCCGCCCAAGCGGTACATACGATAATTGGGCGGTGGCGGCTGGTGGTAATGGTCCGCAGACGACGACGCCTCTAGTCTGGCCATGGTGTTGTATTTATGGTGCAACGAGTCACTGGAGGACGACGACTTTGGGTTGTTTACTCTTAGTCCCACAGTCGCGTTGGGTCCTCCGCCGATGATAAATGCGGTGGGTGGGGGTTGTCCTGAACCACCACCAGCTGGTATCCTTGACGTTCGACGGGGCTGTGGTATCGGTGGCAAAGCTGGCTGCTGGTAATGTGATTGCGGTTGGATTTGCTGAAGCGAATGATGCGGCAGATGCTGTTGTATTTGCTGGGGCACCTGTTTGTGACTCTCCGGAGGCTGTTGGAACTGCAGTATGGGATTGTACTCACCGGTAATAGCAACGGGGGTGGTTTCGATTTTATATACCCCGGGGTTATTGGGATTGTACGATTGGAATTCAAGGATGTGTGCAGCTGGTGTTGTTTGCTGTTGTTGTTGCATTTGTTTTTGTTGCTTGGATGCGAACGAGCTGCGGTTGTCGTTGCGACCCAGACTCCCGAATTGCTGCTTCGACTTGATGTTATCCTGGAGGCAATACTCGCAATCCTCTTTGGTACACTGCTGCATGCAGAGCTCACAGTCTGGGTAAATAGAGTGCGCCGGTGGTTGGCTTTGATTGGGTGGCTCTTCCGTGTCTGATGCACGGTCCTTGAAGAATATCTCCTCGTAGATGTTCTCCTCGCTGCGGGAGATGTGCTTCTTGGATCCCAAACCGCCGGTTAGTGAGTTGCGTTGCTTCTCCACGAATTTCTTTGAGGATTTCAGTCCCTCCTTGAGGAGGTAGTAGTTAAAGCTTTTGATGCCTATTTCTCCCTTCAAGAATTTTCGTCCTATTTGCATTTTCGTTGAGTCCTTTCCCCGGACGGAGAATGCATCTTCGGTGTCCACCTTCGATGAGTCTAATCCAGGCCAGTTTTCCACCTCAGGGCTGGGTTTCGGAGCTGCTGTCGACTTCACCTTCGAACCACGATATGAACGATCAATGCTGGCCAACTTAGATGGAGTGTCACCCCGCTCCAAGGAGCGCCTACCCGGCTGCGTGTTGTCCAGAGAGAGATTCCGCTTTTGCTTCGAAGACCGGTCTCGTTTCGCATCCCTCTTCTTGGGTGACTTTTCAGTCCTTTCCGAACGCTCCAAACTCCTGCCGCGTTTTCCCTTTCCCACATCAGGTGGCCTATTATCCGAGCTACTTGACCCATCCTGCTCATAACTTCCCGAGTGCTTCGCTTGTTGTTTCGCCGTAATCTTCGGCCGTTTACCCAAAGAACCACTTGTAGGCTGTGAGGCATCTCCCTTGCCGCCAGCTATCCCGCCCACCGACACACTATTCCTCCGCAACGGATTCGCCAAATGGCTTATGTCGTCCGTATAAGCTGGGTCGTCATAAATCCGATCCCTAACTGTCGATTGTGACCGGTCCTTAGACTGGAATGAAAGGAGAACAAGCAAACAAAATTAATTCACGCCTCAGTTGTAATCAATTTATTGTGGCTAAGTGAACAGAAAAGAGCGAACGGGCAACAATTTTAATTGGAAACAAAATCTTCGTCAAGGACCAAAAAGAAAAATGGAAAAACAAATATCAACAAACGAATGAGAATCAAAAAGGCAAAGAGGAGAGAAAAAATCTTTTCATTTGCTTAAGGGTAAATGAACTTCTCGTGTCTGGTCCTTGTGTAGTTTGTCCTTCCATTGTTATACCTTGCTGACTTCCGAACTATAGGGATAATTTTCCTATCCTTTCCTATGATTCCTTTACAATTCGAAGAATGGGAAATTAAATTTCTGCACAAATGAGAAAGAACAACCACTCCTTACTTTATAACGATGTGTTATCCTTTCTGTTTTCCTTATTTTTTTTTTTCTTCTTTCCTTCATCAATTTTTCCATTTGTCCTGTGTGTGTGCCGTACTCATAACTCAAACAAAACGAACAAGTTCCATGGGAGAGTGGATGCATGTCCTTGGTAGGGATGATCTTATCTTCTTGTCGGGGAAAAATAATTTCCTCCTGAGATTTTCAGAACACGTAGAGAATGGGCAAAATAATAGGCTTTTTTTTTTCTTTTTGTCTGTGTGTGTGTGGACGACTTTTTGTGACAGAAGGACTTTTAGTGGAAAAGGGTTTTGCGTTGGTTTTTTTTTTTTTTTGCTGAACACATTCTAATTGGACGTGTAAATATAGAATTTTTTTTTTTAGTGAAAGATGAGTGGACGTTGATGTCTCTGTTTTTTTTTGGAAGATGTGGTGTTGAGTTGAAAAAGGATATTTTAGTCGCCACTGGATTATTTAAAGACTAAAAAACTGTTTTTAAAAGTGAATGTTCCAAAGATAGAGACTGCGACAGGTGAAGGTAGACGTGACAGAAGAAGGATACACTTTAGGTTGAGTTAAGTGCTTCATGAGAAATGAGTTTTCTTTCAACACTTCGCTCCGCTATGCCCCGCTTTTGTACTTCATTCACTTTATCGTCAAGAGTCAAGACTGTGATTTTTAAATTGCCGATAGATTGACTAGAAATGGTTCAAAATGTGGATAAGGATATCACCGACGGGTGAAAAACTCGCAAAGGAGTAGGCTCTGGGATTTATTTATCTGAAGCAGAAGTTGCCCGCTCTCTGAGACCTCCGGCCCAAGACAGTGTGTTCCAAATGCAAGTATTAGGAATAGCAGAACCGGGACGAGAACTATACACGAAACTCCACTCCAGTAAGATGATTGCCATCTATATTGACAGTCAAGCCACCATCAAGGCTATCTCATCCACTGTCGTCAAAATAAAACTGGAAAGCGATGCTGTGAAGGACCAACAGCACTCACGGCAAACTATAACGTCGCACTCCTTTGGGTCCCAGGACACAGCGGTATTCAAGTGAAAGAACTGGAAAACAAAATTAACAGAAAGGGGTCCGAAAAGGACCTGGGAGTGGTCAACACCCCCCCTTAACTCTTGTTAAACAAAATCAAGACAAAACCCTCGAGAGACTAGCTGACGAAAGATGGAACACACTGCCATCTTGTCATACCTCTAGATAACTCTGGACAAAATATGATATCGCCAAACCAAACAAATCCTGTCCCTTAACAGACCCAACTTACCAGCCTTCACGGGGATCATTATCGGCCACAACCTCATGGCCAGCCACCCTAGTCCAATACGAGTAGAAGCTGATGACCTTTGCCTAGGCTATGGCGACACAGATCCAGTAGAATGTACTTCCTCTGCGAATGGCAGAATAGCCTCTCCAAAGGCTGGAAAAGCAGTCCTCGGTGAATACCAGTTTGAAGACCTAGATGACCTGCCAGGAAAGCCACCATCAACCATCTCGGGGTGATTTAGGGAGATCATATAGCGACCCCAAAGCTAAGAAGCAACTTTGTATTCGTTTTTCAGGTAAACTCACGACAGGGGCTCACAATGGATCCCCTAGTGATCCGAGTGTTAGCTGCACATGTAGCCACCCCGTTCTATCTAAAAACCTAGATTAGAACAAATCTACTGAACTGTGCACAATTCAGCTGAAATTAAGGCCCCTTGGGGGACATAAAAAGATGATCCTTACTAGACACTTGTCTGCCCAGGGAATATAGCCTCGCTTCTCCAAAGATGAACCTACAGGATTATGCAAAAGGATGAAGTATCCCTATCTACCGTGAAAGGAGTCATTACACTGAAAGCTCTCTGCAAAAACCAAGACTAAATGCCTATGTCGGTGAAAGGAAACTCAAAGACTATATGCACCTGTACAACCCATTTTCTCGGAATATCTTCTTCAGCCAGGTTGTACTCATAAAAAGTATCGATGTTTTGAACTACATAAGACCAAGTGGTTGGTTTTCTATCATAGTAAGAACTACATCTATCGAATGAGTCTTACTCATGGACACGCGACTTTCATCCTTATGAGTACTACTTTGACATAGGTGTGTGATCCTGTGGAACAGTTCTATCTCACCTATCACGAACAGTGGACAGTATGTTACCAGACTTTTTGTGAAAGCAGCAATCTTGGATGGAACTTTGCTTCCAGGATCCAGTTAGTCTAAGACAGTTTGCACTTTCCCTGCAAAGACTTAATGTAGGCTCGCTTAGACTGTAGTTAGGCTATAGACTAGTACTCCAGTGAAAGGAACAAGTATACACAAGTGATTGGCACATTTCGGAACACCAGGAAGCCAATCAACAAATAAAACTTTGCTTGCTTGGAAATATACATATTCGCTCTCTAACAAGCACGTACTGTACGTAAGACATTCTCACCAATTCGAGGAAACAAATCCACTTCGAATGTCAAGCCAATTAAAGCATTTGGTAACATTTCCATATAAAAATGTCTCAAATCTCCCCTCACCATTCCAAATGCGTTTCAATCAAGTCTCGTTTCGAGGAACTCCTCACACACCATTCAACAAACAAAACTGTTCAGTATGTTCAGTAAGAATACGAAAACTCCAATACCTCCTGACCATTCCAAGTGCGTCTCAATCAAGTCGCAGAATCCTTAGAAACGGTGATACTAAATACTATACACACTCGTGCACCACGATTCAATGGAAGCAAGTTGCCGTTTCGAAGGACTCCTCACAGCGCATACAACAAACTCAATTCTCCACACCTTCAACCTACTACGGACGTAATAAATGGAAAAAATGAATCATTTTCACCCCATGACACTCGAAAGACTCGAGCCAGACATAAAAGTAATCTCGACATGACCCTGACCGATTCCTTTGATCTCAAAAGAAAACCAACCACCACCACCGCCACTGCTTTGTGTCACTTCATTTGGGTGTGATTCGCAAGGCTTCTCCGCCTCCCCCAGGGATAACACCACGCAAAATGAAAGTGTGAAAGCAATCAGACAAGAGTAGGTGCGGCGTCAATCACTCCATTGAAAACCACCCAAGGATTTATATCCTTCTTCCCAAAAAAAAAAAAGTTAACTTAAGCGAATTACATTCTCATTTCCCCCCCCCCCATTCGCACACCTGAATAAACAAAACCAAAAACGCCCTCCTTCAGGTACTTACCTTAACTTTTGTTTTCTTTCGACTTCGATGTGGCAACGTGACATCAGTTAACTTTAACAACTTTGGCCTTATCGGGCGTTTACCGCCCTTACCCGTCCGATCAAAGGTTAAATCCTGATACGTTTCTGACGTCATACTCGTGCTGGCTTATGTCGGCCTTAAATCATCTGAAATGAAAAATGAAACACGTTAGAGCTCGTAGAATGCCCGTTAAATTAATTTAACAAAATGATTGAACAAAACCCTCGAAAAAAGGAAAGAATTATCTAAAAAGCGGTCTACACCGAGGAAGGTGCGATGAAAATTCAACATCCTTCCTTTGTATTCGACGAGGGACGAGGCAGACGATACGCTCCTGTGTCTGATTCGTGTACTGTGTCTGGAGTACACACACTTGAGAAGTTGTAAGTTGAGTGAAGTTGAGTTTAAAGGACTTTTTTTTCGGTTTTGCTTTAAACGAACTTTGCTCTCAGTTTTGAATACCAACCAGGATGTAGGATGGGGCATGTGCAGAAAGGGTGAATTTTATACTCCTATCTGTAAGGATATTGAATTCTATTTCCTGGATTCGGTTCATCTACTTAAGGAGATTTGCGTTTTCATTTCATTGCGAGGGTTATTCTTCCCATCGATATGTAATAAAACGGGGTTTTCTAAGAATTTCTGCTTCTTTTCATCATATCCTACGTACACGTGAAGGACCCTGTCCGATTCGTTATGATGCCAATATAAGGAAATATGCTTAGAAGGTATATTCTGTTGTTGAATATTGCTTAGACGGATCATTACTTAAACTAAGGGGTTCTCCGAAAATCGTTTTTATCATTTTCTATTCTTGAAACGGTTCCGTTTTGATTTGAATTTTGTTGACGATTTCAATTTTGAGTGTTTACAAGGATTAGTACACTTCACTCCACGTGGAAATATCCTTGTAATCCTCCTAATGGATACAAAATATCTTGGCAATGGATATGGATTTGGTATCCTTGCTTAAAAGGGCAAACAAATATTTCAAGACCAAAAAATGAACGACAGGCAAAAACGCTAGTATACTCGGATACCAGCAGGGTCAAGGAGGCGGTACGCTTACCTCTTACTCTGAAGCCTATTACTGTGAAGCCATTTATTCAAAAAGTTCCCTATAGCTCATAAAATTACTCTCCAGCAACTGTGGAGGATAAGCATCTGATTCAAATGTGCGATAGGCTCGTAGCTAGAAAGTTCGGAAACTATAAAAGGCACCAAGGTGCTCGAAATATCGCAAAAAGGGCGAAAGGTCTATTAGACACAGGACCTAACTTCTCACTATCATTCCTGCTGTGCCTGTTATATTTTTTACACAATTTTAGAAATTTTCTCATGACAGCCTTACTATCGGATGTTTGTCAGATGCTCACGACATACAGACATACGACAGATGGATCCTTGAATGAAAGTTTATGTGTTATTTAGGGATTGATCCTGGAACCCCTTGCTTCGTTGTCTGGAGGGACTGGCCGATCATCCTCACCGAAACTTAATCTTACTTACACACTTAGGTGGGGCTACAGTTCGAGGTGAAGTTAACAAACGTCTCCAGTTAGCTCGGTCCTTAGCTAACTGCCTGCAGTTGCGCACTCCAAGTCGACTCACGTCCCTTTCTACTTGTTCGCGCCACTTAAGGCGAGGTTTGCGTCTACTGCATTGTCCTTCCGAGTTGAACTCGAAGACTCTGCGGGCAGGAGCATATCTATCCAATCGCTTTACATATCCTAACCATCTCATCAATTAAGACTGATGCGCATAATTTATCGTTGACTCTTATCCTCCAAAAACTCTCGAAGTTACCGAGGGTATTATTATTCGCTTTAGACAGAGTCCGGGCTTCAGCGTCATAAAGCAGGATGGAGTGCTCAAGGTGTTATGCAGAATCTCCTTAGTTTTTCCTGATAGAGCTGTACTGCTCAATTGTTTTCTCAGTCCAAAGAAGCAGCGATTGGCATGAGTTAGTTGCAGAATTGATAGCAAAGCCATCTTTTGAAAGATTATGCCTCTGATTTGAGAGGTGGATTGTGCCTTTTCTATTCTCGTAGATCTACCTAACCTAAAACCAACCTAATCAGCATGTAGCTCTCGTTCCAAAGGATTCCACACTGAATCTAGGTCCTTTGCAAGCCTCAGCCCCGAACTATCTGCTATAACACTTGGACAACCACTTTCAGGCAGAATACTTCTTCCCAGCACTATAATACAAATCTAAATCATTCTGAACAGGATCTGTCTATGAACCCTAACCGCAAAAGTCACTGTCTTTTAAAAAGGAATCTCTACAGACTCCTCCTGTAGACTGTGCCTAGTGTATACGTTGAGCTACTACCTCCTGAAACCAGTCTAAACCAACTTTTACTAAGTACGTACGTAGGCTATCATTACTTTCCAGGTGGTAACTTGCATGATCTACAAGTCAATTGATTCTTCTGAAAAGGAGAAGGGACCTTCTCTAACCTTCTAACCTTCTGTTCCTTAGTTGCTTTGTGTTGTAGGAGAAGATTTAAACTCTTTAGCTCATCTTCATACTTACCAGACAAGTGGTTGTTAATGTTTAGTCCTTTCTTCGTAACGAATTCGAGTTTCTCTTGAAACCCTCCAATTTCTTCCGAAGTAAACCATGTCTGGATCTATTTCAGAACTTCATTCGACATATCCTCATAACTCAGCTATCATAGTGCAGGCAGTTAGGATTGTTTCCCTTCGTCCTATAAGGATCTAAAATTGGTATAAATATATGGAATCTGATAACTGAGCTATCATAGTGCAGGCAGTTAGGATTGTTTCCCTTCGTCCTATAAGAATCTAAAATTGGTATAAATATATGGAGAGAAGGAGGTATACACACAGACGACGTTCTTCAGGATCCCAATATCTTCTTCTAAATGGAATTTTTCCCAGACAATCCTCGTGTTTCCACTCCGATTATAGTGGAGCTCTTCATTTCGAGTAGAACTGACTGGATCTCGAATCGCTTCTCAGAGGTGCCACCAACAGGTTATACAGTCCTTTTGATGTCGCTCCTGGTGACGGATTGAGAGACGTGGTGTACCAATTTTCTTACAGTACAGCACGTGGGAAGCTAAGAAAACAAGGCAGGATATCACACATGCCTGAGTATCTTTAAAGAGAATAATCTTACTTTCAGGAGAAACATAAAAATTTGTTTAGCAGTGCCCTAACCCACACGCACATGACAATTGTTTAAATATTTAAATAGCTTCAATTGCAACCATTTACCTACATCAATACTTTAACTTGTGCGCAAGAATCCTTGAAAAAGCATTTCAAACCCATTAAGCGCCAACAACGACAACAACGCCAACGACTACGACGACGACGGCATCCTTCAAAAGACATCAACCGCATCACTCCCCATCCAAAAAGTGTAAACAAAAAAAAAAATTACACAGGATCCTAAGAAACAGATGGAAAAAAATTTACGCTGATGCCTGCCTCAAATGGAAACAATAAAATAGAGAGAGAGGGACCATACTCGTCGTACAAGGATGGGATTAGTAAACATAAATGAAATGTTTTACTCCTCTCCATCGTTCAAATTCGTGCACGCATTTCTCTCATTTTACCCACGTTCGGCAGGCACACGCGAATGAGTTTTTTTTTTTGGTTTTTTTGTTTTTACTCCTGTAGTAGTGGCAAATCCTTTTAGAAAATTGCTTTACGAACATATAGCTACATCCAAGGATCTTTCACTTTGTTAACCAAACAATGGAAGCCTCTGTGATGTTGCTGAGAAACATCCAATTAATGAGCACCTGAAAGTGATATTCAGTATCACAGTGATGAGGACAACAAATCCTGGCGACACATTATTTCTTAGAGCAGGGGCGGGGGTGGGAGTGGTGTGTGACAAAAGCAAAACAAAATAAAATATTATCCTTGTGGTGATAATCGATAAACAGCTGCAGTCATCACAGCAGGTGAATATCCGGATATTTTTCTCATCGTGTTTTTCAATTTTCTTTTCATTGAATACTGTCATCCGTCCTCATCCTTCATTGTCCTTCGGAAAACGTGTCCTCCCCCGCCTCCATGGCTGACATTAATTTCCATTTATTCCACAAAATAAAGAAGACAAATAAGGATATTTTAAAATTCAAATTAAATGCACTTGTTTTTCTATTCCGAGTCCTTTTCTTCCGCATATCCTTCTTTACGATTCCTCCCCTGCCTGTGCCCCCAATGGAGATTGGATTTTGTTTTTTGTATAATACATCTCTTGTGTCATTGTGTTGCAACAAATGTCGCCAACGTGACTGTAAGGATATTAAAAATTATTTTTTTTTTCTTCTCACCATTTTATATCGCTTTCGATTGTTTGCTGAACGAAATGGTGAGTTAGGTGGTAAACAAACTCGAAGGACTAAAGGTGATACGCTTCTTTGTGGACAGACATTGACAGGGCGGATGTTGTTGTAGTGAGAGAACGCTGGACGAACTGAGGAAATGAATCCGATTTGCTTCTCAATGTTAAACAGATGATAAGGATAATCTTCTACTGCTTGCTATGGATGTCCTTGAATACAATATTTATTGCTGGGTCTGATCTAGGGTCACGGCCGTGGGTGGAGTTCTCTGTTTGTATTTACCTCAATCCGTTTTCCAGGAAATGGACAAATGGCGAGTTTATTAACGAAACGGGATGGTTTTATTTATTTGCGAGAGAGCGGTTCTTCTGACCGGATCAAGGTCCAGAGGCATGGGGATGTAAGTGAAATTATAAATTTAATGGAAACTCAAAGTCGACATAGCTATCCGAGAAAGATGAGGCAAGGAGGGCAGTTTCTTCTTGCAAGTGGAAAGGTTTTCGTGTTTAAATTGAGGTCCAAGGATGAAAATTCTCGGAAGGGAGTGGATGGCAATGGTTGTGTACTCGTACAGGACTTCAAAACGTCTTAAAGTTTCTTGGGATTTGAACAAGATTAGGGTTGGTAAGTATTAGACCCCATCTGGCTTACTTGTTTATACTTGGGTTATAGATACTTAGCTGGAATTGATCGTGTATCTATGACAACATAAATGCACAAGTGTCCTTGACAACGCAAAGCAAAAGGATAGGCCCGAAGGTAGAGGAATAAAAGCAGTTCTCCAAAGAAGACTGGATTTTGAAACAAGTCATCCAGTAAACCTTGTGTCTGCTGGATACAATAGTACACAGATCCTAAGACGTAACTACGACGGAGACTGGATGTCTACGATAAACACTCCTAAGAGAAAGTGGGGTCAGTGACTAGAGTCTAGACACCAGATTGGTCATTAAATTCCACATCGAGGTTTCTGCTGGGAAATTTACGCCCAAAATTCAGAAAACAGCTGGCAGTTGCTGCCATATGCAAAAGTTCTCATGAAGACCATTTCTTCCTTAGACGTCAGATCCGAATTGACGATGCCATGAGAAGCTTATAGTATTTGCACTGAATCAAGTCATTATTCTAGTTTGGGTTTCATGATACACGGATATATTAGGGCATGAACTGGCGGACGAATTAGCAAGAAAGGGTTCCGAAGAAGACGTGACAATGGTCATTATTTCTGTCCTACAAGCCCTTCTAATCTTCTAGAGCGCATCCCACTTCCTTTCCGAAAGTTAAAGCCTGTACAGATCTAGTAAAGTAGTTCCTGAGGAATTCGAAAACTCGGAGACCTGGGATCCTTTTACTATGCACACTCCACCTAAAAATTTTAACAATTTCGAGTTGATTCAGGAAGGCCGCTTAGTTATACTAAAGGTCTGTATTTAGGATTACTCCTCACAGGAGTAACAGCTCATCACGTGCTTAGGATGCACAGAAATAGAATATCTGAGTCGAATCGTGCCACAAGGGGGTACTTTCAAAATTGACTTTTTGACTCGGAGGCGTATACGTAACCTATTTACTGATATATTTTTCGGTCAAAAATATTTGACTCAAATCGTGTACTCTCAGAATGTGGGTATCCCATGTACTGATACAGAGCTTCGCAATGCATCCATCGGCTATCCTATGGTTAGTTGCTAATCCAGCCTCGCCTTATACTTACTAACCTGCTATACATGGCCCTAAAGTCGTTTAATAGGTGGCATGTTTCGCCTTGCTATTCGATTAGATTAAGACGTTCGTACCGTATGAGGTACATGATCCTATATAGGATACTAAGTAGAGATACACCTCGAAAGTTACCTTTTTGTTATAGACAAGCCAGAGTATATGCATTATTTTTCCATACGAGATATTTCTTGCAACTTTATTGTAGGACTGGCCAGAAAAAAAGAGGTTAAACTATTCCGAAGACTGTCTGGAATGATGACCTTAAGGAATTTGTATTCCAAATTCGAAATAGTGAAGAAAAAAATCGTTCCACTTAGCTATTGATTGAACACGCAGCCTACTACTCTATCACAGAACTGGTATAACTGAGCTATTGTTACCAAACATGTTGTGTGTCAAAACACAGGAAACACTGTGAGTAAGTTTCAATGAAATTCAAAACTCACCCATGCATTGCAAGGAACTCAAATCCTCTTTCATCAACAAATGCGTAAAACATCCCAATTCCATTTAGTGCTTGATGGCCAAACCAGTGGCTTGTAGAACCTCCCTCATCACTTAAATTCCACCCGCTTTTCTCCACCTACACCTTCCTGATTTCACAACAAATGTAAGGCGTATGTATATAGCAAAAAGGAAGAAAAAACAATCGCACACACCTTCTGAAATGAAGTGTGTAAATGCGTTTCGAAAATCCTCACAAAAAACTTTAATCTCAAGATCAATGTAGTGAAACCCCTAGCCACACTGACGAAAGTAAGAATCCCAATTTAACGAATCATTTGCTTGCATTACTTTTAAAATATCCTCAAACAGATTGATCCTATACACACTTGTAAAACAGGATACCGCCTCACACCCGTTTACACGAAATAGATACCACGAGAGCATTGCAACTCCCCAAATAGAAATTCAAAATACAAATAACAATTTCCCGATCACACCGCCTCGAATTTACATTGTGATTCGTGTCACGCCCCAGCGCTAACGCTCCCAAGGATTACCCCCCTGAATTGCTGTATCATCATGCCATGCACGACTAATCCTTGATATTTCCCTAATTTACTTTCTACCTGTATGTGCGCGCCTGCCACACCCACCCACAAGGAGTCCACTGTGTGTCTTCGTTTCTCATCGATTTTATAAATGTTTACTTGGCTTAGTATCTTATCGGCGGCGTGTCCTTAAAAAACACCAACCATCCTGTGAAACTCAAAAAAACCGACCGACTCTATCGTTATTATTGTAATGGGAGTTTTTTTTGGAAAACTAATGGGCCACTCGACCGGCGTGTGTGTTGCAAAACCTCTCTTTTTGAAAAAGATTGAATATCTTTTGGTTTTATGAATGCAAGTCATGTGTTGTACATGCAAATGAATTCCGATTGCCGGTAAAGGATACAAGGGAAACGGTTGAGGTGTATCCTTGAGAGCATAGTGCGTTGAGGTGGGATAGGCGATACACACTACAGGAACGTAAAACGTAACGATAAGGATACTTCTTGGAGGTTAATGCGATGACGATGGCAGTGGAGTACGTGAAAGCCTTGAGATGCGGATTGATGTCGAGGGACCTTACCTTTCCTTCGCATACAATCCCTTGAATGAAGAGAAGTGGGTTTCTGGAATTCGTCGATATTGAATGGGACTTTGATTGGGATTACACTCATGAGTTGTGGAGATAGAGTGAAGGTTAGGTTCATTCGCTGCAGTGTCACATCCATTTCGTACAAATCCACATGATTTACCTGCAGTCCTTGTGCTTCGACTGTCAAGGTCATGCAATGAAGGGCCCAATCAATGTCCCATTTTGTATAGACATAGTGGAGTCATTCTGGGTGTTTTTCTTCTCGCATTTACGAGGCGACATCGACTTGTCCTTCAATAAGCCATATACATTCATGTCGCACACCATTATGTGCCCATTCAGGAGAGACTAGACGACCTGCGGCATTTAATGAAAACACATAGTTTCAGTCTTTTATTATTTTACTCTCTGTTTGCGTCATAAATGTATCCTTTTTCATCTTTTGAGCGAGTTGATGGCATGTCATGTTCACAGGAAACTGAACGGGAAATGAGTAAATAGACTTTATTATGGGGCACTGGGGCGTATGCGTAACATTTTTATAAATAAATCATCAACAGAAGTTTATGCTGCAATATTGTCGATAAAATTAAAATGTTTTGTTCTGGAGATATACTTGGGCTTGCCATGAATAGGTGACCTTTAGACGAACTATAAAGGCGGGGTTATTGGTTGTGGGTGCGATGGTTACTATCGTTGTGACATTGATATTTGAAAACTAAAGGCCTGAACAGGAACGCAAATAGACATGGAAATCCCTGAAGAAAAAATAGACTTGTAAGTGGAAATAGAAATAGAGATAGGTCGAGGAAGAAGCCCTATCCGGTTCTGATAGAACTTGCTGGATTGTCTCCAATCATTTAGAAGGTCATACTAACATAGCGCAAAGCTTCTGAGGCATTCACTATCAATATTCTTATAGAACTGGTAGATCCACTGAGACTGGATTATACCAACGTTTACGAACGGGACAAAATCTCGTCATTCGTAAATGTCGAAGGAGAATTTCATAGGCCAAATGTCATTAAGACCCATTAACGTGAACCCTACAAGAGGATGTTTTAAGGGAAAAATATTTTATCCCCTAATGTGAAGCTTTGTTACGAGTAAGGATCATACCACGTTGAACTGGAGATGACATAACACAACAGGTATTTGGATTATCTCAAGAAGGATTGTCCTGATGCTGATAGGTTCTAGATTTCTAGATAGTAAGCTTTGTATAAAGGGTATTCGTACTCTTGTAAGTAAACCGAGCATCTTGAAGTGTATGAGGCATACCTCCATGAAGACTGGCACATATCTGAGTAACTAGGGCGGTGGGTACCTGTCTAGCATATGTCACGGAGAGAGTCTGAATCACACTAGAAATGATTTGGATCGACGTATGTTATAGAATATATTAGCTTTCAAAAGATATTTCTAACTAAGCACCGCAACTAGTAAGGTCTCAGCACTGTTTCTCGAATGAATGGTGGCAAGACACTGTCATTCCAAAAATGTGCACATGGATGCATCACAGATCAATAGAGAATCAGGGATGTGGGTCTCCTGCTGAACATCTTCTCTCAAAGAGGAGATATCGCAGACAAATTTGGCGAAGAAGGTAGCCAGGAATATGCATACACCGTCTATTACATCCTTATAAGTAGCCTTAAAGGATGATCAAATTGCATACAGCGTTAGTAAGACACCTCCAAATATGTGAAAGGGGTCTGCACAGCCACGAAGCTACCAAAGTTTCAGCTGAACTTTACTACCATCAAGCAAATGGATCGCTTGATCTAAGCAGATACATTCAACATAAAAACCTGAAAAAAGATAGGCCTAAGTACTGCGTCTGGTGACATCTATTTCCGGGATGCAAGGAATAGGACGAAGGTCTCAAATACTTCTTTTGTGAATGATTTGCATTTAGAATACTAGGATACATGCACTTAGGAAGACATCTCCGATGCTACATTTTCGAAAAATTCCTGAATTTCAACTTCATCGAAATCTCCATCCTCACATCAAACTAAGCAGCACTTACATACATCCTCCTCCTTACCTTTTTCTAGTTACAAAGTCTCTTAGACGAAATCTAATCAGGCCCAAAAAGTGACTTTAACAATGGGGATAGATTCACTCTTCTTAGGCAATTAAACATCCATCCTATCCTAACATCTATGTATCGAACAACAGTATAGTAAAGGAATTCGGAGATGAGTCAGAGCTTTAGGAAAGAGACTAGTTTAAGGTCCTACCTAACATTGAACCAGCTTAAAGTATTCTTATAATGCTTAAGCTAGAATGAAGGATCTTTAAACTTTGATACAGAAAGAATGATCGTAGACTCCGCTCCTTTCACAACAAAATAAGCAACCATGCAGAGTTGGTTTTTTGCCCACACATGCTTATAACTTTTTCTCTACCAGCGCTACCTAATGTAAGCCTCATAAGGATCTATAGTTTGTCTTGCAATTTGTGAACTATCAGACAAATTCCACCTCTCTGTCTTTTAAAACAACTCGTCAGTCGGTTCATAAAGCATTACAACATTTTTTTTAAACAATCTTTTGTGGACAACTCTATCTTTCCCAGCCCAACTGCAAAACTCCTCTACTGTCTCCTTTCTTACCCAAACTTTCGACCCATCTCTAATTGATAATAAATTGGAGAATCTTAATGATAAATTCTCTCTTGTTCCTGATGGCATCCACGCCATATTTCTAAAAAAAATGTTCCTCCAAGCATTCCCCTTCTGAATCTGTATCCTTTGTTCATCGATAAAAGGTCGAGGATTATAGTTAAGAGTTCGACAAAATATCCCATCAATTAATCCTTTTTAAACTGTCTGCCCTTAACTTTGAACCAGTGTCCCGAAAGAAGTCACATAGGTTCCTTTCCTTTAACTACCAGTGAATGATTTGAGAGATTCGTTAAACACAGCGCTGATGATGCCAAATTTTTCAAAACCATTTTTTCTTCCCAGGGCTCTAGCCTTTCCAACTGCTCTCTCAAAAATTGCTTAGATTTCATCACCCGGTTCCTCCTCCGACTTTATCTTCTCCTTCTCCTCGCGACCTTGGTTTTCAGAATCGGTGATCCAAGGAATTCTCCAACCCTTATGTGACCAAATCACTTTACATTGCCTTCTTTTGCCCACTCTGTGATTACTTGTCCAGTGTCCAGTCTACATGTTCCCTTCAAGACCGCTTCAACCTCCTAAACTTAAAAACCATTGAGGATCCTAAACCGGGCAATTAGTGACAACAATGGATTCCAACCAATGCCTTTAGGTGTTTTGTTTATAAGCCATTGAGCTTCTGTCATGAAACGTCCAAAGCTGATTTTTTCACCCAGGCCAAAAGATTGAGGTTGTAAGGGTCTACTGTTGTTAGTTTTCCTGGTTCAGTGTTCAAGATCCCTAAGTAGTTAGAATTTTGCCCTGCCATCTGGATAGAAATGTGTCGCAGCAACGCCTTCTCAAATATGCTGTTGACAGATCCCACAGCCCTAATGTCGACAATTTCAGTTCAATCCACTGAACAAGAAATAAAAAATGCGCCATTCAACAAAAATAAAGCAAAAAAAAAATTTAGGAACTTCTCCCGGCTGAACCGGCCTACATGTCCCAGCAAATTGTATCGTTTGGCAATAAAGACACCACTCTACCCCGCCTACGTTGGGCAGGATGATTACAAAGAGACAATCCCTTGGGTCCACAGAAATGTTTCTTCTGCCAGGACACAGCATGTCTACGAATTCCTGTCGGTATTTCCCTGCATATATAATGAGTCCATTGTCAGACACAGTCGTGGGCGTATACGTAACATAATTTTCCTTACTCTGTAACTTTAAAAAAAAAATGGTCCCTCTCGTCTCCCACAGGAAATTGAAACCTCACTATATATGTGTGTGTGCGTATATGTATGTCAACACATTATACTATTTCTAGCCCCAAATCCCTCAGGGTGCAATTTGTGGCATACAAATTGACACCTGCCAATTGTCAATCGACATTTAAACTTTTTTCTTTCCCTTATCCTCAAAGAACCACAAAATAAATCCTTTCGTCACCCCTTTCCCTTGCCTGCACCAAGAGAAAAAGTCAAAAAAAAAGGATCACATCGTAACCCTATAGTCCTAATCTACAAGCTTTGGTATAAAATTTTCATTCTCCTCCCATATGTCAAACTACAAGAAATCCGTAAGCAAGTCATACATACGTGTAACAGTGTGGAAGGAAATACCTTCGACACAGGATCAAACAGAAGAGAGAAAAAAAAAATTGGACTTAATCATTTGCCCATGGGAAATTGTGCAGTACCATAATCCCAGCCCAGCCACCCCCACATTGTCTGGAAAGAATCATTCACCCATCTTTACACGACGATGACTTCCACCCAAAAAAATATGACTTACTTACCTACCTTCTACCCATGAAAGGGTGCGCTCTAATACCACTACCATGACAAACGGATATACTCACTTTGAGCAAGAAAAAAGGATCCACCAATACTGCGACAGATACAGGAACACCGAGCTTTCCTCCTTCTTCTCGCTTTATTGAGGAAGTGAAGGATGTTGAGGAAGCAGAAAAAAAGGATGTCGTTCCTTCTTTTATTTTCGTATGTCCCTTTTGTCCTAGCTAGTGACAGTTTATAGATCCTTGAGTCTATAGAGGCTTTTTGCGTTTAGATTGAAGAATAAATCACTCGAAAGGATATTCGCCTTTTGGGAGGACACTCGCGTGAACGGACATTTAGTGCATAATTTTTCGCGCCCCCATTTGTTGTTCGCACTTTAGTAAACAAAAAACAATGGCACACACAGTAACACTACCACACCGATGAGAAGTAGTAAAATAACAAATACACGCGAGATGCTTACACGCAAGCACACATTCAAAACGGACACAAGCACACTTTACAAACGAATGTAAGTGCAAACCGACATCGGGACAATGTTCCAGGGAAGCACAAAAAAATCGATAGAAGGAACCACTTCGTGTATACAATCTTGAATGGGCTACACACACACAGAGGCTACCAAATACGAAAGAAGGACGACTACACGAATTGTGTATACATGTGTAACTTTGCCAAGGGTGCGAACATGGTTGGGATTTTCTTATAGTTCTTGTGACACGGTATCTCACCACTTATACACGCACCGGATTGTATGTCAATAGTGAGCTAAAGACGCGGCGACACTCTGCAGGATTCCCCCTGCAGGTAGGATCTAAGGACCTAAATAATAAATGAATACCCGTGTTCTGTTGTATCAACACTTTAATTCGACCCACAAAGCTTCAGCCAAGTTGAGCTGAGATTTGATGATTAATCACGCATTTCGGAGACGACATGGTTGATCTGCAGGACATCCCTGTGTCTCGGAAGTAATGTTTGTTTGTATTTCTTGGTGCAGGCCTGCAATCGAGCACCACAGGCTGTAGTGTGGCAAAAAACTATGTAACTTCCTTTTGCAAGACCGTTAGTTGTTTTGATCCTTTTCGTCACTTTTGCAGTGGCGACGACCACGGTGGCGTTACATCATTTTGCATTAATTACCGATGCTTAATTAAGGACATTCACTGCGCACTGGTTAACATTATCAATTTTGTAAATATTTACGTGACAAGGGTAATGACGGGTCGCCACACGCTACTGTATACACAAACAGACACACACACACACACACACAGTCGCACAACATACGCACACACGCACGCCGAGGGTATGCTGCACACGTGAATCCTTTTTCTGAGGTTAAAATTTCACTTTTTGGCCGAAGAGTCAATAGGCGCGCGAAAAATTAATTAATCGACCAGAGGGATGGACGTGGTGGGTGTGGTATTACCGCCATGTCAACCAAAGTATCCTTTTTTTTGTAATCCTTTTTCCTGGTGTACCAAACGAGTGGGAACAATTTTTTTTTCGCCTCGTCCTTTCTTGTATACACAGCACAAAAAGGATGTAAAATTGCACAAGGAAGAGCAAAAAAAAAAGAAAAAGGATAAACAATTCGCAGCGGATTCGTTTTTTCCGATACACGAAGGACACTAAGCGGAGAACGTTTCCGAATCAACTGAATATCTGGGGAGCTTTTTCGCAGATACACAGAATCCTTGCCGCATCCACATTGTGAATTGACAGATGCTAGTGGTACTTCTGCAGCTGAGAAGGAGAGTCCTCATGGGTGCCATTGTGCAGTAGTGGTAGTTCTACTTGTTTCGTGCTACTACTATCCTTTCCAGAGAGAGAGTGAGAGTGAGAGAGAGAGAACGCAGGAGAGAAAACTTGTAATACAAAAAAAGCTTCAAGTAAATTCACCATGATTTTTGAATTGTTGTTGCTATTTTGTTGTTTTTTTTTATCTTTTTGTTGTATCATCCTTGGTACATGATTTTCCTGGAATTTTGTTAACCGTTCGCTTTGTGGGTACTACTCGTATTTGCCTTTTCGATGTAAATTCAAATTTTCATTCACTTTGCGCGAGCAAATTCTGAGAATCTTATCGAATGTCCTTGATCTTGTACAGAATGGTTCTAGTTCTCGTTGACGAGCTCGAGAGGATTAATGAAAATCAATAATTTAGAAACATGTCTTCAAGGATTCTGCTAAAGTAGTATGAAGAGTCCTTTTGGGCAGCATTCATTCATCTCCGTCTCATTATTCTTGGGGTTGAATCATTTGGAGCTGGTCCAAAAAATTGCGCAGAAAGAGGATATCGATGCTGGATGTGTATAATACGTTTGTGTGTTGGTCTCCATTCATTATTTTCTCGAAACAGTGCAAGCATGTGATGGGCAACGTGCAGTGCTGTGATGAAAATCGATATGCCAGACGATAAACGGAGGAGGAACACTGCCTGATTACTGGATCAATGATGCAGGAAATGGAGGCCTGATTCGATATTTAGTGGAAATTATTATAAAATGGGAAATTTGCTGATGACAGTGTGCATAGGGTAGAACAATGAAATAAGTGATGGCCTTCTCGATACACAATGCATTTTCGATGACAGTGCAATTGATTGTGTTAACAAAGTTTGTTCTGGAAGGATATTAGTTTGGGGACTGTTTGCAGAATTGTCCTTGTTAATTTCTTTAGTTTACAGAGGCGTTCTCGCGACTCAGGGCTGATCTCAGTAGATGAACTTATTGAGTTTTAAATATTTTAAACTCACTATACGATACCTTGGGCGTTGGATAGGTCTGTCAATGTATGAATATTATTTGCCTCCAACCCTGAAAATTTCCTCTTACTTGGTGACCACAGAAAGTTTTGTGACCAAGATGTCCTTAGAAGCTACAAAATTGATATGATCGGCAAGCTTATTACCTTTTCTTCCGGCTTGTACGCCTACCATTGAAATCGTAGAATACTGGGATACTAGAGATTGTCCTTTGGATATCATCTAACATACTCATAGGTGCAGATTGGGATTGTAGTCTAGCCGCATAGTATCTAGAAAGTTTCAACATTTTAGTTGATCCTATCAAAATTGAGGATAGTACTCAGTGAGTACTAAAAGTTGACAAAACAAAAGTTGAAGAGTTTCGAAACAATGCGAGCCGTCGGATAATACAAGTGCTTATCCACGGTAATCGTTATAAACTAATGGTTAACTAATGGAGTTAACCATGGTTGACCATACTTTATGAATGAACTCACTTACTTACTTATTGAACCTACAACCCGAGTAGAGTATCTACCCCAGGCATTGGAGTTTCCCATCCCTGTCATTTCAGACATCCTGGTGTCCTCAAGTTCTTCTGTCACGGTCTTCCTTCTCGTTTCAATCCTGAGGTCTGGAACGTTATTGTACATCTGCCCTATGAAGTCCACCCAAAGTCAACCAGTTTTTATTTGAAAGGAGCCCACTTTTCTGTTTATCATCCAGCATTCGGTGTCATTTAGCAGGATTGGTAGGATTAATGGTTTCGAGAGCACAACTTGGTGCTTCGTTGTATGAGTTTTCAATTCCGTGATTTGCAAAAGTAGGAGAGATCTCCTCCGTATGTCGATTAAGGTGTGTCAACCTCTAACTATTTTCAAGCTGTAATCGCAAATATTTTGGCCTAAATGGTAGCCAATATTGGTTTGTTTGTCGAAGGCAAATATTTGGTATTGTTCTCATAAACTTTTTGACTGATACAGGGCTTGTTGGTATGATCCGACGATGTTGTCACTGTCTACGTTTCGGAGATTGGATTGACTTATGATGCATAATATCTTCGGTATATGCCCCCAATCGCAAGATCTCTGTACACTGTTTTGAAGTGGAGCTCCTACACTCTGCTACACATGGAGTATTTTCTAGAATAACATAAAGCAGCTAAGTCAGTTTTCTCCAAGCCATAAGTGGCTTTGCAATTGATGAATATCGGTGTCATTGCATCAAGATCCTGTATAAAGTCGAAGATCCTGTATGAAGATCCTTGTATTGGTTGCCCTGATGTTGCAAAACTGGTACCAATTTTCTCCAACTATCACAAACTTCTGCTTTATAGACAAATTCTAAGTCCAGGAGACACCTACGTGCTCCTTGTAGCATGATCACAAGAAAGGATTGATAAGTTTTGCGCCAACGCTACTGAGTTTCACCTATTATCCACCAACCTAGTTGGACATTTGAAAATCCTTATATTTCTCGAACGTCATGCCAAAAAGACTCAATATTTTCCCCCCTCTGTAAAGTTGTCGAATAGGAGAATGTTAGGATAATCTGCAAATCCCTGAACAGAAGTTTACAAATGTCAAACGGGGTAGGTGTCGGAAGTTGAGACACTCTTCTTCAATCTTATAGTCAAAAATGTTCTTAATCGAGGTCAGTGTCAGAAAGTGTACCAGAAGAATCATTCGAAACTTGGAACTGTCTTTAAACTTTCGTAATATGGGTCTCAGGACATGTCGGTATCCCTGGCAATGAAGCTAGTGGCGAACTTGCCAAAGCAAATGCCCAATCTCCATATTTTGACCCTCCAACCTTCTGTGATTTACCTGTCGACCAGCTAGATAAACTGGAATACACAAGCTGTCATGAGTCTAGTAATGTCCAAACATGATGGTAGGATCTTGACAGCTATCATATCTCGTCGCTGCTCTCTCGAATATCACTTCGAGACAATTGGCATAGCTGATCACAGACTTGCCGACTATCCTTAGGGGACACTGAAACACTAACATATTTGAAGTGAATATGTCGCCAGTTCTCGGACTTCTACAAAGGCTTTATCTTCTTTCTTGTTGTCGGCAAGGCTGCATACTTTCACCAATACTATTTTTACTGGTGATTAGCGACGTGCTAAATGCGGCCTTATCATCAGGAGACGGAGGAATTCGATGGACTCTGACATCTGAACTCAAACACCTCGACTACGCCGACGACGTATGCCTGCTGTCACATAGAATTATGGACCTTCACCAAATGACAACAAACGTGGAGAGAGAGGCAGCACTCGGCAAAAACAAAAATGATCAGCCTAGGACCGAGCTCATCAGCTCATGTATGCATTGCTGGACAAACGGTTGAGAGAGTGGAGAGTTTTCAATACCTTGGAAGTATTGTCTCAACCGACGCACGGCGGAACCGAACTGGATGTAGCCAGCCGAAGAGGCAAAGCAAAATCGGCTTTTGGGATGCTATCTACAGTTTGGCGTAGCAATGCGATTAACTTAACCACCAAGCTACGACTGTTCCGTTCCAATGTTGAATCCGTGTTGCTATATGGATGTGGTACCTGGAGGATGACCGCCACTATCACGAGAAAGCTGCAAACGTTCGTCAATAGATGCTTACGTTATATCTTTAGGATTTTCTGGCCAAACCGTATCTCTAATGAACAACTCTACCAGAGAACGGGCCATGGACATATAGGTACAACAATACGACGACGAAAGTGGCAGTGGATTGGACATACTCTCCGAAAGGGTGACAAGTCCATACCTAACCACGCAATGCAATGGAACCCGCTTACTCAGGATGGCAGGATACGCGGCGCTCCTAGGAGTACGTGGCGCAGAACTGTTGAGAAAGAAGCACGGCAACTGGGAAAGAGTTGGGGAAAACTGAAACACATTTCCATTGTCGAAGCCCTAGGATCCACAAGGGGATACAGGACTTAATTCAAAAATTCATTTGATGTTACCTGCTTCTCAAGTTAAACAAGTCCTAAGATTCATGAACTTGATTTCATCTGGTAGGCAAGTCCAAACATATTTGAGGGGATGGTACAAAATCTTTCTATGAGGTTGTGGTTCGGTGTCCTTTGAGGCTATTTCAAAGCCAAAAAAATAATTCTACTTGCACCTGCTCTTCGGTGAGCTGAAAAGATGCACTCAACTCAGAAACAAACAAAACATATACTGATTGTCTCGTCACGACGACTAGGTGTGGATACCACTTTTCCTCTTTAAAGTCAACACTTTCCCGTTCATTTGAGATCTTTATCACAAAAGGAGCCCAGTACCATAGATTTCCATTTCGCTTCTTACCAACCGACACGTCGCCGCTACGACTTTCGCTTGCGACTACTACGGATTCCTATTAAATAATCCTCGAGTCGAGTGAATTGCGGTCACAGTCGTACAGCCACGAAAAAATCGACATAAATTAACCAACTAAATCTACAAAAGATCCTCTTAGCCACAACAAAAACCAGTCGCACCAGTCTAACACCGTCCATCAGCGCACTGCCCACAGTGCAGATAGGTATCCACTAGATACGTACTTTCAATTTTCCTTTCTTTGACTGGGTCATCATCGGTTGACCTTATGGTGTCGTGATTTTCTTTCAACTGCATTGCTACATGTGGGAGGGGGAGGGGAGATGGATTCACTGCCATGGACATCCTCACTGGCACATGGCAGTAGTGAACAGATTGTTTGGGTTAATATTCACTAACCTCGGCCATAGCAAGTGGGCGTACTTAAGTAGGCCATCAGCATCTCCTTTGATCATTTCGCGGTGGGACACGAGTAAAAGGCAAAAATTATCTCCTCTACTTTGGCCCTCTTCCATTGTCTGCCTTTGCGTTGTCATCGTTGTCATAACGCCAAAGTGTTAGCTTTTCGCATTCACCGTCTGGTAGACAGGTTGTGGGAACGAAGATGGAATGGTTTTTGTTTTGTAATTTTCTTCTTTTTGTGTTGATTTTAATGGTTTCTCTACATTCTACCTTCTACCTTCGCCAATCTCTCGGTCTCTCGAGGGAAATGGACTTTTAATTTGCCTCTGGAAGGATCCAACGAGTCCTTTGAGGATTCCGCTTGCGCGAGTGATACATATAAACCGATGTACAAAAGTATAGTGGTGTTCACTCGATTCTATGGCCTCTTCCGTTCCACTTCTAATCATTTGATAGGTATACTCTACTCTGGACAATAACAACAACAACACAACCATCGCTGTTCTGTGTTTGATTAATGTAAAGGGATGCGAAAGTGATGCTTCGTTAAGCGAAACGTCAAGTGAATAATTATTTATTTTTACTGCTGATTCCTCTTTGTGTTTGGGGGTGGGATGGTCTCCATTGTGTTGGGTTTTGTCATTCTCTTTCTCTAATGCTGAGGTGGGTACTGCCCACTGGGTATGCCTTTGGTTTATTGCTGTTTTTTTTTTTTTTTTGATTTTTAAGAGGGCGGTAGGGGGTGGTTACGGGTGGATTGTGTCGCAGAAAAGTCATGATGTCCCATTGATTTGTTCATCGAGTGGTGTCCTGGAGTAGAGAACATTGAATTCAACATCAGCTGCTGAAGTGGGTAATGACTAAAGTCTTATTTGTGAAACCCTTGACAGGAAGAGGGAATTGTCAACTCATAATAAATGTATTAATGCGAATTTAAATGGCATTCGCAGATTTGAGAGTCAACTCGGAGTACATTAGGGGCTGGTTGAACTGTCTTTGATTGCTTTGAACAGTCCTGTCGTTAATTTTGGTTTTCTTTTAGGATTGTGGGGAATATTTGGAGTTGTGTGGATACATTGTAGATGGGAATACCTAGTTTTTGTTCTTTGGAAATAATTTTGAAATGAAAAACAGATTGAATTCATCTACACACTGATAGAAGGACCTAAATCCAAAATAACAAAATCGGCTATGAGTATCGAATGGAAAAATCTCGAAACTAATTTTCTTTTGAGATTTTTCAGACTGCTCCACTCAACTGCAAATATAATGAAAAAGGTTTTGAATTTTTGACTCTTTTGAGCCATGGAAACTTATGAACAACTGTGGGGTACGCTGTACAAAACAATAATTGGCACAGGTCTCAGTAAATGTATGTACATATTTGGGTACCTTAGCACCTCGTAGTGAGACCGAAGCCATCCGATGTATGAATCGAAAAGCTATCCATTGGGTAATACGTAGTCAATCAGACAGATCAGAAAGCTGAAAGAATCATGTCCATCAGGGCAAAGAGACATAGATCCACGAATTATCCAGTCCATCCATGGACCTATGTCTTGATGGAGTAGTGATAGAGTCTTGATGGAAAAACTGTTTGAACTTCTGTTCTAACTAACTTACGAATGTAGGAGGCTATCTATCAAATTCGAAAGTAGATCATCAAGGACGAAGCAGAACGATGAAATAATCCTGTATTCTTCCAAAATTGTGGACCTGAAAATGTGGGCCACCGGTCTGCAACATAATACTGAACTTACCTGCATGAAATTTTTGCTGCATAGACTTAAAATAGTTTTCCACAAACAGGGGGGTTTTGCCATTCGATAGTTTGATTGTCAGGATTTTTCTTTTCTAAATTTGTATTTCTTACATTTTATTTCGCACAATTTCACAAAATCAAAATTAAGGGTTATCCACATGAATGGCAGTAGCCCAATTTCCAGCAAGGACCCTGAGTGGAACGTGTCAAAAGGGACTCTTACGACTGTCGACTGTGGAACTGTCAGCTATTTAGTGAATTTTAATATCCATGTGTCATAGTAAGTTTGACTGATCGTGGCTTTAAGAAATCATTTCCTAAAGATTTGGATACCCTTAGAATCTTGCGTGAATGAGACTAATCTTTAATTTTTGAAAAATTTGTCCTTTATTCTGTTGAATCGCACACCGCCTGCAGGAATAGAGGGTCATGAAGGGTTGCATGAGATAAGCATTTGGTTTTCAGTGTTTTCTGGTGAACAACAAAATTTCTATCTTGACGCAAAGAATTTGTATTTGACTCGTGACTTGAGAGTGTAGACACTATATAAGGGTGTGGACTTAATCCTTTTACAGATAATGATGGACGCATGCAATCCATGAAGAATGACATAGCCTCGTATCAAAAATGGGTTTGTGTTACTGTGACGATGATATGGTTGGCCTCTAAGGAAATTATGTCTATAGGTTCTGCTAAGTTCTTCTGTAAAAGGGCCATGGAAGTGTAGTGCATGTGGTATCCTTTCACTTATTTCCAAACTAGAGTAAATAACACTTTCTACAACTTAAATTTGTGGATTGTGACTCTGCGATTGTGCGACTTCAACCATACTTCCATAGAAGGCACTGCATACAGAACTTCCAAAAAAATCTCCTGGACATCAATGGGTTAAAGAAAACTCTGCGTAGCTCATACATCGAAAGATATGTAGTTGAGGGCTAAGAAGCTGAGTCTTATGGCGAAGAATGGAAATCTCATGGAGTGCAAGGAATCTATGGAGGGATTCATGTACTGTCTACATTGGGTTTGATAATAGTATATATATGTTTAACCCTCCGGATTGACATCAAGCAATTTGTGAAATAATATCGCTCACCGTTTTATCGGTTTAGTTTCTGTTTGCTTTGCAAAACAAAGGACAACAGACAGCTATTACTAGGATACCATACTGCTGAAAGGTATGCAACAGTCTCTATATGCAACTGCAACCAAGATGAAAAGATAGGCTCAGCTGAGACACTCAGAGGAGATATAAGGTATACTTACTTACTTAACGGGCTGCCGACCCGTGAAGAGTTCCTGCCTGAGACACGGTAGCCTTCCATTCTCTTCGATCCCGGGCATGCTGCTTTCAGTTGTCCAGAACAAGCGCTCTGGCATCCGCGATAGCTTGGTCTTTAAAACGGAGGTTCGGTCTTCCTTGTCGTCTCGAACCTAGGGGCTGTGAGTCGAAGATCCTCTTTGCTGGAGCATTATTGTCCATTCGCCCGATGTGGCCGACCCAGTGTAGTCGACGTATTTTGGCTTTTTGGACTACATCCACATCTTGGTACAGCTCATAGAGTTCGCGGTTGTATCTTCTCCTCCATTCGCCCTCCTCGCATATGGGACCGAAAATTCGACGAAGAATTTTTCTCTCGAAAGTGCCCAACATGTGCTCTGCTTTCCTGCTTATCGTCCAGCACTCGGCTCCATATAGCAGAACTGGTAGGATCAAAGTTTTGTACAGCATACATTTCGTCTTCCGAGATAGGAGTTTTGAACCCATTTGTTTTGCCAAACCGAAGTAGCAGCGGTTTCCTAGGGTAAGTCATCGTGGAGTTGATATTTACTCCGAGGTAGGTAAACTCCCTAACTACCTCAAAGTTACTGCTGCCAACAGTGATGTTTTGCCCTTGGCGGTGGACCGATGCTTCTTTGTTTGTTGACAACAGGTACTTGGTCTTGTCCTCATTTACTTCAAGGCTAACTCGTTTCGCCTCTTCTTCAATTGCCGTGAAAGCTTCTATAACTGCACGCTGGGAGCGACCGATGATGTCGACGTCGTCTGCATATCCCAGCAGCTGGACAGATTTATTGAAGAGAGTGCCTTCCGTGTTGACACCTGCCCTGCGCACTATCCGTTCCAGCACAGAGGAGCTGTTCCCAAATTGCATATTGCACCGCGTGTTTTCCAGCGTCACGCGGCACAGCTGGATCAATTTTGCCGGGATCCCGAATTCGGCCATCGCCTTGTAGAGCTCAAGACGATGAATGCTGTCGTATGCGGCTTTAAAGTCGATGAAGAGCTGGTGGTCGACTTGAAATTCAGATATAAGGTATAGACGAAGTGAAATGTTTAAAAAAAAAATCCGGCTGGCATTGTACTTGATAGAGCTTCAGTGAATCCTATATCTGATCCACTTTCTTCGACTTGAACTCAATTTGTTACACTTCCTTGGCCAAAGAAAAGTCCTCTCGAGTTACCCATTCAATCGCGCCACATAGAAACCCATTAAAATTTATTTACAAAAATATTGAAATAACTGTATATCAAGGACTTTAATTGAATGATATGACAGTCTTAAAATTTGTACTTGTCTCCTCCATTCCACCGACACAAAGATACTTAAATGCTAAATACTTTCTTAACAAATAAGTCTCCCCTCTCCTTACCAAAACCTAAAAGGACACGCAGTCCCCCTGCAATATTTCATTCCTGGAAAATCGACTTCATTCTATTTCATAATTACACAAAAAGGATACAAAAAAAATAAATAAATAAAAAATCCCCTCGGTCATCTTGCGATCTATCGCAAGTTGAGGGTCTTCATTGTAAATTTTTCATAAATAAATTTTCAAATAAATGAGATGTTGTTGCTCATTAAAAATCAAAATTAAAAAGTGGAAAGGTACAGTTTTAATTATTCACGAGCAGGGAAAAATGATCCGCCAAAGTCATAGACACGACAAGTCGAAAATAGAAATACAATTTGATTATGTGCTGGCTGGCGTACACTTTTGTTTCAATGTAATTAAAGGACGAATACCAAGGAGCTTGTGGGGGATTCTATCTTTAGAATGAAAAGTGGTTGTTCTGGCGGGTATAGTCTATGTAAGGTATGTATAAATTGAATTGCATCAACTTGTGAATGAAAGTGAGCTCAAGTGTCATGTTATCCTTTCTACGCAAATCAACATCCAACAACCAAAGCAATGTGAGTCTTACCGTGTTTCACAATCGAATCAGTCATTGTCGATCTGAATACAGAAATAAAGGCATTTGAAAGGGCCCACAGGATCTCATGTCCAGTCAAAGCAGATTAATCTAATCTTTGGAAGATTTCTATGGCACAAGTAAGGACTGTATCGGATTGTACAGAAAATCCACCAGCAAGGCCAAGCCCAAGGATTCGATGGAATACTGTCAATTCATTAACAGTATCGAGAACTCCACAAGATTAAGAAGAATTTTGTCCAAGGAATGTCATAAAAAAGCCGAACATGACTTGGACAGATTCTTCTGGTGAATCCTAGGACGTTTTAATGAATACTCACCTTCCATGATTTGAAGACATTTACGCAGATGTTCGTTAGGATGCACAACTCTCCTCTTGGAATGCAAATAAAGCACTAGTTGCATACAAAAGAACATCTTGGGCGGTTTCCAGCTTCTCTTCGTATGGATCAGTCAACCTTGACGGTATACTGCACACCATCCTGAAGAAAATGCTGAACTGGGTGGTTCCGTGGTTTATATCGTTTTTAAGAAGATTTTTATTACTAAGCCCCCGTTCGTGTGTTGTTCCTTTCGAAAGTTCGAAACCGTGGGCATGAAAGAATCCCGGTCCTTAAGCTTAACTTCTTTTCTTCTCGAAACGTTTAAACGTATTTTGAAAACAGATTATTTTTGTCCAATGCGCAACATGCCTAAATCAGAGGCGGCCGAGGGTTATAGGCATCCAAGGAGTTATGCAAACCAGTCACTTACTTAACGAGTAAATAGAGAAGACCTTCCATCCACGTGGTATCACAATAGACCGTCTATGGGCTGAAGCTCGCTGGCTTAAATTACTGACAGCCACTTCAACTAAACCAAACCACACCCAAACCACTTACTTGGATGTTGAGTGTGCCTTTAATAATGTCTTCCTCGGCATGGAGGATCGTATTAGCCATTGGATTATGAACTAGAATCATTTAATCAACTCTAAGCAAAAGCATTTTAACTAAGTCAGCCCATAGAAAACACCTCAAAGAGGCATTATCTTTCCACTTCTATGGGTTATGACTATCTTGTTAAGACTCAACAGAGACCAAGTCAAGGTAGTTCCATATGGAGAGGATGTGGTAGTTTTGGTATCGGGACTGTTTTCTTTAATCCTCAGGGTGACAGTGGAAGTTTTCTTGGAGAATGTAAGCTCATGGGCTACTAATTGTGGGCTCGGCGTAAAAGCGAACTTGTCGCCTTCATAGCTCGAAAAGCAAAGTCTTTACCTATCATCCAGCTTAAACTATCTAGGCATTGTACTGTACAAAGCCAGGAGCTAAGTATAGAGCAGTGAGTTTAAAAAGCCTGTGTAGCCTTTTAGCCCATCTTTATTACCACATTTGGTAAGAAGTGGGGACCTCGACCGTAGACCCTATCTTGTCATATGGGTCACTTGTTTGGTGGCCTAGGTTGAGAAAGTCATGAAATCTTATACCACACGAACTGCTATCATGACCCTAGCATCGAATACGACATTTTCTAAGCTAGAGCAACAGTGCAGAGAAAAACTCCCTTTGCCAGGGCATCTCTATAAAATCAGTCTGCTCTTAGTGTGGATTAACGAGGTAGCGAGGCGCTGTTCAGTTCTCGACCAATCCCTCGGGAGGTTTATCCACATCTCTTCTTGGCCAATGAAGGGAAAATCCTTTCACACTTTTTATCCGAGGCAAACACGGCTTGCAGAATTGTGTCATATCAAGGCAAACATGGTCCAACTACAACCAGTTTAGAACACAAGATTTAAGAAAATAGGCCTCGCTTAGACATTCCAACGATGAGAGGGATTAGTTCGGGTCACTGGTCAACATGCTCCTAGATTGGGTGTCCAGTGTAGTGCACATTTTCGTATCTGCAACAATGAGGAAGAGACTGAGGGCTAATTAAGCCTCTCATGGAAAAGAATTAAGTTTCATCTTCTTTAATACTTGATACAGATACGATACGGATACGAGTACACCTAGCTTTTTGTTCTTAACTTCTTGAACAACCAGCTAGAAACACCAACAATGATTAGAAGTCGTTCAATCAACCTGTTGACGTTTTTACTGCCATGGCTAACTTTGTCCAAACTGAAATATAGATGCAGTGAATTCCCAACGACAAGTAAAACTTTTACCCCAAAGACTGCCGAAAAAAGGGCCAATTCCCACAAGTGATAAGGACAATTTATTACCTCTGGATATTGAAATAGTTCCAACTTACTCTCGATGAACTTTTCCAGCACAATGTACGCCCTAATGCATTGTTTCTTTAGAGGGAGAAAAAAAAACGTCCACCCATAAACAAGTTTTACTTAGAAAACGGTTATAACAGCAAAGCTGCTGAATAGCATCCTAAATTAGGGATCATCAACCAGACAACGGCAGAGGAAGAAGTTTTTGCCTGTCCAAACCAAGAACACACCTCTAATAGCATCATGATGGTCCTCGCCATACCGCAAACATAATCAGTTCCTGAAACAATGGGTCTTGGTTACGTCGTCTTGGCGGGTGGAAAGTACAACGTACTTCCTTGTTCCTGGTACATAAAATGCACTTCGTAAGCCAACAAAAGGACAACAAAATCCATTTACCCTGAGTGCATAGCCAGTCAACAGGATTTTTTTTTTTTTTTGTACTGCCATGACAGTTCTGTTTCTGGTGCACTAAGGGAACAGGCGCCTGACTTCCATACATACATATGTACTTATATAGGGAAATGGGTAAGACACTGATAGGTATCCTTTTTTTTTTTTCTTCCTTTTCTAAGTACGTATCATTTAATGAATGAAGAGTAAGCAAAAATAAAAGGAAAAACCAAGTGAATGGGAGCAAAATTGTGCTAAACACATGAACAGCTCGAGGAAGAGATGCTTTTACAGAGATGACTTCAGGGACGATGGCGATGTAGGTCTGGAGGACCAACCAGCGCGCGCAATATTGTGTTCATGGCATGTGACGAGAAGAGACATGCAGCAAACACAATCGCATGAATAAATCTTGAGGAAGAACGCTGAGAGGTGGCAACCTGTAATGCATACAGGATAAGTTATTTTTTATTACATTGTGATGAGGTTGTTGACTTTTTTTAGGAAGTGTTGGAGTGAATCTATTTTTTGACAGAGATTCAGCGAGAGATTTCCATATCTAGAACAGAGACACATTTGAGAAACGTAGTGTGATACACTTCAAGCTATCATTTCGAGATACATATGACCAGAGTCTCTACACATGGCCCTACCAACGTACCTGAGAGCTTTGTAAAGAAGGAGTTGTACGACCTCCTAGAGTGAACATCTGAGGCCTGATAAGTGGGAAAGTATAGTCTTTACGATGAGACAACGTACAGACTTATGACTAGGTTTCCAAGGCTGCGAGTTCACACAACAATCGAGTACTTTTCAGATGATCGAACCAGCAACCAAATCGTGCTAATAGAGGCATGCATGCAACGTTCTGAGGGTGCAACCGTCGACTCCGATCACATTCTTGATATGGGAGCTCACAGTTCATGATATGGGAGGCATAACACGATTCGAGTACCCAGAGCCTTTAGAGAGTTAGAAACGTTCCTAGCAGCTAGTTAAAGGCCATCAATTAGAGATAGTGACAAGGGAAGAAGAAAACCAGTATCCAGTCAATGAAGGACTGGTAGTCATATTCTTACTTAATGTTGTTATCCTGAAGTCCTTCTATGCCTGAAAGATTGACAATCGACGAAATCTTCATACTAAGATAAATCCTGGTGGAGTCTCACCATCTTACCATCTCATTATCGACCTCAAAGCCGCATATGATAGTATTCACCGTCCTAAGGTCTACAAAGGATTGAGGAAACAGTTGATCCGAACTTTTCCAAATATGCACCGAATTTTGGGAAGGAGATTCGCTATAGTGACCAGGGCTGATGTGAGAATCGCCCCATAATAGTAGATTTAAGCTAAGTGAGGAAGAAGCGCATCGAGTTGGTCCTAAAGTGAGAACAAAATTCAATACTCGTTGTTAGTATACAGAGAAAGATTTGTCCATCGCCTAGGACGAAAAGTCACCGTTTGACAACAGTATTTTCAAAGGGGTTAAGGAGATCCCCTACTTCGGAATAAACATCAACGCCACGAATGACATCTTAGTGAAGATTTGGCGAAGACTTGTCCTAGGAAATCGCTGCTACTTCTGGTTGGCAACTCAATTGAGTTCAAAACTCCTAACTAAGGTGAAGATATTTTCGATCGAGAAGATATAACCGCGAACTCTACGGGCTGTACCATGGAGTTCTACACCGACTACACTTCATCATGCTTCAGGAAGGATCTTCGAATCACACACGCCCTTTGTTTTGAGATGACAACAATTTTTAAAAGCTGGCCAACGAAAAATGTCCTTTACTCACCACAACCCTCAAAGAAGCTTTGACACCAATTTACCAAAAAAAGGAGCAGGGGACTTCTAATGCAAAATAGACTAGAACTTACCCTTCTCCAGAACTTACCTTGGCCCAACTTAGATGAATGAGACAAATGCAGACACTCCGGCAACACAGATACAGAGAAAGATTGAACACATTTCCTTTGCGAATGGCTAAGCCCCGACGGGACCAGATACACAATGTATCTTTCTGCGACCTAAGAGTTTATTCCTAAGAGTTTTATAACGAGAACAGGTTAGTTCAGGAGGGCCACTTCTACCCTACAATGATTTAAGGGCCATTGTAAGACAGGGAAATACAATGAATCCTTACAGATCTGAGTAGCACTGCACTACTATACCTACCTAACTCTTCTTAATCCTGCAACAGTACAAGCCATAGAACCTGCCAACATACAATGCTTGACTTTTTTTTTACTCCTTTTGTGTCTGAACTTCTTCGTTCGCTCGGGCAAGTTTCATCGCAGTGTCCGGCAACTTTCAAAATCTCCCATCGCAACAAGAGCCCAAGAGTGTCATCCACCCTTTCACTTGGAAAAAAAAGTAACACAGGTCCTGACCCTTTATCCCCTACTCAATGAAAACATCTGGTAAATGGCTGTGCTGTTATACGCGGATTCACTCAAGCAGACCACAAAGCATCATAAAATACCCGTCCCGTCAGTTCATCCCATACGTACATATGTATGTACTTACCAGCTTGGACAGCATTTTTCTGTGGATTCGTGCTTTTCCCAATTCTTTACAGCATTTTTGTAGCCCATGTCCCTAAATGGTTCATCATCAAACATTTGATCCTAAAGCAAAAGCAAAAGCAAAAGCAAAGAAAAAAAAAACAAAATAAATCCTTACCAAACACAAAAACCCTTGTCAAAGAATTCGACATGCGAATTTTCTCTGTTATCTCCCCTGGAATCGTCCTCCTGAATGAATCTGAATCCTTTCTTCAAACAAAATGCTACAAAATGCTCTTGCCTCCGATAAAAAACGTAAACCAAAACCAAAAAGTATTCCAGCCTCGCCATAACTCATCACGATGCATATAAGAGAAAAAGGAAAAGAAAAAAATATTTCCTGGCATCCATTATCCTTGTTTGTATCCCTTTTGCCTTCGACCTATCTCACTCTCTATATCAAGTTTTATTTACAAATCATGTAACATGGTTTCGGTATCAATGATGTCCGGCCAACAGAAGAAGAAAATCTAGAACTTTTATCGGAGTAAGCTGTTAAAGGATTAACTGCTCTCCCTAGCACACATCCACCTTATAAATCTCCACCCTCAGCAACTTGGATCCTAAATCAAATCCAGTGGTCCAGGTTGTGGCCATTGTTTGTGTGTCCTGATGGCATAAAATACGCCAAAAGGACTTGCATATTATATTCCGTCGTGCTTCATAAATTTATTACAATCGATTGGAAATGGAATGCGAGGCTAGTAGGTATACCTACCGTGGTTGTGCCTTAGGAATTTATCGGGAAAGTTTTACTATACGCCGCCGTCGAGGATATAATAAATTATTTGCGTACTTTATTTGAATGAACTCTATCCTAGTATTGTGTGTGATTGTATGTTCTTAGCGAGCTGGCGGGATGGGAAAGGGGACCCCGAAGTGGTTATGTGCGACAGCAAACAAGAAAACCAATTAGGAAGTCATGCTGTGAAGGAATCCAGAAGGAGTAAGACGACAAGGAGCAAATAACAATAAATGATAATTATGTGAGCACAATTTGATTTTTATTTGCTCCAATTGTTGCTGAGACGATTGGTTGGAATCGGGACCCACTGGCCTTGGGCGAAATCGGTAGCCTATTTTGCTACCTGAATAGAACAAGTCATCATCAGGGTCGTCAGGACTAATGGATGGCAATTGTGGAGATATTAGATATTTGATTAATATCAAACGATTCCATGTGCTGAGATAAGAGTGCTAAATTACGGAAAGCACTTTTCGTAATTTGTGGCACATAATAACGACTGTCTTGTCAACTTAAATAATGGCCGGGAGCTAAGATTGAGGAGTATGGTTTTTTTTCCAATTAATTAATTAATGGGAAGGGGAATTGTACGCATACATTGAAGGTTTCGGACCAATTTCATCCTTGAGGACTGATGTTCTCCTCTATGTTCATCAATATTCATCAATCTGGCCAGTCTTGTGTTCGTCTTCAGACTACAAGTGTTGTAAGACAGACAACTAGGCTCTCTCTATGTGTGAAGCCTTAGTATGGAAAAGGAAATTTAATAATATCAGCGAATCAAACCTTAGACGATTTCTATAATGCAAGGAGCCAGACCATCAACAAGGCCGCAGCATCGCACAACTGACTTTTTAATATCGTCATCTGAAGGTACATTAATTCTACTCTCGACTGTAATTCAACTAGAAAATCCTTCACTAGACAAAGACTTCAGAGAAGCGTTTTGTACCCCAATCTTTGTCGTTGATAGTATACGCAGGAGTAAGCGTGACTGCATATGAGGATGTCCTAGCAATTCTAGTTCAAGTGAAATTCTTAGGCACAGAATCTTTCGTTTCTTGGGAAATGGGCTAGATTTCACGTTAAGACAGAAAACATAGATTGGGTACTTTTCAGCAAGAAAAATACAAGATGCCATCTTACATCCACATCCTCCAAGTGGCCCTGACGCTTCCGGTTATAGCTATGCTTAAAGCTACGGAATAGCTAGAGATGGGATCAATATTTGAGAATAATCCATTCAGCCATCGAAATTGATAGTAAGACTGAGCTGCAGACGTTTGAATCCAACGTCATAAAATCTTTAATAATCGGGAATGGACGTGAGTTATAGAAAACTTATAACCCTACCTACCAACGTTATTAGGTACATAAGGATTTACTTGCAAAGAGCTATTAGCTGAAAAGCAATACATTTGATACATTTAATCAAGGACAGTCTAAGGTAAAATCATTCAAAGTGTATTGACGAGATTTTATCAAAACTAAATTTTTAGTCCAAAGAGTTCTAGAAGACTCTCTCTCAAATCCAGTTTCCTGTAAGATTCTACGGATGGCTCTAGGGACGGGATTTCCTTTTCTTATAATTACTGCTTACCCAAATTTTGCAGTATTTTGTAGGGCAATACCAGCACATGTTCTGGGATTTCATTGGACTTACTACAGAATTGTGGCACACCCTCTTCAAATATACATAGTTTCTTGAATTATTGTTTGAGGGTGTGATTCCCTTTTCCGCAGAATGGTTTAGTATCTATGACTGTTTCCGGAGATGGGTGACCATTTTAGTACCTCCCATACCCATGTGACTAGATATCCACCAGAGTATCCTTGATTCTTCTGAACATTTTATTAGGTTTTCATATAATTCAGAGTATTGGGTTCTAGGTCCGTCTTTTCTGGTAACGTCTTTTGTGTGTTTATTACGGATGAGTTTACTGTCTAGGTAAAGTCCACATTCAAATTCTTTGATTAGAATCCGACGGCCTTATCGGGCCAATGGTTTTCTTTTCTTCGTGAAGGATACTATTTTATTTTTGCAGGAGATAGACTACCACCATTTTTGAGTTATTTCAAGTCTTTCTTGTATAAAATCTGACAAGGTTTAATCAAATTTACCTCTTCAATTAAATTAATAAAAAAATACAATATCCTTCCTTCAGCTCTCTTATACTAGACAACAACTCACCCAATTATGTCCTTAATATCTATACAGGCCTCGCTATAGACTCTCTTATAACATTGGAACTACTTCTCCCAATATAACCAAATAGCCATTGGTTATTGGGCTAAAAGAAGGTCCAATATGATACTACTATGGAAAAAAGGCATTACCATTACCCAAGACCTTAGATATAGACTAGGTTTAGGTCCTTAGGATTCTGAAAGAAGTACTCGTGGGTTTTCCTTCTCATAATCGATTGGGCAGGATATGTACACAGAAGATAAATGATTTCCTCCTCTTCCTCGCTTCTCCAGCTTTTACAAAAATCGTTCAATGAAGAACTAATCCTTCTGGCATGCCTACCTATCACACAGTGCAACCTATATTTTTTTAAATTGCTGGAACTAAGTCTACTGGTTTTTCTAAAACACAATTTTTGGCCAGATTTGTTCAGAAGAGAGATATCTGTTCCACTTATTGTTTGCCATTCTAATGCCTGACGGTTTGCCACTATCGTCACATAGATCCTCGATTGTACGTTCGATCTGGAACCCAGAACAGTGGTACATTATACCTGACTGTCATCACGTTTATCCTGTGGTCTGGCTGTCGTGTGCTGATACAGATATCCATTGCACTAGAGTAAGCTCCCCCAATCTATCTCTCTAGAATCTATGGCGGTAGATGCAATAAAATTCACCAGTCATGGACGACAATCGTTTCGATGACTTCAATCCTCTGTGTATAATAAACTTGGTATTCGAATCCTTCCCGTTCTGAACATCCAATTTTCATGACAGAGATTTGGTAACAATGGGAGTGAGGAAATTGGCCTTAACTCTACTACTTAGAACTAGAGTTTCATGCAACGACTGATGGTAGGAGACCAACTATATATCAATATTCAAGGCTCTTGACAAAGCGAAGCCCAAAGAATTTCTTCCTTTAATTGGTACGTTACCCTACACTCCACTGCAAGTCTTGTAAATTATGTCGCATGGCAGCTATTGACTCCCAGAAAGAGAGTGTACTTCCCAAACAAACGGAACAGCATTCAAGGATCAATTGAACTCATTATAATGACACAATCATGTCATGTGGTAATATGGTAAACGAGAGCTCGGATTCAATCAAAGAAAGTCAAGCACGTGGTAAAACACGCGCACATCCTGCTACAGTTGCTCCTTCCGATTTCTCATCAAACAGTACATGTATGTGGGTCAGCACAGCCTTTAGATTTTTCAAAATAATTGCTTTCGTAGGAACCGCACTTCCGTCGCCCATTACATGTTTCCACTCATTTCCAGGAAGGAAGTGTACAATCCTCATGACACCTGCAATAAATTATAGTCCCTGATGAACCTCATTAACATTTGACCCACCATACATGCGTTATATCCGCCAACAAACATAGAAAACCAATCCACATCCAACGATGAGAACGACAACGGTGGCGGCGGCATACGAATGTCCTACTTCGTCCTTCGTTCGTCGTATTTAAACAAATTTACATTGGAAATTGTTTTCCTCTTGGAAAATCTAAGCACTTGCAACTGATTGATTTGATTCATCAATCAATGTTACACCAGCAGAGAACCGGGAGCTCTCTGTTGAAGACACCGCCGCATGTTTTCGGTTGGAACAGCATAATGAGAAGGCTGATCCTGCAGCGTTTTGTCTTGATTGTTTTTTTTTCTGCGTTTTGTTGGCCATCAATCAGTGTGATGATGGATGCACATGGGACAGAATCATCATAACCAGAGAGAGAGGCGTGAAGGGAAATCATCCAGACACGCAGGAAGTGTTGAATCCTATAAATTTCCCTCACCCTTATCCTGTCCTGATGGCGTGGGTGAATTTTGTCTGCGTGTTGGCGAGTCTCTTCCCTTTTTTTGAGGAAATGAAAATTGAAACTATATGCGAGAAATATTTATGAAATTCATTGAAGGAATGGGTGTCCTTCGGGCTAAGAAGGACAATATTTCATCTCTCTGTTATGAATGTGATTATTCTAGGAATCGCCTCCCTATTCCATGGAGACAGATAGGAATTCTTTTAATTCCAATGAACAATATTATTTAATTTCTATGGGAACACAAAGATAACCCTTTCCTCCATTGATGTGCCTAGGAAATCCTTAAGGGATGGAGACGGTTGGAATTTTTCAATAAACTGTGATGAGAAGGTCTTTGTTGTTTTTCCAAGTGAAAGGATTTTTTGTTTGGGTTTTGTTTCCATGTTTCTTTATCAGCAATAAAGGAAACAAAAGGGAATTGTATTTGGTAAATGAAAGCAACACCCCTGAGGGATGAAGATTATGGCAGACGAGACGAGATGAAAAGGAACTCGAAAAGGTGTTGAAATATAATTTTTATTGAAGCTTGCGGAAGCTGATGAAATGCTGTCGAGACACGCAGAGGCCGTTCGACATGAATTACTTTTTGACTAGTATTGCGGTTGTACAGGTGATTCCAGGATTAGTTAAGCAGTCTGGTGAGAAATGTACATGTATGGTCTGTGAGGTCTGTGCTGTACATGTTTCTCACACGCATGGCCTTCAAAACAGAAGAAGGACTATTTTCAGAAGACGGATGATTATCGAATAGCAGTCCCTTCTAGCTGCAGATGATTTGGTAGATACTTTAAGACTTATTTAGTAGAACTCAATGCGACCGATGCCTAAGTGACTTAGGGCAGAGTCCGTTTAAGACCCCACAGAAAGCAACAAGGAAAAACAATCCCGATTCTAAAATCTTTCTCGGAGCTTGCAAGGAATCGTCTGATCTTCATGATCATTAGTCAGAGGAAAGGTGAACGTTTGCGCCATCGAGCCTTAAGGATTGCTGCCTATTCTTGTGGTTCACAAATGCCCTGTTTTCTCAATCAAGTCTATCCGACTTGAATGGAGTGACTAGGAGGTAGGATTTTGTGATAAGTGTCCAATTCGGTGGCGTATACGTACTATTTTTTTCTTTTTTTTCTTTTTTACTATACATACATATATGCATAGTGAGACAGGAGCTAAGCAAGGTTGTGTCAATTTTGGATTGGCTTACATGTCGGATGTGCTACATCGGACTACAATTCTAGACTGCCGTACCCAAACAGTCATATAGGTCTTCGGTTTTTCAGTTGATTATGAGTATGTTTCGACTCTAAACCCTAAAATGCTTTTGACCTTGATATGATAGCTACTGGTATACTAGTAAGGATCATGCCTAGACGTACATATTATTTTTATTCGAGGCTTTACAATAGCTACTGTAATTTAAACTCAAATATCTTGGGTCTTAGTTCATTACTTTTGGGAAAATTTTGAAACGATATTTGGAGATTCTCCATCCACATATCAATGGATTCCAGGGACCTCAGAGCAAGTCTTCACAGAATGTCCCGTCCCGTTTAGTCTATGGAAAAGAACATGTCTACGACTGCAATTACTACAACACATACTACAATCTATATTTTTATTTACAATTTGTGTCGGGCTAGGACAATGGATGCAACTGGTGCAAATGTGCAACCAGGAAGCAAACCCTGTTTTGCCCAGTTTACTGAAATTTTGAAAATGAGAAGACCCATCAGTAATGAAGAGCTTACAGAATCAGCCCTCACTATATGAACGCCAACGTATTTGTAAAATTTGAATTAATATGGAGGATGGGTTTAATATAGAAGCTCAGAGGTGTTCCTGTAAAAAACCACAGACGTATAAATTTTTTCCAATTTTTTTGTTCGTTCCAAGCATTAAAGGCGCCTTTGGACAGTGCTACAACTCATTTGAAGCCGAATTTTAACAATTGCGATCTTACTGCAGAAAGTGCAGACTAATTGCCCTCTCATAACTCCTCTGACAAATCTTGCAACTGACTAGTCAGTGCTTTGCAACACAAATCTCCCTTGTCCTTGAAGGATGTGTGGTAGTCGTAAGGATATGAGCTGCAACGATTAAGAAATTCAGAAAGATGTACCTGTTTTCTCTAAATTTGATAAAACTGACAATTGCTGTGGCGCAACTTTTGAGGCATTCATGGAACTTACAGGGACATTTTTCAACGACTTAAGACAAGATATTTGTATTCCATGCTAGATTTATTCATTCAACACTTACTCTAGTCAGATTTTACCAAAATTTTCCAAGAAAAGCAGGATTCTTCCAAAAGTTCGAGAAGTGACTACCACGAAGCTAAAAAGCCAGTAAAGTATATAAGAAACTGAGAGTACATGTTACGTTGGAAAGTGATCTAATTTTCGATTTATTTTGAATGATTGGATATTGCTGTATAGGGTTATGCCTAATATGTGGATGGAAGTCCAGGATTAGTATTGACTGAAACCATAAAAAGATGATAGGACATTGGGATAGAGCATTTTTATAAGAATTAGTTAAAAAAAATATATTAACAAATTATGTAGACATTCCTTAGCCATATATAAATAGTCCATGCACTGTCCATGCCCTCAATCAATACAAGTTTATTTTTTCCAATATTTTGTTTGCGGCGTACCGGGCTTTCCGAACGAGATAGTCCAACAATATTAAGATTCAACAGCTGTCCCATTAAAAGAACGATTTGTGTCCTCGTTTCCTCATAACATTTGAACAAACAGTGGCTAGTCTAGGACCCAGAAATTCGAGACAAGAAAGACAAGAACATTCTTTGAAAAAGGTATTTTCATAGATTTTATATATCACTAGATTTTAGCGACCTCAGAGGTAATCTTTGCAGATGCGATAGTTTCTACGTTTGCCCTTGGTTGGCTAATGAGCAAACAAGTGCCACTTACTTTGTTGGGCTAGAAAAGTATGTGCATCTGGTCTAATACGTAACCAGCAATCACACCCTGTTGTGCCCAATTTATTGTACGTTTGATGACAAGAAGGACCATCAATAGTAAAAAGCTAGGAATTTTAGTCTTCAACAGGTTATATTTAGTTAGTTTGGTACCAGATATCCTGAAGAGTCCCACAGAAATACAATATTTGCCTTGAATCGTATCGCCAGAAGGATGAACTCGGGGGAATGACATAGTTCTGTGGCGTATACGTAATTTTTTTAATTCTAATAATTGCGGCCGTCATCAGACTTTTGCCAAAGTAGTTATCTGCAAAAGAAAGAAATCAGCTGTCTGTATCAAATCAGGAATTCAAAAATGGGTGAAATATGGTCCATCTACTAAACTCAAGAATATTCCACACCCGGTCGAAGGGCAAAGTTTGGATACCGAATATCAGGATTTAAAATACATTCGACGGACATGATGTTTGGTAATTGAATTCTTTATTGCTGAACCTGGGAGTCTACTGAGTCCCTTCGGCGAGATATTTTAGAATCTTTCAACTGCTAGAGTCGCCATATCTTAAGGTTCCTGACTTAGCTTGTGGAACTGGGTGACTTGTACCAGTCGAAGTTTTGTGAGAACCCTATTATAGGCTTGCAATACCATAGAAATAGGGGCGTCTGTACCAATTGCACTAAAATGTTAATTGGCTTAGAAACTGAGTGCTTACACTGAAAAATCCTTACAAATGTTATCGTCTTATGTTCTTAACTTTAGAAACTTAGTCCCTAGATTGAACGGGTACTTTTCACGTATGTCTGGTACTGATCCGGGTCCTAAATTGAAACCTTTCCATTTTTACAGACAGTATTTAAAATCCGGTATCCTCTATAAATCAAAAGTTACCAGCCTTAACGTTTAATTCTTACTATAAAGACTATATAAACTGCATAAAGTTCCATTTATCGAAGGTGGTACCATAACCATGCCATAAATTACTCCCTACAACTCCTCGTTCATTAATTATTATCCCAGTATAATCCTTTTATTGAAAACTACTTAAGCTTGTTAGAACTTACGACACAATCTCTGCACGAAAAAACTTCCGAAAAGAAGTGCCTTGAAAGCGAATCCCACAAAGCACCCAAGCCGATTAGCACATAATTAAAGCCCACCCCCTTTTTTTCGAAAGACCCCCGATTTGCCTGACCACTCTGCAAATAACGTCCACTGTTCCGGCAGATGGCGCAAAGCAACTTCAGACGAAAAACGAAAACATCTCTTCTGGCGGAAGATACACAATTGTATGCTTCACCATCTGTGTACGAAGCTGGAATACTCTCCTCAGCCCCAAGGGTGTAATTATTATTTTTTTTTTGTGTGTTTTTGTGTCCACCACTCGCACATGGGGAGTGAAGTTAATTGATCCCAGGGCAACATTTGTACTGGATTTTGGAAAACATTTTTCACTCCTTTTGCCCGACGAAGGCGCCGGAAGCCACCTCATGTGGGAAACATTGACAACGGCGCAAGGCGGAATCGATTTTCAAATTCAAATTGAAATTCGAATAAAAGATACAAAAACTTGGCATCACCTACTAAGGAGGACTTTTTTTTTATCACCTCATTAAAGCGGAAATTCAAATCCACTTTCACTCCCTTGAGCCATGTAAATCTGTATCCCTAGTGAAATTGGATTTCATAACCCTCATTAGGATGTTCCGCGGTAGGAGTAACGCCGTCATTGGTTAAGCCACACAGACGGCGAGGCTCCTTGAAAAAAAGCACACCTCGTCCTAGGAATGAAATCCATGAATCCACGCTATGAAACAAAATTTAATGAATTCAAATCCGGATCATCTTATTACGAGGACGGACGGTGGAGCGACAAAGTGCGGTACCCGGGGGTGGCATTATTTCATACCCAGCAAAGGGTTCGGTGCCGGAAGCATCAGTGCCGAATAAATCCGGTCACCGAGCCAGGAATATTCCTACAACAGAAGTGAAATGACTGACACTCTGTTGCGAAAAAATCAAAATAGCACGCGTTACATGCTGCATAAATCACATGGAACAGGTAAGCGGACGAGGGCTGATCCTTTTCAACCGACAAAACCATCAGATACCTATAGTATGGGAGCATAGAATTAATTGAATATTCAGTACGTGATGGAGTACGTGTGGGGTGGAATTATTGTCAGTGGTTTGAGGCTTGATTTTTGAACGCAGACACATAGCAACAGATGGGAATGCTGCTGGTTGGTTTTGAATAACTGTTTTGGGGTGACATTTAGGGGCAAGTGGTTTTGAGGGTTATGTGACTAATCCATACTTTACAGGGACATTCCAGATGACTGATTTTGCCAATTCATCTGGGCGGGCTGTGGAATGATAAACAATCTACCCGCCGCGGGCGCAATCGTTTGGAAAGTCAGGAAGTCGAAAAATAAATTTGAGTGGCCGCATTAAATTAAAACACTAAATAACTTGGGTTTTGATACTTTTCATTTGATGATCACGTAGAGGGAGGTTGATGATATAAATAATAGAAGCTGTGGAAGCAGAGTTCACTGCTACTAATTGCAATAGGCATCACGAACAATAGTTTTTTTTCGGGACGCGTGAGCTTAAAGCAGAAATGGGTTTGTTGGTAGAGGGATGCATATGACCTGTCACGACGAGGTTAGATTAGTCTAGATTTAAAGTGGCTGCTAGCTAGCATGCTTACATCTAACAATTTTCCTGATTCTCGTTAGGCTCGTCAAAATAAGGTTCACCTTCTCGATGAACTCCCTCAGATAAAGGTATTTATGCCATAGTACCACATTTTAGGAGATTTATTTGAGTCCTGGCAAGGAAGTAACAGAAAATAAAAACCGTGAAAAGTAGGAGACAGATCGCGTTGTACCCTACACGCCTTCCAAACTTCGGCCATTTGCAACATTCGGTTCAGCAAAGGCTTTAGTTTTGTCGTTCCTTGTCCTAAATTCTATGGAGACATGATAAGAAGAAGAAATCTCAAGAAGCCAGAAAACTATTAAATTTAAGAAATTACACATTTGAGCAGTCAAAGAAAAATTTGGCCATTAGTGCTCTCATGCGTTGATCGTTGGAATAATCGATAGTTCTGATCCTAGGACAACTTTCTACTAGATCCAGAGAAATGTCAACTTTGTAGCAGCATGTTCTTTGGAGTGGCATAGATACAAAGGATGACACTACCTATGACACCCTGTACACACTGCTAGTACAACTCGTTACTTTTCGCCACCCAGTCAAATCAGTGCTACGACATCAGGAGAGCCCAGTTTTTGACCATCTACAGAATCTTACTAATCGAATCGCCAGGTCACCCTAGTTCATCTCACCAAGAGCATCGATGTCTCAATTTTTTCGCCATCGCTCATCGCATTTCCTGGACAGTCTTTTACAAGTTTTCATTACTCTCAATCTTTACCTGGAACGCCGTAGCTAATACATATATTCACCAGAAATTCCGAATTATTCTCTAAGATTTTGTCCCCAAAGATTCCAAGTATTCCTTTTTATAAACCAGTTTATCGTTGAAGCCTAAATCGACAAACGACACATTTGACCCAAAAGGGTAAGGGCAAGGAGATATGAATTGCATTGGAGGTGGACCAATTGACTTTGAGCATCCTTTAATGTGGTCCCCAGCATTGCTCATGAGTTGAGTGGTTGTCCCCGGTCAGTAAGGACACACTTTTAGCAAAGAAAGATCCATTGTGATAAATTTGTGATACTCTGCTGGAAGGACATCAAATTAGGTGACTGACTACTTTCCGTATAAGAAGGAATTGCACATTATTTTCCTAACTTTAAAAATTATTCTTACATTCAACCAGAATCTGTTTCACGGTATGGATAATCCAGAGCATGTGAATACCCCATAAAATCACTGAAGTCCCCTGCTGCTACATAGACACGTTCAAAAAAATATTTCATTTTGAAACCCACGTCCCTACTATTTTTTTTTCTTTACTCCAGGAATGTTTTGAAAACATCCACTGACGTGAGGCGTGTTCTGAAGTAACCACGATGACCTTAAAATTGTCCTAGACCCCACGAGGACAAACATATAGCAAATCAAATCACAATTCCATCGCTTACACCAACGGAAACACATTGCTTTAGACTTTTCGCAATACGAAGCTTCAGATTTTATTAAATTTCCGCCGCAGACATTCTGTATCTTTTGCTGTGGTTGTTATCTCCCCATCATAATCCACGAAACGAATTTTCATGTTCACATGCCAAGAACATCCTCGACAGCATGTACCCATCTCAGCACACATACACCACAAATCACCAGCACGACGGCGAGCGACGACTTGAAATCCCAACTCAATTTCTTCCTTGCCTTCGTATCGCAGATTGTGGTGTGCACACTAAACACCTTTTCTAAGGAATCATCGTCCTTGTCGTTATGACTGTCATCGTACATATTGTGCAAGTATGATGCCTGATGTCGTCAGCCAGGGTTGGTAAGCCACCGCGCGTACACACACAATGAAATGTTATCCAATTGCTTCGAGAATGCAATTGTTCCCGAATAGGAGACTTAAATTCCAAAAGGGAATTCCGAGATTCGTTGTGAACTTTAATTCGTCTTGGCAGGAAGTCAAGGAAAAGTCATAAAAAAGTTCACCAAAACCGATGCCTCATGGTTTTGGAATCATAAAAATGTAAAGTGCCACCAAAAGTGGTTAAGTGGTGATTAATTGAGATGGTAGACGCTATAGCTCAGCCGGAACAAAAAAACTAACAGGCGTGTAAGATTTTACGGATGACATTAAGGGTGTATCCTTTGCATATTTCGGGGAACATTTGCTGGGCCAACGGGTGTACCTACTGGTACAGAATGCGTTAGATAGTATAAAAGGCATCCCATTTGAAATTACGACTCTCACGTGCTGCTGTGATCCTTGGGGGATTTATGAGTTTTTAAGAAGCCTCTGCGTCTTGTATCTTGTAAGCACACTTGGTTTAGGTAATGTGGGCATAAGGACGCGTATTAAAAGTATTGGTAAGGCAATCAAAATTCATTTTATAGCCTTGGCCATCGATTCGGAAATGGAATACAATTTGTTTAAATATTTATGAAAAGCGAAAGGCATGTTCCAAGAGGTGTTTAGGGCATATCCATTCACACTTCGATCGTGACATTGACATTCGCATACTGTCAGTCGTCCAGAGAGAGTTAATTACTTTGAAATCTAAATGAGGTTCAGGTCCATGAGTGACTAGCAAGGAGATTTAATTGTGTAATTACTATTTTACCGATGTATGATAGAGTATAACAATTCCCTAACAACTAGTTAGGCTTCCGTTTGAAAACTATCTTCACCATTAGATATCACTTACTCAACTCCCCAGACAGGGTGTTTGTAGGACATAGTATGGTGCTGAACCTCTTCATTGGAGACAACATCTACTGGCGGAGAACCTGGAGGCCACTTCGTTATGAAGCACTAAATATCAGTGCCACGAGAACAAGGATAAGGTTTCAGAAAAGTTCCAGCCGCTAAGCATCTGATGAATCTTCAACCATAACCCAGTCGTTCAGCACCTTCTTGGATTTTTTTTAAGTCATTCAGTCTCCGTGCATCCTTTGTATGAATTTTCTAAACTAGTTCCTCTTTATATATAAAAAAAAGAAAAAAATTAAAAACCAATAAATTTTCGAAAATTTAATGTTACGTATACGCCACCGAGTTTTGCTATGCATAACCTTTTTTTACTGGAATTCTTTCGTCTATTAGGAAAACCCAAGGAGCTGCTTCAGCGGTGAAGACCTTACTGATCCGAGCAATGAAAAGGCTTGGTTTTACGTGCATCCTGGATAACATACAATTGTGATGAGTAAATGAAAGCCTGGACTGAAAACTGAAACATAACCAACGCAGGTTCACTTCCTGAGTAATCATCGTCTGAATACAGGCACGCTTGTCTAACGAGTAGTTAGATCTGGAACAGTCGGTCTCTATGGAGACATCAGCACCACGTTCTTGGTTCATTTTAGAGTAATGCATACACATTTTACGGATTGATGACAGACTGTAAATTTTCGTAAGAGTCAGTCCTGGTATTTGGAGGCAGTTTACTAACAATAAAATTGACTGGAGGGTGTATTTTGTTGAATTACAGATCCACTATGTGTATAACTGAAGACTGAAATGAAAAACACTATAAAGGCTTAGCCTATAACACCTACAACTGGACTAGGGATCATCCTCCACTTGCTTCAGCTGCAAGAAAAGGCAATCAAAAAGCTGAGAATCAAAAAGTACGGCCATTTCATGTACCTGACGAAGTATTTAGGCAATGCATATATTAGAGACTACATGTTACAGTACTTAGATTTTAAAAGACTTTTTTTAAAGCTTATTCGATCCCTTTGTATCGATGGAGTTTGGAGGATGAGTATGGGCGACGAACTGTACAAGATGTATAGAAACTACAGCGCTCCGGCCGGCAGTAGAAAAAATCGTCGCGATGGAGACCCAAAACGACTTGGACTCTACAAATGGTGGCAGTTAGCTGAGGACCAGTCTACTTGTAGGGACTTATAGGATAGTTTTCCAAGGGTCAACCTGAACAAAGAAGAAATGAATGGAAAAGCAGTCAACTCACTAACATGCAATACATCTTTGTTTAGACAGGTTCATGGACATAGATGTAGATTCAGGCATTTTTTTTCTAATCGGTGAACGTATCCGAATTAGTTAGTTTCTCAAGGAAAGACAAGAAAAGGCCAACGAGTGGACAAGAAGAGATTCAGAATCCAGACCACAAAATCCCACTGTCCAAGTCCCACCCGCCTTACGTCTAAGTTCCCAGAGTGAAACTTCTAGAGGATCCAGAATCAACTGAAGAATAAGGTTAACCAATGGACATGGATCATCTCCCCTATGATTAACTGTGGACAAGTTGCTAGCATTCTAGCATCCAAGATCTTTAGTTAAGAGGTCCTAAAGAATTTAATTTTTTCCTGAATTACAATTTAATATCTTGTCGTGAACATCGCGAATGTCTTGTGACAAAAATCATGTCTACTCCCCTAATCTACATTCGTTTAAGTAGCGTCTGCTTATGGCCCTTTTCAAAGCACTCCACTCTGCCATGACACCAAATTCTACAACAGCCTCTTAGACGACGCCACTCACGGTTAAACACTTGTCAATCCTATTCTTCAAGACTTAACGAAGCAGAACACCAATTCTGAATCTTTACGTAAATACTTTTTACAAGAAACACGAACCAGTCCTCAACTTTATTGGAATTACCACTAAATCTGTGTTCATAAAAATTTTCGAAAATCAATTAAACGCACCCTCTTACCCAAAGTAGGTACGTACGCCGTAATAAAGGCTCGTAAATTTCCTTTCCCTAAAACGAATAAAACAATTTAAAGCCCTGCCTCTCGAATCAAAGCCATCAAAGCTTTCCTGTCATCTTCAGCGTCGATTGACACTTTGCCAATATATTTTGTCATTTTCATTATCCCCTTCTTTCTTTTATCTTTTATGAAATAATTTTATGTCGCCGGGTTATTAGGTTCTCTGAAAACATCGCGCCTCGCACAAGGATTCTTACGCATCCCCCAAAGGCATGAAACGCAAAAGGTGCGTTCATACACATATACTCGTGCCATCATCCCTCTCCATGTAAGAGTATGTCTTTGCTCTTACAGTATCCCTAAAACTGCGAAACGTTATTTATATTAAAGACGTAACTCGATAAGGGATAAATTTAAACCCAAGGACTAGTGGTGTTTGGGGTACCGTGCGTCGTTATCCACCCTTCAACAGGCTGCAGGATAAAGCCGAGAAAGAGAAAACCGACAGAAAGAGAAGGAGAAAAAAAAATACAATCTCTCATAAAATTTCCATTGCTAACTCATTATCCTTACGCATGTACAGCTCCAATTGAACGCCAAAAACATGAGCTACTTAGTGCGAACAGTGGCGCAAAGTCCTCGCCCTTGTCGTCTCGTCGGCAACAACTGACTTTTATTTTTATGCGAACAATATCGTCTTCTTCTTCTTTTGGTTTTGGTTTGGTTCGCCGGTAAGGACGCGTCGCCTCATTAAGAACTTTTACAAAAGTAATTAGAATTTACTTTGGCACATTTCCCAGCTTGGTTTTTTTTTTTTTTTTTGTTTAAGGATATTCGATGCCTGGAGGGGTGAATATTTTCAGTCGGGGAGGGTACAAAAAAGGAATTAAGGAGGAAATGGGAGGTGGTGTGATGTGTTAAAGCGAGAGACCGGAAAATTTATTCGTAGGGATATGGCCTCGGGGACACATTCGTTTGCGGCTTAAAATAGCACGGGTGTGCTAATTAAACATTTAAATGATAGATTCACAGCACGGGGGACACAAGGATTTGTTTCGTCTGCTAGCACTTACCGACTCGTTTGGAAAGTAGATTCCTACATATGGTGTCACGTAAATAAACAGCGATGCGAAAAAGGACACCATGTGGATGACAAAGGCAAATTAATTCAGAGTTACATGTGTCTGGCGTAAGGCCTATTTGCTTCGCTAGACATTTCTTTGACAATTGAGGGTTGAATTTGAATTGACAGAGACATATCTGTTAAATGCCAGAGACAGATAATAATTGGCGTGCAATATGACTTATTCGCATGAAATATACATATGTATGCATGTGGAGGCACCTTCAGAACCCAAGATTGTAAGTCGATCAATCAAGATTTTATCTTTCTTCGAGGAGAATTGTTTACAGAGGTTCATTGCCCTAGCAGTGGAATAAGACCTTCAGTTATACGAAGCTCAGATTATCAGCACTGACTCTGAGAGTGGCGCCCAGTACAAGAAAGGATAAAACTGTCACATAGGCAATGTCGTTACGCTCCCCTCAGTAGCAGCAGATAATTGTTCCTTAGAAAATGCGTGATATACCAATGGCATGAATAGTAGGTGATTAAGTTAGTTTATATCACCCAATGGGCAAACAAATGTGTCTAAGTACGCACGTTCATCCGTGAAAGAGCAGGACATTGTCAGATTAAATGCAAGAAATACTCATTTTTGCACATTTTTTTCGACATTTTCTTAGAATATGCAAGAATCCAAATTGAACCACCTCTCGTACAAAAAGATAGATATTTTCTAAATTTATATCGCATTCCTGGTTACGTTAGAAGTTTTTGATTCTACTTATGCAGGTCCTTTCGGAGCGACACTTAAGACTGTTAAAGGTGCATTCTGTTACCCAAGTTCAATCTTCTATGAGCAGAGAGAACCATGTATATACGGAAAAGATTAAGCACAGTGTCCTTCTCAGCCCCATCCCCGGAAGACACTTACTTACTCTGATTGAACTTGAGTAGCAAGAGCAATACAATCGAAAAAGTTATAAAATTGGTAAGTTCGTCATCCGTGCAATTCCTTGGAATATCACTGCGTTTCGGCACCCAAATGAGGCGAATGTTGAATTATTCTATCATTTATAAAGGAACAGGTAACAGGGGGAAAGATTTCAGAAATTTGATTGGAACTTAGCAGTAAAAATGATGATTGAGAAGGCAGACAGAGATACTTATGCTTTGGCCATTAGAATGCATCTGATCCATCTGATCCAGTTTGAAATTTTTGTCGGAGAGGACTTTATGTAAGTCACTTGGGATGTCTCGAGGATACTAAAACCTCCGTGAATGTCCTGCCATTGCTGGGCTGATACACTTCCACAAACTTCCTCAGCTCAAACTGTCCTGAAATTCATTCGTGAACTTGATTTCAGCTAGTAGACAAATTCATTCAACATCTGCTAGGGAATAGCACGAAAGATCTCTACGATGTCGCAGTGCTTCTTGATACTATCACCCCAGCTATCCTTTAAAAAAAAATCAGCTGGGAGTCTTGGGAATCCACTTATGTCACGTCGTCCCTTTAGTTGATTGTCGGCCTCATCAGCCGAGGGTTTCATTGGCATTGAGTATCCTAACGTTGCGCGTTGAATGTAGCACAGATTGAAGATATCCTTGCTGTTTGCCTTGATTGCAACTTGAGCTCCATTTCGGCATAATTATCCTTGGTTGCTTGGATAAATTCCTTTATTGAAGAACCCAGAAGACTGTTGTATCCCCTCATCTCATAAGGCACTCGTATTGGCATACAAAATGTGTAGTATTTCAGTGACTTATTGTAGTGTATCCTTAGGGTGTAGGCCGAAGAAATGTGATCGGTTCCGATCAAAATGAAGTTCTCCACATCTGGTAGAATTGAGTGCATCTTGACTTGATTCTCAGAGGTGACATTGGCTTGTAAACTAGTTTCCTTTCCATTTGTCCTGATGGAAACCGCTCAATTGGGAGTCTATCAAAGAAGCCACCTTATGTTGCTCTTTTCTCAACTTTAACCCCAAAGAACAAGAGACAAAATAAGTTAAATCCAATATTCTAGTACGAATAACAAAACCATTGCAGAAGCCCTACAAGAAATTCTACTTAAAGAACAAGGATACGTTCCTTCAAGCCCTCAATCCTCTCATATACATTGTGTACACATACAAATATTGAACCTCTACGAAATCCCCATAGACCGACTTGTGTGTACAAAACGTGCCCATGTGGAGGTTTGTGCAAAACAGAATCTCCCCATCGTCTACACAACTACAACTAACTAACCAACCCACCAAATACAAAACAAATTTATTCGTACAACTAATTAAATTTCATTCCATAACAATGTTGTTGACTTTAAAGAGCGCTTCGTTGCCACGAGCAGTCAACCGCTGAACCTTTTGCCAGGGTTACTGCTCTTCTGCCATCCTTTCGAATCGCAACCTTACTGGTTTCACTCCAAAATGTATCCCTCCTCGGGGTTTCAATTTAACTGCGCCTCCCAACGACACATACTCGCGAAAAGCAAACAATTCGCCATGCCCTGCCATGGCCCCAACACATACTGACTGTGTGCAACATTTGGTGAAACAAAAAAACAGCATTTCCGGAGAAAAGTTTGCCCGCTTGGATTAAGTGTTGCTCACCAGACTATGAAAACCAAAAAAAAAAAAAAAAGAAACTAAAAAGTTACAATCTAACTCGAACTTATTGTTTGATGCCCTACCCTCTGTGGAGCCTGTCGCTTTACAGAGACGCACACAAACAAACACCGAAACGATATTTATGAACTGTAGGTAAATACAAAGTTCATTCAAAGTTGAAGGTCCTGCCTCCCGGCTGCTGGATGGACAGACGAATGGACGTCGCTGATAAGAGTCACTCATTTTTGTGAGCCGTCATTGTTTTTTTTTCCTATCTCCCGAACCATGTGCCAAATTAATATATGTACATACAAACCTACCCTGCAGGATGGGTATAATCAAAACATAGCACACACACGAACACGAACACAAACAGGATACACTTTCAACAATGGCAATCAAGAACTTGAAAAACTTTCTCAATTTATTTGTAATTGTTTCTCTCTGAAGAGAAATATTTCCTATTTCCTGTGGATTCAAACGAATTAAGGCTGTTTCAACATACATACATACAATCCCCACAGAACATCCAAGCAGAACGGTGTAACAACGGCTTAAAGAAGAAAACAGTTGAAAAGTGCTTTCACAAACTTGCCAGAAACTGAAAAAGGATATTCGTCGAACAAATGACCTCCAAGAGATACGTCCATTGCTTCTGCTCCTTTATCTATATCGAAGAGTAGACAAATCCTGTTCGTCGATTCGAAAGACTTATCGGCGTAAAACAAAACGATTTTAAACTTTAAATTGTCAATTCGCTAGTAAGGACTAATCTTACTAATCCCCTTCCATCCTTAAATTGGGTTCTTAAAAATCGCGTTTCTGAAGTTAGTTTTGTACTTTAAATCGTCCTTCAATCCAACAGCATGTGAGTGTTCAATGTAATTGGCAATTTCCGTCTTTTCAAAACGAAGAGGGTCCTTTCTATCCATCGCGCTGTGCGCAAAGTCATGATGTCGACGATTTAATATAAGCAAACGCAGAGGATAGCTATGATTTGTACAAACCACACGTCGCACAACCCCAATGGCACATAGCACATTTACAATTGTCGAGGAGCACCGCTGGGAAACGGGAATAGACGCTGAAGCGCAAAGATCGTGAGCCATCACCATACATACAGCACATGTAGTTACGTGCATGCAATAAAATGGTTAGTGCACGATAACAAAAGGACTCAGCAGTAGTCCTGCTGGTGATGCACATCGCTGTCGTTTCGCAATGAAAAAGAATTTGATGCCACAGTGTTAATGTACAGCTTTTTTCGCATTTTTACTATTTCTCTGTTAGTTGGGTATTTTTTCTGTTTTTTTTCCTTTTTTTGTCTGTGTATAGCTCTATTGTGCTCAAAAAGAATGGGTCCTGCGAGGGTGATGCTATGTAGAAAAAGTAACATGTGCACAATGGATTACAGTTTGGTTATTGTGTTGCGTTATTGTGTGACCGTAACAGAGTATGGTATTGATGGAGGAGGACAATTTTTGTTTTGTCCTTTTTTTTTGTAAAAGGGAATCCTTTTTTCGTCAATAAATAAGGACATGCAAACGAAGTAGGGATGTACGTGTAAGTGGTTACAATGGAAAGCTATAACAGTGCAACAAACTATTAAGTTCTATTCGTAGTTTGTTGCGTTCGTGCTGGACTGAGTTACGGAGTCGTTAAGTTACTCACAGGATAAAAGGATATTTCAACAAACCAAAACCGAAGATGCACGCTTGGACCAGATTATGCTGCGAAGTTGTAAAGCATTTCTTTAAGCTTTATACAAGTTTGTAGCTAAAATTGTAACTAAGCGTAGGTATCTCAAAAAAATCAGCTAAACGAAATTGACTTATAAGCAGCATATCGTGGATATTAGCCAACTATTGCTGACAAAGAAAAAAAGGAGCCCTTGCTCTGGGAACCAATATGCAGACTAATCAACGAACTACCTGAGAGCTGGCTAAGTAGGCAGGTAGGAGGCTGCATACATAAGTGCTGAAGGCAAACGCTTGTTTGTAACTTTGATACAACTAATCAGCATTCCTGATTCAACACGAAATTGTTATAACTTTTAGGATAGTAAATGGTGGTTTTCCTGAAAGGTCGCTAAGGCCTCAGTCCCCACGAATGGAACAGTTTGATAGCTTCTGTAGCACCTTTTCAAAAGATCAGCTTGTTTCAAGCATGGATGTAGTTTTGTGGCATTGAACATCTTCATATCTCGGTTAGTTCCTTGAATGACGTCATCGTCTCCACTGCTGCCCACCCATACGAAAGGATACGACCAGCGAATGTACTTAGCAATACTTTCTAATCAAACAACTCTGCTTAGATGTGTCTGGTCTTTGACTTTCTGCAGTGGATTTACCCATAACCACCTGATGTGTGTGCCTGATTTTCATGGTGCATTAGGAAGGTAACGTCAGGATGTGGGTATCTGGTTCGGTGGCATCTGCGTAAAACAATTTTTCATGCATTTTTGGACTGAAAAACTTTTTCCTTCCAGTACATCCAGTGAGGTCTCAGTTAAGCTCGTATGTGCCCATAATGCACAGAATCTGAATATCTGACTTTCATGGTGCATTGGGAAGGTAACGTCAGGATGTGGGTACCTGGTTCGGTGGCGTCTGCGTAAAACAATTTTTCATGCATTTTTGAACTGAAAAATTTTCTCCTTCCAATACTCTTAGCGAGACCTCAGTTGAGCTCGAATCTGCCCATGATGCACAGAAACAGAATATCTGACTTCCATGGTGCATTGGGAATTTAAAGTCAGGATGTGGGTATCTGGTTCGGTGGTGTCTGCGTAACCCAATTTTTCATGCATTTTTGGGCTGAAAAACTTTCTCCTTCCAGTACATCCAGTTAAGCTCGTATGTGCCCATGATGCACTGTATCAGAATATCTGACTTTCATTGTGCCACGGGAAGCCAGATTCAGGATACGCGTATCTGGTTGGGTGGCATAGGTGTAAGTATTGAAAAGAAAAATTTTTCAGCCCATAAGTGTATGAATAAATTGGTTACGTATACGCCACCGAACCAGTTACTCACATATTAAGTCTACTTTTACGTGGAACAATTAGGCTCTTATTATCACATTTGTGCATCCCAGTCGCATACGGGTTCAAGAGAAGGCTCGCCACTAGTAATATAAAAGGAAGATTTTTCAACCCATGCTTCCATCGATACAAACTTAGTCAATTTAGTTGACACTTTGGATCTATCTGCTCAATATAATAATGTTTCTGTCCACTGCAAGCTCAATGAGCTCATGCTCATTGTCATATTGGCCTTACTTTCCAACTACCTTACCAGAGGTCCCCTGTACACTGTCTTGTCAAGAATCTTGTAGATGTGCTCTTTATTGTCACCATCCTTGTCATTTAAAGGGACATGAGAGCACATTAGGTTGATGTTGATTGACTAATGAACTACTGGGCTATGTGGTCCATAAAGGCCAGTGCCTACAATAATCTGGTAGCACATCTCTCATTCCATCTCATTCCATTCCATCCCACATTCCGTATTGTGGGGACATCTGTTTCTGAGGCTCTACTAGATATTTGGATGCACTCATCCTGTTCAGTTTCTAAAGGTCAGTGTCCTTTATTCCGATTGAGTCATCGACAATTTGTAAATCCATCCATGAGATCTGTTATTGTTTCAAACCTATTATTTTGCATGGCGGGATGCACAAACCCCAACTCAGAACTTATTACTAGATGGGTAGCTGGACGCGGCTTATTGGACTCAGATGTGCATACACTCGTGTATAATATGCACACAATACTTAATACTTCATGGAATCTGCTCGCACCTCCATTACTTCTCTTTGTCTCAAACCATGTGTCCTCAGTAACCAGACCGGGTTTCAGTGTATGCAGACAGAAGGACAAAGTGACACTTCCTTTTATACTAAATACTTTTATCAATTCGTGGTGATGATATTAATTCATACACATACGACTACTCACGTGTAGTCATGCAATAGCTACCACATTCCATGTGGGCAACCACTTTTCCGTTGAAGTTCCAACGGCTTTGTGGGAGTATCCTTTCAGCACAATCGGATTATGCACTCGTGCTACAAAATCTATCGAAATCTATTCTATTCAAAGCGACTCTGCATTACATTAAACCGCAATCACAATAGAGCTTTGTGCACACATCCGCTTCCACTTTATACCTCTGTACAGCTGTGAGTCGGAACTAACTTTTTAATGGTGGACCGAGGGACGAAAATAGTAAATCGTTCCTTAATTTATTCTTGCTCAGTGCATTTATTGGTATCCTTGTGGTATGTACCTCTCTTTAAACAAAAAAGGGTTACGATAGTATGATTTATTCAGCTGACATAAATGCCTTACCATGAACGAGCACCAAGAACCAATGGTTTCATTGGCGGCCTTGATGGGAACATGAAGGACTTCGCAGACCGAATGTGTAGTTGATCCTCTCGTCGCGCAATAAACTTCTTATACTACTGAGGTTTCATGAGTTCATGATTTTTTTTTTAACACGTTTATCGTAAGTCTCAGCAGGCACGCGTATGGAAATGTGAGGCGAAGGACTTTATGGAGTCGAACAAATTAAGTGCAGTATTTCTCGTGGGAAAGCTGTTTTGACGAGAATCAATATTTTAATGGGATGATGAGCTGGTTGGTGGGTTGCTTTAATGCTTTTTCGAAATGCAGATTGAATTTTAATCCTGGAAGGATCTGAGGGATGTGGAATTGTAAAATTGACTTGAAGGTAATTTGGTCCACGATTTATGGGGATATTACATAATTTATTACCTTGATCCTTAGAGAATATATATAATTCTGTTTTTTTTTTCTATAAAACTTGAATTCATTATTCTGTTTTTCGAACTTGAAGGAATTCGCGTTTTAGGGTTTCATTTTAATATGCTGCCATATGCATGTGTAGGGTATACGTTACATAACATGCATACACAAGCATATATCTTAAGGGCACATATAGAAATTTTTATATTTCATTTGGGGATGTCCTCATAAACTTCCATGGAATAAAGCAGGAAATATCGCAGGCAAAGACACTTTTCCTGAACATCGCCTATCCAGTCTAAGTCAAACATTTCTCGTTTTCGTTTCATGTAACAAGTAGGCTGAATATTAGGCTCAACTTTCTCCACATAGATAAGGACCTTCATACATCTTAGCGTTCTAATAATGCTTTCTTCAAAAATTTAGTAAAATATCTGGATTTAGCTAGTTAAGAGCTTAGTTAGTTACTTTAATGTCGATATGGTCCCTTAAAGATTAATTCGACGCCTGATTTCTGGAAAACTTGGTAGTGATTTACACAACCAAGAGCCTTATCCGCTTTGCCTTTGTCTCTGTAGAAATCGTCAAAAAAGTTTTGGTATACCCACCCCCGTGGTATATAATGTCCCGTCAAAGCTCCAATTACGTTCTTTTGCAATTTTTCTTCAAGTTGTCTTACAATCCAGTTCTGACCAGATTTGTTGAGATGACAGACATCCAAGGATGTTAATGAATCTACTGTTTCCAACCTATATTATATAATTAGCGATTCCAAGGCTTTTACTCCTTTATTATGCCTCCTTAGACTGTTGTAATGCTTGCTTTATACTACAGAGGTCTGAATATCTAGTGCTGATACAAATGTCCGATGCGGTGGAGTAGACTTCCGCGTCTGTCAAAAGGGGTGTCTTGAATCCATCTATCAAAATCTATACAGTATCCCAAGCACTTGTAATAGGAGTCCTATTTTGACGGTGAATCTCAAATAGGGGACATAACGAGTATAGTTCAAGTTACTACTAATAATCTTATGTCAATCTAGGGTGCCTTTGAGGCTCATATTTCCACGAGCTAGTTGCCCGATTCCCTAATCGTTAGTCCTGCTTTCACCATTACCATTAGCTTTTCAAAAATGTCAAATGCCTAGTCCAGCAGTGAAACGAAGGATATCCATTGAAATATGATAATTTTGCTTTTATTTTCTAGTGAGGTGTCGATGTCCTCGCGCATATTCCATTAGTTAGATTCATTTATAGAAGATAATACCTTCCGTGTGAGTACCTCTATACCATTTGCTTCAGCACTTAAATAAAGAAATCGCATGTCTAGCTGCCGAAATCCGATGAAATGTATCGAAATGTTTCCCAGAAACCCTTAAAAATTCACAGGTACCCGCAGGATCATACATGTGCAATTGATTAGGTATATGGTTGGTAGGTACCTATATTTCTCCGAACGACGATGAAGGCTAACACGAATGGATTGACCACTTTTTTAACTCAATCTTCTTCTTTAGTGTAGAAGCAGATGTTATCATTACTTTTTAATAGAAAAAAGATTCCCTTCATCGATAGATAAGCATAAAGACTTTCATGGACGTTTGTCCACTAGCGATTTCCAAGCCACCAAAACGCCATCAACTGGGCTTTACTATGCGGAGCTCCTTCAAGCTATATCAATACAAAAAAAAATAATAACAATGGAACCGATACTGCATTTTCTCTCCAACTTTTTCCATCCAACTTCAATGAACTACTTCCTAAAACAAACACGAACTGCAGCAGCAATCAACAATGTAAATCGAAACCAGGAACTCAACCTAAACACACATCCAGTTCCTCGAATAAATTCTCCTAAAACGCAACCCACATGCACCATGATAAGTTTTCGTCTCATCCGCATACTGTCTCACATAATATTTTAGGGATTTCTTCGAGGATGTATGTTCATCCTCCTCTAAAACTTTGAAAGAAAAATTACTTTTCAAGGTCACTGAGTACTTTGCCCTGAGCTTACCAGACCTGTCTGGGCAAACTTTCTCGCACCATAACCCCATTTTATTTATGTAAAAAAAAGTACAAAAATATCCCTAAGTTTTAACCCGAGAAGAATTCCCCTACCCCCGGGGCATATTGCCCAGAGAATCACCACTTGATTGTGTGGCAAATTAAGTGAAGGGACTGGGGCGTTCCATTGTCGTTCATTGTCACCCACTCAAGCGCACTTAATCTCCAGCCGATAACAGCTGCTCGAATCGGTTTGGTTCCACTTGACCAGCTCAGCAATCGGTCGACTTGGTTTCAGGATGAGCGTTAAGTCATCGTTTAGGTGGACGGGAGAGAATTTATTAATTACCACCGCCTTGGTAGCATCACGGTATTTCCCCGCTGAATCGGTTGATTTAGCCTGACCTTGTGCAGATGCCACCATATCGGTGGTGTCATCGATTAAACGATAACTTGGTCGCTTACTGTTACGGTATCCGAGTTTACGGCAAATCTCAGCAACTTCCGCGTTATCCGGCGGGTGGTGGCGTGGAAAACATTTTGTATGCCAAACTCCATAGGATTGCTCAATCACCTGTCCATAGCCTTTTTGGTATGAGGGCCGCTTCGAGCTGTTGAGAGTTGAATTCTCAGGGATGAAATTTGTATCTATACATGTCTACCTTACCTGTGTGTGTTGCTAGGCGATTTAATGGGATATTCGACGGAATAGCAAAAATGTTCGTCTTCACCGTTCGGACAGTCGGGCTCCTTGTCACATACAAAGTCCTTGGGGATGCATTCACTTGGAGAGCTATTAAGGATAAACGCCACATGCCCCATTTGGGGTTAATAAATTGAAGCATGGACCATGTACATCTGGAAATTACCTTCCACAGGGGAATCGATTTGATGTGCAATTGCAGAGAACTGAACTCTCGTCACTCTTATCCCAACAGTTGCGTATGCCATCGCATATCTTACCCGGATCTGTTGCCCTGTTTCCGGTTTTGGTCAAAACCCAGTAGAAGATGAATGTGACAACATGAAAGGGGACGAATGAAAAACAATTATTTATCTTCTCTCGGATGTTTGTTTGTGTTACACGCATGACTTACTGCAAATATGTGAAACAAGAACAAATTGTCGGCTCATCGGTCAAGTCCTCACAGTCGGCAATGTGGTCACAGAACTTCTTCTTTGGGACACATTTTCCATTCGATCGACATTTAAGTTCTGAGGTTTTGCATTCTGGCAACAGAGAAAGTGGACGAAAGAAAATTATGAGGACGAAATGAATTTTTCAATTACTGCTGGGTTGGGTTTTTGAGGTCATTTGAAGCCTGAAGGGCTATAGGTTTTGGGATCCAAACAGAAGAGAACCACTCATCAGGGATGTTTCCAGAAATTTAAATCTACGCACAGTTGGATGGATCTGTCAATCATCGATCCAGTAAAGTGGATTATTCTGAATCAAAACAAAGTCGTGTTCCTGTGGATTCGCATAAGCCCTCGCAGGTTCACCTCAAATGCAATATTTTTTCATATCTCCTCTTCCTTAGCTTTTTGGGTCAAATAGGCAAAATTCAGCAAACAATCCTCAACCAGAAAATGCAAACCGGATGACTTAGACTTTGGCGTACTCAGTTGGTCGCTATCTGACATTTGAAAATCAATGCGGAGTACCACGGTCAAAGATGGAAAAGGAAAAGTATCAACCAACAACCTCGCTGAGTATCTGCTTTTAACCACAATTTTCTAAATCTATCCAGTACCTGTAATGCTCTATATCTAGCCGCCTTGGCGAATTATTTCGCATTTAACCCTCACCAACATTTACCAGTTTTCCCATTAAGGAAAATCAAATTGGGATACACCTCCCACTGTCCAACAAATTTCCCAACACCACACCCACCACCCCAAAATTAGTTCACGTTTTGCATTTAAATTTCCTTAAAGTTGACGTCCTATTCATGCAATGGTATGCAATCTTGCAACCAACGACCCCTAATATTCATGAAAAAACCGTCTGTTATCCAACTACCATTTCCCATGACATTCTCGTGACCAGAAACTCCCCAGAAAAATGTAGCACTTCAACTGCTTATTCTCTCTCTCTACTACAACTACTACATACTTACCATTCCTGTGGAGACGGCAGAATTCTTTTTCCTCATCGCAGCCATCATGACAGTCGACTTTACCATTGCATATCTGTTCCGGTAGCAGGCAATTGCCCAAAGGACATCGCAGTGTCGGGCAAAGTGGCCTGGTATAACCAATTCCACATTTCGGCTGATCTAAAGGAAACCAAAGTGAACGAATAAGAAATCCCATGTGAAGGCAACCTCAGCAAAAGAACAAAAATAAAAGTGTAAATGAAAATTGACAGACAGGAGGACAGAAAAGACAGCAAAATAACTGTATGAAACTTTCGGTAAATGATTGCTTTGACAGGAGAAAAACAGGAGCGCTTCCGCTGCTCATAAATGATTGATTAGAGTCGTTATGACGAAGAAGAAAATAGTTTTGATCGGATCATCTGGACCTACCAATGACTTCCTGTATGTATCCGTAGTATCTGTCCAGTGTCCTTACGGGGAATGGTTGTTTCAAATTATTGCACTCGGTGGCATTGTACTTGTAGAATGCCACTGGATACCAGCCGGTGTTGTCTTCACGACAGACTATTACTCCCTGGTTGTGAGAATCTAGCCGAAAAAAAAAAAACAGATATTCCAAGGAAAGATACCATCGAAACGAACAAAAAAAAAACTCACAACTTGTGCTACTGGCGAGGTCCTTACAAAAACCCGATAAAGTTTTCGCTTCCTCTTCCTGGTTTGCTGATGCGCTTGTGACAATCTCCTCCTTGCCGAAGTGTTTTACTGCAAAATCAACAATACCCGTTGGATCCCACTGATAGCACGACAGTCCATTATCCCCACTGCACAATGCTGATCCCGACGCATTGTTGTAAGGCTCTTGACCGTTTTTAACATTAGTTCCACCAGACTTTCCAACGGTGGGAGTGACCTTAATCCCGCCAAATTTATCGTGAACAACTGACATACACTGATGCCTGTGTGCGTCCAAAGTTTTTCCATTTTCCTTCTCCGTCAATGATCTGGTTGACCGGAAAGAAAAGAAATCAACAAAAAAAGGAAAAAAAGGATTCAAACATCGGATAATACAAAATGATGAGATTGGCCATTCTGTCGGAGCTCATTCAATTACCACCCATTTACATCTGTAAGAGGAACATGGGATAAACAAAAGCTACTTACATGTAGGGTAGGAAAGTCGGCAGGACATGACGTGTAAAATGGGCGGCATAATCCAAGTGCAACAATAGTACATCGCAACCCTCGACAGCCTCGAAACAGTCGACGCGTTTAATCTGCTCGTGTGGACTCCTGTGAAGGGAGTCCTTGCTTTTACCCCCACCAAGTAAAACGGTCACGTAGTCTATATCAAGCCTGGAATGGAAGGGAAAACGTTAATGCGATATGCTTTGTGCAGACAATTTGTTGCGAAGGATCATTTTTTAAGGATTTTACGAGAGGCTTTAAAATATTTATGAAATATGGTTAGACGTCCATTTGTTGTGGGTAGAATTTTACCATGTACGAGTATGTGTAGTCCTTAGGAATGGACTTTAGATTAAGGAGAATATTGACGATTGAGAAACGAGAAATAGATGGAAGGAAGTAAGAAGGGAAACATACGAATATCCCGATAGTCCTTAGAGGTTTAAGTTAGGATTTTTACAAAGTTTAAGGTATGAAGAGAAACAGGAAAGTAATCACTAGACTCTGTAAGGAAAACACTGTTAACAATATTTTTCAATGATTGTTGCTTTATTGAAAAGAGTTACAAATACAAATTTTTTGTCGCACCAGGTCTATGGGACCCAGGGCATAGCTTCTCACAACCATTCGTGTTGTGCGTTTGTCATTTGAGAAGCTTTTTTCATGACAGTTATACTTTCGAATGTTTGTCAGACGTTCGCGAGAGGTGGGATCGTGAAAAAACTTTTAGGAGTTTTGCTGGGACTCGAACTTTGAACCTCTTGCTCCAACGCACTAACCACAGAGCTCGCATTTTGAATATTCATAGAATAGCATTTCGTTCAAATGACTGCTTCGGCTGGCTGTAGGCTATGGTTTTGGCTCCTATTTTCCTGGCAACTCGCGAAAAAGTCAAACTGCTTCAAATCGCAGCTCAAAATATCTTATGATTGAAAAAGAATCCAGCAGATGGCCAGCGAAACAAAGAACTTTGATGGGCGGACAATCTCCGAGGAAGACAATAGAGCCCATACCATCATCGTTCACCACATCAGTCATAAGCAAACCAGGGACTGATGTTCCTCAAGCTTAGCTCACTAAGTTTTAAGGCAAAAGCTGCAGTCTTTTTTGTACGACAAAGTAAATCCTACTTCCTGTAGGAAGAAGAAAATGTTTCAAATGAGTATTGGGTTGTAACCAGGAAACCTACATTTACTTTGTTTGATGAAACGTTAACAAAAACATAGTTCTAGCGACCTAACTAACTCCGTTCAATAGACGCAAACTATGCGACATGAAATCTTTAGCCCGAACATAGATTGAACTGTAACAGGGATAGTATCTCTAAGTAGTCCTGCCCAACTGCCAAAATTCCAACTAACACCAGCATACATGTTGAAGAGCTGCTAGTACAAGGTGCGTTTCAAAGTAAACAGGACTTTTTAATAATCCGCATTTCTAGCGAGGTAATCTTTTGACTAAATATCAGGTTGTAACTATCAACAACTCCCCGTATTCGCCTAATTCGAAACCGACTTAAACTTTCTTCGAAAAAAGCATGGAAAGCGTTTCGAGAACGTAAATGTCATTCAATAGGTTTGTACCTTTGCATCCTGAAGGACATCTCCTTTAGCCTACATCTTCCACATTTTCAATTTCATCAAATCTGCTCACTAAGAGCAATATTCCAGAACCATCGAATTTCAACAAATTTTTTACACAAATATTTCAACAACATCTCGATGGCAACACTTGTTTTGTTGAAGAGCTAAACTCACCTCACTCCATTGTAACACGATTCATGTACAAGAACCCAGTATTTGTCAACTAGCACACCAATGCACCACAGTCTTCCATTATTGTATACATCAACCAGCCACGGCCAGTGCCATTTCTCCAAACCTTCGTGCAATTTATCATGTACCAACACCGGCAGTGTTGTATCTATGAGTTGCTGCAATTTATCCAAGACCTCATCCGTTCGATTGACTACAACTTCCGGTATATTTCCATGAATAATCGGTCTGAGTCCATCAATGTTCAAAGTTTTCGGAGAAATTTCCGCTCCTGCGGAGAATGTCTTCAATGGTGCACTTCCGTTTGCCTTAGGTACGCACTCGACGAACAAGCCCAAGCAATTTTCTGAGATTTCCTCTACACGCTCGTTACGTGACGATGCAACAACACTGACGTGTGGTGGCGCATATTTGCTTTCATCCACGAAGTGAACACTATCCCCGATGGGGTACCGGTCCTTGTGGAATGCCATTTGGACGAGGTCTTGTTCGATAGGCGCGATAGTGTGATGGGTTATCTTGGTTGTATTGTAGAATTGGAATCCTTTGAATCCGAGAAGAGAGCAGATGTCTTCAGCGGTCTTGGCGCTTTGTATTCGGAATTCAGTCTCGTGGGAGCAGACTATGCGCCATAAGCCGTTTACGTTGCGGGAGAAAATGCCGGCATTTTGAAGGATTGGCTGTTTATGGACGTCCAGGTGGATTTCCTTTCCATTGGTTAGGGCGACTGTAACAGTAGAAAGTAGGTAAGTGGGAAGTGGAGTGAGTTATGGGTGGGTGGGCTTACAGCAATTCTGCTCATCCTCCTTGAATGGGCAGTCGATGGAGCTATCGCAGCGTTTCTTGGAATCAATGCAGAGTTTGGACATAGGACACCGGAACTCCGTTCTGGTGCAGTTGCCTGTGGAGAAAGAGTAAGAAGAGGCGGGATTTTAGTGAACAAAGAGACTATCGATACTTACCACAGTCATCTTCGTCTGTTAAGTCCTCGCAGTCAACCTTTCCGTCACAGATTAGGATGTTCAATGGACCCTGCATAAGGAGTTTCGTATTAAATGGAAACCGAGAATAAGTGATGGTCCTCTACCTTACCTTTAAGAACTGTCGACATGTACAGCCATCCTCGTCGGTGCCATCTTCACAGTCCGCGATTCTGTCACATCGATTGCTAATATCAATTATCTGTGGGATCCTGCAATTGGAGAACAACATTAGTCAGGCTCGTTAGGGGAACACTGCAAAAGCGTCTAACTTTTTGCAAACGAATTTTTGTGAGATAGCCTTCGGCATGGTCTTGGGTTGAACCGTTGAAGTGCCTTCTTCTGTAGCATTTTCCCGTTTGTGCACAGACGTGGGTGCCTCCGAACTTATGTGTGGCAAGTCAGCCTTAAAGTCTCCAAACCCAGTTACCGAAGTCGCCGCTGATGTTGAAGTGCCTGGGGTTGTATCGATTGTTGTAGTTTCAACATTAGATCCATCAGTTGTGGCACTATCCATGGCTTCGAGGACCTTCACTGCCAATTCCTGTAATTTTGACAACTCAGCAGTAGATGTGGGCAGCGTTGTTGCGGAGGATTCCTCGATGATTGGCGTTGGCGATGTCGGTGTTGTGATGACAATTGTCGATGCTAGGGTAGTTGAGACTGATTCGTTCACCCAGTCGATCAACGACTTTAGTCCAGGATGGGGTGAGGCACTTGTTTCCGTGGTATTTGATTCAAAGCTGACTGTGCTGGCTGTACTCTTATCCGCAGTTTCTAAGGACAATGGCTCTGTATCAGTACCAACACCAGCTGGTAAGTTTTTGGTAGTTAAGCCGCTTTCAGCGGTCGTGTCCTCCTCCTGATTTGTGGAACCGGATTCATGCGCCATTGGAGTGGTTGATGTATTCTGGGCAGCGCCAACATCTGGTATGTAATTGTAAGTACAACCAACCTCATCCTCACCACCCAAACAATCTACCAGGCGATCACATCGCTTTGCAAGGGAAATACAGCGTTTGCCACCCCAAATGCATTCAAAACCTGGACACGACTGCTTTGGTTGTACCTTTGGCAGCAACTCCGGCCTCAGAGCCATTTCAATCCAATCAATATACAATGCCACCCGAGTGTACACCCCAAACTCTCTAGCTCGAGCACATCCGTTGCCATGGCTAACCACACCGGCCAAATACCATTGCTTGTTGTTGGATACACTGCGGCAGAACAACGGCCCTCCCGAGTCACCCTGACAGGCATCTCTGCCGCCGACCCACTCACCGGCACATATATCCTCGGCTTCTTGGTCATCTTTATCGGTGCAACGTTTGCGAATGGGTAGACTGACTTCTTTCAGGCGGTCACCTAAATTTGGGGAGTTGAAACGTCAGTCTGAGAAAATTATCAAAACACACTCACTTCCTGGGCCCTTCTCTCGCACAGCACCCCATCCGACCACAGTACATATGGTATCCACCTCCGGTCCCCAGATCCAATCTCTGCCCATTGTCGTTCGGCCTTGATCCGGTAGGCAAATTGGTTTCACCCATCTGTTGTATCGCAGTGGTGAGTCTATCCGCAGCAGAGCCAAGTCATTTTTCATAGTTCGACGTTCGTAGTCTTGATGCACCACAACATGGGTGACATGATGAATCTGCGTGGATGAGGAGAAGCTCGAACGGCGTAGCATGCCTGCACGCACTTCGTAGAAGTACTTGTGGAAGTTTATGGCGCAGTGGGCGGCAGATACTATCTATTAAAAAAAAAGTAGGATAACCAGATCAAATCCATGTGAGTGTACACGTTTTTCTTACCCACTGCTCCTTGAGTATGGTCCCTCCACAGTGGAACTCCCCATTTCGGTAGAGAGCCACAATGAAAGGCCACTGCAGGGGCTTACTGTGCGAACCACCAACTATTCGGCTATCATTTTCGTCGGTGCTTCGTCTGCGCCGACGTCGTCTGGAACGCATCAGTGGTGATGTCGATTCATTGATGATACCGCATGTGGGAAGTGGACATCGGACGTGAGCTACCTGATCTCTGAGGATGTCTCTTTCACGTTTTTGGCAGGACTGCGGGAGAAGAGGTTCTCCCATGTGATGGGGTTCGATGAAGGGACCTGGTAGTTCGACTTCTTGGAAGCTCACGATAGGTTCGCCTGCTTGGTATCCCGCCTCTTCAGAGCATGCTTGTTGGGCCCATTTGTGTGCGTTGTTACACGCAGGGTACCAAACTCCATGGTAGTTCCGATAGAGGTAACCAACAGACCCAGATACCGCATGAGACTAAAAAGCAAAACCAATAAGCAACTGCCAGTCATTTTTCGTGGTTTAAGAAAGCTACATGTGGAATGTATGGTCCTTAAGGACACTGCGAGAGCTTTGGACTTCTGTAAGTCATCCAAGAAGTGTGATGAAACGGACCGATCTATCGACAATTGAAACTAGTGGCTATTTGGATCTGAAGTTATTATTGGATTTTTTGAAAAAGTCTAGAGTTTCTATTGGTTCCAGAAGACAGTGCCATTCAGAGAAAAAAACGGATGGACGAGGACATGTTCTATCGCCCCTAGCTCTTGTCAAATCCTATATAGAGCAACCTATCGCGAGGCAAGCTAATAAAAATGCTCAAAACCTTAACAGATCCTTCCATCAAATCAATTCTAGCGTTCCTTAGAGGGTTTATTGTTCTCAGTCAGAAAAGACGAGGCTTAAGGCTTATCATCTAAGAACTCTGGTTATACCCACCATATGATGTGTCAGATCATTCACGATCAAGTTACATCCGATCTCGTCCCTTCCATTGATGCAATTCTTGACTCCGTCACATCTTTCCGAGGAACTGTAGCACATAGCCAGTGTGGAACGGTTTGCCCGGTCAAACTCCTCTTCATTATCATAACACGAGTACATATACTTACTACAACCAAAGCAACCAATCTGTGATCAAGAACGTAAGACTCATCATCTTTAGGAGGTCAATTGTCAATTTCTCAAACCTCATCCTCTCCCAATGGGCAATCCTGATAGCCATCACAAAGCCTATGCTTCTGCATTCTCTGCCGACAAGTGCAAGCAGCCTCATCACTTCCATCCGAGCAGTCGACAGTGTTATCGCACCACTTCTTCTCTGGAACACACTCATTGCCGCCATAACAAGGAACATCGCCTGCGATGGGGCACTGGAACCGATCCTCCTCGCCCAGATTCGATCCGTAATACCCTGGCAACTTATTCCAATATGATGAGTAGATGATATCAGTTGGCGAGGAGTCATTCCCTGAACTATTCCGCAGCTTAAAGTTGATATTGTTAAACCCACTGCTAGAGCTGGACCCGGATGACTGTGTCCCGGCGGCGTTCTGCACGTACGTACAGAAGAATTGCTGCTGCTTCTGTTGTTGTTGCGATGAGGCACTCTTCGAAAATATATTTGGGATGTTGCTCTGTGAACTGAGACAAGACGTGAATTTAGAGACCGGCTAGGAGATTCAAGAACTCACCCGCTACCAGTGGGACTTGAGTGCCCAAAGAAGTTTCCACTATTCTGCATATTCCCGAACGAGGGTGGTATAATGAACACACCCCCTCCGGAATTTCCAGAATTACTTCCACCCCCACCGCCCATTCCAAAGAATGGCGCCCAAAACGGCTGCATCATCATTCGGAAGCTAGCCGGCGTTATGTAAAAGCAAACCGGAATCGAGGGTATACCGAAGTTTGGATTGAAAAGGAACTGTGCTGAGGCTTTCATCGTTTCACCGGTCACTGGAAAACCTGGTCCACGACTAGTGAATTGAATACTCGGCGACGGAGTACTGTCATCGCTTTTTTCTGGAGCTGAAGTCACTTTGCTACGCATCTGCTGCGCCAGGTGCTGACACAGAGTCATCAGTTGTCTGTTGTTACCTGAAAAGCTATTATGTAGTAAAGGATGTGGTTGAACGTGGCAAGACTCACCTCCGAAGGCAATGTTCGTTGGATTCATTTTCGGTCCAAATTTGTCCACACTCATGTGGTCAAACTCTCCGAATGAGTCCATGAGTTCTGCGTCAGGATTCGTATCGGTTTGTTGACTCATTTCGAATTTCTTCTGCCACTCCTCGCGCGTATCCGTTGTCCTGTTTTGTGAATCGATCACCTTGATGGCATGCTCATCGAGCATATTCTCTCGGCTACTTGGGTGGTCCAATGCGTGATGTCCATTCACTTCGGGGTGCGTTTTCTGCTTTACTGGTGACGAAGTTGTACCGTCAGTTGTTGGTCTGACCTGGGACTGGCTTTGGTAAGAAGGAACGTCTGTTGTCGAGTTATAGTCTGTCGAGGGACAAACGATCGAATCGTTCCCCAATGGTGTATGGTATTCGTAGTTTATGGCCCCACACTTTCCTCGATACACTTTCTTGATGTCTGCAGGACCTTGGTCCTCGGCCCTTTCACCATGATTTTGAGATTCAGTGGTGGCAGTTTGTGGCTCTACTTCAGTGCTTTTAGGCGTCGATACAATTAGCAGGTCTCCCCATTCGAAGGTTGTTAGTAAATTTTCCAGCTTCACTTTGGTACTTGTGTCCAACTGGGAAGTAGTCTGAGTTGTTGAATCGATTATAGGTGTGGTCGCCTCGGTGGAAGTATTCAGCACTATGGAGCTGGTAACATCAAGTTCTATATTTCCGCTTGAATTCGTAGATTCAGGGACTACAATTTCGGAAGTTTTGTATCCCTCTGGAGTGGTTAGGGATTCTGTAGCATTTTCCAATTCACTGACAGTGTGATAACCTTCAGTGGTAGACATCAGTACGGTAACAGTAGTCTTTTTAGTCAAATCAGGAGCTTCAGATACTTTATCTGAGTCTAAACCGGTGACAGTAGTCTTTTCAGTCAGATCAGGAGCTTCAGATACTTTATCTAAACCGGTGACAGTCGTCTTCTCACTCAAATCAGGAGCTTCAGATACTTTATCTAAGCCGTCAGTGTCTGCATCAACTCCATGGAAGGAGGTAGTGTTCTTTACTTTTCCTTCTGTGGTAAAGGGGATTGCAGTTGTAATAAGGTCTGGCTCAGTGATATTTTGTTCAATTGTGGTGTTTACCGGTGGTGAGATGGTTGTATTTAATGTATGATTAGTTGCTTCAAACTTCTCTGTAGCCTCTTCGATGATCAAGTCCTTACCTCCTCTTATGCCTTCATGAGCTTCTGTCGGTTTCTCCTTGTTCATTTCATCGGTTGTACCATTTTCACCTTCCTTATCTGTCACGATTGCAGTTGTAGTTCTTGTGATTCGTGGTACGATAGTTGTATTTATTGCCTCAGTAGTTGCTACAATTTTATCCGTAGCCTCTTTGATCGTCAATTCCTTACCTCGCCTTATGTCTTCAGGAGATTTAGTCGCTTTCTTATCATTCAATTCATTGGTGGTAGTATGTTCTACTTGTTTGTCTATTAGAATTCCCTCAGTCGCCTCACCATCCCATTCCTCACTACCCGGACTAATAGTTGAGCTCAGATTCTTCTTCTTTACCGATTTATCGAGATTCAGATACGCCTCCATTGATGAAGAATGGTTAAGCAAATGCAAATCACTGTCCCGGAATATTTCCTTCATTTTCTCCATTTTCTCACTGATGTCCTTGGCTAATTTGTACATTTTCAAAAAAGTCTCCATGCATTCGCTACGGCTCATGGACTCCTTTTTACATTTCTTAAAGTCTTTTTCCAGCTTGGAGAGTTCAATTTTGCCACGTTTAGTGCGAATTTTTGCACGAATTTCATTGAAGTCAGATATCATTGGATCTAGCATTGAATCATCGAAGGCTAGGTCACGTCTCTGACGTGCCACTCTGTGGTGCTGGGGCCATAATGTTTGATCCGAGAATCCGTTGGATGAGGAGTCCGCACTGCTGCTTTGTGTGGACTCAATTCTTTCTTCTGGTGAGCTAAATCTAAATTGCTTAATACTTTGAAGCGTTTCTAGGAAAGATAAAGTCATGTTCAAGACGCATGCATATATGAATGTGGCAATAAATATTACCTTCGGTTCCAAGATGCACTCCATAGTAGATCACGGTTAGCATCAATGCAAGTGTGGCGATGATGCAGAGTACAAGGATTCTTGGGCAACTATACTGCAGCCATGTGCGATTCGTTTCATGGGCCCTTGGTAGTCTCCATTCTATCAATAAACAAATTGGTTAACCGTTTTAGGACTTTGTCAAATTTGTCCCAAAAAAAAATAAAGCCGGTAAGAAAGATGATCAGCTTTCCGAGCTGGACGAGGAACCATCTCAACATTATGAAGTGTTGAATGTCATCAAAGTCAAAGCTAATGTCATCAAAATAAGGGGATGTCAAACAATAAAGAGAATAAGTTCTACGTTTTTAAAGATTCAAAAGGGTTTAAGCCAGCACATAACCCATTAAGACGATAAGATCCAAATTCTGTTTGTATGTCCATCGAAGGGATATAACCTTTTGTCAGGCTTTTAAATGAACGTAAAATGACAGTCTGCTGTGCAAATAATTCTTTGACGACCTGAAAGATCAATTAGATTTGTTCCCCAACACACATGACTATCAGTTCCCCTTTTTCTTTAATTTGAGTTTAGAAAATATCTATCCTATCTTAGGGAACATATTTATTCTAAAAGCCGCACCATCACCCTAATGAAGGAAAGCATGTCCTTAGTAGCAGAGTTTTAAATATCTGTTGGCGAGCAGGTTACCTTTTGAAAAATGCGTCACCTAAACCAATGTAGATCCTGGCATTCACAGAGAATATGCTCATATGAATCGTCATCTTCCGAGCAGAACTTACATTCTACATATGCCTGGACCCAGATTGAATTTATTGAGATGATACTTTAGGCCACAGTGTCCTGTTAGAAAGTTCATCAGAGCGCTAATACCATCCTCCTCTAAGCTAAAAATTTCCTTGTAGGAGTAAGGCTGGGTTAATCCTTTGGATTGTGTTAACCCCGGGACTTTTCCCATTGGGCTAGACACAGTTTGTGTTCCCATTCAATAATCAGCGCTGTGGCGGCAGCACAGTACACACCACAGTCAGATCCTATGAACTCAGATCCTGACGCAGGCCTAGCTAGTTCATCTGCAGGTTCGTTGCTTACAATTCCTTGAAAATGCATGGACATTTCTAAACTGCTCAAAACAGAGATTAGTATGTGTACCACATTTCTTTGGCCCTTGGTTCAAGGAAAAAGCGATACCAAATTCTCGAGTAGGACTTAATCTAGAAATAATATCTCCGATGGTAAAAATATTGGCCCTGGAAATATAGTCTCTGTAAGACTGTCAAACTGTTTTTGGCGCCACTTGACAATTAAGGATAAGTGCTTGTTGTCTTGGATGCGCCTATGTCTTCGCATAACGCGGATTTAAAAGCTTTTCAAACTATGAAGATCCCTTCGATGCAGTTTTCTTAGGGCGTGTGGGAATATGAATAGATACAAGCGATCCAATAGCTCTCCTGCACACATATCGTGAACCAGAAGTCTCAAATTCAAAAGAGTCTATTTTCGCATGGAAATGTCTGAAGAATTTCGAAAGAAAATTTTCGTCTCGAGATTTGGTCGTTCGAAATATCTGAAGCTCCTAGATTTTGTCCTATCCGAGATAATTGACAGTAAAATCTCAGACTAACTAGCCCTAGAGCTAGACTCTTATTTTAAGGAATTTCTTAAAATACATGTTTAATGTATCATACTTTAATGAATTTTAATGTATTAACATTATTTAGAATTCTCCATGAATTTGAGAAGAAAGCTGTTCTCAGGACAAGTGAAAACTTGTCGTGCATTTTGTACGTTTTATGTCCTTTTCCTCACCTTACCTCTTCTCTTCATAGGTACTACTTGTAAGGTACCTTTTGGGATTTCATTTTCTTTCTGATTAAAATGTCGGTATAGTCAAATTCATGGTGCAATCTTTCACTATCTTCATTATAAGGCTCTTAGTTCTATAGACAGCAGGAGAAGAGTTGGACTTTGAACTTTTATAGGCCAAAAGTTCATTATAAGTCGTAATTCGTGTTAGGAAGATCCACGCACTCTGCCTAGATATGTACAAAGTGTATTCAGTGGTTAAAACAGAGAGTTCTCAATGCACTGATCCATTCATAGTATTAGGTCGCTTGGTCCTTCAAGGCGACATAAAAAATAGGTCAAGATTGCCGGTCCAAATGGACACCACTTTTTTAAAGCTATTTAACATGGATACATTCGAGGCTCATCTGGATTAAATCATCCACAGATGATAGGTATGCACATTCGTCTGGGATATGGAGAAAAACTATTTTTTAGAATAACTCCGGAGTCCGGAAACAAAAACTAACACACACACACTTCAATTGAGCTACAATTTTGTTGAATTTCCTCACAGAATTTGAAAAGTCCGTAAATAATATATGTAATATGCATTCACTACGGAGAGTCTCGTTTCCCTAAATAAATTCCCAGAATACACTTCCATGTCATTCACTATGCACATTACCTTCGTCGAGTACGATACGATTTGTCGTCATCTCGAAACTTGACACTGTGTTTCCTTCTCTTATTTTTCAGTACATGGATGTAGTATGTTAATTCACTACAGCACTGGCACAATCACTGTTTGGTTTGGTGTTTTTTTTTGTTTGTTTTCACTGGAAATATTGAATTATTCACTAAAGATATAAATTTAAAGCGTCCAACTTCACTTGACCGCGCACGATACTCTTTCGAACTAAGCCGGCACTTCACTGTACTCAAAGTTTTCAATCAATTCCAAGCGGTGCTCTGCAATTCGTTTTTAACAAAATAAATCAACAAAAAAACGCCAATCGACCTATATTTCTCATTTGTTGTTAGTGCCGAGGTTGCAGAATGTATCCCGAACGCTGCTATATTCCAGTGAACCGCGAACGTGGAGAGTTGATGACACTGTCAAAAAGCGACTCACCCTACGAACTGCGATTAGATGGATTTTCGAACAAAGTGTCAAGGTGTGTTTCGTAATAGCTTGGAAAACTGCGTTACGCAGCGCTTGATGGGTATCATGACTTATGGGTTATTGCTCTTTTTACATACATTACGCCTCGTATTTACGCAATCAGCGAATTTGTAATTAATTCATAATTTGTGTGAATCTATGTAAAAACTTTTAGGCTTGTCAGGAGAGTTGGCTTAAGAATGAAAAAGTTTTGCAGTGCAGATACAATTCTGAGAACCGATGTTTACTCTAAGACACGTAGATCCTAAAAACTCCACATAGAGCTACCCGTATACGATATGAGTATATGGACTGAAAGTGGTGGTACTCGCATGGGAAGAAACCCAGTTGGCGATACGACGCGTCATTTTAAAACCAAAAACTGATATTTTAGGCGGTATTCGATCCACCGAGTGGAATTGAGAAAAGGGTAAGTTTTTGTACATAGTTCTTGGTGAAGAGTTTGCCAAATACACGTTGTCGGGTCATCGATAGTCGATAGGGATAGACATCTGCAAATGGAGTGAGTTAGACATTTTTTTCTCTGCAAGTATGACAGAACGTGTTATGAAAGATGCCTAACTTGGTTGTACTGTTCCCAAGATCTGCTTTTGATATGCCTAATAGCTCCTTTGACATTAAACAGACTTAGAAAGCCTAATCTAAGTGAACTTTAACTCTTGCGGATAGGGTCTTGTTTAGGGATGGAAAGCTAATTTTTTTAAAAGGATTATTGGCGCGATGGGCTTAAAATAGGCTCAAGAAACACTACTAGCCTACTAGCTGGAATCAGGTTCATGAATGCAGCTTAGGGTTCTTTGAGCGCGTGAGCCTCTAGCCTAATCTAAGCAATGACGAGACCGTCTTCTTGCCATAGTGTGCAAGTATCCGATATATTTGTGAGAACAATGACCAAATAAGAAGTCCATCAAGATATAAGTGTTATAATTGGACGTTCCTAGGATCTCTTTTTTTTTTCTTAGAAATTAACGATATTCTTGAAAAGTTTTGAGCCAGATTGTGAGTTCCAGTATATGGCTGTATGCAGGTAAATCCTAGAAGACTTCAGAGTCAGTATATATATGATAAAAGTGCAACGAATCTGGTAAGTTTTTCAGGAGTTTCATTATCATGGATACCTAGATATGGCTAGACGTAGTCGTAAGGAAACATACATAATAGGTTGGACTGATATATGTAGTACCCTACTTAAGGACTTCGATTGCGAATTGACTACAAGTAAAGGCAGCAATAATTTAAAAGGAAGTTTGGAGATTATTCAGTTAGCGATAAGTCTTACACATGGCAAGAAGCTCTGCCTGTAAGACACTGGCTTTGTTCGGGAGACAAAAGGACATTAAGTTTATCTTGTGCCTGCGTGGAGTCCAGACCTCGATTGCTTCATGTGTTTGTGATATATGATAGATCAATAGCCAACAGGTGAAGGATTATATTGAAAACATCTGTCGAACAGAGACTAACTCAAATATTACGTGACTAAGATAAAATACGTGAAGTTTGCTTAATATATTCAAAATTTTCTATTCGTTTTATTCCTAAGCCAAGGAGAGAAGGCTTTCATATAAGAAGGCTTCCACTACTGGGTTGGCCCTTCTAGTTTTGAAGACTCTGCGACCCGGAACACTAGTGTACATTTGCTTTACATGACCTAGCCATCACAGGCGACTAATACTTAGTTCTGTTGCCAGGCGATGTCTCTTTCCGTAAAGGTCATGTAGTTCGTAGTTGAATTTCCATTAATATCTCCAAGTTCTTCGAATTAGTAAGCGAAACATAAGAAAAAAAACTTAAACCATGCAAATTCAAGGAATACTTTTGTATCTATTCTGAATTTCAAAGAAAAAAAACGAAGTTCAATACGTCTATACGCCCCAAGAAAAGGTCAACATCCAACATACCCCTAAATTGTCCATTATTTAGCTAAAATACCCAAAGGCCCCCCAAAGTTCTCATGTCCTTGCACGCAACTAATCTGATTATGTGCTTATCTCAAATCCCATTACAGATTTAATCATTTGCATAGTTTCGCATTAAGTGTCTGCCCGCTCACCTCATCGCCAAGCCCACACGCATACAGCACCCAAGTACAATCTCTGAACGCAATTGTAAAGCCGTTTGCTTAAAACTGGCAAACATCCCTCCGACACAATGGCTACCCGAAAACCCACCACCCAACAACTTACGTTCCTGGCTGGCTGATCTCCGATATCACCGACACTGTGGAATGTCGCTCACATGCCAAACTCGTTAGTAGGCCGAAGGGGGTTAACTGCGACCCGCGGAGGCAAGTAAGTGAGTAAGTGAGTACGTGCGTTTCTGCGTTGCCCTGTTTTGTGTATGCGTGTAATGTGACATAAACGTGTCTATAATGCAAATTACATGACAAAACGATGAGGACGACTATGAGTTGCTACTCTTCTCCATTCTCCTACTCCTCCTCCTCCTCGACGGGGGAATTCCATGAACACCACACATTCATTCCTGCATGCGCACATAGTCATCACTAAATCATTGACAAGCACATGTACATACCTACCTACATATGGGAAGCGAGAGTATCCTATCGGCCGGCACTGCCGCTAGGGGAGACGCAAATATTTAAACACCTCCACACCCAGCAGTCGGCCCACTTGGGCTCTCGGAAATTGTGTCACACAAACCGAATCTGGATAAATGTCCTTCGATTGTATATCGGAAACAAGTATAAAATAATAAAGTCGACAGCTAAGTCGTGCCTACTTGCTCTTATATTCTTTCTTCTACGAATCATTTCCATTCAATCCACACAATATCCTGAGCCTTATGTGTTATATCTGCTTACAGGACATCCGTCTAAAACTCCCCTGAAACCAATACACTCTCCTTAGGAAAACAAGTTAAAATGTGAAAGAAAGACGAACAGAGGAAAGAGAAATGAAATTCAATGGGCTAATGTGGAACACAAGGACACTTTGACTCCCTAAGGGATGCATGGTATCAGGTACTTGGTATTCTGGTCCTGAACTAGGATCAGAAATCCATGTACCTATAAATGGGAGGCAGATAGACACAGACAGATAAACAAATTCGTTGATTTTCAAATAGAATGTGATTCCTAACTGGACGATGTAATGGCACTTGGATACGGTCTACGGGTCTACTTATCGATATAAAATCGACCCTCGAGCTTGGTTACAGGGGGTTGTTTTGTTTTGCATTGACAATGTCATGAAATTTCATTCAGCTGATTGGGAATGAATGTGTAGTTGGAGTTAAAATTTCGTTGCCTTGGATCTGGAAGCTAAATTCGGGCAGAACAATGGTGGACAAGCTTAAACTTGTCCTTAATTAAAAGCTTAAAGTTGGATGGTGTACAGATTTAAGTCGATCTTCAATTTTCCTTAAGGATAGTAAGACGAGGTGAATTCGCCATCACACAAAATATAGATTAACATTCGAGACTGGGTTACATGCAGTAGATGTTCAGTCCTTTTCATTCAACCGAAGGTCTGCAGGTTTTAAAAACGACTTTATTATATAAAGACCTTTTCATTAATCCACTAAAGATCCAGAAATATTGCAAATTTGTGGAAATAGTTCGAGGCTCAACCTTGAACTTATTGAAATCCTGTTCCACGAGAGCATGTACATTTGAATTACATATGTATACATAGAGTTGCTGACCCTTAAAAATCGGAAGATATGTTTCGTCATTGGCTTAGAGCTCCACTCCAAGCCCGTAAGCTAATGTTGAAGTCGTCTTCATCTCTTTGAACTTGTAGTCAACTATCTGCGCCTGAATGTCAGTCCAACGATGATCTCTAGGTCCGAGTATGCGTAAATCAGTCGAGACGGCCTTACATTCGTTCGGGCGAATCATTCAATAATTTTTAAGATTATTAGCGGATAAGTCGCAGAACGAGTCTTGACCTCTCTTCTGTGGAATCTGGTACCTACTCAATGAGCTACTAGTAGATCTAGAAAGTATAGAATGCAGGGTTTTCTACTTTTGATCTCCAAATGCCGATTGGGAGTAACACCTTACTATCAAGGTCGCCACCTAGATTCTCGTACGATTAAAAGATCGTGGATCCGATATATCCACGAAAAAATTGTCAAAAATATTATAACTCTTAGGATTCGACTTATATGGCAAAAACTGTATACCTATATCCTGGACGTGTCATACACAAAAACAGATCTATCCTAAGTTAAATCAGAGAAGTTTTAGCAGGAGTTGCTGGGATGAAGACAATTCGCTTCTGTCCCGCCCTCTCCTAAGGAAGCCTGTTCCATTTAGACCCTCTTCGACGACTCCTGTAATCTGCCGTTCTTAGATGTCCTTCGCTTCATAAGAAGCTCCAGTTTATTGGTCCCTCGGTACCCAAAGTAGAAAGATCCATGGTATCGCAAACGATCTTTTCTAGTCTAAGTAGATAGATTGGGATGACAGGCCACACTTAGACCGCTTAGGACTTTCATATTGGTATCACGTGGATCTGAAGTCCTGAAAGTAGAAAACTATCCTTGAAACTACCAGAAACGTAATATGAAGCTTTAAGGACTATTAATGTGAGCGTTAGACAGTTCGGCTAAGTAGATACTTAGAAGAAGTAGTTACTTAAGTGTAACCTTCTGCAAGCGGAGAGAACATTTCTTCTTTTCCTCGTCTATGCAGCTTCTACAGAAGTCCTTAGCAAGTAGGTTCAACCTAATGGCGGGCCTACCAATAATACAGCTTAATGCATAGACAAGTACTACAACAGTTAGAGCATTTCTGATACGGCCACCATCTACGATTGGTGGAATTACCAGCTTTGAGTTTAAATAGCATTTTGACGATATACGTCTTACCCGTTAAAGTCGATAAGATCATAGAATCTCACCGTATCCTGACAACCCAATAAGATGTTCAGCCATCTCGTTAAGCGACAGGCGAGAATATAGGACAGTTTTTGAATTGAACTTGGAAGATCTCAGAGGAAGATCTCAGAAACTTGAGACCGAGTGATATCACACTCCACTGTAGACCACAATATTCAGGGCCGCCTTGATTATTTCTTCTGGTGTAAGTCTGCTAAATCTTGGTACAGGCACTCACCCTTTGTAAAGCCCTAATTCCCTTTCCGAGAAAACCTCTGTAAACATGAGAGCTTAACATATGGTTAAAAGTGTCATTTTCAAAATTATTGGCTGCTTATCCTGAATATTCAAGTACGATGTAATGTCATTCGAAAATTTTACTGAAATTCCTTAACTCTGCCAAAAGTATTCGGCGGAAACATGACTCTCAAACTAATAATTTAATACGGCTTTTGAAGGTTGTGAACTTTTTATGCTTACGCCTATAATCCTTCCCACTCCCTGTCGATAGTTTCATAAAAATTGTAAAACAGTGCACAAATACATGTCCATGTCCAATAATTTCGATGAGTTCGAACACAAGTTCATTACGTCTGTCCAACCTTCCCCGAGCATTATTATTTTAATTAATACTCCAATCATTCATCCCAAAACAAGAAAGAAAAAAAAAAAATGCAACTCATCTCGATTTTTTTGGTTTTACTTGAAACCTTCCACCACTCTCACACACATTCGTATGCGCATTCCATTAAGCTATAAATTAATTCATTGCTAAATACCACTAACGCCACAGCTCCAACAAGCAGCGATTTCACAGAAATCAACAAACAAAACATTAATTAACATTGCACCTTCCTCGAACCAGTCATCGACTTGCTACCCCAATTGCCAAATCCACCCCGTGCCTAGTCGTTCCACATTACAATCCAGTTGAAATCCAGAACAGGATCACAGTTTGAAAATCCTTTCTGCAACCCCACACCTTACGTGTGTGTGGAGCCATCATGTTCTGGCTTGTGATGATGAGGTTATATTTACCTGTGTGCATTTGTAAAATAAATAAATTACCGATATGAGAGCTGGCACACAGATACCTACATACATATGTACGTACCATGTGTGTATTGGTGTTTGTGGGGGGGGGGGGGAATCTCTCACCCTGTATGACAGACAGTCAAATGCATTTGCACATCATCAAATGAGCTGCATTAAACGTTTTGCTCATTTTATTACTATTCGTACATTTGCAATCACCAACGTTGTCAAGGATATACACACCTTGATATACATACATATGTATCTACATTATATTGCTTCAGAGATACTATACATATGTACATATAGTCGTCCTCACCCAACTTGGCACCCGCTCACACATGGTGCAGCAACAGAGGCAATAAGTGTGTTTGAATTAATACAACAGCCAGCACACATAGCTATTAGTAGAGTCTCTCCTCCTCTACAGGAGAGTAGATTACCAAATTGAATCTATGTGTATGCGTAGTGCCGATTAATGCACTGAAAGAAAAGATTTGGCCATTTTGGTTCTATTCACGTAGAGGAGTAGAAGGATACCACTCTGTAAAGTAAAACTCTACTTATAAAGCTTTTAGAAATTCAGACAGCAAATGTCCTTAAAATCCGACGAAACATAATAGTGTTAACACAACTTTAAACCATGTTCCATGATTCTTATATTTAAGGTATGGAACTCACAGTCGTAAAAAAAGGAAATCCTCAAATTTTCTGGTAAATCGGAGGATGATCCAGAAGCCCGTAGTTTATTTTATAAAAAAATGAGGACAACCAACGTTGCCACTCCAGCCTTGGTTTTCGAATCCACTGCCTCTTTCATCGTTGGCTACAGATTCGCGACATTTTGGCTATTTTTTTTGACAATTTTTCCTAAATAGTGCTCATTTTCCAACGACTGTATCTATATTACATCATAGAATCAGTACTGGAACAGAACGGCCAGTGCTGGGTGTATATTTTATAGCAGAACTTCTTTATAGTTTGAACGACATTCTAAGGCCTAATTCAGAGATTGATTAGCGATTCCAATGCACCTGTGACACTTTTTGGGGTCCTCCATTAACTGACACAAAACTTTTAAGGTTTGGATATTTTTCTTTTGCAGGTGTCTAGGATTCTTCATTTTTGAAGAATTACTCTTCAGACCTCCGGTTTAAGACAATACCTGCGTGCGCAGTCTCGCAGTCGACGCAATAAGTCAAAGAGTTTATTTGGTAGACAATTAGGACAAGGCTAAGTCAATGTCGTCGGCAAACAAGCACTCATTCTCATAATGTCTAAAATAGAGTTGGAATAAATATGTGATGTTTGAAATAAAAGTTTACGTTTTCCACTCCCATTCAATGTAAGAAAAGTGTGGGATCTTCGATCTATGTGGTCTTCTAAACGTTAAAACAATACTTTACTTCCGGTGGTACCACGACAAATTCTTTGCACAAATCAGTCCCGCCAACCAGCAAAGGTCAGGAAAGACTTAGCCGGGATATTTGATGTGAAAAGGATCTAACCGAGGCGAGGAGTTTTCATGAAATTTATCAGAGCTCAGATGCCAACGTAAGAGGCACCATCTTTCTAAAATTCGTGCAACTGAAGATCATAGCTTAATGTCGCTTGAATCAGAGAAAAAAGTCTACATTCGGGATCATATGTATATGAATTTTTGGTTGAAGATCGTAGCCATAAGGAACCGTAGAAATTATTTTAGCAGGGTCAGGTACGGTCGGTTTAAAATTTTTTTAAGAAATTAATTGATGCATCCTTAGCAGATAAAACTCTTTAGTTCCCAAATTAAATACATTTGTCCAAGAACCTATATTTCCCAGAGATTTTAGGGAAACAAATTTATGTCTATACATATACCTGAGCAATTTATACATGTGTAGATACATGTATGTCATTTTTCAAACTATGAAAAGTCAGTTCCTAGCCCATGAATACAAAGAGGAATAAATAAACAGCTAGTTAGTGTTTTTTCCGTGTACTTTATCGCATTAAAGTAATTACTGTGTCGTATACGTAACTTTAAAGGATACATGCAGCTGAAGCACACCCCTTAAGGGCTCCTCGTCGGGAATTGTGTGTGTATGCTTACTGTTGCCGTATCACACAATGTCCATTGTCTGTATCTATTGTGGTAAATACCACCAAACGAGTATGGATATAATTTTCAATTTAACTAGGCCGTGCACTCACCATGTCCTTTTTTTTTTGTTTTTGTCTCTCATCTGTTTTAAAACAAAAATTCAATATTGCGTTCGAAAATGTAATTAAATTAAATCTGTCACGGGTGATAGTCCTGCACTACCACCACCACCCTACTCACTTATCGAATGTGCACGCATACATAAATTGCTCCAGTTCCACCCAACGCCCAGTCCAACACACACACGCATTTACATCGATATAAATGTTATTTTCCCCCATTAAGTGATCACTGAATCCTGGCAAAAAAAAAATACGATTTTTGTTCTCAACTGTAATTATTATTATTTCAGAAATTCATTTAATAAAAAATTGAAACCAAAGTGGTATGGAGGCTGCAGCTGGGCTGTGTTAAAACTCATCCTGTTGTCCTGTTGACTTTTTTAAATTATCATTAATAAATAATTCAATTTATCCTTGATGAGGAGTCAAGTGAGGGTTGTACGGCTGTATGTCTGGCTGTGTATGCGTGCGTGTCTGTGCTGCGAGCACATCGGTCGGCCGTGGTGTGTACGTACCACCTTAACCAGTTCCCATTACCATCGGCAACATTATGACCGTCATCGAGGAGCGATTTATTGACTGGTTGTTGATGACGATGACGGTGTCGTGTGGCTGTTGCCCTTTCGAACTGAAAGCAGAGAAAATAAACAAAATGAATGCAAAACATATGTATGCACGCGTGTATGTATGTATAGGAAGCCAACGGGAAGTGGAAACCATTATCTGCTTAACGGTCATCCCCGTTACGTTTATATGATTAATTAATATTCCTACAAAGAGTTATTAGCAATGAAAACACAAACCCCACCGATATCGATGGACGGAGTAAGGATACGTTTCATATGTACATACATATATGTATATGCACATTTGTATGTATAACATGCACACCTACGGCCATTGCAGGAGGTAGCTTTAGAGTGGCAATGTTTAAGTGTAATTTAATCAGGTTGCACTGCAGCCGATACCTTGAAGTGTGCGCACTTGGTAAAACTGACGACACGGGGGGAATAGACAGAGCGTGTAGATATTTGATCTACAGATTGTGTTGTGGTAAACATTAATTACAATTATTTTATTGAAAATTTAATTATGCTGTGTACAGTGGTGTAGTATATGTATGCAAGGTGAGTTGCCTACCTGTGGGTGACGTCGAATCAAATTCAATATTTGAAGTGGAGTCAAGTACTTAATCCTTGACTGTTGGCACAAGGCACATTTGATTGAATTCTGGTCAATTCTGGGTTTGTGTGGAAGTTTAATTTTTCAAACAATGGCCGGGTAGTAACTATCTGAGAATGTCAGTTGAAGCAGTTTGACACTGAAGGCTTTATTATGATTTCTGCTAAAACCCGAACCTTACAACGAATCTGATTTAACAAAAAATTACTTTTTGAGAAAAATAGTCGCCGAAAAGCCGCCATAACCTAATATATCATCGACCATGCACAAGAATTGAGAATGTGTCCATCGTTTTGGAAAACTTTCTTCCATCAATTAGGCCAACAAATAATGTGGTTCCAACAAGACGGTGCCACATCACACGCAGCTCGTACTAGGGTCCCAATATTGCGAGAAGTTTTTTCCCGTCAAAATAATGCAAAAAGTGCTGCTATGGACTGGCCCCCACAATCCCTTGATTTGATCCCTCTCGACTGGTCATACACAGGGTCTTTAGGGTCTATTTGCTTATCTTCTATCTCCTAGCTGGCGTCTTCTGTCTATAGTGTACGTATTGCATTCCCATTCAGAGTCAATTTCCAATTTCTTGGTTCCACATGAGAACATGGTGGAGTAAGATCAAGTCGATGTTCACATATGACATACATATCACAGCAGTTGCCCAGACTATCTAAGCAGACCTGAGCTAAACTAATCTCTCTGTGCGAAATGAGTTTCAACGATGATCTCACGAACAAGGACTTCGTTTACATAACCTCTGACAATGGAACTTTTTGGAACTTATAAGTCTGATTTTCTTTTTCCTAAAAAAATATAAATATCTTGATTCAAATTTGTGAACAATCCTGCAAGGACTGCGCTTCAAAATGTAGGTGAAGTAAAACACAGTAAAGTGGCCTGGGTTTGTATCCCATAACCTAGCATCAGACTTCTGCTACAAAGAATTGCTAAGAAAAAATTAAAAACCAAACCAATATACTAAAATCTATTCTGTTTCTGGATTAGTCCCCAAGGAAGACATGGTCAAGACATTTAGCTTTGAAAAGAAATACGATCAGGAGGTATGTTTTACCCCAGGATGGAAAGGTTCCGCTGCACATATTTAATTAGATTCGAGGTTAGATTTTAGCTAGAATATACAAGACTAACCAGACTTTCCTTTACCGGGAAAGAAAAGCTGGAAAAGACAAAGAAAACATTAATTCACAGAAGAAGATACCTGATAGCTTATTTTCTATCGGAAGTAGATTTAATTTTCCTTAGCCCTAGAATTGGTTTAAATCCAATGTATCATTGTGCTGTATTCTAGGCCATCGAAATACTCTCAAAAATTGTTAACTTCGCTTTAAGAAATCCATGCTGTTTCACCTAGATACTGTTGTCCAAAGAAATACCAACAGGAGTTGGAATACTCGTAGTACCAGTAAGAGTACATGCCTCAAGTCTAAGTGGATCTGGTGAAACCTGGATTGGAATAAAATAAGGAGTATGTCCATAGGTAGAAACAGTTTAAGGAACTTCGTTAGTCAGTGAGCCAGTTCTTTCAAACCTACCACCAGTGCATTTGTTCCGCTCTATCGCCTTGAGAATGTGATCTAGCTAGAATCGAGTTAAAAGTTTAGTCTCTGCATCAAATTGGTTTCATGCCTAAGCTACCGAAACTGAATTCAAATTCTTGTCATGTACTATAGAAGAATGAATAACACTCATTCCCAGATGACCAGGAGTTTCAAATTCTAGGAAATTAGATAGTCACACACCCCTCCATTTACCTCAAATTCAATTTTCTCTCGACCTTACGCGCTTGGCGACTCCCATCCCATAACCATAAGGTATACAAATTACTCCTGCAAATATTATCCTGTAATTTTTCTGTGTACCATCCGCTCCGGGTCCACTGCCCCTTGGTACAACGTATTCAATTGATTACTCCCAAAACGAACCAAATTCTAACGTATAATTTCCAATTTTCTTCCCGGAGTCCCCTCGAAATGTTTTTTTCTTCCCGACTCAGCCGACTCCCCCGCCCCCATCGACACCATAAGAGAAAAGTTTGGAGAAAAACCGTCAGCCAACAATAATTCTCCACATTCAGGTTCATTACGATGTCATAAAAAAGGCTCCTTAGTACACATTAGCAAGCAAACAAAATTGTACCTTTATGCATAACAAAGGCAAAGTTCCTTGTTGGTTCAGTTCAATATGAAGAGGGATGATGCAGGAAGTAATAGGATACCCCGGATGTGAATACGTGCGCAAGAATTTTTATTTGATTGCCACGCAAATGGCATAATACCGCTACATGCGAAACACAACGAAGAAAATTGTTCACCAAATTTATTATTAATAAGAAAAGGCGAAGGGTCATTATTTTCTATGACACCCTGTGGGAGTTTTACCAGCCAAGATGGTCGGGAGCACACTCATGGAGGTTACCCAACAGTACAGGCTGGAGAATTATGTATTTTTATGGGGTACTTTGCATTTTACCAAAAGAGGAAATGTCGAAATCGAAACGTGCAAAAAATTTTCCATGGCGGAAAAAATACCAACATGCAGTGAATTTATTTCATGTAAAGGTTTTTTTTTTTTTTTTAAAGCGGTTTAGGTACCGAAAAATCCTTGATATTGAAATTTTATATTCAAAATGTTTTACATCGGTCTTAAAAGATGTTATGTGTGGCAACGTATTTCAGTATGCGGGAGTATGGAAAGACCCTGAACGGAGTCTATAAAAGGTGGCCTAGAGAAGATTAAAACTGTGTTAGTACTTCGTTCGTTTTATTTTGAAATGAGTGACATTTTAGAACTCTCAAGATCAATGGAATGAAGACACATGCGACCCTTCAATCTCGGATAAGACTAAACTTTTAATATCGAAGGTCGGATTGGTAGTTTCCTTACAGTAGACCCTGAGTTGCAGATGGTATCCCATCGAAGAACAAGCCGTGTGAAAGGAGGGCTCAAATCCTGGGACATCAACTTCTAGGACTGTAGAACACTCAGGGGTGTAGGAGCTAGACTATTGTCAATTTCCTCTGCCGTAAGCATGTCTATTAGACTACCGGACTATTACGCCGAAAAGGGTTTTGCCAAGTGTGCGCTGTCTGGCTTACATAGAGCTGGATACCTGTATAGGAAGTGTAGTACTGTTTGGCTTTTGTTTGAAATATTACAGCTTCAGCAATGTACATGTCAGCACTAAATGCCAGAACCACCTTTATAGACCTCCATTTGGGTGTTTATCATCTCAGCAAGGGAGCCGTTCAAGCCAGATCCTCGCCTTGCTAATTCGTTCGCCCGCCCATTTCCCTCGATGATGAGATCGGTATCAAGGGAAGGACATCCAAGCAGATGACCGACATAAGTTCCACTGCACATTAAAACGGCTAGAATCTGAGTTCCGGCTAACGACTTTTGTCCTTTCCTCATCAAGTATGCAGATTATGGCAGAATACTTCTTCGAGGAAATGGTACCAATGATAATGGAAGCGACTACCATTTGTGGCTGCACAATGGATCTTTCTTGTTCTAGGTGTATCTTACCGTGGATGGAGATACCCACCTAACCTAAAACCTAAACTTCTGCGATTGCTAACAATAACCAAAGGATCTCCTATATAGATGGGGATTCGGAGGAGAAGATGGCAATACCAAAGGCAACATTTACCAGGTTTTTACAGGCTCGTCCTGTAAAAACGTCACAGGACAGAGCTGGTATTTTTTACATCATATCATTCGCTGGTTGTACGCGTCCGTTACCAGGCCTAAACATGATTGACATGAGCGCTAGTCACCTTAATCTTCTTTCTAAAGTTCAAAGATCTGCATTTATGTATGTGCTTCAGCGGTGCACGAAGAACTTCTTTTTCAACGGCACGGAGCATTGTGCTCTATCTGCTCCCATTAGACATCCTTCGAGCGAAATTTCAAGATAGATCTGGCCTAGGGTTTACCAGCAAAATACTGAACATTTTTGAAAAAAAAAATATTACGTATACGCCACCGAACACTCACTTGTTTGCTATTCCTGCTTTCAAGAAACTTCACAATCGATCAAATCATTATTCTAGAGCACCTTTGAAACGATTTCGAGGCTGCCTATGACATCATTTCTAGAGACAAGTTTGGGATCGCTGCCGGCGATGTTAAAAAAGGATACAGGCCAAGGGATATACAACACCAATGTCTCGGACAGAATGTAACTTTCGACCACGTTTGCCTTTTGTATTTCCACTGCCGAAATTCATCGAGCAGTGAGCCATCCTGTAGCTAGATTGATGAGTGAGAGATTGTTGTTAACTCAGTGTGATGCCCAATGGTGTTGGTCGTAGTTCCTACGGTGAGTGGTTTTCTTACCCCTAGTTGGTCATTACAATCTGAAGTCATAGCTACGTTCATACAGATCTGGAAATCTGTATCATTAGTTAAAAAATTAGTATAAGAGGCCAAATAAACCGACACCCATAGTGCATTGCCCCAATCTTTTTGTCAAAAACCCTGGCATTATATTCAAAATCCTTATAGGCTTGTGTTCAAAACTTGTATGAACATAATGTAGGTACTGTGGAGTTTGACTAAGCGGGACCCCATTGTCGATTTGATGCTGACAGTCTGATTCTCACCAAACTGTTAGTTGTTTTGAAGCCTAAAACTTCCCGGTCCCGGTATGAGAAGCTACACTATCATGATCTGAAGGTGTGAGTGGGAACTGGAAGACAGTGTATTCCTTTTTGACGTTTCTGTCCCCATAGATTCTTCATATTAAACTTTAGACACCTTTTTAACAACGAATGTCAACATTTAAGACAACACATGGGTTAATAGATACAAATTTCTCCACTCTAGCTCCGAGCGTTTTCAATGAATTAGACTATAAGGATCTGTTCCACACACATAAGTCTGTAGCACCACTTCTAACAACATTGCAATAGATACCTAAATATGAATTATGATAGTGTAAAAATCTATTTTAGATAATTGAGTGAAGCCTTTGTTGCTATAACAGACTCCAGTCTGTGATAAAACCTCCTACTATCCGTTTCCATTGGTTACCAAGATAACTTGAGAATTTCATCCCATTTCATCCCAACTGAATCCCAAACTCTATCCAAAAATTCAGTAAACCTCAATTTAAAGGTTAATTCAAAGACAATTTGTGTTGTTGTTATCATCATTCTCCATGAACTGACCACCACCTACTTCTCAATACAAAATCTAAGGAAATCCTTACAATAGATTCAACTTCTATCACAGATCCCTTATTCAATATCCATATCCTTGACTATATGCCATGCCTTTCAACTATTTAGAATTTCACCCTTGTCCACAAGTGCGGATGGTAAAAACCAATTTACCAAAACCCCAAAATCCCAGAAACACACAATGCGCAGATCATTCGCCATCGCTCGGCAGATACGGGAGGGTAGTTACGTTGTGATAGTTAAACCTAAGGACAATTTCTCACCGAACTAAGTGCCTTCTTGTTTCTTTGGCAATGAATTCCACAAATGAACCCAAGAGTCACCCACGTTACCCCAAAGTACAAAACTTGCTTCTTCTTGAGTTCAGTAACAAAAGTTTCCTTCCTTTAGTTGTTTCTTGATTCCTAGGTTTGCAAACGTTCACACATATACAAACATGCCACCGACATCACCCCCAGGGTTCCACTTGGTGTATTCATAACTTAACACAATACAAAACTTAACTTAAGTTTCCTTTTCATTGTGGGCGAGGCAGAAGAGCGAAGCATACCTAAGACTATAAATACATTCATACATATGTATGTATGTAGGTACATACATCCATACATACCAAGGAGGCAAGCATTGGGGAATATGTAGCGTATACCCGAGCGGTTGGCATTAAATCACACATATAACCCCTGGAAACACATGCCTGAACTGGGAGTTGATGATGACGACAACGACAACGACGAGGACGACTACGAGGACGATGTTATCTCTCTTGGTGGCCTGCGTATGCATGTGTATAGGTGAATAGATGGGAAAATCAAAGAGTAGCTATGTTCACCTTTGTATAGCTACACCTAAAGTTGGGGGGGTAGGGTGGCAGAAGTGGTATGGCAGTGAGAATTCCCATGAAGGATATCCTTGTTGTACTTACAACACTTCTCTTTGCCAGCATATGGACATATGTACAGATGTTGCGTGTCATGAGATGTACACGTACACATATCGATCCAAAGAAAGACATTTATTTGAGGAAAGAGGATGCGATAAGGCAGACGATATAAAGAAAGGATGTCGATGATGGTGGGAGGAATAGGAAAAGACGTAAAATAATAATAATCAGAACAAGGATGAGAAATTGTATTTCGTGACTTTAGCGTTAAATGCCATACCCTATGTGGAGTGGTGCAGTTTTAGTGTGTTGAAAAGCGGAAAATGTATGGATGCTCCAAAGTGAGTGATGAAGGACAATACTAACGAAGATAGATAGATGAATTTAAAGGAAATTATAGGAAACAGAAGGAAGTAGATACCCGACCAGAAGGTGTTTACAAACAGAACATCCTACTATTCTGAGAACCATGAGAGTAGAAGGAAGATTCGACCCTCAAGGTCTACTGAAAGAAAGAAGATAATCTACGTAAAACCTACGATACCCAAACACAGAAGGAGTATCTGGAGTACACTATTTTTAGACATTAAGACAGGTATATACCAACAAAAAGTATCTAACAGTTTTTCCTCCCCACCTCTAGTAACGGATTTCGTTGCCCATGACGGGTTCAGATTTGGATAGAATTTTTATTTGGCTTCAATTATGATGGACACAGTTCTATGATCGCAGCTCTCTATTTCCAAAATTGAGATTATTTTTCTTTAAACCTTTAGATTATACCTAGCATGGCTCATGGTCTTGGGAGCTCGTATAATTCTACTGCTTAGTCCTACTTCTTTTAAAGGACGTGGTCTTAATGTTTAAAGCACTAATGGGACTATACATCATCTTGGAAGAATTTAGGTGAAACATACTTACCTCATAGTGAACATTCTAAATTCAGAACTCAGGAAGTAGAGCTGTGTACCCACTAGGGAGTCTTATGCTTTTTACACAATGGAACATCCTATAGCAAGGTTGTGTTTTTGAATATTACTCCACCAGAGGAAAGAACTTGTCGTTTTGCAGTATGTAAGCATTGTTAACACAACGTATCCTAGTTTTAAAGCGAGATAAGACACTGGGGTTCTCTCGTGTTTGTAACTATCTGCTTATCTTAAAGGTCGTAGTCCCAAAAATAGGAACAGTCATCCCACCCATCCATTCCGATCTTGTCATGAACATGCCCAAAGCTCAAGAAATCATAAAAGTAAAACACACAAAACTGTCAGATAATCGCAGTTCGAAGGTACTGCATATTTTGTTTCCAAAGCTTTAGGACAAACACTTCAAGAACTGATCTCTTAAGATTGCCTTGAAAGGAAGGAGTATCTGATAGGTAGGTAGGTACATCCCTGTTATTTCATATCTCTGTTTGGTTAAGGGTCTTACATACTGTATCGGGGACTTAAAATCTATCTGTGTTTCTATGTATGACTCTTTCGACGATATGCGAATATTTTTTCACAACCGTTGGGCTAAGAGATTGTTATACATTTCCGGATATGGTGGCTATCTTACCGGTCGGCCAGCTTTTTAAAATGGTATTAGCCGAGGACATATTTCCTACTTTTGCACAGGCTTAGACTATTGAATAGGAATGTGCTCTCTTCACGTCCGTGTTACCACAGCCTCAACAAGGACTTCCAACATATTTGATGGCACAAAACTGTTCTATGTTAATTCATGGAGTCATGGTTATGGCATAAAGCTACTTCATTGAAGTTCGAGTGCGATATGATTGTCAATTAGTGTACGATAAAGCGATGGAATCCTGTATACCTCACTGACTTATCTTCGTTTTGTTCAATCGATAGCTCCCAACTTGTAAGGCGTATTAAGCTCAGCTCATTTTATCCCATTTCTACTATAAAAATCTTATCGCCACAGCCTGCATATATACTTAAGTATTTGGAAGCAGTACGTATCGACACGCAGCTAGACGACATAGAGAAATTAATTCACTCCATCCGGCAAAGAAGTTACCCCGATCATACCATAACTGCCTCTTAGATCACAAATGATTCTCTGGAATATAAGATAAGAAAAGATAAATTTTCTAAATCCTTTTTCATATTTTAATATTTTATATCCTTTACAACGACATTGAGTCAAAAGGCAAAGAAAATTTGTTCAAACAAATAACCGTCTTCATGGGTAGATAACATAACCAAACATTACTAAAGCTACCCTATGTAAGGATTCACCTACCAAAATGTCAGAGAATATCCTTTGCAGCTGCGAATATATTTGTCTTATTTGTATGCTTTCGGGATCTCTTGCAATAAGTGAAAAGCTCCACTCAAATCGTTGATGTTGTTCTTTTCTCCTTCGTTTTTTTGTTTTTTTTTTGTACCCATCCACCTCCTCTCTGCTATACACCATCAGCGTACCTCATCTTTCAGGCGCTATTCTCTGTTGGAACAGCAGAACATTCCAAAGAATCTATCTCAAGTTTGTGGAAGAATTATTTTTTTTTTTTTCGTTTTTCTTTTCTCTTTATGTTACCCACAATCCTGCCCACTCGTACCACCACCGCCGCCGCTGCTGCCGCCGCCATGCCGGTGGACTGGGTGATGGTGAATGTGATGTGGCAGAGTGTATCTTACAGTCCTTCATGGGTGTATGCAGGATGTGTGTTCACAGCTTATTACGTTATTCTACAATCTTTCCATGATGGCTTCTTGAGAGAGAGATACTAATAAAACTTTATATCGGTTTCCTTTCGGCATAAAAGTCGTCCTTATGTCGTGTAAGTATGTACGCTTGTGTGGGTTTATGTAGGTGTGTCATCATCCTTTTTTATTAACATTGCATTGTGTATATCCTTTTTACAGACTAAACTGTGAACGACTATGTGTGTTTGTGTGGGGGTGTGTGTAAATTTATTTCACCCACTCCCTTTCATTTTTGTTATCTTTTAAAGCTTGTTGGGTAAAGAGGAAGACGAATGCGTCATGGGGGTTGGTGTTGGGGACTGGTGTTGGTTGTATTTCATTTGAACATATGTGCGATGTGAATTTCACAAGGACACACTGCTGACAGGATTTATTCACTTTCTAGCATCCTGTGCGAGCACATTACTCGTTCTCGCTGTGGAAGAGGATGTTCTTCTTCTGCTGCTACTTGTGCTGGAGTTCAAAGTGGTCGACGTGGTTGACGCTTGGCTGGGTATGGTGGAGTACAGATGTTGTTGGGTATGGGGGGCCGGGCTGATGGTGATGGCGCAATTTTACAGTTTGCAACGCGTTGCAGGTCACACAAACACTATTTAGGTACAAAGATAGCATCATCTGGCATTTATGTGGTGAAGTGGGCGTGGATGGGTTGTAAGCAGCGGACAGTGGAAGGTGCAAATTAAGCCCGATTCCAGTTTACGGTAATACCGTGAGATACTAATATTAGGGAAATGTTGCAGTTTCATTTTTTTGTCTCTTTCTCTCTGTAAGCAAAGGAATGAGAAAAGTTTGGTGTGTTTGCTGGAGAACACACATCTAGTGCAGCATATGCGGAAAATTAATGAAAATTAATGTTTTTCGAAGGAGCAACTTGGAAGGGTTTCCGGGAAAAGTTTCAAAGATTCCCTAGATGCTGGCTGCGGTTCTGAATGCTTAATTAAAGGTAAAGCTTTTAGATGAAATAAGTTTACAAGAATTAGAATTTTAAGGGACCGATCCTAAGAGGTGGAAATGAAGAAACATAGAAGAGAGTACTTTGTTTGTAACATGCGGTTATCTAAGCAGCTATAGAGGTTCATTCAACAAAAATTTGACTTACTGCGTATAAGGTATGCCATGATAGCATACCTAAGGTTCTTCGTTGGCATCATAAATTCAAGAATTAAAAAACTTTATTTTGCGTTTTATTAAGAAATAGTGCGATGACCCGTTTAAAACTGAGTTGATCAGGATATGGTGGTAAAAGCACAACACTCATTCCCCTAAACACATTCCCTAGAATGTCTTCTTTCCAATACACTTGGCGATACCTCAGTTAAGCTCGTATGTGCCGTGAACGCACAGAATCAGAATATCTGTCTCTTATTGTGCCACGGGAAGTTAGATTCAGGATGTGCGAGCCTGGTTCGGTGGCGGATGCGTAACCCATTTATTCACACATTTTTCAACCGAAAAATTTTCTGTTTCCAATACCCACAAAGAGGATCTATTTTAGCTGGTTTGTGCTAATAATGCACAGAAACCGAATATCCTGATAGAATTGGGCTAAAAAAATTCACTTTTCGGATGTGCGTATCTGGTTCGGTGGGCTATAGGTGGCCCATTTATTCACACATTTTTCGACTGAAAAATTTTCTGTTTCCAATACCCACAAAGAGGATCTATTTTAGCTGGTTTGTGCTAATAATGCACAGAAACCGAATATCCTGATAGAATTGGGCTAAAAAAATTCACTTTTCGGATGTGCGTATCTGGTTCGGTGGGCTATAGGTGGCCCATTTATTCACACATTTTTCGACTGAAAAATTTTCTGTTTCCAATACCCATAAAGAGGATCTATTTTAGCTGGTTTGTGCTTATAATGCGCAGAAACAGAATATCCTGATAGAATTGGGCTAAAAAAATGCACTTTTCGGATGTGCGTATCTGGTTCGGTGGGCTATAGGTGGCCCATTTATTCACACATTTTTCGACTGAAAAATTTTCTGTTTCCAATACCCACAAAGAGGATCTATTTTAGCTGGTTTGTGCTAATAATGCACAGAAACCGAATATCCTGATAGAATTGGGCTAAAAAAATTCACTTTTCGGATGTGCGTATCTGGTTCGGTGGGCTATAGGTGGCCCATTTATTCACACATTTTTCAACTGAAAAATTTTCTGTTTCCAATACCCACAAAGAGGATCTATTTTAGCTGGTTTGTGCTTATAATGCGCAAAAACAGAATATTTTGAGAGAATTTTGCTAAAAAAATTCACTTTTCGGATGTGCGTATCTGGTTCGGTGGGCTATAGCCCAGTTCTATCAGGATATTCTGTTTCTGTGCATTATAAGCACAAACCAGCTAAAATAGATATTCTTTGTGGCTATTGGAAACAGAAAATTTTTCAGTCCACAAATGTGTGAATAAATGGGCCACCTATAGCCCACCGAACCAGATACGCACATCCGAAAAGTGAATTTTCTTAGCCCAATTCTATCGGGATATTCTGTTTCTGTGCATTATAAGCACACACGAGCTGAAAAAGCTACTCCTTGTGGGTATTGAAACAAATGGGTCACCTATAGCCCACCGAACCAGATACGCACATCCGAAAAGTGCATTTTTTTAGCCCAATTCTATCAGGATATTCTGTTTCTGCGCATTATAAGCACAGACCAGCTAAAATAGATCCTCTTTGTGGGTATTGGAAACAGAAAATTTTTCAGTCGAAAAATGTGTGAATAAATGGGCCACCTATAGCCCACCGAACCAGATACGCACATCCGAAAAGTGAATTTTTTTAGCCCAATTCTATCAGGATATTCGGTTTCTGTGCATTATTAGCACAAACCAGCTAAAATAGATCCTCTTTGTGGGTATTGGAAACAGAAAATTTTTCAGTCGAAAAATGTGTGAATAAATGGGCCACCTATAGCCCACCGAACCAGATACGCACATCCGAAAAGTGCATTTTTTTAGCCCAATTCTATCAGGATATTCGGTTTCTGTGCATTATTAGCACAAACCAGCTAAAATAGATCCTCTTTGTGGGTATTGGAAACAGAAAATTTTTCAGTTGAAAAATGTGTGAATAAATGGGCCACCTATAGCCCACCGAACCAGATACGCACATCCGAAAAGTGAATTTTTTTAGCCCAATTCTATCAGGATATTCGGTTTCTGTGCATTATTAGCACAAACCAGCTAAAATAGATCCTCTTTGTGGGTATTGGAAACAGAAAATTTTTCAGTCGAAAAATGTGTGAATAAATGGGCCACCTATAGCCCACCGAACCAGATACGCACATCCGAAAAGTGAATTTTCTTAGCCCAATTCTATCAGGATATTCTGTTTCTGTGCATTATAAGCACAAACCAGCTAAAATAGATATTCTTTGTGGCTATTGGAAACAGAAAATTTTTCAGTCCACAAATGTGTGAATAAATGGGCCACCTATAGCCCACCGAACCAGATACGCACATCCGAAAAGTGCATTTTTTTAGCCCAATTCTATCAGGATATTCTGTTTCTGCGCATTATAAGCACAAACCAGCTAAAATAGATCCTCTTTGTGGGTATTGGAAACAGAAAATTTTTCAGTTGAAAAATGTGTGAATAAATGGGCCACCTATAGCCCACCGAACCAGATACGCACATCCGAAAAGTGCATTTTTTTAGCCCAATTCTATCAGGATATTCTGTTTCTGCGCATTATAAGCACAAACCAGCTAAAATAGATCCTCTTTGTGGGTATTGGAAACAGAAAATTTTTCAGTTGAAAAATGTGTGAATAAATGGGCCACCTATAGCCCACCGAACCAGATACGCACATCCGAAAAGTGAATTTTCTTAGCCCAATTCTATCAGGATATTCTGTTTCGGTGTATTATAAGCACAAACCAGCTAAAATAGATCCTCTTTGTGGGTATTGGAAACAGAAAATTTTTCAGTCGAAAAATGTGTGAATAAATGGGCCACCTATAGCCCACCGAACCAGATACGCACATCCGAAAAGTGCATTTTTTTAGCCCAATTCTATCAGGATATTCTGTTTCTGTGCATTATAAGCACAAACCAGCTAAAATAGATATTCTTTGTGGCTATTGGAAACAGAAAATTTTTCAGTCCACAAATGTGTGAATAAATGGGCCACCTATAGCCCACCGAACCAGATACGCACATCCGAAACGTGCATTTTTTTAGCCCAATTCTATCAGGATATTCTGTTTCTGCGCATTATAAGCACAAACCAGCTAAAATAGATCCTCTTTGTGGGTATTGGAAACAGAAAATTTTTCAGTCCAAAAATGTGTGAATAAATGGGCCACCTATAGCCCACCGAACCAGATGCGCACATCCGAAAAGTGCATTTTTTTAGCCCAATTCTATCAGGATATTCTGTTTCTGCGCATTATAAGCACACACCAGCTAAAATAGATCCTCTTTGTGGGTATTGGAAACAGAAAATTTTTCAGTCCACACATGTGTGAATAAATGGGCCACCTATAGCCCCCCGAACCAGATACGCACATCCGAAAAGTGAATTTTTTTAGCCCAATTCTATCAGGATATTCTGTTTCTGTGCATTATAAGCACAAACCAGCTAAAATAGATCCTCTTTGTGGGTATTGGAAACAGAAAATTTTTCGGTTGAAAAATGTGTGAATAAATGGGCCACCTATAGCCCACCGAACCAGATACGCACATCCGAAAAGTGCATTTTTTTAGCCCAATTCTATCAGGATATTCTGTTTCTGCGCATTATAAGCACAAACCAGCTAAAATAGATCCTCTTTGTGGGTATTGGAAACAGAAAATTTTTCAGTCCACAAATGTGTGAATAAATGGGCCACCTATAGCCCACCGAACCAGATACGCACATCCGAAAAGTGAATTTTTTTAGCCCAATTCTATCAGGATTTTCTGTTTCTGCGCATTATAAGCACAAACCAGCTAAAATAGATCCTCTTTGTGGGTATTGGAAACAGAAAATTTTTCAGTTGAAAAATGTGTGAATAAATGGGCCACCTATAGCCCACCGAACCAAATACGCACATCCGAAAAGTGCATTTTTTTAGCCCAATTCTATCAGGATATTCTGTTTCTGCGCATTATAAGCACAAACCAGCTAAAATAGATCCTCTTTGTGGGTATTGGAAACAGAAAATTTTTCAGTCCACAAATGTGTGAATAAATGGGCCACCTATAGCCCACCGAACCAAATACGCACATCCGAAAAGTGCATTTTTTTAGCCCAATTCTATCAGGATATTCTGTTTCTGCGCATTATAAGCACAAACCAGCTAAAATAGATCCTCTTTGTGGGTATTGGAAACAGAAAATTTTTCAGTCCACAAATGTGTGAATAAATGGGCCACCTATAGCCCACCGAACCAAATACGCACATCCGAAAAGTGCATTTTTTTAGCCCAATTCTATCAGGATATTCTGTTTCGGTGTATTATAAGCACAAACCAGCTAAAATAGATCCTCTTTGTGGGTATTGGAAACAGAAAATTTTTCAGTTGAAAAATGTGTGAATAAATGGGCCACCTATAGCCCACCGAACCAGATACGCACATCCGAAAAGTGAATTTTTTTAGCCCAATTCTATCAGGATTTTCTGTTTCTGCGCATTATAAGCACAAACCAGCTAAAATAGATCCTCTTTGTATGTATTGGAAACAGAAAATTTTTCAGTCGAAAAATGTGTGAATAAATGGGCCACCTATAGCCCACCGAACCAGATACGCACATCCGAAAAGTGAATTTTTTTAGCCCAATTCTATCAGGATTTTCTGTTTCTGCGCATTATAAGCACAAACCAGCTAAAATAGATCCTCTTTGTGGGTATTGGAAACAGAAAATTTTTCAGTTGAAAAATGTGTGAATAAATGGGCCACCTATAGCCCACCGAACCAAATACGCACATCCGAAAAGTGCATTTTTTTAGCCCAATTCTATCAGGATATTCTGTTTCTGCGCATTATAAGCACAAACCAGCTAAAATAGATCCTCTTTGTGGGTATTGGAAACAGAAAATTTTTCAGTCCACAAATGTGTGAATAAATGGGCCACCTATAGCCCACCGAACCAAATACGCACATCCGAAAAGTGCATTTTTTTAGCCCAATTCTATCAGGATATTCTGTTTCTGCGCATTATAAGCACAAACCAGCTAAAATAGATCCTCTTTGTGGGTATTGGAAACAGAAAATTTTTCTGTTGAAAAATGTGTGAATAAATGGGCCACCTATAGCCCACCGAACCAGATACGCACATCCGAAAAGTGCATTTTTTTAGCCCAATTCTATCAGGATATTCTGTTTCTGCGCATTATAAGCACAAACCAGCTAAAATAGATCCTCTTTGTGGGTATTGGAAACAGAAAATTTTTCAGTTGAAAAATGTGTGAATAAATGGGCCACCTATAGCCCACCGAACCAGATACGCACATCCGAAAAGTGAATTTTCTTAGCCCAATTCTATCAGGATATTCTGTTTCTGTGCATTATAAGCACAAACCAGCTAAAATAGATATTCTTTGTGGCTATTGGAAACAGAAAATTTTTCAGTCGAAAAATGTGTGAATAAATGGGCCACCTATAGCCCACCGAACCAGATACGCACATCCGAAACGTGCATTTTTTTAGCCCAATTCTATCAGGATATTCTGTTTCTGCGCATTATAAGCACAAACCAGATAAAATATATCCTCTTTGTGGGTATTGGAAACAGAAAATTTTTCAGTCGAAAAATGTGTGAATAAATGGGCCACCTATAGCCCACCGAACCAGATACGCACATCCGAAACGTGCATTTTTTTAGCCCAATTCTATCAGGATATTCTGTTTCTGCGCATTATAAGCACAAACCACCTAAAATAGATCCTCTTTGTGGGTATTGGAAACAGAAAATTTTTCAGTCGAAAAATGTGTGAATAAATGGGCCACCTATAGCCCACCGAACCAGATACGCACATCCGAAACGTGCATTTTTTTAGCCCAATTCTATCAGGATATTCTGTTTCTGCGCATTATAAGCACAAACCAGCTAAAATAGATCCTCTTTGTGGGTATTGGAAACAGAAAATTTTTCAGTTGAAAAATGTGTGAATAAATGGGCCACCTATAGCCCACCGAACCAGATACGCACATCCGAAAAGTGCATTTTTTTAGCCCAATTCTATCAGGATATTCTGTTTCTGCGCATTATAAGCACAAACCAGCTAAAATAGATCCTCTTTGTGGGTATTGGAAACAGAAAATTTTTCAGTCGAAAAATGTGTGAATAAATGGGCCACCTATAGCCCACCGAACCAGATACGCACATCCGAAACGTGCATTTTTTTAGCCCAATTCTATCAGGATATTCTGTTTCTGCGCATTATAAGCACAAACCAGCTAAAATAGATCCTCTTTGTGGGTATTGGAAACAGAAAATTTTTCAGTCGAAAAATGTGTGAATAAATGGGCCACCTATAGCCCACCGAACCAGATACGCACATCCGAAAAGTGCATTTTTTTAGCCCAATTCTATCAGGATATTCTGTTTCTGCGCATTATGAGCACAAGCCAGCTAAAATAGATCCTCTTTGTGGGTATTGGAAACAGAAAATTTTTCAGTTGAAAAATGTGTGAATAAATGGGCCACCTATAGCCCACCGAACCAGATACGCACATCCGAAAAGTGAATTATTTTAGCCCAATTCTATCAGGATATTCTGTTTCTGCGCATTATAAGCACAAACCAGCTAAAATAGATCCTCTTTGTGGGTATTGGAAACAGAAAATTTTTCAGTTGAAAAATGTGTGAATAAATGGGCCACCTATAGCCCACCGAACCAGATACGCACATCCGAAAAGTGAATTATTTTAGCCCAATTCTATCAGGATATTCTGTTTCTGCGCATTATAAGCACAAACCAGCTAAAATAGATCCTTTTTGTGGGTATTGGAAACAGAAAATTTTTCAGTTGAAAAATGTGTGAATAAATGGGCCACCTATAGCCCACCGAACCAGATACGCACATCCGAAAAGTGCATTTTTTTAGCCCAATTCTATCAGGATATTCTGTTTCTGCGCATTATAAGCACAAACCAGCTAAAATAGATCCTCTTTGTGGGTATTGGAAACAGAAAATTTTTCAGTCCAAAAATGTGTGAATAAATGGGCCACCTATAGCCCACCGAACCAGATACGCACATCCGAAACGTGCATTTTTTTAGCCCAATTCTATCAGGATATTCTGTTTCTGCGCATTATAAGCACAAACCAGCTAAAATAGATCCTCTTTGTGGGTATTGGAAACAGAAAATTTTTCAGTCCAAAAATGTGTGAATAAATGGGCCACCTATAGCCCACCGAACCAGATACGCACATCCGAAAAGTGAATTTTTTTAGCCCAATTCTATCAGGATATTCTGTTTCTGCGCATTATGAGCACAAACCAGCTAAAATAGATCCTCTTTGTGGGTATTGGAAACAGAAAATTTTTCAGTCGAAAAATGTGTGAATAAATGGGCCACCTATAGCCCACAGAACCAGATACGCACATCCGAAAAGTGAATTATTTTAGCCCAATTCTATCAGGATATTCTGTTTCTGCGCATTATAAGCACAAACCAGCTAAAAAAGATCCTCTTTGTGGGTATTGGAAACAGAAAATTTTTCAGTTGAAAAATGTGTGAATAAATGGGCCACCTATAGCCCACCGAACCAGATACGCACATCCGAAAAGTGAATTATTTTAGCCCAATTCTATCAGGATATTCTGTTTCTGCGCATTATAAGCACAAACCAGCTAAAATAGATCCTCTTTGTGGGTATTGGAAACAGAAAATTTTTCAGTTGAAAAATGTGTGAATAAATGGGCCACCTATAGCCCACAGAACCAGATACGCACATCCAAAAAAGGAATTTTTTTAGCCCAATTCTATCAAGATATTCCGTTTCTGTGCATTAGAAGCACATACCAGCTAAAATAGATCCTCTTTGTGGGTATTGGAAACAGAAAATTTTTCAGTCCAAAAATGTGTGAATAAATGGGCCACCTATAGCCCACAGAACCAGATACGCACATCCGAAAAAGGAATTTTTTTAGCCCAATTCTATCAAGATATTCTGTTTCTGCGCATTATAAGCACAAACCAGCTAAAATAGATCCTCTTTGTGGGTATTGGAAACAGAAAATTTTTCAGTTGAAAAATGTGTGAATAAATGGGCCACCTATAGCCCACCGAACCAGATACGCACATCCGAAAAGTGCATTTTTTTAGCCCAATTCTATCAGGATATTCTGTTTCTGCGCATTATAAGCACAAACCAGCTAAAATAGATCCTCTTTGTGGGTATTGGAAACAGAAAATTTTTCAGTTGAAAATGTGTGAATAAATGGGCCACCTATAGCCCACAGAACCAGATACGCACATCCGAAAAGTGAATTTTTTTAGCCCAATTCTATCAAGATATTCTGTTTCTGCGCATTATAAGCACAAACCAGCTAAAATAGATCCTCTTTGTGGGTATTGGAAACAGAAAATTTTTCAGTTGAAAAATGTGTGAATAAATGGGCCACCTATAGCCCACAGAACCAGATACGCACATCCGAAAAGTGAATTTTTTTAGCCCAATTCTATCAAGATATTCCGTTTCTGTGCATTAGAAGCACATACCAGCTAAAATAGATCCTCTTTGTGGGTATTGGAAACAGAAAATTTTTCAGTCCAAAAATGTGTGAATAAATGGGCCACCTATAGCCCACCGAACCAGATACGCACATCCGAAAAGTGAATTTTCTCAGCCCAATTCTATCAAGATATTCTGTTTCTGTGCATTATAAGCACAAACCAGCTAAAATAGATCCTCTTTGTGGGTATTGGAAACAGAAAATTTTTCAGTTGAAAAATGTGTGAATAAATGGGCCACCTATAGCCCACAGAACCAGATACGCACATCCGAAAAGTGAATTTTTTTAGCCCAATTCTATCAAGATATTCCGTTTCTGTGCATTAGAAGCACATACCAGCTAAAATAGATCCTCTTTGTGGGTATTGGAAACAGAAAATTTTTCAGTCCAAAAATGTGTGAATAAATGGGCCACCTATAGCCCACCGAACCAGATACGCACATCCGAAAAGTGCATTTTTTTAGCCCAATTCTATCAGGATATTCTGTTTCTGCGCATTATAAGCACAAACCAGCTAAAATAGATCCTCTTTGTGGGTATTGGAAACAGAAAATTTTTCAGTCCAAAAATGTGTGAATAAATGGCCACCTATAGCCCACCGAACCAGATACGCACATCCGAAAAGTGAATTTTCTCAGCCCAATTCTATCAAGATATTCTGTTTCTGTGCATTATAAGCACAAACCAGCTAAAATATATCCTCTTTGTGGGTATTGGAAACAGAAAATTTTTCAGTTGAAAAATGTGTGAATAAATGGGCCACCTATAGCCCACAGAACCAGATACGCACATCCGAAAAAGGAATTTTTTTAGCCCAATTCTATCAAGATATTCCGTTTCTGTGCATTAGAAGCACATACCAGCTAAAATAGATCCTCTTTGTGGGTATTGGAAACAGAAAATTTTTCAGTCCAAAAATGTGTGAATAAATGGCCACCTATAGCCCACCGAACCAGATACGCACATCCGAAAAGTGAATTTTCTCAGCCCAATTCTATCAAGATATTCTGTTTCTGTGCATTATAAGCACAAACCAGCTAAAATATATCCTCTTTGTGGGTATTGGAAACCGAAAATTTTTCAGTCCAAAAATGTGTGAATAAATGGCCACCTATAGCCCACCGAACCAGATACGCACATCCGAAAAGTGAATTTTCTCAGCCCAATTCTATCAAGCTATTCTGTTTCTGTGCATTATAAGCACAAACCAGATAAAATATATCCTCTTTGTGGGTATTGGAAACAGAAAATTTTTAGTCCAAAAATGTGTGAATAAATGGGCCACCTATAGCCCACCGAACCAGATACGCACATCCGAAAAGTGAATTATTTTAGCCCAATTCTATCAGGATATTCTGTTTCTGCGCATTATAAGCACAAACCAGATAAAATATATCCTCTTTGTGGGTATTGGAAACAGAAAATTTTTCAGTCCAAAAATGTGTGAATAAATGGGCCACCTATAGCCCACCGAACCAGATACGCACATCCGAAAAGTGAATTTTCTCAGCCCAATTCTATCAAGATATTCTGTTTCTGTGCATTATAAGCACAAACCAGCTAAAATAGATCCTCTTTGTGGGTATTGGAAACAGAAAATTTTTCAGTTGAAAAATGTGTGAATAAATGGGCCACCTATAGCCCACAGAACCAGATACGCACATCCGAAAAGTGAATTTTTTTAGCCCAATTCTATCAAGATATTCCGTTTCTGTGCATTAGAAGCACATACCAGCTAAAATAGATCCTCTTTGTGGGTATTGGAAACAGAAAATTTTTCAGTCCAAAAATGTGTGAATAAATGGGCCACCTATAGCCCACCGAACCAGATACGCACATCCGAAAAGTGCATTTTTTTAGCCCAATTCTATCAGGATATTCTGTTTCTGCGCATTATAAGCACAAACCAGCTAAAATAGATCCTCTTTGTGGGTATTGGAAACAGAAAATTTTTCAGTTGAAAAATGTGTGAATAAATGGGCCACCTATAGCCCACAGAACCAGATACGCACATCCGAAAAAGGAATTTTTTTAGCCCAATTCTATCAAGATATTCCGTTTCTGTGCATTAGAAGCACATACCAGCTAAAATAGATCCTCTTTGTGGGTATTGGAAACAGAAAATTTTTCAGTCCAAAAATGTGTGAATAAATGGCCACCTATAGCCCACCGAACCAGATACGCACATCCGAAAAGTGAATTTTCTCAGCCCAATTCTATCAAGATATTCTGTTTCTGTGCATTATAAGCACAAACCAGCTAAAATATATCCTCTTTGTGGGTATTGGAAACCGAAAATTTTTCAGTCCAAAAATGTGTGAATAAATGGCCACCTATAGCCCACCGAACCAGATACGCACATCCGAAAAGTGAATTTTCTCAGCCCAATTCTATCAAGCTATTCTGTTTCTGTGCATTATAAGCACAAACCAGCTAAAATAGATCCTCTTTGTGGGTATTGGAAACAGAAAATTTTTCAGTTGAAAAATGTGTGAATAAATGGGCCACCTATAGCCCACAGAACCAGATACGCACATCCGAAAAGTGAATTTTTTTAGCCCAATTCTATCAAGATATTCCGTTTCTGTGCATTAGAAGCACATACCAGCTAAAATAGATCCTCTTTGTGGGTATTGGAAACAGAAAATTTTTCAGTCCAAAAATGTGTGAATAAATGGGCCACCTATAGCCCACCGAACCAGATACGCACATCCGAAAAGTGCATTTTTTTAGCCCAATTCTATCAGGATATTCTGTTTCTGCGCATTATAAGCACAAACCAGCTAAAATAGATCCTCTTTGTGGGTATTGGAAACAGAAAATTTTTCAGTTGAAAAATGTGTGAATAAATGGGCCACCTATAGCCCACAGAACCAGATACGCACATCCGAAAAAGGAATTTTTTTAGCCCAATTCTATCAAGATATTCCGTTTCTGTGCATTAGAAGCACATACCAGCTAAAATAGATCCTCTTTGTGGGTATTGGAAACAGAAAATTTTTCAGTCCAAAAATGTGTGAATAAATGGCCACCTATAGCCCACCGAACCAGATACGCACATCCGAAAAGTGAATTTTCTCAGCCCAATTCTATCAAGATATTCTGTTTCTGTGCATTATAAGCACAAACCAGCTAAAATATATCCTCTTTGTGGGTATTGGAAACCGAAAATTTTTCAGTCCAAAAATGTGTGAATAAATGGCCACCTATAGCCCACCGAACCAGATACGCACATCCGAAAAGTGAATTTTCTCAGCCCAATTCTATCAAGCTATTCTGTTTCTGTGCATTATAAGCACAAACCAGATAAAATATATCCTCTTTGTGGGTATTGGAAACAGAAAATTTTTAGTCCAAAAATGTGTGAATAAATGGGCCACCTATAGCCCACCGAACCAGATACGCACATCCGAAAAGTGAATTATTTTAGCCCAATTCTATCAGGATATTCTGTTTCTGCGCATTATAAGCACAAACCAGATAAAATATATCCTCTTTGTGGGTATTGGAAACAGAAAATTTTTCAGTCGAAAAATGTGTAAATAAATGGGCCACCTATAGCCCAAGGAACCAGATACGTACATCCGAAAAGTGAATTTTTTTAGCCCAATTCTATCAGGATTTTCTGTTTCTGCGCATTATAAGCACAAACCAGCTAAAATAGATCCTCTTTGTGGGTATTGGAAACAGAAAATTTTTCAGTTGAAAAATGTGTGAATAAATGGGCCACCTATAGCCCACCGAACCAGATACGCACATCCGAAAAGTGAATTATTTTAGCCCAATTCTATCAGGATATTCTGTTTCTGCGCATTATAAGCACAAACCAGATAAAATAGATCCTCTTTGTGGGTATTGGAAACAGAAAATTTTTCAGTTGAAAAATGTGTGAATAAATGGGCCACCTATAGCCCACAGAACCAGATACGCACATCCGAAAAGTGAATTTTTTTAGCCCAATTCTATCAAGATATTCCGTTTCTGTGCATTAGAAGCACATACCAGCTAAAATAGATCCTCTTTGTGGGTATTGGAAACAGAAAATTTTTCAGTCCAAAAATGTGTGAATAAATGGGCCACCTATAGCCCACCGAACCAGATACGCACATCCGAAAAGTGAATTTTCTCAGCCCAATTCTATCAAGATATTCTGTTTCTGTGCATTATAAGCACAAACCAGCTAAAATAGATCCTCTTTGTGGGTATTGGAAACAGAAAATTTTTCAGTTGAAAAATGTGTGAATAAATGGGCCACCTATAGCCCACAGAACCAGATACGCACATCCGAAAAGTGAATTTTTTTAGCCCAATTCTATCAAGATATTCCGTTTCTGTGCATTAGAAGCACATACCAGCTAAAATAGATCCTCTTTGTGGGTATTGGAAACAGAAAATTTTTCAGTCCAAAAATGTGTGAATAAATGGGCCACCTATAGCCCACCGAACCAGATACGCACATCCGAAAAGTGCATTTTTTTAGCCCAATTCTATCAGGATATTCTGTTTCTGCGCATTATAAGCACAAACCAGCTAAAATAGATCCTCTTTGTGGGTATTGGAAACAGAAAATTTTTCAGTTGAAAAATGTGTGAATAAATGGGCCACCTATAGCCCACAGAACCAGATACGCACATCCGAAAAAGGAATTTTTTTAGCCCAATTCTATCAAGATATTCCGTTTCTGTGCATTAGAAGCACATACCAGCTAAAATAGATCCTCTTTGTGGGTATTGGAAACAGAAAATTTTTCAGTCCAAAAATGTGTGAATAAATGGCCACCTATAGCCCACCGAACCAGATACGCACATCCGAAAAGTGAATTTTCTCAGCCCAATTCTATCAAGATATTCTGTTTCTGTGCATTATAAGCACAAACCAGCTAAAATATATCCTCTTTGTGGGTATTGGAAACCGAAAATTTTTCAGTCCAAAAATGTGTGAATAAATGGCCACCTATAGCCCACCGAACCAGATACGCACATCCGAAAAGTGAATTTTCTCAGCCCAATTCTATCAAGCTATTCTGTTTCTGTGCATTATAAGCACAAACCAGATAAAATATATCCTCTTTGTGGGTATTGGAAACAGAAAATTTTTAGTCCAAAAATGTGTGAATAAATGGGCCACCTATAGCCCACCGAACCAGATACGCACATCCGAAAAGTGAATTATTTTAGCCCAATTCTATCAGGATATTCTGTTTCTGCGCATTATAAGCACAAACCAGATAAAATATATCCTCTTTGTGGGTATTGGAAACAGAAAATTTTTCAGTCGAAAAATGTGTAAATAAATGGGCCACCTATAGCCCAAGGAACCAGATACGTACATCCGAAAAGTGAATTTTTTTAGCCCAATTCTATCAGGATTTTCTGTTTCTGCGCATTATAAGCACAAACCAGCTAAAATAGATCCTCTTTGTGGGTATTGGAAACAGAAAATTTTTCAGTTGAAAAATGTGTGAATAAATGGGCCACCTATAGCCCACCGAACCAGATACGCACATCCGAAAAAGGAATTTTTTTAGCCCAATTCTATCAAGATATTCCGTTTCTGTGCATTAGAAGCACATACCAGCTAAAATAGATCCTCTTTGTGGGTATTGGAAACAGAAAATTTTTCAGTTGAAAAATGTGTGAATAAATGGGCCACCTATAGCCCACCGAACCAGATACGCACATCCGAAAAGTGAATTTTTTTAGCCCAATTCTATCAAGATATTCCGTTTCTGTGCATTAGAAGCACATACCAGCTAAAATAGATCCTCTTTGTGGGTATTGGAAACAGAAAATTTTTCAGTTGAAAAATGTGTGAATAAATGGGCCACCTATAGCCCACCGAACCAGATACGCACATCCGAAAAGTGAATTTTCTCAGCCCAATTCTATCAAGCTATTCTGTTTCTGTGCATTATAAGCACATACCAGCTAAAATAGATCCTCTTTGTGGGTATTGGAAACAGAAAATTTTTCAGTCCAAAAATGTGTGAATAAATGGGCCACCTATAGCCCACCGAACCAGATACGCACATCCGAAAAGTGAATTTTCTCAGCCCAATTCTATCAAGATATTCTGTTTCTGTGCATTATAAGCACAAACCAGCTAAAATATATCCTCTTTGTGGGTATTGGAAACCGAAAATTTTTCAGTCCAAAAATGTGTGAATAAATGGCCACCTATAGCCCACCGAACCAGATACGCACATCCGAAAAGTGAATTTTCTCAGCCCAATTCTATCAAGCTATTCTGTTTCTGTGCATTATAAGCACAAACCAGATAAAATATATCCTCTTTGTGGGTATTGGAAACAGAAAATTTTTAGTCCAAAAATGTGTGAATAAATGGGCCACCTATAGCCCACCGAACCAGATACGCACATCCGAAAAGTGAATTATTTTAGCCCAATTCTATCAGGATATTCTGTTTCTGCGCATTATAAGCACAAACCAGATAAAATATATCCTCTTTGTGGGTATTGGAAACAGAAAATTTTTCAGTCGAAAAATGTGTAAATAAATGGGCCACCTATAGCCCAAGGAACCAGATACGTACATCCGAAAAGTGAATTTTTTTAGCCCAATTCTATCAGGATTTTCTGTTTCTGCGCATTATAAGCACAAACCAGCTAAAATAGATCCTCTTTGTGGGTATTGGAAACAGAAAATTTTTCAGTTGAAAAATGTGTGAATAAATGGGCCACCTATAGCCCACCGAACCAGATACGCACATCCGAAAAAGGAATTTTTTTAGCCCAATTCTATCAAGATATTCCGTTTCTGTGCATTAGAAGCACATACCAGCTAAAATAGATCCTCTTTGTGGGTATTGGAAACAGAAAATTTTTCAGTTGAAAAATGTGTGAATAAATGGGCCACCTATAGCCCACCGAACCAGATACGCACATCCGAAAAGTGAATTTTTTTAGCCCAATTCTATCAAGATATTCCGTTTCTGTGCATTAGAAGCACATACCAGCTAAAATAGATCCTCTTTGTGGGTATTGGAAACAGAAAATTTTTCAGTTGAAAAATGTGTGAATAAATGGGCCACCTATAGCCCACCGAACCAGATACGCACATCCGAAAAGTGAATTTTCTCAGCCCAATTCTATCAAGCTATTCTGTTTCTGTGCATTATAAGCACAAACCAGCTAAAATATATCCTCTTTGTGGGTATTGGAAACCGAAAATTTTTCAGTCCAAAAATGTGTGAATAAATGGCCACCTATAGCCCACCGAACCAGATACGCACATCCGAAAAGTGAATTTTCTCAGCCCAATTCTATCAAGCTATTCTGTTTCTGTGCATTATAAGCACAAACCAGATAAAATATATCCTCTTTGTGGGTATTGGAAACAGAAAATTTTTAGTCCAAAAATGTGTGAATAAATGGGCCACCTATAGCCCACCGAACCAGATACGCACATCCGAAAAGTGAATTTTTTTAGCCCAATTCTATCAGGATATTCTGTTTCTGCGCATTATAAGCACAAACCAGATAAAATATATCCTCTTTGTGGGTATTGGAAACAGAAAATTTTTAGTCCAAAAATGTGTGAATAAATGGGCCACCTATAGCCCACCGAACCAGATACGCACATCCGAAAAGTGAATTTTTTTAGCCCAATTCTATCAGGATATTCTGTTTCTGCGCATTATAAGCACAAACCAGCTAAAATAGATCCTCTTTGTGGGTATTGGAAACAGAAAATTTTTCAGTCCAAAAATGTGTGAATAAATGGGCCACCTATAGCCCACCGAACCAGATACGTACATCCGAAAAGTGCATTTTTTTAGCCCAATTCTATCAGGATATTCTGTTTCTGCGCATTATAAGCGCAAACCAGCTAAAATAGATCCTCTTTGTGGGTATTGGAAACAGAAAATTTTTCAGTCGAAAAATGTGTAAATAAATGGGCCACCTATAGCCCAAGGAACCAGATACGTACATCCGAAAAGTGCATTTTTTTAGCCCAATTCTATCAGGATATTCTGTTTCTGCGCATTATAAGCGCAAACCAGCTAAAATAGATCCTCTTTGTGGGTATTGGAAACAGAAAATTTTTCAGTTGAAAAATGTGTGAATAAATGGGCCACCTATAGCCCACCGAACCAGATACGCACATCCGAAAAAGGAATTTTTTTAGCCCAATTCTATCAAGATATTCCGTTTCTGTGCATTAGAAGCACATACCAGCTAAAATAGATCCTCTTTGTGGGTATTGGAAACAGAAAATTTTTCAGTTGAAAAATGTGTGAATAAATGGGCCACCTATAGCCCACCGAACCAGATACGCACATCCGAAAAGTGAATTTTTTTAGCCCAATTCTATCAAGATATTCCGTTTCTGTGCATTAGAAGCACATACCAGCTAAAATAGATCCTCTTTGTGGGTATTGGAAACAGAAAATTTTTCAGTTGAAAAATGTGTGAATAAATGGGCCACCTATAGCCCACCGAACCAGATACGCACATCCGAAAAGTGAATTTTCTTAGCCCAATTCTATCAGGATATTCTGTTTCTGTGCATTATAAGCACAGACGAGCTGAAAAAGCTACTCCTTATGGGTACTGGAAGCAGAAAATTTTTCAGTCCACAAATGTGTGAATAAATGGGCCACCTATAGCCCACAGAACCAGATACGCACATCCGAAACGTGCATTTTTTTAGCCCAATTCTATCGGGATATTCTGTTTCTGCGCATTATAAGCACAAACCAGCTAAAATAGATCCTCTTTGTGGGTATTGGAAACAGAAAATTTTTCAGTCCAAAAATGTGTGAATAAATGGGCCACCTATAGCCCACCGAACCAGATACGTACATCCGAAAAGTGCATTTTTTTAGCCCAATTCTATCAGGATATTCTGTTTCTGCGCATTATAAGCGCAAACCAGCTAAAATAGATCCTCTTTGTGGGTATTGGAAACAGAAAATTTTTCAGTCCAAAAATGTGTGAATAAATGGGCCACCTATAGCCCACCGAACCAGATACGCACATCCGAAAAGTGAATTTTCTCAGCCCAATTCTATCAAGCTATTCTGTTTCTGTGCATTATAAGCACAAACCAGCTAAAATATATCCTCTTTGTGGGTATTGGAAACCGAAAATTTTTCAGTCCAAAAATGTGTGAATAAATGGCCACCTATAGCCCACCGAACCAGATACGCACATCCGAAACGTGCATTTTTTTAGCCCAATTCTATCGGGATATTCTGTTTCTGCGCATTATAAGCACAAACCAGCTAAAATAGATCCTCTTTGTGGGTATTGGAAACAGAAAATTTTTCAGTCCAAAAATGTGTGAATAAATGGGCCACCTATAGCCCACCGAACCAGATACGCACATCCGAAAAGTGAATTTTTTTAGCCCAATTCTATCAAGATATTCCGTTTCTGTGCATTAGAAGCACATACCAGCTAAAATAGATCCTCTTTGTGGGTATTGGAAACAGAAAATTTTTCAGTTGAAAAATGTGTGAATAAATGGGCCACCTATAGCCCACCGAACCAGATACGCACATCCGAAAAGTGAATTTTCTCAGCCCAATTCTATCAAGCTATTCTGTTTCTGTGCATTATAAGCACAAACCAGCTAAAATATATCCTCTTTGTGGGTATTGGAAACCGAAAATTTTTCAGTCCAAAAATGTGTGAATAAATGGCCACCTATAGCCCACCGAACCAAATACGCACATCCGAAAAGTGCATTTTTTTAGCCCAATTCTATCAGGATATTCTGTTTCTGCGCATTATAAGCACAAACCAGCTAAAATAGATCCTCTTTGTGGGTATTGGAAACAGAAAATTTTTCAGTCCAAAAATGTGTGAATAAATGGGCCACCTATAGCCCACCGAACCAGATACGTACATCCGAAAAGTGCATTTTTTTAGCCCAATTCTATCAGGATATTCTGTTTCTGCGCATTATAAGCGCAAACCAGCTAAAATAGATCCTCTTTGTGGGTATTGGAAACAGAAAATTTTTCAGTCCAAAAATGTGTGAATAAATGGGCCACCTATAGCCCACAGAACCAGATACGCACATCCGAAAAGTGAATTTTCTTAGCCCAATTCTATCAGGATATTCTGTTTCTGTGCATTATAAGCACAGACGAGCTGAAAAAGCTACTCCTTATGGGTACTGGAAGCAGAAAATTTTTCAGTCCACAAATGTGTGAATAAATGGGCCACCTATAGCCCACCGAACCAGATACGCACATCCGAAAAGTGAATTTTCTTAGCCCAATTCTATCAGGATATTCTGTTTCTGTGCATTATAAGCACAGACGAGCTGAAAAAGCTACTCCTTATGGGTACTGGAAGCAGAAAATTTTTCAGTCCACAAATGTGTGAATAAATGGGCCACCTATAGCCCACAGAACCAGATACGCACATCCGAAACGTGCATTTTTTTAGCCCAATTCTATCGGGATATTCTGTTTCTGCGCATTATAAGCACAAACCAGCTAAAATAGATCCTCTTTGTGGGTATTGGAAACAGAAAATTTTTCAGTCCAAAAATGTGTGAATAAATGGGCCACCTATAGCCCACCGAACCAGATACGCACATCCGAAAAGTGAATTTTTTTAGCCCAATTCTATCAAGATATTCCGTTTCTGTGCATTAGAAGCACATACCAGCTAAAATAGATCCTCTTTGTGGGTATTGGAAACAGAAAATTTTTCAGTTGAAAAATGTGTGAATAAATGGGCCACCTATAGCCCACCGAACCAGATACGCACATCCGAAAAGTGAATTTTCTCAGCCCAATTCTATCAAGCTATTCTGTTTCTGTGCATTATAAGCACAAACCAGCTAAAATATATCCTCTTTGTGGGTATTGGAAACCGAAAATTTTTCAGTCCAAAAATGTGTGAATAAATGGCCACCTATAGCCCACCGAACCAGATACGCACATCCGAAAAGTGAATTTTCTCAGCCCAATTCTATCAAGCTATTCTGTTTCTGTGCATTATAAGCACAAACCAGATAAAATATATCCTCTTTGTGGGTATTGGAAACAGAAAATTTTTAGTCCAAAAATGTGTGAATAAATGGGCCACCTATAGCCCACCGAACCAGATACGCACATCCGAAAAGTGAATTTTTTTAGCCCAATTCTATCAGGATATTCTGTTTCTGCGCATTATAAGCACAAACCAGATAAAATATATCCTCTTTGTGGGTATTGGAAACAGAAAATTTTTAGTCCAAAAATGTGTGAATAAATGGGCCACCTATAGCCCACCGAACCAGATACGCACATCCGAAAAGTGCATTTTTTTAGCCCAATTCTATCAGGATATTCTGTTTCTGCGCATTATAAGCACAAACCAGCTAAAATAGATCCTCTTTGTGGGTATTGGAAACAGAAAATTTTTCAGTCCAAAAATGTGTGAATAAATGGGCCACCTATAGCCCACCGAACCAGATACGTACATCCGAAAAGTGCATTTTTTTAGCCCAATTCTATCAGGATATTCTGTTTCTGCGCATTATAAGCGCAAACCAGCTAAAATAGATCCTCTTTGTGGGTATTGGAAACAGAAAATTTTTCAGTCGAAAAATGTGTAAATAAATGGGCCACCTATAGCCCAAGGAACCAGATACGTACATCCGAAAAGTGCATTTTTTTAGCCCAATTCTATCAGGATATTCTGTTTCTGCGCATTATAAGCGCAAACCAGCTAAAATAGATCCTCTTTGTGGGTATTGGAAACAGAAAATTTTTCAGTTGAAAAATGTGTGAATAAATGGGCCACCTATAGCCCACCGAACCAGATACGCACATCCGAAAAAGGAATTTTTTTAGCCCAATTCTATCAAGATATTCCGTTTCTGTGCATTAGAAGCACATACCAGCTAAAATAGATCCTCTTTGTGGGTATTGGAAACAGAAAATTTTTCAGTTGAAAAATGTGTGAATAAATGGGCCACCTATAGCCCACCGAACCAGATACGCACATCCGAAAAGTGCATTTTTTTAGCCCAATTCTATCAAGATATTCCGTTTCTGTGCATTAGAAGCACATACCAGCTAAAATAGATCCTCTTTGTGGGTATTGGAAACAGAAAATTTTTCAGTTGAAAAATGTGTGAATAAATGGGCCACCTATAGCCCACCGAACCAGATACGCACATCCGAAAAGTGAATTTTCTTAGCCCAATTCTATCAGGATATTCTGTTTCTGTGCATTATAAGCACAGACGAGCTGAAAAAGCTACTCCTTATGGGTACTGGAAGCAGAAAATTTTTCAGTCCACAAATGTGTGAATAAATGGGCCACCTATAGCCCACAGAACCAGATACGCACATCCGAAACGTGCATTTTTTTAGCCCAATTCTATCGGGATATTCTGTTTCTGCGCATTATAAGCACAAACCAGCTAAAATAGATCCTCTTTGTGGGTATTGGAAACAGAAAATTTTTCAGTCCAAAAATGTGTGAATAAATGGGCCACCTATAGCCCACCGAACCAGATACGTACATCCGAAAAGTGCATTTTTTTAGCCCAATTCTATCAGGATATTCTGTTTCTGCGCATTATAAGCGCAAACCAGCTAAAATAGATCCTCTTTGTGGGTATTGGAAACAGAAAATTTTTCAGTCCAAAAATGTGTGAATAAATGGGCCACCTATAGCCCACCGAACCAGATACGCACATCCGAAAAGTGAATTTTTTTAGCCCAATTCTATCAAGATATTCCGTTTCTGTGCATTAGAAGCACATACCAGCTAAAATAGATCCTCTTTGTGGGTATTGGCAACAGAAAATTTTTCAGTTGAAAAATGTGTGAATAAATGGGCCACCTATAGCCCACCGAACCAGATACGCACATCCGAAAAGTGAATTTTCTTAGCCCAATTCTATCAGGATATTCTGTTTCTGTGCATTATAAGCACAGACGAGCTGAAAAAGCTACTCCTTATGGGTACTGGAAGCAGAAAATTTTTCAGTCCACAAATGTGTGAATAAATGGGCCACCTATAGCCCACAGAACCAGATACGCACATCCGAAACGTGCATTTTTTTAGCCCAATTCTATAATAATATTCTGTTTCTGCGCATTATAAGCACAAACCAGCTAAAATAGATCCTCTTTGTGGGTATTGGAAACAGAAAATTTTTCAGTTGAAAAATGTGTGAATAAATGGGCCACCTATAGCCCACCGAACCAGATACGCACATCCGAAAAGTGCATTTTTTTAGCCCAATTCTATCAGGATATTCTGTTTCTGCGCATTATAAGCGCAAACCAGCTAAAATAGATCCTCTTTGTGGGTATTGGAAACAGAAAATTTTTCAGTTGAAAAATGTGTGAATAAATGGGCCACCTATAGCCCACCGAACCAGATACGCACATCCGAAAAGTGAATTTTCTTAGCCCAATTCTATCAGGATATTCTGTTTCTGTGCATTATAAGCACAGACGAGCTGAAAAAGCTACTCCTTATGGGTACTGGAAGCAGAAAATTTTTCAGTCCACAAATGTGTGAATAAATGGGCCACCTATAGCCCACCGAACCAGATACGCACATCCGAAAAGTGAATTTTTTTAGCCCAATTCTGTTAGGATATTCTGTTTCGGTGTATTAGAAGCACATACCAGCTAAAATAGATCCTCTTTGTGGGTATTGGAAACAGAAAATTTTTCAGTTGAAAAATGTGTCAATAAATGGGCCACCTATAGCCCACCGAACCAGATACGCACATCCGAAAAGTGCATTTTTTTAGCCCAATTCTATCAGGATATTCTGTTTCTGCGCATTATAAGCGCAAACCAGCTAAAATAGATCCTCTTTGTGGGTATTGGAAACAGAAAATTTTTCAGTTGAAAAATGTGTGAATAAATGGGCCACCTATAGCCCACCGAACCAGATACACACATCCGAAAAGTGAATTTTCTTAGCCCAATTCTATCAGGATATTCTGTTTCTGTGCATTATAAGCACAGACGAGCTGAAAAAGCTACTCCTTATGGGTACTGGAAGCAGAAAATTTTTCAGTCCACAAATGTGTGAATAAATGGGCCACCTATAGCCCACCGAACCAGATACGCACATCCGAAACGTGCATTTTTTTAGCCCAATTCTATAATAATATTCTGTTTCTGCGCATTATAAGCACAAACCAGCTAAAATAGATCCTCTTTGTGGGTATTGGAAACAGAAAATTTTTCAGTTGAAAAATGTCTGAATAAATGGGCCACCTATAGCCCACCGAACCAGATACGCACATCCGAAAAAGGAATTTTTTTAGCCCAATTCTATCAAGATATTCCGTTTATGTGCATTAGAAGCACATACCAGCTAAAATAGATCCTCTTTGTGGGTATTGGAAACAGAAAATTTTTCAGTCCAAAAATGTGTGAATAAATGGGCCACCTATAGCCCACCGAACCAGATACGTACATCCGAAAAGTGCATTTTTTTAGCCCAATTCTATCAGGATATTCTGTTTCTGCGCATTATAAGCGCAAACCAGCTAAAATAGATCCTCTTTGTGGGTATTGGAAACAGAAAATTTTTCAGTTGAAAAATGTGTGAATAAATGGGCCACCTATAGCCCACCGAACCAGATACGCACATCCGAAAAGTGAATTTTCTTAGCCCAATTCTATCAGGATATTCTGTTTCTGTGCATTATAAGCACAGACGAGCTGAAAAAGCTACTCCTTATGGGTACTGGAAGCAGAAAATTTTTCAGTCCACAAATGTGTGAATAAATGGGCCACCTATAGCCCACCGAACCAGATACGCACATCCGAAAAGTGAATTTTCTTAGCCCAATTCTATCAGGATATTCTGTTTCTGTGCATTATAAGCACAGACGAGCTGAAAAAGCTACTCCTTATGGGTACTGGAAGCAGAAAATTTTTCAGTCCACAAATGTGTGAATAAATGGGCCACCTATAGCCCACAGAACCAGATACGCACATCCGAAACGTGCATTTTTTTAGCCCAATTCTATCGGGATATTCTGTTTCTGCGCATTATAAGCACAAACCAGCTAAAATAGATCCTCTTTGTGGGTATTGGAAACAGAAAATTTTTCAGTTGAAAAATGTGTGAATAAATGGGCCACCTATAGCCCACCGAACCAGATACGCACATCCGAAAAGTGCATTTTTTTAGCCCAATTCTATCAGGATATTCTGTTTCTGCGCATTATAAGCGCAAACCAGCTAAAATAGATCCTCTTTGTGGGTATTGGAAACAGAAAATTTTTCAGTCCAAAAATGTGTGAATAAATGGGCCACCTATAGCCCACCGAACCAGATACGCACATCCGAAACGTGCATTTTTTTAGCCCAATTCTATAATAATATTCTGTTTCTGCGCATTATAAGCACAAACCAGCTAAAATAGATCCTCTTTGTGGGTATTGGAAACAGAAAATTTTTCAGTTGAAAAATGTGTGAATAAATGGGCCACCTATAGCCCACCGAACCAGATACGCACATCCGAAAAAGGATTTTTTTTAGCCCAATTCTATCAAGATATTCCGTTTCTGTGCATTAGAAGCACATACCAGCTAAAATAGATCCTCTTTGTGGGTATTGGAAACAGAAAATTTTTCAGTTGAAAAATGTGTGAATAAATGGGCCACCTATAGCCCACCGAACCAGATACGTACATCCGAAAAGTGCATTTTTTTAGCCCAATTCTATCAGGATATTCTGTTTCTGCGCATTATAAGCGCAAACCAGCTAAAATAGATCCTCTTTGTGGGTATTGGAAACAGAAAATTTTTCAGTTGAAAAATGTGTGAATAAATGGGCCACCTATAGCCCACCGAACCAGATACGCACATCCGAAAAGTGAATTTTTTTAGCCCAATTCTATCAAGATATTCCGTTTCTGTGCATTAGAAGCACATACCAGCTAAAATAGATCCTCTTTGTGGGTATTGGCAACAGAAAATTTTTCAGTTGAAAAATGTGTGAATAAATGGGCCACCTATAGCCCACCGAACCAGATACGCACATCCGAAAAGTGAATTTTCTTAGCCCAATTCTATCAGGATATTCTGTTTCTGTGCATTATAAGCACAGACGAGCTGAAAAAGCTACTCCTTATGGGTACTGGAAGCAGAAAATTTTTCAGTCCACAAATGTGTGAATAAATGGGCCACCTATAGCCCACAGAACCAGATACGCACATCCGAAACGTGCATTTTTTTAGCCCAATTCTATCGGGATATTCTGTTTCTGCGCATTATAAGCACAAACCAGCTAAAATAGATCCTCTTTGTGGGTATTGGAAACAGAAAATTTTTCAGTTGAAAAATGTGTGAATAAATGGGCCACCTATAGCCCACCGAACCAGATACGCACATCCGAAAAGTGCATTTTTTTAGCCCAATTCTATCAGGATATTCTGTTTCTGCGCATTATAAGCGCAAACCAGCTAAAATAGATCCTCTTTGTGGGTATTGGAAACAGAAAATTTTTCAGTCCAAAAATGTGTGAATAAATGGGCCACCTATAGCCCACCGAACCAGATACGCACATCCGAAACGTGCATTTTTTTAGCCCAATTCTATAATAATATTCTGTTTCTGCGCATTATAAGCACAAACCAGATAAAATAGATCCTCTTTGTGGGTATTGGAAACAGAAAATTTTTCAGTTGAAAAATGTGTGAATAAATGGGCCACCTATAGCCCACCGAACCAGATACGCACATCCGAAAAGTGCATTTTTTTAGCCCAATTCTATCAGGATATTCTGTTTCTGCGCATTATAAGCGCAAACCAGCTAAAATAGATCCTCTTTGTGGGTATTGGAAACAGAAAATTTTTCAGTTGAAAAATGTGTGAATAAATGGGCCACCTATAGCCCACCGAACCAAATACGCACATCCGAAAAGTGAATTTTTTTAGCCCAATTCTATCAAGATATTCCGTTTCTGTGCATTAGAAGCACATACCAGCTAAAATAGATCCTCTTTGTGGGTATTGGAAACAGAAAATTTTTCAGTTGAAAAATGTGTGAATAAATGGGCCACCTATAGCCCACCGAACCAGATACGCACATCCGAAAAGTGAATTTTCTTAGCCCAATTCTATCAGGATATTCTGTTTCTGTGCATTATAAGCACAGACGAGCTGAAAAAGCTACTCCTTATGGGTACTGGAAGCAGAAAATTTTTCAGTCCACAAATGTGTGAATAAATGGGCCACCTATAGCCCACAGAACCAGATACGCACATCCGAAACGTGCATTTTTTTAGCCCAATTCTATCGGGATATTCTGTTTCTGCGCATTATAAGCACAAACCAGCTAAAATAGATCCTCTTTGTGGGTATTGGAAACAGAAAATTTTTCAGTCCAAAAATGTGTGAATAAATGGGCCACCTATAGCCCACCGAACCAGATACGTACATCCGAAAAGTGCATTTTTTTAGCCCAATTCTATCAGGATATTCTGTTTCTGCGCATTATAAGCACAAACCAGCTAAAATAGATCCTCTTTGTGGGTATTGGAAACAGAAAATTTTTCAGTTGAAAAATGTGTGAATAAATGGGCCACCTATAGCCCACAGAACCAGATACGCACATCCGAAACGTGCATTTTTTTAGCCCAATTCTATCGGGATATTCTGTTTCTGCGCATTATAAGCACAAACCAGCTAAAATAGATCCTCTTTGTGGGTATTGGAAACAGAAAATTTTTCAGTTGAAAAATGTGTGAATAAATGGGCCACCTATAGCCCACCGAACCAGATACGCACATCCGAAAAGTGCATTTTTTTAGCCCAATTCTATCAGGATATTCTGTTTCTGCGCATTATAAGCGCAAACCAGCTAAAATAGATCCTCTTTGTGGGTATTGGAAACAGAAAATTTTTCAGTTGAAAAATGTGTGAATAAATGGGCCACCTATAGCCCACCGAACCAGATACGCACATCCGAAAAGTGAATTTTCTTAGCCCAATTCTATCAGGATATTCTGTTTCTGTGCATTATAAGCACAGACGAGCTGAAAAAGCTACTCCTTATGGGTACTGGAAGCAGAAAATTTTTCAGTCCACAAATGTGTGAATAAATGGGCCACCTATAGCCCACAGAACCAGATACGCACATCCGAAACGTGCATTTTTTTAGCCCAATTCTATCGGGATATTCTGTTTCTGCGCATTATAAGCACAAACCAGCTAAAATAGATCCTCTTTGTGGGTATTGGAAACAGAAAATTTTTCAGTTGAAAAATGTGTGAATAAATGGGCCACCTATAGCCCACCGAACCAGATACGCACATCCGAAAAGTGCATTTTTTTAGCCCAATTCTATCAGGATATTCTGTTTCTGCGCATTATAAGCGCAAACCAGCTAAAATAGATCCTCTTTGTGGGTATTGGAAACAGAAAATTTTTCAGTCCAAAAATGTGTGAATAAATGGGCCACCTATAGCCCACCGAACCAGATACGCACATCCGAAACGTGCATTTTTTTAGCCCAATTCTATAATAATATTCTGTTTCTGCGCATTATAAGCACAAACCAGATAAAATAGATCCTCTTTGTGGGTATTGGAAACAGAAAATTTTTCAGTTGAAAAATGTGTGAATAAATGGGCCACCTATAGCCCACCGAACCAGATACGCACATCCGAAAAGTGCATTTTTTTAGCCCAATTCTATCAGGATATTCTGTTTCTGCGCATTATAAGCGCAAACCAGCTAAAATAGATCCTCTTTGTGGGTATTGGAAACAGAAAATTTTTCAGTTGAAAAATGTGTGAATAAATGGGCCACCTATAGCCCACCGAACCAAATACGCACATCCGAAAAGTGAATTTTTTTAGCCCAATTCTATCAAGATATTCCGTTTCTGTGCATTAGAAGCACATACCAGCTAAAATAGATCCTCTTTGTGGGTATTGGAAACAGAAAATTTTTCAGTTGAAAAATGTGTGAATAAATGGGCCACCTATAGCCCACCGAACCAGATACGCACATCCGAAAAGTGAATTTTCTTAGCCCAATTCTATCAGGATATTCTGTTTCTGTGCATTATAAGCACAGACGAGCTGAAAAAGCTACTCCTTATGGGTACTGGAAGCAGAAAATTTTTCAGTCCACAAATGTGTGAATAAATGGGCCACCTATAGCCCACAGAACCAGATACGCACATCCGAAACGTGCATTTTTTTAGCCCAATTCTATCGGGATATTCTGTTTCTGCGCATTATAAGCACAAACCAGCTAAAATAGATCCTCTTTGTGGGTATTGGAAACAGAAAATTTTTCAGTCCAAAAATGTGTGAATAAATGGGCCACCTATAGCCCACCGAACCAGATACGTACATCCGAAAAGTGCATTTTTTTAGCCCAATTCTATCAGGATATTCTGTTTCTGCGCATTATAAGCGCAAACCAGCTAAAATAGATCCTCTTTGTGGGTATTGGAAACAGAAAATTTTTCAGTTGAAAAATGTGTGAATAAATGGGCCACCTATAGCCCACCGAACCAGATACGCACATCCGAAAAGTGAATTTTCTTAGCCCAATTCTATCAGGATATTCTGTTTCGGTGTATTAGAAGCACATACCAGCTAAAATAGATCCTCTTTGTGGGTATTGGAAACAGAAAATGTTTCAGTCGAAAAATGTGTGAATAAATGGGCCACCTATACCCCACCGAACCAGATACGCACATCCGAAAAGTGAATTTTTTTAGCCCAATTCTGTTAGGATATTCTGTTTCGGTGTATTAGAAGCACATACCAGCTAAAATAGATCCTCTTTGTGGGTATTGGAAACAGAAAATGTTTCAGTCGAAAAATGTGTGAATAAATGGGCCACCTATACCCCACCGAACCAGATACGCACATCCGAAAAGTGAATTTTTTTAGCCCAATTCTGTTAGGATATTCTGTTTCGGTGTATTAGAAGCACATACCAGCTAAAATAGATCCTCTTTGTGGGTATTGGAAACAGAAAATTTTTCAGTTGAAAAATGTGTGAATAAATGGGCCACCTATAGCCCACCGAACCAGATACGCACATCCGAAAAGTGAATTTTCTTAGCCCAATTCTGTAAGGATATTCTGTTTCGGTGTATTAGAAGCACATACCAGCTAAAATAGATCCTCTTTGTGGGTATTGGAAACAGAAAATTTTTCAGTTGAAAAATGTGTGAATAAATGGTCCACCTATAGCCCACCGAACCAGATACGCACATCCGAAAAGTGAATTTTCTTAGCCCAATTCTATCAGGATATTCTGTTTCTGTGCATTATAAGCACAGACGAGCTAAAAAAGCTACTCCTTATGGGTACTGGAAGCAGAAAATTTTTCAGTCCAAAAATGTGTGAATAAATGGGCCACCTATAGCCCACCGAACCAGATACGCACATCCGAAAAGTGAATTTTCTTAGCCCAATTCTGTAAGGATATTCTGTTTCTGTGTATTAGAAGCACATACCAGATAAAATAGATCCTCTTTGTGGGTATTGGAAACAGAAAATTTTTCAATCGAAAAATGTGTGAATAAATGGGCCACCTATAGCCCACCGAACCAGATACGCACATCCGAAAAGTGAATTTTCTTAGCCCAATTCTATCAGGATATTCTGTTTCGGTGTATTATAAGCACAAACCAGCTAAAATAGATCCTCTTTGTGGGTATTGCAAACAGAAAATTTTTCAGTTGAAAAATGTGTGAATAAATGGGCCACCTATAGCCCACCGAACCAGATACGCACATCCGAAAAGTGAATTTTCTTAGCCCAATTCTATCAGGATATTCTGTTTCTGTGCATTATAAGCACAAACCAGCTAAAATAGATCCTCTTTGTGGGTATTGCAAACAGAAAATTTTTCAGTCGCAAAATGTGTGAATAAATGGGCCACCTATAGCCCACCGAACCAGATACGCACATCCGAAAAGTGAATTTTCTTAGCCCAATTCTATCAGGATATTCTGTTTCTGTGCATTATAAGCACAAACCAGCTAAAATAGATCCTCTTTGTGGTTATTGGAAACAGAAAATTTTTCAGTTGAAAAATGTGTGAATAAATGGGCCACCTATAGCCCACCGAACCAGATACGCACATCCGAAAAGTGAATTTTCTTAGCCCAATTCTATCAGGATATTCTGTTTCGGTGTATTATAAGCACAAACCAGCTAAAATAGATCCTCTTTGTGGGTATTGCAAACAGAAAATTTTTCAGTCGCAAAATGTGTGAATAAATGGGCCACCTATAGCCCACCGAACCAGATACGCTCATCCGAAAAGTGAATTTTCTTAGCCCAATTCTATCAGGATATTCTGTTTCTGTGCATTATAAGCACAAACCAGCTAAAATAGATCCTCTTTGTGGTTATTGGAAACAGAAAATTTTTCAGTTGAAAAATGTGTGAATAAATGGGCCACCTATAGCCCACCGAACCAGATACGCACATCCGAAAAGTGAATTATATTAGCCCAATTCTATCAGGATATTCTGTTTCGGTGTATTATAAGCAAAAACCAGCTAAAATAGATCCTCTTTGTGGTTATTGGAAACCGAAAATTTTTCAGTTGAAAAATGTGTGAATAAATGGGCCACCTATAGCCCACCGAACCAGATACGCACATCCGAAAAGTGAATTTTCTTAGCCCAATTCTGTAAGGATATTCTGTTTCGGTGTATTAGAAGCACATACCAGCTAAAATAGATCCTCTTTGTGGGTATTGGAAACAGAAAATTTTTCAGTTGAAAAATGTGTGAATAAATGGTCCACCTATAGCCCACCGAACCAGATACGCACATCCGAAAAGTGAATTTTCTTAGCCCAATTCTATCAGGATATTCTGTTTCTGTGCATTATAAGCACAGACGAGCTAAAAAAGCTACTCCTTATGGGTACTGGAAGCAGAAAATTTTTCAGTCCAAAAATGTGTGAATAAATGGGCCACCTATAGCCCACCGAACCAGATACGCACATCCGAAAAGTGAATTTTCTTAGCCCAATTCTGTAAGGATATTCTGTTTCTGTGTATTAGAAGCACAAACCAGCTAAAATAGATCCTCTTTGTGGGTATTGGAAACAGAAAATTTTTCAATCGAAAAATGTGTGAATAAATGGGCCACCTATAGCCCACCGAACCAGATACGCACATCCGAAAAGTGAATTTTCTTAGCCCAATTCTATCAGGATATTCTGTTTCGGTGTATTATAAGCACAAACCAGCTAAAATAGATCCCCTTTGTGGGTATTGCAAACAGAAAATTTTTCAGTCGCAAAATGTGTGAATAAATGGGCCACCTATAGCCCACCGAACCAGATACGCACATCTGAAAAGTGAATTTTCTTAGCCCAATTCTATCAGGATATTCTGTTTCTGCGCATTATAAGAAAAAACCAGCTAAAATAGATCCTCTTTGTAATTATTGGAAACAGAAAATTTTTCAGTCCACAAATGTGTGAATAAATGGGCCACCTATAGCCCACCGAACCAGATACGCACATCCGAAAAGTGAATTTTCTTAGCCCAATTCTATCAGGATATTCTGTTTCGGTGTATTATAAGCACAAACCAGCTAAAATAGATCCTCTTTGTGGGTATTGCAAACAGAAAATTTTTCAGTCGCAAAATGTGTGAATAAATGGGCCACCTATAGCCCACCGAACCAGATACGCACATCCGAAAAGTGAATTTTCTTAGCCCAATTCTATCAGGATATTCTGTTTCTGTGCATTATAAGCACAAACCAGCTAAAATAGATCCTCTTTGTGGTTATTGGAAACAGAAAATTTTTCAGTTGAAAAATGTGTGAATAAATGGGCCACCTATAGCCCACCGAACCAGATACGCACATCCGAAAAGTGAATTTTCTTAGCCCAATTCTATCAGGATATTCTGTTTCTGTGCATTATAAGCACAAACCAGCTAAAATAGATCCTCTTTGTGGGTATTGCAAACAGAAAATTTTTCAGTCGCAAAATGTGTGAATAAATGGGCCACCTATAGCCCACCGAACCAGATACGCACATCCGAAAAGTGAATTTTCTTAGCCCAATTCTATCAGGATATTCTGTTTCTGTGCATTATAAGCACAAACCAGCTAAAATAGATCCTCTTTGTGGTTATTGGAAACAGAAAATTTTTCAGTTTAAAAATGTGTGAATAAATGGGCCACCTATAGCCCACCGAACCAGATACGCACATCCGAAAAGTGAATTATATTAGCCCAATTCTATCAGGCTATTCTGTTTCGGTGTATTATAAGCAAAAACCAGCTAAAATAGATCCTCTTTGTGGTTATTGGAAACAGAAAATTTTTCAGTTGAAAAATGTGTGAATAAATGGTCCACCTATAGCCCACCGAACCAGATACGCACATCCGAAAAGTGAATTTTCTTAGCCCAATTCTATCAGGATATTCTGTTTCTGTGCATTATAAGCACAAACCAGCTAAAATAGATCCTCTTTGTGGTTATTGGAAACAGAAAATTTTTCAGTCCAAAAATGTGTGAATAAATGGGCCACCTATAGCCCACCGAACCAGATACGCACATCCGAAAAGTGAATTTTCTTAGCCCAATTCTATCAGGATATTCTGTTTCTGTGCATTATAAGCACAAACCAGCTAAAATAGATCCTCTTTGTGGTTATTGGGAGCAGAACATTTTTCAGTCCAAAAATGTGTGAATAAATGGGCCACCTATAGCCCACCGAACCAGATACGCACATCCGAAAAGTGAATTTTCTCAGCCCAATTCTATCAAGATATTCTGTTTCTGTGCATTATAAGCACAAACCAGCTAAAATATATCCTCTTTGTGGGTATTGGAAACCGAAAATTTTTAGTCCAAAAATGTGTGAATAAATGGGCCACCTATAGCCCACCGAACCAGATACGCACATCCGAAAAGTGAATTTTCTCAGCCCAATTCTATCAGGATATTCTGTTTCTGCGCATTATAAGCACAAACCAGCTAAAATATATCCTCTTTGTGGGTATTGGAAACCGAAAATTTTTAGTCCAAAAATGTGTGAATAAATGGGCCACCTATAGCCCACCGAACCAGATACGCACATCCGAAAAGTGAATTTTCTCAGCCCAATTCTATCAAGATATTCTGTTTCTGTGAATTATAAGCACAAACCAGCTAAAATATATCCTCTTTGTGGGTATTGGAAACCGAAAATTTTTAGTCCAAAAATGTGTGAATAAATGGGCCACCTATAGCCCACCGAACCAGATACGCACATCCGAAAAGTGAATTTTCTCAGCCCAATTCTATCAGGATATTCTGTTTCTGCGCATTATAAGCACAAACCAGCTAAAATATATCCTCTTTGTGGGTATTGGAAACAGAAAATTTTTCAGTTGAAAAATGTGTGAATAAATGGGCCACCTATAGCCCACCGAACCAGATACGCACATCCGAAAAGTGAATTTTCATAGCCCAATTCTATCAGGATATTCTGTTTCGGTGTATTATAAGCAAAAACCAGCTAAAATAGATCCTCTTTGTGGTTATTGGAAACAGAAAATTTTTCAGTCCACAAATGTGTGAATAAATGGGCCACCTATAGCCCACCGAACCAGATACGCACATCCGAAAAGTGAATTTTCATAGCCCAATTCTATCAGGATATTCTGTTTCGGTGTATTATAAGCACAAACCAGCTAAAATATATCCTCTTTGTGGGTATTGGAAACCGAAAATTTTTAGTCCAAAAATGTGTGAATAAATGGGCCACCTATAGCCCACCGAACCAGATACGCACATCCGAAAAGTGAATTATTTTAGCCCAATTCTATCAGGATATTCTGTTTCTGCGCATTATAAGCACAAACCAGCTAAAATAGATCCTCTTTGTGGGTATTGGAAACCGAAAATTTTTAGTCCAAAAATGTGTGAATAAATGGGCCACCTATAGCCCACCGAACCCGATACGCACATCCGAAAAGTGAATTTTCTCAGCCCAATTCTATCAAGATATTCTGTTTCTGTGCATTATAAGCACAAACCAGCTAAAATATATCCTCTTTGTGGGTATTGGAAACCGAAAATTTTTCAGTCCAAAAATGTGTGAATAAATGGGCCACCTATAGCCCACCGAACCAGATACGCACATCCGAAAAGTGAATTTTCTCAGCCCAATTCTATCAAGATATTCCGTTTCTGTGCATTATAAGCACAAACCAGCTAAAATAGATCCTCTTTGTGGGTATTGGAAACAGAAAATTTTTCAGTCCAAAAATGTGTGAATAAATGGGCCACCTATAGCCCACCGAACCAGATACGCACATCCGAAAAGTGAATTTTCTCAGCCCAATTCTATCAAGATATTCCGTTTCTGTGCATATTGGAAACAGAAAATTTTTCAGTTGAAAAATGTGTGAATAAATGGGCCACCTATAGCCCACCGAACCAGATACGCACATCCGAAAAGTGAATTTTCTTAGCCCAATTCTATCAGGATATTCTGTTTCGGTGTATTATAAGCACAAACCAGCTAAAATAGATCCTCTTTGTGGTTATTGGAAACAGAAAATTTTTCAGTCCAAAAATGTGTGAATAAATGGGCCACCTATAGCCCACCGAACCAGATACGCACATCCGAAAAGTGAATTTTCTTAGCCCAATTCTATCAGGATATTCTGTTTCGGTGTATTATAAGCACAAACCAGCTAAAATAGATCCTCTTTGTGGGTATTGGAAACAGAAAATTTTTCAGTCCAAAAATGTGTGAATAAATGGGCCACCTATAGCCCACCGAACCAGATACGCACATCCGAAAAGTGAATTTTCTCAGCCCAATTCTATCAAGATATTCCGTTTCTGTGCATTATAAGCACAAACCAGCTAAAATAGATCCTCTTTGTGGTTATTGGAAACAGAAAATTTTTCAGTCCACAAATGTGTGAATAAATGGGCCACCTATAGCCCACCGAACCAGATACGCACATCCGAAAAGTGAATTTTCTCAGCCCAATTCTATCAAGATATTCTGTTTCTGTGCATTATAAGCACAAACCAGCTAAAATATATCCTCTTTGTGGGTATTGGAAACAGAAAATTTTTCAGTTGAAAAATGTGTGAATAAATGGGCCACCTATAGCCCACCGAACCAGATACGCACATCCGAAAAGTGAATTTTCTTAGCCCAATTCTATCAGGATATTCTGTTTCGGTGTATTATAAGCACAAACCAGCTAAAATAGATCCTCTTTGTGGTTATTGGAAACAGAAAATTTTTCAGTCCAAAAATGTGTGAATAAATGGGCCACCTATAGCCCACCGAACCAGATACGCACATCCGAAAAGTGAATTTTCTCAGCCCAATTCTATCAAGATATTCTCTTTCTGTGCATTATAAGCACAAACCAGCTAAAATATATCCTCTTTGTGGGTATTGGAAACCGAAAATTTTTAGTCCAAAAATGTGTGAATAAATGGGCCACCTATAGCCCACCGAACCAGATACGCACATCCGAAAAGTGAATTTTCTCAGCCCAATTCTATCAAGATATTCTCTTTCTGTGCATTATAAGCACAAACCAGCTAAAATATATCCTCTTTGTGGGTATTGGAAACCGAAAATTTTTAGTCCAAAAATGTGTGAATAAATGGGCCACCTATACCCCACCGAACCAGATACGCACATCCGAAAAGTGAATTTTCATAGCCCAATTCTATCAGGATATTCTGTTTCGGTGTATTATAAGCAAAAACCAGCTAAAATAGATCCTCTTTGTGGTTATTGGAAACAGAAAATTTTTCAGTCCACAAATGTGTGAATAAATGGGCCACCTATAGCCCACCGAACCAGATACGCACATCCGAAAAGTGAATTTTCATAGCCCAATTCTATCAGGATATTCTGTTTCGGTGTATTATAAGCACAAACCAGCTAAAATATATCCTCTTTGTGGGTATTGGAAACCGAAAATTTTTAGTCCAAAAATGTGTGAATAAATGGGCCACCTATAGCCCACCGAACCAGATACGCACATCCGAAAAGTGAATTTTCTCAGCCCAATTCTATCAAGATATTCTGTTTCTGTGCATTATAAGCACAAACCAGCTAAAATATATCCTCTTTGTGGGTATTGGAAACAGAAAATTTTTCAGTCCAAAAATGTGTGAATAAATGGGCCACCTATACCCCACCGAACCAGATACGCACATCCGAAAAGTGAATTTTCTCAGCCCAATTCTATCAAGATATTCTGTTTCTGTGCATTATAAGCACAAACCAGCTAAAATAGATCCTCTTTGTGGGTATTGGAAACAGAAAATTTTTCAGTTGAAAAATGTGTGAATAAATGGGCCACCTATAGCCCACCGAACCAGATACGCACATCCGAAAAGTGAATTTTCTCAGCCCAATTTTATCAAGATATTCTGTTTCTGTGCATTATAAGCACAAACCAGCTAAAATATATCCTCTTTGTGGGTATTGGAAACAGAAAATTTTTCAGTCGAAAATTGTGTGAATAAATGGGCCACCTATAGCCCACCGAACCAGATACGCACTTCCGAAAAGTGAATTTTCTCAGCCCAATTCTATCAAGATATTCTGTTTCTGTGCATTATAAGCACAAACCAGCTAAAATATATCCTCTTTGTGGGTATTGGAAACCGAAAATTTTTAGTCCAAAAATGTGTGAATAAATGGGCCACCTAAAGCCCACCGAACCAGATACGCACATCCGAAAAGTGAATTATTTTAGCCCAATTCTATCAGGATATTCTGTTTCTGCGCATTATAAGCACAAACCAGCTAAAATAGATCCTCTTTGTGGGTATTGGAAACAGAAAATTTATCAGTCCAAAATTGTGTGAATAAATGGGCCACCTATAGCCCACCGAACCAGATACGCACATCCGAAAAGTGAATTTTCTCAGCCCAATTCTATCAAGATATTCTGTTTCTGTGCATTATAAGCACAAACCAGCTAAAATATATCCTCTTTGTGGGTATTCTAAACAGAAAATTTTTAGTCCAAAAATGTGTGAATAAATGGGCCACCTATAGCCCACCGAACCAGATACGCACATCCGAAAAGTGAATTTTCTCAGCCCAATTCTATCAAGATATTCTGTTTCTGTGCATTATAAGCACAAACCAGCTAAAATATATCCTCTTTGTGGGTATTGGAAACAGAAAATTTTTCAGTCCAAAAATGTGTGAATAAATGGGCCACCTATAGCCCACCGAACCAGATACGCACATCCGAAAAGTGAATTTTCTCAGCCCAATTCTATCAAGATATTCTGTTTCTGTGCATTATAAGCACACACCAGCTAAAATATATCCTCTTTGTGGGTATTGGAAACAGAAAATTTTTCAGTCCAAAAATGTGTGAATAAATGGGCCACCTATAGCCCACCGAACCAGATACGCACATCCGAAAAGTGAATTTTCTCAGCCCAATTCTATCAAGATATTCTGTTTCTGTGCATTATAAGCACAAACCTGCTGAAATATATCCTCTTTGTGGGTATTGGAAACAGAAAATTTTTCAGTTGAAAAATGTGTGAATAAATGGGCCACCTATAGCCCACCGAACCAAATACGCACATCCGAAAAGTGAATTTTTTTAGCCCAATTCTATCAAGATATTCCGTTTCTGTGCATTAGAAGCACATACCAGCTAAAATAGATCCTCTTTGTGGGTATTGGAAACAGAAAATTTTTCAGTTGAAAAATGTGTGAATAAATGGGCCACCTATAGCCCACCGAACCAGATACGCACATCCGAAAAGTGAATTTTCTTAGCCCAATTCTATCAGGATATTCTGTTTCTGTGCATTATAAGCACAGACGAGCTGAAAAAGCTACTCCTTATGGGTACTGGAAGCAGAAAATTTTTCAGTCCACAAATGTGTGAATAAATGGGCCACCTATAGCCCACAGAACCAGATACGCACATCCGAAACGTGCATTTTTTTAGCCCAATTCTATCGGGATATTCTGTTTCTGCGCATTATAAGCACAAACCAGCTAAAATAGATCCTCTTTGTGGGTATTGGAAACAGAAAATTTTTCAGTCCAAAAATGTGTGAATAAATGGGCCACCTATAGCCCACCGAACCAGATACGCACATCCGAAAAGTGAATTTTCTCAGCCCAATTTTATCAAGATATTCTGTTTCTGTGCATTATAAGCACAAACCAGCTAAAATATATCCTCTTTGTGGGTATTGGAAACAGAAAATTTTTCAGTCCAAAAATGTGTGAATAAATGGGCCACCTATAGCCCACCGAACCAGATACGCACATCCGAAAAGTGAATTTTCTCAGCCCAATTTTATCAAGATATTCTGTTTCTGTGCATTATAAGCACAAACCAGCTAAAATATATCCTCTTTGTGGGTATTGGAAACCGAAAATTTTTCAGTCGAAAATTGTGTGAATAAATGGGCCACCTATAGCCCACCGAACCAGATACGCACTTCCGAAAAGTGAATTTTCTCAGCCCAATTCTATCAAGATATTCTGTTTCTGTGCATTATAAGCACAAACCAGCTAAAATATATCCTCTTTGTGGGTATTGGAAACCGAAAATTTTTAGTCCAAAAATGTGTGAATAAATGGGCCACCTAAAGCCCACCGAACCAGATACGCACATCCGAAAAGTGAATTATTTTAGCCCAATTCTATCAGGATATTCTGTTTCGGTGTATTATAAGCACAAACCAGCTAAAATAGATCCTCTTTGTGGGTATTGGAAACAGAAAATTTATCAGTCCAAAATTGTGTGAATAAATGGGCCACCTATAGCCCACCGAACCAGATACGCACATCCGAAAAGTGAATTTTCTCAGCCCAATTCTATCAAGATATTCTGTTTCTGTGCATTATAAGCACACACCAGCTAAAATATATCCTCTTTGTGGGTATTGGAAACCGAAAATTTTTAGTCCAAAAATGTGTGAATAAATGGGCCACCTATAGCCCACCGAACCAGATACGCACATCCGAAAAGTGAATTTTCTCAGCCCAATTCTATCAAGATATTCTGTTTCTGTGCATTATAAGCACACACCAGCTAAAATATATCCTCTTTGTGGGTATTGGAAACAGAAAATTTTTCAGTCCAAAAATGTGTGAATAAATGGGCCACCTATAGCCCACCGAACCAGATACGCACATCCGAAAAGTGAATTTTCTCAGCCCAATTCTATCAAGATATTCTGTTTCTGTGCATTATAAGCACAAACCTGCTGAAATATATCCTCTTTGTGGGTATTGGAAACAGAAAATTTTTCAGTCCAAAAATGTGTGAATAAATGGGCCACCTATAGCCCACCGAACCAGATACGCACATCCGAAAAGTGAATTTTCTCAGCCCAATTTTATCAAGATATTCTGTTTCTGTGCATTATAAGCACAAACCAGCTAAAATATATCCTCTTTGTGGGTATTGGAAACAGAAAATTTTTCAGTCCAAAAATGTGTGAATAAATGGGCCACCTATAGCCCACCGAACCAGATACGCACATCCGAAAAGTGAATTTTCTCAGCCCAATTTTATCAAGATATTCTGTTTCTGTGCATTATAAGCACAAACCAGCTAAAATATATCCTCTTTGTGGGTATTGGAAACAGAAAATTTTTCAGTCGAAAATTGTGTGAATAAATGGGCCACCTATAGCCCACCGAACCAGATACGCACTTCCGAAAAGTGAATTTTCTCAGCCCAATTCTATCAAGATATTCTGTTTCTGTGCATTATAAGCACAAACCAGCTAAAATATATCCTCTTTGTGGGTATTGGAAACCGAAAATTTTTAGTCCAAAAATGTGTGAATAAATGGGCCACCTAAAGCCCACCGAACCAGATACGCACATCCGAAAAGTGAATTATTTTAGCCCAATTCTATCAGGATATTCTGTTTCTGCGCATTATAAGCACAAACCAGCTAAAATAGATCCTCTTTGTGGGTATTGGAAACAGAAAATTTATCAGTCCAAAATTGTGTGAATAAATGGGCCACCTATAGCCCACCGAACCAGATACGCACATCCGAAAAGTGAATTTTCTCAGCCCAATTTTATCAAGATATTCTGTTTCTGCGCATTATAAGCACAAACCAGCTAAAATATATCCTCTTTGTGGGTATTGGAAACCGAAAATTTTTAGTCCAAAAATGTGTGAATAAATGGGCCACCTATAGCCCACCGAACCAGATACGCACATCCGAAAAGTGAATTTTCTCAGCCCAATTTTATCAAGATATTCTGTTTCTGTGCATTATAAGCACAAACCAGCTAAAATATATCCTCTTTGTGGGTATTGGAAACAGAAAATTTTTCAGTCCAAAAATGTGTGAATAAATGGGCCACCTATAGCCCACCGAACCAGATACGCACATCCGAAAAGTGAATTTTCTCAGCCCAATTCTATCAAGATATTCTGTTTCTGTGCATTATAAGCACAAACCAGCTAAAATATATCCTCTTTGTGGGTATTGGAAACCGAAAATTTTTAGTCCAAAAATGTGTGAATAAATGGGCCACCTATAGCCCACCGAACCAGATACGCACATCCGAAAAGTGAATTATTTTAGCCCAATTCTATCAGGATATTCTGTTTCTGCGCATTATAAGCACAAACCAGCTAAAATAGATCCTCTTTGTGGGTATTGGAAACAGAAAATTTTTCAGTCCAAAAATGTGTGAATAAATGGGCCACCTATAGCCCACCGAACCAGATACGCACATCCGAAAAGTGAATTTTCTCAGCCCAATTCTATCAAGATATTCTGTTTCTGTGCATTATAAGCACAAACCAGCTAAAATATATCCTCTTTGTGGGTATTGGAAACAGAAAATTTTTAGTCCAAAAATGTGTGAATAAATGGCCACCTATAGCCCACCTAACCAGATACGCACATCCGAAAAGTGAATTTTCTCAGCCCAATTCTATCAAGATATTCTGTTTCTGCGCATTATAAGCACAAACCAGCTAAAATATATCCTCTTTGTGGGTATTGGAAACAGAAAATTTTTCAGTCCAAAAATGTGTGAATAAATGGGCCACCTATAGCCCACCGAACCAGATACGCACATCCGAAAAGTGAATTTTCTCAGCCCAATTCTATCAAGATATTCTGTTTCTGTGCATTATAAGCACAAACCAGCTAAAATATATCCTCTTTGTGGGTATTGGAAACAGAAAATTTTTAGTCCAAAAATGTGTGAATAAATGGGCCACCTATAGCCCACCGAACCAGATACGCACATCCGAAAAGTGAATTTTCTCAGCCCAATTTTATCAAGATATTCTGTTTCTGTGCATTATAAGCACAAACCAGCTAAAATATATCCTCTTTGTGGGTATTGGAAACAGAAAATTTTTCAGTCCAAAAATGTGTGAATAAATGGGCCACCTATAGCCCACCGAACCAGATACGCACATCCGAAAAGTGAATTTTCTCAGCCCAATTCTATCAAGATATTCTGTTTCTGTGCATTATAAGCACAAACCAGCTAAAATATATCCTCTTTGTGGGTATTGGAAACCGAAAATTTTTAGTCCAAAAATGTGTGAATAAATGGGCCACCTATAGCCCACCGAACCAGATACGCACATCCGAAAAGTGAATTATTTTAGCCCAATTCTATCAGGATATTCTGTTTCTGCGCATTATAAGCACAAACCAGCTAAAATAGATCCTCTTTGTGGGTATTGGAAACAGAAAATTTTTCAGTCCAAAAATGTGTGAATAAATGGGCCACCTATAGCCCACCGAACCAGATACGCACATCCGAAAAGTGAATTTTCTCAGCCCAATTCTATCAAGATATTCTGTTTCTGTGCATTATAAGCACAAACCAGCTAAAATATATCCTCTTTGTGGGTATTGGAAACCGAAAATTTTTAGTCCAAAAATGTGTGAATAAATGGCCACCTATAGCCCACCTAACCAGATACGCACATCCGAAAAGTGAATTTTCTCAGCCCAATTCTATCAAGATATTCTGTTTCTGTGCATTATAAGCACAAACCAGATAAAATATATCCTCTTTGTGGGTATTGGAAACAGAAAATTTTTAGTCCAAAAATGTGTGAATAAATGGGCCACCTATAGCCCACCGAACCAGATACGCACATCCGAAAAGTGAATTATTTTATCCCAATTCTATCAGGATATTCTGTTTCTGCGCATTATAAGCACAAACCAGCTAAAATAGATCCTCTTTGTGGGTATTGGAAACAGAAAATTTTTCAGTCCAAAAATGTGTGAATAAATGGGCGACCTATAGCCCACCGAACCAGATACGCACATCCGAAAAGTGAATTTTCTCAGCCCAATTCTATCAAGATATTCTGTTTCTGTGCATTATAAGCACAAACCAGCTAAAATATATCCTCTTTGTGGGTATTGGAAACCGAAAATTTTTAGTCCAAAAATGTGTGAATAAATGGGCCACCTATAGCCCACCGAACCAGATACGCACATCCGAAAAGTGAATTTTCTCAGCCCAATTCTATCAAGATATTCTGTTTCTGTGCATTATAAGCACAAACCAGCTAAAATATATCCTCTTTGTGGGTATTGGAAACCGAAAATTTTTAGTCCAAAAATGTGTGAATAAATGGGCCACCTATAGCCCACCGAACCAGATACGCACATCCGAAAAGTGAATTATTTTAGCCCAATTCTATCAGGATATTCTGTTTCTGCGCATTATAAGCACAAACCAGCTAAAATAGATCCTCTTTGTGGGTATTGGAAACAGAAAATTTTTCAGTCCAAAAATGTGTGAATAAATGGGCCACCTATAGCCCACCGAACCAGATACGCACATCCGAAAAGTGAATTTTCTCAGCCCAATTCTATCAAGATATTCTGTTTCTGTGCATTATAAGCACAAACCAGCTAAAATATATCCTCTTTGTGGGTATTGGAAACCGAAAATTTTTAGTCCAAAAATGTGTGAATAAATGGGCCACCTATAGCCCACCGAACCAGATACGCACATCCGAAAAGTGAATTATTTTAGCCCAATTCTATCAGGATATTCTGTTTCTGCGCATTATAAGCACAAACCAGCTAAAATAGATCCTCTTTGTGGGTATTGGAAACAGAAAATTTTTCAGTTGAAAAATGTGTGAATAAATGGGCCACCTATAGCCCACCGAACCAGATACGCACATCCGAAAAGTGAATTTTCTCAGCCCAATTCTATCAAGATATTCTGTTTCTGTGCATTATAAGCACAAACCAGCTAAAATATATCCTCTTTGTGGGTATTGGAAACCGAAAATTTTTAGTCCAAAAATGTGTGAATAAATAGGCCACCTATAGCCCACCGAACCAGATACGCACATCCGAAAAGTGAATTATTTTAGCCCAATTCTATCAGGATATTCTGTTTCTGCGCATTATAAGCACAAACCAGCTAAAATAGATCCTCTTTGTGGGTATTGGAAACAGAAAATTTTTCAGTCCAAAAATGTGTGAATAAATGGGCCACCTATAGCCCACCGAACCAGATACGCACATCCGAAAAGTGAATTTTCTCAGCCCAATTCTATCAAGATATTCTGTTTCTGTGCATTATAAGCACAAACCAGCTAAAATATATCCTCTTTGTGGGTATTGGAAACCGAAAATTTTTAGTCCAAAAATGTGTGAATAAATGGCCACCTATAGCCCACCTAACCAGATACGCACATCCGAAAAGTGAATTTTCTCAGCCCAATTCTATCAAGATATTCTGTTTCTGTGCATTATAAGCACAAACCAGATAAAATATATCCTCTTTGTGGGTATTGGAAACAGAAAATTTTTAGTCCAAAAATGTGTGAATAAATGGGCCACCTATAGCCCACCGAACCAGATACGCACATCCGAAAAGTGAATTATTTTATCCCAATTCTATCAGGATATTCTGTTTCTGCGCATTATAAGCACAAACCAGCTAAAATAGATCCTCTTTGTGGGTATTGGAAACAGAAAATTTTTCAGTCCAAAAATGTGTGAATAAATGGGCGACCTATAGCCCACCGAACCAGATACGCACATCCGAAAAGTGAATTTTCTCAGCCCAATTCTATCAAGATATTCTGTTTCTGTGCATTATAAGCACAAACCAGCTAAAATATATCCTCTTTGTGGGTATTGGAAACCGAAAATTTTTAGTCCAAAAATGTGTGAATAAATGGGCCACCTATAGCCCACCGAACCAGATACGCACATCCGAAAAGTGAATTTTCTCAGCCCAATTCTATCAAGATATTCTGTTTCTGTGCATTATAAGCACAAACCAGCTAAAATATATCCTCTTTGTGGGTATTGGAAACCGAAAATTTTTAGTCCAAAAATGTGTGAATAAATGGGCCACCTATAGCCCACCGAACCAGATACGCACATCCGAAAAGTGAATTATTTTAGCCCAATTCTATCAGGATATTCTGTTTCTGCGCATTATAAGCACAAACCAGCTAAAATAGATCCTCTTTGTGGGTATTGGAAACAGAAAATTTTTCAGTCCAAAAATGTGTGAATAAATGGGCCACCTATAGCCCACCGAACCAGATACGCACATCCGAAAAGTGAATTTTCTCAGCCCAATTCTATCAAGATATTCTGTTTCTGTGCATTATAAGCACAAACCAGCTAAAATATATCCTCTTTGTGGGTATTGGAAACCGAAAATTTTTAGTCCAAAAATGTGTGAATAAATGGGCCACCTATAGCCCACCGAACCAGATACGCACATCCGAAAAGTGAATTATTTTAGCCCAATTCTATCAGGATATTCTGTTTCTGCGCATTATAAGCACAAACCTGCTGAAATATATCCTCTTTGTGGGTATTGGAAACAGAAAATTTTTCAGTCCAAAAATGTGTGAATAAATGGGCCACCTATAGCCCACCGAACCAGATACGCACATCCGAAAAGTGAATTTTCTCAGCCCAATTCTATCAAGATATTCTGTTTCTGTGCATTATAAGCACAAACCAGCTAAAATATATCCTCTTTGTGGGTATTGGAAACCGAAAATTTTTAGTCCAAAAATGTGTGAATAAATGGGCCACCTATAGCCCACCGAACCAGATACGCACATCCGAAAAGTGAATTATTTTAGCCCAATTCTATCAGGATATTCTGTTTCTGCGCATTATAAGCACAAACCAGCTAAAATAGATCCTCTTTGTGGGTATTGGAAACAGAAAATTTTTCAGTCCAAAAATGTGTGAATAAATGGGCCACCTATAGCCCACCGAACCAGATACGCACATCCGAAAAGTGAATTTTCTCAGCCCAATTCTATCAAGATATTCTGTTTCTGTGCATTATAAGCACAAATCAGATAAAATATATCCTCTTTGTGGGTATTGGAAACCGAAAATTTTTAGTCCAAAAATGTGTGAATAAATGGGCCACCTATAGCCCACCGAACCAGATACGCACATCCGAAAAGTGAATTATTTTAGCCCAATTCTATCAGGATATTCTGTTTCTGCGCATTATAAGCACAAACCAGCTAAAATAGATCCTCTTTGTGGGTATTGGAAACAGAAAATTTTTCAGTCCAAAAATGTGTGAATAAATGGCCACCTATAGCCCACCGAACCAGATACGCACATCCGAAAAGTGAATTTTCTCAGCCCAATTCTATCAAGATATTCTGTTTCTGTGCATTATAAGCACAAACCAGCTAAAATATATCCTCTTTGTGGGTATTGGAAACAGAAAATTTTTAGTCCAAAAATGTGTGAATAAATGGGCCACCTATAGCCCACCGAACCAGATACGCACATCCGAAAAGTGAATTATTTTAGCCCAATTCTATCAGGATATTCTGTTTCTGCGCATTATAAGCACAAACCAGATAAAATATATCCTCTTTGTGGGTATTGGAAACAGAAAATTTTTAGTCCAAAAATGTGTGAATAAATGGGCCACCTATAGCCCACCGAACCAGATACGCACATCCGAAAAGTGAATTATTTTAGCCCAATTCTATCAGGATATTCTGTTTCTGCGCATTATAAGCACAAACCAGCTAAAATAGATCCTCTTTGTGGGTATTGGAAACAGAAATTTTTTCAGTCCAAAAATGTGTGAATAAATGGGCCACCTATAGCGCACCGAACCAGATACGCACATCCGAAAAGTGAATTTTCTCAGCCCAATTCTATCAAGATATTCTGTTTCTGTGCATTATAAGCACAAACCAGTTAAAATATATCCTCTTTGTGGGTATTGGAAACAGAAAATTTTTCAGTCCAAAAATGTGTGAATAAATGGGCCACCTATAGCCCACCGAACCAGATACGCACATCCGAAAAGTGAATTTTCTCAGCCCAATTCTATCAAGATATTCTGTTTCTGTGCATTATAAGCACAAACCAGCTAAAATATATCCTCTTTGTGGGTATTGGAAACCGAAAATTTTTAGTCCAAAAATGTGTGAATAAATGGGCCACCTATAGCCCACCGAACCAGATACGCACATCCGAAAATTGAATTATTTTAGCCCAATTCTATCAGGATATTCTGTTTCTGCGCATTATAAGCACAAACCAGCTAAAATAGATCCTCTTTGTGGGTATTGGAAACAGAAAATTTTTCAGTCCAAAAATGTGTGAATAAATGGCCACCTATAGCCCACCGAACCAGATACGCACATCCGAAAAGTGAATTTTCTCAGCCCAATTCTATCAAGATATTCTGTTTCTGTGCATTATAAGCACAAACCAGATAAAATATATCCTCTTTGTGGGTATTGGAAACAGAAAATTTTTAGTCCAAAAATGTGTGAATAAATGGGCCACCTATAGCCCACCGAACCAGATACGCACATCCGAAAAGTGAATTATTTTAGCCCAATTCTATCAGGATATTCTGTTTCTGCGCATTATAAGCACAAACCAGCTCAAATAGATCCTCTTTGTGGGTATTGGAAACAGAAATTTTTTCAGTCCAAAAATGTGTGAATAAATGGGCCACCTATAGCGCACCGAACCAGATACGCACATCCGAAAAGTGAATTTTCTCAGCCCAATTCTATCAAGATATTCTGTTTCTGTGCATTATAAGCACAAACCAGTTAAAATATATCCTCTTTGTGGGTATTGGAAACAGAAAATTTTTCAGTCCAAAAATGTGTGAATAAATGGGCCACCTATAGCCCACCGAACCAGATACGCACATCCGAAAAGTGAATTTTCTCAGCCCAATTCTATCAAGATATTCTGTTTCTGTGCATTATAAGCACAAACTAGCTAAAATATATCCTCTTTGTGGGTATTGGAAATCGAAAATTTTTAGTCCAAAAATGTGTGAATAAATGGGCCACCTATAGCCCACCGAACCAGATACGCACATCCGAAAAGTGAATTATTTCAGCCCAATTCTATCAGGATATTCTGTTTCTGCGCATTATAAGCACAAACCAGCTAAAATATATCCTCTTTGTGGGTATTGGAAACAGAAAATTTTTCAGTCCAAAAATGTGTGAATAAATGGGCCACCTATAGCCCACCGAACCAGATACGCACATCCGAAAAGTGAATTTTCTCAGCCCAATTCTATCAAGATATTCTGTTTCTGTGCATTATAAGCACAAACCAGCTAAAATAGATCCTCTTTGTGGGTATTGGAAACAGAAAATTTTTCAGTCCAAAAATGTGTGAATAAATGGGCGACCTATAGCCCACCGAACCAGATACGCACATCCGAAAAGTGAATTTTCTCAGCCCAATTCTATCAAGATATTCTGTTTCTGTGCATTATAAGCACAAACCAGCTAAAATAGATCCTCTTTGTGGGTATTGGAAACAGAAAATTTTTCAGTCCAAAAATGTGTGAATAAATGGGCGACCTATAGCCCACCGAACCAGATACGCACATCCGAAAAGTGAATTTTCTCAGCCCAATTCTATCAAGATATTCTGTTTCTGTGCATTATAAGCACAAACCAGCTAAAATATATCCTCTTTGTGGGTATTGGAAACCGAAAATTTTTAGTCCAAAAATGTGTGAATAAATGGGCCACCTATAGCCCACCGAACCAGATACGAACATCCGAAAAGTGAATTTTCTCAGCCCAATTCTATCAAGATATTCTGTTTCTGTGCATTATAAGCACAAACCAGCTAAAATATATCCTCTTTGTGGGTATTGGAAACCGAAAATTTTTAGTCCAAAAATGTGTGAATAAATGGGCCACCTATAGCCCACCGAACCAGATACGCACATCCGAAAAGTGAATTATTTTAGCCCAATTCTATCAGGATATTCTGTTTCTGCGCATTATAAGCAAAAACCAGCTAAAATAGATCCTCTTTGTGGGTATTGGAAACAGAAAATTTTTCAGTCCAAAAATGTGTGAATAAATGTGCCACCTATAGCCCACCGAACCAGATACGCACATCCGAAAAGTGAATTTTCTCAGCCCAATTCTATCAAGATATTCTGTATCTGTGCATTATAAGCACAAACCAGCTAAAATATATCCTCTTTGTGGGTATTGGAAATCGAAAATTTTTAGTCCAAAAATGTGTGAATAAATGGGCCACCTATAGCCCACCGAACCAGATACGCACATCCGAAAAGTGAATTATTTTAGCCCAATTCTATCAGGATATTCTGTTTCTGCGCATTATAAGCACAAACCAGCTAAAATAGATCCTCTTTGTGGGTATTGGAAACAGAAAATTTTTCAGTCCAAAAATGTGTGAATAAATGGGCGACCTATAGCCCACCGAACCAGATACGCACATCCGAAAAGTGAATTTTCTCAGCCCAATTCTATCAAGATATTCTGTTTCTGTGCATTATAAGCACAAACCAGCTAAAATATATCCTCTTTGTGGGTATTGGAAACCGAAAATTTTTAGTCCAAAAATGTGTGAATAAATGGGCCACCTATAGCCCACCGAACCAGATACGCACATCCGAAAAGTGAATTATTTTAGCCCAATTCTATCAGGATATTCTGTTTCTGCGCATTATAAGCACAAACCAGCTAAAATAGATCCTCTTTGTGGGTATTGGAAACAGAAAATTTTTCAGTCCAAAAATGTGTGAATAAATGGGCGACCTATAGCCCACCGAACCAGATACGCACATCCGAAAAGTGAATTTTCTCAGCCCAATTCTATCAAGATATTCTGTTTCTGTGCATTATAAGCACAAACCAGCTAAAATAGATCCTCTTTGTGGGTATTGGAAACAGAAAATTTTTCAGTCCAAAAATGTGTGAATAAATGGGCCACCTATAGCCCACCGAACCAGATACGCACATCCGAAAAGTGAATTTTCTCAGCCCAATTCTATCAAGATATTCTGTTTCTGTGCATTATAAGCACAAACCAGCTAAAATATATCCTCTTTGTGGGTATTGGAAATCGAAAATTTTTAGTCCAAAAATGTGTGAATAAATGGGCCACCTATAGCCCACCGAACCAGATACGCACATCCGAAAAGTGAATTATTTTAGCCCAATTCTATCAGGATATTCTGTTTCTGCGCATTATAGGCACAAACCAGCTAAAATATATCCTCTTTGTGGGTATTGGAAACAGAAAATTTTTAGTCCAAAAATGTGTGAATAAATGGGCCACCTATAGCCCACCGAACCAGATACGCACATCCGAAAAGTGAATTTTCTCAGCCCAATTCTATCAAGATATTCTGTTTCTGTGCATTATAAGCACAAACCAGCTAAAATAGATCCTCTTTGTGGGTATTGGAAACAGAAAATTTTTCAGTCCAAAAATGTGTGAATAAATGGGCGACCTATAGCCCACCGAACCAGATACGCACATCCGAAAAGTGAATTTTCTCAGCCCAATTCTATCAAGATATTCTGTATCTGTGCATTATAAGCACAAACCAGCTAAAATATATCCTCTTTGTGGGTATTGGAAATCGAAAATTTTTAGTCCAAAAATGTGTGAATAAATGGGCCACCTATAGCCCACCGAACCAGATACGCACATCCGAAAAGTGAATTATTTTAGCCCAATTCTATCAGGATATTCTGTTTCTGCGCATTATAGGCACAAACCAGCTAAAATATATCCTCTTTGTGGGTATTGGAAACAGAAAATTTTTAGTCCAAAAATGTGTGAATAAATGGGCCACCTATAGCCCACCGAACCAGATACGCACATCCGAAAAGTGAATTTTCTCAGCCCAATTCTATCAAGATATTCTGTTTCTGTGCATTATAAGCACAAACCAGCTAAAATAGATCCTCTTTGTGGGTATTGGAAACAGAAAATTTTTCAGTCCAAAAATGTGTGAATAAATGGGCGACCTATAGCCCACCGAACCAGATACGCACATCCGAAAAGTGAATTTTCTCAGCCCAATTCTATCAAGATATTCTGTTTCTGTGCATTATAAGCACAAACCAGCTAAAATAGATCCTCTTTGTGGGTATTGGAAACAGAAAATTTTTCAGTCCAAAAATGTGTGAATAAATGGGCGACCTATAGCCCACCGAACCAGATACGCACATCCGAAAAGTGAATTTTCTCAGCCCAATTCTATCAAGATATTCTGTTTCTGTGCATTATAAGCACAAACCAGCTAAAATAGATCCTCTTTGTGGGTATTGGAAACAGAAAATTTTTCAGTCCAAAAATGTGTGAATAAATGGGCGACCTATAGCCCACCGAACCAGATACGCACATCCGAAAAGTGAATTTTCTCAGCCCAATTCTATCAAGATATTCTGTTTCTGTGCATTATAAGCACAAACCAGCTAAAATAGATCCTCTTTGTGGGTATTGGAAACAGAAAATTTTTCAGTCCAAAAATGTGTGAATAAATGGGCGACCTATAGCCCACCGAACCAGATACGCACATCCGAAAAGTGAATTTTCTCAGCCCAATTCTATCAAGATATTCTGTTTCTGTGCATTATAAGCACAAACCAGCTAAAATATATCCTCTTTGTGGGTATTGGAAACCGAAAATTTTTAGTCCAAAAATGTGTGAATAAATGGGCCACCTATAGCCCACCGAACCAGATACGCACATCCGAAAAGTGAATTATTTTAGCCCAATTCTATCAGGATATTCTGTTTCTGCGCATTATAAGCACAAACCAGCTAAAATAGATCCTCTTTGTGGGTATTGGAAACAGAAAATTTTTCAGTCCAAAAATGTGTGAATAAATGGGCGACCTATAGCCCACCGAACCAGATACGCACATCCGAAAAGTGAATTTTCTCAGCCCAATTCTATCAAGATATTCTGTTTCTGTGCATTATAAGCACAAACCAGCTAAAATAGATCCTCTTTGTGGGTATTGGAAACAGAAAATTTTTCAGTCCAAAAATGTGTGAATAAATGGGCGACCTATAGCCCACCGAACCAGATACGCACATCCGAAAAGTGAATTTTCTCAGCCCAATTCTATCAAGATATTCTGTTTCTGTGCATTATAAGCACAAACCAGCTAAAATAGATCCTCTTTGTGGGTATTGGAAACAGAAAATTTTTCAGTCCAAAAATGTGTGAATAAATGGGCCACCTATAGCCCACCGAACCAGATACGCACATCCGAAAAGTGAATTTTCTCAGCCCAATTCTATCAAGATATTCTGTTTCTGTGCATTATAAGCACAAACCAGCTAAAATATATCCTCTTTGTGGGTATTGGAAATCGAAAATTTTTAGTCCAAAAATGTGTGAATAAATGGGCCACCTATAGCCCACCGAACCAGATACGCACATCCGAAAAGTGAATTTTCTCAGCCCAATTCTATCAAGATATTCTGTTTCTGTGCATTATAAGCACAAACCAGCTAAAATAGATCCTCTTTGTGGGTATTGGAAACAGAAAATTTTTCAGTCCAAAAATGTGTGAATAAATGGGCGACCTATAGCCCACCGAACCAGATACGCACATCCGAAAAGTGAATTTTCTCAGCCCAATTCTATCAAGATATTCTGTTTCTGTGCATTATAAGCACAAACCAGCTAAAATAGATCCTCTTTGTGGGTATTGGAAACAGAAAATTTTTCAGTCCAAAAATGTGTGAATAAATGGGCGACCTATAGCCCACCGAACCAGATACGCACATCCGAAAAGTGAATTTTCTCAGCCCAATTCTATCAAGATATTCTGTTTCTGTGCATTATAAGCACAAACCAGCTAAAATATATCCTCTTTGTGGGTATTGGAAACCGAAAATTTTTAGTCCAAAAATGTGTGAATAAATGGGCCACCTATAGCCCACCGAACCAGATACGAACATCCGAAAAGTGAATTTTCTCAGCCCAATTCTATCAAGATATTCTGTTTCTGTGCATTATAAGCACAAACCAGCTAAAATATATCCTCTTTGTGGGTATTGGAAACCGAAAATTTTTAGTCCAAAAATGTGTGAATAAATGGGCCACCTATAGCCCACCGAACCAGATACGCACATCCGAAAAGTGAATTATTTTAGCCCAATTCTATCAGGATATTCTGTTTCTGCGCATTATAAGCAAAAACCAGCTAAAATAGATCCTCTTTGTGGGTATTGGAAACAGAAAATTTTTCAGTCCAAAAATGTGTGAATAAATGTGCCACCTATAGCCCACCGAACCAGATACGCACATCCGAAAAGTGAATTTTCTCAGCCCAATTCTATCAAGATATTCTGTATCTGTGCATTATAAGCACAAACCAGCTAAAATATATCCTCTTTGTGGGTATTGGAAATCGAAAATTTTTAGTCCAAAAATGTGTGAATAAATGGGCCACCTATAGCCCACCGAACCAGATACGCACATCCGAAAAGTGAATTATTTTAGCCCAATTCTATCAGGATATTCTGTTTCTGCGCATTATAAGCACAAACCAGCTAAAATAGATCCTCTTTGTGGGTATTGGAAACAGAAAATTTTTCAGTCCAAAAATGTGTGAATAAATGGGCGACCTATAGCCCACCGAACCAGATACGCACATCCGAAAAGTGAATTTTCTCAGCCCAATTCTATCAAGATATTCTGTTTCTGTGCATTATAAGCACAAACCAGCTAAAATATATCCTCTTTGTGGGTATTGGAAACCGAAAATTTTTAGTCCAAAAATGTGTGAATAAATGGGCGACCTATAGCCCACCGAACCAGATACGCACATCCGAAAAGTGAATTATTTTAGCCCAATTCTATCAGGATATTCTGTTTCTGCGCATTATAAGCACAAACCAGCTAAAATAGATCCTCTTTGTGGGTATTGGAAACAGAAAATTTTTCAGTCCAAAAATGTGTGAATAAATGGGCGACCTATAGCCCACCGAACCAGATACGCACATCCGAAAAGTGAATTTTCTCAGCCCAATTCTATCAAGATATTCTGTTTCTGTGCATTATAAGCACAAACCAGCTAAAATAGATCCTCTTTGTGGGTATTGGAAACAGAAAATTTTTCAGTCCAAAAATGTGTGAATAAATGGGCCACCTATAGCCCACCGAACCAGATACGCACATCCGAAAAGTGAATTTTCTCAGCCCAATTCTATCAAGATATTCTGTTTCTGTGCATTATAAGCACAAACCAGCTAAAATATATCCTCTTTGTGGGTATTGGAAATCGAAAATTTTTAGTCCAAAAATGTGTGAATAAATGGGCCACCTATAGCCCACCGAACCAGATACGCACATCCGAAAAGTGAATTATTTTAGCCCAATTCTATCAGGATATTCTGTTTCTGCGCATTATAGGCACAAACCAGCTAAAATATATCCTCTTTGTGGGTATTGGAAACAGAAAATTTTTAGTCCAAAAATGTGTGAATAAATGGGCCACCTATAGCGCACCGAACCAGATACGCACATCCGAAAAGTGAATTTTCTCAGCCCAATTCTATCAAGATATTCTGTTTCTGTGCATTATAAGCACAAACCAGCTAAAATATATCCTCTTTGTGGGTATTGGAAATCGAAAATTTTTAGTCCAAAAATGTGTGAATAAATGGGCCACCTATAGCGCACCGAACCAGATACGCACATCCGAAAAGTGAATTTTCTCAGCCCAATTCTATCAAGATATTCTGTTTCTGTGCATTATAAGCACAAACCAGCTAAAATAGATCCTCTTTGTGGGTATTGGAAACAGAAAATTTTTCAGTCCAAAAATGTGTGAATAAATGGGCCACCTATAGCCCACCGAACCAGATACGCACATCCGAAAAGTGAATTTTCTCAGCCCAATTCTATCAAGATATTCTGTTTCTGTGCATTATAAGCACAAACCAGCTAAAATATATCCTCTTTGTGGGTATTGGAAATCGAAAATTTTTAGTCCAAAAATGTGTGAATAAATGGGCCACCTATAGCCCACCGAACCAGATACGCACATCCGAAAAGTGAATTATTTTAGCCCAATTCTATCAGGATATTCTGTTTCTGCGCATTATAGGCACAAACCAGCTAAAATATATCCTCTTTGTGGGTATTGGAAACAGAAAATTTTTAGTCCAAAAATGTGTGAATAAATGGGCCACCTATAGCGCACCGAACCAGATACGCACATCCGAAAAGTGAATTTTCTCAGCCCAATTCTATCAAGATATTCTGTTTCTGTGCATTATAAGCACAAACCAGCTAAAATAGATCCTCTTTGTGGTTATTGGAAACCGAAAATTTTTCAGTCCAAAAATGTGTGAACAAATGGGCCACCTATAGCCCACCGAACCAGATACGCACATCCGAAAAGTGAATTATTTTAGCCCAATTCTATCAGGATATTCTGTTTCTGCGCATTATAAGCACAAACCAGCTAAAATATATCCTCTTTGTGGGTATTGGAAACAGAAAATTTTTCAGTCCAAAAATGTGTGAATAAATGGGCCACCTATAGCCCACCGAACCAGATACGCACATCCGAAAAGTGAATTATTTTAGCCCAAATCTATCAGGATATTCTGTTTCTGCGCATTATAAGCACAAACCAGCTAAAATAGATCCTCTTTGTGGGTATTGGAAACCGAAAATTTTTCAGTCCAAAAATGTGTGAATAAATGGGCCACCTATAGCCCACCGAACCAGATACGCACATCCGAAAAGTGAATTATTTTAGCCCAATTCTATCAGGATATTCTGTTTCTGCGCATTATAAGCACAAACCAGCTAAAATAGATCCTCTTTGTGGGTATTGGAAACAGAAAATTTTTCAGTCCAAAAATGTGTGAATAAATGGGCGACCTATAGCCCACCGAACCAGATACGCACATCCGAAAAGTGAATTATTTTAGCCCAATTCTATCAGGATATTCTGTTTCTGCGCATTATAAGCACAAACCAGCTAAAATAGATCCTCTTTGTGGGTATTGGAAACAGAAAATTTTTCAGTCCAAAAATGTGTGAATAAATGGGCCACCTATAGCCCACCGAACCAGATACGCACATCCGAAAAGTGAATTTTCTCAGCCCAATTCTATCAAGATATTCTGTTTCTGTGCATTATAAGCACAAACCAGCTAAAATATATCCTCTTTGTGGGTATTGGAAACACAAAATTTTTCAGTCCAAAAATGTGTGAATAAATACGCCACCTATAGCCCACCGAACCAGATACGCACATCCGAAAAGTGAATTATTTTAGCCCAAATCTATCAGGATATTCTGTTTCTGCGCATTATAAGCACAAACCAGCTAAAATAGATCCTCTTTGTGGTTATTGGAATTGGGCTAAAATAATTCACTTTTCGGATGTGCGTATCTGGTTCGGTGGGCTATAGGTGGCCCATTTATTCACACATTTTTGGACTAAAAATTTTCGGTTTCCAATACCCACAAAGAGGATATATTTTAGCTGGTTTGTGCTTATAATGCACAGAAACAGAATATCTTGATAGAATTGGGCTGAGAAAATTCAATTTTCGGATGTGCGTATCTGGTTCGGTGGTCTATAGGTGGCCCATTTATTCACACATTTTTGGACTGAAAAATTTTCTGTTTCCAATACCCACAAAGAGGATCTATTTTAGCTGGTTTGTGCTTATAATGCGCAGAAACAGAATATCCTGATAGAATTGGGCTGAGAAAATTCACTTTTCGGATGTGCGTATCTGGTTCGGTGGGCTATAGGTGGCCCATTTATTCACACATTTTTGGACTAAAAATTTTCGGTTTCCAATAACCACAAAGAGGATCTATTTTACCTGGTTTGTGCTTATAATGCGCAGAAACAGAATATCCTGATAGAATTGGGCTAAAATAATTCACTTTTCGGATGTGCGTATCTGGTTCGGTGGGCTATAGGTGGCCCATTTATTCACACATTTTTGGACTAAAAATTTTCGGTTTCCAATATCCACAAAGAGGATCTATTTTAGCTGGTTTGTGCTTATAATGCACAGAAACAGAATATCTTGAGAGACTTGGGTTAAAAAAAATCACTTTTCGGATGTGCGTATCTGGTTCGGTGGGATATAGGTGGCCCATTTATTCACACATTTTTGGACTGAAAAATTTTCGGTTTCCAATACCCACAAAGAGGATCTATTTTAGCTGGTTTGTGCTTATAATGCGCAGAAACAGAATATCCTGATAGAATTGGGCTAAAATAATTCACTTTTCGGATGTGCGTATCTGGTTCGGTGGGCTATAGGTGGCCCATTTATTCACACATTTTTGGACTGAAAAATTTTCTGTTTCCAATACCCACAAAGAGGATCTATTTTAGCTGGTTTGTGCTTATAATGCGCAGAAACAGAATATCCTGATAGAATTGGGCTAAAATAATTCACTTTTCGGATGTGCGTATCTGGTTCGGTGGGCTATAGGTGGCCCATTTATTCACACATTTTTGGACTGAAAAATTTTCTGTTTCCAATACCCACAAAGAGGATCTATTTTAGCTGGTTTGTGCTTATAATGCGCAGAAACAGAATATCCTGATAGAATTGGGCTGAGAAAATTCACTTTTCGGATGTGCGTATCTGGTTCGGTGGGCTATAGGTGGCCCATTTATTCACACATTTTTGGACTGAAAAATTTTCTGTTTCCAATAACCACAAAGAGGATCTATTTTACCTGGTTTGTGCTTATAATGCGCAGAAACAGAATATCCTGATAGAATTGGGCTAAAATAATTCACTTTTCGGATGTGCGTATCTGGTTCGGTGGGCTATAGGTGGCCCATTTATTCACACATTTTTGGACTAAAAATTTTCGGTTTCCAATATCCACAAAGAGGATCTATTTTAGCTGGTTTGTGCTTATAATGCACAGAAACAGAATATCTTGAGAGACTTGGGTTAAAACAAATCACTTTTCGGATGTGCGTATCTGGTTCGGTGGGATATAGGTGGCCCATTTATTCACACATTTTTGGACTAAAAATTTTCGGTTTCCAATACCCACAAAGAGGATCTATTTTAGGTGGTTTGTGCTTATAATGCACAGAAACAGAATATCCTGATAGAATTGGGCTAAGAAAATTCACTTTTCGGATGTGCGTATCTGGTTCGGTGGGCTATAGGTGGCCCATTTATTCACACATTTTTGGACTGAAAAATTTTCTGTTTCCAATACCCACAAAGAGGATATATTTTAGCTGGTTTGTGCTTATAATGCGCAGAAACAGAATATCCTGATAGAATTGGGCTAAAATAATTCACTTTTCGGATGTGCGTATCTGGTTCGGTGGGCTATAGGTGGCCCATTTATTCACACATTTTTGGACTGAAAAATTTTCTGTTTCCAATACCCACAAAGAGGATCTATTTTAGCTGGTTTGTGCTTATAATGCGCAGAAACAGAATATCCTGATAGAATTGGGCTAAAATAATTCACTTTTCGGATGTGCGTATCTGGTTCGGTGGGCTATAGGTGGCCCATTTATTCACACATTTTTGGACTGAAAAATTTTCTGTTTCCAATACCCACAAAGAGGATCTATTTTAGCTGGTTTGTGCTTATAATGCGCAGAAACAGAATATCCTGATAGAATTGGGCTGAGAAAATTCACTTTTCGGATGTGCGTATCTGGTTCGGTGGGCTATAGGTGGCCCATTTATTCACACATTTTTGGACTGAAAAATTTTCTGTTTCCAATACCCACAAAGAGGATCTCTTTTAGCTGGTTTGTGCTTATAATGCGCAGAAACAGAATATCCTGATAGAATTGGGCTAAAATAATTCACTTTTCGGATGTGCGTATCTGGTTCGGTGGGCTATATATAGGTGGCCCATTTATTCACACATTTTTGGACTGAAAAATTTTCTGTTTCCAATACCCACAAAGAGGATCTATTTTAGCTGGTTTGTGCTTATAATGCGCAGAAACAGAATATCCTGATAGAATTGGGCTGAGAAAATTCACTTTTCGGATGTGCGTATCTGGTTCGGTGGGCTATAGGTGGCCCATTTATTCACACATTTTTGGACTGAAAAATTTTCTGTTTCCAATACCCACAAAGAGGATATATTTTAGCTGGTTTGTGCTTATAATGCACAGAAACAGAATATCTTGATAGAATTGGGCTGAGAAAATTCACTTTTCGGATGTGCGTATCTGGTTCGGTGGGCTATAGGTGGCCCATTTATTCACACATTTTTGGACTGAAAAATTTTCTGTTTCCAATAACCACAAAGAGGATCTATTTTAGCTGGTTTGTGCTTATAATGCACAGAAACAGAATATCTTGAGAGACTTGGGTTAAAAAAAATCACTTTTCGGATGTGCGTATCTGGTTCGGTGGGCTATAGGTGGCCCATTTATTCACACATTTTTGGACTGAAAAATTTTCTGTTTCCAATACCCACAAAGAGGATATATTTTAGCTGGTTTGTGCTTATAATGCACAGAAACAGAATATCTTGATAGAATTGGGCTGAGAAAATTCACTTTTCGGATGTGCGTATCTGGTTCGGTGGGCTATAGGTGGCCCATTTATTCACACATTTTTGGACTGAAAAATTTTCTGTTTCCAATACCCACAAAGAGGATCTATTTTAGGTGGTTTGTGCTTATAATGCACAGAAACAGAATATCCTGATAGAATTGGGCTAGGAAAATTCACTTTTCGGATGTGCGTATCTGGTTCGGTGGGCTATAGGTGGCCCATTTATTCACACATTTTTGGACTGAAAAATTTTCTGTTTCCAATACCCACAAAGAGGATATATTTTAGCTGGTTTGTGCTTATAATGCACAGAAACAGAATATCTTGATAGAATTGGGCTGAGAAAATTCACTTTTCGGATGTGCGTATCTGGTTCGGTGGGCTATAGGTGGCCCATTTATTCACACATTTTTGGACTGAAAAATTTTCTGTTTCCAATAACCACAAAGAGGATCTATTTTAGCTGGTTTGTGCTTATAATGCACAGAAACAGAATATCTTGAGAGACTTGGGTTAAAAAAAATCACTTTTCGGATGTGCGTATCTGGTTCGGTGGGCTATAGGTGGCCCATTTATTCACACATTTTTGGACTAAAAATTTTCGGTTTCCAATACCCACAAAGAGGATCTATTTTAGGTGGTTTGTGCTTATAATGCACAGAAACAGAATATCCTGATAGAATTGGGCTAGGAAAATTCACTTTTCGGATGTGCGTATCTGGTTCGGTGGGCTATAGGTTGCCCATTTATTCACACATTTTTGGACTGAAAAATTTTCTGTTTCCAATAACCACAAAGAGGGTCTATTTTAGCTGGTTTGTGCTTATAATGCACAGAAACAGAATATCTTGAGAGACTTGGGTTAAAAAAAATCACTTTTCGGATGTGCGTATCTGGTTCGGTGGGCTATAGGTGGCCCATTTATTCACACATTTTTGGACTAAAAATTTTCGGTTTCCAATAACCACAAAGAGGATCTATTTTAGCTGGTTTGTGCTTAAAATGCACAGAAACAGAATATCTTGATAGAATTGGGCTAAAATAATTCACTTTTCGGATGTGCGTATCTGGTTCGGTGGGCTATAGGTGGCCCATTTATTCACACATTTTTGGACTAAAAATTTTCGGTTTCCAATAATTACAAAGAGGATCTATTTTAGCTGGTTTGTGCTTATAATGCACAGAAACAGAATATCTTGAGAGACTTGGGTTAAAAAAAATCACTTTTCGGATGTGCGTATCTGGTTCGGTGGGCTATAGGTGGCCCATTTATTCACACATTTTTGGACTAAAAATTTTCGGTTTCCAATACCCACAAAGAGGATCTATTTTAGGTGGTTTGTGCTTATAATGCACAGAAACAGAATATCCTGATAGAATTGGGCTAGGAAAATTCACTTTTCGGATGTGCGTATCTGGTTCGGTGGGCTATAGGTTGCCCATTTATTCACACATTTTTGGACTGAAAAATTTTCTGTTTCCAATAACCACAAAGAGGGTCTATTTTAGCTGGTTTGTGCTTATAATGCACAGAAACAGAATATCTTGAGAGACTTGGGTTAAAAAAAATCACTTTTCGGATGTGCGTATCTGGTTCGGTGGGCTATAGGTGGCCCATTTATTCACACATTTTTGGACTGAAAAATTTTCTGTTTCCAATACCCACAAAGAGGATCTATTTTAGCTGGTTTGTGCTTATAATGCGCAGAAACAGAATATCCTGATAGAATTGGGCTAAAATAATTCACTTTTCGGATGTGCGTATCTGGTTCGGTGGGCTATAGGTGGCCCATTTATTCACACATTTTTGGACTAAAAATTTTCGGTTTCCAATACCCACAAAGAGGATCTATTTTAGGTGGTTTGTGCTTATAATGCACAGAAACAGAATATCCTGATAGAATTGGGCTAGGAAAATTCACTTTTCGGATGTGCGTGTCTGGTTCGGTGGGCTATAGGTTGCCCATTTATTCACACATTTTTGGACTGAAAAATTTTCTGTTTCCAATAACCACAAAGAGGGTCTATTTTAGCTGGTTTGTGCTTATAATGCACAGAAACAGAATATCTTGAGAGACTTGGGTTAAAAAAAATCACTTTTCGGATGTGCGTATCTGGTTCGGTGGGCTATAGGTGGCCCATTTATTCACACATTTTTGGACTGAAAAATTTTCTGTTTCCAATACCCACAAAGAGGATATATTTTAGCTGGTTTGTGCTTATAATGCACAGAAACAGAATATCTTGATAGAATTGGGCTGAGAAAATTCACTTTTCGGATGTGCGTATCTGGTTCGGTGGGCTATAGGTGGCCCATTTATTCACACATTTTTGGACTGAAAAATTTTCTGTTTCCAATAACCACAAAGAGGATCTATTTTAGCTGGTTTGTGCTTATAATGCACAGAAACAGAATATCTTGAGAGACTTGGGTTAAAAAAAATCACTTTTCGGATGTGCGTATCTGGTTCGGTGGGCTATAGGTGGCCCATTTATTCACACATTTTTGGACTAAAAATTTTCGGTTTCCAATACCCACAAAGAGGATCTATTTTAGGTGGTTTGTGCTTATAATGCACAGAAACAGAATATCCTGATAGAATTGGGCTAGGAAAATTCACTTTTCGGATGTGCGTATCTGGTTCGGTGGGCTATAGGTTGCCCATTTATTCACACATTTTTGGACTGAAAAATTTTCTGTTTCCAATAACCACAAAGAGGGTCTATTTTAGCTGGTTTGTGCTTATAATGCACAGAAACAGAATATCTTGAGAGACTTGGGTTAAAAAAAATCACTTTTCGGATGTGCGTATCTGGTTCGGTGGGCTATAGGTGGCCCATTTATTCACACATTTTTGGACTAAAAATTTTCGGTTTCCAATACCCACAAAGAGGATCTATTTTAGCTGGTTTGTGCTTATAATGCACAGAAACAGAATATCTTGAGAGACTTGGGTTAAAAAAAATCACTTTTCGGATGTGCGTATCTGGTTCGGTGGGCTATAGGTGGGCTATAGGTGGCCCATTTATTCACACATTTTTGGACTAAAAATTTTCGGTTTCCAATAACCACAAAGAGGGTCTATTTTAGCTGGTTTGTGCTTATAATGCACAGAAACAGAATATCTTGAGAGACTTGGGTTAAAAAAAATCACTTTTCGGATGTGCGTATCTGGTTCGGTGGGCTATAGGTGGCCCATTTATTCACACATTTTTGGACTGAAAAATTTTCTGTTTCCAATAACCACAAAGAGGATCTATTTTAGCTGGTTTGTGCTTATAATGCACAGAAACAGAATATCTTGAGAGACTTGGGTTAAAAAAAATCACTTTTCGGATGTGCGTATCTGGTTCGGTGGGCTATAGGTGGCCCATTTATTCACACATTTTTGGACTAAAAATTTTCGGTTTCCAATAACCACAAAGAGGATCTATTTTAGCTGGTTTGTGCTTATAATGCACAGAAACAGAATATCTTGATAGAATTGGGGTAAGAAAATTCACTTTTCGGATGTGCGTATCTGGTTCGGTGGGCTATAGGTGGCCCATTTATTCACACATTTTTCAACTGAAAAATTTTCTGTTTCCAATAACCACAAAGAGGATCTATTTTACCTGGTTTGTGCTTATAATGCACAGAAACAGAATATCTTGATAGAATTGGGCTGAGAAAATTCACTTTTCGGATGTGCGTATCTGGTTCGGTGGGCTATAGTTGGCCCATTTATTCACACATTTTTGGACTGAAAAATTTTCTGTTTCCAATACCCACAAAGAGGATCTATTTTACCTGGTTTGTGCTTATAATGCACAGAAACAGAATATCTTGATAGAATTGGGCTGAGAAAATTCACTTTTCGGATGTGCTTATCTGGTTCGGTGGGCTATAGGTGGCCCATTTATTCACACATTTTTGGACTGAAAAATTTTCTGTTTCCAATACCCACAAAGAGGATCTATTTCAGCTGGTTTGTGCTTATAATGTACAGAGACAGAATATCCTGATAGAATTGGGCTAGAAAAATTCAATTTTCGGATGTGCGTATCTGGTTCGGTGGGCTATAAGTGACCCATTTATTCACACGTTTTTGGACTGAAATATTTTCTGCGTGGCTTAATGACAGTCAGATATTCTTCTTCTGTGCAACCTAGACACATACGAGCTTAACTGAGATATCGCCCAGTGTATTGAAAAGGGAACATTTTTTACTCCAAAAAGTGCATGAAAAAATGTGTTACGCATACGCCACCGAATCCGATTCGCACATCCTGAATCTACCTTTCGTGGCAAAATGTATTTCGGATATTCTGCTTTTGTGCATTGTAGACACATACATATGTTCGTACTTCACGGAGGCATCGCAAGTGTAAATTTTCATTAAAAAATCGCTTTTAGATTTGCTGTTCCTAAAGGAGACATGATTTATACTATCTTCAATATGGTGATGCTGAAGTTCTATTCCGAAAGGTTATAAGACAAGCAGAAGTGATCTAGTGGTGTCGCCATACTGAAAGTAAGAAATCTGGTCCAGCTGACGTTTTTGGACTCAACTGCGAAACAAGTCTCCAGATGAATAAGAGCAGAATCAGCAGCTAGAACTTAGAATAAAGGAACGATTATCCATGGAAATGCTCAACCCAATTAAAAAAACCGTCAGAAAACTGGCGAGATTTCTCTTAGGCAAGATACTGTGCACTGAGGTACTACTGCTTGTCAAGGACTACACATTGAGTAGGTACACATGTGTGTCTTTTTCGAAGAATTGCATTCGTCAAAGTTATTGAAAATCTAATAAGCTTATTCCACTTGCACTTATCTTCGTCATCGTTGTCATAAAAAGACAATAATTAGTAAATGAGTCTAATAACTATATTCAAATACAAGCTCGATCCATCCCATAGTCACTATTACAACCGAACCGTTTCTTCTAATTATTCTAATAAAAATTTAAAATCTCATTACTAGCTCCAACCATTTTCAAATAGTTCTTTACATTATCCACATTTTCTATCGGTTAACCATGTTTTAAACATGAAAATTCACTTTAATTAAACAACAACCGGGCGCACTCCATCCAAATTACACCCGACACCCACTACCTATGCCAGCCAGCCATTAGGCCTCTCCTCATCCCCCACACCACATCCGCCGCGTCCAACATCCCTACACAATGTTATTGCAATTGATTAAATTTAATTACAAATCGATTTTCTCGCATAATGCATTGACCACATTGATTGAGCATATTATACCCTTCACATGTGTACCTACCACCCGCAGCTATGCAATCCCCTATGTGCCGCCACACATATAGAAGCACTCTTGTAACAATAATTATTAATAACAGCACGCCAGCCTTTACAGAAAAAATACAAAAAAAAAAAATAAAAACACCGTCAGTGGATAATCCGCCCAAAGCACTCAAGCACCGACACGACTGACTTTTTATTAAACCAAAATAATAACAATAAATGGCGTTGGCCATATCGCGAGTATTTAATAATTTTGCATTTCAATGCGGCGCGGGAGTAAAATGGCGCCCAACGCAGGAATCATGGTACCCATTGTCAACATCATCAGCATCACCCACTCTTTGCCAAATCATTATCGCTGGATGCAGCTCATTCGCGGATTGAGCGAGCCCCAGGCAGTGCGACTGTTAATGCAGTTAAATGCAAACATGTGGTCAGAAGCGGACAACAGACTGGAAAAATAATAACAGCTGAGGTCAGGACATGGAGTGGTGGAGATGGTCTGTACCAGGTCGAAGGTTGTGTTGAGTGGTTAGTATATGAAAAAAACCAAAAAAAAAAAAATAAAAATTGGCTGGGAGGAGTCAGTCTGCTGGCTGTAGCCAGTGACCTACTTGTGTGTACGTATAGCTAATGAGCTCGCATTTAATGTTCACGCATCGAAAATTCCAACAACGCCGTGCTCCTGTGAAATCCTTTTCATTTTTTATACATTCAGATATGATTTTCACGTAATATGAATACCGGGACTGTACAGCTCCTGCTGTTGAGCATTTATTTGATTTTAAATAAAAAACTAATTATATTGGAATTTATAATTTAATTAATTTCGATTGCGATTACCACACCGGGTTTTGTAAAACAGAACGTTATACACACTTATGGTGGTGTGGCCAATGATAGTGGAATGGACATATGTATGGATAATCAGTGACTAAAGCAGATTGGCTTTAATAATTTAAAATTTATGTGTAAACTTCTATATTGAGTTATGTTTTGAGCCGGAAATATCGCGAAACAGTACTGAAAACCAGCAAGCTCGTTATGATTAAGCTTTTTTCAAGTTGCTAAAGGTACCCCCTCTGAATAACGTCTTAAACAACCTCACAACGCTTGATGCTTAGAAAAGACAGTGGGGTTTGAGACTTCTATTAGAAATTTTTCAGAGTCTTACGGAGACTAACATTAGTAGAGTTACATACTGAACATATGCCATCAGAACCTAAGAGCAAAGTTTGATCCTTTCACGAAAAGAAAGTCTTTTCAAACTTTCCTGAAAGTACAAGGCTTTGCATTGGCTACTTTTTTAGCAATAAATTTTATCTCCAAACGATTGGCACCTTTAAATTGACAACTTTTCCTAACCAGTCTAATATTTAACCTAGATTAAGTCACACTATTGCCTTTGACGTCGAGACTATCCCGTACTGCCACACAACTATCTACTAATAGTTACAGAAGTCACCAGATATAATAAAAATTTGCAATTTCTACCGGCGAAAAGGAGTTTCGTAGGCCAATATTTTTACCTAAACTGAATGGAATTAACTCTGGTTATCTGCTCAGATCATTAACAGGATATTACCTTATTCATAGGCAAGCCAAAAGCCAAGTTAGCTCAAAGTTTTTAGCATAAGATGGGATCAGAGTCCTAGAGTGACATTCTGGATCTGCTTAAAGCTTAGCAGGATCTTGAACCAAATTGTATTGCAAACCACACAATTGTTTGCCTCCGGGGTCACTTTATTCAGATTTGCTTGTTCGTTTGTCAGCATAAAGATAATCGTTGTAGGAACAGAGTTCCCAGGTGGTAGACATATGGTTTCAAAATTAGTTGCAAAAGGACAATAGAACTTTCTGCTAGAAAGTGGAAGGATAATCCAAATCTTTTTACGGAGTGAGTCAGAAGTAAGAGCATTCATTTCACAGAACTACCTTAATTCCTTGAAACAGATTAAACAAACTTTTTCTTAACAAATTCAACGATCAACTCTATCAACATGTATAGTACATCTTACGACCCTGTTAACTGACCACAAGTATCCCTGACCATAAGGCATGGGTTTCCGAAAGACAGCTCAGTCCACTTGAGAAAAAATCTTGGCGTTCAAGAAATCCTTGTCCTTGTCTAGAAATGTAATGCAATATTTGTCTGACGTATAGGCATTTTACTGGCAAACAAGCGGCACTCATACCTCTGGAATCGTGCTACTTCAGTTCGAAGGATGACTTACACTGCCAGTTATGTTATGATTGATTGAGCGTGAAAAGTTCAATATTAACCCAATCGAAAATTGGTAGATTGGAAACGTAGTTTTAAGTTGGTTCCGCAGTGGCGATCACAGATCAATCACGTTATCGGTCTTCTTACTGGGAACTGTTTGATAAGCCAACATACTAAAGGGATGTGCCTTTTTTCAAATGACTTCTGGAGATGGTGTATGAGGATGAAGAGAAAGAAACAATAACTCTTAAGCATGTTCCCAGTTTTGTAAAGAAAAAAAGAAAAAACCCATTATTAAAAGCTTCAGATGGTCTTTTATTAGTCAAGTCTGTCCACACATATGAGCAAGAGCCACTCTATGGTAAACCTAAGCCCAGGCTATCCACAAACCATCTCAGATTAGAGCTGAACTCCTGTGAGCTCAAAGTGCAAATAATGGAATAAATGAATTTTCGTTTCCAAATGGGAATGCCACGCCCACTTATTTAAATGGAATTTGTACTGAATTTTCTCAACAATCGAGCAACCACTTGTTCAGCATATTAAGCCTAAGATTGGAATAGAATTATTCCTGCAGTAGTGGAGTGGATGGAGATTCTACTTCCTAAGATTCCTAATATTGGGGAAGCCAGGGTCATAAACCAAAAGTCTAAAAATATGACAGTTTTATGTAATCATTCTGCTGACGACAAAAGTCATCACATTTTCTAGTTTTGTTTTAAATTTTATAGAGAATATTAGGTTAAGTTTCAGACCAACCTTTCGGTTAGTCTATCAGTCTGCATTTCTGCCTACTAGACTTGAGTTAAATCTCATAAGTTTTAAAAAAAGGGACAACCCCAAGCTTTAAATATTTGAAGGAAGCTAAAAAACGAGCTGCCTTACGTTGTTTAACAAAAACTAGTTTTAAGGTAATAACACATTCTTGGCTAAAGAATCTTCAGAAATAGTTCATATACATACATATGTCTACGTCGAGTTGGCTGAACAAACATCCCTCCAGGATATTTCTTTACCACTTTACAAACAAGGACTAGGTCGATAAAATGTTTACAAAGCTTTCGTCTAACATAAGACTACATGAACTTAACCTGACTTTGAGTTATCGCATCAAACGCAGTCTCAGTCTCAAAGAAAATTGCTTTCATTACCTTTAAGGATGTATGGTGTCCTTATTAAAATACTCCCCGCCATTACGCAAATGGCGGACATTATTTCAGCTTCTTCTGCACCAATCATGCGGTTTGGTTGCTTGAAACTTTCTAACTTTGCCCCCATCCCCTGACTACGTACTTTTTTTTACTTTCATTGCATGTCCTTTTTGACGACAGAATAAATTATGTAGTCTGCGTACATTTTTTCTGTTCTTAACTTCTGCAACAAAAAAAAACGAAAAGAAAGAGAGAAACCAAACAAATAGGTCCGGACAGAAAATGTGACAAAAAAACGAAAAAAAAGTGAACCCCCTCTCTAGGGAGAATGAGTAATTAAATGTCCTTTTGTTGTCTGAACATTTGTAACCAAAAGTCCTTTTCACAGTTAAATAAATTTTGCATAAAATAACGAGAAAATTTCCATCTAATTACTCATGTTGTGGTTCGGATCTGAAGCACGAAAAAAGGGTTTCCATACGCAGCTCTCCAAATCTGTCAATCTAAGCGTGCATAAATCACACAATGTCCTCGAGGAATTCACTGTCTTTCTCATCCTCCACCTCATTCTTCAACTAAATTACTAATTAAATAGGTGAATCATTGCAAATGTTTACCGGCTTCGGACACCGGTTGTCATATAATACAAAACCGACCACCCCACCATGTGTACCAGATGGTTGTGTCTCAAACTGAGTGCAGAATATGAATTCTCATCTACTCCTGATCATGCTTAAGTGTACATAATGATTATTCCCAGCCCCGTACACACATATTATACGCAGGACACACTTATATAATTAACAGGAATATTACACATTCGGGATATAATGAGGAACACGATGACAAACTCATATGCATTCTCTCCAAGGACATATGGAATGGCTGCTCGCACTACGCACGGTCACGGAATCAATATTTGATGAGGGCAGTCAAGCCGAACACAGGATTTACGCCTGGAGCAAATTATTTAAATCATATACAGCAGGACATTGGCGAAGGATATGCCAATCCAGTGGTGGCAGGACTACGTGAGATGATGTTGATTATGTTGTGACATTAAATGTTTGACATACGCAAACAGGCACTTTCCATCGCTCACACCAGCGCTGTGTACCAAGGATCGAGCAGCATAATGAAGGAATCAATTGTAGCCCATAGGTGACAGGCTGTGTACATGGGAAATTGCCGAAGCGGCGGTTAATTATCCTTGTACGGTAGCGGGGAGATTGATTTATATTCATGAAAACGACTGGAGTTTAGTCGAGTGGATTGGCTACAGTTTAAGGAATCAGTTGGAGGCTTGAATAATGATCTATCTCAGTTCTATCGCGTTGCGGGCCGCACCAAATTACCGGGAAAAACTCATCAAATAAAATGGCACCTACTTTACAATTCATTACATACTTCAACCACACACACATAAAGCCGAGCAAAGTGCCACCCGCTACAAAATACTTAATATCCAACCCTCACCACAATACAGTTTATATCTCCATGCGAGAGAAGGATTCAACAAGGAGGATTCCCGATGAATCCTCTTCCAGCCTCGACTACACCAGGCAGATGCTGAGGCCCTCAGGGCGTATACGTAACCATCAGTAGCACTCAACGAATGTGCTCTGTTCCATTCTTCGAACGCAATCCCTTGCACAGGAGGGCTGCTCCTGGCTTTGATAACGTTGTGCTGTTGTTGTGTTATTTGTTATTATAATTCACAAATGATTGTTGTGTGATGGTAGCCAACTTCAGGTGCTGCTGTGCTGTCTTCATTAAAACATAGCAGTAGGGTCACACACACACACATACACTATCCGAGTACACATCCCTGTGTACTAGACTGCTCGTTCACATCGTAATTTTATCTGCATTGGGAATTGTTGGCAACAATTTAAAACGTTCCCGAGGATGACGAAGGCATGGGTACCAATCATAAGCCAACGGAGCCACACATATCATGGCATATGGTGTGCGAAGAACAGGAGCACGGTAAGCATTTCGAAATGATGAGGATTCTCCTGGAAAATAGCACACAGTGCCGATGGTTTTAAGGGGAGCACAAATGTGGATAACGCTGTGCCAAAAAAAAAAATTGATGGGGGAAGTAGGACTGGTTGAAGGGGAATGAGGTCAGGTTGAAGATAAATTCTGTGTACGAGTCAGGGTTTTCACTGTCTAGTGCGGTGGTGATGGTACGTTAGGAAATGCCTAAGAGCTTGTAGTCATATGCGGAAACTTGCGCTGACTGACAGGACTTATCGTTCCAGTGGCAGTAAAGGGGAAGTTGATAAACCTTGAGCATTGTCTTCTAAGCTGGCGTCACTTGCAATCAGATTTACATCAGAAATTCAAACTTAAGTACAAGTATTCTATACTCTAAGTTTACTCTGAGTGATGGAAGTACAATTGCCTTATATTCTGTTTTCTTTAGGTGACTAGGATGGAAGTAGGTATAGAGTGTGTCTTCACCGAAAAAAACATATTTGAATCCACATGTACCGAGTCCCTCTCAAACCAGTCCATCAGTTCTCTCCATTCCTGGTATATTTTGCATTTCAAGCATAACAATCTCTTTTCAAGACCCCTACACAAGACAAGGTTCGATTTTATTTATGTAGCATGTATCACTCAATGGCTATCAAAGGTACTCCCTTGTGTTATTGGTTTCATCGCAGTTTTAAGAGCTGTAGACGCCATGTAATGAGAGGTGTTAACAGAAACTGCCCACAAAATTGGGTTCTGTGTTCCCTGCTGTGATACTTGGATGTCATCCCTACAGACTGTGCTAACTTGCAGATAGCCTTAGATCTTTACGAGAAGGATGATTCTGACCCATCTGACACGCCCTTTCTTTGGATAAAGTGTGTCAAGTCAAAGAAATTCAAGGCGATCTCGGTACTTTTGCAAGGACACAGAGATCCTCTAGATCTATGCAACTATGAGTAGAACATTTCTAGCCTATGCGTTGGTTGTTTGGTGGAGGGTACATTTGGGAAAATATGTGATTAAGCTCTGAAATAAACTCGCCTCCACTAGACCTTCCCCAAGAACGTTTACCTCCTATTGGCCTGTGCTATCGTAGCAATTTAGCGTCTAAGATGGGATGGCTTTTGGTATCATCCGCTATGCGTTACACAAATTAGAGTCGACTTTCCTTGAGTCTGGGCATGGACATGACTGCAGTCAGATCATGAAATGGTGTTTTCGGGAAGACTAACAACTTTAGACTTTCCTACTCGTTAGGCAAGCAGGTAAGCTTCGCCTAAGGCCTTGCTCAGTCTTGTAACCTGTTCCCAGAAAAAAATCATGAATGCAGAAAATTTTTGAATTCAATAAGAAAGTAGAATTCTTTGACTATTGTCACACTGGGATCGGGGGAAATGAGGATACAGGAACCGAAGCTTAGCAATGTCGTCGGGGACATAGCTAAACCAGGTTTAGAGAATGATTTCTCAGGACCTGAGCAATCGTTGGACTTTCCTGTTACTCTATTTACGATTGGATTCAATATAAATACAGTTGTGTATGGGACTGAAAGACTGAAGGAAATCAGAGTCATTCTTACTGTCTTCCAGCAAAGCTTGTAGACAACTTATTGTCGTCCTTTCCCAAACAGTTTAGTGCCCCCGCCGGTTTCCAATGTGTGAGCAGCTTCTGGGGATGGCAACGATATTTCAGACCAATTCCTTTGGTACTGTTCTGCCTCGGCTCGGATCAGGCCGCAGATTTTCGGCATTGACGTGGTCAGTGCTAATACTGTTAGCTCCTCATAAATAAGGGCATTCTAGACTTTCGTCGAAAAAACAACGAAATTTCAGTAAAATGAGTAATATTGATTTTTTCTTCTGGTTTGGGCGGTTCAACGAAGTATTTCTCAACTCGTCAAAAAAAAAATAAAATAACCATATCATGCTTTTGACCACAACTGTGTTTCATTTCAAATTAAACTGATATTGAAATTCTCCTTGTTTTCTTGTCTTCTTCTCATCTCTTTATCATCCAACCTTCGAAGAAGACATAAACAAAACTGAACAAACTTCCACACAGTCGCATTCCAAGCCAAACCATTGCCATCCCATGTCATGATACCAATAACAGTCGCAGCGAAATAAATTACCAACTCTTGCGATCGCATTCAAATGAAATGCGAACTGCAAAAGAGAAGAGGCGCGCGCGCGCCCGATGTTTTGCCCTGGATTAACGATCATTATTTAGTCTCTGAGCCACGAGATTTGTTGTTCTTCTTCGTCTTCCTTAACCATGTCTTTTGGTAGCCGTCTATATAACCACCGGGGAGGCACAAATGCGAGAAAAACCTCTGTGAGGTGTGCGAATGCGAATGAAGCGTTCATTGACACAGGTCAACAGTGTTGATTATTGCTTTTGTTGGTGTCTTGAAGGGATTCTGCAAATTTAATTTTTCTTTTTTATTACTTTTTTCTGGAATGTAGGGTATGTTGGGAAATGTTCTTAAAATGGAAAAAAAATCGTAGATATGAGTTTTTGATGCAAAATTATGTCGGATTTGATGTCAAGCTTGATGGTCTGGATGGCGAAGAATTCAAAGTATCTTGCAATGCTAGGAAACTAGGTAGTATCCTCTAGTGATACCATTGTTAACCTCTGGAGTTTTAATCAAACTTGGTGATTTAAGGTTGGGTTGGGATATAACATTGCTTTGGTGTCCTACTAGCGATTCTTTCGGATGGTCTTACACTGATCTTGGATCAGTTATACTCTCGAATGTTTGTCAGACGCTCACGAAAAGGTGAGACCGTGAAAAAAATTGTTAATATCTGGACTTCAAGCCTGGAAACTCCAGCAATGTAGTCCATTGCACTAATTATTGAGACACGGTGCCCACTATACTACTACTAATTACTTATGTAGTTATATGTAAAGGAAAAGAGTTGGTGAAGGTATAGAACCGTGAGGGACCCCATTATTTATAGGGAACTATGACTTGGTATGTAAATGACAGAATATACTTCCCTTTCTTGAAGATCGTTTAAAAAAGCTGTCACTCTGTGAAGGACATAGTTGAATTGGTGTTGAAAAAACTTCCTGCCTTCCAGATTTATATGTGCTTTTGGAATTTTGGAACCAATTTGAGGAACTATCACTGAAACCGCCTGAGTAAGTCCACACTACATTTATATGTAAAGGTATTAGACATTGTAGTGTCATTAAGTCGGAAGGCACACTTAATCAGCGATAGATCTCAACTCGATACAACTATCACATACGGCACCACACTCATGTACTAAGTGAAAGCCAAAACAAAGAAAACCATTCACACATCATACCATTCTATTCTCATTTCAACTTTTGGCCTACATTTTATTCACTCCTCTCTGCGACCAAACAAGAGTCCAGCAATTCGAAAATCAGTCCACTATTCAACACCTCAATGCGGAAGTTTTCTATAAAAAGAAAAAAAAATTCCCAACATCACCTCTAGTCACACACAGCACAGGCCAGTCATCCCACAAAGTCCATTGGTGTGGACAGTCCATGACGATCACAAAAATTATAAAAACAAAAAAAAAAACAAACCCATTTCTCCTCGCGCACGATCCATCGCCCTAACATGGTTCAGTCGACAAACAATAGACACAGACACCCAACCCGTATCCCTTCTCCTAGGCAGCTTACACAGGTAACCCCAGCGCATGAACTCTTAATAATCCATGCCCTGGGAGCCAGAGAAACGCGAAAATCACTTCCAAGTCCAACGCCTAAGACGGAAACCACTCTAAGCGCTAGTTTCCCTCGTTGATCGATCGATTTTTCCTATGCCCAAGAGCCCAGCTGAAAATAGCGCGAACAAATTTTCCACCCAATAGAATCCCACATGTCCTCCTCTCCTTCGCTCTCTCGATCTGTGACTCTGTGGCACGACATTATCTGAAGACATTGCGCGATCTTACCTTCTGGAGATCAGAAGCGGGAACAGATCTGGTGGAGCGCGGAATTCAGTGATCAGTTTCATGGGAAGCACACCGAACAAATATGAGTTTCACACAACACAACCCGAAAAGATACGAAACCAGACAGAGATAGAGATAGACAAAAACAAAAACAAAACATAATTCCAAGGAATGCACTTGGTCCGCACTTGTCCGCCGTGATAGTGTGCCCCTGTGGCTGGCTTCGGGTACAGTATGGCCAGCTATGCGCTTCTGTGTATGCAGCATGCACTCCACCTGGACGACTCTCGAAACTGGATGGGGAATGGTGAGGTCAATACAACCCGTGGAATTTTTACAGTCGTACGCGCGCGGCTCAGGATCGAGAAGAAAAACCGGCAAACGATAGGATAATACAGCGGAGCAGTGGGATTCGGCGGATGGAGAGAAGCAAATCTCTTTCTCTGTGCTCTAACTTTAGTTGAAGTTAGTTTGATTGGAGAAACCATGATAATGGCAATGATGATCGTCATCATCATCCTCGTCATTGTCGTCGTCGTCGTCGGTATCGGTATCGGTGTCGGTGTTGTTTCCTTCGTCCGTTGTGTGGAGTGGGATTGGGAGAAATATGGACAGTGATCTCGGTGCTGAAATGTGGCAAAGAGCTCGCCAAATGCACTCTTTTAAGTCGAAAGAGGAGCTAACCAAACGCCATACGAAAGTGCCTTAAGGATGAAGTTAAGGAACGCAAAAAAATCTTTCTAAATACAGTGGTCAACAATGGCATGTTCACATGTGATGAAAGTTTCCTCTGAAATACATACTATGGCTGAGTGAGGTTCAAAGATGTCCATTGGAATGAATAACTTGAAAACTTGAGGTTTTGACTTTCACGAGGACCTGTGCACCAATTATTTGATCCTAGAGTTTTCGTAAGGATTGATTTGAATGCAGCTTTCTATAACGTGTAATTTGGTTTTAAAAAAGTTTGTATTTTGGCCATAAACGCAATATATTTGATATAAATTCAAACACCCTACACTCAATCCTGCCTTACTTCTTGATTCTCACGTATTTGGTGGCTACACATTCTATGCTTAGTTTAGTCATACCTTACTTTAGTTTTTTATGTTTGTCAAGGCAAGCTAAGAAATTATTTTGAATTCTCCTTTGTTGCTCATAATATCTCCATTGGAATTGTAAGGAGGGAGAGTTATCTCTTTTCCCAGGCTAGGAATTGTGTACAGGTGAAAAATGTTAAGATATCCGCACCATTCTGTGATTTTCAATAGAGCGGTGAGTTGGTTAGGTGTCTTAAGGATCGGTCAATTGTTGATCGGGAATATTTTATCAGTATTAGATTGTAATTAATCCCTCTTCACATATGTATTTCAACATGTAATCTGCCAAGTGATTGAAACTCTCACCCCAGGGAGGATGAAAGTTATTTTTTAATTGTTCTTCGGTGCCAAAGAAATCTTCCAAAATCCTCATCCAGCTTCTTATAAAAGAATATTATTTCTTTATAAATAAAACCAACTTTTATTACCATAGACTTCAATCTTTAAGCCAAGACAATCCAAAAGGATCGCAAAATAAATATAAACAAATCTTCCGTTAAGGTATTCAAGGATCTATAAAGGACTTGGGCCATTGTAGACAGGACTATTAAAAGATTCTGACAAAACCTCCAGAACGCTTTGAATTTTTTTTAAGCTTTGGGCGATCCATGATAATTTGAAATCTCCCAAAACTATGGACGATATGACAATTTTTTGAATTGACCGATGTGGTTTTGGACGATTTGACATGGTGTCGCTTTCTTATGAGGCTGCTAGACCATGAAAAGTACTTCACATGTGTATTGATGAAAAAAAAAAAGTTGCATTGTCCTCTGCTAAGTTGCAACGTAGGACTGCTTATACTCCCTTGATGCAAATCAAGCTTAAATATCCCTCAAAACATACTATCCAACTTTGTTGTATGAAAACTATTCCACTCCACTGTATCCGTATCATGCAAAATCAACATTCCGCCGCAGTTCGCAGATACATACACCGTCCAACCAACAAAACCATTTGTGATCACTTCAAGGATCATTATACCTAAGTGGCAAGTTAGTTACTGGTGTGTGTTACACACCGTAGTCGGTGTGCACTGCGCTGTGTTGCACACGTACGTTTTGCTCCAAGTGTCGCATTCTGTCAGATTTGTTCGCGGTAATTTTTCCGCTCATTTAAGCTGCGCCCAGGATTCGAATATTCATTGAATTGCTACGCCGGGCTTGACCACGTACAAGGGAAACGTTTACGTTTCCATCGTTCTCCAATAAGAGATGTGCATCCGCTTTTCCTTTCCGAGACCCTCTCACGATCGTATCAGATGGCATCGATGTGGATCGTCGTCGTCGTCGTCGTCGTCATCATCATCATCATCATCGCAGTCAGCCGGTGGCGGACTGCAGCGCTGCGACAGGAGGATACATGTGAAGTGTGTGTATCTGTTTTGGTGTTTATTTGTTGTTTCCAACAGATTCACTTTAAAGACGATAATGATGATGCTACACTGAAGTTGGAGTTGGATGAAATTGGAGTTGCATTGGGCTGGGAGCCCGTGTGTGCGAGCCATGGCTTTTACGCGGGAAGATTGCCGTGTGGTGGCCAATTGCAGCAGGAATTACTTAGGCAGATTTAGTGGAAATTGTTTTTTGTCATCATTTTCTCTCTCTGAAACCAGTTTTTCTGCGGAGGGATGGATTTCGAAGATCGGCCAGAAGACGTGAAGAAGAACCTTTATTTGCAATGGATTTAGATACGTTATTCCCTTATCCCGGATCGGTTTTTAGTTGATTCTCTGTTTGTTGTGCCTGACTTTTCGTGTTATTTATGTGCTCTGCAGCATGTGTCTTTTGTTTTTGCCTGTTGCTGTCGGTGGTTATTCCACTTGTAATCCGCCGCGCCGCACGTTTGTGTATTGAGTGTGATTATAATGCTGGTAGTTGGGGTTTGGGGATATGCGAGGAGGACATACACCTTGGCAACTTGGTGACTTGTCATATTGTTATGTCGTCGCTGCAGCAGTAGGCAGTTGAAGTGAAGTTTTGAAGTTTTGTTCGCTTTGTGCAGTTTTGCGTTCTCTTTCTCTGTCGATGATTTGTGCGGTGGATTTTGCTAATGGCGAGTTTTGCGCGCCCTCTGGAGTGTGTTATGCGATATCCATGCCGCGTTGCCGTGGAGTTGGGTAAATTAGTTTGCTTGCCAATGTATCTGGTCTGGAGGTATGTGCGAGGTGCATTAATTGCGTGCATGTTGCAATGCAGAAGTTAATTAGGATTTATTATTGTATGTTCGAGTGAGTTTTTCTTTTAGTTTTCTTTTCCTTCTTTTTGCTGCATGTACTTATGCGATTTGAATCAAGACGGAAAAAAGTACGAGTCGTAATTGTGTAAGCTTTTGAAGTACTTGGTATATTTGGATCAAATTCAAATTGTATTGCATGACTGCTTTGTAAAGGAGAGCGAATCCATAATAGGATTCACATTGCATGAGTTGGTGCTGTCAAGGGGTGTATGTATCTCGGGTATGCGTGAAGTTAGCTTCGGTTTTTTTTTTTTTGTTATTCAGTCATTGAAAGTACTAGTAAAATCAAATTCAGCAATGAGGTATATTTCCGTATCGTTAATAAGTAAATTTGTCGGATTTCGGCAAGTCAGCAACCCGAAGCCGATCAGGAAATATCATAAGACCCACATAAACTGACTTTTTGTTGCGGATTTCCTACTAAAGAGGTCGTTGGCCCATACTCTTTCTTCATCGATGCTAGCAATTTCATGTTGACAAACACTTTGTGGGAAAATATGAAAAGTATAAGTGATTTCGACAAAACGAGACAACACCACATCAATTCAAATGTCATTTATGGAAACTGTATGTATGTAGTTATGTCAAATCCATGACCTATAAGTATAATAAGAACTTTATACTATATCAACGGCAGGAACTTCGAATGCCAAACTCCCAACATTTCATCTTTTTTTGTGTGAAAAATTGGGTTCGCGGATTAACTTGTGCTGATGTTTCCATGAATGACATTTGAATGATGTTGTATTCAATAATTCTATTTACTGAAATATTTATTTATCATAGAGCTTAGAAACAAGTGGTTTATTGAAGTAATGGGTCGCTCTAAGACCTCCGCCTTGCACTGCGACCGAGGAAAATGAAAGAAACAAGGATTGTGTCCTTGATTTTCTCAGCAATACTTTCGAACTAGGAAGTAAGAAATATTTGGGTATTTCATCATCAAAATTTAGTCGTTGCATCCAGTCTTAAGGTAAAGCAATATGGTAGGGTTTATGTAGGACTTCTTCTCCTATTCTATAAAAGGATCTCAACTCTTCAGTGACTAACGCGATTTTTGCCTAAATAGGTAGGTAGTATAGGGTTATGAAGATACTTGGAACGAAAGTGGGCTTAGACCATCTCTTCCATCCATTTGATATCCCTTCAACATTTTACTGTCTCGTCAATTTAATTGACTGACCATACTTTGCCAAAGATGTGCTTTTCGAAGTGCTTATGTCTACTCTGAGCTACATATGTCTTGGCACTGACGGACTAGACTTTCTTCAATCTAAAATAGCCCACAAGATCCTAGACCACTCTCAAGAATAATTCTCTTATCCACGCAGATTGGTAATTTCAATCCTCTAACTCCATCCCTTTGTGGAAGCTCTGATGATTTCTTGGGCACTACGTCGGCTCTTTCGATCCCCTCTACGTCGCAGTGTTTAGGTACCCAAGATAAACTCACTACATAATGACTTGAGAATGATTCTAGCATCTTAAGAGCAGCCTGACTATCAATGTGAGATATTGCTCCCATCTCTAGGTACAGCGAGAACCTTTGATTCCATTTTGTGTCTTACTTGGTACAAAGGAAGAGTATACACACGGTCTAGGCATACAAAATACTTCAGCGTAAACGTAGCCAGAAACATATCCTTTCTCTGTCCTCTAACACTTAGAAACGCATTTGGGATAGGTTTACGATATACGATGGAACCTAATGAGAAACATAATTTCTTCTAATTCAAGAGTCTTAAACATAAGTTTTGTGTTTAAGAATTCACTAATTTCGACTTAAAAATCATGAGAGAGAGAGAGAGAGTTCACTAGAGCTGGATATGAAAAAGGTCTCTGCTCTTGGGTAGCCCCATTTACATATGTATTTCCTGGCTTAATGAAGTCATGTCCATATAGTAGCAAGTCAAGAAGTTATCAGCTTGCCTCACATTAATTCCACCCAGTGGCGACGACTTAAAGTGTCCCTTTAATTGCACACAATGCTTGTATGTGTATCCAAATAATTGCCAATTAGTACTACTTTGTATCCCCTGATCTCCCATTATCCCATAATTTAACCTTCAATACATAATGGAGCACTTAACTTGGCTTACGGCTTCGAAGCATTTTATCCACTTTATCACGTAAATCACCTCAGCCGATGTTCACCATCATGTCGTCGCGAATCGATGATGCAACAGATAACTTTTTGTTCATCAATTAACTCCTCTCCCTACTTCTTTTTTTTGTTTTTTTTTTTACTCCTGATGGCCATGTACTTCGGCCCGTGATGCCCTTCAATTAATAAGCCGAAAATTTAAAAAGAAACTATTCACCTTAATGGCGGAACATCAGCGGTGTAGAGTAGCAGGTGAATGCCTTTCAATTTGCCCAAAAAATTATTCGAACGATACTATGGCATTCTTTGTGCGCATACCATTGGCAGCACAATGATGATGACAGGCTTGCAGCGCGGCTACATATCTGGAGATACCAGGTGCAAACAGGTGTTGGCCAAAGCGCAATGGTCAACCACTCCAGTGTTGTTGTTCATTCAAGCTCAAGATGGCATTTAATAAGCAAGATCGGTGGTGATGCGGCGCACGCGTGTGCAGCAACTACCAATTGAGCGTACAAAACACTTCTAACCACCACCGACCGGGGCAACATGCCACCGCAACACACTGACAACAACACCAACCGATGGAGATGACACCCGTTGAAGCCGATGATATGTGGGCTGGCTGCCTAATTGAAATCGCAATAGGACACGAGTGCTAATTAGGTAAGCAATTAATTAATGACGACATTGACAGTGGATGCCTGCTGTTGCAGCTACCACATCTTAAAGAGAAAAAAAAGCGTACGACGAATTGTCATCTCGAAACAGGTAAAATGTCAACGGGAGTGAATTGTTTATGACCTTACGTCAGAATCGAACCGGTGGTGTTGTGGTTCTGATGAGAGAGTGGATTCCAAATTAATTCGTGGGTGGCATCCTCTTGTTTGAATACTTGCGTCATGACAGAAGATGCTAAATCTGGTTGGTGAGGCCCTTAAACTTTGTCCGTTTGCCCTTAGCCATGGGAAAAAGTAAATGATGCTGCTCACTTGGTGCAAACAACCGGAGAAACAAGAACAAAGAGAAATGGCAAAAGGAATTCGTAAAACTGGCCAATCTGGCTACCTGGTCAGTACCAGCGAGCGCGCGTCGCAAAGATGTGCGCAATTTTAATCGTAATGCGTTTATCCTGGGTTAGCTGCTGCTTTGGCTGCTGTTTCTGCTCTCGATAAGCTGGGGGCACATCATTATCATTCCAACGATACTGTGAGGATGCAGGTGTTGGATTTTATTTCGAGAAACATTACAAATGTGTGAATACAAGCTCATGTGTTGGGTAGGTCCCACCAAGTCAACGGACTAGTGTACGAAAAGAAAATGGCAGTTTAAATTCAATAAATTTATTTAATTTTACCAGATGGAACAACGCAAATCTCAAATTAGAATAGTTATACGGACCTTAAGTTTTTGACACCATTCAGTGCATAGAAAGTCATTTTTTGAAACGCCGAAGACAGTAGTGCAATATGACTTGAGCTTCTAATGAACGAATTTGAGGAGAGACTGTCATTTTACATACCCTACCCGGATGTAAAGTTAGGCTTTTCCATGACTCAGTGGAGCACTATAAACCACCCAATAGTGGCTCTGAATATCTTATTCCATTAGCCACCTTTAGATACGCATTGCCACGCAGTCGCTCATCCGAAGGCTATTTATCTGTGAACTATTTTAAGTGCTCAACACTCCTCTATTCCTGATGATCTTCAATTCCTCCCCCAAAAGGACTTTAGCAGCTTTTGTTTGACAAGAACTAGTTCAGAACATTGGATCCATATGTCTGTACGGAAGGATCAAAACCGTACACTGGTACAATACAAATCGTATTGACAACCAGTGTAATATTTTCCAGGCGGATATTCATGGCAGCTTAAACTGTAGCTCAATGCTATACGTTCAGCAAATCGTCGATGGGGAGATGTTTCTCAACTGTCTGATCAGACAGACAAGGTCACTCAAAGTAGGTGTCACTGAATTATTGGTAGAAACGACATCGATCTAGAAATGCAATCGAAGTTACATAAACTAGGAAGAAGCTTTCCCTGTACGCAAATGATTTCACTTAAACGTTTATTCCAGATCCATCTTGGTATCACAACGGACCTTAACTGGTCTGAGTACGGCCGCTCTGTGATACATAAAGATATTTGAAGCCACCTACCCTTCATTAAAAGCTCTTATTGGTTCTGGGAGTAAGCAAGAGAACATTTTTTCAAGATCCTTTGACTTATGTATGTCATGCCTGACTATACTCTACATCTTATGACAAACCATATCCTAAAGTGCGTAGATGTAAACTTGCATCCTTGAATCTGTTTACTTTGCCATTCAAGCTCGACTCGATTAGACAACTAGACTTCCTGCATCCAAAAGTTCTACAGTTCAACACACAGTTTAGTCCAACGTGAAGGTCTAACTAACCTACTCAGGGTTTAGTGCGTTGAACTACTAAACATGATATTTTATGTTCAAAAAGTTTTTCCACGGCCCCACATCCAAAAGTAAAACTGTCATGAAAAAGCTTCTCTCAACCATTATTGCACCTAGGATACGGCCTTAAACAGCAATCAGGACCGATCCTTCCACATGTACAACGCGAATATAATCATCGACAAGCTTTTAAACAGTTTAATCTATGACACTCTAGCAGCAAGGCTTCAAGCCTAGCATGACTAAAATGGAAGATCTTAAATTTCCATACGAACAATTCCTCCTTCGATAGCACAATTATATTACTTAACGTCGAGATGAGACTATCTGACATAACTCAGGTGGAATCTTGAAAAGTCACTTCACAGCGCTCAAAGGACCTCCGTCATCAACTTGTGACATTTGTTTTCTTTACTTTACACATGAAAGGCATTTAGCACTTTCCAAAGAATAGGGTCGTTCCCCTAATTTGTGTTCTCCATTCGCATATTTCCTTCACGAATCATTTATTGTCATACCATACTTGGATGGTATCTTTCAAGATATCTGCGCTTATACATTCGTTTACAGGTGATTATTGAGGGCCACTTCGACAAAATATATCCATATATGCATACACGTTTGTATATTCTCGTTTTGGCTTGAAGTTTACGTAAAGAAAAGGAGAAGAAGACAATTAATTTAGCGAGCAGCCAATTCGGCGACGACCAGGTGAAAAATAAGTCGCGTCGCACTCTGCACCTTACAGATGGTGTAGGGTTCCACGAAATGCCAGCAGATCGTACAGTTCTCACATTCAAAACAATTTATGATGATTTCAACATAAATTTTCGATTTATGGAGTTTGTTCGGGGAGGAAACATCTACACAGGTGAAACTTAAGACCGTGAGTAATTTTTAATTTTTTTTGTTTTTGAAACGAAACCGGGGGTAAACAATGCCATCGGTTTTGTTTGACTATGGAGTTGGGTAATGAGCACTTACTAATTGGTATTGGGGAAAGGAAAAAAGATAATGAAAAATGTTCGATCATCATATGTGCATACATGGTTGGAAAGAAGAAACCGTCCAGAATGGCCACAGTCTAGTCAAATGGACGAATTTTGTGCACTCAGTTCCAAGCTTTTCAGCATTTGGGAAGAAGTTTGGAATCCAAAGGTCAAAATCTTTTCATTGACTTAAGATTCAAAATCGTCACATACCTCCTCTCCCTTTGGTCAAAAGGACGAAATTCAACAAACAAATCTCAACCAAAAAACGCAAATTGGATGACTTAGACTTTGTAAGCAAAGTGGGAAACCACTGTGAAAGATGGCCAAAATCTCTCGATCCAACTCATAAGCGATGTGGGGGACCACAGTGAAAGATGGTCAAAGTCAATTAGTCCTCTTTCTTAGCTTTTAGCTTTAAATAAGCGAAATTCAACAAACGAAGACCTCGACCAAAAAACGCAAATTAAGACTTAGGTGCTCAATTCAGTTAGAAAGAAGTTGGTAATCCAGAGGTCAAAATCTCTTGATTAACTTCAAACGCAATATCGTCACATACCTCCTCTCCCTTTGCGTTTTAGGTCAAATGGACGAAATTTAACAAAAAAACTCAAGAAAAAACCTAAATCATTTGATTTAAACAACATTTCCCATCTTCGGTAACCTAATCTATTCTTAGGTCATGATAAGATATTTATCCATCTATCTAAATCACACCTTCAGGTTCGGGACAACAAGTAAGACGGAACATCCGGTTTAAGGGTCAAGGTGTCTCGGGTGGATGCGGTTCTGAACAACATGGTTCTGAAGACATACGCTTCAGCCCGTCTGCCCGTAGAATGTTCAAGTGTAGTCCGAGGTTATCTTTGTCAACCAATATTGCAGTGATTAAGCAGCAGATAGTTGTAAGATAACCGGCTTTGACATCTCACATTATTATCCTTAGCCCGCTTCTCCACAAGCCACTTACAAAAATTTTCTAAGACTTGTACACAAAAAGTACAAGTCAGCAGGACAAGAACCTATCTCTTCCAGTGAGTCTGTTATTTGCGAAATGGATCCCAGGAACAAGCCGCAAAGTTGAAATTCGAAATCTAAAAATAGTTAGGCTTTCACAAATTTGTATACAACTCTGAACAAGTTTGCGAAATAAGGAAGGAAGTGGCACTAGACCAGACTTACACTTGACAATTTATATTTTTAGTGACAGCCAATGTATCGCATTTATCTATGTAAAATCAATCGCATTAACTGTTTGGCATCGCTGGTCGTTTTCCAATTATCCTCATCATATCTACGTACCAGGAGTTGCACTGCGTTTAATTAAATTGAAAACGAAATCAATTCGATGTGTAAAACCAGATTCTTTTCTGATTCCGATATCGCAAAGCTGTAGCCAATTATAGATGATGACTCATTGACACCATGGTGATGTCTTGTCGCCAAGACAAGACACCATTTAGTCGAGCTGATGAAGAAATTAGTTAAACATGGTGACGACGACCATGATGATGGTGCTGACGATGACGATGATACTGATGCTGTTGCTGTTGCTGATGAAGATGATGATGTTGTTGATGTTGATGTTGATGTTGATGGTGATTGCGAGGATGGTGCCAACCAAGTGCCGCCGCTGGCGTCTAGAGTTGTACTTTTCGAGTGATAAGGAGATGACAAGTTTTTCATCGTCTTGTTTACCGACCATTTTTCCTTTTCCTACTTGCACTCTCCCTTTCGGGTGGCAGGTATGTAACAACCGTACAAGTTAAGAACATTAATTAAAAGTAAAGAGGGTTCCGCGTTTCCCCATAGGGCGGAAAATGAGAAAATTAATAAAACTCAATGAAAGAAAGATTGTCCTTAAAAAAAATGTTTGTAAAAAAGGTTCCTTACGGTGTGCGACAATGAATGACATTTTTCCAGTCACATTTCTGTACTTGCTGCTAGTGATTCAGATTAAAAATACACAAAAAGATACAAACTGTAAACAAGTAGTCTAATTAAAGTCAAAAACTAAAATTTCCACCGCCTTACCCCACCGCAACCGGAAAAGCTTTGCATTTATTTCAACCCGCAGGCTAAACCACAAGTTTAACTCATCGTCGCACATATCCTTGTAGATGTGACCTCATTGAGTACCTTGGATATACTAAGTGGCAGTTGAATCAAAAATACTCCCTGTACAAATACCAACTAACACACATACACCTCTCGTCACATAAAAGTCGGAGATCCTTCGAAGGAAAAATTTCACAAAAACCAGAGAAAAACTAGAAAAATAATAAAACGAAACGAAACGAGAAGAAAAAAAGGCAAAAGAAACAAATTCCACCGGATGGCTCTTTATAGCCGCTTTCCTTTTGCCGTATATCCAAAGTCACAATACAACCAACCCCCCCTCTCTACATATACCTCACTACTGGAGGTATCCTGCTGTTGCCTACTGCCTGCTGCCTGTTGTGTTGCTGCTCCTGTTCCCCAAGTATGTGTTCACTATTATTATTTCCATTGAATATTGAGGTTTCATCAAGGCCGGTATGTCCTTTTCTTCTATAATCTTCTTGATTTTCTGTCACAGTGTTTGTGTGTGTGTATTTCTTTTTTTAGATTTGTTATCCTTAATTGAGTTGACGGTACACAGGGTACAATGGGAGAATATTTCGACACTACCACGACCAAAGAACACGACTGCCTTCGTTAAACTTTTTCAACATTAAAAAACATCCTCTCATCAATCTGTTGAAACATCTAAACTTACCCAACAAACTCCTACTGAAATGATCCCTATATTGCTAACGTCTAAAGGACTCAATGGGGTGGCGAGGAATGGCTGTGTGTATAGTTGGTGTAATGCTCTCGTGAACATTTTAAAAATGTCCAACATATTTGCTCGTACTGTGCAGTGTAAACTGGGACGAGCATGAAGTCAGAATTGTGAATTTCTATAGATGGTGGAAGCTTTGAAATGGGTTTAGGGATGCCCCACTAGAATATCGAACGAAGAAAGCTTAGGAAGAACTTAGGGGGCTTTCTTCTTTTTTTTTTTTTTTGTTTTCTTTTTTGTTTGGCATGGTTGTTGGGAGTATTTCGTTTGTTAATCATGCCATTCTCAATGCTAGCTTGTTTGAAGTTACTCAATTCGGAGAAATTTTATAGAAAGTAAGCAAAGTGCTAAATATATCTTTTTAATACAATTCTAACAATTCCATGGAATGAACAGATACTATGTATAAAGTGCATGAATAATCCACAGAACATCGATTTACTTCCAACGTTGCGGAAAGATCAGTGGGTGTAGGAAAAAATCGGTGCAGTTCTCATCTTGACTCTTTCTTAACAGTGTTGAGTAGCATTTCTGGAAGCTTGGACAATGTCTCTCGGTTAGTTAAATCTCTTAAGTCTGGCTAATTAGAGTCAAATGCTGGGCCATAGTGTAGACTCGATTGCTGGAAATGTGTCAACATGGTACGATCTGTATTAGGATTTTTGTTCACAAAAGTGGTCTATGATAGCAGCACTATTCGTCTTAGGTACTTTCTTGGGCCACTTGGACTCAACACTGGATTATTGTTCCTCGTGTTATGTATGAACAAACTTGTCATGATCGGCACTTGTCTCAAAAAAGAACATACGAACTCCCCCAACTAATCTCTTTAAGTGGATGGGAAGTCCATTTTGTGATGAACATAAGCCATAAGTTATATCATTTTAAGACAATGTTTTCTAGAATTCAATCATTCATTACATACGACCTTATTGCGGCATTTTTTCAATGGAAATTTATATATAACATCCGCTGACAGTGACCTTCGATTTAAGACGCTATCAGTTTTGAAATCTATTATCAAAACCAGAACTAAAAATGAGCCTGTAGTCAACTTAGTAAACAGCATGGATTTGTTCTTGCCGGAAGATCGTTTCCATGTTTAGTCCTTCAAGTCTCATCCTTTCGCCAATTCCATGTTTAGTCCTTTAAGTCTCATCCTTTACACTAATTAATTTATAGGACCCCATCTACTAGTAGTAAGCTGTGTCTCCACCTAACCCCGATCATTTTCGAGAAAGCTAACCAAAATATTTCACAGCCTAGATCCTACATTTAAGGGCTAAGACTCATACATACATTCACGAATTATGTTCATCAACGAATTGAGGAAAGAAAATATAATAAATATCGAAATAAATTCTGGTATTGATCGCAGGCTAGGAAAGCAATACAGAAAAATTCACAAATAACAATTACTCTGTGATTTAGGTGAATGTTTTGCATTGAGTACCAAATTCAAGACAAAACTAACTCATGTGGAAGCCCAAGAACACAACTCAACATAGGTATGTTTGGAGTTTAAGTGTGTGAACAATTTTACCGATTTTGTATTTTAAAAAGGTAGTATCTTCACATTAGTCTCTTCCTAAGCCTTACAAATCAAGTACGGATCAAGCAAAAATTGCGTCTGCAGTATGCAATATAGAACAGCTTGATGCCAATATATATGTTTTCCAATGCATACCAGATTTTGACTACAAGGCTTACTTCCGTTCCTACAAATGGCATCCGTCTTAGCTATCTCGAATATACTTCTAACACTAGGATCTTACATAATGTAACTCGAAATTAAAACTTTACTCTACAAAACTTTTCTACTTAGTACTATCTCAAGGTCCTGGAGACAGAAGTCTTTGGAAATATTGCTATAACCTTTGTGAATTTATAATATGGCCCAACAGCTCCAGGATATGCAGGGCCTATCTTCTTAGAGATATTCATGTTGGGCATGATGTTTTTATTAGCCTTTACACGAATGAAAGGGCCCACTATTTAATGCCGCATCAGAAGGAATTATATTTTCAAGACAGCAATACTCTAGGATGGTGGCGAAAGGTGGAGCCGTGAAAAAATATTTAGGTTTTGTCTGGAGTTCGAATATCGATTCCCTCGCTCAGTAGTCCAAAACTGTGAGATCTATCATTACTACCTACGAAATCCGTCGAACTTACATACACCGAGACTGTGTGATTTCCATATCCCATTAGTAAATTGGTGAATAATGGCTCGTGTCCTTTCCATTTGAAATTGTGGCATCAAATTGTTTTCCAAAATACAATAAAATATCTTTTTCAGGCTCACAGCCACCTTGGACTGTAGCACCATCTAATTAACTTTTCCTCAAAATGTTTGCGGCAAGTTGTTGCCTTTCTAACACTAAGTCCCAAACTTTTTAGCCTAAAAGTGTCTACTTAAAGACTCATCATATGTAGTATGGAAATAAATCATACTCTCATTAGAAAAGCTAAGGCAGATTCAGGCCAGTCAAATTCAGACTACGTCACTTGTTTAAAAATTCGACTTACTATTGAGATTATTACTACAGAAATTGAGAAGTGAAAGTGGAGATTCATTGGTCAACCACAAGTTCTGCTAGACTCCAAGTAGAACCAAAATCGACGCAGCATTCGTGGAATCGCATCTGTAGGAAACCCCCAAGACGAACAGAACAGACAGCTGGAATGCATTGTCACAACTCTATGTTGTTTTACTATCCTCTCTAAGACCTTGACCCTTAGACGCACTTCGTGTGACATAAAACTCTGTCCGTACCCTTGACCTTTACTGACGGTTTAGTTACTCCGGAGGCATTAAATTTTTTTGCAGACTAAAAAGCTCCCGCTTACACAAACCTTTTGAACCATGAGTCGTAATTGAATAATGACATTTGGACTTCGCGACCCTAAAATATAAAAATAAATAAGCAAATCAGAGGACACATCCATGTAAAATCGTTTAGCCTAAATCAAACTAATTGTTGCAAATGTGTATGCTTTCAATGTTTGTTCCTCCAATGCTCCACTTACATCCCCTAAATCCGTGTATCCTCTGTCAACCTAAAATACCAGTTTTTTCCTCTCTTTTTTTTGTTACAACCGAAAAACAACCATCACAAAGATAGAGGTTTATTTAATTCCCTCTACCCTTTGCTATTCCTCCTTCTCTGCAATTGAAGTGGCATCCTTGGCACAAGCACTCATACAAACCCAAAAGTCTCCCCCCACACCACTAGGTACCACCTTATTTCACTGTCGGTCCTTACGACCGAATATTTATAATAATTTTCTACGAGGAAAAAGCTTAATACTATCTTTACCAACCCCACTGGTCCCGTCAGCCAAGTCGGTAGCTCATTTCATTTAACATGTTCCTTCTTTCTCTTCCATTTTCCTTTTTCATTCTCCTTCATAATTATTATTTCATTTCCTTCTCTTTGGCAAGATAAAAATGGTTACACCATCCGAAGCTACTATTCGGTGCCACTGTTCCTATCCCTATGTTCAGTGGTTGACAGCAAGGATGGCATGTCGGAGGTTGAAAGAGTTTCACAGAGGGCACCACTGTATACTTTATCTGCGACTACAGCGGTATAGATGATGATTATGATGATGGTGGTGTTGCAGAGGTTGCTGGGAGCAGAGTTCATGTCTTCAACTCTCAGTAGGGGGCCGGCTACAGATACGTACATATATACTCACCCGTACACCCTGCTAACTTGCGAAGGACGAAATAGGAAAAAAAGAGTAATAACTGACTCGACTGCCATGAAAGGAGGATGAACGAAGGAAAGGGACCATAGGAACGAGGGGATAGATAAAATTCCGAAATTCCTCAGGAAAAAAAAAAAAATGAAAATGTACGAACAAGAGAAACAAAAAAGAAAACCGAGAAACTTTTTCCTTCATCTTCTCTGAATTTCCCATAGACTCGCCCCCACATCACCCACCCTTCGCATCCTCTCGACAAATGACTTCATAGCGGTACACACGTATAGTAGATTCGCAAACATACTGTTGCCGTTATAAGGATTTATAATACGAAACGACAAAAAAAAAAAAAAAAAAAACCAAGAAGACTCGCAGGATGAGGTGGAAGAACGATGTTAGGAAGAAGATGGTTGATTTCGAATGGATTTTAATGCGATGATGTCGATGTGCATAGAAGGATGAGGAAGAGGAAAAGCTGGCGCACATAGAGTCTGAGGAAGAGAGAAGCAAACAAGCAAATGAAAAAAAGAAAACCGTACCACAAGGCATTTCCAAGGAGCAGCTAAACTTTATTGTTGCGAGAAAAAGGAAAACTTGGAGCCCATAAGTTACAGCGAGGGTCCTTGTAAACCGAATCTGAGCATGTATTTGTGCATCAGTATGGTACTTCTTTCCAGAATATTGTGCAAAAACGCCATGCTGAATAGAAATGGAAATGAAAGTTTAAAATTATGGAAAACTTCGCCCAACGTCAACAACGAAGAAGGCGAAGACTACAACGACGACGTCGTCGACAACGATGTTGACTATGAAAAGGATACAAGGGTCGTGCCTGTGTGATGTGAATGTTAGGTGGATGGAATGATAATTTAAAAAGAAAAAATGAAATAAAAAAAAAAAAAAAACACACTCAACGATAGAACGATAAGAGTAGGTACTATATAGGATAGAGCCTAGAAGAAAGGCCAACAGCGGAACAGGTCAGAAATAAACACAAAAGAGATTAGGTGGTATGGCAGGATGTGAGCCAGGCGGGCGACTGTAGAAGGACGATGCGCGGAGGGCTGATGTTGTCGGCAGGAAAAGTTTTTCCTAAGTTTGTTATTTTTTAATGCCATGTCGTTTGGAAAACACTTGGAGCGGTTTAAAATGTTGCCAACACATAACAGAAAAGAGGATTGTGGTGGTGTTGTTCCCGAATGTGGGGAGATTGGGGGTTGCCACATTGAAGTGCTAGGCAGTGACGGGGTGAACAGTTGGATAGGGAGTATAGATGTCTATCTATAGGGTGGTGTTAAGTTCTATTTTTTTTTTTTTTTCATTTTTTTCTAGATTCTCCTTTGTCAAGAGAAGGTGGCTAGGAGGAATGTGGAGAAATTCTTTGGATTCAAATCTTCAAAAGCATACCATCAGTGCATTGTTAAAGTGTACATAGAGAATAGTTTAGGGCATTCGTTTTGGGAATGGTTCTTTGGCCATCTTTTTTCACAGTGAACGCCAGTTATTGAGGAGTGAAGTGTAGTGAATAATGAAGAATGACCAATGAACACAAATGAATAAACTAAATGAACAGAGAGTAATGACCAATGATCAGTAACGAATGAACATTTCACAAGGACGAGGAATATCTACCTGGATTGCGATATATTCCCAATGAACTTTGCACTGTCGACATTCATTTATGTTACTATATGTTACTAAATGAACAATTAAGAATGAACTTTGGGCTGGGAACAGTAAGGATCGATGCATAAAAATGGCAAAATGGCGCAATGAACGGAGAAATAAAGTCGATATAGAGAGAATACACGATTTTTGATCATTATCAGTAATGATCGGTATGCAATTGAAGGAATAAGGAATGAACAGTCCGCCCTCTTGATTGCTGAAAACCAATTTCTTCGAACGTTTAAACACGACACAAAAAACAAGCCCTACGCGCTAAATGTTTGTTAAAGAAAAAATTTCTTTCCGTGTAGCATTAAGGAGATCGATTCGAAATTTCCCTACATACAGTCTTTCCTTTGGTTCAAACCAAATCTTTCCCTACACATATACCAGCAACATATAGGTATACCCCATGCTATTACCTTTCACCCGGTTAGGACATACAAACGTTGCTGTTGATCTTAAATGTGTTGTATCCCTTTATACTCTGTCATACTCTCTGCCACTGCTCTGACTGTAGAGTATAAACTGCATTTTCACTGCGTCCTGGCATGACAGGAACAACAGGCAAAATTTCATTCACCACCCACTTTTTCGACAAAAAAAAAACACGCACAAGCACACACATATATACATTTTCCAACCTAGTTTAAGGTTTTGGCGCAAAGTTGAAGCTTTTCCAGCCCCCGCCCACCCCCTATTTTACTGTGCCACCCACCCACACACAACACCCCCAAACACCCCACCACCATTGCCATTTTATGGGTCGAGGTTTCAGATTTCATTGTTTGGGTTGGACGGTTCGTTGACTGTACTGAGATAATTGGTGTGTTGGTTAGCACTCTATGGTGTTGTTGTTCTCTCCGGTGTAGTTGAAAACTTTCGAGGCCATAAGGAAGGGGTTTGTGTTCCACCCCATCACACCCACTCTGTCAAAATGGATATAATCGGGTACCATTCGGCGGTGTTCTGAATTATTAATCGACTATTGGCAACGCTAAACACAACGTGAGTATAATTGAAGTTTCACCGTTCGATAGGGGTTGCAAAGGATGTTGGGTTATCTCACACTAACTACCATCGTGTTCTTCTCATCATCCCCTTACGTTTGGTATCTGATCCCTGTGCCACTGTGATGAGTGGGAAATTTTCACTTGATTTTTCCTAGTCGCACATCGGATACAGTAAGCGGATAGACAGTGGAATGGGAAAGTTGGAAAATTTCCCAACGAAGAAAATGCGCAAAGCTATACAAACAATCAGGACCTACACATAATGCGCGACTAACGACGAAAAGATACTTAATAAACTTTGAGTCCCGCATCCACTCACAGTTCTTGGGGCTCCCTCCACCCTGGCCTTCAACTTCCATCAAGCTTCATCATTGTCTTTTTTTTTTTTGTTTGTTCATTCTAAGGGTTTTTGCGTTGATTTTTCCAACGGCTTTGCAGAAGACTGAACAAAAGAGACAAGAAAGGAAGCAGAATTTTCGAATTATATTGTTAATGAAAATTTTCGTCGGTTTTTCGATGATTTTCCAAGCAATTCGCCAATGTTGAGTGTATTGGTGTACTGCTTCTGTGTGAGGGTACTTGTGCACTTGAGGCGAACGTCTTTTGACTTTATTCAGTTAGTCGAAAGTTTATTTAAGACGTCCTCCTCCCTGGCAAGACATCGGTAGTCGTTGTAGTCGTAGTCGTAGTCGTCGTCTTGGCTGTATGGAGGAAGAAGAAAAGTCGATTTTCATGCCACTTGTTCTTTGTGTGTGCTTAAGTTTTGGGATAAGAGAAGAACGGTGAACAGTGGACTTGGGGGAGGAGGGGTGAGTTTTGGTTTGAATAACAAGTGGGTATGGCATGGATGGGGTGTGGAATGAGTACTTCTATCCTCGAAAGGATAAAATAATTTGATACAATCTCTTTTTGAGAAGAGGAAAAATCATTTTTGCTGTTGCCTTTTCAATTTCGGGATGGGATTTCGCCTCCTTTGGGGTGTTTTTATGGTACTTTGGGGGATTTGTGTGAGTATAGTGTTGCCAGTGGACGATTTCCGTACTGACAATTAATACATGTACGCATGCAGCTGTGTATTTAATTTGTGGGATAAGACTAACGACTGAATTAGTAAGGTTTATTACTATACATACATACATATGAACATCACATTGCTAAAAGAAATCCACTAAATTGAAAAATTTTTTTGTTCCCAATACTCCCAACCAAACTCGACTGTGTTCATGATACACAGCAACAGATAATCCTGCTGGATTAAGTCCTAGTCCTAGTCCTAAATCTCCCAAGCACAAAGAATTTTGCGAAATGATGGTATTTTCGAGAAATGCGTAGCTGACTCGGTGGCGTATGCGCAACATATTCATTCAAAAATTTTCCAACCGAAAAATTTTCTGTTCCTAATGTCCATACCGAGGTGTCACCCAATCTTGTTTGTGCTTGGGATATGCAGAAACAGAATATCAAGCTACAATTTTGCTAAGAGATGATATTTTCGAGATGTTCGTAGCTGACTTGGTGGGCTGTGGGTAACCCATTCATTCACCCATTTTCCGACTGAAAAATTTTCTGTTCCAAATGTCCATACCGAGGTGTCACCCAAGCCCGTTTGTGCTTAGGGTATGCAGAAACAGAACATCAAGCTAGAATATTGCTAAGAAATGATATTTTCGAAATGTTCGTAGCAGACTCGGTGGGCTGTGGGTAACCCATCCATTCACCCATTTTCCGACTGAAAAATTTTCTGTTCCTAATGTCCATACCGAGGTGTCACCCAAGCTTGTTTGTGCTTAGGATATGCAGAAACAGAATATCAATCTAGAATTTTGCTAGGAGATGATATTTTCGAGATGTTCGTAGCTGACTCGGTGTGCTCTGTGTAACCCATTTATTCACTCATTTTCCGACTGAAAAATTTACTGTTTCCAATGCTCTCTGCTTTGGAAACACAGAAACAGAACAGGCTATAGCTTAAGAAATGCCTGAAAATCTCGGCCCTTTCAGATTCTGTAATGTATCCAGGAAGATTATGGGATACATTTTTGAATCTTCTGGGACGCATATCCATAAAAGAATCAGGTGATAAACATCACCGAAAGGAATATGGTTGTAGTTCCCTTCGGCAAATTGTATTACATCCTTCTCCGGATAAGCAAGGTGTTCTTTGGTGAAGTGGTGGAAGAATACAAGTAATTTGATTTTCCAAATTACACTTAATATATCACTAAATGATTCAACAACGCACATCGATTTTCTGCAGCATTTTAACGCCCCTTCCGCAAATATTTTGAATTGAATTCGGTACAATTAACTTTGAATACAGATATAATAACCCCTTATCCCTTAGCAAAACACTATTTCTATGCAAAGGAGCAGAAAAATCATAACAAATGAATTAAAAATTCAACACCATCAAGGACAGAGCACGAAATCATTCATCCAAACCACACCCCCAACTACTGTGAAGTCTAATCAAAGTTCACCATGGTTTTACACCCACCTATAGCCTACGTTCCCCTAAAAGTATCAAAAAATACACACAAATGCCGCAACGTTGAATTAATTATGCTCATCCACCCTCTCCTGATAGTGGGTACGAGCCGCGCCACACGGCCCCGCTTCGCTCCGCTCATTCATCTATTTAACCATATTTCCCTTGTAAGCAACGTGATTAAACACCCTTGCTTCGCGCGCCGTTCCTAGCCCCTGTGTAGCTCTGCCATTGTCTCTCGCTCTCCATTCTGGCAATAACAACAAACTGCACATTAATTATTTCCTCTTGTAATAGTAATCGCAATAATAATAATAATTATAAAGGAGAAGACAGAGTTTATGGGCACTGGGTGCCATAAGGCTGTGAAGATGATGGATTTTCAACCCTCTTACGACTTTTGTATTCGGTAGCTCGCTGTTCATTAGTTAACGGAGCGAAAGGATGCAATAGAGCGTCTTCCTTCCATCATCCAAAAGTGAACTCATCTATGGGCGACGCTGAAAGCCACCAGCCACCACACTGTGGCGCGAAGCGAGAAGCACTAACCGAAGGAGGAAAATGAGAAGCTGTTAATTTTCGCCGTTTAAATTATTGATTCGACTGATTTTATTTACTTTTGCTAGGAAATTAAAGTTTGCCACCCCCTCATTTGCCATTGCTTGTAGAAAATTAACCTTTGCACGTCCTGTGCGTCACTTTTGCCACCGCCATGGCCGTGCGCAGGCAACAACAAAGGGCAAATAAAAGTTTCGCTTCCCACTTGTTAGCATTTTCCACGCATCATTGTGTTGGAAGGAGGAAATTTTCCATGCGATACTTGATTTTTTCTTGCTGTTTTCTGTTGTGGCGCGATTTTTCCTTTCACTGGATTTCCGGTTGACGGAGAAAGGTCGAACGAGCGTATTCCAATTCGTATTCGTAGGCGCTCGCGATAAAAAAAGGACACTCAGCCAGCCCAACAGCCAAAGAGTAATCGGAAATAATTTTGTGTGCGATATTTTTATTTTTTTTTTTATTTTCTCATGTCCTTTCTTGGCGTTTGTGTGGGTTACGGTTTACTACACGGCACACACCACACACACACAGTGGGTGTTGCGCTGACTAAGTGGCACGAAGGAGGAGGCAAGAAAAAAAAAAGTAATTTCAGGAATGAATTATCCTTTATTGGAAAAACGTGGGAATAGAGCGAGAAATGACGTCAACTCGGAGCGAAAATAATTCTCGCGTATTCGGTTTCAATGAAGCAGCAAAGTGGAATACCAACCAACCCTCCGGGCTCAAAGGTATATTTTCTGGGGATTATGTGCCACTGATGGATGGGCTATTGAATGTTAAGTCTGCGAAATAATTATTACAAGGAGCGATAATCCGGATACAAACGTGTGTATTCTGTGTTTTTTTTTTTCTCTTCCTACATTCATTTGGTATTGGCTGAGTTCTGGAGGTGTTGTGGTTGGGGTCCTTATTAGAGTATCCATCAATGTATTGTTTGTTGGGTTATATTTAGGAAGCAGGATATAATAACGTAAATAATTGCTTGTGAACTAAAAAAAAGTCCTTAGCCACCTACAACGGATGTAAAAATACACCGGAAACAATTAAATGATATCATATTTTTGGAAAACAATTAATGTGTTGACATGTGCGTGTGAATCCTTCTCGTGTTACTAGTTTGTTCGAGAATGACATATGAGTCCTAAGAAAACCATATGCGCTGTCAAAATATTTGATTTGTAACAAGGACATTGATCGATTGGTACATTTTGACAAACGAGATGACGAAAATGATTCGTGAGTTGTCGACACTGCTTACAACTACCCTACATACCTAGTTGCAGCAGTTCTGATCACTTTTATGATTTGCTTTAGTGCTGTTTTCGAGCTTGTAACACCTTTTTAAGGACTTTGTGTTCTATATTGCCTGCCACATAAAGCCAAGTCTATAAGAGCAATGTTGAGGGGCAACTATTGACTGTACAACACGGTTCAAGAGCGTTGGGAAGTCTGATCTGGTCTTTTTGACAATCTGGCTTGAATGTGCCCGGAATGTATGAACACTTCTCGCCTCAATGGCTCACTTAGCATGCTGAAGGGCTGTATTGGTTGATTATTTTGAACAACTGGTGAACCCGCCATGAAGCGTATTAATCTGGGAACCTCAACAAAGTTACTCAAAGTTATGCAAAGTCTTTACAAAAATAACACCGAATATGGGATAGATGCAACATGTTAGACTGTTGTCTTGTGAGTCCTTTTGATTTCCACAGTTCCTGGATGATATACCAATTGGTCTCGAAAAGGTGTTAGCTCCTCCTGGTGATGATTATAAGTAACTCGGAGTCAGGACCATATTTCGACTGACTTTTGCAAGAAAAATAAAAAACAGTCAAAAGCGTGGAAAAAGTTTCTTCAATGCAATATCGTCACATATCTCCTCTCTCTAAGTGTTTTGGGGCAAAAGAGTGATCACTGTCAACCAACTTCTTCAACAGAATCCTGTCGTATTGACAATTCTATCATAGATCCGAGGTTAACAGTTTGATTTCATTGAAAAGATTTCAGCGGAATGGCTCTCTAAACATTAAGTAAACCAAATATTCTATTGTATCCTTTGCAAATTCTCTAGAAGTTGTTGAAAAAACCCAATAACTCTTGTCAGACTTAAGACAGCCATAAATAATTCTCTAACCTCAATCAGATTTCCAGATGGTGGATTTTACATTTTAAAATTAGACCAACAGCAGACGTAATAGTGCCATTAATTCAAAAAAACTAAAAAGGAGGACAACTTGAGCAACTTTGTTTGCAAATACAAAACAATTGCGTAAAAGTCCACACCACCAATCATCTCAATTCACATAAAATCATCATCATCATCCCGAAGTAACTTACTGCCTCCAGGGTACAATTTAGACCACTCATCGTTCCGAAGTAAGACTATCTCTTAAACCACTCAAGTAAATATGTGTTCTCCGTTCTACGGCACGGAATGAATACATTCCACCCACAAAACAATGAACCAACACGCGTCACTCCCTCCCACTGTTGCCATCGCGCCCCTCTATCATCGAAATGATTACAGCGATAAAAATCTCATCTACTCTTCGCTGGAGCAAAGCAACCCAATGAAAACCACGACACAGAGAGGCAGCGCGCAGAAAAAAAAGAAAAAAAAAAAACATCATCACTTGACCCCATTCCGCCACTTCATTCATACATCCCCCCATCGTGTACATCCATACATACATACATATACTGAATCCAACCACCCATCTATCTTTTCGTATCCTCATCGTTGGCGCTGTCGTCGTCGTCTCATCATCTCATCATCTCTTAACGCAAAACCAGCCAACCTTCACTTTCAACTGCTGTCAACTGCTGAAGACAACGTCATTTCTCCACCTCGCTTTATCGCTAATACATCCCCCAAGCTACTGTGCCAAAAGGATGGGCGAAAAATCCTTGTTATTCCATCATAGATGATGGAATGGTATCCCTCCTAGTGGTATGTGTTAGGAAAAAATCTCTTTTTCTCTCCCTCAGGGAGAGATTCCTTAACATCGAACTCTGGGTGCTACTGCGATGTTAACTAAGGGTGCTTGGTACGGGTAAAGCTATGTATGTTGTTTGATTACTTGCAGGTAAAGTTTGTTTGTTTGTGTTGGATACACTAGTGAATTGCGACTTTAAGAGTTCGTCCCGGTAAGGGTCCGCCATCTGGGAGTCGTAGTCAAATCGATTGAATTAATTTCTTCTTTCAATAATACTGTTTGAAGGACTGGATTCGTGATCCTTGATTTCCTAAGGCATTCACTCGACTTACATTCACTTGGGCCGTTTAAGAATGTAATCTGGATTTTCAACCAGCTGGCTTAACTATGCTTGAGACACGCTCCAGTGTACCAAATTGTGTTCTAATGGTCATCTAAGATGATTCGTAGGTTCAGTTGAAAAGATCCACATTCAAGCTACATTCTTTAACAAAGAATTTGCTAAGTGAAAGCTGTTCTAGATCTATGGAAGCGGTTCTAGTTCTATCTAAGACTCTTTTAACGTTCCATTCATGAAAGACCTAGGTCTAGTGTTATTTTACTAGCAATCATAACACCGGTATCCATTCGTTTACATCTCAAATGGCACCTCAGTCCTTTATCGCCAACTATCTGGAATTACACCCAAGTCAAACCTAAGCTGGAAACTATACAGAGAACAACGAGTCAAAAAGTTTCACTTTACAAAAAAACCCTGACTAATGGGTAAGTAGTTCGCTCCACCCACAGTTACAAAATACTATCAGATCATCCAGAAAGAGGACCCTCAGGACATGGTATATCAAAGGCATCGCCTTATCTATTCAGTATCTGAGAACAACTGTGCATGATTTCACTTGTATAGCGGAAAAAGGCTAATAAAGACTCCCCCCAGTAAAGGGTGCAAAGAGTCATCTATGCAGTTGCCTTCCCGTCCGACTGCTGTACTCCAAATCCTTCTAAAATTTTCACAACAAAAAATCCATCAAACTAGATACATGAGACCATTTCGCTGCTATACTCGATGGTAGTATGCATCTCGGACTATGTGTCGAAAAGACCCAATTTCGATCGCCCATTCAAATTGGCAATTCAATTGGGATAACCCTCAAGTCCCTCAATGTGGTAAGGGTCCCTCAGCCCCAACTGCAAATTGTCTGCATGTCATTAGGATACTTTACAGGGAACACTAGTAACTAGTTTTGCTAATGAGGTCTAAGTATCAAAAGAAACCTTCAAAACTCAGATGTAAATATTTTATTCGATACCCGAGCAGGTCTAAAGCTGGGGTATCGGATAAAATACATATTTACATCTGAGTTTCTCATGTCCTTTAAATTTGAGTCTAAGTTGGTTTGGAACTGCCTGTCTTCAAAACCTTAGCTTCAATTATTAAAAAAGGACATAAGTAACATTTCAAATTCAATTTAAGCTATGCTAGACTTTTTTTTTCAAAAGTAGGTGGAAAGAAAGAGTGAAGTGATCGAGAAGCTCAGGCCATCAATTCGTATTAAGCACCAGTTTTAGTTGTCTTAAAGTTAGATTAATATTAGGGCCTAACTGGTCTTGATAAGGAACTCGCGGTATAGACTATCACCCATAGTCTAGAGACCAACTATCTCCCTCCCGTAGTTCATAGCTTCTGATGGAAAGAAGACAGATCCATTCAGGTTGTGGTTCATGGATTATTTTACAACCTCTTTTCTTTAAAAGTTCGTATTATTCAGGCTGCTGTTTTTTAACCTACTTCCTCTCTTCTCCATAATAATAACCTTCTTCAAGAAATGAAAAAATTAGTTAATATCATCTTACTCAGACCCCGCTCACGCAAGCACCTAATGAGGCAGTAAATGAAGATTTACGTTGTAGAAGCTAGACCCAAGTTTCCCTTTCCACAACTGACATAACATAGTGTTACTTATACACCATGTTGCCGACAAGACTGAATTGTGTGTCATTTCATGCTCGGAAGTAAAAGAAGTACTTGCACCGTTTTCTGATCAGAGCCTTACACTATCTAACACTGCCCCAGAGAGTACATTAGAAGAACCCTATGAAGATCATATAATATGTAAATGTCTTGTCATGTTTCCTAGATCTCAAAACATTCAAAAATTGTCTGCAAACAGTTTTACAACTTTTAACACACAGAGAACCAACATTCTCTTGGTTTCTGGATATAAGGCCATCAAAAACAGAAATATGACCATGGACTACCCAGATCAGAAGTCCAAATACAGCTCCTAGCTTTCAGCACAAAAGAAAGCTAAATCATTGGAACTTTCATACAGTGGTCTTATAGACCTGTAATGATCCTTACTACTCAGTTAGATAGAACAGGTGCAACAGGACTTTGCCTCTCACAAATATGCGTATGAAAGGGGCCTGCATACTTAATGCCGTGTCCGCAGAATGCCAATGCCAATGCTTGCTAACTGCCCGTTGAAATTTACTCCTTTCACCAATAGACATAGCTTACAAATATTTCTTCAACTAGTTAAGAACAGAATCATTGGATATCTAAGGGAGAATTTCAAGATAATCCCCCGCCTTTCCAGCGAAATTGATTTTGAGGTAGATTCGTCTGTATCAATCCGTATCTCCGAGCTCCATAAAAAGGATCCCAATGACCTGTGCTTTTCAATAAAATCTGATAGACCACAACAGCCATACAGCAGAGGAGTTAAGGATGAAACATAGAAACTGGAGAAATGTGTAGAAAAATCAAGGAATCACTTCAACGAACGATGATTTTTTATGTTACAATGCTGCCATTAACCTATTTTCAGATTCAAATTAAGACCCCCTTCCCTTATAAGGCGAAGCAGCTGATTTATTACAGCTTAAGCACTCCAACTACATCCATATACATAAATGTATGTATCTCCTTGAGGCAATTTATAAATGTACAAAAGCAAATTTACCTCACCCTTAAAACACCAAGTATTATCCAATTTCCCGAAATTCACAGTCCTCCCTCCCAAGTCAACGATCATTTAAGACCCCCTCGTTGGGGTTTACAAATTCACAAACATGAACCCACTTGACGAACGAGCAAACACCCCCAGCGAACGGTGGAAACAAACATTTAAAATTAACGTGAATAACATCGTATACCATCTAAATTAACCCTCTCACTTTCATCAGTATATCTAAACCGCTACTCATTATGATCATCACCCCCAAGGATATACCTCAAACTTTCATCGCCTCCGACACACATACACGAGCTACAATCCTCCATACACTAGCTAGATGTTCAGTTAATCAAGAGTGTTGATGTATAAATAATTTTTTAAGTCGTTTCTCTTTTTACGGCTGGATCCAACCCTTAATACAGAACTGTGTGTACCTTCCCCCCACCCCATCCCCATTGGATTCTTCCAAACTTTACGATGCGAAATTTTTTCAATCAAATTCGCCAAACCAGTCCAACACACAAAAAGGACTCGACTGTATTCTTTTTTTCCCACTTTTTAGTGTTCCTCTTTTTATTTTATCCATTCGTCCTTGGTCGACAGAAAGAACGGAAAATTGCACTCACATATCGCTACACATTCACAGTGGAGACAAAAAAAAAAAAACATTTAAAAACGAACACCCACTCATACACAAACAAGGTGATTGGTAAACGTGCAGAGAGATATCTTGATTTTCTGACTTTATTACAATCGGTCGTCCGGACCTCCTACTATACCCACATCCCGAGTATTCTTCGTTATCCCAATACTATATCAAAAAAAAAAAAAAAAGCCGGGATTCACCCAGTAAAGTTTAAATGCTTAAAGCTTTTGATATTTTGACTGCAATTCAATCTGCACAAACACTCGTGCACATGCACAAGTACACATAACCTCCAAGGGTGGGTGCGCATTTGAAATATTTACACTACAGCAGTGCGATGCTTAAAAATCAACTACGAGAACTCTACTACCAGGACAAAGCAAATAAAAAAAAAAGGAACGAATTCGAAGATATGAAGGAAAGTGGAGGAAAAATGAAAAAGGAAAGACTTTAACTAACCGAAGCGAACATCCAGTGCACCCACCAACCAACCCACACCCCGTGGAAAGTGAAACAAAGAAAAAAGGGCGCAAAATACACTTCGCTGTAAAAAAAAAAACGGTTAGATGCTGTTCGGGGTAGTAAAGCATTGCCAGATTGCGATGTTCTTTTTGAGATAATCAAATTTGTCAATTTTCCAACTGTTTGGGGTTTGGTTTTCCAGAAGGATATTACACTAGACTGAAATTGTGTAATAGGTAGACTAAGTGCACCAAATTTCAAGACGAATTGAAATAATTAAACAAACTGGGTCATAGAGAGTTGCACCAATGGCACATGCAACTCCACATCAGTTGATATCAGCAAATGATTCTAAATGTCATCAACTTGTCAGTTGTATCTTGTAGGACCACGACAAGAGTGAACGTTTCGCTAAGGAAATCATTTTCAACAGTGGCTGTGGTGTACCTTTTCAAAGATGATAAGCGATGTACGGGCTAAAAGTAAATATTCCACAAGATCTGTTATTATGTATCATAACAATGCAAATATTTCATTGTTGCTTGTTGGACACCCTTTAAGTAATTACTACTTATTTAGCGCTAGACCAGGATCTCCAATAACAAGTTTCTGTAGTGAGCTTGATCCTTAGCTAAGTACCCCAAGCGGTCACTCATACATATGTGGGTCACCTAAAACGAGTCCTTCCATCCTTTTTCGTTTGATTTTCACTGAGATGTCCTTATCACAATTGATAGCAGAGCCGAGGTTGACAAATCCCTTACTACCTTGAATAGTTGTCCAATTCGCCGATATTGTGTATCACTCCTTATTGACAGCATCTACATAGGTACTTGGTTTTGCCCTCGATTATCACAGGGCCTGTTTTTAAAGTTTAAGTCTCTGTACTAGACTTGTGACAGCCCGTGAGTTTCGCATTATCCTTTCAACTATCATGTAAAAAATCACATGACAGCCCACCCCTTGTCAAACTCCTTCTTTGACATTAAAGGTCTCGATAGGTTAGTTAAGGGACTCTGATGGAATAGTGAGCGTTCTTCATCGTAATCCTGCACAAGAGAATCAATTTACCAGGTAGGCCAACGCTAGGCATATCTCTGTAAAGCTTGTCCATATAGAAGGTGGTATCGATTTGGATTATTTCAGGATCTGTCATAAATGGAAATTATATTGAGTACGAACTTTTCTGGACTAAAACTACACTTATAGGGGCCTCAGAGGGCATTGACTATCATACAGAATGGCAGTACGCTATGTTCAGGAAACTAACACGAACATCACTTAAATGCTTTAATTAGAAACTGTCTCATCCTTGTAAACCCACCTGTGACAGCTTGGAGAAATCTGTCAATTATGGGGACATCGTCGTTTGTCAGACCCTTTCAGGGGCTAATAGCAGACTATTATATGAACCCTAAATGAGCTTATATTTCAATCAGTCTGTACGGAACTTTCACGTCCAGGGTATCTACCAATAGCTGTTTATGTGCATGCAATCTTAAACGAACCACATTCTGGCAATACCTCTCATCTCGTCACGTAATCATTCATACGCCAATAAATTTGGTTTATTTGTTTTACCAACATGCAGGGACGAAACAAAAAAACCAACAAAAAAATAAAAAAATAAAAACACACATGCATCGAACAAAAGAAGTGTAGAAAACTGGCGCAAATCCATTGCGCCAGAAGAAACACCAAAATGGCAACTTTAACCTCTTTCATCCCAGTCACCCCTTCTGCCGGGAGTCGCCGCCGTCGCTACCACCCCTCAGTCGTACTCGTGTAAAGCATTTCATGCATACATTTTCATATCACCCTCGGAGAACAAAAACGAACAAACGGTTCGCAAAATAAGAAAAGAAAATGAAAACAAAAAACAAAACAAAAAAAAAAAAAAAAGGAAAAAAAAGAAATTACGATGATAAAGGAGAGCAAACCATCGCCGGCACCAATACTGCCAACATTAACCGTCATCCACCCACACTCAGTGCATCGCCTCACTCACTGTATGAGATGATGTTAGCAAAAAGGATGATTTTCCATCCGCAAAACTTCCCAATCTAGATACCCGACATGACTTACTCCGGTGGTGAAAATATTGAAACCCGTTATGTGATTACCACTACAACCCTCCTTCTGACATCTCGTTCAACAGTAAAACTCCTGCACTAACACCAGTAGCGCACATAGTTGAACCGAAAAAAGAACAAAACAAACTAAGGATGGAAAAGTTTGCCAGTGTATTTCACTATTTCAACACTCCCCACTGGGACTAGTATACCCACCTCCACCACCACTGACTGCCACCCAACAGAAGGTGAATATGTGGCGTGACACAGGGTTGGCTGTCGGGTGGTGTATAGTGCAATAAAACCATTGTGAATTGAAATTGCTCGAGGTACCTACAACGAGAGGAAAAAAAGAACCTTTCTCTCGATGGGTATGCGGACGTGGTGTGAATTCTTAATCAGATTGAAATGGAAAGAACGAAAGAGAGAAATCCGCACACACACATACACACATACACGCACATCCATTGAAGAGAGTTCATTTCGTTCAGGCTTTTGTGTACTTTTTGGGCCATGACCCATACCACGGTGGTGTTGACTTGATATACGCTGCTGCGAGGACGAACCGATTGCTGCTAACTAGTTTGTCTGCTCGCCTGGTAGCTTTGGCCTCCGCCATTTCTGTTCAAAGCCCTGCCTTGTCATGCCTCTCCTGCTATCATCATCGTTATTGTTGCTCCTTCATACAACCACGAAGCGCCTTCGGTGGCAATGTAGTAATTCCGTGTCTCTCTCTCTTTCTCTCTCTTTCTCTCCCTTTCTTTTCTGGCTGTGTCGTTCGCTTTTATTTACGTTCGTCAGTCAGTTCAGCCAGGCAGTCATTTCAAGCAGCGCAGCAGGCAAAGCTCCAATATTCCTAAAGGGGGGCGCCAGTACACAGCACAGTAGGTATACCTATGGCTGAACAGAAGGACTCTGAAGCATTATAACATTATCCTTCTGGTTATGTTTCCGCCACTGTCACTTTATGTGTGCGCATACCGTTACATGTGAAATACACCAAACGCCAAACGCTGTGAACAGGTACAGCGTAAATGTATCTATAGATGTACAGGGCTGCATGTATCCCCGAACACCACCGGTTGTACATTTTTGTTTTTGTTCTCTGTATCTCTCCATACCGTGAGAGAAAATCTTATCCTCTGTGTTCGTCCTCGATGTTATAGCGATGGTGGTCAGTGCTGACACTTTAAACTGCGTTTTGGGTGTTTCATATCCAAAAGTATTGTATCGTATTTAAGGGTTTTCAGGTTTTGAATGAGAAAGGATAGGATGCAAGGATAAGATAAGAAAAATTGTATTTACAATTAATGGGTGGAAAGAGAAGCAACCTTAATCTCCTGCAGATTTAGAGAGAGAGAGAGGAGACCTCCAAGTAAACTAGGTGAAATCGGGAGCAAGTAAGTTGTTGATCAAATTTTAAAAAAAATTTTCCTTGGGTTCTGGATTGGTTACGTGTGGGGTTCGACGCAAATATGGATTGTAGTCGAATTTAATTTACAAATCTCAAGAAACCATTGATTGGATGAACCCAACCAGACAGGGAGCACAAGAAATTAGATCTGGGTTAGGTATTTCCACACCCACAGCCAAATCAATTTTTTCTGGGACTCAGGTAGTATCAATGCTTGCGCCAACCAACAAGGAATAAACTAAATGAGTTTAGTTTTACCCCTATTCTGCAAGAACAATCAGACAGGTACACAAGGACACAGCATATCAGTATCGACAGCTATGACTTTGAAGCGGTTACCAAGTTTTCCTGGTTAAATTCAAACTCGACGAAAAAAATTCTTTATAAATGATGAATGTTGTCAGTTCAACTACTTGTAAGATACTCCTGCGCATCCTAGAAGGCTTCCTCTAACATACTCGTATAGAGGAAAACTCCTCTGCGGTCGACATAGTAACTTTGCATAACTCAGGAATCAGAAAAAGAGAGTAAGTACTGAAGCAAGTGGTGACCTGGTTTAGGAAAAAGGACTTCATGAAGGGAAGGTTCAACAGATAGACAAGTTTATAAATACAACATGGAGCCCAGAAAATGTAAGAAACCCTTTATCCTTCATTGTCTTCAAAAATGCGTATTACAGAAAATCGTAGCTCATGAATTTCGCAACTTAAGGACCTTATACGACCTCACCTAGATTTAATAAAGTGTCAACCCCGTTTAAGATTTAAGCGATTTTTTTTAATATCCCTGCAGACAATGCCCAACCGTGTATACCTCTTCTATAGACTGTATACGACGAAATTTCATTCTACGTCGAGTATACCAGGCAGTAGTACTATTAAGGATATTATTCGCTCTCTCATTGCTCTTTCCATTTTTGTGTTCACATTTCGTATTCTTCTTTCCTACTTTCTCATTTGGTTTCATATGCCATGCATCTCTATTTCCTCATACTGAAAACATTTTCAGGATTTTCATTTTTGATTTCAGCTATGCCACTCCACTTGCTACATTTACTATACCCTACCACCCAACGCCAACGAGTCAGCCTGTTTCAACAACAGATGATTCTCGTATACACAAGGACATTTATTGAATCCACGTACATGTAACTATACATATTCAGTGATGGGATAGATAAGAATATATTTCATTTTATTTTTTTTTCTTCCTTTTTTGGTCGAAATACAGTCATTCACTTTATGAAGTTTCTTTACTGAAGCGGGTTCACACAGGGAACTGAAGCTTGAAGGACGTGAATATACTCTTGGCGGATGAAAGTGTTTTGTAAAGCTGAAGGCAAACTATGTCCTGCATATTTTATTTTTCTAGTTGCGATTCTTTTACATTTTTAAGGCGATTTAGTTATTTCTTTTGCCTGTATGGCTATGTCCTTTGTGGGGATTCTTTTTTTTTTCTCTCGTTTTGTGTAACTAAAAGGAAGAATTCTATAAAAAGAAAAAGAGATAAATACAGACTTGTGTTTGTAAGATAGACGGATATGGTTTGGGGTTGCATGCTGGAGTTACATATGCTGTAACTTTTTTTTTTGTGTTAACTTATAAGTTGACTGAGTGCATTTGGCAAAGTTTATAGCTATTTTTGGACAAAGAATTTTTAAAATTGCTCCACCAGTAGCTTTGATGGGAGGTATGTACCTATTAGCTACTGTATACGTTTGTATCAGTATTCAGTTAACTTGAGGGTAAAGTGGAATGGAATGGTACATGCATTTGTACATATTTGAAATTCAATTTTTTGTTTAAAATTGTTAAGGGATAGTAAGAGTATTGGTTAATACAGTTTATTTGTTTGCACACATGTGTACACTCAGGTTTGTGGTGCGTTATCGAAAGACTACACTTAGGACAGCCCTAACTTATTTATCGACGATGTCAAAGGATGTTGACTCAAAAGGCCGAATACCTTTCGAATTTGTCTTTCTGAAACTCCAGACTTTTTTCACTCATCGGCTCAAAATTTATTTGATATCTTTACAGGAATGTATACATATGGTATGATTGGTATGTACATTAATCTGCATATCTCTGGCACATCTCTGGCACAAATTCCGTAAATTAAAGACAACGTTCTCATCAAGACCTAACGTACTATACATGGCATCAGGACTAAAGAAGATTTAAGGAACAAAATTCTGACGACTTTTCATATTCAAAATTATGTCGGACATTTTAGAAAGGGGTACATATGTAACTATGTATCTTCATAGACCTAGACTTTTGCGTGTCGTCCTTTCTTAATAGCTAATCCACAACATTTTTTCTCTAAACTACTTTTTTTTTAAAAAAAAATTGAGGCATTTTAACTCAAACCAAATACGAAATGGTTACTTCTGGATGTGTGAAAAAGAAAGTGAACGACCAAGTCGCACGTTTTTGCAAATTTATGCTTTAACTTGAAATTTAAGTCTCATCTTTGCGTAGTAAAGTGGGCGTGCCACTGACCATTTTTGGTAGAAACACAGTGACAATATGAAACTAATGTTGTCTGTGAGATTTTTCAGATCAAACAGACAGAGAAACAGTGAAAGTTTGTGACAGTCTTCGTCATGGTAATGTTAGGCCTCATTAAAATCTCAAATTAAATATATTTCAAGATATCAAAACTTGCTCCAAAGCTGACTGTTTATTTTATTTTTTTGTTTCAAAGGACAGTCTTTTCTTTTTGCCTTTTGTCTAGAATTTTTTTTTGTAATAAAATTTCATTGTAAAACAATTGTAAAACAATTTCATATAACGAATACTAGGCGTTGGAGAATAAGTTAAATCGAACAGAACCGTACAATATCATATAAAACTTTTATTCCTCTATCGTTTCGAGACTAATGTGGGTATGTTCGAATTGCACTTTCAAAGATATACCTAAAAAGTCAACTTTCACTGGATCCTCTGAATCTTGATTAATATTCGAAAACACTATTTTTTTCAATAAAAGTCGACTGTTTTCTTTACGGAACAAAATAGATCGCAAATTAAGTCCATACATATGGTGCTCCGACTCCCCTAATAAGGTTGTCGTTCAGGTAACAAGGTAAGACTTGACTTAGTTAAGAAATCCATTGCAAACTTTAAAATTTCGAGAACAGATTAATAAAGTTACACGAAACATGTCTGCATTCTTGGAAGTAGAAAAGGTGCTTTATTGAATCTTGCTTCCTAGAACACCGGATTGGTAAAGTATGGAAAGAAAACTGATATTTATTTCCAAGAATTTATTTTTTATTTTTAATAAATCCAAAAAGCTTGCAAACAGGTACATGTATACTTTTTTGCAAATAAAGTTTTTCTACGCACGTGCCTTAAAAATGTTCGTTTTTTACACAATTGGTGTTAAAAAACTTTATTTAATTGATTATTATTTGAAAAAAAAAGGAAACAGAATGGAGAATGAATAGTTTTAAGGTAAATGAAATGAGAGCGGCAATTTGGTGAAACCACGGAGACAGTCTTCAGAATGATACAAAGGGTATCTACGTTTTGGTAAGTAACATATATTTACTAACAAACCACCAGCCAGTGGTGCTTCTGCTATGATAACCATTCCACCGATCATTAACAAGTTTTCTGAATTTCAGATTTTTCATAATATCTGGGACTTTCATGACTCTCGGGAGAACTATAAGTGCAATGTGTCCGTAGTTGGTGGGCGAAAAAGGCTTGTAATGGTTTTTTCCACCCTGTCGGCTGGGGAAAATATTTTCAGAACTATAGCTGAGATACTATCTGGACTTGTGGATTCGTGATTCCTTAAGAAATCTTACTGCTGTACGTGTGGGAGAATGGATTTGATTAATGCATGCAAAGCACACTGTGGAAAAGTTGAGCTCTTAGGAAGGTAAACTGTAGGCGGCGTTTCTACAAACTTTGCTATGGTTGCTCAAATTACACTGAATTCCTTTAGCATGGGCTGAACTGGATGTCGATCGACAACACTAAAGATATTTTCAAGTTCCTCCTTTTCGCGAGAACTCATCAGACATCCAAGTACATCAATGTTCTCAAAAGTAAACGCGATTCCACTTTTCGTGATGAAGCTATTCTTGGGAAGATTGAATGAATGAAAAATTCGCAAAAACTAGCCAGCTGTCATCAGTTTCCACCAAAGGAATATGTAGTCGACTTAGTCCACAGTTTCTCCAGTTAACTCTCTATATTTGCACTCTTTGGAACAGATCAGTGTTACTGAAGAATATCTAATGTCGATCCCATGTCTCCTTTTTCACAGGCTCATTCATTTTCCCATTCAACTACACCCTTCCGAACTTTTTAAGCCAGGGTCTACAGGTTGTTACCTACACTGTAGATGTGCAAAGCTGGAGCTGGAGCCATTCAGCGGTGCCTGCAATTTTACAGTACGAGGACCAATAGTTCACACCATCATCCTCACACCAATTGTAATTCAATGCGAGACCATATAGAATGGTTGAAAGATCTTATGAGGGTTGGTAGGAGGTACGACCAGGCTTGAAGAGAAGGATGAAATGGATTGGAATCCTGTATCGACAAAGCACAGTCGACAGTCGTGTTGTGTATTGCAATATCGTGCATCGTATAAAATGGTAAGCATTTCCGATCCAATGACGCACAATGTTTCGTATCCTCCCTATTGGAAGCCTGACATGAAACTCCCTAACGAAATGTGTTACACTTATCGCGCCTCCTTCTATAATGTACATCATGTTGTACATTAGTCTCCATCTCAATCGTGAGAACTGTCCAAAATGAGTTCAAGTAAACCTGTCAGTCAAAATGTAAACTTCTTACTTCTTGTCTATTCCAATACATTGTATGTATGTACATGCATACATACAAATGTAAGCCATCCTCGACTCATCGGTCCTTCACTTACAATGTGTAAAGTGAAAGAAATCTCCTTTTTGACTTCTTCTTCGTCTCTCACACAATGTCTGTGTTGGGCCATCAAACGAGGAAACATTTTCTTCCTCATCGCCGGATCAATATTCTGCTTCGACAAACTTCAAGAACGAGTGCACACAAAGAAGTCCCAAGAAAAAAGGATCGTTGGGATGAGTAACGGATGACTATTGGGCGGCAGAATTGGCTAGAAAATAAAATGCCAAACCATCCTTAGCCCTGAGAGAAGGCGTAGATGAAGAGAAATAAAGATCCTTAAGGATATACATTTCCTCACACAGATAGGCCAGGCAGAAAGTTTTCTTGAAAAGAAAAAATTTCCATTTTCCTACCCGCTTCATGTCGTTCACTTTGTCCCCCACCACCCCACACTGGTTTTCGTCCTGCTATAATTCTTCTTCTTTTTATTTAGATTTTTTTTTTTCCCTTTTTTTTGCATATAAAAGGAAACATAGGTAAAAAAAAAAATTTAACACACAGTAAGCAAAGTAAGTACAATATCCTTTTTTTTTTTTTTCTTGAACCGATTTTCGTCCTTTGAATTATTTGAACGTGTATGTGTGAGTGAGTGAGTGTGTTTAGTTCGGGGTCTATTTGGGTGCCGGAAAGAAAAAGTGTCAGAGTGTCGGTCGTGTTGGGTTTCAAGCTAAGTCCTGCAGAAGAAGCAAAAGCGTCGGTCGGTTTGCTGGTGTGGGCGAATTTATGGCGAAATCCTTTTTTCCCTTCCTTGTTATTATTTTATTATTATTATTATTTTTATTTTCAGTTGCCGGGTTTGAGGAGGACAGAGAATAATATGTCCTTCGCCCTTTCATTGCAATCATTTGGATTGAATGGAAATGGTCAATTTTGGTGTTTTATGCTCTGGGAGATGTGAAGGACGATGGTTTGTATTTCTGACTAAGTGTGTGTGTGTATTTTTTTTTTTTTTAGCTCCTTTTTCGGGGGATATTAATCTTCTAGTACAAGTCTCTGTGTACGCATAGGAAGAAGAAGACGAAAAAAAGGGATACAACGACGCAACAGAAGAAAGGAAATTAAGAAAATTGGAAAAATGGAAATGGGTGTCCTTTTTACCCTTTTTACCGACTACTTTTTACGGCTAAGAAAAAAATGCTGTTGATCCTTTTTTTCCTTCTTCTTCTTCTTTGGAATGGTAATTTGTTTCGAAGAAGTTGTGTTAGCGATTTCTATTTGGTGCCTTTAGTCACGGATTGACGTGTGGCATTGGCATCGGCACCAGGGGGGATGCCAGGATCATTATACAAGAGTCTGGACTTTGGGGATTTGGGACACAAAAAAGTATATGTATATGTATATGTATATAGCAAACGTCCGTTACACTATTAGACTGTTAAAGGGAAATATGGTTTTGAAGACCTTTCCTTTCTTCTTCTGCTTTATTTTGGGTTTTCTTTTGAGAATTATTTCTGTGCCCTTAGATAAAGGATTACCCGAAGAAAATTGCCAAATTCAGGATATATTGCAACGAAATGGATACCGAAGTGGCAGTGAAATTCGATGGAGATTGAATGAGAGATACTTTACCGAAAAAGGGATCACTCACTCGGGGTGGGGGGGTTTGGTCGGGGGGACTTACATTCTGATTGACAAGCGTATTGAAATATGTTTGAAGGTTGTATTGAAAAGCAGTAAAATATCTGAAATCTTTTTTACCGGCCAAATGAGAGGTGGGCAACGGGTGATTGTTACGACTTGAAAGGATATTTATGTCGAAAATTTTATTTTCCAAGCGAGTTATGGGTACTTCGAGGGTGGATAACATATTTTTAGAGATGTTATATCGGATCCAGAGGTGATTGAAATGGATTTGTTATATACGCCTGTATTCTGATAAGAATTTAGGGTAGATACTTCCTACCCTTAGAGCTTGGATATGGCAGAGGTTTAGGTGGAAGAGTGTTAGGCGATAAGAAAGAAAGGAATACGCTCACATAGAGTCGAATATCACTGTTTAAATGTTTTTGAAAATAAATTGAAGATTGGAGTCAGAATACACACTATCTTGAGATTGGTTACTTCTACAATCTAGCCATGAATAAGTCATGTCGTTGTAAACTCTCTATAGAACTTGCGAACTTGCTATCATATGTTTTTTAGGACTTATTCTGCCCTAAAGTAAGCCACGACCTTTCCAAATCGAAGGGGAGAATAATAGACTCCCTGTGCTGTACGAAGAAGCTTTGTAGGGTAAATATATAAGAGCTCTCCAATATGGACATGAAATTGACAGTACTGAGTGTGTGCGACGAGTTTTCTTTTTCGCTTCAGAAGCTTTCTTTCAAAATTGTACGTTCTATGTTATTTTTGCTTTATTCTTTTCCGAGAATAAGACTAGATTTGACATTCAAAACGATTGTCGTCGATTCAGTGTATATCTTCATAATTGAGAGGCTAGATCTCGTAAATGTGTGTATATAGCTCAGAAATGGATTGTCTTTCAGATTAAATCATCTCCCAGGCCAGCACTTATAAGGGATTTTAGCACAACACATGTTCATCAGGTTTAATAAAATTCCAAGTCCCGTCTTTAAAAATTTAAAATGATGACCAAAGCTCGATGGAATGAGTTCGAATCTTCTAAAAAAAAAATATTCCTTCATTACGTCGACTTAAATATAAAGTTTCCAGACAAAGCAGAGACTGCTATTACGACGATTTTTACTATAAGAATAGACACAAACACTTTTATGTCCATAAATAAATTTGGTCAACTTTGCAAATATATACATACACACATAAGTATGTATATGTCAATCGAAATAACACTCAATGGAACTTGTTAGCTACAATAGCAAGCATATAATGCCATGCAGCGTAGTGGAAATAAGTCAAAGAACCCAACTTTATCGTTTCGTTGCTCTCAAATCTAGTTAATCCAAAAACTTCAGAGAATGTCCCTAAGATTGATAATACTATACCAAAGCCGTAAAGCCCGGAATAAGCTAACTGCTGGAAAAGTGGAAAGAAAGCATTGCCTTCAGTAGGAACAGTACAGAGCTCGAAAACTTCTGCAAAATCGTTTGAATGTACATCAAACCTAGTTGTGTCCTTTCCTATATCCTGTGATGACACCTCTGCTAAGAGAGATCAAAATATTAGATCATTTCACGTTCAGCTTAAGCCAAATCCGTTTTGGTGGTATGCCACGTGTTAACCTGATCTCTCGAAGGTATCCACCTTTAAGCTGAGTTTGTATGAAGTGATTGGAATGCTTGGGTATCTTTAGTGAACCATATGACTGTAATAAATATCACTTTTTCCAGAGCCAAGATAGGATTTCTCTATCTGGAGCTACAAGGCCTTAAAAAACGAAAGGAGCGACTAAGATTAAGTCTATCAGAAAGAAAAACACCTCCTAGTTAGTAGTTGTGCATCGACTTTTGGCAAAACATCTTGTTCTCAGAATACCCAAGAAAGGATGGATACCTTTTGTCAAAACTTAAGTCCGGAACAGTGAAGTCTAATAAAGTGGTATTCAAAATTTTTACTGAATATTTTTTTAATATGAACATCTGCACTAGAATTATTTTACCCACCAAACATCTTATGGGATGTCAAGTGAAATAAAATGTACATTGCTCCTGAGGGTGTCGTACTCTATTTAAGCACTCCGCTTAGCCACAAACCAGCTGATTGAAGGCAGTCCACCAGACAATCAACCCATAGGTAAGTATTTGGTCAATGAGTTATACATATTTGGAACTATTGCAACTGCCTTTTTGACTCTTGCTTGAAAGAGTAATGTATTCCATAACTTTATTATATTGAGGACTGGACAAAGTGCATGTAATAGCCGATTATCAACCAAGAAACTGGAGACATTACGCAACATTGTCACTATCTTCTTTAGGCCTTCTACGAGTACCATGTGGATGCTATGCAAGCAGCCCTTGTTTAAGTAAACCGTGCCCTAAGCTTATGTAACGCTGGATATAACGCATAGAAAACTGAAAACCATGGATTCTTTCAAAAAACGACTTTCTTATCTGACACCTCAAAGAGAGTTTTAAAATATTTCGAAAATATACGGCATTGTGGATTTTTTTGAATTGAAGCTTTACATATATCCAATGTGGTAGTTTCGAAATTTCAAACGAAATTTTAGGAAAATATTTTAAAGATAATTGTGAAAGCAAAATTTAATTAATAGATTTCATCGTATTCACAAAGATTGAAACAAGAACTCATCAACGCTTATTCCAAAACTCCTAGTCGGCAACAGTATTGCCGAACATGCAAGGTACATCCACAGTTTAAGGACGAAATTTGATTGATATTCAAAAGCCTATCATCATTAAATTTCAAAAAACTAATAATCTTAATCACTACATTCATTTCTACACAAAATTAAAGCGTTTTTGACAACATTCTCAAATCCTCTCCAAAAATGGAGCAAAATAAGTGAAATACAGGAAAGATTTTTGGCTTAATTCGTGTTACGTCCAACAATTCAGGGATTTCATGAAATCGTTTCATCGTTTTTAGCGCCTATTCTATCGTGTTTTGGTATCTTTTTTGATGTTGACTATGTTGATTAATTTGAAAGTAGAGAAGAAGGTGGTAATAACCAAGCATATGAAGAGCCACTTTACAACTCATGCAACTCGACCCTATCACTATCATAATCACTAGCATCTCGATCCATCGCATAACGTCTTGTGAAAAGGTCAATCCCAGAAGCAGTATACAATCTAGAGAACGATAGCTACCATGTAAACTGAAGAAGACACCTAATTTGAAGACTTATTGACGATAAAACAAATATTGCACATCATTCAAGCGAAAGTAAGCGATGTCCTACTTTCACATTCTCATGACCGAATGTACTGTACACTTTCTTGTTACACGAATTCTTCTATTTTCATGGTAGATTCTTCTGTCTTGTTAAACAATCATTTTATTATTTAATAACCGCAATTTGATGTCGTCTTAAGTCTGCACGTCTTCAGGATCAATCGTAGTAGCCCAGAGCCCGTTCTAATACACACATAAAGCAACTATAAGAATTCCAAATTGAATGTCTACATTTTAAGACGCAAATTTGCACACATTCCATTCGTAATATAATATCTTAATATTTAATGATGAAATTTACAACCCGTCGGTAAGAAAAACCAAGTTTTTATTATTTCATTGTCGACAAACAAATGATTACTTCATCGTAAACCGAATATTTCCACTGCCATCTTCCATAGCCACTCTGAAATTCAATCTCAAAGTTAAGCTAACAAATTAACTCGCCAAAGATGGAATTCACTTCCGTACCTCGCTCTGGTCCTGGTCGCTATCCACTCTGTGCTCTAAGCCATTTTTCTCTCATTGCGTATAAATATTTTATCCTTCAACCACTGCCCAAAGCCATGGCCATAAAAACAAACCTTAAACGAGTCCAACCTTCTCATCGTCCTGCTTGGTGCTTCTCAAATAGGAAATCAACTCACTTGATGAGAATTACTTTCTTCTGGCATACTATGCTCCCCGATACTCACACCCATACCGTTCACATCATCGACTTCTATCTGTCCATTAGACAATTTCAGCCATCGTATCGGATCCAAGGTCTACTAACTGCTCCCTCCCATTTCGCCTGTTCAACGAATTTTCTACACCAACTTCCTAACTTCATTTGGCAAAGCGCCACAAACTTCTCTCACTCTCTCGTCGTCGTCGTAGTCGTCGTCGTCGTTGTTGTCGTCGTCGTCGTTGAGCAGCGCTCTGTGTATCTGTTTTGGTGGGTGGCTGGTGTGATGGAGGTTCATGGCTCCTTAAACTCACACTTTCCACTTGAGGATTCATGACGAGGTTCGAGTTTTCCATTAAAATGTATCCTTGTATCCTTTTGTTATGCTGCCCGCCTGTGCTTGAAAGGTTCCAACCAGAGAGAAAAAGAGAGAGCAACGCCAAGAGATATACATATAATGAGAATGAAAGAGGAAAACTTGGATATCCCGAAAGTTTACTTCATCCATGATTCAAAGGACGAATGAAGCACATACATACATGTACATACATACATACACAGGAAAATGAATAAAAGAAAACGCAGAGCAAGAACACGATGGAATAGAAGACAAACTTTTACATTTAACCTCATCCTTCCGGTGTTCCTTCTGCTGCTACTACTTCTTCGTCTTCGATAATATTCTTCATCTTATCCTTTGGACAAAAATTAAAGGACTACATAGCTGCCACTGTATACAGTTATAACGATGCAAAGGATTCTCGCTCAAATTGTCGGAATAAATTCACCGGCTATGGGATACACACACTGCAGAAGGATCTGACTTTGGTTGGGGCGGGGGTAGTGTAGCAATGGAGGAATGAAAACAGATAGAGAGAATAGAATGGTTGCTCTTTGGAAAAGTTTTGTCCGTGTGTTCTTTTGGAATTTCACTTGGGTGCATTTCAGTCTTCCAGCCCATCAAAGGTTAAGAATGGATTCGAAGCCGGTAGGGAGTAGAATAGAGCCTTCGCATCAGAAGCCAATGGCGATGAAGCTTTTGCACTCTTTCTCATTCTCTTTACAATCCTGGCCGATGTTGGTGGACGTTAGTTGGATGCTTAAGGGCGAAACTGTCTTGAATCTTGTTTTGTGTGTTTTATTCGATTCCTTTTGTATTCTATTTGATAAGGAAGTGGAAGGAAAATTAAGATTTAAATTTTTAGACTTAAATAGATGAAAAGAGGAGCAAAGGAATTTTCATCCGAAGGCTGTGGTTGACAGCCAAAGTTGAAGTTCGGAAATAATTGCCCAAGCAAATGGATGTTATACTCTTAATACGGAACAATAGTATTATACGTGTGGTTGATTTTAATCTATTGGCTAGGGATACTGATGAGATATTGGAGTTTTAAGATAAATATTTTTTTTCTTTTTTTGAATCGGATTATTTGAGTCTGGATATCTTAAAAATCCCGTGGAATTTTGAAACAATATACAGAGGTCAACTATTCCTGGTGTTAGCCATTAACAACAATCCTCTCTTTAAGTATATATATTGCCCAGACCTAGAGAAGTATAGAAAATTGACTTAGCTAGTTGCTGCGACTTGCTTTAGACCTAGGTACTTGCTTACCTCTGCTTAAAAACACGATCAAGGGACATTTAAAAGTGAGTACTCGTAAGTATGTACACAGATAAAATTTGAACGTTGGAAGAACCTATGATAATCCAAATACAAATGGACAAGTACCAAGTAGAAAGGAAGCCAACATTTGTCTTAGCATGGGCGAGGTAAAGTTGTTACTAAAACATAAATCTATCCTCTTTCTCGAACCACATGGTATTCCTTTTGAAATTCAACAAGTGCTTCAGCCAGGGATACAGATCGCGTTGAAACGAAATCGAAGACTAAGATGAAATTTCTCGTTCTTTCAGGACTACGACAGGAAAGCAAAATATATATTCTTTCGAATATACATAATAAATTTGATTTAGAAAATAATGAGTATTTTTTCAGTTCTAAGAGAAGAATCGTGCTTCAGGTAAATAGTCGGAGTCCAGAACATAAGAATCATAGAAGCTTCTAGTGAAGAATATCCGCGATAGCTTCTAACCTTTTGCTCCTTAGAGGCTCATGATAATTGTGATAACGATACGACCAATACTTTGAAATCTCTAAATTTTTTTTAAAAAATCCTGTTTGTCTCACCCTCTTTATTAGATCGAATCATCAAAATGTACAACCAATGTACAAAAGTATTACATGGTCGTAAACTTTCATCAAAACAGTCCAAAAGCAGTGCCTAAGTATTACCACATGGAGTGTGAAATAGCTACTCGAAGGAAATGCGAATCATGGTTGGGATGGGACATTAAAACATGCACTTAGTCAGTCTGAGAAATGAGAATGTTGCTACAAGCCAATTTCGGATTTGTCTGGGTGAAAAATCTAGAACCTTTCGATCTGTAGTCTAACGCACTAACCATTTGAACCAGGGCCTTTACTTTGTATGAGGATAATAAAAGTTATTAAAAGGCTCATTGTGGAAAAATATGTATCATACAAGCACGATGGAAGATCAATTCTGAATTGAAGACACATATAGCTCCCACGAAGGATCTTCTTGATTTTGTCACAAAGGCAAACATTTACTAAGCTTTTAGGTCAAAGTCTTAATGCAGAAATAGTAATGAAGTATGCGAATGGGCAACATTTGGAATTACTTCAAAATTACTACAGAAAATCTGAATCGGTTTCCGCAATTCTAAGAGTATATACTTAAATTTTCTGAGATACGCTATTCAGGGTTTGCTAAGGAGGCTGTGTGTTGTATAGTGTAGAAATTTGAATCAACATATTCACTATTGAATGTTCGTGTGCCAGTGAGAGAACTTACTGATCGAAGTCCTGAAAATATCGCAGCCATAAATGGTTTAGATCAGATGGACCCAAGGAAGCTGGTTCAGTGGGCTTTAGGTCACCCAGTTATTCACACATTTTTGGACAGAAAAATATTCTGCTTCCAATACTCATGCGGAGGAGATACTTCAGCCCGTTTGTGCCTATAATGCACAGAAACAGAATATCCTGCTAGAATTGGGCTAAGAAAAGATATGTTTAGGATGTGCGTAGCTGGTCCTGTGGGCTATAGGTCACCCATTTATTCATACATTTTTGGACTGAAAAATTTTCTGCTTCCACTACTCATACGGAGGAGATACTTCAGCCCGTTTGTGCTTATAATACACAGAAACAGAATATCCTGCTAGAAATGGGCTAAGAAAAGATATGTTTAGGATGTGCGTAGCTGGTCCTGTGGGCTGCAGGTCACCCATTTATTCACACATTTTTGGACAGAAAAATGTTCTGCTTCCACTACTCATACGGAGGAGATACTTCAGCCCGTTTGTGCTTATAATACACAGAAACAGAATATCCTGCTAGAATTGAGCTAAGAAAAGATATGTTTAGGATCTGCGTAGCTGGTCCTGTGGGCTGCAGGTCACATATTTATTCACACATTTTTGGACTGAAAAATGTTCTGCTTCAAATACTCATATGGAGGAGATACTTCAGCCCGTTTGTGCTTATAATGCACAGAAACAGAATATCCTGCTAGAATTGAGCTAAGAAAAGATATGTTTAGGATGTGCGTAGCTGGTCCTGTGGGCTGCAGGTCACCCATTTATTCACACATTTTTGGACTGAAAAATGTTCTGCTTCAAATACTCATATGGAGGAGATACTTCAGCCCGTTTGTACCTATAATGCACAGAAACAGAATATCCTGCTAGAATTGAGCTAAGAAAAGATATGTTTAGGATGTGCGTAGCTGGTCCTGTGGGCTGCAGGTCACCCATTTATTCACACATTTTTGGACAGAAAAATATTCATCTTCCTATACTCATACGGAGGAGATACTTCAGCCCGTTTGTGCTTATAATGCACAGAAACAGAATATCGTGCTAGAATTGAGCTAAGAAAAGATATTTTTAGGATGTGCCTTGCTGGTACGGTGGCGTATGTGTAACCCATTTATTCGCACATTTTTGGACAGAAAAATTTTCTGCTTCCAATACTCATACGGAGGAGATACTTCAGCCTGTTTGTACCTATAATGCACAGAAACAGAACATCCTGCTAGAATTGGGCTAAGAAGAGATATTTTTAGGATGTGCGTAGCTGGTCCTGTGGGCTGCAGGTCACCCATTTATTCACACATTTTTGGACAGAAAAATATTCATCTTCCTATACTCATACGGAGGAGATACTTCAGCCCGTTTGTGCTTATAATGCACAGAAACAGAATATCGTGCTAGAATTGAGCTAAGAAAAGATATTTTTAGGATGTGCCTTGCTGGTACGGTGGCGTATGTGTAACCCATTTATTCGCACATTTTTGGACAGAAAAATTTTCTGCTTCCAATACTCATACGGAGGAGATACTTCAGCCTGTTTGTACCTATAATGCACAGAAACAGAACATCCTGCTAGAATTGGGCTAAGAAGAGATATTTTTAGGATGTGCGTAGCTGGTCCTGTGGGCTGCAGGTCACCCATTTATTCACACATTTTTGGACTGAAAAATGTTCTGCTTCAAATACTCATATGGAGGAGATACTTCAGCCCGTTTGTGCTTATAATGCACAGAAACAGAATATCCTGCTAGAATTGAGCTAAGAAAAGATATGTTTAGGATGTGCGTAGCTGGTCCTGTGGGCTGCAGGTCACCCATTTATTCACACATTTTTGGACTGAAAAATGTTCTGCTTCAAATACTCATATGGAGGAGATACTTCAGCCCGTTTGTGCTTATAATGCACAAAAACAGAATATCCTGCTAGAATTGAGCTAAGAAAAGATATTTTTAGGATGTGCCTTGCTGGTACGGTGGCGTATGTGTAACCCATTTATTCGCACATTTTTGGACAGAAAAATGTTCATCTTCCAATACTCATACGGAGGAGATACTTCAGCCCGTTTGTGCTTATAATGCACAAAAACAGAATATCCTGCTAGAATTGAGCTAAGAAAAGATATGTTTAGGATGTGCGTAGCTGGTCCTGTGGGCTGCAGGTCACCCATTTATTCACACATTTTTGGACTGAAAAATGTTCTGCTTCCAATACTCATACGGAGGAGATACTTTAGCCTGTTTGTACCTATAATGCACAGAAACAGAATATCCTGCTAGAGTTGGGCTAAGAAGAGATATTTTTAGGATGTGCGTAGCTGGTCCTGTGGGCTGCAGGTCACCCATTTATTCACACATTTTTGGACAGAAAAATGTTCACCTTCCTATACTCATACGGAAGAGATACTTCAGCCCGTTTGTGCATATAATGCACAGAAACAGAATATCGTGCTAAAATTGAGCTAAGAAAAGATATTTTTAGGATGTGCCTTGCTGGTACGGTGGCGTACGTGTAACCCATTTATTCGCACATTTTTGGACAGAAAAATGTTCATCTTCCAATACTCATACGGAGGAGATACTTCAGCCCGTTTGTGCTTATAATGCACAAAAACAGAATATCCTGCTAGAAATGGGCTAAGAAAAGATATGTTTAGGATGTGCGTGGCTGGTCCTGTGGGCTGCAGGTCACCCATTTATTCACACATTTTTGGACTGAAAAATGTTCTGCTTCCAATACTCATATGGAGTAGATACATCAGCCCGTTTGTGCTTATAATGCACAGAAACAAAATATCCTGCTAGAATTGAGCTAAGAAAAGATATTTTTAGGATGTGTGTTGCTAGTACGGTAGCGTATGTGTAACACATTTATTCCCACATTTTTGGACAGAAAAATGTTCATCTTCCAATACTCATACGGAGGAGATACTTCAGCCCGTTTGTGCCTATAATGCACAAAAACAGAATATCCTGCTAGAAATGGGCTAAGAAAAGATATGTTTAGGATGTGCGTGGCTGGTCCTGTGGGCTGCAGATCACCCATTTATTCACACATTTTTGGACAGAAAAATGTTCATCTTCCAATACTCATACGGAAGAGATACTTCAGCCCGTTTGTGCCTATAATGCACAAAAACAGAATATCCTGCTAGAAATGGGCTAAGAAAAGATATGTTTAGGATGTGCGTAGCTGGTCCTGTGGGCTATAGGTAACCCATTTATTCACACATTTTTGGACTGAAAAATGTTCACCTTCCTATACTCATACGGAAGAGATACTTCAGCCCGTTTGTGCATATAATGCACAGAAACAGAATATCGTGCTAAAATTGAGCTAAGAAAAGATATTTTTAGGATGTGCCTTGCTGGTACGGTGGCGTACGTGTAACCCATTTATTCGCACATTTTTGGACAGAAAAATGTTCATCTTCCAATACTCATACGGAGGAGATACTTCAGCCCGTCTGTGCTTATAATGCACAGAAACAGAATATCCTGCTAGAATTGAGCTAAGAAAAGATATTTTTAGGATGTGCCTTGCTGGTACGGTGGCGTATGTGTAACACATTTATTCGCACATTTTTGGACAGAAAAATTTTCTGCTTCCAATACTCATACGGAGGAGATACTTCAGCCTGTTTGTACCTATAATGCACAGAAACAGAACATCCTGCTAGAATTGGGCTAAGAAGAGATATTTTTAGGATGTGCGTAGCTGGTCCTGTGGGCTACAGGTCACCCATTTATTCACACATTTTTGGACAGAAAAATGTTCATCTTCCTATACTCATACGGAAGAGATACTTCAGCCCGTTTGTACCTATAATGCACAGAAACAGAATATCCTGCTAGAATTGAGCTAAGAAAAGATATGTTTAGGATGTGCGTAGCTGGTCCTGTGGGCTGCAGGTCACCCATTTATTCACACATTTTTGGACAGAAAAATATTCATCTTCCTATACCCATACGGAGGAGATACTTCAGCCCGTTTGTGCTTATAATGCACAGAAACAGAATATCGTGCTAGAATTGAGCCAAGAAAAGATATTTTAAGGATGTGCCTTGCTGGTACGGTGGCGTATGTGTAACCCATTTATTCGCACATTTTTGGACAGAAAAATTTTCTGCTTCCAATACTCATACGGAGGAGATACTTCAGCCTGTTTGTACCTATAATGCACAGAAACAGAACATCCTGCTAGAATTGGGCTAAGAAGAGATATTTTTAGGATGTGCGTAGCTGGTCCTGTGGGCTGCAGGTCACCCATTTATTCACACATTTTTGGACTGAAAAATGTTCTGCTTCAAATACTCATATGGAGGAGATACTTCAGCCCGTTTGTGCTTATAATGCACAGAAACAGAATATCCTGCTAGAATTGAGCTAAGAAAAGATATGTTTAGGATGTGCGTAGCTGGTCCTGTGGGCTGCAGGTCACCCATTTATTCACACATTTTTGGACAGAAAAATATTCATCTTCCTATACTCATACGGAGGAGATACTTCAGCCCGTTTGTGCTTATAATGCACAGAAACAGAATATCGTGCTAGAATTGAGCTAAGAAAAGATATTTTAAGGATGTGCCTTGCTGGTACGGTGGCGTATGTGTAACCCATTTATTCGCACATTTTTGGACAGAAAAATTTTCTGCTTCCAATACTCATACGGAGGAGATACTTCAGCCTGTTTGTACCTATAATGCACAGAAACAGAATATCCTGCTAGAATTGGGCTAAGAAGAGATATTTTTAGGATGTGCGTAGCTGGTCCTGTGGGCTGCAGGTCACCCATTTATTCACACATTTTTGGACAGAAAAATGTTCACCTTCCTATACTCATACGGAAGAGATACTTCAGCCCGTTTGTGCTTATAATGCACAGAAACAAAATATCCTGCTAGAATTGAGCTAAGAAAAGATATTTTTAGAATGTGCCTTGCTGGTACGGTGGCGTATGTGTAACCCATTTATTCGCACATTTTTGGACAGACAAATTTTCTGCTTCCAATACTCATACGGAGGAGATACTTCAGCCTGTTTGTACCTATAATGCACAGAAACAGAACATCCTACTAGAATTGGGCTAAGAAGAGATATTTTTAGGATGTGCGTAGCTGGTCCTGTGGGCTGCAGGTCACCCATTTATTCACACATTTTTGGACAGAAAAATGTTCATCTTCCTATACTCATACGGAAGAGATACTTCAGCCCGTTTGTACCTATAATGCACAGAAACAGAACATCCTGCTAGAATTGTGCTAAGAAGAGATATTTTTAGGATGTGCGTAGCTGGTCCTGTGGGCTGCAGGTCACCCATTTATTCACACATTTTTGGACAGAAAAATATTCATCTTCCTATACTCATACGGAGGAGATACTTCAGCCCGTTTGTGCTTATAATGCACAGAAACAGAATATCGTGCTAGAATTGAGCTAAGAAAAGATATTTTAAGGATGTGCCTTGCTGGTACGGTGGCGTATGTGTAACCCATTTATTCGCACATTTTTGGACAGAAAAATGTTCATCTTCCAATACTCATACGGAGGAGATACTTCAGCCCGTCTGTGCTTATAATGCACAGAAACAGAATATCCTGCTAGAATTGAGCTAAAAAAGGATATGTTTAGGATGTGCATAGCTGGTCCTGTGGGCTATAGGTCACCCAGTTATTCACACATTTTTGGACTGAAAAATTTTCTGCTTCCAATACTCATACGGAGGAGATACTTCAGCCCGTCTATGCTTATAATGCACAGAAACAGAATATCCTGCTAGAATTGAGCTAAGAAAAGATATTTTTAGGATGTGCGTTGCTGGTACGGTGGCGTATGTGTAACACATTTATTCGCACATTTTTGGACAGAAAAATGTTCATCTTCCAATACTCATACGGAGGAGATACTTCAGCCCGTTTGTGCCTATAATGCACAAAAACAGAATATCCTGCTAGAAATGGGCTAAGAAAAGATATGTTTAGGATGTGCATAGCTGGTCCTGTGGGCTATAGGTCACCCAGTTATTCACACATTTTTGGACAGACAAATTTTCTGCTTCCAATACTCATACGGAGGAGATACTTCAGCCTGTTTGTACCTATAATGCACAGAAACAGAATATCCTGCTAGAATTGGGCTAAGAAGAGATATTTTTAGGATGTGCGTAGCTGGTCCTGTGGGCTGCAGGTCACCCATTTATTCACACATTTTTGGACAGAAAAATATTCATCTTCCTATACTCATACGGAGGAGATACTTCAGCCCGTTTGTGCTTATAATGCACAGAAACAGAATATCGTGCTAGAATTGAGCTAAGAAAAGATATTTTAAGGATGTGCATTGCTGGTACGGTGGCGTATGTGTAACCCATTTATTCGCACATTTTTGGACAGAAAAATTTTCTGCTTCCAATACTCATACGGAGGAGATACTTCAGCCTGTTTGTACCTATAATGCACAGAAACAGAATATCCTGCTAGAATTGGGCTAAGAAGAGATATTTTTAGGATGTGCGTAGCTGGTCCTGTGGGCTGCAGGTCACCCATTTATTCACACATTTTTGGACAGAAAAATGTTCACCTTCCTATACTCATACGGAAGAGATACTTCAGCCCGTTTGTGCATATAATGCACAGAAACAAAATATCCTGCTAGAATTGAGCTAAGAAAAGATATTTTTAGGATGTGCCTTGCTGGTACGGTGGCGTATGTGTAACCCATTTACTCGCACATTTTTGGACAGACAAATTTTCTGCTTCCAATACTCATACGGAGGAGATACTTCAGCCTGTTTGTACCTATAATGCACAGAAACAGAACATCCTACTAGAATTGGGCTAAGAAGAGATATTTTTAGGATGTGCGTAGCTGGTCCTGTGGGCTGCAGGTCACCCATTTATTCACACATTTTTGGACAGAAAAATGTTCATCTTCCTATACTCATACGGAAGAGATACTTCAGCCCGTTTGTACCTATAATGCACAGAAACAGAACATCCTGCTAGAATTGTGCTAAGAAGAGATATTTTTAGGATGTGCGTAGCTGGTCCTGTGGGCTGCAGGTCACCCATTTATTCACACATTTTTGGACAGAAAAATGTTCATCTTCCAATTCTCATACGGAGGAGATACTTCAGCCCGTCTGTGCTTATAATGCACAGAAACAGAATATCCTGCTAGAATTGAGCTAAAAAAGGATATGTTTAGGATGTGCATAGCTGGTCCTGTGGGCTATAGGTCACCCAGTTATTCACACATTTTTGGACTGAAAAATTTTCATCTTCCAATACTCATACGGAGGAGATACTTCAGCCCGTCTATGCTTATAATGCACAGAAACAGAATATCCTGCTAGAATTGAGCTAAGAAAAGATATTTTTAGGATGTGCGTTGCTGGTACGGTGGCGTATGTGTAACACATTTATTCGCACATTTTTGGACAGAAAAATGTTCATCTTCCAATACTCATACGGAGGAGATACTTCAGCCCGTTTGTGCCTATAATGCACAAAAACAGAATATCCTGCTAGAAATGGGCTAAGAAAAGATATGTTTAGGATGTGCATAGCTGGTCCTGTGGGCTATAGGTCACCCAGTTATTCACACATTTTTGGACTGAAAAATGTTCATCTTCCAATACTCATACGGAGGAGATACTTCAGCCCGTTTGTGCTTATAATGCACAAAAACAGAATATCCTGCTAGAAATGGGCTAAGAAAAGATATGCTTAGGATGTGCGTAGCTGGTCCTGTGGGCTATAGGTAACCAATTTATTCACACATTTTTGGACTGAAAAATTTTCTGCTTCCAATACTCATATGGAGGAGATACTTCAGCCCGTTTGTGCTTATAATGCACAGAAACAGAATATCCTGCTAGAATTGAGCTAAGAAAAGATATGTTTAGGATGTGCGTAGCTGGTCCTGTGGGCTGCAGGTCACCCATTTATTCACACATTTTTGGACTGAAAAATGTTCTGCTTCAAATACTCATATGGAGGAGATACTTCAGCCCGTTTGTGCTTATAATGCACAGAAACAGAATATCCTGCTAGAATTAAGCTAAGAAAAGATATGTTTAGGATGTGCGTAGCTGGTCCTGTGGGCTGCAGGTCACCCATTTATTCACACATTTTTGGACAGAAAAATATTCATCTTCCTATACTCATACGGAGGAGATACTTCAGCCCGTTTGTGCTTATAATGCACAGAAACAGAATATCGTGCTAGAATTGAGCTAAGAAAAGATATTTTAAGGATGTGCCTTGGTGGTACGGTGGCGTATGTGTAACCCATTTATTCGCACATTTTTGGACAGAAAAATTTTCTGCTTCCAATACTCATACGGAGGAGATACTTTAGCCTGTTTGTACCTATAATGCACAGAAACAGAATATCCTGCTAGAGTTGGGCTAAGAAGAGATATTTTTAGGATGTGCGTAGCTGGTCCTGTGGGCTGCAGGTCACCCATTTATTCACACATTTTTGGACAGAAAAATGTTCATCTTCCAATACTCATACGGAGGAGATACTTCAGCCCGTCTGTGCTTATAATGCACAGAAACAGAATATCCTGCTAGAATTGAGCTAAAAAAGGATATGTTTAGGATGTGCATAGCTGGTCCTGTGGGCTATAGGTCACCCAGTTATTCACACATTTTTGGACTGAAAAATTTTCTGCTTCCAATACTCATACGGAGGAGATACTTCAGCCCGTCTGTGCTTATAATGCACAGAAACAGAATATCCTGCTAGAATTGAGCTAAGAAAAGATATTTTTAGGATGTGCGTTGCTGGTACGGTGGCGTATGTGTAACACATTTATTCGCACATTTTTGGACAGAAAAATGTTCATCTTCCAATACTCATACGGAGGAGATACTTCAGCCCGTTTGTGCCTATAATGCACAAAAACAGAATATCCTGCTAGAAATGGGCTAAGAAAAGATATGTTTAGGATGTGCGTAGCTGGTCCTGTGGGCTGCAGGTCACCCATGTATTCATACATTTTTGGACAGAAAAATGTTCATCTTCCAATACTCAAACGGAGGAGATACTTCAGCCCGTCTGTGCTTATAATGCACAAAAACAGAATATCCTGCTAGAATTGAGCTAAAAAAGGATATGTTTAGGATGTGCATAGCTGGTCCTGTGGGCTATAGGTCACCCAGTTATTCACACATTTTTGGACTGAAAAATGTTCATCTTCCAATACTCATACGGAGGAGACACTTCAGCCCGTTTGTGCTTATAATGCACAAAAACAGAATATCCTGCTAGAAATGGGCTAAGAAAAGGTATGTTTAGGATGTGCGTAGCTGGTCCTGTGGGCTATAGGTAACCCATTTATTCACACATTTTTGGACTGAAAAATTTTCTGCTTCCAATACTCATACGGAGGAGATACTTCAGCCCGTCTGTGCTTATAATGCACAGAAACAGAATATCCTGCTAGAATTGAGCTAAGAAAAGATATTTTTAGGATGTGCCTTGCTGGTACGGTGGCGTATGTGTAACCCATTTATTCGCACATTTTTGGACAGAAAAATGTTCATCTTCCAATACTCATACGGAGGAGATACTTCAGCCCCTTTGTGCTTATAATGCACAGAAACAGAATATCGTGCTAGAATTGAGCTAAGAAAAGATATTTTAAGGATGTGCCTTACTGGTACGGTGGCGTATGTGTAACCCATTTATTCGCACATTTTTGGACAGAAAAATTTTCTGCTTCCAATACTCATACGGAGGAGATACTTCAGCCTGTTTGTACCTATAATGCACAGAAACAGAATATCCTGCTAGAATTGGGTTAAGAAGAGATATTTTTAGGCTGTGCGTAGCTGGTCCTGTGGGCTGCAGGTCACCCATTTATTCACACATTTTTGGACAGAAAAATGTTCACCTTCCTATACTCATACGGAAGAGATACTTCAGCCCGTTTGTGCATATAATGCACAGAAACAGAATATCGTGCTAAAATTGAGCTAAGAAAACATATTTTTAGTATGTGCGTTGCTGGTTCGGTGGCGTATGTGTAACGCATTTATTCGCACATTTTTGGACATAAAAATTTTCTGCTTCCAATACTCATACGGAGGAGATACTTCAGCCTGTTTGTACCTATAATGCACAGAAACAGAATATCCTGCTAGAATTGGGCTAAGAAGAGATATTTTTAGGATGTGCGTAGCTGGTCCTGTGGGCTGCAGGTCACCCATTTATTCACACATTTTTGGACAGAAAAATGTTCATCTTCCAATACTCATACGGAGGAGATACTTCAGCCCGTCTGTGCTTATAATGCACAGAAACAGAATATCCTGCTAGAATTGAGCTAAAAAAGGATATGTTTAGGATGTGCATAGCTGGTCCTGTGGGCTGCAGGTCACCCATTTATTCACACATTTTTGGACTGAAAAATGTTCTGCTTCCAATACTCATATGGAGTAGATACATCAGCCCGTTTGTGCTTATAATGCACAGAAACAAAATATCCTGCTAGAATTGAGCTAAGAAAAGATATTTTTAGGATGTGTGTTGCTAGTACGGTAGCGTATGTGTAACACATTTATTCGCACATTTTTGGACAGAAAAATGTTCATCTTCCAATACTCATACGGAGGAGATACTTCAGCCCGTTTGTGCCTATAATGCACAAAAACAGAATATCCTGCTAGAAATGGGCTAAGAAAAGATATGTTTAGGATGTGCGTGGCTGGTCCTGTGGGCTGCAGATCACCCATTTATTCACACATTTTTGGACAGAAAAATGTTCATCTTCCAATACTCATACGGAGGAGATACTTCAGCCCGTCTGTGCTTATAATGCACAGAAACAGAATATCCTGCTAGAATTGAGCTAAAAAAGGATATGTTTAGGATGTGCATAGCTGGTCCTGTGGGCTGCAGGTCACCCATTTATTCACACATTTTTGGACTGAAAAATTTTCTGCTTCCAATACTCATACGGAGGAGATACTTCAGCCCGTCTGTGCTTATAATGCACAGAAACAGAATATCCTGCTAGAATTGAGCTAAGAAAAGATATTTTTAGGATGTGCCTTGCTGGTACGGTGGCGTATGTGTAACCCATTTATTCGCACATTTTTGGACAGAAAAATGTTCATCTTCCAATACTCATACGGAGGAGATACTTCAGCCCGTTTGTGCCTATAATGCACAAAAACAGAATTTCCTGCTAGAAATGGGCTAAGAAAAGATATGTTTAGGATGTGCGTGGCTGGTCCTGTGGGCTGCAGGTCACCCATTTATTCACACATTTTTGGACTGAAAAATGTTCTGCTTCCAATACTCATATGGAGTAGATACATCAGCCCGTTTGTGCTTATAATGCACAGAAACAAAATATCCTGCTAGAATTGAGCTAAGAAAAGATATTTTTAGGATGTGTGTTGCTAGTACGGTAGCGTATGTGTAACACATTTATTCCCACATTTTTGGACAGAAAAATGTTCATCTTCCAATACTCATACGGAGGAGATACTTCAGCCCGTTTGTGCCTATAATGCACAAAAACAGAATATCCTGCTAGAAATGGGCTAAGAAAAGATATGTTTAGGATGTGCGTGGCTGGTCCTGTGGGCTGCAGATCACCCATTTATTCACACATTTTTGGACAGAAAAATGTTCATCTTCCAATACTCATACGGAAGAGATACTTCAGCCCGTTTGTGCCTATAATGCACAAAAACAGAATATCCTGCTAGAAATGGGCTAAGAAAAGATATGTTTAGGATGTGCGTAGCTGGTCCTGTGGGCTGCAGGTCACCCATGTATTCATACATTTTTGGACAGAAAAATGTTCATCTTCCAATACTCATACGGAGGAGATACTTCAGCCCGTCTGTGCTTATAATGCACAGAAACAGAATATCCTGCTAGAATTGAGCTAAAAAAGGATATGTTTAGGATGTGCATAGCTGGTCCTGTGGGCTATAGGTCACCTAGTTACTTACACATTTTTGGACTGAAAAATGTTCATCTTCCAATACTCATACGGAGGAGATACTTCAGCCCGTTTGTGCTTATAATGCACAAAAACAGAATATCCTGCTAGAAATGGGCTAAGAAAAGATATGTTTAGGATGTGCGTAGCTGGTCCTGTGGGCTATAGGTAACCCATTTATTCACACATTTTTGGACTGAAAAATGTTCATCTTCCAATACTCATACGGAGGAGATACTTCAGCCCGTTTGTGCTTATAATGCACAAAAACAGAATATCCTGCTAGAAATGGGCTAAGAAAAGATATGTTTAGGATGTGCGTAGCTGGTCCTGTGGGCTATAGGTAACCCATTTATTCACACATTTTTGGACTGAAAAATTTTCTGCTTCCAATACTCATACGGAGGAGATACTTCAGCCCGTCTGTGCTTATAATGCACAGAAACAGAATATCCTGCTAGAATTGAGCTAAGAAAAGATATTTTTAGGATGTGCGTTGCTGGTACGGTGGCGTATGTGTAACACATTTATTCGCACATTTTTGGACTGAAAAATGTTCATCTTCCAATACTCATACGGAGGAGATACTTCAGCCCGTTTGTGCCTATAATGCACAAAAACAGAATATCCTGCTAGAAATGGGCTAAGAAAAGATATGTTTAGGATGTGCGTGGCTGGTCCTGTGGGCTGCAGGTCACCCATTTATTCACACATTTTTGGACTGAAAAATGTTCTGTTTCCAATACTCATATGGAGTAGATACATCAGCCCGTTTGTGCTTATAATGCACAGAAACAAAATATCCTGCTAGAATTGAGCTAAGAAAAGATATTTTTAGGATGTGCCTTGCTGGTACGGTGGCGTATGTGTAACCCATTTATTCGCACATTTTTGGACAGAAAAATGTTCATCTTCCAATACTCATACGGAGGAGATACTTCAGCCCGTCTGTGCCTATAATGCACAGAAACAGAATATCCTGCTAGAATTGAGCTAAAAAAGGATATGTTTAGGATGTGCATAGCTGGTCCTGTGGGCTATAGGTCACCCAGTTATTCACACATTTTTGGACTGAAAAATGTTCATCTTCCAATACTCATACGGAGGAGATACTTCAGCCCGTTTGTGCTTATAATGCACAAAAACAGAATATCCTGCTAGAATTGAGCTAAGAAAAGATATGTTTAGGATGTGCGTAGCTGGTCCTGTGGGCTATAGGTAACCCATTTATTCACACATTTTTGGACTGAAAAATTTTCTGCTTCCAATACTCATACGGAGGAGATACTTCAGCCCGTCTGTGCTTATAATGCACAGAAACAGAATATCCTGCTAGAATTGAGCTAAGAAAAGATATTTTTAGGATGTGCGTTGCTGGTACGGTGGCGTATGTGTAACACATTTATTCGCACATTTTTGGACTGAAAAATGTTCATCTTCCAATACTCATACGGAGGAGATACTTCAGCCCGTTTGTGCCTATAATGCACAAAAACAGAATATCCTGCTAGAAATGGGCTAAGAAAAGATATGTTTAGGATGTGCGTGGCTGGTCCTGTGGGCTGCAGGTCACCCATTTATTCACACATTTTTGGACTGAAAAATGTTCTGTTTCCAATACTCATATGGAGTAGATACATCAGCCCGTTTGTGCTTATAATGCACAGAAACAAAATATCCTGCTAGAAATGGGCTAAGAAAAGATATTTTTAGGATGTGCCTTGCTGGTACGGTGGCGTATGTGTAACCCATTTATTCGCACATTTTTGGACTGAAAAATTTTCTGCTTCCAATACTCATACGGAGGAGATACTTCAGCCTGTTTGTACCTATAATGCACAGAAACAGAATATCCTGCTAGAGTTGGGCTAAGAAGAGATATTTTTAGGATGTGCGTAGCTGGTCCTGTGGGCTGCAGGTCACCCATTTATTCACACATTTTTGGACAGAAAAATGTTCACCTTCCTATACTCATACGGAAGAGATACTTCAGCCCGTTTGTGCATATAATGCACAGAAACAGAATATCGTGCTAAAATTGAGCTAAGAAAAGATATTTTTAGGATGTGCCTTGCTGGTACGGTGGCGTATGTGTAACACATTTATTCGCACATTTTTGGACAGAAAAATGTTCATCTTCCAATACTCATACGGAGGAGATACTTCAGCCCGTTTGTGCCTATAATGCACAAAAACAGAATATCCTGCTAGAAATGGGCTAAGAAAAGATATGTTTAGGATGTGCATAGCTGGTCCTGTGGGCTATAGGTCACCCAGTTATTCACACATTTTTGGACTGAAAAATGTTCATCTTCCAATACTCATACGGAGGAGATACTTCAGCCCGTTTGTGCTTATAATGCACAAAAACAGAATATCCTGCTAGAAATGGGCTAAGAAAAGATATTTTTAGGATGTGCCTTGCTGGTACGGTGGCGTATGTGTAACCCATTTATTCGCACATTTTTGGACAGAAAAATGTTCATCTTCCAATACTCATACGGAGGAGATACTTCAGCCCGTTTGTGCTTATAATGCACAAAAACAGAATATCCTGCTAGAAATGGGCTAAGAAAAGATATGTTTAGGATGTGCGTAGCTGGTCCTGTGGGCTATAGGTAACCCATTTATTCACACATTTTTGGACTGAAAAATTTTCTGCTTCCAATACTCATACGGAGGAGATACTTCAGCCCGTCTGTGCTTATAATGCACAGAAACAGAATATCCTGCTAGAAATGGGCTAAGAAAAGATATGTTTAGGATGTGCGTAGCTGGTCCTGTGGCGTATGTGTAACACATTTATTCGCACATTTTTGGACAGAAAAATGTTCACCTTCCAATACTCATACGGAGGAGATACTTCAGCCCGTTTGTGCTTATAATGCACAGAAACAGAATATCGTGCTAAAATTGAGCTAAGAAAAGATATTTTTAGGATGTGCCTTGCTGGTACGGTGGCGTATGTGTAACACATTTATTCGCACATTTTTGGACAGAAAAATGTTCATCTTCCAATACTCATACGGAGGAGATACTTCAGCCCGTTTGTGCCTATAATGCACAAAAACAGAATATCCTGCTAGAAATGGGCTAAGAAAAGATATGTTTAGGATGTGCATAGCTGGTCCTGTGGGCTATAGGTCACCCAGTTATTCACACATTTTTGGACTGAAAAATGTTCATCTTCCAATACTCATACGGAGGAGATACTTCAGCCCGTTTGTGCTTATAATGCACAAAAACAGAATATCCTGCTAGAAATGGGCTAAGAAAAGATATTTTTAGGATGTGCCTTGCTGGTACGGTGGCGTATGTGTAACCCATTTATTCGCACATTTTTGGACAGAAAAATGTTCATCTTCCAATACTCATACGGAGGAGATACTTCAGCCCGTTTGTGCTTATAATGCACAAAAACAGAATATCCTGCTAGAAATGGGCTAAGAAAAGATATGTTTAGGATGTGCGTAGCTGGTCCTGTGGGCTATAGGTAACCCATTTATTCACACATTTTTGGACTGAAAAATTTTCTGCTTCCAATACTCATACGGAGGAGATACTTCAGCCTGTTTGTACCTATAATGCACAGAAACAGAATATCCTGCTAGAGTTGGGCTAAGAAGAGATATTTTTAGGATGTGCGTAGCTGGTCCTGTGGGCTGCAGGTCACCCATTTATTCACACATTTTTGGACAGAAAAATGTTCACCTTCCTATACTCATACGGAAGAGATACTTCAGCCCGTTTGTGCATATAATGCACAGAAACAGAATATCCTGCTAGAATTGAGCTAAAAAAGGATATGTTTAGGATGTGCATAGCTGGTCCTGTGGGCTATAGGTCACCCAGTTATTCACACATTTTTGGACTGAAAAATGTTCATCTTCCAATACTCATACGGAGGAGATACTTCAGCCCGTTTGTACCTATAATGCACAGAAACAGAATATCCTGCTAGAAATGGGCTAAGAAAAGATATGTTTAGGATGTGCGTAGCTGGTCCTGTGGGCTATAGGTAACCCATTTATTCACACATTTTTGGACTGAAAAATTTTCTGCTTCCAATACTCATACGGAGGAGATACTTCAGCCCGTCTGTGCTTATAATGCACAGAAACAGAATATCCTGCTAGAATTGAGCTAAGAAAAGATATTTTTAGGATGTGCGTTGCTGGTACGGTGGCGTATGTGTAACACATTTATTCGCACATTTTTGGACTAAAAAATGTTCATCTTCCAATACTCATACGGAGGAGATACTTCAGCCCGTTTGTGCCTATAATGCACAAAAACAGAATATCCTGCTAGAAATGGGCTAAGAAAAGATATGTTTAGGATGTGCGTGGCTGGTCCTGTGGGCTGCAGGTCACCCATTTATTCACACATTTTTGGACTGAAAAATGTTCATCTTCCAATACTCATACGGAGGAGATACTTCAGCCCGTTTGTGCTTATAATGCACAAAAACAGAATATCCTGCTAGAAATGGGCTAAGAAAAGATATGTTTAGGATGTGCGTAGCTGGTCCTGTGGGCTATAGGTAACCCATTTATTCACACATTTTTGGACTGAAAAATTTTCTGCTTCCAATACTCATACGGAGGAGATACTTCAGCCCGTCTGTGCTTATAATGCACAGAAACAGAATATCCTGCTAGAATTGAGCTAAGAAAAGATATTTTTAGGATGTGCGTTGCTGGTACGGTGGCGTATGTGTAACCCATTTATTCGCACATTTTTGGACAGAAAAATGTTCATCTTCCAATACTCATACGGAGTAGATACATCAGCCCGTTTGTGCTTATAATGCACAGAAACAAAATATCCTGCTAGAATTGAGCTAAGAAAAGATATTTTTAGGATGTGCCTTGCTGGTACGGTGGCGTATGTGTAACCCATTTATTCGCACATTTTTGGAGAGAAAAATGTTCATCTTCCAATACTCCAATACGGAGGAGATACTTCAGCCCGTCTGTGCCTATAATGCACAGAAACAGAATATCCTGCTAGAATTGAGCTAAAAAAGGATATGTTTAGGATGTGCATAGCTGGTCCTGTGGGCTATAGGTCACCCAGTTATTCACACATTTTTGGACTGAAAAATGTTCATCTTCCAATACTCATACGGAGGAGATACTTCAGCCCGTTTGTGCTTATAATGCACAAAAACAGAATATCCTGCTAGAAATGGGCTAAGAAGAGATATGTTTAGGATGTGCGTAGCTGGTCCTGTGGGCTATAGGTAACCCATTTATTCACACATTTTTGGACAGAAAAATTTTCATCTTCCAATACTCATACGGAGGAGATACTTCAGCCCGTCTGTGCCTATAATGCACAGAAACAGAATATCCTGCTAGAATTGAGCTAAAAAAGGATATGTTTAGGATGTGAATAGCTGGTCCTGTGGGCTATAGGTCACCCAGTTATTCACACATTTTTGGACTGAAAAATGTTCATCTTCCAATACTCATACGGAGGAGATACTTCAGCCCGTTTGTGCTTATAATGCACAAAAACAGAATATCCTGCTAGAAATGGGCTAAGAAAAGATATGTTTAGGATGTGCGTAGCTGGTCCTGTGGGCTATAGGTAACCCATTTATTCACACATTTTTGGACTGAAAAATTTTCTGCTTCCAATACTCATACGGAGGAGATACTTCAGCCTGTTTGTACCTATAATGCACAGAAACAGAATATCCTGCTAGAGTTGGGCTAAGAAGAGATATTTTTAGGATGTGCGTAGCTGGTCCTGTGGGCTGCAGGTCACCCATTTATTCACACATTTTTGGACAGAAAAATGTTCACCTTCCTATACTCATACGGAAGAGATACTTCAGCCCGTTTGTGCATATAATGCACAGAAACAGAATATCGTGCTAAAATTGAGCTAAGAAAAGATATTTTTAGGATGTGCCTTGCTGGTACGGTGGCGTATGTGTAACACATTTATTCGCACATTTTTGGACAGAAAAATGTTCATCTTCCAATACTCATACGGAGGAGATACTTCAGCCCGTTTGTGCCTATAATGCACAAAAACAGAATATCCTGCTAGAAATGGGCTAAGAAAAGATATGTTTAGGATGTGCATAGCTGGTCCTGTGGGCTATAGGTCACCCAGTTATTCACACATTTTTGGACTGAAAAATGTTCATCTTCCAATACTCATACGGAGGAGATACTTCAGCCCGTTTGTGCTTATAATGCACAAAAACAGAATATCCTGCTAGAAATGGGCTAAGAAAAGATATTTTTAGGATGTGCCTTGCTGGTACGGTGGCGTATGTGTAACCCATTTATTCGCACATTTTTGGACAGAAAAATGTTCATCTTCCAATACTCATACGGAGGAGATACTTCAGCCCGTCTGTGCTTATAATGCACAGAAACAGAATATCCTGCTAGAATTGAGCTAAGAAAAGATATTTTTAGGATGTGCCTTGCTGGTACGGTGGCGTATGTGTAACACATTTATTCGCACATTTTTGGACAGAAAAATTTTCTGCTTCCAATACTCATACGGAGGAGATACTTCAGCCTGTTTGTACCTATAATGCACAGAAACAGAACATCCTGCTAGAATTGGGCTAAGAAGAGATATTTTTAGGATGTGCGTAGCTGGTCCTGTGGGCTACAGGTCACCCATTTATTCACACATTTTTGGACAGAAAAATGTTCATCTTCCTATACTCATACGGAAGAGATACTTCAGCCCGTTTGTACCTATAATGCACAGAAACAGAATATCCTGCTAGAATTGAGCTAAGAAAAGATATGTTTAGGATGTGCGTAGCTGGTCCTGTGGGCTATAGGTAACCCATTTATTCACACATTTTTGGACTGAAAAATTTTCTGCTTCCAATACTCATACGGAGGAGATACTTCAGCCCGTCTGTGCTTATAATGCACAGAAATAGAATATCCTGCTAGAATTGAGCTAAGAAAAGATATTTTTAGGATGTGCGTTGCTGGTACGGTGGCGTATGTGTAACACATTTATTCGCACATTTTTGGACTGAAAAATGTTCATCTTCCAATACTCATACGGAGGAGATACTTCAGCCCGTCTGTGCCTATAATGCACAGAAACAGAATATCCTGCTAGAATTGAGCTAAAAAAGGATATGTTTAGGATGTGAATAGCTGGTCCTGTGGGCTATAGGTCACCCAGTTATTCACACATTTTTGGACTGAAAAATGTTCATCTTCCAATACTCATACGGAGGAGATACTTCAGCCCGTTTGTGCTTATAATGCACAAAAACAGAATATCCTGCTAGAAATGGGCTAAGAAAAGATATGTTTAGGATGTGCGTAGCTGGTCCTGTGGGCTATAGGTAACCCATTTATTCACACATTTTTGGACTGAAAAATTTTCTGCTTCCAATACTCATACGGAGGAGATACTTCAGCCTGTTTGTACCTATAATGCACAGAAACAGAATATCCTGCTAGAGTTGGGCTAAGAAGAGATATTTTTAGGATGTGCGTAGCTGGTCCTGTGGGCTGCAGGTCACCCATTTATTCACACATTTTTGGACAGAAAAATGTTCACCTTCCTATACTCATACGGAAGAGATACTTCAGCCCGTTTGTGCATATAATGCACAGAAACAGAATATCGTGCTAAAATTGAGCTAAGAAAAGATATTTTTAGGATGTGCCTTGCTGGTACGGTGGCGTATGTGTAACCCATTTATTCGCACATTTTGGACAGAAAAATGTTCATCTTCCAATACTCATACGGAGGAGATACTTCAGCCCGTTTGTGCCTATAATGCACAAAAACAGAATATCCTGCTAGAAATGGGCTAAGAAAAGATATGTTTAGGATGTGCGTGGCTGGTCCTGTGGGCTGCAGGTCACCCATTTATTCACACATTTTTGGACTGAAAAATGTTCTGTTTCCAATACTCATATGGAGTAGATACATCAGCCCGTTTGTGCTTATAATGCACAGAAACAAAATATCCTGCTAGAATTGAGCTAAGAAAAGATATTTTTAGGATGTGCCTTGCTGGTACGGTGGCGTATGTGTAACCCATTTATTCGCACATTTTTGGACAGAAAAATGTTCATCTTCCAATACTCATACGGAGGAGATACTTCAGCCCGTCTGTGCCTATAATGCACAGAAACAGAATATCCTGCTAGAATTGAGCTAAAAAAGGATATGTTTAGGATGTGCATAGCTGGTCCTGTGGGCTATAGGTCACCCAGTTATTCACACATTTTTGGACTGAAAAATGTTCATCTTCCAATACTCATACGGAGGAGATACTTCAGCCCGTTTGTGCTTATAATGCACAAAAACAGAATATCCTGCTAGAAATGGGCTAAGAAAAGATATGTTTAGGATGTGCGTAGCTGGTCCTGTGGGCTATAGGTAACCCATTTATTCACACATTTTTGGACTGAAAAATTTTCTGCTTCCAATACTCATACGGAGGAGATACTTCAGCCCGTCTGTGCTTATAATGCACAGAAACAGAATATCCTGCTAGAATTGAGCTAAGAAAAGATATTTTTAGGATGTGCGTTGCTGGTACGGTGGCGTATGTGTAACACATTTATTCGCACATTTTTGGACTGAAAAATGTTCATCTTCCAATACTCATACGGAGGAGATACTTCAGCCCGTCTGTGCCTATAATGCACAGAAACAGAATATCCTGCTAGAATTGAGCTAAAAAAGGATATGTTTAGGATGTGAATAGCTGGTCCTGTGGGCTATAGGTCACCCAGTTATTCACACATTTTTGGACTGAAAAATGTTCATCTTCCAATACTCATACGGAGGAGATACTTCAGCCCGTTTGTGCTTATAATGCACAAAAACAGAATATCCTGCTAGAAATGGGCTAAGAAAAGATATGTTTAGGATGTGCGTAGCTGGTCCTGTGGGCTATAGGTAACCCATTTATTCACACATTTTTGGACTGAAAAATTTTCTGCTTCCAATACTCATACGGAGGAGATACTTCAGCCTGTTTGTACCTATAATGCACAGAAACAGAATATCCTGCTAGAGTTGGGCTAAGAAGAGATATTTTTAGGATGTGCGTAGCTGGTCCTGTGGGCTGCAGGTCACCCATTTATTCACACATTTTTGGACAGAAAAATGTTCACCTTCCTATACTCATACGGAAGAGATACTTCAGCCCGTTTGTGCATATAATGCACAGAAACAGAATATCGTGCTAAAATTGAGCTAAGAAAAGATATTTTTAGGATGTGCCTTGCTGGTACGGTGGCGTATGTGTAACCCATTTATTCGCACATTTTGGACAGAAAAATGTTCATCTTCCAATACTCATACGGAGGAGATACTTCAGCCCGTTTGTGCCTATAATGCACAAAAACAGAATATCCTGCTAGAAATGGGCTAAGAAAAGATATGTTTAGGATGTGCGTGGCTGGTCCTGTGGGCTGCAGGTCACCCATTTATTCACACATTTTTGGACTGAAAAATGTTCTGTTTCCAATACTCATATGGAGTAGATACATCAGCCCGTTTGTGCTTATAATGCACAGAAACAAAATATCCTGCTAGAATTGAGCTAAGAAAAGATATTTTTAGGATGTGCCTTGCTGGTACGGTGGCGTATGTGTAACCCATTTATTCGCACATTTTTGGACAGAAAAATGTTCATCTTCCAATACTCATACGGAGGAGATACTTCAGCCCGTCTGTGCCTATAATGCACAGAAACAGAATATCCTGCTAGAATTGAGCTAAAAAAGGATATGTTTAGGATGTGCATAGCTGGTCCTGTGGGCTATAGGTCACCCAGTTATTCACACATTTTTGGACTGAAAAATGTTCATCTTCCAATACTCATACGGAGGAGATACTTCAGCCCGTTTGTGCCTATAATGCACAAAAACAGAATATCCTGCTAGAAATGGGCTAAGAAAAGATATGTTTAGGATGTGCGTGGCTGGTCCTGTGGGCTGCAGGTCACCCATTTATTCACACATTTTTGGACTGAAAAATGTTCATCTTCCAATACTCATACGGAGGAGATACTTCAGCCCGTTTGTGCTTATAATGCACAAAAACAGAATATCCTGCTAGAAATGGGCTAAGAAAAGATATGTTTAGGATGTGCGTAGCTGGTCCTGTGGGCTATAGGTAACCCATTTATTCACACATTTTTGGACTGAAAAATTTTCTGCTTCCAATACTCATACGGAGGAGATACTTCAGCCCGTCTGTGCTTATAATGCACAAAAACAGAATATCCTGCTAGAATTGAGCTAAGAAAAGATATTTTTAGGATGTGCGTTGCTGGTACGGTGGCGTATGTGTAACCCATTTATTCGCACATTTTTGGACAGAAAAATGTTCATCTTCCAATACTCCAATACGGAGGAGATACTTCAGCCCGTCTGTGCCTATAATGCACAGAAACAGAATATCCTGCTAGAATTGAGCTAAAAAAGGATATGTTTAGGATGTGCATAGCTGGTCCTGTGGGCTATAGGTCACCCAGTTATTCACACATTTTTGGACTGAAAAATGTTCATCTTCCAATACTCATACGGAGGAGATACTTCAGCCCGTTTGTGCTTATAATGCACAAAAACAGAATATCCTGCTAGAAATGGGCTAAGAAGAGATATGTTTAGGATGTGCGTAGCTGGTCCTGTGGGCTATAGGTCACCCAGTTATTCACACATTTTTGGACAGAAAAATTTTCATCTTCCAATACTCATACGGAGGAGATACTTCAGCCCGTCTGTGCTTATAATGCACAGAAACAGAATATCCTGCTAGAATTGAGCTAAGAAAAGATATTTTTAGGATGTGCCTTGCTGGTACGGTGGCGTATGTGTAACCCATTTATTCGCACATTTTTGGACAGAAAAATGTTCATCTTCCAATACTCATACGGAGGAGATACTTCAGCCCGTCTGTGCTTATAATGCACAGAAACAGAATATCCTGCTAGAATTGAGCTAAGAAAAGATATTTTTAGGATGTGCCTTGCTGGTACGGTGGCGTATGTGTAACCCATTTATTCGCACATTTTTGGACAGAAAAATTTTCTGCTTCCAATACTCATACGGAGGAGATACTTCAGCCTGTTTGTACCTATAATGCACAGAAACAGAATATCCTGCTAGAATTGGGCTAAGAAGAGATATTTTTAGGATGTGCGTAGCTGGTCCTGTGGGCTGCAGGTCACCCATTTATTCACACATTTTTGGACAGAAAAATGTTCATCTTCCTATACTCATACGGAAGAGATACTTCAGCCCGTTTGTGCTTATAATGCACAGAAACAGAATATCCTGCTAGAAATGGGCTAAGAAAAGATATGTTTAGGATGTGCGTAGCTGGTCCTGTGGGCTATAGGTCACCCATTTATTCACACATTTTTGGACTGAAAAATATTCTGCTTCAAATACTCATATGGAGGAGATACTTCAGCCCGTCTGTGCTTATAATGCACAGAAACAGAATATCGTGCTAGAAATGGGCTAAGAAAAGATATGTTTAGGATGTGCGTTGCTGGTACGGTGGCGTATGTGTAACCCATTTATTCGCACATTTTTGGACAGAAAAATTTTCTGCTTCCAATACTCATATGGAGGAGATACTTCAGCCCGTCTGTGCTTATAATGCACAGAAACAGAATATCGTGCTAGAAATGGGCTAAGAAAAGATATGTTTAGGATGTGCGTTGCTGGTACGGTGGCGTATGTGTAACCCATTTATTCGCACATTTTTGGACAGAAAAATTTTCTGCTTCCAATACTCATATGGAGGAGATACTTCAGCCCGTCTGTGCTTATAATGCACAAAAACAGAATATCCTGCTAGAAATGGGCTAAGAAAAGATATGTTTAGGATGTGCGTGGCTGGTCCTGTGGGCTGCAGGTCACCCATTTATTCACACATTTTTGGACTGAAAAATGTTCTGCTTCCAATACTCATATGGAGTAGATACATCAGCCCGTTTGTGCTTATAATGCACAAAAACAGAATATCCTGCTAGAAATGGGCTAAGAAATGATATGTTTAGGATGTGCGTAGCTGGTCCTGTGGGCTGCAGGTCACCCATGTATTCATACATTTTTGGACAGAAAAATGTTCATCTTCCAATACTCATACGGAGGAGATACTTCAGCCCATTTGTGCTTATAATGCACAAAAACAGAATATCCTGCTAGAAATGGGCTAAGAAAAGATATGTTTAGGATGTGCGTAGCTGGTCCTGTGGGCTATAGGTCACCCATTTATTCGCACATTTTTGGACAGAAAAATTTTCTGCTTCCAATACTCATACGGAGGAGACACTTCAGCCTGTTTGTACCTATAATGCACAGAAACAGAATATCCTGCTAGAATTGGGCTAAGAAGAGATATTTTTAGGATGTGCGTAGCTGGTCCTATGGGCTATAGGTCACCCATTTATTCACACATTTTTGAACTGAAAAATGTTCTGCTTCGTATACTCATATGGAGGAGATACTTCAGCCCGTTTGTGCTTATAATGCACAGAAACAGAATATCCTGCTAGAAATGGGCTAAGAAAAGATATGTTTAGGATGTGCGTAGCTGGTCCTGTGGGCTACAGGTCACCCATTTATTCACACATTTTTGGACTGAAAAATTTTCTGCTTCCAATACTCATACGGAGGAGATACTTCAGCCCGTCTGTGCTTATAATGCACAGAAACAGAATATCCTGCTAGAATTGAGCTAAGAAAAGATATTTTTAGGATGTGCTTTGCTGGTACGGTGGCGTATGTGTAACCCATTTATTCGCACATTTTTGAACAGAAAAATTTTCTGCTTCCAATACTCATACGGAGGAGATACTTCAGCCTGTTTGTACCTATAATGCACAGAAACAGAATATTCTGCTAGAATTGGGCTAAGAAGAGATATTTTTAGGATGTGCGTAGCTGGTCCTGTGGGCTGCAGGTCACCCATTTATTCACACATTTTTGGACAGAAAAATGTTCATCTTCCTATACTCATACGGAAGAGATACTTCAGCCCGTTTGTGCTTATAATGCAGAGAAACAGAATATCGTGCTAGAAATGGGCTAAGAAAAGATATGTTTAGGATGTGCGTTGCTGGTACGGTGGCGTATGTGTAACCCATTTATTCGCACATTTTTGGACAGAAAAATTTTCTGCTTCCAATACTCATATGGAGGAGATACTTCAGCCCGTTTGTGCTTATAATGCACAGAAACAAAATATCCTGCTAGAATTGAGCTAAGAAAAGATATTTTTAGGATGTGTGTTGCTGGTACGGTAGCGTATGTGTAACACATTTATTCGCACATTTTTGGACAGAAAAATGTTCATCTTCCAATACTCATACGGAGGAGATACTTCAGCCCGTTTGTGCCTATAATGCACAAAAACAGAATATCCTGCTAGAAATGGGCTAAGAAAAGATATGTTTAGGATGTGCGTAGCTGGTCCTGTGGGCTGCAGGTCACCCATGTATTCATACGTTTTTGGACAGAAAAATGTTCATCTTCCAATACTCATACGGAGGAGATACTTCAGCCTGTTTGTGCTTATAATGCACAGAAACAGAATATCCTGCTAGAAATGGGCTAAGAAAAGATATGTTTAGGATGTGCGTAGCTGGTCCTGTGGGCTATAGGTAACCCATTTATTCACACATTTTTGGACTGAAAAATGTTCATCTTCCAATACTCATACGGAGGAGATACTTCAGCCCGTCTGTGCTTATAATGCACAGAAACAGAATATCCTGCTAGAATTGAGCTAAAAAAGGATATGTTTAGGATGTGCGTAGCTGGTCCTGTGGGCTATAGGTAACCCATTTATTCACACATTTTTGGACTGAAAAATTTTCTGCTTCCAATACTCATACGGAAGAGATACTTCAGCCCGTTTGTGCTTATAATGCACAGAAACAGAATATCGTGCTAGAATTGAGCTAAGAAAAGATATTTTAAGGATGTGCCTTGCTGGTACGGTGGCGTATGTGTAACATTTTTGGACAGAAAAATTTTCTGCTTCCAATACTCATACGGAGGAGACACTTCAGCCTGTTTGTACCTATAATGCACAGAAACAGAATATCCTGCTAGAATTGGGCTAAGAAGAGATATTTTTAGGATGTGCGTAGCTGGTCCTGTGGGCTGCAGGTCACCCATTTATTCACACATTTTTGGACAGAAAAATGTTCATCTTCCAATACTCGTACGGAGGAGATACTTCAGCCCGTTTGTGCTTATAATGCACAGAAACAGAATATCGTGCTAGAATTGAGCTAAGAAAAGATATTTTAAGGATGTGCCTTGCTGGTACGGTGGCGTATGTGTAACCCATTTATTCGCACATTTTTGGACAGAAAAATTTTCTGCTTCCAATACTCATACGGAGGAGACACTTCAGCCTGTTTGTACCTATAATGCACAGAAACAGAATATCCTGCTAGAATTGGGCTAAGAAGAGATATTTTTAGGATGTGCGTAGCTGGTCCTGCGGGCTGCAGGTCACCCATTTATTCACACATTTTTGGACTGAAAAATGTTCTGCTTCAAATACTCATATGGAGGAGATACTTCAGCCCGTTTGTGCTTATAATGCACAGAAACAGAATATCCTGCTAGAAATGGGCTAAGAAAAGATATGTTTAGGATGTGCGTAGCTGGTCCTGTGGGCTATAGGTAACCCATTTATTCACACATTTTTGGACTGAAAAATTTTCTGCTTCCAATACTCATATGGAGGAGATACTTCAGCCCGTCTGTGCTTATAATGCACAGAAACAGAATATCCTGCTAGAATTGAGCTAAAAAAGGATATGTTTAGGATGTGCATAGCTGGTCCTATGGGCTATAGGTCACCCATTTATTCACACATTTTTGGACTGAAAAATGTTCATCTTCCAATACTCATACGGAGGAGATACTTCAGCCCGTTTGTGCCTATAATGCACAAAAACAGAATATCCTGCTAGAAATGGGCTAAGAAAAGATATGTTTAGGATGTGCGTAGCTGGTCCTGTGGGCTACAGGTCACCCATTTATTCACACATTTTTGGACTGAAAAATTTTCTGCTTCCAATACTCATACGGAGGAGATACTTCAGCCCGTCTGTGCTTATAATGCACAGAAACAGAATATCCTGCTAGAATTGAGCTAAGAAAAGATATTTTTAGGATGTGCTTTGCTGGTACGGTGGCGTATGTGTAACCCATTTATTCGCACATTTTTGAACAGAAAAATTTTCTGCTTCCAATACTCATACGGAGGAGATACTTCAGCCTGTTTGTACCTATAATGCACAGAAACAGAATATTCTGCTAGAATTGGGCTAAGAAGAGATATTTTTAGGATGTGCGTAGCTGGTCCTGTGGGCTGCAGGTCACCCATTTATTCACACATTTTTGGACAGAAAAATGTTCATCTTCCTATACTCATACGGAAGAGATACTTCAGCCCGTTTGTGCTTATAATGCAGAGAAACAGAATATCGTGCTAGAATTGAGCTAAGAAAAGATATTTTTAGGATGTGCCTTGCTGGTACGGTGGCGTATGTGTAACCCATTTATTCGCACATTTTTGGACAGAAAAATGTTCATCTTCCAATACTCATACGGAGGAGATACTTCAGCCCGTTTGTGCTTATAATGCACAGAAACAGAATATCGTGCTAGAATTGAGCTAAGAAAAGATATTTTAAGGATGTGCCTTGCTGGTACGGTGGCGTATGTGTAACCCATTTATTCGCACATTTTTGGACAGAAAAATGTTCATCTTCCAATACTCATACGGAGGAGATACTTCAGCCTGTTTGTACCTATAATGCACAGAAATAGAATATCCTGCTAGAATTTGGCTAAGAAGAGATATTTTTAGGCTGTGCGTAGCTGGTCCTGTGGGCTGCAGGTCACCCATTTATTCACACATTTTTGGACAGAAAAATGTTCACCTTCCTATACTCATACGGAAGAGATACTTCAGCCCGTTTGTGCTTATAATGCACAGAAACAGAATATCGTGCTAAAATTGAGCTAAGAAAACATATTTTTAGGATGTGCGTTGCTGGTACGGTGGCGTATGTGTAACCCATTTATTCGCACATTTTTGGACAGAAAAATTTGCTGCTTCCAATACTCATACGGAGGAGATACTTCAGCCTGTTTGTACCTATAATGCACAGAAACAGAATATCCTGCTAGAATTGGGCTAAGAAGAGATATTTTTAGGATGTGCGTAGCTGGTCCTGTGGGCTGCAGGTCACCCATTTATTCACACATTTTTGGACAGAAAAATGATCATCTTCCAATACTCATACGGAGGAGATACTTCAGCCCGTCTGTGCTTATAATGCACAGAAACAGAATATCCTGCTAGAATTGAGCTAAAAAAGGATATGTTTAGGATGTGCATAGCTGGTCCTGTGGGCTATAGGTCACCCAGTTATTCACACATTTTTGGACTGAAAAATTTTCTGCTTCCAATACTCATACGGAGGAGATACTTCAGCCCGTCTGTGCTTATAATGCACAGAAACAGAATATCCTGCTAGAAATGGGCTAAGAAAAGATATGTTTAGGATGTGCGTGGCTGGTCCTGTGGGCTGCAGGTCACCCATTTATTCACACATTTTTGGACTGAAAAATGTTCTGCTTCCAATACTCATATGGAGTAGATACATCAGCCCGTTTGTGCTTATAATGCACAGAAACAAAATATCCTGCTAGAAATGGGCTAAGAAAAGATATGTTTAGGATGTGCGTTGCTGGTACAGTGGCGTATGTGTAACACATTTATTCGCACATTTTTGGACAGAAAAATGTTCATCTTCCAATACTCATACGGAGGAGATACTTCAGCCCGTTTGTGCCTATAATGCACAAAAACAGAATATCCTGCTAGAAATGGGCTAAGAAAAGATATGTTTAGGATGTGCGTGGCTGGTCCTGTGGGCTGCAGGTCACCCATTTATTCACACATTTTTGGACTGAAAAATGTTCTGCTTCCAATACTCATATGGAGTAGATACATCAGCCCGTTTGTGCTTATAATGCACAGAAACAAAATATCCTGCTAGAATTGAGCTAAGAAAAGATATTTTTAGGATGTGTGTTGCTGGTACGGTAGCGTATGTGTAACACATTTATTCGCACATTTTTGGACAGAAAAATGTTCATCTTCCAATACTCATATGGAGGAGATACTTCCGCCCGTTTGTGCCTATAATGCACAGAAACAGAATATCCTGCTAGAATTGAGATAAGAAAAGATATGTTTAGGATGTGCGTTGCTGGTACGGTGGCGTATGTGTAACCCATTTATTCGCACATTTTTGGACAGAAAAAAGTTCATCTTCCAATACTCATACGGAGGAGATACTTCAGCCCGTTTGTGCTTATAATGCACAAAAACAGAATATCCTGCTAGAAATGGGCTAAGAAAAGATATGTTTAGGATGTGCGTGGCTGGTCCTGTGGGCTGCAGATCACCCATTTATTCACACATTTTTGGACAGAAAAATGTTCATCTTCCAATACTCATACGGAGGAGATACTTCAGCCCGTTTGTGCTTATAATGCACAAAAACAGAATATCCTGCTAGAAATGGGCTAAGAAAAGATATGTTTAGGATGTGCGTGGCTGGTCCTGTGGGCTGCAGGTCACCCATTTATTCACACATTTTTGGACTGAAAAAAGTTCTGCTTCCAATACTCATACGGAGGAGATACTTCAGCCCGTTTGTGCTTATAATGCACAGAAACAGAATATCCTGCCAGAATTGGGCTAAGAAAACATATGTTTAGGATGTGCGTGGCTGGTCCTGTGGGCTGCAGGTCACCCATTTATTCACACATTTTTGGACAGAAAAATGTTCTGCTTCCAATACTCATACGGAGGAGATACTTCAGCCCGTTTGTGCTTATAATGCACAGAAACAGAATATCCTGCTAGAATTGAGATAAGAAAAGATATGTTTAGGATGTGCGTTGCTGGTACGGTGGCGTATGTGTAACCCATTTATTCGCACATTTTTGGACAGAAAAAAGTTCTGCTTCCAATACTCATACGGAGGAGATACTTCAGCCCGTTTGTGCTTATAATGCACAGAAACAGAATATCCTGCTAGAATTGAGATAAGAAAAGATATGTTTAGGATGTGCGTTGCTGGTACGGTGGCGTATGTGTAACCCATTTATTCGCACATTTTTGGACAGAAAAAAGTTCTGCTTCCAATACTCATACGGAGGAGATACTTCAGCCCGTTTGTGCTTATAATGCACAGAAACAGAATATCCTGCCAGAATTGGGCTAAGAAAACATATGTTTAGGATGTGCGTGGCTGGTCCTGTGGGCTGCAGGTCACCCATTTATTCACAAATTTTTGGACTGAAAAATTAAATTCTCGATTCTTTATAGAAACGTTACGATCGCTCTATATAGACTACAGTCCTCGACATAAACTTGGAAACGATACAGATTTTAATGTTTTTATTGAATAGAGCTACCTGCAGCGACTCAACTTGGAAGATATGTACATAGATTACGCTAAGTCTCACTTAAAGGAGTTCTGATGTATAGAGATGATCTTCGTTGCTTTTACTCGTAATCTAAGAAATGTACCAAGGTTTTGATGAAAGCCAGAAGGATTAACGAGCTTTTAACGAAAAGGTAAAGTGATCACTTTCGTCTTTATAGCAGAATGTGATATTTTATGAACGACGTTATAAAGAAGGTTGGAAATAGCTGCCTGAGAAGTCAGATAAGAAGCAGATAAGTCCGAGATCGCTTTGTCACAGACACCGAAAAGTTTACAGAGCTTAAGGTAGACTAGAGCTCAACTTTAAACAAAAGTAAGATATTGATAGCAACCCTGTTTGGAGTACATAACCGACATGACCAATTCATGTTATCCAGATAAGGATCATTTTCTTCTGCAAACATCTGCATGTACTCTTTCATATCCTTGAACGATCATAGTACAAAAACAATTAATATATGTATGTACACGTGCATATTTCTCAGCAATTTCCTTTTTTCTCACACTCACTACCGCATTTCCTGTGAGAAGTCCTTTTGCCTTCGACAATTTCTGATTTTTTTTTGTTTACTCTTTCCTCGTGATGACTACTACATGCATAAAAGCAATTTGTGATTTATTGCCTTTCCCACGGTGTTGTGTTGGTACTTCGCATCAAAAATGAAGGGATGACAAATGTCCTTGAAAAGGGGCCACAAAACAATAACATTGCCCAGTAAATACCTACTCAAAGGGGAAATAATTTCCAATAAAAAAAAAAATTCACGCTTGTCCTTCACTATTGAAGGTGCGAGATGCGGGTGTCCTAAAATAGAGCGTGCAGAGCAATTATATCCGCACGCAACATTTCTTTTCCACCATTGTTGCTTCATTTCCTTGGAAAATTGTTCCTCATTCGCTCGTTTGTTAGTTACAACACATCGCGGCACTCCAACTCATATCCATACACGAAAACTAATTAAGTTAATTGCAAAAGTTACTCCCAGACCCGCCTGTTCTCCATCACCCCTTCTCGATCCTGTTCGCTCTGCCATGTTCTCAATTCTAATCAAATCAAATACATATAAATTACGTTCATTCCTATTCGTAGAACACCACATACATATAAAGATCGGTAGGGATGAGGAGTTAGAAATTCATTTTTCCACACAGAAGCCGGACAAAAACAAAAAATCACGCATTTCCTGACCGCCACACAAAAAAAAAAGAAAAAAAAAACCATTCCAACGAAGATGTCCTGTGTATTTCGATCTGATATTTATTTATTAGTAGCCACTGAGCTCATTTTTCTTCGTGCTACAACACAGCCCCGGAGTACAACCCCTATGGAGTGAATGAAGTGTATAGTAATCAACCCTTGGGAGTGGACACAATATACGTATGTATATGTATTTCTTTTTTTTTTTTTTTTTGTGTTTTGCCACTGCTTCCTTGAGTGGTGGAATATTGACGACGACGAGGACGATGAGGACGATGAGGAGGACTAGAAGGAATAATGCGCTGCTTAATGTCAACGGAAATACAAATGTCCTTTATTTGTTTAATAAATAACACGCAATTGGGGGTTGATTTCGTGTGTGCGGCGCTATGTAAAAGCAAACCGATAGTAGCGTTGTAAATGCGTATGCCTTCTGCTGGTTGCCTTAATGCCTCTGTGTGGATGATGATGTCCTTTTGTTGTCGCGCCGATCAACCCTGACACTCAGTTATTCATTTCTTTCACTAATACATTATACATACATGCGATATTAATTTGCAGTATTTTTGTGTGACATTTTTTTTTTTTGGTTTTGTTCCTTTGAAGGATTTTTCGGACGGTTTGGCCTGATTTCATTTAGCTTGACTTGACATGGTGGGGGAAGTAAATATGATGACAGGATGATGTTGAACGAGATATTGATCTGATATTGTGAGGGATTTCCTTTGAGTGATTTTGATTTTCTTGTGATTTGCGAGGACTAATTTTGAATTATTGGTTTTTATTTAGGAAATATGGATTTTTGTTTTTGAAAATTATTTCATGTGATTTGAGTTGAAGTCCTTTTTGGTGTAAAAATAGGTAGGTTCCATATGAGTTAGGAGACTTCTGAAAAGAGAAGCCTTCTGCCATATCTGTCCATAGATGGACAAACTGAGATTTGGCAGACTCTGGCAGCATTAAAGAAATAAGTTCTATGGTTTCAGTCACTTTCTTTGTGCATGACTACGTTTCGGTCTGTAGAAACCACCTTGGCCTAGTTGGTCACACGTGTAGAAGCACCATACTTCACTAGGCAAATCATTTTGTTTATTTCTTTTGACGTGGGTAATAGCTGCCAAGTTACCATCATATTTCAATAAGCGACATAGGCATAGATCATACAACTAAGAGTCGCGTATGCGGATGATGTGGTAATTTTGGTATCGGGGATGTTTCCTTTAATTCAGAGTGAGTTCGTGGAAGTTGCCTTGGAGAGGATAAGCAACAGGCCCACTAGTTGCGTACTCAGTATCAGAAATACTCTTGATGTCTGATTAAAATCGGAATCATACAGCGTTTTGCAGGCGTAAGCACTGGCAGTACTCGAATCTACATATCCGTAACATGGCCATCCTCGTTGACACCCAGGCTGCTATCGAATACGGTATGCTGTGTAAGCTGGTAGGATAGTGCAAGGAGGAACTCGTTTCGCTAGGGGATCGCTTCAGAATCAGTCTACTCTTGGTGCCAGGCACAGGACCTCGCGAAGTGTGTCCACATCCCATTGGTAGAAGCCAAGGCACTTTCTACCAGAAGACACCAGAGTTGTGTCATATCAAGGAAAAACTGACCCAACACTCGCACAACATTTGCGAGGATAATAGCGATTGGTACGAATCACTGGGCTATAGAAAAATACACGTCTAGATTATGTATCCCAGTCACAGCTGCCTAAATGAGAGAGAACAAAAAATACCTACCTACAGGTGTCCGGCTCTAGTTAGAGTCAGACATCTCATACTGAGCAAAACCTTTTTTGACAACCTTAATAACGTCTCGGGAAAAACATCAGCAAAGTACAGGAGAGGATTTCCGCTCTCTTAAAGGTTTTGTCTTACAAGATGGACATGAGTGTGGTTAGTTGTCCTAGAAAAAAACAAAACTAAAACAAAAAAAGGTGCCTTGTTCTATGGATTCTGCAACCTTAAGTAGATTTATTTTACTAATACTTAGCTAAAGAAGGAATTATTGAAACCAAGGTTTTTTACAAATCTAAGGGTCTAGCCTTCTTGTCCTGGGAGAGGTGGCATATTTACTGTGTAGACCTATGTACATATTCTTTTGATTTATCCTCACTCACATTTGTCGGAAGATCGGACACTCTTCTATCTATGACTGGTCTGGATTTTCTCCAGATTTTACACTTCGTCCACAACTATCCAGTTCGTCAGAACTCAGAATCTAAGTAATTTTGCCTCACTTTAGACCTAAAGCTGGAGTACAGTCTCCGACTTGTCAAGTTTTCCAAAGAGATAATTTTTTTTATCCAGGATTGCTACAAAATATGTGATTTCAATGGAGATCTAGATCAGTCACAATCTTCCTCCTCATAACGATAAGAATCTTAGTTTTCAAATGATTGGCCTTAGTCCTCTGTGAAGGACCATCTACGGACCTCAACCCAATCCTGCATTCATGAATCTCAGGCAGTTTTTGCATACTTTTCAGGCAACATCTATAAATATGTAGTAGTGTCAAAATCGCAGTGAAAATTAACATATTTTGACTTTACAATATGAAGGATGACATTAACTGATTTTTAAAACGAGTTGTCAGGGAGAAAAGAAGAGGTACATACTTATAGAAATATTGCTTTTGAGATCACAGGCAAAGTCCACGAAACCTTGGTTTAAAAACGTCGAACTCTTGATACTGGTAGATGAAAACTAAAGCATCATTGGATATTTTGAAAGAAAATCGTTCTTTTCACCCAAATACCTCGATGTTTACTAAATCAAATGGTAAGATCCATTGATATGAGTTCAAGCATTCATATATCTGCTGCTTATCATATTGGTAGAACCAAAGTACTTGGTAAACAAAATTCGAAACAAAAGTTAGGAAAATCAACAGAGGGGAAAGGAAGATCCTAGCTTTCGTCTCAACTTCGTCCACAATTTGATGAAGGTTTGTCCCTCACCTGAAGCTCTGCTAGTTTGTTACTTTACATCATACAGCAGTCAATAAAAAGTCTCTTCAGTCATTGGTCCAGAGTGTTACGTACCTGTTCCACCCATCTTAGTCAAGCTAAGTCGATGTCCCTGTCGCCGAATCTTCTTTTCCTTAACTCGAACAATATTTCCTTCAACTTCGTCAAGGATTTCCTCATTCTCTGAGCAATAGAACCATGTTTTCCAGGAACATAAACATAGTTCACGGATTCATAGTCTTTAGTATTACAAAAAAATTTGTGTTAACCAATTTTGTTTGACTAACCTACCTGATTATGAATAAAACAATGGCAAGCCTACACAATCGTGAGTAATATGCTCAAAAGAAAAGAATGCTTTAGCCAATAGTGCAGTAAATGGTACCACGTGCCTAGGCTTTTCCCTCCTGGAATGAGTAGGAAGCTAATGTGTATTTGATAAGCTCTACTCTAAGCCCCTTCGTAGTTTAAGTGTGAAAACACCATCAAATCTATCTAACCAGTTGTTTCACCTAAAAGTCACCTTTCAGCCGGTTCTACAACAAAACCTCCAATACTCTAAAAGCCAATGTCCCAGTTAAATAAAAACCTTTTCACACCTAGTCACGTACTCAATCACCTAGCTGAGCCACTCGCCCAACCAAATACCGTGAACCACTACACCACTGATTCACCCATCGCGGCCACAACTTGTCCAATAAAAAGCTCATTAAGAATTCCATCGGCAGTGATCTAAAATGTCAAATTAGAAGCTCGTAAAAATACCGCCCCGACACGTAAGAAGACTCCTCGCTGGAAACCGAGCCAAAACGAGCACCGAACTTGACCTCTCTCCACTCGAAAGCCACGCACCACAATTGAAAGTAAAAGGGCGTTGGATGAAGCTCACTCAATTAATTAGCCTTATCTCGAATCTGTCCGATTAATACGCAGTCAAGCACCTATAAGTGGGATATGCAAATTTCTTCCGCTCCCGACAAATTGAAATCGGATTCCTCTGTCTGCACTTCGCGCTATCATCGCGCGAAAACCCTCCTCGGTATGCGAATCAAATGGAATCGTCATAACCTAACTAACAGCAGCTGCTAAGATCGCTTTTATAGTCGGTTCTAACGATCGTGTTTCGGTGATATGCCAATGGCTTTGGATTCCCAAGCCGGTTTTGCTATCTGACTGTTGGTCTGTATCACCCGCTCTCCCGGCATTTGTGTGACTTCCAAAATGAATTACATAACTGATTTCTGGACGACGACGATGGCAACGACGACGAAGACGACCAGAAAACAGGTTTCTTGCTCTCAAGGTGGAGGTCCCGTAAAAACCGAATACATTATCAGTGATTAATCAAGAAGTCGGGCTTTTGGGGGAGGGGACAAAGCGTTTAAGCCCCCGACTCTGAGTTGGTTCTATGATTTATGGGACTCGGTTCGAACTCGACGAACCCCAGCCAAATGGTACTCGTACAGTGAATTCTTGTCACTTAGCCTGGTGAATTTCTGACATCTCTATGGAGAGGCTAGCTGCACTCATAAACACAGCCCCTCGTCCCCGCCATGGAAACATGGAATTCGTGAGGTTGATGCGGTGTATCTTTTGTGCTTCGAAGTGCTTTCTTTGAATGTCTCATCGAAATTCCGCAATCGTAGTAGCTGAGGGTGATTGTTTCTCGCGTGTCTGATAGCCTGGTGTGTAGGTTCAGTACAGGCTACTGCTGCATTGCAGTGGGGAGTCGAATCGGTGTTGTGTAGATGGTACAGGCATTTCAGGGTTCACTTCACACGATGACAACGACGACGAGGATGACGATGACGATGAGGACACGGCGGCGGCGTGTTTTCTTGGTCGGACGTGAGATTGTTGCGCTGGGTAACTTGCCACCCAGTGACTCCCCCATTTGAAGTAGTTTATTGTCGGTCGGATTAGTTCAATGAATTGTTGATAAGGGAAATGGCTGGGGTGGACATCTTATGGTGGGAAAAGAAAATGGGGGGGCGCAGATGGAGTGTATGTGTTTGTGGTATATTTCCTTTTGAATTTTCTTGAATTGAAGAAAAATAGATATGGAGGCGTCTAGACGACAATCTTTGCAGTTAGGGGTGGAATGAGAATTGAGACAACTTGAAGGGATGTAATGGAGTAAGATACATGCTACATTGTCTGTAGCTTTATCTGTTCATCTTTTGCTTTTGCATGCAAGACTCTCATGGATTTGCACCAAATAACGAAGTCAGAAAGTTGGGATAATAGTAGCCTTCTCCACTACAACTTTTGAACGTAAGTTGTAGGGAAGGGCGAGTAGATTTGACGGATGCCAGGAATCGAATTGTGAAAGTTGCGTAATTGGTTGCTAGTCTGTGCCGGAAAGTTCCTTTAAAACTCACCCAGAGTGTCACATTTTCTTCGGTGCCTCTACATCATATTGCCTTCCATATACATATGGTTTTGTGAGGTGCGGAACTCTGAACTCTATCATACATGGACATCCCAGACTCTGCCGGCTCATGGATGTTGTTGCTACACAATTCTTTTGGGTATATTCTATCAAAAATGGGATTTCAGAAAATATTTCGTACTATTCCTTTGGACTCTGACAGATCCTGGTTACCTTCGAGCTCCGTCGAGGATTGAAATACTTCTGCTCCGTGGTTTCAAGAGAAATATTTCTTTATCAGCTTGCGGACGTGACAAACTCATATCGCAGTCTTAGAATTTGATGAATAATCAGGCCCTTGAGTCCACAAGACTACGTACAATTTTCTTAGGATGAACCACCGCAGGGAAACCTTCACTGTGCTATACTTTTTTTACATGCAGATTCGTTCTACAGATGAATACACATTTTTCTACTACCAAATGTCTACTTCAAGTCAATTTCAGTCAACCAAAGTCATCCATGTCTTCGTTCATACGAAACAGTGAACAAAATCCAAATCGATACTGTCCCGTCTCTGCGTAGTTCCTGCGATCCGTTCGTGCTATGAGCACATATACGACCTGCCAACGATCTACTACTACTAACTACCACAGCATTCAGTTAGATAAGAAATATTCGAATTCCATGCCAAGCTCTTCACTATCGAGGATTTATTTGGCCTCGTATGCGTCCTCCAGCTCTGCTTCGCTCACTCTTCCTCGCCACCCATATTTCACTTAATTTTCCACCCATTCCGAGGCAAACTTCCACCGTAATACACAGACCTCCTCCATGTGCGATGTAATTTTTTAATGGGTTTCATGTCCGCCCTTGCTGCCACCCATTGGCCACCCACTAGCGCCACCACTTCGCTTCGAAATAACCAACATTCATCCTAACCTCAATATATGTGTCCTCTCGCATACATAAATACACACATAGTCATGAGAACGAGGTCACACAGGAGGACAGAGGTACCAAGAGGTGTATACATTATACGAAGAGCGCCATACAAACACACATGTACAACAACAACCCTTTTCTTTGCCAAAGGATTCCCATGAGATCCAACAATAGCGAGATGGATGGATGCTAGATGCTTCTGCTGTACTGCTGTGTTGTATTCCATGGAATCCAGTTCAAACCAGGATACCTACAAATGCATAGCGCGCACAATTCCGACCTTCGTCGTCGTCATCGTTGTACCAGCAGCCGTATTCGTTGTTGTCCTGTTGCAGTTCTTTCAACTGCATTCGGTTGCGGCGGCAACAGCGGCAGGAGCGGGCGAACGGATAGAGATGGTGGTGTGGCATGAGCATGGGCATGGGCATGGGCATGGGTATGGGCATGAGAAGATAAACTCTATGGCGGAAGTTGCTAAAATAAAATTGTGTTCGCCTAAGTTCGTTTTCGCTTCCATTTTTCGTTTGGTTTTCTTTTTTTTTTTTTCTGCTCTTTTCGTTCTTTTTGTTTTATTCGTTCGCCTGCTTTGCACAATGCAACAACCTAACTTTCATGGGGAAATGCGAATGCAGAGAACATTTACTCGTCGGTCCTCTCGTCCTCCTGGTTTCATGGCTTCTTTGTTAATCTAGATGGGGGCGAGATACGGCTGCACTGTGGTGGTTATACGGTTGGTTCGGATGGTGTGGCGGGCATCCGCCTCTTTTCTGTCCATAAACTGTCCTGTGTGAAAGGTCCTGAGGCTGTGTATATGTATGAGCATGTGGGGTACGGTTGCGCGCGCTTGTATGTGTGTATGTGCATGATGAAGGGTGGCAGATGACAGGGTGAAAAAAAAACAAAAAAAAGTTCGGAAAGCCAAGGACCGGAACTTGGCTGGAGTGCTATCATGTGTGCTTGGTATTTGTTTTTGTTTTTGTATTCGTTTTTACGGGTATTTTTGTGGATGTAACAGGATATTTGGAGCATGTAATTTAATTGCACTTAGAGAAAGAGAGAAAGAGGGAGAAACCGAAAAGAGATTGCTCGCGTAAAAACTATTTACATACATATGTACATATGTACATACACATGTGTGATTTATTTACTCAGAGCGCGGTGGTTGCAACTTAGGGGTTCTTAGTGGTCGATGAAGTTAAATTTCATATTTATCAAGTGAAGTGGATATCAGTGGAGGCTTAGTGGAGATTTGTGGCTCTGGTCATTTTTGAACAGACTTGGATTCTATTCCCAATCGGGAGTCTGACCTCTAAACGAAGTTTATCTGGTCCGGATGAGAATGCTAGACAAATGAATTGTGTATGATTGTCAGACAAGCCTTAAAGGCGAATCTTACATAACTAACTACTTGAGAAACCTCATGCTTCACTGACGGGCATCGTTCTTATAAGTTAAAAAATGGGGGACCTGTATGTCTGCTGGTGTCCTTAACTTCACAAGATCTGAGCTTTTTTCTATACTCCTTCTGAGTACCTAATCGACAAAGCCTGGCACAACTATAACCTTAGGGCATACTTACATACGTATGAATGTACCATTCCAATAATTTTGATTAAAAAAAAGAAATTGACGGACCCATCGTCTTGGAACCACTCGTGTCCTGAGTGTACATTCTTCACAGGAACGGAAAGGGGAGTCTTCACTGTTGAGATGTTGTTGGGCCTTTAACCAAACCTTATGAAGTTTTATCTACACATTGAGTCAGAAAACAAAAAGCTGGTAGTTTGGAGGTATTTTGTTTTGAAGTTACATTACTCCGAGTACCCCTATCATGGGTTTACGGAGTTTCATCATTCCATTGCTGCATTACATTAAAGAATTTTGGATACGAAAGGAGGATCTAGTATCTAGTGACTGATGTCAATTTTTAAGATTTCACCACCAGCAATATTAAGAGATTCTGAAAGCTTTTGCCGAGACCGTATGTATGTTTTGTTGGCTAAACAAATAATAAAGTTGAGATTATGCATCCTTGCGTTCTATGATGGTTAGGTTAGGTAAATGGACCCTTTGATGTCAGGAACCACTCATATTCCTGCTCATAAAATCAGGAGATCTCTTTTTATCATAGACTGTCTATAACGATCTACACCCGGATACAGGTAGGTAGTACATACCATCGCCTGTTAGCCTCCTCATTGCATTCGAACACTAATTTCCTGTTCCGAATGTTAAGTGATAGTTAGTTTTCCTTATTTGCAATTTTATGGCTATTTTCTTTTTTCACTTTCTGAAAAGTTTTATTTAATAATTGGAGAGATGTTACTTACTTTTGGTGTTATTTAGTAAAACTCTACGAAAAAACCTCACCAGATTATTATTTTCAAAAGAGAATTCTCGTATTGCCCCTCACAAGGAGGTATAAGAAAGCATCAATATCGTTGAAATGGGTTATAACTCTCTCTCTCTACTTTCTGCCCTGATCCTCATCCAAAGTTAGTAATAAGCAGTATATAACTTGGAACTCTGATGACCTGCTATTTCGCTAGTGATTCAATAAATGACCCTATGTCCCATTATGTCCCATATATGCCATATATGCTGACAACAGCTTGAAAATTTCCAGCGCCCGTCTACGTTCGGTTAAGCTGTCCTATTCATTAACTTACGCATATAGTCGTATACTACGTCAACCTTTCTACAAAATGAAAATAAATAAGGTGTCAGTATGTCCAATTCTGGCAGTTCAAGTGTAAAACCTCTCCACGAATCTTTCTGTTATCGAAATGTTTAAACTTTAACTTTCCCCATACATTTTATAGAACAGCAGCTACGTTAGAAAACAATTTTTTAGGGATACTCTGACTAAAACTTAGTTTCTTTTGAAAATCTAGTTATCTTGCCTTGTCGTCTAAAAATATAAGCAGCCTTACACATTTTATTTTGAAAACCCTCTTAGGTTATCGATTTTTAGATAGACCGTCGACTATGACAACCGCTTCAAGCTGAACCTCACTCTTCTGTACTTTTGGCATACATCGAATACTGCAGATGAAGTTAAGAACATCAAACCAACCAGATGTGGCATAAAAAAGAAGTTCGGAAACCATTATAGTCTGAGTGTGTAGAAGACCTAAATATTATTAAGTTTAACGTACCTACAGTGATGAACCATTTGTCGTAAAACGAATCCGGTGAGGAAAAATCAGATTCAGAAGATTCTTCTTCTTTTTCTGAAATTAATGTCGAAAATCACCAAATCTGTTACCTTTCGAACCTACCCCTACATTAACATACGCTCTCTAGTCATTCTTCGGTTTAGTGTACTCCTGCTAGTACTATTAGTAGAAATTAAAGACCATAGCACTAAAGTAGTTATGTAATTATTTCTAAATACAAACCTTTGTGCATGAAAGGACACTTATTAGGCGCTGACCACTGTTATTTCAAACCAAGTAATATTTTCAATCCGAAAATCAAAGAAATATGAAAAAGATACATTCTTAGATCCTCCTTCATTCGAAAAAAATACAAGTTTCCAAGAATTTCGTACTAAAACCATCAAACCCCATTGGCAACTCTGTAAAAATGCTACCAATTAGATGGCACATTGCAAATCACAATATTGATATCAATAAACGAAAAAAAAAAAGAAAAGAAAAACACAAAACACTTTCTCATGGAATTGACTACACGTGCAGCTACAAAACAAGAAAAAAAAAACCATTCCCCAGTTAACAATTTAACTCAGTTAAAATACCCACACTTATACAAAAATCCACCGTAAGCAAGGACTATTCCATCAAGTATAGGTAGATACACACAAATCCATGATGATTTGTGTGTTGGAAAAATTGTAATTGTAAATCCACACCACAGTGTGCGCGCCCGCCACACACACAGATACAGTTTCAAAGCACTCAACCTAAATACATCAGCAGATGTCCTATTCTGCGAGAATAAAGGATTTCCGAACCGTTGTTTCTGTGGTCGAAGAGGCTATGAAGCTTACTGCTTTTTTTGTTTTTTTTTTAAATCATGCACCCTGTTACAAGCTGAAGAGGGTTGCATGCATTGACAGTCGTATGAAACGCCGACGATTTGACATTTGTTAACACACGAGGGTCGATCGTTAGGATGCGTGTGTATGTATGTGTGTATGTGTGGGGGTTAGGATTCGGTAGATTTGTGCCTTATTGTGGGCGGTTGATTGGGCATAGCGTGGATTTTGATTTTTTTTTTCTTCTCTTTTCTTGTATTTAGCTCCCCTAAGCATAAGTAACCTGTTTGTTGTTGGGTGTAATTGTAGGTAGGTATGAAGTCCTTTTTCCTTTTTTTTTTTGAAAAAGAATAAAAATTGCCTGATAATGAGCTGTGCTGAAATAGGATTTGATAATGTGAAGCTAATGAGGTCACATGAAGATTTATGGAAGTGATGAAAGGATGAGAAGCGAAAAGGGAAGCAGGGAATTGTAGGGCGATGGTAGGTTTCCTATGTACCTAGGTTTGATTTCCGAAAAGGGTGAAAGTAATTAGGTTATTTGCCAATAAATAGATTGAATCTGTACATACTGGTACCTATCGGACAGGGAACACTTGGCTGAGACTTTAGTTTTAGCTTAAGCCTTGGTTAGTTTTAGGGAAAATGAATATAACTACATATCTGACGTAGCCAGGTACAAGTCCATTAATTGAATATTTCTGGCCTATACGACTTTGAGTCGCATCAGAAAAAAGTTTCCTTTCAAGGCACTGAAAGCACTCATGACTATTACTTTACATATTGGTAAGTATATGTATATGTCTGTACCTAAACGTATCTATAGTTACTGGTAAATTATTATTTAAAAAATCCATGGGTCAAATTTTGTCCATAGGCTTGTTGGAGTTGAACTGCTTGCAAATTTTAAGGTGAAGTGTCATAAAACTTGTAAGGATGGGTACAGGCTTAAAGACAATAAAGCATTTTGCTAAGGTCTACGGAGTACAGATGCTCAAAAACTAAGTGAGTAGAAGAAAATTCTAAGCCTGAGAGTGAACTCGATAGCAGAACCCCCAAACTATCTTACAGTCTCTTCCGAATTTTGAAGTGCGTACTATGATTTTCATGTTGCTTTTGGGACACATTGGGAATATAGAGATCTTATCGATTGGGAATATAGAGAAGCTAGAATTAAGTCGGGAAATATTCCACCTTTTATTATGAAATTTTTACAATTTTGATAAGTCCATCGTGAAAATGACTTCTTAATACTTCTTCCTAATATCACATAGATCCTGATGAGTGTAGATGCTAGATTAGTTCACTCAGTTTCTTATGTGGACCTTAGTTGGTTTCTTATGTCACTTCAACTGTTGCTTTAACCAAGTACTTGAGTCAAAGCTTACCTATACCTATAGTCTAACAGAGTATGCCTATGATGAACCAGAGTATCTAGAGTGGATCTGAGATAGGCTATGAACTTAAAAATGTTTACGAAAATATATATTGATGTTTCTCTGATTCTTTTGATCACTGAAATGCCCCTTGAGTACCGTGGTCTGTTAGTATCTCCACAGTCGGTTTTTGTTTAAACATTGATACGTTTTACTCATCTTCTAGTTAAATTTTACCGGAAATTCGTTCGTCCTTCTCCTTGGAGGCGTGACATCCCACTTTATCCACAAGATTATGACTTGCATGTCCTGACTAGTACTTTGGCTGCCGCTGGATTATGCGTTAGTATATGAGCGGTGATACTCCTTATGACTGGTATCAGGTTAGTAGTATGGCGAGGACATAGATTTTCGAATGGAAGCAGAGACATGTTTCTTGTGTTTTCAAAACCTTATGGCTCGAGCTAAAGTCTTCCGAGTTTTTTTGTGACCTAAGATTACAATCAAAGAAGATTATCTTAGACATGAAGTCAAGAACCGTGTAGTGCTAGATAGGTACCTACTTGAAGCAATATCTTTTTATTATTGTCTACTATGAAGACTGTCTGTAACTGGGAAAAATCACTGCAAGACACGCCCACTTTGTTATGATTACGAACAGATTGGAACTCTGCCATATGTACTAGAAAATGAAAATCCATAAGTTGTTTCTAACAACCAAACACATCTGTACGCACTCTACCTCACAGAACATAATCAGCCAGGAGTAATATGAACAAGAGTGGGGAAGAGAAAATCAGATACAGATATGAAGAAGACGATATAAAACCAAATGAAACACCATAACCCCAACTTTCGGTCTCATTGCACACACTGTGACAATATTGCTAACAAAAGGGAACAAACAAACAAACATAAATGAACATACACAATACAACAAACACACTCAAACTAAGTACCTGCCAATTCGATTCTCTCTCAAATCCGTGCTCTTCGGGCGTTCTCTTCATGGCTTGTCAAAGAGAATCAAATAGTCGCTCCAATGCTATGAGAAAAGTTACACAAACTTACGGTTTCATGGATCCAAAACATTCACACCTAAACGCAACACGGAATACGTACGACACAAGACGAACAGTGTGGGAAGCAAAATATGATAAAGAGAACTCTACCACCCAATACATGCATACAACCGAATGTACCTAAGAGATACATCCCCATCCATACTACAGTTCTCTCTTCAATTGTTGGTGTTTTTCTTTTTCATTTAATTCACTTTTTATTTTATTTCCACCACATTTGTCGGTTGATCAGCAGCAGGACAGCGCAAGGGTGATGTGTTGAGATGACGAGGAGGGTTTTGAATTCTTTTTTTTTTTTTTTTTATATTTATTCGGTTTTGTTTGTTTGTTTGCTCCTGGCCGGGTGTGCGAGGGGGTTGAGAGAGCGCGAGTTAACAAAACGGTGTTGTGTTTGTATTTATGATTTTTTTCATTTTTTGTGTGTTTTCATCATCAGTGTTGTTGTACGCTATGTTTCTCATTTCACAGATAAAAATCATTGAAAAACGTTTGGCACAGTGCCGATGGAGATTTTGCGGACACCATACAAAAGGCGAACGATGTTAATCGCATAGAAGGAGATGATAACAGTGGGGTTTGGCGGGTTTGAGGATAGCTCGGAGAAACCAATGTCTATCTACATACTTTTGGGAAGACCGAAGGAAGGGAATATGCCATGCCAATTGAGTTCTGCTCTGTTCAAATAGCATGTCTCATGGGAAGTGTGAATTACTTTTTGACAAGGAGGAGAAACAGCATTCGCTTATTAGTATTCAAGATATTTATGGATTGAGTTTTGACAATTTTGACAGTTAGTTGACATGTGTCATATGTTCAGGTGTTGGATGGGTTCTTATTTTAGTTTAGTTGGGTGCTGCAAAAAAATACATGTGGGTAAGAGTGAGGCTGTGTACTTTTTAATTGGCCTAAACGCATAATGATTTATCGGATTAGGTTCTTCAATTCCCTGGAATATTCGATTTGCACACATGCTTACATTTGGACATGTTAGGAATATCTGTTCCATGTGGGAGAAGTTCCTATAGCTTCAATTCTTGTCAGTAAGTACAAATTTATGTACAAATTTGGGTTGGTGGCAGCCAGTGACTCCAACAGAAGGCAGGGGGAATGGGCTCGTTTGTGCTATTGTTCGAGCTTAGCAGTAATTGACAATGTAGCACAGGGTTAAGCCTTTGTGGCAGTGTTTGAGTCTGGTTCGACAAATAGTCACAATGAAATGAGACTACTCGAGCTTAACCCAAACTCTTTTCCAAAGAAGTTAAGTTTAAATCAAGTGGCAAGTAGAGTCACAACAAAGGTTGACTAAGAGGAATAGGAAACAAAAACTACAAAAAAATTAAATTTGCAATACTTACTTAGCTGATTCCAGTCTATAAAACACACTGAATTCTTCAATCTAGACTACATCCAGTTCCCTTTATGAACTGATACTGACAAATCTTTATATACTCTGCTAGGATCCCTTGTTAGTTTTGATGATGTCATCACATTTGTCAACTCTGAAGGAGCTAGGATCTACAATCAGTCGAATACATATTTATTTTTTCGTCCTTCCCTGTGTGCTGACTACCTTTAGTAACTTCTGAATCTACTTTAAAAATCCAAATACATTCCGCAAACGTGAATTTATATTTCAAGTAGCAAGAACACTTGTATTTTTGAATTATGCCTTCGGCCAAAGGATATCTGTGGTAAATATCTGGTTGAAAGTTTTGGTATTATTTTCGCGAAATCAAACTGAATATAATTTATGGACGATGAGCTGTTATCTCAATTCAACATAATCTAAACAGTCTAAAACTCAGACAGGTCCATGGTCAATAAGAATCACAGCCAACGAATAAGCAGATGAACTAGCAAGGTCTTGCCCAGAATCTACGTTCATCGAGCTTGAATCTTTCTGTGGTGTCAGCTGGTTAATGATTGAGAAAAGACACTTTGTCCGACCCAATAAGAAAAATGTTCGTGACTGAGACAATCTGAGACAATCAAGTCGTGTGCCTACAAGGAGGTCCTTCATCTAAGGAAGGACAGTATTAGGAAAATGTTCACTTTACTTACAACCCACTGTAACTTGAGGTACCTCCTTCATAAAATTGTACTGTCCTTCATTAGGGTGGTGGGGGATGGTGTTCAATAGGTACACCATACTGCTGTTTTGACATGATGTCAAGGTAATTCCGAATATACACTCACTTAAGTAGATACCGGGAAAAGAAAATTGCTTTAGAATTGTTAATCCGGAACATTGTACACCTTTGCATTCTTATGAACTCATATAAATCTGCCATATGTCAAATAGATTTATAAAGATTTCAAAACCAAATTTTATAAGTTGTCAAATATTTAAGACAAAAACAAGACTCTGATCTCATATTTCAGCCAAAAAGTTAGATAAATTTATAACCCACTACTCGCTAGAACATCAAATTTTTTTTACTACCAAAATGTTACGTATACGCCACCGACATCCCCCAAAATGTCTTAAAATGGAAATAACTTTTCAACCCCAGTGTACGCTGGCGTGAAATTGTTTCATCGCTTATAAAGATATATAATCTCTCATATGACAATAAAAAACAAAAAGTAAAACAAAAGGCCAAAGAAGAAAAAAATAGAAACACAAGTAAAAACGGGAGGAAGAAAAATATTAATTCATTTGAATTTCGAACGCGAACGCAGTGTAGATACAAATCGCGAGAAAAAAAGAAATACTAAAATCACACTCACACAACTTCACAACACGAACTCATTGCGAAAGAGAAAGACAAAAGCTACCATACTAGTGTGTGTGGGGGAGTAGAAAGGACAAAACAGTAAATAAAATGAGCATTACGAAATTAGTTCAAAGAGAACCACTGGAAGTGATGGAAAAGTATTAAAACAGAGCACTCTGGGTACACACTCAACCAAAACCAACTGTATCTGTGCACCTGTAAACAGAATAACAGAAGGAATTGCGGCTATGAAGTGACACTGTGTTGGTACGGTGCTCGGCTTCTCTTTTACATTAGTTTTATCACTTTACACACTACACACGATTCAGTTTTCATGTGACTCGAACGATGAGTTGTATGCTAGCGATAATCGAACTAAGTGCACAATACCATACCACCATGTTTTATGAGGCTCCTTAACCCCATAGAGTCTGGCTTCTAGAGTTGTCTGCCACACTCTACGTCTACACACTACCTGCAGTTGTTTACACATGCTGTGCGATGACTGCTCAGTTTCATAGTCTCACACAGTTAAGGTTTGACATTCATGCTGGCCAGTTAGGTGTGCGGTAGGTCTCCTCTAATGTCAAAGTAAACTTAATTGAGCGATATATTCGAGAAGGGGGTGACAAGGCAGGGTTGAGATCGTTTCGCCTGTGTTGCGATTGCGAGCGACTTAATTCGCTGTCATGTTCAATGCATGTATACAGATAGATGGTTATTTTGTTTTTAATTACTATTAGTACGTATTTTTGCTTTTTGTTTTTTCTTCTAATGGCTTGAGATATTTTATTTTTTTCAAAAGTAAATACTAATTCTGTTTGCTATTTAAAAATAGAACGATACACAGCGAGGAGGGGGATGACGTCGCTACTGGTAACTGCAGTTGGTAATGAAATTCAAATGCGATAAGCCACGAAGATGGTTTTGATTGTTTGCGCGAATGAGATCCATTATTTGAATTGTCTGATTTTTGAGATAGAAACTTGACAATCGGTAAATAGAGGTTAGAACTTATGAGTATAAGTACATATGCACATACATATGTATGTGCACTCTAGAATAGACTGGACATTGTTGAAAATTGTTGCCGATAAATTGTCTAGGCTATATTATGGCTTCTATATGTTTCCTTTTTCTCTACCCGTCCTTACTCGTACGGAATCATACCTATCCGGGACGCTAGTTAGATCACGAGTTAAAAGTACACTTGAACACAAGTCTGTACACTTGGTCCCATGTTACTGTGATGAAGTTAATTGTTTTAGACAGGGTTAGCGAATGGTGCACGAGAATGAAATTTCAGTCAACACTTATTAGACTGACGAAGGATGAACCTGGCTGGTTTCATTTAAGCGTTGTTCATAAGAGTCGTAGAAAATAAACTTACCACCCTACCTTACTTATGGGGCTCCCGACTTATGAAAAGTCTCAGCCTGAGGAACGAGAGCTTTTCACTTCCTTCGATCTTGGGCTTCATTCAGTTGCCCAGACCAAGCGCTCGAGCATCCGCAGTAGGTTGTTCCTTAAAACGGAGGTTCGGTCTTTCTTGTCGTCTTGAACCTGGGTGCTGTGATTCGAAGATCGTCTTTGCTGGAACATTATTGTCCATTCGCTCGATGTGCTCGAGCCAGTGTACCTAATCGATGTGGTTTGTCATTTTGGACTACATCCACATCTTGGCTTGGGTACAGCTTATAGAGTTCGCGGTTAGGTATATCTTCTCCTCTATTCACCTTCTTCGCATACGCGAAGAATATCGAGTGAGAAGCAGTCAAGATATTTCTTAGTTTATGGAAGAGTATGTATTTATATAGAGTAGACCATGTTTAGTTCTGCAGAATCCTGATCCACCGGATCCACCTTTATCCACCTCATAGTTAGTACTATTTTTTTGAAGTAATACCGAAATTGTTGTTGCTACTTAAATTCAACCTCTGGTTGGACTCTGAGTCTTTAAGCCCAAAACTAGTCAGGGTCTGGTGATGGTGATGGAGTTGTGCGTGTCAGTAAACCTGAGAGCTTAAGACGTTTCTAAAATATTTTTAAAAATAGAATTCATAACTTCGAATAGGTCTCTAAGAAGCCAAGTCTTTAAAGGGGGACTTCTCAAGATTTGAGTCATAATTGGGTCTTTCTGATTCTTTGGACAAAGGCTTGGTGGGTTCCTTGTTTTACCTAATCTACACTCTAAGGTGAAGCTAGACTAGACAAAAGTTTTTGCGTAAATAGACAGTACCTTTGCTTTCTTGTAGCAGAAAAGACCGTAAGGAACAGAGTCAGTCAGAAGCTTCTTTGACAACGAAATTTTGGAAGACTGAACTATAATTTTGTCAACATAATGTTAAATAAAGATTGAGTTCATAGTCTGTTGATACGTATCTGATGTAACTAGAAGATTATCCCTTCTTGTGGACTCCATTTCCCATACCCTGTAAGTTCCTTACTTAGTCACTTTCATTTGCTTTGAATAGTTTAACAAAGAAGACGTTTTCTTAAGTCCATAAAGGCCAGAAAGACAAAGTGTTGGTGCTTAGAAATATCTCTGTACCAATTCGGTATCCTTGGAAAATGGAAGCTTCTCCGTCGGTTGCCTGTAGTCCCTTAAATGCTTTTCCATTCACTCCATTTATTTATCTGTATTCCTGGTAATATGCGGCGTTTTCGATGGTTTATTGGAGGTGATGTTACTTGTACAACCTTTGAGATAAAAAACGAAAGCGTTTTCTTTATTTTAGCTTTTCAAAACCTAACTTTTAAAAAATTACTCTTTTTCTTCGAAGTGATCTGACTATTCTGCTAGTCTAAACTAGTAGTAATTATGTTTCAGAGTTTTACAGACGGACTCATGCAACCATAAAATATGATGTCACCAACTAGAATTAGATATTCCGTAGATAAATTCGTCCCCCATTTGGATTTCTGAGGGACAGCCTCAGGGGGAACAGCATTCAGCTGAAGCTACAACGACATACATAGATGTAGACTGTGTTATGTAGTCAGATCTTGAAGCGAAAAAAACGCTGTTTCTAGTGTTCACAGAAATACCAACTAAACCATTTACTTACTTTACATATGTATGCCGACAAGTTTGGGTTGCTAAAAGGAGAGAAAAATTCAGCCTCCTTCCTCCGACCGTAATGCTCTCATCGGTTTTTAAAGGATCAAATTTCACACTTAATTCGGTAGTAAATCCTTAACTCTAAGGGTTAGGTGATTACTTAAGTCCTTCAGTATCTGGAACTAGTTGAATTCGGTTAGCCTTTTGAGTTAGTTCTATGTTATTGGCCTTGATTTGTATAGACCTTGCGCAGTTGATAGTAAAGTAGCGTAAACTCACATATCTGGATAACGTAGATGTTAGCAACTCTATACATGACCAGATTATACTTGGCTTATACTATTTCTGTATTAACCTTACCAGAGACTCCACGCTTACTGTGGAGGAAGTCAATTTCTAGAACAGAGTTGGTATTATACACAGGTAGGTATTATTCCAGGACTGGGTAAGTATTGATAACAGCGTTTGGCAACATTTGGGCCCTGCCTTTCCTAATCGAATGCACTAACCGCTTAACCCACACCTCTAAGAAGGCGTTAGTTCATTGAGTCTGTAGTTTTTTCTATACAACAACATCTACTTTAACTTAAATAACTTAAAGCAGGCTTAAAGCAAATTTGAAGTCTTACCAGAGTTCCTTTTCCTGTTTATTTGCGTTTTATTTTTAAAATCGCTGAAAATAGAATTTCCTTATAAAAATATATAGGTACTCAGTCACGTTTATAAATATAAAACTTTTTTGCAAAGTTCCTCTGACTTACTTATAGGGAAGCCTTTTCACAGAGACCTAAAGAAATTGATTTCCAGTGAACTCATATTTTTCAGAGTCCTTTCAACTATTCTTCCTTGAGAGAATTATAAAACCATCTGTAAATGGTAGGTTTTTAACTAACCTTTAGCCCTTATTGCACGTGACTAGGGGTGAATACAAATTGAGTGCAAAAGAGATTATTTTTTAAAGCGTCACTTCTCACAGCAATAATCCCATTGAGCATGACAATTACAACGTAAAACTTATGAATACTCACTCAAGGGTTCACCCTTTACTTTCTTCTCTCTTCCTGATAGTAATGGATGTCTGTAGTACACATGCTGCAGGGGATTCCTAAGAGGTGAAACAACCACCGAAGAAAGGTCGCTTAGTTTGTTGTTTGGCTTCATCATCTTCGTCTTTTTTTCTTTCCCATTGATTCTGAATTACCCCTTCAAATGCCTTTAGGGGTGAACCTTAAAACTCAGAACTCAGGTAAACGGTAATGAATAAGATTTGAAAATTTAGTTAATTCCTCACCACACTGTCAGAAGTGGATACGCTTTTAGGGGATGATTGCAACGCAATTGAAAGAACAAAATGTCATTCGCATTACAACCGGTTTGACATAAATGTCAAGCAACCACACCAGCTTCGACCTGTTCACATCCTTTTCCTCACAAAAAAACGAAAAAACCAAGAAGACAATCAACTCCACAGCTAAATGTGATTTATCGTCTGATTTGTTTCTTATTAGCTAAACACTCACCCATCAAACAATTAATCAACATAAACGTCAGTGTAGTCGTTGTCGCGGTGGTAGTCGTCAACCCGGTGCAAGCCAAAGTTGAAGTTGGCAAGACAAACAAGTTACCTAACAAATATCAAGTAATCGCACCCAAGTGAGTGAGTGAACTCTGTGCGAGGGAGAACACTGCGGTAGTCAGCTCAGCACTACCGCCCTCTGTGCACTATGACAGCGGAACTCTTTTTTTTTTTTGGCGTGGATTGACTGCCGCGCGACGGCAATTAAAACCTCACGATCTTTTCTTCGGATGGTGTTTCCCACTCCTGCGGATGGTGGCTAGGGTGGATGCTGTGGTGACAGCGGTGTAATGATTATCCGCAAAAAGGTGAGGCTGGTGAATGAAAAATTGTCATAATTGTTGGTCAATAAATTAGCCGAATTGACATTTACCGTCAGTGGGTAAGTGGGTAAAGAACTGTCAAATGTCAAGTTGGCTTGTTGCGATTGTGTGCGAATATCTATGCAATACGGCTGTCAAATGTGATAAATTTGGTGAGCACACTTCGAACGATTGGGCGTTTCGTTGTAATTGTACTTCAAACGATGAGAATGCGTGTTGTGTTTGCTTGTGGCGTCACAGTTGGCAGACTTGTCATCGGATGCAACACACCCCCTGTCGCAGCAGAATTCACTCCTCGCAGACACACGAAGGATGAGGAAAACGTGTAAACGGTGTACTAAGTTCTAAGTTTCACGCATTGTTTGTCACCTAAGCGTTTAGCGATAGTGCGTTAAGCTGTTAATTCATGTGGGAGCTGAGTTGGAATTCACTTCGGAGGAATGTGCGGCACAAGAAGTGTGGCAGACATCGATGAGGTGCAATAAATGAGATGTGCGACAAGATCGGAGTACCACAAGGCGATGGTGACGGCTGAGTGTGTAGTACTAACGTGCGGATTGTGTCGTGCGGTTTGCTGTTTTTTTTTTTTGTTATTTACCACACATCGTGACATTGTTCCGCAGTGGAGATTAAGATGGATATGAGGATGATGCTGATGGTGGTTTGTTTGTTGTGACTAGAGGGTGGATGTTGTTGGTTAATGACTTTGTTGTGGTTGTTAACCATTTGCGAGTAAGAGGAATTTGTAATGATAAGAAGTCAGGACTAAGTTAGACTCACAATTTTATGGTTACATTAGGATACAATCAATCACATTCAGTGCATGTTTTGGCATAGTATCGCTGTTAATCGAAATTCCTTCTGTAATTCCACTTCTTCAATAAATTAGTCTACCAATTGACGAAGGATGAGCTCAGCAATAATAGTACAAAATTCCTAAATACGAGGATCAGATGTCAGATGGGCTATTGCTACACAAATGTCATAAAAACACATGTTGGGCACACGTGATTTTTCTGTCTTCATACAACAAGGAATTGATACCTTCATCCAGCTATGCATCCCAAGCCTCAACAGAATCAGATACACAATCCTTGGAAAAGTATATTTGAATGACCAGAGTGGACTAGCAAACACGGAACCTAAAACTACCTATAATTCACGAAAATGGGTTTCCTCCAGCAATAAACTAATTGTGTCCCGGTTATGAGTATCACGTATTACGCATTCGTTGAGGTCCGAGTGAGACTCCGCTCTTGCAGGTGCAGTCACCCCCTACCTAGGGATAGTAGAATTGCAAATTTTTTCAAAAGTATTTAAACTTATTTTGAACCAATGCATGTATTTCTTCCATACCTCCCTTTGCCAACTTCAGAATCGTTTTGCCTACAGTATCCCTGACCACAAGGCAGAGCTTGGGCAGGTCCTCATGTCAATTTTACATTTTGTTGTGTATCTTCCTCATAGTGACTAGATTAGTCCGTTTTGCCCTTCCAATCCCTCAACAAGTAATAAAGGCAAAGCACATCTACCCCAAGGCTGGCTGCAGACCTCCTTAAAATCCAAAAAATTTTAATTTGGATTCACTATCTCGATAACTTCTAGGAGCAGCCTCCAGGGAGCTTTGCCCCCTTAAACCAAAATGAATCCTTTAATGATAATTAGAAAGACTGAACTCTGAGTTAATGGTCTCGAGTTCAAACCTAGTATCTACTAGTGGACTAGTCAAATTTACCAGGGTATTGGAACTAATATTGGAAAGAATTAGCAAAAGGAGTCATTTACAAGCTGCACTGCAACACAAGTGTCTACTTTTCTGTTGTTTGCCAATGGGCACTGTGCCTTCCCTTCACCAGATTGCCCATTAAAGAGTTATTCAAAATGTGCCCAAAGTACAGCCTCACGATTGGCGCTTTGTTTATGTAAATATTTTTGTTTTAATTTATTGACAAGATCACCGTAAATTCCAAAATCATTTTAAACCGAAACCAGTCAAATTGCCCAACCGGCCAATTACACTCTTTTTCGCTGAGTAAGCGGGTTCACAGCTTTCCTCTAAGCCAAAACAATATCCACGTGATGGTTTTTTTTTTTTTAACAAAATGTTAGTGTAACCTACTTCGGGGTAAACTTTTCCAGCGCAGATTTTCTTTTCCACAAACACACAGAAAATTTAATTTTGATCCATCGAACCTTTTACCATTTACACCTCATTGCCTACAATCACGAGACCAAGCCCATTTCTGCCCATTCTGCAGCAAACGTCGTCGCCGACGTCAATTTGAATTGAACGTTACTTGCTCCAAAATCGGCAAACGCTATGTACATGCACACGCCGTGTATGCAGTAGTATCTAAAGCTATTCATGCGGTCCGCCTGGCATAGACTGGGCAACGAAATTGTATGCCTTCAACTATTGATCAGCTTGAAGTTGGCCTCATTTGAAATGTGGCTGACAATTGGTAGTTACCAGGCAGGCAGCAGCAGCAGCTGGTGTTGTTGACCAATGCGCCAGAACTATGGACATCGCGGTTCAAATCAAAGTGAATTCCAATATGTTGCACGGATGATGGAGAAAATGTATCTGAAGCTTGAGAAAAACTATATCGATGAAACTGTAACTGATCGGGCTGGGGTTCATGTAAAACTAAAAGTGTTTCGTGGACCACCCTCTATTGACGGACTTCGTGCGACCATGTGATAATTATTTTGTTTTTACCACATCAACTCCCATGGCTTGTCAGTGAGAATTCTATTCTTTTAATTATTGCCACATGATGCTGGGATCTTATCTCGTCCCAGTGTCCCGTGTGTGAGTCTCAATCATAGAGTTTTCTGTGTGCCCCTATCCCACGGGCATCGACAAACTTCAATACTAGCCGAGATGCTGTCATACAGTCGGACTGTCAATCATCGGACGTCCAAGTGTTGTGAGTTTTAACGGACAGAGCGGCAAATGAAGTCCGTCGAGGACATACAATACAACGTGAGGCGAAGTGATGGATTTCTTGTTGGATTGTCACTCCAGAGGCTGTACACTGCGGCGACTGGATACAACTTTGTTTTGGGTTTTCAATTTTTATTTTATTTTTCGTGATAAAGTATTATTGGTCGGCAATGTGCGCTGTTTTGCAGCCTTAACCCATCGGATACGAGTTTGGTTGGAAACCATTTATGAGATGTCATTGTGATGGGTGCTGATGATGCTGATGATATGTAATATGAGTGAAGGTTTGAGGTTGAGTTTCAACCATTAAACGCGTACCGATGGGTGACTTTGACCCAATGAGGATTTTTACGATCGCATGCGAGGCTTTATGTCATCGATAAAACCGGGCAATGTGTATAGAGCTTACACGATTATGTGACATTGCCTGCAGTTGGATTGGATGACACTCTGGCTAGTTAGAGTGATAGCGGGCTGTTTGAAGGCCCGGGCGAACAGAGAGGGGTCTGCACATGATTCAACCTCTGTGTTACATAGGATTGAGCCATATTAATCCGAAAACAGAGAAGTAGGATCGGTTCATAGTGTATTTTCTTACAAAGAACGTGGCTTTCTCTATTTACACTTTGAAGGTCTATCGAGCTACCAACCGATCAAAGAAAGGAGCTCCTAGGTGGAGGCGTTCTTTTTTAGGACGGAGTGGGGGAAAATTATTTTTAGGTCCTCTGCAATCCTCTATATTCTTTAGAAGACATGTCAAACAGTGTTCAGTGAGAACACCGTTAACGTGGCTGATGTATGATGACATAAATAGAACCAACTCCGGATTACTTTTCGGATGAAGCCTAAATTTTTCTATCGACTTGGTATTGCTAAAAACGTCCTGCCTTCTTTAGCCTTGCAACTTCCTGCAATGACTGTGTCGGGTGGCACTCAAGGCTGAACTGGTCAGTCATCTCCAAGAGAGACAGAGTTTAAGACACTATTTGCAGTGACAAAGCAGACATTAAGGATTTTATTGTCGATTGGCAAATGGTATGGTACAGGAATGGTAGAGGACGTAAGGTAGAGTAGACATATACCCTCAGAAGCAGTTCTACTTGAGAGAACTATCTAGGTATGATGATCGATGCTAGACTCGCTTACAAGAATAATGACTTATATTGGCGAATCTGAACAGTCCGTCACAATGTATGCGGTACCAATATGGGCCAAAGCAGTAGCCGTTCAGTCGTACGCAAAAAGGATAAACCCACTATGTGCACTGAGGTTTGCTGGGCATATCGGATAGTGTCAGAGGATGCTATATGTGTCATCACCGAAAACCTATCCGCAGATGTCTTGGCCAGCAAGCTACAAGGACATACGATGCCATAATTTAGCTTCAGTCAAAGATATCAAGTAAAAAGCATGCATGAGAGCATAGCAGGAAAGATGGACTCACAAACTGAAGACTTAGGAGAATAAGAGATATTGGCCTATTTGATCTCTTAAATACTTGTTTTCAAGGCCCATGATTCCCACTTCACCAAAAGTGGCATATGGTTTCGAAGACAGACAGACGAAGATACAGATACATGCCAAGAAGTACTGCAAGACACCCAGTGTCATGTTTGAATGTCATTTGGTTTTACAGTACAGGCATATGGCAATCCACACTTAAAGCCAGGAATCCTGAACATGTTGGATCGATACGATGTTTCAAGTCTTTTATAAGCTTTCCTGGACTGATACAGATATAGGCCATCGAGGGCCTGCAGTCAAAGAAACACTTGTCTTAACTAATTTTTAGTACCAAACGTGCACGGGCTTGGGCTGTTGCTGTGTTAAAATGAAACATTTCCCCTTGACAAGCTGGAATATGAGTCTGACTTGTGGTCATAGCATTCCAATTCTATTAAGCCCTGTCAAAATAGCCGCAAACACCAGCAAACCTATACTTGACTGCTTAACTGCGCAAAAGCACTCGTATCGCCACCAGTTGAAAAGAATAAAAAAAATCTCTCCTCCGGTTGTAATCTACTAACTCCAGTGCGCAGCCACCACTTAACCGTGCTCAATTATCCGCCTAAAGTGCATATCATTGCCTTAGCTACTCCAAGCCGATGAGATATGCCATTCGTCGACAGCGACGGATACGACGACTCGCAAAACTTCTCTAAATATTAGAAATGAAAGAACCTACTTAAGTCTCGAAAGCGATACCAGCCCGCACGCCATCCCGCTTGGTCCTGAACATTGTGCTCGGTTTCGTTCCACACCTCATGGCACTCGAATTGAACTCCATACTGGCTTCGTTGTAAGCCTCCTGCCCCGTGTCGACGACGACGACCAGGCCATTCAGTCAGTATCAGCATCACAGCAGTATGAATGGCCTCAATGGCGGATGAATGAATTGGTGGTGTGGTCGTTCAGTGTAACCGGCCAGCATCTTGCAAAGAACCATTTTGACAGGTTCAACATAACTGAACCGAACCGAAAGTAGAACAATGTCAGTGAACTATGAGTGCTGGTTGTGTGCTGCTAGAGAGTGCCTCTGTAGCACCGCGCTGCCGTATTACTGTTTTTTCTGTTGCCACTGGCTGCGTACGCAGTCATAGAGTCAACAATTGAAATGGCCCAGCACCATGGTTGCACGGTGGTCGGAAGGTGAGGCGGGGGGTGGGGCAGGGTAAACCTGCTTTGGCGGTTTCGAGAACACACCGCTGTGGCGCGCAAGATGTGTCGGATCGAATTAGTCTCGTTTTCTGCTCACTTAACACACAGAGGAGCCCATATGAGCTTTGCTCGTCGAATACGTCGTCACCGTCTTGGCCATAGCCATCGTCTTATAGTGTTGTTGCCCAGCTATTTGCATTCCAATTGTCTTTTTGCTGTTGTTGTTGGCTTTTATTGCTGTTCTTGTTCTTTATTTGCTTTTAATTTGGTTTCTTGTTTTATTGGTTAAATTATAATTGAATCGAATGGATTGGTGAGTTGTAAAGGGGTTAGCTGCTGTAGTCTGTTTACTGGATGATGGATTGAGTAAATATTGTGAATCTTGACGAGGCAGGCAGGGATTTATTAGCGTAATTATGGTGATCTGGAGAGTGCTGACGGACGGCAGCGACGGCGACGGTGGCAATGATCGTACTTAGTGACCCAAATAGAGAGTTCAACAGGCTTGTTGTGTGAGGAAAGCTAGAGGAATGCAATTTTTACCAACCATTCGGTGAAAGCAGTAAGCCGGCCGACATAGTCGGATTGCTGAAGAGGAGCAATGAATAGAGTGAACTGAATATTTTCTTGGAATTTGGGCCTGAGGTAGTTGAGTGGCATATGCTGGTGTAGGATTTACCTTGGAAATGCAAAACTGTAGAGCTGATGCCTTTTTTTTTAAGTAATTGGCAGTAAGGCTTTGGACAGTGATACACCACTGATAGACATATGTTGATGAGAGATGTTACAGGGTGACAAGTAGTGGCCTTACTTGTACTATAGTGAAAGTTTGTAGTTCTCTACATTGGGAGCTATGGGTAGAATTAGGACTTTCATTTTCTTAGATCCTCAGTACTTCACTACCAGGTTTCGCTCAGGTTCTACTATAGCGAATATCAAAGTTTTAGAAAAGTATACAAAAAAAGTCAATATTTAGGAAAACCTGGGCACTAACCACCAAAATTTTACTCTGAAAGTACATACGTAGAAGACTATGGTCACAGACGATACTGATAATAGCACGTATTGGCATCACTAGTGCCATGAAAAGCACAACTAGTGCGGGACTGGAGGCTGTCCTGAATCTCCAATCATCAACTCTCAAGTAGTTTCCTGATCATAAGTTATCCAGGAAGTTGGATACAATTTACAACACGTCATTCTGAAGTATTCCCACTTCACACTACCGACACTATACCTAGATTTGAAGACACTCTTCACAAACGCTTTCTTGAGTAGAGTCGAATGGGAAGCAGTCAGCTCTCTATCTGATCAACTATTGCTGTAGGGGTAGGCTTAGGTATTTCTTTCGAACAGCTGGGCATACCCAAGTCAACTCTTGTCCCAAACCATAGCAGTTTTTTCTTGAGGCTGCGTTGAAGGCTATAATTCACGATAAAATCGAAGCTTGTAAAGTGCTGTTTGGAAGACTTTAAGGTCCTTGGAACACACCAAAAGGTTGTACTCTGTTGGCTCCACCGAACATGAAGATATGCCAGGTAAAGGAAAAGTCGACGAATTGGGTAGAAGAAGATCAGTGGATAGATCAGAACAAATGGACATCAGTGAACATTTTGCACACTGAAACACAAAGCCAAGCAAACAATTTTCTCCCTCAAACACTTGTCTGTGACTACAAGAAGAATATGGACTTGTTTCCCAAAGAAAGAAGGAACAAATCAACCAAAGGGAAGTGCCTATGTTCCTTCATAGTAACCATCACATAATATGGAACAGTGAGGTACCAAATGAGCAATGCTAAAGCCCTGATTATAAAGCTGGAATCTGGGATCAGAGTCTAATCAGAAAATCAACGAGGGTAAAACCCAGTGTTCCTGTCACTGGCCTGGTCTCATCTAGGACTTGAAGAAATATTAATCCAAAGGCTGACTTGCAAGCTCGCAACATGGGCAAAGGACATCTGCTCCATTGACCTCATACTGAGTCTATACTGACCTGCTGTACTAACACTTTAAAGTATTAGATTAACTCCGTTGGTCAAATCAGGGTAACAGATTTTGAGCAACCGTCAAGTCTAACTCAATATTTTTTTAAATATCTAGACCCTCACACCCTTGTGAAGGTGGGCGCCGTGGCTCAGTGGTTAGTGCGTTGGACTATGTAGCAAGGGTTCGAGATCGAATCCCAGTCGGGGAACACCTTAAAAGTTTTTCACGGCCCCACCTCTCGCGAGCGTCTGACAAACATCCGAGAGTACAACTGTCCTGAGAAAGCTTCTCAAATAACAAATTGCCCTTCGGACACGGCATTAAACAGTAGGCACCTTCCATTCGTGTAAAGAATATAACACGCACAACACGAATGCTTGTGAGAGCTAGGCCCTGGATCGCATCGACCTGTAGCGCCAAGTATTTATTTTTATTTATTAAATCCTTGTGAAGAGTTGGACGAGCTATTAAGCTATCTTCACCTACATATATGAATGTACACAAACTATCACACATTAGTTGCAGGAAATACTACGTAGCGAACATGTGGCAAACATCCGGGAGTAAAATTGTTCGAAGAAACCTTCTGATAGACTCGGCTATTATCGCGTGGACATGGCATTAAACTTGCATATGTCAAGCAAATTTTGCACACTTTTTGAGAAAAAAAAAACTTAATAACTCATTAGGACTACCTACATACTGTATTCCTCTGCAATGCAAACAAATAAATCCGTATTTCCTTAACAAAAAAAAAATCTGTTAGCCATGAGCACTGGAATTAAAACAAACAAATACGTTCATTTCCCCTTTCCTACGTTTGTGCAATCCGTAAAGATCGAAAGAGCCAAAATTAACTACCAAATCAAATTCTAAAAATATTCCAATAAATTTGACTGCTTAGCATTTTCTGTTTTCTTGTCGATTTCCAAATTGAATACCGTTTACTTGCCGCAATAACAAGCACCAAAAGAAAGAAACGAAAAAAACCGAATCGAAAATTATTAAAACAACAAACAAGTGAATAAATCGCAAGTGCTAAATTATGTACCAGAAAAGATACACGCAAAGTTATAAAAATATTTTTTCTTCTTCAATCCGAGCAATACCATCCGCATCGCTCTTTCCGCAGACAGTGGAATCAAATTCAAATTCAAATTTAAAGCAAATAGGAAATTCAAATATATTCTCCTTCTCGCCTTTAGTCTTAAGAAGATACAAATGTTCACATGTCAGAATAATTGGTGTTTCATTAGAAATAAAAAAAAAAAAACAAAAAAAAAATTGCGGAACTCGGGGCAGGGGGAAAATGGAAACTTGTGTGCTCTTCTATTTTCGACATTTCAACACCTTCATCGGGATGTAGTACATGCTTCTGTGTATTTTAATTAGAATCTTTTTGAAATTATAATTTTAGCCCCTAAATGTGTCCATTATTTTAGCTTTCGATTGAGTCTACATATGCATATGCATTCATATATGTATGTGTACCGGCAGTGGGGTCTTATGTTGGTTGGTTCTCAGTTGGTACGTGTTTGTTGAATTGAGGAAATATTTAAGGCAGCTACTTGTCTCTTTAGCCACAGTCCACCGTCTTTGGCTTACCTTCTCCAAATTTGCTTAGGGTCTCCCCCATTTGTGGGCGATATCAACGGGGAAGATCTTCCTACATTTCATTGTAGCTACGGACTATATGTCATAGCCATTTCAGAGGACTTATACGTACTTTCCGGACCAGGGTGACATCCCTGTACAACTCGTACATCTTCTCCTCCTTCAAGCCTCTTGAATGCTAACGCGACTGAAAGTCCTTAACCTCTTCGTTAACGTCCATGGGTCTTCCCCTTTGACCAAGACTGAGATGTTGAAGGGTTTCTACAGAGTCATTTCCTTAGTCAGTACCTTCTTACTTACTTACTTACTTAACGGGCTCCCGACCCGTGAAGAGTCCCTGCCTGAGACGCGGTAGCCTTCCAGTCTCTTTGATCTCGGGCACGCTGCTTCCAGTTGTCCAGACCAAGCGGTCTGGCATCCGCGATAGCTTGGTCTTTAAAACGGAGGTTCGGTCTTCCTTGTCGTCTCGAACCTGGGGTCTGTGAGTGGAAGATCCTCTTTGCTGGAGCATTATTGTCCATTCGCTCGATGTGGCCGAGCCAGTGTAGTCGACATATTTTGGCTTTTTGGACTACATCCACATCTTGTTACAGCTCGTAGAGTTCGCGGTTATATCTTCTCCTCCATTCGCCTTCCTCGCATATGGGATCGAAAATTCGACGAAGAATTTTTCTCTCGAAAGTGCCCAACATGTGCTCTGCTTTCCTGGTTATCGTACACCACTCGGCTCCATATAGCAGAACTGGCAGGATCAGAGTTTTGTAGAGCATACATTTCGTCTTCCGAGATAGGAGTTTTGAACCCATTTGTTTTGCCAAACCGAGCAAAGCGGTTTCCTAGGGTAAGTCTTCGTCGAATCTCCACTAGGGTGTCGTTCGTGGAGTTGATATTTACTCCGAGGTAGGTAAACTCCCTAACTACCTCAAAGTTACTGTTGCCAACAGTGACGTTTTGTCCTAGGCGGTGGACCGATGCTTCTTTGTTTGTTGACAACAGGTACTTGGTCTTGTCCTCATTTACTTCAAGGCCAACTCGTTTCGCCTCTTCTTCAATTGCCGTGAAAGCTTAGGCCCGCTGGGAGCGACCGATGATGTCGGTGTCGTCTGCATATCTCAGTAGCTGGACAGATTTATTGAAGATAATGCCTTCCGTGTTGACACCTGCCCTGCGCACTATCTGTTCCAGCACTAGATTGAAGAAGTCACACGAAAGCGGTGCAAGTTTGGAATAGTTCAGAGGAGCTGTTCCCAAATTGCACATTGCACCGCGTGTTTTCCGAAAAAATATCGATTGACAAGTTTAACTTTTCGGAGCTGGAGCGAAAGCTGTCCACCGTGACCTTCTTTCGGTTCGTTGATGTTATGTGACCCTTTTTGTTGACGGTATGCCCTCATTCACAATTATACCCATTTTTGCAGCTTCTACTGCAGTTCTCTCAAACATACCAATGACAGCTAGTATGGTCTTGCGAAATTTGCGCAATTTGGCCAAGTACGATCTTGAAGAAGTCATAATGACAGTCCATCACCTTGTTTGAACCTTTTTTTGACATCGAAGGTCTCGTCGAGACTCTTTCAGATCTTCAATCTGACAGCTTTGGCAAATATGTCAAAACTAGACATGTAGCTGTATAGCTGTCATATGTGAACTTAAAATCTTTTATGTGTTTTCTCCAGAATGTGTCGTAATGTAAACACTTGGTCGGTTGTGGATTAATCGGCTCTAAGACCACATTGATATGAGACCAATCATCTTTATCAATAGGTACTTACCAACCGGTATCAAACCCTTCCTCAAGAAGTATTGTAAATAAGCTACAAATTTACAAAAGACTCAAATCTGAGTAGTGGATATATGTGCTCCTTAAGGAACGACTTAAAGTAAACTTCTCGATAGTAGCTCGTCTTATTTTTGGTCAGGCAGGGGACCAAATCAATCTACGGCTGTCCTGGTCAAATATAGCTACAGTACTGCAGATATGCAAGGAGGTTAGATACCACAAACACAGCAAACTGTAGACCTTAGGAAATAGATGTTTAGGAATAGTTTTAGAGATGTTTTAAGCCAATCAAACTTTCAGTGAAGATCTTTACTAGAAAACAATCTATAAACACTACAATTCGATGAACACAATTCGAGTGCAATTGTGATGATTTTGTAGTGATAGCTGAGTGGAAGCCACTATATTCTGAGATTCGCATTAAAGTGTTCTAATAGTCACTGGAATAAATTTAAGACTCCTTGGCACATTCATTTTGTGCAGAGTATAGTCACTGCCCTATGCCAAGCTCCCCATTTAGAATAGTTATACATAAGAACTGGTATGAGTCAAGCCCCTTTCACAAGATCCATTTCCATGTGATCCACTACAAATCCTCGAATTACACAAGGAACTCAGTTTTTCCTTGGAATTAACGCTTTTATCCTTAGTCTGAAAAATATTACGTATACGCCCCAATGCACCTGGTCGTATACGTCATATTTGACGATGTGCACTGGGAGAAGTTAATCAGATGTAAAAGGGTCCGTAGAGTCCATCTGTAGCAAAGCTGAACCTGTGTATCTAAAGAATTATCCATGTCAAGTGTTGTTTTCGATATCCTGCTTTATGCGCTGTGTGAAAGGTGAACTGGATCACTTCAATTCGGTCTCTTAGCCGGAAGATCTTCAAATTTTTCTAAGGGGAATCCAACAAAACTCTATGAATTCATGTCAAAGCTTGAGTTCATTCACTCATTTGGTGGGAACTCATACAATGAATTACAAGGACTAGTATTTTGGAAAATCACTTCTATCTAGGTACTTAGGTAACCTATCCAATGCGAAGGTATAAACATAAGTGTAGGATGGTGGCAACGATGGATGGCATGATTCTTCCAGCAATGCCTAGTTTCAATATACACTACATGCCAGCCGAATGAGGCATCACTGAACTCATAGTAGTCTCTCTACTCAGTCCAAGAGGTATGGTCATCCAATAAGGGGTGTCATTTTAAAATAATAGAAAATTGGAACAGTTTTACGAAAATTAACAAAATTCTTATTTTTTTTTTGGAAACCAAACTCTGAAGTTACTTATGGAATGCAATATCTCCCAAATGTCTGCCTTGGTTCTGCCCACAAATAATCATTCTTTTGGTAAAATTGTTGCATGATCTTCATTTTCACCACTCAATCAGAGAAAGTATGGCGTTGCTCTTGGTACACTGGCTTCAGTTCTAACGCCAACTGGACCCTATAGACACCTTCATGCAAAATATGGCATAAAGTGATTTCGAAACTCCTGTGATAGTCTCGAAATAAACACAAATGGCTTTTTTTAGTCTCACTCTCAGTTATAGGGTGATGATATTTTCAGGTGACCTTGCTGGACGATCACCGGATGGAATTGTTACATCCCTTCCTGTGGCTTTAAATGGCACCTCTTCTTGGATGATCCTTTACTGTCAGGAAATAAGTGCTTCAAATTTTATAGGGAATAGGATATCCTTCATGAAGAGACTAATTAGCCATAAATTTCCAATCACTAAGAAATGCTTTGAGAATCCTGTCGCTGTTGGAGGATATTCTTTGGCATGAAGCAATCTAACCTCTCTCAGAACAACGATCCCAATATTGTTTTATGCAATGTAGAAGCTTGAGAGTCTTCATACCTCCAATGAGCTTTCCACTGTCCACAGGATACTCAGTTGTCAAGACTGAGAGGGTCTACGAGACATAATGTTTGATTTGGTTTAGTTGAAGCGGCTGGCAGTTAAGCTTCTTTATCAAAGGTTCGTGAACCACGAAATTCCAAATAAGAAGAGATAGAGCACCTCCTTGCAAAGTGCCTCTACTAACAGATCTTGTAATGGCTTGGAATCGATAATCTGACCATTAAGTGGTCGCAAAGTGAACTGTCGACCTTCAGGAGTAAAATTCCATCTGCTTTCGCTGATGACACGTAATGTTAGCCATTCTAAATTTGAACTGAAGGGCAATATGCATAAATTCATTCTCTCCTGTTAAGGAGCTGATCAATGTACATATGTATGTCCAAGTTGGTGTATAAAACGTGGTACAAGTCAATGATAGAAAAAGATTCGTTGGAATAGTCCTAGTCCACATCACATATTGGGATGCCTGGGCTGAAGTAGAAGATATTTGTTTATTGCTCTTGAGTGACTGTCAACACCAACTGGAGGTTTCAATTACCGCCTTTTCTGTCTCCGGTCCTAAGAGCTACTGATTGGTCACTCTGTTCAGCCGTGATGTTCCCTTCACTTTTTGCCACAGAATCAAATCCCATGGAACTGAAGTTTATTTCAATCAAAAGAAAAATAAACACAAATGAAAAATAGCAAAACTGTTCACTTAGCATTATATAGTTGGATTGAGTATAACCTCACAGATATTCCTTCTCTAGCAAAACAAAACAAAAAAAAAAAAAAGAAATCTAAGTAAATCTTCTGATCGTTTTGTGATGAAAAATTTTCATTACATTCTTCGCTACTACGCATCCATTGGATATTGACGACGATTCGGACAGATTAAGTGATGGCATCTCTTGACCACAAAAGTCCATTGTTTCGTGTCATATGTACAACGAAACTCTGCCAGCAAAAACTATATGCTTGGAAGATTAAAATATTTATGTTACGAGAGACAGAGCCACAGCCACAGCCAGAGCCAGAGCCCTCAAGCTCATCTACATTCAGATATCTATCTACTTGTGTATGAATGTATCCCCCGGGTGACAAAGAACTCATTAGTTTATTAAAAGAAATTTATGAGTTCTTCGGATTTTGGTTCTTTTTTTTCCTTTGGTTGTTGTTTTTTTTTTTTTAATTCGAAGGAATTTGTTTCATGGGATGAAAAATTATGTTTAAATGTTTAAAAGATTTGTTCGGTGGTCGTTTGGATCGCTTGGTTTAAATATTCATTACAAATCAATTTCGACGAACGGAAAACAATTTGTTATTAATTCGTTTCGTATAATTTTTTCGGTTTGTATCTACTTTAACGTAGGTTGAGGTTCGTTTCTGTATTTTTAGAAATTACACTCCCGTGGGTATTTGTTTGTAGTGGATTCTCTCTTAAAAAGGTTAAATTAGGTTGAATGATTTTTCATGCGTGGACATATACAACGTGTATATGGAAAAGAAATGATTGCTAACAGATATCAACAAAAACAATGTTTTTTTATGAATTTATTATACAATCGAAGATTTATGGTACATCCGGTCAGACAGAACGTTTATTTTTATGAAAGATTCTCCAGCTTGGGTCTATGGTCAGAAAATTGAGACTGAAACTTGAAGTATTGGATTGTGATAGTTGACACATTGTTTGTTTTATTGAAGATGCAGGAGTGTACTACTAGGAGAAGAGAAACGGTGTAGACTTTTCGAAAGGGAAAGTCCCCACCAAGGGAATATGGTAGCGCAGCTCTGAGTCTTGTAAATTTTGCCTGAGAATAAATATAAGAATTAAGACATTATTGGTATTACTATACAGTCAAAAAATATCTATTTTCTATCACACTTTTGAGTCAAAGTATCACTATAGGATCTGCATTGTATACAGAGAACAGTGATCAATGTTGGTTCTCCATGATTCGCCTTCTGATGTTCTATATTCTTCCTTTGCCCTTTGAAAAATTTTGAGATTAATAGAGATTGACCATGCAATTTTGACGGGCTAGGAGTCAGAATTTTTGATCTGAGCTGTAAACTGTTTGTATCGTTAGGACAGTTTACCTATATCTTCCAAGCAGAGGTTTTCGCTATTCGAAGGACATATCTAAAAAAATTTTTTTTTGGACAGCCAAGCAGCTCTAAAGGCTCATAGACTCTGGGAAATAGCTATCTTCACCAAACACTAGCTGATAGGATTTTGGACAAAATGTGGGTTTTATCCATATCCGCATCATACACATCAAAATCTTAGCAACCATTCACATAAAGGACGAAGAATTGGGGTATATCTCGATCAAGGATGGAGAAAACTGTGGATCCAATGGAAATGTAATGTACATGATTTTCGCTAGTAAGCAAATCTACTCGGCTTATGTTAGGTCGAGGTCCTGTATGTAAAGAGTACAGTCATCATCAAATAAAGCTGGCTAAAATGTCTTGACTCCTTTCAATCCTACTCCCACTGGAGTGAATTTTTTCTAGTTGTATCCTCCCCAATACACTACTCGCTTGGTGTACTATGATACATAGCACTAGGTGGTGATAATAAAATGACAGATATCCATCAATAACCTCGTATCCATACCGGCCCATCAAATCTCTAGATGACTACAGATAACTTATTAAGGAGCATGCACCAACCATTGTTTTATTTTTCCCTAAAATTAGGAGATATTCGTCTTCTCACCGCCCGGTTACGAATATTTTACCTAATTCATGGCCTCGCGGCCTCATGTCCACCCTTATTACGGCCCCTTTTGTCAGCTTGACCTATAACGAGCTAAAGTATTCAGATTGATATGAGAGAATGCTATCAACGTCCAACTCACGCGAGATGTTTGGTTTCAGAAAATTTTTGAAATAATGTGACAGACTGCCATTTGAGAACTTTCTCATGGCAGTAATGTAATGATGATAAAATTTAGGTGTTGTCTAGAGATTGAACATAGAACCCCTTGCCCCGTAGTCCAATGCACTAACCACTTGAGCCCACTCAGAAAACAATCGAAACTGCTTAAAACCTGCAAGGACTTCTCCCGACCAACTAAAAAGAACTCATATAAGATTTTAAATACAGCCCCACTGGGATGATACCGGCAAATCGTTGGTGAAGACATGTAACCTAGTCTTCATTGTGTAATACACTTGTCAAAAAAATGGTATTAAGCCAGAACCATGCTTATGTGATTCCAACTTTAGCCTTTAGTTTACTTGAATGCTCAGTTTTTCAAGGTTCAGGTTAACCCCGAGATCCAATACTACTAAAGTTAAACAATTTGTCGAGATTCACGTGCCCAAGTCGGCACTGAGGTTGAGTGCCGAGGTGATCTTGTAACCCTTCAACCCAAAATAGTTCGAAAATTTAAAAATCTTGTGATGTCAATCCCAAGTCTGAACACTTTGACTTTTGCCTAGGTCCTAGGTCATATCCCAGGTCATATCATATTTCCAGGGCTCCGATTCTTAAATAAAGCCTCCACTTCACAAAAACACAATTACAAATGTGTGACACTCATCTCCAAGATGGAGGCAGACTAAACGTATACTCCTGAATGTGTGTAACAAAATATTCGAATTTTTTCTGCCTCTCATGGTTCTTGTGGGACACTTTCCCTTTGGAAAGGATCTCATGGTGCTATTCTTATAAGACTCTGCTTCTCCGTGAAAAGGACGACGTATTGTCCTGCATTCGAAACAGGTGGCAAATCTCTGCTGGTGAATGCTGATAGTGCAGGCTTCTCATCACTGAATTGTTGTCTCGGGTTTCACCGAAAGTTTAAGAAATTCCAGTGAAATGGCTAATACTGAATTGTGATTCCTGGTACAATGGACCACTGCCTCTGCAAAGTGTTTCTTTACCCAAAAGAGATACCTTTCTATCGTGTAAAGGAAACTAGCACGCAAAGCACTAATGATTGTGAAAAGCTCGGCCCTGGGTGTTCCGGATGGACCTATAGAACCAATATTTGTATTTCTGTGGTGACTTGTTGTAGTTGAAGTCTCAACGTTATGTAAATTTTGGATTTTGAAGAGCTTTGGATATTTACTATGTAGCCCCGCCTTAGTAGATTAGAAAAATGGAGCTATCCATCGATTCGGAAGTACGAAGAATGTTCGAATTAATTATAATGATAAAAAAAAAACCTTTGCATCCCCATTCTGTACATCAATTCGAATCACCCCATTACTTCATTCGAGTCAGCCAATAATAATGCATCCAATGATCTAATGCTCCACATGTAAGCCGCGAATGCAAACAGCAACTTCCTGCACTAAGTGGCAAACAAAACTTGCGCGCAATTTGTCTCTGCCTCCAGTCACTTCTCCCCCCGAGTTCAGTTCCATTATTAGCGTATTGTTTCTAACTTCACGTGTCCCACTGTACGCCACCCATAAAGTGAACAGCGGAACAGCAAAAATATTACTCGAACGACATAAAATTTTTACGTAATTGTTACGTATACGACGTAGTTACTCTTAGGTAAACAATATCATTTGCTTATTGCGTTGGAGACAGATACTTAGATACTTTTCCGTCTTTGATTTTCTGATTTTCAATATGTTCCCCCCTGATAACAGGGTGCCATCTGTTCTCTCAGAACAGGTGTTTCACGTTTGCCCTAATGCAACTGCCTAGGTACGTGTAAACGACTGACAGCGACACCGGTGGCGTTACCTTGCTGTTAGCCAAGTCAATGTCAAGTTCGACTTCAAAATCGTTTTCCTCGCAAAATGCTGATCAAAGATTAAGTTATCACCTAAACGGGTGGACAACCAATTATAAACTCTGTTCCGGTGGCGACCCCTTTCGGTTGCCCCCTTCCGTTTGACACTTGTTTGTCATTCTGATAATTAAGACATTTGTAGTCAAGTGGCGGTGCACAATTTTTTTAACGCGTGCCGAATGAGTTTTTTTGTTTTTTGTTTTTGTTCCCCTCCTGTATCTTTGGGTGTCTTGGCGCGACGCGTCGCGTCGGCCACCACCATACTATGATTTATTATGTTGCTAGTTGCTGGTAATGACGCTGATCTGTTGCTGCGGTTGGTGTCGGGTCCCGATGGCGATGCTGATGCTGATGCTGGTGGTGGTGGTGGTGCTGATGATGATGATGATGATGTTGCCAACAATGACGATGATGCCGATGATGGGAATGGGGTGTGTATGGCTAATTTGATTGAATGTAGTGGCAATTTGTCAGCTTGTAAAATGTAGGTAGTAACACATGGCTGGCTGGCGGCTGGGAAGGCGCGCACACTGCCAGTGGAAGTGTTTAATGGAATCGAAACGGTTAAATGGAGTGCTACTGTCAAATTTATTAATTGTCACATACAAGTTCTGTTGCTAATTAGCATTTGAATTGACATCTCGGGGAATGACGTGATGTGTGAAACGCTTCCCCATAGGGTTGACCTTTAAGTTGGCTGACTAGGTACATATGTGTGTGGCGTTATTGATGGTTGGGAACATTTTTCATTGAGCTTATTTTCTATGCAGGAATTTCAATTGATCGCAAATATGATTATCAATCATCGGACTTGGGTTTGACGGTGATGACGAGATTGTTAGTTAGTCTTTTACACGAACATACTTTTAGCAGTAGATCACGTAGTGCCTGTACTTGAAGTCATTGTTTGATTTAGTAATTGAATATCCGTGGACTTATTGTGTGTGAACTGACGGAATATGGTTTAAGGAGATGACGCAACTTATGGAAATCAATTTTTAAACCATTTTTCTACATAAGTCGATGAGATAATAGTTGACTAGCAAATTAATACGAGAAGTAGGTAAGAAACGGAAATTACTTGTGCTGGCCTTAGTCTATCACACACCACAGTGATGACTGAAATGAAAAGTTAGCTTACTTTCTGTAGTGCTCTTCATGCAACAGCCCGTCTTTTAAGAAACTAAGATTCTTGGCAAAACAAAAGTGTCTACAGCCAGAATGCTGCTGATTTCTTACAGATGTTCGTTCGTTCAACGTTTAGTATGCCTGCATCTTGGTAATCCTTTCGTAGGAACACCAATCATAAATGGAGAACCTGATTTCAACGTTTCGACCAAATTAAAGAATTCTTGCGTTTTAGAACTATTTTGCGACGTGTTAGAGGATCAAGCAAGGCTTTAAGTCCAGGTTGTAGCTAAAGTTGCTGACACGTTGACTCCAACAGAGGAATACTTCTCTAACGAGGAGTGAGCTCCAGTATTGTCGGTTTCTATTATGAAGACACCAGAATCGGACCGAACCAGGCTCAGACTCTGCCTGAACCCAGAGCAAGAATAACACAGAATAGACGAAGTTGACCGCCTTCCAACAGTGATGTGCTATATGGTTAGCAAAAGCTCTCTTAATACAACATACTCCTAGAGATTCATTTTTCGCGACGCAATTTACTGATCATCCATTCTCCTGAAAGATACAGAAGAAGTCTCTGATAAAGACGGTTCACACTTGGGTCAATCTGATAAATCCAACTCTTCTGCATGACTAGAGTAGACTCTACCTCAATCCATATTTTGGAAAAGGGCGTTTTCAAGTCATAAGATTTAACCAATCAATTGCCAGTTCGTCTGTTCCTTGGGCACTCAGTTGGGTCCAAAAATTCCTACGACAGTAAGTAGACATCTATTGGCTACAGACTGCAATCCAAAAGTGACAGTGTTGCTAACTTATCTGATTCTACATGGGATCTGAACAGTTTAATCTTTCTTGTGAGATACCATAGCTTTTTAGATTGTTGAGAGCACTTCGAGTGCAGGTTTAGATTTTCCAATCCTGATGCCCACATCGAGTTCAGTGTCATCCCAGACGATGCCTACGAAACTTTTCCACTTTCCAGACCTGCCGCCCTGATGGTAAGTAAGAGGATTACTCCTGTCAAACTTGGCAAGGTATGACTATTTATCAAAAGTATCAAAAATCTTCCACAGGGAAATTTTTTGTCACATCTACTTTGATATATTGGATAAGATCTTCTCATAAACGACCTCAACCCGAACTTTTCTTCACTCTAGGCTATCCAGGTCACCTACAACTTCCAGATAATTCCTATCAGCCCAAATTGCTCAAGGTAGACCCCCGGAGATAGATCATCTCCCCATTCGCTTGGAGAAGAAACATAAAGTTTCAGACCCTAACTTTAAATTGTGTCTCAATCAGGAAGTCTCAAAATTACATTGAACCAAAAAGTTACCTAAAAATATTATCTGGTTAGAATCACAGAAATGACCACCAAAGTTCTCTGAACTTCTGCTGAACTCTTTTTGTAAATATAGGGACTGACGTTTAAAACGATTCACTGAACATATCGTACTACAATCACTCCAATCCTCAGGTATGCCCTAATGGTATGAATGGAACCAAATGTGCAAAGACTCGCCTGTACAGGCATCACGAATGCTATGTTCATATACATATCTGACTGCGGTGCTGGAGATCCTCCTGGATTTGTCTGCTTTACATGTAAACGTCAAGAAGACTTCAACTCTTAGTCCACTAATGTTTCGATACGAGTCATCCGAAGGTCCTGTCCAATATTTAGCAGCTTTCTCCACCGACACCATCTGATACAAACTTCATACCGAACAATCTAGTCTTTTCCTCTAAAGTAATCATTCCGAATCGGCTGTATTGTCACCCAACTGGTTCACGAATGTATCAAACACAGAGTTAGGTCTAGTCTTTACGGCCTTAACATCACACTTTCGGTTTTACTGGCGAAAAATATTACCATCCTCCAAGGAAAAGCTTAGTATATCGAGGTGTGTTCTAGAGAACGCATCAGAAGGCTTCATATCAAAACAATAGCATCATACACCCAAACGCTGTTACATTCAAGATGAAGTTTTGGATGTGAACTTGTTCGGAATTTTCTGGAAATTCTCTTCCAGCTTAGTGCATACAACTAACTCTTCGTCCTCACAACGAGACCTGGGGCAACGAACCAGGACCAGCTCTAGCTCGAATTGAAACTTATAGTAATAAACGGCCGACTTGAGGACTCACAAACATTTCGAAGACACACCACAAAATTTTTGTTGAAATAGACGGACGGAGATTGTCAATGGTCTAAAGAGACTGGCCATTGCTCTTTCTAACTCCACCTCAAGAAGAGAATATTCATTTCAAAACCAACTCGGTTTTACCCCGATTAACCTCAGCTTTTTTGGCGTTATTTTACAAGAACGTATACATGTACATGTGTGATCAATTCTAACCTTACCTGACCCACCGATGGCAATGTTTTCTTTCGGTTTCCCTTCCAAAGTGATCTTCCCATAAAGTACATAAATCAACAAGCCATCACGAAGATTAACTCTGGGCACAGATTCATTAAATCCAGTTGTGGCAACCATCTGTTGGAAGTCTGCCAACCTTGGAATCTGTTTATCTCTCAAGCCAGGTGCCAAAAGTCACTTGTTAAACAAAAATAAAAAAAAATTCTAAGTGCGATTGTCATCTCTGTCAATAGGTCCAGCGATCCGTGCAATTTATTCAAATACATTCCGTACGTATCCACGTATCCAAACACAGCCAAAGGGCGTGTAAACGACCACTTTCAATTACATCAGATGGTAATTGTTTCGTTTCGTTTCGAATGGGATTTTTATTTTTTTATTTTCATTTCCAAATTGATCGGGTACCCTTCAGAGATTCATCTATTACCACTGTGTTACGAACTACCAGTGCCAGTGTCAAAACAACACTCGTCATCGACCCGATTCCGAGAGCACGGCTAGTAGATACTCTTTATCCCAATCGTCATCGCACCACACTATCTAACGCTGATCACAATGTTCGCCTAATGGAAAATTACAATATGAATCGCAGCAGCCCAGCGCAGATACACCGGGGCGATAAGTATCGACAGTTACAGTTGCTATAGTTTCAGATTCAGGTAGGTACTCGTGTCCGCCTGAGAGAGAGAGACGAAAAAAAAACTCAAAATAAATAAAAGTATCTATGAATATTTTCCACAATTTTTGTTGAGTAAATAAATGATTCCAAATTAGCCGTGTAGTTCGGTCGCGTTTCATGGCTGTGCGCTCGAGTGGACACATTGTCTGGACAACCCCGCCACCAAAAATTTGGCCGCTATTACTTAGGCGGAGGTCTGAGGCAATTGTCTAATTTTTCAATGAAATTTGGGTCCATGAGAGTTTTTTTTTTGGTCAGAAAATTGTGGCTTTTTTTCGGAGCTATTTTTTAGTGACTTAGATAAACAATGGCAGTGCACAGATGGAGGTATGTTTGTATATTTGAGTTGGCACTAGGCCGACGTAGTGCGTTTTAGATTTTTTTTTTTTTTTTTGGAGACTGGCTGAATGAGGAAATATTATTTTATGACTTGGTTAAGTATACAGTTTTAGCACCCACGCCGAGATCAGTCTGGTCTGGTGGGGAAGGCTCACAGCGCGCAGAGTGGAGAAGAATTTACGTAGGTCGAGTCGAATGACAATCGGGTTGGGCAATGTGCAACTGTTAGGGGAATTTGGAACATGAATTTTAATTGGAAACTTTTGATGAATGTTGGTAAAGAGAAAATGTCCTAAAGTGGAGTAAATGGTGAGCAGGTAAGCATTTTTATATCGATTTGCCTGCATGGGTAGAGTGAGTGTCTCAGTCCATTTGAAATGCTTTTCCAAAATCTGGTTTTCGAAGGAATTTCATCTGAAAATAGAGACTGTAGGAGGTGACAAAATAAGCATTCATGGTAATTTCTTCCACTAATATCAAAGCTTTTATAGCTCCGGGTTTACTGTACTCTAAGTACTGTGATCGACACCAATGGGGTGCCACAGGGATCTGTACTCGGCCCAATGTTTGAGTTTGAAATATGTATGAATATGTACGGAGACATACAGCGGATATCTTTGGAATAGAAGGAGAAAGTGGAAGAACGATAGGTAATGCAGGAGTAAGAATTCCTCGGCAATGACTGACCGAGATGGCTTTTTACTTAGAGCTAAATCAAGACGTTATAAACGAAGGGAAATAAACTGCGTTTTTGAGAGTGTTCTACTTGAACTGAAATACAAAAAGATTAAAACAGTCATTTGTCATATCCACCACACATGGTCTCATTACAGCCGTAGATTGAAAGTCTAGACTTAAGAGAGGTACGGACACCAAAATGCGTGAACTAGGGTTTGAAAGCAGCTCAGGACAGTCAATGTTATCTGTTGTCGATGACTTATCTTTTTTGTTCAAGGGACCGTAGGTGCAGCAGATCCTCGTAAGGAGATAGACGAGAACTTCGTCTGGATACACTTAATTCGATACCAATGTGTATTGTGACAGACTTGACTTGAAGGCTAGACTAGCGAAATTGTCTTACAAAAGTTTTGCATGAGGATTTCGCAACTGAATTTGAGGATACCTTAGATCAGCGTTTCACAAAACCTAGTGCTGAATTAGCTTTACCAAAAATGCTATCGATATGGTTGCGAAAATTGAGTTCTTTTGTAAATAAGGAACCAAAGTCACAGAGAAAAGTGACAGAGGGAACGAGCTCATAGCAGATTACGTAGAGTCTGGGAGATTTCGGGAGACCCTTTCGAAAATAAGTAAAAGCTTGGCATTTGATGATATTTAGCTCTCGTAAGTCTTGGTACATCGAGAAGACGAATTTTCGATACTAACTGATTTAATAATTCCATCAACGTATTTAGTTGATAAAACGAAAATTAGAGGCCGAAGATGACTGCCGTGAGGTACTCCTGAGGAGGTCGTAAAGGGTTCAGATATAGACGATTTAACAAAGACTTCATAGACTTGAAGGTAAGATTTGATCCACACAATAAACCCTGCTGATCTGATATATACATAGCTTTGAGTTTTCGAAATACATTTTATCGAAGGCTTTGCTGAAGGCTTCTTAGTTTTTATTAGGATTGAGCTGTAGTTCAAAGATTTTATAAAATATGTAGGACTCGCACTAGTCCATATTATGCCAAATTTGGAGGATACCATCATAGTCGGAGCATACTATGAGGTCGAAGGCATATAATTGGACGTTTAACACGAAATTGTTTGTATATCCTGGCACACAAGGAGTGGAAATCGTTATTCAAAAAGTTTTCGTAAAAAACATAAGATTAGGAAAAGTAAGCAAGACCGCACCTTATGCCTATGATCCATGCACTACAGACAAAACTATGAGCCCTTATATTCGAGTGCTGCTAAATCGGTGGAGCGACAGAAACTTGAGAACATAACTCTGTGAGTCACTTTCTAATGTCCTATTCTTGGAAATTATGAGACTTGGAATCTAGTTGAAGTCCAATAAACAGACAAATCCCTAAACAGGTACAATAAGAGAAGCCTTGTCCTAGAATATTTGTCAAAGATATTAGCATCTTCAGTCATGCGTCAATCAAGTCCTGGAATCATGTTCTTTTACTTCAAAGTAAAGCTTAAAGACTCAAAGAAAACCTCTCCATTTAGGGGGTCTTCTCCTCTACTAACACTAGCAAAGTGGCGACCTTAGACTTCATGATCACCTTGGCAGAGGGTATCATTATGGTAAGTTCTACTTTCAGCGTTGTTCAACAAATTACTCGGGAACTCTTTCGTCTTTGTAATTCTTTGCGATCTAGCCAAGACTCAGTGAATTCCAGTTTCAAAGTACCATTGAAGGAAAGCTACTATATGTGGCCAAATTAGGTGGTAGATTGAACGAGGATTAAACTGTAGTCTGTAGTTTCCTTTAAAAAAAAACGCTGCGCATTTGGCTGACTCTACGGGCTGAAGGGTCTATTGCAGCAAAGCTGATGAATGAGACTTGGTAAGTATTTTTGATTTCAAAAGAAGTTGGCCATTTTTCAATGTTTTAGTCCTAACAATGCAGGCTGGACTATTTGTGTATCTAGGATTCGTACAAAGCTGACGTTGTTCTGAAAGATAAGTAATTGTAAGAGAAAAACAAACCCAGAGTCCAAGAAAAAAGAAACGAGAGACACTACTCGCAACTAGAGAGACCCAGACTTGACAAGGACATGCAGTTTTCTGTGATTCGTCATTCAAGCGTTATCCTCTTTAACGAAGGTACCAGTACTTGATCTTTTCTTGGTTTAAAGCTGTCCATGAAACACAATACTTACCTGGAATGATGTCATTGCCTTGGATGGCATCTTACAAAAAGCCATACTTACCCTAAGAAGATTGCTTTTATGGTTAAAAAAATAAGTCCTTTCTGCGTATACTATAGAAGCTGTTGTGATGATTGATCTTGTCATAAACCTCCACATTTAACCATATTTTGGAATGGGAAGTTCAGTATTCAGAATAACTTGGATATGCTACTAACAAATCTTTAATGAAAACTAAGGTTCTAAGAGCTAAGTAACACCTATAGCCTATCTCCTTCCTTCAAAAATACGATTTTACTTTCGAGAGGATCAACCAAAGTCTTTTCAAGTTATTACTGTCAATTCCGCTTAGAGTGACTTAAGGACAAATTTGATAAGCCTCTGCAACTAGGATTGCCTTCATTCCTGAAAAACCCAAGAGGAAAATCTGTAAGCATCTGCTGATACCTCAAGGTACTGCCTGCTCATTCTAAGAAGGAAATTTATGACAAGTTGTCATGTTGACCAAATGACTCTAGATTCGCTGAAGTTTCCTTTGTGGGATCTACTACTGTCAATGACGACATTCACTGTATATGTTACCAAATACCATAGGTGGCATTTTTTCGCCATTCTTTAACCTTTCTTGGATACAATCCATTCATTTGCTCCCAATGACCAACTTCATCAGCATTAACCGATTGTTTAATACCAACTCTATGCAGTAAACAAAAACATAGCATGACCTCATCACCTTCGAAGATTAGTATCTCTTTAAACAAAAAAAAAAAAAAAACCTCCAACGTATACTGCAACTCAATCTGTTGCCTATTGCAACAAATTACACATCATGCTCATGACCAATTGCAATTTGAAACCTGAGACGATGGATGGCTTTGCTAAATCTAAATCCAAACCAAGGTTCCCCAGTCGCCTCTCTCTCTCTCTCTTGTCGATCGCATCCTGGCCACCACCCTCCGCACGTCAATCACACGGAATGCATTATTGCCGATCTGATAAAATAATTTTTTCCAATGTAAAACTGACAGACGTAACCGCGCTTCGACTGTCAAACAGACACCATAACCAGCAGCCGCGTCATTGGGTGGGTGGGCGTCCACACAAGAATACATCAATTGGCCAACAGAGTGCCATGATTGATTCCAGTCTCTTTTTTTTTGTCTATTTTGTGTTTGTGTTTGTGTTCGGTTTTGCAAAACGAAATGCAACTGCGCGCTCAAATGTCACACAATTTATCCACTTCGGCCCATAATGCTAATGACAGATATCTGTCAGTTGGTCTGTCAACTTGCCAATCCATCTTTAGGCGCAACACACACAAAGTGCCAGTCAGTCAGTCTGTTGTTGTCCCCCAAACTGCCACCCTTCTCTGGTGGATACAAATGGAGTGGAGAAGTAAGTAATTGTTACACATTACGTAAGTCGCGCTAAATCGCCGCACTGTCAGTGTATACGTTTGTCGATCGTCTGAGATTATACGAGTCTGGTTCTGTCCCCAACTACAAGGGGGGACTGGGAGCACTTAATTTGAATGTAATATGACCGCGCGCGGTGCTGCCTCGCAAAAATGGACAAAATGGACAAATTAAAAACAATTAAGCGGTTTCGTTGTTTTATTTGTTCGCGTCTATCCGCCTCCTCATCGCATGACAACGCTTTGCAACGCACGCGCATCGCTTGCGACAATTATCATAAATTGTAAACAAAAGGAAACACAAAACAACAACAACAACAAAAATTATGATATCTGATATTTTTAGCTACTGCGGCCGGCGTTGTGCGATACTGTGCAACTTCACAGATAGATTCACCTTCGATTCGGCCACCCGCTGCCGACGCCGGAGCCGCTGTCCATTGGGCTAGGTGGTGTAGCGCTGAAAGCGGTGCAGAGCGATCGCTAGCGCGCTCTTTGTGATCTTTGGGCGGAAATCTGCGGCCTAACCTTCGGCGGTAAATTCGATTTATGCTTGTTGTTCTCGTCGTAATTGCTTTATAGTACTTCATGTCAGAGCCTGTGTCAGTGTTCGTGTGTTTGCTTAGCGGTGATGTCGCTTCATTTTCAATGGGAATCACGTATGCTCAGGCCAATTGGCTTTAATTTTTTTTTTTTTTTTTTACTTCTTCTTCGTCTCCCTCTGCTGTTTTGAAATGAGGGAGGTTTATTGGGTTTCAGTCACGACAAGGTTCAAATTGGACTTTTAGTTAATTTCTAAATTTATCATGAAAGACAATTACATTATATACATACGTACATCGTATGGGAATCGGGCATGGGTAGCTAGAATCTTTTGTAGTCACACGGAGGTCTAGGGACAGATGTTAGTACTCAGCGAACACTTTAAAATTCAGTTCGCAGTAGACAATCGAAAGTTCTACAACAAACTTGGTACAACAACTTTGAACAACGGACTAGGTCACTAACTCGGAGAGGAGCGAAGCACTACAGCAGGATAGTGGGAGATTGGAAATTTTGATGCATAAAACCAGACTATATCTCAATTTTGGCAACTTGTTGGCGGTGTTCTTACCTGAAGAAGAATGAACAGATACATGAAGAGCCTATATTACCAAGATCGAATCAGCCTTCTAAATGGAAGAATTGGGATCAATGCCGCAGGAAAGGTTTGGCAGTATTGTCGCACTTTTTTTTTTATAGAAGTTGGCAGCAATAGCGCTTCCGATGTGCTTGATACTAAGTGATCAGTAAAAAAAACTCCAGAAAAATTCTTGTAGTTCTTCTTCCTCAGAGGTAGACAGATTACTTTCGATTTGGTAGAAACAATGCCTAGATTCTCTTATGAAAATCTTAAAATTTTTGGCCATATTTCGAATCATTGTGCCCACTGCAGTACTATAGTTTAACTGGCGCCCAATGATGGCGATTATTACCACTTACTGGTTCATATGGGGCTCAGGAAACCAAGAAGTGATCGAAGAGGTGCCGTTGCAGACAAAGTGACTGATTGGTGTGATCTATGGTCGAAAGGTGTCATTGGTTTGTCTTTCTTCGCAGATGCCAATGGGCGGACGGTTACAGTCAATTCGTAGCAATATGATCGAATGGTAACCGATTTTTTGACCGGCTTGGACTTGGACGATATGTGGTTCCAACAAAACGGGGCAACAAGCCACACAACACGACCAATTATGGCTTTATTGCGTGGGTAGTTTCCTGGTCGCGTAATTTCACGTTTTGGCGACGTCAATTGGCCACCAAGATCAAGTGATTTGATGATTGACAGATTGACAAAAAGATCTTGAATAGATGATGACTTTCTTGTTGAGTCACTGAACGATAGCAGGAGTATCTAGTGCGTAAGATACTACCCCAGCGGTGGTCGAAAGGACCCAGCTCCCGTGACTTGGATATTGCATTATATGCGTGATGCAGCAGGATGTGTAAGAATATTTTAACTCTTCCAACTCCGGGCCAAATGTGTACTCCTTATCCATTGGGAGCTCAGCACTGTTTCGTCAGCTTGTCAGCGCTGGCGTTTTCCTCAAAATTGTTGCAAGAGCTGACTTATCTTGAGCTATGCATTACGAGGGTCAAGGAAGTAATATAATAGATTGACTATCGATCATGAAGACGGTATTCTAAGTGTTCACTGTAATCATATATTGAAACATCATGGTCTTGAAACGCCTTCTAACAGCCAATGTGGGTCCTTTCTCAACCACTGTTTCATAATTGCTTTCAAATTTTAAAGGTCTTAATCTTACTTTACAACGTTGATTGAAATATTTTCAAAATCCGCCCACGCATACGCCCCCTATTTTGAAAAAATCAATTTTTTCACTTTTTTTACTAGAAAGTGAAAAAATTTTTCTTAACATAAAAGATAAATATTCCTATTCCCTACAATTCGTTCATACATTATATAGGGCTACGCCGACATTTAAGGATCATGTTCTCGAAAAAAATTCATTGAAAACATCCGATCAATCTCGTTCGTATTGACCCCAAATCCACTGAGGCTCGTCCAAGAATCGATCAAATAATTAATTTACAGGATGTTTAGAACGAATTCCCAAGTTTTCCTTCCTTAAATCGCTGTTTTACTGCCCAAAAAGTGATTTTCAAAATGTGACATCCTTAAAAAATCAATGACGTCGAGGCGATCATTTTTTTCCAGTTTTAAGCAATTTCAGGACGAAATATCAAAGAGAAACAACTGATTTATTAATTAAATAGCTCATAGCAACTAATTGGATCAATTTCAGATATTATTTCCAAAGAAATATGCATTTTTTGGAAAATTCACAAAATGACACGCACAACGCCAAAAAATGCAGTCAAATTGTAAAGAAACTGAGAAGGCTTTTTTGCTGAATTCGTGTCACGCGTACGAATTGTAAAATTTCGTGAATTTTGCTCGTTTTTGTTGCTAATTTTGATATTTCCTACTAGTTTCTTTATGAATTATGTTCTCTAAGATGTGGAGAACATGTTAGTCAAAGAAAATATGAAAAAAATCGATCGAGTGGAAGGATTACGGGCTTTCAAAGGAGGAAGGTCCTTAAAAGCAATTTCTTCGTATTTTCTCAGAAACGGTTTTAGATAGAAGAAAATAATGTACGCCAAAGTTGTAGATAATTTGGAGCTACATTCGCCTATGGTCATGGATATTCGCTACAGTCCTTGATTTTAAGGATAATCACAAAAAGTGCACTTTGATGGCCTTAGTCTTAAGCTATATCGATGAAATTTGGTACGCAGACTTCTTGTGATCAGATGCAACATTGGTAAAGATATTTTCAAAATCCGCCCACGCACACACCTACTATTTAAAAAAAAATCAATTTTTTCAATTTTCTTACTCGAAAGTGAAAAAAATTTTCTTAACATAAAACAAAGATATTTACTTTCTCTACATTTCGTCCATACATTATATAGGGCTACGCTCACTTTCTCGGACCTCTTTCATCAAAAAACTGAAGTTAGCCCCTTCAAAGGCGAACTCATTAAAATCCGCTTTCTTGTGTTGGACTCAGTCCAACTTGTATGAAAATTCATATACATCTGCATATTCATATCCAAAGCCAGCCAGCCACTCTATTTCCACCAAGACCCTGCCCTCTGCCTCAGTTTTGGTAGAAACACTTCACTGTCTATCGTTTCTACTTTCACTTGAACAGAGCGGTTCCTTACTGAAGGCAATGTCCTTGTTCCATCAAGTCAGTCCAACTGACCGCATTTTACGAATCAAAAACTAAGTTCTACATAGTTCACAAAAAAAGATACATACTTATGGACTAAAATGCATGAATACGATCTGCTTTGACCTGGGCTTTCCGTTAACCAAAATCTTAAAGCTTTCATCCTTCTCCGTTGTTATGAGATTACCGAACCACGATCGTTTCGTCAATTCCGGTGATGAGTCTGGCGTCAAATGGACCTCATCTGCATCTGTTTTCGTAACTACGCAAACCTTGTAATTTTCTCCAGTGAAACCTTAACCGAGTCTTCCACAAGTGACCACCGGACAAGTTGCACCCTGATCCGGGCATTGATAAAGCCATTGACCCCATTTTATTATCAGGTGTAGTCTCGTCCTGAATGATCAACAGTTTTCAAGTAGACATCGACACTAAGTCTCCTTTGGTACCAATCTGGAAAACTATTCTCCATCATGTGCCTGAAATACACCGAAGTCATGAACCTCTTACACCTCATAGGCTTTTTACATCACTTTGAGTGAATATCCTTGATATTATCCTTTATACATGCATTTCGCATGCACTAGTTGTAAAAGCCCTTTTGAACTCAATCACGGCCTTACTAACTCCCACCTGCTAGACAGGCCATTACAGTTAACAACTTTGACGTCTGTCAATCACACCATTATAACTGACCGCTTAATTAATTTCAAATCAAAACCAAAACCGCAAAATTCCAAACCAACGGCCCATATCGCAATAAATCATTCCAATATTTTTGTCCCCTCAGCGAAAGAGGAAAAGGTCACTGCGATCAGCGCGCGATCACTGCGCCATTATTTACCAACATTTTTCCGCTGACATTCCCATACCACGCCCTGTCAAAATACAAATTATCATTAGAATTTCACTATGATATACGGTTCAAATGGATGACGACAGCCGACCGACCGACCGACTGACGGACTGCCGCAAAGGGCAAACGATCAAGAATTTTCGGTTTGTTATGTTTTTTTTTTTTTTTTTTAAATTTTTGCCTGCCTTTTGGTCTTCTTCTGCCGTAAACACCGCCATTAACAATGACAACACCAGCGACGAGCACAACACGACAATTTAATCGCCACCGATCATCGCATTCAGCCCCGGCTGACATGTTTGTTGTTTTCCATGTCACAGATGATTGCCCGTCACCCAAACAAATTGTCAACCGTCATGCTAATTTAACTAAAACTTGCAGCAAAATAAAATCCAAAAATCTGTTACACATAAAAAATATTTTAAAACATTTTTTTTTTTTGATATTTTTTTATAAAAATAGCTTCTAACTAAAAAAAGATATAGCAATAAATATTAAAGCGTAATTTTGTTATCAACAGAACATATCGTTTGTGTCATTTAATTGGAAGTGAATTACTTTATATTTTATTAATTGAGTTGAGCGGGACGATAGCTGTACGTGTGTGGTGCCTTGAACTCTAGTCTTGGCTAGACCGGAAGGAGCGGGCGCTACAATGAAAAATGGCCATTGAGTGCGGTGTACTTGATGGATTCTTTCCCGTGGCGCGCCACCGCTAATGGAATGTGTAAGTTATTGTCGCATGCGTTTTAGTGACACACACGATGATCGTGTGGTGTTCGCAACTTGTCACACGTGACTGTGTTTTTAAAATTATTGCAACTTTTGTCGGCAACTGTGCTCGGTGTGGGAGCGAAGGGGGAGATGAATTTGAGGAATTTTGCAAGGACTTTTGTTCCCATGTAGGGGGATAATGAACTTTTGGTGGGTGAGATAAAAATAGGAAGTCGGACAGGGTGGCCCAAAAGCACAAACTTTTAGTATGGTAGAGACAAGTTAAGTGAAATTTGTAACGAAGGCTAAAACGGTTTGATCTAAGGAGAGAGTGGCATCAAAGAGCGGGTTAGAGACTCGAAAGAAGTTTGTAGGTCTAGTTCGAGTATTGGGGGAAAATTCACACAAGATATGTTTGACGATCCTCAAGGCCTGTCTTATGCATTCCACATCAGTAACAGATCTCTACAATAAATTCACTGATGAACCTCACTTTAAATGGCATCTAAACTTGATCCTCGATGGAAGCTTAAGATCATTCCGATACCAAAAGATCGAAAGCCTACTAGCGGCTAATCTTGAAACTTTCATAAGGAAAAGGTCTCCTAGACATAGAAGGAGCCTTCAAGAATGTAAAATCCGAACAGGAACAGATTGAATGGATACTCAACACGAGACACATTAACTCAGAACTAGGTGACCCCTATACTGTGTGTATTAACCGCTAATGAAATCTGCAAGAAATTAGAACGAACTTGAGTCCAATTTGTCACGGAGGATGTGATTAAAGTGGCTATAGGGAAGCTCATACACATCATCAGCAGATCTAGAAAAACGGTTCTGAACGAATTTCACATCGGAGGCCTAGACAATTTGACAGGAAAGCCACCATCAACCATTGTAAAAACAAATAAAAACTTTATGGGTTGGTTCAGGGAGGCCGCTTAGTTATATCAAAGTCACCATCACATGCTTGTCTTCGTTTAGGGTTAGTCTACGACAAAGTTTCATTATGAATCCATCGGTGATCCAAGTGTTAGCTACAAATGCAATTACTCCTCTTACCTACTTACCTCACTAGGATCACCAATCTGAACGGTGTACTTCAACACCTGATTCAACACTTGATTTCAGCTAAAATCCAAAACTACATGTACATAGTACTATGCAAGGAAGTAGGACAAAAGATGTCACTTACAAATCATCTTGATCTTTTCATCATTTACTTGATGGATATATCGAAAGTATGGAGGTCCAAAGCACGTCATGGACATGGATGCTTCAGAAAACGACCAATCTTCATCACCAACCAACCGACCTTCTCAATTCAGAAAACAACAAGTAAACATGGCAAAAGGGTATCAGCCTGAAAGTGACAAAATCTTCACGAGAATTCTTTCACCCATTTTAGATCAAGGTGATCTCTCACGTTGAAAACTATTCGATAATTCTGACAAAATTCGCAACCGTTTAACAATTTAATTTCGTTAAAAAGCCTCACTTATATGAAGCTTCGACTACTACCTTCATACAGCACAACTGAGGGCTAAACCATAGTACCACCAAAAAGAATGAAACCCATATAAAAAGGCTACAATCCGTCTGGAACTGATCGTCCGAGACCCTATCCTCCCTATTACGTAGCCCTTATAAAGTGAGCATAGCCGCAAGGCATTTTTTAGTCGAATTACAACGATATCTTCGAGTGTTTGTTGACGTTTCATGCAAAATTTCAACAAAATCTGTTCTTTGATAAAAACTCCCACGAAAAGTGGGCGTATCCAAAACTGATATATGGACGACTTGTAGAGAATTCAAATGTCTAAATATTTGGTCTTAATAAAATTTTTCATTTTCATACGAAATAGTGAAGTTAAGTGGGCGTGTCAATGGGCGGATTTCAAAAATATTTACTCTTGTACTCCTCAGAAGCCCTGGCATGAAATTACACCTTCCATACCACATCATATGGAGATATATAGGTAGACAGATGGACGGAAATGACTATGAATATAGGTATCTACATACATATGTATACTCTATATATTTCTCTATGTTCCAAACTATCGAACATACCCTTGGACAGAGTGTATATAATGAGAGGGCTAGGCTAAATATTTAATCCAAATACAACTGTCATGAGAACCTCGTAAATTACTCACTTCGATATAGCATCGAATTGCAGGTATTTCCCACAGCACCCCGAACACCTAAAGCCACTGTTTGCCCTAAATACAGTAGATTTACCTCTATTTTCCCTCTAATTGAAAACCCCCCACCATAAAAGCCTCCGCCGATCAATACATTCCATTTCCCATTGAATACTAAACCAAAATGCAAAATTTCCATCCCCTCCAATTGGAATCAAATCAGGCCATAATAAAAAAGAAAACACAAAACCAATCCCTTTTCAGCGCGCATTCCCTAACCAATATATTGTAATACACTGTACAGTACAGTAGGTGCTGTGTGTACTCGTACTGGAACCTAATTAAAAAATCGAAGGATAGAATGTTCCAATTAGTCGCTAGCTGACAAGTTGATCAACAACTGATAAACTTTCATTGTACCGTCTGTGCCATTGTGTGTAATGTGCGCTACTCGCCTTCATATAAACAGTACCCTCTCTGGCACCCATCTGCCGCCTCCCTCCGGCCGCCACGAGTGTGCATATAAAATTTTATGCAAATTACCACGCATATTGAAGCGTGAAGAATACGAGAAAATATACTCGTACTCGTATGTATGTAAGTATTCACTTCATAGTCGGGCATTTAGAATCGCTGAACCTATTTATAGAAGCCACCAAGCCAAGCCACAATGCTATCATGTGCCTTGAAACGGACTTTAAATGCGAGCTCCACTGTAGTCATAATCCGTGCTGTCACTTACCCTCTACGACCGCGTAGTCGCACACTCCGTTTCTGTCAGTGTGGTGTTGACTGCCGTATTAAGCTTGGCTTTACTTAGTTTCTTTTGATTTTGTTTGTTCTCTTTCGGTTCCCGTCTCAAGGCAGGGGGTACGGTAGGTAGGTATACGAAAACAGGCGCAAAAAAAACAAAATGTCAACTACATATGAAATTTAATTTTATTATGAATTCTCTCATTTCTTCTTTCTTAAAATAAACAAAACAGATAAAACTAAACTGAAAGAAAAACGTCAACAAAAAATATTCAACAGTTTAACAACAGATTGTTCAATGTCAAGCCAAGAGCGCACTTTGTACAGACGAACTACATTTGCATGTTCTCTTCCTTATTTTGACGGCTTTTTGTTTTAATGTCGTTTTCCGTGACACAATGTCAACAATGATTTGATAAGTCCGGCGTGAGTCAGTGTCATACAGATGTATGGCACTTCTGCCGAGAGAAGAGGGGATCCAAACATGCCCTATTTTAACTTCTTTACACATACGTCTGCGCCCTCAGGACTCATCACTGTTATTAACTAACCAAAGCGAATGTGATGGAAATAAATCCTTCGAATCCTTTTTGTGAAAGCCGATTGGATTCAAGGCACTCTGCACTGACAACGATGGGAAATAGAAGATCTTCTTCTAAGTTGCATACATTTTTTGGAGACCGGTCCTTTCTTGTTAAGGAACGTCGTCAGACACATGACTATAAATCTATAAAACATCCAGAAAAATTGTGTTAAAGGATGGTATTTTCGCGAAGAGCGGAACTGTCTCGGTGGCGTAACATATTCATTCACACATTTTCCGACTGAAAAATGTTCGGTTTTCAATGCTCACACCGAGGTTCCAGCCTAGCTCGTTCGTGCTAAAGATACGCAGAAACAGAACATCCAGCTTGAATTTTGCTAAGAGATGGTATTTTCGAGATGTGCGTGGCTGGCTCGGTGGGCTGTGGGGCACCATTTATTTACAGATTTTCCGATTGAAAAATTTTCGGTTTCCAAAGCTCACACCGAGGTTCCAACCAAGCTCGTTCGTGCTAAAGATACGCAGAAACAGAACATCCAGCTAGAATTTTGCTTAGAGATGGTATTTGCGAGATGTGCGTAGTTGGCTCGGTGGGCTGTGGGTAACCCATTCATTCGCACATTTTCCGACTGAAAAATTTTCGGTTTCCAATGCTCACACCGAGGTTCCAGCCAAGCTCGTTCGTGCTAAAGATACGCAGAAACAGAACATCCAGCTTGAATTTTGCTAAGAGATGGTATTTTCGAGATGTGCGTGGCTGGCTCGGTGGGCTGTGGGGCACCATTTATTTACAGATTTTCCGATTGAAAAATTTTCGGTTTCCAAAGCTCACACCGAGGTTCCAGCCAAGCTCGTTCGTGCTAAAGATACGCAGAAACAGAACATCCAGCTCGAATTTTGCTAAGAGATGATATTTGCAAGATGTGCGTAGTTGGCTCGGTGGGCTGTGGGTAACCCAATCTATTCACACATTTTCCGACTGAAAAATTTTCGGTTTCCAATGCTCACACCGAGGTTCCAGCCAAGCTCGTTCGTGCTAAAGATACGCAGAAACAGATCATCCAGCTCGAATTTTGCTAAGAGATGATATTTGCAAGATGTGCGTAGTTGGCTCGGTGGGCTGTGGGTAACCCATTCATTCACACATTTTCCGACTGAAAAATTTTCGGTTTCCAAAGCTCACACCGAGGTTCCAGCAAGGTCGTTCGTGCTAAAGATACGCAGAAACAGAACATCCAGCTCGAATTTTGCTAAGAGATGATTTTTGCAAGATGTGCGTAGTTGGCTCGGTGGGCTGTGGGTTTTTCAGTTTCCAATGCTCACACTGAGGTTCCAGCCAAGCTCGTTTGTGCTAAAGATACGCCGAAACAGAACACCTAGCTAGAATTTTGCTTAGAGATGGTATTTGCGAGATGTGCGTAGTTGGCTCGGTGGGCTGTGGGTAACCCATTTATTCACAGATTTTCCGACTGAAAAGTTTTCGGTTTCCAATGCTCACACCGAGGTTCCAGCCAAGCTCGTTCGTGCTAAAGATACGCAGAAACAGAACATCTAGCTAGAATTTTGCTAAGAGATGGTATTTGCGAGATGTACGTAGCTGGTTCGGTGGGCTGTGGGTAACCCATTTATTCACAGATTTTCCGACTGAAAAATTTTCGCTTTCCAATGCTCACACCGAGGTTCCACCCAAGCTCGTTTGTGCTTAAGATACGCAGAAACAGAACATCCAGCTTGAATTTTGCTAAGAGATGATTTTTGCAAGATGTGCGTAGTTGGCTCGGTGGGCTGTGGGTTTTTCAGTTTCCAATGCTCACACTGAGGTTCCAGCCAAGCTCGTTTGTGCTAAAGATACGCAGAAACAGAACATCCAGCTTGAATTTTGCTAAGAGATGGTATTTTCGAGATGTGCGTAGTTGGCTCGGTGGGCTGTGGGTAACCCATTTATTCACAGATTTTCCGACTGAAAAGTTTTCGGTTTCCAATGCTCACACCGAGGTTCCAGCCAAGCTCGTTCGTGCTAAAGATACGCAGAAACAGAACATCTAGCTAGAATTTTGCTAAGAGATGGTATTTGCGAGATGTACGTAGCTGGTTCGGTGGGCTGTGGGTAACCCATTTATTCACAGATTTTCCGACTGAAAAATTTTCGCTTTCCAATGCTCACACCGAGGTTCCACCCAAGCTCGTTTGTGCTTAAGATACGCAGAAACAGAACATCCAGCTTGAATTTTGCTAAGAGATCATATTTGCCAGATGTGCGTAGTTGGCTCGGTGGCGTTTGCGTAGCGCATCCATTCACACATTTTCCGATTGAAAAATTTTCTGTTTCCAATGCTCACACCGAGGTTCCAGCCAAGCTCGTTTGTGCTAAAGATACGCAGAAACAGAACATCTGGCTAGAATTTTGTAAGAGATGGTATTTTCGAGATTTGCGTAGTTGACTCGGTGGGCTGTGGGTAACCCATTTGTTCACAGATTTTCCGACTGAAAAATTTTCAGTTTCCAATGCTCACACTGAGGTTCCAGCCAAGCTCGTGTGTGTTTCTGCGTATCTTAAACAGCTGCACCGAGCCAGATACGCACATCTCTAAAATATCATCTCTTAGCCCAATTCTAGCTCGAGCTTGAGTTTAATAGCACCCAAACCGGAGGATATTTTCACCTCCAGTTCAGGGCTTGATCATGCAAACGTAAAGTGCACTTCCTTTTGCGGCCAAGCCCCATGTCCTACCGAAATCCCTACGCCGTCTCCGGTACACTCCTCCGGCTGTGAAACTTTGCATTGACGAAATTCCAAAAACTGAGTTCATTGTTCTAATGCCACTGATGGAACCTTTCACAGTATTACGTATCCTCAACCTACACAATGTGTACTTTCTGGATATCGCCAGCTATGTCCTCCATTAACCTATTGCCGTAGCAACGTTTGAGTGAATGAATTCCTGGAAGGATTTTTTTGAATCGCAAGTTCCTAGAAGTACTCTTCCTATTTTAAAGTTAAGGTGTTTTAGTCAAGAGCCATAATCCTCCGGGAGGAGGACCAGATGTTCAAGCATATGAACTATATACGAGGAGTGGGCTCCAACCCACTTCTTCGTTAAATGGGAAAGGTTAAATAGTTTACAAGGCTATGTAGGAGATGGGTACGAATAGTTGTTCCTGGAACTTAGTTCAACACAAGGCGGGATTGTGGTTATGGCTTTATTTCCTTCGTGACGTTCCTAGTACCTCCGCAGTATCTATTAAAAAAGTTAGTGGGTGTCCTTGCGAGTCCTGCTGAGGAGTTGATTTATTCTCTCAAGGTTGTGAAGAAGAGAATAGAGTCGGTATAGGACTTGAAGCCATGAGGCCAGTTTTTGCTATGTCCTTTCACTGACAAGGTAAATAGTAGTTTTTTCGTTAAATTGAGTTCAGAAATGAGGCTTAACAAGCTCATAGGTTCTTCAAAAATAAAGTAAGAGCTATCGTTACACAAAAGAATGGGTAACAGGTTTATTTTGGCCATGAAAAGTATGTTGAACTGTCACCCAAAGCTCAATAAGTCTGCATGATATGATAGCTTGGTAGAGACCAGAGAGTCAGAGCCTGGTGAACTACTCGTGTTGGAAATCTAGCATCATTTGAAAGAACTGTGCAAATTGGAGAGTCATGACAATTTTACTTAGCTTCGTCCTGGTTGACGGTCAAAGGATTGCAAACTTTGACACAAAAAGAGGAAACCATATCTTAATTCTACTACCAACTTTGCCCATAAACGAGGAGCTAGGGGCATAGACTTTAGTTAAGAAAATTTATTTAAAAGTCTAGTTATCCTAGGCGACGCACTGTACAAGTTGTGTTGTGACATTCTAAGCAAAACTTGGACACACAAGAGAACCTAGATTTAAATACGGGCAAAGACAACTGAAAGCAACTCTAGAAGTACCTATACCTTCAATGTTAATTGGAGAGGTTCATTGATACTGCTGATGATGACAAGTCGATTTTCCCTTATTGGTCTAGAAGATGTGAAAGTTTCTAACGTCAGTCAAGATTATTGTCGGACCAAAGAATCTAATTCGACTTGGTATTCCTTTAGCAATTCAACAGCTTCCACCTAATCCAAGAAGACATTGAATCTGTCGAGGAGGCTAACCAGCGATTGTAAGGCCAGTCTATAACAAGAGACCTGAAGATTTCATAAAACTCAGTCGCAGAAAAATCCGTATAGTTGTTGGTGTACTGATAGGACACTGCGAGTTAGTCAATTACGTTGCATGGTTGGGACTCCGCCATAAGGACTTTTGTAGAAACTACAGGAGCAAGTTGAACACATTCGTCACTTGCTATAAGGAGGGTTCACACTGATCAAAGATTCGATGCCTGTGAACCCAAATCTTTTCTTGATTTAAAGGTTTGTGCTGCCAGATTTTCTGAAAAATTTGACAAGTATGGACCTGTCTACTGTTCAGTACTAGCCATCAAAAGAAAAGCCAATGTTAAGAGCTGCTTCATTACAAAACTAGACACTCCTGTGATTCGTGCCCGTATGTATCTGGATGGCTTAGTTCAGAGGCTAAAATTAGGTACTCATTGCTAGTCTAAGTGAATTATTGACATCAATTGTCAACAAGGATTCACACATGCCTACCCAAACCTAAGGCCGAATTCAAATCGATTATTTGTGTACATGACACCCATCATGGTGTCATCAAGTCTTAAAAATAGTTCTCGGTTGCTTTTGCTATTTATGTAGAGTCCGCGACACTATTCTATAAGCATCACCCTATACCCCGCAATTCATTAATTGTTGACGTTTTTAACTAGGTACTCTGATAGAACTGAGTACACACCTCTACTTCCAATAGTGACGGACGATACACCCTTAAGTCGAACAGTTGTCAGGTATCTACTGAAGGTGGCTTCACAGAAATCGGACCTAGCTGGTATGTATCTATACCTTTTCCTATCCCAACACGTATGTGGTATCAGACAAACATTGGTGCGCGTTTTGTGTACCGCAGAACGGGCTGAAACGCCTTAGTAGTCTGTGTGAACTCAAAACGTTTTTTTTTTTTGTTTTAGTCGGTTTTCTGATAATGATTTTCCGATTGGCGATAAAACGTCGCCGCCTGTGTCACGGTTTTTTGGAGTGGAACGTGTGGTCGATTTTTTTTTCGCTCTACTACCGTTATCTAGTTTTGGTTTTTGGGGATATTTTGGGGTTGAGTTTGAGTTCAAATTTTGCATAATGGATTTTTTTTTTGTTTTGCTTTTCGAAACAAGTAAACAATTTTAGCGGTTGATATGGTTCACTGAATGCGGATTATCTAGTGTTTGGATTGAGTTCATTGAGCTCTTTCAAATGAGTGGATAATGATTTATGTCTACGAATACGTACATATGTATGTTAAGCACAGTACATAGTTACTGGATATGTAAAATGAATGTAAGTACGTACGTAGATACTTCACATTCGAATAAAACTAGAACTTTAGGCGCTTTAGTGCTGCTAAAGGTGATCCATATGCAAGGTCCTAATTCACACGATTCCAAAAAGTTGTTTCAATTAATTTTTCTTTACAAAAACACTCTGTTTTAGGCCACGAATATGGCCTAAAATCGATGTTAGGTGTCCAAAACCTACCAAAGTAGTTAAGAGATTTGTTTGCGAGTCTACTGATTAAACTTAAGGCTTGTCGACAGCCAAAATGTGGTAAAATTAGACTGCAGCCTCACATAATAATGTGCGATTTTTAAAGCGAGCAACTCAAGACCTATTCCGCACAATCAGCAGCATAATTAATCAAGGAATTCCCTTCTAGATAGGAGGACACCCTGAGTTACACCAGCATTTAATGCAAAGAAGGGAAAAATTAAGCCATTTGACAGTATCAGCCAAAATGTCAATGTTATACCCATAATGTGAGGGGTACATCATTCACTGAGGGTTACGGATCAATATGAGATCTACTGGCACAGTTTTAGTATATTGTCATTTCAAAACCATCACCCAAGCATGTTTTAAAGAAATCATGTCTGATGACTGAGATATTGGCTCTGAGGATATAGAGCCATCTACAATCCTTGTTTAATCTTGAAACATATGTATGTAGCGTCAAAATATCAACCCTTCCGCATCTTATACAAGGATTTGATTCTTCAAACTGAACATACGGTAGGACTCAAACAGAAACTCGATGGGAGTAGAATGTGTCCTCACTTACCATAGTAGTGGCATCCGAGCGGAGGTCTTTACAATGCAAAAACCTTCAGTTCTGGTTTTTAGTATACGAGAAGAGATTGCATGAAAAATTTGTCCTGTCTCAGACAGCAACAAGGCTGCTTAAAGCAAGGAAGGATTTTCGTTTTTCCTCAGAAATATTAGGAAGATCTGGTCTCAAAATTTAGGACATCTTTTCTTTTTTTTCAGAAATTCTGCACTTTTGCTAAAAGTATGTGGTTTTCGAAGATTTCCCTGCTAGTTTTGTGAGACCATTCTTAGCATGACTTGGTTGGTTGGGTTCGACCAGCTCTCGATAAGTTGTGTATGGTGGGTGGATCACCCTCTTACTCTGGGAACTGTAGCATGACTATAGTATGTATCTGTTGACCTTAGTCAGGCACTCATAATGCAGTCAGAATGGGGCGACTTGTGCGCCCAACCCCCTTCAAGTTGTTAAGGAAGTATTTTTCAAGCTGTTAAGCCTCCTCCGTACAATGACTTGTCAAACGTGACATGTATGTACTTCATCTGAGGGCAATGATCAGAGCCCATATTATAGTGTCCTCAGATTTTGCCGATTCGACCTGATTCGACGTTTTTAGGTCAGCCATGTGGATAATTCTTCTGAGTATGATTCTCTTACATAACCTAAAACGGCTTTGTGTACAAAATATCCTGAGAATTGTGTCGGATTTCTTGACTGTTTTAGAGTTAATGATGCCTGAAGCCTGACTGGCATGTTGATCATGATTTTCCTGTCTGTCCTTTGCTAATCGTCCCGATTTTAAGCGATATGTCCATAAGCGAAATGTCAAGCAATTTCGTTTTAATCAGTTGTGACAGTCATTCTCGTCGTTCGCAGTCACTTGAATGCGTCACGTCACTTGTGTCATGGTCCCTATGAGTGTTAAGACATTCCAACAGGACTCTTGGCAATAATAAAGCCTAGTCAGGTCACCTTTTTGACTTAAACTCGGATTTAAACTATCAACCACTCCCCTTGTGAGTCTGATTTGGGACTGTGTGATTTATGGACGTAGAAGCAATCTAAAAGGGTTGCACCTACATACATCGTGGTGCAAGCTTGAGAAAATAGGACTTAAGTGGCGTAAGAAGCGTACCAATGCGTAACTTGAAAGGTGAAGGATGTCTGCAAGGTCCAAAAAAACCATGCGATACATGAACATGGATTCATCAAGGAACACCCGATCGATGATCTAAAACACTCATTCGACACCGACCTTCAAACAGACCAAATCACTTTATTGAGTCGGAAGGGGACTTTTTGAATGCAATAGTTCGGTTTGGCAAAAGAAATGTTTGTTGTTTGCATAAATTTCTAAAACGTCCTGTTTACTTTGGAAAGATATCGCTTTCAAGATCGGAATATTTGTCAAACTTTGGTGTAGACATAGTAAAGTGAGTATCTACTAACGAATGCAAGGACTACTCTCGGGAACCTCGTCCACCTCGTTCGACTTTATAACCAGGCACGTCATTCTCCATTTCAAATGGCCATAATCATGGTTCTATTATTAGCAGATGGTGCAATTCGATGTTAAAAACTACAATTTTAAGTGAACACAGTCCCTTCCATCGGCACCATATCAAACACATTCCATCAATAAATCGGCCCCTTCCCCCCGTCCTCCAACAAATTGAACACATTAATTTTTTTTTATTACAGTTTGATAGACAGCCAATTCGTTTGTCATATCACACAGTTCATTTGCATAATAATCGCGCGCTTTTTGAACTAACCAGGGTCACATTACAAAACAGATTACCCACTCATGACAATTAAATTGCCAACGAGCCTCTGCTTTGCTCTATTCTTCAACCTAAAAAAAACTATAGAAACAACCTCAGCAGACGAACATAAATCAATCTGTTCCCCCTGCTGTCGTGTCGTCCCGTCCCGCCCACATACGCGCACACATTTACAAGTTAATTTACCGAATCTAATTTGTTAATTTGATTCGAAAACATTATAAAAGAAGAATGTTCCCACATTATCGTTACCTCATTGACAATATGTCAACCCGTGTGTCAGTGATCAAAACAAATTATTTAAAAATAATTAAAAGCAAGAAAAATTTCACAATTTATGAACACAGCCCCGACCGTCACCACACAGAAGCGGCGGCGCATAGATACACTTGGTTTTGCGTGGACCGCCTTAAAGCTCAGTGGCAAGCGCCAAGCTATAACTTGTTGTGTTTCATTCTGACACTAAATTACACAGCTCAGCATAATTAATGAGAATACAAAGGAAAAGGAATAAAACAAAGAAGAAAAAAATTAGCAAAACAGGGAGGAAAATACCACATACACACGACGACAGTGTACCTATCGCATAATGTAGTATGCCACCTCCACTATATTATACGTCGTCGGTGGCGTTGCTGAAGTGCTCGAAAGACGACAACGACAGCGACAGCGACAACGGCGACGTCGACCTCAATTTTTATATACTAGTTTGTTTTTTTTGTTCTATTTACTCAGTGGAATAGGCTTGGGAGGCTATATATAGGCAATCGCATTGAGCATAACATTGGAATACGGAAAGAATGAACAAAATAATTTTTTTGATTTCGTCAAACGTAAGAAACAAATAGGCCAGGTGAGGCAGGAACAATCCGGACTGAATCAAATTTTTATGACACCTGTCATTGGGATGCTCCGGACGATATAGTCAGGGAGCTGTGTTCGCAGATGTGCAACTTGTCTTGGCGTCCCTGTCAGGTACACCACTGTACATAACGATTGCAGCGCCATCGACGAAATCAATGGAACGCAGGGTGTCACAGATTATTGTTATTTATTGTAGTGCACCCTGTTGGTCTGATGTGCCCCTATTGACACATTTGAGAGGCATATGCCCTCATTTTAGGTAGAATTCCCCTGGTATCAAGTTTCCTTTCGGAATCCTCCTCTAGGTAGGTAGAACGAGGTGGCCACATGTAAGGCCAACTCTTGGAGCACTGGTGGGTCCATTGTGAGCCCCTGTAGTGGGTTTACCTGGAAGGCAGAAATACAAAGTTTGGTTATTAGCTGAACCACCCGAAGTGGTTGAGCGAAGAGGGCGAAGATGTGTCTGTTAAGCGTCTTCTCTAAGCCAGTTTTCTTTAAGAATCAAAGGATTAGAGTTCTTTCTAGTGACGGTACTTGTATTTCCTAGTATTATGTTGGTCTAGAAGTTTGCAGATTTGCTTTGTTCCAGGTCCTAGTCCTGTTTTTCTTTTATAGTTTTCTAAATTCTCCTTTGAGGGTATGATGATCCTTTATTCCGCAGAACGATTCAGGATCGTTTCTAGGGAGTTTCTAGGGAGTTTCCAATTCCATAATTCAACAGAGGGCCACCTTGATTGTACCCAGATTTTTGGTAGGTATTCCCCATTCAAGTGTACTTTGAGTACCATGAGTTGAGAGAATTCGATTCTCCTGCTCCAATTCCTTCATCAGTTCTTTACCTACATATCTGTGTACCTTTTGGATTGTGTGATTGCTTAGCCTGTAGATAATGGATTTATTGATTCAATTCTTTGGTTTCTAAGATTGGTAACAAAGTTCTTTTGAAAGTTTAACTTAGTGTTCCTTATATGTATATTTCCTTGGTATTTTCTAGCCATTCTTAGAATCATTTTACTTGTACATTCCTTGACTAAATGTTGCAAAGGAGTCAATTCCAACAGCACCTCCACGCCTGCGGTGTGGCCAATTCTCGTGGGCTCTGTAATGCAGAGGCTTGCCAGTCGTCCTACTTAATTGTCTGTCTGGCTCTTGGTAGCCAGTTTGGTTCTTTCCGATGTGATTACAATGACAATATGCATCCATCTACCACCTTTCTCTATAAAGTCACGTGTCCTTGTAATAAGATCCAAGATCCTTCGTCAGAAGATATTCATACCTCTTCCTAGTGTCTGTTCTTTTCTGAGGTAATTGTCTAATCCTTGGTACTTTCATAAAAATGATCACAACATCATCAGGTGCACATGGACCCAGGATGCAATAGTTAAGGGTCCTAGTGAAAGAAGGGAGCAGTGTTGGATTCGTACATTTTCAGATCCAGATTGGAGTGAAAATACATGATTAACACGAGCAGACCAGACAGCACAACAGACCACAGACCTCACTCAACTGGGGCATGGCAAAGAACTTGTAGGAAACTACCACCATAAAAAGGGCTTAGATTGCATTGGAAACTGTTGCATACAAGGAGAAATCACCATCCATTGAAGTCCTTTGGTTGGGTTTTGAAATAGCATCCTCTTAACGATATGCACATGTATTGTGTTGTTCGCCTACTAGCTGAAATCATTAGGCGAGTTAAAGTCGTTATGAATGTGTTTAGGCCTATTTGAACAGCGCCAGGACATTAGAATGAAATATGTTTCAGTGTTCTGAGAGGATATTCGATTGACAAATTTTAATAAAGTTGCTATTCTCGAGAGCAATGACAAGCTAGCGAGTCTGTCAGGAACTTCGCTTTTGTTTTACCGGAGTTTGTGAAGCCCTTTTCTTTTTTATGTGATCTACGAGAAACTGGGTAACAAGTAGACCACAGCAGGGTTTGGGATCAACAAATTCAAACTAAGCACCATATCAGACAAGTTCGTCATAAATGTTAATCGCTGAGATGACTGCGTGTCCTGGGACATATATTTATGTAATTTGTGCACAATCAGCTGTAAGAGTCAGCACAGAGCTCCGAATTGATTAAAATATGGAAATAGGCTGTATTCAACTTGTAGGTACTTACTTACCTAGGAATCGCTACAGTCCGGGCGGACCTAGGCTTGAACTAACAAATCTGAAAAACCAGTTGCTTCTAAATAGTTTCACATACCTGACTGAGGTAGTTCTCTATTGTATTATTCACTTGCTGTGAAGTCATAAAGACTAGTCTTAGCTGATTTCCAAGTACTCAATCTTAATTGATATTAGCTGGCGATCGGCTACGACCCAACTGATTAAACAAGTCGCCCGAGAGGGTAAACAAATTGACATTGTAGGCCAAGATGTTGTCATTTCCTGCTGTGGTTTTGACAACCCCCTTTGCTATGGCTATTGGTTGTGGGAAGTGTGAAGTTGTTACCATTTTTGTCTTTATCTCGTGGTTTTTGTGGGTTTTACGTGAACTATATGTCGCTGACATCTAACGTCATTTGTATGACTGTACAATGACCCTTAGTTTTGACAGAACTAAGAAAGATGATGCAGTAAACTTGACTCCTCGTACTTTTTTAGAAAACCAATGTCAAAGTAACCACGCCTGGAACATGGATTTCGTTGGACATTTTTGAAGTGAATCCCGATATTAAACAAACATGGATTTACTCGAAATTAGACGAAATCGAGGAATGGACTGACCATACTTCGATAGGATGCTAATGGTTCATAAAGTGAGAGAGCAAAACCATTCCTTTTAATCGAAAATCTTAAGCAATGTTCAGACGATTGTCAGATCTGCTAATATTGTCATGTCAACAATTGAAAAATTCGTCCCGAATACATGACAATCGTGTGAACTAATAATTTTTGATTGACAATTTTGTAGCCAAACAATTGTCAATCAAATGCCAGAAGAGTCATCAGACAATAAACTGTCAGGAATAGGGATAAACTCCGTGCGAAGTGACAGTTTAAGGCTGCAAATTAATTTGTCATCATTGTCATTGCAGACTGGTAATCGTCTGAACTTAGGAAAAATTGTGCGGTCTGTCAGAAGCACTACCTATAAAATACCCTTACACTTTAATTCAAACAATTCTCTTATCCTAGCGATCGAATGTTTCAGGATTTAATTTTTATTTCCTTTGGATGCTTATAATTCCGAAGAATTGTGAAGGTTTTGACGTCCTTTTGACGACATTTGTTTTGTACTTCGATGGGTTCCTCAATTTTCTTGACATTTTCTTTATCTTACGTATTTTATTGCAGAAAATAAACAAACAGAACCAACTAATCTTGGATTAGTGGTTCAGGTTGCAAGCATTTCTGGTGCTAGCATAATTTCTGGTGCTGATGCATACATATGCCGGACTATTTTCTGGCAATAAATCGCCTTAATTGAGTTCAGAGGACGCATTCCTTGAAAGCGCATAGTTTTTTTTAAAAATATCCATCATCTCATTTTCACATCGAAAAATAAATATTTCTTTCCCTTTGGAGAATGAGGCACAAACAAGTAGGTGCCCACCCTAAAAAGTTTTAAGCAAAACTTTGAACTGCATGACCCCCACTGCATTACCCATGAACTATTTGTCAAACATCGATCTGTCATTTGGCACGCGCGCATTTGCAATTGAGTTCGGCTCCTTGTCTTCGAATAATTATTGAAATTCGCGAGAAATCTGAGTTTTTTTTCGAAAAATTTTGCATTTCCGTTTGTGTTAAATGTTTTCCAAGTGATTTTCAATAGTTTGATCGGCTCCAAGTTATCAAATTAATTGACGCGAGTCAATTGAAGTCGATACAAGTACGCCGGTCGGCTGTTCTCAATTGTAGGCGTCGCGTTTAAAGTCATTGAAATTGGCAATAACTGCATAAGTCTATTAAAAAAAGTTAAAAGCGTATTTCGTTCATAAAAGTGCGTAATTTGTTTCCTTCGGGATATCAATTTCTCGGAGATTTTTATACATATCGTTCGGGCAAACGGTGTTCCGTCGGTAGTTTCCACGGAGGAAGCCTTCGAAAGTTTCTCTGGTGCCGTAGTGTTGTGTTGTGTCTAAGTGTTCTGAGTGTACTGAGCGAGCCTAAAGGTTTGAGCCAGCAGTTTCAGTCCCTGTCCCCTGTTACGAGTCTTCCCAACAGCCTGTGTTCCCTCCACCCAGTTCCAAGGAAATATCAAAGAAAAGTCCTCCTTTCGCGAGTGTTGTGTCCAAAGAAAGAAAGCGAAGAGGAAAAAGTGTCAGTTTTAGTGTTTGCAAGTGTTTTCCTTCAGTGGTTCCGAAATGATTCCCGAGCGCCTGCCTCCGGGTGCGACGATGCAGCAAGCATTGTTTTTGCAGAATTTCATGATATATTTGAATACTCGGTGAGTAGTTTGACTTTTACTTCAAATACTTAACTTCGTTGTTCCATGGTATATCGCGGCTTTCCGAACCTACCACGAGAGCCTTCTTTTCTCTTCTTTTTCCTAAGGTGGTGCTACAGTCCGGGGTGGACGTGGACCTGGGCTTCAACCAACAAGTCTCTCCAGTTGGTTGAGGCCCTCTTTCACTTGTGTGCGCCACCTCAGGCTAGGACTTCGTCTACTGCGTTGCTTCTCCTGGTTTGTTTCAAAGAATATGCGGGCCCAAGCATTGGTGTCCATTGCCGGTGTCCCTGTACAGCTCGCAGAGTTCGCTGTTAAATTTCCCCCTCCATGGCTCATCAATGGAAGAAATTCGCGTTCAAAACTCTCATCTTCATCTGCCTTTGGTAACGTCCATGCTTCTGCCTTTGGTAACGTCCAAAGCAGAACTGCGATGATGAGGGTCTTGTGTAGAGTCTCCTTGGAGTTTCTCGACAAGGAATTACTACTACTACTTGCCTTATGAGGCCAAAGAAACAAGGATTGGCAAGAGTGATTCTTCGTTTGATCTCCAAAGTTATGCTGTTGTCAGAGCTTATAGTGTAGCTGTCCAATTCGTCGATGTTGTGTGTCCCTTCTTGATGACTCCATATACTTGGTGTTCCCTACAGTCACAGCTAAATCCATTTTCGCCGCTTCTGCTCCAACCCGCTGTATCCTGCTGATGATATCAATGTCATCAGCGTATGCACAGACTTCGGGAAAATTGTGTCTCTGGTGTTGTCTTGTGAGTTTCGAACAATTTACTCAAAGTCACATGACGGCGCATCACCTTGTCTGAATTCCGACCTTTATGGAGCAGCGAGCGTTCTCCACAATCTGACGAGTTTGGCATGGGTACCGAAACTAGACCTGGCTCTGTATAGCTCGCCTCTATAAATGCTGTCAAGAGCGGCCTTAAAATCGATAAAATGATGATGAGTACCGATTTGGACTTCTTAGGCTTTCTCCAGGATCTGCCGTAGTGTGAATATATGGTGGATTGTGGATTTATTCGGCCTAAAACCCCACTGAAATCGGTCAGTCAGTTCGGGTCTTAGACTATCGAACAATATGCAATGTTAAGGAGACTTGTGCCCCTATAGCTGTGGCTGGGGGTTCCATTCATTAGGCATACTTTCCTCCAACCAAATCTTGGAAATGAGTTGGTGTATGCTCTCCACCAAGTCATCTCCGGCAGACTTACACAATTTGACCTGTAGGCCGTCCGGTCCAGCAGCCTTATTGGACTTAAGTTAGTAGGGTGGAAGGGTGGACGGGTCACTCTGCCCTGAATTCCATGTGCAATCCTTTCCATTGGATTTCGTTGATTGGTTGGGAAATTCTTGAAAGGTTCTCCTCCAACAAGTATCGATTTTCATCGTACTGCGAATAGAGTTGATCGTCGTTCCCAATCTTGTGAGTCTACATACGTCAGATAGAGGTTCAGATATTGGTTCACATTTGAACCCAATATCGACATCGAAACTCATGTCAAGAACTCGTTGGCATAATCCTTCACAGCAATTTATTTATGGCGGCCTGTCCCTTACTTTGTTGCACTCAGGTTCTATAGTGTTGGACCTACAACGACGCCTTGGTGAAGCGCGTCTGTAAGGTTCAAATGGATTCTCTCTTCTCAGCTTCCTGATGATCTCCTTATAGACTTGATATCGCTTTCTGCTTTCTCTTCTTGCAGTGTCCACTCATTCACGATGTAGACACTCTAGATCGACCTCACGGTTCCTGGTAACAAAGTAGAGGTACGGCATTCTGATGACATAGTATGGACGCGCTCGTAGCTAATCGGGAAAGGAACTCCTTTAGACTTAGAGACGATTATGACTTAGAAATCCAATATCTTGTGCAACAAAAGTTCTATTCTTTAACTGGAAAACCCCGAAAAAGAACGCCCAGTGGCTGCTAGCTGCTATCTGCTATCTGCTATCTGCAATCAAATCCATTAATATGTGCCACAGGCATTACCACGATGTTACATCACTCAACTCAATCAAATTCTATCAATAACCATCGTCGCTGTAATTGTCGTCGCAGAAGAAGCCGAAAATACGTCTCCATGTACAACGAAAACCCCCTCAGCTACTTATGCACCAAATAGGGAATATTGACTTTATTTGGCACGTGTGGCTGTATCATACCCCGCGCGACCAGCGTTCACGTTCAAGCCTTCCACACGAGTTGTGTACATATCATTTTTGTATCCAAAAACAGAATGGTGGCGTCCATCATCGATGTAACCCACGTCACTGGGTACTAGCTACATCGAAGCTCGTCGAAGTGTAATGCGATTACGCGATAGCAGCGATATTCTACGATTTTTCTTGTTTTAAACGCCTTTACGGTGGTAGACATAATTTTGTTGCAATCGGCCGTCTGTTGGTGGCTTCTCAACGCTCTCGCGGTGTCTCAGTTGTTTGCACTATTAACACCGCCTTTGGCAGAGTGGTACAATCGCTTGGTTATAGGTGAACTATACCAGCAGCGGTTGTGTGACTTATGGAGTTGTCCTACTTACTTTCTAATAATCAAACGAAACGTCATTTAGTGTTCGTTGATGAAGCCGAGACAGCTCTGTAAATGGAGGCAGAGATACAAATGTATCTGATAGATGCCCCGCCAGTTTGGTTTTAGACATTATGCGCGCGCCCTTCACTTCAAGTCCACGGGTTTCACACTCAATACCAGCAACAGTTTGACCTCCCGAAAAGCAAAACCCAACGAAACCAAAGTGTCAACACAGTCTACCCAATATGGCAGTCCACGTTTCTGCGTCCAATTAGCACTTGCCACTCCTAATCACTAAATAATCGAATATATTGTTTCAATAGGCCGGTATAGCTGCTGGCTGTTGTTATTGCGTTGTGTATGTACATATTCCCACGAAGCCCACGTACTAGGAAGTTGGATAAAAGCATTCTCACCACCCGTATGCGATAAAATAGATGTGAATGGGCTTCCTGCTCTCCGCCACCACCACCACCATGAGTCCCGCCCACGCAAAATGTTGTGGCCGTAAAAAAAGCACAACACAATCATAGTCACATGTCTGCTAATTAATTTATTAGAATATTAAGTATCATTTGGCGTTAATTTTACGCTAACCCCGCCATCAATTTGTCATTTCGCGTACGAATCCGTTGAGAGTGGTGTAATGGATGTGATGTTCTTTTTTTTCTTTTTTTTCATTTTGGCTCTCATCACTCCTGGAAGGAGGGGGGTCGTCCGAACTATCCGCAATAAATCACGAACCCACATCCAATCAATTAAAAGCGAATTTAAGAGGACTCTTTCCAGTGGAGAAACGAATTGTAATAAATTTTTAGGAACACTTTCCGTTTCGTCAGAAGTATTATTTATTGTTTACATTCTTGGATACGTATCTAGATACTTGTGCGCTTAGTCAAAAGCGACGCAAATCGTTAAAATGCTTATTCGATAGAAGAATCTATGGCAGTCATGAGCTCGATGTTGCCTTATAGACCAATATCTTGAAAAACCTGCTTAGAAAGTAGTTCAGCGCCGTCAAGTCACTCGATCGTTCAGGTCGAGACATAGCTCCATTTCTGGAGTTAATGGAGTCATCGAAAGCTTCCTTCGATAAATTGATTACTTTTCCGGCATCCTGTTCAAATGCCCTGACACTTTTTTGTAAATAAAAAATCGGTGACCATGGCTCTGTACCGGGCGCCATTTAAAGTAGCATTTGGATTTTATCCATATTTTGAGGAAGTACGGCACTATAACGCCTCTAGTCCAACGGCAGTTAACAGAGGATTCGAGGCTCGTGGGTAGCTGATGGATCACCTTTTGATTTTCTACGTTCCAAGTTCGACATTTGTGCTTTTTACTAAGCTAACGAGACTGGGACTGAAAAGACCATGTCTACTGTCAAATTAACTGTCAACTGTCAGCTAAAATACATACAAAGTGTTGCCGTATTGGGAAAAAAAACTCAAAAAATAAGATTTTCTTTCCTCCGTTGGACATATGTACGTAAGATCCGAACGTCAAATTTTGAAATGCCTTTGACATTATGTCGAAGCAGATATAATGAAATATTTTCGACGGAGGAAGAGATTAAAAAAAATTGTTGATCATGGTTCTGCACGGTGACCAGATGAGAGCGATAGGAAAAAAAGTTATAATAAAACAGCAATGGTGTGAGCTATAAAATTGATTTTGGCTTTATTTTGAAGCTACATTCATGCCATTACGTGTGGTATACCCTATCATTCAAATGGCCGCCTTGGCTTTGCTGGCAGTGCTTCAAGCGGTCGGTACAATTTTCGATGAATCGGTCCAATATGTGCCAACATTTTTCCGCCAATAGTATCTTGATTATTGGCCTGTTAGCGTAGACTTAAAGACTTGACGTAGCCCCAGAGAAAGTAATCAAGAGGTGTCAAGTGCATGATCGCGGAGACCAATTGATGAACGCTTGGCATGAGATGACCCAGTTGCCAAATTTCTCCTTCAGAACCTCAAGCTTTGCGTCGCTTGTATGGCTTGTAGCGCCATCTTGTTGGAATATATCAATGCAGTCGAGCTCTGGCTACAGAAAGTCGGGTAACATCGCTCTGTACCTGATACCATTGACAGTAACAGTGACTCCTCCGATGATACCATAAACCGTGCCAAACAGTCAATCTTTGTGGATCCATTGATGCTTGGTCGAACAATTGTGGCTTGTGTTCGCTCCAATGTCGGCAATTCTGCTTGTTGAGATAGCCTCTGAGGCTTCCAGCGCCCAATCGGCGACTCACGGCGTTGTCTATGGTTCATCTCTGAGAATGCCTAGGTCAGCTGGTCGGCACCTTTCGGATAGTGCACCCATCTGCACTTGGCTCGAAGCGAATCCACTCGTCACTACTTTTTTCGAGATCCTTATTCCGACCTGGAGTAGGCGTTTAAACGTCTGTTTTGAGTACGTGATTGCTAATTTCCAAACCCGATAGCATGGTATGTAGCTTTAAACATCAAGAGCTCTGGGCCCATAATCGAACCATCAAAGTTATACTGTGTAGTGCCTTTCTGAACATTTTTTTCCAAAATAATAAGCAAAGAAGGTCAGGAGAAAACTCACCAGTTATCCACGAGTGTGTTAAGGGTTGAGACTTGCATGGGATAGCTGAGGATAGGATGGGCCCACCAAACATGCCCTCTGTACCTTAGAAACATCATTATATTCATTAAACAGATAATACATCGAAGTTGGGACAGTAGTTCTCAGGTTCTACTAATCATGCCCAGCATATGCTAGAGACCCTCAAGAGCCTAACCCTCTTGGTGAGACGAGCTGGCTCTCAGGGATACCTACTTACGCTAAAACATGCTGGTTAACCTGGTTCCCAATGCTCTTCATTAGAAATGAGAACATGTTCCAACCGGGACTTGGGTCAGTATGCGTAGACGTTGACTAGTCTCGATAGTTCTGGCATGGCACAGGTTAGTCCTTGCGTAGTTCTGTGATATGAAGCAGATGTGCTTGTTATGGGGTATACTACCAACCCGTTCTCTAAATATTTAGAAGCTCCTCAAGCTGTACTCAAACTCTGAGCTTCATATTCCACCAGATTGAGCTCTTCCCACCCTTTTCTAGTGTAAGGGAACTCATTTATCTCAATATTCACGTAATGGGCTTAAACTCAAGATCACCTTTCTGTCATGAGCAAGCTTTGCTGCTGACTAATACCCTTACCTTAAGTCCTGTATCCTCTTGTGGGTCCTAGGGCCTCAACATTGCCTACGCGCCATCGTGTGCGGTTTCTGGAAATGTGTTTCAGTTCTCCCCAACTTTTTCCCAGTTACCGTGCTTCGTTCTCAACTGTTCTGCGCCACGTACTCCTACGAGCGCCGCGTATCCTGCCATCCTGAGTAAGTGGGTTCCATTGCATCGCGTGGTTAGCTATGGACCTGTCACCCTTTCGGAGAGTATGTCCAATCCACTGCCACTTTCGTCGTCGTATTGTTGTGCCTATAGGTTCATGGCCCGTTCTCTGATAGAGACAGAGCTGCTGACTAATGCCAATTGTTGTCAATAAGTACAGATTCTGACTGATTCTTACTCGGATTCCATTCAGTTGATCAGCAGTTCAAAACTATGTTATCATGGAAGAGTCTACGAAAACAAAGTAGCAATACCGATCAACCAGAACCGATGTTGTTCAAAACATTCTCATTAAAATCAACTTTCTGCGCAGCGGAATTGCAAAAAAAATCAATTTGCGCACTTCTGCCAGAAGTATTTTATTACCCCATCGCGATGATTAACCGGCAACCCATTTAGTAGGCGCCAACTCGATTTAAGATACTCAACTTCAACTATCTACTCTCTAGCCTTACGATCACACTACTTAAAGCGACCCAAATCCCAAGACGCACCGAGCAGCGACGTCAAGCATAATGACTCGGCTTGTTTTCGATTCCTCATGCGTTAAAGTGATAATTATTTTGAATTTTCTTGTTGATTTGTGCCAACAGCATCGTGCCATATTGCCACAGTAATAAACTCATCTATCTACCCCCCTTCCCACCCATTCACAGCCCCCAGCCCCCCAGGTACGTGACACCTTCCGAGAGAGAGAAAGAGAGAGGGAGGAATACAAATCAAATATAGCATCTCCACCGCGCCCACCCATCGCCCGCCCAATAAAATGATACATTTTTGGGGCCGCAGAAAGTTCATCAAAATGTTTCGCTTTTTTTGTTTTTTTTTTTGTTTTTTTGAAAAACCGATCCGAAAACGAACCGAATCGGTTGGTTGTTGGTCGAAATCCAACAAATTTACTATAAATAACATCCGAAATAGATTCGTTTTGTTATTTTATTCAAAGATACAATTTTTCCTATATTTACCGCTAATAATAACTCAATGAAAAATCACAGCTAACAGCTACAGGAATCCGCTAGCGAGAAGCAACTATGTACATATATCTCGTGGAAGCACTAAATGCCGCATGTGAGATACATGCGAGACGAAACGGAGGCGGGACACACAGCTCCTTAGTAGCCGTCGTCTCTCGATAGGTTTGGCAAATTTACACGAATGCTGTGTGTGCACTTGAAAATTAGGCAAAGCAATATTTTGTATACAAGAAACACGTCAAACGTCACAATTGTACTCGTATCTGGCAGATGCCAGATGAGGACGATGATGGGTTATTTGGTATTTGCCCCAGCGGCGCGGCGCGGCGGATGCGAGATGGAGAGCGAAAAGCTGAAATGCGTCAAAAAATATCATATGAAAGCGGAAAGACATAGAATTATGAACACACAAGACCGAGAGCGGGACAGAGAGAAAGAGAGAAAGAGAGAGGTAAACCTGAAAGTACTTGCCAAATTATTTTCGCGCGAGATACAAAAATAGAGAACCAAAGCAATCAGAAAGAAATTGTTTCATCATCAACAGCAGCAGCAGCAGTAGCAGCAGCAGGAGCAGGAGCAGGAGCAGTACAGTGGCGAGGTATTGCGGCAGCATCGGCGGATATTTATATTTAATGACTGGTTTTTTGTAAATTTTGAATTTTACATGTTTTTATCAATAATCGAGTTGAATCGATTGAAATGAATTTTGTTGTGGGGAACGAGATCTCTCAGAACTGAGCTATTTATGAAATTTTGTTCCACGAGCAATTATTTGGCGCCCGACGCAAGGTATTTGGTATGTGGGTAGGCAACTAGATAAATATCACATCGCGACACTCAGGTCAATACAGACCCATTGTGATACCCAAAGGATACCCATTGGTAAGCCCTAGTACTGATTTGTATCTTGTGGATCACCAAACCATCCTGTTGGTTTGATGAACCTAAAAATTTCAGTGTCGCCCTAGAAATTTGAATCTAAGGTGGATAAGCCCTGGGCTGTGACAGAGAAAGTGGGTTGTATCCTCATTATGTAGCTTCCTCGTCTCTACATCCCCGACATAAACCTTCATTCGTGAGTCTTAACTTTGGTACCGAAGAGAGTTATGCCCCGTAATAATGCCTATAAGGACAGAAAGGGACTTCCTATCCTTTAGAATAATTCGGTCGGTAGGCTTCTGGTGATCACACAGGGGTCCAGGGAGGTCCATCTACTATTGGGCTAACTTCTGGCCAAGATTCATGCCTTTTGCTGTGCAAGGCGGGATGAACACCGAGGTGTCTACCTGTTGCGATGTAGATTCAGAGCCTCTTCTTACCAGTTCGTCTGCCTTCTCATTGCCTTGAATACCTTCGTGTTCAGGGACCCAGCAGAGTGCAACAGCACTGCACAAGCTTTGATTTTATTTCGATTGCAGTAATCGCTTTTATTGCCGCCTGGCTGTCGATGAAAAAGGTGATACCTTCCGGTGGTATTGCCTTCATCGCAGTCTCACGGGCAGCTATTGTCACTGCCAGGACCTCCGCTTGGAAAACACTGTTATGCGGTTCAGAAAAAATGCCAGACCCTACGCCTACATCCATCTTAGATCCATCTGTATAGATAGAGATGGAACGTGTGTTGGTAGGCTGACTCAGGAACTTTCCTTCTGTTAGTGAATAATACCAGCTTGGTCTTATGGGGATTGACCGCTAGTCCACATTTCTCAGCCCAGGTGACTAGGATCTTAAGCGCGTTCTCCAATATTTCGCTAAGGGTAGGTAGAAATCTTAACTGTGGCCAGCAGTACTATGTCGTCCGCATATGCAATGGCCTTAGCACCACTGTACCTGAGTTGTAGCAGCACCTCATTTAGATTACTCCGCCTTGAGGGGTGCTTCTGGAGGCGGATGCTTCCATCTTTGTACCCTCGTGTACCGCAATAATGTGTCTTACCTCAAGAATTGCAACAATCCAGTTGGTGAGATTAGGACTAGGCGCCAGTTCTGAAGATTTAAAGAGCCTCTAGAGGCACCTAGTTGTGTATATAGGCAGTCAAGCAGCGATCGAAACTCTAAAGATGTTAGTTGGTCAAACAATGCCGGAAATCTCTTAACGGAATTGTGGTCTGATGTTACAATACTCTGTACTGAGACCCGGGACACAATGTTAGCTGTCAACAGAGAGATACTGACTCCACTTCGGTTGTTGACCGAAACACAAGCCATTGTAAGTAATAGATGGAATCACTTAACTTTGTGCATATCGCCCAGGAAGATCTAGCCCTTACCTGACCAAAAGCCAAAAGGCTTCCATCTAACAAAAGGATTACTTACAGGACACTGCCTGATAGGAAGGCATACCATACGAAGCTGGAGAGGACGAGGAAGAAGAAGCAAATAATCTCCACCCTCTCGGCACATGCCCAGCACTAGCTCTTGTAAGAAACAGACTGTTAGGTGAATACTTCTTCTCAGATCTCTCTTGACGGCTGGTTTTCGTTCTGAATTTTAAGATGGTTTTAGGGGGCGTATTGGTTAGTTCGTTGATTTGGTATCTGGTTCTGCTGAGACTTGGGCATTCGCAGAGGAATTCCTCTGACTTAGTGCAGCCCCAGTCTTTGCATAGGTCTGAGCTGCTGATTCCCATTTTTCTGAGGTGGACAGCCATTGGGTTGTGCCCTGTGATGACTTAAGCCTAAAACAGCACAAGAAAGCCACAGAGGGACAGCTAAAGTGCTGTTTCACTCACCTTAAAGCAGACACTCTGTTTCCTCTATCACTGCCTAGATAGGGGCGATTAGTAGGGTCATGCGTTTACTATAGAAGACTAGTGCATGTGTTCATCACCTAGGGAACCTTCAGGGCGAAAGAACCTTCAAACACTCATCCTTCTCTAGGTTTTCTACGATGGTTTAGTCCAGTCTAACCCAGAAGATTTCTACTAATCTCTATGCTGGACGTGTAAGTCTATACATTCACATTCTGCAATCTTAATCTCATAAGGAGCTCCCTGGAATGCAAATAGCCAAAGAGCTCTCGCTGTCCTCCATATCACAGTATATACCCTTCTGTGTACATATTCAGTATTGTTCGTCAATTCCTGACCATGCTTAAGAGTAGAACCATATCTGCTAAGGTGGGTCAATCACCTCAAACTCTAATGGGTTTCGCTTGGAAGGATTCTAAGGATTCACTGATCATGAATCTGACAAGTGAAATAGCCTTAAAAATTTGATCTGAAAGAGCTACATCCCTATAGTAGCAGCAAACCTATCTATAACCATTCCCTTGACTTAAACTTTCGGACTAGTCCTACCATATAAGAGGCCCCTAGGGTCAGAGTGCTAGGTGGGTAGTGCAAAGTCATGAGTTTTTCATAAGACACTGGTCAGCATAGGGGCTCTATCGCTATCCCAAGAAAACCATTGCGGTAAGAAACCCAATGCTAAACCATCTCTTCTACGCATATGCCCCCAAGACTTTACTTTTTCATTCCTCTAAGTTGTCTATGTCCTGTCATTCACAGAGTAAATGTGTGAAAGTCACTACAGTGTCTGCATGTATCCGTCTTTGACAATCCTAGCCTCATGTGGTGCCTATTTAGAAGCCAAATTGTCAAAAAGAATCCATACTGTCATTCCTAACCGTCTACTTGTCAGCCAATCAGTAGGAAATGACATTTCTAGTTATAATCCTGACAGGCTTCCTATCTGGTCTATGCTCTCTCAACTGTCATCTAAAGAAAATTGGTATTCGACAATCGGACACGTGCTGACTATGCCTGCAGGACACTGAAACTGGCGAACATGTTTCGTGTGAATGTCCCCCCATTGCTCGGACTATCCTTTACCCCATGTCTTCCTCCTCAGCTTAGACAATCCTAAGCCTCATTCATGAACTTGGTTTCAGCTAGTAGTCACATCCACACAGCATCTTTGAGGGGATAACTCAAAAGAACTCAGATGTCATGGTCCTGGGGTTTCGTAAGGCTATTTCAAGGCATAACACCGCAATTATCCTTTAAAAAAAATGCCAGCAGGTTGGTATACGTACCAATTTGTTGGTAAGTTCACGCATCTGCATGTACATGTATCTATACATAGCTGTCAAGAGAAAACGTCAAACGGCAGCCTACTTGACAAGAGTTCACCTCATTTCCTTACTAAATGTTGATCCAAAATTACCTCGTTCACGCTGTGCGTCCAATGTTGACATCATGCATTCGCACCGCATCGCATGCAAAACTCGCACAGCAGCTTGCGTCTACGTACATATTTAAGCAATTTTCATCGCTTGTCGACAAAACTGTCAACAAGCACCAGCCGATCATGTAATGTACCACGGAGAATCGCAATCGCAAAGCGCGTGGTGTGCGTTAAATTGCCCCAATACCGCCCCACGTCATCAGAAATTCCACTCAAAAAAAACAGAAAAGAGAAGCCACAGATCCACATAACGATCTCCCACTTCAAATGAGCAACACCACACACCAGCCAGCATCTGAAATTATAAATGACAAACTAAATGGCCTCCTCATCATCTCGCGGTTCTCATAAGCCGCCAAAATCCACACACAAAGGGGAGTCTCAACCGAACAGCAGGAGCGGATCCCTGGCCCCTGTCCCCATATGCGACAACGACAACGAAACACGACGAAACCGATTGAGAACGCTTCGTTACGCACACTTATCCACTACCACGGTACACAGTATCTATATCTGGATAATTCGCGAAACATAAGTGCAAACAACAAGAATCCGCGACGGTACACCACCAGCCATATATTTACAGCACAGTGCGCCCAAAAGCAGCTTCACTTTGCATACATGGAAGCCTTCATCGCAGACAACAGAGAAACAGCAGAAACCGAAACAAGAAACCAGCCTCGATTCCGATGCCTATGACGATGATGACGATGATGACGATGGCGACGACGACCACGTCCTAAATACCCTTCAGACAAATTAATCAACAAATGAAATCCACCACAAAAAAAAAAACAAAAAAAAAAAACAAAAAGAGAAAACAACGCCAGCTACAGAGTGAATCGAAAAATCTTCTCCTTATCCTCGTGCACGGGATTCTTACGAAAAACGTCGAAAAAAGGCAAAAAACTTGATTTTTTTTTTTCGAAAAAAACAATTTGACGAAGGAATCTGGTTCCCATTTTGCACGAAGCCCAGGGTGAGTGTGATGCACCACGGTGACGGGCCACAGAGGATACAAAACGAGAGCAACGCCATCTCTATTCAATGTGTGTGCTCAGGCCAAGCGAAGCGACTAATTTTACAAATTAAGCCAAAACCCCAATGCAACACAAAAAAAAAAATATATTCGCTCTTAGGCTGCGCCGCCGCCGGTTTAAGAGAGCCCAAGCCTAAGACAGAGCGAGCTGCGAAGAGTCGGTAAAGTAAAGGAAACGCGCTGATATACCGCTAAGTGGAGTCAGTTAGCGGGATTAATGATTTAATTGATTATGATTCGATTGTGTGCAGAGTATGCGAGCGGAAAGGAGAGCCGCTCCCGACGACGAATAATGATGTAGAAGTTGATGAGGGTTAAACGAGGGGGTAAACACAAACGTGTTCGCGAGAATGTAAACAGGAATGCTTCCAAGTGATCGATCGCAAAGTGTATTCGAACCTGTAGATGCTGGAATTCGCTACTGAAGTTGCTTAGATGATTAATGATTGCAAAAGGATTTTCCTACTGGATTCGGTTTTGTTGTCAGATGGTTTCGAGGAAACGGGAAGCAATTTCTAAGGAATGCCGATGGTCAGTCGTGTGATAAGGGATTAGTGTGGTGCCTCGCGTCGGGCGCCAATATCAAGGGACATGTGTCGTGTTAAGGCTGCAATGCTAGTGCTCTTAGTTTGAAAAAATGGACTGAAATTCCCCTAAATGGCGCCCAATTGATTCATATTCTAGATCATCTAAACTGCTACGCGTTTTGGCCTAGCTTTAGATATATAAATACGCTAGACACCCATGATTCAAGATGATGCAAGTAGAGTATGAGACTAGCTATCTATACTATCACTTTGACAGGTTTCGCCTTTTGAAGTTCACAAGGAAATCATGGCCAGATCTCCTTTATACAAGGATCCCCTCTCTCCAGCTAAACACACTTTAGATAGCTGATATACTTTCTGAACCGCTGGGTACAACCAAATCAGTCCGTTCTCCGAACCACATCGGTGTTTTCCAAGCCGAGGTGCAAGCAGTGACAATAGCTGCCTATAAGAACCACGTTGACTGCAATACCGCAGGATGGCATCACCTTTTACATCGACAGCCAGTCAGCACTAAAGGCGATTGCTGCTCCTGAAATAAAATCCTTAGCCAATTGGAAGGAACATCTCTCCCCTATGTGTATCACAATGGATCTGTATTGACCTGAGCGTGATGATGTGAATTTTTCCAGAAGCATAACCACTAACCCTAAAGCCAACCTCGCATTTTCTGTTTTCCATTCAAGCCAAATCGGTTGATATGCTAACCAACTACGCAATATTGCATTGGATGTGCGTACGTGGTTCGGTGGCGTATGCGTAATCTATTCATTCGCACATTCTCCGACTGAAAAATTTTCTGTTTCCAATGCTGGAACTGAGACGGCAGGATGCACTTAGGATGCACGGAATCAGAATATCTGACTTTATCTGAGCAACGATAGGTTCGATTCAGAATCTCCGGATGTGCTTCGGTGGCGTATGCGTAGCCTATTTACTCAAACGTTTTTGGTTTGAAAAATTTCCTCTTTTCGTTACTCGTGGCGAGTCCTGCCTCAAGCTCGTATGTGCCTAGATTGCATAGAATCAGAATACCTGCCTTTACCTGAGCAACGATAGGTTCGATTCAGAATCTCCGGATGTGCTTCGGTGGCGTATGCGCAACCTACTTACTCATACATTTTCGAGTTGAAAAATTTCCTTTTTTCATAACTCGAGGCGATCCCTAAGTTAAGCCTGTCAGTCAAAAAGGGTATCTAATGGGAGTCATGCCTTGGTGTGCATGCTGCTTCCGACTTTCGCTGAAATTTTGCAGATTTCTGAAGGTGAGCTCGAATTCACCAAGAAACTCTCTTACACTCCTTGACTGCTTGACTGCTACCACCTATAGAGCACATACTTACCAGATACTCGAATGCAACTCACTTGTTTGGACTGAAGCTCCTCCAGCATATTTGTTTTTATCAGATCGCGTCCAGCCTAAGACTGTTCATTGATCTGTCCCTTCACCAGACCATCGCCGGAAAGATGATTGTTGGATCGGTCCTGTATACTTGTGTCCCACCTGTCCTTCAGTTCAATCCAACTACACGATCAGCGTCTTCCTCACACTTTGTCTCTTAAAACCTATCTTCGGTCGCATGCTGCAGTTCAGAAGGTCGTTCTTAAGTCACTGGGATGACTTGCCCTCCTCCATGTTTCCAACAAATTGCAAGCCTCTTTCCTTTTCCTTTCATCTTCTTGCCTCCCTGTACCCTTTCCTTTCGCTATATTACTGCGGTTTTCACTTTAGATTGACCCCTAAGTGATGAAGGATTTGAAGGAGGTCCTCCACCCTCGCTGCCCTAACTACCGGAAAGTCTCGATCTTTCAAAATCTTTCCAAAAATCTTAGCTATTCACTTTTACTTTCCGAAACGATAATCCTGACAAATTGAATTGAACTCATACCAGTTCGACCAACAACCATAGACCACATTCCTCTTCAATCCGCAAATGGTAACCGATTTGAACCCGTTTCGCGCCAACAAACATTCCGTATCGCCAGCCGTTCCCACGCTACACAAATGTGACGCGCGATTAAAATCGAAGAGCCAAACCAAAATACTGGTCAATGCTATCAGATGCAAATTAACGTGAAACCCAATACCCGTCCCCACTCACTGCCAACTAGCCAACTAGCCGACTACCGCAACTGGTTCGGCTCTCTTATCAATAATGTATCTGTGCCAATAATCGTATCTCTCCCAATCTGCTTATCGATAAATCGCAACTTCATATCTCAATTGCTTCGAACGTTTGTCGTTGCGGAACAGGTGTCGGCTTTATGGCGAGCTACCAGAAAAGCAATGCCCCGTAGGGGGCGCCACACTCCCTTAATTGAAAACCCAGCATGCATTCCCAAGCTTTGATGGCACATTGCTTGGCCAAAAAATGCTAATTACTGATTAAGTCAAACCAAATCCTAAAAGTTATTACCATGCGAACGTCTTAATAGACGCTCAACACCTGAGCCCTGTTTAGCGTTAGCTTTTGACCAAACAAAGCCTGCGAGTGTCAAATAATTCACACGGTCCGATGTGTCGATCCGGTTACCGGCTTGTTGTCAGCCCCCGGTCCCTCCCACCAAATCCAATTATAAATTCGAATGAAATTTCAATCCATAAACCCCAAAGATACATAATGCACGGATTAGGGGACAAAAACAAACCCAGTCTCGGGGAAGAGTGGATTTATGAGTCTACACTGACGAGAGGGTAATTCATACATATTCAGTGATGGAGAGGAGAAACCCCATCGGTTTCCAATCGGACAGGTGGATCTCTCGGATGGTGGCGATGATGATCGCGATGAGATGGTGATTTGGATGAATGTGCTGTGGACGACAGCAGGGAGCTGGGAAGTTAATAAATTTTATCTACTTTTCGGCTATTGTTGTCCGGCCGGATACGCTGACATAAATGCGATTATTAATAATAAAATTAAGTTTCTTGTTTACGATGCGAAAAAAATATTGAATTTGTGGTGTGTGGGAGCCGGTTAGCACAATTTGTCTGAAGTTCATTGATTAAACTGTGCTTGTGAATGATGGCGGGGCTTTCCTAGTTTGGTTGTTCACGAGGTGGGTGCTAGTTTTGGATGTGTCAGCGGATAGTCTTCCTATGGGTGGACCGATGTGCAACTTGGATTCCAATCCCCAAATATGGGGATCTTGATTCCTTAAACACGACGATTCCTTCAATGCAACCATTATACTCCAAGCTGTGACTTGATGGCACTAATCTATCAGAAGTTTGTTCAAAAATTGTCAGTAGACGGAGTTGGGTTGAAGCTAATCCAATCAACGACGACCGATGTATAACACGGAGGGCATGGTAGTTAGTTTTTTCTTGTACTGAAGGACTTTGTCAAAAGTCTTCCAAGAAGAATCGAATTATTGTCCTGCCTTACAGTATGATCCGTAGACATGTACCTTTTCTAAATCGAATGAAAGTTCTCTTGAAAACTGTTAGAGATACGCTGATCCTGCCTTAGTATCTCCTACTTAGTTTTCTGTGCCTCTTATGGGAGTTGTAAACGTTAGCATCCTTACAGACTTATGTATGTTAAGACCGAGTCATTAGATGCGCATACCCTTAAGGAGGATGGTAGAGAGGAATTGCAGAAAGAAAGGAGTCTCTTACTCTTCTCCTGAAACCAACTTAATGACTTGGTCAGCGCTTGCTCTGAATAAATAAGGTGCAGGACTGGAGTTGTAGCTTAATACTAAGAAGGCTTTCAAACTCAAGTCCTTTTCGAATAAAGTAGGCGTGACATTCTCCATTTTTGATGAAATTATTATGACATTGTGCTTAAAATACTCTGAAAAGTGGGCGTGGCAATATACGGTCCTCAGGCGAAGTATGGAGAACTTCAAGGTCTATAAAGATTTCTTTGTCAAATTCTTTCGATTTCCAGTGAACATTTTGGGTATACAGTTCGGGGTGAACCTTGGCCTCAACTAACAAGCTTCTGCAGTAGGTTGAGGTCTCCTTCGACTTGTGGGCGCTACCTAAAGTGAATTCTTCCCAAATCCGAAGGGACAATGCGGTAGAGGAATACCTCGCCATAGGTAGAAGGCGACTTCAACCGATTTGCAGTCCTTAACTGAAGGCAGGTAGCTAAGGACTGGACTAATTGGAGAGGCTAGTTGGTGGAGCCTCAGGTTGACCCTATACTGTAACGCCATCTAAGCAAGTAGATCCATGGTGTCATATTGAGAAGACAAAACCGAATATGTTTTGAAAGGTCTTTACTCAAGGATAAATGCAAATTCGGTCCAGAATCTAGTTTGATACAGGATCTGGTTGGGATCGCTTTGCTTTGGCTTGCTGACCCAGTCTTGGATTAGGTGGTTGTCCCCACTACGTAGGAACAAACTTAGACGAAAGGAAGTTCTATTGTGGAACCAGTATTCAGAAAATCATTCAAAAAATGACCAGCGACCAATGTTCGATTCGAAATGTGAGAAAAGGTAGACCATGTTGTGAACCCATACCGGAGAAACATAGGTAGTTCGCCGTTAAACCAATTAAAAGTACTTCGTCTTGAGGCCGATAGGGCCTGATGCACAGAGATGTGCCATGATTTCCTGCTATTCCTCGTGGAAGAGAGCACCAATCCTATTGGCATGACTACCCATCAGACAGTGCCTTCTGATGGCCCCAACTATCTTTCTTAGCTTTGTCCTATTAACTGAAGTTAGTCCACTGGTTTTCCTACGATCCAGCTCCAGCCAGATTTGTTTGGAAGAGGGACTGTTTGCCATTCTAATGGCTGCGGTATCTAATTGAGCTTTAATCAGTTAAATAGTTCCTGACAGTACCCTCCTTATCTGACTCGTATTCTTTGCATAATCGCTTTGAATATCACTTGGTTTAGGATCCAGCATAGGGATACCTTGTACTTGACAACGATCTCGTTAAGAGATCCACTTGGATCGAATCATTAATCCACACATGTAGACGGCTATAGCGATACACACTATTGGGTAAATAGAAAGCCAAGTCATGGACTGCTGTGATCTGCTTTTGCTTGAAATATACTCTACAGTCGTCCGGTAATCGTCTTAGATCCGTTTGTGCAAATGTCGGTCGCAGGTTGGTTCAAAATTTTTCCCGAATCCCAAGTATTTCTCCTAGAAATCCTCCTTTTTTATGGGACTTTTAAGTCTAGGCATAGTGTTAAGGTTGTTTCGAATGCTTGCGTGACCCATATTTCCAGGAGCCAGCTGGAGGGACATTCTAAACCTTAAATCTGCTTTAGCTCTCATCAGCCTACGGAAATGCAAATGATAGAGTCCATGTAGAGAGGAGTGAAGTAGGCTGAAGCTCTAAGAGTGGCTCTAAGAGTGCTCGTAATACAGACCCAGAATAGCCTTCGAAATTCTCTTAGTCAGTCTTAAAACCTTTCAAAGTTTTCTGCAGTACCTTTGATATTTGCACTAAAATTTACTGATCGAAGTGCATAGGAAAGGGTTTTGACGCTCACTGAATACAGAAGCTACTGCCGTTGACTAAGGTGCCGCAGGTTAAGGTCAGAGCCCTAAGCATCCTCGATCACCTATTCGCGTCAGTTGATCTTTCCCAATTTAGAGATGCAAATTGATCTCTTCAGGCCAGTACTGTCAATCGCACTGCAGGCCCATTCGATACCATATCCACGCAGTTCCGTGCCATTCGTGCATCATTTTTGGCTGATCTCACGATCATTGATCATTCCCCACAAATACCAGGCCAACCGACAGAGGTGTCAAATATTTACCGCTCTCGGCGAAATCGGCCCTAGAATCAATGAAAGATTTTCAACGGCCCCCAGTCAAAACTAATCATAGATCATCTGATCATGTCAGTGCAACCGTTATTCGAAATAATCTGACTTTCATGAAGATAACCTAAAATATTTGTTTACATAATTCGATTGTAAATCGTGTAACCGATTTGCTGACAGATTAATTTGCTTAAATAACATTAGTCATTCGGACAGAGATTTTGATGAGCAGAAACCTCCGTTAAATTAGACGATCTTACGTCTGAGTGACAGGTGAAATCACAACACCGGCCATAACTCAATAAATTTTAGCAAAAGAACACCAAAACTCATCCGGATGGCGGCGATTTTTTGGCTGCCACAACCACTCAAGACATTTCAATTAAAGCGGCTCTTTGCGCTCTGAAGATCGATGACCGATCGGAACCGATCACCGATCAGCGATCCATTTGAACCGAATGTACTATGCGCCATGGGTATTATTTTTGTTCATTTAGTATCGTCGTTCCAAAACACCAGATAAGGTCACCGCAACCAACGACGACGACGGGACCGATTTGCATAAAACGTGCGAATTTACGAATAACCGACGGATCGCATTGAATTGCTAATTCGGGTTCGCGTTCGCGTTCGCGTTCGCATTCGCATTCGCGTTTGCGTTTGCGTTTTCGTCAGTTGTTCGGTCTTTTGGTTGACGCGAATGGTGAGTGATTATGCCATGTTTTCATATCTAATTAATTCTTTAACTCCAATGAGTGTGTCTGAGTGTCAACAAACACCGACAACGTTGTGTGTGCCGAAATAATTCAATTTATTGTTTTGGCTAAGCGATCGGACGGTGTTTGTGGATGTGTGCGGCAGATACCATAGAATTGGCCAACAAATATTTTCATCGAGTTAAGCGGAGAAACTATTTTTCGTCGAGAGATGAAGATTTATTTTTGGCTTAGACCAGAACTGGTTGACGGTCGCTGGTGGTGCTGGTGTTTGTTTAATAAATCAACTGGAGTTTGATGGAGTGTTCGAGGGGTTAAAAATAGACAGATCCGCCAACACTGTTTGCTGCTGTTGCCGATGATGATGTTGACGGTGGTTAAATGCCAATAATATGTGCGGGGTATCTTAATTGAATCAAGGAAGAATTCTTTTTTTTTTTTGGGGCTTTAAGTGTAAGCAATGAAGATGAAGATATCCAGCACATGCTGGCGGAATTTACCGCTTAATTGATACCACTTGTCCTTGAGCAGTAGATGGAGGTGGGAGATACTGCATTTCGCGACAGGTATTTGAAGAGAATGAAAGGATCTGTCAAATTGTCAAACTGTTGATCAGATATAGTTAGATCATGACCGCAGATCACTGACTGACTTTTAAACCTTAACATGGTGGGTACACGATCGTGTCGATTTCGAAATGTACACTGTTTGCCGAAGAAAAATAAGATTTGTATCTGTGTCGCCAGCGATCACTAACGATCGTCAAAATATCTGAAACCTTTGGACGTTCAATTTCGCAATTGTAGTGGCAAAAGGTTAGGTCTTGTGTGTAGCCCTGGGAATATCAGCAGAACCCTGAGAGTAGTAGCAGCTTAAGAGTCCCCTGACTACGATCGAAAGTGTTTATATTTTTTATATCACATTTCAACGATGACAAGGCATCCTTCATTGCTATGATTTCCACCAACAAAAGTGATGAGAATGAAGGAAACACTCAGATGAATTTTTTTCAAAAAGGACCCACAGCACATAGATCTGAGCTGATCCTCCATTTAAGATCTCCACCTCGTTGAGGGTAAGAATGTTGAGGTTCGATTTTAGTGTACTGGGGTTTAGTACATTTCCTCCAATTTGGGAAACCTCTTACATAACACCGATACATAAAAAGGGCTCAAGGAACGAAGTAAAAAATGATCGTCCCATTGCTAAACTTTCCCACATGCCCAAGCTCTTTGAGAGCATTTCATACGAAGCCTTAAGCTTTCAGTGCAAATCTCTTATCTCTCCTAAACAACATGGCTTTATGAAAGGCAGATCAACTGCTGGTAAGACACATTACAGTCCAATAGGGCCGCTGCATCTAACTGCCGAAGAATGTAATGAAATTTTAATGAAGCCAACTATTACTACATCGGATGGTCAGACGGGAGACATTATTCCTGGGATGTCGGTACATGTACAGAAAGTCATTCAGGGATTGGAAGACACAGAGGACTCACAAGACAACTCTTCCAATTGTGCAGAACTCTGCAGAACTTCTCAAGATTCGAACGATCAGACTACCCAAGCCCAAGACTACTCTTATCGCATTCGTGTCATTGGCCCTGTCAGCCTTAGAGTATGGCAAAGAAGTAGACGTTATTGCACTGATTTTAGTAAAGCTTTCGATAAAATATCTCATAGTCTGATCCTTTTTAAATTGTCTGTGATATCTTCTTACTTGAAAGACCGTATCTACAGCATTCGCTGCAGATCCGTCTTATCGGCTCTACATCTGGAGTTCCACAAGGCAGTCACCTTGGACCTCTTCTCTTCATTCTGACTATAAACGATGTTGATAGGGTTATAAACCACTCCTCTCTTTCTCTCTACGCCGACGATGCGAAACTTTTCAAAACCATCGCTTCAAATCAGGACTACTATCTCCTTCAACAAGACTTAGACAGTTTATCCCACTGGTGCTCCAAAAATTGCTTAGAGCTCAATATCGCCAAATGCCAATCTATTACCTTATTACGTCGGCCAATATCCATGCAATACTGTACGATAGGGAGCTAAACTTCCGTTCATCACATGGCTTTGTCAAAAGGTGGTCCAAGGAATTCCCTGATCCTTACGTGACTAGATTACCTTGGTTCGTCCTCTACTTGTGTACGCCAGTCAATTATGATCCCCCTATCAGCAAGTGCATGTGGCAAGAATTGAGGACATTCAACGACGTTTTCATCGTTTTGCCCTTCGTGGTCTTTCTTGGTGGAACGACCCACTTATCTTGCCTCCCTATCGAGACCGCCTCAACCGCAGATATTCTTTTCGTTCATCGACTGTTCTCAGGCTCCATGGATTGCGCATCTCTCTACAACTTAATCTTCTTCAACACCAACCCACGTAACCTTCCATGCCCTCGTCTGTTCTATCTCCCGACCTACGTACAGTCAGGGTGATTCGAGATTGAATAAAGCAGCTACTTACCTACAAATGATATGAAACAGTGGTAGAAGGGTTTCTTCTAAAGGACACCACTTGCTAGATTACTTCCCAGTCTAAAACATGGGACTAGGCCTGGTGAGTGCTAGCTTTTATAGCAAGCTGCAATAGCAACGTCATCTGCGACCTGTTTTTCTTAGGGCAACTAGTTGCTTACTGGTTGCTGGAGTACAGACGGATCAATACATCACCTAGGGGTCTATCCCAACTGCCAGATCTTTGATGTTTCGCCAAATGTTATCCAACCTTTCTGTAAGCATTTTCAGAGTTGTCGTTGCCATTGGTATATTCCTTCATTTCCAAAGCTGTTTCAATCCACTCAAGCGAATGTAAGGTTGCCCCAACTGTTTAACCTTCGAGGAACGCATGTTTGATGTGGAGAACCTAATCGGACTCTGGAACAGGAATCAGCTCTTCTAGCTTTTTGAACAAGACAGAGAGGAGGTTTATGAGTCTGACATCCTTTGCCTTATGACAAACGTCCTTAACTTTAGGTTGTGGATTTTCGGAAGATCATGCCATCTGGTCTTGAGCCTTGAAGTAGTAGCTGTGGAGATGTGGAGTATACTTTCGTTAGTTACTGCATTCAAGGCGTTGTTTCATCATGAAGAGAAGAAGCCTAGTGCGTTGAAAGTGTCAACAAGTGAATATCGTGTTAGAGATTTCTTTAAGTAATCCAGTGGGCATCCCCATCACTAGAGCTGTTTGTTGAGCTAAAAAGGAATCTAAGAGAAGACTCCAAGGTGCCTTTGTTTTCTCTCGAGGTTTGCACTGAGGATAAGCTATCTGGCTTTCATCATTTAATCCTGAACCCAAGTTTACCGACTCTGACAGTAAAAATGGGTGCAGCTGCACTGAACTTGTAAGTGACCAGGAACTCGAGCATCAGGAAAGTGAAAATGAGTTCGACAAAAGGTGTCGGTTGCCTTGAGATTCTGTAGTTAAATCTACAATGTGAACCTTGTTCTACTCTACTTACTACCTTAACGCAATCGCCTCATCTTAGTAAAGTATTCCCGTATTACCAACGTAGTGCTCCTGATCTAGTTCCTCGTTCTCCCTCGTGAAGAGCAATGTTCAAAAAGTAGGTTTCTATCATATCACCAAATCTGAAGGAACAAGAAGGAATCATAAGGAATACAAAGCAGAATCTTGAAGAAATTGCCCAACTTCCACTGGAGGAGCCCTTACATCACTGTCTTCCTTATGACGAGGACAGCATAGATTTTCTTGGTTTGTGATGTTGCACTGTGTCTATTCCCATAGAAGATTATGATCTGGAAACTATTAGATTTGGTCCTTCGAACTGCACTCGACTAAAAAGTGTTCAGCAAAAATATAACTATGAGTGCCCGTACTCCACACTATATTGGACATATTGTTCCCAACCTCGAAACCTTGGTGAAAGGCTATCCATTCGCCATCTTCAGGGTCGAAATCGTATGACCCTGTTCATACACTGTCAGACTGGATTTTTTTTTTACGTATACTGGCGAGAAGGGAAGCGAAAAGGTGACATTTTACGACAATTTTCGAGATTTTTTGACGTTTGGAAATGCCAATCGCTGTCCAAGTGCCAAAAGAGTGGCAAAAACTAAAAATTTAAAAATTCACGAAAGATACAAGTCATGTGTGAACAGGCTCTAAGGCTTTCCTTTATTAGGTCTTAGTATTTCATCGTTTTCTTAGACTAAGAACACAGCAATGGTTGGATGAAGTAGTCTATAGTTACGAGTGTGATCGATAACTCGATGTTGTCCCCATAGAACCTAGATGCTGAATAGATCATATTTTCCAGGGTGCAGTGTCAGATGACAGGCCTAAAGTCCACAAAGGATTGATTGGTTCAATCCCATACCCACCTGGGTGAGTTATAAGTCCACAAATCGATTTTGGTTATAATTTCTTTAATTTGTGGACTTATAACTCACCCAGGTGGGTCAGGGTGGACTTGTGATCCTGAACCAATTCTAAGCTAAGTACTCTGAATATGATATTCTGTTTTTTTTTTTTATGAAAAATAATAACATTTTTTAATTTCTTTTCTTTTCAGGTGAGTGGCTTAAAACTATTGGTAAGAACTACATAATAAGTATTTTGCTAGGCTTTCTCTACAACTCATTCGTAACATGTAACTGGCACTACAATGTTTTGAAATGCCTTTCTGAGTTCCATTCTTACTCCCCAGTTACATATGTAAGAACTTCTTTTCTTAGCCATATTAGAAGTCTTCCTAGATAGGCTAAATCTTTCACAACACTTTCGTTTCCATCTCAACATTACAAATAAGCTGATGATTCCATCAAAAATGGAGACTGCCACGCCCACTTTATTAGAATAAGACTTGAGTTTCAATGCTTTAAGGTGAAAATACGTACAACTCAGTTGTGGAATTTATTTAAATCGTCTTTATAGGCAAAACTATCGTCTTGAGTTTATTTTTAAGCTCGTAGTTGGGGGATACTTGGGGACACTCTTCTCCTCTAATACAATAGGGGTCACCTACAGCCAGACCTTTGTTTGGATTTTGAAATGAAATAGGAATCAGGCCAAAACCCAGATTTATATCATCCATCCATTAACTTATGATATTTTGAGGGTGGTAGACACTGAAATCCATTTCGTCCTACTGGTCCCGACAGTTCCTCTACATCTATCTTCGTAGGTTACATAGACTTTTGAGAAGACATCAGTCAGTGCCTCCTTGATGGGTTCTATAGATGATCGTGACAATTCCAAGTAGATCTTCGAATGAGCTAGCAGATCTGTCTTCTGCTTCAAGATACAATTTACCCTAGTGACGGTGACGTCTTCTGATTAGACAGTTACAGTGGCACGAAACATTTCCCATTGACATTGTCCAGTGAGGAATCCTGTGACTATACGAATCTGACTTCTAGACCTAAAGGTTGTTTCGTTCCTACGAGGGAGATGCTTGGCATGAAAATTTCAGATTGTCTGTTACCTTCTGTGCTCGTCCAGTAATATTGAGCTCTGATTTTCAGCTGATGGGTATTCTTGGCATCGTGAAGGTCGATGCAGATACTTTTTTGGCTAGTGTGTCTCATTTCCCATATGTCCGCTGTGTCCTGATGAACACGAGTACTTGGAGGCAGTCCTATACTAGTTTTGTTGCAATACATTATGTTTACTTGGAACTGTCTCATAGTTTCTCTCGAGTAGGAGGTTTAAAAAGCTGCATTTAGGCGTTAGTGGCGTTGAGCTAGAGCTTTCAATGGATCGTTCTGCATAAGCCATGGACTTTGACACATCTCTGTTCATGAGATGCCATATGATGACTAGAAGTCAATGAACAGATGATGGGTTTGGGCTCAGAATAGACGATGTTGTATATGCCAGTTCCTCTATATGTATGTATGTACATCTAGTAGCGATATATTTTGCTACTGAAGTTGATATTCGCGAACTTTCATTTTCGTGGATACGAAACCCTCTAAGAAATCGAATCGTTTTCCAAGAAGAAAAAACAAAATCTCGTTTCCTGAAATCCGTATCACAAATCCCACCGGAAGCCAATGGTTTCCCGCCCCGAAATTGGCACATCCATTCATTTCCATAACGAAAAACGAAATATTCATCCCGCATCCATGTATCTTCTTGTCGCCGCAACACCTTCAAACAACCTGTCATCCATAGCAGAGCTCGAAATTAAGTGTGAATAACTCTAAGCTACGGCGACGCTAATATATTTAATTCGAAACAAGTTTCATTATTTATTGCATTATTATGCACTGCAAATGTCTCCCCCGAATGACAGAATAAAATTGTTACCATCTGAATAATAATAAAAAAAAAAAACCAAATGAAATCCTAATAACCCCGGCCCGCGAGTAGTGTGTATAATTTATGGGCTCCTCGCCGACGAACACCCGAAACAAATTAACGCAAATGTTTAACCAAACAGTATCTATAAATCTATTTCGCTGTTGAAAGATACAATTTTTGTATTTTATTATGTTTCCAGTTGACAGTAAATGGTCAAAACATTAAAAAAAAAAAAAAACTAAAAATTTTGAAAAAAAAACTAAAAGAACAAGATTTTGTTTGGTTTTTTTTGTTGTTTTTTTTGTGTTGAAAGAGAGGAAGAGAGGAATTCTGGTTGAAAATCCGTGAGCCGCTTTTGATTGAGTATTTTCGGGGGATTTGCTGACAATCTCGTTTGTGTGCCGTGTGCCCTCAATGGGGATATGTAAATGGCCGTGAAAACACCTACTATCTCTGTTGTCTATTACTTATGTGCTTTGGGTTGTGTGTGGCGTTGCTTTCGGTTCTCAGATACGTTTTCGGTTCTCAGATACAAATCACCCGGATCGAATTCCATTGAGATGGTGCCTTCAATAAATTATCTTTCTTAGTTACGACACGGGTTGACCGTAAAGTATCTCTCATTCTCATTCTCCGTGGGAAGATGATGATGTATCTTCTCTGGGTTTGGTTTGGCGCTGCGTGTAGTGGTGTAGTGATGATGTGTGGTGTTTGGTCAATGGACGTTTCGGACGTCGTTTGAGTATCTACACGCACTGTGTGGTGTTGTGACGTGCCGGATCGTGTGTATTGTCTGACCGAGAAGAATGCGAGCTTAAGAGAACGAATCTGGAAAGAAGAACGAGAACACCTATGGATGATGGTGTGCAGAGGGCGTCGACAGTTGTTGTTGTCGCTAGCCGTGCGGGGGCACCTACTTAGACGACCGGAAAAAGGAAACATTATCATCATGGCGAGCGCGCGCTCGCGCTTACCCAACCTCTTCTATAGACATACATACATACTAACGATTGTATGAAGAGAAAGAAGCTAGGTCGCTCTCTGGACAACGAGAAGACAAATTCGAGTCTTTTTTACTGGTTTTCTAGTTTTTGTGTTCGAGACGGTCTTTTGGGTGGGCTCCAGAATCTCTTTGAAGCCGGCGTGGTGAAACTTGAAAATCCGTTGTGTTAAATGGGCAGACAATTGGAGTCTTTTTGGGAGCTCTTCAGCGGGTTTTATTTCACTTTTTTTTTGTTGTTTTTGTTGGGGCTTTACATGGGGCCAATGATTTGTTGTTTGGGTTTTTGGTTGAGTTATGCTGGCAGAGGCTGTTGACACATGATTCAATTTTACAAAGAATTGTTCTTTTGTTTTGGTTTTGTGTACGTTTTGCGGTTGATTTTTGCGCCTTTTTTTTCGCACGTGTAGGTTGGGTGTGAAATTTTGCGAAGTCATCTTGTGATGGGAATCATCCGTACATATGTACATTGGCGGGGTTAAAGGACCAAGAGATCAGATAACTATGGCTATGGTGAAGGCAGTTAATTGGTGATCGTACATGATGATCGAATTTGTTGTTCGAAATAGTTTACGTAACTTCGACCACCGGGCTATGGAATAATGCCTCGAGGGCAGGGTCTACCTTCAACAGGATCTTGGTCATAGGATTGTTGGGTTTCTTCTGACGTTATGTACTCTTGGTATTTGTGGCCCGAAAAACTGTCAGCTTAACACTCGAATACATTTACCAGGCCAGCTGGAATCAGTCTAGGTTAGGTTAGGTACGTGAGTAGGCGACTAGAATAAGCTATCACATCGCCACACTCAGGTCAGTAGAGACCCATTGTGATACTCATAGGGAAAAAGCGGATAAGCCCAGGCCAGTGATTCTATCAGTCTATCAGTCTAACTCGGTCACTTATGAACATATGTGGATTCTTGGGTAAGATCGATCGTAAACATGTCTTAAAAGATGCCCAAGACCCAGAAGGATCACATTCACTTCTGGCGACGTAGATAAAGTGGCGTTCTGTCGCCTATTTTATGTTACCATACTGCAACCTTGGCTTCACATCTAGCAATCAGGGTTGGATCAGTCTTAATCTTAGCAAACTCACTCCGAGTTTTGAGTTTTAAAGACATCCTTGTACCGTCTTGCTTGGTAGTACAGAGGTAGGTCTTAACTTTTGTATTTAGATTAACCTTCAGCAAGCTCCCTTGAAGAATTATGTCTTGGTATCATATGAGGTATTCGCGACTATCCCACCTTTGTAGCTGGTGGACGGCACAGTTCATCTTTCGACTCTATGTCCAGATTGATACTCTATGGTTGAAGTTTTTGGATAGAGATTCTGAGTTGCAAACCCATTCATTCCATCAGTTGCTGAATCCTTAATGAATCCCTTCGTACAACAAGGAAAGCTTAGACAAGCTTAACAGATGTACATACATAGGTCGGTAGGTAGGATCACCAATGAATCCATTGTAATCCCTGTCGTCGACTAATCCTAAACGGAGACAAAAGTTTGGTTCAAGCTTCGATACATTTTAGCGACATTCCTGGCCCCAAAAGGAAACTGATATAAATTTTAGGATGGTTCTGACAGGTCACCCGGTTTCCGAAGTCATATCCGCACAGGAGATCTGCATAAGCTTAACCATTCGCATAGAGAGATGGAATGTGTCCTCTTCCGCGTCGGAATCGCCCTCTGTTAAGTCACTGTTTAGTCGTATTCCTTGGGCCGCTGTAGTAAGACCCCTGAAGACCGCTTAATTTTTCCTATGAATTGCAAGAATTTGCTCGGTTTTCCATTCGTCGTGCTTTGTCCAGAGACACAGCATCATGGCTAATCTCACGAAGTCTTTTTCCACGTTACGCTCAACAACTGCTAGGGGCAAAGGTGACAACCATTTTCAAGTCCTGTTCGGAACCCTTCCTTGGTAATTTGGCTGCCAGTTCGTCCATTAGTATGCCGGTATGTCCTGGGACCCAAAGGAGTGTAATGTTGTGATTCACTGTGAGTGCTGTAAGCTCTTCACGGCATCAAGTCTCTCCAGATTTGACAACTGTGGTTGAGATGGCCTTCATTTCAGGATAACTGTCGTTCTACTCGTATATGTCAGTCGACTCCTTGAAGTGCTGTCTTGTAGCCATCTCTCGTGTCTTTTCTGTGATAAGATCGGCAAAGTCTTACCCTGCGAAACAGAAAATCTGGCTCAAATCGTGTCATAAGAGGTCTGGTGGGTATCTGGCTCGGTGGCGTATGTGTAACACATTTACTGATGCAATTTTCGGCTCAAAAATTTTTTTTGATTTTTTCACACAAAGCGAGCCAGCAGCTTAGCTCGCTTGTGCTCAGGATGCACAGAAACAGAATATCTGGTTGGATTCGTGTCAGGAGAGGGTACTTTCAGAATGTGGGTATCTGGCTCGGTGGCGTATGTGTAACCCATTTACTGATGCAATTTTCGGCTCAAAATTTTTTTTGATTTTTTCACACAAAGCGAGCCAGCCGTTACTAAATAGCTCTGTCGACAGCTGATTCGAAAACAGAAAAGGTTTCTCATAGGAGTCCTTGTGGCTGGACACTGGAACATTGGTTGACATACCACCAGGAGCGGCCTCCTCGCTAATGACTTCTAGAAGTTGCATGTTACGACGAAGTAGAGGAAACTATACGGTAAATGCCAAGCTCTCTCCTCTAGGTACTAACTTTTTTGACAATTTGGGCGAATTGGCTATATTGATAGCTTCCACTGCTTTATATTACACTCCCACTGGTTCCTGGATGGATTTCAGATGTGATACCACACTGGACCTTTACTGTTCTAAGTGTGACCCACCAACGACGACCTATGCCTATTCATCCTAGAGCTTGTAAGCCTTCTCCTTCAAAAAGCAATCGATTGGCCTGTTTGACGTTAAAAAAAAGCCTTCAAGGTTCGACGAGGAATACCATTCCTTCACTTTAAGGAAGCACTTAGGGGGAACATTTTCTTCCTGCAATAAATCTCTCTGCAAAGTCAAGCATAGATGAAAAGACTCACAGCAGCAGCAAAAAAAAATCAAATTACCTAACAAACTTCTAGGCAAAGTCTTACACAATACACAGCTACCACCTTTTCCCTGTTCAAGCATATTGCTTCCATCCCTCGTGGCCGGGCCACCCACCCACAATCAGAGTCAGAGGAGGGGGACTCCATAATTAACTTTACAGTTGCAAACTTAAATCTAATTAAATCTACACCATTCGAAGGATACATAATCAGGGCCGCTGTCGTAGCGCGCACACACAGCCGCATCACCATCACATCATCATCATCGATACTCGTGTAAACAATCAATAATCAGAAGAAAGAAGATATTCCAAAGTATCTAGCTGAATACAACCTCTTAATCGAGCCGTCCGCCTCCCCTCCACACTCCCCCCACAAGATCTCCCCACGAATATGTATTATTTATCCAAAAATATTCCTCGCGCTCTAGATTACCCCGAGATTGACTCGGTCGCCGCGCCGTGCGGATTCCACCATACATATGTATTTAGATATTTTCACGGCGTATTTTTGATGAAAAAAAACCAAAAAAAAAACTAGAAAATGGAAAATCATTTTGGGAAACTCAAATCTATTTTCGTAGCGTTTTCTCTCAATGTACATCGAACAATAACAGATACAAATTAGGGAGTATCTCGTCTGCTCCACGGTGTGTTTTTTTTTTTGTTTTTTTGTGTGGAAATCATGGGGAATAAATATAAAGTAAAGATTTTCCTCCTCCTCCCGGGTGGCTTTGGTTCCCCCTTGGAAGGCAATATTCTCTGTAACCATCGCCACCTCTCACCGTCTTCGGCGTTGTCTTCGCCGTCACTGCCAGCAGCAGTCGCCGTCAACTTTGTGACGAGGAAAATGAGGGAAATCGAAGTGAAAAGCATACTACACACACACAGACAGACAGATAGACAAACAGACAGACAGACGGACGGAAAAACCAAAAAGAAAGGCACAGCGAAAAAGATTTTCTTCGAAAAGAAAATTTCGAATGAAAGTATCTACACGCCAAGATGATCGTCGTCTTCGTTGTCGCCGTCGTCGCTGTCGTTGTCGAAAGAGAAAAACACACACTCTCCGCAATGAGCCAAATGAAAAATCATAATTTTTCACTTAAATACAGACAATTAAGATGATAGGGAGAATGGCAGCCAACGGAGGGTAGACAGTGTGTGGCGAAAGTAAGTGTTGGGTTCGGGAATAATTGGATCACTGCTAAGTGGCCGGTGCTATAATGCAGCGTGTCCAATCAAGGGAAAGGCATAAGTTCAGGGTCAGTCGGTATGCCGAGGCATCGATCATCGGGTGATCGGTGATCAGAGGTCTGGGAACTATGGACGTACCTTTCACACAGGCAATAGGTGTGGAACCAAACTTTATCCGGAAAAGATCTGTGGATCGTAGAAAGTTTAGCTAGCAAAGGATGCTTTAGCATATGCCTGCGAAAGGAATACGTTATCAGTTGAATTGATGATAAAATATCCGACCTAGCTTGAAGGCATATCGATGTCCTTACGGGTTTATTGAACGCGAACGATTTTTGATGAAGAAAGTGGGCGTGGCAAACTATATAGAGCTTTACAATCATAAAGAATAAGTTTGGTGAGCCAGCAATACGTTTTTTTTAAAGAAAACCCTAACAGTGTTGGCGTTACCATACATATTATGCAGATAAATTGTAAAGGGACCAAAAGTTAAGTTTTTTTTGGTGTCCTACTTACTCATTGTACTGTAGGTGGCGCTACATTCCAAGGTGAACCTGGATCTCAACCAACAAGCCTCTCCAGCCAGTTCCCTCCAGTTTCGCACGCCTGGTTGGTTGAGGTTCCTTGCCTCTTGAGCGCACCACCTTATGCAAAGTCTTCCACATTTTTGTCAATCCGCTCAATATGGCCCAGCCATCTAGTTCGTTGTATTTAAGCTCATCTAGTTCGTTGTATTTAAGCTCTTCTGACTAAGTCACTATACAACTCGTACAGGTCGTGGTCTCCATTCTCTGCATTCTCTATCTCTCAAAACAGGCGGAGGAACCTTATCCATTTTTGACAAAGTCCATGCCTCTGGGCCGTAGATCAGGACTGAGATGATAAGAGTTTTATATAGGATTACTTTAGTTGGTCGAGAGAGGGCGGTCTAGAAGCTATTTCCTCAAAAATGTTGGTGTAACGCAATACATAATGTCCAGCTAAATCCTGGAGAGGATTCCTCTTTTGTGATTTAGGTGTCCAACATTCTTCTTTTCGTTAGGGTCGGCCAGAGCAGTCAAACAGTGTTACATTGGTCAAGTTGATGTCATCGATGATTGCCCTCCCTTACCAAAGGAGCCTCTTCTAACCACTACTTCAGTCTCACTTTCCTGGTATATTACAATGACCTTGTACTCAGAAAAGGCAGACACTTAAGAGCTACGTGGTAGTCTTTCACGGGCTTAGATCTCATAGTGTTGGTTGCGAAAGACTTGATGATTGACTGACTGTCGTATCTAACAATACGCTGATACTGCATTAACCGCCAGTCAATCAGCTGGTTGACGGATGGCATTGAGTTCGATTGGAAAAACGCTGCAATAGTGTGTGAGGTTAAACGAGAGTTCCAGGGCTTCCAAGCAGTCCGTAAAAATTGACAACGATTCGTGGTGCAGAACCTCACGTTGAGTCCATTCAGCTCTGTCAGGTATCGAGAAGTTGTGTTCAGTGGGCAGGTGGTGGGTGACTTCTTACAGATGACGATGCATCAATACTATATGTACTGGCATGTCCAGTGAGTTGGTCCTTCCATTGTTTAGAACTTCTCAGCCTTATTGCTAATTAGGCAGCCAGTTTGTTTCCGACAATGTCAATCGGGAGTAAGTGACTCAGGAGATCAATGACGAAAGTCATAACAGCGCTAGAGCTAGCAAGTGTCGGCAGTCTTATCGACATTCTTGGTCAAAAGGCGATTCATTCACGGTATTTCGTTCAAGAATAGGACCTTCAAAGAAAATGTTTTCTATTTGCAAGGATCTTCGAAGGATTTCGATGCTAGCCCGTGGAGACTCTGGTTCAGACATGCTATGGTCGTAAGGAGCGTTATTCTTGTTTAAAGAGTGAATTTGTAGACTTCTTTTTGGTTTTGGCATAGTCAGGGGTAGGGGCCTTTAAACAAAAACCTGGGATGAACTTCTTATACCAAAATTTTTCCCCCTTGGCTCGTGGCTTAGAAAATAGCTTCTCGGAGTTGGCATTCATTTCATGCTCTGGTTATAGTCCACTGCATTCAGTCAGTCAAAATTTCTTCATTGCTACCTCTGATGGCTATGATAAGGTCAATAGCTTAGCCTTTAATTCTTGCCTATTACCTTGCCTTTAATAGCCTATACAGAAAATTTTTAATGAACAATCGTCGAAGTCGAGTAGGAACTGTAACTGCTAGGAGATGATGGATTAATATTTTGTAATACATTAGTCAGACCAATCTCGAAGGCAGTTACAACGTTGGATATAACTTTGACAAAACCAGAAATTTTGTCGACTGGATGGTTCATAATTCGTTTCAGTCATCTTCCATGAGTAGGCACTTTTTGTCATCCCAGTCATTGTTATCAAACAGTCTGTGAGATCCTGTGGCGATAGGGCGCATCTACATATAAAAGGAGTCTAGCACCAAGAGGGTTGCGACAGACTATTCGTTAACTTCTGGGTTTTGTAGAGAAATTTCTCGTCAGATGATTTGATCCTCCGTAGTACTACCAGTAACTATCGCAGTTCTTTCCAAACGTCTGTATCTACCCAACAATCGTAGTCTAGGCTTTCCATTGAATCTAGAAATTCCAAATCTAGAGGATGATCCTAGGACGGACAATTTCCTAAAAAGAGTTTTAGGTGGCACTTCAAACCAACTTTCAAAACTTCGTTTAAAAAAGGGTATAACTAACAAGGATCCCCTCGTCTCATTAACTTGTTACTAGGTTCCCTTAGTGAAATTATTTTACTAACTTTGACTAGGTCGGCATAGTAATCGATACACTAGACTTGTATCTGCTTGCTCCAATCCAAAATTTTAGGAGAAGATACAAGGTATCAGTTTTGCTTAACTTTATATACAAAATCCAAGCCATAAGTCTCATTTTGCATGGAAGTCAAGCAAAGCTGATAGAGTGTACCCTACTGTACGTACTATCCTCATTCCGGAAATACTACTATTGTACTACTGTCACTCTCAGCCAACACACAATGGCAACCTTGTCAATGACATATTGTTGACAGCTTTAGATGGGTTCGTCATCATCAAGTTTTCAGTGAACTAGCAGGTCACTGAAGTGTGTTCCTTGCGTAGACTTTTCCAAAAAAGGATATCAATTTTGAGCGGCACCTTGCGGCTTCAATTTTGAGTTCAAAAGTAGTGACGTGCGAGTTGAATCAACACACTGTCCTCCAAAGTGCCGTCACTAAATGACAGATTTTGTTACTAATTACGTACTCGTTCCCTCAGGTACAATGTTTGAACAACTTTTATGCAAAAATATATGTACTTTTGACTGCCACTGTTCGGATTCGCTTCCTATTGAGTAAATTGTTGCCGGTTGGTCTTTGTATCTACATACGTTTTCAGTGGCGGTAGCTGTGGTTGCGGCTGTAGCTGTGTAGCTGTAGCCACGTTTCGAAGCAGATGTACCAGCCGATCGTTGTACCGATCGCTCGGCTGATATTAGCCGTTTGTGTGGAGATATCTAATTTTGCTATTTGTTTAGGATATTTAGTTGGTGGCGTGTACACCACAATTATACAGCTCATTCCTGAGCTGAATAGTTGGGCATATAATGTGTTCGCCACGCACTGTGCCCGAATGGCATGTGCGTTAGCTCAATTTTCGTTTGATGGCTTTGGCGATTTTTAGCATTTGTTTGCGTGCACGGCGCGGAGAAGGCGATTTTTTGTTTTATTCGCCATGAAATCGACTATTTTATTATGTTTGATTTTCGTGAGATATTTGTAATTAACTGGTGGCTGATGGCTAATGGCTGATGTTATTGAATGTCGCTTTGTATGGGTTTTAAGGGTGAAAAGTGGTATGCGACAAATATAATGGATTTGACGATCAAAGAGACCGAATGCTGTTTTTAAAAAATGGCGGAGGTGGAGGCTATGATTTACCAAGGTTAGGTTAGGTTAGGTATGTGGGTAGGCGACTAGGTCAATACAGACCCATTGTGATACCCAAAGGATACCCATTGGTAAACCCTAGTACTGATTTGTATCTTGTGGATCACCAAACCATCCTGTTGATTTGATGAACCTAAAAGTTTCAGTGTCACCCTAGAAATTTGAATCTAAGGTGGATAAGCCCAGGGCAGTGACAGAGAAAGTGGGTTGTATCCTCATGAACTTCCTCATCTCCACGATCATGTTCCTTCTCATCCTCAACTCCTTACAGTCAATCTTGCTAGAGTTGTTCTTTCAAAGACGATCATGGCGATCATGTTCCTTCTCATCCTCAACTCCTTACAGTCAATCTTGCTGATCTTGCTAGAGTTGTTCTTTCGAAGACGATCATGGCGATCGTGTTCCTTCTCATCCTCAACTCCTTACAGTCAATCTTGCTAGAGTTGTTCTTTCAAAGACGATCATGGCGATCATTTTCCTTTTCATCCTCAACTTCCTACAGTCAATCCTGCTGATCTTGCTAGAGTTGTCCTTTCGAAGACCATCATGGCGATCGTGTTCCTTGTCATCCTCAACTCTCTACAGTCAATCTTGCTGATCTTGCTAGAGTTGTTCTTTTTGTTTTACAGGTAAGAAGTAATTTAATGATCCTCCTTAATGTCGTTAGCTCACAGCTAGTCATCTTACATGGTTAACCCTCCTTGAACCTATACCTACAACCTCGAGGCCCAATTCGGATGATAAAGGATTCACAAATAGATTTCTGTTTTATTGAAACTTACTAGTTAGTACAAGCTAGACTACATCTGAATATGTATTGGCCTTCTCCAACGAAAGACTGTCAAAGTCATAATGGAATCCCTCCGTCCTCGGTTCGTAAGGAACTAATCTTCGCTGAGAAAAGCTGAAAATGTCTCGTCTGTAGTTGGTGAATTTTAGAACATACTCACTCCTTGAGAAAGTTTTAGACATCTCAGACCTATAGCATCCAGCAACTTATTAGAAAATATGTCCAGTCTTGGCTTACATTTCTAGTGTCTATTGTGACACCAATCTATAGATACCAACGCAAGGACATCTGCACTTCTCCACACTCATCGTCATTGCGATGTAGAGACTCGGCTACATTGAAACTCTACCGTGCGTAGCTTAGGCATAACGTCTTCTTCAGACCCTCTGTAGATCTGTTCATACAAGTCGCTCTCTTGTGAAGAAATCCGTGGATTCATTGACAACTAGACGGCAGTCTTATAGGTGTTACTGACTTCAGACCAAATACAACTTTACTGCCTCAATAGGTTGATGGATTGGTATAACGTATGTCCGATTAGGAAACGGCTACATGGGCATATTCTGTCGTGCTTCCGAAGTTCGGCGCCTGAAACTCAGTTTATCTATTCCAGAACTCCCAAGTCGAATGGATGAAGGTTGCGGCATTGGCTAAAGTGATCTTTCAAATCTATTGAGACCACTTTCATCATCCTTGCAACACGGTCATTCCAGATCGCGTCGTTCCCTCGAAATCAATGAAAGATATTTATTTTTACATTGAACCCAAACAACCTCTTCGTTTCTATCTACTTCCACACATCCATTCGATTTACCATAAAAAAAAACCAAAAAAAATACTTAAAATACGCCGAACTAGAATATCATCACCAAGCGGAGCGGAGCAGAACGAAGAACGGAGAACGGAGGAGCGTGCTGCACAGCTCCTCGCGGCTAATATCTTTCTTAAAATGTATCTCTATCGCTGTCTGTATCTGCAGAGAGCGAGAGGCCCCGCCAAATCCATTAAACGCAAACAAGATAGCAACGTAAAAATATGTAATTACACGTACTTCCACTGACTACTCTACGCGCACCGATCGATCGCTGGGCAGAGGAGAGGAGAGGAGCTGTGCAGCTCCCCAACAATTATTATTTTTTTTTTTTTTTATTAATTTCGCCTTCTCTGGCAGCGCCTCTACTGTTGCTTCTGCCAGTACTAATGCCGATGCAATTGTCGTTCGGTCGGTCGGTCGGTCGTGGAACCTTGCGTTCCCCCCTTAATCTTTGTCGGTTCCCGCCCATGCTGAGGCCCGGTGTGTGCCGTGTGTTGATGTGCCAGTGCAAGAGAGAATGATTTATGTTGGATGTGAATAATTTTCGAATAATCAGCTTCGATTTGCGGACTATGTTTCTCGGATCGTTTTCTCTGGGCCAAGGGGGGCGAAAGGGGGAGGGGGTGAAGGCGAAATATGGACACAGATAAAACGAAAGCTCACCACCTCACCTCAACCCGAAACAAACGATTTACGCGACGAATCGCAGAGGTATAAACGGATGATGGTTTTTGGTAGTGAGGGGGGCAGGAGGCTTTTGGCCAAACGGTGTGTACGTGTGCACACAAGCGGTCGGTCGGTCGGTCGGTTGGTCGATTTCATCTGCTCCGGTGCTGCTTGCTGCTGGTGTTGTTGGTTCGTCGTCATCGTCGTCGTCGTCGTAGTCGTCCTCGTCGTCCATGGTGTTTGAATATTTAGTTTTATAGGTGAAACATAAGCATGTGAAGTAAGTGTGGTGGAGATACATTATTATTATTATTTGGAATGTTTTTTCTTCTCTCTCTTTTTTTGTCCGTTGTTTGTTGGGTCGCTGTCGCTTTTCTGCGGTCCGTGTGCGCCTTCTGTTTCTGGCTGTGGTGTGCTCTGGCTGCGTCCTCTCGCCGCGCGCTGTGTGCTTATGTGTAGTTGGGTCGTTGTTGTGCCGTGTTTTGTACTCTGTTGACTGGTGGCTGCTCTCTTCTTGTCCGCTTTGTGTGGTGTTTTCTTTATTTTGATGCTTTTAGCATAATTTATTTTATATTTCGATCAATACACGCATATGGTTGGTAAAGTGCCATATATTTGGAATGTGAGGGTTTTATTTGAGTTTGCGGCAAGGATGATGGGGCGTGGGGGGTTTTTGTGAAATTGTGGATCGTTGGCGGTGTTGCTGTGTTGTAGATTTGTGTCAGTACTCTATAGGCATCAGTACTGTGTCCTTCTATGAGAAATGTTCTGGCCCACGAGAGGGAAGACAGAAGTCACAGCACAACAAATATTAAACGCAATCAGGGGTATATGTAGGAGTTGGACTATAGGACAATAGGATACTTCTCCAACATGAAAGATTCAGAATCTCGAACCTGCTTTCAAAGACACAAAAACGCACAGCCGATCAGTGGGAGCAGTGGTGGCACTACCTACTGAATACAGAGGCAGAATTTCGAATCGAAAATGTGGATTTCCCTACCCTCTATCCACCATCGAGTCAACAGGTACACTTTGATGTGCATATGAAAATGAAGCGAATGAATGCATTGAGATGTGTGACAGTTCCTGCAACGTTCTGTCCTACACTCTATCTCCAATGAATCCGCCGTTGATTCGAGTTCTAAATGCTTATGCTTGGACCCCTTATACCCACCTATGCTCTCTCTACGAGTGTTCGAAACCAAAGACGGTCAGGTACTGGACAAATGTTGGGGTTCTGCACAGATCGATCCACTCTTAATATGTCTCATGAAATTGGAAAACTACAAATCATACGATACACTGGTGCAAGACAATTCCGAAAGACACATTTAATACCTCAGTGTCCTCCTGACAGACGATAGACGGAAATAGTCGAACTCCAGTGCGGGGAAGAGTGTTAAGTACTCTGAGTGATATGTGCCTTTGGATATATATCAGAAAAAATAGCCTATTTCGACATATTCTCTATGCTTTGCAAAAATCAATTTTAATTTTTTTAAATAAAAATCGGCTTAGGGACCCAGGATACCCTAACCCTCTCCAAGACATTGGAATACTTGAACTCTAGGACATCATCTAGCAATGAATGGAAAAGAAAGTGTAAACAGTTTGTTTTAACTGAAAAACAGAAATAATTTTGACGATCTTTTAGGAACATCTGTGTAGTATGACTGGATTTTAAACAGACATGCCTCGCACCATTACGTTTTAAGTAACCCAATCGTCAAAGCAGCCCTTAAACGAGGATCCAAGAAGATCGAATGTCCAAATTAGGGGTCAGAACCCCTTTCACCGAGGTTTGTGTCGCTATATTTAAATAAATTAGCCCAAATCGTTGTAAAATGAGTTTTCAATATTTCCTAACGTTGTTCAAGCGTAAATCGAAGGTATGATGCTGACTTTCTGTCAAGATTTCGAGCGGGAAATAGCTGTTAGTGTCAAAAAAACCTTTGATTTAAAAAGAAACCACTAGATGGCCCACCCTTTTTTTTTTGGCTCTTCCCAATGCAATCTGGGATCCAGTCCAACTGTAGCGAGTTCAATCTTGCAGCAGAATTCAGGGAGTTTTGAAATATGAATAATTGTAAGTCTTTAAGGGTCTTCTAGCTGCCACTTCCGATGCAGATACATACGTCCATCTATAAGTGCGGAGCTAGATAGTTCATGGCAGCTAGGATACACAAAATTTGTTGCATAAATGACAGAGGAATGGGAAGTATCTTTTCTTCATCGAGGATCCCAATGATCTTTACAAGATTTTGGAGTCACAGTCATTCGTGAACACTTTCTGGGTCAAATTTTTAGTACCTCCCTCTCTGATCAGTATTTGGCATGTCTCGAAACTTGATTAAAATTGTTCCTACGGTCCTGACTAAGTACTATCGTTTCTATATCGTTTAATCCTCAACTTTCTACAGTCAATCTTGCTGATCTTGCTGATCTTGCTAGAGTTGTCCTTTTTGTTTTACAAGTAAGAAGTAAGTTAATGATCCTCCTTAATGTTGTTAGCTCACAGCTAGTCATCTTAAATGGTTAACCCTCCTTGAACAGACCTACAACTTCGAGGTCCAATTCTATTTTATTGGAACTTACTAGTTAGTACCAGCTAGACTACATCTGAATATGTATTAGCTGACTCCAACGAAAGAATGTCATAATAGAATCCCTCAGTCCTCGGTTCGTAAGGACCTAATCTTCGCTGAGAAAAGCTGAAAATGTCTCGTCTGTAGTTGGTGAATTTTAGAACATACTCACTCCTTGAGAAAGTTTTAGACATCTCAGACCTATAGCATCCAGCAACTTATTAGAAAATATGTCCAGTCTTGGCTTACATTTCTAGTGTCTATTGTGACACCAATGTATAGATACTTATAGGAACCATTTGCTGTCTTCTAAAGAGCCATGTAGTTGGCAATACATTCCAGTTGGCAACGGAAGGACATCCCCACACTTCTCCACACTTATCGTCATTGCGATGTAGAGACTCAGCGACATTGAAACTCTACCGTGCGTCGCTTAGGCATAACGTCTTCTTCAGACCCTCTGTAGATCTGTTCATACAAGTCGCTCTCTTGTGAAGAAATCCTTGGATTCATTGACAACTAGATGGCAGTCTTATATGTAAGTGTTACTGCCTCAATAGGTTGATGGATAGGTATTCCGTATGTCCGATTAGGAAACGGCTACATGGGCATATTCTGTCGTGCTTCCGAAGTTCGGCGCCTGGAGCTCAGTTTATCTATTCCAGAACTCCCAAGTCGAATGAATCCTTGCAACAAGGTCATTCTAGATCGCGTCGTTCCTAATATCCTTGATGTCCCAGAAGGGAGTATGCTGTTCCATCACATCGGGTGATGCTACCCCAGCATCGCCCAGTGGATCGGCCTCCACTGCTCCACTCACTCCCACACGCGATGGCAACACCATTCGGCTAGCTATTAACATCAGCGCAGCCCCTCACCGCTTCCATCCACTTAGCTTCCAATGCACAGATATAAATCGTTGGCTGGTGTTTTTTTCAATTGTATCTGATAGATACACGTATTTATTTCGTTTACGCGTACTATCATCGCTTCGTTCGGCATCGGTTCAGCGTGTACATTTAATTGTATTATATCGGCTGTGTGGATTGTTTGTGTGCTTTTGCTGGTTTTTTCGCTGTTTTCTCTTTATTCTGTCTGCCCATTTCGTTTGTTGTTCTCTTTATGGTGCGTGTGTTTGTTTTTTTTTTGCTTTGCCTTTTCTCTCTGAGATTTTTCTGCTTTATTCGATTTCGTTTTGTTTTGGTTTTGGTTTTCTTATCGTCGTATGGTAGCCGAACAGAGGAGCACTCGCGATATATCTCGCAGTTGATTGTGTGTTGTGATTTTCACGTACGGATACGGGTATGTGCGGTCTGCGTCTGACTGCGCGGCGGTACACACGGCCTGAGTGTCGCACTCTGATCCGAAAACTCGAACTAATACAAATGTAATGACATGATAATTTATTAAAGACAAAGAGGCGGATGGGAGGGGGCAGGGGCCGGGGCTGGTAGGAGACGCGCTGCAATTATTGTATATTTAAGAAGTTTATTTAGCCAAGTAACCGACCGTTCAATCGGCCGAACGTTTTCTCTGTTCATGCAAAGTCACTTAGCCAGGTCGGATTGTACGAGAGAGAGAGAGTGTGTGTGTGTGTGTGGCAGGGGGTTGCTGCGAGACATGACAACGTGGGAGGGTTGGTTGGTTTATTGGACTGATATGGTGGAGGTTTTCCACAGATAGATACTTTTTTTTTTTCTTGGTTTGGTTTTGTTTGTATCTTTCGCTAGTTGGTTTGGCTGGTTAAGTTTACCTAAACCGACTGACTTTGGCTGGCTTTGGCAAACTGCATGGTAATTTTCACCACAATTGTGATTTGTGAGCGGCTAAAGCAAATGGCTTAGTGGAGTGGGGTCGTGGGACGTGGAAAGAGGTGAGCGAGAGTAGATAGATACCTAATTTTTGGCGTACGCGTGAGCTGAAAGGTATGTACCGAGCGAACGAAGTGATTGCTGGCTCATTATGCTTTCAGCACGGATGAGCTATATTTATAAATTTGTACGTAGTAGCGAGATGATTGTAGGTATCTCTGCGGTACTTGGGTTGTTTTGGTTTGTGCGATTGTGCGGTGCCGTTCCGTTTTTAGAAAAGTACTCAATATATCGGAATGAAATTGAAGTGACGTTGGAATGTAATGTGTGTATGACTTTGGGTAGTTTGCGCTGTAGAGTAGGTGGATGATAATTTTCGGTGGATTTGGCCGTTGAAGGAGGGGTGGTTCTACTTATTTGTTTAGATTTTGGTTATTGCCAGATACATACACAGGTATTTGTGTAGAAATTTTAGACGCAGATTTGAATTGCGTGATAACTTGGTACGCTGTCAGATGGAGGGCCTACTGTGATGGGTACATCTGGAGTTTTTAATGATCTTTTACGCACCTGGTGATGGCTTGAATTATATTTTTGACTCTAAAGACTTCCTGGTTCGGATTATGAGGGTTTCTCTGACGTGGAAATTATCCCACTTATGGTACTTAAAAGTAGTCCCCTTAGCCTTTTTTGAAACAGGTAGCTGCATGAGTAGGTATTAAGAAGGATCACTGCCCATCTCCGGGTACTTCCCGACGACCTGCATACCATAGAGTTTATTGCCTGGCAAGGTCGCGACAGTTCTACTAGTAATTCGAAAGTAGGACTGGTTTTGATATTCATACCATCTTCGGATCTTGTTGGGAGTTGTTCAATAGCACGGGTTGAATGGAAAACGTCAAAATCATAAAAAAAAATCGTATCCTACTCCAAACTGCATAATATTCAATTTGAGTTTGTAGCATTTTTGAACGTTTTATCGCAATTTCACTGAAACGTGACCGAAAAATCAAAGTCGGCAACACTTTCAGCACAAAAATCTCGAACACTGTTTCAATTTTTGGTGTCAGGACTTTTTTTCACAATGAATAACATTAGGGAACAGTTTTTTGTTCACAAAAATGTACTTCGTCAACGCAGCTCATGCAAAGTATTTTCAAAATCTATACATTTTTCGGAAGAAAAATTCTAAAACTGAATTAATTTTGTGTCAAAACTGTACAAGATTAAGACATTTTTGAAAAAAATTTCAATTTTGATCAAAAAGTGTTAGAAAATCAGTAGGAAACTGCGAAAACTTTTCGATTCAGTCCGGGTCATGCTAAAAAATGATGGATTTTGTAAAATTTTCTTAATTTTTTGCATTTTTTCCAAGTTTGTGGTATTTGTTTGGCTTATTTCGACGGGCAGACGCTTAAAACCCAATCTAATCAGCTGCTGGGAAACGTAGTCTGTATGGTCAGCTGAGGCTTTAATGGGAATAGAAGACCGAGACTTAATGGTCGAACTTTGAGCAATTTAGTACCTTGGCTGCTTCGGAAAATTCGACGACGATGGTGGTTTACTCGAAATATTTTCAGAGATCTTGTACAGTTTTCTAAAGAAGTTATAGATTGCAAATCACGATTAAACTGGAGTTCTAGCAAGGATGGGGTCTTATGAAAGAATTGGTGTATCTAAGGAAACTAGATTCTTAAGGAATTTTTTACGAATTCATCAGTGGAGCATCTCGTCTTGGAATGGTTTAATCCACAGCACAGTCTTTGTACAAAAATACGATAGTAGGCATCTGAACCATTTAAGATGGCCTGTCTGTTCTGGAGACTTTGTCTGGTATACTATACGTCTTACCCTGTCAAGAACCGATGCGAACAGATGGACATGGCTAATGCACCCATCCATTTGAACTGTCCTTGGTTATCCCTATAGATACATGTGGATCGCAGGAACTCATGTGATGAAATCGAGGGATATTCAGGACCAATTTGTCAAACTAGGCATCATTCATAGCCCTTACTGATGAGGGACAATATTACCTAAGTAATTCCAGTTGATTCAACTCGTTTGTTTCTCTAATAACTTTTAGAACGAAAATAGGTTCCTATCTCGAAAAAAAATACATATTTTGCTGCCCACAGAGAGAAAGAGAGAGACAACAACTGCGAACTGCAAATGGAAATAACGAAAGCATAGCAGAATCATTTCAATAAATATTAAAACCCCAAAGTACAGACTACAGTCCAGTGCTGCCAACTGCCATAGCTAAAGGATGATCAAATGTGAGCACATTAAAAACTTTTCACTTTGCATCAACAGCGAAATCCCCCACAATCATCATCATCATCATCGTCAACATCGTAGTTGGTCTTCTCCTCCACAGGCACGCACCATGGATGTATCTCAATATGTGCGCTTTGGCCTACCCAACCTCAGAGCATACTCTGTATACGTAGAATAGTAGATACAAACAAAACAATTCAAATAGATACAGATAGATACTATTCACCTAGCCGAGCAGTAGCATGCCCCTGGTTATTATTACCTTACTTTTGCGAATGTGCACTGCGAGTGTGCAGTTGGATTCGCAATACACGTGTGTGTGTCTCCCTGTACCACCTTCGGGCCCCCAAACCACCGATCGAACTCTCGGACAAACTTCACACTACTGCCGGGGCCGATGGGGATACCTATATGTAGTTAGTCCAGGCGGGGCTTCAGTGTGTGCAAAATATGGGAAAAATAGTTTCAACGGCTGTTTATTTGTTTTGATTTAGATTTTTGTTTGGTTTTTCGTTACAGGGTGGTAATTTCACGTAATTAACTTATCTATTGTACTTCGATTGTGATTGAGTAACAGTGGTTAGCACCGTAAATGTTATGATTGTGATTGGATGACGTGTGGAATGGTATACTTTTTAGCAAGACTAGCTTCTTGGGTGCATTTCTGTTGTCTATAGAACGAGTCTGCTATGGAAAGTCAGGTTTTTCACGACGATTTTACTCTTAGATGTTTGTCAGACGTTTGGGAGAGGTGTGGCTGTCTAGAAAAACTTCAAGTAAAGCCCAGCCCCGTGGTCCGATCCATTAATTACTGATGTCTAGTTTAAGTGTCTCAATTTCATGCACATTTCCCGACATTATTCGTAGAAAACCTTGAGATACTCTACTGAATCGTGACAGGATTTATCCGACCATACAGGCTGATGTCAGTGGTAGGAAATATAACGAAGGTTATGACAACTGCTAAGACTTCATGTTGCAATGTCTTGCTTACTTTAACTCCTCTCACTACATCCTTGTCTCTGTAGATGTCCAATAGACCATTCCCCATTTTTTTTGACTAAATACAGCTCGTCTTGTAATCAAGAACTAGCTTCATTCCTTTTACTTTGAAGGGTTGCATCTAGACAGTATTGCCCCCGATGATCCTTGACAAATGTGCGTTTTTTAATTGCCAGAACACATAAAGGTCTCATAGATGATGTTAAAGGGCAGGTTCTGTGTTTTGTTGGGATACAGTATGAGGATCAGTCGCGCAGTGGGAAACTACTAATAAATTCTACGATGTGACAACCCTGTTTTACCATTGAAGATCATTCGAAGTCTTGACATTATGGCCATTTACGATTTAAAGGCATATTCGAGACAATATCCGCTATGGATCTCATAACTGACCTCTTGATAGAGCTGAAGCTAAACGATCCTCATTCTGACGCAAAGAGCTCTATACAATAAATCCACATATCGCACTTGATATCATAGTAAGCATAGTGACACGATATCATGCGCATATGAGCCTGTTGAACAGGTATCAATAAGCAATGACTTTCAGTTGTAACCTAATTCAATCCCTAGACAGCACCTAAAATTTCTTTCACACCTCCATCTCTCACGAACGTCTGACAAACATCCGGGAGTACAACTGTCATAAGAATGCTTTTCAAATAATAAATTGCCATTCGTGTAGAGAGAATATAACGCGCTCCACCCGAATGGTTGTGATAAGCTATGGATCCCTGGATCCAGTCGCCCTGTTGTGCCAAATATTTGTATATCTGTCAGGAGATGCTGACTCCACTAGGCGTCCACTCCACTGACTCCACTAAGTCATTCCTTGATAGTTTCGGCGAAAAATCTCGAGGGCTAGATTTGCACTGAAAATCGTTCCACAATAGCGGCCTTAGGACGTACAATTAAGGAGCTCTTAACCGAAAAACTCTGCAGTCTTTTTCTCCTTAAGTCTCCTTAAATCAGTATCTTAGACAAGACTCTGAGCCTAGTTTGAAGACTGACCCCTGTAAATCGAAGGAGGCAGTGATTTGGAAAAATAATGTCGCTATACCCTACGTTTTCTTTGCAGTTGAGGCTTCATTTTGAAGACTGAGCAGAGAACTTATTGAATAATTTCTAGAAGTCTGTCCTATTTGTGCTGGGAATACCCTCCCAGCTAAGCTCCATCAAAGTGCCTTGCGGATACTTGTATCTTTTATGGGTTCAGTCTCACCTACAACTTCGTAAACTGGAGGATTTATTCCTTAATTTATTCTGCGAAGTACCCTTCTAGTGCCAGCACAGGGTGATCAAACAGCGCAGGTTAGATTCTGTTTTTTTCACGCATCCATGAAAATCTCTTGGAATATCCACATCTAGATGAAAAGCGAACTAAAAATAAATTCAATTCAAACACTTGTAGCAACAGTCACCCTGTATCCATTTACATTGTTCCTTAGTTTCGCCAGGAAAATACGTTTTGTTTTCTTTTCATTATTTTTACCTCTTTAATTTTTGTTTCAACATATCTATAAGCTTCTGTATGCACATGTACACACGTACCTACAGTACACATTGCGCTAAAAATATAATTCAATCAAAGAAAACTACGAGTACAACCGTGCAACACCAACAACTATAGTCAGAGGCAGAAAAATCAAGAAAAGAAAGCACACAGTTAAACCTACCTGATCCATCCATGAAGCATCAGACGACTACGACGACGACGACGACGACGAAGGAGAAGACGAGGCACATTATTATAATATTATTGAAACTATGTGTATCTATTATAGGTAGGCACAAACGAAAACAAGACGCTATAGAGGTCGCCTTGTAAGTATCTTTCTTCTGATGAATACGTACGCTGCTCAGCTCAGCGCAAAGAGGCAATTATATAAAAAAATCTTTTTTTTTTTTTTCATGAAAATAGATGGAAATACGCGAACTACAAGTCTCGGGATCGAGGGGAGGGGGCGGATTGGATTGCCAACGAACAGAAACAAAAAGGTGGATACGGATACAGAGAAACAAAAGCAAACAGTCCGCGTGCGCCGCATACCACTTTGCGCACACACAAATCGCGTGAATCTGAATGCTCGATTTGTCTATTGACGCTTTACATGAGCTGGCCAGGCAGTCAGGCTAGCCCCAGCTACGGCTACAGCGGCAATGCATCAGCATATAAGCCGCTTCTTAGACAGGAGAGACAAGCACACACACACACAGATACTCACATGACACTATCATGTGGTGGCTAACATCGGCAGCATCCGTGGTCGCATTTGTTGAGGAGTTTCTTTGGTTGGTTTTGTTTTAAGTCCTTATTTTGTTTTTTTTGAAAAATAGCAGGATACATACATACATACGTACAGACAGTACATAAGGTCCTTGATCCTTTCCTATTTTGCAATTGAAACGTCTTTAAATGCAAAGACGATGTGGTAACCCATGTACGTGTGGTGTATCTACGTCACTTTGTCAGCGACTAGGGTAGCCATGTAAGAATCTGTTGGCCCAATACACATAGAAGGAAGCAAAAGCAAGCCCCGAAATGGTCTTTGCAGTAGAGGCCTTCGCTTAGGGTACCGTCTTAACAGTTCAGACTCCTTCTGATGTAGACTTGATCAACAAATTGTGATTGACCTCTTGGATTTGCAGAATCTCTTCTATGGAACTAGACTCATTCGTGAGTTTGGAGTGATCGAGGTCAAGGAACTCGCAGTATCCGAAATATTTGGTCAAAATACGATGGACTGACTGACTGACTCTATTAAGATTTTGGGTGATCTTCTGATGGACTCTGCGGTGATCACAGACTTCTGTAGGCCAATCAAACCTGCAGGTGATATAAGATAACAAGGACAGTCAAGTACTCTAAAATCAAAGCCAACCTTTGAAGGCATGTCTCTAATGGTTAACTCAGTTTAACTAAGAACAGCCTTATAAGACTTCTCCTAGGCTACGTTATGTACGATTAAGCCAGTTCGGTAGATCGGTGGAGTACTTACCTAAATCTGAACGTATCCTGCTGTGGATTGCTTTTTAGTTCACTAGGGACACCTACGTGACCCAACTTTGCAATTTGACGAACCTTTACTCTTCGTACTTGGTGCGCCTCGTACTAACCTTCTTCTGCCTTCTAAATGTGTTTCGTTTGATTTCAAAACACATTTGACATCTACTCTGTCAATGACAAGGCTTAGCCCGGAGTAGACGTTTTGAAAAACTAAATGAGGTTGGGTTCTTGAGCCAAATGACTGCATTGGTTCTCTGAAAATCACTCAGGGCGATACCTAGTTTCTTATGATAATCTTATAAGCCTAGTCTATCTAACCTGAACTAAATCCATGTTAAAGAGTGTTTCGCCTGTTTTACGGTGCACACAATCAGCGAATTGAATGTACAATTCGACGCTAAGTTTTGTACTTAATTCTCTCTACTGGACATCCATCCATCAACCAGATTGAGTACTTTGAAAAAAAATACATCAACGTTGTAGAACCAATTGCCAAATGATTTTGGTCTAAAACCTTACAAACTCCGATTGGTGGCTTCCCTAATGTGTATCGGTTAGACGGTGTTCTCAGTACTTTGGCCTTAAACCAGCTGAATCTGCAAAATTTTCCTCAGCATTTCTGGTTCAATGAAATCGTTCTAAAATTAAGAAAGTGAACAGAGATACATACATATGTTCAGAATCTACCATAAAAACTCCATGTCTGGCAGCCTTACAAAGACTGTCTAAACCCTTAAGGAATACCCAAGGCCATGTCAGTCCCTTATTTTTCGAAGAAACCCATGTGCAAGACATTTAGTGTGGAATTTTGTGAAATCCTTCTGAATAGGTTGGAGTGACAGCAGAACAAGGTAGTTCTAATGATGGACAGTCTGAGTCTTGAGGTCATTTATTAGCGCTTAAAATAAACCAAAACTTCCAGCTTCGACAAAATTATGTTCAAAGGTTTACGTTAACAATCCCTTAAATAATTTAAATTTATTTTAAGTTAGTATCATCCCCTATAGTTGAGAGAAGATGATTTTTCATAGAACGGTGCTAGCTGGTGTCTATTTGTATCTGGTCTTATTGAAGGTAATGAGTCTTCGTTTAAAAGGGTTTAAAGGTGACAAATAGTATAAGTCATTAGAAAAATAGTGGGTTAGAGTGTCAACGTGTTCGTTCCATTTTTTCGAGAAGAAGTTCTATTTGATAGTTCATAAGGGGTGTAACCTGAGTTGCTTCATATATAGTTTTGTTAGAGAAAAATTTTTTGTTTGCTTTTCTAAACATTCCGCAGGAAAATCTCAGTATTTTTCTTTCGAAAACTTCCATTTCTTTGGCTACAGTGGGTGATATGGTAAACCAGGTAGAGAGACCGTATGTCAGAATTGGTCTTATGAGGGTCTTCTATATTAGAATCTTAGTTTTTTTCTAAAACGTGTTTAGAATTAAGTAATGGTTTAAGAATTCCTGTACCCATTTTTGACCTGTTTAGTACGGCCCTTCCATGTTTATGAAAGAGAAACCGGTTGTGAAAATTTATTCCCAGATACTTTGTTTCTGAACGTACATAGTGGGATTGGAAAACTATTTATTTTTAATGATAGATTTTTGCTGTCTTTCCGCTAGCATTTCTGAAACATGTGAGACCACATTTGCTCGTATTTATTTTTAGTCTCCATTTTTCAAAAGTTTGGGAGTTTTGCTTTGATTTTGTTAAGAGCTAAACTCGGTCGGCCAATATAGTGGAATCATCAGCGTAGTGAAGTGATCCCGGCTCTTCTGTCATTGGGTCTGAGAGAGGGAAATCTTGAAGGTAGATATTAAACAGAAATGGTCCGAATATCGATCCTTGAGGTACGCCTGAATTCACAGGAACAAAATCTGTGTGCTCCGATCCAATGTATACTGAAGAAGTTCTGTTTGATAGAAACCTATATATCAATCTTATGAACCAATTCGGAAAGTTAAGTCTTATGAGTTTAAATCAAAGACCGTGATGCCAAAGCGAATCGAAAGCCTTTTCCAGCTCAATGTCTAGACTCATTGTGCATATCTACACAAGCACTGTTAGATGCTGAAAAGGTGGAAAGGGTTTGGTCAAGATGTCTTTCCCTTAAATTGATTTATAACATATAAAACTTCGATTTGAAAATTTCGGTCATCTGCAGTATAAAGGTTTTTAAATGCATTTAGTTTGGCTTGAGTATCAATCAGTTCCTGGCCATTATGGATGAGCACATCTTTCAAGATATCTGTGCCAAAGTATCTGCGCCCGGTTATCTTATCAATTTCTTTGAAAGCATGCGGAGATGGTTATATTTTTTTTAGCCTCGACTTATAGAAATTGTTGAGGTCCAAGTTAGCATTTTCCTTAATCATTTTACTTATACACTGGCATTCGTTTTTCTTAGAGATAGCAGAGCACCTTTGTTAAGTGGAGGCACATGGGGATAGTTCAGGAAATTGTAGGCCTGATGAGAGATCAAAACTTAGATGTGTCTACCGACAAAACAGATTTGGCCTTAGATCCAGAGTCATCGTTGGACATTGTCTGGAAGTTGGAAGTTGTAGTCAAAGTATTCCAAGCTCTGGCCTTTGAAAGGCTAAAAATTGATATATGTCTATACTTCAGATACTACAACAGCAGATGCTATGGCCATAGGTAGACTAAAGGTATTCTACTCTTTGTACTTTTAGAGTTGAGCCTGTGATCCAGCAGAATATCCTGGTATTCGATGTGTAGATTCATGTCGATTCTCTGCTCTGATGGTCTGCCAAAAGGAGGCATTTGCAACATCACAGGCATACCCCATTTGGTCTACTTCATTCAAAATTGTCGTTTTTAGCATGCCAGCGAACATTCATAGAATTGGACCCATCTCTTACCCTTGAAGAACTCTTGCCATAATAGTGAAGGGTTTCGGGATTTTAAAAAGCTACGTAGTTAGTACTTTATGTAGGAAGTTCAGTATCTGCAGGCCATTGAATGCTCCAGCTATGCAACTTCAGCTAACTAAGTTAGCATCGAGCTCTATATCGGTGCAGTATACCTTTTTCTTGGCCAATCATCTTTGTACTATCAATGTCGCACACTGTCTCTATTGTACTTGCCTCGGTAATACGATTGGTGTCAGGTAGCTTGGAGTACAAGTCTTTCTTTGGAGGTGCTCTATAGAAGCATGTCTAGATCTCCGGCCTCGATTTGTCTAATGTCATTCAGAACTTCACTTGGAAGTCCGTCAATTACTAATGTCTTTTACTTATACACTGTATATTATAATTTAGCAGCATAAGGTCAGATTTTCCCACCTTATCGGGACATACATTTAGATTTTTGATTTATGCCCACTGAACTGGAGCAGTTTCGGATTTATTTCCCTGATTGGCTCGGTATAAGTCACTCGTAACTGTGTCGGATTTTGAGCATCTGAAGCATCTGTCAAGAGGCAATCGTCTATGCATTAACAGAACGTGGATGGTTTCGGTTTCGGTTTCGGTTTCGGTTCCACATAGGTGACTACACAGTCATTTAACAGTCTCCAACTGTCCAGAAGCGTCTGAAAAATTTGTTTAAGTCTTATCCCTGGTCTTCATTCATTTAGGGTTTAAGCCCTTTCGAGACGGTAGTCTGACTGACCATTCTTTCTGTCTTAAGACACTTTGATTTGTTTTACTTTGTTCTCTGAGGACCGCAGCAAGGTTTTCAACAGATTAAATCCGGTAATAAGGTGGGTAGTAGAAGGGGCTAGGCGATGTCCCTAAACCAAGACGAGATTGTTATGAAATACAGATCAATGGTAGCTTTTCTGATAGGTTACTCAGGTCCTGCAAGTTATACGATGGGCATTCTCGTAGGAAGTACAATGTGCTCTCTTCTGCATCAGGGTTGCATTGGATTTCTCTTCGGTGGTGCGTTAGAAGGTTTTAGCCCACAGTAGTCCCAACGAAGTCGATTTGTTCAAACTCAAATTTTTGTATTCGAAATTCTTAAAATTCGCATTGTAGCCCATTCACTGGGTAGCCAGTCCATATCACCATTTTTTTGACAGCACACGTCCTGGAAATTTTCGTTGCAGTAACTGCATTATTTGATTTGCAGTGTGCCATGGCGCACCTTGGCTAGGTCTAATGAGCCACCATCCACCGAAATCGATTCCCATCGACTGTTTCACGACTGTTTTTGCGCAAAGGACGGCCCAAGCAGTCACGTTTTGGTCATGCAATGGTGTTTCATGGATCTCGTGTGAATTCTCCGTTCACCAAATGCGGCAATTTTGCTTGCTAAAGGCGTCAGAGAGTGCAAAATGGGCCTCGTCTGTCATCGAAATTTGCTCCAAAATTAGGTTTATGCTCCGCAAGGTGGTTCCACTAACCCCAAACTGCTGACCGCGGTGACGATACGACACCTGTGGGTTCTCGGTAAAACTCTCTCTTACCGCTTCAATAGAACGTCTTGGGAGTCGATGAACCACTGTGTCCCGTGCTCAACAAAACTTGACACCAAAGGGCGAATACTGTTGCCAGATCGTGATTGTTGGGCCCGATATTATCGACGATATGCTCGCTGAGTTAATTCAACTGAACGACTATTTTCAATGTACAGCGTCACTATTTCGGCGTCTGTTCGAAATTGTACTGACTTGACGTTTCAAAAACATGTCTACTCACGTCAATCGGTTGATAAATGTCAAAGTTATTCAATGTTTACATATCGACACAAAAGATGGCGCACCTTGTTCATTAGTAGACGTTTCTTCGAAAAATTCCTAAACTAAGTCCTTATCCTCCATTGATACTTGAAATTTTGGAAAAATTTACATCAGAACAGGCTCTGCTTAGTCCCTCATTCCTTCGAATCAATGAAACTGCACTCGCACCCCGAAAATTATGGAAAACCATAGCGCGTGAGTGACTCATGCTGTTGCCATTTACCTCAGTTTTGTTTGCGCTAATAACGTGCGACATACGTTCATAACTCGCTTTCGTGTTACGTAAAAATTTATTTCACATAGACACACCCTTCGCCCCCGCAAGTCGACGACATCGACCTGGTGTAGGTCTAGTTTTTAATTTTTTATTTTTTTTTTTTTTTGTGTGACTTGAGGTGAAATACAAAAAAATCTCCCATACAGCGAAACGTGTGCGCTTTATGCAATCACGGTTCGGTTTTGGTTAGCTACTTCGACAACAAGCCGACGACAAGTCAGACAGTTTATTTCTCTATTGGTACCACAGAGAGAGAGAGCCCATTGACTGTATTTGTTTCACAATACTCTGTCGCCGCTGCCGCCGTTTTGATTTTTGTTTTCTGGTTTCAGTGGATTTTGTTTTGGCCACCCTTTTGGGAGTTTTTTTTTGTTGGATTTTGTCTGTCATCTACGAAGGAGGTGGCGTTAATCGGAGGTGAAGAGAGTCCTGGCATTTGGTGCCACCATCGCGAAAACAACAGACATCGGCGTCACCTCCACCACCGCCACTGCCAGGTACCAAAACGTTGTTGTAGTCGTCATCGCCAACGATGTTGCCTGTGGTGAGGTGGTACTAACAACGACGTCAGCCACTTGCCTGACAATGGTTTGTTCGATTATATTGATCAAGATGTCAATCAAACGAAATGCTAAAAATAGAAATAGACGCTGAAAGAGAGGGAGAGAATCTAGTGTGTCTTTCATCGAACAGGGTGGTGCAGAAATGATGGGCTCCAGGGGTGTGAGAATATTTTGTTGGGAGTGTGTACTTGAAAGAGAGAATGCGGATAAAAGGAACTACGACTAGGTACTGAATTTAAGGATAACAGACAACTTTGGACTACCAAGCAAATTTACAACAAAAAGTTGGGCTTAACCTCTTGACTGGAATGTCAAGAGCTGAGGTAGGATGCTTTCAAAAAGACCCTCAAATTCGTCTGAGCTATTCAAAGATCTTAGCCTGTGAAACTCGCTTTCAGATTTCTTGACAATTTAGCTAACTTTAACTTAACTGACATACGAGGAGCTGGGAGAGATGAAACCAAGTACAGGAGCTAAGACCACACCCCTACTGGACAGCACAAGGTGCTAAGTGTGATGAGGTGGACTCTTCTTAACCCATTTATCTGCCCAGCTGGCATATTATTTCAAAAGCTTTAGTTGGCTTGAAGTTCAAATCTACTTTTTGTCATGCAAGTAACATAAATTTGTGGGCTTAGACTGTTTGCTCAAGCACCAGCCTCATTTTGTTCAGGAATCGTCTGTCATTTATGGTCCCAGGTACTCGTATCCGGGAATGTGACTTTGAAGTTTTTATTGGATTTGTATCATGGAGCCTCTGAATGAACTATTTTATGGTGAGAATCCGAAAGGTTGGTTCCAAAGAGTGTTTTGCTGGAGTGTGTTCACAAGTCAGACTTCTGCTACACCACAGACTGTCCTGGACAAGGATTTTATCATTCAAGCCTTGCTATACGGTGCTGAACCATGGACTCTACCTAAAGGGGATCAAAATATCCTCGAACGTTTCGATTTAAAAAGTTTTCTTCATACGAGTTTTGAGTTCGTCTGCGTTCACTGGCCTTGAGAAGGAGACTCTATACGATCTGTAAAGCAAGGTCGACAAAGTCAAAAATTGCACATATGTCGTCTCAGATGGCCATAAACGTATGTTAGAGTTCCGGATCTCTGAGTCCTTGAATTCAACGCGAAGGGACAACCCAGTAGAAGTATAACTCACCTCGACTTCGAGTGCGCAATTCGAGACAGTTCTCCAAGGACTCGGATAACCCGAGAGACTTATTTGTTTAGACCGAGATTCACACCAAAGTGTACCACCTTCGAGGTAAATAAATCCACTGCCTTCTGCTCTAAACTCCAAAGGGTGGACTGTCTCGACTGGACGAAAGTTTTTAACGAAAAAATAGACTTTAGTGACAAATCATGCCTATATTTTCGAGTGGAAGGCGTATACTGTTCTAATAGGTTTGGACTATGTTGTCAGGAATTGTGAGGAATATTTGCTGTATCTGCAGTGACAGCCAGTCCTCCATTTTATGCCAAAGTGTAAGAGTCGGTCCCGGGTCACACTAAAACTCCGGCTAATGAGAAAGAATGACAGATTGGGAGATCTAAGGAGATGATTCAGGCCTCAAGCCCTTCATTATTAATTGACTTTCAATGGTGTTTGGGACGGGGCTTGAAACCATAAGGTAAACTAGGCAAATCCTCTGAAAACAGCGGCATTCAGAAAAGTCTATGACTAACTCACGAAAAACGTTCTAACGAGACACTACGGCTTTGCCAAGTCGTTGAGGTCACGGTATCTTGGATCATCTGTTTTGTGATTCTCCTTCCTTCGAGGAGCAAATCTTTAGTCTTTCATACACTCATCGCCGATGGTTTTACAACAATGTCTCCTTTCTCGTGCATGAGTTCCATACGTACAGTAGAAGACGCTTTTAACGACATTTGAGGGACCAGGACCAGGGACATGGGAAGACCAGCCAAAAATATAATGAAACCAACCAAATGAGAGGAAAGTGGACGTTACAAGCAAAGACGTTATAAGCGACTTCTACTGTAGTACTTCTCTAGGCAGAGTACACCCTATCAGTTCTGGTCTGAATGCCAATTAACTCAAAAAATAATAAAAATTTTCAGATTTCCATGTTTCGAAACCCAAATTCCCTGACCCTTGCCAATACACATTCTGAGATTAACGAGGATTTTCATTGCATTCGCCACACATACGGAGCCCACCATATGAAGGCTTACATCTCTGGTGGCTTCAGTGCAGGGATGTCAGTGGTCTTCAGGGATAAAAATATAAGAAAATGCACAGGGTGTACAGAAAGCGTTCTATGTTTTTCCATCTGTATCTTTCGGCAGTTCAGGCTAACATAAGAAAATGAAAATTTAGCAAAAACTAAGACAAAAGTATAGGGCGTGACAAAATTGAGTTTTCCCAACTATAGGGTGACACAAAATGTATTTTCTGGTATTTTTACTATTTTTTTTGTTTTAAAATTTTTTTTTTGTTGAACATTATGTGAAGTATCTGCAGCGATAAGTACAGCATCACTATCTTCGTTCAAAGTCGATGGCATTTACTGCCGTCAGACTGACAGTCACAATCTCAGAGGGGGAACACAATGATTACTGAATAATCGTCTGGTGTTGATAAAACTTCCATTTATGTACAAATCCGAGCGAATTTAAGCCTCGCAACAAACTTGCAAACGATTTTGTCTAAATGCTTTGTTTTTTGTATTCTCTTATATATTCTTTTTGTTTCTTTCTCTTTTTTTTAAATTTTATTACGAAGGCTTTGCGACTTTTTTTTGCACATTCTCTGCTCGGTATCTTCTTAATTTTCATATAAATTTATATTTTTTTTTTGGTTTTTTGTTTTGCATTCTCTTTTGAAGCTGTGATACACATAATATATATTTTTTCAACAGCAGTCACAACGTTTCACAGAGTACTGTGCCGTGCTGTCATTGGAAGCGCCTTCGGGCGACAATCATACTCTCGATATAAGGAAAGAGAGAAACTCGCCGGGAAGAAGGAATTCTGGATAAAACAGTGCGGTAGGTGGCTGGCTATGAAGGTGGTTTGCTTTAGACTGTTTCTGTTGCTTCCTTCAGGGACTGAGAAATCAAAGTCAATGGCGAGGAGCAGCCGTTACTGGCAGTGAGAGCGGAAGAGTAACATTTATAAAACAATGACCCCTTTCGGGAAGGACATCCTCAGACGATGAGTTGTTGTTCTTTGTTTATTTCATTTATTTCTTCTTTTTTTTGTGTTTTTTTTTTTGCGTTTATGCAGAAATTTATGTTCGTATACAGTCGCGTTGCACATAGCCCCGGCACCATCCATCGTACAATGTGTGAGACTTATGACTTATTGATGTCGCTGCTGTTGGGCGGAATAAAATTATAAGAGGTGGAACGAGGAGTGACAGTAATTGAATACATTCTGAGCTTATGTGTGGGTTCGGTACGGATTTTTCGACATAGAGTCAAAAAAAAATTCAAAATTCACTGGAATTTAAGTGATGCACCAGTTGTGCTTGGACTGTTCTGGACAGAAGTAGGTCGTATTTCTAAAATGACAATGGATCGTCATTAGAGCCGATTCTCATCCTTAAATTGCTTGAGAAAACTGGACAAGTTTCAAAATTCCACTGCGAGGAGAACTCTAGAACACACCGACTACAATGTCTTAGAAATGTACGTATGTTAGGGTCCAAAGGAATACTAGAAGTCCTTTTAGATACTTACTTCCTATACGGGCCTACGACTTGTGAAGAGTCTCTGCTGAGATACGCCATCATTCCACTCCCTTCGGTCACACTGCGTGCAATTGTAGACTAACCGCTCTGGCATCGGCGGTAGATTCATCCTTACCGTGTCTAGTCTGGGAGCTGTGATTTAAAGATCCTCTTTGGTAGAGCATTAGTGTCCATTGGCTCGATGTGGCCTTTTTGGACAACATCTACATCTTGGTACAGCTCCTAGAGGTCGCTGTTGTATCTTCTCCTATATTCTCGTATACGGGACCGAATATTCTCTCAAAGAAGGCCTTTCTGCTTCTCTGCTCTTCGACCTATCCAGCCAGGACTCGGCTCTATATCGTAGAACCAGCAGAATCAATCTTTTGTAGAACATACATTTCGTCTTCCGAGTCTTGAACCGATTTGTTTCGGTGAACCAAAGTAGCAGCGGTTTCCTGGGTTAAGTCCCGCTGAACCTCCACTAAGGTGTCATTCGTGGAGTTTATCTTTACTTCGAGATAGGTAAACTCCTTAACCAATTCAAAGTTACTGCTGCTAACAGTGTCCTAGCCGTGGGAACAACTCGTTTTGACTGTTCTTTGTAGAAGCTTTGATGGCGGCGTCCTGACTAAGTGATGTTCTCTGCGTGTTTCAGTAGCTTGGCAAATTTCTTGAAAATAGTATCTTCCATGTTCCCACCTATCCAGCGCACTATCCGTTTCAACAGAAGATGGAAGATGGTGCACCACGCTGGATCAGTCTCAGTCTCAAGACGACGATTGTTATCATATGTGGCTTGGAAGTCGATAAAGAGATGGTGTGCAGCGACTTGAAATTCGTTGATTTTCCTTAGGACTTGTCTTATTGTGTCGATCGTCGATTTGGCCTGGTACCTGGCGAGTGTCTTGCAGCCTTCAGACCTTCACACAATAGGTTGTATAGAATCCTACATTAGGCTGGAATATGCCTCAATAGTTCGTACAAGATGGGGCATATATGGCTTCATCCAATCATACTTTGTTCTCAACTTTTTGATAGTCGAGTCAACCTCTACAACTTGAATTTTTTTGAATAAATGTTACACATACGCCACCGAACTAGGTACACATATCCTGAATCGAACTTCCCGTGGCTGGGAAAATGTCAGATATTCTGATTTTGTGCATCCTAGGCACCACCGAGCTTAACTCAGGCCTCGCCACAGAAACAGTTTCAACCCGAAAGTGTATGAAGAAATAGGTTACGCATACGCCACCGAACCAGGTACGCACATCCAGAATCCACCATCTCATGGTACAATCAAAGCCATATATTGTGATTCTGTGCACCTTATTCACATACCAGCTCAACTGAAGCTTTGCCACGTGTAATGGTTCCCTACGAGGAGGGATGGCATGGCTTCTTCATCGATTAGATGCGGGTTCTTGTCTTCTCTCTCTTAACCTGATGTCCATTGAATACATCTACCTACTATTCCCTGCGCTTCGGTCAGGTTTCGCATAGTTTCCGTTCAGGGCTTGAAACCAGCTTGGCTTTCCTAGAAATTTAGAGATTATCCAGGTGGCATTTCAATCGCGTGACTCTTCCATATCCTTGAGCTGGGTGATTGGGTTTCAAGGATCTTTTTCTTCTGTCATCTAGTCTCCACTTTGCTATTACTTTTTAGGCCCGAAGTGACTAAGAATCTATGACTTGCTTCTTACCCAACAAAGGGCGACGCCACATGATCCAAACAACTGATAGAGCCTATTGATTTTTTGGTCCCAAAAGATAGGTGTATCTTCGGAACAAGATACTGTCTGAACTAACTTTCAGACCTTATGGGAGTTTGGTGTTCATATTATTAGTCTGACTGAACCCATGCCTATGACCTTGCTTTGGCAATACTTCTTGAGGACAATCCCAAACCACACACCACACCGTGAGGGTGTCAACGGCAAAACAAAGCTTCGGTCTCGAAGGTTTCCTTTTGTTAAACTTTTTCTCTTTGAATTTCTTTCAAAATTCTTCTTTTTTTCGCTTTCAATTCCTCAATGTACATACATGTGTATCTTTATCTTAACATTTGGCTTCGGTATCTCGAACAATTCGTGGGTGCTGCTGTGTCTGCTTCTGTAGCCAGCACACAACAAAAGGAACACCTTGTTATCAGCAATAAAAATGCTAAAATCGGACTCCTTTGCGTTTTTGTTTCTCGTCGTTGTGTGTGCACCCTCCAAGCAGATACTTGAGTCTGTTGCTACAGCTGTATGCAAGGGATGAGCGGATGTCTGATGGGACACACTGTTAATACTTCACCCGGTTAGCTGCTTAACTGTGCTGTGCTCTGTCTGTCTGTCTGTCTGTCGGCATTGAAAGGTTGAGGGTGGTGCTCCACACACAACCCGAGGAGTCTTAATTATTTTTGTTCTTTCACTTCTATGGTTCGGATTTTTGTTTTTTCTTGATTCCTCTTGTTTGCCAGCCTTTTGACAGTCGGGGTAGGTTTTTTGCTTCACTTTTTGTCTCGTCGTTTCGATCGTTTGGCTTTTGTTTTGGCTGGCAGAGAGTGCCGAGCTATTTAATTCCACTTTAAGCAGTTTATTTGGTTAAATCGTTGTACATGTGCATGCAAAACCGGCAGAAAGATCATTAAATCAGCGAGGACACTTTACGAGCCGATAAATAATGTCCAAAGACCAGTTCCGCCTCTTACGGGCACTAAATCACTCGAAATCAATTTCGGGGGTCAATTACTCCCGAAAAATGCCCCGAAATGTGTCCAAGTGTAAGCCAGTGAACACCCAACCTAATCAAAAACGATTTGTGAACAATTTTAATGAGCGCAATCAATAACTTCCAACAGCGACACACAAATTGATTTATTGTCGATTCATATCGAAAAATCCAAAAAAAAACCGGACAACAGAATGAGAGATGATGAGCCATCGCGATACTGCGAGGCAACCAACCAACTCATCAAATGTCCTTCACATCAAGAGTGCTGATTTATTTTTTGCACATTCACACCGTGTGTCGGGTCTGTCGTCATCGTCGTCAGTATACTGGTTATCGATGGACTGCTATCGATCCAATCGATTAGCATTTAAATGCTTCCGTTTTGTGCTGGCACTTTGGATGGTCAGCGGAAGGGAAGTCGATGGTTTTACTCTTAGATTGCAGGTATTGCAAGTATCTATTGTATCTGAGTATCGATTTACATATGGATGTGCAAATGTGTATCCATGAATGTCAAGAGCACATCGTAGACCCTTGATAGACTTAAGCGCCATCAATGCAAATTCGACTAGAGCCCAGTACAGCGATGCCAGTACAGCAAAGCCAGTACTGAACGCAATGAAACTTGTTCCGGATGCCATATCCATGACCAAAGTGTCACAGGAAAACATCAAAATTCTGACTATCTTTGACAGAAGATTGGTTTTAGAGTCCAGTCTCTGGTATAAGGTAGTTCTAGTAGAGTATCACAACCAGCCCAGTTCTGTGAAGTTCCATACAATCGACTCAGAGTCGTATATGTAGATGCTATTCGGTGAATAGCCACATGTTTTGCTAAAGCAGAGGTACAACCTACAATAATCCAGGAGACGTGCTCTGTAGTTCTCAAACTTTATTGCAAATCCCAGGTTTCGCTATGCTCAGAGCTCAGCTTGATGTAGAGCTCACCAAGATGAGTGCTGCTCAGCGCAGCGCAGCTTCCAGGAGTTGACCATATCGAACGTTTTTCCAAGTCAGCTTGATGAGAGCTGTTTTTGCCAACACCGTAGTCTTAAATGATTCACTAGACATTCTTTGAAGTTGTCCAGGTTTAACCCAGTCCTAGGTTTTGCCGTCGTTGTGTAGAGCTAACCTTGATGAGTCCTGTTTTTGCCAGGACAAAGCAGCACTAAATGGTTCAGGAAACGTTCTCTGCAGTTGGCCAGATCGAACCTTTTTCCAAGTCCCAGGACTTGACATTGTCATCTGGAGCTCAGTATGATAGGTGCTGTCAAAACCAGGCTTAAAGTCAATGAATGCCAGTGAAAGTCTTAATTACCACCGGTCCATCGAGTCAGGCTTAAAACGTTGAAGAAATTCGATTTGAAGGATTCTGTATGGTTCTTGCAAAAGAAGTTCCTCTTGGGATTGGGACTGTATGCCTTGCCAAATAGTGAATAGCTTTCATTTACTAGGTTTTATCGGTTCTTTTGGAAAGTGTTCTATCTGAGCCTTAAGCCGGTCTCTAGTTGATTGATTTTCTTGAAGAAATGCAAAGTTTTTTTTTACTTTTTTAGTCTTACTTAGATAGTCGTGTACAACCTTTTCTTTCTACGAACTCTCATAGCTTTCAGATCAGATGCCAGACCTAGCCTTAGCTTGCACTGTTTTGTGTTGATTTCTGTGATAATTCGTGGAGACACTTCCTCTTGATCATCCATCACTATCATCATACTTTTTGTCAGCAGTGGCTGATAGATCTCTGCCTGATAGAAGACTCTGCCTGATCGATATACACTCTAAAAGCTTTTGACAATTTCAGCCCTAAGGCGTTGAATTCCATGTTGTTTCCCAAACAAGTTTTTGTTTTATTTTGGTCAACGTAGTTGGTTTGGTTACAACTTCTGATGCAGACAAGTTTGAAAAGTGAATTCGTAGAGACCTAGTCTTAATCTCTACCATAGTCTGATGTCATGCTGTAGGATTCAGACTGAATTTGAAAATTCCTGTTAAAACAACATGTCTGAGTTCAAGCTTGGCTCAACAAAACCAAGCTTAGGATTAATTAAAGGAACGGGCTTTGAGACTGACATTGGATACTGTAAGTAGAGCAGGGAGAGCAATCAACGATTAGGGCACAATGTCTTTGATGTATAGATCTGTTGAATCTAAGGCTAGGCTCATACGATTGTCAGATCTGACAATACTTTCATGTTTTTAATAAAACTTTTGACCCAAATGTCTGACAATCACGTTAACTATGACAATTTTGTACGAAAAAACATTGTCAGCTCACTTTTAAGCCTGATAACATTGTCAGATCTGATAATCTTGAGTGATTCTAAAACCTACCTTGCCTATCACTAGAATAGGTTAAGAGCAGTAAATATGGGTCTGCAGGCACGTACCTATAACATACTTCCTCTATGCATCCATCCCCAGTCGTTTACCAAAAGCCTGTTACCTAACTCATCTCAGCCTGGTACAGGGATTGGTTCGCCCTTGCATCAGTAGGGCACTGAGAACCACAGCAGCTGGGGACATGTTTTAGTTAATTTCTTTGAAAATCTATAGCAAGTAAGTGGTAACTTGTGCAGCTACTCACTTAAAGACTACATCTCAGTGGTCTAGTATAAGTACAGGATATTCCTCTGCTTTTAACAATCTTGAATCCATCGCTTAAGACACCGAGTACGCCCTTCCACAATTTCTGTTCGATAAAGTAAGCTTCACGCATCCCTTGAAGACTCGATTGCGAGGAGGACTAGTGGATACAAAACACAGGATTGATATCTTTCAATATGGACAGAGTCAGGAGTGGGATGAGGACATCTCTTTCCGCCTTCCCAATCGATCCAGGCGGAGATCATGGCGATCTAGGACGCCTTGTCGTGAATCTAAGTATAATGTGATATCTAATCGAGGTATGCATCAACATTTATACGGATAGTCAAGAGAATGGAAGGCTACCGTGTTTCAGGTAGGGACTCTTCACGGGTCGGGAGCCCGTTAAGTAAGTAAGTAAGTAGTCAAGGTCCTTGGAATCTTTCACATTCAATTCAAAAACTGTCCTAAATTGTCGCCTGTCTCTTAACGAGGTGGCTTGACAACTCCGCATTCATGTCATTTAGGTACAGATGTACTTAAGTGGCGCTACAGTCCGAGGTGGACCTGGGCCTCAATCACCAGACCCCTCCAGTTAGCGTGGTCTTTGGCTACCTGCCTCCAATTGCGCACTGCAAGTTGGATGAGGTCCTCTTCCATTTGTGCTACCTAAGGTGAGGTCTTCCTTTACTGCGTTGTTTCTCCGGGTTTGAATCGAAGACTCTTCATGCCATAGGGTTGGTATCCATTCGCATTCTCATATTCCAGTGAATTGTGTAGAAGCTCGCCTCGCTTTAGAAGCTGCTCAAGCTCTCTCCAGGGACTTATACTCATCTCCTGCTAGTTCCAAGGGTAGTTTTAAGAGAATTTCAGATCTCAAGTGGTCTAAATGTGGCCTACCTACCTGCCTATATAACAGCTCTTACAATCAACAGTTTCATCAACCATAAAAGAGCACCCTAAGGCGGCCACGCCCACTGAAATCAATCCGAGAGCCTGCCCCGCGAAGCGACACCGAACTTGAATTCCAAAAATATCAATTTGCGGCTGTTTTGTCACGTCTTCACCTTCGTCGTCCTCATCCCTTTCGTACGGATTTGTCTGGCTGCCGTTGTGTCTGTATTGGAATGGCGGCGGCGACGGCGACGGCGACGGTGCTTTACCGTATATCGTCTTCCCTCGGCATCCTCCGCTTTTATACCATTTTTACCCTTCGTTTCCATTTCCATCCATCTGACTCGAAAAAAAAAAAACCAAAAACCAAAAACCAATTCGATTGAAACCTCGCTCCTTTCTTGATCTAAATTTAGCGACAATTCGTTGTTTTGTTCCATCCACTTACTCACTCGATGTGTTCGTCTCCCTATTTTCGGTTTTTGTTTTGTTTTTTTCGCTTCGGAAATACATTCTTCTTCGTTGGAATGTACGAGTATGCAAGAGACTTGCTCGATAGCTCTCCCAACACAGCAGCGGCACCAACAATTCACCTTCGTGCACTATTGACTGGCAATTTGTTTGTTTGGTGTATGACTTGTTGCCGGGCTGCAACTAGGGGCTTAGTATTACAGTCTTACAGTCGGTGGTATGCTCGCAATGTGCCACCCCAGGAGTGTACCTAAGAGGTGAGCATAAGCGACATACAGATTAGCCGAAGGTGGTGACTGATGTGGGATGCCGTAGGTCGATTGATTTGGTCCCGAACTGCAAATTGTTGGCTGAATTCAACTGTCGATGCAATTAATCACGCTCCATACCGTGCGCACCTGTTTGTTTGGTGCTAAGTTGTTAAGTTTTTTTTTTTTTTTTTTTTCCTGTTTCTCGCATAATTGGCATCACTTGGCGCGCATCTACTATAAACATAAACAAATCATAATAATCATCATTATTTGCAGTTTCATTCATGACTGCAGCAGTCTCGATGACGGGCCTGGGGGAAAGTGATGCTTTGCCCGGTTGGTGGCGCGCGGTGGCGCAATATCGTTAAGTGAGTTGTAAAATCCTGGCCAATAAAAGTTCATGAACTAATAAAACTTGGCCGACTATTTCGCGTTCGGATCTGTAGATGTTTTCCTTCGAGTTTCGGTTGATTGTTTGTGCGAATGATGGCGAGTTCCGTACCGACTCTGGTGGCTAGGTATAGAGAGGAGGGTTCATAAAAAAAGTGTTTATTTGACGGGTGGCCGGTGGGTGCTAACCGCGCTTGCAATTGAACAAGGTGCGATATTCAATTAAATTTTATTGAGTTTTATTTAATTTTTTTTCCTCCATTTTTTTGCTTTTTATTGGAAATTTACTGTCGGGAAGAGGTTTCTTTTTGATTTGAAAAACAGAAAAAAAGAGGAAAAAATAATTTATTTTACTTTATAGGAGGTCTACCTAGCCTACCCACGCATGCGTGACATTTTCAGAAATTTTATTTAATAGTCTGGTTTAATTGTTTTTCAGTGGAATGCCATCGATTTGATATTTTAATTAAGGAGTTACCGGAACGCTTAACGGTGATGATATGCTTGTTGTTGACCTATTGAAGGTGGAATACAGTGACTTTATTGGCCATAAGAGTTTGATCTTGTTAAATGTCAACTATGCGCAGCACGTTGCGTAACCGATGTTGTCCATTTCATCAGACCTAGGTGGGTTAGGTACTTGAATATTGAAAAATGGTTGAGTTTTGAATCTTGTGGCATGGAGAAGGGAGTTCTCTGTTTGAGAGAGTTCCGGACTTTGAATTTCCGGGTGTAGGTGGCAATGAGTTCCCCGTAAGACCTTCGTGAGTATGACAAACTCAATGATCTTGAGACCGTTTCGATGGTGAAGATGGTGTCAATGTGAATAAGGAAGGTCGTGGGCTCCAAGCAGTTCGCTCCGGCCTTAACTCGACACTAGATACTCGAGACTCAGAATGCTAAGCAATTTTTTAAGTTAGAAGCTAGATGTTAATGTCGCATCATACGGAAGGGAAATGTCACAAAAAACTGAAAAAGAATATCCTGTAGAAGGCTCATCTGGACCGGAATCCTTTTATGAGCCCATAACCTTTGAAATTCAGTGGAAGAAGAAGGCTCTTGCTCTTAGTTCATCGAACGGAAATGTTGTAACTCCGTGGAGGAAATTGGATTATGGTTTGATGGAGACATGAACATTCCTCAAGCCAACAAATCAACGTAGAACATTCAAAAATAGTTGACATTTTCATAGCCTTTTCCTAGAAAACCTTGTTACAGCTAAGGTTTTGAAAGGTGGACTTGAGGATGGTCATTAGATGAGTCCGGTGGCTGTACCACAGCTTTCGGACGAATTCAGTTCCGATATATCGGGGGATAAGGCTGTTGTTGTTCAAATTCTGATTATACCTGACACTGAATAGACAGAGACTTACAAGGGACGCATAATCTCACAGAAAACTCGTACATTGAGTGATGATTACTTTGATGATGGCACCAGTCTTAGAGCATAAGACGTGACACCAATTACATCTGAGAATGCTTGGAGAGCCTGATGGACTCCAGAAAATGACCCTTTTATTGAAATCAGACACCATTAGGTGCTAGAGTACTCGAGCTCCGGCTTCAGCTCGTGTTGGTGCTTCCGCTGTAAGTCTGTCAAGTCCTAGAGGTTTTTTTTTTTTACATTAAAAGGATAACGACGAGGGTTTATTCAATAATCGTTCTTCATTCTTACCACACCGGGGTTAAGCGAACATTATAAGAGAGGGCGTAAATCAGGCTTTCCTTCTGTTCCAGTTCCAGAAGTTCTGGCCCAAACGTAACCAAGAAAACACTGGACAAATCAGACGACTTAAACTGTGAACCGTGACTAGCATCTACCATCTGACAGGGATGTCAAAACACCCATCATCCGATTGGATATATGCTTCTGGTCAATGTTTGACTACTTTTCAAAACCGTGCCATCTAGTTGACTTATAATAGCTCATCGAGCCACGCAGTTCTAGAATTTAGCCTTCAAAGGTCCGCTCACCCTGACCTGCAGAAGAAATAAAGCAACAACGCCATCTATTGAGTAACGACAACTGTCAAACGTGTACAAAATGACAACTGTCACTTCCTCCCGTTCACGATTCTCATGATAGTTCTTTATTCCCTCCATTATACATATGTATGCACCCAGTATGTTCCACTGCACTGTCCCTGTATGTTATATACAAATTCAAGCCTCTAAAACCTCGTCCACTCTCACACATGCATCTAACAACGAAGAAATACGAAAATCAGCTCCCAGCTGAAGGCATCACCATCATCATCATCATCATCACCATCGTCGTCATCGTTGGTCATACTGATACCAACAGCGCCGGTAACATCGCCCAAGAGCCAAAGCCATAGCCATAGCGCAGGTATGTACGAGACAAGAGTACATGGCCAGGCAAGTTGGGATATCACTGACAGAGTAGGTAGTATAGTAGCAAGATTGGGCTCAAATCCAAAGCGAACGCTCCGTATTATTACATTCTCCTGGCGTTTATCGGCACAAAATGCCTATTCACCACTTACCACCACCCCGAGGGTGATATGGGAATCCCATACCATGCACAGTGCTATAGCCTTTCTTTGCTTTCATGCTTTCATTGGTTTTTAGCTCCCAATCCCCTTATAGCGGCGGGTACGCAGATTTTCGCGTTTTTCTGTTGTTTACTCGTTCGTATGTGCAGTGTGCACCACATGACCACAATATAACAGCAGCAACAGCAGCGGCAGGAACGGTGACGAAGTGAGCGCCATCAGGCCTAATGTGATCCCCCTTCGGGTTAACTCACTGATACTGGAACTACCTATCGGGCTCTGACTATCCCAGTACCACTGCCAGTACCAGTGCCAGTGCCTGGGCCTGGACCTGGGCCTGGGCCATTTTGCAACAAAACAAGTTGCGGCCTGGAAAGTCTCCACTCACACAGCCATGCAGCTGTGCGGGCAGGTACACTGCTGCTGCTGCTGCTACCTGCTGTGGTAGTAAACAGGAACAGAAAAGCAATAAAAAAAAAGAATGAATTTTCGGTTTTGGCGGGAAAGGACGATGTTGCATTCAGTGCACAGCGCAATGTACTGAATACGCAACATAATCCCATATTCCAGTGGTGTGGGGCCCCAAAGCGAACGAGATGAAGGTGGAGGTGATGCAATGGAGTGAACTAAGTGCGCTGCAATAATAATAAATTGCAACCAAAACGGAGGGAGGATGAAGATGAGCCGAGGACAGAGTGGAAACAGGGAGGCGCGATGGTGGTGGTGGTTTCATTTCAGGTGGTGTTGACGACGATGTTGTCGGTGTGTGGACGGTGCATGTGGCATTGTGGTAGCCGGCCGCATATAGTCATTCCATCCAATGTGCATGTGCAACATAGATTTGCATATGTGGTGTGCATTTGCACCATTTGGTCGATTCGTTGAGCCTACAAACGTACATCCATACATGTGTACATGTGTATGTATAGCCGGTATGTGCGTGTCGTAGCTCGATGTCCTGCGTTTCAACGGTGTATTGGGTTGTTAGATCGAATATTCGTTAAAATTTCCATCGGTATGCTTGCCAAATGAGTGTGTGTGTGGTTTTTTTTTTTGTTCTTTTGTTGTTGCTGTTGTTGTTGTTGTTTATAAATCAACTGTTTATATTTGTTTGGTAACGCATACACTGTTAATGGAGTGAGTTGTGTAGGTTCGTCTAATTGGTGAAAAAAGGGATTAAAGGCAATCACCGACAAGTGATGTCAGATTACGAATTTGAAGGTCTTTAGCGCTTAAACTTGAAAGGCTTTACAAGGCTTTGTGTTGGCAAAGTTTAAGGGACGATTCGTTTTGGGTGTATTAATCAACTCTGAAAGAGAAAGAAGTCCTTAAAGTTTACAGGATTACAGGATACACTTTCTATGTTTTTTGTTTAATTCCTGTATCCTCTTGTGGGTTCTAGGGCCTCGACAATGCCTACGCGCCATCATGTGCGGTTTCTGGAAATGTGTTTCAGTTCTCCCCAACGCCGTGCTTCCTTCTCAACTGTTCTGCGCCACGTACTCCTAGGAGCGCCGCGTATCCTGCCATCCTGAGTAAGCGGGTTCCATTGCATCGCGTGGTTAGCTATGGACCTGTCACCCTTTCGGAGAGTATGTCCAATCCACTGCCACTTTCGTCGACGTATTGTTGTACCTATAGGTTCATGGCCCGTTCTCTGATGGAGTTGTTCGTTAGAGATACGGTTTGGCCAGAAAATCCCAAAGATATAACGTAAGCATCTATTGAAGAACGTTTGCAGCTTTCTCGTGATAGTGGCGGTCACCCTCCAGGTACCACATCCACATAGCAGCACAGTCGTAGCTTCGTGGTTAAGCTAATCGCATTGCTACGCCAAACTGTAGATAGCATCCCAAACGCAGATTTTGCTTTGCCTATTCGGCTGGCTACATCCAGTTCGGTTCCGCCGTCGGTTGAGACAATACTCCCAAGGTATTGAAAACTCTCAACTCTCTCAAACGTTTGTCCAGCAATGCATACATGAGCTGATGAGCTCGGTCCTAGGCTGATCATTTTTGTTTTTACTTACTTAGGTGGCGCTACAGTCCGGGGTGGACTTGGGCCTCAACCAACAAGCCTCTCCAGTTAGCGCGGTCTTTGGCTAACTGCCTCCAGTTACGCACTCCAAGTTGGTTGAGGTTCTCTTCCACTTGTGCACGCCACCTAAGGCGAGGTCTTCCTCTACTGCGTTGTCCCTTCGGGATGGATTCGAAGACTCTTCGGGCCGGAGCGTTGATGTCCATCCGCTCTACATATCCTAGCCATTTTTGTTTTTTGCCTCTCTCTCCACGTTTGTTGTCATTTGGTGAAGGTCCACAATTCTATGTGACAACAGGCATACATAAACTTCTTCAAACTCCTCCAGGGAACCAGTGGCCCAAACTGGACACATTTCACAAATCCATTAGAAAAAATAACTTCTATCGCTTCTGGATGGTTATAGGATCTGTCAATGTAGCTGGACAATGTACCTATAGCCAAGGTACACCCAAGTTCGCCTGATCAATCAACTGATCATTTGGCGACATGTACTGACCTTAGGATCAAACATCGATTCGGAGCATTACCTCATTGCGAAGGTCACAGGAACTGCAAAGATCCGCCTGGCAGTTTCTCATCTCCCGAAGATCGTTAAACTGCGATGAAAGCCAATGTACACGTTCAAGACTGCCAGCTAGCATCGACCCTTCTTATTAGTCTCGAACCATCTCTTAGAAGAGTCCAGTAGTCAGCAAATCCGTTGAATTAGATGATCTAAGAGCTAAACTGGGTTGCAGAGCATGATTTTGTATTTCGATGTGTCTTCTCTCAGACCTTCGGTTATGTGCCTGACAAATCTGAAATCAACAACAATAGCATGACAATGTGAAAGACATGACGTTAGCCATCTATGATGCATCCTTTAGCATAGATTTTGACCACATCGAGGTTAGGATGGTCAGCTAAGCAAATCAAATCTTCGGAGTACCCTTGTGGAAGGAGACCTCAAACAATCAAATGAGTTGTGACAAGTAGGAAAAGCTTTTCAATAAGGACATAACAGTTTTGTACCTCAACAAATCACAGAATAATTGAGGTATTGGGTTGAAATTTATTCCAGGTGCAGTACCCATGTTAAACTTACTATACTAAGTATAGCTTTCGATCTCGTCCATATGGCCACCGCCAGTACGTTCGCAACGATCAGTTTTTTGGACTCAATGTTCAATCACTCTTTAACATACATATCGGCTCGAATGGTGATATTTTGGCATTCGATATTGTTGGCTTGTTGCCATAAACCAATGACTTAGCAGAAACTCGTAAAAAGAAATCCATAGGCCTTAAGTCGCACGATTATCGAACTTTCCCTTCAAAAAATCAGTTGTCTGAGAAGCTGTATGGAACCATCTTGTTGGAGCCACATATCACCGATGTCAAGTCCATCCAATTGCCTTCCAAAGAGGAACGATATCGAACTCCATTCCGACATGAAATCCAGTCCACATTCTCAAATTTTGTTGCATGGTTACATGGTTGCTCATTGTCAAACCCATTTGTCCGAAAATGATCTTCATCGCTGGAGATGATCTTTCGAGGAAATTCGATGAAGAAGTGTCGGACCTTCAAATGATGAAGTGATTTCGGGTCCTAAATTAGTTTCATCTTGTCAAGGTGTAGCTCAGGATCTTTACGCAAAATTCCTTACAATGTGGACTGACAGACTCCCAATTCATCTGATCGGCTGCGATATTTCCTTCACTTCGACCGATCCGTTGTCTCACTGCCAGAGGAGCATTCAATGGTAAATGTTTTGACTCGCACAGTGTCCTTTCGTAAAAACTATGACATCAAGGTACCTTGTGGTCGTTAAGTCACGGCCTCCATTCACATTCTTAATCCTGCTTAGTAGCATTCAGTGTCACTTGTGTTCAATCTGCTTCTGTTCAATCTTTTAAGACGGAGCTCCTGTTTCAGAGCAACTATAGTTCCTCTGCTATAAGTATCGACTTTTCTTACAACCACTGTCAATCCAAACTCAAGTCATAATAGCGCAGAGTACATGCTATGAGCTTATGGCCAGTTTTGGCACCATCCACTAGGTGTTTCCAGTTGCATGTTAGGAGGATGTTTTGGGCAAATTCCTCACTATTTACAGTCTACTGAATGATCTGAAACTTGAGAGATAAATGTACTCCAATCTGCTGAAACCACCTTCCTCCTTTATTGAACAATTCTTCTTCACAATACATCTTCCGTCAGGTACATCCTTTATCGTGGAATGTGCGTGATAATTCTTTGCCAACTCTCAGGTCTGAGTTACTGTCTGGAGTTGATCTGGATTTCCTTCTCGAAATGGATTCCGGAGTACCTTTTGGTACTAGAATATGCTTCAAGAAACCTTAAGAAATCTCCTGGCGTTATTGATTCTTCCACTGCTTTTCCTAGACTTACACTTCGTTGAAGGGATTAGAAGAGTACTTGGTTCTTATATTCTTGGGTATCCTCCAAGTATCTTTCAAGATATAACAAGTATCGTTCACCATTAAAGCACAACACTACGGGATCATTTTTTTTTGGAGGATAGTTCTAGATGATCCTCTTACAAATTCATATTTCTAGGAGATGTATCCAATGGTCGGAGCTACCATATCGCGGTTGGCATCTTTGAATGCTCCTTCTGCCTTGTTCAGGATTCCACATCTACGAATATTGCACGATCTATCTAGAACTGGTGCTACCACAGAACCTTGAGGTACTTCAACAACTCTTCCGAGTAAGCATATGAATGCTGCTGGAATGCTGGATTTGAATAAGCTTTCTGAGACTCCCATAGACTCGCCGTCTTTACAATTCGTCTTCGTGTACTGAGCCCCTTCGATCAGGCTTAAGGTTCAGCTGAGAACTGCCATTGATTACTTCATCTTCTAGAACCGAGGAACCCTTGTCTTTCACTTCAGTAGAATCCTAGCTCGACAGCAAGGTATTGAATCGAGCTTGAACCATTCCCGTGACCTAGGCTTGAAGCAGTGGCTCACAAAATGTCTAAAGACGGCTTCAGCTAAGATTGAAAAAAAAAAAGAAAATCAGAACGCATTCCCGTCTTCCAATTAGACTTGTAGCTCATTACTCATGCGCAATCCACTAAATCCCCACAAAAGCATAGTTAACTCACCTGCAACCTGCGAAAGAGCAGCTCCAGATAGCATCACATGGCACTGAGTTAACGTCAGCTGGGAGGACGATGTTTATGTACAAGATGCCCGACACAGAGCAAAGCCAAAAAGGCGCGCGTAAAACTTGCAGGTGCCTCATTCTGTGAGAAGTCAACTTCGCTTTTGGCCAAGGTCTGATATTACCATGGCAGAGCAGATAAAGAAACAAAAAGTCCTCCAGTTCCAGGCTCAAACTTCGATAATCTGCTTTGTTTCGCCTTGGACCCAGCCCCCGTGTATCCCCTGCGTCGCCTGTGTAGCACCTCCTGTCAATGCTCGCCCAATTCAACTTCGTTTATACACTTTGCTTCGTTTTAAATTATTTTTAGCACGATATTCGTCATTAAACTCATTCGCTGTCGTCGTCTTCGTTTTCGTCTTCGTCGTCGTTGTCTTCTTCAACTCGGTTGTCGTGGTCGTTGGTGAGCCGTGTCCTTCTTCACCCTCCTGCCGCGGTTAGAGACTGCTGTTTGTTTGTTTTCAGTTATATCCTTTATGCTCCTTCGGATTTTGTTGTGTTATCCACATTGTTGCTCATCATTTTATTTTCGGTTCCACCTTTTGTCTTTGCGTTTCGCTGAGAGTTATATGCTTTGTTACGTTTTAAGTATTTCTTTCTTCGGTCGATTTGTGCTGCAAAATTCCAAAGTGATTTCACCACCACCAACACCAGCAGAATGGCACCAATACCAAGACCGTACGCTGGTCGTCCCTCCCGAGAGAAGATGGGGCCGGGGGGGCCGCCTGAGCGAGCGGTTTCATAATGCATCTCGGCGCTGATGGGCATGAGAGGGATATTAAATTGCTTTTGGGGGTGGAGGTGGCGTTGCTACTTTGCGGCTTTTATGCTTTATTCGATTATCTTTTGACATTTCTTTGAATTTTTAATTTTGCTGTTTGCTTGGGAGTCTCGTTTCATCATGATCACTGACTGGGCTCTCTGGTGTGCTCTCTGGTGGTGCTGTTGCGATAGCTATCGATTGATGTTTTGTCTGATCTTTGATTTTGGTTTTTATTGTTTTGGATTTTTCTGGGAAGGAAATGTACTTTTACGATGAGTCTTCTTGGAAGAAGCTTCTGTGGAGTTTTTGTTTTAATTTATTTCGACGTCCAGTGGGACTGATAGATAGCACATCTGCCCTTATGAGTGTTTTCTGTCATAATTCATCGTTTGACTGATCCTGGAATCCTGGATTATCTACATATGCATCGATGTTGTCCAAAAAACTTCGTGGGACCCTTTTAAGGGACAAAACAGGGTACCAACTCCAGGGAACATTGTAGCAGATCTCATAGGAGGCAGAAGGCTTCCAACTTGATTGCATTTTACCGAAAAATTTTAAGTCAAAGTTTGACAGAACTTACACATTTCTGCAGCATGCAGCTCGAAAATAAATCCAAGATGGGGAATGCCAGAGACCTGCATACTTGAAACTGTGGACAACACCTGTACGGTGAACTTCAATAGCGAAAAGCGACTGAAAGAATTGTCAAAGCTCCCATGAAGGTCCCATAACTTCGAATCCTTACGGAAGAGTTTTTATTGATCAATGTGTGGTACACAAGTGACTCATTAGTTTACATGAGACGGAACACCCTAATGGATGCTATGCTGATAAAGTCTGTCCATCTGGTTACTATTTCTTCAATGCCTTAACCAATATGTTTCCAGTCTTTGTATGATTCTATTTCTTCCCTTTATCCGGTCTAAGCCTTCTTCAATCTCTGTAGATTCTGTCTTAAAGGTTATGGAAACACAGAGGATTCGTCCTCATCATCACTGTTTTCGTGGCAAAGAATCCACTGGTGATTTAAGTCCTCTCATGTAAACCTTACCATCATCTTAATAGTCGGACCACACTCAGCACCATTCTGAGATTTGATATGTCAAAGGCATTGGACACTTGTGAAGTTGGCACCAATTGGCTTAATTCTTTTGGATAGGTTCAGGTCTACAGCTCCTTAAGGTTCGATATTGTCTTCGACTCATTTTCTTCTTTTCATGAATAGTTTCCTGACAGCAACTTCTGATCCAATATATTCTTTTGACTGTATGGTCGAAACTAAAGGACTTGTTCTTCTTGGAACAAATATTCGAAGTCACTAAGATACATTATCCTCTCTCTACATTAAGCTCGAGTTTATCTTCTATGTCTAATCTTGTGCAACTCAATCCACCTTATACCTGGCATTATGATACAAAGACACTAATGGGAAGCAGAGGTTGGAAGCATTCTCTCGGGCCTCTTGAATTCCTGGATTTCCTTGTTTTCTTCTTTTTCGAAACTAAGACTTTTCCGTCACGTTTCCATTCCTTTTTCGAAACATAGACTCTTACCGAAATCGTACATTGCGAATGTGGAATACTCGATAAAGCAGAATTTCACCCCTCAGACATTTGAGACTAGTATGGATGAGCACCTGCTATTGAAAGACCTCGAATCATGTATGAAAAAGTAGGTGTCAAGTCAGATGCTCTACCAGATGTGAGTAGAGCCTACTCTAATTGGTCAAACTCCTCACCCAAGACTGTAGTGTTTTCCAAAAGCAATTGCAAAGCGATTTCAGAATTCGGGATACCTTTTCAGGTTTTCGAACTTGACTACCCTGTGTCAGTCGATACTGAAAATCTCAGACATTAACGTCTCTGATTCGGGAAGTGCGTATACAAATTTAGTCGAAAATTTTGGCTGAGAAGAATTCTACACGAATCCCTGCAAGCTTCACATCCTTACCTACTATGAGTGCTTATATCCAACATTTACTAGACAATTCCCCATCCAGTATGTGGCTTAAAATGTTGACCAAATCCTTCCTCTGTCTTCTTAGCTAAACTCCACCTAAGACCAGTGGAGTAGCTCGTTTTCATCCGCTCTTGATCCTACTAAACGTACCTGTGGACAGCAAGAACCAAGTCTACACCAAAGTCGTGCACTATGTCGTACTGAATGTAGTAGAACTACTACTGTGGCCCTTTACTTCTGTCGATCCCGAGTTTATGCCACATAAACTCACTCTCGAAACCTTCGAATATGGCGCTTAAGTCAAGGAGGATTTTCAAGTTCCAGAAATTCAAGATACAATAGAGTTGAAGGCCACTCTCTTTTCCAAGTCATGGAATCTTTTTGTGAAGGTTAAGTGCTTTACTTATAGCTTCAATCCAGTCTTCCAGTCCAGGGTCGGACTACAGAGAGAGAGAGGTTCGATATGCAATCCTCGGAGAACTTCTAAGTTCTTTCATCCACCTCTCACCGCATCTGACAGACATCCGAGAGTGCAACCTTCGTCAAAAGTCCTACTCCTCGATACACAATCAACTCTGGAGAAGTTGGAGTTAAAGGGTCGAACATGTGTATCCTGGTAGATACATACCTTCTCGAATCCCATGTCTACATATGTAGGTGTGGAACCTCTTTAAAAAAAAAATGCCTCGTCTCTGTCCCAGTTCTTCGTATACAACTATCCTGAAGCTAAGAGAACTCAAAAGCAAGGAAGGATCCACAGATATCATGTTTTTTTTTTGGAAAATGGAAGGCGTAATTGAGGAAGAGGCGCATGATCTCGATCTCTAAGGAACCAGTAGAAGCATCTATAGGCAACGACAACAAAGCTGGCTGGAGAGTACCACATTGTTGAACTAATAGCTAACGTTGAAGGAAGCAATATTAGAAGGTCTTCTACTAAGGACATGTGCACCTTTCACTCTATGGCCAGAGTCCAGTTTATGACATATATCTCCCTCGGAACGCAATCAAAACTAAGTATCACCCACGTCCACTGAATCGCGATCCACATTCCATAACTTAAACAACAAAGTCCATACATACATACGTATGCATGTGTGGGTATGTCCATGCCAGCGAATTCCAAGCAATAAAAACAATAACTGCAACTTCTGCCGGGCTACGGTCGCCTCAAAACCGTTTTTTGCTATAAAGAAACCATAAAATGTGTCTGCCTTTGACACCCATTACCACCCACGACGAACGTGGACGAAGATTGAGCAGGTTTTCGATAGCGACTCCACCAGTCACCGTTGGACCTTATCCAGACATTCCCCGCATCAGCATTCTCGATTTGTCAAGTTATTGCCTTTGGACATGTTCTGTCAAAACAGAACCTAGAGTGCTTCCCGCCTTCCCTTGCCAATTCACAGAGTCCTAGCTCTGTCAAGGCAGACCCCTTTTAAGAGGATTACTTCGAAATTCAAATCGATTTCTCGGCCTCCCTTCCTCCAAATGTCTCCACTGGAAATGGGAATATATGTAAAAAACAAAAAAAAGTTGTTTACTTGAAATCCAATCTGCCTCGATTATTATCGATATCACTATCGATACACGCAATAGCATCGATTGCAACAGCAGCGGCAGCAGCAGCAGAAGCAGCGGTAAACAGCGCACACAACAGTCTCTCGCCTGCCTTCCTGCTTTGCTTTGAATCTTTGTGGCCGGATTCTGGTTTTGTCGCACGATTGCTCGGTTGGGTGTGTAAATTGTGCACACTTCGATGGACTTGACTGGGATAACTACAACGACTACGACGACAACGACGACGACGACGAACGATGAAGACGAAGACATCAATGAAACGCGCGGAGCTTGTATGACGCGACGACGCAACAACAAATGCCACACTGACAGGTTTTGCAGTTTCTCGACTGCGGCAGTGCGGCAGTGCGGCTGCGTGCAAGCGAATGCGCGACCAAGAAAAACCACAGAGCACACACAAAACAGAGGAGCGTAGGTGCCCCCTGCCATAAGGTGGTACTGCACCGAGCCGGCCGCCCGGCGGGAAAGGGATTCCCGCGCTCTCTTGAAGCCGGCAATCCGGTTTTGAGAAACGACTGCTACGCGAGAGTCGTCAGAACAAGTAGAACCACCATGTGACGATGATCGTCCGCTGCGCCGGTTGGACGGGCTTGAACTTCCACATTTTTTTGTTTTTTTTTTTCTCGATGTTCCATCTCTTCGAGGTGCTTCTTGATCATTGCACTGCGCTGGAACAACGGACTGGACATTTCGTCCTCTTCTTTGTGTCAACGATGGCTTTAGACTCACCAGCACGCAGCAGGCTAAAAGAAGAGGCGATCTTTTGGCAAAGCAGCCCTATCAGGTTTTGTTGGCCGTCAAAAATTATTTAAATGCAGATACATGTGTGCACAAGTACCGACTCTGTGTGGCGAGTGCAGTATGACGCACTGGGGCTGGAGGTTGTTATTTTCTTTTTCTGTTTTTTCTTGCGTCCTACACGCGAAATGAGATCTGGCCGAAGGACAACGACGCGTAAATGCGAGTTAATCATGACGCCTCTTTTTGTTTTGTTGTCGGGCTTGAGAGATTTGTAGGCGAAGGTGAAGGTAATTGAGGAAGGAACGCTTTAAGCGGGCGAATAAATAATTTGTTGTTCTCCTTGTTTGGCGGGAGAAGATATACGGTTTCTTTATTTAAGGCAGGTATTTATGGGTTCCTGCGTTGTTTGGGGAATGCTGGCCTTGCTAATCGCAATATTTGTATCTTCTCACATCTATAGGTGGGCTAATGCAAGGAAGGCTCTTAAAGTTACGCGGTTAGTTAGACTGATTAGACAGCATATGTCACATCCATTGTAATGGCCAATCCAACCCTACATTCACCAACTTGCTTAGGTCTCTAACGAATCTTCTGAAATAAGGCTTCCTTCCTCAATAGGTGAACAAGTTCGAAGAAGAGGAAAAGTTTCCCGCTTCCTTGTCACGGTCTATAGGCACGTCATTTGCAAACATGACAAGTCGTTTCGAATGTTGGTCAAGTCGCGTGATCACAACTTCTAGCGTTGCGTCGCTTGTATGGCATGTAGCGCCGTCTTGTTGGAACCACTGCTCAGATATATCGATGTTGTCGAGCTCCGCTCTATACCTGAGCCCATTGACGGGAACCGTGTCTCCTTCCTGATTTCGAAGCATATAAGGTCCAATGGTGACACCATGCCATAAACTGCACCAAACAGTCAATCTTTGTGGATGCATTGATGCTTGGTAGAACACTTGTGAATTTTGTTCGCTCTAACAGCGGTAATTCTGTTTGTTGAGCCAAAAATCGGCTTCGCTCCGAACTAGTGAACTCACGAGATTATCTGAGGTCGCTCGGCCTCAATTCTTGGTCATCACAGTCTTATGCGGATGTAGGCCCATTCCTAACGCAAAATAACCCGAGCGGTCTCTCTGGCGATGTCCAATTCAGGTGGTCGGCGCCGAATCGACATTTCTGGGTCTTTTTCGATACTGGCTGCTACGGCGACCAACTACGACCAACCTCACGATGAAATCAGGGTTCACTATCATTGGTAACCTTAACAGCTGCTGAAACATACTTCCTTAATGGGTTTCCGACCCATAAAGAGTCTCTGCCTGAGACACGACAGCCTTCCTTTCCCTTTGATCCCGGGCAGGCTTCCAGGTTTCCAAACCAAGCGCTCTGGCATCCGCGACAGCTTGGTCCTTAAATCGGAGGTTCGGTCTTCCTTGTCGTCTCTAACGTGGGGGCTTTGATTCGAAGATCCTCTTTCATGGAGTATTGGCAGGGCTTGATCATTCCTAAGATCTCTACCCTGTCTCCACTCTTTTGAGAAGCAAGCTGCTTAATAGAGTCGACAGTACTTTTGTACTGGTAGGGCTTGATCATTCCTAAGATCTCTCCTACGATCTAGTGTTTTGGTACTGGCAGGGCTTGATCATTCCTAAGATCTCTGCGCTAACTCCACTCTTTTGAGAAGTAAGCTGCTTAATAGAGTCGACAGTACTTTTGTACTGGCAGGGCTTGATCATTCATAAGATCTCTCCTACGATCTAGTGCTTTGGTACTGGCAGGGCTTGATCATTCCTAAGATCGATACGCCATCTATTGATACTATTGGCTAACAGACATTAGATGGGTCATTTGCATATTTATCGGCGTTTGCTACCAACTTAAGTAACCAATTGAAATCCATGAAGAAAAGGCTCCTAGCTCATCCTCCTCATGGCTCAATCGGCGTCAATCCAAACCAGAAACAAAAAGTCTTATCCAGTTCAGTCAATTAATTAGAAAAGAAGAGAAAAAAAAAATTGGCCCCCCATTACAAAACAGGCCTACACAGCCTTATTGATTTTAATCTCCTCTTAAGGTAATCAGAAAATTTATTTACAATTTGTAATCCGCCATTCTGAGCCGAGTTCTGAGTGACCGGCTACAACCAGTGATCAACGTTTTTAATCCGACAAGTGTGCTGCCCGCACATAGGCATTCCCACACACAGAGATACTCGCACACACAACCATCACCCAATGCGGTGGTGTACCGCGGGGAATAGTATCTTCATCAGTTGATCTCGGTGTTAAGATCTCTGCTTGTTCGAGATGATTATGCGCAGCAGCACAAGAGCAGCCAACAGCAACGTTGATGATCGTCGGCTCGGCAGCAATGTATTTTCCTCCTCTAATCAGGCATGAAAAATCAACCTCATCTGGAGCGATCAGATGCTACACACCGATAGATACACACCGCACAGCGCAGCAGATACAGCACGCACACTCACACCCGGATTGACGACATTTTCTTGTCGATGATCGCAGCGATCGGCGATCGGCTTGTGCTCCGTGCGGGGTAAACATGAAAAACTACACGAATTTCAACACTTGAGGGAATGGGATCCTCGCTCCTATAATAGGCCCTCCTCCTTTCCTCCTTTCCCTGATCTGTGTGGCCACACCGCATCGCTGCGCTGCGCTGCTGATCTTGTGGCGCACATAGGATACCATTTAAGGTGCGTGCAACTCCAACAGCAGCGGCAGCGGCAGCGGCAGCGAATACATGGATCTTTGCATTTTCTTGTGAACTAAATTTGGAATTTTCCAGACACACAAATCGAAGTTTTTCGCGTTCGGAGTTCGTCGATCGTCGATCGTCGACCGTCGGTCGTCGGTCGTGTCGCCAGAGTGTTCCTCATCGAACCTGGTGGTATGCTATGCTGTTGATCCACTGCTACTTTGTACAGATCCCCGTACCCGGCCGCTTGAGGAAGTGAGTGAGTGAGTTCAACTCCTCGACTCGATAGAGATTTTTACTTTCACTTCTGCCCCGAGGGAGCTGTCAATGTTGGATTATGTGTTATGTGCATATAGCGGTCCAACTTCAACTACCTATGACATAATCCCAGATGTGGAGCGCGATGCTGCAGTGGCGGCAGAGGCGGCAGAGGACCGGCCGGCTGGCAGTCCGGTGGGTATTTTAATGCCCAAATGAAATCACTTAACTGACGGACGCGCAGCGGCAGCTGATAATTTGTGTGCGTTACGCTCGTTCGACAATGATTTCGCGTGACGAAATCGACCGCGATATCATTTCGGCTTGAGAGAGCCCGAGATTTGTGGGTAATTTGCTGCTGGGCTGGTGTGTGCTTGGACGGACGAGTGTTTGTCTGAATGTCTGTCTGTCTGTCGGTTTGGTCATGTTTGGTGGTCGAGTTAACAAGGCGATTACAAGTGGTGCGTGCATGTGTGTGGAGATTTGTTTAAGATTTGAAGACATCACAGCACGAGAGGAGGGCGGCGGCGGTATTGTTGCGGTCTTAATCGAGGCATTTTGATGCGGAACGGTCTTTGTAATTAAATAATTGAATTATGTGAAACTTTTGACCTGATTGCTGTTTTAAGGTGAAACTGCTTTGCTTACAACCAGTGTGTCGTTGCATGTAGAGCTTGGACTTTTGCTGTACAGCTTGGACTCAAGCCTCCCTGTTGTACAATATGTGACTGTTGACATACTCATCGTAAGTAAAGCATTAATATGCCTTGTGGGCGCCGTGGCTCAGTGGTTAGTGCGTTGGACTATGAAGCAAGGGGTTCGAGATCTAATCCCAGTCGGGGAACACCTAAAAAGTTTTTCACGAGCGTCTGACAAACATTCGAGAGTACAACTGTCCTGAGAAAGCTTCTCCAATAACAAACTGTCCTTCGGATACGGCATTAAACAGTAGGCCCGTCCGCTAGGCCCTGGGTCCCTGGACCTGGACCTGTAGCGCCAATTGTTTTATGTATTCCTGCCTTGGAATGGATAGATAGAGTCTTGGTAATGGTTGACATAGCCTCATACCCCTTTCGTAACATTTGTCCCTTGTTTCTTGTAAAAAGTGATTAGGAAGCCTAAGCACTTGTTAAACTTGGGCTCTGATAGTCATGACTATATGAAGCAATTATCAAGCCCATGCAGATCAAGTCGCAACATCGATTGTCTCGTCTTCATTTGGTAGCACATTGCCAGCAAGTGCATCAGTGAAACGAGCTAAGCTTTACCTCATACCGTAGAAGATTTAAGGGATATCTCTTGGTATATCTTCTCAACCAGTGAGCTCCTTGAAATTGCACTCAAACCCCTCACAAATGAGAATGAAAATTGCACAAACTTTTGTGACAGCAATCTCAGGGCTGATATGCCATCTATTTCTTCCGGAGATGACTAAACAGTTCAGCATTAGCCTATGCTGTGTGCCAGGTCACAGAGTCGTTGAAGAACTGCACCAGACCCGATACAACCTATAGGGTCATGCCAGATCCTATACATGTCCATGTCCACGCCTTTATACCCATCACCAACTGTTGATGGGAAAATCTCTCGACATGTAATATTGCGAGACAGATCTGGACTTGAATTGATTTGAAACGTAGTGGGAAGTTGGTTCTGGTGAAGGGATCCAAGATCACTGATCGATGATCTTACTAGAAACTGTTCGATACGGCAAGATGCCAAAACGCTGGGCCCAATTTCACATGGCTTCTCCAGAAACTGTAGGGATGAGGACGAGCAAGAAACCATTTCCAGCTCTTATGCATGTGGCCAGCTCTGTTCCAAAGAAAACTACTCCGTCTAGGGGTCCTCTTCTTTGATAACCCAGTCGAATTGGAGTCATTAGATGCCCTGGGTATCCAATGCCGATAAGGTATCTAAGTGTGTCTGCACGAGAACAAAACACCGGAGGACTACTTGGTGAGAAGATTCAGTCATTGCCAGGATTTCAGCAATGGAAATGCATCACTGAACACTGAACCAACTAAGGCCTTTGATAACAGACAAATCCTTACCATGTCAATGGATCACCCTTCAATTTGAAAGGATCTCAACGAGGCATCTACGTAGATGAGCACATAAAATATAACGCCTTTTGCTAAGAGTGGAAGGAATCATCAAACCATATTCTTGGGAATGCATGACCTCCTTCAAGAGAAGAACTCACTATTGAAACAGGACCTTCCTAGAATTTTTAAACAGAAACTTAAAATAGAGACCTTGGTTCACGTTGACCTACAGTCTCACTCTAGCAATGCCATCACAACACAATTTTCAAATCGCTGTTTGTACTCAAAACAAAGTACGGTCACCACGCTGTTTGAAAAGGTTCGAGAGGACATATGTATGTAAGTGATGAGCAACATGTTGAGCAGCAATCTTCGCAGATCCCACCAAATCTGACACTGAATTCATCCAAAATCAGTCAAAATCTTGAAATTCATGGAACCAGAATTGAGTATCTCAAAAACATCAATTTAAGGTAGTAACCTACTTTGGAATAATTCGACTATACTCTAAACCATGGCATTGACAGCGGCACCTTAGTCTTAAGAAAATCTTGTCCTACAAGTTCTATCCTATCTGTCAAACTAAGTCCTGTCAAAGGTGGGGGCATGCTTCTCAGATGCAAACCATCTCTATCAGCAAACATTTCGAATAGTTTTTCTGTTAGGGAACACTGATTCGTCCTTCCAATTGCTTACGGGTTCAAGGAAAGTCCAAAGACTACTGAATAGGTCTATACCCTAGGTAGGCGACCTCTTCTTGGTTTTCTAAATGTTGCCAGTATCGGAAACCAATAGTACTTGATGGTCGAAATGCCACAAAGTAGTCAGTTTTATATCAGAATATCTTCAACTATCTGTCCAGAGATGGGAACCCTTTTGTTGATGTATATCAAGCTTCACTGAGCAAAGTTAAGTCTGCCGATCTGTATAATCTGCGACGCGGTGTTCGTTGACGACTTCTCCTCAATAAAATCCTCTCTGTCGAACACGCAAACAACTTGACCACCAATGGAAGTAAGCTTACGGAGGTCCTTTGGAAATTCTTGATGGAGCTCGCTTCCTTGAAGTTAACCCTTAACCCTGTTTTTTTATTGCTAATGTTAGTAAGTTACCAAACCTGGACCAAATTTTAGACTACGTTCCACGCACAGCTCACCACGAATACTTGATCTCAACATGCTCATGACCCCAAACCATCAACGAGGTCTACAAGTCATCAAACTAGGGACATTCGAATGCAAAAAGAAAGCCCCTGAGCATCTCCTGTCTGCAGATGCTTGAAGCTCCAAACCATATGCTTCGCATATATATTTCATTCCCTCCACTGACGTATGTACATACATCGATGCGACTCCCCCTCACGTGATAATTTCAAAGTTAGTCATACAATGACAAACTACACCAAACCGCCTCCCCCTCTAAAACAATCCCCAATCACATGTATCACTTCAATAAAACATCTGCTGCAGCACTACCTCGAATTGGTCCTAAAATTAGCTCCATCTCAAAGTCAATCGACTGCATCATCACTTAACTCCAATTCCAGGCATTTCAGTTGCAGCCGCTCCACACCACTCCACTCATCCCAGCGTGATCTGTCTGCGTGTACACGCACCACACCAATTCGCCTCCTGCGTAAGGTGAGTAAGAGTAAATGTGATGCTCGCATCACAATGTGTCATTCGCATCCACCCTACCCCTAAAAATAGCAAAAAAAAAAATGAATTCTCGTTTTAGTCTAAAATTAGCGGATCCACATCCTCCCCCGTTGCGCCAGAGACCGGAGCCTGACCCCAAAAATAGAATCTCAAAAAAAAAAAAAAAACAACCAGAAAGGAACCCAATAATTCCGGTCCCGATTCAGGAAATCTGTTTAGCACATGTTTACTCCTCGCGCTTCCGATTGTGTCGCACGGATTCGTGCATCCTAAATTTAGCCGTACAACACACGTCCCAAAAACGCGACGACGCGACATCAACAACATTCGGAACAAGCAGTTGAAGGGATGCCCTCCGATCGAAAACAAACAGAAGAATTAGGAGCGCACCCGCACCGGCACCAGCACCGGCACCCGATAAGATGCCATTGTCCTCTTAGTCGGAGCACTTTGGTTTGTTTGTGTATGCACACGCCTTGCTTGGGTTTTTGGAGGACGGGGGGCGATAAATCAGGGCACACACATGCCCTGCGATTGGGAATTTTGATTCCTTGACGCCCCAATTCATTGGTGTTTCGTTTTAGTTTGACTGAAGTGCATTTTTAGGGGAATCCCCCTCCGTTTTCCATTATTTATGACTCAAGCCAGAGGGAGTGAACTATTTTGTGCTAAGAGGGGAGTTATCAATAAAATTGAAACTAAATATGGAACACACAAGGTTATGGTGATAAATTTAATCGATCGGGCGGGAGAAGGTCGTTGATCTTGTGGCGAACAAATGTGGTAGGACTTGAAGTGATCTACAGATTTTCCGAGGAAATTTTGAAAAACCTTTCGAAAATCTTTCTTTGGTGAGCCAAACTTTGGTTTGGCAAACGATCGTGGCTGAGACATGGGCTGAAAGCCATTAGCTTCCTGAAAAGCTAAGAAGATAGAAGCTTTCAGAGCTTGGGCTATGTGGACTGCGCCATCATCCGTATGATGGCTGACTGTCTTCGCATTGCAATGTGTTTATGGTAGCCCCTGCATGTTTAGGTGCCTTAGCTTGAGCATTAGCCAAACGAGTGACTTTAGGACACAGAAGCGGCCAACTTCGTCTTGAAGTTTTTAGAGCCTTATGTTGTGATCAGTGTCGATCACTGTCTATCACTCTTTCGATGATGCTCCAGTCTTAGCCAGATAAGGAACAACTGGTTTTCTTGTATTTGAGTTTAGTAAAAGTATCCGTGAAATTCAGGTTTTGAGCTCCCAACAGTTGGCATTAGGTCAACATCAACTTTTCACTTTTAGTAACGAATTTTGGCTTATCCGACGATCAGAGATGGATTGTGGTACACAGCATTGTGGGCGAGAACCACGTCGACATCTCTGGCTTCCACCTTCCACCACACCACCTAGTACTCGTCCGTATGCAGAGTGATCTTCGCCAGACTTTGTAAAGTCACCACGAGAACCAGATACAACTGATCGTAGACGAGCAGTCTTAGAGCTAGGTGGACGTTTGTTGGAGTTGCTGGAACGAGTGAAAGAGTGACCAGATAGCAATGATATCTTTGCCAAGTGTTATGTCTCAGCAGCTGTCAAAGTTACCAATAGCATTCAACTGTCAAAATTGTCACTAAGGCTTGCCATTTTATCGAGTATGCTTGCCGAACGTGCGGAACATGAGTACACGCTTTAAGACCTTAAGTCACCAACCAGACAGAGATCGGTGCAAAATAAAGAAAACCTAGCCACCGTAGGGGCCAGTATCGAAGAAGATACTGCAATGCCACAGACTTAGCCCGGCTTGGGTTAGACATGTTGGCCGGAGATCCAGTCATTTTTGGTTCAGCGGCTATGTCAATTGACAAATTTGCCAACTGGGTCATCTCACGGCAAGAGCTCATCAAATGGCCGCCGTGATCATGCGACTTGGCAGCACTCGATTATTTTCTCTGAGCCTACGTCAAGCCAACCACTTTGGACCCGACTGCTCGAAGGATACCACCGAAACTAAGGCGGCCATTTGAATGATGAGCTATTCCATACAAAATGGCATGAATGTAGCTTCAAAATGAAGTCAAAATCAAGTTTATATCTCACAACGTTGTTGTTTTATTAAAGTTTCATTTCCTATCGTTCTTATCTGGTCTCCTTGCAAAAAAAAACCTAAATAAAGTCGAGGCTTGACTATTGCGTTGGCACTCGAAGGTGGCCCATTACTTGCAGATACTATTGTGGCAGAGTTCAAGAAGAGTCACTGAAATGGCTAACCTACAAGATATACCTGGAAGTACCAGCCATAGTCCACGAGGCTAAACTGTCCCCATGTTCAACCAGCATCCTCCTGAAAATCAGTCGTCCGAAAGGTTCTATTACCAACTTTGGAATTCCCTGAGAGGAGACATACAAATGTACATCTAGAAGGTTCCCATCATCCGCTCCTCGGGCATATCTCACCGTCATCTACGTGTACCGTGTTTCAAAAAGTAGTTTAGCCTGAAAGGCTCAATCTCCTCTTAGACTAGATTGTCTGTTTGAAAAACTTCCGTCAAGTCAACAGGAGTGCCTTACTCTTCATTTCTACATCAATATTCGGTGGATACCAGCTTCTATTGGCATATAGTCATGAAAGTCATGTATGGATTCTATCTCCTGCAGTCTGTGGATGGAAGGACACTAATTCTTCATTACCTTCTAGTCCTCCTATCGGTTAACGATGGTAGTTTGGAGCTTTTAAACCATTGAGGTGTCCAAAATGTCCAGGAATCTGATACCTTCTATAATAAACCCTTGTTTCAAAGAGCTTACAACTTGATACTGTTGCCTGTTGCCTATGTTACCAATTTATGTACATAGGTCGGTCACCTCTAGGTCTAGGTGCATTGATTCTTAAGTTCCATTGCACAGGACCAGGGATCACGTCCAAAAGCTTCTAGTAATGACACCATGTGAGTCTAAGGCTTTGAGTGTAATCCTCTAAAGATACCAGTAACCCGGGCTGCTGGCATGCACGATTCGCAAACCTGAATACTGGATGCCAGGAATACACGTACGTACTACACACTTCAACCACTCTCCCCGCGGAACTACCGTTAAGTATTACTTCGCGGGGCTGGTTAGCACTTTATGATCTTCTTAACCTGTTCGACGTTTGGGTTTGGTTGCTCTCCCTGAGCCTTTCCAGCCGCCGAAGTTCCTTTATGATCACTTTATGATTCGTTCGATGTCAGCATATGGTTTACGATGTTCTCCGGAGTTGGTATTTCTCCAATTATTTCCTCAAGACCTCTGCGTTCCAAGCGAAAATGTGGGCACTGACAGAGCCGGCCCCTGTCAAAGCTGGCCCCTCCACAGTTTGAGCAATTTGGAGATTTATCAAGCTCTGAAGCAGCCGTGTCCGGTTAAGAACTGGGTGAGATAAAAATCTACTTCTCCGTGATGCCGGTCCATCCATTTACATATGTATATCCATATGGATGTCCATCTTCCCTTCGTTGACTGATTCCATCTTTCCTGCCATGTTCTCATGCTTCTGTCAGCTTAATATCTTTGACTGGAGCAAGGGGTTCCTGGATTTTGGCGTCGTAGGTCCTCTGTAGCTCAATAGCCAGGATATCCGCTGGTAGCATTCCCGCAATAACACATATAGCATCGTCGGATACCGCGCACAGTCTGTTGACGGAATTAACTCTTCTAGAGTGGGACTTAACTTTAACTGCCTTTGCCCATATTGGTGACGCATACATTATTACTGACTGCGCCACTCTTGACAAAATAAGTCTCCTTGGTTGTCTGGGTCCTCCAAGATTTGTCATTATTCTGGATAAGGCAGCACCCGAGCAGCTTTGTCGCACGTTATTTCAAGGTGTTCCTTGTAAGCCAGCCTAGCGTCAATCATCACACCTAGGTGGGTATCTGATCACCGGTTTTGACGTTATATTTTGGTTGCCTACCCTGATGGCTGCTTACTATCGAGTTCTAAACCGACTGCTGCCATCCACCGTCTCACCTTTCGGATACATTCATTCCCAATGTCCTCTATTTCTTCCAGATGTTTTGCTGTCACTACAATTGCAATGTCATCGGCAAAGCCTATGATTTTTGCCACGTTGGGGACTTCAAGCCTCAGCACACTATCATACATAAGATTCCACAAGATAGGACCTAGTACCGATCCTTGTGGTACTCCGCCAGATATGTGGTACTGTCTTACCCCATCGTCGGTATCGTAAAACTTGGCTTTCAGTCTAAGCCAAGTCAAACGGCTTCCTCCTCCTTCACCCAAACTTCTGAACCAACTTACAACCCCACTCCATTGAAGACAAAGACTAATCTGTCTCGTTTCATAGATTTCCCTAATCTGAATCCCATTTTCCATGTAAATTCCCAGAATTTATCAAACTTCACACTAAACGGCTAACGCACACATTAATCAATACACTCTCGACCCCAGAATCGGGGTCAAATGATCGCCTCCTCCTCAGTTCATCATTCTGAAATTAATTTCAACACAAAAAAACAAAAACCCAGACCCATTCCCATTCCCATTCCCATTGGATGTCTGAAACCCAAAAACAAGTCAGGAACCAACAAAGAACAACAAAGTCGATTTCTCTATTTAGATTTCCCGTGTAATAACCAATTTACAAATTTACCCAAAAAAAAAAAACCACTCCCTCTCACTCTCCACTACTTACAAACTACTCGGACGTAGCCGTGGTCCATAAAATGCCACTGACCATCTAATGAGCCATAATTTTTCTTCATGAGAATTATCTCGTATCGGCCGTGAACACTTCGCCGCCAACTACAACTACTACGCCCGGCGACTACAATAGGATGTTAACCCTACAAATTCAATTAAAATCCCAAACCCAATCCCAGACGGATAGACAGAGGAAGAGGAGAACACACAAAACAAGGAAACCAGCCAAACTCCATCCAAACGAACGAATCACTCATGATCCAAATATGACGAGTTGAATCCGACGAAAAGCGAGGAATCGCTCGTCTCAGGGTGGAAGCAACGCACAGTCAGCTCTCTTTCATATTCCTCCTCCATGGGCATGGACACGGTGTGGCACAACAGTTGAATTCCATTCCAGATACACTGTGTCGACCTTTGTGTGTTTTCCCTGTGAGATGATGAGGCTGCGAATATTCATCATCATGTTGAGATTCGTCGCATGAATCTAGAACGTTTTTTTTTTTTCTAGTTTTTGGTTTCCTCCAGATCTGATGAATGCAGTGGGTACCACCACCGTCGTAGTCATGTGAATGTAGCAAAAGTTTTAGATGAAAACAAAACAAAAAAAAACCAAAAACGAGATTCAAACGAATTTCTAAAGAATGAAAGAAGTTGTGGTTTTTTTTTTGTTTTTTTTTTGAGGGAGAAAGAGGTGGAAAATATCTAGAACACTTCTTGATGGAGAGGAGGAAACGCTGTGTGTTCGTTTTTCTTTGAGTTTCCCTTCCTTTCTGCGTGTATGTTCTGAATGACAAAAGAATAATTTCTTTTATTCTTGTGATTGTGATTCGGATTCTTCTTCTTCTTCTTGTTCTTCTTGTTCTTCTTGTTCTTATGGTTATTGTTGTTGTTGTTGATGATGATATTCACCTCGTCCTCCTTCGTAGTGAAGATGGCGAGTGGAGAGAGAGAGAGATATAGAGAGAAACTCTCATTGGTATCTATGCTATGGAGCGCAGTTGTAGATACTTTAGGTGAGGGTGCAAGCCGGATGGGGGAGGAGAATTGAAACAAACCAAGAAGTCAAACAATGCGCGTTATACACACATATGTATGTACGTAGAACGTTACAATTTCGAAAGCAACATAAAAATTCATGGTTTCAGTTGATTGTCCGGTTGAAGAAGGGTTACAGTGTTGCCAATTTAGCTGGACTGTGAAATGCATCTTTAGTCTGAGATATCGATAGTGAAAAACCATTACGAAATCAAAGGAAAGGACGAAATGTTCGCATCCTGATACTCTTTGTCACTAAATCTTTCCATGCATTGTTCAAAGTCAGCCAAAACAGGCCCCAGAGCCTGTGAAATTCGGGAACTAGAAGCCTAATCTCTTGGATTCTCGTCACTATCTCTTCTTCCTTCCTCCAATTGTTTCAACCTCTTGCTTACGTATGTACCTACCAGTGACGTTGTGTATCTTCGGAAGTCCATATTTCTTAAAGGTTTTTCCGTAGAATGTAAGGTGGAGGTTTTGAGGCAGCTTTTGAAGCAGTGTCGGTCCCCATTATAGCATATTTTTGGTTGTACATCATCCGCCGCTGATTCCTATCTTCTATAGGACGATCTAGCACACAACCGTCTTCCACCACCTTCTAGGGTTCACCTCACTCCTGATGAGCCTATACCCGGTGTTAGTTCAGCGCGTGATTTGTGTGTTATCTGCGATAGGGAACTCAAACTCCGATCGCACATGGACAGTGCAATAAGCAGAGCACTCGGGTTTGTGAAACGTTGTTCAAAAGAGTTTTTTTCTGACTCATACGTCTGACCCTCTATTTCACCTTCGTTAGACCCCTACTCTAGAGTGTGCCAGCCAAGTAAGAATCAACTCTGTTCAGCGCAGATTCATCCGCCCTACGTGGATCGCCTTAGACTGATCAATCTTCAGTCACTAGAATATCGTCGTGACGCAGTCGACATACTTTTCATACACCAGTTTGGAAATATTGACTGTCACGCATTGCTTTCCATCCTTGGGAACTTAGGTCTGTCCTCCTATTCCGCTTATCTCGACACCGCACCAACTATGGTTACAACGAACCGATGTCAAGAATGCTGCGCAAATCAAATGGTGTGAGATACATTTTTGACTTCAATACCACTCCGTGATGCCCTATACCGTGAATCGGTCCTATCTTCAAACCCTATGACTCATCTCTGTATCTTCTTCAATCCCATCCACCCTTTCCTCGGTTTCAATGCAGTAGACCCACCCTTCAGAACATTCTTCATTATTGCTTCATTGGCCAGAATTCGAAGCTTCAAGCCGTGGTCTGCTGATGAGTTGCAGACTTGTTGTCTAGCGTCTGGGTCACATCTGTTTAGCATGATTGCACGATATTGAATCCTACCTCCTCTCAGTGGATTGTCATCTACTTTCCCCTTTTTTCAGTCGAGAGCTCCTTTTTAGTGTCACATCGGGCTAATTCCTCTACTCACAGCGTGAGACTGGATTTTTTTGATATCTCATTCAGAAACCCGCGCTATACAGTAGTTCAGATCTTTAGATCTTATTGCTGGTGATTCGAGCGCCTTGGTAACTGCTTTACTGTCAAAATGAAAATATCGACAGGCAGCCAGTGGTTCCACGAATAACCAAAACCCTCGCCTGGACCGTTCAGCGTTTCGTATTGAATGTTGGACTCCAAGAACGGGGTAGCGTAGCCCTGGTTTTCTATACACAGAATGAAGGATAGTGGTACTCTGTCAAGCATTGTAGTCGATCAAGACTTAGCTTAGAGGCTTTCTTCTAGAATCCGCATAGTAACTTTCAAGAGGTTGTTCCATACATGTTGCAGAGAATGCTTAGGCAGATATGAGCTTAAGTCAGGGCTCGCCACAAGTAAAGAAAAGAAGAAAAAATTTTGGATCCGAAAATGTATGAATAAATGGGTTACGCATACTTACTTACTTAGGTGGCTCTACAGTCCGGGGTGGACCTGGGCCTCAACCAACAAGCCTCTCCAGTTAGCGCGGTCTTTGGCTAACTGCCTCCAGTTACGCACTCCAAGTTGGTTGAGGTTCTCTTCCACTTGTGCACGCCACCTAAGGCGAGGTCTTCCTTTACTGCGTTGTCCCTCCGGGATGGATTCGAAGACTCTTCGGGTCGGAGCGTTGATGTCCATCCGCTCTGCATGTCCTAGCCATCGGAGACGGCTAATGCGTACTTTTCTGACTAGGTCGATGTCGCCGTACAGCTCGTAGAGTTCGCTGTTAAATCTCCTTCTCCATAGCCCGTCAACGCAAACAGGGCCAAAAATCATCCTAAGGATTTTGCGTTCCTAACGACAAAGGATATCTTCATCCATCTTGGTTAACGTCCTTGCTTCTGCGCCATAGAGCAGGACTGGGATGATGAGGGTCTTATATAGAGTTTCCTTGGTGCTTCTTGAAAAGGCCTTACTACTCAATTGCCGTCTTAGGCCAAAGAAACAGCGATTGGCAAGAGTGATTCTTCGTTTGATTTCTGAGGTGATATTGTTGTCAGGGTTACGCATACGCCACCGAAAAAAAAAAATTTCAATTCAAAAATGTGTGAGTAGATTGGATACGTATTCGCCACCGAACCAGATAGGCACATCCTGAATCTAACCTCTTTGGTAATACTTTAGGTTCCTTTGGTATTTTTTTAAGAGTCTTATGCTTCTCAATGCGAGAACGAGCTTTGGCGTAGGAGATTCACTGCCGGACTATACAACCTCTACAGTGATGTCGACGTAAGATGGCTAGGACATGTAGAGCTCTTGCATCCAGTTTTTTTCGAATCAAATCTGGAGAATCAATGAAATAGATTGAAACCTTGGCTTAAGTGACACGCTCGAGTGAAAGGGGGCTCAAGAGATTTTGACAAGAGGCAGTTGGCCAAGTTGAAAGTTGCCCTGTACAGGCCCTTGGAACATATCCTTTTCATCGACTTCGAGAAGGCGTTTGAGAGTATGATTCGAAGTGTTATTTGGGTAGCCTCGTGCACGAGATTTACTTATGGTTTTAGGCTCTTTCGACAGTTTGACAAACGTGATCCTTCAGGATTGATATTTTCGTACAAGTGCTAGTCTGTCGAATTACATCCGCACCTTGTTGCAGTCAGTAGAGCTCGCTGATTTGTCCGGGACCACAATGCCATTCATAGCCATCTGAACATATTTATAAATCCCTTTCAAGCTTCTGGTTGATGGTCTTTCCAGAACTTGCATTAGTTTTGATATACAGGCGAACCGCTGACACAGTTTGTGTGACAGAAAATTGCACCTATAGTCCTTGTAGCGTACAGTTCGAGTAGAGCTTCTATTTTAGAGAGAAACTATAGGGATTCTGGACGTGGCAGTGTATCGGGCTTGCCATAGGCGGCTATGGTTTAGTTTGGCTTCGGAACTTTTAAAATGTATTCGAGCTTCAAACGTTTCTTTCCTTGTTTTGAGATGATCGTGTTTGATGCCCAGGAATCGCTCAGTGTTTCTCGTTGCGGAGCACCCTCTGAACACTAGACTTTTTTTTTTTTTCTTAAAGGATAAATGGAGTGATGGGCTTAAAATAGCCTGAAGAAGCACGCGACCTCGTAGAGATCTTTTGTGCTATTTGCTGAAGTCAAGCTAAGGAGTAGGTTTTGTCTGATGTCTGAACCTTTTTGAAAGTGTTTGACGCTAGTCATGGTCATAGTGGCGATTTTCAAATCAAGTCCATGATATGGAATGTAAAGGCGCTTTGCGGTCTACGCATGTGGCCTTCCCCAGAAAAATTTCCTTGATTCAGTTTACTATGATGAGGACATTCCTAGCATCAGTTCTTCGGCAAAGGTGGACTGGTCGGAGTGGTTTTGTCTGTACAGATAGTCAAGGCTTCCACCAGTTGTAAAGTAGGTGGCAAATGCAGGATCTATAGGAACTCTCCCAGCTGGGATCTCTGGGTATAAAGTATGTGTCCTCGGTCAGACCTTCTCTTGACGATGTGCGACGGTCCTAACTCTAAACTGTGGGTAGACATCCTGCCGGAAGTATGTAGGAAATGAGCGGCTCTCTTGCTGTCTCCGAACAGATGATGGGATTTTCCTCGACTAACCATCACAGGTTGTCCTCTCCCTAATCGTATCAGACGATAGATCTTCGATGCTGATGTGGTGAAGGTTATCTTGGTTATCTACTGCAAACAATTTCGCTTCCTTGTTGGTGAGGTTGTTCCTATAAAGGATATCTCTACTTTGGATAGCCCTACAGGCTACTCTGGTAACCTCGCTCTGCACCAAGTTACTTGACGTCACCAGCCCCAGGTGTTCAAGGTTAATAGCCATCGTCCACATTGAATAGTCGGTCTGACTCGAGTGTGATGGTACCCATCGTTCCCCAAGATGATGGTTTCAAATTCTCAGTACCAGTGGATACAGAGGGACAGAGATACTAAAGTGTGACTACCTCCCCTATCAAGCTAGACATGTCCTCAACCATAGGAGAGCTTAAAGTCTGTTCAAGTTCATATGGAATCGTTCAGGAGACACCTAACCTAAGCTTTAATCAAAAACCAACATAGGCAACACTCATGCAGCCCAATAGTGAGTTGTTTTTTTTTGTTGTTTTTCCTTGGCCAGTCTAATAATTGTGAATGGGAGCATTGCGCTCTCCCCCTGATTCCATCTTCCTATCCGTAGACTCTTCTAAAAGTCGTCCAGCGTTCAGAGTGCGCGACTACGAGTACCGAGTACGAGTGTTTGTGTCTTGATTTTTCTAATAAAAATATCTTTTCGATTTGTGGCAATTCGCGAAAGCCAGTTCCTAGCTCCCAGTCTCCCCCCGTTTGTTGGTTGGTATGTTTGTCTGTTTATGTGTATGGGTATGGGTATGGGTCTATCTGTTAAGAGGTGCTACATGTATGTTGGATATTTGTTCCTAGCTGTTCCCGAAGTTCCCGGTTGCTGGTCTTTGTCTTCATCAGAGCCATAGCCCATCGTCGTCGTCGGTCGTCGTTTCCATCGCCCCATCACCATCATCATCATCTACAACATCGTCATCGTTTGCTGTTGTTGTTATTGTTGTTGTTGTTGTTGGTGATGGTGATGGTTTTCTCTTCTAGATGTGCATAGAAATTTTCCAGCGCAGTAATCATTTCGTTAAGTAGTTCTGGATACGAATTGAATACTAGATACACAGATAGAATGAGACACACACCGCGCACATAGCCCAGTCGCCTGGGTACAAAAGTGATTGACCTTTTGTTGGTATATGTCGTCCTGTGTATGCACTGTGCACAGATACTAGGTACAACAACAACATTGCTGCTGTTGCTATTGCTGTTGCTGTTGTCTCCTCCAGCTGAATGCTGCTGCTGCTGCTGCTGCTGCTGCTGGTGCTGGTGCTTGTATGTGAATGTTCACATTCTTCTGGTTGGGTCTTGTCTTGTCTTTGGGGGGTTCTATGCGAATGTACGGGTATTTCTCTCATTCATTTGATTTTTCGAGGTTCGTCGAGGTTTGGTTCTCTCCGGTCTCCGGTTGGTATCGTCGTACCTTTATCGGGAGTGCATCTATGTAGGTATGCTGCTGCTGCTGCTGCTGGAGCTGGTGCTGGTGCTGGTGCTGCTCAGATAGGTTTAGCTACGCTGCTGTGATATTTACCTATGTGAGGTGTTTTATTTTTGTTGCTGTTTAGAGAGGAACCACCACCATGGATTCCAACAATAAATTTTATTACCGCGGATCATAGTTCTTTTAGTTGTTGTTCTTTTTTTTACCATTTTTTCTGCTTTTTTTGTTCTCCACTTCTAACACTGTGCTGTGGATATGTATAGCAACTTGTTGTCGGGCTGATGTGGTGCTGATGCCGGGGACTTTGTGTGAAGTCAGACTAGTAGAATGGAAAACCCTAAGTTATGAGATGCTGGGAAATGTAAGAGGGGAATCTGTCATGTTATTGAACTTTCATTTTGGTCCAGAGTGGCGGCGGCGGTGGCGGGGGACATTCCTTGAATATTTTGATGGGTTTTGATAGTTTCCTTTCTCCCACATGTGGTGAGTGGAATTGTGCTTTAAAAGCTAGGTAATGAGGGAAATCTGAGCTCGTAAATTAGAAAGATGGACCATAGATTCGGTAGCATACTGTGAACACATGTTGACAGACTGATACACAGTTGAAGTTGACAAGGATTGTTCTCCCTGACTCGTATGAATCCGTCATGCATCCGACTGAAGGTAGAGATTGTTCTGTAATTGGGATAGTCCTTGCAAATCTCCTTCCATATGGATACGTCAAAGTCAATTCGTCAATCGGAGTCTAGAATGGCTCCAAGCCACCTTCACAAAATCGCTAAGAGAAGACTGATACATGCTACCACCTTGCTACCTTCTATGGCTATGTGTATGAAGGCAGTAAGAACAACATGTTGACTCAGAAAGACACAGACCTTGACACGAAAGATACGACATAAGTCAATATCTACCACCAATCGATAAGAAGAAACTTCTCGTTCTGTTCGTGGAATGATATGAAGTGTTCTTTCTCGAGGGGAGTGGGCCAAAGGGGGGAAATTTCGAAACGGAAGTCTTTATTTTATCTACGACGACTAGATAAAAACACGGAGCTACATATTTGTGCTCGAAATGACTATTCAAATGCAATAGATACAAGCTATCTCAGTCGGATCAGTGATAGGAGGATGGTTAGGGCCATTGTAACCAGCTGTTCATAGAGCGCAATAAGGTCCATTCTCTAGGTATTCGCTACCCTTCCAGGTTCTGTTGAATGCTGGGAAAAAATCTGCCTACAGTCTTAGGTTAGGTTGGGCTATGAGGGAGTTGTGTGACAGAAAAACTAGAGTAGAGTACACCCTGTCAGTTCATGCTCACGTTCTGAACTGAATGGCTACCAAAACTCAAGAAGCATCATAAAACTATGTAAACTGTGTGGACCTGTCGAGGCATCGTAAGATCTGAAAGGCAGACTAGGTAGACGAGAATGTCTGAGACTCATTTTCCAAGATGATGTGATCAGCTTCGTCAAGCACTAAACGACGAAATTATCCAATAGTTCCAAGTTGTCAAGGTCCAAAAGCTAAAAGGAATGGACTAAGCTCGAGCGGATGTAGACTGTTCGGGTCGAGATCGGCTAGCTAGTTTTCGTTCATCTTATCTAGTCCAAGGCAGAATGATAGAAAAGAAGATAGGTTGACAGTCAAACCCACTTCTAACCTCAAGGTGGCGATCGTCGATTTTAAAAACCTGGACAACAGATTGACTGCAGACTAGTTAAAGTCGATGGAATCGCTCATCCTCGAGGAAGTGATAGACAAGGTTGTCAAGATCCAGCTAGATGCAACAGATATAAGCTTCTTAGGAAGGAATTAACTCTGAAATGGCTTAAGCCTTTGCAAGCATGCTCCATGGGAGAACTTCGACATTCTACTGGTCGAAACCAGCTCTGCTTGACGCAAAGTAAGTTGGTGCGTATCTAAACCCATCCAACACCTTTATTTCGGCAAAAATTGTTCAAATACTGATGAGTCAACGTCGTCTTCAACATCAGAAGTAGGAACTTTTCAGTACTTTAAGGAAAAATTAAATAGAATCGGTTGTACATGATCGTAGGAGAAGGCATTTTAAGGTTCCTTCCTGAGTCCTAAAAAAATCTGTAGTCTTGGTTTAGGAAACCAGTACGCAGGTTCTCTGGCATCTGAGCGTAGTCTGTCTAAGCCATGATCGCAGGCTTGTTTCGAACAACTTTCAACCAGAAAACACGTCACACTTAGTGGTCGTCGTAAAGGGTCATTTCTTCAAGGATTGCAAGCCAATGTCAAAAATGAATCTTGAATTCCATGCCAGCTATGATTGCCCAGAATAAATGGACATTTTTCAACTACACATGTGTGAGTATGTATCTCTGCTGATCCATCCTGCATACCATCGACACAAAGACAGCTCTGCACTGGAATATTTCATTCCATTAAGTGGCCAGCAGTGCAAAAGTAGAACCAAGAACCAAGAACCACTGTGGCGACAACAACGGTTAAAATTAAAATACAAGAAGCAAAAAAAAAATCCCATTAATTGATTTTACCCAACGGAGTGTTCTTAGCCGCAGAGATTCAAATCGAATGCCGCTGTGGCAAGTTATCTGCTTGGTCTTGTAATTTGTTGTATCCAGACACACTGGGCGAGAGAGTGACTGCAGACCACTGCACTGGAGAGTGCACTCCAAGTCCACTTTAGATTCCGACTGGCGGCGGCGGTGGGACCAAGATTGTATGTATGCTATGTGCTGTGCATTCCAAGCCACAAAGCAGATGCACAGTGATACAACTTTATTATTAGGATCAGAAGCTCAAGTAGCAATGATCTCTCTCGCTCTGTCAGAACGCCAGATACTAACCAGGCATTGCTGGCTGCACTGATTAATCGAAATTCCCATCATCCATTGCACAGGATAGAGTGATTCTTGCATGAATTATGTGTCATGTTCTGGTTTCCATTCGAAATCTATCTAAATACTCCAAACTACTAGCTGCAGATACATACATGCATACATACATGTGTGTACATAAAAAAATGTAAATATAAATTATTGACTCATTGGCCGGAGAATTTATTTCGCCTCACATCCCAATTCAGTCGAGTATCTATTGGATGCGTAAATCAGATGATTTGTTTTTGTTTTACTGGGTTTTATTTGAGACCGCTTCGATCGCCCCTTCGGTGGCTAAAAATAGCGCGGATCGCCGCGTATGGCGTCCCAATAATAGCATTCACATATTTTATAGTCAAATGAAAAATTAGTGGAAAACAATTTTTCCCGTTTTGCTGATGTCTTTTCATCGTCGTTCCGTGTCGTCCCGCCGCACCGCTCCACGCCACTCCGGCCGTTGTCATCGTTCAGTCAGTTCGGCTTGTGATGTTCCCTTGGTCGGAATTCCGATCTTCGCATTTCGATCGGGCACGTACACACAGATGTGTGATTGAACAATGAACTATGGCTTCGAATTCGGATGGAACACTTGTACTTTTGATACTCTGTGTGTTTCACTTAAAATAGGCCCCTAGTCGTCCGCCCCAGCACGCGGCGGTGTGCGTTATATGGTGCAAGATACTCTACACACAGCGATTTCTCTAGCGATTTTTGTATCTATGGGTATGGAAATATTTTGAAATAAGAAAAACATACTTAAGATCGGTGTTGTACAATTCTTTTTGGCTTTTTGATTTGTTTCGGATATTTTCGGTTGTCCGCTATAAATAGATATTCGGTTCGAAATGAAATTTATTTACAGCATAAAAGAGATCAAGCATCGGTGGAATTTGTGTTTTTCACTCTCGATTGCAAGGATGAATTGTGAAATTTTCAACAGAAACAAAAAAAAAAAAAAAAAACAAACTGAACCTACTTAAAGAAAATAAATGAAGAATGTTGTTAAGGCTTGCTTTATGGGTGGTTAAGTGGGCCTTGCTACAGCCAAATGGTTAGACGGTATTTCGCAATTAATGGATGGAAAATATTTGAAGGGGGAACATCAAAGGCCCTGAGTTGGGCGCCAATATTTTCATTTCATGAATGTACGTACATACATCCACATAATCTGAGTTGTCATGGCTGCGATGACTTCTTCTGGACTACTTGAAAGGATTAGCTACACTTTGATGAGAGGAACTGTCTGTATTTCAAAGAAAGGAGATGATTGCTTTATATGTAGTAGGTACCTATCCATGCTTTTATGAAAATCGTTCCCACATTCAATTCTATGATTCTGTGAATAAAGGAGAATGTCCGGTCAAGATTCCTTAGGCAATCGATGAGGTATAGGAACTAGATGTGGCAGGCTTGTACAGCGTTCAAGGATTCAACTTTGCATTTTGCATTTTTAAAAAGAAAAACCCACCCTGTATACATGGTGTAAGTAGACGGGGTGTATAGATAGATTTAGAGGTTAGTCTTAGGTTAAGGCAGCTGTCCATACCCTCTGCCTACGCAGGGACTAATCAAGTCAATTCGTATCTACACCTCCTGCAGAAATTATTGGAGAAGAGAGCCTGTTTTTACCCCGTGGAATGACGATAGCCTATTTGACAGTATTTCGTGAGGACACCTGGTGTAGGCTTGGTCACCAATGTTTCTATAATTAGCTAGCATTGGAGTCGCCATGATAGCGAGAATGCAAGGAGAAGATTCGACATGTAATTCACTTGCCTTCTGTTCGCAGTTACTAAGACAGTTTCTTGTAGTTTCTGCTGACCATATAGAGCCCGACATGCTCAGGTTAAAGCTTGGACGAGAAACGCAATACACCAAACTAATGATCTTTCAACCAAGAAGATCTGGTGTACCTACTGAGCGAAATTTATACTGCGGTCTGAGTGTTTCTTCGTTAAAACTTAATTCTAAACTTTTTGCGGTTATTTAGAGGTCCAATACGAAATCCTATTAGCTTTCGAGGCTCAAAGTTGCAGAATTTGGGCTTCCTAGTACACAGAACCAGGTCAGTTTTCTACATTGAGCCTCTGACGGGTGACATTATTCACATCATTTGTAGGAGAATTGGAGAGTCGCATGGAACTACTCAAACTACAAATGTTTCTAGAAAGCCACAGAGATAGGTAAAATCTTTTATTGAATTTTGGAATTTTCGAGTTATTCTCAGGATTTTGCTTTTGAATAGTCTATCCTTCTGCTTTGAATACGCTTAATACAGAGGATTCGTTCCTTTAACCCAAATGTACCCATCTTGGCGGGATTGCCCGTTCCGATACCCAGCGATCATAATGATCTTAAAATTGTATTTAAACCTACCATATACGATCCCAGGTCTCTGAGAACAAGTCCTACTCCCAAGCTGCGCTTTTACACTCATCTAGAACACTTCGGCTTAAATGACAGAAATTGTTAATCGCCAACACATGGACACCTGTTCTCCCGTTTTCCACTTTTGAACCTCTGTCTGTGATTTTCATGCATCCAATCTTGACAGTTGCTTATACTAGAGCTCAATCGACCTACAAAGTCCCCAGCTGTCATAGCCTGGCTTCTTCATACTCAAGGACGGCTTCTTCATACGTCTGTTTCCGCTTACATCAACATTGACCCTATACTTCGCGAACGTATATTCCTGTACCTAGTTTTCATAGGACCTAGGTGACATCCTACATCAGATTGGGTTTTCAAGCTTACGCCAAACTGAGGCATATATTTAGGTTGGATTCAGCAACCTATAACTCTTCTTATAATTTCTGTCAGGCATGTCAGACATGTCACCCTTCAACCACTTTAATGTGTAAATTTCCACTAATCGATCGCTGTAACCACCCTCCCACAAATGCCAATATATCCCACCATCGACTCCCCATCTCGGCTCATCCATCAAACAACTGACATCGGATAAACTCCAAATGACTTGTCAATGAGTTGAATTCAATTAAAATCCTTTAAACGCTGTCATCCTTCGCGCCATTGGCTTCCTAAAATTATACATATTTTGACACCTGTCACTTTGACTTGTAGATGCACAAGATACAATGCAATCAGTAGCCGATCACGTACGTACGTATAATTGAAATAACAACAAACACCCATACACCCATACACATGCACTGCGAAGCGACGGACGACGACACGTTGAAAAACCAAAATTCAAAAGACAGCGGAAGTGCATTTGCTTATGCAGGTCGCGTGCAACCAGATTCATTCAAACGAGAACCCAATATAAACAGATACACACACACACACACACCAGCTCTCGGCAAGTAGGTGTATGCGCCTCTGCCTGCACGTATGCATTTGTATCAATGTATCTTTTGAAACTCTTTTATGCTTTAACAAAAGATTTCCTAAAAAAAAAAAAAAAAAACAATCCACAGATTGCCATTTTAATTCAATGCATCGATGTATCTTTTAACTTTTCTCATCGCCATCACCATCATCATCAAATCGTTTCATGCGGAGGTCTCTCGCTCTCCTCCAAGTGTACCAACTGTATGTACATGTACATATGTATGTATGTATGAAGAATGTGAAGAAATAAAACGACGGACAACACAACGACGACGACGACCGACGGTGGGGCAGCAGAATTACTATAACGATTGTCTAATTGCGAACGTTTTGCGAATGTGTGGAAAGAAATTGTGTTATTTTGTGTAGTATAACAGCAAAAACACACAACAAACAACAACAACAACGGGACGAATCAAAAGAAAAAAAACAAAAAAAAAAACAAATTTATATCCAACGAATAAATATCCAACATGGAAATATCGAGGTCAGTCCAGGTCATGCCACTTTAAAGCGAGCGCGATATGTGATTGTGTGTGTGTGTTTGTGTGTATGTGTGTGTGTCTTTCAATAGCTATAACGAAGAAGAGACGTAAAGTCTTAAGCACAACAACAACAACAACAACAAAAACAACTGTCGAAGCGAAGCGCAAAGTGAAGCTTGAACTAAATGCTGCCACAGTTGGCAAATTAATTACACGCGTCCATTGAAGTGAAGCATCTACGATATATCATTGGTGGTTATCAACTGTTTTGAGAGTTGCCAGGTTACCTTTAAGCCTTGGATTGGGATTAAGAAGGGGTTTTTCTTTAGGATTTATATAGAGACGTCCAAAACAGGATCTAGTTCAAAGATTGTTCGGGAACAAACATGTTCTTTTTTCCTTAAAATATGGGCTTCTCCTTCGCCAGATTCATAAACTGATTTCACCTTGAATGCATAGATAGGCTCCTTAAAACAAATCTTAGACTTAAGGATCAGTGGAAAATACACCTGGTATCACTAGGGGTGCAGCCAAAGTGGTCTGGGTTAGCTCTTGTACACAAAAAAGGCTCTTGTACCCATCACACTTAGATCAATAGAGATTCATTGTGATGTCCTAGAAGTTGTGCCTCTAATACAACAGATCTTACGAAAAACAATGGATTTCCAAGGCATTCTAGGTCTTTAGGAAATTTTTCAACCCATTTACAGACTTGCCAAAATATCTAAGACTCAGTGATGGGTAGCCAAGACCAAGAAAATATGAAGTATCCTCATCCGCATCTATATCCTCTCCACACATCATTAGTGCTGAGTTTCATCTTTTTTGTAGAATATCTCAGCAATTATGTATGTCACAAGAGAGGACTAAGATTTTGTATCAATTTGTAGAATTCTCTCAGTTTTTGTATGTTGTACAGTGCTTAGATTTTCCTGATTCTAATACAGCAGTCCAGCACACTCTATCCGTCACTTACTACTACTAGAATATTGATCCCAATTCCTTGTCTTGGATAGGACTTTAACATCTGCCTCTTTTAGTTCAAGGAATGATCCTTAAAACAATCAGTTCTCTCATAGCCCGTCACACCTTTGTGTCCGCAAAAAGGCAGGTCTTTGTCATACCGACTTACAAGCGTGGAGTTAAATTCAATGGCAGAAAGATATTAGGAGAAAATTCTCCGCTTAACAACATTCAATAGTATGTCTATAACTCTGCATCGTCAGTTTATCTGTCCACTCATTCTCCTCTCCGGTACGAAGTAGACGACCAATCTAAAAACTAAGTCCTTATGAAGCATTTTCCTGTCCCATCTCCGTCGGAGACAAAATATTCAACACTAGGCCCTTACTTACTTACTTAGGTTGCGCTACAGCTCGGGGTGAACCTGGGCCTCAACCAACAAGCATCTCCAGTTAGCCTGGTCCTTAGCTAACTGCCTCCAGTTGCGCACCCCAAATCGGTTGAGGTCCCCTTCTACTTGTGCGCTCCACCTAAGGCGAGGGCTTCCTCTACTGCGTTGTCCCTCCGGGTTTGATTCGAAGACTCTACGGGCCGGAGCATTGGTGTCCATTCGCTCTACATGTCCTAGCCATCTTAAACGACTGATGCGCATTTTTCTGACCAGGGCAATGTCGCTGTACAGCTCGTATAGTTCGTCGTTGAATCTTCTCCTCCAAAGCCAATCAACGCAAACGGGACCGAAAATTAGACGAAAAATCTTTCTCTCGAAGCGACTGAGGATCTCTTCATCCGCTTTAGATGGAGTCCATGCTTCAGCGTCATAAAGTAGGACTAGGATGATCAGGGTCTTATAGAGAGTCTCCTTGGTTCTTTGGGACAGGGGTTTGCTACTCAATTGCCTTCTTAGCCCAAAGAAACAGCGATTGGCAAGAGTTATTCTTCGTCTTATTTCTGCTGAGGTGCTATTTTCAGAGGTTCACTAGGCCCTTGCTTTCAGTAAATCCCAGAACTCACATGTTAATACTACTTCCGTCTGCAAGATAATAGACGAATCTAGGATAAATCTGTGTTGTCTATTGTGTGAACCTACAGTACATTTTTTTTGGTACATACGTACATAATTGGGTGATGGGCTTAAGATAGCCTCCAGAAGCATCGCGACCTCATAGAGATCTTCTCTGCTTGGTGTTTGAACTGAGGAAGAGGTGATATCTGAAGACGAGGTAAAGGCTTGTTTGAACTTGGTCCGAGCAATGGCGGGACATTCACATTCGGCGGTTTCAGTATCCTCACGGGACCTACAGTACATAGTACTAAACTAGAGCATTTTCTTCCTGTTTTCGAAAATTCTGGAACCCAACTAGTAGTATAATGGAAGCCTATGCATATCCCAATGGATGACTTAAAACTTCAGTGTGATGATAATCATGAATGTTGTACCAGATGCCCCTTCAAGTCTCCTACCAAACTGCCACTTTAGACTTTATTAGCGAAAAAAAAAAACTCAATCGAAATGTGGCAACCCTACGGTGACATTTCCCCACACGTCACATCCCAATCACCGCTAACAATCCCAATTTCATATGCATTGCACTCGCTGCTGCCGCCGCGAACGTCACCACCACCCCGTGTCGTACCATTTGACTCTTCCGAAGCCATCATGTGTCTCAATGGGGCGCGCGCACACACAAAACGACATAATAACACACAGCGCGCAGCATAATCCAAGCCACCGCTGCCGCTGCCACGACCCCGCTCGCATATCTTGAGGCGATTCGAGCCGGGGCGAGAAAATAGAGAAAGAGCGACAAATGAAGGCAAATGGAATGGAAACTCAAAACGGTATTATGTGATGTTCTTTCATTTATTTAAAATTTTCTTCTTCCTCTGTTTTTTGTTGTTTTTTTGTTGTTTTCTTATCTGTAAGTTGTGTGTGAGAGCCAACGTTACCTACCACCGACTCGGCCATCGTCGCCAGTTCCCCACCTGTAGCGGCTGCTATACATGCATCATTTCGTTTCATAACTGTTTCCATCTTGGATACGGATACTTTGAGGAATGCGCGCCAGAGACCTGTGTGAAGGTTCACCGGTTCCAATTGAGCTCTGGATTCGCCATACCTATAACAAATAACAACTGTTTAATGTGTAATTGATCGAGGGTACCAGTGCGCGTACAAGAGGTGGTCGGCGTCTCTCTCTCGCTCTTTCAAAGGTCGAGCTGAGGGAACACGCAACCGATCCATCGAATCCATTGATCTCCAATTCAACTCAACTGCCCGATGATCCTCTCTCATTCTGCAGAGTTGCCAGTGCGAGATCATTATTACACACTCGATCGATGCGGCGGCAGCGGCCTCGATTTATCTCTCATGTCGACTGTTGCTTGGTGAAAGTAAAGAGCATTTGAGGTACTCCCGATCGCTGACCACAAAAGAAGCGTTTCCTAACCAATTGGCTGCCGTTCGGCGCGGCGTTTCCTCCATCTTGGCCGCCACTTGCACCACCAACGCCACCAACATCTTCCTCATCGTTGTTCATTTCTCTTTTCTATTTTTGGAATTTCTTTTCAATGCGTCCCTCTTCCCGTTACTCTGTGTGTGTGTAGTTACAAATAACAATAATAATAATAAAAGTAATAAACTATGAAGTGGTAAATGAGCTCATTGCTGTGGCGGCGTCAGCGGCGGCGGCGGCCTTCTCTCTTGCCATCCCATACGGGACGGGTTGGTACTATGGGTTTAAAAGTTGTTTTTTTTTTTTAGCAGTTTTGAAGTAATAAAGCATCCGCGCGCCAGAAAACAACTCAAAATGAAAAGAGTGGGAACGGGCGCAATGAACGGGGGGCCACGCCAGCCGTACCGCGTCGTACGTACTACATAAGTTGGTCGAAACGAAGGGGGAAAAACAGAAAATAATTAGAAAGTATTAGTTAAGCTTTCATATTATCTTGGTTACGTGTGCCTGCTTATGCGTGGTGTAAAGGTATCATCCGTCAAGTGACAGCCAAATGACACAGATACCTTCGAGTTGAAGTCGTCGCAATGGAGTCATGAAACCGAGTTGCACAAATCAATTTGAAAAAAAAAGAAAATACTTTCATTTGGCTGATTTTGGATGACTTTATCTTGGGATTATTGATTGAAGATTTCTTTTTGACACTCAGCACCCGAGGATGGCTTGGATTGAAAGGGGAAGCATACTTGATCGGAAATCCGATTTGGATTAGTAACTCTTTGGGTTTATACGGGTTTTTCTATTCATTTTGCTTTTCCCATATGGTCTGCTTCATTACAGCTTCAAGTCCCGCTGTAAGTGATATGTTTATTTGCTTTGGAACATCCTTGTTCTGTTGGTCTACTTAACTATAAGCCCGAGTCTGTACTACATGAAACATTTTACTTTGACGGTAGATACCTGAACTATGTTTGTAAGTCAACCTTAAATAGTAGCACTGGATGCCTGACCTTTAGCTGTCTTTTTTTTTTTTAAGGATAGTTGTGGTGGTGGGCTTAAGATAGCCTCAAGAACCTCTTTTACAGTACGGACACACTGAAGTCGGCGAGCAAGTTCTCTTTGTTTAGGGGAAACAAATCCAAGAGTTCAGCTTTGTAGGCAACATAAGTTTTTTAGAAGACAGTTCCAGTTGTATTGCATATTCTGCCAAAACACCATCACCGGGCTAAGACATTAAGTTTATAGTGCTGTTCATGATGGAGATACCTAGACGAGCTAGATCTAGCAGTACTTTGAGTTTAGCTAAGTCTTGCACTGTACTGGATTTTACTAGAACGAAGTTTACGACCATTTCCTACCCTTCTAAGGATTGCCAGTTTGCAAAGGTTTAGACGAGTGTACTTGAGCCCATTCCTTCATTAGTCCTGCCTCGAGTATAAAATTACTTTAACGGTTAGGGTACCCAGATGTGCATATCCAGTGGGGTCAGCCTTTTTTTTAAAGTTCATTTGTTTGACTGGAGGCAGAGCGACTATAATTTTAAGGCCTGCATTTTGGGTAATTCTAATGACACGGAGTAGGGCCTCCGGAATCACGATGTTAGCTAGAACGAGACTGAGAAAAACTTCGAAAATCGATTTTCTGAATCAAAACATGGAAAATTCAAAAATCTCGTTTTCTTTCAAGACTTTTCAGACCCGTCCATTCAACTCCGAATGTATTGGAAAAACCTATGAAATATACATAAGTTTTTCAGAGATTTTGGCTTTGGCAGCCTGTTGTGTGTACAGAGGAACAATTTAAGCGCGTGAATCCCTGAACACCTGCATGTGAGTCCGAGGTTAGTCCGGTGTATGAGTTCAAGACACGTCCATAGTGCGAAAACCTTTTATCCTTCGAAATACTTAACCACGTTGTTGTAAGACATAGCCACCTGCCAGACAATAAGCACTGCCTAACTGCCTTTTGACGGTTTGGTTTGGCGGACTACTGTCAGATCACGCGGTGTGAAAATTCACAGAAACACGTTAATCGGATCCACAAATCACTCAGTTCAGTGGATAAACATAATCGAATTAAGAACTTATGTCCCATTTTATCGGGATATACAAAAGTATGTAAGTCCCATCTAGCCTATGTACTTAGGCGCCTACCTACCTAATTGTTACGACGATCCTTAAGGAGAAGCGAAGCAGTAGCAGAGGATCGGTTGGTGAAATAAGTTTGCAACAATTCCGAACAGAAAAAAGTGGGACTTAGGTGCAGTACTTATGCTTCATTCAATTAAGTCCCTGTGCTGTCAATCGGATTTTAGAAGTCCTATTTGTATCAAGCTTGAATAAGAATAAGTTGATTCTGGCTTACGCAAGATTTTGCTTTTGAAGCTTTGTGGCTTTATTTCGAAGCTATGAGTGGAATAGCACATCATTCAAATCTCCGACCAACATTTCCAGCGCCCAATGAGCAAACTCACGGCGTTGTCTATGGTCATTCCGCTTTAATTCTTGCGTCAACGGATGTAGGCTCAAGCCCAACCGCAAAATAAGTCGAGTTGACTCTCTCAGGCGATGCCCAATTCAGCTGATCAGCGCCGAATCGACATTTCTGAGTCTTCTTCGATACTGGCCCCTGCGGCAGCTATGTTTTACTCAATTCGCGCCAATCTCTGTCTGGTTGGTGGCTTAAGGTCTGAAAGAGTGTACTCAGGCTCAAACTTTTCCACGGTGCGATGAATTGCCTGCACACTGAAGCCATTATAACAGTCGACCTCACGACGAAATTCACTTTGCCGGAATTTCGACAATGAATTGCCAAACCTTACTGAATATTCTGACAGCTAAATGTCATTGATAGCTTTGACAGCTGCTGAAACAAAACAATTGGAAAAAGTAGCTATGTGGTCACCCAAAACCATATTCTAGAAAGAACGTTATGTGATGAACTATTGGCAGAATGTTATTGGAACGCTTTGCTACAGAGCTGAAGATTCTATTCAGTCAGAACAACGTTACAATTTTTGGGTTCAAAACTTTGGTAAGTTCTTCGGAAAGAACAGGCGGATTCTGTCAGACTCATGACTCAACAGTTGGGGATATGACTTTCCCATGAAGATAATGATTGACTACTGACAGCACCAAAAGCTGCTAGGACTCTATTTAAGTTTATGAAACCCAAAACCTAGCAGAGTTAGTTTGTGATGCAAGTTTTCAGTTAGCAAAAGGAACTCAGTTGTCGATGCCAGTCTTACGTTTTTTTAAGAATATCGTTAAGAGCCGTCTTTCAAGAAAGTTTTAAAAAAATCCATAAACATCTGTGGCATAGGTATTCCCCAAAATACCGGCTACCTAGTCTCAGAAAAGTAAATTCAAATGAAATGTGGAAAGGTGGTGATCATGTCACTCTCCTCCAAATGGCACTCTAAACGAAATCAAATTTGCCACCATTTAGCACAAAGAATTGATTCTATTCCATAAATCGTCTAATCAAACAAAGGATTCCGGTTCGTCGTTGGAGGGTCGTAAATGATTCACTCGCCATAACCTTTCAGAGCACCGCGCAAACTGATCAAAGTGATGATCAACACAGTAAGCGACAATTTATTGATATATCTCTCTGTCAGCCGAATTCTTCCCAGAACTTCACTTCAAGACTGAAATTTCGGTCAAAAATCAAACGTGACCGCGAAATTTTATTTATTAGTTTCATAAAGTTGTTTTTTTCCTCTTGTTGTTGGCTGCTTTTACTTAAATTGACGGTTTACTCTCTTTTTTTTTTTAAAGAAAACAAAATAAAGTTTCCAGTGCGCGATCGTCAACAGCAACAGCAACAGCACTGATGATCATGATTATGATAATTTCTTTTCGTTGGTAAAAAAAAAAAGAAGAAAAAACTACCAACAATTGCTGCTAAACTCAGGTAGAGATACACAAGACACCCGTATGTCTGTTGTACTGCGGGCTTATATCATTTGAATTTGAATATTCACGAATGAGCCAAAAAAAAAAACCAGAAGAAATAACAAACTGAAAATAAATCTCAAATAACAAAGCGAGAAACGTGTCAATTTGAGGCAAACGAGACCCCTGCGCACACACGCATTCCACACGAGGTGATGGCGCGGTGCCCCTTGCCGCCGCCGCCGCCACTGGGTCTCATGATCGTGGTCGCGCCAAAAACACCGATGATGGAGTCAACTGGAGTTCAACCGGAGTTGAACTGCTCCCGCAATAATCCAATTGAAATGGTTTAATTGAAGATTTCATCATTTGAATTTCTCGGCGAGATCCCCTTTTGGTCGCTCCTCGCGCCCTTCGCCAGTGGCATGCCATCTTTGGACAAATTTTTGTTTCGTTTTGTCTTGTGAACGTGTGGTGGGCATTTTGTGTTTTTTTTTTTTGGGTTCGCATCTTACGTTTTTCTTTGATTTATTGTTTTTTGTTACGAGAAGCAGAAGAAGAGGAAAAAAAAATAAAAGAGGTGAAATTTTTGGACTTCTTTGTCTTGATGGGTTTTTTTTTTTTGGTTTTTGTTTAAATTTTTTGATTTGGTAGAGTGTTGTGGGCCGGGGTTAGCATTTGGAATTACGACAACAGCAGCACTTACTACTCCACCCGAAGAGAGAAACGCGGCCAACATGCAGCAGCAACAAATAATTAATTTTATTAAAATTATTTTCTTTTTTTCCGGAAGAGTACGGGGCCGAGGCTGGAGGAGTCTTGGGAGTCGATTTCTTGGCCAAGCCGAACATTAGTTTTTATTTGGGAAACGTGGTTTGAATGGCGGCTTTGGACGGACGGACAGACAGAACAATGAACAATAATGTTTCCCACGAAATGATTTTGTTTTTGGTTTTTGGTTTTACGATCTCTTGTGCCAATTCGTTTGGTTTGGAGGAACGACACATAATTTCTTTGGAACCCAGCTCGGGTGAAGTTTTATTTTTATGTAACGCGATGGTAATTGTCACGTTGACGGTTCGAAGAAGTAGGTGGCAGATACTTATGTACAGGCAAACGCATGTGCATACATGAGTCAGTCAATAAAGCACGTGGTACTGGTCGTTGCTGTGGCGCATGTCGACGGCGATCAGAAGCACTTGGTAGGTTTTGACAGCTCTTTGCTGAACTACATTTGAAGGTGTCACTCAAGGAATAATCTGAGAGTCCCTTCATAAAGCCATTTCTGTCTATTTTTTGGTTTGCGAGTCTCTAGCAAGACCGAGGGCTTGATTGGTCCTAAAAATGTTTGTTCTTGTGGAGCGATTTGAAGCCCTTTTTGGTTGTTCTGCAGTCGATGTACATAGTATGGTCTTTCCAAGAAGTCAGACTAGGCGGTTGCTTGGAGTCTACTGAAAGTTGACTTAAAAAGAGAAAGTAGAAATGGATGGTAAACCTTGTGTCGTTAAGCCTATCCTAACCTATTGTCGTTAGAAATACTTAACAAGCAGGTCTAAGATATAGGGTGACCAGATAGGAATGATACTTTTTCCAATTGTTATATTCCAGCAGCTATCAAAGTTACCAATGACATCTAACTGTCAGAATATTTACCAAGGCTTGCCATTTCATCATGCATCGTTTCAAACTTGTCGAACGTGCAGAAAGTATTAAAAAATATTTTCAAAATTCCGTCTCAGTTGTAAATACGCAACGTGAATTTCGTCGTAAGGGTCGGTCGTCACCATGGCTTCAGTATGCAGGCACCGTGGAAAAGTTTGAGCCTGAGTACACTCTATTGCACTATAAGTCACCAACTAGACAGAGATTTGTGAGAAAAGAAGAAAACATAGCTGCTGTAGGGGCCAGTATCGAAGAAGACCCAGAAATGTCGCCAGAGAGTCATCCCGGCTTATTTTGCGGTTCGATTGGGGATAAACGAAAATCAAAACCAAATTCACGAGTGTCAATGCGAAAGCAATCTTTCCATAGCTTAGACAAGGCTTTCACAAAATTTGACAATAAATGACCTACTGTGTACGTCACGCCATTGGGTCTCGAAACACCTTAGTCGATGGGAACTCTTGATATTCCACAAATCACTCTAATAGCCTCTGCAAAGGACTGACACTCTTTAGGCTATGTGCGAAGATAGGTCAACTTAGGTTACAGTAGTCTGGATGTCTGACAAAAGACGAACGCCTTGCCTAAACCATTTCTAGATGACAGTGACTTTTAGCGAAATTTTTGATGATTTTTCTAAAAGTGTGGCATAGTTTCCCTTGGTACTATGGTGACGCAACCCTTGAAATACCAAAAAAACTTAGCCAAATCCCTCTTTCATCCGCGAGCACTTGGAAATTTAACCAAATGTTGGATTCTAGAAGCCAGTAGAGAACACCTTCAAGCACCAACTCCAGAATTTGATACCTAAAGACAAACACCTCCCACCACTCAATTGGGAAATTCAGGACATTCGCACATGTACCAGCAAAGTCTAGTTAACATCGACTCCTAGGCCTAACAACAGTTAGATCCCACATTTAACAAGGAACACATCTTCTTTACGTTTCGCTTAAAACACACTTAACATCATTTCCACCGGCCTGGACCATACGGAGCTAAACCCCCTTTCAGTGCGTATCTACGTACACAGCGTCTAGAACCAAATCAGTGTCATCATGGCCATGCATTCCGCATAACAGTTCGAACTCAATCCACGTAGATACATAGAAACAATTCCACGCTGTTTCCTCCTTTCTATGCAGATACACTCGATGAGATGAGAAAGAAAACATTTCCCACCTGCGCACAAGTGCCGATGACACCGGTACAATCGACCGTCGGAACACCTAATTCCTGAGAATAGTCGAAACGTATTTAAGACAAATACCAGTCGTTTGGGAATAAGAACGCACCTAGGCCATCAACGACAACGATGGAGGGGTCTTCACTCCACATTCACCGGCATCTACTGAGCTTTCAGACGAAGAATAGGAAAAAAAAAACAAAAAAAAAACCCAGAAAGACTTAACCAACCATGATGACGACTGAATTCATTACGAAATTACACGGAGATAGGTTTATTCCAGATACCTTACGAGACCCTACAGCAAGAAAACCGGGGGTTCAAACCTAAGGCGTTGGCGGTTCACGATACATACAGACACACGCACACACATACAGAGGTAGTGAGAGAACCGATTCGATTCCTCGCACCCAATTTTCTGGAGCTCAAGTAAGTCAAGTAAGACGCGCAGCGCTCACCGTCTGTATGTATCTCTCTGCCTAGAAAGCCACTGAACCGCATCCGAACGTATCCATTAGTAACAATTTTTCCCTCATTTTCACAGAGAGATACCCAGTCTTGAGGAGTACAACGCCACAAAGCGTACAATAGAGGCCGGCGCGTCGGAAAAACCAGGGGGAGGCGCGGCGCGCACATGAAAATCGCTTCTTGAAGGAAATCCATCAAAAGACCGGCAAAGATGATGTTGATGGTGCTAGTGCTGGCTTGGCGGTAGCCTCTTCTTTATTTTCGATTCAACAGCTTATCAGGTACCGCGCACCGTCCGTTCCGTCTGTCAGTGGTCTTCATTTGGCGCGGCTTTGAGTGACTGCACTTAGTGTGGTTTGTTTGTTAATTCGTTCGCCTATAAGGCGTAACAATTTGAATTCGTATTCCCCGCGCTGCTGTTGAAGGTTCCTTGTACTTCTGTTTCTCTTTATGAAATGCTAATTTCTGATCTGGGCTAGTTAAGGGAATAGGCGGCAGGAACAGTTCACATCGTGCAGCGCTGAAGACGTTCCTGTTCTTGTTCTCGGGGAGAATTGCTTTCCACGCGTATTTTTTTATTTTTTTGGTATTCCATGTGGGGATTTGAGTTTCTGGCAAACAAACTAATTATTTCCTTAACAGCAAATTAAACATGATACTGAGATGAAGATAGTGAGAAAGGAAAACAGAATTAAAAATTCAAGGGCGAATCTGTCTGATGTGACGGACGAGACGGAGTGCATAATGACATACGATGTGGACATGCGATAAAAAAAAAAACTTTGAAGTTACATTCCTCTCATCGACTTATCATATTGAATGGGTTAAGGGCCTCCTGTTTGGGACATAGGTGCTAGTAGGTCTGAAAGTAAGATTTGAGTCCGTGCCTTACTTGGTTTCGCACCTGTACAGGCCTTGAGGTGGACCACAGTACTTTTTCGCAAATATTGTGACATCTTCCGATAGGTTAGGCGAAACAGTCCTCATTTCGTTACAGAGCTTGGAATGATGGAACCCAATGAGCCTTAACATTATCCTGACAATGTCATTACCAATGAAGAAGGAAGAGAATTCCAAAATAGGTAGGTAGGTTGGCTAAGAGGAGAGAAGCACTCGTGAAGCATTACCTAGCAAATAGAAGCTTCAGATGGAATGTGTGCTACTTTGCTGGGTCTGGTGCACAAACCATTTCTATCATTCAACGACTGGATGATTGGACCATTGGATGTACTCCAATGGCCGGTTGGTTAAGGGTCATCATACCTGGATTCAAAAACGTCGGGTGTGATCTCAGAAACCCAATAAAAGAGAGTAAAAAAGACTAAGCAACCAATATGATGAGCCAAACTTTCCCCTGTTAGAGGGGAATTCCTTCACAGGTTCAGTTGAACCAAGATTTACGAGGAGATTGCTCCTAACAAAGCTGTAGACAACGATAATTTGGACTTCATGGCGGACTTTCCATCCAGGGTGGACCGTGAAAGAGTTGTGGAACCTGAACTGCGGTGTCTTCCACAAACGGTAGTCACTCTGACTTCCAGAGTTATCCAGTGTCTTCCAGATTGAATTGCTTCGTCATATTCATCTCCATTTTATCGAAGAAATGACATCCATATTGGTAGCCAAGCTAAAATGAAGAAGATGGTGAAGAACTCACATCACTCACTCTGGTCACACACCTTTGAGTTCCAGGACATAGCGGAGTTCAAGAGAACGAACGAAAGAAAGGTGTCCGAATAGGACCTGACAATCGTCGTCGTCGTTACACACAATATAGAGAAAATCTTCGTGAAACTAGCTAATGAGAGACTGGGCACCTTTTCGTGTCAATGGAACACAAAATATGATAATGCCAACACTGGCTCTTACAGATCCAACTTTGCACTCTTCACGAGGATCATTATCAGCCGAAAGAAAGTGATGACCTCTGTCGAGGCCGAGGCGACACAGCGGCCCTCGGTGAATACCAATTTGAAGACCTGGGCGACCTGTCAGAAAGCCACCATCCTGAAATTTATAACAACCTCGGGGTGGTTCAGGAAGGCCATGTAGCTATTCCAAAGCTGTAAACCAACTTTTATCTTTGTTTTCAGCTAAATCTACAACATGGGCTCAAAATGGATCCACAAGTGATCCGAGTGTTGGGTGCACATGCGGGCACCCCTACCTACCTACCTACCATCAAGACGCTAGCACCGAATACTTTATCTTCCAAGCTCAGTGCTAAAAGAAATAGTCTCCTCTGTATGTCGGGGTATAGAAATGTAGAGAGACACGAACGGTGCTTCAGCCTCTAGCGAAGCCTCTCCTCATCCCGTTCAGGCCTGACATCGGATACTGGGCGAAACCGTCTTTGACAACCTTAACGAAATCTCGTGAAAAGACCAGCGATCCCACAAGATGGTTGTTAAGGATTTCCGCTCTCGCCTCTTCACCATAACATGGCCATCAAGTCACATGAGTCGTGGTGTGAAATTGGCACTAAAGTTCCTCATGGTGGAACGGTGAAGCTACCTACCAATCTTACTCCCTAAAAACAAAAGTAAAAGCCCATTGTAACCGCACATGCTATACCCTACACATAGCACTAGTACTAATGGCCATAAGGGACCATAAGGGCCTGCCGTCTGCCAGATAGACCGACCATAAAGGTGTTTCATAAACCTTCAAAAGAACGGCCAAAACCCTCACAACAGGTTCAATAATTGACTGAAGTTCTTTTCGAAAAAAAAACAGTCTGTTCCCCATTTTTTTTTTTTCAAAATTAACAGAAAAAAACACATACGGGCTCGTATGTATGCACACAAGTCCATCATTGGTTCCCTTTTTATCTGCAGCGACCACACCGTCGTCGCTTATGCATCCACTCTGTCCACACATGCGTAGTCGTCAAAATAAAAATAAAATAAAAATTGAAAACAATAATTTTATTAATCATGACAACTGCTTTGGAAGCTCCTTCATCTTCATGTTCTTCGTCTTCTACTTCTTTTGTCTGATGTACCTTTATTTTTTCGAAAAAAACAACAAAACCAAGTAAAAAACAAAAACCTTGCGTGCCTTCTGCAATTCGGCCTTTTTATCGAAAACATATTCATGACCATGATCCTTGCACCGGTTCATCAGAAAAAAACGAAAACGAAAAAAAGTTTATCTCTCTCCACAAACATGGCTATGATGAGGTTAATTGTTTTTGTGGTCCACTTTTTTTGATTCAGAATAAAAAATGGGAAAAGAAAACATGAATAAGCGAAGGAATAAGGCACTACTGGCTGGGATGTGTATGAAGGAAGAGGCACATTGGCAGTCCGATGTTGGTAAGCGAAGGAGGAATTGCTGGAACACTTATTTAAATAGTGCCACTCCGCCAAAAGTTCTTTTCGTATTCTGACAGATCTGGAGAGAAGAAATCCAACAGAGATGTTGCAATTGGGAACATCTATGAAAAGGTGTCAAGGAAGAAGGACATTTGAATCATAGTACGCCACTAAAACTCTTTAAATTGCAAAGACGTCAAAACGACCATGTTTACCAACTGGGAACAGTAAGATTCCTGCCTACCGTCCCTCACATACGGTGGTTAACTCTTGGATTCGACCAAAACCTTTTGTACCTACTTAGGTGGTACACGAGTCCGGGGTGGACCTGTCAACACGATCTTTGGTTGACTGTCTTTAGTTTCGTATAGCTCTGCATACCCTAGCCACATTAGACAACTGATACGTCTAAACAGGCCCTCTCATCCCTGGCCACATGTCAGAAACAAAAAAACTTTCGAAAGATTTTCGGCTCAAAACGATCAAGAATATCTCCACCATCTTCGTTGACATCCCTGTGTCTGGGGCATAGAGTAGCACAGGGATGGTTGGAGTCTTATTTAGAACCGTCTTGGTGTCTCTTAAAATGGACTTGCTACTCAACTGTCGTTCTCAGAGTTTATCCCTCAAAGAAAGGAAGACCTCTAAACTGCACCAACTATAGAGCCATTACTCTCTATGACACTGGATGCAAAATTCTGTCAACCGAATTGTGTGACTAGTGATTAGCTTCTGTGAGCCCACTACTGATCGAATATTCATCCCATGTGCCGATTCCTGGAGCAAACCCAAGATACTCACCATCTTTCCATTGATTTTCAGGCTGTATATGGAAGCATTTTCAGAGCCTAGTTTGGAATCAAACTTATTTGTCTGTGCTGTGGACAACGTGAGGAGAACCCTCGCAGTCCATAAAGGTCATCGAGACAATGTGAGATGTTCGACATCATTCTTCAGAACATTGTGCGAATCTTGCATGCCCACACCAGAGGCATGATCGTCTAAAAATTTGTGCAATTCCTTGGATATGCTGATGACATTGATGTCATGGCCGGAAGATACCTAGTGGATTTGACAATATTGTCAAGTGTATACCATCAACAAGGAGTACAGTAGGCTCCATTCGGATTTGACCAGTACTTGTACATTTTGACGAGTCCCAAGTGTGCTCCCTTGAGCGCTGGGAGACATTATCTAAAGCTTCCTGGAGACATGACAAGAGCAGAGTATGATTCATCTCATACTCATAGAAAAATCAATCACCTTTGTCAAGTCCTCCTCGGTATCCCTATCTTGCTAATTAGTTTGCCAATTCCTTCTCTTGGAACCTAGCAGAGTGTTACGTTATGGTTTGCAGTATTTGCAACGTTTCACAAGTTCAGCATAGGTTTCCATTTTCACCAAAGATAGGTCCCTGCTTTATCCTCTCGAATGTGTTCTCTTTGTAAGTCAGCTCGGTACCAATTGGTAGTACCCTTGTTAGTGAAATTGATGATCTCAGTTTTCAAGTGTCTTACCTTTAAATCACAATCTGTCTAGCCGTTTCTGTGGAACATTAAGCCCAGATTGTATCAGCTGCGCAATGGTAGACAAGAACTTGACAACATCATACGACAACATCGTCCGCATAATCATCGCTTGTAGAGGAAATCGAACTTCTCCTCCGAAATTCCTTTTGAGAGCAATGCAGGTCCTTGTTCTGTCACCCAGTTTCGAGTTGACGTGTCTTGTCTTGACCGTGCATTCAACCGAGTTTGAGATAACGTGGTTTACTTCTAGGACTAGGCAGTGCACTGGAGTCAGTTTGTTTTAAAAAATCCTTCTCAATCAGTAGAAATAGGAATGGTTACCTTTGGTGTGAAGGTAGGGTTCTTTTTCATCGAGAAAATGCGTCCCATAGACCCAACCAAGTGAGATACTTACATCCAAGAACAGTCCATTCTACAGAAACCCCTAAGAATGTCACATGAAAGGTAGATTCATAACCTACTCATTATAAGTCATTTAGTAGTCACTATACGTCCATGGCTCTTGATTTTCAAAAACTGACAAGTTCAAGATCACATAATCTCGATCATCAGTACGAATTAGACCTTCTTTTCAAAATTGTTGTCATTTTCTTGGTTTTCAACAGTCGCAGGCTCTGCTGGCTTAAGTTTGCTAAAAACATCCATTCAGAGGACCTTAACTTACTTTTTTCCAGACATTGAAGAGAACAGAAGCATATGAATGTGCACGGCTTTGCTGGATCTGTAAGCCACGTACAATGTGTAGACAATGTAGTTCCTTTCAAGATCCTTAAGTTCAAGTCGAAAACTTGACATGCCTAGCAAAATTCGTACCAAAGGATCAGTCATAGTACTTGTGCTCATATGTTCACTTACAGCAGATACATATCTGTCGATAAAAGTCCAAGAGGGAGGACAGTATCTTCCAAGTTCTAATTGATCTTAATTTCCAAAAATCCGTTTACATAACCAACAATGACAATGTCTTCGTTTTAATCGGGGTCTTCAAGTGGAAAAAAGAAAAATTCCATTCTACACCTAAAATTCCTCACCTCAAGACTTATCACCTCACACATCCTCAACAAGAAAGACATGTTGTACAACCAATCCATCCACCAATAGCCACAAAAAAACACACAACAAATCGATGAATATCAATGCGCCACAATAATGGCCATGATGGCATTGTTAATATCCCACTTCAGTCCACCAAAACACAGTCAAACAACACCAGATACGTATCTTTCCTCCCAAAAGATCACCATCGGTAAGCACACATCTGTCGAATGATCTTCAAAACGAAAAATGAAAAACCAAAAACGAAAATAGAAAAAAAAAAAAAAAAAACAGAAAAGAAAAGAACAAAACCGATGCAAGAAGACGACGAACAAGAAGAATCGCTCAAGAAGCGCAAAGATCCGAAAAAGAAAAGGTGCCCCCCCTCCTGACAACAATGCATTCCAAAGCTGATCGGATGATGATGATCGCTTCGATGATCGGTGCGACAAACAAACAAAAGAACAGGAAAGCGACGCGCATACACACATAATAATAAAATTTTTTGACAGTCCTCCACATAATACAGCGTCAACAAATAAACAACCGAAAAAGGAAGACAACAAGCCGCTGCCGCCGCCGCCGACAACGACGATGAATAAGAATAAGACCGGCCTGTACGGTGAGACGACTGCAGCGGGACAGTTCAAATTTTTTTTTTTTTTTATGGAAACAGGATGCACCCAAGAGTAATCGAAGAGGAATCCGAGAAGAAGAAACAAGCGCTTAAGAGAACGTTTCGACAAATTTAATGGCCCTAATAGGTTCTGTGGAAGTTCGGGAACCTAACCTAACTCACGCATGCAGCACGCCCTCTGACGACAACCACAACTCATTCTCACTCTTCATCGAGCGTGTAGTAGTTGGTAGTAGAGGTGGTAGTGACTCCATCGATGTGTGATCGTAGAAAGGTGCAACAACAGAGGGGTACGTGCCATGTGTACCACCACGGTGGTGTAAGGTGCAACGATAATCTCGCATCTCTGTCTGTGCTGTCACTGTGTATCTTGGCCGGTCGACAGCAGCCCCTAAAATAATTAACCGATGATATACAACTCAAGCTGCGCAGGAAAAATATTTGTACACCAATCGTTAATGGCTCCTTAAGGCTGTGTTCCTCTCTGTGAATCAGAACTCGTGGCTCGTGCCGTGGTTATGAGAAGATTACCTAAAAGCAGGAGTTGGACTTGGCCACTGTGAGGGGGTGAGAGAGAGAGAGAGAGAGAGCCTTAGCCCAGCCAGAGCCTGTTAAATGGGGAATGAGTGTGTTTTCTTATTCACTAGGCGTAGCTGTGGCGGGTAATGAAGATCCATTTTATTTGGTGTTGATGGTGTGTGCGCGGCGGCGGCGGCGGCGATGGTTGATTGTGTGTCTTGTGTTGTTGTCTCCTTTGTGTATGACAGTAATGAAACGGGAAGGGATGATGATTTATGTTTGAATTGAGACAGACAAACAGACAGATCGACGCAAAGAAGGAAAACTAGGTAAAGCCAGCCATCTGCCGGAATGAGAAAGGAAGGACACACCACCGAGTGCATGGTGTTTGTGCATTCTTGCATTACAGCTGATCCCTTTTTTTTTTCTTTTCTTTTCTGGGTACGTATCTGTTTGAAGGGAACTAGGTATGCAGAGAGCAGTTGTTCTGGGTTTCGTTGGGAAAGGATGTTTGGTAAATATTTAAAAAAAAAATTGAAATATTCTCAGAAATCGATTTCGGCGAGGGGAGGACGAGCATCAGACAAGGCTTGGCTCAAAAGCAGGCTTCTTTATGAATTTTTCAAATTATTTTTCTCTAACTTTTGTCGGTGGTGCTTCTGGAGATCCTTGTAGCTGTAGAACTAAATAAAAAACCATGTCCAGAGGAGTGCTCTAAGAATAAACTCATCTAAGTGGTGGCTCTGATCGTCAGATCTTCCTCAAAGTCAATCAAGTTGAGACAAGACTTAACGATCTTGGTTCGAGATTGTTGAATGTTGTTCTGTTTTACTCTCGAAGAGCTTGGCTTGGGTATCAGTTCATGAGCCTAATCTTCACAGTGTTACGGAGGCTCAACCCTGCTAAGTGGAATTCTTATAAAAGACGCCACACGTTCTGAGGAGCTGCACAAGAACTTGCACATCAACTTTTGTGCACCTTGGACACCTGAAGACGACCAGTTATAACAAAAATTTGGTGCTGGATTGCGTGGGATAGGAGTTCGCCTATCCCTGTGTAAATGGCCTTATTTACTGCCTTGACACTCTAGTAAAGGTATGACGAAAAGAAAGGTCTCAAATGTCTTGATTTGCCCAAAGAAAAACTGAATTTGAAGACACCTATCACAGAGTATGAAAGTCATGATGCATAAGCCCCTGATCTACTATACGGCACAGACTACATGGTGAAGAAAACCAAGTGCCTTTGAACAACATTTGGTTATAGTCTTGATAATGTCAAGAAGCTGTACCTATACCAATATGCGTGGACTACACTGGCTCGACCACATGGAGCGAATGGACAATAATGCTCCAGCAAAGAGGATCTTCGAATCACAGCCCCCAGGCTCGAGGCTACAAGGAAGACCGAACCTCTGTTTTAAGAACTAAGCTATCGCCGATGCCAGAGTGCTTGGTATAGCCAACTGGAAACACTGTGCCCGGGATCGAAGGAAGTGGAAGGCTGCTGTGTCTCAGAAAGAGACTCTTGAGGAACAAATGGATTCACAGTTCATGGTGTCAAGGCATTTACAAAGGTCTACTTTTCAGATTCAGAGGCCAAATGAGTCCCAAAAAGTAGATAGCATGCGAGTAGTGAAAGATTCCGCCTAGAGAGGCTTGGAGAACACATGAAGGAGCTCCAGAAGTGGTGTAACGAAGACTATACTTACCAACCGTTCTACCAAGGATGTCCAACTTACCTATTTTGGAGTTTAAAGTGCTCATCACGATTTCTTCATACAATGCATTGTATGTCTTGCAGAGGAGCTCGTAAAAATCCTGTCTTTGTCCTCTGTGGGAGCATGAACTGATACCAGACGCCTTGATGCAAATTGTTAAGAGTAGCTTTAGTCTTTTCAAGTACACGATCGCAATTTTTGGTTCCTTATTGTCTTCTCGCGTTTATTTGACCAATTCAGGATGAATCCAAGTGTGACTCCTTCTTGTCTGACATCGAGAGTTCCATGCCGCACAAGATCAAGCACTGATCTCACTGATCGTGTGATCGGGACTCCACGATCGTTATTCGATCTCCTTCCGATAAAGTGGTTGAATCTTCACAACTTCTACACTCCACTATGCTACTAGGCCATGGTCCAAGCTGTAAATCTTGTTATCGCATCTACATCCCTGCTCGTCGTCGTCCCATTTTATTGCCTCGAATAAAATTGATTCACTTTCCCACCATTAGACCCAAAACTATCGCCTTATCAAATTTACAACCACCATCACCAACAACCCTCAACCTAATCGATCGCATTTAGCCAGGGTGATCAGCAGCCGTGTCCGTATCCATGTCTGCGTGTCCGCACGCTAATGATCGCCATATCTACGGAGTTAAACGGCTTTTCATTTCTTCGGCTACGGTACTTTGTCCACACACGGTCTCCAGTGTTGCAATGCTCATCGGTGGTTGTGTTTACACGTGGTTATTGGGGGAGAGACTGCGATGCGCCGCGCCACTGATCATGTGAGATACGACATGCGATCACCCGAGGAGATTATGTGGTGGTGATGATGATGACGGTAATGGTGGTAGGTGGTGCAGCGACGACGACCGCGGCGGTAACCGATGATTGAGATTGTAGACTTTCGGGCGTTTTTTTTTTTTCTGTTTACCCGGCCCGCGATAATCCCGTCGAAAGCGAGCACCGTAAGGGATAATTTCGGTGCTAATTGGTCAGCCCCTGGGTGGCGCTTGGCCGCGTTAAACTAACAGGGGGTTGAGTGAGTGGTTGCTTGTGACAGTAATTAGTTCTTAGTCCGAACAAACATACCCAACACACCCACATCAAGCACATATTTCCCACACACCCATACACATGCCATCCCACGACCATGAAGCAGAAGAGGTTGAGCATGAATCGAGTTGTGAGAGACCCGAATCTGACAGCGATGAAAACGGCCATTGAATCCGTGAATGCATCTGTAAATCTTTTCGTTCTCCTTTGCATCCAGAATGCGATGGTCTTTCGGTTACAAATCGAAGTACCATGCCCGGGATGCATATGGTGTTAGAACATGCATTGTAAGTATGTGTAAACCGGTGAAATACCTGTTTCCTACCACCGCCGGCCGCACCAACTCCAGAGATTCCAATGCAGATGCATGTGCATGTGTGTGGGAAGAATGTGTGGAGAGAAAATTCCTGCAATTAGCCCAAAAAACGACCAAAAAAAACCGATTCTTTAGGAAAATTTATTTGTCTACCTGAATAGGTAGGCAGGTTATACATCGAAGTTCGGTTTTTGGTGTTTTTTTTTGTGTGTCGTGAACGGATATGTGATACTTTCAGATAGCCTGAGGAATTTTGTTCGTTTTCCTGACAGTTGAGAATAATTGCTGGGAATGTAAATGGGAGCTGTTTATGGGAATTTTGATATAAAGTGGGAATCAATTTGTCTTGAAAGGTTTTTGGAAAATTGGTTTATGAGGGCGCTGGGATGAGCCTGGTTTAAGAGAAACAGTTAAGAGTAGGTGGAGACCGGACAGTGGAGTTTTGTTTAAGAAGCTCTAATTTGATATGCGGAGCAAGAAAGGCTGTGAAATGCGTAGGAGATTGTCATGTCTCTATCAATGAAACCCATGATCCTTACACTTCTTCGTAGGGCACAACGTTCTAAGAATGTAAGATGTTACTCCACACATCTCTGCATGAAGCTATGCATGAATTTTCAATGTAAAGCAAACATGTACGTTTTTCTAGCCCTACATCCGGTGTCCCTCAAAGCAGTCACCTTGGTCCTTTATGATTGTGGTCTCTGTGTCTGCCGACGACATGAAGGTCGACAGATTCATTTCTTCTCCCACCGATTCGGCATATCTTCAAGTGACCTTAACTTATTCTCTGTCTGGTGGCAGAAAGCTGTCTTGGACTAAATGTCAATTCATTACATAAGCGTGCTCCACAAGCCTCCAAGAACTACTTTCTTTGTAACGAACTTGTACTTCCTTTATGCGACTTAGGTATTATCTCCAATAGGAAGCTCAACTTTCGTTCCCACATCGAGCCGCTCTAGGTTTTATAAAACGTTGGTCGAAAGAGCTCTCGAATCCCTACATTACCAAATCGCGATATACATACAGATAACCTTCGTTCGACCCATTCTTCAGTGTGGAAGCCAGGTCTAGTCCCCCTACTATTCGTCGTATTGAAACTGTCCAGTGGAGGTTTCTGTCCAGAGCTTTGACCTTCGCGACTTCGCCTGTTTGAAACTTATCCGTCTGAAGGCCCTCGAAAAACGTCGGAAAGTCATCGATGATCTCCCATTTCTAAGAGAGAAAGATTCCAAGGATTTGTTAGCTGCTTGGCTATCTGAAAAGATCCCATGTCTGTTGTGGATATCTCGTTTTTCTTGATTTCACATGATTAGGAAGATGGAAGGAGAAATTGAGGTTAAGGCTCCACTTACTTCCAATTGATGTGGTTGCCAAAAAACTGGCTGACTGATCAGCAACTAGGCTGAGAAGCTTCAAACAGTGCAACAAGAGCAACTCACTGGAGTAGATCACCGACCAACTCGATCAATGCAACAACGCTAAACTGCTCTGGTCAACCCTAAATAAAACCAAGTTCACCCGGCTTCTAAACACAAGAAAGGAAGAGGGTTTTCCAGTTAGTTAATTCCCTACAACAACTTCAGCAGAAGGTGTTGGGACGAAAAGGAAGAGGACACCATTTGTCGCCTCCCATGCACTTACCCTGCAATACCCAACATCAGGAAAGCTAGACTATCTGAATACCTCTTCAACGATCTAACAATCTTAACACCTTCTGCACGGTTAGGATTAGCTGTTTATGGTTCCCAGGGCAAGAGGGTGATGCAACCACCTTACACATTGGCAGCACAATGGAGAACCAACCAACCAAGGCTAAGTCTGTCAAACAACACCACCCGCATCGCAAGTTTTCGAACCTTCGTTGATATAAAAGTGAATCCACTTGTCTTACCAGTGACAGCCAATTCGGTAATTCAGCTAAGTCTGGCTTCTGCAGACGTGATTGGGTCCTGAAGATATCCTATATATCGCTCGAAAGTATTCAAGTTCTAAAGGTATCCTTGATTCACTGGAAGTATATGGACTTCACCTATTGATATCGTGGCATTGACATGTGAAAATTGTACACAAAGCTTCCTCTCCAGGTTTCTAGTAATGACACTTTGACACACAGCTGTGACAGTTGTGACTTTTTTAGGAGTGTTATCATTTCTGCTTCGAGTGACATGTTGCCCAAATGACTTGTTAGATACTAGAGCACTCCATACAAAGGCTGAGCTGGTAGACATATTCATAGGCTCCTCGATGTTTACATTGGTACCTACTGTGGCTCTTCTTTGACACAAGCAACTTTGCTTTAGGCTTAGTTTTGTTTACGAATCCCATCAAGCAAAGGCTACGGACACTACTCGTGAAGAAGTTGAATAGATTCCTTTACGAGTTGCAAATCAAACTCCTCGACATATAGTTAAATCTATGGGAGGACTATGTTAAATCAACCATATGGGAGGACAGGTCCGTTTGGGACCTAGCTTTTCACAACTATTTGTAATGCGCGTATCTATATTCATGGCAGTAATAGTCTCGGAGGCTTCTTCCAACCTCGATATCACTAAGCTATGGCATGGCCCTTTGCTCCGGTTTGCCCTGCTGCGATCAGCCAAACGTGATACCAGAAATTGTATTCACATTCAGTACAAAAAAAAAAAATACCGCCACTCTAAAGTTTTGGATTTATTTCTTAACAAATCTAGTCCCGATTACCAAGGAGTTACTTCTCGTAATCGAAACTTCAAAAATGCCTTTTCTTACTTAAACAGTCCAGCAAGCCTCATCGTATTCCTAAACCTCCAGTTGCACCAATAGACCCCTTAAAGGTATTACTCAAGATTTACAGCTCCTATCTATGGTTACAAAGGGTAAGGTGTCATCTACATTGATCGAGATCTAGACAAGGAATAAATCAGGATACCACTGAAGCTGTCAGTCACGAAGTGGGTGCTGTTATGTGACTTAAGAAGGTTTTTGAATCTAACCAGCCTTCAGATGGAAATGCATTATGGAATGTAAGACTCTGGAAAGAGAATAAAGACCATCAAGCCATGACATGGAATCCATTTAGCCCAAACATAAAGAAGGCTTTTGCATAGCCTATTGAGCACTCTACTTCTAATGTCAAGTGTATCTAAAGGCTCAACAGAAACGTTTCCTTCTCCTACATAGCTCTCTTGATTCAATTGCCTATCTCACCCCAAATATTGTATCTTTTCCAATTAGATATTAAACTTGGACTGCCATGGATATGCATGAATGCAAGGAAGGTATTGATTCTGCCCGAACGAGGACAACTCGTGTGTACCCATCCTAAAAAGATTTCCATATATTTTTAGAGAAATACGAGCGAAGACCAAAAACCCTTCCACAAGCTTCCTATCGAAATTTAGAAACTATCCCCTCATGATGTCCTGGTATTTATCAAATTCGTTAGCGATTTGCTCTCTTCCATCCTTTTCGGATGCAAAATCCATTCCCCACCCCTCATCCGCTTGAACATTCATTACACTTCGTAATGGGTACAACTTTTCACTTCAAAATAAATCCCAAGGATGGGTAAACGAACGGAGAAGCACATGTCGTGTTTGCAGGAATCCTTGCTCCTGGAAGATATATCTTCTCATGTGGACTAGTCCCCCTATTGCCATGCTGGTTACAGCTTCTGTTTGCCTGGTATCTGGCTTTTTTTTCTCTTCGATTTTTCAAAAGTAAAAGTACATACATATGTATGTTGGAGACTTGGATCAATGTGTAAGTAAGGTGGATGCGTACCACATCCTTGTGGTACGTTTCGTCTGTGTGTTCATTCAAAGAGAAGAATAAGTGCAAATTGAGCTGCTATTGCAGCACTTATCACTCAATCAGGGGTGTGTATCCGGAAGATTACCCTGATTATACGCGCAAAGACAAGCAGGTGTATGTCGAAACTTCCTAGATGTCGTTGCAGAGTGAGGAAGTGTTGACTCCCATTGGAAGATAAGCCTAGAGGAAGCAAATGGGTCGATCTAGTGGTGGTGGATTATTTTTGAACTCACTTCTCAGAGTTCATGGCGCATCAGTCACTTGTGCAAGGAGAGTTGTCATGTCACACTAATGCCTCAATACCCCTTTATGGTCATCTAATGAATTCATCACCTCGAGAGTGAAATCCAAATCGCCAACTGTCAACAGTCACACAATAGTATTCCATCACCACTCCTTGTCATTCGCATATAATCGATCAACTCATCTCGTCCCCGAGCGAGCGTCTATACGCTCGTCTTTGCAAATCTCTGCATAAACGGGCGCGCGCTCCATCTGTCCGGCCTTATTGGTCAAAACTACGATGACAGCCTCTGCAATAATTTATGCATGTAAAATACAATAAAATGTGTATAAGGTAACAATTTGGAACAAGGTCACTCGCTCTAGTGCTCTAGAGCATGCGAGTCGAGTCGAGTCGATCGTTTTTTTTTTTTTTGTTTATTTGTCGTTGAAACTATGTGACAGATGAAACGCATTCATTGGGTTTGCCCGCCCGTCTGTCCGACGGACTAACATTAGATCTGTATACAGAGCATACCATGCGCAATTATGCCCCCCCCCCCCCCCCCCTGTCTGACTGTACATGACAGTAGTGAAGTGAGCATCTCTGTCGCGTCATTTGTTGCAACAATTTGTTGTCTTTACCCTTGGAACGACAAATTGCTTTGAGCGAGAGACACACACACAAATCTCGCTGAATTTGCTTACACAGTCCGACTGACAGAAGGCTGATGATTTCTTGGAAATTACGCGATAAGCGAGTGTTGACAGCTTTGCGTTCGAGAGGTTGAAGCGTCGCTCGTCGTCGTCGTTGTCGTTGTCGTGATTCGACGTCTAGTTAAAGTTTCGTTTCGATTCTGCGAAAAGCAATTAGGTCGACCGATGAGAGAGATACTTTTTTGTCGAGGAAATCTCATTTTTTCCATACGATTAGTGGGGGAGCAATACCTAGTGCTATTGTTCGAAAGCGAATCGTTCGAAGCTAAGTGCGATACAATACGCGTTGGCATTTGTTTCTTTTGGAAATCAAAAGGAATTTTGACCTTCCGTGGCATAGTTTTGGGGAACAAATGTGTGTTCTTTTGTTTGGACTTAATGAGATCTAATCTGGAACTGGAACACGTCAATAGATACATCAAAGCTTATGGAAATGTCCTACTTTGCAAACAGGTATAGCACACATATCTGCTTCAAACCGAAGTGGTTCTGGTAGTAACATCACCATCAAGAGAAAGTCCTACATCCCAGCCTACCCCATGGTGACAGGAGTACCCTTTCCTATACGCACACAAGCACACTGTAAATTTCGAAAAAATCAAAGAGAAAAAAAATTCAGCTACCAGGCGACCAAAGCCAGTCACCAGGATCGAAGCCAGAGCCAGTCTACATGGAAAGATATTTCTTGCAGGAAACCGTATCACCCTGGATGCATACATATGCTTCTCTGTTCGTTTGCCAAACTTTGAGATTCATTCCAAGTACCCATTACCAAGTTTGGTGAATGTTCAAGCACTTGAAGGGTGAGTTACGGTTTGGGAAAGGATTTCCATGTGGGAAGGACGAACGAGTACCAGATGAAATCCATAAGAGATTAAATTGCTTACGAATTTGGGGTATGTACTTGTGTACCAGGATATCATAACTGGATGATGCCTTAATTTCGATAGGAAGTGCATAACAATTGACTACGGGTAGTGAAGTTGTCTTATGGCCTACCAGTGACCTTATAGCTTACCTACAACTGGACTTCGAATGGATGGATTCTAATGCGAAATGCAAAGATGAAATCCAACAATGGGATAGAGGTACGTTTAAACGGAAAACTTTCCAAAAAGTCATTCGGCTAAAGGACACTGTAACAGTCCTTCTTCGGAGGAATGACGAACGCTTAACGATGACGTTGGTTCATACCGCGATGTCACTAGCAGATTCTCGTATTTTCTCGACGGATCTAGAGGACTCTCAAGCGGATTTAGAATGCACGAAACGGTTGTCAAGCTGTCTACGAAAGGAAACCTAAGAAGGTAGGTAGGGCGGTATTCCATATGCGGCTGACTCTCGAAACTCCTGTTGTGGAGAAACCTTAAAAAACGAGATACTAAAGCACCCTTCCTGCAGCCTCCAAAATGACATCCGTAAAGAGCTATTTTTCTGGTTCTACATAAACGTTGACATTCGCATTGGAAGGGAGTACCGACATAGCCTCTGCAGAGCTCGTCTGTGTCCCATTTTTCTTCGGTAAGCTGCCAGAAGGTTGATGCCGATACTACTCCCTCTGAGCTATCCTCAATTCGTTATCCTATACTCGGATTTGACTGATTGTCGTATTTCGTCCTGGACTTCTTCTCATTAGCTAGACTGTTACAGGGGCCATAGAACAGACCTCTCTTGCTTGGAATAGTCATTTGAGTGTTGCCTTTAGTCCCTGACACAAAATGAAGGAAAAACATATCCTCGATGCGTATATTTTCCGCTCCTTGTGGATCCCTGTGGTATTGTCTTCCTTACTGTACCCTACGGCTTATCGTTGACCAATTAAACGTTGCATCTTTGGCTTTCAATATTGTACATTCCTGCTGAATCACTGTCTGGTCTGGTCTGGTCTTTCCGCAAAGGTCCTTTGATACCGCAAACAGTGTCCTAAGAGCATGTTTCCTTTGGTGTCATTAGTGATGTTCCAAATAGTTCCAACCACTACATGGAGAAAGGAGTTCCTTTTGCCTTTACTGCGAAACGAACCAAGTAATCCTCAGAGAGCTCCATGTATCAGTAAATCAAATCATAATTATGCCACTGTTCTGCTTTAATAGTCAATCTATACAGCCATATGGGCACAGTTCCTGGAAAATGACTGCATGACTATGTACTATCAGAGGAAAGCTACAAACGCTGATAAGATGCTGTCAACGAAACTACGAAGGAAAGGAATTTTTCCCACGAATAGTAGTTTCTAATGAATAATTGTGTCACAAACTAATTGGAACGACGATATGAACCGGGAAGCGAGGAGATGTTCTATTGCCAGAAACCATGTCGTCCAGATGCAATATGTAATCAAAGTAGGGGGCTGAGCATACTGAATTTAAACGTAACTGCATTGACGGCTAATTTTGCTGATAGGAAAGCTTTGCTAGTCGCAGATACTATGTTCTATTACCAGGGCTGATTGAAGTAACCAAACTGGTGCCCATGTTCAGCGACAAGAGAACATGCAGTACATTCAATTCGGAATGTTCTTTGGAAAGCAAACACTGTTTCTGTAAGAAAAAGTCTAATTGCAGACCAAGTTGCACGAACTAAAGAATTCAAGCAATTGCCTATGCTGATGCTGTTCCAATGATCTGTAGGCGAAGACCTGGGACCTCCATCGCAAAATGCGAGCATCTGGATCATTCTGGGCTTTAAGGATGTGCGCCTTTGATTCGGTGGCGTATACGTAACCAATTTTTTCCATACACCTTTGGACTGAAAAATTGTCTCTTTCCCATTCCCTTGGCGAGGCCTTACTAAGGCTCGTATGTGCTTAGGATGCACAGAATCACAAAATCTGACTTTCTCTCTACCACGGGAAAGTAGAACCAGGTTGTGCGTCTTTTCATTTTTGCCGACGAGCATCTTTCTTTATGGAAGATACGCCTCCTTAACAAAAGTATTGCTGGGGTTTCACAGAGAATGTGCTCTATTTTTCCACTTAGACATCCCAGATATCCTTGGGCATCCCATATCCCTCTTAGATCAGCCATGCTAGTGATTTTATCCAGAGTAATCCTCTCAGCCATTCAGATTGATGGCTTGATGTCTCCAAGTGCAATAATTGGTGGGAGATCTGATCCTTTCGTGTCCAGTACAGGGATCCTTTCATTGAGCTCAATGTATATCGCAGTGTAGAAATATCCAGCATTGAACAAAGTTCCTGACTTGTTCCTATATCTTGTCGGTACATCCGCAGCTTAAGTGCATGTTTCCAGAAGCCTCGAACTGTATTCTCATAGATTTTTTACAGAAACTACCTTCCTTTCATTAGACTCATCAGGGATATTGAGAAGTGAATTCCTGGGTCTGGACCTAAGTCCAATATTTCTGGTGTTAAATAGCCCTACCGCTAGAAATAGGTGAAGATACTTTTCACATCAAGAGTAGCAGAGTAGGCCGGACAATCGTCCTCCCGCCCTTTTGACCAAAACTAGGTTCTCCTTTAAATAATGGAACCACCTTCAGACAGAGGACGTATAATTCCAGTCAAATGTATGCTACTCCTCTCATGGCGATATCATGAAGCACTCTTGTGGAAAAATCACTGTGGGACCTAAAGTGGGCGTATTTGTGCAAATCATGTTCAGCGTGAAGGTTAAGAACTCCTTAGGGACCTGACGTTGACCTTTAGATATCGACTCAAGGGGGTGACTTACGTCATGTCCCCTATTAGGCTGCCCAAATCGTTCTAAATATAGTCAGGTTAACGCATCCTTCGATATGGTAGCTCCAAAATATTTGAAAAAAAAAAACTCTCTGTGTGCGAGTTCAGTCAGAAACTATGAACAGATACGAAAACAAAACAACAACTTCACGTCCACCTGCCTACGTGCCTGAACAAAATAGGTAAGGCAGATACTTTGACGGTTTTTTCTGCTGTTTCCAAGTAAATTCGCTTGACCAGCAACTCGTTCGCAAAACAGTTTTCTGTGTTAGTTACCTAATCGCTCGAGATCTCCCATTGCACCTGCATGCGTGCACTTGGTTAATTTTCCATGGAAATTCAATTTACTTACCAAATGGACCGCATCCTCATAAAATTGTCGCGAACGGGCCGCCATCTCGGCGTATGTGCACCGTTTTCCGATCTCTCGCAACAAGTCGCGCAACGATTGAATGACAAAAGCATCCAACCCAGCCAGCCAGCGTATTGTACAGTCCGACCAGATGACGTAAAGTCAAATGCGCAGCCAAACATTTACATATGAAAACAGGGAATACAAATAAGTAAGTGTATGCACCTACATACGTAGAAATAATTGCCATTCGGACCGCCAATTTCGGAGCGACAATCAGCGCATATGACTAATCGTCGGTGATTTATTCGCTATGTGCATACAGTTCAGGCGATAATGCACTCGCTCTCGACGTTCGCTGTAAAAATAGCCCACAACAACAAATCATTTTTGTTTTTTTTTTTTTAAAGGACATTAAACTCCCTCGCATGTATATACATACATATGTGTGCAAAGCAAAGAAACAGAAAAAAAAAAATGTGACGAAAATCACTGGTTGAATGGCCGAGTGATTTTTTGAGTGAAACGCGAAATTTGTATCTTTTCTGTCAAATTGGTTATAAAATACTTGTCTGGCTAGTCTGTACGGTACGGCAGTGCCATTGTGACGGAAGAAGGAAATTTTCCAGGGAAAGCCGCTCCAGAGAGCACCATTCGATACTCAATAATGAAACTGAGTTCGATTTTATGTTCGTATCGCCACTGTTGGCACAACAGTACATAATTAAAGACACATAGATACTGCGATACTCTCCAACACATGTGCTTAAGTAGAGTTTAATTGTAACTACTGAGGTTTGTCTTTTCTGTTTTTTTTTAAGGCTTATCGCTGTTGCACAACCACAAAGTGACAATTGAAAGTGAGATACAGTGACATATCATTGAGTAGTTTTCCGTTTTTACTTTGTGTTTTCTAGGTCTAAGCCGATAAAGCAAGACCGCAACTGTGTCGCTGCATAGGCAGGGGGGGTTTGTTGGGCGCGCACGATGTTTTTTTTTTTGAATCGGAACGTGCTGATTATGTTGTGGTAAATATTCGTACTTACTACTCAGTTAAATGCCTATTCATTTGGAAAGAAAAAAACAGGAAAAATCACTTTGGGAGGCACTTTTCAAGGCACTAAATGTTGATGCCGCCGCATCAGCGTTGTAGATATCGTAGATAGCTTTAGAAGGTCGTATTAGTGGCCTTTCCCAATTCGATGTTAGTGAGCTCAATAAAATTTTGCGAGCAGAGATACGTATTTAGATTGGTAGTGGGATTGCTAACCGAAAGGCATTGCAGTCAGAAAACAACTGACAGTTGGCCTATAGTGGGCCAAAAGTATTGACTGACTTTACTTACCTTACTTACAGGTCTGAAGTGGACCTGTGCCTCTACCAACAAGCTTCTCCATTAAGCTCGATATTTAGTCAGTTGCCTTCAGTTTCACACACCAAGTTGGTTGAGGGACTTGGACGCGCCACATTTGGTCTGTCCAGGGTGTATTCGACGACTTTTCGGACTCGACTTGATCAAGCATCTTGGTCGTTATATTTGAACTTTTCTGCTTAAGTCATGGGTCTGAACCACACTATTACGAACCAATCAGGCTGCTGGCAAAAGGTTTAAACCATTCACTCCGTATCGGTGATAAGATTTTACAGATCTGCAATCGTCATGCAGATTGAATGGTTCATTTTGCCTAAAACAACATCAACTGCGATACTACTACTAAGTTTCCCTGTTCGTCCTTAGAGGCTTCGGTTCGGGTTTGACTTCCAAGCTTCATTCCTGTAATAGCATTTCTTTACATCCTTGGCTGTTATAGCGATACAATAGACTAGACTACGTTCCGTTCAGTTAAATCAACAAAGCCAATGTTATGTTCATCATTCTGAACCTTAAATTCTGAGCTTTAAGGAAGTGTATCTCGGTTCGCGTGGCGTATACGTAACCAATTTTTTCACACACTTTTGGACTGACAGAGGTTCTCTTTGCCATTCCCTTGGCGAGGCCTTAATTAGGCTCGTATGTGCTCAGGATGCACAGAATCAGAAAATCTGACTTTCATTCTGCCACGGGAAAGTAGATTCAGGATGTGCGTCTCTGGTTCGGTGGCGTATACGTAACCAATTTTTTCATACACTTTTGGACTGAAAGAGGTTCTCTTTGCCATTCCCTTTGCGAGGCCTTAATTAGGCTCGTATGTGCTCAGGATGCACAGAATCAGAAAATCTGACTTTCATTCTGCCACGGGAAAGTAGATTCAGGATGTGCGTCTCTGGTTCGGTGGCGTATACGTAACCATTTTTTTCATACACTTTTGGACTGAAAAAGTTTCTCTTTCCCATCTACGTAGCGAACTTTTAAGAAAATCACAACAAGACGCAGCTTCAAAGCATGTCCAATGCTGTCTAGACAAATACTTTTCCACAGAAATCCATCAAATATCTACTATTGCCTGCATTTTCTTCTAGTCGGCTCCGACTATTACACTCTTTTTGTGAAGAGGGTCTTGCATGTCCGGAAAGAGTATTCAAAGCAAGTCAAAGCCTAAAAAGGACCCGAATCCCAGGCCTGAAAAGATCACAGAATTGTGCTTATAGCAGCATTGACACGCCTATTTTTTAAGTACAGCGACTCTGACTGGGCTGAGTCCCAAATTCATCCAATGTTCGGCTATGACTAGTCTGATTATCAGCATTCTGCACGCATAAGGCTCTCATTCGGCTTGACTGACATTGGTGTCGATGGACTAGGAACCTAAGACTGACATCCTGAAGTAGTCAGTGCCTGTTCAGCAACATCAAAGGTTGCTACTTCCGATGCCTCCATGGTATGTAAAACATGGTCCAAAAATACACGGACTAAGTTTCATAGATACAGTTGTATCCATATACGTAACATACGTATCTACTGCTGGTACTCACGTAGGAATTCACTCCGATCGCCCGCCATATTGAAACGCCTTCATGACCCAAAATTTGAAGGTCGAAAGCGAGGACCTTTGTACATTCTTCGACCATGGCAGCTACCACTGTAGTAATCGAAACTAGGTAGACAGGTAGAGTGGTAGAAAATGTAGGTGTTTTCATCCACTCGCGATCCCTAAAACGAAAGAACTAACAGTGGTTCGAGACTTCGGTAGCATGTTTCAATACGCCGCGGTTCGTGTTCTCACTAATCGGACAATATTTTGTATTCGTTTTTATTCTAATTCCGAGCATACATGTCGTGAAGCACGTGCTTATTCATATATCTATAATTCATACCCCACTCATCGCCTTCAGACCATGCAACCTCAATCACAGACAAGAGTCAACAACCAGCAAATCATTTCCAGAAACCTCCAGCTCTCACTGCGTGCCTCGAGCTCTCATAAATTTAAATACCACACAACTCATCCCATTGGTTAATTGTGTTATTAAATTATTATCCAACAACATAATTCCCATGAAATAAAATTTTATTGTAAAGTGCAAATAGTTCGCCCATTCGGCGGACTGTCTGTTGTGCTATGTGCCGGAGGCAGCTCGGTCTGTCAACCATGTCGGGCCAGGTTCTCTGGGTTGTGTCTGTCTTCCAAGAGGTGTAGAAGAGGCACAGAAGACAATGGCTGACTCCGAGCATACATAATTAATAATAGTCTCAGTTGGCAGATGGCACTGCATATTCCGCACTCCGAGGAGTTGTGCGGTGTGAATGGACACCGCCACTTAGCAAATATGAAGGACGGGGAAGTCAATCTTTGTGTTTTTGTTTTTTATTCATTTTGGACAGCATCGTCGAACAAGAAATGTAAATTTATCGAGGATTCCTTCTTGTTGAGGCAATCATAAATTAGTCGGCCACCCTCTCTCGCGGGAGCTAATTGAAATTGTAAATTTGGACTCAGTGCGAGTGTAAGTGGAGAGTTTCCCGCAGACCTGTACCTGTTGGGCAGAATTCGCATAATTTTTTTTTGTATTTGTGGATGTAGCCTTGGATGTAGTTTAGGGACGGAATCATGGACCTTGAATTATTAGCCATTAAGAGGAGAATTTTTGTGTCTACATGTCGTCATGTCTGGCTGAACGTGCGGATATATTTCAATCATGTTAAGGGAACCAGTGTTTGTTGAATGCATGTACGATGTATTAATGTTCAAGGCTGAGGCGAGTTGGCTGGTGTATTGTATGGGGTTTGGCGCCTTTCAGCCTTATGGGGATTGTCTTCTGCGTTACACGATTTGTTAGAATGCTGTAGACGTGAACTCTCATGGGGGGAAGGGATGCAGACATGATTTTGAAATCATGAAGTGGAAAGGATTAGGGCTGAGAGTTCGTGGGTACCTATACTAACTCGTCTCAACGTAGGTTGCTCTATTTGAGCAGGCAGTCTTTATGACGGATTCAAAGACTGCCAGCAGATGCACATTGATCTACTATATGCCAATAGTGAGGTTGATTCAGGTTAGCTACACTGGAAAACAGGCAGACGTGTGGCTATCAGTTCCATGTAGTCCTGGTGATTCCGTAATTTTTAATTCAGTTCCTCTGTTGCCTGTCGTCTCCTCCTTCTAACAGTCGACTGACTATATTTTTGCGATTTGGAGATACATACGTTAGTAGATGAACCGTGGCCAGAGTTCTATTTCACCACAATTTCAGTGTCATCCGAGGTGTCATAGCTCGATTTGTACTATGACTCAAATCTGCCTCGTCACTGTCGTCCTCTTTTTTATATCTTTGAGTCCTTTATTGCTAGATCACATTTCCGAGACTGGATACTATTGATCCTGTTTTTCGTGTAGAAGATTCCTATTCAGTTTCAATGGCAGGAGTCTAGGTTGACGCCATAAACTCAAACCATAGGTAGGGAGCAAAAGTCTGTGTTGTGTCTTGTGCAGCATCCTGCAGTTGAGGGCAGATGTTTTTGAAATATTTGTCTCGAACATTCTCAAAGAGTCCTCCTGTTGATGGCAACTGATATTAACTATCCAAACTGCCGTTGAACTCTTTATCAGCTCGAACTCTTTCAGTAGTTTGGTCCTTAATTTAACTATCGTCAGTGAGTAGAGACATCGTTAAGTATTTTCAAAGGCTTAACATGGCGAAATATATGTCCTTGGTTATCTCAAGGGAAACATTTCGGTCTCAGTCGACTAGGACTTGTGGACCAAACGGGCACCAACTCGAAGAGACGGCGCAGTAGAGCTTGGTCTCGTCTTAGGTGGCACACTCTTTTGCGAAAGGGCTTTGTGTATTGATTGATCGATTCTTCGTTCCCTTTACTCCTACAGGTATTATTGGTTGTGATATCAAAAGCATCCTCAAAACACCTTCCGTGGAACTGCATTTTCTGTCCGCATATTGACACAATTCTCTAATCTAACCAGCTTTTAGTAAGAATATCAGTTTCTCAAGTCTTAAGTCATAAAGTCCAATGGATCCGTTTGTCTGTCAGTTTTCTATACCTAGAGCTCTGGCGTTCACTATTCAAATAGTTGACTAGTCAAAGGAGGGTCCCACTGGGCATACCTTTCGTTTTCCGTTTAACCAATTTTGGGCCCATATTGGTTCTGCCACACAAAGTTTTTGGCAGGCTTCATCAAATCTCTGGCCTGCAGTCACTTCACAACCAAATCGATTTATCTGTTCATCAATTGCCATAAAACCTCTGCAAACCGCAGGAAATGATGATGATATCGTCTGTACAGCCCAGTAGTTGAATACACGAAGGAAGCTGTCTGTCGTCCTAGCAAGATGGATCCCAAAATATACATACTTTCCAGTAAAATCAATAAGATAGTGTCCGAGCTCGTTGGCTATGCAGTTTTGGAGTTGAAAATGACTGATATCAGAGATTTAATCGAGACCTCAGTCATGATACACATGATCTCTTCCAGAAAAATCACTGTAATGATTGGCAAGAGTGAACGAGACTCTTGTGTATAAGAAGACATCCCAGCATCATCTACATAAGCATTTGCTTGGTATGCTTCCTCTTACAGAGTTCAGCCCGGAGATCCAAAGCATAGAGAACACTCTTCCTTGCGCAGCTGTTCTACTTATCAACCTCCCTACTACGCCGTCCGTCTGTTTTGAGCTAATAATTCTGTTTCCAAGCTCGAGGCAGTCAGTCGTAAAACACTGCCAGAGTGTATCCTTTTCAATCTTAAATTTTTGGAATACTCCACACCAGCCAGTGCAATAACGTTTATACTATGGCTATGTAACCTAACTAATGTGTACTAACTACAAACGAGCTTGGTGCGTGCATTGGAGGCAGAGAATTTTTGAGTCGGAAAAAGTGTGGATAAATAGGTTACGCATACGCCACAGAGCCAGCTACGCACATTTCGAAAATACCATCTATCTCTTAGCCAAATTCTAGCTGGATCCTCTGTTTCTGCATATCCTAAGGCCACACGATCTTGGCTGACACAGAAACAGAACATTTTTCAGTCGGAAAATGTGTGGATAAATAGGTTACGCATACGCCACCGAGCCAGCTTATTGCATTTTTAAAAAGAAACTAGTATTTGGCCCACCCTGTGCATATGTAGCTCACGAAGGAAGTATATACTTTAAAAAATAACTCTAACAGGTGAGACAACTGAACTAGTTCACAATGTCATTTATTATAGTTCAGCAAGTTCAGGAATACTCTGCGTCCATATGTCATAGTTCAGTAAGAACAGCTGAACAAAATTGAGCACTTTTTGGGTTGTTTGTGGGTATTGGGCATGAGTAGCATGAGCACATCGTTGTGTTGAAGGGAATTTTTCAAATGTGTGTGTCCAAATCCCATAAAACCGAATTTTCTGAGCAGTGAACTAAACTGAACTAAAAGAACGAACTAGTTCAGCAAACAGATTTGAACTAAATTCAACGCTCCCTGAACTGAACTCAAATGCACAAGCCTGGCTTATACCGATTTTTCTTTGCTCTGAGCATGCTGGGGAACTGACTTAAGTTTGCAATAATGCAGGGTCTATCAGCTTCTCCAGAACCTTCAGATACATTGTTTTGGTCTACTCCAAGATTTGTTCATGACAAAGTGCCAAATCAGTGGCTACTAGTGGATCTGGATGATAATGGCATTGGAGTGTTGACATTTGCCATTTACTGCCCAAACTCACCTCAGCATAGGTTAAACGTTCCAGCCAACTGGTGATGGTATCTCGTGCGTCCAGTTATGTACATACATTTGCTCATCATTAGCAGGTACACTGCATGCTCGGATAGCCATCGTTACATTTATGTCATACAACCATAACGCTCAGAAGCTTCTTACATAACCCAATCGTACAGCAAAATATCCAATGTCACTGTTTTGATATTCGCGCTCACTTCCACTATGCTCCGCTAATGAGCTTAATTTATCTCTCCCCGACCGAATAGGATATTAAATAACTCCCACAACTGCAGGCTTTCAGAAATATAACCAATTAAGCCCCTCTCGGATAAAGTTGTCATATTGACATTCACTTGCTCGAGTCCGCGATGCCGGTTGTCGGTTGTTGGTTGTCGGCTGCCGGTTACAAAACGCTTTTCAACCGGAATCCGGATAACGCTGTGCTATGCAACATTGTTCGCGCAGAAAAAAAAAAAACAGAATGAAAAATCATATCTAATTATAAATTCATAATTATTATTGAAAGCCAACAACTAGCAACATAGCCAGCCACTAAGCTGAAATTATTTGTCCATATTCTGACTCGAAATTGTTTTCATTTTTATCCGCGTAATTCTGTTTTTTTTTTCTTTTTTTGTTATTTGTTTAAGCGTCACTAGTCAAGTGACTGCTATCAGTGCTGAGCACGTCGTCACTGCCGACACCAGCAGCAGCAGCAGTAGTACCGCCACACCGGTTACCACCAGTTGTCGCAGCCGTCAATGTCATTTGCAAACTTAAGCTTTAGCTTTAGTACGAGTATCTACGGTTTTGGTATACCTACTTTTTTTTACATAATTTTATTTTTATGTCCGAAAGATACTCATACTGCACACCAGGGGCAGCACATACTCGTATGACTGACTGACTCAGTGGAGATTTATTTTCTGCTGCGACATAGTACAGATTTTAATTGTTTCGCGTCGAGACAATGAAATCGAGTTCTTGAAGTTTAGATAAGAAAATGGTGTTCCACATGACTAAAAATTTAAGTAAGTGGCACAATGTATCCAAGTTTGCACTGATACCGCTTGGCTTTATTGCGCCGCGCCGCGCCGCTGGAGTATCGAGTAGATGTTAACAGCGGGGAATCAGGGACTAAGCTATCAGTCTACTGGGTGTGTGAGTCCCTTCTACCTTCGAGCATAAACCTACTTTCGGTTCCAGTTCCAGGGAAACAGATAAAAAGAAAAACAAGGTTTACAGTCATCAGCGATCACCTTGTTCGAAGTCGAATTATCTATGTGAACACAAATTTGTTTTTTGTTTTTGGAGCAGATTTGGTTTTTTTTTGTATTTTTTTTGTTCTTTAGACTCTTATCTCTGCGTTTAGTGATAATTTAGAAATAATTGATAAGGAGGAGGAGAGAAGGAGAAGTCTAAACAAATTTAGTTGTGAGGCGGTGAATTTTTTGTTTTTGAAATTCCGTAGAATTTTTCATTGTCAATGAGTTGCACAATGTCTTGAAATGTTCTAGCTGGAGGAGAGTCAATTCTGAGATTATGATTCATTCGCATAGTTACGTGCTGATTTACTAATGCTGTTGAAATCTGATCTCATTCCTACAAGCTACTGTAAGAAACGGAAGGAAAAAGTCTCTTGAAATGCAAAATCTTCACATATCTCCTCTTCCTAAGCGTTTTGGGTCAAATGCACGAAATTGAGCAAAAAACCGAAATCGCATGACTTAGACTTTGGTGTACTCAGTTGCCCGCTTCCTAGGATTTGGGAAGAACTGGGGTGTACCAGGGTCAACCATGGAAAAAGTCTCTTGAAATGCAAAATCTTCACATATCTCCTGTTCCTAAGCGTTTTGGGTCAAATGCACGAAATTGTGCAAAAACTTGACCGAAAAACCCAAATCACATGACTTAGACTTTGGTGTACTCAGTTGCCCGCTTCCTAGGATTTGGATAGAAATGGGGTGTACCAGGGTCAAGCATGGAAAAAGTCTCTTGAAATGCAAAATCTTCACATATCTCCCCCTCCCTAGCGTTTTGGATCAAATGCACAAAATTGAGCAAAAAACTTGAGCAATAAACCCAAATCGCATGATTTAGACTTTGGTGTACTCACTTGCGCGCTTCCTAAGATTTGGGAAGAAATGGGGTGTACCAGGGCCAAGCATGGAAAAAGTATCTGAAATGCAAAATCTTCACATATCTCCCCTTCCTAAGCGTTTTGGGTCAAATGCACGAAATTGAGCAAAAAACCGAAATCGCATGACTTAGACTTTGGTGTACTCAGTTGCCCGCTTCCTAGGATTTGGGAAGAACTGGGGTGTACCAGGGTCAACCATGGAAAAAGTCTCTTGAAATGCAAAATCTTCACATATCTCCCCTTCCTAAGCGTATTGGGTCAAATGCACGAAATTGAGCAAAAAACCGAAATCGCATGACTTAGACTTTGGTGTACTCAGTTGCCCGCTTCCTAGGATTTGGGAAGAAATGGGGTGCACCAGGGTCAAGCATGGAAAAAGTCTCTTGAAATGCAAAATCTTCACATGTCTCCTCCTAGCATTTTGGGGCATTGGTCCATTTGACAATTGGAGCGTCACATCTCTATAGGATGAACAGATGTGCAGATTCATCCTACCAACGCAAAATGGTACCAATTTGGTTATATCTTTCTTGGATCTCGCTTATTGCTATACAAGTTTCTGGACTCCAAGATTTTACAAAACGTGGACTTGAATCGGGAGCCAATATTTATATTTTTGGCCCGTTTTTTAGGAACATATAGTCTGTGATATTAATCCATGGGTGTTTCTTGAGCAATCAGTTCAGGGCCTTGTTTATGGCCTATTTTAACTTTTACTTTAGTCCACTTTTGAGTCTTGACTTGTTGGAGTTAGACTCAAACCCTCTTTTCGATCATTGTCAACCGATTTATGGGATCAGTGATGTGTAAACACATTTTGTCAAAACTCTAAAATTTGTCTAAAAATTCTTTTTGTCATCTCAAAGCGAAAGGTTTGAAAATTATCGACGCAGTTAATATACTAAAAAAAACAAAGCAGAAAACGGAACAAGGCCAGGAAATTTTGGCCAAGCATGGACTCCCGCTCTTTATGCTCACTTTCGATAGGAGTGAAAATGTAGACGTTATTTACAACATTAAAACAATTTTAAATATCGTAATTAAAATCGAACCAATGCGTACGAACACAAGATCGATACCCCAGTGCAAACGCTGCCAAGGTTTCAATCACACCCAAGCATATTGCCAAAAAGACCCAAAATGCGTAAAATGTGCTGGTAACCACCTATCAGAAAGATGTGACCTTAATAGGCAAGCCCCGGCGACGTGCATAAACTGCAAAGGTAACCACCCAGCAAACTATAGAGGTTGTGAAGTAGCTAAGGAGCTCCAAAAACGACGCGATACATTCAAGAATACTTCAGTCAAAAACGCACAGCTGATTAAAGAAAGACGAGTAACTATTAAGGAAAAAGTTACGAACGAAATTAAACCCACTAAAACTAAAACGAAAGGAGACCAAACCAAAGTTCCTCTAACAAAAAATAATGAAAAGCCAAAATCTCCAAGGGTGCAATCATACGCTCAAACCGTATCACAAGCAAACAAACCGCCTAGTGTTACGGTAGACCCAATCTCGCAAGTCTTCACTATTATTCTCGCAAAACTTGAGGAGCAAACCAAGATTAACAAGACCATATTTGACAAATTGAGCAAGCTCGAGTTTAAACCACGAACAAAAAGAACTCCCACATGATCATGAAACGGTTATTAAAAATTCTAACATGGAACGCAAACGGCCTCCAACAAAAAATCACCGAACTAGAGGTATTCCTGCGAAACGATAATATTGACATATGCTTGATATCTGAAACTCATTTGACAAAAGAATCTAAGGTAAAAATAAGAGGATTTCGTGCGTATCACGCTTATCATCCTTCTGGGAGACCCAGAGGCGGATCCTCCCTATTCATTAAAGACTGCATTAAGCACTCCATGAATACAACGATTGAACTTGACATTATGCAAGCAACTTCAGTTCGTGTTAAAAACAAGAACTCATACTACAACATCGCGTCCATTTATTGTCCCCCACGATGCACAATTAAAAGTAACGACTTTGCAGATCTCTTCAACTCGTTTGGAACGAATTTCATTATTGGTGGTGACTTTAATGCAAAACACACCTTCTGGGGTTCAAGATATAACTCGCCAAAAGGTAGACTCCTATACGAAGTTGGTATGCAATACGGGGTTGACTTCTATTCGACAGGGCAACCGACATACTGGCCCTCCGATGCTGCAAAAACACCTGACCTGATAGACTTCTTCATAACAAAGGGAGTATCTCCAAGTTTTGCAAAAGTAGCGGAAAGTTTTGATCTCTCCTCAGATCACTCACCGGTAATCTTAACAATAAGTGACCAACTAATGAAAGTAGAAGGCGTGCCTAGATTAACTAACAACAAAACCAACTGGAACGGCTTTAAAAATGATTGCGAAGAAAATATCATCTTAAACGTGTCACTAAAAACACCACTCGAAATAGAAGACGAACTCGATAAATTTATTGAATCTATTCAGTATGCCGCATGGAAAAATACTCCATTAAGGAGAAGAGTAGTCAAACGCAGCGAAGTTAATTATCCGCCCGATATAAAAGAGCTCATTCGTGAAAAGAGAAGAGCACGTAAAGTATGGCAACAAACCCGTGCCCCCCAACATAAGACATACTCAAATTACTTAAGTAATAAACTTAAAAAAGAGATTCAAGAGTTAAAAAATAGCGAGACCACTGTTTATCTTGAAGGCTTAACAGCCGAAAAGAGTACAAACTATTCGCTCTGGAAAGCTATAAAAAGCGTAAAAAAACCACAAATGCAATCAGCACCAATCAGAAAAGACAATGGCGAGTGGGCAAAGGATGACAAAGAAAAGGCCGACCTTTTTGCCAAACATCTGGAGGAAACGTTTAAACCATTTGAAGGTCCAATATTAATAGAGGATCACAGAAGTATGACAATGACATCTGACAGCTTTAGAATAAAAAGAGTGTCACTAACCGAACTTTACAAAGAAATAAAACAACTGAAAAATAACAAAGCCCCAGGTTTTGATTTAATAACCGGACAAATCCTTAAGCAATTACCACAAAAAGCACTAATGAAACTGCTGCATTTAATAAACGCTTCGCTTAGATTGCTACACGTTCCAGATGCGTGGAAGGTAGCAGAAGTGATAATGGTTCCGAAACCGGGAAAATCTCCTAATGACAAAAAATCGTACAGACCAATATCGCTCCTTCCAATAATATCGAAGGTATTTGAAAGGCTCCTATTGAAACGCATGCAACCAGTTATTGAAGAAAGACGACTCATACCTGATCATCAATTCGGGTTTAGAATCAAGCATTCCACAATCGACCAGGTTTACAGAATAACCGATGAAATTGAAAAAGCCCTAGAAGGACGAAAGATTTGCTCTAGCGCTTTTCTTGACGTCTCCCAGGCTTTTGACAAGGTTTGGCTCGATGGCTTGAAATACAAACTAAGACAGGTCCTGCCGGAACACCTAAATAAGATCTTAGAATCCTACCTTGAAAATAGACTATTTCGTGTTAAACACGGAACTGAATACTCCGAGTTCAAGGAAATAGCAGCCGGAGTTCCGCAAGGAAGTGTCCTTGGTCCAATTTTATTTTTGCTGTATACTCGAGACATACCCCAAACTGAAGGCACCGTAGTAGCTACGTTCGCGGACGATACGGCAATTTTAGCAACGGATAGTTCAATTGAGTCAGCAACTGATAAACTCCAACAAGCTTTGGACAAAATCTGTGACTGGACAAAACAATGGCGCATTGTTCTTAACGAGACCAAATCGACGCATGTGAACTTTACATACAAGAAAATAAACAATCTACCCGTTTTTATAAACTCGGTACAAATTCCACATGCAAATGAAGCTAAATATCTAGGGATGACACTAGATGCGAAGCTCAAGTGGAAAACGCACGTTAAAAAAAAACGCGATGAGCTTGAAAATCGTTTTAGAGAAATGTATTGGCTCCTTGGAAGATATTCCAAGCTAAGTGTACATAACAAACTGCTTATATACAAGCAAGTGCTTAAGCCTATATGGACATACGGCATACAACTCTGGGGTTGTACTAAAGGAAGCAATAGAGAATTTATTCAATCATTCCAAAATAAAGTGATAAGACGAATCGTAAATGCTCCCTGGTATATTAGAAACAATGATATACAAAGAGACTTAGGGATCGCTACTGTGAACGACGAAATAACAAACTTCGCTAGGAAGCTCCATCTTCGCCTTCATAGTCACTGTAACCATGCTATACTCCAAATATTGGACGTGAGAAACCTTATGCGCCGACTTCAAAGAACGAAACCGTTCGATCTAGCGCAATAAGAAGCAACCGCATATAATGACGGCATTAGCAGGTGATTTTGCTGAAAATCTACCTGCCTCACGCGAATATTATTGAAGCTTAAACTACTTGTTAAGGAAACTTAGTTGTAGTAAACAAAAATAATAAAAGGGAAGGGTGTGTTTAGTCAGTAAAAATCTGACACTACTATGAGTATACGGTGTCTCATAGTGTCTTTTGAAGATTCTCACCAACCCACGGAAAAAAAAAAAAAAAAAAAAAAAAAAAAATCTCAAACGATGCGAATGCATCTCATTCTTGTTCAAGTTAAGTTCAATCTTCAACTCCATTGTTTCCCCTCGGACAAATCAACTTCATTAATTTAATTATCCTCTCTTATGCCTCGCCACCACTGGTGTTCTTTTCATCTTCGATTCACATTCCTTGGTGGTCCACTACACCAGCAGCGTGTCGAAATAAGACCAACCAGTCAACATATCAACAGCATCAGTCAAACATGGGGAATGCAAGATCCAACTCAACTGATACCACAACAAGGCTTCTCGCTTACGCACACTGCCAAAGGAATCGATCTGCTCCTCGCTCACACAATAAATCACTCAATAATAAAATCATTCGCCATTAAAAGTCACATCAGAGCCTCCAAACAGACACATAGCTCTGGCTCTCGTTCCCCCTCCCCTAAGGCGGATCGACGCCACCGTCTCGCGGCTTACAGTGCCTGAACTTCATTCAAGTTCCACTTTAAAATGTTTGTCTTGTCTGACCGAAGCCGTCACCGCCGCCGCCGACCATTTTGGCAGTGTGTACACATTTCGCAGGACAATTAAGCGGATTTTGGGCAAGGTTACGCCGCACACGCACACACACACGTACACGGCCATCAGACGCATTTCTTGAAGCCACGCAACGCGAACGCGGCGAAGCCTTGTCATGCACAGAGCCTGTGCTGTGATTTTTCTGAGTCTCGTTCAGTCTGATGCTTCCCATACTGCTTGTCCTCTATGCCGAGACACAGCCAAGGAACGAAACCAAAAAACAAAAAACACAATCCCTTTCCCTGTGTGTGAGTGTGAGACACAAAATTGTAAAAAAGACAAATTTCCCACGATAACAAAAAGCCCCGAACCGACCGAACTCCCTGCCTATCAGTCAGGGAGTCAGACCGCCGAGGATGAGATTCCCTTCGAAGTACCACGAAGGGAAGGGAAACGCTCAAGAAAACGAAAAAATAAGAAGCAGAAGGTTCTCCAGCTCTCACCCTCGTACGGCGGTGTGTGAGTGTTTTTTTTTTTTTTGTTTTTTTCTTGTCTTCCTCCTTTCTTATCCCTGATTTCCTTCTTTTCATTCGGGTTCGCCTCTGTGTGTGTTCGATTTGGTTTCTATCGTATACGTGCTGCTTCTTGTCATACTACGGCACGGAGAGCCCATCGCTTTATCGGTGTTAAGTGTGTGTGGGTTCGGTTAAAGTGTATGGTATGGAGTTTTCCAAAAAAAAAAAAAAAACAATTTTTCTTAATCCGAATATTTCCCACAGGAACTGTAAGCAAAGACGATGAAGTTGATGGTTTTTTTTTTTTTGTTATTCTCTCCTCGTTTTCCTTTTCCTCTTTGGTGTGTGAGAATGGGAACAGGAGAATAGGCTTTTGCAGTGGAAGATGTCCTTAATTTACAAAACAAAAAGGAAGTGTGAGAGGAGTATGGAAATGGTTTGGTGTGTTTTCTTTGGGAATTTTTTGTTTTTTTTTTTGTCAGGAAGTAGGACAGCGTACGGAAGGAAGCCTGTCAGAATTCATGATGCCCGTCTAAGAGTGTTGACCAAAAAAAAAGGAATAACTTCCCAATGCGCTGAATGCTGCAGCACTGCAGATCTCTAAAAATTGAGAGCACCCTCAAGTGCCATTAAGAAAAAAAAAAAAAAATGAAACTTAATTCATTTTTATTTGAATTTAATTTTTAAAGAAATTTTTATCGAGACTGGAAAATGAAAAATTGAAAGAATTGTGTCAGGGGGAAGGGGGAGAGTGTTTTTTTTTGGTTTTTATTGTTATTTATGAGAAGCACCATCTGAAGTGGGGTCTGCAGTGGTGCCAGGCAGTATTGGTTACCCTTTGGTGTAGCTACTGAGACATTGAATCGTCGGATCGTTTTCGAAATCGAGTACATACTACGAAAATGTGTTTCGAAACGAAGTGCCGAGGAATGGGAATTCTCACGATAGTTGGCCTTAGATGGATCGGATTAAGACAAAGGCAGATGCCGCCGCCCGCGTAGGAGTATGGATTTCAGAAATGACACCCATGACAGTCTGAAGACCGATTACTAGGTGTAGGGGTTAGCTCTATCTACTTAGTTTTCTGGGAGTGTAACGATGGCGAGACATGCAGCTTATCACCGAAAAAGGTTCTTTGGATCTATAGGGGCTTTGATGAGACCTTTTCTAGATTATGCGTCGGTTGTTGGGTGTAGAGGGGCACTAAGTACAAAGAACAGTCAGTTATAAATGGTCTTTTTGAATTATCTTCCCTTGATACTTCTATCCTTAGACGGAAACTTATCCTACGACCTTAGTTCCAGGGATATGCCGCCTGATGCAATGACAATGACACCGGAACTTCGAATTTGTTTGCGTTCAGGACTGGTATGGTTCTGAGCCTAGACTGGACTGTCGTCTTATCTTCATGAATAGCTCCAATACCGTGCGGTGCTGTTGTCATCGTGGAGACTGACAACACTTTATTTCACTCATTGCTAGGAAAGCCTAATCCTAATGGCTGTCGATACTATTGTTCAAAATAGGTGACGGGGTCGGAGACAAGCTTCGTCTCTAGCGACCTCTACCGAATATTGTAACAAATTCCAAAATAGTGCGGGAATGCATTGAATTTGGTCGCAAGGTTGAACTCTTTGAGTCCCAGGTAGCACTTAGATTGCGAAAAATCTGTGCTCAGGACTTCAACCTGCCTCAAGGGACATTTTCAGCATGCAGTCAGGCCAAAAATAGAATCCCGAATGTCTGTAAGAAATCAGCGGTTGATTTCTTCCTCTCACCGGAGAAGGCTGTGCATAAATTGTTGCGGTAGATACGGGACACTTTAGTGTGGCAGGCTGAAGAGGTAAATACGTCTGCCTGCGACGGTTGTGGAAAGTGTGACGAAACTCCTATTATCCTGCCTTCAGCTGGCAGATTACGTGGTAAGTGCTGTACAGTATCAGCCTACTCATCATTGAAGTGTGTTCTCGGCTATCAAATTGAAGAAATTCCAGCAATTCATCGGAGAGATTTCCATGCTCCAACCAACCTATCCACCCATCCTATCCCACCTGTACTACCATTATTCTGGGATCTGTTAGGTGGTACCCCGAATTAGAAATCAAGACCATTGAGTGGATAAAATTGCTTCTTTTCTATCAATCAGTTCCTTTCCTATGATCTAGATTTAAACACTTGTTCGTGGAGTCCTCCTATCCTTTCCTAAATGCCTCCAGTACCAGGTTGCAAGTCGGATAAGATCCCCATCTATCAGTGCGTGACACATAAGGGATTCTTCTACTGAATTGTGGCAGATTCAAGGATTCTGTGATTCACGAAACAGTACGTTAGCTGGTCGAAAGCTTGAGACATTTTGCCTAAGTCATGGGCATAACATTCAAATAAGTTCTGCTTCTACAGCACTCCATCTTGGCCAATCTCATCGGATTTTCAGGATCATTGGTGACATCTGCTTTGTGTCGGTCTAAAGTCTTTGGTAGGTGTTCGGCTGTGTGGATCCGAATATGGTAAATCCATGCATTGTAAGGTGTCATCCAACAAGAGGTCTTATTTCTAAATTCGTGCCTTTGTTGAACCGTCAACATTGGTTATCGATTGTCATTGCCATCAATCTTACCGACAAAGTTGTCGTTGTCAAGCTCGTAGTCCTTTTGGTCATCATCAAGCGCCGTTTTGCACAGATATTGGATAACCGATAAATTTGAACGTTTAGAACAGGTTAGTGATGCCAAGGTTCCAACTTGTCGTCATGGGTCAGGTGAGTTCATTTCGAAACAAACATAGGAATAGGACCTCTCCGGAGTCACTTTGCACATATCTTTAACATAAAGATCTTGTCCTACATGGCTATAAGGCACAGTTGTGTCTTTTGGTGAGATTTTTAGGTTGGCAATGCCTATGGGCCATTACTTTTCGAAAAAGATGCTGGTGCATCCGTTTTCGTCAATGTATTCGACTACCATCTGACTTTTTTCGATTACAACTGATAGAAGGACTGCGCCACATGACACAAAGCTGGTAGAACTATGGTCCAATTGTGTGACATTTTCATGCGATTTCTTGAAATTGAGAACTCAATTGGCCACCGAATTCATCCCATTTAACCCCATAAGGCTTATTCCTTTTGGCTCTATGTTGAAGGCTAAGTTTATACCAAAGCTTCGCCAATGAAAACTTGGTGAAAAATTCCATCAAAAAAATGACTATTTGTAGGCAGAGCCAAGGTGGACATTGAACAAGTGTTGCATTCCATATATTCTAACCTCAGAGTTCGTATTTTGGAAAAAAAGCCAAAATGACCAGTTTTCATAAAAATGTTCCATTTTTTCAATTAAAATGACACTGTCTGTGTTCACTGTTTGAAAGCCGTGCACTCCACAGAAGCAAGGATAAGCCCTTTCATAGTCTGGGACACTGGGACAGACAGTGGCAACGTCGTGAATGCTAACAAATGCCTTGAAGACAACAAAGTCAGCTTGCCCGGACTTAGTGATATGTACGACTGTGGTTGTGATGATCCGGTATTAGCTTTGAGAGATCCTCTGAGGATGGCGTACTGGGTTTTGTCCAAAGTATACTATAAAATGAATATACGATCCGATGTCGATATGAGGGGCGAAAGGATGCGAGACAGAAGTGACAGACTGGCATCAGCTCCAGCAACATTTTTCTGGCTAAAATTTGTATTGCTGTCTTCCTATGCATTCCAAGTCGGTCCCTGTTTTAGCAAGGCTCTGTACCAAGGCCTCTTTACCTTGACATGAAACTCTAGTTCCCCAACGGCCTTAGTCACTTAAGTACCTGATACCATGAGGTGGTTTGAAAAACCATACCACTGCTGGCTGAATAATCACCGATTCCGACCGACCCCCCACACCCCCTCACAGAAGAGAATCAATAAAGTTGTAAATTCCTCAAATTCTATAAATTCCCCCTCACTCGTCGCCGTAGATTACATCAAATCCCAGCACTGTTAATCAATATTCATGTGACTTCCTTTTATCTTCGCCAGAACGAGTACGAGTACATCCCTCAGCAATGGGCCATGCTCAGCGCTACTCATTCGCCATGTTTGCTATTTTTATTCAAAAAAATAACAAAAACAATTTTTTTGTTTTATCGTTCCACGGAATAAAATATGTGTCTCGTGGCCAAGACAAAAGGAAAGCGAACTCGAAAATATTTGGAAATCATGGCTACCAACAGAAAGCACATCTCGAAAACGAGTGTACACAGACCGTAGATAAGGCAGCTTCGGCGCTGTTTTGCTTTCGAAATCTCGCACTCTGGCGGGATGGGACTCTTGCAAGTAACTCTGTCGCTGTTTGTTCGAAGTCGCTGCTGGCCCAGGGAGGGACGGTTTCTTCAAGAAAAAAACAAAAACGCTCTCTTCCCGAGGGGATATCACTACCCGCGCGGAGACCTTGAAAACCAACTCCAGACCTCGAGTGTAGCACATGAACATAAATTAAAATTCATTTTCAAATCTGATTCCAACGCCCTCTCCCCCTCCAATGACAAATTTTCAAAAAAAAAGCGAAAAAAAAAAGATAATTAACAAATAATTACTGTGACGTAAGTGCAACAGAACACACAGTACGACGCGCTGCTCCACGTTACTGATAACGAAACCGTGTGTGCACGCTATCAACAAGCCGCCCCGCCATATAGCCATATAGCGAGTGCGGCCGCAAGTAACAAGGGCAAAACGCCGTTAGACAAAAAAAAAAAAACAAAGATACTTAGATACAGATATCCGTGAATGTATGAACGAACTTATTTTTTTGCTGTGCTGTCTCTGCTTTTGTTTTATCGCGGTTTGTTGTTAGATATTTATTATGACTTTGGTATGTCGCGCAAAGTTTTCATTTTGTTTTTTTGTTGTTTTTTTGTTTTGTTTATATTATTAGGGTATTTAGCAATATAAGCAAGGGCGATAAATACCAAGCCATTGTTTGGATGTACTCGTATGCATATGCCTGTGAGGTGTTGGGCAAATAGCTACGAATGTACATATGTATCTCCGGTAAATGGTTGTTAAGTATTTGAATGGGGATATAATAGAATAGAATGGTGTGTGGAAACTCTCGGACTGATAAGCAAATTGAATGACAACACACAGTTGCCGTGCTAGGGCGGCGCAGGGGGAGGTGCCTTGCCAATAATATAGTTTATATGGTGTTGGGGGGGTTTTTTTTTGGTTTTTTTTTGGTTTTTTTTTTGTGCAAAAATAAATCAGAGAAGCTTGGTGCGTTGTGCAAATTTTGCGAAAATGTACCTAGAAACGTACTTAGTATGAAGGTAATTCAAACGAACTTGTTGCAGTAATATTACATCAGCAGGGTCGGGGGTTTTACCTGTTTTAGTCATGAGATGCAGCACAGTTTATCTGTCAGCTGTCAAAAAGTGTCTCCTGTAAGGCACTGACCGTGGATTACAGAAATACTGTCTGTGAGGAGGAGTTCCACAAGGTTCGGTGCTAGGACCAATACTATTAAGTTTCAGTTTTAAGAGTAAAATCCCTTTTTCCTTTCTGTGTAATACAAATATTTGGCGCAACAGGTCCTTGGGACCCAGGGCCTAGGTTCTCAGAACGATTCGTGTTGCGCGTGTTATATTCTTCACACGAATGGAAGGGTCCTGAGGTTTTAGGCCGTTTCCGAAGGGCAATTTGTTATTTCAGAAACTTTTTCATGACAGTTGTACTCTCCGATGTTTGTCAGATGTTCAGGAGAGCCTGTGGAAGAAATCGTAGATGTTTTCTGGGGATTGAACCTGGATTCTCTTGCTGCATAGTAACGACTTGCGTCACGGTGGTCTAATACCAAGACTAAGACTACATAAGTCTTACAATCTCACTTACTATCTAAAGCTTCAGACTTAATCAGAGTAAAGCTGGTTGAAGTCGCAAATGGAAAGGTTTGAGTTAACCTTCCGAAACATACCGACAATTGGTTTGTTGGAGCCATACGAGGTAAGGTGGGTCGGTAGATAGAAAAGTCGAGGACATCCTAAACAACGGTTAGTATGGAAAAAATACATTTTTAAGGGAAGGGTAATCGAGGGAACCTAAGAGTAGTCAAAGAATGAAGAGAATGTCAGCTAAGTCCATGTGATCCTCTAGGTTTTTTAAGTTAACGAGATTGATAGGGAGATGAGATGAGAGAGTTGTTCCAGAATAGACCTCGAAGGGTGAAATGAAAACGGAGCTCAAACTTGAGTAACATTCTCAAAAGTGTGCAAAGTAAGGCAGTGTAGAATGACTTGATCACGTTTGGGTTGGAGAAGGTTCGGGATTGCACTGGTTGGACTTACCTGGGAAAGAAATTGACTGGCATTTGGCAATGTTGAAGCATCAGATCGACAAACTTTCAAATTTTTTTCTTAAATTGAAGTTTAAGCCTTGTGACGAAGAAATGGTTTTAAACAAATTTGGGTCATCAGTGGAGAGGCCAACACGGAAATGGATAATGAATGATGAAAGGGGACCTAGGTGACTGCCTTTTGGGTGGATACAGGCCAAAAGACTGGACCTTAAAAACGATTTTCCAGCTACAAAGTCATCCTTTTCAACAATACGGGTTCAATGCCGAGGCCAGATAGTTTAATGAGAAGTAATTGATGAGAAGTCTTGCTGAAATCGGTTGCAAGATCAAAGGCTGCTTTTCCACTTTGTGTGTTTCCGAATTTTCGGCTTAACAAGGACGCAAGTTATAGACTTTGTATTGCAGTCAGGACCGAACAAGCAGGTCGATCAGTATCTCAGGGTTAGGTTATGTTAGGTTATGAGTTCGCGATTTTCACGGTCAGAAACCAATACTTTTAGAGTCGCACATTGGTGATGTTTTGCCTTCTCAAGGGTTTTCCAATAAGGACATAACAATTGTGCACTTAAATAAAACACAGAATATCGAGCTGAAATTTATCCCAGATACAGTACACATGGTGAATTTAAATATACAATTCGATCTCATTCATATGACTACCTCGAACACGTTTGCAGCGGGCGATGTTTGAGAGCCCATTTTCACACCTTTTCCAAATATATCGACTGGAAAGTTTACCATTTTGATATTGTTCCTGTGCTCCTCTTATGTTGTGGGGATAAGCCAACAACTTTCCACAATGGAAAGTTCATGCTTACCGAACTTCCAGTTCAATGGATCAATTGTTCGACCAGGCTCGTGACATCATCTTTTTGGTACCACATCACTGATGTCTTGTTCATCTTAATCGAGCCAACATGGCATGATAGTGGATTCCATGGACCATAACTTGACGATCATTTTCATGAAAGAAGAGTACCCCCGGCATAAAATCCAAGCCACACGCTTACTCGATCTTGTAAGGGTGTAGTCCAAGATCCAGGTTGCAGTGATGTAAGATTTGATGATGTAAGACAGTATGCAGATGTACATACGTAAATGGCGAAATTCTTGTTGGACATTGATCCCATTTCAAGTAGTTTCCCATAACCTCTGGGAACCGCATATATTCGGAAGTCTCAAGGCTGCATATAGGTGTATATCTCTCGAGTATAAGCCTGACCCCGTACCCTTACTAGAAAAAGCAAAATTTACATTCAACAGATATGTGTTTATACATTGGAATGCCTCATCGGCTTGAAGGGGACTCCTGTTGCCAATCTGATATCTTCCACTTAAAACTCCCGCATATGGACATTTCAGAGAACGGACACGTTTCCACCCATCATCAGCTCGAAACTCATCATCTTCTTCACGTTACTTCAAAACGTTAATTGCCAATTGAACCAAAGTATATCGACGAATCCGCCCGCATTCACGTCCACTCTTAATGAGTACACTCCTCACTCCCCGCGCCTCCTTCGAGTGACATTAACTTTTCGATTCCCATCTCACTTTCAATTTCGATTTCAAAGAAATGCGATCAATTGAAACCGCCACCCTCCCCCAATCGATACTGATTATCGTCGCTTAATTTCAATATTAACTGTCTCCAGTCACCCTGGTCAGAGTTCAAGTCGGCTTTTCCAGGCAAAAACACCAAAATATGTCATCCGTCATTCGGGTGTATGCTGGTGTGCGTGGACTTAGAACGTCCAAAGCGTCCTTAGGACCTCGTCAAGCAGCAGAAGGAGGACACCAACCGAAAGCAAGAAGTGGAAATGCCTCAAATATTTGACTCTCGTGTGCGTGAGAAAACCTTTCGCCGGCTAACCGACTGAGAAGAGAGCGAGTGAGAGTATTTTTCCGACAAAACAACCCTCCAGGGAAATTCCTTACCCACACCCACATACGAGGAGTACCCACGCATAACGCATGGCCACATATCTGCCCACAGCCACCAGCAGTGGTGAAAAATATCACTACTACCACCATTACCCTGATTATTGCCATCATCCCTAGACTGACGGTGTGATGTATCTGGAAGCCGGGGTCCAGCAATCATGTGGGCTCCCATACTCAGGATTTTCATACAGCGGCAGCAGGAACGGCGGTGGCGGCAGCGGCGGCGCCCCTCAAGTAATCTGACCCAAATTTGATGAGAAATGGGAACAGAGCTCGTCGCTTCCCGAATCTCTATCTCGGGGGGTTGATGTTAAAATTCAAGTGTAATAAATTAGATACGACAAACACACGACACGACGACGGGGGAATTGTTTTTTTGTTTCCTTTCTTTGGGTTTCGTCGACTTTTTGTTGCTAAAAGTGACGAATGGACTCGAAAGAGATACGCATGGTCATCGATTTGGTGATGGCTTTGGGTTGATGATGATGGGATTTGCTGGAATTTTTATGGCAAATGAATAGGACGACGGAGGACTCTATGTCAGGGGGTGGGTTGAATTGGTGCTCTGCATTGCTCTGGTTTACCGCTTTGAGAGGACTTCTGGGAGTCGCACTGCTGTCGTGTGATTTCAATTGAAGATTTCACTTTTTTTTTGTTTTGAACTCAAATCCCTGGTGGGACGTTCCAACTCGAATTTCTACAAGAGCTCTGGTGGTATCACTTCCTAGAGTTATTTAATTTGGAAGATTTGTTTGGTGAGTGTTTGTTGAGAGCTGGTGGGTTGTGGTGAGGGTATAGTCCGGGGAGTCGACCTGTCTGAAAGCGAGGATTGATTCTAAAACTATAGATGGTTTGCATAGGGTTCTCAAAGGTAGATATCCCCACCAAGGCGGTGAAATCGTTTACCCTTGCGTACTCAAGACTCAAAGGCTGTATTTCACAAAACCACGACTGCTTAAGTTGAAGATCCCTCAGAGTTCAGGTTCGTTTTCGAAACTTCTTTTCTACAGAAAGGGTTGTAACTTGTCCTAGATACTCATGTTCCAAAGGTAAGCCAGTAAGCTACCTTCTTCAACACCGTTTAGGGTAGAAAGGTCTTAAATACCCAGTGGCAACCGAGATTGGCCTCTAGTTGAACATTGCACAGAGAAACAGGTTGTCAAACCATTGTCAGTGGTCTCTTGCTGCCAAGGCATTGCAATATTGACTCCAGAAGACAAGACAAACTGTTGCGTTTTAAGAAACTGTCAATGTAGGTCCACCTTTCTAGAAAAGACCAAGAACAGGTGAATCAGATTGCAGAACTGTGCCATTTTTAGGGGAATATGGCTGAACTACAGTCTGCCTGTCACAATGCTGGAGTCATGTACCAGTCACCTACGTAGTTAGCTAGGTATGCATACACCGAGTTGTGTCAGCTTATGTTGAATTGTTGGTAATGACCTTGGAAAAGGGATACGTCCTCCATTCACTCTTAGCCATGAGGTAATATTACGAGTGGCTCGCCTTGGAATCCTATATAGAACTCCATGTTGACTCCAGACATTCAGTCTGGGACAGTGTGTCAGAAGAATTTCAGTATGAGAAGCAGGTCTATGGATCACAAGATGTGTGAATTTTATTGAGAGTTGCATTTGATCTAATGGAGTACCCGGAGCATAAATCCTTAGGGTTATAGTTCCCTAAGAATTCCCTAGCTTAGCTTTGACTTGAGATTTTTTTAAGTCCTTGACCCTATTTTTACTAAAACTTTTTAAGACATAATCCACCTCAGATTTTCCCAGGTTCTGAGACGTGGATTTTGTTCTCCTACTCTACAAATTATTGAAGGTCCCACGGAAGCCAGGATGTGCCTCATTTTGCTAATTGCGCTCTGCTCTTATACAACGTTGTGTACCCCCAGTTTGCAGGGATTCCGTGATGCACTGTTTAACATTCTTGTCGAGACGGATTTAGACGCGTGTATCTGTTGCCCATATTTCGGTTTGAATCAACCTGTAAGCTATTTTATTGGGTAGACTAACTTAGCTGCTGCCTCGAAATGGATGTAGGAGACAGAAAATTTTTCAACCAAAAAATGTGTGAAAAAAAGGGCAGTGCATAGCACACTTCTTGATACCCACAATCTGGGTATATCCTCCAATCACACATATCAGGCCAGATGTCCTGTTTCTGCGTATCCGAGGCGCAAACTAGCTTAGCTGCTGCCTCGAAAAGGATGTGGGAGACAGAAAATTTTTCAACCAAAAAATTGTGAAAAAAAGGGCGGTGTATAGCCCACACTTCTTGATACCCACAATCTGGGTATATCCTCCAATCACACATATCACGCCAGATATCCTGTTTCTGTGTAGCCGAGGCGCAAACTAGCTTAGCTGCTGCCTCGAAAAGGATGTGGGAGACAGAAAATTTTTCAACCAAAAAATGTGTGAAAAAAAGGGCAGTGTATAGCCCACACTTCTTGATACCCACAATCTAGGTATATCCTCCAATCACACATATCAGGCCAGATATCCTGTTTCTGTGTATCCGAGGCGCAAACTAGCTTAGCTGCTGCCTCGAAAAGGATGTGGGAGACAGATAATTTTTCAACCAAAAAATGTGTGAAAAAAAGGGCAGTGTATAGCCCACACTTCTTGATACCCAAAATCTGGGTATATCCTTCAATCACACATACCAGGCCAGATATGCCATTTCTGTGTATCCGAGGCGCAAACTAGCTTAGCTGCTGCCTCGAAAAGGATGTGGGAGACAGAAAATTTTTCAACCAAAAAATGTGTGAAAAAAAGGGCAGTGTATAGCCCACACTTCTTGATACCCACAATCTAGGTATATCCTCCAATCACACATATCAGGCCAGATATCCTGTTTCTGTGTATCCGAGGCGCAAACTAGCTTAGCTGCTGCCTCGAAAAGGATGTGGGAGACAGAAAATTTTTCAACCAAAAAATGTGTGAAAAAAGGGCAGTGTATAGCCCACACTTCTTGATACCCAAAATCTGGGTATATCCTTCAATCACACATACCAGGCCAGATATGCCATTTCTGTGTATCCGAGGCGCAAACTAGCTTAGCTGCTGCCTCGAAAAGGATGTGGGAGACAGAAAATTTTTCAACCAAAAAATGTGTGGAAAAAAGGGCAGTGTATAGCCCACACTTCTTGATACCCACAATCTAGGTATATCCTCCAATCACACATACCAGGCCAGATATCCTGTTTCTGTGTAGCCGAGGCGCAAACTAGCTTAGCTGCTGCCTCGAAAAGGATGTGGGAGACAGAAAATTTTTCAACCAAAAAATGTGTGAAAAAAAGGGCAGTGTATAGCCCACACTTCTTGATACCCACAATCTAGGTATATCCTCCAATCACACATATCAGGCCAGATATCCTGTTTCTGTGTATCCGAGGCGCAAACTAGCTTAGCTGCTGCCTCGAAAAGGATGTGGGAGACAGAAAATTTTTCAACCAAAAAATGTGTGAAAAAAAGGGCAGTGTATAGCCCACACTTCTTGATACCCACAATCTAGGTATATCCTCCAATCACACATATCAGGCCAGATATCCTGTTTCTGTGTATCCGAGGCGCAAACTAGCTTATCTGCTGCCTCGAAAAGGATGTGGGAGACAGAAAATTTTTCAACCAAAAAATGTGTGAAAAAAAGGGCAGTGTATAGCCCACACTTCTTGATACCCACAATCTAGGTATATCCTCCAATCACACATATCAGGCCAGATATCCTGTTTCTGAGTATCCGAGGCGCAAACTAGCTTAGCTGCTGCCTCGAAAAGGATGTGGGAGACAGAAAATTTTTCAACCAAAAAATGTGTGAAAAAAAGGGCAGTGTATAGCCCACACTTCTTGATACCCACAATCTAGGTATATCCTCCAATCACACATATCAGGCCAGATATCCTGTTTCTGTGTATCCGAGGCGCAAACTAGCTTAGCTGCTGCCTCGAAAAGGATGTGGGAGACAGATAATTTTTCAACCAAAAAATGTGTGAAAAAAAGGGCAGTGTATAGCCCACACTTCTTGATACCCAAAATCTGGGTATATCCTTCAATCACACATACCAGGCTAGATATGCCATTTCTGTGTATCCGAGGCGCAAACTAGCTTAGCTGCTGCCTCGAAAAGGATGTGGGAGACAGAAAATTTTTCAACCAAAAAATGTGTGAAAAAAAGGGCAGTGTATAGCCCACACTTCTTGATACCCACAATCTGGGTATATCCTCCAATCACACATACCAGGCCAGATATCCTGTTTCTGTGTATCCGAGGCGCAAACTAGCTTAGCTGCTGCCTCGAAAAGGATGTGGGAGACAGAAAATTTTTCAACCAAAAAATGTGTGAAAAAAAGGGCAGTGTATAGCCCACACTTCTTGATACCCACAATCTGGGTATATCCTCCAATCACACATACCAGGCCAGATATCCTGTTTCTGTGTATCCGAGGCGCAAACTAGCTTAGCTGCTGCCTCGAAAAGGATGTGGGAGACAGAAAATTTTTCAACCAAAAAATGTGTGAAAAAAAGGGCAGTGTATAGCCCACACTTCTTGATACCCACAATCTGGGTATATCCTCCAATCACACATACCAGGCCAGATATCCTGTTTCTGTGTATCCGAGGCGCAAACTAGCTTAGCTGCTGCCTCGAAAAGGATGTGGGAGACAGAAAATTTTTCAACCAAAAAATGTGTGAAAAAAAGGGCAGTGTATAGCCCACACTTCTTGATACCCACAATCTGGGTATATCCTCCAATCACACATATCAGGCCAGATATGCCATTTCTGTGTATTCGAGGCGCAAACTAGCTTAGCTGCTGCCTCGAAAAGGATGTGGGAGACAGAAAATTTTTCAACCAAAAAATGTGTGAAAAAAAGGGCAGTGTATAGCCCACACTTCTTGATACCCACAATCTGGGTATATCCTCCAATCACACATATCAGGCCAGATATCCTGTTTCTGTGTATCCGAGGCGCAAACTAGCTTAGCTGCTGCCTCGAAAAGGATGTGGGAGACAGAAAATTTTTCAACCAAAAAATGTGTGAAAAAAAGGGCAGTGTATAGCCCACACTTCTTGATACCCACAATCTAGGTATATCCTCCAATCACACATATCAGGCCAGATATCCTGTTTCTGTGTATCCGAGGCGCAAACTAGCTTAGCTGCTGCCTCGAAAAGGATGTGGGAGACAGATAATTTTTCAACCAAAAAATGTGTGAAAAAAAGGGCAGTGTATAGCCCACACTTCTTGATACCCAAAATCTGGGTATATCCTTCAATCACACATACCAGGCTAGATATGCCATTTCTGTGTATCCGAGGCGCAAACTAGCTTAGCTGCTGCCTCGAAAAGGATGTGGGAGACAGAAAATTTTTCAACCAAAAAATGTGTGAAAAAAAGGGCAGTGTATAGCCCACACTTCTTGATACCCACAATCTGGGTATATCCTCCAATCACACATATCACGCCAGATGTCCTGTTTCTGTGTATCCGAGGCGCAAACTAGCTTAGCTGCTGCCTCGAAAAGGATGTGGGAGACAGAAAATTTTTCAACCAAAAAATGTGTGAAAAAAAGAGCAGTGTAGCCCACACTTCTTGATACCCACAATCTGGGTATATCCTCCAATCACACATACCAGGCCAGATATCCTGTTTCTGTGTATCCGAGGCGCAAACTAGCTTAGCTGCTGCCTCGAAAAGGATGTGGGAGACAGAAAATTTTTCAACCAAAAAATGTGTGAAAAAAAGGGCAGTGTATAGCCCACACTTCTTGATACCCACAATCTGGGTATATCCTCCAATCACACATACCAGGCCAGATATCCTGTTTCTGTGTATCCGAGGCGCAAACTAGCTTAGCTGCTGCCTCGAAAAGGATGTGGGAGACAGAAAATTTTTCAACCAAAAAATGTGTGAAAAAAAGGGCAGTGTATAGCCCACACTTCTTGATACCCACAATCTGGGTATATCCTCCAATCACACATATCAGGCCAGATATGCCATTTCTGTGTATTCGAGGCGCAAACTAGCTTAGCTGCTGCCTCGAAAAGGATGTGGGAGACAGAAAATTTTTCAACCAAAAAATGTGTGAAAAAAAGGGCAGTGTATAGCCCACACTTCTTGATACCCACAATCTGGGTATATCCTCCAATCACACATATCAGGCCAGATATGCCATTTCTGTGTATTCGAGGCGCAAACTAGCTTAGCTGCTGCCTCGAAAAGGATGTGGGAGACAGAAAATTTTTCAACCAAAAAATGTGTGAAAAAAAGGGCAGTGTATAGCCCACACTTCTTGATACCCACAATCTGGGTATATCCTCCAATCACACATATCAGGCCAGATATCCTGTTTCTGTGTATCCGAGGCGCAAACTAGCTTAGCTGCTGCCTCGAAAAGGATGTGGGAGACAGAAAATTTTTCAACCAAAAAATGTGTGAAAAAAAGGGCAGTGCATAGCACACTTCTTGATACCCACAATCTGGGTATATCCTCCAATCACACATATCAGGCCAGATGTCCTGTTTCTGCGTATCCGAGGCGCAAACTAGCTTAGCTGCTGCCTCGAAAAGGATGTGGGAGACAGAAAATTTTTCAACCAAAAAATTGTGAAAAAAAGGGCGGTGTATAGCCCACACTTCTTGATACCCACAATCTGGGTATATCCTCCAATCACACATATCACGCCAGATATCCTGTTTCTGTGTAGCCGAGGCGCAAACTAGCTTAGCTGCTGCCTCGAAAAGGATGTGGGAGACAGAAAATTTTTCAACCAAAAAATGTGTGAAAAAAAGGGCAGTGTATAGCCCACACTTCTTGATACCCACAATCTAGGTATATCCTCCAATCACACATATCAGGCCAGATATCCTGTTTCTGTGTATCCGAGGCGCAAACTAGCTTAGCTGCTGCCTCGAAAAGGATGTGGGAGACAGATAATTTTTCAACCAAAAAATGTGTGAAAAAAAGGGCAGTGTATAGCCCACACTTCTTGATACCCAAAATCTGGGTATATCCTTCAATCACACATACCAGGCCAGATATGCCATTTCTGTGTATCCGAGGCGCAAACTAGCTTAGCTGCTGCCTCGAAAAGGATGTGGGAGACAGAAAATTTTTCAACCAAAAAATGTGTGAAAAAAAGGGCAGTGTATAGCCCACACTTCTTGATACCCACAATCTAGGTATATCCTCCAATCACACATATCAGGCCAGATATCCTGTTTCTGTGTATCCGAGGCGCAAACTAGCTTAGCTGCTGCCTCGAAAAGGATGTGGGAGACAGAAAATTTTTCAACCAAAAAATGTGTGAAAAAAGGGCAGTGTATAGCCCACACTTCTTGATACCCAAAATCTGGGTATATCCTTCAATCACACATACCAGGCCAGATATGCCATTTCTGTGTATCCGAGGCGCAAACTAGCTTAGCTGCTGCCTCGAAAAGGATGTGGGAGACAGAAAATTTTTCAACCAAAAAATGTGTGGAAAAAAGGGCAGTGTATAGCCCACACTTCTTGATACCCACAATCTAGGTATATCCTCCAATCACACATACCAGGCCAGATATCCTGTTTCTGTGTAGCCGAGGCGCAAACTAGCTTAGCTGCTGCCTCGAAAAGGATGTGGGAGACAGAAAATTTTTCAACCAAAAAATGTGTGAAAAAAAGGGCAGTGTATAGCCCACACTTCTTGATACCCACAATCTAGGTATATCCTCCAATCACACATATCAGGCCAGATATCCTGTTTCTGTGTATCCGAGGCGCAAACTAGCTTAGCTGCTGCCTCGAAAAGGATGTGGGAGACAGAAAATTTTTCAACCAAAAAATGTGTGAAAAAAAGGGCAGTGTATAGCCCACACTTCTTGATACCCACAATCTAGGTATATCCTCCAATCACACATATCAGGCCAGATATCCTGTTTCTGTGTATCCGAGGCGCAAACTAGCTTATCTGCTGCCTCGAAAAGGATGTGGGAGACAGAAAATTTTTCAACCAAAAAATGTGTGAAAAAAAGGGCAGTGTATAGCCCACACTTCTTGATACCCACAATCTAGGTATATCCTCCAATCACACATATCAGGCCAGATATCCTGTTTCTGAGTATCCGAGGCGCAAACTAGCTTAGCTGCTGCCTCGAAAAGGATGTGGGAGACAGAAAATTTTTCAACCAAAAAATGTGTGAAAAAAAGGGCAGTGTATAGCCCACACTTCTTGATACCCACAATCTAGGTATATCCTCCAATCACACATATCAGGCCAGATATCCTGTTTCTGTGTATCCGAGGCGCAAACTAGCTTAGCTGCTGCCTCGAAAAGGATGTGGGAGACAGATAATTTTTCAACCAAAAAATGTGTGAAAAAAAGGGCAGTGTATAGCCCACACTTCTTGATACCCAAAATCTGGGTATATCCTTCAATCACACATACCAGGCTAGATATGCCATTTCTGTGTATCCGAGGCGCAAACTAGCTTAGCTGCTGCCTCGAAAAGGATGTGGGAGACAGAAAATTTTTCAACCAAAAAATGTGTGAAAAAAAGGGCAGTGTATAGCCCACACTTCTTGATACCCACAATCTGGGTATATCCTCCAATCACACATACCAGGCCAGATATCCTGTTTCTGTGTATCCGAGGCGCAAACTAGCTTAGCTGCTGCCTCGAAAAGGATGTGGGAGACAGAAAATTTTTCAACCAAAAAATGTGTGAAAAAAAGGGCAGTGTATAGCCCACACTTCTTGATACCCACAATCTGGGTATATCCTCCAATCACACATACCAGGCCAGATATCCTGTTTCTGTGTATCCGAGGCGCAAACTAGCTTAGCTGCTGCCTCGAAAAGGATGTGGGAGACAGAAAATTTTTCAACCAAAAAATGTGTGAAAAAAAGGGCAGTGTATAGCCCACACTTCTTGATACCCACAATCTGGGTATATCCTCCAATCACACATACCAGGCCAGATATCCTGTTTCTGTGTATCCGAGGCGCAAACTAGCTTAGCTGCTGCCTCGAAAAGGATGTGGGAGACAGAAAATTTTTCAACCAAAAAATGTGTGAAAAAAAGGGCAGTGTATAGCCCACACTTCTTGATACCCACAATCTGGGTATATCCTCCAATCACACATATCAGGCCAGATATGCCATTTCTGTGTATTCGAGGCGCAAACTAGCTTAGCTGCTGCCTCGAAAAGGATGTGGGAGACAGAAAATTTTTCAACCAAAAAATGTGTAAAAAAAAGGGCAGTGTATAGCCCACACTTCTTGATACCCACAATCTGGGTATATCCTCCAATCACACATATCAGGCCAGATATCCTGTTTCTGTGTATCCGAGGCGCAAACTAGCTTAGCTGCTGCCTCGAAAAGGATGTGGGAGACAGAAAATTTTTCAACCAAAAAATGTGTGAAAAAAAGGGCAGTGTATAGCCCACACTTCTTGATACCCACAATCTAGGTATATCCTCCAATCACACATATCAGGCCAGATATCCTGTTTCTGTGTATCCGAGGCGCAAACTAGCTTAGCTGCTGCCTCGAAAAGGATGTGGGAGACAGATAATTTTTCAACCAAAAAATGTGTGAAAAAAAGGGCAGTGTATAGCCCACACTTCTTGATACCCAAAATCTGGGTATATCCTTCAATCACACATACCAGGCTAGATATGCCATTTCTGTGTATCCGAGGCGCAAACTAGCTTAGCTGCTGCCTCGAAAAGGATGTGGGAGACAGAAAATTTTTCAACCAAAAAATGTGTGAAAAAAAGGGCAGTGTATAGCCCACACTTCTTGATACCCACAATCTGGGTATATCCTCCAATCACACATATCACGCCAGATGTCCTGTTTCTGTGTATCCGAGGCGCAAACTAGCTTAGCTGCTGCCTCGAAAAGGATGTGGGAGACAGAAAATTTTTCAACCAAAAAATGTGTGAAAAAAAGAGCAGTGTAGCCCACACTTCTTGATACCCACAATCTGGGTATATCCTCCAATCACACATACCAGGCCAGATATCCTGTTTCTGTGTATCCGAGGCGCAAACTAGCTTAGCTGCTGCCTCGAAAAGGATGTGGGAGACAGAAAATTTTTCAACCAAAAAATGTGTGAAAAAAAGGGCAGTGTATAGCCCACACTTCTTGATACCCACAATCTGGGTATATCCTCCAATCACACATACCAGGCCAGATATCCTGTTTCTGTGTATCCGAGGCGCAAACTAGCTTAGCTGCTGCCTCGAAAAGGATGTGGGAGACAGAAAATTTTTCAACCAAAAAATGTGTGAAAAAAAGGGCAGTGTATAGCCCACACTTCTTGATACCCACAATCTGGGTATATCCTCCAATCACACATATCAGGCCAGATATGCCATTTCTGTGTATTCGAGGCGCAAACTAGCTTAGCTGCTGCCTCGAAAAGGATGTGGGAGACAGAAAATTTTTCAACCAAAAAATGTGTGAAAAAAAGGGCAGTGTATAGCCCACACTTCTTGATACCCACAATCTGGGTATATCCTCCAATCACACATATCAGGCCAGATATCCTGTTTCTGTGTATCCGAGGCGCAAACTAGCTTAGCTGCTGCCTCGAAAAGGATGTGGGAGACAGAAAATTTTTCAACCAAAAAATGTGTGAAAAAAAGGGCAGTGTATAGCCCACACTTCTTGATACCCACAATCTGGGTATATCCTCCAATCACACATATCAGGCCAGATATGCCATTTCTGTGTATTCGAGGCGCAAACTAGCTTAGCTGCTGCCTCGAAAAGGATGTGGGAGACAGAAAATGTTTCAACCAAAAAATGTGTGAAAAAAAGGGCAGTGTATAGCCCACACTTCTTGATACCCACAATCTGGGTATATCCTCCAATCACGCATATCAGGCCAGATATCCTGTTTCTGTGTATCCGAGGCGCAAACTAGCTTAGCTGCTGCCTCGAAAAGGATGTGGGAGACAGAAAATTTTTCAACCAAAAAATGTGTGAAAAAAAGGGCAGTGTATAGCCCACACTTCTTGATACCCACAATCTGGGTATATCCTCCAATCGCACATATCAGGCCAGATATGCCATTTCTGTGTATTCGAGGCGCAAACTAGCTTAGCTGCTGCCTCGAAAAGGATGTGGGAGACAGAAAATTTTTCAACCAAAAAATGTGTGAAAAAAAGGGCAGTGTATAGCCCACACTTCTTGATACCCACAATCTGGGTATATCCTCCAATCACACATATCAGGCCAGATATCCTGTTTCTGTGTATCCGAGGCGCAAACTAGCTTAGCTGCTGCCTCGAAAAGGATGTGGGAGACAGAAAATTTTTCAACCAAAAAATGTGTGAAAAAAAGGGCAGTGTATAGCCCACACTTCTTGATACCCACAATCTGGGTATATCCTCCAATCACACATATCAGGCCAGATATGCCATTTCTGTGTATTCGAGGCGCAAACTAGCTTAGCTGCTGCCTCGAAAAGGATGTGGGAGACAGAAAATGTTTCAACCAAAAAATGTGTGAAAAAAAGGGCAGTGTATAGCCCACACTTCTTGATACCCACAATCTGGGTATATCCTCCAATCACACATATCAGGCCAGATATCCTGTTTCTGTGTATCCGAGGCGCAAACTAGCTTAGCTGCTGCCTCGAAAAGGATGTGGGAGACAGAAAATTTTTCAACCAAAAAATGTGTGAAAAAAAGGGCAGTGTATAGCCCACACTTCTTGATACCCACAATCTGGGTATATCCTCCAATCACACATATCAGGCCAGATATGCCATTTCTGTGTATTCGAGGCGCAAACTAGCTTAGCTGCTGCCTCGAAATGGATGTGGGAGACAGAAAATTTTTCAACCAAAAAATGTGTGAAAAAAAGGGCAGTGTATAGCCCACACTTCTTGATACCCACAATCTGGGTATATCCTCCAATCACACATATCAGGCCAGATATCCTGTTTCTGTGTATCCGAGGCGCAAACTAGCTTAGCTGCTGCCTCGAAAAGGATGTGGGAGACAGAAAATTTTTCAACCAAAAAATGTGTGAAAAAAAGGGCAGTGTATAGCCCACACTTCTTGATACCCACAATCTGGGTATATCCTCCAATCAGACATATCAGGCCAGATATGCTTTTTCTGTGTATCCGAGGCGCAAACTAGCTTAGCTGCTGCCTCGAAAAGGATGTAGGAGACAGAAAATTTTTCAACCAAAAAATGTGTGAAAAAAAGGGCAGTGTATAGCCCACACTTCTTGATACCCACAATCTGGGTATATCCTCCAATCTCACATATCAGGCCAGATATCCTGTTTCTGTGTATCCGAGGCGCAAACTAGCTTAGCTGCTGCCTCGAAAAGGATGTGGGAGACAGAAAATTTTTCAACCAAAAAATGTGTGAAAAAAAGGGCAGTGTATAGCCCACACTTCTTGATACCCACAATCTGGGTATATCCTCCAATCACACATACCAGGCCAGATATCCTGTTTCTGTGTATCCGAGGCGCAAACTAGCTTAGCTGCTGCCTCGAAAAGGATGTGGGAGACAGAAAATTTTTCAACCAAAAAATGTGTGAAAAAAGGGCAGTGTATAGCCCACACTTCTTGATACCCACAATCTGGGTATATCCTCCAATCACACATACCAGGCCAGATATCCTGTTTCTGTGCATCCGAGGCGCAAACTTGCTTAGCTGCTGCCTCGAAAAGGATGTAGGAGACAGAAAATTTTTCAACCAAAAAATGTGTGAAAAAAGGGCAGTGTATAGCCCACACTTCTTGATACCCAAAATCTGGGTATATCCTCCAATCACACATACCAGGCCGGATATGCTGTTTTTGTGTATCCGAGGCGCAATCTAGCTAAGCTGCTGCCTCGAAATGGATGTAGGAGACAGAAAATTTTTCAACCAAAAAATTTGTGAAAAAAAGGGCAGTGTATAGCCCACACTTCTTGATACCCACAATCTGGGTATATCCTCCAATCACACATATCAGGCCAGATATCCTGTTTCTGTGTATCCGATTCGCTAGTCTATTGAATCTTCTTCCAAATTAGTTCTCTGTCGTCCCTGAAAGTCTTTCCTTCATAAGTGCTACTATTGACATTTTAGCCAAACTCTTTTTCTACTCGTCCTCTGTGGTGTCTCTATTGTTCCTGTCTTCTATCACTTGTTAGACGTTTTCTAAGTAAACTATCCCACAACAATATGAACTAAGCCCTCCCCCTGCTTTTGGTGGTTTTCCACTTTTGCCGTCTTGCTTCAGATATGATTTTCCCGGAGGACTGTATAGTTCATCACTACAGTTCATGCTCTTCATTGATAAAAGGAAATCCATAGACAACGTTCTGGGAACCAAGTCTTAAAACATCGTTGGATATGACTGACGCGTAATAGACATGTGGATTTGTATGGCCTAGTCATTGAAGCTAACTGTTGCTTGTTAAAATTTTGATATGACTTCAAGACTCCTACTATGTCCGACTCCAAGAGAGGTCTCTTATTTGCCATAATGTACACAACCTACACATCCTGCATAGAGACGCCTCTTGTTCTAGCTTTCACTAGTTGAAAGCCATCGGATCTACTTCCTCCAACAGGATCGACAATGCCAATGTTATTACCGAATTCCACAATTATAGCCTCATTCGGTCAAGAAAATCGTCGTTCATGATATTTTTCACTCAAGTAGTGGGCCGACTACAGAACCATGTGGTACCCCATCGGTTACATTTTATTTTAAAGAAATCAGCTACTTGGGCTATGCTTTTGAGTTGAGGGCTCTGTTCGTTTATATCAGGATCTCTTGGCGGTATGTTCTCTCTCATCTAGGAAGACTTCTTTCTCAAGTCACGAGTTATAACTTTTCGTCTTATTTTGATTGCCGTGTCATTCTAAACAAGCTAAGCCAAGCTCAGGGTAATTAAAGGCCAGGAACAGTGTCTCACTACTTGGATTGGTTCTCGAACTTTTTGGTCAAGTTCACGAGGAATTCCGTCACTGAATTGAAAGTGGAACCCGAATGACTGGAAGATCTCTCAAACAGTCCCCGGGCGTCTCCATCTAAAGGCATACTGTTAGCCCCTTGGATGAAAACAGCTCGATAACAAAACTATCTGGAGTACTCCTCATAACAAATCACCACTCAGTTGGGCGTCAAAATGGATTTGTCAAAACCACAGCCTGCATTAAGCAATTTATTACATCGGTTCTTGGGAGCCGGCCGCCTCCTCTAATGACTCACTTCGCCCAGAAGCTCACCGCCATCGCCGCCGCGACCGGCGCGTACTACAAATTTATAACTATAATTAAATTTGATCGCCGGTTGTCGAACTACTTTTCGAAAACCATTAAAAATTTACTCGAATACGAAAATCGGTAGTTCTAATTACCGAGTGGCATTGGCTAACAAGCGGCGCTTGGCCACCGCATTCGCGTTCCAGTAATGACCGGGGGTCGTTGGTCTTAATGTCTTCTTAAACGACTTGGGCGCGATCTTAAAGACAGCACTCCAGCGCGCAGGCCGCTGACTCGGGTGCAACCTGTCAATGCGTTCACAGTGTCATTTAATTTAGTGATACAGTTTTGAATAAATTTTTAATTCGCCGGCTTAACAACAGGGGGATAGCCAGACAAACAGACATATGTCCGTGTGACATGTGAGCCTGGCGTGGAGAATATCTGAGTGTGCCTGGCACGTTGGTATCTGCGCTCTAAGCCAGATCCACTTTGGCTACGCTAATTTAAAATGTGCAAGCAAACAGCCGCAGCAGCAGGTGAACAGTGGTTCGTTTTGTCTTTTTTTTTGTTGTTCGTTTCAGTGTTCCGCAAGGTGTGTATCTACAGATACAAGACGACGACCGACGGTGAGAGGGTCCGCTTGTTTTGTATCTTTTGATTAAACATATTTTTTTTTTTTATAGTTTTAGAAGGTCAACGGAAGTAAAGCGAAGCAAAACAAAAATCTTTCTGCCTGTGTTAAGTGAAAGTCGGTCTCCGTAGAAATCGTAACGCATTTCACTACGGGCGTCTGTCCCCTCGGATTGGGGGCCTTTTTGGCTCTCTAATGATGTGACGAGTTGGTCGTCGTTGTCGGCGTCAGCAGCGATGTGAACGCGTCGCACCGAACGGCCCAAACTCGGGTTGACTCTCTCGATGATGGCGATTTCCAAAACAATTAGTTTATCCATTTGTTGCTATTTGCGTTGTAATTGTGTGCAGAGTATGTAGTATCTGCGCGCCACCGCCGCTTGGCTGTTGGCCTGGTGGCTGCTTTGGCAACGGATCCGAATCTGTGTCTATTGCCAATTGCAGTTGTACAGTGCGCGGTGCATTGCATTGCATCCGCATGCCAGAGTGCTCCAAACGATTATTTTACAATTGTTTTCCACGCCAACAACTCGACGGGTGTAGTTTGGATACACTGGCTGGTGGAGGAGCACTGGGTGGATAGCAGAAGAAGAAGAAGAAGAAGAGGCCGCGATTTTTATTCGTTGCTGCTATTTAGCCTGATAAGTAGGCTGAGTGGCTGTCTGTCTGTTTGGTAGACATTGAAGGAGTTTTTGTTCATTTTTATCTATTTGCTGGATGTACTTATGTATGTATCTGCGTTGTACAATATGCTTTTGTATTGTATTTTCTCCAGCAACCGCCTAAATGATGCTGATTAAGTATGTGCAGAACGGGTACAGTCAATGTGGAAAGTTTTGCAACAGTAACTCAGTGAACTTTGATGAATGAGGTACAAGAACAAGTCGGGGCTTGTCAATTTTCATAAATCTGGACTTCAATGATCATAGCTTGAGGAAGATATGCCTTCTCAGCCCTTTACTTCATCAAATTGGAGTTGGATGCAAATGCCCATGGAGTGACTTAAAGTCACTTCAGTTTCTTAAGCCCGAAATTGACCTCTTTCTTCCAAAAGTTATTAGAAAAAACAAAACAATGGGCTTTGCTGCAACCATATTGACGGATTACAATGAAACACTCATCTGAAGTTGAAAAATAAGACTCTCATCTGACACTGCTGAGGGTTATCCCGAAGCCGATATGTTGTTCCCCTGATGTGGTCTACTCTTCTAGGTGATCCTTAAGAAACAATTAGGCAACTTAGCTAGAATCATCATCAAACAGACACCTTATGCTCCAATTTTGGAAAATTAATCTTTATCAGGCATTCAAACTCTGATTTTCAATTCAGCTATGAGTCTGAGAATGTATGTAAGTCTCTGAATAGATTGCTGTCTTGAACAAAGTTTCACTACAGCTCAAACCAAGTTCAGGTGGATGCTGCGTATCCTAAGCACAAAAGAACTTAGCTGACGCCTTGGTGCTTGCATTGGAGACCAAACATTTTTCAGTCGGAAAATGTGTGGATAAATGGGTTACGCATACGCCACCGGGCCAGCTACCCTCATCTCGAAAATACCACCTCTTAGCCAAATTCTAGCTGCATTCTCTGTTTCTACGCATCTTAAGCACAAAGGAGCTTGGCTGACACCTTGGTGCGAGCATTGGAAACAGAAAATTTTTCAGTCAGAAAACGTGTGGATAAATAGGTCACGCGTACGCCACCGGGCCAGCTACCCTCATCTCGAAAATACCACCTCTTAGCCAAATTCTAGCTGCATTCTCTGTTTCTGCGTATCCTAAGCACAAAAGAACTTAGCTGACGCCTTGGTGCTTGCATTGGAGACCAAACATTTTTCAGTCGGAAAATGTGTAGATAAATGGGTTTCGCATACGCCACCGATCATCATCTCCTTTTGGAATTGATTACTGAATTCTTTGACATAACTACTTGAATCCATTTTGGCTTTCATCCTTGCTGTAACCAATGAAGTCTCCAGTTCCTACTTAAACAAAGCAATAGCCAAACTAAGGTTACTTTGGTGAAGTCTGCAGACACTCATGGATACTAAACAGCCAACATGTCCCAGGGATATCTAAGTTAAGTTACACTATGCTGAGTTTGGACGTTTGGAAGTTAGCTCCCTGCCTTAACCAGTTTGTAGTTGAAGTCGTCCTGATAGAGTAATGGGTTTTGTCTGACACAGGTCGCAACATGTTGAACTATATTTGGCTTGAACAGTCTTCTTAGTGAAAGACTGTAAAAAAGTCGTCACTTAGATACGGTTCCGCCTGTTTCTAAGACTGTTTCTAGTGCATCAAGACTTTTCGTTGTGACTGTATGTATGATGGAAACGAATATAAATTCCCAGTTGAACGATAGTTAGCTGGTTCCAAACAAACTTCGTATCTTAACCTAAAAACCATTGAAAACTATTTCCATTTGGTTGTTGTTTTGTGTGTGTGTTTCGGTTGTTTTTTTTTTGCTAATTTTTCTGCACAAAGCGCTGATGAAATGCCACAAAATCGAGGCGAATTATAAAATTGTACAAAAGCCACAACAGAGCGAATGGAGTTTTGAGTGTTGATGTCGACGGAGTACGGCCAAGTGGTGAGGCGATGAGGCGGTGAGACAACCAAGACGACGACGACGACGATGAGGAGGAAGAATGGCCGCAATTCGAGTGCCAGTGCCAGCCTCAAAGTAATAGTTCTGCAAATTGAAATGAACTCTCTTGTACTCCACGGGCGGATGGATGGATCAACATCAGCAACATCATGATCACGTTGTATCTTGCTACACACAGCAGCTACCATAGATAGCTTCGTCATCGTCGTCGTCGTCGTAGTTGTTGTTGGTTTTGGAAGAGAAGTGGCAAGCAGCAGCTATAGACAACAAACCAAAATCGGGGGGAGTTCACTTCAAGTGGGCTAAACACAAAAATCTTTAAACTCATTCCAATAGACCGCGCAAATAGTTTCGAAGTTTGTTTTGTATCTTTCTCTCGCGCTTGATGGATGCTGTCCGCCCTCCCTCCGCTCCCCATCGCTCCCGTCGTTCTACAGAGTTTGGCGTTTGTTTTTTTTTTTGCGAAAAATAATAATAATTGTGGAAAATAAAAACAAAAATAATTGAATCCAGGTAGTTGTAGCAAGTACCGTTCACTTTGCATTTTGAACCCTAAAGATACAATTTTTTTTTTCTCTGTACAACCATTGTTATGGGGGGCTTTCGAGTGGACGCGCTGCGAGCTTTCCCATTTTATGCAACAACAACAACAGCAACAAATAGTATTGAAATATTTATTTTGTTTTGAATTGAAGCCAATTGAACTCGATTTTTTGAGGATTTTCGTTGGACTGCTTTGCAAATACGAGTACGAGTACGAGTACGAGTACGCGAGTATGTATCTATAGACGGTTTGGGGATATCGTTTCATAAATCTCGATCTCAATCCGGCGATGCGCGGATTTGGCGTGTTTAGCGGTAGCAGTGATTGTCGAGATTCGCTGGCATAGTGTGGAGTTAGAGTTGAAGTTGAGAGATTATGTGTACTTGGGCTGCCGCCACTCGAGGGTACTCGGTGGGGATACGAGAAAGGTCGAGATTACTAATTTTTGACACAGATACGATGCGAAATTAATTTGCTCTGCTAATAGTGGCTAAATTGGGAAAAAAAGGTTTCGCGCAATATGCAGTAAACATTTAAAGTGATTTATTGGCCAAGATGGTGTATGGTTGGCGGCATGTGGTAATCTGCGATTTTGGTTTCGAAATATCAACAGAGACAAGCCATTTCGTAAAGAGATATCCTTAGTCCATCAAACTCGTTAAATATGTATCTACATGGACTGAACATTCATGGCATCATGGAAGGAAATGAAATTCAAGCTTGGGAAGTGCTCCCAAGAAGAGCTTAAGGTTCTACTGAGTCCAGGGACATGAAGATGAGGTTCGAAATCTGAAATAGAGCAAGTCTTGAACTGGACACTGAAGCTAGATGCAGAGCTTAATCCCCTAAGGGAGCCAAACGACAGATGGTCCTTTCTAGACCAAAAGCAGAGTGTGTGCGTTATGTATGGCGTCCTAGTCTAATGGATAGCACTGGACAAGAAAAGCAATGTTGCAATACTCATGAAGGTTAAAGGGCTATTCTGCGTCTGTGTAACGGGCGCCCTTAGAACTACTCCGATAGCTGCACTAGCAACTATGCTCCATCTCCTGCTTGTTGATATCTTTGGGAGGCTAAAGGAGCTTTGGATATCCCTGCAATTGGCGTATATATGGGCATCCGAAACAGCCATAACACATTCCTAGTGATTTGGACTATATTACCGCCTTTCTGGACCTTGAGGTCAAGTAGAAGTCTATGTCTATGTAGAAGTGCTTGGGAATCGGGTGAAATTTTGAACGATGGGTCAAGGCAGCGTCTGGAACAGGTGAGGGCATTAGATATGTGCACATCCACACGACTGCTGGACTACTGTAGCGTATTTCAACTAGAAGTCACAGCAGTCCGTCAAACTGCGAGAAAGGCCTTGGAATCTTGTTCTGACGACGCTACTCTCAAGCACTTCATCTTGTCACTCCTCCTCCTCTGACCTGATTCCTTCTTTATGTGGCTAGAAGGAGTACTGTTGAATAGTACAGTATCAATGCCTTGTCAACGTCTGCAGCTCAAGAGTAATAAGATTAACTTCGATGTCACAAACTGCCCTACTCTTTACATGCTCTTCTGCTTTGAAGAGGACCACATTTTCTTCTAGTGAAAGCCCCATATGGTTCAATGACTCGGTGACTTGCTCAATAGATTCATTCCTGCTACAATGGCAATGTCATACCTGAATACATGTTTTAGAGAAATGTGGACTTGGACCATTTTTAGGTCTTCACCAAGTTTAGAACTTAATGAGAACAAATTGAGTACCTAAGTTCAGCAGATGGAACCAGATGCTAGAGGAAGGAAAAGACCATGGTTTAGAGGGTCAAATGTTGTACCATCATCAAGAAGGTAGCTGAAACCACCACAGGGTACAAGTCTAAGTGAAGCTACTGGCTTCAGAATTCCAATGTAAAACACTGACTCTTCGAGATACTGAGGGAAACCTAGCCACCGGTATACAGGAAGTTCTCTGCTAGATGTGTTCAGGGAGCATTTTTAGAAACTAAATGGGCATTCCATTGGCTGAACTCTTCATATCCCTGCCTAAAGTTGTACATAAGATCCTGTGCAGTGTGACTATCTTAACCGTTCGTTGCTATATACTTGTGTGGTTTACGGCCTAGCAGATCGGTTGTAGACAAAATCTTCACGATAAGACGAATCTTGAAATTTTTTTAAAGTTCTACTTTCGTAACTCCATCAGATTTCGTCAAGGACATGCTCTGCCATGGAATTTGTTTAACTTGGCTGTATTCGCAAGAAACGAAGGGCTGATGTCACAATGGAAGGTACTCGCGTTCTTAAGTCCATCCAGTTGCTAGGATGCGCTAACTACATCAGCATTATTGACAGAACAAGATATATTGGTGTCAAGGTCCTTGAGATTATATCAAAACACTTATTTTTGATTGGCTTTCCATTAGCTTGGGTAGCTGGTGGGAATGAACCACAACGCTTCAACTAAGGGAATCTTCCCATCGCAGGCAGCCCTTAGTATGAGACGATAAGGCAGACCGAACCATCGTTATAAGAACCAAGTTATCCGAAATACCAAGTCTGAAAAGCTGGTAACGGAATGGTCGAGATCGAAAAGTATGGAAAGCCAGACTGTCTCAGAGTGAAAGGCTGTAGGAAACTGTAGGAGTCTGCATCCTATGATAAGTTATACGATTCATAAGATCAAGTGATGGGTTGTAAAGCTCTATTTTCTAGTTGAGCCTTGGATTGAGTGGAACTTTTGTCCACTTATCGCCGCGATGGCGTGAAAGTTGACATCTGAGTTTCAGTAGCGAAAGGCTTGAGTTAATATTTTGCCATGATAGCGCCTCTAGCTTCATTTAGTTTTAGAGAGAAGTGTCCTCAGAACCAGGATTGCGATTTTGTCAAAGCTACCAATGGGTCTGCTTTCCAATAGACTCCATCCTATCAAGATCATCTGGTTTTAATCCAAATGTTCTCTTCTTACGAGAATCTCTCAAAATTCTATCTATCTTGATGATTTATATAGTTTTTCTTGGTCTGATACAAGCTTCAAATCTTTTTGGGTTCTGTTCCCCTGAAAGTTTTTTGGTTTGTCTCATGCCCTGAGCATTATTCCACTTTCTTGACCCATATTCCCTCACAAGTTTCCTGATGTTTTTTTTTGAGCGAATGATCCTCTATTCTGCAGAGTGGGTTCCCCTTTTTGCTAGGAAGTCGCAAAAGTTCCCACATGACCAGCCATTCAACAGAGGATCTACTTGCTACTTCTACCGAGTTCAATAGGTTCTTAGAGCCATTCCCACACAAGTTTAGACCATGATAGCAACTGTGCTATCTGACATCATAGGTGGATCATAGTTGACATGGTTTCTGTCCAGACTTCGGGTTCCTTTGTCAGTTCTTCATCATCATCTGTGTACCACTTTAATGTGTGCTGGGGAACATAGTTTTGCAAGAGGAGCCTTCTTATAACATCGCCTCTAGTAATTCTTTAGTTGTCATACGCTTATGACTTCGTATTCCTTTTGAGAATCATTTTTCTGCACATTCCTGAGTGCAGAGGGGGTCAGATCCAATAGAACCTTCTTCGAGATAACACCCTGAGCAGATTTTAAAAGCTTCTCAGATCATCTAGTTTTCATGTTTTCTTATCGAACTCGTATCCATCCTGTAAGCAACATCTACAGCCTTTTTAAATGGATTGCCTCTAGTATTTGCTTCAGTCTTAAGGTCATCCTCGTCACCCCGATTGGTACCACTATCGTCGTTCTATGATTCCATGACGATTCTCCTCTCAACATAGCACTAAAGTCTATGACTTCTTGCCGGTTTATTGAAAAACTCCAACACCGTCAGCATTTCCATGACAAGATGCTAAAGGCGACTGGCATTCAGCACCCAAAGTCCTTGAAACAGATCTTTCCAAAGATGGCAGTGCCCATACCAAACCGAGACCCAATAAGCACATAAAAGATAATTCAAGTTCCCCCTCGTTTCGCCTTTCAAAAATTAGTATCTCTTTACGATTCTTCGTCTCGGGAGTCCGCGCGCGCGCTCGCGCACACACACCGCCTTTGAAGTGTTAAATATCAAATCCCAAAACACACCAAAACAAGGTAACTTCTCCAGCGGGGCAGCAGTTCTCCCCCGGCCAGCGCAAAAGATCAAGTGACACCCTAACAACGACAAATATGGGCGTGCATACCGTATCATTATAAAGCAGTCAGATACTCCATAGAGTACAGAGTATCTGCGAGTAGTATCGCACTGCGAGTGCGAGTGCGAGCCATACATTTACATACATTTATATGTACTCTCACGATAGAATTATTCATTTCTTCAATTATTTCGGATTTTTGTTCTAGAACGCCAACCCTAAGACGAACGGCTGTATTTCGAGACCCCCCTCCTTGAACCGTCTGTCTGTCTGATAAAACAAACAACAATCGGATGGTATATGGAAAAAAAAAACAACATTGCATGTTCAATTAACATATTCGGTCAAGTCGTCGAAGTTCCCCCCTTTCGCCGACAAAAAAAAATTCGTCACATGTGTGAGCTGGCAAAGCTCAAGCTACTACACATCTGCATATATAATCAGTTAGATCCGGAGGAAAGTGTGGGTGAGTTATGGACATGACTATGTATCGAACGACTTGACATGGCCATATTCGGGAGAAGAAGAAAAAAAAAACCACAACAACAACAGATATTCATTCAAGTTAGGCCGAAAAACAAAGTACCTTCCTAACTTACCCTCTCACCTACATATGAACATTGAAGACTGGAGCAACGCGTAGGAGACGTTTTTTAGAAAAATCAAGTAACCAAATCACGTATGTAGGTACGTCCCGTAGATCTTTTGTTGTTAAAAGACTGGAAGACGGTTAGGGTACTCACTAGTCACTACTAAACGTTGACTCGTGTGGCTTGTGTTTGTTTATTCGCGAAAGTAGCAGCAAATGTACAAAAAGTACATAGCCATAGCAATAGCCATGGCCAGAGCATCATCTCATATGATTTCCTTTCATTTTGGAACCAAAACCAGCAACGATAGATACAAATACAACATATTAGATACATTTGTATCTCAATTCTCTGTACTTTCTAATTGGTTATGTGTTTGATGCGCTGACATACATACAAAAGCGAACCGTATTGTTATTATTATTTTCGTTAGTTGTTGTTGTTGTTGTTGTTGTTTTTTTTTCTCTCTTTAACCTCTTCGTCTTCAGCGTTTTCGTTTCCAAAGTGAACCGCGATTACGAGGCTGTGCAATGAGACGACGACGATGATGATGATGATGATATGGATGAGGAGAAAAGTTTCGCGAGCATCTATCTATGCACGTTGTTGTTGGTGTATTATTCCGTTCCGGCGCTGAAAGATGAAGAAATTCAATTGATGAATTGTTTTTAACTCGAATGTGGGATGCGATTTCGCAGGTGGCAAGTTGAAGAATAGGCTAATAGGAGAAGACCCAGCGCCAAGTGGGGGCAATGAGGAGGAAAAGTGTTACATGGACATATTTTGGTAGTTCGCGTTGAGGTTCGTTTTCTGTTTTCGTTTTGTTGACTTGACTTGTCTTACCCGCGCCACAGTACAAGGCAGAGATAGAGAGAAGTTTTGGCTGAAAATTTGTTTATCGCACAGCAACCTACAGATAAGACAATGAGGTTATGGGATTTTGAAATAACACGGCGCGGCAAATGAGTAATGCAATGTTGTTGATGTTCGGGGATTTTCTAGAGATGCGGTCTGCTTTGGACCAGAGTAAGGTACGTGAGTTATGTGGGTTCGATGTGCAGGTAAGACTGTATGTCGAAAGGGGTATTGCAACAGTGCAACAGAATCAGAACTCTTTGGTCAGTTTTGGTGCTCCTTCAAGTGTGATGTTGAACTAAGGCTCCTACTCTAGAGAATCGTTTGGAAACCTTCTAATACCTGCTTGGTCTTTATGCCTTAGTTATGCCAAACCGCATTTTGAACTCCAATAGAGCAGAGATAAAGCATCACATATTGTTGAGGGAAAGCCTGATTAAACACAAAAGCCTTCAAAACTGGACTTTAAGCCTCTATTTCTTCGTTCAAATACAACACGTATTCACCAAATGAGAATAGTTTCTCTATAGAAACTGTCAAATGCAGAGCCATGACTAGTTTTGACAGCCGTGCTATACGCGTCAGATTTGTGTGAAATGACGATGGAGAACTACTGCTCCTTCACAAGGTCGGCAACGATCTCACCGAGACCTTTGATATCAAAGAAGGGTTTAGACAAGATGACGCGCTGTCCAATCATACTTGAAAGAATTGTTCGAAACACACAAGTCAACACCAGAGGCACAATCTTTCAAAAGTCTGTGCGACCACTAGCGTACATAGACGATATTGACATTATTGACAGAATTCAGCGGGCTGTCACTTCAAGAGAAAGAAAGCTTTAGAGAAGGAAAACCGGACTAAGAAAACTTAACGTAGTTTCCTTCTGCACCACCAGATGAAGCGGTGGTTGACGGAGTCTTTTGAGCTGTTCAGGCGTTTTGTATAACGAAGTTATAGTACCCACTGTTGTAGGACTATTAAACCATATTGTGCGTCAGTCCTCAGAGTCCTTCATCCAAGTGCTAGTTCCAATTAAGCGTTTTTTAAACTACTTTGCTTCTTCTGCAAACTCAGTGGGGACACATTTTTTGTGTATTTTAAGCAAAGCGAGCTTGGCTGACGCCTCGGTGCGAGTTTGGAAACAGAAATTTTTCAGTCGGAAAATGTGTCTATAAATGGGTTACGTATACGCCACCGAGTTAGCTACGCAAATTTCGAAAATACCATCTCTTAGCCAAATTCTAGCTGGTTCCTCTGGTTCTGCGTATCTTTAGCACAAAGGAGCTTCGGTGACGCCTTGGTGTTTGCATTGGAGACAGAACATTTTTCAGTCGGAAAATGTGTGGGTAAATGGGTTACGTATACGCCACCGAGTTAGCTACGCAAATCTCGAAAATACCACCTCTTAGCCAAATTCTGACTGGTTCCTCTGTTTCTGCGTATCTTAAGCACAAAGGAGCTTGGGTGACACCTCGATGCTTGCATTGGAGACAGAACATTTCTCAGTCGGATAATGTTTGGATAAATGGGTTACGCGTACGCCACCAAGCCAGCTACGCACATTCGTGGCATGACATGGCCCTATCGGTTGTAAGAAGGAAAGCCCTAGGCAAGTACTACTTCGAAGCGAACCACGAACCAAACTACTTAGGCATAGGATCGCACCGAAACTAGTTACCCTACCTCGTGTCCCATTTGGTAAGCTTATCATATGTTTAAGTCTACAGTGCTTGTAATCCAGTTTTCTGAGTAGTAGTAGGTACCACAATGGACCTTCTTTTGGTCTAAGTATGTCCCGGGCAACCCATGGTTTTTACTAAGTTCTTCAACTGGAGATCTACTGAGTTTCGTTGGGAGAAACATTCCAGGAGCCTTTATAGTCCACAAACTCGCCAGACATGGCACACATTGCGTGTTTGTTCCAGCCTTACCGAGCCATAAATTTCGATGACAATTTCAACAAAAGTACTATCGTCATACGGCTCAATCGGAGCCTGACTCGATTTGACAATAATCAAGAATTACTTAGATACTTGTTGTCTAGTGACTTTCGAATCCACTAAATACACTTTGGGACGTGCTAAGTCTCCGATTTCTTTGACAAACCATCGAGAATCTCAATCGACTCCCAGTCAGTGACAAATTACCAAAGAACTAAACCACTGTACGTACATATGCATTCCATGTATCAAATCCCGTGCAATATGCAAATTAAATAATTTCTTGGCCCGAAGAACGATATGCGTTACGATAATAGCCCAATCAGCGAATTGCTTCAAGTGAAACCAAAAGACGAGGTAAATCAAACCAATCTGCCATACCCAACCCAATTCCGTGGAAAAAATTCTCTCAAAAATATGGAAAAATTAAAAACAAAGCCAGAGAGCACAAACATTTTTGTAAATCACTTCCCTCCGGCCATATACAGTTCCCAAAAAAATACAAAAAATCAGAAACGAGGCCTTAACAACCGCCACGACGCGACGCGTCGCACCCAACCAACCATTCGATAGCAAATACCATTCGGTTTGTCAACCTCACACAATGTGTCGCATTCGAGGCCTTCATCCATTCGGTCGGCCGGTCCCCTTGCCACAATTTTCTTTTCTGAACTCCCAGTGCAGTACTTTGGAAAATTCCCAGGCGCGCATGCGTGCATTCAAAAGACCAGCCACTTGTGCGCGCGAGCCTGCACCACACTCACTTGGGCCGTTTCGGCACGATTTGTCCAAATCACCAAATGTGGCACCAGAGATCAATGATCATTATTATGTATATTCCGATCCTCGATGTCACCCCCACTGGCCCACCTCCACGATCGGGCAGATTCAATGACTTCTTTCACATCACCAGAAGGGGGCCGCGACATTTGTTAACATCGCCAAAATACTATTCCACTCGCCTCTGAGCCTGAACGCGACCACATTGTATGGAGATTGGCTTGCGGGCTGATAAATCATTTCGCAAGCTCGCTTGTGATCCTGCCATAGGCCACAATACTTGCGCTCTCGATTGATGCGTGCCTCGGTGTGAGTGTGAGCTTTACACGCGATGGACGCTGAGGTCTACAATATTTGGATCGATATACATACATACAAACGTATGTATGTGGTGTTGCCTAGCTGGGACGAGTGACGGCGCAGTGTGGTGGTGCTGGCGATGGAGTATCGATTGAGTGCACCGCTGGTATGTGGCGCGTTGAATGTCACAACGATTGGATAAATGTCATGTTTGACATTAGTAATATTGACATATTGATTTCATTTTTGGTATTTTCATGCGTTTTTTTCATGATATTTGGAAGTCTTTTCTTTTTTTTTAATTACATTACTGTATGCGCTTTGAGTGGTGTTGCGCAATGTTGTCGGAACCCTATGGACTGGCTATTGTGGCTTACGTAAACAGCGAAACAGAAAAGTGTCATTTGGGCACTTAAAGTGAAGGTAAAGTGTGTTTATTTTTGGATAAGAAATTAACTCTTTGTCGCATGGGAATGGGGGGATTGGATTCTACTGAGAGATCTGCTCTTTCGTTCGTAGGACTAGGGAAATGGGTATCCTTTGGCCCTTGGAACTGACTATAGCCCGGAACTGAGCAAGATGATTCTTCTGTATTCGATAGATGGTTTACCATTAAAATCCTTGTACCGTAGATACGCCAATGATAACGCGAAGCTGTTACGTAAGATGGTCATCGAGATTTCGGGTGGGTAACATCTCCTTACTACCATTGATTACCAGATTTTCTAGCTTCAGAACAAAATGTCTTAGAGAATGACTGCTTGGTATCTCTAAAACTTGATACGAGCAGCAGAAAGGATGTCCTTCGTTTGGACACTTTCGAAAGCGCAATATCAATTAATTATTCGCTCAAACTGTAAAGACGAAAAAGTGACGGAATCGATATCCAATATCCTTGATCAAATCCATCTATTTCGCCTCAGTAACTGCAAGCATATTCCAAAGTCAGGTTCTTGGTCACCAGGGATGTTTAAATTGAGATGTTCTCAGGAACTTTAAGGAACAATGTAGGTACAGTCTCATGGTCGATGTAAGGAATGATTGAGTCCAGAATTAGGTATTTTGAGAAGAGCAGCTAATTTTGAGAAGGAATTGTAGGAAATAGAATCACGAAAGCCGCAAAATTTCTCTGAATTTATATTTGATATGTCAACCCCATCCTCATACCCTCACTAGTGTCGAACGTCAAACGATTGGCATGGCCAGAAACAACCGTGTTCCAATCCAGTACTCTTACAGCAACTATGAAGGGCAATCTTAAACTTACTCCTTATAGGACTAGATCCAGACGACTGCTTTGAAGACCTTATGGTATTGAACCGGAAAGAGCCAAGGGACACAGACTGTCTCTGAACTCTCCAAATATATCCTTTGAAATACATAGGTTACACAGTACCACGTTTAAAATGAGATTTATGGCAGGAGTGGTAGGAAATATATGGGCACTTCCATGGTAATAGAAGTACGATGGCTTCTGTGAACTAGTGACGTTCCCAGACCCATGGCTGAACATCTTTGCTCCTTACATAACGAGCCCCACCGAGGTATAAAACTAAGATAGATTGCCGATCTGTGCACTGGACACATCAACTTGAACAAAAATGGGTATACATAGCAGGGAACCACTAGTCTAGCATTTGTGTTTGGAGTGATGATGAAAAAGAAAGTCTCCAGCACTTCCTCTGTCAATATCCTGGGAAGACGTCCTTTAGTTTCACGAGTTCACTCGAAATATCTCCAATTTAACACACCCTCCTTACCTTTTTCCATCTGCCAGCTTTTCTAGAGGAGACTGTAATAGGCTCGAATGGACACAGAAGTACTCACCGCTTTTTCCTTTTGATTGGTATCCTCGCAGCTTGAATCTCTATATAACTGAGTCCCTGCTGACACATTTTTATCACTATTCATAGCAATATCCTTCAATCAGTTCCGTGTTTAAATGCTCCTTCCATCTTCAGAGTTGATGGTCAAAAAAGTGTCGGAACTCTTGCCTATACAGCTTTAAAAAGAGAGAATCAATACTGTCCTACATACAACCACGAAGCAGTCCAAGAAACCAAGACGAGTGCAGTATATGGGCTCGAATTTATTACTTCATCAAGCATCAAGGATGGTGGCTATACCTAAGGCAAGGTTCAGTTCTTCAAAAGATATCAGAAATCGACTTATCTTCAACCTTAACCCGAAAAGGCTTTGTAGACGATCCTCGTTTGACTCCTTTAACTGAATGGTTCCTGAATTTCTGTCGCACTATTGACTATCAAAGTGTTTCTGGTGTCTACCTAGGATTCCAAATCTTGTCAGTTTAGGATTTCTTTTCCATGTCACGTTGTATCTTGCAAAAACCAAAAAATCAGTTGACAAGTCGCATAGTTGGCATTTCAAAAACGGATTAGCTACAGCTTTCCTTGTATTTCGCTCTAGAAGGGCATCACTTTCTTGATCTGGACTACCCCGACTTAAGCAATCTCGTGAAATCCCACAACTCACGTTCTCATAGAATGCGAAGCACTACCATTTATTGTAGAAAACTTACTGTCATTGGCCTGGAGATAGTGCTTCGTTCTTAGAACTCGTTGGCCAGAGTTTCAGTTGAAAGAAAGACAGCCTATTGAAGGAATCCTCGGACTCATTTTTGGTTCCCTGTGCTTGACATAGCACCTCTCGCCTTCGACAAGATGTCAGATCTACCTGACTCTCATCTGCACAAGCCTTTCGTGTCAAGATTGATTGCATTGAATGTCGAAGCTATTTAAAGATGAACCACTTTCCATATCCCAGTTCAGGACTCCAATGTCCCAATCAATCACCCTCTGTGTAAAAATAACGAAAATTATTTTCGTATCCCTGACCATATCGATGTTGACAGTAATACAAAAATACCCCCATGAACCTGTATTCTCAGTGCTGACCCAAAAAAGACTACCCTTTTCCCACCCAGAACTACAGGCTCGAAAGGACCTCAACAAAAACATACAAACACAACCATAACCAATCGATTTATCATCAACTAGTCAACTACCGAAATGTAGGGCGCACATTGTATCGCCATGTCATGGGAAGACCCAACATCGACATGTCCTAAATTCTCGGCCAAAGCTTTTGACCACCAACCGACGCGCTATCCGTAAACGTAACCTCAAGCGTCCTCCACTCCGAAAATCATAAACAAAATCCAAAAGAATTGAAAACAAACCAAAAATGTGGGCCACGTTATTTATTCATACAAACACCATACCTACGCACGCAGGCCAAAAAATCGTGGCCCCCAAAGCCGTCCCCCAGCTAGCTCTGGCTAAGGTTCACCGTTGCCGATGGTGGAAATTCGTTGACATTTTCATTTAGTTCAGCTACTTAATCATAATGCGTGTGTAAAAGAATGCCAACAGCCAAACCGCCAGGGTGGGCTCGTGCTAGGGGTTGGGGTTGGGGTTGGGGTTGGAGTTGGGGTGACGTTAAATGGAAATGTTCTATTAATTTCCCACACATTCAGGCGTAGTCATCATGGCCAAAAAAAACACAAAAAACACAACCAAATGCGATGGCATAATTTATAAAAATTGAAACAGGAGTCGTAAGGACAAAAAAGTGAATTTATGTGTGGAACGCAGTAGAATGACACACGATGGTCGGGTTTATTGAGTGGTTTTCGGTTAACATCGGGCAGGGGTGGTTGCTGGTGGCCTATTACCCGCAGCACGCTAATAAATGTGTAAAGAGAATAATGATAATAAAACATACATACATACATGCATACGTACAGACAGACAGACATACGGTATTAATCCACTGAAAGCATCCGACTCTGGAGTTCGGCGGGTCGAGGCGGAAATAAAATTCCAATGACATAACGCAATATCAATCATTCGAGCTATTTGATGACAGTGTTGTGGAATGAAGTTATTTTTATTTTTTTGTTTTTTCTGCTTTTCGGAATGCGAGGCTTATTACGGGAATAGACACACTTTGACATGCTTATGCGTGGCTTCCACACAGGGTAAGGTTTATTAAATGGTTTGCCGTCTTAAGGCTTAAAGTTGAACAGAAATTTCGGGTTAGAGTTGTCGATCGAAAGGATTCAGTTAGACCAGAACTTGGTGATTTGATTTTGGGACTAGATTTTAATTAGATTCAACCTTGATCTCCATTTTTGGACCTAGCACTAGATTGAATCAATTGCGAACAAGTTCCAAGAAAAAGGTCCTTTCTTTGTATGTCCATGTCCTCAAAGCACACTATTTGGATCTTGTACTTGTTGAGAAAGTAAGCTCGAAACGCAATATCCCTAAACGTGTAAAGAGGGCCACTACGGGCAGGTTTCCTAAATAGCGTCTTCAGCTCTATGTATCCTTCAGTAGCTCTCTACTAATAAATGGTTTGATCATCTGATGAAAACCTTTAGAAAACCCCTGTCATCCAACTTAGAAACGTCTGCTTACCTATGCATCATTGGAGCTCTAAGACAGCAGAACCGACAGCGGTTCTTACTGAGACGGGTTAAGGCTTTTGCATGAGTTTGACGGTTCTTAGATTCTTAGTGGATACACATGCTTGTTAGGCCTTTGATTCAGAGAGACTGCTGCAACCGTCATCATAAGGTTGTGACGTCTAATGGGACTACCTTGCAGCATAGGCTTAAGGCCAGAAGTTAGCGGAGTATATGTATATTGACAGTCGAGCTGGTTCTAGAAACGACTTGATAAGTGAAAGTCGGGATAATCTCAACTTTGACTTGATACCAACGACACCTTAGCAATGAATATGCTTGAAAATCTAGGGTAGGTGCGCTGGTTAGGACTCTGTTTCACCGAGTCTGCTGTGAGTACAGATGTCCCTCATTTTATCCATTTATTTGGAAGTACATGTTTCACTGTATAGCTTGCACCGTAGGCTTGATACGAAAAGAAGTAGGGCTGTGCCAGATGGTGTCTTGTACTCGAGGAGTACAATATCTTGGGTAATTGGCTGGTTCTGACGTTGCAGTTAGAGTGGTCTGCTTGAGGAGTTTCTACCAGAACTGGAAGCTGCCGAATCTGCTTCATACAAGGAACCAAACCATCAACTGACGAACTATCCCAATTTCTATGGGAAACCACCTACCCTTTGATGAGATGAAGTAAATTTGTCATCTGCTTTCTTTTCAAGGGTACTGCTCTTTTGAAGGATACGTCTTAGGGGCTTAGCTGTACGTATAAGCTCACTTCTTTATTCTTAACAAACTTGAACTCCTTCCGCAAGACCCAGACAACGCACTTCAACACGGAATCCATCGGAATCGGATAGTCAATCAAAATAGATTTTTTTACTCTTCACATTCATCTCAAAAACTGGCCCTAATTGTCGCCTGCTATCTGGGTGCCAGGACTCTCGGATATTCCAGGGAATGATATCCCAGTTACGTCAGATGAGCTCACCACGCAGGGTGCAAACTCTCCTTACAGTTCAGTGGGTGATTGAGCTGTAAATGGGCAGACTGTATGGATTTGGCCCAAGCTGGATTAGAAACCCTTGAACTATCTGATCAGACAGAAAAAATAGCCGATACACTGGGATTCCTCCGCAATGATTCTGCATGGACATAAAGGAGGAAGAATATATACTTCGCCTCCTATGTACGTACCAAGCTGTCTACGCTCGCAGGAGATTTGCACTAAGGTTATTCTTCTCGATTCTTTACTGGCTAGCGCCAACATCAATAGTCTACAATGCTTTATATTAAGCTCCAGTTGGGTTCAAAGCCAGTCTTAGAGAATTCCAGATCCATGTGGTACTACAAAGAACTTTTATTGGTCTAAGCAGCTAATGCGACCTGACAGAATTTTAGGAAAATTCTAGGAAAACCATATTGACAGTTGAGTGGAATGTTTTGTTTTCATTTCTCTAGAGGCAGGCCTTTCCTCCTACACAGGGTAGTTTGACCTTCACAATCATTTTGAGTCATGGATTTATCGATGACCTATCGTCCAAACAGAAATGTTTATGAAAATCTGACAATTTATGGTGTAAAACAACGCTTGTTCAATACTCTTCTTCTGGTAAATTACAAGATTTTTTTGATCCTTTTATGGCCACTAATCCTTCCATACTACTTGCCACACTCAAAAGAGGAACCGAACAACATGGGAATTTTCAGGTTCTTTTTAACACTTACTTTCCTAGTACCTCCTTGGACCTACTTAAGCCCTACGTAAGTCCAATTCTTAGCTAAAACCAAAAAAGGATTCATATGGAGGTTCCACTGAAAAAATTTCTGGGGAAATTGACTGATGTCGACTTACCTTCTCATTCACATCAACTAATCATTTTACCAAACTCGACTTATACAAGTTGTGAGCACAGACTAATGTATAGATGGCTCTACAGTTCGGTGTGAACTTAGGCCTCCACTAACATACTCTTCCGTCAGAAGGTTCATTAAATTTTAAGTGTCTTCCATTTCTGCGACAGCACTAACGTTTTCAACACGAATTGTTGTGAGGAACAATGACTTTGGGCCCTGTACGGGTCTGTCGTAGGCTTAGGTATATACTCGAAACTTATCTGTCAGCACAATTGGAACATTAGAGCTATCTAAGCTTGCATTGTAGCTTCCAATATTGTGCCACTTTAGACAGAGAATACAAGAGCATCCCTGGACGATTCCGATGACTAAATACGAGGTATTAGCAAGCATCAAGCAGCGTTATAGCCAAAACTGAAAAGTTCGCTCTGGAACTTATCTTAAAGCATTTAGACAATTCCAGTGAAAAAGTTATGTAAAACCACAAGTTGCGGGTGGCCTCAATCATAACAATTTTATGTCCAGTTCCTAGTTATGGACATGCCCGGCCATTTTAGTACAAAACCAGCTACACCCTCACTGATTAGTTGAAGTGTCAAAACGTGCGGCTCCCCGTCGTTCCAAAATTCACTTCACAACTTCATCGTTCACACAAGTCGAATCTAACACACTGTTCAATCAATAGAACTACCAACCATTCTCCCTCAGCATAGCTTTGTCTTTTACAAAAATTTGTAAAATACCGATTTCCCCATAAATGTCCACACACATGGCTCGAAAAAAGTTTCGAAAATATTTCCTCTTCTGTTCAATGAACCAATTTGCCCTCACACATCCTTCGTATTATATTTGATTTTACCAATAACATCCCGCTGAGTGAAAATCTCATAAAAATCAAATACAAAAGCCCATCGACCAACAGGTCCTTTTTTTTTTTTTATGTTTTTGTACCGCCACCGTCGCCTCCGCTAGCAGTTTTCAACGTTTCCATTGAATTGGAAAATTCTATTTCACATTACATATGGCCAAAATGAATCCTTAATCCACCCCTTTCAATGGAACGAGTACGAGTACGAGTACGAGTATTTCGTGCGTGTGTATCCTATTATCCTTTTGTACTCACATGCATGCATACATGTAGTTTTCGAAGCTAACACAAACAAAAAATGGAATAAAACTCACACAATGTCCACTTTCTAGTCCTGCGGGTGATTTTTTTTTTTTTTTGTTATACTAATATTCCCACTCAACGAAAAGTTCAAATAACGCGGCGCGCACCTATAGATACAAACAACAACAATCCAGCACGCGGCTCTGCCCACCCCCACTGAGTCAACAAACCCTAAAAGAGGGTTAAATGTGAATACGTCAAAACTCAAAAAAGCAAACCTCCCCCCTCCCACCCGTTACTACATCCAAAAATAAAACAAAAACAACAACTCTTCGAAGAACAACAGCTCACCTAGTACACCATTATAAACTAATAGTAATAACGGTAATACAAGGACCAAAACTCAACATAAACCGGTTCTGTATCACACAGTAACACAATGCAGCAGGACACAGAAACAGCAACAACAACAACAAACAGAACAGGACAACGCAGTCGTCGATACGAGTACGATAGTCCCTGCGCCGTTTTATGATGAATGAGTTGAGCGTGAACAAGTTAAACGAAGCCGCCATCCATGGGGTGGCGGTGTGTTGGTAGCAACGTGCAAAACACCAAACCAACCCCTTGCTATCGTCATCGACCCCCATCATCCCTCTTCCGGTGGTCGTTCTATTATTTTATTTTTATTTTCGGAAACATTATTATTTTTTGGTTTTTTTTTTTTTTTGCTCTGAGCTCCGAAACAAATAGCGGGATGATACCAGGCGAGCAGAATGTGTATCGGAAAACTAGTAGGTATCCTCGGGGGTTGATGGTTGGGTTGTTGAAGTCTCGAGTTGAATGGAAAACGAGGACGACTAACACGAAGAGAAGAAGAAAACTTTGTTTTTTTTTTTTTTTTTCGGTTGTGTGTGTAAACGAAGGCAGTGGAGGGTGGAAATTGTGAAACAGGCGAAAAGCGCACATTGAACAACTCGGGGAGGGCATCATTAATGTTAAATTGCAGAGAGATTTATGTGGTCGTGGTGTTGCCGTAGCAGCATGGAAGGGTTGTAGTTTTGCAATGAACTCATGCAAATAGTACTTCTTTCTGATTACATGATGATACTGTCTGTTGGAGGGCTTGGTGGATACTTATTGCAAGCTTACACGCCATCCCCAATAGTTGGGACATTGATCAAGACATTATAATGGATACGTTAGGACTGATCAGGTTTCTCAGTGTATTTCGTCACTTAGAACTGAAGTCCTTTAAAGGTATAAGCCCGATGATGGAGTGAAGGGAAAGAGTATAGGGAATTAAGAAGGTGAAAGGAAAAGGAAAGAGATCCAGGGAAGCAAATCAGTCCATATAGCACGTTCATCTTGAGCGGCTAAAGAACTAATTTCTAAATTTGACTGTGCAACCGAAAATGGGTTTCAAAATAGTCGCTCGTGCACTGACGTCCTGGAGGAACACAACTATAGACTGCATCCGAACAACGATGGTGGAAATATCGGTGTGGAACGGATAGGCATACGACATACCGACGATGCTCTATCGAAGAGATTTTGTTGCAAAATGACATGATCGTCGATCAGTCTACATGACTGACGCTGGACACGATCTAATGATGGAGTTTAACTTTACGTTTACACCTCTAAGGAATGCGAGGGGATACCTGTTGATTCCAGCAAAGGTTTGGGGTAATTTGCATGCCAAACATTTACAAGCCATTTGAGTCCTCAATATCAGCTCTATTCTATACAAGTTTGGCTGGGGAGGAGACAGCACCTGGGGGTACTTCAGAACTGGTTGAGAATTAGGTAGAAATATATTCGTCCAATACACTGTAAGCTTGGATTGGGCCTGTGCCACTCTCTATCAAAAACTTTGAGATATTAAGGCCGACTACTTACCATACCATTGTATGTACTTTGTCTGTACACCATAAGGTTCCTTGCGGAACGTTGTTGACAGAATCGGTATTGGCAGTCATTAAGAAGACGGTTCTGTTCAAGTCATGTCATGATATGAAAATTTACAATGCTTTCATGACTTAAGAGAGCACTGATGGCTTTAGAGACCAACTGGATGTGCACGGGTGTCATCATATCTGGGAATATGCCTATTGAGTGTGGTAGAGATCACTTCTTGGTCTCGTACGAATTTGGCATCCTTTAAATGTAAGTTGGAGTCATTTGTAGCCTTTCTAGAGAAACATCGCTTTTCCCCGAAGGTATTTGGCGCAATAATGGAAAAGGCTCATTCTTCTTCCGCACGCCTATCGTAAAGGTGGGATTGAACCAGAGTTCTTGTTTTGGTTTGTTACCAAAAGTTTTAAATGGATTTAGGCGCTCACACAATAAAGCAGATATGATTTTGACAGCGGCCTTGAGGAGACTTATTCCTCTATATAGCTTAGTTTGAGGACTGATTTCATCTGAAATGAGTTTGTCCATTAGATTCCAAAAAGTTGTCTACTTAAAATATATTTGATAGATGCCCTACTGGCCAGGAAAGCAAGTCATATAACATCTTTGTTCAGAATCTCAAAAAATAGCTAATGGATGTGCCCTTGACGTAATGAAATTCTTGTAGAAGATTCCAGGGCTTAAACATTTTGCAACAAAATGAATTTTGGGATCAGTTGTTACCTGACATATCCTCCATAAGCCCTCAACAAATCTTCACACGTGAGACTGTTCCCAAGCTCTGGTCTAACTTGAACCTCGAATTTTGGCTTTTTATCAGGATAGACAGGGGAAATCCTTACAAAGTGTGACGACTACTCTGTGCTCAAGATAATATCTCGAAGGCAGTGTATTGAAGGACAGAATGTTCTCCTATAGGTTTTCCCCTACCACTGTTAATCTTTGTAGATGGTCCACATTCCTGGACAAAGTATGGAGGGGCGTATAGTAACGAAAAAAATCTTCAACATCTAGATGGTCTGTCAAATGTCAGATGATAGTCAAAACTGCTGTCAAACAAATGAACAACTTTTTAGTTGTTGAGGAAGTTACCCATCATTCCTACAAGAAATGTTTCATAACAGTTATGCTCTCGAATGTTTGTCAAATGCTCGCGAGAAATGGGACCTTGAAATACCTTTTTGATTTGGCCTGGAACTCGAACCTTGACTTCAAACGCAGAATCTAAAAACTATATGCTCAAAATAGATCGCCAAAATGCAGTAAGTATGTACATACTGAGATAAATTTCCAAATTTCTCAACCTTGAGCACCAAATTTGAAAGAATCTGGCAAAATGTCAGCAACAAGACACATTTCACCAAGATTCTGGGGACGTTTCGTTGCTCTTAATGGTTCCAAACTCTGGTGAATCAGATGTTCTTTTTCGCAAAGTGGATTTCCTGAATACAATAGCCTCTCGATATAGTGAACTAATAAAAACTGGACTCAGTTGGCCTCCTTGAAGGCAATTTCATCAAAATGTGAATGTACTTCGAAAATACCTACAGAATGTGCTTGAGAATAGTTTGTATTGAATATTGTGTGTTTAGTACGTTGGACTGTTCACTAAGCCGATGTTCACCAAATCGAGCGTTCACTGTATTTTCATTTTTAAGATGTCCCAGACCCAAAATGAAGAAAAGCGGCTGTGAGAAGCTAGGCCATGGGTCCCATAGACCTGTTGCGCCAAAAAAAAGTTCAATTTCGTACGAAAGTACAACCATATCCTTTCAGTGGAAAGAATGCGGCTACCACGACAACACTCGCGCCCCATCCAGCCGACCAACACCAAATCACTCTATTTTACTGCACAAACACGAGCACGAGTATACTATTCTCCACAATGCGAGTACATCTCTTTTAATCGCATGTTGGTAGAGCATTTGCGTGGATCTCCTTTTCTCTCTTAAGGCAAACAGTAGCCACCCAGCGAGACCACCCGACAATCTACTACACTTGCTCCTGATTGTAAGGTCCTTAGAGTATAAGGCAATGATACTCTCGTTCGGCATACCTGTCTCTGTCCCACACTCCGTGGGTCTCTTTTGCGCGCTCACGCTCTTGTTAGCCTCTCATCCATTGTTATGCTGCTCATAATAATGTCAGTGGTTAGCTGAAGTGCGGGTGTGATAAACATGGCTAAGGGTGGGCATATGGGGGTCCTTGGCTGGGTGGTTGGGTTGGGTTGGACTGACTCGACTGACTGACTGACTGACAGGGTGCGCTACTCCTTGCTCGTTCTTGCTTGGTGCTTGTTGTGTGTGATGAAAGTCTAAATTGACACTGAGTGGGTGACGCGGGGTGTGTTTGGTTGGTATACGAGTACGCTGTGCACGCTACGGTTACGGAGAGAGAGGAGGTCATGAAAAAACCGTTAAAGCAAAAGCGTTACCATATTGAATTTTCATGGATAACACAAGTGGAGTTGCTTGCTGGATGGCGATGGGAATGGGGATGGGGATGAGGCATCACAATCCCCACATGAATAGATAGATCTAGATAAATGAACACATACACACGCTTACGTATATACGTACATATGTACAGTGAGTCAGAAGGGGTAGGTGGGTGGTATAGTACAATGTGCACAAGGATTGTCATTTTGTCCTTTTGTACATTTTCCTTTCGTTTTTGGGTTTCAGAGGGCTTTTCGTTTTCGTTTTCTTTTTTTTTTTTCCTGTCATGAGATGGAAGGAATCAAAGAGAACGATGTGGAGGTGGGGGGATAGACTGTATGTATACAACGACTATGGCTAAAAAGGACGACATTGAGATGGATACGGTACGGCGTGGAAGAGTAGTCGAGTCCTCCCTCCGGATCTTCTCGCTGTGTATGTTTAACTGTGTGTATTATACTTTGGCTAAAGAAACGTATAAACGAATTGGTAATATAAATACGGGGCCCGAAGGTGATGAGGGTGGTAATGGTGGTTGGGTGGTTGGGTGGTTGGGTGGGTGACTTTTATCCTTCTTAGAGGGAATATTTTAGGTTATGCTTCTTTCTTTGTTTGGTGTGTTTTTTTTTTTTTTTTTGGTTTTCGTGCTGCTCTACTCTGGTGTAGTCGTCCTTTTTGTTTGGTCTTTTTGTGTTTGAGTATTGTTGGAGTTGCTGGAGAGTTTTTGGTCCCCTTCCCATATTTTATGGTCGCCACTTATACATTCAGGACTTTTATGAGTCCTTCGGAGGTATGTTTTTTTTTTTTTTTGTTTTTTGTTTTTGTATTCACTTTTCTTCGTCCTTTTTGTGTGCGCTCTGTTTACTGGTGGATAGATGATTGGGTGGTTGGGTGGTATTTCTGGCTTTTTGTATTTTTTTTTTGTTGGCCTTCTTCGTTGTCGTCTTCGTTATCCTGTTCGTGTAGTATGTTGGTTGGGTTGTATGTTGTTGTCATTGTTGCGTCATCAGAGTAGATTATTTTATATGGGATTGGGATGGGTGTAGGTAAGCATATCCTTCTATATCAATGTCCTTTTTTGCAGGCAAGAATATAGTAGTGCGGGGACACCGACACAGTATGTTTCACATTCAGTTCAGTTTGGATCGTCGTCGTCGTCGTCATTCTTGTTCTGGGTGCTAGTGTCCTGCTAGTTGCCTGTTGTGGCACTAGTGGTGCTGGCACTGAAGAATGAAGGATAATGGAAAATGTGTTGTGTCTGTGTGTTAAGAGGGGGGGGGGGGAGAGAGGCGGTTTGTCGTAGTTCGATTTGTAACTGTAAGTATGTGGTACTGAATCTGTTTGTGTGTTCTGTACGTTAGTATCGTTCTTATCCTTTTTTTTCGACGACGACGACGATGGCGACTTGGACGGGGAGGATGGGTGGTGAATTAATGAAAATGGAGGGTAATTTTGTTGCTTTTCTTCTCCGTTTCCTTTTGCACAGCAGCAGCGCTCCTCGTGTATCCTTGATGCTGTGTGTTTCGTATTTTATGCACGTTAGGAAATTTCATTGTATCCTAGCTGCTGGTGTGTCCTTTTTACTTTCTTTTTTTTTTCTTTATTTTTTGGTCTTGTGTGTGCTGATTTTTTCCTTTCATATTTTCTTTGTGTTTTCTTTTTGGAAGCTCCCACTGCAAAACTCTTCTTTACGAGTTGTTGGCAATTGTAATTTGTCCGCATTGGTGTGTGTTGGTGTGTGTGTGTGTGTGTTAGAATCAGAGGTGATAAGAGGTAGAACTTATGGGGTGAGGGGTGAGGGTTTTTTCTTGATGTTTTCGAGATTGAGAATGATTTTATCTGCGCGTCTGTAGATATTTTAGATTTATATTACATTTTCTTTCTTGTCGTCTTCTTTGGTGTCTTTTTCTGTTGGATTTTCTTTTCATTTCCATCGTGTGTTTAGTGAGTATCATTGTAGCCCGTTTACCCATTGCCGCCCTTTTAAATGTTCGTGGATTTTGTTTCTAGATACTCGGTATCTGGATGTATGTATGGAGGTATGTGTATGGATTTCTTTTTCGTTTTTATTTAGCACGTGTTGGAGATATGCGCTGTGGGTGGTTGGTGGAACATTTTCAAAGTAGATGTCAAGATTTGTTTTATTTTGTTCCTTTTTTTTGGGTTGCGCTGGGTATTTCTTTTCGTCGTCGTCTTTTCGTTGAGATAAAGCAGAGAGATACTCTTTGGCTGAACAGTGTGTGAGTTGAAGTTGCTCTGAGGAGAATGTTTCCTTTTTTTTTTTTTTGAGGATGTAGGATGCTTTATGGATATTCTGTGAGTGTATGTTTGGATTTTTTTTTTGTATTTTTGTTGGACATGGAATGTTAGCGCTTATCCTGTTGAAGTGCGAACTTTTTGGTTCGTTGGAGTTTTATGCATTTTTGTTGGCAGATTTTGAACAGGTCGTAGAAAGAAAAATGTCAAGAACATACTTTTACTGAGGATAAATACATGAAATTATTGTTGAACAGTGGCAACACTGAAAGGAATGGTTTTAAGTTTTGGCAGCATCCATGCGCTTCCAGATACATTTATGACAAGACCAAGCTGATTTTGGGATCCTCAATACCTTATAAGACTGACCCAGTCTTAGGGTCATGTCCTGTCAAATACCAAATTTTCTGTAAATAAACGATGGAGACTGCACACCACAACTCCTTTGTTTGAAGGAGATCTCGAAGACCTTTGATCGCGAATGCTGAGAGAAAAAGGCATTCGGCGTTTAATGAGTGTAAACCCCCCTCAGAAGGGAAAAAACTTTAATACTTCATAACGAACTGCAACGAGTCAAAACACTCCCTGAAGCTATTGACAAGGTCTACGAGATATCTTGCCCTCCATTCTGTATCATTACGTCTTCACATCCGCGTCTCGAATAAATGGGCGACAATGTCCGAACCAAGGGAGTCTTCGAACCCCAGGCCTCAGGTGCGAAGTGAAATGAAGACTGAACCACCGGTATAAGGATCAAGTAGTCTGACAAACTGACAAACTGGCGGCAGTTGTGTGTTCGGAATCAAAGGGGATGCAACTCGACAATATTTCAAGCCTTTGACTGATATTCGGAAATGGAAGGCAGGAAGGATTTTGGAATTTTTGTTTAAACCCAGTTTATCCATGCATAGCTTTTCTTTCAGTTTCCTAAAAAAAATACATAAAATCAGATAAAGCTGGTCCAAGATCGTCTGGTCTTTGTCAGACGTCCATGGTAGTAAATCGTTGGGTTCGTATCTTTAAGTCTTTGCTCAGACCAAGGTTAGCTAGAAGAAAATGTATATCTTAGCCGCCTGCAAGAGCCCTTCCTGCCTAGTTAATCAACTGTGCCTCCGAGCTCTTACTCTAGCCGATAAGGTGTTCGATTTATGAGCCCTCTTCTAGTGAAATAGAGTTAATAATCTGAATTGGTTGATGGTTTTTGTTTCGTAAATTAGTAGTTTACACTACATGAGAGCCACAAAGGTATGTACATCCTAAGGTCTACACCGCACCCACATCAGAATGCTATCAGAACATGTCCCTCTTTTAAAAAATCTGGCCACTGTCTGGTAAGACGTACATGAGGCTTGCTATTTCCTTCAACAATTTCTGTCGATCCTCTAGAGACGAGAAAGAACAGGAAACTTTCCTGGCCTATTAGTTTTGACGGAAAATCATAACTATCTGGCTAGCCTAGACTTAAATGAAGACTCACACCAGTGAATGGAACAAACCTGTCTCATTAGTAAAGGTTCCATGTAGGTTCTGTTAATTCGGTATTTTCCATATTTGTATCCCAGTGGGCGCCGTGGCTCAGTGGTTAGTGCGTTGGACTATGGAGCAAGGGGTTCGAAGTTCGAATCCTAGTCGGGGAACACCTAAAAGTTTTTCACGGCCCCACCTCTCGCGAGCGTCTGACAAACATCCGAGAGTATAACTGTCTCGAGAAAGCTTCTCAAAAAACAAATTGCCCTGCGAATACGGCATTAAACATTAGGCCCCTTCCATTCGTGTAAAGAATATAACACGCACAACACGAATGGTTGTGAGAAGCTAGGCCTTGGGTCCCATCGACCTGTTGCGCCAAGTATTTTTTTTTTTTTTTTGTTTCCCAATGGACCTTCTTTTGGTCTAAGTGTGTTCATGCCGAGCTTGGACAATTGCCCCACCCATCCCAATTCAACTTTGGTATTTTTTAGGCTCTCCAGAGGCTGAAATTGGAATAAATGATCACTTATTGGCTTTTTGTTGAAACCTGAATCACAGAATCAGCAGTTTTAAGCTTATATAGCTTTGTACAGCCGAAGCAGAATTCGTTTGAAGAATGTCGAACAAAGTATGGACTAAGTGGACTTGTCCAGAAATACTGAAGACCTAGTGTACTGTCTGAAAACAATTCACCGAAAGTGAGAAAAGTTTTAAGCAAACTTATGGCGAAACAGCCAATACAAGGGTCGGTGGTATCATGAAAAGCATTCAATTCATGGAAAGTATTCAAAAAGTTTGTTCAGTCGCAGTGATATATAGTCTATGTAGAGGGAAGGATGGAAATCAAAGAAGAAGTCTGTATATCCTGACAATAATGATATGAGTACTACTTTCGTACTTCAGCTTAGTAAGACTCCAAGCTCTACGAAAAAATTGTTGGTCTACGCATCCCTAAACGTAGCACTGTCATTATGTAATTTTTGGAAAAAGATTTTTCTGGAATGAAGACCAGACCTTTTTTACTGAAACTTTTGAAAGGCCTACAGGAATACATTTCTAATGACATTGTTGCTGTGAAGTCATTCGTGTAAGCAGTAGATCCCAGTTAATCAAAATTCATGTGGATCCTTTCTTCCCAGTTTCCATAGACTTTCAAACCGACTGAATCCCATTAGTCCGTGCTTCAAACCAACTAAGGAAGTATTGGCAGTGTCTTAGTCGATTGGGACTTCTGCTTAAAAATGCTAGGAAACGTTCCCAGAAACTCTCCTCCAGTTGCCTTGTTCATCTGTCGTATGAAGGCGTTTTGTATCCTTCGTGATATTTGTCAGATTCAGCGCTCCAGTTCTTTTTGTTGCTCAGGTTAACTCTGTCCCAGTTCAGAGGTCCTTTTTCTCAGAAAAAATTGTTGATCCATATCACTGGTGACAAGGGATGTCTCACTTTCTATTTCTATTTTGTGCAGCCCCTTGTGGCGTCACATAAAGTCACTGCAGTTGTTTCCCTTACATCAAGAGCTAAACAGGGAAAGGGTGACCTCCGGTTATTATCCCTAAATTGAGTACTTTGCTGTGGCAGTGAGCTTTAAGAAGAATGGAATCTGCTCAACTGCACCGAGGACATAAATTATTCCGATAATGCTTGAAAAGGATGTTTGAAATCTAATCCGCAGGGATGTGCTCAAGACAAACAATAAGGAACGACGCATTACCATCTCTGGATGAAATGGAAAATCAATAAGTTTGCAGAGAACTTTTTTTTTTATTTCAGATGACAGTGTCAGGATACATTGGTGGAAGTTAATTTTTTCTAAAGGAACTCGCAACACACAGTGCATCCCAATCCAGCAATAAATCTTCAATAATCATCTCCGCTTATTAATAAACCAAAATCTGCTAATGACACATTCACAGTCACCAGCATCTTGCAACAGTTTCATAGTCTGTGTCTCTATTGAAAATTAACTTGGCATGAAGTGTTATCCTCAACAAGGCTACACTCACTCTCTTCTCGGCTTCGCATCAAATCGCCTCGGTTGTTTGCTTTTGTCTATGTTGGATGATTTTAGTCACCCTTTCCTTTACATTCCACCAATGCGGAGCGACTTGTTCCACAACAGCCCTCGTTGTAGCAGCCGGCCCCCCAGGCCCGTGGAGTGTGGAACCAAAAGCACCAAGGCACCACCATTACCATCACCATCAATCCAGCACAGGACGAAGAGGTCGAGAGTGTTATCCTTGTATACATTACCGCACACTGTATTATTATGTGATCCGTAAACTCTTATTGTTTTAGCCTCTTGGTACCGTTTATTTGCACCCGGCTCAGTATGGGCGCACCGGGCGGGCGGGCGGACATGCTTGTTTAGATGGAAGCCAAGTTGGGTGGCCGAAAGGGTGTGAGTTGGTTAGTTAGTTGGTTGAGTTGAGGTCGCTGGTTGGTCATTGTTTCATTATTGGTGAATCGCTTTTGTCCGGCTATACACAGTGCGGGCGGAGTGTTAGGGCAGAGTGTTGCCCTTGTCTCGGATGAAATTTAATTAAGCTACTTTTCGTTAAACGGAAACTAATGGCAGTGATTGGTTTCTGTGTGTTTTCGGTGCCCGAGCACATATGTATACGTTATTTGCATGTATTAGATGGAGGATTAGAAGAAGATTGTTTTCGGTGGTTGTACCGGATCGTGGCATAATGGAAACACTTGTGGATGGTTGTAAGCAAGCGGTTTGTTAAAGTACGACGCTACGGTATGTTAATTATGAGTTTATGTCCAAGATTTGTTCAAACAAATTAAGGACGAAGATGAGTGGCTTATGGACATGTAACGGAGGTGCCTTAATGTAATTGGGTTTCCGACTAGTAGTCCTGGCTTAGATATAACTCCCATCACTGCGAACTACGAAACATTGTAATCCTTTGGACTGTTGTTCTCTCGGAGACAATACAAAACGTGGATATAACTAGGAATAGTGTTACTCAGAATATTTAAAACCTATTCCATGCCCTGGAAGCCAGTAAGAACATGAATAGAACCTTTATACTCTCGTATGTTTGTCGCACGATTGTCAAAACTGCGATCGTAATACAACACTTTGGGTATTTGACAACCCGAACCTTGCTTACTCGAACCAACCTAAGCGTCTGACCATCAAAACCGCAATCACAGTACCCACAGTACCTACCTGGTTAGCCTTTTATATGAACTTGTCCAGATATTGTCCATTGGATCAGCAAACATCCCATTTTAATCCATTTTTCTGAAATTTTTTTGTTTTCCCTAGAAAGCCGGGTCGGTAATATGGCTATTACTGAGGAGCCAATGTCACATGAATGTTACATAAGAACTTCTAATAGAACCTCATTTTCTATGAAAGTCATTCGCTGACCTTCGTGTAGGAGTCTCAACTGTTAGTCTAAACCAGAGCGGGAACGATAAACAGAAAAGTTCCTGCATTCCCTAATTTTGTTTGATAGTTAATCGATCCTTTAGGTCCTTACGTCTAACCTAGGTACATTCTCAATAAGTCAACGGCATTTTACTGGTGACGGTTCGAATCTTTACAGCCTAGCTTGGTGAAAGCCCGTTGGTGCGCTTAAGAGCCACAATTCGGGATTTTAAAGCCCTTCCCAGATTCACAAAAAAGTTACATTTTCCAAGTGAAAGTCCAAGTATTTGTGAAATGTCTTGGATGGTTTTCTGTGAGTAGGAAGCCTATTCCACATCTCTCCTTGATGGCACATCAGAACCAAAAGTGATTGACGTCTAAGAGGTTTAATCAAAAATGGTGGATCTGACTATCACCATCACATCATCATATGTCAGATGATCACTTGACACAAATGTCACACTTATTCAGCTTTGAAAAGGTAATATTTTTTTGTAGAAAACGCCCCTAAGAAATGGGCGTGTATAGAGTTCGGCCAATTCTAGGAAATGGTAATATCTATGTGAAGATTTGTTTCAATTTCTAGTAAAAAGGTTCAGAAAAACTCCTTCTTATTTTAGTAATGGGCGTGGCATTGAGTAGATTTTGGAGGAATCAAACCAAATTTCAACTTTAACGATTAAGAGTTACAAATCAAGGACACTGCCCATGGCTTCATGTGCCTAGGCTCCCTTAAAGCTTTGCCTTATATAGTTTCCTTCTATCTAGAACCAACTTCGGGAAAATATGAAGAAAGTGTTTTTGAGGAGCATTCTGTCCTCAAAAGTTGCAAAACGTTCACTGTATCACATTTCCTTTAGCTAACATGTCGGCGATGTTTTCAAAATCACAACTTATAATGACCATGCCTTGCAATTTTCAAAATAAACTACAAAAACAAGAAATTTTTACATCTTGCATGCTTGACACAAATTGGTCAAAAAAGGTTTCTGAGTTTCTTATCCATTCGACTGCGTTTTTTGGAACTTAGCGTGTCAAAATGTGCATTTTTTTTGAAATACTTACCTTTTTGGAAATCATTTCTGAAATCGTTTCAAATGATTACTTTTGAATGTTTGATTCAAATTGTTAATATTTTGAGAGGAATACCCAGTATGGCGTCATGAAGTACTCGTATTCAATGGTGATGCCAACTATGTAGGAGAAACTTTCGAAATTTGTTAAAAAATTGTGGCATTCAGTCTTAACCTCTGTCAAAAATCTAAAGCGTCTTATTTGTCTTTGACAGAAGACATTTCATGGGCGATCCTTGTACAAAATTTCGAACTCTTACCTCAATTTTAAGAGAATTTGATCGTAGTGAAGCTGTGCTCAGACAGTCTCTATCTCCTAAGACGACATGACATCCTTGCGTTTTCGAAGTATTCTGTGGCAAGGCAGCCCGTTAACCCTGTTAACCAAATATGTATGTACCCACAACGGATTATGAAGGAAAACCAACCCTTGGCAACCCCGTAACGCCCGCAGATAAGACTCTGCCATCATTCTATACTATTTGCTCCTTTGGCGAGTTCTTTGTTTCTGTTTTTGTTTTCCAAACGGTTAGTTAGAAGTCATTTGTATTGTTATCCTTCATTCAACACTCCCCCAGCTTGGTCGTCCAAAAAATTCTCGAATGCCTTGCAGGACACGGCCACTTCTTTCACTCAATGCTATTCCGCAAATAAAACGAAAAAAAAAAAGTTATCGCAGTCTACAACTACTCGACTCCACAGGCGTTCAACTCGCTTGAGAGATTCGGCAAATCTGTGGGCCAGAGGGGTGGCATTGACGGTGGTTAACTGTGCACACTTGTTATGCGCCCCATCCTGCTGGCGCTGTTAGTCGTCGTCGTCCTAGCCATCGTCGTCGTCGCCATAGTTGTCTACCCCCGAGGGTTGAAGTGTAAAACGTACCAAGTAGGACTGACCGTCGAACAGTTTCCACCGTCAGTCTGTCGGTGCCAAATGTCTGCAGGGAGTGATGGAGACGGAGACAACGCAGAGGTCTTATCCTTGTTTCACATATTCATAGCTAAAGTTCAGCGCAATTTTTATTGATATTTGGGCGCGCTGCGGTTGCGGGGAGGTCGACTCCTCGGTTGTTGATACACTCGTGTGTCATCCACACACATGTATGGACACTTGCTAAACAAGACAAGGACATGGACATGTACTGGGTTCCTTGGCTCCCACAAATAAGTGCCAGGAATTATGGCCAGCGTGTTGATTTTCTTTGAATCATTCACGAGTGTCTTAGGCTCGGTTTACCCCTTTTACGCTGAGTGCTCGGCTGGGGGATGATTAATAATTCGGGGGTGGGGGTGGGTTATTATGATTAGAGTTGGTAGTTGGTAGTGTTGCCTGGTTGGTCTTTTGTGAGTTTTAGCAAACGAAAGGCTAGAGATGGTAGCATAGGTTCGCCACCGCGATAATAATGGTCAATGTGGTGAATTAGGGTGGCCAGCAAGGTGTGGGGTTAAATGGCGAAACACACTCGGCAGGACCGCCCGTTGTTTGAGTGGAAGGATTCCTTTTTTTTTTTTGCTGCTTTCGGAATATTTTTCTGCTCCTTCTTTGTTCCAGTTTATTTCAGTACTTTAATTTTCTGTTTTTTTTTTTGTTGCTTTTGCCTGCCTTTCGGATGTCCCGCGTGTTGTATCCTTCTTTGTTTTCTGTGATGGCTGGCAGTATACTTTTTCTTGTGTATTTGTATTCTCTTGCTATCTTCCAGCGCACGGGGTGGTGGCTGCCGAGAGTAGGGCGATGGGGGTGGTGGGTTTTGGTGTTTCTTTATGTTTTGGTATACTTTATTTATATTTTGCTTTCTCCCTCTCCGAGGTTGATATTACGTTTGTTCATGTCTGTACGTGCAAGGATTTATGTTCTTTTTTTTTTTCCTTTTTGTTTTGTTGGTATTTTTCTTTTGTTCTCCTGCCGTTGGATGCGGTGGTTTTGTAGGGTGAAATGGTAAACTGTTAACGTTGACTGTTTGTATATGGATTGGTACAGTGACTCAGAAAGGTTATGTTTACTCAAGACGACTTATGGTAGCTACAGTGGTTTTGGCAGTGGTGTGAAGTTTAAATGGTAAATGGTCTTTAGAATGACCCTTAGGAGTGGGCGGACACACGAGAGTTGATGCGAATCTAACCATTGATTGACATTGAGATTGACATTGGATTCATTCAGATCTCTAAGGATCTATTGTGGTCCTCTGTTGTCGACTGTTCCTCTTTAAATTAGAAAAATGTAAGAATGGGTCTCCAAACTTGCTGCTACCCTAATAGTTCACACTACTGCAGATCCTGGAAGAAGCTCAAGAAGTCCCAAGGGCACATATGACAGAGAAAATTGTGCGAAACCCACAAGCCCACTCCAGAGGTACAGTTTTTCGGAAGTCTCTTCTTGCATACACTGATGAAAATATATGAAAAAAAAGTTACGTATACGCCACCGAACCCGATACGCACATCCTGAATCTACCTTTCTGTGGCACAATTAAAGTCAGATATTCTGATTCTGTGCATCCTAGGCACATGCGAGCTTAACTGAGGCCTCGTCTTGATATCACTGGCAGGACACAGCGAGAGCTGTTGCTGGTGGGTTTGGAAATATTGGAACAGAAGTTGTGACTGAGAGTAAAACCAAGTATGCGTATGATGTCAACAAGAAGGGACACACATCGACGAATCGGACAGAACTTCGTAACGGACAGCTACAACTTTAAGGTAGTTAGGGACTTCATCTACGTCTGCTCCGCTGTAAACTCTGACAATATTATAACTTCAGAGATCAATCGAAGAGCTACTCTTGCCAATCGCTATGTGTTTGGCCTAAGAAGGCAATTGAGTAGCAAGTGTTTCTTCTCAAAAAACACCAAGGAGGCTAGATAAGATAAGACCTTCATTATCCTAGTTTTGATTTATGGTGCAGAAGCATAGACGTTAACGAAGATGGACGAAGATATCCTTGAATGATTTTCGATTCCGTTTGCGTTGACGAGTTTCGGAAGAGGAAATTAAACAGCGAATCCTACAAACTTGGTCAAAAGAGTACGCATCAGTCGCCTAAGATGGCTAGGACATGTAGAACGAACGGAAAAGTCTTTTATTCCAGAACCTGGGAACTAAATCGATAGTTTAGGCCCTTAAGTCTCACCTAAATACTTTTTCCGTAAGCCGGATACTAGAGTCATAGAGTGTGGATTTTACTAGGCAGTACCAACCCTGCCGGTACACCGCGTACAAGTGAAAGTTGACCTGAACAAACTTAAAGGGTGCAACTGGAAGCAGTTAGCTAAAGGCCACGCTGCTTAGTCGAGAAGTTGATTGGTTAAGGCTCAGACTCACCCTGGGTTGTAGCGCCACCCTAGTAAGTAAGTAAGTCTAGTTCTTACGTATATTTGAAGTTGACGACAGCAAATCAGAGCCTTGGGGCTTTAAACAGCTCTTCTTTCTCCCAGTGGCAGGAATGAAGCTAAGAAGAACTTGTGATTGATTGTCGTAACTACTTTATTGCACCTGGGTAGCTCCTGGGTCACAACTATTCTTAGACTTAGAAGCCTGATGTCATGAGGGGATATGTGAATCGGTTTCCTCGCCCTAATCAGAAAATTTAGTTTCTAGTTAGAAGTGGATTATTCCAAGCCTTGAACTCTACCACTGTGTACGACTGTTATACAATAGCCGTGTTTTTCTGCAACCTCCCCAGCCAGTAGCAACCAGTAGAGGCGGATTCTATGCCTAAACAAAAGCACCACAGTACTGGCGGCAGCTATTTGGTCTTCTATCCAATAGGAGAGCTACTGGCTAGGAGTTCAACCAGAGTTCATCAACAGGTAGCACTGAAGGCAATGATTTTTATTTTCAAAAGTTGATGTCATTATAATTTTTTTTCGGTTTCGTAGGGCGTGTTCGTCACGATGATCCTGTACAATGCTGTTGCTCGCTCTTTAAGAAAATTTGATTTCAATTTAAATACTGTTCTCGGTCGGTGAGTCCAACTTATACTTTAAACTTTCAACAATTCTTGTTCTATTGAAAGAAGAATCATTCGTTTCTTTGTATATTCGAGGAAGATGAAGGTAAAAAAAGAGGATGGCAACAATCTAAAATTGGGCTTTGGTCCAAAAAATAACATCCCATGCAGCTGGTCTAACCTTTTGCAACTCATAGGGAGCACTTGTGGAAAGAAACTTGTCATAAAGGACTACAAGTCAGGAACAAGCATCATACTATAGAAAGAAAGTTATACGAAGAAACGCTTATCCATAATTTGCTTACAAACTCTAATGACGTATACGAGCCCACACAATTCACGAACGTAGCCTCGTCACTGAAATTATAAGTACGAGTACCAACCTGAGGTATAAACGAGGCTTGAATCTGTTTAATTTAAAGTTAGCTTCGGCCAGCGAAGATCCTTGATAGAAGCCTTAAAGAACGCAACTCTCCAATCGACCATCGTAGACAAGCAAATGAATTCATTACATGGTCGCTTTCCAATGGAATTCATGTGCTAAACTTGACCAACTTCCCTGAGCCTACCGAGGCTTGAATCTGTTCAATTTAAAGTTAGCTTCGGCCAGCGAAGATCCTTGATAGAAGCCTTAAAGAACGCAACTCTCCAATCGACCATCGTAGACAAGCAAATGAATTCATTACACGGTCGCTTTCCAATGGAATTCATGTGCTAAACTTGACCAACTTCCCTGAGCCTACCGAGGCTTGAATCTGTTCAATTTAAAGTTAGCTTCGGCCTGCGAAGATCCTTGATAGAAGCCTTAAAGAACGCAACTCTCCAATCGACCATCGTAGACAAGCAAATGAATTGATTACATGGTCGCTTTCCAATGGAATTCATGTGCTAAACTTGACCAACTTCCCTCAGCCTACCGGAGGTATTGCAGTTCCCTTATTGTCATGAGGCATTAGACTTCTGCTTTCTTACTTACTTACTTACTTACTTACGTGGCGCTACAGTTCGGGGTGAACCTGGGCCTCAGCCAACAAGCCTCAAGTCGGTTGAGGTCTTCCTCTACTGCGTTGTCCCTCCGGGTTTGATTCGAAGACTCTACGGGCCGGAGCATTGGTGTCCATTCGCTCTACATGTCCTAGCCATCTTAAACGACTGATGCGCATTTTTCTGACGATCTCGCTGTACAGCTCGTACAGTTCGTCGTTGAATCTTCTCCTCTAAAGCCCGTCAACGCAAACGGGACCGATACTTAGAAGAAGAATCTTTCTCTCGAAGCGACTAAGGATCTCTTCATCCGCTTTAGACACAGTCCATGCTTCAGCGCCATAAAGTAGGACTAGGATGATCAGGGTCTTCGCCTCCTTGGTTCTTCGGGATAGGGCTTTGCTACTCAATTGCCTTCTTAGCTCAAAGAAGCAGCGATTGGCAAGAGTTATTCTTCGTCTTATATCCGCTGAGGAAGACTTCTGCTTTCTACTCAAGCCAAAAGGACCCTGTGTAGTCTATGAGGATCCTTATAGCATGAATCATTCAATCACGTAAAATGTATTAGCCTTGTGCGGGTAATTCTCTGAGCAACAGTACATGACTACATCCATATGCAATAGGACAAATGTCAGGATTATCATTGAATCGCAAGGGCAACACCATGTCGCTGTCTCCCCCTTTCCCACTTCCCCACCATCAGTGTATGTAGGTGTATGTGTACTTTTACATTTCTGCCTCATGAATTGAAATCGAGCGCGCGGTGCTTTAAAACAAGGACACACAACAGGCTGGCAGGAAAATTCAGCAGCGCTAGATGCTAAGCTCCCAGAGCCACCCACAGAAAAAGCAAATAAATAAAAAGCTCATTAATTTGATAAATCGAATCGGCAAAGAGAGAACACTGCTCCATCGTTCGGTGTTCAGTGTTCAGTGCTGTGCTGCTCCTTCGTTCGCTGTTGGATGGGTGGTTGGTTGGTAGTTGGTCGTGGTAGGTACTCTCTCTCGTTCGCTGGAGTTTCATTGCGCTTCGTCCTATTTTGGTCCTTTTTCTTTTATTATTATGTTTTTTTTTTTTTTTTTTGCAATCCTGTGCGGATTTTTTTTTTTCTTCTATTCCTTGTGAGTTTTATTGTTGGGAAAGCGAAAAGAAGGAACAAAAAAAAGGCGAAACGAAAGAAGCAAACGAAACGAAAAAAAAAAAAAAAAACTAACTAAAATGAGGTCATTTTTTACTGCTTCTTCTCCTGCTTTGATATCAATTTAGTAATACAATGGAATAAAAACAGGAGCAAGTCGGTGGGACCGGTCTGGGTGGTGTTGGGGATGTTTTAGGACGACCGGCGTGGTGGAGGTTCTGATACTTTGAGGGAATTTATTATTTAAGTGCTGTGCTCTTGGAATTTAAGGTGGGAAAATTATATAGAATGTGCGCTCATTTGTTTTTTTTTTCTTCTTTTTTGATTTTTTTCGTTGTGGCGGCCAGGACGACTGGGATTAAGTTTATTCTTTTGGGGGGTGTATAATTAAAGAATTTCCTCTTGAAGTGATTTTTTGAAGATTCCCTTTTTTTCGGGCTTGTAAATCGGATTAGAAATGTTACTGTGGGACAGAGAGTGATGACTTTACGAGTTAGGACCTTGGGACTAATTAAAATTTAGATCTGAGTACAGACACATGTGTTTGAAGTATGATTTATCGTAATTCAATGGATTTTGGCCATTGAACTAATTAGCCTAGGCCTTGGGGGACACAAGTCGTGGGCATCGAATTTCGTTATCATTACAGAACATGGAAATTCTGGCAGTTGCCATCCAAAGACGTTACAAGTACTTGAGTCAAATAAGCGAATTTTCAAGCAAACCTTAACCAGAGATTGTGTCGATATGGGTTTTGGAGTCAAGCTGTACCCAAATTTTCACCAAACTTAGCTTACCTCGAAAAGGATGTTGGAGACAGAAAATTTTTCAACCAAAAAATGTGTGAAAAAAAGGGCAGTGTATAGCCCACACTTCTTGATACCCACAATCTGGGTATATCCTTCAAATCAGACATACCAAGGCCAGATATCCTGTTTCTGTGTATCCGAGGCGCAAACTAGATAAGCTGCTGCCTCGAAATGGATGTAGGAGACAGAAAATTTTTCAACCAAAAAATGTGTGAAAAAAAGGGCAGTGTATAGCCCACACTTCTTGATACCCACAATCAGTGTATATCCTTCAAATCAGACATACCATTCAGGATATCCTGTTTCTGTGTATCCGAGGCGCAAACTAGATAAGCTGCTGCCTCGAAATGGATGTAGGAGACAGAAAATTTTTCAACCAAAAAATGTGTGAAAAAAAGGGCAGTGTATAGCCCACACTTCTTGATACCCACAATCTGGGCATATCCTCCAATCACACATATCAGGCCAGATATGCTGTTTCTGTGTATCCGAGGCGCAAACTAGCTAAGCTGCAGCCTCGAAAAGGATGTAGGAGACAGAAAATTTTTCAACCAAAAAATGTATGAAAAAAAGGGCAGTGTATAGCCCACACTTCTTGATACCCACAATCTGGGTATATCCTCCAATCACACATATCAGGCCAGATATGCTGTTTCTGTGTATCCGAGGCGCAAACTAGCTAAGCTGCTGCCTCGAAATGGATGTAGGAGACAGAAAATTTTTCAACCAAAAAATGTGTAAAAAAGGGCAGTGTATAGCCCACACTTCTTGATACCCACAATCTGGGCATATCCTCCAATCACACATATCAGGCCAGATATGCTGTTTCTGTGTATCCGAGGCGCAAACTAGCTAAGCTGCTGCCTCGAAATGGATGTAGGAGACAGAAAATTTTTCAACCAAAAAATGTGTAAAAAAGGGCAGTGTATAGCCCACACTTCTTGATACCCACAATCTGGGCATATCCTCCAATCACACATATCAGGCCAGATATGCTGTTTCTGTGTATCCGAGGCGCAAACTAGCTAAGCTGCAGCCTCGAAAAGGATGTAGGAGACAGAAAATTTTTCAACCAAAAAATGTATGAAAAAAAGGGCAGTGTATAGCCCACACTTCTTGATACCCACAATCTGGGTATATCCTCCAATCACACATATCAGGCCACATATGCTGTTTCTGTGTATCCGAGGCGCAAACTAGCTTAGCTGCTGCCTGGATGTAGTAGACAGAAAATTTTTCAACCAAAAAATCTGTGAAAAAAAGGGCAGTGTATAGCCCACACTTCTTGATACCCACAATATGGGTATATCCTCCAATCACACATATCAGGCCAGATATGCTGTTTCTGTGTATCCGAGGCGCAAACTAGCTTAGCTGCTGCCTGGATGTAGTAGACAGAAAATTTTTCAACCAAAAAATCTGTGAAAAAAAGGGCAGTGTATAGCCCACACTTCTTGATACCCACAATCTGGGTATATCCTCCAATCACACATATCAGGCCACATATGCTGTTTCTGTGTATCCGAGGCGCAAACTAGCTTAGCTGCTGCCTGGATGTAGTAGACAGAAAATTTTTCAACCAAAAAATGTGTGAAAAAGGGCAGTGTATAGCCCACACTTCTTGATACCCACAATATGGGTATATCCTCCAATCACACATATCAGGCCAGATATGCTGTTTCTGTGTATCCGAGGCGCAAACTAGCTAAGCTGCTGCCTCGAAATGGATGTAGGAGACAGAAAATTTTTCAACCAAAAATGTGTGAAAAAAAGGGCAGTGTATAGCCCACACTTCTTGATACCCACAATCTGGGCATATCCTCCAATCACACATATCAGGCCAGATATCCTGTTTCTGTGTATCCGAGGCGCAAACTAGCTAAGCTGCAGCCTCGAAAAGGATGTAGGAGACAGAAAATTTTTCAACCAAAAAATCTGTGAAAAAAAGGGCAGTGTATAGCCCACACTTCTTGATACCCACAATATGGGTATATCCTCCAATCACACATATCAGGCCAGATATGCTGTTTCTGTGTATCCGAGGCGCAAACTAGCTTAGCTGCTGCCTGGATGTAGTAGACAGAAAATTTTTCAACCAAAAAATCTGTGAAAAAAAGGGCAGTGTATAGCCCACACTTCTTGATACCCACAATCTGGGTATATCCTCCAATCACACATATCAGGCCACATATGCTGTTTCTGTGTATCCGAGGCGCAAACTAGCTTAGCTGCTGCCTGGATGTAGTAGACAGAAAATTTTTCAACCAAAAAATGTGTGAAAAAAGGGCAGTGTATAGCCCACACTTCTTGATACCCACAATCTGGGTATATCCTCCAATCACACATATCAGGCCAGATATGCTGTTTCTGTGTATCCGAGGCGCAAACTAGCTAAGCTGCTGCCTCGAAATGGATGTAGGAGACAGAAAATTTTTCAACCAAAAAATGTATGAAAAAAAGGGCAGTGTATAGCCCACACTTCTTGATACCCACAATCTGGGTATATCCTCCAATCACACATATCAGGCCACATATGCTGTTTCTGTGTATCCGAGGCGCAAACTAGCTTAGCTGCTGCCTGGATGTAGTAGACAGAAAATTTTTCAACCAAAAAATGTGTGAAAAAGGGCAGTGTATAGCCCACACTTCTTGATACCCACAATATGGGTATATCCTCCAATCACACATATCAGGCCAGATATGCTGTTTCTGTGTATCCGAGGCGCAAACTAGCTAAGCTGCTGCCTCGAAATGGATGTAGGAGACAGAAAATTTTTCAACCAAAAATGTGTGAAAAAAAGGGCAGTGTATAGCCCACACTTCTTGATACCCACAATCTGGGCATATCCTCCAATCACACATATCAGGCCAGATATCCTGTTTCTGTGTATCCGAGGCGCAAACTAGCTAAGCTGCAGCCTCGAAAAGGATGTAGGAGACAGAAAATTTTTCAACCAAAAAATCTGTGAAAAAAAGGGCAGTGTATAGCCCACACTTCTTGATACCCACAATCTGGGTATATCCTCCAATCACACATATCAGGCCAGATATGCTGTTTCTGTGTATCCGAGGCGCAAACTAGCTAAGCTGCTGCCTCGAAATGGATGTAGGAGACAGAAAATTTTTTCAACCAAAAAATGTATGAAAAAAAGGGCAGTGTATAGCCCACACTTCTTGATACCCACAATATGGGTATATCCTCCAATCACACATATCAGGCCAGATATGCTGTTTCTGTGTATCCGAGGCGCAAACTAGCTAAGCTGCTGCCTCCAAATGGATGTAGGAGACAGAAAATTTTTCAACCAAAAAATGTGTGAAAAAAAGGGCAGTGTATAGCCCACACTTCTTGATACCCACAATCTGGGCATATCCTCCAATCACACATATCAGGCCAGATATCCTGTTTCTGTGTATCCGAGGCGCAAACTAGCTAAGCTGCAGCCTCGAAAAGGATGTAGGAGACAGAAAATTTTTCAACCAAAAAATCTGTGAAAAAAAGGGCAGTGTATAGCCCACACTTCTTGATACCCACAATCTGGGTATATCCTCCAATCACACATATCAGGCCAGATATGCTGTTTCTGTGTATTCGAGGCGGAAACTAGCTTAGCTGCTGCCTCGAAAAGGATTTAGGAGACAGAAAATTTTTCAACCAAAAAATGTGTGAAAAAAAGGGCAGTGTATAGCCCACACTTCTTGATACCCACAATCTGGGTATATCCTCCAATCACACATATCACGCCAGATATCCTGTTTCTGTGTATCCGAGGCGCAAACTAGCTTAGCTGCTGCCTGGATGTAGTAGACAGAAAATTTTTCAACCAAAAAATCTGTGAAAAAAAGGGCAGTGTATAGCCCACACTTCTTGATACCCACAATCTGGGCATATCCTCCAATCACACATATCAGGCCAGATATGCTGTTTCTGTGTATCCGAGGCGCAAACTAGCTAAGCTGCAGCCTCGAAAAGGATGTAGGAGACAGAAAATTTTTCAACCAAAAAATGTGTGAAAAAAAGGGCAGTGTATAGCCCACACTTCTTGATACCCACAATCTGGGTATATCCTCCAATCACACATATCACGCCAGATATCCTGTTTCTGTGTATCCGAGGCGCAAACTAGCTTAGCTGCTGCCTGGATGTAGTAGACAGAAAATTTTTCAACCAAAAAATGTGTGAAAAAAAGGGCAGTGTATAGCCCACACTTCTTGATACCCACAATCTGGGTATATCCTCCAATCACACATATCAGGCCACATATGCTGTTTCTGTGTATCCGAGGCGCAAACTAGCTAAGCTGCTGCCTCGAAATGGATGTAGGAGACAGAAAATTTTTCAACCAAAAAATGTGTGAAAAAGGGCAGTGTATAGCCCACACTTCTTGATACCCACAATCTGGGCATATCCTCCAATCACACATATCAGGCCAGATATGCTGTTTCTGTGTATCCGAGGCGCAAACTAGCTAAGCTGCAGCCTCGAAAAGGATGTAGGAGACAGAAAATTTTTCAACCAAAAAATGTATGAAAAAAAGGGCAGTGTATAGCCCACACTTCTTGATACCCACAATCTGGGTATATCCTCCAATCACACATATCAGGCCACATATGCTGTTTCTGTGTATCCGAGGCGCAAACTAGCTTAGCTGCTGCCTGGATGTAGTAGACAGAAAATTTTTCAACCAAAAAATCTGTGAAAAAAAGGGCAGTGTATAGCCCACACTTCTTGATACCCACAATATGGGTATATCCTCCAATCACACATATCAGGCCAGATATGCTGTTTCTGTGTATCCGAGGCGCAAACTAGCTTAGCTGCTGCCTGGATGTAGTAGACAGAAAATTTTTCAACCAAAAAATCTGTGAAAAAAAGGGCAGTGTATAGCCCACACTTCTTGATACCCACAATCTGGGTATATCCTCCAATCACACATATCAGGCCACATATGCTGTTTCTGTGTATCCGAGGCGCAAACTAGCTTAGCTGCTGCCTGGATGTAGTAGACAGAAAATTTTTCAACCAAAAAATGTGTGAAAAAGGGCAGTGTATAGCCCACACTTCTTGATACCCACAATATGGGTATATCCTCCAATCACACATATCAGGCCAGATATGCTGTTTCTGTGTATCCGAGGCGCAAACTAGCTAAGCTGCTGCCTCGAAATGGATGTAGGAGACAGAAAATTTTTCAACCAAAAATGTGTGAAAAAAAGGGCAGTGTATAGCCCACACTTCTTGATACCCACAATCTGGGCATATCCTCCAATCACACATATCAGGCCAGATATCCTGTTTCTGTGTATCCGAGGCGCAAACTAGCTAAGCTGCTGCCTCGAAATGGATGTAGGAGACAGAAAATTTTTCAACCAAAAAATGTGTGAAAAAAAGGGCAGTGTATAGCCCACACTTCTTGATACCCACAATCTGGGCATATCCTCCAATCACACATATCAGGCCAGATATGCTGTTTCTGTGTATCCGAGGCGCAAACTAGCTAAGCTGCTGCCTCGAAATGGATGTAGGAGACAGAAAATTTTTCAACCAAAAAATCTGTGAAAAAAAGGGCAGTGTATAGCCCACACTTCTTGATACCCACAATCTGGGCATATCCTCCAATCACACATATCAGGCCAGATATGCTGTTTCTGTGTATCCGAGGCGCAAACTAGCTAAGCTGCTGCCTCGAAATGGATGTAGGAGACAGAAAATTTTTCAACCAAAAAATGTGTGAAAAAAAGGGCAGTGTATAGCCCACACTTCTTGATACCCACAATCTGGGCATATCCTCCAATCACACATATCAGGCCAGATATCCTGTTTCTGTGTATCCGAGGCGCAAACTAGCTAAGCTGCAGCCTCGAAAAGGATGTAGGAGACAGAAAATTTTTCAACCAAAAAATCTGTGAAAAAAAGGGCAGTGTATAGCCCACACTTCTTGATACCCACAATATGGGTATATCCTCCAATCACACATATCAGGCCAGATATGCTGTTTCTGTGTATCCGAGGCGCAAACTAGCTTAGCTGCTGCCTGGATGTAGTAGACAGAAAATTTTTCAACCAAAAAATCTGTGAAAAAAAGGGCAGTGTATAGCCCACACTTCTTGATACCCACAATCTGGGTATATCCTCCAATCACACATATCAGGCCACATATGCTGTTTCTGTGTATCCGAGGCGCAAACTAGCTTAGCTGCTGCCTGGATGTAGTAGACAGAAAATTTTTCAACCAAAAAATGTGTGAAAAAGGGCAGTGTATAGCCCACACTTCTTGATACCCACAATATGGGTATATCCTCCAATCACACATATCAGGCCAGATATGCTGTTTCTGTGTATCCGAGGCGCAAACTAGCTAAGCTGCTGCCTCGAAATGGATGTAGGAGACAGAAAATTTTTCAACCAAAAATGTGTGAAAAAAAGGGCAGTGTATAGCCCACACTTCTTGATACCCACAATCTGGGCATATCCTCCAATCACACATATCAGGCCAGATATCCTGTTTCTGTGTATCCGAGGCGCAAACTAGCTAAGCTGCAGCCTCGAAAAGGATGTAGGAGACAGAAAATTTTTCAACCAAAAAATCTGTGAAAAAAAGGGCAGTGTATAGCCCACACTTCTTGATACCCACAATCTGGGTATATCCTCCAATCACACATATCAGGCCACATATGCTGTTTCTGTGTATCCGAGGCGCAAACTAGCTTAGCTGCTGCCTGGATGTAGTAGACAGAAAATTTTTCAACCAAAAAATGTGTGAAAAAAGGGCAGTGTATAGCCCACACTTCTTGATACCCACAATCTGGGTATATCCTCCAATCACACATATCAGGCCAGATATGCTGTTTCTGTGTATCCGAGGCGCAAACTAGCTAAGCTGCTGCCTCGAAATGGATGTAGGAGACAGAAAATTTTTCAACCAAAAAATGTATGAAAAAAAGGGCAGTGTATAGCCCACACTTCTTGATACCCACAATCTGGGTATATCCTCCAATCACACATATCAGGCCACATATGCTGTTTCTGTGTATCCGAGGCGCAAACTAGCTTAGCTGCTGCCTGGATGTAGTAGACAGAAAATTTTTCAACCAAAAAATCTGTGAAAAAAAGGGCAGTGTATAGCCCACACTTCTTGATACCCACAATATGGGTATATCCTCCAATCACACATATCAGGCCAGATATGCTGTTTCTGTGTATCCGAGGCGCAAACTAGCTTAGCTGCTGCCTCCAAATGGATATAGGAGACAGAAAATTTTTCAACCAAAAAATGTGTGAAAAAAAGGGCAGTGTATAGCCCACACTTCTTGATACCCACAATCTGGGTATATCCTCCAATCACACATATCAGGCCAGATATGCTGTTTCTGTGTATCCGAGGCGCAAACTAGCTAAGCTGCTGCCTCGAAATGGATGTAGGAGACAGAAAATTTTTCAACCAAAAAATGTGTGAAAAAAAGGGCAGTGTATAGCCCACACTTCTTGATACCCACAATCTGGGTATATCCTCCAATCACACATATCAGGCCAGATATGCTGTTTCTGTGTATCCGAGGCGCAAACTAGCTAAGCTGCTGCCTCCAAATGGATGTAGGAGACAGAAAATTTTTCAACCAAAAAATGTGTGAAAAAAAGGGCAGTGTATAGCCCACACTTCTTGATACCCACAATCTGGGCATATCCTCCAATCACACATATCAGGCCAGATATCCTGTTTCTGTGTATCCGAGGCGCAAACTAGCTAAGCTGCAGCCTCGAAAAGGATGTAGGAGACAGAAAATTTTTCAACCAAAAAATCTGTGAAAAAAAGGGCAGTGTATAGCCCACACTTCTTGATACCCACAATCTGGGTATATCCTCCAATCACACATATCAGGCCAGATATGCTGTTTCTGTGTATTCGAGGCGGAAACTAGCTTAGCTGCTGCCTCGAAAAGGATTTAGGAGACAGAAAATTTTTCAACCAAAAAATGTGTGAAAAAAAGGGCAGTGTATAGCCCACACTTCTTGATACCCACAATCTGGGTATATCCTCCAATCACACATATCACGCCAGATATCCTGTTTCTGTGTATCCGAGGCGCAAACTAGCTTAGCTGCTGCCTGGATGTAGTAGACAGAAAATTTTTCAACCAAAAAATCTGTGAAAAAAGGGCAGTGTATAGCCCACACTTCTTGATACCCACAATCTGGGCATATCCTCCAATCACACATATCAGGCCAGATATGCTGTTTCTGTGTATCCGAGGCGCAAACTAGCTAAGCTGCAGCCTCGAAAAGGATGTAGGAGACAGAAAATTTTTCAACCAAAAAATGTGTGAAAAAAAGGGCAGTGTATAGCCCACACTTCTTGATACCCACAATCTGGGTATATCCTCCAATCACACATATCACGCCAGATATCCTGTTTCTGTGTATCCGAGGCGCAAACTAGCTTAGCTGCTGCCTGGATGTAGTAGACAGAAAATTTTTCAACCAAAAAATGTGTGAAAAAAAGGGCAGTGTATAGCCCACACTTCTTGATACCCACAATCTGGGTATATCCTCCAATCACACATATCAGGCCACATATGCTGTTTCTGTGTATCCGAGGCGCAAACTAGCTAAGCTGCTGCCTCGAAATGGATGTAGGAGACAGAAAATTTTTCAACCAAAAAATGTGTGAAAAAGGGCAGTGTATAGCCCACACTTCTTGATACCCACAATCTGGGCATATCCTCCAATCACACATATCAGGCCAGATATGCTGTTTCTGTGTATCCGAGGCGCAAACTAGCTAAGCTGCTGCCTCGAAATGGATGTAGGAGACAGAAAATTTTTCAACCAAAAAATATGTGAAAAAAGGGCAGTGTATAGCCCACACTTCTTGATACCCACAATCTGGGCATATCCTCCAATCACACATATCAGGCCAGATATGCTGTTTCTGTGTATCCGAGGCGCAAACTAGCTAAGCTGCAGCTTCGAAAAGGATGTAGGAGACAGAAAATTTTTCAACCAAAAAATGTATGAAAAAAAGGGCAGTGTATAGCCCACACTTCTTGATACCCACAATCTGGGTATATCCTCCAATCACACATATCAGGCCACATATGCTGTTTCTGTGTATCCGAGGCGCAAACTAGCTAAGCTGCAGCCTCGAAAAGGATGTAGGAGACAGAAAATTTTTCAACCAAAAAATGTGTGAAAAAAAGGGCAGTGTATAGCCCACACTTCTTGATACCCACAATCTGGGTATATCCTCCAATCACACATATCAGGCCAGATATGCTGTTTCTGTGTATCCGAGGCGCAAACTAGCTAAGCTGCTGCCTCGAAATGGATGTAGGAGACAGAAAATTTTTCAACCAAAAAATGTGTGAAAAAAAGGGCAGTGTATAGCCCACACTTCTTGATACCCACAATCTGGGCATATCCTCCAATCAGACATATCAGGCCAGATATGCTGTTTCTGTGTATCCGAGGCGCAAACTAGCTTAGCTGCTGCCTCCAAATGGATGTAGGAGACAGAAAATTTTTCAACCAAAAAATGTGTGAAAAAAAGGGCAGTGTATAGTCAACACTTCTTGATACCCACAATCTGGGCATATCCTCCAATCACACATATCAGGCCAGATATGCTGTTTCTGTGTATCCGAGGCGCAAACTAGCTTAGCTGCTGCCTCCAAATGGATGTAGGAGACAGAAAATTTTTCAACCAAAAAATGTGTGAAAAAAAGGGCAGTGTATAGCCCACACTTCTTGATACCCACAATCTGGGCATATCCTCCAATCACACATATCAGGCCAGATATGCTGTTTCTGTGTATCCGAGGCGCAAACTAGCTAAGCTGCTGCCTCGAAATGGATGTAGGAGACAGAAAATTTTTCAACCAAAAAATGTGTGAAAAAAAGGGCAGTGTATAGCCCACACTTCTTGATACCCACAATCTGGGTATATCCTCCAATCACACATACCAGGCCAGATATGCTGTTTCTGTGTATTCGAGGCGGAAACTAGCTTAGCTGCTGCCTCGAATAGGATTTAGGAGACAGAAAATTTTTCAACCAAAAAATGTGTGAAAAAAAGGGCAGTGTATAGCCCACACTTCTTGACACCCACAATCTGGGCATATCCTCCAATCACACATATCAGGCCAGATATGCTGTTTCTGTGTATTCGAGGCGGAAACTAGCTTAGCTGCTGCCTCGAAAAGGATTTAGGAGACAGAAAATTTTTCAACCAAAAAATGTGTGAAAAAAAGGGCCCACACTTCTTGATACCCACAATCTGGGTATATCCTCCAATCACACATATCACGCCAGATATCCTGTTTCTGTGTATCCGAGGCGCAAACTAGCTTAGCTGCTGCCTGGATGTAGTAGACAGAAAATTTTTCAACCAAAAAATGTGTGAAAAAAAGGGCAGTGTATAGCCCATACTTCTTGATACCCACAATATGGGTATATCCTCCAATCACACATACCAGGCCAGATACCCTGTTTCGGTGTATCCGAGGCGCAAACTAGCTAAGCTGCTGCCTCGAAATGGATGTAGGAGACAAAAAATTTTTCAACCAAAAAATGTGTGAAAAAAAGGGCAGTGTATAGCCCATACTTCTTGACACCCACAATCTGGGCATATCCTCCAATCACACATATCAGGCCAGATATCCTGTTTCTGTGTATCCGAGGCGCAAACTAGCTAAGCTGCAGCCTCGAAAAGGATGTAGGGACAGAAAATTTTTCAACCAAAAAATCTGTGAAAAAAAGGGCAGTGTATAGCCCACACTTCTTGATACCCACAATCTGGGTATATCCTCCAATCACACATATCAGGCCAGATATGCTGTTTCTGTGTATTCGAGGCGGAAACTAGCTTAGCTGCTGCCTCGAAAAGGATTTAGGAGACAGAAAATTTTTCAACCAAAAAATGTGTGAAAAAAAGGGCAGTGTATAGCCCACACTTCTTGATACCCACAATCTGGGTATATCCTCCAATCACACATATCACGCCAGATATCCTGTTTCTGTGTATCCGAGGCGCAAACTAGCTTAGCTGCTGCCTGGATGTAGTAGACAGAAAATTTTTCAACCAAAAAATCTGTGAAAAAAAGGGCAGTGTATAGCCCACACTTCTTGATACCCACAATCTGGGCATATCCTCCAATCACACATATCAGGCCAGATATGCTGTTTCTGTGTATCCGAGGCGCAAACTAGCTAAGCTGCAGCCTCGAAAAGGATGTAGGGACAGAAAATTTTTCAACCAAAAAATCTGTGAAAAAAAGGGCAGTGTATAGCCCACACTTCTTGATACCCACAATCTGGGTATATCCTCCAATCACACATATCAGGCCAGATATGCTGTTTCTGTGTATTCGAGGCGGAAACTAGCTTAGCTGCTGCCTCGAAAAGGATTTAGGAGACAGAAAATTTTTCAACCAAAAAATGTGTGAAAAAAAGGGCAGTGTATAGCCCACACTTCTTGATACCCACAATCTGGGTATATCCTCCAATCACACATATCACGCCAGATATCCTGTTTCTGTGTATCCGAGGCGCAAACTAGCTTAGCTGCTGCCTGGATGTAGTAGACAGAAAATTTTTCAACCAAAAAATCTGTGAAAAAAAGGGCAGTGTATAGCCCACACTTCTTGATACCCACAATCTGGGCATATCCTCCAATCACACATATCAGGCCAGATATGCTGTTTCTGTGTATCCGAGGCGCAAACTAGCTAAGCTGCAGCCTCGAAAAGGATGTAGGAGACAGAAAATTTTTCAACCAAAAAATGTATGAAAAAAAGGGCAGTGTATAGCCCACACTTCTTGATACCCACAATCTGGGTATATCCTCCAATCACACGTATCAGGCCACATATGCTGTTTCTGTGTATCCGAGGCGCAAACTAGCTAAGCTGCTGCCTCGAAATGGATGTAGGAGACAGAAAATTTTTCAACCAAAAAATGTGTGAAAAAGGGCAGTGTATAGCCCATACTTCTTGATACCCACAATCTGGGCATATCCTCCAATCACACATATCAGGCCAGATATCCTGTTTCTGTGTATCCGAGGCGCAAACTAGCTAAGCTGCAGCCTCGAAAAGGATGTAGGAGACAGAAAATTTTTCAACCAAAAAATGTATGAAAAAAAGGGCAGTGTATAGCCCACACTTCTTGATACCCACAATCTGGGTATATCCTCCAATCACACATATCAGGCCACATATGCTGTTTCTGTGTATCCGAGGCGCAAACTAGCTTAGCTGCTGCCTGGATGTAGTAGACAGAAAATTTTTCAACCAAAAAATCTGTGAAAAAAAGGGCAGTGTATAGCCCACACTTCTTGATACCCACAATATGGGTATATCCTCCAATCACACATATCAGGCCAGATATGCTGTTTCTGTGTATCCGAGGCGCAAACTAGCTAAGCTGCTGCCTCGAAATGGATGTAGGAGACAGAAAATTTTTCAACCAAAAATGTGTGAAAAAAAGGGCAGTGTATAGCCCACACTTCTTGATACCCACAATCTGGGCATATCCTCCAATCACACATATCAGGCCAGATATCCTGTTTCTGTGTATCCGAGGCGCAAACTAGCTAAGCTGCAGCCTCGAAAAGGATGTAGGAGACAGAAAATTTTTCAACCAAAAAATGTATGAAAAAAAGGGCAGTGTATAGCCCACACTTCTTGATACCCAAAATCTGGGTATATCCTCCAATCACACATATCAGGCCACATATGCTGTTTCTGTGTATCCGAGGCGCAAACTAGCTTAGCTGCTGCCTGGATGTAGTAGACAGAAAATTTTTCAACCAAAAAATGTGTGAAAAAAGGGCAGTGTATAGCCCACACTTCTTGATACCCACAATCTGGGTATATCCTCCAATCACACATACCAGGCCAGATATGCTGTTTCTGTGTATTCGAGGCGGAAACTAGCTTCGCTGCTGCCTCGAAAAGGATTTAGGAGACAGAAAATTTTTCAACCAAAAAATGTGTGAAAAAAAGGGCAGTGTATAGCCCACACTTCTTGATACCCACAATCTGGGTATATCCTCCAATCACACATATCAGGCCAGATATGCTGTTTCTGTGTATCCGAGGCGCAAACTAGCTAAGCTGCTGCCTCGAAATGGATGTAGGAGACAGAAAATTTTTCAACCAAAAAATCTGTGAAAAAAAGGGCAGTGTATAGCCCACACTTCTTGATACCCACAATCTGGGTATATCCTCCAATCACACATATCAGGCCAGATATCCTGTTTCTGTGTATCCGAGGCGCAAACTAGCTTAGCTGCTGCCTCCAAATGGATGTAGGAGACAGAAAATTTTTCAACCAAAAAATGTGTGAAAAAAAGGGCAGTGTATAGCCCACACTTCTTGATACCCACAATCTGGGTATATCCTCCAATCACACATATCAGGCCAGATATCCTGTTTCTGTGTATCCGAGGCGCAAACTAGCTTAGCTGCTGCCTCCAAATGGATGTAGGAGACAGAAAATTTTTCAACCAAAAAATGTGTGAAAAAAAGGGCAGTGTATAGCCCACACTTCTTGATACCCACAATCTGGGCATATCCTCCAATCACACATATCAGGCCAGATATCCTGTTTCTGTGTATCCGAGGCGCAAACTAGCTAAGCTGCAGCCTCGAAAAGGATGTAGGAGACAGAAAATTTTTCAACCAAAAAATGTGTGAAAAAAAGGGCAGTGTATAGCCCACACTTCTTGATACCCACAATCTGGGTATATCCTCCAATCACACATATCAGGCCAGATATCCTGTTTCTGTGTATCCGAGGCGCAAACTAGCTTAGCTGCTGCCTCCAAATGGATGTAGGAGACAGAAAATTTTTCAACCAAAAAATGTGTGAAAAAAAGGGCAGTGTATAGCCCACACTTCTTGATACCCACAATCTGGGCATATCCTCCAATCACACATATCAGGCCAGATATCCTGTTTCTGTGTATCCGAGGCGCAAACTAGCTAAGCTGCAGCCTCGAAAAGGATGTAGGAGACAGAAAATTTTTCAACCAAAAAATCTGTGAAAAAAAGGGCAGTGTATAGCCCACACTTCTTGATACCCACAATCTGGGTATATCCTCCAATCACACATATCACGCCAGATATCCTGTTTCTGTGTATCCGAGGCGCAAACTAGCTTAGCTGCTGCCTCCAAATGGATGTAGGAGACAGAAAATTTTTCAACCAAAAAATGTGTGAAAAAAAGGGCAGTGTATAGCCCACACTTCTTGATACCCACAATCTGGGTATATCCTCCAATCACACATACCAGGCCAGATATGCTGTTTCTGTGTATTCGAGGCGGAAACTAGCTTCGCTGCTGCCTCGAAAAGGATTTAGGAGACAGAAAATTTTTCAACCAAAAAATGTGTGAAAAAAAGGGCAGTGTATAGCCCACACTTCTTGATACCCACAATCTGGGCATATCCTCCAATCACACATATCAGGCCAGATATCCTGTTTCTGTGTATCCGAGGCGCAAACTAGCTAAGCTGCAGCCTCGAAAAGGATGTAGGAGACAGAAAATTTTTCAACCAAAAAATCTGTGAAAAAAAGGGCAGTGTATAGCCCACACTTCTTGATACCCACAATCTGGGTATATCCTCCAATCACACATATCAGGCCAGATATGCTGTTTCTGTGTATTCGAGGCGGAAACTAGCTTAGCTGCTGCCTCGAAAAGGATTTAGGAGACAGAAAATTTTTCAACCAAAAAATGTGTGAAAAAAAGGGCAGTGTATAGCCCACACTTCTTGATACCCACAATCTGGGTATATCCTCCAATCACACATATCACGCCAGATATCCTGTTTCTGTGTATCCGAGGCGCAAACTAGCTTAGCTGCTGCCTGGATGTAGTAGACAGAAAATTTTTCAACCAAAAAATGTGTGAAAAAAAGGGCAGTGTATAGCCCACACTTCTTGATACCCACAATCTGGGCATATCCTCCAATCACACATATCAGGCCAGATATGCTGTTTCTGTGTATCCGAGGCGCAAACTAGCTTAGCTGCTGCCTCCAAATGGATGTAGGAGACAGAAAATTTTTCAACCAAAATATGTGTGAAAAAAAGGGCAGTGTATAGCCCACACTTCTTGATACCCACAATCTGGGCATATCCTCCAATCACACATATCAGGCCAGATATGCTGTTTCTGTGTATCCGAGGCGCAAACTAGCTTAGCTGCTGCCTCCAAATGGATGTAGGAGACAGAAAATTTTTCAACCAAAAAATGTGTGAAAAAAAGGGCAGTGTATAGTCAACACTTCTTGATACCCACAATCTGGGCATATCCTCCAATCACACATATCAGGCCAGATATGCTGTTTCTGTGTATCCGAGGCGCAAACTAGCTTAGCTGCTGCCTCCAAATGGATGTAGGAGACAGAAAATTTTTCAACCAAAATATGTGTGAAAAAAAGGGCAGTGTATAGCCCACACTTCTTGATACCCACAATCTGGGCATATCCTCCAATCACACATATCAGGCCAGATATGCTGTTTCTGTGTATCCGAGGCGCAAACTAGCTTAGCTGCTGCCTCCAAATGGATGTAGGAGACAGAAAATTTTTCAACCAAAATATGTGTGAAAAAAAGGGCAGTGTATAGCCCACACTTCTTGATACCCACAATCTGGGCATATCCTCCAATCACACATATCAGGCCAGATATGCTGTTTCTGTGTATCCGAGGCGCAAACTAGCTTAGCTGCTGCCTCCAAATGGATGTAGGAGACAGAAAATTTTTCAACCAAAATATGTGTGAAAAAAAGGGCAGTGTATAGCCCACACTTCTTGATACCCACAATCTGGGTATATCCTCCAATCACACATATCAGGCCAGATATGCTGTTTCTGTGTATCCGAGGCGCAAACTAGCTAAGCTGCTGCCTCGAAATGGATTTAGGAGACAGAAAATTTTTCAACCAAAAAATGTGTGAAAAAAAGGGCAGTGTATAGCCCACACTTCTTGATACCCACAATCTGGGCATATCCTCCAATCACACATATCAGGCCAGATATGCTGTTTCTGTGTATCCGAGGCGCAAACTAGCTAAGCTGCTGCCTCGAAATGGATGTAGGAGACAGAAAATTTTTCAACCAAAAAATCTGTGAAAAAAGGGCAGTGTATAGCCCACACTTCTTGATACCCACAATCTGGGTATATCCTCTAATCACACATACCAGGCCAGATATGCTGTTTCTGTTTATTCGAGGCGGAAACTAGCTTAGCTGCTGCCTCGAAAAGGATTTAGGAGACAGAAAATTTTTCAACCAAAAAATGTGTGAAAAAAAGGGCAGTGTATAGCCCACACTTCTTGATACCCACAATCTGGGCATATCCTCCAATCACACATATCAGGCCAGATATGCTGTTTCTGTGTATCCGAGGCGCAAACTAGCTAAGCTGCTGCCTCGAAATGGATGTAGGAGACAGAAAATTTTTCAACCAAAAAATGTGTGAAAAAAAGGGCAGTGTATAGCCCACACTTCTTGATACCCACAATCTGGGTATATCCTCCAATCACACATACCAGGCCAGATATGCTGTTTCTGTGTATTCGAGGCGGAAACTAGCTTAGCTGCTGCCTCGAATAGGATTTAGGAGACAGAAAATTTTTCAACCAAAAAATGTGTGAAAAAAAGGGCAGTGTATAGCCCACACTTCTTGACACCCACAATCTGGGCATATCCTCCAATCACACATATCAGGCCAGATATGCTGTTTCTGTGTATTCGAGGCGGAAACTAGCTTAGCTGCTGCCTCGAAAAGGATTTAGGAGACAGAAAATTTTTCAACCAAAAAATGTGTGAAAAAAAGGGCTGTGTATAGCCCACACTTCTTGATACCCACAATCTGGGTATATCCTCCAATCACACATATCACGCCAGATATCCTGTTTCTGTGTATCCGAGGCGCAAACTAGCTTAGCTGCTGCCTGGATGTAGTAGACAGAAAATTTTTCAACCAAAAAATGTGTGAAAAAAAGGGCAGTGTATAGCCCATACTTCTTGATACCCACAATATGGGTATATCCTCCAATCACACATACCAGGCCAGATACCCTGTTTCGGTGTATCCGAGGCGCAAACTAGCTAAGCTGCTGCCTCGAAATGGATGTAGGAGACAAAAAATTTTTCAACCAAAAAATGTGTGAAAAAAAGGGCAGTGTATAGCCCATACTTCTTGACACCCACAATCTGGGCATATCCTCCAATCACACATATCAGGCCAGATATGCTGTTTCTGTGTATTCGAGGCGGAAACTAGCTTAGCTGCTGCCTCGAAAAGGATTTAGGAGACAGAAAATTTTTCAACCAAAAAATGTGTGAAAAAAAGGGCTGTGTATAGCCCACACTTCTTGATACCCACAATCTGGGTATATCCTCCAATCACACATATCAGGCCAGATATGCTGTTTCTGTGTATCCGAGGCGCAAACTAGCTAAGCTGCTGCCTCGAAATGGATGTAGGAGACAGAAAATTTTTCAACCAAAAAATGTGTGAAAAAAAGGGCAGTGTATAGCCCACACTTCTTGATACCCACAATCTGGGTATATCCTCCAATCACACATATCAGGCCAGATATCCTGTTTCTGTGTATCCGAGGCGCAAACTAGCTTAGCTGCTGCCTCCAAATGGATGTAGGAGACAGAAAATTTTTCAACCAAAAAATGTGTGAAAAAAAGGGCAGTGTATAGCCCACACTTCTTGATACCCACAATCTGGGCATATCCTCCAATCACACATATCAGGCCAGATATCCTGTTTCTGTGTATCCGAGGCGCAAACTAGCTAAGCTGCAGCCTCGAAAAGGATGTAGGAGACAGAAAATTTTTCAACCAAAAAATCTGTGAAAAAAAGGGCAGTGTATAGCCCACACTTCTTGATACCCACAATCTGGGTATATCCTCCAATCACACATATCACGCCAGATATCCTGTTTCTGTGTATCCGAGGCGCAAACTAGCTTAGCTGCTGCCTCCAAATGGATGTAGGAGACAGAAAATTTTTCAACCAAAAAATGTGTGAAAAAAAGGGCAGTGTATAGCCCACACTTCTTGATACCCACAATCTGGGTATATCCTCCAATCACACATACCAGGCCAGATATGCTGTTTCTGTGTATTCGAGGCGGAAACTAGCTTCGCTGCTGCCTCGAAAAGGATTTAGGAGACAGAAAATTTTTCAACCAAAAAATGTGTGAAAAAAAGGGCAGTGTATAGCCCACACTTCTTGATACCCACAATCTGGGCATATCCTCCAATCACACATATCAGGCCAGATATCCTGTTTCTGTGTATCCGAGGCGCAAACTAGCTAAGCTGCAGCCTCGAAAAGGATGTAGGAGACAGAAAATTTTTCAACCAAAAAATCTGTGAAAAAAAGGGCAGTGTATAGCCCACACTTCTTGATACCCACAATCTGGGTATATCCTCCAATCACACATATCAGGCCAGATATGCTGTTTCTGTGTATTCGAGGCGGAAACTAGCTTAGCTGCTGCCTCGAAAAGGATTTAGGAGACAGAAAATTTTTCAACCAAAAAATGTGTGAAAAAAAGGGCAGTGTATAGCCCACACTTCTTGATACCCACAATCTGGGTATATCCTCCAATCACACATATCACGCCAGATATCCTGTTTCTGTGTATCCGAGGCGCAAACTAGCTTAGCTGCTGCCTGGATGTAGTAGACAGAAAATTTTTCAACCAAAAAATCTGTGAAAAAAAGGGCAGTGTATAGCCCACACTTCTTGATACCCACAATATGGGTATATCCTCCAATCACACATATCAGGCCAGATATGCTGTTTCTGTGTATCCGAGGCGCAAACTAGCTAAGCTGCTGCCTCGAAATGGATGTAGGAGACAGAAAATTTTTCAACCAAAAAATGTGTGAAAAAAAGGGCAGTGTATAGCCCACACTTCTTGATACCCACAATCTGGGCATATCCTCCAATCACACATATCAGGCCAGATATGCTGTTTCTGTGTATCCGAGGCGCAAACTAGCTTAGCTGCTGCCTGCAAATGGATGTAGGAGACAGAAAATTTTTCAACCAAAATATGTGTGAAAAAAAGGGCAGTGTATAGCCCACACTTCTTGATACCCACAATCTGGGCATATCCTCCAATCACACATATCAGGCCAGATATGCTGTTTCTGTGTATCCGAGGCGCAAACTAGCTTAGCTGCTGCCTCCAAATGGATGTAGGAGACAGAAAATTTTTCAACCAAAATATGTGTGAAAAAAAGGGCAGTGTATAGCCCACACTTCTTGATACCCACAATCTGGGCATATCCTCCAATCACACATATCAGGCCAGATATGCTGTTTCTGTGTATCCGAGGCGCAAACTAGCTTAGCTGCTGCCTCCAAATGGATGTAGGAGACAGAAAATTTTTCAACCAAAATATGTGTGAAAAAAAGGGCAGTGTATAGCCCACACTTCTTGATACCCACAATCTGGGCATATCCTCCAATCACACATATCAGGCCAGATATGCTGTTTCTGTGTATCCGAGGCGCAAACTAGCTTAGCTGCTGCCTCCAAATGGATGTAGGAGACAGAAAATTTTTCAACCAAAAAATGTGTGAAAAAAAGGGCAGTGTATAGCCCACACTTCTTGATACCCACAATCTGGGTATATCCTCCAATCACACATATCAGGCCAGATATGCTGTTTCTGTGTATCCGAGGCGCAAACTAGCTAAGCTGCTGCCTCGAAATGGATTTAGGAGACAGAAAATTTTTCAACCAAAAAATGTGTGAAAAAAAGGGCAGTGTATAGCCCACACTTCTTGATACCCACAATCTGGGCATATCCTCCAATCACACATATCAGGCCAGATATGCTGTTTCTGTGTATCCGAGGCGCAAACTAGCTAAGCTGCTGCCTCGAAATGGATGTAGGAGACAGAAAATTTTTCAACCAAAAAATCTGTGAAAAAAGGGCAGTGTATAGCCCACACTTCTTGATACCCACAATCTGGGTATATCCTCTAATCACACATACCAGGCCAGATATGCTGTTTCTGTTTATTCGAGGCGGAAACTAGCTTAGCTGCTGCCTCGAAAAGGATTTAGGAGACAGAAAATTTTTCAACCAAAAAATGTGTGAAAAAAAGGGCAGTGTATAGCCCACACTTCTTGATACCCACAATCTGGGCATATCCTCCAATCACACATATCAGGCCAGATATGCTGTTTCTGTGTATCCGAGGCGCAAACTAGCTAAGCTGCTGCCTCGAAATGGATGTAGGAGACAGAAAATTTTTCAACCAAAAAATGTGTGAAAAAAAGGGCAGTGTATAGCCCACACTTCTTGATACCCACAATCTGGGTATATCCTCCAATCACACATACCAGGCCAGATATGCTGTTTCTGTGTATTCGAGGCGGAAACTAGCTTAGCTGCTGCCTCGAATAGGATTTAGGAGACAGAAAATTTTTCAACCAAAAAATGTGTGAAAAAAAGGGCAGTGTATAGCCCACACTTCTTGACACCCACAATCTGGGCATATCCTCCAATCACACATATCAGGCCAGATATGCTGTTTCTGTGTATTCGAGGCGGAAACTAGCTTAGCTGCTGCCTCGAAAAGGATTTAGGAGACAGAAAATTTTTCAACCAAAAAATGTGTGAAAAAAAGGGCTGTGTATAGCCCACACTTCTTGATACCCACAATCTGGGTATATCCTCCAATCACACATATCACGCCAGATATCCTGTTTCTGTGTATCCGAGGCGCAAACTAGCTTAGCTGCTGCCTGGATGTAGTAGACAGAAAATTTTTCAACCAAAAAATGTGTGAAAAAAAGGGCAGTGTATAGCCCATACTTCTTGATACCCACAATATGGGTATATCCTCCAATCACACATACCAGGCCAGATACCCTGTTTCGGTGTATCCGAGGCGCAAACTAGCTAAGCTGCTGCCTCGAAATGGATGTAGGAGACAAAAAATTTTTCAACCAAAAAATGTGTGAAAAAAAGGGCAGTGTATAGCCCATACTTCTTGACACCCACAATCTGGGCATATCCTCCAATCACACATATCAGGCCAGATATGCTGTTTCTGTGTATTCGAGGCGGAAACTAGCTTAGCTGCTGCCTCGAAAAGGATTTAGGAGACAGAAAATTTTTCAACCAAAAAATGTGTGAAAAAAAGGGCTGTGTATAGCCCACACTTCTTGATACCCACAATCTGGGTATATCCTCCAATCACACATATCACGGCAGATATCCTGTTTCTGTGTATCCGAGGCGCAAACTAGCTTAGCTGCTGCCTGGATGTAGTAGACAGAAAATTTTTCAACCAAAAAATCTGTGAAAAAAAGGGCAGTGTATAGCCCACACTTCTTGATACCCACAATATGGGTATATCCTCCAATCACACATACCAGGCCAGATATGCTGTTTCTGTGTATTCGAGGCGGAAACTAGCTTAGCTGCTGCCTCGAAAAGGATTTAGGAGACAGAAAATTTTTCAACCAAAAAATGTGTGAAAAAAAGGGTTGTGTATAGCCCACACTTCTTGATACCCACAATCTGGGTATATCCTCCAATCACACATATCACGCCAGATATCCTGTTTCTGTGTATCCGAGGCGCAAACTAGCTTAGCTGCTGCCTGGATGTAGTAGACAGAAAATTTTTCAACCAAAAAATGTGTGAAAAAAAGGGCAGTGTATAGCCCATACTTCTTGATACCCACAATATGGGTATATCCTCCAATCACACATACCAGGCCAGATACCCTGTTTCGGTGTATCCGAGGCGCAAACTAGCTAAGCTGCTGCCTCGAAATGGATGTAGGAGACAAAAAATTTTTCAACCAAAAAATGTGTGAAAAAAAGGGCAGTGTATAGCCCATACTTCTTGACACCCACAATCTGGGCATATCCTCCAATCACACATATCAGGCCAGATATGCTGTTTCTGTGTATTCGAGGCGGAAACTAGCTTAGCTGCTGCCTCGAAAAGGATTTAGGAGACAGAAAATTTTTCAACCAAAAAATGTGTGAAAAAAAGGGCAGTGTATAGCCCATACTTCTTGACACCCACAATCTGGGTATATCCTCCAATCACACATATCACGCCAGATATCCTGTTTCTGTGTATCCGAGGCGCAAACTAGCTTAGCTGCTGCCTGGATGTAGTAGACAGAAAATTTTTCAACCAAAAAATCTGTGAAAAAAAGGGCAGTGTATAGCCCACACTTCTTGATACCCACAATCTGGGCATATCCTTCAAATCAGACATACCAGGCCAGATATCCTGTTTCTGTGTATCCGAGGCGCAAACTAGCTAAGCTGCTGCCTCCGAATGGATGTAGGAGACAGAAAATTTTTCAACCAAAAAATGTGTGAAAAAAAGGGCAGTGTATAGCCCACACTTCTTGATAGCCACAATCAGGGTTTATCCTCCAATCACACATACCAGGCCAGATATGCTTTTTCTGTGTATCCGAGGCGCAAACTAGCTTAGCTGCTACCTCGAAAAGGATGTAGGAGACAGAAAATTTTTCAACCAAAAAATGTGTGAAAAAAAGGGCAGTGTATAGCCCACACTTCTTGATACACACAATCTGGGCATATCCTTCAAATCAGACATACCAGGCCAGATATCCTGTTTCTGTGTATCCGAGGCGCAAACTAGCTTAGCTGCTGCCTCGAAAAGGATTTAGGAGACAGAAAATTTTTCAACCAAAAAATGTGTGAAAAAAAGGGCAGTGTATAGCCCACACTTCTTGATACCCACAATCTGGGTATATCCTCCAATCACACATACCAGGCCAGATATGCTGTTTCTGTGTATTCGAGGCGGAAACTAGCTTAGCTGCTGCCTCGAATAGGATTTAGGAGACAGAAAATTTTTCAACCAAAAAATGTGTGAAAAAAAGGGCAGTGTATAGCCCACACTTCTTGATACCCACAATCTGGGTATATCCTCCAATCACACATATCAGGCCAGATATGCTGTTTCTGTGTATCCGAGGCGCAAACTAGCTAAGCTGCTGCCTCGAAATGGATGTAGGAGACAGAAAATTTTTCAACCAAAAAATGTGTGAAAAAAAGGGCAGTGTATAGCCCACACTTCTTGATACCCACAATCTGGGTATATCCTCCAATCACACATACCAGGCCAGATATGCTGTTTCTGTGTATTCGAGGCGGAAACTAGCTTAGCTGCTGCCTCGAATAGGATTTAGGAGACAGAAAATTTTTCAACCAAAAAATGTGTGAAAAAAAGGGCAGTGTATAGCCCACACTTCTTGATACCCACAATCTGGGCATATCCTCCAATCACACATACCAGGCCAGATATGCTGTTTCTGTGTATTCGAGGCGGAAACTAGCTTAGCTGCTGCCTCGAATAGGATTTAGGAGACAGAAAATTTTTCAACCAAAAAATGTGTGAAAAAAAGGGCTGTGTATAGCCCACACTTCTTGATACCCACAATCTGGGCATATCCTCCAATCACACATATCAGGCCAGATATGCTGTTTCTGTGTATCCGAGGCGCAAACTAGCTAAGCTGCTGCCTCGAAATGGATTTAGGAGACGGAAAATTTTTCAACCAAAAAATGTGTGAAAATATGGCTGTGTATAGCCCACACTTCTTGATACCCACAATCTGGGCATATCCTCCAATCACACATATCAGGCCAGATATGCTGTTTCTGTGTATCCGAGGCGCAAACTAGCTAAGCTGCTGCCTCGAAATGGATTTAGGAGACGGAAAATTTTTCAACCAAAAAATGTGTGAAAAAAAGGGCAGTGTATAGCCCACACTTCTTGATACCCACAATCTGGGTATATCCTCCAATCACACATATCACGCCAGATATCCTGTTTCTGTGTATCCGAGGCGCAAACTAGCTTAGCTGCTGCCTTCATGTAGTAGACAGAAAATTTTTCAACCAAAAAATCTGTGAAAAAAAGGGCAGTGTATAGCCCACACTTCTTGATACCCACAATCTGGGCATATCCTTCAAATCAGACATACCAGGCCAGATATCCTGTTTCTGTGTATCCGAGGCGCAAACTAGATAAGCTGCTGCTTCGAAATGGATGTAGGAGAGAGAAAATTTTTCAACCAAAAAATGTGTGAAAAAAAGGGCAGTGTATAGCCCACACTTCTTGATACCCACAATCTGGGTATATCCTCCAATCACACATATCACGCCAGATATCCTGTTTCTGTGTATCCGAGGCGCAAACTAGCTTAGCTGCTGCCTGGATGTAGTAGACAGAAAATTTTTCAACCAAAAAATCTGTGAAAAAAACGGCAGTGTATAGCCCACACTTCTTGATACCCACGATATGGGTATATCCTCCAATCACACATACCAGGCCAGATATGCTATTTTTGTGTATTCGAGGCGGAAACTAGCTTAGCTGCTGCCTCGAAAAGGATTTAGGAGACAGAAAATTTTTCAACCAAAAAATGTGTGAAAAAAAGGGCTGTGTATAGCCCACACTTCTTGATACCCACAATCTGGGTATATCCTCCAATCACACATATCACGCCAGATATCCTGTTTCTGTGTATCCGAGGCGCAAACTAGCTTAGCTGCTGCCTGGATGTAGTAGACAGAAAATTTTTCAACCAAAAAATGTGTGAAAAAAAGGGCAGTGTATAGCCCATACTTCTTGATACCCACAATATGGGTATATCCTCCAATCACACATACCAGGCCAGATACCCTGTTTCTGTGTATTCGAGGCGGAAACTAGCTAAGCTGCTGCCTCGAAAAGGATTTAGGAGACAGAAAATTTTTCAACCAAAAAATGTGTGAAAAAATGGCAGTGTATAGCCCACACTTCTTGACACCCACAATCTGGGCATATCCTCCAATCACACATATCAGGCCAGATATGCTGTTTCTGTGTATTCGAGGCGGAAACTAGCTTAGCTGCTGCCTCGAAAAGGATTTAGGAGACAGAAAATTTTTCAACCAAAAAATGTGTGAAAAAAAGGGCAGTGTATAGCCCACACTTCTTGATACCCACAATCTGGGTATATCCTCCAATCACACATATCACGCCAGATATCCTGTTTCTGTGTATCCGAGGCGCAAACTAGCTTAGCTGCTGCCTGGATGTAGTAGACAGAAAATTTTTCAACCAAAAAATCTGTGAAAAAAAGGGCAGTGTATAGCCCACACTTCTTGATACCCACAATCTGGGCATATCCTTCAAATCAGACATACCAGGCCAGATATCCTGTTTCTGTGTATCCGAGGCGCAAACTAGCTAAGCTGCTGCCTCCGAATGGATGTAGGAGACAGAAAATTTTTCAACCAAAAAATGTGTGAAAAAAAGGGCAGTGTATAGCCCACACTTCTTGATACCCACAATCTGGGTATAACCTCCAATCACACATATCACGCCAGATATCCTGTTTCTGTGTATCCGAGGCGGAAACTAGCTTAGCTGCTGCCTCGAAAAGGATTTAGGAGACAGAAAATTTTTCAACCAAAAAATGTGTGAAAAAAAGGGCTGTGTATAGCCCACACTTCTTGATACCCACAATATGGGTATATCCTCCAATCACACATACCAGGCCAGATATGCTGTTTCTGTGTATCCGAGGCGCAAACTAGCTTAGCTGCTGCCTGGATGTAGTAGACAGAAAATTTTTCAACCAAAAAATCTGTGAAAAAAAGGGCAGTGTATAGCCCACACTTCTTGATACCCACAATATGGGTATATCCTCCAATCACACATACCAGGCCAGATATGCTGTTTCTGTGTATCCGAGGCGGAAACTAGCTTAGCTGCTGCCTCGAAAAGGATTTAGGAGACAGAAAATTTTTCAACCAAAAAATGTGTGAAAAAAAGGGCAGTGTATAGCCCACACTTCTTGATACCCACAATCTGGGTATATCCTCCAATCACACATATCACGCCAGATATGCTGTTTCTGTGTATCCGAGGCGCAAACTAGCTTAGCTGCTGCCTGGATGTAGTAGACAGAAAATTTTTCAACCAAAAAATCTGTGAAAAAAAGGGCAGTGTATAGCCCATACTTCTTGATACCCACAATATGGGTATATCCTCCAATCACACATACCAGGCCAGATACCCTGTTTCGGTGTATCCGAGGCGCAAACTAGCTAAGCTGCTGCCTCGAAAAGGATTTAGGAGACAGAAAATTTTTCAACCAAAAAATGTGTGAAAAAAAGGGCTGTGTATAGCCCACACTTCTTGATACCCACAATCTGGGCATATCCTCCAATCACACATATCAGGCCAGGTATGCTGTTTCTGTGTATCCGAGGCGCAAACTAGCTAAGCTGCTGCCTCGAAATGGATTTAGGAGACGGAAAATTTTTCAACCAAAAAATGTGTGAAAATATGGCAGTGTATAGCCCACACTTCTTGACACCCACAATCTGGGCATATCCTCCAATCACACATATCAGGCCAGATATGCTGTTTCTGTGTATTCGAGGCGGAAACTAGCTTAGCTGCTGCCTCGAAAAGGATTTAGGAGACAGAAAATTTTTCAACCAAAAAATGTGTGAAAAAAAGGGCAGTGTATAGCCCACACTTCTTGATACCCACAATCTGGGTATATCCTCCAATCACACATATCACGCCAGATATCCTGTTTCTGTGTATCCGAGGCGCAAACTAGCTTAGCTGCTGCCTGGATGTAGTAGACAGAAAATTTTTCAACCAAAAAATGTGTGAAAAAAAGGGCAGTGTATAGCCCATACTTCTTGATACCCACAATATGGGTATATCCTCCAATCACACATACCAGGCCAGATACCCTGTTTCGGTGTATCCGAGGCGCAAACTAGCTAAGCTGCTGCCTCGAAATGGATGTAGGAGACAAAAAATTTTTCAACCAAAAAATGTGTGAAAAAATGGCAGTGTATAGCCCATACTTCTTGACACCCACAATCTGGGCATATCCTCCAATCACACATATCAGGCCAGATATGCTGTTTCTGTGTATTCGAGGCGGAAACTAGCTTACCTGCTGCCTCGAAAAGGATTTAGGAGACAGAAAATTTTTCAACCAAAAAATGTGTGAAAAAATGGCAGTGTATAGCCCACACTTCTTGATACCCACAATCTGGGTATATCCTCCAATCACACATATCACGCCAGATATCCTGTTTCTGCGTATCTGAGGCGCAAACTAGCTTAGCTACTGCCTCGAAAAGGATGTAGGAGACAGAAAATTTTTCAACCAAAAAATGTCTGAGAAAAAGGGCAGTGTATAGCCCACACTTCTTGATACCCACAATCTGGGTATATCCTCCAATCACACATATCACGCCAGATATCCTGTTTCTGTGTATCCGAGGCGCAAACTAGCTTAGCTGCTGCCTCCAAATGGATGTAGGAGACAGAAAATTTTTCAACCAAAAAATGTGTGAAAAAAAGGGCAGTATATAGCCCACACTTCTTGATACCCACAATGTGGGTATATCCTCCAATCACACATATCACGCAAGATATCCTGTTTCTGTGTATCCGAGGCGCAAACTAGCTTAGCTGGTGCCTCGAAAAGGATGTAGGAGACAGAAAATTTTTCAACCAAAAAATGTGTGAGAAAAAGGGCAGTGTATAGCAAACACTTCTTGATACCCACAATCTGGGTATATCCTCCAATCACACATATCACGCCAGATATCCTGTTTCTGTGTATCCGAGGCGCAAACTAGCTTAGCTGCTGCCTGGATGTAGTAGACAGAAAATTTTTCAACCAAAAAATGTGTGAAAAAAAGGGCAGTGTATAGCCCATACTTCTTGATACCCACAATATGGGTATATCCTCCAATCACACATACCAGGCCAGATACCCTGTTTCGGTGTATCCGAGGCGCAAACTAGCTTAGCTGCTGCCTGGATGTAGTAGACAGAAAATTTTTCAACCAAAAAATGTGTGAAAAAAAGGGCAGTGTATAGCCCATACTTCTTGATACCCACAATATGGGTATATCCTCCAATCACACATACCAGGCCAGATACCCTGTTTCGGTGTATCCGAGGCGCAAACTAGCTAAGCTGCTGCCTCGAAAAGGATTTAGGAGACAGAAAATTTTTCAACCAAAAAATGTGTGAAAAAATGGCAGTGTATAGCCCACACTTCTTGACACCCACAATCTGGGCATATCCTCCAATCACACATATCAGGCCAGATATGCTGTTTCTGTGTATCCGAGGCGCAAACTAGCTTAGCTGCTGCCTGGATGTAGTAGACAGAAAATTTTTCAACCAAAAAATCTGTGAAAAAAAGGGCAGTGTATAGCCCACACTTCTTGATACCCACAATCTGGGCATATCCTTCAAATCAGACATACCAGGCCAGATATCCTGTTTCTGTGTATCCGAGGCGCAAACTAGCTAAGCTGCTGCCTCCGAATGGATGTAGGAGACAGAAAATTTTTCAACCAAAAAATGTGTGAAAATATGGCAGTGTATAGCCCACACTTCTTGATACCCACAATCTGGGTATATCCTCCAATCACACATATCAGGCCAGATATGCTGTTTCTGTGTATCCGAGGCGCAAACTAGCTAAGCTGCTGCATCGAAATGCATGTAGGAGACAGAAAATTTTTCAACCAAAAAATGTGTGAAAAAAAGGGCAGTGTATAGCCCACACTTCTTGATACCCACAATCTGGGTATATCCTCCAATCACACATACCAGGCCAGATATGCTTTTTCTGTGTATCCGAGGCGCAAACTAGCTTAGCTGCTACCTCGAAAAGGATGTAGGAGACAGAAAATTTTTCAACCAAAAAATGTGTGAAAAAAAGGGCAGTGTATAGCCCACACTTCTTGATACCCACAATCTGGGCATATCCTTCAAATCAGACATACCAGGCCAGATATCCTGTTTCTGTGTATCCGAGGCGCAAACTAGCTAAGCTGCTGCCTCCGAATGGATGTAGGAGACAGAAAATTTTTCAACCAAAAAATGTGTGAAAAAAAGGGCAGTGTATAGCCCACACTTCTTGATACCCACAATCTGGGCATATCCTTCAAATCAGACATACCAGGCCAGATATCCTGTTTCTGTGTATCCGAGGCGCAAACCAGCTAAGCTGCTGCCTCCGAATGGATGTAGGAGACAGAAAATTTTTCAACCAAAAAATGTGTGAAAAAAAGGGCAGTGTATAGCCCACACTTCTTGATACCCACAATCTGGGCATATCCTTCAAATCAGACATACCAGGCCAGATATCCTGTTTCTGTGTATCCGAGGCGCAAACTAGCTTAGCTGCTGCCTGGATGTAGTAGACAGAAAATTTTTCAACCAAAAAATCTGTGAAAAAAAGGGCAGTGTCCACAATCTGGGCATATCCTTCAAATCAGACATACCAGGCCAGATATGCTGTTTCTGTGTATCCGAGGCGCAAACTAGCTAAGCTGCTGCCTCGAAATGGATGTAGGAGACAGAAAATTTTTCAACAAAAAAATGTGTGAAAAAAAGGGCAGTGTATAGCGAACACTTCTTGATACCCACAATCTGGGCATATCCTTCAAATCAGACATACCAGGCCAGATATGCTGTTTCTGTGTATCCGAGGCGCAAACTAGCTAAGCTGCTGCCTCGAAATGGATGTAGGAGACAGAAAATTTTTCAACCAAAAAATGTGTGAAAAAAAGGGCAGTGTTTAGCCCACACTTCTTGATACCCACAATCTGGGCATATCCTCCAATCACACATATCAGGCCAGATATGCTGTTTCTGTGTATCCGAGGCGCAAACTAGCTAAGCTGCTGCCTCGAAATGGATGTAGGAGACAGAAAATTTTTCAACAAAAAAATGTGTGAAAAAAAGGGCAGTGTTTAGCCCACACTTCTTGATACCCACAATCTGGGCATATCCTTCAAATCAGACATACCAGGCCAGATATCCTGTTTCTGTGTATCCGAGGCGCAAACTAGCTTAGCTGCTGCCTGGATGTAGTAGACAGAAAATTTTTCAACCAAAAAATCTGTGAAAAAAAGGGCAGTGTATAGCCCACACTTCTTGATACCCACAATCTGGGTATATCCTCCAATCACACATATCAGGCCAGATATGCTGTTTCTGTGTATCCGAGGCGCAAACTAGCTAAGCTGCTGCATCGAAATGCATGTAGGAGACAGAAAATTTTTCAACCAAAAAATGTGTGAAAAAAAGGGCAGTGTATAGCCCACACTTCTTGATACCCACAATCTGGGCATATCCTTCAAATCAGACATACCAGGCCAGATATCCTGTTTCTGTGTATCCGAGGCGCAAACTAGCTAAGCTGCTGCCTCCGAATGGATGTAGGAGACAGAAAATTTTTCAACCAAAAAATGTGTGAAAAAATGGCAGTGTATAGCCCACACTTCTTGATACCCACAATCTGGGTATATCCTCCAATCACACATATCAGGCCAGATATGCTGTTTCTGTGTATCCGAGGCGCAAACTAGCTAAGCTGCTGCATCGAAATGCATGTAGGAGACAGAAAATTTTTCAACCAAAAAATGTGTGAAAAAAAGGGCAGTGTATAGCCCACACTTCTTGATACCCACAATCTGGGCATATCCTTCAAATCAGACATACCAGGCCAGATATCCTGTTTCTGTGTATCCGAGGCGCAAACTAGCTAAGCTGCTGCCTCCGAATGGATGTAGGAGACAGAAAATTTTTCAACCAAAAAATCTGTGAAAAAAAGGGCAGTGTATAGCCCACACTTCTTGATACCCACAATCTGGGTATATCCTCCAATCACACATATCAGGCCACATATGCTGTTTCTGTGTATCCGAGGCGCAAACTAGCTTAGCTGCTGCCTGGATGTAGTAGACAGAAAATTTTTCAACCAAAAAATCTGTGAAAAAAAGGGCAGTGTATAGCCCACACTTCTTGATACCCACAATCTGGGCATATCCTTCAAATCAGACATACCAGGCCAGATATCCTGTTTCTGTGTATCCGAGGCGCAAACTAGCTTAGCTGCTGCCTGGATGTAGTAGACAGAAAATTTTTCAACCAAAAAATCTGTGAAAAAAAGGGCAGTGTATAGCCCACACTTCTTGATACCCACAATCTGGGCATATCCTTCAAATCAGACATACCAGGCCAGATATCCTGTTTCTGTGTATCCGAGGCGCAAACTAGCTTAGCTGCTGCCTGGATGTAGTAGACAGAAAATTTTTCAACCAAAAAATCTGTGAAAAAAAGGGCAGTGTATAGCCCACACTTCTTGATACCCACAATCTGGGCATATCCTTCAAATCAGACATATCAGGCCAGATATGCTGTTTCTGTGTATCCGAGGCGCAAACTAGCTAAGCTGCTGCCTCGAAATGGATGTAGGAGACAGAAAATTTTTCAACAAAAAAATGTGTGAAAAAAAGGGCAGTGTTTAGCCCACACTTCTTGATACCCACAATCTGGGCATATCCTCCAATCACACATATCAGGCCAGATATGCTGTTTCTGTGTATCCGAGGCGCAAACTAGCTAAGCTGCTGCCTCGAAATGGATGTAGGAGACAGAAAATTTTTCAACAAAAAAATGTGTGAAAAAAAGGGCAGTGTATAGCGAACACTTCTTGATACCCACAATCAGTGTATATCCTTCAAATCAGACATACCAGGCCAGATATCCTGTTTTTTGTGTATCCGAGGCGCAAACTAGATAAGCTGCTGCCTCCGAATGGATGTAGGAGACAGAAAATTTTTCAACCAAAAAATGTGTGAAAAAAAGGGCAGTGTATAGCCCACACTTCTTGATACCCACAATCTGGGCATATCCTTCAAATCAGACATACCAGGCCAGATATCCTGTTTCTGTGTATCCGAGGCGCAAACTAGCTTAGCTGCTGCCTGGATGTAGTAGACAGAAAATTTTTCAACCAAAAAATCTGTGAAAAAAATGGCAGTGTATAGCCCACACTTCTTGATACCCACAATCTGGGTATATCCTCCAATCACACATATCAGGCCAGATATGCTGTTTCTGTGTATCCGAGGCGCAAACTAGCTAAGCTGCTGCATCGAAATGCATGTAGGAGACAGAAAATTTTTCAACCAAAAAATGTGTGAAAAAAAGGGCAGTGTTTAACCCACACTTCTTGATACCCACAATCTGGGCATATCCTTCAAATCAGACATACCAGGCCAGATATCCTGTTTCTGTGTATCCGAGGCGCAAACTAGCTTAGCTGCAGCCTGGATGTAGTAGACAGAAAATTTTTCAACCAAAAAATCTGTGAAAAAAAGGGCAGTGTATAGCCCACACTTCTTGATACCCACAATCTGGGCATATCCTTCAAATCAGACATACCAGGCCAGATATCCTGTTTCTGTGTATCCGAGGCGCAAACTAGCTAAGCTGCTGCCTCCGAATGGATGTAGGAGACAGAAAATTTTTCAACCAAAAAATGTGTGAAAAAATGGCAGTGTATAGCCCACACTTCTTGATACCCACAATCTGGGTATATCCTCCAATCACACATATCAGGCCAGATATGCTGTTTCTGTGTATCCGAGGCGCAAACTAGCTAAGCTGCTGCATCGAAATGCATGTAGGAGACAGAAAATTTTTCAACCAAAAAATGTGTGAAAAAAAGGGCAGTGTATAGCCCACACTTCTTGATACCCACAATCTGGGCATATCCTTCAAATCAGACATACCAGGCCAGATATCCTGTTTCTGTGTATCCGAGGCGCAAACTAGCTTAGCTGCTGCCTGGATGTAGTAGACAGAAAATTTTTCAACCAAAAAATCTGTGAAAAAAAGGGCAGTGTATAGCCCACACTTCTTGATACCCACAATCTGGGCATATCCTTCAAATCAGACATACCAGGCCAGATATCCTGTTTCTGTGTATCCGAGGCGCAAACTAGCTAAGCTGCTGCCTCCGAATGGATGTAGGAGACAGAAAATTTTTCAACCAAAAAATGTGTGAAAAAATGGCAGTGTATAGCCCACACTTCTTGATACCCACAATCTGGGCATATCCTCCAATCACACATATCGGGCCAGATATGCTGTTTCTGTGTATCCGAGGCGCAAACTAGCTAAGCTGCTGCCTCGAAATGGATGTAGGAGACAGAAAATTTTTCAACCAAAAAATGTGTGAAAAAAAGGGCAGTGTATAGCCCACACTTCTTGATACCCACAATCTGGGTATATCCTCCAATCACACATATCACGCCAGATATCCTGTTTCTGTGTATCCGAGGCGCAAACTAGCTTAGCTGGTGCCTCGAAAAGGATGTAGGAGACAGAAAATTTTTCAACCAAAAAATGTGTGAAAAAAAGGGCAGTGTATAGCCCACACTTCTTGATACCCACAATCATTGTTTATCCTCCAATCGCACATATCACGCCAGCTATCCTGTTTCTGTGTATCCGAGGCGCAAACTAGCTTAGCTACTGCCTCGAAAAGGATGTAGGAAACAGAAAATTTTTCAACCAAAAAATGTGTGAAAAAAGGGCAGTGTATAGCCCACACTTCTTGATACCCACAATCTGGGTATATCCTCCAATCACACATATCAGGCCACATATGCTGTTTCTGTGTATCCGAGGCGCAAACTAGCTTAGCTGCTGCCTGGATGTAGTAGACAGAAAATTTTTCAACCAAAAAATGTGTGAAAAAAAGGGCAGTGTATAGCCCACACTTCTTGATACCCACAATCTGGGTATATCCTCCAATCACACATATCAGGCCACATATGCTGTTTCTGTGTATCCGAGGCGCAAACTAGCTTAGCTGCTGCCTGGATGTAGTAGACAGAAAATTTTTCAACCAAAAAATCTGTGAAAAAAAGGGCAGTGTATAGCCCACACTTCTTGACACCCACAATCTGGGCATATCCTCCAATCACACATATCAGGCCAGATATGCTGTTTCTGTGTATTCGAGGCGGAAACTAGCTTAGCTGCTGCCTGGATGTAGTAGACAGAAAATTTTTCAACCAAAAAATCTGTGAAAAAAAGGGCAGTGTATAGCCCACACTTCTTGATACCCACAATCTGGGCATATCCTTCAAATCAGACATACCAGGCCACATATGCTGTTTCTGTGTATCCGAGGCGCAAACTAGCTTAGCTGCTGCCTGGATGTAGTAGACAGAAAATTTTTCAACCAAAAAATGTGTGAAAAAAAGGGCAGTGTATAGCCCACACTTCTTGATACCCACAATCTGGGTATATCCTCCAATCACACATATCAGGCCACATATGCTGTTTCTGTGTATCCGAGGCGCAAACTAGCTTAGCTGCTGCCTGGATGTAGTAGACAGAAAATTTTTCAACCAAAAAATCTGTGAAAAAAAGGGCAGTGTATAGCCCACACTTCTTGATACCCACAATCAGGGTTTATCCTCCAATCACACATACCAGGCCAGATATCCTGTTTCTGTGTATCCGAGGCGCAAACTAGCTTAGCTGGTGCCTCGAAAAGGATGTAGGAGACAGAAAATTTTTCAACCAAAAAATGTGTGAAAAAAAGGGCAGTGTATAGCCCACACTTCTTGATACCCACAATCTGGGTATATCCTCCAATCACACATATCAGGCCACATATGCTGTTTCTGTGTATCCGAGGCGCAAACTAGCTTAGCTGCTGCCTGGATGTAGTAGACAGAAAATTTTTCAACCAAAAAATGTGTGAAAAAAAGGGCAGTGTATAGCCCACACTTCTTGACACCCACAATCTGGGCATATCCTCCAATCACACATATCAGGCCAGATATGCTGTTTCTGTGTATTCGAGGCGGAAACTAGCTTAGCTGCTGCCTGGATGTAGTAGACAGAAAATTTTTCAACCAAAAAATCTGTGAAAAAAAGGGCAGTGTATAGCCCACACTTCTTGATACCCACAATCTGGGTATATCCTCCAATCACACATATCAGGCCAGATATCCTGTTTCTGTGTATCCGAGGCGCAAACTAGCTTAGCTGCTGCCTGGATGTAGTAGACAGAAAATTTTTCAACCAAAAAATCTGTGAAAAAAAGGGCAGTGTATAGCCCACACTTCTTGATACCCACAATCTGGGTATATCCTCCAATCACACATACCAGGCCAGATATGCTGTTTCTGTGTATCCGAGGCGCAAACTAGCTTAGCTGCTGCCTCCAAATAGATGTAGGAGACAGAAAATTTTTCAACCAAAAAATGTGTGAAAAAAAGGGCAGTGTATAGCCCACACTTCTTGATACCCACAATCTGGGTATATCCTCCAATCACACATACCAGGCCAGATATGCTGTTTCTGTGTATCCGAGGCGCAAACTAGCTTAGCTGCTGCCTCCAAATAGATGTAGGAGACAGAGCATATCTGGCCTGGTATGTGTGATTGGAGGATATACGCAGATTGTGGGTATCAATAAGTGTGGGCTATACACTTCCCTTTTTTCACACATTTTTTGGTTGAAAAATTTTCTGTCTCCTACATCCATTTCGAGGCAGCAGCTTAGCTAGTTTGCGCCTCGGATACACAGAAACAGGATATCTGGCCTGATATGTGTGATTGGAGGATATACCCAGATTGTGGGTATCAAGAAGTGTGGGCTATACACTGCCCTTTTTCTCAGACATTTTTTGGTTGAAAAATGTTCTGTCTCCTACATCCTTTTGGAGGCAGCAGCTAAGCTAGTTTGCGCCTCGGATGCACAGAAACAGGATATCTGGCCTGATATGTGCGATTGGAGGATATACCCAGATTGTGGGTATCAAGAAGTGTGGGCTATACACTGCCCTTTTTTTCACACATTTTTTGGTTGAAAAATTTTCTGTCTACTACATCCAGGCAGCAGCTAAGCTAGTTTGCGCCTCGGATACACAGAAACAGGATATCTGGCCTGATATGTGTGATTGGAGGATATACCCAGATTGTGGGTATCAAGAAGTGTGGGCTATACACTGCCCTTTATCACACATTTTTTGGTTGAAAAATTTTCTGTCTCCTACATCCTTTTCGAGGCACCAGCTAAGCTAGTTTGCGCCTCGGATACACAGAAACAGGATATCTGGCCTGGTATGTGTGATTGGAGGATAAACCCTGATTGTGGGTATCAAGAAGTGTGGGCTATACACTGCCCTTTTTTTCACACATTTTTTGGTTGAAAAATTTTCTGTCTACTACATCCAGGCAGCAGCTAAGCTAGTTTGCGCCTCGGATACACAGAAACAGGATATCTGGCGTGATATGTGTGATTGGAGGATATACCCATATTGTGGGTATCAAGAAGTGTGGGCTATACACTGCCATTTTTTTCACACATTTTTTGGTTGAAAATTTTTCTGTCTCCTACATCCTTTTCTAGGCAGCTGCTAAGCTATTTTGCGCCTCGGATACACAGAAACAGGATAGCTGGCGTGATATGTGTGATTGGAGGATATACCCATATTGTGGGTATCAAGAAGTGTGGGCTATACACTGCCATTTTTTTCACACATTTTTTGGTTGAAAAATTTTCTGTCTCCTACATCCTTTTCTAGGCAGCTGCTAAGCTATTTTGCGCCTCGGATACACAGAAACAGGTTAGCTGGCGTGATATGTGCGATTGAAGGATAAACAATGATTGTGGGTATCAAGAAGTGTGGGCTATACACTGCCCTTTTTTTCACACATTTTTTGGTTGAAAAATTTTCTGTCTCCTACATCCCTTTGGAGGCAGCAGCTAAGCTAGTTTGCGCCTCGGATGCACAGAAACAGGATATCTGGCCTGATATGTGCGATTGGAGGATATACCCAGAATGTGGGTATCAAAAAGTGTGGGCTATACACTGCCCTTTTTTCACACATTTTTAGGTTGAAAAATTTTCTGTCTCCTACATCCTTTTGGAGGCAGCAGCTAAGCTAGTTTGCGCCTCGGATGCACAGAAACAGGATATCTGGCCTGATATGTGCGATTGGAGGATATACCCAGATTGTGGGTATCAAGAAGTGTGGGCTATACACTGCCCTTTTTTCACACATTTTTTGGTTGAAAAATTTTCTGTCTCCTACATCCTTTTGGTGGCAGCAGCCAAGCTAGTTTGCGCCTCGGATGATACACAGAAACAGCGTATCTGGCCTGGTATGTGTGATTGGAGGATAAACAATGATTGTGGGTATCAAGAAGTGTGGGCTATACACTGCCCTTTTTTTCACACATTTTTTGGTTGAAAAATTTTCTGTCTCCTACATCCTTTTGGAGGCAGCAGCTAAGCTAGTTTGCGCCTCGGATGCACAGAAACAGGATATCTGGCCTGATATGTGTGATTGGAGGATATACCCAGAATGTGGGTATCAAAAAGTGTGGGCTATACACTGCCCTTTTTTCACACATTTTTTGGTTGAAAAATTTTCTGTCTCCTACATCCTTTTGGAGGCAGCAGCTAAGCTAGTTTGCGCCTCGGATGCACAGAAACAGGATATCTGGCCTGATATGTGCGATTGGAGGATATACCCAGATTGTGGGTATCAAGAAGTGTGGGCTATACACTGCCCTTTTTTCACACATTTTTTATTTGAAAAATTTTCTGTCTCCTACATCCATTTCGAGGCAGCAGCTTAGCTAGTTTGCGCCTCGGATACACAGAAACAGGATATCTGGCCTGATATGTGTGATTGGAGGATATACCCAGATTGTGGGTATCAAGAAGTGTGGGCTATACACTGCCCTTTTTCTCAGACATTTTTTGGTTGAAAAATGTTCTGTCTCCTACATCCATTTGGAGGCAGCAGCTTAGCTAGTTTGCGCCTCAGATAGACAGAAACAGGATATCTGACCTGGTATGTGTGATTGGAGGATAAACCCTGATTGTGGGTATCAAGAAGTGTGGGCTATACACTGCCCTTTTTTTCACACATTTTTTGGTTGAAAAATTTTCTGTCTACTACATCCAGGCAGCAGCTAAGCTAGTTTGCGCCTCGGATACACAGAAACAGGATATCTTGCCTGATATGTGTGATTGGAGGATATACCCAGATTGTGGGTATCAAGAAGTGTGGGCTATACACTGCCCTTTATCACACATACATATCGGATACACAGAAACAGGATAGCTGGCGTGATATGTGCGATTGAAGGATAAACAATGATTGTGGGTATCAAGAAGTGTGGGCTATACACTGCCCTTTTTTCACACATTTTTTGGTTGAAAAATTTTCTGTCTCCTACATCCTTTTGGAGGCAGCAGCTAAGCTAGTTTGCGCCTCGGATGCACAGAAACAGGATATCTGGCCTGATATGTGCGATTGGAGGATATACCCAGATTGTGGGTATCAAGAAGTGTGGGCTATACACTGCCCTTTTTTCACACATTTTTTGGTTGAAAAATTTTCTGTCTCCTACATCCTTTTGGAGGCAGCAGCTAAGCTAGTTTGCGCCTCGGATGCACAGAAACAGGATATCTGGCCTGATATGTGCGATTGGAGGATATACCCAGATTGTGGGTATCAAGAAGTGTGGGCTATACACTGCCCTTTATCACACATTTTTTGGTTGAAAAATTTTCTGTCTCCTACATCCTTTTGGTGGCAGCAGCCAAGCTAGTTTGCGCCTCGGATGATACACAGAAACAGCGTATCTGGCCTGGTATGTGTGATTGGAGGATAAACAATGATTGTGGGTATCAAGAAGTGTGGGCTATACACTGCCCTTTTTTTCACACATTTTTTGGTTGAAAAATTTTCTGTCTCCTACATCCTTTTGGAGGCAGCAGCTAAGCTAGTTTGCGCCTCGGATGCACAGAAACAGGATATCTGGCCTGATATGTGCGATTGGAGGATATACCCAGAATGTGGGTATCAAAAAGTGTGGGCTATACACTGCCCTTTTTTCACACATTTTTTGGTTGAAAAATTTTCTGTCTCCTACATCCTTTTCTAGGCAGCTGCTAAGCTAGTTTGCGCCTCGGATACACAGAAACAAGATAGCTGGCGTGATATGTGTGATTGGAGGATAAACCCTGATTGTGGGTATCAAGAAGTGTGGGCTATACACTGCCCTTTTTTTCACACATTTTTTGGTTGAAAAATTTTCTGTCTCCTACATCCTTTTCGAGGCACCAGCTAAGCTAGTTTGCGCCTCGGATACACAGAAACAGGATATCTGGCCTGGTATGTGTGATTGGAGGATAAACCCTGATTGTGGGTATCAAGAAGTGTGGGCTATACACTGCCCTTTTTTTCACACATTTTTTGGTTGAAAAATTTTCTGTCTCCTACATCCTTTTCTAGGCAGCTGCTAAGCTATTTTGCGCCTCGGATACACAGAAACAGGATAGCTGGCGTGATATGTGCGATTGAAGGATAAACAATGATTGTGGGTATCAAGAAGTGTGGGCTATACACTGCCCTTTTTTTCACACATTTTTTGGTTGAAAAATTTTCTGTCTCCTACATCCTTTTGGAGGCAGCAGCTAAGCTAGTTTGCGCCTCGGATGCACAGAAACAGGATATCTGGCCTGATATGTGCGATTGGAGGATATACCCAGAATGTGGGTATCAAAAAGTGTGGGCTATACACTGCCCTTTTTTCACACATTTTTAGGTTGAAAAATTTTCTGTCTCCTACATCCTTTTGGAGGCAGCAGCTAAGCTAGTTTGCGCCTCGGATGCACAGAAACAGGATATCTGGCCTGATATGTGCGATTGGAGGATATACCCAGATTGTGGGTATCAAGAAGTGTGGGCTATACACTGCCCTTTTTTCACACATTTTTTGGTTGAAAAATTTTCTGTCTCCTACATCCTTTTGGTGGCAGCAGCCAAGCTAGTTTGCGCCTCGGATGATACACAGAAACAGCGTATCTGGCCTGGTATGTGTGATTGGAGGATAAACAATGATTGTGGGTATCAAGAAGTGTGGGCTATACACTGCCCTTTTTTCACTCATTTTTTGGTAGAAAAATTTTCTGTCTCCTACATCCATTTGGAGGCAGCAGCTAAGCTAGTTTGCGCCTCGGATGCATAGAAACAGGATACCTGGCCTGGTATGTGTGATTGGAGGATAAACAATGATTGTGGGTATCAAGAAGTGTGGGCTATACACTGCCCTTTTTTTCACACATTTTTTGGTTGAAAAATTTTCTGTCTCCTACATCCTTTTGGAGGCAGCAGCTAAGCTAGTTTGCGCCTCGGATGCACAGAAACAGGATATCTGGCCTGATATGTGCGATTGGAGGATATACCCAGATTGTGGGTATCAAGAAGTGTGGGCTATACACTGCCCTTTTTTCACACATTTTTAGGTTGAAAAATTTTCTGTCTCCTACATCCTTTTGGAGGCAGCAGCTAAGCTAGTTTGCGCCTCGGATGCACAGAAACAGGATATCTGGCCTGATATGTGCGATTGGAGGATATACCCAGATTGTGGGTATCAAGAAGTGTGGGCTATACACTGCCCTTTTTTCACACATTTTTAGGTTGAAAAATTTTCTGTCTCCTACATCCTTTTGGAGGCAGCAGCTAAGCTAGTTTGCGCCTCGGATGCACAGAAACAGGATATCTGGCCTGATATGTGCGATTGGAGGATATACCCAGATTGTGGGTATCAAGAAGTGTGGGCTATACACTGCCCTTTTTTCACACATTTTTTGGTTGAAAAATTTTCTGTCTCCTACATCCTTTTCTAGGCAGCTGCTAAGCTAGTTTGCGCCTCGGATACACAGAAACAAGATAGCTGGCGTGATATGTGCGATTGGAGGATAAACAATGATTGTGGGTATCAAGAAGTGTGGGCTATACACTGCCCTTTTTTCACACATTTTTTGGTTGAAAAATTTTCTGTCTCCTACATCCTTTTGGAGGCAGCAGCTAAGCTAGTTTGCGCCTCGGATGCACAGAAACAGGATATCTGGCCTGATATGTGTGATTGGAGGATAAACCCTGATTGTGGGTATCAAGAAGTGTGGGCTATACACTGCCCTTTTTTCACTCATTTTTTGGTAGAAAAATTTTCTGTCTCCTACATCCATTTGGAGGCAGCAGCTAAGCTAGTTTGCGCCTCGGATGCATAGAAACAGGATACCTGGCCTGGTATGTGTGATTGGAGGATAAACAATGATTGTGGGTATCAAGAAGTGTGGGCTATACACTGCCCTTTTTTTCACACATTTTTTGGTTGAAAAATTTTCTGTCTCCTACATCCTTTTGGAGGCAGCAGCTAAGCTAGTTTGCGCCTCGGATGCACAGAAACAGGATATCTGGCCTGATATGTGCGATTGGAGGATATACCCAGAATGTGGGTATCAAAAAGTGTGGGCTATACACTGCCCTTTTTTCACACATTTTTTGGTTGAAAAATTTTCTGTCTCCTACATCCTTTTCTAGGCAGCTGCTAAGCTAGTTTGCGCCTCGGATACACAGAAACAAGATAGCTGGCGTGATATGTGTGATTGGAGGATAAACCCTGATTGTGGGTATCAAGAAGTGTGGGCTATACACTGCCCTTTTTTTCACACATTTTTTGGTTGAAAAATTTTCTGTCTACTACATCCAGGCAGCAGCTAAGCTAGTTTGCGCCTCGGATACACAGAAACAGGATATCTGGCCTGATATGTGTGATTGGAGGATATACCCAGATTGTGGGTATCAAGAAGTGTGGGCTATACACTGCCCTTTATCACACATTTTTTGGTTGAAAAATTTTCTGTCTCCTACATCCTTTTCGAGGCACCAGCTAAGCTAGTTTGCGCCTCGGATACACAGAAACAGGATATCTGGCCTGGTATGTGTGATTGGAGGATAAACCCTGATTGTGGGTATCAAGAAGTGTGGGCTATACACTGCCCTTTTTTTCACACATTTTTTGGTTGAAAAATTTTCTGTCTACTACATCCAGGCAGCAGCTAAGCTAGTTTGCGCCTCGGATACACAGAAACAGGATATCTGGCGTGATATGTGTGATTGGAGGATATACCCAGATTGTGGGTATCAAGAAGTGTGGGCTATACACTGCCCTTTTTTCACACATTTTTTGGTTGAAAAATTTTCTGTCTCCTACATCCTTTTGGAGGCAGCAGCTAAGCTAGTTTGCGCCTCGGATGCACAGAAACAGGATATCTGGCCTGATATGTGCGATTGGAGGATATACCCAGATTGTGGGTATCAAGAAGTGTGGGCTATACACTGCCCTTTTTTCACACATTTTTTGGTTGAAAAATTTTCTGTCTCCTACATCCTTTTGGTGGCAGCAGCCAAGCTAGTTTGCGCCTCGGATGATACACAGAAACAGCGTATCTGGCCTGGTATGTGTGATTGGAGGATAAACAATGATTGTGGGTATCAAGAAGTGTGGGCTATACACTGCCCTTTTTTCACTCATTTTTTGGTAGAAAAATTTTCTGTCTCCTACATCCATTTGGAGGCAGCAGCTAAGCTAGTTTGCGCCTCGGATGCATAGAAACAGGATACCTGGCCTGGTATGTGTGATTGGAGGATAAACAATGATTGTGGGTATCAAGAAGTGTGGGCTATACACTGCCCTTTTTTTCACACATTTTTTGGTTGAAAAATTTTCTGTCTCCTACATCCTTTTGGAGGCAGCAGCTAAGCTAGTTTGCGCCTCGGATGCACAGAAACAGGATATCTGGCCTGATATGTGCGATTGGAGGATATACCCAGATTGTGGGTATCAAGAAGTGTGGGCTATACACTGCCCTTTTTTCACACATTTTTAGGTTGAAAAATTTTCTGTCTCCTACATCCTTTTGGAGGCAGCAGCTAAGCTAGTTTGCGCCTCGGATGCACAGAAACAGGATATCTGGCCTGATATGTGCGATTGGAGGATATACCCAGATTGTGGGTATCAAGAAGTGTGGGCTATACACTGCCCTTTTTTCACACATTTTTAGGTTGAAAAATTTTCTGTCTCCTACATCCTTTTGGAGGCAGCAGCTAAGCTAGTTTGCGCCTCGGATGCACAGAAACAGGATATCTGGCCTGATATGTGCGATTGGAGGATATACCCAGAATGTGGGTATCAAAAAGTGTGGGCTATACACTGCCCTTTTTTCACACATTTTTAGGTTGAAAAATTTTCTGTCTCCTACATCCTTTTGGAGGCAGCAGCTAAGCTAGTTTGCGCCTCGGATGCACAGAAACAGGATATCTGGCCTGATATGTGCGATTGGAGGATATACCCAGATTGTGGGTATCAAGAAGTGTGGGCTATACACTGCCCTTTTTTCACACATTTTTTGGTTGAAAAATTTTCTGTCTCCTACATCCTTTTCTAGGCAGCTGCTAAGCTAGTTTGCGCCTCGGATACACAGAAACAAGATAGCTGGCGTGATATGTGCGATTGGAGGATAAACAATGATTGTGGGTATCAAGAAGTGTGGGCTATACACTGCCCTTTTTTCACACATTTTTTGGTTGAAAAATTTTCTGTCTCCTACATCCTTTTGGAGGCAGCAGCTAAGCTAGTTTGCGCCTCGGATGCACAGAAACAGGATATCTGGCCTGATATGTGTGATTGGAGGATAAACCCTGATTGTGGGTATCAAGAAGTGTGGGCTATACACTGCCCTTTTTTCACTCATTTTTTGGTAGAAAAATTTTCTGTCTCCTACATCCATTTGGAGGCAGCAGCTAAGCTAGTTTGCGCCTCGGATGCATAGAAACAGGATACCTGGCCTGGTATGTGTGATTGGAGGATAAACAATGATTGTGGGTATCAAGAAGTGTGGGCTATACACTGCCCTTTTTTTCACACATTTTTTGGTTGAAAAATTTTCTGTCTCCTACATCCTTTTGGAGGCAGCAGCTAAGCTAGTTTGCGCCTCGGATGCACAGAAACAGGATATCTGGCCTGATATGTGCGATTGGAGGATATACCCAGATTGTGGGTATCAAGAAGTGTGGGCTATACACTGCCCTTTTTTCACACATTTTTTGGTAGAAAAATTTTCTGTCTCATACATCCATTTGGAGGCAGCAGCTAAGCTAGTTTGCGCCTCGGATGCATAGAAACAGGATACCTGGCCTGGTATGTGTGATTGGAGGATAAACAATGATTGTGGGTATCAAGAAGTGTGGGCTATACACTGCCCTTTTTTTCACACATTTTTTGGTTGAAAAATTTTCTGTCTCCTACATCCTTTTGGAGGCAGCAGCTAAGCTAGTTTGCGCCTCGGATGCACAGAAACAGGATATCTGGCCTGATATGTGCGATTGGAGGATATACCCAGAATGTGGGTATCAAGAAGTGTGGGCTATACACTGCCCTTTTTTCACACATTTTTTGGTTGAAAAATTTTCTGTCTCCTACATCCATTTCGAGGCAACAGCTAAGCCATTTTGCGCCTCGGATAGACAGAAACAGGATATCTGACCTGCTATGTGTGATTGGAGGATATACCCAGATTGTGGGTATCAAGAAGTGTGGGCTATACACTGCCCTTTTTTCACACATTTTTTGGTTGAAAAATTTTCTGTCTCCTACATCCATTTCGAGGCAACAGCTAAGCTAGTTTGCGCCTCAGATAGACAGAAACAGGATATCTGACCTGCTATGTGTGATTGGAGGATATACCCAGATTGTGGGTATCAAGAAGTGTGGGCTACTCACTGCCCTTTTTTCACACATTTTTTGGTTGAAAAATTTTCTGTCTCCTACATCCATTTCGAGGCAACAGCTAAGCTAGTTTGCGCCTCAGATAGACAGAAACAGGATATCTGACCTGCTATGTGTGATTGGAGGATATACCCAGATTGTGGGTATCAAGAAGTGTGGGCTACTCACTGCCCTTTTTTCACACATTTTTTGGTTGAAAAATTTTCTGTCTCCTACATCCTTTTCTAGGCAGCTGCTAAGCTAGTTTGCGCCTCGGATACACAGAAACAGGATAGCTGGCGTGATATGTGTGATTGGAGGATATACCCCGATTGTGGGTATCAAGAAGTGTGGGCTATACACTGCCCTTTTTTTCACACATTTTTTGGTTGAAAAATTTTCTGTCTCCTACATCCTTTTCGAGGCACCAGCTAAGCTAGTTTGCGCCTCGGATACACAGAAACAGGATATCTGGCGTGATATGTGTGATTGGAGGATATACCCCGATTGTGGGTATCAAGAAGTGTGGGCTATACACTGCCCTTTTTTTCACACATTTTTTGGTTGAAAAATTTTCTGTCTCCTACATCCTTTTCGAGGCAGCAGCTTAGCTAGTTTGCGCTTCGGATACACAGAAACAGCATATCTGGCCTGATATGTGTGATTGGAGGATATACCCAGATTGTGGGTATCAAGAAGTGTGGGCTATATACTGCCCTTTTTTTCACACATTTTTTGGTTGAAAAATTTTCTGTCTCCTACATCCATTTGGAGGCAGCAGCTAAGCTAGTTTGCGCCTCGGATACACAGAAACAGGATATCTGGCGTGATATGTGTGATTGGAGGATATACCCAGATTGTGGGTATCAAGAAGTGTGGGCTATACACTGCCATTTTTTTCACACATTTTTTGGTTGAAAAATTTTCTGTCTCCTACATCCTTTTCGAGGCACCAGCTAAGCTAGTTTGCGCCTCGGATACACAGAAACAGGATATCTGGCGTGATATGTCTGATTGGAGGATATACCCAGATTGTGGGTATCAAGAAGTGTGGGCTATACACTGCCCTTTTTTTCACACATTTTTTGGTTGAAAAATTTTCTGTCTCCTACATCCTTTTCGAGGCAGCAGCTTAGCTAGTTTGCGCTTCGGATACACAGAAACAGCATATCTGGCCTGATATGTGTGATTGGAGGATATACCCAGATTGTGGGTATCAAGAAGTGTGGGCTATATACTGCCATTTTTTTCACACATTTTTTGGTTGAAAAATTTTCTGTCTCCTACATCCTTTTCGAGGCACCAGCTAAGCTAGTTTGCGCCTCGGATACACAGAAACAGGATATCTGGCGTGATATGTGTGATTGGAGGATATACCCAGATTGTGGGTGTCAAGAAGTGTGGGCTATACACTGCCATTTTTTTCACACATTTTTTGGTTGAAAAATTTTCTGTCTCCTACATCCTTTTCGAGGCACCAGCTAAGCTAGTTTGCGCCTCGGATACACAGAAACAGGATATCTGGCGTGATATGTCTGATTGGAGGATATACCCAGATTGTGGGTATCAAGAAGTGTGGGCTATACACTGCCCTTTTTTCACACATTTTTTGGTTGAAAAATTTTCTGTCTCCTACATCCTTTTCGAGGCACCAGCTAAGCTAGTTTGCGCCTCGGATACACAGAAACAGGATATCTGGCGTGATATGTGTGATTGGAGGATATACCCAGATTGTGGGTGTCAAGAAGTGTGGGCTATACACTGCCATTTTTTTCACACATTTTTTGGTTGAAAAATTTTCTGTCTCCTACATCCTTTTCGAGGCACCAGCTAAGCACTGCCCTTTTTTTCACACATTTTTTGGTTGAAAAATTTTCTGTCTCCTACATCCTTTTCGAGGCACCAGCTAAGCTAGTTTGCGCCTCGGATACACAGAAACAGGATATCTGGCGTGATATGTGTGATTGGAGGATATACCCCGATTGTGGGTATCAAGAAGTGTGGGCTATACACTGCCCTTTTTTCACACATTTTTTGGTTGAAAAATTTTCTGTCTCCTACATCCTTTTCTAGGCAGCTGCTAAGCTAGTTTGCGCCTCGGATACACAGAAACAGGATAGCTGGCGTGATATGTGTGATTGGAGGATATACCCCGATTGTGGGTATCAAGAAGTGTGGGCTATACACTGCCCTTTTTTCACACATTTTTTGGTTGAAAAATTTTCTGTCTCCTACATCCTTTTCTAGGCAGCTGCTAAGCTAGTTTGCGCCTCGGATACACAGAAACAGGATAGCTGGCGTGATATGTGTGATTGGAGGATATACCCCGATTGTGGGTATCAAGAAGTGTGGGCTATACACTGCCCTTTTTTTCACACATTTTTTGGTTGAAAAATTTTCTGTCTCCTACATCCTTTTCGAGGCACCAGCTAAGCTAGTTTGCGCCTCGGATACACAGAAACAGGATATCTGGCGTGATATGTGTGATTGGAGGATATACCCCGATTGTGGGTATCAAGAAGTGTGGGCTATACACTGCCCTTTTTTTCACACATTTTTTGGTTGAAAAATTTTCTGTCTCCTACATCCTTTTCGAGGCAGCAGCTTAGCTAGTTTGCGCTTCGGATACACAGAAACAGCATATCTGGCCTGATATGTGTGATTGGAGGATATACCCAGATTGTGGGTATCAAGAAGTGTGGGCTATATACTGCCCTTTTTTTCACACATTTTTTGGTTGAAAAATTGTCTGTCTCCTACATCCATTTGGAGGCAGCAGCTAAGCTAGTTTGCGCCTCGGATACACAGAAACAGGATATCTGGCGTGATATGTGTGATTGGAGGATATACCCAGATTGTGGGTATCAAGAAGTGTGGGCTATACACTGCCACTTTTTTCACACATTTTTTGGTTGAAAAATTTTCTGTCTCCTACATCCTTTTCGAGGCACCAGCTAAGCTAGTTTGCGCCTCGGATACACAGAAACAGGATATCTGGCGTGATATGTGTGATTGGAGGATATACCCAGATTGTGGGTATCAAGAAGTGTGGGCTATACACTGCCATTTTTTTCACACATTTTTTGGTTGAAAAATTTTCTGTCTCCTACATCCTTTTCGAGGCACCAGCTAAGCTAGTTTGCGCCTCGGATACACAGAAACAGGATATCTGGCGTGATATGTCTGATTGGAGGATATACCCAGATTGTGGGTATCAAGAAGTGTGGGCTATACACTGCCCTTTTTTCACACATTTTTTGGTTGAAAAATTTTCTGTCTCCTACATCCTTTTCGAGGCACCAGCTAAGCTAGTTTGCGCCTCGGATACACAGAAACAGGATATCTGGCGTGATATGTGTGATTGGAAGATATACCCAGATTGTGGGTATCAAGAAGTGTGGGCTATACACTGCCATTTTTTTCACACATTTTTTGGTTGAAAAATTTTCTGTCTCCTACATCCTTTTCGAGGCACCAGCTAAGCTAGTTTGCGCCTCGGATACACAGAAACAGGATATCTGGCGTGATATGTGTGATTGGAGGATATACCCAGATTGTGGGTATCAAGAAGTGTGGGCTATACACTGCCCTTTTTTCACACATTTTTTGGTTGAAAAATTTTCTGTCTCCTACATCCTTTTCGAGGCACCAGCTAAGCTAGTTTGCGCCTCGGATACACAGAAACAGGATATCTGGCGTGATATGTGTGATTGGAGGATATACCCAGATTGTGGGTATCAAGAAGTGTGGGCTATACACTGCCATTTTTTTCACACATTTTTTGGTTGAAAAATTTTCTGTCTCCTACATCCTTTTCGAGGCACCAGCTAAGCTAGTTTGCGCCTCGGATACACAGAGACAGGATATCGGGCCTGGTATATGTGATTGGAGGATATACCCAGATTGTGGGTATCAAGAAGTGTGGGCTATACACTGCCCTTTTTCTCAGACATTTTTTGGTTGAAAAATTTTCTGTCTCCTACATCCATTTCGAGGCAGCAGCTAAGCTAGTTTGCGCCTCGGATACACATTAACAGGATATCTGGCCCGATATGTGTGATTGGAGGATATACCCAGATTGTGGGTATCAAGAAGTGTGGGCTATACACTGCCCTTTTTTTCACACATTTTTTGGTTGAAAAATTTTCTGTCTCCTACATCCTTTTCGAGGCAGTAGCTAAGCTAGTTTGCGCCTCGGATACACAGAAACAGGATATCTGGCGTGATATGTGTGATTGGAGGATATACCCAGATTGTTGGTATCAAGAAGTGTGGGCTATACACTGCCATTTTTTCACACGTTTTTTGGTTGAAAAATTTTCTGTCTCCTGCATCCATTTCGAGGCAGCAGCTTAGCTAGTTTGCGCCTCGGATACACAGAAACAGCATATCTGGCCTGGTATGTGTGATTGGAGGATATACGCAGATTGTGGGTATCAATAAGTGTGGGCTATACACTGCCCTTTTTTTCACACATTTTTTGGTTGAAAAATTTTCTGTCTCCTACATCCTTTTCGAGGCACCAGCTAAGCTAGTTTGCGCCTCGGATACACAGAAACAGGATATCTGGGCTGATATGTGTGATTAGAGGATATACCCAGATTGTGGGTATCAAGAAGTGTGGGCTATACACTGCCATTTTTTCACACGTTTTTTGGTTGAAAAATTTTCTGTCTCCTACATCCATTTCGAGGCAGCAGCTTAGCTAGTTTGCGCCTCGGATACACAGAAACAGCATATCTGGCCTGGTATGTGTGATTGGAGGATATACGCAGATTGTGGGTATCAATAAGTGTGGGCTATACACTGCCATTTTTTTCACACATTTTTTGGTTGAAAAATTTTCTGTCTCCTACATCCTTTTCGAGGCACCAGCTAAGCTAGTTTGCGCCTCGGATACACAGAAACAGGATATCTGGCGTGATATGTGTGATTGGAGGATATACCCAGATTGTGGGTATCAAGAAGTGTGGGCTATACACTGCCATTTTTTTCACACATTTTTTGGTTGAAAAATTTTCTGTCTCCTACATCCTTTTCGAGGCACCAGCTAAGCTAGTTTGCGCCTCGGATACACAGAAACAGGATATCTGGCGTGATATGTGTGATTGGAGGATATACCCAGATTGTGGGTATCAAGAAGTGTGGGCTATACACTGCCATTTTTTTCACACATTTTTTGGTTGAAAAATTTTCTGTCTCCTACATCCTTTTCGAGGCACCAGCTAAGCTAGTTTGCGCCTCGGATACACAGAAACAGGATATCTGGCGTGATATGTGTGATTGGAGGATATACCCAGATTGTGGGTATCAAGAAGTGTTTGCTATACACTGCCCTTTTTCTCACACATTTTTTGGTTGAAAAATTTTCTGTCTCCTACATCCTTTTCGAGGCACCAGCTAAGCTAGTTTGCGCCTCGGATACACAGAAACAGGATATCTTGCGTGATATGTGTGATTGGAGGATATACCCACATTGTGGGTATCAAGAAGTGTGGGCTATATACTGCCCTTTTTTTCACACATTTTTTGGTTGAAAAATTTTCTGTCTCCTACATCCATTTGGAGGCAGCAGCTAAGCTAGTTTGCGCCTCGGATACACAGAAACAGGATATCTGGCGTGATATGTGTGATTGGAGGATATACCCAGATTGTGGGTATCAAGAAGTGTGGGCTATACACTGCCCTTTTTCTCAGACATTTTTTGGTTGAAAAATTTTCTGTCTCCTACATCCTTTTCGAGGCAGTAGCTAAGCTAGTTTGCGCCTCAGATACGCAGAAACAGGATATCTGGCGTGATATGTGTGATTGGAGGATATACCCAGATTGTGGGTATCAAGAAGTGTTTGCTATACACTGCCCTTTTTCTCAGACATTTTTTGGTTGAAAAATTTTCTGTCTCCTACATCCTTTTCGAGGCACCAGCTAAGCTAGTTTGCGCCTCGGATACACAGAAACAGGATATCTGGCGTGATATGTGTGATTGGAGGATATACCCAGATTGTGGGTATCAAGAAGTGTTTGCTATACACTGCCCTTTTTCTCAGACATTTTTTGGTTGAAAAATTTTCTGTCTCCTACATCCTTTTCGAGGCACCAGCTAAGCTAGTTTGCGCCTCGGATACACAGAAACAGGATATCTGGCGTGATATGTGTGATTGGAGGATATACCCAGATTGTGGGTATCAAGAAGTGTTTGCTATACACTGCCCTTTTTCTCACACATTTTTTGGTTGAAAAATTTTCTGTCTCCTACATCCTTTTCGAGGCACCAGCTAAGCTAGTTTGCGCCTCGGATACACAGAAACAGGATATCTTGCGTGATATGTGTGATTGGAGGATATACCCAGATTGTGGGTATCAAGAAGTGTGGGCTATATACTGCCCTTTTTTTCACACATTTTTTGGTTGAAAAATTTTCTGTCTCCTACATCCATTTGGAGGCAGCAGCTAAGCTAGTTTGCGCCTCGGATACACAGAAACAGGATATCTGGCGTGATATGTGTGATTGGAGGATATACCCAGATTGTGGGTATCAAGAAGTGTGGGCTATACACTGCCCTTTTTCTCAGACATTTTTTGGTTGAAAAATTTTCTGTCTCCTACATCCTTTTCGAGGCAGTAGCTAAGCTAGTTTGCGCCTCAGATACGCAGAAACAGGATATCTGGCGTGATATGTGTGATTGGAGGATATACCCAGATTGTGGGTATCAAGAAGTGTGGGCTATTCACTGCCCTTTTTTCACACATTTTTTGGTTGAAAAATTTTCTGTCTCCTACATCCTTTTCGAGGCAGTAGCTAAGCTAGTTTGCGCCTCAGATACGCAGAAACAGGATATCTGGCCCGATATGTGTGATTGGAGGATATACCCAGATTGTGGGTATCAAGAAGTGTGGGTTATACACTGCCCTTTTTTCACACATTTTTTGGTTGAAAAATTTTCTGTCTCCTACATCCTTTTCGAGGCAGTAGCTAAGCTAGTTTGCGCCTCGGATACGCAGAAACAGGATATCTGGCGTGATATGTGTGATTGGAGGATATACCCAGATTGTGGGTATCAAGAAGTGTGGGCTATACACTGCCATTTTTTCACACGTTTTTTGGTTGAAAAATTTTCTGTCTCCTACATCCATTTCGAGGCAGCAGCTTAGCTAGTTTGCGCCTCGGATACACAGAAACAGCATATCTGGCCTGGTATGTGTGATTGGAGGATATACCCAGATTGTGGGTATCAAGAAGTGTTTGCTATACACTGCCCTTTTTCTCAGACATTTTTTGGTTGAAAAATTTTCTGTCTCCTACATCCTTTTCGAGGCAGTAGCTAAGCTAGTTTGCGCCTCAGATACGCAGAAACAGGATATCTGGCGTGATATGTGTGATTGGAGGATATACCCAGATTGTGGGTATCAAGAAGTGTGGGCTATTCACTGCCCTTTTTTCACACATTTTTTGGTTGAAAAATTTTCTGTCTCCTACATCCTTTTCGAGGCAGTAGCTAAGCTAGTTTGCGCCTCAGATACGCAGAAACAGGATATCTGGCCCGATATGTGTGATTGGAGGATATACCCAGATTGTGGGTATCAAGAAGTGTGGGTTATACACTGCCCTTTTTTCACACATTTTTTGGTTGAAAAATTTTCTGTCTCCTACATCCTTTTCGAGGCAGTAGCTAAGCTAGTTTGCGCCTCGGATACGCAGAAACAGGATATCTGGCGTGATATGTGTGATTGGAGGATATACCCAGATTGTGGGTATCAAGAAGTGTGGGCTATTCACTGCCCTTTTTTCACACATTTTTTGGTTGAAAAATTTTCTGTCTCCTACATCCTTTTCGAGGCAGTAGCTAAGCTAGTTTGCGCCTCAGATACGCAGAAACAGGATATCTGGCCCGATATGTGTGATTGGAGGATATACCCAGATTGTGGGTATCAAGAAGTGTGGGTTATACACTGCCCTTTTTTCACACATTTTTTGGTTGAAAAATTTTCTGTCTCCTACATCCTTTTCGAGGCAGTAGCTAAGCTAGTTTGCGCCTCGGATACGCAGAAACAGGATATCTGGCGTGATATGTGTGATTGGAGGATATACCCAGATTGTGGGTATCAAGAAGTGTGGGCTATACACTGCCATTTTTTCACACGTTTTTTGGTTGAAAAATTTTCTGTCTCCTACATCCATTTCGAGGCAGCAGCTTAGCTAGTTTGCGCCTCGGATACACAGAAACAGCATATCTGGCCTGGTATGTGTGATTGGAGGATATACCCAGATTGTGGGTATCAAGAAGTGTTTGCTATACACTGCCCTTTTTCTCAGACATTTTTTGGTTGAAAAATTTTCTGTCTCCTACATCCTTTTCGAGGCAGTAGCTAAGCTAGTTTGCGCCTCGGATACGCAGAAACAGGATATCTGGCGTGATATGTGTGATTGGAGGATATACCCAGATTGTGGGTATCAAGAAGTGTGGGCTATACACTGCCATTTTTTCACACGTTTTTTGGTTGAAAAATTTTCTGTCTCCTACATCCATTTCGAGGCAGCAGCTTAGCTAGTTTGCGCCTCGGATACACAGAAACAGCATATCTGGCCTGGTATGTGTGATTGGAGGATATACCCAGATTGTGGGTATCAAGAAGTGTTTGCTATACACTGCCCTTTTTCTCAGACATTTTTTGGTTGAAAAATTTTCTGTCTCCTACATCCTTTTGGAGGCAGCAGCTAAGCTAGTTTGCGCCTCGGATACACAGAAACAGGATATCTGGGCTGATATGTCTGATTAGAGGATATACCCAGATTGTGGGTATCAAGAAGTGTGGGCTATACACTGCCCTTTTTCTCAGACATTTTTTGGTTGAAAAATTTTCTGTCTCCTACATCCATTTCGAGGCTGCAGCTAAGCTAGTTTGCGCCTCGGATACACAGAAACAGGATATCTGGGCTGATATGTGTGATTGGAGGTTATACCCAGATTGTGGGTATCAAGAAGTGTGGGCTATACACTGCCATTTTTTCACACGTTTTTTGGTTGAAAAATTTTCTGTCTCCTACATCCATTTCGAGGCAGCAGCTTAGCTAGTTTGCGCCTCGGATACACAGAAACAGCATATCTGGCCTGGTATGTGTGATTGGAGGATATACCCAGATTGTGGGTATCAAGAAGTGTGGGCTATACACTGCCCTTTTTTTCACACATTTTTTGGTTGAAAAATTTTCTGTCTCCTACATCTATTTGGAGGCAGCAGCTAAGCTAGTTTGCGCCTCGGATACACAGAAACAGCATATCTGGCCTGGTATGTGTGATTGGAGGATATACCCAGATTGTGGGTATCAAGAAGTGTGGGCTATACACTGCCATTTTTTTCACACATTTTTTGGTTGAAAAATTTTCTGTCTCCTACATCGTTTTCGAGGCATCAGCTTAGCTAGTTTGCGCCTCGGATACACAGAAACAGCATATCTGGCCTGATATGTGTGATTGGAGGATATACCCAGATTGTGGGTATCAAGAAGTGTGGGCTATACACTGCCCTTTTTCTCAGACATTTTTTGGTTGAAAAATTTTCTGTCTCCTACATCCTTTTGGAGGCAGCAGCTAAGCTAGTTTGCGCCTCGGATACACAGAAACAGCATATCTGGCCTGGTATGTGTGATTAGAGGATATACCCAGATTGTGGGTATCAAGAAGTGTGGGCTATACACTGCCCATTTTTCACACATTTTTTGGTTGAAAAATTTTCTGTCTCCTACATCCTTTTCGAGGCAGTAGCTAAGCTAGTTTGCGCCTCGGATACACATTAACAGGATATCTGGCCCGATATGTGTGATTGGAGGATATACCCAGATTGTGGGTATCAAGAAGTGTGGGCTATACACTGCCCATTTTTCACACATTTTTTGGTTGAAAAATTTTCTGTCTCCTACATCCTTTTCGAGGCAGTAGCTAAGCTAGTTTGCGCCTCGGATACGCAGAAACAGGATATCTGGCGTGATATGTGTGATTGGAGGATATACCCAGATTGTGGGTATCAAGAAGTGTGGGCTATACACTGCCCTTTTTCTCAGACATTTTTTGGTTGAAAAATTTTCTGTCTCCTACATCCATTTCGAAGCAGCAGCTAAGCTAGTTTGCGCCTCGGATACACATTAACAGGATATCTGGCGTGATATGTGTGATTGGAGGATATACCCAGATTGTGGGTATCAAGAAGTGTGGGCTATTCACTGCCCTTTTTCTCAGACATTTTTTGGTTGAAAAATTTTCTGTCTCCTACATCCATTTCGAGGCTGCAGCTAAGCTAGTTTGCGCCTCGGATACACAGAAACAGGATATCTGGCCCGATATGTGTGATTGGAGGATATACCCAGATTGTGGGTATCAAGAAGTGTGGGTTATACACTGCCCTTTTTTCACACATTTTTTGGTTGAAAAATTTTCTGTCTCCTACATCCTTTTCGAGGCACCAGCTAAGCTAGTTTGCGCCTCGGATACACAGAAACAGGATATCTTGCGTGATATGTGTGATTGGAGGATATACCCAGATTGTGGGTATCAAGAAGTGTGGGCTATACACTGCCCTTTTTTTCACACATTTTTTGGTTGAAAAATTTTCTGTCTCCTACATCCTTTTCGAGGCACCAGCTAAGCTAGTTTGCGCCTCGGATACACAGAAACAGGATATCTGGCGTGATATGTGTGATTGGAGGATATACCCAGATTGTGGGTATCAAGAAGTGTGGGCTATACACTGCCCTTTTTTTCACACATTTTTTGGTTGAAAAATTTTCTGTCTCCTACATCCTTTTCGAGGCACCAGCTAAGCTAGTTTGCGCCTCGGATACACAGAAACAGGATATCTTGCGTGATATGTGTGATTGGAGGATATACCCAGATTGTGGGTATCAAGAAGTGTGGGCTATACACTGCCCTTTTTTTCACACATTTTTTGGTTGAAAAATTTTCTGTCTCCTACATCCATTTGGAGGCAGCAGCTAAGCTAGTTTGCGCCTCGGATACACAGAAACAGCATATCTGGCCTGATATGTGTGATTGGAGGATATGCCCAGATTGTGGGTATCAAGAAGTGTGGGCTATACACTGCCCTTTTTCTCAGACATTTTTTGGTTGAAAAATTTTCTGTCTCCTACATCCATTTCGAGGCAGCAGCTAAGCTAGTTTGCGCCTCGGATACACAGAAACCTACGAACCTAAGTCTCATTACATCCTAAATAGTGATGAAAGCAGTTTGTAAATAGTTTACAAAAAAAATTTGGACATATAATGATCATATCAGCATTTTACCTATTTGAAAAAAATAGTAAGTTTGTTTTATGTGTGAAATAGCTCCTAACCTACCTGCCCATCACTCGTAACATTACTGAAATCTTGAATTTTGGGTTAAAGTGGTTACCATATGGAAATCTGGAAAAGTTTCACTCACAATTCTCAAGAATTTCAGACTAATAAGCCCCGAAATCCTTCTCCTGAATATCCTCAAGCTCAATTACTCTTTGAACAGTCCAACACTGGCATTCTCAAATTGATGGTTTGTTACTAGAAACTTAATAAAAACTTCTGGCAGCACTTTAGGGAGATCTACTGTCAGTATCGCTATGAAACCTAATTTTTTTTTAAAAATTTTGCTTTCGGTAAGCACTTGACAAAGTTAGTTGGTGCTATCAACCCAAGTAAACCTCGTTGGTCACTAAACCGATAGACACTTAAAAATGAATGTAGAGACTAACAGTGACATAAGATATTATGATGTTGTAGGCAGTTTTAGGACTTTGAGACTGCTTCCTGGAGAATACCCAAAGTAGAACTATATGCAACCAAATTCTATGAAATGATTAAGAGTAAGTATAACCATGTATAAGGTACAGAGGCCAGCCACACCCAACTGAGCTGATTAGCAGAATCCCCCACAAAGCCTTATTCCCTTTATCAGAACTTATGTTGTGTAGATTAGAGATCCCATGCCATAGGATATAAATCACAATTTTTTCCGACGAAATGTCTCATGAAATCACAGAATGTCTGGCACTAATTAATGGCTTGTACTTCCCTTGAGATTAAGCAATCTTGTTGTTTGAGAAAAAAATTAATAAAAATTCCACCTCAAGCCATTCATTGATATTTACAATATTTTATGGCTATTCTGATGAAACAGTTTCAATTTGCTTCATATTTACACCTCAAATGCGGTTCGTGACTCATGGCACGCCAATAGGAAAACTAAGTACTTACATCGGGAAACCTAATCCGAAACAAAAAACGAATCTTACTCGACAAGTAATAAAATTTTCAGTAGCTCCAAGGCGCGCGCTGTGAAAACTACTTACGACAGTTCGATTATTTTTGACAGTTCTGACACACATCCATGTACAAGAATAGCAGTCCATCAATGAAAATGATAAGGATTGTGAAAATTTCCAAACTCAAAAAGGATGAGAAAAACAAAGTACCCTACGGATCTGTGGTGAGAAAGAGAAAAATTGACAAGTGCCTCGAGCAGCTACGTCAGGCATTCACCATAAGGTATGATAACTTGACAGAATATCTCCTTTTTTTTGACAGATGCATGATCACGTACTGCCCTCGTAATTAAATCGGGTAAATACGAGTGTTTTCCCCGACCATGACTCGTGTGTGTATGTTTTGCTTTTTTTTTGTAAAATTTGTGTGCTCCCCCTAAACAGTGATCCATTAATTTGATAAATAAACTCATAAATTGACGAGCGGACCGGAGCAGGAGGACCGACCGGCGCAAAGGAATAGCCAACTTGCAATGCACACAATCGACAGAAATTTCCGATCGGGCCGGAGAAGAGTTAATTATGAGAGGGTTTCGGGTGTTTTTTTGTTCTGTAACTCATCAGAGTTTTAGTGCACAAATTGATTTTAATTAAATTTATTAGAGAGCACTGGACGATAGCTTGGCCGGGGCAGGGTAGTAAATTTAAATTTCTTTTTTTTCCCCCTTTTTGTCATAAAATACTCTCATCGTTGAACAATTAATTAGCGCGGGACCAAAATACGTGAACTCACCACGCTGTTTATCTAAAAAACGTTTTGGAGTTGATTGCCATGCTGGTGCACTCGCCATTTGGCGGAATTCAAAATTATTGAGATGTTTTGCGCAAAATTGAATTGATGACATGGGGTATGGGTTGTCGAAAGCAAATGTAATTCAATTGATGCATACATTATCTGATAGTGAATAATGGGTTTTGGGAAATGTCACTTTGTCTTTCGTCGTATGAAGCTTTATTTTAAGGAGAAACGTGATAGCTTCGCAGAGAACTGGGTTGTGACTTATGGTATGTCTCCACTAGAAACTTAATCCGGGATTTAGTAAAATCAGGAGTGGAATTCTCTGCGGTGATACATAGTTGAGTATTGATGATCACTGTCATCACTTTTGTTCTCTCTAAGGGGACCGTCAGCTGATCATCACATTTTTGCGATCGTTTTTGTATGACAGCTAACAAAATGTGACCATCAATTTTGACTGTCAAAAGTGTGACTATCAACTATTACCTCTCAGGATTCCACTCCAGATCTACGGCGTCTCCATTAAGGATATACATATGTAGACGTTTACTCAAACATATCTTTTACAGAAGTGGATTCAATTTGTATTGCTGTCTATAGTTGATTACCAAAATTCATATCAAAAAGGAAATAAAACTGAGTTCTTAAAAGAATTTTAAATTTATTGGACGATGGGATTTAAAATTTTCTACTTTTTACCGGCACTTGACAGTCACATTTGCTGACATTACGATGGATAGATAGTTCGATTTGTCTCGAATGAGGATTGCATGGTAAATCTACACGATCTAATGAAGATTTAGGTACATATATTTAGCTAAGTCCAAGATTTAGTCTTAATGGAGATATGGCTGTCCTCTATAATATCGTACCTTTCATGTTTGCTGACACTGAGCACATTCTTGCCACTTGACTGATCTTTGTAGTGGTTCTGAACCAGAAGCCTGGATTCCAAGATTTAAGTGCCTGCTGTTCTGTAGTCCTTTCCCTACCATTCGACCTAATATAATTTTTGTTCTAATTTTGTACTTTGTGTCTTTTAGAGCGATCTACCCATTTTTACGGTCAAAGAAGGTATTTTTATATCCAAGGCTCAATCTTCATTGCCTTGATGACTTGTCCAAAATTTCTAGTTCGTGGTCTCTGCAGCTTCTTTGTCATTGAGAGAAAGTCTTATAAAGTTTAGAAAGTATCAAGATCGACAACTAGGGCTTAGTAACTATACTTATATTGATTTGTTTTCACAGTTCATGAGGCCATAAAAAACATTGATGTTGTTCGAGAATCAAAGGTCAAAATCTATGGTTTCTTATACAACTTTTTAAATTATCACGTAAAACTAGTTTATTGGATGATGTCAAATATCCTTGGCTTAAATGTGTTATCTACTGTAACTCTTTTGATCCTAGTCCGAGTTCCTCAAAAGCTAAAGTATCTGCTCCAGCCTTCCTGATGTAGTAGTTCATCTGGGACGGATCTGATTCTTTCAAAGTAGAATTTCGAAGGATTTTAGGTCTTCCCTTCGTAGGTTTTCTCTTCACTTTATCTTCACTGATTTTGATGACTTTCTAGTGTGATCTGTCCAATTTTCATTCAGATCTGTAAAGTGGTAAAAAGAAACGTCCAGAGACTAAAAAGCAATAATCGGAGTCTAAAAATTATTCAACTCTCCTTCAGCCCTACAACCGGGTATAAATGTCTTAAGAATTTGGTCCTATTATTCCTTAGAATATATACACCTGAAGTTGAACCAGAATCCTGTTGTCTTTTTGGTTTAGATTGAGTTTTGGGAAACCTTTTCTAAGTGGAGTCTGTTCAGTTTTCAAGGGTTTTTGATGGAGATATTGCTTTTTCATCTATCTTCTACCTTCTATCTCTCACTGAAGGGAATATATGTATACGTAGTTTACAGCTTCCCTGAAAGTTATTAAAAAAAGAGATTTCTTTCTTAAAAACATATAATTGACACCCCTGTAGCCAAAAAGCTATTAGAAGGACTCTAGTCTAGTTCAGGTCAGATATATATGAATGTTTGGGGCGACGAGCATTACTCCATCTATGATTAGCTTTGTTAGTTGTTACCAACTTGGCCAAGTATTTGAAGGCATAGATTTTTCCAGTCAGTTGCCATTTTTGAAGAAATAAATTTGTTCAAAAGTAGAGCTACTTTGCTGCCTGTGATCTTTGACAGATTCATATTAATCTTCAGCCAGAATAGGGATGATATTAACCTGAAATAAGCTTCAGTACGCTATGAGATTGAGGGAGCCTAAGAAGATGATATTTTGGGACAGGAATCCTTCAATCCTGCATTAGACCGTGTGTATAATAAACTAATTGTACCACACTTTCCAATCCCACTTTTTTCACTAATTATAGAAAGGAGTTGTGCTCTAAATATTGAAAATTGTATGAAATTTAGAAGATCTAGAGTCTAGAAAGGGTCTAGTATCTTGTTTTCAAATGAAGATCCTTTCTCAATTCATTCATACTCTCCGATGTTTGTCTAGAGTTTGCAAGAAGTAGGACTAAGCAACAATTCTTTGCTGCTCTGATACTTCAAACCACACTCTGTAGAGTTGAATGTCGTAGAATCCTCTTTACAGAGCAATCAAGTTTTGTTAGCCTTTAAGGTATTAATTACTGGTGTCGTACTCCATTTAGAACAAATTGTTGATGTAAATATTTGAATGCATCGAGAAGAAACTGATCCTGTTGGAACTTCCAATAGCTTGAAGTGACTTTTTTACTCTATTAATCCTAAATATTTGGATGATGGTCCTCTGATTTTTGTGGAGTCAAAGAGTATGTAATGAACTTGAATGGACTTCTTGGCGATTTTTTCTCACAAGCGTTCAAAAAAAATCAAACAGCACTAGAAGGTGATATATTTTCGAAGTAATCTCTTCAAACTTAAGGGTTCGAATGTGCAGAGCAGGGAAATCCAATTTCTTTTTATGATAGGTTTGAAAGCTTAAACATCGGGGCTATCAGACTCTGAAATCCACTCTGAAAGCCACACGGTTTACTGTCATATTGAACAATATTATCGGTTAATACCTGTCAAGGACTCAACAGCTTTTTATACAGTCTATGAGCACTTTCATTAAGTCCTCACGTCGAAGGAGCCTTATTCTTTTCGTATATCCTTTTGTGTTCCTTTTTTTAAACCTCATTAGTATCGCTTTAAATTGTCTGGGAATTCCCACCATATGGCCTTGAACATGACTTGCATTCCCTATTTAAAGCTAAAGTTTTACCAGGAAATATTTTCCTATTTTCAGTATAAGTACATTATAGATGGAATTTTCTCTCGAATCCACCTCTTAACGTTTTGCAGAATTCATTTTGTTTCAGTGTTATTTTTAGCCCACTCATGACCAAAATTCCCAATATTCGATACTCCCACACATGTACATTTGCATAGGATAACATCCTTTTACCAATAACCATAGCCAGAGGCCGACTAAACGCAACCTAAAAGCTCAATTCCACACATCTGTCCAGGAAAATCAAATCAATTTGCCAATTCATTAGATAGAATCACAATGAAATCGTAAAATCCGGTCCACAATAATAATAATCCAAAGCAAATATTCCAAATATTTTAATGCAAACTCACCCAAACCTCCTCCCGTAAACACTAATCGGTCACAAAGTAGCGTAATACAGTAAAACCGGAGAAAATCAATTCGAACTGTGAGGTGTGCGTGCATATACCCCAGCCATACCTACAGATCGATAGATGAATGGAAATCTTGAATTGAATCCAAAATGACAATTCGGAGAATTCCCCCCAGTCCTCCATATCCATGGGAGGCGCATCAGAAATGATGATGGTATGTTTATTACAATTATTATCCTGGCAAGTATCCTGACTGCATCCGGTACTGTTCAATGTGTACAAGTATACTGTCTCATGGGGTATGCCCTGAAAACACTTTCGAATCCGACGTATCGGCCGAGAGATAATTGTGAATAATTCATTTAGTTTTGGGTTGGCAATGCCCATCTATGTCATGAAATGGAACAGAGTCGGTGATGGTGACCTCTGTGACTTTGTGTGCAATCTATACACACGAGGGTCGATAGGGGGTAGGCGACTGCAAACTCCAAACTCCTTGGATGCCATGAAGGCGAATGGCCAGAGAATTCACCCCTCAAGTGATGTTGGCTATTCACTTTTCAGAATATTCTGTCCGAGATGTTGCTATTGTTATTATTAGTTTAAGTCTGGCGCTTATACGGAGGGACACCAACAAGTATTGATGTATTCATTATGTTAATGCGTCTGGTATGGGTACAGGGTGTGGCCAAAATGTGTTTTCTTTTTAAATTTATACGACAGTTGAAACAAAATGCAAAACTAGGACTTTCTGCTTTATCCATTATCCTAGTGTAGGATGTCCTTAATGTGCTTTTTAACCAAATAAAAAGCGTTTACTCTTTTATGAATTTGTTGAATATTTTATCCTGAGGGGGCGTGGTTCAGCTGAGCTAAAGATTCAAGATTTGAATCTCGAACAATATCAGCAACGTTTTTACGGCCCCACCTCTCGCGAGCATCTGTCAAATTCCCGGAAGCAAAATATTCATAAAAAAGCTAGTCGAAGGAGAAATTGTCCTTCGTGCACGATATTAGCAATATTTAACGTGTTTTTCCAAACTGAACATGAAGCAGTAAAAACCTCGAAGGAATATTCAGAACTGCTCTTTCCTTTTACTACTTTCTGGTTTCGAACTTCAGTTTATTTTTTCTTGGATTTCGCAGATACTCTTTACACGTTTCCTTCCAAAAACAGCGTGGGTCATCCTAAGTCGCATCACGGTATGACTTTCATGAGTGTATCCAAGGCTTATGGATAAGATCGGGGTAGTAACCCACCTATTATTTCCTCCTGTAAACGTTTGTAGTATCCTTGATACTATTTCTGTCATAGGTCTTGTAATTACGTATCAGTTCCCAAATTTGTTTTACACTCACATGGATAAATTTATGTCCAAGATGTGTCCTGATCTCTGTTTATTGAAGTGAGGAACTAGAAGAAGGCTGTGTTCCATTAGTCAAAAATACTCTTAACCAGACAGAAAGTTTAAGGACCCTTGTGCTACAAAACGGAATTCGAATAACCAGGGAAGACCTAGAGACATAGAGATAGACAATTTTCAATTCTAGTGCTGGTTCCTAAAACAATTTGGCTGAAAGTTTAAGTTTCAGAAAACCTAGCCTGGCAATGCTAATTGAAATCAAGTTGTTTTCACAACCAATATTTAGAATTTGTCTCTTGGTCACTGGCATCCTGCATTCGGTTAAATCTTCCTCTCCATTCTAGTTGCGCCTTCAGAATGAGTTTTGATCGCGGTTGTTCGGCAGATTGAAGTGCGATTTGCTGGGGTAACTCCACGTCGGATTTCGAGTCCAATCTTGGCTTAAGGAAAACATAATATCTGGTAAAGATATCCGCATCTTTTCAGACACCCAAGTAGCTCAAATCCTTGGAGTCAACCTCTATCAATTCTTTAGTACTTCGATCGTGTTTTGTGGATATAGATGAGCAGCTTAATTTTCACTTTTGTTGCGTCCCACGAAATAGTTAGACCTTACCCATCCTACCGGAAAGAGGCACCTTAACTAAAATTTAAATTAGATTCTATCGAGAACACAAGTCTTAGGAGGACAAGTAGATCTACAAAACAAATGTGGACAGATCTGGATTTGAAATGCTCTAAGAACTTGGTTTCCTTAACTAGCATATCATGGTACAATAGGTGTCATCACAGGACACTGTTTAACAGATGAGCTAGCCACAAGCCTAATGCGTTTTTACAAGAGGAAGCCCAGCTCTCTTGATTGAGTGAACCATTCTCCTAGCTCCACCTTCAGCCAACCACTATGCTCGTATCAAGCGTTTTCTCTTCCTTTCATCACTTTCCTGAGTACAGTTCAAAAAGTAATGCCTTCCGAGGCCTTAAACCTTTGCTGGAGTCTCTTGCATTGATATTAGTTCGTTAGTAAATTTTTCTGCCGAAGAATAATACAAAGCACTACAACGTCTATGTCTTAAGTAGAGCATCTTATCTAAATAAACTCGTAACATAATCCTTGTAACCACCCTGTGGCATAGAGGCTCAGATATGCCACCATTTTAGCACCCAGCAGTACATCACATCGATTGTTTTGCATAAGTGCCTTGCCATGTCGACAGCATTGGCATATTGCTGCATCAGTAATTACTGGTGTAACAACGCATTATGAATCTACCACCTCGCCCTCCCCAGGCCAACGGCTGGACACGACGACTGCACGACGTCTTGCCTTCATGTGCGTGGAATCAATACTGATCTGACTAATTCCACGTAACCCGACCGTAAACAATCCTTTGTCAAGCCGTGATTTGGATTTGCTTTGCGATTTAATTATCATTTAATTCCAAACGAAGATGGCACACTGAATTGTGATTGAATCGTGCACCGAGCGGTGGGTGAGGGCGTGGAATCTGTTTCACGACGAGATTACGAAGATGATGACATAGTTGACGCGTGCATTCCAAGGGAATGATAGTCATAGACAGATTAATCCTTGGCCACAACGCTGTTGCTGTGTTGTCATGCAATGCGATACATTAACAGCAAAGCACCGGCTTTAGCTTCGCCACCCTTCGCATTCAATTAGCTGTCGCTGTCAATGAGTGCGGGAGTGCTAGGCTAGCTGACTCTGGTGCAATGTGGTGACATTTATATGCGCGAACTGACAGCTTCGTCGTCGTCGTCGCCGCGCCGCGCCGTATGTGACTTAGTCAGCGATATTATGGTTGCGTTTTGTGTATACAGAGAAAAAAATTATTATTAATAATAATTAAAAGATATTTTGCATTTTTTTACGTTTTTATTTGATTTACTTTGGATACGCGGAAGTGTGGCCGGCGCACTTGCTTGGCTTCAAGGTTGACAGCGGCGCAGCAGTTGTGCCGCACCGCTGATAATGTCGACTGTCAGACATGCACTTGAGAATCTGTTTCAGGTAGTCAATCGGAATTTGATTGTAGTTTGTGATTTGCCAGCATTTGCGCATTTGAGGACTTAATAGAGAAAAAAAAAATAAAAATTGAAAAACTGATAAGACACTACCTGACGCCAGTTAAGTGGGTGCGATTTGTTTGTTAGCCTGGAATATTGCTGGCCACTATGACGTCTATAAGTTGAGATACTCAAACCTAAAACACTGGGGATTATGACATGATATTGAACTTGTTCTAGAAACTAGTGGTTCAGTGGTTTTGCATGAAATTTGCTTATGAGAAAATTATTAAAATTTGCAGTCAACTAATCTTTAGAAATTATGAGTCGAAGGCCACTAAATACAGCCTTTATACAGCAATATTGCTATCACCAAACAGCATTGACATTGATTGAAGTATAGAGAACAACTTGCATCCGTCGAGATCCTAAATAGGTTGCACTCCCTAGATGGCGACACTTCCACTTCCTACGTAGGTAGATAGGTAGAGGAGAAAGCTGCGTTTGCAGCTGGCTTTCGGTTGACGGATGGCTCCAGTGTGAACCCCTGCCATGGAGTCACCTTCAACGAACACAAAATTTGATTGTGGCTTTGGGAAGACGCTCTCCCTGAACCAACCCGAAATTATTATAAATTTTGCTAGATTCATGCTTGGCAATTCTGCACATCCTCTGCAGAATGTGGTGGATCCCCAAGAGATTATTAGTGCTGTAGGCTAGCCACGGCATCGTGCAAGTAATTTGCATTTGACGACTGTGGATGAGATGGCTTTTATGTATACATATGTCGATCATCCTTCTGGCGTGTAGATTTCTGAACAGTTGTCTCCTTGGAACACACTCTCAGGGTTTGAAAGTCTAAGGCTCTCCTTCGTCAGTTTTTGACCCGTTATTAGAGTTGAACGTTAATCAGTGTTCCTTCAAAGGGAAGTTAATTTGACGCTTAGGCTGAAATCCTGCTTTCCTGTTGGAATAGACTTCCCAGTTATAGCGACATCATTCGCTTATCCGACAACTTTGATCTAAGTCGTTCTAGTTTCTTTAAAACTTCATTCACGACTAAAATCCATAGTAGAGGGGATAGCACCCTCCCTTACAGCGTACCTCTAGACGTCAGTGCATGTACTTGACAGTCACCCAGTTCTAAACCGATGTGTCTCGTGTTGAGCATGCATTCAACCCAATTTGAGATTGCTGAGTCTATGTTTTTTGGATTCCCATTGTCGTTACCACCTTGTGGAGGAATGTCTCAACAGATCGCCCTCTCGGAAGGGCATGCCAATTCCCTATGACTTAGTTTTGAGTTTATTACTCTTTAAAGTCTCTTAAGTGGGAGCGAGGTAAGGCTAATCGGCCTGAAGTCGTTTGGGCAATTCGTTCAAGTGTCTTGAGATAGGAATTATGGATGAAGATGATGTACAATAATGTTAGGTTCGATTGGATTCCTCAGAACATTGTTGTTAAGACCAGTGGCTCTCCCACCAAAACCCTCAAAGGCGCTATAAATTACTAAGGACAGCATTTACAACAAATTTCTTTGAGGACTAGCTCTCTCAGAGGCGTTGAAAATGAAAACTAATAGAGATTGTAGAACATAACCCCAATTGTTCCGATACATAATGACTATAATTTTAAAAAATGGTTAATTGGCGCCCGTCACAAGGACTTCTCTTTTATTTAAGTCAAAGAAATGCAAGCAGTACTGCGAGCAATAGTCTTTTTGGGAGAGTCTTCATCCCCCCTAGGTCTGTCCATACTTTTTCCTAAACACAACTGTTACCATCATCAAGAAACAAATGAAAATTTCATCCATTGCGCGCAGTACCTATTCCAAATAATTACCATCCTTTATTTTAAATAAGAACCTCTTCTTAACAATGAAGATGTGCACCTGAGTTTCTTAGAACTTCATAAAACCACGTGCATCCCCTGCGGAAATAATGGTAATTAAAATTCATAAGTACAGCCAATTACCATTTTCTAAAGGGGTTGTAAAAAAGCACTGCCAGCACTGCTGATGGGGATTCAATTAAATGGTTAAATGTAGAAAACAAGGAGAATTTGAATACAAAAAACGATGTCATACCGTGCTGTTGAATGACATTGAGTGACGATTTATCCTTGTTTTTCTGGTTCATGTGTATGTGACAAACAGCAGGAGTTAGAATGCGTTAGGCTACTGCTGGTATGATTGCTCAGCTGTCATAATATTTATTATTATTACTAAACTGTGTGTACAATGAAGTGTACTTCATGTCAGTCTTTGGACTACATGTTAATGTAGTTCCGTTCTCTGTATTTTTTATTGTTTTTTGAAGTAATATGTCCCATAATCCATTGGCCCCACTGTGTTTGTTTATAGAAAACCGATATTATGCACTCAGAAACGAAAAAGCAAGTCAACCAAGCATATTACTTTCATCTTATCCCTTCAGGACATGTATGCAGACACGTTTACATACATACATATTTCAATTTAACAATTTTACAACATCCCCCATTAGAAGAATATGTTTGCAGCTAACAGAAGGAAAGAAAAAAATATTGAAAAACATTAATCCACTTCATCATAGTCGCCATAACGTTATGCGTTCAGGAATAGGAAGTTCAATGAGCTGCCACACTATGTACGAGTATGCCCTCCTCTAAGTAGTTCCTTCGTGAATGACTGTATAATTTTTCCTTCCTTCCATAGTTGAGTCGATACGCACATACGGATACGATAAGGGATGATAAAACATCCCTTCATCGATACCTCCGACCAACCAGCCAGCGTATACTCGGAAATTCGTTTTCCATTTTATTTCCGTCGAAAAACAAAACAAAACAACAGAAAAAAGCTGGTCATGAACGGGAGAGGAACGCAACAAATCCTAAACCAATTGACACGTGCAACCTATAACCAAGCGAAATCCATCAAAATGTGTTAGTGTGAAATCTACCCTGCTGCAATGCTTCTTCCCTGAAGAAACAACAAAAAAAAAAAAAAAAAAAAAGAGAATATTGAAAATTCATCCCTTTTTCGTCCTGGATAGATCCCAATCCGAAGCCGAGGACGCCTTGACAACCCTTTTATTCGCTTTTTTTTATATTATTATGAGTTTCCTTATTCAGTTTTCGGCTTCCTTTGGCTGCATTTTCGTTTATAGTATACATATGTAGTATCCAGGACCGCGTCGCTGAGAATTTGTCGATATTGATATTCGCGGATTATTCGCAAATCCTTTTTCGCGCAACCCCTGCGACACAATCCGGAGTGAGCCCTACTAATTTGAACGTCTTTTGTGTGAGCGTCGAGGGTGAAATGTGAGTGATTGGCGAGGATGTATACTGTAAGGACATGCATTGTGAATGAGCGCGGCTTGGACCAGAAAAAAAAGGACACATTTATCAAGGAGCAAACTATGATGATGATGTTTTTATCCCTTCGAATTTATTATAGATTTTTCTTTCTTTCTTTCTCTCACACGAGGATTGTGTGCGTGCTTGTATTTATTTTGGATTTATCTGAGTATGGGTCCTTTGTTGGTTTTTTTTTTTTTTTTATTTTCGCTTTTTCTTTTATCTTTTCATCCATTGTGGATCGTTTAAGGGTCATATTGAGAGATGTGTCTTTCTTGTCGGGGATTTTTCCATTTATGCGGTACGAGGACAATGGATATCAACCCCCGATCTTGGACCATTTGGTAGCAACTTTTCTTTCTCCTGAAGAGGGCATGGTATTTAGATGTGGAGGTTTTTTTTTTAATTTTTCATAGGAATCTGTAGTATTTGCAGACTGGTGGGTATGTGGAAAGGATACACCAAATTACTTTATGTAAAGGCGATGAATGCATTGAAAGGTGGAAGATTGAACAGCGTTTATTGATGGAAATCGAAGCTTGAGCTGTCAGATTAACGTTTGTAAGTCAGGAGGGTAAGTTTTTATCCTAATCATAAGAACAAGGCATAAGGGCTTCTTATGGATGGGCTCTGTTAAAAATTGACAGAAACGGATCTATCTTGATAGATAATTGCAACACTTGCAATGCCGCTCATGTCTTGCACTTCCCCGAACGTTTGACAAACATTCCAGAGTACACATTATTGTTCAGGGCAAGTTTTCACTAAACTGTGTTACATTCGAACATCATTAAACCAGGATAGTAGCTTTTGCCCCGTCCATATGGCTCTGACCTTGAGTGGGAAGTATTTGTTTCGTTCAATCAAATCCAGGTCTCCCTAAACGGAACAACTGATTTTATTGGTCATGTCTTCTAAGCCTAAGATTCTGTAGTTACTATAGTTTTTGCATAATAAGATCTCAAGATCGTTTTCGACATGTACTAGTAGGTATCCTCAAAGATTGTCACCCATAATGATCACGCTTTGTTAGTTTTCTGTAAAACGATTGCTTTTATCAAACATATATGATGATCAAGATAATGTGTTCATTGGCAACAATTATCTATTACCTTAAAGGTCCTAAATAGAGGAGAAATAATGATACGCTCTAGCACCCTTCATTGCCAGTTGATCAACTTTTGAGTTCTCTGAGAGATTCTGCCTGCCACCTTTATAAGAGAGCTGTGCCATTGAAGGTTTTAAGTGTTGCTAAATGTAGTTAAATGTTGATATACCAAAGATCAAGTTTATAGTTTCCTTGTTCTCATGAAAGAGTTGTCTCAACTTTAACTTACGATGTTGGAGTGATGCGGAGCAAAACATAACAGCAGGCGGCTTAGAAGATTCACTTAATTGGCGCCCGAATATAAAGTTTTCTTTCATTTAATTGTATGGTAAGGTAGCATAGACATTATTTCGAAGCTGCTTTAGTCAGTTAGTCTCACGGGCCTAAATCGGTACTCCATCAGTGCCAAATCATCAGCGCAGATACCACTCGTTTCACCGAATCCTAAGATCTTCTCGCAAAAAGATGACTTCTCCACAAATAACTTCACGTCTTTAAGATATTTTGACTCATTCTCTGGCTTTTAAGCATAAGTATGCACTTTTAAATTTCTCCGTAGAACTGGGGATCAGCACGAGATTTTTGGAACCAAGCACGTCAGGCCTTAAATATAATTCATACCCTTTCGTATGATTCTGAGTTGAAAAATGGCTCTGAAAGTCTTGCAGATTCTATATCGTTCCATTCCATCCATAAATATGATGCCCCTACACATTTGATAATTGGTCTCCCATTTGCATCACACACAGCAATGTCACTTCACGACATCATCATACATAAATCCTTCAAGCAATTATATAAATCCTTTCCTTCGATTTCACATCGTTTGACTTACCTTTTCACTTTGTGCTAAGTGTCACTAATCACTTTGTCATCTAAGGATTATCGCATTACCGTAACAAATCACCTTCCTCTATCCCATTAATCAAACAATCCACAGTTAAACGCTGGCAACACCAACCATAATAAACGCCATAAATGAATATCATCCAAATTTATCACTATAAACTATTCAACCACTTTACTTCCTCTTCCTACAAACAATCAAAAAACTTATGCACACACACACAAAACATACAAAAGATACCTTTTCAAATAACAACAAAAAAAATATAACCCGTAACAAAAGCCAATTCTCTTTCTCTCTCCCTCTTTCTCTTTCTGATTCCTCTTTATCATTCAAAAATTAAAAGCAAAGCAAAGCGAACAAAAAAATAATACAAAACTGTCCCAACAATCTGGCAACACTCAATTGGTATTCAACAAACACAAAACGATCATAACATCGACCCTCACTTGAAAGTGCAATCTCTCTCTCAACGAAGTAAGCAGCAGCAGCCAGCCAGCCAGCCAGCCAGCCAGCAAACACAGCAAACAGGGAGCAACACACGAGACACACAACACACCGGAACACATTTTCAAATACACAAACGATATGATTAACTAACGAACAAACAAAAATGCACCACAAAACGACACAACGATGACGGCAGAACGAACATTTTACACCAAAATATACACACAAGACAACACAAAACAACAGAACGAGGAGAACAGGATAAGGATTGAAGGGCTATTAATAACCCGAAGGGTCATACCGCGCGTCGTCGTCTCCGTCACACCATTCTTGTGCATTTCATTTCACCACCATTTACCATTACCACCACTACTACTACCATGGCAATACAACATCATCATCATCGCCATCATCATCATCATCAATGGTAGATGAAAATGAAGCAGGAACCATTCACCACAGTCAGTCGGTTCAGTTGTTAGAGGTCTTTGGAGCCCTTCTAATGCCTAGATTTGAGGGGAAATCTATATCTGCTAGTTTTTGAAATTTTCTCAAGAATACCGTCAGATGTACTGTCAGATGGTTCAGGCATTCGGTGGTAGTACTGTCTGCACCCCGAAAACTGTCAGTGTCATCTAAATGCATGACAACTTTGGAGGGTGTTACCTACATATATGTGCAGTCACCCTACTTACACATTCCTCCCTCGATGAAACAAAAAACAAAAAAAAAATTCAACTTAACTCAACAAAATCGAACGAATAAAACCTTCATTCATCTGAAATGTTTATGTTTTCATTACTCCGTATCTTTTTTATTCTATATGAAATGTATCTATCTAAATAGATACGTCGTCTATCTCCCCATACACATGTCAGCAATGGAATATCTCTGTGTGTGTGTACATTTTGGCCTTTATCGACACACACCGAGTGGAAGGAAGACAATAAAAGAAGAAAAAAAAAAATATAAGAAAAAAATTATGAACGAAAAAATATAAAACAACCTCAAATATGCGATTCAGGTATAAGATACTGTATCTGTAGTTGTATCTTTTGTGTTTTGCATGTATCTGTGGGTACCAAAAGTTTCTACTTTTTTTTTGTTCCCTCTGTACCTTGGTATTCGTATTCTGTCAGTTTGTTTTGGCCTCATTTTTTCCACTGGATTCTCTTAAAATCCCGCCTAAAGAGAGAAATCTTTAATGGTATGCGGTTGATCCAACCAACACCAACACAAAGAGCTCCCTCTTCCCACACTCTTTTATCGGAAATTCCTTTTTGACAGCAAGAAAGTATCTTTTTTTTCTCCTACCACTACCAAGGCATTCGATTTTTTTGTATCTGACAGATATACTGTACGTCTCTATAACTGTGTATCTTGCGCGAGTTTTCTACCAAACGAATGAGCATGGAAGACAGAGAGCATTCTCATTCGCTCTTTCCTTGTGTACATTGCTTCTGCTGCTGCTCTGGTGTGTAATATGCCATATGTGTAATTATTGCCCGATGGGAGCCATTGACGGTTGACAAATGATGGTCTCGGATCGAAGGTAGCACACAGTCAGGCAGTAGTTCCTTTTTGGCTGCTGTCAAATGTCGTCATGTTTGTTTCACGCTACGTACGGTTAGTGGTCGTCGGGAAATTGTTTTAGAGAGAACGCGAGACGCGGAAAATCCGGTTTTGTTTCTTCTTCTTCTTCACGTTTTTTTTCTGATTTTTCGAAAACGAAAAAATATCACACAACAAATCATCACATCATACAGCAAAAAACGTCTTCTATTCGATCGTACTATAACCCTGATTATAATTAAAATATGTTTTCATATTTTTGGTCGACTTAAAAGTGTTACAATTCATTTCTTGTGTTGTATTATTATATTAAAAATAAAGTTTATATACAAAAATCAACTAGAAAAAATTTTGACAGTGCTTTCTAAAAAAATAAAAAATATTTATATGAAAAGTGTAACAGTTGGTTAATTATTAAAAATACAATAAATGTGATATCTTCAGCAGTGTAATCACAAAAAATATTTAGTGAAATTGAGATACAAAATCAGATTAAAACAAACGAGATCTCAAAGTGATAAAACACAACAAATTGAATCTAAACGAGAAACTGTGTGTGACACTTGAAAAAAATACAAAGTTTTGAAACGTCAAAACTTCACAAGGATTACCAGAAGCAGACAGAAACTTATACCGTGGATTAACAACATTTCCCAGCAAATATTATAAAAAAAAAATTGTTTCTAACTCAGACATATTAACTGTCACCTAAAAATGGATTAAAACAAAAATAAAAAACACAAAACAAATCAAAACAATTTTTTTAAACTGTGGATTATTATAAATAATGCAAATTTTAGTTGACAAAATTCCCATGTTTTCGAAACAACAATCGAAGCGAAATTTAAAGAAGTAAGTTTGTTACAAAAAAAAAAAGAAAAATCTTTACAAAAAAATTAAAAAAAAAAAAAAACAAAATAAAAGTTAACAGTGACATAAATAAATAAATAAAAAGAATTGTGAATTGAAAATAAGAGAAAAAGTTTTGCAAAGTATCCCTAGTGTTTCCAGTGAAAAATTTATTAGTTGGTTTTTCTTATAATTTTCAACAACTCCTGGAATATAACTAAAGATTATTAATTTAATTAAATAATAACGGGCAATAGTATTTGGCACATATTAGGTAAAATATCAAATCAAAAGTTTAAAATAGATGTGTACTTGATTTTTAAAGCATAAATAAAAAAACAAAAATATCTTTTTTTTCCATTATCTTATTTTTCAATTGATGTCAGTGTTAAAAAGTTTTGTTTTTTTTTTTAGTTAAGTTTTTTCATACAATTTTGTTTTGTGTTTGCTTCATGTGTGTTGTTTTTTTTTTTTTTTCTGCGGTAGATATTTAAATAGCCGATAGTATCTCTATCTACATATAACCCAGACAACAATGTTTACAAAATGTTGACCTTAAAGTATTTTAATTTTTTTTTTATTTTATTTGTGTGTTCATGGGATTCATCACTTACTCACAATCTTTTGAAATTAGCTTCACTTTTGGGGAGGGAAAATAAAGTAAATATTGTTAAGATGATGATGAAATTTAGGTTGAGTTTTGTTGGTTTTAAGTTATTTTTCTTTTTCTCTATTTAAAATAGACGTAAACGTAAGATTTGTACTGTCGAAATTTTAGTGAATTCAAAAAAAGTTATCTACGTGCTTCGAAAAGTGTATTCATCAGTGTAACTGTCAGATGAAAGGATGACAGTTCAATTACAAAATGTAGAATTGAAATTCCAGTCAGCATTGCATCATGACGTGTTTATTAAATCAAATTGGTTAGCAAATCGGCATTAAAAAGGCATTTTGCTCAAAGTTCTAGCCGCCTGTTGTCACTCAACTAAATTGTTTAATTATCTGCCATATTGAGTGTATCACAGTGACTCAATAGTATCGCATTCCCTTGTCACTGTAATTGAGATTTTCATGTTTTTGCACGTTCAATATTCTATGCATCTGCCATTGAAATCATTTTGTTTTTATTAAAAGTACATACAGTCATTTTATTACTCAGCTGTTTTTGACATTGCATCCATTAATTGCAATAGAGTAACAATATCATGCACATTTGTTCTTTCGAAAATCTGGTGTTTATGAAAATGTATCTGCATATCTTCTATGTTTATTTATGGAGTATTCAGTTTAATACAAACTCTTAACCACCACCCTCTAACTCCAACAGAAACGGGTAACCCCAGACATCACAATAAAATTAAATTATTGTTTACTAACAGCTTGACATCATTGAAATCGGATACTATTTGTGAACATTCCCAATGTAATTTGATTCTGTCAATTTAAATGTGGAAGAGTGGAAGGATATTTATAAAATATAAATAAATAAATGACACAAACTGCAATTATTTCGTAGAGGTCTAAATTTTGTCATATCCTGTCAAGTACGCAGCACATTTACTTATCTAGTAAAATAAACAGTTAAAGCGTTTATTTTTATCGTTTAGGTCAAGAATCTATCATAGCAACGTATGACGTAAATTAAATTTCGATGTTTGATTTGTGATAAAAAAAAAACTAAAGTTATTGACTGAAGTTTACGTTCGAGAATTTGATGACCAAGAAGGTTTTGTGTATTCAAATTTATAACAAACGACAGCTGTCAGACTCACGTAATTTTTCAATGCATTGTCACATTTTGTTAAAATAAATAATGACCAATTGTCACAATGTCAAGATAATATGTCAGGATATTGAATAATCTCCACATATACATTTATCTACGATCCACATTGTCTCAACCAATAAGTCAATCTGAATAAAATACCTATCTGTACTTTCCTATCAAACTTCTCGAACTATCTAGAGAAAGCAAGCATTTTCTTGACTTCATTTTCGAAGAGACTGTCAAAGCCTATTAAGGTAATGTCATGTATAGAGCTCGTCTTAAAACAATTAGTATTAACCTTTGTCAGTATATCGTGATTACTACTTCAATAAGATTTTATGTCAAAACGATTGGTCGATATGAATAACTGTTTTAAAAAACTGTTCAATTGTCACGTTTTGGTATACACATACATATAATTTGTTATAGATATGTATGAGAGCTCAGTTAGAAAGGTCATTTTGGTTTAATGTTGCTAATGCAAACGTCAAGTAAATCATAATCTAAATCGATTTAATTCAGTACAATGGATTATTTTACCTTCAGTTATGCAACGTAGTAGATATCTACATGTTTTGTAGATCAGTATCGATTTTGAACATCAGAGTATCATGGAAAACCAAATTGAGTCTAAATTTGTTCAGATTCATGTAACATCTACGAGTTCTTTCACTCAAAATTTGTTTGACATATTTACTGTGGAGATTCTGTAGAAGATCCTTGAGTACTTTATTTATCAACGGTTCCAATTATTGACATGTAATTATGACAAACAACTCTCCCAAACTGATTTAAAACTACAAACAGTTTGAACATAGTCCACATGGAATCTCCATTTATATCTCAACAAAACCTTGTGATACCCTGCACCTACATAGGTACATTGCATTAAATATTTTACACGTTTTTAACTGTTTACTGCATAACGCTTACATAATTTTGTATTTCCGTCTCCAAATAAAATAGTTTTAAGTAACTTGGAAAACCATAACCCAACAACATAACATCTGTCAGAAAACAAAACGATAGAAACTAGTGCTACCGAACACGTTTGAGGTCTTTTTGTGGTGTACTTCATTGAGATTCATGATAGTGTCACCAACATTGTCAAGTGGTCATAACTGTGCAAATAAACACTTCAAACTGTTGTCAAACTGTGTTCAATTGTTTTTCATTATCTTCGCTTGTTTTCTAACACATGCAGCCATAAGGAAGTGTGCCAAATTTTATTTCAGCAGTATGAAGTTTGTTTAAAATTGTTTGGTCAAAAAAAAGCGCACACCTGACAACAAAAACGCTTACGTGCACATTGACAGATACACAACTGCCTGTTGTCAATGGACGACATAAAACCCATTCATGGTTTACTGAACATACCCTAAACAATGTCACTGTACATACTCTGAGAAGAAGAACAGACTAAATGGAGAAATTCTAAGAAACATTTACCTACATGGCTCTGGAATTCTACACTATTTTCCACAAAAAATATCTATTTTTCCCTTTAAACACAGAAGGCACAATTGCGGCAAAGGGTCTTTCATCTAACTAGGTACAAACCTTCTTGTAGTTATTGAAACCTCATGTATGTGTATTCGAAAATAAAAGGATATTTCACCTAAAAAAAGGACACCTCTTGTGTATGTGTATACCTACCCCGACGTTTGATTACCTATAATGAGACTACATGTATGAAAACATTCCCTTTGCTTTGTGATTCCTTTGTTGTCTCCTTTTGCTCAGACTATATAGGATTTTACCGAAAATAGAAACCAAAAAATGCAACAAAACAAAAAAAAAGGAAGAAACGAATGGAAATTTATGGTATATGCATGTACAATTTTTGCCTTTCGTAGAGTAGATCTGTAGAATATGTTTATTTGGTAAAATGTTCCAAATTAAAACGAAACGAGTAACAGGTAGATATTGCAAACAGGTGTCCTTTAAATGAGCTGACCGGTTTTGTGGGGAATCCCAATTGTGCTTCAGGTGTTTCACTAATTTTGTCGGTTGTTTGTGGAATAATTTTTTTTTCCCAAAACTATTTTAATCTAACAGCCAGTTGTCTGTATTTTCGTTTCTAGATAGTCTGACAAGCAACGTTTCGAATCTTTTTATTCAACTAAAACTCTCAGCTCGATCAGAAGATATGTACATGAATCTCTGGCGTCTAATGTCACAACCATTGGTACTGATCGAACTGTCAACATTTGATTTTTATTCTGAAATTCACTCTTTAGAACTGTCTCCTGTATCATAGCATTTAAATGTTTATATTGAAAGCATGTACACATTTGGAACTTTATCATTTCTGACTAATTTCTCAATCACCAGTAGATGACACGCCCTCTGTCCGTCGATAAATACATACAGACATGCTTGGTCGTAAAAGCGTGATCAATTTTTGCACGAAATACTCGCAATTTGAATATTTTGTTAGGTGTTAATTTTATTACACCCCAAAAATATACACATGTCACTATCCCTCTGTCAAACGAAAGAAACAAAAAAAAAACTCTTACACCCTCTCTCAAAAAAGCAAAGTGAAAACGATTTTGAAAATTCAATTTGCATTCGTATTTTTAGCTTAATTAAATATCCAATTCAAAACTCAACACGGCAACAACACCCCGGCAATAAATTAATCCCAAACCCTTACAAAAAAAAATTTCTGATTCAAATACTTATACCGTTACACCAAATGTCACACATATTCTCGATTCGGTCGTTTCAATAAATGTTAATTACATTACAACAGCATTACATTACACACCAATCCAAAAACGAAGCGTCTACTTACAAACACATCAAATTTTTGTGTTCTTAACGAAAAATAAAATTATTGAAATTACATTTTCACACATATACATGCACACATGTGTGCACACTCGTATGGGGGTTTATACAGTGACAGTAGTGTCACTTTTTCGATTCACCCATCATCATCCGTTCGTAATCATCTGTCATTAAGCCAAAAAAGAAATCCACCCCAATCGCGGGTAAAATGTAAAAATAATATTAATAATAACATGGCGCTACACACAGAGAAACAGAAGAGATCTATACGCTTAAGCGCGTTCACATATCGCACACGATGAAATGGTGCAAAATTTCGTGAACATCGAGTTTTCATTTTCTCACCCCTGTGGGTGAATTATGTATTTGACTTACCACCGGTCGATGGGTTATGATATGATGGTGGTGGTGGTTGGTTTGTTGGTTGGCAATGATGACGGTGGCGTGCGTGAGACAAAATTTCAAAATATTCTAACCCCCTAAATGAAACAAAAAAAAAAAAATAAACATACTGACGTTATAGGTAAATAAACGTCAAATATATTAGTTATTTAGTTGTAGTAGTAGTGTGTGTTGAATTGGTTTCGTCACACATGCCACCCTTGTAGTTTTCCAAACTGACGTAACTAGATTAGGTTTTTATGGAGAGAGAATAAAAAAAAAATAATACAATCATCGTTTTTATGTGCATTGAATTTGTAATTGTATTTTAAACATTTTAGGGATTAAAATAATAATTAGATAACATGGCGTTAGGAGTTTTGTTAAGGGGCGATTATTTTGTTTTTCGATCAACAGAAAAGGTCAATATTTTGAGAAGCATTTCGAATCGATCGCGTGTTGCTAATCTGAGAATCTACTTCAAGTGATCAGTTACAAAATTTAATCATCGTAAACATGTTTTTTTTCATAGCGTTTGTTGGATCAATTATAATTTTTTCCAAACAAACAGGAAGTTTATTATTGGTTTTAGTTTATACATATTAGCACATTTTGTTATGAGGTTACAGCGTTACTTTTACAAACGTGATCTATGATGTTTTACTCATAACAACCCTGCATTCATATTTCGCGTGATTCGTGTCACATATTCGTATTCCGTAAGGTTTTCGACGTGGCAAATTTGCAATTGAATTCAATACATAAAAACGTCAATGAGAATTGTATTGCAAAAACAATTAAACTTAGATTCACAAACAAACTTAGATTCAACTGTATACTTTCCCAAACTCGGGTCTCAAAAGTAATTCCGAACGGCCTTGGACTGCTGTAGACGGTTAACCCTTCGAATAAACAACTGCTAAAGTATTTCATGTTGCACTCACCTGTGTTTTGCTAACCGATAGCATATGCCCTTTCTAATGGACAATTTAATTGGAATAAAAACACTAAATGAACAGTTGACGCGTAACGGTTCGATATACCTATGCTATGCTACCAATTCCGCTTGTTACAAGATTTTGCAACAATAAAGCGCTAGAAGCTAGCAATTAGGAGTTACGATGCAAAGATTTGTTGCTCTTGTTCGAACTAAAGACGGCTGTCAAACATGAGTGAGCTTTTGAAATTTGTTGAACGAAAATGAACGTTATCCGTTCTCACTAAGCTCTATCCTGATGAAAATGAAAACGAAAAATTCTTAAAAAATCATAGCTTTCCACTGGAGGTCTGGGACGATTTAAGAATAGTTATGATTCATTCTCTGACTTGTACGAATGATTTTTTGACATTTTTTATACAGACTCTTGAAAACACTGCAAGACAACTGAGTCACGTATTAGCATGAAACCACTACTCCTTCAACAGACTGTTGTATAACTTAAAACATCAAAGCCTGAAAAGAAACGAACTGAGGAGGCTGTTCAGTCATAGTTTTATCCTTTTAAAGATATGACTAGAAAAGGAGATACGTCAAACTAGCTCTTAACCTTAGACATTTGTTCAAAATCTTATACATGATAGAATAGAGTCTTCTGATCATTTGGCCGATCTACAAGAACTTAAATCATCTCCATCATCTTAGATCATCATATTCGAGAAGTTCAATGTTCGAGAAGTTAAATCGTTTATTGGCACTCAGCAGTCGACTTTTAAATCAAATAGGTTGTGTGAAACTTGCAATGGGTCTTGCGTACAATACAATCTTTCAAAAGAGCGTTGATCTAAGCCTACGCGGTTCATAATGACAATATGAACCGACGTAACAAAAATTAGGACCGAATGGGGCTAACAATCAATGACACCAAAAAGCGTTTGGTCTGCTAAGGCTCCCATTGCAACACAAAGAGGTAACCCAATATTGACATTGATTTCGCCAAGAAATGTAAGTAAGGGTCATTTCAATATGAGTTCAAAAGGAATCAGTGATTTGTTACAGATAGACTTTACTTCTCTATGAACAGCAGAGTCTTCATTCTAGAGGCTTAATTGCCTCGCTTGACCTCATTTATCCTTCAGTAAAGTCGATTGTTAACAAAATGCAAAACCTTGACTTTCAGCGGTACTAAAGAATGCATGCATGGCGAGACATAAGGTGATTTGATTTGAGAATATCACCACAATCTTCTACACACATTGTCCAGTCCTATTCTATCGCTTAAGACTTAAGCTTTGAGCATCACAATCTCTATTGTCGCTGTTTTCTAGGTTTCAATCGATCTCTATTCCTAAAAACATTGAAGGTCGTTGTAAGCTACAGAAATATGGAGAACTAAACAACAAACTTAAGCCTCATAATCAAACTGTACACAATCTCATGCCACTAGAGGTTTACACCTATGCGCATGGAAGCTTCAGTCCCGCACGTACTATAATCAAAACACCAAGCGCTTGCGTGACTTTCCTTCGGACTTTCAGAGTGTTATCCAAAGGTCACTAGCAAGTTATTCCAAACCCGGTAATAAGGATTTACAACCACCTTACCAATGCGCGTCACTAATTCCATAATAAAAAATTCAAAACATTTTATTTACCTCAAATAAATCCCATCATATAGCAATTACAAGCAAATATAAAAATAAAATGAAAACCACATAAATAGTAACGAAGTCCAAAAGACAATAACTAAAAAAAGAAATCATAAATATTGCAAAATTCATTCTTTATCAGTTATCACCACTAAACAAGAATGTGCTGGTCGATTCTCCCTCGCCAAATCGCTTCCAACAGCGTTTTGATAGCAAACGGTTGAAACCAGTTATTACTAAAAATATGAATTTGTGTGTCAATTGTTTTCATATAAATCATTCGATAAATAGAAAGGAGAATTCACATGCAACAACATTAATAAAAATGGAAAACCCCATCTTTCACCACATCACTCCTTCCTAGAGCGCCTTATATCATTTTGCTTTATCATCCTGATTAGATAGCAATACATTCAAATTATTCAATTAACTATGTTTTGTTTCCTCCCTATCTCTATCTCTCCTTCTGTTCATGGATAGAAGGTACTATATGTACATATCTGTTGAAAAAAAAACAAATCTTGACGCCATAGAACAAACATTACAAGAAAATCTAAAATTATCTTTGACAACTAAATGTCTAAAATATTCTCGAATTGAATGAAAAAAAAACTGACTTCCACTGAGGAATGCATGCTTATCACTCGCTGATAATCGACGAAATAAAAACGTAAACCTGTTCACGTCATAAGAGATACACAAATGTCTGAGTCCTTGTTTGCAGTCAACCAACTCGATTAGTTTAATCGACTTCTAAAAGAGCAAATTACCACTTGAACAAATCAACACCATGGAACCAATTATTACTGTATTAGATACTTCGTAAAGGGGTAGTTGAATGATGTGGTGAAAATCAAAATCAAAATCGACGCGTGTATCTGGTATTTGCTTAGAACAAAAAAAAACACTGATAAGATACCGATGAGACTAAAAAAAGCAACTAGAATGAGTCGTCTAATCAGATTTACTTCAACTTATTGTTCAATTAATTAATGCTTATGAAGTTTTTAATTGAAAAATCTACATTTTTTTGTGTTAAATCAAATGACATCCAATCCTATTTCATCGTATCATATCAGATAGACACCTCAAAACCACCCCTGGCATTCGGATGTCATTCCCTTAATTTCATATCCAAATCAAGCGACAACAACTGTCATTTCATGGACCGCCGACTGTTATTCATCGACTTACACCCTCTCCACAGTGAGTGTGAGCATTACACCCCCAGCACATTGAGTTTTACTACATAGAATATCTATGAAAAATCAAATCATATGCTCGGAGTGAATAACTAAGTAATAAATACACAAACACACTGTTGAATTTGGTGAACGAAAAAAAGAACAAACTGGAAATCGAACAAAAGCGGGTTGGAAAATTTATGATCCAAAGGAATCATCTCCCATGGATTTGCAAATTGCCACAAATGAAAATCTATTTTGATTCCTTTTCCCTTTTTTCTCTCTCTCCCACATTCATATGATTCTGCCTTCCTCCCTCTTTTGAGAATCATCTCTAAAAATGGATTTTGACTTCACTTCGAACATGTTTCAATACACCCACACATACAGGAGCCAGGAGGATGAGATTACGACGACGCACGATGCCAGTGGTAGTGCTGGTGGATTTCCTGGTTCGTAATTCATTCCCCTTTGGGCAGAATACTAAATGCATAGAATGTTTTTGCGTAGTTTACAAGTGATTTGACGACAGTCAGGCGCTTGCTATTTGCGCAAACGTCAAAAAATGTGTTGGTAAAAATGTCAAATTTTCACTCTTAATACACGCGGGAGAGATTATTTCCGGTGACAGGGATACGTGTGGGAGGACATGGGTTTAGATACAAGAAAGTACTTAGAAATGGCTGGAGGGTGCAGAAAAGATTAATGATTAAACACAGTTCATAGTAGTACTGTGTGAAGCATGAATTTGCAACACTGTTATAGGGTAAATGTCAATCGTACCTATTGCGAAAGTCCATCAAATTGCAATAAGTGAGAATTAAATACGAATTACAGGGTGGAAAGGTTTCAATAAATCAAAATGCACCCTTCTCGATATTTCTTCTTGTTTCTTATTTGTCGCAGATGATTCCCGTGATCGATTTTTATTACCGTTAGCTGTCAAATACAACTTTGACGTTATGCATTGTGTGAACTGTACAGAGAGACTGTACCAAATATTTGAGAAAATATGAATATGGAAGCGAAAAAAACATCGTCCCTTGTTATTCAAATTCTTTCTCTCTCCCAACTGCATTTTGTTTCTTCTTTCTTTTTTTCGCTTCATCGGTCCCTTTTTTTTTCAATCAGAATTTTTTTTTTTTTCGTTGTTGATGCTAGGAAGAGGTTTCAATGATGTACAACGAGACGAAATGGATAGGCAAGGATTTCTGGTGTAGTTGTCGTTATATTTGGGGTTTTTTTTTTTATTGTCCTTCCGTTTCATAAGTCCCTCTTTAGTGACTGTGTTTTCTTCTGGGTTTTTTTCGTTTAATACAAAATTTTTTTTTTTTTTATAACATCACAATCACAGCGGGATACCTGCGCCTCCGATGTTTTCCCGGTATTTTGCATTTGCAGTGCTATGGTATTTTTTTTTGAATGAGGGTTGTGTTGCAGTTTTTGCGTTGTTGCTGCTGGCTTACTGTTGCTAGTGGTTGCGCGAGGATGTGTATGTGTTTTTTTTTTTGATCGAGGGTGAAATTCAATGCAATGAGATTTATGGCGGGAAAGTGTAGAAGGAAGTTTGTAATTTTTCGATGGCGTTATATGTATAAACCGAAAATAAAAAGGAAGGGACTCATGTTCACTTAGAGTTGGGAATTTTTCTGTACAGACTCTTCCCCTTTCAGTTAGCAACACTGTACGCTGTACGAAGAAATATGTACATGCATATGTGCATAAGTCGACTGCTTATGTGAAGATTTTTAATTTAAATTATGGCCGTGACAATCTCTAGAGACTTTTGTATAACAAAACTCATAAGTAGGGCAATACTGTAAAGGACTATTTTGGAACCACTTTTATTTTACTGAGTGATTCTGTGATTTATTAGTCATAGCACAAGTTAAATACGTACGAACATATTTTGTGTTTTGCAAACCACAAAAAATTCCCTCATTGCCATACCTGGTGACCGCGAATCAAGTGCGCCATATACATACTACCAAATATGTCAAGTGAATCATACCGTAAACTTCACACCCACTGTCCGTTTTTCCTTAAGGTGCAAACGCAAAATTTGAATATTTTACTGTGAACACATTTTTACTTAATACCGATGTCATAGTTTGACATGGAATACGTATTTTCTATTCTACGACTTAAAAAATTAACCACAAATAATATCTCGCCAATTAATTGACCACATTTACGCTAAGCAATCACCATTGAAACCGGCTTATACAAGCGTTTAATTTACACGCATCGTTGGATATTGCATTGGTGGTGACTATCCACCACACACCGTCATTATGGTCTAACTTTTTTTATTTTTTTTTTATTTTTTTATAAAATGTGTGAACATGTTTTCTCTCCTTTCTCTTTGCAATGGTTTTTAGTTCGTTTTCTTTGGGTCTTTCTTAATTGAAATTCATTCTCGCACTGTAACGCAATCAATCTACCGCTTGCCACTGTGTTGCAGCCGCCATCATCATCTGCTGTTGTACAAAGTGTAGTGTATTATATGTTTTTTTTTTTTTTGTTTTACCATTGAATTGCCTGACCAACTCAAATATCAGTTGAATTGGTGGTCAATATGCAGTTTTGTTGTTGTTTTTTCACTCGAAAAGAAGTACAATTTCTCCTCATGCAAGTATGCGAGTATGTTAGGGGAACAGCATTGCGCCAACCAGTGAAGCGTTAAATACTGCAAGCGTTAACGCATTCGATTTGATATGATTTTATATAATTTTCAACGTCTAAGGGTTGATTGTTATTCACTCGAACTGATGCCCATATTTGTACCTTTTTTGTTTTGTAAATATAATTTCACAACAGCATCGTCGTCGTCGACGTTGTCGTCTCGGGTGTACCGGGTATGAGTACCCCCGTACATTGTTAGTACGAGGAGAGTACACATAACCTTCACGTTATTGTAGGTTTTGTGTATATGCCATTAGGGTAATACCAAGGGGGTAGGTAGGTGGTTGTTTTTTTTGATTGTGTGACTAAATGCGTAAATGTTTTCACGACCAAAAACGATGACGGGAAAGAAGATGGCAATCTGTTGGTCTGATGGTGGTTGGTACTGTCCTAAAGTCTCGAAAACCCATTCCATCTTTGGTTATACGGATTTTAAATGAATTTTCTGGTATTACAGTGACGCGTTAATTCACCAATCCCCACGCTGGTTAACTCATATGCATATGTACATACATATAGCCATAGCGTAGATTGAATTACTCTGGGATGAGTTCAATTTATGAGAAAGGTTTTGTTTTCGCGTATTTAGCCCCTGGATGGGTGAAAAATTTGAAATATTCTCGTTAAATCGTTGAATATGTGATTAACCCTTCTATTGTTTATTACGCCATGTGATTATTGTCGTTGTCTTGTTTATTAGGGAACGAATTGTGGTGAAATTAAGTTGGTATGTACTCGTAGAATGATGTATTGTGTTGGGGGATGATCGGTTATGTATAATTTAATGATGTTTTTTTATCTTTTTAATTAATATAACAAATTTCTACATGCTACATGCCAATAAAGTTCGCAGTGTATTGGTTAAAATGTGGGAGTATATCCTACTGCCTGATATGCATTTACACAAATAGGTATAGAAGAGATCTACGCATATTTCAGGAGCAAGATTTACAATTTTAAAGCTGTCATGAGATAGTCTAGACATGGCTTGAGGAGGGCACCTCAAATGATATTCCAACAGGGTTACGATTTGTCCTCTTGTAAAAGGAATTTAAGTACAACTGTCCTAAGAAAGCTTCTCAAATAACAGTAGGCCCCTTCCGTTCGTGTAAAGAATATAACACGCACAACACGAATGGTTGTAAGAACCTAGGCCCTGGGTCCCATTAACCTGTTGTGCCAAGTATTTTAAAAGGAATTTGAATATATTCTTCGAAACTTCAAAAACCTAAGCGAGATCTAAGTGCTCTTCATACATTTGCTATGTAAAATTAGCCCTCAAGTGCACGTGCTCAGTTTGCTATCTCTTATCTTAATATTTCGTAGCGCTTCGTGTTTACTCTATCTATAAATTTATAACTTACGTGTGAGTCAACCAGAGCTTCGCATTGGTACTAGCAGACAGAATGTGTTTCAATTTATTCAAATGATGATTAGACTTGGACGTGTATCTCATCGGAACAGAATTGGCCAAACCTGGAATTGAGGAACATGAGAAAATTAATATCTGCTTAGGTAGCTTAATTGGCGCCCTCACAAGGGATTGTTCGAAGAAATTCCCAGTAGCTTGTTAGTACACAAACGCTGTTTATATTCTTTATAACATTGTATTTCTTTCTATGTCCAAATAAAACTGACAAATTTTGTCAATAAATCAGGTAGCACACGCCAATTTTTTGTAAATCTTTCACTTAACACTTGTTATCGTGCATTCCTACAGCTATCAGCTATTACTATTACTCTATCAGTGAAACAATAATTAAATTAGAGAGAGAATCAACCAACATCCAGACATCAAATCCTTCAAATTAATCAATGATTATCCATCATCTGTCATCGAATCGAAAAGCTAAATTACTTAGTTTAAATCAATAAATTAGTATTCAATTAAACGCACTTAGGTTAAATCAAAATTAATATAACCTTAAAGAAATCACACAAATTAAAATCTTATCAGTAAATATTATCTCTCTCCTTCGTCTATTTCTATTTATTTTTTTTTTTTTTTTTTGTTTTTTCCATTGCGTTATAGATACCTTCTTAGATATTACCCTGAACACGTATGTTTTCTATCCGAATAAAAAAGAACAGAAAGAACCAGCGATAAGTGCCATAGTTCGTTGTTTTTTGTTATTTAGGTAGAATAATTGCGACACCGACCCAACCGCGAAAAAAATAATGTTTATCGAATATAGAACAAAATAGAATAAAGACAATCAAGCAGGGGCAAAGGAAGAGTCGAGTAGAGCAAAGCACAGAGCACCGAGCACCTCCCTTACGTTATCAGTGAAAAAATAAAGCAAAAACATATGAGAGATACCTATATTGTCGTCAAAGTGTACCTAATAATTATTTAATTTTATCTGTTTTTTGTTTTATTTTGAATAGATAAAGAGTAGATAAAGAAAATCCGACAAAAGAATATCGCACTCGAGATTCGAATCTATGTACGTACGCGATTTATTTAAAACAAAACAAAAAAATAAACCCTTTCTGCACATACATACAGTATGGCAACCCTATATATTATCACGATATGTGTTAATGAGAAACTTACACTGGCTGTCACACAATTTTGACAGTTAACTTAGGTTCCGCTGGTATTCCATTTAACATTTTTATATCGTCACGTAAATTTCAAGTGTCATTGAGATAATTAATGAGGCGGGAGCTCAGTCGGTTTGTTTGTTTAATGTTTTTGATGGTTTTTTTTTTTTTTTTTACTTTTTTACTAGCTCTAGCTGTCACAATTTTGACAGTATTTTTAGCTTATTTGAAAGGAACCATATTATTTATTTTATAGTTAATAAAAATCAAAAAAAAAACCCCCCTAATCGACTAGTTGCCAAATTAAATGGAAACACGCAAATCACCAACCCACTTGTGTGATACTGTAAAAGGACATTGACTTGTCAGAAAATATGACCACGAAAACGTTAAAAATATCAAATTAACCACAATCGTGTCGCAATAACCAATTAAATAAATAGTTCACTCTTGGATAGAGATATAGGAAGGATGTGATGGGGACGATGATATTGCGTGTAAGTAGATAGAGGGAGTAAAAGAATAGAGCTTTTATGTAAATTAAGTCATTTGCCAAGGATGTAGGGTGTAATTGAGTGTGTTTTCTAGGACAAAACGATGTGGGAGTGCCGTGCCGCCACTCCGGTGTGTTATGGGTGAATTAAAATTTTCACCGATTTTATGTGTCGTTCTAGATATAAAAAGAACGAAGAAGAAACACAAAGAAGTGGGTAAGAAGGTAATGAACAAAACGAAAAAAAGGAGAGCAACATGCGACAGATGGATGACGATCCTTACAGAGGCTCGTGCGTGCGTTTCTATTTTTTTTTTGTTTTTTTTTGTTACGTCCTAAAATTGAGGACTGACTACTACAATTTTTGTAAAAGTGATTTGGTTTTTTTTTGTTGTTTGCTTTTGTGTATGGGCCTTTGTTTGTTTTTAGGACATTTTCAGCTGCGTAGGAAAGGAGGATATAGAAAGTATAATACATAATGTGGGATAGTAGTGTGTTGGGAAATGGTTATGAATGTGGATTGGGGCACATGCCATGAATTGAGAGCAGGTGAAGAAATTATATCCTTTCTTTAAATGTAATGGGCATATGGACGCGTTTTTTTTAAATGAAAGGGACGACTTATTCAGTCAGTTGCTCATAGAAGCATTTAAATTATGACAGCTTTATCTATAGGCACAGGGGGCTGCACGTGTTGTCTTGAACAGCAACTGTCATTATTAGAACATCATTCTCCTGCTGACATTAGGTTTAGTGGACCCATTAGAGCTATTTGGTGATTTTGTCACTGGCAACGGAAGTCTGCATGTAGAATAGAAATGGATTGGCCTGTTGCATAACCAACAAGTAGTTTGCAAAAGTCTTCTTGAACGTAAGACTTAGAGTTTGGGTTGAGCTGATCATATGCTACTCAATGATGACGGTATAATAGAGAGTTGGCTGCTATTCCATCCTGGGTTCTGTGTGCTGATCTACGGTATAAACATCTCTAAACTTGCGAAAACTGTTTTTCAAGGCTAAATGCTCATTGAATCTCTATGTTTATGTGCGTTGCTGTCCTAAATTTTGTAAATCTGTTTATGATGGTTAAACTCTTTCAAATCCCTGTATCACAGGCATGGTATTTAGTAAATACGTTTAATATTGATTATTTACAGTGAGACTATTGTAAAAATTATTAAGAAATCGTACAACTTTTGTATTCATCAAGAATTTATGGTGTTCAATGCTATTAGACCAAAAGAGCTAATTACAAAGAAAAGCACAAAACAAAGTTTATTCAATATGTTCTTAGGATGGCTCTCATTGAGGTTTAATTGGCTTATGATTGTGCTTATTGTTCCGTATTATTTTACATCATAAATGTTTCAATTTAATTATATCGCACTCCTGCATGCACCTAATCATCATTACTCGTCGTCCAACAATTTTCAATTATATTAACGAAGTTTTATTTTCTTATTGTTTTTGTAGAAAAGATGAAGAAATGAACGCCCAGGGAGGCTCCTCAAGGGCTCCAGCCTTAGGGGGCCAAATATCACCACCCGGGGCAGCATATACCGCAAGCGAACAGCATCATCTTCATCAGCAGCAACAACAACAGCAGCAACAGCAACAACAGCAACATCAGCAACAAGCATCACTTCACCAGCAACAGCAACAATTCTTGCAACAGCAACAATTCTATCAACAACAACATCATTTTCAACAGCAACAACAGCAGCAGCAGCAACAACAACAACAACAGCAGCAACAACAGCATCAACAACATCCATTTCTGATTGGCGCAAACTTCCATCCTGGCACCTATGATCCAGCGTTCAATCATGGCAGTGGCATTGGCAATACCTACATAAGTGGCAGTGCTAGTGATAGTCTAAGTAGTCTAAAGAATACGTTCGGTCCAAATTCCGAATTTCCATATACAAATTCAAGTAACTCCAGCGGAAGCACCAGCGGAGGGAGCAGCACGAATTCCTCTAATGCAAACAGTAACAGTATCCAGCAACAACAGCAACAGCAACAGCAGCAGCAGCAACAACAACAGCAACTTCAGCAACAGCAGCAGCAGCAACAACAGCAAGTAGAACAACAATCAGCGTCCTCAACAGCGGGATCAACATCCGCGACATCTGTGGGTAGCTACGGTAATATGGTAGCCGCCACCACTGGCTCACAGCAAGCAATGGACACGATGGGTGGTTATGGACAGGTAGGTGGCTCTCACTCTTAACCGTTATTCTTTATTTGTTTTTTTTTTTTTTTATGAAACTTTTCAAAATAAAAATTAAATCCTTTTCTTCTCATTTACAGATGGGTATGCACAATAGTATGCATTCGGGTGGCAATGGCGCCGGAATGATGGGTGTCGGTGGCGGTGCTGGTGGACAATCGCATCACCCTCATCAGTACATGAACGGTGGGCCCGGTAATGGTAGCACTAGCGGTAGCAATGTTGGAATGAATGGTGGACAAATGCACGCCAATGCCGGGGGGATGGGCGCCATGACAGGAATGGCGGCGAATGGTGCCAGTGCTGGTATGATGAGTACTGGTGGTGGAGCAAATGGAATGCAAATTGGCGGCGGCAGTGGTGGTGGTGCGATGCAAATGAATTCAATGGGACATATGAATGGGATGTCGTATAACGCATCCAGGCATCATCATGTGAGTATTTGCCTAGTTTTTTTCTGTTTGTCGTAAATCCTTATCCTTCTTCGGTCCGATTGTTATTTTTTTTTAATGCTCGTTTTACTGTTTGCCCGATGTTTTCCATCGAGAGATTGTAATTGCATTGATGCCGCGAAGGGGTACCATGGCTTGCAATATCCGTCATTTGAAAAAAATCGCTTGGGTTTTTTTGCCACTACTCCCGAGTGTTTTTGTTGCTACGAAAATTTGATTCGCGATGGCATGACAGGAAATATACCATTCTCAATCATTTGTGGGTGTGTGTTGTGTATACTTGTATCAGCGATGTCAACGTAGAAACTTCAATTTGCTGTTGAATGGTATTTTTATAGTAAAAAAATGAAAAACGTCAAATTTTGAAAGTTCAGTGAGGATTCTGTGAAATAGCAAATAGTCTCGCATTTTTGACATATTTTTACTTATGACAGTTTTGTTCTCATTAACCTAACATTCAACTGTCATTTTTCCAAGCATCATTCAGGAGAAGCAAAAAAAACTAAAGGAATCTTGGCATTTTCTAGATTCCAATACTGTCAAGCGAACCAACCAACCAACCTAATGATTAGTTTAATGAGATCAATTGTGTCTGACATTGGTGGCAATAAATATCACTGATTCATTGAATGACACCTCCTTTTCTTGGCTGTGTGTGCCAGCCAGTGTATGACAGCAAATCCATATAGCAATTATACAATTATCATAGAAACCTCTCAGAAAAGGCATGCAAATCAATTTCGTTCTTCGACTTAAATGCTCATTTAATTGTTATTAATTATATCGTCGGCTATAAATAACCTTGAGCGCGCACTACACCTGATGCATGAATAAGAAATCGAACCTTTTATACGAATATGTGTGGTTTTGTTTTATTCTTTTAGATGTCACCGATGAATCAAATGCAGAGCATGAGCATGGCTATGGGACCGATGCGAGGTAACAGTGCTGCTGTCATGAATGCTGGTGGTGTAATGAACGATGCCAGTCAAATGAGTCACCAGATGAACGCAATGAATCCCATGGCCAAGATGCAGGGTATGGCAAATGGGGGATATCCACCGAGAAGAATGGCACCCTATCCTAATCCACAAATGCATGCGGCGCAAAAACGTGCAGCCATGTATCCTATGAATCATCAGCAAAATCCTCAAAATGTTCCTCAGCATCATGCGGCAGCGGCGGCGGCAGCAGCAGCAGCCGCTGGTCAAATGCAATATGGCCCGCATCACCAGCACCCGCATCATAATACACATCAAGCGAATGGTGTACCAGTTCCTATGCAAGCCGGTTACGGTCGGACGGGCGGTCCAATGAATCCGTATGGTCGGGGTCCTGGTGGAATGATGGGTCCTGGTGGAGCGGCGGCAGGCATGATACCGCAGCAAAGAGCGGGTCCCGGTGGAGTTGCCGGATATGGCGGTGGTGCACCAATGGGTGCGCATGCGCAGCAATTCTATGGTGGCGGTGGTGGTAATGCGGCTGCTGGTATGGGCCCAATGGGCGGCATGGGTGGTGGTAATGGTGGTCCCGCTGGTCCGGGTGCTGGTGCCGGTACACCGAATGCCTATCATCAAAATGCGCAAGGGTGAGTTTTTTCTTGCACAAACCAAATTTGTTGGACTTTTCTTGACTTTGTCTATATAACTTTGCAGTTTCCAACAAGACGTGCGGAATATGAATTATCAGCACAGTCCGGTTCCTGGAAATCCAACGCCTCCTTTAACACCTGCCTGTTCAGTTCCCTATGTTAGTCCGAATCCTGACGTCAAACCACAAATTGATCACAGTAAGTATTGCACCTCCTCTAGCCTATATGGCAGGACTAAGCGCTTTGTTTCCCTCAGATGAAGAAATGCGATTAACGTTTCCGGTACGAGATGGAATAATTCTTCCACCATTCCGGCTTTTGCACAATCTTTCGGTCAGCAATCACGTCTTTCATCTGAAGCAGAATGTCTACAATACATTGATAAACAGGTTTGTTTCCCCAATTTTCCTCTGAGAACGACGTAAACTAAACATTTTTCTTAATCAGGTCCGATTTGGAACTGCAGCTGAAATGCTTCCATCAAGATGATCGACAAATGAATACAAATTGGCCACACACAGTAACCGTGTCAGCGAATGCCACCCCCTTGGTCATAGAACGATCAGAGAAAACAGGTCAAGCACTTAGGCCACTGTATCTTAAACAAGTATGCCAGCCGGGTAGGAATACCCTTCAACTGACGGCCAGTTCCTGCTGTTGTGTAAGTTTTCAAAAAATTGGCGCCCAACATGGGATCATTTTATTTATTTTGTTTTTTGTGTCTTTACAGTCACATCTGTTTGTCCTGCAACTAGTCCATCGACCTTCGGTGCGGCAAGTCCTTCAAGGACTGCTACGTCGTAATCTATTGCCACGTGAACGCAGTGTTGCCAAAATTAAGGGCAACTTTGCCATGGGCATGTCGGGCTCAACACCACCAGCTTCAGCTGGTGATGCCACCAATCCAAACGGAGGCAATGATCATCAACAACAGCCATTTGTAAAGATATCCCTTAAGTGTCCCATCATGAAAAGTCGAATACGACTACCGGCTCGAGGTCTTGAATGCAAACACATTCAATGCTTTGATTTGGAAGGATACTTACTGCTGAATTGCGAACGCGGTAGTTGGCGTTGTCCTGAGTGCAAGTAAGTTTCAAATTTACCCTGCTCTTTTGAGAAGTGGAACTAACCTCTCCCTATTTATAGCAAATCAGCCCTGACGGAAACTCTTGAGATCGATCAGTATATGTGGGCGATCTTGAACACCCTTAATAATGCCGATGTCGATGAGGTTATCATTGATTCATCAGCAAATTGGAAAATTGTACCACAAGGTGGTGGTGGTGCTGGTATGCATGGCGCTGGAAATCCTACGGCAACATCAACCCTAACATCGAATCAATCGAATATTAAACAAGAGCCGAATATTAAACAAGAGCACATCGATGATTTATCGAAGGTAATGTCACCGGGTTCGACGACGCTACCCACTTGGGATAATTCGCAAGCGATGAGTCCGTACATGAGTCATGACATGAATTCAATAGCCAATGGGAATATGATGGGACAAAGGTAAGTGAAAGCTTCTCGAGAAGATGATGTGGGAATTTATTTGAATGTCTTTTTAATCTCAGTTGTAATGCCAGCAGGAATTCCTATGATGCGTATAGTGGGAATGGTGGCGGCGGAAATGGAAATGGACAAAATGATACTTCCGGCAATGGTAGTGATTCGTTGGCTCATTTAAGTGAATCCGTCAATTCACTGGATCAATTGAATGCTATGGAAAAATCTTTGAGCGATCAGGTTAGTTGTTGGACATCTATGGATGTAGGTGGGATTTTTTTTTAAACGAAATGTATTTGCTTTGCTTATAGATGCCCCATACACCCCACACACCACACACTCCTGGCGGTGGTTCAGGTACGGGTCATCCGCTAACACCTGGCGGTCCACCAAGTGTTAGTTCTGCGCATAATGAACCCTCGAATAGCAGCAACAACAGCAGTGGCAGTAATTCAAACGGTAGTGGTAGCAATAATAACAGTCAGAATAGTAGTGGCAGCTGTCATAACTCACCACAACCGGGTACACCAACTAAGATGTCTGGTAACAATGATAACTCGCATCATCAGCAGCAGCAGCAGCAACAAAGTCATCAGCAAATTATTAATTCGCTGATAAACTCACAGAATGATATGGTCAACTTAAATGACAGTGATCTGAATGCAGAACTAAGCAGTTTCGATCCCACGTCGGTCATCGATAACGAAACTGCAAATGAGTTGAATGTAAGTTGAACAGATTTAATAAAAGTTAAAATAATATGTCTTGGGACCCTTGTTAGGTGCCAATTAACTTCCATTGTGCAAACTCTCCCTCTTCTGGGGGAACAAGGCAGTTCGACGATATAGGTTTAAAAAGGTTAATAACATAGCTACAGCGCTATCACCTTTGAAGATCTTCAGTGTGAGATATCTTCTTACCCAGTATTCTCCAGAGATTTGTGATGAACTTATTTTTTTAATAGAATCAGAATCCACGCGTCTAGACTGGGTATTTCTATGAACATGCATTTGAATAATTTTGAAGATGTACTGCTGTAGTATTGCTGCAGTGCAGAGTCATAATTTAATTATAGTCAAACAGTCTGACATATTCGAAACTACGTACTATTACTGCCTGTTTACTAGTACTATATACACCATGAGTGGTGATTGGTGAAAGTCTTCCCATTAAAGTGGTTACTGTGCTTTGTGTTTAGCTATATCTTGTTCATTGCCCACTACCAAAATACATCTCCAGTCCAGTCCAGTCTGGTCTCTCTCATTCAGTTCTGATACTAAGCGCCTAAAATGCCTTGAATCCTGAATCGTTTACCATCATACTAACTCTATACAAGTCAACCTATACAACTGCTATATAAATTTCTTTTTCTTATAATTCCAGCTCCTTTCCGACAGTGTCGTTGATCCAATGGAAATTCTATCGTATCTAGATCCCCAACCGGAACTCAATACCCCGCCATCTAGTGGTTCTAGCAACAATCCCAATCAAGATGATATACTAGCATCCTTATTTGACTAAGGCAAAACAGAAACCTGCTTTTCAACTTAAAAACTATGGTAATTAACAAATCCCCCTGTACATAAAAAGGAAACTTTTTTGTGTATATAGTATTATTAAGTAAAAGTTTTCAACAAACAAAAAAAAAAACAAAACAAAAGAGCTAAACGATTTGCGTTCGAGAAAAAAAACCTGCTTTTTCGTTTGAATTTTGCACTCAAACAGAAGGCACCCCCAAAAATTGTGATGTAAAAATCAATTTTATTTTTAACAAAAGGAAAACTAAACAAAAACTATTTTTTATGTAAACTGTGGCATTATGAATTTTGTTAAAACAAAAAAAAAAACAAACAACTGTAAATTATTTCGTATTACTATTGTTAGCTGGGTTTTAAAATACAAAACGACGAATTCCTCAAAAAACAAAACAGAAAATTATTTCTTAAAACAAAGCACAACGTAAAGTATTCAAACAACATATTTGTCCTGTTTTATTTTATCTTTTAAATACATACAATTACATTTACATAAGACTGTTCCTAAATTGCAAACTAAATCAAGCAAAATTTTAACGAAATTCTACCGCAATCTGAACAAAATTTTCATATTTTTGTTACCATTTTATTGAGAAAAACATTTTTTTTGTTAAAATTTAAATTTTTTTTATGAAGAATAAAACGAGAGAATCAATTTAAAAGTATTTACATTTTTTTCCCCCCTTTTTTACATTAAATAGAAAATATTCATATATTTTTGACAAAAAAGTGAAAAATTCCTAAATATCCGACGGGAAAATATTTAGAGAGAAAAAAAAAAACAAACAGAATATTGTACAAAGTATTAAAACAACTTTTTTTTTATTAGAAATTAGTTTATATATTGTTGCATATTTTTAAATATATTTGACAAAAAAGAAAAAGAAAAAAATGAAACCTATTAACGTGTAAGATGTAAAATTAATTCAAAAAAAAAAAAAAACAAAACAAATTTGCATAAATATAAATATATATATATATATTTTTTTCGTTTTTAAAATTTTAAGAAAGAGATATTAAAATATTATAGTGTACATTTGTGAGAAAACAAAAAGGAAAAATTAAAACAAAACAAAATTCAATTAAGAGAAGAAAAAAACATTTAAATAATGAAAAATATCCTTAGAGAGTAATACAGAAAAACAAAAACAACAATTAAACTTAAATATACATTTAGAATAATTTCTAATACTAAACAAGAGAAGAAGAAAAAAGCAAAAATGCAGAAAATATTTTTAATTCCTAAATAAAACAAAAGCAAAATAATAACATCAACAACTAAATGTTATCCAATTTATTATTTTTTTTTCTATTATGATTTTATATATAATTTTTTTTTTTTGTTTCGTGTATCATTTACGTATAATATAAAACAAAACAGGAAAGAAAACAAAACCTATATATAAATAATACAACTAATTCAAGCAAATAAATGAAAATATTTATAATTTGAAAACGGATGATTTATTATTTTTTTATTTACATATTTCTTCAGTTTCTTTGGTTTGTTTCTTATGCTTGGTTATTATTTTTTTAAAGAAAAACAATGTGGTGGTTGTCGAAAGAAGTTACAGAGAGCGATGTTGAGTATAATTCTGTGCAACACGGTAAAAATTAATATATGTATATATATATGCTTCAGGAACATTCCATTATGAATGGAATATGGAAATTGTTTGCGAATGCCAATTTGTTTAAATTTAGAAATGTTAAAATCAGTCCTATTCTTCAAGTCGAGTGTATACTCGTATTTAGAGTCGCATTAATCCATTCGTTTGCGATGCTTACGACACTCTAAAGAAAACAACTCATAGCTATCATCGTAGTTCAGCGAATGTCAAACCAATCAAAGAGAATAAAACGAAGAAGTAAACAAACATATAAGCTCGGTTGTGTTTTTAAAACAAAGCATTTTTTGGTGAATAAAATAAAAAAAAAATATGAATTCGATAGAACTCTTATTTGATAAGGAAGAGGACGAAGTGGTGCCCGTTTCGAGACCATCTAAATCCAATTGAGTTACCAAAGTCTTGGCAAGTATTTACGAATTTTCCTTATTTGATTCCTGGCTTTTCCACAATAAAGGTTAAATTTATATACATATGTATATTTCGTGAAAGTACATGTACTTGCTCCATTCTTCTCCAAATTGCGTCTGAGTCGTAATCAACTTTCAATACGAGCAAAATCCGACTATAAATCAAGCAATTCCACTTTTCGTAAAAATCCAAGAATTAGAGACACTTGTCAAAAATTACATATGTACATACATTACATACGACTTTATAATAAGTAAATGCGACTATGGTCGGATTCGACTGTGGTATACGAGTTGAAGAAACGGGGTGAATGAGAAACTGATGGCTAATGATTTCGTTGTCAGAACTAATGATTTTGCACACGTTTGTTGGACAAATGAGCAAAATTTTAACCATTCTGACCAATATTCAAATTATACCCTGAAATCAAATAGCAATTGTGTAGAACTTGTGTGGTTACATCTAGTTTAATTCGAATTTGTTTGCTAGGTTTGTCAAGGTAAACAAAATTTCGTATTTTTCTACCTGGCGATAATTTAAATGTCCAAAGCAAAGAAAAGGCTTCGTCTTCTTCAGCGAGGCTTACACTTCTTTGAGGCCTGAGAAAACAGGATTCCCAGCATGAACATAGTTCAGATTTCAGTGCCTGCGAAAAGATTAACGAGATCTGATTGATTTAGTTTGTATCCCAAGAGATACGGGAGAAAGTTTGTTAAAAGAGTGTCTCAGAACCGTGAACTTGAAATACAATTAACCGAAAGGCTAAAGTATAGAAAGAAATTTTCGTCAGGGAAAAATTCAAATCATTTATTTTTTTTATTTGTGATAAAAATCTTTAGTCTTTACGATCATTGTTCTCAATTGAATATTCTCTTTGAAGAAACTCCGTCTTGATGTAAAAATTTTGGAAGTAAACAATTCATTCTAAAACTTAGATTTCATGAAAATCAGTGAATGCATCGAGCAATAAAACGTGAGCACAACTAAAATGAACCTATTCTATTACCAAAGTATCACCGTGAGCTGCGTACCGTATCTGCATCACAAAAGAGAAAAAGAAACAATGACCAACGTTATACATTTTTGAATTTGTAAAACTAACTCCTTTTGGCAATTTTCTTACGAGACGTTTGTTCTTAAAATAATATTAAAAGAGACGTGGAAGGAACTCTTAACGTTTCTTCTTCGTAACTACTTCTAAATAAGGAGAACTTCTGAATTGAATTGCAATAACTAAAGAAATACGGTGTAAGCAGTAGAATCCTCTCAGTATTACGTGGAACTATTTAATTCACAAGTAAAGCGCATTTTCATAATCGATTCCTTGATAAATTCCTCAGTTGTAGGGCACACTCAAATTACATAAATGAACTTGGGCAGTAAGAACTACAAAAGCTGTTCCTTCATAGTAAATAATAAATAATGCACATTTATGAAAATCAAGTATACTATTCATGACTTTTAGACGTTAACATAGGTATAACATAACTATGTGTCCCGCAAATTTTATTAGGAACACTTCTGTTTCGCAAAACTAATTGCAAGAACGATGTAAAGTCCGCGAGTTTAAATAGGTTCACTAACCACAGTCTAAACTTGTTTTTCGTTTATTTATCGCGAAATTTCTTCTATCAGGTCCCCAATTCCATAACGTTTCGATAGCCTTAGTTAAGTCGGTACTTGTAATCTGAAATTTTACTCTTTTTTTATGGAATATTAGCAAAAGGATCAATTCTCACCTTCACCTGAAATTTCTTTCATAGCCCCACCTATCGCAAACTGTCCTGAGATAGCTTTTCAAAATAGCAAACATTTTAATAATAAGCATGTAACAGTAGGCCCCTTTCAATCGTGTAATAAATATAACACACACAACACGAACACGAATGGTTGTGAGAAGTAAGGTTCTGGGCTCCATAGACCTAACACAGCAAATATTTATTTTTTTTTTTAGAAAAACACATTTGGTATGAACTCACTCGCAAGAAAAGATTAGTAAATCCATGGGACTAAAACTTATTTTCGACATCCGAATGTTAAAGTTTAATACCACTTAATTCTGTCGATCAATAAATAAAATGAAATATCCTTTATATTCTGCAATGTAGGGGGTTCATTCAACACCATTTAACACAAGCACTTGTACTCATATGTAGATGCATTGAGGACCGTTAACATAGTAGAGTTCTAACTCTTAGAGAAACCGTTTGTACAATTCTCCTTCAAATATTTAAACCAACATCCACTCGTTGATAACACGTGTTTCTTTTAATTTAACAATTTATGTCAATTCAAAGTCAATCACCCTTACTTTCAATACTTTTGCAGAATCACTGAGTACTAGAACTAAAAAACCGAATATTCCATCTAATTCATATATAAATAGATCTGCATTATGTATTTGTTTATATTTCTCTTTCCTTTATTTTGGTTAATTTGTTTCTCTTTTGTTTTTGTATTGAAAAAGGACCAATTTTAGAATTTTTACACCATCACTCAAAGTCTTAATTTTTTCACAAACAATTTTTTTAAACACAAATAAAAATTTTTTACAATTTTGTGGTTAAACAAAAAAAAAAAGAAACAAAAATTGCAAAACTAAAACTAGTACATAACTTAAAAATGCATTAAATAAATGTTGCTTTTTTGAAAACAAAAAAATAAAACTGCATAGCAATTCCTAATAAAAAGAAAAATTACAAAATCAAACAAAATTAGTGAATAAATTAAAGAAAATAACTTTTACTCTAATAGATCCATTTTTTCTATACTAGCTTCGTAGATAAATGCAAAAATATAAAACAAAGAGAAAACAATCCGTGGTTGATATGCGTCAGAATATACAAAATTGTAAAAAATAAGTTTTAAACATTCTATTAAAAATTAAATGGATGTAAAATAAAATTATTTAGTAGTGGTTTCATTCTAAAATAATTATAAACAACAAAAAAACTAACAAAAATGAATATTAGATTCACAAAAAAAAAATAACATTTTGAAAACCATATGTTTAAGTTCAGAAATATAATATTAATTATTGAATTTTTGAAGAAAAAACAAAAGGAAACACAAATTAATATAGAACGTTCGACATTCAAAATGACGAATTTTAATTTACTGTGTAAATATTAAAATTAAAATTGAATAAACCAAAACAAAAATACAAAAGGAATGCAGAAATAAACAAATATATAATATTTATCCTAAGAGATAGTGTTTTTTTCGTTTCTCGGCATTAATGTATTATCTGGTGAGCTATAAGATGGGTCCGAATCCTGTGTTCTTAATAAAAGGAGTGGCTGTACTCTGAGTATAGAATCAGATCAGATAGGGCGAATGTCGACCTCGATATATTGTGGCTCTTGTTTGGTGACACCCTTTAGCGTCTAAAATAAGTTTCAGGGTACGATGTGTAGTAAACCATGGTTGATTCCAACTTATTTCCATTCCTTTATTGACGAAATTTTTACATGTCATAGTCAGTACCCAAGAAAATAATATTAAACGAGTATCATACTTTGAGTACAACTGTCCTGAGAAAGCTTCTCAAATAACAAAATCGCCCTTTGTACCCGTAAACAGTAGGCCCCTTCCATTCGTGTAAAGAATATAACACGCACAACACGGATGGTTGTGAGAAGCTAGGCCCTGGGTCCCATCTACCTATTGCGCCAAGTATTTATTTTATTTATTTTAGTCCAAGGGAATGGGTATATTCTGAGTATAGAATCAGATCGGATAGGGCGAATGTCGATCTCGATATATTGTGGCGCTTTTTTGGTGACACCCTTTACCGTCTAAAATAAAAAGGGACTTGCAGTCGGTTTACAGGGTGAAATGTGTAGTAGACCATGGTTGATTCCAGTTTCTTTCCATTTGTTGAGTGCTAGTATGAACCAAGACAGATAATTTTATCTTTTTCTTTGGCAATCATAGTCAGTGCCCAGGAATATACTTAATATTGTACGAGCAATTGGTTTTGTGACGCCGCGGCCTAGCGCAGATAATACAACTGTTTAGAAGTGAGAATAGGAGATACAGATGTATGTCTGTCTGTCTGGAATACTCGTTACTCATAACAATTCTCATAAAGATTTATCTAAGATGAAACGACGCTGCTACCCTACAATACAACTACACTTGAACAGTACCTAAGGAAGGTAGTGTCTAAAATATCAAACCCAACAAACGAATATTATACAAAAATCTGTGCTACCCACGAAAATCATTTACTAGGTACTGCGGATCTTTAAAGAAATTTTGAGATTGAAATGTTTTGTGAGTAGAAAATACACATTTTTTAAGAGACGTGTTTGGTAAATCCTGTTTCAATTGTAGGTCCTCAGCAAGAGTCCAGAATAACTAGATTTTCGTAGCACACACGTCTCCAAAGGGTATAAGAAAATGTTTCATTTGAATCTCTGCGGATTATGAGGAATTTAAAGCTTGTATACTGCAGGTAAGTGCAAATTATATATTTAATAACAAACCACTCCAACTAACGCAGTCATTTATCCTGTATCCGTCTACTTACTTCCAATTAAAGTAAGTGAGTGGTACGGCACATACTTTGAACGTATACCCCTCGACAAACTCATCGGGGAAAATTACATTAAAACGAGTAGGACAACCAAGAAGGGGGTACAGTCTCGCTCGGATCTTAACGGATCCATTGCGTTCTCCGGTGTGGGATACCTAAAAAAATGTAAGACATGTTAATCCATGGCGGGAGCGGCCATCCTGAATCAGCCCGTTCTCGTTAAGGTGGTTTTAGGGGGCGTGTTAGCTTGTTCATTAAGTTCGTCGAAAAATGTTTCCCAAAGGTTTGCTATGTGGTTCTGATAAAACCTGGGCATTCGCAGAATAAGTGCGTTGTGTCTTCCTCCACTTCAGTATCGCTGCAGCCCCTGACGAAGATCTGAGCAGTGAGGACACCAATGAGGAGGGTTAGCGGTGGTATATTTAGTGATAGAAGTTCTCTCGTCATTTTTTCGTTATATTGGCCACAAAGTACCCTTTAAACACTACACGAAGAGAGAATATTCCACCTAGTGTTGACTATGTTGCAGAAGTTCGATGAGATCTTGGAAGAGATGAGGCTAATAGGAGCTTATGCTAGTGTAATAGCCTAATTGTTTCTCTGAAAAAAATTTAAAAGCAGAGTTCAAGTACTAAAAATGGTAACTACAATCCAACTGAGAACTGGGTTTGATTAACAATTTTTAATTCAGAAACATAAACATTTATAAAATCTATAAAACAGTACATAGTTTGGCTAAGGTCTCTATTATCTAGCTACATTCCTTCTTCCCATCAATTGAACTTCTGTTCATCGCCGGGCGGAAAGTAATCCGCCGTACTAAATACCGGAACTTCTTGGAATTCGCCGTCCACCAAGTTACTTCTGATTTCATCAGTCTGTTTAGCTCTGGCAAACAACGGCTTGAATAGAAGGCCTTTTAAACTATAATCCGTAACACCCAGCTCCTCTTCGGCTACGTCAATCGACTTCTCGACTGTATTCACATTTTCATTCACAACATCAACGAATTTCTCCAGCTTATCAATCCGACCGCAAAGTGAATCAAAGTTCTCCTTAAAGCCGAGTATCTGTGCCACATTGTTGTCCATGACAGTGTTTGTTTCTATTTTAATCTGGAAGTAAATGAACCAATTAAACCGACACTGATTGTGTACGTCAACACCTTACATTTGTGAGAAGCGTCTCGAATTCATCGAGCCTGGCTAGCATTTCTTCGATGCTCAAGCAGAGGGGATTTATCTGAAACAAGTTCGGTTATTGCAAATTTTGTTTGGCTGATTGTCGCTGGGTTTCCTACCTCTTTTTCGATGTTAGAGTGTTGGAAATATTTTGCGTAGTCTTCTGCTAGTTTTTCAACCATTTTTGATTATTTATTCCTGTTTAGTGTACTCTGTATATTTTTTAGGAAAAATAACTTGGAATGCAAAATAAACAATTCAAACGTCAGAAACAGCTGGAGATGGAGGTGCGGAAATTCTCTAAGCTGGATGCACAAGCACGAATGTCGTTTTGTTTTGTTGAAACGTACGATATTCTCATAAAAGAAATTATGGCAATTTGTTACTTCAAATAATCTCACGACATTAAAAATCGACTGTTTCATTGCAAATAAAATGTTGAGGTTAGTTAAAATTTGAAAAAAATTACAATTTTTTTTATTATTATCAATCAATATATCGCCATTACCTAAAAAATGTTAGGAAAAAATAATACTTATGGGCGATAAAATACAAAATCATACTTTTCTCTATTTAAATTTCCTTGAAGTGCTAATTACTATAAAAAAAAATCACTAGCCTAATGGTGTAACTTCCATTCAACCCCTGAATGCACCCATTTACTCCGCATGGAAGTCTGTCTGTGTAGAATTCCATTCATAATTCGTTTGACAACTGCGTTGACAGAAGGCGTTCGCTTTTTTCGGTTTGCCGATTTTTTCTTTTCTCTCGAGTATTTTAATTAAAAAAAATATAAACCTCCTCTCATCGGGTAAGAAAACATTTGCATTTTAAAGAAAACATTACTTATTATATTTTCCGCAGTTAAATCGATCGAAAAAAACAATGAGTTACCGTGGAATCGGAGGCGGTGGGTATCCCTACAAGACGACCAGCCGTAGTGGAGTCGCAATGAATGCTGTGCCGCCACCTCCTTCGACTTCGACGACTGGACGTCGTGGTGGTGATCGAAATGCAGTTCCTGCCGCAAGTGCTGGGCTCTCGAAGCATGGTTACTCGACCATGGATTCGATTAGTCAGTTCGCCAATACCCAGCAGTCGTTGGGCAAGCGCAAGGCCCACACTGAGGACGAATATTTCGATGACGATGAGGAACCAACGCCCGAGTTGGCTTATATTCCAGCGCCGGGCAGTCCTGGTGGGGCATCACAAAAGCAAGTGGAACCAGAGAGTGAAGAGGAAGACGACCCACTTGATCAGTTTATGGCTGGCATTGAGCAGCAAGTGCAGAAGGAGAAGGTTCGATCTCAGCGTTCTGAGGTAGCAGTTGCATCGATAGAGACGAAAGGTGTGCGTGGCGATATTGACGACGAGGACGATGAGGAGAGTTACTATCGGTATATGGAGGAGAATCCTATGGCAGGAGTGCGCGACGACGGCTCGGACATTGAGATTGACTACGACGAGGACGGGAATCCTATTGCGCCACCGAAGAACCGGAATATTGACCCTCTGCCACCGATTTATCATTCCGAGATTGAGTATGAGAAGTTTGAGAAGAACTTCTACACCCCTCACGAGGATATAGCTGGGCTCTCCGACAACCAAGTGACGGATTTGCGGCGTACTCTGGGAGTGAAGGTGACTGGGCCGGAACCACCGAAGCCGGTGACTAGTTTCGGGCACTTTGGCTTTGATGAGCCCTTGATAAAGGCTATCCGGAAGGCGGAATATACTCAGCCGACGCCAATCCAAGCACAGGCAATCCCAGCCGCCCTAGGAGGTAGAGATATCATTGGCATCGCGAAGACTGGCAGTGGTAAGACAGCCGCCTTTGTGTGGCCCATGTTGGTGCATATAATGGATCAAAGAGAGCTGAAGGAGGGCGACGGTCCCCTCGGGTTGATTCTGGCACCAACTCGTGAGCTCTCGCTACAAATCTACAACGAGGCGAAGAAGTTCGGCAAGGTGTACAACATCAACGTGGTGTGCTGCTACGGCGGCGGCTCTAAATGGGAGCAAAGCAAGGCATTAGAACAGGGCGCCGAGATTGTAGTTGCCACGCCAGGCCGTATGATCGATATGGTCAAGATGAAGGCAACAAATCTGCGGCGAGTTACTTATTTGGTGCTCGACGAGGCGGATCGAATGTTTAACATGGGCTTCGAGCCACAGGTAAGCTACTTACTCGGTAGTTTTTGAGAATCCTCTAATCGGTTTGATTTCTTCCAGGTTCGCTCAATTTGTAACCATGTCAGGCCGGACCGTCAGACGCTTCTCTTCTCAGCGACATTCAAGAAGCGCATAGAACGCCTGGCCCGAGACGTTCTTACCGACCCGGTGCGCATCATTCAAGGTGACTTGGGTGAAGCCAACCAGGATATCACCCAACACGTGTACGTGTTCAACAACCCTCAGCAAAAGTGGAATTGGCTGATCCTCCGATTAGTGGAATTCCTCTCTCAAGGCAGTATCCTAGTGTTTGTGACGAAGAAACTCGACGCCGAGACTGTGGCCAACAACTTGATGGTGAAGGAGTTCAATTGCCTACTGCTGCACGGTGACATGGACCAGGCCGATCGTAATAAAGTGATCACCGCGTTTAAGAAGAAGGAATGCGACATCCTCGTTGCCACCGATGTGGCAGCTCGTGGTTTGGACATCCCCCATATCCGCACCGTTGTCAACTACGACATCGCCAGGGACATCGATACTCATACGCACAGAATAGGACGAACTGGACGTGCAGGTGAAAAGGGTACCGCCTTCACCCTCGTCACCGAGAAGGACAAGGAGTTCGCAGGGCATTTAGTGCGAAATTTGGAAGGAGCCGATCAAGATGTGCCAAAAGACCTACTGGACCTGGCCTTGAAAAGCTCGTGGTTCAGAAACTCTCGATTCAAGAACAGCAAAGGCAAGCGCATAAATGTCGGAGGCACTGGCCTAGGTTACCGCGAACGAACTGGCTTTGGAAGCAGCACTACCACCAACCGATCCGAAGTTCCCGAAACTAAATCGCTGTCTGCTCCCTCAATCCCATCAGCTCCATCTGCGAAACCATCAGGTGGACCCGCTTCAGACAGGTACAGCGCAATGCGTGACGCCTTCCGCACACAATACATGTCACAGTTTAGAGCATCATCCGATCGCACATGGGAACAAACGGTGCCCGAGTCAGGAGTATTCGCAGCTCCAGCGCCACCCCCGCCATCTTCGTTTTCATCCACGAAATCTCCCTCTTCCTCATCGCAAGATGCCAGCAACAAGCGTGCCAAGAAGAGCCGATGGAATTAGAAAATCTAAATCGGTGAATCCGATTTGTTTTTTTATAGAATTTTTCCACACACACTCTCAGTGATCCTAGAGTAGTCTGTTCTTGGTATAGATTCGAAGAGCTTAGTCTTATGATGGAACTGTAACTGAATGTTTTATTCCTTTCTTCTTTTCCCTAAGTATATTCATATGTATACATTTATTTTGTTTGTAATGTATTCGTGAAATTTTTAGCTCTTAAGGACTTAAACCTATAATTCAGAAAATTATTATGTTTTCAGCTAATAATCTACATAATGTGCGTTTGATTGAAGATGACTAAATTAATAAAACAAAAATAAACAAAACCTAGCAGTTGTAGTTATCTCTTTTTAAAAAAATGTTTACAGCCATCGATCCATGAATACCTACCTACAGGCTTTGAGTGACTTCTGCAAGCGGTTTGATCACAGATCTACCTTATCGTTATTTTATATCCATTTTCTCAGACTAATATTCCATTTCTATGGTCCATATTCCATTGATCTATCAGAAGACACAAACAGCTGGTCTCTACAATTTCTAGTTTGTCTTAAACATCCAAATCTACTTGCCACTAACTCTTCTCAAAAAAAATTGTGCTGCCATCTTGAATCCACCATCTTGGATTTTTACTCCAACTTATTTCTCAGAACATGCCCTTTAATTTGATACCCAAAACGTCCAAATCCATCGACAAACAAGAAAGTTAGAGCAAAAATAAATTGAACAAATTGGGTTGTTGAAAAGGGTCGGTGTCCCTACTGTTTTCTGAGAGTTTCTGGTGGCCTGGTGTTTTTTGAAAATTTGTGGTCAAATTTTTTTTTCGTTTTTGGTGATGGATTTTTTTGTTGGAATTTCGTCTGATGAAACTTTTTCTTTGGCTCTAGGAACGCTAGCGACATGAAAGAGGAGTCAAAATTTTCGTCGCATCATGTAGATTATTTCGGTGGTACGTCCAAATACAGGGTGAGTTTTATTTTTTACAGGGTGGCGTACAAGTTTATCAATAAATGAAACTAAGTACAACATTTAAAGTAAAGGGTGTGATTTATTTTATTCACATGTTAAATGTACATTTTTGAGGCAGGCAGTTGTCTTATGAATAAAAATAGACTTGTCTGCTTCCCTGCTTAGGTAGTTAGAGCTTCTTGTTCAAATGTGGGCCATGATAAGTTGTTTGTGACAAAAGTGCAGGAAGTTTTGCTGCAGATGGAGTTGTGGCGGAGAGGATGAATCCGTGCCTACTTCGGGTTGATTTATTCCATTTTTGAAGAGCTAATCAAGATCATTGTACTGAGGAGGTATTTGGGACTAGGCGAAACCCGCTGGCGAGTGTTGAGAACATTGCTATCCTGTGATAAGAGACAAAAAAATTATGAATGCAGAAAGTTATGTATTACCTCATTGGACGTGATATACTGTCTGTTGTCACCTTGTTAACGTCGAAAGTAGTCCGATTGAATGCTTGTGCCTTGATGTTATTGACAATGTTCTGAGTTTCGGCTGTATAGCATTTTTAATCGGAAAAACATTTTAGATGATTAGCAGATTTAAATTCATTCTAATTTCGTGGGAACATAGGCTTTGAATCAATGGCCGTATTCCGATGGCAATGACCTTGTTATGTCCATTTATCTAGTGAATTTCTCTCTTCTCTGGGCCTTGTTAAGGCCTCCTACTAGCCAAACAAAGCGCATTCCGAAAGCTTTCAGTCTATAGGGATTCAAGACCAGAATCAACACTTACTCGTACTTGTTACCATCTCTGGGGTTTAATCTCAGTGAATTTGAGTTATTTTAGTTAAACGGGGGACCAATTCAAATTTCCGAAAAATGTCATTCATTCGAACCACTTTTTCCCTTCGACTAGATCAGAAAACACCTGCAAGATGCCAAACCAAATACAACAAAAACCATTTAAAGCAAATCGTTTTCTTATTTCCATTTTTATTTTATTTTCATCGATTTTACAAACGCTCCATCATTCCAATGTATGTATGTATGCCTTGTATAATGTGAGTTTCATCACATAAATTACAAAATTAAACCAAAAAAATTGTTTTTTTTTCTTGTGTTTTCCTATCATCTTCATTGTTAATTCCTAATTTCTAGTTTTATTAAGCATTATATACTTTAAATAAAATTAAAAAAAAAAATCCCCATTACAATTTGGTTAAATGCATTAACAAAAATTAACACATAATTATGTTTTGTATATAAATAAAACAATAACCTTTTACAATATTATAGAATGACTTTTGTTTAACTTGTGTGTGTCTCTGTGTGTGTTTTGTTTGTTTGTTTGTTTGTTTTTTTTAATTTTAATAATATGTAGCTTTGTGAACTTCGAGGCAATATTGACTTAAAAATTCTTAAATTTACCATTAAACACCTAAATATCAACCCATTCTTTGTGAACAGAAAAAAGTAAACGTAAAGGGAAAACGTAAACGTATATGTAAATTGCAAATCTGATCTGTCATGCTGTGTTGCATTCGAAAACAAAATTTCAAATCGAACAGAACCAATACCGTTAAATTCAATTTGCCACCACAAAAACCAAAAACATAAGTTGTTGCCTGTATTATATTTCGAACTTGAACAGTTAATATTGCAATTGAACTCATTTATTTCGCTATTTCATTAATAAATAGACATGTGTCTTTTTGTTTTTTTCTTTTAATTCAACAGTTTTTTTTTATTTATTGTTTATTTCCTATTAATAAATATATTTTGTTTAAAAGGCTTTTCTTGTTGTTTTTTTGTTTTTTATTATTTAAATTGTACGGTGTCGCTGGTTGTATTTGAAGCAAATGAAGGACGCTTTTCTGCTCCTTTAAATATATATATATATACTCGTGTATGGTTTTATTTTATTTTATTTTACAATAAAATTACAAATAAATATTATATATTAAGTTTAAGTTTCGAGTAGTTTTTGTTTTCCCACCGACAATTCTTATTTTTTTATATTATTTTCTTTACAAGCTAAGATCTATTTTGAATAGAAAATATCAGAATGTTTCATTATTACAGTTTTTTAAATAATAATTACGATAATGGTAACAAAAAAGAAAAATAAATCGATTATAACAAATAAAACCCATATAAAATTGTAGGAATTCATCTTTCTTTTCTTTTTTTTTTAAATAATTCAGCACAGAAAAAGGAGGCAGCCAGGCCACATTTTATTTGTTTTTTTTTACAATAACTATATAAAAAATTATTTAGCTTTTTCAAAGTCTATTTCTGCGTTCTGCAATTAAATTGGTGTATAAAGTCGTGTTGATAACTGGTTTCTTTGTGTGTATGTATGTGTATTGTATATTTTTTTCTTTTGTGTGTGCATTGGCAGTTTACTGTGCCTTCATTTTGCCATTTTGTGCGAAGTAGTCGGATGAAGGTGTTGATATACCCGTTTTTGTAGCGATTTTCGAGGTAGATGACGATGAGTGATGTACTGGTACGGACCGGCTCTTCTTACCGCCCGTCGACAAGTAGGTCTTATAGAAGAACCTTGCGAAGAGTACAAAGTAACTGAAGTACATTGCAATGGATAGCTTAATGTTTGTAGGCGAAATGTTACACGACTGTCGGCCGTGGGTCTTGAGGAAGCCGTGAGCCCAAATGTTGATCGCACATCCCACAACCATTTGTGAGAGTTGCAACGATGTGATGATCATCGAAATGAATCGGGGTGGATTGAAACGGGCCGCCTTTAGCGCATAGTACGAATACATCACAGAGTGAACACAATAGTTCATGACAATGAACCAACGAGCCGATGAGGTATATTCTGTGTAGGAGAACCACGAGTAGATAAGCACGGTGATATGATGATACCAGTGGAGGAAAATCAATGGCTGTTTGCGCAGCACTATGAACAGAGTATCTCCCAGTTCGGGAAGTTTCGAAAGTACGAACAACCATGTCCAGAACCCGCTGACACGATCTTGTTCAATGAAACTGAAACGAAAGAGAAGGGACAAATTAATTGGAGGAAATAAAAGATTTAAATTCAAATTTTGCTATGACAATTAAAGGTAAGTATATAATCGAACCTTTTTTAACCACATTATGACTTCTTATGCTAGGAAGGATGTTCAAAAACTTTATCAAAATGTGAGGCGAAGATATAAATGTCTGGTGCCAAGGTATGATGCTAAAAATATGAAATGAACGATTTGAGACAAAGCAGTTCTACTTGAACCGCAAAAGCTTTTAAGTTATGGTAGCCCTAAACCACGAACAAGCCGTCCTCGTTTGCGTTATCCCCTACACGACGAACACATTTGGCGAGCATTCATTTCGTGTTGATTCTTCATACCGTGAACATGTGCGATAAAGAAGCCCAAGTGGTCATATCCAAGATATGAACTCGTAGGCGTTTGCAGCAAAAATAAGGTTTACTCGCGAATATGGCCCTACACGACGAACACCAAAAAATCGAAATTTTTCGCCAACAACGAGCGGCCCGCGAACCAGCCCCTACGCGAGAAAAAAATAGCTAGCATGAGGAAGTGCTCGGTTCAAGCTAATTTCGTTATGCATCGAGACCATATGAAGAATTTTTAAGGCCTTGAGACGAGTTGCAAGAAAACCCCGTGGAAATTCTCATTTAAGCCAAAAACACATGACGCAAGACAGAGGCCAGCTAGTTTGTTGAAGCGTTCCTTGGACTATACACAAAATAAAAAACAAATATTTGGCACAACAGATTGATGGAACCAGGTCTAGCTTCTCACAACCATTCATGTTATATTCTTTACACGAATGGAAGGGGCGGCCTACTGTTTAATGCCGTGTACGAAGGGTAATTTTTTATTTGAGAAGCTTTCTCATGATAATTACACTCTCGAATGTTTGTCAGACGCTCGCGAGAGGTAGTGCTCCACTGAGCCACAGCGCCCACCGGACTATACACAAAGGCTGATGATATCTACAGTTGTATGTACCATTTTGCTTAGCATAATTAGCAAAAATTACTTAATTCTCAGACAAAAAATTATCAAATTAACTCCTTGTTGTGATAATTTTTATTTTTATTTGTCTAAAATATATTTATTTAGAAACTAGTTCTACATATCCATATATTTTCGGGAAAATTCATTAGGCATGGTGCAAAATTAATAATTTTCTATCTCGCCGAAAGTAGAAAACTGACTCGTTTTAGGTCAAAATGTCTGAGTAATGAGCCTTATTTTGATTAGCGTATGGATGTGCATCCGATTCTCAACATCCATCATCAACTGAGTTTTCTAATGTCATATTTGAAAAAAAAGTATCCATACATTCCATCCATTAGGTCTGTTCCTTTACTTGAAAATCATAACAATAGGTCTGATCCATTACTTAAAAAATCGTAACAATTCAAACGAATTTGTACGTATTATTACGAATCCTTGTCCAACTCAGGAGATGAAACGAAAGAAAATCATAGAAGTAACACGACAAAAGAGAGTAAAACATTTTCGCTGTGACAAAACTTGCAAAAAATTTCTATTGGTATGTGATGTACAATCTGTCAAACTCACATGAAATATTGTTTTTTTTTTTTGCAGTGGTTTTGCTGTTGATATTCAAGAATGTTTAGCATTCGTTGTGTCAAGCTTTGCCTAAGTTTTCCTATTTTCACCTCTCTGTGAGATATTTGTACCTTCACTCACAGAAATTTGAGAATTTACGATTTTTACACGCAGAAAATAAGGGAACATATGTACCTATTATCTAAATCATTCTACTTTGAAGGAATCTCCTTACTACCAATTTCTTGAGGGCGTAGTTTATCGCTTTAAGGTTATGTTTTATATAAGCAAGCTGTTACGAAACAATTGTTGACTTTTCTGAATATTCCTCGCCTATACCTACTTAATAGAGGTACAATGTTGCTACCCAAAAAAATACATGTTAATTAAAAAAAAATTCGAATGCACTGTCTTAGATCGTGTCCACTTGGTAGAAGTATATACATTTTGTTGTTCATATTTCACCTTGTGACAGATCTTATCAGAATTTGTAAATTTTGACTCTAAATTGTGACAGATGCGCCCATCTTATTTCACACAAATGTCTACAAAGTATACAAAGTTCCACAAAGCCACTCCTACTTTTTTAGAAAGAGAAAAGGTGGTTACGATTAGGGATGTGTCTTTCTGGAAATTCTAATTTAGTTGTACACTTTCCTTATTAATCCTTGTACTGGTTTTCCTTAGTATAGGACAGTTAAAAGTATTGAAATATAACAGTAGTATAGAATCTATTATCCAGCGATATTTTGAGAAAAATAGTTCGTGAGTAGCATATTAACACCAGTGGAATTCCTTTTAGTAAACTAATTCAGAAGATGACATTGACATGCATACACCAAAGTTGGCTATTATTAGTGCATTGATTAAGATAACATTTTGATCTTTTGGCCATGAGTGGAGTTTTCTTTCTCCGCCGAAATACTAAATATATTGTTTTTGGTTTGTTATTTATTATTTAAACTGGGAAGATCTGATATCGCAATGTCGCTAGTAATGAATGACATTTCCTAATAGAATCAGAAGTTCAAATATAAATCGGAATACATTGCTGTCAATCGTTGTGACCCGAACTGTACAGGTTTGGACTAACAACAGTCCCCCAAATACAAGAGATATTAATAAATTCTATTTCTGTCGAACCTGTATACCAAAATGAAATAATAGTACTTCATGATTCTGATGAAGACATTAAACAGGTAATTCATGAACAGAAAGATAGATATGAGCTTAAGAGGGAACAGCAGAGTCGCAAGACTGAAGAAGTTTTTGAATCTGCAAAACGAAGTTGACAGAGTTTCTGAGTTCGGGCACAGTTGGCTGAATTTTGCTCATAGTGCGCAGTGACGAGTGTCATCCAATCTATTGAAAGCATAGTAACCTTTTTCACTAACACTTTCACCAACAAATATCGAATTTTATAATAAAGCAATCAATTACTCCACAATAATCATGTAAGGGAACTTTGTCGACCAAGCCAAGCCAAGACTATCAACTCTAAAAGAAAAAACCGTATCAATCGCTTTTTCTTAGGGCTAAAAGCCAAATCAATAGTAAGTTCTCATCCCGAAGAATCTATACAAAATTTTGATGACCCCAGTCCTGCTTTATAGTGCTGAAGCATGAATTCTATATAAAGTGGATACAAATATCCGTGGGCGCCGTGACTCATTCGTTACTGAGTTGGACCATGGAGCAAGGGGTTCGAGGTTCGAATTCCAGCCCACCTCTCGCGAATGTCTGACAAACATCCGAGAGTATAACTTGTCATGAGAAAGCTTCTCAAAAAATAAATCGACGGCATTAAATTCGTGTAAAGAATATAACACGCACAACACGAATGGTTTTGAGAAGCTAGGCCCTGGATCCCATCGATCTGTAGCGCCAAAAATAAAAATATAAAATATCCTTTAGACCAACACGAGCTTTACAGAGACATCAACTTAGTCAAAAACTTAGCATCACCAAAAACTGATAGTCTTCGGATTCATAGAATTAGCGACTGGATGCGTAAGCAAAGAATCGGACTAACTAGAGAGACTTGTTGCTTGGGGCCCTTCAAACCACGTTAACCTTCATGCTGAACTGTAAGGCACTAAGGAAGGTAATTTCCAACAAGCAGTCGTAACATAAAATTGAGGGTTCAATCAGCAGAAAGCAGATCTGTCTTCTATCACCACCAAAGATGACCTCTGTAATATGAAGACACCCTAGCATTGGTGATCCCAAAATATCGTTATTCATAAGCCAGCCGACCTGTTCTGAATAATTATTCCTATTAGACGGAGAGCTGTTGACATTTCTTCAGGACTATTTCGTCAACACAATGTTGGTTATTTTTGGGTTGTCGTGGTCAGATAGGCACATCACAGATGTTACATTTTGACGAACCTAAGTTTTAAATAAAATCCTAAAAAAAATTACATATATCGTTAAGTCTGAATCCTTGCCAGATGAATCGCAATTGAAAACCATATTCTGCAATGTAAACGCCAGAGCGAATAGGGGGCCGCAAATCCTTGCCAATGAGACACAGAAACGTCGAGTTTGAAATTATTTTGTCAAAACTCAAACATATCATCTAGGAAATGTACTATATGTTAATTGATTCTAAAATATCGTTAACAGATTCAACGTATGTCTTGAAAATATTAAAAAAAATCGTCCAACTTATGTACAGCAAGATTTTTTACAACTTTGACGCTCTTGTTGCCCCGTGCCAGGCTCGCCAGGATTTCGCAGTCTGATGTATCCGATCACGACAACCCAAAACTAACTAGCTCTAGTTCCATATACCCCAAAGACCAGCACATTGTTTCAATACTCAAGTCAATAGAATCAAATTAGGACCCATTAGACTCAGAGTTATAAACTTCTTTATCTGCAAAAATGCATGTCAGGCTAAGACTATCCAGGGGCTTGTCTTAAGAAAACTCTGTCTGCAAATATCTCTGTAAAGGTCATCTTCATCTTCTACTGTTTCGCTCGAAATTACCCGAAACAAAACCTATCTACGGCATACGATTTAGTATGGTACACTGAATAGGATTCCTCTTACCGATCTGGGAAGTCTTACTACCAAAGTGACGGTAAACTCCCTGTGCATCTAATCTTCCTGTCGTTCCCCTAAAGGTGTATCTGCCACCATCGCTCAACACAAAACCGTGCGCCGAGTAATTTACTTTAGGCCTTGGCACAATGCACACATCCTCATCCGTCTTACCGCTCGAGATCTAATGTTAGAAAAGGTTTCTCTATTCAACAAACAAACCCTTGAACGCACCTGATTCATTATTCAAATAATTACAGGCCAAATTATCACAATTATTTTCCCTAATAACAAAATTATTTAAACCGTAAGGGTGCTCGTGATTGCTATTTGACCAGGTGAACTAATGCGAATAATTAAAACATTTTCTAACGACAAGGTGCCGAACTGATCAGTTTAGAGCGGAATTAATCAGCGAAAAAAATCCATAATCACTAGCCTGCTGCAACTTTGTGCCTTAATTATTTAGCACCTATAATGGGTTTATTCACTTTCATCTATCACCTTGGTTGATCAAATAATTAAAGTCAAATAGAGTAATGTACTCATGGAACCAGATAAATGTAGAAAATCCTGAGAACTTAACAACTTAAAACTTAAATCACTATCTTGTAGAGGCATTCTTAAAATATACCCTAACATGTTTCCGTGTGGATTACTAAGCAGACTTCTGATTATAATTTGACGTGTTCGCGAAGTGTGACCGCATAAATTAGAGCATTCCTTCAGTGAATAGACCGTTAACTACATGGATAAGATTTCCTTGGCGCTGCTGCTATCTGTGAAGCTAAGATTGTAACCAAGAAAAGTCAGGACCTTCGAATGTGTTATTTCAAAGCGTTGACCCTGGGCTATCTGGCTATCAATAAAACCAAGATTAGCAGAGCGTCCACATCTGATGCAATAACAAGTCATAAATTAGCCTAATAATAGCACACCGTTAAATTATGCTTCTGATTATGTTTTTTTTTTGCTATTTTTTTTTTTTTTTTGCGAGATTAAGGAAACCAGTGCCAGATTAGTTTGTGGCAGCCACTCGTGGCCAATTATCACCTAAATGTGAATGGAATGCAAACGAAGCATGATATTGAATGAGTAATCCGTAGTCTATCCTTTAGACTGGACACTGTGTGAGCTGAAGATTTCTAGCTGACAAACCCGCACAGATCAGGGTCATTTGTGAAACGTGTTCTGGTTTGCTTTTTGCATTCCAGTTTGGAACGACTTCAAGGATCCCACTGGCACGGTTCATGGTCATACTCACTTGAATGTCGTCAATGCATGATGGCAATGATGATGTGGATTAAAACTGGTATATATGGTTGGGTTGACTTACCTAGGAACACAAACGGAATGGAAAAGTCCATAGTGACGAAGTACATGCAACAGTTCCGGAGCCGTCCTAAATGCTCCCATAATACTAAACATCGCCAGCAGGGTATTCCAGATGATAAGGAGACCACGCAGCTGGAATCTGTAAAAGCAACCAAAAGAAAAAATCAAATTAGTTAATTAGTGTACATCAACACAGGTGTTATTCGAAATACAAAAATCGGGTGGATACTCATGCGTGCGGCAGTGAGGTGTTAAAAATATATCACACACTGGCCCGGAAAAAATAAATCGGAAAGCAAACATGAAAGCCAAGTATGGTCTATTCTTACATAGCCCACGAGAAGAGTGTGTACCCAAGTTGGAACTGACCTTTTCAGTTCTATTTGAAGCTCTTGTTATTCAATATTTATCAGCAGGCATACAGATGAGGAAGTTTGGTATAATTACGAGGTTAGTGGTCGTGGGTCCTGGTCACTGACTTCACTGGCCGTAGTACATAAGTGCTTTGATCTATTTTCTGTTTTCTTTTCCTACTTCTCTGTAGAATTTAGCTCATGGCGTGTCGAAGTGCAATTTGCAAATAAAAGAAATGGACTTGGTTGGGAGTGAGTCAATGGAAACAAATGAATAATGGAAAGGCACATTCAAATGACAGGTTGACTGACTCAAGACAAAGTAACTATCTTATGGATTGTATTAGTAAATTAAACGCTGAGGGCAAGATAGTCAGTGTATAAATGTAGACAATGGCGCTGTACAAGTGATTCGATAAAAATGTAATGAATATTTGCAAAGCGTTCTCTTTTGAATGAACCAGACAACCAAAAACATTCAGAAAACAAGAGCAGTCGAGTCTAACTTACACCTTTAGACCTCTAAGCTATACTGGCATTGTTCGAACCTATCCCTTTCTTGTCGCTGCAGTTCCTGACGTCTTTGCATATTGCACCTATTTTTCGAGAGACTCGGACAAGAAATGTAGTTTCCTTTTGATTTTACCAGCCCTTTTGGAGCTTAGACACTGGGTATAGAAGTCTAGTAATCGTGACCTAATGGAAGGACTTTATTGACACTGCTTTTGTCTATTGAAGTTCAGAGGATCAGAGGAGGTTCGTTGTGATACCACATATCTATCACCACTACTGAGCTACCCAAGAAACAACTAAACCAATCCGACATATGAAGAATAGGAAACGTTAAGAAGCCACAGTCTTCGAAAAGGAGGATTTCGGTTTTCGATGCAAATCCTGAATAAATCATCAGGGAAGAGGCGTAAACCTGGCTCAGGTTTGTCTGTACCTCCTTTGCTTCAAGTATAAATGAATGAAAGCCGTTCGTCATATGCTTAGGATTCCGGAGTTCCTTGTTCTGTCTGATTCCGCTTAATGCTTTCTCATATATTTGATTCTGCTGACACTGGGGCATTCGCAGGGAAAGTGCGTCGTGTCTTCTTCCTTCCTTCCTTCCTTGATGCTAAGGCTGAGTTCATCGGCACTTTCGTTTACTTGGAAGGCCATATGTCCCGGGATCCGGCATAGCATAATGTTTAGCCTAGACCTCAGAGATTTGAGTTCCTCTCAACAATGCTTGACCAGTTTTGAGTTGGTTGTAAAGGCTTTGATGGCTGCCTAGCAGTGGATGTAAATGTCAATATGCACGTTTTTTTCCAGAGTGGATAAGCTCCTGCAGCCCTGATACCATTTATTTCCGCCTGAAATAACCTCGCGTGGTTGGGGGGTGTTACGGTAATCCATCTCTAAGTTGACTGAGCTTACCCGCTTTTTCAAAACCCAGGATACATGTACGAGTTTATCGACACGAAATGTGTATATGCCCTAATTCCGTCAATAAATTCCTTTTGTACGAAGTCCATACACTCCTAGCACACTTTGCTACATTTGATTGATTGATTGACTAATTGATTGAATTACTTCGTCAAAAAATTAATCTTTCCACACCCAGCGTTAATAAAACTGAAAATTTGACAACAATACGTTATTGCTGAACTAAGAGTGTTCCGTGTTTTCTTTTTGAAGTTTTATTGTAAAAGGAGAACACAACCTTGTTCAGCAAGGATAGTTGCGAGTTGACAAAAGGTTTCGTATCATACTTGGAATCTGAAAAAAAAGACAGAAGTTCCCTTGTTCATAGTTCAAAAAAATCAGAGCAGAGTCTGAGTTGTTTCTTTCTTTTAACTTAACTCTGACACATCAGAGCTTCGAATTGACGTTTCTTTTTTTCTTTATTCAGGGCATGAGTGAGCAATGAGCTCAGCAGAGCATTCTGAGGAAATTCTAAGCACTGGCCGCATCTTGACATTTGACAATAGACAAACCAAACATGAAAAACTTCGACAAAAACAATCCTTACCACAACGCAAACAATGACTTTTTATTACCAAATCTTGTTACACAAAAGAAAAAAGAATAAAAAACCACCTAACTCACGTGAGATCAGGCGTTAAGTTATCAGCAAAATGGATAAGAATCCACCTGCAGAGTGGAATCACTATATGGTGAATATTTAAGTGTCAACAACACAATTAGATCCCGCCAAGACGTTGATTAGATTTCAGAATTCGCAAAATTGGAGCAAAGAGCGGAACACCTGTGTTTGATAATTTTCCCTAATAGGAGCAGTTACAGATAAAAATCGAGTCCGCTTTTAATGAATACAAGTCCCCCTTCCGATATGACTCAATAGCTATGCGTCACATAAGTACGAGTACGTATTAGCTTTTAGATTAAACCAATTGAGACTTTTTTTAATATTCATGTACATCCCATCGAATAGGGTGCAATGCAATTGAAACTACACCTCATAACACAGAGGAAAACGAGAAGTCGACCATCTGATACTCACAGCTGTCAAAACGCAGAAGTGACAGTTGAGTTGCACAAAGAAAAAGTATCCTTCACCCTTCATCTGCTTTTAATAGAAAGACAGATACTCATACCAACCCTGAGTACTTCCTTAAAAAATAGTTTGACGTTTGTAGCCTTCGTTCTAGACGGACTATTACGTTTCTGTATGTTTTCTGTTTTTTTTTTTTTTTTTTGCTATTCCGGGGACATTCTGTCAAAAGGAGAAAGAATTTATTTAATTCCACTCTCAAGTGCTGATAATTTCTAAATGAGTTAAGTCTGGCCAAGTGTCAATGGAACGGGTGCATGGTGGCTATCGCAGTCGGTTGCGTTGGTTAGAATCTATTTATTATCAGAACAGCGACTTATTGTCCATTGTTGTCTGTTTAGTCATTGCTCTTGAAACGAGATAGAAGAACAAATAAAAATGATTAAATGTGCGAAAACTTATGAATATGTAGCAAGGGGTGGCTGGAGTACACAGATATGTTAATTGTATTATTTGTCCAGAAAAATTAAATGTTTTATTTATGAGTTTTGGTTGCTGAGTATCCATAGTATGTGATGGACTATGGAATGGGTCTTGTAATCGAGTGAAAGGTGACAACTGTTACTTAATAAACTTTTTGAATAAAGAAATACGATTTTATAAGAAAACCAACAAAAAATTTGTAAGCATTTTAGAGTGACAGGGTGTCCCCACAAACCAGAGAGATTTAGGGCTACAGATTGGCCTTTATGTAATGAGTCGAACAATTTCCTGGTGTAGTCATAAATAATTGCCACTTGAGACCCTTTACTATTCACGGGGCACATGCATATGCATATTCGTAAAAACAAAATTAGTTTATGCACTTTGCTAGAGTGATTCAAATTCAAAATTTTGAATCCAATGTTCACTTTCGAGGACAAATCGGACGCAATAGAGTAAAGAATTTAATTAACGATTATGAGACGTATTAGTTGTGTAGAAGGATTGTTTGTCTATTTGAAGCGATATACTGTTTCCAACGAACAATCCAGTCATCCATACTTTTTGTATATTCGGGGATTTGACAGCGAATTTTCGTGTATCTCTTCAATCGACTCAAAACCGGTGGTAAAAAATGGTAATCTGAGTTTCAAAAATACGGAGAATACGGTTTAGAAGGATAGATTTGAGATAGAGATGAAAATTCACACGCATTTCATGCATGAAACATCATCTAAAATGTAATGTAATATCGCCTCATATCTCTTCTTCCTCAGCGTTCCGAGTTAAAAGGACCTCACTTTACAAAAAACGTAACCAAACACCGTTTAAAGGATGATCTAGACTTTGGCATACTCAGTTGCCAGCTATTTGGCATTTCGTGAGCAATGTGGGGTACCACGGTCAAAAATGGAAAAAGCCTCTTGCAAATGCAATATCGCCTCATATCTCCTCTTCCTTAGCGTTTCGGGTCAAATGGACCTCACTCTACAAAAAAATTAACCAAAAAACGTTTAAAGGATGATCTAGACTTTGGCGTACTCAGTTGCCAGTTATTTGGCATTTCGTGAGAAATTTGGAGTACCACGGTCAAAAATGGAAAAAGCCTCTTGCAAATGCAATATCGCCTCATATCTCCTCTTCCTTAGCGTTTCGGGTCAAATGGACCTCACTCTACAAAAAACTTAACCAAAAAACGTTTAAAGGATGATCTAGACTTTGGCGTACTCAGTTGCCAGTTATTTGGCATTTCGTGAGAAATTTGGGTTACCACGGTCAAAAATGGAAAAAGCCTCTTGCAAATGCAATATCGCCTCATATCTCCTCTTCCTTAGCGTTTCGGGTCAAATGGACCTCACTCTACAAAAAACTTAACCAAAAAACGTTTAAAGGATGATCTAGACTTTGGCGTACTCAGTTGCCAGTTATTTGGCATTTCGTGAGAAATGTGGAGTACCACGGTCAAAAATGGAAAAAGCCTCTTGCAAATGCAATATCGCCTCATATCTCCTCTTCCTTAGCGTTTCGGGTCAACTGGACCTCACTCTACAAAAAACTTAACCAAAAAACGTTTAAAGGATGATCTAGACTTTGGCGTACTCAGTTGCCAGTTATTTGGCATTTCGTGAGAAATGTGGAGTACCACGGTCAAAAATGGAAAAAGCCTCTTGCAAATGCAATATCGCCTCATATCTCCTCTTCCTTAGCGTTTCGGGTCAAATCCACCTCACTTTACAAAAAACTTAACCAAAAAACGTTTAAAGGATGATCTAGACTTTGGCGTACTCAGTTGCCAGCTATTTGGCATTTCGTGAGAAATGTGGAGTACCACGGTCAAAAATGGAAAAAAGCCTCTTGCAAATGCAATATCGCCTCATATCTCCTCTTCCTTAGCGTTTCGGGTCAAATGGACCTCACTCTACAAAAAACTTAACCAAAAAACGTTTAAAGGATGATCTAGACTTTGGCGTACTCAGTTGCCAGTTATTTGGCATTTCGTGAGAAATGTGGAGTACCACGGTCAAAAATGGAAAAAGCCTCTTGCAAATGCAATATCGCCTCATATCTCCTCTTCCTTAGCGTTTCGGGTCAAATCCACCTCACTTTACAAAAAACTTAACCAAAAAACGTTTAAAGGATGATCTAGACTTTGGCGTACTCAGTTGCCAGCTATTTGGCATTTCGTGAGAAATGTGGAGTACCACGGTCAAAAATGGAAAAAAGCCTCTTGCAAATGCAATATCGCCTCATATCTCCTCTTCCTTAGCGTTTCGGGTCAAATGGACCTCACTCTACAAAAAACTTAACCAAAAAACGTTTAAAGGATGATCTAGACTTTGGCGTACTCAGTTGCCAGTTATTTGGCATTTCGTGAGAAATGTGGAGTACCACGGTCAAAAATGGAAAAAGCCTCTTGCAAATGCAATATCGCCTCATATCTCCTCTTCCTTAGCGTTTCGGGTCAAATGGACCTCACTCTACAAAAAACTTAACCGAAAAACGTTTAAAGGATGATCTAGACTTTGGCGTACTCAGTTGCCAGTTATTTGGCATTTCGTGAGAAATGTGGAGTACCACGGTCAAAAATGGAAAAAGTCTCTTGCAAATGCAATATCGCCTCATATCTCCTCTTCCTTAGCGTTTCGGGTCAAATGGACCTCACTCTACAAAAAACTTAACCAAAAAACGTTTAAAGGATGATCTAGACTTTGGCGTACTCAGTTGCCAGCTATTTGGCATTTCGTGAGAAATGTGGAGTACCACGGTCAAAAATGGAAAAAAGCCTCTTGCAAATGCAATATCGCCTCATATCTCCTCTTCCTTAGCGTTTCGGGTCAAATGGACCTCACTCTACAAAAAACTTAACCAAAAAACGTTTAAAGGATGATCTAGACTTTGGCATACTCAGTTGCCAGCTATTTGGCATTTCGTGAGAAATGTGGAGTACCACGGTCAAAAATGGAAAAAGCCTCTTGCAAATGCAATATCGCCTCATATCTCCTCTTCCTTAGCGTTTCGGGTCAAATGGACCTCACTCTACAAAAAACTTAACCAAAAAACGTTTAAAGGATGATCTAGACTTTGGCATACTCAGTTGCCAGCTATTTGGCATTTCGTGAGAAATGTGGAGTACCACGGTCAAAAATGGAAAAAGCCTCTTGCAAATGCAATATCGCGTCATATCTCCTCTTCCTTAGCGTTTCGGGTCAAATGGACCTCACTCTACAAAAAACTTAACCAAAAAACGTTTAAAGGATGATCTAGACTTTGGCATACTCAGTTGCCAGCTATTTGGCATTTCGTGAGAAATGTGGAGTACCACGGTCAAAAATGGAAAAAGCCTCTTGCAAATGCAATATCGCCTCATATCTCCTCTTCCTTAGCGTTTCGGGTCAAATGGACCTCACTCTACAAAAAACTTAACCAAAAAACGTTTAAAGGATGATCTAGACTTTGGCATACTCAGTTGCCAGCTATTTGGCATTTCGTGAGAAATGTGGAGTACCACGGTCAAAAATGGAAAAAGCCTCTTGCAAATGCAATATCGCGTCATATCTCCTCTTCCTTAGCGTTTCGGGTCAAATGGACCTCACTCTACAAAAAACTTAACCAAAAAACGTTTAAAGGATGATCTAGACTTTGGCGTACTCAGTTGCCAGCTATTTGGCATTTCGTGAGCAATGTGGGGTACCACGGTCAAAAATGGAAAAAGCCTCTTGCAAATGCAATATCGCCTCATATCTCCTCTTCCTTAGCGTTTCGGGTCAAATGGACCTCACTCTACAAAAAACTTAACCAAAAAACGTTTAAAGGATGATCTAGACTTTGGCATACTCAGTTGCCAGCTATTTGGCATTTCGTGAGAAATGTGGAGTACCACGGTCAAAAATGGAAAAAGCCTCTTGCAAATGCAATATCGCCTCATATCTCCTCTTCTTTAGCGTTTCGAGTCAAATGGACCTCACTCTACAAAAAACTTAACTAAAAAACGTTTAAAGGATGATCTAGACTTTGGCGTACTCAGTTGCCAGCTATTTGGCATTTCGTGAGAAATGTGGGGTACCACGGTCAAAAATGGAAAAAGCCTCTTGCAAATGCAATATCGCCTCATATCTCCTCTTCCTTAGCGTTTCGGGTCAAATGGACCTCACTCTACAAAAAACTTAACCAAAAAACGTTTAAAGGATGATCTAGACTTTGGCGTACTCAGTTGCCAGCTATTTGGCATTTCGTGAGAAATGTGGGGTACCACGGTCAAAAATGGAAAAAGCCTCTTGCAAATGCAATATCGCCTCATATCTCCTCTTCCTTAGCGTTTCGGGTCAAATGGACCTCACTCTACAAAAAACTTAACCAAAAAACGTTTAAAGGATGATCTAGACTTTGGCGTACTCAGTTGCCAGCTATTTGTCATTTCGTGAGCAATGTGGGGTACCACGGTCAAAAATGGAAAAAGCCTCTTGCAAATGCAATATCGCCTCATATCTCCTCTTCCTCAGCGTTTCGAGATAAATGGACCTCACTTCACAAAAAACTTAACCAAAAAACGTTTAAAGGATGATCTAGACTTTGGCATACTCAGTTGCCAGCTATTTGGCATTTCGTGAGAAACGTGGGGTACCACGGTCAAAAATGGAAAAAGCCTCTTGCAAATGCAATATCGCCTCATATCTCCTCTTCCTTAGCGTTTCGGGTCAAATGGACCTCACTCTACAAAAAACTTAACCAAAAAACGTTTAAAGGATGATCTAGACTTTGGCATACTCAGTTGCCAGCTATTTGGCATTTCGTGAGAAATGTGGAGTACCACGGTCAAAAATGGAAAAAGCCTCTTGCAAATGCAATATCGCCTCATATCTCCTCTTTCTCAGCGTTTCGAGATAAATGGACCTCACTTCACAAAAAACTTAACCAAAAAACGTTTAAAGGATGATCTAGACTTTGGCATACTCAGTTGCCAGCTATTTGGCATTTCGTGAGAAACGTGGGGTACCACGGTCAAAAATGGAAAAAGCCTCTTGCAAATGCAATATCGCCTCATATCTCCTCTTCCTTAGCGTTTCGGGTCAAATGGACCTCACTCTACAAAAAACTTAACCAAAAAACGTTTAAAGGATGATCTAGACTTTGGCATACTCAGTTGCCAGCTATTTGGCATTTCGTGAGAAATGTGGAGTACCACGGTCAAAAATGGAAAAAGCCTCTTGCAAATGCAATATCCCCTCATATCTCCTCTTCCTTAGCGTTTCGGGTCAAATCGACCTCACTTTACAAAAAACTTAACCAAAAAACGTTTAAAGGATGATCTAGACTTTGGCATACTCAGTTGCCAGCTATTTGGCATTTCGTGAGAAATGTGGAGTACCACGGTCAAAAATGGAAAAAGCCTCTTGCAAATGCAATATCGCCTCATATCTCTTCTTTTTCAGCGTTTCGAGTTAAAAGGACCTCACTTTACAGAAAACGTAACCAAAAAACGTTTAAAGGATGATCTAGACTTTGGCATACTCAGTTGCCGGCTATTTGGCATTTCGTGAGAAATGTGGGGTACCACGGTCAAAAATGGAAAAAAGCCTCTTGCAAATGCACTATCGCCTCATATCTCCTCTTCCTTAGCGTTTCGGGTCAAATGGACCTCACTCTACAAAAAACTTAACCAAAAAACGCTTAAAGGATGATCTAGACTTTGGCATACTCAGTTGCCAGCTATTTGGCATTTCGTGAGAAATGTGGAGTACCACGGTCAAAAATGGAAAAAAGCCTCTTGCAAATGCACTATCGCCTCATATCTCCTCTTCCTTAGCGTTTCGGGTCAAATGGACCTCACTCTACAAAAAACTTAAACAAAAAACGCTTAAAGGATGATCTAGACTTTGGCATACTCAGTTGCCAGCTATTTGGCATTTCGTGAGAAATGTGGAGTACCACGGTCAAAAATGGAAAAAGCCTCTTGCAAATGCAATATCGCCTCATATCTCCTCTTCCTTAGCGTTTCGGGTCAAATGGACCTCACTCTACAAAAAACTTAACCAAAAAACGTTTAAAGGATGATCTAGACTTTGGCAGCTGCAGTACGAAATTTCATAAGACTTTTTTAAGGAAAAAATTTAGGTTAAAGGACATCCAAAACAGAGTCAGAAGCCAGAAAAATTTGTAAGGTTGGAGCCAGGCTAAGAAACACCAAACAGGAGTATTCTACGTCTCGCAATTAGGAGGGTACACTTAAGGAAATCAGGGGACCGACGTAAGCCTTTATAGATTCACCAAGCCTCATTTTCTAATATTTTAGAGCCCAAAACTCCGCAGTGTTTTCCTAAAACTACAAAAAAATCATGAAGATCTTTAAAAAATCTCTAGTTTTGACTAGATCAGGTAAAATCAACTACTTAGTTCAGACCTACAGTTATAGACGTTTATGGGAGTGAAGCACAAACCTTTCTTCCACAACATTTTAGGACGTTTTTCCCCTCTCAATTGACAGAAAAGACAGTAAGCTAAACAATGATAAATCTCTGATCGCCAATAGCGAATGGTCTTGCCACAGTTGTAAGTGCGCCCGACTACTGAGTTGGACGTTGCAGGTTCGAATCCCAGATCGAACACCAAAACGACTGACAAACATCCGACAGTATAACTGTTATGAAAAAGTTCCTGAGGGAGAAAAAGAATCCTTCGGAAACGGCATTAGACACTATATCCCTTCTTTTCGTGGGAAGAATATAACACACACAACACAAAGGGTTGGGAAGAGCTAGGCATTGTGTCCCATAAACCTGTCATCCCATGACAAGCGTGTTTTTTTTTTGAGGCGAAGAACTTTAACAGATAATCTTACGGCCATAACGTCTGAATATGATTCCAGGTAAGTGGGCGCCTTGGCTGGTGCAACTGTCGGAATGATACGTGTTTACACCGATCTCTTGAGAAAGTAACAAAGTATGTACTATGTACCTTATATATGAACAACGACAAAGTTACCAGCAGCCAGGAAATGGTATTTCAATAGTAACTTCAAAATAGTTTCTGACTGTAGTTTAGTTCAGTCTAATGTGTCAGTAGATTCCGAAAAGAGAAGTTACAAGCCCCTTCCCCAAGGCTGTATTACTTGCCTCTATTTGTGGAAGCAAATCTCGGTTTACAGTAAATTGCCATCAATTTTTTTAAATGGCTAATAATAGTATTGTTCTCCTGGAAAAAAGTGGCCAATTTTGTCCATAATTACATCCAGAATCGCGGAAACAAATAGTCCTTGAGGTTACAATTGTTGTGAAAAGCAGAAGGAAGTAGTTATTTTTACAGTATCGATCTTAGGTAGGAGAGCAGCGCTCCATTGTATACTTTCAAATTAACCTCTTCACACCAATCATTACTCCTTTTCTTGTTGGGAATGAATCCACTTAGGGACCTTGAGTAAGCGACAGCTGGGAGTAAGTACATACTTGCTTTATAATATGAAGGAAGCACGATGTTTTGAGTTAAATAATAGTTCCCCCATACGTGGTGTGCCTTTAGGAATCTTTATTGGGTGGCCCACTGCACCTGGCAGACTTCCCGAAATACATTTATAGAAGGAACCCTAATCGTTTATCGAAATTGTAAGACGCGTGTTATCCATGAGCGATAAAAGCAACAAAAAGGGGAAATCAACATCCGATCAGTGCAAAGTCGAAAATACAAATTATGACAAATCACTGATTATTTTATTTTCAAAAAAAATAAAAATTTAGCAATCTTTGCAGTATACACCTGGAATTTATTTTCCCTCGCATGACGCACAGCGATATGACAATTTTTTGTTTTATCAACATGAGATACACTCCTAAGCTCAATCGGTGTGTTATGTACTATCTCTGGCCGGGGTAAGCACACTGTCTGTTGTTATCAATATGTTCATGAGTTCATGATTATATTTCCACCTGGTTTGGAGGATATTACTTACTTTATAGACAAAACCCGCTGAGACTCCTCGCACACATGTCGTCTACCTAACCGTCAATTTCAATCAAATTAAAGTAACTTCTGTTCAAAATTATATCAGTAACCAAGCTAATTTAATTTATTTTATTTTCTACGGCTCCCATGAGCTCCTTATGATGATTTAATCCGCCCCACATGGTTACCCACTGATCGCTTGGCTACATCATGTCAGCTCAAGTTGATTACAATGCGGAGAGTAGACCGCACAGCCCGTTTATCGCTTGCATACCCCCCCAGGCCTATACACTTTTCTTTTTTTTACCTAGAAGTGGGGCACTGAGGAGGCTTCTTCCTGGAGGTTACCCGAGCGAAAAATGCGACCACTGCCACTTCAGTTATGTAATTTTAAGTGATAAAGATGATGAGATACTTTCAATGGAACGAAACGTGTGATAAAGCTTTTTTTTCGATTTAAAAATAGATTCGCAGCATTTTTAAGTATATAACTAAATTATAGTACATATGTTTGTATCAAATGAAACAAAAAACGTGTAGAGATGCGTGATTTCACTTGAAGCAAATGTAGGACGGCTAAAGCTGAAGTGTTATGATTGCATGTTGTGTTCGTTTGTGATTGATGACTAAGCACGGCGGCACTGCCCAGACTGTTGCAGTACGATTGAGTTTTAGTTTTTGTTTACATTTAATGTTTATATTGTTTCCATGGAAATTAAGAAGAGATGATTTAATGTATTAGGTTAGGTTGTGTTCACCAGATAGAAACTGGAGCGATCTGGCAAACTATCATATTTGCAATAAGTTTGCTTATTGGATTATTTAATATCTATTCGCGGTATCACGTTAAGCAAGAGATAGTATATTCTTTTTTCTCGTAATATTATGTCACACGCATGCATGTAGATAGTGGTTATGGATTGCAATCTATGCGATACACACTATTCAGGATAAATGTATCGATTAGGTAGGTTTTAATCTAAACATACGTACATATGTATATGTTTTGCATAGTAACTAGTCGAGAGTTCCCCTGTACGTTTCCAATGAACAAAGGAGACGACGATTGTTGGCGACCTTCAGCACAGCACAAGGTAGTATGTACACCAGGAAAATAATCAGGTTGTAAAGTGCAAAATAAGTGATGTTGAAAAGGCATTAATTTATCGATGAAGACTCATTTGCTTACGAATATGAGGTATTAATTTTTATGGAAGCAAGTAGACAATGTTTTTTATAGATGTAGACATGCACAGACTACAATATGTTACAAGGGTGACCTTACAGAACTCACAACCATTTCGATTATATACAGTCCCCGGTCCATGCAAACAACACCCACTCATTTCATTTTTACATCAAGAAATCCATTGATTTATGAAGCTACATATATGTGAATTTTATTAATAAATCATTTGACATTAATTTTGAATTCATCTGTCAGCGGAAACTACCGAGGAGGTTTCCCAATCGAAAACGAAACTTCATTGAAATATTGAGTGGCTATGAGGAGGTGGTACAAACCAACGAAACAAAAAGTAGACAAGAGGACCTTGATATCGAAAGTTAACTATTTGGTAGTGGTGTTGACCAGCTCTGGGCTGGCATTAAATTTGGTGATGGCGCTAGCATGGACTCTGTCTAAAGCGGATGAAGAGATCCTCAGTCGCTTCGAGAGAAAGATTCTTCGACTAATTTTCGGTCCCGTTCGCGTTGACGGGCTTTAGAGGAGAAGATTCAACGACGAACTATACGAGCTGTACAGCGACATCGCCCTGGTCAGAAAAATGCGCATCAGTCGTTTAAGATGGCTAGGACATGTAGAGCGAATGGACACCAATGCTCTGGCCCGTAGAGTCTTCGAATCAAACCCGGAGGGACAACGCAGTAGAGGAAGACCTCGCCTTAGTTGGCGCGCACAAGTAGAAGGGGACCTTAACCGACTTGGAGTGCGCAACTGGAGGCAGTTAGCTAAGGACCGGGCTAACTGGAGAGGCTTGTTGGTTAAGGCTCAGGTTCACCCCGAACTGTAGCGCCACCTAAGTAAGTAAGTAAGTAAGTAAATTTGACAGGTAAAACACCAAGGACAACAGAAGTAGAAGCTGGTCTTTACCGAAATTCCAATTGATTTGAATGAAAGCACTGCAAAACATGGTTAAAGATACTGCAGGACTCAAAAGACGAATTTCGACTTGATAACGATTTTTCGGCGTCAAAATCAAAAGAGTTGCTTCTTTAATCAATCTTGACCTGAACTGAATTTTCCCTTCTTCCGAATTTCCGATTAGTTTGTACACCACACATCAGACAAAAGGTCATCCAAGTTTCAAATCACAACATCAGATATTTTCAGTTCACACAGGTCCTCTACGCGTAGACTATATAAAAACAATTCACAAAGTCTTGATGAACTTATAAGAAACGAAGACTGAAACAAAACCTGTTTCCAACCAACCAAGTGATGTCATCAAAAGAACACACTTAACGATGTGATTCCCCGAAAATATCGATACAAAATTTCGAAATTACGTATAAGATGCGGCATTTCGTTGCACTTTGAATATTTTTTAAGCTCAGCTTAAATTCAACATCCCTACGCAAGGGGTTAATAGACATTTTCATTGATTTTAGAAAAAGGTAAGTAAGAAGAACAAGTGCTACAACCATGTCGATTATCGTGAAAAGGAGGAACGGAGCTATGTTCTATATTCAAACGATTCTCAGATCGACAATTGCTTTAAATGAGCTGTCAAATACGACTTAAAAATAGTCAGCTCACACGGTTGTTAGATTTTGTCCCAATTTCTGAGATTTTACTGTCAAATGACTCGCCAGACAATGTTCTTTTCCTCATTTTTGTCAAATCAAAATCAAAATCAGTTGGTTGATAGCTGTTGACGAAAAATTTGCAGATCTAATGTTAGACTCATAGCATTTCACAGAGTTTTTTTCTTTCGTGACATATTGAGTTGAAAAGTCTGAAAAAGTGCAAAAATTTCGATCGAAATGGAACAAAAAAAGGTACATGCAACGATCTTGGTATGGATTGTAAATCAGTGAAGATGATCACGAATCGCCACGCAAATGCCATACCATTGGTACGAAAGATTGGGTACCTTGGCCAATCAAACTCACCTTGTATTACTCATTTCCACAGCACAAAACGAAACTTAAAAAGAAAATAGTACCAGCAAACGTATCACACGTCAGAAATATGTCACCGGAAACAACAAAAAACCATCTTTCAAGGAATTAATTGTCAAATTCCCACGTCTGACAATTTCCAATGTCCGGAATGTCCGCCAATGATACAAAAAGGTGTTCACACGATTGGCAAATGGTTGACAAATTCATTGTCAGATGATGGTCTGATAATGAATTTCTCATAATATTGTCTGATGACGGTCTGGTAATGCTTTGCCATCCATGGGAAGAATAGGAAGGACACCACATGTGTCAGATGCGTACATTTTCCGGTTAAATTAGGACAAACAAGACTCAATATGTAATATGTCCACTAAAACTGCGGTATTTAATAGAAACCGTCGACACTTAGTACCAGGAAGTGCCCAACATCAATGTCTACCCAAGCCGTCGAATCGCACATACCTACAGTAAGTGATGTGTCTTGCGATGACGTCTATAGTCGTGCGGATATGTTTCAATTTGACACGTAATGTCATCTCTCCATTTGAAGTTTTTAATGGTTACATATTGTAAGAGACACAGGGTTTTCCCCTTTTTGTTGAAATCGATAAACTCTTGCCATGTCTGGCAGCTATATGTGCCACTTCGATAATTAAGAGGTAATTTAAGCCCAAAGGTGACTAATTTCATGAGAATGAACACTCCAGACACGATAACAACTTTTAATTACCATTATCTTTACAACATTTGTATGTATGGCAAAGTTTCATACACAATACAGAATTGTACTACAAATTTAGTTTACTCGTTTGACTAGGCTCTCTCTTAGATAAACATAGGTATGTATAGCATTCCTGAGCTTATTTAAGAACACGTAGAATGTAAATAGCAGCCGCCTGTCAAAAAGAAGGAACTACCACCTCCCCCATAGAAAATTAGCACAAAACTCATAAAAGTGTGAGGCACAAAACCGCACTCCTGCGGTACACCACTTCAAAACATAAATTTCTATTCAGTGTCATTGCAAGACTACTTTGATAAAGAGTGAGATTCAACTCACAAAAATAGAGAAATTATCTGTGCACACCTGCGTTCCTCCAAATAGAACAGAAAAGAAACAAAATTGAAAGACTGCTCATGTTCATAAGACATGATTTACGACAGGCAATTTGCCTGTCACCGATTACACTTTAAAGCACACGGCTACTAGAACAGAATACAAAGTGTTCCTCATTTCCTAGACTAGAGATAAAAGATGAAAGTAATTAAATTGTTTACAGAAATTTTTTTCGAGAAATAATGTCAATTAATGTAGTTAGCCTAAGTTAATTGCAGATTTCTTTGCTCGTCGCTCTAAATATTAATTAAGTGCGTGTATCGAAAGATCTGCGTTCTGTCATCGCATATTGAACAAACAATTACACCAACGAAATATGTATCTATAAACAAACTCAAATAACCATCGAAAGAGAGAAATACAGATTTAGCCAACACCAGAGGATGGTAGTAGACGTGCATACAATTAACATATTGTTTGTTTAAATAATGTAATTCCACTCAATTGGTTGACGTAAGTTGCACGCCTGCTTCCATAAGAAGTTAACAATCGAAATTCCTTCCAATCCCGACAACCGAGAGGGTGGCTATAATCACAACAAATAAGTGGGGAGAGTTGTAATTATATGGTAACAGCAAACCCGTTTCTTACCTATATTAGAAATCAAATCATTAACTTAAGAAAGCTACGTGTAACTTTCGTGTCAAATAATTACACACCATCTGCCGGTGGGGTTATACGGTTAAGTTTAGTGGTCTTCACTGACAGAAGAAAATGCTAATTCGTAATGACTTATAATAAATGGGACGACAGGTCGAGAAATAACCAATCTACACACTTGCTTGTGAAAAAAAAATTCAATAAAACAAGCGACAGAGAGAGAGAAACAAATCTTGTGTAAACCGGAAAAGTGTGATTTCAGAACCAAGATTTTATTTCGACTTTTAGTGGTTGAACAGCGGGTCTTTATCAGGACAGTAATCAACGATGGATTAAATGTTTTGAGTAAAGCAGTTGCTACGTGGTCCATTACTTCGGTATTCATTGCTCCTTCAGACAGAGAACAAATAAATAAGTGAAATACGATAATGAAGTCAATAGCTGGTGAGTCACTTTGACATCATATCGAGCAAATGTCAAACTGAATTGCACGAATTGTGTGTTCACTTATTGTCTGTGACTCACTGTTTTTGGGGGAGTGAACAATGGAAAGAATTGGTGATTTGCAATACTTGATTCTAGTTTAAGTAATTCACAAACAGGTAATTGCTCGCGTTCTGCTTCACCCAATTTTAAATTGGTGGGATGTTACTTGTTCTTTCTTTTTCATTTACACTGCGCGAGAACAGATGAACTAGATTTTGGTCAGACTCGTATACGAGCTTTTGTTTGATGTAAATACATTTGGTAGACTCTAGAAGACACTTCTAAGAAAGAATTTGTTTTTGTAGAAATCATTGTGCAGAGGACTATTAATTCAAACAAAAGATATAGAACAGGAATTTTGCTTACACAGTCACACAGCTTGCATTTTACATAAAAAACGCATGACGCCACGCCCACTTTAGTATGCCGTGTTGATGAAGAAAGTGGGATGTTATGTACATCGTTTGACCTGTTTCAAACTTGTAACATACTTAATTCTCTTTTTCTGAAGGAGATTGTGACGAAATTAAAGAAGAAGGAATCCAAGTTTTTAGATCCATCCTGCGGGATTCAAAAAATTTTAGTTTGTCTAAGAAGGATTCACCTAGCGTCAGATATTCGCAGAGCATATAAAAGCCATCTGTTTGACTATGACAACCTACTGCTTCCGTCAATAGCATTTGACAGAATGAGGAGATATTTGACAGCTATCAGAGTAACATAGAAGGCGCAAGGAATCTATCAAGATTGCTGACTGAACTGGAACCCACAGGCTGGTGAGACGAGCACCTCTTTACACTGCTCCAACAGCGCACAAGATAATGCAGTCAAAACTAGAACTTTGATAGGAGCATAGTATACACAATTTATGCGAGAAACGACCCATTCTCACCTCACGTTTGACATTCAAAAGGAAAACGATCATGAGAAAGTTTCTAATGAAATGGAATATTCATGCGAAAAGCACGCACAACTTGAACATGAGCCTGTTGCGTCAAAGAATTATTTTGATTTATAAGACAACGTAGTGTGGCAGTACTTGGTCGTTTAGTAGGACAAGAACGTAGAAACGAAAAGGAAAAAAAATAGACGCCCTTGTCACGCTCCTAGTCGGCTCACAATAGTAACTGACCTTGTTTAAGTATTTCTTACTATAAATGACACCGAACATCCGATTGAAACCATTTATGACACCCGGAAGTCACCGCGTATCCTTCGGCACCGTTAAGCAGAATAAACACCAAATACCATCATACCTCCTCCTAGGGCAGCAGAGAAAAAACCCCATAAGGCATACTTAGGGCGCCTACAATTCTAGGTCACCTACATATGTTCGTACGCCTCTTAGTCACTCCAATGTAATTCCATACAAATTAATTACTCACAATGAATCCCTGTGTGCATGTTCATGTCGTGCCATTTGCTAAATGCCCGTCAGTCAGTCAGTAAATTTGTGATATTACATGATTTGTTTACGCACATATTTCAACCTCCCCCCGCCCAACCTTATTGTGTACCACAATTCGCGTGGAGCAATTATCCATCTGTACGTTTACAAGCAACTAGTACATGCGTGCGCTCCGTTAAATAACGAAGACAAGACGAATACAAGAGGATAACATTTTGTTTAATTAGATTGCTCTGGATAATTGTCTCGTAATAATTCATCATCAATTTGCTTCCCCACGGAGACAGAGCGCGCGAAAAGCATGTAAAATAAGCGAACAGCTCAGAGTATAATCAATAAATCATTCGATCGCTAATAATTACATACATACACGAATTGAAGATGATCGAATTGCATCTATTGAATTGTGAATTTAATACACTATTGACACGTAGAGATGTCAGAGTGTTGATTGATTAATTTTCTAAATGGAAATGTCATTCTGTTGAATGATTTATGTAATCGCAGAATTGACTTCCTGTCAATTCGGACATGCAAATGGAGTGGAAAGTCTATTTTTGACAGTCGTATCTGACGTATACATTAAAAAATTAAATGCTTTCCAACCCTATGTCACAGATACTATATAACTTGCTGAATGTACTCAAAAGGTAACCTCATACGAACGTAACAAAATACAAAAAGGTCATCACACATTGTTCCATGAAATTGGACAATAAAAACAAAACTAAAAATAAACAAAATGACCCATATTACGTTTTTGCGAATAATAAAATAAAGACATTAAACATTGTTTATAAGTGAAGTGGAAAAATATGTTAACCTTTCAAGGTTAATGTCACCAGTGTCACAGTGTGACGTTTGTCAGACTGAACTATTAAATAACTCAAGTAAAATCTGTCATATTACGCTTATTATGCAGAAAAACTTTGGTCTTAGTTGCGATTTATTAATTTTAATTTTGATATGATTTTGATGTACAAAGGGTTGACGTTATGAGTTTGCAAATGTCAAAGAATTGCCGATCTCTTAGTCTCCTTCTCTCTAGGAAGGAATTTGGCAGGTCTTGAGATCTGGTAACCAAGTGAGGGCTATACTAAAGATTTATAAGGTTTACGCGACTGTCGTTTTCAACTGACAGCTGCGTCTCTGAATTCAGCCCGAAAATATAGTAGAAAAAGACTTACCGAAGGTGAACTCAACCGAAGTAGTCTGCGAAACTTTAGAGAGTTTTGTTGGTTGAGGTCCAGGGTAAGCCCGAACCCCACCTACGTAAGTAAATAGGTAAGTATTATGCCCACGAAAGGGGGCCCTTGCTCAAGTGGTTAGTGCGTTGGACTACGTAGCAAGTGGTTCAGGTTTGTGTGCCAGCCAAAACACCTAAACAATTTTTTTTCGGGCCCACCTCTCGCGAGTGTCTGGCAAACAAATGAGAGTAAAACTGTTTCAAGAAAGCTTCTTAAATAACGAATTGCCCTTAAGCAGTACGACCCTTCCATTCGTCTAATGAATATAACAGCTACAACACGAATGGTTGTAAGAATCTAGGCCCTGGGTCCGTTGTGCCAATCATTTATTTTATGCTTACGAAACAAATATATGTGGATTGATCTTCTGCCCCTTTTATGAACCATTTTTATGAACAACTTTTTGAGCGCCCTTAAAACATCAAAGACTAGTGATGACCTAGTTATAAGCTTTGAATGTAAGCTAAAGAAAGTACGTTGTGCAACTTCCCCTGCCTAGATTGCAAATAACAATGTTTACAAGTACTAGAACTCCAAACTAAAAGAGGTCCTGACAGATGTCGAGTAGTGCCTGAAGAGGATACTACAGCGTTTCATAAAACATTCAAATAGCCCCTCATGTGTGTGTGTGTTTAATTTACCGGTACCCCATCTGTCAAATAATCTGTCAGTTCCGAAAAAAACAATACTTAAAAACTAGTTTTGTTTTTAATTTATTTTAATTGTAATTCAATGACAGTAATCCTAAAATTTTCTATCTGCCTCTACGTCGACGCACCAGTAAAGTCTAACACACTACGCTAATAATTTATTAAGTGAAAGTGTGCCCAAATAGAAAATCCGAAAAGCGGCAGATACACATGCACAAAAATTCATTTCGTTTTGTCGTTTGGAAAGTTTATTTTTTTGTTTTGTTTCTTCTTTTTCTTTTTATTTTATTTTTACCTAGTTAGCCCGCCTTTTTTTATTTGGTTTTTCGTTGTTTAGTTATCTATCGCATGTAACGGAAACGTAGTAATTGTTTTTTCTAATAAAAAATTCAACTGAACGAGATCCAAATAAACTAAAAACTAAATCGATAAATTTGTTTTTGTATAATTTTGAGAAAAAACCTTGCAGGTGACATCTGTCAGTGTCAAATTAATTTGAGTGCTACCGTCCTCTGGCACTGATATGATACGTTTTTCCTCTTTTTTTTAGTTCGAAAACACCACAACCACAAGGGCTCTTTAGGAGAAGAAAAAATGCATGCAGCATAAAAATCATAAAAGGCTGACTGATGCAGAAAACTATGAAAAACTATTTCTTTTCATCTATTCTGCCCCCCCTTTTAGCCTGAAGCTTGAATGAGAAAATGTATAGAAATTGCAGCAGCACGTGGGTGCTTTGCCCCGATGCTACACACTGTTAGTTGTGCTGCTACACTATACTGACTGCAGTGCCATTGACATTGACATTGGAGCTTGTCCATTGATTTTCCTTCTCCTCCATTCTTGTTAGTTATTCGTTTCGTTTTTTTTTTTTTATTTATTTTTTGTTTGTCTTGCCTCGGGCGTTGGTAACACAAGGATGGAGAAAAGCTGAAGGGTTCTTTAGCTTTATTTTTCCAGATCATAAATTAGACAGATATCTCAGTTTATTTACACACCAAAACTAATAATGATAATGAATACTAATCTTATTAGACTAAGTGAGAGGAGGAGTGCAATGAATGTCAAATGAAAGCGAAATGAATGAACAGCGTTCAGGGAATTTAATAAAATTGAGTGCCACAAGGGTTAAGTGGTCATAAATCATCAAAAAAAATAAATAAAAAGGTCAATGCAACCTGATAGCCCAATAACACACATATCGATGTTAAAACAAAAATTCGAGTTGAGTTTTATTAAGCAACAGTATCTGTGTCAAAATGTCATCTTCCGGTTCGTTGCAAAAAAAAAAAAAAAAGTAGAAAAAGTTTAATGACATGCAAATTACGAAACAGTTCCTAGTTTTGCAAACGAAAAATGTAGGTTTTTGGAGAATATATACAAATAAATCGAAGATATTAACACATTTCCATAAGATTAACATACCAGCATGTGCTGGCATTAATTAATGGCTTTGACAAAAAAAAAAAAAAAAACATCAAGTTTTTTGTTTGAATAAATTTATATACGTACTGTACTGGTTTTTGGTTCTTAATGCGTTTTCGAAGCTTCGAAGTGTCAACTGTCAAGGAGAATTCTAAAATAACGTCCTTAGAATTAAGTTAAATCATTTAACAAAGCTTTGCTATAGGTGAAGGTGAGTCTTGGCCGAAATGTTAAGTGACAGACGTGTTGATGTTTGGCGGTAATGACCTAATAGGAAACGTGACACGATTCGAGTTGGAGTCTGATGTCTTCTAACGCCAACGGCCAACCATTCATTTCACATTTTATGTAATGGTAATGGTGTCGATGAACTTTGGGAAAAGAAATTTCGAAAATCAATTATGAAAGTTGGCAAGAAGTCGCGATTCTCGGCAGTTGTCACTGGAGTTCTTCTTCGTGTGGTTCTGACGAGCAGAGAAGAATGACAGCACCTAAGCAATTAATTTTTAGTTTTAGTGCCAAAAGCTGGTTCCATCAATCAATCTGCTGTGCAAAGAAACTATCTTGGTAGGTATTGATTAGTGTGGTCCAAGACAGAGTTATATGTTTGTAAGGTAAGTTTGGGAGGCAAGTCTAACCCCGAGTTCTCTTTCCAAGAAATAGGAAGAGTTTAAAATGAGCTCTTTTTCGCCGTCCTTCGATGGATTCTTCCATCAATGTTCAAACTTTCGTTCAACTTCAGAAGAAGAAGAATCGTCCAAGACTCTAACAATTCGGGAAAGCCATCAAATAAGAACAAACGTTGTCCGAAAAACATTAGTTTGACCTGAATTAACAATCTCCAATCACAAGAAATTAATAAGAAACGGATGAAGGATAATTGTATCAGTTTTCGTTTGTCTTAGCCCCACGTTGGGCGCCAAATGTTAAAATTGAGATCCGGTTCAAGGGTTCAGTAACTTAGTGAGATTATAGAGCAAAGAAAACTAGTATGATTGAACTTAACTAAGACAAAATACAGCATCTATGCTTAGTGACCATCAGCGTGGTTATCGAAGGCTCGCCATGGTCAAAAGGGAGGCAAATTACAAAAAAAATTTTCAGTAAGCTTCCCGTCATCGCAACTTCTTTACATCTTGGTTTAGTGCCCCATAATGGCTGCAACTATAGTGCAGCCACGATTTCACAGAGAAATTTGGGTTTTTCCTGTTCTTTCTAGCTGGAGCAATCGCTCAATGTCAAAAATACAACTTATTTGATGTGTCATTAAGATTTTCAATTCAAGGTTATACCTCCTCCTTCATTCGTTGTATCGCTTACATAACCTAATAAGCGACAGATAGTCACACTCACTCCAACCTTCCTCCAAAAAATTGAATCGCGTCCAGTGCAAATAAGTCTTCTGGTAAAATCCTGGCGATGGTAACGATTTATATGTCAAACTAATGCCCTCTCGGATAAAATCATTAAGCTGTACCACCCCGTCCAATTTCATTGTGAACAGGCACCCAATTAACGTTAATGTTAAAAGCCATGATCTAGCGTTAGAAAAGGACAAAATCCCAACTTGACTTTCAATGAAACATTCAAATGTCAGACCCATCTAATCAAAACAGTTCCATTATACCGCCTGTACTGCAAATAGACGCAAAAAGGGATTCACTCCATTTAGAACAATGCTTTCGGTTTCCCTTTGTTCTCTTCTATGAATATTTTCCGTCGTTTTGAACTCCTTGGCAGGTTTTGTTTGTAATTTTTAATTTACTTCCTTGGCCTTTGATTAAAAAATCCCTTGAACCCCATGTATCTTCTGTATCATGTCATCGCTATAGCTGTCAAATCCGATTGTCACTTCTTTCTTGCAATCGCATTGGAAACAAAAACTTCCTCGAATTGGGTGGAAAGTACAACTGTTATCTAGATCATGGTTCAACTTAGTTATCTAACTGCCACCCTGACCCTAACAAAACATGTTTTTATTGTCCGCTTTTCAAGGCAAGAACTTTGCAATAACTTAATGGCTTGTAATAAAAAAATTGTCATTATTAGATGCACGACAAAAACAAAAACAAAAACATCGAACATGCAAGGTTTTCTGAGCATGACATTGGATGCAAAAAGAACATAATTTGATTACACAAATGAACATCGACATCCTCGACTATGGACTTTTTTTAGTTTCCACGCGACTGACAAGACACTGACACTGACACTGACATTGACACTTGTAGTGAGATACTTATATTGCACTGTTTCATGGAAATACTTGTTATCTTTTTATGTTTCGCATTGATGTACGTGATTTTAATAAAAAAAAATAAAAAATACATGCAGACGAGTACAATTAAATAGAAAAAGGGAAAAAAATCACAATTTCAAGTGATTAGAAAGTCAATAAAGCCTGGCACAGGCTAGAACCTAAGCAAACACATAGAATACGTATCTAATTGTAGCTCGTAAGTCCGGGAACATATCTACTATTTGGACAAAGACTAAGTGTAAAAAGCAAATTATTATTTTTCTGTCATTAGCAACGGTGTTTTTTTTTTTTTTTTTGAATGCAACCGAAGTCAATATTTGCAAAATTGTTATTAAATCTGCGATTTAGTTGCATTTGCAATTTGTATGACGGGATTTGCACATGATGAATTCATTAGAGGATTTTTTACAGGAAATTGATATTTGCCAATGCAACAAGGGTTGACGTAATCAAGAGTATTTTATTGACACACTGTAAGTATGTAGTATTCGAGTGAATAGCGAAATGCATACGAGTGGAAGGCTATCGTAATGACTTCGACAGGGAACTATTAAAAGTGGAAAAAAAACAGCGCGTTCTGTTCTATAGTAATTGGATAGGTATTTGGTTTTGTAAAAGCTGAGGTGGGCGCACATCTTTTTTTACAAAGTAAACAAATTCATACAAAGAATAAGCAGGAAGTGAAACTTTTGTTTAGTCAAAAAAGTCCAGATGCGACTGAAATACAAGACCCTGTTCATATCGAACAGAAAGACTGGACTTTTGTTGACATTTAGAATAATGTCAACCGCTGTCACTCAATAAAAGGATGGAAATTAAAAACTGAGAAATTCACGAAGTAAACAAGAGAAATGCTGTGAAAAGGATTGCATTTGTTGTAAACAGAATTTTGCTGTTAAAACTTAGTTAATTTCAATAGGCGTCATATGTCAAAAAAAACTCGCGGAATGTTCAGATAGAACTATCAATCTGAACACGAAAATGTCAACAAAAAAAACCCTGTCCGTCAATCCTGTGTGAAACGACTCCAAACAGTCCAGGAAGTGTTCAGAAATAACTATTAATCTGAACATGAAAACGTCAAAAAAAATCCAGGTATGGGTCCAAGGCATTTTGAGGTAGTGCACTGTTTTTTTCTGTCAAAAGTATGCACATTGAAATTTATGTAAGAAATGTGCCCCAGTACTTCATAAATGAAATTGATTGTCTTTGAGAAAACGATGATCGAATTTCAAATTCTATATTACAGCGAAGGACTTTACGATTTGGAGGAATCAAGTGTTTCAATCCGCAAAGCATTTTAGCCAAAACACAAGAGCACACGTCAATTCGAGACAGAATTCTCCTTTGCCTTCCTGCAAACTGTGACAAAATGATGTGGGATTGATCACACTTTATCGAAAGTGAAAATGAAAAGTGAATATGCCGCTTATGACAAATGAGATGACAGCTGCTTTTTGTCTGACTTTAGCATTCTGTAGGTTAAGCAGAATTTGCTCAATAAAACAAAAATTCTCAGCTTACTCGGAAATATGTGAGTTCCATGAGTCCAGGTACGGCCTAGCCAAGTTCGTAGATATTTGAGCACAAAACCATAAGAATTTCTTTTCTAGGAATCTTGAAATTTTCTGACTTAAATTGATTGCTTAATGGGTTCTCGAGAATTTCTACAAAATATCAAAGCAACTTAAATTTAGACAATTACTTCCAAATAACAACAAGCACGCATTCGAATTACCAATTATGGAAATTCATTGTCAATTATTTTTAGATTGTTCAACGCATTAGAACTACAAATATTAAAGGCTTTTATAGGGTCCCAGGACTGTTAATGCGCTCAAAACTATTCGTGCTGTAAGTGGTATGTTCTGAGAATCAAAAGAATCTACGTACTGTCAATTCTGTGCCGTATTCGAAGTGAATTTAATGTGAACACACAGTCACGTACAGCATGGAAAAGGAGTATATTCTGATTTCTAAAGAAATATACTTCGGCAGATACTTGATACTGCGTTTACAGTCTGTGAATGGGGTACACCACTAGACTACCTACCCTGAGATGCGTACTCCTTGCATCTGAGCCAGATAAACGCAAATTTTGAAGGATCCGGCGATTCCGAAAGCCGCGAAGACTTGGTTGAAAAAGTCATCCGGGATTACACCGATAAATGGAATAGTTATGAGGTTGAAATCTTGATCTTAAAAGGTCAGAGCTTGACACAAATACAAAACATTTGCCGTAAGCGGTCTATGGTACCCTTACAACTTGCTTTGTATATTCTGGGAAAAAATTGATAGCACCTACGTACTTCCAATTCTATTCGGTATTGGAAGCGCACATAGACACAAAGACATAAAGTCCTTTGATTATAGTGCGCAAATGAAGCTGCCTCACTGTAACCACATTGAATTGGCCAAAAGTACCTTTGAGTCCGGCTAGCTAAACAGACCAAGAAAGACTTTAACCCAATTTTTAACCCCAGGATTGGGCGCTTCCGAAAGCCGAGAAGACTTGGTAAAGCAGGATCAAAAAGTCGTCGAGGACAATGAATGGAATGATTATGAGGTTGGTTATGGTTTTTTTTTTTTAAAACTCGATCTGAGACGGTCAGAGCTTGACACACGATTCGTTACATACAAAAATGATTGAGACAAAGTACATCCTTACAAACTAGTACCGGCGTTGAAGGTGATATTTTGATGAGGAGAATATTTTATGAAATAATGAACGCATGGCTGAAAACTGCACCAACTATCGAGGTATATTGTATAAGGTCCTGTCCAGCGTAGAGTGTTAACTTCTCTAGCTCTTATGGACCAAGTTTAACAATGTTCATGCTGGAGACTAATCCTGGAAAGGACAAACGAATTTGAAACCAAAATACACCATCTACCTACTGATTTCGAACCCGAACGTGTTGGTGCCGTGTCTCAGTGGTTAGTGTGTCAAACTACTGACTGAGGGGTGCAACACCAGAAGTTCTGGTACGGTCCCTCCTCGCGTGAGTGGTTCAGAAAAATTTTAAAAACTGAAAACTATCCTGAAATTCATCGGAGAAAAGCTATATTCTTGGCAAACAGAAGAAAAAATAAGCGGAAAGCCCTCTCACAAGCATCTGTGACAGGCTTGAAGGTTCATATTTGTGTTTAACGTTGCAATCGCGTCGAATGACCGATTAATAAATGAATACAAAAAAGGGTGAAGGTCGCAATATTGACAGACGTTGCTAACAAGTTATCTCTAAGCTGTTGCACCATCTAAGGAAGAAATTAAATAAAAAACTACGTGTAATTGAGTCATAAAAAGATCAAGTCATCGACATATTCTGAAGGCTGGGTACTTTATTCAGTCATAATAATTTAAGTTAGTTTTTTTTATTTAGTTTCAATAAAATGTATTTAAAAAAATTGTTATACAACTTTTTGTGTCAGATAGTTTATGCGTCACTCGATAAAAGTTAATAAAATAATCAATAGAGAATGACTATGTCGTGAAAAACTCAAGGTTCTTGGAACACAGCACAAGGTTGCCCTCTGCTGGGTGCATGGACACGAAGGTATTCCAGGTAATGAGACACCTCGGTGTTCATCCCGCCTTGCACATTGAAGCAAATGGCATGGATTAGGGCCAGAAGTGAGGCGAATAGTAGATGGACCTTCCTGTGTGAATACTAGGAGCCTATGGCCTTGCTTTGACAAGAATAGGACCAACCGAATTATGCTAAAGGATAGGAAGTCCCTTTCTGTCCTCATAGGAATTATCACGGGGCATAACTCTCTTCGGTACCATATGAGAAAGCTAAGACGAGGAGACGAGGAAGCTAATGAGGATACAACCCACTTTCTATGTCACTGCTAAGCCCTAAGCTTAGATTCAAATTTCTGGGGCGACACCTTTTCTGTGATCTTGAAGAATTAGCAAATAGACCACTCAGTGAAATTTTTAGATTCATCAAATCCACAGGGTTTACCCATGGGCAAGGGACTTTTTCCCCTATGGGTATCACAATGGGTCTGTACTGCCCTGAGCGTGGCGATGTGGTAGTCTATTCTAGTCACCTACCCACATACCTAATAATTACATTGACATGTTGACGTAAAGTACAGAATTTTTTGTTTGCCAATATAAATGTGACAGTTTGCTTATTTTTAAGATTAGTCTTACGAAAGCACCAAGGTTGCCAACCAATTGTAAAAAAAAAAATGATTTAATCAGTCAGTTTGGGTCTGTACTCGTGTGACTGAGTGATTTCATATTCCTAGATAGCGAAAGCTATCTTTTTTTTATCAGAGACACATTACCACGAGTTCGAAATGTAAGCAGTTTTTTCTAAGATAAACTGTATACACGCTACACTCATGTGCACGTTTAAGGTGCGAATGGAATTCTGATATCGTACCTTGATAACGAATAATCAAACAACTTAAAATACAATAAAAATCATTATTGATTGTAAATGAAATATATGTACTACACATCAAGCTATGAAATTGCAATTTTACTGCTAATTTGAGTTACATTTGTGTGGCTTGGGTGTTCCAGTGAATTCAACTGCATAACTCTGGAAAATCAATTCCGTGAATGAAGTGTCTGGTGGACTTCATGGACATGCATGTAACGTCCTTGACGAATTCGAGAACCACTTCAAGGGGTTTCCCTTCATAAATGTCTTAAGCCCGGGAGACAACTGGGCTTTATCAGTGATTTCCGAGCAGTTGCAATATTTCGAAGAATACCAGGTACTGGTATGAGCTCAAAGCAATGTTCATATGTACGTTTTTTAAAAACAGGTGAAACTGGTGTAAGAAACCCTAAGTCAAGTCCAAGAATAATCGTAAATTAATTGAAGTTGATAACTAGTCTCGAACAAAAATCCATTTCCATCGAATTGTACACTGGTTACCATTAATTAATGAAAACTAGACGCTAGTGGGTAACATGCCGTCCACAAGTTTGGCCAGATTTTTGGGTTTATTCATGAAAACGGAGCTGGAAGTATGCACCCGCTTATGCAATTTTGAAATTGATGAAATGTAGCCAGGTTAACGCTTAATAGAGAATAATCCGCTAAATGTTGAAAGCAATATTCACGATCATCTTGTAAAGCTCGTCTGAACTCAAACACCTCGACTACGCCGACGATGTATGCCCACTGTCTCACAGAATAAAGGACCTTCGCCAAATGACAGCAAATGTGGAGAGGGAAGCAGATGTCGTTGGGCTGAAAATTCAAATGATCAGGAGAGAGTAGAGAGTTTCCAATACCTTGGGAGTATTGTCTCAATCGATGGCGGAACCGAACTTGGGTATAGCCAGCCAAATAGGCAAAGCAAAATCTGAGTTTGGCATAGTAATGCAATTACCTTAAACACTAAGCTACGACTGTTCCGTTCCAAAGTTGAAACCGTGCTGCTATGTGGTACCTGGGTGTCCGCCACTATCACGAGGAAACTGCAAACGTTCGTCAATAGGTGTCTACGCTATATCTTAAGGATTTTCTGGTCAAACCGTATCTCAAACGAACGGTTTTATCAGAGAATGGGCCATGAACCTATAGGCACAGCCATCCGACGACGAAAGTAGCAGTGGATTGATCATACTCTCCGAAAGGGTGACAAGTCCATAGCTAGCCACACGATGCTATAGAACCCGCTTACACAGAATGGAGCAGAATAGTTGAGAAAGAAGTACGGCAACTGGGAAAGAGTTGGGAATAGTTGAGGCACATTTACACTAGGCATTGCAGAGGTCCTAGGACCGACAAGGGGATATAGGACATGAGTAAGTATCTTGTAAAGGCAGGATAAAAGGTTTTCTTATATTGAACCAAAAAAAGAAACCAGATACCAATGAGATTTGACAAAGAACGATCCTTAAATTCATCCTTAGTCCAAGAAGCCACCATAGAAGTTCCACGACTGCTCACCCACAGATTAGGAAAACTATCATTGATACAAACAGTTTTTTGAGTTTTCTGACTTTGTTGTGGTTTAGTGTGTTAAAAAGCGTCCATTTGACGAATCAAGTTTCATCAAACTTCAAGAATAGCTTAAAACTGTCGAAGATTATCGTTGAACCAAGCTTTAGACCACAGCGTTCGTTGCTATCGTTTAAGGGACGATTGTATTAGACCTCAGGCGACTATTGTATTAAAAGTTACGTAATGGGGGCCCAAGAATATATTTTTAGACAGATCTCCACGTTGGGGCTATAATTATCAGCAAGTCAAACAACAACAGGGCTGATTACCTACATACATAATGAAACCATCGATTGCCTTAAAACTGCTCTAACAAAATTCATAGGAAATAACCTATCAGGGGTTTTTCGAAAATTGCTTTTAAATAAAACGCAAATAGTAGAAAAGAGTTCCCTTTTAGATGAAAATATTCTACGAGCTCATTTTGACCCTGATGTCGTAGCACTGCCTTGATTCTAAATGGTATTCCAACAAGAACCTGCATTTCGAATTCCAATGGCTTCTGTCAGATGCGACCATCGAGGCCTGTTTCTCAAATTTTGAGCGGAAATATTCGACGTAGAAGATGATGATCTGCCCTAAGTGCTAGTGTTTCAGAACATCCAAACTTCACCACCACCTCGTACAAAATCCAACTGTCAAGTACCGATGTCGACCGATAATATGACATAATGCATCACACGTTTTCTGACGTCTTTCCAATGAAAGGAATTTGATACGCAATTGTCTTTTTAGCTATAAAACAACCACAACAATTGCTTTTTAATGTCATTTAAACTTCCAGCATCTTCGACGCCCTTGTCTTCCTCACGCTGTGATCTTTCGAATTTGCGGAATGTCGGTGACATGTGTCAGGAATTGTTAGTATTTTTGATAGATTGTGCTTACATGTAATTATTTGAGCAGCTTTTCATGACAGTTGCACTCCCGACGTGAAAAACACCTTTTAGGTCTTGTCTACGGATTGAACCAGGAACGAAGTTTTGTGATTACATACATATATGTAAATACTACGTAGATGACATATACGATCCTGTCAAAAGAGTCGCATGACAGTGTAAATGTATTACATGTATTCTTTATACCTCGTCTCTACTTTCGTGAAAATCGCCCAAACAGTGCTGAGGCTATTGGTCGAAGAAAAACTGTAGACCTGAGTCTCAGTTCACCTTAATAACGAAAAACCTACTCGACCCTCACAAGAGCTATTACGGAAGTACTTTATGTTGAGTTTTATGCAAATCTTTCCATTTGCAAGCGTATTCACCCGGTGTGCATTCAGCCGGACATATTACAAACTCTTTTACGAAAACGCATCAGCAACCAATAGACTCCAACTTATAAAGCCGGAAATAGCCACCAGCTGTCAGAGAAAAGACCTGAAATATCGACCAAAACCAAGCGATTGCAAAATGATTCGCATTTGATCCTCTTACCAGAATCAACAACCAATTTAACTAAACCAACATAGTTTACTGTCAGCGTCCAAACAATACTAAGTGTTAAATAACTTCTTAAAGATTACAACATCACCTTGAGAAAAAAATAAACCACCTGATTTTCATGTGTATTATCAAAACCTTATTAATTTTTTTTTATTCACTGTTATGGCACACTGTGAAATATTTGCACAATTCGCAACTTTGTGAAAGTTTTTTTTTTTTTTTCATTTTATCTTTCTTTCTTCATGCATTTTTTTTTTCTTTCTTTGATGCCACAATTCCATACAACACTTAGTTAACATAACCATCGTCGCAGACGGAAGAAGAAGAAAGTGAAATTTATCCGAAATAAATTACTTATTGACCAAAACTAAACGTCATGGCCAGGCAGTGGGGCGCAGTGGAGAGATGTCACTCTTGACATAATCACAATCAATGGAATTAATATGATTTTACTCCACCGATGCCCAAGATCAGATGGCCAAAAGAAAAATGTATGTCAGTCAATATTTATACCGAATTTGGTTCGTCTCACATAATATCTTCTTTGAAAAAAGAAAAAAAAAAAAAGGGTCACACCTTTACAACCAACTTCTCCATGTCTACAGACAAAATGAAGAAAAAAAAAAAGAAAAAAGTTAACAACTTTCTTTTGGCGCTGAGTAGTTACAGCCGATACTGGATTTCTTCCGCCTTTTGGTGTGTAAGGTGCATACGCACGCGCGCACCACGCCACACAAAGAGAAGAAGGTGAGGTGGTGAGACATTGGAATTTTCGCGCAGTTTTCGTCAACAAATAAATAAGACCACGAAAAATTACATAAACAGAAAAGGCCGTGCCACCAGCAGCAGCATTCAGCATGTAAAGGGTTCAAGGATCTTGTACGAGTATGGTGGCGCGATCCACCACTGACAGGTTGTCAGTTTCGTAATTTTTTGTTAACCTTTTGTAGTTTTCTTCTTCTTTTTTTTTTGTTTTTTTGCAACACCTTCTTGGCAATATGGTGCATTCGCATAGGAGGCCATGCAGACCGCTGTGCATTTGGAGCATAAGGCAGCAACAAGTGTTGGTGTTTATGTCTTCTTTGAATAAATTGCTTTGGGAATATAGCTTTGGCGATTGGCGCGCAATTTCTCGTTAACACTGGGTGCTGCATTATGCAATGTAGGCAATTTATGACATAGACAAGTGTTCGTCGGCTGTAATCGCAATCAGTTTAACAAACCTGTCAGGGTGTCTGCAATAGGAAGCTACGTCAGATATGATAATCTTTATTGCGTTTGCACCTTTCATGAGATCATGAGAAGTGGCAATTGAGCACAGGGATAGCATATGTTTTCTTAATCTCTGACATGACGGAGGACAGTAACCAAATGGCAACAAGCGCAGAATGAGGAGAATAAAATACTGTTCACGACAGAATCCTTGCAGTGTACCGCCATGTTTTAACCGCCACCATCTGTCAAATTAATATTTAATTTGATACATGAGCATAATGAAGAGGACAAGCTCCATCTTACACACCAAATACGGCTTATAATGTGTCACCCTACAGGAAGATGCTATAACTTTCGCAAATGGCGGGAACTGTCAGTTTTTTCTTTGTAAGTAAACGGATGCAGAATATACTGTATACCTCAAGATCGCAGAATAATTTGGAATAATTCGTCAGAGATTTCTCTGCTGTCATGTGGAGATCAAGTGGTTCCAATAGGACGGTGCAAGACTAGCTCGATATTGAACATTTTGAAGAATGCGTTTCGCTCATGTCATGTAGGCATTCGGAAGGAGGCGGAATCCGACTTCTTCCCTATGAAAGGTTTACTTGTAGATATGTAGTTCCTCGCATCGTACCTTTCACCACAGAATAGCCACGCTCTTCGACGTTTTAACATATTTGCCTACAGTAAGCCTGTTAAAACAGTACATTATTACGGACATATGTCATTGTATACTTTGATTTGTTTACACTAATCCATTCTAATAGAAATTAAACTGCGTTGACAAACAAAAGCCACAACGCCTACGTAATTAAACCAACATTTAACCCTAATACACATGATTTACGTCAAATTTAATTATCTTTCTCGCGTTTTAAGTTTCCATTGCACGTTTACGAGTAAAGCCAAATAAATTCCACATATGCTTACTCATAATTCATCACTCATTCAAGAGATGTCATCTATCCAACAAACTCTACCGCGCGTCAAAAGATGACTTTTTTTTCTCTCCTTTTTTTTCTGCTTGCTTTCTGCCTTCTCTTGTTCGAAGAAATTACCGGCAAAAAGTAATAAGTAAATATTGTGAGCGAAAAAAAGAGAAAAACGTCAAAAGAATCGATATACATGCGTACAAAACCCGATTGAACGCCAGGGAATGACGTAATCATTCGTGTTAAACGAAAGAATTATTACAAAAAAAAAATCACACCACTTTTTTCCAGAGTTGGTGCTTTTCGGCTAGGCGGGTGAACACACTCTTGATTATCGTGGAGGAGTTCTCTGGCTAATTATGCGGTTCATGACAGACTGTCATAAAATTTAAAATAAAAAAAAGCAGAGTAAAACATTTTGTATTGTCTTTAAAAAAAAAATACATTTTTCAAGCTGACACGATGCAGTTTAGGAGTAAAAATCTCCCACGAGAGATACAATACATACTTGTACTGCCAGTGTATGGTCTGTGAATCACACCCACCTGACAATGACACGAGACAACTCTTGCACTGTGGAACCGTCAGTGGTTGCCGACGGAAAGATTTAAAAATTTCAAATAAAAACATGCGATGATGATGCGCACGGGTGTTTTTAATGTTTGTCCGAAAAACAAATATCTGCTGAGAATGTACTCGTATGTACGTCATAAAGATTTCAAGGACATAAAATTTAAAGCGCCCCGCCGAGTGTCGCGCGTCGAATTTACGCAGGGGAGCTAGCTCTGCGAGCTTATCTACTATTTATGTAGTTATTTTGATCAGAGCGTTGGAAGCTTACCTACTATCGCTTAGGTTGAGATTAAACAAACATTTAATGGCTAGAAAAGCATTTCTTTTTTTTCGCAGAGGGTAATAAAGTTTGACCTTCGGGTACCATTCTAGAGCTCAATGACAGTGGCACAAGTTTGCGAATAACTCTGATCAGAATCTGTCTTAAAAATACCAAGTGCCTCATACTTTGACTTAAGCCAGTCGATGTTAACACGTGCGTTTCTTTCTACAAACATTTTAAACACCTATTCAATAGGAACCTTGCTAGTCTAGAAGTTCTTCTTATAATAAAAGAACTTACGACTAACTACCTTCTCGTATAAAAATAGGAATTCTGTCAGACTTTGTAGGACTAATCAACGAACGTGTGTGGTGAACTATGTTAGGGATTACTGACGCAGATGTACGCGGATGTACTGCGATGGTAGGAGCATCACGAAAGACAGATGTGAGTACCACAAAATATTTAGTTCATCTTAAAGGGAATTTGGCTTAGAATACAAGAACATTGTCAAGATCTACAGAGAAACTATGGCGCCCAATGACCAGAGCTAGTTCTTCTTCATAACCGAGCTCAAAGGCTTCCATTGTGAATTTAATAATATTTACTGATGCAGTTTGTTTAAAGTAAAATATTTTAAATAAGTTTGGGAGTAAGGTACTCATGGTAAAGGTTTATCATTTTTTGTAGATTACGAGATGTGCTATTGAGCAAACAAGTTCTTGCAGTGTTTGTACTAAACAACGACGCTCTTCTTCCACGAGCCGTTCTCCATACAGATTTGCATGGAAAAAGAAAATAATTTTTCAGTGTAGACCATTTGACCTCTTTGCTTTCTAAGACAAAATGTTTGCAGAAAACGGTTTCTACATCTTGTCGTGTCTTGCTTTTATTGTCTTTTCCTTTACGGATTGTACGTTGCAATTCAGTGTGTCACCCTCGGCTTGTCTGTCAAAGGTTCAACAGCGAAAAATACTATAAGCATGGTGGCATTAGATGATTCCCTTTATGGGTCATAGAGCAATACAGTACAAGCAGTACATATAGTAATAAGTATAGCAGCAGAATTCTACTCAAAGGTACTGCAAAAGCTGCTGATATCATAGGATGATTGTCAATGCACAAGAAACCAAGAAATCAAATTGTAAAATTAGCAAGTTATGAGTTGGGAGGTTATGGTCCAACTTCCTGGACCAACACCGATCATTGCTATACTCGCCTGGCGTAGCGAAACTCCCAGATATGAACTCAGTTGGAAATACAAATATCTCGAGCAACAGAGGCATATGAGCCCAAGACTTAGCTTCGAGTTATAATAGAACAAATCACATTTTTTGGGTAAGCAGTCAAGTTGGTAAAACAATGCCATGGATTTCTTAACAAGGAATAGTAACTTTGTAAACAAGAAGACGAAGAAACATCCATTTCACAGTAGATTACTACTTCCACCACGTATTGCCTAACAAGCAGCCATGTCAATCTTTTAAAAATAAAAAACCCAGATTATTTGTAAAATGGTACCTAAATCACTTTACTCTTGAATGCATTTTCGAATTACTAAATAGACTTAAATTTTCAGTTTCAAGGAAATAAGCGAACATTGCTTCCAAGACATTTAAAAAAGTGTCAATATGCATGTATGCAGGGTATACCTGAGTTTATGCAACTACTGAACTAAATGAGTTCTTGAACTGGTAAGCGAAAGCAAATAAAATGATATTGGAAACTACTGCTGCACTTTTTGAAGCTCTTCTTTGTAAATAGTTTGTTTCTGAGCTACACAAGCCTAGCAGAAACCTGGCTTCTCTTAGATTATTTCCTATTTTCGAGTGGCTTTTCAGTGCCTGTTGTATGACCGGGCATGATCTCACTACATCATCGCCGCTCTGTACTAGAATTTTCAGAACGAGAGAATACATTAGATAATTTGCAAAAGGACCAATCTATCCTAGACTTGCTTCCTGACCCCAGGAGCTAGCTACCGTAATTTCCACAAAGAAACCACAGTTGTTTCTACAGACACGCAATGTTGTTTTTCCTACTCAACGTCTAGTTGACACCTGTCAGATACCGTATACCAAACAAAATGTTCAACAAATTAATGAGAACACCCTATATACGTGAACTGGTTGAAGTAGCCTTTACCAACTCAATAATAAATGAGTTCATTTGTTGGCCAACATTATCTTCAGACGGCGGGTTTATTACTTTTCGAGTGAACACCATATATGTAGGTGTCATTATCAGACATTTCCTATCAAATATGACAATGATTCACACCTGGTTCGCAAAATCGATGATCTTATCTAGCGAACGTAACTCTTTTCTTCACTACCACTGTGCGACCCCCGTGTCCGAGCCACAGCCAACAGCAAAGTCAAACGAATTGCAAATTAAAGGAGAGAAAGGAGAAGAAGCAGATAAAAGAAAAAAAGAACGAGCGCCACTCTGTGCAAAAACTTGTTATCGTTCCGATTCCCTTATTTTCCATAGAAAATTCACAATCATCAGACCTCCTTCCTGGTTAAACATTCACAAGCATCTATTTTTATCATAATCAGACCATGAGAGACACAGTAATGAAATGTATCCACACCGCCGACCGACTACTGTCGGACCATGTGCGTTTGGATACCAACACATTTTTTTTTTTTTTTTTTCATTTCTTTTCGGGGTGGCTGCTCGCGTGATTCGATTTGCGCTGAAATAACCACCCCCACCGCATCCGCGTCTGCTGTACTATTCATTCAGCGGCAGTTAGAAGGGAAACCAACCCACCCCACCCCAACCCAGACCGTGCAAGCACACACACGCCCACTGTAAACACTTACCTTGGCCTATTTTGCATAAAGTGCTGGCCGCCGAATATCACCAGCATATAGATGCCACAGTAGTAAAACACCCAGGTCCAGTTCTCCAGCATCCATTTCCGTGTGCGCTGATGAATGAAATCATTTTCGAAGTCGAAAATGTACGAATAATTCGGTGTTACGCTTATGTCCATCATCTTGGCTAGCTGGCTAGCTGAAGCTTAGTACTTCTCCGATTGGGATTTGCCAAAAAATTGATTAAAATTCCGAAATATCTAGTTAAACGATTGTATCCGGTTTTTTTTCGTTTTTTTCTTTTTTTGTTTTTTTTGGGAGGGGTACTCTTCTTTATCGTTAGTCTCAGTGGCTGTTGGAATGGACAGGCGAAGGCGATAGAACACACACTGTCGCGGAATGTTGTGGGGAAGCGAGAATCCGAAACAAATTATGTCACAAAACAGACACGACAAGAATCAAGAAATTATAACCGAAAGTACCGGGCAAATTAAATACACCACTATGCTGGCTGGCACACAGCAAATGGCCAGGGACAAAAAGAACCGGAGAGAGGAAAAAAGAAAGCTAAAAACTGAACTTTTCTCTACGGGGTTCGCATGCAGAAATTTATATATCACTCTTCTATTTTGCTTGTTTTGTGTGTGAATTTTGGTATTGGATTCCTGGAGGAGGACGACGCGCGAATTTCACTATAATTTGGCGAGAAACACAACCGACGATTGAACACACGTTGATTTTGACGAATTTGATTTGAAAAGAAATGTTCGGAGGAGGAGATTCAACTCAGAAATTTTGTAGTTTAGATGAAGAAAAAATTTTTTCTTCTTTTTTTTTTTTTTGCTTGTTTCTTACTCCGAAGGAATTTGCTTCCACACTTCACTGTGTTCAATTCGACAGCCGGCGTCTGCGTCTGTCAGAAACGAAAACGATTCATCGGTTTTATTGTGAATGGTGGGAATTTATTCGAATTGGATTTGACGGCGCTCTGGCTCTCTTGTCGCGGTGTTTTTCAGCAATTCAGCGGTTGGGTTGGTAGAGGTGTGATGCCACTTTTTCAGGAATACTTTAATCGCAGTAAAATAAAATGTGAATGTTTATATTCGAAATAATGAAATGAGACATTTTTAGGATTGCTGGCGTAAATCGAACATGGTATAGTGTAGGGGAAATATCTGCTAATGCTGTCGAAGACAACATTCAGTGAAATTGTGTGAATCTTCCTTGCACTGGTTTGTGGATCAAGCTTGACCATAGCCTGTAACATGATAGGAACTACGTGAAACTTTGATCGATAAGGACTGTAAGGTACTTTTTCGGAGAGGAAAAGCTGTTTCCTTTTCTTTTCTAAGACCACAGGCAGGTTTAGAGATCTTGTAATTGTACACTTATCAGTGATAGGTAACGATCGACCGAATATTCAGATACACAAAGCACCTTTGTGTCAAAGTCTACTCCTGATTTGAGTTATTCAGCAACCCTAAAGGTGGTTTAGACGTGCCGTGAGGAGATCTGGCATAGACCAGTGTCTATTCCGCCGCAATGTTGGTTAATAATCGAACAGGTTGATGGACATTGTTAGAGACATTTACTACGGATGTATGCAGAGTTGAATCCTGTTTGATCTGATTCGAGTGGGCTCGACTCGAAAATATACGTAACTACCTGGATCTAGGAGTCCAACGGATAGCTGTCGGTGAAAACGTTGGACTACGGAGAGCACGCGGCTCCAGCTTTAATGCCTAACCAGCATCTAAAATTTCTGTCAGATCTCTCGTGAGCGTTTGACAAACATCCACTAGGCCCTGATTTCTGGCCCTAGGTAACATTGACCTGTCGTTTTTTCAGTTTCCTTCCATTTGTTCGACTTTTTCCAGAGATGGCCTTAATGCTCATCTGTCAGTCACCAATGTTTCAATTCATTTTTGACTCAATTTTTCGGTGTGTGCAATGAAATATCAACTCAGTTTCGACTCGACCTTTCAATCCTACTTATATATCCATACACATTAAACATCGACTAAAATGTTACCACATTTTATACCAAATCACTTCTTTGGTTAAAAAATAAACTTATCACCTGGCAGTGCCTTACCAACCTGATAGCTGTCAAAACATATTTCCTCGAGCCGCGAAGATTAAATTGCATTTCAAATATTTTTCGCGAAAAAGTAGCTAAAAATGCGACGTTCTGGTGCTCCGTCTATGAAAACCTCACTTAACCGCAGGACCGAGATCCGCCCAGGCTTCACATCAAAAGAAACACAGAAAACTCCCACACAGGATAGCGCAATCACTTCATCCACTTCGAAATCCATAGGCAAAGAGAATGCTTGCAATCGTTGCGAGTTCAGTAAAACTCTTTTTAACATCGTTTGGAGAAAGATCACCACAAAGAAACATAAATCCTGGGAAGGTGATGGATCGCTTGAGGTAAGGGACAAAGTGTGTATTCTTAAAAGTGAAACTGGACAGTTTTTGGGCAGCTCCAGTGCCGTCAAAACCGAAGAATTGGTCGAAGGGAGCCTCATAGTCATAAGCGGAAAGGAAGTAGAAATTCAAGATGAAGTTAAGGATTTCCAAAAGTTTTATGCAAATAGAAAGCTTCTTCAGGGATCTACCACCGAGTGGAATGAACCAGATGAGAAGAAAAGAAAGACCCAACACAGCTTCTTCTTTCCTATGATGCACTTGAGTGCTCCTAGAATGCCGACAAAAGTTTCAACAAAGACAGAGATTAGGACGAACATCAGTGTAGAACCTTTGATCCTTCCAACGCCAAATGATGACAGGAGATTCAACAAGCTGAATCGACCAATTTATGAAGTGCGAGTTGCACCGACGTTGCTGCAACATCTGCGTCCTCATCAGAGAGCCGGAGTTTGCTTTTTGTATGAATGTGTTATGGGTTTTAAGAATCCAGATTTCTACGGTGCCATCCTCGCCGATGAGATGGGCTTGGGCAAAACACTACAATGTCTAGCACTATGTCACACTCTGCTGAAGCAGGGTCCGTTTGGTGGAGATCGAGTCTTGCAGAGAGTACTGATAGTGACCCCAAGCAGCCTCACCTCGAATTGGAACAACGAAATCAACAAGTGGCTGAAAAATGAACGAATGTATGCGTTTGTCGTGGATGGAAAGCACAAACTCCAGCAGTTTGCCCATCAGACGCACATTCCTTTTGTCATCGTTTCTTACGAGATGTTCCTAGGACACTCGGATGACTTTCGAATGCTGGACTTTGATCTGGTCATCTGTGATGAAGGGCATCGATTGAAAAACAGTGCCACGAAAGTTTCTATCGCCCTGCAGGAGTTGAACATCCAGAGAAAGATAATTTTAACTGGAACACCAATTCAAAATGATTTGCAAGAATTTTTCAGATTAGTTGACTTTGTAAATCCAGGCATACTTGGAAGCTATCAGGAATTCAAGAGAGAATTCGAGAATCCAATTGTTCGAAGTCAAGCACAGGAAGCAGACGAAGATACTAAACACACAGGAGCCGTAAAATCCGAGGAGCTTAAGTCAATCTCCAACAGCTTTATACTCCGAAGAACACAGTCCGTAAATAGCAAGTATCTTCCAAAGAAGCGAGAGTACCTGGTGTTTGTCAAGCCATCAGAGTTGCAGCAATTCCTCCTAATCCGAGCATTGGACCTTTGGGAGTCGCAGAAGGAAGATATCCTCAGAAACTTGAATCCTCTTCAAATCATTACAATTCTCAAGAAAATCTGCAATCATCCGTCATTGATTGCCAGTACCAAGTCGTCCAACATATTCACAAAGGCTCTGGAGAAGTTTCTACCTGATTGGGCAGAGATGGGTCCATTTGATTCCGGAAAACTGGATCTTATACAGAATTTCCTCACTGACCTTGCATCGAAAGACGAACGAGTAGTTCTTGTCTCGAATCACACAAAAACTCTCGATATGTTGCAGGGCCTTTGTGATTTTTTAAACCTGGGTGTCACCCGCCTCGATGGAAGCACACCAGCGGCTGAAAGAAACTCCATCGTTACGAAATTCAACGAGGAATCATCAACTTCGAAGGTGTTCCTTCTTAGTGCTAAAGCCGGTGGAGTTGGACTCAATCTGTGCGGCGCATCGCGGCTGATTTTATTCGACAACGACTGGAATCCGGCTACTGATCAGCAAGCAATGTCTAGAATCTGGAGGGATGGACAGAAGAAAGATGTTAAAATCTATCGCCTGGTCACAGCAGGAACGATAGAAGAGAAGATCTTTCAGCGACAAATTGCTAAGACCGCGCTAGGAGGGTGTGTTATGACGAAAGACGATGCGGCGGGAGCGTTTGGCAATGAACCGTCAATGAAATTTTCCGCTGACGAGCTGACAGATCTATTTGGGCTGCCAGTCGATTTCGATACCTGTGCTACTCACGAAAACCTACAGTGCGATTGTGAGGGACGAGGGAAGCTCAGTGAGGGAAGTGAGAGTGGGACTTCTAAGGAGTCTCTTCAGATTAACGAACTGGGGCGGTGGGAGCACTATGGAGCACCTTTTACTGAGGGTTTCTTGGAGGTAAGACGGGTTTCTTGTTGATTTGATTGTTGCTAAATTGATTATTTTGTTGCAGGACGCTTGCCTTGGTTCTTCCGCCGAGAATATATCATTCATCTTCTCTAACCAGACTGAACTATGTTAGAAATCTTGTTATTTATTTATAATTATATGTTTCATGTCTACATAAGTATGTACATGGAAGTACTTGTGTTTCATTTATGACTGCGTCCAGTAGAACTCAAGGATGTCATAAAAGGGTGGTCATTTATTTTGTGCTCCATAATAAAGTTTCTTATTCCTTTGAGCCCTACCTCGATCTCCACACCCTTGGAGGCACATAATTCTATGAGAGAGTAAGTATACATCATCAGCGTAAGCAGTCAATTTTTCTGACTCCCGCCGGCAATGGATCATGTCGCAGTTTGCTAATCATTATAAGTAAACGAATGAAGTATTCAAGTACCCCATTTTGGATCTCGAATTTCTTAGAGAAACTTGCTCTGTCCGGAACATATCCGGACATACTTGTTGACACTTATGAGTGCCTTTGAATCGAGAAACAGGAAGTGAAGTGGCAATCGCAGAGTATTGATAAAGCCTTCGAGTTTTCCTCTAATTTTTTCCACTCATTAGGATGGCTATCAATCCCATAAGCTTTCTCAATATGTATTGCAATGGAACCTTCCAGCTGTTTACTTTCGTCGATTTGTCTCCTTCGAAAAACCAAGTTCTATGTCTTAGGTGGCAAAAAAATTTGTCACCAGAACATAAAGAGTTTCCAAGCCTATCGAATTCGGTAAGAATGGGTCATTAGAAGAGCAGGTTTGTCCATATTTCGCGACAAATGTTTAGAAAAAATGTCCACAGACCAAGATGAGAAACAGATAAAATGAATATAAAGAGCCTCACTTGTCGGAACAACTTGCCTTAGTTGCTACTCATTGGTAGAAAGGAGCTTCAACAGATTTAGATTGACCCACATACCCACTGTTTAGCAATGATTTCAGGAATGCAAATCTCGTCGTATAGAAATCTTTGCCTCATCTTTGTCTAACCCTAACTAAACTAATAGAAGCCCTAACTTGTGATATAATTTTCTTTTCGAGTTTTCTACTGTAAAAATCTTTGAAGGATTACTCACTTTGGTTTCCTACTCTTTTGTTCCCGTGGGGTGTTCTTGTAAATCTAGCTTCTTACTCGATGGATAGTTTCGTTTTCATTATATCTCTGAGTGTTATGAACCGATTCTTGATTTATTAGTTAAACCACTTCTCTGTGTATGCAACAAAAATAAAAATTAGCAATTTGTGTGAAGGGTTGTACAAATTTGTATACCATTTGGTATGGATTCGGTTAAGAACTACGGCCTGGGGTGTGTTATAAACTTGAAAAAACAAAAATAAAGAAAATCGTTCGAATCGTTCCGGTAACGTAAAACCTTGTCCGCGACTTTCGCTTACCAAAACTTCTCCATTCTCTGTTAAGCGTTTGTGTATTATCTGTTTATGAATTATTCTTATAAATTCCCAATAAATATAACGTATTAAATGTCATAAGAAACATCTGCGATTCATTACATCCATCAGAGCACAATTAATCATCACTCTCCAGCGAGATATTGCTACCGAATCTCTGATACAAGTGTGCTTTTAGCTCTGCCATCTCCGATTTGATTTCGTTGGTTTTCTTCTCGATAGCTTTGACTTCCTCTTTGATTTTCTCTTTCGCCTCAGCAAGGAGTTCCTGTTAAATTTAACAAATTCTCCATATACAACCTGAAAGCATTATGTATTCCATCACTTACTTGAGTTCGTGAAAGATTGTGCGAGAGGAAAACTTCACCAAACAAAAATGGAATCATCTCATCCTCATCGAATAGTTCGATTTCTTCGGATGCTTCTTCTAGATTCTTTAATTCGTTGTTTCTCTGTTCTAATTCAGCCTTTAGATCATCCATTCGCGCATTGTGCTTGGCGAAACGATTGATTTTCTGTTGATCCTCGAATGAGATGTGTACATCATCCTGGGCGTGAAGGTGAGGTTATTGGTTAGAATTTTTCAAATTTATCAAATTCTGTATTTATTGTGAAATATATTTATGTGAAAATGAAAAGTTTAATTACAGCTTGAAGGTTTGCAACTTTTGCAGCCATTATTGGTGATTATTATTTATTGTTTTAATGGAAAAAGCGAGCAGATGATAAATGTTGTAGCCTACGGACGGCGAGGAAATCGAATTTGTCATTTGCGAAATGTCAAAACAAAAATCAGAGCTGCCAACTTATAGCGTGTTGGTGATTTCCTTCTATTGCATGGCAATGATGGCTTGTGGGTTTTGATGTGAATAGACGCCATTTGGCAAATATTTGCATTTCCTGCTGTTTGAATTTAAATATAATTTGAATAGAGTTTGAGCGTGGAAAGTACGCATTTATTTCGGGTCCCCTCTAGAACGTAGGGGTAGTCATTTATTTTCAACTGAATAGAAGGGAGGACACCGTCTTGTGACCATCTGCTTCTGATTTGGGTTTAGCAGTTCTCTCTAAATGTCTGTCTGTCTAAATGTCAGTTCTTCCACGCACTTAGTTGTTGAGGAGAACTATATTTACGTAACAGGTGTTTCTTGTTACTCGAACCTAGGGACTTTCTTTCGAAGATTCTATTCGTCGTTTATTCTGTCGTCTGGGTGCTCCAACAAGTAGACACATTTCCGGAAGATATTTCCTTCCGTATTTACACCTACCGTGCGCACTGTTTGTTTTAGTAGAATATTTAAAAAATCACAATACAGCATACATATATTTGGAATAGTTCAGAGGAACTGTTTCAGAATGGCACATTATCCCCGTGTTTTCCAGCGGCACGTGGCTTAGCTGGGTCAGTTTGACTGGGATCCCAAATTCGGCTATAGCCATGTAGAGTTCAAGACGATATGCCGCATTGAACTCGATAAAGAGAAGGTGAATTCCGACTTGAAATTCGTTGGTCCCTCCAGGGTTTGCTTTAGTGTGAAAATTACGTAGATTGTCGATCGTTTATCTGCTGAGACTGAAGGCACACTGGTACGTCATGTTTAGTGTGTTTCAGACCTTCACATGCGACATTAGGCAAGGATATGCCTTGATAGTTCTTACAAGACATAGTATCGCCTTTCTTGAAGATGGGTCATATAGAGAGAGCTTAATGACATCAAGTCATCGGCATGGCATGCACTCTACCAAAACATCACCACTATATTTGACAAGCTCCACTGGTAGGCCATCAGAGGCTCTCTCACCCTGATGCTCCTTAAGTAACTGCTGGAAATGCTCCTTAAATACATCTACTATTCCCTTCGTTTCGGTGAGTAGCTTTCTTTCACTGTTTCAAACAGCCTTGAAACAGATTGTGAGCCTATGTCAATCGACTCAAAACTAAGGTGGATCGTCCTCCTGTTGATACTTAGACGTTTGCTTGTATTACGAATATTAGAATTTTGGTCACCCTACGCGGGGCTAATGCAATTACACTGACTTTCTTGCACTTAGGACTGACTTCACCAAATATCTGCGCCAGTCTAGTCTATCCGATGGTCATGCTGAAGAATGTTTCTGGGTGTTCGTAAGAACTTAGTGTCTCTTAGCTCTTGCTAAGCATCTCACTGTAACACTTCAGTCTGTGATACTTGTGAAGGGATAAATAAACCTCGATGTACATAGTCTGAGACAGTATATCCATGATCTTGGCTTAGAAACTACCCAAAGTTTACTACAAAATCTAAAACCCTTTCGAAGAACATTTAGTCACCAGTGAATGCGTCTTAGAAAGGTACGGCATATGTGTGACATAAAACAAAACACATCCATTACCTATTCAATTTGCATTTTGTTTTGTTTTTACTTTCATTATACATACATTATGTTGCCTGCAATTTTCCACTATCAAACAGATTAGTTGCGTGCAAATCCAAGGGAATTTATAAACTCCGATTCGCCCATCAGCGGGAAAGTATCTCTCTTTGTCTCGGATAGCATCACTGAAAGTAACAAAAGAAATGCGAATTCACCCATCGACAGACGGTTTTATTATATTTTGTTATTTCTATTTTTCTATTCACCTTTTTTTTTGTATTTCAATTGAATTGCAGGTTGCTGGGAAGTGAGCGCATTCACAGAGCAAGTACGGCAAGAGTAGTGGGCTTATCCAATCAAGTGTGGAACAATCTCAAGTAATTCGTAATGCATGGTTAGAGGAGAAATCACTGAAGTAGCGAAAATAAAAAAAAAAAAAAACAAATTTAAATTATTACTTGTTGTTTGTCGTAATATAATTTTTTGTTTCTGTTCTTTTTTTTTGTTTTATTATTATTGTCTTCACTTGTTGGGAACAGTGGCGGTAATTTGTATTATTAGAGGATAAATTGCCCCTGTGATCGCCATGCACTGGTGTCATACTCTTAAGAGTGATTTGTGTTTTGTTTTATAAGAAATTGATATAGAAAAACATTAATAATAATTTATCTGGCAATTGTTGAAATTTTTGCTAATCGCTTTAGTTGTTGGTGAGCGTGGGACTTTTGCAGATGTGTCTTGGCCACAGGAACAATCAGCATAAATGAGTAATTAGTTAACTTTGGCTATTAGGGTTAACTTACACATTTCCTGGTTTATATAAAGGCATAGAATAAACTGTCATCGAAGGAAAAAGTTTCACTGACACTAAGTTCTTTAATTGCAATCTTTCGAGGAGTGAAGCTAACAAACTTTTAACAACGAAAATGGCAAAGGGCAGTGGAGAGCAGGTCAGAATTCTCACAAATTCAGTAGAATTGAATATTTTGCGAACCCAGAAACAGATTATGTGAGGTAGATCCAGGATCTCAGTCTGGGTTCGGTGGCGTATACGTAACCCATTTTTTCATACATTTTTCCTATTTTTCCCAGCCATAGCGAGGCAGCAGCTAGGCTCCTTTGTGCTCGTGGACAGAAACAGAATATCTGACTTGACTTGAGCCATGAGGAGGTAGATTCAGGATCTCAGTCTGGGTTCGTATACGTGAGGATCAGTATCTGGTTCGGTAACGTATACGTAACCCAATTTGTCATACATTTTCGGGACAACATTTTTTTCTATTTTTCCTAACTTTTTTTCCTCGTTTGTGGTCATGATGCACAGAAACTGAATATCAGAACATGGCACAAGAATTAGTCTGAACAACTGGAGCCAGCGTCTAAGACAGAAGTTCTTCGATTAGAAACTCTTAAGGATTCGGGAGTGCCTTACTCCTACATAGATCATGCTATTATCAATGAAAATATCTATAAAACAATTTGCATTGCCATCCACATTGTCTACTCATCCAAATAGTAAGTCAGTCAATCTAGCAATCTAGCAGCTTCTACAGAAGTCATTGGCGAGCGTATTAACGAGTTTTTCTTTCTGATCAGACTGTTGGAGCGTTTTCGATCCAAATTGGGCTAGGCAGCATGAACCTTAAGCAATAGTTTTACTATAGCGAATCACCTTAATCACGTCCATGTCTTGAAATGTTTCTGCGTGTACTCATGTTGTTTCCTTGACTCTGGCTGTCAATTGGCTTTTCAAACTTCCTTATGTATCTTCTGTAAAAATTTGCCTTTCTTTCCCATCTGTAAGAACTATCCACAAACATAAGTCCTCCACACTTAATCATTTCTCTCGGAGTTCAGAGGGTTCAGAGAGAATCTCTTTTTGGCCTTACCCAGCCCAGACTGTGTTCGAATTATGTAGCTGCACAGCTGAAATTTTTCTTGACATGAATTACCTTGTCATGCAAGATGTTAATGACGCAAAATTGCCCAAGTTACTACATGCGAAAAGTAAAAGTCGAAATGATTATCTTATGCACATCCATATGAAAGTATCTGCAACTAAGAAATGACTAAAATCTAAATAGTAAATATTAGCACACATAATGGCAGAGAAGAGGAGTCCATAAAAAATGTCTAATTTTCCAGGTTTTCATAAAACCCATTGCCTTTTGGCACCCGGCCTAAAGTCCCGTCTCGGGAAGAGGTTATCTCATAAAATGCCTGAAACCACTTTGGAAAGTTTAAAGCAATTCCATTACCAGTGTGCACTGCAATTTCACTCATAAAAGATTAACCACCTAATGAAAAAGATATAAAGATGCAAGCCGCCGCTGATCTCTTATCTTTCGGCTCTAAACGAACAGCAGCCCGATGGAAGTCATGTATCTATTCTCATTTTTAAATCATACCTAAGAGCCGGCACTTTAATTTTAATTTAACCACCCATCCACGACAATGGTAGTCCATGGCTTTTCGCTTGAATCGCTGTTGTAAATTATCCGAAAACCTATTGGAAGTTATTTTTCAATTTATTTTCTTTCTAAAGCACCAGCAGCATCAGTCCTCTAGCTTCTCCTCGTCGTCGTCGTCGTCGTCATGATGGTGGTTTGTGTACCACCGGCATAGTCACCACTGGCTTGGAGTTTTCTTTTGTTAAAAAAAAAAATAAAATAAAAAATATCGTCGTTCGTCGAAGTTGTAGAAAGCGAAAGTTTTTCTTCGTCTTCTTCGGTGAATACGAGTATGTTGCGCGGGCAGTCGTTGCCCTTTTATGTACCAACGTTACATTCACAAAGTGCACCACAGTGTAGCGTGGTATTAAGATTGGTTGCACCACAGTGTTGTTGAAAAATAGAGAAAAAAATAAACAACAAACCAAGCAATAAGCCACGAATGCGACAACGACGAAGACGAAGACGAAGACGATGATGATGACGACGAGGACGTGCGACGCCTCGAAGCACACAAAGGCTTTCGAATCGTCTCCAAATGATGGTTACAGTGCGTTCAAGGTGCAATGATAGATTTCTATGGAGATCATTGTGTGGTTGTATTTAATAGATGACACCTCTGAGAGGTTAACAAAAGTGTCATTTGTCTATGACTCTGCCGGCTTCGGAGGGTATAACGGGGAGTCGTCCGCGACGATGGATGACAAAGAGGTTTTGAAATTTTTAAATGAAATGTGCGTTGAATGTTTGTTGGGCTATAAACGGGTAAATAGACATAGGCGAGTGGATAGCGTGGGCAAAATGTGTCGAAATAACTTCCAATATTTTTTCGGCCATCGACCTGATTACCTAACTGACAGTTTCAGTTCAGTTTCGAATGTTTGTTGGTTATAGTGTCAGATATTTTAAAGTGAGTGCTTTGTTATGATTTAGTTTTACTATTCAACAATAGGTTATAAACAGGGACCTGTCTTATTACCTGGAGAGATACCACCGCATCTTGATGTAGGCTATGTGAAGTAGGAACAATATGTCATTATGTCAGTTCCTGGGTTAAATTTCTGTGGTTGTTCGTTTGCTGGTTATGATTTGACCTGCCTGTCAGAGGGAAGATTAGATGGTTTCGATCTTATATGGTTGAAAACTGTGACATATTTCTTCACTAATTTGGTATGCAAGCTTTATCGGCAAACGTTGGTTTGACAGTTAAAAGGTTTGAGTCTTCAATAAGTTTTAATATTTTAACAAAATTGACGACGTTTATAAGCAAGTCTTTCATGGGTTTTCGAAAATTCCGCCGGCTTTAGCAAAAAAACTACCTATTATGATTCCACATAGTAGTCTCGAAAAATTCAGAGAATGTCTTGGCAGGGGAATAGTAAGATACTCTACAGAGCTGGCAAAAACATCGAAATGTACTTAAGTAGTTTATGCGATTGGAGATCAGACTTAGATAAACTTGATACGAAAATCATATGATGACTGAAGCATGATCTCTCCAATGACCTACCTACAGCAAAAATCACAGTCACCCGGATAGGATTTGGGAATTCAAAATGCCTCACTAATTCGTTCCTGTTTCAAACCATTTTCATAGTCTTCCGCATATTATCTATGTACATACAAGCGATCAGCAATATTTCCTAAAACGTATGTCTTGCTAGTTGCTTTGAATACACCAGAGAAAGGGGTTTCATATCGAACACATTAGGCCATAAGAGGATAACAGGTCCTAAGTATTACGTCGAAGTATTCGTTTATTCGTTTGCTGTGCCTGGTGACACTGAATCGAAAATGAGCAGAAGTCTGATGCTGATCTTCTTATGGTTCGCGACAACTTAGACTTCACTAGATAAGGAGGTGCAATTGTTAATGTAGATGCCAACAGTTCACTTAAATTCACTCCGTCCCAATCCAGGCTCTTAAAACAGTATTCTTCCAGTAAAGATGACAGGCTTTTCCTACACGAATCTTTTCAAATGAAACAAAACTATTAGTATGCTTCAAAACAAGGTATATAGCAGTCCTAGGTTTCCTAGTAATGGACATGATGAATTGTTTACCAATCTCTTACCAAACAATTTCCAAACGCAGCTTTACTTTGGTCAAAAAACACTACCAGCCAGATTTATAATTCCTTCCACTTCAGCCGCGATAATTCTTTCCCCCACCCTACCTGGTTTCGCAATAAAGTGTAGCAAAGCTGTCAAAATTATGACTGACAGCTCTTACTCCTGTCAGCCAAAAACGTCGCTCGTCTGTCTGTACGTGCATATCTGCTTCTGTGGCTTATGCGTGTCTTCTGTACATGGGAGAGATTAATCTGAACAAACACGCGACAACACTAGAACTGGTGACATCTAGCACTTATACGGGATACGTCAAAGATCAAGAAAGCTCCGAGCACTTCCTCTACCGAATTGGAAGGAGCTTACTTATATGCCACTGTCATGTGGTATAGTCCTACAGATACAACTTTAAACAGTTGCGCTGCTCAGTTTAAAATTCGTAATACTGCCCATGAAAAGCTGATTCCTTAGATTCTCCAAACTTTCGAATACCTACTGATTTTTCCCAGACGATATTATCCATCGACAAGCCTTCACTACGGCTAAATCGCCTGATACCAATCTGTGTTCAAACTACTCTCCTCTACAGTATCCATCAAGGTACATGCTTGCAAAATTCAATGAGCCCACATTTGACACCACTTCACATCACACAAAATTTTATCTAATATATATCTTTATTAGCTTCTAAGAGGGTCATGACTAGACTTATACAAAACGCAGTCACACCATAGTGTCAGCAAAACGCAATTGCATGAGGCGACACAAAACTACAACAACAAAGAATGATTTGCCAAAAACCTAATTCTCTTTATCGTCACGCTATCTTACCAACGTTGCACGTTCTTTTCATTAAGCGCCTTTCCTTCCTATCATTAACTTCCCAATGTTAATCTGACCCAGATATCTCACTAGAACAGGTACACAATACAATCTAATTGCTGCCTGCTAATAAATGTCTTGTCTTTCGTCTTTTTCTTACTCGCCCTGGTACTTAGCAAGGAAATCAAAAAGTCTATTAAAGTGTATTAAAGCCCTGAGGCATCCATTGCCCGTCCCAATTGTGGCAGCGTTGTAACCTATTGGTATACTTCTTTTCTCTGCTTCCACATATGTATCTCTTTGAAGCACAATCTGGGTTTGTTTCGACTTCGACTTAATATCTAGATCTCCGTACTTTACTGGTATTGTTTCCTCTAAGTACACTGGGTAGATACATAAGATACATAGATACATCTGTGTTGTATTTTACTGATTACCTAATGTGGGTTGTGCTTTAGATTGCTGTATGAATTTTGATTTCCGTTTGTAACTCATTTTACCGGCTTGAGTTTATGTAATAAATGAAGAACGTAATTATCTAGTTGAAGTATAGTGTGACCGTGAAATTGACTGATTATCCAAGGATGCTGGTATCGCTTGTGAAGCAGGTATAAGCTTTCTTCTATGGATCTTTTGTTTCTGCAGAAACTTACTACGTGTTCTACTGTAGATGAGGCGAAAATGAAGATTAGAAATACAGCAGTGACCTCTAGAAGTCACTATACTCACTGATACAAATTTACAAAGAAGTATTTCGTTGACAGTGTATACAACTTATTCCCTTCAGGCTTATAATGCGTTTGATAGCTGACTAACAAAGCCTTGACTGTGATTTGAAGACACCGATATCTTGATTCTACCATCTCGTGGCTCAATTCAAACCAGTAGGTCTGTTTCTGTGTATCGTAAGCACACACGAGCTAGACTACAGGCTCGCTGAGTCTTAGAAAAAAAGAAAATTTTTGCATCGAAAAATGTATGAAGGAATGGGTCACCTAGACCCCACCGAACGAGACAGGAGGTCTGTTTCTGTGGATCGTAAGTACACACGAGCTAGACTGCAGGCTCGTTGAGTCTTAGAAAAATAGAACATTTTTGCATCGAAAAATGTATGAAGGAATGGGTCACCTAGACCCCACCGACCGAGACTCCGACATCTTGATTCTTCAGGAGGTATGTTTCTGTGATTCGTAAGCACGCACGAGCTAGACTGCAGGCTCGCTGAGTCTTAGAAAAATAGAAAATTTTTGCATCGAAAAATGTATGAAGGAATGGGTCACCTAGACCCCACCGGCCGAGACACCGACATCTTGATTCTACCCTCTCGTGGCTCAATTCAAACCCGGAGCTCTGTTTCTGTGCATCGTAAGCACACACGAGCTAGACTGCAGGCTCGCTGAGTCTTAGAAAAATAGAAAATTTTTGCATCGAAAAATGTATGAAGGAATGGGTCACCTAGACCCCACCGGCCGAGACACCGACATCTTGATTCTACCCTCTCGTGGCTCAATTCAAACCCGGAGCTCTGTTTCTGTGCATCGTAAGCACACACGAGCTAGACTGCAGGCTCGCTGAGTCTTAGAAAAATAGAAAATTTTTGCATCGAAAAATGTATGAAGGAATGGGTCACCTAGACTCCACCGACCGAGACACCAGCATCTTGATTCTACCCTCTCGTGGCTCAATTCAAACCCGGAGCTCTGTTTCTGTGCATCGTAAGCACACACGAGCTAGACTACAGGCTCGCTGAGTCTTAGAAAAATAGAAAATTTTTGCATCGAAAAATGTATAAAGGAATGGGTCACCTAGACCTTACCGAACGAGACACCGACATCTTGATTCTACCCGAAAGATGTCAAATGTTCAAACCGAAACTAGCTAAGAGCGATAAGAACTACAATCAATAAACAACGTTGTATACTAGAGTCCCAAATTCAGATGCAAGAAAATAGAGTCTGAATTCAGAATCTACATATACTGCCCTTCCTTTTAAATGTTGACAAAATGCCAGTTTGTTATAAACACTGTGTGGAAAGGCTGACAGTGTATTGGAAAGGCTGACAGTGTATTTGGAAGGCTATGCTCGCCAAAAATGTTTTCTTTACCAATTTCTACATACGATTTTGTATTCATACTCCAAATAGTTAACATTTCCGTCGTGGATCACCTCTGCAAACTTTTAGTGACCTAAGTTCTCCGTGTGTTGAAGTAGGGGATTCTGTTTAAAAGAATTCTTGGAACCATTTTCAAGCCAATGCGTTCTAGTAAATAGTAGCAGACAGTACTCTCCGAAGCCCGTAAGTATTCCTATTATTCTTAACCAGTCTCCACCATTGCAACTGACGTAGAACACATTTGTGAATAAAAAGTCAAAGTCAGCTGTTTCGTCTGGTAAATTTATTGGTTATGTGTTTGCGAAAAATTAAGTTTTATTTGACATTATTGGGCAGTTAAATGGAAAAAAACATTTGCAAATAGAAGTTTATTACTTATAGTGTATTGCTCTTTTAAATCAGAGAATTCTTTGGAAATCTTTGAGGTTAGTACTTTTAAATGACTTTAAATGACAGCTACTACGTACATAAAATGGCTCATTGAACACAAAGTGTTTCTCTGTCTAAATTGGTTCTGACAGTTCTATTCGATTTCGTTTTGACAGATTATGCAAAATGGTGACAATCGAACATTAGTTTCAAAATCGATTCTTGAAATAGCACTCTTTTTTGATCTAGTACAAAAAAGAATGGAAAAACGAAAGTAGGGCCTGATTAGATGGTTATTGTCCACCTGGGTCTGTTGTTAGTTTGCCATCTAATCAAGCTTGGGGGTATTTAAGATTCCTATGAACACATTATTACGATAAATGATCCTCCCGCTCTAGCTCAAGATTCATTTGCAGGAACTCCGATGGTCCATGGTGGGAGTGAGTTCAAGTATTGATGTTTTTCGAATGGGCACTACCTACAGTGAGATTTTTCAATAGCTTCATAACCTCGGCTCACTTTGGCCAGTCCATTAAAAGAGCACCCTCTACCCGCATACAATGGTATACGACTTTCAATTCAAACAGTCTGTTTGTTGTCCGCCCCATCGCATGCAATATTATTTAAGCAAATATTCATAGTCTATGCCAAGTCAATATACCCATAATAGAGCCATAAACAAGCCAAAACATTCATCCGCCTCGTATGCATAATCAACAAGAGAAAGAAGTCATGCCAAGGCATAGATAGTTCGATGCGATATACAGCACGGCCGGTTCATCTTTAATGCCCATACGTGCCAGCGCAATATTTGAACTTGGACTTGTATTGTTTGCCCGGACAATTCGCATCTCTCCCATGAAGACCTGCGAGGAAGACAACTACAAGTCGTACTCGGGTATCTCGGATTACACATAATGTGTGGCATAAGCGCTGCCAGTTGACAGATCATCCGGCCGTAAGCAAATTTTCAACAATGATACGACATGGTGCTTAGTGAAAAGTAACACCATCTCCTGCCATGATCATGATCACAATCTTCTCTCTCGGCACAATGATCATCCATCATCCTTCATCATCATCAGCTGAAACCGTCGTCGCGGTCGGTTGGATGGTGCCAGTGTCATCGTTTGCATAGTTTCTTCTGCTTGCTCTCTTGTTGGAGCTCTGGTGAAAGTTTCCCTCCATGGCTGAGCCAATTTCCGCAATCGGGCAGATGATACCGGCGATTCCTCATGTTCGACAGCGTAAAGTTCATCCTCTCTGGCCACAAGCCTAGACTCGGAACCACAAATAATCGTGTTCTGCCATTTATTGATCTCTAGTAGGTACTGACTGAATTGTTGGTCTTTTTCGCTGTTTAAATTCCTCGTCGTCGGCCAAAGTGTTGCAGTTGCCGTTTCTAGCCGTTTCCATTCGTTTTGTGGGTTAGCCAACGGTTGGTGCAACTACCACGCAAAGCTATCCACGTTTGCCTCACCACTAGCCACTAGCGGTGGCTGTAAATTACCAAGCATAGCGCCAGTTTAGCAAAGGATTGAAAAGATCTCTGTGTACTATCTCCCGGTTCAAAGTTGTTGTACATGATTGTATCTCTTGCGGAATATCATCTCAACATGGATTTCCGATTTGTTTCGTAAACGTTTCTTGTACATATTGGACGACGACGTAGGAAAAGGATAGACACAAACAAGTGGATGGATGGATGGATGGATGAAATTCACGAGGCAAGAGATATACACTGTCAATCGGGCAAAGGAATCTGAAGACTGTCAAAAGCAAGATAAATACTCGAACCGAGGAATCTCTAGCATCATCAAGAGACTGGCGGATTGGCAACAACTGGAAAAGAAAAGTGAAATGATCACATCACATACCTGCTGGCGAGTGTGTGCATTCAAACATGGATTATGGATGGGAATCGCATTACAGATACAGATATTTGGAATGTCATCTGCTGGTTTTGAATTCACTTTCCGATGTGTGTAATGACGTCTTGGACTGCTTTACATGATTAGTAGACCGAACTTGTTTGGTACCTTGTACCAATGGTCACTGGGTATGTGTAGGAAAGTTTATATTACCTACTGTTCGTCTCTAATAATTCAGAGGATTTGTTGGAAAAAAAGTGGATCTTTTGGGTAAAACTTCAAGACCACTGTGTTAGCGGGTTTATTGATTAGTGCACACAAAATGTTTAATTGAAATTGAATTGAGCCGCCAGTGGTCTAGTGCCTCCATGAGAGGAGCTGGCTACATGTGTACAGGTTTTAAAAAAACCAAAGAAATTAGTACTTTTTATTTTAGAAATCCCTTATTAAAACTTGATATGGTTCTGGAACAATATTTCAAAATTAATTCCGAATGATTTTGAAAGGACGAAAGTCGATTGGTCCTCCTCAAATGCAATATCTTCCCATATCTCCTCTTCCTTAGCTTTTTGGGTCAAATAAGCGAAATTCGACAAACAAACCTCGACCAAAAAAACACAATGATTTAGACTTTGGCATACTCAGTTGGCCGCTGTAATGCTTTGGAAAATTAATGTCCCTCGATCCAACTCATAAGCAATGTGGGGGACCACAGTAAAAGATGGCCAAAGTCGGTCGCAATACAGCCTTTCTTCCGATCTAAGTATTAGGCCTGAATCACTTCATATTTTTTAAGCAGAAATCTCTCCACGTTAGGATCGAAGGATATGAAATCAATTCATAAATTGACCAAATGTCCTAACTAACAGAAAGGAGGAAGCAGCCTTTCAAAAAGGTACGTCATACAAACGTAAACGATCAATGCCAGAAAGGTATTCGCTATATTAACCAAATAGAAGAAAATAAGGTCCACAAGCACTCTTCGCTTCGTAGAGGCTGTCGCTTTCTTCATTTAAAACGTTGCTAGATAATGAATTCATCCTCAAAAGCCTTTCATCTTTGCACCTGGCTCCACCAAATGACTGTTGAGGTGACCTCCCTGACCATTTCAAGTTTCGTACACTGAACCATTGGGCAATTATGGTAATTAATTTTTCTCCCAACCCATCCTCCTGCATATGCAAATGAATTGGATTTGCATAAATTTGCTCAGACATACAAACATATACCAACTACAGGCCATGGAGCGTGTGGTGTGGTAGCACACCATTTATAATCCACCTAACACAATGGTCACTTTCTTCGTAATCAAGCCAGTCATTTGGCTTTGGCCCGAACATAAATCATAGGAAAGTTGTGCGCGCAGAGACTGCATTGGACACGGAGCTCATCTCGGTGATCTTGTATGCCGGGATCGGTCGCAAAGTGATTCTCCAGATGATCGTCGTATGGTATGTGTGTGCGGCTTTTATTATCTTTGCTCGTTTTTTTAAACAAAATTTTGTTAACAATGTTAACGATGGGAATCTGAGGAAAAATAAGCAAGCATCCACCACCCAACTGGTACTCAAGTCCAAATCATGAAATCCTGTTTATTTTTTTTAAGTGAGCGGACGATTGCGGCGGCAATCGTAAACTACTCTTCGACTTGGAGTTTGGAATTGCAGATGCAGATATGGCGTTTAGGCTTCTCTGGCTTGTTGTACAATACAGCGAGGAATAATTTCCAAAAACTTTCGCTTTCAAATGGAGGAGGGTATACTGTTGCTGGTTGGATCGCATACGTACCTGTACTTCAGGGGTCGATGCTATTATTTTGAGAGAGTTGACTGTTGCTTGAGGTGAATGTTGCTTTTCGTTTGTTTGCATTGAGGAGGTATTTCTCGAGGGGACGATGCTTAATTAGGCCTATTTCACAATTACGGTCAGAATCGATCTTGACTTGACAATGTACATTATTCTTTGATGAATTCATTGAGATTTGTGTATGGTTTCCTGCTGCGACTCAGTTGGAAAGTGCTTGCATGAGTGACGTTTGGTTTTAAACAAACACTCAAAGTATGAAGTGGAGACTGACAGAAGGCCTAAGAAGGTCAAGTGATTTTCAGTACAAAGAACATCTCTGGCAACGGCTTATGTCCCACTTCAAGAAAATTAACCGATTGATGGTATTCTGAGGCTAATGTAGTTTTAAGATCTTTTAGCAGTATGTAGGCCATCATGAAAGGTATGGATCAACCCGACGAGCGAGGAAGATATCAAACTCAAAAATGGACAATTGCACAGATTCTGTATGGACTATGGCACAGCGAATATTTTCAAGTTCATTTACTTGTCGGAATACTAATCGATAATCAAATTAACAAAATATTTTGCAATGCTTAAGCGGTTTCCAAATGTATACGTGACTACGTTGCGTACAAATACTCATAATGAAATTTAAGCTGAAAAAAAGCACTGGTAAGCTGGTAGATTTGTTTGGGTTTCAAAATATATGCAAAAATGCATATTCATATGTAGGAAATAGAAATTAGAGATTGCTTCTGATTTTATGGTAATAAATTTCGCTTCATTTTCTGACCTAAGAAACGACGTTTCATGCAAGTATTTTTGCATATTCCAGCTACTTTTAAGAGCTCGGAAGGTATCCAATTTAGACTTCACAATGTTATCGAGAATTTCCATAACATAAGGGACCCTGATCGGTCTTGTAAGTGTGGTTTGAGAGGCATGGAATTTTCAAACTTTAAGACAGATGCCGGAAATAATCGAAGAACTCCACATCGATATCCACCATCTGTTTTGACGATTTCACGGTTTCCTATGACAAAATTTACAGAGACGAGCTATACAAAGACATATCTAGCTCTGATACATATATCTGCGAAACTCGTTCGCTTGAGTAGAATGACAATGGAGAACGCTCCCTGCTCCTTCCTTCTCCTGCTACTGAAGGTTGGAAACGAACTCACCGAGACTGTTGATTTTGACATCAAGTGTTGAGCCAAGGTGACGCAATGTCAAGAATAGTGCGAAACTTATAAGTTAAACCTGGATATACCATCTTTCAAAGCCTGTGCAACTGTTTGCGAATGCCGATGATATTGACGTTATGGGGAGAGCACGGCAGATTGTCACTTTGTAGGGTGACCAGATAGCAGTGGTACTTTTTGTAACTATTATGTTTCAGCAGCTTTCAAAGTAACGAATGACATCCAGCTGTCAAAATATTCAGTAAAGTTTGCCATTTTATCGTGCATCGTGTCACGCTTGCCGAACGTGCAGATATAATAAAAAAACATTATCGAAATTCCAGCTTAGTTGTAAATACTTAACTTAAATTTCGTCGTGAGGTCAGTAGTCATGAGCATGAGTACACTCTTTTGAACCTTAAGCCACCAACTAGACAGAGTTTGGTGCGAAATAAAGAAAATAAAGCCGCCACAGCGGTTACTATGGAAGAAGACCCAGAAATGTCGATTTGGCGCCGATCAGGGCATCCGATCTGGACATCGCCTGAGAGTCAACCCGGCTTATTTCGCAGTTGGATTTGGACCTACTTCCGTATAAGATTGTGCTGATGCAAGAATTGAAAAAAAAATAGTTCGCTAATTGGGTCCTGAAAATGTTAGCCGGAGATTTGGATTTTGGTCAAAAATCATCATTTTCGCCATAAAAGCAATGAAAAGCTCGAAGTTGTGAAGGAGAAATTTGGCGACTGGGTCATCTCACGACGAGTGTTCACCAACTGACGAACATTCAAGACTCTATTTGGGGAATACTGGTCACATACTGGACCGAGTCATCAAAAATTAAATCGACCTCTTGCAGCACTGCCAGCGAAGGCATATGAATGATGTGCTATTCCACACATAATGGTATGAGTGTAGTTTCAAGTCAAAGGTAGATTCAGTTTTATATCTTGCACCGTTATCGTCCTATCGTTCTTATCAGGCCACCCTTTATCATCTAATCTGGAAGCAGCCCTTTCAAATCTTGGATAAGGCCATTGCATGACTTGTTGAGGAAGCATTCAGAGAAAAGAGTAAACGCGTACCAATATGAAAGACTCAGCTCTTGTGTACTAAGTTACCGAACTACCTAAATGTCGCAATATCCACAATGACATGAATGCAACTGTCGAATCTCTTCGATTGCCGGTAACGTCTTCCGCAATTTCACTTAGCCTCACCGCGCTCCAACATAACCAAATGACAATTTTTAATTGCAACCTTTTGTTTTCCCTGCGGAGTCTGCTTTCCAAATCTCGCGACTTACGTATCTCCCCCGGGCCAGAGTCCATTGAAACGGAAACTTATTCCCACAGCTAGAAATAATGCTGTGATTACAAGTAATTGCTTTAATTGTGCTTTTTGAATTTTTAATACCTCCTTTTGTTGCTGTTAACCCCCTCCACGCATTGATTGCATAAATTTCAAGAGCCTTGCCACAGACACGCATCCATTGCACTTTCTTTCCATACAATTAAGCACTTTTTAATTAGAATATAACTATTTTATTGGTGCAGTTGTATCTGGTTATCGTAAAAATGTGTTTATACTTTGATGTTTTTTTTCCTTTTTTAAACAAACCTGTTATTCACCTTAAACTATGAAAACCGTGCATCGTGCACGCCAGTGCAGCGAAACCATCAGGAATGATGTCGAACATCAGGAATTGAATAAAAATTATGGAAAGCACCTTTTATTTGCAGCACAGCTGTCACGCTCAGTTCTTTACGCTGCAGTTGATGCATGCCATCAATTATATAGTTTCTATAATTTTTATATACAACTTTGTTATTATGTTCAGAGTTATGGCAATGAATTGGTTGACTGTTTAATTGTTGTGCAGTTTATTGGCATTTCGATAAGTGGAACTTCTGCTGAACGTGAGTGATCGCTGGGTGATAGTAGAATAATGTATTATTTATGCGACGACGTGTGGCACGATATTTGACATTACTATCAAGCATTGGGTATAGACTTTAGCGCTCGAAAAGTGTTGGTAGCGTGCTAGGGAAAAGCCTGAAATTATTCAAGCTCCTCAAAGGTTCGGAGAGGTATGTGTCAAATTGTACAGTCCTCGATTGTGAGATGGTCCAATCGGAAAATTGTCAGATTAACAGATTAATTCCTTTACAAGCAATAGGTCTGTTCGCGTACTCTCACAAAACAACGAATTTTCACGAAAATCTACGAAATTCACGAAATCCTGTTCGAGTACGCAAAAGTTTCGTAGTTTTTCGTAAAAGAGAGCGCTCACGAGAGATTGAATGAGTTTAAAATCTGTCAAATCTGTCAGATACCTGTACGAAATTTTTGGTTGCATTTGACGTTTAAAAGTAGGCAAATTTCGTAGCTTTCGCGTTCGTTTACTTTTTTGTGATTTTAGCTTTCTCTGAGAGAATTTTACACCCACTCCTTGAAGTTTCACAATCTACGAATTTTGGTGCAGAAAGTACGCGAACAGTATTTATACTTTAAATAAAAGAGTAGACCCATAAGTTAAGGACACAACATATTTATTCTGTTGTTACCTTCGAAATTGTTCTGTCAAGAACCATTTTTCCATGAGTTGGGTTAAAGGTACACTCTCTTACCCTTCCTATCTTGTGTTTTCTGAAATTCTGTTGTTTTGGTTATGACCAAGGTTATAGCCTCTATCGTCGTTAAGCAATCATGAAAGTTATCTCAGATTTTCAGTACTTATGGTGTTACGAATAAGAAGCTTTCTCAGCTGCGCAGTGGATAGTCCAGCAGTCATAAGAATTTATGTGATACTTTAACGTATTGAGTACACAAATTGTTTAAAATAGAACAAGTCCCGAAAAATGTGATCAAGAAACGACCTGCAATCATCACCCTTGTTATTGCAGGGCAATCTCACCAAGAAATTCCTTCTCAGTTGAAGGTATCAAAGTGCTGGGATCTACGTACAATTGAACGACATATTCAAATCGGAAATCTTGAGGATATACCAGTGTCAGATCGGCCCAAAACTACAACTAAGCACAAAAAACGACTAATAATCACAACAAACAATCGAATTTGACGCAGAACACGCCAGAAATACGAGCTGAAATAAAAGTCTTCTGTTCAGTAGTCAAACTCAGACCCTATTAGGCCAATTTGTTGCTCCAAAGCCCTTGCTTAGACTACCAACAAGCAGAAAAGATAAGAACGGGCCAAAAAGCATAAAGACTAGACGGAAAAAGATTTCCGAAAGTTTTCTCTAAAAAGTTTTCTCCGTAGCTGGACATAGTTTTCCTTCACACACTTTACCCTTCGGCCTTAATTCTTTATTATATGAGTATAAATGTATCGGTCTTGATATATGTATAGAAATACTTTTGTGAAATAGCTTTTAAATCCATGAGAATCAATAAGAAGGAAGACGATTACATGATTCGACTTCTGCATACTTGGGATCAATCTAAATTATCCGCAGCATGAGTTAACGCAGGATAATCAATGTTTTTCTATTTTAATCAAAAAAAGGTGACGGTTCTTCCAATTGTCTACATAATTCTAAGAAGTGATTGTTACTCTTAACAGATCGCATCTGTTTAGTGAGTTTAGTTAACGAAATTGTTTCCTCTTCCTTGCAATTATTTTGTGGTGCGTCGTGCGGATTGGATGTTTTCATATTAATAATGGTTTTATCTATATAGCTTTTACAAAAATCTGCAGAAAATGTTGAATGCGCTACCTAGTAAGCTACGGATGGAGAGGTACATAGGGTACCTTTCGATTTAACGAATTAACAAAAATTACTCCAAGACTCTTCATTTGTCCTACGCATGAAGACTGTTAAAAGAAGTCTAGAACAATTGAAATAAGGTCAAACTAGTGCATAGACGTTTATAAATTATGAAAATAAAAAGTCGGAACTCTAAAGCCGACTGCTAAGCAATAATACATCAAGAAAATGACAGAATTATTTTCAACAGACATGTAGATAGCAGATACACTTGTAGCTATTGCAATTAAATTACAACTTAAGTTCAGAAAATATTGATTAGATGTACATATGTCGATCTACATATATAATGCCTTAAAACTAAATATCTCTAAAATATGAATAAATAAGGAATTTCTAGAGGGAAAAGCCCACAACATCTTATCAATTAACAGGGAAATAGACTTGTGTACATCTATCGCAAAACCTTCCATTTAATCACCTCTTAATTGCTGAATGTACATATATTTTTAAATTATTTTTTTTTTATTATTGTGAGCTCAATAGAATTGCAAATCAGTTTCATGGAGCAAAAGGTTAACATCAAATAGTGAACTCCGCTGTGTGCGATTTTGTTTATTTGTTTTCATTTCTAACCTCGAAAGCATTCTTTCCGCACGTACGTACGAGTATCTATCTAAAGCAAATTTATTATACCTTCAATTATTACAAATTCATTTAGAACCTTACCGCTGCTGTAAGGTGAAGTTCTTCATTATATTAAATTTGTATCTACTTTTGAATAGATACTTTCGTTTCGTCATTTCGTACCAGGTACATGCTAGACTTTAAAATCAGGTTGTTTTCTATAGCAATATACTTTGTTTTCTTCTAATTTTATTATCGCTTTGAGAATATATGATATAATAGACTTAAAACAGGATTTCTTTTGTTATACTGCGAATTTTTTCCCGAGTAAAATTAAGAGATGCTTTCAGACAAAATAGATGCTAATACGTTTGTGTATGATGAGTCAATAAATAATAATAGACACGTATACTATACTTAACAGTTTGTTTGTTTTAAGTCGACGGAAATGAAACGACAATCACGACAGATTTTCAAGTGTGTCGTCTTGATTTTAAGCGCCATGTTCAGACGATTTACTTGAACCTTTTAGGAGATCCACGAATTCCAATTCAACTTTGAATTGATCATGTCCCATCTATTTCTACTCAATAAATAGCAAATCCTTCACAGATTTTTTGTATACATTCTTCGATTCGGTTCATATCGGCTTGTTCGACATTTTAAAGTAAAATGACGGTGAAGATTTTTTTGTTTTACTTGTCGACATCAATCACCTTAAAAGCAATTTTTTCTGTTTAGATGATATCTTTTAAAAATAAAACCGGAAAGTTGTAGGCGAAGGTGATTTAGTCCGAATTAATGTGCCATCAAATAAAAGCAAATCCGATTTGAATTTGATAAAATAAACTTTCGAACTCCTTGAATAACATCATTAGAAAGAGTCTGACTTCATTTTACCGCATTCACGAAAGTAGAATGATTTATTTAAAGACTGAAAAAGAAAACTAGAATTTATGACATGTGGCTTGTTAAATTTTTGTTTAAATAATAAGAAACAATAAAGATTTATCTATGACAGACGATGATCGATTCTACTGGTTGTGATATTTGTTAGCACCTGTTTTGGTATTGGTGTTAGAACGACTGAAAATCGAACTGCAGCTTCAAGCTTCCGCATTCTTTCACCAACACCATGGTTGGTGGTCATCATATATTCAGTAATAGAACTTAGGTAACACTATCCAGTACTTCAGTCAGTATTTCTCTAGACCGACGGGGAGAATATGCGAGACCCAAGATGATATGGGCAATAAATAGGTAAAATCGTTTTACGAGGATTCTAACTCACTTTCAAACATGACATCCACAAGTAAGACCCGACTTCTGTACGGTGACTTATTATGTACTAGGTACCAGGGCAATACATATTTCAGGTAATAAGCAGATACATTTTCAAAAAAAAGAGCAAACAGGCCAAAATCTTGTCTCTGACGAACTGGCAATTCTCGAACATTAGCAGACCGTATCGAGTATTTCATAAAGTCTTCTACAGAAGTTGCAGAGACGTGAAAAAAGGTTTGCAGGTTAGGCTCTCGAGACAAAAATTAAATATTAAAAGTAGAATCCTCTATAAACTACGAAATATAGGCTTCAACACAGGGATATGGTTGCTCAGTTCAGCTCATTCTAGCTAACTCCACCATACACCCACCGATTGTCTAGATAATTGTCTGTGACAGACTCAGGTCTCTAAGAAGGGGAAGAACCCGCAAAATTGCCACTGAATTCTCAGAAATGAGGGGTGGCTAACACACACTTGAGCTCAAAAAGTACTAGAACTCAAGGAGACTGTAAATGTCTGAGTTCGTACGATTACCATTGGATTATCTTTAGAACAGTCGCAACTGTAACTATTCATCACCCACTAAGAAAGCATTTAATACACAAATGCACTTGATTCTGTTTAGACTGCCGTTTAAGGTTATCGTTAACTCTCTAAGCTACAACGACCTAAGCCCCTAGTGCTTGTTTGCAAGGTTATTACATAATTTTTTTGCCAGTTATACCCATAAAATAAATAAACTTACTATAATAGAAATGAAGTCATTGTTGATATTAAGACTCGCAAGCGTGTGTTCTTAAACCTACATACACAGCATGCACAGCAAAAAAGAAAAAAAGTTGCTTAACCAGCTCCAATATGTTCCACAGTGCCAAATGACATTCCACTTAAGTACACTGACACCTCTCTGCATCTAAACAACAGAAAGGTCAACATGTAACACCAACCCAAGACCTTTAAAAAAATATATTTTCCTACACTCGACAGTGATGAACTTGCATGATCGCCCGCATCCTATTCGCCGGCACACATCTAATCTTAATTTCCTCCATCAACGTAATTAGCATAAAAACAAAACAAAAAAAAAACCATAAAATTGAATCCAAATCTAAGCCTCAGAATGGAGTATCTAAAACGATTCGCTTAATGTCATTCTCTTCTAGTTTCTCCCTCCATGCATCTGCGAAATCCAAAAACCTACCTAGCCAGAGCATTATCCAATCGTGTAAAGCCTCCAAGCGGATTGCCTCAAGCTCGAGCGAAGCACCAGCTGCTTGCGTTGTACGAATATATAGATATTTTAGTTTTTTTTGCGGTGGCTTATTGCTTCCCCCACCAACAGTGGGGCTCGTGACGTTTCACTTAGATTGTTGTTATTTTGTTTCTTGTTTTATGTTTACTTGTGCGTCCCCCGCTTGGAGCCCCCCTATTCGCATCGTCTCATAGACTCAAACACGGTGTTGGTCTCAATTTTTTCTATATTGTGTACTGCAACCACAACAGCGAGCATACACAAACTTTTTCGGGTTTTCTGTTGTGTATCTCGTAGATACTTTTTTTTTATTTTTTATTTTATTGTTCGTTTGGTTGCTTCGGTCGTTGTCGATGTCGATGGTTATCCCCCCATATGCGCGAACAACTTTTTCCGCAGTAGTTTAAAAATCTGGTAGAAAAATCTCCCAACGTTGACTGGCATAATCTCAGACGTCGAGTAGCAGTCGAAGTGTTGAGACGTGCTCTGCTTTTGTTTTTTACAAAAAAATATAAAACCCTCTTTCGTTTTTTTTTTTATTTTGAATTTTGTTTTAATTCTATCCACAAATATCCTAAGTCTAGCTTTTTTGAAAAGAAACGTTTAAAAATATACTATCGAACTCTTGTATGTTTTGTGCGACCGATACGGTGGACTGTGTGCTGAATTTTTAAATTTGAAAACTTACTTATATTGTGGATTAATTTTTGTAACGTGGGTGATACATCTTACTGGAAAATTAAGGAGACGCTTTAAACTCTTTTCTGTGGATAAATGAAGCCTATGGCAGAGAAGGACAACGACTCGATGGCTACTGTGCAAATTAAACCCGACTATGCTCCTAGTGAGGTCTATAGTACCGCTAGTGAAGCACCACCGGTAAGGATTTTAATTTTTTTTTCACATTTGTTAAGCTAAGGATTGCGATTTTGTAAAAACGTTGGCTTTTCGTATACTTTTGTGGATTAAAGAAAAAAAATAGATTTATCTTCATAAAAATTTGAAACGATTTTGTTTGACTGAGATTTTGTAGAAATTTTGGAATTAAAACCCAGCTTAGGTGTTAAACCTTTTAAGCCTGCCGGTTTCCTTTTTAATTTTTTTTAGACTGCAATATAATTTCGAGCTTGGGTACATGTTTTTAAGCCGAGACCATATTTTTGGGACTTACATCCTGTTTGTAGGAAAAGAAATACAATAACCTCCTCACCTTCCTTCTACGAATTTTTTAAAATTTGTAAGACAAAATGTTCCAAAATACAAAATGGTGTTTCCTTTATTTTTAATTTCTTTTGCGAGAATGTATGTGCTACTTTTTTCAATTTAAAAAAAAACCGGCTGATTTGTAAATTTTGTTTTGTAGAAATAAACCATTAATCCTGATTTGTTGTCCATCAAATGCTCGTCCTTTGAACTAAATTAGATTTTTTACTTACTATTTTTCTTTTGTCTGCAAACAAAAGTTTAATAAATATTCTTCAACATTGTTCGAAACCTTTGTTTCTAGACCAAGCTTAGACTTTTTAAGTTATGCTTGTCCTAGCTTAAATGCCTTCGCTTTTGAAGGATTGTGTATTTTTTTAGTAAAAATACTTAAAAAGGTTCAGCAAATCTCTGTGAATGTCTTAGAAGTTATTATGGAATAGACAAAGATCAGTTTTTCAATAATTTTAAATATAAATCTGTTGATAAACCATTCCGGAGGCTAAGTGTCTAGATCTATCCACTTCTAGCTTAATAAAACTTGATTTTGCTAGGCCTATTCGGGCAGATATAGGAAGTTACTGCTCCGAAGGTTGAGCTGATGCCGATGGAGTACTAGGTAGATCTAGGTGAGTGACTACCTTCATCAATCTTAATTTAAATTTGCAATTCCAACTTTTCCCTATATAAGGATTTGGCTTCGTATTCTTGTTATAATCTGATGAACTTATATAGTCCGCAGTCAGGTTTGAATGGCGTCTACAATAGTTGAAACTTTGACTGCAAAGTTCAGAGTTATAATGTCAGGATATACGTTTCGTAGAAAAAGCCAGTAATCAGAAAAATATGATGGAAGCCACTGTTCTATTTAATTTTTTTCCCTGCTCACCGCATTCCATTTTAAATCAAAATGTGATGATAAATAATAGAGCCTTTCTGGAGGCTGGTACAGTATGGTTTGCATTAAGAGAAGTAAATAGCGTGACAAAAGTCACGTCAACCATTGATATCAGTTCAAGTTAGGTACTCATTATACTCGCTTGCCGGTTGATGGATTAAGCTTTAATTTTTTATTCTGCTGACAATTATATTGCAAAATTTTATGGAACTGCCGGTTAGCTCAGGTAATAGGTAGAGCCTCTTTGGCCAGACTTTTGTCAATTCTCTATGAACTTCTAAAAAATTTAGCTTTCTTAAAGTTTAGCTTCTAGGTTGATAGATAGAGCTAGGCGCGTTTAGTTGAGGAATGGCAAAGTTACTTGTTGGTAAAGACCTACCCATATGTTAGGGACTTTGGGATCTGATGCAGTCAAACCGGAACTTCGATTGTGGAAAAATTTAATGACTACTTACCCATTTTTTCTTATCGATCTCTTGTCGAATGGTCGAATGATTTTCAAGAATGATTTAAAATCTAGTCTTCGTGAAGACCAAAAACACTCTTCGTTAGCTACGTACAGCGAAGTAGAAACTTATGTACTGAATTTATGGTCATGGGCTATATTGTAAGGATTAGGGCCCTCAAAAACTCAAGATTAGAAAAACAGAATAGAAACCAAAACCTCTACAATCTTTCACAATAGATTGTTGTTCAGTTTGTTTGTGTTTGCAAATAATCAAATCACTCCCTTAATTGTAAAGGTTAGGACCGCATCTGACATAAATCGTAATTTTTCAGCCTACGTCAAGTCAAGACTATTTCCAGCCAACTAAATCCCAATATATGTACATTTACTTTGAGCTAGTACACCATTTTATATTTCTTTCTACATTTTGACAGCTCTATGTAGATTGACACCTCTTAGCTGACATCTTGTGTAAAAAGCTGTTAACCACAAAATGGCATTTCCTCTTTTGATCAACTTTTCTCTTCCAAAGATAAATTGATTGAGCCTTCAAATTTTGAACTCACAAAGCCAAAACTAGTCCTCCAAGTCTAGTTTGTTTTTAATTACAAATAGATTCACTCAAACCCAAGCTAACACAACTGAAAATATCAACTTAAGGTCAAAGTCTTTAAGCACGTCTGTGTACATTAACTGCTGCAGTGCAATGCATTGCTTAGTTTTTGCTTTTGTATTCATATTCCACTGAAAGCAACTTCAAACTAATTCAATCCAAGAACCTTGAAACACTCGTGAATTAATGAACTAAACAACAGCAAAAGACAAAAGCAAAGTCCAAAATATATTATATTACGGTTTACTATCAACAAGAAACTTGATTATCTCCTATGTATAGGTTATTTCTTAGACTTTGGGTTTTTCTTTTTTTTTATTTATTTCGTCATTTCAACAGGAAAAAACAAAAATAAATCTAATGTCTGAAATAGAAAATAAGATTGTTAGCCGGGCAGCCAGCCAGTCAGGCAACTTGATACTGCGAAAAGCTTAGAGGTTCGAGCTCCGGTTTTAGGTTTGCGGATACCCAATACTTCGAGTGACTTTAGATTTTTGTTATTTTTTTTATTTTTATTTTTGTTATGAAATTTCTTTTGGTAAATGGAAAAGGTTGGATGAAGTTGAAGTTGGTTGGCATTTTGCGTTTTCCTCTTGAGGGTCTTAAGATCTCGTTGTTGGTTACTCTTTTTGGCAACAAAAAACGAAGATTAGCAATACAGAAACTGGGTTATTGGTACTCGTAGAGGACTATGGCTTCCATGCTGGGGATTTGATTTTTGTTTTCTTGTTTCTCTGTTACTGTTAGCTTACCACAGATGATTGCTTTATATTTCGTGATATTGCAGTTTGAAATTTAATTGGCCAGTCGGTGGTGAATTGTTTTTTTTTTGTTGAGTAATTGTTTTTTTTTTTGGTAAATAAGTACATAAATGTAAGGAGGAAGCAATTATAGAAAATATGTTACGACTGAGAGGACTGGCAGAAAGGTAGGAGATTTACTGATTGCAATGTGGTAGCTTTAATTGCTACTGTGTAACGTGTTCCTGTATACTTAAGTTTGGTTTCCTGCATTCACTGGAAATGCTCTTAGGATTATGTAAGAACTAAGAGTAAAAATAATGATCCGCAAACGATCGTACTTTTATGGCTTCATCTGTGTAGAAGACCTAGCAAACTCATTCAGAATTACTTAAGATTTCCAAGTACTTTTGCTAGCTCTATCCTTTTGCATATCCTCTCCCAAGCCAGCTGTGAGAAATCCCTATCATCCAATGCTGCCTTTGTCACCATCAGCTTCTCAAAGATGTCATCTACCTCATCTAAAAGAAGATCTTCGTAAAGTTATTGAATTCAGTATCCACCTTCAGATTCGATGACACAATGCCATCAAAAGCGCCAGTTGGCTCTATTCCAACCATTTTTCAAAACTGATGCTAGTTCTCCATTTCTCGATACTTGATTTGTCGACTTAAATCCTTGCTAAGAGTGCAAAAGTCTTCCCTCTGATTCCCTCTGCAATCCTAGCAAACGCCGCTATAGTATTGTTTAAGGCATAATACTATTCTTGGTTCTAAGACAACTTGTTTATGGACACAGCCCTTAACTTATCTTAGAAAAGAGTCTGTTCTAAACTTTTATCAAGATACTTGAGAAGACTAAGACCATGAAGGAATTTCTAAAGAAATAAATCAAATCCAACAGCAATGGCGAGAGCACCATTTGAAAAGAAATATTGTTCTACCATTAGTTCAGGTTCATCAACTACCATGTCCATGCCGCATTCTACTCAAATATTAATGTTCCTGCAAGCCTGTCTCCACCGATAGTCATATTTTAGATCTCGACCAAAGATTGCTAAAAGAAAAACACTTCCACCTCCTAGCAGAAGATAGACAACAGTCATAAAACCTCATGGCCCTCTTCAAATTGAACTTAAATCGCCATTAACCCAGAATAATAAAACATTAGCTTCATTAAGATTTACGATTCTTTGCACTTTAAATCACCTTTTAAATCTGTTAAAGTATTCACATATGCACTGGAGCACCAGCCAAATGGTTTCTCCAAAAAAATCATTTACATTCAAAGTGGACGTCGTATACGAAAGAAAATAAAAACACCATGACGAACAGTCCGCTTTATCTAAATTGGAATCGAAAACAAAAAAGCAAAATAAATAAACCGAACAAATTGCATATGCAGCTTAAATATACCGCCAGTGATAGGTAATAAAACAAAAGAAAACAATTCGAAAATAAATGAGACTTTTCGCGAAATATACGGACACGATATGCCTCGATTCGCGATACTTAAGTCACCGATAGGTGTTCTTTATTAATTCGTTTTTAAAATTTATTGAAAAAACAATGGCCTATGTCTCGAATTGAAATGCAACGCTGCGGTCTACAAATGGAATTTCAAGGAAAAATCGTATCTGGTATGGTAGGACGAATGCGTCTGGTCTGGTCATGGATGTAACTTTCGTGAATGATATTCACAGCTGCATTCCATTCGTGTACATTGTACGTAGGTAATCATCCTTTTGCAATCCTTTCATCGGTCTTTAGTGCTCATTTGTATGCACTGAGTGCGTAATGAATAGTAACGATATTTTGTATTCTATTTTTGGAATGGGAAATTCTTTTAATTTAAAATTTTATTTACCGGATGTGATTGTGGTCAGACTGATGCACGTACCTTTATTTTCGTAAATTCAAAATACCACCAGTTGTTGGTACAAAATGTGACGGTCATAACTCGGCAGACTGTGTTCGTCACTGTCATTCGAGAAACCTAACCTAACATCTGATCGAAGTGCTGTCAAATTTCTGACAATTTGTAAAAAGTGAATCAGAATGAGTTCGCATATTCATCATCGAATGCGCATACAAATGGCTGTCACTGGGTTCATTCCAGGACGTTTTTGACGTCAGTTCTCTGACATTTTCGATTCGTCTCTGCATGATGCCTTAAATGTGTATATGATCACAACCCGTATATCTGGCTGTCCTAGACCAAACTATAAACGAGCCATTCGATAAAAAAAACCTTTTTGATAGTAAAGTTTAGCTAAGTTTTAAATGTTCACTGCGACTCTTACTTTACAAGCACATTTCTGAACGTGCCTCTACCCTGTGTATAAACACAGCTGAAACATGTGTGGCAAATTTCACATTTTTCTGTCATGAGTTGTCAGAAATATTTTCTTGGAACAATAGGGTCGTGTATTGTTCTGATTTGAACAGACCTCATGCACGTCGAATGTACACAGAATGGAATGTAATTAGATAGCTTTGACACAGTACTCAGCTGTTAGTTTCAATTTTACTGTCACATCTGAATTATTTCAATGCATCTGGTCATCAATTATTGGTCAAACAATCGACAATTTTTCAGTCCTCGTCTTAGGCTTTAACGAAATGATGATTCTCTGTCAAAATTGAGTGAAAGATACACTTTTTGACAGTTCGAACTCTGCTTTCGACAATCGACACTCTAGACTTTGACAAAAGGATAATTCTGAGCCGAAGTTGAGTAAAAGATACACTTTTTTACAGCTCGAACTCTGCTCTAAAGCGCATAATGAAGAACCCGGAGTCTTGAAAATATATCGCCAATTAATTAACAAAAAATGAAAACAAGAACTTGTAAAAAAAAAGACGTTAAGCAATACCTAAAACTTCACCCATCATTAACTCTTTTTACCAGCTAACAAGTTCATTGGAATTACTACATCATTAAAGCCAAACGACGACGTCACGAAAACCTCATAAAACGTTTTAGTGTGACTTGTAGCGTGTATAAGCCTCCTAAATATGTCATGCTATCGCAAGTTTTCTTTTCCAAGTAAAGGTGATAATTACAAACAAATTTCTCTGCCTTGTTAGAGATATACGTAGTGGCATAGTTGAGCCCTATTTTATGAGAAAGGCTTCTGCGATTATTTCCTTCTGCCATTCCATAATGTAAGTCGAGCATGACTGCATTTTTACGCAAAAGCGGATGCGTTGCTCAACGCTTCAGTTAAGTTTTGTTTTGGCTTTGTTGAGTGTTTTTTTTTGTCTGTTTGGTAGGAAACTCAGTGATTGGAATAACAAATGTGGTGTTTTATTGATGGCAACAATAGCAGGTCGTATCTCTCTGTGGGGAGTTATTGAAATCACACGAAATTCTAGTCGGTTCTGCACGTACTTTTGTTGCAAACATTCACTTAAGTGTTTTGCACTTGTTTGTCATTATACGCGTTGTGGCAATAAATCGACCACAAACAATACCATGCCATTGTAGTTTTTTGTAAAGTTTTTCAATGCTAAATACACTCGAAATATTTTAGCCTTGTTCTATTTAAATTTTAATATTTTTTTTCGGTTGTTTTTTGTTTTATGCAATATTTTAAAAAAAATTCATCTTTTTTTCTTCTTCTTTTCTTTTTCCTGTTCACCATGATTGCAGATGGGAATGTTTAACTTTAATCAGGTTTGTCGCTCAAGTCTTTTGTTTTCGTAGTTTTCAGTTGAGTGGGATTGAAGTTTTTTTGGTTTTTTTTTTTGTTTTGCACACATCATGATGGCGACAAAAGCACTTGAAGTATTTTTTTGAATCATTAACTTTACATTTTTTCACTTTAAAAAGATGTTTATCTTTGGCACATCACTTGAAAGAGATGCACACAAGAGCACCACATATGAATCGTTTTTTTTACTAACATTTATGTATATATTCTCTTTTTTTTGTGGAAGACAGAGGAGTGGCTTTGAGGGATACAGATGGTATTTGTCGAATTTTATTTTTATTTTTATTTATCACATTTTGTTGACAGCAAGTTAGTAAATAAGTTGCTGCTCCTTAAAGTTGATTGCATCATCGGCAGCAGAGAAGGCGGTTTGAAATATGATTTCGTCTGATGTGAGGATGGTGTGCCACAAAAGAGATGCTTTATGAATATCTGAGGATTTACGAACTCCGGTGGTGTAATTAATTAGTGACGCCTTACCTTAAATCCCACACAAAATGACGCCTTGAAATATTTGTTAAAGGCTGTAGTTTACCCACTCATTTGATTGGATTGGCATGTGATGAACTTTTGCCAGAGTTTAACAGATGTGCAATGGTTACTAAAGGTTACATTTGCATTCGAATTGAAGCACAACCAATTGTAAGACTCATGATCGGAAACTCTGTATGTATCCTCGGCAGTTCATCACAATAGGGGAAGGTTTGCAGAGTGATGACAGTGTAGTACATCCATGCTCTCGGTTCCTTTATGGTTTTCCTTGTAATCCCAATCTATTTTTAATCAGATGTACATACTGGGACAAAAATCCACACCTCTTCTAATCGTTTTACTATCCACTCCATATTCTCAAAGTGAGCTCTCCGAACTGTCGAACAAACTTTGTATCCCAACATAGTCTATTCCAAGTATTGTGACGACCATATTAACCACTTATGACCTACCTTAACGCCATTCATTTGAGTCAAACAACTTCAAACCGATTTCAACTTTCAAATCACTCTCAAATAAATTGGGCTTACTGCCATTCACATTCTTAAAAAAAAAACTTCAATAAAAAATCCATATTTACAATTCAACATTTGCGTGTGCCATAAAAACAATCTCATCTTTAACCATAAAATAGAAAAATCTTGATCATCAGTCTACGGATTGCATGGCACCATTTTCGGGGCAGAAAAAAAAAATGGTTTTCTTGAAAGCCAAAGTAATTGGCAATTAAATGAAAACCATCATCTCTGCAGAGTTACGAAATTACAAGAAATTCATTCGGCAACGTATCATCATCTTCATCACCACCATTGAGTGTGGTTATCTTTATGGCAAAAATTTTGTGTAGTGGCAGCGCGTCTACGCTTCAAAGATTTAACAAGTAGTAGCCGCTAAAGCTGTCATTAAGCTGGCCAATGGCCGGTGTTGTTGACACACACCAAAATCGTTGGCCTCTTGCCTTGCAACATAAATCATTGGTCGTAACATTTTTGTTTTTCTTTCATTTTCTCTATCGTTGACATTATCGCCGGGCATGGTGAATAGTGAATTACTCAATAAAATTAAACAAACATAGTTTTAATGAATATAGTCTTGCATAAGTCAACAACCTGACAATAATTGACAGTTGATGTATCTCCATTTATTGAACTCATTACAATGAGTATCTAGATGTTATGCTTGAAATAATGACAGTATTATCCCTTTCACTGTTCCCAAAACAATCTCGTGTAACTTGACTCGTTCATAGCACTCGGTCGTGCCTTAAGGTAACGAAATCAAACGACATATCGTGTATACGTGCCGTAATATGATCTCATCTGTCATTAATTTCTTCTAACCAACAATTTATACAATGACAAATGACCAGACCTTCATAAAGCCACGTTCATCACGTTTGTCATAAAATATAAATTTGACATTTGAACTGTCAAACATTTGACTTATTCTCCAATATGGAGAAACCAGAAATATCTGTTTAAAGTATTCGATTTCGATGAATGCCACCGACACCATCAAGAAAGTGTTATTTTCATTTCAAATTATAATTTCAATGTCAAACCAGAAAGAGATAGATGCAAATATGGCGGAAAGCACTTGTATTGTAACCATATAGAGTGCATTTGATCTTACTCCCATTGAGCGGTGCAAATAAAACGAGAAAGTAAATTGAAATTGAAATTGCAATCACTCTGGAGGCAGTATCTGTAATAAAATTACTTGTAGCGTAGGTTTTCTTTTGACAGAAGAATTGCATTGTTCGCTGAATGTGGTTGGCATGTAATTTGCATAATTCAAGAAAATGCACTCCACGGCCCACATGACCACATGAATCTGGAAATGTAAACATATATCTAATGAGATGCATTGAATGTCATAAGTCAACTTTGACGTTATTATATCGCTGAAGAACGCTGCTTTAATGATTTAAACGCATTTTTTTCTCAATGTCAGGGTTATTTGTCAAGAGAAAGTATTTTGTTAGTGAAAACTACGTGCTTATTCTGAACAGTGTCGTTATGGAGAAGGTTGAGTTACATGGAAGTTTAACGCACGGAAACCTTGATTTGACTGATGACAAAGTGATGACATTTCTTTTTATTTTGTGTAGATGTCACTTTGTCAAGAATGAAGCACGTTTGTCTTTGACTGATTTTGTACAAATTCTTTCACAATGGCAATTATTTCATGCAACAATTAGGATTGCAATGGTTCCATGAAGATCCATGAATGCAAACCCGTCATACCTAAAAATGACACAGCGTTGACACCTATGAATCTATTAAACTATTTCTAGAACTTCTTGTTCCAAGTAGTCCTTAGCAGACACAGAACAACAGGAATCATTCAAAACTCTGTTGGACACCACATCTTGGAGTGCAGGTAGTTTCTTCTAAACAATGTGGAAAATCCCACCTTTTCTTCGTCAGTTGTGTAACCTTCTACCACTCCCACACCCAGTTCCTATTCTCATTGGAAAGGTAAATGTATCTACACCCTCTTGCAATGCCAAACAAACATCTGCTAAAATCAAAATCACTCTCTTTCGACGAAGAAGAGAAATCTTTCTCGTACTGTGATGTGTCCTCCTTTCTATACACACAACGTGGAATACTTCTTCTTTTTTTTTGGATAAGCAAATAATGAAATGGAAACCTTTATATCGTCCGACGATGCGAATTAAACAAGAAAAAGTAAGGGTAACCGTAACCTACTACATGCAAAAGAGACAGAAAGTTAAGTGTTCCTCCGTGGCAACTGGCTGACACTCTCTGTAACAGAAGAAGGAGAGAAGTGGAGTACGTCGATGACGCAGTCAGTTGGTGGTGCCTCTCTAATTTGACCCAAATCTCTTGCATCGATTTCGTAGAGTTTGGAAAAATCGTAATGTTGCAAAGATATTGTTATGGCGGCCAACTTGCATTCGAAAGATTACCTGCACCACAAGAGTATCTCGATGTGATGGATGGGAGAATGGTAGATGCAGATTGAATGGATTTTATGTGGCTAAGAGGAAAAAGGAATTGAATTGCAGTATGGCAGCGATGATAATGATAAATCAGAGTCTGTGTCAATAGAATTGCTTTTACTAGTTTTGTAAATATTTGAAAATTGATTATGAGATGAAGTTGATGAAGAGGTTTCCATTCAATGAAAGTGAATGATTCAGATACAGATCAGGTAGGATTCGAAAGGTTAAGCAAAATTCATAAAACTTAACTCCTTGACATCTTAACTTCAACAATCATTCAACAAGAAATGTATAATGCATCCATCTATAGTCAGTACAGAGCATGCCTTTTTATATGAAGAAACTACCATGCACATGTCATGCATTAAGTGTCTCATAGTATCTACATCAAGAAATATTCGAAACTATCCAAACTACGCACAAAATCTAAGCCACAACTTAGGGCTCCAATAAAAGAAACTGAAAACATACTCTCCTCCTAGTGTGAGAGAAGAAAATATGGAAGCTTCTAGTACGAGTTTACAATGTGCACTGACAACATAATACCAGGTTTGCTTTCTACTGAACGCCTAAAGGTCAAGTCTACACATTGTCACTGAGGATGACATCTCATCTAAAGAAAATGCCTTAAGTCGGTAAAATACCTACCCGCACAGTGGTCATAACAAACTTCTTCTATCACTATCAACCTTACCTAGAGCCTTTAAATCCTAGCTCCAATATTTACACCTTTCTTTACTTACTGACTGATGAGCTCAACACCCGTCCAAAACATGTTGATCCCACTCACATAAAACTCTCGCACTGTTCGATCTCGTATTCCGATCACTGAACCAGGCTTATACTAACATAACCTTCGTTTGCTTTTGTCATTACTGGCTGCAAAAGTCTCCCCATTTGGGAGTTCCCATGAAAATCATAACCCAGCCTCTTTGCTTGTAGAGAGTCACCTACCAGAATCCAGTTTACGTTTAAGAAGGTTTCGAGCCGCTACTTCCAAACTGTTCATGGCATCATGATTAGCTTTGGGTCAGTTTTGTCGGGATCTAATATCCAGCTTTCGATCTACATATATTCCTTGAAATGAGGCTTTAAAGTCGATGAATAGGTTGTGAGTCTCGATTTAAAATTCACTAAATAGATTGAAATATACTTAATATACTTGTGTCCTGTATCCCCTTGTGGGTCCTAGGACCTCTACAATGCCTACGCGCGATCGTGTGCGATTTCTGGAAATGTGCCTCAGCTCTCCCCAACTCTTTCTAAGCTGCCGTGCTTCCTTCTCAACTTTTCTGCGCCCCGTACTCCTAGGATATTTGGTATCCTTGCCTTTAAATATTCACTGAATCCTGTGGTTTCTATTCTTTTAACGCATTTTCCAGTCTTGCCAGCCCTATAGTCCTACTTCAACAAACTACCCTTGACATCTAATTCAAGGTAACAAATTGCGCCCGCAATTACAAGCAATTTTGCCGACCCAATTAAAACACATTCAATGTCACTTTTACCTAACCAAAACTGTCATCGAAAATTTGAATTGCAATTTTAATGTGTCACTTTATAACACCAACCTCTAATTGAATTTACTTATGTGACATCTCTGCACTCGTCATGTGTTGCCCCTTAACCCACTTTCGGAAACAGATTAAGTATTTCAGTCTAAAGGTCATAATCACAAAACTAAACCAAAAATAAAAAAAAAACTTTCTACCTCTAATTTGCGGTTAATGATCCACATGTAGACTCAATTAAAGTTTTCATCCAAATTCACATAATCATTGGGATAACACGTTTTGTGCAGATAATTGCAGTCCAATCGCTTAACACAAAAACTCACCGGAAAGTATTAATTATGAATTTATCTATATTTTACTAGACGTTATTTAATTTTCATTTTTATCTCTTTTTTTCTGTTTTAACCAGGCCTACAAACGTCAATCGAATTCAGTGAAAATTGCTAAAATTACAGCATTCACCATTATTGTATCCTCGTTCATAATTGGAACGTTCATTTTGGCATCGGCTTATTTGCAAGCCCGAGCATCATGTGACCAGGTCCAAGCACTCGATTCCGTACTCGAGAAAGAGCTGATGTTGGAGACACTGCAACAGGTGAATAAGGTAAGGTTTTTTTTCCTCCAAAACTTGTCTATCGTTATAAGCTAGATGTGTATATTTAAAATGGACAAAGACTTCGAGGTAAATCTAGAAAGTTGCACCGATCTCGATCGAGTTTGCATGTACTTAAGCTTGAATATATTTATGAGATAGATATCTATTGTTTGTACTTCAACTGTTTGGATGATAATGTTTTGCGTTTTTGTTTTATAAAAAAAAAAAAATTAAATTTAAATAAATTACCTCTCTGGCGAGGTCGTATTAATTTTTCGAGATAAAGATAGATACGAGTAGAGACCGGAATTGATATTCAGTGAAGCAGCACTATGGAGAGGAGAGATGTTATTAGATGATTATGGTCATTATCTAGAGATGATTGCAATGGTAGATGTACAATGCCTTCGGTTGAGCTATTTTTGGCAAATTTCTTAATTGGTTTGCTTTTAGATTGCATAATAGAATAAAGTCGCATGAAACTATGAAGTGGCTATGTTTTGTTTGAAAGTCAACTTAGATGAGTAAGCGGCTTTGTTGAGTTGCCCTTGGAAGGTCAGTGGGTACATGAAAAACCGGAATTCTTTATAACTTATTAGGTAGGAATTCTGGAAGTGATACTTATTGGTTTAGAGTCAGAATATATTAGATCTACTTGTTTGGTACTTATGTATACACTACTTGATTCCGTCTATTGAAAACTTTGTCCGTCGGTCATTTCAACATAGTATTAGAAGATAATATACCAGGTTTGAACCACTTTAAAGCCATTGTCTAGCATATCAAACACAATGTTTGAAGTTCAACAAGTATGTCTGGAAAGCATGACAGGTACAATTTGGCAAGAAAAATGCTACTCTTTCTAGCCTAAAAGTTAGCTTTTCTAACACGAACTATTTTTACTTGAACTACCAAAGACTTAAGTACTATTGTATGGCTTGACTATTGTCGAATAAATCCTTCAAATGCAGATCCATTTCAGCAACTTCTAGTTCTATAGTAGTTAGCGAAGATCTCTGTAAGTGCTTGCTTCATACAGCCAAAAATCTTACTGAAAACCTAAACTGGCTTTGTAAGAAGAAAGAACACATCTCCATTTTAAAAGTTTTGACATAAATGCATTTCACTTAGAAAAATGACAGCCAATAGCTAAGCCTTGTAGATTTGCCCTTTCGCAGTCGTAATTTTGAATCATTTGCAGGTGGAAATATGACTTTAAGGCTTCACACAGAAAATAAGCCTTGTTCAACGATTCCAAACATGTCTTTAACTCTAATTTTTGATGTTGGTGCTTGCGCCCTTTTTTCTTAGGACGGCAGTAAGTGACCAAGTAGTGAGTTTAACAAGATTATGAGCATCCAGCTTAGCCCCAAAGCCTTGTACCACACAGGATTATTTTTTTAGTCGAATATGTAAAACAAATTACTATGACTGCACTTACTCGTAAATTAAATTTACACAAATTATAAACCGGGATTGAATGACCTGACAATGACACAATTTCAACATTCGCTTAATTGATTGATCACAGTCTAGGCGGTGTCAAAAACCCTTATACTTACCTTCAGTTTGTTTATGACTTTATTAATCAATTAGTAAAGGTTAAGGTTACACCTTATACTGGAGACTGCAGTTTAACGATTCAACGAATTTTAAGTGAGTAAGATAAATACTGGGTGTTGTCAATGAAGGCCTTAAGTTTTTCGGAAATTTTATTTAGTACTGAATTTAAGTGTATGTAAATTTGAAACCACGCATGTTGAGGGGAAAAGGTAGGAGTTAATTCTTACTCATGGCGACCACGTAATGTTTGGAAATATACAACTCCTCGCCTTGAATGTGGAGTTTTTTCTGTTGTTTTGAAATTAGTTTATATCATGAACAGATGTGCATTATACATATGCCAAACCAAAGATGAGTAAGAAGGAAACATTATAGAAAATAATGTTGAAATATTCGCGTACTTTCTGAATTTCAAAATTTCTAGATTGTGATTGTAGATTCTCTCAGAAAGAGATAAAATTAAGAAAAAGTAAACGAACCCGAAAGCAAAGAAATCTGCCTACTTTTAAACGTCAAATTCAATTTGACAGATTTGACAGATTTCATAAATCAGTGCGGAGAGATTTCTTGTATTAAAATTCTTGTTCTCGCATTTTTACGAGAAACCACGAACTCGTACTGGATTTTGTCAATTTTTGAAGAAATTCGTAAAAATTCATTGTTCTGCGAACAGACTTAATAATAATCAATGTCAGCTGAGTTTGGCAGTTCATGCACTCCAAAAAAAATTGTTAAACAAAAGTGCGTACAATTTTCAATTTAAGGAATTCGTTTTACGCTCTAATTACCTTTTCTTGTTAAAAATATTAGGTCTGTTCGTATACTGTCTAATGTTGCGAATTTCTACGAAATTATATAAAAAAAGATGAATTCCTGTTCCAGTACATCAAAATTGCGTAGTTTTTCGCAGAAGAAAGTTCTCACGAGAAATTAAAATTACCCTTACTTGTGCATTTCAGTCCAAGAAATTTCTTTAGACAAATTTATGAAATCTGTCAAATTTCTCACCTTTTTCACATTTGTTTCTGACCTTTAAAAAGTAGGCATTTTTTGGTCGAACGCATTTCTTTGTTTGGAAAATAAAATGGTAGCCCTGGTAGCCCGTTTTGGTCATGGATACTACCGTAGCAGATGATTGAACTTTGGCCAACATAGGATACGATCAGTGTTTCAACTTGTCAAACGATATGTGTTCCTTCACGTTAGTCTAACTTGTCAGTTGGAATACATAACCAGTAAGAATTCTCAAACAGTTTCCGCATAAAGTCTAGTAAAATATAAAGAACGACAAAAAGTTTCGAAGCATTTTTGCAAATACTATCCTTTGAGAGTTTTAAGTAAGTAGTCTTTCGACAAACAAGGGAAACGTAAACAGCTGTCCCTAACTTTCTCGATGAAAGCCAATGGCATTCAATGGTCAGTACAACTTCTCTGAAGACATCAGATTATTTGACATCCTTTCGAAACCATACTGGTAGATGGTAGATCAGTTGAGTCAGGGATGTTAAAATTACAATGTTGCGTAAGAAACCAAAATCAAAGGCAAGCAATGAAAAAGTATGCGAACTGACCTTAATCCCTTTTCAATTTATTTACACAATTCATTGCACAGCGGTGAAAGTATTTCTCTTAATCTTGTACTTATGCAAACTTATCGACCGCATTATTTTGGGTCACTTCCATGAATTCACCCATAATCACTTTCGACTTTTACCAATGGTACCCATAACTTCCTGTTGAATTCTCCATGACAGCGTCATTAACTTCCTGTCACACAGATCACGTGAATATCTGTCATTAACACCTACTATCCGGTCATTAATTTTTATCTGCTTCTTGGAAAACACAAACTTTTCTCTTACACTTTCTCCCCATGGGGATTATTCACCTTTTTTTTTTACAATTCAAAACAATTTCTTTCGCAAAAAAGCGGAAAAGGGGAACAAAAAAAAAAAAACTTGTGAAAACATTCGACCTCTGAAGTGTCTGATTTATGAAGTCCACAGTCTGGAAGGGGACGCATCTCAAACAATGCCAAACAATCTATGGAAAGTCACACTCAATGGAACCATCAGCATTGCATATGATTAACATAAAGATGCTACGCTACGCAACTTCTTTTGTTTAATACGAATATCACCATCCATTACTATGCAAAGTAGGTAGAAGTAGTATCTATACGCTCTTGAACTCAATACCGCCGACGCTGCCGCCAAAGGAGGTTGTGTCAGATTCTTTATTCAAACAAACTTGCAATAAATTCTTTGCCAATTCTATTGTTTGCATGCACGACTAAAGATGTGAAGGCTACCAACTCTGATAGATGATTAAATACACACGCAAATAGAGGGAGAGAGTTAAAGTTCAACAAATACAACAGATACTCGTAATTTTTCTTTTTTTTTTTTAGAAATCTTATCAAAACAACTCACCCCGTCACCCGTGGATGATTCATTTATATTTAAATTTGATTTGTTTGAGTATTCTTGAGACATACTTCGTGTTTGCCATCGTGTCCAAGTAAGCCAAAACTTGACAGAGAAAAATTTACCACCTTCCCCATTAAGGAGGTGCTCTCTTCGGACCATCATCGTCGTCGTCGTAGTGTATGAGTATCTGAAGTCATGGCACGTTGTTTGCATACGTACTGTTGTGCCCATAAATTCTTCGAATGCAAATTCTGCCTTTTGAATACAGAAGTAAATATTAACGAATTTTTATTTCTCCCATTTGCATACGTTGGCAATTAGCAGATTTGAAAGTCCAACTGGGAGGTACAGACGCATAGATCTTCTTCTTTTGGACATGTTTACGTGGCAGTATTTTTGAAAAACTATATCTCTATCATATACATACGCCTTGGGAGGTGACTATGTCCAGGTTCAGCTTCAGCTTCAGTGTTACGTGACATTGAAATTATACGCGGAGAGAACTATGTGTACAGATAGGCTATTCAAGGCTAACCTAATCAGCCAGGTACGAGAAGCGAGAGACTGGTTAACGTGGCTCAATGAAATGCTTATCCCAAAAATACATACAATTATATGACATGGAGTTTGAATTGTCGAGGGGATAGTAGTGGTTTATTAACGTTTGGTCATGGCGGATGCTTTGTGTAATTGTTTGGTTAGACGGTGCTGTTCGTGCTTAGAAACGATAATTAACAATGGGATGGGAGATACAACTCGTATACAATTTAGCAAATGTAAGATATTATCTAATTCCATAGCAGATATGTGCTAATGGCTTTTGAATTTGGTAGTGATTGCTAACTGCGAAGTTTCGAAACGAAAAACGAATTTGCATCAATAATTATTATTATTGATGGCTGTTTTGATAAATATTTTAATATTTATTTTTGATTTGAACGTAATGCACGTTGAAAATAAATAATTGCTGTTTAATGGGTTCACAGGAATAGAAATGAGACTTGTTCGTCACAGGTATTTACGCACGAAAAGTGACCAATTTTACGCCAACCAGTGGGGAGAACTTCGTATATGTACATTTGTAGGAGAATATAAAGATCTTCATAGCTGAAATAGAATTAAAAACCTAATCAAAACTTTGGTTTATGGGCACAACTTGTGGAGACCAAATCTAAGCTAAGTCTGGCCGGCCATACATCTGTTTTCACCATGATTCGGTTGAGAAAGATTTTTTTGGTCACCTAGATGCCCAGTGCAGAGATTGTGGTCGCTTGTATTGCAGAATAGTCCCGTCGCTCAAGCAATCCCGTCTAAAGAGACCATTCGTCCTTACAGTCAATTCTGACCTAACATAGTACGAACGGGTATCCAATATCGAAATACAAATGACCTTATAAAACTAAGATTTCTGCTTCGAGCAAGGGGATACTTTACTCCGCAAACAAGACAGGTACCGAGTACAGCTCTCGCATTTGCAAATTCGGTTCTAAGACATCCATTAGACGTTAACAATCTTTTGGCCTAAGAGTTTCCATTCGAAATTGTTTGTATTTTTCACATCTCTGTTTAAATTGTTGAAATAAAGCAAGAAACCCCTCATTCAGTCTTGTACCAGATGCGGCAATGTCTAGCCGTTGGATGCAACATAATAAGAGCAAACTCTTTGCATTTATTTGGACCAAAGGCAGTTTAGTAACAGAGATGTTGCAATGTAAGCCGAGACTAATGGAAAATCAATGATCTCAAGTGAATTATATACGAAAACGACTATGGCAAGCATCCCATCTATGCAACAAAGGCTACTTGTCGTTTGAACAAACCATTCTCATTCTATTTGAACTGGACTGGCGCTTGACGAACTATAAAGAAATTAACCTAAGACAGATGGTAGTTTTGGATAGCAATGTCAAAGGTACACAGCCTTTAACGAATGACCTAAGCCATGAAAGAATCTAACTTCAAGGTCATTGGCATTATTCTAAATCCGCCATACCGTAGAGCAAAGAGTAAGTTTTTGACAGTGACATCGATTGTAGAGTATTACCCAGTTGGCATTTAACAAAAGCCGATTAATCGTTGTCACACTGTCAAACCATACTTGAAGCTTACGTCAGCATTTTGACCACATCGCCTGTACTTAAGTAATCTCAGGTTAAACAAACAACTGAGACCTTCAATATGGATTATAATTGGAAAAAAAACATTCAATCGTCACGCTGGAATCAATCATATTCATATGCTGTTCTACAGCATCATGAAATTTCCATAGCTAATCTTTTAATTAGGTACCACAATTAAACCGAAAGATACGTCATACTGGCATGGGCCATCAGATGCTGAGACACTGCGCGCTGAATAATGGATATTTAATGAACTTTTTAGCTTTGTTTTTGTATAAATGCTACCCCGAGTTGTAAGTACATGAAAGCTTATGATAAGGAACTAACTATTCATGTGCTTAATCGGTCGTGGGGGAAAACCAACCATTAAAATACGGGCCAGCATACATTAAATTAAAATCCCATTAAACCGCTTCCATAACAATAACGATCAATTGAACACACGACACGACTTTAAGTATGGTGCCTACTGTACTTACGTAATCGCATAAAAATCTCATTTGTTTGACACATTTGGCAAAGGCCTGTTCGATTACGTAAAACAAATGTAAACATGCGTGCCTTTTAGTACATCTTCCTGGTTCGACAGACCTACTCGTACAGGTACATAAATGTCTTCAAATGTAAATAAATTAATTTGCGCAGCCAACAAAGCCCTCGTTTATCATACAATGAAAGCCATTTTGCTTCGACCACAGATTTTTCACATCTTTCGACAGATGTCAGCGCAAACAAAATACCAAACCTTAACATTTGCCACGTATGTACGTGTACATCGAAACAACTACCCAGTCCCGGAGAACAACTTTGTTTTTCCTTCATCAAGCAATGAACATCAAGCTGAACACACTCTATCTAAAGTGAAAGCAGTTTAAGAAAAATACAAAAAATTGTATATTATATATGATAATGTATAGAGAAACAAAAAAAGCAGTTGCAATCTATATGCCAGCGAAAATGTTAAAGATCACGAATGGTTCGAGTGGCACCAACCGGCGCGGCGGCGGCGCGACGACGGTTTACTGTGAATGAAACGTCTCCGAACCGAGTATCTTGCGGCGGTACATACTCGTACTTGGTACGAGAAAACTGCACAGATACTCTGCGAAAAAAAAAGTTTCTAGCTCAACTCTTTCGTTTTGGGTCCTCTTGTCATTTTGTGCACCCCCCGGTGCAGGGTAAACACGTCGCGTCGTCGTCGTCGTGTCGGTCGTCGCCAGGAGTTGACGTTGATGTTGGCTTTCTGATTATGCAATTTATTTGTTGTTTGGAATGAATCTTCAAATATAGCAACGCCTTGTGATGGCTGGTGTTGGAGAGATACCTGTGCCGCAAACGGGGAGATTCAATCGCTTTTGTGCAAAGAAATGCAGGTGGTGCGCGCATTTGAATTATGTACTTACCAGCATGTCAGTGCAATTGCATGTTGCAACGTGTTGTATGAATGACGGTGGATAGACCTTTTCATGGTTAGATAATCGGCTATAGGGATGTGGAAAGTATGCGGTAGTGCAGGCACCTGATGTGGTTAGGTAATGGGTTGGAAAGTTATTTTTAAGTTTCTCGTGTAGTATTGCTATGAAAGCTCGACAAACCAGGATGTAGGTGACCCCTTGAATAGTACATAGTAGGACTTCAGAAAGAATCAAGGGATTGTTATACATATAGTCGCGTACAAGTTGAACTTAAGGCTCTTAATTCTCGAAACCATTTTCCAAATGTGCTCAGCCTGCTAGAAGTTGACTTGTCTATTCTTAAATACTGCATGATATCTGCAGAAATATGGTCAAGCTTAATTTGCTCGTAGGTATGTACATATAACGAACTTCAATCCATTCCACTCGGTCGCACACCCCGAAATACTTGTGCCCTGATAGCTACGTAGTATATCAAGTTGATACCACTATTTCATTCTAAGCTTTTAAAAAGTTTAAAAAAAAAACAAACAATGATTGAAACCGTGGGTACTGCATAGCTACATATTTGAAAGACGTATGCCTTTCATCCTTCCTGTAATGCAGGTTTTGAACATAACAAGCCTTGCATTGCAAGCAGAGGGCATTGCATTATATGGAAACGGATCTAGGTTACTTAAAGCCTTAATCCCTACATTTGAACTCCATACAACTCTAGAGGTTCAGAATTGTTTAGCCATTGATAGAAACTATTCAGATTATGGTACCTTAGTACTGATTTAGATTTTTTTATTGAAGACATGTTAACAACGTCGTAAGTTCTTTTCTTTTTTAAGAATAGTTGGGATGATAGGTTTAAACCAGAACTTGAAGCACCACGAAGTCATAGAGGTCTCTTGTGGTGTCCCCTTAAATATGCTGTGTGGATTTGCCTACCAGCTAAAAAAAAGTTTATGAATGAAGCTTACAAGGTAAAGAATTTATGGACGAGTTTAAGTCTAGTCCGAGCTACGTTCGAGACTGTCCGAAACTTTTCAATCGTGCCAATCATGCTAGACGACTGTTACTGTCGATTTAGATGCTTAGATGCAGCATTTCAGATGTAAAGATCTACAATTTTGTCCATTACCATTTCAAAACACTGAGGTGAGACTGATAGGCTTCAAAGCCTAGGGAGATCTGCTCCGGGCTTAAGTAAGAGCACTATCTTTTCTTTTCTTCAAGCTATTGGGTTTGTACTATATGTATGTAAGTTCATATGTGGATCTAAAGATAGGAATTAGAGATTCAATGAGACGGTCTATTCGATGCCGTACGAGTGCAGAAAACAAACCGTCTCCGCCGGAAGCTTGGAATTGCTTCTGTGGAAAGATGGCTCATCTGTTCGTGGGACTAATATTTCTTTGAAACGTTTCTTTTACAGGTAGGAGCGAATCAGTACCAAACAATTTTAATCAGTTTTGCCCAAAGTTTTTAACTCAAGCTTTTACCGAAAGTGATGTGTATCCGATTATAATTTGAAAGTCATATTGGACTTCCCGTCATTAGAACGCGTCTTGATTGGACTTTCATGATCATATGTGTTTATTAAAGCCACAAAATCCTTCCCTCTAATTACCACTGACCCGAATGTTACTTCTCTGAAAACCCAACCAAAAAAAAATCGTTAAATTAAATTAACATCACCTGAGACGTAGTTTACCGCAGCACCAAAAAGTGTTTATACACATAATTAGCGAAAATCATCATTACTCATATCGTTGTGGTCAAAAACGAACAAAAAAACAACCTTGCCATGTTTATTTTTCGGTACTTGTATACTTTCAACAGTTTGTTAAGTGTTAATTCTATAAAAAAAGAAAATATATTCACGCCGTCTATCATATGACAATGTTTACATAACAAAACTCTTTTTTTTTTCCTCTCTTTCTGTATAAATAAATCGCAAAGAACATGTAAATTTAATGAGCTACTATGTATAAGTGTTATTTAATATATTCTTATTGTTGTGTGAAGTCTACTAGTTAATAAAAATTAACTTATAAATAATATAATTTTTTTTAACCACCACCTATGTGTATATATAGTTAATTATTATTTTTCGTGCATCTACTTCTAAATTTAAGACGCCATTTAGTTGGCTTTATGGAAAAGTACTATTATACTTGAGGTGGTTGAAAAAAAAAAAAACAAAAAAATTCCCACAAATTGATGTGCAAGAAGCGAGATATCTTGTAAAACTTGTTTCGAAATTGGAACTCGTTTTCTTATAATCATATGAGTCATTGCTTTGGTTTATCGAAAGCGTGTGGCTTTGCTTTGAATTTAAGTGGATTAATCTGTTATTGTTATTATTTTTTGTTTTTGTTTTTTTTTTCTTTATTTTGATCACCTAAAGCAATTTAAAGAAATTAGTGAGGTTGCCTGTCTGGGCTTTACAAGCCGGCTTAGTTCGAATATTTGTTGATTAAGTCTATGGTGCAAGTATTCGTTTCAATATCATCTAATGTTCACGTGATTTTTAATGTACACGAGTGGGCTATAAAAACAAGCTTAATGATTATTCCTAGACGGTAAGGCGATGTGAACACCTGTCCAATAAATGTGGTATTAGCCGATAAATCTTTTAGATTGTGATCATGGTTAACTTATTGTTGGTTTAGATTTGAAGAATTGCTCAGCTTAAGGACAGGAATGAATCAATTCTGTTCATGTTGACAGAGAATTTAATATTTATCTGCTTTTTGGGCTTTCACCCCTAAAAACCTTCATTAGAAAAATGCCTGCTAGATGGTCTATTAAGCTAGAATACAAGTAAAAAGGGACATGTTTCGCACTACTATTTCGATAAGTTATTTGAATTAAAAAATAAAAGACCAAGCGAATGGTGTTCCAACACTAAACCCTAGTTGTCTGATCTGTTTCACAGATCATCTAGAGTTGGAAAACCTGTAAGAAGTGCATTAAACATTTTATTAGCAAAACATTTTGAAGCATACATGGCGTATACGTAATTTTTTTTTCAATTTTTCAGTGCTTGCTTTCGTGAAGTGTATTATTTTTCTTTTTCACATTTTACTATTCAGAGAGGACTATTTTTGAATAAAGATGCCATCTCTCCTTTAGTGCATATATTTCTAAAAGTACTGGGCCTTCCTTTTTGTTTAGTAAGGGCGATATGCAGAGCCCTATAGCCTGTAAAGATTCGATTTATTTGTGCGAAAGACAATGAAGTTAGTTATGCCCTTGCACTAGATTGAGTTAAATGATTCCATCAGGGTATAGGGATGACTGAATCTACAAAACTTAAAGACCACAAGAAGTCCTTGAAATAAAAGTACAATTTTACTGAACACAAGCTTATTTCAATCAAACCGCCGCCATTAAGGTCTAATTCAATGAATCGGTTGCAGGATCTACCATGAACTCAGTAAAATAATGAAACAGTACTTCTATTGAACTTTATTCTCAATCAAAGTTCTTAGAATAATAAAGAACACTAAAAGTTTGCCTACAATCTAATAAACAACTCGTGAAAGAACATTTGTCACACTTGATTGTATAATTATCGCGTCTTACTTTAAAACCGGATTGATCGTGATATGCAATTAGTTTTGAAACAACTTTTTTTTCGTCTCCTTCCTCAAGAGAACAAATTGTGTATTCACGTTGTATAATTAAATTCTTGTGGTTTTATTTAAAATATTTGTTCGTCTTGTAACACACGAAAAAAAAATTGGTATTTCCCCTGAAAAAAAGAAACCAAAAAACAAGAACTAAAGGACCTATGAAAGAGAGACAAATTGGTCAATTCACCAATAACAAAACAAACAGAACTGTGGGTGTTGACGGTATTTTTCCACACTTAAGTGCAAACACATCCGGGTTGAAGATTAACAACAAATGAAAACACTAAAAAATAGGACTCAAAACAAATCATAAAAATTACGATTAGAACTGATTTTGGTCAACCAAACCGGCAAAGCGAAATCATTTTAAGTTGAATGTGTCAGCTTTTATTGCAAAAGAAGAAAAAAAACAACGAGTAGGAAATGTCTTTGCATACAAATGTGGAATTTATCAAAATTGTTTTGTTAATCTTGGCACGTTTTGCAGTACGTTATGCAACACAAACGAACTGAACTAACCTATGGTTGTCTTCTAACGAAAGGAAAATTGTTTAATTACATTTTTTATAATGAACTCAGTATATTTTACTGAAAATGAAAAGTAGATATGCACACGTTTGTTGTTTATGATTATAGTTAAGGAAACTCTTTAATAGTCACGTTTGTGCATACTTATTGGTAATATATTAGTATTTAAACTTAAACGTTAAATGGGAATTAATTGCTTGGAAATTATCTGCGGTAGTTAATGAACCGTGGACTTAATGAATCGTTAAGGAGGCATCAGTACAGCACGAAAAGTAGTTTAAGATATTTGCAATTTTGTTGGAACTTGTATACTTATGTGCGTTACCACGGACGGCTTCTTAGTAAGAAGAAGCTAGATACGTCAGTTGTAAGTAGATAGGAACAAAATCTGTAAATTGTCATCCTTAGTGCCTTTTCCAATGACTAGGCCAGAAACTATATTTTGAATTGCTAGCTTCTGACTTCTCTAGAACCTTTAAAATCATCGGACTCATACTCTATGAGATAGTCCTCCAGTAGAATCTCTAGCTTCATTTGAAACTATTTTGAAACTAGCTTGAATTTCTATAGTTTTCCGTAGTCCCTATCACTGTACTGAAACTCGATGTAGGAATATTCGTATTCATTCAAAATGATACCATTTACCCAAGCCATGGCTCTTAAGGAACTTTTGCTTTTGTTTGATTATACCGAAAACTACGTATGTATGCCAATCATAAAAACCAAATAAGCATCAAACAATTAAAAAAGAATTTCCAATGCCATAACAGAAGAATCAGGAAAGCGAAGAAGTGAAAGCGCATAAATCTCCTTAAAAGATAAATCGCACGCCTAAGGCCGTTTTGAGAAAGTCTTTCATGATTTCCGTCAATTATTTCTGCTTAAAATTAATGCGATACGCGTGACCAAATGATGCAATCATTACTAATCCAAAAAAAACATCAAACCAAATCAGGCAAAGAGAAAAACCACTCCTTTACCTTCTTCGCCTTATGCAATATTTCTTCAAAACAAAATGTTCCCAAACAACCTATCCAAATAGGTAAAACCCTGGTCTTACCTTAAAAACTTGAGAAAGTTATTAATTTTGTCTCATAATGAGAAAGTCAAAAACCTCAAACACTCCCTCCATGGTTCGTTGACTGGTGTGTTCACTGATTCTCCCATATAAGCGGTGAACACGAAAGACATCAGTGGCACCATCATTGCATAACGTTTCCATAACCGATCGTATTCAACAACACCATTTCCTCAAGCCATTGAACTCTTGCATATGTGCCCCGACATCAGTTATGCAATCTTATGCCATTAAGCTATCATCAGTTGAGACGACTACCGATGGTCCGAAGCACATGTACACAACAGCATGTGAAACCCATAAGGCAATTCTCATGAAACCAACCCAACAATATTATCCCAAGTGAATTGCAATTTTTCTTAAACTCTTCCTCTTTTTCTGTTTCTTTTTCTTTTCTTTGTAGGAACTTCCACGTGCCGATGCATTGATTGGCAGAGATACCAATGATGACTCGGACTTACAAAATCTGGATAAAGACGAACCATCTATGGTCAGGAAAGTGGAACAACCTAAAGAGACTGCACCAGTAGCTCCAGCAACTAGCAACGATCAAGCCAATGAAAGCGAAACCGATTCTTCGTTCTCTGACAGCGAAGAGACCGATGATTTGCAAAAGATCCCAACCAATGTGCCTCTTGAATTTGGCTTGAGTAATCTTGCTTCAAGCCTTTTGCAGAACAATAAGAAGTATATTCGGTGTATTGTCACTTTCAATCGAGTTTCTAATGTTTTTCTTTTGTAGATCCCGCATGAATTGTGTCGTCGAACGTAAGCACGCCGAAGAAATTGTCGACTCACCCTCGAAGACCGTAAATCTACCATTCGGAGTTAATCTCACAACCGATCCCAAGAAAGCCCGCATCACCGGTGAACGTATCTCGATCTTCTGCGAAAGTGGCAATGAAGATAGTAAGGAACAACAACCTCGCAACCATATGCGCGATGAAGTCGATGAAGTTGAAGCCATCCGTCCAATGTTCATCCCATACCAACGTGTCCCAATTCCATTTGGTCAGACCCCAAATCAATACCCATTGACTCACATGCCACAACGCATGATGCCACCAATGCCCCAGCAACAGCAACAACCACCAATGATCCGTCAGATGCCACCACCATTCCAACATATGCCAATGGGAATGCGCCCACCAATGCCACCACAAATTATGCAAGCTCCACACCCAGAACCCATGCAAGAGCAACACGTTCGCATCCATGTCCAGCAATTGCCATTCCGTGAAATTCATGTCGCTGATGATGTTCCCGTCCAGATCCCATCCAGCAACCAGGAATTGCCACACATTCAGGTCCAGAGGGTACCTTTGGCTTTGGCTCTGCAACGTGCCGGTATTACTCCTGACGATTTAAGAAACATTCAACGTGCCGCTGAAGAAAGAATCGCCGACGAACTGAGACGTTTGGCAGTCGAAGAGGCCGCTGAATCTAGTTCCGACTCCGACAGCAATAGCTCCGAAGAAGATGACTCACAAACTCAGTCCAACGAGCAAATGCAAAACATGGAGCAACAGCAACAGCAACAGCAACTGCAACAGCAACAACAACAGCAGCAACAACAACGGCAACAGGAAGAGGAACAACTGACAACCCAGCAATTGCCAATGGAGCCACGTGACACAATGACCCCACCAATGCCCGATCAACCACAAATTTTGCAAATCGGTCGTGCCACCTACGGTCGTAGCTTAGTCAGTCCCGTACACATCCCCATTCCAATGAATCAAGCTCAAGCCGATATGAACCAAGAAGTTATGGAACCCGAGAGGCCACACTGTAAGTATTAACAGTAGCGAAACCCAATCGCTACTCCTTAAACATACATTCCCCACAAAACCTAGTTCTGATTCTTAACATTCTTCAGGGAACTAAATAACTTTGGAACCGGTACCTAGTGGATCCTATGAACCAATGATTATCTTTGATCACAAATCTTCCTAAAACAGTCGCATTTAAGCTTTTCTCAATTTTCAGATGTCCAGCCCCGTTCCATTCGTAGCACAGACAACATTTTCAAATCGGAAAACCGTGTCTAGAAGTGCGCCTGTGATTGCAGCTGTTAAATAAATTTTATTTTGCAAATTAAAAACAAAAATAAAAGCACAAAAAAAAAAATTTTACAGCCAGCCAACATTTTTCTTTTCAATTTAAAAAAAGACACTAAATTTTTTTATTATATGTATATTATGTTAATGTAAAAAGAGCAAACGGAATTAACAATAAACTCAGCAAATTGGTATTGTTTTGATATATTTAACTATTTAAAAGTATGATTCAAGAAAGAGGGAGGAAATATATATATAAAATATTTTTTCTAATGTATAGTATGAGACCAAATTGATGGAATAAAATTGTAAATAAAATTAGTTTTTATAAAAACGAGTTGATTTTTATTAAATTGGTATCACTTTGCTGTCCATTATGGCATTGTACTAAACTTTTAAAAAAAATGCAGGAAAAACCACAGCGGATTTCGAATCAGTTCAGAAAAAAACCAAAAACAGAACCAGTTTTTTTGTTAAATTTCGTCCATTTGACCCAAAAAGCTGAAGGAGAGGAGCATTTCATTGGATTCCGAGTTTTTCTTCATTCATGTGTGAGACATACCTCACTGTCTGCGACGTACTATGCAACGGATATTTCAGTGGCTCAACGCGTAGATCATCCGATTGGGTTGTATGGTTAAGTTTTTGTTAAATTTCGTCCATTTGACCCAAAAGGCTGGAGGATAGGAGATATTTGCCGTCAACGCATTTTCATTGGACTCCGAGTTTTTCTTCATTTTCATGTGAGGCACACCTCACCCTCTGCGACATCCTACAGAACGGATATTTCAGTGGCTCAACGCGTAGATCATCTGATTTGGGTTTTTCGGTTGAGTTTTTTGTTAAATTTCGTCCATTCGACCCAAAGAGCTGAAGAAGAGATATGTGCCGTCAAAGCATTTTCATTGGATTCCGAGTTTTACTTCATTCCCGTGTGAGACATACCTCACTGTTTGCCACATCCTGCAAAACGGATATTTCAGTGGCTCAACGCGTAGATCGTCCGATTTGGGTTTTTTCTTCAAGTTTTTTGTTAAATTTCGTCCATTCGACCCAGAAGGCTGGAGGATAGGAGATATGTGCCGTCAAAGCATTTTCATTGGATTCCGAGTTTTTCTTTTTTCTCGTGTGAGGCATACCTCATTGTTGGCCACATCCTGCAGAATGGATACTTCAGTGGCTCAATGCGCAGATCATCAAATTTGGGTTTTTCGGTTGAGTTCTTTGTTAAATTTCGTTCATCTGACCCAAAAAAGCTGAAGAATAGGAGATATGTGCCGTCAAAGCATTTTCATTGGATTCCGTGTTTTTCTTCATTCTCGTGTGAGGCATACGTCACGATTTTGATTTTTCGGTTTAGTTTTTTGTTAAATTTCGTCCGTTTGACCCAAAAAGGATAGGAGATATGTGCCGTCAAAGCACGTTCATTGGATTCCGACTTTTTCTTCATTCTCGTGTGAGGCATACCTCATTGTTGGCCACATCCTGCAGAACGGATATTTCAGTAGCTGAACGCCTAGATCATCCGATTTAAGTTTTTCGGTTGAGTTTTATGTTAAATTTCGTCCATTTGACCCAAAGAGCGGAAGGAGAGGAGATATGTGCCGTCAAAGCATTTTCATTGGATTCCGAGTTTTTTTTCATTCTTGTGTAATGCATACATCACTGTTTGCCACACCTTGCAGAACGGATATTTCAGTGGCTCAACGCGAAGATCATCCGATTTGATTTTTCGGTTGAGTTTTATGTTAAATTTCGTCCATTCGACCCAAAGAGCGGAAGGAGAGGAGATATGTGCCGTCAAAGCATTTTCGTTGGATTCCGAGTTTTTCTTCATTCTCGTGTGAGGCACACCCTACTAATTGGCACATGCCGAACAACAGGAAATGAGCGGGGATTTGTCTAAATAGTTAACTCAAGCCATATTTAGGTTTCTTTTTGTTTCTTTTTTTTGTATAAATATTGATGGGACGTATATCATGCACGTTCCTCGTCTCCATATTTGAAAATCTCCAGTGCCCGCCTTCGTTGTTCTTCTATGTTTAGGTTTACAGACTGGATGGGAGCACTTCTCTTCCCCCAGCCTCTTTAAATATTCTTCATCTTCTTGTAGATACCGCCAGAATGAAATTCCAAAACCATTTATGCGAGGTTTCTCTGATCTCAATAAAAGATATCCGAATTCAATTCAAATTTGTTTTATTATAATAAATTTAAAAATAACTTAATTCTAAAACCAAAATAACTCGTAGGTATACGTTTAACTTTCCAACTAATTCGCTACCGCACACTCAAAACACAAAGAAAAGGCAATCTCCAAGCGCACTACTCTCTCGTTTTTGTCTTTTTGTTTTTACAATAAAATTTCCATTATTATTTCTTGTTTAAATATTTACATAAATTCGTTATAATAAACAAATCAAACTGCGCCTCTCCTTCCACCAAATACAGTGTGTGCATGCGCGTAAAACTTAGGATATATTGTAGAAGAATAAATAAATCATTTTAAAGACTGAAGTCGCATCGAATTCAAAATGCAATAAAACACATTCAAATTGTTAAAAATCATATACACACGAATAAATATTAACAAAATCACTGTACAATGGTCTACAATATACATAAAAAAACAATCTTTGCTTTGGCTTCTTTTATTTATTTTGTTTATTATTTCCTTCGTCTACCGGAGAGAGGGTGAATATATATATATTTTTGTTTTCTTTTGTGAGTATTATACGAGTCCATTATTTTGTTTTTTTTGTTTATAAATAAGTTTTCTTTCGGCTAAAAAATAAAATTAAATTTAGGTTATTCAGGGGAGTCGTCTTTCTGGCGGTCGAGGGGGACTATTGCGGTTGTTATACACTGATGTACGTAGTAAAGATAAGATTACTAAATATTTTCGATAGGTGCTGCTGTAGTCGCACCTGATATGAATGGTGGCGTTCTGGTGGTTTATCCATTTTCACACTGGTGTCCCTCACAGTTGCCCCAGAATATGCAGTTGCCAACGCCACTGTAGCAGATAAGAAAAACTGCTGTGAGGAATACCAGACTGCAGACGGTGCATGGCTTACGTTCGAGGAAGAAACCGATCAGATAGAGAACGATGAACATGACGTGCGTCTGCATTAGGGCTGGATTCGTTGGCTTCGGGATCAGGAGCACGGGGATTAGACACTGTAAGCAATACATTTTCTACTGTGTGTTGTGTTCTGTCGACAAATTAGCGTGTCAGTGCTTAGCCGCGGACGCGTGTATCGTACGGAGAGCACAGCAAATGCTAACAAAGTATTTGCTTAGCCATGAATTAGGTATTAGTATTGCTTTTCTTTTCCGATAAAGAAAATCTGATTCTATGGTTTAGTTCTTTTTTTTTGCGATTGTAGGAGAAAAAATTCACTAAAACTGTTTGACAGTAGAAAAATACACTTGGCTGCTTGCTGTGCGGCGAATTCGCGGATGCGCTGTCAGCCTTCAGTTGTGTCCACTGTCTGGTGCATGGCTGGGCTTTGTGTTAGACAGCGTTCACATGGGTGGTTTTTTTTTTTTTTTACAGTTCGATATGGACTAAGTAAATCGATTAGAAGTGTGTGGCAGTTCGAGATTTTCATTATTTTTTCGAATTGTGAACATATAGTGGAACTACGGCATAGTTAGTGCATCAGATTCTGAGCTGGAACTTCAAGGTGCAAGCCACAGACGAAAGCATTAGATAAAGTGACAGTTAAGAATATAACATGCCCATCGCGCTGCTTTTCTAAATCCATAAGCGTAACTGCTTCTTGTAAACGCAGGCATAATCCATCTCGTAGCTCGCCTGAATTATTCCCGAATTCGCTGCAAGGTTGCTTGTCTCGCTTCAAACATTGCTTCGAACATGTCCAGGTCGTAGGGAAATGTCATTCGCATTACCTGCCGTTCTACTGTATTTGAAAGAAAGTTCTTAGAAACCAGTCCAACTTCATCCAACCAACCGTAAGATACAATTTGGTACGTGCCTTGTCTATTATTTGGCAAAAGAAAACATCAATCTCATAGCAAACAAGAAAAATATAAAAAAGTCTTGATAAGCATAGCTTATCTCATCAGCCATTTGTACAGAGGGGGGTCAAGGAGTCCATAGCAAATTGCATTGTAATCGGAAACCACGTCTGTTTCTCATGTTTAATTACTTTTAGGAAAAAGGGTATAGCTGCATCATTTATTAACCAAATAACATGGCTCTGTCGAAACCTATATACACAATTCTCGGTGTGTACTTGGAGCAACTTTTTAACCATCCTATTCGCACGAAATCCATTACCAGGTGAGTTAATGCTGACCCCAAGTCAATAAACTTAATTAATTCATTACATTTACTTTACTTTTTTTCTGTTTGTTTGTTTTCTTAGTGCTGTTATAGCGACATCGGCTAATTACACTTCGCAAAAAATTGCTGGTAATAAGGTGATCAACCAGAAGGCACTGCTCGCTTATGGATCTTTTGGGTAAAATATACTCCTCGTACATGGACTGCAGTCTAATTATTCTGTTTTGCAGGCTTATATTCGGCGGCACTGTGCCACATTTTTTCTATCAGTTAATAGAAAAAATATTCCCACAAAATATGCCCTATAGGAAGATACTGGTCTTCTTGGCGGAGAGGTTGTTTTTTGCGCCATTCTACCAAGCTTTGTCGCTTTATTTCCTCTCCAGATTCGAGGTAAGCTGGCAGTAGTTCAATGTTCACAGTGAAACTCAAATAAATTGCTATTCCAGGGTAATTCTCACGATTATGCTGTGAAGAACTTGAAGAAGCTGTATGAGGTACTCCTTCGAACCAATTGGACATTCCTATCGATCCCGGTGTTTATAAACATGAACTTCGTACCGCCTATGGTAATTAAAAATTCCGAAAATCTCTTTGGGGGAGAAAGATAAGCACGTTTGACTTTATTATTTTATCTCCAAACGGGTTTGGTTGAATTATTTTTTTTTTCTGTTTAATAACTGTAATTAGAGACGAATTCATACGTAAGTGTTTGTTGTTCTTTCCAGATTCGCACGCTAACATTCAACATGATATCATTCATTTGGGTAATTTATTTGGCCAGTGTACGAAGGCGTCATGAAGCGAAGAAATCCGATGGACCCACCACTTCCAAGGGTGCCACTGAACAGGCAAAATAATTCGTGATTTTTGCTTACATATGTAGCTGTATGTACCTAGTGTGAAGCCAAAAATCACTATAATTTATTTTTAATGATTTTTGGCATGAGTCGTTTTTTTTTTTGTATAAAGATAAGATTGTGCATTTTTATGGCAGAGGGGTATAGTTCTAAGAAATACTTAAACGCGTTGGAATACATATTATTTTTTGATATTTTTCTATTTGCGTGTTATGCACAGTTTTTTAAATAATTAAAATTACGTATGAGGTTTACCAGTTGTGCACCTATCCAAGTTTAAAGATTAGTTTTCCACATGCCCTACAGCTGTTTTCATTAACTAAGCAGATTAGTTATTATCTTCCAGATTCTTGTTTTAAATGGCAATCAACGCCGTGATTGTTGGGGAACTATCACATCAGGGTTCGGAATCGAGCAGAAAAGAATTGAATTCAAAGGCCAAACATCAAAACTAGAGGGTTTACCTTTCTTACAAGGTTACCTGAGGAGCACGACGTGATGCTAGCTGTGCTTTCATGAGTGCTAAAGCAAATGCGGTTAAGATGGGTTTAATAATCAGCGAGGGAAGTTGTCAATTGTTTTTTGAGTTGATGAGGTCATCCTCAGTTCCTCAGCTCCGAATAATATATGTGTAGGCTGAGTATACGAGCGACATGTAGATCGAACTAAACACGAAAAGTGTTGTCATGAGCAGGTGTAGAATGTTACCTCAACCAACATTAGTCTACAAAATGACTGCTAGTTAAAGCGTCAATCCACCCGGATAAGCCATCCCCTTTACGAAGGAAGGACGTACTGCCTCCGATTAACCAACCCAACCAACTTTTAGAAAACAAAACATGTTCATCATAACGTCGGACTTGTTGCGTAAAATAAAATAGAATGGACTTTATTCAATAGGATTTATCAACAAACAAAATACACAGTAAAATTAAGTAAATTATCACGAACGAAAGCTAGACTGATGTGGCCACATGCTGTCCGGGCACAAACATTGACGAGGTTAGCTGTCGTGTTATCATAAGTATCTACGTTCTCCCAGCTCCATCACCAAATTAATTATTGTAATTTTGTCTACCACCCAATTCAAGAAGATATCTATCAGGATGATCCATCCAATCGGCTGCTGTTAGTTTTACGGTACGCTGGCGTTCGGCTTCTTTGATTTGCCACTTCTTGATGTCCAACTGAACTTCTCGTGAACTCTTATCGCCGCATCCCCAGATCTCGATTGACGTCAAAACAGCTGCAATTCCCTTGCAGTCTATTTTTTCAAAATGCTCGTCGACCGATAAAATAGGTTTTCTTGGATCAGATCCAGCTCGTAGCCCCTTAGGATAGCCACGTATACACGTGTTTAAGTACAAAATGTTTGGCTTCTTCTCCAATATAACATATTTCGGAAGAAGCTGTATCACACAACTGCCCTCTGAGCCTGTGAACAAATTCGTTTCCTTCCACTCGGTAGGTGACGCGATGCAGTAGGTCTGCTCGTCGTTTGTGTGCAACAAAATGATAGTGGGTCCACGATAGCCCAGAAGATGATGTAAAAAACGATTAGCGCCCAGACCGTGCTCATTAGAATCGTAAAGCAGTGTCCAATGCGAAGGTAGCATCGACAGTTTGTCTTTGAAAATTTGTGCAGCGGATCCAGCTTTAGTGGCACTTGGTGATACTACGCTTTGTGGTTTCGAATACAAAGGCGGCAATGCTCCGGCTAACAGCCAAGCCTGCGACAAAGGCATCAGTGAATTCGATTCAGAATCTGATTGTTCGGCGAATGGTGCTCGTTGCTCTAATACTGGGGTAGACAGCTCTATGCCGGACGATTGCTCGTTTTGCCCGAGTCCTCGGTATGCAGTCGAGAGCGTATGTAGACAATACTTGTGCACGAGAAGTACTGATCGGATCAGATTGTGCTCAAACCAACGGCATACGTACCCGATGCTTAAACTGTCCTGGTTAAAGAATATCGACTTCACCACAGAGTCGAAAGTGCGATTTATAGCCGGACAAAGTACAGCATTGCCCGAATGCTCCATTGCAATGGTATAGCACGTAAGCAGCAATCGCGTAACTCCTGGTTTGTTTATAAAGTCTGGCCTATCCGGTTCAGCGTACATTTTTATGTAACACTCCAATATTTTAGCATCGTCAATGATGCCTAGGAAACGCTCACATTGCTGACGAAACGCTACTGTGCCCAGGTGCTCGGTTTGTGCACGGGAATTGTGATGCAGTAGTTTGAACAGACGATGACCCAAATCGGAATATCGCGGAAATACCTGACTCACGAAGACATCGCCAACTATTCCGTTTACACCGAACTGTGACGATTTTTCATGCAGAATTTCTGACAGTTTCTCCACGGGAACAAACTGCGTAAAGTACTTTTCATGTATTTCAGCACCCGACGCTGAGCGGCTGAGTGCCTTGTCGCTGGACGGAGCGGTGAGCTGGTTATTTGTAGGTGGTGAACCCTCGCTATTCGTGGACGACTTTGTGTCAGATCGAGAATTTGAGTTCCCCATTTAAAGGCGCAGTAATCGTGCGTGTAAAAAAAAAAATGATTGATGCACTTGAAAATATTTTTCGATTTGTTTTTGCCAGAAATTCTCTCGTCACATGTGTCAACTGTCGTTCAGGTAATCAGTGATTAATTTGGTTGTTGTAACGGTGCTGACACTTTCACAAAAAAAAAACATTTTCTGTTTTATTAGATCCGAGTTATTCGATTTCCTAAATGGTTTTGGTCGGCGATGATTTGCACTCCTGAAATGCAGTCTTAACTTATTCGGAGATCATTCCAAATTGAAACGACAAACAGTGACTAAAAAATGGTCAAAATGATCAAGACCCTTCTCCACTCCACAAGTTGCATCAGTTTTATAGGTTATAAGTCAGTGAAGTAAGCGCCGTGGCTTAGGTGGTTAATGCGTTGGACAGTCCCACCTCTCGCGAGCGTCTGACAAACATCCGAGAGTACAACTGTAATGATTAAGTTTCTCAAATAACAAATTGCAGTTCGGACACGACATTAACCAGGAAGCCCCTTCCATTCGTGTAAAGAATATATGTAACACGCACAACACGAACGGTTGTGAGAAGCTAAGCCCTGGATCCCATCGACCTTTTGCGCCACATATTTATTTATTTAATGTCAGGAGAGTTCCTTCCTAACGTAAGCAAAATTTTTGGGGACAAAGCGGTTCAAGCTCGTGCGTCATTCCCACAGATAACTAGCAACAAACACAACACTGAGAAATGCGAATTGACACCAATGCTCCGGCCCGTAGTCTTCGAATCAAACCCGGAGGGACAAGGCAGTAGAGGAAGACCTCGCCTTAGGTGGCGCGCACAAGTAGAAGGGGACCTCAACCGACTTGGAGTGCGCAGCTGGAAGCAGTTAGCTAAGGACCGAGCTAACTGGAGAGACTTGTTGGTTGAGGCCCAGGTTCACCCCGAACTGTAGCGCCACCTAAGTAAGTATTACTCCCTTATACTATATACATGTCATCGTCTAGATTGAATGGTCTGTACCAACTTCCTCCTTCTTTGGACCCTCACTTTACACGCTTTTTATTTAGCTGCATGTGATTGACAGTCCTCTGCGTCAAACCAAGGCTTTGTTAATAGTGGTCGAGTGTCACTAAGTCAATCGCGTCGGAAATCTCTGTGGAAAAATTGCAAATAGTTCAATTAAGGCATTTCCCAGTCTGGCAGCACACGAGACCTTTGATTACTTCGGAGAAACTCTTCCATCAGGGTAGGGATATGCTTAGACTGTGTTCACCGTCAAGCGAACTTGAGTCGCGCGATGCCTTTTAGAAAAAAGCGATTCAAGAAGATATATGTACCTTCAGCGCCTTACTGTGTGGCACATTGCCAAACACGTATTCAAAAACGAAAACGTGATCACGCTTAGTAAATTAATATTGTTTTCTTTATTTCAACATTGACTTATGTATTTAATTAAAGTGATATCAATGATTTTGCGTGCATACAAAGTTAAAATTCTCTATTTTAAATAAAACGTTTATCGTAAATTAAAAAAATAGAAAATAAACTTGAGATTATTTTTTTACACGTGATTTTCTGGTTTTTGCCTTGATTGGTCTACATTTAAACATTTAAATAAATTAAACTTGAAATATATATGTATAATATCAACAATTACACTTAGTAAATTATATTATTAGAGATTAATCTTAATCTAAGACTAGAAGATAGTTTGATTTGTTTTTTTTTTTATATATTTTTATTTTTTTTTAAATCTTCATTAGACTAGAACTGGAGTATTTTCTTTTCTGACTAGAGGAGGAGGATTGGAACAGTCATTTTTTTAGACTGCATTCGATGGACTTCGGGTACGACTTCTTGTCGGTGAGCGCAACGAAGGCGGTGAACTTTCTCGACTCTCAAAGCTAGAGCAACTGGATGCATCCGACGGTGTTGGCCGATGATATGGAATAGGTCGTTTACGTGCACTATGATTAGTTGGATTAGTATACTTGGATTAGAATATTAGTCAATTAATCAGATTTAAATTAGAAAAAAAAAACAAACATAAGGAACGAATATAAGGAAAAGAAAATAAAAACTTACCAAAAAAATAACAAAATAATAAAATGCACTAGAAAATGAAAAATATATGAGAAATTAAACAAAAAAAAGCAAATTTTTATTCATTTTTTTTTTCTCCTTTTGTTTTATTGCGAAACAAAAAAATGTTTATCCAATTCATTTTCATGTATACACGGAAAGTTATTTAAATGAAATGTTAATTATACATACTAAATGTTGCAGTATTTGATAGAACAATTAACTTATAATCAAAATAAAATGCAAATAATCGACCGGAAGAAACCGCTGTGGGACTCAAAAAAGCGATAATGGTGATCAATTCAAGTTCAAGTTACTTCTTCTTAACTAAATTACAAATAATGATTTATTTTTTTTCTATTTTTTATGTTTTTTTTTTTTTTTTTTAAATAGGGACGATAGAGTTTGAATAAAAAAAAATTATATAAACATATATATGTGGTGCCTATCTTCGATATCTGGATTTGCTACAAAAAGAAAAGAAAATTAAAGTATTTTTAGAAAAATGTTTAAATAAAGTTAAAATAAAAATAAAATCAAAGAAAAAATGTGTTGTCATGGTGAAAAGAATGAGCGGGTGATGTTTTTATGGCGTGTTCATGAGTTTGGCATTTTACCCGTGGCTGTGAATTATTTACCTGGTTATTCTTCGGCGATCGAGAAAGCTGGGCGAGCCACGACGACGGGGAATCGAAGGAGAACGCGTGCCTGAGCGGGATCTGGTGTGTGAATGTTGTGAACTGCCGCTGGAATATGGGGAAATGGTAAAAAAAAATGGTATAGGTAAGGTGCAGCAAACACCTTTAACAAGCCAGTTAAACTTACCTTGATGAACTCCTCGAACTGCTTCTCGACGATCGACTAGATCTAGAAGAATGACTTCGTGAACGTGACCTGGAACTGCCGCTGCCACTGCTTGATGACGAATAATGTCTGTAAGTGCATTTCAATCTTACTGCCACTAATCGGATAATTCAAACAAATACTTACGATGATCTTGAGCGGCTTTTGGATCGCCTGCCGGCTTCATCACGTTCACTTCTGCGGGAACGACTGCGACTTCGGCGTGCGAGACTTTCGGCCGCTGCTACTGTCGCATTTGACACCTTCGCGACAATGGTATCCACCAATGTGCTATCGCTCAGAGCCGAAACAATTGGCTGCGGGTCATGAAGCTTAAAAGGTTTAATCACAATTTTTGGTTTAAAATAAGCTGCACTATGATGATGGTGATGATGGTTATTGTTATTGTTACTATTGTTATAATGATTGCTGTTAGTAGTTAGAATTATTTGATTATCATTGTTAGTAATGGTGGTTGTGGTTATTTGCAAAGGTCTAGTAGAAGACATAGACACCGAGGCTAACGAAGTTACAGGGGAGGATGAGATGAGATTTGTGAGATTTCGACGGAAATCTCTCCTCCGGTTAATGTTATTATTGAGCGAATGATGATTGTTCACAGACGTTGTCAAAATAACAGTGGGAGGCTGAGGAAATAGAGACTTCGCCGCTGACATTGAAGGCGGTGGCGTTACACTTATTAGTGGAGTAGATGGTGTTTTAGGACTATTATCCGCCTGACCGTTGGCTGTATTGAGAGCAGGCACGGTCAGCGGGAGTGTGTCCACGGTTAGAAGTGAATTATTAATTGGCGGTGCGGCTGGGTAAATGCAACCACTGCCTATGGCCGCTACCGTTGCTACGTTCTTAGCTAAGAATTGATTCAGAGAATTTGTACGCAACGAATCGCGTTTGGGACTTACTTCACTTGCCATCTTCTCGATGGTTTTGATTTTTTCTTTTGCTTTGGCCGCTATACCAGATTTGAGTTGTTCGAGCAATTCAATTTCCTTTAGCTCGTCCTTGCGGTCATCTTGAGTTAGGGATTCAATTGAGGGTCCACCGTTTTCTTCTTCACCTTCACTTTCGCTTTGACTGTGCAAGCGTACTACTGGTTGGGGTTTGGCTGTGCTGCGAGAGTTCTTCGGAGCTGTGCCATGCGATCGCGATCGAGAACGTTTCGAAGATGTTGTCTCGGCGACCTTGAGAACTTTTTCCTTCTCTTTCTCCTTGGGCTTGGTTTCTTTATCTTTTCCTTTTCGCTTTTCACGTTTTTCCTTTTCAATTTGATCGAGTATGTCACGGTAGCGTTCAGGGTTGCGCCTGGCTGGTGAGTAACTTAGATCAGATCCAGATCCATTGGAACTAGAACTGGATGAGCGTTTTTTTGAGGTTTTAGGTTGTGGTTTCTGTTCTTGTTCTAATTGTGGTTTGGGTACCGAAATCTGTTGTGATCCTTCAGCTTTTTCTTCTGGTTTCGGTAATGGCAGTGGAGGAGGATCATCTGTGCCGGGAGCGGGAGGTTCTTTAGGACTTAGTTCCGCCCTTGGCGGGGATTTTAGAAATTCCTTTCGCCGCGACGTAGACTTCCGAAAACGAGACGTTCCCCGATTAGGGTAGCTCCCACTGCGACTGCGCGATCCACTACGCCGATTAGTACGCGGTCTTGGGGTTTGTTTCCCGGCGGATACTGCTATCGGTGCTTGCTGTGGTGGTTGTCTTGAATTCCTTCGACTGCTTCGTGAGCGACTTCTGGTAAAGGAGCGCGGACGCCGAATCTTTTCACGCACAGGCGAACGGGAATTTTTGAGATCCCTTCGGGGCGATCGTGAGGATCGTCTAAAATCTTTCCGGGGCGACCTAGATCGCGGTGAACGTGATCGTGATCGACGTCTTACTAATGACCTATCACGACGACGGGAAGGCGACTGCTGGCCTCGTCGCGGTGATATTGAACGTTTGCGATCGCGAGATCGAAAAGATGGTGATCTACGACGATCTCGCGAAGTTGATCTTCCCCGATCACGTGACACCCGTCTGAGTGAAGGAGACCTGCGACGATCGCGTGATCTTCGCAATGACGAAGATCTTTGAAGGCGGGATCTATCTTGTGACAAAGGACGACGCCTCCTCTCTGGCGGATAAGGTGATAAAGACCTTCTTCTGTCGCGTGATCTTGAAGGCGATGGCGATCGCTTACGTGGTGGAGATCGTTTTCTTTCAGGGCCACCTCTTGAAAATGATCGTTTGGATCGTGATCTTTGTCTTCCTGCGCCACCACCTCTCGAGAATGATCGCCTTTTATCAATCGAAGGTGAACGTCTTCGGTCCTTAAATGGCGACCTTCTTCGTTCAGGTGGTCCTCTGGATAGTGATCGTTTCCGTTCTAGTTTGGGCCTTGATAATGAACGCTTCCGTTCTGGACCACCTCTTGAAATAGAGCGCCTTCTGTCTGGACCCCCTCTAGAACGTGATCGACATCGCGGGGGATTATCCTTAGAAATTGGTCTGGATCTTTCGTGCTGATCTCGTGAAACCGAGCGCCTTCTATCGGCTAATGGTGATCGCCTTTTTGGAGGTAGTTCTCTTGAACGAGATCGTGGCTTTTCACGAACACCTCTATCCGGTGCTCCTCTAATCGGAAGTGGTCGCTTTCTGTCAAGATCACCTCTAGAAGACGATCGCCTGGTGTCCAAACTTTCCTTCAGTATCGAAAGTCTTTTATTCAAAGCGGAATCTTCCCTCGAAAGAGAACGTCGTCTATCAGGTCCACCCCTTGAGAGCGATCGTTTACCATGCGGTCCTCGGGGAAGAGATTGCTTATCTTTTTCTACCTTAATTTCTCTAGACAATGAACGTCTCCTCTCAGAACCAGCTTGTGAAACTGACCGCTTTCTTTGTGGTCCTCGCCTTTTTTCTGCTCCTCGGGATACTGAGCGTTTTCTGGAAGGTGATCTTCTACTCTTTTCTGTGGCGACTTCGCGAGAAAGCGATCGTTTTCTTTCGCCATTTCCAGTAGCCAGCTTCTTACGATCTGGTAATGGAGAATTTTTTCTTATAGAAGAAGCTTTTTCAGAAGATCGTAGTGCCTTCTTGGCAGGTGGTGGTGGAGATATAGAACTGTTTGACGAGTCCGACGAAGATGACGACGATCGGGAATAGGAACGAGAGGAACGTACTGGTGGAACTACTGAAACAGGCAACGTTTTCGATGTCTCAGCAGCAGTCCGCCTGAAAGGATTAACGAAGTTCTTCTTGGCTGGCGATGGCGAACGTTGTTTGATTTTTGGAGCTGAGCGCTTCTTTTCTGCCGATTTTGACTGGTCGCCATTTGTAGCTCTTTTCGCTGACTTGGATTTAGAACGTCCAGTTCTCTTTGAAACCGCTGGCGGAGATTTTTCACGTCGATCTTTTGATTTGGCGAGTGGCGATCTAGATTTCGAACGCTTTCGTTTTTTCTCAATTGGGCTTCCATCTCGTTTATGGCTATTCTTCTCTTGAGACTTTCTCTTACGATCACTACGATCGATTGATTTAGTTTTTCCTGGTGATGGATCGCGTTTACGATGTTTTGCCGAGTCCTTCACTTGAAGAGGACTAGATTTGCGTTTTCCTCTACTATCGGATCTTCGACTCTCTCGGCGATCTCTACTCTTTGACGAGGGCGATAACCTATCGACGCGTCTTGTTGGCTTCGATGACGATGATATTGGATCTCTACGTTCGCGTGATCTACTTCTAAACGGATTTCGATGTTTTGGAGCCTCTGCAACGTCAGACTTTTTCTTAGATGATGATGTTGATTCTTTCCCACGACCAGGAGAACTATAACAAGTACATAATATTTAGTCACATCTCATAATGCACATGAGTATCACAAAAAAACAACAAACCTGGATCTGGAGTCTACAGATGATGCTCGTTGCTTCTTCTTCTTCTTTTTCTAAACAAAAAGTAATCGAAAGAAAATAGTTTTTCGCTTTAGTTTTGAAGGCAATATTCAGTGCTGTATAAGAAAACATAGTTTCTTAAAATTCTTTTCTTTGCACCGCACATTTATGTTTTTTTTTTTTAAATCAAATTAACTAACTCAAAAGATATCTTTTTATCTTAAATTTATAACAGATAATAAATATATATATAGAGTGCTAAATAATTAAGAAAAAAGTAACGCAAAACCGATGAAAATTATAATTTGACAAAATGAAAGTACTTACAAAACTACAAGAGAGCCTTTCGATAGCTATCCTATTTAATGAAGCGCCAAGGGTTTTAAACAAAAAATATAATTTTTTTCTTTGTTCTCTTTTTATGTTTTAGATTAATGTTTTTTTTTTTTATCGGTTAGGTTATATAGAAAAATTAAAATAAAGAAGACAAAAAAAGAAATTCTCCTTTTTAAAAGAGACAAGTTAAATTGCCTTAGAATTGGATTTTTTTAAAAACAAAAAATTCAGCAAAACTTTTGAAGAATGAAAGGAAAAAAAAAGAAGAAAACAAATAAGAAAAAGACTTAACATAATTCCATGATTGATAAAATTTACATAATAACTTATTACCTTCGTCGTTCGTGTGTATAGTGTTTGGGATTTTATTTTACGAAAAATGTTTAAGCAAAAATAGATTAAAATTTTGTCCATCATGATATTTTTTTTTTTTGTTTTTTTTTTTTCAATATAATTTACAACAGTATGTCATGCGATTAAGGAGAGTTAATTTTGCGATTTGTCAAATGTGGGCCGAGGGTTGGATCTGCTTACCTTGTCCTTTTTAGATTTCTTGCGTTTCTTTACTTCTTTCTCGGTGTCAGTTGAATCGTCATCGGAATGTGGTTTCTCCGAGTCCGATGAGTTGCCGGATTCACTGATCTTACGTTTTCTGGATTTCTTCTTTTTAGACTTACTGGAATTAGAGTTTTGTGAAATTCAAATGAAAACATTGTACAAGGGTATAGGTTTGAGTGGTTAGCAATTCGGAGGAAGATTGAAGTGGAGTTAGCGGTCAACAGCGGACATATGCTGCCCTGATTCGATCGCTAGTTGAGCGTTTAGATGAGACAAAAATGCAAGGATACTGCCACTGTATGTGCATGATTAACAAATGTTTCAAACTAAGACCGCTTGTGCTCACTGTGACCTTTCCTCTAAGAGAAATAATACGAAACATTAGGTAAACGGAAAACAAAGTACAAATTTGTCCACATCAGTCCAGTCACATCAGTGTCATAGAGCATAGGCTCTTTTGTTATCTTTTCCTTTTTCAATAATTCTGAACCTCTCACTGTGAAAAATCACATGGATACATCAATAGCTTTAAGATCATTGGTTGTTTCTCTTTTACTGATACTTAATTAAGTAACGAATGGTCAAAAACGAAGGCTATTAGTACCTGTGCACGTTGAATCAGTCCGCTCACTGTTTCCCACGAATTCCACTTCAATATTTCTCAATTTCAATACTATTTTCATACACCTACGACTATTTGTTAAATTCCCATATCATTCACATGGTAACATATTTTTTTTTTTTGTTATATTTATACAACAACCTATCCTTATATTCTACATTTAAATGAATATTCTATTATTTTACTATAAAAATTTATTTCTCTTAAAAAATAAATTCAAAATTAAGAAAGAAGACATTTTCCAGATGTTTTTTATTTTATTTTTTACCTTATGTAAAACTCATCGAAATGGTCTGTCTTAAGGAAAAGAAAGATGAGAAAATATATATTTTTTGCTTTAATTCGGAAATGCTCTTTTTATTTACGATGATTAATTGCAATTATAATTTAACGGGAAATAGGAGTACGTAGGGAGCATATACTTTTCTAATAACTTTTAAGAAAATAAAATCAATAATGTACGCACACTTTTTGGTTAATTTGTGTAAAGCAATACAACAAGACTATAGTGGATAAAATAAAATAAAATTAAATTGCATTTCATTAATTGTTTTGTGTAGGAATATCATTTTGAGCCATGCATAGGAATTACTGTACTTAACAGCACAACTTGACTATGTGAACGTAAAGCTCGAGATTGTGCCGGATGTACATATGTCTCATACCTTTAGGGGGATCAATGAAGGTACTTTTCGCATCTTTTAAGGAACATTTACTGGCCACTTAATGACGATAGTAGCGACTAGGAACATGTGAATGCAGTCGTCTGTAGATTGTTCCATCAACAGTGCTTGACATAACTTGAATAGTTGATTCATCAAAACGATATCGCCGACACGATAGTTTTTTAATATTACTTGCAGCAAAACTATCTCAAAACGATATCGTCAGACGATTGTCGTCGAACGTGATGAGGGCCGTTGATTGAACCTCTGAAACGCTCTGGAAATGTACACGTTCCAGTGAAACAAGGTAAAATATCAACTCATTATGAACGAGGGTTGGTATAGACGATTAGGCACACTGTTTTACGTTTTTTGACGCAAGTTACAGTTCTACTTATTTGGATTTGGATTCGATATGACCTTGCTCTGCGATTAGTTACACAACAGGGAAACGTTGTTCAAGTTTCTGTGATTGACATCACCATGACCAAGTGTTGGTTCTAAGGAGGACAGAAAAACTTAGGTCAGTTTGGTAGATAAGGATTGTCGGTCGTTAATTTTGCTGCGACCACCGTGTGTACTCACGATTCATCGACCTATAGGCCGAACATAAAAGGTGTGAATAAGAAAACATGACTACGACTAGGTAATTCTTTGTCGTTTTTACTCATTTTGAGTGGAAGTGTTACGGCCATGCTGTTGTTGTGAATATTAGCATCAAAGAGGCAGTTCCTCGGTAGAAATTTGCTATGAAAATCTATGAAAATTCTACTTCGTGACCCAAGTGGTTGGGGTTTCATAAGTTTAAACGCGGAAAACCATTTTTGCATCACGCCTCATTGGCATGTAGTCCAGACATGTTTTAAACTGTTCGGAGGTATCTGGTACGTTCTCTCAAAGAAACTTTTCCTTACACTATGCATAGCATCAAAACGAAAGAAAACAAATCTTCGCCTAACACAAATAAAATGACAAAAAAAAAAGAAAGAAATAATAAAATAAACATTCTTATCACAACGAAATTACTTACCCATTTAAACATCGTAAATACTTTTGTACAAATTTTACAAAATAAGTTATTACATTCAATGTTTTCTATTTTGAGAGTTTAATTTGCTTTCATTATATTTTGTCTTATCCCTTATAAATTGTTTGTTAAGCACGAAGAAGAAAGAATTAACTCTTAATTTATTGTTTAGTACATTTATGTATATACAGAATTTAACTAGACTAACTATTCAAATTGTGTACTATACGAAATGTGTTCATGCTAAAAGTGCTTACCTTTCTTTTTTGTGTTTTTTGGACTTTTTCTTTTTGTCCTTTTTTCTTTCGGGGCTAGCTGACCTGGAAAACACACAAATGTTATGCTTTATTATTTGCGAAAGAATGAAAGTTTAAAAAAATGCTTACCCATCGCGGTTTTTCTTCTTCTTTTTCTTTTTGTCCTTTGCCCGAACCTCGCCATCTGCATCGCCGCCACCACTAACTTTGGGATCTTTCTCTTTCGATGGTGTTCTCACTAGCGCGTAGCGACGACTTTTCTCCTTCTCACCATCCTTTTGAGCGTCGAGCTCTTTTTGCAATGCTGAACTTTTCGCCAGATCTTCTTTTGCTTTGCGATCTGAATCGAAACTTGTACCTTCTACGAAATATTCAGATATACCAAAGGCTTCGCGCAATTTGGCGTTCTTCTCCTGTTGAGCCTCAGCAATTTGATGCGTTTCACGAACACTGCAATGGAGAAGGAAACAAAAACAAACACTTAATGTTACATCAACCTTGATGGGTGACCTAGCTAGAATTTTACGTCATTGAAAGCACCCAACACATATTGCCAAACATTTTACCTCACAACACTCCTCAGCTCCTTTTGGCATACACGATGATGGTTGCCATAAAATGGGGTGGCACCGGTAGTGTTTAGAAATTCAATGGGAAACTGCTGCAGATTATTACCTCCACCAGCAGTCGCTATTGGAATGGCGGAAAACCCGGCAAAGTATCTTACGTCATTGATATCAACATGCGAGGCTGTATTTTCACCACCTCCACTACCACCAGCTGAGAGTGCAGAATTCAGGAGAATTCCATGCACATGATTGTTGTTGTGATTGCTGAGCGGAATCGCTGTTGGGTTAGCGCCCGCGCAGGCACACTGCACTATGTACATTGCTTGAGGTTGTTGCGGCTTCTTCCGGATACGCTTTAGCGCTACTCCCGGTCGCAGTGGTTTAAATTTTTTTCTCACCATCTGATAAGCCATCACAGCACGCGGTGACTTTGGTGTTGGCGGTGAAATATTTGGGTCGCGATTATCATGCTCGAAATATTGCCGCGAAATTTTCTTACGTCGACGACGTTTTGGCTTCGATGTTGTGGCCGGGGTGAGTTTCTGTACCCCATTTTGTGTTGAATACACTTGAGATGAAAGCATTTCAACCGGAAGACTTATAATTTTAATTTACTTAAGCAAACTTATTTTCTAGGAAGACTTTCGATTTATAGAAAATATATTTATATATTTTTTTTCGAATAAAAAAATGAAACAACCGCGCGACGTTACTCCGCGCAAACTACACTAATAGCTGGATGGGAACCAACTATGGTTTGGAAGACTTTTTAGTGATTTTCACTTTGTCAAGAGATTTGTTTTGTGCTCTACATCGTTGTATTTATTTCCTAACACGCTATCAATTAAATTTGCTGGTTTTTTTTTCTTGTTTTCGTTTCGAAGATTACGGTCTTTCTAATCCATTCGGCTTAGTAAGGGGGTGCTGATTTGTTGGCACATCGTACCTTCGACGGCATGTGAAATTACAAATCCCAATAGGAGGTGTCATATTACTTTTTGTCAGCTTCATAATACCACCTGCAGTCCATTTATTCGCACTGTTTTTTGCTATTTGCATTAAGGTTCGTTATAAAATCTTCTTCATCCCCCATTTCAGTCGTTTTGTTTACACAACCTGCCACGGGGGGTAGTCGTCATTGGGATTATTGATTTTTCTTTCGCTTGTCGCACATTTTTTTTGCTTGGTTTTCATTTACTTGTTTCGTGCTTGAAGGGAATTGGTTTTTTTTTTCTGTTATATTGTTGTGGGCCAATTTATTTAATTAAATTTTGTACTTAGGGTAGTATTAGAGTGTTAAAGGAAAAATAATAAAATAACTAATAAGTCGACAATGGCAAAACACAACCATTGTCGATGGAAGACTTGTGAAAACTAACTTCATAGCGGGGGTGCTTTTGCATTTCGCTGAATCTCACCCTTCGCTTTGGATAGGTAATGCGCAGGAAAAGCTAACAACTACTATACGGCGATTTGGAGAAGAGATTCATCTCGCAACAGAGCGGTGATGGAGAGAAATTATTGATTTTCCATTTAAAAATATATATGTTGGTACTTTGTAATGACTTTTTTTTGATGTAATCAAGCGAAAGGACTTCAGTGAGGCCTAGATTTCTATGAGGAATCCAGGAAATGAAAGATGGCACAGTTGTTTTGTGATTCTTTACGCCCTTCTTTCTTTGGTTAAATCCAAATGAGTGGGGTTACTTCTCAAGTAGCGGTGTAGATAGGGAAGGAACTTTAGATCATTAAAGTGTATTTCAAGCGATTGAGGAATAATCCTAGTTTGTTGCGAATCACAATCAGATAACGACAGTTTTACGTGCTTATTTTCCTTTGAGATCGTTGGCTGTGCACCCCATCTACTGCTCATGAACGTGGCAATGAAGGAGTAGGGATAATCAGCATAACGGCGATGTTTTACTGGAGGGATTTAGATCACTGACTAACCAGTCGGGATTATGCATTTTCCATTTGTACTATCAAATGTTTTTGGCACATTTTACGTAGCCGTGAGTGACAAACTGGAGTACTTAAAGAAAATAATGGACCAACGCCTCCTCTTGGACTTCAAAGCATTACCCCTAGACAAATAAAATTAGAGATACTTTTGCCTTTAGAGTCTTAAAAGACTTAGAGTCGATCACTTTCCTCAATATTTGGACTTGTAGTAGGTGTGAAACTACAGGGTGGAGAAGTGAATGTTAGCAATACCCCTTTCTGCTTCTGACATAAATATCCATTTTCTCTATTTTGGCGAGGATGTTTTGTTTTCACTCCCCCTACCTTAAGAGCATTTATGCTCTTTCCTAGGATAACCAAACCAGTAGGAGCAGACAAAGCACAAAGAGCTACAGACGAGAGTGATCGGAGAGTAGCGTTGTTATAACGCTGGACTTCAAAAATTGGGTTCATTTCCGTGAGTTCATCCTAAAATTATGCTAAAATTGTTACCAACTATGTTCGCCACAGAGTCTTCTTTAGAGTCAAACCAAGTACAGTGTTATCGTTGAAATGTTACCAATTGACAATCTGGCAGAAGAATTACAGAGGAAGTACGAACTCTAAAGGCGTATGCTGCAATGATGGGTCACAAATCAAGATCCAACAGATGAAGCCATTTTTTAAGAGAATAGGACCAACGCTATTGTGTATTGCAGTGAGTACATATCACCTCTGGAGAAATGAAAAAGCGACAACCATGGAGGAATTGAGAGTGACTTTCGTTTTCAAAAAACGTATACTACTTGAGCACCAACAGCTTTAGCGACAACCAAACGTGCGCAACGTGATAATGTAAAGCCCTTCAGTTTAACCAAAATACACTTAGAACCTCGAGGTTGCCACAAACCTTTCGATGGGAAAGGCATAAGACCCCACAAAAACACTTAAGTAACGAATCCTTGCAAGGACAACGAGCATATAGGACGACATACCAATAAAACCAAATAATTGGCTTTCGTTAAGTGCTCCTCAAATGATACCAAATCTCATTTTATCGCGACTTAAACATGCACAGAAACGGCGCATTTATTTTACCAGTGCGATGCAAAAAGTAGAACATAACTCCCTGCCATTATAATTGAAGCTATCCACCTAAAGCGTATCGGAATTTATGTGTACATTCCAAACAAACGCCGCGATTTAATGGACTACTATAAACAAATAACGGCGCAAGCAGAAGCAATACCTTAATTAACACATCCACCTTCCGGAATATCGCGTGTTCTGGGTTTAATTTTAGAAAAGATACCAACTTTCGGACAGAAAGACGATGAATTTGATGTGACATGCAATATTCTTTAACGTTTTTATTGTTTCTCCTCAGAGACTCCATTGAATGCGGGTTAAATTAAAAATCGATAATCATCATCTGTGGTAGGAGCTAGGTATGTACACACTCAGCACTGTAAGTGCGCCAAAAAGTTTACACTCACGCGACCCGTCCAAACGACAATTGTTATGCAACAATAGAAGCTACTTATTAAAGAAAAATAAAAATAATATTACTTACACTATCCTCCCGAATTCGTCCTTTGTCTGGTCGCTCTTCCCCTGGCCCGTCAGTTTCATCCGATACGAATTAATCTTGACGCTTATCTCCTCAGGCGTGTATCTTTGAATGAGAAGAGCAAAAGTTATTTCTTAGCAGACCCTTTTTATGACCAAAACAATAATAAATCCATCAGCCCTGACCAGATAATCAATACGTACATCGGTTCACTCTCAAGTACAACCAACGAAAGGACGACTTTCGCCGTTGAAATGGAAAAAAAATTGATTTTTTTGTTCGCTCGCTTTTCTCGGGCAAAACCTTGTTCTTTTTTCTTGTGAAGTGCACTATTATTGGAATTTACTCTGCATTTCTATGATTGCCTCGGCGAGTGGAACGTAAAAAACTGTGAGAGTGCGGTGGCTTTCTGATGTCTGCACCCCGACAAAGCTTTAAGGAACTGAAAACCAGCCAAAACCGCACTTTCAAGAGTGGAGAGTGCCGTGACGTATACATACAGGAAATAGGGTAGAAAATTAGGGGTGGATGAGGAGAAATGTTAAGCATGTACACACGCACAAGCAAAACACCTACCTACCTACCCTGCTGCAAGGTAGTTGTGCATCGTAGTGTGGATATTAGTTCCATTTAAATCAATTTGCATTTTTAAATTAATAATAATTTCCCACCCCATCGACTTACCCCTGCTTTTCCAGAATCTCCTCGAACTCCACACACTTTACTTCGATTCGCCGCTTACGATCATGATCGAGAATTTCCTGATTCGGTGGCCGATTTATAGATGCGTCCAATTTTTTTATATCATCTTCACTCTTATACGTGGGATTATCCTTTTTCCCAGGACGCACAAATGCCCAATTACGTTGTACGTGACCATTTGTCCCTGAGCCACGAGGGGTCGTTAGACCGATGCCGTTGTACATATTCCTATTTCTCACAGTAGCCGATTAATACCGATTTTCTTTAATGATATTTCATAATCAGGCCGAAAAGAAAATTAATTTGGTAAACGTTTTGTCCTATGCGCACAATATGGATGTTGGGAGAAATTTCAGGGTGATCTGCCGGTTGAACAAAATCAATAGAAAAAGTTTCCCGTGTCGGAGATTGCTTTGAAGTTAATTACATAATTTATCCTTACCATGCAAACTTAAAGTAGAATGATGGTGAAAAGTTTGTTGCTCTAGTTTTTGTGTTAATTTTGCTGGTTATTTTGGGTGTTTAAATGATTTAAATTAATAAAATGTTCCAAGCAAGCACCCGCGAAGTACGTTGTTGAAAAACTCTTTCTACGATTGACGTTTCGCCATATTTAATTCCTAGTAGGGAATTTTTTTCCGCAAAATGGGACGGGATTTTTTTCATTAAAGTGATGCCAAGTCTACGTTGACACAATGTGTAGCTACGTATGCAAATGGGTCAGATTTGTAAAGGACTATTTTCATAAACAAAGGAAGTCAAGAAAATAAATAGAAGGGTTTGGAGAAGGATCTTACATACTTAGTCTGGGGACTCAACCAAAAGCATCTCGGGTCACGTCGAATTGGTTAAGATCCGTTTGCTTAACCTTAGGTGGGGTCTTCCTCTACCTACTATTGAGACGTCCGTGAGGCAAAGCGTCGAAAATTGTGTAGCCTAGGCAAAGCATTGCTGTATATCCGATTAACACAACCCAGATACCTTAGTAATTACATTTACATTCTGTATAACTCGATCAAACTCCCCCGATGCAACAGTAAGGACCTTTTAAATTAATTAAATAATTTTTTCTCTTAAAGGAACCGTATTCCACCACACAACTCGACTCGACTCCACTGTTTCTTCTTTTCACAGAGAAACAGTGAATCGGAAAAGTTTTCATTTGGCATCCAAATATGTTTGTTACGCTATACAAACAGGTAGAGTTTCCATCTGCATCTCAATTATCTCAAGTTTTGTCTATAGAGGGTCATCACACGTTTCGAGGACCTATCATCATCATGCGCATTTGCTATGGCTCTGTAGCTTGTCCCTATAAAACAATAAATTTGGTCGATCTAGCCCTTGCCTGTGCACCTTTTTTCACAGTCCAACATCTCGCTGGCGTCTGCCAAACACTCGAAAGTATAAAAATCATACGCTTCGTCTTGAATATCTTAGAAACCCTTCGGATAAACAATAAAAATGAACGCTTGTACATAGAAGTTTTAACGGAGGAAGATAGTGAGAGTGTTTTGAGCAAACTAAGTCGGTTCAGTAGTTATATCGAATCATAACTCGTACAAATTCCTTGATATGCGTATGGTTCGCCTTCCACCGCCCAAAGTGAGATAAAAGTTAGTTTAAGTTCTATCCATTTTCACTAAATTGACAAAAAAAAAAAAATAATTGGCGCAACAAGTCGATGAGACCCAGGGGTTACCTTCTCACAACTATTCGTGTTGTGCGCGCTGTTCTTTAAACGAATGGAAGGTTCCTACTGTTTAATGGTGTGTCCGCAGGGCAGTTTGTTATGTCGTATGTTTGTCAGACTCTCACGAGAGGTAGGGCCTTGTAAAAAAATTAAGGTGATGTCTAGGGATAAAACCTCGAACCCTTTGCTCCGCAGTCCAACGCATTAACTACCTGAACCACGGCGCCGTACCTCCGAATTGACAGCTTTTGGAAATTAATTTGTCGAAAACTTAAATTTTTGACCAACAGCTAGGGTTTGGTTTGATGGACAGATATGGTGAGTCCTTGGGTATATATTGTGGAAAGCCATCAAGTTACAACTGTTCCGTTTCACTGGACCAGTTACCATAAGAAAAGTCTAACAAAAGAGGAAAATGATCGCACATTTCGGAAAAAAACAATTCCAGTGATAAATATGCAATGCAATGGAATAAATAACAAGAGTTCTTAAAACTGTACAGAAAGAGAAGCTAGACATACCAAGATGCACAGACAGAGGTGGCTTGCCCTCTAGAAATCTGTAATATCTTAGTTCCACATGTGTATCCGTGTATTAGACAATAAATCAAATCTTGTTATGGCAAATGAAACCAAAAACTCGAAAGAAAAACAAAAACGAAATTTATTTTTAAAAAATGTTTTATTAGTTTCGGATTCAACAAGCAACAAGCAATTCATCTGGAATAACAAACCTGGAAATAAAAGAAAAAAAATTAAGTAAGCGAATGTAAGTTCCTTTGTAAGGCTAAAACAAATAGGTTTGATCAGAGTTAAAAGCTATTTTCATTGTCCTGAGACTCAATGAGATTCCTACTAACAAATTCATCACGCTTAGCTATGAGAGAGGAAAAACCCCATCAATTCCTCACCTTTAATGTCCAAGCAAACTTTGCAGCACCTTCCACGAAACGACCCTTGAAAGACAAACAAAATTCTTCCTTTACTTCAAATCAAACACAAGAATACTGTTTCTAGAGGGTTGCAGTCAGTGATTCAAAAATTATTTTCATAGCAAGCAGCTCAATGAGATTCCTACTAACAATCATCACAGAAAGCCAAAACCCAACTGAGTTCAACGCCTCTAACTCACCTTTTAACTGCCGCAGGACAGCACCAGGACCTGGGGATCTACTCAAACTGAAACTGAAAAGAAAAACTAAAAAACCTCGACAGAATTTTACTTAACTTCTTGTTTTTTATTTAAGTTCTGGTGTAAAACGAAAACACTGAGCCCACACCACTGTCGACCCAAACACGTTATCGATATCTCTACATATAAAAAAATTGATACAGGTGTGTGTACAACTGTTTATATGATGCCAATCTTGTTGGCAATGTCCAACGCATCGTAGTCCCTAGCCAACCGCACGTATGCTTTCTTCTGTCCATCGGGCCTGATGAGGATATTCACCTTGGCTACCTTGATGTCGTACAACTTGCGGACAGCGGCGCGAATGTGATTCTTGTTCGCCCTCAGGTGGGTCAAGAACACCAGCGTGTTGTTGTCTTCGATCTTCTTCATCGCGGCTTCAGTGGTCAATGGGTACTTGATGATGTTGTAGGCATCCATACTAAAAGCAGCGACAAACTTTGATGAATTGTTTTGGGGAAAAGTGGATCGATTGCTTACCGATTTCTGGTGGGAACCGACTTCCTTGGGTATTTTGGATTGCGGGGCAATTGCAAGGTCTTCGGCCGGCGGAAATGAACGCTAGTGCGGATCTTCCTGGTGCGCGTACCGAAAGCTCCCTTGATGACCTGTAAAGAGTCGATATTTAGTCTGGAATCGAGTAGGAATGAACTTCGAATAGAAGTCATTACGGAGTCAGTGTGGAAAGTTTTTTCATAGAATTCGCTCAATGAGATTCCTACATACAATATCATCACAAAGTACGCGTTTCACTCCACTGGGTGGGAGGACAACTCACCTTAGTTTGAACCTTCTTGGCTTTCAACAAAGCCACAGCCTTAGCCTTGGCTGTTCCCTTTTGAACCTTAAGTCCCAGCTTTGGTTTCTTGCCCTTGAGAGCAGCCTTAGCCCTGGCCTTGGCGGTCAATTTGGCAACAATTGACTGTGGTTTACCAGCGACCTTCTTGGTCTTGCCATCCTTAGCCTTGGGTTTGCCGGCGCTCTTAACTCCGACCTTCTTGGTTGGGGATGCCTTCTTTGCTGCTGTGGTTGGTTTCTTGGTAGCCGATGCCACCTTCTTCACGGGAACCTTCTTGGTTGCGCCAGCGGCAGCAGTTGCTGCTGGTTTCTTCTCAGCGGGCTTCTTGGATGGAGCATCCTTAGCGGCGGCTGGTTTAGCTGCTGCAGGTTTGGCGGCAGCTGGCTTGGCAGCACCTGAGCCAGAAGCAGCTCCCGCAGAGGTTGTTGACGGTTTCTTTTCGGGTTTCTTATCACCCGGTTTAGCTGCAAGCATACAATTAATATTAATTCCATTCCACTTAGGCGGGTGCGTTTGCTACAAGCGACTGCGTGGTGTCTCACGGTGGTTTATCAACAATGGAGAGGTTATGTTTAAATTTCACAAAATAATTTGATCTCAAACCGAAATACACATTTTAGTTAAAATTCTAACCATATAGCCTTGAAATATTGGCAATTTATTGTAAATTACAAGCTTAATTGAAGCCACATACAAAAATGACAAGTACTCGTCGCGAACGATGGACCACATGGCAATCTACTTTGACACTTTTCTACTTGAATTTATGGCAATTTAGGGAAAATCTTTGCAAATGTTACTAAACCACATTAAACACTTTGCATTCGCACTTAATAACAGAGATTATTTTAGTTATTTATTGGTGAAAATTGAAAAAATTTCCTTACCGGACTTCTCGGTTGGCTTCTTGGGTGCCATTTTTATGAGAAAAAGGAATGGAAAGGAAAATTTTTTGTCTTTGTCAAAAGCCGGAAGAGTAGATTTTCGAAAAAAACAAATTCGAAACAATGGCGGATAGTAATTTCGAAGAACGTGTTTGGAAAATTCCGACTGAATTCGAGTATCGCGGGTGTGTTTGGAAATGTTGAGGATTGGGTGGAGAATAAAATAAATTGGAAAATAAATTAAATTAATGGATTAAGGGCGTATTAAAATTAATTTAATGTGTTTATTTTATATATTCGACATCAAGATAAGCTGGTAATGTGAAATTTCATAAGTCACAAACTAATTAAGTGACAAATTGAGACCGAAAAGCGATGGAAATTGTGATCGGGATGTGTTCAAAGGAAGTGTAACATAGTTTTGACTATTTTTAAACATTTCATCGGTTTTATTTGAAAATAGAAAAGCTTCTGAAATATTTGTACGAAAAAAAATATCTACTGAAAGATCCATTCATGCTGAGTAATTCTGAACGAAAATGCTGGACAGCAGGCTGTGCAAGGATTCGTCGACAGTTCTAAATTAGATTAGACACAAGCTTGAGGCCTTTAAAGGGCTTTTTGTAAGATAAGACTCAAGATTGAGAGATAAGACTCAAGCTTGAGACCTTTACAGGGCTCTTTGCTAGATCAGACGCAAGATAAGACTCATGGTTGAGAGATAAGACTCAAGATTAAGGCATAAGACTCAATATTGAGAGCTTTAAAGGCTCTTTGTCGTAAGAGATAATATTTATATGAACGTTATCCTGGGAAGTTTCTTCTGATGGCCTCGCTGGTCTATGGTATAAGCTTCGGTTTGAAAGATGGTTGAACGATGGTCACAGGGGTACATCAGGCTGAGTTTTTGACTTGTCAGAGTACTAATTAAATGTACGCTCCATCTAATGATTTGAGGATTATTAATTGAAGAGGATTGGGATTGACAGTTTTGGAACGGTGTTGCAAGCTAGAAGGATAGTTTAAGAAGAGTTCCTGTGAGTCAAGTCAGGCAATTTAATCCATTTTTTTTGCCGAAAGAACCCTTACACCACCAAGAAGCCAAGAGCGCCTGTTTAGCGTTAGATCGACTATATCCCACATTCAAGTTTGCACGGTTTTTGCTAAAGTGAAGCCCGATAGAATGTGTGAGTGGCTATAGCTGCTGCCAGACGAGGCTATGTACAACGTTTAACGTTGATAACGTAAACCAATATTTGCACCATCTTATGGGCTTGATTGAAGACTGTCGCAAAAAGCTGGTATAGCAAAGACCAAATCGCAAACTTCTATTTTAATGGAGAAAGTATCGATTGTCTTTAAATTATTTATTTCATTACAACATCAAACTTAATTTACAAATCATGTATGTACCTACTTTAACTCAGTCTTAGAGAATAAATAAAACCTTTAATTGTCAGCAAAGGCATCCACTCTTCTTCGATGTATCGTTATTTACATTGCACTCGAGACCGTTAACTAAACTTTGGAAAAAACCTTTTCAAATACAAAACATTACAAAAAGAAACATGAAATCAGAGATCTTAACTTACCGACTTTCTCTGTCTCGACCGATGAGGAAAAGAAGTTTGATTCAATTATTACCTGTTTCATCACAGATTCAAATGAAATGGAAGCAATCCGTTGAAAGAGTTCAATGATATTGAACCCTGTTCTCGCCGATACTGACCAATATTCCGCACGCATTCCCCTGGCTATGTCATAGCTAAGCTTTTCCATTGCAATGAATTCTTCTTTTGTCTAGAAACGGAAGACATATTAAACCCAGTTCAACTAAATAAATAGAAATACTCACAAGCAAATCGGATTTGGATCCAACGAGGAATATCAACGGCTTTTGAATGCTATTCACGGCTAAGGCGCTTTCTAACCAAGTTGTTGTGGCTTGCAGACTCTCCTCTCTTGTCATATCGTAGACAATCACTATAACTTTTATTTACAGACTCGATGGATACATTATTTTTGGACAACTAAGCAGAAGTGACTTACTGTTTGCGTTTCTATAGTATGCCTGGGCAATGCATTTAAAGCGCTCCTGACCGGCCGTGTCCCACCTGCAAGAGTTGCAAAATGTTAAATCTATTCTACACAGACGTGCTCAACTTACACCTGCAAACAGTAGGACTGTCCAAGAATCCGAAAGGTTTCCACTTCGAAATCAACTCCAATCGTTGCCTTATACGTGTTTTGAAACTTGTCATAGCAAAATCTGTAAAATAAGGCATTAAATTGCATCGATTACAGCATTTAGACCGTTAAATTCAACAGCGACCGATATTCACAATAGCGACATTACCTATTCACAATAGTTGTCTTGCCAACTGAAACGTCACCGATAAAAATGGCTTTACACGGCTGCAACTTCACTAACCGGTTCAGAGTTGTTACATTCTTTATTTCCTCCGAGAAATCCATTTGCTCATATGGGGTGCAATATTGATCGTACGCTGGTGGAAACGCGTCAATAATTCGACGATCTTGATTGACCATTGGCATTACCAAATTTCGCAGATCCATTGCGCACAAGAAACCAATTAAAAATCGAACAAAAACACTCCACAGATCCACCGTTCTTTATGAAATCTATTCAAGCACTGATTTGAGTTGAGAAAAATATTTTTTTCACTTTCAAGATATGTAAGTTTTCTACCGCAGAAAAGTTTCTGTTTTGAACTTGAGGTGTCAGATATCAGAGATCACTTGTTTAGAGGTATTAACCGCAAACGAAGGGCTCTCAATTTCCGGTTGAAGTATCGTTAGAATGACACCGTAACGTCATCCATTCAGATCAATCGGAATGAAAATGAAAATGAAATGAAAGCTTGGGAAAACAGGTTTTGTAGTTTACTGTGACAAGCGTATGTTATGTAGGCTTTGGGGAATGTGTAATGAGTTTTCCAATGCATTTGGGTCGGGTTTGAATTGAATTTCTTGGCTAGCTGATAAGATAAGTCTATAAACCGTGTTTGGGTTCTAATGAGTGCAATATCTGTGCTTCGTATCGAACAATTTGTATAAATTAGCATTTCGTTGACTTAATTTTTAGTAGATATGTACACTTAGGTCAAGCTATGTAGAATATATGTAGGGCGATTCGCGTACAAGAAAATGGAGCGATCAGGTCTAACTTCAGTGTCTAGGTCATGAATGTTTGGCAAAATGACTTAAGAACAGCGTTGAAGATAGAAAACATTGTGTGGATGGCAGCTAAAGCTAGATGTTAGCCAATTAGGTATCTTTGAAACGAATGGGGATAACGACTTCAACCAACTTGGTATGTGAAACTGAAGTCAGTTAGTTAAAGACCAAGGTAACTTGAAAAGCTAAAACGTGGACGCCGTGGCTCAGTTGGACTATGGAGCAAGGGGTTCGAGGTTCGAATCGAGGCCGGAACACCTAAAAAGTTGTTTACGGCCCCACCTCTCGCGAGCGTCTGACAAACATCCGAGACAAACAACTGTCCTAAGAAAGCTTCTCAAATAACAAATCGCCCTTCGGACACGGCATTAAACAGAAGGCCCCTTCCATTCGTGTAAAGAATATAACACGCACAACACGAATGATTGTGAGAAGCTAGGCCCTGGTGTCCCATCGACCTGTTGCGCCAAGTACTTATTTTTTTTTTAACTTGAAAGGCTTGTCGGTTGAGGTCCAGAACCACTTCGGACTGCAGCGCCACCTAAGCGAGTAAGTAAGTCTCTGATCGCCTTACGATCACCTAATCTTTTGATGTTCGAAGCGAAGTACTACAATAGCCTTTCTTGTTGATTCTCATGAACTTTATGGATGGATTCTCTTTTACGTGTTCAGTGTAAGATCGAATTTTATAACCACCGGAGAGCTTTAGAACTAGATTTCGATACTGAATTCAAAATTAATAGTCAATAGTCTGAGAAACAAAAAGATGACATTCTTTAGCCACAGCAGAGTACGAATAGATTCATAACAGATTCTCAAGTCTTCAGCCAAAACTAGTCCACTTTGGATGTTGGAACACCTTATGAAACCCCAGAGCCTCGTCGAAGTAAACCTTATTTCAATTTCAATCAGAAACTACAATATTTCAATTCGTTTAGTCTCGAAAGGAAAAAATAAAATGAAGAAGGGTCGTCTTAGTGGAACAACATCGAAACTCAATGTCCGGATTTCGAAGTCCCACGGCGCTGATGACCGCTCCAGCGTTGGAACTGAGGCATCTTTGGGCACCGTCCCATCCACTACAAGATTCTCCAACGTAATGTCCGATGTCCTCGCCATACGAAGTCAATTCCAGGTACTCGATATTAAACTATTCAAAAGTCGTAACCAAGAAGTGGTTGTTTGTTCGATAATTCTGCGCAGGTAATCGATAACGATGAGGATGTTACACCGAAGACTATTGAAACAGGGAGTAACACTGAAGATTTTGTTAAGCTGCAAGAGCGTGCTGATGAATTCCTACGAACTCACAAGGCAAGCTTGAAAATTGCAGACATAACAATGAAAAGGTCCAGTCTGGGAGGAGCCCTACGGGTGACCATGGACGATGTGGTCAATGGAGTAAGATATTACAGTACAAAGTGCTAAGTGAGCTAAATATCAAAATAAACTTGCATTCGCAGATCTCTCAAGGACTTCTGATATTGTATGAGCAGTCAGCAAAGCAGGCGAGGCAGGTCGAATCACTTGAATGTCTCCGTGAGGCGGAGGTAAAGATTACACCGTTCATTAAGATCCTGCTGACTCTATCTGAGGATATCGTTCTTTTCGAACAAAGAAGTATTACTGTGCCACAAGGAAGTGCGGATGCTGACCGTGTTGAGAAGGAAAACAAGGCCTACGATTATGTGACAAAGGGGAGAGGTCGTCTCCGGCGCAAGGCAGATTCTGAAGCCCAGACCACAAGCATCTTATATAAGTCACGCGATGCCAATACAGATTTGATTAAAACATTTAATGTCGGCTCGTATGTGTCTAACTTCGAAATGTTCGATACGTACCAACAGTTGGAACGCGTCACATCCAATGTTAAAGTGGACGAAGAGCAGACTATGAAGGTGACCACGTACAAACTGGACGGCGGTGATCCGTGTGAGAAAATAGGCGGGTCGTTACAATTTGAATTCGCACAAATGGTGACGCAACGCATTTTAGCCGGAAACGTGTACAGGCAGCAGCAGCGTCGTTTCCGGAATATGTACATGCCCGACCCGATGTCCCTGGAGGTGGAGTACTTGTATCACACCAATATTCTTTGGGTTCTAAACATATCGTCCACTAAGCAAGAACGCCATGCTGTCAGTTGTATGAGCTGGTGTCCGTCCAACGGAGACATCTTGGCCGTGGGCTATGGCCAATTTACTTGCTCTTTGAGCTTTTCACTCAAACCCGGCTACGTGTGCATCTGGAGTATGAAAAATCCGGTCAATCCAGAGAAAATCTACAATTATAACACTGCAGTCCTGGCAGTAGAATTCTCCCCGTATCGGCCGCACTTGTTAGCCACCGGCTTGTATGATGGTTGTGTCGACATTCGTGACATCGCCGCTGAACGTGATTCCATGGTGGCCATTTCACAGCGGGAAACTTCACCGGGATTCGAGCCTGTGACAGACATTAAGTGGATTGGGTTGGATCCTGGAGAGACTGCAGATATTGAACCATTTCTAACGTGCTCCCAGGATGGCAGCATAATGAAGTATCGCACGATAAATAGTCCGTATCTGCTGGGATATCAGCATGCCGTCCTGGATCGAGTTGAGGGATCTCCAGAAGGTCTACCCGTGCCGCGACCTTGGAATACCTTAGAAGCTGTTCGAAATCCACAATGCTTGAGTATTACCTTGGATCCAACTAAGCCGGATATCTTCTACATCCTCTCCAATGAGGGCGTCATCTATAGATGTTCAACAAATTATCCGCAACAGCATTTGGATCTATGGCAGACACACGAGGGAGCTGTATACTCAATGGAGTTCTCACCTTGGTCACCAAAGTTATTCCTTACTTGTGGAGATGATTGGTACGTAAAAGGGTCTAAAAGTCAGTTCAAAGCTTTGACATTTCTCTTCCAATTTCAGGTGTATCCGGATATGGATTGAGGGTATTTTTAAGCCTTTGGTTACACTGACAAACACACTGTCGCCGGTTAACTGTGCCTACTGGAGTAAGACACATTCTACAATTATCGTGGCAACCAATAGGAAAACTATTGACATCTGGGACATCAGGCGGAGTACCTTAAAGCCAATGTCATCGACTAGGATGGAGAAGTCTTATTTGACACTGACGAAGTAAGAAACAAAGGGTCGTATATACATAGGTAATTGAAGGAACTTTCTCTAATAGATTCTCGAATTGTGGTCGCTCCCTGGCTGTGGGCAATGAACGAGGGGCGGTGTTCGTTTGCGCCTTCGAGAACATGCCATTTCCGCCACATTTTCAATATGACGAACTGGAAGCTGCCATATTCAAGGCATTGATGCCATTTCCGGCTCTGGCCACTGAACTGAAAGGCGTTGGATATTTTGGTTATCCAATACAGAAGAATAGTGATTAACAAAATGTATTTTAAAAGAATTTGCATTTTTTTTTCTTAGCTTAAAGCTGGTGTAGTAGAATTGCCAGCCACACTGTAGGCCCAGAGTTCATGAAATTTTTACCTTCATTGCTTTAAATAGGCGAATTCACGTATCTACATCGCAGAAAATGGAGTTATGTCTATTTGGAGCAATTGCAAAAAAAAAAGAAGCAACAAACAGTAAATTAAAATTCAGAAAATAACACTTAAGACGGTAGCGCACCGTATCGGACATGCCAGAGCCAGAGACTAATGTATTCCGGTTGCGCTTGGCTTACTCAACTGACAAACGAATATGTTATCTCATCGGCGGCGCTGAGGGTATCCATTGTTTTCCACGAAGGCTCTCACATCTTTCCCATGAAATTACACAGTCAGTTCTTTATATTTACTTGTTGCTATCAATTCCCTCATGCGGTATAAGAATGGGTTCAGTACTTGTGTCTACATGGAGGGGGATAATACTCCGGCAAAGGTAATACCTTCCACACGTAAATAGCTAATTTGAAGAAATTAGTAAGCTAATTGTTACAAATAAGTAGGAAATACTAGGGTCTTCCAATTGGGAATTAACTGGAGAGCAATGCAGACTTTAGCTGCTCTTAGTTGGAAGCTAGTTTCGCACACGACTCACGACCAACGACTTTGAGTCTCTCTAAATAAGATGCGATTTAGGGGCCCTACTCTCTATTTCGATAGCCGATATTCGTTATTTAGAACTTCAGCGAAACAAGAAGCTAAAGTAGGAAAGAAATCAATAAGATATTCTTTAAAAAATTACATTTCAAGGCAATTTTCAATTCTACCTTAGGAAAGATAGTAATGTCTAAACAGAGGGTAAATGGTTTATGCGTCGGACTACGGATCAAAGAGTTCCAGGTTCAATTCCTAGGCAACACCTCTCCGTGAGAGTCTAGCAAACATCCGAGAGTACAATTGTCATGAAAAGAAAGCTTTTCCCTGGGGCCTTATTTTGTGTTCTGTTTCTATAGCAAATGTATTCGAAAATTGGTATTTTCTATTTCTGTAGAAAAGGCCACAACCCGAAATCTGAAAGTAAAAGTGATACCAACTTTGGTACTTTTTATTTCGAAAACGCTTGTCAAAGTCATCTGGTTTTGTGGATATTCATTCGAAAGGTTTCTTGATATCGGATGTGATATTTTCAGAAGAATCTAGGTTTGATATATTCCAATCGTCCTTTGCTGTTCTCAAACCAGATACCAACACCGTCCATTATTTCTATGTAAAGTATTTTGAAAGTATCATAACTTTAGTGACGTTTGGAATTTGACAATCTAACTTTCGGAAATGTTTGCTTTTGACTTGGAAGCATTTTCTAAACAATACGATTACAATCAGATTTCATTTTCGAATCGCAATCCGAATGCGAAAGCAATGTCAAATGAGGCCCCTGGGTCTCATCGATCGATTTATTTGTACGTTTCTTAGAGAATACTATTGAAGATCGTGAAGGGCTCATGCTTTGACGTGTGACAGGCTAGAGAAATACCAAGAAATCAATCAATGCTACGCGGGGACGTGCAAATAGAATTGAAAAAAAAAACATACTTACCTTAAAGTTTTACTGTTTGTTGTGAATTCCGATCGACGACCGAAATTACTGACGGCAATTGCTCATTCTACAGATTCGCAAGCTGAGCGATAAACCGATAGAGTGATGAAATAACAGACTGACTAACTGACATTGACTAACCGGCCAACCGGTCAGCGGACCCACCAACCCACCCAAAAACACATCTACTCATCGGCCGACTGATGGACTGATGATCTATCGAACTCCTTAATAGACAAACAGTACCACTACACCGACCCACTAAGTGAAGGCTTGACTACTACCAACGAGAGCCAAGGCAATCACCTACAGGATCGGAGAAGCAGATTTTTTTCTTCTAAAATTTGAAAATTTTTGGATAAGGTAAGGAAATCGGAAGAAAGGAGAGGAATCAGTTTGATACATTCAACTAGCATGAAGACCAAGATGGCCAAGACCAGAGGCTAATGTTCGATAACGATCAAATTGCATTGCGTACTACCTCAACATCATGTATTCGTTTCGCCACGGTGACCTTGCCCTCATAGTCCGTACGGGGGAAATAAGCCTAGCTATCTAAACTACCTAACTAGCTAAAAGATCTAACCTATCCGCGGGTATCTGCTTCGCCACGGTGGCCCCTACGGTCCGTAGGGGGGAAATAAGCCTAGCTATCTAAACTACCAAACTAGCTAAAAGATCTATCCTATCCGCGGGTATCTGCTTCGCCACGGTGGCCTTCCCCCTACAGTCCGTAGGGGGAAATAAGCCTAGCTATCTAAACTACCTAACTAGCTAAAAGATCTAACCTATCCGCGGGTATCTGTTTCGCCACGGTGGCCTTCCCCTACAGTCCGTAGGGGGGAAATAAGCCTAGCTATCTAAACTACCTAACTAGCTAAAAGATCTAACCTATCCGCGGGTATCTGCTTCGCCACGGTGGCCTTCCCCCTACAGTCCGTAGGGGGGAAAGAAGCCTAGCTATCTAAACTACCTAACTAGCTAAAAGATCTAACCTATCCGCGGGTATCTGTTTCGCCACGGTGGCCTTCCCCCTACAGACCGTAGGGGGGAAAGAAGCCTAGCTATCTAAACTACCTAACTAGCTAAAAGATCTAACCTATCCGCGGGTATCTGCTTCGCCACGGTGGCCTTCCTCCTACAGTCCGTAGGGGGTAAAGAAGCCTAGCTATCTAAACTACCTAACTAGCTAAAAGATCTAACCTATCCGCGGGTATCTGCTTCGCCACGGTGGCCTTCCCCCTACAGTCCGTAGGGGGGAAAGAAGCCTAGCTATCTAAACTACCTAACTAGCTAAAAGATCTAACCTATCCGCGGGTATCTGCTTCGCCACGGTGGCCTTCCCCCTACAGTCCGTAGGGGGGAAAGAAGCCTAGCTATCTAGACTACCTAACTAGCTAAAAGATCTAACCTATCCGCGGGTATCTGCTTCGCCACGGTGGCCTTCCACCTACAGTCCGTAGGGGGGAATGAAGCCTAGCTATCTAAACTACCTAACTAGCTAAAAGATCTAACCTATCCGCGGGTATCTGCTTAGCCACGGTGGCCTTCCCCCTACAGTACGTAGGGGGGAAAGAAGCCTAGCTATCTAAACTACCTAACTAGCTAAAAGATCTAACCTATCCGCGGGTATCTGCTTCGCCACGGTGGCCTTCCCCCTACAGTCCGTAGGGGGGAAAGAAGCCTAGCTATCTAAACTACCTAACTAGCTAAAAGATTTAACCTATCCGCGGGTATCTGCTTAGCCACGGTGGCCTTCCCCCTACAGTCCGTAGGGGGAAATAAGCCTAGCTATCTAAACTACCTAACTAGCTAAAAGATCTAACCTATCCGCGAGTATCTGCTTCGCCACGGTGGCCTTCCCCCTACAGTCCGTAGGGGGGAAAGAAGCCTAGTTATCTAAACTACCTAACTAGCTAAAAGATCGAACCTATCCGCGGGTATCTGCTTCGCTACGGTGGCCTTCCCCCTACAGTCCGTAGGGGGGAAAGAAGCCTAGCTATCTAAACTACCTAACTAGCTAAAAGATCTTACCTATCCGCGGGTATCTGCTTCGCGACGGTGGCCTTCCCCCTACAGTCCGTAGGGGGGAAATAAGCCTAGCTATCTAAACTACCTAACTAGCTAAAAGATCTAACCTATCCGCGGGTATCTGCTTCGCCACGGTGGCCTTCCCCCTATAGTCCGTAGGGGGAAAATAAGCCTAGCTATCTAAACTACCTAACTAGCTAAAAGATCTAACCTATCCGCTTGTATCTGCTTCGCCACGGTGGCCTTCCCCCTACACTCCGTAGGGGGGAAAGAAGCCTAGCTATCTAAACTACCTAACTAGCTAAAAGATCTAACCTATCCGCGGGTATCTGCTTAGCCACGGTGGCCTTCCCCCTACAGTCCGTAGGGGGGAAAGAAGCCTAGCTATCTAAACTACCTAACTAGCTAAAAGATCTAACCTATCCGCGGGTATCTGCTTAGCCACGGTGGCCGTCCCCCTACAGTCCGTAGGGGGGAAAGAAGCCTAGCTATCTAAACTACCTAACTAGCTAAAAGATCTAACCTATCCGCGGGTATCTGCTCCGCCACGGTGGCCTTCCCCCTACAGTCCGTAGGGGGGAAATAAGCCTAGCTATCTAAACTACCTAACTAGCTAAAAGATCTAACCTATCCGCGGGTATCTGCTTCGCCACGGTGGGCTTCCCCCTACAGTCCGTAGGGGGAAAGAAGCCTAGCTATCTAAACTACCTAACTAGCTAAAAGATCTAACCTATCCGCGGGTATCTGCTTCGCCACGGTGGCCTTCCCCCTACAGTCCGTAGGGGGGAAATAAGCCTAGCTATCTAAACTACCTAACTAGCTAAAAGATCTAACCTATCCGCGGGTATCTGCTTCGCTACGGTGGCCTTCCCCCTACAGTCCGTAGGGGGGAAAGAAGCCTAGCTATCTAAACTACCTAACTAGCTAAAAGATCTAACCTATCCGCGGGTATCTGCTTCGCCACGGTGGCCTTCCCCCTACAGTCCGTAGGGGGGAAATAAGCCTAGCTATCTAAACTACCTAACTAGCTAAAAGATCTAACCTATCCGCGGGTATCTGCTTCGCCACGGTGGCCTTCCCCCTACAGTCCGTAGGGGGGAAAGAAGCCTAGCTATCTAAACTACCTAACTAGCTAAAAGATCTAACCTATCCGCGCGTATCTGCTTCGCCACGGTGGCCTTCCCCCTACAGTCCGCAGGGGGGAAATAAGCCTAGCTATCTAAACTACCTAACTAGCTAAAAGATCTAACCTATCCGCGGGTATCTGCTTCGCCACGGTGGCCTTCCCCCTACAGTCCGTAGGGGGGAAAGAAGCCTAGCTGTCTAAACTACCTAACTAGCTAAAAGATCTTACCTATCCGCGGGTATCTGCTTAGCCACAGTGGCCTTCCCCCTACAGTCCGTAGGGGGGAAAGAAGCCTAGCTATCTAAACTACCTAACTAGCTAAAAGATCTAAACTATCCGCGGGTATCTGCTTAGCCACGGTGGCCTTCCCCCTACAGTCCGTAGGGGGGAAAGAAGCCTAGCTATCTAAACTACCTAACTAGCTAAAAGATCTAACCTATCCGCGGGTATCTGCTTTGCCACGGTGGCCTTCCCCCTACAGTCCGTTGGGGGGAAAGAAGCCTAGCTATCTAAACTACCTAACTAGCTAAAAGATCTAACCTATCCGCGGGTATTTGCTTCGCTACGGTGGCCTTCCCCCTACAGTCCGTAGGGGGGAAAGAAGCCTAGCTATCTAAACTACCTAACTAGCTAAAAGATCTAACCTATCCGCGGGTATCTGCTTCGCCACGGTGGCCTTCCCCCTACAGACCGTAGGGGGGAAAGAAGCCTGGCTATCTAAACTACCTAACTAGCTAAAAGATCTAACCTATCCGCGGGCATCTGCTTCGACACGGTGGCCTTCCCCCTACAGTCCGTAGGGGGAAATAAGCCTAGCTATCTAAACTACCTAACTAGCTAAAAGATCTAACCTATCCGCGGGTATCTGCTTCGCCACGGTGGCCTTCCCCCTACAGTCCGTAGGGGGGAAAGAAGCCTAGCTATCTAAACTACCTAACTAGCTAAAAGATCTAACCTATCCGCGGGTATCTGCTTCGCCACGGTGGCCTTCCCCCTACAGTCCGTAGGGGGGAAATAAGCCTAGCTATCTAAACTACCTAACTAGCTAAAAGATCTAACCTATCCGCGGGTATCTGCTTCGCCACGGTGGCCTTCCCCCTACAGTTCGTAGGGGGGAAATAAGTCTAGCTATCTAAACTACCTAACTAGCTAAAAGATCTAACCTATCCGCGGGTATCTGCTTCGCCACGGTGGCCTTCCCCCTACAGTCCGTAGGGGGGAAATAAGCCTAGCTATCTAAACTACCTAACTAGCTAAAAGATCTAACCTATCCGCGGGTATCTGCTTCGCCACGGTGGCCTTCCCCCTACAGTCCGTAGGGGGGAAAGAAGCCTAGCTATCTAAAGTACCTAACTAGCTAAAAGATCTAACCTATCCGCGGGTATCTGCTTCGCCACGGTGGCCTCCCCCTACAGTCCGTAGGGGGGAAATAAGCCTAGCTATCTAAACTACCTAACTAGCTAAAAGATCTAACCTATCCGCGGGTATCTGCTTCGCCACGGTGGCCTTCCCCCTACAGTCCGTAGGGGGGAAAGAAGCCTAGCTATCTAAACTACCTAACTAGCTAAAAGATCTAACCTATCCGCGGGTATCTGCTTCGCCACGGTGGCCTTCCCCCTACAGTCCGTAGGGGGGGAATAAGCCTAGCTATCTAAACTACCTAACTAGCTAAAAGATCTAACCTATCCGCGGGTATCTGCTTCGCCACGGTGGCCTTCCCCCTACAGTCCGTAGGGGGGAAAGAAGCCTAGCTATCTAAACTACCTAACTAGCTAAAAGATCTAACCTATCCGCGGGTATCTGCTTCGCCACGGTGGCCTCCCCCTACAGTCCGTAGGGGGGAAATAAGCCTAGCTATCTAAACTACCTAACTAGCTAAAAGATCTAACCTATCCGCGGGTATCTGCTTCGCCACGGTGGCCTTCCCCCTACAGTCCGTAGGGGGGAAAGAAGCCTAGCTATCTAAACTACCTAACTAGCTAAAAGATCTAACCTATCCGCGGGTATCTGCTTAGCCACGGTGGCCTTCCCCCTACAGTCCGTAGGGGGTAAAGAAGCCTAGCTATCTAAACTACCTAACTAGCTAAAAGATCTAACTTATCCGCGGGTATCTGCTTAGCCACGGTGGCCTTCCCCCTACAGTCCGTAGGGGGGAAAAAAGCCTAGCTATCTAAACTACCTAACTAGCTAAAAGATCTAACCTATCCGCGGGTATCTGCTTCGCCACGGTGGCCTTCCCCCTACACTCCGTAGGGGGGAAAGAAGCCTAGCTATCTAAACTACCTAACTAGCTAAAAGATCTAACCTATCCGCGGGTATCTGCTTCTCCACGGTGGCCTTCCTCCTACAGTCCGTAGGGGGGAAAGAAGCCTGGCTATCTAAACTACCTAACTAGCTAAAAGATCTAACCTATCCGCGGGTATCTGCTTCGCCACGGTGGCCTTCCCCCTACAGTCCGTAGGGGGGAAAGAAGCCTAGCTATCTAAACTACCTAACTAGTTAAAAGATCTAACCTATCCGCGGGTATCTGCTTCGCCACGGTGGCCTTCCCCCTACAGTCCGTAGGGGGGAAAGAAGCCTAGCTATCTAAACTACCTAACTAGCTAAAAGATCTAACCTATCCGCGGGTATCTGCTTCGCCACGGTGGCCATCCCCCTACAGTCCGTAGGGGGGAAATAAGCCTAGCTATCTAAACTACCTAACTAGCTAAAAGATCTAACCTATCCGCGGGTATCTGCTTCGCCACGGTGGCCTTCCCCCTACAGTCCGTAGGGGGGAAAGAAGCCTAGCTATCTAAACTACCTAACTAGCTAAAAGATCTAACCTATCCGCGGGTATCTGCTTCGCCACGGTGGCCTTCCCCCTACAGTCCGTAGGGGGGAAAGAAGCCTAGCTATCTAAACTACCTAACTAGCTAAAAGATCTAACCTATCCGCGGGTATCTGCTTCGCCACGGTGGCCTTCCCCCTACAGTCCGTAGGGGGGAAATAAGCCTAGCTATCTAAACTACCTAACTAGCTAAAAGATCTAACCTATCCGCGGGTATCTGCTTCGCCACGGTGGCCTTCGCCCTACAGTCCGTAGGGGGGAAAGAAGCCTAGCTATCTAAACTACCTAACTAGCTAAAAGATCTAACCTATCCGCGGGTATCTGCTTCGCCACGGTGGCCTTCCCCCTACAGTCCGTTGGGGGGAAATAAGCCTAGCTATCTAAACTACCTAACTAGCTAAAAGATCTAACCTATCCGCGGGTATCTGCTTCGCCACGGTGGCCTTCCCCCTACAGTCCGTAGGGGGGAAAGAAGCCTAGCTATCTAAACTACCTAACTAGCTAAAAGATCTAACCTATCCGCGGGTATCTGCTTCTCCACGGTGGCCTTCCTCCTACAGTCCGTAGGGGGGAAAGAAGCCTAGCTATCTAAACTACCTAACTAGCTAAAAGATCTAACCTATCCGCGGGTATCTGCTTCGCCACGGTGGCCTTCCCCCTACAGTCCGTAGGGGGGAAAGAAGCCTAGCTATCTAAACTACCTAACTAGCTAAAAGATCTAACCTATCCGCGGGTATCTGCTTCGCCACGGTGGCCTTCCCCCTACAGTCCGTAGGGGGGAAAGAAGCTTAGCTTTCTAAACTACCTAACTAGCTAAAAGATCTATCCTATCCGCGGATATCTGCTTCGCCACGGTGGCCTAACTATCTAAACTACCTAAGTAACAACTAAACCCTACACTATTCTGCAAGTGATAAATCTCCGTCAGTCAGTATGGGGAGAAACCTGAAGGGTCGTCCCTCTTACAACCGTTCGTCAGGAGAATATCACACCTAATCCTAACTAGTTTCTAACTACCTAATATCTCACTCATCGCCTACCTAAATAGATCCTATCTAACTAAAGACAAAATAAAGCTAACTATCTAAACTGCCTAACTAACAAAACTGAACCCTACACTAGCCTGCAAGTGACAAATCTCCGTCAGTCAGTATGGGGAGAAACCTGAAGGGTCGTCCCTCTTACAACCGTTCGTCAGGAGAATATCACACCTAATCCTAACTAGTTCCTAACTACCTAATATCTCACTCATCGCCTACCTAAATAGATCCTATCTAACTAAAGACAAAATAAAGCTAACTATCTAAACTGCCTAACTAACAAAACTAAACCCTACACTATCCTGCAAGTGATAAATCTCCGTCAGTCAGTATGGGGAGAAACCTGAAGGGTCGTCCCTCTTACAACCGTTCGTCTGGAGAATATCACACCTAATCCTAACTAGTTCCTAACTACCTAATATCTCACTCATCGCCTACCTAAATAGATCCTATCTAACTAAAGACAAAATAAAGCTAACTATCTAAACTGCCTAACTAACAAAACTAAACCCTACACTATCCTGCAAGTGATAAATCTCCGTCAGTCAGTATGGGGAGAAACCTGAAGGGTCGTCCCTCTTACAACCGTTCGTCAGGAGAATATCACACCTAATCCTAACTAGTTCCTAACTACCTAATATCTCACTCATCGCCTAACTAAATAGATCCTATCTAACTAAAGACAAAATAAAGCTAACTATCTAAACTGCCTAACTAACAAAACTAAACCCTACACTATCCTGCAAGTGATAAATCTCCGTCAGTCAGTATGGGGAGAAACCTGAAGGGTCGTCCCTCTTACAACCGTTCGTCAGGAGAATATCACACCTAATCCTAACTAGTTCCTAACTACCTAATATCTCACTCATCGCCTACCTAAATAGATCCTATCTAACTAAAGACAAAATAAAGCTAACTATCTAAACTGCCTAACTAACAAAACTGAACCCTACACTAGCCTGCAAGTGACAAATCTCCGTCAGTCAGTATGGGGAGAAACCTGAAGGGTCGTCCCTCTTACAACCGTTCGTCAGGAGAATATCACACCTAATCCTAACTAATACCTAACTACATAGTATCTTCCTCAACACATACCAAACTAGTTCCTATCTAACTACGAAATAAGCCTAACTATCTAAACTACCTAACTAGCTAAAAGATCTAACCTATCCGCGGGTACCTGCTTCGCCACGGTGGCCTTCCCCCTACAGACCGTAGGGGGGAAAGAAGCCTGGCTATCTAAACTACCTAACTAGCTAAAAGATCTAACCTATCCGCGGGCATCTGCTTCGCCACGGTGGCCTTCCCCCTACAGTCCGTAGGGGGGAAAGAAGCCTAGCTATCTAAACTACCTAACTAGCTAAAAGATCTAACCTATCCGCGCGTATCTGCTTCGCCACGGTGGCCTTCCCCCTACAGTCCGCAGGGGGGAAATAAGCCTAGCTATCTAAACTACCTAACTAGCTAAAAGATCTAACCTATCCGCGGGTATCTGCTTCGCCACGGTGGCCTTCCCCCTGCAGTCCGTAGGGGGGAAAGAAGCCTAGCTATCTAAACTACCTAACTAGCTAAAAGATCTAACCTATCCGCGGGTATCTGCTTCGCCACGGTGGCCTTCCCCCTACAGTCCGTAGGGGGGAAATAAGCCTAGCTATCTAAACTACCTAACTAGCTAAAAGATCTAACCTATCCGCGGGTATCTGCTTCGCCACGGTGGCCTTCCCCCTACAGTCCGTAGGGGGGAAAGAAGCCTAGCTATCTAAACTACCTAACTAGCTAAAAGATCTAACCTATCCGCGGGTATCTGCTTCGCCACGGTGGCCTTCCCCCTACAGTCCGTAGGGGGGAAATAAGCCTAGCTATCTAAACTACCTAACTAGCTAAAAGATCTAACCTATCCGCGGGTATCTGCTTCGCCACGGTGGCCTTCCCCCTACAGTCCGTAGGGGGGAAAGAAGCCTAGCTATCTAAACTACCTAACTAGCTAAAAGATCTAACCTATCCGCGAGTATCTGCTTCGCCACGGTGGCCTTCCCCCTACAGTCCGTAGGGGGGAAATAAGCCTAGCTATCTAAACTACCTAACTAGCTAAAAGATCTAACCTATCCGCGGGTATCTGCTGCGCCACGGTGGCCTTCCCCCTACAGTCCGTAGGGGGGAAAGAAGCCTAGCTATCCAAACTACCTAACTAGCTAAAAGATCTAACCTATCCGCGGGTATCTGCTTCGCCACGGTGGCCTTCCCCCTACAGTCCGTAGGGGGAAATAAGCCTAGCTATCTAAACTACCTAACTAGCTAAAAGATCTAACCTATCCGCGGGTATCTGCTTCGCCACGGTGGCCTTCCCCCTACAGTCCGTAGGGGGGAAAGAAGCCTAGCTATCTGAACTACCTAACTAGCTAAAAGATCTAACCTATCCGCGGGTATCTGCTTCGCCACGGTGGCCTTCCCCCTACAGTCCGTAGGGGGGAAATAAGCCTAGCTATCTAAACTACCTAACTAGCTAAAAGATCTAACCTATCCGCGGGTATCTGCTTCGCCACGGTGGCCTTCCCCATACAGTCCGTAGGGGGGAAAGAAGCCTAGCTATCTAAACTACCTAACTAGCTAAAAGATCTAACCTATCCGCGGGTATCTGCTTCGCCACGGTGGCCTTCCCCCTACAGTCCGTAGGGGGGAAATAAGCCTAGCTATCTAAACTACCTAACTAGCTAAAAGATCTAACCTATCCGCGGGTATCTGCTTCGCCACGGTGGCCTTCCCCCTACAGTCCGTAGGGGGGAAATAAGCCTAGCTATCTAAACTACCTAACTAGCTAAAGATCTAACCTATCCGCGGGTATCTGCTTCGCCACGGTGGCCTTCCCCCTACAGTCCGTAGGGGGGAAAGAAGCCTAGCTATCTAAACTACCTAACTAGCTAAAAGATCTAACCTATCCGCGGGTTTCTGCTTCGCCACGGTGGCCTTCCCCCTACAGTCCGTAGGGGGGAAATAAGCCTAGCTATCTAAACTACCTAACTAGCTAAAAGATCTAACCTATCCGCGGGTATCTGCTGCGCCACGGTGGCCTTCCCCCTACAGTCCGTAGGGGGGAAAGAAGCCTAGCTATCTAAACTACCTAACTAGCTAAAAGATCTAACCTATCCGCGGGTATCTGCTTCGCCACGGTGGCCTTCCCCCTACAGTCCGTAGGGGGGAAAGAAGCCTAGCTATCTGAACTACCTAACTAGCTAAAAGATCTAACCTATCCGCGGGTATCTGCTTCGCCACGGTGGCCTTCCCCCTACAGTCCGTAGGGGGGAAATAAGCCTAGCTATCTAAACTACCTAACTAGCTAAAAGATCTAACCTATCCGCGGGTATCTGCTTCGCCACGGTGGCCTTCCCCCTACAGTCCGTAGGGGGGAAAGAAGCCTAGCTATCTAAACTACCTAACTAGCTAAAAGATCTAACCTATCCGCGGGTATCTGCTTCGCCACGGTGGCCTTCCCCCTACAGTCCGTAGGGGGGAAAGAAGCTTAGCTTTCTAAACTACCTAACTAGCTAAAAGATCTATCCTATCCGCGGATATCTGCTTCGCCACGGTGGCCTAACTATCTAAACTACCTAAGTAACAACTAAACCCTACACTATTCTGCAAGTGATAAATCTCCGTCAGTCAGTATGGGGAGAAACCTGAAGGGTCGTCCCTCTTACAACCGTTCGTCAGGAGAATATCACACCTAATCCTAACTAGTTCCTAACTACCTAATATCTCACTCATCGCGTACCTAAATAGATCCTATCTAACTAAAGACAAAATAAAGCTAACTATCTAAACTGCCTAACTAACAAAACTAAACCCTACACTATCCTGCAAGTGATAAATCTCCGTCAGTCAGTATGGGGAGAAACCTGAAGGGTCGTCCCTCTTACAACCGTTCGTCAGGAGAATATCACACCTAATCCTAACTAGTTCCTAACTACCTAATATCTCACTCATCGCCTACCTAAATAGATCCTATCTAACTAAAGACAAAATAAAGCTAACTATCTAAACTGCCTAACTAACAAAACTAAACCCTACACTATCCTGCAAGTGATAAATCTCCGTCAGTCAGTATGGGGAGAAACCTGAAGGGTCGTCCCTCTTACAACCGTTCGTCAGGAGAATATCACACCTAATCCTAACTAGTTCCTAACTACCTAATATCTCACTCATCGCCTACCTAAATAGATCCTATCTAACTAAAGACAAAATAAAGCTAACTACCTAAACTGCCTAACTAACAAAACTAAACCCTACACTATCCTGCAAGTGATAAATCTCCGTCAGTCAGTATGGGGAGAAACCTGAAGGGTCGTCCCTCTTACAACCGTTCGTCTGGAGAATATCACACCTAATCCTAACTCGTTCCTAACTACCTAATATCTCACTCATCGCCTACCTAAATAGATCCTATCTAACTAAAGACAAAATAAAGCTAACTATCTAAACTGCCTAACTAACAAAACTAAACCCTACACTATCCTGCAAGTGATAAATCTCCGTCAGTCAGTATGGGGAGAAACCTGAAGGGTCGTCCCTCTTACAACCGTTCGTCAGGAGAATATCACACCTAATCCTAACTCGTTCCTAACTACCTAATATCTCACTCATCGCCTACCTAAATAGATCCTATCTAACTAAAGACAAAATAAAGCTAACTATCTAAACTGCCTAACTAACAAAACTAAACCCTACACTATCCTGCAAGTGATAAATCTCCGTCAGTCAGTATGGGGAGAAACCTGAAGGGTCGTCCCTCTTACAACCGTTCGTCAGGAGAATATCACACCTAATCCTAACTAGTTCCTAACTACCTAATATCTCACTCATCGCCTACCTAAATAGATCCTATCTAACTAAAGACAAAATAAAGCTAACTATCTAAACTGCCTAACTAACAAAACTGAACCCTACACTATCCTGCAAGTGATAAATCTCCGTCAGTCAGTATGGGGAGAAACCTGAAGGGTCGTCCCTCTTACAACCGTTCGTCAGGAGAATATCACACCTAATCCTAACTAGTTCCTAACTACCTAATATCTCACTCATCGCCTACCTAAATAATTCCTATCTAACTAAAGACAAAATAAAGCTAACTATCTAAACTGCCTAACTAACAAAACTGAACCCTACACTAGCCTGCAAGTGACAAATCTCCGTCAGTCAGTATGGGGAGAAACCTGAAGGGTCGTCCCTCTTACAACCGTTCGTCAGGAGAATATCACACCTAATCCTAACTAGTTCCTAACTACCTAATATCTCACTCATCGCCTACCTAAATAGATCCTATCTAACTAAAGACAAAATAAAGCTAACTATCTAAACTGCCTAACTAACAAAACTAAACCCTACACTATCCTGCAAGTGATAAATCTCCGTCAGTCAGTATGGGGAGAAACCTGAAGGGTCGTCCCTCTTACAACCGTTCGTCAGGAGAATATCACACCTAATCCTAACTCGTTCCTAACTACCTAATATCTCACTCATCGCCTACCTAAATAGATCCTATCTAACTAAAGACAAAATAAAGCTAACTATCTAAACTGCCTAACTAACAAAACTAAACCCTACACTATCCTGCAAGTGATAAATCTCCGTCAGTCAGTATGGGGAGAAACCTGAAGGGTCGTCCCTCTTACAACCGTTCGTCAGGAGAATATCACACCTAATCCTAACTAGTTCCTAACTACCTAATATCTCACTCATCGCCTACCTAAATAGATCCTATCTAACTAAAGACAAAATAAAGCTAGCTATCTAAACTGCCTAACTAACAAAACTGAACCCTACACTATCCTGCAAGTGATAAATCTCCGTCAGTCAGTATGGGGAGAAACCTGAAGGGTCGTCCCTCTTACAACCGTTCGTCAGGAGAATATCACACCTAATCCTAACTAGTTCCTAACTACCTAATATCTCACTCATCGCCTACCTAAATAATTCCTATCTAACTAAAGACAAAATAAAGCTAACTATCTAAACTGCCTAACTAACAAAACTGAACCCTACACTAGCCTGCAAGTGACAAATCTCCGTCAGTCAGTATGGGGAGAAACCTGAAGGGTCGTCCCTCTTACAACCGTTCGTCAGGAGAATATCACACCTAATCCTAACTAATACCTAACTACCTAGTATCTTCCTCAACACATACCAAACTAGTTCCTATCTAACTACGAAATAAGCCTAACTATCTAAACTATCTAAACTACCTAACTAGCTAAAAGATCTAACCTATCCGCGGGTATCTGCTTCGCCACGGTGGCCTTCCCCCTACAGACCGTAGGGGGGAAAGAAGCCTGGCTATCTAAACTACCTAACTAGCTAAAAGATCTAACCTATCCGCGGGTATCTGCTTCGCCACGGTGGCCTTCCCCCTACAGTCCGTAGGGGGGAAATAAGCCTAGCTATCTAAACTACCTAACTAGCTAAAAGATCTAACCTATCCGCGGGTATCTGCTTCGCCACGGTGGCCTTCCCCCTACAGTCCGTAGGGGGGAAAGAAGCCTAGCTATCTGAACTACCTAACTAGCTAAAAGATCTAACCTATCCGCGGGTATCTGCTTCGCCACGGTGGCCTTCCCCATACAGTCCGTAGGGGGGAAATAAGCCTAGGTTTCTAAACTACCTAACTAGCTAAAAGATCTAACCTATCCGCGGGTATCTGCTTCGCCACGGTGGCCTTCCCCCTACAGTCCGTAGGGGGGAAAGAAGCCTAGCTATCTAAACTACCTAACTAGCTAAAAGATCTAACCTATCCGCGGGTATCTGCTTCGCCACGGTGGCCTTCCCCCTACAGTCCGTAGGGGGGAAAGAAGCCTAGCTATCTAAACTACCTAACTAGCTAAAAGATCTAACCTATCCGCGGGCATCTGCTTAGCCACGGTGGCCTTCCTCCTACAGTCCGTAGGGGGGAAAGAAGCCTAGCTATCTAAACTACCTAACTAGCTAAAAGATCTAACCTATCCGCGGGTATCTGCTTCGCCACGGTGGCCTTCCCCCTACAGTCCGTAGGGGGGAAAGAAGCCTAGCTATCTAAACTACCTAACTAGCTAAAAGATCTAACCTATCCGCGGGTATCTGCTTCGCCACGGTGGCCTTCCCCCTACAGTCCGTAGGGGGGAAATAAGCCTAGCTATCTAAACTACCTAACTAGCTAAAAGATCTAACCTATCCGCGGGTATCTGCTTCGCCACGGTGGCCTTCCCCCTACAGTCCGTAGGGGGGAAATAAGCCTAGCTATCTAAACTACCTAACTAGCTAAAAGATCTAACCTATCCGCGGGTATCTGCTTCGCCACGGTGGCCTTCCCCCTACAGTCCGTAGGGGGGAAAGAAGCCTAGCTATCTGAACTACCTAACTAGCTAAAAGATCTAACCTATCCGCGGGTATCTGCTTCGCCACGGTGGCCTAACTATCTAAACTACCTAAGTAACAACTAAACCCTACACTATTCTGCAAGTGATAAATCTCCGTCAGTCAGTATGGGGAGAAACCTGAAGGGTCGTCCCTCTTACAACCGTTCGTCAGGAGAATATCACACCTAATCCTAACTCGTTCCTAACTACCTAATATCTCACTCATCGCCTACCTAAATAGATCCTATCTAACTAAAGACAAAATAAAGCTAACTATCTAAACTGCCTAACTAACAAAACTAAACCCTACACTATCCTGCAAGTGATAAATCTCCGTCAGTCAGTATGGGGAGAAACCTGAAGGGTCGTCCCTCTTACAACCGTTCGTCAGGAGAATATCACACCTAATCCTAACTAGTTCCTAACTACCTAATATCTCACTCATCGCCTACCTAAATAGATCCTATCTAACTAAAGACAAAATAAAGCTAACTATCTAAACTGCCTAACTAACAAAACTGAACCCTACACTAGCCTGCAAGTGACAAATCTCCGTCAGTCAGTATGGGGAGAAACCTGAAGGGTCGTCCCTCTTACAACCGTTCGTCAGGAGAATATCACACCTAATCCTAACTAGTTCCTAACTACCTAATATCTCACTCATCGCCTACCTAAATAGATCCTATCTAACTAAAGACAAAATAAAGCTAACTATCTAAACTGCCTAACTAACAAAACTAAACCCTACACTATCCTGCAAGTGATAAATCTTCGTCAGTCAGTATGGGGAGAAACCTGAAGGGTCGTCCCTCTTACAACCGTTCGTCAGGAGAATATCACACCTAATCCTAACTAGTTCCTAACTACCTAATATCTCACTCATCGCCTACCTAAATAGATCCTATCTAACTAAAGACAAAATAGAGCTAACTATCTAAACTGCCTAACTAACAAAACTAAACCCTACACTATCCTGCAAGTGATAAATCTCCGTCAGTCAGTATGGGGAGAAACCTGAAGGGTCGTCCCTCTTACAACCGTTCGTCAGGAGAATATCACACCTAATCCTAACTAGTTCCTAACTACCTAATATCTCACTCATCGCCTAACTAAATAGATCCTATCTAACTAAAGACAAAATAAAGCTAACTATCTAAACTGCCTAACTAACAAAACTGAACCCTACACTAGCCTGCAAGTGACAAATCTCCGTCAGTCAGTATGGGGAGAAACCTGAAGGGTCGTCCCTCTTACAACCGTTCGTCAGGAGAATATCACACCTAATCCTAACTAGTTCCTAACTACCTAATATCTCACTCATCGCCTAACTAAATAGATCCTATCTAACTAAAGACAAAATAAAGCTAACTATCTAAACTGCCTAACTAACAAAACTGAACCCTACACTAGCCTGCAAGTGACAAATCTCCGTCAGTCAGTATGGGGAGAAGCCTGAAGGGTCGTCCCTCTTACAACCGTTCGTCAGGAGAATATCACACCTAATCCTAACTAGTTCCTAACTACCTAATATCTCACTCATCGCCTACCTAAATAATTCCTATCTAACTAAAGACAAAATAAAGCTAACTATCTAAACTGCCTAACTAACAAAACTGAACCCTACACTAGCCTGCAAGTGACAAATCTCCGTCAGTCAGTATGGGGAGAAACCTGAAGGGTCGTCCCTCTTACAACCGTTCGTCAGGAGAATATCACACCTAATCCTAACTAGTTCCTAACTACCTAATATCTCACTCATCGCCTACCTAAATAATTCCTATCTAACTAAAGACAAAATAAAGCTAACTATCTAAACTGCCTAACTAACAAAACTGAACCCTACACTATCCTGCAAGTGATAAATCTCCGTCAGTCAGTATGGGGAGAAACCTGAAGGGTCGTCCCTCTTACAACCGTTCGTCAGGAGAATATCACACCTAATCCTAACTAGTTCCTAACTACCTAATATCTCACTCATCGCCTACCTAAATAATTCCTATCTAACTAAAGACAAAATAAAGCTAACTATCTAAACTGCCTAACTAACAAAACTGAACCCTACACTAGCCTGCAAGTGACAAATCTCCGTCAGTCAGTATGGGGAGAAACCTGAAGGGTCGTCCCTCTTACAACCGTTCGTCAGGAGAATATCACACCTAATCCTAACTAGTTCCTAACTACCTAATATCTCACTCATCGCCTAACTAAATAATTCCTATCTAACTAAAGACAAAATAAAGCTAACTATCTAAACTGCCTAACTAACAAAACTGAACCCTACACTAGCCTGCAAGTGACAAATCTCCGTCAGTCAGTATGGGGAGAAACCTGAAGGGTCGTCCCTCTTACAACCGTTCGTCAGGAGAATATCACACCTAATCCTAACTAGTTCCTAACTACCTAATATCTCACTCATCGCCTACCTAAATAATTCCTATCTAACTAAAGACAAAATAAAGCTAACTATCTAAACTGCCTAACTAACAAAACTGAACCCTACACTATCCTGCAAGTGATAAATCTCCGTCAGTCAGTATGGGGAGAAACCTGAAGGGTCGTCCCTCTTACAACCGTTCGTCAGGAGAATATCACACCTAATCCTAACTAATACCTAACTACCTAGTATCTTCCTCAACACATACCAAACTAGTTCCTATCTAACTACGAAATAAGCCTAACTATCTGAACTACCTAACTAGCTAAAAGATCTAACCTATCCGCGGGTATCTGCTTCGCCACGGTGGCCTAACTATCTAAACTACCTAAGTAACAACTAAACCCTACACTATTCTGCAAGTGATAAATCTCCGTCAGTCAGTATGGGGAGAAACCTGAAGGGTCGTCCCTCTTACAACCGTTCGTCAGGAGAATATCACACCTAATCCTAACTAGTTCCTAACTACCTAATATCTCACTCATCGCCTACCTAAATAATTCCTATCTAACTAAAGACAAAATAAAGCTAACTATCTAAACTGCCTAACTAACAAAACTGAACCCTACACTATCCTGCAAGTGATAAATCTCCGTCAGTCAGTATGGGGAGAAACCTGAAGGGTCGTCCCTCTTACAACCGTTCGTCAGGAGAATATCACACCTAATCCTAACTAATACCTAACTACCTAGTATCTTCCTCAACACATACCAAACTAGTTCCTATCTAACTACGAAATAAGCCTAACTATCTAAACTACCTAACTAGCTAAAAGATCTAACCTATCCGCGGGTATCTGCTTCGCCACGGTGGCCTTCCCCCTACAGACCGTAGGGGGGTAAGAAGCCTGGCTATCTAAACTACCTAACTAGCTAAAAGATCTAACCTATCCGCGGGCATCTGCTTCGCCACGGTGGCCTTCCCCCTACAGTCCGTAGGGGGGAAAGAAGCCTAGCTATCTAAACTACCTAACTAGCTAAAAGATCTAACCTATCCGCGGGTATCTGCTTCGCCACGGTGGCCTTCCCCCTACAGTCCGTAGGGGGGAAAGAAGCCTAGCTATCTAAACTACCTAACTAGCTAAAAGATCTAACCTATCCGAGGGTATCTGCTTCGCCACGGTGGCCTTCCCCCTACAGTCCGTAGGGGGGAAATAAGCCTAGCTATCTAAACTACCTAACTAGCTAAAAGATCTAACCTATCCGCGGGTATCTGCTTCGCCACGGTGGCCTTCCCCCTACAGTCCGTAGGGGGGAAAGAAGCCTAGCTATCTAAACTACCTAACTAGCTAAAAGATCTAACCTATCCGCGGGTATCTGCTTCGCCACGGTGGCCTTCCCCCTACAGTCCGTAGGGGGGAAAGAAGCCTAGCTATCTAAACTACCTAACTAGCTAAAAGATCTAACCTATCCGCGGGTATCTGCTTCGCCACGGTGGCCTTCCCCCTACAGTCCGTAGGGGGGAAATAAGCCTAGCTATCTAAACTACCTAACTAGCTAAAGATCTAACCTATCCGCGGGTATCTGCTTCGCCACGGTGGCCTTCCCCCTACAGTCCGTAGGGGGGAAAGAAGCCTAGCTATCTAAACTACCTAACTAGCTAAAAGATCTAACCTATCCGCGGGTTTCTGCTTCGCCACGGTGGCCTTCCCCCTACAGTCCGTAGGGGGGAAATAAGCCTAGCTATCTAAACTACCTAACTAGCTAAAAGATCTAACCTATCCGCGGGTATCTGCTGCGCCACGGTGGCCTTCCCCCTACAGTCCGTAGGGGGGAAAGAAGCCTAGCTATCTAAACTACCTAACTAGCTAAAAGATCTAACCTATCCGCGGGTATCTGCTTCGCCACGGTGGCCTTCCCCCTACAGTCCGTAGGGGGAAATAAGCCTAGCTATCTAAACTACCTAACTAGCTAAAAGATCTAACCTATCCGCGGGTATCTGCTTCGCCACGGTGGCCTTCCCCCTACAGTCCGTAGGGGGGAAAGAAGCTTAGCTTTCTAAACTACCTAACTAGCTACAAGATCTATCCTATCCGCGGATATCTGCTTCGCCACGGTGGCCTAACTATCTAAACTACCTAAGTAACAACTAAACCCTACACTATTCTGCAAGTGATAAATCTCCGTCAGTCAGTATGGGGAGAAACCTGAAGGGTCGTCCCTCTTACAACCGTTCGTCAGGAGAATATCACACCTAATCCTAACTAGTTCCTAACTACCTAATATCTCACTCATCGCCTACCTAAATAGATCCTATCTAACTAAAGACAAAATAAAGCTAACTATCTAAACTGCCTAACTAACAAAACTAAACCCTACACTATCCTGCAAGTGATAAATCTCCGTCAGTCAGTATGGGGAGAAACCTGAAGGGTCGTCCCTCTTACAACCGTTCGTCAGGAGAATATCACACCTAATCCTAACTAGTTCCTAACTACCTAATATCTCACTCATCGCCTACCTAAATAGATCCTATCTAACTAAAGACAAAATAAAGCTAACTATCTAAACTGCCTAACTAACAAAACTAAACCCTACACTATCCTGCAAGTGATAAATCTCCGTCAGTCAGTATGGGGAGAAACCTGAAGGGTCGTCCCTCTTACAACCGTTCGTCTGGAGAATATCACACCTAATCCTAACTAGTTCCTAACTACCTAATATCTCACTCATCGCCTACCTAAATAGATCCTATCTAACTAAAGACAAAATAAAGCTAACTATCTAAACTGCCTAACTAACAAAACTGAACCCTACACTATCCTGCAAGTGATAAATCTCCGTCAGTCAGTATGGGGAGAAACCTGAAGGGTCGTCCCTCTTGAAACCGTTCGTCAGGAGAATATCACACCTAATCCTAACTAGTTCCTAACTACCTAATATCTCACTCATCGCCTACCTAAATAATTCCTATCTAACTAAAGACAAAATAAAGCTAACTATCTAAACTGCCTAACTAACAAAACTGAACCCTACACTAGCCTGCAAGTGACAAATCTCCGTCAGTCAGTATGGGGAGAAACCTGAAGGGTCGTCCCTCTTACAACCGTTCGTCAGGAGAATATCACACCTAATCCTAACTAATACCTAACTACCTAGTATCTTCCTCAACACATACCAAACTAGTTCCTATCTAACTACGAAATAAGCCTAACTATCTAAACTACCTAACTAGCTAAAAGATCTAACCTATCCGCGGGTATCTGCTTCGCCACGGTGGCCTTCCCCCTACAGACCGTAGGGGGGAAAGAAGCCTGGCTATCTAAACTACCTAACTAGCTAAAAGATCTAACCTATCCGCGGGTATCTGCTTCGCCACGGTGGCCTTCCCCCTACAGTCCGTAGGGGGGAAATAAGCCTAGCTATCTAAACTACCTAACTAGCTAAAAGATCTAACCTATCCGCGGGTATCTGCTTCGCCACGGTGGCCTTCCCCCTACAGTCCGTAGGGGGGAAATAAGCCTAGCTATCTAAACTACCTAACTAGCTAAAAGATCTAACCTATCCGCGGGTATCTGCTTCGCCACGGTGGCCTTCCCCCTACAGTCCGTAGGGGGGAAAGAAGCCTAGCTATCTAAACTACCTAACTAGCTAAAAGATCTAGCCTATCCGCGGGTATCTGCTTCGCCACGGTGGCCTTCCCCCTACAGTCCGTAGGGGGGAAATAAGCCTAGCTATCTAAACTACCTAACTAGCTGAAAGATCTAACCTATCCGCGGGTATCTGCTTCGCCACGGTGGCCTTCCCCCTACAGTCCGTAGGGGGGAAAGAAGCCTAGCTATCTAAACTACCTAACTAGCTAAAAGATCTAACCTATCCGCGGGTATCTGCTTCGCCACGGTGGCCTTCCCCCTACAGTCCGTAGGGGGGAAATAAGCCTAGCTATCTAAACTACCTAACTAGCTAAAAGATCTAACCTATCCGCGGGTATCTGCTTCGCCACGGTGGCCTTCCCCATACAGTCCGTAGGGGGGAAATAAGCCTAGCTATCTAAACTACCTAACTAGCTAAAAGATCTAACCTATCCGCGGGTATCTGCTTCGCCACGGTGGCCTTCCCCCTACAGTCCGTAGGGGGGAAAGAAGCCTAGCTATCTAAACTACCTAACTAGCTAAAAGATCTAACCTATCCGCGGGTATCTGCTTCGCCACGGTGGCCTTCCCCCTACAGTCCGTAGGGGGGAAAGAAGCCTAGCTATCTAAACTACCTAACTAGCTAAAAGATCTAACCTATCCGCGGGTATCTGCTTCGCCACGGTGGCCTTCCCCCTACAGTCCGTAGGGGGGAAATAAGCCTAGCTATCTAAACTACCTAACTAGCTAAAAGATCTAACCTATCCGCGGGTATCTGCTTCGCCACGGTGGCCTTCCCCCTACAGTCCGTAGGGGGGAAAGAAGCCTAGCTATCTAAACTACCTAACTAGCTAAAAGATCTAGCCTATCCGCGGGTATCTGCTTCGCCACGGTGGCCTTCCCCCTACAGTCCGTAGGGGGGAAAGAAGCCTAGCTATCTAAGCTACCTAACTAGCTAAAAGATCTAACCTATCCGCGGGTATCTGCTTCGCCACGGTGGCCTTCCCCCTACAGTGCGTAGGGGGGAAAGAAGCCTAGCTATCTAAACTACCTAACTAGCTAAAAGATCTAACCTATCCGCGGGTATCTGCTTCGCCACGGTGGCCTTCCCCCTACAGTCCGTAGGGGGGAAATAAGCCTAGCTATCTAAACTACCTAACTAGCTAAAAGATCTAACCTATCCGCGGGTATCTGCTTCGCCACGGTGGCCTTCCCCCTACAGTCCGTAGGGGGGAAAGAAGCCTAGCTATCTAAACTACCTAACTAGCTAAAAGATCTAACCTATCCGCGGGTATCTGCTTAGCCACGGTGGCCTTCCCCCTACAGTCCGTAGGGGGGAAAGAAGCCTAGCTATCTAAACTACCTAACTAGCTAAAAGATCTAACCTATCCGCGGGTATCTGCTTCGCCACGGTGGCCTTCCCCCTACAGTCCGTAGGGGGGAAAGAAGCCTAGCTATCTAAACTACCTAACTAGCTAAAAGATCTAACCTATCCGCGGGTATCTGCTTCGCCACGGTGGCCTTCCTCCTACAGTCCGTAGGGGGGAAAGAAGCCTAGCTATCTAAACTACCTAACTAGCTAAAAGATCTAACCTATCCGCGGGTATCTGCTTCGCCACGGTGGCCTTCCCCCTACAGTCCGTAGGGGGGAAAGAAGCCTAGCTATCTAAACTACCTAACTAGCTAAAAGATCTATCCTATCCGCGGGTATCTGCTTCGCCACGGTGGCCTTCCCCCTACAGTACGTATTGGGGAAATAAGCCTAGCTATCTAAACTACCTAACTAGCTAAAAGATCTAACCTATCCGCGGGTATCTGCTTCGCCACGGTGGCCTTCCCCCTACAGTCCGTAGGGGGGAAAAAAGCCTAGCTATCTAAACTACCTAACTAGCTAATAGATCTAACCTATCTGCGGGTATCTGCTTCGCCACGGTGGCCTTCCCCCTACAGTCCGTAGGGGGGAAAGAAGCCTAGCTATCTAAACTACCTAACTAGCTAATAGATCTAACTTATCCGCGGGTATCTGCTTCTCCACGGTGGCCTTCCCCCTACAGTCCGTAGGGGGGAAAGAAGCTTAGCTTTCTAAACTACCTAACTAGCTAAAAGATCTATCCTATCCGCGGATATCTGCTTCGCCACGGTGGCCTAACTATCTAAACTACCTAAGTAACTACTAAACCCTACACTATTCTGCAAGTGATAAATCTCCGTCAGTCAGTATGGGGAGAAACCTGAAGGGTCGTCCCTCTTACAACCGTTCGTCAGGAGAATATCACACCTAATCCTAACTAGTTCCTAACTACCTAATATCTCACTCATCGCCTAACTAAATAGATCCTATCTAACTAAAGACAAAATAAAGCTAACTATCTAAACTGCCTAACTAACAAAACTAAACCCTACACTATCCTGCAAGTGATAAATCTCCGTCAGTCAGTATGGGGAGAAGCCTGAAGGGTCGTCCCTCTTACAGCCGTTCGTCAGGAGAATATCACACCTAATGCTAACTAGTTCCTAACTACCTAATATCTCACGCATCGCCTACCTAAATAGATCCTATCTAACTAATGACAAAATAAAGCTAACTATCTAAACTGCCTAACTAACAAAACTGAACCCTACACTAGCCTGCAAGTGACAAATCTCCGTCAGTCAGTATGGGGAGCAACCTGAATGGTCGTCCCTCTTACAACCGTTCGTCAGGAGAATATCACACCTAAACCTATCTCATTCCTAACCTGCCTAATATCTCACGCGATAAAGCTAACTAACTAAGCAATCTAAACCGCATGCATGTGCTTCGCCACTGTGGCCGCCCCTAACCCTATCTGTCTAAGCTATCTTAACTTCCTATAAACCTATCGTAATTAGCTAACTAACTATCTAACTGCCTAACAATCCGAAATTAACGACCCGCATACATTGCATATCGCAATGTCATCCCGCCTGTCTATTTAAGCTTTCCCGAACATTTATCAACACTCTTAATAGCTTACACACTCGTAAAAAATTCCTTCACGATTTAAAAGACGGATAAGATGTTTTTGAGAATGATTCCGAATAAAAAAAATAGTTAAATTAAAATTAGCATGGAGGGAATAAATAGCTCCTAAAAGCCTTCCTACAGTTCGCAGGAAGGGAATACAGACACCTAAAATCCCTCCAACAATTCGCTGAAGGGGAATAAGATCCTGAAAAGAGAAAAAAAGAAATGAAAGGGCCTAAAATCCTACCAATATTCCCCTGCAGTAGGTGTAAAAGAAAATTACCACAGTGACCCAAAGTATCTAGCACACGTATATGAGTATCTGTCGCATTTATATGAAGTCTAAAGGCAACCAAATTAGATGGACCCCCTAGGCTGAAGTAGTGCTAATCAAAATATGTATCTGCATCACGCTTAAGAGAATCTAAAGTTAAGTAAGTATTGCATTAGAATGCATGGCAGCGGTGCTCTTTAATGTGAATAAGTTTTGTGGTAAAATAATGAGACGCTCATCCGAACCGCTGTCCCTATCAACGGCTTACTCAGGCATAGTCGACAAGTAACCGACACGAGGTGAAATAAGTTAAGACAGTATGTAATTTAAAATGTAATTCTGGCTTAGAAAAGATCTGAAAAACATAAAACTCTTCGCACGATTTGCTGCAAGGGAATGACCTAAAAGCCTCCATGCAAGGAATAATAGTATAAGTATGTTGCCTAAAATCCTCCATACAGTTCGCATGGAGGGAATAAGAATATAGGTATGTTGCCTAAAATCCTCCATACAGTTCGCATGGAGGGAATAAGAATATAGGTATGTTGCCTAAAATCCTCCATACAGTTCGCATGGAGGGAATAAGGAAAGAAAGTCCCTACAGTTCGTAGGGTATGCTTGCATTGCTTGTGGCGCAAGTTAATAAAAAGTTAAATATTTATGCAAATGTAAATGAGGATTTAATTTTCAAAATTAAAACTATGTATGTCACGAGTTCTTAATAAGTAGAGGAAGTATATGTCCAACTCCAAAATTGAATGCTTCTTGCCCCGATATCGTGGTTGGGATCGAGAGTAGGCGATCGCCTACTTTGTCTAGACATATTGTTCTTGCTCAACGACAGTCGAAGCTCTACAATTCCCTCCGCAAAGAGCAGTCGTAGTTTTAATGCTTCCGTACGCGCCTTGGGGTGGAGATTGCAAGTAGATGCCTATGTGAATAGCCCTGAACCATACTTCGAAAACGAACTATGTTACTACGTATTAACATTTTCGATTTTCGAAGCTGTACACATAGTGCGTGTACAGTCCACGAATATGTACGTAGACTCGTACGTGCAGTCTTTAATCCAAGGCGCGAGGAAACATGTGAACCACGTTAAGAACTACAAAGCCTTGGTTGTCTTTGGCCAAAAATAATATGTTTTCTAGACAGAATAGGTCGTTGTCTACCGACGAGACCAACTGCTCTACCAGGGCTTAAAGCATTTAATTTTTTGGAATTGAGACATAAATTGTAGATTGTAGCACTCGGCTAAAGATACGTTAAGATGTATAGTAAATACGAAATTTTCCGAAAATCTAAATATTCAAATGATTAAGTAATTAAATGTGAAAGGAATATTAAAATGCCGAGTTGTCAATGCAAGCTGGGATAGTGAATCACAAAAAAAAAAAATCAAAATTCTAACTAAAAATGGTCAGCCCTTCCAGAATACTTTTGTTTTGTTAGAGAAAACTTTTTATAAAGTATTTCGGATTCAGAATGATTTCAAATGCAAAAGTGAGTATGAAGAATGACTTGAAAAGCAAGGCTTAAGTATGAGAAGCAAGAAAATTAAAGATTGTATTCCAGAACTGAGTTCAAAATTGATAGAGAAATTCAAAAATAAAAGTAGTTTGGATCTCTAAGTTATTAAACAGGACATAAATACTCGGGAAAGTGATGTTTAGTTAAAGTTATGTTTCTGAAAGGGCCGAGGGAAAAATTAAAAGAAATATAAATTGTACCTTAACTCCTTTGGGGTTTGTTCAGTTTCTGGTTCTGGAAAAGGTGTTCTGCTCTGACTGGAAAATAAAGGGTCAGCATGCTGGGACCACAATATCACACGCGACGCAGTACAGCAGCACTACATCCGAAACTCTATCAACTAATTAACTAACAAATTAACTAACAAATTAACTAACTAACTAACTAACTAACTAACTAACTAACTGAATGATTGATAGAGTAAATGACGTACTTGGCAAACTGACTAACATTGAGTCTGAAAGCCAAGAAGCCGGACGGACGGAAAGGACTAAGGGGAACGAGCTATAACCGCTCAGGATGGAGTAGCATTGCGGACTGAGTACCCACCCACCACCCACCCACTCCAGCATGGACTAACTCAAGGACGGCTGACCGCGCGGACACGCAACCGCTCTCGACGGAGTACCATGGACGACTGATCAACCATCGAAGAGACTTCTACCATTGAGTGCATGAGTTGAGACCGGCGACCACCCACCACCCATCCACGTCAGCATGGACTAACTCAAGGAGCGCGGAGACCCTCAACCGCTCCCGACGGAGTACCATGGACGACTGATCAACCATCGAAGAGACTTTTACCATTGAGTGCATGAGTTGAGAGCGGCGACCACCCATGGCGACCAGCATGGACTAACTCAAGGACGGCTGACCTGACCGCGCGGACACGCAACCGCTCCCGACGAAGTACCATGGACGACTGAGCACCCCCTATATGAACCGAGTGATCGACCATGGGAGAGACTACTACTATTGAGTGCATGAGTTGAGAGACCAGCGGCCACCCACCACCCACCGACGTCAGCATGGACTAACTCAAGGACGGCTGACCTGACCGCGCGGACACGCAACCGCTCCCGACGAAGTACCATGGACGACTGAGCACCCCATATATGAACCGAGTGATCGACCATGGGAGAGACTACTACTATTGAGTGCATGAGTTGAGAGACCAGCGGCCACCCACCACCCACCGACGTCAGCATGGACTAACTCAAGGACGGCTGACCTGACCGCGCGGACACGCAACCGCTCCCGACGAAGTACCATGGACGACTGAGCACCCCATATATGAACCGAGTGATCGACCATGGGAGAGACTACTACTATTGAGTGCATGAGTTGAGAGACCAGCGGCCACCCACCACCCACCGACGTCAGCATGGACTAACTCAAGGACGGCTGACCTGACCGCGCGGACACGCAACCGCTCCCGACGAAGTACCATGGACGACTGAGCACCCCCCTATATGAACCGAGTGATCGACCATGGGAGAGACTACTACTATTGAGTGCATGAGTTGAGAGACCAGCGGCCACCCACCACCCACCGACGTCAGCATGGACTAACTCAAGGACGGCTGACCGCGCGGACACGCAACCGCTCACGACGGAGTACCATTGGAGACTGACCACCCTCTCAGCACGACCTGGAGTATATGACTAAAGACAGAGACTGGACAATCGCTCAGAATTGAGCAAAATATTCCTGAGACAGGGAATTCGGAAATAAATTTAAAAAAAATTAAATTACAAATATTTTCTAACAAATAATTATTTTATAAATAAAGAATGATTTTCATATATATTTTATCCCAAAACAAGTTTGAATTTTACAATAATACTTATGTTTTCTAGGACTTTGTGTTTAGTATAAAAAAACAGACAATTCTCTATCAAATATTGCGCACTAATAACATAATACATTCGATGAAATCCAGAACGAATTTCAGAGAAATCTGAAAACATTTAAGATAAAAACTATATCAATATTTAGATATTCAATCAAAAATATATTCACTTACTTGACCCGAATATTTTCCCTACGAGCGCCCAGACGTCTACTACACAAGTGACCGCCTCTTTTCGAGAAATCTGAAAAAATACATTTTTTTTAAAACAACAATAAGAATTATATTCAAGATACTTAACTCCGAAATTTGCCCACGTGCCTCTACGGCGGCTGTTGAGATCCGACTGACGATCTCGGTGAAATCTGAAAAAAATAATTTTTTTTAATATTTTTTTTGGAATGCAAAACAAGCAACAAAAAACATATTCAAAACCAATTACGAAAAATATATTCAAGATACTTAACTCCGAAATTTGCCCACGTGCCTCTACGACGGCTGTTGAGAGTCTGACTGACGATCTCGGTGAAATCTGGAAAAATAATTTTTTTTAATATTTTTTTTGGAATGCAAAACAAGCAACAAAAAACATATTCAAAACCAATTACGAAAAATATATTCAAGATACTTAACTCCGAAATTTGCCCACGTGCCTCTACGACGGCTGTTGCAAGCCCAACTGACAATCTCGGTTAAATCTGAAAAAAATAAATTTTTTTTTTATTTTTTTTGGAATGCAAAACAAGCAACAAAAAACATATTCAAAACCAATTACGAAAAATATATTCTAATACTTAACTCCGAAATTTGGTTTTACGACTACTGTAGAAATTTGAAATTTTTTTTTAGAGAACGATTGAGCCATGTCCGTCCGTTTGTCCGTATGTCACCAGTGTTTGGGCCTTAAATTTTGAGCTAGGAGGATGAAATTTCATAACTGGGCTTCTGAGAAATAGAAGCAGCGCAAGAGTGAACATTCTTGAAATCCGCCCATTTATGAAATAAGAAAGACCTCAAAAGTTTCAAGAATCCCTTTCTGGGAGCTTTCTACTTTAATGACCTTGGAAACCGTATAGAAATCGACATAGAAGTTTACCACCTTTCATTGGAAATTTTAATTGGTTTGAGAAATTGTTTGCTCCACCTCTTGTCACAACATTCATATCAACTAATATCCAAGCGCCGTAACATAACCTAATTTAATCCTATTTTTATAATTAAACTTAAATGACAAAGCTATACCCATTTCATCAGACAGCTGTCTCTGTCAGGTGATGCTGTCAAAATAACCAAAGAATAACTTGGTCGCATGGGTACCAGATTACCCTACTTTCAGTCAGATCCAAACCGTTTCCAATGATATTTTTCAATCGCCTTTTGATGCGGCACTTCTACAGATGCACATCATTATTGAACGTCCTACTCGGATACTTGTAAAAATGGATTCTCATTGAACTCCCTGACAGACTCTGTATATAGGTAATCTTAGAAGTCAGTACCAGAGACCTCAGAGACCGTTTGTTACTTCCCTACTTTTGCAGAAACAGAAAGAAATATTTCAAACAAAACATTTGTTAGTACAGGACTGTCGGAATGAATTGCTTTTGACATTAACGTGTTCAGATTGGTAGTCCTGTCTTGTCTGAACTCTTCCTCGAAATTTGTTTTTACGTATTATTAGTTGGCGCCAGTGAAATTGGTTACTTTTCAACAACAAATTCTGTTTCCAACAAAGTTAATGCTTTTTACAGCAATAAAATTGGTTTGCTGTCGTATTTTCGTGAATTTCTCAGTTTTTAAATTTGTTTCCACCTTTTTGTCGAGTGACAGCGATAGGGATTTCCAAACGTCAAACAAAAAAAATCCAGAAAGTTTCCAAAAATCTGTAAACGTCAAAAAAAATTCAGTCCTGTGTATTCAATAAACGTCATGGTCTTGAAAATATTGCTGACATCTATCAGCAGCAATCCCTTTTGAGAGAGGAACCACAATAAATAACTTTTTTAAGTGTCTGTTGTTCTTGCTCTGACATTTGTTGATTGATGTACGAGTATGTTCAAAGATTTAGAGGATTTTCCAAATGTCTCGAATGACGTTTTATCTAGCAACTGTCATCGGCGCACATCTCTTGCAATGGCGACTGTAACTACCGCAACGCAACTTAGTGAGGAAGTTTCGCGGTTGGCTAACTAATTTTTTTTTTTTTTTTCTTCGCCAATTTTTCCAAAGTGGCCCAAGAGTTGTTAGTCTCCCTCATGACTGGGTGAATGAGTCCATTGAATGCCTAGACCATCGTACACAATCCGAGGGATAGTCGGAGTTACTTCGCTTTTTTGTTTTATTTTTTGTTTTCAAAGCGCGTTCGGATCAGTATAGCACGCTTTGCTGACTTCGTGTCGATTTTATTGTTTAATATGCATAAGAAATTGTACTTTTTGTTGTTGGCGGTGTAACGCGACGGCGGCGGGAGGCATGATGATGAGATGGTGGTGCTGGTGCTGGTGCTGGTGCTGGTGCCTGTTGTACTCTGGACACCTTAATGAGTGACTTCCCTTCATAAAGGAAATTTGTTGTCTATCTTGGAATATCTAAGTATCTGCATTTGAAAACAACATAGACGAAGGCGGAGACGAAAATGGAGAAGAGGAGTAGGAGGAGGAGAACAAAACAAAACAACAAGCTACCAAGTTTCCAGCTGAGTTAAGGTTCACATTCACACATATGTACTATGTACGAACGAACCCTATGACGAAGTTAGTCGGTGGTATCACGGTGGCGGTGGCGGCATGCTCAAGTCTTATTACTCGATAATTATTCGTGGAGTCAAGTCAAGTACGCCACGAGCAGAGTATCGTCTTTCCTCGATCCGGTCGGTCCAATTGATTTTTTTTTTTAAGAACTGTGTAACGGTGTACCATGTGCCAAATCAGTGTTAGTGAGCCGTGGAAGTGGTAGTGGAAGTTTGTTTACTATCCGGTGACAGTTATTCCGAAAAAAGAGGCCAATTCCCCCGGCAAGGTGATAATTTCATTTAACGAAGTAAAAATAAAGTGTTTTGTGCGAAAAGATACATCTGCCGCCGACGAGTTTGTTTGCAGAACTTTTCTTTTTATACCTCTGGCGTGAGTGAGTGTGAAGGCGGGCGGATGATGTTCTTCCGGAAATTGTGTCGCAACAATGGTGTTCAGATGTCCACAGCAGGTAAGGTGTTGGTGGGTTTTTGTATTTTTTTTTTCAGCCATAAACTTGACTTTTAGATTGACGCGTCAACGGCGGCTAAGAAGATTATAAACTTGAACGGATGGGTTACACCTTTTTGCGGTGTTTATGGTTTGGGACCTAAAAACATAAATCGCTGGCGAAATTGACTCGAGTTTGCCAGTTTTTATTGATGTTTATGAAGTGGTTTGCATTGGTGAACTGTTTCTTGATTATTATTAGTGGATTAGTGTTGGCCAAGACTTAGTTAATAAAAGTTTGTGATTCTCTTTTCAACGGGTTTCGTTAAGAGAGTTATGTAAGGGGGACTTTAACTGCCGATTTGATTTTATCTCGAGAAACTAGTTCTTCGGGGGAGTGACTTAAGATTTGATTAATTTTTGTCTTAATGTGGTTAACAGTGGCAACCGTCTGAATGGTTTTCGTGTAAACAATGGGTGAGTGCTACTATTCACATAATGTTTGAGCCATATTTCTGAACGGAGTGATGCCTACGTAGACTATCGGAAGATTATAAGCCGGTTGTTGACAGGGTCAGCAAGACAATTATATTTTCACATATTCTTCGTCAAGGTTCGTCTGCCTTGGTGTCCATCGAGGCTTTTGCTGTTACAAGGCGTACATCTACTTACTTACTTAGGAGGGGCTACAGTTTGGGGTGAATCTGGGCCTCAACCAACAAGCCTTTCCAGTCGGTTGAGGTCCCCTTCTACTTGCGAGCGCCACCTAAGGAGTGGTCGTCCTCTACTGCGTTGCCTCTACGGGTTTGATTCGAAGACTCTGCGGGCCGGAGCATTGGTGTCCATTTGGTCTACAAGTCCTAGCCATCTCAAACGACTGATTCGCAGTTTTTTTTTACTAGTGTCGATGTCGCTGTACAGCTCGTTTAGTTCGTCGTCAAATCTCCTCCTCCAAAGCCCGTCAACGCAAACGGGACCAAAAATCGTACCAAAAGTCTTTCTCTCGAAGCGACTGAGGATATCATCATCCTTCATCCGAGGATATCTTCACTACGCCTTAAAACCGAGATGATCAAGATCTTATGTAGAGTCTCTCCTTAGTTCTTCAGGATAGGGTTCTACTACTCAATTGTCCTGTCAGCCCAAAGAAACTGCGATTGGCAAGAGTTATTCTTCTTTTGGTTTTGTTGTTTTCAGCATTGATAGCAGAGCCTAGGTAGATAAAGTCCCTTACTACCTCAAAGTTATAGCTGCCGATTGTGACGATCTGTCCAATTCGTCGATATTGTGTGTCCCTTCTTGTTGACAGCGTGCCGATGCCTTTAGGTTTGCACTCCAAATTTCATTTTTCAATCGGTTGGCTGGCTTGGGAGCGTGAGAATAACCTCATCCCGTAGATCACCATCTAAGTCCGTTGTGTCCATCTAGAGATACTGTCTGGTAATGAAAGGTAGGTGAGACTCGCTGCAATGCTAAAGAACTCCGAAACAGTAGTCCCATTCAGTTTTGTTCGAGTTAACTTATCCGGTGTATAGCCCGACCACATGTCTTTATTGTGTTCTGGCTAGAACGACGATTCTCTTTGACTGAGATGGTTGGATACATGCGTAATAGCTAACAACCTATGGGTGGCAATGGACTATGTGAGCGTCTTGAGGTATCCCGCGATTACAACTGAAAAATGACGAAAGAATGAAATCTGATCGTCAACTCCGGCGAATATCTTACCAACGCCAAATGGCGAATGAAGACTCTTGACTGTCACAGAGTTAATTTCTGCAAAACCTCTTGATAATCTTATCTTAACGGGGAAATACCTGATCAGAAGGTCTGTTCTAAGCCAAACACGCTTCCACCTCTCAGGATAAATAAATAAATATTTGGCGCGACACGTCTATGGGACCCAGAGCCTAGCTTCTCTTAACCATTCGTGTTGTGCGTACTATATTCTTTCCTCTAATGGAAGGGTCTTACTGTTTAATGCCGTGTTCGAACTGCAACTTTTTCATAACAGTTTTACCCTCGAATGTTTGTCAGACGCTCGCGAGAGGTAGAATCTGTAACCCCTTCGAACGCACTAACCACTTGAGCCACGGCGCCTACCACCTCTCAGGAGATTATAACAAAATTGGAAGGTTATTCTCCAGAGCTTCTCTTTGCCATTTCCACACCTAGTTTGAGCTCTTTTTTCGTTCTTACCGAAACTCAGCAACGTCCGTAGGTAATATCTGCTAAAAGCCGTTCGCTATTTATTTAGTTATTGCCTGCACTATTTTCAAAGGTAGTTCTGATAGAAGCTGTCCGTGCGATAAGGGTGCAAGCCTAATATTCTTAACCCTTAACCCATTTAGACCGCACAAAAGGAAGTAAAGTCCTTTCTTCCTGGCTGTCTTTGTCATCAACCATGAGGCACCGAAAATAAGCATGGGTACTTCCAACCACTTAAATTAAAACAAGCAAAAATTAGTGCTATTTAAATCAAAATCTACCTGAGCGTTCCCATTAAGGAACTCCACGAATGTTTCATACCACCACAAGCGCGGAGAACACTAAACCTTTTAGCAAATCTAACTAGGTCTTCTACACACTCTTCCAAGTGATACTGCAGGACTGTTTAGCAAAAAACAAAACAAAACAAAACAAAAAACCTTATACCAACCCTCCTCAGCGTTAATTGTTCGTTGGTCTTATTCCTTTTGGTGCGTTCATTGCACCGCTTCACAAATTGTTTTCCTCTCCTCATACACTTATCCAGCTGAGTTTTGACGAAGGTCCTTTGAAGCGACCGCTGCCAACCATCATCATCAGCAGCAGCCCTAAAAACATCTCTCTCGCGCGCGCTAAAAATGGAAAACACAAATAAATTTGCATGTATGAAAATTTAATTCACAGAACGATATTATGGCGAGTTTAGCAGGGCTCGCTCACCCACCTCCCAGCTCCTAGCTCCCAGCTAACAGCTCCCACTCATCCTCCGCAATACACACAATCGCTGCACCGCGAACTAAAACAAAACTCCAAAAAAAACTCAGCGAAAATAAACTCTCTCTGGGGAGTCCTTGTTGGTAATTTAAAAAAAAAAAAAGAAAGGATTCTGCATTCTACTTCCTGGCTTTGCAAATAGTTGATTCTCACGCACACACCGTTAAAAGAGTGAAAAAAAAAACAAATGAATGGAAACAAAGCCATTAAACTATAATATTAAATTTAAAGGCACGCTCGCATCCTTGAGTGAGAGTGTGCATTCTCGCTTGACAATGACGAAGGAGGAAAAGCGGAAGGATTACGAGCTGCCGCCTCGTGTGTGCCATTACAATGGAACTGCTGCACAGGAGCAACCCGACTACATATGTTGGAACACCGCACTCATATAGGAACCAAACGCGGATGGATTTTTATAACAAAAAACAAAAAAAAAGGAAAAAGGAATCACATGTGAGCGAGTTTTATGGTGAATAGTCAATATTTGTGTTTGAGATTTTTCCTTTTGTTTTTAGAGCGGAAAGGTACATACTATGAGCCAGGATAGGTGGCTCGATAGCTTTATGGAAACTTTGTTCTTTTTGTTTTTTTTCTTCCCATTTTTTCTAGCGAATTGGCGATGATTGTTAGCGTTCGCGAAGCATTTTAAAATAATTGAAAAATAGAATTTCTATTGTTTGGATGGTTTTTTGTTGTTTTTTTGTGTTTCAATTCGTTTTAGTCTGGAGCATGTCCTGGGGAGTAATTTACTCTGGTAAATCAACAAAAAGGAAGTCATTCTATAGCTGGATGCACTAACTGGAGGACAAAGCGACTCTGTAGACCATCTGTTGTCAATCCATATCCAGCAGCATGGTAGACAGTCAACATTTAAGCAAATTAGGGCAGTAGGACACTGACAAGTAGGTTAGGTGTTCGTATGTCGTTTCCCAGAGACCGGTGGAGAAAAAGCGACCAGGATAAGGCTGGAGAATCCATTAACGCACATTCAAACTCAAAGCCGTGGTAATTTCAAAGAGATTGCATAGCGATTGCTTTAATTGAGACACGAACCCTACAGTCTTAGGTTTGCTTAGGGTGATTTCCGATAAGATGTGGACAGACTGTGACACAAATTGTACAGACAGTCAACGGCGACAGTCAACTAGTCTCCGCATGTGTTGGAGAATTGATCGATGAATTTCCTTTTCCTTTTCGTAAACATAGCCCAAAGAATCCCACAACCTATTTCATTTCATTTGTCAATTCCAATTGGGAGGAAGAAACTTGAAACAGGCTCAAAGCGAATACGTCAAACTGATCGCGTATCAATTTGGCATCACTGCTTATTACTGTCTGTCCACACAGGATTATAGGACTGAATATTTTTTGACGTTTACTGGGGGGAGGCGGAAAGGTGACATGTTACCCCAAATCGGATTATCAGATTTTCTGAAATTTCCAGGATTTTTTTTGACGTTTGGAAATGTCAATCGCTGTCACTCGACAAATGGGTTCAAAAACTGAAAAATTCACGAAGTAAACAATGAAAACACAAGAGTAAATCAATTTCATTGCTGTGAAAAGCATTAGCTTTGTTGTAAAAGGATTTTTTTTTGTCAAATCTTACTCAATTCATGATGCGCCAACCACTGATACGTCAATAAAAATCCGCGGAATTGTTCAGAGAAGACTATCAATCTGAACCCGCGAATGTCAAAAAAAAAATCCATTCCGTCAGTCCTGTATGATCAGGGTCATATATTTACAAAACTGCGTGACATCAACATTGCAGTGAGGTGTCTCCGAATTGACACGTACTTAGCACAAATGAAAAGAAATTCTTTCAGGCTAGGCTTCCTCACACTAACAAGACTAGTTCAAGTCTTATTTAAGACCTCGGAGAACACCCTAGTTTAATTTCTAGGGCTTAGCTTAACCATGTTATCTTAGTGAATGCAATAGTTGGTACCTATGTTTAATTTTTGGGCAATTTGACTGCCTGTTTGAAGATACTATGAAAGCTAGACTCTAGAGGTTGGAGAGGGTTGCATCTTTGTAAAAAAAAAGTTAGTAGGATTGGGAATAGTATAGGACGTTGCTTTTTGTGGCTGAGAGGAAATGTGCCAGGTGCATTGTTCAATTTGTATCCCTATGTGACCAGACTAGAATTGGTAAAGTCTTTACAGATCCTTCAATCAAAGACGATAGCTTATGCTGGGCGGATTGTATGAAATCTATAAGTGTGGGCTCGTGTACCCCCAGAAGTTACTAAAGCTGTACCTAGAAAAACCCTTGCTTAGATCAAGCTCCCTCCACAAAGTTAACTTGCCTTTAAATAAATGAACCTTAATTCTATGAAGGAAGCTTATTTTTTAAAGGAAAGTCTCAACAGACTTTCCCTTCTTGTTGGTAGGTATAACGTTATAGAGTCTAAGAGGAGTCTTACTACTGAGTGGGATGTGCAGGTCCACTCCTAGGAGGAACTTGTCGCTTTAAATATTTGTATCTGGCTTTAGGGGGTTAAACGTTTCTTGACCGTTTTGATGGAGCTGCCTGGCGCAGTTTACTTTTGTTGAGTTCTTGGCCAAATTACCTAAAAAATACTACAGTAATAAGGTAGGTAGGGTAGAGTTAGTTAAGGTTCTAGTTCTCCCCATCTAAATCCTGTACTTTACAGATAAACGTTTAACTCGTTGACTACTAGATTTCAGAGAAGACGGGGACAAAACTCTTCTCAGATTTAATCCGCGACTGATACCAAAGTTTTTCACCTAATGAACACAATCCTTCATGTAAAACTTTCTTGGGTATCCTTGGTAACTTCTGATTTGACATTGTAAACAACTCACCTAATGTCAAGGAAAGCCACCAAGTGGGGGGTTAAACCCAGTGCTGACTCAGTTAGATGTCAATAAGACGTTCGAAAATTTTCAGAAGAAAGGACGATAAACCAATAAATTCCTCGGCTCCACATGTGAACTTTCTTGAACCTCAGTCCACAGTTTGGAAATGTGGATCAGATGGGCCGACATGGCGACTGTAAGCCACATGCACCATAGCTCCATAGTGAATTGCAAAGTATTTAGTATTTAGTTTGAAGCACAGCCGCAGGAGAGCTACCAGGAATGGATTCTATACTGCTGGATGCATAAGGTACCTGGTTTTTAATGAGTTTCTGGAGAGGATTGTTCGTAATCTAAATACATACATCTCTACAGTAGAAGAGTCTCTAGGATGGTCGTTGATCGATATATTCTGTTTAGCTTATTGATCTCTAAACTTTGCTTTATAAAGGTCGGACACAATGCCTCTTGCATAAGTACATTCTTTTTAGGGAAAAGACGTGTAAATCGCTGTGGTCTTGGTTTAAGGTTTCGTCAAACTTATTAAAACCTCTTGATGTAGTAAGTGTAAACAATTATACGTAACCGCATAAGGCGTCTTCATAACTTATTTCGTAAGAAAGTGTTAAAAACTTTGCCAAGCACGAACCAGTTCAGTGATTTTAAATCACGGGAACATGTAACACTTTTAGGGTTTCCACCTGAACGAATATCGCATTACAAGGAGCACGTGCGGAACCACCAAATGTGTAACATTAATCTTTTGGTATCAACCACTTTCGATGAAAATAAATTAATGAGGTGAGCGTTCGCCCTCCGAAGTGTATTCACTTTCCAAAAAAAATTAACGAAGCCCCTCTCTAACTAACAGCCACGATTTTAATAGCTGTCACTGTGATTAAAATTCACAATTTACAAATACATGTCCAACTGTCGTGCACAAGGAGCACTGCAGGATACGTAAACGTATCCCTTTTCGCAGTAATTTTGTATGAAATTATTCCATGCGCACAGGAACATCCTTGTCGCTGCACTTCAATTCGAAAAAGTCAAGTATGCATGAATCCCAGGATGTATTTAAAAGCACTTAAATACATTAATTGCGTACATATCCACCTAAGGATTTTGAAACAATGCAATGCGACAGACCATTCTGACTGTGCGTCTTCCTTGCAAAATTAAAAAAAAAGACAGGACTCATGGCGACAGCACAAACGATGTGCCATATCGATGAAACGATATTAATTATCAGTTTGAGTGTTCCATCAGTTCATTTGGGGATACTCAACACAAAAAAAAAAAAAGTGAATGAATCATCTTCGTCCTTGCAATCGATGACAAACCATTCAGTCGAATTCGGTAGCATCAGCAGGATAGAGGGATGCGAAAATAATTCGTTTTAATTGCGGCAGAGTGAATGTTCCCTGCCATTGTTTCAATCAAATTGGGAGAGTCATACTCGCGGTCGAACGAAAAAGAAATTAAAAAGTAATCGTCTCAGGAGCATTTGTTGAGGGCGATTTAATTAAGCTGAGTGCAGTTCCTTGCTATTCTCCACTCAATATGGAAGCCACTTGAATTTTAATTTCACAATAATGCGTTGTTTCCAATTGATAGGACTTAAGGATATTCTTATAATGGAAACAGCTCTAAGTCATCGAGAAGATTAATTTCTATCCGTAAACTAAGGGGCAGGAGGTTGTTCTGTCTTTTGGCCATACTGTCTCTCACTAATTGAAGCTAGAGTGCTACTTATTCGAAAGCAAAAGTGACAAAACATGGCAGGATATGCAGGGATAAGGGCTCATCCAACAAGAGGTGCCATTTTAATTTTCTCGTCATTGTCGAGCTGTCAACAGTCAGCCATCATTGTGATGACTTTTGAAAAGTAAAAACAAGGAGGTTTTTATAAATGGATCACAAGGTGTTCAAATATTGAAAATTTATTACAAAAACGGTGTAAATGCCCCAGAAACTTGTCCAAAGGTTCATAAGGCTTTTGGCCATCATCTAGTGCTCTTTCGTCCAGCTATAGCGAATTTAATCGATAAATTTGAACGTTCTGGGCAGATGAGGGATGTGAGGACTTGAGCTCGTGTTTGCCAGCCAAGATCGGATGAAAATATTGCCTCCACTGCTGTAAGGGTGACTGAAAACCCAGGTGTGCCCACAACAAGACGATAAGAGGCACTACGCCTAGCAGGAATCAATATGCACCCCATTTTGCTTAACATTCGACAGATATTGTATTTCATTTCTTACCTCCAAGCTTAAGCTATAGAATAATTTTCTCCAATCCAAAATAACACCTCTTGTTGGATGACCCTACAAGTTTGCTATGCTGACACCATTTTACCGTGTTGGAAACACTTACTCCCAGTATCTTTGGAGCTGAAAACAATTTAGACAGACCTAGTCTAGGTATCTCCTGTTTCTAAAAAGTTTACAAATCTGTGCTATTCTAGGTCTTGTCACCCACGAGACGAGCAGGAAAAAAGACAAAAATCAAATTTTTCTGAACTTGGTTAGAACATGTTGGACATATGAGTTCCCACAGGAATTGTAGTTTTCATAAGACTCACACAAAGATGTCAAATGTCAAACTGAAGACAATGGTAAGGCAGTTTTCGAAGGACGTCGAATTTCATTGTCGATTATGCCGTCCACTGTCAGCTCAGAGTCTCAAAATAAATGAAGCTTGGCTCACGGCTAATAACTGAATAAATTAAGAGTAAAACAGGAAACCAGATTCGTTTATTATATTGTCTGGATTAGCCTGGAAATGGTTTCTACAGAAAATGAAAAAAAGTCGTTAAAGACCAACAATGGGATGGGATGGATGGATGGATGGATGGGATGTAGTAAGGGACTTTACCTAACTCGACTCTGCTGTAAATTCTGACAATTTTGACATCTCAGCAGAAATTAGACGAATAATAACTCTTGGCAATCACCAAGTTTGGGCTGAGAAGCCAATTGAGTAGAAAAGTGCTATCTGGAACAACTAAGGAGATTCTGCATCCCAGTCCTGGTGGCACTGAATCTTGGCGCTTCGATAGAAAAATTCTTCATAAAATGTTGGTCCCTTTTGCGTTGACGGGTTTCGGAATAGGCGATTCAAAGACGAACTATACAGCAACCTAGGCAAATAATTCCGCATCAGTCGTTTAAAATGGATAGATACAAATGCTCCGGCTCGCAGAGTCTTCGAATCCAACGCGTAAGGACAACGCAGTAGAGGAAAACCTCACTCGCCTGAAAGGCGCAACTGGAAGCTGATAGCTAAAGACTGGACTAACTGCGGAATCTTGTGGATTGAGGTTAAACCCGAGCTAGAGCGCCACCTAAGTAAGTAAGTACATAAGTCAAAAAGAGCTTCGTATAATCCTTAAGACATTCTGACTGAACAAGAACTCTAATAATCCAATAACGGATCAGGAGTTTATGAACGCCAGAATATCATTTAGAAAATGGCACTCAATCCAGTAAAGTTTTCCTTGTAATTCACTAAGGTCCCACTAACGCTAACATACAATGATCAAAAGTATGTCAAGAACATTGGCAGTGATTTGAGAAATCTGCATAGCCTTGGAGACAGTATCTAGGCGTTATTATAGGCTCTACTCCAAGATGGGTGTCTCGACCTTATTAAGTAGGTATTTGTTCCAAGGCATCAGGACACCAATGTTTGAAGAACCCTCTTTAGGTTAGGTTAGGTTTTGAATGGGGTGTGTGATGGCACAAACTAATCGTGTCCACTGGGAAACCTAAGGAAGGACACGTTGTGAAAAGTAGAACTAGACCCACAAATAAAATTAAACGAAAACCTATGGCTGGCTGGATACTCTGAATTGGAAAATATCTGATATCTGGAAGCCTGCTAGTTCTCTGTTTCTAGCAAAGAACCTGGACATATTGTCCATATGTTGCATTGACTCCACCTCTTTCTCGTTTCCGCAGCTTCTACATAAAACATTAGACTCTACCCCCCATTTACTTTTTCTATTGAAAGGATCGCAGCTTGGAATATACTTACTATAAGCTTTAAAGAGATTTCTGTTTTGCTATGCTTCCAAGTAAAAGTCTGATCCCGTGCCTATGTATCTCCATTTTTAGGCCATTCGTGTAGACTGTGATCCCAAGATCGTTGTCTATACTATTGAGCACCCAGCCTGTTTGGATTGGGATATCAAAGTCGAAGTCGTTGGGGACATTAAAGTTCCTATGGCTGTGAAGCATTCGTAGTCATATTTCCTACCTTTTGTCTGTTTCCACTTGTTGAATTCTCTCAATCTGATAGGTCCGTTCGTAGTGGAATCCTTAATGAGCCAAGTCCAGCAAAAATATAAGAAACTCTGGTTGATACCAACCATTTGCCGTAAACCATAACAAGTGGTAAAGTTCCAAGCTGTTGTTCGATAGAAAGAATTAATTATCCACTGCGACAAAGCTGAAACGATTCTCTAACAATCTGTAACACACGAAAGTAATTTTATGAACGACTGCCTCCAACGTCTCTCCCCAGTCGTCACACTTGTGTTTGCACTCAGACAGAAAACTGACACCTAGATACTTGGAAACAAGAGTCTTCACACTTCGAAACGGTTGCATGATTCCGGTACTGCTTCGGTGCATTTCATAAGTACTCTGAACGGTGTTGTGCAGGCAGCCCACCTTTACATGAGCATTACTACTCGTTCCATAGTCCATAGGCATCCCAAAACAAAACGTTACACGTTACAGTGTGTGGCGGCCATAAATCTCCCCCTCCGGACAAGAGTGGCTTTATCAAAATTTCGAACTCAATTAAATTGCAATAAACAAATCAAGTAAGCTATGAATTTTCTAGATACCTTGCACCATACCCACTCGCCCGATAGCCGAGAGGACCGACGAGTACGAGACATGTATCTCCTAAGACAGGGTCCGGTTCCTGCGGCACAGACAAGTGCGGTCCATATGGATGCAATAACCAAACAGTTAAAATATAATTTTCACCTCATAGCACGGCCGCCAGAGATTCACCAATAAATCATCAACTAAATAACGGTCATAATAAATTCAACAATAAACCAACACTAAAGTGGCACTTACCGCCCGCGGGCCATAAAACTTTTAGTTTTAAACGCTTTTCGACTCCATTTTTGCGGGGAAAATATACTTTTCGTGGTTTTGAGAATCCATCCATCCTGCGGAGTCCACTCCTCGTCTGGGTTATCAAAAAACTATCATACCACAGAAATCGTGCAATAAATTTAACAATTTTTCTTGGTAATTTATTGCGATTCGGGTTCGCTTCGCGCATGTGTGTTAGTTGGCTGTCCGTCGTCATCCCGTCGTCGTCGTCGTGTGCTATATGGGCCCATATAGTGCGTATTGTTATGCATTAAAACCTGCATCCTCGTCCTCATCATCATCATCATCAGCATCAGCTTCAGCATCATCATCACCATCATCGTCGCCGTCGTTGTTACTGTCGATGGCGGCAGCGGCAGTGGCGGCGTCGTCCTCGTCGTCGTCGTCCTCATCATTTTGGTCGTAATTTTGTATTTTGTAGAAATTTCCCATCGGAATGTTGAAATTTTTGTGAAATATTGTTGAGAACACAAGAAAACAACAAAACCAACGAAGGTAACACCATTCTGGGCAACAATTTCGCATGGAGGGTCACGATGTGGCGGCTCCGATGGTTGATTCCTTGGCAGCCTCACCCTTGGCATACGCATCTGGTTGTGGTGGTGGTGGTACACTTAAACCAATTTTTATCATGGAAATTATTGGTCAATTTGTTGATCTGCAAAGTCATAAATAATTTATCTTTTGCGGGTCGTTCTCGTACCTCTCTCTCCTGGATAGTTGTGAGATATGGACATGTATGCCGACTTCATGTGAAGGACCCTAGGGTCATAGGTATTTTAGGTTGAGTAGGGGGTTTATCTTTTCCTCTTCATGGTCGGTCGTCATCCTCATCATCATCATCATCATCATCCTCGTCGTCGTCGTCGGAGTGGATGCAGTTGGTGGATATGTTTATGTGCCGAGAAAAACATAAATCCCTGGTGTTAATTTGGACCAGCCCTTGATAGTGATGTTTATTGTTGGTGCACTTACCGCGTGGTTGTAGTTGCCAGCTAATGCAGGTGGATATGGATTTGTGGCACAGAAAATGCTCAGATAGGGACTTTTGCAATGAAAGTGATTCTTTTGCAAAGATACTCATCTGAATGGCCGGAACGAATAGTTTGTGTGTCGGACTCAGGAAGAGTGGTTTACGATTTGTTGTTTAATGGACAATTTATTGCCATTTGGCTGGTGTCCTACTAGAGTTTACTATGATTTATGTTGCAACTTGCCCCTCGAAAGTCTAAGTAGCTCTGAAGTAGGTGAGGAAACCCTTAGTAGCTTTAAACATTCAAGCAGGGATAGCTTTACTTACTTAGGTGTCGCTACAGTTCGGAGTGAAACTGGGCCTCAACCAAAAAGCCTCTCCAGTTAGCCCGGTAACTGCCTTTAGCTGCGCACTCCAAGTCGGTTAATGTCCTCTTCTACTTGTGCGCTCAACCTAAGACGAGGTCTTCCTCTACTGCGTTGTCCCTCCGGGTTTAATTCGAAAACTCTGTGGGCCGAAGCATTGGTATCCATTCGCTCTACATGTCCTAGGCATCTCAAACGACAGCAGGGATAGCCCGTCAAATATGGCTCCAAGGCTAGCAGAAAGTTCAGGAAAGTTTCTGCGTTCTATTTGCCAAGCGGATATGAAGTAAAGAAAGGCTTTGATCACGGCTTAGCTCAGTCTCCGGTCCGGTCTCCGCTTAGGCAACAGAAGTATAGTAGCCTGTATCGCAAGTTTCCGCGAAACCCCTTGGATTGTACAGTACAGGCTCAAACTCTGGGCAAATCAGTCGAAGTTCTGGTGTCATTCCATCACACGGCTTAAGCCAGATTCACAAGATATGTTTCGCGCAAGGTCATCAAAACTTCAGGGTGGATACCATCATAGTGCAGCCCATGCTTTAAGGAGTAAATAAGCACCCAAAACAGTCTTCTCTTCTTTGAAGTTCTGTGTAAAAAGCAGTCGGGTAGTTATGCAAGAACCTCTTCTGTCAAACAAGGGAAACCTTAACCAAGGACGTTTTTACCATGGCTCTATAGATCCAAAAGATTTTCTATTGTCTTACTAGAAGCATCCTTACACAGTCAGAAAACCGAGAGCACCTTCGACTTGAAATTCTTTGACCAAACAAGATCAGATGACATCAAGGTCTGTGAGTCCCTGTGTCCCTTGCTGCCTCAGACTGCCCAGAGTTTTTCATTTCGAAAGGAGAAGATACACTGTTTCTAGAAAACTGATTGAAAGTCCGTTGCACCTATCTATCAAGTCATGTGCATGATTCAACAGAATATTCCCCCAACTTGGCCCAAAATTTAGTAATTTAATCGATAAAATTCCAGACAAGGTTTAAAAGATCTGATCCTTCACTCGGTGTTTGCACGAAGTCGGACAGGACTTGCATGAATAAGCTATTGCATCACTTCGCGGTGGAATACGTTGCATTGTGAATAAAAGCGGAGCAAAGCGGGGCAATAGTGTGCAATCATAGTTTGCCTTCTATATCGACTTTAGGTTAAGAATTCTTTGAATGAGTTAAACTCATGGATGCCAGGGAATATGAAACAGGGTTTGAAAAAGCTGCAGATAATGTATTTCCTTGCCTCGTCTCTGATACGTCTTTTGTGGGAAAGATTTTTTATGGTTGCCCTTCGTGTAAGGTCTAGGTTTAGGGTGATGTTACGCTTCCTCTAGATGGGAGGAACTCCACTTACCCTCATTAAAATTATTTTAAGCATTCTCTTACCTTTATTTATCGTTGTATCCACATTTTGTTAGCCATCTTCAAGTCCTACCGTCAGTCCTTAGCATTAAAAGGATAAACACGAATGTATTAAATTTATTTCAATTTTTTTTTAATTAATTTTCAGCCGACTTGGTTTCTCCTTACGGCGTTTATAGGAAAAAAAATGTTAAAGCAGTCCATGCCCTTCGTTTTCGGAATGCCAATTGTAAGCCCTTGAGGTATTTAATTACAGAAATTCTATGGCATTGCAAACAAGGGCATGCACCCCTTCCAGCCCGCCATATATAAATCTCGATGAAATCCCATTCCGTTTATTCCGTTCTTTGTTAAGCGTTCTTCATCGGGGCTTTGTTTTGTTACCTTCGCATGGAATTCTTGCAAATTTTCTGTAAAATTCTCTGCACACACATCGAACAGCAGAAGCTCGACTGTGTTACATTACCGTAGAGGCAAGCCCGCACTTGACATTCACCATTCGCCAGGTTGTCGTTCTCAGGGTTGCAATAGGACCCAGCGTATCGAAGAAACTCCAACCGGGACAACCAACAAACGATGATAATTGTGTCGTCACCCAAACTCCACACAGCAGAACGTGAGACATAACAACATCACTCCAACCACCCAGTTATCCTGCACAAGGAGGGGGATGTGTATACCTGAATGCGGTGATGATGAAGCTGCAGGTTGTGCGCTTCTCAGAGAGTTTTAGTCCTGGATAAACAATTATCCTGGATACAGATGGATATTGTCGGGAGCTGGAAATTCTCTTTCAGCCCTACCCCACCGCCTTGGGGTGGGCTTTTGTTATGGAAGGTTTATTTTGAAGAAGGGATTCTTGAAGCATCAGGACACACAGTGTGTGCAGGGAACTCTGACATTTGGCACTGTTGCTTGCCATCATTGTTGCTGCCGTACGCTTGGCAGGGAATTGTGTGAAATCTGACGTTTCTAATGATTACACGTAACTCACTCGTGTACTTGTCGTCGTTAAATTTTACGGTTGCGTGGGCTCCTGTGTGGGTGGGTGAACCTCATGAACTATGGATTGCATGGCCAGAGATATAGAAATAATTACTTTAAAATTCATGTTCCCGCTTTAAGTGGTGGAAGGCGGAATGCTCGGCGACTGGTAACAAGGAAATTCCATAAAGTTTACCGAATTTTTTTTTTAAAAAAACCTTCCTTGTCGGTTTTTAGGCTAAGTTACATCCTTCTCGCGAGGAGAGGAACATTTTTTTTTGTTTTATCTACCTCTGCTGGAGATTAAAAGCCTCCACGTTGAGTGGTAACGTGTCCCGGAAAGAGGAGAAATGGAAAAACTTAGTAAAAACTATGAACAGCATGTGTTGGTCGCAGGGATGTCACCAGGATGTATGCAGGTACTCTGGGAGAACATTGAACTTTTAAGTGGACAAACATTTTTGGGTGCCATGCCAGGATGAGTGCAAGGATTTTGTGCGAGGATTTTGCAGCAGGGAGTAGGATGTTATTGTTCAGAGTTCACTTAAAGTGGTTTCGTGTCGTTAGGGGTAAATTTGTATGTGGAACTTTTAAAGGCTCTTGGAGTTCCGAGGATTCGGATTAGATGTTGAAATGGGACAGTTGGAGGACTAACTTTACTTCACAACACAGGGATTTGTTCCAGATTATGCTTACTGAATGGAATCCCACTATGTATTGAGAACGATTTCCAGTTAAATCGATTTCTACTTAGTGTGGCATGTTTGAATGAAAGCCGACAACTAAAAATGATGGAATGATGAGCTGGGGAAAGCAGAGTTCTGTGGGTGTACTGAACATTTGTTAATTGAATCCTTGCAGTGGATCATGCTATGGATTGTTGAGGGCTTCAAGCAAATGGTGTTGAAAAATCCCATGACAGCGCTTTACCTTGACTAAAACCTTTTTTGACATCAAATGTGAGCTCTTTACCGCCCTAGATGGCGTTATCCATCATCATCCTACACAAGCGAAAGATGAGACATGGCTCTATCGAGCTCATTTCTATAAATATTGATGTATGCAGTTTTGAAATCAGTAAAAAACGGGTGGAAACTACTGAGTTTTTCCCAGAAGATCCTGTACGCGATGGTTAGGAGACTAATATTTCTGTAGGAATGGTGCGATTCAAATGATCTCTCCACAATATGTGACCATAAAAGAAAACTCCAGTTGGCCAAAGCTTCAAGACGTCAGCAATAACCTATTAGTAAGCCACACCCAGAGGCTAAGTTTAAGAGTAACTGTGACAAGATGTCAAGTAGGAGACTCGGCTTAACTAAGTCGACTAGCGGCTTAAAACTCTGCTGTAGCTAGTACCGTAGTTGAGGACCAATTGCACTATTTAAAGTATGAAACATGAAAAACTTCAAGGAGAAGGAGGATGAGCTATACAAAATAAGTAGAAACCGGATAACTGGATAACTGGAGTCAACTAATCCAAAATCTTGTGAAAGCTGTCCACTTTAAGCATCCTTCTACACCTTTCGTTATACAAAGTAGCAGCAAAAGGCTTACGTCATCTCCGCTTAGGCAAAGAATTGTCAATGATTTCGTATGACGTTGGGAACGTTTTCACCTTTTTTCGAATTCTGCTTATTTCACTGTTCATGAAGTAGGAAAATAGGGAAGTGAAGGAAAAGGTGATGAAAGTCAGAGATGAGCAGACCTTAGAGCCTTCACACATAAAATATGAGCTAAGCCTGTTTTTGGTGAATTTTCTCGAAAAATGTTGGAGTTTAGCTAAAATATCCTTGACCTTGATATCTAGTGCCCATGAATGTCCTTCAATGTCCTCAGTTTTAAGTATAATGACAAGATTTGCATTTCAAAGCCAAATTTATTAATCTAGGCTTGTTTTCTAGGAACCCGTTGGAATGGATTTGAAAATATTTTAAAAACCAGCGGACAATACAATTTTTTTGGAAGACAGTGTTTTAGGTTACGCCCACTTCTTGGGACCCTTTCTTTGAGAAATTCATCGAACCACAAGACTAATTAACAAAGTCATGGTTTACTGGGTACCTGGTCACGTCGATGTGGAAGAAGTGCACCACAGGACGATCTGCCAAGGAGCAGTGTGAAAACAAAGTTTTTCGGAACAAATTGAGACTACAACTGAGAAAGGAGAAACGAATAACTCAATCAAACATTGGGATAACATAGACAGAACTAAATGCTCTGGAAAAGCTCCAGATTTTGTATAGACCTAAAAAAACTACTAGCACTCTTGATCCCAGAGCTAAAGAGTGGGAAGTATAACTAATAAACAAACTAACACAGCTAGTTTGAAGAGGTAGGTCCCGGGACCCTACTCCTGAATGGAAAGAAAAACGAAAGTATTGTGGTAAGGTATGGTCGAGTCTAGTTTCTGATTGCTTTCGAATGGATATCTCTAGACATCGCTCACATGTATACCTTCAGTTGGCTGTACAACAAGGATTCATTCAACAGGGTGTCCTGGAGTTAAACACATTCATGAGGCAAGTGTATTCGTTTTTTTGCTCTTCGAATCGGAATATGCACTTGGAGCATCGATCGAACTCAATCCTTTCTCATTTACATAAGTTCGTTTGGTCTGGGTTGTGTATACCTTCCAATGTTCGAGCCTTATGTGTGCATGTACACCACATCCGAGCTTCCATTGCTACATCAGTGATACGTGTATATCCTTCTGCTGAAACATTTGTATCCCATTTGAATGGATTTTCATCCTCAAGCTCTCTCCCTTCCGGTCTTTTTCGATTCGTTACTTATTCTCTCCACATCACGGCAACCACTCAGACCTTGACCATAATAACAAACCACAATAACCTCCTCCTAGCCTCGCCCAGATAATAATTCATTTTCATACTCTCACCTTTCGTAAGTGTCTATTCGTGATTTCCCGCCACAAAATGTGCATACTCCTTCGCATAGGCACTTACTTCCTCTCCGAACACAATACGTTCCACATGTACAAGTTGCAGCAGACTCCTGTGGAACGATTCCTTCGCTTCACGATTATTATTGCTGGCTGGATGTCTTGACATTAACCATATGTAATAGAGCGTAAATTTATCGCATTATTATGGCGATAGCTTATTACAGGACTGTGTATCCGCTCGCTGTTGGCCTGGTTAGTTGCTTAACCATCGACAACGATGATGACGACGATGCCATGGTGGTGGTGGCTGTAACCTATAACCACGAGACACGTTAATGTTTGCGTTCGATTCGAAATCAATGAGTTTCGATTTTTTATCGCTTCCTTTTGAGTTTTCCAGGAGAAAGAGCAGGAATACCCCGACATTGTGTGCGTGCCTTGTTTGTAGTTTTTTTTTGTTTTGCAGGATTATTGGGGATAAGTAATGTACCGCTGCAAGGAGGTTATCCATAAGGTTATCTATTAATGCGCCAGTCGCGTCGGTACGATTGTGGATTGTTCTTAGCGTTACGGTAAAGTGTTAATAAATTTCTTAAATTGGATGTGCCGGTGCACGGCTAATAAACTCTGGATTGGTGTCATAATTTTTCTTTGGAAATGTATTTCCTTTAGGAAACATATTTCCTTCAGGTAATAGGGTTTGGGGTGATAGATGAATGGGATGTGTGGGTGGATTGCATTGAACTTTATTGGAGTGGTTGGGATACAAGAGAGAGAAATCATGATGTGCCCCATAGTGTATGTGGTATAGCCATCGAGAATTGGTTATGATATTGGGTATATAATTCAAAAACGACAACATTTTTGAGTGACAGTGGGATGCTGTGTCCCTGCTTTTATTAGTGATCATTGAACAACTTTATGACAGGCGAACCCCTGTTCAAATCCATTTTAGACTCCTTTACAATCGTGAGAATCAAAAAGTAGGTACTATCCAGTATCATAGCACCACGATACTGAGACTTTGCTCGATCAATCAATTAATCGTCAAACCAATACGCCAATGCGGTACCTTATTTAGCTCAAAGCAATCGAAAAAGGGTGTAGGTATACGAATACGCAAAGGCTTTGGTGAGGATAAAAGCCATTCAGTGTACTATTAGCAGCACTGTTCCGAATAAGATTTGAATCAGCTTCGAACAAGCTTTTCAGGCATACACTAATCTAATATGACCAAAATCCTGCGATCACTTTCATCACCAGAGATCACCTAAAGCACTGTACATCTAGGGTCCCTTGATACTTATAGCAAGCCTTCTGTACCGTCCTCCACATCATGGTAGCCGATTCCAGGCGCAATCTACGCCGATTAAAAGAGTCTTATTTTGGTAACAGAAGCTCGCGTAATTGCAGCTCTAGATTCCCGATCTAAGAGATCATTCGTTGGGTTAATGAACTCATCTGATATGAAACATTAATACCCATCCTTCCAGCTTAAGATACCTCAGGTATACCGATCGCTACATACAACAAGCTGGAAGCTATTGAAATAATCAGTCTTAAGTAACAAATCTTTGGTTAATTCAGGATCGGAATCTCTTAACGCTCTCTCTCAATACACTGTCTAATAGGGTAGCTTGCTTAAAGCCTTGCCATAGGGTGAGGAAGATACTATTCAACACCTTAATTTCATCTGTCCAGTCCCAAACTTCATCATACGATGAAAGGGTAGACAAAACTCACTCTTTTTTCATATGCTGCAAGCTACATCAACCAAGTCCAACCTAAGGAAGCTTTTGGTAACACATGGAACGTTTGCATCTAGACTATACGGTGTAGTTTGTTGAAAGGGGCTTCGCATTGACATGTCACTGCCTTCTACATTCCAGTCACAGTTTTCACACTCTTAAGATTTTTTGTCCTTTGAATAGAGTTGGAATGGGTTTTTGTCTTAACTTGAGGTACGAGGATTTCTATTCTCAAAGGTCTTCTGCAAGACGGGGCCCAAATCCATCTCACTCGCCTGTGAGATGTAGGAAAGAATCCTAAACTTAACCGCTCGCTCTTGAAACCATCTGCCTACTACAAACGGACTACTTAAAATCAAAACTTAACTCAGGTTAGGTCTAAGAGTATCTGCATATATGGAAGTTCTCACAAGGCCTTCTGTTCTGCGCAGAAGAATTGTTTACTTTAAACATTGGTTACCAGGAAAACCTCATGAATTTCTTCACAAAAGGAATGGTAAAAGCCACTCGGATAGCGCTGACATTTTATAAAGACTTGGACAATCCGGGTCAAGGGTCAACATTTATGATTCCTAGACGCTTTCACTTCTCTTGCATTAACCGTTGAATCCAACCCAAGCAGAAGAACTCCAATGAAAAAGTGTCTGACGATGACTATCGTTAGAACCTAGATAGAGGATGAATGTGGGAGCATTTCTGATTAGCTTCGCCCATATTGGCTGAGTCACTATCCCCGAAGGACCAGCGCATGAATCTTCCCATTTTTAGTTTGCCAAGCAACTTTTCAATTATTTTATTGCCCATTTGAGTCTCACCAACTTCTGTTAACGCAAGACTTTTTAACTCCATGGACAATCGATTCCGAATTCTAAGAATCCCCCTACCCAGCATATATCCCAAGATTTCCCCCATCTCCGTCCATAAATTAAATTGATTTTTGAAATGAAAAAATGGCCAAAAAAAACTTCAAAATTTGCCGAACATTCAACACAAATAAAACTTTTATCCGTCCAGACACAATGAAGGGATTACTCCTGTGCGCCAACTGACCAACCAATAGATTGATCCCCAAACTATGTGGGAAAATTAAAACCAAAAAACCTTCTGCTGCTCAAACTAAAAAAAACGAAAGAAACAATTTCAAACTTAAAACAATACCAACTCAGTGTCTGTCTTTTCAAATATCAAGGAGAGACGTAGGGCACCATCCGAAGAAGCACTGAAGCACTTCCCAAAGAGTTCACAACCCACGGGGAGGAGGAGGAACTCATTTAACAACCACCGCAGTTCAAAGTCACGCATCTCACGATCAAACTATTAAATTCCCACCTCTTAAATGTGAGCCCCTTAATGGCAGTGCACGGGCTTCGACTGCAACTCCGACTGCGAGTCTGTGTGTGATTCCATCCGCGACTTATGGATGGATAGATGGATGGGTTATTTGTTGCTCGCCTAACCCGTCTACCCTCTGCCCACTCAACTTGGTTCAATTGCGAAAGAGAGACTATTCTCTCTCTCGTCGTTCGTCGACGAGGACTTGTGAAGGACTTGTACACATCGAGGATTACGGCAAATTCCGTCATGATTGGCGTCTTCGGAACGGTTATTAGCGGGCATACATAATTGGCAGGGTCGTGTCGCCGCGCCGCACTGCGCCGATATATGTACATGCGTGAATTCGAATTAGTATCTCTGTATCTGAATCTCACGGTTTTGCAATAGAAAACAAGGAAATTTCAGGCTTCATTGACCGATTTTTGCTTTTGTAGACAGTTGCTACAAAAAAAGGAGTACAAAGTTTGAATAATCTCATCGGCGATGTATAGGTCACGCCCACTTTTTTGGCATTTAATTAGTTTTGCCACGCATTCCGACACTGGAATTCGCCATATTCCTGTTGCTCCGGCCATAAAGCACACCAATCTTGGCGAACACTTCGTGCTCACGTCGTCCCTTTGCAGATAATTATCATAAAACTCGGTCATAGGTCGTTGGGTTTTTTTGATTTTTTTTTGGTGGAACACGGCTGTTTGAAAGGACTTTTGAGTCTTCGGCTTGTGTTGGGTTAATTTGCCGTATCCGCCTTAAGTTTTCGCATGCTGTGTCAAATCAAAGTGCAATCGATGGTAGGGGTTACACTTTGGCAGGTGTTTCCCTGCAGAGAGGGGTTGCGGACTGGTGGCAACACGCAGATGTGCGCCCATTGGAAACTGAAGATTTGAAAGGATAATGAATATAAATTTAGTTTTGGTATTAATTTTTATTGGCACGCTGCCAAAAGAAATCGCTGTTTCGGGTGTAGAGTGGGCCCTCGGGGGGATGTGTTCGCAGAGATTTAAAGTTAATGTGATGGTTTTTGTGGTTTTTTGTTTGAATGGACCGTGAAATGGGTCTCGGTGTTTATTTTCATGGAAATTATTTGGTGAAACTGCCTTTGACACAGTTTGCCGAGGAACCGACGAAAGTAGCTTGGGGCTAGGGAAATTGAAATTTTGTCTTCTGGTTTGTATCGGGTAACATGTAAGCAGTTCTTGAAGGGATTTGGTTCGAGATCAGTATTGAGGAGAGGAATACATTGTTTGTCACAATTTCGATCTTGGTTTTGGGTTGGGCAGAGCTAAAGCTCGTCTAGTACTTAAGTTTTGTCTAACGTCTTTCGACTCTGATTCTGCTGTCAGTTTCACTATAAACAACTCCATTTAGATTAAAAGAATGGCTGAACGTACCTTTGCCGGAACTGGGTCTCTCACCTTAAAGTTGGAGCCTTAAGCTCGGCTTAATGTAGTGCTACCGCCTTCCGCTTTACAATCTAGATGCATAGGCGATGAACAAGCAATGCAAAGATGTAGGAAGAGACTTCAAGAAGATGAACCATCATAGATAGAGTTTTAAAGAGCCGAGGGTGCCTTTCCATTACTAACTACACACGACATTGAAAGGATTAACAGTGGATGCACAAAGGATATGTCAGCAATGATTTTTAAAAAGATTATTGAGCTTAAAGCCAAGGTTAGGTAAATATCAACCCAAGGAAGATAAAACGACATTTGTATAGTATAGTTATGACAATAGGGTAACATACTGGTTAGAGAACTCATTTAACTTAGAGAGGAGTTCATTTTGTTTATTATGCGCTCGATATGAGGATGAAAATTATACTTTGATTGGGTTACGTACTTGATCGTGCTTGCAAGAAATGTAACCTTGGTATTGTCTCGGAATTAAACCTTTAAGAGTCCGATGAATGTCCTGTAATTAAAACCTAGAAGCCGAACAGTGGGATGGATTAGAGTTTTGAAGCTGAAGATGAACCCTGAGTAACCCTGAAATAATAGAAATAGGAAAGAATACTGGAGATCTGAAAATTTTATATGGACAGTCTTTTATAAAAAAAGAGCTAACATACGACTTAAGCTTCGGATAAATAATTTGGTGAACGATTTTGTCGAGTGTCTTCCTGAAGTTGGTAATTCATTTTACTGCAGTCTTTATCATAAAATTTGTACTTGAAAACCAAAAAAACATTTACTTTACCAAAACATCGATCTACATTTTTTTTATATTTCATTTGTGTATGGGTTACGGCCACTTTTTGAGGATGTTTTCCTTAAAAAAAACTTTTTCTGTCTCATTAAAGGTAGTCATTGCGATTGGAAATATCTTTCGGGATTTCAGAACTTTTCGTAACCTATTTTAGTAACGCCACTCTTACTTCTTTGAAGAAGTATTTACCAACCACTTCTTCAGAAAGCCTTAACCTGGAATAGGCTGAAGCAGGAATGATTTGATCGCGTTCTGGTTTGTTTTTTTGTTCTTGCTTTCAACTGGACTGCATACACCGCAAATATTTCAGAAAAAATTAGGTCTTACAAGATCTAAAGTGGAGAATTCGTCTAGAAATAGTTCAGTCCAAGACGCAGTGTTCAATCTTTGACCTATGTCACGAACACTTAGTGTTTGATTCTCCTAAAACTAAAGCTGATCTCTGACTAAGATCTAATAGTGTCAATCTCCGAAAGGGAGTGTAAAATATCTGTCCTGGATCCATCTGTGTAGCAGAGTACATACACCAACAGACACTGTCTTGAATGGTATATGAATTGAAGGAAAATTCAAAAGGACTTTTCTACAGTTGTAGGGGATGAACTCTTAGAAGATGTCAGGCCGATGTTAGTGAGTCTTAGCATGTTTTGTATTGCAATTTCGGCAAGGTAGGTCGACTATATTCAATGTTTATATTTTACAGTTATATTTACAAGGCATTACGCATTATTTACGAACTTGTTGTTGCACTACTATCCCAAACCAATCGCCACTTTCCCTTGCCTCACCGACAACCCAGACCCAAGTACCTAATCCGCACGAAACTCAGCGCATTAAAACTCAATTACCAAACCCAACCCCCTCAGTGGTCCTTACTAGATTAATCCCCAAACTACCGCTGATGACATTCTCTCCAAAGCAAAATATTTAAAACGAATTTGCAAGCACCCCTCGACGAGTATGTTCCGAGGCATTCCCGGATTATCCTCCGCCTGACTGAACCCAACCCCAGGACATGTAATAAATAAACTACAAACTCTTGCGCTGCTGCAGTAGGTATTTTTAAAAACAAACTTCAAAGTCAATAGCACGCTTACATGGCCTAAACCACCGAACTCCAAGGTTAACAAGCAAATACCAAAGTATTCACATATTTATGTTTCTCTCCCCCGGCCTTCGCTCATCGCCCTCCCCCAGGTAACATTCCCACATTAATCTTTATTTAAATTTAACCACCCAGTATCCAGAGCTGGAAACCAAAGTTTTATCCGTCCCACTGAGTGCTATTCCAACCCTAAATGGGAGCAAAAAAAAAAAAACCAGAACAAGCAACACAGTGTATACATCTCCCTCCCCAGTGAGTTGGAATTCCTCCAGAGAGCACAGTCCATCCACACCGGAATCAGAGCCTTTATATAATGATGACTGGTTGAAAGTTTTTCATTTTATTTATCTTTTCCTTTTCTATATATAAGTTTGACTATTTAAAAGCAGAAATACCTTAAAGTCCAACCTTAAGGCGGTGACCTTAACGTTTTAACCGGGGAAATGCACTTTAATACTTTGCAATCCTTTCAACGTGTGCTTAATGTATAAATTAGAGAGGATAACTTGGAAACATGTGAAAAGTGGTTAGCTCTGCTGATGCTGTGGCGGTTCACCTGGGGGAGCAGTTAAATCCGACATTATAGACAAAGTCTGTTTGGGGAGCTGTTCCGGCGTATCTCCTCCATTCGTCCCTCTTGCATTGCCTTCATGCAAATATTATCCAAACCAATATGGTTTTTTGGGAAAGTTTCTCCTTTTTTTGTTGACTATAGTGTGTGTGAGACTCTCGTTTATTTTGCATCAGCGGATGCAAATTTTTTTTTGTGTTTTTTTTTCGGAGTAATTCACTAAACGGACCTCTCAAGCGAAACTGCCAACAGATAGAAGTACATCCATCCATCTACTCATTCATCCGATAAACCAACGATCCGCAACAGTGTTTTAAAAAAAATTCAAAACGAGAACGACGACGACGACGACAACAGCCGACAGACCACAAGCTCTACTGTCCGGTTGTCTATTTATCTGCGAGAAATGTTAAGGTTCCCGCCTGTCGGTCTGTGCAGGACCGTGATTCCTCCATTTGTTTGGTGGTTTCTGGTTGTTTTTTTTTTGCTACCTTCTCTCACCCAAAAGGGGTGGATACGTCCAGAGATATGTGTGAATATAACTCAATAGAAAAAAAGAGTTCAAACCTCAGCTATGATTATCATTCTTTTGCCATTGAAACGCATCATTAGGTGGGAAGTATGTACAGTGAGGGAAAAGATACATATTTCCATTCTGTGAATCATAAAATGTGTTCTTATTAAACTAGAAATACAAGGAGGCTATGTTCTCATTTTAAAACTGGTCTTGCTTTGCCTCATGTCGATGGTTATAAACGTAGACCCATCTGAGACGTGCGAGCTATGATGTAAAGTGTAAGCTAATGATTCCAATTCATATTCCTTGCAGAAAAGACTATCCATCTGATACCAAATATCCCATTATCTCCAGACTATCACCATGCTTGATAGGACGTACCGGGTTCCTCTCTTCTATTTCTTGGATAGACCTACTTTTCGCATCTGAAGAAGTTAAACTTTCGTCCGCGAAAATATAATTTTTCAAAAGTATTGATCTTTCGATCGAACGAATCCTAGAAATCCTGAATAAATGAAGTTAACCTTGAAAAACGTTTAAAGTTCGCGAGTGCAGCTTTGGTGTCGGAATCCCTAGATTCAAACTTTTTCACTTCAAAAGCCTGGAGATGTCTAATCTGTTCAACATTCACCTATGCTAAGTGCCAGGCCACAGACACTTTGCAGAGAATACCAAAGTTGACGGGCTCGCCAGGCTTTGTTCGACCCATAGTATCCTATCGGAGCCTGGGTTTGCCCCTAATGCATACTCTTGCTAAGATGAGACTATTTTAGTAGAACCAACTGCAGATCGGGGAATATTTCTAATTGCATCATTTCAAGACTTGGCTTGATCTGAAATGTGGTGCGGAGTTGCGGAGTTCAACTTCCTTGGCAGACGGAAAGCCATACTTATTTCGAAAACAGTAAGAGTTATTACAGGATACACCAACAGGTCGAACTATGTACATATACTGCACTTCCCTAGTATTCGAATGTGTCAATCCGTTTGTAGAGGAATGTAAAGGGTGGGCCATCTAGTGGTTTCTCTTTAAATCATAGGCTATTTTGACACTGACAGCTGTTTCCTGCTCAAAATCTTGCCAGAAAGTCAGTATCATACCTCCGCGAAACGACGTTGGAAAATATTGAAAACTTATTCTCAAAGTGAGTGCCCAAACAGTGCGTTATTTGAAAATAAGTTTTGGCCGAAATGAAGGACCCACCGCGTGTGCTGTACGTACGTTTGTGCAAAAAGTTCGTGAGGTCCCCGTCGTCGTACGGTGCGCAGAGACGAGAATGTGGCTGCTGTAGCCGAGAGTGTGAGACTCAATTCAACAGCTCAATTTTTCACGTACTAGCCTGAGGAGAATTCTACAACACTCAGCAACTGAAGACGCACGACCATCCGCTTCGTTATCGCTTTGCAGCTTGGGCCTTAGAGCAGCTTGAATTGGACAGCTACGTTAGCAAACAAAATTGCTGCATCTGGGACTCGGAAAACCCGCACGATATTGTCGAGAAGCCGATGCATCCATAGAGAGTGACGGCATCATTTCGAAAACGAGGCTGGGAACAAATTTTCGGTCAACGGTGGGCGTTACAGAGCCATGTTAACCGCCTTTTTTTTTTACTGAAATTGACGCCATGAATGTGGACGACCTCTGGTTCATGCAGGATGGCCCGTCACGTCACATAGCCCATGCCACAATCGATTTTTTGCGCTCCAAATTCTCAAATCGTGTTGGCCGCCTCGGAGCTGCGATTTGACCGTTTTGGACTTTGTTTTGTGTGGAATTGTGAAGTATCGATGTTATGCCAAGAATCCGGAAACAATTCAAGCACTTAAGGCCAATATCATCCAAGCAGTCCGTGAACTACACCCCGAAACCATCAACAAGGTCTTGGAAAATTGGAGTGACAGAATGCGCTACTGCGAAGCCAGCCAGTACAGTATCTCGAATCCCTCTTTTTGTCGAAAAAAAAAATCCACCACATCCTCATTTTCACAACGCAATTCCCACTGATTCACTGTACCTACAATAACACTGCACACTGCAACAATGCAAAGCCCTTTAACGAGGCGAATCTACTTCAATAACGAAGTGAACAAATCCAGAATATGTTCTCCGTCACACCAGATACTTTGTTGTGTATCTCACTGTGGAACGTAAGTCCGACTACTTCACTTTCCCGCTTTAAATCTCCCCAAGTCTAACCATGAATGGAGTGAAGCACTCGCAACATCAAACCGCACACAGATCTCGGCTTCTCGGATGCTGTGTGTATGAAGTGGTATGATGCTGCAGGTTGTTTTCCAACCTCCATTCGAAGATAGATTTTCGCGAAATCTCCGTCTGCCTCGTAGCCTTGTGGGGGATGTATAGCAAATTCAGTCTCAACGTGAATCTGAACGCGGGTGGTTTGTTTCCACAGAGGAGCTCCCTGACACAATCCTGACGGCCAACCCAGAGTGCCAATCTGATCCGCAAAAGATTTCGTATCTTATCTCTGAGTGATAACAAACAAGTGAGGTGAATTCGGTTGAAAGAAAAATATAAATTAAAATCGAAAAAAAGAAATTGGCTCACAATTTTTGTGGTGAAGTGCTTGCCATACCAGTAACGAAAGGAAGTGAAAAAAGCGAGAAAAATAAAAGAAAGTCCTTGTGAAACCCATCTGTCTGGTGGAGTACGAGTCCTGTTGAGAATTAATTCCAAGGTTGGTGAATATTTTTACTTTTCTGTTTCCGCCCACTCGTTTGAATTTGAAATGATTTCAACTGATTTGTTGACGTTTATTTGGCAACATCACATAGCTAAGTCGCATTGTTTTATTGCCTTATTGGCCCTCCGGTTGTGGAAGGTCCTTATGCGAGCCTTCCGCCTCGGATCTGTGGATGAATATTTAATGAACTTTGATTGGTAAATTCAATGAGGTACGACGGGAGGAAATAAGCAAATTTTAAGGAAAACACATAAAAAAACATGAAATACTGGTGTAAGCCCAGCCAGGAAGGTCCTGGCCCGTGGGTGGTGGGGTGGAATTCATGTTTATTTGTTGATGTCGGTTAAATCCTTGGTAATTGGGAGTTTCTGTGTTTTTTTTTTATATGATTTACGCGATTTACATAAAATTTACGGTCCCGGAGGGATGTGGGGAAATCATCATCATTTCAGCGGAATGTGTTGCCGTGAACGGTTATTGGCCATGCATCGGTAGTGATTTATGGTGGCACGGCAATGTGGTAATTAAAATAAGTGAATGAAGGAGCATTTAATTAAGCCATTCAGCGTGGGAGTGTTTTTAATATTCCATTTCCATCAGAAGGTATTTGTTTTTGGGGATATTTTCCGGAAGGTACATGCTTGGAGGTACATATTTCCTCTTAACATATGGATGTGCAGACGTGGTCGTGAATATTTATGGCAATTAACTATTAACCACATGCATAGACTGCTTGAATGTCTGAAAATGATTGGGAAAGTAGCAGGCACTTGGCGGTACCATATGCATGTGAGTCAATTAGTGAAATGACTGTGACTCTGTCAAGGACTTTTTTTGGGAACTCACAGACCCTTAAGACTGATGCTTTACATGTGCCATATATTCATTGAATTTAAAGTCTTCTGGTCAGGTCGATGACTCTTTACAGTCTATGTCTATAGTTTAGCATAGTATTTCGTCCTAAACTTGTACCAATGATGAGAATTTCTTCCTCCAAATAGTCATAAATTTTTGACAAAGGTCCCAGAGGCCGTGCATACACAATTTGATCACCTCTGACTCGGGCAATGTAGGTGTAGGGGATAGAAGCCTATTCGTTTGCAAATACAAACTTTTTGGAATACTTACGTGTCACAGACGCACTATCTGCTTCAAGTTGAGGCAAGATAGCGCATATCCTTGGCGAAATCTGACACAGATGTGAAAAGTTTGCGAGGAACTCATTCCAAAATGCAAATTGAATGACATAGCTGTGTCAGTTTTGTTGTCGTTTTAAGCTATTTGTACGATTTGATTCAAACACCAGCAACGCTCTGATTTTAGCTGCTTGGGACTTAAACCTGGGTTGGTTGGTTGTACACTTAGGCATGCTAATCTCTCCATCTACGTAGGAGACAACCTGGCCCTATTTGAGAGAGAAATCGACTGCATTTTGTATATAGCAGGGGTTGGATGCTTTTGGCAAGATAGGGCCCATATCTCTCACTGATGCAAGTCCTCGTCCAAGTTATGCGTCGGTCGGTATATGATTGCCTTTTGTACTAAACTTTGAGAACTTGAATTCGGTTAGTTGTGGCTGCAAGGGAACTTTTCTAAGTACGCCGGGCTCTGCTCTAGATGGTCTGGCTGATTCACCTCCTCTGGATACTTTTACCATAAGGTGTACAGCAATATATCGTCTTGAATGGGGTGACTTATTTTGCGACACATATCCTGTACCCTAGTTGGATGGATGTACTGTCTGAAGCCATGACATGCTATTAAAATTTAAAATTGACTTTCATGGCATCCTGGCTTTAACCAGGTTCTGAGCCTAAACTAGGTTGTGGTCGAATCTTGACGAATGATGACGGTCGGTGCCTTCATTATTTTATGAGACAAACAGGACTCCAATAACGAGATTTCCGATAACATTGCTAAGCCAGGTTTAGAGCAAGGCTTTAGCCCATTTATTGCGATTCTTACGAGACAGATTACTTTCTCGAGGGATCTAGCATCTTAAACATCACTGCCTGCGTCAATTGTGAAGAGGGAAACGCTTTTTTGGATAATTTTTTCATCATTTTTTGTTGGATCAGGTAGAAAATATTTGGAGGAGGTAGAGTAAGAAAATCCTGTAGGTCATACTCTATACTAAGTCTTGCTGTTGCATAGTTCAAATGAAACTTCACAGTTAAGGCCCAGAAAATGTGAGGATCTTGAGGTCGTCACGGCAATGTTTGAATTTTGGAAATGTGGACAGGATAGGTTCCATAGACTCTTGACCGTCGATTTCACTAGATTTCGATTCTAGAATGTAGTTTTATAGGCAACTTTCGTGTCGCTTCTCCGTTTGCTAAGACCTCCGTTTGGAACACCCTGTCGTCTCTTAGAAGGTTTAATGAGCGTACGATTTCGGGTTCATATGAGTGGATTCCAGAGGATATCCATTCCTATCTTTCAACAGTGTTAGTTCATGTCGCCCGCGTTTTAAGTGATGCGACTTTGGACCCTCTTCATTATTTAAAAAAGTCTATTGGAATCAGTGCGAGTAGAGATTCAAGGTTTTGGAATCCTTATGCGAGGGAAACTTTGGATCTTGGTCACTTACCTCTTGAGCCTTACCTTCTGCAGGTTATCTGACACATACGTCGAGATGACGGAAGTGTACGTTTAGTAGGTGGTGGCAGCCTTAGGTATACAGGTATAGAAGCCTTTGTCCTTTTCCCAAAGTCAGGTTTCGGTCGAGTATAGAATCTAAACCATTTCATTTGCGTGCAGTATTCATAGTAAAGGCTTCTTTAGAAGATAGGAAGATTTTACAGGCTTTCACCATGTTCTGAGTAAAACTATTTCATCTTGAATATGTTTTTCGAGAACCGCGCTGCAGTTCCATTGCATGGTATGGTTAGCTATGGACCTGTCACCTTTTCAGAGCCTGTCTCCAATCCACTGTCACTTCCGTCGAGGTATAGTTGCAATTATCGGTTCATGGTGGGTTCTCTTATAAAACTGTTCGTTCAATCTACGGTTTGGTCACTAAATTCTTAAGGTGTTGCGTAGGCACTTACTCAACGAACTTTTGTGTTTATTCCTGGTGGTAGCGGTTACTTTTCGAGTACCACGTAATAAGAATAGTCCTTTGCTTGGTGTTTAAGCTATTGGCAGTGCCTCGCCAGATTTTGGAAAGCATTCCAAATACAGACTAGCTATATCTAGTTTGTTTCCGTCATCGGTTGAGAGATTGGTTGGAAGCTCTCTATTCTCTGAATCGTTTGTCCAATCATAAGCTGATGAGTTCGATCCTAAGCTGATCTCCTTCCCTTTGCACATCCCCTATCATTTGTTGAATGTTCATTAGCTTGTGAGAGAGTGCGTGCTTGAGTTCGGCTGGAAGAGTCCTTTGAATTCATTCGTTTCCTTCCGACATATCCGCATACGAACAGTATATCGGTGAAGGGATACAGCGTTGTCGAGCCCCACTTTGAACTTTCCTCACACAGCCTTCCTCTTCCTCTACGCAAAACGTGACATGTAGTGCCACCGCATGTACCTTTGACCCTATCAACTGCGATAAGTACCAGAACGATATTCAACTCTCTGCTCGATGATGATCCGAAGGATGTTGATTTAGTCGGCACAGGAGGATTCAGTATCTAAAGTGTCTTCGAGGTGTTCTTTGATGCGCTGAAGGATGCCAACCTGTTTAACCCTGTTTCTCATTGACAGTTAAGTAAGATCTATGCAAACAACTTCCTTTGTCCTCTCAACATGGTCAAGGGTTCTCCAGTTTTAATTGATGCAAAACACTATTCCAAAGCCCTTTCGAAGGAGGTACTCAGGGGATTATATTTTTGTCTGTTCTATGAGTATGCTTGCACAGGGCGTACATCTCGCGCCCGATTACACTCAAGATAATGAATAATTTCCCTTTCATCACGAGAATCTATCGCCCGAAGCCCGCAAGACCCTTTGAACGTAATAAATCCATACCTTGCATCATTTTTTCGTGAAAATTACTTAAGTGCCAAGATATGAATAGTTACTGTCCTATCTGGCCTATGTATCTCTGAAAGTGACATGTTCCTAGTTAGAGTGGCTTTTATCTTCCGCGAGTTCTTTCACCCCGATACTTGATGTTTGCTCAGGCCACGAACAGCAACATTCCTAGGCGCTGCTCCCCCAAAAGGATCCACAACGTTCAATAAACAACGCCAACCATTACGGTTCACGGGCTGGATAATGGACTAATCGAAAAGAATGAATAATGAACAAACACAGATGGTGAGATGGTGACGATGATGATGATAGTGGGGCTGGTGATGATGATGGTGATGATGGTGATGATGATGATGAATCTATGCACCTCGAGGACCATTCAAACGCGACACAACATCAGATTAAAAGTTTCTACCATACACACACATGTGTGTATTTTGAATGAATAGACTCGTAACAGAGGCGGATAAACGATTCACGTTGGGGTGTCGCAAATTCAGTTCCATTGAATTGAATTGAATGCATCGTCCTGTCCACATGAAACTCTCCATTTCTTATTCATCGCAGAGAGATGCATCCCCTACAGCAGCAGCAACCCACCAGAATCCCTGAGCAAACTAAAATGATTGGCCACCATTTGGTGGTAGTGTATGTACGACGAGAAGGATTCTTTAGTACCATCCTGACAGACAATGCCATACAGAATAGTGCCGGAGAAAGCAACGAGCAGTAGGTTATGGAAAATTCGTGTAAAACGGAAGAAGGTACTTAAGTGGATTGGTATAGCGCAACGCTGGAGGTCCCACATTGTCGACGAAAGGACGTTGTTGCTTTAAAAGGATTTTTTTTGTTGCTTTTTTGTTTTGTTGGTGCCATCTTCCTTAGAAGCGTATGTCCCGATAGAATGAGCTGCGAAAAAATAGAGTTGAACAGTGAACGGTGTTTATCTTCATCAGAGGGTAGTCCTGCAGGCTATAGTTGAAGAGTGTGGCAGCTGAGGAGCTTTTCAACAAGGATCATGGTTAGGTGCAGAAATGAATTCACTTGTCTGGAATCATAAGTGTATTGTTGATGCCGCTGTTACTGGCGCATAAATTGGTTGTGTAACATTTCCATTTCAAACGAATCAATACTCTTAGCGATGAGAGGGAATGGGGATTGCTATGAATAAGTCAGAGGCATCATGGTTGATCGAAATCTATTTCATTACTAATGAAATGGCACATAGATACGAATAATTCAAAAGATATCGTCCATTCAATGTTAAGACTATTTGTATAAGATGCCACGCCCCCTACCCCGCTTCCAAGAGTATTTAAGAGAATCAAAATACCAGGAAATTTAATAATATATTAATAAGTTTATTAAGTGTAAAAGAATTTCAAGTTAAGTCAACTGACAAACGCCAAAAATCGATTGTGGAACGTAAGTGGATGCTATTTAACAATTCACTCGAACAACTCGATATATGTTAATTTTGCACAAATCTCTATGAAACATAAAACAGAATCGCTACTCCAAAGCCTAACCAAAAGGATAACTAATCCTTTTCTGTAGAATTAGAATTGGAATTTTGCTGAGTACCCGTGGCATCTTCAGGCTTCGGGGCACTTGAAGCAAGCTCTTCCTTCTTAACAGGCAGCGTATTATTTGGAGCCACATAAATTTCACGGCCTGCCGTAAACATTGGAAAGAAATTCGCCGGATTTCTAATTTCTGAGTCAGTCTCAATGATTAGAGTTTCTTGTGGCATCAGTAGGCTGCTGAAAAACGATTCCAATGGAAAGATTGGCGAGAAGTCCTCAAAGAATGACACATCTTCGATCTGAAGCGGTAGCCTGGCATTTTCCGATTTATTAGCCGATGAAGTAGATTCATTGAAACTCGACGACAGATAATGTCTAGGCTCGATATCTGAAGGTATGTCCATGAGAAGTCCCATTTCAGCTTCGAACTCGGATAACTCTGATGTCGTGGAATTCTCGAATTTTCTAATTTCTTTCTTAAAGCCTGGCTTAGGGCTTAGAAAACGGGTTAAATCTATGCTTATGTCGATCGAATCATTGGGGTGTCCCGGAACCGGTTTGGTTAGGGTGCTATTCAAAAGTTCTGATGCATTTGCGGAGGGCGAGGGAGAGTCTTCAAATTCTGGATTTTGTTCCACATGAGGCTCATTGTCATTTGGGATAATGGATGGCACAATCACCAAAGAGAGTATGTACGTCTGATTCTGAGGCATTTGTAAGGCTTCCATTAGCATGGATTTGGTCGTTGTTTCATTTGTGACGACAGATAGATCTTCTGGGTTAAGTATCTCTACTTCCACATTTGTTGTCTCAACAGTTTTCGACAATGATTCCATTGAAGGATCGGTGAAATTGTCTTCGATTAATTGGATGTCTGTGGGTTCCTTTGGCATCTGTAATTTTTCTGGTTTTCCAAGAGTTTCATTTTTTGAGAGCTTTCCGTCAATGGGAGTGAGTTTGGAATTAACAAGGATTCGCTTGCAAACCTTATGCGCCTGAATTTCGTTTCCAAGTACAAGCCAAAAAATAAATGCGATCTCAATAGCTTTCTGAAAGAATTTATGAATTAGTGGATACAAGCAGGAGGAGGAGGCGATTGAAAGTCCTTACCATGTTTGGGGAATAAGAAATTAGTTTCATAGGAAACGTGTACTCAGATATAGGAGTTCAAATAATTAGAAAAAATTGCCTGCGTGTCTTGAAACTTGGTTAAACGCTGTCTCTGTTTTTAGGAAGATGTGTATAACAAGTATTTGTGCAAAGTTTGATAGAAAATTTGGTGTGGCACTGCTTCAGTCCAATGATAGGACCGCTTATATTGCGGTTAAAGGACTAACGAGGGAGAGACTGTGATCAGGAGTTTAGGGTAACATCCATCGTTTCGGATACATCGATTAGGAATGTCTGCAAGAGGGAGGGTTGCGACCTCAGCTAGAGGTTACATGAAGCACTCATGTGTAAGCTGAGGAACGAGACATAATAGCAGGTGTCGATAGTTCTCTCCTTATTTCAGATCCGGATTATAACGTGGTGGAACATATGTTAACCATGTGTAGCCACAGCTCAAAGCAACATCTGGAAAGAGGTTTGACCAAGCTTGAGAATCTTTATAAAGAGAGTTTGCAAGGCTAAGATTTTGGATGAGCTATACTGCCAGAAACGGTCGAATTCCAAAGCGGATTAAGGCATGGTGGCATACTGTCGCCAGGACTGTTCTTGTTTGAGACTTGTGATACCTTTTGTTCATCCCTATTGAAAGGAAGGAAGGACATTCTTTGGATACCAGACGCATACCAAGAATTTCATAGGATTTGGCAGGGATACCGGGAAATGATTCTTTAAGTGGCCACGATCACCAAGTTTCAGTGACTGCAAAGGCTTAAGTGACTTCGAATCAGAGGATTACCTGAGTATAGTATCGGACACACGCAACTTTCCACTAAAGAATTGCTTTGGTTAGTCTTAGTTATCATGCTAAACCCTATCTGGGTTGGAACCAGTTGAATACCCGCGGGCAACCCATGGATGTTCTCTAAACTTTTAAACGATATCCTTCGTCGTTCACGATAAACTATGTTCCTTGGCAGTATGTTCCCCCTAAACTTAATCACATCCAACTATCCATACAGATAGACCACCCACTTCCGAGTAACAGCCTAATACCCTATCTAACCAACCAATTTAGAGCCCCTAAGCCGCACCACTCCAATTTGCAAACTTGCACCACTAACACGCAAATAATAAAAGATAAACTCTAAATAATTGAGTATTTTTCTTTGACACAAAGTCTACCAAAGTATCTAACTGAAGAGGATCCTCGAAAGCATCTCCTTCAACTAATTAATCATTACCTTCCCGCCACGAAAGCACTGTTCAGGGCGGCGCACGTTAAAACTTGTATGTTTGCCTCTCTACGAGCAACTTATCCTCGCCCACACTCGGTATCTCAAGTAGAAACTTGTTACTTGCTGCATTAAGTACAGTTAAAGTTTAAGCATCTTAATTTAAGTAAAAAGGACGACTAGGGCAACTTTCCTGTTCTCGTTTCATTTAAAATTCCCTCAATTCCTCCCTCTGGTTCTGTCAAATTAATAGAAAACTTTTCCACGTTCACATGCGGCGCATACGAGTAGGTTTGGTGTGTACACGTCGCCGTATATTGGAGTTTTCTCCTTTTTTTTTTGTCCGATTCGGATGGAAACCTCAGTCAGGTTTCGTTCCACCCGAGAAGGAATTCGCTGTCTAACACTGGAATTCGTAGGTCATAACTTTTTTAAGAAAATCCTTCGTGTAGTTTTCTTTCTCAGCTCCTTTTCTGATTCCTGTCAAACTACATTGAAACTTTGTTGCATCACCATCATCGTCATCATCGTTGTTGTTGTTGTTGTCGTGTTGTTCTGTTGTGGATGTCATCATCTTAATCCACGTTAACCACTCGGAATCACCCAAAACTGTAGATGGTAGCCGACTGGCAGACAGGGTGTGAGATAAATACATAACACAGGTGGCTTTAGTTTGGTGGCCATGGCTAAGCAGCTGGTATTTGATTTGGATGTCTCGAAGGAGGGACTAAGTTTATGTACAGTGGAGACAGTAAGGGGCTTAAGAAGAAAATCTTTGGGAACATGGGAATCGCTTCTACTACAGTAGTTCTGTTCCAAGTTTAGGCTCTCGCGATGTATATCGAATCAGGATTTTTAATGGAAGCACAGGTAGTCCTTTCCCTCAGTGTTGGCCTCAAAATGGGTCTTATACTATGCAAGAAACTGACAGCGAAAGGCCGATAAAAGGCAAGAGAACCATAGGGTTCAAATGGGGGTCTGTTCGCAAATAATGGATCTGGATTTCAATAATACAGAACTGGGTAGGGGACAGTTAGTTATTCTGCACTGGGAATCTACACTGTTGGGTCTAAGAGGAGCTGAAATGTTTTCGGTTTCGTCTGATGTAAGCATGTCTGTTAGACTACATACCATGGCTATTCGAAAAGCCGCACAATATCCTATTCTTGATAAATGGAATCACATCAGGCAGATATGGCCACAGTTGAGTAGAATGACAACAACCCTGCTACTCATAGATACCCTACGCATAGGTACCCTCCGGGCTATAGACTATTGGAATTCAGGTCAACGACTTCTGTGCAGTACGGATGAAGGAGAAGAAATATCACCCAATCACCTTCTCTGGAGCTGCCCTGCTCATTATTCTCAACACGTAAACAGATTCTGGGAACTTCGTCCATAAATCGACATAAATTGAAATGATTCCATAAGTAGTCGAATCGACCGGATAAACTGGTAGCACAGTAGATTTTCTCAGGTCCAAGTGTATCCTACCGAGAATGGCGGAGAACCACCTAACGTAAAACTTGAAGACGCATCATGCTACCCCTTTTTTATGTGGTTACTCAGAGCAGTTACGTACTTATTTACTCAGGTGGCAAGAAGACTCTCCAGGTATTTCGGTCCCTAGGTAGTTATTTAGTTCACTCACCGTTTATGCAAGGATCTTTTCAGCTTCTGTTATTTGACACTGCATCAGGAGAAACCTTCGTAGATTACAAATAAATCTGAAGGTCACAGCCGTTAAATTTCTCATGTCCTTTGAGTCTAAGGTGCTTTCGAAATGTCTTCAAATCCTCCTGCATTTTGCTGTACACACAGTAACAGTAGTACCACCCTGGACACAAAGCCGAGCCTGATGAACTAGCTAGGTTTGAAGCCCAATCTTCAAATGGAGCCTAAAATCTTGATCATTGAAATCAGTATTTACCAATCAAACATCATTTGTTGGCAATGTCTTGAGGACACTTTGATTCTCTGTTCAGGCTCAGGCACTTTCTCAAAGGCATTACCTCGCCGTAGGATGCCGTAGGCCAAACAAAGAATCAGGAAAGGAACAATAGCCCTCTACCCATGGAGTAGAATTTTTGGAAAAACGTGGAGGCCAAGTCACTTAGAGCTATTGTAAGGCCTACACTTATCTATGGCAACCTTGAATGGTAGGGCTATCACGAAAGTATTGGTAGTACCAGTCCAAAGAGAAGGACTCGATGTTATCCACAACCTACTCCCGCTTATACAAGATCCGGCAGCTACAAGCGCGCATATTCATAAGTCAATCGGACAGCTGTAGACCGAATGCATAAAGCTACAGAGCTAGGTATGTAGGGAATGTAACAATAACATATAACTGGACACCCTATCTTGACATTGTAAGACATTTTCCAAGACTATATCCACGTAGAATGGAACTGAAGACCAGGGAAGCACCAAGTTATCGTCTAAACTGACGAGGGCAATACTTCTTGAGAAGATCACTTTGTAGGAGTGATCATGACCCACAATACTGTGCTGTAGAGGCTGCGGTGATGGGGAACTAAAAGGAGATACTACCCACTTCCTGACCAAGCTGCAGTCACATAAAAAACTTTTTCCAAGATATCGAACCACTGTTGGTTAGGTAATGGTCCACGAAAAGGTATCCGTTCACACGATAGGTCTATACTGACCTGAGTGCTTGCAGAGTGGTTCCCCTCCTCTTAGCCGACTCAAAGGCCAATCTTAAACTTCAAAACTGGAGCTAGTAACTTGTGAAGGAGGTGACGCAAACGATCCCTATCACGATACACTGCCTTTCACCCTGTTACTTCAAAAACCAAAGACTTGTCAGTTAAAGGGTTTGGTTTAAACTACACGGGTTCACTGAGCTAGGTCCTGTTGCCTCTTCAATATCCATTTGGCTGCACTGTACGCCACAGATAACGATTTGTTGTTTGTATTTATGTTGACCAAATCCTGCAAGAAAGTAAAAAGGGACTCGCAAGTTTTACGTTTTCTCTTCCACCTTTTCTTGTCTTGGTATTTCCTCCTTAAGGCCAATATATCGTTGGATCTGTTACCCTGTTCTAGGGGGACATCCTGTGGAAGCCACCTTGTTACTTCGTTCGGTTGCCATGTCATGTACATAACTCTGTTCGGAAGGAGATAATATTCTTTTTTGGCCTCGATGTACGTAGACCTCTTGTGTGTGTATTACAGCAGATTACTTTAATCAAGATGTTCCCTTGGTTTTGAGGGGTGCTTCCGAGTTCCTTTCCGATTTGAGGTTAGGTAAGAGTCCCTTAACAATGTTTCTAATTGAGTGAACAATTCGTCCCTAAGGATACCAATAATTCATTTTTTTTTTTGGAAAAGTGTAAACTTTATTTATCCTGTTACAAGTTACAGCAAAGAAAATAATTCAATTAGGAGGACTATAGGTGGCGTGGGCTACGGTCTTGAGGTCCTCTACCACGCTGCTGCAAATGATGGGAAACGTGGCAGTTCGTTGCTGACAACGGAGACTTGGTGGTTGAAGGATCCCACCGATGTTTTGTGGGCGTTTCCAGAGTGAATTGACTGGACGGTGAATCCTGGTCCGATGGGCTGGAGGTCTTCAACCAGGACTGTGTCGTGGGTAATTGTTGGCTGGACATGGACATGGGTTGGCACAATGTACTTATTCACCTGGAGGAAGATGAATCGTATGAAATGTGTTAGGGGGTAGAGGAAGCTTGGGTCTTACCTGAAGGGTTGAGGAGGACGCAGAACTGGCGTGATTTTGGGTGAATTCGGAGTGACTTACGAGACTGGGAATGCCCAGGGGTGTGGGGAAATCCTTGGTTGGCACCTGGTAGTGGTATCCTCCGGTTTTGACTGTTTCTACAGGAAGTGCGGGCTGAACTAGAACTTTTTCAGTTTTAACAACGCGTGGGATGTCGATGAAGTGTGATTCAACGCGAATCTTAGCAGCTGGTGGTGCGCTGTAGAGTACTTGTGGTACCGTCACCTTTGGAAGTTCAAATGCTGGCGCTCCTGCTGGTGGAGCGTAATGGTAGCCGCTGAACTTTTCTTCCTCAACGGGGATTTCTGGAACTGCTGGGAGTGCTGGAAGCTCGACAACCTTTGGGTATTCTACAACTTCAGGAGTTGGTGGAGGTCCATAGACGTCGCTGGGCTTGGCCTCCTCTACCACAGGTGTTGGAGGTGGTCCATATACTTCACTTGGCACGTGGGGTTCTTCAATCACCACAGGAGCCGGAGTGGTTTCAATCTTCTCAACTGGAGGCAAGTAGGTGTTGGGAACTTCAGGAATAACTGGCACTACTGGAGCTTCTGGTAAAGTTGGTAGACCTGGTTCGAGGAGGGGAAGCTCTGGCTTCGGTGTGGCTGGTGGCAAATATTCATTTGATGGAGGCAGATACGTGTTATGTACTTCTGGAATGGGCACCTCAACTGACACTACTGGGGCCTCAGGCAAAGCTGGAAGACCCGGTTCGAGGTGGATTTCTGGTTTCGGTGGCAGATAGAAATTCACCTGTGTCTCGATATGGGGGAGACTGTGCTCGAAGGGGATTTTTTCGACTTCAGCTACCACAGCTGGAGCTCCATATTCTGAGGATGGCTTGGAAATGGCTGGTTCTTCGTGCTTGTCAATGACGATAGTTTCGTTATCTTCAGGAAGAGGGACTGGAAGAATTTCGCTTTCGGGCAGAGGTGCACCATACACTTGATGGGGCATTCGAACAGCTAGTCCGCGAAGACTACCTCCTTGGATTTGCCCAACAAGTGCAAGGCACAAGAAAGATGCGGCAATGAGGAATTTCTGAAAAAGGAATGTTAGTTGTGTACAACCAGAGGTGAACGGTGGGATGTACTTACCATCTTGGAGTTCAAGTTCTGTTTGATATCATTTCAGAATGCGATTAGGGTATTTATACAAAAATTGGGGAACAGTATTTGGGTGACTGGGACTACCTGGAATAGGCAACAGGTTCTTCTTTTGTTGGTGGGATGGTAATTAGACATATTTGTCAACTATGTCTTAGAAAGTACACAGTAATGGAATGCGTTGAGAAGTAGTTAGTTGCGGGTGGAACCTGTTTTTCTAAGTTGACCAAGTAACAGAAGCAAAAGAAAGAAGATGCAATTCAATTCTCATTTGCATGAGCAACAAGCGCGTCTTTTGTTAAATTTTGATTGAACGCTCTGACTAAGCAGAATACCATGAATTCTCTTTAAGGTCACCAAAGAAGACTTGGATGGTGCAGAGATGTCCAACTGACCATTAAGCCGTGCTAATATACTCCTACTTTGGAGTTTTTTTAAGCATGAGAGCAGAGGATTATGATCCACAGATAGGAAAACGTGGAAAATATGTAATGCAGGGTATTTTTAGGTCGTTTTTCAAAAGGACTTTAGGTTGGCTAAGCATATGGTAGCTATGCCAACACTCCTAGCGAAATTGACAAGGGACATAGATGATAGCATGCCACGGAGCTTGGTCCCTAAACCGAGGAACCCTAATCCACATTTTTGCCTCTAACTCATGTAGATAGTGATGCAACAAGTCTGAGACTGCACCGACAAATAACACTGGTCTCATGTGTCTACAGGAACATCTCACAGAGGTTGGTATGTTAGACTTTGATGCAGGAGGGACGGTTTATTCAGACAATTTATTCAGCCTCTGTAGTTTTGAGTGTAATCACAGATTTTAAAGTCAAGAGTAGCACATACGCCAATCTCAAGCTACTATAGAACCATCCGCAGTTGTGCTGGCAAAGAAGACTACCAGCCAGCTGCGCACCGAATCTCAAACTTAGCAAGGGTTCAAGCAGGGTTATAGTAAAATTCTCAAGGAATTACCGACAGTCGTTCATAGGAAAAGAGTATAAGTTCTACACCCCTTGACAGACTTATGAAGATATTGCATAGGGGCAGGCTTATTAGCAGGCTCCATGCATGGATGCATTCGGTTCTCGGTGTTGCCAGCACTATTGTTGAACAGATCTTCTAGAAGACTATGATCTTAGATTATGCCATGGCGGTAGAAAAAAAGTTGAAGGAGGTGACATATAGGCAACCCAGACTGAACCAGGACCCCTACTGTTAAACATGTTGTCTTTGGCGATTTTAAGAGATCATTCACTTTCTGGTGGCTGTGCTCCAAGGTAACTGAGAACATCTCCCTGAATATAGGGACTAAGAAAAGAATACACTGGGTCGTACGCAGCATCTTGTCAAGTTTAAGTTCGCTAGAACTGATGGTGACAGCAATGGGTGGCCGAAAGTTCTTGAACGATCAACAGAAACTAAGCAACTAAAAATCTCCAAAGAGTGCCATGTCTAGATAGGAGAGGTATCACAGGTCCTACGACATTGGAATTTGAAGCCTTTTCTTCTTCAGACTACGAGTTATTTCTGGTACATCAATCAGAGATGTCCCGCCAACTTTATAACTACTGTTAGACTGTTTGTCAAGGCAGGTTAGGGTGCTTTGCACAAGTCCTGTCAGTTTTGCCAAGGAGCTGTTTTGAATGTGAAGGGAAATCGATGACAGTCATCTTAAAAGCTCCTAACGTAGTCCAAGGAATCGATTTCTACTCCGTTTAGTCGATTATACAATGTCCTGCGAGTAAACCTATCCAGATACAACTTTCCCGCCTCATCTTTGGTCAGAGACTATCGAACTCTTCTTCATTCAATGAGTGTGGTGAGTCCCTAATGTTAATACATTCCTTGCCAGTTAGTCTGCTAACTCATGCCGAGATACACATCATAGGCGGACATACGGTCTCCCTGGTCAGTGTTTCAATCAGTCGTTCAGACTAATTGGCCGCATCTGTTCATGCAGTGCGTGCGTTAACCCCTTCAGTGCGTTATGTAGAAATTACGACCTTTGATTCCAACAAAAGTTTTCCAAATGAAAACTATTCTCTGTCCCGATTCATGCATTCATTTTTCCTTTGCATTGGAATCCAAACTAATCATCCATAATACAAGGCACAGTTGCTGAACACCGTTGCTTTCGGCTCCAGTGAATTCCTAGGCCATGATTTCTTTGTGTTTCCATGTCCCCCCTCGTGCCCATGGAATCGGACACATCGCAAACAAATCCATTCAAAGCTAGGATACCATATCACCGTTCAGATTGAAGACTGGAATTTCTGTTTACTTGTGCATCCATCAAATTGTTTTTGGATCAAACTCCATCCCATCGCTGGGGCAGAGCGCGCACGCGTTATCCCTCATCATCATCATCACATCACCCGTCATCACATATCGAATTCCTCAGATAAACCACAAGCATGCGTTGCTTGTCATAAGTATCACGCATCATAGACCACGGGGGGACGGCACTCCAGCTCCACTCCGGTTGAATCAAAAGAGACCAACTGTGAGCGTATTGCCTGACGCCTGGTGATGGCTATATGGTGATGATGATGATGATGATGTGATCATCATGATGGGCAGGCACCCAGGACTTGATAATTCATTTGTCCATGGAGATGGAAACCCAATAGTGACCATACCACCAAATCCATAGGAGAGAGGCAAACGCGATAGTCTTGCACGCCATGCAATGAAGACCAAAATGGAAACCATATGGCACCGCTTCACCTGCCATGGATGCAAGTTCGCTCTCTATGAAGAAGTCGAAAGGGAATTCCTTCGTGCTAACGTGCTCCACAGCAATTACGTGATGTTTTCCATTTAAAATAGACACCGAACCCCCGTGCACTCCGCCAATGATCCAATCACCAATTGCGCCAAATTGAGATGTGTCTCGGAGCGGCTGGCACAGGGGGGCAGAGGCTGAAATAATTTCCTGCTTCCAATTAAATCGTTTGTCACAATGCGAGATATTTAAAGTTTTCCACCGAGAAGAGACAAATATGACGACGACACGGCGGCGACGCTTGCCTAGGATGGACAGGAATCTCGGTCGTGTAACAGCATGTCCGGTGTGTAGCTACTATATTGTCGATGACGATGGACGATGGATGATGGACTCTAGCACGTACCATTAAACATCTATTAGTGAGATTTTATCTGGAATTCGAGCAGGCGGCGCGGGATGGGACACTTGTACATATTTCCTTACGTTTTTATTGCCACTCTTGTTTTGTTTTTTTCGTTTTTGTTCCCAGGACCTCGTTTGGTCGTAAAAATACAAAAAAGAATAAAAAAAAAAAGGAAGAAGATTTCTATCGTGGACGTGGCATTGTTCTCTTAAGTGGGTTATGAAGGAAACTACGTGAGCTGAATCTTGAAGTTCGTTTCAGACTGTTTCACATCGAAGGAGGCGATGGTCCTTGTAATTGAATTGTGAGTGTCAACTGATGTCACGAAGAGCGCAGAGGACATTCCAAAAAAAAATTGCCAGAGTTCTGTCTTCAATTAATTTTTAAGTAGCAGTAGGGGGTGGTATCCAGTTGGGGGCGCTAATGAGCATCAGGGATAGGAAGTAGTAAAGGATGTGGCTGCCAAGAATCCCAATTGAGTGGGGCTGCTACCAAAATGTTTACTGCCACTATTACATGGTAAAGGTGGGTCGCATTTGAACTGTGTGGACAGCTCAATTTAGAAATCCCTGAAGGATACGAAATACACTTTAGCTGCATCCTTAGATGTTGAGAGAGCCTGTAACAATGTCGGAATGGACACTGTGGGTAGAACACTCACAACCCCAAAATACACAACGCTCTGACCAATTGGATTGTCACTCGGGCATCTGTAGACATTTAAGCCTCATTCGTGATAAGAAGCTGAACTGGAAGTCTGACATTAATGAAGCAATCCAAGAGCTAGTATGATGTCCTATGCACGAGGATCAAAAGCCATAGTTATCCTCGATGTATACTATGGATCTAAGGATAGATAGACAAAGCCTCAGGGTAGGGATAACCAAATCAGTTCATCTCCCGATCATAGAAGGGCTTTCTAGGGGCAGGTCTGAGTGACAGTAGCCGCGTTGCAGAGAATGTCACAAGGAGGTATCACCTATTCACCGATAGCCAGTCAGCAATATAAGCGACTTGTGGTATCACAATAAAATCCAAGCTTGTGAGGTGCTGTCCCTGGACACTAAAATATTTCAGGTAATGATAAGGCCGACGAATTGGTGAGGAAAGACTCAGATTGCACATCTCCGTCATATCCGGTATCACCATGGGTCTGAATTGATCTAAGTGTGGCGCTGTGCTTTCCTTCTATTCGCCTTGCAACGTACTTAACCTAACCTACCTCTACGACTTTCGCAGTTTTTTACTATACGATGAGAGCAACAAAGTTGTACACAGATTGGTCTGGGATGCACTAAATCTGCCCCAGATTCTGTGAGATTTATGTATTCCTCATGGATGGAGTGACTGTTGTACGACACATGTCCTAGGACTTCTGTCCCATGTGCTCCTGTATCCAGTAAATGGTCACAGGATTGGTTCTAAATTCTGTTTTTATTACAATTCCCTTGCCGGAGATATGATACCCTTGACAGATTGAACGAATTCGATTTAAACAATGATACCAATGACACAATAGTCTGTGAGTCCATTGAAGAATCTCTGTAACCAACTTGATTCCTAAGCAACTGCCTTCAGTCTTTGATGTCAAGTTAATGGAGGACTCTTGTCCTATCTTTCTTGGGCGATTTATTCGAATTCATCTGGTACCAGATCAATTAGGTCGTCCTTCTCTTGTAACCCCGTTTTTTATTATGCTCGGCCATCTTTCTGTTTTCTGGTTTCCCCAATGTTAGGTCGAGCCCAATCTGGCTCATGGAACATGGTCCCATGACCAGTATTGTGTCCCGAGAACCTTTGATATATACTCTATCTGATTCTTTTGCATTTTCCAAAGCAAGTCGTTTTATTGCAGAATTTTTGAGGAACAAATCAAGCTGTACATGGATATCCATTCCTGTATGGGGCGCTCTTTTTGATTCTCATATTTTGGTGTAAGTTATTTTAAGGCATAAAAAGTGCAAAGGGTCTGAAGACCTCTGTAAAAATACCGAAAAGGGATGACAATGTTTTCGAAATATCTATGTACAGCATTACAGTTAGTTAAATTGTCAAAAACATTTTTTTTGGGTCTTCTGGCTGATCCCAGCAAGGGATTGCCCTGCCTTTGAAGGCCCTACGTAGATGTCATTCTCTAAGTTATACAGAAATTTCCTTAAAACACAAAATACTTCCTGGTTCCTGGTCCTCTGCAGTTCAAGAGTTACAGCAGGTGAGGTGTTCCATAAAATCTTAAACCCTCAGTCTTTCCTACAGCTGGCTTCTGAAGGAAAGTAAGACTCCGTGTTCAGCCTAACGTTAAACAAAGTACCTTAGGTTATTTAAAGAGAAAGTCTCATCCCTAAAATCGAGTCACAAAGACTCTCTTAACACCTTCTAAACGCCCTTGAACCCGGCTGCCTTGTCAACCAATTAGTTACTCATGTCCCGTGACAACCCTTTCTTTGTTCCCCTCTGTGTGTACCCGTTCACACTCTAACCCGTACATCAGTAAAGCCATCATCCCGCTAACTGTGTTGCCAATTAAATGAAATTTCTTAATTACGCAAGGTGGCTCTCCCCCTACGGAATGTCTCACAATCTAATCCTCTACACCTTTGCACTTTTTCCCACCCGCAGGACACCCCGAAGGCCTGTGCCACAGCGCATATTTAAATCTTCAATATTCCGCCTTGAACCTGTTAACTTTCTTTCTAATCGCCGGGAAAACGGAAAACGAATCGTGTTCGTTTAATTCCAAGTGAATTTATGTCCCAAGTTATAAAAATTCTTCAAGAGAATCCTTGTCGAACATCGACACCGACATCAGGCAGGTTGTAATTACTGCATGCATGTGTGCCCTTAGTGCCCCCTCCCGTGTCTTTGGGGTTCGGGTGGGAGAGGAGACACAAAAATTACATCTAATTAAAATACCGGCAACAAGAAGGGGACTCAATGAAACCGGTGTACAGTTGTAGCTGGAGCCATAGTCACCTGGAGTGACACATGGATATGTGAGTCCCTCCACCAGCACCGTGTGAGCGTCATGTTAACCTTTTCCTTATCGTGCAGCTCGGTGTGCTTCTGTCTCGTAAGAGTGAATATTGATTTTAAACGATTGGACATAAATTCTGAAGGTTCATGACTTTAATTACCCTCATTACCATGTCGATGGTCTGGGACTGATGCCAGGAGCCAGCTCATCCTCTGCCAATCATTTAAAAAAGGTATTTCAACGGACATTGTCACCTGAAATCTAATCAATCCTCAACTCCCTGACAATCTCTATCCACTGGCGGTGGATGCACACTGAGTGATCCTATCTTGCCAGCATTGTTGTGGGCTGCTTATGCAATGTTTACGTTCCTGTCTGTCTATCTGTCTGGTGCCGCCACCACCAATGCCGCTGTGTATGATCCCCTCAGACGACTGGTGCCTGTGCAAAGGGCAATGCGGGACTTGTTCGTCCGAACAAGATGTCCAACGTAAACCTTTCGTCTTCCGAAATGAAAAAAAAAACCATAATAATGGAGAAACAAGTCAAAAGATACAGATACACAGATACAGGTTAACATTGTTTTTCCTCTCAATCGCAGTGCGGCAACAATGTTGCTAACCAGGTATGTAACTCTACACCGAATCCGTTTATATTTTTGTTTTGGACAAGAGAAAGAATTATCTTCTTCTTTTCTGTTTTGTTGTTTTTGTTTTTGTTGGGTTTTCTCTTTGAACCTGGCGCGCAACTTTGTAAGATGATTGCACCCAAGATGGACGTGGAAGGTGTCTTTTGGTGATGGTATCTTTGGATGGAAATTGATTTGGCTAAAGCCATCGAAGTTGTGACATTATTGTCAGCGCACAGGCAAAATTCAATGTTCATGGGTTCTGTGGTTTTTTAAACGTTGATAGGCATGCTCACCAGGGAAATTTATGGATTTTATGTGGAGTAGATGTCATCTGATTGCGTTGGGATACATTTCAATCGGAATGGTGGACTAGTTTTTGCATGAATACTTACCAGGACTCGATTGGGTTTGGTCTGGGACCGAAGGCTTGTAGGGTTAAGTTAAATTCATATAAAAACCCAATCAGTCCGCTGTGTTAGAGAAACAGAATCTTGAGCAAACAAGACTCTGCTTCAGCGGAGGAATCAAGCAGATGGTCTTTTGCTTCTTACCATCTAAATGTCTTTAGAAACGTATGTCCTAAAGAAAAGGTTTGTAAGGTATAGGAAATCTCAGCCCCAGTCTTAGTCTTTCTATGAAAGTTTTGAACATTTTAACAACAATCTGGATGTCTTTTTGACTATCCTCCGAAACTGACTACTCGGCTGCAATTGTCTCAAATTAATTCGTCTTTCTGCACAATACATGCCAACAGGCACAGCAGCAAAATTTGCTTCAAGTCCTAGTGACAACTGTGTCATAAAATTGACAGCGACCCTCACGTTCAGCAGCAGCTTCAGCCTAAAAGACGCTCTACGAGTCAGGATGCCAGAAACACATGAAAATCTGGAGGAAATGAGAGAATATCGCCGACCATTTTTTTCAGAACATTACCCAAGAATCTGTAAATTTAGACCTTCAAACCAAACTTGACATTTTTTGCAGAACTTAGTTGCAGAAATGTCAACGATGACAGTAGACACGCGCTCCCACCGAATACCAAGCAACGACCACGGTGGGGTGAATGAAACCTGACTGACGAAACGACTAGATGTGACATTCCCAACCCAAGTACCCATAATATAAATCATTTGTCATTGAAACTCTGCCAACTTTCACTTCAAACACCCAAGTGTGTTTGCATTTGCAAATAAACCATCAATTTTATTTGACAGTCACCTATGACGTTTCTATTGCATTTCAAGATCGAAAGTTGTTGGCTAATTTTGTCGACTAAAAAAAAACCCGTCACACTTTCCCCACTCTCTGTCATCTCTATCTTCCTGTCAAGAGTGTAAGAAATTTGAAAAACGATCTATACACACGTTTACTGACAAAAAACATCAAAGATCACCCTGCCTTGAGTGGATGTGTAACAACCTGTCTCAGGTATCGACCACTGATCAAATCGAGTCAAACAGTCATTTGGTGTCTGGTCACTGTTGCGCGATCAATCCGAGCGATCAGAGGATTGCTTTCATCGTGCGAATCGACATGGTGTCTAGTGCACGAACTAGGTGTAGTGTGAGAAATGCAGCTTATCCAGTTAGATGTCAAGTCAGTGTGATTTGTGTGCGCGTGTTGTTTGTCACATCGTTTACGTCAGTTAATTACGCTTCTTTCGCTTCCATTTTCTTTGGGGCCATATTTGTCATTCTCATCGTGGCAGCAGTGCATCCAGAGGGGTGCACTTGTCATGTTCAGAGGAGTTTTAAGCATTTTTTTCTGTGTTTTTGATTTTTTTTTTTAACTTTTGATGTCGTGAAAGTGTGATTTTGTTGCTTCTGTGCTGTACTAGCTTAAGACTTCAATTTGAAGACAGTGTACCGTCCTCTTGAAGAGGATCATCGTTCTCCTTAGCGAATACAGAATGCAATCCACAAAGGCTCCCGGGACTTAAGACTAAATCGAAGGAGAAGATGCGAGTCGAACTCTTGTCAAATCGACCCGAAGGACCAATTTTGTATCCAAATTTTCATCCTATTACTCGGGTATGTTCGTAGACATCAGCAATAACTTTTCTCTAAAATTTAGAATGGGGTCGGGCTATAAAATATTTTGACATTGAGGATCTTGCTTCTGATATATGCCATCAGATTCCAGATTCACCCTGCACCCCAGATTGCTATTAAATGTACAAGGGGCTACATTTGAAGTCTGTAAGGTAGAGGTATATCACCTTCAAGTTACGGCCACTCATAGCTACTTACTTTTCATACTGCAGGTTGTAGGAGCTGTCTGGGTGCAGGCACAGTTTTCATAGTTGCAATGCACAACCCTAGGTCAATGCAACTTTTTGTGCAAATCCGCAATATAAGTAGCTATGTGTGACCTTAGCTTTACTTGAGTGTAAATGCTATGAATGTCTACATACTGGTTTTGGCTAAATCTTATAAAGCCTCTGAATCCTGTGACCCCTTTTGGGTTCAAAGATATCAACAACGTCTATGTGCCATGGTAGTCTTCGAGGGAAGACTAATATATTTAGTTTTGACTGAGTTAAGCCTCAATTTTACCAAGATTGCTTCTGTCACCAATCTGCTAGACGATGTAGTGGGGATAATATCTTCCTTCACCTTGCTGCTTTTAAATGTTTTTTTTCGAAATTGCACCAAGATCCTAAAAGCAAACCTAATAACAACATTGCCAAGAGTATTTGCTGGATGTTCCTTAAGGTATTAGAAAATTACTCGGGCGTGGAATATCTCCTCTTGGATTTGGGGCTAACCAGGGTAAATGTGCTTTATTTTTATTCTAGCCGTAGTAGGAAATCAGAAAAGGGTCGTAAACACTTTCTGTGGTGTTTCGACTCAAGCTGTTATCACCTATCAGCTCCATGATGAGTTGGTTCTACTGTCGTATCCATCTTGGCTTTATTGTCTTTAGGTTACGTAAATATTCAAATATCATTGCTTCATGGCTTATGGTGCTACAAATGTCCTTTCTGAACATCTGAACTTATTCCTAACAAACTCCTGAAATCCGAAAGCAGATACTGGCTACCATTACGTGGAGATCTTGTCCAGTCCAATAGCAATTCTACATCTATTCAAGAGAGAACCTCCAAGACATTGGTTAAGATTTCTCTATCTATCGGTATATACCCAGCAATCGATTTTTATAGAAATCGACAAACCTTTCGAAATCTGCAGCCACGAGTACCAATGACATGTTGGAGGTTCATCAATATTCCTTACTTTTTCTGAAATTTATTCAATTCAAACGGATTCAAACGTCGGCAGCCAAGGTAGGGTATCTGTTCCGAAAACGTTCGGAAACACAAAATTCCTGTCACCCGTACCTAGTCTAGAATTTAAGCACTTGGCCACTGACGGAAACTAGTCTAAGTCGTCTGAAATTGTGCCTTGCTAACAAGAGTGCAAAGGAAGTGTGCCTTGCGGTGCATATTGGTCATAGGCTCGCTCTTACCAATTCATTGTATCTAGCCGTTCGGAAGGATACTATACCACGATGGAACTGATAGTTTGTCACCGTTTTATTGTCAGATAAGCTGTACTCGTAGGATGATAGTTTGATGAAACTAAATTGTGTCTGGGAAAAATGCGATCATTGACTTGCAAAAGGTCTCCCATTTCATCATCTGAGGCCTTACATTCTCAGACCTGGCTTAATTGATCGGCAATATCAGAGAGTACGCATCGTCCATATACTAGCTTGGTAACTTTAAACCTGAAGAGTTATGGGGCATTTTCTTGATAAAATGTGTCCTCCACTAAAAAGCATAATGCCGACGCTGTGCCGTTCCATAGACTCTTAGTCTTGACGTGTGTCTCTCTAAACGAGTTCCTTAATTACAACTTAAAATGAAAAGGTACCACCATATGGACGCCAATACATAACCAACCTCTTATTCTGCCATTTAAACTACTCAACCAAACTTATTATGACAACTGTCAACTGCTAGCCTCCTCCGATGTCCGATGTCCCAACCAGATAAAATCCCGCACAGTTCCAAATGCAATCATCATCTCCAATAAACCACAATTTTAATAGCCCACTCCTGACCGTGCCGTGCTCATAAAATCCAACGAAAACACGCTGGCAGACAAATAAATTCACACCAACAGGAGTAAGAACAGCAGCAGCACAGTTGGAGCCGGTCACCGAGGCTCATTAGTTAAACTCAAAAGTCCTCTTTACCAAAACTGAAATCATCATCCCGTAGGAAGAGCACTCAAAATGATAGTAAATTGCCATTAAGTTCGCTATTAACTAACAATAACGATTTCGAATCCCACAGATGCACACCTAAGCCCCCCACAAGGACTGCTGTGCGACAGGGTAATTCTCGCAAGACCACACACGCACACACGCACACACAAGACGCCCCTTCGTTCATTCGAATCAATAAAAGTTTTAACAAATCTCTGCGAACATGATCGTAAAATCCTGAAACAAGCTGAGAGGTGGAGCTCGGGTTGACATCGACCACGAAAGCGGGACTCCAAGGAGTCTCCCCCACTTAAGTCGGCGAATTCATTGGCGACATAATTTTCAAAATTTAATTTGTCCCATTGTGTGTGGTATGCCCGTGCCCATTCGGTGGTCAAGGATAACGGATTAGCCTGGCGGCGAGCTGGAATGCTTTGCTAAGTATGCTTGATTCAATTACCCCGGCCGTAGGTAATATGGTCTAGAGATGATTGGGACTGCCCGTGGAATCAGTTTACGTTTATGGGTGATTGTAGTTAATAGTTATTGACTCAGTGGACGGGAGATTAGTGCTTGGGAAATGGTGGTCGGGAACGAGAGATGTTCTGATGGGTAGTTGCGAGGCATTTTATTACGAATGGAAAGATGACGACATTAGGGCGGGAGTTCGATTGCTATTTAATCGGTAATGGAACATGCTCTTAAGTAAGTGGGACTGTGGGACTGTGGGACTGGGAAATGCGCTGGAGTCCTTGTGTCGATCGTAGAGGGGCTTCTTTGACAGCTTCGCACTTCCCACCCATGGTAACCACGAAAAAGTCCAATATGGCAGAAGAAAGCACGATTTATGTACTCTAGACTGAGGTGGTTCCCTTCGACAGGGTCTCAATAAAGATAGCAATAGATACGAGAAGCAACCTGATAGTAGTCCGACATGATCGATATTTTTGAAACCATAGATACAGGCTGTTGTCAGAGACACATTTATATGGACAAACAGTGGTATTGAAGCTCAACAATACCCTTGGACTCCTGACACCTCATTCATGATTTTGACAAGCAATCCTTCCTTGATTTAGGGTAATCTGTAGCCTTCCTGTTTTTGTTTTTGCAAATGATGACTTCGCACGTCACTGCACCACCCCAGTCGGGAATACCACTTCCTCCATTCCCACAGATTTAGATCATATCCAACGTCCGACCATAAAATGAATGCCAGACGTCTTAATGACGTCAGTAAATTAATGTCTAATCACTTTGATCACTAACCTGCCACAAAAGCAAGACACGCAACAACAACATTAACAAAAGTGCAAGCAACTCACCAAAACAGAAAAAGAAAACTAATTTCACACGTAGCTCCAGAGAAACACAGCCCCTGCGAAACGAGAGGAGGAACAACAAAAAAAAAAGAAAACAAAACAAAGCCACAAAGGGAACCTTCACGTCATCCACACTCGCGCCGCTGATCCGGTATTGTGAGGCATTTCCTTGTTTACCTGACCGAAGGCGAAAACCACAATGCGCGTTCATTTATTGGTAATGGCCAGATAATAGCCAGATTCATCGGATTCAAACACACACACGCACACTCACATACACATACATAGAGCCGACTTGATGAACCGGCAAACGCACGCCGCTTAGCAAAACGTTGCGCGCACATTCCAGGCCGCAATCTAGACCAACAATGGGGAATACCAGTGAAGCTAGAAATCCGATTCCAGAAAGAAATCACAGAACTGTGCGTTTGGAGCTCTTGTAGCTGAGCAGATACTTTACGTGCCGGAGATTGATGATTCCCGCTAGTTGTTGTGCGGCTCGAAAGTAAGACGTAATATTGTGGATCTGATAGATACATGGATGCCATGGCTCACCGGATCGTAGGTAGTGCGCAGCAGAGATGAGAAATGATTGCGTCTGCCTGCCTATCTGGCGTGTACGAGTATGTGAAACGCATAATTATTTCACAATTCCTAGGAGCCAATTATGGCATGAAATAATTTGAAGAATCCGCTAAGGAAATGGAGGAAAAAGTGTTGTCATTGACGTGATCTTCTAAGGAGCTGGAGAGGAGGCGCTTCTTACCGCAGGAGAAGCGAAAACTAATCGGATTTTGGAAGGGAATTGGGCAACCAGGTACGTCATCCAGGTACACCCCATTTCTTCCCAAAAGCGGCCAACTGAGTGGACCAAAGTCTAAATCATCCTTTAAACGCTTTTGGTTAAGTTTTTTGTAGAGTGAGGTCCATTTGACCCGAAACGCTAAGGAAGAAGAGATATGAGGCGAAATTGCATTTGCAAGAGGCTTTTTCCATCTTTGACCGTGGTACCCCACATTGCTCACGAAATGCCAAATAGCTGGCAACTGAGTGCGCCAAAGTCTAGATCATCCTTTAAACGTTTTTTGGTTAAGTTTTTTGTAGAGTGAGGTCCATTTGACCCGAAACGCTAAGGAAGAAGAGATATGAGGCGAAATTGCATTTGCAAGAGGCTTTTTCCATTTTTACCGTGGTACCCCACATTGCTCACGAAATGCCAAATAGCTCGCAACTGAGTACGCCAAGGTCTAGATCATCCTTTAAACGTTTTTTGGTTAAGTTTTTTGTAGAGTGAGGTCCATTTGACCCGAAACGCTAAGGAAGAGGAGATATGAGGCGAAATTGCATTTGCAAGAGGCTTTTTCCATTTTTGACCGTGGTACCCCACAGTGCTCACGAAATGCCAAATAGCTGGCAACTGAGTGCGCCAAAGTCTAGATCATCCTTTAAACGTTTTTTGGTTAAGTTTTTTGTAGAGTGAGGTCCATTTGACCCGAAACGCTAAGGAAGAAGAGATATGAGGCGAAATTGCATTTGCAAGAGGCTTTTTCCATTTTTACCGTGGTACCCCACATTGCTCACGAAATGCCAAATATCTGGCAACTGAGTACGCCAAAGTCTAGATCATCCTTTAAACGTTTTTTGGTTAAGTTTTTTGTAAAGTGAGGTCCATTTGACCCGAAACGCTAAGGAAGAGGAGATATGAGGCGATATTGCATTTGCAAGAGGCTTTTTCCATTTTTGACCCTGGTACCCCACATTGGTCACGAAACGCCAAATAACTGGCAACTGAGTACGCCAAGGTGTAGATCATCCTTTAAACGTTTTTTGGTTAAGTTTTTTGTAGAGTGAGGTCTATTTGACCCGAAACGCTAAGGAAGAGGAGATATGAGGCGATATTGCATTTGCAAGAGGCTTTTTCCATTTTTGACCCTGGTACCCCACATTGGTCACGAAACGCCAAATAACTGGCAACTGAGTACGCCAAGGTGTAGATCATCCTTTAAACGTTTTTTGGTTAAGTTTTTTGTAGAGTGAGGTCCGTTTGACCCAAAACGCTAAGAGAGAGGAGACATGAGCCGATATTGCAGTTGCATTGGATGAAGAGACTTTTTCCATTCTTGACCGCGGTACCCCTCATGGGTCACGAAATACTACATAGCTGGCAACTAAGTCCACCAAAGTCTAGATCATCCTTTTGTTGTGATCCCGATTTAAGGGTTGATTACACGCGCGCGTTAATGAGGGGGAATTAATTAAAAAAAAGGAACTAAAATAAAAGAAAAAAAACTAGAGAGACACAAAACCGGCCGCGCACGCGAATGTCAAATGGTCGAATGAGATGGGGAGCGAAAATGGGAATCACAACAATGCAGCGAATATCCGTTGCTGCGAATTCCCGACTGCTCAGCTGGGGTGGGTCCTGGATAAAAAAAGAAACGTAGGGAATTTGTTCCTTGGGTTGGAACACAAGGGGCGCCAGGTAATCTTTTAATAAAAAAAGGTAAAATTACCAAAACCTTTGAAATGAAAGAAAGGATTGTGGTGCTGAATAGATATATATATAAATTTATTAACCGCGATAGTGGTTAATACAACAACGGCCGAAATGAAATTAAATTGATAAGTAGAAAAAAAAATAGAAATGGCCACAGAGGGTGGCTCCGGATTCTCATACGGTATATACTACGGGGTGGGTCGCGAACAGTATAAGTAACCGGAATCTACCTTCGGTTAAAACAAACGGAATGGGCGATGGCTTACGCGATTTAATTTGAAACAAAATATCCTATGCGATAACACTACTCACTACTAAATCTCACTATTAAAACACTAGAATAAAACACTCTACTTATCTTTTCTTGGGTTCGGAAAAACTACTTCCTAAGCTCCTGGTTGGGGGGATGGTGGGTGGTCTCCGCCACAGTCACTGTCCTGATCTCTTCCGGTCAGCTGTCTAGGCCCGTCCTAGATCGTCCTGGTTCTTCCTTTTTTTTTTCTATCTCTATTGGTGTTGTCCCCTGTGGGATCTCTTCTCCTGTCTTTTTTCTTTTGTTTTTTTTGTTTTTTTCTGCCTCGCAGAACTTCCTCACTCTCTCTCGACAGATTAAGAAGTGGCTTGTTGGAACAAGTCCAGCTTCTTCCATCCACTCACGCATTCTCACACACACACACTCATGAGGAGAATTCAGCCGTCTCCAACGTTATTGGCAACGAACAGTTCCTGGCGCCTGTCTCTCTGGCGGGGAACTGTATTGGTGTTGGTGGAGACTGAATTCGCCTCGTTCTCTCCGCTGCAGTTGATTTAGCTGCCAGAACAAAGGGAATCACATCCAGAGCTCTGACAGCTTCCTCTCTCACGGCTTCAAGTTCTCACTCTCTCGTCGCTCTGTTTGTTTGAGGATTTCAGTGACTGCTTGGGTTCGCATCCACTCTCCTGACCAGGGCTAAATATCAAACAAAAAGGATAATTAAAATGACCCTAAGAGAAAGGATAAGTTAACGCGGAACTATCGATCGCGTAAACCATCGTGCAGACTTTAAGGGCAAAAAGGTACCCAGAGAATCGGGAGCTATCCTTTACAGAAAAAAAAATAGCGCTCTCTTTTGAGAGTTTTATAATTGTGGTTTTTCGAGATGAGACAAACAAATGGTTTTAGGGTGGGCCTCCTGGCCTTATAATTTGGACTGCAGATTCTTGGTACGTTGGAGGTTTCGCTTCACCTCTTTGTGGTCTTCAATAGAAAGGGTCAGGATGAGTCTCCAGGCGGTCCACCTGGCTCTTCCTGCTTCAGACTCATCCGTCTGGCTTCGGGATACCTGCTTTGTCATCCCCTTCAAGCATATGGGAAAGAGTGAGCACTGAGTTGGAAACCAACCCAGGAACGCTCAGTTAACCCTTAGCTCTTCCGAGGACGACGGGTAAGAGAAAAGAAAAGGCAAGAAAAAGGGTGGATGGGTAGGGTTAGGAGGGATGGAGCGGAGAAGGACTTTTGTGCGTTTTTTGAACGCAACAAACCCCACCCTTACCTCCTAAAAGAAAGGAGTTGACATTTCGCCCGAAATGTCGAAGTATAAAAAAAAAATCCGAAATGGATCACCCCAGGCAGACGACACAACAAAGGTTAACAAATACTAAGGGGGGACGATACAACTACCTACGTCGTAATCGCCCTTGGCGAGCTCTTCTTGGCGCTTCTTCGGCGCGACTATCTACCCTATCTGGCTCGTGGTCATCGTTGCATGGCTTGAGGTCCTTCACGTGCCATGTTCCTCTTTCTTTCCCCTGTTCATCCCTAAGGACATAAGTCCAAGGGGAGACTTTCTTTTGAATAAAGAAAGGACCCACGTATTTTGGCGCCAGTTTCGCAGCATAAAAATTCGCCGCCTCGGAGAGCGCGAAATTCCTGCGCCATACAACCTCATTCGGAAGATACTGGACATCTCTCCTCCTGAGATTGTAGGCCCTACTCGCCTTCTGACTCGCTAAAGCTAGCTTCTTCCTAATGTCTTCCCTAAGCTGTCTAAACCTACTCTCTAAAATGGACATATCTAATTCCCTATCAGCTGTGGGTGGTTCCCTATCTCCTATTCTATTTTCCCTATCTAACGGCCTTGTGTCCCTATCTCCTATATCTATTTCCCTATCTTCCACAGCTGAGTCTCTATCCCTAACATTTGAAATGGTCCTTACTTGGCCGCCGGCGTAAGTAACCATTTCCCTACCAAAATTCGCGTAGTACGGAGAGACCCGAAGAACATCGTGTTCTGACGTGCGGATACTGCATGCCACCTTCGCGAGGTGCATGTCCCACGTCCGATGATTCTCCGACACATACGCGCGAAGTGTCGTCTTAATGATTTGGTTAATCCTCTCGGCAGGATTAGCCTGGGGGTGGTAATGGGCAGTGAATCGAATCTGTGAACCATAAGATTCACAGAGGGTTTTCAGTTCCTTACTTCGGAACTGAGGGCCGTTGTCGCAGATCACAGACTTGGGTACGCCGAATAAAAGAAAAACATGATCTTCCAGATCCCTACAAATCGCAGATGCCGTCGCAGACCTAAGGGGGAACAACAAGGGGAACTTAGTAAAATAGTCTACGACGGTGAGAATATAAACAAACCCCCGACTTGACCTTGGCAGAGGGCCAACCAAGTCGACACAAATCGTCTCCCAGGGATTCGAAATCCCTCTCCTTTCAACCATCCAACCAGCTGGTTTCTCGTTCACTGGCTTCACGCTCTGGCATACCCTACAACTTCTAACATATTTGGTAATATCTGACCTCATCTTAGGCCAGTAATACCGGGTCCCTACTCTCGCAAACGTTTTGCGAACCCCCATGTGCCCTGCTAATGGGTTGTCATGACATTCTTTTAAAATCCTAACTCTATCTAGCTTTGGAACTACCTCTTTCCATTCATTCCTATTGTCATGTACAACCACGTGTTTTGCCCTAATAAATTTAAATAAAATACCCCTATCGACTCTCCAGGCTGGAAAAGCTAAAGGGTTCGATTCTACCTTCGTGATCATCTTAACGATCCAAGGATCGGAACTTTGCTCATCTATTTCCGCTACAACCGCAGCGTTCCTAGAGAGCATATCGGGAACTACATGGTCCTTTCCCTTTCGATGAACGATTTCGAAATCGAACTGCTGAAGCCTCACCGCCCAGCGCGCTAACCTACCACACGGATCCTTGAGATTGCTCAACCACACTAGGGAATAGTGATCCGTCACAACCGTAAACCGAACCCCTTCGATATACGGACGCAACTTCTCCACTGCCCACAGTACAGCCAAGCACTCCTTCTCCGTGGTTGAATAGTTCCTCTCGTTCCTATTCAACGACCTACTCAAATAACATATCACTTTTTCCCCCTCATCAAATGTCTGACTGAGTACGGCTCCGACCCCATAGTCCGAAGCGTCTGTTTGCACGACAAACTTTCGCTCAAAATCCGGGCAGGTCAGAATCGGGGCAGTCACCAGGCACTCCTTTGCCTTTTGGAAACTCCCCTGGCACTCTTCAGACCAGATGAACCTACTGCTCTTTTTCAGCAAGTCGGTCAACGGTTTCACCAAAACTGAGAAGTTTGGTATAAATCTCCTATACCAGGATACCGTGCCGACAAAGCTCCTAACTTCCCTAACATTCCTTGGTGCAGGAATCCCTAACATGCTTTCTACTTTTTCTGGATCCACATGCAACCCATGGCGATCCACTACATAACCTAGGAATTTAAGAGACGACCTGCAGAAGTTACACTTCTCCCTGCTCACTTTCAGCCCCGCCGCACACAATCGCTTGAAGACTTCTTCCAGTATTTCCAGATGTTTTTGGAAACTATTTGTAACGATGATAATATCGTCCAAATATACAAACACGTGCGGTTCCAAATCGGCCCCAAGCACGGTGTCTATAAACCTTTGCCATGTCGCCGGTGCGTTATGCAACCCGAATGGCATTCTCTTAAACTGGAAGAGTCCTCGATTTGGTACCGTAAAGGCAGTGTACGGCCTAGACTTCTCCTCCACAGGGATCTGCCAATATGCGGACTTAATGTCCAGCGAAGACAAAAACTTGGCATCCCTGAGCTTGTCTAGTGTGGCTGAAATATAAGGGAGAGGATAAGCATCTCGCTCAGTAACTTTGTTGAGCTTCCTATAGTCCACACAAAATCTGAAGGACCCATCCTTCTTCTTTATCATGACTATAGGAGAGGCCCATGGACTACTTGACATCTCTATAATCCCGTCCCTCAACATATCATCTAGCTCCCTATCTATGTGACGTTGAACCGCAGGCGATACCGGGTAATACCTCTGTTTGATCGGTTCAGACGCCGTCCTAATTTTGTGTTCTACCATATGTGTGCAACCGATGCCTTCAGGCATCTTTTGGAAAACCTTTTCCACAAATCCGGATAGTTGCTTATCTTGTGCCTCATCCAACTCTGACCTTTCCTTTATCGTCGAAATCGAAGCCACCCTGGCTTGATTCGAAAAGGTCCACTCGCCTGATCTCAAATCCGGGACGATTCCCGTTCGGGCCCAAAAGTCGGCACCGAGGATCAAGACGTGAGGTAGAGTTGGAATGACAAGACATTCCAGCAACACCGATTTATCTTGCACCACAAATGGAATTGTAACACAACCTAATACCCTAATTCCCGCACCATCAGCTAAAGCTACCTGCCTAACTTTCCCGTTTCCTAACTCTAATCCTAAACTCTTCAAAATATCCCAACCGTCCCTACCGATGATCGTACGCGACGCTCCTGAATCTAATAATCCTATCATCCTAATCCCAAAAACACTAACTCCTAAATATGGGCGTACGTCATCCTCTAATGCCTCGAGCGTAAAACCTAGCTGCACAACTTCCAACTGGTTGCCAGCAGGCGACCTACTTAATTTCTTCGGCGTTCTTGCCCTGCCGTTGCAAGACACCGACTCCCATTTCCCGAACAGTTTCCGCAATCCCTACGGAGAACTCCTACTCTACCACAACCTAAACAACGCCTCGGAGCGGAACAAGAACTCGACAGATGACCCTCTTGGTTGCAGTTAAAACACCTCAACCGTCGAACAGGTTGAGGGTTCCTTCTCGCAACCACCGCAACTTCTGGTTCCTCGACTGCTACGTAAGCCAAGTCGGGTTCCAACAAGCCGCGGGAACGTTGAGTGGGAGGTGGAGTGAAGGAGTCAACATTGGCCCGGACCACCTCCAACTTTCTACCCAATGCAACCAAGTCCGAAATGGTCTTGGGGTCAGCCAACCCGAGTTGCATCTGGTAGAATGGAGCCAGGTTCCGCTGTATCATCCCTAGCTTCCTCCTCTCACTCAATGGTTCAGAGAGCCTACCAAACAGATTGTCCATGATGGCGACATACACGCCAATGGACTCTTCCTTCCCTTGGGTACGACGCCTGATCTCCTCCAGAAGAAGATCATCATAGTTGGGAGGGAGGAACTCCAATTTCAACTCCCTTACCAACTCCTGCCAAGAACAAACGGTTCTCCTAACCGACCTAAACCAGAGAAGAGCCTTCCCAGAAAACAAATCCACAGCTGACCTGAACAGCTGTGGTTCACTAACCCCCCTAGCTTCGCGTAATTCCCCTACGCGTTCTAAAAACGAATTGAGCGATGATCCGCATCGCTCACCCGAAAACTTGAGGTCCCATTTCGAAAGGTTTTCGAACCTAGGAAGCTCCCCTAACGCGACAGTAGACGTTTCCGGACGTACTACTGCTTCTACAACTTGCGATGGCTGCTGCTGATGGAGTTGTTGTTGTGGCTGATGTTGCTGTAGTGGCTGAGGTTGTTGGTGTGGCTGCTCCTGAGGGGTGTCTTCGTCTTCTTCGTCCTCGATCGTGGCCAACAACATCATCAGCTCAGTTTTTAGGGCCTTTTTGTCTTCCTCTTCCTCTTTCGAATCGGGGCGCGATCTACCAATACGCGAAGTCGCCCACTCGATTTTGGTCACGATCTTCGCGTATTCCGGCGTACTCCGTTGAGGCCTATCCTCTAGCAAAAGCTCGATCTCCCCGATCTTGCTTTCGACCGCGTCCCTATCCTGCGCGTAGCTAAACGGATACTCGGTCCCTTCGAACGACCCCCGTCGTTCGAGGACTTTCGCGGCCCGCAATGCCTTTCGCATCTTGTCGACCGTCCCTACTGATAGGCCCCTAAATTCTACTTCATAGGAGAGTTCCTCCTGCGAGAGCCTATTTATCTCCATTTTTAAACAAAACTGCGCCGCGATATAAAAAGAAAATAATAAAAAAAAATCAAAACCCTATATCCAAGCAAAAGATTGGCGACTAAATGAATATTTAATAGTATTAAAAAAAATCCCCAAAAGGTATTAACACTATTTTCTATCGAAGTGCACTACGGCAACACTATCCCCCTAGTGCACCAAACCGAAACTCAATATAAAAAAACCCACGAAAATTCGCCGCTACCCGTCGCACAAATGTGCAAGCAAAAAGCAAAAAAAACGACAAACAAAGAAAAAAATATATATATATATGTATATGAACCAAAATGTGCAAACCAAAAGGAATGCACCCAAAACAAAAATGAAAAGCAAAATTGAAATTAAAAAAAAACAAAGGGAATTCCCAATAAACTAAGTAATAACAATAAATGATTATAATATAAAAAAAAATCACCAAAAAAAGGAAAAAAAAACAAACACCTACTTGTTGACCAGGGGTAAGACAACCTGGTTTATGGGGTGGAAAGAGTGCTCCCTCGTTGACCTGGTGAATCGACAGGTGTTCCTTTAGGGTACCGAGATAGGGGGATGAATGGGCCGAATACCTAAACACTGGGAAGAAAAAGAAAACAAAGTAAGAAGTTCAAAAAAAAAGAGGAAAACACAGACCACTGCACCACTGCACCACTGCACCACACAGATCACAGATTTTTTTTTTTTTATATCGAGCCCCACGTTGGGCGCCAATTTGTTGTGATCCCGATTTAAGGGTTGATTACACGCGCGCGTTAATGAGGGGGAATTAATTAAAAAAAAGGAACTAAAATAAAAGAAAAAAAACTAGAGAGACACAAAACCGGCCGCGCACGCGAATGTCAAATGGTCGAATGAGATGGGGAGCGAAAATGGGAATCACAACAATGCAGCGAATATCCGTTGCTGCGAATTCCCGACTGCTCAGCTGGGGTGGGTCCTGGATAAAAAAAGAAACGTAGGGAATTTGTTCCTTGGGTTGGAACACAAGGGGCGCCAGGTAATCTTTTAATAAAAAAAGGTAAAATTACCAAAACCTTTGAAATGAAAGAAAGGATTGTGGTGCTGAATAGATATATATATAAATTTATTAACCGCGATAGTGGTTAATACAACAACGGCCGAAATGAAATTAAATTGATAAGTAGAAAAAAAAATAGAAATGGCCACAGAGGGTGGCTCCGGATTCTCATACGGTATATACTACGGGGTGGGTCGCGAACAGTATAAGTAACCGGAATCTACCTTCGGTTAAAACAAACGGAATGGGCGATGGCTTACGCGATTTAATTTGAAACAAAATATCCTATGCGATAACACTACTCACTACTAAATCTCACTATTAAAACACTAGAATAAAACACTCTACTTATCTTTTCTTGGGTTCGGAAAAACTACTTCCTAAGCTCCTGGTTGGGGGGATGGTGGGTGGTCTCCGCCACAGTCACTGTCCTGATCTCTTCCGGTCAGCTGTCTAGGCCCGTCCTAGATCGTCCTGGTTCTTCCTTTTTTTTTCTATCTCTATTGGTGTTGTCCCCTGTGGGATCTCTTCTCCTGTCTTTTTTCTTTTGTTTTTTTTGTTTTTTTCTGCCTCGCAGAACTTCCTCACTCTCTCTCGACAGATTAAGAAGTGGCTTGTTGGAACAAGTCCAGCTTCTTCCATCCACTCACGCATTCTCACACACACACACTCATGAGGAGAATTCAGCCGTCTCCAACGTTATTGGCAACGAACAGTTCCTGGCGCCTGTCTCTCTGGCGGGGAACTGTATTGGTGTTGGTGGAGACTGAATTCGCCTCGTTCTCTCCGCTGCAGTTGATTTAGCTGCCAGAACAAAGGGAATCACATCCAGAGCTCTGACAGCTTCCTCTCTCACGGCTTCAAGTTCTCACTCTCTCGTCGCTCTGTTTGTTTGAGGATTTCAGTGACTGCTTGGGTTCGCATCCACTCTCCTGACCAGGGCTAAATATCAAACAAAAAGGATAATTAAAATGACCCTAAGAGAAAGGATAAGTTAACGCGGAACTATCGATCGCGTAAACCATCGTGCAGACTTTAAGGGCAAAAAGGTACCCAGAGAATCGGGAGCTATCCTTTACAGAAAAAAAAATAGCGCTCTCTTTTGAGAGTTTTATAATTGTGGTTTTTCGAGATGAGACAAACAAATGGTTTTAGGGTGGGCCTCCTGGCCTTATAATTTGGACTGCAGATTCTTGGTACGTTGGAGGTTTCGCTTCACCTCTTTGTGGTCTTCAATAGAAAGGGTCAGGATGAGTCTCCAGGCGGTCCACCTGGCTCTTCCTGCTTCAGACTCATCCGTCTGGCTTCGGGATACCTGCTTTGTCATCCCCTTCAAGCATATGGGAAAGAGTGAGCACTGAGTTGGAAACCAACCCAGGAACGCTCAGTTAACCCTTAGCTCTTCCGAGGACGACGGGTAAGAGAAAAGAAAAGGCAAGAAAAAGGGTGGATGGGTAGGGTTAGGAGGGATGGAGCGGAGAAGGACTTTTGTGCGTTTTTTGAACGCAACACTTTAAAAGTTTTTTGGTTAAGTTTTTTGTAGAGTGAGGTCCATTTGACCCGAAACGCTAAGAAAGAAGAGATAAGATTCGATATTGCATTTGCAAGAGGCTTTTTCCATTTTTGACCGTGGTACCCCACATTGCTCACGAAATGCCAAATAGCTGGCAACTGAGTACGCCACAGTCTAGATCATCCTGTAAACGTTTTTTGGTTAAGTTTTTTGTAGAGTGAGGTCCATTTGACCCGACACGCTAAGGAAGAGCAGATATGAGGCGATATTGCATTTGCAAGAGGCTTTTTCCATTTTTGACCGTGGTACCCCACATTGCTCACGAAATGCCAAATAGCTGGCAACTGAGTACGCCACAGTCTAGATCATCCTTTAAACGCTTTTTGGTTAAGTTTTTTGTAGAGTGAGGTCCATTTGACCCGACACGCTAAGGAAGAGCAGATATGAGGCGATATTGCATTTGCAAGAGGCTTTTTCCATTTTTGACCGTGGTACCCCACATTGCTCACGAAATGCCAAATAGCTGGCAACTGAGTACGCCAAAGTCTAGATCATCCATCCGTTTCTTGGTTAAGTTTTTTGTAGAGTGAGGTCCATTTGACCCGAAACGCTAAGGAAGAGGAGATATGAGGCGATATTGCATTTGCAAGAGAATTTTTCCATTTTTGACCCTGGTACCCCACATTGCTCACGAAATGCCAAATAGCTGGCAACTGAGTACGCCACAGTCTAGATCATCCTTTAAACGTTTTTTGGTTAAGTTTTTTGTAGAGTGAGGTCCATTTGACCCGACACGCTAAGGAAGAGCAGATATGAGGCGATATTGCATTTGCAAGAGGCTTTTTCCATTTTTGACCGTGGTACCCCACATTGCTCACGAAATGCCAAATAGCTGGCAACTGAGTACGCCAAAGTCTAGATCATCCATCCGTTTCTTGGTTAAGTTTTTTGTAGAGTGAGGTCCATTTGACCCGAAACGCTAAGGAAGAGGAGATATGAGGCGATATTGCATTTGCAAGAGGCTTTTTCCATTTTTGACCCTGGTACCCCACATTGCTCACGAAATGCCAAATAGCTGGCAACTGAGTACGCCACAGTCTAGATCATCCTTTAAACGTTTTTTGGTTAAGTTTTTTGTAGAGTGAGGTCCATTTGACCCGACACGCTAAGGAAGAGCAGATATGAGGCGATATTGCATTTGCAAGAGGCTTTTTCCATTTTTGACCGTGGTACCCCACATTGCTCACGAAATGCCAAATATCTGGCAACTGAGTACGCCAAAGTCTAGATCATCCTTTAAACGTTTTTCGGTTAAGTTTTTTGTAGAGTGAGGTCCATTTGACCCGAAACGCTAAGGAAGAAGAGATATGAGGCGAAATTGCATTTGCAAGAGGCTTTTTCCATTTTTACCGTGGTACCCCACATTGCTCACGAAATGCCAAATATCTGGCAACTGAGTACGCCAAAGTCTAGATCATCCTTTAAACGTTTTTCGGTTAAGTTTTTTGTAGAGTGAGGTCCATTTGACCCGAAACGCTAAGGAAGAGGAGATATGAGGCGAAATTGCATTTGCAAGAGGCTTTTTCCATTTTTACCGTGGTACCCCACATTGCTCACGAAATGCCAAATATCTGGCAACTGAGTACGCCAAAGTCTAGATCATCCTTTAAACGTTTTTTGGTTAAGTTTTTTGTAAAGTGAGGTCCATTTGACCCGAAACGCTAAGGAAGAGGAGATATGAGGCGATATTGCATTTGCAAGAGGCTTTTTCCATTTTTGACCCTGGTACCCCACATTGCTCACGAAATGCCAAATAGCTGGCAACTGAGTACGCCAAAGTCTAGATCATCCTTTAAACGTTTTTTGGTTAAGTTTTTTGTAGAGTGAGGTCCGTTTGACCCAAAACGCTAAGAGAGAGGAGACATGAGCCGATATTGCAGTTGCATTGGATGAAGAGACTTTTTCCATTCTTGACCGCGGTACCCCTCATGGGTCACGAAATACTACATAGCTGGCAACTAAGTCCACCAAAGTCTAGATCATCCTTTAAAAGTTTTTTGGTTAAGTTTTTTGTAGAGTGAGGTCCATTTGACCCGAAACGCTAAGAAAGAAGAGATAAGATTCGATATTGCATTTGCAAGAGGCTTTTTCCATTTTTGACCGTGGTACCCCACATTGCTCACGAAATGCCAAATAGCTGGCAACTGAGTACGCCAAAGTCTAGATTATCCTTTAAACGTTTTTCGGTTAAGTTTTTTGTAGAGTGAGGTCCATTTGACCCGAAACGCTAAGGAAGAGGAGATATGAGGCGAAATTGCATTTGCAAGAGGCTTTTTCCATTTTTACCGTGGTACCCCACATTGCTCACGAAATGCCAAATAGCTGGCAACTGAGTACGCCAAAGTCTAGATCATCCATCCGTTTCTTGGTTAAGTTTTTTGTAGAGTGAGGTCCATTTGACCCGAAACGCTAAGGAAGAGGAGATATGAGGCGATATTGCATTTGCAAGAGCCTTTTTCCATTTTTGACCGTGGTACCCCACATTGCTCACGAAATGCCAAATAGTTGGCAACTGAGTACGCCAAAGTCTAGATCATCCTTTAAACGTTTTTTGGTTAAGTTTTTTGTAGAGTGAGGTCCATTTGACCTGAAACGCTAAGGAAGAAGAGATATGAGGCGAAATTGCATTTGCAAGAGGCTTTTTCCATCTTTGACCGTGGTACCCCACATTGCTCACGAAATGCCAAATAGCTGGCAACTGAGTACGCCAAAGTCTAGATCATCCTTTAAACGTTTTTTGGTTAAGTTTTTTGTAGAGTGAGGTCCATTTGACCCGACACGCTAAGGAAGAGCAGATATGAGGCGATATTGCATTTGCAAGAGGCTTTTTCCATTTTTGACCGTGGTACCCCACATTGCTCACGAAATGCCAAATAGCTGGCAACTGAGTACGCCACAGTCTAGATCATCCTGTAAACGTTTTTTGGTTAAGTTTTTTGTAGAGTGAGGTCCATTTGACCCGACACGCTAAGGAAGAGCAGATATGAGGCGATATTGCATTTGCAAGAGGCTTTTTCCATTTTTGACCGTGGTACCCCACATTGCTCACGAAATGCCAAATAGCTGGCAACTGAGTACGCCACAGTCTAGATCATCCTTTAAACGTTTTTTGGTTAAGTTTTTTGTAGAGTGAGGTCCATTTGACCCGACACGCTAAGGAAGAGCAGATATGAGGCGATATTGCATTTGCAAGAGGCTTTTTCCATTTTTGACCGTGGTACCCCACATGCTCACGAAATGCCAAATAGCTGGCAACTGAGTACGCCAAAGTCTAGATCATCCATCCGTTTCTTGGTTAAGTTTTTTGTAGAGTGAGGTCCATTTGACCCGAAACGCTAAGGAAGAGGAGATATGAGGCGATATTGCATTTGCAAGAGAATTTTTCCATTTTTGACCCTGGTACCCCACATTGCTCACGAAATGCCAAATAGCTGGCAACTGAGTACGCCACAGTCTAGATCATCCTTTAAACGTTTTTTGGTTAAGTTTTTTGTAGAGTGAGGTCCATTTGACCCGACACGCTAAGGAAGAGCAGATATGAGGCGATATTGCATTTGCAAGAGGCTTTTTCCATTTTTGACCGTGGTACCCCACATTGCTCACGAAATGCCAAATAGCTGGCAACTGAGTACGCCAAAGTCTAGATCATCCTTTAAACGTTTTTTGGTTAAGTTTTTTGTAGAGTGAGGTCCATTTGACCCGACACGCTAAGGAAGAGCAGATATGAGGCGATATTGCATGTGCAAGAGGCTTTTTCCATTTTTGACCCTGGTACCCCACATTGCTCACGAAATGCCAAATAGCTGGCAACTGAGTACGCCAAAGTCTAGATCATCCTTTAAACGTTTTTTGGTTAAGTTTTTTGTAGAGTGAGGTCCGTTTGACCCAAAACGCTAAGAGAGAGGAGACATGAGCCGATATTGCAGTTGCATTGGATGAAGAGACTTTTTCCATTCTTGACCGCGGTACCCCTCATGGGTCACGAAATACTACATAGCTGGCAACTAAGTCCACCAAAGTCTAGATCATCCTTTAAAAGTTTTTTGGTTAAGTTTTTTGTAGAGTGAGGTCCATTTGACCCGACACGCTAAGGAAGAGCAGATATGAGGCGATATTGCATGTGCAAGAGGCTTTTTCCATTTTTGACCGTGGTACCCCACATTGCTCACGAAATGCCAAATAGCTGGCAACTGAGTACGCCAAAGTCTAGATCATCCTTTAAACGTTTTTTGTTTAAGTTTTTTGTAGAGTTAGGTCCATTTGACCCGAAACGCTAAGGAAGAGGAGATATGAAGCGATATTACATTTGCAAGAGGCTTTTTCCGTTTTTGATCGTGGTACCCCACATTGCTCACGAAATGCCAAATAGCTGGCAACTGAGTACGCCAAAGTCTAGATCATCCTTTAAACGTTTTTTAGTTAAGTTTTTTGTAGAGTGAGGTCCATTTGACCCGACACGCTAAGGAAGAGCAGATATGAGGCGATATTGCATTTGCAAGAGGCGTTTTCCATTTTTGACCGTGGTACCCCACATTGCTCACGAAATGCCAAATATCTGGCAACTGAGTACGCCAAAGTCTAGATCATCCTTTAAACGTTTTTTGGTTAAGTTTTTTGTAGAGTGAGATCCATTTGACCCGACACGCTAAGGAAGAGCAGATATGAGGCGATATTGCATTTGCAAGAGCCTTTTTCCATTTTTGACCGTGGTACCCCACATTGCTCACGAAATGCCAAATAGCTGGCAACTGAGTACGCCAAAGTCTAGATCATCCTTTAAACGTTTTTTGGTTAAGTTTTTTGTAGAGTTAGGTCCATTTGACCCGAAACGCTAAGGAAGAGGAGATATGAAGCGATATTACATTTGCAAGAGGCTTTTTCCGTTTTTGATCGTGGTACCCCACATTGCTCACGAAATGCCAAATAGCTGGCAACTGAGTACGCCAAAGTCTAGATCATCCTTTAAAAATTTTTTTGTTTAAGTTTTTTGTAGAGTGAGGTCCATTTGACCCGAAACGCTGAGGAAGAGGATATATGAGGCGATATTGCATTTGCAAGAGCCTTTTTCCATTTTTGACCGTGGTACCCCACATTGCTCACGAAATGCCAAATAGCTGGCAACTGAGTACGCCAAAGTCTAGATCATCCTTTAAAAATTTTTTTGTTTAAGTTTTTTGTAGAGTGAGGTCCATTTGACCAGAAACGCTCAGGAAGAGGAGATATGCGGCGATATTGCATTTGCAAGAGGCTTTTTCCATTTTTGACCGTGGTACCCCACATTGCTCACGAAAGGCCAAATAGCTGGCAACTGAGTACGCCAAAGTCTAGATCATCCTTTAAACGTTTTTTGGTTAAGTTTTTTGTAGAGTGAGGTCCATTTGACCCTACACGCTAAGGAAGAGCAGATATGAGGCGATATTGCATGTGCAAGAGGCTTTTTCCATTTTTGACCGTGGTACCCCACATTGCTCACGAAATGCCAAATAGCTGGCAACTGAGTACGCCAAAGTCTAGATCATCCTTTAAACGTTTTTTGGTTAAATTTTTTGTAGAGTTAGGTCCATTTGACCCGAAACGCTAAGGAAGAGGAGATATGAAGCGATATTACATTTGCAAGAGGCTTTTTCCGTTTTCGATCGTGGTACCCCACATTGCTCACGAAATGCCAAATAGCTGGCAACTGAGTACGCCAAAGTCTAGATCATCCTTTAAACGTTTTTTGGTTAAGTTTTTTGTAGAGTGAGGTCCATTTGACCCGAAACGCTCAGGATGAAGAGATAAGATTCGATATTGCATTTGCAAGAGGCTTTTTCCATTTCGTACTGAAGGCCGACTACAATTGTTTTTGCTTACAGAACCGGCAAGCCTATGCAGGTGGTCCTTCTCCATCTTGTCAAAAAGATAGAAGGGTTACACCGCTCCAAGGAAATAGTCCTACATGGGCTAAACATTGAAAACGATGTCAATAACATTAGTTATGACTCGATGGTAAAGTTTTCTATCAGTTTTAGATTGAAGATTCGATAAACCAAAGGAAAGTCGAATAATCCCTTGTTACTTCGGAGGAACTCTTGGGAATGAACTTGCGGTCAAGTTGTAAAAAAGAAAATGAACACCGAACCTATAGGTAAGCCTGAAGTCACCAAAACGTACAAGAAATGCTTTGTTATTGTATCATCATCAGGGACATAGTTAAGAAGTTGCACCAGTGTTGTTCGACAATGAACCCTATAATTCGCAGATGCCTTGTTAACGCCCCATGCCCCACAAGGAGGTACAGCAACTAAACAAGAAACCAACAGCTAGCATCAACATGGAGTTGGAAATCATAATTGTTTTCTAGAAAACTCACATTTCTTTCACAAAATTAGCAACATCAAGCAAATGCCCAACCATTAGAAAATGTTTGAGTCTCACTTGTTGATTCTCAATATTTGAACGAAGTCGACTTTCCAGTTTGGGAATAAGGTAAAGTCAGTAAATTTGCTTGGTATCTTCATGATCTAGTATTGAGTCTTTAAACAGACAAAGTCTTTAATGCAAGTGTCCCAGCAAGGAACAATAAAAAGTGTCAGCTCTAGCGAAAGCAAGAAGCTTACACTAGCAGCAACGAATCTTTGCATTCGAAACAGACTATACACAGAACGTTGTTAGATTCTGAAACTAAGGCCATCTATTGTTACAATTCCTTGTAAACCATTTGGGTTACAATGGATACAAGCATTTGTTGTTACACTCAGGATCAAAAATAAAGATACACTTTGTTTAGTTTTGTTTTGTATTTATGAACATTTTAAACAACGCTCATCGCCTTTTAAACTTGTGACATTGGAATTGTGTTGATCCTAAATTCTTTTTGATTATTTAATTTTTGGCATCTCACGTGTACTTCCCTGGCTTTAAGGTCTCATGGGAGAATTGAGTGATATAAATCACACAATTTGTTTGAATGTAAGGTCTCTTAAGCTTCTTCTTAAATTTGTCCACTTTGTAGATACTTTGTGTGTCTAGATCATATTCTGAGTTTGCTTACCACTATATCATGACCACTTCGTACCGTTTGGGAAATACTATGGAACCTGCTTATGACTTGAATACCTCTATTGTACAAAAGAATAACATGTCTATCTGTTGATTTTAAAAGGTTTTGTACAATTATAGCCTATATTCAAGCACATATGGAAAGAAATAAGTAAAATGTGACAAAGGTATATATCTATTTATTATCTGTCCATATTTCATTATACATAAAAGACTCCAGGCCGGAGATTTTGAAAAAAATGCCATCTGGTTTTGAAATAAGCTCTGTTATCGCATTGTCCTATAAAAAGTATAATTTGATTGACTTAAACGTTTCAAATCTTACAACATTCACATAACAACTAAGTTTGGACGAAGTGTTCCACTTTGATTGGTGAACTGACATGAATGAATCGATGTAGTAAGAATTATGACAACCTTAACTGTTCTCTAGCTCTTCCCTTTCCCTTTTACCAAGCCATGAGGACACAAAGAATAACTAGTAGTACAAAGTAGGTACGGAACTCATTGTTTGAACTTACCAGGATCCTTATAGCCTTCCTTTTGTTTAATTTCATCATAAACATGCTCCTCCTTCAGTGGATCCTCTATACTGTTGTAAACATTTGGATTAGTGAGATCTGCATTTAGATTCTTTTGCAACATATCACTGTTATAGTTGATGGAGTATGTTCCAGCTGTTAGGGATATAGAAAAATCAATAATGTCCTGCAACAAGTCCACATTATGCAAGTTACCTCGACTGCTTGCATTCGAATCATCTCCATACTCGGAATTCGTGCGATCTAGATTATTCATTTTCGGACGTAAATTGTTAAGCAATCGTGTGTCGGGTCCTTGGAATCCATAAACGGGATTATCAAAGTTATGACGATCCGGATATGTCCCATGAGGATCGGTAATGTACTGCACGTGTTGGATCTCAGTTTTAAGATTTGAAACACGACGACGATAATAGAATACAACGGCAACAACAATGCCAACGAATAGAATAGCCAGCACAAGTCCCCAAGCCAGACCAGCACGACTAGCTGTTGATAGAAAAAAACCAAATGAAATTCTCTGCTCGGACTTACATTTTACTTCAGCTTGGACTTACAATCGACTTCAGCTTCTTGCAACCTCTGTGCGCCTGTAGGAACGGTACAGTTATCACCGCTGAATCCTTGCCGACAAACACAACCCTTTGCTGCATGGCATACGAAGTTTTGACTTTGACATTCACAAGTACGCATACAATGCAAACCATAGAAGCCCTCAGGACATACTAAAAACGAAATCATTATAAAATTTTCCACAGTGAAGGCTTGTATCTAGTTACCTTCGTCACACCGTGTTCCCATCCAACCTGGCTGGCAAATGCACAAACCATCGTTCTTCCTGCATCCCTCATGGTTCTGACAGCGGCATTTGTGAGCACAATTCGATCCATAGAAGTCATTTGGACAAGCTTCGTTGCAATTGGCGCCAGTCCAACCCGGCAAACACTGACACTGTCCCGTGATGTGACTGCACTCACTGCCATGCTCGCAAGTACACTTAAGTCCACACCCTGGACCATACAAACCCGATGGACAGGGATTCTCGCACGTGATTCCAACATATCCTGGCCTGCAGACATACTCGCCAGTAATATGATCACAACTCTTGTTTCCTACAGAATAAGGCATAAAGAAAAAAATTCCAAAATGTTGCACTTGTAACTCACCATGAATGATGGCAGGACATTTCTCCTTGCACCCGGCTCCATAGAACCCCTTCTGGCATGGCTTGGAACAGTCATCTCCCGTCCAACCCTTAGAACAGATGCATTTACCAGTCTCCGCGTCGCATGATGAATTATTCATACATCTGCAAACTTGATCACAATTCTCTCCATAATAACCAGGTGGGCATTGTGTCTCACAATGGACTCCTACACAACGTCCGTGTTCGCGCATGGTAACGAAAACCCCCACAAATAAGGGACCAACAAAACGATAAACAAAACAAAACAAACACAAGCGAAAAACATCGCAAATAAACAAACAAATTAATTTTGATTTAAAAAATTATAAAAAATTTAATGATAAATGCATGTGTGTATGAAAAGTATAAGATATGCAGTCAGGATTTACAAACTATAGAGGCATGCTCTTTGAAAAGGAAAGGATTTTCAACATGCACAGCAGAACAAGTACTCTGTTTACAAAAGGATCATACTACGAATGATTTGGTCAGAAAAGTTACACTTTTTACACAGTCTAGAATTTGGTTTGGATTGGGAGGATGTTTTAGTTTCGAGATAAAAGGATAACACGTTGCTAAGTTGACTACCCAAAGCCGGTGTTACAAAAAAAAAAAAAAAAACAACAAACAACGGTGAAGGACATTCTTCGTGAGGTTACGCACGCACACAAAAAGATTGTGTATCACACTGTGAGAGGTTAGTTGAAGTCAGATTCTTATTTTAAAGGGTTCTAAGGATTTGTTAATAGCACCACATCTTTGGGATACCTAGATACATAGAACAGCCTTATATTTCACAAGAACGACTCACATATGTATCTTAATATAGTTCTTATAGACATTTCCAATCCACACGTTAAGAAGTCCATTTATAAAATTTGTTAGAACAACTAGCTTCTTCTTAATTCCTGACTAATAATGTCGTAGCATTACGTAGTGGGTTCCCAGAAAAGCCAATAGGCAGGCGATTTAGTAAGGCTCCTCCTTTAACCTCATCTAGTTAGAGTATCATAGTGCCAGCTATTTCGGATTAAGGCTTGACCCAAATACCTATTCGCCAGCAAAACTTTAAACTTTTGCTGGTTTTTGAAGAACAGAAACTAATTTATTTATCGTTTGATATAAAAAAAATTGAATTTCAATCAGTTTTAGTGAAGAAATTAACAATTCGTTTATTTTTCCGCGAATAGGCGAATGCTTTTCGAACTGTCAAAGTGTATTCGCATTCCACACGCAATTCGCATAGAACGCAATCCACATTCCCGCGACCAAAACATTCGCGAGAGTTTAACCTCACAACTCGTTAACTTTGTGCTTCATGATCGGTAATGACAAGTAAATTCGCATATTGCTGCGTTTGTATAAAATGTCAAAATTAGCGAATGTTCGCGCATTCGCAAATCGCTTAGCCGTCAATGCCTCGCAAGACTGTACACATTGTTTGTAAAATATTTTTCTAGGATCAGGGAAATCCCCATCAAGCGACACACAAATGTATTGTTTGACATAGATACACAAAAATAGCGCAATAGATACGAGTGGAATGATGACACACTGAGATTGTCGGCTTATCAGATGACATCAATAAAATAAATTTTTCGGTGTTTTCCCTAGTACACGACAAATCAAGTAGTTAGTATATAGGACGAAGTATTAATGTTTGTTTTCCTCAAAACTTTAGCCTTAAACTTATGTGTAGTCCTAGAATACACTACTCAGCTAATAATATCTAAGTGAGGACATGAAAAAAACATACAAAAGCGGTGACAACAAATTAAATCAATTAAAGCAGGAAAACCGAAATATTAATTTTAAAACAAAAGCAAACACACAAGTTATAAGTATTTCCCCTCCCGGTGTAGATCACGAACATTGGTTAAAACGAGAGTACTACTATAACATTTACTTATATCACAAGCCGGACCGCCAAAGCCATGTTCACATTTGCAAGTATCTGGTGCAACACACGAACCGTGTTGGCACTTTTTTTTGCATACAGGTATGCAACCATCTCCCGCCGAGTTTGGTTCATATTGTTCTAAAAAAAAAAAAGAAGGTTTATAAGGATAACAAGGATACAATTCATTTATCTACCACAACACTCTTTAACAACTCGCGACTTGGATAAAACTTGTGTTTTGTTAACTTTTTTTTGTTTCAGTTTATATGTCGAACACCGTGGTGGTACGTTCCAACACCAAATGGATACACGCTCCTGAAACAATTGCATTTCAGTTGTGGTTACCTCAACATTGTAGCTAAAACAAAACAAAAATAAAAAAATGTTGATAAAATTAGATAAAAAGTTACTTTATCTACAGTGGATGTACTGACTTCTCCTGCCTTTTACAAACATGAGGTCCTTCCAGTTCTGTCTCCATTAAGATCTCAGCATTAAGTAATAGTGCAAGCACTAGGTAGATCAACTTTGCCATATTCGTTCTCATGTTTCAATTTATTTGTGATTTTATAAATTAACTCAAATCAAGCTCGCTGAATAGTAAATTATTTCAGATTCTTCGCTCCAACATACCATTTAAAAATGAAACTCTTTTCTGAAATGTAAAATTGTTAGTGACTATTTGTATTAGCGTTTTCTGTTATATGTGTTGTTCTTGGTGATAATAACACATATAACAGTGTTATTCTTGATAATAATAACATACGTAACAGTAAAACAAAAGTTAATCAGTTACTGATTACTCATTGATATGATCTTTGTTTGGTCATCAGAGATGTATTATAAGCTATAAGTGCCCTAAGAATAAGTCAGTCAGATAGCTGGACTCATAATGCAACACTTCATTCTATGATCCTGGAGAAATATCTGGGAAAGGTCTATACTACGGATTACCTCACTCCGTTCCTAGATTTTCATAGAGAAGCAACGTAAAACAGTTGATTCGTGATTGTTTGGGAACTGTTCCCTTGTTTCTGAACTGTCACTGCAAATGCCATTGAGATTAGACATTTTGTCCGTTTGTTGGCTCCGTCCCCCCCAGTGAGTAATGTTGTTATTATTTTCTTCAATCAACTTTGCGTTGTTTGCATCAATGATGCGCGTCTGTACTAAGTCGAAGGTTTGGAAGAATATATTCAAAGCGGCTGCAGAGATTTAGAAACCAATCTCATGTAAGACTCCATTAAAGCCAGTAACTTAGAGTTCCAAGATAGGAGTGTTCCGCTTTACAAATGGTAGTAAGTTTGTAAAAGACTATTTCTACGGTTCCTAAAGAGATTAAAAGTATACTATTAGCATGGAGATTATGGCCGATTTGACATAACGTCTGTTGTTCGTCCATTTTTGTAAAGCAGGGTCGGTTTCGGTTTTCCACTGACTTTCAACTCTTCAACTTTTAGTAGAGACTACAACCCATCATTCCAAAACTTTTAGATTTAAATTTCATTCAGTAAATTTCAAGGCACACATCTTTAGGGTTACAGAATAACTTAAAACCTTCAAAACCGATAAACAGTATCTTTCATGATAAATTGTATCTTCTTGTAACTGTTGGCTCATCAGCCGATACCCGCATAAACACATTCAGTAAATTAAGTTAAAAAAAATAGATTCAAACCATCCGCGAGAAGATGCTCAGGGAAGGGAAAATAACATTCAGTTTCGGCTCACAAAGTGCTGACAATTTGTTTTCGTACTTTTTTATAATTACACTGTGGAATTTTCGAGGTGCTATTTAAATTTAATTAACTCATAATGAAGCGTGGCTTGAATAAAATTGGAAAAGAAAAACACATTTAGGGGCCTTTACGTGCCATTTGACCTTTTTATGGTGTGTGGAAGATAATTAGAGGTTATTTATGTTCTAATTGTTGAGTATCCACAGGAAAGTGAAGTGAATTTTTGGAAACAATTAGAAATTTAGCGAAAGTTTGATTCAAGTTTTGCTTAGTTGTTTTGTTTTTTAGTTAAGTTTTTTTCCATTTGGAGAGGAGACTATTGCAGTTGCATTGGATGAAGTGACTTTTTCCATTCTTGACCGTGGTACTCCTCATGGGTCAGGAAACACTAAATAGCTGGCAACTGAGAACGCCAAAGTCTAGATCATCCTTTAAACGTTTTTTAGTTAAGTGTTTTGTAGAAAGTGGTCCATTTGACCCGAATTGCTAAGGAAGAGGAGATATGAGGCCATATTGCATTTGCAAGATACTTTTTCCATTTTTGACCGTGGTACCCCACATTGCTCACGAAATGCCAAATAGCTGGCAACTGAGTACGCCAAAGTCTAGATCATCCTTTAAACGTTTTTTGGTTAAGTTTTTTGTAGAGTGAGGTCCATTTGACCCGAAACGCTACGGAAGAAGAGATATGAGGCCATATTGCATTTGCAAGAGGCTCTTTCCATTTTTGACCGTGGTACCCCACATTGCTCATGAAATGCCAAATAGCTGGCAACTGAGTACGCCAAAGTCTAGATCATCCTTTAAACGTTTTTTGGTTAAGTTTTTTGTGGAGTGAGGTCCATTTGACCCGAAACGCTAAGGAAGAGGAGATATGAGGCCATATTGCATTTGCAAGAGCCTTTTTCCATATTTGACCGTGGTACCCCACATTGCTCACGAAATGCCAAATAGCTGGCAACTGAGTACGCCAAAGTCTAGATCATCCTTTAAACGTTTTTTGGTTAAGTTTTTTGTGGAGTGAGGTCCATTTGACCCGAAACGCTAAGGAAGAGGAGATATGAGGCCATATTGCATTTGCAAGAGCCTTTTTCCATATTTGACCGTGGTACCCCACATTGCTCACGAAATGCCAAATAGCTGACAACTGAGTGCGCCAAAGACTAGATCATCCTTTAAACGTTTTTGGTTAAGTTTTTTGTAGAGTGAGGTCCATTTGACCCGAAACGCTAAGGAAGAGGAGATATGAGGCCATATTGCATTTGCAAGAGCCTTTTTCCATATTTGACCATGGTACCCACATTGCTCACGAAATGCCAAATAGCTGGCAACTGAGTACGCCAAAGTCTAGATCATCCTTTAAACGTTTTTTGGTTAAGTTTTTTGTAAAGTGAGGTCCATTTGACCCGAAGCGCTAAGGAAGAGGAGATATGAGGCCATATTGCATTTGCAAGAGCCTTTTTCCATATTTGACCGTGGTACCCCACATTGCTCACGAAATGCCAAATAGCTGGCAACTGAGTACGCCAAAGTCTAGATCATCCTTTAAACGTTTTTCGGTTAAGTTTTTTGTAAAGTGAGGTCCATTTGACCCGAAGCGCTAAGGAAGAGGAGATATGAGGCCACATTGCATTTGCATGAGCCTTTTTCCATATTTGACCGTGGTACCCCACATTGCTCACGAAATGCCAAATAGCTGGCAACTGAGTACGCCAAAGTCTAGATCATCCTTTAAACGTTTTTTGGTTAAGTTTTTTGTAAAGTGAGGTCCATTTGACCCGAAGCGCTAAGGAAGAGGAGATATGAGGCCATATTGCATTTGCAAGAGCCTTTATCCATTTTTGATCGTGGTACCCCACATTGCTCACGAAATGCCAAATAGCTGACAACTGAGTGCGCCAAAGACTAGATCATCCTTTAAACGTTTTTGGTTAAGTTTTTTGTAGAGTGAGGTCCATTTGACCCGAAACGCTAAGGAAGAGGAGATATGAGGCCATATTGCATTTGCAAGAGCCTTTTTCCATATTTGACCATGGTACCCACATTGCTCACGAAATGCCAAATAGCTGGCAACTGAGTACGCCAAAGTCTAGATCATCCTTTAAACGTTTTTTGGTTAAGTTTTTCGTAAAGTGAGGTCCATTTGACCCGAAGCGCTAAGGAAGAGGAGATATGAGGCCATATTGCATTTGCAAGAGCCGTTATCCATTTTTGATCGTGGTACCCCACATTGCTCACGAAATGCCAAATAGCTGACAACTGAGTGCGCCAAAGACTAGATCATCCTTTAAACGTTTTTGGTTAAGTTTTTTGTAGAGTGAGGTCCATTTGACCCGAAACGCTAAGGAAGAGGAGATATGAGGCCATATTGCATTTGCAAGAGCCTTTTTCCATATTTGACCATGGTACCCACATTGCTCACGAAATGCCAAATAGCTGGCAACTGAGTACGCCAAAGTCTAGATCATCCTTTAAACGTTTTTTGGTTAAGTTTTTTGTAAAGTGAGGTCCATTTGACCCGAAGCGCTAAGGAAGAGGAGATATGAGGCGATATTGCATTTGCAAGAGGCTTTTTCCGTTGTTGACCGCGGTACCCCACATTGCTCACGAAATGCCAAATAGCTGGCAACTGAGTACGCCAAAGTCTAGATCATCCTTTAAACGTTTTTTGGTTAAGTTTTTTGTAGAGTGAGGTCCATTTGACCCGAAACGCTAAGGAAGAGGAGATATGAGGCGATATTGCATTTGCAAGAGGCTTTTTCCATCTTTGACCGTGGTACCCCACATTGCTCACGAAATGCCAAATAGCTGACAACTGAGTACGCCAAAGTCTAGATCATCCTTTAAACGTTTTTTCGTTAAGTTTTTTGTAGAAAGAGGTCCATTTGACCCGAAACGCTAAGGAAGAAGAGATATGAGGCGATATTGCATTTGCAAGAGGCTTTTTCCGTTGTTGACCGCGGTACCCCACATTGCTCACGAAATGCCAAATAGCTGGCAACTGAGTACGCCAAAGTCTAGATCATCCTTTAAACGTTTTTTGGTTAAGTTTTTTGTAGAGTGAGGTCCATTTGACCCGAAACGCTAAGGAAGAGGAGATATGAGGCCATATTGCATTTGCAAGAGCCTTTTTCCATATTTGACCATGGTACCCACATTGCTCACGAAATGCCAAATAGCTGGCAACTGAGTACGCCAAAGTCTAGATCATCCTTTAAACGTTTTTTGGTTAAGTTTTTTGTAGAGTGAGGTCCATTTGACCCGAAACGCTAAGGAAGAAGAGATAAGATTCGATATTGCATTTGCAAGAGGCTTTTTCCATTTTTGACCGTGGTACCCCACATTGCTCACGAAATGCCAAATAGCTGACAACTGAGTACGCCAAAGTCTAGATCATCCTCTAAACGTTTTTTGGTTAAGTTTTTTGTGGAGTGAGGTCCATTTGACCCGAAACGCTAAGGAAGAGGAGATATGAGGCCATATTGCATTTGCAAGAGCCTTTTTCCATATTTGACCGTGGTACCCCACATTGCTCACGAAATGCCAAATAGCTGGCAACTGAGTACGCCAAAGTCTAGATCATCCTTTAAACGTTTTTTGGTTAAGTTTTTTGTAGAGTGAGGTCCATTTGACCCGACACGCTAAGGAAGAGGAGATATGAGGCGATATTGCATTTGCAAGAGGCTTTTTCCATTTTTGACGGTGGTACCCCACATTGCTCACGAAATGCCAAATAGCTGGCAACTGAGTACGCCAAAGTCTAAATGATGCATATATTGAATAGTGATGCACTACGAAATAGTACGTCATGTTTCCACAATTCCAACAAGTCTGTCGCAAATTATCCTTTCAAAACTTTTCCAGAATTTTCTAGTATATGAAGAGGTCTATATTCAGATGCCTATACCCCTCCGGCACTGCCACTTGATGCGGGATCCTTCTTGATTTGGGAGCATTCCCGCTGTCGTTGAATAAGGGAGTCGAACATTCGAGAATTTGTTTTCGTACTATTACCAGTGATTGCTCTTGAAACCACCTCAGCCAAACAAGATTAAAACAAAAATTATCCTCTTCAAATGCCGTTCACCTCATACACTCTCGCACAGAGAGCCATAAATTAAAAACCAGGATAATTTGCTCACGAATCTCGACATTGTCCTCCGCAAAAACAGACGAAAACAAAATATTTATGCGGCACTCACCGCTCCGTTGAACGTGCCAAGTTCTTCATCACACTTCTTTCCAATTAACCAGGGGCGCATCTGTCGTATTTCGACAGAAATCCTATCCTCTTCCTGGTCCTGATGCCTATACCCCTCTGCGCTGTGTCTCAAACCGGGGTCAAATGACTTTGACCTTCCGTAAGGATACACTATCCTATTCCCAGCGGCAGTAAAAGATCCAAGCTAGCTCCATTAAATTAACTCGCATTAAAAAAAAGAGAAAAAAAAATTAAAAATTTAATAATAATTTCCCGTTTTATTGTGGTTTTATAAGATCGTAAATTTATAATTTACAACGCAAACATATAGCTAACAACCCATTCCAGGGGGTAATTCCGACACAAAACACCACACAGCGCCTACCAGGCGAAATGTCAACACAAACCGATAAAAATGCAAATAACAATAAAAATAAAATTAAATAAAAAAGAAATCCTTTTTACTGGCAAATATTTGATAATTTTTATTGATTTCCTCCTCTCTCTCTGGCTTGGTTTTATTGGGACATCGTAAAACTTGATTCAATTAGTCTATGTCCTGAAGTTACTAACCGAACTTGCAAAATTGCAAATCCTTCCCCGGGCTCCTGGAAGCCATCCATAGTTACAGTGTACAGCAGCGTACTCCAAGTGAATATCCATTGAATTGCTGCGTTCGTCAGGGATAACGAGAAAACACAAAACTAATTTCGAATGATGGTCTACCGATTCGGGGCTTCCATCAGCCAATTAAATACAAACACACAGCCGTATCTATCTCTTGCTAATCTGAGGACAATGTGAAAATTAAACCCTAATCCAAACCGTCCACCCATAAAAGATACTTAATTTCAATTCGTCGGGATTCGCCTCACCTCGGTCTCGTCCCGACCCAGGACTCAGGCCTTTCTGCCGGAGGAGGTAAACGGAATTAGCACAGCCAGGACTATGCGCCTTTGTTGGAAAACCGGAGAACTGGTTGTGTGTTGGCAAAAGGATTTTCGGTGCTCTGCCGTTGTTGGAGGCATTCTTTTGTCTTTAGCTCTTGAATGTGTTGAAGCATCATCAGGTTTTTTTTTTTTTTTTTTGAGTTCTTCTCCCCTCCTGGAGTAGATAAATCGTCGTCGTCGTCATCATCGTCTTAGATGCGGTTTTTTTCTGTCTGAGGAATTTGTTGGTCTTAGAAGAAAGAGATATGAATTTGGATGAGCTAATCTTAATTGCGATCTACGTGCTGGATGCACGGTTGAATCTTTTATGAGGCTAAAGTTTATGCGCGCATGGTGTATGGCATTCCCACAGATCGAGATCGGATTGGAACAGTGCTCCGAGCGATGGTCATGATTAGAAATTGGTTGTGTGCTCCTCTGTTTAATTGACCTAAATTGGAAATCGGTGCTCGCGGTCTACACCCCTCCCTGTGCAGGGAAGCGCGCGCGGCCAGGGAAGATATTTATTTCAAATTATTTCAATAGACATTCCTCGAGCTCTGGAAATAAACATAAAATTTTAAGATATAGCTACCCACCCACAGAGCTTGCTCTCAATTTACCACGATATACCACCGACCGGCTGGTGTACAGTGGAGGGATAAAGTAAATAGTCGCGTATGGCTTTGGCTTTGGCTTTGGTTTTTTCAAAAAATAAAAGATACGTTCCACTGAGATACTCTGTTCGCTTTTTCCAAAGTGGCCTTTTGAAGGCTTTACCATTCTTTTAGAAGGGAACCGCAGTCCGGATATATCGATGATGTCCAGCTCTGGCCATAAAAATTCGTCAACATCGCTCTACATCTGAAACCATTGACGGGAACCGTATAAGCCTTCTCATTTCGAATGAAATAAGGTCCGATGATCTATATTTTTTGGATGATGCTTAGTCGAACACATTCGTTCCAAAAATGGCAATTCTGCTTGTTGACATGGCCGTTGATCCAGAAATGGGCCTCGTCCGAGAAGATAATTTTTCATCCAAAATCCGGACATCCAGCCAACATTTCCAGCGCACAATCAGCGAACTCATGGCGTTGTCTATGGTCGCCTGGGTGCAATTCTTGTGTCAGCACAATCTTGTACAGACGTAGGCCCAAATGCCTATCGAGGTTGATTCTCTCGATGGCCAATTCAGCTGATCGTTGCCGAATCGACATTTCTGGCTCTTCTTCGACACTGGCAGCTACGGAGGCTATGTTTTCTTCATTTAGCTTTGCCGACAGAATGGAGTGTTGTTCTAAAACACGCAACGTAATTCTTTTGTGAAAAAGGTGAATAGAATTGAATGAAGCTTTGATCCTTGCGGGACACCATACCAAACTTCTTGTACATTGGAAAGTCTTACTTCTTAGGTCCATCCGTTAACATTCAGTGGATACCCAGTCTATCATTTGAAATCCTGCCCATTATCTCCTATGATTGGTTAAATTGCAAGAGGAACTGCAATTTTACATAAACTACGATCCAAGTATAGAATCACAGGATGTTTGCATCATTTTACCCCAAAAGCTATGAATCATGATACCTGTCCAAACTGGCTCCGGAGTTAACGACACTCTAAAACTGTCTTCATCTGATACTAATGCCTCGGGCTGAAAGGTAGCTAACGACAATGGTTTCGTAGATAATGACATCAATGGTTGCTCGTGTCAAGGTCTGTACAATTAGAAGAAAGACAGCGCAGTCAAGGAGGTACATGTGCACAAGTCAAAAGGGACGTCAAACAGATACATATGTTGAACGTATGTAGTCCTCCGTTTCTTTTGAACAGTGTACCTATAGTAACCTTTAGTTTTGATGAAGTTTGTCCTGATTCCTTTAAAGGCGACACTCCTACTCCTTGGTCTAGATCCCGTTGGCGCTATTTTCAGAGCGCTAAGCAGACTTGGTTACTCTTTCCACTGCAAATGGAATGAAATCCCATTTCCAAATCCAAACCACAATCGCTTAGTCACAAACTTTTAACCCCCACTGTGTGGGTTCCAATGCGAGCCCCAATGATCCCCATACAATTACCGTCCTCCCCCACCATAGTGCACCCACCTCCAATAGGCCGACATGCATGAAAACGTGACGGTATTTCAAATTCGTTTGCCGTCATTTCAGTTTGATCGAACTCATCAGAGAGACAAGCGGAAAGACCGACCAAGTCCTGCCACCAATAATCATTCTGTCTGTCTGTTGTTCCTCTTGGCCGACTTGTGCTGATCGCTGACGAGTGTGTGTGTGTGTGTGTGTGTGTTATTGTGGGTTGTGTCTGTCCGGGGCCATCATGACACCACATGTAGCGCTAAAGCGCGCGCGCGCTCTCTTTCTCATAGAATCTTGGAGGCCTCCTCGATGCAGGCGCTCACAGAGCAATTTAGTGATCCCTCACGTATTACATAAGTGCATACGTCATGTAACGCGATGTGATCTCTTACATGATGATCACCTAATCACAAGTTATTTTCCCGTAGAGTCTCAGGTTGGTCCTTTCCAATCCCAGGCGTTATTCGCTCATTCCTTGTGCCAGTGAGTTTGTGCCATCGTAGTCATGTAGCCATCGTCGTCGTTGTCGTCGTCGTCGTCGTCGTCATGTTGCCGATGCAGAAGGAGGCAATGAAAACGTTTCGCTTTGCTTTTAACAATTTAATGGAATTTACGTGAGGTGGAGAATATAATTGCTGGGCTGGTAATGTTCCAGTAACGAAACACAAAAACCCAGAGATACCAGGGAAGCTGAAGATCTAGGGAGGTGGGCATCAAATGGGGTTTTATTTATACGACTGTGTAGGGAGCTGGGAGTTTTATAGTTTGATAGGTTTATCCTGGTTTATACATGCTGTCATTCATGGACTGACTCCAAGGTCAAGGCAGTGCTGAGTGCTTTCGCCAATACTCTGGCCATTGTTTGGAGTATTTTGGTTTGGCTTATTGTGCCACAGAACCGGATGTAGCCAGCTGGATAGACAAAACTTAGTCTGTTCCACTTCAACTTACTTACCTTAAGCGCTAACGAACATCTCTATCAGAGTTTGCGTCAAGAACGTGTAACCACCTAATGACACGCGTGACAGTGGACAGGTCATACTTTCCGAAAAAAGAGCAGTTCCATAGCAAATAGGACCCATTAATCCATGATGACAAAAAAGGTCGTAGAATAGTCGACGACTTACGTTCCACAAGAGTAAGATGATGGTATCTACTATCCAATAGCGGACTATTATCCATCGTGGTCTTCAGAAATTACCTCTCCATATCCTCATCATCGCCTGCGCGTTCCTACAACAATGCTTCCTTGTGCTATCCTCCGGGTCTGCCTCTGTACGTTCGGAATAATCTCTCCGTACTTTGTAGAGCCTATTCTGTAAAACCAGTTTAAACTTTGTTTTGACCTCCACTTGTGGAGCCGAGTTTTTGTATTTGTTTGTTAAGAAGGTTGTAGTTTCTTCTCATAGAAAACATTTCTATGTTCAAGAAGCCTGTATGAACTGGATGGTCCAAGAAGTTTAGAGTAGAATCCAGCGCCAAATACCAGTTCCCATCTAGGAGTCATCTCTGCTGTTGGGTACCATTGATTGACAGTCTTTTAAAGTCAAGTGGTGTAGCTGTGAGGTCATACCTTATTACCCGGAAATTTGTGTAAGATTTGGACATTACACGTCATATTGGCCCTTCCAGCTAGGCACCAACTAAGGGATGTTCCTTAGGGTATTTCCACAGGCCAACCAATATCTAAGTACATGACATGACGTTTAGACATGAGTCGAGTCTGGAAGGATATTTGAAGAGGTACTTGCCAAGGGTTTCCTTCTTAAACCCGACAAGAGGGGACAAGTACTCCAAATAACTTCTAACGAAATCGTAGAAGGAAGAACCCAAGGATGTTTATTAAGTATAAGGAGGATAACCCTTGACTCTATAGACTCCCTACATGATGATGAGTCAGATGACTGGGTCAATGGTAGCTCAATGCTAAACATCTTATATCAGTCCAAGGACTCTCCTAAACGTCTCTCCTTGTCTCCTTCTAACATGGTTGTCAATATTCAACTTCTAGTGGGGTTCCTTTTTCTTTTATCGAGAGTAAACCCGAAGAATCTGTGGTGGTCCGGACTTGGACCTCTGTATCTTCGTATAGAAAAGACCAATTCGGTCTTAAACGGATTGATCCCGAGAGCAGACTCAATAAGGTTTCTCACTGAAGGAAAAAGGAACTTTTCTGATATCACAAAACAGAGTTTCTCTTTACCAAGGCGAGGACTATATCATTTACTACTATAAGCCAAAGCAGTGGTCATAATACTCCACCCTAGGTGCTACCTCAGTATACCGATCTGTAGTTTTGCAGTTTGGGCCATGGATACGTCATTTCAATTGCAGGATATGTAGCTGTCAACCTTCAAGTTAAGGAGTGCAGTAGATATAGGTTCAAAGCAGGACACCTTAGTCAAATCTTTGTCCTTAAGATGTCCATTAATGGGTGCTTTTAAGTGTTTCCTATTCCTATTCAGTTGACCTCAACTCGAAAAATATCGAAGTAGGAACGACTAAGGTACATAAGTCCAAGTGTACAGCGATACATGAATCGTCGAGTTCACTATACCCTCATCGTTCATCAATCTGAATGGTTTGGGACTCCGAGCAAGAATCCAAGGAAGAGTCTGAGTACAAATTGGTAAAATTTATAATTGCAGGAAACGTCCCTACTTACAAAGGATCGTTAATAACCCAAAAGCCTCGAAAGGACTATGTAAGAGAATTCTTCTTAAACATTAAAAGTAGATACATTCAGCCGCAGGACAAAGAGATGCCAGATGCTACGAAATGGAAAGGAAAACCCCTCTTAAACCGAAGAGTTTCTTCCAACTTTATTATACCAAAGGTCAAATACATATACCTCCTTCCATTCAACTGTAAAGTTAAGGACCTTTACATACATGAAATTCGAGTCCAAGTCAATGCCCTATTAAATACGCAATTCCTTTCCTTAAGGACTCAAGACACACCTACAACACAGCACACATAACAAGGAACAAAGAAAAGTAAAATCTTTGAAAGGACAAAGCACTCACATTGGACCCTAAAATCGAATTTATTATTCAAATACTCGTACGCACTGTAATATTACAAATCCTTTTGTGAGTCCCTCATTTCCTCTAAATAATTGAACACGAAGCCATCATCGTCTCGTTTGACATCGAATCATACATCCTAGCCCCTCCATTGCCGTCAATTTCGTTCACATCATTTCCTTACGAGGGCAATTATAAGTAGTTGAATATTATGCATACGCATATCCTTTCCACCATCAATAAGGTACCCCATACATAAGGACATCAAAGGAAAGTGAATGTTTTCGACATCTCTTCCTCGCCGAAAAGTAAATACAAGTAAGGATGTAAGAAGCCAGAGCAAAAGAAAAAAGTACACGAAATTAAAAAAGGAAAGACAGGACTCTGAAGAGGAGAGAACACTCCTTGAACATCCTATGTCCCCGTGGGGCATTGTTTTATTACAAAAGCCATGGAATGTAAGAAACCACCACTACCACCAGCGCATCTGCAATGACATACAAAAAAGCGCGGAACTGTAGCATCCAGCAGATGTACCAACTCCTCCAACTCCTGTATATTGGCTTACACCACCATAAGGACATGCTTACAAGAAGTCCTTTTGAACATTGTTCGTATTTTTGTCTTTTTAGGTCTTTTTTATGGAATTCCTTGGTTTTTTCTTTCGCATTCTCCATGCCAAAGCCATATTTACACAGACAAAGCAATAAAAGGACAAGTGCCTAAAAATTTTACAGAAAAGTAGAGAAACAAAAAAACATAGTCATAGCCAGATCCTTGGTTCCTTTTGCGAGGCACTTACATCAGATACCGCGGCAAACAAGAGCACGAGGATTTAAAAAAAAAAGACCCGTCACCGTGCCTCGTTGTACAGTATTTACGTCGCGGTTTCTCGAGCACTATGCTGTGGATGGTAATCAAGTAGATTCCACCTAATACTCATCAAGGGATTTTATGATTGTTTGTTCATTAAATGAGAAAGAAAGTGGATTTTTAGGACATAAGCTTGTTGATTACAATAATGAAGCGGCAGCGAAGAAAGGAAGCGCCTTAAACCGTGCCAAACAGGCGGAAGTGGAAATTCATAAAAGCAATATTACTCGGGGGGATTACTGGCGGTACTAACTTGTAGTTGCGCGATGGGAATCTGCATTTGCATAGTTAATTTATTTAAGATGACTTCATGGATCATATAATTTACTGGTCGATGTTTTTGTTTATTTTTTTGTTTCCTACGATTTTTTTAATGTCAGTCATAAAGCAGAGAGTAATCAAGTTTTTCACTGTTTTTTGTTCTTCGGTGTAAAGTGAAATTGAAGACACAAATGTGTCCTTACAACGTCCTGGAAAGATAGCTATAGCTTTTCCTAAAAGCGTGTGCCATCCTAATTACCGAGAGACATGGAACCTAATCAGCTGCCTATGTATGCACTCCGGCAAAAGGCGGAAAGCGGCTTTACACGACTTGGCTTTTGCTGGAGACAGCTCGATGAAGGTGTTGGACATAAGGCTTGGATTAGAGCAACCTATACCCTAGGGATTCGTCAGCTTTATATCTTTCGATTGCTTAAAAAAGAAAGACTTCCAACGTACAGTCCAATGCATTCGTCGATAGAGCAGGTGAAAGTGAAACTTGTTACAAAGCTCCCGGGCCTAATGGCTTCAGAAATTAAAGGATACTGCAGGCTTGGGGAAATCTCCAAACAATGTTTAGGGCTGCACTTCATACCAACAGCGTGGAGGGAATTGAAGGCCATCTTCATACGTAAAGCAGGCAAATCAAGTCACATCCGAGCAAAGGGCTACCGACCCATTAGTCTCTTGTCATTCCTTCTCAAGACACTAGAGAGACTTCTAGATGTATAGATTAGAGCCAAGTGTGCTTAATGCGAAGCCCAACTTCCATTAGATTAGATTGTAAATGTGAGGTGGGAGCATGCTACCATATACATATATAACTGCGGCAGTAGATGGGCTTCATCGGTCATGATACCCGAGTTCGTGATGAATTCAAGTAGATCTTCAAACGAGCTAGCAGTTACATATATTCTCTGCTTCAACTGCTAGACTTTACCTATGTTCTGCTGATTCTAGTCCTCGTTACGCATTCAGCAGGGGCTGTCTTGAGCAGTTTTCCAAGTCATGAGGCGTTTTTTGACTTGACATGCCGAACGAAGAATCCTGTGACTATACGAATCTGATTTCTAGTTAAACCTGAAAGCTGCAAAACATCCATTCTAGCTTGTAGCTAGCCTTTGGTATTCGTTCAGTTATGATGAGCTTTGTTTTGTCAGCCAGTTTTTAATACAGCACTTCGCAGTGGTGATGGGTAGAATGGCCTTGGCATCATGAAGGTAGATCCAGATTCTTTTGTGGCTGTTATTTGAATTGATATTCACCCAGGAACGTGTCAAAGTGCGATATGCTCTCTTCTGCGTCGCGGAACACTAGCCGTGGCTTGGTAGTCTAAGATGTCGGTTCGTGAAAATCGAAATATTTTTCGGCTTGATGGCTTTACCATCAAACTAATCCTCTCTTGAAGAGAAGGTGCCTCTGAAGTCATATCTCTGTCTTCCTACCCAAAGGTGTCCATTTCGCAATTGTTCGACGGCCCGTATCGTACTCTTTCCAAAAATTGGATTCTTTGGAGAATAGGACACTCGTAAGAGCTGCATCCTTTAAGTGGAAGGAAGTTGGGATCAGTGTCAGTATGGCTTGAAAGGTGCCAGTCAGTGTGGATTGGGCTGGTAGTTCCTTTATATTCTCTGCACACCTTAAGGTATGTGATCTTGTCTGCTATGGGCCACCAGATAGAATAGGTCTGACGATGGCCGTGTATATCGAGTACATAGTAACGGGCTTGGGGCTCTTCTTAACCAAAAATATTGTCGACTTTATAGAGAGACTTTCCCGTTTAACTGACGATCGGTTATACAGCCGAAATATCTCGCTTTATCCGACATTTGGAGGGTTGTTAGATAGAGTCTCAAGGACTCGATCCGTGGAGTTGTTCTCTTGTTACTGAAGAGGGTAGGGTACTAATTGAAGTATTTCGGTGATGATAGGTATGAACTTTCCTGTCAGCATCACAACTTTGACTCCACTTCGATGTTTTATCTTAAAGAATTGAGTCGCGACCAGTATAGTAGTATAGGAGATAGAACTCCACCTTACGGAATGTTTTCAGACGCCAGCACATATACTTGATAGTTACCCAGTTCTGAGTTGATGTGTCCCCTATGGAGTATGCATTCAATCCAGTTTGAGATTCGGACGGTCGCTAGCATGATTTCTTAGTGACGGAGTGAACTTTTGATCCTCGTTACCACCAGTAGAGCTGTCTTAACAAGTCAGGTTTTAGTATACACATTTTGGGTAGACTTTGTTTGGAGCGAATGGGTAAATCTATCAGACCTTCAAATTTTTGAAGTAGAAACGTGGTAAGTCTAATCAAGGTAAAGCCAATGTGAAGCATTCTACTGTATACTTTTATTTGTGTACCTGGATTCAACGAGGATAGACCCACCACCAGCAACTATCAGCTGTGGTCATCTAAACGAGCTAACTACGCCGAACCCGCTCCATGAGGTGTGCACAACAAACTGCAGACATCCGTCTTCATAACAAAAAATCCTCGTAAAAGTTGATGTTACTGGAGGTTATTGCTCGAAAGGTGAAGTAGCACCGTACCGATGATAAACGACGGTAATTTCCCTACAATGTATTCTCAATTTCGTGATAATACGACTCCTATCCGCACCAAGTAAGGTTCAATTGATGATGAACCTCTTCTCTCTATTTACACCTTCATCAGCAACATTGTAACGAAATCCTGCGCACAAGCATTCAACACATTCTGCTGGTGTGTACTCCTAGTGCCGGCAAATCTATACGCGCTCTTCGAGCACGATTTTCCAATCACAATTTACTCTCATACCTGGCGAATTTATTTGAGAAGCGCACTCATTCCCTTCCGGGGATTTAAGTATCTATGCATCTGTTCTTCGATTTTACCTGCAAACTCATACCGTACCACTGGTGCAGCGTTAATAATGCCAATAAATTCCGACTGCTTAATTGAAGAAAGGACGATTTGCCGGCTTACCAGATGTCTTCTTCGTTCTTCTTTTGGTTCTCGTAAACCTGGATGTGGATATCATTGAATCCATTGATTGCGATCGAATCGGTTGCATGAATATATTTTCAATAATCTCCTCGTTTGAACTACTCTTCTTGTTGTTTGGGTGGTCTATGCGAGTTCGGTTGCAATGAAAATGGTCAGGATACTCGTATCTGTGTGGAACAAGCCTACCAATGAAGGCGTTGCCTAGATGCAGTTCAGTTGATTTCGGGTGATGCGCACAATATATATTGCACACGTTACGGAAGGAGGTGAAGATCTGTATCGATTTTATATTGGTGCCCTCAGGCGAATCCGAAGACCAAGTAGCTATCAATCAAAAGGTAATTTCATGCTTTGCGAACTTACAAGATGTGGGTTAAGTAGGGGATCTTGATTTATGGTTTTATTGGCAACAGATCCCAGAGATTATGGACAACAATGAGGAAGTTCTGTTTTTTTTTTTTATTTCTTAAATGTCAGATACATATACTGAATCAATCCAACGTTTGACAGTGACGTTTATACTGTCAATGGATGATCAGAGCGAGCTGAGAGAAGAGTGCCGATGCATATCTTGGAAAAAACCCCAGAGTAAGAAAAAAACAGCGAAAAGGAAACCCCTCTGGTCACCCTATACATTACCAACATTCAGACGCCAATGTATGCTATAAACCCTTCCTCGTCGTTAAAACACCAACTGAAGGGAAGAAAGTAATTCACAAAAAAAAAAAAAATAAAAAATAAAAACCAAAATGTAAAGCAGCAGAGGAGTCATTAAAGTGTTTCCACCTCACCGACTTCCCCGTTTGCAATTCTAACTTTTACGTTCGACGCTTTATCCTTTGCATGCACTTGAATTTCGACTCTGCTATCCTTTGGAAAAAGTCGTAAAATTTTGTTGTTTTTTTTTACCAGCAAAACAACATTTTCACCTCACAGATACCAACGCTGAACAAGACGAAACTCTTTTCGTTAGGGTTGCACTTGACACCCAGTGTTCAGGAAGCAGGACACAGCCACCGCCACCATAGAGGAGTATCTAACTTTAAATTGCTGCCAGTCATTGAATAGGAGAACAGGAGTTTCCTCTCCTTGATTCGTCAAAGGTGCGTAAAAATAATGTGACGTTACGTGAAAAACGTGTCACTGCAGCCGTTTCAGATGCCATCGTTTGTTAACTCAGATGAAATAAGGTGGCAAGTTGTGTTGAGGTTATTTTTTTTTGTTTTCTTTACTTCTTTTGTGTGCTCCTTGGGTTTTTATTATCCTTTTGGAGGAAAACACAATTTATGCGGGAGTAATTGTTGTTGGTGTTGTTGTGCGGACTTAAGATGGTTCCTACATTCATTTTTTGTAAATTGGAGCAGTCCGTAGGGCATTGGCAAGGTGTGGAAGGATTGGGAAAGAGCACTGCAAGTCGAACTGCAAGTCCAATTAAAGGATTTTTTCTTAAGAGGATGAGTATGAGAAGCAGAAGGTAAAGTGGTCATTAGTGGAGATTTGGAGTTTTTTTCGGTCCTAAGTCTCGATGCATTTTGATGAGTTCATGAAGTTGTTTTTGTATTGTGCATGGATTTTCCTGTTTTTAGAAGGACTTGGGATTGAAGATACTTTTTGATTTTGAGTATCGATACGTGTCGGTGAAACTCTTGAAGAAGTCAGGCCGGGGATGCACGATTGTGAACGTGCAGGCCAGGCAATATGCAACGTACGGCAGATGGAGGATTGGGAACGTATAGCTATGCTTGTGTTGGAAACGATAAGTGTGGCCAGGATCTACGAGTTGTTATCACGGAAATACACAGTAGGTGGTACCTTCTTAAGGGATCAGTTCAAGCAACTTTGACTGAGTGTTTAGTATAATCTCTAGAAAACAGAGCCACGAAAGGCAGAAGAACATTCTGGATATACTGCAAGGCTTTTGGTAAGACGTGGGGTTTGAAAGCGGAGTAGGTTTACTTGCATAGCTAGGCCCATTCTACTTTATGTCCTTTCACTACCCCCACAGTAGTCATGGAGACAGTTGAACTTACTGCCTATAGGACTAGAGGTGAGTAGATCACCTAGATTGATTGCTATTGGACTTAAAACTGAGGGGCATTTCAACATACGAACTGCTACGGGAAAGAGGGCTATTTGAAAGGAAGTGCAAATGTTTCTAGACTCTAAAGGGCTCTAAGGTAAGGAAACCACTTTAACTCAAGAAATACTCCTCAAACGCAAAGAATGGCGGCGGGGTTTAGGAGTTCTAAACGAGAATGGTATAGAAGTGTACGTGAATGGGATCACACGATGGAGAATCGGGAGAGGGGCCTATCTCCGAACGCCACATCGCAATCATGCAGTCCATCTGGAATAATGTATGACTGTCTTCTAGATTTAGACTAGATACTTACAAATCTAAGAACCAACTCGAAATTGGTGCAGAAATGCATGGGTACCAAGTCACTGCCATATATGTACCAGCGATTGCAGCGGTGGATGAACTGGAGAAGAAGGAGTTTTAAAAGTTGGAAAAACTGCATTCAGCTCCTCGTTCGCAATGACATCGAGAACATATGGAAAAGACTTTAAGTTTCCAAAGCCGCCAAGGGGCACTAAACATTCACGACATCCTCAGGGAAATAGGGCCCCCGATCGAGGCCGTCGGTCTGTACACCCGATACATCAACCTGAACTAACACGCTTACAGCCTGGGTGTGATCAAGCATCTGGCAGAATGCAAAGAAAAGGAAGAAAGCCTCAAGTACTTCCCCTTCGAATGTCCTGTAGTAGAATACTAAGGTGACAGTAGCCGTCTTGCTGACTGTTGCTTGAGAAACGTGAAAAGACTAAGTTTTAAGGCCTTCAGCACTGTATGCGTTGTGATGGACACAGCTCAGGTTGACATCTTAGGAGTGATATAAGTATGTCCTAAAGCTTGATAAAACTTATACCATTTGCGAGGATTGAATAGAAGTGGCTTAAACATTCTTATGGAACCCATTTTGCCCATAAATATAAGCGGCTTAAGCTTATTTAAGTCCTGTCTTGAGCCAAGATGAACCCAGATTTCTGCTTCTCCTTGCCAATGTTGCTGACAAGTTTACAGAGCTTGTCTCGGTTGATAAGATTGTCTGCCCAGAAATGTTCCACTGAACTTGGTCTTTCCATACACAATCTTGGAAAGAAGTTGTGGGTCTCTGAGCTTGACTGATAGTCTCTTTGAAAAAAGCCTACTCACGAAGGTAGGCTAAGAGTATTCTCTAGTTCAGTCGTGACATCAAGGCTATCCTCTTAGTGCCTTACATGGGGTTGCTTTTCCATTCCTGGTAAACAAAGAATTAAAATATAGCTTTGCTGCTGAGAATACAGACCTATTAGTTCCGGTTGACCACTTAGCTTCTAGCTTCTACCTCCATCATCATACACGTCTAATGGCTTCGACTAAAATCCGAAATCCGTACTTTACCGACTTTCCCTTAGTAGGGATGCCTTCATAAATCGAATCAACGCTTAGCATGCTTCCGTTCTACTACTGAGTCCATTGGAAACATGAAAGAATTCATACGAATGGTGGAACGTTTAGAAAGTCCTTTGCTACGAAACCATCGTTGGAAGCTCGCTTCCGAATAAATAGACATATCCCACGCAACCCGTAATAACTCTTAATTAACATGCTCCTTGTAAGATGTCCTGTTTTATGATGTCAAAGGCTCTTGCCCCCTGATCACTTAACAAGTAAATCTCCTAAGTTTCACCAGGACATACGTATCCCTTACAGCCTTTCGCATATAAAAATAAATTGAAGTACACCCCATGACACTGTCACAAGAAATAGAAACGCATAATTGGCGTTCCTCAGGACATCGCTCATATCTAGGACGAAAGTGTACAATTTATCTCCTCCACATCATCATTAGCTAGCTGCACTTCCTAGTAACGGGGGTGTTGGTTGTTGACAAAGTAAAACTTTTCCTCCACCAGTAAATCTCTCTCTCCCATTAAGCCCCCATAATGGTGACTAATTAGGCAACTCACGCACACACTCAGAGCGACCAACTGCTTCCTATTTTTGCTCAGATGGACTACCAAAGAAAAAAACTCCCCTAATTGGCAGCAAAATGAAACCCATCCCACTCCATCGACCTTTTAAGCTGTGTGTTGTGCAGACTGATTGAATGTTTTTTGAAGAAAGGATTTTGGTCTCTTTGATGGCCCACAAGGACTTTCTCCATCCATTCGTGGAGGTTGCACGATAGGACGAAGGGAAGTGCAGAACTGACAATTAAAATGTTTTACCCGACTGAACTGAAATGGTATTTAATTTTTTTTTTCTTTCTATTTTCAGAGAGGAATGTGGACATCGGAGCAAACAACCAACGATCACCATCGAATCCTTTAGAAATCACAAGACGCCCGTCTGTCAATCGTGGGGGCAATTTCAATTCGGTTCCACCATTTAGAGACTACAATCCATTGCCGTCAACGCCTCCGCCATCGTATACGCCAAGAAAGTCCCAACAGCCGTATCGGCAGCAAGAAGTTGCTAGTAATGGACACAATGTTGGTACCAGACCGGTGCCAGTCCGAGCCGTAAGTGGTGCGGTGGAGGAAGGAGTGGAAAGTCTTGCAGCTGCAGGCAACAATCGATGCAGACGTAATGAGTCCGAAAGTAGTGACACCAGTGGGAGTAGCCGAAGCAACAGTAGCACCAGCAGCCGAAGTAACAACAACAGTCCAAGTAGCGATGAGGATGATGACATCAACAATGGGTTCTCAAGGAGAAATGCTCCTCTTCGAGTAAATGGTAAGGGCCAACATCCAAGACGGGGATGCTTTGTATGTAAATTGTTTGCAGGGACTTATTGTTTGCCAGGAAGTTATTGTCAGGGAAATGAGTCTCGTTCGTTCCAAGGGTTGAACAGTATTTGTGTGAGATACTTGACACAGTTTAGGACCGCTTGGAGTTTTCTCAATTATTTGTAAGGAGTCTTTGGAATGATTAATGGAACAATGTCTGATGGTTTAGTCTTAAGTGGATGGAGATGTTGTTGTCCTTTTGTTTGAGGGATTTCTGTGATCCATTGGACGAATCGGGCACTTGAACATTGAGTGAGTCATGCTGTCCAATGGTTCTTCTCCTCCTCCTGCCGGTCTTCGACAATGGTGGGCTGCTATTTTATGTGAATTGGGTAGCCTAGCATCACCCCTTAATAGATGGATGTCCGTGTTTGGTTGCCAGAACAGTACCTACTTCCAGGTTGAAATCAGACTCAAGTAAAAGATACAGTCTGGCATGGCCAATCTCTTTCCTGACTATCATGTAACTATCATCCTATCTTTTTTGAAAAGATAGATCTTCCCCAAAAGAATTTCAATACATCGCAGTTACTAATTTCTTCTCCTCTCCTTACAGATGCATATTGTCCAGATCTTCTAAACGCCTGCGCACTGATACTTCCCTCCCAAGAGACTGATTCATCACCCGAACGCCAAAGTCGAAGTTTTAGAAGAAATCATAACGCCCGAGGGGCTCCATCGAATCGCCCCTCATCGTACTCATCCTCCGACTACGCTGAAATCGATGAATTTTCAATCCCATTCGCTGGTAATAACAATGTCCTGGCATCAGCAAAAAGTACACCAGAGCTCTATCACCAAAGACCGCCGATCAGCGAAGGATGTGTAACCGATTCGACTACAGCACAACAGCTGAATCAAATGGGTCAGAATCTAAGCCTACGTAGGCCACGTATATCATTGACTTGGGTTCTCAGAGAGCAACAGAATCACCAGCAACAACAGCAGCAACAGCAACAAGAACAACAAACCGAACAGGACAACGAGCATCTGAACAACAATAATGCCACAAGAATTGATGGCAAACCAAAGCTATCGGCGGGACTTGAGTTTAAGAAAAAGCTCAAGGGAAAAGCTAAGGAGCAGGATAAGCTGTTCAATGAGAAATATGTCAGTAATCACAACCTCCAGGAGTACCAAGAGAAACGAGAGCCATCCAAGGATCTCATGTTTGTCTGTACCCCTTCAAGACAGCCGATATCGGTCAAGTCTGGCGACACCACTACCGCACCGGACTCGATCATCAGACGGCGCATTGAGTCAAAGAAAATCCTCGAGAAGAAGTGCTTCAAAGCGAGCGAGAATAATGTTCTAGAGAAGTGTGAGAAGGAAGATGCAAAGTCCCTTAAGGGCACCTATTCCGAGCCTAGTCTTATAGCGGCCAGCGAAGGCCACCACCGTCGGCATCGGCACCGAAAGCGTCGTGATCGAAATCGCGTACAGAAGTTCGGCTACGAAATTCGTAACGTGGATGAGTTCCTGTCGAAGTGTTCGCTGGCCTCGCCTGGCAATATTCCCGTCGTGTTGTCCTCGTCAAGCACGCTCTATCAAACCCGTCCCGGTGGATATCAGATTGAGATACCCCTCCCGCTGGGTATGGTGGTGAATGCGGTTTTCAAGAATCAAAACTGGCTATATGTACAAACCCCACACGCCGAGGAGGGTTATGTCGGCTATGCGGCTTGCCTGCCGCTTGGTATTCTGCCACCTGCAGCGAGGGGGAACTCTACCTCCAAGCCGACACCGTGTTGGGAGACAAATGGCGATGTTTTTCCACGTCCCTGCGGCAATATGACCGACAGTGAGAAGGAGATCCGCCTCAGAGGCGGCACGAGATCAGACGGCGCTCGAACACCACGCCTTAGACGCCTTCCACCCAGCGGGACACTGGAGCATCACGTAGATAAACTATATCTACGCGCTGCAAGTCAACCAAAGCTCGCTGAAAAGGCATACGCCCAGCTTAAGTCCACGACTCTGTACAAGAAACCGGCACCTATTGCTAAGGCCGTAGCGCCCACTCTAACGCCTGCCGCTTCGCCTGCTATAGTCACCTCATGCAACGCCTCAGTCAGGACGTCCAATGATGAATACTTTGTCCTGCAGCAGCAAAAGTCAAAGCTGGTCCAAAAGCAACAGTGTCTGATGAATCAGAAGGCGGCCATGGCCGCTGCCACAGCCTCATCACACACCCGAAGTCTGCGGCAGACTCTAGTAGCCATCATGAGCGACTATGCCACGGAGAGTATCACCCTGCAAAAGGGCGAGATTGTCACGCTCTGCGAGTGTCGTGAGTCAAAGGATCACCGCCAGTGGTTCTATGTCAGGACTCGTGACGGTCGCGAGGGTTATATCCCCGCCGAGGTTGCCGGCCATGGATTCCTTTAAACAACGACCGCCGGGGCCGGGTCTAAATTTGTTTACTTTTAAGGATCTACTTGTATTGTATTGCTAAATATTTAACTCACCAAATGTTTGTAATTTTTTTTTTTGTTTAACAACAATAAGTGTAATGAAGATGTAGAGATGTTATTAGTAACCGTTTTTGCTAAGGAAATGTGTAATTATTATAAAAAAAAATGAATAACTTAATAATAATGCTAATTTATTAAATATTATGAGTGACTTGGACTGGTTTGATTACATAGGAGGAGGTTCTAGTAAGGATTGCAAGGATGTGAGGGATGTACTTAGTATGAAGGCAAGTTATGAAAGTTGTTAGCTTCAATGGGTAAGATACGCAGAACAGGTCATAGATACTTTTCATCCGATGGCTGAACAATTATTCCTGCTTTAGAAGCTAGACTGGCATCACATAGGTAAGGTATGACGCTGATTGCTGTTCAAGTGAAAGGTAAATGTATCAGAAATTGGAAGCGACCTATTCAGGGGAGCACTGGCCTTAATACGGGCTCGGAAATCAGCTATTCCTCTAACAAGAAATTCTTTCTAAAAGTGCATCATCAGAAGACACTGCTTAAGGGTGAGAGATTAAGAAAGTACACCAACGAGTCGCAAACAGCTACTGTATGGGCGAACAGCTTTACCGAGCTCAAGTTGCTATTATTGACGAAATCTTGTGCCGAAGTTCCACACCTCTACTGCTGACTTCTCTTTCCCCTGCGAAGATCAAACTACGAACTAGGTTTAGGGTAAAGTGCAACCAAGATCCTGAACTCAAAATTATACATGAGGAAGAGGTTCAAATTCGTCAGTTCTTCGTTGAGTAGATGCATTCTGGGTCTCATTAAAGTTTAGAATTACAAAAGAGCAGGCGTCACACAGCTTCCTCTGTCATAGTCGCCCATAGATCGGTTCCATCACATAGAAGGCACCTTCAACGACATAAACCAGATGTAATAGTAAATGTTCTCAGAAATTTGAAGATCAGGGCTAGCACTAGTCACTAGATCAACCAGATGCTTGTCATTAGTCAAAAATCTAGCCAATGGAAAAGTCTACAACCTAGAATAACTCACAGGATCTACATCTCAATCATAAGACAGGTATCCCAGCCTTAGAAAATGCTTTAAAACACGATCATCTACTAAAACTGCATACAGCTTGTCTATGCATAAGCGGAGCTATACGTACCACTCCCTCTACGGCACTGGATATTACATTTCCTCTGATATCTCTCGCCTTCGAAGAGAATTTCTTAATGCCTCCATTTTGAATAAATCCCAAATCACTCCCGAAAACACGGACTACACCAGACAGAGACTACACGGACAGAGAAAAACTTCGCAGTGACCATCCCTTTCAAATCACTTTGAAAAAATGATGCACTTTTAGAGGATGAGTCGAGTACCTTCTGCACTGACGATTCAGAGACCAAGTCCAATGTTAAAAGAGGTGCTTTCTGTGACAGTCTTCACCTTAAACTCTCATTCGGGCGATGGTTAGAGAAAGACGTTATAACTGCTCGAGATAATCGTATCCTTTGGAACAGCCAAGCAGTTCTCAAATCTATTGAATCGACCTGTAATAACTCTTTAGTAGGTCTAAACTTGGCCGGGGCATAGTGACATCCCAGATAATTATAAGGCCGATGAACTCGTCATGTGTTGCTGGATTTGAAATTCTCGGCACCACAATAGGCATCATCACTGGAGACTGTCTAATAGACAAGACACAAGGCTGAGGATTGGAGAAAAAAAACCATTTAATTGATCTGACGAATATAGATATTAAGAATCTCTTACACTTCGCACAAATGAACCAAACCAACATGGAAAACCACAAGGAAGGGTTTAACCACCACAACTGTTGGTACTGAGAATGAATCACTTCTAGTTCTATGGTATTGTTCGCTTGCTTGGAAATCTGTCCGAAAAATATGCACTGGCTATATACTCATGTATGGAATGGTAGTCTATGCCATAACCATGGTATAGCTTGATCATGTGATGAGTATCATTGGACACAGTTGCAGGCATACCGTCCATATAGTCATAGTATAAAAATCTGTCAGAATCCAGATTCAAGATAATCTACCATTCTGCAATCCTGAACTGGTAACGCACACTCTTATTTCATACTGAGACAAGCTGCAGAATCTCAGAGGAAAAAACCTCGTTTCATCACCTACCTCACAAGTATTTGATCATCTTTCATAACCTTATCTTCAATAAAAATTATGCGAGGGTAGATCCAGTATAATTCTCCTAAAACCTAGCAAATATGAACTCTAAGTGCCCTTTAGTGTCTCGGTTAGCTCTGCACAGTCCCTGAATTTTAGCTTAAATATGCCTGATCATCACGACTTTGAGGTAATAAGGGATTTCATCGACCTCGGCTCTGCTATAACCTCGGAAAACAACACCTCAGCAGAAATAAGACGAAGAATAACTCTTGCCAATCGCTGTTTCTTTGGGCTGAGAAGGCAATTGAGTAGTAGAGCCCTATCCCGAAGAACTAAGGAGACTCTTCGAGATAAAGATTCTTCGTCTAATTTTCGATCCCTTTTGCATTGACGGGCTTTGGAGGAGGATATTCAACGACGAACTATACGAGCTGTACATCGACCTAGTCAGAAAAATGCGTATCAATCGTTCAAGATGGCTAGGACATGTAGAGCGAATGAACACCAACGCGCCGGCCTGTAGCGTCTTCGAATCAAACCCGGAGGGACAACGCAGTAGAGGAAGAGCTCGCCTTAGGTGGTGCGCACAAGTAGAAAGGGACCTCAACCGACTTGGAATGCGCAGCTGGAAGCAGTTAGCTAAGGACCGGGCTAACTGGAGCGGCTTGTTGGTTTAGGCCCAAGCTCACCCCGAACTGTAGCACCACCTAAGTATGTAAGTAAATATGGCTGGTTTCCCTTATCATAGTTTTCAAATATATTCTTCGTGTCCACCGTCAGATAAACACATTAATTTCATTTCCAAGAATTGTCGACTGATTCGGTATGTCTGAACTGCCTTTACCAACATTTTTCGACAGGATACCTATAGTATTCCAGACGATAGCTGTATTAAAATCAAAACACCTCTATTCTTGTAAATATTCTTTATTTGAAAATATGTAGGTAAATATGAATTTGATGTTTTTTTTTTTGAATACACTCACAATTTGGGGAATTCTACGTAACCTAACATTTCAAAAAATACAATTCAATTAAATCTACGTCTCATCATGCATGCACAACCAAATTGCATGGAGAAAACTCTCTCATGTTGAATACAATAAAAAAAAAATCAAAATAATTTTGAAAAATACAATTTTGCTATAAAATTGAATTTCTGAAACGAATTTATCGTCCCACCAATAAAATGTGAGACGTTTAAAAATATTCTCTTTTTCTTGATTTATTTTTTAATCTAAATATGGTTTGTATATAAAATATATTTTGTGTTTGTTTTTTTTTGCACAGAATTCACGTTTTCTTACAGAAATTTTGTTACCACGAAGAGTATGTATTTGTTTTTTTTCATAAAACGGATTAAAGTGGTTATTGCTTATAATTTGTGAATTCTAATATATTTAAGGATTAATGAATTTAATATTGTTGTACATAGATATATATTTTGTTTACTCTGTTCTCGCACTTTTCTTAGAATAATTAAATAAAAAAAAAATTAAATTAAACAAAAAATAAAGCAATATATACACAAACGAACAAAAATATTAATTTAACGTCGAAAATTAAATTATTTAAATTATTAAAATCAACGGAAATTCACAGCTGAACAAGTATCTTTCAGTCATTAATTCCATTCAAGAAATATTGAGCAAAGCGGATGTCTTAAAGCAATTTTGGCAATTTGTTTTCTTTTTCGTTTTTTCATTTTAAATTTTGTTGTAAGGTTTTAAGGAAAATTTTAGAATTGGTTATGTGTAGTTTAGATTGTTTTTGAGTAGTGTCGAATGTTTTTTTTTACTTAGGATTTGTGAAAACTGGGTCTAGGGTGGAAGGGTTTTGCAGCTTGGAAAAGAGCTGACAATGAAACAGGGTATAGAGTTGCTCGTAGCAGGGAAGAATTGTCTCAACAACCAAATGAATGAAATGGCAAGTGACTACTCCAATCAGGAAAAAGCTTTGGACCAACGATGTTTCTATTGAATACATTTTTCGACCAGAAAATGGGTCAGGAACCAAAGGCCACAGCTATTCAAAAACGAGGGTTATGGTGAGCAGGTTTCATGGAGATGGCGGGTTAAGAAATAGAAGGTGAAAACCGGTGACAGCGCCTTTTTTTCCCTTTTTTTAGACTTATAGTCACAGAGATACAAAACCAGTGGCAGCGTGAATATAAACACGAAATAGAAGTCAAAATAACTAACGCACCTTTCAAGGGAGTGTGCCCAGTGTTCCTGATGGTAACAAATGCGATCAAAGGGGCAACTTACTCTTGCGACTCAGCTGGTTAGCCCTGTTTCTGTTGGATTTTGTTAGCAAAATTAGACACATTTAGATACGCAACTCAGTGCGATGTGTAAAATTAAATAATTCTTTTGTTTAAAAATATTGAAAAAAGTATTTATACATCCGACACTATGTAACACTAACTTGATTTTTTTTTTTACAAAACTTCTCTATAAATCACAACAAAATTTGTTTGTAAAACCAATAACAATGAAATAAATTAAAACCCTGTGCTCATTTCTGTAAGCCTAGATACACAGATAAAACATATGATGGTTCAATAGAGTACTACAACACTAGTATTCGAAATATCGCGTAACACTAAATTCTAAAATATGATACAAAAAATTGCTTTTATTCGATTTAATATAATGGATATTGTTCACCTTCATGTAACAAGATGGTGTTTTTTTTGTTTATTTTTTTGGAGAAACACTCGAACTGGCGGACGCTGTCGAAACGTCCATGTTGTCACAGATACTATCACATGTAGTCTCTTCACTGTCCTCGGCATCGGCCTCGCATTTCTTCTCCAATAGTGCTGACATAGCCTTAAGATTGCTGGGCTTTTCCTCGTCACTATTGATGTTGAGAATGGTGTCTTTCATGAGATGGTAGTGTGGCTTAAATGAAGTACTTGGCCGGGAGTAATCCAAGTGATCGTATTCATCTGGGGAGAAAATGTCAAATCCTGTGTTAGAAGTTAGGTAATAGTATTATGAGTTTGTGTTTGATGGACAAGGGTGTGACGACTTAGGTATCTTACCGTCGGGAAACAGCTTCTTTCGATATTCCTTAACTAGGGATGCATTGTTTTTAAGGGGGAGATGGGGAGAAGAAATTAACAAATGTTTCATGCCAGAACTTTGAAAAATGTTTTGTTTTTAAAAAAATCTATTTCATAGACACTTCAGCATCATGCTAGGATTTGGAAAGAGGCTTTTAAGGTCTACTTGCTGGGTGGGTTTCTACATGTGGGTGGGTTTCAAGCATTAAGTGTTTTAAGCCATATTAAACTGGTTTTGGTATAGTAGATGAGTGAAGCTAATCTGTCATCAATTAGAATTTAGAATTATTTTCAGATCTACAGTCTTCGATCCGTGCCCCTTATTCAATTATAACTAATCTACCGGAAATTTTGGTACAAAGGCTTCATTGTGAAAATGACAAGGTTTATCTAACAACTAGTGCCAAATGCTAATTTTGTAAGAGTATGTACCTAGAACATACAAAGTTCATACCTAAATCCTACTAATTACAAGGTTTGTATTGCTAGTAGAGTTCATGGATAGCCCTGATAGAGTCCTAACATATTTCATTCTTAAAATTATAGAAATACAAATAAATTGTCGTACTGAAGGCCGACTACAATTGTTTTCTTTTTGCTTACAGAACCGGCAAGCCTATGTAGGTCGTCCTCTCCATCTTGCCAAAAAGATAGAAGGGTTACACCGCTCCAAGGAAATAGTCCTACATGGGCTAAACATTGAAAACGATGTCAATAACATTAGTTATGAGTCGATAGTAAAGGTAAATAGATTGAAGATTCGATAAACCAAAGGAAAGTCGTATAATCCCTTGCTACTTCGGAGGAACTCTTGGGAATGAACTTGCGGTCAAGTTGTAAAAAAGAAAATTAGCACCAAACCTATAGGTATGCCTTAAGTCACCAAAACGTACAAGAAATGCTTTGTTATTGTATCATCATCAGGGACATAGTTAAGAAGTTGCACCAGTGTTGTTCGACAATGAACCCTATAATTCGCAGATGCCTTGTTAACGCCCCATGCCCCACAAGGAGGTACAGCAACTAAACAAGAAACCAACAGCTAGCATCAACATGGAGTTGGAAATCATAATTGTTTTCTAGAAAACTCACATTTCTTTCACAAAATTAGCAACATCAAGCAAATGCCCAACCATTAGAAAATGTTTGAGTCTCACTTGTTGATTCTCAATATTTGAACGAAGTCGACTTTCCAGTTTGGGAATAAGGTAAAGTCAGTAAATTTGCTTGGTATCTTCATGATCTAGTATTGAGTCTTTAAACAGACAAAGTCTTTAATGCAAGTGTCCCAGCAAGGAACAATAAAAAGTGTCAGCTCTAGCGAAAGCAAGAAGCTTACACTAGCAGCAACGAATCTTTGCATTCGAAACAGACTATACACAGAACTTTGTTAGATTCTGAAACTAAGGCCATCTATTGTTACAATTCCTTGTAAACCATTTGGGTTACAATGGATACAAGCATTTGTTGTTACACTCAGGATCAAAAATAAAGATACACTTTGTTTAGTTTTGTTTTGTATTTATGAACATTTTAAACAACGCTCATCGCCTTTTAAACTTGTGACATTGGAATTGTGTTGATCCTAAATTATTTTTGATTATTTAATTTTTGGCATCTCACGTGTACTTCCCTGGCTTTAAGGTCTCATGGGAGAATTGAGTGATATAAATCACACAATTTGTTTGAATGTAAGGTCTCTTAAGCTTCTTCTTAAATTTGTCCACTTTGTAGATACTTTGTGTGTCTAGATCATATTCTGAGTTTGCTTACCACTATATCATGACCACTTCGTACCGTTTGGGAAATACTATGGAACCTGCTTATGACTTGAATACCTCTATTGTACAAAAGAATAACATGTCTATCTGTTGATTTTAAAAGGTTTTGTACAATTATAGCCTATATTCAAGCACATATGGAAAGAAATAAGTAAAATGTGACAAAGGTATATATCTATTTATTATCTGTCCATATTTCATTATACATAAAAGACTCCAGGCCGGCGATTTTGAAAAAAATGCCATCTGGTTTTGAAATAAGCTCTGTTATCGCATTGTCCTATAAAAAGTATAATTTGATTGACTTAAACGTTTCAAATCTTACAACATTCACATAACAACTAAGTTTGGACGAAGTGTTCCACTTTGATTGGTGAACTGACATGAATGAATCGATGTAGTAAGAATTATGACAACCTTAACTGTTCTCTAGCTCTTCCCTTTCCCTTTTACCAAGCCATGAGGACACAAAGAATAACTAGTAGTACAAAGTAGGTACGGAATTCTCCACACTACTCATTGTTTGAACTTACCAGGATCCTTATAGCCTTCCTTTTGTTTAATTTCATCATAAACATGCTCCTCCTTCAGTGGATCCTCTATACTGTTGTAAACATTTGGATTAGTGAGATCTGCATTTAGATTCTTTTGCAACATATCACTGTTATAGTTGATGGAGTATGTTCCAGCTGTTAGGGATATAGAAAAATCAATAATGTCCTGCAACAAGTCCACATTATGCAAGTTACCTCGACTGCTTGCATTCGAATCATCTCCATACTCGGAATTCGTGCGATCTAGATTATTCATTTTCGGACGTAAATTGTTAAGCAATCGTGTGTCGGGTCCTTGGAATCCATAAACGGGATTATCAAAGTTATGACGATCCGGATATGTCCCATGAGGATCGGTAATGTACTGCACGTGTTGGATCTCAGTTTTAAGATTTGAAACACGACGACGATAATAGAATACAACGGCAACAACAATGCCAACGAATAGAATAGCCAGCACAAGTCCCCAAGCCAGACCAGCACGACTAGCTGTTGATAGAAAAAAACCAAATGAAATTCTCTGCTCGGACTTACATTTTACTTCAGCTTGGACTTACAATCGACTTCAGCTTCTTGCAACCTCTGTGCGCCTGTAGGAACGGTACAGTTATCACCGCTGAATCCTTGCCGACAAACACAACCCTTTGCTGCATGGCATACGAAGTTTTGACTTTGACATTCACAAGTACGCATACAATGCAAACCATAGAAGCCCTCAGGACATACTAAAAACGAAATCATTATAAAATTTTCCACAGTGAAGGCTTGTATCTAGTTACCTTCGTCACACCGTGTTCCCATCCAACCTGGCTGGCAAATGCACAAACCATCGTTCTTCCTGCATCCCTCATGGTTCTGACAGCGGCATTTGTGAGCACAATTCGATCCATAGAAGTCATTTGGACAAGCTGCATTGCAATTGGCGCCAGTCCAACCCGGCAAACACTGACACTGTCCCGTGATGTGACTGCACTCACTGCCATGCTCGCAAGTACACTTAAGTCCACACCCTGGACCATACAAACCCGATGGACAGGGATTCTCGCACGTGATTCCAACATATCCTGGCCTGCAGACATACTCGCCAGTAATATGATCACAACTCTTGTTTCCTACAGAATAAGGCATAAAGAAAAAAATTCCAAAATGTTGCACTTGTAACTCACCATGAATGATGGCAGGACATTTCTCCTTGCACCCGGCTCCATAGAACCCCTTCTGGCATGGCTTGGAACAGTCATCTCCCGTCCAACCCTTAGAACAGATGCATTTACCAGTCTCCGCGTCGCATGATGAATTATTCATACATCTGCAAACTTGATCACAATTCTCTCCATAATAACCAGGTGGGCATTGTGTCTCACAATGGACTCCTACACAACGTCCGTGTTCGCGCATGGTAACGAAAACCCCCACAAATAAGGGACCAACAAAACGATAAACAAAACAAAACAAACACAAGCGAAAAACATCGCAAATAAACAAACAAATTAATTTTGATTTAAAAAATTATAAAAAATTTAATGATAAATGCATGTGTGTATGAAAAGTATAAGATATAGGGGCATGCAGTCAGGATTTACAAACTATAGAGGCATGCTCTTTGAAAAGGAAAGGATTTTCAACATGCACAGCAGAACAAGTACTCTGTTTACAAAAGGATCATACTACGAATGATTTGGTCAGAAAAGTTACACTTTTTTTTCGAACTTTAGCATCGAGTTTAGCATGAACATTTGTTATTAAAGGTGACGTTCCTCAGGGGTCTATCCTTTCACCTATTCTATTTTGTCTTCAATTTGCTTCAGATGCAAAGAGAACACAATCGGGTACGTTTGGGAAATGGAACTCATCTACTGAACCGCATTTTCCTTCAAATACATAGATCACAACAAAAGGTGCAAGTAAAACCCGAATTAGAGTATTGTTTCCATGCTTGAAGTTCGGATCTAAGGAATTGGTTACATCTACCCGACGGATGAAAGGCAAACTCTTCTTAGCCTAGCAAACAAAAGGCTTTCTAAAAATTGAAAAACACTGCCTTCTTTAAAGCGAATTCTGTTGTCAGTCACGGATACATTAAACAGCAGCTTGAAGCTGTAAAAGTAGCTTTAGCCGGACGATAAAATATATTGCAATAGTCTGATGGAAGAAACCTAAAAGTGGAGTAAACATACTCTAGTCTGCGTATTAACGTGCTAAAAGGGCGTCAAACGACTTCCGCCAATACTGATGATGATGAAGTACTAGCTTTCGACTCAGTATGCAATTATTCTGTACCAGCATACTTTTCCGGAGAGGACTTGTAAAAAAGAACATAGCTTTGGGCTTAGGTATAACTTGAAGTTCAAAAGTTAAAGGTGAGGTTTATACTGCCTTGTGTTTCGGTTTTTATAGATTCCAAATGTTTTATAAAATACTGCTCCGCTTGGCTCCGCTAAGTACGTCTATTCTATTCTTGTTAAATGCAAAAACTTGTTTATTTATTCTAACTGGATGCTTTGAACGATCTGTACTTAAAATCTTGTAGATACTAGTTTTGCGTGCTAACTAAGATCCAATACTAAACTGGCTAACAGTTTAAACTTTCGAGCGATAGTTGAGGAAATTTACAGAAGTATCTCAAGAAACAAATGATATTTTGATAGAAGTGATACATCACTAGGAAACATTTTGCAGGTTTAGATAGAAAAGCATAACAATTGACAATATTCCTAGTGGGATGAGAGATGCGAACCAGGCACACACTGTGTAGGGTTCCAAACGAGTCTAAATGAATTCTAAAATCTCGTTAGACTCTACCAAGATAGAAGTTGTCAGCAAAGACCGAAGAAGCCAAGTGTGGTAGTAGCTACAGTTGATAGCCTAAAAATAGTGACTGCAAGTCTAGGTCTAGTAAGAAGCTATTCAAATATCACTTGAGCTTCGGGAAGATAAGACATAGGTCTCTGATTCAAAACAGTGTTCCAGCAGTTAAAAGTAAGACCATCGACTAGATGGAAAGATGATGACTGTCAATGAAATATTCAATCCCCGCAAATAGTAGATCCAACTAGTATAATCCAACCACCACTCTGAGTATTGAAAGTGTGTAGAGTAGAGTGTGATAAATGAAATGAATTAGGAATGATAAATGTATGTTAAGGTCAATGGTTCTGCATATAGTGTTAAAAGTGTTATGAGTGTTATGAGTGTTATACTGACTGCAACGAACGTACCTCCCCACTCAGTCTTGCAAATGCATCGACCATCGACAGCATCGCATGCAATCGTATTATTAAAATCACAATCACACATCTGGGCACAACCATGTCCGAAGGTTCCGAATTTGCATTTACTCTCGCACTTCTTACCAGTCCAGCCGGCGGAACATGTACAAGATCCTTAAGGCGATAAAGACAGAATTACTCTATGCAGGTTACAAGTTATCAATCAATAGTATACCATTTTGTGGGTTACAAGATGCACTGTTTTGGCAGTCACACACTCCACTGCAGTCCTTTCCGAAGTGATTCTCATCGCAGGGTCGGTCACATTTGAGGTTCTTCCAACCGGGTGTACAGAAACACTGTCCAGTCTCGGCTGAGCACTTGGCTCCATTTTGGCATTCGCAGTTTTCGGCACAGTCCTGGCCGTACTTGCCCTCTTCACACATTTCTTCGCATTTTGGTCCTCGATAGCCGGGCGCACAGAAGCACGTTCCATCCACTGGCGAGCACTTGGCGTTGTTCTTACATTCACAGGCGAGTTCGCAGTTTTTGCCATACTTTAGGAAAGTGCATGGACGGTTACATTGAGTGCTGCTCCAGCCAGTCTTGCATTCACATTTTCCGTTCCACGGGTGACATATTTCAGTGTGCTCCATGTCACAGTCACAAGTCTTATTACAACCCACGCCGTATTTATTCTCCGCACATGTACGATTGCTGCAATCTGCACCCTCCCATCCCTGAAGGCAGTTGCATTCGCCTGTAGCTGGATTGCAAATGGCCTCATTCTTGCAATCGCACTCCTGGGTACAGTTCAAACCATATCGATTGGTGGGACACTGATCGAAGCACTTCGGTCCCATATAACCAGGTGGACACTCGCATTTGCCAGTGATGTGATGGCACAAGGCATCCCCATAGCAATCACAGCTGAACTCACAATTAGGTCCAAAAGTGCCATTGGGACAACGGTTGGCACAAACCGCACCAATCCAACCCGGTGGACAGAGGCACTCGCCGGTATGTGGATCGCATTTACCGTCGTTCTGGCAGCGACAATCCTGCGTGCATTGAGCGCCGTGCTTTCCATCAGGACACTGATCTTGGCATCTTTTTCGACGAAAGCAGAAACATTGATGAGTTCCCAACAAAAAAAATAATCAAAACACAAAACAAACAACTTACAAAGGTCCAGTGTAACCGGGTTCACATGTACACTCGCCAGATATATGGTTACAGCTGCCGCCATTCTCGCAGCGACACTCTTCCAGACACTTGGCACCATAGCGATCTGGCGGACAAATCTCCTCGCATTTTTCACCCACAAAACCTTTTGTGCACTCACAGGCACCGGTGTATGCTTCACACGTTCCATTGTTTAAGCACTCACACTTCTCCTCGCAATTTAGACCCCAAAGGCCGGGAGGACAGTCTAGAATTTGGTTTGGATTGGGAGGATGTTTTAGTTTCGAGATAAAAGGATAACACGTTGCTAAGTTGACTACCCAAAGCCGGTGTTACAAAAAAAAAAAAAAAAACAACAAACAACGGTGAAGGACATTCTTCGTGAGGTTACGCACGCACACAAAAAGGTTGTGTATCACACTGTGAGAGGTTAGTTGAAGTCAGATTCTTATTTTAAAGGGTTCTAAGGATTTGTTAATAGCACCACATCTTTGGGATACCTAGATACATAGAACAGCCTTATATTTCACAAGAACGACTTACATATGTATCTTAATATAGTTCTTATAGACATTTCCAATCCACACGTTAAGAAGTCCATTTATAAAATTTGTTAGAACAACTAGCTTCTTCTTAATTCCTGACTAATAATGTAGTAGCATAGAAACAAGAATTCAAAACCGTATAGAATACTTCAGGAGCAGCACAGACCCTCAACCTTACGGCTGAATACTTAACGAAAGTAAATAGCCATCTTTTTTTTTAACGAAAACATTATCATACCCCTAGTAATACTATAAATCAACGATAACTAACTCTGCATTACGTAGTGGGTTCCCAGAAAAGCCAATAGGGAGGCGATTTAGTAAGGCTCCTCCTTTAACCTCATCTAGTTAGAGTATCATAGTGCCAACTATTTCGGATTAAGGCTTGACCCAAATACCTATCCGCCAGCAAAACTTTAAACTTTTGCTGGTTTTTTAAGAACAGAAACTAATTTATTTATCGTTTGATATAAAAAAAATTTAATTTCAATCAGTTTTAGTGAAGAAATTAACAATTCGTTTATTTTTCCGCGAATAGGCGAATGCTTTTTGTTAAGAACACCAAAAACTGCCACGGCAACATAGGCAGCAACAGCATCGACGGTGGAAATTTCCATCATCGTGCATAGCGCACACGCACTCACCAACGGTCGAGTGCTGGGCAACGGGAAAGTGCAAGCGCAGCTGGCAAAGATATACACAGCTGCGCAACAGCACAAAGGGGGCACTCTTAGCGCAGACACGAGAGCGTGCGGTCGTGCAAACATACAGTCCACAGAGCGAGCAATACAAATTATTATTTATCATAATAATTCAAATAATTACAGAGCTATCGAACTGTCAAAGTGTATTCGCATTCCAAACGCAATCCACATTCCCGCGACCAAAACATTCGCGAGAGTTTAACCTCACAACTCGTTAACTTTGTGCTTCATGATCGGTAATGACAAGTAAATTCGCAGATTGCTGCGTTTGTATAAAATGTCAAAATTAGCGAATGTTCGCGCATTCGCAAATCGCTTAGCCTTCAATGCCTCGCAAGAATGTACACATTGTTTGTAAAATATTTTTCTAGGATCAGGGAAATCCCCATCAAGCGACACACAAATGTATTGTTTGACATAGATACACAAAAATAGCGCAATAGATACGAGTGGAATGATAACACACTGAGATTGTCGGCTTATCAGATGACGTCAATAAAATAAATTTTTCGGTGTTTTCCCTAGCACACGACAAATCAAGTAGTTAGTATATAACAAAATTTAATATCGGTAAGTTAGCAGTTTGAGAGTAAGTATCTTCAGCTATTTCTTCAAATTAGGAACATGGTAAGAGGATTGTAAAAATCTGAAATACGTGTAATAACCTTGCTGTCCTAACCTATTCCTTTTTACTTGCACCTATACCTATAGGGCAAGTATTGTATTCGTGCAAAATTTGGAACTCGAGATTTTAATCAAACTTGACATTACTATAATGGAGAAGTCCAAAAAAGTAGGTCCGCCAATGCCGTCTGTCTGTCTGTCTGTCAGTCTGTCTGTCTGTCAGTCTGTCAGTCTGTCAGTCTGTCAGTCTGTCAGTCTGTCAGTCTGTCTGTCTGTCTGTCTGTCTGTCTGTCTGTCTGTATATTCGACTGCAGCCTAAACGGCTGGACGGATTTGCTTCAAACTTCATATATAGGGTCTGTGGGATATTCCCTAGAGGCGAAATTTGAATTTTCATTCTAACCTCAAAATTAAGGGTAGTTTACTTAAGGCCGATTTCAGTTAAAATGGATTTTCTCGAAAACGGCTCTAACGATTTCGATAAAATTTGATGTGTGGGTTAGTTTGGGCAAATGCTATGAGGTGGCATACCACGCTTTTGACGAAAAATTCGAATAACGGTAATATTGAAAATCAGCTATTTCTAGGGGATTTGTTCGGCGATTGGGCTAAAAATTAATATTTCTAGGTTATAAGACAAGTGCAAAATAATGGCATACCAAATTTTGGAATGCCACGCCCACTTTTATAAAAAAAATTTTTTTTAAAGTTTTTACTAGAAATTGAGAAAAAATTATTTAAGCAAAGTAATAGGCGTTAAAATTTTCTACAATTCACTGAAACACCTTATTTGGCCACGCCCACTTTTTAAAGGTGTTTTTTTAAAAACAAAACATTGAGTAAACTCCTACAATGTGATGACTATTATTACATCGAAACGCGGAATCCCACGCCTACTTTACTGGGAAGAGCAAGACTTGGACTTTAATCCTGATAAAATTATACACTTATAGCATTACGGTGCAAGTACGTACGACCCAGTCGTGCACTTTATTTTATAAATGGACGAAGTATTAATGTTTGTTTTCCGCAAAACTTTAGCCTTAAACTTATGTGTAGTCCTAGAATACACTACTCAGCTAATAATATCTAAGTGAGGACATGAAAAAAACATACAAAAGCGGTGACAACAAATTAAATCAATTAAAGCAGGAAAACCGAAATATTAATTTTAAAACAAAAGCAAACACACAAGTTATAAGTATTTCCCCTCCCGGTGTAGATCACGAACATTGGTTAAAACGAGAGTACTACTATAACACTTACTTATATCACAAGCCGGACCGCCAAAGCCATGTTCACATTTGCAAGTATCTGGTGCAACACACGAACCGTGTTGGCACTTTTTTTTGCATACAGGTATGCAACCATCTCCCGCCGAGTTTGGTTCATATTGTTCTAAAAAAAAAAAAAAGAAGGTTTATAAGGATAACAAGGATACAATTCATTTATCTACCACAACACTCTTTAACAACTCGCGACTTGGATAAAACTTGTGTTTTGTTAACTTTTTTTTGTTTCAGTTTATATGTCGAACACCGTGGTGGTACGTTCCAACACCAAATGGATACACGCTCCTGAAACGATTGCATTTCAGTTGTGGTTACCTCAACATTGTAGCTAAAACAAAACAAAAATAAAAAAATGTTTATTAGATAAAAAGTTACTTTATCTACAGTGGATGTACTCACTTCTCCTGCCTTTTACAAACATGAGGTCCTTCCAGTTCTGTCTCCATTAACATCTCAGCATTAACAGCGTAGAATGCTGCGAATAGTACTAGTGCAAGCACTAGGTAGATCAACTTTGCCATATTCGTGCTCATGTTTCCATTTATTTGTGATTTTATAAATTAACTCAAATCAAGCTCGCTGAATAGTAAATTATTTCAGATTCTTCGCTCCAACATACCATTTAAAAATGAAACTCTTTTCTGAAATGTAAAATTGTTAGTGACTATTTATATTAGCGTTTTCTTTTGTTAATTTAATAATAAGATACATAACAGTAAAATAAAAGTTAATCAGTTACTGATTACTCATTGATATGATCTTTGTTTGGTAATCAGAGATGTATTATAAGCTATAAGTGCCCTAAGAATAAGTGAGTCAGATAGCTGGACTCATAATGCAACACTTCATTCTATGATCCTGGAGAAATATCTGGGAAAGGTCTATACTACGGATTACCTCACTCCGTTCCTAGATTTTCATAGACCATTTACTAGTGTATTAAACACAAGGAAAACACACACACTAGTGCAGACACTTAAAGTCGATAAAAAAGTCGATAAAATTTAAATATTTGTAATATCTAGTGAACGGCCCCAAAATACCAGAAATCATTGAACAACGAGATATTATTTTATTTATTTTATATATATTATTTATATTATTATTTATATTATTATTTTATATTTATTTTTATTTTATTTTCACGCATATTGTTACATTTTCACGCACATTTGTTTGACTTGGTGAATTCACCCCAACACAACAACAAATCGGTCAATTTCACCTTAAATCACAACAACAACTAGTAATTTGACGGGCGATGACAACCGATTTTTGAATTTATGGAAGGAGCTGGAAAGTATTTTGGGGCCGTTCACTAGATATTACAAATATTTAAATTCGTATTCTTTAGTAAAAGACGAGAAAAATTTGAATTTCGTCGGTTGACCGAAAATGTAAAAAACAAAATATATGTTTTCAGATAGTTTATTCTTTTAAAAAATAATGTACACAAAAGCAGAAAGATTACTACAATGCTATGCAGTCAATTGCGAATAGGTTGAAACAGTTGTTATGGCGAATTAAAATATAAAATTCTTAAATTTTTTTGAAAAACGTATAATTGCTTTAATTTATAGAAATTTCGCAAACAACAATTGCCAAAGATTGTGGATGAATTATAATAATAGGCTCTTTAACTGGGTAAGAAGTATATCTATCTCCCTTTTAAAATTTGCATTGATGTTTAACTACATAAAAGGCCATATATGTACATACCTTTTATCTGATTATAGAAACACAATAGTTGTTGTATCTTGGCATATATGTACATTTCTCTGATGAATATTCTTTTTTATCGACTTTAAGTGTCTGCGTTTATATCGCCATTCAAGTAGTGTGTTTAAACAATTAATTTTTGTAATATGTATGTTACCACCTAAAGATAGTGCGATTATCAGAGCAGCATCCGGTATGGTTTAATCGACTAATGTATCAGCTGTTGAGTACTTATACTGTTGTTACCTTATATAAGATCTCTAATGTATGCGCAAATTAAATTACTTACACAAGAAAGTCATAAAAGGGAGAGAACAAAACGGGGTAGACGCTGCAGACGTTTTAGAAAAGTTGGCATTCGTTGTGTCAAAGGTTCGTATTTTTACTTCTCTCTTTGAGAATTTACAATTTTTAGTACAGAACTTAAGGGAACAGACCAAATCAATGAACTCAGTACGTTATGTACCTACCTTACCAAAATTAGTGTCTAGAAAAGAACACAGGACTAGAATCAGGTCGAAGGAATAGACATGAAACATGGATCGTAAGAAAAACCATAAGACCATACAACACCCATAACACAAACAACGTACAAAGCTGAACCTACGAGCTAAATTTTCGTACGTTTATTGAAATCCTCTACCTTTATCATGTTGCTTACTTAAAAAAAAAAAAAAAAAAAAAACTATCATTGAAATGCTGATATTTTTTTTTTTCATTGATTTTCCAGAATTCTTTCCAATGAAAAATATTTCTAGTAAATTTAAGTTGAATGCTTCCGTTTTATGTGAGCACATCCGTAAACGTACTCGCTTCACCACTAACAAAGTGTTGTTGCCAAGCATTGACAGTAACAATTTTTGTTATCTGTAAAAATTAAAGTTATCAAAATTTATTGTTTCACCATAGCTTATAAGGGGTTGCATTCAGCCAAATTCATTTTTGAGTGCTGACATCTATTGAGAGTAGTTTAGACAAGCCCCAAAGGTTTTTGCCAATGCTCACACGTATTCACAGACGAGAAGCAAATTACAACAAAAACAATGTAAACAAAAGGGTTTATGCAGGCAAGAGGGACGAAAGTTTAATATCTCTTTACTCAATGATTTCTGCAAAATACTTTCCAGCTCCTTCCATAAATTCAAAAATCTGTTGTCATGTCCCGTCAAATTACTAGTTGTTGCTGTGATTTAAGGTGAAATTGACCGATTTGTTGTTGTGTTTTAGGGGTGAATTCACCAAGTCAAACAAATGTGCGTGAAAATGTAACAATATGCGTGAAAATAGCTTGTAGGCAACTGAAAAGTGCCGGGAAAGTTTAATATCTCGTTGTTCAATGATTTCTGGTCTAAATCGACTGCCAGTAGTTGTACATAAGGCCCAAACCTTGTCTAGAAAAATGTCAAAATTTGTTCCCCATATTCACCTAACTACTGCAGATTTTACATGATGGACGATGATGACAAGGAAATCCAATCGAAACACACTATTGACAGCCGTTTGTAAAAAACATTGTTGATACATTTTTAAACAAATTCAAAAGAACCAAGCTCCGTGCAAGAGGGAATCTCAAATTCCTTGACGTATGCGGGACTACTGAGAAACCTCCAAAAATTAATGTTTTTTTCAAAAAACAAAACAATCAAGCAACAATCGTCAAAGCTTTTGATAAATCAAATAATAAATCATCAACATTGCAAAAAAAAAAAATGCGAACACATACAAAGAGGGAACGCCTACCCAGGGAATTCCTACACAGGTTAACAAAGCCTCAGCACATTCCTTGCTTATTATGTATCCTTGCCTTTCAATTCCAGTACATATACGATTCCTTCAAGCTTCTCTGGGAACTATGAAGGCGACATTACAATGTTCCAGCAGCATACAACTCCGAGCAAACGTCATTTGACCTTTCGTACCGATTCAGATGAGGAGTACAGTGATACATCGCCCTTCGATGAAGCTCGCAATACTGACGAACTACTGCGAAATCGTTTGTTTTTGCTCTCTGAACTCTCGCCGGATACCTCAAAAGTTATCCTCCAGAATGTTGTCTATCTGAAAATAGTACAACTTCTCACAATGGTAGTCTTCCTAATTGCCTTGGTAATGCTGTCATCTTACAAACTCCTCAAGCAATCAGTGACATTTCTCGTGCGAAGGAGGGCACTCCTGTTCGAGCTGAACAAGAGCACTTGGTTTCATTCAGTGCCCATTGTAAGCACTGTTGCTGTCGCGTATTGTTATTTTCATTGTCAGTCTGCTTGCTATGAAATGCCTTAATTGTGACGGCAAATAAATTTTCCGTGATTGTGTGGTAAATATTTAAGAAGGATAAATAAAATGACATGACCTTGACAGTGGAATAGCTTTGTTTCAGTATCGTATGTAAATAATTACACCTTTTCCCAGCCCATGGGCCCATTGTGGTCAACTTGCGTGATGATACAGTTGTTTAATGGTAGAATATATTTTTTTTATGGAACGCCTATAATTATGGCATTGGGTTCGCTTGATTATTGGGTCTTGTTAGCGGAACGCTCTTTAATTTACCTACCTACTCATCCAAATTGTATCCTGTATGATTGGTAAATTGAAGAAGCGACTCACCTGACTGGTTATGCGGTGAGTAACCGTTCAGGAATGGTTAATAGGAAGTTTAATAGACAGATAGATGGTCACTCTTGGATTTTCCGTAGAACAGTGGAACTTAATATTCTGAAAGTCAACCTCTCAACCGAATTCCGAGACCTTTGTCATTTTAAGACTTCTTCAGAGGTTAATTATAGTTCAAGCCTTGAGCACCCTTTAAGCTCTTACTATTGTTATTAATACTCCAAACCTCCGACCTAGCTTAAAGCCAAGAAGAGGGATACTAATGTATATTACTCTGACAAGTAGTGCAGGTCTTAGTTAACCCTGGTTTGAGTTATCCACATTCATCCAGGCTTTGGAAGAATATCCAGTTAATTAACCCTAAAAAGGTTAGCATGTAGGTACGTGGTTTCATGACTGAATTTCTCGAAAAGTCATACCCTTCAGAATTCTATTTATGTAGATATGTATATCGAAACATTTCCCTGAAACATATACAAAATATCAATAAACAACTTCAATTCTGTTTAAGTATCTGTCACACATTATTCGCAGTAAAATCAAAAACCATTGCTCATTGTGTTTCATATCATAAAACGCAAAGCCCCTCAGGACGCGTCAGCAAGAATGTACAACCGATTGAATTACTAATTCGCATTTTTCCATATCTGACTGCACCCATCAGCAACTTTGACTTACCCACGGGCTGATCGAATTATTATCAACATAATCAAAGTGTCAGTTCTTTGAACGTTCAACCAAGCCTTAAGATACACAACCTGTCAAAGCATAAACGAAACAATCTCCGTCCCATCCCATCCGCAGAGCGATACAATTTGTTTATTATTAAATTTAACTAAAATACTAACATGTCCCTTCTTCGTATCGTAAAAGACTTTGGTTCACACAGCTATAAACAACACTGTTCGTGTTAACATCCACCGAAAGAAAAACGAACAGCTATTATCAATTATTACGGACTTCCGCACTTCAAATCTATACGGTCTCGGTATACCACGCATATAGTGCCCAAAAGTACTCACACACTCTATCTCGTAAGTCATCCCTCCACACCAGTCAATAAGAGAAGCAACGTAAAACAGTTGATTCGTGATTGTTTGGGAACTGTTCCCTTGTTTCTGAACTGTCACTGCAAATGCCATTGAGATTGGACATTTTGTCCGTTTGTTGGCTCCCCCCCCCCCCCAGTGAGTAATGTTGTTATTATTTTCTTCAATCAACTTTGCGTTGTTTGCATCAATGATGCGCGTCTGTTGGATGATGAATCTTTGCCGTCATAAGGAATTTTCGCAGTGATAAGACGAACGCAACTGTTTGTTTGTACGAGAGCATCAAGTGATAAATAAAATCAAGTTGAGTCAGGGTTTCATATCTCTGCGGTACAGTTTAAACACAAATCCCATTAGAATCACTGACAAACGTCAACAGCGTCTAACATTTCTCTTTCGAGCAACTCTTGGGTTACATTTGACGCGTCCTCGATTCACAAATGAATAAAGTCATCTTGAACTTTACATGCTTGTCACTGGTTGCCTTCTTTTCCTTTGTTTTCGATTATACAAGTACATCAGTGAGTTGTAAAGTAGGGGAAAAAAAAAAACAAACACAAAAGTTCCATGGCTTGAAATATGACATTTCTTGTTCTCATAGGCAAGACTGCCATATGCAATGGACTGTCATCACTCGTAAACCAGGTCATTGCAGCGCGTGACAGCGTGAGCAGTTACTGTGTGCCTTCGCGGTCGTAAGTATGTTCTTCGTTACGAATGTAGTGCAATAGACTTGGGAATGCATATGCACGACTCAGACGAAAGTAATTGTACAGCGGCTCTAATTGGCCACTTGTGAGACATGAATGAGAACTTCCTAAAATGAGACAGGCAATCCGTGTGGGTTTGTGGGAGAAGGAGAAGAATACACCAGCGCTCATTTTGGTTTTTAACGGTTTATGATTGATGGATTTATGATTCGATGCAGGGTGTTTGAAGATTTATCATATATTTAATGGAAATTGACATATTTTTGTATGACAGATGTGATTGACGATATAAATCTCCAAGCTGGGCTTGTATCTAAGACTGTCAAAGTGACAGATAATCAGATACAGTTCTGATTTTTTCGTAATTAAATGTTCAAACAAAGAATTAACATTTCGGAGTCAAGAGTTCTTTGTTAAAAATCTGTCAAAATCTAGAATAGTCTAGGCTTAGCACTGAGATTACCTAAATTTTGACTGCAACGACTCTACGGCTAGATACTCCCCGAACTAGAATTTGCAACAAGGGAAGGAAAGAGTCCAACTGAATTAAAGAGAGTTTTAAAAGAATTTCTAATTCTGGCTTTAAACTTGAGTGGAAAATTGAATATCAACAGTGAACACAATTGGGATAAACAATTGAACGACTCTGCGCGAATACAGGGTATGAGAGCACAAAACGAATCAAAAACAAGCCAGGCTTGCAAAGATCAGTTTATGTACGTGAAACGTTCTAAGCTACAATGGAAGTAGGACCACATCTACATATATTTGCTGGTAGTTCTTCTGTCCCAGAAATAAGCTTGACTTAGAATACCTTGTCCAAGTTAGATGTCTAGGTATTCCATTTTGATATTCGTAGTGGCAATTCAAAGTGAAGCTGGGGGAACCATCATGGATCAAAATCAAAATCGGTGGATTTTACAAGAAGACTCCAAGTAGAGGGTTTCCATTAGTTCCATTAGTAAACGGACAAAGAAAAGAAAAGACTGCATTAGGGCAACTAGATCTATAGGAAGTACACCGATAGTGTAACTAGACTTGAGATCACACTCACTGTAATTCTTCTAGATACGTACTAAGTCGAAGGTTTGGAAGAATATATTCAAAGCGGCTGCAGAGATTTAGAAACCAATCTCATGTAAGACTCCATTAAAGCCAGTAACTTAGAGTTCCAAGATAGGAAAAGAGTGCCAGGATAGGAGTGTTCCGCTTTACAAATGGTAGCAAGTTTGTAAAAGACTATTTCTACGGTTCCTAAAGAGCCTAAAAGTATACTATTAGCATGGAGATTATGGCCGATTTGACATAACGCCTGTTGTTCGTCCATTTTTGTAAAGCAGGGTCGGTTTCAGTTTTCCACTGACTTTCAACTCTTCAGCTTTTAGTAGAGACTACAACCCATCATTCCAAAACTTTTAGATTTAAATTTCATTCAGTAAATTTCAAGGCACACATCTTTAGGGTTACAGAATAACTTAAAACCTACTGGTGGCTCTAATAGGGCTAGAATTTCTTCCTCAAAAGGTATCAAACTGTCAGGGATAAACGAGGCACTGTGTACCTTTCATCATGCTATCTACTGCACGAATATTATTTTACAATTCTTTCCTTCATTGGCTAACTTCGTAAATCGACAAGAAAGCAGATAAGGAAGTACCTAATCACAAAAAACAATTCTTATCTCCCTGCACTTAAACATGCACTAAACAAAAAGATTGTGAAAATATCAGTCAAGATAACACCAAGCCCATTTTCAAAATTGAAGCCCAACCTGTTGAATGTGTAACAAAAACTTCAAAACCGATAAACAGTATCTTTCATGATAAATTGTATATTCTTGTAACTTTTGGCTCATCAGCCGATACCCGCATAAACACATTCAGTAAATTAAGTTAAAAAAAAATAGATTCAAACCATCCGCGAGAAGATGTTCAGGGAAGGGAAAATAACATTCAGTTTCGGCTCACAAAGTGCTGACAATTTGTTTTCGTACTTTTTTATAATTACACTGTGGAATTTTCGAGGTGCTATTTAAATTTAATTAACTCATAATGAAGCGTGGCTTGAATAAAATTGGAAAAGAAAAACACATTTAGGGGCCTTTACGTGCCATTTGACCTTTTTATGGTGTGTGGAAGATAATTAGAGGTTATTTATGTTCTAATTGTTGAGTATCCACAGGAAAGTGAAGTGAATTTTTGGAAACAATTAGAAATTTAGCGAAAGTTTGATTCAAGTTTTGCTTAGTTGTTTTGTTTTTTAGTTAAGTTTTTTTCCATTTGGAGAGGAGACTATTGCAGTTGCATTGGATGAAGTGACTTTTTCCATTCTTGACCGTGGTACTCCTCATGGGTCAGGAAACACTAAATAGCTGGCAACTGAGAACGCCAAAGTCTAGATCATCCTTTAAACGTTTTTTGGTTAAGTTTTTTGTAGAGTGAGGTCCATTTGACCCGAAACGCTAAGGAAGAAGAGATATGAGGCGAAATTGCATTTGCAAGAGGCTTTTTCCATTTTTGACCGTGGTACCCCACATTGCTCACGAAATGCCAAATATCTGGCAACTGAGTACGCCAAAGTCTAGATCATCCTTTAAACGTTTTTGGTTAAGTTTTTTGTAGAGTGAGGTCCATTTGACCCGAATTGCTAAGGAAGAGGAGATATGAGGCGATATTGCATTCGCAAGAGGCTTTTTCCATTTTTGACCGTGGTAGCCCACATTGCTCAGGAAACACTAAATAGCTGGCAACTAAGTGCACAAAAGTCTAGATCATCCTTGAAACGTTTTTTGGTTAAGTTTTTTGTAGAGTGAGGTCCATTTGACCCAAACCGCTAAGGGAGAGGAGACATGAGCCGATATTGCAGTTGCATTGGATGAAGAGACTTTTTCCATTCTTATTATTTCATAAGCTTCCTTAAGTTTCCTTCCAACCTTTGATATCACCCCCAATGCTAGGTTTCTGGGGAACATACGTGCTTTATACTAATATCGCAACCGCATGCAATTGCATTATACTGGAAAATAAGTACGTGACTTCGTTGCGTACATGGTCAGTTAATCAAAAATTTCTGTGAACTTGTAACTAGAGACATATTTTAACACAGAAATGATAGTACTACATATGGCTTCAAAGAATACTACTAACAGAGATTGATTGCTTTACAAAAAATGCCATTAAAACAGTGAGAATGGAAGCTCCCATCAAGAATGACAACTGATACCTGAGTTTCAGTGTACAAGGAAGAAGTAATTTTCAGCGACTTTTCGGTGAGCAAGTTTGTCCCTCACACTATTAAAACAAACCAGTAGCTTAGCCCAAAACAAAGGTAACGTTAGTATAGAACCTTGTTGGACACCGATTTGTATTTTTATTTTCTCAATAGCACTGTTTGCTTGTACATTTCTATTGTTGGTTCCAATATTTCGTACTGTGCGTGGATGGGTTGCCAATTCGTAAACGGAACGCAGCCACATCTAAAGCCTCCCCTTCCATTGTGTCCCATGCAAATGCAGGACTTCACTTCATGTCTGTCCAATCCAGCACATGAACCGTGTCACCCTAAAAAAAAAACCACTAATTCGCCAATCCTTGGGGTGCTTACATAAGGGTAGGCTTAATCCCCTAAGGGTCAGTTCGTCCCTTCTGAGTGACCGTATGCGGGTTAAACGAATCCATTTATGACTGATGGATCGGGCGCTGTCATGCGTGTAGATTTCATGTTTTTGTTCAATAACTCACTGTGACAGTATTTATTCTCAGCACGTTTAATGTTGTGCGATTTAATATTCAACAGCGGCATCTGTTGACAAAGCTTATGAGTAAATCGAGGTATTTGTCAATCCCAGCGTATAATTAAATCGCATAAATGAAATTCCTCCTCTCCACATTTGCTTTCGATCAAGATATTCCACTCTGATGGATTAGGACTAATAACATGTGTTTCTGGCTTAAGCATTCTCATTTATGATTCGAAAATCAGCACATGGTTGTGTAGGTACATTCAGTGTCACTTACAACAACGAATATCTAATTTCACACTCTGTATACCTCCCCCAAGCGGTGTGTTCTACTTTTCTAAATGACTGATTGTGTCAGTGTCTTTCCGAATGGTCTCATTTAAATGATGGCACTTTTTTTTTGTTTTATTAGTTGACATTCGCCGGAACGTTCTCCTCTGGCAAAAGTGACAACTAAACACACGTCACTAAGGTATAATGTTTAGCCTCGAATCGCATTCATTTTCATGGATACCCTGACAATTGGTTGGACACAGCGGAACATGTTTGCATTATGACATTTTCTTCTTAATTTAATTTAAATGAAAAAAAAAATTGTGGCAGCACTGATGTTTAGTTGGGAAATGTTGAAGGTCAATGACAGCTCGTAATAAAGAAGTTTGACATCTTAGCGTTCTTATCGTGTAAATATAAATAAAAATATTATTGTTTGTCGCCAGAGTCTGGTTGGATAAAATTGTAGTTTCTTTCGATAAGTGTGCTGGAATGTGTGATAGTGAGACTTCCGGGGAGATCGAATGTTGTGACGTTTCAAATGTCACTTGTTTTGATTGTGAGTAATAAATGCGATTATTGTTTAATCGCAATCGGAAATAACACACAGTTGGACGGACTCTCGGACACAGCCCACTCCCTACGTAGGCGAATATGTTTCATTAAAATTGCGAAACAAATGTGAATGCAAATGTGTTCTCCAGACCGGAAATTCCTCTCGAGTTTAGCAATATTGCTTTGGTGTGGCTTCTGTATGCGTCCGCAGGGAGTGTGATATACTCTCGGGAGGGTGCAGTGCGGCCAACTGGTTCGAGTTCCCACACAATTTACCACGGAAATTGTTTCATTTTGATGCGTTTCGAGGGGTATCTCTGTGTGTTTGTTTTATGTGAAAGTGGATATTTTTTTTTGTTCGATGATAGACTGATGGATATTCTATTTGGGGTTCGAGTGGTTTATTTTTGCACGTTTTTTGAAGTGGGTCGAGCATGTGAAAGGATCAGTATTGAAAAAGTTTGACTCATAGATCGTAAGCCTACTCATTGCGTTAAGATTATTTGCGTTGAATGCATAATTGGAAATTTTGCCCTATGAAGCCGACCGTCGCCGTTTAATGAGTTACAGTGCATTGCATCTCAGATACAATTCCTTAGAATCACAGTGACTAAGGAAGTGGACCTCAAATCTAGCCTACTTGAGTGAAAACTAATTATAATTTAATTGGATTTACATTTTTTTTGGAAAATGGAAATGAGTCATTTTATTGACTGCATTCGTTCCTATGAAGACGAAGGTATGACGGCAGATACAACTTTGGCAGATACTTCATAGAACTGAATAGAAAGATCCAAATGTGACATTGGCAACCATGAATATCGCCATATTGGGTTAATTAGTGTCAACAATTGACAGCCACTTGCTCAATGGATGCAAAATTCATTTCGACTTACTTCGCACTTTACTGCATTATTAACATTTATTCACAGACACGGAATTTAGGGGGGTATGAGGTCATACTCATTTGCATTCTCATTATATTTCTTTTTGTTTCAATCTTATAATCAGGCATAGAACTTCATTTCACTTCCATGTCATCTTGACATCTGTGTTGACATTTGCTTTTTTGTGTCCCAAAACATTCCATTGGAGTTACAGTACAACTATTCAAGAATCTTTAAACATCGAAGGAACCAGAAATAACGACGTATAATAGGAGTGGAAACCAATGGTTTAGATCTTTGTTTCGAAAGTAAGAAAAGGGAAAAAGTATACATGAGTTTAAATGCCATTCAAACATGAGTTAGAATCTGGATTAAACACTCAAGCAGAGCTCAAAGCTTAGCTTGCCTTAGCCATCATCCACACTATCAGATTAAAAATCTCATCGTCACCTGGCTTAGCGAAAATTTGCATGTCAAGTTCGCCATCGAGTGAGCCACTAGGGCTGTGTGGGCCAGTAGGTGACTTTATGGCAGAACTTGGGGTCTAAATATACAGATTATACTTTGAAGGTATACAATAATGGACAGGATGATGTTGAAAAGACAACTAAACTTCAGAAGCTACAAAACAATGGTCCGTTAGATGCCATGAGTACCTGCTACCCTACGGCAAGAGATAGATGATAGAATGCAAGACATCAGCCAACATTTGCCCTACCTCCGACATCCAGATCAGAGATAACTGTTTCAGTTGACTATTTAAAGTAAGAATATAGTTCCTTGCCTGGTGTTTTCCCAATGAATCTTAGAGGTCTGACCAGATGGAACCTGGAGTTTGTGATGGTATCATTGGATCCAACACTAGACTTTGGATATTCATGGAAATATGTTCTAAGACATACCAGACTGTACTCAATGCCGTTAAGATCTGCGCTATTAGTACAGATAGCAAGGCAGCACTGTTGTCCTATTTACTGAACTCTATATGAGTTTAACCTGCTTTGTTGGAGTCTATGTCTGAAAGACTGAGGGGCGCCTAGCTCCACACATGTATGTTGTATGTTATCATTGGCCAGCATTAAGAATCAGAATATTCTGACACTCGGCTCAGAATGATACGTTTCTTTTCTCAAAGTAGGGCATTCGGTTGAAGTACAAAACAAAACAATTTTTATCTACAAGGTCCACTGTTGCCAGTGAAATAACCTTGACCCTCCTTTCTCTTCCGTTCCCAAAAAAAAAAAATTATCACATTCAGCAAACAAACTCAACAATAAAAGTCAGTTTACATCTCCACATCCATTCGTAGCACCAATCATCTCCCTAATGAGTCAATAGGATGGAAATCTACTACCCCCGCCACAATCCGAGATAAACTAATTAAATCACAGCAACCTAATAAGCCCACTGAGCCAAGAAGACAATAAAAAACATCTGAACTTAATTTCATTCCACAGAAGCTAGATAATTAATGCTCAGATAGTTTCCATTCATCGGCGATTCCTAGAAATGCCCTCATCATTCAAGGTAAGTTCGATTTTTTCTCAATGAATTCGCGAGGAAAATGGAAAAGTATACCGCTATACGCGGAGGGAAAAATCGCAATCGGCTTATAATTACAATTTCCACGAACTTCGCGATGACTAATCGCGTGGATAGCACGTTCCGGCATTGCTAAGCCGCATGAACAGACGGACAGATAGCTTTTGTCATAAATAGTTTGTTTCCCCCCTCCTGGTCTGCGCCATTACACAAACAGATCGACGCGACTCATAGCTGAGTTGTTCCAACATTTGAACTAATATTTACTCGACTTGGCTATATTTATATTTAACATCAGTAATTTATAATAAATTTTGGAAAAAAATAAAATTCGAATGTGTTGTGTCTGTCGGTTCGTTGGGGATGCGATGGAGGGAAGAGATATTTTCATCTCTGGGGTAAGATTCTCGGAAACTCCGATGAGTGTACGCAAAGAAATTGGCTAATGTGATAATTGGCCCGTTGTGGGGTCAGATTCTTTAGAGTCTGGCGCATGATTTAGTTTTCTGCTGCTCGTCCATCAGAAAATGAAAACGAGACAATTTTTGGTGGCTATGTTGCTATGAATGTATCTGGGGTGACAGGAAGTTGAAACTGGCAACAATGTGTGTGACATTTGCTGAAATTTATGTGTTTTCTCAGAATTATGACGCCGCCGCCGTGTGACATATGGTTAGGGACTTGAACTTACATACATATACATATACTTTGTGACTACACGTTGACGGATTTGTTTGCGTTTTTTCTATGAAATGTGTTTGCGAAACGTAATTGGGGGAAAAACCTGGTTGTACGTGCTTAAAGCACGGAGTGGGGTTAATTAGGGTCTCATGTGCAATGGTGATGTACTCGTAATCCCTTTGGCACGTTTAAGTGTGTACATTTTGGTCAGAGGTTTTGCTTAATGCGATAGTCAATTTGCAATGATCGATGGGACCGCTAATGGACTTGTCTTACTTACCTCTCCATTTTTATTTCTACGAATACGTAACTGAACCAATGGAATACTAATAGTGTGAAGTTGGTCTTGATGCCATGTCATTTTTTTGACAGATAACTTAAACAAAAATGACGTTGACACTAAATAACATCTTATTTTTGTGTCCTATTTCTACACGCACTTCCTTATGACGTAAAATACTGACATTTCATTGAAAGTTGTCAATGTTTCTAGTTGTAGCGGTTTAACCCGTTATCTGTTTAATAATGTTCCTTCAAAATTGTGCTAAAATACATACGTCTTGTTGACAGGAACTTAAATCAGTAAAGGAAAGGCACCAGAAATAATTTAAATGAACGAGAACAGTCCAGTTTTGACAGTGCATTGACATAAGAACATTTAACAGTATGTTAAGTAAATTGCTTAAACACACATGCCTGATTTCATTCATATTTTCTTACATATTAATGCAACGTATGGAAGCTGTCAGATCATGATTTCCGCGACTACTATTTTCTCTAATTTTCAAAATTTAAAGATAGTGTTTGACTTGAATCTCGGTATCAGTGGTATGTTCATAGCAAAATTTTGTGTTCACCCGGTATGGTTTAATGACCTGCATTCTACATATGTAGGAGACACCCCACGTTTGGTCTTCGAGCTATCTGTGCACTACCAACCAAAGTGGCGGAATTATCCCACTGTGGATGCTTCTTCGGAAGCTACAGTCAAATCTTAGTTTCGGTGGGATGCAGGATCGGTGAGCGACCAATGTCCTTTTGTCACAAGAATAGGTTAGGAAAGTTTGCAGTTTATGAGGATAAGAAGAATCCATCTCATCACACTTACATCGGGCGGTCTTGTGAGTGCAATAATGTCATAAGGCAAGGTCACACACTCACTACATTTCAGATTGGAACATGGCTTATGTCGTACTATTGTCTACCAAAGTTCGCAGGCTGGTATGAAAAACAAATTCTGTAGGGACTCACTCTAAACAATTGAAAAGAACCAGCACGTGTCTACCCATATTCAACTATTCCCTTGGCATACCCGCATCATAGAAAACGGTAGCCTCATCCTAAAATAATTAAATTTGTATCTCTACCATGACAAACTTGCGTGATAAATCAAAATTAAGTGTGTACTTCAAATACAGTCGTTTTCAAGTGCAAATAATTAAAAAAAATCTAGTCGAACGCTGATTATTTGTTTATTTTGACTTTGTTTATGTAAGTAGTGGGAAGAACAATTACTTTTTTACTCAAACATGATACTAACAAACAGCAAGACCAACGAGTTCGTTAAACTAAATTCTTAACGATGTGTACATGTTATCGATATATTGCAATTTAATGACTAATGAATACTTTTGCCGAATACTAGCTACTTTTGCAAATGAATGTGGGTCATTGTTGCAAAAAAGATTAAACAACTTTTCTTCTTCTGTCTCGGCAGACCCCCGCATTTGAACATTGAAATAGTTTCGAAAGAAATTCAGTCACCAAGAGTGAGATGGTAAGGAAATGAATATTTCATCATGAATACTTTATCGTATCGTAATATTTCAAGAAACAAAAGATTGTTTGCCAAATAGAAAGAACTGAACTGACCTTATCAACAAAATGTGGCCCTTAAATTCCCACAAGTGTAGAATGTTGAGTTATTGCTGCTTTGTACATAAGACTGCGACGATAAACTTTATCTTTCAACCAAATAAACGAAAACAAGTACATTTTTAAAAGTGGAGAGAAGAATTAGTACAGATTATACCAAAATTCAACTGCATGCAGTCGTATTTACACAAATTATTTACCTGAAAATAATTTACAGACAGATGCCAACCATTCAGACTTGTTCTCTGTTTATGACGGTGTGTGCTTAATTAAGAAAATTAGTGAGCTCATCTTAAGCGGTGTGGTTAACATGACATCGAATTAAATCAGAATTATTTTCGTAACACAAGCGTTCTTTGTTTGGGATTTGTTTAAACATTTTGGTACTCGTTGGCATATTTAAATATTTTTTCGTGGCACTCGACGAAATGAATTTTTAATAATTTAAGTGGAAAACTTGGTTCAAAGCATGGAACTTATAAGGAGTGGTTGTTGAATAAAATACGTATTGATTGAGGTACATTTTGTATCTACTTATATTTACATACTACAAAGTATTAATTTTTAGTTTTGTATGTCAACTTAACATGGTAGATACAGGTGACATGAAGTAAGGCCCAATGGAGTAAGACCGGATGGGATGCAAATACTTAAATCCATATCAAGATAGAAGAAGAGTTCTCCAAATACAAAAATACCTTTTTCAAAGGAATTTCAGATCCAAAGTGGAGTCAAGCAAGGTAGTATACTTTCACCTTTATTTGTTTTTTGTGCAAAAGGTACATGTTCTCTCTTTCACAGGATAATGGTACCATGTGGTAGACACCTTGGAAATAATGGCAAACGATGTGACAGTTGTCAGGTAACATTTTGTCAAAAATGTCAAATTTCAGATGAAAATAATGACTTGCTTGCAGTGGTTTTCCATTGCAGATTACTTCAACCAGGAAGAGCTTCATTCTGTAGGAACAAATAAGTAGTAGTAGACCACTGAAGGATGGATGAGATACTAAGCGAAAGGACTTTACTTTGATGCTAGTTACACCGAATCTAGGACTTCGGAAAGATGGAAGTGATACGGCTCTGACTACTTTATTAAGACAGAAGCGAAATGGATTTCGTTAGCTTATCCCTTGAGGGAGATGATGGCTGCATGGCTACCAATATAACTATGTATATTACGATAACTGAGTGCAATGTGGGATATCCTGTGAATGACCTGATGAATAATGACTTTTAAAATGATGCCAGGACTAAAGGAGAAGTCGTTTAAGAAGACACTGAAACTGACAAATCAGAAATGCATAGAGGAAAAGTAAAAAAGAAAAGTATGAGTGATCGGATGCTCCAGTAAGCGACTATTAGTTTTTTTTTCGATGGAGTCATCTCAAGGTTGATTAAACTACCTTAAACTTGTTTAGACAATGTGTAGGCTTTAAACTTTTATAGTTATTGTTTATTTGACAACAGATTAACATGGTATGCCACAAGGATGGATGTTATTACCTAAACTATTTCTTAGAGGAAATATTCCTTACAAGGATGAGTGCTTGAGTTCCTACAGACTATTTCGCGATAGAAATCAGTAGGATACTAAGGCCAAAACAAGTCTTGGACAGCAAATTGAAAGAACAGAGCTGTTTAAAGATACAGACATTAAGTCCTACTGTAACAAATGGGCTATTTCTTGATGTGAGTCAATCTCTTAGGGCGTAATCATTGGAAACAGCGACAGATCCTTACCAAATTACTTCTATTGAATTTGCAAATCCACCTAAATGCGCAGTCATTACCATTCGCTGGTGAAAATCAGAGACTTGAGGCATCTCGCCAAACCAATGGTGTGACTGTAAACATTAAAATCAATATCAATAATTAAATTATATAAATTCCTCTCACGTAAGCTCATACCTTCCTGCGCCATTATTACTTCGAGTGGCGTCGAAAATCGTTCATTGCCCATAAATACCGCACTACCCCACACAATTATAAACTTTTGACTTCCAAATGTGGGAAGTCACTCAAAAGAGCCACAGTTCCAACCAAAGTTGGCATTTCAAGTCAATTGCATTCCATGTTATACACAAAATCTAAACAATCATAAAATCCGCAGATTACTGATGGTTTTCCCCTAAAGACTTCCCCCTACGAATGCAACTAAAAATAGTTTTAGGCTAAATGGTCTCAATTACGATGCCGTAAACGTTTAGTGCGTTTATTCCTAAAAATAAATTTTGTATTCCAGCAACAAGAGCATCTCCCGGATCAGAATGAATTTGACTCAATTAGTTCCACAAATTGTATCTGAAAATTATAAGCAAACAATCAGTATACACAGGTCTTTGTCACCATCTGCGATGTGTAAATAATAAAAAACAAAATATTGCTCACTTCATCATTCGCACAATTCATGGCAAGAAGTTCAACAAACCGTTTATTCGTTGTCGGCTATATTGCGAAATTGGCTTTGAGTCCAACGAATCCAGAGGAGGGAGAAAAAAACTTCAAAAAGCGAAGAAAGTGTGCCACCACAGCGCCGAGGCGCACCGCAGTATGGTATTATGGAAATTTTGCCTTGTGAGCAATTTTTTTGTTTTCTTGTTGGTGACCAGTATTTTTGTATCTTTTAACCGCAAAACGAATCTGGGTTTCAGCGAAATGCGGGCATAAAATCCCCTCTACCCTGCGGGTAAATGTAATTAGCACAGTTTAGGGAAACGACATGGGAGCCGTTATCTGTGTAAGATAAGCCGTGAGACTTGTTGGGGAAAAATCTCTACACTTTCAGTTTTTCAAAGTTTTTTTTCGTTTTTGTTGGAAATATTAGATCCGTAATGACACCATAAAAATATAATGACGCTCATGCAAAATTATGGCGAGCAAAATTCATGGTTGTTGTCGGCGTCTACGCAAGACAAGTGATGTCACTTTTTTGGAATCTTGAACTTCGGCTTAGGAGCGAAGTTTTATGAGATTTTTCGGATCCCTATGATTTGTGAATATGGTAGCGAATTCTGGGAAATTACTCTTACAAGGCTCAGTGTAGTACAAACTGGCGCCCGGCGTAGGGCCTTCCTTCCTGGCGTATCTATTAGTACTAAACCCAAAGAAATGTAATAAGTTCGTTGTTTATAAGTTGATTCGAAGCCTTTGGAAGGTTTTAGTCCTTAAATCACTGCTTACACATACACCATTCATAACAATGGAAAGCAGATTATTTTAGGGCTATAACTACGCTGATCCCTTGAAAATACGAAGGCAGAGTGCTCTCTCCTTGTCTTTGAAACCAAGCTGTGAGTCCTGAAAGATGAAGGCTGTGATTTAATTGCTCATATCGGCGACGGTCTCGTTGCTGTTTCTGGAAAACCGCTCTCTATCTAATTTGTCTAAGTGAACTAAAGCACTCAAACGGTGCTTGGTCAGAAACAATAATTTTTTGAAAACAATAATTGTTCACTTGCACCACAATTATATTTGATAATAAGATCAATCTTCCTCTAAGCTACGTATTGTCTATATAGAATGCTGCTCTATTCCTTGCTCGTCCTTCGATAATAGGGCTGGTACTTCGGAAAAATTATCAAATTTTCTGAAAATTTTTTGAACGCGAGACCTTTTTAATTGTAGTAGTGGAGGTCAACGGACTCAACTAAGTCCTAAGCAAAATGACTTTATGTCAGATCCTGATTGTCCGTCGCATCTAGCGAAGACTCTTTTGAGGAAACACCTTTTGCTGATATTCTTCTCAAAATTAAGTGTAGATACTTTGGGAAAGATAATGCTGTCAGGTGACGAATTCATGAAGGCATACACGGAAACTCTACCCAAAGTTCGTGACCTTTTCGAGATTCTTAGCTCTGTTCAACGTCCTACAAAGTCTACCGATTCCTATGAAATATTCTCTGACACACTGTCTCCGATTCCTTATGCTCGATAAACTTGTCTGCCTTCACTTTTTTTTCCATTTAAATACATTCATACGAAAACATCTTCTACACGATGGTAGAAGTATTCCGTCTTTGCAGCTGTTTCACTAGAACGAGTACGCTCTCTCATGCGAGCAAGCGATGACGAACGAAAGTGTAAAAGTGCATAAAGCTCATTAGACTCGAATGCACTCCATTGCCACCGACCGTGGGGGCATGGTATGGTGGTAGAACTTGATTTTCTGGATTTGCTTCTACAGCGGTTTACATGCTGACGCTGATACTGATTTGATTACAAACAACGAGTACATAAATATGCCCATGTACAGCTGTAGATACTCGTAGTCGTTGGTCTGGAGGTCTCCAGATTCTTGTGGGTTGCTCGAGAGTTCATTCGTTTTTACGACCACAATAGGCAACATTTGTTTATGGTTTTATTTTTTCTTCATCAGAATAGAATTGAAGACCAATTTGTGGTTTTAATTGAAATTGATATTTAGCTGTCTTTATGTAGTCAAGTTTGTTGACTGCATGTATCTATGTATCTACGAGTGTCTATATGTGTGGCATCTTTTGCGCTTCCTTGCCTATTCATTCTCCGTCGGTATTAATTACCAACGAGTTGTTTTTTTTCCTGTCGTGTTTTTGTATACTAAATCCTCTACGGCGGGAGTTTGCTAAGTGAAACAATGGATGTCCTTCCCGTTGACAGTTTAACGTTCTCTTGTTTGTCGCATAGATATGCATAATTTGAAAAATGCATAAAAAAGGACTTTTTGCATTCCTTTTCGCTTGACAACTGCGATGACAGATTTTTCCTTTCCAAGCGGAATTAATTAAAGTGGAAGCCATTGAAACGACTCTATGTAGTGTTGGATTAATTCCAGCAGGAGCTGGAGGGACGATGATGGTGGAGGAGGCTTAGCGAGGAAAACACAAAAATCAATGTGCAGGAGATGAAAAGGATAGCGCCGGTGTTGATACTTTAGTTAGTCGGAGGGTTTCATTGAATTTTCATAATTCCGGTTCTGTTCGGAGTTTTGAATAAATTGTCAAAGAGCCAGCAAGCTTTTGAATACACATTCAGTTGATTGAAAGTACATACTTCGTCGACTGATGGAGTCTCATACATTTTTTTCCTCATCGTCATAATGCAGTCGTAAAAAACAAAACCTTTCTACAAGCAATTAGCTGGGGAAATAAAATTTTATTTACATTTACACTTGTGTGTATACGTTGTTCAGAAACATCAAAATGAAATTAATAATTTATACATGTTTGCAACCACACTTGTGTATGTACGTTTAGAGCTAAAAAAAATTGAATAAAGTTAACAATCGACAGCTCGCGCCTGAAAAAAGGTCTTTACCCGGAACTACTAGATACTAGATACTAGCATGTACTAGATAGATACAGCCGCCATGATCTTGCAACATGAATTCAGGAGGGCACGCTCAACAATGGACTCAATTCGTGCATGATTCTGGTATACAATATTGCTGTGAGTTTAGGGAATATCACTGGCGGCATACCACAGGGTGCCGGGTTTGGACCATTATCTTAAAAGGCTTAATACAATCATTTTTTTGTGATTTGCTATACCGAACCAATTGCTGTGACTGCTAAACTGTTGGAGGAGGTGGAATAGGTGAATTTTCTTGACCATGAAAACAGTTTAACTCACTCATTCACCTCCATTCTTGGGTCCACCAATCTGTTTGATTTTGATTGGGATTTTCACCTTCTTTACCACTGATCGCTTGGTGGATTTCAGGCACCATTGTACATCTGACTCTTGGAGTATATTATCCCATTGGGATAGGCTTGCAATAGAATTTGACACAACTGCTGCACATGCAGTCGGCAGGATCACCAATGGATCCATTGTTGACTCCTCGCGTGCTGTTGGTCTGTAGCTTTCACATAGACAAGCGTCCTCCCTGAACCACGCCCATATTGTTATAACTTTCAGTATGGTTATGGGGATTCCCATACGAAGTGAGATTTGATCTCTACTGCATTTGTGTCGCCACAGCCAGAGGTCATCAGAGTCTAGTCGCATTCTAGTAATGATATTTCGTGAATGCTTTTGGGTTGGTGACCTGCCTATAGCTTAAATATTGTAGACTGTGGTTCAGTAGTTTATTCGCACAGGGTACACGATTCCAGAAAAAAAAATCAGCAACGTCTCACCACAGACTATCATCAATAATCAAGGATGTTATGAGAAAGTACACCAATGCAGATATTATCTTGTTTTCAAGGAGTACCTGTTGGCGGAAAGGCAGGGTCCTGCAGCAAATCGTCATAATATTTGCCTAACTCTGACTGCAAACTGTCTACAGATAGTCTAGAGTATGCTTGCTCAGGTCCAAGGACACACTATTTCTTACGATTTTTTCTAAACATTCCCTAGTTATAAAAATTCAACAAAATGTTGTTCATACCTCTTTCCCAGGCGTGTCTACATTCATGTAGTCTCTCAATCAAGTAGTTTTCCAATTCACCGAATCCAAAGATACACTCACAAGACAGATACGTCTAATTCACCTCATTTTCTCTTTTACATAACTAATTTTGCAAACAATTGAGTCCCATCTGCCTTGCTTCGACTCTTGTTTTCTTCTTTCAACGGGCCTGTCAATCTATTATGCAACATCTTATGAAAATTATACAGCAATCACTGTACACACTGTACTAGCAGCGGGCGGAATTCAAATGCATTTCAGAGTGGTCTACTTGCATGGATACAAATAATTTATGCCTCGTACGAAAGGAAAATAAAACACACATTCAATATGAATACATTTTCAATGGTCGAGGTGATATGTGATGGGAAGAATGGCTTCCGTGATTATTTTAATTATTTGAATGTTGGAAAAGACAAACATGATTAGAGATACTAATTATGTGTGCTGCGGATTATCGTTGGGATAGAATGGATATTGCTACGTTATGGGTGCTGGGAGGTTGTCATTTCCTCATAATGTAATCTAGAGAGGCTTGGGAAACCAAGTCATGCCTATACATATCGAAATCCGATTTTCACCGCTGTTTGGCATATTGGTGTGGCCAGACACTACTGTTTCGCTGAGCCTCGATGAGACACACTATAATTAATTATATATATAGCTTATCTGCAGCCTCGAAATGGAAATAGGAAACAGAAAATTTTTCAACCAAAAAATGTGTGAGAAAAAGGGTAGTGTATAGCCCACAATTCTAGATACCCACAATCTTGCTATATCTTCTAATCGCACATCTCGAGCTAGATATTCTGTTTCTGTGTATTCGAGGCGCAAACTAGCTTAGCTGCAGCCTCGAAATGGAAATAGGAAACAGAAAATTTTTCAACCAAAAAATTTGTGAGGAAAAGGGTAGTGTATAGCCCACAATTCTAGATACCCACAATCCTGTTATATCTTCTAATCGCACATCTCGAGCTAGATATTCTGTTTTTGTGTATTCGAGGCGCAAACTAGCTTAGCTGCAGCCTCGAAATGGAAATAGGAAACAGAAAATTTTTCAACCAAAAAATTTGTGAGGAAAAGGGTAGTGTATAGCCCACAATTCTAGATACCCACAATCCTGTTATATCTTCTAATCGCACATCTCGAGCTAGATATTCTGTTTCTGTGTATTCGAGGGGCAAACTAGCTTAGCTGCAGCCTCGAAATGGAAATAGGAAATAGAAAATTTTTCAACCAAAAAATGTGTGAGAAAAAGGGTAGTGTATAGCCCATAATTCTAGATACCCACAATCTTGCTATATCTTCAAATCGCACATCTCGAGCTTCGTATCCTGTTTCTGTGTATTCGAGGCTCAAACTAGCTTAGCTGCAGCCTCGAAATGGAAATAGGAAACAGAAAATTTTTCAACCAAAAAATTTGTGAGAAAAAGGGTAGTGTATAGCCCACAATTCTAGATACCCACAATCTTGCTATAAATTCTAATCGCACATCTCATGCTATATATTCTGTTTCTGTGTATTCGAGGGGCAAACTAGCTTAGCTGCAGCCTCGAAATGGAAATAGGAAATAGAAAATTTTTCAACCAAAAAATGTGTGAGAAAAAGGGTAGTGTATAGCCCATAATTCTAGATACCCACAATCTTGCTATATCTTCAAATCGCACATCTCGAGCTTCGTATCCTGTTTCTGTGTATTCGAGGCTCAAACTAGCTTAGCTGCAGCCTCGAAATGGAAATAGGAAACAGAAAATTTTTCAACCAAAAAATTTGTGAGAAAAAGGGTAGTGTATAGCCCACAATTCTAGATACCCACAATCTTGCTATATCTTCAAATCGCACATCTCGAGCTACATATTCTGTTTCTGTGTATTCGAGGGGCAAACTAGCTTAGCTGCAGCCTCGAAATGGAAATAGGAAACAGAAAATCTGTCAACCAAAAAATTTGTGAGAAAAAGGGTAGTGTATAGCCCACAATTCTAGATACCCACAATCTTGCTATAAATTCTAATCGCACATCTCATGCTATATATTCTGTTTCTGTGTATTCGAGGGGCAAACTAGCTTAGCTGCAGCCTCGAAATGGAAATAGGAAATAGAAAATTTTTCAACCAAAAAATGTGTGAGAAAAAGGGTAGTGTATAGCCCATAATTCTAGATACCCACAATCTTGCTATATCTTCAAATCGCACATCTCGAGCTTCGTATCCTGTTTCTGTGTATTCGAGGCTCAAACTAGCTTAGCTGCAGCCTCGAAATGGAAATAGGAAACAGAAAATTTTTCAACCAAAAAATTTGTGAGAAAAAGGGTAGTGTATAGCCCACAATTCTAGATACCCACAATCTTGCTATATCTTCAAATCGCACATCTCGAGCTACATATTCTGTTTCTGTGTATTCGAGGGGCAAACTAGCTTAGCTGCAGCCTCGAAATGGAAATAGGAAACAGAAAATTTTTCAACCAAAAAATGTGTGAGAAAAAGGGTAGTGTATAGCCCACAATTCTAGATACCCACAATCCTGTTATATCTTCTAATCGCACATCTCGAGCTAGATATTCTGTTTCTGTGTATTCGAGGCGCAAACTAGCTTAGCTGCAGCCTCGAAATGGAAATAGGAAACAGAAAATTTGTCAACCAAAAAATGTGTGAGAAAAAGGGTAGTGTATAGCCCACAATTCTAGATACCCACAATCCTGTTATATCTTCTAATCGCACATCTCATGCTATATATTCTGTTTCTGTGTATTCGAGGCGCAAACTAGCTTAGCTGCAGCCTCGAAATGGAAATAGGAAACAGAAAATTTGTCAACCAAAAAATGTGTGAGAAAAAGGGTAGTGTATAGCCCACAATTCTAGATACCCACAATCCTGTTATATCTTCTAATCGCACATCTCATGCTATATATTCTGTTTCTGTGTATTCGAGGGGCAAACTAGCATAGCTGCAGCCTCGAAATGGAAATAGGAAACAGAAAATTTTTCAACCAAAAAATTTGTGAGAAAAAGGGTAGTGTATAGCCCACAATTCTAGATACCCACAATCCTGTTATATCTTCTAATCGCACATCTCGAGCTAGATATTCTGTTTCTGTGTATTCGAGGCGCAAACTAGCTTAGCTGCAGCCTCGAAATGGAAATAGGAAACAGAAAATTTTTCAACCAAAAAATTTGTGAGGAAAAGGGTAGTGTATAGCCCACAATTCTAGATACCCACAATCCTGTTATATCTTCTAATCGCACATCTCGAGCTAGATATTCTGTTTCTGTGTATTCGAGGCGCAAACTAGCTTAGCTGCAGCCTCGAAATGGAAATAGGAAACAGAAAATTTTTCAACCAAAAAATTTGTGAGGAAAAGGGTAGTGTATAGCCCACAATTCTAGATACCCACAATCTTGCTATATCTTCAAATCGCACATCTCGAGCTTCGTATCCTGTTTCTGTGTATTCGAGGCTCAAACTAGCTTAGCTGCAGCCTCGAAATGGAAATAGGAAACAGAAAATTTTTCAACCAAAAAATTTGTGAGAAAAAGGGTAGTGTATAGCCCACAATTCTAGATACCCACAATCCTGTTATATCCTCCAATCACACATACCAGGCCAGATATCCTGTTTCTGTGTATTCGAGGCTCAAACTAGCTTAGCTGCAGCCTCGAAATGGAAATAGGAAACAGAAAATTTTTCAACCAAAAAATTTGTGAGAAAAAGGGTAGTGTATAGCCCACACTTCTTGATACCCACAGTCTGGGTATATCCTCCAATCACACATACCAGGCCAGATATCCTGTTTCTGTGTATTCGAGGCTCAAACTAGCTTAGCTGCAGCCTCGAAATGGAAATAGGAAACAGAAAATTTTTCAACCAAAAAATTTGTGAGAAAAAGGGTAGTGTATAGCCCACAATTCTAGATACCCACAATCTCCAGCTGCATCTTCTTAATAAAAGATACAAGTGTACAAGAGCATGATTAGATGTCCGTCCATATTCCCGCATGGGGTCCAAAGGAGGGTTCAGAAATGTTGCATACTATTACCAATTCTCTTTTTGATACTGATTAAAGATGTCTTACAGAGCATCGAAAAGAAGTTATGGAATTCAATGATTCCCTTCTTCCTATTTCGAACGCCTTTTAGGTCAAGATCCATAAAAAGACATCTTAGTAAGTAAATATATCTTTCCTGATGAAAGAACGTCGCAAAAGATTTTATAGTCAAAGAACTAACATCAATCCAGTTGTAATTGCCTTACTGCACCAAGGCTAGGCTTAGTTACTTTAGACCCTACGACTCTACGACTCTATTAAGCAAGGTTGTGTCGTATAGTAAGGTCACTTGGCTCTTTATCTTGATTTCAACCAGTGTACTCTATCTGTCACCCTAAAACAGTGAAAAACCAAGAGTTACTCTTGTCAATTTGATTCGATTTCCAACAAAGTGGCAGCACTTTCAATCGAAAAGGAAGGATGTCTGCCGTCTTGTCCTTGATATTCTGCATAATGTGCAGATTATTTTCTTCCATTTCATTCATCCCATTCGCTAGTTTCAATGTCATTTATCCTTATTATGCGAACTACTCAGCTTGTCGAGCACATACTTGAATGTTGCTACGTATGATTCTGTTGTTTTGCCTCTCGTATACTCATTATGGTTCGTGATTTGATTCGAAGTCACGTACATTAACGAATCTCTGTAGGGAAACATTTCGAAACGCGTTAGATGACATATACTTGGCATGGGAAATTTCCAATCCCCACCATCCAATGAGCATGTGTCGAACAGAAGCTATAATCTGTTTTCACACTTAAGCGTCATTGAATCGCACTAAGCACCGATTAAGGTTAAATTTACTGCAAAATTACGAATAGAAATGTCAAAATTCAGCCAGATTTCCGCTGTCAAATAATAATAATAGAACTGTCAACTACCTGCGTACATACTATATCGGTAAATGTGACAATAGAATACAAAAGAGCGTCAACATCCGATTACTTGAGTCACTTTTATGGCTTTACAATGTTCGGGTACATTCCGCGGATCTATTGACACAACTGCGATAACATCCACATTAGCAGAGTGGGTGAATTGCTTGCAGTCTGTGTCACTGTTACCCCCCATGTTACACTGGCTGTCATTATGTATTCAATTGATGTCGACGCGCGATTGATGCGTACAATTTTATAAATTCCAACAGTAGTTCGACTTTTATCACGTTTTCGAGAATGAATACATTCATGTAGTTGAATGAAAGTTGCGTTTGTGGTGACAAAAGGACAGGACAAAGTGTAGACGACGACTAGTAGTCTGTGGTCGAAACAATACTTTGGTCTGTTGTATTATTTTTTTTATATTTTTATTGATGTTAATTAGCAGAAATGGAAATGAAGTTAAATTGAAAACAAACAAACTCAAGTACTACACCATGTGGAGAGTACAGTAGATAACAAAGAGGTCGTCAATAAAAATGTCAGATAATTTTGTGGACAGCGTCATTAATCTCGATGGGTTAAATGTTTGAACGGATAAGAATTGCTTTTGACAGGTGGGGAGAGTGAAAAAGAATTTGTTATCGCTCGAGAATGACAGTGATGTTTAGGAGAAGAAAGCAACAACAAAAGTGTCACTCAAATTCCGTGCAACCGCATAATACACATCACAGATACGCATACAGGTATAAAGATACAACAGCAAATATTTATAGTAAATATTAGAGTAAAAATTCTTTTCGGTAGAGGCGAACAATTATTTATAGCATCAGAACGTGATGATATCTTAGTCTAAATTCAGAAATGAGAGAATTTTAAAAATGCACATGCCGGCCGGTACTTAGCTCGTAGTCGTGTACAGAGAATGTCATGAAAACAATTGTGTACTCGAGTATGTTAGGAGAAATAAATCGACAGAGATACTTTCGCATTACTTAACCGACCACAGAGTTACTTAAATTACTTTCTGATAAACTGTAACGTGAAACTGGAAGAGGTTTTAACTAAAGTTGGGTTACTTTTCAGAACATTCGAATGTCGACTTGATATCTTCCTCGAATGACACACTGGGTCATAACATTCGAAGGCAAGTTTTCACTGTAAGGCTATACTGAGCGGTTTACAAGCTTTGTTTACTTAAGAATGAGGTGTTGCGATGACACATGAGTTGGAATGAATAATTGAGGAGCGTTGGTTTTCTGGTTTATGTGGGGAGTTCCACTTTTATCAGCAAAATGAAGTCAACAACACTTGAACTAGGTTTCCTTGTATTCTAAAGCTATTTAGAATACATTTTTTCGAGGAATAGGATAGCTTTCTTAGAAGAACGTAGCTCAGCACAAATTGTACTGAATCTACATAAGAATTCGTCATTCCATAGAGGACTCCTCTTTCATGGAAGATTGATAGTACAGACAGGTCTTTAGATCCTTTGAATCTGCTACTACTAACAAAACCTGTGGGGGCCCTCAATGCAGTCATTTTGGACCAATGGTTTTCATACTAAATAAAGATGGAGGAGTCTTCATGATTATCTCGCCATGTAGCCACCTGATAAGGTTTTGAGAGAGACTGCATTACCTGATGCTTTCAAAACATCCTACTTTAAAGAGTATCGCTATTCTCCAATCATTTTGAAAGTGTTTGAGTTCTGATTTGGACCTGCAGTATATCCAAACTGCGACTACAGATTCAAGTACTAGGAGTGTAATCTATTCCTGGCTTAGATTCCGATTGAAGTGAGAATAACTACAGAGGTTGTGGTTTCAATGTTTCAGATATAAAAGAAAGCTAGATAGTACTGGTAAGAGTAAAATCAAGAAAATGGTTGAAGGTATTGTTTAAAACTACCTCCGTTCCTGTAAAGAGCAAATAGAGGCCTTAAGTCGCTTACTTAACTACGGAAGACAGGTTTATGTAAGCGACTTTCATAATACTGTAGTCAAAGCATCTATGACTTGGGAATGCCTCGGTATCCCAGAAGAACTCAGTCTCCGATTCGGTTTTTTGGTGAAGTCGTTCGAAAAACTTTGATTTTATTGATTTGTCTCACATGGTTTACTGGCTGGGTTTGCTATTCCACAGCCGGACTTAAGCACGTCACAAGGAAGCACCCTTCGGAATGTTGGATGCGTAGTAGTCCTGGACCTCTTATTACTTTGGAGAATTCCATCTTAAATCCTTGCGTAGATACACACTGTTTGTATAGAGTAAGTCTTGTCTAACTTCTTTGCTAATCCTCTCATTGCTGACTTGCAGATGATCTAGCTAACCCCCAGATTTTCAAACTCACAACACAAATAATTCCGCGAAGTTAGGAAATGGGTCACATACGGACCTGTCGTGATCATTTCTTGTTTTGTTTTTCAACCATCCATTGTAAAGGCCGCTCCGGGGTGTCTACGTTTCTCTATTTGGTGTTAGATATTCGAATTTCGAGCCATAGATACTAAAAAACCAATCTCACACGTTCACACAGCAGTTGACTTTTTGTTACAGGACCGAATGTAATCTATTCAATCAAAGTCCACTCATTTGAAAAGAATCATCAAATCTGATGTCGACAGCATCTTAAGGACAATCGCGGGCATTTGTACCTGCCGGGATCTAGAGGCAATGGATAAGGGATGTGACTATCCGTCGCATCTTTTGTGGCAGGTATCAGAGGCAGGTAAGGGATTAACAGTCGTAAAATCGAAACCACCTCCAATTAACCTATACCAACGTGACAATGCTTAAAATAGAATGACTACCTGGCGTCATCGCATTTCCCAATTAGATAAACAAATATCTTTCACATACTTCCACTCTTGGTGCTAATAACAATTCCCTGATTCACTGTCTGACCATAAAGCAAAGAAAAATAATAGAATAGCAAAAGAAAAGAACAAACAAAAACAACCACGTACTATACATGCTGGACGGGATTTCGCATTTGCTTTGCGTTTAAACTTTGTCTTATGCGTCGTCGTCGTCGTCGTCGTCTTTGGAAAAAGAGAAACTTTTCGAGGCCAAAGTTAGGAATTTTAAAAAAACTGAAGAATTTACCGACCTGTTCTAAAGTTTCACTAAAAAGTAGTTACCGTTGGAAAAAAAATTGAAAATTTTTAACTTACACCCAAAGTAGAACGATTTTTATCCACAAATCTGACGATGATTACAGCACAGCATCCAAAGATGTAATTTCATTCCTCCTCTGCGGGTTCTTTGTTATTTTATCATCACACAGATACACACACACACATACGCACTGACTGAAGGAAAAACACTCAATAATTATTATTATTCTTTCCTCCTTTTCGATTGGATAATTCGATTTTATTTATTTTACTTTTTTTTTTATTGACTTGTATTTATTTTTGAAATCACTTAACCTGTTATTGTTGTGTTGGTTTTGATTGGCAGGCAATCAGTTTCGAAAACGCTTTCGTTGTGTGCTACTTGCACACTGACTAAAACACTTGGGCGAATTTTGTTGACTTTTTTCCTTTCCCTTAATATTCTAATCGAATTAAATAACAATTTAATCGGAGAAAACTAAAACGCTAGTATTCAAGCAACCGCCCGAGTAAGGCACTTCAACATATGTACGTCCGCACAACGCGAATGATTTACTACGAATGGTATAGAATGAAAGAAATTGTGACGTTTATCGTTTCAAGTTCCATTTTGTTTCTAATTCTATTCAAATGCAACGCTGTTGATATGGACAAAACAGGGATGTTACATGACATAAAAGATACAGCCACTAGATGTCGTGCCTCGAATGACAAACTGAGTATCTAAACTTAAAAAAAAAAAAAATCCACTCGATTGTAGAGCGTTTTTTAGAGGTTTCAGTATTTACTTAAAAAAAATGTGAACGGAAATATTATCTGTGTGCTGAATAGGCTTTCAATTGCGGCATAAGTTCAGTGTTCCGGTTAATAACACTTATTTCTACCAGGCTTACACAGTAGCGACCCAGATGCATTTTAAGTCCTTGTATCCTGCTCTCACTACATTTTTGTCTCCATACTGCAGTTTAATTTTTAACACAGGGTTTAGATGAGCCAACAAAAAACATAGTTTACTGGTAGATGTCAATAAATGCCATTTTCCTTCATAAGTCCAGACTTTGATTTTTCCTCTTGGCATGAGAATGCTGATATTTTCGTATTTTGAAACATTCCTTCTCTAAAATATTTTATGTCTTCAATGTATCACACATTCAGCAACAATTCATTGTCCCAGCAGACTGTCTCAACTGTCTCACGACCACATAATTTAGTTCCCATTACTTTGAGAAACTTAAACGTATCTTCTACAAGTTTTTTGTTTTGTTTGCTTGTTGGATGCGTGTCAATGTTACGTTGTATAATAATATAACAGTATTTATAATTTTAATCAACTTGTTCTGCTTAAGGTTTTCTAAGAGAACAAAAAAAAAAAAAAAATTCAAACGAATGTGTTAGCAGAACAATGCTATTACTTACTTACATAGGTGGTGCTACAGTTCGATACGAACCTGGGCGTCTATTCATGACCTTTTTTTTTGTTAGCCCGGGTCTTAGTTTACTGCCTCCAATTCCGCCCTCAAAAAGACGTCTCCTTCGGGCGAGGTTGGATTAAAAGACAGTACCAGCCGGACCAGCTCTACATGTCCTAGCCATCTTTAATGACTGATACGTCATTTTTTGACTAAATCGATGTCGATGTCTTATATTTTGTCAACGCAAACTGGATCAAAAATTATACCAAGGATATTCCTTTCGAAGCGACCGGGAATGTCTTCATCCGCTTTGGATTGAGTTCAAGGTTCAGCGGTAATCAAGGTCTTATACAGAATTTCCTTAGTTGCTCGGTGAGTTCGTTACCGACCTTGATGGAGCAGACGATACATACATTAGCAGTTTGCACAAGGCCATACCATTAAGTTTGCCATTCAAGGCTGGAATAAATTTGGCAACAGCACTGATATATTGAGCAGCATTTTTGGTCATCACCCTGCAATTTTTCGGATGAACCGTCAACAGTTTTTTGTTGCGTGCACAGTTGTCAATGATTTCGAGGTTATCGTTGATAGCCAATGGAGTCAAACAAACTCCATCGGTTGATCGTGGCCTTCCAAGTTGACACCATTAACGAAGATTAGTGCATCAGCAGATGGGGCGGTGATGATGACTTCCACTCGGCAGCTAACGCTGGCCCATTTGATTCCCCTGAGGTCACATTCCCTGAAGACGATGATCTTTTGTCCGTTGGAAATCAAGAAACAGAAAAGAACCTTCTGGCTTGAAGCAACCATGGATCGAATCAAATTTGAACAAATAAACCATGTATTCGACATTGTGGAAGTGATCGTCAAAATGGCGGCACGGAGGACTAAGTGTCCAATACGTCCGAATCCGTCAATACCAATTTTTGACATGATGGTTTGTTGTAAACAAATTCATTCGTATTAAGAACTAGACTAACAGTCGACGGGTACTGAAATAGGGAAGATTTCTGGGGCCATACTTTGCAAAGTTAGAAACAGAATTCTACTTATGTTTTTCGGTTTTTCATGGTATAGACACATTTCCTACAAGGAAACACCACATCTTTTCTGTATGCAAAGTCTTGATTTGTTAAGCTTGGCTTATGAAGACCTTGATTTTAAAATATAATTTCGCTACCATACTGTAATTTTGGGATAGTCTACGGGTTTGTCATTTGGCTTACGGAAGAAGGTAAGAGTTCCCCGTAAGTTTGAAATCAAGGTCAAGTTGATTGATATTTGTTAGATTGTTTATTACATTTGACTCCTGTGAAGCATTGCATTGTCTTATCCCAAGACTTAAATGGAATATTATTATAAATATTCTTAGCAGTAATATCTACTAGTCCTTTCACAGGTTTATTCTGCGGCATGTCTGTATCTTCTTAAAGTATCTAAAGTTCAGGTGCAGATATGTAGCCCAAGCTTAATGTTACTGACATATGACTATTAACAAGTTCCACTTCTAACTCCGTGAATCCATTACTCTTTAAAACAAAAATACTTCCCTGAGTTGCGACACCGTGTGTGATAAGGGCAAATGAAAAATACATATCCTTCACTTTCAGGTTCTATACCCTGCACTAAGTTATGAATGTACTCCTTTAAGCTTGTATGCATACTACATGCTCTGTGTTGGACCCAAAGAATAAAGCGACAAAGGTTGAGAATAAAGCGATAGAAACAGAAAATTACAATCAAATTTGTATTTGGCGCCCAACCAAATAGAGTTCATAGGTGTGTGTATATCCAAGCCAGTAGAACCATTACTTTTCTTTCTTTTTCTACCACGAATTTCTGCTACAGTCTACTAAAGTCCGATAGTCTGTGGAAAAAGTCAATCTTTGAGGGCATATCCCTCAAATGAAACATCATTTGTTTTTATGGTTTTTTTTTTCTTTGAGATTAGAAAATATTTTATTTGTTTTCTTTAGTCATACATCAGAATGTATCTTGTTTTACATGTTAAATTTGAATCTCTTTAAAGAATAATTTATCATAGTACTCTTACAAATTATATGTTAAATATTTCAGTAATCATAATAATATATTTAACAACTAAAAAGAGTGCATTCAGCACTAAATATGTATAAACTAATTTCGAATCAATTAAACATAGTTATGATGCTGAAACAAATACACATCTTTCACATAATTTAAACAAAAACATAAACGAAATATAGATTTTCAAATAAATTTAGTGAGAAATTTTTCTTTGTCTTATCATTTTCCATTTTCATTTCGAATTTCGAATTTCCAAACAAAAAAAAAAGAACAAAACCAAAATACTCTATCCAATAATGAATTTGGAACCAAAAAAAAAATGTTTAAGAATACAAATCCCTCGGATAGCTGATTGGTTTTATAAATTTATTGTAAATTTATGCGTAGTAAAGTTTGTAAATGAATAAAAATTAATAAATCACATTGTTAAAACAGAAAGAAATAATTAAATATACTTTACAGGTACTATACATTAAAGTAAGTGTTAAAACTTAAAATAGATTTTAGTTTTACAATAGTTAATGTAATTTCTTATACTATTTTTTTGTTTCATTTTTTTTTTTGTATGTTTTTGTTGGGTAAATTCTTTTTCTATTTTTTTTAAGTTTCATTGCAAAAAGCTGTAAAAAACAAAAACAATTTAAGGCACCGTAGTTATCTATTTTAAGTTTTACTCTTTCGATTTAAGTGGGGTTTTTGTTTGTAAAAATAGAATTATACTTCAAGTTGGCATAGCGATTTGATTATATGTAGATTTAATTAATTTTAAGATGAATATTAAAACAAATTTACTACACGAAACAACAACAAAATAATATAAAAGAAAAATATAGAAGTATATATTTTTTATTTAAAGGTGGACATTTCTTTTGTGTATTCTTTATTATTATTTTTTTTTCATTTAACTTGATTAAAGTTTTCTTAGACCAGTCTAAGGAAATACAAGTTACATATGTATATGAATTTATGGAAAATAGTAAGTGGAAACTACTTTAGTGTACTAAGTCGTTTGTTTTTTTTTTATAATTATATGTGCATGTGTCGTCTACCAGAAAATCATTTTGCCAGAGGAAGGCGTATTGACTTTCGAAAGAATTATTCCTGGCATTTCAGCGTCGTCTTCGTTTTCATTGCTGAAATTTGATATTTTTCATAGAATTGTGTGTGCGTGTGAGGGTGTGTGTCAAAAAATAAAATAAGATCAAGAAAAAATAAATAAGATTTTGTTTTTTGTGTTTAAATAAATTAAAAATACGATATGACTTTTACAAATTCGGGCAAAAACAAATTTACAAAACAGAGGACTGTAAATAAAAAAATTAACATAATTTTTTTTTTTTGTTTTTTTTTTTGTAAAACATAACACTAGGACAAAGCAAAACTGCACCGTCAATCACAATTCACAACAACTGAACAACATTTTCTGTGTGGAAGTGTATATTTTCTATTTAAGTGCAATTCATTCATTAATGCTGTCACGGACACATCAGGCACAACGAAGACGATTTTTTACGGTCTACAAATAAAAAGATTGAGGAAAAACAAAAAACAATTCAATTGGATTTTCTTTTAAACAAAATTTCTAAAAACTATTTTTTTTTTTGTACAAAAATAACAAACAAACAAAACAAAATGCAAACTAAACAAAAATAAAGAAAAAATAAACAACAAAACGAAAAAAAAGAAAAAAAGCAAAAAAAAAAAAACATTTTTTTATGAGGAATTTTGACATTTTTGACAGATGATAATCAAAAATTTGTTGGCGCGTGCATTTTTGTTTTCTTTGGATAGTTTTAAGTATGTAAGTATACGTTTTTGTGTTACACAGCTGCTTTACTAGATCATCACCTGAATCAGAAACGCTGCAGCTAATCATCGTCATGCTCGGTATTTGACACTTTATTTGACGTTTGTTCTTTTATTATTATTGAAAGCAATTTTTATTTTTAGGGCTGCTTACAAAGTGTTCTTCTTCCTAACAATGGACATAAATGTGTGTCAAAATTATTTTGGAAAAAAAAGATAGACAACACTTAAGAGTTATCGGGTAGGCTCTTTTGATGTTTTGCAACAGGAGTGAAGATGTCAAAGAATAAAAAAAAAAATGTCGAAGCACAAAAGATTTCACAATGAAGCTAAATTGCAACAGGAACTGTAGCCCAAGATATTTAAATAAATGAACCCAAATAGTAGGCGAATAAGGTTGTATGAGAAGAATAAGTAAAAAAGTAATATTATTTTAGGAATAGGTAGCACGCGAAGATTAATGAAATTCTTGTATCAACCTATGAGTAATGCTGTTGAACGGATAAGGAAATATGACTTTTGTCTGTTGAAACAGATTTGGCAATGCTGTTGTGACTGTGACTTTAAATTTATGGGAAGGAATCCAGACTGACATCCCCGAGTCGAATTGTAGCATGAATCCGTTTCTTAAGTTCATCTAGTCTAATGCAACTTTTACTTAAAAATATTATAAAAGGCGGACTCCTTCGGGGAACAACCCAAAGGCCAAATTCGCTATAATACACTTCTAGGATTGATTCAGTCATATTTTGATTATTTTGTAAGATTCTGTGTCCTTCTTTAAATAGACAAGCAAGCTGTATATGAACATCGCCTTAACTGAGTCTAAGACCTTTTTCTTGAAAGTACATAGAAACCTACATATTTCCTGTTTTGAGTAAACGTGGTTCCAATTGACAGCAGCATATTTGGAACATATGGCAAAGGAATTTCTAAAATTTATATTTAAACTAACTGAAGGCCATTGCTGCTACACAACGAGCTTGGTTGGCATTTCAATGAGATATTCAAAATAGTTGAGTCGTCTTTTCAGACCTGTCTTCCTAAAGTTTAGTTTTCGCTCAACTAGTTCACGTAGTTCCTCGGAAAGAAGCCTGCTGTTTTCTAAACCTGACCTCTGTGGTCTTACATATTCGTACTGAATCTACAATCTGTTTCATTTACGTTGCGCTCTTTCTTTTTAATCTTCAAAAAATCTTTGATCATTCATCCACAGCGTTACGAGAAATTTGTCTGCATAGTTTCTAGTTATTGCTTTAGAACTTAGTTCCTCTGTCGAATGGACTGTTTTGCGATCCAATTGCAATTGGTACGAGACTAAGACTTAAGTCTCACGTAACCCTTCTTACAAAAGTCGAAATTATCGACCACTATATGTCTTGGATATTCAAGGTTAAGCTGTCTAGTGTCAAAATAATCAAAAAGATAATTGGTATATCTGAATGTTCAGAAAGTGATATTTGTCTGTCGCACGTCATCTAGCGGTGAGTACTTTTAAAACAAAGTTTTAAGCTATTTATACGTGGCTACCTATTAGTTTCTCTAAACAGCGTTACCCAAAATGGACGCAGTTTTTAAAAGTTTTAGACGCACTTGTCTGTCTCGAATGAAATTTCCTTAGAATATTTAAAACTAATAAAAGAAAATAAAGAAAAAAACAAACTAGACATGCACAAACAATAAAAACTATTTACACAAAAGTAAAACAAACAAAAATATCAAAAATTGAAAACTATTGTCATAAATGTCAAACAGTCGTCCAATCAGTCAAACAAGCTCATCAAGATACGAGTTGTAATTATCTGTCAGTGCCAATTTGCAGTAGCCATACATTCACACCATACAGCGCTGCCAGCTGTTAGTCTCCAAACCATTTGACATTTAATATTGTTTTCCATGTTTTTTTTTTGTTTTTGTTTTCATCTTAAATTTAAAATAAATTTAGCATTGTAATCAAAGCGTTTTGCCAATTGATATAATTAATACAATAAATAGTTGGTGCGTTCACAAATCACTTTACTTTTTCACTTCTTTCATTTTCTGTCAAAATATCACGATTACACATGTCAAAAAAGAAATAAAAAAAGTTTGTCTACTCTTAAATATAATAACCAATTTGCAAGGACGGTTGACATTCACATTGTATCCTTTTGTATTTTTCAAATATGTAATAAAAAAAAAAAAGAAGCGTTTTTGTTTCTTATTTTAAGAGAGAAGCATGACATTTCACAGCAATGTCATCAGCATTAGACAAGAACAAGTAGAAGCTTTTGGGCAATGAGGTCGGTCGAATTGTCAACTACAGATGCGATTATCAACAAATAAAATTAATGTTAAATGTGCTTTAAGGTGGGATGAGAGGAGAGAGAGAGAGAGAGAGCGCGCGCGCAAAGGGCGTAGGGCGGTATTTAAGACAACATACTCATAATATGTATAGACTCGCATATGGATGTAGTAAATTATGGTAGTAGTAGTAGTGGTAGTTAGGAGGTATAGCCAAGATTGCTTACTTTTTCACGAGCGACCGAAACTTTTTAAAAGTCCGATTGAAGAGGGTTTTCGGATTATTTGAACTTTTACCCGTGTCCTTCGAGCCGGAACTGTAATTCGATTGGGTATCTTCACGGTCATCCTCGGCCGAGCTGATGCCTTCGGGGCTCTGACGGGACACCGCCGCCACATTGCGCTCTGGTGTAACGGATTGTGAGTCTCTGGGCGTGGTCGATGGTGTGGCGTTTTTCGACGGTTGTGGTGATGTCTCGCGTACGCTTTCCATTAGTTGCTTTTGGCGGCCCCCATTTAGGTCTGGTGATTTTGGTGTGGCAAGATTGTGCATACTTTGAGTGCCCTCGGTTGGGCCTGGAATTGTCAATGGAAAATCATCCAGCAGTTGATCCAAACTACGCGACTTGCGATTCTGTGCATTGAGGACCATTGTTGACTTGTCTCGCTTTAGAACTACCGAATCGCAACTCGCTTCGAGTGGGGTACCATTGTCAATCTCCTCACCATCGACAATGTCAATATCGTCATTACCAGGCCCATCCAGGATATCCAAGCTGTGACTTCGTATATTTGATGGAGGCGAAGCTGCATTGGTTAAACCCACCGCTGAGCTGCGACGTGTCGATCGATATGGGGAGTTTGGTGCCGCATTGGAAGAATCGTTGTAAGCCATACTTGCCATACTACCAGCGACGGGCCGGCCTGATATCGGACTTGTGCGATAGGGCGACGGGAATAAATGATTCTTTTTCGATCCACCACGACCGCCATATGGACCAATACCACCAACCAAACCTGCACCAGAGACTACACCGCTGCCACCGTGATGCCCATGGCCACCAAAATACGTGCGGGCTGGACTGGACGTTTTACGGTATCTATTTGCCGGATGATTAGCTGCTAGTTTGTGATTAGTATTAAATTGATTATTATTATTAATTAAATTAGTGTACGGAGACGTGGGGCAATCTAGTCAATCAGAACCCGATCGCCCCGTTGTGGTTGTGATCGTTGGCCCACCTTGTCCGGCATTTGTTCCTGTACAGCTGCCCGCACCGCTACCATTTCCGCAATTAGCACTATTGTTGCCGCCTCCACTGCTACCGGCAGTACTACCGCCTCCAGGTGTCTGATAATCGGAATCGTTGCTGTGCAGTCTTTGGTATGTTACCCCAGCGGTTCCCGGTGTACTCGGTGCCATTGTATCCGTTCGCATGTAACCAATGCGATCTGGATTCTTTTCTCCGCGCATGAATCTATAGGACAATCAAAATGAACCCTGCTGCTTCAATCAAATAAAGGAAGCCTTACCTTTCTAGTTTATCAATGCAGGCGTCCTGGTAGTCATGAATCCATGTAACTCCATTAAAATGGCATACACTGCGCATATCTTCGGGTAGTTTGTCAGCCTCTGGCCAACGGAAGTTGTCTATGATTGGGATGATGTTGCAATTCGAGTTAAGTGCAGCAACAATTTCCTGTAAGTACGTGGTTAAGTCTCAAAATGTTCGTAAGTCGTCCCCTTTTGAAACTTACTCTATGGACCCAATCCTTGCCTTCGCAGTCTTCAACGCACCTCTCCAGCGCATTTGGGGTTAATACTAAAATAAAATGTTTAGCCTGTTTGATGCTGTTCAACAGACCGTTGTCAAACTTTCCAGCCTCAAGTCGCTCGACGTCAATGAACACCGAGAAACCGCGCAACTGTAGATGAACCTAGAAGTACCCATCCGATCAGAACCTCATCTCATTCGGAAACCTTTCGTACTCACCTTCAGTAGACTGGCCAACTGGGAACCGTTTGATCGCCGGTAGCTAACAAATACATCCAGTGTCTTGGCCATATTCTCCTCCGATGAACTGGGCAGAGAATTCTCTATCGACTTGACTGCATTCAGAATCCTAAGCCTATGGATCGAGTTATGGATATCGCACTCTGTGATCAGCATATCCTCGTTCAGTTGTCGCAACGATGACTTGTCAATTCCCGCATTCAACATGGCATACGTGTAGGTGCAGTACTCGGGACCGATTTCGTTCAAAAACTGGCACATCTTTGCACAGTCTTTCGACGAATAGTCGGCCATTTTTTTCAGGTTTTGAAGCTCGCGCGCGAAACGCTTCCTTAGGATACCATTTGAGATACCGATGTCTTCGCGGAGATTTTTTTCGTTCAGTTTCAGCAGGAGATCGCCATCTACCTGCGATTCGGCGAACTGCGATTCGTAGTTACCGAAACCAATTTGTTTTACCCATTCTTGAACATCCTCTACCGACCAGAGGGGCACTTGCTGCGATAGCTTATGGGGAACCGTTTCCCCTATCAGACGCAATGCCTGTGCAGCGAATTTCGAGGCAATGGCATTTGGGCAACTGGCCACGTTCTTCAGCGGTTCTATGGCACCGATTTCCCGGAATATTTCTGTATTACCTTGCTCCTTCTTTATACCGGCTTCCATGCAAAAGTGGAAGGCTGCTAGATTCCTTGCCTCCTCGCGATTGGATGACAGTACTGGCACTAAACGCTCTAGCCAGTGTTTACTTTGACCATGGGCATGCGCCAAGTTTGACTTTGCGAACTCTGACGGATCATGTGAGGTGACAAATGGCTCCACCAAATCCAGAGTTCCAGACTTCAAGACTTCCGCTTCGATTTCCTTATTCGCGACGAGCACAGCAATGGCCAGGCAGGCGTAATACTTAATGTTGTCATCGTGATGGAAGGCCAGCGGGAACAGCCACATGGGCACCTTTCTATTGATCATCGCCTCCTGATTCTCAGCGCCGCCATAGAGAGACAAGTTCGCCAATGCACTGGCACAGTGTCGCAACGTCTCAACGTCATTCGTTCGGCACTCAAACAACACCGCATCAAGACCGCCAAGTCGAATCACATCATAGCACGTACCCTCGCTATGCTTGAACAAATGCTCCAGTATTCCGGTACCAACTCTCGAGTGCTGCGTATCGGTATTCTTCGTACAAACGCAGGCAACCTTAACCACCTTATCGAGACCATTGTCCACTACATGTGTCCTGTTCTCGGTGGTCAAACACTGTTCCAACAGACGGGCCGAAGAAAACTGTACAGCTTGATCACTTTGCATGCAGTTCTCCATCAACACGTCTAGACCGCCGCTCTGACGCAGCGAATTACACAAACTATAGCCCAATTCATGACCATGCGTTGGTACCGCCCAAGCTTTCTGTATAACATCGTTAATGGTATCCAAATAGGCAGACTTCTCAGATGTCTCGTGCAAGCTATTCACAAAGGTCTTGAGGAAGCTCGAATATTTGTTTTTTGCGCTTTCGATCTCTCGCTGTGAACTGCCCGATGTCAGCGATATCAAATCATCAAACTTCATATGCATTCCATTGGCGCTCATTTGTGATGATGAGATCATGCTGCTGCCTGAACTGGACACCCCTTTCGTTGTGATGGTATAGTTTGACTGTGAGGCTGAGGAGACGTGCTTCTCTTGGTTTATTATACCACCGTTCGTTGTCATCGTTTGGCTTTGCTGCTCCTGGGCGATGGCCTTGCGTTCGGCGCTAAAACTGTCGCTTTGGACTTTAATACTTGCGGCAGCTACGTTATTGAAGGCTTGTTGGGTGACATCACCGGTGCGTAGAGAGAGGGCCTCCTGTAAATAGAGAGATAGGAAGGAGGATTTAGCTGAGATTCAGAAAATCTGTAATTGAGGTTTGAACACCTGTAAAGGATATCTTATTCTAGAACCAAGGGATTTAAATCAATGCGGAAGAGATGTAACAACTAGGTACTTAAGTCTGTCTAGGGAGACTCTGATCGCCTTGCGTGACAGTATACCAAAAGGTTCGAAGTATGTCTGCCATCTGTCATTCATTATTTCAAGTTCATGCTAGAACCGAGTTTTTTTAACCTGATTTGTATGGGTTTCCATACCCGACCCATTGTGAATAGCTAACCCATCCGCGTCTTCAATTCCAGACCTTTCAAGCTAAACTTCAAAAAAATCCTTTAAGAAAGGCTTGAACTGAATCGAAGAACGAAAAGGGTGAGACCCTGTCAGTATTTTTCAGATGGACCTGCTTGTTTGAGAGCCAGTTTGCTCAATGACAAAGTTCTCAAACCCGCATCCCTATCGCTGTCCTTATTGAGCGAAATACTTCTATTAAAGCCATTGATTTGGCTTAAAACTAGACAAGTAATGACAGCCAAATAGGCGTTGAAACTAGAGCCACTCTGACCTGAGTCTCTATAGTGCAATAACAAGCTATTGACTGAATTAGGCACTTGCAGAGCAGTTAGGTATCGCTCATAAAAGTTTTTGCCGTAATTGCCAGGATAACAACGAACACAACCATAAGCCAACAGCAATCTCAAGGAATCACGTTACACGGGCTTTCATAGACTTTTACACACTTTACTAGACTTAAACTTTAGGTTTTCGGTCCAAAGCAGATTGGCAAATAGGTGCAGTGACACAAGAATTCAACATACAAATTCACGCTAAGGACTCATAGTACTGTTTCCAAGATCCGTCTAATATCCCCTAAATAGATTTTTTACAAATTCAGAAGACTTATCGAACACAAAGATGCAACCCTAAATGCCTAAAATCCTCCAAATATACAGTCATCTTCAATGCTAGTCAAGCCGGCATCAACGCCCTAAATAAATTTAAAGTCAGGCTCCTTTGAACATAAGGTAACAACATAGAGGGAAAAAATCAATCATTTACAGATTTCTTCCAAGAAAGCTTAAGTTCCTTAAGGACCTCTCAAGGTATGACGGACATACATATATTTTTCGAATAGTAAGAAACGAATCCTCGCATCGTCTCTTCCAGTATTCATTGCTACAATCCAAGTCGAAAAGAATGTGGTACTGTAGGGCTGATAGGATTTCCAGCGAGGTACCATTACAACTTACAAACTATGGTCCTACACAAGAACAACAACACTCGCTTTAGAAGCGACTAGGATTATTTGAAAACTTATAACGCAGAATGTACTTTTAAGTTAAATTTTTTTGTCACAAAAGTTGTTGACCAGTTCAAGTATCAAACACATCCGCCACAGTAAAGAACTTAAACTAAAGTGATGAGATACGCTGTATGTTGAAAACTCGTGTATCTTAAGGTACATATACCATTTGTAACAAAAAGTGTCATGACACCGTCCACATGCTTATCAGAGGGAATCAGGATCAACCCAAAATTAAATTGATAAGATTGTCGCTTTTGAAAATTCATTAGAAATTGCATAATTCAATCGATAACCCAGCATCCCACCTAGTGCTGGTGTACGTTCCTCTGCCAAAATGCATTCATTTCAAGAAACGTATTAAACTTGCAAATATGTATCTTTGTTGTTATTGTTTGAAAAAATAAACACATTCTTGTGTTTATTTGGTTGCACTGCACTAATTTGAGTTAATTTTCAATTAGTATCTTTTTCTAGACACCAATGGTGCTAGCTGTCACTTCCTCGCATCGGGATATGCAAATATTGATTAATGTAGGGGGCTGACTATCAGTTCGTGGGGTCAACTCGAGTGGGACGGTTTTACAATGTTTTCACTCTAATTTAATGGAATTGAAAATGTTTCTGAGAAATTAGGAGATGATTTCAATTAGATTTGTACATGTTTGATAAGAATTTTTGTCATTAAATGAATTCATTATCATTTTTTAGTTATAAACTGATTAGTTGAGGTTTTAAAGTGATCGAGTGTAGACTTGTCCTACATATCTAAAGATATTTGGCAAACTCTTTAGAGATATTATAAAAAAAGTAGAAGATACAAAATATAACAGCTTTGTAGTGGTTTGAGACTCAGATCTTGGTTTGATTCTTTAACTCATGGGTGGTGTCTAAACTAATTGAAGTATGGTGTATTTTTGAACACGCCCTGATTACGTTGGATTGTTTCAATTTTACGACTTGACTTGGGATATGAATCAACAGTTTGTCACCCAATAAGAGATTACTACTTTACCATTGCTACCCACGTTTATGTAGAACCGAAACCATTTCCAAAAATTAAGTAGAAAATTCCACAATGAGTGGAGGAAAGATCGTAAAATACGTTGATTGATTTCATTAATTTCACATGACCTAAGTCTACAGAATCAACAACATAAAATCTTGCATAAAGTGATAAAATAGATTTTTCATTTATTTTTTTTAAATTCGCGCAAACGATTTCCGCAGTGAGTTCTAGAGAACACAGGGATGTGCTTAGGAATGATCTCAATATCAAATAATTCGATTGTTATTCTTTGCTTTTTAAGAGCAGAATTCTGGCAGGAAAGAGAGAGACATTGCTTTATTCTATATTTACATGGATGTGTATTGCACTTAATATTTGGTGCAAGGGACTGTGAGACCACGGATTCGTGGGTTCGTAGGATTGTCAAATCTATGTACGATTGTACGAATTTTTCGATTCGAATTCTATGAAATTCAATTCATTTGAGTTGTATTCGAGACGATTTGATTCCTTTTTCCTTCAGTTCAATGGCTATTCGATTGGCCGAATAGATCAACATCGAATAACATTTTCATCCAATTATCGATTTATTCGATTGTGAGATTCATTCGTAATCGTCCTTCAAAGGTCAGGAAATGTTACAACTTGACGCATTTTTATCTCAGAAATAGGCATTTGCTTTTATTGACGATTAGATCATGCAATTTTTACTGATAGTTTGGTTTTTCGAAATTTGCAAACACAGGTTCTTTCTGTACTTGTTGTCGAGCAGGTAAGTGACGATCTCTGTACTTTTCGAAAGAAACAATTGCCAGACACTAATGTGTCGATAAATTTGCATGATAACATCATCTCTATAATTTTCAATTTGTTATTGTTTATCGCACTCACCTGTTTATCACTAAATATACTTTAACTACATAATAAAGATACTTCGGGCACAACGATAAGGGACTTATAAAAAACCAAATTCTTTTCACAAAGTTTATTCAAATTTGACAGCAAAATTCCCAAACACAAAAACACAACTGAGTTGTAAAAATGAGTCTAAAGTCTTCTCTCAAAAACAACCAGCACAATGTATCACTAATTTGAGGTATCGTCCACACTACAGCAGATGCACAGATAGTCTGTAGTACGAAAATTATAATTTCTTTTGCGATAAGCAACAGACTGCTGTGATCTCATCTATATTCCGTGTTAGAGGTGAAACTTTATCACTAAATAATATGTTGTTTGGAATGGGCAGAAACATACACTGTGACGTATAATATTTCAACTTTTGAAACTTGTGCTGGGAATTCAAATTGCAGTCTTAACGAGAACAGAAAAAAAAACGGAAGTGGCAGTGACTTTGTCAAGTAAAACAGATCAAATGTATGATGACATGGCAATCCAAGTAAACATCCTGTAAGCTGATGTTTCTAACAAATTGTCTACGAATCCGAAGTAGATCCCTTGAATAGGAGTTGAGATCAAATAATACTTTTTTTTTCTTCAGCGTTTTGTTTTGCATAATTCAGTCAATTAGACATATTTATGTATCTTGACCGGAAACTAAATACCTCTTTTGATCGGTAGTCGTGCTACTATTTCAAAATAATAGCAATATATGGAGCTTCGAAATGGTTCAAGATAAGACCATGAAATGACTGCGAAGGGCATCTGCTACATAGAGATGGCTTTACCACGCGTAGATACTTTCAAAGTTGGCTTAGACACCCTTTTTATGGATAGGAACGTAGGCACCGGCGCACTCCGGTTTATGCTTGTTTCGGATGAGGAAACCAATGACACCAAATAATTAGGCGAATACTTCCGAGAACTCGTTGATAAGTCAAAGCGGATACACTGTTTGTCTATCTTTGGGAAGAGGAGAAAAGTAAGTAGTACATAACGATCTGGTGCCCAATTATAAACCTAAGTTTGGAAGGTTTGCTCTGGATTCAACGCTGTGGTTTACACTTATGACAAAAGTATTGTCCTCTATATGTCAAAATAGTAGCATGTTCTGAAAAAAGAATCCAAGACTTTTTTTTAACGACGCATCTAGCTGCAAGTAAAGAAATCACTCATTTCTTATTTCAACTGTCAAATTTAAACGTCAATTTATTACTATTTCGAACTCGAAAGTACGTACGAAATGTTTGAATTCTAGCTTAACCGTATCCAAACACTGTTTTTACAAGTAACCCTATTACGGATGGTATGCATACGTCTACTGCGATGATATTCTCCACTACAAGAACTTCAACTTTGAAATGTGACATAAGAATGTCATTAACAATAAAATTTGATCTAAAAATATGTATCCGAACTAAATTTAAATACCGCGTGCTTCGATTGACATTGAATTTCACAATGTGAACTAACACATGTCATTCTAAGAGCATTCTCACCTTATTTTGTTCAACTTCAATTGGTATATCCCGAACATTTCGATTAATCGAATTGTTATTACTATTATAACTTCCGGTAGAAAGTGGCGGCGACGAGGAATGTTTTCGACCATTACGCGACGATACCGACGATGGCGGCGAAGGTGACTCGCCCGGTGACAGCGGACTCTCAATAATTGTTACGCGCGGACTAAATGGACTTCCGCGTCCATTTTCATAGCGTGTTCTCGAACCGGCATAATAATCAGAAGACGACGGCGGCGGCGGTGACAATGGCATCTCAACAATCGGACTCGGCGATCGCGTCGGAATGAAATCAGATTGCCCGCTCGATCGGAAGATACCTTTACGAACGGACCACGGTACATTGGCTGACATGCTTATTTATTGTTTATTTATTTGTCAAACTTTTCTCAATAGAAAAAAAGGAATGAGATAAATCAAAATATCCAATTAAAATAGTTTGTAAGAGATTTTCCGCACACTCTTGCTATAGGTATACCAAAAGAAACAACACACCAAAGTACGTAAGTAAAATTAGCATCTGTATGTGAATTTTATTTTTAAACAAATTAACTAATGTTGATAATATTTTTCGTTGAACCAACCACCACCACCCAGCAAGAAGTAGCACCAGATAACGCGAACGCGAACGCGATCGCAAAGCTTGCAAACATCAATTAGACTGAGAGCAGCGAGATCGAGAAAAACGTTTTTCCGCGCGCAGTCAACTTGACTGCGCATAACATGCTATATGCAACTAAAAAGCTATAAAATTCACATGTATAAATTATACAAAAAGAAAAACTTTAATTAACAAATGCTTTCGTGTAAAACAAGTAAAAAACACAATGCAATCGAGTGTCAAAAGGTTCTTTATACGAATACGCTTCCGCATAACAGTATTCGACCATTCACGAAAAATAAGGGCACTACTAATGTCAGAAAAACACGCACGATTTAGTGGCACTACTTTTTGTTTAGTGTTTCCCTTTAAAATTGCATTTTTTTTTTTACTTAAAAACTTAATCGTTTTATGTCGTTTTTTTTGTTTTTCTTTGGTTCAGTTTGACGTCTCCTTATAGAAGGTCGAGTCGATTCTATAATTAAATTCTCGAGAAAAGTCCGTCGGAATGATTGTTAACGGCACTGTCTGAGAATGGAAATCCACCATACACACGCGTGCGAAAGATGTACGCGAATGGTCATTGGGGCGAAGGAAATAAGTCGAAAACGCTCTTCGAAAAACCTGAGAATATTATTCGAAAACCAATTTCGTTGATGGAGATTTTGTTTTTTTTTTTTTGTTTTTTTCGTAAAGAGCTTATAATGAGACGATCGTGCGTTCGTTATATTATCGCCTTCTCTCTCTCTGAGATAATGTTGGTTGAAAATAGATTTTCGAAAGAAAAAAATAATCAAAATAGAATCATCTTCGAGAGGTGCGGGCGTTCTTGAGGTTTCTAGATAAGAGGGAAGTTGTTTTAGAATTTTGTTTTTTTTTTTTTTGTTTAAGATTAGCATTATACAATGTGTGGTGATACTGAATGGTTTTTCACTGTTCATGCTGTGTCTATAGGTGTCTATAATGAAGAACAGGTGCGTCAGAACTATGGCACCTGTTTGGCAGAATAAGTAATTGGCATATGGATCTATTTAGACGCAGTTTTGCAAAAAATAAATAACAACATTTGCTTTTGTTATTTAGTTTGTCGTAAAAATACTCAGCTATAAATATAAATTACCTTGCATCTACGTTTTTAGTTTTGAGTGGCAAAGCGGTTTCTTTCGAAATAAAATGTCAAATGTTATAAATTTTAATTCGAATATCAAAACATTTTATGTTGGAATCTGATAAAATTGTACAATAAAACAGCAAGTCATCAACACTCACTGTGGGATTCTGTATAAACCAATCCGCTCCGATTTTCGAGAATTCGTAAAATTCGAACAAACCGAAATGACATGAAAATTCTTTATTCAGATTCGAGTATATAAATATATTTTTAATTTAAAATATATTTTGTTATTTTGATGAGAACTCAAGCCTGCAAACAGGATGTTACTGACGGTCGCTTTGAAGGCGCACAAGATTTAGTGAATATTTATGCAAACTCGCCTATTTGAGACAGTGTATCTGACAGTTCTTGGACTGGTGCGAAAATTTAAAAAAAATGACTGATCGCATCCAGGCTGTTGTAGACGATATTCTTTCGAATTTTTCCTTTTTATTTGCTGCTTATAAGTCAGTTCAAAGAATTTGTATCCCTACTTCAAAATCGAGATTAGATTAGACAGCTGACAGTTGTTCGACCAAGTATTGCTTTTGAAGTTAATGATGTCTGAATGCGTTCGACTGGACATTGTGATGAAAAGTAAATACATAAATAGTGGTGTTTGCATAGATAAGAGTTTCCATCAGGCTATACTGCATAATTCTGAGAATAAGTTCGAGGTCGTTGAACTTGAGATACTTCAGACTTTGACGGCAGCCAAGTTTTGAGTTCCAAGTATCCATTTGTCAACAGACGTGTTTACAGATAAAGAAAACAACTTTCTTAGGAAAAGTATGAAACATATTGAATTTACTATATTTCTTGAAATAGTCTTGAGTATAAATACCAAGGAGAATGAAGCTGGTGCAAAAGGAATCGATACAATGGTTAATGAAGGAATCGAAATGATACTTGCTCTTCTGAAGAGATATTTCTCAAAATTCTTTAGAGTCATATTTTTGGGTTGTTTTCTCTTGTCGACTTTAAGGAAATTCCCTGAATGCAATACTTTCAAATACGCGTCATTGTTCTTAGAATTCCTAGAAGTACTTGAACACAAACTTTTAGCAGAACGACTATTATCTGCTAATTAGTATTCGAATGCTGTTTTCGTTAATGGATGTTAGACCCATGTCGGTGCATACAGTGCTTTCTATTGAGTGTTTTCTGTTACATATGTTTTCATACAAACCAGTCTAGGTGTTTTCTCACTGACTCATGCTTTCGTGAAGAGCATACACAATGCCTGCGTACCGCGAACTACATCTTGTAATTTAACATCAAGACAGAGGATTGATTGGAATAGTAAGCAGATCGATCTAGTTTGTTTTGAATTTTATGTTTGGTTTCAAAATGATGGGAATCTGGTGTGAAGCAATTTGGAAATACATATCCTATGCCAGTCACGATTTGACACCTTGTTTGATAGAAAGATACAAATATGGAGGTACAAGTACATCGATAAAAGTCAAACTGTCCTTGTCATACTAAAGCTCAGAACCACTGATAACCTATGACATAGATAGTCAGCTTCCCGATCCCCTGCCCGAAAACACCCTCAAATGGGCGGGGCCTAATCCTCTCTTTTGTTCCTATCGGTGAATACGTGAAATTGAGGATTTGAAGTTTAATTAGCTCATCTGCAGTCTCAAAAAAAATAGCTCATGTATTATTTTTTAGGGTGGAGGAAGTCTATGCTTATGGTTTTAACAAAGAATGACATAAATCGATGTTGGCTTTGTATAAGCTTAGCACGTACCTGTCGCAAATGGAGTTGAATTTCCTTTTGATGGCATTTGTTGTGGATTTTCCCCGCTTGTTTACTTTTTCGGTCGAAAATGGATAAAAATATTTTTGATACTAGACACCTATTTAATTTTTTGTTTATGCCATTCAACTCGATTTATTGCACTGAATTCGAAACTGTACTTAGATATTGTCGCACTTTTTTCTTTTAAGAGATATAGCAGTCTGAAATTCTCACGCCACAATGTAAACAAAGCAAATTGGCCAGCGCGGGTGCGTTTGGAAGTGCAGTGGGGAGTTTGGGGAGTTAAAAGATTAAAACAAGATATTTCTTTTAAAAAAAATGTAATGTGTTTTAAACAAATAAATTAACTGGTATTATGTAACTATGAAATTTTTGAGATTGAATTTTTTGTTGTTATTTTATTAATGTAATTATTATTTCGTGGTGCACTTATACATATATGATGTTTTATTGTTTCGTACTGGATTGACGTATTGTTTCTTTAATTTGTTGAGTTTGATTTTTGATCTTTGTGTTATTGCATACATATGTATATCAGTTTTCCACAGTAAGAAGGAGTGATAGTTATCAAATACATATATAAAAGCAACATGAGTCGGAATATTTTGTTTTGTTCTAGTTTATTGTTAACAAATGTTTTAGGGTTTAGCTAAGGTTTTTCTACTTACATACGATGTTTGGAAAATAATAACCATTCGGCTTTTATCTTTAAAATGTTCAAGCAAATTGAACACAATATTTTAAAATCATTATCTGTTTGAATAAAAGCGATCCCATTTCTAAAAAATATGGATACACCAATTTTACAAGATTATCCTTTTTTATTTTATCTAAAATATATTTTAAGCGAACTAGTTACTTTTTCAAAGCACAAGGCGAAAGAATTTTAATTGTTTTGTTGATATACGAATACATACGTATGTTTGTTATTTAGTACAAATTATTTAAGAAATACGTTACATTTGAAATTTAACTATTTTGAATGTAACGTACTTTTATAGGGCTCACCACAAAACGAAGAAAATTTTTGGTAGTGGTTTATTGGACACAGCGTCCCCTTCACAATTCGTCGATTTTTGACACTATTTTCTGCAAAATGGCTGCGCCCATGTGACAGTTCTGTGGCCGTTGGTGAACAAAGATGTAGTAGTGAGTTTACATGCAAATTTCGCATACATTCTTGCTCACCAACGGCCATAGCTTGTGGGTGCGATAGAGAGACCCCCTTGGAGTGGTCTGTCTGTATAGTCTGTGCTCAGAACTGAGGAAGGGTGTTTACTTCCTAAGGAAGGAGGTGGATTTGATTTTAAGGGCCAATGCATTCAGGCTTAAACTATTTATACAAGAAGATGCAAGTCATAGATGCCACATACGCTGAGACAACAGTGGGATTCTTGGTAGTGATAGCGATTAACTGCAATATGCTCATACATAGAAATAAACTTCATGACTGTGGTTCATCAAAGCAAACATTAATGCATGAACTCGGGAGTCTCAACGATAAACAGGGGCGAGCCCTAGCTTCTAGCAATAACTAAGACAACAAATCGAAGCTACCTAAGCGTTTCTTTAGTTTTTCTTTTAGTTTGACAGCTAAATCTAGCGTTTTATTTGACATTCAGTGTTGCAATACGGATTGTAGGTGTCAAACATAATGTCAGCTGTTTCTTTATACGAAAAACCCGAGAAAGTAGTTCAGCGACTTGACTTGATAATTACTAAAAATAAAGAACTCTTCGACAAATGACAGATGACAGAAATGTCAATTTATGATGAGTTCGTTCAGTTTCTTTATTCATTGTTTCAAATCGTGCTATTCACTCCTTTGTCAATGACTTGTATTTGAATGAACACTTAATTGAAACCACTTAGCTGCCAAATGCTAATGTTAAAAACAAACAAATCACTATATGATCAATTTTAACCACAAAAAACCAAAACAAATTTTGTTTACCTGTGAGAATTATATAAATATTTTATTTTCTACAAAGGAATTTCATAATATATGCACTATACCAGACTAAACAAGCAACTATTTTCGCCATGAATCACTAAAAACCAAAAACTAAAAACCAAATGTCAGCCAAAAATGATATACGCATGGATTTTTCATCTTCTTCTTGTTTGACATACCAGAAAAAAAGAAGAAAAAAAAAACGTGCTATTACCAATTTATAGAGATATTCACTCTTAAATAAATCTGTCTAATGAATGCACTACCAAAATAACGTCGTGTTTGGATATTAATTCTTATATTTCTGATTCTCATTGGTGGCAAAGAGACACTAATAAAAGACATGACATGCGTTTGTCAACTTTGTGAAATTTATTTTGGACTAGGTCCAATATAATAAAAAAGAAATCCATACTTAAGCTCATTAAAAATCCTGTCAAACCGCAAATATTTGTTTTAACAAAATCTTGCGTCACTTAGCACTTGATGACGTTTAAAACGTCAGCAGTGATTTTCTTCTTGGTATTATTTTAATACACAACAGATGGGGAATATTTTAAGCAAATGGGTTAATTAACATCAAAATGGCGAACAATAAAAATACAGACACATCTAGTTACCGAAAAAGAATGGTTTATCCAATATAAATGAGTTTTATGGGAAGAGTTGTCAATTCTTACCGTGAATTTCTGGAAAATTGATTTGTTTCGTTGCCCTTTACGGTGTAAAGATGGCGATGGTAAAAATCTCACGGTCACCGGGAAACACTTTGATAGCAACATTTTGTTAGAAAAATCCAGCGCACACTAAGCAAAACTTTTAGGCATTCCTGCACGCGAAGAACTCGAATTAGGGATAAAATCGATGAAACTTTCGCCAACAATTATTCATAACTTCTTTTGTTTAGTTGGTATAACCAAAATTCCCGCTTACGAATTTTCTAATTTGTTAATGGCGCTAACTAAACTTGATAAGGTCATCACTGGAGTCCTTAGAGTAGACTACTCCTTAAAATCGGCAGAAATCCACACAAACAAAAGCGAAAGCAAGCTTTGTCTGTCGCCCTTAACTCCTGGTAGTCGGGGGGTGGAAAAAAATCAAAGGGTGACTTGTGTTTACGAAGTGAACACACCCATTTCGGCTTCTGGGGTTAGTAGTGCGCACACTGGTTGGTAGGGAAACACTCCTTAACACGGTTTTGTTGTTGTTTTTTTCGCTCAAATGTTAATGGACTCATAAAGGAAAGGAGCTTGGAGGAGTTTGGTTGGGTTTTTAGGAGCTTTTTTGGGTAATTTTGAAGGAGCTTGATGGGGTTTCCACAGCAGGGGGTCGTTCGTTTGATTTTAACTGATAAAGTTCGAACTGAATTTCAAATGCATTCGTAATAGCTATGGCTATCCTCTGCACTGGAATGTCTTTGTCCGTTTGTGGGGGACAAAAAAAAAGTTACTCATACGCCCTACGACCTTTGTTTGGTGGCGCCATGAGTCCTTTAATCTTTCGACCGTACATTGACCTATTTATTGAGGGGGAAAAACAAATACATAAAAGATAAAATCTGTCTCGATTTACAAGACATGAAGTCGGTTAAGATAGATAGATAACTGAGAGGTCCATTAAAAGTATCTTTATATCTGCCTGGGGTGATACGATGGGTATCAGATAGTTTGATAAGTAGAGAGAAACAAAAAAAGGGGGAATAAATCTCAAGGACCACATTACGGAACATTTGCGTCAGGAGTATTTTAAAGAGAATTTTTAACACGATTCCATTAAAAGGGCCATCTCAACACAGAAGCCACAGAAAGCTCCGGATGACGATGGAATTTTCTCTGCACTCATATAGCTCCCATTGAATTCCAAGTGTATGGATTGGCGTACGATAAATTTAGTGTTCAGACTTACAACTGGCAGTAGAACGCCCTCAGACCAGAAGGCTTTAAGGCCTATCAGCCCCAGAATAGTGTCCCTAGATGCAATGGAAACTACTATCTATCCCTTCATCAAAACACTGAATATGTGTATGTACATTCCAATCAAGTAAATTCACATCTTGCGATTAAAGTCTTCTGGACCTGGACTGAACCATAACTACAATCCCACAACCCGTCCTCCGAGATGCCGGATTACAGGAGATGCCAACCTCCCAGCCGAATAGAGCAGGCCTAAACGTGACTACTTTCAAAAAAGGGGTCGAGTTCGTTCCCCATATTTCGTTACAATTTTTTTTTTACATAGAAGTGGCAACGGGGTTTGTTAATCAATCTCTGGCAGCCAAGTAAGAATTTCGTTCCTATTAACCAGAAACCTATTCCTTACTTGCTTTGGATAGTTTGGTCAGGAAATGCTCAATGACTCTCTATTATATTCTAAGACCTGTAGGCATAGGATCCTAAATAAGGAGGAAGCTGTAGGAGATCTAGGTAAAGACCATCAAAAGGATTAAAGATTCCGTCGACCGACATTCAAAATATAACCAAAGAATCCGATATTCTAAGGTCAAAAGTACATTTGCAGAAAAATCACGAATGGAACATGGAATGTCCTTGTTCGAATGGTGTTACTGCAGCATGCAAGTGCACAAAACATGCGACGAATCATCGGCATGTTACGCTGTTCATGACCTAGTCAATTTGCACGAACGTCCTCCAAGAATTGTCTGGCATGAATCCATTCTTTGGTCAGTGGGAGTATTGCAATGGCAGTTGGAACATGAGGATGACTGCTCCTTTTGTTGGTCTACGTATTTATTCAATAAAACACTTTGTGACCGAACAGACGACAATAGACAATCTCGTGAGCAATTCCTCGATTAGGGCGACTCATGTCACAAGATTAGAAACAGATTAGGTCTCTCCTAACCACTGCTGCACTGTGGCAGTATGCACTGATCATAAGCCTAATATTCCTATGCAGCCCATCCCATATCCTGTTCACTTCATTGTATCTTATGTGAGTTCATGTTTAGAAATCATTCCTTTACATACCTGAACAACAGCAGCATTCTCCTCTGACTTGACACCATCCACTTCCAGTCTATTTCTCATTGCGGACGCCGCCTTAGCCTCTTTATAATCAATATCACCGGCCTGCAGACGTTTGCTTAAGGCCATATTGCTAGTGGCTTGTTCCGAACTGTATCCATCGGTTATCACTTTTGTTTTCGATTCGGTTTTCATGCGTTTCTCTTCAAATTTAACTGTGTCAACGGTTTTCGAAGATCCACTCAGGCCATTCGTTAGGGCAGCACTCTTAGTTGCATTTACCAAATCCATTTTCAAATCATGATGATGATCATCCTCCCCATCGGGGAATGTAACCAACGGTTCACCACTTGGGCTATCGACAAGGTTTTCTATAGAGGAACGAATTCTAAAAAAAAAAAAACCAAAATTTTAGTTAATACATAAAAAAAAAACAAAGGCTAACAGACAAACTAACTTCTTTTGAATTTGATTGAGTGTCGCTGAGCTATTCAGCTTCAAGTCAGTCAATTGCTGTGCTGCGGTACGACTCATGGCCAAGTCATTTATCTCAGACATAGAGTTCTTAATCTCATTTAAATCACGCTTTAGGGCGGTCGCCTTCATTTCGGATGTCGATGATGAGGACGATGATGATGATGATGTAACGTGATGTAGACGTTGGGATTTCTTTTCAACGCGTGTCGTCGTACTGCTACTATTGACGACCTAGAAAGATAGATAAATAGAAAAAAAAATGTATTACAATGTTTTATTTGATAAATTAATCGATATTGTTGTGAAAGTGCGGAGAAACCAAGGCCCCTCTGGACAGATTAAGCGGATCCATAAAGCGCAATCAACGTTGTACACCCTGAGGTTAAGTATCTTTTTCTCCGCTGATTCGCACCTGGTGAAAGTCTAGTGGTCTCTAAACTACTTGAATCGAACATTTGCCCCAGTCAGCGATAATGTTGACCATATCGATAGCTCATATCGATAAAAAGATACAAATAATCGCATAACACCAGATAATGATAACAAAGGAATTTTCAATGACGAGAGTGATCTATTTGTTTCGTCGGCAAGATGGCCTCGGTTCGGGTGGCCAGGTTATTCGTATTTATGACTACCTATGTAACTCCCACTGGAACTATGATGTATGTATTCGAATGTTTTCCAAAGAGATATCTTTGATTGGACTAAGAGTAAGTTATTGTCTAGATAACTGTCAAAGGCATTTATCGATCGTAAAGCGGATGGTTATGGCTTTAAATTAAAAAAAATTAACATACAGAGTGCTGTCTAGCTCTAATGGGATGAATTTATAAAATGCTTCTCGTTGAGAGGCTTATAAAGGCTTAATAATGATTCAAATCATGGGTCGGCAGTTTTATGGCAATAAAATAGTTAAACAGTCTGTCACTAGATTGCTAACAAAAGATGTCAAACGAAATTATGAAGGGTCTTCGTTGCTCTTCAAATTTTAAGAAGAAAAGTCACTCACAATGGTGCACTTAGTTGCCAGCTATTTAGTATTTCGTGACCCATGGGGGGTAGCACGGTCAAGAATGGAAAAAGTCACTTCATCCAATGCAACTGCGATTTCGCCCCATGTCTCCTCTCCCTTAGCGTTTTGGGTCAAACGGACTTCACTTTACAAAAAACTTAACCAAAAAACGTTTAAAGGATGATCTAGACTTTGGTGCACTCAGTTGCCAGCTATTAGTATTTCGTGACCCATGAGGGTAGCACGCTCAAGAATGGAAAAAGTCACTTCATCCAATGCAACTGCAATGTCGCCTCATGTCTCCTCTCCCTTAGCGTTTTGGGTGAAACGGACCTCACTTTACAAGAAGCTTAACCAAAAAACGTTTAAAGAATGATCTAGACTTTAGTGCACTCAGTTGCCAGCTATTTAGTATATCGTGACCCATGGGGGGTAGCACGGTCAAGAATGGAAAAAGTCACTTCATCCAATGCAACTGCGATTTCGCCCCATGTCTCCTCTCCCTTAGCGTTTTGGGTCAAACGGACTTCACTTTACAAAAAACTTAACCAAAAAACGTTTAAAGGATGATCTAGACTTTGGTGCACTCAGTTGCCAGCTATTTAGTATATCGTGACCCATGAAGGGTACCACGGTCAAGAATGGAAAAAGTCACTTCATCCACTTCAACTGCAATATCGCCTCATGTCTCCTCTCCCTTAGCGTTTTGGGTCAAACGGACTTCACTTTACAAAAAACTTAACCAAAAAACGTTTAAAGGATGATCTAGACTTTGGTGCACTCAGTTGCCAGCTATTTAGTATATCGTGACCCATGAAGGGTACCACGGTCAAGAATGGAAAAAGTCACTTCATCCACTTCAACTGCAATATCGCCTCATGTCTCCTCTCCCTTAGCGTTTTGGGTCAAACGGACCTCACTTAACAAAAAGCTTAACCAAAAAACGTTTAAAGGATGATCTAGACTTTGGTGCACTTAGTTGCCAGCTATTTCGCATTTCCGAAGAATTGGGGTATATCTCGATTGAGGGTGATGACATCTCTGGATTCAATGCGAATGTAAAGTAAAATAATGTACAACTCATGTCTAAATATATATTTTCTCGAACGTCACCGATAACAATTATCAATCGGAACCTTGTGTTTCAAAACCACAATTGAAACCAACAATACTAGACCTATGGTCGTGGTAAACCACCAACTCGATTACTCAACCGATCAATGCTCCAGCCACGCTGCGGTACCAAAACTGTTTGTCAACACAGTTCAGCAGTCTTCCAGAAAAAAAAAACACCCATCCACTGCCTAATAATGACCTTCGGACGTAATCGTCTGTTATGATTCATAGACAGCTAAACATGGACACGCTTAAGTTTGATTTGGTGATTCATTACTGGCACACATTTTACTTTGGCATCAGCCAAATTAGAGCGAAACTCAAATGAGAAACTTATCTGCAGATCGAATTCCTTTGAAAAGAATAATGTCATTCGTAGCTAAGAAATAAGAGTTGGAAAAATGTTGAACTAAACTGCAAAAACAGATGAAATGGGATGCTTAGCACCCTAATTGGTTCAAATACGATGACAGCTATTGTGTCAATATTGAATGTCATTCTCTGATAGCTGAAATGTACCATTTTTCTCGTACTGACCTACCCTTGGTCAACTATGTCTATTGACACCATTTTGTTACGTGACACTTTTGGCATACATACATATATATTTGTGACATGTGTTATGAACTTCGATCGGGCAACGTCGTCAGCGCAGGGATGGCAGATGCATCTTAAAGCCTACACACATTTTACTGATCCAATCCAATCGAGAATCGAGTTGCCCCAACTGTGATACCAATCGATGATTTACATTTTTAGTGCCCCCGTAGGTGTCGGCTTGATGAGCTGTTGAATGATGTTCCACTAAGCCAATCCAACAGGCCATACAACACGTATACTTGAAACTTATTGACAGATGCTTTCCGCGAAATAGACACATCGATTGATTGATGATAACATTTCTGTTCTTGAACGACAACCTGACAGATCTCAACGCCTAGTCAGTAAATGACAACACTGTCTTCAAAAAGGGAATAATTCTAGTTCATGGCCGCCAATATTTCAATGACAATGACAAATGGTGTATATACATGGAATATACATATAACAGAGTCGATCTGTATCTGTAGTGAAAATCCGATAGTTCTGTGGAGTAATGACTTCTAAAATAGATCGAGAAGCAAGAACTACATGTTTAAGTTCGGTTGGAACTTTCAATTGGAGTCATGTTGAATGAGATCTGCGACAAAAATCCACAGGATGATTTCACTGGACCTAAACTTGCGTTGGACTTTTCTCCACGTTACAGATTTGCCAGACCTACATACTTGACACTATGAACTGCGATACGTAAGAAGAGGCCACGAAGTGACAGATCTTTGGTGCCATTGCAATTGCTACAGCCACTGTCACCGGTAGACTATGATAAAATATCACCCAAATTGTATCTACAACGCAAAACCCTATCTGAGTATCTGCCAAGTACATAAATAAAATAAAAATTTTATAGTAAAACATTTCAGGGAGTACCTTAAGGTAAGTACTTCGGAAATCCGAGCAATTTGAAATACAAGAGTGATTTTCGTGGTATTGCTCATGGACCATCGGGGTTCTGGACATCTCACTTAGACGGAAGATGTCATCCTATATTGTATCTACAAATTTAAGTGTGTTCAGCTGAAATACCGGCACAACATCCCCACCTACGCTGTCAGCTACTTAATGACTAAAAGTGTTTCAAATTGGAAATAATGCGAGAATGGAAAAAAAATTACCAATCATAGCCGTTCTCGTACGAATTGAACAAAACCAAATTGTGACTCATTTCATCTGTACGTCACTAAATATTACATAACCCCTGGGATTTTTATGACACAACTTAAGAGCGCGGAAAACGATGAGAAAGATGCCAACTATGAACTACCAAGACTAGTAATCACATGTCGCCCCCCTTAGACGTCACTATCTGTGTACGTGCAAACTTCATTCGGCAAAAAGAAATAAAAAAAAAGTATCTTAAATTGATCAATGAATCGCGTTTCTAAAACGAAATACTCACGCAGTCATAAATACATAATATCCAACTTTAAACCATTCTGACTCAAGTTAGTGTCAAACACGAAAAATAAAAAATTAAATAAAATTTACACGACACTATCTAATCAGCTCAAATTAATTACTCATTCATACAGTCTCGGTACTGTTATTTGCTTATTTTAGAAAACAAACAGACAAACGGGAATATTTGTACATCTGCATGTGAATGTCACATGGTTAAGTGCATCCGTATCTATTGCCATTTAAATCTATTATTGTCGAGACTTTTTAATTTTTTTAAATACCTTTTGTGTTCAAATTTGTAATAAAAGGAATTTTATTCTCTTTTTCGGACTCAAAACAAGTTGACAAAAAAAAAAAAAAAAGAAACCAAAGCTCATGTCTATTTTTAATTAGTGATGTTTCACTTAAAAACAGTGAGGGCGCGTATAAGTAATTGAATTTTAATAAAAAATACAAAAAATTCTGTAAAAAATTGCCACCATAGTGTGGGAAACTAATGGGACAACAAATCAGGAAGTCTACAAAGACCGGTATGCTACAAACATATAAGAAAACGATGATGATGATGAAGTATCTTAAAGAGGTTTCCTCAGATGCATGTGCTACTAACCTTGTTTTTTTTTTTTGTTTTTCTTATGTACTCTGTTGAGTATCTTTTACTTCCTCTATACGTAGATAGATACTTTGTTAGGTTTATTTATTTTAATCTTCACTTGAGTCTTATGACTATAAATTCGTTTTTCTTATAAGTTTCCACGGAAATGCGTTTTAATTAAAAAAAAAAATTTATATATAAGAATATACTTTTTTTTTTAATATCGTCCTTAATTAAATTCTTCGTTCGTTATATGTAAGTTTTCGATTTTTCTTTTTTTTAAATTATAAATTATATTTTGGTAAAAAAATAAAAAGGTTCGTTTAATGACTGATCGATTTGAGGGGCGACGACTAGACAGAAATAAAAAATATAATACAAATCTGCGCGCACGACAAAAGATCGTCCTCGTTCGTTTGACTGTAAGACTGAAAATGAAATAAGCTTCGGCTACACTACCGAGGTTAGTATGGGGAAAAGCTTTTTGTTTTATAAAATTTTTGTTATTCTTGTATGATCTACAGTTCGGGTCGAGGTGAGCTCAGCTTTTCTTCGGGAGGAGGTTCTAGTGTTTGTTTTGATTTTTTCGTTTTGTTTCGCCGTTTCATGCTTAAACGTGATGATGTTCTATAAATAAATACAAGTTTTTGTTTTGCTTTAAGTACATTTGCTTATCCCCCACAGGGCTGTGGTTAATTGATGCGCTTTTCCACTTTGACATCTATTGCGTTGACAGATGAGTGGTGAATGGTGAATAGACTCGCGGGATGACATTTGTGTCAGATGATAAGAACAATATGTTGAGAGAGGGATGAGGGTAGTTTTTGTGTGTGGAAAACTTGATGAGACATTGTTGCCGGACGTAGCCGGTTTTTTTTTTTTTTAATTTGGATTGTCGTGTGTTGGCTTAATGGATTGTTTGGTAATGGAATAAATTTATTTGTGAATTTTTTTGTTTTTACAGTAAGAATATTGATTTATGCTATGAGATGGGCTTGGTGTATGGCGGATCTGTTTGTACTTGAATTTTTGGATACGAGGTGTTATGAGTTTGATATATGCCACTGGAATTCTTAATCAGTTAAGAAGAGGCACACGTTTGAAGAGGTGCAAATAATTGGTTGTGGAGACAAGGCATTATGCTTTGATGAGGCCTCTGTTGTGAGAATCATTGGTATAGGTAAACAAATTCTGTTAATGATTCATCGCTAGCCTTGTAAAGCTTAAATAAGCCAAAATAGAACGAAAAATGCGATGGCGCTTAGATGAAATGGATGTGGGCTGCATTGAGTGAATTAAGAGGAGCGAGTCACTGCGCATTAATGGTGAATACATTTGCAATGGGGACGGGAATGAAATACTCTCAAAATATGCATATTTCGCTAGGGGATCGTTTGATGGTGTACTGAATAAAACTTTGATAAGCAAGTGCATACGTACTTTCGTACATTTGAATGCATTCAGCGGAAATTTATTTGTTCTGCTCGCTGTCTGTAAGTGTGATTGCAAAGGTACATATACAACATGTAGAATGGTGAGCAATATAGTATATTATACGGCCCAAGCTAGGTGCATATTGTAAATACCAATGAGACCTAGTTTGAGAATCCTGTTGAATCAACACAACACCTGTTATCGAGAGTAAATAAGGAAAGTGGTTTTCAGTAAGGACATAACAATCTTATATTTCAATAAAACACAGCATAAGTGAGATATCGGTGTGAAAATTATTCCTGATATAATAACTTAGAGTCACTGATAATTTTCAAATAAAATTCAGGATTTTCTTCAAACTATTGTAGAGCCCAATCGGAAAAGTTTCGGCGCTCTAATTGATCAAAAGGTTTCAGTTCTTGAATTTGATCTTGAAAGATTGTACGCGTAGCAGTAATGCGTTCTTGTCCCAGGCACACCCATTTATATTGTATAATCAAATTGACAGTTCCTTAGTCCCATCTATGTAGATCAAAAATCATCAACTATACGCACTCAGCATGGCCACCACCCATGGATTACAGCCATAAACCCAAGACTCAAACCAGTATACCAAGGAATTGATGTGCTCTTCTCATAAGAAAGTCAAAAATCAATAGGTCTTCACCAATCCGAGACCACCTTGGCTTTGACCCCCACTCCATCCATAATAATGACAGTAGTAATGCCCCCTAAGTAACTATGACCACATTCCCCTTGCAGGTGGCTTTGCCTTCGAATGAGTGAAAGTCACGCACCTTATCTTGATTCGATAACAAGTAATACTTGACTTACAAAGGCCTCTTCATGATTTAAAGCATGAATTCTTATCAACACCCCATAAAACTTGACTGAGCACATTGTCAGCCGAAACGCAATCAGTCAAATATACATACTTATGTACACCTCACACAACATTCAAGCGAAAAGCCACTTATCGATCAAAGATATAAAAAATTTCCACGAATAATCTACTCATGAATTGCACTCAGTTTTTCCTCAAAAGTAATTGGCAACGTCTTTCGCTTTTTCCTACGAATAACCACTTTCCTCATAATTTCGATTCAATTTAGCTTTTCTGTTTAAGTTGACAAGACAATCTCAAGGCGTAGATACACACATAAAGTGAGTTCGTCTCCGATCGTCGCTCTGTTCAATGCAAACAAACTAATCCACCTGTCAGTTGACTAGAGATTTCCGCAGATACTCTTGCTCGACATGACTAACGAGTCATATTTACACTGTCGCCGGTGTATGTCAGAAAAAGCTCGAGTGAATTACATTTTAGCAGAATTTTGTCAAAAATAAACAAGAAGGTGTCTTCCGCCCACACAGGGTGACCATTTCGAACTCCGTGATTCATTCGCGAATTAAGTGGGTTGGTAAAAAAAAAAAAAGATTTCAATTGACATGCGTGCTAGGTTGACGACGATCGGCAAGGTATCTAAAGTTTGGACATTCCACATGGTCATCTCGTTTAAAATAGATCAGACATGTCTCTGGCCAAAAACATGGACATGCGTCCGAAGAGCTAGAGCTCGTGTAAACAATGGGAGTCCCCCAATGCAGTGTTATCTTATCACACGCAATGCAATTTATCCAACGACGCACTATTGCTTTCTGTTTGGATTAATTGTATGAGCTATAGCATGTGGTAGTCACAATCTACAAGCTAGCCTAAGTGCCGCCGTCTCGCTATGGCATAAGGCTAACCAAAAACTTTATCGCTTTTGCATTAGCCCGAGCTATAAACAAATAAAGTGCTAATCAGTTGATCAGGGTGGGGTACAACGGTAAGTGCTTTTGATTATGGTTTAATTATAGCAGATGAGCGAGCAACGTTTTATGAGGTTTACACGAAGAAAATTCTCTAAATTCCCGTGAAATCGATAACAGGGTGATCTTGATACTGCTACGCCTGTCGGTTGACAGTCACAGGCAGAACGAATGTCGCAGACTTTCGTGCAGACTTAAATGTTTAAACTTTTAGGGTTGGGCTGTGGTATCTTATCGGAAGCGTTTTCGAAGGAAAAATTGGAAGCCAAGCGATTAAACCACTGTGGTCAGTGGTTTTCGAGGATAACTTCTTAGGTCATTGTAAAGGTGACTTCGAACATGGAAGTGAAGGTGATCTACCCTAAATGGTTGGGAGATAAGATTAATTTATGATAGCCAGCTATGCGATCATTAGGTGATGCAATAATTACTGAATGACTTGCTAGAATCCACATACCCAGGTGTGATGAAGTAATTTCTGTACAATTTTCCGTGGAAACTTTACGGAGACTTCCGTTCGTTTAATGCATGGATACTTCATTATCAGTCTGTCTAACTTGGCCTAACTACTTCAGGTAATGCTTCTATTAACTTTTTGATGAAACTTTCGACCAATGCTCTAGACTCTGCAAAGGCTTTAGCATTGTAATAGAAGAAGGAAATATCTTTAGAATGTTAGTGAACAAAAGAATAGCCTGAACGACATTACTTCTGGAAACGGATTTAGAGAGAAGAACATACAGTTTTGCCGATTCAATACTAACAACAAGGGTACAGGACAGTATTACCATCACCAACCACTTAAAAGTGACTTTCAGTATTTAGGGGGCACGAGCTTTTTAACGAGCTTTTCAATGATGCCTTGAAAAATCACAAAACCTCTTAACTATGAGTTCACCTCTACGGTGATAGTTGGTTATTGAAGATCACAATCATCGTTTTTGATCTCTCAGTGCGATCCGCGCGATCATCTTATGGAAACCTAACAAAGTGTAACTACCAACTCTTTATTAGTGACAGACACCGATCGATCTTGGATTTTGAAAGATCGAAGTCTGTACTAAAGTCTCTTTAGATGAAAAGATCGCCTTCTCGACGTAGAGATCGAGAGGAGGAAATCTTTGCACACGATGGACTTAAAGGACCAGAACGCCAACTAAAAATGCATAAACGATATGCTCGCCTATGATAGCCTATGACCGCTCGCACGTCCTTACAGAATGATGTTGGAGAAAGCTCGCTGTTCTATCAAACCTGACTATGAATTCACGGAGACTTTTTCAGCAATATCATGTGCTCAACAACTATTTCCGCATGTCGAGGATACTGAAGCATGTAATAGATATGGCTGTGGCAGATGGCTGTGGTCCCTGCCCATCTTTATGACCGAAGTACCAAAAATTTCAAAAATTGATTTTGAAAACGATTCCATGACAAAACTCTCTTCTTTTCGAAAACAGAGAAACCAGGCTAAACATTCACAAAGTTTTGATCTATCAGTTTGTCTTAAGTTTTATAGAAAAGTTTCGACTAGAAAAACTCGTGAGATTGGTATTTTTGCAAAGATACGTTCTAGCCATCAGCGTCTGAGTTTATATCTTGTTCATAAGAACAAGAATAAGTTGGTACAATGGAACTACCTCCTTGAACTACAGTGTTAAGCACGGAATAGTTAAAACCATCATCAAGTGGGCCAATAAGTAAATAGTTGATGTTGCAAGAGGCTAACCGCAAGGTAGAGATCTTACGTCTTTACTATTGAACTGAATCGATTCAAACTCAATGAATGTCGAAGGCCTTGCACTTGGGTCATAGCTAATAAAGAACATGAAGGACACATTGGCATTTGTAGTGCAAGTCAGGTTCTATACATTGTCAAGTATAGATCCAGGAAAACAACTGAAAAGCCCTTTCAATTGGAACATGATTTGCCTAACATAGTTCATAGCAAAGGCTTTGGTAATGTAAACTCTGTTGTGCTGACGACATAAAGCATCAGAGTCTTGCACTGGATTTACTCTCACACACTGTTCACACATAATTCCATTCTATTTATAGCAGAACTCTGGCTGCTTCTTCAGGCTTGACTTTTAAGGCCAAAAATGGAAGTTATTTTGAATGGTATTTGGGAATCTTGCCTGTGTCTCTGCAGCCTCTTAGGAGCTCATAACTCCTCATGGCTTGTAGTCAGTAGGCGTCGGTAACACCCACACGAAATAACATGATTTAAGCCAGTAACGATGTTTCCACCTAATTTTCAACATTTCGACAAATTCCAGTGCAAAGGGTTTCGATTAGCGTGCGTCTCAATCTGAATACCAAACAATGGACGTCAATAAATTTCAGTGAAAGTATACCCTTGTACATGCAATCCAAAACCATCAACAAATGCTAAACAAAAACAAAAAAAAACCCTCCATCTAGAACAACAGTCTGAGCCATAAATAACTTCCCCACACCCAGTGCCATAACTTACCTGCTGTGATGTGGATGAGGTTTCCTTAAGACTACTGCTAGAACTAGAACTAGTATTGATTAAATTCTGTCTGGTGTTTGATGATGTGCCACCACCAGCGGGACCACCACCGGCCACCGTTGGCGTATTCGATCCGCCATTGCCAACCGCTGCTGTGACAGCAGTTACAGCCGTTGGACCAATGGTACCATTTTTCTTATGGAAATTTTCTATCAAAGATGCTGCCTGACTGACATGCTGTGTGGTATCCGAGAAGTCACCCATCTGAAAGAAACAAAACACAAATATAAACATTTCTCCTAATCCATATTTAATGAAAAGATACAAAGTATCTGCAGTCTGTATCTCAAGCGCCAGCTGCTCACGATCTGATTGCATGCACTTAATTACAGACTGTAATGGTGGCGATAAATCTGTCTGTGCGTACGACACCTTAGAAACAATATAAACAGAGCCATGTCTCGATGAAAGTGGGATTGGTCGTGAACTCAAATCAATTAACACTTTCATTCAAGCTACACACACTGGGTTGAGTTTCATTTTAGCTGAAACTTTTGCCAATGGAATTGCATTTCCCTGGCCAATAGGCCTGCTGATAAGAAGATACAGACAGAGCGAATAAAAAAGAAAAAGAAAAACGTGATCTGACTGATTCATCGTCTGATGTATCTGATGCCGGTCACGTGGTCAGGAAATGCCGCCCCATTGCACTACCGAGCTGAGTGTGATGAGTGAATACCATTGCACTGGGCCGAACAAAAACTGCTGCAATTTGAATAAATTAAAACAAATTAAATAGACAGTACGTAAGTACAATGGAACTGGTTGCAATGAACCATCAAGTGGTAGACAGTTTTACGAGTTGGGCTGGTATTTATGGGGCCACAGTGGACTGTCGCCTGAGACTTGTAAGAAGCCAACCCATGGGTGGGGAGTTCATAATGAGTTTTGGCTACAAATTGCCCGTCTTTTTCTCATCTACGTATAATACATGCAAGAGGTGTTGGCCATAATAATCACATTAGGGGCATTAGGCTTTTTTTTTATGGCTAAAGTGTGGAATAACTTCCTTAATTGTCTGATATGGCGGAGAGCAATTAAATGCTTTACAGCCGTTAAACCAGCCTTAACTGGTAAGGTTCAGTTGTTCGCTGACATACATACATATGTATTCAGGAAATCAAGTACGAGAACGTATTCAAGGATCATTGGTGGAGAGTATGGGATCCAACATTTCGTACCAATCCCATCACCGTCAAGCTAAAACGTTCACTTTCTAACCAGATAGATACACACAGCAGCAGTGCGGTTTAGTGATCTTTTAGTGGTCATAATGTTTATGACTCTCGTTAAACAATAATGGAACCCAAGAATAGGCACGAGCGAAGCCGGTTTGACCTTCCCACGTTCCTTCGGTCATACAGCAGCAGTTTCAGTCTATTTCGAGCGAAAATTTCGAAACATATTCCCAACGTAACAAGCGTTCTGCAATTCATAAGTCAATATTTGCCACTCATATGAATGTATCTACATACTTATGAATTTATTTTCCCCCGGCTATGTGTGTACACTGAAAAGATACACAAACATGTTTGTTTTCCATTGAAAAACAGAAACAAAAACGTGCCGCCAACAGTACGAGTAGTGTACATTATCAATTTGCAGCTTAAGTGCCCCACCCACCATCAGAACCGCACCAGAGTGTGGCGCGCAACTAATTTTCCCGACTTTCCCACTCGACGCCATGTGTCGGTCTACCCCTGCGGACAGCCCAGTTGGGTTAACAAAGGAGCTGTCTGTCCCAAAAAGCTGTTTGATGAGCAAATGTATCTCATAGATGCTCAGCACAAAAAGAGAGATACTGCACAACTGGCGAAATTAAGATAAAAATCGCAAGCAAGCACATGTTCGCTGATCGTGATCGTTTGCGGTTTTGGAATTTATTTTTTAAAAATCCATAAATATTTCGAAAAATAAACAATCAATGTTGCCACACGCAAGTATCTCGGATGGACGTGCTTATGCAACGCTGATTCCTATTGATTCTCGAAACTAATTCTGAGTTCCATGGATAGATGGACTGCAACTATGTTGGTGGGACTATGCACTGGGGAGCGATAAGACTGCCATTTGAACTTGACAGTTTACACGTGTTTATCATTTGCGGTCGGGTTGGAGCAGAACTTTTCAAGGAACATGGTGGTTTTATTAAATAATCAAACAAATTTACTTATGGAAATGATTAATTGCCAGAGGCAATACCTTGATATCGACACGGTAAAGGCACGGTCCGACCGGGTTATCGTGATCGTATCGGGACTAAGTAAACATGAATCGTTAACTGAATTCGAATGTACTTGTGATATGGCCAAGGTAAATGCAGACTGTTTGGTCATTGTTTGTAGAATTTTGTGGAAGTTCGGAAAATTACCTCATAGTCTGACCGATGGATAGCCGAGATGACATCATGGCAAAAGAACGACGACGACGAGTACACGGATTTTCGATAATTCTAAGGAAATCGGTTGAGATGGTGTCGGCTTGTCAAATTGCTTTCTTGACACCGATGTGATATCGCTATCTTGACATCGACCAGTTCGAATGAACAGGAATGTTGATCACACCTTTGAAAGGGACTGACTATGTATTGACTGTATTCAGTTAATGTCTCCGACGGAATGTATCTTCGAGGAAATACTGAAAATAAATCCTTTCCAAGGTTAGGTGACTTTACTCCGCTTATGGCAGGATACACTAGGAAGTGAGAAGATACATTGTGCTATCACTTTGGTTGGAATTCGAAGCCTCATGAGTTGCCTACTTAACACACAATGAAGCACCCCTTTTTTTGACAGCCACGGACACTTTTTTAGTCCCTCTCTTGCCTAGTTCGTCTACTTTGCAATTTTCTTGAACGTCTGATTGGAAGCTAGTCCAATTGTTTGATATCTCTTTCAGATATGCTCTACAATTATAGGCGATTCGAGTGCTCTAATAGCTGCCTGAGCGTCAGTGATGAAAGAAACATTTTACAGTCAAACCTCTATGTTAAACTAGAAAGTTTTCGTCTAGTAGTTAGAGTGCCAACTAAACATCTAGTATGCTTAATGTCTCAAGGAAGAAGGAACTCATTCGGGTCATAGAAGCGGTCCTGATCCACAAAAAAGGCTTTTGAGACTTCTAAACTAAGGCAAATGTGAGAAAACCCAGCGTTTCTCGTCGAAAGTCATCTCATTATATCAATTGCAAGGTTGGACATGACTCCATTTATTTCCTTTAGAATCACAAGACGATGGATGCCAAAGGATCCTGAAAAAAATTGATACTTGTCGGAACTACTTCAAACTTGTTCCAGATATTTGTAAAGAAATGGGCAGTTATACAATTTTTTCAAGATGCAAGATTTTTTTGAAGATGCAACTCATGACATTGAAGGCCTTGCATTCAAAAGTGAGCAAGAGACTATTATATGCGTCAGAGTCCTATATGTCAAGAGGAACCTCAAGAACTATGTAAAGACGTCAATGTTATGAGTGTCAACTTCTAGCATTGACTTCATATTGACTTCTGACTGCAAAGAAGCTAAAGAATACATTCTATGGAAGTGGTTCGAAGCTCTAGGAGACTTGGAGTATGAACCATTTCTACCATTACCATTCCTTTTAACGCTAAGATGCATCTCACCCCAGCTCACTAGGGACCATGACTCCTCGAACAGGTATACAGTGTCATGTTAGCTTCTTGAAAGGCTTACTGGTATCTTTAGTAGAAAAATGCAATACGCTTAAAACAAGAGAGCACCGTCAGTTTTGAAATGGTACAATACCCAAGGAGTCGATTCTTTTGAAGGTTTTGATCCTTAGGAGGTATATATGTAGACTGTCACATAAAAAACTGGTTTAGTTTCATGAGCTACTCTTAATGCAGTTTCCTCGAACGATCTCTATACAGATCTTCAGATTGTGCCTGTATCTACTTTACCTAAAGCTTCTCCAAAACTTGTTGTTTCGTTCTTTTAGTACGAACTGAACTGTCTTCGTCTAAATTAAACTGGGTGTCTGGTTTGCTCCCTGTCCATGGAAGAGACAGTGCACATAGTTTCTGTACAAACAGAACTTGTAAAGGATATTTCAAAAGTTACACTTAGATGGCGCTGTACTGTTTTGTATGTCAACTTTGACATTAGTTTGGTTGACACACGTACTCGCCAAAAATTCAACTAAACCGATCCCTACCCAGCACAATACCTCTGTTTTGTTTGCAAAATTATGCAAGTCGCCATAACACTCTAGAGAGGCGAAACTCATTTGCAAAAATTCGTGGGCGGATATGTTTCTGTTTGGCTAGGTGTTGTGCGCCTTTCAAACCCGATATTCGCACACAACGTGTCTATCCATCACCGCATGGCTGCTCTTTGTACGTACGAGTGTCTCGGGGAAAAAAAAAACTATTTTCCTGATCGCCCACTTTGTGGCGTCAAGTTGTTAGGCAATCTCGTTTCTGCCAACTCATTCGAAACCTGATTTATGATTAACGTAAACAATTCGATTAATAAAATTGTAACACACATCGAGAACCCTTCAGCAGTCATATTGGCAATAGCCTCGAGCTATTGATCTTGTACGACCTCAAAACGCTGCGATTGCGATCAATTACTCGAGCGCAATGAGGCTTTTCCGCGAATTCATCCCACATCAGCGTGTGTGTAGATGCAAATTTTGCAAATTATGTCCAAACAGAGCAGCGAACTGCATTTCAATTCAAGCTTCGCTCTGTGAAGACAGTCACGTCAACACAAATGAGTTATGTCAATCTTTAAGCGCGACTTACAAGGTTAGACAGAATTGCTACTCAAAAAAGTTTCTGTGTAGGTTGGAGCCTCAGCGCTTCTTTACCGATTTTGGAAAAACGCAAGATTCGAATCTGTATCTTCATGAATCACATAACCTCTCCATCCCAGTCGGTTTGAGCCACGTGCCAGGGATGTGATGAAAAGAACAAAGAAATAGAAAAAAAAACAAAAACTCTACAAAGGTAAACAAACCTTCGTGTTGAACTCTTCAAGGAGACCCAAAAATTATTTTGTAGGTGAGGCTCATCATCGTCGTCGTTGTCGTCGCCAATCCTAGAAACACACACGAAATGGCTAACAAAATTCTTTCTTTAGCCCATCATAAATCAAAAAAGGAGTCGAAAACTATTTCATATTCACGGCAAGGCGACCATGCCACCGCCTGCCCTGCTCCTGCTCGCATTCGAGTGTGTAAATGAACATCAACTTTCACTCACTGTCACTCCGAGGTCGCTAATGAAAATAACAAAAAAAAAAAATATTTTCCGCGAATTTTCTTCAATTTCAAGGTGATTTTCACATAATGATTGCGTGATTGGCGAACATTAATTCGCTTTCATGGTAAAAGCCACACATACACACGCTCGCGAGTCGAGGATAATGTCGGACAAGGCGCAAAGGGATGTTGAAGGATTGACGCGCTTTCGCGAAGGGATTTAAAGTTCTTCAAGGGTGGTACTTACATGGCTTTTGTTGGGAATTGTTTGAGGATTTATATTTGAATTGAATTAAGGACATTTGAGAGGATGTAGATGGAATAGATACTCCTTTAAGGTTACGTGTTTAAGGAACAAGCGTTTTAACTTTCACCTCGCATGGATTGAGTACGTGCGTTTGAGAGATTTAGTGACAAATGAAAGACTTTGGATAAAGGACGACGGTTGAACGCGATCATAATTTTTATGTTCATCCTGTCAGGGTGATTCCTTTAAAAATTGGACTGACTTTGGCCATTCGGGAACAAAAATTTACGATTTTACTGTAATATATAATGTAGAACTGAACAATCACAGTCCATAGGTTTGATGAGGCAAAAAAGTGAGTTTTGCAAAGGAAACGCCCCCAAAAAGTGGGCGTAAGTGTGCTAATTCATGCATATTGTACTTTAGAGGTGGGGGTAGCTAATATCAAACTCAGGCAATAATTTATATTTGAAATCTCTGGCTGAACAGATAGGAACTGAAAAAACACGGCACTTGGGCTTTCTTGTATCGAAAGTGTGGCCGAATTTCGATTTTCGGCTAAGCCGTGATGAATTCGTAGTAAGACATTCGTAAATACGACAAGTTCAGCAAAAATATTTTGTAATTGCAAGGATGTTCAAGGAATATCAAGATATTCTTTAGAATTTCTTTTAAATTTTCTTACAATGGATAGGCTTCACTACAACCTTCCTATGCATATATCGATATCTAGGATGCATTCTTAGTCGACTATTTGTGCTGATAACTATTAATTTGGCTCACCTTGAGATATGGTTTTAAATATTTTAAGTTTAGGTGATGTTGTCCCTTTAACTAGATGGTATCCATTGTAATACCAAAGATCTATTGCTATCAAACAATCGCTGCTGTCAAAGTCCTTCAGAGGTCTGAACCTTTAGGTAGTTTCCAGTGAGTACACTGATAATAGAGCTGACGATTGAAGGCTAGTTCACGATAAGTTACATCAATTCACTCTCTTATCCTAGAACTTGCTGAGCTCGTCGCCCTTGCAGTTTTTCGGAGTTTTTTTTAGACCATCGGTGGCGTATACTTAAGCAAATTTATTTATACATTTTCGGGTTGCAAAATGTTAATTACTTGGGCAAGGCTTCAGTGCAGCTCGAATGTTGCTAGGATGCAGAGAATCAGAATACTTAACTTTAACCAACAAGAGGATAGAGTTATAGGTATCAGAGCGGCCTTTCAAGAAATGGAACATCGTGTATCAAGGTTTGCGATTCGATTTCCCAAATGTGACAATTGACAGCAGCACACTGGCATGTCAAATAAGGGGAACAGAAAGTACCTGCAATAAGATTACACATCGATGGATTAGGATCAAAAAAGGCATATTTTAATCACGTTATGCAACCTTGAATACATCGTGTCTGTATCTCTAGGAAGGGTTATTATTTTTATCAAGGGAGCAGAGCAGCATGGATATTTGTATGGACAAACGAGCAATCCTATTGGCATCGGTAAATCCGTGAACCAACTTGAAATTGGTGAGGGAATGCAAAGAACAACTTGACTTGCTGGCCTGTTCTGAGAACACGGCTAGGGAACAGATACATTCACGACTACAGCATAAGATTAGTTTTAAAGGATTATGATTCTGATTTTTCTTCACGGCTCTCGCAAAAAACTCTGATAAACGTCTGAGAGTATCACTGTCGTTAAAAAGGTTTTTAAAAAACATAGTGGCCTTCGGACACGGCATTATATAGTAGGCTCCTTTCATTTGTGTGAAAAAATAAACACGCAAAACACGAATGGTTGTGGGAAGCTAGACTCTGGATCCCATAGACCTGTTGCGCCAAAAATTTGTTATTTTATTTTTGGTTCAATATCTCTCTAGATACCTCAAGTAGCAGCAATGTCGAAAAATGTTTGGAGGAGATTCTTGGTAACAGAAAATGTTTTAAGAATTTCTCAATACAGATGAGTCGGCAATTCAATAGAACACATTTACTCGTACGAGGATTTCCCCAATTATCTTAGCCTCAGGCTTCATATCTTCGAAAATATTTCAGTAATCGGATGACAAGAAAGCACCCATTTTTTCTAAAGACAACAATTATGTTTGTAAGCTTAAACAAATGGGCTTACACCATATAATACGATCGGATAGTTTCATTTTTGTAAGAGGATTAACTTTTAGTTGATTTTTTAAAACCAAAAACATCCAATCTTCAACACATTTAGCCTCCCCGCTGGAAATACAACGCCATGCTTATTTTACTAGTTTAAGTTGACAGATGGTTGCTGTCTACAAAAGCTAGGTGGCGTTACTTAGCCCCTCTTACAGCTGATGGCTCAATTAACAACACCAACTTTAAGGCAAATCCCCTCGAGAATTTTAATCCTTTCCTAACAAAATTTTTTAAACTTTATTTAGAAAAATCAAATTGTTTTCAAAAAGCATGAAAAAATTAAGCCTATCATCCACACTTGGCACAAATATTCTCCGTCATTTCGATAAAAAGAAACAAAATAACGAAATCATAAACTTTTTGTATCTCAAAGCTCATTTGAACGACAAACACATTTTTTTGTTGTTCTTTACGTAATTTCACTCCTCAGCGAACACACATAATCTGCTTAACAACAAAACGAATCTCTAAATGATAAATCGTTCTGAGGAATTAATTTACCAGAAAAATCTCAATTTCCACCCGAAAACTACACCACGACCACCCCTAGGCTTAGAGCTATAGATACACATGTATCTGTATCCAGTTCGAAGCGAACGAACGATCGATCATTGTTGCGAATTGCGAAACAACAACACAAACATACAAACACATACGCTAACACCATTTGCAGCAACAATTAGATACGATTTGCTGTTATTTTTCCCATATCACTCCAAAGTTTCATGCCACACAGTGGACGGATTAAAAATCAATTTGTGTGTAAGTGCGGTTTCGGTTGATTGGAACTGCTACAGATACGACTCCGTTCATGTGTGTTTTTGCATGTGTTTTTCCGCACTTTGCTGGTCTGCTGCTGTTCTTATCGGTTTATTTGTTTTGCGAAAAAATAAAAGTCTTTGGCGGTGCGCGCCGTGCCGCCAGCAAGCGTTTTAGAACGCCAACCCACCAGCCAGCCTCTTGAACTTAAGCAAATAAACATTTAAATTAAAAATTTTTATTTAATGTTTACTTAGTACACGTAGCCGGTGTCATCAGGGACAATGATAACCAACTCACTGGCTGGTTTCGAGATAAAGCCTTGACATTGTTGGGGAAAATAGCCTTTAAGGTGATTTTTTTTTAGCCAAAACCAAAGAGAACCACGGTCTAAGCCATGTTGCACGACTTGATAGCCGCGCTTGGAATTTCGATTGCTTCATTGGATAATTAAACACATAAGCACGGCTTTTGATGGAAAACAGAAGCAGACAAACAGACAGACAGACAGACGGGCACGTTTGACCCGTATTTATTGTTCGGAAATCAATTAGATACGATTAATGCAATTTTAATGGACAGTTAAAGAGTTGAATGTGTACTCCGTACACACATGTGATTCAAGTCGTGATTGAAATGTGACTTTGGTTTACATGTGTAGAACAGTCTTTTTTTTTTTTTTTTTTGTATATATTTGCTTATCTCTTCAAGTAGAGGGAATTGTATCTGAGAGATATTTGTGTTATACTTGTAGAATGCAAATATAATGGCTACAGTCAATAGCGGCGATTAGACAAGTTATAATTAGTGGAACTGATCTTAAGTGGTGGGGAAACGGATTTAATTTGAAGTAATTAGTTTTGCTTTAAGGTTTTTTTTTTTATTGATCTTAGATTAAACTTGTATCTACAGGTTGATAAGTTTGTGTTTCCTTTGTTTTTGTTTTTGTTTACGAATTAGCAGAAGGTAGGGTTTTTTTTCCTTACAAATTAAGTGGGCGGAATGGGTTTTATGGTACCGCAAGGTGAGTTCATTCAAAACTGTGATGACTGTGAAACAACAGGAATTTATTTTAGATATTTTGTCTGCCTAGCGTTGGTGCAGTTGCATGGTAACTAATGACTTTGGAAAGTCCACTTTACTAAGAATTTTCTCAAACAACAGAAAGCAAGACGACGATCCTACTACTGAATGTCATTCCGCCTTGGAACCTAAGATCTGCTATGGACTCAGTGACCAAATCAACGTCATGACAAATAAAACAAAAAAATCCACTTAATACAATAGTATCTACTACACCAGTAGCACAGTCAAATGAAGCATCATCTGTGGAAGGAACTTCGTGCGATCGAACAGCTATGTTTGTAGAACTGAGAAGTATCTATGGCTGAACGCATGGAATTTAACACCTAAACGACAGAGCTTAGTTGCATTTTTGCACAATGTTTACACATGATTTGTTAATTTTAGGTGTTAGAATTGTTCTCCTGCTTGATTCTTGGAAGAACTTGACATCAGACAGTCGAACCTATTAAGTCGTGCCTTTGAGTGAAAAAAATTGTGTGTATCGCCTTTATGGTGTCTACTTTATACTGGTTGTATGCAGGCTTGCATATAAATGACATCGCCTCTTGTCATTGCCACTATCATGAAGTGCTAACGATAAACCAAAAATGGACTGATGACGAACGTTGGGCTAATGTGGCTCAGTTTATGTGTCTTCTGAGCTACATATCTTCTCAGGAAGTAGGTGAAAAAGCAAAGAGCTCCGGCGAAAAACTGGGTAGAAATCCAATCAACGTCGTCCATCTGCATCACTAGGTCACCGCAAAGGGGAAATTTTCTAATAATGAAACAAAAACAAAAACCGAGCTTTCGATACAAAACATTGATCCAAATGTTGACGTCCCCGTTGTACAATGCCAATAGAACCGACTTAAGAATTTAAACTCAGACTGGAACGCGAGCAGCAGAGATTATAGAGGTATGCCTCTGGGATCATTCTTAGAAATTTTAACCACAAAATCTGAAAAGAAAACAACTTTGATATGACAATCGGAAGTCATACCCTGCATGACATGACCTTCAGAAAGAAACTCAGGGTCATTGGCTTGGTACATGGTACCAACTTCCACAAGGCAACTTGAAAGTGTCAGTTGTTCGAATTAATCACTTGGCGATCGATGGAAGACACCCCTTCACTGGATTAGTTGTTCGAACGTTGGGAGGTAAGTTTTAGAGCTGAGATTTTTTTAGAGCTCTCTACCTCGTAAAAAATACCATCATTGTCTCCAGTTCAGTTTAGCGCTGTTTAAAGAACTAGTTCATTCCTTTAGTTTTTTTGTTCAGTTTTTCTCACAGAGCTACAATTATGCAGAATATATCTAACCTTGTTAAACTACTGAACTAAATGAATTAAAATAAAATGACATTAGAAACAAAATCACTTAGTTCGCTTGTTAGAGTTCTTTTTGGAACTAGTTCGTTCGTTAACAACATAAGTTACATTCTCCACGCGAGATTGGTTTCCGGATCATTTTGAAAAGAATCCAATCACAATGCTGCAAAGAAAGTTGCTGTTCTTTTTGCCTTTTTTGAAGATGTCCTTGGAATGTGGAATTCTGAGTGATTTTTGGTGGCCCAAATGTTCACTTCCAATTCTATGAATTTGAGTCACCTTAATTTTAATCAACTAGGGTTTTGCAATTGAAGACAGGTCGTTCTAGCTAGATATGATTGTCCGTAAATTTAGATTGACGTAAGTTTTAATTTCATTGACGCTGTCTTGCAGAGCTATCATCCTCCAGCTTCAGTGTCTTCTCCATCGTCAACTCGAAAGTTACCTAGCCTCTTGTAAAGGGTGAATTGTAAATATTTGACAGGTGGTTCAACTTGTCATATGAAAGTATTCCCTTTCCATCGTAGAAAGCAATGGAATATGTATCTAGGAACAGCTTTCTGTCAATTTGATTTCCAATCAGAATACCTCGGAAAATTTGGTCATAAATTTCGAAGATTTAAGTCTCATTCCGAATCCTCTTACCATTGTTTCCTCAACTGTCTTTGATTAAGGTTTGGATGCCATAGATTGAAGATGCGTTCTTTCGCTAAGGTGCTATGTGCTATCTTCATTAGGACTTCAAGAAGGCTATAACATTCAATTTATGGAAATCTAAAGTTACCTCCCAAAAGCTGACGGAAGGCGTACAAATTCAGATGGACCTAGCTGTGCTACGATAGGGTAACATGCCTATTCCTGTCCTTCAGTCTACTAGACTACATGGCGTGTGAAAAGAGTCCAGATTGATAGAATAAGGACAGTTCAACCTCGTCATTCTATAAGCGATACCTGATCAACATCAAAACAGGTTTAATCCGATTACATTACAAACAATCTCCTCGTAGTAGCATCGCAGCTTCTGTCTGCAATCATCCAATGAATCCAACGGAATCTACAACCTTTCCTAACATCGTAGTTCGATTACAGATGATTTCAAATTAATGACAATAATTAAAATGTCAAACTTGGTCACGAATTTGCTATAAAAACCCCTAGTCTCCGAGTATCGATAAAACGTCTGTAGTCCGAATATTCATGAATAATTCATCTAAATTGATTTTTTTTTTCTTTTCAAATTAATTCCTTAAAAAAAAAATAAACAATTACCATAGACTCTTCAACTCCAACCAGTATCCCCCAACTAGTCTGATTAAAGGTAAAAAAAATCAAACAGAAATATTTGATGGGAAATTAACACCTCATTACTTATACACCAGTTTGAATACATCAAGTATTGACCGCTAATCTCTAATCTGCCATCTGATTAATTGCTCTTCCCCCAACGTATTGCTATTTATAACGCGCAGTGCCTTGAAATAATTAACCCGACAATTATGTACGCTAGCCGTTGCCATCACAAAGAGACCAATTTAATTCAATTTGGCATTCGCCCGCCTGCCTGCACTCTTCGTTCAGAATCAATGTCGCATAACACCGTTGCACCGGCGAATCCTCGGTGTTTTTTGAAAAACCATTTGAGATGTTTTATGGCAACTTTTACGTATGCATCCGCATCGGTTTTGTTCGTCGGCCGAACTAATTTTATGGACCCGCCTTTATGTCCCAATAAACATGTCACTGAAGCGTTTGAAAAGTCTGCCCATAGTCGCCAAATTCTGGGCGTCTATTTAAAAGCTTCAAAAGAATGGGTGGGTGCCAGGTTTTTTACCTGTGATTAAGCACGTTTTTAGCGGCGAAATTTCAAGAGAAATTATCTAATGTATTTTTGGTATTTCATTGTGAAAATTGGTATGTTGCAGCAGATGCTGGGGATGAAAATAGAAACGAAAAGGATTGACGTGAGTTAAAATTAACACCGGCAAGATGTTGGCCGATGAAAAACATCTGCGCTAATACCGCAAGAGTGACATTTTCAAGGTGGCTATGTGGGGAATTTCGAAAATGTTGTTTTTCAAAAGGAATGGAGAATGGCATACATTGTTGTAGGTAGTGACTTTACTTTTCCAAGAACTCCACGAAAGAAAGCAATTAGAGATGCTGATCAATGTTCTCCCAGTGTCTGGTGTACCGCAGGGATCCATTTTCTCACTGATTCTATTTGTACTGCACAGCAATGACATATTGGTGTCGCCCAATGACAAAAAGTATAGTTTTGCGATTGATTGTAATCGAAAAGATATCAACTGGTCGTTGGGGATACTTCTGAATGAAAACTTCTGAAAAACTAGGAACAAACTGGGCAGCACTTCAGTTGGATTGAGTATAAAATTCAGGGTTCTTCTGACAGAAAAATCATCAGAATTGCAACCATAGCTTCGAACGAATGAAAAAGTGTTCGAATCTAAGAAGACCATCCATTTCCTAGGTATCCATAGGCTTTTGCTGTAACAAGATATAAATCCAATATAGCACTTGATAGAAACATCCACATTAACAACCCAGAGTTTAGATTATCACAGATGCCATGGCCTCCCATTACAGATGCCGCCATTAACATTTGATTTCCGACTTTAAAGTGGTCCTATCAACAAACTGCTTCCCTGGACATTTTGACAGAAGGAGATGGGCGTGGCTGTCACCATTTGAAACCAAGTTTCGCAGATTTTCCAAAAAAAAAATCAAGTTCTTGGGGTGTCAGTAGAAAACGGTCTAAAAAGTAGGCGTGGTACCACACTAATCAACAAAAGAAATTCAGGAACTACTAAACGAATCCGATTGGAAAACCCATTCATCTTATTGCGAACCAATTTTAGCTCATCAAAAAAGAATTATAGAAGACTTAAAGTTTGAAACCTTGGTATTTGAAGTATCGGCGAATCTCAGTTCAGGTTTTCCTCTATGTTTCGCTTCTGCTGTAAAATGCGGCGGATCTAGGACAGCGAAGTCACTAACAAAGTAGTTGGACTATAATGAGGATCTTATTAGAGGAATGTTTGCCCTAGCGAGCATCAGTTTATTACCCAAACTGCAAAGAGCTTGACAGACAATCTACTGATATGCAATTCAAGCCATTGTCCTTACTTGTCGCTTCTCAGTAGCTTACATGACAACTACTACTGTTGGACAAAAGAAAGTAGCATAAACTCAGTCCTCTCCAATCTTATCGCAAAGTCATTGCCTTTCTCCAGAATCAATCTGATCACATGAACAACAAGTAAAAATCAATTCCACCATAAAATCCCATCCGTCGATCATTCGCATTGCCTGCGAAACCCATTAAAAGCAAATATTCCACGCCAGATAGCTTCGTCAATTAAAACGAATGTGTATCTCAATGAATTATAGCAACCGCAGAAAATTCTAAGAAATAATTTAATCGCATTGACACTACCAACACAACCGGGAGCAAGGCAGTTCCAAAGAATAAATATTTATGCGGATGAGAGAAGAGCCACAAGAGCCAATGGAAATCCGAACAATTCAACAACCCCATCGTACTTAGATGAACGACTGTCAATTCGAAAATAAAGTGTACTACTACACTCCGCACAGTGCTTTAATCGCATGGGAAAAATAATCCAAAAAAATAGAAATCTCATCAGCAAGAGATCTGTATCTCATGTGGAATTTCGCCTCCCACCCACAGTACAGGCAGAATTTCAGATCAATTTTTTTCTTTTTATTTCATTTCCATTCAATTATTAAATTGCTTTTCAGATACATGAATTGATAAAAAAAACTCCGTGCTGTTTAACAAGAAACAATTTGGCGGAAAAAAATAAATAAAACTACTGGCAAGTGGCACTGTGCCAATTTAAAAAAATTGATCTTTGTTGATTTTTGCTTTAAAAAATTTTGCAATACTTTTTCTTTCATTTTGCCTTTGGGTCTTTTTTTTTACGACCACAAGGAGTCAATTGAGGGAGTAAAACAATTTAAACTAGAAATATACATTTATTTATTTATTTATTGATTGCAAAAAGTGATTGCGGTTTTTCAGAACCGCCTTTTACTTGCAAATATCAATAGAGAGGCATACATCTTGGCTACGGGTGCGGGTAATCCCCTGTACTATTCAGACAGAGCGAGTATTTGGTATCTTTTACTACGAAACTGATAAGATTAGGCAAATCGAAAATAAGTTCACTTGTTTAATGTTTTAACAAAAATTACGTTTCAAAGAAATCTGATAATTATTTTCTGACCAATTTTGTATTCAGCCTCATACAGGTATAGAATACGAATATTTGGGGGACACTCCTTAATCTGGAATACACCCTCAACACACTATCGTGTGGTTTCTAATTAGATTGCAATCCATAGGAGCGGTTCCGTGTACTTCTCAATTAGCCGTTTCCTTGAATCGTACTGTGACATCAACTGCGAAAACGAATGCAGCGACACTTACACTATGTTCAGACGACTGTCAAATCTGCAAATATTGTCAGGTCCACAAATGACAGATCAGTTAACATGGCTGTGACTATAATTGTTCACAGACTCATAGCATTTTACAGAACTTTTTTTCTTTGTTACGTTTTGAATTGCAAAGTTTGTCCTTAAATATCTTACAATCGTCCGATGATGATACAAAAGAGAGTCCATACGATTGACAGATACAAATTGCAAGTTTATTGTCAAATGGATTGATTTGCTAGACAATTGTCAGACAAAAATTGTTAGTTGGGACAATTTTTTTATTTGTAGATCTAACAATAAGATAGATATAGCATTAGTTATTTTTACTTGGTCATTTCGTTGTGAAAAACTAAGTAAGTACTGAAAAAAAGCAGCTTCTCACTTCGTAGGACTGGTGGCCATTGCACACTATTGACAGTTGGGAGAGAGCTGGTCATTGCATCTTGAGTGTTGAAAATTATTCATATAAGCTCTCGTTTCCGACTACGAACTTTACTGGCGACATGGCTGCAATAGCTCACTTATAAGATACTATTACCTCCATAGATCCATAATCTTTAGAGTTGTCAATTCGAATCAAATTGACTTAAGACTTTTTTTTTAGAAGAAATAGAGTTCCTCATCCATTTACGTATCCTTGGCGTTGAAAAAGAAAGAAAGTTCATCAAAATAGTTCGAAATGGGTATAGATATGAGGGTCCCATGAGCCACTTTACGAAATTGATCAGTGTTCCCTTCTTGTGATTTTGCTATGAAAAAGAATACTGTCGAAAAATGGCAACCGTGTTTCATTCCTTTTGAACGTGAAATTTGGATTATTTTCTAGATACTTGCTATAAATATATCAGGAGTAGCTATGGTGTGTAAGACGAATAAAATAAGCTTCGAGTTGATAACACTCAACAAGTAAAGATCAGAACTCAGGGCATTGCTGAATGATGATAATCACAGTGTTGCTGTTGTCGACACATTGGGAGTGTCCCGTTGAAGTGCTTTTCTCAGCGAACTAGCTTGCAGATATTCCAACAAATTGGCATTGCATAGAACTGTCATGCAGTTTTGTTCAATATATGTTCCTTGACTTATTTAAAGACTAGTTTTCCAGGACTTTATGGCCCATAGGATCCACTTATTGTATCGGATATCTTAATATGTCTTGACAATGAGGACAATCTTTGTTTGGGAGAAAGGTTCTCACTAAATTAAGTTTCCAAGGCTTACTGAAAAAACATTATGAAGACATAATGAACTGATCAGGAACTTCATCAAAGTAACACTTCAATCGTTTCGAGCTGTAATTAAACTGCGTAGCTATGTATCTCTATCTATCTGAAGCCAACTGTAGGAATTTATGAATACTATGTGGGCAAGTTGATTTATTGTATTGCACGCACCTTGTTTCAAGACTCTACGCCTCTTTGTAAACCTTGAAGATACCTACCAACTACATGCATATCTGAGTGTATGTGCCCACGAATTATTTTTGAACGCAAATAGTACCGAATTAGCAAGATCGCATAACATGGTACCGAGTACGAATACAGTACCTATTTGAATGCACCACATACCTTGTTAATGACAATCCTTGTGTTCTATTAATGCGAAACAAATTCCTCGTGTCTATCAGCTTCTATCCTGTTATTGCGTTGGTGATGTGAATATCTTTTCGCAGAAAACCAATTAATACACTTAGCACTTAACACTTAATGAACACCATCGTAGCTTCTTCTCCACCAGAAACAAACTATTTAACTAAACAACAAACTTCTTCATCTCTATGGGTATATCGTTGCGATACTTTTAACCAGTAACATACACATTCTGCCATCTATCGCAACAACAACATAAAAACAACAACAGTGGCTGACAGCTGCTGGTATTAAACGTCAGAACACGTTTTCTATTTATTATTTGTGAATGATTCCACAACACGAACCGATGGAGAAGAAAATAACGAGAAAAAAAAAATCAAAACATGCACGGATGCACACTTTGCTATGAAAAAGCCTCACAAAAACTCGGTCAAGCACTCCTCTTTACACACCCGGGACACAATGGCGACTATACGACGTTTTCTGGCGCCTATCCAAAAAAAAAAAACGAACACACAAGTTTCGAACTTCGATTTCAAAAATACCAAGCAACTAGGAAATGACCAAAAAAAAATGCCAATCTCGTTCATAAAGTGATCGCTGCAAACTTATATCGAAAAGATACTTTTTTAAATACTTAAGATACTTTTTTGCACTCAAATTACACAAATATGCACAGCGGCGTGGAGTGTCTATTTCGCGTGATAACGAAAGAAATTATCTACAAAATTATGAGCCGCTGCTAAGCACTACACAACCACTAAGCGCGTTGTGGTAGTACGTTCCAAAAACAACAATAACCAGAATAATTCACCGACATCGCTGGTAGAACTTGTACGTTGTGTAGTAAGCCCGGAACTGAATTCACCACAAAGCATCAAACTAAATTCGATTCGAAATCTTCGTTTTCGCAGTCTTGTCCGTCGCCGTATCTTTTGTGATATTCGTTCTCGAATATTACCACAAAATGCCAGCACAAAGCAAACGGTGAAATAAAAAAGTTAGGGGCAAGTGAACGAAAGAGGAGAGAATCAAATATGGTTGAATACAAAAAAAAAAAAAAGCGACAACCATGTAGAAAAAGGAAGGAAAAAAACGTGTTAGATACTTTTCCCTCCATAAGATACAATTTTTTTTTTCCACCACACCACAACTTGCGGTTGTGCTTGATGTTCATTCACGACAAATACATTGAAAGGCTGCAATCAATCACACATACTTGAAGAAATTGAATTAATCTTACCTTACCTGTTGTAAGTTAGAGTGTTAGAACGAGAGAGATATAATTTGTTTCTACTGTCAAAGCGCATGACTGAGGTGAATGTCAAAGTGCAGTGACATTTACAAATTCCCCTCAACTGAACGAATACTGATAAATGTCAGATTTGACATGTGCGCTATGTTTTGTGTGCGATACCGGCTTTGTTATGTTATGCCTTGAAGTGCTTGAGTATATTTGGTTTGTTTTGTTCGGCTGCTTTGTCACGTTTCGCAGATACGACGCGTAGGTCGGTGGTTGTGTTGCCACTGCAGTTGAGGCAGTGGAGATATTCTTGTATCTGGTTGTTGTAATTGTGGTATAGTTTTAGGAGGAGAGATGCATTTTCTCTTTATTGGAAAGCTCTTGCTCTTTTGAGTTCATTTATGGTGGTGCCTTGGGTGTTGCGTATGCGTTACAGAAAACACGTGATGCAGTTCATTTAGATAGACATATGGAAATACCACTAGAAAAGGGTAAAGTGCTACCATTTAGAATATGAGTGTTGAACGTGACAGCAAGCACTTCAATTGTTAGTACTTAGTCACTAGAAATCAGAGTCACATCAATGTCGGAAAATGTCCATCCTAACTTCACCTAGAATGCCTTTTTGACTCTGGAAACTTTTGTCAATTAAAATTAAGACTGCAACACTCATCCCACAGTCGTTTTCGGAAAATAACCCTCGGAATAAGAGTTACTCACATTTTTTAAAGGGAAACCCATTGCATTACTTCTTCAAAGGCCTACGTCAACCCTATATGACTTCCCACTTGTCGTACGAAATTGCACCACAGTCAGTCCATTCGTGAGAACTGACAGTTGATAAATAAACCGAGCTAGACATAGAGTTTCCAACAAAAGATACTCACACTGCACAGTTCTTAATCATGACTCACGAGTAGGTAGTGATATCCAGCTTGAAATTCTACGAATTCAAAATAAAAGATAACATTCCAATTCGATTGATAAAGCCAAAAAAACTTTTTTACTTTTTTGTATAAGAAAAGAGATTAATCTAAACAAAAACAATGGAAATGGTACAACTATACGTAAGAAAACATTGACCGCTGAGCCATAAAGATTTTATAGCTTCCTATGTACACAGTACAAACATTGGATATAAAACACTAAATGTAATTGAAATACGAATTTGGAAAATTCTGTGATGCCTTTTCTTAGATACACATTATCATGATGGTGCCGATGAGGTTATCTATGAGAAGCATTAGCCCTTCTTAGCATTTTAAGTGTTAAGTGTCCCCTCTCCGAGAACTCACTAGAAAGAGAACTAAAGTAGTAATGTTATTGCATCCTGGATTGAAAGACACATCATGTGCACACAATTGTGTGCACAACTCATTACCTGTATATTCTAGTCTAAGAGATCTGAATGAGACATGGGAATGAATCGGGATTCAAGGTCAGAGGGTTCTTGGATTTTGAAGTATTTTGGCAGGTCTGCGAATTAAAAGAGGCACAGCGTCACAAATGTATGCGAAATGAAAGAAACCATCCGAACCATGATAATTGGTGATAACTCTACCCAGCAGTTTTCGAGTTGCCGTGCTTCCTTTCCTACTACTCTGAGCCATGTGCTTCTAGGCCCGCACGTAACATGCCATCCTGTGTTAGCGAGTTCCATTGCCTCGCGTGGTTAGCTATGGATATCTGAGTCAGTATAGTTGCTGTATATATGTATAGATAAAATTTACTGTCAAGAGTGCATGGCAGATACTTTGCACTCTTCAGTAGGCATAGTAGGCAGTCTGGAAAATATTTGGATTGTACACAAATCTGGTTCAAATCTTATGGATCTATTTCCAGACCACATGGCTATTCGCTAACATCATGTAGATAATTCTGAATTACATACATCGGTTGAGGTTCGTTGAAGGTTGTCCACTGTTTTTCTTTGAATACGTAAGCCTGGAGATAAGGACAGCACTTCCACAATCTGCTTCAGTTCATTTGCGACAATACTTCTACCAAACCAGCATTTTATTCAGTTTTACGGTGTTAACACCAAGATTGACTGAAATGTGGGAAAGCATGCGACCTAGAAGTGTTCCAAATGCAATGACTCAAAAGTCTGCTCTAATGATTATAAGAATCCAATAAAATCAACCCAATTTTAGTTCCCATTAAAACAAACATAAATCCCACCATTTGACCCAAAAACTACTCGATTCCTACACATGCTGCATAGAGATACAACCATCTAACACAATCCGCTACAATTAAAACAAACATCGGGAGCCACCACATCGGCTCATCCCATTCATCAATGTTGTAATACTGCTGACAATTAAGCTTGTTCACTGAACAATGCATACATCCCATAAGATACAAGATATTTATGCACCAAAGGCGAACAGAACTAATTGCGCCATACAGCGGCGCGGCGGTGACAATTAAATGCAATTTATGCTTCTAATTCCCCAGTTGCACTACAATAGCATTCTTGTCAAGCCAGCTCGTACTGGGCGAACACTTTCCCATCCGAAGCCAAAGTATCAATTGACCACAAAGATTGAATTAGCCGATGCGCATTCCATTCGCACTCCGCACTAACTTGCCCCGCAACAGTGGACACCCATCCAAGAGGCGAACACCATTCAAATGTATCTTAATTAAGATTGATTTAGAACGCTTTGATTAAGTGATTTCGCTTCTTTGGCTTGGCCACGAGGTCAAATGGTATCACAATTTGAAATCTGCAACCGAAGACTGCCTCTAGATACCAAAAGTATCTACACATGTTCTGCCCATACGCGAATACTGATTTTCGTCATTTTATGTATCTCGAATTGTCTTACAACGAAAATAATTTGTTTCTTGCGCTGTACTGTGCACGGATGAGTCTAAAAACAGACAAACAACATCGAAATCGAAAGCCAGACGATGAATTCTTCAAAAGAAACTGAAATTTAAAGGGGCAAGACCTCACGCAAGAGTAATCTGCTATGCTTAGGTTCCTTTGCGTGTCTGCAGATTTTTCTAGATTTCAACTACCTATAGCTACACTCAGAGATGGTTTGACGTCACACAAGCAAAGTTCCAAGTACATTTGGTGTTTAAATTCGGATGGAGAACAACACGTTTTGGGAAATTAATTTGTTTTTTTTTTTCTTCCCTCCTTTTGTCTAGATATCGCTTTTGTTTATAAATTTTCGTATTTTTTTTGCTCTTTTTTAATTGAGTTTTTTTTTTCTTTTTGGGAAAAAACCAAGGAAGTGAACGGATCTTTTATTAGATAAATGTTTATGTTTTGTTTTTATTTTGTTTTTTATTTAATGAATGAGAGAACATTTTGCTTTTTTTTTTTTTAAAGAAAATCACAATTTTATGCATCGGTTTTTATATTACGCATACGCCAGCCATTTGGTACAAATTGTGTTTCGTATCTTTGGGTTTTTCTGTCGAGTAGTTACGAGACGAAGACATTTTAATTTATTTTTGGTTTGACACTGGCTAACTTGTGGATACGATGTATCCGGTGATAAATCTTGCCACAGAGGCAGACCGAAGAAAATCAAAATTATTCTATAAGTGATTATCTTTTTGGTTTTTGGCAAGCATCGGGGCTAAGCCGACTCTTCGAAGATCACAGAATATGCTGACGTAAGAATGAATGGGAAATGGAGACAATTAAGCGTTTTTCTTAAGTCATTCGCAAAGAAACAGTCATTTAATATCAAAAACACAATTTATTAAGAAAATTCAAATATTATTCACGTTGGTGCTATGGGCCTCAGACAAGGTTACCAACTGACACTGTGAACGTATTGTCATACAAATCTTCAGCAGCAAATCAAAAGTCTGTGCATTGACATCGTCAACCTGTCAGCTGTCAACAGCGCGCTTGGCCAAAGACTCTTCATCCAACTCATAAGCAATGTGGGGGACCACAGTGAAAGATGTCCAAAGTCGATATGTGCACCTGAAATGCAATATCTTTTTATATCTCCTCTTCCTTAGTTTTTTCGGTCAAATAAGTGAAATTCCACAAACTAACCTCAACCAAAAAACGCAAGTCGGATGATTTAGACTTCGGCATACTCAGTTTTCTGCTATCTGGCATTTGAAAATCCATACGGAGTACCACGGTCAAGGATGGAAAAAGGTCCTCGATCCATCTCAGGTAAAACGTACGAGGATGGAACCAAAAAAAAAGGAAAGCTTGGTAATACCGTCAGAAATTGTAGCGTGTATGACATAATCTCCAATAAGACTTCCGACGAAACGTATATATAAACCAATTCCAAAATTTACAAAAGGATATGGGATAAAGTTTTGCCAAGATAACAAATAGGACTATGACGACATCGGAAAAGAGAACCTTTATTTCCCATGGCTTTACTGATGAAATGATATCAGGGATACTTCCTCTAATGTGCAGATATCTCTGATCAAAGAAGAATAACTTCCTAAAACCTTAAACGAGACCTTTGCTAACGCAGTCCTGCATTACTATACAGAGGTATTCAGAAGTAGTTCGAGTAATTGTTGTTCGCGCCTGCAGAAACGGAGTACAAACACAACGACTAAGATGGCTGGATCATGTAGAACAGATGGACATTTACGATACAGCTTCCTCTACCCTATATGAGCAGCAGGCTTGGATGGAAGGTTTGTTGGTTAAGCACACGGTCTACTTTGGTAAAAAAGTGAGAGATTTTTTAACACTTTTGACAGAACAATTCTACTATTTATTTCAAATGTCAAAGTACATTGCGTTCAATCCGACTCACAATATTTTTTGAAAATAATTCCACTTTTCACCGCCGAGATAATGATTTATGTCGCAATAAATGAATTGCGATAATGTTTGTTTTGTTGTTAACTTATTTTTATCGAAATATTGGTTGATTAATTGTTATCGATTGTAAGGAACATACGAGTCAACGGCACAGCAGTTTGGAATCTAGAAAAAGGTCAACATTAGTGGCAGAGAGTCAATGACATTTTGTGTCTGTGATTTGATTCGCGCATGGGTACATTTGACAGTTTTGTAAATTTTGCTTCTGTCATTTTATATTTGACAGATGTCTAGATGGATTGTATGCACATATGGATTCCTTGACAAACTACCAACATGACGAATACGAATTACAATTCCGATTCACCTGAACGCCTTCCCATGACAAAGCTATTTATTTCGAACAAATAAACATAGAACAGACCCGAGAATTGCATGAGTTAGATCCGCTGACGGTTAAACAGAAACGGGTGTTAGTAATCTCATCCCATTTCCTTCATGTCATTGTCTCAAGTTTTAGGAAATGTGTTTCCGAAACACTGAGGTGATGTCAAGCCACACGCACAGACCGGAAGATGGTGTTTAATTAAATTAAGAGCTTTAGATGATGAGAAAATCATTTGACATGATAAATCACTAGTGAGTCACAAGTGGTAAAACGGATGGTCTTGATAAGCCTTATCATGTCTAGTATTGGTTTGTTGGCCTTAAAATGATTCTTATCAATGTTTTGGGCTCATAAAGGTTGTTATTTGTTATTTTTCTTGGGAATTGTGGCATAGGTATTCGAAAGTGATCTATCGATGTTGACGCTTCCTTTTATCTAGAGGTCAACAAGGGTATAGTTTCAAGGAAATTAATTGTGATATTGAATTGTGTTTCCTAGGAAGCAAGTCAATGAAAGATATTATCGTGAGTGATAGCGATCTGTAGTGCGAATAGTAGTCCCGAAATGGCGGCAGCAAGGCTTTTAGATACTATCAACAGTGTTTTCCAAATGAAGTTACATTGAATATCAAGTAAATGGAATGTAAACTTGTTCTAATGTTTCGAATACGATGCATGATTTGTGATAACCTTCCTCCTATATCAATCAAAGGCGAGGGTTTATACAAAACCGGATCCTCTTCAAAACCAATAAGCAGTTGTCTTACGAATGACCGTTGGTAGGGTAGTTTCGCAAGCTTCATTTAAAAATAAACCACATGTTCCAGACTGATCCTGCCGATCATACTATAGTTACACTTTAAATGAAGTGGGACTCGATGGAAGTACTTTTGAGCCAAATTTAGCACGTTTTTTTCGACTAGATGGCAGTACGTGTCATTCATCACAGACAGATGATGAAGTTTTTGCCAGAACGATCTCGAGACTTAGCAAGTTGGTAAGATCATCTGAATTTATGTCTGTTAATCTATTTGGTTAGAGTTGTGCTTAATTTTTCAAACATTTCAAACAATTTTGCTTACATTTCAAAAAATTTGACATAGTTGGAGAAGTACTGGACAGCTTTCGTAAGCTTGGCAAAGTTACGTGTCGTTTCTGATAAAATTACATTTAAAATCGAATCTACGTATCTTTTTCAAAACCATTTGGTTGAGTTTTGTACACTATATAAAATGTCATTTAATTTCCTTTCTACTTTGGTAAAAAACTAATAAAAAAATTTCACACAGTCCGTTTTATTGATCTTGAAAGATCTATCATCGTTTTTGGAAAAAATAATTTATATACAACAAATCGCTAGATATCCATCTATTTCAGTTGAATTTTCTCAATTTAACTGAAGCAAATAAAACTAAATATAAATTAAAATAAAATGCATAAGATACCTGATGACTTCTGGGGAAAAGCAATCGTGATGACCTCGTCGGAGGCATGGGATTCCTTACTGATGTAACAACCATTTTTGGGCTTCTCCTTAAATCTGATAGTATTCGTGTATGGGCGTAATTATTTAAGAAATTACGATGATCGAATTCGTTGACTTTTATTGCTGCCAGGATGATAATTTTTGGTTTCTTTTTTCTTTCTTTTCTTTTTTTGTTTTAAATTATATTTCACAATATGTCGTCACTTTGTGTGCTTCTAACTCAAATCACTTTCATTTGAAGTAAAAGTTCGTTTCAGTTGTTATTTTTAATTTTTATTCACTTTACTAAAAGAGAAACATTCATAGATTAACCACACGTCACAGAAGTATCTAACCATGGAAGACTAGATATATCATTCTTTGTGCCACTGTCCCAGTTAGATTCCCCTAAAAACCCATAAAAACCAGTCTTCACATGCATGACCAAAACCCCCATAACAATCACAACAAAAGCAAGTTAATAATTTGTGTAGCAATAAAATGTGTAGAAAAAAAAAGTCGGTAATATGCTCTGTCATAACCCTGGTCTTACCAATTATGGTAAGGAACCTCTTTTTTTTAGTTCGAGAAATCTCTAACAAAAAATACTTCTATCTTGCGAGCTGACATTTTAGCCAAAAGCTGAGGTGCCCCACTATAAAACTTGTTATAGGTAAGCTACTGCAACGCATTTAGCCAGGAGGACCCCGGCACCCGACAGATAGAAGCAGTCTCATCTACCCACCCAACTGTTTATAGTGTAGACATCGATGGAGATAGTATTTCACAAGAGACTCTGTTGCGCGTAAACACGCGATTCTGATGCGTGGGTTTGGGTTTGTTTTTTTTTTTCCACAATATTTCATCAGAAAAAATCATGTCGCCACGACACAGGGGGAAGACGGACAGGGTATCTGAATCCTTGCCCACCTATAAAAGTCGATTGACTTTGGCCGGAACATCTATTGCATACGAACGGAACGGAAACACGCTCAAGTGCGGACAGACAAATGGCTGAGGAGTAGAATAACTTTGTAGTATTTTATATATATAATTTGCATCTAGATACATTCGCGGTATCTTCTCCATTTGTACGTATGTACGTGAGCCTAACGACGACGATGCGTCGAGGAGGAAGTTCAATGTAGGTTGCATGAAGACTAAGGAAAAGGCGATACTGTATAAGATATGTTTTGAATATAGCCATAAAGGCTTATGGGAATGGAGAGGAGAAACAAGAGGTTATGTACCTATGCTAATTTGTTTTGCTGTTTTTCTTGGTGTTTTCCTTCGGTAATACTACAAGAGACATCACCGAGTGTGGAGGTTGTGTAATACGTTTGTGATCGGCAGATAGCAGGATATTGCTGTCGCATCCGCCAAAGGATGACTAATGGAATTGTACAACACGTTTTGAGGCTTCTTCTGTCAGAATCAGCGGAGAGTGCGTGTACTTGGCACATGAATGGGGACTGTCGTTCTTCGGGAGTGTATAGGCGTGTATTTAAGAGCTTAAGATTTTTATAAAGCTTGGTGATCAGGTAAGAGTTTGAATGTGCAGAAGTAGCAATATAAACGCTCGAAAGCCTTTAAACGTTCATGCAATGCTCGCATTCTAAGTGGCGCAACTAAGTCCCAAATATAAGAAGTATCTCTTAGGACATGAGAACAAGAAAGAGAGGATTTTATCGCTTGCCAATTGCTGATACTTTAAGCCTCGAAGGCGATTTAGGATCACACCTATCTCTCGAGCAACTGCCCTATACATAATGCACAGGTCGTTCTGGAATAAATACGAGACGACATAGAGACGCGTCGAAACATCAAGAACACAAGTGACATCTTCTACTCTCTGTGTCCAAACAAGGTACTCATCGGTCTCCAATCAGCCAGCCATCACCCAAAGTGCCAAGAATGTGCCATGGGCCTTATAATTAGGAACCCTAAATGTGGATCGAAAAACTAAGGACTTTGACAACAGACTCATAATGAAAGATAAAGCTCTGGGTGACCTCTAAAATCCATCACATGACACACAAGAGGTCTTTCATTTCCACAGAGTGGCCACGGATTTCTGTCAGTGGCCACGGATACAGAGTTCTTTGAATACCAAATTAGGGCAATAAGGGCTAAAGAATCAGAACTTAAAGGGATCCATAAAGACAGTCTTATTCGGTATGTTGCTGTCGTAGTTAAGAGCCAGGCAAGCCAAAACCCAATCCACTTCAGCTTGTTAAGAATACCAAGAGACAGAATGTATCTATATCTCGATAAGGTTTTCAAAAATTGAGTAAAAATCAGGCTTGATACGTATGTTCAACTCAAAAGTAATGATTGGAAATATTATGAACTCGTGAGCAAAAGATTGAGAAGAATCTATATATTGAAGTCCTTCAAGCCTCTAAGCCACTCATTAAATTCGAAATCAAGAAAATTGAAATGGTTGGGTCAGACTCTTTGGAAACTTAAAATATCTTGGAATCTGAAAGGAACGACTCTTTGAGCTATGTTAGAAACCATGTTACGATTGGGAATTTTCTGATAAGGGACCATAAGAATGAAGAAGAAAGTTCGTTCAAGCGTTCTCAAGTAGGTAAAATCTGACTCTCTTCCATCCAGGTCCAACTTTTAACTTTCCTTTTTTCCAAACAAAATCAAAAACAACCCTGTTTTTGCATGAGAAAGAGCTGCAGGGATGGTATAAACGTTTTGTATATTTCGTTAGAGGTGCCATGGACCATTGGCAGAGTCTGATTCATCTGATTTTCATTTCTAACATCCTTGTGCTGCCAAGAAGGCGTGGAAAAGTTCTCAAAAACACTTTCAAAATTGTTTTTGTCAAATTGCCACATTTTTCAAGAAAATCTGAATGAAAAATGCATCACATTTGAATAGACATTTTGGCCACAGATACAAATGACAAAACAAATTGTTCGTAACTATGTCAAGAGAAGTCAATAGCATTTTCCTTTGAAATGTTTTCTTTGTTTTTCTAGAATAATCGCCTCGCTGTGACATACGAAACGAAACGCCTTAGTTATAGATAAAACAAAAAAGTATTAACGTCCAACTGATTAGGCACTCAAAGTCATAAACAAACATTCTTAGGTTTGCCAGCACTTAGTACAATACCGGCAGATATTTAGTATCTACTAGTTAAAAAAACAACGCAAACACAGTCAAGAGTAGTTTAGTTTTAAGGTAAACATTCATTTAATAATATTTTGACACAAAGAATGATATTCCTCGTTCCACACTCGCTTATAGCCATTGGTATCACACACACACACACACGTCCCACTCGGCGAGTTAAGAACACAAAAACCAGAAAAAGCAAAATTTAATTTATTGTATTTATTTGAATTAAGGAATTCTTGGAATTCGTCAGTTTAAAAATAAATTCCGCCCGACGAGACGACAATCTAAATTCAAACAAACAACGTGTGTATCTCACAGAATAGTAAAAAAAAAAAATTCGCAAATTAAGTTAGAGCCTATCCACCAACATTGCTTCACCTTTTAATTCGAATAGATATTTTATTTTAAAGAACTAATTCGTTGCGATAGATTTATTAACTATCTATGGATTCGCCGTAGATCATACGATCGCTTTTAATCAATTGCACGTTGATTTCTTATGGAAAATTAGTTGTAGATACTTTATTTATTTATAATTTCTCTCTTTTGCTTTCGCACAAACTATACAAGAAATTCTTATTATTTTTTTTTTTTCGATTCTAGATTTTAACACAAAATTTTGTATCTATGTGCGTTATTTTTTCGGGGAGAATAAAACAAAAAACAGTGAACAAATTGGAACACCGCTCAGTTGTTCATTCGTCTGAGATACTCGAATTGGAACTAAATTTAGTCGTTTGATAGTACGTTGCGCCGACGTCGTTGTACGTTAACGAAACGTTCGTTTCCATTGAAAGTTCGAAAATGGACTGAGCGGCGCGCAGAGACCGTTGAATGAAATCCAAGTGTGATCGTGTCTTTTCGGATTCGGCCACTCATACTTACGCAGGAGTAGATACTTTTTTTTTTCGTTCTTCGTTAGTAGATACTTGGGGTTTGGTTTTTGTTTTGTTGGGGATCGTCATCGTGGTGCGTTGAACGGCATATAAGACCTGTTCGCCTAAATAAGAAAAGCACACACAAAACAAAAAAAAAAAAAAAAAACGAAGAAGAAAACAAAGCAAACAGTTGGGTAGTACAGTATATAGCTACATGAGGTATGGAAAGATAGAGCAACGGGTAGGGCGAATGCATGGCACGCACGCATGTACAGCATGCAGCGACGCGACGCACCTCCTTAATATTTTTAAGTGCTGGAGTACTGCAGTTTAATAAGTCTCTGGTGGATGAAATTAGAAATTATCGTAGCGGGTTTTTCCCCTCAGAGAGATTTTCACTTGTCATCTTGTTACTGGAAATGGGATTGAGTGGCTTCCGTTGAACAAGTCTGTATCTCAATCGTCAAGTCAATAATTGGTGAGTTGTCATTCGTTGAATTAGTTGCTTATCCTAAGAAACAACACGTGGATGTATGATTTCCAATGACTTTTCGTAAAAGTATCTCAGATACATTTGATAGATTAGAGATGCATACATACATATGTATGTATACAACAAAGGCAAACCCAACTACACCGAGGTCAGTCAAGAAACCTGACAGTGTTTTCGGCGCGAGCTGGTCTCACCATGCATCATCTCTACAATATGCCTCCTAGGGTACACTGCCTACTTTGGCATTTATAGAGACCGTCTTGTCTCTAGACAAGACTGATGTAATGACTATACAATGCGAAGTTAAAAAGGGTGACCAGATGTCAATGATACATTTTCCAATTGTCATGTTTCAGCACCTGTCAAATTGACCAATGATCCCTAGCTGTCGAAGTATTAAGTATGGCTTGCCATTTCATTGTGCATCGTTTCAGGCTTGCCGAATGTGTGGAAATTATTGAATAATATTATCGAACTTCCGGGTCAGTTATCGTGAGGTCGGTCGCCATCATAGCTTAAGTAGCACCGTAGAAAAGTTTGAGAGTGAGCTTGGACCTTAAGCCACCAACCAGGCAGGGATTGGTGCGAAATGAAGGAAATGTAACGGTCAGTATCGATGAAGACACAGAAATGCCGATTCGGCACCGATAAGCTGAATTACGGATCCCCAAAGACCATTACCGTCAATGGTCTAAGGTATAGAACGATGTTAACCGATTTTCTGTAGCCACACCACGACAATATCGATATATCCGAGCTCTAGTTCCAACAAGAAGGCACTACACGCCACACAAGCGATGCAGTGGTCGAAGTTGTGGAGGAGAAATTCGGCGACTGGATCATTTCACGGCGAGCATTCATCAATCGGTCATCGGGATTATGCGTCTCGACACCACTCCATTATTTTTTCTGGGGATACATCCAGTCCTAAATCCACGCTAACAAGTAGACTAAGAACTCCAACCACTTTGGATGAGTTCAAGGCCAAAATTTGATAAAATTGGACCGATTCCTCAAAAATTGGTTCGACCACTTGAAGCACTGCCAGCGAAGCCGAGGTGGGTATTTCAATGGTATGAACGTAGCTTCAAAATAAAGCTAGAATCAATTTTATATCTCAGAAGAAACGTATTGTTTGTTAAAATTGGTCCATACTTCTTCCTCATAAATCCTAGCAACATAGTCACAGTCAAGATCTTCTCCTGACCATGTTGTTTGACCATTTTTCAGATAAATTGGAAGAAAATGACTGAGAGCATACATAGATATGTGGTTTCAACAAGTCGATGCCATATGCCACACAGTTGACCAAAAAATTGAGGTATTCATGCTGGTACTCGCATTGCCTGGTTCATGCTAAATAGTCAGGGAAAATTGGGTTCAAGCGGTCACTCATACGGAGGATTCACCGGAAAACATTTGAATGGTCGGATCAACTCGAAATTATTTTGTTTTTATAGCTCAAACATAAGCTGTTTGTTTCTTTTCTAAGACCAAAATGGAGCGTTCTTAATGAAAGACCCTTAGCTGGTTAGTAAGAGGTAGTGATACAGCTAACATTATGTGCCTCTGCAAAAGCTAGTTTATTCGTTGCTAAATATTACCCAGACGATCTCCTTGAACTACCCCGAGATTGCTACACAGATCGCCTATGTTTTTGAGGCGAAATTCATAATTTTCTAGTTCTACATATTCTAAAGTATTCTCATAGGAAGGGGGCTTTGTATTATTTTACCTCAGGATCTACCTGATTTTGGTTTTACCGTACTTTGTCCAGAATCTTCTGAAGACAGTAGAGGTAGAATGAAAATAATGACCATTGTTACAGATTTTTCAGATCACTTTCTTGCAAATTCATCTTTGAATTGCATTTCCTTGGATTTCGATGTGTCCTAAGACCCACAAGAGCTTGGGTTTATCAAGCTTAGATTTTACAAATGTGGATGACATGGGCTTCAAAGGGACTTGACCGTCGATTTAGACATCGATTATCTTCCTACCACGTAAATTCAGGGACAATTCTTCTGCCAATGGTAAGAGTTTTACTATTAACAAACAGTCGTGATTTGAAAGATCAGATACCAGAGGCCACTCCTTGCCCAGATTTTGACCCGTCTATGTAAAGATTGTAGTCGGGTTACTGGCTCTAGTCTACTGGCGACTGTTTAACACTTAGACTAACGAAGACTTACGCAGTTGACAAGTCTAGCCTATCCATCCTGATCTGTGGATTTTGGCCAATTCTCTGAGGTATGTGACCTTAATTACTGCAGCATACCACAGTTTGATAGCGGCTTAGGAAACTTAGAGTCCAGTTCTCAAATGAATATTATGAAATAGGGCAGAAGGTCTCTGAAGCAGCTGATACACACAGCCAGCTAATCGAGGTGGCTGTCTAAACCATACATATATCCCTAGGTCAGTTGGAAAAAGCGTCATAAATACACGAATTGTCAAAAGAAAATGCGAGGAATTCTCAAACAAAATTCGAGTACCTAGTTGGCTCAACATAAATATTTAAAGAAACCTTATAGATTTTACGTCGAGCCTTCAACTGGATCCAGGATAAGTGTACATCACTACTACTTACTTACTTACGATCATTTGATTAAACTGGACTTACCTGAAAATTAAAGAAAAAATAAATTAGTTACTGTTTCGAAAAATTTGCTAAAATTAATTTTAAGACATTCTTAGACGACTAGCAATCAAAATGCAAAACTCGTGATGACAGTGGTGACTCGCCTCTACATAATTTACAATTCGTTCCCATTTTTAATTAGGTGGATCCAGCGATTCCCAAAAAAACCATAAAACTAATTTAATTGTTTGGAAATGCTGTTAATATCATTAAAGGATCGTTAAAGTCGTATCAAAATTCTCGCCAATTAATACGAATATTATTCAAAATACTGTCCATGTACCATGAACCCTCTAACGTCACCAAACCAAATGCTTTCGTTTTATTACAACTTTTATGGTCAAAATTAAGAAATTCAGAATTGTTGGTCATAAAACTATATCTCGTTGAGAAATCTCCCAATTTCGACATCATTTAGGAGCACATTTTCGTAAAATAGTTACCACAATGTGGACCCGTATCTTTGCAAATGTCCAAAACTCAAAAATTCCCATTTGTTTTTGTTTGTTTTGTTTCTGGAACCATCAAACAATTACACATTTCCCCAAAACCCGATACAAAACATGCATTCATTTGCACTCCGCGTTGCATCTGTGTATTCTCACTCCCCATTCTCAGATACAATATTAACCGCATGAGATACAAAATTTCCAAAAGCAAAAAAGTACAAAAATTAACATCATTATTAGCAAAGAAAGAAAATGTATAAAAATAACACAGCCCGTTTGCGAAAGATGAAGAGAACACGAAAAGTATCTCAAAGTGCAGGAAGAAATGAGGCAAACATTCGTATGCAGTTTTACGGTCCGACCAAGGTCAATGACAAGAAAGAAACGATAATTTTGGAAGGATAAGGATATTGCATGTGTTTGGTTGGGAAAGAAAAAGTTGGAGTAATTGCCTCAAAAGCGGCCTTTGGGCGAAATTAGGGCGGTTATTCAGAATACTTATGGAAACCATGTTGAGAATGTGCATCTCTTATGTCATCTGCTGCAGAAAATGCTCCGCGTTCAAGCTGGGTCTTGTAGCATTCAACACAAACATTTGTCGCCCAGTGGCATGTCCAGCAAGTCTCTAATGGGTATCTGTGAGCTGTAGATACTGCAGCCACTACGGTTTATCTTTCTCAATTTATAATTGTAAACTCTCTGCCCCTGAAAGGTAAAGAAAGAGGTACAATGTATGGCACTTAACCTTCAACAATGTGAACTCAAAATCTGTCAGAATGGCGCAAGATAGAGTGAACGTGAACCCTATCCTATCAGCCTGGATAGAATGCGTTCTCAATAATCGAAACATAAGCTCTGAATTGGGCAGCAGCCACGAACATCCTGTGACCTTCAGTGGAACCCTACCCACTACTCTGGAAAATCATATTAAGACTAGACCAAGACGCTATTAGGACCATCGATTATGGCGATGATGTTCCTGCCCACATCGTCTTCGTCAAAACTCGATGTGGAAAAGCAATTCAATAAGTGGATCATCACTAGACAAGGCACGGCCTTCAGCATTAACCTCGATACGGAGTTTTTCTCTAGATTGAGGTGGGCTAGCGATAAGGTACTGGCTCAAAAATATTCTGCCGGGATCTATCCACTTTGAATTGTAATAAACACAGAACGTCGCTATGACTGGGCAGAAGACTAACGTGCTAAAGGTCTACGAATTTTACCACCGAATACCACAAGGCACCCTACTATCACCACAGCTGTTTCTACGTCATATTTCGACAAAAAATAAATAGAATGCCTCCATCAAGTCTTTAAAGATAAAGCTATTGAATGGAGTACTATATTGGGATCACAAGGTATAAGGATAAAGAAATGTCCATTCACCTTGGTTGAGGTTTAACAATCCAAAAATGTGCCGAGACCTTAACCTGAGTTCGAGATCCCCAAATGACTGTTTTCCTATACTACCCACTGGCAATCATCTACGGTGACCATTTGTCCAATGTTGACAATACCACAGTCGAGAACCTAGGATCTAAACTTCTTGTTCCAACAATACCCACATCCATGCTGAACCTCATTCAAGCATTCCCTCAGTCTTCCCTCGCACTTCCACCATGGGCCATGAGTGGCATTGTGCAGAAGCCAATGAATCTTTAGTGAAAGTGAAGCCGTGACCAGCTGTTTTTTTTTTAACAGTTTACATGGACCTGTAATGCGTCTAAGAATAACGACATAAACACCTCTCACTCTGTACGTCTAGCCAGCCATCAAAAGCACGCAGCGGATCGAAGCGAAGCCATCATCACTTTTCACATAATTTCCCCAACACTTCCTCAAAAATCTTTCGAAATGCCTTCCTTCGACCAGAAATACTTAAATTTGGCAGAAAATATTAAACTCGTTGTCATCTGCTGCAAGTCACTGCCGTCGATTGGCGCCAATGGTGCGCCGCACTTTAAAGAGCCCTAACTACAATTTCGTTTCGCTTGAGAACCGAACACATTGTTCACCAACATAAGCAATTCATAAATCCGTCCCAGCAGGAGGAGTATCTGCGGGGAAACACTACCCATGACATGACGAACAGCGTGAAGCGAAAATTACATAAAGCACGTCCCAGGATGGTAGTCTGCTCACTTATCGTCCGCACACACTCGTACACCCCAAATATAGACTAATGTGGCATCAATCCACGCCAAGCTGAACGGACGTCGATTATGGAGGAACAATGTAATTGACCACATGATTCACATTTTACTTTGTTTGTATCTTTCTCTCTTTTCTTTTGACGGATAATTTTTATGTGCTTCGACATAATTAGTTCGCTTCGCTCGTAATACGAACTGGGCACAGAGACAGTAAGTCAGTTCGTTCCAGTTGAAAGGAAATGTGTTGTGGTTTCATTTCCAGTGCCACAGTTGTCATTTCGCTGTGGCAACAGAACAGTTCCGAAATGTTAACCCTGAGGCACTTCGTCAGAACTTAAAAATGTTTGTTATTTCAGTGTGTACATGTACACCATCTCTTCTACCACTTTTCCTTAAATAAACAGAATTCCTTGAGCACTTGTTTCTCAGTTTTTGGCAAAAAAAAAGCCAAAATTCACTCAAAAAAGTTCCCTCAACCGAAATACACTTTTACTAGTAAATAAAATCGAAAATAAATCGATTTCGTTTTTATCTCGTGGCTAAGTAAATATTTCAAGTTTTCACCCACCACAATCGGATTACCCCGCACGGACCCCGTGTAAATAATGATTCGGTGGGTAGCAGGCACGAATATGAGTTCCATTCCAGTTCCAGGAACTCATCAAACAGTCTTTTTTTTCGGCGATGCGATGGTGTTTTATTTTTGAGTTTACACATTTGTGTGTTTGTTGTTTATTTCGAAATAAAAGTAGCAATTATATTTAACTGCGCAGATACGCATCGATAAGTCTGGGAAAATTTGTATCTAAAACGTAACTATTGACGCAGTCACTGCACCTAAAAGATGCCTGGTTTGTAATGTATTCAGAGTGCGTAGCTACTGCAACTCGGATTGATTCTACTTCTGGATATGAAAAACGAAAGTGTTGAGTCTTGAAGACGCTGGCTAGTTCGTGCGTGTCATTTTAAAAAATTGACAGCTACGGGGCTTTTACGCAAGCAAATCCTAATAAGATAGCGAGAGTCAGTGCGATGTATCCACGGATACAAAGTGCGTGATTGTTTGCATTTTTGTCTACGCAAAGTGCATCATACTATTTGACGTATCTTATCCTAGCATTCTGTAGATAAACACGGAAGCGCCTTACAAGCTAGTAGCGTCGCAACATGGCCAAATCGCTTAACTTGGTACTCAGTCCAATATATCAATTAGGGTTAACCTAAGTAGTTGACAGCTTATGCAGCTAACGGCTGGTCTAGACTAAGAACTGGACATTCCTCCATTTATGACAATTTCTTCCGCTAGACTCTGGCTTGATGCTTCCACGATTTCTGTTCGAAAAAAAACTTTCAAAATAAGTATCCCATCAAGCGTTCATTGGGAAGAGTATCTGTGTTTCCATATAAGTAGATGTAGCCAGGAGTAGACTAGGAGTCTCTTCAACGATCTGTCGAAAATATTACTTTCAACCTTCCCAACCTCTGCAGAGTCTTGTCGTATCTGATCTGACTCAGATCTGCCCAAAGTGGAATCAAAAGGCTCCATCTGTCTGATCAGACTGAAAATGTTGGTTGGTTGGTTACCTGAGTTGAGTGGTTGTCTCCCTTAGCGTTTTTCGTGAAATGGGACAAAATGAGCAAAAAACTTAACTAAAAAACGTTTAGAGGATGATTTAGATTTTGGTGTACTCGGTTGCCCCATATTTAGCATTTCGTAGGCAATGGGGGGTACCACCATCGAAAATAGAAAAAGTCTCGTCATCCACTGAAAATGCAATTTCGCCTCATTTCTCCTCTCCCTTAGCACTTTTCGTGAAATGGGACAAAATGAGCAAAAAACTTAACCAAAAAACGTTTAGAGGATGATTTAGATTTTGGTGTACTCGGTTGCCCCATATTTAGCATTTCGTGAGCAATGGGGGCTACCACGATCGAAAATGAAAATTAGTCTCTTCATCCACTGAAAATGCAATTTCGCCCCATTTCTCCTCTCCCTTAGCGTTTTTCGTGAAATGGGACAATATGAGCAAAAAACTTAACTAAAAAACGTTTAGAGGATGATTTAGATTTTGGTGTACTCGGTTGCCCCATATTTAGCATTTCGTAGGCAATGGGGGGTACCACCATCGAAAATAGAAAAAGTCTCGTCATCCACTGAAAATGCAATTTCGCCTCATTTCTCCTCTCCCTTAGCACTTTTCGTGAAATGGGACAAAATGAGCAAAAAACTTAACCAAAAAACGTTTAGAGGATGATTTAGATTTTGGTGTACTCGGTTGCCCCATATTTAGCATTTCGTGAGCAATGGGGGCTACCACGATCGAAAATGAAAATTAGTCTCTTCATCCACTGAAAATGCAATTTCGCCCCATTTCTCCTCTCCCTTAGCGTTTTTCGTGAAATGGGACAATATGAGCAAAAAACTTAACTAAAAAACGTTTAGAGGATGATTTAGATTTTGGTGTACTCGGTTGCCCCATATTTAGCATTTCGTAGGCAATGGGGGGTACCACCATCGAAAATAGAAAAAGTCTCGTCATCCACTGAAAATGCAATTTCGCCTCATTTCTCCTCTCCCTTAGCACTTTTCGTGAAATGGGACAAAATGAGCAAAAAACTTAACCAAAAAATGTTTATAGGATGATTTAGATTTTGGTGTACTCGGTTGCCCGATATTTAGCATTTCGTGAGCAATGGTGGCTACCACGATCAAAAATGGAAATAAGTCTCCTCATCCACTGAAAATGCAATTTCGCCTCATTTCTCCTCTCCCTTAGCACTTTTCGTGAAATGGGACAAAATGAGCAAAAAACTTAACTAAAAAACGTTTAGAGGATGATTTAGATTTTGGTGTACTCGGTTGCCCGATATTTAGCATTTCGTAGGCAATGGGGGGTACCACCATCGAAAATAGAAAAAGTCTCGTCATCCACTGAAAATGCAATTTCGCCTCATTTCTCCTCTCCCTTAGCACTTTTCGTGAAATGGGACAAAATGAGCAAAAAACTTAACCAAAAAACGTTTAGAGGATGATTTAGATTTTGGTGTACTCGGTTGCCCCATATTTAGCATTTCGTGAGCAATGGGGGCTACCACGATCGAAAATGAAAATTAGTCTCTTCATCCACTGAAAATGCAATTTCGCCTCATTTCTCCTCTCCCTTAGCACTTTTCGTGAAATGGGACAAAATGAGCAAAAAACTTAACCAAAAAACGTTTAGAGGATGATTTAGATTTTGGTGTACTCGGTTGCCCCATATTTAGCATTTCGTAGGCAATGGGGGGTACCACCATCGAAAATAGAAAAAGTCTCGTCATCCACTGAAAATGCAATTTCGCCTCATTTCTCCTCTCCCTTAGCACTTTTCGTGAAATGGGACAAAATGAGCAAAAAACTTAACCAAAAAACGTTTAGAGGATGATTTAGATTTTGGTGTACTCGGTTGCCCGATATTTAGCATTTCGTGAGCAAAGGGGGCCACCACCATAGAAAATGGAAATAAGTCTCCTCATCCACTGAAAATGCAATTTCGCCCCATTTCTCCTCTCCCTTAGCGTTTTTCGTGAAATGGGACAAAATGAGCAAAAAACTTAACTAAAAAACGTTTAGAGGATGATTTAGATTTTGGTGTACTCGGTTGCCCGATATTTAGCATTTCGTAGGCAATGGGGGGTACCACCATCGAAAATAGAAAAAGTCTCGTCATCCACTGAAAATGCAATTTCGCCTCATTTCTCCTCTCCCTTAGAGTTTTTCGTGAAATGGGGCAAAATGAGCAAAAAACTTAACCAAAAAATGTTTAGAGGATGATTTAGATTTTGGCGTACTCGGTTGCCCGATATTTAGGATTTCGTGAGCAATGGGGGCTACCGCGATCGAAAATGGAAAAAATCTCTTCATCCACTGAAAGTGCAATTTCTCCCCATTTCTCGTCTCCCTGGAGACATTTAAAGCAATAGATGTTTGCCACGTGGCTGCTATGATGGTAAGATCGGATATGCAATCCCTAATAAAATATTCGAGATACCTTCGTCTATCTCCAAAAAGATACCTGATCTTAATTCAAACTCATTTAGACTCCCATCAGCCGGCAAGACCCATCATATACCTGTCAGGCATGTACATCTATAAATAAAGACACAACCCCCCTGTTCTACCTACCTATGTATGTGCATGAATATAGAAACAACTACAAGCTACATTTCTGGTAATAGATACTTCATTTAGGCCATTTCACATTAACTGCACTGGCAACTGATGTCCAATTAAGAATCGACTCCATAACTGTCACAGCAGAAATAATTATCTATTTGACAGTGTAAGCACGCTTACCGTTTGACATTTTCAGGTCGTGAGAACAAGATACACACACGGCCCCAAGCGAAATGTGACGACTTTATCGAGGCGCGGATTTCAAGCCCCAACATGCAATTAGATAAAGTAAATTGCAATAAATGTTGATTCATTTAATTAGTATTTACTTTTCGCCCGCCTCCGACGTCTTAACGAGCCACTGAGACAGATAAAATTGCTGGGGGCTTAGTTGGCTGCCTGATTTGGATAAGAGATTCGAAACTAATATGAATGAGGTGTCATTCCACGGAACTGTGGTGATAAACCTTTTTGTCGGAACGGCTTCAAGTTGTATAGAGGTGCAAACGTGTACTCCCCGACCGACCTCTAATTTCGAACTTCAAGAGAAGCTAATCCAATGACGACCTTAGGTACGGATACTGCGTTTCATTGAACCACCAACACGCGTGGGTCGTTCCTAGTATCTGCATAGCGATGTCGTGTAGGTTGCAACTTAATTAGACGTCAAGAATCAGTATTTCACAATTTGTAACATTTTGATGGAACTCGATCGCCCACGATCGGTGATCGGTGATCAATGGAAAGACATAAACTCTCATGATGAACCTTTAGCGAGCGGTTTGACTTTGATTGAGTAAATAGTGTGGCCCAACCATACTTGGGCGAACTGACCACCATAAAAGCTGAGTCAGAGAGTGTGGTATAAGAAATCTCGGCCGGAAAGTGATTAGCTAATATAATTTACTTCAATCAAAGTGATCGTTGATTGAACGCAAAGTGTCACTTGGGCGGTCAAGTGAGGTTCAAAGACACTTTTTTGGTACGCACATGCCGCCTGTGTGTGATTTATTGGAAATTCCTTTTTATTGTGGGATTCGTTGCCATAAATAATGAATCACTTATGAATTATGGACGTGAAGGGTTTCTTTGTTGAATGTCACTCAGTGAATTGGTCCAGAAGTGGAGCTCATTTTTAATCGTTTATATCCGTATAACGTTGGTGAAGAGCGCATAGTTTTGGATTTAAGAGAAAGGGGAAAAGATACAACTCGAGACATACACAATATGTAAACAAGCTCGTCCTCTACAGTACAGTGACCTGGACTTGAAAAGATACACGGAAACTCCTAGACAAGGAGTTCAAACCGCGACCCACAGTGGCAGTACAAAATGCTCTGAGAAGCAACATGGGTTCAGAAAAGGCCACTCTACTGTAAGAGCAGTGGTAAGACTGTCCAATCTGTTCATCGAGGAAATCACATTTCAAGAAAAGTTGCAACCCTAGATGTGAGAAATGCCTTCAGTTCAGCTAGGTAGAGTGACATTCTCAATGCTCTCGAGAACTTCTGGGTACAGAAATACCTCAGCAAGAAGCTGCTATGAACACCGAGAACTGTTGTATGACACTATAGAGGAAAACGGAAGGATGGAAATCACGGCTGGATCAGCGCAGGGCTCAGTTTTAGGACCAAATCTGTGGAATATTTCCTAGTATGGGATCCTCCGCATGGATATGCCCGCAGATACCTTCCGGGTCAGGTATGCAGATGATATCGGCGCGGTAAGTAAGTCAAGATACGCATGTATTCCTGTCTCAATGCAGACGATGATGAGTCTGATGACTGCCGAGAATATCCAATGGACGATTCAACATTGAAAGTTCTTTGATGTACAGGGCCTCCCTAAATAAATAATGGACAATCGTGTGCTTCCTCGCATGGTCGCAATATTCAGATTCAAGCTTAAATTTGTTTTCTATCGAGAGTAGCTCCGAAGTATCTAGAGTGGTCCGCCCTTGATATTTTGCAAGAGTTACACAATGTGGACTCTTGTATCATGTTATGAACAAAACTTGTTCGGTCTTAGACGGATTGATCCCAAGAGTAGTTCTGATCAGGTCTCTTATTTATATAAGATGGAACTCCTTTGATATCGGTATCCGAATGTTATGCAACTGAGTTCCTCTTACCCAGGGTTAGAAGTATTTCATTCACTACCGTGAGTAAAAACAGTGGCCATAATACTCCATCCTGTGGGATACCTTTGTATACTGACTTTTTTGCAGATAGTTTCGAGTAGAACAGCATGGATAAGAGGTCTCCTAATAGTTCCTCCAGATGTGTGCAAATCCTCCATTGAAACTTCCAACGGTCATACTTTCTCGCACTATGTCATGGCACGCCTTGGATGAGCCCATTTGCCCAGTGACATGCAACATAAAAGACGAGTGTATTGCGTCGATTGCAATATGATCTGTTGACCACCAGGTTTCTTTGCTGGCATTGCAATGTCAGAATTAGAGACTCTACTTCCAAGCAAAGATGGATAAACAATAGCATACGAGACTTGCATAAGCCAGAATGATAACCCAGTTGTAAACGTAGGGCGTGGATCCCTCGGTGCATACTTATACCGATTTAGCCATGATAATTGCCATAACTACCCGGATCACGTCGCATTTTATTTTCAACGCAGCAAAAGCATATAAACATTTAACTACATAGAGAAGCCTAGAAGACAAGTTCATAAGAAAGCTGGAAAGCAATCCACGAAATGGTCATAATGACAAAACAACGTGATGATATGCGTGACAGCAGTGCCGTGATGAAAAGCTGGAAAAGAGGAGGTGGTTTCGGTTCAGTGTTCTATTAGGACGGATCTTTTCGATGTTTTTCGAAGATCACCTACTACAGTGGATGTCGCTTATAACGACTTCGGTGACAGTAAGGGACAGGGTGACAGTGACGTTTTTGTAATGCCAATCCGAAATAACGATTGGAAAGTTTGAAAGTCTTCTAGCTTCGGGCTCCTTTCTACATCCGATATCCAAGCGATAACCGCAAAGTTGAATGACTCGTCTCACACGATCCATCACTAATCAAAAGCTTATGTCAAACCGTGTCTAATCCTCCTAAATAACTTCTTAATATATCCAATTAGCCACATAATAATCAGTTTCGCACCAACCTCTTCGAATACCTTCGAAGAAATTGTGTTAACACCTGCCATTGGTTTTCACAGCTCCCTGCCCTTAATTATGCAATATTCCGCGGCGAAGATACATTCGTCTTGGCACAGCTTCTCATATTTAAACTGTCACTCATTAATTCGAATCAAATCCTCCAAATTATTTACAATCATTCACTTCTTCGTGTGAGATCCGCATGGCCGACAGGTTGACTCATCACTTGTATCTTTGAGTATAAGCTACATCCATACACACCCCCGAGTATCTTTTCCTTGATGTCAAATTCAAAATTTATCACCGCCACGAGGCAGTAAGTGATCGTGATTTCTTGGAATCTGTCATTTAATACCATTCGAACTCAGTGTACGAGTACCCACCTCAGCAACAATCTGGTGTAGGCACGTACGCCACCGGACGGTTTAAGTAACCCATGTCCGATCACCTGCTCTCCATTTTTCGAAGAACATCGAAATACCCAAACAGGGCGAGCATGGGAAATTCTCCATGAGATTCCATCGTCGGATGAATCATCATCCAACACGGATACGGTAATCCGTCGCCGGCAACCAAACTGAACCTATCCGCCCCACAAACAACGAAAAAAAAGCAATCTCCTCGTGTAACTAGAAAGTTTCGTGTGATCGGGAGCCACGGGCTTGATAAGCGGCGCGTCGTCGATTGTCAGAGAAAAGGAATTATTGGCCAGCACTGTCTGTCTGAAGAATTCACCACAGATGACTAAACTTGTCCAGACTCTCACGTTGTGGCTTGTGGATCATCGGTCACGTGACACAACCGTGAGACCTGCTGAGGAGTGTTACAAGTAAACATGCCGTGGGATGACTCAGTGTTGTTTTGAATTTTTTGGCAGTTGAGTGTCTGTTTGGCTTAATCTAATCTTGGCCCATTGACCAGAGATCGGATTTAGATGTTACACCCTAGTCGCGTGCGTCACGGATTCCCCGAACATGAGATGATACAAGATGCTGGATGGTTAGTGCTGTTTATATAATTCTAAATTGACGTCAATTGATCTGCATTTAGTCCTAATTTGGCAACCGGGGCGGGATTTGGTCGAGGTGATCTCATAATATTTGCACGTTTGAGTGCTGTATTGACACTCGTTCTTAGGTTAGGGGTTAGCCTCCAAAGATTCTAATTTTTATCCGGAGTGTAGGTTTTTATATCGCTAGCTGGGCTTTAGATTCTTCGAAATGGCAGTACCTATGGTCGTATTTTAAGACATCATCAACGTTTAACGTCAACGATCTTCTGATCATTTCCGTGAACTGTAGTCAAACAATTCTCGGGAAGTCTCCGATATCGTCTTCCTTCAGATTAAAAAGTTTAAACTTTTTCTGCCACCGTTCATGATACAATGAAAACCAAGAAAAGCATTAGTTCTCGACAACAAATGAACAATAATGGAGAGAGTATGCATCCTTGAGGGACCCCATTTTGTAACTTACATAGATAGAGACAGATAAGTATATCAGAACTGACTCTATATAACCTGCTCTGGTTGCAACATCTTCAGACTTCAATCGACATAAACTCGTGAATCCATGATGAGAAGGCAGATGCTTCAAAGTAAAACAAAAGTATCAAAGGGAGCTAGCCTTCTAGTTTAAGATTGAGGAGTCACAGAATAGGAGTAGCACACGAAAGATTTACAAAAAAAAGCCTGATGTATACCTAAATATGTATCTATAACCAGTCTCAACGTCCGGTATTATTTGATATATCTCAGAAACTCTTAGTACTTGTCTTTGGAACAATTCCTATGGGGACATGGTGAAGACAGCAAAACCATACTTTCTCAAGACACATTAGAAAGACGATGACTTAGCTGCTGGAACTGAACTTCTGAACCTTGCCATTTCAGAGAAAGGTAGAGAAAATAACCGCAGATCGAGCAATGATATATAAAAAGACAGAAGCAAAGGATATAACTAAATATTATAACTATCCAGCATCCTTGGAGGTTCTAGGAGAACATACTTATACCCATACAAGTCCGGTCTACGAAAAAGACATATGTCGAGTCGTAGACAGCAAGACAGTCAAATTGTGTCGAAGATATGTCCTACCATATGGCAATAGTGGGCGTTGAGATCCGAGTGAGACGACACCACATCTCATGGTTTGTAGTCATCCCTGTACCCCACCTGCCTACCATACAAATCAACTGCTGGCAATTCTACTTATTATTATTATTATTATGGACACAAAACTCCCATCGAATACTGAACTGCCTGGTACTGGAAGAATTGTAACATCACCAGACCGCATATGACATCCTACAAAGATTTTAGGTTAACGCTTCGAGGAACGCTACAACCAGAGAGGGCTAAGAAAATAGTCCCACAATACACAAAACTGAATGATGTTCGAACTGCCCTACGCCCGAAAAATGTTGGGAAAACAAGGCCAAGGCTTCCTGGTCTAGTAGTACATGGAAAGCGAATGAAAGTTGTTCCATAAAAGTGAGAACCAATTTTTGAAAACTCTGGTTCACCAGCTTCGAAGCCGGGTAAGTTAACTTAAGTTTTCAACATTCCAACCATAATCCCTGACAGAGAGTAGTCTAGTCACTTGTAAACGTCTGCAACCTTCTACACAATCGTTGGCGGTGGTTGTCCTTGCTTTAATGACCAACTTGATGATTGTTCAGCGATATCGCAGAGGTTTGTGCAGCCACTAAGCCGACACTTGGTAAATATGCTAAGTACTCAGGCTTAGTAGATATAACCCCTCTACTTCACACACGTTTGACTAGTTTTGGGTCTGTTTGTTTTATGTTCCATGGTTTGAATCCTAGATTATGTTTCTTAACTCTATGGTTGGTGACCACACTAAGCGGAAACAAAAACCATCGACTTCCCATTGCAGGACAGTGACCTCATTGACAAGCTGGAGGCTTGAAGACTTTTCATATTCAATATACATACAAACGGTGGAAGTTTCATTCGATGCCATTTAAGTGTAGAGTATGGACGCGGATACGATTTTCAATACAGAAATCGTGCTTCGAAGAAAAACAACACTTCAGGCACCGATGTAATCGCAGTCTAGCTGTCGTTGTATAAAAAACGATCGTTTGTAGTTACATCGAGCGTACGGAGAGTAAATAAAAGATGAATATCCCATCGAAGGAAAAATATCCATTTCTGCTGAAAGTAAATGGCTTAGACAAGGTTATAGAGATAGAGACTACACGGAACTACATAGAAACTGGAGTCAACTAAAGAGTTCTACGTCCCGCAAAAAAATCACTTCCACAACAACCGGGGAACATCAAAATAAGGTCACTGCAGAGAAACAACTTAGTGGTTACATAGTAATTACCAAGGCTAACAAAAAATATAATAAAAACCGGATTCAACTGTCACTGTCACTCTCATCGTCACCCACAATTACGTTTGATTAATGAACAACTGCGCAACAACATCAAAACACAACAATCTGCACCCCGCGCAAAAATTGTTACCAAAAAAACAATCGAACCACATAAGTGCAAGATTTGTGAAAATATTTAACAAAAAAACAAATATCGCGCTCACCTTGGACGTGAAATGTTCATTAGTCGCTGTCGGTGGTGCTGTCGTCACCGGTCGAATAACTTCCGTCCTCCCACTGTTACAGTCGGCCAAATCGTTCCGTTTATCTCGATTCGATATGTGTAAGGTCTTCTTGCACCAGAAACCGTGCACATTGCCCATACTATTTGGCATTCAAAGGTTTACCGGATTAGATATTGTATCTTTTTGTTTTTTTTCTCCTAACTTTCAAGCTCAGTTTGATATCATCACGCTCAAGCCGGATTGAGAGGCGCGCGCGCGAACCACAATACCATTTGTTAGATACTAATCGAATTACAAAACCAACCAACGTACGACTCAAGCTGAACTATAAGACAAAAACAAACCGAATCACGCTGTTATTCAAAAAGCCCCCCGAACGCCTTCAAACACCCAACAGATACTGAGTTAAATGCCATAGATACTTTGTCTTTTAGTTTGTTCATTTCTGCGGTTCTGTTATATTCAAAAAAAAAATTGATTTATCCGCTAGAAGAGTGAACAAAAAAAAAGAACACCAGGCACTAAACTTCACTTCATAATGGGATGGCTCTGGGACCACGAGACGGGTGAGGCTACGAACTTCGTGCTTGGAAGATGTATCTAATCGCCTAAGTGTTTTGATAGCATTCTGCCACACATTTCCCCCGAGCAGAAAAAATAACAACAAACCACAGCCGGCACTCTGACACAATGCGAATGGAATTCTGACGTTACTACTTAGTAGAAACGTACTAATAGATACATTTTCAATTAATATTTCCCATGCTCTACGTTCGATCGAGCAGTAGCTAGCCTCATTTTTAGCCAAAGTTCGAGGTTGTTAACCATGATCTTGCACCGTTGTTGGGTATACATAAACAATTTTCGAAAAACAGCGAATCCATATCGATAAATACTACATATTTGCAGTTCGAATTCGAAGAAAGCAAATAAAAATTCATGGTTAGGTTTACGGTCTTTTTATTGTTTATTTATTCCGGGCCGGGCTTGCTGATTGAGATTGTAGGATTGAATTGTAAATTTCAAGTTGTTTCCAGCCATCACACACAGCACACAGGTGGTTGCTTCTGGTGTGGCGAATTTATTTAAATTGCAAATGTGTTACCACCTTAGGGCGGTTCGAGATCGGTTAGGCTGCAGTTTTATTTGGAGGGGCTTGAGTACTTACGTTGTCTAATGCGTAGCTCCTCATCACTGGACTGAGACTGAAGAGTCGATTGAATGTTGGCGAACTTGAACTCGTTGATGGTGATATTGATGATGCCAGTTCGGCGAATATTGGTGAATGTTCTGGAAATTAGAAAAAAATGTTTTAAAATCGTGTTTAATGTGAACAACCGTGGGCGGAAGGGTGATAGGTTTTAATTTATTCTCTAGAGTGTGTAATAAGATCATTAAATCAAGGCTAATGACAGCTTAGCAGACATTGTGGTGCCAACAGTTTATGAAATATTGATATTTCTTTGAAAGAAACCAGTTTTGATGTATTCATTAGTCGGGCTTTTATGGAAATTTGGTTAGCATGGAGTTTAACAAACTAGTTCTTAGGCAGGAAGAGTTTTTTTGTTCAGAAAAAAGGGCTGGTGTTCTTGTTAATAGAGTTGTAGTAAGCTGTAAACGGGTTTGAAAGATTACGACTTTATTGCTGAATAGAACTAGAACCGATGGTGGACAGGGATGACTAGAAATGCTTCGAAGTATCTTATTCCAAAGGAAAGGGGTTAAGCCAGATTTCTACCTAGATTACAGGTATTTAGATAAAATGTGTTATGTATCTAAAGCACGTTTTAGTTTGCGAACAAAATATAAAAGTTTCGATAGTTGTGTTGGAATGAAAGACTAAACGGATAGAGTTCTATTTTTGGAACAGAAAAATGGGTTAGCCCAAGTTTGTCAGACTCTAGTTTATGTTAGTTTGGAAGGCTTACAATGGGCCTATTTGGATTGTTAATAAAAACTATTGTCCCTACACGGTACGGAGGGTAAAGAACAAGTTCGATTGGCTGTCCAACTATTCTTTAAATGCTCGTACCCAAATATTTTCTACCTCCTCTGAGGTACCTCCTTTTAGCTGGATTAACACTCAATGAAGTAAGTATCTGTGTTCATCTTAAACTCTCGTGTAAGTTACTAAGTCGAACTTTCATATCTTTCTTTATCTTATCTTTCTTAGCATCAACGCATCTCCCGCGGGACATTTTTTCTAAATAGTATTGACATGGACTCTGTGCATCGGCTGCTTATGAAATTGCAAGATATCTGATAAGATATCGAAAAGCCATTCATTAGATGAATTGTTTTCAGACAGCACACAATGTGCGATTCCCACTAATCCTGGAAAAATCTCGCTGAGTTCGTTTGAGTTTTTGAGACTAAACAAGACTAAGCAAGGACAAATAGTCCTCGAAGTTGTACCAAAATAGTACAACTTTAAGCCCAAGATGTGCAATAAAAGCGATATGGAGCAATGAAAAACTGAAGCCCGTGGGGACCTAAAACCGTGTTCAATCGAAAAACTAATCCTAAACTACAATATCTCAACAAAGCCTACACATGAACCAAGAAATTTCGCAGCTGGATGTGTCGAATTCCTCAAAGGTAGCCTTTCCTTGAAATAATTACTTCCAAGGTGAAGGTGTAAGCCCAGTGAACTTGAATTTTTCAGTCTATATTTCTCAGAGGTATCTTTTCGTTGATACATCAATAGCCCAATTTGTTCCTTAATCAGATTCAACTTGTTAAAGTCTTCAGATGTAGCAAACATTATTGAAAGAAGGATTTTCGCCTGTCAAATACCCTTTAACAAGGATTCACTATACTTTCAAAAGCATTCAGTGATCTGTGAAAGTATTCGGAGATGCCTTTCGTTGATACTTCAAAAAAAATATCTTAACGAACCCTAACCTTTCACTTATTAACTCTAAAGTTAGATCCCAAGCCAATAGAGTTGGCAGGCGATATGTAAACTCTGTGTTATAACCAGAATCAGTCAATAAGATAATATAATCCTCTGGACACGTCACAGCCTCACAAAGTTCAGCTACAGACCTCAAAAGTAAGAACTTCCCATTTTGGCTCTCCTAAAAGACCTTTTTTAAAAAAAACCCTTAAGCTATACTGGTGTCTGATTGTGAACATTAATCAAACCTACCTATCTGGGACAGTGACCTCTCCGAACATCGTTTAAATTCTGCCAACAGCTCGAATATACTTAGGCTATACTGTCATCAGTTTGAATTCATAAATCACGTTATAACTAACATAACTAGTCGGAAGTTAAATACCCCAGCAGCCTAAAGCTTCTAAGCCTTAAGATTGTACGAAACTTATATCATAGCCAAATCAACGTCTCTGCAGATATCCTATAAAACACGTACTCACAACAAAACCCAGATATGATCTAGTTTTTCCAAGATTCCAAAACTCCGACATACCAAAACATACCCTAAGGCAGCCTTTACTCATCGTGTACAGAACATTTTAGCTAGTCAACAGCGTGCCTCACTCAACCTAAATATCTATCCGAAGCTTATCTGAAATATTCAATAACATCTATCAACAAGTTCCTCAAATAACGCCTTAGGATAACATAGCCTTCATTAACTGTAGATCTGACCACACAAACAAACGGGAACCACCTATGTAAGTCTATCCATGAACACCATTTTGTAGGCTTTTGTGTTCCTAAAAATGTTTGTTAAAAATAACTCCTCTTAACCCCAATTGTTTTCGACTACCTTTCGCAAGGCTCTAGGCTCTTCATATTCTTGGTTTCATCAACATGGGACAAGAAAAGACCAGCACCGACAAATTAAAGGCTTAAAACTAAGAAAAATTAACGAAACCCACGACACAGTCGAGGGTTTTGAACTGGTACTTAGAAGTACCTCTAAACTTTTTAGTAACTCGAACATTAGCGACAGAACTGAGGGAATTCAGATTTTGAACTGATACCAAGTATCGAAAATTCGAGCCTCACATTGGGCGCCAACTACGAGTGATTACACTTGAGTACAACTTGGTATCGAAGCTACATATTGCTACCCAAAATCGAATCACGCAATCCTCCCAAAAAGAATGTTTTTCAAACACTTACCACTCAAGTGATCCACTGGCGAACAGTCCTTAGCGAATGCGAACATTTCGTTGTTATTCGTCGCATCAGCCGAACTGAGAGTAATACTAGGTTTCCTGACCCCGAGGAATTTCCCATTCATCGAGGTACACGTCGAAGTTAGTCCCGAGTCCCTAATGGGTGACGTAGTATTCAGCCCGTTCATGGCGATTATAGGCGCCGAAGGGGCCTTTCCATGATGTGTCCCATTCGGTCTGTAATAATGCTGCGTAGCCGACGGTTGAGGTGGTGACACATGTGGCTGATACCTATGGCCATGGCCAGCACTGTTATGCACCGACAATCCACCGCCATTAGTGCTGCCATTGACACTCGTCCCAAACGTCGTACTGTCACACTGATACTTTGGTATCGCCAAACGTAGTGTTTGACGTGCAGCTAGTCTACGTGCAGGCGCATACTTATTCCCCGTCGAGTGAATCGGCGAAGAGTCGCTACTCGGCAGATGAGCGTGTGGCGAGTTCATTTTCGTTAAGTTCTCTCTTCCGATTGTCAAAAGCTTTCGGAATTCTCTTTGACGGCTTATTTATGTTTTCTGTTGTTCCAGCTGACGTTTGTGGCGTCTGTTTGGTTTCGTTTCCCAATTTGTTTATGGTCTGTGCGCATTGGCGCATGACGCGCTTCACTTGCGTTAATGTGGTCTGCTCCTTTTATTTCCTCTCGATTCTCGTTAAAAGTCTGAAAATAGCCAGAGATAACAAAGGCACGAAGCTTCGTGCAATCAGACACCGGATCGGACGTAATAATTTATGACTAAAAACGAGGGGAAAACACTCGCTGTTGTTTTTGTTGTAATGTCTCACAATAGACGATTGAAATTCAGGCGTCTAGTGTCAGAAGGCGGTAGTAGCAGTCGCTTTGTCGTTGTACTCGGCTTGTTAGCGGCTTTGACCCATATTCGTCTTAGGTTTGTTGGTTTTTGTCTGCGCTTTATTTGTATTGCGGCTCTGACGTGGGGGATCATTTGTGGATGAGATGATTTATGGCTAATAAAGATCTCTCCAGCTAATTGACCAAAAGTGACATTTGGAGTCACAAACAGAGAAGGTTATCGCGGATTCGTCTGCGTCTGAAAAGAAAATGAAAGAAAGGAAAAAAATAACAAAATTAGAATGACCTTTGCACTTGGTAATGGTACTTAAGCAGTTGTTATTGTCAGTTAAGTCAGACATGGTTGCGCGAGTCCGAAGGTTGTAATGGAAATTTTGTTGTGGGTTGGGAAATTTTCGAAACCATGATCATGAACATTGAGAGTAGGTAGGCAGTGACAGCGACGACGACGACGGTGGAAATAAAACAACATGAGCATACGAGCAAGTAAACTAGATTCTATAAGCAACAGTTGTCAATGGATGTGGAGTGACTTGGAAAAATTATATTAAGTATGTCACTTGTGACAGGCGACACATTAATCAAACAAAAGTAGATACTTGCAGTGTTGCCACTGGCGACGAATTATCTTATGGGTTCGTTCATCTGTTGCGTCTAAGGTTATCAAGGCATTACTAATCCCTTGCAAAGTGTGAATTAATTAGATGTTACGTAAACTTGGTGGTTAGGTCCCTCTTGAGACATCTACCTCCTCAGAAACCTTGAAGCAATGAACTTTTACATTCAGTGAGCTGAAAGGCGGATTTATCTCCAAGAGAACAGCTGCATTTACAAACTTCGTCATCATTGTTTGCTGTGTTCGCATTCCGTATTATTTTTGGCGATATTCTCGTGAGAAACACGCTAATTGGTATTTACAAATGGCTTTTCAAAGTGCTGAGGTGATAATTGATTTATCAGAGAAAGGCATCGCCTGAATGCGGAGCTTACTATTTGCATTTAACAACAAGGTACGTCAAAGATTTGTCGCACAACTTCTGCATCTGAATATTCATGATGCCATTTGTTTTATTTCTTTTCAAATAGAATCCATGACTAAGTTTATCGTTTAAATATTGCTGTCTTTGATGTTTTTTATAGCACACCTCAGGTATGAAGCTGCTGCACCCTAAAAGATACAACTGAATGTGGTTGCGCACAAGAAAATAGATACATATCTCGAAACTACATCATATACGCACTAGATTCAACTGGATTTAAAGAAAATCGACTAGAGATACACCCAATTAGCATCGTTTTGAATGAACTCAAGGGCTTTAGATACAATATATTGTCAGAATGACAGACTGTGTTCAGCATTATACTTAAATCTATCGAGTGGCGCTCAAAAAATTCTTCGCTCATTCTGTTCTCTGAGTATTACGTTCTCGAATGTCTAGCTTAGCCCAGAGCCAGACACCCTTAGAGTATTGTAAGGATTCCTTACTAATTCTTGCAATGATTTAGCATGACCCTTGTCCTGAAGAACTTAACGGATGAAGGTTGGTATTTGGGATTTATTGGTGAAGACGATCGATTACAGGGCACCATCGCCCTATTGTTGGGCGCCAATATATTACATTGTTACGACATTTAATAAAAAAAAATATTTCTGTAAATTTGTACGAGTCCCAGAGCCTAGAACTCGTTTATTCAAGGAGCACAGGCAGATTTTTTCTTTAGCATTTAAGGTCTGAGAGGTTTCTTAGATGTATTCGACATTGGGAATCGTGAAATTTCAATCTCTTCCTCTTCCTATTATGTCTCCTACATCCGTTTCGAGGCAGCAGCTAAGCTAGTTTGCGCCTCGGATACACAGAAACAGCATAGCTGGCCTGATATGTGTGATTGGAGGATATACCCAGATTGTGGGTATCAAGAAGTGTGGGCTATACACTCCCCTTTTTTTCACACATTTTTTTGCTGAAAAATTTTCTGGCTCCTACATCCTTTTCGAGGCAGCAGCTTAGCTAGTTTGCGCCTCGGATACACGGACACATCATAGCTGGCCTGATATGTGCGATTGGAGGATATACCCAGATTGTGGGTATAAAGAAGTGTGGGCTATACACCACCCTTTTTTTCACACATTTTTTTGTTGAAAAATTTTCTGTCTTCTACATCCGTTTCGAGGCAGCAGCTAAGCTAGTTTGCGCCTCGAATACACAGAAACATCATAGCTGGCCTGATATGTGCGATTGGAGGATATACCCAGATTGTGGGTATCAAGAAGTGTGGCCTATACACCACCCTTTTCTCACACATTTTTTGGTTGAAAAATTTTCTGTCTTCTACATCCGTTTCGAGGCAGCAGCTTAGCTAGTTTTCGCCTCGGATACACAGAAACATCATAGCTGGCCTGATATGTGTGATTGGAGGATATACCCAGATTGTGGGTATCATGAAGTGTGGGCTATACACCACCCTTTTTCTCACACATTTTTTGGTTGAAACATTTTCTGTCTCCTACATCCGTTTCGGGGCAGCAGCTGAGCTAGTTTGCGCCTCGTATATACAGAAACATCATAGCTGGCCTGATATGTGCGATTGGAGGATATACCCAGATTGTGGGTATCAAGAAGTGTGGCCTATACACCACCCTTTTTTTCACACATTTTTTGGTTAAAAAATTTTCTGTCTCCTACATCCTTTTCGAGGCAGCAGCCAAGCTAGTTTGCGCCTCGGATACACAGAAATAGCATAGCTGGCCTGATAAGTGCGATTGGAAGATATACCCAGATTGTGGGTATAAAGAAGTGTGCGCTATACACTCCCCTTTTTTTCACACATTTTTTTGCTGAAAAATTTTCTGGCTCCTACATCCTTTTCGAGGCAGCAGCTTAGCTAGTTTGCGCCTCGGATACACGGACACATCATAGCTGGCCTGATATGTGCGATTGGAGGATATACCCAGATTGTGGGTATAAAGAAGTGTGGGCTATACACCACCCTTTTTTTCACACATTTTTTTGTTGAAAAATTTTCTGTCTTCTACATCCGTTTCGAGGCAGCAGCTAAGCTAGTTTGCGCCTCGAATACACAGAAACATCATAGCTGGCCTGATATGTGCGATTGGAGGATATACCCAGATTGTGGGTATCAAGAAGTGTGGCCTATACACCACCCTTTTCTCACACATTTTTTGGTTGAAAAATTTTCTGTCTTCTACATCCGTTTCGAGGCAGCAGCTTAGCTAGTTTTCGCCTCGGATACACAGAAACATCATAGCTGGCCTGATATGTGTGATTGGAGGATATACCCAGATTGTGGGTATCATGAAGTGTGGGCTATACACCACCCTTTTTCTCACACATTTTTTGGTTGAAACATTTTCTGTCTCCTACATCCGTTTCGGGGCAGCAGCTGAGCTAGTTTGCGCCTCGTATATACAGAAACATCATAGCTGGCCTGATATGTGCGATTGGAGGATATACCCAGATTGTGGGTATCAAGAAGTGTGGCCTATACACCACCCTTTTCTCACACATTTTTTGGTTGAAAAATTTTCTGTCTTCTACATCCGTTTCGAGGCAGCAGCTTAGCTAGTTTTCGCCTCGGATACACAGAAACATCATAGCTGGCCTGATATGTGTGATTGGAGGATATACCCAGATTGTGGGTATCATGAAGTGTGGCCTATACACCACCCTTTTCTCACACATTTTTTGGTTGAAAAATTTTCTGTCTCCTACATCCTTTTCGGGGCAGCAGGTAAGCTAGTTTGCGCCTCGAATACACAGAGACAGCATAGCTGGCCTGATATGTGCGATTGGAGGATATACCCAGATTGTGGGTATAAAGAAGTGTGCGCTATACACTCCCCTTTTTTTCACACATTTTTTGGCTGAAAAATTTTCTAGCTCCTACATCCTTTTCGAGGCAGCAGCCAAGCTAGTTTGCGCCTCGAATACACAGAAACAGAATATCTGGCCTGATATGTGCGATTGGAGGATATACCCAGATTGTGGGTATCAAGAAGTGTGGGCTATACACCACCCTTTTTTTCACACATTTTTTGGTTGAAAAATTTTCTGTTTCCTACAGCAGTTTCGAGGCAGCAGCTAAGCTAGTTTGCGCCTCGAATACACAGAAACAGAATATCTGGCCTGATATGTGCGATTGGAGGATATACCCAGATTGTGGGTATCAAGAAGTGTGGGCTATACACTACCATTTTTTTCACATATTTTTCGGTTGAAAAATTTTCTGTCTCCTACATCCTCTTAGGGGTCAGCAGCTAAGCTAGTGTGCGCCTCGAATACACAGAAACAGAATATCTGGCCTGATATGTGTGATTGGAGGATATACCCAGATTGTGGGTATCAAGAAGTGTGGGCTATACACTACCCTTTTTTTCACATATTTTTCGGTTGAAAAATTTTCTGTCTCCTACATCCGTTTCGGGGCAGCAGCTGAGCTAGTTTGCGCCTCGTATATACAGAAACAGCATAGCTGGCCTGATATGTGTGATTGGAGGATATACCCAGATTGTGGGTATCAAGAAGTGTGGGCTATACACTACCCTTTTTTTCACACATTTTTCGGTTGAAAAATTTTCTGTCTCCTACATCCTTTTCGGGGCAGCAGCTAAGCTAGTTTGCGCCTCGAATACACAGAAACAGCATAGCTGGCCTGATATGTGTGATTGGAGGATATACCCAGATTGTGGGTATCAAGAAGTGTGGGCTATACACTACCCTTTTTTTCACACATTTTTTGGTTGAAAAATTTTCTGTCTCCTACATCCTTTTCGGGGCAGCAGCTATGTGTGATGCTCCTACATCCTTTTCGAGGCAGCAGCCAAGCTAGTTTGCGCCTCGAATACACAGAAACAGAATATCTGGCCTGATATGTGCGATTGGAGCATATACCCAGATTGTGGGTATCAAGAAGTGTGGGCTATACACTACCATTTTTTTCACATATTTTTCGGTTGAAAAATTTTCTGTCTCCTACATCCTCTTAGGGGTCAGCAGCTAAGCTAGTGTGCGCCTCGAATACACAGAAACAGAATATCTGGCCTGATATGTGCGATTGGAGCATATACCCAGATTGTGGGTATCAAGAAGTGTGGGCTATACACTACCCTTTTTTCACACATTTTTTGGTTGAAAAATTTGCTGTCTCCTACATCCTCTTAGGGGTCAGCAGCTAAGCTAGTGTGCGCCTCGAATACACAGAAACAGAATATCTGGCCTGATATGTGTGATTGGAGGATATACCCAGATTGTGGGTATCAAGAAGTGTGGGCTATACACTACCCTTTTTTTCACATATTTTTCGGTTGAAAAATTTTCTGTCTCCTACATCCGTTTCGGGGCAGCAGCTGAGCTAGTTTGCGCCTCGTATATACAGAAACAGCATAGCTGGCCTGATATGTGTGATTGGAGGATATACCCAGATTGTGGGTATCAAGAAGTGTGGGCTATACACTACCCTTTTTTTCACATATTTTTCGGTTGAAAAATTTTCTGTCTCCTACATCCGTTTCGGGGCAGCAGCTGAGCTAGTTTGCGCCTCGTATATACAGAAACAGCATAGCTGGCCTGATATGTGTGATTGGAGGATATACCCAGATTGTGGGTATCAAGAAGTGTGGGCTATACACTACTCTTTTTCTCACACATTTTTTGGTTGAAAAATTTTCTGTCTCCTACATCCTTTTCGGGGCAGCAGCTAAGCTAGTTTGCGCCTCGAATACACAGAAACAGCATAGCTGGCCTGATATGTGTGATTGGAGGATATACCCAGATTGTGGGTATCAAGAAGTGTGGGCTATACACTACCCTTTTTTTCACACATTTTTCGGTTGAAAAATTTTCTGTCTCCTACATCCTTTTCGGGGCAGCAGCTAAGCTAGTTTGCGCCTCGAATACACAGAAACAGCATAGGTGGCCTGATATGTGTGATTGGAGGATATACCCAGATTGTGGGTATCAGGAAGTGTGGGCTATACACTACCCTTTTTTTCACACATTTTTTGGTTGAAAAATTTTCTGTCTCCTACATCCGTTTCGGGGCAGCAGCTAAGCTAGTTTGCGCCTCGAATACACAGAGACAGCATAGCTGGCCTGATATGTGTGATTGGAGGATATACCCAGATTGTGGGTATCAAGAAGTGTGGGCTATACACTACCCTTTTTCTCACACATTTTTTGGTTGAAAAATTTTCTGTCTCCTACATCCTTTTCGGGGCAGCAGCTAAGCTAGTTTGCGCCTCGAATACACAGAGACAGCATAGCTGGCCTGATATGTGTGATTGGAGGATATACCCAGATTGTGGGTATCAAGAAGTGTGGGCTATACACTACCCTTTTTTTCACACATTTTTTGGTTGAAAAATTTTCTGTCTCCTACATCCTTTTCGGGGCAGCAGCTAAGCTAGTTTGCGCCTCGAATACACAGAGACAGCATAGCTGGCCTGATATGTGTGATTGGAGGATATACCCAGATTGTGGGTATCAAGAAGTGTGGGCTATACACTACCCTTTTTCTCACACATTTTTTGGTTGAAAAATTTTCTGTCTCCTACATCCTTTTCGAGGCAGCAGCCAAGCTAGTTTGCGCCTCGAATACACAGAAACAGAATATCTGGCCTGATATGTGCGATTGGAGGATATACCCAGATTGTGGGTATCAAGAAGTGTGGGCTATACACCACCCTTTTTTTCACACATTTTTTGGTTGAAAAATTTTCTGTTTCCTACAGCAGTTTCGAGGCAGCAGCTAAGCTAGTTTGCGCCTCGAATACACAGAAACAGAATATCTGACCTGATATGTGTGATTGGAGGATATACCCAGATTGTGGGTATCAAGAAGTGTGGGCTATACACTACCATTTTTTTCACATATTTTTCGGTTGAAAAATTTTCTGTCTCCTACATCCTCTTAGGGGTCAGCAGCTAAGCTAGTGTGCGCCTCGAATACACAGAAACAGAATATCTGGCCTGATATGTGTGATTGGAGGATATACCCAGATTGTGGGTATCAAGAAGTGTGGGCTATACACTACCCTTTTTTTCACATATTTTTCGGTTGAAAAATTTTCTGTCTCCTACATCCGTTTCGGGGCAGCAGCTGAGCTAGTTTGCGCCTCGTATATACAGAAACAGCATAGCTGGCCTGATATGTGTGATTGGAGGATATACCCAGATTGTGGGTATCAAGAAGTGTGGGCTATACACCACCCTTTTTCTCACACATTTTTTGGTTGAAAAATTTTCTGTCTCCTACATCCTTTTCGGGGCAGCAGCTAAGCTAGTTTGCGCCTCGTATATACAGAAACAGCATAGCTGGCCTGATATGTGTGATTGGAGGATATACCCAGATTGTGGGTATCAAGAAGTGTGGGCTATACACTACCCTTTTTTTCACACATTTTTTGGTTGAAAAATTTTCTGTCTCCTACATCCGTTTCGGGGCAGCAGCTGAGCTAGTTTGCGCCTCGTATATACAGAAACAGCATAGCTGGCCTGATATGTGTGATTGGAGGATATACCCAGATTGTGGGTATCAAGAAGTGTGGGCTATACACCACCCTTTTTCTCACACATTTTTTGGTTGAAAAATTTTCTGTCTCCTACATCCTTTTCGGGGCAGCAGCTATGCTAGTTTGCGCCTCGTATATACAGAAACAGCATAGCTGGCCTGATATGTGTGATTGGAGGATATACCCAGATTGTGGGTATCAAGAAGTGTGGGCTATACACTACCCTTTTTTTCACACATTTTTTGGTTGAAAAATTTTCTGTCTCCTACATCCGTTTCGGGGCAGCAGCTGAGCTAGTTTGCGCCTCGTATATACAGAAACAGCATAGCTGGCCTGATATGTGTGATTGGAGGATATACCCAGATTGTGGGTATCAAGAAGTGTGGGCTATACACCACCCTTTTTCTCACACATTTTTTGGTTGAAAAATTTTCTGTCTCCTACATCCTTTTCGGGGCAGCAGCTAAGCTAGTTTGCGCCTCGAATACACAGAGACAGCATAGCTGGCCTGATATGTGTGATTGGAGGATATACCCAGATTGTAGGTATCAAGAAGTGTGGGCTATACACTACCCTTTTTTTCACAAATTTTTTGGTTGAAAAATTTTCTGTCTCCTACATCCTTTTCGGGGCAGCAGCTAAGCTAGTTTGCGCCTCGAATACACAGAAACAGCATAGCTGGCCTGATATGTGTGATTGGAGGATATACCCAGATTGTGGGTATCAAGAAGTGTGGGCTATACACTACCCTTTTTTTCACATATTTTTCGGTTGAAAAATTTTCTGTCTCCTACATCCGTTTCGGGGCAGCAGCTGAGCTAGTTTGCGCCTCGTATATACAGAAACAGCATAGCTGGCCTGATATGTGTGATTGGAGGATATACCCAGATTGTGGGTATCAAGAAGTGTGGGCTATACACTACTCTTTTTCTCACACATTTTTTGGTTGAAAAATTTTCTGTCTCCTACATCCTTTTCGGGGCAGCAGCTAAGCTAGTTTGCGCCTCGAATACACAGAAACAGCATAGCTGGCCTGATATGTGTGATTGGAGGATATACCCAGATTGTGGGTATCAGGAAGTGTGGGCTATACACTACCATTTTTTTCACACATTTTTTGGTTGAAAAATTTTCTGTCTCCTACATCCGTTTCGGGGCAGCAGCTGAGCTAGTTTGCGCCTCGTATATACAGAGACAGCATAGCTGGCCTGATATGTGTGATTGGAGGATATACCCAGATTGTGGGTATCAAGAAGTGTGGGCTATACACTACCCTTTTTTTCACATATTTTTCGGTTGAAAAATTTTCTGTCTCCTACATCCGTTTCGGGGCAGCAGCTGAGCTAGTTTGCGCCTCGTATATACAGAAACAGCATAGCTGGCCTGATATGTGTGATTGGAGGATATACCCAGATTGTGGGTATCAAGAAGTGTGGGCTATACACTACTCTTTTTCTCACACATTTTTTGGTTGAAAAATTTTCTGTCTCCTACATCCTTTTCGGGGCAGCAGCTAAGCTAGTTTGCGCCTCGAATACACAGAAACAGCATAGCTGGCCTGATATGTGTGATTGGAGGATATACCCAGATTGTGGGTATCAGGAAGTGTGGGCTATACACTACCATTTTTTTCACACATTTTTTGGTTGAAAAATTTTCTGTCTCCTACATCCGTTTCGGGGCAGCAGCTGAGCTAGTTTGCGCCTCGTATATACAGAGACAGCATAGCTGGCCTGATATGTGTGATTGGAGGATATACCCAGATTGTGGGTATCAAGAAGTGTGGGCTATACACTACCCTTTTTTTCACATATTTTTCGGTTGAAAAATTTTCTGTCTCCTACATCCGTTTCGGGGCAGCAGCTGAGCTAGTTTGCGCCTCGTATATACAGAAACAGCATAGCTGGCCTGATATGTGTGATTGGAGGATATACCCAGATTGTGGGTATCAAGAAGTGTGGGCTATACACTACTCTTTTTCTCACACATTTTTTGGTTGAAAAATTTTCTGTCTCCTACATCCGTTTCGGGGCAGCAGCTGAGCTAGTTTGCGCCTCGTATATACAGAAACAGCATAGCTGGCCTGATATGTGTGATTGGAGGATATACCCAGATTGTGGGTATCAGGAAGTGTGGGCTATACACTACCATTTTTTTCACACATTTTTTGGTTGAAAAATTTTCTGTCTCCTACATCCGTTTCGGGGCAGCAGCTGAGCTAGTTTGCGCCTCGTATATACAGAGACAGCATAGCTGGCCTGATATGTGTGATTGGAGGATATACCCAGATTGTGGGTATCAGGAAGTGTGGGCTATACACTACCATTTTTTTCACACATTTTTTGGTTGAACAATTTTCTGTCTCCTACATCCTTTTCGGGGCAGCAGCTAAGCTAGTTTGCGCCTCGTATATACAGAGACAGCATAGCTGGCCTGATATGTGTGATTGGAGGATATACCCAGATTGTGGGTATCAAGAAGTGTGGGCTATACACTACCCTTTTTTTCACATATTTTTCGGTTGAAAAATTTTCTGTCTCCTACATCCTTTTCGGGGCAGCAGCTAAGCTAGTTTGCGCCTCGAATACACAGAGACAGCATAGCTGGCCTGATATGTGTGATTGGAGGATATACCCAGATTGTGGGTATCAAGAAGTGTGGGCTATACACTACCCTTTTTTTCACATATTTTTCGGTTGAAAAATTTTCTGTCTCCTACATCCTTTTCGGGGCAGCAGCTAAGCTAGTTTGCGCCTCGAATACACAGAAACAGCATAGCTGGCCTGATATGTGTGATTGGAGGATATACCCAGATTGTGGGTATCAGGAAGTGTGGGCTATACACTACCATTTTTTTCACACATTTTTTGGTTGAAAAATTTTCTGTCTCCTACATCCGTTTCGGGGCAGCAGCTGAGCTAGTTTGCGCCTCGTATATACAGAGACAGCATAGCTGGCCTGATATGTGTGATTGGAGGATATACCCAGATTGTGGGTATCAAGAAGTGTGGGCTATACACTACTCTTTTTCTCACACATTTTTTGGTTGAAAAATTTTCTGTCTCCTACATCCTTTTCGGGGCAGCAGCTAAGCTAGTTTGCGCCTCGAATACACAGAAACAGCATAGCTGGCCTGATATGTGTGATTGGAGGATATACCCAGATTGTGGGTATCAAGAAGTGTGGGCTATACACTACCCTTTTTTTCACATATTTTTCGGTTGAAAAATTTTCTGTCTCCTACATCCTCTTAGGGGTCAGCAGCTAAGCTAGTGTGCGCCTCGAATACACAGAAACAGAATATCTGGCCTGATATGTGTGATTGGAGGATATACCCAGATTGTGGGTATCAAGAAGTGTGGGCTATACACTACCCTTTTTTTCACATATTTTTCGGTTGAAAAATTTTCTGTCTCCTACATCCGTTTCGGGGCAGCAGCTGAGCTAGTTTGCGCCTCGTATATACAGAAACAGCATAGCTGGCCTGATATGTGTGATTGGAGGATATACCCAGATTGTGGGTATCAAGAAGTGTGGGCTATACACTACTCTTTTTCTCACACATTTTTTGGTTGAAAAATTTTCTGTCTCCTACATCCTTTTCGGGGCAGCAGCTAAGCTAGTTTGCGCCTCGAATACACAGAAACAGCATAGCTGGCCTGATATGTGTGATTGGAGGATATACCCAGATTGTGGGTATCAGGAAGTGTGGGCTATACACTACTCTTTTTCTCACACATTTTTTGGTTGAAAAATTTTCTGTCTCCTACATCCGTTTCGGGGCAGCAGCTAAGCTAGTTTGCGCCTCGAATACACAGAAACAGCATAGCTGGCCTGATATGTGTGATTGGAGGATATACCCAGATTGTGGGTATCAAGAAGTGTGGGCTATACACTACTCTTTTTCTCACACATTTTTTGGTTGAAAAATTTTCTGTCTCCTACATCCTTTTCGGGGCAGCAGCTAAGCTAGTTTGCGCCTCGAATACACAGAAACAGCATAGCTGGCCTGATATGTGTGATTGGAGGATATACCCAGATTGTGGGTATCAAGAAGTGTGGGCTATACACTACCCTTTTTTTCACATATTTTTCGGTTGAAAAATTTTCTGTCTCCTACATCCGTTTCGGGGCAGCAGCTGAGCTAGTTTGCGCCTCGTATATACAGAAACAGCATAGCTGGCCTGATATGTGTGATTGGAGGATATACCCAGATTGTGGGTATCAAGAAGTGTGGGCTATACACTACTCTTTTTCTCACACATTTTTTGGTTGAAAAATTTTCTGTCTCCTACATCCGTTTCGGGGCAGCAGCTGAGCTAGTTTGCGCCTCGTATATACAGAAACAGCATAGCTGGCCTGATATGTGTGATTGGAGGATATACCCAGATTGTGGGTATCAGGAAGTGTGGGCTATACACTACCATTTTTTTCACACATTTTTTGGTTGAAAAATTTTCTGTCTCCTACATCCGTTTCGGGGCAGCAGCTGAGCTAGTTTGCGCCTCGTATATACAGAGACAGCATAGCTGGCCTGATATGTGTGATTGGAGGATATACCCAGATTGTGGGTATCAAGAAGTGTGGGCTATACACTACCCTTTTTTTCACACATTTATCGGTTGAAAAATTTTCTGTCTCCTGCATCCTTTTCGGGGCAGCAGCTAAGCTAGTTTGCGCCTCGAATACACAGAAACAGCATAGCTGGCCTGATATGTGTGATTTGAGGATATACCCAGATTGTGGGTATCAGGAAGTGTGGGCTATACACTACCCTTTTTTTCACACATTTTTCGGTTGAAAAATTTTCTGTCTCCTACATCCTCTTAGGGGTCAGCAGCTAAGCTAGTGTGCGCCTCGAATACACAGAAACAGCATAGCTGGCCTGATATGTGTGATTGGAGGATATACCCAGATTGTGGGTATCAAGAAGTGTGGGCTATACACTACCATTTTTTTCACATATTTTTCGGTTGAAAAATTTTCTGTCTCCTACATCCTCTTAGGGGTCAGCAGCTAAGCTAGTGTGCGCCTCGAATACACAGAAACAGAATATCTGGCCTGATATGTGTGATTGGAGGATATACCCAGATTGTGGGTATCAAGAAGTGTGGGCTATACACTACCCCTTTTTTTCACATATTTTTCGGTTGAAAAATTTTCTGTCTCCTACATCCGTTTCGGGGCAGCAGCTGAGCTAGTTTGCGCCTCGTATATACAGAAACAGCATAGCTGGCCTGATATGTGTGATTGGAGGATATACCCAGATTGTGGGTATCAGGAAGTGTGGGCTATACACTACCATTTTTTTCACACATTTTTTGGTTGAAAAATTTTCTGTCTCCTACATCCTTTTCGGGGCAGCAGCTAAGCTAGTTTGCGCCTCGAATACACAGAAACAGCATAGCTGGCCTGATATGTGTGATTGGAGGATATACCCAGATTGTGGGTATCAAGAAGTGTGGGCTATACACTACCATTTTTTTCACATATTTTTCGGTTGAAAAATTTTCTGTCTCCTACATCCTCTTAGGGGTCAGCAGCTAAGCTAGTGTGCGCCTCGAATACACAGAAACAGAATATCTGGCCTGATATGTGTGATTGGAGGATATACCCAGATTGTGGGTATCAAGAAGTGTGGGCTATACACTACTCTTTTTCTCACACATTTTTTGGTTGAAAAATTTTCTGTCTCCTACATCCTTTTCGGGGCAGCAGCTAAGCTAGTTTGCGCCTCGAATACACAGAAACAGCATAGCTGGCCTGATATGTGTGATTGGAGGATATACCCAGATTGTGGGTATCAGGAAGTGTGGGCTATACACTACCATTTTTTTCACACATTTTTTGGTTGAAAAATTTTCTGTCTCCTACATCCGTTTCGGGGCAGCAGCTGAGCTAGTTTGCGCCTCGTATATACAGAAACAGCATAGCTGGCCTGATATGTGTGATTGGAGGATATACCCAGATTGTGGGTATCAAGAAGTGTGGGCTATACACTACCATTTTTTTCACACATTTTTTGGTTGAAAAATTTTCTGTCTCCTACATCCTTTTCGAGGCAGCAGCTAAGCTAGTTTGCGCCTCGAATACACAGAAACAGCATAGCTGGCCTGATATGTGTGATTGGAGGATATACCCAGATTGTGGGTATCAAGAAGTGTGGGCTATACACTACCCTTTTTTTCACACATTTTTCGGTTGAAAAATTTTCTAGCTCCTACATCCTTTTGGAGGCAGAAGCTAAGCTAGTTTGCGCCTCGGATACACAGAAACATCATATTTGGCCTGATATGTGTGATTGGAGGATATACCCAGATTGTGGGTATCAAGAAGTGTGGGCTATACACTACCCTTTTTTTCACACATTTTTCGATTGAAAAATTTTCTGTCTCCTACATCCTTTTCGAGGCAGCAGCTAAGCTAGTTTGCGCCTCGAATACACAGAAACAGCATAGCTGGCCTGATATGTGTGACTGGAGGATATACCCAGATTGTGGGTATCAAGAAGTGTGGGCTATACACCACCCTTTTTCTCACACATTTTTTGGTTGAAAAATTTTCTGTCTCCTACATCCTTTTCGAGGCAGCAGCTAAGCTAGTTTGCGCCTCGAATACACAGAAACAGCATAGCTGGCCTGATATGTGTGATTGGAGGATATACCCAGATTGTGGGTATCAGGAAGTGTGGGCTATACACTACCCTTTTTTTCACACATTTTTCGGTTGAAAAATTTTCTGTCTCCTACATCCTTTTCGGGGCAGCAGCTAAGCTAGTTTGCGCCTCGAATACACAGAAACAGCATAGCTGGCCTGATATGTGTGATTGGAGGATATACCCAGATTGTGGGTATCAGGAAGTGTGGGCTATACACTACCCTTTTTTTCACACATTTTTTGGTTGAAAAATTTTCTGTCTCCTACATCCGTTTCGGGGCAGCAGCTGAGCTAGTTTGCGCCTCGTATATACAGAAACAGCATAGCTGGCCTGATATGTGTGATTGGAGGATATACCCAGATTGTGGGTATCAAGAAGTGTGGGCTATACACCAAACTTTTTCTCACACATTTTTTGGTTGAAAAATTTTCTGTCTCCTACATCCTTTTCGGGGCAGCAGCTAAGCTAGTTTGCGCCTCGTATATACAGAAACAGCATAGCTGGCCTGATATGTGTGATTGGAGGATATACCCAGATTGTGGGTATCAAGAAGTGTGGGCTATACACCACCCTTTTTCTCACACATTTTTTGGTTGAAAAATTTTCTGTCTCCTACATCCGTTTCGGGGCAGCAGCTGAGCTAGTTTGCGCCTCGTATATACAGAAACAGCATAGCTGGCCTGATATGTGTGATTGGAGGATATACCCAGATTGTGGGTATCAAGAAGTGTGGGCTATACACCACCCTTTTTTTCACACATTTTTTGGTTGAAAAATTTTCTGTCTCCTACATCCGTTTCGGGGCAGCAGCTGAGCTAGTTTGCGCCTCGTATATACAGAAACAGCATAGCTGGCCTGATATGTGTGATTGGAGGATATACCCAGATTGTGGGTATCAAGAAGTGTGGGCTATACACCACCCTTTTTCTCACACATTTTTTGGTTGAAAAATTTTCTGTCTCCTACATCCTTTTCGGGGCAGCAGCTAAGCTAGTTTGCGCCTCGAATACACAGAGACAGCATAGCTGGCCTGATATGTGTGATTGGAGGATATACCCAGATTGTAGGTATCAAGAAGTGTGGGCTATACACTACCCTTTTATTCACACATTTTTTGGTTGAAAAATTTTCTGTCTCCTACATCCTTTTCGGGGCAGCAGCTAAGCTAGTTTGCGCCTCGAATACACAGAAACAGCATAGCTGGCCTGATATGTGTGATTGGAGGATATACCCAGATTGTGGGTATCAGGAAGTGTGGGCTATACACTACCCTTTTTTTCACACATTTTTTGGTTGAAAAATTTTCTGTCTCCTACATCCGTTTCGGGGCAGCAGCTGAGCTAGTTTGCGCCTCGTATATACAGAAACAGCATAGCTGGCCTGATATGTGTGATTGGAGGATATACCCAGATTGTGGGTATCAAGAAGTGTGGGCTATACACCAAACTTTTTCTCACACATTTTTTGGTTGAAAAATTTTCTGTCTCCTACATCCTTTTCGGGGCAGCAGCTAAGCTAGTTTGCGCCTCGTATATACAGAAACAGCATAGCTGGCCTGATATGTGTGATTGGAGGATATACCCAGATTGTGGGTATCAAGAAGTGTGGGCTATACACCACCCTTTTTCTCACACATTTTTTGGTTGAAAAATTTTCTGTCTCCTACATCCGTTTCGGGGCAGCAGCTGAGCTAGTTTGCGCCTCGTATATACAGAAACAGCATAGCTGGCCTGATATGTGTGATTGGAGGATATACCCAGATTGTGGGTATCAAGAAGTGTGGGCTATACACCACCCTTTTTTTCACACATTTTTTGGTTGAAAAATTTTCTGTCTCCTACATCCGTTTCGGGGCAGCAGCTGAGCTAGTTTGCGCCTCGTATATACAGAAACAGCATAGCTGGCCTGATATGTGTGATTGGAGGATATACCCAGATTGTGGGTATCAAGAAGTGTGAGCTATACACCACCCTTTTTCTCACACATTTTTTGGTTGAAAAATTTTCTGTCTCCTACATCCTTTTCGGGGCAGCAGCTAAGCTAGTTTGCGCCTCGAATACACAGAGACAGCATAGCTGGCCTGATATGTGTGATTGGAGGATATACCCAGATTGTAGGTATCAAGAAGTGTGGGCTATACACTACCCTTTTATTCACACATTTTTTGGTTGAAAAATTTTCTGTCTCCTACATCCTTTTCGGGGCAGCAGCTAAGCTAGTTTGCGCCTCGAATACACAGAAACAGCATAGCTGGCCTGATATGTGTGATTGGAGGATATACCCAGATTGTGGGTATCAGGAAGTGTGGGCTATACACTACCATTTTTTTCACACATTTTTTGGTTGAAAAATTTTCTGTCTCCTACATCCGTTTCGGGGCAGCAGCTGAGCTAGTTTGCGCCTCGTATATACAGAAACAGCATAGCTGGCCTGATATGTGTGATTGGAGGATATACCCAGATTGTGGGTATCAAGAAGTGTGGGCTATACACTACCATTTTTTTCACACATTTTTTGGTTGAAAAATTTTCTGTCTCCTACATCCTTTTCGAGGCAGCAGCTAAGCTAGTTTGCGCCTCGAATACACAGAAACAGCATAGCTGGCCTGATATGTGTGATTGGAGGATATACCCAGATTGTGGGTATCAAGAAGTGTGGGCTATACACTACCCTTTTTTTCACACATTTTTCGGTTGAAAAATTTTCTAGCTCCTACATCCTTTTGGAGGCAGAAGCTAAGCTAGTTTGCGCCTCGGATACACAGAAACATCATATTTGGCCTGATATGTGTGATTGGAGGATATACCCAGATTGTGGGTATCAAGAAGTGTGGGCTATACACTACCCTTTTTTTCACACATTTTTCGGTTGAAAAATTTTCTGTCTCCTACATCCTTTTCGAGGCAGCAGCTAAGCTAGTTTGCGCCTCGAATACACAGAAACAGCATAGCTGGCCTGATATGTGTGACTGGAGGATATACCCAGATTGTGGGTATCAAGAAGTGTGGGCTATACACCACCCTTTTTCTCACACATTTTTTGGTTGAAAAATTTTCTGTCTCCTACATCCTTTTCGAGGCAGCAGCTAAGCTAGTTTGCGCCTCGGATACACAGAAACATCATATTTGGCCTGATATGTGTGATTGGAGGATATACCCAGATTGTGGGTATCAAGAAGTGTGGGCTATACACCACCCTTTTTCTCACACATTTTTTGGTTGAAAAATTTTCTGTCTCCTACATCCTTTTCGAGGCAGCAGCTAAGCTAGTTTGCGCCTCGGATACACAGAAATAGCATAGCTGGCCTGATATGTGTGATTGGAGGATATACCCAGATTGTGGGTATCAAGAAGTGTGGGCTATACACTACCCTTTTTTTCACACATTTTTTGGTTGAAAAATTTTCTGTCTCCTACATCCTTTTCGAGGCAGCAGCTAAGCTAGTTTGCCCCTCGGATACACAGAAACATCATATTTGGCCTGATATGTGTGATTGGAGGATATACCCAGATTGTGGGTATCAAGAAGTGTGGGCTATACACCACCCTTTTTCTCACACATTTTTTGGTTGAAAAATTTTCTGTCTCCTACATCCTTTTCGAGGCAGCAGCTAAGCTAGTTTGCGCCTCGGATACACAGAAATAGCATAGCTGGCCTGATATGTGTGATTGGAGGATATACCCAGATTGTGGGTATCAAGAAGTGTGGGCTAGCCTTTTTTTCACACATTTTTTGGTTGAAAAATTTTCTGTCTCCTACATCCTTTTCGGGGCAGCAGCTAAGCTAGTTTGCGCCTCGAATACACAGAGACAGCATAGCTGGCCTGATATGTGTGATTGGAGGATATACCCAGATTGTGGGTATCGAGAAGTGTGGGCTATACACTACCCTTTTTTTCACACATTTTTTGGTTGAAAAATTTTCTGTCTCCTACATCCTTTTCGAGGCAGCAGCTAAGCTAGTTTGCCCCTCGGATACACAGAAACATCATATTTGGCCTGATATGTGTGATTGGAGGATATACCCAGATTGTGGGTATCAAGAAGTGTGGGCTATACACTACCCTTTTTTTCACACATTTTTCGGTTGAAAAATTTTCTGTCTCCTACATACTTTTCGGGGCAGCAGCTAAGCTAGTTTGCGCCTCGAATACACAGAGACAGCATAGCTGGCCTGATATGTGTGATTGGAGGATATACCCAGATTGTATGTATCAAGAAGTGTGGGCTATACACTACCCTTTTTTTCACACATTTTTTGGTTGAAAAATTTTCTGTCTCCTACATCCTTTTCGGGGCAGCAGCTAAGCTAGTTTGCGCCTCGAATACACAGAAACAGCATAGCTGGCCTGATATGTGTGATTGGAGGATATACCCAGATTGTGGGTATCAAGAAGTGTGGGCTATACACTATCCTTTTTTTCACATATTTTTCGGTTGAAAAATTTTCTGTCTCCTACATCCTTTTCGGGGCAGCAGCTAAGCTAGTTTGCGCCTCGAATACACAGAGACAGCATAGCTGGCCTGATATGTGTGATTGGAGGATATACCCAGATTGTGGGTATCAAGAAGTGTGGGCTATACAATACCCTTTTTTTCACACATTTTTTCGTTGAAAAATTTTCTGTCTCCTACATCCGTTTCGGGGCAGCAGCTGAGCTAGTTTGCACCTCGTATATACAGAAACAGCATAGCTGGCCTGATATGTGTGATTGGAGGATATACCCAGATTGTGGGTATCAAGAAGTGTGGGCTATACACTACCCTTTTTCTCACACATTTTTTGGTTGAAAAATTTTCTGTCTCCTACATCCTTTTCGGGGCAGCAGCTAAGCTAGTTTGCGCCTCGAATACACAGAGACAGCATAGCTGGCCTGATATGTGTGATTGGAGGATATACCCAGATTGTGGGTATCAAGAAGTGTGGGCTATACACTACCCTTTTTTTCACACATTTTTTGGTTGAAAAATTTTCTGTCTCCTACATCCTTTTGAGGGCAGCAGCTAAGCTAGTTTGCGCCTCGGATAAACAGAAACAGCATAGCTGGCCTGATATGTGTGATTGGAGGATATACCCAGATTGTGGGTATCAAGAAGTGTGGGCTATACACTACCCTTTTTTTCACACATTTTTTGGTTGAAAAATTTTCTGTCTCCTACATCCGTTTCGGGGCAGCAGCTGAGCTAGTTTGCGCCTCGTATATACAGAAACAGCATAGCTGGCCTGATATGTGTGATTGGAGGATATACCCAGATTGTGGGTATCAAGAAGTGTGGGCTATACACTACCCTTTTTTTCACACATTTTTTGGTTGAAAAATTTTCTGTCTCCTACATCCTTTTGAGGGCAGCAGCTAAGCTAGTTTGCGCCTCGGATAAACAGAAACAGCATAGCTGGCCTGATATGTGTGATTGGAGGATATACCCAGATTGTGGGTATCAGGAAGTGTGGGCTATACACTACCCTTTTTTTCACACATTTTTTGGTTGAAAAATTTTCTGTCTCCTACATCCTTTTCGAGGCAGCAGCTAAGCTAGTTTGCGCCTCGGATACACAGAAACATCATATTTGGCCTGATATGTGTGATTGGAGGATATACCCAGATTGTGGGTATCAAGAAGTGTGGGCTATACACTACCCTTTTTTTACACATTTTTTGGTTGAAAAATTTTCTGTCTCCTACATCCTTTTCGGGGCAGCAGCTAAGCTAGTTTGCGCCTCGAATACACAGAGACAGCATAGCTGGCCTGATATGTGTGATTGGAGGATATACCCAGATTGTGGGTATCAAGAAGTGTGGGCTATACACTACGCTTTTTTTCACACATTTTTTGGTTGAAAAATTTTCTGTCTCCTACATCCTTTTCGGGGCAGCAGCTAAGCTAGTTTGCGCCTCGAATACACAGAAACAGCATAGCTGGCCTGATATGTGTGATTGGAGGATATACCCAGATTGTGGGTATCAAGAAGTGTGGGCTATACACTACCCTTTTTTTCACACATTTTTTGGTTGAAAAAATTTCTGTCTCCTACATCCTTTTCGGGGCAGCAGCTAAGCTAGTTTGCGCCTCGAATACACAGAAACAGTATAGCTGGCCTGATATGTGTGATTGGAGGATATACCCAGATTGTGGGTATCAGGAAGTGTGGGCTATACACTACCCTTTTTTTCACACATTTTTTGGTTGAAAAATTTTCTGTCTCCTACATCCGTTTCGGGGCAGCAGCTGAGCTAGTTTGCGCCTCGTATATACAGAAACAGCATAGCTGGCCTGATATGTGTGTTTGGAGGATATACCCAGATTGTGGGTATCAAGAAGTGTGGGCTATACACTACCCTTTTTCTCACACATTTTTTGGTTGAAAAATTTTCTGTCTCCTACATCCTTTTCGGGGCAGCAGCTAAGCTAGTTTGCGCCTCGAATACACAGAAACAGCATAGCTGGCCTGATATGTGTGATTGGAGGATATACCCAGATTGTGGGTATCAAGAAGTGTGGGCTATACACTACCCTTTTTTTCACACATTTTTTGGTTGAAAAATTTTCTGTCTCCTACATCCTTTTCGGGGCAGCAGCTAAGCTAGTTTGCGCCTCGAATACACAGAAACAGCATAGCTGGCCTGATATGTGTGATTGGAGGATATACCCAGATTGTGGGTATCAAGAAGTGTGGGCTATACACTACCCTTTTTCTCACACATTTTTTGGTTGAAAAATTTTCTGTCTCCTACATCCTTTTCGGGGCAGCAGCTAAGCTAGTTTGCGCCTCGAATACACAGAGACAGCATAGCTGGCCTGATATGTGTGATTGGAGGATATACCCAGATTGTGGGTATCAAGAAGTGTGGGCTATACACTACCCTTTTTCTCACACATTTTTTGGTTGAAAAATTTTCTGTCTCCTACATCCTTTTCGGGGCAGCAGCTAAGCTAGTTTGCGCCTCGAATACACAGAGACAGCATAGCTGGCCTGATATGTGTGATTGGAGGATATACCCAGATTGTGGGTATCAAGAAGTGTGGGCTATACACTACCCTTTTTTTCACACATTTTTTGGTTGAAAAATTTTCTGTCTCCTACATCCGTTTCGGGGCAGCAGCTGAGCTAGTTTGCGCCTCGTATATACAGAAACAGCATAGCTGGCCTGATATGTGTGATTGGAGGATATACCCAGATTGTGGGTATCAAGAAGTGTGGGCTATACACCACCCTTTTTCTCACACATTTTTTGGTTGAAAAATTTTCTGTCTCCTACATCCTTTTCGGGGCAGCAGCTATGCTAGTTTGCGCCTCGTATATACAGAAACAGCATAGCTGGCCTGATATGTGTGATTGGAGGATATACCCAGATTGTGGGTATCAAGAAGTGTGGGCTATACACTACCCTTTTTTTCACACATTTTTTGGTTGAAAAATTTTCTGTCTCCTACATCCGTTTCGGGGCAGCAGCTGAGCTAGTTTGCGCCTCGTATATACAGAAACAGCATAGCTGGCCTGATATGTGTGATTGGAGGATATACCCAGATTGTGGGTATCAAGAAGTGTGGGCTATACACCACCCTTTTTCTCACACATTTTTTGGTTGAAAAATTTTCTGTCTCCTACATCCTTTTCGGGGCAGCAGCTAAGCTAGTTTGCGCCTCGAATACACAGAGACAGCATAGCTGGCCTGATATGTGTGATTGGAGGATATACCCAGATTGTAGGTATCAAGAAGTGTGGGCTATACACTACCCTTTTTTTCACAAATTTTTTGGTTGAAAAATTTTCTGTCTCCTACATCCTTTTCGGGGCAGCAGCTAAGCTAGTTTGCGCCTCGAATACACAGAAACAGCATAGCTGGCCTGATATGTGTGATTGGAGGATATACCCAGATTGTGGGTATCAGGAAGTGTGGGCTATACACTACCATTTTTTTCACACATTTTTTGGTTGAAAAATTTTCTGTCTCCTACATCCGTTTCGGGGCAGCAGCTGAGCTAGTTTGCGCCTCGTATATACAGAGACAGCATAGCTGGCCTGGTATGTGTGATTGGAGGATATACCCAGATTGTGGGTATCAAGAAGTGTGGGCTATACACTACCATTTTTTTCACATATTTTTCGGTTGAAAAATTTTCTGTCTCCTACATCCTCTTAGGGGTCAGCAGCTAAGCTAGTGTGCGCCTCGAATACACAGAAACAGAATATCTGGCCTGATATGTGTGATTGGAGGATATACCCAGATTGTGGGTATCAAGAAGTGTGGGCTATACACTACCCTTTTTTTCACATATTTTTCGGTTGAAAAATTTTCTGTCTCCTACATCCGTTTCGGGGCAGCAGCTGAGCTAGTTTGCGCCTCGTATATACAGAAACAGCATAGCTGGCCTGATATGTGTGATTGGAGGATATACCCAGATTGTGGGTATCAAGAAGTGTGGGCTATACACTACTCTTTTTCTCACACATTTTTTGGTTGAAAAATTTTCTGTCTCCTACATCCTTTTCGGGGCAGCAGCTAAGCTAGTTTGCGCCTCGAATACACAGAAACAGCATAGCTGGCCTGATATGTGTGATTGGAGGATATACCCAGATTGTGGGTATCAGGAAGTGTGGGCTATACACTACCATTTTTTTCACACATTTTTTGGTTGAAAAATTTTCTGTCTCCTACATCCGTTTCGGGGCAGCAGCTGAGCTAGTTTGCGCCTCGTATATACAGAGACAGCATAGCTGGCCTGATATGTGTGATTGGAGGATATACCCAGATTGTGGGTATCAAGAAGTGTGGGCTATACACTACCCTTTTTTTCACATATTTTTCGGTTGAAAAATTTTCTGTCTCCTACATCCGTTTCGGGGCAGCAGCTGAGCTAGTTTGCGCCTCGTATATACAGAAACAGCATAGCTGGCCTGATATGTGTGATTGGAGGATATACCCAGATTGTGGGTATCAAGAAGTGTGGGCTATACACTACTCTTTTTCTCACACATTTTTTGGTTGAAAAATTTTCTGTCTCCTACATCCGTTTCGGGGCAGCAGCTGAGCTAGTTTGCGCCTCGTATATACAGAAACAGCATAGCTGGCCTGATATGTGTGATTGGAGGATATACCCAGATTGTGGGTATCAGGAAGTGTGGGCTATACACTACCATTTTTTTCACACATTTTTTGGTTGAAAAATTTTCTGTCTCCTACATCCGTTTCGGGGCAGCAGCTGAGCTAGTTTGCGCCTCGTATATACAGAGACAGCATAGCTGGCCTGATATGTGTGATTGGAGGATATACCCAGATTGTGGGTATCAGGAAGTGTGGGCTATACACTACCATTTTTTTCACACATTTTTTGGTTGAACAATTTTCTGTCTCCTACATCCTTTTCGGGGCAGCAGCTAAGCTAGTTTGCGCCTCGTATATACAGAGACAGCATAGCTGGCCTGATATGTGTGATTGGAGGATATACCCAGATTGTGGGTATCAAGAAGTGTGGGCTATACACTACCCTTTTTTTCACATATTTTTCGGTTGAAAAATTTTCTGTCTCCTACATCCTTTTCGGGGCAGCAGCTAAGCTAGTTTGCGCCTCGAATACACAGAGACAGCATAGCTGGCCTGATATGTGTGATTGGAGGATATACCCAGATTGTGGGTATCAAGAAGTGTGGGCTATACACTACCCTTTTTTTCACATATTTTTCGGTTGAAAAATTTTCTGTCTCCTACATCCTTTTCGGGGCAGCAGCTAAGCTAGTTTGCGCCTCGAATACACAGAAACAGCATAGCTGGCCTGATATGTGTGATTGGAGGATATACCCAGATTGTGGGTATCAGGAAGTGTGGGCTATACACTACCATTTTTTTCACACATTTTTTGGTTGAAAAATTTTCTGTCTCCTACATCCGTTTCGGGGCAGCAGCTGAGCTAGTTTGCGCCTCGTATATACAGAGACAGCATAGCTGGCCTGATATGTGTGATTGGAGGATATACCCAGATTGTGGGTATCAAGAAGTGTGGGCTATACACTACTCTTTTTCTCACACATTTTTTGGTTGAAAAATTTTCTGTCTCCTACATCCTTTTCGGGGCAGCAGCTAAGCTAGTTTGCGCCTCGAATACACAGAAACAGCATAGCTGGCCTGATATGTGTGATTGGAGGATATACCCAGATTGTGGGTATCAAGAAGTGTGGGCTATACACTACCCTTTTTTTCACATATTTTTCGGTTGAAAAATTTTCTGTCTCCTACATCCTCTTAGGGGTCAGCAGCTAAGCTAGTGTGCGCCTCGAATACACAGAAACAGAATATCTGGCCTGATATGTGTGATTGGAGGATATACCCAGATTGTGGGTATCAAGAAGTGTGGGCTATACACTACCCTTTTTTTCACATATTTTTCGGTTGAAAAATTTTCTGTCTCCTACATCCGTTTCGGGGCAGCAGCTGAGCTAGTTTGCGCCTCGTATATACAGAAACAGCATAGCTGGCCTGATATGTGTGATTGGAGGATATACCCAGATTGTGGGTATCAAGAAGTGTGGGCTATACACTACTCTTTTTCTCACACATTTTTTGGTTGAAAAATTTTCTGTCTCCTACATCCTTTTCGGGGCAGCAGCTAAGCTAGTTTGCGCCTCGAATACACAGAAACAGCATAGCTGGCCTGATATGTGTGATTGGAGGATATACCCAGATTGTGGGTATCAGGAAGTGTGGGCTATACACTACCCTTTTTTTCACATATTTTTCGGTTGAAAAATTTTCTGTCTCCTACATCCGTTTCGGGGCAGCAGCTGAGCTAGTTTGCGCCTCGTATATACAGAGACAGCATAGCTGGCCTGATATGTGTGATTGGAGGATATACCCAGATTGTGGGTATCAAGAAGTGTGGGCTATACACTACCCTTTTTTTCACATATTTTTCGGTTGAAAAATTTTCTGTCTCCTACATCCGTTTCGGGGCAGCAGCTGAGCTAGTTTGCGCCTCGTATATACAGAAACAGCATAGCTGGCCTGATATGTGTGATTGGAGGATATACCCAGATTGTGGGTATCAAGAAGTGTGGGCTATACACTACTCTTTTTCTCACACATTTTTTGGTTGAAAAATTTTCTGTCTCCTACATCCGTTTCGGGGCAGCAGCTGAGCTAGTTTGCGCCTCGTATATACAGAAACAGCATAGCTGGCCTGATATGTGTGATTGGAGGATATACCCAGATTGTGGGTATCAGGAAGTGTGGGCTATACACTACCATTTTTTTCACACATTTTTTGGTTGAAAAATTTTCTGTCTCCTACATCCGTTTCGGGGCAGCAGCTGAGCTAGTTTGCGCCTCGTATATACAGAGACAGCATAGCTGGCCTGATATGTGTGATTGGAGGATATACCCAGATTGTGGGTATCAAGAAGTGTGGGCTATACACTACCCTTTTTTTCACACATTTATCGGTTGAAAAATTTTCTGTCTCCTGCATCCTTTTCGGGGCAGCAGCTAAGCTAGTTTGCGCCTCGAATACACAGAAACAGCATAGCTGGCCTGATATGTGTGATTTGAGGATATACCCAGATTGTGGGTATCAGGAAGTGTGGGCTATACACTACCCTTTTTTTCACACATTTTTCGGTTGAAAAATTTTCTGTCTCCTACATCCTCTTAGGGGTCAGCAGCTAAGCTAGTGTGCGCCTCGAATACACAGAAACAGCATAGCTGGCCTGATATGTGTGATTGGAGGATATACCCAGATTGTGGGTATCAAGAAGTGTGGGCTATACACTACCATTTTTTTCACATATTTTTCGGTTGAAAAATTTTCTGTCTCCTACATCCTCTTAGGGGTCAGCAGCTAAGCTAGTGTGCGCCTCGAATACACAGAAACAGAATATCTGGCCTGATATGTGTGATTGGAGGATATACCCAGATTGTGGGTATCAAGAAGTGTGGGCTATACACTACCCCTTTTTTTCACATATTTTTCGGTTGAAAAATTTTCTGTCTCCTACATCCGTTTCGGGGCAGCAGCTGAGCTAGTTTGCGCCTCGTATATACAGAAACAGCATAGCTGGCCTGATATGTGTGATTGGAGGATATACCCAGATTGTGGGTATCAGGAAGTGTGGGCTATACACTACCATTTTTTTCACACATTTTTTGGTTGAAAAATTTTCTGTCTCCTACATCCTTTTCGGGGCAGCAGCTAAGCTAGTTTGCGCCTCGAATACACAGAAACAGCATAGCTGGCCTGATATGTGTGATTGGAGGATATACCCAGATTGTGGGTATCAAGAAGTGTGGGCTATACACTACCATTTTTTTCACATATTTTTCGGTTGAAAAATTTTCTGTCTCCTACATCCTCTTAGGGGTCAGCAGCTAAGCTAGTGTGCGCCTCGAATACACAGAAACAGAATATCTGGCCTGATATGTGTGATTGGAGGATATACCCAGATTGTGGGTATCAAGAAGTGTGGGCTATACACTACTCTTTTTCTCACACATTTTTTGGTTGAAAAATTTTCTGTCTCCTACATCCTTTTCGGGGCAGCAGCTAAGCTAGTTTGCGCCTCGAATACACAGAAACAGCATAGCTGGCCTGATATGTGTGATTGGAGGATATACCCAGATTGTGGGTATCAGGAAGTGTGGGCTATACACTACCATTTTTTTCACACATTTTTTGGTTGAAAAATTTTCTGTCTCCTACATCCGTTTCGGGGCAGCAGCTGAGCTAGTTTGCGCCTCGTATATACAGAAACAGCATAGCTGGCCTGATATGTGTGATTGGAGGATATACCCAGATTGTGGGTATCAAGAAGTGTGGGCTATACACTACCATTTTTTTCACACATTTTTTGGTTGAAAAATTTTCTGTCTCCTACATCCTTTTCGAGGCAGCAGCTAAGCTAGTTTGCGCCTCGAATACACAGAAACAGCATAGCTGGCCTGATATGTGTGATTGGAGGATATACCCAGATTGTGGGTATCAAGAAGTGTGGGCTATACACTACCCTTTTTTTCACACATTTTTCGGTTGAAAAATTTTCTAGCTCCTACATCCTTTTGGAGGCAGAAGCTAAGCTAGTTTGCGCCTCGGATACACAGAAACATCATATTTGGCCTGATATGTGTGATTGGAGGATATACCCAGATTGTGGGTATCAAGAAGTGTGGGCTATACACTACCCTTTTTTTCACACATTTTTCGGTTGAAAAATTTTCTGTCTCCTACATCCTTTTCGAGGCAGCAGCTAAGCTAGTTTGCGCCTCGAATACACAGAAACAGCATAGCTGGCCTGATATGTGTGACTGGAGGATATACCCAGATTGTGGGTATCAAGAAGTGTGGGCTATACACCACCCTTTTTCTCACACATTTTTTGGTTGAAAAATTTTCTGTCTCCTACATCCTTTTCGAGGCAGCAGCTAAGCTAGTTTGCGCCTCGAATACACAGAAACAGCATAGCTGGCCTGATATGTGTGATTGGAGGATATACCCAGATTGTGGGTATCAGGAAGTGTGGGCTATACACTACCCTTTTTTTCACACATTTTTCGGTTGAAAAATTTTCTGTCTCCTACATCCTTTTCGGGGCAGCAGCTAAGCTAGTTTGCGCCTCGAATACACAGAAACAGCATAGCTGGCCTGATATGTGTGATTGGAGGATATACCCAGATTGTGGGTATCAGGAAGTGTGGGCTATACACTACCCTTTTTTTCACACATTTTTTGGTTGAAAAATTTTCTGTCTCCTACATCCGTTTCGGGGCAGCAGCTGAGCTAGTTTGCGCCTCGTATATACAGAAACAGCATAGCTGGCCTGATATGTGTGATTGGAGGATATACCCAGATTGTGGGTATCAAGAAGTGTGGGCTATACACCAAACTTTTTCTCACACATTTTTTGGTTGAAAAATTTTCTGTCTCCTACATCCTTTTCGGGGCAGCAGCTAAGCTAGTTTGCGCCTCGTATATACAGAAACAGCATAGCTGGCCTGATATGTGTGATTGGAGGATATACCCAGATTGTGGGTATCAAGAAGTGTGGGCTATACACCACCCTTTTTCTCACACATTTTTTGGTTGAAAAATTTTCTGTCTCCTACATCCGTTTCGGGGCAGCAGCTGAGCTAGTTTGCGCCTCGTATATACAGAAACAGCATAGCTGGCCTGATATGTGTGATTGGAGGATATACCCAGATTGTGGGTATCAAGAAGTGTGGGCTATACACCACCCTTTTTTTCACACATTTTTTGGTTGAAAAATTTTCTGTCTCCTACATCCGTTTCGGGGCAGCAGCTGAGCTAGTTTGCGCCTCGTATATACAGAAACAGCATAGCTGGCCTGATATGTGTGATTGGAGGATATACCCAGATTGTGGGTATCAAGAAGTGTGGGCTATACACCACCCTTTTTCTCACACATTTTTTGGTTGAAAAATTTTCTGTCTCCTACATCCTTTTCGGGGCAGCAGCTAAGCTAGTTTGCGCCTCGTATATACAGAAACAGCATAGCTGGCCTGATATGTGTGATTGGAGGATATACCCAGATTGTGGGTATCAAGAAGTGTGGGCTATACACCACCCTTTTTCTCACACATTTTTTTGTTGAAAAATTTTCTGTCTCCTACATCCGTTTCGGGGCAGCAGCTGAGCTAGTTTGCGCCTCGTATATACAGAAACAGCATAGCTGGCCTGATATGTGTGATTGGAGGATATACCCAGATTGTGGGTATCAAGAAGTGTGGGCTATACACCACCCTTTTTTTCACACATTTTTTGGTTGAAAAATTTTCTGTCTCCTACATCCGTTTCGGGGCAGCAGCTGAGCTAGTTTGCGCCTCGTATATACAGAAACAGCATAGCTGGCCTGATATGTGTGATTGGAGGATATACCCAGATTGTGGGTATCAAGAAGTGTGGGCTATACACCACCCTTTTTCTCACACATTTTTTGGTTGAAAAATTTTCTGTCTCCTACATCCTTTTCGGGGCAGCAGCTAAGCTAGTTTGCGCCTCGAATACACAGAAACAGCATAGCTGGCCTGATATGTGTGATTGGAGGATATACCCAGATTGTGGGTATCAGGAAGTGTGGGCTATACACTACCATTTTTTTCACACATTTTTTGGTTGAAAAATTTTCTGTCTCCTACATCCGTTTCGGGGCAGCAGCTGAGCTAGTTTGCGCCTCGTATATACAGAAACAGCATAGCTGGCCTGATATGTGTGATTGGAGGATATACCCAGATTGTGGGTATCAAGAAGTGTGGGCTATACACTACCATTTTTTTCACACATTTTTTGGTTGAAAAATTTTCTGTCTCCTACATCCTTTTCGAGGCAGCAGCTAAGCTAGTTTGCGCCTCGAATACACAGAAACAGCATAGCTGGCCTGATATGTGTGATTGGAGGATATACCCAGATTGTGGGTATCAAGAAGTGTGGGCTATACACTACCCTTTTTTTCACACATTTTTCGGTTGAAAAATTTTCTAGCTCCTACATCCTTTTGGAGGCAGAAGCTAAGCTAGTTTGCGCCTCGGATACACAGAAACATCATATTTGGCCTGATATGTGTGATTGGAGGATATACCCAGATTGTGGGTATCAAGAAGTGTGGGCTATACACTACCCTTTTTTTCACACATTTTTCGGTTGAAAAATTTTCTGTCTCCTACATCCTTTTCGAGGCAGCAGCTAAGCTAGTTTGCGCCTCGAATACACAGAAACAGCATAGCTGGCCTGATATGTGTGACTGGAGGATATACCCAGATTGTGGGTATCAAGAAGTGTGGGCTATACACCACCCTTTTTCTCACACATTTTTTGGTTGAAAAATTTTCTGTCTCCTACATCCTTTTCGAGGCAGCAGCTAAGCTAGTTTGCGCCTCGGATACACAGAAACATCATATTTGGCCTGATATGTGTGATTGGAGGATATACCCAGATTGTGGGTATCAAGAAGTGTGGGCTATACACCACCCTTTTTCTCACACATTTTTTGGTTGAAAAATTTTCTGTCTCCTACATCCTTTTCGAGGCAGCAGCTAAGCTAGTTTGCGCCTCGGATACACAGAAATAGCATAGCTGGCCTGATATGTGTGATTGGAGGATATACCCAGATTGTGGGTATCAAGAAGTGTGGGCTATACACTACCCTTTTTTTCACACATTTTTTGGTTGAAAAATTTTCTGTCTCCTACATCCTTTTCGAGGCAGCAGCTAAGCTAGTTTGCGCCTCGGATACACAGAAATAGCATAGCTGGCCTGATATGTGTGATTGGAGGATATACCCAGATTGTGGGTATCAAGAAGTGTGGGCTAGCCTTTTTTTCACACATTTTTTGGTTGAAAAATTTTCTGTCTCCTACATCCTTTTCGGGGCAGCAGCTAAGCTAGTTTGCGCCTCGAATACACAGAGACAGCATAGCTGGCCTGATATGTGTGATTGGAGGATATACCCAGATTGTGGGTATCGAGAAGTGTGGGCTATACACTACCCTTTTTTTCACACATTTTTTGGTTGAAAAATTTTCTGTCTCCTACATCCTTTTCGAGGCAGCAGCTAAGCTAGTTTGCCCCTCGGATACACAGAAACATCATATTTGGCCTGATATGTGTGATTGGAGGATATACCCAGATTGTGGGTATCAAGAAGTGTGGGCTATACACTACCCTTTTTTTCACACATTTTTCGGTTGAAAAATTTTCTGTCTCCTACATACTTTTCGGGGCAGCAGCTAAGCTAGTTTGCGCCTCGAATACACAGAGACAGCATAGCTGGCCTGATATGTGTGATTGGAGGATATACCCAGATTGTATGTATCAAGAAGTGTGGGCTATACACTACCCTTTTTTTCACACATTTTTTGGTTGAAAAATTTTCTGTCTCCTACATCCTTTTCGGGGCAGCAGCTAAGCTAGTTTGCGCCTCGAATACACAGAAACAGCATAGCTGGCCTGATATGTGTGATTGGAGGATATACCCAGATTGTGGGTATCAAGAAGTGTGGGCTATACACTACCCTTTTTCTCACACATTTTTTGGTTGAAAAATTTTCTGTCTCCTACATCCGTTTCGGGGCAGCAGCTGAGCTAGTTTGCACCTCGTATATACAGAAACAGCATAGCTGGCCTGATATGTGTGATTGGAGGATATACCCAGATTGTGGGTATCAAGAAGTGTGGGCTATACACTACCCTTTTTCTCACACATTTTTTGGTTGAAAAATTTTCTGTCTCCTACATCCTTTTCGGGGCAGCAGCTAAGCTAGTTTGCGCCTCGAATACACAGAGACAGCATAGCTGGCCTGATATGTGTGATTGGAGGATATACCCAGATTGTGGGTATCAAGAAGTGTGGGCTATACACTACCCTTTTTTTCACACATTTTTTGGTTGAAAAATTTTCTGTCTCCTACATCCTTTTGAGGGCAGCAGCTAAGCTAGTTTGCGCCTCGGATAAACAGAAACAGCATAGCTGGCCTGATATGTGTGATTGGAGGATATACCCAGATTGTGGGTATCAAGAAGTGTGGGCTATACACTACCCTTTTTTTCACACATTTTTTGGTTGAAAAATTTTCTGTCTCCTACATCCGTTTCGGGGCAGCAGCTGAGCTAGTTTGCGCCTCGTATATACAGAAACAGCATAGCTGGCCTGATATGTGTGATTGGAGGATATACCCAGATTGTGGGTATCAAGAAGTGTGGGCTATACACTACCCTTTTTTTCACACATTTTTTGGTTGAAAAATTTTCTGTCTCCTACATCCTTTTGAGGGCAGCAGCTAAGCTAGTTTGCGCCTCGGATAAACAGAAACAGCATAGCTGGCCTGATATGTGTGATTGGAGGATATACCCAGATTGTGGGTATCAGGAAGTGTGGGCTATACACTACCCTTTTTTTCACACATTTTTTGGTTGAAAAATTTTCTGTCCCCTACATCCTTTTCGGGGCAGCAGCTAAGCTAGTTTGCGCCTCGAATACACAGAAACAGCATAGCTGGCCTGATATGTGTGATTGGAGGATATACCCAGATTGTGGGTATCAAGAAGTGTGGGCTATACACTACCCTTTTTTTCACACATTTTTTGGTTGAAAAATTTTCTGTCTCCTACATCCTTTTCGAGGCAGCAGCTAAGCTAGTTTGCGCCTCGGATACACAGAAACATCATATTTGGCCTGATATGTGTGATTGGAGGATATACCCAGATTGTGGGTATCAAGAAGTGTGGGCTATACACTACCCTTTTTTTCACACATTTTTTGGTTGAAAAATTTTCTGTCTCCTACATCCTTTTCGGGGCAGCAGCTAAGCTAGTTTGCGCCTCGAATACACAGAGACAGCATAGCTGGCCTGATATGTGTGATTGGAGGATATACCCAGATTGTGGGTATCAAGAAGTGTGGGCTATACACTACGCTTTTTTTCACACATTTTTTGGTTGAAAAATTTTCTGTCTCCTACATCCTTTTCGGGGCAGCAGCTAAGCTAGTTTGCGCCTCGAATACACAGAAACAGCATAGCTGGCCTGATATGTGTGATTGGAGGATATACCCAGATTGTGGGTATCAAGAAGTGTGGGCTATACACTACCCTTTTTTTCACACATTTTTTGGTTGAAAAAATTTCTGTCTCCTACATCCTTTTCGGGGCAGCAGCTAAGCTAGTTTGCGCCTCGAATACACAGAAACAGTATAGCTGGCCTGATATGTGTGATTGGAGGATATACCCAGATTGTGGGTATCAGGAAGTGTGGGCTATACACTACCCTTTTTTTCACACATTTTTTGGTTGAAAAATTTTCTGTCTCCTACATCCGTTTCGGGGCAGCAGCTGAGCTAGTTTGCGCCTCGTATATACAGAAACAGCATAGCTGGCCTGATATGTGTGTTTGGAGGATATACCCAGATTGTGGGTATCAAGAAGTGTGGGCTATACACTACCCTTTTTCTCACACATTTTTTGGTTGAAAAATTTTCTGTCTCCTACATCCTTTTCGGGGCAGCAGCTAAGCTAGTTTGCGCCTCGAATACACAGAAACAGCATAGCTGGCCTGATATGTGTGATTGGAGGATATACCCAGATTGTGGGTATCAAGAAGTGTGGGCTATACACTACCCTTTTTTTCACACATTTTTTGGTTGAAAAATTTTCTGTCTCCTACATCCTTTTCGGGGCAGCAGCTAAGCTAGTTTGCGCCTCGAATACACAGAAACAGCATAGCTGGCCTGATATGTGTGATTGGAGGATATACCCAGATTGTGGGTATCAAGAAGTGTGGGCTATACACTACCCTTTTTCTCACACATTTTTTGGTTGAAAAATTTTCTGTCTCCTACATCCTTTTCGGGGCAGCAGCTAAGCTAGTTTGCGCCTCGAATACACAGAGACAGCATAGCTGGCCTGATATGTGTGATTGGAGGATATACCCAGATTGTGGGTATCAAGAAGTGTGGGCTATACACTACCCTTTTTCTCACACATTTTTTGGTTGAAAAATTTTCTGTCTCCTACATCCTTTTCGGGGCAGCAGCTAAGCTAGTTTGCGCCTCGAATACACAGAGACAGCATAGCTGGCCTGATATGTGTGATTGGAGGATATACCCAGATTGTGGGTATCAAGAAGTGTGGGCTATACACTACCCTTTTTTTCACACATTTTTTGGTTGAAAAATTTTCTGTCTCCTACATCCGTTTCGGGGCAGCAGCTGAGCTAGTTTGCGCCTCGTATATACAGAAACAGCATAGCTGGCCTGATATGTGTGATTGGAGGATATACCCAGATTGTGGGTATCAAGAAGTGTGGGCTATACACTACGCTTTTTTTCACACATTTTTTGGTTGAAAAATTTTCTGTCTCCTACATCCTTTTCGGGGCAGCAGCTAAGCTAGTTTGCGCCTCGAATACACAGAAACAGCATAGCTGGCCTGATATGTGTGATTGGAGGATATACCCAGATTGTGGGTATCAGGAAGTGTGGGCTATACACCACCCTTTTTCTCACACATTTTTTGGTTGAAAAATTTTCTGTCTCCTACATCCTTTTGAGGGCAGCAGCTAAGCTAGTTTGCGCCTCGAATACACAGAAACAACATAGCTGGCCTGATATGTGTGATTGGAGGATATACCCAGATTGTGGGTATCAGGAAGTGTGGGCTATACACCACCCTTTTTCTCACACATTTTTTGGTTGAAAAATTTTCTGTCTCCTACATCCTTTTCGGGGCAGCAGCTAAGCTAGTTTGCGCCTCGAATACACAGAAACAGCATATCTAGCCTGATATGTGTGATTGGAGGATATACCCAGATTGTGGGTATCAAGAAGTGTGGGCTATACACTACCCTTTTTCTCACACATTTTTTGGTTGAAACATTTTCTGTCTCCTACATCCGTCTCGAGGCAGCAGCTTAGCTAGTTTGCGCCTCGGATACACAGAAACAGCATATCTAGCCTGATATGTGTGATTGGAGGATATACCCAGATTGTGGGTATCAAGAAGTGTGGGCTATACACTACCCTTTTTTTCACACATTTTTCGGTTGAAAAATTTTCTGTCTCCTACATCCTTTTCGGGGCAGCAGCTAAGCTAGTTTGCGCCTCGAATACACAGAGACAGCATAGCTGGCCTGATATGTGTGATTGGAGGATATACCCAGATTGTGGGTATCAAGAAGTGTGGGCTATACACTACCCTTTTTTTCACACATTTTTTGGTTGAAAAATTTTCTGTCTCCTACATCCTTTTGAGGGCAGCAGCTAAGCTAGTTTGCACCTCGGATAAACAGAAACAGCATAGCTGGCCTGATATGTGTGATTGGAGGATATACCCAGATTGTGGGTATCAAGAAGTGTGGGCTATACACTACCCTTTTTCTCACACATTTTTTGGTTGAAACATTTTCTGTCTCCTACATCCGTCTCGAGGCAGCAGCTTAGCTAGTTTGCGCCTCGGATACACAGAAACAGCATATCTAGCCTGATATGTGTGATTGGAGGATATACCCAGATTGTGGGTATCAAGAAGTGTGGGCTATACACTACCCTTTTTCTCACACATTTTTTGGTTGAAAAATTTTCTGTCTCCTACATCCTTTTCGGGGCAGCAGCTAAGCTAGTTTGCGCCTCGAATACACAGAGACAGCATAGCTGGCCTGATATGTGTGATTGGAGGATATACCCAGATTGTGGGTATCAAGAAGTGTGGGCTATACACTACCCTTTTTTTCACACATTTTTTGGTTGAAAAATTTTCTGTCTCCTACATCCTTTTGAGGGCAGCAGCTAAGCTAGTTTGCGCCTCGGATAAACAGAAACAGCATAGCTGGCCTGATATGTGTGATTGGAGGATATACCCAGATTGTGGGTATCAAGAAGTGTGGGCTATACACTACCCTTTTTTTCACACATTTTTTGGTTGAAAAATTTTCTGTCTCCTACATCCTTTTGAGGGCAGCAGCTAAGCTAGTTTGCGCCTCGGATAAACAGAAACAGCATAGCTGGCCTGATATGTGTGATTGGAGGATATACCCAGATTGTGGGTATCAAGAAGTGTGGGCTATACACTACCCTTTTTCTCACACATTTTTTGGTTGAAACATTTTCTGTCTCCTACATCCGTCTCGAGGCAGCAGCTAAGCTAGTTTGCGCCTCGGATACACAGAAACAGCATATCTAGCCTGATATGTGTGATTGGAGGATATACCCAGATTGTGGGTATCAAGAAGTGTGGGCTATACACTACCCTTTTTCTCACACATTTTTTGGTTGAAACATTTTCTGTCTCCTACATCCGTCTCGAGGCAGCAGCTTAGCTAGTTTGCGCCTCGGATACACAGAAACAGCATAGCTGGCCTGATATGTGTGATTGGAGGATATACCCAGATTGTGGGTATCAAGAAGTGTGGGCTATACACTACGCTTTTTTTCACACATTTTTTGGTTGAAAAATTTTCTGTCTCCTACATCCTTTTCGGGGCAGCAGCTAAGCTAGTTTGCGCCTCGAATACACAGAAACAGCATAGCTGGCCTGATATGTGTGATTGGAGGATATACCCAGATTGTGGGTATCAGGAAGTGTGGGCTATACACCACCCTTTTTCTCACACATTTTTTGGTTGAAAAATTTTCTGTCTCCTACATCCTTTTGAGGGCAGCAGCTAAGCTAGTTTGCGCCTCGAATACACAGAAACAGCATAGCTGGCCTGATATGTGTGATTGGAGGATATACCCAGATTGTGGGTATCAGGAAGTGTGGGCTATACACCACCCTTTTTCTCACACATTTTTTGGTTGAAAAATTTTCTGTCTCCTACATCCTTTTCGGGGCAGCAGCTAAGCTAGTTTGCGCCTCGAATACACAGAAACAGCATATCTAGCCTGATATGTGTGATTGGAGGATATACCCAGATTGTGGGTATCAAGAAGTGTGGGCTATACACTACCCTTTTTCTCACACATATTTTGGTTGAAACATTTTCTGTCTCCTACATCCGTCTCGAGGCAGCAGCTTAGCTAGTTTGCGCCTCGGATACACAGAAACAGCATATCTAGCCTGATATGTGTGATTGGAGGATATACCCAGATTGTGGGTATCAAGAAGTGTGGGCTATACACTACCCTTTTTTTCACACATTTTTTGGTTGAAAAATTTTCTGTCTCCTACATCCGTTTCGGGGCAGCAGCTGAGCTAGTTTGCGCCTCGTATATACAGAAACAGCATAGCTGGCCTGATATGTGTGATTGGAGGATATACCCAGATTGTGGGTATCAAGAAGTGTGGGCTATACACTACCCTTTTTCTCACACATTTTTTGGTTGAAAAATTTTCTGTCTCCTACATCCTTTTCGGGGCAGCAGCTAAGATAGTTTGCGCCTCGAATACACAGAGACAGCATAGCTGGCCTGATATGTGTGATTGGAGGATATACCCAGATTGTATGTATCAAGAAGTGTGGGCTATACACTACCCTTTTTTTCACACATTTTTTGGTTGAAAAATTTTCTGTCTCCTACATCCTTTTCGAGGCAGCAGCTAAGCTAGTTTGCGCCTCGAATACACAGAAACATCATATTTGGCCTGATATGTGTGATTGGAGGATATACCCAGATTGTGGGTATCAAGAAGTGTGGGCTATACACTACCCTTTTTTTCACACATTTTTTGGTTGAAAAATTTTCTGTCTCCTACATCCTTTTGGAGGCAGCAGCTAAGCTAGTTTGCGCCTCGGATACACAGAGACAGCATAGCTGGCCTGATATGTGTGATTGGAGGATATACCCAGATTGTGGGTATCAAGAAGTGTGGGCTATACACTACCCTTTTTCTCACACATTTTTTGGTTGAAACATTTTCTGTCTCCTACATCCGTCTCGAGGCAGCAGCTTAGCTAGTTTGCGCCTCGGATACACAGAAACAGCATATCTAGCCTGATATGTGTGATTGGAGGATATACCCAGATTGTGGGTATCAAGAAGTGTGGGCTATACACTACCCTTTTTCTTTCACATTTTTGGTTGAAACATTTTCTGTCTCCTACATCCGTCTCGAGGCAGCAGCTTAGCTAGTTTGCGCCTCGGATACACAGAAACAGCATATCTAGCCTGATATGTGTGATTGGAGGATATACCCAGATTGTGGGTATCAAGAAGTGTGGGCTATACACTACCCTTTTTTTCACACATTTTTCGGTTGAAAAATTTTCTGTCTCCTACATCCTTTTCGGGGCAGCAGCTAAGCTAGTTTGCGCCTCGAATACACAGAAACAGCATAGCTGGCCTGATATGTGTGATTGGAGGATATACCCAGATTGTGGGTATCAAGAAGTGTGGGCTATACACTACCCTTTTTTTCACACATTTTTTGGTTGAAAAATTTTCTGTCTCCTACATCCTTTTGGAGGCAGCAGCTAAGCTAGTTTGCGCCTCGGATACACAGAGACAGCATAGCTGGCCTGATATGTGTGATTGGAGGATATACCCAGATTGTGGGTATCAAGAAGTGTGGGCTATACACTACCCTTTTTCTCACACATTTTTTGGTTGAAACATTTTCTGTCTCCTACATCCGTCTCGAGGCAGCAGCTTAGCTAGTTTGCGCCTCGGATACACAGAAACAGCATATCTAGCCTGATATGTGTGATTGGAGGATATACCCAGATTGTGGGTATCAAGAAGTGTGGGCTATACACTACCCTTTTTCTTTCACATTTTTGGTTGAAACATTTTCTGTCTCCTACATCCGTCTCGAGGCAGCAGCTTAGCTAGTTTGCGCCTCGGATACACAGAAACAGCATATCTAGCCTGATATGTGTGATTGGAGGATATACCCAGATTGTGGGTATCAAGAAGTGTGGGCTATACACTACCCTTTTTTTCACACATTTTTTGGTTGAAAAATTTTCTGTCTCCTACATCCTTTTGGAGGCAGCAGCTAAGCTAGTTTGCGCCTCGGATACACAGAGACAGCATAGCTGGCCTGATATGTGTGATTGGAGGATATACCCAGATTGTGGGTATCAAGAAGTGTGGGCTATACACTACCCTTTTTCTCACACATTTTTTGGTTGAAACATTTTCTGTCTCCTACATCCGTCTCGAGGCAGCAGCTTAGCTAGTTTGCGCCTCGGATACACAGAAACAGCATATCTAGCCTGATATGTGTGATTGGAGGATATACCCAGATTGTGGGTATCAAGAAGTGTGGGCTATACACTACCCTTTTTCTTTCACATTTTTGGTTGAAACATTTTCTGTCTCCTACATCCGTCTCGAGGCAGCAGCTTAGCTAGTTTGCGCCTCGGATACACAGAAACAGCATATCTAGCCTGATATGTGTGATTGGAGGATATACCCAGATTGTGGGTATCAAGAAGTGTGGGCTATACACTACCCTTTTTTTCACACATTTTTCGGTTGAAAAATTTTCTGTCTCCTACATCCTTTTCGGGGCAGCAGCTAAGCTAGTTTGCGCCTCGAATACACAGAAACAGCATAGCTGGCCTGATATGTGTGATTGGAGGATATACCCAGATTGTGGGTATCAAGAAGTGTGGGCTATACACTACCCTTTTTTTCACACATTTTTCGGTTGAAAAATTTTCTGTCTCCTACATCCTTTTCGGGGCAGCAGCTAAGCTAGTTTGCGCCTCGAATACACAGAAACAGCATAGCTGGCCTGATATGTGTGATTGGAGGATATACCCAGATTGTGGGTATCAAGAAGTGTGGGCTATACACTACCCTTTTTCTCACACATTTTTTGGTTGAAACATTTTCTGTCTCCTACATCCGTCTCGAGGCAGCAGCTTAGCTAGTTTGCGCCTCGGATACACAGAAACAGCATATCTAGCCTGATATGTGTGATTGGAGGATATACCCAGATTGTGGGTATCAAGAAGTGTGGGCTATACACTACCCTTTTTCTTTCACATTTTTGGTTGAAACATTTTCTGTCTCCTACATCCGTCTCGAGGCAGCAGCTTAGCTAGTTTGCGCCTCGGATACACAGAAACAGCATATCTAGCCTGATATGTGTGATTGGAGGATATACCCAGATTGTGGGTATCAAGAAGTGTGGGCTATACACTACCCTTTTTTTCACACATTTTTCGGTTGAAAAATTTTCTGTCTCCTACATCCTTTTCGGGGCAGCAGCTAAGCTAGTTTGCGCCTCGAATACACAGAGACAGCATAGCTGGCCTGATATGTGTGATTGGAGGATATACCCAGATTGTGGGTATCAAGAAGTGTGGGCTATACACTACCCTTTTTCTCACACATTTTTTGGTTGAAACATTTTCTGTCTCCTACATCCGTCTCGAGGCAGCAGCTTAGCTAGTTTGCGCCTCGGATACACAGAAACAGCATATCTAGCCTGATATGTGTGATTGGAGGATATACCCAGATTGTGGGTATCAAGAAGTGTGGGCTATACACCCCTTTTTTTCACACATTTTTCGGTTGAAAAATTTTCTGTCTCCTACATCCTTTTCGGGGCAGCAGCTAAGCTAGTTTGCGCCTCGAATACACAGAAACAGCATAGCTGGCCTGATATGTGTGATTGGAGGATATACCCAGATTGTGGGTATCAAGAAGTGTGGGCTATACACTACCCTTTTTTTCACACATTTTTTGGTTGAAAAATTTTCTGTCTCCTACATCCTTTTGGAGGCAGCAGCTAAGCTAGTTTGCGCCTCGGATACACAGAGACAGCATAGCTGGCCTGATATGTGTGATTGGAGGATATACCCAGATTGTGGGTATCAAGAAGTGTGGGCTATACACTACCCTTTTTCTCACACATTTTTTGGTTGAAACATTTTCTGTCTCCTACATCCGTCTCGAGGCAGCAGCTTAGCTAGTTTGCGCCTCGGATACACAGAAACAGCATATCTAGCCTGATATGTGTGATTGGAGGATATACCCAGATTGTGGGTATCAAGAAGTGTGGGCTATACACTACCCTTTTTCTTTCACATTTTTGGTTGAAACATTTTCTGTCTCCTACATCCGTCTCGAGGCAGCAGCTTAGCTAGTTTGCGCCTCGGATACACAGAAACAGCATATCTAGCCTGATATGTGTGATTGGAGGATATACCCAGATTGTGGGTATCAAGAAGTGTGGGCTATACACTACCCTTTTTTTCACACATTTTTCGGTTGAAAAATTTTCTGTCTCCTACATCCTTTTCGGGGCAGCAGCTAAGCTAGTTTGCGCCTCGAATACACAGAGACAGCATAGCTGGCCTGATATGTGTGATTGGAGGATATACCCAGATTGTGGGTATCAAGAAGTGTGGGCTATACACTACCCTTTTTCTCACACATTTTTTGGTTGAAACATTTTCTGTCTCCTACATCCGTCTCGAGGCAGCAGCTTAGCTAGTTTGCGCCTCGGATACACAGAAACAGCATATCTAGCCTGATATGTGTGATTGGAGGATATACCCAGATTGTGGGTTTCAAGAAGTGTGGGCTATACACTACCCTTTTTTTCACACATTTTTTGGTTGAAAAATTTTCTATCTCCTACGTCCTTTTCCGGGCAGCAGCTAAACTGGTCTGCGCCTCTGAGCCACGGTCACTACATTCGAAAGCTCATCTTTTATCTTAAAGTCTCCTGTGAATAGAAGACAGCACTACTGCCCGCTTGACGCTAGATTAGTGTTTGTAGCAGAATTCAAGGTAAAGTCAAGCAAGCCTCGAAAGTATCTGCAGATGTTGGTCTGTTTACACCCAATCACCTGTAAGGTTTGCTCGAATGAAAGTGCATTCCATCCGAAAACGATTGTCTAAACTTAGCCAACATCAATGCATTAGTTTTCAAACAATCGTGTAGAAGGCCTTTTCTGTCATGATCTCCAGACTCTTAAAATGAAGAAAGGCATAACCCTTTCGACCGTTTTTGATGATATGATATGATCAGATGTCAATAGCAGAGGCACAAGCTCATAGAACGTCGTTAGCGAAGACGCATACTCGTAGAATATTTTTAACGAAAAATTCCTTCGTCAAATATTTGTATTTGTATTTCTATTTGAGACAACTTGCTAATGGAGGTACCTGACGTTTGAGCAGATACTCATTGGTTGAGATCCAAGTTCACTTCTCACTGTACCTTAACCAAAGTAAATGTTTTGCATCTACTTTGCTTGGAAAGAAAAGAACATCAGTCACTCGATTCTTATGGTAAAAGAAATACAAAACAGAGACATCTCCATACCTCAAGATACACAAGCCTACCAAATGCTTTTAATAGCATGACCTAGTGCCAGAATGCTTATGTCGTAAGAACCACTTAACTAAACCACCAAACAAGCCTAAGAAAAATTTATAATTTATTACCCTCTTAACTATGTGGTCTATTATTTGATAGCCTGCCATTTATTATTCGAAACAATTTGTTTATGAAATTCTCTCGCATTCGGTCTCGCAAAAACAAAAAATGCGCCTAACATTCAAAAACGTGCCATCCCCTCGATCAACGATCAGCAATATGTTACGTGTCAACTTGTCCAAAACGAACAAATTGACTGTTAACCCGATCGGCAGGCGCCAACAGACAGATACTAGCACCTGTCAGATGACAGCTCGATATCGAAATATGTCAACTGTTACAACGAAAAATTAATTATATTCATGACTTTAGCTCCCCGTTGTTTGTCTGTTGACAATTTTATCTCAAAACCGAATCGTTTTTTATTTTCTTTCTGTCTCTCCCTAGGTGTTGCCGATAGTGTTCTCACTGGGGTGCATTGACTTCCCCGTGTGTATCTGTTTAATGTTTTTTCTTGCCACACACAGAATGAGATAGATTTTGGCTTCTGGCTAGTATCAGTCGCCATAAATCCACTTGATCCAAAATTTACTAACTACTTGGCCATTAAAACACTCGCAATTACTTCAAGTGGCTGGCCTATGGCGAACCAGTGCACAAGTGCACTCACAACAGGATAAGGAGAACCTTGAAACTTTTAAGAGGCATTTATACGTGATATACTTGTTAAAAGATTATATTTATAATATGTAACGCATTAATTCAATAAAATTCAAATTCTGTATCCAATAGGCCATAAAGGCCATTTGACAGTTCAAAGCGTGGTCCAAATGTAAGCCATATCGAATTATTCACATCTGTCAAGTGACAGGCCGATACAACACGCAGTTTTGCGTCAAAACGTTCAAACTAATTGACAGTCTGTTTGGTGTCTGTTTACAGATATTGAACTCTCGTGTGTGCGTGAGGAATTCCTAATGTCAACTTATGGCTGACAGACGGTACAAGTGACCAACCGAAAAGAACTGGAACGAAATTCGAAACCGAAAAGCTGGCTTTGACTAACGTAATCCGCTTAGATACATGTTTACATTTTTTTTTTTTGTTATTATTGGCTGCTGGTCAATTTATTAGAAATGAAAATAAAAAAAAAGGAGAATGTTCATCGTGCGAAACAATAAAAAATCATTGGGGTTTTTTTTTTTCTTACAATTTTGGATTTTTTATTATTCAAACTCTTATAGAGTACGACCGAGGGTAGATGCTGTCGGACATGTACGACTTGAGGTCGTTAAATCGTTTAAATCGGTGTGAATTAGAGGCCAATGGGGTTTATTGAAATAAAATTTGAGTTTTATGTATTTTTTTTGACTTTTTTTTTATTACTGTATTGTAAAATTGAGTATAGATACATTTGTATGTAGGTACATGTGGACGTTTGCAGTGTCATTAATCGGTGTGTGGAAAAATTATTGCTCACTCGGGCCATCATTTATTGTGGTTTTATTTGAAATTAAACCTGAGAGAACAGTTAGCAGCCATAAACTGGGTTATTGGAATTTTTAAAGCCAAGCGCATCTGTAGGGGAGTATGGTTTTGAAATAAATAAAATTGATAGCATCCTCGTAAAGTGGGGCGTATTTTACTGCGATTCCTGAACGCCGCGCAAGCACAACGAACTTCGCTCTGTTGACAAGAATGTTTAACATATGCTCACATACACAGAAATTAAAAGAGTATCTCAACGAGTTAAGACTGAATGCTAAACCTTTTAAACGACCTCTGGACTGTTCTACCGCTGATTCCGTTTACAGGGCTGAGTAGACCTGATGCCTTTCAGTGTAAGTGAGTAGTCGATGCTACAGAACGCAAAGTACTCAATGTTGACGGGCGAATTCTGTAAAGATCTTACATAGCTCTTGAGGGTAGGTAGCGTTATGAGTTTGTCATGTGTGACCACAGTGGCTCCATCGGGATCACTGAGGATCCTCTATAGAAGGACACCTAAGCCACATCGTCTATACACATGATTGTCCATCAAAACTTAGTATGTCATCTATACGGTTCAAGGAACCGACCTTCTTTAAATGACCAAAGAAGTTTCTTCCAAAATACTAATGTAAGTCTGCTCCTCGAAATGACTTGACATTCTCATCTCATCTGTAACACACTCACGGGGTCCAGATACCCAACATAATCGGACAGATTTGATGATCTAAGGCTCTAAGGTAAGCGCAGCCTGACTAGTGTTACAGATGCCGATATTCTTGTTGGAAACTAATCTTGTCTCAAGTAGTTCCACACGTTTGAGTAGGCTAGAGCCACTGATTATATATGACGAGGCATAATTTGTTGTGTCCATAAAGCATAGAACCAGAATATAGGACCAAGAAGAGGGTACCTGGCTCGGTGGCGTATACGAAACAATTTTTTCATATATTTTTCGGTTAAACAGTTCCCGGTTCCCATTATACCTGGCGAAGGGGGATCAATTCAATTCTGCTTCTACCAATGGATCTATTAACAAATAGGTACGTTTTCTAAATCAGCCTTAGGAACGAACCTGTGGCCTTCAAGAATACTATCTGATTCGGTTCTCTCACGGTTAGTACAGAGGAAAGTTTAGGGATCGCAAACTTCAATCAACGCCCTGTAAATACATTCCTAGCCACTGTCGTCATGTGCATTAGTTTCATTACCAGCATTTCCGTCCACTGCATTGCACAAAGATTGTTTATGATCTCCGCCCATAACCACTGCTCCTTATCGCGTTCTGTGGGCAATCCTTATCAGGCTGCCTGCACTCTGCATTGACCTTCGTTCCCCCATCGAATGAATGAATTTGTGCGGCAAACATTCCCAAAGCTCAAATCAAAGGCGGCAAAATTAAATGCAAAAAAAATTCAAAATAAAATAAATGTTTACAACGAAATCATGTGTCTCCCTGGACAAATGTTGAAACAAACCACAGAATGTATCTGAGCACATGCAAATGTATCTGACTGATGACCGGTTTTCATTTCAGACTAAGGTCTCCGTTGAGGTTCAAAGTTGAAGGTAAAACACCCGTCGATTCGACGCGATAAATTATGGAATTTATCTGACGCGGTAAACTGCTGATCACCAGCGGCTCTATTACGCTCTCCGGCTAAAGTCCGGACGGTTTTCGTCATTTGTGCCAATTTTTCGTGAACACAAGTATGGTGCACGCATCGTAAACTACAGACTGAATGATTGATGTGCGCGCGAATGATGATAAATTTGTGTTTTATTAGACCTTTTGTTATTTTTATTTTGAATGAAACGACTTTTTTGGCGGAGGAGGTGGTTTTTTGCAAAAATCCGTTGGATGTGGTCAAATTATTAGGCGACTCGCAATGGCGTTGTAGATAATTATTTCGAGAACCGAATATAGAACATTTGGCTTATGGGTCAGTTGGAAAACACTACTCGTATCTCTTGTGATTTTATTTCTTCGTGTTGTCCAAATAAATTAATCTTAAAAGCGAATGGAAATATTGTTATAAAATGCTTAAATAGAAGCCAGATAAACCGGACATTTATCCGGAATTATTCTTAATAGCAGTCCGGATTCTACAATAAAATTTTGAAAATTTCGTTTCAAAAATAGAACGAAAAAAAACGTAAAGATTGCATGATGCTGATGTTGAGTAATCTATAGAATAAATGAATATTTTCGTCCGAAAGATATATATCTTTCCAAACTCCGGACTGAAATGTACTGCATCATCCTACCATCAAACTGTAGATAGTTGGAAACTGGAGTTTCAATATTAGAATTCCTAGCAAGGAGGAGTTGGAAGATATACAATCTGTACCAAGAAAAAGTTAGCTATGTACGTATACCGATGGTTCAAAGTGGATGTAGGTACTGCTGCTCGAGATACGAATCGGTCCTTCAAACTTAAGGATGTTTGGAACGTTTTTCTACTCCAAATCACTGCAATATAGGTCATGATTATGGAGAGAAATATTTCTCCCAAGAAAGTCAGCATGGTAAGGTTCAAACTCCATCCCAGTGGTCAGTAAAATAACCCTCCGTTGGTTACCGGGTAACATGGACATTATAATTATGTGAACTGACTTGGGCAGGGGTCACAGGAAGGCCCTTCCTGACTGTAATATACCGCTTCGCGCTCTGAACAGGGAAATAGACATCTAACCTAACGAAGAGGCTAATAGGCGATGGCGAGTCCATGACAAAAATAGATCTGCAAATCTAGTGAGAAATAGTCGCGGGAATATCCGAACAACTGCAGGCGCCGTTACGTGACATTACATCGAAGACATGTACCCCACAACATCTTCTACAGGAACTGGAGGGTCGAAGAGAAAATAGAATCCAGCAGTCATTTGCTCTCTGATGGTCTAGCACTAGCCACTAAAAGGAAACACCCTCTTGGCAACTATTTCCTTGCAGAACTGGACGATCTAGGAAACTACGAGTACCTGGAGCCATTGACAATTCCTACTAACCTGGCACTAACCAGGGCACTTAAAAGCTCTTCGAATATGTATACACGTGATTTTGATCTGTGAATTGCACTGGAACTACATAGGAACGTTTTAGACAGGCTAGGGACTAGACCAATAGCGATGATAGTCAGTCCCATTTTTCCTTGTGAAGGTTTGCACGATTTGAAGTCACAACCAATAGACTAAAAACCCTCCATTCGTCTAGGTTGACATACTTCCTACCAAAAGAAGCATTCCTTCCGGGATAGTGCTAAAGATGTGCGTAGGAGGTGGAGAATGGTATATTTCTCCTCCTAAAACACAGTCTTTTGGAATGCTAGGCTACCAGCAGTGTCAAGTACAAACATCGATGATGTGGCGGATCTGTGATGGCTTCAGCTCAGGCCTACGTAACTCAAATCAAAACAAGGTAAGTAGAGAGATTTTCCCATCCTCAGTATATTTTGGGAAATTGAAAGAATTTACAAGCAGAGAGGGGCATACACAGACTCAATCATTTCAGTATGATCCTTTGGGTTGTACCCTGTCTGCTACCATTACCAACAAAATGAACTTTTCAGTTTTTGAAAAGACGTTCTGAGGATGCACACCGTGAGAAATTACTTTGTTTAGTAGGTGTGATGTCCTTTGACTTTGAGTTAAAGCTGATTTGGGATTGTCTTCACCCAAATAAGTGTTCTGTTGGCTTGTCGCACATGATTCTCACAGCAGCGGCCCGAGTACGGAATCTTGTGGTATGTCGTTCGTTTCATTGTATTGATTCGCATTGGTGCTGATGATGGTGCTAAAGGTAGAACTGTGTGACGTATTTTGTATATAGATACATATGGACCCTTACATTGCCTGTATTCCATAGATCGTGTCGGACTTGAGCTCCCTGAAATTCTGTAGCACATATAGAATGTGATCGAGACTTTCTTGTTTTGTAAGGTTTTGTAAGGACTGTACCAGAGGGATGATATGAGCAGGCGTACCCTATGACCGAATGCAGAAAGTTGAAAATCAGTAAAACAACTATTCAATGGGAGCTGAACTAGACTGGACTACTCTCAGCTGGAAATTTTTTAACGAAAATGAAACTAAGTTTAACCAATCCATGCAGAGGCAGATATAAACCTAAAAATAGTGGAAAAAAGGATCAGCGTCTTGAGTTCTTTAAGTTACATGCCTATGACACCGACTAACTATATTCTCCCATCTGGTAAAAATGCGACTTAAAGCAGAAACACACTTGTCTCTTGTGTCGTGACTGAACACTACACAGCGACACATCACACGAGACAAGTGTGGTTCTGACATTTGTTTCTATGATTTATATCATAGCCAGATGGCTGGCTGAGTAATTCCAATTTCACCTCGATTCGATGACAAGCCCTAAGGATTATCGTGGCTGTTCTGATTTCCAATAATTGACGTCTTGTACCAACGATATCTGTGTCGCAATCCTGAACTTTCGTTTTCGGTTTCCTGCCTAAGAGAGCAAGGAAAAACTATCGCATTTTGCAACTATTCATTGTACACCCCAAACATAATGCCAATTAAGTGTTCAAACACTACACTACATAACCTACAAAAGTTGCCTTGCAATGCAACTCTTGCCAGTGTGATGCTAACCTACAACTCCACTAAAACTGTCATTTGACACTTTCCGTATGACACACTAAAGAGCGGCCACCAATCAAAATGTAAACAAACACTCGGGCGTCCAGTAAAAGTCCGGCTTAAACTTGCCAGCTCCACACTATTCCGCCAACAATGTATGTCACCCAATTCTGGTGACAATAAACAAATTTTCACAACTTGCTTTGCGTGCCCATTTTTCATTTTTCATTTCTTCTTTACATAAGTTCAGAGAATTGCAGTGTGTGGTAATTTATTACAATATCCAGCTGAAGTTACAGCATGTCATGTCATTCGTTACGCATTCGCAGCACAGATGTCGCCCATCTCCAGTGACATTACGATGCGCGATTGCATCTTCCTGGCTGTCATTGTTCGTAATTTCCTGCGCCTCTGGCTTGGGAAAGTACATTTTTGGCTAAAGACACACGTCCTCCCCACCCCGCCATCCCGACTGTGGTGAGAACCATTTATGGTCATAAAAGTTGTACTTGATTTTGGTGACGGTGCCAGTCGTCGCCCACACCACTATGCCGCAAAAAGTTTTGCGCTGTAAAGCGCTGACAAAAAAACACACTCAGCGCCAAACAAAAGGTAATAACAATAAAAATAAATTAAAAGTTGACATCTCTGACCATATCTGACGGGAGACTTACAACCGCAGCTTTAATTCATTTCGTGAAAAATTTCACTTCGCTTCGAAGAAGCCGGAGTGGGGGCTTCTTCGGACTCGGGCTGATTGTAACTTGAGCCATCCGGTCCTCCTGCTTACCATATGTTATGTTCCGACAAAACAAAATGTGATTCACTGTGGCTCTTCTTGGAGTGTGGTGTGATTTCGTAAGCCACCACTTACATGACCCCAATGGGGGCAGTAATGAGGGTTTTTCTGCCTCGAAAACATGCACTTCAATCAACGATTGCAAGTTTGTTGCCAATTTGGTGGTAGTGTTGCCTCTTAACTCAAAATTGTGGTCAAACAATGGAGGAGCCGAAATCAACGACGACGACGACGACGTGTCGTCGAATCACAATGCAAATACACACCTTTCGTGACACTGTGCGACTTCAATTGGCGCTCGTGAGTAATTTCCCGCATGACATGCAGAGATCCGCTTTTGAAGTCTATTAGAGAGAGACATTGGGAGCCGGGATGTGCGTGATTTGATTCTAAAGCGGATTCGGTTGCAATACGCCAAAGGGGGTAACGACATCGTATGATGGCGCTGATTGGGTTGAAAATTGATTCGTTTGACCACTTGGATGACCTCTGACTTGCACGACTGTATCGTCTGGCTTTCATGTTGATGACATTGTTTATGGCCATCTGCGGTTGGGTTGTCGTGATGAAGCCTTCTTCACTTTCACAAATTTGAAAGTGCCCGCTCAACGGGTAGGGTTATGTTGTGCGACTTAAGTTGTTTGTCCTTAGTTGTTGTGAAGGCTTTGTCCATTGAGAGTGAGAATCAAGCGGTTGAGCTAATGGATTTGTCATGGATGGGTAAAGCTGGGATTATGAGTGAAGAACGTTGGGAATACACTATCCAGCGGTGTTGTGCAGTTGTTCCTATAGTGTCATTCATTAAAGCTAAGCTTAAACTTTTGTCTTATTTCACCTTGACAGGTTCTGAGAAAGGTAGATTCGGTAGGCAATGTCTGACTGTATGTTGACTAGAAAATCAGATGAGAACACATCACTTTTAACGAATTCAAATTTTTAGAAAGACATTTGATGGGGTCCTGGTGACTAGGACTTAAACTTATGGTAGCCCTTGTCTGGGTTCCTGGTTACAACAAGATTGCCTGTAGGTGCACTCACTGACCATGATACCATACACACTATGTAGAGGTTGCCTCACTTCCTCTGTCACTGTCGATGCTTATGTCACTTGATGAACAGAACACAAGAACTGTCTGATGTCTTATTTTCTAGGTGCCTGAGGACATCACGATGGTTGGTAACCCTATTGTCCTAGAGAACCTAGCACATGAACTAGGACCAAACTCCTAATATACATCACAATAAGTCCACCATAGGTTCACAAGGTAAGATGAGGTGTAGTCTTCCTTCATTCACCTCCTTCATCTCCCTTCTTGAAAAGAGCACGAGCTTGCTACTGTATCATCCTTCTATGTTTCGTAAGACGCTTGCCAGTGTAGCAGACGTAGCAGTAGCAGTTTTGACTTGTCAACTGCTTGCTTCTGATACCCACTTAGAAATCACAGTATGATTGGCCACATTATTACCAAAACTTCTGTCTTCTCATCTTCAAATTGTAGACCCATTTAGTGTCACAAGTCTACAAATATCCTAATGACTGAAACCCATGCTGCACATCCCCCAGCACTCTGGTTACCACAACGATCAATATATCAACAACGTAGTCAATCACCTATTATGACCTCGCAACTGTCAATAGCGGTCCTAGTTCAAAGCCGTGTGGAACAGTATGTTGCTTGGTCTATTCTGTCTATTTGTTCGAGTTGAACAACAGTGATAATTTCTACTCCTTGGTCAGGTGAAAAGCCTCCTAACTTACTGATCGGAGATCAGTTTCACTTATGATTCGCTGAACTTTTTTGGTCATAGGAATGGATATGAAACTGAACGAACAAAACTATCCATTCAGTAGTATGTATCGGAAGCAAACTTCGTTGATGTATCTCTTTAGACACCTGATCCTCTGAAACGTTGTTCTTCCGGTTAACAGCACTTCAAACTTTGCTGCTGTCATTTTAAAGACTCATTTCTTCAAGTGATCTTCAGTGATCTTCAGTCTTGAAGAACTTATTGTAAAGGAAGAGGAGGATGAAGACTTCCTTCCCTTTAATCAATATCGTCAAGGTTTACTAGAGGCAAAAACTCAATGATAAACGTGATCTTGCCACCTGACTGCCTTTTGAACTGATAGCCAGAAAGATCGATACAATGTTTGATATCTACAATCTACAAGTTCATACCTTTTTATAAATAAAAAAAAAAAAAGCTAACTAAAGTGAAAGGATTGCCCTGCCCTTCAAAACCGTCCTCACTGATTCGTTACTTAAGCAACAACAAAGAAATGAAAAATATCACAATAAACAAATCCGCTTTGAAGTGGTTCAGTGAATTCCTTTAAACCGGACTTACTACCAATTAACAGCTGAAAAAGAAAACATAAACACAACTGAATGTATCGCATACCCATTTCCGATCTACATACACATGCCACACAGCATCACTAGATCGGTGATCGTTATGTAACCCAATCACCTGTTACCTTGTCATGTCATAAATGAATCATAACATCTTTACCCCCTCTGCCAGCTAAATATAAAAACATCTCACCATTGCAATGTACAGAAGTATCTGCATCTGCTTGTGTGTGGAATCCAATGCAGCAGCGTTGCCGGCGGCAATAAAAACGTAAAAATGTATTCCAAGCCCAAACAACAACCGGCCCGATGCCGATGCTGGCTACTGTTTCTTTTTATAGCTTCATTTCTATATTCACACGTTCTCTGTGCTGCGCCCTTCCGCTTCGCGCCTTCTTCTGTTTAATTGAAAGTCTTCCAAAGTTTATTGGCGCATGCAGATCAATTTCTTTTTCTTTCTTTTTTCTCATTTAGATTTCAAAAATAGCCAAAACGATCCCTAAAGTAATTCCCGAAAAGAAAACATACACAGTGTGTGTACTGAGTATCTTTGTATCTCCACACGATCGGTACATGATCGGTTGATGTTTTGTTCTTTCTATTTTTTCTATGTTTCTTTGTCAAGTGCTTGGCTAAGGTTGTGGGGGGATTTTTTCAACAAAAAAAACGCAAAAATCCTTCCTAGGATAGTGAGCCGGCCTACGTGACCCCCAACTTAAAAAAAAACAACTCGATACAAGTTTATTTATTCATACAAGTTGCACACGTTATTAGGAGATGTTCCACAGACACCACGCGGCGTATGTATCTCTTCGATATATCTGTATTCACTTTCATTACCGCCCCCAACCTGACAAGCGGTATAAACGAAACAGAAGTCACGTCATGGCTTACATTTCGATATGCCCGGTGGTTTTTCCGGTAAAGAGGGAGAAACACGTTCATTTGCGAGAGCCGGATCCGTACCAGGCCATGTTGTTTTGCGATGTTTTCCTCTTCGTGTGGTTTTCATACTTGTTTGCTTTTTTTTGAATTTCTTTTCAATTTTAAGTTAATTTGCGGCAATAATTGGTATAAACAATCGAAATAACGGTCCAGAATGTTGTGCGAAGATGATAATTGCTGTTGTATGCCACACAAAGGCTGGCAGGGAGATCCACGAAAAACTACTGACGGTGGGGATTGATGGATTTAGCGTTGAAAACGACATTTCATGAGGTTGAGTGAATTTTTATGGAGATTCTTTGAATATCTTACGTGTGTGTGAAATAAATCATTTCAATGTGAAGTTGAATAGAATTAGCAAGTATCCATTCGTGGATATCTACGTTTGGAATGCAAGCCATTAATTAGTAGCGAAGAGATAAACGAAAAGATATTTTCTTGAGATACATTTTCAATTAATTGTAAACAACGAGCACTGCGTAAATCTGCAGGTAGCAGACAGCCTTTGTATCAATTAAAACGTAGCATTGACGACTGATTTATAATATTAGTCGCATTTTTTTTTTCTTTTCAAGTCTGCATAGGATTGGAAAAAATTAACGACTTTGAAGAAAGTTGGCAGTACTGCGTATAGACTGACACCCCAACTCTGACATCAACGTACGTCAGTTTTGACGTTTTCCTTCAAATTATCGACAACATAAGAAAAATTCATGTCTGGTATCACTGTTTTATCGGGACAAAGAGTTTTTTTTCTGAGCGAGAACACCATTTCGTCAAGCAGACATGATTGGGACTTAGAAGTTGGCAGAGCTTGCTTTTCTCCCTAAGTCTCTGAAATATCGTAGAACAGAGACCACAAGAGCGTCTTGGTACGTACCAAAATGAACGCAAACTGCATGGAAGAGCCATTAATCCAAATGAATTAGCGTGCGATAGTTTTAACTACAACCTGTATCTACATGTGTACCTAAGACCTCATGGCTATGCCTGGCATTCTCTTTTTAATTAATAGACAGGAAATTTGGCGATATTCTGTGGCCTAAAACTCGTCGTATATTGCAAGTTTTCGTGATGCCTTTTCCACTTTGCAAATAATAACCAACCATATGGGCTTTCCTCAGGATTTATCTCAAATATCTGAGGCTTAAGTGTTCACCACATGAATCTGAAGTGCTTTACTTATCCAGAAACACGTTCAAACAATTAGAAGGTTTCCAGTCCTTTTTCTGGTCCTTTTTTGCTGTCACCCTACATCTCCGTTTTTTTAGAGATACCCCACTTAATTCCACATTTAAAAATGAAGTCTTACCAAAGGTACGACGTTAACTATTCCCGAATTAGACATCATCACATCACATACCTGTCAACTGCGCGGTCATTTCTCATTCAAAATTGTTTGACAAATTTGGCAATACGTTCAAGACAGATCCAAAAGAGTTGTGACTTTTGTACATTTACTAGGAGCTAATTTGTCTTTAAAGCTGCAGAAGATAAAAAGTGTTAACAAAAAGACTCAGCTGTCAGCATCTGTCATTACGAGTTAACTACACCGCAAAACCGACACATACTTAAAAAGAGTAAAGAAACAAACTCTAATATATTTGGAATGTTATAAATGAACGATCGTAAAAAAAATTGTGCATTGACAGGCGATGAGGCAGTAAAGCAGCAAGTGTCAAAAACGGAAATGCTTCAGAATGCATTTATGAGACTGCCGCTGACATAAAAATAAATGAGCAATAACAATCATCATAAAGGAAAGAACTATTCATATTTTACGAGCCTATTATCTCTGGGAATATTAGAATAACACATAAATAATTTACAAAACGAAGTACAAAAATGATTGGCACGCCATGAGCTGTTCGATTGACAAACAGGAAATGTCTTCGTTTTCAGTGCCGATGATTGACGTCTTCTGGGTCATCTACGAAATCTGTCACCACATCAAATAGTAGATAGTTTTTACAGCCACCTTGGTCTGCAAAGATTTGCTACGTCGATACAGATGTATAGGTCTGCGAATTTTACGTATTCTCCTACAATGTAGGGTTCAATTGTTAAACCCAATATCGTCTCATATCACCTCTTCCTTGGCATTTTCAGCCAAATGGGCGAAATTGAACAAAAAACATAACCAAAAAACGTTTAAAGGATGACTTAGACTTTGGTGGACTCAGTTGAACCCTATATACCATTTGGATACATATTGGGTGAACCGGGGTCAAGGATGGATAAAGTCACTTAAAACCCAATATCGTCTCATATCTCTTCTTTTATATAGACTTTGGCTATCTTTCAATGTGGAATTAGATATCTGTACCTCGAGCACAGGGAAGGGCTACGACACTCTGTGCAGGGTACAGTCACAGTTGCAACCTTTTAGTCTACTCGACTCAATTTTATTAGACAAAACAAGGTCAATAGCTGCATTCACAGGAGGTAACGTGTCAAAGCAAAGAATCGATTGTTGTGCAAGTGCTCACACTCAACGTACTCATGCATTTGGGCTCCTCTGTAACAGTTCCCATCTGAAAGTGCTAACACCATATATCAACTGCACGCATTTCCAAGTGGCCTTTGGCGATCACAATAAAAAACAACAAACGGTTCTGTATTTTATTAACACAATAAATTTGCACCCGACATAGTATACACGAGTTGAATACCTTATTAGCATCTACATACGCAAAATGGCGTTTTCCCATTAATTCGGCCAACAATCGCGTTTTTGTGTGCAAAATGCATCTTTTACTTTCAGTTAATGGCTTTTCCTTCTTTTTGCTTCTCAAAACTACGTACACAGCACGTAATGCCAGCCATAAAATTCGATACTTAAATTTTTAATTAGAGTCACACCACACAAACTAAAGCAAAAATCAATCAACAAAAATCTCTTGAAATGAATAAATTTCCATCGCCAATGCGGTGGATTGGACAACATTCATAAAAGTTAATAAAAACTCGAACACAAAACAACAACGAAACGACCGGTTCGTTGTACCGAATCCGGGCAAGGAAATAAAGTCCAAAAATGGAACGTATGTCTGTATGTATAAAAAAATCAAATCAAACAAAACCTCCAAAGATAAAGCCATATCCAAAATGTGATGAGAAAAAACAACAAAAGATAGAAATAGTGAGTTGAGTAGGTAGGAGGTGATGTGCTAAACAAAATTTCTTTTCTCTCAAAAAATTTAACAAAAAAAAAAATCTGTTTAATCTCAGAAATTAGACGAAAAAATTCCCAACCACATACCTCAAAATTTCTGGCAGACCGGAACCACATCAATGCGAGAACATCAACAGCTGATAGTATCTGGAAGTCGTGTAGAAATTCATACCCTTGGCGAACTTTAAACTTTTTTTTTTTCTATTTTCGAACTTTCTTTGCTTGAATAACGTAAACAACACGATGATGGGGGGGGGGGGAATTTCTCTGATAAACACAATTTTTGTTTCCCCTTTTTTCAACACTCACTTACATAGGAGAATAAATATTAAAGAAATAATGATTGATGGTGTTATAAGCGCATTAGGTTGTAGATACGATATACGATACGGTTCACTGTTTACCGATACGTAAAACCACGTTAATTACACCCCAAGTGGTGTGCACATTTATCGATGGCATATAAATCACTTCACAAAGTATCAACTAACTTCAGATAAACTATGAATTGCAAAAGATACATGAATTTCGATTAAACCTGCAGATTTCCGGTAACATTTTTAGACAACCTCCTCATTCCTCCACCCACTGGATAAACAATTTCAAAACACCTTCTCTAAACCCACCGGCTTATTTTTTTCTTAAAAAAACAACGAACTAACAAAAGATACACAATGTATCTGCGTATCTATGAATGAAAATTTTCACTCTTTCTTGGGGAAAATTTTATGATTTTATTTTTGGAATACACCAGCACCGGGGAAAAATTTGAAATTCAAATTCAAACTCGATTTTGACAACACGAAATGCGTTCCGTTCGTGAATTGCATGTAAGTATCTACGTACGTGTATGCCCAACCGAACCGTTTCGATTTCCAATGTTTACTGAATGCGTCTCGATGTGCCGAAACATTGAAGAGCTATTGCTACTGGTGTTGCTGGGCTAGAAAAAAAGCTGGCTCCACTGCTCCACGCTTTGGTGCTTTGTCTTTTGGTTTTTTTTTTCTTTTTTCATTTTTGGTTTGGTTTTTCTCTCTCTCTCTCTCTCTGTCTTTTTTTCTCTTCGTTGTATATTGTAGTGACCACATTTATGTTCGGCAAAATTTTAAGCTTTTTTGTGGTAAAAGAGCAAAGCTTTTGCTACTTGCTTTTGCTCGAAGAAGGCAAACAGCGGATACATACTTTTTCCCATTCCTGTGTCAACCAGATACACATATGTCAAGATTGCTAAGCTTTTGAAAAGTGAGGGAATGATCTAGTCAGTGCTATCATGAATGATCTTGGATAAGGTTTATGAAGTAGTCTCAGCTTAGAGTTCCATAATGCCTTGAGTACTTTTTGAAGATTTTGTTATAAAATTAAGCATTCGATAAAATTAAGCAGGTCTATGGGACCCAAGGCCTAGCCTCTCACAACCATTCGTGTTGTGCGGGACCTACTGTGTAATGCCGTGTCCGAAGAGCAATTTGTTATTTGAGAATCTTTCTCAGGACAGTTGTACTCTCGGATGTTTGTTTGTCAGACGCTCGCGAGAGGTGGGGCCGTGAAAAAACTTTTAGGTGTTCCGACTGGGATTCGAACCTGAACCCCGTGCTCCACAGTCCAACGCACTAACCACTAAGCCACCTTTCGATAAAATGTCTCATCTATTAATTATCTTTAGATTGCCTGCCCTCGGCTTTGAACCCATATCGTTGAAATTGATGTTTTCGTACCTGAAAAACCTGGAATATTTCGGGTCGAACTACTAGTCACCTCCGGTGACCCAAAAGGCAGTCATCTAGGTTCCCTTCTTTTCATTGAAGGCATAAACATCTCCCTTTACGTCAAATTTCTCGAATCCATTTCTCCACTCCAAGACTCTAGTCTCCTTCAACAATGCCTCGCTATCTTACCGTATTGTGCCACAAGGACTTTAAAATCCCTTCGCAAATTAATGAGATAACTCTTAAAGCCGTTTTGTCAAACGGTGGTCAAAAGATTTCTCCAACCCTTATGTGAGCAAGTCATTCTACATTTCGTTCTTTTGCTCGCTCCTTGAGTATGCTAATCAAGCTGGATCCCCCAATTTTTACCGAGGTCATGTGTCTAAAAGTGAGAACATTCAACGTCATTTTCTTCCTGCTGCCCTTCACCGCCTCAAACTCATTAACTCTTGAAGGATCAGAGACGTAGCTGACATTTTCTTCATCCATCGGGTGCTCTTAGATTCCATCCATTGCTCGTCCTTCTACAGCTCTATTTATGATGCCTTCGAACTACCGACCTACTGTTCCTTGAACGAACCAATTTTCCGAAAAGTTAACTCAAACTTTTCCGTTCTCGACTTCAACCGCTGTAGTTTTGGTACTTCCCTCTCCTTACCCTTTTTAAGTTCTAAGCCTAAGTCTAAGGTAAGTTAGCTAATTTTTAAGGTTCCATCAACATTTAAAGTAGAATTACCATTTTCCCAGTTTCCTGCAAAAGTTCTGATTTTCATTTTTAAATTTAGACAGGCTTTGATGGATACTCCAGGTTCTTGGAGAACCTCAACTATGAACTAGAAGAACTAGTTCAGAGAAAACTGATCACCTTGGACACCATCTTTCATCACAGACACATCCCAACTTAGATATCCTGGCCGATCGTAGTGATTGTACTGGAGGTACTGCGAAAGAGTGATCAACTTGGAGAGTGCAGTCCTCCAAGAGTAAATCAAAGGTACACCCTCGTGGGACTGTCTTTTACGAAGTCATGTAACCATAGTGTCAGTTTCAAGCTAATGCATACGTATCCGAGGAGACTGTCATGTCGAATCCCGTGAAAGGATCTCGAATCATGTTCCAAGAATGACACCTAAGCCCTTCTAAAACCGAAAGTCATTACGTTCTCTGCCGAAACTAATCCGATTACCGAATATTTCAGTTAAACTAACATCAAACCCCTGGCTATGTTGTGACTTCCCAATCATAAGCTCCACACTAAACTAAGCCTCCAAACAGAACCAAACCAAAGATGCCCGCAGATAATTACAATAATAATGATATTCTGACGCCAACCAACCCAGACCAGCCCACAACAGAAATTAGTGTCACTCCTCGTACAGGTTGGATTCAATCGCAGATCGCAAACCAAAAAAAACGTCATCCTCTCCTCCCCCTCAAAGCGTGAGTCTTCTAATGATTTTGAGTATCTCACTCACCTACCTTGTGCTTTCGCCGAAGCACACACAAACCAAAAACGAAAAAAGGTTAATAGAAAATAAATACGAAACAAGAACAACTAAAAGGAGAACAAACGGACTTGGCCTTCGCAAAGTTCAACAGCTTTTCTTGCAAAAGAAGCGAGAAGATACAAAAGCGATCTCAAAAGCAAAAAAAAAAAAAAACAACGAAACAACCTAAGTTCCCGATCATTTGCGTTCGGATGAACTTAATTGAACTGAGATGAGGAAAGAGTTTCCTCCATCTAGATACGGTACGTAGCTAATCTCGTCAATCCGTACCGGGATGTGAGTAGGTAGAGAAAAGAGATTAATTGATTAATCTACTCATTGTTGTGTGAAAGTAAAATTGAACGGAAAATGAGATTGAAAAATGCAGATACTTGGATGCGGACTTAGATTTGGGCTTATTTCGGCAAGCCCAACCAGCTGAAATGGTGTACGGACTGATTTTTATGGCCTTGATCTGGTTATATTGTGAAAATAAATCAACATTAATCAGCAGCGCATAGTTTTTATTTATTACATCTCGAGATCTCGGCTTTTGTTCAATTTCTTGACGACTATTACGTTGGTGGCCGGCGCGGCGACTACGACGACAACCAACGACGAAATGTCTTGAGGGCGAATTGCAATGACTGAGTGAGAATTTCCTAATTGCATGACATTAATCAAAAACTGGAATGTCTGTCGTACACTGAACGAAATTGGTTATGCTACAGATAATTAGACGAAAAGTTCATTTTTTACAGGTGCTTAGACGGGACCCAAGGCACCAACTCATCCAACCGGCTTTGGCAACCAGTCCACATTGGTTTGAGTCCCTTCTTAGTTGAGGAAGCAAAGGGAATGATGTGTAACTTAGTTAAGTAGGTTTTGTGCTATCGATTACCTTTCTCAAGTGTTCCTCAGGGTAGCCACCGCGAGTCGCTTCTATTTTCCACTATTTCGTGCTCTAAATGTCTCCTGTATGCAGATGACTTCGAAAATCGGTATCTGATGGACAAGAGTGGACTCAGTGGACGGCGGAACAAGAAGTTACTGACAGACAAGAGTTACAAAAGGACATAAACCGAGTAAGTACAGAATTAGTAGTTTCAATAACTCACACTTTAATTGTATATTTGGTTGGAACTTTCAGGATCATCAGGATAAGATCACCAATTATCTGCGAGTATAGAATGCAAATTTTTTTTTTTAAAAAAACTTAATCTATGTTTAGACAGTTGTCAGATCTGACAAAACTATCAGGTCACAAATGAAACAATTCTGCCAAATGTCTGACAATCGTATGAAGTACCAATGTTTGGCTGACAATATTGTAAGGCAAGCAGTGTCAGATGTGTGAACACTCTTGTCAGTGTCAGACATTTGATCAGAATTGTCTTCATCTCGTTCAACATCGTCGTAAGTATCTCGTTTTGTTCCATTTCGATTTAAATTCTGCACTTTTTCAGTATTTTTTAAGAACTAAGGCTAACAATGGTTCTTCAAATTGTTCAACCTTGTCCACTGAAAATTTTTGATCTGTCAGACAAAAGTCAGAGCAAATATAACAAACCATGTGAACTGTCAATTTAATGTTGCAAAACAAGTTGTCACTGACAGCTTATTTGACCTTCACTGACCTTAATTCTCATGAGAATACCCTAGTATATGCAGAAGAAGGAAAGCAGCTGTCATCGAATACTACTTGGACTGCTCTTCCGAAAAAGTTTTCTCAAAACTGAACAATGCAACTCGAATCTTCAGGTCCTGCGTAGCACAACTGGAAGAACTTTCTCAAGTCCTTAGGTCCACCAAAGTCATGTAGAGCTGTAGGCATTATCTGAATTCAAGCACTGCTTGGTTTGGTTTACACTACCGACTGTGCTTCCATTCTCAGAACTCATGGATACTGTTAACCTTAGGTTTATTTCCACCTTAAGGATCTTTTTTGTCAGTGTACTAAGTGCAACAATATTTTCCAGCAATTACCATCGCCATAATGAGTGTTACAATTCCCTACACTCCCATTCACTTTAACTAAGCAGGAGCCTCGAGCTTAAACATTTAATCAATTGTGTCCGACCCCAGTCAAACAATTCAACAATCTATGATCGTCATAGCCAGCGTTATACAGTCGTCGCGGGCTGTCTCAACGAATTTAGGTCACAGTCATCGATCACGATAACACTAGAGTTCTAGACAGAACTCCATATGTCATGCCAGAGCGTCTGTCATAAACGCATGTTTATTGCACTGTCTTCGAATTTGACATTTATTACCATGATAGTCAGTTCTGTTGACAGACGTCAAATTGGCTGGCGAGTCCTGGGGGCCATAATGTTTGTCTTCATTTATAATCCATTATATTGGGCCTCCATGTGCGTAATTCCAAAGCGTTTATGCCCTAGATCCAGCGATCACTCGCCAGATCGTGCAGCTATTCAAATAATGATAGTGGTGGTCCGTTGGTATTGTAATTGATGCAAGTCGCTCGGCGACCTACAACATCATTGGCATACAGAAAAGCTGCCAATAGCCAGCGGCGGCGAACTCAACCTCCAGAATGCATCTTCTGATGGCATCTGCGAGCGAAAGATCACAATCTTAAGTGCTTAACACTGTTTTCAATTGACGCGACGCAAGCACAGGCAGCATAGATGCGCGCCGACTGATGCCTGTACGAACATCGCTGCAATTGACACTCTCGCACTTACTGACATCGCAATGTGTGGCAAGATGGGTTGTATTCAACGTAGTCGTTGTCGGAGCTGTAGCTTGTCTATAGAGCTGCAATCGGTCGCTGCAGCCGCCGCCGCCGCCGCCGCAGAAAATGATTTATTGGCTGACAGTTCCCGCGGATCAATTGCGAAAAGTTGCGGCTTTCTGTGCCGTGGCAGCGCGGCGGCGGTGGCGGACAAATTACATTTTGTTTATGGTTTCGCTGGGCCTCTCTGAGTGAGTGACTATCTGCATTCACTCAGATTATGCAGATGAGATGTCATATCTCGACACTTGAATGCTGTCATAACAGAAGGGTCTACAGTGCTCGTCCAATGGTGATCGCTTAAAAGGCAACCCGCGTCTATCATCAAAATTTTTCCCCTTTCTCATTCCGATTAGATACGCTTTTGGGAAGCTTGAGCCATAAATTATGGAGATTAAACCGTCATGCCCACCAGAAGGTAATTCGTTTCTAAACGCTTTACGAGATAAGATGAGTGCTGCGCGATCACCGCATCGATCGGTGGAGAAATTTCCATAACGATTGTGGGAACAGTCACAAATGATTTGAGGGACAAATCGATGAAATAATATTTTCATTCGAATTTGAATGATAATATTGATGGACAAGTTTCAAACTAATTAGCCAAGCGGAGGGGGTTCAAGCCCACTCGATGCGATCATTATTAGCAGCACTTCCGATGAGGTTGTGAATTAGCATTTGATTGACAAATTGCCGCCGTTGTGGTTTATTAAAGAAACATAACTTTGAATTGGCCAACAAGGTGATTATGGGATTAAGGCTACTGTTGAGATCGATTATGGCTTAAAACTTGGAAGGTATTTTAAGGGTTTTGATTGGTTAATTGTTTGCTGAGCTGGCTATTGAAATTTTTTGGGAAATTTTCAAACCCAACCGGTTAAATGGCACACCCTCTTCTGCGGCTATTGCATATGTACTTGGACATATGTAGGTGAAAACAAAACAAAAAACATTCTGTGTCGCACGAAGGCCAAACTATAGCATTTGTGACGGAGATTGTGTGAATAAATAAACGATAAGTATTAATTCGCTTAGAGGCGATTGGGGGTGACTTAATTGGCTCAGAATCAAGCCAAACGCCCGCAGAATATAATGAATGCCAACTACTGGTTTTCGGACAAGAACGAAGGCAGAATCTTCGACTTACAGACTGTATGCCACCGTTCAGACTTGTGTTGACGTCAGATAACTTGACTTTCACGTATTGAGGTAAATACAAATCAGTGCGAACCGACACGCATAGCATTATTGGCTAACAGGTAACGGTCGGTTTTTAAATATTCTACAGGGTGAACTGGAAAGAAAGTTCATCAAACTTATCATCAAAGTTTCATCAAATTCTCTCACACTCGGACTAGTGAGGTCAGGGTCATGTACGATATACATTTTGTCAATCAATTTAGGAGTTTTGATGTCAACTATTCTGTCACACCTTTATTTACTCAGATACTTTACTTGTATACAACTTCATCGAGCTCATAGTCATCAAAAGTTAAAATCTGTTTTAGTTTGTTGCCAGTTCTTGGTTTGTTTACTGATGACATTTGCCTACTGAATTTCGTCCTTTAAGATCAGCTCCCTTTACCACGTTTTGCCCTTCGCAGGTTCCATCGACTACTTTGCCTGCTTATACACTCCCTGGTCCAGTATAACAAAAAAAATCGTTTCGCAGAACTTTTCTTTCAGAAGTCAGAAGTAATAGTACTACTAGCTGTTTCTAGTGCCGATCATGACCGTATCGTTGAGCACATAACAAGGTAAGGTATCATGTGAAGCTCTAACCTTGGTGAAGAATTGAAGGTTTATCAATCAAAGAGTCGCAAATCCACAAAACATGGGACCGTCTTATTTGAAGATGATCCACTTAGTCTGCGCCCATTGAGGTTGTTTTAAAACTCTTCATTCTTGTGGAACTAGCTGAACATTATCCCTTGAATTTCTTGTAGATAGGATCTAGAAGCTCTTCGACAGTGGAGTATTTAGATCCGTCACCATATTTACTTCAAGGATTTAGTGGAATATGCTCGAATTGAGCTGTGCACCATCGAGGCTCCAAAGGCTCGGTTTCCCAAGCATAGCTGCAATGTTAAAATATCCAACCTAGCCCAAGAACTCGTCCTGTACCTTCTCCCACTTTTCGTAATAATTGAAAAAATGGAATTTACCTTCAAGGCTGCCAACATAAAGGCTTCTTGTACCTCCGACTTAAAACTTTGATCTTGAACTACTTCAACTTATATATCAACAGTAGTAGCCGTACGTTGACCTAGGACTAAGTATGGAAGAATAACACAGTGTCTTCGATAGCATAGGCATTAACCACTTAAGAGTGGACTTAGGTAGCAAAACCTGGGACCAACTATACCGTCAACGCGTCAATCTGCAAAACCGCTTAAGATTATTCAAATAAATGTTCGAAGAAACTACAATAGTATCCTGATAAATAGTTAAACGTTTTCGAAACTCTTAAATTGTAGTTTTCGGACTGCCTGCCCACTATTAAGGAGCTTCTATGAGCCCATTAAAAACTAAATTACAAGACCCTTCCCTTCTGTACCCTTCTGTAGTTCAAGGCTGTAAAGAGACTGACATAACGACTTAACGACTATATCTACTTGGAGAGTCTCCAGGTTCCTTCGTGGTTTGGATACCAGTCAGTGCCCTAATCAGAAGAATCCTTTCTTTAAAGTTGTTCGGATAATACTTAAATTCCTCAATCTGTATGGTACATTGACGGTTCAAAATCGTCAAATGGATTTGAAGTCAGGATTTCTATCCTCATCGTTCGGATATCCTACTTCCATCCTTCAAACAGAGGTCCCAAAGAGTGTATCAGGAGAAACCTCTTATCTGACAGAGGTGTCAGAGAGTGTATCAGAAGAAACCTCTCATCTTCTTTGAGTCTAAGTTGGTTTGAAACTGTCCTCCCTCAGCTAGGTGTACAAATAAACAATAATAGCACTAACATGAGTCTCAGGACTTATAGATATACCTAGCAATGAGCCAACGGACGAACTTGCAAGATCCAGTGCCCCATTTCCATATATTGTCCTGAACTCATCATCACCAGCCAAAACCAAGCAAAATTCTCTTAGTGGTCACAAATTGGCTTAAGACATGCCAAGAATTTCATTATTTTCTCAAAAAAAAAGAACGAAAGAGATTCTGGAAGGACTTCCTATCTGGTCGTTGCTCTCATCTTATCAAATACGTTCCGACTATGCCTTGAGGATACTGAAACAGGCGAACATATTTCAAATGAATGTCCCGATATTGCTCGGACTAGGTTCAAACACGTCTTCTGTTGTCACTTTCTCCTCAGCTCAGACAATCCTAAGTTTGATTTATGAACCTGACTTAAGCTAGTAGGCAAATCCAGCCATCGTCTTTCAGGGAATAGCAGTGCTTCTAAAGGCTTCTCCAAAGCCCATCACCCTTTGAAAAACCTACCCTGGGTATATTCCAACTCGGCTATGGATTGCATTAAACGCAGCAAAATAGGTCCAAATCTACTTACAAGAACCACTTAATCAATTGGAATGGCATAAGTTTTGGACATAAACCTAATTCGAAGATGGTCGCCCTCAATTTGTCTCAATTAAGGCCCAAACGAAACCAAACGACTTCAAATGTGTTTTAAACAAGTTAATTGTTTAATTAATTCAAAAGCTCATTTCTCTCGTTAAATCGAGCTTAAAATCTCTTCTCTAATTAAAATGCAAAAACAAAATGAACTAATTGCCTGTGTCGGCTGCATTTGAGCCAATTGATTCCTTTTCCAAATCAAACACTCACTTAAGTGTAACATGATCGAGTGACTTGTTGCCAATTTGTCATTGTTTGTCTATCTACGAGTACCGTGACCACTAGCAAATAATTTGCATTTTTCCTTTGTACATATGTATCGCCGATAAAATCATTTAAAATAAAAAAAAAAAAGAATGAAAAACCAATTTTGTTGAAATTTACAACAAACTTGTGTGTTTGCTAAAACAGTGGAGGCTATAAGAACATTCAACAAAACAACAACAAAATAAAAATGGGAACAAGCAATTAACTTTATTGCCTGGCCTCCCTGCTGTGTGACTCCACTGTGGGTGGGTGGGCCACCGCCACCGCCGCCGTCGCACGCTTCATACATTGTTTCAATATAAGTACAAATATGTACTTGTAATTTATTTTGTTGTAATAATAGTTTAGACAAGACACAATAAAAGAACGAATATTGATTCGTGTTCTTCTTTTTGTTGCTGTTTGTTGTTTCCGAAGAACTAAAACAAAAACCAAATGCTTTCATATCGTAAAACATAGTTTAACGGCCGTATACGATATGTTTACGAGCAACAATTGGATTTTTATGGCAATTTGCTGCCATTCATACACTAGTCCTTGAAGTTGTTGCAAATTTATGGCTTTTTACATTTGTTGATAAGTAAGACATTAACTGCTGTTAATTAGTTACACATTATAGCCTGTTTGGTTTTAACGCCGCTGGTTATTAATTCGCCATTGTGGGATGCATAAAAAATTAGATAAAAAAATGTAATGCCCCGGGTGAGGCTCGAACTCACGACCTTAAGATTATGAGACTTACGCGCTGCCTACTGCGCCACCGAGGCTGTAACTCAGAATGTTCTAATGCACAAGGAGTTTGGTTATGTGTGCTTTTATGTGGTTCTAGATCTTAATTTGGTATTCTATGGAAGCTTTTAAAAGCATTCTCTACTGAAAGCTGAACAGGAGGAAAGCTAAACATTGAAAAGCTGGACGATAATGCGAAATGCAACTGCGTAGAAAAAACCTTTAGGTTATGGTCGTATGAAGAGCTTTTTGGGATAAGCGCAAGTTGCGCTCTTAATGAGAAACCATTGTTGAGAGATAAATGAGTGGAAGGACGAGCGGGAAAGCTTAGGTGGGGATGATTTGCGTGGAGTGACAAAGACCCTAATCACGATCCATTGCGATCAAACTGTTTGCCGATCAAAATTTTATGATATATAAAGCTTGCAAAGCTTTTAATGGATTTCGAATTAAAAGGAGATAGAGATTAAGCTCTTTGATTTGGGGTATGGTTATACTGTTACTGGAAAAGTTAATATAAATATAAAGAACAAAAATTTTCCCAAAAAATATGTTAAAAATTTTGAAAGCTGTTCCACATAAAATTGCCAAGAAGGAATACAGTTTACCAAGCCAATGTGAAGCGTGTCCTGACCGATATAGGACTCAGTAGGTGCATATGTATTCTCCAGAACTAAGCTGAAGATTAGTAGATATAAATAATTGGAGGTAACTAACATTAGAGTTTGGTAGATTACTAAGAATATACCCAGCTTGTTAGTGTGCCTATCAGTGGTTTACGTGCGCCTTCTTGATCTAGCCTTTTCCATGTCTGTTTAGAAGAGAAATTTTGGTAGAGCATCCAAATATGTATATAATAGATTTCGATAATGTTTTGGACCAAGTTACGAACACAAACATAGTACACTAGTTCCGGATCTATCCTGTACTGTCCAGTGAAGAGGTAGCACAATTTTGTAGCTCAAATATGTCGAAATACACACTGTCGTTCGGAACTTGGTGAACGTTCCAATGAAGAACCTTAAGTCTAACCGATAAGAATGCAATTTGTTAGATTTCGGAGCATAAGCCAGTCCTAGAAGATGGTAAGTAAAATAAAAGCCCAGAAATTAATCTATTTGTTGACACTCAAGTTGGTAGAGGTTGCTTTCTACCTATGGGTATCACTTAAGACGTGGTTTTCTCGGATTGTACTGTCCCTCTGAGCCGGTTTAATAAAAACGCGTTGTTCAAATCAATAAATATGACGTGATCGATCGTAAACTACACTGATAGCTTGTAGGTGTTCAAAAACGATCTTGTATATCACGATCATGACTAATGTAAAACTTTTTCCTGATTTGAAAGCCTCATAAGATTCCAGTGACCTTTTGTGGGTAACAGGTATCACTACATCAATGTGATCTGACTATGAGTATTTATCACAATCGACAGTTGCAACCTTGAGGTAGTAAAGGACTTTATCTACCTCGGCTCTTCTATAGCTTCCGAAAACAAAACCTCAGAAAAAAAAGAACTAAGAAGACTCTATATAAGACCCTGATCATCCCAGTCCTAATGTATCGAGCGGAAAGCCTGTGGATGAAGAGATCCTCAGTCGCTCCATGCGGATCAGTCGTTTGAGATGGCTACTACGTGCAGAGCGAATGAACACAAATGCTCTGGCCCGCAGAGTCTTCCAAAATGCGAATCAGTCGTTAGAGATGGTTATTACGTGTACAGCGAAGGTGGCATCCATAAGTAGAAGGAGACCTCAACCGACTGGAGGCAGTTAGCTAAAAATGGGGATAACTGAAGCGACTTGTTGGTTGGGGCCTAGATTCACCCCGAACTGTAGCCCCACCTAAGACGAAGAAGATTGTGAATCCGCTTTGCGCAAACACCAACCAGTGTTCTGGAAGACAGTGATCGAATTTTGACGGGAATGACGTAAGCCCGATGAATGCATAGTTAACCTCCCAATTAATCTCCCCGACAAATACCCCAATCCCGCGTATAGAATAGAAATAGAAATTTTGATTTTAATTGGCAGGCACGTACTTAGATATGCATGTACACGCATTTGTTTATGTATGTATATACATATACATATATGTACATATTTAAATCAATTAATTTACTACTGAGGCATGTTTAGAACCACCCTGTCCCACCTTGGTCTGGTCTATGTGGAATGCCAATTTAAAGCTCTTTTATATAAAAAAAACTGTTTTACATATTTTTATTTCTTACATACATATGTATGTATGTATATGCGTAATGATCTCATTGAGCATTTTCTATCATTTCATCTGCAAAAGTTTTTTAAAAGCACTGTAGAAAAGCTTTTAATCCTTTTGTACATGATCACATTTCGTATTGACTCAAAGTTGCTTAAAGCATAACGCACGCATATATCTATGTAAAGTGCGTTTATTTATACAAAAAATATGTACATACATAGAAATAGAGTTAACAATAAAAGCTTTTTGTTAATACAAGGTTCATGTTGATCATGCGTCCCTGACCTCATCTTACTCGTTCTTACCTTCCGTTAAAAGCTCAACGGTTTTATTACAAGGGCAAGAACTTATTATCTAGTTCCGCACTTTATTGACAACAATATATGTACATATGTATGTAAAATTTTTTTTCCATCAACTATGTATAGAAACTTTTAGATCGAAGCACGCTTAAATAACTTTTGGGCTTTTTTGAGTGAACTTTTCGCATCCAGGAAATTCTATAGGTCCGCTTCTATGCAGATGGTACCACAAGTAGCTTTTCATTCGGCTTTTAAACTCAATCGGTGTCGGCGTGCTTCTGACAATAGTCGACAAAGGAACCTAGTTTCATTCGAAATATACTTAAGTGAATAATAAGTAAACCATTTCAACTAAATGCCAAACTAAAAGCGAAACACGAAAATAATTTATCGCTAATTATCAAATTACACTTTACCGGGTTATTTGCGATAGAAATTCGTTCATTGTTTAGCTTTTTTTTTATAATTTTTTTTATATGTGATTTGTGCGCTGAAAGTTCAAAGAAAGTTTAAGCGGAAATATAACCAAGAAACAGCTTGGAAAGAGAAAGAAAGCTGAGCTTGTAAAGCTGTTTTTTTTTTTTAGTTTGTTAGTGCTTTCCCATTCCTACCATCGAAAACATCATTAACAAGAGCATGAGCAGCAGCAATGGCAGCGAGACAACGGATAACAGTCAAAATAAAAGCTCCGAATCCGTTGGCAGCGGTAGCACTAGGAAGTCTAGCAGGCGTTGCATGTTCGGATGTACCGATGGATCGTCAACGCTTTGCCGTTTCCCCGTTCATGATACCCAAAGGTTCGGTTTTGTTTGTGTATCATTTGTTGTGTGTGGCGCTTCCGAGAGGGGCGGCTGTTTGATATAAAAAAAAAGCTTTTATTTGTTTTAAAAGTGCTTTGAACCATTTTGCTTTGGTGTCAGCTGTTTTAATTTTTCTCCTTCTGTCTCGATTCGGTTTCGGTTTGGCTTCCCATTTTGATATCAAGGGGTAACTGAACTTTCAATCACGTATCTCCAGATTCCTCCAGAGTGTTTGCTTAAATTGAGCGACGTTTAAACAGGAAGGTTGTTGTTTTTTCTTCTGGGATGGGATGAATTTATATCGAAGAGGAAGAGGTATAGCGGGCATAGCCGCATAATAATTCATTTATGTTTGATAGCGTGCCTGTGTGTTTGTGTGCGTGAATGCATTTATGTTGTTTGGCAACTTTTGAATGTACACTTACACACTGTGCAGCGTAACGAGGGTTGTTTTTATCGTCTGCACATGGAGAGGGGACTCGAACTCGCAGGGATTATGTTTTCATGGTGGAAAGCTGCTGCTGCTGCTGCAATGCCGGCATACATAGTATGTATGGATGTATCTATGTACATGTACGGATACATGTGCATTTTGTTTTCGTTTCTGTTCGTATTTCCTGCAAGGGCATTGGAATAGTGTACATTTTTAGATGCAGAAATAGGTTGGGATTTCTTTGTTAATCCATCCGATGGCATTGGAAGTTAGTACATAGATTGGTATAGTTCGGTTAAGGCGTTTACTCTGTTTTGTGTTTTTTTAGTGAAAAGTTTTAGTCTCTTTGTTGTTTGTTGGTAAGAAGTCAGAATTTTGGTGTTTTGATGTTGATTGGTTACTTTTTTTTTCGTTTTCAATCTTTGTTTTGATTTTCCATTTCAAGTGCACGCTGAATAGTTCAATGACTTTTGGTTGTATTGCTTGTTTTTGTTTACACTGTGTGTCCATGTGTGTCTACATACATTATGTTATTTGGTGGGCCATGTGAAGGCTGGTGGTGGTGTTGTCTAGTTGGTAGGTGAGTCCAATGAGTAATAGAATAATTGCTCAGCGGAGAGATTAAAACGAAAACTGCTTTGGAGCGTGTGCTAAAAGATAAACATGTTGTTATTGTTTTTCCTGTTAAACAACCTATCATAGTTTGTAATTATAGTGTATTTCGGCGAGATTGGGATCACAGTTTGTTTGTGTAGTAGCAAAATCGATATCTCGGTATTACTTTCGTAACAAATGATGCAAAATGGCGGTGGGATAGTGTTTGCTAGGTTTTTTTTTGTGCAAAATAAATGCCTCGTTGCAGCAAGGATAAACATTTTTATTTGGTTAAACATTAAAACCGTTGTACCTTCTAGAACAAAATAGTATGTCTGTAGTCTGGGAAGAAACCTGGACCACCTTGTTTCCTGTTTCCGTGTCTCAGCAAAATTTAAATGTTAGCTAAGTGTTTTCAAAGTGCAATAGCCGGTTCTGTTCGGTTCGGTAACGAGGAGTGATAGCAGTGATAGTTTTACAATTCTTTAACAATATCGATGTTGTCTTCTCAAAACTTAGCCGTCAAGAGCGCTGGTGCCTATTGGGTCTAAATATCGTAACCATTTTTGACAACTAAAAGTCGATGTTCCTGTACAGCTTCTACTGTCCAGCGAAGAATTTTTCCCTCGAAAAGACTGGGAATGGGTTCATCCGTATTACTGATCAAGGTCTTATGTATAATATATGGTAGACTCGGATTTCAAGCCCTACAATCAAATTATGGCAGAAATGGGCTTACTGACCCAAACCTTTGCTGTTCACGTGATGAATTTTAGGATATTTTTAGGTAGCGGGTTCGTTTGTTCACTGGACCTTATTCAAGGATTGCGTAACTGGTACTCTTGGGGCTTGAACATGCGCATAGGAAGTGTCTCTGCCTCTGTGTAGGTTTGTGGGGCTGATTGTCGTTCTACTAAAGCTGTGGCCTGTGAGGATAGAGTCAGCTGTGGTCTGTTTGACAATAAAAATTTTTTTAGTTCCTTCAGTGTCAAAGTTTTTTTAACGATGTGGCGCGAGGTAGGTGTGCAATGTGCATGTTCATGTCATGAAAATCCGAAGTAATTTTGAACATCATAGGGATAAGGGGAGTGGTGGACCGAGTGGTCTATTCGTAGTTCGTTTGATTCTGAGCCTTTCTTTATCACCTTATCGGCCATTCCATTCCAGTCAAAGCCCATAAGTTACAAAATCCTGCAGAGTGTGATGCTATGGTGATTTGCAAGAATTTGTAGGTACTTGCATATGTTCTCAGTTTCTATGAATTAGGAAAGCTTCAGTTTCAAAAGGTTGGGGTGTTAGCTGCAATCACTGAAAGAAGTTCTTCATAACAGTTTGAAATCAGTATTCGGGACTGTTTCAGGACTTCAAACGGTTCCTGCCTAGTACACCTGCCGACACAGAGCTCTATTACATAAACTTCTACATTATGGACTGCAATACCCAAAGGCTTAAGCAAAATGGAGTCGAGTGCGGTAAAACCACCAAATTTGTATCCTTAAACCAGGCAACCGGATGGGCAACTGGGACTATTAGAGAGACTTTTTGATCCCTCTATGTACTGGGATGGTTATTTGTAAAGTTAGCAACGGAACAGGTCTGATGGCTGGTTTAAAGATAAATATTTTGCTTGGACTATCCTCTAAAATTGAAAGGTCTTGAGTGAGGCCATTTCTGATGTTTAGTTAGGTCTATTGTGGGCTGAGTTCTGTTCCAACCAAGTCATAAGTGGAATGTGCATACTTTAAATAAATGCACTGAACCACCTAGTACTACTCTACTGATTAACTTGACAGGAAACTGTTCTAGAATTCGAAATGTAAACGTATGTAACTATACGTTTTTAATTTCTACAGCGTTCTTTAAATTCAGTCAGGATTGATGTATCTATGTATGTATGTACATATATTAACTTTTCCTCACCAAGTTTCTGTACATAGAAGCTACTTCATCATCATCATTTTCTCTCATCTCCTTCCTTCCTCGGCGCTTAGTTCAGTAAACGCATGTTTGTCCACAAAAACAAAAGAGTGATCCAATACTGCTTGTCTGTGACCAGGACCTACAAAGTACGCCACCTTTGTTCCAGAATAGGCTACCATTCTCCTCCATCTTTTTCATAAATAATTAGCTAAGCAGTTTCACACTCCGACTTGTGTGGAATTTTTAACTGAGCTCTTCTTAAATTTACGGAAAGAAAAATATATTTTCTACACAACTGACCTCATTAACTTTTTACACTTTTTTCCATATCACGGAACGACATACATATTTAAAATAAAATTATTTGCTTGCTGTCTCCGTTTACAGCTTGAATTTCTAGGTTATTCCATTAAAGTAGCTTTTCCACTCAAATTACGAGTATAAGCTTACCATGAAGTTCTGGTTCAAGCACGTGGTGCTTTGCTAAATTTATATCCCTTGTAGACAACTTTCCAACTTTTAAAGAAGGACAATATGATACTGCTACTGAAATGTGTGCAAAGCCTGGGAATTCCCAATTAGTCATTCTCCTTTTAATAGCCATGAATCTAAGGAGGGGTACTTACAGACGACATAAACATTTAGTCAGAAGCAGTGCACGATTTGTACCGTAAAACAGCTTTACGGAGCATTTAAATCGTGGAGCCAGTTACAAAAGATCAAAGCGGAAATAATTGCTTTAGAAACGCACTTAAATTCGCTTCGGAACAGTTGCCCTGTGCCACAGTCCAACAACACCCGCCACTGGGCTAAAAATAACTCTCGTTGCTGTGAATTATGGAACAGCTTGTGGAGTATCACTTATATAGCCTAACCCCATTGGAATAGATACATACTTCTCGTAAGCTCTTTAAAATTAGTTGTTTACTCATCGATCGAACTGCTTCCAATTGTCTAATGCGTCCCACATTACGGTCACACATGCATATCTAAGAAACAGTGCACATATGTACATATAGGTAAACAGTCTCATCGCTTCTAGTAAGAGTTCCCACCCAAGAAAGTGCAAGTTGAACTTTTTGCAAAGCACCCTACCAACGGCATATCTGTAAACTAATACAGATTCAAATAAAAGTACAAAAATAAATAAGAAGCTTTTAAAAAAGTTTAATAAATCGTTCTTGCTTAATCAATAAATATGCTAACTATTTGTTGTTATTCTTGCCCCCTCCCTGTGCAGATGTCAAGACTGGATCGATTTCTTTAGAGTCAGCGAGGAACACATCAAGAACAATAGTTTGGTCAATCTTCGCGTTTGTATGAAACACTTCAAGGAGAAGGTAACAATGATAAACGGAAAAGTAATGCGGCATCCTTCGGTCGATAGTATCAACTCAAACCATTCATCAAAAGGAACGAAGGTAAAGGACGACTTTTTGTTGGATTTCACAGGCTCAGAAAGTAACTTTCGTTTGTTTGTTTATTTCAGCGTTCCAGACATAGTTCGGCTAGCGGTTGGAATGGTGCCGGTTCAGCTGCATCATCCGTCCATAGTGACTACACATCAGATTCTGAATCCAGATCGAAACGAAGCCATGAATCAAATACAAAAAAGCTTCCATTGGGCGATATAAACGGTGGAAATCGTAAACTTTTCGTTATCACACAAAGTGACGAGAATAAGACTGAAGGTGGCCAACAGGGACAGAAGAGTAAAATGTTTCTGATTCTAGAGAATGGCGACGATAATGATGAAACTAAGAAACACCAGAAGATAACACTTATCGCTGATAAGTCTGATGCACAAACTGCCGAAAGAATTGAACAATTGCTGCCGCAATTGATTCAACGAATTCAATATGGCAAAGAGCCACAGAGTCCAAAGGAGCCAGTACTCCTTCTCGACTCGGAAGATGACCAATCCCAGCAGAGTCTGCAAGAAGAAAAGAGTGATCTGCCAATTCAAATACAACGAGTTGAGACATTGGCCAATATTGCTCCACCCGTTGAACCAAAAGCAGTTAATCTATCGCCAGACTTTCTATTCCTTATGAAAATGGTTCCAAAGCTAGAGGCCATTGCAGAACCAATCAAGACACATATCAAGGATAGAATCGAGAGTATGCTGACGGAGCCATTACATGAAATTGCATTTGAGGATTCGTATGTTCCACAATTAGGAAGCGTTGTGAAAAGCTTTGGCAGTACGTAGTTGTACGTGACGGAAGGTTTTCAAATAAAATTATATTTTTCTAAGAATCTTAAGGTTGCTTTAATGGGTTTGGATAGCGTGGGGGGTTTTCCTATGGAATTAAGGTTGAAAGTTTCCACTGCTTATTTTAAGGAAACTGAGGGTGATGGTTTGTAGTTGGACGCCATTATTCCCCTGTACAATCGGAAGTAATAGTGACAACCGCTTAAAGCATACTCCCAGCCGTTAACGATAGTTGAAACGAAGGTTGTGGGTTCTGAACAAGCTGATACCTTAAGAATCTCTATAGACAAAGTTTTCGTCAATACCTTAATCCTTTAAGTAAGTATCACTGGAGAATTAGCCGAAATCCTTTTACTGCATGGATCGTATTGGAAAGGTAGTTTTTGCAATACTTTTATGGATTGAGATTGAAGCTGAGAGCTGTAGAGATTGGACACATCGTTGCCAATATCTGCTAACTGTTGGTTTCAGTCTAATCAGCCTCGTAAAAGAAATGATTTCCAAATAAATAGGTAGGCAACTTTAAAGAAGAATTGTATATTACCACAAAGCGTGGCTCCTTCCAGATACAAAACAAATTACGACCAACTGAAGGTTATAGTACAAGTATGTTGTATAGTCCTAGACTTGCAGGATTTCGGTCAATATCGAGGAGAGCCTTAGAAAGTCCCTTTCAACAGACACAACAATATTATTGAATTCTGGAAATACATATATACGTTGGTCGTAACTTTACAATTCATTTTCCAGTATTTGATCCTCCAAACCTCTTTCCCATTCCAAGGGCAAAAAGGTAAGTATATCGCAAAAGGTAAGGATATTCATTGTCGTGTCAATGGATTAACATAATGCCATTGAATATGTCCTATTAAGGGAAAACTGGTAACCGATTTTCAAAAATCAAAAATCTGAATCACCCACAAAACAGGTAAGTTAAAAATCACAGCGTTACACCATCTCGCCAAATAGAATAAAACGATCATTGTCGGCAAAAAAGATGGCAATCTGCTAGATTAGAACTTGTGCTACAAAGCCATCAAGTACCCTTGAAACCAAAGTATTTACTTCTTACTTATTTGTCTGGAGTTTCGTCGTTTCGTCGTTTCGTCATCTCGATCATTTTCCAATTAAGCGCGCCACACCTCTTCCTATAATGTGTCGTATCGGTATGGATTGGAAGACTGTTTAGGCCAAACCGTTGAAGAGCCATACGTGTCACAGTCATCTAAGCACCCGTACAACTCGTGCTCATATCCCTTTTACCATCTTATCAGACAGGGCCGAATATCAGTCGAAGATCCTTTCTCTCAAAGGATTCAAGAGAACCGGTTCATTCAATCAACACTATAAATCAGATCAAGGTCTGTTGCCGGTTGATTGCGGTCGATCACAGCAATCATTATTACTCTGACCTGGAGTTTGGCTCTGATTTGAATTTGCCACTGCCTGTGCAGAATAACACACCCAAGATCAAATTATTTTTTAAAAAGTAAAAATAAATTCTTCTGTGGATCACCAATCCGTCGATCAATTGTGCCTCTTACTGGTTCTGAATTATTCTGTGGACTAACCTTCCAATTAATTAAGACCACTTGAGTTCTGCGATGAAAATGATAACTGAAACCATCCTACAGTATCACCCCAACTATAGTCTCCCAGAGTAAGGAAATCTCTTGATATTGTCTTGAAAAACAAGAAGCCCTCGGGGACATTCTCTCTCTGTGCCTGGTCATTGCTCAAGCCGAACTGAAAGAAATCATCACTCCATGAGATGTCGACCACCTTTTAATCGAAACCAGGCAATAGCGACCGGATATTCTAGTGACTAATGAAATGCTTTCAGAACTCTAGAGTACTCCAAGGTCTCCCTAGATCGAAGAGCTGGGCGTCCTATCCGTCCAAGGTAAATATACTATTCGATGTTCTATATACTTACATACGAATGTATATACACGCAGGATATGTGTACTTGTACCAAAGGTTATTGAAAATGAAAAGAACCACTCGTGCATTCGAGTCGTGTTCATCCACCAAAAATTAAACAAATTCACATTTTTTTTTTTTACTTTTTTCTTCAAAGAACTATATTCAAATGAAAGCATATTAATTACAAATATAATTGCTTCAAATTTACAAATATTTACATTTATATATAACAATTGTGTTTTTTTGTTTTATTTTCTTCTGTTTGCTGGGAAACTTGTTTGTTTCCTATTTTTTTAATTTTTCAAGTTGAAATGTTCCAATTTTACATTTGTTTTTTTTTTTTTTTCTACAAAAATCTAAATTTTTGAACCGTTTTTTTGTTTTATTTATTAAATATACAGTTTTTTAATATTTCTAAGTGTAAGTTTTTGTCCAATTTTTTTTTCTAGAGTTTTTCGCGAATGATTTCTAAAATTATTTCATTCCATTTGTTATACATATAAACTTCCAAAAGAGAAAGAATATTTATTTTTTTAAGTAAAGTAAATTAAATGTACATACATAGTTATGTTACAACTTTTTGTTTGTTTGTTTATTACAATGCTGACTTGATCTTGGTGCTACATGACAATTATAGTTAGAAAAAAAAAAAACAAAATTTTAGGTTGTTTTTTAATAAATTTATGAAATAATCAGAAAATACAAGATTTTGTAGACTTTTTTTTGTTTAAATAATTTTTTTTCTTGGTATTCGTTAGTGCAAATACGTTAAGTACATGGAATTATGTGTTGCTAGCAACAATATTTGAATATTATTATTTGTTTTGTGTTGTTTTTTTTTTAAATTTTCTTGTGGTTAATAGTTTACTTTCATACATATATATATATATATATATAATAATTACTTGTTTTGTATATATGTATGTATGTTTATCATTTGGTTATATATAATATAATATTATATTTAGTAGCAATGCATACCGAAACACATAGAACTACATAAGAATAAGGGGTTTTTGTTTTGCCAGTTATTTCTTTACCCTTAATTTTAGTTTAAGATATTATTTTTGTTTTCTTTACAAATTGTTAAGAACATCATTCATTAATTTTGTTTCTATTTTGGTACATCTTTATAAACTTTTATTCTAAACACAACATCGAAAAGCATTTCAAATTGGGTTTATTCTTTCTTAATATGTATTTTTGAGTTACTTCTTCCTTTTTTTTTTTTCTTGTTTTGGTTTTTGTTTCATTTATATCAACAGCCTTTTGGTTTTTTTTTTTTTTTTTGTTTACTTGTATTTGATTTAATTTTTAATATCAAAACGAAAAATTGTGATTTTTTTTTCTTGTTTGTAAAAAATGAAATAAATATATAAATTTTAATAGTTTATATTAGTTTTGGTGTTATAATAACATTTAGTGTATTTGTTAATTAATGTGGAATATTTAGATTGAACACTGTTCATATCTGTTTAGCTGCCATCACACCATTGAATTTTGTATTTTTTACAGAAAATTAGTCAAACAGGGTGGAGAGAAAGTCTTAAGTTCAACTTCAGTAACGTTGGGGTGTGATAATCAAATGAGGAAATATTGTTTCAAGACTAGGTACCAATTGAATTGAAATGAACTCTGAAAAATGCCCTTTGTAGGATCCTTACTCGGTATTTGGTGTACAAAGCATTCACTGTGGCCAGGATTCTAGTATTCATTGCAAGAGTATATACGAAAGCGATTTGCTTTCCACTTTTTGATAACTCAAACGTGGAAAGGCTTCTAAAACTCTCACTTTTTGAAGGAATCATTACTGTAATGAGTTAAATAAAAACGCAGCAATCTGATTCAAAGATTGTAAGGCGTTATAACAGCACGAAACTTCTTTGGAGTTTCTAAGCCCAGCTTACGAATCCAAGGCCTTAAACTTAGGCATCAGAGACAATATGGATTTGTTTCTCAAACAAGATTAAGGTTGGTTTAGCCACGACTTCGGGAGTATAAAACTCAGCCAGAAAGGCGATTGTATGCTTTGTATTGTTGGGAGAAAGAAATCCACCTCAAAGCACATTCAGAACCACACTTGACCATGTTTCACGGTCTTGCGTTTATGTATGGTAAGGTCTTGAACTAGGAGAAGGAAAAATCCTTTCATTAGCCTGGTGAATATGATAATTTCTGTCTCACTTCCAAAACTCTATTTATGGCTCCATAAGTTAAAGTGGAGCTTAAGCTGGCGGCATGTTCGAAGGGCGCAGTTTGTCTCGTCTCCTTGATTATTCTAGTTTAAAACTATTTGCTGTCATCCATTTCGCCAACAAAAAAAGGCGAAAAATGTATCAATGTTGCTATGAAACATAGGAGTTTTGTAAAAAAAAACATTTCAGTTTGTATACAAAACCAAATTCGCACATAAGTTAAACCAAAAACTTCCTCCCTACCCTGTGCATTAATCACTTACCATTAATGAATTTGTTTTTACTTGTTTAATTACTATTTCTACAATTTATTAAAAATTTATATATTTTTACTTTAACAACTACTATCCTGAGTACAAAAATGTGTATGAATCTATTTTTGTTTATAAATATCTATTACAATCGGTTGTGGGGTTAGAGAAAACATGACAAGATTTTAAGAATTTTAAAAAAAGTGAAATCAAAAGACTAAAGAAAAACCATTTAAATATTATTTATACTTAATATTGTCCGTATTATAATTTTTTTTAAAATTGTGTTCTTAGATAGTTTTTTTTTGTTGGTATTACATTACATTACACTGTCACACCATGCAAACATATTTATTGGGTAATTAATTGTAAAAAGCTTTCTTTAATTGGTTGGTGATAATCATGTACTTTGTGTATAAAGATTACACAAACTTATCCACTATATTTTATATGAATGTATATATGTTTTATATAGTTTGTTTTTTTTTTACATTAAATTACTCTTAATGTATGCATGTGAGTTTAAGTGTTAATTAATGTAAATATTTTAAAGAAGGTACGATTATTATTAAACACATTTTCTTTATTATTATTATTATTATTTTGTTTTTGAGGTACTAGATGATGAATTCTAAATATCTTTATATATTATGTGTATGATATACATTTATAATATTTAATAATAATTTTGCAATTTTATACAAGGAGTGAAAGACATAAATTTGATTGGTTGCATGTGTTGCAAACCCAAATGTACAAGTTTTGTGTTTTGTTTTTTGTTTTTTTTTTATACATACATTTAATAATAACTCTTACAACATTAATTTACATGTAGAAACAGCCATCAGTTAATTTTTTTTTTATATTTTTTCTGTCTATATACTTTAGTTTAAAAGTGTAGACATACATATATATCTTATTAATTTAATATGAGAGTAAAAAAATACACAATAATTTTGTTTCTTGTTTTATATTGTAAGTAAGATAAGAAATATCTAATGTTATGCGTGAGAAAGGAAATAAAAATATTGAATCTGAAGGAAACCTGTCCGAAATTTTAGAAAAAAATAGAAAAGAATAAATATTGATAAAGTTCCTTTACATTAATTTGTTTTGGCTAAAATGCTCAATCATTTGACCAGTTTATCGTCCACACAATCCATTTCCCTCGGATCACAGCCGAAGGTATCAGCCGGTAAGTAGCAAATTCCATGTTTTCCTATTTGTTAGTCGTCACTATTCAGATATCTTGACAACATTTATAGATGGATTATAGGAACTATCCTGCCTTATATACACTAAATTAGGTATATCTGCTAAAGACCCTGTCAAGCGAACTATTTGAATGTCTTCAGTTGTTCCTAATCGAAATTCATCGACATTAAACCGCATGTGAAAGCACTCATCCCCCGAAACTTTCCAAGCGGTAGTCGACCTTTAGATTTCGAGAAGGATCTCATCCGGGTGTCTTGTACAGTCCATATCGAGCAAAAGGAGACCATAATTATTTAGTTAGGGCCCGATATGACGTGGAAGACAATCCCAGCTTGTAGTGTGTTTCAGAAAGAAAATCTACTCGGAACTGAATGCATATCTACTCAGTCTTTCCTAGTCTTTCAACGTATCCTCATAAAGTAGAGGTTATTCATCACTTACTAAATAGAGACCACCACAAGAGAATTCATCACCTCGTCAAAGAGTGACTGTGCCAAATGTGTAACTCCAATATCTGCCCATCTGCACCCAGTTACGGTGGAGGTGTTTTGCGACATCCTCAAAGAGAGCTATCCGTATCTTATGTAAACATGCCGCATAATCTCAAATTAAAGAGAAAATTTAAGGAAAAGTTCAAATGCTGTAAAAAAAAATTGCATCCCGGCCCGTCTCTTACAAAAGTCACACTAAGTTTGATAAAAGCCCTTAGCTGTGACCAGTATGACCAAGCTGATTCCCAGTTCTATCATCCTATCGCAAAGGAATTGCTTTTGATTTGCGTAAAGCATCAAAGGCAGCTTGTGACGCATTTAATTCGTTTGTCTTACAGTTATGAGAAAGCTTTCTTCGATTTCTTGCAACTACTATGTATGAAGAAATGTTCGATGAGCTTGTCAGACGCGTCTGTGATACAACAGAAGGTCATTATTCAGTGAGAGGCTGCACTAGACGCTTAAGTTCACCGGTAAACACCAGTAAACCAAAACGGCACGATTTACCGAATGGCGTGTGAGACAAATGGATTGTTGGCTTCATAAATGGAAATCAATTCAACAATAAAAACAAAACCCTTCCCTCTTTTCAATCCAACAGACACTACCCTAGTCTTGCCATTCACTTAATCCCGATACTCGTCCATCGATATTTATTTTTCAACCATAAGCATGACTGAGGCTTAAGGTTCAAATCAAAGGAGCGACTAATTACGAGAATTTTCCAAAATAAAATAAAAAAATTTCAATTGTAATTGTAAACTACATCAACTCGAAATATCTATCACATTTGTTACGTGTGTGTACATACATATATATACATATATAACTACTATGCAAAAGTGATTAAATAAGCTATGTTCACTAAAAAATTTACGTGTAACTTTGTTTTGTTTTGTTTTTTTCGTTCATTTAAATGCATTTGCTGGATGAATTGGCGACTTTTATCTTGTTGCTGTTAAAAATGTACACCTTACGATCTAGAATATTTATTCTATGTATTTATGATTTCAATATTTATATACAGTGTGCATATAAATACAACACATAAGAGAAAAAAAAAACAATAACAACCAACTGAATAGAAACAACCAAAAAAGACGAAAAAAGAAAACCACACATTCATTTACTTTTTAGAAAATATAATTGTTTTTATTTTGTTTTCTTTTTATTATTTATTATTTATCTACAATTCTTTAATGTATATTTATTAAAAACTTAAAAGCTAAAAATATATAAAATCAAATCAAAGAGAACTTAATTTTAGCAAAACAACTAAAAACTATAAAACTATTCGAAATGAAATGCGATGATTACATGAATGATGGATTAAAAATTAGTAATCTTTTTTTTTTTTTTATTTTTTTCTATTATCTGTTTAATAAGTTTATAAAGTTTTGACGAATACACCAAAAGAAAAAAATACAAAAATATACGTTTATATCTGTTTAAGTTGATTATAATATAATGACCAATAAAATATATTTTTTTTTAGATACAGCAATAGTTTTGTTATGAATAACAAAACAATTTAAATATTTTTATTGGTTATGTAATGCAAGTAATGCGCTTCTTTTTTTGCAAACTGTATATGCAACAGTTTGTGTGTTTTTTTTTAATATATTTACAAACAAAAAAGTAATCCTATCCTAACAAGTATAAAGTTCAATTGAAAAGCATGGAAAATATTTATTAAAACAAAGAAAAAAAAATACATTAAGTGCTATCTGAAAATTAAACAAGTAAAAAATAAAAATATGTATTTATTTATAATGGCTCTGTAAGAAATTCGCATCACTTGAGAATGTATTCCTTTTTGTTTTCATTCAAAATCAAAGTGCTTTCTTGTTTTGTTTGTTTAACTTTATACATAAAATGTTTATATGTTTTAGGAAACGAATTTGTTTTGTTTTTTGTGTTTTTTTTTTTTAAATAAAGAAAATATACAATGAAAGTGAAAAAATTCCCCGAACAGAGCACATGCAATGAGATCGATATGAAAGATTGATAAGAAGTGTTCGTTTGTATGATTATAAATATATATTGGTATTTACTTTGCAAACTATTTTATTTATTATTTAATGGAAATAAAAAAAAAAAAGAACAAAAAAACCTATTTCCTCTGTATTAGCAAAAAGTTTGTTAAATTATTATGCATATATACATATTTCTGTGGCGTTTAGTATTGAAAATTTAGTTTTTTACTTTCGTAATTCGAATGTAAATGAACTTCTGAGTGTTTTACGCTTACATATCTCTAAATTAGTTATTTAAAATTATGAATATGTATACATTTATATAGAATTTTTGTTTTGCTTTAATATTTACAATAAACCAATTTGAGACAAATTTTATTCTTATGCCGAGTGTACAATGAGAGAATGATGTAGAATATGATTTTGGTGATTTCTGTTGTTTAACATAAAATTCCATTCAGTTCTTATTTCTTTTGTTTTTCCATATTTCTTAGAGTAGAATTTAATTTTTGCATACTTAAAACGATTTTGAAATGAAAAATCAAAAACTTAGAAAGAAAAATTTTGTACTATCTAAATATTTTGAACCAAACACAAATGAAAATCAAAAGAAAGTTTATTGAAATTTTAATTTAAAACTCTTACCAATGTCTTACATGTTGGGTTTTCTTTTGAATTTAGCAATTTAATAGAAAATAATGTTTATTAAGCATTTGAATATTATTTAAGACACACTATATTTAGGTACAAGTAATAATTTATTTATTATTTATTAATTTTCTTTGCAATTTCTTTTTGTTTTTCTTGTAGTATTACTATAAACCTAGGGCATCGAGATGTCCTTTGATTTATCATAAATTGCTTTCTCCTGGGAGAGAGAGAGAGAAAGAAAGAGAGAGCGAGAGAGTAAATGATTTATGACAAATTTTACAAATTATATAGACTAAGGAAAAAGAAATAAAATTCAGTCTTAAAAATAGTATTTATTTTCTAAACTTAGAATCAAAGTGTGAGTTTTTTCTTTTATTTTTTTTCATTTACGGAGAACTATTCCTTGTTACCGAAAAAGTAATTTAATTAATTATTTTCTCATTTAAATTAAGAGATAATTTTGCAGAAATTTTATAAGTAATTAGTTAGGAATATATGTAAATTTTGTTTACTTAAAAAATAACTATTCACTGGGGCAGTGTGTCCACTTGTTTCGTACATCGTTTTGTAATAATGTACATAGTTTTGTTTAAACTTACTAATCATAGAGTAAATTATACTAAAATTAAACTAAAAACAAATTTTGACAAAATTTACAATAAGAGAACATTTGTAGTTTTTTTTTTTTAAAGAATAAAACAAAGGAGTAGGAAAGACATGGAAATTCAAGCCCAGGATCAATTTTACTAATTTCGTGAGCTTTAAAACATAGAAAGAAAGTCATAGAGAATAGTGCACATTTAAGTTTCGATCGATAGCTTAGGCATATACCTACATTTATTCCATGAAACACAATTGGGCTGGCTTGTATTTTGATGCATACCTCTTAGATATTTTGAGTTGAGATCAATCAATCAATTTAATTAGGAGATCTTAGATGGGAGGTAGTGAAATATCACTTTTCTGGTCATAGTCGCGTTCCGCTAAATGTTTGTTCTCAGTGCGCATTAAGCGGTTATACGTTGAAAATATTCAGCTTTTGTGTTTGGTCATGAGGAAGCAGAAATAAAAGGAAGATGCCAATGGACTATGATTATGAGAACGAAATTGAAAAATTGTCTCAAGTAATGTTGAGTAGAGCCTGAATCTCCTCTTCAAAAATAAAGAAAAGTCCACGGGATACTGTCGAGAATGGGAGAATGGAATATCTTAAGCAACTTGAGACTTTCGATTTATGGAAGCAGCAGTTGGGCCAAAATAATATTTGATCTAGCTGCTCACAATCATTTTTTATTGCCTTTTTTGATAGCTCTCCTCTGGAATATTTAGTTAGACGGTTGAGGGAGGTGAACCATGAGGAAACGTTTAGTTTGAGAATCAAACCTTGAACTCTCATTCTGTTAGCGACCCTGAGAAGTAGCCACCCCTTGAACCGGTGTCTGTGAAATTTTTTAGAGATTTTCTAGCCAAACGATGTCTTGAATAAACACTGAAAGATGGATCGGGAATGCATAGAGGTAACAATATGAATGGTAAAATTGGCAGTGGATTTCTTCTAGATCTAGGAAAGTCCACTTAGGAATAGATAATACGTTAGCATAGGGCGCCAATTAAAGATAAACGGTGATACAAGGTCTAAGTGAATCGCAATTAAGCGTATGGTATATGATTGCGTAGGTATATCAAACTGTATGTAGGATCGACAAGAAGACATAAGCCATAGGAAGTAAGAAACAAGTTGTAAACTCATAATGAAAAATTTGTGGAGGAACGGAGATTAGCAAATTATCGAATATATTCTACTTTTTTATATAATTTTGCCACAGAAGATGGAATCAAGAAAATAATCGTCTTTAAAACGTCTTCTGTCGGAGTTTCATGCAGCACAGTTAACAAGGCATTCTATCACACCAAATCATCTGTGATCTGCAAACTCAACTGCTTAGAAGAGACCGATGTCTTATACTATCTCCTGACATGGCCAATGAGTTATATTATGGAAAAAGCTATTGTATAATTACCAGACGTATCATTACGGCTAATGTCAGTCGAGTGTATGAAGGTGGTTCTTTATGTGGAGCAGCATATCTTACCATCAGAGGATCTTTTGATATAAGGAAACATATTTTCCAAACTAAAACGTATTATGTTAATAGTGAAGATGGAATGCATAAAGAGCCGCTGAAGGTGTTGATAGGGTATTTTGAATATACAAAAATGATTCGCATTGCTTTGATCACCAACTTTATAGTCGGTAGATACTCGGAGTTGTTATCTATCCGCTGCTTGCCCACTGGTCAAGAGGCTCTCCACAAGGCTTAGCTATATTTTCGGACTAAAGAGGATTATGAGAGACCTTATTGCAAATTGCTATTCCACCATAAGGAAATTGCGTTGACTAAAACTGTAGCTGCTACCACGAACTCATCACATAGGAATTGTAACACAGGTGATAGTCCACTAGATGGAGACATAAAAGAGCCTGTTGTCAAATACTTGCAAATGCTGGATTTTCTGATTTAGAAAGGATATTGGTACTTGATAGATTACTGGGCACAGACACTGCACAAGAAGATGAAGATCGACTTCGGCACTGAGATACCCAATAATCAGTCCCACCCCAAACCTGCAGACACTATCAGATAATGTATATAACTCGACAATCAATTAGATCATCTATCTTTTTTGCATATGATATAACTATGTGCACCTCATGGTTATATCCCACTTAATTAAGCCTAATCTTAAACAAAAGTCACAGCTAAAGTAACAAAGCTTGTACTCCTTGAGAATATTTGCACCAAAACGCCAAGTTCTTAGAATGCTCTTACGTGTAAAGTTTTATTTGTTTTCCATAATTCGTCCATCTCATCGTAGATCGAATTGAAAAATATAATTATTTATAATTTTGTGTATAATTTTGTTTTTCCTTACATGTAGTATGTATGCGCATATAAACTAAGCATATTTAAATTACAAAATTAAGGTTGTAAAATACAAGAAAAGATTTTAAAATATAAAAGTTCTCTTAAAGTCAAGCGAAAAATGCATAATTACGCATAAAAATCAAAAGAAAAAAATGTTAAAAAATATAAAATGAAACTAAAAACTACACGAAAATACATAAAATAATGTAAATTTATAGGATCTTTCGTTCTCTTTTCAATTGCATACACATATGTATGTATATAATGTTATTTTTGTTTATGTATTAAATTTAAAAAACTAAATTGAAATCAGTCCATTGTTAAATATTATTTTCATCTTCTTGTTTCAAGTTAAACATTAAAAAATCATTACTTATGTAAGCTTTTTGTTTCTTATTTTCGTTTTGTTTTGTTAATGTCCCTCCCATTTTGTGGTTTCTTTTTCTTACTTTTGTTTAATGTTTAATGTTTACAAGAGTGTTTGCTAATATACTGACACCTCACACAATAACGATGAATTAATATTTTTTTGTTTTTTTTTGTTTTTCCACTATAACTACATTACACTTTTTATTTTATTTAAAATAAGTTATATGTATTTTTTTCGAATATTAGGTTTCTCAATTAGAAAAAAAGAAAAGAAATAAAATTTTTATATATGTAGTTAGGTCATTATAATCATTAAAAGTTTGTAATGAGATTTTTTCTTACAAAGACGACATACATATACTTTTTTTTTGTTTTGTTAATTGAATATTATTTGTAATAGTTTTTTTTTGTTTTAAAATTAAGTTATTTTTTGTTTTTCTTTAAAGTTAACGAATTATTTTAATTATTTTTAAGTTTTTTTTGTTTTTTTTTTTGTTTTCTTAAATTTTTGTTTTCTTGAGGTAAATTTGGCAAACAAATTACGATGATCCATCGAGAGTGTGTTGTTGTTTTGTTTTCTCCATTTTAGTAGCTGGCTGGCTTGTTCTTATTTATTTAAAATTAAAAACGTCTTGTTTTATCGACTAGTGTGGTGAGTAGTAGTTTTACTTATTTCCTCCTCTTTCGATACAATGGTGGAATGATGTTCTCGTTAATTTTTTCATTTTTTTGTTAAAGTTGTCCAATGAAATTTACGTGGTATTAGGAGATTTATATAATAATTGTTTTGTAATGTAAGTTGTGTTATATTTTTTGTTTTTTAGTTAAGAATTAAAATAAAATTTTAATTTGGCAGAAAGTAATCTATTTTAGGCAGCTATCGCCTCATTTTGCCGTCATTCCCATTGATGAGGCGATGGAGGCAGTTCTGAAGGATGGGCGACGGTTGAGCTGTTCGGAAAAAGGAGAAAAAACGAAACGAAGAAGAGAAGAAAAATGTTAGTTTTATTGAAATTTATTTAAAAAAAACATATTTATAACTAGACAATGTATATTATATGCTTTAATTCTTAAATTGTAAAAATTAAAATTTCAAATACAAAATTCGAAGCACAAACAACAAAATACGTAGTAACTATAAAATATTTACATGCATTAAACGTAACGACTAATAATTGTTTATAGATTTTCGTATATGAACTTAAAATAAATAAAAAAACAAAAATGTATGAGAAGGTGTAAACTTAAACATTTTCGCGTGGCGCTTGTGGTAAGGAACTTATCTTTAATTTTGAGATGAACTGCGACTTTGAAAAGAAATCCTAGAAATGGCTTAGAGAATGGAGTCTATTTAAAGACCCGACTTGGTTCTCTTGAGCTTAAAATAATGCCGATAGGGTGAAAACAAGTTTACCTAAGGTTTCTATGGAAGAAGTCGTGAACTACACATAAATTAAAAATATAAATGTCTCATTTGAAAGGAAATACTTTGAAATCAGACGCTTTGAGAACAGTCTTAGATTTGCTGTGATCCGAGGCACTATTGGGCACTATTGGTGGTACATATTTCAGTTACTAATAGTTCCGAATGTTAAACATTTGGTGGTACCTGTTTAAAGCATGAATACTAGGACTTAATTCACACACAGCAAGCCCAACTCGCGTTGCTGCAGAAATATCACACCATGGTATATAAATATTTGACAAGGATGCTGTAACTCACGCTAGTACATCAATTGACAAATTAACGTGTTTGAACGGAGTAATATAAATGCAATTTTTGAGAAAAGGGTATAACTGAATCACCATGGACTGCCTTGTGCTTTCTAAGTATCATAAAAGGCCAAAAAAACACCAGTTAATCCTAATATTTCCAACTCTAAAAGCTTAGAACTGTTCTGAAAGAAGAGACTTAGAACGAACAAGCTGGGAAAGCGCTGAAGCATGTAGAACTTGTTACCATTTTATGCAAGATCGCAAATTCGTAAAAATAAGAAATGTTCTGTAACTGGCTATTGTGCTTCCTACTGCAGAATTCGATGGGATTATGTCTACCACAGTTATTGCTTAATTTAGCTCTTCCAGAAAGTTATATCCACAGAACTAGAAGTTAAATGTAAAGTTGTTAGATTTATGAAAGTGCCCTGAACTTCTTGATGTGGAGCTGAATGGAATGGAATTTAAGGGTCAGCTTTGAGTAAATTTTAACTGACAACCACCTCAGTATATTTATTTGCGAATAGCTTGTCACTTATAATACCAGATTCAGACACTTCTGGAATGACATTTAGTTTTTTAGGAGCTTAGGAACCCGTATGCCAGTATGAAATTGGAAAAAAAAAATCAGGGATTCACTTCGAAAACGTATATATGGAGATAACCTACTAACTCTAAAGATCAAGACTGTATAACTTCCAGGATTCAGTCACAAATTTCAGTGGAACAAGTGAAATAAGATCAAGACTGTGCGACTCTGTTGTTAAGTCTAAGCTAGTCTAATCATCAAATATGTAATCTAATTTCCTTATGATGGCGGCTTAAATATCCACGGAAAACTAAACCACAAGCGCGTTAAATATACTACACAGATCCGATTCATTCTCTTGCACCTAAAATTAATTGTAATTTTTCAGTAACCTACTCCTAAGCTCCAACTTTGTAACTCTAGTCGCTCACATTCCTTGCGGTGCTGTCGATTCAGCATTTCTCTAACCTTTCTGAAGTTCATGTTTCGCGTTTAAGCTTATTTGGATCTACTAAGGGTACATTAGAGACTATATTTTGTCAAATGACCACGCCCTCTGTTAAGAACATTCTCTTCACCAACATGAACTGATTTTGCCTTTTTTAAAGTTTCTACGGTCTTGTTTAAAACGGTTTGAAAGATTCGTGAGTTATGGTTACGAATGGAGACAGCCATCACCACCACCATAGACCGATTTTCCGTATACTTCTTAGTATCGTTAACCTATTCTTTTGTTTAGACTTTAACAACTTAAAATAGAATATAGGGATTGCCCTGCTTAATACAAATTAATTACAAAAAACATAAAAAAATGCCGATCACCGGATAAGTTTTCAGCTGGCAGAGATCTTAAGTTAACCCACCACCATCATCCATATTTCAAAAATAAACTCATTTTAAAAAAAATCTCAAATATTTTACATTTGAACTGTATTTTGCAGTTAGTTCTTTTTTTTTTATTACTAATAATACAAACTAAATAGGAAATATAAACACTGACCTTATAATGGAACAAAAAACGTTTGTAATTTTTTTTTCTCAATTTCTATATGGCTTGAGAGACTCCTTATACCCTATGTTAACCTTGTGACCGTAACCTTGTTAGTCTTATTTATTTTTTTAAGCAGCAAATAAGAAAACAATTGGCTTTAGAACAAGTTGTAATGTTGCCTTCTTAATGGAACTAGATGAGAGTGTTTTTCTTAACCCAAAGCATGGTTTTCTATTTGTGCTACAAGCGGTATCAGCAGAAGCAGTTTTGAAACACTTAATAGTTTTAAGTAATTTTCTGCAAAAATATTATTGTTTTTTTTTTTTGTTTGTATTTATAAGAGACGGAGAAAGTTTATAGAAAATTTGGAATTTTGAGTGTTTAATGCAAAAATACAGTTCATGCTCGTGGAGTTTTATTAATACAAAAAAAAAAGTTCTGAGTTCCCTGAAAAATTTTGTTATGTACTTTAGGAAAAGTAAAATTTTGTACCTAGTTATGTGTATGTTGGGATTTTTTGAATATAGATATACCAAAAGAAGATTTAGGACAGTACGCACTTTAGTAAGAGAATGGAAAAACAGACAACTATACACCAAAACTGCTTAACTCTATTGCACACATTTATGTTTACTAAATAAAAAGCACACCAAATACCACACACTAAACATTAGTGTGACATTAATAATAAAAGAAAAATAATTCATCCAAAGACATAACACTAACAGAACACACATTTTCACATTAAACAATCAAGTATCCAAAATTAAGAACAAATATAAGTAAATACTAAAAAAAGCTGTTTTTGTTTTTTTTTTTTTTATTATTTTGTTTATATATTTATATTTTGGAGATATCTACTAAAAATCACTGCTGCTCTTCTTTATTTGTATTTTTTTTTTGGTTTTTTTCATGACAAAACTATACAAAGAAATTTTGAATATTCCAAATTTAGATTAATTGTAATTTTTAGTATATTTCTTCTGTTTTCTAAAATAAGGGAGAACACAAAAAATGTTTTGTTATTTATTTTTTTTTACAGCCAATTAATAGAATGCTAGCTTTAGTCATAAATATTAAGAAAATGGAAAATTTAAGTTGGTTTGAAGGAGAAAAGATTTAACTGCTTAGGGGAACTTGTGCATGTGGGAGAAGCATCCAACTAGGTGAACCTGCAGAGGGTAATCCTGGAAAAGCCAAGCCTTATTCGACGAAGAAATACATTTTTTAAGTCTAAAATTTTATGAAATGAAACTCCATCTATGGAACAATGGAATGAGGCTTACATGTTGCATTGGAGTGGTTTACGTAACATATTCGACTAGGCGCACTGTGATCCACTAAATATGTTAAGTAGATTCACTCGTGCGCATTATTGCGATATGTATCACTGAGAGTGAAAGTTTACAAGACTGGTCGGACCAAGAAGACTTGTTAGTTGGGACGGACTCCAAGGTGGGGTTGTATTACAGCTTCTTTGCAGCCTAGTTGACAATGCGCTACTAATCAAATACTATTCTTCAGCATCGTAGAACAGTATCAAAAATCTTCTGAAAACTAGGTGTTCGGAAAAAATAGAGGTTTTCATGGTTGTAGCCTTCTTTAGAACTCGACTATCTATCGAAAATTAAACTCTTGAAATAGCCGAAGGTAGTGTCGCACCTTCATAACTAAAAGTAATCGAATATATAGGAGCTCGGATATAAGAGCGATTTATGGTACAATAATGATTACACAGAGAAAAAATGTGGCATATGCCAGGAAAGAAAGAAAAATATCAGACCAAAAAATGGAAGAAAAGCAAATTTCCCTCAGGATACTAAAGAGTCAACATTTCGAAGTTTTATAAAGAATTCAAGCACGATTGACTGATGACTTTCAATTTAGAAGACAGGCTCTTGGAACCAATAAAAGAGGCCTATTCCCGTTTACACAGAGTGGCGGATGTATTTTAGGAGTATTTGCAGCTCCTTACAAACTGATATCAATCAAAGAGAGCGACACGCCAAACGGAAAGTTTAGTTATAGTCGATGAAAATGCACTCGCCCAGATTGGAACAGGTTGGGTTTAAGCAATCATATAAGTGATCTCGACTCATAATTAGGAACAAGGAATGACTGCCATCCTATGACTATTGGCCTGCCCTGCAAATCAAATAACAAATTAGAAAATACTAAGGCCAAGACAAATTCCAAGATAAAATCCACTCCCTTCAGTCGATACGATCTTCAAATACAATATACAATACGGGTTTCAATTCGAGTAACTGTAAGAGATTACTGGAGTAGAAGCCACGCTGGGGAGAGAGCACTATCGAGTCTATGCAGAGGCTTTAACAAAACGCTAAGAAAAAACGAAGAAACAAAACGACCAACACAGTTCAATCGATAGCTTTGTGTCTTGTAAAAAACATAAACTTCAGACATTGGATTTTCTGGAGTTCCATCGAATAAGAACCCAGTAAACCCAGGTTCGAAATCTTAAGTGAGAAGGACTAATGTGATGCTTTATAAAAAAAAACAATGATCGTGCCAGGTGTATGTGCAATATATGAGGCTTTTCATGGAAATCACAAAGTCTAGTATATTGTCTAGTCCCAGCCTTAGATTTAGGAGAACAGGAATGAAAACCAGAGTCTCTGGGCCACCTAGCTGTAGGAAAAATCAAATAGTTGTGTGGTAAAGTCCAAAGTCGATGGCACGGATAAAATGCCTCAAACTAGATAACTATAAACACATATGTACACTTACAAAAACTGATTAATAACTTTTCTAAATATACATATACATATCCTATACAATAAAATTATAAAGCATATATTAAAGTAAAATGAAAATCAAATGTTATTTATGAATCCTTAGGCAAATATGAAATTAAAAATCAAAATCAAGTGTATTTTGCTTTTTTTCTTTTTTGTTTTTGAGTTTCGTACATGCACATATCATATTCGATTATGTATATAATATTTAACATCAAGTGTATGGTGAGTAAGGAAGGAGGGAAAAGTTGATTAAATATTTGTTTTTTTTTTCTTTTGTTGTTTGTGCTTTCTCTTGAAATTTGTTTTAGAAACATTTATTTCATTTTTAGCTATAATTGCGCGCTAAAACAAAATAAAATTGGCCACAATAATTAACAAATTACATTGAAAACAAATTAAATTAAATAAAAGAAAAAAACATTAAAGTATAGTATATATGTACAAAAATAGTAGTATATTTCAACACACCTATTTAAATCTGAATGCCTGATGATTGGATGCAATAATTTTATTTATTTTTGGTGGCGGACAAGTATATATTGATGATTGTGAGATTCTTTTTTTTTTATATATTTTGACTGACTGACTGTTGATAACCATTTGTGTGGTAAGAGTTACAATTTAAAGATGGCAGCAGGGCATTTATTTATTTTTTTTCTAAATATACGATATTTTTATTGTGCAGTATAAAATTGTTTTTGTTTTTTGTTTCTACATTCGATTAATTTATTTCTTATATGTTGACTATAGACATTTATTTATAAATATATTTTTTTTTATGTTATTTTTCTTAAATTTTCAGCATCAACAGCAACAGCAGCAGTGGTACTAGTAGATTATCTCATTGGCTATTTTGTGATAGTAATATTTTTAATAATAATAGTAGTTATTATTAAATTTATTTTATATGCAATTTTTGTATAAGAAGTATAGTGTAAATTTTTGAATGGAAAACATTACAGAACAGAACAATATTTTTTCGTTTTAATGTAAAAAACAACAGAATAAGATAAAGACCGAATTTTGCAAGAAAACACAGCACATTAGGATTTTTGTTTTTGTATTGAAAGACAACAAATAAAAATTAAAAAAAAATAAAAACAGAAACAGAAACAGAAACTAAAAGGAAAGTGATAGAAAGACTGATAGAGTAAAGGAAAATGTAAGACAATAAAAAAATAATTTCTTTCAACGAGTAGTAGAGCACGAGGAACGAAGAGGACTTACCTTGCAAAGCTTTTGAATGCAGCACTTTGAGGATTAATACAAAGTGGAACACGACCGGTTTGTAGTTGCTCCGCTATGAATTTGTGCATTTCCTCTGCAAGAATACAAGAAAAAAAAGGAATTGACATACAAATATTTGTATTTTTTGCTTCTTAAAAGTGTTTATATATCTATTTATGACGAGTCTAACACACAGAACCGAAGGACACATGCTATGTGAGACCTACATAAAGGTAGAAGCTGCTTTCAATAGAGCACCAGATACATGAACTGTCAAGTGAGGGCAGTAAAAAGGAGCCACAACGAAGGAAGGATAGATGCATACACACAAGATGGGACGAGGACATCAGCTGTTCATGGGTTTTCACTTTTCAGGATATCCTGGAGAAAACTCAACAAGTCCAAATCGTTATAAGCCACGTTTTATTATTTGGATGACTTAGATCATTGAATCTTTTGAAAGCGTATGAAAGAAAAGTCCTTCGTAAGGTATTGGGTCTCAGTTGCGGGTCAAATGCTGTAGGGCTATTGGCTCATACATATGTCTTCCTTCAAAATTTCTCCTAAAAAATGTTCACTGACTAGTTTTGGGATTAATTAATAACGCCACCGCACTAGACGCGCACATCCAAAAGTGTTTGAAAAAATGGGTTACGCATACGCCACCGAACCAGATGCGCACATCCTTACTTTACCTTCCCGTGGTACCATGAAAGTCAGATATTCTGATTCTGTGCATCTTACGCACATACGAGCTTAGCGGAGGCTTCGTCAAGCGTATTGGAAAGAGAACATTTTTCAGTCCAAAAATGTATGAAAAAATTGGTTACGCATACGCCACTGCACCAGGTACATACGTCCTCAATCTACCTTCCCGTGGTACGATGAAAGTGCGATATTCTGATTCTGTGCATCCTAGACACATACGAGCTCAACGGTGGCTTCGCCAAGCGTATTGGAAAGAGAACATTTTTCAGTCCAAAAATGTATGAAAAAATTGGTTACGCATACGCCACCGATCTAGACGCGCGTAGTATCACTAAGGAACGCTAAAGTAGCCATAGTTTTATCTAACAGGATTTGTCCTTATTTCTCACGATGATCAGTACAGAGATGTACATATAGTACACCAAGTGTTCATATCAGACGAACTCACCTTTAACTTGTTGCACAGACGTTAGTTTCCTCTCCCACAGATCGTCGAATGGCTGACCAGCTGATGGCTCAACATCTCCCGTATATTGTCGCATACCGGATGAGGTAGTAAAGCAGCATTTACACATGCAAGAATGATACCGAAGACGCCCTTCGTCCAGATACGAATGTGCCAAAGCATCTGTCACCGATATTCTCTTATCCTGAAACAAACAAATACAGTCTACAACTTCAATCTCATTTCAATAAATTTCATATTACTTACGGGATCAAATACCAACATCTGGCACAACAAATGCACCGCCTCGGGTGTCGCATGTGAGCTTAATGTGTACAAAGCTGAAAACGATGGTGCCTTTGGTGCCCTCCGCAACATATGCGTTCGGGCCCCTTCGCATGCATGTCGCATATCCTCCATCGATGGTGTACCCAAAAGTTCTGTAATAAGTTCTAATTGCTGGACAGGATTTTGTGCCTGGAACAAAATACGACGACCCAGCAATTCACCAAATATACAACCCACCGACCAAACGTCCACAGCGGCCGTATAATGACGGGCACCCATTAGAATCTCTGGTGCCCGATAGTACTGTGTGACCACCTCTTGTGTCATGTGCTTCGATTGATCTGGCTCCTCGACACGGGCCAGTCCAAAATCGCATATCTTCAGAACACAATTACTGTTGACGAGTAGATTACCCGGTTTGATATCTCTGTGTAGGATACGGGCCGAGTGTAGATACTTTAGACCGCGCAATATCTGATACAAGAACACTTTTATGTGATCAGCTAAGAGGTGTTGCGGCGATACGATGATCTTGTGCAGATCTGACTGTAGGAGTTCAGTTATCACATATCTAAGTTGGAAATTTTTGGTTAAGGAAAATAGTTCAAGTCCTGTAAAACAAAGAAACAAAAAAACACACAAAAACCGAGTCAATCGGTTCAAAAGTTTTGTCATTCGTTTGACCTGTCCTCCTGTCTATGATTAAAATATTAAATCCTTTTGCCTGCACATCCATCTATTCTATTCTCTACTGTTTTTCTGTCTACCCACCTAACATTATCTCCTTAAAAGTGAACAAAACCATACTCGAGAGGGATTTTCTGTTTTCTTTTGTAACTGAGACTGAATTGGATCCAGGATGAGGTCGTTTTTTACTTGTTCTGTTAATTACTGTTGTTGGAAAATTGAAATATGGAAAGGATTGTTTGTGAAAGTTTTCAGATACAGCTAGTTTAATTAATTCTCTCCAGCCTTTGCGTTGGCATAATGAAACAGGTTGGCACGGACGAGTGGATAAAAACAGTTCAAAGGACTCTTATTTTTTGGGAATTTCGTCGGTATTGTGTCTGTTGTAATCCATATTTCAATGGTGGAATCAACCACAATTACCTACCTAATGCTTTATCCCCAGAGAGGACGGGTGCGTCATTTACATAAATAGAATTGTAAAGCCAAAATAAAAATGCTTTGATTTTAAAGTTGAAATGGAAACATGTAAAAGTATGCAACGAAAAACGCACATCCAGGGGCTTTACGAAAAGATGGCGCTGCAATAGAACGCTTAGAAGTTTTATGAAGCTTTAGGAAAACAGTTTCATTACTTGCATCAGTTTATCTGGTTATTTATGGTACAAATCTGGTGAAAGAAGGGGATCCATTGGAACGACTTAAGCTTGCATTCTGCGAAAGAAAAACACAAAGTAAACAGTGTTCGAAAGCTCTACAAAATCTTCCTATACTTGCTCTCGTTTTGAACTTGACAAGGCTTAATGCAGAGTTCATAAAACGTCCTATGTGCAGAAACGGTATTTCACACCAATTGAAGGATTCTTTCAAGAAACGATACGTGAGACGTGTTTTTAAACAGATATAGGTTATTTCGTAAAGTTCTAACCAGCCTTATCTCCTTATGGTTTTATTCTAGATACAAGGTGACAGTCTAACAGACTGAAATGCAAGTGTGTGCTCTGAATGGTAGTCTAGTGCCAATCTACGCTTTATGTGAGTCCCTAGAGGTCCACAACCGTCTAAAAGACACATACAACATACATCTACAATGTACCTTCTGCAGACAACAATGAAAAAGGACCCACAGGTTCATAACGTAAGTCAAAGTTGTGAATATTTAACTGAATGACCGTCCGACACAGGAATACAAAACTCATTTCAATTCTCGTGAAATCGTTTTCCCCAAAACCCATCAAGGACATTCACCCTAAAATATTCTCCAAATAATACATCAATAGCTCCCATAAAACGGAAGTGAATTCCTTTCAATTTGTCCTTCTATTCCCCAATGGAACTCAACCACAATTATCCTTTCTTTAAAGGAAATAAAGCATTTAATCTAAAGAAAGAAACATCCAAATCATTTGGAATGCTAAATGAAAAGAAAGAAAACATGAAAGCAGAAGTTCAAAGTTACTAGGATGACACATGGTGTACTTGTTCGGGTCTTAAGAATTAAGGTCCTTTCCTTTCATTATGCCGAGACACGAATGATATAAATTTGTTATTCGGTTACGTTGAATGTTTTATTTTTATTTCTTATTTTGTGTATTTTGTGATGTGTTCCCTTCTCCCCCTTGAGGGTCATTTAAAGGACACGCAGCAGGCGGCTATTGAATTACTCTTTTGGGGATGCTGTTACATGGTTTACAAGGATTATTTACGGGCATGAAATTTAATTTATCGAAAACAAAGGATGTAGCAATAAAACAACAAAAAAGTCAGCCAAACTTTTGAGTTAAAATTTTTTTAATTGGACTTTATTTTTTAATTACGAAATGAAAACTCGATTATGCGATGACGAAAATGTTGTGCCTTTTCTTATGACAAACAGGTATCGTTTGGCACGCTTAATGGGGTGGACTTATGGGGACTCGTAATGGGTAGAGAAAGGTGAAGCGGATGACAAATTGAATTAAATTGTATTTAAGAAGTTTTAAGGTGCTTTGAGTTTTTCCAAGAGTTTGTAACAAGAATACATAAAATTGTAGGTGGAGTCCCTCAAGGGTTAGTTCTAGGATCGTAGCTTTTGATTATTAACAATTACATACTCTAGGACACCAGGTTCCGGATGCACATGGACATCGTAGTCTCACACATGGCATGTACTATATGGGTGGGACTACCTTAGAAAAGATATTCAACTTAAAAGTACACATTAAGCGATGTGTATGTCGATGGTCTTCCGAATCATCCAGATGATTAAACTTTGAGACACAACTACGTATACAGGCATAAAACTGGCCAGGATCATGTGAAATTGCTAAAATTCCCTTCAACCTCAAGGGAAATGGTTTGAGCCTGCAGCAGCGTCTTTTCACATTTTAATAGACTTGGACATTATTCTCTATTAGTCCCTCGATACAGTGCTACTTTTTGAAAGGCGAATACACTAGTAGACGTTAAACCACTCTCCTGCCTTCGTCAAACCAATAGTTTGCAAAAAATATGCAAATGATAGACTGAGCAATGTGCTGAGTCAGACTGACATGGTTCTATGTGGTCCAATCCTCACACTGGACTTACTTATGTTGGTCTAAGGGTACAACATAAATGTTTATCATAAGCTATCACGCATTGAGATACGAGTAGCAGTTCACTTCATAGAAGAGTCCGCACCTCGAGCTTGTCAAACACTGCCTGTGCCTATTCTTTAGATTTTACTATGCCAGATGTTTCAAAAACTCAATCGAATGGTTTACTGACCAACCAAGAGCTACCTGCTAAAATTCTTTTGATTTTTGTACGAGTAAGCCTTGAACTACTAGGAGTCTAGTAGGGATGTTTCCAAAAATCTAGACATCCAAATCCAGCAATTCAGAGTTATTGGTTTGCCTCTCATCAGAGGCAGATACAAGGACTACATCGGGAACCAATTAGCAATACCTACATGAATTTTGCTTTACAAATCTGGCGGTTTACCCTAGTTGTAGTTTATTCTCCTTGATAGCCTTGATAGCTCAGTATGCACTGCCTTGACTTTGAGCTAATCGGACATTAACGAGGAGTTCTTGTGTAAAGGTATAGTATTGTATCCCATTAAGACACTAAACGAATCTGCAAAGTGAAAGGATTTGTAACCAATATGCAGTCAAGGCAAATCAATTAAGATTCCTTCGACTGTGATTAGGTCGGGCATACCACTGACAATCCGGAGTGTCATAACGTCATACTCTTCCAATTAGAGTGTGAGCTCATGCAATACAAGATAGTTGATGGTCGATGAACTACTGAGCAACTACTGAGCAACTACTGATCAAAGTTTTTCACGGTCCAAGCTATCACAAGCCAACTAAACGTTACTGGGTAGGACAATTTTTGTCCCCGAATCCACTCAGTAATAGATCTACAGGTCTCCCCTTGTTTGAAAAAGTGTTCTTCTGTCGGAATAAATCTCAACGTAATCATTTTTTACTCGTCGTACTCCACAGGTATCTTTCGCACAGTCAATCCCCAAAAAAAGCGAGAAAATCTTCCTCCAAACATCAGTGCTTTCTTAGGTCATGGACAGCACTGTGACTTTCCACAACACCCCGAGGATGTTCCTTTCAAAATATCTTATGAGATGGTAAACATGTATCTTGAAAGAAACGTCCTCAGGATGGTGTGGAAAGTACTTACCGATAGAGTGTGGTACGATTGAGGGCACTCTGGATTTCGCTTATACTTCAACAATTCCATGCCTTAGACCCCAAGCAAATCAGTTCAGCTGTATCATCAACAGTTAATGTCCACCGATGGCACTTAACTTTGATGGCGTCATCAATTGGCCTGGTTCAAACCGTCAGAAGTTATTTCGAAAGCGTAGCCAAGTCTTAACATGTATGAAGCTGATATGTAGAAATCTAAAAGCTTATCAATGCTTGGTATCCTACACCACAGATCTTCAGTGAAATCATCAGATTTCTGAAGAGACCCAATGTGCTTAAGAGATTCCTCAAGAGATTTCACTCGGAACTTGAAAATATCTCACACATTTCGACGGAAGCTCCCGTAACTGAGTTCATAAGACAGATCTTCATTGGAATGTTGGATGATCTGTAGTCCTAGTGTCCTGCCTGTCCCTCAAATTCAGAAATATGTTCCTTACCCACTCAACACCCACGTACGTAAAATGACTTCAATATTTCCACCTACAATAGTTACAACCTTTAAGGATTTGAAATTAACGAGCATCGTCACCTAATTCTCCTTTCTTTTCATTCCAACTTCTAAGTCCTCTCTGCAACCTTTTCCTTTCACTCCTTCACTGGGTTTATAAACGACTTACGTCCTGAAGGGCATTTAATGAGAAAAAGGCAAAAAGGGTTTATTATCCACAAAGGATAGTCCGGCTTCTAAGGATAACCTTTGTGCAGACAGGGACCTAAACTGTGAGTGTGTACTTCTCCAAAGACATGGCACTTGAAGACCTCAAGGCCTGAGGACTATTTGCCCGCCTTGAACCGAAGGAGTAAGTGTTTATTTATAACTACAAGGTATCTCCAAAGGACTCTTGCCAAGCACCACATCTCCAGACAATAAAATATATACTAAGTCCAATAGATGGATGCCAGACTCAACAATACTATTGACGCAAGTAAATGGAATAGATTCTGCTTTTTTTTATGAGCTTCTTCTCCACAAGCCATAGGCATCCTTTCCCCATCTCCATTGGGGCAAACAAAGAAACCATCATCTAATAATAACTTCACTTGTACTACGTAGTTGTGTGCATGAAAATAACTTCTTCATCTCGTTTTAATTGAAAAACTTTACCCGTAAGTGCTATCCCCTCCCTCGACCTACCAAGGGGCACGTCATCAAAAACGTTACTCCATTATCCGAACCCATTTAGAACTTTTCATAACGAAGGATATTCCCCAGTTTTTTTCGTTCTTTTCTGCCACAAAAGTTATTGAATTCCGATCGACGTCAGCACCCATCGTCGACGACGTCAAATATGGTAATCACAACACATCTACACGTATAATGGGACATCTTTTCTGTGTCTTTTCCTTGAAAGTGTATCCTCCTAATGGAAGCTCATTATTCTGCACCACAACTTGCGAGTGTGTGTATCTATAGATATCTCTATCGATACGAAAATTTCAATATGTGTGTGTCCCCCTGGCCCTGCGCTGCCATTTATTAGGTGAAAGTACAAAATAGTCAATTTAAATACTGATTTCTAAGGAGGACCTAGCTAGTGAGCGAACATTAAAGACAAAAGGACGAAAAGTGCTTTGCATCCACAGAATCAAATCAAGGACTATCGTCGTTCACCCGCCGCCGCCGCCGCCGCCACCAATTCGGTGGGTGAAAGCGAAGCATATTCATTTGCATTCTAAGAGTATCTGAGTATCTACGTCTTTTATTTTTTCCATTCTTTTGTTCATCTCTTCGTAAAGGATATTTTTTTTTTTTTGTGTTTAAAAAAGGATACATTTCCTGGAAGAAATCCAAATGAGGTGGTTGTAATATGTCCAATGCTGAGAGTACCTGCAAAGAGAACAGAAAAGAAAAAAAAACCAAAATCAAATTAAGTTCATTCAAATTAAGATTAGAAGGAGGATGTGGAACAGGACAAGAAGGACTTTTAGTTAAAATTAGACTCCCCAACCACTACCGTTTTGATTGGAGGAACCAACCAACTACTTAGATTGTACAAACAAAGAGAGGAGTCACCTCTAGTTCACCTTTCGTTCGTTTTTAATGAAGGAATGATAAAGGAATGATGATTGCGCCACCACCCTCCATTAACTGAAGCCATGCTTATAATTACTGAAGAGATTCCACCGCTACTACGGCTGACGCAAGGAGCAAAACAGAAACGCGATAAAGGAAAAAAATAGACAGGGGGAGTGGAGAAGTAAAAACCGTCAATTAAAGACCCCAAGTGATTGGCGGCAGTACCAGTACCAGTACCAGTAGCAGTAGCAGTAGCAGGAGCAGCGCAGTAAGTGAACTGCAGCACTGTGTGTGACAGTGTTGTGTGAGCCAGCTGGAGTCATCTTGGTCTGAAGGGGCCATTAGGATGGGTTAATTGAGTAAAAAGGCTGTTGGAACTTAATTATGATTCAAAAGTAATTAGAGCCACGCACATACACAAACACATAAGCTCTGTTACGCGCATTTTGTCTCGACATACACACTCTTGTAACATTGTACGAGAAGAGTGGAAGGGCTGATGATTCTGGTGGCAGATGAGGATGAAGTGCACCGATGTGGAATGACATGATGGAGTTTGGTGGCAAGAAATTGCCAGATAACGAAGTTTATGAACGAGATGCACAGCTTGATGGATAGGTACACAGGCAGAGGCATAACGTCGTCTGGTTGTACATATATTTAAGCCTAAGCTTCAGGTAATGTGGCAACCAAGTAGGACAGACATGAGCGGGTCTTAGTGTCAACGTGGTGGTAGTTTGTCTTTGAAGGGTTTTAGCATATGAGAAACGTCTTCACTTGCCATCCTTGATTACAGATATGCCATAATGATCGAATAATCTGATGTTGAGTGAGATTTTGAAGTTCAACTTTGTACATATCATGAGACAATCACTTAAGTCATCCTCCTCTTTCAGAGAACTGATGGGAATCACAAGGATTGATAGTATATGCGGTCTGGGGAAAGTGTTGCATATGTGTGAAATCTTTCAAAACTAAAGGAGGTGACCTAATCTGGATTGATTTCGAAAACTGAGTGACATTTGCTCCAATACAGGGTTGTTTTTTATGTTCCAGGTCGATTTTGTTTGGGCGCCATTTTGGATTGGATGACATTTGTCAGTTTGCATTTGACATTCGTAGAGAGTGGTGAATAACAATTTACAGAGTTTCACAGCTCAGTCTAGATGACCATTGTTTTCGGCAAAAAACCATTAGGCTGTGTTCACGGTCAAGCGAATTTATGACAGGAATTAGCTTGACAGTCACCAGAGCCTTATGAGCAACAAAGCCATATTACGACTTGACTAGCTTTGATAATAAACCGAATAGTCGCTATTGGGACCGAAAACACTACGATTGATACGAACCGCTGTACCCTGTCAGAGCAACTGCGACTTGGATCAGCACATGTGGTTTCAACAAGACGGTGCCACATCAACGGATGAACAACATTCGATATGAAATTGCTGAACTTACACCAGATTACGGAAAGCATGTTGGCTGAAATCTTCGTTTCTTGAATCATCTACATAGCTCGACTATCCAGGAGAGTGTTTTTACAACGATAAGTCAAGGATTCCTGCTAGATCGCAAGAGGCGTAGAGTAGACTGTTCACGACCTAGAGACTTATGATTTATGGAAGAACACGATGCGCGACTTCATATTCAAACTGATGATGTTCGAATCCCTGCTCGAGTTTACTGGCCATATTAGACCAGAATTCAATCAATATTGTGTCCACAGTACAGTACATGGATCCTAAAGGACTTGACACTCTTAACAATCAAACGGAGTTAGTCTCTGTTCGCACTGTAAACCAGTAGCCTGATAAGAAAGTGATAGACGCTGTTAAGTTAGCAAGAATTCGTCCTCTCACTTCCTCAATCTTGCGTAAAAGCTAACACAATCACTAGGAATATATTGACAGGTAAACAGTGGAAGAACCGACAGTGTTCATACCTGACTTTCTGACGCTTGTAGCAGTCTAAAGTCGTAGAATTTAATTAGAGCCAAGTTTCAAACCTGAAAACAGATTTGGGCTAAGTCGGATCAAAACATCTCCAAATCCCAAAGTCATCGAATGTAAAACCCTTCCATCCCAGGTTACTCGTTTAACCTCCATCTGGAAGTTTTCTCACCGAAAGAAGCAACAGTTGTTAACCACACAGACTAGACAACAGTCTTATTGAAACCTTCAAATTAATCTGAGCTTTTACTGTCATTCATGGAGTATCTGATTATCCTTTAGGGTTTACTGCATAGTCCAGTTCATAAGAGTGTAATTTTGAGGTTAGTCTGGGTAGGTTAGTCTGCAAGAAAGCTAGCTATGCAGTACAAAGGACGCAGCTGACTAAAAATTCTCAAACTGGTGATGTCTCTTATGATTCTGCATTGAATGGAGATATATGAACATATCCCCGTTTGCAAGGCATTTAGTATAACCCTATTTATGGAAGCTTCTCGTCTTTAGAAACTGTTCAACAAGACCCTTCCAGAATTCACTTCATTCATTCATTTTAGTATTAACTTGGGCGCACTGGGTATCAAGCCATGAGACATAGGGACTAAAGGAACTAAATGACTTTAACTTTCTTTCACAGGAGTTTTCCTAGAGTTCTAGAGACGTACGACCTGGTAGTACTTTACAATTCCCTTGGACTAAGGATTGGCATCAACCCAGCAATTCTGATCAACATTTCCAGCATCGGCTTCTCACTTGGTTCCCTCATTACTCAAAAGCGAGTTTCTAAGAAGAAATCGGTCAAACAGTACCCCTAACGCCTGCCGATAAAACTTTCAATATTCTTTGGCACCACCTTCTCCACTCTGCCTCCCACTGGACCTCAAACTGAAAGCATAAATTACATTCTACAAGGAGTTACGGTTTTAGTATATCCTCTTCAGCAGAAGGCAAAGTAACTTTTGAAGAACACGAAAACTTCCCCCACAAAGACGCATCGGATGTAGGGCAAAGTTTTACCAGAACTTCAAAGGATTTACTCCTTACAACTCCATCCACCATGGACCAGACTGAACTGGATTAAATTGCAAGGATTATTGATGTTTATTATAGCCACTAGACCGCTGTACTATTTATTTGTAATCCCTAGCACAGGCACTATTAACAATATCAACAAAAACAGGACGCTGAACTTCCTGTTATCCTTTTTCGAAATTGATTTACCAATTTATGTCCATTTATCGCGAATGTCTGACATGGGGGGGGCTATGTTTTTACTTTTTTTTCGAAATAGAATAACAACAGAGAACCCATCAAAAACTAAAACTATTTTCGGGAATTAAATCGAGAAAGAGCGCGGGAACGAACCGATCCAAAACACACCGATTGCAGTTGTTGTTTTGTTTTTATACTTTTTTGTATCCGTATCCTTTCTAATCGATTTATTTGTGTGAAGCAAACATAGTTTGGGAGGGTTTTTGTGAGTCCTGCTCGCATCGTTTGTATAGCAATTAAATAAAGCACTCGAATATGTTCTGCATGCACAGATACAAAAACAAGATAAAAACGGATTAGGTGTTGATTTGATTGTGTTGAAGGATTTAATCGTAATCCTTTTGCAGTTGCAGTAATTGCAAATATTTGTTTAGCAGAGAGGATTCCTTTTTTGATTTTGAATGTGGGAGTGATTAGTTGTTAGTTTGGAAGGCTAGTTGCGGAATTAAAGGATAGTTACTAGTTGATGGGATGGTTTTCGATTTATAAGGGAGAGGAGAGTTTCTCTCCATCCTCGATCGGGATGTACCCCGATCCTTCCAAAATGCTTCGTACCTGGCAACTGAGTGCACCAAAGTCTAAATCATCCTTCTTACGTTTTTTGGTCAAGTTTTTTGTTGAATTTCGTGTATTTGACCCAAAAGGCGAAGGAAGAGGAGATATGTGTCGATATTGCATTTGAGGTGGATCCAGAGATTTTCTCCACCCTCGATCGGGATATACCCCAATCCTTCCCAAATGCTTCGTACCTGGCAACTGAGTGCACCAAAGTCTAAATCATCCTTCTTACGTTTTTTGTTGAATTTCGTGTATTTGACCCAAAACGCGAAGGAAGAGGAGATATGTGTCGATATTGCATCCAGAGAGTTTTTCCCACCCTCGATCGGGATATACCCCAATCCTTCCCAAATGCTTCGTACCTGGCAACTGAGTGCACCAAAGTCTAAATCATCCTTCTTACGTCTTTTGGTCAAGTTTTTTGTTGAATTTAGTTTATTTGACCCAAAACGAGAAGGGAGAGGAGATAGGTGTCGATATTGCATTTGAGGTGGATCCAGAGTTTTTTCCCACCCTCGATCGGGATATACCCCAATCCTTCCCAAATGCTTCGTACCTGGCAACTGAGTGCACCAAAGTCTAAATCATCCTTCTTACGTTTTTTGGTCAAGTTTTTTGTTGAATTTCGTGTATTTGACCCAAAACGCGAAGGGAGAGGAGATATGTGTTGATATTGCATTTGAGGTGGATCCAGAGATTTTTTCCACCCTCGATCGGGATATACCCCAATCCTTCCAAAATGCTTCGTACCTGGCAACTGAGTGCACCAAAGTCTAAATCATCCTTCTTACTTTTTTTGGTCAAGTTTTTTGTTGAATTTCGTGTATTTGACCCAAAACGCGAAGGAAGAGGAGATATGTGTCGATATTGCATTTGAGGTGGATCCAGAGATTTTTCCCACTCTCGATCGGGATATAGCCCGATCCTTCCAAAATGCTTCGTACCTGGCAACTGAGTGCACCAAAGTCTAAATCATCCTTCTTACGTTTTTTGGTCAAGTTTTTTGTTGAATTTCGTGTATTTGACCCAAAAGGCGAAGGAAGAGGAGATATGTGTCGATATTGCATTTGAGGTGGATCCAGAGATTTTCTCCACCCTCGATCGGGATATACCCCAATCCTTCCCAAATGCTTCGTACCTGGCAACTGAGTGCACCAAAGTCTAAATCATCCTTCTTACGTTTTTTGTTGAATTTCGTGTATTTGACCCAAAACGCGAAGGAAGAGGAGATATGTGTCGATATTGCATCCAGAGAGTTTTTCCCACCCTCGATCGGGATATACCCCAATCCTTCCCAAATGCTTCGTACCTGGCAACTGAGTGCACCAAAGTCTAAATCATCCTTCTTACGTTTTTTGGTCAAGTTTTTTGTTGAATTTCGTGTATTTGACCCAAAACGCGAAGGGAGAGGAGATATGTGTTGATATTGCATTTGAGGTGGATCCAGAGATTTTTTCCACCCTCGATCGGGATATACCCCAATCCTTCCAAAATGCTTCGTACCTGGCAACTGAGTGCACCAAAGTCTAAATCATCCTTCTTACTTTTTTTGGTCAAGTTTTTTGTTGAATTTCGTGTATTTGACCCAAAACGCGAAGGGAGAGGAGATATGTGTTGATATTGCATTTGAGGTGGATCCAGAGATTTTTTCCACCCTCGATCGGGATATACCCCAATCCTTCCAAAATGCTTCGTACCTGGCAACTGAGTGCACCAAAGTCTAAATCATCCTTCTTACTTTTTTTGGTCAAGTTTTTTGTTGAATTTCGTGTATTTGACCCAAAACGCGAAGGAAGAGGAGATATGTGTCGATATTGCATTTGAGGTGGATCCAGAGATTTTTCCCACTCTCGATCGGGATATAGCCCGATCCTTCCAAAATGCTTCGTACCTGGCAACTGAGTGCACCAAAGTCTAAATCATCCTTCTTAAGTTTTTTGGTCAAGTTTTTTGTTGAATTTCGTGTATTTGACCCAAAACGCGAAGGGAGAGGAGATATGTGTTGATATTGCATTTGAGGTGGATCCAGAGATTTTTTCCACCCTCGATCGGGATATACCCCAATCCTTCCCAAATGCTTCGTACCTGGCAACTGAGTGCACCAAAGTCTAAATCATCCTTCTTACGTTTTTTGTTGAATTTCGTGTATTTGACCCAAAACGCGAAGGAAGAGGAGATATGTGTCGATATTGCATCCAGAGAGTTTTTCCCACCCTCGATCGGGATATACCCCAATCCTTCCCAAATGCTTCGTACCTGGCAACTGAGTGCACCAAAGTCTAAATCATCCTTCTTACGTTTTTTGGTCAAGTTTTTTGTTGAATTTCGTGTATTTGACCCAAAAGGCGAAGGAAGAGGAGATATGTGTCGATATTGCATTTGAGGTGGATCCAGAGATTTTCTCCACCCTCGATCGGGATATACCCCAATCCTTCCCAAATGCTTCGTACCTGGCAACTGAGTGCACCAAAGTCTAAATCATCCTTCTTACGTTTTTTGTTGAATTTCGTGTATTTGACCCAAAACGCGAAGGAAGAGGAGATATGTGTCGATATTGCATCCAGAGAGTTTTTCCCACCCTCGATCGGGATATACCCCAATCCTTCCCAAATGCTTCGTACCTGGCAACTGAGTGCACCAAAGTCTAAATCATCCTTCTTACGTCTTTTGGTCAAGTTTTTTGTTGAATTTAGTTTATTTGACCCAAAACGAGAAGGGAGAGGAGATAGGTGTCGATATTGCATTTGAGGTGGATCCAGAGTTTTTTCCCACCCTCGATCGGGATATACCCCAATCCTTCCCAAATGCTTCGTACCTGGCAACTGAGTGCACCAAAGTCTAAATCATCCTTCTTACTTTTTTTGGTCAAGTTTTTTGTTGAATTTCGTGTATTTGACCCAAAACGCGAAGGGAGAGGAGATATGTGTTGATATTGCATTTGAGGTGGATCCAGAGTTTTTTCCCACCCTCGATCGGGATATACCCCAATCCTTCCCAAATGCTTCGTACCTGGCAACTGAGTGCACCAAAGTCTAAATCATCCTTCTTACTTTTTTTGGTCAAGTTTTTTGTTGAATTTCGTGTATTTGACCCAAAACGCGAAGGAAGAGGAGATATGTGTCGATATTGCATTTGAGGTGGATCCAGAGATTTTTCCCACTCTCGATCGGGATATAGCCCGATCCTTCCAAAATGCTTCGTACCTGGCAACTGAGTGCACCAAAGTCTAAATCATCCTTCTTAAGTTTTTTGGTCAAGTTTTTTGTTGAATTTCGTGTATTTGACCCAAAACGCGAAGGGAGAGGAGATATGTGTTGATATTGCATTTGAGGTGGATCCAGAGATTTTTTCCACCCTCGATCGGGATATACCCCAATCCTTCCAAAATGCTTCGTACCTGGCAACTGAGTGCACCAAAGTCTAAATCATCCTTCTTACGTTTTTTGGTCAAGTTTTTTGTTGAATTTCGTGTATTTGACCCAAAACGCGAAGGGAGAGGAGATATGTGTCAATATAGCTACCAGATGCTGGCGCTGATCAAAACCAAGCTCCTGCTTTCTAAAACAAACACAGAAATTCATTTGATTACAACCTCCATATTGATAACTAATAAAGGACTCGTGAACCGTTCCACACTTGTATTACTTCGTTGGAAATTCAATAACTGAGATCCTCTCAATCGAACGAGAAGCATCGAAGCATGAGTCTGTAAAAAAATCTCCATTGAATTTTGCATTTTCCATTTTACCGTACACCATCAGTCCTGATAGAATCGATTATCCTTTTCTCAGAGAAAAAAAAAAAACAGAAAAACCCGAACTAGGACCAGTCATGCGTGAAGGTTTTGCTTTATCAACAAAATTTCACTCGAACTGCGTCGGGCGTATACGCAACATATTTTTCGGTTCACCAAATCCGATTATTTCTCCTCGCTCCTGGATAGATAACCGCAATCACATCCAGTCACACATAGAGACGCCGCCATAGATAGATTTAATTTCCGAGAATTCTAATATTCATGTGTCGTCTTCAATCACACCGAAGGGGGCCCGGCGGAGGCAGGTGTCAGACCGAAGGCAAAAGTCATTACCAACTTGGCAACGTTTCCTTTTTCTCCCCAGTGGGTGAGACCAAGGCTCCTCCGGAACGATGACGATGACGAATTTACCAAGTAAGAGTGGAAAACCACTGACAAAGTCAAAACAAATGAAAAGGATGCTGAGGAGTATTTCTTGGAATTTTATTCCATTCGCAGTCGCAAGGAGCGAGACAAGATAAGTGGGCGGAGAGCGAAGGAATTCCTTTTAAATGTTTTGATGTGCTAACGAGTGCGGCTGTCCTCTGCGTTGGATTATTTCGAAGTAAAAGTCAATTCCAAGAAGTTGTTTTCGAATTTAATTAATAATAAAAGTTTTGGTCGTAAGTGAGGTGAGAGGATTTAACGAAGGATTTTCGAAGACACCCCGGGAAGGGAGGTTGGCTTGGACGACGTGTTGACATGTATTGTTAAAGTTTAAACTAATAAATGTTAGTTTGTTGAGGATATAATCGAATAGTTTGACAGGATATGCTGCTGGAGTGTGGAAGATTCTTAGGGAAAATCCACTTTGGGTATACCTTTGGGCAGTTCTTAGGAGGTCATCGTCGAGTTACTGCTTTTAACTTTCTCATTTGGATTTCTAGGAACTTGCCTTTGGAAGTCGGCTCCTTCGATGGTAGGGCAAGTGAAACTTCTAGCCATCGATAGGGTAGAACCAAGTACTGGTAGTTAATGCCAGCTTAATCAAAGTTTTCCAGAACACTCTTCGAATCTTTCTCTGATATTACGGGAAAGGGAAGAGTTAACCAGGGAATACCAGGACAGACTTGTGAGGTAGTTCGAGAGCAGTGTGTCACTGATCGATCGACTTTTAGTCAATAAGATCTTCCAAGCCATATGAAGCTAGAACGGTTCTCAGTGGCCAAGTGGTGTCTCTCCTACAGCTTGAAGAAAAATTTGTAAACCCTTGTGTATCCACCATCAGTCTGGCTATTGAAAGAGCTTTGATGGTCATAGCCTTGGGGAATAACTACTAACTTCTGAGCTGATTCTTTTGCTAAATTTGAAGCCAACTATCCAAGTGTTACTCAGCCCTTTAGTCAAAGGGTTACCTGGGCCCGTTTTAGTAAGGACGGACAATGTTAAAAGCACCTGCAATGAAACCGTCATCAGTCGTAAAGGCGGAAACAGAAACAATCGTAGAATGGCAACCAAAAAAAAAGCGAAAGGACGACATGAAGGCATCGTTGGAGAAGGCACTCCCGGTTGTGTGGGTTCACATCCTTTCGTTGTGTTTCGTAGCTAGAAGTGCTACTCGCAATCAAGCCTTGTGTACCAAAGTGTTTGCCTAATAGAAGTTGTAGTCGTTGTCTTAGGAGAGAAATCCAAGATTTCCCAGATTAGACGTAAGATCTGAGATATAGCCTACAAGTGAAAGGTGCACAGGCTGCCACTTACTTGGTACAGATATCCACAGGCGTAAAACATCATATCCAGAGCCACCATCGTAGTGGTTCTTTGGGCTCCAGTGATGCATAGGTAAACCGACCTTTGCATCCAGCTTAGATGACTGTCTCCAAAGCCAGACGTGGCGTTAGAGCCCATTTTTATCCTATGCCCTGCTGTATCAGGGCTGTAGTAGCTTTCTTAACACGTTTGCGGTTATTAGGTTGCCAGCCAGCTAAGTTTTGTATCAAGTATGAGTCTCAACAACAGTTTTGGAGAGTGTAACTGCAGACTGTCGTAAGATCTGTTTCGTGAGGTTTGATACTAAGCCCACATCCCTTAGACCATTTTGAGAGCTTAGAGACGGCACTTTGCAAAAGATTTCTAAGTGAAATCAGGGTCGTCGGCATAACCAACTACATCGCAGCTCTTTCACCACTGGTTTCCAAAGAAATGGATGCACACCAGGGGGCATCTTCAGTGCCGTTTTATCCGCTTTCCCTTTCCCAATTGTATCCTGGGACGCTGGGTTCTGGTTTGATGGGCGACTGTCAGTTTTTCCAGAGTTTTTAGAAGAAATATGATAGAATTTTGATTAAGCAAGCATTCCAATGCCTCTGTTGCCATCTCTGACAAATAGAACCTCAGGCATGTCATGTCAAATTCAAGGTCTTTGTTAAGCAGTCAGCGCTCCAAGTCTAAGCTAAGTGCGATTCGTTCCTCCGATTACCAAACTCTTTCCTTGTTCTTTACAGTTTTGAACAGGACCTCATCAGCCCACTCTCCTATCCACCCAGTAGACCATCTTCAACTCCCTTTTTTTTTATCCCTTACCGTGTTCCGTTGCTTCCTCCTGTCAGGTGTGACCGTTTAAGAGGAAAAAAAAAACAAAATGTATTCCTTCCTCTCATTAATGATGATGATGATGCTTGCTTTGCATCTCACGTCATCACCGACGATAATGATCACCGGCAGTAGCATCATAATTTGTGTTCTATCTCCAGGCCATTAATTATTAGAATACTTTGCACCTCATTGGTAAATGATGCCATCATATTCTGTCGTCTGGTCCGTCTTGGGTTTTTATCCTTCGTGCGACGAAGAGGAACACCTCCGAACACCACGACGAAAAAAAAAGCGCAATTACAATCACATTAACGGCGACTATCCTACCGGTCCACACCGCCTAGCATGTAGTTCTTAAACAAAGCGCCGCCGTCGTCCTCATCATCAAGAGAAGACGACGACGATGCTGCTGGTGCATCAGGCAGTCACATTCAAGCTCGCGCTACATAATTTAAGCCGATTAACTGCGCCAAGAGGAGAATTGGCGTTTGCTCGGAATTTCTGTTCGCACAATTTTCCGCTTTCCTTATGGCGCACCGGGGGGAAACACACTCATTTTTATTGTTTCGGCGTTATCTGGCACCACTGACGGTCACAGGGAGGGAGCTGGGTTCGTTTGCGGCCAAGGCCACCTTAAATGAAACGCAGCTGCAGCTGAAGGATACCAGCAGACTTCTCCTCGTGCGGTGTGGCAAATGTTTCCTTTCCGATTGCGCAAGGAAATGCGAAAATTTTTCTGATAATTTACTCATGGTGCAGCTGGTGTGGTTTTTGTATCTTTTTATCTGTTTTTTTTTTTTCGTTTGGTTTCAACTGTTGACCTTCTCACTTTGTGTTGTTATGGTGCCTGTTGCACGAGAGGGAGAACAAAGGACTTGCTGCACGGGAACACGGTAGGAACAAAGAAAACTTGCTGCGTAATTTTTATTGACAGTGTGTGCTCGTACTGGTAGTGTGAAATCCTTTGTGCGGCTGTTATTAAAGTTGGCAATAGCCGACAGGAGGTGAGAGGAAAATCGATCTGAACAAAAGCGTCTGAGTAACGAACCATTAGACCGGTGAATGCAATTTAAAGTGGTTTATTGTACGTTTGAATGGGAAGCACTTTTGGTTAGACTGGACTTTTCAATTAACAGACTGGAAGGGGGACACCTATTTAAGGAGCAATCTGACGACACCACATGTGCCGACATTACATTTCCTGGATATACGTGCGTACGCTTTAATGGTCGGAAAATATAAGCCTCTTTGTGAGAGAATCGTTCGCCTACTGCATCAGGTGCAGGAGAGATCGAGGGACATTGCAATCAGTAAGTACGAAGAGGGGTGTTTCAACAGGAGCAATGGCTCTTTAAACTTTAATAAACGATTCTGTGTGCGAGGTACTCGGTTCACTTTAAAACACGTTTATAGTACATTTTATGGCATTTTGCATGAAATATACCATCCCCTCCTCGGCTGTTGTAATTTTGCAGGGATGCAGGGATGCTGGGATGCAGGGATGCGAGTTATCAACTCCATTTCAACACAATGGTTGTCGTACGATCGGAGACTAACCTTTTGTGAAAGTGTCCACTTGGTTCAATCATTAGAACTTCCAAAATGTGCAGTACGGCATGTTCCTTGAATTAAAGCGCTTGAGACAGGTAATCATTGAATTGGATTACCTTATCGATTACCATTTATCGTCAGAACAGAAGGAAATGGGATACCGAAGGGATTCAAACTAGGTTCAGTACTATTTTATCGATTACATGTTTACTAATTTTTTATTACAAAAATGTGTTACGTATACGCCGCCGATGAAAAAAAAATTGTAATGTATAATGTAATCGAAGTGTAACGACAGAGTCACATTTGAGGACATTGGTCGATTTCGTTTCTTTTTTCCCTTCTCTACTTCTGTAGATGTCGTTGCAAGTAGAAGATCTTCTTGAAAACATAGGAACGGTAGCACAGGAAGTCATAGTTGCCATCTACTGACCACGATTGAGTCTCGGTAACATAAGGGAATTTTGAAATCTGCACTGCAACAAGTGTCTGAGGATTCGCTTTGCTTCGAAGACGGATCTCCCATGCTTTTCTATCTCTTTACGATAAAATCAAGACAAAACTTGATTGGGTGCCTGTTCGTCTAGAATTTGAAAGCAATGAACAATAGATGGATAAGCTTAGAGCAGACTCATTCCTTCGAGAAATAAGACAATTTAGAGGATACACCTAATCGTTTAGCTGTCAGAAAATCCTTATTTACAGAGCCGGAGTCCTGTGGCTCTGAATAGGATCAGGAAACCTGCAAGCAATTCCGTTCGCACTTGTCTTAATAAATCTCCTAAAGTGCTCCTAAAAGCTCATGTTCATGCCCATTTGTTGTGGCAAAACAAGCAAATTGGTCAAAGAATCGTTACAAGTCTGGTAAAAATTGGTTTGACTATCTATGGCCAGTGTAGCACAGTCCTCTTCTGTTTGACAATCAGGATCCTAGAATGTCAGCGACAAAGTGAAGAGCGCTGAAGCTATACAGATTTCGCTCATAGGCTTACCGATATCAGAGCTTGAATGTCTAGTTCTATATTCCGTACTTCCTTGAGTAGAGTTCCTTGTAAAGGTCCACCTATTTTGTCAGCTGGATCTACGTAACTGCATGAAACAGACCCACATGAGGAGCTTTCATCTATAACGTACTTTCTGACAGAGTGACACATGAAATTCGAGAAAACATTGTCAAGAGCATCCCGTAGGCAAACACTTCAAGAGAATTGTCCCTTTTTTCCTTAATCTGATAGTCAAGTCCCAAAATGATAGGTTTCGCTTCGGATAGGCATGACAGAAACCATGCCCGATGACTGGACTAATAGCTCTATATGTCTTGTAAGAACCAACCCATCCCACACTAATCATCTCGCATCAGTGTGGCTTCTTGTTCTGTAAGTCGACGCTCGACCAGATCCTACAAAAGGATAACGAATTTCTAGCCGAGACTCTTCATCAGCATATGATAGCATTCATTGGCTTGACCTCTACAAATCGATGCCGAATTCGGGATCTCGACAAACCTGAACTCAGATATGGTTAAGGGGGTTACCTATCTCGGAGAATATATCACCTCCAGGAATGAACCCTTAGTGGAGATCCGACGAAGACTTCCGCTTGGAAATCGCTGCTACGTCGGTTTGGCGAAACAAATGGGTTCAAAACTTGTAACTCGGAAGACGAAATGCATGCTCTATAGGGCATTGATCCTGCCAGTTCTGATATATGACCCGGCTGCTGGACGATAAGCTGAGCAGATTTTGAACACTTTCGAGAAAAAAGTTCTTCATCGAATTTTTCACGGGCTCGGCCGAATGCAAAATAATGGTCCAGCAAAGAGAGGCTTCGAATCACAGCGCCTAGGCTCGAGACAACAAGGAAAACCGAAACTTCGTTTGAAGGATCAGAATATCGACTGTGTTAGGACGCTTTGTCTGGAAAACTAGAAGCAGTGTGCCCGGATTCTCAAAAAGTGGAGGATTGCGGTGCCTCTGACAGAGAATCTTTACGGGTAAGGGCCCATTAAGTAAGTATGTAAGTAAGACAGTTCTTGGGAGGTCACCAACAGTATTTCAACCAGAGGTACAACCTATTGAACTATAAGCACGAATATACCTCCGAAGAACCCGCATTTACAGGCGGCTGGACTTGGACTGCCATCATCTTCTCGAAAATCTTGGATCCATGAACAAGATAACCATTGCAAGGATTTCAGTCAACAAGCTGAAATAGCTCTGAAAGAACGTCACAATCCTAAATGCAAGTCAAATAGTCCCAGCACCACATTGGAGGGTTTAAGTCAACGTGGTTTGTTTCTGCATGGTGCGTGTGCCTTTCTGAACAAATTAGCTGTTTTCCACATCCCCATCAACGCTGCTCAGTCTCTACAGTCCGGTCAGTCGTATATCTAGTACTCTTGTAGCTTAGAATGGCCAGTCACACTGACTACACTTCTTTGTCAAACAAGATCGTCGTCCAGTTGTTACACGGGATAGTCGCCGTCTCAACCAGTCATTTCCATATGCTACCCGTAGAACTAGTTGTCAACCTTATCGCGGCTGGTTAAGTCCATGCCTAATGTGAAAGTGAAATTCATAAATGACGTGAGAAAAACAACTGACCTTTCGCTAGAAAGTCTGCAATTAATTAAAATAGATGACATTCCCACCGACCGCCAGAAGTGGTTCACTCCCTTCTCTTTGTTCTCGTGCGCTGCAATTAATTCCACGCAAAGAGAGGAGAATACAAAAAAAAAAAAAAGTCCCCAACAAGTTCGACGTAATTTTATGCGAATTCCATCGAAAAAATTCTCCGAATTCCATTCCCATACCTCATTATTCGACAGCCAAAGACGTATACGATGCGCCGACACAAGCTCCCCGCGCCCGCCTTATACACGAATACACTGACCTTCGCGATTTGTCAAAATTAAATGAAAAAAAAAAAGTATCTGCTGACGGGACAGACAAGCAAAAACGACGAAAATTACTTATTTATTCCTTTGAACCTCACGGAACGTGCCTAAAATTTTGAAATTCACCAACTCACCGTGATTTACGTGTGTACGCCAACAGAGGAGGGCGTGTACCCGTGAGTAAATCAATGAACTTCTCGAAAACCCAAAGAAGACATGCGAAGTGTACTCGCTCCCGACCGGGAGGAGTTCAGAACGTTTACATCCCTTGCCACATGTGATGAAATTCATGCCAACCGCATGCATTTAAATACAGTATCCGTGCGCCCCGAGCGCCTCTTTCGTCTTGGATGCAGTTTAAATAGTCCAGGCCATGCGGGGAGTGTGCAGCGGAAGACCCTCAAAAATCAACAGCATGTGGAAAAGTTTTGAATAAACAAACGAAACCGAAAAGTTCCCATGGAGGCGCGCGTGCACCACTGAATGGGATCTCACACCGTAAATGATTTGTATGCAGCAGTTATACCAGCAATGCAGTGTAATGCAACTGGCAACTGGCAACTGTGACTTGCGTGTGTGAAAAATGCGTAAAATACTTTTTAATAGATACGTAGATACGTACAGATACATTGTGCAGATACGAATCTACAGCGGCATGTACATACACTAGCGGTACAAAGCAATGCACTTTGTTATTTATTTTATCGTGGATGCACAAATGCACAAATTAAGTGCACGAATGGAGTACATGTATCTAGATAGAGGAGAAAACCATAATTTACGTCGACGTCGACGATTGTTATGAGTGAATGAGGATAGCCAAACGCCGCCGCTGCCGCGCCGTTCCACATATGTACACAGATTCACATGGATTCTCCAATCCATCCACAAATGGATGAGGCAATTTTTGGCGTTTACACACAGCTCCAAGCTCCGAGACCTGTCAGTCCTTGGTGTTGCACGTCCATTGCACGATGGGTACCATGTGCGGATACGCGTGAATGCCCTGTGCATTTTGATGATTATCAGTTTTTTTTTTGTGATTCGTTTTGTTTTCCCCAACCCCGTGTACCTGTGTACGAGTATCTGTGGTGGATATCAAATTATTGATGTTATTTTATAATCAGAACTTTTGATTTGATTGCAAGCGTTTTAGAACGGCACGTCGGGCTCGCCCCCTCGACCTTTGTTGATTTTAGCCAAATCCATTGGATATTCCATCGTTCATGGGCTATTTTAAACAATTACGATTTAATTGCATTTCTACATGTTTTTAGTTCGACCGAACTCGTTAGAAATTCATGTGGAAATATTAATTGAACACTGATTGTTTCGAAGAGTTTAATTTTTCGATGATATTTGGGGAAGGCACGTTTGAACTTTAAACCTCTGCATTTGGTTGGATTGGTTAGGCCAAACATTATTCCAAGAATTGCGGTCTGGTTTTATTTATTTTTTTTGCGTGTAGTTACTACTGGAATGGAGTGGATTGTTGTTTGTATATATTCTGTGGAAACCCTGGCTTTTTTTTTCCTGTTTTCGAACTCAAAAGGTCAAGAACAAACAAAAGAGGCTATTTGGATGTTTTTAGGGTTTCATGGGTATTTTCGATCTCAAACTGTTGCCTAGATGGGGTTACAATTGATGCATAGTCTCGCGGCTGCCAGCAGATTTAATAGACGAAAGCTTATGCACTGAACACAGAAGTGTCACCCTTCTGCGACATGGACAGCGATGTAGAAAGTTAGGTACATCTTCATCGACCTCCACATCCCTTCGAAAAAAATTCAAGATTCTGGCAACCCAATTCTATTTGTGAAGCAGTGCACGGGATAGTGGCGGAACTGCACTCTTCATATACAGATATTCTTCCACAAACAGATTCAGTGTGATTGTGAAGAGTAGAGTTGAGAGTAGGTAACCCTGCGTTGGTGCAGTGAATTGAAGAGACTCCTTTCTCTGAGACCTTTTCATATTGTCCCACATTTGACAGATTTCTTAAAGGCTTTCTAAAGCCTACGAACAGTGAGCCAAAATTTTGGAATTCACTGCAGATGGCCTTGAGAATGATACAGATTTCGAGATATTTGGTTCAGTAAAGGAGTTAGAGAAGGCGAAGACCAAAGTAAACCGAACTAATCGAAATGTATAAAAATATCCTTCACCGATATACTGTCAAACTTTCATGACATTTGGACGAATAGAAACAGAGTTGTGACCGAAATGACGGTATGTTTGTGTCATCAGTTCAAAAATGATTGTCAAACTCATGTCGGACTTCAGTTAACCTTTTACCCAAACATTTCAATTGACGATTGGGTACCCTGAAGCATGAAAGTGGTCTATGGGTGGTATACGCAACTTAAAAACGGTCGTGAGGAACTCATAGGCCAACCGAAATCATAGCATATTCCGTCAAAACTGTGTAAATTCATCAAAAATCAGTGAAAATATTTATTGAAGTTCATCGATTTGGGATTGAGAATCTCAAAAACATCAATTTATTGCATTCTGACCAAACAATTGCGCTACGCATGGTGCTTATCAAAGTAAACAGGACTGCTGAGGCCATCTCTTGACTAGAAATCGCATTTTGGATATCATCTACTTTTAGTATTTCCCGCATTTGGCACCGTGCGACCATTATCTTTTCGAAAAAATTCATTTGCAGATGAAAGGAAAGCATTTTCTGGACGTAGAACCTATCCAAACGGCTGGTACCTGAAAGACAGCCTGGAAAATGATCCAAAACACTCAATCAAAATGGTTTTGAACCGTTCAAATCGCTGTATTGAGTAGGAAGGGGACTATTTTGAATAAAATAAAGAGATTTTGGTAACAAAAAAGTTCGGTTTACTTTGGAATGAACCTCAAGCATGAGGAGAGAAGATTAGATAGATTTATGGCGTAGTGGTTCGAAGCTGAGGTGCTAGTTCAGTACTGTGTTGCTTATGGAAGGTTTAGATACAAGATTCCATGAGTGGTGTTCGCACTAAGTGGAACTATCGGTACACTATATAGACTTCAACGGACTCGATGTACGATACTGAGAATCGAAGTATTTTGGAAGCCCAGGTATAGCCAGGACTATAGGGTCATCTCATATTCACTTTATTCCCCAGATTCCTGTAGCAATCACCATCGACCTGTATTGCTATTAAGTTGATATAGATTTTCCACAGCTTTTCATATGAAACGGTGCTGCCATCTATAGTTTTAATGGAGAAAAACATCATACCCATACCAGGTCATTGACTATTCATAGCTTTTCAAGCTGTACTTTCATAAAAAATAGGCACTTAAGGACCTTAAACACCATAGATACACCTACATGACATGATTATGAAAATGTCACCAAAAATTGGACCTCTCGCATCCACGTATCTTTACTCAGTCCTGGATGGAATTTGGATCCCATCGAGTTCCATACTTAATGGCATGAAATGTTCTTCAAACCTTAATACCAATGAATGGTCTACCTCCCACGCAGCACGTTCTATGTAAATTTGAAAATCCATCACTTCTATTCAAACCCCCTGCTAACTACTGCTTTATTGCTTCAAAAGGGACAACCGATGTTTCGAACTCGATAGACTATAGAAAGCAATTCAAATCGAAACTTTTCAAGGATCATTACCTATTAAGCAATCGTCTCCTCCCATAATCCACCTTCCCAAGAACTTGTCCCGCTTTTGTAAGCCATTGTGCTTGAAAGTTTTGCCACGAAACAGAGAAAAAAAAAAAAGAAAAACTTTATAATTCGACCTAAAATTCGACCCCCAAGGCACACGTAGTACTCTTAATTAAATTACACTTCTAAGTTTCAAGTTCATGATGGAAAATCCAACCGAATCCAACCGAATCCAACCCACACACGCAGTCGAAGAAGAACAAAGCAGACAGAGAGTAAGCGGAGTCGAGCCGAGAGAAAACATCACTCATCACTTAAACACTAATGGAAACCCTATAAAGCTGCTGACTTAATGAGCACCTGATACTGAAATAGTTCTCAGCATTTTCTCAGCATAAAAGTAGATGATGTACCACCATACCCCTCCACGTCGCGTTCGTCGTTCGTTTCAATTTAATTTAAATGGATTTCTGCTCTGTTTTTCCCTTCGGGGAACCCATCACCATCACCATCGTCGTCGTCGTCCTAACCCCCATCCCTCGGCAACATTGTACAACAATTGCATATCTTTTCAAGATTCTCGACGCGTACTTCAAAGTGAGCGCGCGCACCCTTCAAGTGCTCGCACTCAGAACTACAGGATACTGCTGCAAGTTTAGAACATAAAAAGGAGTCTTAGGGCGGCGGCGGTCTGGGTGGGTACTTACATTTTCATGCTTGAAGAAGCACAGCATTTTCAGTTCACGGAAAACTCGCTTCGATGACACCAACGATTGGAATACGTTAGGTAACTTCTTGAGTGCAACTCGTCGTCCATCTCGTGGATCTGTGACAGCCCTGAAAATACAAAAAACAACAGGAACTCATTAATCGATGATTTATTACAAAATTTCAATTTTTTTTTTTGTTTTTTAAGAGCCAACCATCATTAACAACATTTTAACCCGTCATTTGTTCGCCGCAACACGTTTTAATTAATTGTCATTTCATCAATCGCACACGCTAACGCACACGCGCGTACACGCCGACAGATACGCAAATTGAATTTAATTACTTCCCTGACATGGGGGACGGGGGGTGGTAGAATGGTTAAATGGCTAAAATGGCTAAAAAAAAAAAAATAACAACAAAACGCAGAGGTTTTTAAGGGATTTCATGTAAAAGAGAACACAACCGAGTGTGGGAACCTCCATCATCGCCTCAAACTAGTTTACAAATGCTGTTCGCCTGTGTTCGCCATTAGAACAGGTAATTCAGGCACCACACACAGGTAAGCTGCATGGTATTACATCGGGTAAACATGGTTAACATCGAGAAGAAAGACAGAAAAAATAAAACCAAAGCAGATCTCTTCTGTTTCATTAATAACGAACCCGAGCCCCGACCCCACTGTGTAGCGCTGCTCCTTAGAAGGAGACATACCTACCACATTTGCAAGTCATACAATTCGAGCTGCGGAAATCTGCTGCTGCTGCTGCTGCTACTCTGCGCTTGATTAGTGGCAGCCTCAAGGCACTAGCAAGGAACATGCCCACGTATGCATGGACGTCTTTCGGGAGCAACGGCAGCAGCCATGGTTTTTGTTCCGTTTTTTTGGTTTCCAGAGAAAATGAGTGATGATGTTTTGATGAATCGCTTTGGCTGTAGTTTCACACAGTCTTTGGCCAGAGTTGTTAATTGTTCGGTTCGTTCGCCAAGATGAGCGGATACATATATGATCTCTCGGTGGGGAGGCGACGCACTAACACTGGGTCTGGTCTGGTCTGGTCTGGTTTCGAAGTCGGGAAACAATGTAATACATTTATATTTCACTCGAGGGAGAGTGAACAAAGCAAACGTCATGGTTAATGGATTTGATATATGGCTAATGGGTTTGCCCTTTGTTGGCAGCGCACCTTTTCTAGGTAACTTGCCTTTTTTTTTTTTTTTTTGGAAATAAAGCACAGCTTGTACTCGTAGTTACCGAAACATCACATCCATGACACATGGGAAGTCAAGGGGTACTATTACTTTTCTATTTCTATTCGGAGGTCCTTTCTGTGATGTAACAAAGGGACGTAGAATCTGAGAAACAATGAACAGAGGCAGGCATATCCTTCTACACCAACGTTGCGAGGGGGAATATTTCCAGAACACCATCTCAAGGGTTAGGGTAGGGAATTCTGAGGGAACTATGTGTTAAAGGGTTTGGAAGTTTGTTTCGTTTGGTAACCGAACTATGGAGGTTTGAACCTTAACTGTCCGCTGTGAGGGTGTCCAAACTATTCCCTTGCAACGAATGTTAGGAGACAGAGGTTCGTTTACAGGCGTCACTATCCAGATCTCCAGGGACTGATCCTAGATAAGACAGTAGTTTGGGATAACCACATCAAGTCGGGGACACCCAAGGCGCTCCCAGTCTGCTGACAGTGCAAGGTTGCTTTGGCCAAGACATGAGATCTTTACGGCTATAATAGCTTATACGTCGGTTCTTTTGTGGAAAAGGCTTTCGCGTAAGTAGGTGACTGCCTCTTGTACTCAACTCTAATGAACGGCCTGTTTCGGTTGCACAGAAGCTTTCCTGAGTATGCCGGGCTTGATGAAGTTTCCCTTCTAGCTACCTATATACCGTCCTCGACTTAAAGTCTCATCCGCACTGGAATTTCTATAACCTTGGACTACACATCTGTACTCTACGACCTTAGTTCCATGGATATCCCGTCTTATACAATGACACCGAAACTTGAACTATTGTGCAAGCTTAGAGTTGACTTTCCTTGCATACATGACTGTCTTCAGTCAGACTCTGAACCTGGACTGAACTGCAGTCGAATTTTCATAAATAACTCGGAAACTATGTAGTCAAGATCGACATAACTAGAATTCACTACAACTTAGGATAAGCCTGGCTCTGATTTTCAGGGGGAGATGTATGCTATCCTAATGACTGCCGACTATATTGTATCTTTGTCCGTAGCGACAATCAGAATGGCCTTAAAGTCTTATTCAATCCTGTAAGCCGTTCCAAAATAATTTGAGAATCTAAGAACTCTTTCAGAAGGCTGAACTCTTTGACCCTTGTCTTGGAACAACGGGTATTGAGAGAATTGAGAGTTCTTATGGGACTGCTAAGCAAGGCTCAGAGGATGAATTCGCAAGATCTGAGTGCCTTGTGGTACACCACTTTGGGTTAAAGAATCATTGAACTGAGTTATGCAAAACTTGTCCTTGAACAAATGACTAAATAGCTGATGAAGAGAGAACCTGTAGTAGGTCATTTGACTCTATCATCTTCCAAACAGGACCTTATCTCCAGAAATATTCATAAGGGTTGATTCAGACCTTAGAACTGCTCACGGTACGATCACGTTCAAGGAAAATATTCTTTTCAATCGAGCTCTCTCGGAGCTTGACCATTACCATACTCTAAATGTGCTCAATGCAAATAAAGTAAAAATATTTGACTAGAGAGTGAGAGGCCCGTGAAGGGCTCTATAGTATGAATTAAACCCAAAGCTGCTACAAGTCGTGTACCGCAACTCAGATTTCACTCCGAAAAGGGCCATATCCTGGACTATCCCTGACTTTGTCATTAAAAAATACTGGTTGAAGGTGGAGCACCATTGTAATGGAAAAATTTGTCCTAATTTACAGACGAAGACAAAAAAGATACTATATCCCGATTTGCTTGAGTTTACGTCGCTGAGACATTGTGCTTAATGTTTCATAGGTTCTTCAACTCTCTGGTCATGTGACTACCAAGTGACTCCGGTTGATCATCCGTGATACTATGTATCTTCCAAGTCGAACCCTCAGTCAATGGACAGTATTTTCATCCGAAATTCATCTATAAATACCACTTCTTGAAGTCATGGCTACTCTTCATAGCAGGGGCTTGATATAAAAGACCTTAAAATTAGGGCCTTGCATGGTTTGAATAGAAGACTTTCTTAGACATGAATCCTACTACTCTCTGTAGCAGAAAAATGTGTCTAGATACTTCGACTAACTGCACAGCCCTTAATTTATATCTTTTCGAGGCATCCGTTCCCACAAATGCCTAAGGATTGATAAATTTACCATAAGACTGCGGCAGTGTATGTTAATGAGTGTAGGTCCTACAAGTGTCCCTTGCGGCAGGCCATTTTGTGTCGAAAGTTTCTTGGATTTCAACGTTCCGTCCAGTCATAACACTGCACGCTAGGTTGCGTTAGAGATCGTTCGAGTCTTTCACCCTAAACATGCTAATTGGAACTGTGACGGGCTCCTATTGAATGAAGAAGCCACCTCTCCGTCTGGTTTTATGTAGAATCGGATGGTTCTATGCTAAAAATTGATTCAAAAGTCCTACCATCAATTCTCAAATCTATCAGCACTTTTCGAAAACAAAAAACCATCTCCCAAGGAAGTTCCCCCGAATCGAATTTAAAATGCAGCCCACGTCGGCGTTACCAAACTCAAACCGTGAACCCAAGCGAACGACCGATGGATGCATTGCCTCATCAAATAAGCAGAAGTGTCAATAAACTTTATTGGAACGACAACCCATCGGTGACAGGCTAATTTATATAAAAATATATTTTTTTTTGGTTTTGTTTTCCTTTCTCCTTGACAAAAGCAGCGGCTCTTCGCATTGTCTTTAAGCCCATCCATCATTTCGGGCATCGCATGCAAGATGACGTACGAACCGGATGGTAAAACCACCGACTTCTGCTGCTGCAAGCTGGCAAGACAAAAGACTTTCGCACGCTGACTGATGATGATTCGATTCGAGAAAATTCGTGATGACAAAGGAAATGGTGAGGTTTCCTCCTCGTCGTCGGATATTTATTCAATTCCGAGATGATGGCGGCGCGACTCTTGCCTGAGGAATGTCATTCATGCGCTAATCCTTGATGTGCCACTTTAAATTATCAACGGGAATTACATTTTTCCCATTAAAAACGTTTAAAGCTGGAGGACAGGGGGTAGGTGAAAAAGAGTAGTAATCTAAAAAATTTCCTCCTCGGAAGGCACGTCTCGCCAGAAATTAATTCAGTTTCATCCTTCAGCAGGGTACAGCTCCTTCCTTCGTTGCCCCATGTCGATGTTTAGCTTTTATACGGAAATGGAAAGAGGATAACGAAAATCGAAATACTAGTGGAAATGATGAAAAAACACGAAATGAAATGAAAGGAGGAGCAAAACCCTCCATCGATAGATACATAGATACAACCGACACACAACGTACCTTTCGCAGTAATGCAGTAGTACTCGTGTAGCAGCCCAGCCAGCAGTGTCCTGCTGTTGCCGTCTGGAGTCTCTTTATTGGACGCCCTTACCCTGCTGGCTGGCTGGATGGCTGGATGGCTGGCTGGCATGCATGCCATGTAATCCTTAAATGTGGTTAGCTGGGTGTGTATACTTTGTACACATCGGGTGCAAATTAAATGTCTGCACGGTTGCAATGCATCGGGCCATTATTATTTCGATCGAAATTGGGTATAAGGAAATAATTGTTCCTTGGGGCTGGTATTGTAAATTTTCTCCAACTTCTCCTTCTTCCTCCTCCTGCTGCTGTAAAACGGTGGCAGGCGGCAGATATATAGACAGATGACATGGTAAATTGCTCAAATTGATGTCACATATGTATTTGAAGAGACCAAAGGCTGTTATCTAAGTGAATTTGTTTATCGATAGACATACAGGAGACGACTACGAAGGACGACACCCCTGGAATTCGACCGAGTGTGTGTCTCTGCAAGGGTCTCTGTGTCCGTCGATGACTACGACGAGGACGAGGACGAGGACGACGACGACGATGACTATGAAAAGGGAAAATTCAGTTTAATTGAAAGTTTACATTGCATTAAGTCCGTTGAAAGGGTCAGTCTGTTGGGAATGAAGGAGCGCCAGGCACGGAATCAACTTTCCCAATGCGGGTAGATACTTTTACTTAAATTTTTGTTGCGAGTACTACTTACATCCTCAACCGCAGGAAGACAACAAAAAAAAAGGCTAAAAGTTATAGATTCAACATTTTGCTTTATTTAAACAGAAACTTTTTGAATATCTTTCAATGGAGCTTCAGCGCTCCATAGAGGATGTGTAGTCACTTAGAAAAGGCAGAGCGCAGATGAGTACTTGAAATAGAAACCGAAAAAAACTTTGGTATTTTGAAGGACTAAATAAATAAAGTAGTTTTAGTTCATATTGTAAGCGGAACTGTGGAAGGGTAGTTAATCGATTTTCGACAGAAAAGGGGTTGGATTAGGGGATGGACAGTTAGTGTTTGAAGACTTCTGTGAACATGGTTATCCAGAATCACATACCACCTGATGTTCAGAATCGGTCTCGAACACACAATACTTCTTGAAGACCGCCTATGTTAAGTTTTATTTCAATAAGGACATGACAATTTTGTACTTAAATACCAATGCATCCTTAAATTTTTTTGTATGATCTGTCAATGTGAAAACGTCAGTCAAGGTTCACATTTTTATCATGGTGCAGTTCACAAACGTTCAACGTTTGGAAATTATTGAAAATCTCTATCGAAAGTCTGAGGTAGTGCTCGCAAGGGTCTACTCAAATTTTAGGGCGTAATAATCGTCTCACCAGACAGCCTGTGCGAGCTATAGTGGAAACATTCCAGTCAACACAATCTGTAGTGAATGTCCCTGTGCCTGTAATACAACGCAGAGGTCGAAGCACCGGAAATATCGCAGTCGTAAGTGCTTCTTTTCACAATGAGCCAAATCAATGGAATCCATGCCGTTCACAGAAATTGGGAATCTCTCAGTCGACATTTTTGAGAAGTAAGCCAGGTTACACTCTTACGAGATCAAATTAACTCAGGAAGGATATGTGTAGCGCAAGGGCATTGAAAGACCGCTGCGGATGATGCCAAGACCCGGTATGGGAGATAATTCAAACAGACTACTTGGAGCAGAGACAGACATGCTCGGAAACGATTCCATGGAACCGAGATAGGCTTAGGCCGTTCTTTGGAGTTTAATGCAAAAGGCAGTCACATACTCTCGCGGAAGCACCCTTCCTATAAGAACCGACGCATAAGCTAGAAATGAACTTATGATAGTCGTATAGCTCCAGAGGACCTCGGTGTCTTGCCAAAAGTACTGAGATCGCCGTGAATGTCTTGGACTTGACAGAGTATCTATGCAATGAAGCATCGGAGTAATACATATTTCGGTCATCGGAGACTTGGATAGTGACGCCATTTAGTACTAACAGAGTCGGATAGGTCACAATCCTCCTTCTCGTGAAGAAACTATCTTAGTTTTCAAAGGATTAATCGAAAGCCCATTCCTAGCTTACAAGTCATAGATTATATCTAAGGCTACTTGCGCGTTAGCACAGATGACAGTCTATAGGGATGACCCAACGAATCGTGTGCCAAGGAATAGGATTATAAACCAGTGCCAACCGATGTAAGGAACAAGGCTGGATACTGAAGCCTCTTGATCATTAGAAGCGCTGAAACTCTTCCGATTGGACTCTATCATGACATGCTGGTAGATTTTTCTTTGACTAGAATGGGATGGGCTTGACATCAGTGATATGTGGTTTCAACAAGATGGTGCCACATGTCACACAGCTGCTCCAACAATTGATCTCCTGTAGGGGAAGTTCGATGATCATGTAATCTCGAGAAATGGGTCGGTTGCCCATGGATGGAAGTTAACGCCGTTGGATATCTTTTTATTGGGCAAGCCAAGGTCGAGCACGAAATTGCCAACTTTCACTGCGATTTGTGTGAAAAAGCGGTGGAAATTTGGCTTAAAAAAACAGAATTGAGAATTGCTAACACTAAAGACACTAGAATTCGATTTTTCTTAAGGTTAAGCTTTAACAATCACTCTTGGTTCATTAAGCTCATTCGATTCAGAAACCCTGGTTAAGCTACTCTTAGCCACGTGCCTATATCCCTACACACTGTGGTATCACACGAATGGTATTGAAAAGCCAGCCCCTTGGTGGTTCAATTCTTCTACCTCCTTCTCCAGATGTTAGATGTTTTTTGCCTAATCCGCGCATTTTCGTCAGAGCTCGTGTTCCAGTCGGACTGGTTAGATGGATCCTATGAATCTATGAATCCAAAACAAGAGCAAAGTTAGACCCTATAGCAGGAAAACATGCAAGCACACTGACAGCAATCACATCTTGTCGCCAAGGCTGGTGCCCGAAATAGCAGCAAAGAAGCTCAGGAAAAGTGCAAGGCCTTCGTAATAGCAGCTGTCTCTCGAGGTTATACGTCATATCTATGCGATTGCCAATCCTACTAAGACTTCTACATCAAAGTGAAGTAAAATAAACTCGGGGTGCCACATGGTAGCCACTTCGGTCCTTTGATGTTTATATGACACCCAAACCATAAGAGTATCAAGAAAAATCTCATCTCATCAACTTTTCATGCGAAGAATCCCACCATTTCAACGTACAATAGGTTGACCTACGAGGTTCGATCCACAAGGTCACTTCTTTTCGAGAACCAACTGATGGTTGTGAATCCCCATTGTACAAGATTCTAAGGACGCCCAAACCAAACCTCCAATCTTGTTACACTGGAACGTCAGCTAAGATTTATTTCCCGAATATCTCCTTCAGTTCACTGAACCATCTCCCTCATCTCGGATAAGAGCGAATATCTTATGCCAACCAGAACATAAAACCGTGAACATTGATACAAATATCCCAATAAAACGTTACAGCCCACTTAAGTCCTTCCCATCTCGACTATTAGGATTTTATTACATGACATCCCGTAATTTAAATAAAACTTTCCCATTCGTGTCCCCTCTCCTCTCCCAGTCGGTCGGAGAAGAAACTAAATTGACCTCAATCCTCCGTGTGTCACCCTCATCGTCGTCGTCGTCCTCGTCGTCCACATGTAGTAAACGTATTACGTATACGCATAAATCTTTCACCCGTTGACATTTTTAAATTTACTGATTGCATCACCCCCAACCCCTGAGTCGTCGAACAAAGAAACCCACACACAGCGCCACCACCACCCCCATCGTCATCACGTAATCGATAACACAAAGACAAAGACAAGGGGCAAGGAGCAACTTTCATTCTCTCCATCACATCAGCATCACAAACATTAAGTTAAGGTGACATCATAAAAGAAAAACGTGCTCTGCGTCCATCCCTCCAACCCCCCAGCCACCCCTTCGTAGAAAAATTAAATAATTGAATTTCAAATTATGTTTTCCACCACCCCATCCACTTAGCCTCTACACTTTATTTGTTATCATGCGAAGATAGAGTTCGAAAGAAAGGAAAACAAAGGACATGCAGACACACGAGCGAGGGAGAAAAAAAAAGAAAAACTAAATAATTCCATTATCACAATTAAGGACGAATGAAAATTGAAGAAAATCGATACGAAGATGGAAGGCAAAGGAACAGAGAAGGAGCAGAAATCTCACCCCAACTCATAGCAAGGATTACCACGAAGCAAGCAGAAGGAGCACAGATGACGTGCAAATTCAAAGTGAAAATCTATAGAACGCCCCGAGACGTCTGGGTGAGTTTTGTTTGTGTGGGCGGCATGGGGAGTCGTCCTTTGTGGCTCGCGGCCAAAAGTGCAATCAAAACAAAAAAAATATCACTACTACCACTATTCTGTGTCCTTAGAGGGGGCGGCGAAGGTTGACGACTATGAGACTGTGACTCGACTGTAGACTTCGTCGCCAACTAGCTGAGTACTAAGTTTTCCCATTTTTCTTTCTTTTTTTTTTTTGTTCGATCTGGAATCGCTTTGTTTTTATGTATTTTACGACAAGGACTCGCAGTAATAACCACTCGGCTGTAATGTGAAAAAAATGTTAAAGTTGCTTCTTTGGAAGAAGACATCCTCGCGATACGGTCCATAGTCTGAGCGATGAGTGCATAAACCTTTAGCTTTGTACAGAGGCTTAGTTGTTATACTGTTATCGGAGCAGCCATCTGAAATAACTATTTTTGTAGAAGGACAACGAAATGAGGGACATTTTTCAATTCGAAAACAACTGGTAAGTACTGACTTGTACCCCACCGTACCGTAGCCTTTTCAAAAGAATCTATTGTCCTTAACCTTGGAGACAACGACAACTGTTTACATTCGTATCAAGCCGGTTCAACGTTACATTTGTCTCATCTCAGTCTCAACTGATTTCGAGAAGTCGTTCGATAGTGTAAACAGATATTACAAGTATAATCAGTCAGGTTTGATGTATTCTCTAAGCCATGACACTTTTGCATTGCTTCTCACAGCCAGGTGGCCAAGGGAATCGAATTGAAAGTGGAGTGCCACAAGGTTGCCTTATTTCACCTCTATTGTTCCTGATGACTACCGAAACACAATAAATTTAGGGAAACACTGAATCAATGAACTTCTTGAAGTTTGACGTTCAGAGCCAGTCGGTTGACAGTGCTAAGTGTTGGAGAAGGCAGAATACTGAAGGAGGTCCCGGACTGAGTATCCATATCTGTGGATTCCTTAGTATACATTTTAGAATCCGTTCTAACCGGACACACTTTTAACATGATGTACGTCAGATTCAGGATATATGGTGGTTATTTAGGAAGCAATGGTTTGTTGAGAAAGTCTGTTCCATTTCTCAGTCCCGGTAATCTATAAGTTCTTGAAAAGACTGTGTTATTAGCTTCAATCCACTGATTCACATCTCCATGGCGGGAGAAACTTTGTTGAGTTGGGATAGTTTCATGCTAGCTTTGGTTTCTAAAACGCCTTGACTGTTTGATATCTCTTTCAAGCATGAACAAACATTTCTTTGAAAGATCAGGATTGATCCACTAAGAGCGACTTATTTACTTTGTCGACATTTTTAGTTTGATAGTCTATATCACCGATTTACGTCCCTTTCACCGAAGAAGGCAAAGAAACCAATGTAGTTCATTCGAAAGCAAATAGGGATCAACTCCGAAAATGCTCCCAGATTAATGGAAACATGGGACATGGAGTATATTCTAAAGCCTGGCAGCACCCAAGTTTCAAACCATTCCACCGATACATGCAGTTTTTTTCACATCTGAAAAGGAATGTATACTCTTAGGCGTGGAGTCTTCTTTGAAAACCTTAAGCTGAGGATCTCTTTTCGCCTCTCGAATCAGTGTGGCATTTTGCAGGGGAAGCTCATGGTTGTCAAAGATGTACTCGTAATGCACAAATAGGGGATGTGGCCCTGCCCCGAATAAGGCTTCTTTTTTCTAGAATTCATGACTATATTAGTCGCGTGGTAGATGGAAAGATCTATGGTATCCTCTTTTGGCCTAAGTGTGTCCGTATTCTGGTACCCAATTTGAGACAAGGTTTGGCCGCCCTAAGCAAACAAGGTACAATACAATTGAGACGGATTCGTAAAGATTGAAAATCTGTTTGCAGAAAGCTGAAGCACGTTACAATACTTCGTGAAGTGCATAGGCTCTAGCGCTCCGTTTTACTGGGAATCCTTCAACTTCAGAGGTGCACTGACAGTCAGTGATCTATCGGAAGAAGATGGAGTATAGTTTGAAGACTGCTGTAAGATGGGTTCAAGATGATATTAAGACTTGCTTCTGGTTGAGGATTTTTTGTTTCAGAAGTCTCAGATTAGCTTCCCTCCTGAAGAACAGAACTACCTCTAGCTGTTCATGCTGGATACATTACGTTTCGGGCCAGATTTCAATCCCAAATCCTCGTTCCTTCATGGAGGTGGAGCATGGAATGATATATTTTTTAAGTCAGTCTTGGTTCGGTAAATGCTGAGCCCTTCTCTGTTCATCCAGTCAACCATATATTGAGATTGGCATGCTAGACTGGACACATACCTCAAGGCTTGAACAAAAACCTTTCTAGTTGAGGGAAAAGTGCTCAACTGCGTACTCTATCAGATTCTATAGAGCAGGGAATGGATTCGTAAATTCGTAGGATACTGATGTCTTCAGTATTTGTGAAGTATCTGATTCTGGATAGAAGCCACTTTATCAAAGAAAACATTGAGAGGTTAATTACTAGATTTAGAGGACTTATCTTCCTGGCAGACGGTGTCCAAAGTCGATCTATGATCTTTGGTTTAGAGACTGCTCATTACGGACTCTCCATGGATAGAGTTCTGTACTGCACCATGCCGGATGACATCCTATCTTTCTTCGTTAAACAGGATTCCCATGAAAAATATGACCTTGGAGGGCTTCTCCCACAACGACCACACGGCTTAAACAATGAAACTCCACCAAAACACCATTCCCAACCCGTCGTCTGTATCTGCTGAAGATTTCCACAGAAGATCCAACCGTTTGAGATGAAAACCCCAATAAATCTGAGTAATTTCCACTGCATTTCCTTCGAACCTTTTCCACTGAAACTGCAATAAACTCTGTGAACACTGTAATCCTACACGGACTCTCTAGCCATGTTATCTGTGTGCAGCAACAGCAGCACCGGCAGTATTACCAGACAATAAACAATTGAACACCTCAATTCCACGTCTCATTAATCATTTACAGAGGTTCAGCTTTCTCCCTAAACAAAAGCGCATCGCATGCAACTAATATCGGAGGATAGATTCCCTGCTTCTCCTCCTCCTCCTCCTCCGTCAGACATTAATCACTCATGTTAAAAGCGGACTTCTCCTCCTCCACGATAAGGCAACAATACATCAAACCGAAGCGAAAATTAAATTAAATCCCACAAAACAAAAAGTATCTCCATCTCCCACACCCGAGGTCCAGAGGAGACCCCACTCCGGTTTTATCTTCATATCTGTGCTCGCCTCAAGATGCGCGTCGTCCTGTGTCATCTTTATGACCATCTATCGATTCGTTCATCGTCACCCGAAACATTTCGTCAGAACGTCGTACGTATCTATGTATCTCTGAGAACAAAAAATTCAATGAACTTGCGCAATTGGTGCGAGGCGGGCGCTGTGCATCTTCCAACACACAAAAACCCTTCAAAGCATCAGCATTTCGATGGATTCTTCTGTAATGAAAAACGATTTATCGCGCCACGCCGCCAGTCAGTCAGTCAGTCAGACAAATGGGTGGCGGCGACGGCTCCTCCAATAAAAACCTAGGCGAACGCCGAAGTGACTCAAAGACTCGTACGTGGACCTATTGTGTTCCCGGGAAAATTCCCCATCCCCCACGCACACTCACACAGCAGACCAAAGGAATTATCATCGGTGGAGATCTCCATCGTGTCGATGAGGTTTCCTTCCCAGTCGTCGTCGTCAGTTTGGAGTCAGGAACTCCCATAAAAAAAATAAAAAAAATCTCAACTCAATAAAAATTGCTTGACATGAATTCGTCGAGAGCTGAACGCGTATTTCCTTTGAAATTCCAATCACACTCGTCGGTGGCTCCTCCGGATAGGTATCCCCTGTCCACTGTCAACACAACAGACAGAACCGTTGGCCATAAAACACAATATAACAAAAGTTTATATAGTTTCTCCTACGATTATTAAAAGACGAGTCTCGAGCTCGCACTGCAGCAGCCTTGGGTGATCAATACCAATCAGGAAAAATTATATTCGAGGAATTCTTTTTTTTTTATGACCCCAGCAGGACGACCAAGGGTGTACACGTTAGAGTCGTGCTTTCCGAGAGGAAATTAAACAAAAGACCATTAAGTCTCGTGGTAATTGGTTGCAGTTTTATGGCTCTGTGTGCAGCAGATTTGTAACAAATTAAAGCGCTGAGCAGCGCGGTTTTTATGACCGTTATTGTGTTTGGCTTTGTAGCTGAAAAGTTCAGCTTGTTTCAGTGAATATGTCGTGGGATCGGGTTTTATTGCCTAATGGGCGGGTGGGCAGTGCTCGTAGCAATTAATTTTAGTTGATCACAAACTTTGTCAACTCTTCGATGACCTTTTTGGCATTATGGAGGCCTATGACGTAAACCATGACTGAGATAAGGATTCACATTTTCTATGGATGAGCCTGCAGTGGAAGAGGCCTAGAGTCGTTTGACTAAATGATAAAAAATTGGCTTATAACTCAGAACAGTACCCAACCAGCTTGATGTCTATCGGAGCTCGATGATTTTTACTGCAAGAAGGCGGCAATGCACTGATCCATGGTCCACTTAAGCCAAAATCTTGTTGGCAGGTAGTCAGGCTTACACCATGCAGGAAACCTCGTAGTAGAGTCACCGTCCGTGCTGAGAATATGCAGACTGTATAACGGCGACGAGGATCAACATGCCACTATCAAGCAGAACAAACCATTTAACCAAGACGATGACAGTCAAAACTTTCGTCCACCTGACCAAAATGAAATGAAGATAGTAATATCCAAACTTAAATATAACAAGGCTGCTGGACTTGACGGCTTACCAGCCGAACTGGCGCTGGAAATGACCTGGTAGAGAGCATATACCAACTCATTTCTAAGATTTAGTCAACAAAAACGGGCTCACAACATCGACAAATTGGACAGAACGTAGTAAATGACTTTATCTACCTTCACTCTGCTATTAATTCTGAAAACAACACCTCAGCAGAAAAACTAAGCAGAATCTATATAAAACCTTGATCCTGTTTTATGGCTCTAAAGCGAGGACTCTATGAAGATATCCTCTAACGCCTCGATTCTTCTTACAATTTTTGGTCCCGCTTGCGTTGACGGGCTTTGGAGGAGGAGATATATACAGCGACAACAACTTAATAAAAAAAAACTGGGCATTAGTCGTTTGAGTTGGCCAGGACATGTAGACCGAATGGACAACAATGATCCGACCTGCAGTAGAGGAAGACCTTATCTTGGGTGGCAAGCATAAGTAGAAGGGGAACTCAACCGACTAGGAATGCTGCAACTGGAGGCAATTATCTAAGGACCGGGCTAGCTGGACAGACTTGATGGTTGAGACCCAGGTTCATTCCAAACTGTAGTGCCGACTAATTAAGTAAGTAAGTCGGGCATACTAGGAATGCTGCAACTGGAGGCAATTATCTAAGGACCGGGCTAGCTGGACAGACTTGATGGTTGAGACCCAGGTTTATTCCAAACTGTAGTGCCGACTAATTAAGTAAGTAAGTCGGGCATACTAAGAATGCTGCAACTGGAGGCAATTATCTAAGGACCGGGCTAACTGGACAGACTTGATGGTTGAGACCCAGGTTCATTCCAAACTGTAGTGCCGACTAATTAAGTAAGTAAGTCGGGCATACTAGGAATGCTGCAACTGGAGGCAATTATCTAAGGACCGGGCTAGCTGGACAGACTTGATGGTTGAGACCCAGGTTCATTCCAAACTGTAGTGCCGACTAATTAAGTAAGTAAGTCGGGCATACATTATAGGGTTTTGAACTTTGTCTGCATCATCAGTCGTATTTGGATACAAAAGCGTTCATCACGCAAAATGGTATTCTGACCCTAACACATCGATCAAATAGTGTTGGTGAAAGACTGGTTCCCTGAGGTGATCCATAATTTGTCGAAAAGTTAACAAAAAAAACACAACATCGACCGAAAACTGGTCAACTAATCGCGAAGGTACCGCTTTATAGCTGGTGGTTGAGTAAAGCTGAACATTATCATTTGTCTAGTAGATCCAGACGACTACTTACTTAAGGACTAAGTTTCACGTGTTTCGAAACCTATCGAGAGTGGATTTTCTTGCTCTGATATTGTTAAGGCTCTGTTTTTCATACCTACACAGTAGAACCTTTCATTTGTACTACTCATCTAGTCTTTGCCAGAGTAGGCTCGAGCTTTCTATTTATAAAGACCTTGAACGACAAAAACTTCAATGACTGACAAGTACATCTTCGAAGCAGAATACCAGAAGTAACCTATCTGAATATCAACGGAGCTATCGGGCCTATTTCTGGAAGGAAAATGACAACCACAAGGTAGTGTCTTGTCTTCACGGTTTTGGCTTTATATCGCCAACAAAATCCTAAGAGTCTTGCTAACAATCAGTGAATTTTGATATCCCAATCCGATTCGATTGCAAGGATGGACGTCCATCAGATTCCTTCTCATCAGTTTTACCAGACATTTCCCACTTGTATTCGAAGACACTGTGGGATGTTTGTCAGAAACTCGCAAGAGGTGAGACCGTAAAAAACTTTTAGGTGTTTTGGCTTTGATTCGAACATCAGTAGTCCACAGTTGGGAAAAATCATCTTGTTACAGCGTTGACTTTACTACACTTTACCTCAACTCATCAGCTGCCAGAACTAAAAATACAGAGAATAGCACACCTCCCTGTGGTATTCCTCTAAAAGTTACTGTAGTTTTATAATTTTAGTAGTTGAAGGAAGCGACAGGAGAACTCTCCACAAAACTAGACTCCAGGAGGACGATCGATATAAATATCGACAGTTAAGCCCCTGATAGCCCTCTCATCCAGTCGCCAAATCCAAATTGGTGAAACGATGCCATGAAAAGTTCACAGCACTCACAACGAATTACACTTGTTTTGGTTCCAAGACTCAGCGTTCTTCACAGGCATGATTACTGGCCACAATCCCTCGGCAGCCCACCAAAAGAAAAACAACTTAACACAGACGACCTCTCTGCTGAAACTGTGGCGGTACAGACGCAGAAGAAGGTATGAGGCCACCAAAGCCACTTAAGCCTGGTTTAGCTGTGGACTTGGTCCATTTCTTGCATACAAAATAGTGGTTTCTGACAATTCTCGCAACTCAGGGATAAGATGTACCAATTCATTGACTTATACCTGAACTTTGGTGCAAGCACAGCTTAAACAGGGACTTTAGTCCACAAAGTTACAGAGTGGAGTTCTATTCAAAGGATAGCACAGAACTTTGATATTTCATGGATAAATATGTATCCATACGTTTTCTGTACCTGTACCGACTGCTAAGCTGTGCTTAAGGCCCACTTAGAATCTTACGACGAAGATGGTCAATTAGATCTCCCATAAGTTTGCTGACAAGTTTCAAAAGATTAATTCTTTGGGCTCATGTAGAATTCAAGGTCTAACGCTTTGAGCCTCCATTGTCGATTAGTTTTTTCTAAATTAAACAGGGTTTTGTAAAAAGTTACCTTGTAGTCAGACTAGGAAGACCGTGGCATTTTGCTTTGCTGTTTCTGAACGAGAAGACTAAACTAAACTCTTCATTACTAAGGCGTCTACACATTAAGTGAGTCTGGTTTTAGCAGTACAATGAACCAGTCTTCGAGTCTGAGCATTGTGTCTTCCTTCAGTGTTGGGTCGCTGTACTTGTCCCAGGAACCAGACTACATCTGGTCATCTATCCTAACATTGTTGAAAGCCTCACAATAAGGATACAATTATACTTTGACATTCTGCGATTTTCGAAAAGATTTATGAACTGCTGTGTGGGCAGGACTTCGCTTTCGAATTTAGCGCAACAATATGAAATTCATGCCTACCAGCAATCCATGGTATTCGCATGGAAACCAGGCAATTCGAGCAACTTCCTCGACATAACCTTTCGCATTACAATGCAAAGCAGAAAGCCTACTCTGCTGACCCAAAAGTAACCTCATAAAAATTATGCAACACACATCGGAACTGTGTTAGTTTCGCCTTTCGACATTTACGTTCTTTTTATGACCTCGATCTTTATAGCCAAAGGAAAACAAACCACCCGCGTAGGTAAAGGTTGTCGTCAGAATCCCACGAAAAGAACATTCCACTGGCAAAGGTGGAAACGAATTTTAGTGTCAAAGGTTCACTTACACCCACACACAGGCGTCAGTCTTAGATTACTCCACTTTCATTCATCCGTCGACGGTTGTGTCCTTGCGTGCTGTTCCATCATAAAACGTCAAAAATTAGGTTACGTATTGAGCTCTTGACATTTATTTGTTATTCTAAATGGACACACCGTCCATAGCATGCAATTGAGTACACACACAAGTTCTTCTAAAAGGTTAGCATGGGATAGTGTGTCATAAAAACCTCCATGCATTCTATTAGAAGAAAGAATTCAAATCCATATCCTTGAGGAATGTGCATTTGATTTACAAAAGTCATCATAAAATCCGAAGTCGTAAACACAGAGTGCTTTACACATACTCGAGCAAGTTGATAGCTAAGACGTGCTAAAAGGATTTTTCATTCCATTACCAGAAAACCATTTTGGAAAACTTAATAGAAAAACAAAAACAAACCCCAGTCCAACGAGACACTCCTGCGGCACCCCATCAGAAAATTGATTGTTTTCGGTCGGAGAGCTAATTTGGAAATCAACTTCATTAGCCAATTACTGTGTTAGCCTGGCTAATCGATAACTTCTTGAATTAATATTAATCACAAAATATTGATCACACACCCACCATACACGGCAGGGTGACAACTGCAGACAGACACCAGCAGATATAGATACAGATACGAGGGTACAACATGACAATCAGATTGCACTTTATCAGCTGTCACCATACGTACACTTGGTGTGCTGTATGTGCCGACTCGGAGGATGGTTAAGCAATTTAATTAATTCATCCTTCCTTCGTATCATACTCCTGTGCACCGCATTGCGTTGCAATAAATTTTTCAAGTAGTGGGACGAGTTTAAGTGTCCTTACACACTACGAACACAGGACGACCGACTACGACTGTTCAGGACTCGGCTCTTAGTGTTATGAATGAATTTTGAGCACTCATGTCCTGTGCTTATCATACTAATTAGTAGATATTAACTTGTATGCTCGGTTTTGGGATTAAATGGGATTAATCAAGAGTCGTCGTCGCATTGGAGGGAGTGCGTGTGGTTTTTATTGCAGGTGGATTGGGGCGCGTAGTTTGGGGCAATGCCATCCATACAAGTCAGTCAATAAGTTGCAGATAAAGAGGTCATGGAATTGTGGGGGAAATTTTTTCACTAGTGAAGTGGAGCAGAAGCAGTTTATGCGTATAAATATTATTAAACAGGTCAGGGTAAATGTTGCAAGGAAACCACTTGTGCGGCGAGATGACCGAGTTGAGATGAGTTAAATGGCACTTGTGCTACACTGCTGTGTAAAACTTATACTTTTGCTTTCATGACACAACCCAGCCTCGTACAGAATGGAATAAGTTCTAGACATGCCTAAGCAGAGTCGCCAAGACACGTTCTTTGTGCTCACTATCAGCCTGCGAAGGCAAATCATAAGCAATGTGGGGGACTACAGTGAAAGATGGCCAAAGAGTCTCGATCCAACTCATGAGCAATGTGGGGAGCCACAGTGAGAGATGGCCCAAGTCTCTCGATCCAACTCATAAGCAATGTGGGGAGCCACAGTGAGAGATGGCCAAAGTCTCTCGATCCAACTCATAAGCAATGCGGGGGACCACATTGAAAGATGGCCAAAGTCTCTCGATCCAACTCATGTGGGGGACCACATTGAAAGATGGCCAAAGTCTCTCGATCCAACTCATAAGCAATGTGGAGGACCACAGTGAAAGATGGTCAAAGTCTCTCGATCCAACTCATAAGCAATGTGGGGGACCACAGTGAAAGATGGCCAAAGCCTCTCGATCTAACTCATAAGCAATGTGGGGGGCCACAGTGAGAGATGGCCAAAGTCTCTCGATCCAACTTATAAGCAATGTGGGGGCCACAGTGAAAGATGGCCAAAGTCTCTCGATCCAACTCATAAGCAATGTGGGGGACCACATTGAGAGATGGCCAAAGTCTCTCGATCCAACTCATAAGCAATGTGGAGGACCACAGTGAAAGATGGCCAAAGTCTCTCGATCCAACTCATAAGCAATATGGGGGCCACAGTGAAAGATGGCCAAAGCCTCTCGATCTAACTCATAAGCAATGTGGGGGGCCACAGTGAGAGATGGCCAAAGTCCATCGACCCAACTCATAAGCAATGTGAAGGACCACACTGAAAGATGGCCAAAGTCTCGAACAGATGCATGAACAAAGGTTAATTAGGATAAAAATATCTTCAACAGAAGAATTCCTGATCCTTTGTGAGGGAACTTCTGGTTCGATATGGTCCTACTTGGAGATGTGGTGGCTCGATTGTTCTGCACCTTTCTAAAAGTATGGTATCGCATCTGCTTGAAGAAAAGGATTAGACAATGCATTCAACCTCTGAAACCCTACTCCAACTCGACACATTAGGGGTTAGGAAAAGCCCTTGAAAGGTCTTCAACCTCGTAATTTCGAATGAAACAACAAGGAACAAGTTTTGGAGCGAACTCTGATCTAAGCACCAAAGGAACGACAGTATCTTCCAGCCTTGTTTAGTCTATGAAGCTGTCTACATTATTCATTAAACCTGTGCTGTGTGATTGATGTCCACGGTACTCTCAAAGCGCATTCTTCAGCCCGATAATTGGCATTCCTTCGTTCCATCAGCACTTACGTTGATGACATTCGCACACGTATCACTGATGACTCCAGGTAATTATTACCTTTTTTTTGATGGAAAGAGTCATCAGCGATGAATGCACATAGCTCCAGGAAGCATCGATATTCCCACAAACCATTGCGAAACGGCGAGAGTATCTTCGACTTTTTTCCTAGCAGTGCCATCTGTTACACAATTCGATTGTCTCTTACTTGAACATGTTGAGGAATGTTTGCACACATAATCGCGTTTCTAATTAGTTTAAAACAAAAACCCATCCCGACGCTCCAAAGGAGCATTGTGTTCACCACTCAAAGCCTGTCTAAAGGACGACTGATACACGAATTTCCATGTTCAAGTCAAAATTTTCTGTTTATTTACTTTTTTACTCGAAAAAGAAGGGAAAAATGAAACGCATTTCTCGCGAGGAGAACGTTTCTTCGGCGAAAAAAAAACTTCCTCATGTGTACTCGTCGGCGATGTCCTTAGGCGGCGTCCTCCTCGTATGCATACGAGTAGGGTGGATGGGGTGGAAAAAAAAAAAGATATACTATAAGCAACCCTGACGTATCTAACAATTGAGATGGCATTACTACTAAGTCGCACACTCGGTATTCATTCGACGTGTGATGTGTAATGCATATTTAATGCAGCGAGAGAAACTTTTAGCCAGTCCCCCTGTACGGAATGGAAAAGTAGTGTTCAGCGTGTCTACCTAGCGTGCCATGCGGCATCGGTGGCAGATAGCAATTAGGGGATGAATTTTTCAAAAGACAAACTTTTTGTTTCCCCAAGAGCTATAGATACTTTCGCATGTGTACGACTATATGCGGCGGCGGTGTACAGTCTAAGGGTAAGGATGCAGGCAAAAGGGCAGAAAACAGCGATACTAAAAGTTCACGAGACAAAGTTGTCGCGAATAATGTTAAACATCTTTTCATATGATTTACAATGGTGTAGGGTTGCCAGAGTGGGTTCCCATGGGGTGGTGTACTTGTGTTCCTTCCACCAGAATGCAACCTTCAAGTTAGCCTGTCTAATGTAATCAAAGCAAGTTCCAGTTGACTTTGCGAGGGAACCGATTATCGTAATGGATTTTCGATTCAAAATCTTCGAGTCCAAACAAAGGGACTTTTGAAACTTTAATTTAATTACAAGTCCATGTACAGATACATTTGAAAATCAATATTTCATTACTCATTACTCTCGTTACTTTGCCAGAAATAGGGCTCAAGGCAAAACGTTGTTCATGCCTTCGAACAGAGCTCCTATGAAGTGATTTATCCTGGCAAAAAGCAGTTATGCCTCCTTCCTTTCATTATCCAATTTTCTTGGCATATTCCCTCTCATTAAGCGAAGAAGCCTTTCCAATGACACTTGCCAGAGCAAGCACACAGAAAAAAATGTACCAAGAGTCGTCATGAAGACTCAAAAGTACGCGCGCGGTTTTGAACGATTACAAGGACATGCTGCTTGTGTTTTGTTTCCTTTTTCTTTTTTTTTTTTCTGGGAATCCTGTCACGGGTGGGAAAATTCCAATTTATTAGAAATTTAATAGAAAGACGAGAAAATAAAGTTGCGCAGCTCAGTGAACAATTTCATTTTGGAATTTCGAAAGACGCGATAGGTAATCAAAAAGTAATCCCTTTAGACGAAACGGGTATCGAAATGAAATGTAAAGTTACTTAGAATTTAGAAATTGTGCGGAGTTTTGCATTTTTATTATATTCAAAGGTAATCAAAGGGAATCACGTTTCTCAAATGTCCTTTGACAGCGGGGCGGCGCGGCGGCGGGGCGGAGTGTTCTCGTTTTAATGTTGAAACTCTTTGTCGACGGCAGGGTGTTACTCCCCGATGGGTGGGAGAGAACATGCATATATGGCTGAGATTGGTAGCTGGAATAATATATAGCGTAGGGATGACATACAGCAGGGGAAAAATGACACAAAGTCGAGAGACGAAACGTTGCTCACATTTCATGTGACAGGTGGATCCAAATGGGACTCGTTACAGATCAGGCAGAGTGGGTGAGTTTAGTACAAAAGACGGACTGTCTTAGATACACTTAGACCTTTAGGCTCGTTTCCTAGGTTGCATATGACCATAAGGTCTCGATTTCTAGTAGAGTTAACAGATTATCTGCCATTTAAACCCACCGGCGATGATAGTCTTTGTCCAGTGCTTTTACAGAAGGTAATCGATCTCACGAAGCCATAATTGGGATTGCACTCCTACTACTTGCAGGTAAAATAAATGAAATCTTTATCCACGAACCAGAGAACAGGTGCAACGAGCTCTCTAAATCTTATAGACAGTCTAACATCATTTGGTCGCAAAGCTATGGAAAGACTCATTGATGTTCATATTAGAGGGCAGTTGGATCTACCTCTGTCCCTCCACTCATGACAGTTTGCAGAAATGGTAAAACCTCACCTAAGGTGTTCTTCCCTATTTTGTGGAGAAGGTAGAAGGAAGGAATAGGTCTGTGTTTCGATAACACTGGCTCTATGGCAAGGGCAGCGTAGGTATCGACGATTTGACCAAACTATGGATATCAAAGGGAAATGACTGAAAGTCGAACTATTACTTCCTCTTCTGGAGGAGTGTCAGTAGCTGTAACCGCAGTTAAGAGTTTTGTGGTCATTAGCTATCGACAATTTACTAGACAATCGATGGAGATCAGGCTACATCGCCATGGGTTACGTTACCACGTCCAGGTCGCTATTTTTAGTGGCAGACACAGCACGACCGTTTCTAGTATCATGCAAGGTGCTCTACTACATGTTTTAGAATGGTGGAGCAGAGAGGGACTTTAAAAAAAGAAGACTAGGGTCTATGACCATCAAATTGATGTTAAATATCTCGGTGCCATACTTGGCTTGGATGCAATTCTCAAATCAAAGCCGTCATCCAGCACATTACTAGGGTCATGTGGGCCAGTAGACAACTTAGGTGAGAACTTGAGGTTTGAATCAAATAATGGTACATTGGACATATACAATGACGGTGAGGCCCTTACTCGTCTTTTGGTGGCTGAAGGTTCTAATCATTAGAAGCTACAGAGAATTGCCTGTCTTGGTACCTGTAGAAGCCGTCGTTAGACTTACACCCCTAACAAATCTTCAATAGGAAGACACGCACTAGATGTGCTATGAAGTTCCAGCTGGAAAAAAAATTGGTCTAATGGTGTCCCGCCACTTGACGCAAGGGGTCTGGTTTGGTTCACAGACGTAACGAAGATAGAATCTGAAATTGGGACTGTTGTCTTCGGACCCAACAGCAAGGTCTCGATATCCACGTCATTGAGATCTGCACTAGGTTAAACCTCAGTAAGGGTACTAAGGACATACTAGGACAGCCAAGCAAGTGTTAAACCAATCGAACAATGAATCATGCATACACAAGTCACTGCGTCACTAAGGAACCAAATAAGGCCGGAAGATTTGTTTCTCTACCTCCTAAGAGTTTCATCCTTACACACCAAATGTAAAGGATACTAACTAGGTCTCTTCTGACTCCGAGAACTAAATGTCAAAATAATTCAATGATTCTTCAGGTGCTAGTGATTGCTCCTTTGACCGAAGTAGGTCCTAGAGTAGGTCACTGAATGTAGAGATAGTAAAGGCTGTATATTGATGTACTGGGTGCCTGGCTTCCTGGAACTAGTAAGTACCAGTAGTTTAGGTTGATAAGATGCAACTGGAAACAAAGTTTCACCTTCTTCCCGTCGTGGCTCCTAGCCTCGTGGGAACACAAAACTTGGACAGTGTTCAATATGACTTGCCAGGTGATTACCCAATCCAAGTAGAATTCAATCGACCTCCAACTGAATTATAAAAGTCTCTATGAAGGGACACGCAGACTGGTTGTAAACGAACCGATACGAGTAGAGACGAGGAAGATAAGGTGCCGAGGGTAGCCAGCTTCGTTCAGTTCATAAGAAGGATTGAAGGAAACAACGTTACAGCCACTAAAACAATTCTCGAAAAGAGTTTGCGAGAATTCATACTGCAAAAGCAATATATCTCGACATTCTTGAAACTATAATCAGCCTCCTAGACCAATCTATCCAAGGATTCATAGCTTAGACTTCACTCAAATTGATTTAAATACAAAAAAAAAAAAAAAAATGGAGATTTTTCAAACGTTTGTACTCTCGGATGTTTGTCAAACGTTCGTTCGCACTAATGACACTCGACTCAAATGGAATATACCAGCCGCGAGCTTACTCTCCTTAGTTGGAAGAAACAGAAACCATCGAATCTAACTAAGATTTTGTGTAGATTTGCTCCTACCTTTAGAGCAAAGTTCGGTAACCTTTTTGCGGTAAACTCTGGACTGCCCCAGTGGTTCGTTCTTATACCAACACTATGTGAACTACAAGGAATAAAACCCTGTAAACAATGGGTTTGCTTTAAGGCCAGTCTCCATCGACTAAAGTTTTAGATTATAACAGATCTGACAGGTCGTCGAGGCGACAGAATTTGGGTTCTTAGGCGCCGAAAGCCTAAAGTGTAAAAGTTCTTGAATAGGAAACGGGAGCGAAGCATGACAACCTACAGATATGTATTCACCAGCCATGGAGTTGCAGGTATTATGAGCATTTCTCCTAGACTAGAACTAGAAACTGACATTGGCCTCTAACCCCTTAGGAAGACACTGCTCAGACAATCTTGTGAGGCACCTAGATGTTTGCTTCACTTCCAAAAGTGGACATGTTTTGTACTGTCCTTGACATCATAGTCAAGGAGTACTGCTAGGGCGGATTCAGACAAAGATATTTGATCGTAAAGACTGGTCTGATAGAACACCACTACAGGCTTGTTTGATAGACCCATAGATTGAAGGTGGTATCAGGACCCAAAGTTTCGTCAAAAGTGTTTCAATGTCTTCCAGTCTGAAGAAAGCCATCAACTACATACCTATGTATCTTTTGGATCACCTTTTGCAAGTGATTCTCCAACAGGATGACGTGCAGTTCATTGTTGATGTTGCAGCTCGAAATGTGCGCCAAAAGGCATGTACTTTACCCATTTGTTGAAGTTCCCACAAAGTTCCCCACAATGCTTACCTGAAAGAGAAGAGAAAAAAAAAGGTTAAATAAAACAAATACCCGACAAAGTACACTCGTCGTTCATTCTTAATCTATAAAACTCACAGACAATAAAATCAGACATTATACTTAAATAGCAATTTAATTCAACTGACACGCCATTAATTTAATTATCCCGACCATAACCATAATCTGTCGTACTATCTGTAAAACCTGCCAGGAAACGCCACTGCCGCCGCCGTGATTTTTATTAAGCCTCCTCCTGCTCCGCTGACACTGTGTGTTTGCGTGCGTGCCTGCCTCATTTGTGTGTGTATATCTCCAGTAAATCCATTAAATTGTATTTTTACTGAATCGACAAATCATAACCAGCCATTGCCAGGACGAAAGCCAACGAGAGGATATAATATATCAATTTTCCGTATTTCATATCTCCAGCAAGAGATGAATCCTAGGTTAGGTGTACCACCACCATCCTCAGACGGAAATTGCTTCGAAGAAAAGGTTTCTTTTTTTTTTTTTGCTGTCTTTCAGATAGGCGCAGGGATCTCTTGAAGTTGAAGGACGAATGGAACATATTTCTCTTCGACATCGCACACACACGTACATACGTGTATACACTTTAATCGATGATGAAGAGCGTCTCGTAGGCAGAAAGACGAGAAAAAAACAATTTGTGACAAGAATTCGATTGGATAATTCCATTTTCATCCTCCTTTCTCCCTTCGCATTTCGTTTTCTCTTCGAAGGGAGGACGAAAAGCGAAGGAAAACAATAATTTTGTTACCAAAGCCGAACCGAACGAAGGACGATGAAGACGACGACGACGACGACGGCGAAGAGATAAGAAGTAAATCCCTTTTTTATATTCTCAATATTTTCTTAATGCAATAAATCAACCTCCTGATGGGTGGTGACCTTGCCATAAGACGCGCGCAACCAGCAAAAACCTACCAAGATTGATATTTCGTCCTTTTTTTTTGTTCTTATACAAGGAAACGCGCGTTCTCCCAAGGACTGTCAACCATAAATAAAAAAATAATAATAATATAACAAGAAATCAGTTCATTCCAGAAGGTCATCTGTTTCAAGGACGGATGGGAATATCCTTCGGATTTCACAAGGAATTGCTGCTTGTATTCCTTTTTCCTTTTCTTTTCGACTCTACACGAATTTAATTGAGATTTTCGCTTCGTTTTATAACGCTAGCGCATAAAATTTCATCAATTTCCATCCGAAATTAAGCCACCCTCTGGATTTTCCTGCATAGTCAACGTGTCAGTTCGGCAGAAGACCAACTGAATCACAACAAAAGTGGAACGAGAACGTAAGTAAGGACGAAAGGTGGCGGCGGGCGTCAAAAAACGAGACCAAATAAATCTCATACATTATTCACATTGTTTGTTGGTTGTCTGATGTCTGCTACTGTACCCCCCCACACACACACACATTCAGGCACAGTCATGCAGGACGAAAGAGGAGTGTGAATGGTTAAACTATACTCGGGGGGTTGTTGTTTTTTTTTTTTTCGTTTCTCTTTTTCTATAGTAAAAGAGGACGAGAGAGAGAGAGTGGCACCCTTGCAGACACGTTTTGCATTTTCACCCTTCCAGCTGAGGTCTCTTGGCAAATAGTCCACACAATCAACTGGCATCCTTTGTTGGCACACTATCCTCACACACACACACATAGCTTCTTGTTTTGAAGTTGGAAGCTACAGAGATGCGTATCCTTGTGCATAGTTTTAAAGTTTTTTTTTTTTTGTCCGAAGAAACTCCTTCAATGCCAATTTAATGTGTGATTAAGAGGACTTAAATTATTATAGCCATTGTCTCGTCGTGTCTCAAGGATCAACGGAATAAGGGAGAGAAGCAGATGAAACAAAGGACAAAGAGATCACATTATACATTGTTTTAGTCGAATGGATGGTAAAAGGTAGTTAAAATGGAGAATAGATTTGGATCCTTCTTCATCCTGGGGTTTAATTAAAAACGACTTTAAAATCCGTTTCGGTTTTGGAAAACTGAATACACCCGCATGTGAGGAGTCTGATGGAAGGACACAATATGGTTGAGAGGATACATTGATAAGAGTGCCATGAAGAGGATGGGGGGGGGAAGGAAACTTACCCCTTTTCATGTTTCAATGTCACGAACGGATGTTTGGTTGGCAGACATTTTATTGCGCGCGTTATCTCGCTCGAAGGACCAAAATCGCATTTGATGAAACAAAGTACAGAAGTTGAATGTGGGTGGAGATGGTGAACAAATGGTGAGGGCCATGGGATGGCATTGCGATGCATGAAAGGAAATGGAAATCAGTCAACATCTTGACACGAGTGGCTGAACTGTGAGTGAACTACAACTAGAACAGTCAGAACGATTGGAATATTCGATTAAGCACGAAAAAGTTTCAAAGATCATGCTTTCTCAAGAATGTCTAAGCCTCACATCACAAGCTTAAACCTGGTTCAACTAACATACGAGATTCATGGAGTTTCTGCAGTACACCAAGACGAATTTGAACAACTGGTTACCTCAAACCCAACTCAAGAAAGCCACTAGATAACACGTATGTATATGCTTCTTTCCAAGCCGAGCTTGAAGAAAAGCCAAGGTCTACTCGAATAAACCCGGGAAGGGAAATTGCAAGGCAACTCCAATTAATTGGAGTTTCTAGTGTCGAATAGATAGTCTTACACTGCCGAACAGGCAAGCTTCAACGCAGCATGCAGACACTAAGCACTGACGCTATTAGTATTCAGTCAAAGAGTCTTGAAGACCACTGCAACCAATTTTGTCATCTAGACAGCGAGTGTCCTACTCGGGCCAGTAATCACTGTGGGGAATCAGCCTTCAATCAGGAGCCTGCTTCCACGAGTAACCAGTTTCAAGCTGAAGTGGGCGTGTCTTGCTAAAATCAACAGACTGGGACGAATGGCTCCAATGTTGCATACTCATCAAAGAAGGTATGAAGCCGAAACCGTAGTCAAAATAAAAAGATTACAAGACCGGTATACCTAAAGCCGTTTCAACGAAAACTTAAAGAACCTTCGAGAGGCTATATATTTTGCTGGGAAAGAATGAAGGTCTACACAGCCTCTCAGGTCAGAAACCTGATCTAAAATATCTACAACAGCTTACAACGGGCGACCACAAGTCAGATGCAACATACTTAGAAGACTGATTATTCGAAATCAAGTTTCAGCAATCAAGGATGGCAATGACCTGCCAGCAATGAGCCTGGGGTCAGAGTGAATGGAAACACGCAGCTTCTCGGGGGAAGACACTTCAAGAATCGAAACCCCTTTAAGAAAGAAAGTAAGTTCTGAGCCTTCAATTCGTTGAGCACTTGAGCACCTCTTCTTCATGAACTTCGTCCTTTAGGAGATGACCATTGTGTATCTCAAGGTCTCAAGGCTCTTCCTAACAACTTCTAACAAACAGCGCCTTGCGCACTTGAGCTTGAAAACTAAGCCCCAACCCGTCGACAGAATTCACAGCTCACTCCCCTTGAATTTCTAGTGAATAAACCGATTTCCTGTTCAACAACCCATGGCCGTGACACCGCATCGGTCCACCAGCTTATTCCATTATAACTAAACGCCATTAGATTGAATTTTAAATTTAATTTTATGTTTTCCATTAAATTACCATGCAATCAGGTTTCCCACATGACTCATGTCTACCCCATCACCGACAGAATTTAAGCTCATTAAAAAGGAGGAACTGTCAAAATCGCTGGAACTGAGAATGTATCTCGAATTTGTTTTTTTTTTTTTTTTGTAAACTAATTTTCCCATAATTATAGATTCCAAGTAAATAATTCCTCCCGCCCCTAGGGTGGGCGCCTTTAACTAAAAACCTACTCTCCATCTACGTCGTCCCAGGCAAACACTTAACCCTACCGGTGTTCGACGACGAAAAAAAGGAAAAAAAAGGACTTTATGCATACAGGAGTGTGTGTATAGCAAACCCCTTCCTGGAGTGTTAACGTAAAACCGCTCATAAAGTACCAACACTCCTACCGACGTACCATCGAGCCCACCTCAGGAAATACACCCATCAGCTATAGTTATCCTGCATTCGATAGTGGTAAATGGTGGTTCCTTACAAAAAACAAAAAAAAAAACACACAGCAGGACGATGAAAACAAAAATGAAATGAAACGACGACTTGCCTTGAAGGCGAAAACAAATAAAAAAAAAACCAAAAAAAAGGAAGAAAGAAACAACAACTTTGCTAATTCTCTGCCACCACCACCACCACCACCCGCAATAGGTTGGTCTTCCTGGAAAGGAAAAAAGGATATACACACGAAAATACAAACACCACACACACCTACACCGGAGAACACAGTGACGATTCTAACTAAACATGGAGTGTTAGGGAATTCCCTTGAGCGCCGAATAGAGGAATACACACATCCAGCTCAACCCGAGCCCCACTCACTCACCTAGTCGAGTCGAGTCGCTTACTAGCACCGTAGTGCCCCCTTTTATCCAGGTTACAGCAGTTAATATCGCCAGCTCTCTCTCCTCGAAAAATGCTTATTTTCGCAATCGTCCTTAACGTTCAACGGCGTCCTTAGCGTTCTGTCGTCGTCGTCGTCGTCGTAGTCGTCGTAGTCTGTTACAAGGGTGTGGCTGGACGAAACTAGAATTCGCTCCTTTTTTCAGACTGAAACTGAAAATCCCCTGACTTCTCCCAGCCCGAACGAGAGCGACAGAGACCGAACGACACAGAGAGCTTATGGAACACGGAGAGGGTGTTGCAAAAAAAAAATGAAATTTCGTACTTCGTGCCTGCCAGGCAAGCAGATTTTTCGGGGTGACGACGACAACGACGCGGAGGACTACCATACCGATCCGGGTGGGCATTTCCCAGTCGAGATACAATCTGTTTATTGATTTTCTCACACCCCCACCCGGGTAAAGTGTCGATGCTCACTTTGGCGGCGTGTGCGGATGGAAAACAGTTTTTCTTTCTACTTCAGCCGCAATTTTTTGGCCCAAAAAAAATAAAATATTGGATTATTGGCAAGGATACTACATTTTCGCTCTCTTTTTCTCTGTTTTTCTCTCTCTCTCTCTCTGAGTGGTTGGCAGTCATTATGGCTGGAAGAATTTTGTTTTTTTTTTATTTTATTGGTCCTTGGTTGATCCGCCACTAATTCGACCATGGTCGTCGGTCGGTTAATCCTTTGTTTTCCACACAACTCGTGTGTCAGTTAATACTCCGGCTCGTCCTTTGCGCCGATCTCATTAGAGCGAAGTGGTTTTTAAATGAATCCTTTTGCCGTACACTGCAACACAGACACACATTCGCCGGTCGGGCTCATCTTTTACTGAATGTCATTCAGTGGGTGTTTTTGTTTTCTTCATCTTTTGCTTCGTTTTTCCTCCGACTGGTGGGTGGTGGCAGGTGGTAGGACGAGATTCCTTGAGAGATTAAAGGTACTCGCACTGACGTCAATGGAGGATGTAAAAATAAATTCCGAAGAGCTGAAGCAAAGCCTACACAGTCATTTCTTATTAGTCAGGACTAAGGTTCCAAAAAACGGGCCACACGGTAGGTGGGGTGTAAGTAAGTTTTTGGGGTTGCACTGGGTAGGGGAGGGCGCTTAGGAAGGCACTGACTGGATTCGATTGTGATTTTAACTGGCGGGGGAGCTGTATGTAGTGCGTTGAGAACGATTAATTAATTTTAATTTGGGTCTTGCTTTCGAAAACAACACGTATGGGCGGCGGTGGGATGTTTTGTTTTTGAGACGATTTCGCATTGACGAAGGGGAGGTAGGTTTTGAATAACAAACAGGAGTGTCCTTGGAAAAATGACCTCATTTCTTCAATTCCCCGGCCTACTGGCTTTAGCTTTCGTTCTTTTTAGTGTAATTCGTACGAGTTTGTGCGTTTTTGCAGAACAAGGACATCTCCTTTAAATCAAACCCAAAGGAGTTGAAATTCCAAACGATGTCCCACATGGTTGCAAGGTATGGCCTGTACTTTTTCTTCAACAAAAAGAGTCTGATTCGGTCTGGAACTCAACTGCAATGACAGTCATGGTTTTCCACATCTCCTTTAAGTGAAACCCAAAGGATTTGGAATTCAAAACGATGTCCCACAAGGTTTCTAGCTATGCCCTGCACTTTTTCTTCAACAAAAAAGGGTTTGATTCGGATTGGAACTCAACTGCAATGACAGTCGCGGTTTTTAACATCTCCTTTAAGTGAAACCCAAAGGATTTGAAATTCAAAACGATGTCCCACGAGGTTCCAAGCTATGGCCTGCACTTTTTCTTCAACAAAAAGGGTCTGATGCGGGTTGGAACTTCAATGCAGTGACTGTCGCGGTTTAATAATATTTTATTCCGCAAGCTGTGCAATTTGCTTCGAAAAATCAGGAAAAGGATTAAAATCAGAGATAAAGTCAAACACGTTGTTACAAAGGCAAGCATACTCTATCCAGTGGACACGATTTTCCTCCATCATCCTTACCAACCAAATAGCTCTCTAAGATGACACGAAATCATTATAAACCCAAACCCCATTGCTACTAATTCACCGTTTTCACATAGTCTAGGGTTTGGTTTCGTTAAATATGTAGTATCCACCACGTATCATCCATTTGCGAGGGTGATACCCTCCCTTATTTGTAACCTAACCTTGAGACAATGCTTGGTAACAATAGGATTTTTTTGTTTTTTAACGATCCCCACACAGTGAGTAAGGTTTTTAGGGACACAAGCGAACTTCAGGATTGTGGGTTGTCAAGGGTAAGTCAAGTCAGTTGGGATGATGACTGGCAAGGTCGTTAATATAATTTTGATTTGATGGATTATGTGCCTTGGGAGACCATTTTTAGAGGCTTTATTATGCTCATCAAATGGGTAATTTGGGAACGCAATTTTCTGAAGAAAATTCCACTGACTGCTGCTGCTGTTGTCCTTTGTGTTACTCTATGTGTGGTCGGGTAATGGTGGTGGTGGTGGTGGTGGTGCTCATTTGGCCAAATAACATTTTGTGTTGGTATACATTTTCTGGGTTTAATTTCATTTAAAAGGACACTGGTTGAGGGGTGCGGAGTGGCAGGAAGACTTAGACTTTATTAGATTCGCTTGGTCGTAAAATTTTTAGACGAGACTTGAGGTGTTCTTACGGTTTCATTTATACGTGGCACACGTAAGCTTCAGGAATGAGTGGATGGTACCTTCATGCACTTTAACGACAGGACCTTGTGGGAGATACACGAACTTCCAAGGGCGAAATTTCATACAGCGAACATGTTCAGGAACCTGTCTAAAGCTTTTGCCAACAATTTCATCGTAACTAAAGCCAGGCTTTAAATGAAAAAAGGCTTTTTTGAGAGGAGGTTGATATAAGTCATAAAGCAAACAGTTTCGTATGCTTTTAAATAAAAAGATATTTGGCAGACCCTCCAGGTGACCAGATAAGAACAATAGGAAAATACATTTAAATGAAACAACAACGGTGTGAGATATAAGATTGATTGTAGCTTTATTTTGAAGCTACATTCATGCCATTATGTGTGGAATAGGACATCATTCAAATGGCCACCTCAGCTTCGCTGGCAAGGCTTCAAGCGATTGGTCCAATTTTGGATGATTCGGTTCAATATACGCGACGTTATTCCGACAATAGCGTCTCGAATATTGGCATCCAGCTCGCCCAAAGTGATTGACTTGTTAGTGTATATTAAAGGCTTGACTTAGCCAGAAAGAAAATAATCGAGTGGTGTCAAGTCGCATGATCGCGGCGGCCAGTTGATGAACACTCGCCGCCGTGAGATGACCCAGTCGCCAACTTTCTTCTTCACGACTTCGAGCGTTGCGCCACTTGTATGCTATGTAGTAGTTGTTGACTCTGGCCACAGAACATCGGTTAACATCCCTCTATACCTGAGACCATTTGGCAGAGTTGACTCTCTGGCGATAAACCATTAAGTCTTCTTCGATACTGGCCGCTATGGGGGCAATGTTTTCTTCATTTCACACCAATTTCTGTCTGGTGGGTGGCCTAAGGTCCAAAAGAGTGTTCTCACACTCAAACTCTTCCAAGGTGCGACGAATTGCCTGCACTCTAAAGCCATGACGACGATTGACCTCAGAACGAAATTCACGCTGCGTATTCACAACTTAGCCGAAACTTCGAAAATATTTTTCAATAATTTCCACACATTTCGACAAGTGTGAAACGATGCATGGTGGAATGGCAAACCTTACCGAATATTTTGACAGGTGGACGTCATGGTAGCTTTGACAGCTCTTGATACATAGCAATTGGAAAAAGTATCACTGGTATCTGGTCAGCCTTTACATTGCAAAGGTTTTCTATAAGAAATGACAGATCTTTCGATTGTGGTTACGATCATGCTTAAACAGATTTTATTGTCAATTTTTGACAACTAGTTTCAACGAGATTCACCATTTAGGATACAAGTTTCCAACTCGTGTACTGAACAAATCAAACTGTTTGCAACAAAAGCGACAAAGATTACAGTCATTTTGCTGTCAGTTTTGACAGATGTGTTTAGCAAACTTCACTCCATTCATGTTTGAAAGTATCTTTGACAGATCGGTTAGCAAATTTTGACCATTCAGTCATAGATCACTTGACGTTTGGTACCTGTATGTCAAATGGAACCTCAAGCTATAAGAAATGTATGTTCAAAACTTCATTTCATTGAATTGGCACACAATTTGACAACAACTTGAGTATCCTTTGGCTTGAGTACCCAAATACTTGCATCACTAATGATCCACACATTGGGCTTTGGAGCAGTTGGATTTATTTCCATTTCGGTCTGAAAATCTTCAACAAAAAAAAAATGCATTTTTGGCTAAACGACTCCATAAACTAGCGATACTGTCTAGAGAGGTCGCCCATTACATCCCAAAAAATTACAATGCTGTGAGTTTCGGTTCCTTTCCTTCGAGGTTACCACCTAAGCCACATCTGTTTAGACGTATGCCCAGCTATATGTAACTTCTTGCTATTGTATGGACCTTAAGACAATGTTCTCTGTACGAACTAGCGAATTGAGGTCCAGAAGACGTATAGCCCCTACTGGATTGGCAGGAGCAATTTCATGTTCAGTGATTTAATGAAACAAAACTAGATCTATCCTCATTCTTGTGCAGCTTCACCAAACACTCTCAGAGTACCATGAATGTTTGATAATTTACTGAACAATTTCGGTCTTTCACCGCCACTGTCATGGAGCGGTTTTAGAGGTCTAAAGGGGGCCATTTAAAGGATGTTATATACCACACAAATGTACTATAAATATCTTCAAGGATATTCCTTTAACACACACTATTTGCCTGGAAATATACCTGCTTTCAGACACATTGAACCTCCAGCAAGTATCTCGGAGTGTTATAGAGTAGACTCGCCAGACCTGAGAAAAAACCTTAAACGAGTCTCTGTAAACTGAACAAGTAGGCTTCCATGACTTTTCGGTCCATAAGATGCAAGTATATCCAACCGTGAGCACATGGTTTAAGCCTGCGTCACATGGTGCCCACTCCTATGAACCAATTTTTTCTTTTTTAAATTCCCAATTCCACAGTAAACCATTGATAGCTCAAAAATATACAAATTTACCCTTAAATCCTTGCAATTTATTTTTATCGACATTAAACACAATCGCTTCTCCTCACAAGCGATTCACTGCACGTGAGTACCATGATCCTCCTCCTCCTCCTCCTCCTCCACTCGCTGTAGTATCTAGGTCCTGGAACTGAAATAGCAAATTCGCACAAGGATACACCATACGACAATCCGCATGTTCCATATTCCAAAAATAATATTTCTCCAAAATATGACAAAAAAAAACCAAGAATGACCCAAAAAAAAAAAAAAAAAAACAATTTGCTTGCCACCCCCAGCCGCCTCGTGTATCCTTCTACTCAGACGAGTGAGGTTCAGCACTGTTTCTGTTCTTAAAAAACAAAACAAAAACACAGCGCGCTCTGGAAAACAACAGAGGAACGACAACGACAAAACGACACACACACACACACCACAGATGAGCAGAGGAGGGAGGACGAAAAAAAAAACAAGAAAAACTGTAACAAAAAAATAACATTGTAATAAAAAATCGCTAAAAAGTAACATAATAACAGGACGAGAAACAAAACAAAAATAAAAACCCGAAAGGAGAACATGGAATGGTGTCAAAACAGCACACACACATACGAGCGCGCCGGTGAAAGGAGAACGACGATATGTGGTGCTTAACATAAATGCCTCTAAATTGTCGACATTTGTGTGTTATCCTTAGAACGCAACTTTTAAGCGTTTACCCAGTTTTTTTCTTCTCTCTTTTGCCGGCGAAAACCAGGAAAAAAATGTCCTTTTTTACAATGCAGGACACATAAATCTGCACTAGAAGTTGGGGCGTTTTTTCTTTTTCTTTCTTTCTGCAGCTCTGTCCCCTCAGCCAGCCGCTTAATGGGTTTCGCAAGAACATGCTTTTGGTGTTCGCTTTTCATGCGAACGTTGCCATAAGTTGCTTACTTAGGCCTCATTTGCAAATCATAAATTTAAGCGGCTGTTTATGTGTGGAACGTTATTAAGTGCATACATGGTTGGGTATCGCAAACGCCAGGGATTGTTGTACTTCAACTCTTGAATCAACTTTCACTTTCATCCTTCATCCTGGATGAATCGACGGCAGTGAAAGGGAGGTTCTTAACTTTCATCCAAAGTGAAGAGTGAAAGAAGTTCAGTCAGGTCTTACTGTCAATGGAATGGGTACATTGTGCTATCCAAGGTAGACTATTACGGTAACACCAGGGATGTCCTTGAGCGCAGAAAGTTAATTGAGTTTTAGAACAAACACGAAGACAATTTTTTTACTCTCAGAGCGAGACGAGATACTCAAAAGTTTTCAATGAAGTCTCAGGCAGGACTATGCCTCCAAAGTATGAACCTGAGCCTATACCCCCTTCCCTTTCTATAGAAATTCAACTTACCTTCGCCAATCCTCCTCTTTCGGATATAGGGTCAACAGATTCATCAAGGATGTCAGGAACTGATTCCCAAATAATCGAGGCATACCCAACATTGTTAGACTTGAAGATCGCTACTTTAGTGAGCCAATATGGAGTATTACTCTCCTGTGTCAGCTTGGGTTCCACCTTTCATCCAGGATGAATCACTCGCAGTGAAATATAGGTAAAGTAAAGCATTCAGTTTTAATCACACTTTGACGAGTGTATCATACGTCCTAGTGAAAAATAATTGTTATTGGTGCATCATCCAAAGTGAATAGCAGGACTCTTTACTCTCAATGCAATGAAAAATTTTTGTAGTAATGATAGGACAGGACACACGAAATCAACAGAACGTCTTAGTCCAAAACTTTAACTTCGAGGTAGTAAGGGACTTTGCCTGGTCTGCTACTTCTTGCCAATCGCTGGTTCTTTCGACTGGGAAGCCAACTGAGTAGTAGAGACCTATCCCCAACAACCAAGGAGATTCTGTATAGAACTTAATCATTCCTGACCTTCTTTATGGCGGCGAAGCTTTAACTCTGTCTGAATGAAGATACTCTTGGTCGCTTTGAGAAAACGATTCTGCGTAGAACTTTCGATCCCATTTGCGTTGACGGGTTTTGGAAGAGAAGATTCAACGATGAACTATACGAGCTGTGCAACGATATCGACATGATCCAACCTCAGATGGCTGGGACACATGCAACGCATGGATGCAAATCCTTCGTTCAGTGGAGTCTTCAAGGTATAACGCAGTAAAGGAAGACCTCGCCGGGCACAAGCAGAAGAGGACATCAACTGACTTGAAGTGGTCTAATGGAGGTTATTCGGTAAGGACCGGACTAACTGAAGAAGCTTGTTAGTGTGCATTCCAAACTTTTCAACTTAGCGATCTACTAAGCCTATTACATGATTGGGGATTCGGAAAGGAGAAGACAACTCCTACTAGGGTTGATGTTACTTCGACACCGTAAACATACATGAATTTGTAAGTACTGGCCTAGAAACAGCAATCAAAAATTTAGATGGACTTGTCAAATGCAGATGAGTGCATTACTTTGGTCAAAAAGAATGTCTTTATTCCACGAGTTCTGCCCTCCAAAAGGGTTCATGGTTATGTTGTACAGAAGATATTGGCGGACAAGGCTCTTCCTAGCTCAAGGCTTTGTCGTAGGTCCTTTGCTGTGGATTAAGCTGTGGGATGACGATAACAAGGTCTGACAAAATATTGTTGGTCAAATTATTACCTTTGGTTCCGCCTTACATATTACAGAGTCTTGTATAGAAACTATCCTCAGTGTCTTACGCAGGTTCAGTTCAAAAAATCTGAAGAACTGAAGTTTGAAGTCTTGAGTAAGAAACTCATAATAACCTCAACTTACAGATCCTTCAGTGCATGAACAATTCAGAAATCTTCACTGGACTTCATTGCAAAACAACGTGAGAAGATCTTGTCGGTACAAGCATCATCAGAAACTTGAAAGCAGCTAGCTTGAGTCCCAATATATCACGAAAAAAGGCAGAACAGCTTGAGTCGGAACTTAATGCTGTAGATACAGTAGAAGTTTCATTGAAAAACTGAATGGTTACATATTAGGCTCTAAAACGATGGACTACCTCAAGGTTGCATACTACTACCCGTATTATTCGTGCTCATGTTCAGCGATATTTAGCGCAGTGGTACAATGTTTTACCTGAAGTTTGGAGTGCGGACTAAACGAAGTTGGACTGAAGATTGAGGCATTAGAATCAGACTCATACAACAGTGAGTTAGGTAAGTAGATTCCGAATGTGGGTATATGGTTTCGGTGCCGTATACGTAACCTTTTTTCATACATTTTTGGGTAAAAAAAATTTAACTTTCCAACACCCTTGACGAGGCCTCAGTTAACCTCGTATGTGCTTAGTATGCATCGAACTAGTTGAATTGAGAGTTTTAATGATGAATCAGTGCCCGTTTGCCAATGTTTCCGATTAAACAGACTCCTAAAAGTCCTTTGACTGTTCCTCCAGACTCAGAACTTGTGACGACTTAATCCACTGGCAGAAGATTTAAACCACAAAGTCAAACCGATGTGCAAGTGTTCCGAACTTGTTGACGTAATGGCCTAACTTAAGGCATCCCAAAACGGCTTCTATTCATAATTCTCCTTAAAATAGAAATTGATCTCTCCCTTAAGTAGTTCTTTCATTCATTGGAGCTTCATTATCCTTATCACATTTCTCATCACATCGCCGGGCGTCCTGTGAGTCCTTTCATAAGCAAAACAAAAAAGACCCTACGCATTCAATTCAATGACTAATGTGTATCTACTCGCCCCTAAGTAAGGGTACTTTCATAAAAATACATAATTCCGACAAACACAAACACAAAACAAAAAGTTTATCCTCGTGTAAGGCATAAATTTACTGGAAATAGAATCCACTCACATAGCAGGACAAGATAGATACATTCAAATCGTAAAGTAACAAAACCAAAGGATCTGCCAATGATGTCGATGGTGATGATGATGATGATGAGGAGGCGCGCACTCCTTAGTCTTATAATACACACATAACAGCAGGCAAACACATGTGCTGTGTTCAGCGTTCCTACGTCAAAGGATACTTTTTTTCTCCGCTCCTTCTCATCTGTATAGAAACGAGATCTCGTTCCATATCATTCATTCAATATTAAAAATAGCCCACTCGTCCTTCTGTTCCAGTTCTAGTTCCAGTTATCACATTCATCCTGTTATTGTAGTGCTCTACGGAATTCCTGTATCATGGACAGAACCGACCGATTCAGTGTATGTGTTGCAAAGGACACATTTGACATCTGAATCTCCCTTGAGAAGGAGGAGGAGCCGGAGCTGGGAGTAGAAGAAGCAGAAAATTTCTTCTCATATTTTTTTTTATCCTTTTTCCTGAATGGCAGGAGGAATTCGATTGAATTTATGCTTTGCCCCGCTGCTGCGGCACACTCTGCTGGCGAGCAAAGAAATGAACATCACTTTCCAATTAATTGACGAAATTGCAGTGTCCTGCAATGCGCAGTGTGCCCGAGGTGGAGAGGGATTGCAGCGCAAATTGGCACACGACGACGCTCGCTCTTACGCTGTATACGAGCAGAGTGTTGGGGGATAGGATACTATGGGAATATGTATGCCACTGGGTTTCCTATTCATATACGTTTCCTTTTTCCTCTGCTCCACGTTTGATTAAAAAAAAGAAACTAAATCACTTCGGAAGGATGCATGAAGTGGGTGAGAAATGGTTCACAAAAAAAACAAAAAAAACAAAAAAAAAAAGAAATCCAACTCAACGAGATCTGTATCTCAAGTGGAAATGCTAACCCAGAAGGAAATAGTATTAAGGATATCAGAGAGAAAGAAAGAGAATGAACACCGATTGTACTTTATCTGTTTGTTTGTTCAGATAATATGGAATCAGGGTGGGTGTTATCTAGTCCACTTAAGTAGGAAGATGTATTCGATGTATTCGAGTGCATTTAGATAGTTAACACCGATGGTCTTGCACAAAAATGAAGAGGCTATTGGGCACATTGGTTTTGAATGTATGTGGGACGTATGTGGAACGTGTTTTGATCGACAAATGGAAAGAAGATCGGGTTATTTTACAAAAATCACTGAATATCCCTTATTTTGAGATGATTGTCCAGAAAGATACTTTCGCTTTCTCTCTGAAAAAAAAGTTATTTCGATAGTTAGGCTCTAAAGCTTCGGAACTACGTGCACAATCCGGGTTCTTTGGCTACATTGTAGTTCATTCAGGCAGCAGAGGTTGACACCAAACACACGTATCGGTGGTAAGATTCCACAAAAGACAATCTATGACATCCTATTCTTGGAAATGGAAGTTACAACTCTGACTAAATATGGGACATTTCTTCTGTATCTTTCAGTACAGGAAACCCAGCGTGATAGTCCTTCAAATGCACTAAGCGAAATTCTTTAGCAAACTCAGAACTTAATAAAAGCCAAAGAAAAGCATCACGTATTTCATGACAATACTGATGAATACCACGAGAAATCTTAATGTTTCAAGCCATAGTGCCTGACTCTAAGTATGAGTAAGCCCTGCCATGTCTGAGACAGATTCCAGCAAGAACCAGATTCTTGAAACTCTTAGATTTTAAGTTAGGGTAATGGAAACGCCCGGTTCGAGTAGTAATATCTCAGCTCCAAGTGTCCATGGAGGTGACTATCCTCCGCGACTATCCTCCGTTCACACTTGGACCTGAGATGTTACCACTCGAGCCGATCGTTTCCATTATCCTTGCAACCATTTCAATTGATAACCGAATCGGCTATATTTTTAAGTCTTCATGAAGATAAAGCAGGGTAGCTGCAGAGAAAATGAAAGAAAATGAAGCTCAAACCTCAGAACTTGTCTACTTGACGTCCAATAATCCGCCAAAAGTCCGGCTAGGGTACCAATGGGTGGTCTGCTAATGAGTGACAGACTTGTTGGCCTGTATCTCCTTTGCTAGTTCAGAGCTTCTTTTTAGTGAGACTTCTGGGCTGTTCGTCTGCTTCTTTGCTGTCTGGTACTAGTGGGCAGTACAGAGAGAGATTACACTATTCAGCTTGACGAATAGCCCAACATTAACTTAGAATAGACTGCATAAGGAATGTGTGTAATTCAGGATGTGGGTATCCGGTTCGGTGGCGTATACGTAACCTTTTTCACACAATTTTTGGGTTGAAAAATCTTCTCTTTTCAATGAGTTGGCGCAGTGTTTCCGAGTGTTTTCCACTATAGCATAAGCTATAACTTTGAATCCCTCCTTTTCTAAGGTGAAGAGTTGTTCATTCACAGTAAAGAACCACAGTTGTGGTGCGTCACCCTAAACTGATCTTCTAGATTTGTCTGCGTGCCAAAGTCTGAATTGTTCATCCTATAGACTAACATCTGGTTAATCCAGTGATTTATCCTAGCATTGATCCTCAGTATTCTGAGATAATTCACAATGCCCTGCGGTTTTATATTGTCGAAAGCCCCTTTTATATCCTGGAGTCCTACCATTATGAATTCTGGTCAATGATTCAAGAAGATGGACACGAAACATCAACCCATCTTAAGACTTAACAACACAATAGGCTTCGATACATTCAAGGCCATTAATGAATATAAAAAGGTTACCCCTTCCTTTTTCCTAACCATGCTGTCCGGACAGAAAAGGCTTAGGAACCCCCCCTTATATAAAAACCTTTTGCTAAGAGTTTAGCTTAAGTGGGTTGCCACTTAGGGTAGATCTGACTCAAGCTTCTGAAATATTAAAAAGACTTCTGAGAGTTGTACGCCAAACTCATGCCGGACAACCTAAAATGGACAAAGAAATCTATATTTACCTCAGACGAGGATAAATCTTCTATCATTCCATGGCCCAAAGAAGCTACACAATATGCACAGCAGTGATTCGAAAAGTGTCTTAAAAGAGCAACAACGAAACCAAGCAGCGATGGCATCTCCAGTGGCAAAAAGCAAAATTCGAAGCAAAAAAGAAGAGCCACTCACAAGGCAGACAACTCCAGGTTGGACTACCACAGGGGTCCATCATAGCGCCGACTCTCTTCATCTACAAGACGGATACCCTATTCATCCATTTTTTGTATTCAGAAAAATACGTTCATAAAATATCAACGTGTGCACTTGGTTGATGCCTTTCTTGTCGTATCTCACATTGCGGTGAAAACGACTCCAAAGTTAGAGGCTTATCACTGGCATAGCCTGCTCTCACAATAACTGACCTCGAATTAGAAAAAGTTTAAAATTTCACCCAGAAATGTAAAGCCCAACACAGATCTCACTTCAAGGTCTATCGTCTATGTTTTGAGGAGAATCTCTTGGGACAGTGGTTGCAACGTACAGCTCAGTGCTGCCATTTAGACAGCTTAGTGAACTCCCTTAGGAAAGTAAACAGTGGTCACACGTAGGTCTTTAGAGACCGAAGCCTGTCTGCCTCAAAACAAGCGATACAAATTGGTCTTTCCAATTTTAGACCAGAAAGTAAACGCCCCTGGTCAAGGCCTCATTCCACCAAGACCTACCTACCTCCCCTAAAGCCACACCAGTGTGTGCATAGTTCTAGTGCAAATTAGATCGTGACTCACCAGCAATCTTTGATTGATTAATTTATTACCACCCGATAAGATATTAATACACAAACGTGGTTTCTCCTTATCAGTCCTGAAGTTGCAGCCCCCCACGCCGCCTCCAACCCAACACAAAAAAAAAAAAACCACAACTAAGCGGATCTGTTCTATACCAAGCCCACCCTGGTTCTGCTCCCGGTTCTGGTAAGTATGTACTTTTGTACAAAGCAGGGATAGAAGTGCTTACTCATCGGGGTTTTGTCGTGGAAAAAGGTGGAACACTTTTCTTCGGTTTTTTCCCTCCGAGATACTTTAGTTTTCCGCTCCATCGGAGGAGCTGTCTGTTAATAAATTTTCCAACTTTTTTTTTCTTTCCCTTCTTCCCTTTCCCCCCCAAGGAGACCACGGCGGGGGCAGTTTGGGGCGTTTTCAATTAGCGCAACAAAAAAAAAAAAACAGAAAACCTTGCGTGTTCTTCCGAATGAAACGAAACGGAACTCTCGAGGAAGAAAATTCAAAAAATCATGTTGGCTCTGGTAATGTTGGATATTTCTTTCGGTTTTTCCTTCCATTTTTTTGTGGAAAGTAATTTATGTGGCACCGTGTGGAGGATGAGGTGAACTGTGCCACAAAATATGGGATAAGCACCGGAGAGGTTCATGTTTTGTGTGATAGCATTGCAACATACATACAGAAGGAGGTCGCAGTTTACACTAGTTACGAAGTGCGTAGCTATTTCGAAAGGTCTCCGGGTACTAAATTTAGAAGACACCTCTTGCTTCAGAAGTGGGACAGAAAGTTTATTTTTGGATTTGGATTTGAGTTGGGTGCCGGTTTGGAGATACCAACACAGGTGGCCCTATAAATAGGAGCCATTTGATGAGGTCAGAAAGAAGGTTGGTGGTGTCGTGGTATATTGGAATCTTGCAAGATTGGGTTTTGAAGTTAGTTGCGTATTTGTTTACCAGCTTTAGCTTGACCTTTCCAGTCTATTTTAAGTCGAAGGTGGGCCACTAATCCAACAGTTACCAACAAATATTTCAAGCCATGTATAGAGTACACGTGCACTGCCAATACTTGAGCATGTTCGATCTGTTATCCTGCATCTGTAGAACAGGCACCCTTAGAACCACTCCTACATTAGGAACTTTGTCCATCTCCTTCCCTATGTTATCTTTGGGAAGCTGATGGCGGCTAAGCCAGCATTACGGCTTAGGGAATATTTGCAACTGGCTCGTGAATATATGGGCCAGGCAAGCATCATAAACGGATGTAAAACTCTTTCCTGTAATTCAGACAATATTGTGTCCAATCCAGACTTTAACGTCAAGTGCTACAAGCCAGGATTACTAGTAGAAGTGCTTGGGAATCGGAAAAAATTGCAAATGAATCTGCGACAGACATTTCCACAGACGGATCCAAGACTGTGTCTGGAGCAGACTCCAATGCACTGGATATTTGTATAACCACACGACTTTCGAACCACTATTGTGTATTTCAAACAGAAGCCACCGTAGTCTTGACTGTTTTATGTACATCTATCCTTCAAACAAATCTGGCCAGAGCTGGAAAGCTAGTAGGTACACATGCCAGAAGACTTGCTGGACGAAGGAAAGGACTTCTGTACATTCTCTCGATTGGTTTTGGGAAGAATAACCGAGTACTTCTTCGAAGATCGTAACGATCTTAGACTAGACTTAACCAAAAGTAAAAGCTTGGTCAACAGGTCAATGCCATGCCATGGGATCTTCGATATGAGTTCACACCGAAACTGGTTGCCCTGCCTCCTGTCCCAGTTTGGAAGTTTCTATATATGTAGGTCTCCGGTGCTAGTAATTCGCTTTTTCCATAATGGTCAACCGAACCCAACAACGTCCTGCCACGTTTATTCAAAGGTGGCGTTCCTCAAGGCTACATACTAGGTCCGGTACCTGATGTACGATGGCATTTTTAGATTGACAAACCCAAGGTCAGGGAAATATTTGGCTTCACTGGTGATAGAGTGGTAAACAAACTCCTGGTGGAGTTGGAGATGAAGCCTTCACGATAGTTGCAGACTTGCTGACTGATCTTAACAAGAGTGTGATGCAACGCGAATGAAGGGCCCAAGGAAAAACAGGACAGTTTTGCAAGTAACCTTCCTTCAATCTTCCTATTTCATCGATGTTATACTAGAACACTGGGGGAAGAATACCACAAGGTTCTGTGCTAGGTCCACGACTGTACAACGATACTTTTTAATACTCGAACGTAGTTCTACTATATGAAGCCGACTCCTGGACGATAAGTAGGGGAAAGTAGAGTAGAACTCTTTCAAAAGAAAAATTTTTCGTCAAATTCAGTCCCGTATGCGAGGAGGAAGAATGGTGAGAACGTCGACTACGACTCGGGCACATCGAGGAAATGGGCAATAATGCTCCAGCAAGGAGAATCATCGATTCACAAGCCTCAGGTTCGAGGCGACAAGTAAAGCTGAAGGATCAAGGTATCTCGGCACAAGAGTGGCAGCCTCCCTTGACCCAAGCAGAGACTCAGGAGCCCGAGAAGTAGAGCAAATAATACTCGAGGCAATCAAATGAGTACCATTTGCTCTAAATAGCTGAGGGAAATGGTTGAAAGTTGTTAGCTACAACAAGTCTTTTAGCGTTTTGTACCTCCGTTGTCAACTATTTCGTCAAAATAGTATTTTTATTCGATATTTAGAGGTCTACGCCTCGTTGGGTGCTCATTAATATTGAGAATTGGATGTCGAAAATCATGATTGCTATGAAGTTTTGAGATGAAAAACCCTAGGCGAGTCTAGTAAGACTAGATTTAAACTGCATCGTCACCGGGCCAAACTGATTAAATGCCTAAACAGAGAATCATACTTCAGTAGATACTTCAAGGAGCAGAACTTCGTGGGGAAGGTCAAGGTAAATCCAGGTAGGAGATCCGTTCTTTTCTTAACAAGGACCTGTTTCGTTTGGTTACAAGCGGCGTTCCTCAAGGTTCTGTACTAAGTCCGCTACTGCAGAACCTAATTCAGTATGCCATTCTAAGATTGGCAACCCCAAGGTTATAAGGGAAATAGTCGGTTCAATGTTGATAGAGTAATCGTTGTGATACCCAAACTCACGGTGGAGTTGGAGCTCAAGACTTCATGAAGTATACTTTAGGCTACTCTTGACGTGAACACCCTAGATACAGGGTATAGCTTTGCCAGAATGACTTTCAGTCTGCTCTTAGATCCACTATATCGAAAATTTGAGAGGCTGGGATAGTACTGACGTAGAGACAACTTAATGACCCTTTCAGTATCTTTTCCAGTTTCAACTGTCACAACTGTATCCGTTTAAGTGGCAAAATGACGTAAAACTTAGTCGCACTCTCCTCTCCATAAAAAGATACATTTTCCCACACGATATGTGTAAGACTATAATGCTTCAGAACGTGACCTAACTTTCCTATTCATTCAATGCTTCCAAGTCAACAAATTAAATGCCCGACAGCCTACACTCATCCTTAGACTTTCTGTAACCATTTTGACTAAAAGCCAGTGTCCTTCCCACACAAGCCCATAGCTTTTCTTAACGAACCGCACACTTAACCAAATAACGATACTTTATTCAATTGATTTGATATAAAGGTAATCACCATGTCGGCGGAACAAGGACCTCTCAACCAACAATACTGTCCAAATCAGTCAGAAGAAACCGAAAAAAAAAGTATCTACGAGGTGAAATTTCCATATTCCGTGAAATTTTCCCTTCCTTGTCCGCTCCTTCCTTTCCTTATCTTCCACACACAAATGTTCTTTATCGTTTCACCCATTATTCTCTGAAATTTATATATAAAAACGACAAAAAATCATTATGCATTAAGTACACATTTGCAAATTTTCTCACGTACCGCACGAAAGTGCCCAGAAAGCGGGGGACACACGACAAGACAACGAGGACAAGGAGGACAAGTAAGTGGAGGAGAATTCACAGAATACATCGAGTAGGTGGATGAAGAGAATTTTCCGTTTCGATATGAATGAAATAAATTATAAACTAAACAGAGAGGCAGAGAGACTAGAGACTACAGTCAGACGGACGGACGGACAGACAAACATGGGGACAAACGGAGAACGGAGGACGGAAGGAGAAGGCGGAATAGAATAGAAGAATAATGAATTATTTATTGCAGATGATAAAGGGGGAAACATTCTAAAGTTACCCCCTTAATGCGATATGAGTGGCTTCTCGTGGCCATGCGGGTGTGTGTACTAGAATGTCTGTGACTGACTTGACTGGAATTCAGGAAGAAGACCTACCCATAGCCAAAGCTGGATATAGTTATTAACATTACCTAGTTTATGAGCCGGAGATGGATTCTAATATCGCATCGCAGAGCTGCTCATAGTTTGGGCCAGGATTAGGGGAGGACGACGATACAATATACAACAAAAGTTCTGTTGTAAGTTCCACTTGAATGTTTGAATTTTAATGAATTTTTCTTTTATGGCCACAGGGTGGTGCTGCGTGTGGGATAAAAATATTATTTTGCATTTGTCAGTGTCAACAACGAGTCATGGGCTTGGGGGGTGGTCAACATTTTTTGGGTATTAATAGTGCCATAGTGGCAGCATAGTGCCGAATAAGCCAAACCCAGCTACATAGCTATCCATATGGCTTTGAGGAATTTCTGTGTGTGTGTGTGTGTATGTGAGGGGTTAGTTAATTTCTGTGTTTGGCCGTAATGAAGTTTTATAGTTAGTGGCTTGACTGGAATGCCTTTGAGGCGCACAGCATTCACTTGGAGAGTTGTTTTCAAATTTAAATTGAAATTATGACAGACTGACTGTGACTGTGACTATGACTGGGGCTGCACACACGACACTACAGTGCGGGGCCTTAAGCTGTGTAAGAGTGTTTTAATTTGTAGATTGTAGGAATAATTTTAGTTGGGAGTAATTGATGAGGTTGTTGGTTACCATGTTTAAAAGGTCACTTGGCATTTGGTTTGGTTATGTTCGGAATTAATGGTATTTAGTTGGACGAAGCGGCGAGTGGAACGTGTGATTAATTAGCAATGAGCATGAGAAGTGGAGTTGGACATAGTTTGTCAAGCTAGTGGTCTAGTATGGGATTTGGATTGTATTTGTAACTACGGTGGCATAGAGTAACGATCTGTCCACCCTACACACGGGTATACATGCTGGTAAGGTGTCAGAGAAATTGCAAGATTAAAGTGGGGTACCACAGGGCTGTGTACACAGACCACTACTGTTCACAGAAATCATAAACTATTTGCTTCGAATGCTGTTGACAGAAGGAAACCGGCAAATGGAATGAATGGAGGAAAGAACCGATGCTTAAACTAGAGGGTTCTGCCGGAGGTGGTCTCCATTAGAGCATACTAGATAGACATACGTATAGCAATCCGCGTTGAATGCAAAGCTATTACTTTTCAGAAGAAGAAGAAAGAGTTCACACCAAGCCTCCTGGAAAAGTGTTCCAAACCTAGACTCGTATCATCACCAGATATTTTGAGCTGACATAGCAGGCAAAAACATCATGGAGATCGGCAGTCTTCCGCTGGAACCCAGAACTGCACAGACTAAGAAAAGAAGACAGAATCCACACAGAATCTCGTGAGTCGAAAGGGAATACTTTCTGATTTCTGCTAGAATCCAGATACAGATTGGGACACATAGACTGCTCTATGCACATCGATAACAGACGAGACTATGAACAGTGGGTCTAAGGATATTAGTTTTGTGGAACAGAGCAATACCGAGGAATAGAATTTGGTTGTAGCCGGCAGGGATAGACAGGGACCTTCCGTACGGAAATTTTCTTTCTCCTCTGCTATAGTGCAGGTTGACCCCCTGTGGCATACTCTCAATAGGTTCAATATCTACGCTCAAACGTACATATGTGGAGGTTGTTGTCGTAGTTACTGTCAACTCATGATAAGAGGCACTCTGTAATAAACCACGTAGAAGGGGTTACTGTCCAGATAGAAAGGGGAAGTGTTATAGCGAGAATCATTACAGTAAGAAACCTAAACGTAAGTCATCCCTACAATATTTTACTTGATTTGGTTCGCAGGCCCAACATGTTCTAAATTGACAAAGAAATACTTTCCTAAGTGTTTAAGTCTACTTCGAGCTATGCCCTGGCATTCACCGAAGTACTTCGAGCTATGCCCTGGCATTCGCAGAGTAGATGTGGGATGTCCTTCGGAAAGTGAAAACCCCTGCAATATCTGAAAGAGATTCTTTAAGAATGGAGCTACGCGCCGCACTGTTAAAACGTCTGTCTCGACTGAGGAGAAGCTTCTCCGAATACGTATGCATTGTTCTAGTTGTTCCACCTAAACACTTCTAGGGTTCTACAGTCGGTATTATCCTTCATGGATACTACGACTGTAGTATGATATGCCACCGTAAAGAGAGCAGACTTGCTTATGTTCAGCAGCTTCTTTGTCACTCCACTTGTCTAAGGAATAATCACCTCCAGAGAATCAGGCTATCAGAAGAAATCGAGGTCTAAAGTGGACTCCCTCAAGGTTCCATTTTTACGCCGATATTTGTTTATGATGTGGTTCGCGCTGCTATGTCGAAAGAAATCCAAAAAAAAACCTCAAATGAGTACCGAAACTGAAGACATTACGATAGGATACACCAACCAACATTTAGGTGACTCAGAACAGTCGAGCTGAGGATTCACAGCAACTGGGGAAAGGTAGGAGGTCGCTGAGACATCTTGTTAGAAATCGTACACAATATAATAAAGTATAGCCCGCAGGGGAAAAAATAGGCTATAAGAAAGTTTCACACTCATCTCTGAATGTAACAGCGATACAAACTTCGAAACAAAGTGAATCATTCCTTGGGAGAAACCCAGTGGATGACTAAAGTGCAAGGAAAGAGGTTACAAATATCCCAATGACGCAGCTCAGCTATAGCGTTCCACTGGAAGGATGGAGCTGTTGATTAGACATTTGTAACAACACAGCCTCTTAGGTGATTAAACCTTCTACGCCCACTCTAGCTCGAAAGGAGCTCAGTTCCCATTAACACCCTTTATTGCGTTCATTACCAAGCACATCAGCACATCGCAAGGTTCAAGACCGTCACGTAATCTCTCAATTCATTAGTATTTCTCCGAAGTCCAAATTATCTAATCGCCTATCTGGTGATAAACACTAAATCGCTTACACTACAAACGAATAAAACTCACATGGCCGCAAGTCAGCACGTTTCTCTATCGTAATAGTGACATCAAAGAAAAAACTTCACGCTTACCTGCAAAGAAAAAGAGAGGAATATTAATAAATTACTACCGCATCAGTGAAAATCAATTAAAATTAAAATTTCCGCACTTAAAACACACGAGTAGATACATTTATGTTCGTTTCTCGACAAATGACAAATGGCAGCGCAGCGCAGCACAGCACAGCACAGCGTACGCCATAAGTATCTGTGCCTCAGATTTTATTAGAGGAACATCTCTGACGTTAGCAGATTCCAATAAATCAATGAAAATTCACATATGTGGTAGAGGAAGGCAAAAAGATACAAAGAAAAACCAAGCAAAGCTTCACCACAATTCCCAGTAGGAGATAACTTCATCATGAGATTCTTTTCGTTTCCCCGGTACGAGTATCTACAACCACCAGGAGTTCACCTTCAAACGGGAACCCAACTCAACCGCCACCCTCTACACCCTAAGCCGAAATGAAAAAAGGAAGAAAAACATATATGTGTGCATGTATAAGGTCAAGGGAGGAATTGTACAAAGAAATGAACCAAAACATGGCAAACAAATCAGAAATTCATTTTCCTCGTTTGCACACACTCCCCCCTGAGTGTTAGTCTGCAACCCTTTGTCTCGTTTGCGGGTTTGCATGTATCTCCATCGCAATTTAGCAGCCGCTACATGAACACGTTTTCGAGGAGGTCCTGACGGCAGGAGGAAGCCCTCCACAGACACACAGAATCACATGAAATTCACAAAAAAAAAAAACGACAACCCGCCAAAGATGACAATAGATTGGGACGTGTGCCTACTTAACGTCGTCGTGGTAACTAGGTGCGCGCATTAAGAATAGACGCCACGTTGCTAAATATAAATGCCATGCGAAGATAATTTTAGACACACCAAGCGCAGGCCCGGGGCTAGGTGGATGGTGAAGGCGGACAAGGTAACCGAGGCGTATGTGGAACGCATGTGATGGTAGATGGTGACATAGTTTTTCTTTTTCTTTTTTTTGTTTCGTAAATTTGTACTTGTGTCGTGAGGAGGTGTGTATGCACAAGTACTCCCAAGGGTATGTGTAGGATGAAAAGTTGGAAGAAAGGTGAGGGTGTACCAACCATCAGTGGAACGAGTATGTCATCGGAGAGTGGTTTGTGCCTCTGCTGTGTGTGAGACTCGTTTAAATGTCATTTCAGTTTGAAAAGTCGAGCTGGGTATGCAGTTCCAGCTTAATGATAGATTCACAGCTGAAACACCATAACAGTTCGTGCACCATCACGTACCACAACCAAGGGGAGAAGCACTACCGTTTACAGCCATACAGCGAAGGGATGTATTCAATCAAAATACAGGATAGTCGGTGACCAAACATTAAATTGACAGAAACATTTCCGTAGAGCGATAATATCCTCCACATTGTCCATATTCTCTTATCCAGAAGTATCTACGGATAGTCTGGACACCATCCCGTACAGCAACCACAATTACGACCAATTAACTGGTCTTATACCATCTACTTCTTCGATTACTTGTCTTCGACTAAAACCCAGCTTGTACCTCCTGCTCCATGTGCCATGACATGTAAAAAAAAATCCTGCGAAGGCAGTAAGGAGCGTGCACTGAAAGAAATGTTTCTGAGTTCAGTGCAAACAGGATCCCTGATTCGAATTGAAGATCCAGGTAAGGTTAGTTCTACTCGTTGGATGTCACAAAAGATGCATCTTAGATTGCCGTTCAACTCAGTGTTTGGCTTTGGAGCTAGGACTCGACAAACACAGAGTTGGACGGAAGGAAACAGATGTCAAAGTTCTAAGAACTCTAAGCGCTCATAAAGTCGAAGTTTAAAACCAGGATATACGAGTAGCTAAGCAGCAGCCTTTTTAAAAGACCACTCGTATGAATTCATACTAGCTGCAACCATCTAACTAAACTAGTGTAGTGTAGCTGTGTCATTCAGCTGCTCGTAGATAAGTTTCTTTTCGGACTACAAGGACAGCACAGTAGAGGGTTATATAAGTAAGGGGACCACGAGCGACTTGGAAAGCGCAACTAGAGACAGTTAGCTAAGGATAGGGATAACTGAAGAGGCTTGTTGGATGTGGTTCAGGTATCTAAGTAAGTAAGTATCGAACTGCAAAGGTTTTATAAAATCAACTATCTGTCCCTTTCTCAAGATAGCCGAATGGGTGTTGAAAGGTTTGCTTCTTTTGAGCCTTTTAAGGTCTCCAGATGGATGCAGTATTTCTGTACTTTTAACGACTCGTTTGCCTATTATTCTCCTTTTGAATGATCGAGATTTTTAAAAACGAAGCTAGGTAGACACAACGGGGTGGCCAATACTCGAAACAGTGATGGATCCATTGATTCGAGTATTGGCTGAAAGACAAACGCAAAGGTTGTAAAAACGAAGCTGGTTTTGGCAGAAAAGCTAATTGAACTCCGGCTTAACTCTGGCAGGCTTTGCACTATCTTGTACCACAACCACTCAGTGCAGGCATTTACCGACACTCAGTGTTTGAAGGCAGCAATTGGTCGCTGACAATGCCAAATATTCCAGGGTAAGTAAATGACCTGAAGAATAACCAAGTAGGGCTAACGCCCTATATAACATTACAAACAGGTCCTAACTCTTATAGCCAATACACCATCATGTAACACAACCATGCCAAGATGGTGTATCAGATCCGATGGTCTAATTTCAACAGAAAAACTTGGGCGTCCATGACAACTCTGCATATAGTATGTATGGATGACACTCTCAGTGAGAGTAAGATGTTAGCCAAGAAGCTTGCCACAGGGCTGGGCCCTCAAGCGATCTAAGCCACACACCGTAGTCCTGAGGATTGAGTGAGTAAATCACAGAGTTTCAGTAGTCTCACGCTTATGCAAATAAATCATTCCATCAGGCAAGTTTAAGAGAGACTTTGAGCTATGTGCTCTCTGCAAATGATTCGAAAACGGTTTGAAACTTGGGAGCTTGTATATAACACATGGTTCGTACCCAAACTAAGAAATATTTTTATTGATTAAGTCTTAAGATTTGAACCAAGAGTTTTACAGCGGCCCTCTACAGGTGGTTGACAAAAAGACGAGATACAAAGCTCTTTATACCTAGGAGTTAGGTATGTGTCACATTCAATAGAGCCCACTCCCACACCCATTATAGCCCATTCACTGTGTAACACGAATTTCCTCCAATAACAAGAAGTGACTACCACACTACTCATCCAACTTGTGTCTGAATCTAATCCTTCTTCTTGTCACGCAGTCATCCTTTAACTCTCTGTCACCTTTGCAACGTGCCCATACATTGCACAACTCAATATTCATCTCACGCAACAGTCGCCGAGTTATGACGACAAAAGGTGTCGTAACAAGCTACAGGCACTTGTGGAATGCTCCACCCACACTCACACACCACTCCTTCCCAGAAAAAATGCTATAACCTCCTATCCTAGCACACATCTCGCAATAATCCGACAACAATGTGAGCGAGCACAGGGTGTACCTACAGATACACAAAACCCCTTCAACAGAGTGAGAGAGACACTTTAACTCAACTTTAGTTCGACGTCACACTAAATGTCGAACACAGGACAGTCTCCTCACCTGGGTAGCCACCTCGATGATAGGTAGCCGCCAGATACTCGAGATAAATATTTTCCTACATGCTGCTCAGATAAAACAAGGTACACCGCGGCAACAAATACAATTTTTTTTGAAAATAAAAACAAAACGTCCTCCACAGCAACACCATGCTTAACACAGATGGGTGGCGGTAGCCGTCGGGACTCCTGGACACAAGGCAATAAAACTGTCGGCGACCATTATCAGTGCAAGTCGCGCTGCGGTCCATCCGTGTGCTAAATCGTTCCTCTTTTTTCATTTTCCTTCCTTTGTCCTACCATACCTCAGAGCGGCCTTGTGTGGAAGTTAAAATCCTTGTTTTTACAGCCAACAGATGGTTGGCCTGCATAATCACTGGCATCATTATCATGGCTAAGTTGGTAGCCCAGGTAGGTGATACAAGTGGCCTTTGTTGCATAACCACCCCACATACGGCGATGGGGTGGAGACCTGCAATATTCTTAAATTTTTAAACACAAACTCATGGAGAGAAGATTATTTCTAAGCACACACACATGTACACCAGCCCACCCGTAGGGATAGAATGTAATGTAGGTCATCACCAGTAGCCTCCTACTGTTCCTCCACGGGAAGGAAGATGAGTGTATCTGTCACATGGTGGGTGGGATGAAAACACATGTCAACCAAGGTAGTGGGTTTTTTTGTTTGTTCTTCTTATTCATTCTATTCGCCCCCCCCCTCGCTACGGCCCCCCTTGCTCAATTATTAGCCCCGAGTAAGAATGTGCTCCAAATTTTCATTCTAAAAAAAGAGAAACACAGAGGGAAGCGGAAAAAAAACTCATTATTCGTACAATAGGCTGGCTTGGGGATGATGGGGGGTTTTCGCCATATCTGGCGAATATTCTCAGTGGCCCTTAGGCGTTGCATGGTGTGGGTGGGATATTTTTAAAAATCGATGGCTGACGCAAAAGTTTTTTCATCCCCAACCCCCATGAAGTGGGTCGGTGGTTGGCCACTATATCCCAAGTAAAGATTTATTTTTACTTTACTGGGAAACGGAGTAAAAAAAATATAAAAAGATTGTGCGCGCTGTAATCTCATCAATGCAGTCAACTATTAAGCGAGGAGTTCTTAAAGCGGTAAGCCCTTTAGAAAGGGTGTCCAAAATGGAAGGCTTTGCTGCGCGTGGAGTTGGTATTCAATTCCACTTTAGGTGGAATCTGTGGAACCATTAATAATGCTGGGAATTTGCCAGGAAGGACATAAGCACTTTGAGGGAGTTTTTCGTCGGAAAGATACGAGGAGTCAATGTAGATTATTCCTTTCTTTTTCTTCATGTTTCACACTTCACAGGACCACGCCTACTTTTAGGGAACTTTTGTTCAGTAACTCATTACAAGAGTACGTATGTATAGTCGCGGTCATAGGTATTTGAGGAAAACCTCTTCAGAATTGGTGCAATTCAGCTAGGAATGGTGACAACCACGCCCACTCTTCATCAAAAACAGTCGAATAAAATTTTTTATGCAAAAAATCCGTGAAAAAATGTGGAGAAAGGATTCAAATTGTAAGAAAACTTTGTATTTTGGAAAGAAAGTTCTTGAAGAAAGGCGTATTTTATAAAAAATCTTTTAAACGTTTTTGAGGTCCATTTGACCCGAAACGCCAAGGAAGAGGAGATATGAGGCGATATTGCATTTGGAAGAGGCTTTTCCCATTTTCGGCCGTGGTACCCCACGTTGCTCACGAGATGCCAAATAGCTGACACCTGAGTACGCCAAGGTCTAGATCATCCTTTAAACGTTTTTTGGTTAAGTTTTTTGTAAAGTGAGGTCCATTTGACCCGAAACGCTAAGGAAGACGAGATACGAAGCGATATTGCATTTGCAAGAGGCTTTTTCCACTTTTGACCGTGGTACCCCACATTGCTCACGAGATGCCAAATAGCTGGCAACTGAGTACGCCAAAGTCTAGATCATCCTTTAAACGTTTTTAGGTTAAGTTTTTTGTAAAGTGAGGCCCATTTGACCCGAAACGCTAAGGAAGAGGAGATACGAAGCGATATTGCATTTGCAAGAGGCTTTTTCCACTTTTGACCGTGGTACCCCACATTGCTCACGAGATGCCAAATAGCTGGCAACTGAGTACGCCAAAGTCTAGATCATCCTTTAAACGTTTTTAGGTTAAGTTTTTTGTAAAGTGAGGCCCATTTGACCCGAAACGCTAAGGAAGAGGAGATACGAAGCGATATTGCATTTGCAAGAGGCTTTTCCATTTTTGGCCGTGGTACGCCACATTGCTCACGAAATGCCAAATAGCTGGCAACTGAGTACGCCAAAGTCTAGATCATCCTTTAAACTTTTTTTGGTTAAGTTTTTTGTAAAGTGAGGTCCATTTGACCCGAAACCCTAAGGAAGAGGAGATAGGAGGCGATATTGCATTTGCGAGAGGCTTTTTCCACTTTTGACCGTGGTACCCCACATTGCTCACGAGATGCCAAATAGCTGGCAACTGAGTACGCCAAAGTCTAGATCATCCTTTAAACGTTTTTTGCTTAAGTTTTTTGTAAAGTGAGGTCCATTTGACCCGAAACCCTAAGGAAGAGGAGATAGGAGGCGATATTGCATTTGCAAGAGGCTTTTTCCATTTTTGGCCGTGGTACCCCACATTGCTCACGAAATGCCAAATAGCTGGCAACTGAGTACGCCAAAGTCTAGATCATCCTTTAAACGTTTTTTGGTTAAGTTTTTTGTAAAGTGAGGTCCATTTGACCCGAAACGCTAAGGAAGAGGAGATACGAGGCGATATTGCATTTGCAAGAGGCTTTTTCCACTTTTGACCGTGGTACCCCACATTGCTCACGAGTTGCCAAATAGCTGGCAACTGAGTACGCCAAAGTCTGGATCATCCTTTAAACGTTTTTTTGGTTAAGTTTTTTGTAAAGTGAGGTCCATTTGACCCGAAACCCTAAGGAAGAGGAGATAGGAGGCGATATTGCATTTGGAAGAGGCTTTTTCCACTTTTGACCGTGGTACCCCACATTGCTCACGAGATGCCAAATAGCTGGCAACTGAGTACGCCAAAGTCTAGATCATCCTTTAAACTTTTTTTGGTTAAGTTTTTTGTAAAGTGAGGTCCATTTGACCCGAAACCCTAAGGAAGAGGAGATAGGAGGCGATATTGCATTTGCAAGAGGCTTTTTCCACTTTTGACCGTGGGACCCCACATTGCTCACGAAATGCCAAATAGCTGGCAACTGAGTACGCCAAAGTCTAGATCAACCTCTAAACGTTTTTTGCTTAAGTTTTTTGTAAAGTGAGGTCCATTTGACCCGAAACCCTAAGGAAGAGGAGATAGGAGGCGATATTGCATTTGCAAGAGGCTTTTTCCATTTTTGGCCGTGGTACCCCACATTGCTCACGAAATGCCAAATAGCTGGCAACTGAGTACGCCAAAGTCTAGATCATCCTTTAAACTTTTTTTGGTTAAGTTTTTTGTAAAGTGAGGTCCATTTGACCCGAAACCCTAAGGAAGAGGAGATAGGAGGCGATATTGCATTTGGAAGAGGCTTTTTCCACTTTTGACCGTGGTACCCCACATTGCTCACGAGATGCCAAATAGCTGGCAACTGAGTACGCCAAAGTCTAGATCATCCTTTAAACGTTTTTAGGTTAAGTTTTTTGTAAAGTGAGGCCCATTTGACCCGAAACGCTAAGGAAGAGGAGATACGAAGCGATATTGCATTTGCAAGAGGCTTTTTCCACTTTTGACCGTGGTACCCCACATTGCTCACGAGATGCCAAATAGCTGGCAACTGAGTACGCCAAAGTCTAGATCATCCTTTAAACGTTTTTAGGTTAAGTTTTTTGTAAAGTGAGGCCCATTTGACCCGAAACGCTAAGGAAGAGGAGATACGAAGCGATATTGCATTTGCAAGAGGCTTTTCCATTTTTGGCCGTGGTACGCCACATTGCTCACGAAATGCCAAATAGCTGGCAACTGAGTACGCCAAAGTCTAGATCATCCTTTAAACTTTTTTTGGTTAAGTTTTTTGTAAAGTGAGGTCCATTTGACCCGAAACCCTAAGGAAGAGGAGATAGGAGGCGATATTGCATTTGCGAGAGGCTTTTTCCACTTTTGACCGTGGTACCCCACATTGCTCACGAGATGCCAAATAGCTGGCAACTGAGTACGCCAAAGTCTAGATCATCCTTTAAACGTTTTTTGCTTAAGTTTTTTGTAAAGTGAGGTCCATTTGACCCGAAACCCTAAGGAAGAGGAGATAGGAGGCGATATTGCATTTGCAAGAGGCTTTTTCCATTTTTGGCCGTGGTACCCCACATTGCTCACGAAATGCCAAATAGCTGGCAACTGAGTACGCCAAAGTCTAGATCATCCTTTAAACTTTTTTTGGTTAAGTTTTTTGTAAAGTGAGGTCCATTTGACCCGAAACCCTAAGGAAGAGGAGATAGGAGGCGATATTGCATTTGGAAGAGGCTTTTTCCACTTTTGACCGTGGTACCCCACATTGCTCACGAGTTGCCAAATAGCTGGCAACTGAGTACGCCAAAGTCTGGATCATCCTTTAAACGTTTTTTTGGTTAAGTTTTTTGTAAAGTGAGGTCCATTTGACCCGAAACCCTAAGGAAGAGGAGATAGGAGGCGATATTGCATTTGGAAGAGGCTTTTTCCACTTTTGACCGTGGTACCCCACATTGCTCACGAGATGCCAAATAGCTGGCAACTGAGTACGCCAAAGTCTAGATCATCCTTTAAACTTTTTTTGGTTAAGTTTTTTGTAAAGTGAGGTCCATTTGACCCGAAACCCTAAGGAAGAGGAGATAGGAGGCGATATTGCATTTGCAAGAGGCTTTTTCCACTTTTGACCGTGGGACCCCACATTGCTCACGAAATGCCAAATAGCTGGCAACTGAGTACGCCAAAGTCTAGATCAACCTCTAAACGTTTTTTGCTTAAGTTTTTTGTAAAGTGAGGTCCATTTGACCCGAAACCCTAAGGAAGAGGAGATAGGAGGCGATATTGCATTTGCAAGAGGCTTTTTCCATTTTTGGCCGTGGTACCCCACATTGCTCACGAAATGCCAAATAGCTGGCAACTGAGTACGCCAAAGTCTAGATCATCCTTTAAACTTTTTTTGGTTAAGTTTTTTGTAAAGTGAGGTCCATTTGACCCGAAACCCTAAGGAAGAGGAGATAGGAGGCGATATTGCATTTGGAAGAGGCTTTTTCCACTTTTGACCGTGGTACCCCACATTGCTCACGAGTTGCCAAATAGCTGGCAACTGAGTACGCCAAAGTCTGGATCATCCTTTAAACGTTTTTTGGTTAAGTTTTTTGTAAAGTGAGGTCCATTTGACCCGAAACCCTAAGGAAGAGGAGATAGGAGGCGATATTGCATTTGGAAGAGGCTTTTTCCACTTTTGACCGTGGTACCCCACATTGCTCACGAGATGCCAAATAGCTGGCAACTGAGTACGCCAAAGTCTAGATCATCCTTTAAACTTTTTTTGGTTAAGTTTTTTGTAAAGTGAGGTCCATTTGACCCGAAACCCTAAGGAAGAGGAGATAGGAGGCGATATTGCATTTGCAAGAGGCTTTTTCCACTTTTGACCGTGGTACCCCACATTGCTCACGAAATGCCAAATAGCTGGCAACTGAGTACGCCAAAGTCTAGATCAACCTCTAAACGTTTTCTGGTTAAGTTTTTTGTAAAGTGAGGTCCATTTGACCCGAAACGCTAAGGAAGAGGAGATACGAGGCGATATTGCATTTGCAAGAGGCTTTTTCCACTTTTGACCGTGGTATCCCACATTGCTCACGAGATGCCAAATAGCTGGCACCTGAGTACGCCAAGGTCTAGATCATCCTTTAAACGTTTTTTGGTTAAGTTTTTTGTAAAGTGAGGTCCATTTGACCCGAAACGCTAAGGAAGAGGAGATACGAGGCGATATTGCATTTGCAAGAGGCTTTTTCCACTTTTGACCGTGGTATCCCACATTGCTCACGAGATGCCAAATAGCTGGCACCTGAGTACGCCAAGGTCTAGATCATCCTTTAAACGTTTTTTGGTTAAGTTTTTTGTAAAGTGAGGTCCATTTGACCCGAAACCCTAAGGAAGAGGAGATAGGAGGCGATATTGCATTTGCAAGAGGCTTTTTCCACTTTTGACCGTTGTACCCCACATTGCTCACGAAATGCCAAATAGCTGGCAACTGAGTACGCCAAAGTCTAGATCAACCTCTAAACGTTTTTTGGTTAAGTTTTTTGTAAAGTGAGGTCCATTTGACCCGAAACGCTAAGGAAGAGGAGATACGAGGCGATATTGCATTTGCAAGAGGCTTTTTCCACTTTTGACCGTGGTACCCCACATTGCTCACGAGATGCCAAATAGCTGGCAACTGAGTACGCCAAAGTCTAGATCATCCTTTAAACTTTTTTTGGTTAAGTTTTTTGTAAAGTGAGGTCCATTTGACCCGAAACCCTAAGGAAGAGGAGATAGGAGGCGATATTGCATTTGCAAGAGGCTTTTTCCACTTTTGACCGTGGTATCCCACATTGCTCACGAGATGCCAAATAGCTGGCACCTGAGTACGCCAAGGTCTAGATCATCCTTTAAACGTTTTTTGGTTAAGTTTTTTGTAAAGTGAGGTCCATTTGACCCGAAACGCTAAGGAAGAGGAGATACGAGGCGATATTGCATTTGCAAGAGGCTTTTTCCACTTTTGACCGTGGTATCCCACATTGCTCACGAGATGCCAAATAGCTGGCACCTGAGTACGCCAAGATCTAGATCATCCTTTAAACGTTTTTTGGTTAAGTTTTTTGTAAAGTGAGGTCCATTTGACCCGAAACCCTAAGGAAGAGGAGATAGGAGGCGATATTGCATTTGCAAGAGGCTTTTTCCACTTTTGACCGTGGTACCCCACATTGCTCACGAAATGCCAAATAGCTGGCAACTGAGTACGCCAAAGTCTAGATCAACCTCTAAACGTTTTTTGGTTAAGTTTTTTGTAAAGTGAGGTCCATTTGACCCGAAACGCTAAGGAAGAGGAGATACGAGGCGATATTGCATTTGCAAGAGGCTTTTTCCACTTTTGACCGTGGTACCCCACATTGCTCACGAAATGCCAAATAGCTGGCAACTGAGTACGCCAAAGTCTAGATCAACCTCTAAACGTTTTTTGGTTAAGTTTTTTGTAAAGTGGGGTCCATTTGACCCGAAACGCTAAGGAAGAGGAGATACAAGGCGATATTGCATTTGCAAGAGGCTTTTTCCACTTTTGACCGTGGTATCCCACATTGCTCACGAGATGCCAAATAGCTGGCACCTGAGTACGCCAAGGTCTAGATCATCCTTTAAACTTTTTTTGGTTAAGTTTTTTGTAAAGTGAGGTCCATTTGACCCGAAACCCTAAGGAAGAGGAGATAGGAGGCGATATTGCATTTGCAAGAGGCTTTTTCCACTTTTGACCGTGGTACCCCACATTGCTCACGAAATGCCAAATAGCTGGCAACTGAGTACGCCAAAGTCTAGATCAACCTCTAAACGTTTTTTGGTTAAGTTTTTTGTAAAGTGAGGTCCATTTGACCCGAAACCCTAAGGAAGAGGAGATAGGAGGCGATATTGCATTTGGAAGAGGCTTTTTCCACTTTTGACCGTGGTACCCCACATTGCTCACGAGATGCCAAATAGCTGGCAACTGAGTACGCCAAAGTCTAGATCATCCTTTAAACTTTTTTTGGTTAAGTTTTTTGTAAAGTGAGGTCCATTTGACCCGAAACCCTAAGGAAGAGGAGATAGGAGGCGATATTGCATTTGCAAGAGGCTTTTTCCACTTTTGACCGTGGTACCCCACATTGCTCACGAAATGCCAAATAGCTGGCAACTGAGTACGCCAAAGTCTAGATCAACCTCTAAACGTTTTTTGGTTAAGTTTTTTGTAAAGTGAGGTCCATTTGACCCGAAACGCTAAGGAAGAGGAGATACGAGGCGATATTGCATTTGGAAGAGGCTTTTTCCACTTTTGACCGTGGTACCCCACATTGCTCACGAGTTGCCAAATAGCTGGCAACTGAGTACGCCAAAGTCTAGATCATCCTTTAAACTTTTTTTGGTTAAGTTTTTTGTAAAGTGAGGTCCATTTGACCCGAAACCCTAAGGAAGAGGAGATAGGAGGCGATATTGCATTTGCAAGAGGCTTTTTCCACTTTTGACCGTGGTACCCCACATTGCTTACGAAATGCCAAATAGCTGGCAACTGAGTACGCCAAAGTCTAGATCATCCTTTAAACGTTTTTTGGTTAAGTTTTTGTAAAGTGAGGTCCATTTGACCCGAAACCCTAAGGAAGAGGAGATAGGAGGCGATATTGCATTTGCAAGAGGCTTTTTCCACTTTTGACCGTGGTACCCCACATTGCTTACGAAATGCCAAATAGCTGGCAACTGAGTACGCCAAAGTCTAGATCATCCTTTAAACGTTTTTTAGTTAAGTTTTTTGTAAAGTGAGGTCCATTTCAAGGAAGTCAACGCTAAGGAAGAGGAGACATGAGGCGATATTGCATTTGCAAGAGGCTTTTTCCACTTTTGACCGTGGTACCCCACATTGCTCACGAAATGCCAAATAGCTGGCAACTGAGTACGAGATCATCCTTTAAACTTTTTTTGGTTAAGTCGTAGACGGTTGCAAAATGGGTCTATAAAGCATTGCCTTTAGATTAGACGGTGAGTGAAACAGCTTGGAATCAATGTCTCGTGTCTTAGTCAGAAACACATTAACAAGCTCTAGACTTCACTTCGTTTCTCTTACAATGTCACCTTGGTTTTCGAACTGAGGGGAGTCACATCCACTCTCCTGTTGCGAGGTATAGATGAATCTGACTCAGACTCTTCCGATGGTACCACCATAACCGACTTACAATGGATATAACGTTCAGGGCCCAAAATTTAAGGTTTAACTACAATCGTCAAACTTTCTACGGGATGGTTTCCATTATATAGTAGAAATAGAAAAATAGTACCCAGTTCACAGCGATGCTCCTCCCAGTATCTATGACCATTCACACCATGCATATCCCAGATCCCGCAGATAATAACATAATGCCATCAAATGTACTTTCAAACTAGATAAAAACTATCGAAATATCTCACACCCAACCTGTTTTATTTAAGTTTAAAGATCTATCGCTCTTCTTGAAACACCATTTTCTCCCACAGTAGGATCTCTCGCATCATCCTTCCAACCACCACTGTAGGTTTCTCCGGCAAAAATCTCTATGCAAACCCCCTCCGTAAGGATCCGAAAAATCATCTCCGAATGATGTCATAGCAATTTCAAATCTATAATTTCCGGCTTTCACAAGAGTTCCTCTAAATAGCTTCCAACAACTTTGTCGTTTGATGCTATTTCTTGTTTTTTTTTCGGTTTTTTTTTTTTTAATAAAAGCGACAAAATTTTCTCAACACCCCATAAAGCCCAAGTATCTAAATAATAAATAATAAAAAAAAAAAATAAACATTTCTCTCGGAAATAAGCAGAGAGGCCTACATTAACAGAAAAATCATGAAACCATCATCAATCGTTACCAGGCTGCCGCCTCTGATTTTAAAATTATTTCTGATTATCTTTAGTTTTTTTTTTTTATTTTTATTGTGATTCGTGTTTTATGAGATTGAGGGGGGATTGGGGAGGAGATATAGGGGGGTTTTTTTTTATTGCCACTATAAATACACAAACCACCACACAAAGTATCTATACTCGGGGGCACATTAATTTAAGCACTGAACTGGCACTCTGTCATAATCTGGCCACATGCCAGAGAGTGGAACAGTTGTTTGGATCCCCTATCTTGGTGTCGTTGATGCCCCCCATCGCAGCCCCTCCATTTGATAGTCAATAATAAAAAAAACTAGAAAGAGAGGAGAGAGGAAAAAAAAAACAAGAAACTGCTACGTTTAGATAAGATTATCGAGTGGCTAATTGCGGTGGATTCACTGGTGGGGGGTTGCGCCACTACAGCCATACAGACATACATACATACATTGGTGAGAGTTTAATGACCTTGCGCCACTAGTCGTAGGAGATACGAGGTGTAGGCGTGGTAGACACTATGCCATGTTCCCGATTAAATCTCCGAAAGGTCAAACGTGAATCGCAATTCGCATCACATTTGATCCTTTGAATGTGAACGCAGAAGGATTAATCTTAAACGCTTCATCCGACAAGGAGCACACGCACACAGATACACAGAAAAAAGACCAGTCCTGTCCGATTCAGTTTCCTAGGATTACACTTTTGATGTGCGGCAACCAAAGGAACGCACAAAGATGCACAAGCAGTAATGCAATGAGCTGGGAGGAGCAGGGCATTACTAGATTATTGAGTTTGCTCCCCCCTGTACCGCAACACACAAAACTCCAAAATGATAATCCTGATCGTTGAATCTCCTCCTGTCACGTTGCCAGCTTGACATTGGATTTTGTTGGTACTGGTGGTGCGGGCCACCGGAAGGAATTCTACGAACAGAATGAGCACAAGTGCACTCATTCGGCCATAGCCTGCCTCTCAGCTACATCTCACTCCGTATCCTATAGTGTACCTCTGTGTGTATGTGTGTGTGTTTGCCTTTGAATGAATTAACCACCACTAGTACACCACAGCACCGCCATGACTATCGCACAACCACTGGCACTGGATTTATCCTTTTGTCGTAATCTATCCTCAACAATATTGCTTGCCTGGCTACTGGTGCTGGTACTGGCACTGGCACTGGTACTGGTACTGGCACGGGTACGGGTACGGGTACGGGTACATGCAGTCAATGTTGTTGCAGACGATGAGGACGACGACATTTCTATTGCGATATTATCCCTGAGGAAACGAACGTGGCAGGCAGCCGGCGCGGCGGAGGGCGACGAGGAGAAAATGAGAGAAAACGATGAATAGAGGCAAAACGAAATCGCATACAGTTTTTGCATTTCATTTCCCTTTTCATATTAAACAAGGGAGCGCCGAAGTGCTGGAGTGCTGATGCTCCGAGGAGAATGCAAAAAAAAAAGAGGAGTAAACTTGGATGAAGTGATGTAGCAGTTTAACCACATTTGGGTATTTAGATGTCTATGGGGGGGCTTCAGCTTTAAAAGGAGGAAGTTTATCTCTTTTTTTTTATTGTTGGAGTTTGATAATCAGGATTCCAGTTGAAAGGAGTTTATTTTGTCCGAAGTTGAAGTGAGTTTTATGTCATAAAAAGGAGGACTGATCGGGCTGTCAGTAACTCTGTGACGGGCGCTGCATTCCCTTGGAGAGAATGTACTCACACCAAACGCTTCTGATCTCAAAATCTGGACTCGTCCACTGCTTGAAAGCCTTCAGTGGAAAAGAAAAAGAAAAGAAAACAATTCATGGAGAGGGCTGTCTATGGTAAAGGAATCCAGCCAACCAACAAATGTCTCTGTAGGAATAGGACACTCAAGTGCATGACTCGGATTAAGAAGCTCCTTCCCCTTTACATACAATATGAACCTTTGAATGCTTGTCAGATGACCGAGAGGGGTGCGAACCTTAGAAAACCTAAGATATGAACCTCGATCAGTAGTTTGAAGTGTTAACCCAGGGCACAAACCATTATCATAGTTCCTGCAAAATACCAACAAGGTGGAGTTCCTACTGATTCTGATTTGATTTATCCAAGTGAACTAGACTTCACCACTCAAATCCTTGTGACTGATATCACCTCGAGTACCTAGGGTAACGTGAACCCCAACAGTATACATTTCCATCACTTAAAAGTCAAGACCCGTAGTTCAACTCAAACAAGCCCGCCCGAACCAAGAACACAACAGATCGTAGACTTGACAATATCAGGGAATGGAAACGTCTATCTGGCGTTTTAACGGTTAGTTACAGGTCACAACTGCTTTCAGGCATATTTTGAGAGCAGGTTTGAGTCCTCTTTTACAGAGTTTTTCACAGAGGCCCGATCTGTTGAGGCAACTCTCAGGCAGATTGCAGAGACTGGTACCTTTTCAATGAAACCTGAACCTGTTTGAGCTTCCAAGCTATATAAGCTTGACCCAGAAAAAGTTATAGAGGCACAGAATCATAGAAGTTTTAAAGAGAAGTACGGCTTCGGAAAGACTGTGGCAACATAAAATGAAGAAACGATCCTTATCTGAGGCATTAAGCCAAGTTCAAGGTGAAACCAAAGAGCCAATCCTTCAACATTCAGAGCGAACTATGAACAAAGTCACCAAAGGCTCAAGAAGACAGTAGAATCAAAGTCTCTTCATCTAGTGACATCCAACTAGTGTGGGACACCATGGATTCATGGAAATCGATATAAAGTCACTGTCCATCAACAGCTCGCATTTGGACGATAAGCATTGTTTGTTTGATTGAATGGTGCAAGGGATTCAGTTGTGTCGCAAGCAGTGGATCCGATACAACTATCTGAAGCCACTGTTTCGAAGTGGAATCCTTAGTCTTGTGTTTCGATAGTCGGCTACCAATGAAAGTAAGCTTGTAACACCATATATTGTCTATCTCATAGCCGATTTAGTCAAGCAAGTCCTTATGACATCTATGCCCCACAGATTGACCTACATCACTATGATTGTCTTGCAATCGTTCGCAGTTAATCAGAGGCTTCCCTCCTTTCCAATCAGAGTTCAAATCCCTCTTCTAGACCTAAAGTACAGAAGGTGCTTTTGTTATATGCCACCGCTTGAGGTTTCTTTTAAAGGAATCACCTTTAGTTGTTCCATAGGAAACCCCCATAACGACCACAGCACCATTTTACGTACCCACACGCTTGGCAAGGCAATCAAACGTGCTTGTCACCTTTTTTTCCACTTGAAATTCTCTGGAAAGTCTTTTCATCTGTCGGCTCATCAATAGGCCTTTTGTTGTCGGATGCCATATTACCATGAAAAGGACCCATTTTCTATTTCCAAGAATCGATTTCGCACACTCTCTCCGTTGAATGGTTTTCCTGAATGAAGTAGTTCTTAGAATTTCATTGGCTTTTAGCAAATTTTGTAATTGAATTACTATTCCAAATTATAACCAAAACTATTGACAGATTGGCGGTTTGAAACCGCTTAAGCTTTGTGGTTCAATCTAAAAATCAAAATCCCAGACTTTGTGTCCAGTTTCGGAAAAGTATGGCTTCGTAATATTGATTTATAAGCGACATCTATTGTAAATATGGGGTACAGCATAGCTTTTGACATCTGTGTCAAGAATGAGATAAAAAAAGGTATTGCGTGATCCTTCAAAGCTAAGACTGTCAAGGAGAGAACTGTCAAATGTCAAGCACAGTCTGTTGAGCTGGACTCTTTCCTTTTCATTGTGTCATCGAATCCCCTACCATAAACGACAAACATCAAAAAGCAGTCTCATGAAGCACCTTTATGTCTCCACTTGACATCTGTCAAATTATCTATAACCCCACAGACAATAGGACACATAACGATCAAAATCCCTAGCCTTTCGTCAAACCGATTTAGAGCCTTTCAATGTCACCATCTAATACACAAACCCAATAAGCGTTTAAACGTCACTGTCACTGTCATTAATCATTATCTGCATTATCTCCCATTGCCCCCCCGCATCCCAGTGAGCTCAAGTACTTCTAAAACTTAAGCTGCACATGAACTGAGTGCCTTATTCCGTCTTCTGCGTTCCCAAATAATCAAGTTGAAGAAATTAAAAATGAATGACTGAGCAGAAAACCCGAGGCAGATGTTCGCCTTCATTCTTCTGAGTGAACTTCTTGACAATACACTCCCGACCGCCACCATCTGCTTGTTTGGCGCAGATCATTCGTGACAGGATGAATAAATTGCTTTCCAAGAAAAACACACAAAAAATTACAAAAAATACGTATGTCAGTAGTCTTTAACTGTAAAAATGTAGCTTAAACAAAGATTAAGTGGGGGACAGTGGACAGATGAACCGGCAGACCGACACAGAAAAACGAGACGAAAAAAGAATCCCCAACGACAACGACGACAGGTGGGAGCTGCCTGTACAATATTTACTTTGGATTCACTTGATTTGGTTCCAATCTGGTCGAGAGAATAACATTTTTGCAATACTCTCTCTCGCTCTCCCTCTCTGTGGGCTTTTCCCAGAAACGCCTGGGCCGTTAAATCAATCAAAAAAGGCTTATGGCACGTTGACTCTGTTTTGCCAGAGATAAAGTTTCAGTCAAGTTACCTAAGTAGTTCGCCCAATCCGAGGGAAAAGTGTAAACAAAATCGTTTCCCGAAAAGCAATCACCATCACCCTTGCGCGTGATAAGCGAAATGTCTGAATTTCCTGGAGCCATCCCCTACCATCGCCATCACCACCACCGGTCCTGGTGGTGGTTACCTTTGTGTTAAATGTGTAACATGGCCCGTGTGTCGCGTCGTAATCCTTCCTCGCCATTTCATTAGATGCATGAAATGTAATTTTAGATAGAACCGAGGACACATGGCACAGGAGATACGCAGGATTCACAACCGCCATGAGGAAGGCAAGCCAAACACTTCTAATAACAGTGTCAACGCGGAGCGGTCTTGGTGGTATGTATATGCCATGGTAATTTCTGGGGGAAGCACGCAATAACTCACGTTGTAGAGATTGGGGCGGTGTCTCTCTCTCTGTGTGTGTGTTTGTGGCGCTAAGTCGAGGGTTGCCACCCCGGGGGGTGATCAACTTATTGCGATAAATAAGCCGTGTAGCTGGAGAGGTGGATGTGTAATACATATTTGCTGCAGGAGCAGATTTTCACGACAGAATCCTATTAGAGCGATAAATGACAGTGGCGATGGCATTACTGTAAGGTGTGTGGGTAGATCTCTATTTTTTCTGACGTAAGGCGAGGATAAAACACGTTTTCTTATACAATCCCTCGTGGAACTATTGTTTTTTTTTATTCATTTGTTAAAAATGTAAAAATAGGGACATAGAGTCAAATTTTTCGGCATCTACTGTAGATTCGTCCGCCATGCTAGCCATATTTGACAGCTGTCAACGTTAGGGACATCACAGATTCATAAATCGTATTACGTGATCGGTTATTGCGACAAATTGCAACTAGTGGGGCAACCAGGATATTCGATCACAGTGGTGTTTCTATATGTCAACGTTTCCTGAAATGTCAGACTCATCTGACAGATGTCGATCTCAGGAACTATGGCATCCATCTTTACACTCAGTTTTATAGACATAGACATAGACATGGCCTGCACCTAATGATTCGATATTGGAAATATCGGTAGCTGACATATGGCGCATCCTAAACGTCAAAAAGTATTTCTGAAAGTTCGGAGAGAGTCCCCTGGTTTCACGTCCAACTGGTGGTAAACCACTTCAAGAATGCACAAGAGTGCTGCTGTCACACAAATCCTAGACTAGACTGTGGTTGATGTATACCTCATATATGGCGGTGTACTCCAGGGGTCTATGCTGGGACCTATTCTTTTAAGTGCCACCTACGACGGCGTCCTCAAACTAGGAAATTGAAGATATTTGCAATGTGACCATCTAAATAGACACGAGCGAGGTACACAAGATTCAACGCAGCACAGTACTGACCAGCACAGTCCAGAGTAAGAAGCCAAGCAGTCATCACACACTGAGATGCAATGCTTGACCTCAGAACTCTGAAAATAAGGTAACGTCGAGTGCTAACCAAAGAAGAGGACTCAAAACTGAGACAAGACTACTTCTATCTAGAATGTTGCAAACGCTTTTCGAACTTTAGAAGTCGAATGAGTCTGTGACACGAAAATCATTGCTGCTTCACTGTCAGAAAGTAGAGCTGGATGTGAGTTGAGGTATACATACTTCACTGCTGTCAGTACATCATAACCAGCCTTTGCCGTGATGACTAGAAAAGTTGGTGTAACGAAAATTGGAGTAACTTTCATTCCTCGTACCATATGAGGTTACCGATGGATTTCGTTCATCAAGATATCAACGTATGAAGCATAACCTTCAGTATGGGATTAGGTACATGGATGAGACAGAATAGGCCTTGAGGGCGACTTTGCGGAGGTAATGTGAATACAGCACTGCCTACATCCTCTTGGACATGTATGGGCATTGGGAGGATATAAACAAATTTTAATCTAAAAATAGAGTCGCACAGTGCCTGAGACGGGAAAAAACATTCCGAATCTCTACTTTTCTACTAAGAGTTGCAGGAACCAGAAAATTTAACGCAGAGACCGCTCAGTCAAGTATTATAAGAACAATCGATCCCAGGCCTACCACTGTTCACACACCAATGGCGAGATTTACAGAGAAGAGCCCTCGGGAAATCCACTAGCTTCCCAGTCAATAGTGAGGCAACTTCCACCTACTGGAAAACCTTTAAATCCTTAAAGCTTTTCTAAAGAAGTCTCAAAGTCTATCGTCACACCTTACCAGTTCGTAAGGCATTTCCTTTCTCTGAAGGTACTGAGAACCCAGAGGACGAAGCCATCCATGTTGGATCGGTTCTGCTTGCTCATCGTCTCCAGTACCTACTCTTTCAGTATCGGGGATTGGAAGATCCCTTAAGAAGCATCAGTCTATTTGTTCTGTTGACATCAAGCTCGTACCGTAGTGTACACGAATAGAAGTGTCAGCTTCTCTAGTACACCGGAATCGTTTCCTTTTATGTTCTCGATAGTATTTCCCAGGAAAATCGTTACGTCCTCTATACCCTAATCAGTCTAAAACACTCCCACTTTTGGAGGAATTTTCGAGTTTGAACCTGATGCCATCCCATCCACCAACCTCCCATACTTTTTTTTAGCTTTTAGAGCTGCCTTTGACTATATTTTAAGAAAGTCCGTCATTTTAACTCAACAGGTCTCCTCTGTGTCCAAGTGAATCATACCATAAGCGGAGGATAGCCACCTAGCCTAAGATCGTCATTGTCTAGAAAATCTTTAGCAAAACCCAAGGCTGATGTCTCACGATCTATTACTCGTTTTAGGGACTCTTAAGCGTCTAAAGCCTTGAGGCAGAATGTATGTATGTCGCGGTAAAAGGATATCCAAGCCCTTCCTGTCGCATTGCACACTTTTAGGAAATCCCTTCATCCTCATCCTCTTAACTAAAGCAAGCCTTGAACGACTAGAAGTGACGTTAATTCCGACAAATCGTCAATCACAGCACACTGCTGCAAATGAGGATAATACAGAGATTAAAGTCACCTGAAATTCTTTGCAAAAAATAGAAAAAAAAAACAACCAAGTCAACCTCCTTAACCTTCTCTCTAAAACGATCAAGTAGTACCTGCCCTTCTTCGTTGACTCAATTTATTCCCAACCCCGTGTTCGTTCAAAACTGCAATTTGTCCTTTCACCACGACAATGGCCAAACCCTAACCCAGGATTGCTCCTTCAATTACTTAACTCCCCTAAAACGTACAAAAAAAAAACCGAAACAATCTTAAAGACCACCAGCATTGTATAGCGGAAACAATAACCACATTTTCTCGCACACGCAAAACCCCATACGAAGCTCTCAGAAAAAGCAGGAAAAAAAGGATAAAAGGAAAAGGAAAAGAACCAAGGAACACTTCACCTCTATATAGCTTCCAACTACTAAGGCTGCCTGCCACCATCATCATCGCCGTCAACTTGTGACATTTATGTGCAGAAGACCATAGCCGGAGAGAGCAGCGGGCTATACGATGGAATACAAAACAAAAACAACACAAAAAAAAGGACACAAAACACCAACACGACCAACACGACCAAAACGAAGGAACGAAAATCCTTTGTTACTTTCTTCTCGCTCTCTGTGCGAGGCACACAAATTCCAAACAAATGCGAAACAATGAGTTTTTTTTTTTTCATTTTTTACTGTCGACGAGGAGCTAGTGAAACTGAATCCTCTACCGCAGGACGATGAGGATGACGATGAAATAGGAATCGTTGGAATTGACGGCAATGCCAAGAAGGATCGTTGTGCGCTGCTGCAGAGCAGCAGTACAAAACAGAAAGCAGACTCCTTCAAGGCGACAGATGAGAATACAACGACCAAAGCGAGTAATTTCACAGATACAGAGAGAGAGCAGCAGTCCAAACGAATATACTAAGTATTCCAGGGGTTGCGGCAAATTTCTGAAGTATACACATCCATAGCTTCCTTCTCGGTGACTTCTCCGAGGTATACACACTTTAAGGATACATTTTGTGCGGGGGCTTCCTATGTATATGTTTGTGAACTCGATTTTCGCCGCGCACAAGAAAAATACTTCGAGTGTCGGGGGGGGGTATCCCCATGCCAAAGGATATTCGGGACGAATGCTGAATGAAATTTGTTATTTCGTCAAAGTGTTTCCTCCACAGTTTTGGTTCGGATTCAATTGGATTAGATATCTGGAGCGAGGGGCTTCGCCCCCTCCTTCTTTTTTTTTATGAGGTAATTAATTGGAAGGAAGTCTGCGCTGCTTTTATGACTGTGACTCTGTGTTCAAATAGCGAGCGCGCTCTGATTTATGTCGGCAGATTTACGATCCGAATGAGGGGCGGCCGCTATAAAAGATTACAAACTCTCCGATGATCCGTTTATAAATATGCAAAGCCGGTTGTAGTTGCATACAAATTGGGTTTTGTTTATTTATTGTTTGATAAAGCGCGACTGATTCGATGATAGTTCACTGGCTCCTCGGAGCAGATAGTGGAGAGGTATAAATCTAATCAGCAAGGGCAACTGCTCTGAAGGCATTGGTTGGGCGGGCAGTGCTCACTGGGGGATGTAGCTCAGATGGTAGAGCGCTCGCTTAGCATGTGAGAGGTACGGGGATCGATGCCCCGCATCTCCAAGAGATTTTTTTTTTTTCATATTTTTTCATACACGCATACACATACAGTGGCGACAAAATAAATAGCACACTTTGGTTTCATTTTTTCAAACTTAAAATTTTTGTATTTATCTACAGTAAAAAAAGATACTACTTATGTAATAAAATAAAATTAGGGACAGTTCACTTAAAAAAATAAAAACCTGAAACATTTCATTCATATTTTAAAAAAAAAAGCGAAAAAGTATTCTTCGTTCTAATTTCTTGCAGTCAAAATAAATAGCACACTTTACGAAATTCATTAAATTTAATAGAACAGTGAAGAAAAAAAAAAAGTAAATATGGAGATCTCATCAATATTTAGCCGGGTAGTATTTACTTTTATAACTTTAGTACATCGACGGCACATTGATAATACCAGGGCCTTACACCTCTCTCCAACGTATGGCACTCCAAGCACGTAGAATCTCTACACAAAGTTGATCTAAATTTGTGGCCGCCGTTCTGTCTATTGATATGTTGACATCCCTCCACAAGTTCTCAATTGGATTTAGATCAGGGGACTGAGCTGGCCAACTTAAATCGTCAATTTTCTGGCTCAATAACCACTGCTTTACAGATTTGGCTGTATCCTTCGGGTTATTATCGTGCTAAAATTTCCATATCAGTGGCATTTTCTTCTCAGCATAAGGAAGCGTAACATTGCTCAAAATGTCCTTGTATTTCATTTGCTCAAGAATGCCCTCAATCCGATAAATCGGACCAACACCATGCGAAGAAAAACACCCCCATACAAGAACATTGCTTCAACCGTGCTTTACTATTTTTATGACGTATTTAGGGTTGAATTCTTGGTTGATCCCGCGTCTTACATATTGTTTCCCGTCTTATAATGGTCCACATAATATTCTCCCACCAATTTGGATTTTTATTAACATGGTTACGGTCAAACTCCAAATGACGTGACTTATTCCGATTTTACACCAATGGTTTCTGTCTGGTAATCCGTCCGAACAATTTTTTTTTCTTGAAGGCGATTTTTATTTGTGCTAACAGAAACATTCACGTTCACCTCCCTTTCAATTTTTAATTTTATTTTAGGAGCTGACAAAAATGGATCGAGTTTGCTCAAACGAACAATGGTCGAGTCGGTCCTGGAGGTGGTCTTACGCGACCGATCCTTACGCAGTTTGTTTTGGATCGAGCCCATTTCTTGGTAATGTTGAAGGGTATTAATTACCTTTTTTCATGACCACTTCAATTTTTGCGCTATGTCCGAATTCGAGCTTTCTTTATTCCTATAGGCAAGAACACACCGTCTGAAATCCTCCGTGGAATGAATTCCTCGTCCCATACTGTTGTTGATATACCAAATTCTTTAAATCTTTAAATTTCTTGCAAAAGAAACTCTTTATTATTACTTACCTTAATAATATCAAGAATTAGATTTAAAAGTGACAAATTATTTGTAATAAACAAAAGGTGTGCTATTTAAATTGTCCACACTATATCTACCAGCCTTTACAAAATGTCGTTTAATTTCAAAAGCCAAGGATGATTTAAGAAGTAACATGTGTCGCTAGTTAATAGGGAAGATACACTTTGTATAAACTAAAACTATTTTATGTTTAGTCAATTAAGCTGCAGATTTAGACCATAATTATTAGTTAACATGTAACTGTGCTATTTATTTTGTCGCCACTGTATGTTGTATGTACTCACCAGCATATGTCAAGATGGAATGTACAACCATTGGTTTGGAGTCATCCCAAATATTTAGATGGGATTACCAGGAGTCCAAGGAAGGTTCTACGGGTTACCACTGAGACAGCTATTGTTCTGGGCATCGTGCGGGGTATACACCATTCCACCTCAAGCTCACATACCATACCGAGGATGGAGTGGAGATACATGTATCTGTCGTGCATTTCATTACCTCAGATATGGCGTTTTGGGTGTTTTTTTCTTAAGGTGGTCTTGGGATAGACATATGGCAACATATACATACGTATCTGTTGTCCTGAAAATAATTTGTACCTTCAAGTGTTTGGAATATGGCCTCGCATGTCCAAGGACCAATTTTGGTGACAGATGGTTGAAAAATATGAAACAATTAGTAGAGGAATCTGGAGTTAATCGCGCTTTAGGCAAGCTCTGATGACTTGCCGGAGCCTAGGTGGCAAATCCTGAGAATGTAGCTTCATATGGACTGATTCAGTGGGCAAAACGAACTCAATAAAGTGTTCGAGCTGGCATGCCTTCATGAAACTGAGTTTTTAAGCATTTCCCAGACTGCATTGATTTGCAGTTTGTGATCGAGAAATTGGCAAGTGAAAGGGTTCTAAGAATGGCAATAGAAGGAAAGAAGTGTGCATTACATCGAGGCGATTCGGTGCACTACTCAAGATACTACAGACGCAATAATCAGTCAGATGGTACAACTGTTCGAATAGAACTTTGTTATGAAGCTCACCAATAAAAAGTGTCGCAGCAATGAATCCACAATCTGCAAAGTCAGTAGTCTAGTTCCTTCTCTTCATTCCCACTCCAAAAGCTACAGCATCTTTCAGGTTTAAATAAAAGTCATAGATACATAGCTGTGAGCATCATGGCTCAAGTGGTTTATGCATTAAACTACATACATATGTACCAAGGGATTGCAGGTTCAATCCCAAGATACGACTTTTATTCACGGTCTCACGTCTCACGAACGTCTGGCAAACACCAGAGAGTATAACTATCATGTAAAAGCTTCTCAAACAACAAATTGCCCGACGCATTCGATTCCTGTAAAGAATGTTACACGCACAACACGAATGGTTTGGAGATCCCGGCTCCTGGGTTTCATAGACCTGTTGCACCAATTTTTTTTTTGTAGATAGCTGCCTTCAAGTCAATCTGAATCGATACCTCACTGATAGCAATAATGTCAGATAGGCAAGCCGGCATCGGGCTTCCTAGGAAAACGGAAGGAAGCACCTAACTAGGAAACTAGATTCAGCTGAAGAAGCATTGAAATCGCAGGATATCTGGTAAAATTAACCAGATTACCTTACAAATGATTGAAATATTCTTGGGTTGTTACCGGGAACTGAATTACAGGGTGAAGTCTGGGACAGATTTTGTCCGCCAAGATGTAGTAAGAGTACAAGACTCTGAAAAGAATCTCAAAAATGCGAGAAGAACTCTACTGAGGGAAGAATAATCTTGACGTACCTTGCGTTGTATGAAAATTTCAAGTCAAGCTGACCGTCCAACTAATTTAACGACAGACATAAGGAGATCAAATAAGGAGCTGATTTCCTTTACATTTTAGCAGAGCCTTTGAGGATTTTCAGTTCCAGAATGCCTGCATAGATTGCGCTCACTAAAACGGGCCCTAGTACTAACTCTGGTGGCACACCAACGGATTCATTGCGCTGTTGTTCCGTGGGACAACACTCTCGTCTTAAGCCATTGGGATAAGATATCAGAGCTGGCGAACTTAGGAAATTTTTGGCATATAGACCAGGGTTTATGTATATGAAGCAGCAACTGAGTACCTCCAGCACTTGCTACTTTAAAGTCGTCATCCAAAACGTGCAAAACCCTCTATGCTTGCACTCAAACCTTTGGTAAAACCTGAACTGAGGACGGAATTATAGACAAGTTCGCTTTAAGCAGGAAGAACAATTTAAACGAATAGGCGAGATGCAGAGAACGGGGACTGATATGTTAGTCGCGTCTAACCAAAGGTTTGAGCAAACTTGTATACCTCGTTTCGCGTGGTTTCAGTATTTAGAACATACCATCAGCTATTAGGAATAAAATCATCATAACAGCCTCGGGATATATTTTCAATGAAGTCAAGTTGCCTACAAAGCTCCTGATAATCAGCTGTAATATCCTCCAAGCTAGCAGGACATTGAAAAGAGGAATAGACCTCGATATGTCGTCTGATCTCTAAGCATTGTAGCAGATTCAAGAAGGTTACTCTCTTCCATTACCTCTGCGTATGATAAGTACAAAACAAAACCATGTATCGCAACACCTTTTCGTTATAAAATATTGATAGCAAAGTAGGCGTGGCAACAAGGTAGACACCGCCTCAACAAAAAATAATTTTCCATTCATTACTCACGGTAATCATTACGACTGTAATAGTTAATGTTTGTAGCAAAATCCTTACCTGAAAGAAAAAGAAATGCAAATGTTAGTACTTGCAGTAATGATTGTGTGTGTGTACAACATAGTTATCAAGATACAATTTCTAGAGATAGTTGACAAGTTTTTGACAAATTCTAAAAGCCCACCTCGCAGAGCCTTCAGATCTTACCAAGTAGAGGCACTTCAACCGACTTGAACAGCACAATTAAAGCAAGAATGGGACTTACAAGACAGGTTTATTGACTGAGGCTAAGGTTCACCCCGAACTGTAGTGCCACCTTAGTAAGTAAGTATTCACCACCAGTTCTATCAAGCCATGAGCGGCATGAGTCCCAAAGAAACACGTCCAGCGTTGTCGAGGGAACTGGCCAATTAACTGACACGATCACTGAACTTCGAATTCAACAGCTTAACTGTGCCACATGTGGCTACATCGTGTTGAAACCATATGTATGCTACAAATCATCTTCTTCCAATTAATTCCAAGAAATAGTACTAACTTGGCCAAAAGTGATGAGAAATGGGTTGGTCATTGGGAGATGAACACATAAACTTCTTTTAGTTGAAGGATGCTCGGTTCCATGATCGAAACGCGAGTTTAGACGACTTGAAGCCCCAAACGAACCTTCTACATATAGCCGAGAGAACCTATAAGCCAAATCCATTATAAACGGAATACCTTTCCACGATGTACTACCCATTCTCTTGCAACTGGCAAACTGATTCGAAGCTTCTCAAAATTCTATCCACACACCGCACTGTAATAACCTCCTTCAAGGCTACGCACAAACATCCAAAGCCGCCGCACAACAATTATAACAAAATAACTCAAGTCAAGTGGTAGGCTCTGCTGACAGCTTGATATCTATGCTAGCCACCTGTTGTGGCTACCTATCATTACACTAACAACTCTCATTATAATTGCCTGTGCATGACCAACGCTACCCTTTCGATGCTTATCATTATCATTGGCTGAGGCTCCTCTGTACGAGTACGAGCTCCTAGCCTTGATTTACTACTAACCGACCGCACTCACCCACCTCCCGTGTGGATAGTTTTGATTTCAAATTAATCCCTAATCTGATTACAGCAATTATTCGATTCAATTGAATTCTCGCACAAACTACCAGCTACCAGAGGCCAGACTGTTCGGATGGATATTCCCTTAGAAACAACTGCTGCCGGTACACAGTACCAACTGCGAAACAATTTTAAATACATAATTACATTTAACGGGAACAAAAAAGCAACAAAAAAAAATATGAAAAATGAAAATTCCTCCAGATTAACCCTTTTTCCTCCCTGCTGAGGCGCCACACAAATCCCTCGAACCCTCGAACCCAACCCCAAAACCAGGCGAAACATGAAACCAAAACGCCCGTCGACTACAACACGTGTGTTGGATTTTCGCCCCGTTTTCCTTGATTTGAAATGGAAATTTCACCTCCACCCCATTCGGGGGAGGAATTACTTTACATTTTTACCCTTCACAGCAGTTTCCCCCCACAAATAAGGGTCGTAGATACTCGGATGAAAGTGCGTGTACTTTGCGTGAACACCAGACCCATTGTTGATGTTTGGTGTCCTCTACGGATCGATTGAACCGTGTGTGTGTGTATGTGTGTGTGTTGTCCCCCGCATTCCAGCCAGGTTAAGTGACTGATTTTATTGGTAATAACAATACAAAAAAAAACAAAATTAAGTCACCCCACCCACCCTCAGCTCATGTGGCAATTAATTAAGAAAAAAACGAGTTTAAAGTTAAAACAATAATCGGCGGCGGTGCAATCGATAAATAATTAATAATTAATTGACTTATCAACTGACCGAGAGGGCAGGACGACTGGTTCAATGATTGGCAGTTGGCCAACAAAGAAGATACACATCTGACAGGGGATGTCATCGTCATCATCGTCATCGTCGTTGTCGTTGTCGTTGATGCCACATCAAATGTTCTAACAATTAACTTCGAGTGGGCTGCCGTGGGGTTGGATGGGATGTTGTTTAACTTTATTCTGAGGGGACAAAGGCGTTCCGGGCTGTTTGACGTCCTTTACAGTCGGTTAATTAAGAGTTAACCCTTTCTTTGGTGTGCGCCCCCACATACTCACCAGGAAATGGTAGTCATGCCACACACACACACACTAAGCGCATTTCTAGGGATTCTTTCGATTTTTTTTTTTGGTTTTTCTTGTTCATAGGGTCCCAACTGGACAGAAAAAACTCCCATAAATCGAACGAGTTTTTCGCGCGGACTCTGGCGCGCTCTCCCTCTCTTTGCGGTGCAGACAGGCTTCATTGAGCCTCGAGGGGGCTTCCATATACGTATGACTAGGTGAAACGGAAGTTGTTGATCATTTAAGCGGAAAATTTATGTCGAAAATTGGAATAGCTACCTTGTGGTTAATGGTGCAGGTAAAACATGAATGCGGTGTGTAGGTAGGACAGGTTACGATTGCAATAATTGCGGAAATTCTTCCATCCAAACAAGGCTAAAAGGGTTCCGGCAGAAGGAGCCACAGTCTACGGAGACCACAAATCTGCGGAAGTGAAACTATGAGTTATCTACAAGATATGTAGTGGTGAGGAGAATAGGAGGAGAGAGCGCGTATACAGAAAGTCCAGAAGGGGAGGACCAAGAGAGCACATACAGCCAGGATCCGGATAAGTGAAGATTTACATTCGAAAGCAAGAACACATCCTCCTTGGAAATTACTGAATAAGGTGCCAAGTCACTTGTCAAACAGCTTCTCACTTGAATTTAGTTGGACAGCATTTAGTTCAGCAGATGATTAGCAATCATCATCTTGACATGCCACGTATTGCATAGAGGAAGGCGGTCTGAAGAATTCAAAGCTCAAAGTGGTGTTCCACAAGGTTGCATTTTTACTCCAATATTGTTTTTATTTGTGATTAGCGACGATGGTCTGCGATGGAATGCGGCTTTACCGATGGGAATAGAGGGAATTCGATGGACTCTTACATGCGAACAAAGACCTTGACTACGCTGACGGTGTAAGCCTACTATCTCTCAGAATAATGGGCCTTCACCCACATGACATCGAAGGAAGCTGACGTCCGTAGGCTGAAAATAAACTCAGCAAAATGATCACCCTAGGACCGAACTCATCAATTCATATTTACATTGCTGGACACATGGTTGAGAGAATTAAGAGTTTCCAATACCTTGAGGGTATTGTCTGAACCGATGACGGTAACGAGCTGGGTATTGTCCGCAGAATAGGCAATGCAAAATCTGGATTTGGGATGGTATCCAGAATTTGACGAAGTAATGGAATTAGCTTCGAAGTAGACGAAGTAATAGAAACAACAAGTACGATGTGGTACTTGGAAAGTGGTGACAGTTACTATCAAGAGAAAGGTGCCTACCCAATATCTAAGGATTTTCTAGCCAGACCGTGTCTCATACGAACAATGTTTGCCAGAGGACGGGTCATGCACCTATAGGCACAGCCACACAACGACAGTGGAATGGTCGCACTTTCCGTAGAGGTGACAGGTCCATAGGTAATCATGTCATGCCATAGAACCCAATAATTTAGGATGCCAGGATATGTGGCGGTCCTATGAGTACATGGCGTAAAACAGTCGAGAGGGAAACAAGGCAACTGCCATACAGCCACATAAGATATAAGTTAATCTTGACATGAAACTCTGCTAAGTCGGGGCAAGAACCGGTGTATCACAGTGACATCTAAGCGGTTTCATTACGCAACACAGATTGACTGTCCATCTTTTTGCCGGAAAAATGGAGTCTGGGAATACGTCGAAGGCAAAGTTCTAATACTTAGAGCTAATTGTAAGGTTTTGACAGTTCTTCTTGAAATATGAAGTAATTTTGAAGATATTGTCCGACTATATGCCAAAAAGTGGGTCTGATATGATTCTCCATGTATTGTGAAGCCTAATTTCGACTAATAGATGATGGTGTCGTCTGAAGGGTTTGATTTCTTACTAAACACGCATTTGTCTTTCGTAGATTGCAGCTGCAGTCAAGTGTGACACCCCGAATCATAGGATAGGTATTGATTCGTACAAGTCAAAGTTAAGAGACTGAATCGATCAGAACAGACAAAGCCTAGTTTCAGCTGAGGCTTGTCCAAAAACCTTCCAGGAAACAGTAACTTAGTAGAGTAATGTACGAATAGATATTCGACAGGTGTGTGCAGTCCTTCAAGTAATGAAGTATAGGGAATATCACTGACTATAGGATGGATAGATGGTTATAGTTATAGCGTTTCAATACTTAGACACATTCAATTAAATTATAGAAACATCCCTAAAGAGGCTAGGGAACATTTCACCAACACGATATAATAGAAGTCATAACCATCTCATTTGTGGACTCTGTCTTACCGGTCATTCTAACATCTGATATCCAGCGAGTACAAGCTAAACTTGTATCTTTCTCATGATTTATTCTAGAACACCACTCAATAACATTATTTTCAGATTGAAATATGATAGAACAATTCAGACTATTCTAAAGCTATCCACAGACGATTGCCAGATCTACAAATGAGTTACAAGTGAGCTACCAATCTTTGTCCGACAATATTGTAAACAAGGCATTGTCAGACAGGCTTCGTGAGCACACTCCTTTAATCATTGTCAAACCATTGTCAAACAATTGCCAGATCATTCATCTGACAGGTGAATTGTCAAAAATTGACACAATTTCAGACAATAGTCTACCAAAGCCCTCTCTTGGACGACTAATACAACCCTGTATAAAACCCCAGTCATCCCAGTCCTGCTCTACGGCGCAAACGCATGGAATTTGTCAAGAATGGATGAGGTTGGTCTTTGGTTTTTACTTCCTTATGCATAGACGTAGAGTAGAGAAGAAGATACAACCATGAGCTCTACGAGTTCCATAGTGACATCGACCCTAGGCAGAAGAGTTCAAACACAACGACTTACTTGTTGAGCGGATGGTCCCCGAAGGAACGGGCACAGTAGAGAAAGGTGGCACCCTCAAGTGGAATGGGACCTCAACCAACTTAGTGTGCAAAACTCGACTGACAAGGGAGATTTGTTGGTTGAGGCTCAGGGCCACCCTGGACTGTAGGAAATAAGTACCACCAGTGGCAGCAGCACCAATAAAGCTGCTTGTATTGAAGAACGAAAGACAAATGTGTTGAGGTATGGGGATTGAAACTTTGGTGCAGGTAATCTGAGCGGAGTACGGGATCGGTGGCGTATACGTAATTTTTTTCATAAATTCTTCGGCTCAAATATTTTCTGTTTCCACTCCTCACGACGAGGCAGCAGCAAAGCTAGTTTGTGCTCAGGATGCACAGGTACGAAATATCTGCCTAGAATCGTGTGATCAGAACGTAGTGCTGGGAAGATTGTATCTAGGCCGGTGGCGTATACGTAATTTTTTTTTTCATACATTTTTTTGTTCGTAGAATTTCATTTCCACTATGCACAGCAGGTTGGCTAGATTGATGTCCCAGTTAATTGGGCTAGATCTTTGATTCTTAGTGGTTGTCAAGCACTTACCTGCTCTGGAGTGCAGTAAGACATAACCAACCACATGCTATGTGGTTAGGAAAAGGGAACACATCTCCAATGAAAGGAAACCTGACTACTCCGCAAATCTGGTGTGAAATACAACACTTCGACTCAATAAAGTAGAACTCATTCCCAAAAAAAACACGTGCCACCACCGTGTCCACTCATACCCCGGGGACCGCTCCCCACAACTTTATTGGCAGTCCTAAGCTTTTCAATTTTATTTGCCTTTTAAATACCCAATTATGTACATCTAAAAACCCGCTATTAACGCTTTAATGACTCAATCTATCATGTTCTCCGTGTGTGTGTACCTCTTGTCATGACCCAAATTGCTGGCAACTCGAAATGTTGCCCCAAATTTTCGTTATCGCTTACCAAACAAGAACCAACTAATATTTTAATCAATTACGCAGACACACAAAGTTGAGAATATCAAATATTTATCTGTCGACACGAATAAATGAAAATAAAATGCCAAAACCAACCAACGAGCCCAGCACCGAGTTACCCCTCTTCCACTTGTGTATTGCCCCGATAACCCCATTTTTTTCGGGGGAAAATTAAATCGCCCCAATTACAAACAGACACCTACCGCACCAGACGACGACGCCGCGCACTATATCGGCAAATCCCTATAAATTAATTAGCCAAACAGATGACATAACTTGGCGATGTCAAAATTGTAATAACGAGCGAGCACAGACAAAGCAGAAAAAGGGGCAAAAAAAAGTGACGATGAATGCGAATGCCAGTGGAGTATCTCATGCCGGGGCCAGGTTTTGAATATAATTAGCAGCGTTCTGGTGTGCGGCGCTGCACTTGGAGCGGAGGCACGACGACGAAAAGTATCCAATTAACACCGGGCCGGGGAAATATGAGTTTATCTCTGCTTACGTCGTCTTCTGGTTTCAGTACGTGTGCTCTGTGCACACAAAAGACGAGAAGAAATCTTCACCAGTAATATGATTAGATACTTAGCCAAGTAGGGGTTTATTGCCTTTCAGATACACATACTTTGGGGGCAAACAGTCTTCCTAATCCGAGGAGGAACCCACCGCCGAAACCCCCAAACAGTTCAAAGAACTTTCCACATCGGCAGCTATTGTCTTGCGTCGTCGTCGGTATGGGGACTTATCTGTCCTTAGGATTTATTTCGAAGACTTGTGTACGAATACGAATTGTAGAGGAGAACGCGCTCTGCTCTGTGTATCGTAGGCCTAGGGTTTCAAGTGGAATTACGTCGTTTTTTTGTTCGTTTTTTTGTTTTTCTTAGTATCTCACATCGTTATCAGGTTTTTGACTCTATAATGGTTTTTGTCGGTTGCTGCTGCCCGATACGGTAGCGTGTGTTAAATATTAAGTATTCGTTGTGATGGGTTTGTTGGTTTGCGCAGAGGGGGAGGTCATTGTTTTGCTCGTTCGCCGATGGAAATTAGCAAACAAGTTAGACAATCGTGTTTTAATGTCCGAAAATCAAATGTCAAATGATTTATTTACCGAAAATAACAGCAAGAAGGCAGCAATGAAACAAAGTGCACTGACCGACTATGCCATGAAGGTGGCTCAGCAGTGCTTGACTTTGGGAAACTGCGGAAAACTGCGGAAGTTGATGGCTGGGCCACAGATGATTTGAGTTCGGTTCATTAAACCCCTGAAGACACTGAAGTATAGCGTCTGTCCTGGTGCTAAACATACCGAACTTAGCACTCTGTATGGGGATCATCGCCGGCCACAAACTCATGGCGGCCCACCGTAGACGAATGCGAGTAGGAACTGCAGAGGCTGTGGCGAGACAGATGAAGTAGAGTGCACTTGCTCTGCGTATGTCCAAGTCTATGCAGAACTAGAAAAACGGCCCTTGGTTAGTATCGATTGGAAAACCTGGGCGACTTGTCAGGAAAGCCACCATCAACCATCCTGAGAGTGCTACAGGGAGGCCATGTAGCTACCTCAAAGCCAATAGGATACATTGTCCTTGTTTTGAGGTAAACCCACGACAGGGGCTCACAATGTATCCACCAGTGATCTGAGTATTGGCTGCACATGTGGACACGCCGTTCTACCTACCTGCATACCATAGTGTCTGTTCTCTTTGTCGGACCATACTAAGAGACTCCCTGCACTTCTATACATGGTGACGCTTCAAGACTGAGATTGTTCTTCTCGAAGAAGGTTCGAGACCAACAAAACGGTCCTAGAGAAGTCGCTTTCAGTTTTTTGACAGTGTAAAGGCTTTTGTTGAACATAACGAGATGTCCTGTACCACGAATCGTCACTTTTTACGAACTGGTCCAAAACCAAGATGGATGGATGGATGCCCATCTCTCCATTCACTATTCACGAGTTATTTTTAAGTCGTAGTCACTGCCATTCGTTGAACAACTTATGGGCTGAAGGCTGGCAGTCTTGCATCCAGCACAACCAGTGATCCAAAACAGTAAAAGATGGCCGCGTATCGCTTAAGGGAATAGTTGGACGGTCCACTGTAACATACCAAGTAATCGTGAGGCTGACGAACTGGCTCGTTTGCTTTAAATAGAATGAGGCTCACCTATATCTAAGTGCCAACGTCTAAATAGCTTAACAACGCCAACGCGGTGATTGAAGCCAAGCATCGATGGCATCAACTCGTCCAATGTAATATTGTTAGACTGCTCTGAACAACTTTTAATAAAACTAAGATAGAATCCCTCTCTAAGATAGCTTTACAAAGACATCGCCAAAGATTGGCCATTCCCTCTTAAGACTTTTGTAGAAACTGTGGGGACGAAGAGAAAAGGGAGATCAATCCAGTCACCTCCAATCCAGTGCAAGGATTACCCTTCATAAGTACTGCCAGTCCAATAGGTACTGCTGCGATGAAAGTCCTTCTAGATCTCTCACCTCTTCATTATGAAGACTGTTGGACATATGAAGATCCTTGAAAGACTTCCGCTGCTATCCTCACCGACAGTATGCTTCTCGGATTTTAGGTGAACTTTCGGTCATCAGTATCCCTCAGTTAAAACCTCAATCTAAAGGGCACCCTGATGGTTCTAACATGTCCAATGAGGTAAAACATTTTTGGTCCCAACTCCAAGGACAGGTTTTCCTATCGAATCCTGTATGTGACAGAGAGTATATCAGAACCAAAGATCAGCTCAAGAAGCTCTCAAATCGTCTGGCTTTCAGTCGAAGGTGGTTTGGAACTGTCTTCAACTTCCCTACAGCTAGCTATACTTAATAAAATCGAAATAGCATGGGTTTCAAACTTGCCAAAACCTCTCTCAATGACCAAGTACAGTAGAACTCGCTTATAAGGACTTTGCTTTGCACGAATAGTCGTTTCTATCGTCCACTTTCCTTTCGTTTAGTTGGTTTCATTACATTGCTAGCTATCCTTCCGCCAGATGTAACGTTTTAGAATATAACGACCTTCGGTCATAACGACTTTATTTTCTCGGTCCCGTCACAGTCGTTATAGGCGACTTCCACTGTACAACGCTAAGACCTTGATGTACTTCCTATCTGGTAATTTGTCTCTCAAATATCACCTCAAGAAAATTAGTACTACCCAATCGGATACTGGACGACTACACCTAAAGGGATTCAAAGAGGAATATCCCATTCCCGGACTAGGCTGTACCTCGCTTTCTGATGTCAGCTCCTAAACAATCCTAAGATTCTTTCACGAACTTGATGTCAGCTATAAGGCAAACCCACCTGACATATTTAAGGGGATAATAGGTTATTTCAAAGTCTATTACGGTCTTAGAATGTAACGCCAGACCAAAGCCATCTCTTGTGGAATTAAAGCAACTCAGTACAAGCCCCTGAATACGCCAGTTCTTCCCTATTCGTCCACTTGATCCACTGCTAAAAGTCCCCCTTAAGGTGTCGACGCAATAACTTTTGTAGGAAAAACATTTTCGAATTTCGTTCGAAAACTATTCCAATTGGACACGCGACACAGATAACTCGATTTACGTCACAATTTCGAAAAGCGCGAAGTAGAATACACAGAAACACTATAAACAAAATTTCTTATCTTTCCTATCAGGAACAACCTTGAACTCCCAGCAGGCTTTACGCAAGAAGACGGCTTATCACTTTTCGTGCATTTGGCTAAGCCTTCAACAATGTATTCGAAAAAAAGGAAGCTTGTCATCAGAACCAAAAGAGCGTCGACTACGTCCACCACCTCTCTGCATCATACTAACTCCCATCCCAGCTAATTAACACATCTGCATAAATATTCACCGACAGTGACATTGTTACATTCGAAACTGTCGTGCCCGTCAGCCAAGCGACACACAAAATTATTCGCATTGCACGGAGCATAAGCCCTACGTTGTGTGTGCAGCACACCCCTCATGTGCAATCATTAAAACAAAACAGCAAACGCCCCATGCATTTCGATTAAAATATTTTCACTTTGACAGTGACATACCCCCCGGATGATGCAAAACACAACAATAACCTTGGCATCTGATTGCAACCGAGAGGAGCGCGCTCACAATTACACATCTCAATGGCGGGCGTTCAAAGTGCATATTATCCGTCACAGCAGCAGAAACTTGTAGACGTACATAGTACGTATCCCAAGCCCCATGTGAGCGGCGCGCAATTAACGTCACTACACAACTTGACAGAGTCACATGGCATCGACTCGAAGTCGAAGTCGAAGACCAAACCAAACCAAACCAAACCAGGTACCAGAAGTGTCATTACTCGCAGCTGTCACTTACTGTGAAAAGTTGCTGATTACGCTTTGTGTGTGCAACTTAATACTGCCTACTGGCACTTTTTCTTCGATACCGGGCCCCCTTTTCCGCTACCGAACGAACGGTTGCCGCCCCTAATAAGGGGGAAATTAAATTTTAATTAATTTTCCCTGCATCAAGCGCACATTGCGGTTTTCAATTGTGTGTGCACCCTGCACAGGTACAAATCGCCTTAAGCCCCAAACACATTATGCCGAGTTGATGCCCCAAGGTGACAGAACTCAATTGATGAAAATTTATTTTGACAAATGGCGCGAGAACACCATCAGCAAGAGTAGCAAACATTTGGAGCATGACCGGCCTCCGTAACTCCAAAAATAGTCAACTGGGTTGTAAATTGTAAAATTTTTTTTTTTATCGATGTCATGTTTCCATCGATCTGGACATACACACACACACGTACGTCAAGATGTGGAGGCTAGAGGAACGTTTATTTACGGCCACTACCCTACTCTACTCTACTCTTCTCGGTAGCTGGCTGGCTAGCTGGGCTGGTTGGTTTCAGGTGTCCATTTGAGCGATAAATTGCATTTTATTTTGGAGAGGAAAATACATTTTTCTTTTTCGATCCACTGTATGTTATGTGCTGCTGTTGTTGTTGTTGTTTTATTTGTGCTTACCTGGAACGAAAATAAAAGAAAGAAAAGAAAAAATTACTAAAAGTCAATTTGGGAAATGAGAAAATGGTTAAAAGCGGAGGGAGAACAGAAAAAATATGATGCCAAGGCTATGGATTTGAAATGGTATTTGACATAATTGGAAGAATTGTTGTTGTGTGTGTGGGGATTGACAGGGACATGAAGGACGAGAATTGGCTGCACCCGGCGGAACCAATTACCTGGATAGGTTGTTGATTGCTTCAGTCTTGTGAAATGTAAACAGGCGTACCGAGGCGCATTCAAAGCAGTCGGCTAGACGAGTTTCCCACAAAAACCCAAATGTAACGAATGTTTACAGCTGTGACGTGCGAGCCAATCTTTCAATTCTAAAGATTGATGAGTTTTTTTTTGGAAAGTCGGTTTGGTAGCACTGGTGAAACATAAGGCATCTTGGAAGCATGCAATCCATAGTTTATTGCTTCCGAATCAAAGGACTTCTGTCAGATACTTTGAAGGATATCTAAACCGAAAATGGGACCCACTACTGCGTGGAACATTAGCTCCACTTTGCTTTGAAGATTTTCCGGGAATACGCCATCATCTAAAGAAGGAGTACTTCTCTCCCTGTAGGCGAGAATCTTATATCAAAAATTCTCTGATCCTCATATCTAAAGGCTGACAGGTGGACTTTACGAGATATTTGACCCAAGCAGACATTTGCAAGTACCTCTGGCTACCAGCTACTTTAGGAGGAAACAAGATGTGTAGTTATGGTAAATTCAGTCACCAGGTGGCGATTTAACAATAGAGAGATTTCGGTATAAGAATTGAGAGGTGCATGTCTCTGCTTAAGTCAAAGCTAAGTGACGAACGAATCGCTGAAGAAATGATCTGTTTCTATAGATCAACTGCAAGGTCTCAGGGGTATAGACCGAATGGACAATAGTACTGTTCGAAAGAGACTTTCTGAATCCAGGCAGAACTACAGAACTGTAGTTTCAAAATATAAGTTGGATTGATATGTTCCTCTTGGAGGTACCTACCAGGAAGTTTGACTTGAAGTCTAGGTCCTATAATTTCTTAGTTGGCAGGTTAATACTTCCTTTCATGCATATCATCCCTTTGCAGTACAGTTCTATGGCGGTATGAACACATAGATTTATTCATACACCACCAGTGGATCCAATCATTGCAGTCCTGCACGACGACCCAAAAGCATGAGTTCGTTCAAAGGTGAATGAGGGAATGCCTGCCTGGTTTGAGAGAAAAATTCTTCGAGCAGAGAAGTGAAGGACCAAGAACATAGCTATTGCCCAATTATGAGACCTGAATCAGCTTGATGTTCTAGAGCTACCTAGCTAAAGAACGAGCTAAAGAACGAGCATCCGGATGTCAAGATGACTGTTTCTTGTGGACATTTATATATCCTTTCGTCGAGACTAGGCGTATACTTAATAACCAGATGCGATGACAGTAATCTCTCTTGTGGCATTCCATTGAGTACATCTCTGCTTGCTATGGACAAACGCCTTTTGAACAACCAGGCGACATGGCATTAGTATGGATAATGCCTAGACCTTCTGTGGAATACGGCACAACTGAATACTTCTACGGGTATGATCACTGTAAGAGAGGACTGTGACACATCTGTTGTCCCAGGCGATCAAAGAATGTTTCTGTGGATAAAGCTCCAATAGAACAGTATGAAGAAGTTTCTCTGAACAATACGCGGTACGGACCAGCTCGGAGCGGTAGACATAGAAATATCAATGATGACAAATCCCAAATATTTGCCTTATCTATGAGCTGACATTGTTACGTTGTTACAGCTTACAACCAGGCACTGAAAGTACCATACCTGGTCATGCTGAAAGGTACAACATCCACGGAACACCGAATATTTTCAAAAGCATAACAGTGACCCAAATTCCATCGAAAAGTGATGCCAACGACCAAGACAAATGTCACTGTGACACTACTTCTGTTTTAGAATGTCCTCCATCCGAAATTTGTGTACCAAATGTAAGCCTCCCACATGTGAGCATATCCCCAACGAACCCATTAATTGAAAAGCCGCTTAAGAGCTACCAAACACCTCCATGTGGCAACGCAAATAACAATCTAAGTGCTTCCAAGTCCACATTCGATTTTGATTCGCTCGTGCCAGCCATAAATAACAGGATGAGTAATCTAGCACTCTGCGTGAGAAATAAATTGCAACTCTCTTTGGTTTCCTGTGAACTTGTCGGGAAATAAATCTCTTTCTCTCACTCCTCGTCAAAGCCCACCTGAGTTCATATACATAGACTTAACCGAGTAAATCAACACACCAGCTCCACTTGATGAATAGGCCTTTTATCGACGGTGAACCTATCTACAAAACCGTTACCAATTGCCTTTCTCCTTATCAATTCCCCAGTCTCCGGTCGCCTCCTCGAACAGGCTGAAAAAGAAGTGAACTTTTACTCAAGACCACCCAACACAACTTGGAGACAGGAGGCAGACGAGCCATGAAAGTAGGCTGCGGCCTAAAAGACTCAATTTGTTATGTTTCTTTCGGTTTTGGTTCCCCTATCAAATGTTGGCTCATATCTCCCTCTCGTCCTCCTTATCGGAGGGCAATTAAGCGCAGCAATAACAAACACAAGACAGACAGACACTGATGGGTGCCGTACGTATTACTAATCAGTCTTTTGTATCTGTCGACAAATTTCCACAAACTATAACATCTTAATGTCGCAACGACACGCAAACCCTTTCCTCACCAATCCAGCCGAAGGATCAAAGCGACACCCAAACAGGAAGTCATCGAATGGTATGGTGGTGGATGGGGATACATAGCCTAAACAAACATTCACTTTTAAAAGTGATCACGTCGTGTCGTGTCGTGTCGTCTTTCAGGAGACGAACGGCATCCGTAATTTAAGTCGACAAACCCCCTGGAGCCTGGGCAGGCAGCACACACAGAGAGAGAGAGAGATATGATAAGAATGACACCAAATGGGATGTGAATAGGATCACATCACATCATCCGAGAACCGGGAATACGGCCCCGATACGTGGTAATTTAATCTCCCCATCCGAGACGGCAAACAGCTGGGCCAGGTCTAATATAATTGAACAACAAAAATCGTGTGTACACGGTCCGCTCTACGAAAACGGGTTCATGAACTTAACCCTCAAAATGTATCCTCAACACATGCATACCCGGGCGTATGTACGTACGTCCAGAAAATTGGCTTCAGTCGGCCCCGGAGGTAATTGAGGAAAAATAGAGAAAACGGGAAGAATGGGGAGAATGGGGAGAATGGGGAGAATGGGGAGAATGTTAAATGGAAAATCCCATTGCCTAACTATGTTTACTCTAAACTTGTAGAAGAACTGTCTGTCAGTTGGCCGTTCGGTTGGTGTCGGCCCGTTTGAGATGCATTATCGTGGTGCCGCCACTATATTGGCTGCGCTGCTGCTTCAGAGGAGGAACGACTGTGCGCGCGTCCATCCACCATACCGTGTGTTGTCTCGTGAGCCTTGACGGTGCTCACTGTGGATGTCGTGTTGTGTCTCGTACGTGACAATTTCAAATTGGATCTTATTTAAGGGATTTGTGTGTGACGACCAAGGGCGCGGTTGAGTGTTAGTTTGCCTTAAGGAGTATCTGCATCTAAAAATAAGTCCTATTAGGAATGTGTGAATTGAAAGAGGTTTTCCGCCAGATGATGGCACAATGTTGATGATGATGTGATGGGACATGAATCATCTGGTATCTGCTGTGAGAGCGGAAGTCCTTTCACGCATTACGGGGGCAATTAGGGTGACAACTTGATTGTGATTTTATTTTGAATTTCAAGAATATTGGTGGAGAACGACGGTGGTGTTCTTGTGACGTTGACACACTGCAAGGACTGAAGCTGTTTCCTTCGCCTTTTGTCCAGAAAGGTTCATAACACTTATTCCGATCCGTCGTAGACTCTTAGCGATATACAACTGTCAACTGTCCAATACAATGTGCAGCTGTCACTTCGAGTACATCTGTCACAGATGACAGCAATGTCAATGACATCATTGTCAAAAAATGCATGTTGCAGTGAACTCATTCAAAACTCAATAAGACGATCAGAATCGACAGACGATATACTACTGTCAACTGTCAACTGTGCAATACAATCCACAGATGTCAGTTGATCCGTGACAGGGTTGGTTGTCTAAAATTTCGCGAGTTGCTGTTTGAATTCCATTTTTCTCATAAAAAGTCAACAATTTCGATAACTTCAGCAATTCTGTTAGGTTGCGCGAATCATTTGTCACTTCGAGTACATCTGTCATAGATGACAGCTAATTCTTTTTCAATATGGCGGCAATAGTTGTCAAAAAACCCATGTTGCACCAAACAAAGTCATTCAAAACCCAATAAGACGATCACAATCTATGTAACACTCCTCATACGAGTATCACACACCCATCACGAGTTCGTCACACTTTGCATTTCCTCTTCCAAGTCCAACCACACAGGCACACACCACACACACACACACACACTTAGAACCTTTTATGAGAATTCCTAACAATTTACTGAACTCTGGATGTGCATCCATAAAACAGAAGAAAATCGAAAAAAAAAGAATCTCATAGCACAAATCCGTGTCCAACTCATTCGCATGTGTCTATCAAGAGCCAACAAGCGTAACGAAGATTTTCACGAAACTCCATTTCAAAGTGACTCGAGGAGCCAGTCGCGAGGGCCTCTGGACGCCTGTACCTCCTTCGAGCCATTACAAATGGTAATAGTTTAACCTTCCATGTCCACTTTGGCATGTGCAACTAGCTTTATGTCTGGCCCCCGATGGAACGAACGTTTTCCATTCGGTTCTGGTCGGTGGGGCCATAATTTGTAATTATGCATCATAGCGGTGATTGCATGTTAGAAGGAGCAGGGCACACCGACCCAGCTCCAACTGGTTAGATCGTTTTACATCTGAGACATATTATTCGTTCGGCCTTACCCTTTGCCGTACGTGAACGTGAGTGAGTGTGCGATACAACAAGATGCTAATCAGTGTCTGATTGAAAAGAAAAAAAGATAATAGATACACGGAGGGAAGAGGAAGGGATTCCATTCATCACCGGTCAGAGGGTGACGATGATTAATTGTACGTCACGCATGTACGTAAGGTTCGATTAATCTTGTTTCGATTTAATTTGTCTGGGTTTTCGACTCACCCTAGGCCTGTGGCCTGGAATGAGGAAATCGTAATTGAATCGAGCTGCTAGTAGTTGCTCATCAGTTGGGATAAATGCTCGGGGTTATGAAATTGTTTCTGTTTAGATGCATAGTCATGTGCCTTACGGTAGGCTATTGCTTGTGGAGTGGGATTTCACATCGGACTGAGCCGGCCGCATTCATGAGATACATCAAAATTCTTGAATGTAACAGCTGGCTCCGATATGCATTTGAAATCAATTCGTCGTATGACCCTAGTTCCTTTGGGCCATACGTAGATACTAATTATGACAGCAGGCAGGACCGGATGGTACTACTCAGACCATAATTCTGTGAAAATCTAGAAGTAGAGGTTGTACTGAGAGATGGGATACCTCAAGGTACTGTCTTGTTTCCGTCTTCTTTGAAATCTTGTGTCAAGAATTAACTAGTCTATCTGATCAGTTGCTCCAAACGGGATCATAACGAAGAAGAACAAAGCTACCGGACATGATACCACCCGTATAGAGTATGTCTACGATTGGGTTACATTGACCTCAGAGAAAGTTGGAAATGGGTGACAGAGTTCAAAGCCAATGGTAATGCACTTGCGTCCTTCCAGGCAGAATTGAATTCGGAGTCCTCCTACAATAACCTGCATTTGAGGCTTAATAATACAACTCTAGCTGTCAACAAAAAGGACATACTAGTCTAACTTTGAGGCAGTTTAGGACTTTGTCTACAATCGCTGATTCTTTGGGCTAAAAAGGCAACAAAGTCCTCTCTCGATCGACCCTAGTCACTCCAGTCTTCTTCTCCAACACTAAGGCATGGACTACTTCGAAGACAGAACCATAAGATGTACAAGTTATACAGTGCCATCGATCTAGCCAGAAAAGTTCAAATAAAACGGCTTAGATGGATCGAATGGACAACAATGCTCTGGCCCGGAGAATCTTCAAATCCATCTCCCCCAGTCGGTGCGCTGAAATGGAAAGGGACTTCAACCGACGTATTGTGGAGACATAGACTTGTTGAGAGACTTGTTAGTTAACCCTGGATGCACCCTGAACTGTAACGCCACCAAAGTAAGAAGATTTACAGGTCTCCACGTCGACTACTATATATTGGATTCGACAAAATGTTCGGGGATTGAATCGTGGCGAGACTCCTCGCTCGATGGCAAACCATAAGGTGGCGTACTACCATCTCTACTTTTAATATATATTTGTAAAAATGGAGATTCTGGGAGTGAATACCTTCGACAAACTGAAGTTGGTTTCCTTATGAAAATGAGGACTATAATTGGCCAGACTCAAGCAATTCTAAAGGATGTCTATGAATACGGCTGTCGCTTTATTCAAAAAACCGAAAACCTTTATACACATCATGAGCCATAGTATCAAAGAAATCTACCGTCTTAGACGGTGCAGGTATATGGGATAACCCCCAGTTTTAACTAATCCGTCTCCGCAGGTCAATGGGCACCTGTTTCTCTTGGTGCAACCAGATCCCATCATAGTGTAGAGACTGTCTAGAAATTCTGCGACGGGAAAAGCCATCTGATGCTGGAAAAATAACGCAACCAGTCCACTCTTAAAACAAATCTCGTCTAAACTGAGTCAGAAATGTTGATTTTGTTTAAGAAAATTCGGTTTATCGGTAGAGTTGCGGGGAAGAAACGTTGATGTAACGAAAATTGGTAGTCGCTTGAAACCTTCATACGAAAGCCAAAAACCGATGGATTTTTTTCATTTAGGTGTCACCGTATGAGGCATATCTCCCTCTATGCGAATGAGTGGACTCAATGGAAAAGATGGCACACATGAGGTTACACAGGCCGCGAAAGTCCAAATCCGGATACACATTCACCGATTATCCGATTTTTATGCAACAAACGGCATTCCATTCGTAAATGAACTTATTTTCACTGAAAAGTTGTGACCTTACTCAGTAAACTAAACTATAAACTATTTAATCAGAAGCTTCGGTGTGGAAGTATTGATCATGTCTACCATTTTTAGACAAAGATAAGCGTTACATATCTCCGATTCGGACATTGACGGGTATTCGCAAGATTGAATGGAGAAAGAGAACTCCAGAATTCTGAGCACTGTCAGTGCTCTTACATGCTTAGAGGCAGCGACAGAATGATTCTTAATTTCAATCGAAAGTCAATCAGGTCGAGTTTACCTAGGAAAGAGGTCTCGTGGAAGATATGTTCTCTGGTAGTCTCATCAAAAAAGTACTTTTAGAAGGCAACCAACCCAGGGTATACTATATCTAACTCAACCACATTAACTCAACCAACATTAAGTACATCCTTTTGATAAAAACATTGCACGTCCTGCGAACTATTCCCCATCCTTGGACATAGTACCCACCAACCATTTGTGGGTCGAACAAGCCACCTAACAAGACCTAACAATATATCTAGATTCCACAGCAATCTACTGCTACATTTATTGTCTCGCAAGTAAGTCAATATATGGTTCATTCAATTAAGTGTTCCACAAAGAAACCATCTCCGTCTTAAACTCCACTTCCCTGCACAAAGGATCTCACCACCAAGGAAGAGCAGACGTCAACTTGAATCGAATCGAGCATAAATAAACAGATTTTTTCAGTTTCCCTCCATAGGAATCCACACGCCCTACCCCAGCCATATCTCTTCACGGATAAGACGGCGCAATTTCTTCCCAGAGAGAAACCAACCAGAAGAAGGACCCTCCGCCTTCGTTTTATACATTTTTTTTTTTGTTCAATCCAATCGATTGAGATGATATTTCAAATGTCAAGGATGCACGGTGACAGCTCCTCTTCCTGTGCCAGAAAATGCTTTCATTCCTTTTTTTTTTTTTTTTGTTGCCATTTGTGTCCTCCTTCGCCCTCCTTATGCTCTATTTATTGAAATTTCAATTTCAGTTTCTTATTTGCGCTAAAGGCGAAGGAGGAGTGCAAGAAAATATGACTCTCTGCTGTCAGTCTCCAATTAGTGGGCCAAACAACAACAAAAAAAAAAACAACCGAATTTGCATGAAGAAAAAGGCCAAGACGACTCGAAAGGAAAACAAAGACACAACGACGGCGATGGCGATGGTTTAGGCGATGATGAGCAATCGTCTTCCTTATGGCTGGCTGTTCGTCATTGTTGTGCTCGCGCCCCCATCATCTCGAGAGAGTTCACACAAACACAGTTTATTTAATAATTGAGTGCAAAGAACTTTCGAGATTAAGATCGTTTTGACTCATTCCGCATGTAGGCTCCGGAGCCAGTGAACCAATCCGGCCAACCATCCGACCGACACCATAAGTTCGAGTTCAAAACCTGATTCATGGTGTGTTTCTTTGTGATGACGACGACGACGACGATGATGCTGCTGCTGCTGCTGCTGCTCCCAGGTAATGTGATGACCATTTGGAGTCACATATGTACATACCAACCACCTAGCGAATGCGGTCCATTGCAGGCAGAGGAGGAGCAGGAGGAGAGTCATACTCAAAGCATAACAAATAAATGCGAATGCGAATAGGAATGGAAATTGTGTTGATCTTCTTCAGTCGCGGTCTCATGGAGAGTAGAGACGATTCTGGCCAGGAACAAGTCGACCACGACGACAAAGAAGACGATGCCGATGAGGACGAGGCGCAATGGCTCTCTGCCACTAGCAATAATCTAGTTGGTAACCTTGAGAGAAGTTTTAAAGTTCATCGAGCCTATACCCTCGGTGGTGGCGGCGGCGGTATAGACGGTAAATATCGGCTCGACGATGCGGCGCGCTGCTGGTATCACTAGAGCAAAGCCACAAGTGGAGCGCAAGGGAACCGTCGTCGTGCAAAGTTCATTGGCTATCTGGGTTGGAAGTTAACTGAATATTTTATAACATCTTTAGTGGAAGTTCTCGTTTTTTTTTTATTCGTTCTGTTGGCAGTTGGGTATGGTTTTAATGGTTTCACAAGAATTGGGGAATTCGTACATTCTAACCTGTGATGCGGAGGAAATTGAATGAAGAAACATCTGCAAGTCAAACTCTGTGAATGGAATTCAGAAACGGAGGAACACACAGGACATGCAGTATGAATCCAGCTGCCAAATCCTGGGCAAATTCAGTCAAGATGCACCAAAGATCCAACTGTAGCCATGCAAATGTTCGACGACACAAAAATACCGAAACTTAGTTCTATAATTCGTTAAAAATGAAGGTCAGACCCATTGATTGTCAATACCCCATCAGAAGTAAGGAAAACAAGTCAATAAAGCGTAGGACAGCGGAGCAAAGCGGGGCAATAGTTCTGTTTGACAGCGGTTACCAAAAAGTATGCCACCTCATCCCATGACCACTTTCTTCCACAAATTTTGGAGTCATGTCGGCCATAATTTCACAGTCAAATTGTGGATTTGAGACTTAAAGGGGTGATGAACCATGAAAAACGATATGAAAACTAGATGTTGGAGACAGATTTTATATTCAAAAAAGCTCCAAAATGTGAATGAAACGGTGGATTGAAATGTTCTCAAGGAAGCCTTGTTTTTCCCAAAATGCAGTGCAATATCTGTCAGGGATATCAGCATTTTCACCGACAGTCAAGCGGCATTGTGCTCTTTCACTTCAAAGGGGGCTTTAAACTGCTGCATCTCCCTCCTGGAGGTGCCTGAGTAGTTCAACATTCACCAAAGATGTGTGCCGGGTGCAAGATTGACGACCTGGGTTCCATCCAAAAGAGCCTGGGTATACCCCTCGCTACTTGCTAAAGCTGGACACTTTTAGTAGTACCAACTCTAGATGGGATAGTCTCCCTATTTGCAACATTTCAAGACAGATCTGGCCTAGGCTAGGGCTGAAACCTAGTCTAGCGTTGGTCTGATTGAAGCGATCACAAATCAGTCCTGTACTGGACACTGTCTGTTAGACTAACATGATCTTCGGCGAATCTGTAAGGACGAGGAAGAAGAAAAAAACGTTCACCACCTCCTATTCACTTCCCAGCTATGTCTTCTAAAAGACCACTTCATCTTGAAGCTCCGTTCTTTGACAACCTAGGCGAACTAGCGTCACGAACCTCCTTCGTCTTATTAAAAAAAAGTCGGATGATGAACCACCTAAAGGCTTCGTGGAAATATCAACAATCTAACTCTACAAACTTCTTACCGAACTTGCAAACATCACACCAATTTAGGAGCTTAGATTTGAGAGACATGCTGACAAACAGTCAAGTCAGAGTCTGTTCGTAAGAGACTACAGTACCACAATATACCCAATGGACTAACGCAGGGTTATGTGCTAGCACTTATACTCTTTACAGGGTTTAGAAACTTCAGGTCTTGGAAATGACATCAGGTTACATTAGGATGTTTTCAAAATGCCACTGGCAACGACGATTCAGGCTTTTAGGATGCCATTTTGCATATCAGGCATTATGTTAGCAGTCTACTGGTGGATTGATTTAGACCCTGTCCTTCAAATGAGTCGGATCTTCAAGCTTAGCGATCTCTTATTCCATAGCACACTGCCTAACATGGGTTGCAACGAATGCGGAATAAGTTTCGAATGATATGCAGGTCAGGTTTTGGCTTTCTCAATCGGCTTAAACGGGTCTTGAATTCCACATAAAACAGCCTCTAGTTAGGGCTGTAAAGTAATACAAAAAAATGACAAATACTAGTCTCCACCATTAGGGACGAAACTGGGACAGTACTTGCAAGTCAGAGTCAAACTAGAATCATCAAGATCTGAGGCAACTTGAAGATTCCAAAATTCCTCAGAAACATGACTGAGAAACGTCAGTTTTCTTTCAACGCTGATACATACAAAACTCTGACACTTTCGTAAACATTTCATAAATTCTAGACCAAAATTTGTATAGACCACCGAAGTGACAAGGCCAGAGTCTCGTCACCCAGGATCGTTTATTCCTTGGGAAACATCAACCGTGATGGAGAGGCATATACATACATCCGATACGTCACAAGTGTACACTCTATGCAGCTGGTTGGTTAAAACCCCTTTAAATCGCTGATGAGCAGAAGTTCCTCACTCACACGGTAGTCAGCAGAGTACCAGAATTCACTCCCACTTCGTCAGATTCGCCTCTACTGTCCAACTCTCCTGAGTTGTTGCTCAAGATGTGTGAGACTTAGATTAGTAATAGTTCCTACTGAAAACCAAAGCAGGCATCGAGGTCAAGAAGAACATTCGACGAAACTCGTATCCTTTCAGGTGGCCAATGGCCAGAAACACAACTATTAACGCAACAGACTCGTTCAGACGGAGCAAATGTCCTGCAAATCTCCTGACAATGACAAACTATTTTGCAATTTGTCCCAATTCCTGATTTATTGTCAGATGGATGGTTTGACAGTGCTCTAGTTCATACGATTGTGTCAAATACTCTCGGATGTTTGTCAGTCGTTCGCGTGATCGTATTTACAAAACTATGGTCAACTTGCTTGACTATTTCAGGGGCTATATGGAGACGGAATAGCTACACTAATTGCCATCGAAAGCTCAAACCCAACCTAGCTCATGAGCAGTAAGAACCAAGAATCCTTACCCACTTCACGAGTTTTTGCTTCCTGCGTGTAATTAACCATTCCTTTCCAGAAATTTCTGTGAATTCCCAACCAATTAAGGGCCATCAATCGCAACCTTGTGGTACTGCATCAAAGCCACAAACTAATTGACCCCGTGCAGGGTATTTGACTTTTTCTAATTAATCCATGTACGCCCATACATGGCTTCCAATAAATCTCCACTTCCTCTTTGCCAATAATAACTGTAAATACCCGATTATTGGCAAACATACATATTACTCCATCTTCAGTTCTGCGAAACTAATGACTCGTAACCAGTATCGCACCTTGCAATCTGCGCCTTTCTTCCTGCGCCCAATTGAAAATTACCCACCAACCTTGTATCTTGCGTAGGCGCCCAAGGAGTGTACATCGCATGCAATTAATTTGCGCCTCTCGTTTGTGTCTGCCTGCTACTCCCATGACAGAGAACATTTATTTTAGTTTTGCCTTAATCCTAACCCAAGTCCGATGGTTGCTAAATTTTTACCAGCCAGCCGCTTGCATAACCTCACTTTCGTCGTTCATAACTTTCAGCGTAAATCGCATACCGACCGACACACAGAAGCGCCTTTAATCCACTCAAGTCGCGGTCGACTCATGTGACAGAAAAAGAAAAGAGGTCGCATTTTGTATTTCTGTTTTTCTGTTTTTTTTTTTTGTTTTTTTGAAATGTCGTGACCTAAAAAATGGAAGGAAAGACAGAAAAAAAAAACTTTCAAGACACAATCGACATTAGTAGCACGACTGTTGACTCTTCTTCTCAATCAATCTCTTCACGCTCTCTCAGCGTTAAGTGTTAATCAATATTTAAAAATCTCTTCAAATAGATACATACATACATGCATACAAGAGTACAAGAATGCCAAGTGGAAAGAGGAAAGAGGACCATCTTACTTATTACCCAGCTTCAAACAATGAAGACACAGTCGTCACTGGTCTCTCAAAATCAATGAGATACACCTATCTGTCGATCTATAGATTCTTTCACGTCTTGGGTGCGCACACAATGCGACATGTCAAACTGTCTCTGGACGTTTGTATCGCTGTCAGTTTCATGTGTCATCTGTGCGCGCTGTGACATATCTCGAGAAAAAAAAAGAAAAAGAAAAAACAAACGAACGACTGACAGTAGGAAAACGTCACACGTTTACTTTTCGTTTCGTTTGGTGATGATGGTAACAAAAGTAGGTTTCTGGTTACACCACATCTATCTGTATCTATCCTCCATGGTTGCATGGTTTTTCTTTGCTTGATTTTCGTTTTCAATAAGCCACCACCACCACCACCGCTTGCAGTATTGTATCTCGAAATAGTTGCATTAGTTTATTGTTAACTAACGTGCGCTGCTATTGCTGCTGGGGTTTTTCACGGAAGTGGGTGCAGCTGCTGTTTAAATGGAAACAGTTGGACAAATTAGTAACACCCGACATGGTTTCTATTTTTGTGTTTATTTTGCTTGGAAATATGAGTGGCTGGTCTCTTTTGTTTGAAAGGTTTCGGTGGAGTGACCTAAAATTTTGCCAGCGCAGTGTTCAATTTCGAAATAAGCTTAAGAGGTGACACCTATTTCGATTGGTATAGGGCGGGGGGGGTGGGGGATTAAGAAACACTCCACTTCCGGGACATTTGAACTTCCAATTGACTCTTGAAAGATACCCCTGATACAGATATCAGATGTCTACGTTCTAGATCTAGAGCTTGCTTGAGAGATGGCAGAGTTGGCAAATACTGCGGTGAGCTGTCGAAATTTGCTTCCATAAGCAGATCAGAACACTCATTGATTGGAGTGCCGCAGGGGTCTGCAGTAACACCAGTAATTTTAACATTCTTTATAGATTCGATTTGGAGCCCCTTTTCTTGACAGCATATGGGTGGTTTCACATAATTACCGTTGGCATGGGTTAGTGAATGTGTTTTAACTTTCATTGGTACACTAATGGTGGGTAATGCTAGAAGTCAATGTCAGACAGCCTGCCGCCACGGCAGTTGCACGACACAGCAGCCTAGCCCAACTGCAATTAACATAGCTATTATGTTACAATGCAAGCTGAGTAATAATTGACTCATAACGTACCTAACAATGAAGGTAATTGCTGGCAATGATACGAGTATGTTGCTGATAATAATCGGAGGGTGATTTACGAGTAGGAGTTGGGGGGATTTAAATGGTCTTGGGTTTGGGGGCGCATTGAGGGATATTTCCATGAAGGCTGTTCGATAAATTTGATTGATTGGCTGTTCTCCATCAATCCTAGATATTTTAAAAGCTCCTATAGGGAGGCATGAAGGCAGGAAACTGGAGAAACTGGAGATGATTGATTGACAATTTAGTGAAAGGATATGTTTTGACATCGCCTTAGTGAAGAAGAATTTAAAAATAGACTCTAGAATCTCTGTCGCCAGTGCAAAGTAGTGAGATGACAGTGACACCTACAAGGCTCATCCACGTCTTCTATGTATTCGAAACCATTGAATCATTTTCAGAAAGTTTTTAACAAGTCAAGTGTTTATTAACTCTTAAGCTCGAAGGGCCTTGGATTTCGTTGTAGAACTAATTACATAGGGGAAGACCAGATGAAGACTTGCAGACACACTAAAGCCGCTAGAGCATGTTGAGACGTCATGCGCTGTAACTGCATGTGGTACCAAGAACGTCAGTTTGTGTACCTTCATGAGAGGTCTGTTTTGTATCTGGTTTTGGTGTCCAGATTTTCCCCAATTTTCCACTACAGCTACACAGAGCCTTGTCTAGCTTTGGCATCCATTGCCAAACCCATCAGATTGTGGATGATGGCGATGAAGAGTGCTCGCTGGTCAATAAAGGTGGGAAACAACCTCACCGAGACATTTGATGTCAAAAAAGGATTCAAACTAGGTGATGTGCTGTCACGTGACTTTTTCAACATCATTCTGGAAAGGACTGTACGAAATACCGATCTCATTTGCGTTCAAGATGGCTAGGACATATGGAGCGAATCATCAACCCTCCGGAACGAAGTGTCTCCTATTCCAAAGAGGAGGGACAACTCAGTAGAGGAAGGCCTCGCCTTAGGTGGAAGAGGACCTCAACCGCTTGCCGGAGAGGCTTGTTAGTTAAAGCCCAGGTCCACGCCGGATAGTAGCGCCACCTAAGTGAGTAAGTGTTCATGTCAAATTTCCAAATCAGTGTTTTGCGAAGCACGGGGCCCAGATGTTTAGTGCTCCTAGCTTGATTTTCTGAGGACAGTAGTGTAAACGGAGGTAGGACGGAGGTAGCACCTAAACAAAGATAAAAGTTTGGTTGCTAAGGGACCTCCTGGAACCAGTCCTAACTTTCATAACTTTTCGTTCAAGTCTCCAAAGACTTGTTCTATGTTTGTTGTAACAAGTGCTAGGAACGGTCGATTCGGTGATAATTCGTCCGGCAATTCGTTCTCTAACACCAGTGTTCCCTGGGCTAAGACCCAAGGAAGTGGAATGTTGTCCTTCGCTCTGAGTGCTGTGTGCCCTTCTCGAAATCCTTCGATCAATTCGAATTTTACAACTCGAAAAGAGATGGCCATCATAGCGGTATGACTGTCAATGTATCGACTTCCAGAAGTGCAGTTTTCCTGGAGACATCTTGGAACACACTGTCATAGTCTGGAAGTCTAGCAGACCGGGCTATTTAGGGTTCAGATGAGCCAGTTTTTAACCTCTCCGTGAAAAGGTTTTCCTCTCTATTCAAAGGTTGTATTGTTTCGAGCGTAGAGCAGCAGCTTATCATGGGTTTCCTTTGCGTGAAGGGGTCTATTGACGTTTCAAAGACTACAGTCTTCATGGTTCTGATGGCGCTGGTAGAAATGGTGTTGATGATGCTCTACCCGAGTTGTTGGAGAATACCGAATCCAGTTTTGTTTTGCATAAGTTCTCGAAAATAGAGTTCCTGACTCAGACATTTTGCAAGAAGCCTCTGGCAATTAGGGCGCCTATGCTCGTAGATCTGAAATTATTACAAAAAGTCAAGAAATGTCGCTGACTTATGGCCAACAAGGGGCTCTAAGTTCCAGACCATGAACACAAGGGGACTACAGAGCAATGGCAATGCAATGTGCCTGTAAAATATGGAAGAGCACTGCGCCCTTAGGAGGACTTTCTCACAGTCAGAGACTCCCCTATATAGAACGCTTGATGGGTTTTACTTCTACGACTTGTGACTGTAAAATGTCAATTGGACTCGTATGCCCGCGCACATCTCCTCCAGCTCCATTCATTAGTTCTCCCCCACCAGAGTGGAACAAAAACAACATATCTTCAGTCGTCTGCTAACCTTTCACCCCAATCCATCATTTAATGCCTGCTTTCTATGCCTTCCTCGATGTTTATTCATTTTCTTTAGAAAACGAGGAAAAAAAAAAAAAGTAGATTTGCACGCTAAGCGCATTTTCCAGCGGTCGTCCTCGTTTCAACCACCACCACCCAGCGTTCATCTCTGTTCACATTGTGAAGTTATTTCCCAACGTTTCCCACACAAACGACGAGTGATCAGAACTATAAACAGGGCCATCGCCACCACTCCACCAATGGGGAGTTCCCACGAACAACAACAACAACAACAACAACTGAGTGAAATACGAATCCTAGGCCATCTTCTGTGGCTCCTCTCAGTGTGTCTGCCTGCACCGAACCCTGTGCGCCGCTGTTGCTTTCAACATACATAAATCTAAACCTGTTTACAGTTGATCCGAGACTCTTGGTTTATCTAGATACAAATGTATCTATGTGTGCTGTCTGTGTATGTATGTGTGTGTGTGTGAATTATAAAATTCATTTAAAACCGTCTCATCCGCCACCAATACAGCCGTCAACAGTGTCAAAAGTGCAGACGAGACGAGACACTTGAACTGAATACGAAGTGCAAAGGGTTTTTGTTTTGTTTTTGTTTTTTTGGTCGACAAACGGAACTCGAGAGTCAAAAACAGAAAAAGGAACTTCAACCCATAAGTCGATGTGTCACCCTGTTGATGTAATATTCTCCCTCTAAGCGTTCCGTCTTCCCCAGTTGAGGATACAAAGAGTTCATCACCTTTTGCGCTTCAGATGAGTTACTTAGCGCTGTGGTGTGCGCTTCTGTTCTGTTTTTTTCCCGACGAGACCTGACTCTGGCCCTAAACAGGCGATGACGACGACGATGGTACACACTACGGACTACAAGCCATCTTCTCATTCCATTTCGCAATTTTTAAGACCTTTTTATTGTCTCAGTCCTGGGTGGGGACACTTTAGGAACAGAGGAAGGAGGACGGTGCCCTTTTGCGCTCGTCCTCCTTGCCACAGCCACTGAGCCACATTCGCAGATGTTTTATGTTTATTCGCAGGGCTGTGGACGGTCTCACAGCTACAAACTTAAAGAGATGGCAACAAACTAATTTTTAGTACATTCTTGTCCTTTCTTCTTCTTTGTTGTTCTCTTCTTTTTTGCTTTTATTGAGATTCGTAAGGTGCAGCACCAGCACCAGTTCCAGTACCAGTACCAGTGGCGGTGACGATGACGTTGAAGCTGGTGGTTGCAGGTGTCTCTAATTGACGCTGTTTTTGTGGTTATTGTGGAAGTGAAACACTTTGGAGAAGAGAGATAGCAAGAGGGACTCTGTGGTTATCCAGGAGATATTGAATTTCCTGAGAAGTGGAAGTGAAATAAAGTCGCAAGGGAACTAAATTACAATTCGAGAACCCAGCAGGGGGCAATAGAATAATAGACTGGGGAATAGGTGTAGGCTTTATGTGGGGGTTTTATGATTATGTGGTGTACCGGCTCGGTCGTGAGGTAATCTTTTGAGAGTTCTTCCAGGGCAGTCGGTGCGGTTTGTGCTTTTGTTCTTAGCCGCTGGGTATTCTTTGCCTTTGAAGTGTACAGCTTGGTTTAGAATGCGGAAGAGGGGACAAGTGAAGCCGTGCATGGGTTGTTTATGCTTTGAGACAATTGAACCCGCCATCCGAGTAGGAAGGTACTTTTAGCTCTCCATTGTCTATTGCAAAGCAACAGCTGAGCCTGAGATTAGACTATAAGCCCTTGAGTGTCCATATCTGAGACTATAAGTAAGTCCATCTCGAGATCGAACTTTAATGGGAGAGGGAAGAGGGCGGGAAACAGCGGAACTTCCTGGTTATTGTCCCTAACTCACGGACCTTACATTCGGTTACACTGAGACATAGGCCAGTCTAGAAGAAGTAGCTACTGTCTCATGGTATGACTTGACTATATCTATACTGGTTTTGGCAAGCGTCTTAGAACCTATTTTCGGCTCAGGATCTTAGACAATTAAGCCGTATCCACCAGCCTCCTGATGTGTCTTTTGAAACAGCCTCCGTAGACCTAATACAGCCGTCCTGACAAAGTCTAAGTCTAGGCTTGACTTCCACTGCAGTTAAAAAGATGCTTTGAGTGGATAAGCCTTCAACTCGGACGAAAAGTCAAAAAAGGCACAGTTTATAGCATATAAATTGAATGTGACCTCATTAACGAGAAAAGGCTGAAGACATTCCTTGCCATCCTCAATGAAGCTTAAGGAGACTGCCGAGAATGGTAAAAATTGGCCAAAAAGAGCTCCAAAGTCACAGTCGACAAGAACACAAAAAATCCCAAATAGCTTGTATTGCCTAGGACAGCTGGACAACCCTTGATGTGACATATTTTCAAGACCTACAACGTAAGAAGTCCTCCAAGAGACGAGTCTTGAAAGGAAAGACAGGCAAATTATAGGCAGCTGTTAACCATGGTTCATGATGTGTAAGGGAAACCCAAACCCCGAACTTTTGTAATAAATTCTAGCAAACGGGGACAAGTCTCAAATATGGAAAGCAAGCAAGCTAATTCTTGAATAAGAACCCAATAGAGAGACAGATAGGGTAAGGGAAAGCTCTTAACTCAGCTTAAAGTAGGTGCGATTGGCTATCAAGTATCGAAAGAATACCAAGGCCTTCGATACTGATAGAGAGTAGCGGATTGAGCCAAGCATTTCGAGCATTGCAAGCTTTGTGCACGTCTTAGGACGGTCCTCATGGAAGAACAGTAGCTCTGATACAAAGATCCAATGACAACAGCTCTCAAAAGCCAGAGGCAAGGTACCCGAGGCAAACTATATAGGCATATTGGAAGGGCGGTGAGTTGGGCGCCAATTAAGCAAGTATGCAAATATGAACAAGGAGAGCTAGTTCAGTCGGGTCTTAAAATAATTGAGTCCGAACCACCCAAATGGAAGTACTAGTAGCCATCGTCAGGAGAAAAGATCTAAATCATGGAAAACCTACAACTCGTACCAAATGAGATGTTGAAACCATGATGGCACGCATGGTTTAAGTTAGTTTCTGTGGGAGCCGTGCCTCAAGTAGTTAGTGTGGTGGACTCGGCAGTTAGAGGTTTCAGGTTAAAAACCCCACCCACCTTTCGCGAACATCTGTCATCGAAAAGCAAAATTGCCCTTAGGAACCCGGCGTTACACAATAGGTCGCAATAGGCACAGGGTACAAGCTAGTCTAGCATGGACTTCCGACACATACCTCCTAACAAATGATAAAGTTTAGAAGAACCAAGGTGGTCTTGTGATTCTTCTCGGAATCCAGCTGTCACATTTGACAGTGACACAGCAAACTATTGCTTTTTTTTTAGACTTAATGAATGTTCAAGCTGAACTCGTCCTAATTTTACATCTACGGTGCCAATCAAGTAGTAGTAAAGGCTGGGCAAGCAACAGCCCTAACATCGAAGCTTGTAAAACCTTCATGAGGTTCATAGATGCGGAATCAGTAAGACCCATGTACTACGGCTAGATGGTTATGATCAGTATTCAGTAAGATAAGGTCCACAAATCTAACCAACCTTAGTCTAATCTGTTTCTAAATAAGTCTTGAAGAATGTACATATATCCCACAAGCCACCTGTTTGGTTACCTTCTATGTATAGGCTTAAGCTTCTAAGTCCCCCTTAATGGCAAGGCATCATACACAGCTCTCCGAAACATCAACTTAAGGCCGGAAGAGACCTGTGAAGACCTTCCAATCATCATGAATCCAGCTATTTAGGGCCTCTCCTCTCAAAAATCACATTTCGGTCAAAGACCCTAACGAGACTCTGTAGTTGAGTTGAGGATCGTGTACACTATTTCGAAAGTGTTTCAAGGATTAAAGCTCGGTCTGACTGTCACTGCAAACACTGATCGTGAAACGCTTCGACAAAATCCATTTGCAATGCTTTGTGGCAACCTAGCTTAAGGAATTACCTACCGCTGCGTCCGATGGGCCACGAATTTGAGACGCTTTCGAGAAACATGCACCGCGCTCATAAATGTCATCCGACAACGTCAACATCATTAAAATATCTTATTTTACAACACCGTCAACGTTCACCCGAAAATCTTTCCCAACCGAAACGAATTTCCGTTTAGTCAACAATAAATTGTATCTCACACCAAACCTCTAAGAGTCCACTAATTAATTAGTAAACTCTTGCAAGCGCCTCTCGTGTCCAGTGTGATCCATAAATTTGCTTTCTTTTGATTTATTCATTAGTGACACACAAAGACGGGTCTTTCTTCGTCACAACCCACGCCTTAGATACTTTTACTGACTGCAAAGATACTCTCATGCACAGACCCCCACCTCCGACTCACTAGATGCTAATCCATACTAGACGCACTACATTCCGGTGGTGTGGCACACAAAAGCCTCCAGCTCCGGGGTCTGTGTTTGCTACCCCCACCATGATCGAATCGAATACAAAATAACTTGACCTCGATTCGCTTTTTAAAATCGGCACACATCGGCGCTGGGGTATCTGTGTGCAAATAGTCGGCGGAGTATCTGTGTAGGAAAAGACAAATTTCTGGTTGTCCGACTTCTACGACGATGACGATGACGACTGCCAAGCACTATAGCACTCCAGACCGCCATATCGTCTGCGTGCCGGTCTCATTTTTTTTCCTCCGTCGATGATGATAGAAAACAGCGAACGGAGGCAGCCACAGCAACAGCAACAGACCTTCACTTTCCATGCGAACGCGACGCGCGCCACGCTGATGTAACCAATATAACGGACCAGCAACATTCTTCTTTTTTGGTTTTGGACTTGTGTAAGCATTAGCGCACCGAAATGTAATCGAAAGTAAAAATATCTTTTTCCAAATCGAAACCAAAAATTAGGTGCTCTTGCCCAGTAGATGGTCGCAGCATGGAACACCTGGGAGGATGAGGCAAATATAGGCTAATGACACCCACAACGGGGATGACTCCTATGCAATTAAGGGCGTATTCCACAAATGCGAATCCACAGATACTTAAATCCGTAGGTGTTCCCAGGCTAATTACCCCATGACGTGGTGACAACTGACTGAGTTCCCTGCAAACTTCAACAGAACCAGAGTGAGTGTACATCTATCCAGATACAGATATCGCAACAAGTCACAGAATTATGAGGTAGTTGAACCTTAGGAAGCCCCCAAGAGGACAGAGAGAGAGAAAGAACAAAGTACCTAGTGTACGAGTACACATTGCTTAAGTTACTGGGTGTTCCAGTTTATAGAACATTGTTGCTGGCGTCGGTGGTTATCGGTGGTTGGCGGTGGCAAGGAACCATCTATGGATGGATGTAACACAACAACTACAAGAGAAGTCAATTAGTTAAGTGATTGACCCCCAGCAAGTGAGCAGTGAGCAGCAACCAAGCCAAGCCAAGCAAGTAGAAGTAGAAGGAATGAAGCACCAGTACCCAGCATCGAGCGAACCGAGTATACGACACAAAGGGAGGCGCAAATGTGGTCGGGTTGGGTTTCTTGTTATTCTTTTCGTTTTTTTTTTTTTTTTTAATGATTACTGCTGCGGCAACCAAGCGGATATTTCTGTGTAATTATTAAACGAAAAATTTAATATTTAGATACCTATGGGGAAATTTAAATTATATAGTGGGACGTGAACTTACTGAGTCGAGGGAATCAAGGAACCATGAGATCGTGACACTTACCTGAAAAGAAATTGAAGAGAGGAAAAATTATTTTAGGTTCAAAAATAGATTAGAGAGTACAAGGGAATGTAATTAACCAAACTTGTGGAAGAAATGGGAAATGGAAGACTGGAAGGCTATTATTATATACAAAATGCCTTTGACTAAGGATCGGGGTCTTATGGGCATTGCCTCGCCCGTCAAATGAACTAAATTTCAATGAACACTCAATTATACTTGAGAATAGGCATAGAATCCCCAGGACAAATGGTCAAGCAAAGAGGAAGAAGTAGGAGAGCAGCCAGCAACTGTGGCCCACAACTGCACAATCATATCCGATAGTGCACCGCTTTCGGACAATATCACAGGCAAATGCAAAGAGTAAGTCATTCTTACAAAAATGTAAGAGAGAAGGATAGGAGAGCATCCCTACAATGTGCTTTTAGCCATAAGTACAAAACAAAATGAGCGAGTCCCATGTAAAGCTCGAGACAGCTCTGTTAAAAGAATCTCATCTCGAGGTCGAGACAATTCAACATCAAAAAGCTCATGTCGACACTATTCTTGATCAAAAATGCCATGTCAAGCTCGAGCCGATTCTGGATCGAGAATCATGTTAATCTCAAGACAATTTCGGATCATGAATCTCAAGTCAAGCTCGAGACAATTTTGAATCAAGAATCTCAAGTCGAGCTCGAGGCAGTTCTGTATTAAGAATTTCATGTCAAGCTCGAAACGATTCTGGATCGAGAATCTCATGGCAATCTCGAGACAATTTTGAATCGAAAATTTCATGTCGAGCTCTAGACGATTCTGGATCAAGAATCTCATGGCAATCTCGACACATTTTTGAATCGAAAATTTCATGTCAAGCTCTAGACGATTCTGGATCAAGAATCTCATGACAATATCGAGACAATTTTGACTCGAAAATTTCATGTCGAGCTCTAGACGATTCTGGATCAAGAATCTCATGACAATCTCGAGACAATTTTGAATCGAAAATTTCATGTCGAGCTCTAGACGATCCTGGATCAAGAATCTCATGGCAATCTCGAGACAATTTTGAATCGAAAATTTCATGTCGAGCTCTAGACGATTCTGGATCAAGAATCTCATGGCAATCTCGACACATTTTTGAATCGAAAATTTCATGTCGAGCTCTAGACGATTCTGGATCAAGAATCTCATAGCAATCTCGAGACAATTTTGAATCGAAAATTTCATGTCGAGCTCTAGACGATCCTGGATCAAGAATCTCATGGCAATCTCGAGACAATTTTGAATCGAAAATTTCATGTCGAGCTCTAGACGATTCTGGATCAAGAATCTCATGGCAATCTCGACACATTTTTGAATCGAAAATTTCATGTCGAGCTCGAGACGATTCTGGATCAAGAATCTCATGACAATCTGGAGACAATTTTGACTCGAAAATTTCATGTCGAGCTCTAGACGATTCTGGATCAAGAATCTCATGGCAATCTCGACACATTTTTGAATCGAAAATTTCATGTCAAGCTCTAGACGATTCTGGATCAAGAATCTCATGACAAAATCGAGACAATTTTGACTCGAAAATTTCATGTCGAGCTCTAGACGATTCTGGATCAAGAATCTCATAGCAATCTCGAGACAATTTTGAATCGAAAATTTCATGTCGAGGTCTAGACGATCCTGGATCAAGAATCTCATGGCAATCTCGAGACAATTTTGAATCGAAAATTTCATGTCGAGCTCTAGACGATTCTGGATCAAGAATCTCATGGCAATCTCGACACATTTTTGAATCGAAAATTTCATGTCGAGCTCTAGACGATTCTGGATCAAGAATCTCATAGCAATCTCGAGACAATTTTGAATCGAAAATTTCATGTCGAGCTCTAGACGATCCTGGATCAAGAATCTCATGGCAATCTCGACACATTTTTGAATCGAAAATTTCATGTCAAGCTCAAGACGATTCTGGATCAAGAATCTGAAGTAAACTCGACACAATTTTGAATCTTTACATCAACAGCTCTGAAGACAGTAAGTGACAAAGCAAACAGCAACTAATCAACTCTTTTGGTTTACCGGTACCACAAACTGGGACTTGTTGATTGTTTGCTTCATCCTAGAAAGTAACGTCTAACATCCTCTGGAGCAAGGATGAATTTCCACCAAAATTGACACTGATTGATGCAATAAAGCAGAAAACGGACAAGCACGCCAAGAACAACCCATATTTCAGTTACGCCAACGTTTATGTAGACTTCCACTCGGGGTGAATACCAGAGGTCGAAGACCAAAAGAAACCCTTCCCCAGCTCCGCTTCTCACCTTACAAAGCTAATGACTGCGTCATATTCCAGGTGCTTCCCATCCGCACTTCGCCCAACCAAACTGAGACAATTCGTCACAAAGTTCAAAGACCATCCGTGTCGATGCTATAAAACCCGGATCTGATTAATGTCATGTAATGAGTTTCAAGTTTCGTGGTTGGCTTTTCCCTGCGCTTCCCCGTGTCCTTTCGAGTACACTTTCACTCGAATTAACCCCCCGTGCGGCGACACAGACCGATACTTTAGGGGTTTGTGCACCGACAACTAGCATATGCAATTGGTTGCCTTTACGGGCAAAGTATGAAAAGTCCTTACAAACTAGTAGCGGCGGCGGTTAGTTGGTGTGTTCATCGCCACAACGCGTTGAATTAATTTCCTTTTCCATTCCCGCCCTTCGTCGTCGTGCATCCAATCCGATTCATCCAACCGATACCATCTTCTGGATTCGCTCTGCACCCTATTTTCCTTTCTCGTCCTATTGTGAATAATCGAGTGCAGCGCACACACTCACACACCAAAGTCCCTTTCTCTATTATTTGAAAGTTTCCATGAAATCCTGTTCGTGTGTGTGTGCAAGGACTCGAATTAAATGTGAAAAACATACCAAAAAGGAAAACCGAATAAAATGTAATTCTACTTCGTCTGGGATTTGATATTTTCCAGGCAAACACCGCCGTGCCAGAGAAACAGGGAGACAAATCCATGCACCAGGACGACGACGCACAATAACGTAAAATATAATCCTTAATGAAACACACGGTTTCTACTGCTGCTAGTAGTCCTGGTGCCTGTGTATACCTTGCTGACGTTTCATCATTTCGATTTTACCCCTGTGTACCGCTGAGGCCACTGCGCCGCCATGATATACGTGCCAGGAATTAAAAATGAATCGGAAGTGAACTGGAAAAGAACCACAGAAAACTGAAAACGGAAAATAGCAGCCAACAATCGGGCACCGTTACTCACAAAACCAAACGAGGAATAAGATACAAAAACCCCGAACCGAGAGAAGCAAATTTTTGTTTTTTGTTTTTATTTTGAGGAAAACGACGGTAAAGGGATCCATCCTAGCGGATAGCTAAGTGGTGAAGCTGTTTGGCTTGGTAGCCAGCCTGTGAGTTTTTTTTTCACCCCCAAGAGGAGGGTGGTGAGAAAAATTCCCTTTTGGTGCTTTTTTTTTTTTTGTTCCTGTCGGATGCCAATGAAATATGCAGAAAAGTGATTTGAAATTGTAGCGATTTTTCATTGTGTGATTTATTTTGTGCAAAACGACAGGGTACATGTGTATGCGGTGACATATAAATTGTTATTAGGGACAAAGCGCACCGTAAGGACTGGCATCAGTCGGAAATGTGTTTAGAGTGAGTGGGAATTTAGTTGAATTTGAGCTGGGGGGGATGGATTTCCGCGCTGCTAATGGGATTTTGTTTTGATTGATATTTTGCATTCACGGATTGGAACTGATAGACTTTGGGCTGATGAGGGTGAAAGGTGTCTTTGAAAATGTTCATCACATCCCTGAACTGCATCAAATCACAGAAACTGATCGCGGTGGCAGTGCATAGAAGAGCTTTGTCAGGCGATCACGAGGGTTTCACAAAATCGCTTTCTGGCGTCAATGTCATAGAGCAGTAGCAGATGCAGTAGCTGGACGAATACTAGGAGGAAGATAGAGAATGGTAAAGGGGAACACTGGGAAGAAATGCCTTCAACTCGGCGAACAGGTCATGTATTAGGAGATCCTTGAGCAAAATGTATACACTGACTGCCGAAGAAAGTCGTGAACTACTTCACTAACAGGAAGCAAGCTGACGATGAAGCTAAGAAGTACCATCTCACAACGGAGTCCACAACAGGATAGAGACTAAAGTCCTGAGGCTAACTGACTAAAAACTCGACACTGTTGTGATATGGTTTGGTTTGATTGAAATTACTGCCAACATAGAACACTACGAGACTTAGACAAGGAATAGGCCCACGATGGGTAGGTGGGTATCATTTTTCGGTTCGTCAAGGCCGGAGAGTTATAGACAGAGAAATGCCTCGAAAGTTTCAAGTTCCATGAGTGATCATGAAGTTTGCGTTGTGCTGGGAGTGTTGTGGGTTAAGCCTAAGGATGACCAGTGGCTTTGCTGCCATTTGATGCAACTGGGTTTCCTACCCCGTCCCAATCAAATGTAAGAAGAAAGAATCTGTGTGCCTTCAGTTCGCGAGTGTTGTGACAAAAGGTGTTGGTTTCTGTGTTTGCACGTGACTGGCGAATGATTCCAGAATTTCTGTGATTGGCTGACGAAGATGGATCAAGCATCATGATTTCAAGACTTCAAGACTACTTTCGGTGAGTGATGAGCTAGGCTTTGAAAGAGCTGGGCTTTGGAAGAACTAGGCTTTGGAGGAGCTAGGCTTTTGAATAGCTAGGCTTTTGAATAGCTAGGCTTTTAAGAGCCAGGCTTTGGAAGAACTAGGCTTTGAAGGGCTAGGCTTTGGAAGAACTAGGCTTTGGAAGAGCTTGAATACATTGTCTTGGTTATTTAGTTGAGGGAATTAGGTTGTTCGCTACTTTGTTGTATATTTGGGCATAGTCGTACGACATGCAGGACTCCATTAGCTGACTGAATTTCGAGTACGCTGAGCATCTTTGTCATCTGTGCAACGAGTGACAGTTCAAAATACAAAGTTTGTGACATTTTTTTATTCCTTAACAATCAGCCCAAGAACGCGTAACCCTAACTCATGCCTACGCAACTTTTGTTTCACACGATCAACTCGTCTAATTGCACTGAATTCAGAATTGTCGAAGTCCTTCGAAATTCGGTTTTCAGAAATATGACACATGACATCAACGTCATTCTTTTTTTGACAGCTTAGAAAAAGCTGTCTCCGAATGAATAGGGACCCTTTCTCAGTTTTGTAGAAACCTTGTATCCTTGTAGTCCTTAAGACTAATCCACAGATCCCTGTGATTTTGAAAAAAAATCCTCCAAACCTTTTCAAAGTGCCCGTGCAACACCGATTAGAATACAAATCTTGTTCTACACTTCCCTCGAATTCCTTTCTCGACTTGGTACACAAGTTTTCGTGCGAATTTTTACCAAATTGTCCTTAATTCCCTAAAATCTCTCCTCTCCCTGACTCTCTGTCGATACACATACCTGTTCTCTCAAACACATGTTCCGCTTTTAATTTATTACCAACCTGCAAGCCACTGAACAAATCGAACAACGTTTCTCATTTTTAATGACCATTAGTTGTGCACTTCCTTTTGTGTGTTTCTCTGTGTGTATGTGTGTTATCTTGGTTCCTCCTAATCCCTGCCCGGCCTCAATTTAATTATATAAATTTATTCTCTGTATCTGGGGATCAGTTCTTCTTTCTTCTTACATTCTACAGTGCCCTGGGTTCAGCAGAAAAAATGTATAAAAATCGATGTCGATGCCTCTTTGTTCCTTTGGCGAAGGAGAAGAACCCAAAACAAAAAACAAAACAGAAAAAAAGGAAAAGAAATCTTTCAAAGGAAAGAAAAAACCTTCCACTTTGCATTCTTCACTTCTGACTGTTTGCACAGGTATGCAGCCACGCTGAGTTAGCAAAATGAAGCAGGACTCCCTATCCCGCTTCACTTTCAATATCCCAATTTCGAGTGAATTGCCAAAAGGTGCACTTTGTTGGTGGCCCAAAGGATATCAGATTCTATTACCTGCTCGCAGCAAAAAAAAACTACCTTTCACACAGAAATTATCCAAAAAGGATCTCAAAATTTGACGAAAAAGAAAGTAGATATCCTTAAAATCACAAAGGACTACTATGGCCAAAGCGTTCGCACTAAATGGTTAAGAAAATCTCTTAGATAGATTCCCAGCCCAGGCCGGAGGATAGACACAGAGATAGTGACGCACCACCAAGAAGAAGAAACAAAACTGCAAAAGGAAACATAATTTTGAGTGGCACAAGTGCACAGGAGAAAGGTGAAATTCCTCTGCGGCAGGCAGGTGCAGGGGGAAAGGACTCATTCGAGGATTCTTGGCACTGCGCTGCAGCAGTTAAGATGATTACAATTTTTTTTTTTTTTTGCTTTGCTTTCCCTTCTGTTGCATGCCTCTACCCAGTTTGCATACCACACAGGACTCAAATTGAAACTAAGATTCTCAAAATGTAAAAGTGTCCTTTAGGGAAACGGAAGAAAAAGAACGGACACTTTGTCCAAGTTGGAAATATTTTCTTCTTCTACTCAACTTCCTTCGCCAGGTTAACAATTTTCTTCCTTTTTTTTTGGTTTTATGTTGACGTATTCAAGTAGTTTAAGTCTGAGTAGGTAGATGAGAGAGCTGCTGAGGTATTACAGGTTGACAGGAAGGATGATGGAATGTTTTCATATTTTTGCTTCAAAGAAAGTCGTCCTGGTGGGGGTTTGTTCGTTTCGTTTCAGCTTTTGGCAAAGAACTGAGAAATTTACATAACAAAGGCGCAGAGCGGTGGGTTTTGAGGTAAAAAATAGAAAGAAAAACGGAAAACTTTTGCGGAGGACCGCATTTATTTGGCAGAGATTGAGGTGGATGATTTGTTGAAGGCTTCCCGATTCAGTCCTTTAGATGTAGGTATTGGCACTGTATATCTGACGGCCCAACTTTATCTTTAAGGCAGACAAACCGCAACCATTTGTAGGGCAGACCCCAGGGTAGGCAAACTCATTGACCACTACGACGACAGTGACGCTAAGTCCTAGTGAGAGGACACAGTTCTTGTTTATCGAAGCATTAACTTGTCGTTTACTTGAAAGCCTGGCTCACCGCGCTATAATCTACAAATATCCTTGCAGCTGGACTGAGTTGTTCAGTATGGACGTTTGACATTGATTCCCAACAAGTGCCCTGCCTGCCTCAGCTTCATGTGAAACAACTTCAATGAAAGATAAGTTCCCAAGCTGTATAGTGCACGACCAATACTGAAAAGGATCTCCCTTCTGGCTTAGAATCTCCCTTTTTAAGTGACAATACAGATTCACGGTTGAAGACGCTTAGGAAGATTTTTCCCTTTCACTAGACGATGAGAGAAGCAATGACAGCAATATCCAAATCCTCAACAAAGCTATTGGAGTGATGGCTTTCTGGGCGAGCTATGTCTTGAGAGAGACTTTATGAACAACGAATCTCAAGGAATTGGTCAGACGAGTGTGACAATCGATACAATTTAGTGAAGACTCTGGGAATAGCTATTGCTTAGGAACACACCCAATAGGAAAGGTGAGGATGTAGGACGCCCGCTGTACTATCTAGGTCTGCAATGACTTCGCCAAGAGTTTTGGTGAAGAAAAAAGGAGCCAACATGCTTTTTTGGCTAGATGATGTGCAATAACAGCTACCAGCTATGCACTAGCATAGTAGCATCCCACCTCCTGCATTTATGGCTGGTTTAAGGCGACCGATCATAACCAAGGAGGCATGAGCTTATACGGTGGCTGAGCTCGTTTTCTAACGTTCTTTTGATACTAAGAAGACAATTCTTTGAACTAAGAGAAGAAACGAAGGCCGAAGAATGAGATTCTACGACAAAATAAAAGGACTAAGCAGTGACATTGACATGGTCACAGCGAATCCAGCTGGAGGCCCTCTAACCCGAAGTGACAACACAGTAGAGGAAGTCCTCTCACACAACTAAACAAAGACTTGAATTTGGAGTTCGAGACTGGAGCACTCTTGGTTAAGGGATCACCTCTGTTCTCGAGTAGTAGTAGTAGTAGTTACTCTGTAAAACCAAGAAAATCCAAGATCTGGTGACGATTTGGCCTAATCTGGATCAATTGGAAAGGTTTGAGCTTAGAGCCCCAGCTCCAGTCTCTGGAATGAGATTATAATAAAACTCTTCTCTCAGAGACCGCAGTTCTAAGAGTCCCCGTATGCGAGAAGTACGAAAACTCTAAGATGTGAATGTAGTCCAAAAAGTCAAAAAAACGTCGACTACACTGTTTGGCTCAAATGCCCCTGTAAGGAGGATCATCGAATCACAGCCCTCCGTTCGAGTTCGAGATTGTTAAGTAAGGAAGTCCGAACCTCCGTTTTATGGCTGCAGCTGTCACGGATGTCAGGCAACTGGTCTGGACAACTGGATGCAGCCTGCCCGGGATCGATAACTAACTTCTTTCAGAGATAAAAACCTGACCTACAAATCCCTTGGAGTCTACTTCTTATAATGGGTGACCGCTTAGGAGTGGAATGCTTATTTTCCTTTTCGTCGGAAGAGTTAAGGTTATTCAGACCTAAGGTTGTCCATAACTAGTTAATATCTGTCATCATCCCAAAGAAAGTGTTGCCAAGCATCGGCTCTGCTTTCATAAGAGTCCTAGACTGGAGTTAGGCATGTTAGGACGCCAGTAAGTTTTCTGAGGTATTTTACTGCTGAAGAACAATTTGTTTTGTCTGCTCTTAACCTGGTGTAGGTACTATGCAACTAACAACTATATTCGTGCGATACTCAATCGTGAATGTAGGCCATATCCGGGTGTCATCCACAGAGTCTTGCCTGGCAATGTGAACAGAAACCTTCCCTTCTTGTTACCAAGGACCGAATAGTTCAACATAGAAACAGAATTCAGAGAATTACTACACCCGATCCTTCCATCCACTCTTTAACCATGGAAAACTCTTTAACTGGGAAAAGACTTCAAGAATACAATTTACTTAACATTCTGTGTCTTAAACGCCTATCCACGTCGACTGCCTTACCCAAAAGCGATGCTTAGACACCCCAGTTTACAAATGCTCTCGGAGCGATCTTCCAATCCTTTGGCAAACACATAGCTATTCTTGAAGATCGAGAACCTCTGAAGCTATTCCTCCCCGAAATTTTTATGGAGTTCCTCGAATAACCCCTAAATGTACGCAAAACCGATAGGCCCTAGATGGTAACCTTGTGGAACGTCAAAATTGTCCATTTTTTAGAGATCATATCATTCATCTCTTCGAAGGCTGGTTTGGGAAATTGTAAAGACTGCACAAGGACTTAGCTTAGCCTTAGTCAAGAGCATTCTGTTCGAGTCGACTCACAAAAATAAGTTAAAACATTGAGCGCTGTAGTGGACCCACTACAAGTCATTATAGACACAACCTCCAAATCAAAACCGACATGGTTCACGTTATATCCCTGAATACCAAGGCCCTAATGTCAACACAACGTCAAGAAGTAGGTTTATGGGTTTAATGGATACTATGTTGCGATGTAGTCACTCAAAGGGATGAGGCAAGTTTACCTCTTGACCTCATGGCATTTTAACCAGAGCTGACTTCATCAGTCCATTTGCGACAGCCTAAACGACATGAGAATGACTCCCTTTCTGGTGCGAATGCCTTCAATGCCTGATTCCAGATTTAGGCCTTTGTTCCAATGACATCATAACACTGAGCGTCCCTTATAAGAACTCCTCTCTTGTGACCCAAATCTTTACACAAAGGACAACAGGTTTCATAAGGAATAACATCTCTCGGCTAAAGTTCCTGGTCACCGATGGGTGTTCCCAGTTCCTCCCTAATAACGCCCGAATGGAGTCAGGGACAGCTGATGCTCACGCTCCAAACATCCAACTAAAGAACGAAATCATTAAAAAAAAAAACTCCCTCGACCTAGTGACGATAACAAGAAGTGGAAGACTTACACAATGCTTTACCATTAATTGAGCCAAAGCACACCCTTCTGGCTACGAAACCCTTTTCTCCTTTTAATTCTGAGACCCTTACGCATAAGCATCAGGATTCCCCTAAACCCCCTTAAAAACCAAAAAAAAAAAGCCTTTAAAACTCCCCCAACACCACACACCTTCGTCAAACGAGAACAACTCTCAATGGACATGCATATGTGTGCTTGGCTTCCAACCCAAACTTCTCCATTACTACTACTACTAGTACAAGCCAGGACTCAATTCAATCGAAAACAACAACAAAAAATATCAACTTTTCTGACAAACCTATTCCATTATTTGATTCTCTTTCATAATCTCCGAATGAATTTGGGTTATAGATACAGAGTTGCCCTGGGGAAAGCAAATCCTCCACCCGGCGGCATAAAACACCTCCCCCTCCGTTTAACCCTTTTCGACATCCCTGGCTTCTTCATCCTTTTAACAGCACACAATTGAAACTCTACCTCCGCCCCGGCGCGCGCGGTATTACTTACAAAACAAACCCATATCTACCAACCGACCTTACGTGGATCTATTTTACGTAATCAGAACTACCATGTGCCGAGAGATACTGCCACCCCTCCTCCCATCCATCCAATCTGCATGGAATTAACAATACACACACTCACATGGAACGTCAGTGGTGGGGGAAGGAAGGTTTGAAAGTTGAAAATTTATATTATCCTTGCAAACTGAATGGTTTAGACTCTCTCTCTCCCGCTCTCCTGCTCTCTTTCTCTGTGAGTTTAGAGACTTCGAGGCAATTTCGAAAAAAGGTGGAAATTGAATAAATTTCGAATGAAAATGCAAAACACTGGAAGCAGGACGAAAAAAAAACATCAAATCTCAGGGTAAGCCACTCACCGGCTGCTGCTATACAGGACCAAGGGATGTAGCAGCGGATTGCATGTGAAAAGATTAAAATAGGGTGGTTCTCAGCAGAGAGTCAGTAATCTGCAGCAGGGACTGATTTCCTTGTTGCCTGTTTTTTATTTTATTTTTGAAAATACCGAGGCTAGTTGTCTTCTGCTACTTTTTGGTTAAATAGAATCCTGGAACGGAGTCCTGCGAGTACGAGTACAAGTACAGCAAGGAGATTGTTTTTGTCATTTTTAAGTGTATTTTGGGAATAGAACTCTCGGCTATGATTCTTAGAAGTTTCGAAAACTGGATTAGTTGTGCATTTGTAATTTGTTGTAATGGGTACCTGGATATCAGGTACACAGGGGTAAATATTTAACGACGAGCAGGTAAATAATGCAACACTACACAGAGTTGTTACAGGATACAAAGGTTTATCGAAGTGTGTTCCTTCTAGTGGATGTGTAGAAGATGAGGCCAACTTCGTCAGGCTTAGGGACGGCGATATAATGTCGCCACAGGACAGTACTCTAAAGGAAAAGGTCGACTTTCTTCCCAACACGTTGAGGATCCGAGCTATAAGCACAGAAGTCGAGGCTATACCATCCCATCGACGTAGTTTTAGACCTCGTTTTGAACCTCTGGTTTACAAACAGACGTTCGAGGTGAACCTCCATTCAGCCTAGTCCTTAGCTAACTGCCTCTAGATGCGCATTCCAAGTCGATTGAGGTCCCCTTCTACCACCTAAGGCGAGGTCTTTCTCTACTGAATTGTCCCTCCGGGTTTGATTCGAAGACTCTGCGGGTCGGAACATTGGGGTCCATTTGCCATGTCCTAGCCATCTAAAACGACTGATGCGCTGTACACTTCGTTTAGTTCGTTGTTGAATCTCCTCCTCAAAAGCCCATCAACGCGAACGGGATCGAACATTTTACGAAGAATCTTTCTCTCGAAGCTACTAAGGGATATCTTCATCCGCTTTAGACTGGGATCCCAGATATCGGTCAAAGGCCTTTTTTGTTATCCAGGAGCTCACAAGTGAACGCTAAAATGGTTTCCGTATTTGTCGTTCAACAAGGATCAGGCCTACTCTCCAACGATGAACGACTACAACATCTCGGCAGGTAGGTGAGAAATAATCATCAGTTGGAGTGCCTCAGGAATGCTTTCTTTGGCCAACTCTTTTTTTTTTTTTCTTCAAACAGTAAGATCTCGAGTTTGTCTTCGTAAAATCTAGTAAATCTAGTAAAACTCATCCACATAGCAACTGCTTTTGTATTCAAAATTCCATTCCAAGCCCAACACAAACTCTGCCATAAGGAAGCAGTGTCAAGTTTGTAGAAAGTATAAGCTGAGGTTTGCTTTTGAGCCTAAGCCTGAGCCGTTTTAGCAAAGCCATTAGAGCTCTCATTTCAAGTGAATTATGACTTCAGTGATACCTTCCATTCTCTGATGATTTTCAGTGTTTAAGGGACTGTCCGAGGTCTTGAGCTCAGCTTAAATGTTTCTACTAGTGCTCCAGACTCTGCCTATGACTTTGAATCTTGTTTAACAAGTCAATCGGAGTTTCTTTTTCCCAAAATTTTATTGCAACCTCGGACTCAAGACTCAAATGACAATGGAATCCAAAGACTGGCTTAAAGTCTGGTTTGAGCTTTGTCTGGCTGAATAGTATGACACAAATGTGACAGTTTTTGGAATCATTTATGAAATTTTAGCTTCCCTGCAGAGTGCGGAACTTTAATTGAATTTACGGCAGTCGGCATAGCCATAAGAAAGGATTCGCAAGGACAAGTATTAGCTGAAACGAAATGCGACAAAGCCTCACTGTCTATTGAAAATGGGTTCTTGGTTGCTGAAATGAAGTGACAGTGACGTACGTGCCAAAAATACTCTCAAAATGACAGGAGTAATGTCACCTCTTGTCACTCTCAGCTGTGGAGACCACCACTGACTGTTAGAACGAACATGGGTGCCATTTCCTATGACAATGGGAATACGATAACAAAACTGTCAATGAGTTCACAAAAGAAGGTGAAGTTGAATATTTCAACACAATCCTAGCTTCGATCAAGGGATTCCTCTTACAAACTTGTAGTGGAGTAGTAGCTCCTCAAGAGACTAAGTACGCCCTTAGTACATTCCTTCAGAGATCATGGTAATTCAATTGAAGTATTATTTTCTGGTTTATTAGTGGTAAGAGAGCCATTGCCTTGTCAGACAGAAGGTAATCCGAAAAAATGGTATGATCCTGATGATCCACAGGCATCGCAGAGACAAAACGTACAGAGCTCGTCCTCAACGGTTTCCCTAAGGCAAGCAGCTTAATAAAACTCGAAAGCATGAGCTAAGTGTATGCGAATACCGATAGTCCTGAAGCCATAGAAACTCAGTCCATTGACGTTTTGAAGCATGTGAAGCTTTTCAACCCTTCGAGGCAAGAGAGTCAGTTCCTTCTTTCCTTGGAAACCTTCGTGTCCACCTCTCAGCTTCCTAACGATATGTTCCTCCAGAATTTTAGTGCCAATTGAAAAAATCTCGAAAACACTATCTACCCAAGCCTGCAGAGGTCAGTAAAAGCACGATTCACGCCAGAAAAATGTTCAAGGGTATCAACTCCGCTGAGGAAATACCACTCTAGTCTTGAAGATCGATCTAGGTGCTCCTCCATCAGAAGAGATCACCTTTTGTCCCCGATACATCCCTGATTTTACTTTCCTCCTCACTCGGACAGGTACAACATAGCAAGTCCTGCCGTTCTTGCCCATATGTTTCACCAAGCATCACCCTCCCAGATTCCACCAGCAATAGTTAAACAAAACATCAACCCTTCTCTTGACTTTCTTTCACCCAAAAGCCCTGATGAGTGTCCTTAAATCCACTGCACTACCGTCCACCACTTACGCCATACAATTTTAGAAAATATCTCACCAAAGTGCTTGTAATTACTCGAAACCATTCCCCTTCATTACGAGCAAACATTTTACGTACACTTTCGTCCACTTTGCCAGCCATCAGCTGCAGTGGCAGCACAAAAATACTGCACGTGTGCCAAGCAGCAATTGACCTTGCACATGTAATAGCTCGGGTCCGCGCCATTGCTCCTGCTGACGTGCATTCTCGGATGCTGGGATGCTTGTGTGCTCGGTGTGCCACTATTGCTGGTGCTTCGCTCGGGTTAAAACGTAGACTATTGCTGTGTGCTCCACAACAGCACGCGTGTGATGCCAATTACACTTGCAGAATCCATTCTGGTGCACCAGTTCGTCAAAGCCCCAGCGCCAGACGAGGAATGACACAAAGACGTCAGTAATGGCAGGACGGTGGAGCAAACGAACGCGCGAGCAGTTCACAAACAAAAAGACCAACGAAACGAGAAGAAAAAAAAAAACACAAAACGCAATACAATTTCAATGCAAAGTCCATTGGACCCGAAGGAGAGTAAAAATCGTTGTCATCTGTCGGTTTTGACGTATACGCCGGGACAGGGCAGAGCAAGGAGCCGTTGAAAACAGGAAAGGAAACAGCCAGGAGTGCAAACCACAATTTCGACCGTGCCAAGGATTTATTTATTGGGGATCCCGCTCACTCCTGTTCTCTGTCTGTCTGTCTGTCTGCCTGCCTGGCGGCGGTTGGGGTCTTCTTTGTTCGAATGCAGTTGTAATCCATCCCCATCGAGCAGCATGTGCCAACAGATGAGGAACCAGAATTGAGTAAAACAAAGAAAAGAATTCTTTTCCGTTTTTTTTTTTTTTTGGTTTAATAGCTTCCCTCCTGTGAGGATGAACGCTCTGTAATGAGGCCTAAATGTGCGTGCTCCTTGGGATAGGACGAAGCGTCGTCGTCGTCGATGACCATCATCATGATGATAGGTTACCCAGCACCTTGTACTTCTTTAACATCTGCTGGTTATATCATGAGCGCCTCTTTGCGAAATTGGACAGTTTTTCGTGTTCTCTTTCTCCGTTTTTAGCCGGAAGATGAACATTAAAACAAAGTGCTGCCAAAGTGGCAACACCTGCTCCCCGCGGGTAATTCAATTTAAAAGTCCACAACGATTCAATTCGAATTGAATATCCAACACACGAGACGACCAAGTGCTGTATAAAAATAAAAGTCAATTAAAAATTAAAATAGAAGGACAGAGCGGGTGGTGGTGGGGCAGGAGGGATCGATCAAATACCGAAAAGATAAACCAACCAACCACACACGACTCCTCGGCTCAGAGGCGCGCGCTCGAATCAATAATGTTTTGTCATTCAATTAAAATTGTTCAAACAATTGGACATTCATTTGGTGCTCGTCTCTTGGACTGTCCAAGCTCCGAGCTCCAACTCTCCCCTTCGCCTGTCCTGTCGAGTGTCATTTGTTCTATGGACATTGACGATGTAATGAATCTACCCACCTATGCATGTAGCGACAGTCGTCGACTATCTATCTGCTCGTGCACAAGTGATTTTCTCATTTTCGTCATCTATTCACTATTCACTGTCAACCCCACAGCAACAGGGAGAAAGAAAAAAGAAAACAAAACCGATTTGTTTGACTGTTCCAACAGTTGAGGCTGGAAGTTTGCAGACACACACAGGACCTACGTAAGACCTACTCTGACTTATGGTGGCAGTCAGTCTACAAGACCACCAACTACCACACAGGACCTACGTAAGACCTACTCTGACTTATGGTTGCAGTCAGTCTACAAGACCACCAACTTAAAGGCTCGTACGAGGATACAGAGATCGGTTTGTGTTGGTACAACAAGTGCTATGAGAACAACACCTACTGCAGGACTGCAGAGGCTATACTCAATCGGCTTCCTCTGGACATTTGCGTTCAAGCCTCGGGAGCAATGAGTGTCCTAAGAGTGAGTCCTGGAGAAATATAGAGAAACGTTCATACCACGGACTATCTTACTCCGCACCTAGACCTGAAAAGACCCTTCACAAGCTTGTTCCCGAGCAGAGAATGAAAAGATGGTAGGTCAGCCAGCCAATACACGTAGCATCTCTATCCTCACAGATGGATCAGGCATATTTTCTGAACCGCTGGGTATATCCACATCAATCCGCCTTCCGAGCCATGGTAGCTGGCTGTAAAACCGCATTGAAGGTAATAGCCAGGCTATAACAAAAGCGAAGTCAAGTCCTGTCGTGAAGAGCTCAAGGTTCTTGGAACACAGCACAAGTTTGCCCTCTGCTAGGTCCCTGAACACGAAGGATAAGCAGGAAATGAAAAGGCAGACGAACTGGCAAGAAGGGTTTCAGAATCAATATCACAACAGGTAGACACTTCGGTGTTCATCCCGTCTTGCGCTCTAAAGCAAGAGGCATGGATCAAGGCCAGTAGAGAGACCAATAGCAGATGGTCCTCCCTAGACACCTGCTTTGTGATTACTAAAAACGTATGGTCTTGCTTTGACAAGAAAAGGACATAGAGAAGATGTAGAGATGAGGAAACCAATGAGGATACAACCCACTTTCTCTGTAACTGCCCTGGGCTTATCCACCTTAGATTTAAATTTCTCGGAAATTTGTAAGACAAGGGTCAACTGATAGGGAAGGGACATCTTTCCCGTATGGGTATGTATCTGGACCTGAGTGTGGCGATGTGAAATTTTTCCTCTCGCCTACCCACGAACCTAGCCATAACCTTATCCGAGTCTATGGATCTATTTCGTCTTCGATTTCCCATAAAGTCCTTACACATGAGTCCACGCAAATGCTATTCACGAGAAATCGGCCACGAAGAACGCGTCAAAGTACCAACAGCTTGTCAGGGAACTTTACAGATATGTTTCGAGGATCTGAACGTGGAGCGTTCAAAGATTATACTACACCAGGCATGCCTGTTAGAAAACGATATGAGATCGAATGCCATTCTTTCTTGGAAAGCTATAGCTCAAAGTTTGACTCGATATACAAGGATTCTCACCAGGGCGGAGCACTGTGAACGCTTGTGATAGAGTCCATAGTCCAAGGCGTCACCTAAAAGCTGAATATTGCAGAGCCCCACTCAAAACGGAGATTGTGAACTTGAGCCGACTGTTAGGTATACCTATACCACAGGTGTCAGAACCGTCCTAGTGAAAGGAGTACTAGTCTGGTGAACAAAACTGATTTTTCCAAAAAGCTACAAAAGGCGCTCTAAGGATCACTTTCTCCACTAAGGACCCACTTACTCCCCGCTGATAACTTTAGGAAGTTAATGAAGGCATAAGCAGCATCGAAAGTTAGGAATACCTCAGAGCTGCTTTGTACTAATATGAGGCGCTCTGGACTCCTATATGGTCAGAGTGTTCGCCAAAATGCGAATTTGGTTAATTGGCGCCCTTACCGGGGATTCTCAGAAGGTTGGGTGATCTTTTGAGCGAATTGTGTAGAAGGGTTGTACACATGTCTCGCCATATCATCGTGGCCACGAAAGACCGTGTTTCTTGAAATATCTTAGTGCTCCAGCCAGTGAATCACAACTCTGGACTCAGACAGATGAAATGAGCTGCAGAAGCCCCTAAGGCGGCTGACAGGAAGGGAGGCATAACCATTACACCTCAGTTAACACACTGAGGTCGGAGAAACCCTAGACTAGCTCAAAATTAAGTCGACCATATCCTTGACTAGCTTGGTACATTGCCAATGCACAGGAGGTGTGCCAGGACCATCCATGTAGAGAGCTTGAGAATCTACCCAACTGTATGGTTTCCTAAGGACCCTCGCATTACTGAGTCACCCTTGAAAACGTCAAACATTTTCGGGGTCCACTGTAAAGTATCCTTTTCATCCTCAAAATTCTAGCCTTGTCCTGGCGCTGGTCTACCCGTCATCATTAAAAAAAAAAAAAAAAAAAAACTCTGTCGACAATGGAATCATCATCATCGCCATCATCAACACAGCACCGGGGTCGGTCCTACAGAGTTGAGTTTTTGATTCTTTGCAGAGGTACGAGTCCTTTATTGTTTGACTAGACCGAAAGAAAATACACAAAACCACCACACACACACACACACACAACGTTTGAAAAGTGGAAAATTGAAACAAAGAAAAAAAAACTGATGGGTCTGTGTCTGCGTTTGCCATCGGGGTGTGTTCGGACGAAAAAGGAAAGAAAAAAACACAACAAAACCGGCCGACAAATATCACCGAACGACAATAACAACCCCCAGTGTGTGTTTGTTTTCCAGCCTCGATATGCCCATACGAAGAGAGTAGAACAGAAAAAAACCAAAAAAATTTAAAACAAACTATGCGCCAGGCTATGTCGTTTATTGACGCTTAGACGGGCCACAGAGAGTGGAAGCTGTTTTCCTCAATTCATTCACCGAATGCTCGGCGAATAAAAATAGAAAACGTTTTCGAGTTCACTTTCCTCATCTTCTGCTTTTTAACGTCATCGTGTCGTCGTTGTCGCCGTCGCCGTCTTTTTCCTCTTCGGGATATTTTCGATGGTTGGCGAAGCGAAAATCAGATTTTTAGCCAACGCAGCGCGCCGCAAAGAAGGGGCGACAACGACGAACGATAGGAGAACCAGAGATCGATGACCTTTAAATAAATTTCCTCCTCGGAGAGAGGGTGCCCTTCTGTGTGTAGCGGTGGTGCTGGTGAAAAAGGATTTGCAAGAACTGCAAGATTACAACGCCTGCAGGGTAGATAATCAATTTTCGCCGGAAACGAAGCAGCAACGAAACGAAAAAAAAGGGATAATCACAGGGATATTTATCAATGTCGATCAGGAATCGGGACTCTGTGTAACCCAAAGTGAAATATGAGACACTTTGCAACGTTAAAGTTCTTCTTTTTTTCGGAATTCGGAAGGAATAGCCACCACACCAAGAGTGGATGCGTACCTACCAACCTACCTACCTATCTACCGGGTGGGCTGGCATGGTATGATGTAAGATTAGTGTCACACAATGAACATTCTGGGCGGACACATACTCATACTGATACTCATACGCCTACAGCTATTAGCATCGAAGAAAACCAAACAAAAAACAAAAATAAAAACCTCAGACCTTGCGTCATCAATTGCGGCGTTGCGTAGGAACGTTATGAATTATGCCGAAGGCCAGTTTCTCATAAATTTCGATGGAAGAGCTGTTTGTCTCAGAGGTTGCCATCATAAATATTCTAAAATGGATTTAGAAACGATGAAATGAGACAAAATGTCAAAAGTGTGGTGAATCTGTCAAAAGAGTGCGTGCTGAAGTTGGTACTGATTGATTTCACCCTTTGAAACGCAGTGGAGTTGTAAGTCCAAATAAAACAAAGTGACGTTTGGCGAAAGACCCTGAAAATATAGCGAAATGTCAACGTCTATGACTGATGTTTGCATTAATTGTGACACTATTGGCACCTGGTCCTGGGTGACAATGCAAATACTTCCTCAAACACCAACATTTTTCCTAGTTCCTGTCCATCTATCCCAACAAACTACCTGTGTTACAGAAACATAAGTGAGAAATGCGCCCAAAATAAATGCAGTTCCGAAATTCACACTCAGCACCAGCTCCAAGCGAATGTACACATTGTTTCTCTTTCACAAAGAGCAAAGGTGTTGGCTGTCCTTAATGGATACATTCCCCAAGGTAGCAATAGTCTCTGTCAATGAAAGTGTAGCCCTAGGATCCAATCGCCTGCCACACACCAGTGGGCTGTGTCTTGTTGACTTTGATTGCTTTGGCACAAAGTTCCGGAAACATAAATACACAGAATGGTAGCGAATTTCGTTAAAAGCGTTACATCGGATATTGTCAAGTGGGTGTGGACAGAGTAAAACAAAAAGGACATCGACACATCGTTTCGAATAACATCTCAAGGGGCGGGGAAGAAAAAACGTAAAGGCCCGTGTAAAGGCTAATTTAGTCTAATGACATCTACATATACTGACGTTTACTATGACGTTATACGCATTTGACGTTCTTTTTGAGAGCGACGACAGTCTAGGTCATGTTTGTGGCATGAATACATCACAGACAATCTCAGGGATAAATGCTGTTCACTGTTTTTCTGTGAGCTATCTCAAGACATTTATTCATTTTTCTTTTCGAAACAGAACAAGTGTCAAATCAATCCCTCTACATCTGACAGGTGACAGCTCTCCGCTGAACGCACTGAGTGAATGCAACAACATGGCGGAACCAAACAAGTGGAGTGTCAATGAAGCCCTCAACCCGCCGGCAATGGCGAACTGACAGTATTCAGAGAGCTATTCGAACAAAAAATATCCTGCAAATGGTTCTTACTAATTGGCAACGTTCTCCTCCACAAAACTCGCGTACCTTCCCATGTAGCAAACACTTTTCCACTCCCAATCCGTGCATGAAACCCTATTCAACTCCATTAGATGAGAATAGTTCCGCCGACCCACTTTAATCTAAGACCCCTCAACCGTAAAATCTCACCCAAATTGGCGAAGATACACATTGCCACTTGCCATTCAAAGATGTGCCCCTATTCCCGGGGGCACATCACAGAGACATTGCCACATTTTTACGATTCAAACTCCAACGACACTCTCGATTGCGAGTGAGACAAATCCTAATCCACCGAATCTCTTTCATTGCATTGAAATTGCATCATTTCCAGCCAGCAAATGACATTGCACCTAATTTTCCACTTTAGCCCCCCAGATGACAACCTGGTGCACACACTGTGTAATGCGCTTTGCATTGTGTCTTCCCTCCTCTGTGCCCTCTGTTCCGTGCGTTGCTGTGTCCTTTATTCGGTTCTCGGTTTCTCGTTCGAATTTTTAATTAAAAGTCTGTCGTCTCTGTCTCCGACGAATGTCTGTTTAGTATACAAACAACAGCAGCTGTTCCATCCATTTGGGATGCAAGCAGCATCAGCAGCATCAGCAGACCATATTGGCATTCTATCTTTCGCCACCCGAAATCCATTTTCGGTTGATCTTCATTATTAGGAAGACTTCAATCCCATTTAGACCGGAGGAGCACCCCTCAATATGTTGCTGCATCACACCGCCATGCCGCAGCAAACCAAACGTAATCCGAGATCTGCAGTCTTTTCTCAATTTCAGTTGACTATCCGGCCATCCGACCACCATCACCAGCAGCAGCAGCAGCAGCAGCAGCAGCAGTAGCAACGGTGGACGCATGGATCCAGTTTGTTTTCAGACAGAAAGTGCATCTCGAACAGCAGGGACCTGAGACCTTCTTCCTTCGTTCCATCCCCTGGCCGCATGGCATGGCTTTGTTGTATTAGAGTTGCGTATCCGATGGATAACAACACAAACTGAAGTTGCAGCTGTTGCCATTCCGTTTGTCGGATTTCTATGGGCGCGCAAGGGCGGAGGATTCGTCTCTCCTTTATTTATTTTTTTTCTCATTTTTCCTGAGGACTTGTTTCGTTTTTTTTTTCTCGTTTTTTGGTTTTACATTAACGTTTTTCCTTTTCCTATTTTTTGTTAAGTCTGTGCGCTCATCCTCTCGCTCTCACTTCGTTTGGTTTCGTTGGTTTTCGTGTTCGGTTCCGAGATATGCGTTCCCATACGGGTGCTTTGCAAGTCAAAGGAAAACGTTTTTTTGTGTTTATTGTTGCTTTAAGTGAAAAACCAGTTGCGGGCAGGTAGTGAGGTAGGTAGCGCATCGATGTAGCGCACTGGAGTACCCATCAGGCAGCAGCAGCAGCAGCAGCCGCAGCACACATGTCCTGAGAGGAAAATTCAAAAAGAAAAAAACCTTCGTCTGTGAGAAACACAAAACAATAGCGTTTCAGGCCCGGAAATGCTTCAATGTCGGCTTCGACTGGGAGCAAGGGAGAGAGACCGAGAAGGGACGATGTATCCTGGAAGAGAAATAAATTTCACCAGCCTTTAACATTGGCCCGTATTAAAGTTTCATGGAGTCGTGAACCCTGAAGGTCGGCTCTTGTCGTAGGGGCCGGGCATTAATATTTAAGTTACTCAAGTTCAGGCGAAATCTCGTGAAACTTTAAACTGAAATCAATGTGGGTTCTCGCCTTTGGGACGATTCGAGTCGTCGTAGGCGAAACACAATCAAAATCAAAATACAAACACACTTCCAAAGGATCATCAACTAATCATGCGTTGGGAAGAAGGACATCTGATAATGGACAGGTGTTGGAAGGGTCATCGGACGACATCGGACGCAAAAATCTTTGTGAGATGTTAATTCAAGGAATTGACTGATTAGATTAGTGAAAGGATTACTGGGAAGGTGAGGGTATACAAGTCCTACAAGTTGTTGTGCCAATTGGTTGAGTAAACATGTAACTTGGAACTCCGTTCAAGCATTTGAAGTGAGTCCTGGAAGAGCGACTTCAAGGATGACGCCTCCGAAATATCCGCAAAACTCCCTTAAGGGTTCTTTAAAGCTGGTTCTTTGGCAACCACTTGCCACTTGTACACTGTTGCCCCGCTTTGCTCCGCTGCTCCATTCATTTTTTTTTGTAAAAGACTCTGCCAGAAGTTTTGGTGAATGGAGCAGCAAAGCGGAGGGAGTGGGGCAATGTTTTTGGCTCTTATTTCGATTCCCTAATATTGCCCCGCTAGTGTGGACGAAGGCTCTATTTGATGATATAACTCGAGAATCTTTGGGCGAGAGTTATACTAAGGAAATCGGTGGAAGACGGCTGCTAGATGTTCTACCAAGTTGTAGGTGACTATGAGACCATGTGGGACACCTGAACATTCTTGAATCAATCCCACAAAAAGACAAAGGAATACTGTACCGGTAGGTCATTTGAGGTTAAAATATTAGACCGTGCAGACTGATCTAATGGTGTTCCGACCCTAGGGGTTTGATATGATCACTGAGGGAACAAAAATGGACTCTAGAGTGGGTGCTGGTCTCCTTGGACCCAACACCAAAGTCTCGATGCCTATGGGAATGTGTCCCACCGTTTTGCAGGCTGAACTCCATGCCATTGAAACTTGCGCTAGGTTAAGCCTTAGTAAGGGTATCAAGGCCGCTAGGATCTAAACCTTTTCAGATAGTCAAGCAGCTGTCGTCCAATTTAGTGGACTCCATATCAGTTAAATACTGTTCCGGTGCACTACAATCTTTCCTAGATACAACAGTGCCTGGATGGGTTCCAGGTCATCAGGGGATTGTGGGCGACGAATCTGCTGCTAGGGATGGTTCAGGATCCGCATTCATTGGGGCTGAACTTTACTGGCCTGCTGGCACAGGGCTGATTAACGAATGGCAACACAAACTTCGTCTAACCCACTGGGAAAATGTCCCGAGGGTACGACTGGAATAGTGACCTTTCTAATTGGTCAGTGCGGCCTGAAATATCACCTCAACAAACTCAATCTGTGCCCAGACATAGAATGTAGGTTCTGCTCGGAAGATGACGAATCATCTGAGCACATTCTCTTTGAATACCAGGCTCAGTACTTTTCGCAGATTTCTAGTTCACTATCACCTAAGCACAGGAAGTTCCTTGGAGCATATTTTGTCGAAGAAATTAAGGAAACATCATACAAGTTGGTGATTGAGTTGCTTATTCTATCTAAGGACAGGCGTGAGCTTCGATAACAACCCTGGGTCGTGACTTTAACTTGAAATTTCATGGAGTATCACAGGTACCTGTGAGTAACGTTAACGTTAACGTGCCCACAGGACTATAAACCAAAAATCCTAATGGAGGGTCTTATAAATTTTAGGGGAGTTCCTGTAAATTCTATATAGGCAAGCGAATTCGTGATGTTCTAACGATAAGTAGGTGAGGAAACACAACTGCTCACGTTCGTGCAGATGCATCATTCCCATTAGAAGCTCTTAGGACAGTGTTACAAGATTTTTATATTCGTAAGCACCTGACTCACGACATGTCATGCAAATATGTTGATTTATTTGCAATTCTGATTCGTCATCTTCATGAGTTAACACAACCGCAGGGTCTTAGCTCACAATTCAACACGCGGAATATTTTAATTGGTCTTCCGGTTGTATGTTGTAGGAATGTGGACATAGTTTTGTGATTTCGAATAGGGCGTGGAGAAACTGTGTATAAATAGACTATCCTCTGGTAGTCAGAAAATTAAAGGAAAGAGGGATGAAATTGTTGACAAATTTAGATGATGTTTCTGAATTTGGTCATTGGAAACACAGAAGATTTTGATTGACGCTTTTAATGCATTTTTCAGAGTCTTACGTTCCTTTGACTTGCTGCTTTCAGAAAGGAGCAGCTTGTCTTGTCCGAAAACAATCCGTTTAGTGAGAGTAATGTGTCAGTAAATAATGGACGATGGAGGTGAAATTGCCACGAATTTCAACACATCACTCTCTGTCTCGAATAAGACAAAGTCTGTCAATAGCTTCATTTGACATTTCCTTATAAGCAAGGCTCCATGAACTTCACGACAGCTCGAAGGTAAATTGAACGGATTTTGATTTTGTAACAGAACGCATGTCAATCCTGCAATTTTCTTTTTGTGACTTCAGTTTTGACAAATGTCAGATAGTGACATTAGATTCCTTCAGGTCCTTTGAATTCAAGCAAAATATGCACAGCCTAGTTGTCTTTTCATGAAAATGTTAGAAACATCATTTCGATTGACGAAATTTGGACCTTATTTGCTGTCAGTTTGACAGTAGTACTATAAGATACTAGGCCCTGACCAATAGAATCCGTCGGACAGATAATAAACTTCAAGAAGTAGGATAAAGAGGTTTACTTTTTAATTTTTTAGTCCGTTGGTAGAAGCACTGAGATAATGCTGAGAATCTGTCATCGCCGTTAATAGACCTTTTCGCCGTTTGACGTTTAAGCGAAATCATTCCGTGTGCGACGGATTTCATGGGACTGTTCTCTCCGCCAATACGTGAAGGTTGACATCAATATTCAACGTTCGACGAATTATATGGGTTGAGGCCTTTAGGTTTCCTTCCTTAAGTTACTCAGTACGCAAGGGACTCCACTACGACGTGACAACGACGGTGAAACCATGTTCCTATCAACTTCGAAGCTCAAACCTTTGTCAGGAAGATAATGACGTCTGTTTTCTATGATAAGAACACAAAACCGTATACAAGAGCGCCTGCTATAAGAGGCTATTTGGGATGGTGTAGGACACATCACTCAGCAAAGCTGTTTTTCCCTTTTTTAAGTGAAAATATATCGACTTGGATGGAATCCTCTACGGAGCCCCAGGTTCACTAGGAACTGTAGCGCCACCTACATAAGTAAGTAAGTAAGCTCTCCGTAAAACGAAAGTGGCAAATAGCTGTCACACACGGGATGATTGTGATTGTCTCAACAATGAACTATCACCTTTGAGGACTCCACTCCTGGTTTTTTTTTCCAAGGAATCGCACCATTGTCGGCGCAGAAAAAAAGCGTTCAGAAATAACAACTTTGCGATTCGAAATTCAAGGGACATACACATGTAGTTTAACTAATTGGCGCCCAACAACGCGCCCAAAATAATTTCCAATTTTGGCAACATTGGGTGAACATTTTCTGTCATTTCAGCTGTCATATAAATAAATTCGCAACAAAGTAACTATAGGCCGGCAGAACGGGGTAGAAAAAGGCGTTCATTCAAATGGAACAATATCCTGCCCTAAAACAACCGAATAATAACAAGTAAAGTGCCATGATATCATTATGGGCAGTCATTTTGACACAAAGGCTGATTTTTAGCTGGCGTCGATAGAAATTTCGATTAATACGGATAACATTCAAACCCAGCTGTCATTTTGTCAATTCTTTTGAGATTTATATTCAGTTGTCACTGACGCTTGAGCAACCCTTCCAAATCTTACAAATTTCTACTCGTTTGAACAATCCATCTGTCAAATTGTATACAAAAGGAAATTCAGGAGAAAAAAGTGGAAGAAAATTCAAATTGATTTGCCTTTTTATCAGTGGGAGCAATAGGGACTCTGTCCGTCCATTCCAGAAGAGACCATACCAGATTCCTTTCAATCTGGTAGCATCACCGGACCATATTTCTTTAAAAAAAAAAAGTAACTGGGTCTCACGCTGCGATCAATGGAGATACAAACCGAACCATGATCCATGAAAATTTCTTTGAAAATCGTTACAGACGTCATGTGGTTTCAACATGGCTACTTGTCTCTTGTCATACACACCTGTCAATTGCCCTCACAGATCGTTTGATTTGACAGATTCTTTTGACTGTTGATTCTTTTGATGGATGAAATTTGGGCCTAAAGACCGGAATTGAGAAAACTACTGCCCGACTAGGTCAAAATATCGTAAAAGACTCCCACAAATAGATGCAGTAATGCCGAAGAACACTGACGAATGTCGATCGGATTTCTTGAAAGGATTTCCACCTCAAACTACTGTCAAAACTCAAGAATGTCACTCTAAGAAGGCGAAACCTCCTGTCTAGGCCTGCAAGATATAGTTTTTTTTAAGACAAAATCAAAGGACTACAATGACAAAGGACTGCATAGACGAATGCAAGGACGCTGTCAAAATTGAATGAATTGAAATTCAAATGGGTTCGTGCCTCCCCTGTTTCCGAAAGTACGAACTGCCTCTGCTTCGAAATAGTAGTAACCCTGAGGGTCTTCCGTTCGGCTGGGTTGGAAAAGCATCCCATGGATCCGCCAAATCAGCTCAAACTGTTACTCTGTTAGGCTGCGTATGCATTCGGCAACAATGCACCCCTGTGTCAACTATATGTATGCCCGCATTGCTATCCAAACTTGTTTAACAATTAAGAACCACTCGCAGCGTACTCCTTTAATGAAAATCCCTTCCACAGGGGTAGGTTTCCCCCTCTTCGGTCTTCTTTTTTAAAGCTACATCACCCGAGGGGTTTTAATGAAATTTAATTTTCATTTAAAAAAAAATAAAAAAAATGAATGCAAGGGTGAGGTAAAAAAAAAAACAAAGAAACTCACCATACTACTCCGAATGCACCATAACCAATTGGACGATCTGGCTGGACGTCTAATGGAACTGCTGACGGTTGATAATACGGTGCTGCAGCAGCCAATATGGCACCCTGAGGTGCTCCACCGGCGGCGCCACCTTGTACCAATGACATTGAAACGCTCATCAAAACCCGGGATTGCTTAGCGGGGCCACCAACGGCCGCCATCAGCAATATTCCATAAAAATTTAAAACACGATTTGGATAAACACTTTTTCCTTTTCTTCTTTTTCCTTCTTTTCTTCTATTTTTCTATTTCACTGCACTTTTTTCTTTTCTATTTACACTTTTGAAAGAAAACGAAAAACAAAAAAAAAACAAAAATTTCACTTTCCACCAAAATGTGGGGACAGACTCCTCCGGTTTCGCACGGAGACGGAGGACACAAATGACGACTTTACAACGAGATGCAGGACGAGATGAGAACTTTTCTTCAATTGCGGGCGGCTGAGGGGGTTGGGTGGAACACTAATCAGAGAAAATCCCGCACACACCGTCGAAGGGGGCAGCAGGCCGAGGGGCACGCACAAGAATTAAATGCCAAAGAAAATGAAATTTAATTTTTTTTTTTTTTGTTTTACACCGGTAATTGGACGGTCAGTGTCCCGTTTAGCGGCGCGTCTTCTTCGGTTCTACGTACGGAGAGCGAATGATCCTGTTACAGGAAAAATTTTCCACAAACTCTCTCGCTCTCGATTCAAAAAAAAAAAAACTTACACACACTCACGCACGACGAAATGTAACAGTAGTAACAAAAGAACACAAAAAAAGAGCGAAAAAAAAAAAACAAACAGAAAAGTTATAAACGAAGAGAGTGGCTCCTTTCCTTTGTTTGTTTTATTGCGCGGTCTCTCTCGGTTCGGCCCAGTTCTTCTTTTTCTCTTTTCGGGGCGAGGGATGCTGCATAAATTAAAGTCTCCTTGCACCGTTAATTATGCGTTGTAATTGGAAGAGGTGCTGAGCGTGAGGAATACCGCACCGAAAGCATAGAAAAAAAAACATGTGTTTGCTTAGATTCGTATCGATTTACAGGGAGCGTATGCCCTCTCTGTTCATGTCACCCACTCTCTGTTGTGTTGATGGGGATGATGCGTGTGGTGGTTCGACTTCGACTCTTCCGCTTCCGCCGTTATTGCACTTGTTTAACGGAACTCGTTACCGACAGAGGGACACTAAAAAACAGTTTTTTTTTTACGAAATTCTTCTTTCCTTTCCTTTTTTGCTTTATCAGTTACTTAAGGAGGCGCAAGGAGAAAAAAAGGACAATGACATCCACCGCACAGAGAGAAAGACGGAGAGAGAGAGTAGAGAGAAAGAAAAGAAAAAAAACAACACCTTTTCTTGGTTTCTCTTAACAGAAGAGAGCCTCTCTTTGTGTGATTCTCCTTCGGAAATCACAAACACTTGACATTTCTTGTTTTTCCCGAAAAATTTTGTGTTTCGTTCGCCTTTCGGTTGACTTTTTCCGGCGATGATTGGACCAAAACGCACACAATGCGAATAAATGGATACAAATTCGATTGTAATCGTTATTTTGTCATTTCCTCGTATTATTCACTCTTTCGTTGGCTTTCGCGGATACCGTTGAGTGGTTGAAGGTGGTGCAGAGTAGCAGTAGACAAGAATTTCTGTTTCGAATGACAGTTTCCGATGGTTGGACGAGGAAATGGGCGAGGAGAGAACAACTAGGATGTGTGCGATTGTGTTCTGTTAACTGTTCTTAGTTAATATTTTCGTTTTCTTTGTAAGGTTTTCTTTTTTTGTCCCGTTTTCTTTTAAGACCAGCTGCTATTGCACTACTGCACGCACGGTACGAAACTCAAACACTGAACGGGAGAATTTTCCGAACAAACAGAGATAGGGCATTGTTTGATTTTTTCGACGGATTTTTGTATATAGTGGACTTTTTCTTTGACGAATTTGCCGTTGTAGGATGGAAAGAGAGAATTAGATATTCATGGGTGTTGGACAGACGAGGTTAGGGATGAGAGAGTGCTGTGCGAGGGAATGTAGTAGATTGGAGTCGATGTTGAAACGCTGTTTTTGTTAAAAACTAAATCATCGGCAGTCTTACAATGTGAAGGTTGACCAGACAGCGATGATACATTTATGTTGCAGAAGCAGTGACATCCAGGTGTCAAAATATTCAGCAAGGTTTGCTATTCCATCATGCATCGAGCGTGCTGAAATTATTAAAAATTCGAAATCTCGGCCTAGTTGAACTTCGTTGTAAGGTCGAGCGTCATCATGGCATCAGTTTGAGGGTAAGCACACTCCATTGGACCTTAAGCCATGATCCAGACAAAGATCAGTGCGAAATGAAGAAAACAGCCGTAGCGGCCAGTATGGAGGAAGTACCAGAAATATCGTTTCGGCGCTGATTAATTGAATTGGGTGTCGCCAGAGAGTCAACCCGGCTTCTTTTGGGATTGAACTGGGGCCTGGAATTGAGGCCGGACGACAATAGACAATACCGTGAGTTCGCTAATTGGGCGCTGGAAATAGTTGCTGGAGATTCAGATTTTGGCCAAAAAAAAAACATTTTCTCGGTCGAGGTCCATTTTAGGCTCAGCGGCTATGCCAACAAGCAGAACTGGCATTATTGGAGCGAACACGATCAGCAAGTGTTCGCACAAGCATCAATGGATCCACAAAGATTGACTGTTTTGTGGGGTTTATGGCATTGAGGCATCGTCGGACCTTATTTCTTTCGAAATTAGCAAGGAGACCCCGTTACCGTCAATGGTCTCGGTTATAGAGTTATGTTAACAGACTTTCTGTAGCCAGAGCTCAACAACATCGATATATCCGAGCTGTGTTTTGAACAAGATGGCGCTACGTGCCTTACAAGCGACGCAACGGTCGAAATTGTGAAGGAGACATTTGGGGACTGGCTAGCGTTTATCAATTGACCGCCGCGTTCATGCTACTTGGGACTACTCGATTGCTTTCTCTGGGGTTTGCTAACAAGCCAACCACTTTGGACGAGCTTCGAGTCATCAAAAATTGAAGCACTGTCAGCGAAGCGGAGGCGGCCATTTGAATGATGTGCTATTCTGCACATAATGGCATGAATGTAGCTTCAGAATAAAGTCAGAAATTTGTGTTCCTATCGTTCTTATCTGGTCACCTTATATTAGAAAGACTAATGTGATTAAGGGGCAATCGGGGATGTGCCGACTTTGCATAGAAATTGATCAGACAAACAGGACACAACTATCGATTTGATAATTGTGGAACCAAAGGTACCTACTAAGGCCAATTTGCCTACTCATTCAGAGCTCTAACTCCATCAACCACTCTGAGTTTAGAGGGATTTGAATAGCTTTTTACTTTGCCACAGTAGTCACTCTTCGAATCTCCCTTTCTGTTTCGAATGAGTACTAGGCATTTCGAGACGAAACTCCCTTTAAATATTCTGCAATGAGTTACTGCCCTACTCGATTCCTTATTTGAACTCTGAATGGGATACACATGTAGCTTGGAGTTAGCCCCACCTTCAACGATGAGGATGTAGTCATTCACCTTCTTAGTGAGAAGATGTAAGCGGGACGTCTTGGAAAGGTTTCAAGTGAGGCTGTTCTCATAGCATCCGTAGTCCATGGGTTGTAGTTTCTTGAGCTTATCTTGTGTGGGTGTTTCTTCCACCAAGCCAATGTTCCATAAGTATCAACAAAATTACTGATCGGTTATGAGGTCCTTTTCCAATGGCCCATTAAAGAAGACTTCCTTAAAGTAACCTCTAAAGCAAAACTAACAGAGGTTCATTAGTGCAACAGTTGTAGTCATTCAAGGATCCCCAAGGATATTTAAGAACTCGACGGCTGTTAAGTTGGAGTCTCTTTTGAGACATTAAACTTCTGACTGTTCATCCGAGAAGCTTCACTTCTCCGCAGAAGATGTTTGGCATCACAATTAGACATTTCGGATTCACCCTTGGTTTAAGGGCAGCTCTATGATAGTCAGCCAATCACCCCACTTGCTTTCCCTTCTGAAAACCACGAATAGTACGTATACGTACCAGAAACTCCTTTGAATCAGCTCCGTACTGAAACGAATCGAAAACTACTTACTACCTTCCGGGAACGACATATTGGTTAAAACAAACACATCTCTCGTTCCTCGATAGCAAAACAAACTAAGAGGGACTTCCCATAAAAGTAAATAGTCCCCGCTCGACCCCCTGTGCAGTAGATTACATACTCGTACACCCGTCGTCAACTATGTGCACTATTTTGAATTTGTTTATTTATTTAAATATGATATTTAGATTATGCAGTGCTAGATTCACATAGGAATGAAACTATAACAAAGGAGAAATAATTATGTTCATATATATGTGAGTTGTAATATACCTAGAAGCCACAAAGACACTTGTTAGATAGAGAAACTTGTTAGAAACAAAAATTGTGGGCTCGGCTACCGCGACCACCGGGTGCTAGGGGCCCATTCGTTCACTGCTGCTGCGTGGAATTGCCATTCCAAGTGTTGTTCTCGTCATCGGAGTCCTTTCGTTGGTCGGATAGGCGATGAATGTTTGACCCGCCGACGCGACGATAGGCGCCACCTGTGGAGGTAGCTGTTGCAATGGCCTCCTTCGAAGTGGATGGTCCGTCCTTTGTTAAGAGGAACCGGTCGAGATTACGCTTTTTAGCCCTGCAATGGAAGATAATTGGGTGAGTGCAACAGACAATTTTGTATTTAGATATGTTTGTGTGGAACTTACAAATCATTTGGGTCGATTCGCTCCTCGTTGGCACGCTTTTGTGCTCCGGAATTGGTTGGGCGATCTTGTGCTTCTCCATTATTGTTTCCGGTTATGAAATTCCTCAGATAGCCGAAGACAGCCATAACAGGGGATAGTAGAGCCCAGAAAACCGTGTTGAAGATGTTGATAATCCCACCGGAACGTGCAACCACAGCTGCGGGGCCAGAGCTCGCCTTGGCAATGACTAGAATCACAGCGCTTGGGCACAGCCCAAGGTTGAGGAGGGTCAGTGTGTCGTCTTCCTCGGTGAATTCATGCTTTGGGAATGTAGTGGCTAGAGTGAAATCTTTGATTCCTGTGCCTTTGATGACCTCCACCTTTACGTAGGCCCGTACTGTGGCGAACGTGTCGGAGCTTTCGAATGTCTGGGTGTTGGTTTCACCATTGGGGATGCGGAATTGAATGCGAGACATGTCTAAGTTAGGCGGATTGACTGTGGTTGGTGTTGTGGGCTGTGTAGCGGGTGTTGGGGGTGTTTGGGGCACAGCCGGGGGAGTGTATTTGTGTGCTCGTTCCGCTCGATCGCTGGCGATTTGTGAGAGAATGCGTTGCCGTGCGGCTTGATCTTCCAAGCGATCGCGACGGATGCTCTCCTTGAGATCTTTGAAATCTTGTTCTTTCTGCCATTGTTGCACGTTCTGTGTATTTTTACTTTCCTTGCGGCGTTTAAGTTCACGATCGCGTTCTTGTCGGTCTTCCTCGGCTTGTTTTAGTTTCCTTCGTTCCTCCAAGAACGGTTTGGCTTCCTCAATCTTGGCGGATACTGCGTTCTCCTCGGATAATGGTGGTGCAGGAGCGGAGGCTACAATGGGAGTGGGAACGGGTTTGTTTGCAGCAGTGGGAGCTGGAGTGGGAACTACTGGTGTCGGAGTTTCGATTTTTTTAACAGTTTCTGGTGGGGTAGCAGGTGGAGTCGGTACATTAGGGGGTGGTGTTGACACAGTATCCATGGAAATCGAATCGGCATTAGTGGAAGCATTGTCCGATGGTGGATCAGGGGTCTCTTCGGAATTTCTCACATAAATAGGTTTCTGGGAGCATATAGTCTGGGGGAATACATCTCCTGGCGATCCTGATGGTGTTTCCTTTTCAACCGATACCGAAGCTTGAGTGTCTGCAATCGAATTGAGCGGATCTGTAGAGGATAGGCTTGAAATTGAAGGAGTTGTATCTTCAAGTGATGCCGATTCAACTGGAGGAGATACATCTTTCTTTGCCTCTACCGAGGTACTTGGAACTGAATCATCTGCCTGACTTTTCTGTTCACCCGAAATGAAAGCCGCTGAGGCGCTAGCCGCAGAACTACGTCCAACTTTTCCTGTTATTTTCAAGACATTTTCAATTTTTTTGTCTAGTTCATCGCTTGAGGCAATTATGCCGGTGGCAATCTCCAATGGGGTTCCATTCTTTCCAATGAAGAACAGCGATGGCAGGGGCACAATTTGATCTGTGGAAAGGAAAGAAATGATGGATTTAGAGCGGTAAAGACCATGTTCAAGCCATCGAGAAGCAGAAGAACTTGCAACGATTAAGGTCGTATCTGCGATATACGTTTTTTCATCTCGAATTGACTCGAATCAGGCATTGCAGTGCGTTGGAGCATTTCATTTTATTGCCACACCCACCAACGATTGCAGCTCATTGTGTCTGCATTGAACAACAAAGGTAGTGGCTTCTCAAGGTTGACTATCTGTATCATCAGACTTCTAAGGGAGCAAGGCATCGAGACACCGATTCAACTTCATTTCCTATAGAGGAGCATATTCTGCGAAATGTAATGCAATGCATCATTTCAAAAGATTGACTGTTCCTCTCGTCGTTATCAGTCAAACCAGGCAAATTTCTTATCACTGCCGCTACCGAGAAGTGTTGGTCGTTCACTTCTAAATTGGTATATCCGGGGATGTGGCATTTGATTCGCTGTATTCGACTTGTAGACTATTTGTCTAGACTTAGGCGCTGTAAATGGAGAAGTGGGTAGAAAAACTCACTCAAATGATATGTATGATTCCCAACCAGCGGCGTATTCATATGAAAAATTTGTTTGGTTTACGAGTTCTTTCAGTCAACGTTATTTCAAGTCGGTACCAAGGAAGGTACACACAATTCAGGAAAGAAAACCACGCTAAAGCAACAAATATTCGATGCTTTGCCTGATTTCGGAGAAATTACATCCGCTTCTGGAAGCCAGCCTATGTATGTTGTGGGTTATACGAAACTCATTCCAACGCAAATTAGACAGAATTTAATGAGATTTCTAAGAAATGACCAGAACTATCGAGTCTGAGAATCACAAGGAGCTGGGGAATATTTTCTTCGATTTCTACACGATTTTAGGTGATATGCTGCGGCATGGCCTTTCCATTGACAACAATCGGAAGTGGGCACGTTGTATGTAGAAGGCATGTCTTGAGCCTGCGGTCTCGCTGAGTGTTGAAAAATAGAAAATGTTTGCATCGACAAATGTGTGAGGAAATGGGTTACCCATACGCCACCGAATCAGATACTGACATCTCTCGTGGCCCAATTCGAGTCGGAAATCATGTTTCGGTGCTTCTGTGCGCTGAGACTTAGAAAAATAGAAAAGTTTTGCACGCAGAAGTCGATTTCTGGAGCTTTTAGAGCATTTTCTTGGTTCGATCGCCAACACCAAACTGAGTACAACGTCCGCGTGTTTCGCTTCGTGCTACCATTTCAAAGTAAAGGTGAAGTACCTACACCCTCATCGAGTGGCGATTAAGAACTAAGGCAGCGCATTGCGCCATACACCTCACCTTGACCTTCGATTGACAGGTGATTTGCATCCACCTTGATGGGCACGTCAGAAACGTTGGTAGCTGTGTCGGCTTCTGCATGGAACAACCTACAAAAAAGTATCCTCAACTCGACCGGCATACTCCCAGTATACAGTCCCTACCCTTCCCTCAACATTTCATTGCAAGTTTTCGTGCAATGGCACAGCCATAACAATCCCATCGACGTATGCGCAAAGCAATTGATTTATGCGAGCACACTTCGACTTTGGACTTATGGCGTGTTCGCCAAGGAGCACCCAACAAATACTTACATATCCTTGCGAATTGCATGTACGCCTCACTGCCTCCTTCGATTTTGATTGCCACAAAATCATCGGTTTCGAGTTTCTCCCTTATTATTGGTTTATCCAGGAATCCACTCAACTTTACAGAGTTTTCGTCCTTTCCTACAAGGAAACGAAAAAAAAGAGAAGAAACAAGAAAAACACATCATCATTCAATTAATCAGCAATGAATCAGCTGCTGGTATTTTGGTCGGCAATTAATTATTCACAAATGACGTGTTGGCCGAACGTTCGGTGTTCTCACCTTCGACATAAACAACGAAAGTTGCATTCTTTTGCTTCGAGATGGTGACGGCTTCGGCGATACTTCCCTTAAACCAGTTCATTTGGAGTGTTTTTTGGGGCGAAAATTCGTTTTAAATTGCAAATTTAATATTCTACGTCGCACTTTCTTTTGATTTAATTTATTTTTTTTTTGAAATTTTTTTGAAACTTTTCCCGGACTGATAAGCGAAAGTGAAAAAAGAATTTTTCTTTTGCAAAATACTTTCGGTGTGTGATGACTTTTCACGAAAAGCACTTTGACAGTTCTTGCAGTCCGTGGTGGGTTTTGGGATGGTAGTGTGGTAGATTGGCGGTGAAGCGAGTTTATTTTGAATTTATGATGAAATTAGAATTTTTTTTTTTTGTATTTTTTAATATTTTTCGAAAGACTGAAGCGAAACGAAAACAAAGACTGGAATTTTTTGTATTTTTATTGTGAGTGACGTTTTGAAGTGACAGCTGCCACCATCTATGTGTAGAATGGTGGAGCTGTGGAAACTGTTACCAGTAGGTTTGACAGGTTTGGGAATATGGTGGTGTCGAGGTGACAATATAGGATTGGGTGGAAGAAAAATTACAAATACACTGTTCGACGGGAGAATGTCACCAGGGGATGTAGCTCAGATGGTAGAGCGCTCGCTTAGCATGTGAGAGGTACGGGGATCGATGCCCCGCATCTCCAAACACCTCAATTGTGGGTCAACTTTTTTTTTTTTTTTTAATTTTACGTGGACTGCCGTGTTAAGGAGAGAAGTACCTTCCACGGGTTCCATTTAATTATACAACACATCACCAATTCCTTATTGCTTGACGTGCTAAAATGATGTTCAGGAACAGCAGGAGAACTTCAGAGAGGTTGCTGTCTCTACGAGAAGGTGGATCGACCTGACACAGGCTGTGTTGAAGGACGACACTATCCAGATGTCAAAGAATATCAAGTTGTACCATTACGTACTCTTCCTGGACCCCGATCTATGTCACATTTTGCAAGGAAACAGCTACATTCAACGGAAAGCTTGCACATGTATGACGTCTTAACAGTTCTTGCAACGATTTAGACTTTAGTGACACTTCAGTCTGGTACGGTTGCGGAGAGAAAGTTGAAGCATTTTCTTTCTGATTGTCGAGCATTTTCTGGTCTAAAGTAGCAATTATTCGGTTCAGATGTGGTGATTCTGTTAAATTTTCACTACCGACGAGCGTTCTAGACGTTCTCGACTCCTTAATCCCGTAAAATGGGTAAAATAGGGACTGTGCTTCGTGGCCGTTCGGAGAATCGGCTACGTCTTGCTGTTCCAGTGATTTTTTAATCTAAAAATGCATAAAAACCGAAGTGTACTGGACTATTGTGCGATTCCAGATGCGGAGGTAATTCGACACTTACCCATTGAAGCTGGCCAAGTGCGACATTGTCAAAAGAAACCCGAAAACATGCGGTCTATTGGGAACTAACATTGCACATGATCCCAGATTAGCGGATTGATGGTAGAAGAGTTATTTTCTTGGAGTTCTTTGTGGCAAACATATAAAAGAACGGAGGCTGCTGTGAAGCTCAACGAAGAAGAGCCTGTATAACTGCCACAAAAATCATTATTCCATCGCCAGGCACAAAGAATTATTCAATTTCGTTGAACTTTCATTTACTTGACCATTACCTTCGCCAGAATTCAGAAATTACCCAATTACTGACACATCGACTCGGAAAAACTACCCATAATTCAAAAATAAAAATAAATTCTTCGATGTAATCCCACCCTCAACCAACAAATGACTCCGAATCGGTAACATGAAACTATGAAAATGCGGCTGTCAAACGACGATGCAAAAAAAAAAACACATAAAATAAAAATTCATGTCATCTGTCAAGTCGTTGTCGCCATCGGCATTTTTTTTCTCTTAGTTGACTGAATTGTTTTTTCCACAAAATTTTCATTTATTCTCCATTAAACAAAGTAATACCAAAAGAAACATCGATATGGCCGAAATTCAAACTCTAGTTGACATGGGTTTCCCGCAGGAACGAGTGTAAGTACACAAAAACAGTTCGCAAATCCTTTGTGGCTTTGCGAGACAAAAAAAAATGGGAACGCCATGCATAATCCTCTTTTTCCGTAGAGAATACGCCATGAAAGTGACAAATTTCGTTGGCGTCGAACCTGCCATGGAATGGTTGCTGGCCCACGCGGACGAAGAGATTCCCGCCGGTGCGGCGTGTGAGTCATCGGCGGCGGCGGCGGCGGCGGGACAGACAGCGGGAGCTGCGGTTGCTTCCGGACCTACGGCTAGTACGGACGCAGAAGCTTCGTCCAGCACTCAGACAGGTGAGACGGCCAAGTCTCTGAAATGTGACGATTGTGGGAAACTATTTAAGGACCAGTCGGAGGTGGAGTTTCACGCCGCCAAGACGGGGCATAGTAATTTCTCGGAATCCACCGAGGAAAAGAAACCCCTGACCGAGGAGGAGAAGAAGGCGCAATTGGCCCTGATCGAGGAGAAACTCAAACAGAAACGCCTAGAGCGGGAAGAGCGCGAGCGTGTAGAGGCTTTGGAACGAGAGAAGAATCGCATCAAGTCGGGTAAGGACATGACCGAGGCTCGCAAGCGCATGGAGGACATGGAGATGAAGAAAATTCTCGAAGAACGAAAACGCGAAAAGGAGGAAGAGAAATCGGCCAGGGATCGCGTAAAGGCCCAAATCGAGGCAGACAAAGCCGCTCGACGTGCTAGGTAAGCCAAAGCGAGTTTTTACATTCCAAAGCAACACATGTGATGCGAAAATTTTCTTCCAGGGATCAAGGTCCAACTTCACCACAATCGGCGGTTAGCTCCACTACACCGACTCCGGCACCTGCCGTCGTCAACTTACCCAAACAACCGCCCAAGGACTACACCAACACCAGAATCCAAATTCGTTTGCAGGACGGATCTACACTCACCGAGACATTTAGCGTCAAGGAGCAACTGTCCGCCGTCAGAGTCTTCATACAAATGAAGCAGGGCGCCGATCTGCCATTTGGCCTGATGACCAGCTTTCCAAGGAAGGTCTTCTCCGATGACGACTTCGAGAAGCCACTCGAGGTGTTGGGCCTAGTGCCATCAGCAGTGCTGATCGTCACCAAAGCCTTGGCGTAAACACGTTTTCAATTTATTTTACGTTTTTTTTTTTTTTTTTAAATGTTTTTCTATATAAGACAGTTTAAGGTGGAATGTCGTGGGGACGCCGTATGGGAGTGATTTGAGTTCAGTAGACTTGTTTATTCTTTTTCCCTTCTTTTTTTTCTTTGGTTCACAAGATTCAAGCGAGAGGGCTTGATGAAATTCTTTTATTTACTGGTTTTGAAAAAAAAAAAAGTACGCAGAGGCGACTTTCAGTTGCGGAAGCACGGTCTTCTCGGAGGAAAACAAAGCAAATGTTGGTGTACTAACTAATATTATATAACTACTATTTAATACAAACAAATAAAACCACTTTTTCGTACAGTAAACTCTTTTTCTGATCCACGTACCTTCGGGATGGTTAGGCAGGCCTCGTTCGAGTAGGTTGGTGAAGTTTCTCAGAGTTTAGCCTCTTGTATGCATCCGGAAGCAAGCATGGGCGGTTGGTTTTAGAGTAACTGATGGTTGACACTGAATTGTTTATAAAACAAAGTAGGTTTCTCCACAGTTCTCAGTACGAGTGGACTGTTCCATCTACGTCGATGTTCCAAGGAGCTGTAGATCAGTAGAAAGTTCAAAGATTTGTTATACAAAATTCTAGAGAGGAAAATCGCTTTATTCCGTCTTAAACCATGGCGCAGATGCATGAACATATTTCAAGTAAGACTCAGTTGCGGAGCGTGTGATTTGGAAGTCTTGGACACGCGTTGCGATTATTTTCCAGAATGATAGTGGGACACCTAAGATCTTCTTTTGATTCTGTCTGATCTGAGGTCAGCATTACCCTTCAATTCTCTCCAACTTACAACCACTGGTCTGTATTCCTTTTTAAACGTTTCCCGTGGATGGCACGATCTTCTGTCTTGTTTGGTGAATTCTAGTGTTAAGTTCTGCGCAAGATCGGACGATGAAGTGGAGATCTATACTCGACACATTGTTGTATGATGATCGGCAGAAGGATCCTAAGCGGACGCGTGTTTGTTCGACATCAAGAGTGGCTGCAAGATGTTCTATGATTTGATTCAGAGTTGCTTTAGCTACTTACTCCGAGAAGGTCATCAATACCTCTCCAGTTTCCCTACTCTATGCGATTTCGAAGCACGAGGATGATTTATTTTTCTATTCTTCTGGAAAGTTCCCTCGTGTGACACTGAAAATCTAAAAAATTAGAAGGATCGAACAGGATCTGTTGCTGAACGCATGATGCTGAATTTCTACAAATGTTTGATCCTAGCCTATCATTTCTATGTCTTCTGTGGCAGCAAGCTCCCTTCTGCAGTTCTTGTCTTTGGTACTTGATCAGGGCGCATGGAAAGGAAGGAACATATGGTATCACAGTTTCAGCTTTTGTTACTTTCTGTAGTGAGTTACTCTCATAACCACATCTGTCTTGTGTCGCAGCTCTGTATGTTTATATAAACGGGTTGAGTCATAAATGCGTGCGAGCTGATAGTCGGGTATCGGAAGGTGTAACCTCGTGGGTCACACACAGTCCGCGCAAAGTTTTGATAAGAAAACAATGGAGTATTAGTTTTGCGTCGCATATGGTAAACATATGGATCCGATTTCAATCGAGTTAGGGCAAACGATCTGTTGGGGAAACCTAGTGGCTTTGTGATTTGAATTATTAGTCATGCGGAGGGAAACGATCAGCAAATGGTTAAGAGCACAGGTGGATTGGTTTTTTTTTGTTTAGTCTTGGATTAGCAGTCTTGTTATTGAAGTAAACTAACTGAAGAGTACCTACCTAACCGAACCATGTCTATTTGAAAATAGAGACCTTGGGTATTCTAAAGCCATTCAAGAGCTAATTGCATACGATCTGGCAAGCGTTTGGCATAGCACGTCGTGCTTGCGCCAACGCCATTCGTTACAATGTTCAAAACAAGTAAGTTTTTGCCTTGAAGATGCAGCAGACCTTGGTCATTGACTTAAATCATGGCTCACTTGATACTAAGGTAACACAAGAAGAGTTTTTGACTGACTAGAAGAGCCCGATTGATGGTACCCCAGCTACGGCTCTCCCTGCATCTTCTAGCACCATTATAGGAACACCATCACAGAGCCAAAAGCAAACGCTTTGGGTACCCTCAACATCTGGGGAATCCGCAAAACAATCTTTTTAGAGTTTATCATCCCAGTAATTGTGTTACCACATATGTAGCATAAGGCTCTTGAAAATCGACTGGATTCCCATAGAATTCGAGTGATTATTCCATGGTTTTCAAGGGGAACACCGTGTTTACTTTGCTTCAAAAAAAAGCAGTGATCAACATCATGTAGGATAAACAAATAGAACTACTTCCACACCAAGGAGGGGAATCAATCTGAGAACAATGGCACAATGGTTTGGAAAGGGGAACTTTTATAAAAATAAAAGAAAAAACCTCGTCTGCTTCCGCCCAGAGTTATAGATAGCCCACCCAATCAGTAGCTTTGTTTTCGTCTATTGTTTACGATGACTCAAGACCTCCAAAACGAAAAGAAAACCAAGAAAAAGAAACACCAATTGCTCGCATAAAAATACTTCTTTACTTGACTTAAACTGATTTATCTTGTTATGTGTGTTTCTCTCCTCTTACGACTACAATTTGGACAAAAACACTAAAAAAAAATAATCCCATCATATGCCTATACATAAGTGTAAGTGTAAAATACAATTTAACTAAAAAAATACGAACAGATGAACGGAAAATTAGTAAATAAAACAACTGTATATACTATTTGCGAAGTTTTCGAGATTCACTCTCGTCCTCTCGTAGGGTATCTCACTCATTCGTTGTGATTTCCAGTTGTGTCTATAGAGTACACCACATGAGGAACTGCACAAGTTTGTACATATTGACGAAGGGGAACTTCCATGGCTCCTTGCGTCGCCTATGCTTCTCGAGTGGCGGTACATTGCTGGGATAGTGTATCGGCTTGGAGACATGACAATTTGTGTTCACCTTACCGCGAGGATAGTCAATGGAAACCTGGTCGAAACGTACGGCATCACAGTCGATGAGTTCGAGATTTTTGTCGAAACAAATACGGATCTCCGCCAGGTAGCTAATGTCGTTTTTGTTGTCATAGAGGCAGTGAATCGAGGGATTCTTGCCGAGGACTTTAGTTATGGCTGTATGCAGGCCAATGACTGTATTATTTGAGTTCGGATAGATGCCAGCCTTCTCGAGGACATCGGACATAAAGAAACCCGAATGCCAGTGTAGTCCTTGGCCGAAGTATTTCAATTCGTCACCAAGATTGAGAAGCTCAGCAGCACAAGTGCCATGTTTCTGCCATTCGTGCTTCCAGAGGTGATCGTATTCGCTGCCCTTTTCGATATCAGGCCAAAACAGGTACATCTGGTCGACTATTGGCTCCAGTTTGTCTAGATCGAACTTTAGACTATTGTTGCAGAAGTTTGGACCTAAACTATCATGTTTTGTTGGCCAAATACCATGGATGGTCCAAATCTCCTTTTTCGTTGGCAAGTTGCACTGATGGTCCTTGTTTTCCTCCTTCCAATGGAAGCAGGTGGTCACAGGCCACTGCTGGGTGAATATCAGCACATCCCACTCGTGCGATTGAGTTATGTTCTGCACCTCCAGCGACTGATCGTCTTCGTCTGAATACTCATCGGATTCAAGTGCACTAGAACCGAGGAATGAAAATTTAATAGATATGGGCGGACGAACGACGCAGAGACTCAATTGCTTACCTAATCACATTAACTAGCGTGCTGGCGATTAGTATGCCGTAGAAGCAGAATATAAATTGTTTTCTACCCTTGGGTAGGGAAGCGTTGTTGGTATTTGCTTGGAATTTTATCATCGTTGTTGTGCGTTGCGTTTCAACCCATAAAAGTGCTGCACCTGTGAGTGGACTGCCACTAGCGTTGCTTGGAACGTAACGAACTGCTAGATATCTATCCACGAAATGGTGTTTTCTCCGAAAGTATCAAATAGTTTTGGGAATGCCTTCACTTTAGTCAAACGATGATGTAGCGCTTGGCAAACAACAAATGTCAGATACGGAGAGTGCAAGTTTTTTTTTCGCTTCTTTCTACCTCGCTGGTGTTTTTGTGTTGTGTGGCGGCAGTGGGGTGAATTCGACCTTTCTATCTTCGTCTCCCTTTCCTTGTGGTGTCCTCCCTTCGTCGACGAGTTGTTGGTTTGTTTTGGGTTTTCATTGTTCAGCTTCTGCTTTGAATTGCTGCGTACTTTGTAATGACAGTGGCACCATCTCGTGGTGAAGTGGAGTATTGTGGTAAATTTCTGGGAACTGAAATGCAAGAGATTTTGAATTTGAATTTTTCATTTACTTTTCTTTATTTCTCGCTAATTGTCTGTTAAAATGGAAAAAGGATTTCTCTACCAGTTTGTGGTAGCGTACTGGTTTACCTCGGGCTGGGCTCTGTTCAATAGAAACCGCATTTGCACGGTCTGGCCTTCAAGAATCCTGTCATTGGACGACTTCGGTCGTAAGTTTAAAATTTGTCACTTAACTGCTGGCATTCCTCAAGGTTCCCTTTTGTGTCCAGTTTAGTACTTAGGTGGCACTACAGTTCGGGGTGAACCTGGAAAATTCACGTTTTTCCTGTGCATCTACATTCACTTGCATCTTTTCAAGTGTGAAACTGGCACCAACGAGGAACCAATACTGGCATCTGTCGTGTTGTCAAAGCCAGGGGACTTTCCTTTCGCTTTCCCGGTTCACTTACTTACTTACTTAATTAACAGGCTCCCGACCAGTAAAGAGTATCTGCCAGAGACACGGTAGCCTTCTATTCCCTTCGATCCCGGACACGCTGTTTCCAGTTGTCCAGACGAAGCGGTCTGGTATTCGCTATAGCTTAGTCCTTGAAACGGAGGTTCAGTCTTCTTTCCTTAACATCTGGAACTTGAAGACTGTGATTCGAAGACTCTCTTTGCTGGAGGATCTTTGTCCGTTCGCTCAATGTGGCCGAGCCGGTGTAGTCGAAGTATTTTGGCGTTTTGGACAACATCCACGTCTTGGTACAGCTCATAGAGTTCGCGGTTATATCTTCTCCTCCATTCGCCCTCCGCGCATACGGGACGAAAAAAGTGCCCAAAATCTGCTCTGGTTTCCTGCTTATCATCCAGCACTCAGCTCCATATAGTAGCAGAACTAGCATGGTCAATGCTTTGTAGAGCACGCATTTCGGCTTCTGAGTTAGGAGTTTTGAACCCTTTTGCTTAGCCAAACCGAAGTAGCAGCGGTTTCCTAGGGTAAGGTTTCGCCGAATCTCCACTAGGGTGTCGTTTGTGGAGTTGATACTTACTCCGAATTGGGTCCACTCCTTAACTACCTCGAAGTTACTCTTGCCCACAGTGCTTCTTGGTACTTGCCCATTGCACTGTGTGTCTTTCAGTGTCACGCGGCACAGCTCGATCAGGTTTGGCACGATCGCCAACTCGGCCATCGCCTTGTACAGCTCAAGACGTTGAATGCTGTCAAATGCGGCTTTAAAGTCGATGAAGAGACGATGAGTCTCGACTTCAAATTCATTGGTCTTTTCCAGGATTTGTCTTAAGGTGGACTTAATCGTCGATCTGTCGGGCGTTTTCCCGGTTTAGTGAACCTACACTTTCGTTCCATAAACACCACCTTTTATTTCAAACCTATGATCAAACCATGATCAACGAGGAACGCAAAGATTCAATGCTAAAGATTCAATTAGCTAGAGATTCAATGCTGCAGATTCTGTGCTGCTATCCCTACCAACAGCATGTACATATCCAGGGGCAGTTAACCCTTTACCCTTCTTCTTGTATAAGCCTTAAGTCCCTCAGGTAAGCGGGTAAACGACGGTTCGAAGAAAACTGTCAATCTGGTGACTGCAGGAATGTGCAGCCCAGGTTTGGAATCTGCTATTAGAAGTCTACGTACGTACATTGAATCCATTTTAAGTCTAATCCAGCAGACATTCTCTACAAAGCCTTGCGTAGTATAACAGGTACAAGCATCTTGACAGACTTTTTGACTGGTCATCACACTTTTATATATCACATCCAAAGGAGACCTAAGCTGTCGAGCATAACAATCGGAATTAAACACTTTCAGAACGATGTACACCTCCCAATGATATACTCTCCTCCTCAGCCGTCCTGTACTCCAATCCCTTGTGAATCGTAGGAACCCAAGCTACGGTAGCGCAGCAGTACACAAAATGTTTATCCATCTCGACGACTCCGATGTTGTCACAATGTAAACAAAGAAGCTACTCAAACTAAATTCGCATAAAGTCATGTCTATCAGATCAGATCTTTCTTGGAATCCGCAGACTACTGAGGCTTGAAATACCCTGCATTCTTCAACAGATGTTGTCTTGGATATACGCATCTCAAATGTTTGGAAAGAGCTCCTGTTTGTTTGGGATTTCAAGATCGTGTTCTTCTATTTGTTTATTTATTTCTCAGAGTTAAGGGTAAACATTTTTGCCTTGACTGGGATTTGGCCTCACAAGACATTTCGAAGAGTAAGAGATGAAGAATTGCGAGTGGAGACTTGAAGGGTACAGGCTCGCTAAAAATAAGATAATACCTAGGAACTGATGGCAGACATTTACGGGAATAAGTAGAACGATAGCCAGGAAATGTCCTTGAAAAATTCTAAGACACAAATCATCGAAGGAGTTTTTAATAATAAAGTCAACCACATGACGAAATAAAAATATGAGGACCAAGAAGGCTACCTGAAGGGACTCCGAAGGAAATTATAATGAGACCTGAAGAGGACTCCAAAAGTTTCAAAATTTGTAAGAATGAGATTTTGTTGAAGGCTTCGCTAAAGTCGGTGCCATCTACATCGATTTCTTGGCAATCCTCTCATCCCCACAGAGTTTGTTCACCTTTCCTTAAGAAATCAGCGTTGCTTTGCGGAAAAGATAGTTTTTCCGTAGAAGAACTTCATGATCGGGTAATGAAGCAATTTATAGCTAAATTCATTCACTGGAGCATCACCGAGTTGTTAAAGGCTTAGTGTTCGTTTTAGCTGTTCATCTGTTGGCACAGGGTGGCCCAAAAATATTCATTGATGACCATTTGGAGCGTTATAAGCGCATTTTCAATAGTTTTCGCGAGAAGTTTGGGCGATAAGTTCTCGCACTCTTTTCAGATATTCTCCTTGAGAGCTTCCAGAGTCAGACCCGTGTTTTCAAAAAACCCGGGTGATCTTGTCGGCTAGTGCAGATCCTCAAAATTCTTTTTTCAAAATATCCATTGTCGAGTGATCTGTGTGGGATCGCATAGTCCTGTTCAAAAACCACACGTCCTCCAGTCCCAATTCATCGATTTCCGGGAATAAAATCTCGTTGATCATAGTTTTGCATCGATCACCAGTCGTTGGTCGATCATCCGTCAAAGTGAGATCTTCCGGCGTCTCTTCTGTCACATGTTGTTCCAGCCTTAGTGTTTGATCAGTTGGCTTGAGAACGGCTAGGTTATCTAGTAATCCGTGTTTTATACCTTGTCTGTGGGTATTTCACATCTCTTGCTTCACAACTCTTGCTATTACGACAAAGCCTTCAATTGGAAGAGTTATAGCATGTTCCGATGGAATGACACATTTTGGGGTACCTTTTCCTGGTTCGTTTATACACGAAAATATGTACCACACTTGGGTACCATAAACTAATTCTCTACACTATCGAGCAAGAAGTTCAAGTTCTACTTACTTAGGGATATGGTTGGTTGGTTGGTTTAGACCGGCCCTCAATGAGGGATATAGTTACAGTCACGGGTGAACCTGGGATCCAACTAACAATGCTCTCCACTGGTCCTAGGTGAATGAAAGACAATTCGCAGGCTTAGACGCATCAAGTTCTCCAGATTCAAACCAAGAAGGAAGAGATCAGCTGTATCTGACCACGAATCCCAGACCAAGGACACAGTCTACACGCAATATCCAGGATGGAACACTGTACAGATTCAGAGATCCAGAAAAGGTACTACAGACTGAATGTAATTTTGATTTTTTGACCAACAATTAATTTTCTTCTTTTTCTCCCCAAAAGGTTCCCAAGTTTGCCGATGTCAACGCGCCAAAGGACTTCCTCACTCCAATGTGACGTTAAATTCATTCCTTGTGCACACATTTTAATGAATCCGTAACGTTTTTGCTTGCGCACTCAAATAAAAATTAAACTAAAATCACAGAAACGACTGCAAAATTCAACAAAAGCAGGAAAAAATGAGAAAACATTGTCAAATCTTCCTCTGTACCATGTATCCGCAAATTACCCAAGGCAGAGCCATCCATGTTTCTTCTATCCCCTGCCGGGACTACGTCGACTCACACTCTTTTTTACCAAGGAGGTGAGTAGAAAAAAACAAAATAGCAATTCCACTCAGGACGAGAAAAAAAAAACTCGATTGTGTCATGTCTCTCCCTCGAGGATTGTCTGTTAATTAGTCTCACTTAGAAAATAAACTGCAGTAATTAAGCGTATCATCTCGACGACTACTACCATACCACCACCAGCACCATCAGCACCACCAGGATCATCATCATCGTCGTCATCATCCTACGGGGAGGTGGCGATGCCAATTTTGTGCTCACTTGGAATTCTAATTACGAAACAAATCGTAGATACTTTCGTGTGTTATCCTTTCGTACACACATTCGTTGTAACAGGATGTCCATGTGTGAGAGAGTCAAAATTCACCAAAAAATTCACTACAATGTCAGTCGGTAATAGTCAAAGCAAGAGAGAGAGAGAGAAAAGAGGGAACTGTGTGTGTGTGTTTATAGATCCTTCAAACACCATTACAGCAAAAGGGATGGAGTCGCTTCAACCTCACATCCTTGAAACTCATTATATCGCTCGACAAGAGTGATGATCCCCCAATTTGCTATTATAATTGCTTCAATTATCATTCCCTCCGCTCACCTTCGCAAGGACCAGATAGCCCAGTCCTGTGTGCGGCGTGACGCGGTTCGCTGATGGTGGTGGTGGATCTTAACCACAAGGATTTTTATTAGCTCCTCCTTTCAACTATGTGTGTGGTGCCAGTGTCGTCTATACATCGAAGCGACACGGGGGTGTATCCTTACCCTAAGGCGCAGGTCTTTTTCAAACACACACACACACACCCACAGACAGACAGAGAGAAAGAGAGCACACATCCTGGAAGGTGTAAAAAAGGACATTCAAAGAAATGTGTGCTGGGCGAACACAGTTTTAATGGTGGAAACTTTTTCGTTACAATGGCGTGCATTATAGTTTTTCTTTCCTATTGTTCTTCCTTTACCGTTATCGTCGTCGTCATCGTCATCGCCGTCGTTGTCGTTGTCGTTTGTTCCTTTTTGGCTGAACTTCCTGGTAAAATGGATGAAATGAAGCTAAATGGAGCCCCAGATGAGGATTAAATTGATTAGTAATGAAATTTCCCACTTTGCCAGACACATTTCGTTTCGTACACACGAGTCGGACGAGGGGGACGACGACGCTGGCCAGGACGCTGATGATGACTTGCAAATGTGTGTGTGTGTGTGTGCGCTACACTCACTGGAAATCGTCCTTTTTAGATTGCTAATAAATGTTGTAAGTTTGTTGGAATTTATGTGAATTATTTTTCTTCTCCTTGTCGAGTGGGCTTGCCTGTCTAACTGGCTAACTGGCTGGTGGATGGTGGATTGTATTGTGCATTAGTGTAATAAAAATCACTTGGCGGAGCTAGTTTTATCGCTGAGAGCTCCTGACGAGGACGATTCTTCTCTGCATATAGCTATGGTGGATATACATATACATTAAAGTGTATGGGTCTCGGTTCGCTTTATGTAGATTTTAGTAGCCGAGATTATGGTGTTTTATGTTGGATTAATGTTTTTGTGTATATTTTATTATAATTGTTAGATTTTGTCTTTGAACAGTGTTGGCTGTTGGATCTTTGGTGGGGCTTGGGGAAAGAAGGACTAATTGGGATAATTTACCGACGGGAATGGGAGTTGTTGTGCTGCAGATATAGTCGTATGTAGGACTTTGGCTATAAGTCATGTATTTAATAATTAAGTGCTTGAAAGTTGTATACAATGATGAATTGGTGCCGTTCATTGTTTCGAAATTGGCTAATAGGAGTCATTAGCCGATTTATGGAACGACGGCTATTTGCTGGTTTATAGTTGTTTAAGCTTTCGATAGAATTGTTGGTGTCAAGGATGGGAAGGGGTTTAAGGCTAAGAAGAGTGGGGAAATCAAAGAACTACAGTGGACTATGGAAGCCTTTTGTAGAAAGGGGGATTCCACTTTACAGATGCTCAAGACCTTGAGTAGTCTACAATCAAACATTGTATACAGCTTGTAGGGCATTGTAAAAACTGCAAGGACTTTTGTTAAAGTTTGGTGTGACAAGAGCTCTCATCCTTAGACCGTGGTTGTTACTAATCTAGGCTAAGAAGAGTAAGGAAGCCAAGGAACTAGAGTGGACTATAGAATCCTTTTGTAGAACAGGGAATCCTAATGTACAGATGATCCAGATCTTGAGTAGCCTACAATCAAGCTACGTGTCAATGTATACAGCTTCTTTGGAGGATATTGTAGAAACTGAAGGCACTTTTGTAAAAGTTTGGTGTGACAAGAGCTCTCCGAAATGGGCGTATCGAGACTTAGAGTGTACAGACCTACAACCTTAAATTTCTTCTTTTATACTAGAAACCCATAAACGGAGTATAAGGACTTATTTACTTGCACAGTTTGAGCTCTATTTGAACCTTGTTGGGTCCTTCTGTATGCCTTCGCTGCAAGTGTATTGACTACAGGCGGCAGGCCACAAGGCTGAGTGGCAGGGTCTATGCTGTGGAACGTAATGGAAACGAAACGAAAATTATGGGTTTCGCTGATGATAGCGGGGTGTTTAGGCTCTTATACTAGGTAGAGTAAGTAAGTTACCACTTTGTACGACTGGTAACTGGAATTAATGAAAGGAAGGACACTTAAAACGAAAGAGTTCTCAACTATCTTGGAGAAATGATAGACATATGAGTGTCATCTAAGCAGTTAAAACGGCTGCAATCTTCGAGGTCAGGGTTATGAATCAGTATGTGTAGTTACTGATGTGGTTCCAGTCGATATCCTTTCTGGAGAGGCATACAGAAGACCCCAACAAGGCTTAAATAGAGTTCAAGCTGTGCAGGAAGATGAGTTTTACGAATTTCCCTGAAAGATTGATGAATTAATGAAGGTGTCATCCATGAATACGATAGATCCACTCAACGAAAAGAAGATGGACTCTAAACTCGACTGTTGGGTGAAACAGAAACATGGAGGAGAATAGTTTTCTATTCAATACGAATCGGCTTCTTTTTTTTGTCTTGGAATGTGTCGTGCAGAAGGTATTCTCAAGAGGTGTGCTCTAGGAGGCGCTCTAAGAGGTGTGCTCCGGGAGTAAGTGGCTGGTGGGGAAAGTACAGAAAGGCTTAGAATTATGTACGAAAACAAATTTGGGTTTTTTTGCCTCCCAAGTCGTTTTGTAACCTCGTTGGGTTCAGTGCTGTGCTGAACGGGTACCTAAAAGAGACGGACATTGTAGAAGGCATTAGGCTTCGCTTCAAGAGTGTGACGTTCAGAACTTATTGACATTTGGAGTTTTGACCTATTGCCTAAGTTGGGGAATGTTGCGTCGCACTGATAGGATATAAGAACATTGAAGGGCTTCATCTGAATTTAGACTGTTTTCCCATAAAGCAAAGCTTTCCAATTGAAACTACAAGAAGTCAGTAGGTTGGTGTAAGCCAGAAACCAAAAGAGATCCAAAATGTTTGGCTTTGTGAAACGTTTCGCAAACGTCGGACAAACATGGGAGCTTATTATTCCTCTTCGAAAACGGCTTGAAACTGTACGCCACCTTGCATAAGCTGGATTAGAACTAAATCCATATCAGGACAATAGGTTCTAAGCTCATCACAGGACACCGTTCATTCTCTGGAACATTTCTAGTGATTTCTGATCATGCTCCGTGCTCCCTTCGTTAAATGTGATTTTTTAAAAAGAACTTAGAGATGACGAACGAAAACCTAATACCTCCACCGCTTTAGTGACATTACAGTCATAACGTCTCGTGTATCAGGGCACAGAGAATCGTGAGACGTCATACGAAGCGAAATACTAAATATCTGGTCAATCTGTGGAAGCAATTTGCACATGTCCGACAGCCGACATTTTATTTCAATCAGCCTTCGTCCAGCAGCTGACCATAACTCAAAACACACTATTCCTGATAATCTGTCAAATTTTAAGTCGATAACGGTCGAAATCATTCAATCAATCAGAAACCATAAAACTTCCCCTGGTCATGGGACCAAACCTTCTATTACCTCACACCAAGCGAATCTTACTCATTGTTTTTTGCGCGAAGATAATCTCAGTGACGTCGTTATCCTTATCGAAGTCAGAAAACTAAATTACAACTCCAATTAATCGTTGTCTTTCAATTGAACTTCCCATGACGTTCTTCAAGTCTGTTGACTCACAACCCCTTTGGACTGCACAAAGAATTTCAAGAACACTCCACCAACGATACCAGGTATCCTTATCTAATCACAGAGTGTTAATTGAATTCCATTTCAATCGATCGATTAACAGGAAAATTTCAATCCTCCATCAGCCAAACACACAGCCCTCCTTTGGTTTCGAAAACACTTAGCCAAATGAATTGCAACAAAATCAGCTATTAACATGGTAACACAGATAGCCACCCACTCGAATCGTAAACCCTCTTTTGAATGATGGATAATTTAACTAATTTTATCTCTCTGGTCGTTTTCAAGCCCCATTAACTCTCAAGAGTTGTGTTGTGCACAGGAGGACGACGACGAGGACTCCAAACACAGGGTGGTAGGCAATGTTTTGTGATAACAACAAATCCACCACCACAACACACTGATGCGTGTAACTGCCATCGTGGAATTAGTTTTAATATGATATGTGATGAAGGATCACTTGAAACGCCATTGATACCGAATAGCAATTTGTTTGGATCTAATCGGAATGTTTAGGTGGAGTAGTTCCTCGTACAGCGGTAATTACATGTTTGTTTACCTAAATTAAATGGCTTTTAGCGCGCGCTTTGTTTTTCGGTGTGTGATGTCCTTTTTTTTTTGTCATATGGTGTCATTCGAACGTGTTAATGTGTTTGTAAATATGTATTGATTCATTTTTGAACAGAAGGTGTTGAGTGGCTCTTGGGGGCAAACAGATGGTGCTTTGATTGGTATTAAGTGGATGATAGATAGTAGATTTGTTTTTTGTGCTTAATATTTGCTCACATGTCATAGTAAATGACATCGTGATTTAGAGTTAAGTGGTGAACTGGATATAATAGCGTTTTGAATGAACAGTGACAAGAACTGGTTCTTTATGGAAATGAAGGACGACTTGGAGGTCCAAGAACTGTGGTATCATTACGAATGCACAAAAAAGGCTATACAAGACGAATGTTGATAGATCAAGACCCAGAACGGGCTTTGGTACCGCTCACTTTAAGGAGCAAACTCGGAAACGCAAACTTTCCGAATGAAGGGATTCAATGACCAGAAAGAATAGGAAAGAGATTGGTTCCATGGGAGAATTTCCATTTTTTGAAAGGTCTTGCATGCTCTTTTAGAAAATCCAATTGGCGACACGGTGGACAAACTTTCATGAGCCCTAAACAGAAAGAATGGTGAGGAATGGGGAAATTGAAATCTATTGGCCTAGCTGTCAGAAATCTATAAGAACTATAGGTGCAGGGGACACACACAATGCTTTATTCATCAAGTTGCGCTTTCGATCATTTTTCAATCGAACTCTCCCAAGGAACAATCGCAGCCATAAACTTGGTTTTTCGGTGATAACGAAACTTTAAAACACTTTGCTTGATGATCATTGTTAAACCGATGATACAAACGAACTGTCAGACGCAATACCTCCGCCTTTGTACGACCAAATGTCATGATGCCATGAAGTTTTTACAGTCCGGCGCATGCCAATAGATGGGGTATCACTAGAACAACCTATTTTCTACAAAGTTCCCTTTCCTTTGGACAGCACCTTCTGTATATGAATATCTATTATTAAAACAGGAAGTTGCAGTCACATTCGATGCAAATGGAACCAAGAACGTGATCATTTTTCTATTTTTCTTGGCAGTCAACAGCTGAACAAAGTAAATTGACAGGTAAATTCTAATCGGGGATGTAGCTCAGATGGTAGAGCGCTCGCTTAGCATGTGAGAGGTACGGGGATCGATGCCCCGCATCTCCAGTTCTTATTTTTTATTTTTTTAATTATTTTTGTGTTGAAATTATATAGGTTTTCGCTATCCCTTCGTTCTTGCGCACATTTTTGAATTTTCAAAAAGTATTCAAACATCTTAACATCATATTTCCCAGGAAGTTCTTGGATCGAGGACCAATCACGTACAGAAACCTGGTGGAGAACTAAGCTGAATGAGACGTGAACTCTCTGTCGAAGTGATTTAGAAGGAATGGCAGATTCTAGATTCTGTTCTCTAATTTCATGATCACCATGTTGCGCTCACTTAGTGCTTTCTGTTGTCTAGACTCAAGTAATCTAGCTTCCACTATAAGTGGAAATCACTCTCCTTGATTGGTAACCAGATATCTAATTTCTCGCAGTCCCAGTGTGCCGTGGGACCCAGACAAGCAGTCTAAGATTTCAGATTTGCGAACGAAATCATTTTCTCCCGCATTTGCTTTCCTCGTATTTTGTTCTCAAAAGAGTTCTACTTACCTGCTGAACAGTCCTACACTCGGCTCCATGCAAAAGAATTCGTAGGGTCAATGTTTTGTAGAGTTTGGTCGGTACAAGTTGTTACAAATGGTATTAACAGTGTGACTGATCAGGACCCACTAAGCACTTGGGCGTGAAGTCTGCATTCTATAGAAGTCAAGATACTCTGAAGGGCCCCCAATGACATTTATAGCTGACTCTTGACAGAAAGTGTGAGACAGTTTTTCTCGAAAAAGCTGAGCAGAATATGGATGAGATTTGAGAAGAAATAATCGTTGCCACACCAACTAAATGAACAGCCCGTTTCCGTTTCTCTATTCGTGACTAGAAATCCAAAGAAGAGTTAACTGCTAAATATCGGGCAACCGAGTACACCAAAATCTAAGTCATCCTCTAAACGTTTTTTTGTTAAGTTTTTTGTTCATTTTGTCCATTTTCACGAAAAACGCTAAATGAGAGGAGAAATGAGGCGAAATTGCATTTTCAGTGGATGACGAGACTTTTTCCATTTTCGATCGTGGTACCCACCATTGCTCACGAAATGCGAAATATCGGGCAACCGAGTACACCAAAATCTAAGTCATCCTCTAAACGTTTTTTGGTTAAGCTTTTTGTACATTTTGTCCATTTTCACGAAAAACGCTAAGGGAGAGGAGAATGAGGCAAAATTGCATTTTTAGTGGATGACGAGACTTTTTCCATTTTCGATCGTGGTACCCACCATTGCTCACGAAATGCGAAATATCGGGCAACCGAGTACACCAAAATCTAAGTCATCCTCTAAACGTTTTTTGGTTAAGCTTTTTGTACATTTTGTCCATTTTCACGAAAAACGCTAAGGGAGAGGAGAATGAGGCAAAATTGCATTTTTAGTGGATGACGAGACTTTTTCCATTTTCGATCGTGGCACCCGCCATTGCTCACGAAATGCTAAATATCGGGCAACCGAGTACACCAAAATCTAAGTCATCCTCTAAACGTTTTTTGTTTAAGTTTTTTGTCCATTTTGTCCCATTTCACGAAAAACGCTAAGGGAGAGGAGAAATAAGGCGAAATTGCATTTTCAGTGGATGACGAGACTTTTTCAATTTTCGATCGTGGTACCCGCCATTGCTCACGAAATGCTAAATATCGGGCAACCGAGTACACCAAAATCTAAGTCATCCTCTAAACGTTTTTGGGTTAAGCTTTTTGCACATTTTGTCCATTTTCACGAAAAACGATAAATGAGAGGAGAAATGAGGCGAAATTGCATTTTCAGTGGATGACGAGACTTTTTCCATTTTCGATCGTGGTACCCACCATTGCTCACGAAATGCGAAATATCGGGCAACCGAGTACACCAAAATCTAAGTCATCCTCTAAACGTTTTTTGTTTAAGTTTTTTGTCCATTTTGTCCCATTTCACGAAAAACGCTAAGGGAGAGGAGAAATAAGGCGAAATTGCATTTTCAGTGGATGACGAGACTTTTTCAATTTTCGATCGTGGCACCCGCCATTGCTCACGAAATGCTAAATATCGGGCAACCGAGTACACCAAAATCTAAGTCATCCTCTAAACGTTTTTGGGTTAAGCTTTTTGCACATTTTGTCCATTTTCACGAAAAACGATAAATGAGAGGAGAAATGAGGCGAAATTGCATTTTCAGTGGATGACGAGACTTTTTCCATTTTCGATCGTGGTACCCACCATTGCTCACGAAATGCGAAATATCGGGCAACCGAGTACACCAAAATCTAAGTCATCCTCTAAACGTTTTTTGGTTAAGCTTTTTGCACATTTTGTCCATTTTCACGAAAAACGATAAATGAGAGGAGAAATGAGGCGAAATTGCATTTTCAGTGGATGACGAGACTTTTTCCATTTTCGATCGTGGTACCCACCATTGCTCACGAAATGCGAAATATCGGGCAACCGAGTACACCAAAATCTAAGTCATCCTCTAAACGTTTTTTGGTTAAGCTTTTTGTACATTTTGTCCATTTTCACGAAAAACGCTAAGGGAGAGGAGAAATGAGGCAAAATTGCATTTTCAGTGAATGAAGAGGCTTTTTCCATTTTCGATCGTGGTACTCGCCATTGCTCACGAAATGCGAAATATCGGGCAACCGAGTAACCAAAATCTAAGTCATCCTCTAAACGTTTTTTGGTTAAGTTTTTTGTTCATTTTGTCCATTTTCACGAAGAACGCTAAATGAGAGGAGAAATGAGGCGAAATTGCATTTTCAGTGAATGAAGAGGCTTTTTCCATTTTCGATCGTGGTACTCGCCATTGCTCACGAAATGCGAAATATCGGGCAACCGAGTAACCAAAATCTAAGTCATCCTCTAAACGTTTTTTGGTTAAGTTTTTTGTTCATTTTGTCCATTTTCACGAAAAACGCTAAGGGAGAGGAGAAATGAGGCAAAATTGCATTTTCAGTGAATGAAGAGGCTTTTTCCATTTTCGATCGTGGTACTCGCCATTGCTCACGAAATGCGAAATATCGGGCAACCGAGTAACCAAAATCTAAGTCATCCTCTAAACGTTTTTTGGTTAAGTTTTTTGTTCATTTTGTCCATTTTCACGAAAAACGCTAAGGGAGAGGAGAAATGAGGCAAAATTGAATTTTCAGTGAATGAAGAGGCTTTTTCCATTTTCGATCGTGGTACCCGCCATTGCTCACGAAATGCGAAATATCGGGCAACCGAGTACACCAAAATCTAAGTCATCCTCTAAACGTTTTTTGGTTAAGTTTTTTGTTCATTTTGTCCATTTTCACGAAAAACGCTAAGGGAGAGGAGAAATGAGGCAAAATTGAATTTTCAGTGAATGAAGAGGCTTTTTCCATTTTCGATCGTGGTACCCGCCATTGCTCACGAAATGCGAAATATCGGGCAACCGAGTACACCAAAATCTAAGTCATCCTCTAAACGTTTTTTGGTTAAGTTTTTTGTTCATTTTGTCCATTTTCACGAAAAACGCTAAGGGAGAGGAGAAATGAGGCAAAATTGAATTTTCAGTGAATGAAGAGGCTTTTTCCATTTTCGATCGTGGTACCCGCCATTGCTCACGAAATGCGAAATATCGGGCAACCGAGTACACCAAAATCTAAGTCATCCTCTAAACGTTTTTTGGTTAAGTTTTTTGTTCATTTTGTCCATTTTCACGAAAAACGCTAAGGGAGAGGAGAAATGAGGCAAAATTGCATTTTCAGTGGATGACGAGACTTTTTCCATTTTCGATCGTGGTACCCGCCATTGCTCACGAAATGCTAAATATCGGGCAACCGAGTACACCAAAATCTAAGTCATCCTCTAAACGTTTTTCGGTTAAGTTTTTTGTACATTTTGTCCATTTTCACGAAAAACGATAAATGAGAGGAGAAATGAGGCGAAATTGCATTTTCAGTGGATGACGAGACTTTTTCCATTTTCGATCGTGGCACCCGCCATTGCTCACGAAACGCTAAATATCGGGCAACCGAGTACACCAAAATCTAAGTCATCCTCTAAACGTTTTTTGGTTAAGCTTTTTGTACATTTTGTCCATTTTCACGAAAAACGCTAAGGGAGAGGAGAAATGAGGCAAAATTGCATTTTCAGTGAATGAAGAGGCTTTTTCCATTTTCGATCGTGGTACCCGCCATTGCTCACGAAATGCTAAATATCGGGCAACCGAGTACACCAAAATCTAAGTCATCCTCTAAACGTTTTTTGGTTAAGCTTTTTGTACATTTTGTCCATTTTCACGAAAAACGCTAAGGGAGAGGAGAAATGAGGCAAAATTGCATTTTTAGTGGATGGTGAGACTTTTTCCATTTTCGATCGTGGTACCCGCCATTGCTCACGAAATGCTAAATACCGGGCAACCGAGTACACCAAAATCTAAGTCATCCTCTAAACGTTTTTTGGTTAAGCTTTTTGTACATTTTGTCCATTTTCACGAAAAACGCTAAGGGAGAGGAGAAATGAGGCAAAATTGCATTTTCAGTGAATGAAGAGGCTTTTTCCATTTTCGATCGTGGTACTCGCCATTGCTCACGAAATGCGAAATATCGGGCAACCGAGTACCCCAAAATCTAAGTCATCCTCTAAACGTTTTTTGGTTAAGTTTTTTGTTCATTTTGTCCATTTTCACGAAAAAGGCTAAAAGAGAGGAGAAATGAGGCAAAATTGCATTTTCAGTGAATGAAGAGGCTTTTTCCATTTTCGATCGTGGTACTCGCCATTGCTCACGAAGTGCGAAATATCGGGCAACCGAGTACACCAAAATCTAAGTCATCCTCTAAACGTTTTTCGGTTAAGATTTTTGTTCATTTTGTCCATTTTCACGAAAAACGCTAAGGGAGAGGAGAAATGAGGCAAAATTGCATTTTCAGTGGATGGCGAGACTTTTTCCATTTTCGATCGTGGTACCCGCCCATGGCTCACGAAATGCGAAATATCGGGCAACCGAGTACACCAAAATCTAAGTCATCCTCTAAACGTTTATTGGTTAAGCTTTTTGTAAATTTTGTCCATTTTCACGAAAAACGCTAAGGGAGAGGAGAAATGAGGCAAAATTGCATTTTCAGTGGATGACGAGACTTTTTCCATTTTCGATCGTGGTACCCGCCATCGCTAACCAATTTTTTCATACATTTTTACTCGAAGTCGGTAAACGTAATTCGATTCATTCTAAACCTATGGACTTTAAACTAGAATACTGAAAGACGGTGGAGTAATTTTCTAGCAACACAGTTCAAGTCAGCAGTCTTCTAAAAATGCGGTGGGGCAACCTGTAAGACGAATTCGAAATCCAACACGACGGCGTACCACAAGGGTATATAATGTCACCTACATTGTTCTTATTACGTTTAGTGTGGTGTTGTGCACTGTTCAACAACTGGAACTGGCGGAAATCGATGGAATCCAACATTTAAACTCACAATTGAATAGAGGACCCGCATAAGTAACCTGAACATGTTCGGAATTATTGGTACACTGTGTCAAAATTTTAGTGGTTTACTACGAGAAATCTGCCCTAAAAAACCCCATTTGTCACCAGTTTGTCCTTCGAAATCTCAAAGGAATTTGCTTTCCAATACTCGCCCATCAATATCTCGAAAGTTCTTCCTGAAATCGAAATCAAAATTCATTGCTCGCCTCTGAGGTTGTAACAAAATTCCACTTTTGTTTTACGTTTATCGTACAATTACGCGGTGACGTTAAATATCTGCTGTCCTACTAAGCCCGCCACACCATCCAGAGGTCACGTAAAATCCCTCCAATAACCCTAAAAATAAAATCAAATTGAGCAATTTACGAAATCGCACATCCCTGTGTCAAGTACCGTGAAGCAGTACCATGCCACCAAGCCAACAAGAAACATTTGCAAATCATAAAACCCCGACGATAAAAATCAATCAGCCATAAAATATGACCCCAAATTACATTACATCCTATCGAGGAACATTATCGACGCTATTGCTACTCCTGGTGGTGCTGGGTGCTTGGTGCTGGGTGCTGCTCCTCCCTGCTGCGTTGTGGTGCTGCTAATGGCGGGGGTGGTGGATGATGATACTACATCATCGACTAACCAACCAACCCCTGTACTCGTAGAGCAACCCCATAAAAGCAATTTTCAAAATTGAATAATAACACATAAATTGTTGTTCTGTTTTGTGTTGGTTCCCTTTTTTATGGTGGAAATCTGTCCGCCATCATCATCATCATCATCATCGGCGGGATAGGGGGAGTGTGGTGTTCAGTGGGTGGGCGGTCCAACCATCCCCATTGGTAACGTAATTTTGGTAAAAGTTCCTAAGTGCCTTTGTTGTGTTTTGATGTTCTCCGATGAGCAACAAAATAAACATTCATTCAATTTAGCAAACGATTTCCCGTTTCTCCTTTTCCTCTTTCCTTTCCCTGTTCGCTTCGTTTTTTTTCTCTTCCCTCGTGTCGGTTGTTTTTCGTTTCGTTGTGTGCTCTCCTCTGTGCTGTATCCGGTTGAGTGAATCAGAAAAAAATAGAAATGAAGGCCCGGTTCAGATGATGGAGGTTTGTTCAGCTTCAGTCCTCTCTGTTCCTCTTCCTGCCGCCATTTGACGTGGAACCTTTGAAAATCGTAAAAAAAACTTACTTTTCCCTATCAATACCTATGGTTCTGAGCTCGGGAGGCGGTGCGCGCGGTGTGTACACTGTCCAAGGAAGCGGAGTGGTGAGCTCGTTAAATTAACTTTTATCATGCCAAAAAGTTGTTATTTATAGCCTGGCTCTCCGCCTGGCTCCAGTTTTCAAGGGGCAGACGTCAATGACGGATAAATGGTGGGCCACACTAACTGGAGCCATTAACACGGTTGTTTGTAGAGATACATGTATAGATGGGTGGAGGATGGCACTCTCTCTCGGTGGAGACATTTGTTTATTCGAAGGTTTTGTGTTTAGAAAGTATTAAAGAATGAAGTGATCTATGGATGTGCATACGTATGTCAGTGTTTAAAGGACGAAAAAGTTCTGGGAAATCTTGCTGCCTTGTCTCAAAACCTGAACTTCAATCAAATCTGCTTAGCGGAGCTAGGATTACACATGCGAAGTCTCAAATACAAATTTTTGGTAAAAAAGCTCTAAAGGACCTAAGGCCTGATTATATGGTTAGTCTGGCTTCCATTCATGAAGATGTGTACTGCAAGAGGGTCTACGAAAGCAAAGCGAACGCGGAACAGACCTGTGTTAGGTCGGTAGAGGACTCCAATCAAAAGAGGTGCAGTCTTTTGATTACAGTCTTTTCAAGGAGGATATGTCCAACTTGGTGCTTTCAACGGAAAGTGAAAAAATTTACTAATTTCATGACCAAAGGTCATCAAGAAACGACCCGGTTTTTCTAAGACAAGGTTTTGTACTTCGAGGTTTCAGAATTGTTCATCGTCAAGTAGGTTGATGGCCCACGATACGGAAACTTACTCTGTTTTGGTCGTCATGTGACCTTTTCTCTTCTTAATCTGTAAACTGAACTCTCAAGTGGCATCTGGAATATTGCTTCCACGAGGTTTATGTTAGCCAGTTACTATGTTAAGAAGGAGCTCCAGAGGGTCTTCATTGCAATGATTGTGATCTTTCTTGCGAAAATCTTGCCTTGTTTCCATCGAGATCCGGTTATAGCTCCTTAAGTGTGATACCATCTTCTTGTAACTTAGTTTCACAGTCAGAGTCTTCCTATCTTAAACATGCACCAAAAAGTGCACGCTTGCATTCGAGCAGGGTGTATCCAATAGTTTGTACAGAAGAACCCCATAGGCAGGTCTGGTAAGTAATTTGACTCCATCCGCATCTCCGAGTAGAAATCACTTTCCGTTTTGGACATGAACATGATTCTTTCAGTCAAAATATTTACCACTCAACTCATTCACGAGATCTATTGGGAGGTGTCTTGAGGGCAGTCTCATGCAAGTGGTGTTTCTAATGTTTGCAGGGTGGGATTCCCGGACTGTCGTGTATCATTCAAGCTACATTATAGAGAATGGAAGCCATTCAGCTGGGGTATTCTCAAGGTGCTAAACACGAGCCTTTTGATGGTGGTATCCAAGTCGTTTGCCTCGTCCTTATCCATGCCAAATAATGCTAAATGATCTAGAACAATCGGAGGCCGAAAACAGATGACCATGACCCAGATATCATGTACTTATAGGTGGACCACTATATCACACTATGAGTCATCGAAAACCCTGTCAATCAGTGTTCATACGAGGCACCCAGATCTCAGTTTTCTGAACCTAAGCTCCTAGCATTTACACTCTTTTATTATGTACCCAAGATTCGAATATCCCTAGTCACATGCATGTTTAAATTTAGGTATCTCTAGGTTGACCAGGTTTCCAGGGGATTAACTTAGCCTTCACCTTGTATTTTGAGACTGAGGGTACACGATGGAAACGCATTTGTTTTTGCGTTCCTTCTGAGGTGTATTGCTAGACTGTCGGTTTAATCCTTCTACTTCTCCTTTCCAGGATCCGGTAGTTATGCTTTTAATAAACAAAAGTATGTCGCCACACATTCCCAACGACCATTACATTCCAAAGCACCCTATTACATTTTATATTTTTCTTAAAACCAATTTTACTAAAAAAAAAAAGCAGAAAAAAAAAACATATTCATAACTCCAAGCAACCCAAAAACAATTCCATTTCGAAAAGCAACAAACGTGCCCATGAAAACAAGCATTCGCTCGTTACGACGAATTTTGAATAAATCCAACCCATCCACCACCCACCCGAGGATAACGACGACAACGCAAACGACAACGACGATAAGGACGACGAGGACGACGACGATGGCGATGACGCCCCATTTTCGAGAAAACAGTGTCGATGATTTAACCACCAATAGACACAAGGGTTATGTGCTTACTGCTAAATATGCGAATCCTTACGCAAAACGACAATGATATCCATGTAATGCTATAGTCCTGGCGCAAATAAAATCAGTTTACTCGAACATTTTCGGGATTTTGAATATGAAAAATACAAACACCCCGTTTTTGGAAAATTTCCTATGATCCCTGTGTATACATACACAGAATCCTTGGAAGCATCCAATATTACATTACACATCCTGCTCATGCATAAATGTATGAATTGCCGCGCTGTTAAAGGATGCCCCTTCCTCATGCTCGTTCTGCTAAATACAAAACGTTTCTTGTTTCAGCCAAACGATGGTGTGCACCAAGGCGGGGGGATGTTGTTTATTTTTGAACGTAAAAAGGATTCCTCGTAGTCACTGAGCAATTTTCGGTGTAATTTTTCGACATAAATCTCTTACAAGTGTTGGAGAGAGTTTTCCTTCCGAAGTTCCGAAGGAACGCATATGAATTAGTTTAATTAAAGCCATGGCGTGGGGTCGAATATTCCGAGTTAAACCAGGAATCACTTGAAACCACCGTCAGTACCAGCACCACCGCCAAAGTTAAACGAAATATCCTTGTAATGAGAAAGAAGCAACAGAAATTGCAACAGAATTAGATGCACATGAATGGAGAGAATCATTGGATGTCCTTTCGTTGTTGACATTCTAACGAAACGAGAGACATTTGGACAGTGTCCTTTCGGTGTGCACAACTAAGTGCACAGCAGGGGTCATTTATTAGGTTTTAGTTGGTTTGTAAAGTTTCAAGTTTTATTTACATTTCGACTGTAGTTTGTTCGAGGACAAATGAGATGAGATTACTGCAGTTTCAAAAGTCAATTAGAATATGTTTGTCAAAAGGACTCTGTTGGAGTTTGTTTTAAGTGCTTAAGGGTACCTAGTTGTGGTTTAATTTTCTGAATAAAAATAAGTCAAATGGGTTTGATTGCTTTTTCTAGTCGTAATAACGAAGTCAATCAGAATTTTATTTCTAGCAGGTCAGTCGGGACTTGAGTGGCAAAGGTCCACAATTCTGTTCATAGTCTAGCGATTAGTGAATAGAAAGGAGCCAGTCCTTCAATGTGTAAGTCCTTTTCTAGACAGAAAGGGTAACTTCGCAGGCCTCCTTACTTTAGATACAACTCGGATTGTAGGCTCTGTTAATTCGTTGACGACTTTGGGTTATTGTGTCCTAAATGCCATCAGTTCTTGAAACATAAAACACTTCTTGTTTCAAGTCAGACTCGTCAATAAGCAACATGTTGACCAAATGGCAGCGAATTCTTTACTGGATTTTTTAGGATTTATTGAAGTAAGGGAGAGCATCCTAATTTCAGCAGAAAAATTTCACACTGCTCCGTGTAAAAGTCCGGCTTTTGTATGATTTTTTCTCAAATACCTTGTTTTCGGAACCCATTCGGCGATCAGGTTGTCAGAAGGTTTACGTCCTCATGTGACGATTGACGAAAATAAAGAACACTAATCCGTGCAATGAAACACTATGTGGATACCGATGTACGTATGTCATAATAAAGACTAGATCTTGGCAAGCAATCCTAGAGTGTTGACCGTATCGCCGAACATAGCTAAACACAGGGATGTTATGGAAGAAGTTGATTGTTTTCAGAGTAAACAGCTTGCAAATACTTGCAGACTGAGAAATAAAAGTTTGTAGAACTGACCTGAAGTCGTAGAGCTATATTCAGACGATTGTCAGATTTGACAATATTGTCAGGTTAACAAATTAAACATTTGCCCCAAATGTCTCACATGCGTGTCCTGGCAGGATGCCACAATCAAGGCTGCAGATCATGGGAAAATATAGGAGATCTTCAGATTGTGTGCATGCATTTCGAAACACGTCACATTAGAACTTTCATTATATTTTAAGCCCGACATGCTAGCATGCATGAGTCCATAACTTATGAAGGTTTACGTTTGAAGTGTGGGCTGTCATGTCTAAGGATGCGATTGCTTTTGCTGTATTTTTGTAGCTTAAACAGTGCAGAAAGTGCTCTAACTCTCCTCAACTCTTTAGGACTTTTTGCTAGATGCAATTCTGCTCCCTTAACCACCAAAATAGTTAGATCACGTTGGTCTAGTAAACGACCATGGCTTCATCAAGATTCATCTTGAATTGAGTTTGGTTCACGTAAGTGTGACCAAAGAATTCTTGTAGGGCAAGACCTATGGCGTACGAGTACGTTGGAAACGTCCACATTTTGTGCCTTTCAAGGATTCTAGGAGGAGGAGGAGGATGGTATCGACCACTTCGTCTTTAGTAATAACTCCAATCAGTCGTTATAGGTAGCATTCTGTGGCTCAGTGCTTAGAACACTTGACTTTGACTAGACACACGCAACTCTGTTTGGTTGCAAGAGTTTCACCAAATAATATATGCATTGACGTTGTAAAACCGTCGATAGACTGACTACGGGTAAGTATCAACTCCAGCTCATTGCTATTCAGCCCCGGAACTTCTCATTTGAATCATCACCCTTCGATTGCAAGGAACACGAATATTCACCCCCAACCACGTAGTGGCCCCAAGCAAAGCCAGGTACTCGCAATGGATCCCACCCATGATATGATGGAAGGATGTTCGACATCGTCAGAGACTCCGTCTAGTGTTATAGTTTCTGGGCAAACATCGTAAACTTTGGACAGACATGCACATACAAACAAATTTTGCATTCAAATGCCTCCAGGGAGTCTAGCAGTTGATGAGCATTGAATAGCGTGAAAATGTTGCAAGTTCCCACCAACTGATAGGTGTCCTGTGACTGGAATATAAATTCACCCAGATGGAGGAGACACACAGTACGGAGGATGGATGTAAATTTTGTAAATCAACCCCTAATAACCGTTAACCGTTCCAACAAATTAAAGACTCAAATTACATTTGTAATGCCAAACCGAGGGCAAATACCCAATCAGTATTATTGTTTTGTTAATTCAATTTGTATGCTTTTTATTGTTGACGAAATCTCCTTAAATTGTCCTCGATAAACCACCCAGGAGAAGACCTTTTTATTTCTATTTATTTAGGAGGACATCCGGCGGCGGCGAAACCGAAACCGGCCTTCAATGATGCTGCTGATGATGATCCTTCGATTTGTCCCATTCTGGTTCATTTACTCAGCTCAGCTCAGTATTTTGTTTAGCAATTTTCATTCTCTTCATTTCACTTGAGCCTTATGTATATGTGTGTCCTGCGGTTCACAGGATTATTATTTTCCTTTTTTTTCTTCGTTTTTTTTCTGCTGGTTTCGAACAATTTCCAAACCATTCAGCTTGTGTCGTCCTTTCTGTCTGAAAGCTTTGCAAATACGAAAATAAATACAAATATCCTTCGCTTTATCGTATGTGTGTGTGTGTTTGGACGAGGATGTGTATTGTGTGTCCCACAATCAATGTCACTATAATGAGCACTCAGTTGGACATCATCCCCCCGAAATGCTGTGGACTACGATGCACAGACAATCAATCTTTGTGTGTGACATGGGACGTGGCCAAATAAAAATCCTCTCTCTTTCCTGGAATGAAACGCAGAAGAAAAAAAAAAAAAACAGGACACACACTCTGTCCAAAATAAATGGTAAACAAGAATTTTAGCATCTTTGTCGTCATAAACCACAAGATGAGGAAAGACAAAACAAGGATGAGATGCCAACGCAAACAGAACATCCTTTTTGGGGGGCGAAAAAGCGATTGTTGTTTAGGTTTAGAGGATTTCTTCGGGATCAAGAAACGAATGCGCTGCTATTTGTCAGGATTTTGTAGAAAATTTTCTCACTCATCCTTGTCGTCGATTGTGTATGTGTTTATGTGATATGATTTGTCACAAGGACTGTCTTTCCATCATCTCTCTGGAGAGTTAACTGCGGTGTGGTGTTTTATATATGTTTTTAGGTGGTAATGATATTTGTTTGACATCTCTTGATATTTTTGATTGCTTAGCATAAATATTTTTGACAAAAGTTTTTCGAAACACATTCGTATACGTATTCGTGTTTGTATTTGAGATTCGAAGTCATTTGTCACCCGCCAAGTGGAGTAGTGATTGAAAGGATGTGATTTGTTAGGGGAGCTTCACATTAATTGAGACATTTGTTTGGGGTTTGGAGTTGTCCTGGTTTTTAAACCTGGAATTCGCTGTTTTTTAAACTGGGTTTTCGGAGCCAAATCTATTAGAATCTATCATCCGGAAAGTAGCATTTCATCCATGGATGAGCAGAAGAAAGCTCAAAAAGGAACCATTTTGGCGTTATATGGTCGAGGTGAATCGGTGAAAAAGGTCCCAGATGCAGGTGGATTTTCCTTGGATATTGTTCCTTAAAAAAAGGGACATCTTCGTAAATTAAGTACAAGGAAGAAAGCGAGCTTGTTCAGAAATGCTAAAGCCACTCCTTTCATGTCTTTAAAAGACTTTGACACATGACACAGGACTGGAAAACTTTACCAGAAAAGGTTCACCATTTGTTGGCTGAACTGTATACTCGAGCCTTAAGTAAAGTACCCCTGGACAAACTGTGTACCCTTTTCAAACAAATTAATCTTCGATTCGTAAGTCCACAGGACATTTCTTCACTGTTTCCTTGCCTAGACTGGAAGATGTGTACATTTTCAAAAGTTGTAGGATTTTGAAAATCAACAGGATTCCAGCGCTAGATATACAATTACTTCTCAAAGCGTTTAGAACCATTTCTGTCCTAAGATTGCGAAGTGCGTATCGGAAGCGCTTGTGATCTCTTGGTGTGTTGTCTCATGTCACTTGCACTCGAAAGGAGTAAAAAATGTTCCCTAAAATCGGGACAATTACAACCTCAAAGCATTGAGCTAGAGAACTTGTTCGCAATCGATTGATACCTCTGAGAACAAAGTAGATATACCAACAATGGTATCCCATGTTAAGAGCTGATTTAGGAGTCAGACCTTGAGAATACGATCTTAATTTCATCTACACAAGCATAGCCAAATGGAGCTCTGTGAAACCCCTCATGACACGATAAGAGATGAGCTACATATGTAGTTCTGGTTTAACTGATTTGTTTTAAGGAGACTTCTCTGGCTGTACCTACCCCTAAACCTAGAGCTGTAAAGGTCCCGACATACTCTGTTCATCAACTCTTAGCAGATAATACCTCCTCTATACTTCAGGTTATATGTACATATGTTTTGAAGCGAATATGACACTCTGTTGGGTTAGAGGTCCTGTAGCGCCTTGTCTACCTTGAATCTGCTATAAATTCTGACAATGACACCTCAGCAGACGAAGAACTCTAGCTAAACGCTGTTTCTTTCGACTGGGAAGGCAATTGAGCAGAATAGCTCTATCACCAACAAAAAAAGAGACTCGATCATCCCGATCCTGCTTTATGACGCTAAAGCCTAAATTCTGTGTAAGGTGGCTGAAGATATCCTGGGTCACTTCGAGAGAAAGTTGTTAAAATTTTGTTCCCTTTTGCATTGATAGAGCATGCACTAACACTTGAGCCACATTTTCCGATTTAAGCCTGACCATAAGGTCGAAAATAATTTGTACTTAGACGGCGCTACAATCCGCTCCCCCTCTAGTTGGCCACTACAAGTTGGTTGAGGTCCTCTTCCACTTGTACGCCCCACATAAGACGAGGTCTTCCTCTACTGCGTTGGGCCTTCGGGTTGGAATTGAAGTCTCCTTATTCTTTCAGTAAGAAGACGAATAGTTCGACTTGACTGATCAACAATATCATTCAGCTGTTTCCACTCAAAGGGATTACGAATCTGCTTACTGGATGACTGTACTGTTTGACGTTCAGCACAACGATTACCCTAACCCGCGGCCTTATACTAGCTTTCAAACCAAGTCTAATCTATCTATAAATAAGAAGCAACAAAGAAATCATGGCTATCTATTAACGCTCCAAATAGACAGCCACGTAACATAAACATGATAAGCTATTCAAGATATAAAGTGAACACGTAAAGGCTTAGCTGCTGTCCTAATTGTCAGTTTATTCTGTAATTATTGAATTTGTTGGAAGTAATCAGAGTTGATGATCAGCTTCGATACGAATTTAATTAATGTTAAATTAAACTTAAGATAAGAATTGGAAAATTGAGAAACGGTAGCAATAAATACGTAAACGGTTGTCAAAACAGATAATGTTGCCATGTCATTCTTGTCACTGTCATGTAGACGTAATAGTGCGTGACTTTTGGATCTGTCGAATCAGTGAATTGTTTGTTTTCGAAACTGAAAAGTCATTGAATGATTCTCTTGAAGTCTAAAGCTGAATCATGCTCGTAGGAAGATATGTGGACATTCTTATTTTAGTTCTTCCTGCTAAGATTATTTATTGGCTTACGTGGGTGCTATTATTTTTGTGCAATCATAAACGAGTTTTCAAAAACGTTTCGAAAGTATATGTTCATCTGCAGTTGCAGTTGCATAAGTCTTTAGAATCCCTTCGACTGCCCATTCTATAAGTGGCAATCGCTGTTTCTATTGTCAACTTCACGTCATTGATTGACATATGATTGAGTGCGGAGAAGGACTGCATACTTTTGGCTGGTTTATCAGAATCATCAAAATATATGTCTTTTGGGAGTGATCCCCAGGATGATGATTACTTCCAGAAGCTGAAGAGAATGGGTGTCTCAAAGGTCGACTTGGAGTATATGTGGTTTCAGCAAGATGACGCCACATGCCATAAAGATCCTCAATCAATTGAGTTTAAGAAGTCGAAGTTTGACCCCAGTTTGATGCGAATTTCAAACGATAAGGTCTCTCATCCTTGCCGGATAGACTCTTTAACAGCTTCAAGCTATAAAGGATTGTTCTCGTAGACCGGTGATTTTAAGAAAGGAAGAATTCTGAAACGGTCAGATCGGGTGATCTTGTCGCCATTAGAGGCATTAGGCGATCCGGACACGAGTCTTTCAAAATATCCAATGTCCCGCGAGCTGTGTATGCATTCCAATACATCAACTTGCGGTTCACCAGTCACGGTAACCATGTTACCCACGACGTCTAGTCACGGGGACGATGTTCTCATCGGATCGAGCGGTATGAAGCCCTTCGATGCCTCTTCTGTTACTTAGTGTTCTAGTATCATTGAGGTTAGACGCTAAACGCCTTACCTTAAAAAATAATCGACCAGAGTATTCCGCCATCTTGAGGAGTATAGCGTTCAATGGCTACTTCACAAGTATCAAACCAAAACTGACAGCTGCCGCCATTTGCAAAAGTTCTAGCACCTTCCGATAGAGGGTGATACCTTTGTCTTTCTGAAAGGAACGGAATGCTACTTTCTTTGCCTCCTTCTTCTAGATTTGACAGCCAAACATCCTGCTTCAAAAATTGGCTGCAACTCTGTTCAATGTTCTTGGTTTTCGCTATAAACATCGTCATTCAGTGCTACTGACTGTTTCCTGGTAAGTCGAAGCAAGTCCCCATAAGGTTGGCTGACCTACAATGACAACTGAAAGGAGAATCCTTTAAACCATCCTCTCTCCAGAAACCAATTCTTCTTCACTTTACCGTCATTCAAATGTGTTTTATCGGAACTCCAAACTTAAGACGGACCAAGGTCAAAGCCCAATTTAATCCTCTCACCATTATCCATGGATCTCAAAAATCAGCATGAACCTACCCAGCACAGACATTCAGCAATTTTCCAAATTGTTAAGTGATTTACGACACAACAAATGCAAAAGTCAAAAACCTCCTAGCCATCCACCTCGGTTACAAATTGGCCTTCATTACAGATTACTTTTCGACTTGTTCGACCCACAAGCACAGCCATTCACCGCATCCTTATGCGCATCCAAAAGGGATATGGGATCTCTTCTAAATTGATTTTGGTGGTGGCGGTCGAGATAGAAGAAACATGGCATCCTTGCGAACGAATGCCAATGTGCAAGCGGAAGCCCTCTCCCCGAATGGCATTACATATATGTATGTATGTAAGTATAAGTGGGTGGGTGGTGACGACACATTCCCTGACAGCCCTTAAAAGTATATTTTTTTATTGCCAAAATATGGTAATCGATCCTTGGGAAGAGGTGTACCCTTCCGGATTTGTAAAGTGAATGAAATAACCATGCAAGGGCTGAGATTTGTTCAAATCCTGCCTGCGAAACACGTGAAGGGTAGGACATACACTCACCCACTTATGTATACAGAGGATTTGATAAATTGAATTACACTGTCAGTCGGGCTATTAGCAGAGATTAGATCCTTCTGCCAATCGATTCAATCGATTTCCTGATGATGTCCTGATATTTGTGACTGTGACGCGTCGTGTGGCGGCGGTGGCGGTGGCGGTGGCGGTGGCGAAAATTAATTACCTCACTTGTGAACGCAGCAAAGGCCAAAAGGCGTGGAAAGTCTCTTCTAATCGCGCGCGCTCTGAGCTCCGAGGCGGCGGCGGTAATAAATTTTCGTAATTATGCGAGCGATTTAATTATTTTCAAGCGGGAAGGTAATTTGTGTCACTAATTGCGTGCAAATTGGATTTTGCCTCGGGAGGTTATTATTTATATTACAGGTGGCTTATTGGCGTATGGGCCATATAAACGCACAGAGGCTCAATTACAGATTAATTCATATGCAGTGCTTGGGTGTTTCTCTCTGTGTATGTGTGTGTTGGGGGGAGGGTAGGTATAGCCACCCTTTGGCGATGCGATGCAATAAATGCCGACCCAGGCGAGTGGGTGCGTTTATATGGCTATTAGCCAGCCAAATAGAGGGCTAGAGTTGATAAACGACATTTATTAACCTACCGGAGCAGCGATCTCATTTATTAATTGAACATTAATCGGGCTGATGTAATGCAATGAAATCGAGGTTATTAAATATGATATGTAGGCTTGTTAAGGGCGCGAATGAGTTTTCGATAATAATTTCAATAATTGCCACAATCTATGGTTGTTCCCACTCGTCGCGATAGGACACACATGAGGCTGTCGATGGTGCGTTGTAATATTTTATTAAAGCCACGTGCATCAAAGTAACCCGAAAAAAATCACACTCCGATGGTAAACTAAACTAAGCAAGGAACTGTATCAGCTAGCTTGCGTGTCCAACTGCACACTAGTCCGCAAGCTCATTGCTCATGTTGAACACTACAATTTGGCTAAGAACTCAAAATATTCGTCTTTTGAACACGTTGCGAGTACCATAGTCTGGAACCTTACACCGGGGAACACAGTTGATCTATCGAGATCCTAGTAATTACAGTCACCCCTTGAACCTACCTACCTATAGCCTGGAACACCTAATTAAGGCACTCCTTGATATCCTCAAGCAAATATCGAACATTCGATTGAGTCGATGCATAGGCGCCATGGCTCAAGTGTTCAATGTGTTGGACTACAGAGCCATAGGTTCGAGATTCGAATCCCAGTCGAAATACCTAAAACTTTCTTCACGGTCCCACCTCTCGCGGGCGTTTAACAACCATCCGAGAGTACAACTGTCATGAGAAAGCTTCTCAGCTAACAAACTGCCCTTCGGTATCGGCATCAAACTGTAGCCCCCTTCGATTCATGTAAAGAATATAACATGCACGACACGAATAGTTGTGAGAAGCTAGGTCCTGGGTTCCATAGACCTGTTTCGCAAAAAATTTGTATTTGTTAGCATGCCACGAAAACGGGACCACATGACTCTTAACACGAGAGGAACCCTCTCCAAGATAGTCAACATCCTAACCGGCCACTGTGCTATAGTCAGGCATGCTCAAAGACTGGGCATCCCCTACAACGACTTCAGCAGAAGTTGTAGGGACGACTTACCAATATTAGAAAGGCTACACTAGGTAAATACCTTTTCAACCATCTCATCGATCTGAGTACCGCCTGCACGGCTAATATTAGCAAGGAGCAGATGGTTCAAAGAGAAAGAGGCTGATCCACCCACCTTACTTAACGGCAGCACAATGGACTCTGGTCTAAGTGCATTCTTATCGAGGACCGGTCTTACCTAACCAACCAATCAAGCAGGTCACGGATAAAAACAGGGATAGGGGCTTATACTCTCTGGCCATTGCTATCTGATGTAGTCTCGTTCTGCGAAGACCCATTGCCGTAACTTTATAAAAAAAGATCTTTGACAACCTAGACGAGGTTCAACTTACCCAACTTAACCTATCCTAACCTATCTCAAGCATCCACCAGAAGAATCGAACAAGAAAACCTTCTGTCAAACCGTGTGCCCATCCCAACCTAAGTCCCAAGTGTGTTCCGATGACATTGTCTTCCAAGATCAATTGCCGATCTTCGGGTCAGACAGACGGATATACCTCTCCACATGGGCAGATCCTTAGCCACGTTTTATGGTGACGTCCTACAAATCTTCACAATACTTTCACATAAACCTAAAGCGCTCGTCCACTTATGTATTCAAATTTTCTTTCTTCTAACCGTAGCACCATGTTTTCCACAAGTTTTCCATCAAAATGTACCCATTTTCATAATTTACGTCCTCCTACGCCAAGCAAAGACTCGAAAACCCGGCCCTCTGTGTCGAAATACACCCGAAAATTACTAAATTTTCCATTTTTCCCGAAATATCCAAACATTTAATCGACTTTTGATCAAATTCCCCTCGAAATACAGAAATATTTTGACAGTTCTCCCATCGACAAGCTCTCCAAGCCCAACCTAGACTAGACAACATGTTTGAACTTGAAAGGCAGTGGCTGAGTCTACACTCGGATTCTAAGGAGAATCAGCGGATAAGCTTTGTTAGTAATAAGCGGAGACTTGCGGCGTTCACTTCGTCAAACGAGGTCGGTTTTGTGTTGTTTTTTTTTTAAGTACTTCGTCTCTCCTTCTCTCTGTCTCTTTGCCCTTTCGCGATTCCATCTGCTTCCTTTGATCGGTTTCGGTTCCGTTTGTCGGTCGGGTTCGTGTGCAACGATGAAGTCGTGTGTCTGTGAAAGTGTTTTTGTGTCTGGAAGTGCAAAAGTAGTGAAACTGCTATACATGTACACAGGTGTTGAAAGGTGAATAGCGATTCCTTGAAGTTTTTCATTCCCTTTGTCTGCCGCTTGATCTGATCCTCGGTGCCAGAGTGTAGTGTTTGTGAAAATTTGCTACCCGATTCAGGGAATGCATTGTGTAAGTGTGTGTGTTCCAGTCATCTTGACGGATATACCTGGTATGCCTGGCAGTGGCGACTCGTCAAAAAGGCTTTTGGCATCAGGGTGAGTGGTTTTAGCTTTATTTAACTTTTTTTTTTCGAAATATCGATACAAAGGTAGAAGTCTTGAACTAACAAAAGGGGCAGAAGGGTAAAAGCTTGATTTAAAGACCATTTTGGGCCTCAAAATTTCAACTTTTCCTAATTTTTGATAAAACACAGGTAGGCGTTTCGAGCAATTTTGGATTTGATGGATTTATTTGAAAGAAAAGTCAGAAATCGAAATTGTTCTTTTCAACCAAAATAACCTTAGCCGTCATATTCTGTGTCGTTCTGGTCACACTCTTTACGACTAGGTTCTGGGAAACACGGCACAAGTTCTTGCGGTTGATACCGGACTTAGGCAAGTTTTACCAAATCTGTTTCAATACTGATAACTTACCCTACTTTACGGGTAAAGGACCCAAAGGAGAACAACTATTTGGTTCCCTTGTGCGGTTCTTCATAGTAAGAGAAGCTTATTTTTGATTTTGTGTTTTCCTTTCATACGATTAGCACTGGCAGACATACTCGTAAATAAAGATTTCGTTCCAAACAGACATTTGGAAAGTAGTTCTAAATATGTTTTATTACAGGAAGATTTGCGAGTACCCTGAGTCTAAAAACTACAGCAATATGGAGAATTTACTTCCTTCAAGGTTCTTCAACCAACTTGATCCTTAAATAGGAGTTCTCTTGTTGAACCAATGGAGATAACAGGCGATTTTCCTAAGAACCTATTGCCTAACTAAAGCGATTTCTAGACAAAATAGGAAGCAAGTAAACAAAAGTATTCCCTTGAATGGGAAAATCTTACGAACTGTCAAAGTCCAGTGGTAGTTTATTTTGATGATAACTTTCTGCGCCTCTGGCAAGCGTCTGACAAACATCCGAGAGTATAACAAACTGTCCTTCGGATTTGGTATTAAACAAGAGGCTCCTTCCATTGGAGAAACTAAGCCCTGGGTCCCTTGGACCAGCTGCGTCAAATTTTTTTATGACACTTTTTTGAATGGATTTGTAGATCAATGGTATACTTGACTTAACTGACTTCCTGTAGTCCAACAGCTTTGACGAATCTGAGTATATGAGGTGGACTGAGTGAAGACAGATCTGTCTCTGAAGGATTTTCAATTTTGTTTGCCGAAAAGGGGGCATTAGTCTCTAATTTTCGAAAATTCAATATCTATTCAAACAAATTTGGTTCAATTTTAGGGAAGGTGGCTCGCTGCTCTGCAGAGTTTAGCCACTTCATCGCTCCGCTAAGGGTTCTTCTTGTAATATCAACAACTATCAGGCACGCGCCTACAACTTGGATTTCTCTGAGCAAATTCTAACAATTTCCCCAGTGAATTCGTTGTTTGGATTTTATATTTCCAGTAGGCGATGTACCTACTTGTTCCATGCTCTTCTGGGTATTTGAATTATCTAAGCTTATCTAGAGAACATAAGTTAGGTGGCACATAAGACCCAACATTTTTCGTTGGGACTTATAGCCCGATGCGGTGGGACATAAGTCCCTAATTTGATTTGCGACTTATGTCCCGATGGAGTGCGACATAAGTTCCGAAAATAATGTTTGGGACTTATGTTCAATGTTGATACCGAAAGTGTTCTCCTTCTAGTAAGCTCACTGTCAATAGATTTTTCCACAAAGGAAGTTTTAGAAGATAGGTTGGTAGGTTAGTTGGTAGTTCAACTTCTAGGCCCAGGTTCAGCCTGTAGCGCCACCTAAGTTCAACTTCCATATCCGAAATTAGTAGTCAACCCCCTAGGAACGATTCAAGAACGAGAATCATATCCCTGCCGTGTATGTCTTAGGCGTTCTAGTATTTTTCGCTCAGCTGTAGAAATCCAAGTAAGACTTTAGCATTTTTTTCAAAAAATTAATTCTATCGCGCACTGTGAGGCATGTGGCACGGTTTTACTGAAACCAAAATGGCTTCCAACTGAGGCGCAAACAAGTTAGTAATCATGTCTCTGTATTACTCACTGTTGACGTTCTGACCAAATGACATTCTTGATGAAATGTTGGCAGCGTTGCCATTTGGTCTTATAATTGTTCTCGGAATTCAACTGTCACATTTGACAGTGACAGAAAACTATGTTTCATATGCCTCGCGTTCACGTCTCTTTCCTGTCAAGACTGACTTCACCCTCCAATTAAAAAAAAAAAAGAAAACTTCTCCATTTCCCTCCATAATCGTCTACCCCATCTGCCATTACCAGAGAATTACAAGTGAAAAAGTTAATTGCCTAACGCGCCGTTCCAAGCCTCATTTGTACGAAAAAAGAAACTTTTTTTTTGGGCCAACATAATTGAAGGTAGTAAAACCAACTCCCATCACAGTACTTTGGCAGCATCCCCTGACAGCCAGCTGCAGAACACAGTAGCAACAACAACATAAATAATTCTTACCGCCGAATGTGGACGCCATTTTTAATGTTCTTGATTACTGCCACCCACCCTTTTTCTCTTTGTTTTGCTTCATCCATCCATACTTTGAGTGCGGATAAGCTGTGCAAAGGAGAGGAAAGCTCTTTCACAGCCTACCTACCGTCATACCACATCGATGAGACAAGGTGGATGTTTCACAGTTGATGTGTGGAAAATTGTCCTTCTTATGTCCTAATAGGGGTTGAATTGTTAACTGAACGAGTGGGGGTGGTTCTCGGTCCTTGGCTCTGTCATTGCCATTTCTACGACGCACATCCATTTTGTCAACTCGAGTTTAATGGCGCTTTCATCCCCAAATTGTGTATAGGTGTGCGAGTGTGTATATGTCTGAATGCCACATCCATGTCGTCGTAGTCGTCGTCGTCGTCGTCGTCCTCATCGCCATCATCATCATTATCATCATCTCCTGTGCTAATTATATGAAAGAGGCACTTAGTTCCTACTTTGGTTCAGATATTCTGTGTAAGTATGTCCTTTATGGCTCTTAATTAAGGCACTGAGGAGTGTTTAATATGTTTCTCGTTTTTATCCGCCCTGCTCCTGCGTCCCTATTCGTTGTTGTGCTATTTGATGTACATTCTTGGTTGATATCCTTGTGCCACTGTGAAGAGGAGATGTTACATACATACATACAGGGAGAGGGGTTTTGTGTCGAATTTATGTGGCACATGGTGCAATTAGTTGAGGGTAAATATGAATGATGTACCTAAAAGCCTGACTCAGAGGGGAGGGTATGCGTTGATGATTTTAAGTAGATCAGCCCTGAAAGTAGAGCAACATTTGGACTCGAAAGTAACTGATATATGTAGCTACTCCTCCACATACGTATAAGCAGTTCTTGTAAGGCGATTGAGTATGAAACAAAAGGACACTTCCAGGCAGCTTCGAAAGAGGGCAATAGGATACCTCGCTTTAATTTTGCACGGAGAGGGCAGGACACTCACTTTGGCTGGAATCCCCCAGGGGTATTCTGTTTCCTGATTTAAGAAATTTTTTTTCAAGAAGCTCGATAGAAGTTTTGACAGTAAAGTTGGGATATGTTACAAACTCCGATGACCTATACAAATTCTTACAACTTATCAACTCTTTCGCTAAATGATTCTTTTGTTAGGTACGTGGAATGGAATGTAAGCTGATGGATTCTGTCAAATTGTACCGAAATTTTGAACAAACAGTTCTGGTTGGGGGCGCGACTATACGTCAAAAGATGAGCTCACTCAGCATACCTATTTGTAAAAAGTTCTGTTTACTGTCTAAATGCATATTGAACACAGTCTTTTTGTAGCCCAAATGATTGTTCAAAATGCGGCAAATAGATGGTTTTGAGATTCTCAGCTCTAATTCCTTGAATTTGAAAGAAGATTTTGGCTGATCTTTGACGAATTTTCACTGAGTTTTGACAGAATCTGTGGTGATCACTATTTTTGGTTGGCCAACATGTTGCTTATATTCTGACGACCCTTTCTAAGATACATTCCATACATTTCAAGAGACTTTTTCAATGCCTGATCCAGTTGCACCTCATTATATCCGAAATTCCAAATTTCAAGCAACTGAGTGCACCAAAGTCTAAATCATCCGATTTACTGTTTTGGTTAACAAATACGCTTTTCAATCTTCGCGCAAATTTGTAGAGTGAATGAGTGCGAGTTCAGAAAATAAACATTTATCATACATTTAGCTCTGCTTCAATTCGTACAAATGTCATAAAATTGACAGTACATCATGTACATATATGTAATTTGCAATAGATGTCATCACTAGAAAGAACAATCACAGAGAGTCCGTCCAGAAAACTCAATTGAACAGTATTTCTAATTTATAATTTTTGACAAGCAGTCAGAATTTGGACTTTCAAAGACGAAGGACTTGAGGATGTGAGTGTAATCGAAATCTTTTCCTATATTCTTGTAGTTAAACCTTTTCCAAAACATGGCATTATTAGCTGTTGAAAGTGAAATCTATCAAACTTCATTGGGATAATGCCCCAAGGTAAGACCAATTAGATAGACTACGAGTACTTATCCCTTCATTTCCCTAGAAACTGATTCAATAACTCCTATGCTGACCTTTGACAGGAGAATTACTAGCAGATTTCTTAACAGAAAGAAGATTGAAAGAAAATTGACAGATACAAATTAGATGTCAAAATAGACGCTACTTACTGTAAGATCAAAGGAATAGGGCATTAATTTCCAACTAGAGACAGGTGTTGTCCGAATATGCACAATACCATAGTTTCGTTCGCTAAACCTACCAAAAGATGACTACTGGAGCAATAGTGATGAAAGTATACACTCTTGTGGTACCCCACTTTCGATATTGTAAACTGGTTTCGTTTACTCTTGTTTTTGTGGCTAGCTGGCTGAACTACGCCTGGCAATTCCCTTATTCGGTTTTTGACGGTTGAAAACATCGGGACAATTATTTTGGTATTTCAGTTCCAGTTCTCCTTTGACATGTCAATGTTTTCTAAATTTCTGTCAGGCAGTATAGTTAAAGGGTAGCTATGTTGGTTTGGTGAAATTTTGTCGTTCATTTAAGTACTAAGGTTCAAACTTCACTACGCGAATGGCCGTATTCACAGACTAAACCAGAAACTGTTCGCTTAAGATTTTCTAAATTAGTCAGCCATTTCTAATGAGAATGAAAGCCTAGCACGTTACGAAGACATCAATTCCCTTCAAGTCTGCAGATGGTACATATGTACGAAAACAGAAGCCCCCAGTCGTACCAAGAATATGCTTGTGAAAACAGAGGCTAGAACCAATAACTGAGGCCGAGTCAAAGACACGAACCTGAACTTCTTTCTCTTATACCATAGAGACGCAAACCATGTCGTCCATGTGTCATGTATAGGGTGTTCAATAAAGACCTTTAATTCTAAATCATTGAAGAACTAAGTATTCATAATATTTTTATAAAACTCCAAAGAACAGAGCATGCGGTTGTTGTTGTCAAAACCTTTTACGAACTTGTGAGGCATGTAGCATGGTCTTGTTGGAAATAATCGCATGAATTCATCAACGACTGACACGTTTTAACCAGATAGTCACTCGTTGTGAAAGAGGGTTGAACCAAAGTCTTTAGATTTTTTGAAGCCCAATGGGACAATATTCCCCGTTTACGTATCTAGATAGCCGAAGACATGGTTATGTGCCTCATCAATGAATCAAATTAACAAACGTTCGACGTTGGCTTCAAACTTTATAAACCTTTGGGTCAAGTTCGTTGTACAAAATATTATATGACTTCGAATCCGCATTCTGAGATCTTTCTCAACTTTTTAGCCGGTAGCACCAACATTTTTGGTCAATCTGGCTGCACAAAGCATTCTCAACAATTGGTCGAAACGTTTAAGTTTAGTGGTCTAAAAAGCGAAAACGAAGGCTACACGTCGATCCAATTCAGTAAGACCTTCGTGAACTTTCTCGCCACCAGCATGGAAACGATCCTGTGTATCCACTTGTACTTCACTCTGCCATCGAAACTCACCCTTTTGTCAGACCATCCATGTAAGTGACAGAAAATGACAGAAGGACAGAAAAGACTTGTCTAGAATGCCATCGAAGCCTGTCGTTCAATTTTTGATGTGAATTTGACAGTCTTCGACCTCTTACCCTGGTAATCTTGGTTTGAACGTTGTTTGAGGCTTAAGACTAAATGTGGCGAAGCTTTTGATCGTGTACTCGTCAATATAAGGTCAACTGAGCAACAAAGCGGAGCAGAGCGGGGTAATAATTTGCGTCAAAGTTTAATGTAAAATGACATCAAGCGGAAGTGTTTTTATTTTGATGATGACAGATTAGATTCCCTGAGTTTGTCCTAAAATGTTAAGTGCTGATGTCTACATACAAACTGCAAAGAAGGCCTTTTTCTTGGTGATACATCCTTACCATGGTTCAGTAGGTGCTAAATCGAATTCCTCCAGTTGCTAGGTCCGCAAAATGATGAAGGTATACCTAAGACAGCAGAGCATTCATCTAAGCAAACAGTCCTCCATCAATTGCCATCGAGCACCTGCAAACGTGAACTAAGCAAATACCCGTGGATTTCCGAGAAACACTCAAAAGCAGATACACAAGAAAACAAAAAAAAGAAACTCTAATCCTCTCATATCGCTTATGTAATTCGTAACAAAACAAACCAGATACTCACTAATCCATCAAATTGTGTGACATCTGCAATTTTATCGCGTGGAATTCCACATAAGGATATCTCTGTACACACACCTTCCCCGTGCACGGGCACATATATCCTCAAAAGCGGGAATATTTCCTATCGATATGTTAATATTTGCAACGACAAAACAAATCCATCTCAAACATACACACATGATTGTATGCAAAGGCAAACACAGATTGCGCTAATAGCCGGCACTGTATACGACTGTCGGTAGGTACCACCTACTATAACTCAGCCACCAGCTACCATGTAGCAGGACCATGTAGCAATTGGTAAATAATCTATCGACGATTGAATAAATTGCCACACTCTCGGAAATTATCCAAACAAAATCTAGTCATGCAGGAATCCATAGGCTCTTCCGGTGATTGCTGCGCGCGAGAATCATGGCCGCCCGACTGCAACCGACAGTCGTAGCTTAACTAGCGGTAAGTGCTAACAAAGTTTTCGCTGACAATTCGTAGCGCTGCGTTCCCAAATTGGATGCCGCGCGTACTTTTTTGATTAGTTTTCGATTTGGAGGAATGCAATTGTCCCGCGAAATGTTACACCAACGGATGCATCAGCATCGCCATCATCACCGTCATCATCGTTGTCGTCATCGTTATCGGCATCGTTAGCCAAAAACTGAGCCCTGCACACCGCTTCAGTGAGATCAATTTATTTGAATAATTGCGCAAATTGTTGGCACAAGGATATCATCACATAGCTTTTATCTATTGATTTTGAAATTATGAGAGCAAACAGAGTGAGATGGAGCCTCGACGCTCTGCCTGCTGTGGTGTTCGTTGTTCATGGCTGATGGTTGATGGTTGATGGCTGATGGCGGGTGCTCTGTTAATGTGAGAAGGAATGGTTGACTTCTGACGATGAATGACGACGAATGACGGATATGGCCGGGTGACTTTTGTTTAGATTTCCAATTAAATTGTTTGATTGCAATCGGCAATATACCGTTATATATGTTTGATGTGTTCGTATCGACGGAAGGGGGATTTTTCGCATTTTATTTGTCACCGTTGAAATGAGGTGTTTAACAATTTAGTGATTGGCAGGAGGGAATGGGATGGAACTTTCGGGAGGTTAGTCGGTCTAAAACTTCTTAGAACTTAGGTGGGGTAACTGGTAGGAGAAGAGGATTGTGAATGCTTGGAGATCTCCAAAGGCTTGACATTGACAGATGAAGTTCATCCGTCATGAGACAGCACGCAGGCTGGTCATCTTTTAGGCCACTTCTCAGCCAGTTTGACTGTTGACATGAGCTGAGTCAATTGGGAGAACGAGTATCAGACATACCTTCTAGGTCTTCGTTCCTCTGAATACTTGGGTCTAGGAATCCAGGTAAACCTGATCCAGGTCAAATTGAATCGTCTTAGCAGGGAAGATGGGTAACACTTTCCTGAAGTGAATGTACGCTGCAATGGTGATCACAAGATTTCTGCCTGAAAGACTACTTAAGACTGCGAATTGTTTGACCTCTATAGTTGAGTTCAACTCCTGGGAAGTCACAGAAGTCGGCACACCTACAATTCTTTCCAACTTAAGGTGGCAAGCACATTAACATCGGTCCCAGGACATAAACATAGGTATCCCTGGCAGGGACTTAGCAGATCTCCACATATTGGCCCTGAACCCAGATGTGGTTCAAATAATTCATATCTGGCCTTTGGTCCTTCAAGTATCTCCTCAAGTATTGCTATCAGCCGACTATACCATGAAGATACTAAAGCTGCCGAATGTACACTTATTCTATGCGAATGGCCCGCTATTGCTCGGACTAGGCTCAAGGCACTTCCACAAAGGCTTCTGGTGTCACCTGGTGCTCAGCTTAAGCAGTCCTAAGCTTCATTCGTGAACTAGATTTTTTAAGGATTAGCAGAAATGGTCTGTGTGAAGCTGTGGTGCTTCTTGAGGCAATTTCACAGTCCGATGGATTGGTATGCTATTGAGCCGTCTATCATGGACCCTATTGCCCAAAGTGCTATGCTTATGCAGTTTGGAGTCTTTTTGGCTTCACTTTCGCTAGAGAGGTACAAGAAAGAGCAGAAGCTAATATAGACGACTTCTGAGTATGGCTTCTTGTTCTGCAAAGCTTCATCGCTGTCGACGGATGAAATCTGCTTAGTGAACTCTGTGTCCATCAATGTTGAGGACGAATTTGACGACACCACATCTGAACTGATGCAAATGGCTTGTAATCTAGCCTTGAGGAGGTGAAAGACTGAGGGCCTGACAACCAGCCACGAAAAGAACTGTCATTGTGCCCTTTCCTGTCTTTGGTATCAGAAGCTCTAAAGCTGGTGACTTTAGAAGTCGTTTTAGAGACTTTTCATACCATGCTCCGCTCCTTCAGGAGTTTCAAAGTTGTTGAATGGAAAAATTAAGGTTCGTGGTATACCGATGATTTGAAAAGTATTTTTGCAAATATTTCAAGCAGAAGTACATGTCATTGGACTAGGAGCCCGCATTTATAACTTTTCAGACAGTCTAGTAGCTCTATTAACCCTTAAATCCTATACATCAAGGTCTAGGTTTGGTTAGAGGTACGACACGAGTGGAAGGGATTCACAAATTCTTATGTGAGACCCATGAGAGAGAGATGTCTCTTGTCTATTGGCTAACCATACTTTTGTCAGAAATGGGTAAGGTAGGTCCCTATGTCATTATTTGGCTTCTTCTAGATCAACGAAGAAGTGTTTCGTGGGAAACTTAAATCTAAGGTGTACGGCACTAGGATTTTGACAGAGAAAGTGGAAAATGTCCTCGTAGACTTCCTCACGTCTAGAATAACGAAATAAGCCTTTTTCGTTTTTTTTTTAACTTTTTCATGTGATATCGCATAGCCCTGAGAGAGAGATTTCCTATCCTACTTTTGCCACACAAATATCTAGCGAGGACCATTTGGTGCTTGCCTACCTTAGAGCCTTTACCCTAGCTTCAATCCGAAGTATGCAAGGCACCATAAGGCCCAAGGTGAGGGCTTAGTCTGATAAAGATTCCGAACTGGAAATATATTTGTGAACAAGGACCCAGAAGAGTGCAACCTTTTTTGTGATTCAAGAATCTTTAGGTCTCTCCGACAGGGCCTAGAACCTCGGACTTTATTTCGATCGGAGAAATAGCTTTTATTGTTAACTGGGTGTCGATGAAAAAGGCTATATATACCTTCTTGTGGTACTCGTACTGCCTTGAAACGTAGTCTCACACACAGGGGGCTACTGTCACTGCTTGGACGACACTGCTTTGGTTCGGCAAACAAATTGATTTGGAGATCTCCAGTCTAAGCGTACACTATCGCGAGTTGGTGAACTGATCGCTTTTCTAATCTTCCTTGTTCTAGAAAGAGCTCATGAAGAATCTCCTGAAACCTAGGTACGGAGACAGATAATCCGTGGTAGACACGGATAGTAAATATATTCTCTGGATCATTGGATAACCTCTTGTCTTTCGTCCTCAAGTATTTGACGGACTTGTTCCCAGAGTAGGAATAGTTGTCGAAGCTTGAAGCAAGACATCTAGCGGAAGCAGGTTGAGGATAGTCCCCAATCCTCCAGAAGTATGGTTCTCATGGCATTTCTGGTTCACCGCTTTTCCTCTGAAACTAAGCTAGTCTAAGCTGGTTTTGGACCGTTCCAATCTGCTCCAAGGTCTTGTTTGTTTGCAGGCTCTCCTTTCCTATTCCAACTAAAATGTGCAAGTCCTGCTGTTGAGCAGGTATAGGGATGGAAACCACCTTCGATACAGTGCCACTGCTTTGCATATTTTCAACTCAAAAAAGGCTCGAAAAAAACTTGACAAATCCGTCCCATAAGGCACTCCATGACTCGAAACAAATTTACACAAATGTCATAAACGTGCAAACACCCGAATAAAAAGAGAACCGGAAACATTAAATTGTAATCCCCTTCAACAATTACCAATCTACATCCGAAGGACTATACCTACATCGTACTCGCATCCCCTTCCCAATTATTTAAGTGCGCATAAATTAGGCAATTATTTGCCCACATTTATCAAATAGAGGTTTCGTCTGAATGGATTGCCCTCCTAATTCACTCGCCTGGGGTGAGCCATTCCAATAGGAGTGTTTATACCCAACCCTGTGGCGGCAAACAAGCAAGTGCGTAGCACAAAATTGATTCCTACACCCCGTCGTAATAGGACTAATCAACCCTTGAAGGCACCGCACCATTCGGCGCAACCTTGTATCTATTTGGGTTAACACCCGAGCAGAAGAGAATCTCTCTGGAGACTTACCGCACGTTTAATTAGAAGAATCTCCTGCGGCAAGGAAGCTTCTCGGAGAACGGATGCGCCCAACCAAAGTTGAATAACTTCTCTCGCCAAAGCCAGGCAATTAGCAGATCATCTTTCTTCCCTTGGAATGGGATATCCATTGTTTGTCTCTCGTTTCTCTGTAAGCGTTATGCATTCTAGAGGGTTGTTCGCAGGGGATGGAACCGACTTTCGCCAGAGGTGATGACGAGGATGATGACTATTGGCACCGTGTCTGGCTGTAAGCCATCGGTCAATTGTTTGGATTATTTTCTGGTGAATTATTGCGTGTTGACACATATGGTGTCGCATTCTTTGTGACGCGAGCGTAATGCGCTCCGAATGTGCTGCCACATGAACGAGCCGAAGGATCATGCAAAGCTGTTCGGGCGATTAAATTGAAATCAGAATTTGTGATAATGGCTGGGGATGGTGATTCCGTGATGCGGGATGGATATTCGTGTTGTTTCTGTTTTTTTGGGACACAATTTCGCAGCATATGGGCTGAGTAAACAGTGTCGGACGACACAATCCGAATTGATGTGCATTAGGGACGTTTACTGCGATGGGGGACTCGCTCAGGATGCGAGAGTCTTTGCGAATTCGAATGTTGGAATTTGGAAGCTGATGTTCGATTTGAATTATAATTATAATTGCTTACTTCGATTAGAAGTAGAGTCTGGCAGCGGGTGACCTTGGTACTCGGATACTGCCAATACTTTCAGCAACCTAAAAGGAGACGGTCGTAGACGGACAACGACCAACGTGCACTCCTTAAATGCGAAAAGGAATTAACAATATCAGCTAGTGAGCTCTACATGCAGTCAAGGTAGAACACAGAGGTCCTTCCTAAATGCTAAAGATCGACTAAGTAAGTCCACCAAAGTTCAAATCATCGGATTTGGGTTTGTGGTTCAAGTTTTTTGTTTAATTTCGCCCATTTGACCCAAATCGCTGCGGGAGAGGAGAAATGAGTCGATATTGCTGAGTTCTTCTCCATCCTTCCTCGGGGTATACCCCAATCCTTTCCGAATGCTAAATATCGACTAAGCAAGTCCACCAAAGTCTAAATCATCCGATTTGCGTTGTTTGGTCAAGTTTTTTGTTTAATTTCGCCCATTTGACCCAAAACGCTGAGGAAAAGGAGATATGTGGCGATATTGCTGAGTTCTTCTCCATCCTTCCTCGGGGTATACCCCAATCCTTCCCAAATGCTAAATATCGACTAAGTAAGTCCACCAAAGTTCAAATCATCGGATTTGGGTTTGTGGTTCAAGTTTTTGTTTAATTTCGCCCATTTGAGCCAAGTCGCTGAAGGAGAGGAGATATGAGTCGATATTGCTGAGTTCTTCTCCATCCTTCCTCGGGGTATACCTCAATCCTTCCCGAATGCTAAATATCGACTAAGTAAGTCCACCAAAGTTCAAATCATCGGATTTGGGTTTGTGGTTCAAGTTTTTTGTTTAATTTCGCCCATTTGACCCAAATCGCTGCGGGAGAGGAGAAATGAGTCGATATTGCTGAGTTCTTCTCCATCCTTCCTCGGGGTATACCTCAATCCTTCCCAAATGCTAAATATCGACTAAGCAAGTCCATCAAAGTCTAAATCCGATTTGCGTTTTCTGTTAAAGTTTTTTGCTTTATTTCGCCCGTTTGGCCCAAAACGTTGAGGGAGAGGAGATATGTGGCGATATTGCTGAGTTCTTCTCCATCCTTCCTCAGGGTATACCCCAATCCTTCCCAAATGCTAAAGATCGACTAAGTAAGTCCACCAAAGTTCAAATCATCGGATTTGGGTTTGTGGTTCAAGTTTTTTGTTCAATTTCGCCCATTTGACCCAAAACGCTGAGGGAGAGGAGATATGAGTCGATATTGCTGAGTTCTTCTCCATCCTTCCTCGAGGTATACCTCAATCCTTCCCGAATGCTAAATATCGACTAAGTAAGTCCACCAAAGTTCAAATCATCGGATTTGGGTTTGTGGTTCAAGTTTTTTGTTTAATTTCGCCCATTTGACCCAAATCGCTGCGGGAGAGGAGATATGAGTCGATATTGCTGAGTTCTTCTCCATCCTTCCTCGAGGTATACCTCAATCCTTCCCAAATGCTAAATATCGACTAAGCAAGTCCACCAAAGTCTAAATCATCCGATTTGCGTTTTCTGTTCAAGTTTTTTGCTTTATTTCGCCCGTTTGGCCCAAAACGTTGAGGGAGAGGAGATATGAGTCGATATTGCTGAGTTCTTCTCCATCCTTCCTCAGGGTATACCCCAATCCTTCCCAAATGCTAAAGATCGACTAAGTAAGTCCACCAAAGTTCAAATCATCGGATTTGGGTTTGTGGTTCAAGTTTTTGTTCAATTTCGCCCATTTGACCCAAAACGCTGAGGGAGAGGAGATATGAGTCGATATTGCTTATTTCTTCTACATCCTTCCTCGGGGTATACCCCAATCCTTCCCAAATGCTAGATATCGACTAAGTAAGTCCACCAAAGTCTAAATCATCCGATTTGGGTTTCTTTTTTTTTTTTTTTTTTTTTTATTATTATTTTATTATTTCACTAAGTTTACAAATATATGTATCATATGCCTTGACCTGCGAAGCCCAGTGGCTTATCTGCAGGAGATTATTTTCAAAAATTATTTAAGACTCAATCATCTACGTAAACATTTAAAAAAAAATTTTATGTAATTTAGTTTTTATAATTCAGATTTTTAAAGAATGCTTTTGAATTTAAATATTATTAATTAAGTTGAAGTTTTAAGTTTGAAGTAAAAAGTTATGTTATTTCTTCAAAAAAAAATTGTTTTAATCTTTGTTTTTGGGCATTTATTTGGTGGATGTTTCTCAAGTCTTGAGGAAGATTATTTAGCACATTCGGCACAGTGCACATCAATCGTCTTCTGCCGTATTCGTTGATAAGTGCTGGGAGTTGATACATTCCTTCGACTTGTCTTCTAGTACCAAACGGATGAGTAATTGGTCTGCGAAAATTTGCATCTTCATAGTACTCCAAGGCCACAGTCATATTGAATATTTATTTTACTCTCAGCATACTTATGTTAGAGACGTTCCTTCTCGATAGAATTTTGGCTGCACTGTTTTGAATATTTTGCAGTTTTTCTATGTGTGTTTGCGCTGCACCTCCCCATGCTAGTACACCATAACGTAGCCTCGACTCTATAAGCGCGTAGTACACTTGTTTTTGTATACTTATCGGAGCTTTGTACTGCAGACAAGCGAGCGCAAACAAGGATCCTCTCAGCTTATTCCGTAAGTGGTTTATGTGAGGCTCCCAAAGAAAATGGCAGTCAATGATGATACCAAGATACCTGTAGGTATTCACGACTTCAATTTGTTCGGACTCAAACGAGCTGTCACATTTATATGTCTTCAGGACAATTTGCGGTGCTTGGAACTTCGGGCTTCGAATATGCATGAGCTTAGTTTTTGATTCATTTATTATAAGCCCATTGTCATGACACCATTTAGCAGCTTCATCGAACTCCTCCTGCATCACCTTTGTTGCTTCTTCCAACGATTTATTACATACAATGATTGCCGTATCATCAGCAAATGCGAATGGTGTACTTCGTTTCAAACATTTTAGCATTTCATTTGTGTACAAAATAAAAAGTAGAGGGCCAAGCTTCGAGCCTTGTGGCACTCCATATTGTACTTTATGCTCAACACTACAGCGATTCTTAATTTGTACACTAAAAGTTCTTTCTGCAAGATAATTACGCAACCAATACGATAGCTTGCCTCTAATTCCTACCTTTTCCAAAGCGCTGATAAGCTTTTCGTGGTTAAGTGTGTCGAATGCCTTACTAAAATCCAAAAACAGGACAAGTATATGGTGCCGCTTGCTTAGGGCAGTATTAATTACGTTTGCGAAATCGCCAAGAAGTTTGTTGGTGCTCTTTCCCTTTTGAAATCCGTATTGACTTTTGCTGATCAATTTGTGTTTTTTTACGAAATGGTCATGTTTTTTGTTAAATTTGGCCCATTTGACCCAAAAGGTTCATTTTTGTTTGACCATGTTTTACGGAGAGCTTCCAAAGTGTGATCGTCAACTTTGGCTATCCAAAGTGTGGCTATCAACTGTCACCTTAGGGGATTCCACTCTCAGAGTTGTACTAAACTCTTTAAAATATTTGCCCAGCTCATACTTTATGGCACAGCCTCTCCAGCCTGCAATCAACTTAGCCACCGCACAGGATAATGTTTAAAAAAAATAAAATAAACGAGAATTTTTTTTTTTTTAAATATCTCATCCTGCAGGATCGTCAAAAAGTTCTGTTCCCTAGCCGTCCAATCCCCCTTCGGATAGATTCAATAATTCTGTCTGTCTCTTGCCCAGAGGGGGTAATATCGAGAAGAAAAAAACCGTCCACCGCCATGGAAATATATGAATTTTTCTAAATAAAGTGCAATCGAGTGTATTAATCCAATTGAATTTGTTTTGAATAAATAATACCGTTAACTAATGCTCTCTCCCATAACAATAACAAAAAACAACCCAACAAGCAGCAGTCTCATCAAAAATTTGCCCCTAGAGAGTGGCTGGGTACCGAGGGTGGAATAGCGCGCACATTCACACGAGGACGAGTGTGTTCGAATCGACGAGGAGCGAAATCCTTTTTTTACGCGTGTATCTGTGCCTAATAAATCATCATACAAATCAGATTATGGGATCAGATACAGATACAGATGTGTGTATAGGTTGATATATTTTAAACAATCAACGATTCACGTATTTGCCTTGGACGTGTTGGAATCTCCTGGTTTTTTTCTGGTTGTTTCCTTGTTTGCGGTATTAAAATTATTCGACTAGAAAATTTCAACACACCGAGAAGAATTGAAATGTTGTTAGGTGTGTGCGCGATATGTGTATGTTTATGAATAAATTTTTACGCATGAATTACGGATGCGAAATGAAGGAGATGCAGCGCCTGAAGGTGTTACCAAATGAGGGTATAATGCTGGTGTAAACATGGTGTCTTGAGGCACCTCATGTGAATATCAAGTTGGAGCACAGAGTTTTGCCAACGTTTCATTGCGAAATGGTGGGGATGAGGTCATTTGGGTTCAGGACGTTCTTGGGTTCAAGAGCATGCTTGGGTGGCGCGGGGAACCTGTCCTCGGTACTTAGCTAACTGGCTTCAGTTGTGCACTCTAAGGCGGTTGAGGTCCTCTTTTACCTATGCGCGCTTCCTAAGGCGTTGTATCTCTGAAATTCGAAGACTCTACGGGCCGGAGCATGTGCATCCATCCGCTGTTCATGTTCTAGTCATCTTAGACGACTGATGGCCAAATTCTTGAATACGTCGATGGTGCTCTACCGCTCGTATGGTTCGTCGTGGAATCTCCTCCTCCTCCTCCAAGAATCGTTCTCTCGAAGTTACATAGATAGACTGGCATGTTCAGTGCGGATCTCCTCAGTTGTTTGTGATAGGACTCCACTTCTCAACTGCCTTCTCAGGCCAAAGAAGCAGGCATTGCCAATAGTTATTCTTTGTTTCGAAATTTGTAGCAAAGCCGAGGAAGACAAAGTCCCTTACCTTACCTTACCTTGAAGCTGTGTAGCTGTCAATTATGACGTTCTCTTCAATTCGTCCATGTTGTGTGTCCCTTTGAGTTGACAGCTTATTCTTGGTTTTGCAGCGGATCCCACATTGACAGCTTCCATTTCAATACTGGGAAACGTTCCAATGCCAGGCTGCTGTGTTCTGCTAATACTCTCGATATCGTTGCTATACCGTAGGAGTTCCACAGATTTTTGAAAGATTGTGCCTCCAATGTTAAATTTTGAGTTTCGCTCAAAAACGAATGCCGTGACAGCGCGTAACCTTGTCTAAATCCTTTTTGACATCGAAGATCTCGGTGAGTTCGCTGGTGAGTTCACCCTGCACAAGCGAACGAGTTTCGGACGACTAGACATGGCTCGCCTCTGTGAATGCTGTCATATGCTGCCTTGAAATCGATGAAGAGGCAGTGGGTATCGATTTGTACTTTTTTTCTGTTGCAATGTCAAAATTTGATCGAAATTTGATCTTGGACTGGGCTGACGAAGTGTTTCAGCCGTTCACACAAGATGGGAGATACGGTTTTGTACGCGATGTTGAGGAGACTCTGGAGCAGACGAGGATCTCGTTTCTTGTGGATCGGACAAAAGATGCTGAGATTCCCTTCATTAGGTATTCAGTCGCCTAAGCATATTTTAGAGATGAGGTCCATAGGTGCTTTAAACAACTTGGTTTGTAGCCAATCAGACTCACCAGGCTTGTTGGACTTAAGTTTGTGTCTTGCTATCAATACTTCGATTTGATCACCGAAGATCTCACTGAGTTTGGAGGGGTATAGTTCCGGAAGGAGTTGCTCTTGCAACGTTTTTCTAGATAGAAACGGGCATTGGTTTCGACCTGTTTGGGGAGCTATTAGCTTGTATATCGCTGGCAACTAAAGTACATGGTCTTCATCTCAGAAATGGTAACGAGATGCGGCAAAACTGTGTCCTTAATACATTGAGTCCTTCGAACTAGTCCGATGTGGTAGACAATTGAAAGTACTTTGTCTATTCCACAAACAGTTTCGATGAACCGGACTCTTTGAAGCCAGGTTGGACTCCTTTTCTAGCTGAGAGAGTCTCAAAATTTCTGTGAACTTAGTTAGGGAAATGATCCCTAATCGTGACTTATTTTTCCAGCTCTTCTCGGATTAAGTGCTGGATTAGCCCTCAGAATGGTAGTTAGTCAAGCTTTCTCCTCCTTCGTGTCGTGGCCTCCAGTAAAAGGTGGCTCGCATTGTGCAGATTAGAGTTAGTGGTTGCTTGCTAAGCTGTGGAAGCTTGAAGGTTGGTATTTTCGTTTTGTCTGTAAGTGTCATCATTGTCTAACCCTGGAGACATGGTGCAGGACATGTAGTCCTTGAAGGGATCTCAAGGTGCGCGTCGCATATTCTATGCAGAAGTTTCGGTCTTTCTTTCTAAGCTGAACTAAGTCCTTGAGGTGATCAACAGATTAACAGAACTTGAACTCGAAAGATCTTTGTTGGGCCTTCGGCCGTATCGGTAGTGGTTCTATTTTTTGGCTCAGTGAATGGAATTTTTGACGTTGAGGGTACTGGTCCAATCGGACCAGAGGACATCCATTGTACGTTGAGTGTAACTACAAGTACCCAATGCTTTCAATCCAATCCTACGCAAACTTCTTGTGTTGGACGTGCTTTTAACATGAAGTAGGATTGAAGGCATAGAAGGATCGTTGTCTCCTTCAGTGTACTGATCAAGTCTGTTGTATAGAATTTCTTCCAGCACTTTCCCCACTGTGTCTCGCATGCACAGTGGTTTGTTTGACGATGGTTCCTCTGAGGATTTCTCCAGCTGGATCGAACTTCTCTTCTGTTTACCAGGCAACGGGAAGTTGCACCATCCTTCCACAGGATCAGCTGGGTCATAGAGCTCCAATGGCCAATATCACTTTCTATCTATGACCAGAGAACTGTTTTGATCCTTGCTCGACTCCTATAAGTTATCGACTTCATCGAACCGAATGGCGATCGCTCAGTTCTCTTCCTGTCGTCGGGACAGGAAACTGATGTAATCCTTAGGTGTTCGGCTTAACAGCAGATCACGTCAATCCCTATCGTGAAACTGTGAAAAAGCACTCAGATTCTATTAAATGTAAATTATTGAATTAAATTTCAACAGCCTTCGCGCAGCCCGCTCTAAGACCCTTGTAATCCATTTCAAAACGTGCTGCGGCTCACCCCTCGAATTATCCTTTGAAAATTAAGCAATAAACGGCAAATAAAGGACGTCAGTCAGTCGTATGCAAAGAGCGTCCTGCAATAAAAGGAAAACACCATGAAAATATAATTCGAGAAAATTTGATCATCTGTGTTGACACAGAGATCATCTTTTGTCATTGTGTGCTCTGGGTGCTCTGGGTGCTCCGTGTGTCCTTGCTTCTTGCCCTACTCGCATTCAGTTAATCGTCGTCATCGTCCTGAGTACAATGTTACGGATAAACAACCCGTAACCGTGCAACAATGAATACAAATCACCACCATTCCAGTCGTCATCGTCGTTGTCGCCCTCTCGTCTCAAAAGCGTTTCCTAAAAGGATCAACAATAAATCCAATCCCTCTGGTGTTTGTGGAGGGTGAGTGGTGGCACTGCGATGACAAATAATATAATTTGCACCCTTAATTGCAGACGGAATCCAAGGGGTAAGTTACACTTACACGCTCTACTTCCATACCACAAAATGCCGACAAGGACAACGATGAGGAGGAGAACATTTAAGCAATCATCTGTTCGGTATTAGGCACGATGAGATCCGAATGGACTGAGTACTAAGGACTCGCAGACCAAACAGATGAACAGATGGGCTAAACGACAGCGCACAACACAATCAATTGGAATTTGTATTTGGAACCGTATTAGCTGGTGTGGTGTCCTGCGTCACAGCAGGAGAAGGGTACGCAGAGTCCTAGAGCAAACAATCCCATTGCTGGTGCGTGGATAAGGTGCATCTTAAGGGGGTGGTTTGTGTGCGCCAACTGATGCACTCTTACACGAATTGTGCGTATCCACTTCAGTGTGAACGACACGATGCAATGCCATCCACTGTGCTCTGTGAGATGATTGTGAGATGAGTTATGGACATGGACACACCACTCGGCTGGGTTAGGATATGTTGGTTAAATAAATGTTTTCCTTTGGACGCCTTCACGCACAATAACGCACTTGAAGTGGTTTGTAAGTGTCGAGAGGAGTTGTACGTGATTAAGTGGCCCGATGCTCGATGAGGTGAAGTGAACGACTGAATTAGTTAGTGGAGTACCGACGAAGGGGGTCTTGACGAGTTGATTACAATCATAATAAGGAGTTAATTGTAAATGGCTTATGTTGGCTCGTCGACTCGTCGATCGTTTGCTGGGCTCTATTACATTCTCAAACAAAGTCCCAGGCCCAGGTTTGTTCTTCTTTGAAAAGGTGCTAGAATTAGGTTCTTGCTTGCTGTCCTTAACCGTTCTGAACCATTGGCCATGAACCATCACTTCATAGGAGGACACTGACTGAGCTAGACAGGCTCAGAGAAGGAGGCGAATGAATAGTCACAGTAGGGTAGACCTAGCCAAGCTTCATTGTTGTTTTCATCTTATCGTAGACTGGCCACTGGACATCAGGTTACAATATCTAGAGGAGGAAGCTACAAAGCTGTTGCCGTCACTCCCAAGTCACCGGGTCTTTCGAGCTGTGTGCAGATTTTTTCGGGCGTTCTCCAAAGGGCTATCGAAGCCATTTGAATATGTCCCTGACAAGGCATACCTTCTTAAGAGAGCAACTTCGGTTACTGACTAAGTTTCAAGAGATTTCCCTAGCTCTTCATTCAATCTGTTCTAGCTCGACTTTCATGGGTTTCCAACAGCCCCTTGCTCTGGGTGAAATCAGAAAAGCAATTAAAATTTAATTGAAAAGCAATTAAATTTTCAAGCATTCGCTGCATTAAGACTGATTAGCTACAGTATTTTGGAACGGATACGTGGTTTGTTGCTGCTTGGAACTATAAAAACTCTCAGTCCGACTCGACACGAATTAGTATTTCCATTTGTAAGCAGAGAGTGCTACTGATCATGCAGTTGGTAATCGTGGGCTGCTCGTTGTTCGCTTTGGTTTTGGCTGACATCAACGCGGATTTACAGATTTTTAAGGGAAAGGATGCTAAAAACGGCAGCTATCCCCATCAAGTCGGACTCTTCATGGAAAGATCGGGCGGCATGTTTATGTGCAGTGGTTCTGTAATATCTCAAACGTGGATCATCACCGCAGCCCATTGTGTGGAGGAGTGAGTACAATTCAAATGAATCTATTCTGTGAGCGTACTATATATGTGCATATAGCTATCCAGTTGGCAAAATTACGGCCTTCTTGGGAAGTGTAGGGTTGCATCAAGGAACCGAAAGGAAAGCACTCAAAAAAATTGTTCACCCACAATGGAACGTGAAGGATCCGGTTGCTGGAAATGACATAGCATTATTAGAAATTGAATCCATTAGCTACTCAGATACGATAAAAAATATTAGCTTGCCGCCCTTATCGGAGTCGAACCTAGATTATGAAGGACACATTGCTGTCAGCTCGGGATGGGGATTAATGAATAGGAGTAAGATCAGGCTGGTGTGTATGCGTTGAGAAGGTTTTTTGAATCCTTTTGCTTATTCCAGCTTCTATTCCTGATATTCTGCAATATACCTATCTACTAGTTATCAGCAACGAAGCCTGCTCCAAGGGATTCATTTTCGAGATACCTATAAGGAAAGAGCTCATCTGTGGCGCTGATCCTGACGGGTCTACAGGTTGTATGGGCGATTCTGGTGGACCACTCGTTGACGTGAGCAGTAAAACCTTAATTGGCATCACTTCATTTAGTCCGTCTGGGGACTGCGGCACTACACATTTTGGAAATGCCTTTACGCGTGTCACCTCGTTCAGACAGTGGATCCACGACAACACTGGAATTTAGTCTTGATTTTGAATCTAAATAAAATCTATCTGCAAGCTTAAGCTTTTTATTGTGGCTAAGCTGCAGAATGAGGGAATGGTTTTCATACGTAAACCCTAGCAGGCCTCCTATCGCGTATCAGTTATCCTCCAACCCATCTAAACTGTTGGAGCGATTGCTGAATAGCCAGTGAAGGGAATAATAAGGACATCATTCCATATTTTAGTACATATTTAGTACAAGGCTTAAACAACGCCATGAATCATATTTTTTGTGAAGTTTCGAAATATTATCTTCTACAACTGATTACCATGTAATTGGTGAGATGCATGTAATTACTTACCAGTGACAGCGCTTCTAGAAAACTCCTGATTTGCCCAAGTATAACTTCACTTACTTACCTATTTGGCAGGATCCCGTCTCCCTGAGACATGACAACCCTCCACTCTCTAGGTGTCAACTCAAAACAAAGGTGTTGTGTAATAGGTCCTGACTTAGTTCGGAACTGATTGCCTCCCATCAGTGAACTTTAAGGTCAGCTAAGGTCACAATCGAAACTCAAACCATCCAAATCGATGTTCACCCTATTCACAAGCATCAATGTGAATGCCAACTATGGCAGAAGCTGGCAAGCTGTGAGATTCATTCCAAACTCGTCCGATTGTTTAAGATGATGATGGACAACGACCGCTGCTCCATCTAGACTCACATCAATCAACGGTGTTGACATTATTGACTTGAACTCAGCGGAAGCTGTCAAAATGGTGGCGTATGTCATCATTGGGGTGACAATAGTAAGATATGTCATTTAAGGCTTAAAGGTCCATTCACAGCTCGGAGACCTGCGAATGTGAATGAGCGAATATTTGCAAATTCTGACATTTCATTCAGAGACACTTTTATTCTAGTCGCAGCAATCTGCGAACTCTACCTGTCATTACCGAGTAAGAAGCCCAAAAGCCAACGAATTGTGAGATTAAACTCGCGCGAATGTTTTGGTTCACATTGTGTGGAAGGTGAACTGAAACTTTGACAGTTCGCCAAAATTATTCGCCTATTCGCGGAAAAATAAGCGAATTGGTAATTTCTTCACAGAAACCGATTGAAATTCAACTTTTTTTTTATGTCAATCGATAGATAAATTAAGTTCTGTTCCTTTGGAATAGTAGAATTGCCAATGGCGGGCTTATTAATGTGCTAATGGCATTCGCAAGTCGCTGAGCTGTCAATGGCCCTTAAGTCCGCACCAACACTTCCGGCTGACACTAGGCATTGAGTTGTTCTTTAGGTAATGTAGGAGCTGAATAGTGACAGTTGACCGAGGTTGGGATTTGGCGGGCGTGGCAATCGATAGGAACAAGGTGCAGTCGAAGACTTATGACAGATAACTGAAAAAACCGAAATGGTGTGGCCAGGTGGTGCAAGAAAAAACCTGGTAATCTTAAGTATCTTGAAATTTCTTTATTTATTTGTTTGGTTTTGGTTTTTTTTTTCTTTCTTAATCAATTATTTACAAATTAATTTATTCACTTAATTTATTACTCACGTATCACACATAGCGGGTATCTTAAGAACTTAATATTGTACCTATTTACAATTGGTTTTAGTGTTTTCAATATATTTAAATTCTCTAAAACAGAACAAATAAAGTAGAAAAGTTTAAACAAATCTTCTCGTTTTGCTCCTGCCAGTCACTAACTTAATACAACTTAAAAATCTGACTAGATTCTGGATTTTAGATTAGCCTTGCTGGGCCGACTATTGCCATCAAACTAACTAGAACCACTATTGGCCGAAGCTTTAGATCGTTCCTTGGCCTCTTGTTGTGCTTTCTTGGATCTTTTCCATTTCATTCGACGATTTTGAAACCAAATTTTCACCTGTGTCTCGGACAACATCAGACCGCTGGCCACCTCAAAACGTTTCGGTCTCGAGAGATATTTATTTTGTTTGAATTGCTTTTCCAATTCCAACAATTGTTGGGATGTGAATGCGGTTCGTGGACGTCGGGTTTTACCCAAAATCGCATGATGTGGATAGGCGGCCAATTCGGGAATACGATGATGCAGCATACCGGCTCGAGCGAGAAATTCGAATGGCAGGTGCGATTGTACAAAACTATGACCCATGGGCAGCTGCAAGTTGAGAAGAGAGGATTGCCAATCTTCAGTCAAATGAAATTGCTTCACTCTATCTTCGTTGCAACTCACCGGTATGGGTTTACCAGATGGATCCAATGGTCGATGGAATGCGGAACCTCCTTGTGGCAATAGCTGGTATGGATGTACACCGGCGTAGAGGGAAAAGTCTTGAGGTCTACTTGATGGACTATGCGGGGGAATTGGTTTCTTGAATTCATCGTGGAACTCCATTCGCATGCTTATGTGATGTTGGTCCTCACAACCCGGACTAATCGGCGGACTAGATCGATGTGAAGACGTTGGAGATTCGGATCTATAACAAATGAAAATGAAACAATTGTTAGTAAAAAAAAAAACACGGTTTTAATTGAAGATTGTGGGAATATCGGTCCTGAAAATGTCAAGCTGGGTAAACCGACTGTCTACGGACAGGAAGCTACAATATCAATGTCTAAACAGAATGTCAACATAGACAATTTAGTTTATCATCTCTGGAAGAGCCAAGAAGACTAGACCCTGAAGGTGCATGGAGTTTGTCAAAGGCTCATGCAATCTCCTGAAAAGTGCATCGTTTGGTCCATGGTCTCAATTGCGTCGAACCCTTGAAGGATTGCACAGAGGAGAGCGACGTGACGTGCGTAACCTCACCCGACTTAACGTACATGACTGGGTGCAGCTGATGTCTGGAGAGGTTTGTCCTATTTTCTAAGTCTTTCATAAAAAAAACTTTGTTGCTCCAAGACGGAAAATAGGTTGACTTCATGTTGTTCCAAGTGATCTACAGAAACTTCAAATCGTTGCATCTGTACATGTATCTCGAATTTTCTGAATAACTCTTGCAAGAGACATTTTGAATTATTTAGCGAAGGTTTGTATTCAGATTTTTGAAACTCACAAGCTAATCGTAGATTTTTGATATAAGCTGTGACAGAGATGTCACGATACTAACAAAACGCTGAGCAGAACTGTCAGAAAAGTCAAAAATTCAGAGTGAAGTCAGTCAAGATTCGGGATTTCTTTAGTCGCTATCCCCTAACCCAAGTAGGTCGACCGATAAATCATGGATCGGAGTAGGGAATAAGGAATGTTTATAGCAATGGATCATAAAATGTCAGTTCAGACGAGAAAATTCAAAAAGTGACGTTCAAATGTCTAATTCACCACGGTAGACTCCGGAATTCTGTACGTCAAAGGAGCTGCGTTGACACTCCTAGTAACTTCGCGAATTTTGTCCGGATTCCTTTTGGGGAACTGCGAGTCCTTATGAAATTGATTTGATTACTGTCAAAGGAATTGCTAAATCCTGCGAAAAGGAAAAAAGATATCCACACAAACAGAACTTTTACAAATGTATTTCTTCATGGAAGACACGTATCCTTAACCAAGTTGGGTTAACTTAGGGTTTTCATTGTCGAAAGAAGACTATGTGAAACGTTGTAGTACTTGAAACTATGGCTGAAGGACACAAATGATCACAACCTCCTTAAACTAACTCCGGGCTACGTTTTCAAGGTCCAATATTTGTACATTGCAGAACAGTTTGTTCTGACCATGAAGTTGAGCACATTGCGGAATATGTTCCATCTTGGGTCTCCGTAAAGTATTTTGAAGTGTTTCACCAGATCGCAGTGTTCCTAAACAAGATTTCGAAGGGTCTTAGGCTGATATGAGTATTACGTGCAACACAATGAGGAAATAGTCTGTAGCTTAAGTAGAGTACACCCAATCAGCCCTAAACTGAATACCAATTAACTCCACCGATCCCAAAGTCAAAAAGCGTCATAAAACCAAAAACCTTCTTAGATTTCCCAGATTCAATACCAAAATATGGGGAAAATTGTACAGTTTTATGGCAGTTCTTGACTTTCATTTAGTTTAGGCCTGATAGTGCGTACTCTACTTAAGTTCCTGTTGTTCGTTCAAGAAGTGCAATGAATTTTGGAATTGAGAGCCCAAGTTCTGCCATAAAGACATCTACTGACCCACAACGCTCTACCGGATTCCTTGACATCTGAACAGAGTGACATAAAGAGGATTGATAAAGATTTTCCTTGGATGAGACTACATTGATAATATCGTCCTGTGTTTGACACTGATTACGGTCGTCAAGTGACCAGCTGTCAATAAGTCTCTCAGCAGATGACATACTTGTCAATATTTTCTCCTCAAAAATGACATGCGAATGTTTCCCACAAAGTTGCTTGGATAAACTAAAGGATAAGTTAAGCGACTTTCATTTGAAGAGTTTGGTTGACTTATTTTCAAGTTCCTACACTCTTAGGCGAAGAGTGTTACTTTAAACGTCAATGTTACTTCAATCATCGGACATAAAAGGCGAGAACCTGTGTCTCGTATTTCTGACACTAAGACCTTGTTTACTTCAAAAAGCATAAACGTCAAACAAACTGCAGACACAGGTAAATTTTTAATGCTTCATCGACAGTGAATGGAATGGATGTCACAAAAGTAAACGCTTATGTCTATCCACTAGCCATTAGCTACTAGCCCCTGGATGCAATTGTTTTCAATGCAATTACACGTTCACTGCGGATGAAATGCGGATGAAAGCGATATCGAGTCATCGAACCTCTTCATCTACCCCTTTCACTGGTTACGATTCATTAAGACCTTGTTTACACGGTTAAAGCCAAAATAAATATCAAAATGTCATCGAAAGTACATTTGTAGATGTAATCATACCTTTGACAAACTTTTGAAAAGAGGAAATCACTGAAAGTCTTACTCTGTCGCAGTCACTTAATATACACTCAAAAAAACCAATCTGTCATACTTAATAACATTCGCGAATTAGATAAAAACAAATTGCGAAATTATTGGCTAAACAAATAACTACCATTAAGTGTAGGTAATTAACCACTTAACGTGTTTTTTTTTAGCTGTTTACACTTCAATCTATGTAACTTGCCGGCCAATAATGCAATCAGTCTCGTAATTGACACAAGAATTAATGTATCGACGTAGACTTTAATTTCACAAATATTGGAGTTGTTACGATTATGACTTATGCCTAAGGTACACATAATATTTTAGTCACAAAAACTATATTTAACTTGGGTGAGGATAAAAATGCGTCATATCCCAATCAAGCGGCTTGGGAACAGTGCTCGGCTTTGTATTCAAACATTTGTTGACATTTGCTAACGTGATGACATTTGTGACGCGTCACATGTCATATAGTGTGCATAAAGAAATCAAAGCTCACCTTGACATTCCGTCGGGACTTGGTGTGCCGTATTGGTCTCGACTTTCGTGTATCCTTCTAAGGGCTTCCTGTTCGCTTATGGATGCCGCTGGTAGATCACTGTGTCCTCTCAGTGGCAGCATCATCCTCTGGTCTTTGGCATTCTCTGCGTCACTTTGATTCTTGGCCAAGAGCGCATCGATGCAAAAAGACTTTTTGGCAGGTGCGACTGGCGGCGGTGAAGTCTGTGTAAATTGTCCCGGCAAGCGACCCATATATCCTTGATGATGCTGATGATGATGGTGGTAACTGTCATATCCGGAATCGCGTATTTCCGCCGTCGGTAATTGGACCACGGCCGGTGGGGGTAAACACCCTCCTATCATAGCCGGATGAGGCGGCTGCTGCGGCGGTGGTAAGGGCCGTATTTGGGCCTGTTGTTGCACTAGCGGCAGTGGTTGATTATTATCCACCGGCAGGGGGCTTAGCGTGTAATTACTCTGTGGTGAATTCGCCGACTGAGGTGAGTTAATTGGACGCGGTGGCGATAACGATGCACTTGTATTATTATCACTTTGATAGTCCTGGCCGAGCGGGCTCGGATGGCTGTTACTTGTCAGAAATCGCGATATGTGTTGCTGTTGCACTTGAACACTGGACATTCTGATTCACTATTGTCACTCTTGTCCCACACTGTCACAACTCACAAATGTACACAGAATGTATAATTTTTTTTTTGTATCTATTTATTGTCACTCAACGAATAACGACGGCATAAACGTCTACTCACGACAACAGCGCGTTCCGAACTGTGATAAACTTCGGGTTCTATTGTCGCCTATATCCACGATAATCTTTCACACCTCACTGTACACGCATGGGTAGTTATCGGTTAACACAACTACAAGCGTAGAAACCAGTTTAGTCACCACCTCTTGGCGGAGATAAGATGGAGTCGTATCTGTGTATCTACAGATACGAAGCATCTAGACAGAGAGGCAACTATATTCCACAAAGTGGGCGTGGCTGAGTGGTAACTCAAAATGAAGATTGGATATGAAAAAGGGGCGTGGGATTTTTTTTTAAGTGTGTGTTTGTGGATGGAGTGGTGCTGAAAAATCTCGTCAAACGAGAATTGTAAGTGTTCCACTCTTCCACTACAGACTGCTCTGGCCTGGCAGTGGTGGTAGGGATAATTGGCGATTATCGGGTGAATACGGCGACGAACTCGAACTCGACCTACCACCCTCGCTGTCATCATCGTCGTCGTCGTTGTCGTTCTCCTCGTCTACGTTGATGTCAACCCACACCAACCGGTGAAGTCCTTGTAAGGTGGTTTTTTCCAATTACCGGAGAGGGTGGAAATTTGACTTTAAATGGCGTAAAATTTCATTTCTCTTCATGTGGGTGGTGGGGGATGGCTAGGATAAAAGGTACGACTTGTGTAATAGCCATGTGTACTCCTTTCTCTCGGAGAGCAATGCACAAAGTCCATCTCATTATTGTCCATTTGTTTGATTGTTTGAACTGTTTTTACTGGACGAGTGAGTAGGTCGGATGTTCGTCCTTTTGAATATGGGTGGGGGGTGCAGAAAAAAAAAATGTAAATTCCTGGTAATATCCACTTTCGGGAGGGTAAGTGGCAATCAATTTGTCGTATGTGAACGATTTGAAGATTTTATTTCACTTGATTTTTATTTTTATTTTTATTTTATTCTCCCGACTGCCGAGCGGATGCGAGGATTGAAATACTGCAGGAGAGATATGTACAAACGACATGAGTAGGTCTTGTGTTTTTCAGGAGAATGGCTTTTATCGATTCTGTAGTCTTGATGTGCGGTGGATGAAGGAGTGGCATTGGCTTTTATTGTTCGTTAAATGGTAATGGGATTCATCAGGGACCGATAAACATTCAGTTAAGAGGTGGTTAATCGATAATTATATACATATCTATGAGTCTGATGCTGTTCAAGTTATATTGGTTCGATGGTTTGAGGTCTTGATGTTGTTTTTCCTTTGGATTGTTGTTCTAGAGGAGTATCTACTGTTGTTTAAGTTTGCGAAGAGTTTTTGTAGAAATCTTTACTTAACTTTCGTCGTCCAAATCCTTATAGGTTCAAGAAAAACGAGAATTCCACTACAGATATCCGCATCTTTTCGAATAGCTATTGAGGTATCAAATCCGTGGAATCTTTCTGTAAAAGTTATTCCGGAGTCCATTTGGTATCCCTTATGGGAAAGCAGCTCAATATTTAGGCCTGTTGGGTGCTGGGGCATAGGAATAGTCCAGGGAATCGCAGGGGCAGACATGAATCAACTATTTATACCAATTGCTACATGTAAAGTGGACAGCAAATCTTAGGTAGACAGGTAGCAAAGGGTGTCTAGCGACAAAGCATGTTTGGCCAAAGCTGTGTCTGAAATGCTCTGAGTCTTTGATTTCTCTTTTAGAAGATTGAATATTAGCACTCTACCGTTGTTTAATAGAAAAGTACGCAGGAATGAAAAGGTTGCGGAAACTATACCTTCTGTGCACATGTCCTGCCCTCTCTTAGGAAAGAAAACTTCACTTAGGCGGCTTGGGGGACTACTACGATTCATTAGAAGTTCAAATGGATTCCATGAGTAGTTATGGAGTATTACATGATCCAAGTAGTTCACCAATGGATATCAAAGACAACAGACTCTCTAAGTATTCAGAGCCGGGATTTTTTATTAAGTGAAGGCCTTGCCATTGTATAATATCGGATGGTACTAAAGAATGATGAAATGTACTGAAAAGTTTGGGTCTAAAAAGTCATACATGACTTCCTTTTCGGAGTCCTTTCCTTTTAAGTCATCGCTTATAAATGCTTCCATTGGCTAAGAATAGTCGGACATACAGCGGTTTTTATTGGAAAAAATGTGTGTCATCAAATGTCATGATTCGTTTTTGTCTCGAATCTCATCTCTTGTAGAATTTTTTGACTAAATTTCAAGCCCACTTCCTCAGGAAAAGTCAAGCTCAAATGCTATTGACAAACCAAAATCAATTCAAAATGAAACAGAGCGCGTAATGTCAATAATGACCTTTGTGACGTATGGAAATGTCAACTGCCAACTGTCATTCAGAAATTTAGGCTTTTACCAAAATTTTAGGGCTGATGGGAAGTGCTTCACTCTCTCATGTCATCTCTCTTTAACGAATTTTTCATGTTGGGGAACGAAATTTGTACGAAAGAGAACCGACCTTATGTCAGAAAGTAATAGGAAAATCTCATTCCTCTCTTTTTCTTTTCGAAATGTCAAAAGCAGTAGATTTCATTAAATTAAATTAAATTGATTGTTTATGGGAAATTGAAAGTCAAATTCCAAACGAATGAGGGTGTCCTGCTCTACAACTCGGAGAAATCAGATCGGAGACTTCCAAATCTTCTAAAATGACATTTTGGATAGATTTTTCCTATTTGACAGTCCCTTGTCCAAGTATCTACTCTTCCCCTCGTCAGGAGTCGTTCAAAGATAAGTTTAAATATTTCCGGGATGGTTTTAGATGAGGATCGGTTCAGGACTAAGACTAAGGAGCCGTACATAGAATTCGTTGCATTTGTAACATCGACGAATACGTTGACGTTTGCGTATTTGACGGAAGTGACAACTCCTTAAATCTGTCGTTTACCAATTGTATCAACCAATTGTCAACGAATACAACGGATAAGGAAGTAGGAAGTTAGACTATTCCATCTGTCGTATCCGTCATATGCTATCATATAGCTGTCAGATGAATATATGCATCTACCTTGGACATCCGACGGAACTTTGAAAACAACCCCGCAACATCGATATATTGCATGAGTACGGACATACTTCGGTATGTCAAATGTAATGTTCATTTCGTTGATGTGACTTGTCAAAGTTCCTTGCCAATTGTCAAATGTATTCATTTTTTATGTGCAACTAGGGAATGTCAGTCGAATTCCAAATAGTTTCCTTAGTGATAGAAGAAATAAGGTGCACTTCTACGGACTCTCTTTTTAACAACGCTCCTAGTAAAATTGACGTTTCTGTTACATATGTCAGAAAGGGAACGTCACCCAGTGAATTTGTGAGAGTAGAAGAGATTATTTGAAAGGATGACTGATCGACTGCAAGAAACAAAGATGTTTCTATTTGTAGAGACAATGATGACATAAGGAGAATGGTTAGTGCGTTTACTTGTGACATAAACTGTGAAGGTGTCATCCTGTGAAAAAGGAGGAAATTTTGCTCTGGTGATGCAATGGATCGAAGTTTTTGACATTTGTACATACATAGATGAAACTTTTAAAATTTTTCGCCATTACTTGGCTTCCTAGAGGTCTTAGTTCACTCCGTTGCATAGCTCGTCGACTTTCCGACGTTTACTGATACACCGAAGGCAGTAAGAAGCTTTGACAGTATTTTTAGGCAACGTATCCATCACATGGAGTATCCCAGTTCAGTAAAACACCTTCAACAACGCACTTTCCCATGGAATTCAAGCGAAACGAAGGAATCCTTAGCATTGTCACATGAATACCTTTTCTGATTTGATTCCTGGAAACGCCTTGGATTCCTGTAAGTATTTGGACGCCTGGGATTCCTGCTTTTAGCATGTTTCTAAATAATTTCGAATTCGACCTCAGTCATGTCAAAGTTTACCGAATATCTCGTCGAGAATGCCCAATCTTCTAGGTCTCCAGCTGCCTCCAACAGACATTTTTCACTAAATCCACTGAATGTGCACTTAGTCGCTGATTATAGGGATATTCTGCTTGAATGCAATGTATCGATTCCAGTCGCCTTCCCCCTTACAATGCCAATCTGTCCTAATTGCAGCATTTAAGCTAAATCACTTAGAAAATTTCCACAATTTGCAACAATCAACTGCGAAAAAACATCACATATGTCACGACAATTACACCCCATCATCGACAACGACGACGACTACAATGGCCAGGACCACCAGCAACCGACTACAATCCTCATTCAGCCACAACGAGCGCAAACACAGCACAGCAGGTTCACGCAAACAATAAAACAACCCAACCCCGGCGAATAAACAACCCTTACCCGGGTGTCCCTCTGATTGTATCGTGTTAATTCATCTGATAAGTGAGCAATAATAATTCCGAGGCCCGGAACTACTCCCAAAAAGTTCGGATTATTAATTGAATAAATATTTAAGTCGTTTAGACGAACGTCACTCGTCCTTCCCGCAGGACACTGTGACTATTTTTGTAATTCCAATTGCAAATATGTATGGTTTGTTGGCGGCTGTCCCTCGCATGTGTAACTAATCAAGGGACGACGTCAGCACTTGTCACATCCCTTTTGCCTGACTTGTCGTCCTTTTTGGTGCACACATGCAAGTACCAAGTGTGTGTGTGTGTGGCTTAATTGCTATTTAGGTTTCAATTTCTCGAAATCAAAACGGAATCACGGTTTTTCATTTTTATTAGCGTCTCGAGGAATGTGCGTGTGTGTCCGTCGTCGATCGCTTGAAGGAGTCGCTGGAACAACACACTTAAGCACGTTTCCATGCTAACGTTCAGGGCGACGACGACAACGACGACGACGACGACGACGAGTGGAGCACAATGGAGAGAATGCAAACAGACCATTAGAATTGGTCGCTGGAGGCGGGGTAATGAGATACCATTCTCGACATAGCATCGGGCGCACGAACCGGACCAAATCCGTAGACAAAACATCAGACGTCTCATTAGTGAAGTTTAAAGAGCTAAACACAAAAAAAAAAAAACAGAACACAGACCTAGATGCAGCCAAGGGTATGGAGAAGGTGAATCTATTTTTTATTTACTTTGGATTCGGGTTTTTTAATTCAGGACTTTCACTGACGGGCGGGCAGTTGTAGTTCCATCTGTGTGCAGATGTAAACCCTTTTTTCCTTCGTTGGAGGGACGCTATTCAATTGTTTGGTATTTATTCACGTAGCTCTTGGGTAAGCTGCAATTAGACGCAACGAGGAGCTTATCCAAATAATTATCCACCAACGAGTTGTATCTTTAGTTGCTTTCCATGCTTACTACATGGAATGGATGGTTAGGGTCGTACTGCAGTAGATGGAACTTCAAATTGGGCTTTCCTTGCGTTCGAAATGGTCTGAGGCAAGTGTGGCTCGAAAATGGTATGTCCCACCACGACGAAATCAACACCTAGAACCCACATCGAATGGCTGTGAGTAGGTAGCAGTAGCCCGTCTGTGTTTAAGGCCTTAAATTGCCCAAGAAATACTTTTAAATTGTTCTTGAAGGCAAGAGTCTCCTAAAGACTGAATCATGGGTATCATAAGATCTCTGACGGCACTTGTAGATGAACTAGATGAATAGCGACCTATCTATTTATTGTGCCTCCTAGTATCACCTTGGAGAAGTAGATGCCCTCGTTAGAGTTCCCCTCCCGTAAGATTCCTCACAGAATCATCTTGACGGTTGTATACTCTTGGTACGCCTCGGCGGGAGAAATCCGTCTCATAGAACTCTCTCTAATTCAGTTTCCTTTCAGAATCAGAGTATGAGAGTTGGCTCTAGTGACTGTATTTCTCCATCTGATAGTCATTTGTGAGTCAGTGCCCCACAAGATACTGGAATATTTATGTTTCGGGATTTCGCTGGTCTCTTCGCAGAATCTGCAGAGACCTTCTTCAGTCTTAGGTGCTCCCTGAGGTTACAAGTTTAGGATAAGCAGGTTATTTTTGCTCAAGCTTCGAATCTTTTCTGGTTATATTGCCCTAAAAGCTTCTTGGCTTTTCTCCAGGTGTTTCTACTTTCTCTCTCTAGGTTCTGGAACTCTTCTTTTAGGATATGTTCCCCTATTCCGCAGTATGGTTTGGGACCTACAAAGGTTTCTGATGCCCCCCTTCTTGCTAGGGAGTCGGCCATTTCATTTTCCTCTATTCCCACATCCCCAGGTATCTAACAGAGGATCACTTTGGTCCTGCAGCTTAGTTTATTAAGTCTCTGCAGGCATTCCCACACGAGTTTGGACTTAATGACATAAGTAGAAGTTGAGTGCCATGATAGGGCATGACCATCTGACATTATGGCTATGTTACAGGATGTTGATGTACTAACCATGCGTTTTGTTGAATCGTTGATTATGTCTCCTAAATATTGACTTTTTTAACAAAAAAAAAATGTTTGTCTAGTGACACTTCTTGGCCGTAGAAGTTGTGAGTGTGCCCTAACATCCTAAGCTCCTCATACCTGAATCACTTACTAAATAGGTACAACGGAGTTCTCTTCCTTTCCTTGTATAACAATAGATAGCTTTCAGTGAGTACGATCGGATCTTGAAGATCCTTACAGAGTTGATCTTTTAAAATGCCTACGTAGACAGAACTGTGTACGTTCTTGCACTCTTCCGATCTGGCTTGAAAAAAGCTGAGATCTTCCGTAGTTAGACAAGATCTACCTCTGAGTGGGATACGTAGTGAGGATCCTCGTTAGATTTTCCTCTTAAATTGATTCGATTCGACACTAAGGTGACTTATTCAGTTCAAACTTAAAGATGTAGAGTTCCCTGACAGAACTAAATACTGACTGATGTAGACGGAGCTCTATGTGAAATATATCACCGAACAGCGATCTCATCAAGATATCCTTGTCATTGGTGATACCAGGGACTTAATAGCTTTTCGCCCAATTCGGTAGGAAAATGCTGGTAGGTCCAAAAATCGAAGAGCTGCGATTGGTCCAGATGCGTTGAAGAACATATCTAATCCTGAACTTCAAACTATCCCAAGTGACCTGGGGTGCTGTTTAACCATGAAGTCGGTATACAGTGGTATCCCTCAAGGCTGAGTACTATCACCTCTACTGTGGACCATAGTAATGAATGTGATACGACTAACATTGGGTGATGAGCCTTCTGTGGCATGGCCTATGCAGATGACATCAGAAAAGTTCGTTCTTAGAGAATTAGTGGGGAGGCTGCTCTTAAAAACTTGCAAAGTGAACGAATTGTGTGGGTTTTGACGTGGTCTCAATGATGGACACTACGTGTTAAAGACCATGCCAGGAAATCCCTGCTTCCAAATTGGTTCCTTTAAACATAGGCAGTGCTCGAACTCATCCTCATACAGAAGGTAATAGGCTGTTTGATGAAACTGGGCAACACTTGATCACTCGAGAAGGTTTAAAGGTTATCCTGGGTCTGTGCCCTTAGAATCATTAGAAACCTTTCTCCACTTGCTTCCCGTTGACATCTTTGGAAAATTGATGACGCCAAAGGCACCATTACGGCCCTTAATACTATTTGACTTACAAAGTGCGACCGCAACTTTGTAAAGTATTTCTGGAAGCTATTCTTCCTTCCGACTTCCATCGATATTAAGCAGCGATAAACGCCTTGAAATAATAAAATTCAAACTTGTCACACAAAGCCACGGATCTCTCAACGAGATTGTTGGGTTCTAGACAACAACTGGACTGTCAGCCTCTATGAAATCGATAATATTACACCTAGGCACTGCAGCCACTAGAATGCCAAATAGTGCATGGAACAGGATTAGGACAAGCCTCTCATCTGAATTAATTCGGGTAAAGTGGGTTTGGCAGAAAACAAGGAGACTTATTCCCGCCTGTGGGTAAAACTTAAAACACCTTCTGAGCATTATCTGGCAGGCAGTTCTGTAGAAGCTATAAAGCGAAGAAGAAGAGTGGCATTCTCTACACTTGTCCCGCTCAATCTGCTTTAGGCTGTGTTCACGGTCAAGCGAATCCGAGTCGTGCGACATGATGGACTTTCGCGCGATTTCATGTGAGTTCACAGGTTATTGAGTGTTTATGACAGCGCGTATGTTTTGACAGCGGTAATGCAAAAACTTCCCAAACATTGATTTTCACGCTCAATTTCAATAAACGCGTCCTATTGTACGAACGATTCGTGTAGCTGACGCTTTTCGCCAACTCGCTACGCCATGAACACCTCCCTATGTACTTGTGTACGAACGCATCGCGTCGGTGAACACAGCCTTAAGGACGATCTAGACCCGACCAAAAGTAAGGTTACACATGTCGTTAAATTCGTTTTCAAGTCTATGCCCAGCAAAAAACTGATAGCATGTCTCACCTCGATTCTCCACAACTCAAGTCACCGAACTCACCGCGACGACACGCTTCGAGAAAAGATCAATATTCCCGCCCGGCACTCATCAGTACTACAATCAAATTTTCTTGTATTTACCAAATAAACACGACTTTTATCGCTGCCCTCTTCAAATTAGCAACAAACTTGCAAAGCAAATTGTAGTGCAACCCTAAATACAGGACGCGCACTCGAAACCCATTAGATTGTTGCATGACATATACTCGTAGTACGAAACTGGAGAATCTAATCAACCCCCTCATTATCAGCAGACTACAACAGAATAACATGACAATTTTCATGTTCAAAGATTGCGCCTCCAACAGCGTTCCAACTGACAGATACTGCATACAAATACACACGCCCCGTCCCCATAGTACACTGGAAGGGGGATAAGCTGTCACTGCATTTAATGCCAATTATTTGATTGACAAATATTTACCAATCGATTGCAGCTACATAGGCTCTCCCTCGAATGTGTCAATTGTGTTAAAATATTGTTTAATTTATTTTGTTGTAGTTGTTTTTTTTTTTTAAGTGCAGATAACTTTTAATATGTTAGCAAATCGATATTTTATTCATTTATTTTGCCTGTGACAGGAGCCGAGGTGGCCATTTGTACAAGACTGATGACAGTTGCAACAAAATAATTATTTTTGTATTTACCATGCACTTGCCGTAAGTAGTTGAATTTTAATTAGGTAAACGTTGCGTACATATGTATGTATGGTATTTTGTTAAATCGATGAGATAATTATTAATTTTAAATTTGTTTACTGCACCGGCTGTACATGTGTATGGGGCTTAATCAATTGTCAAATAATTATGGCAATAATGGAGTTGATTCTGCTATTGTCAATGGCGGAGGTGGACAGAGTGCTGACAGTTGTTGGCAAAATTGACACACAAAATTGATAAGTGCAGTTAATTGATATAATCGAGCTGTCAGTAATTATGAACAAAAGTAAGTACATTCAGTAAACAGACATCTCTATTGTTTGTAACATCTCTGTTGACTGCATGCGTATACTCGTATCTGACGGTATTTGTCAGTAAATTTGAATTTCAAGCAGGGACTATTGATTTCCTATTCCTGCTCGATGAGAAGTAAGTCACGTTACGACAATAATCTAAATACAAATGTTTAATGCCATTAGGATCCATTAAGGAATGAAAACAATAAGAATTAGCATTAAACCTCTTAAGAGGGGAATCACTGGTTGGCCAAGGAACTTGCCATCCAGTCACGACTTTTGTGAGTGGAAACGAAAGAAAACCAGGAAGGGAAAGAATAACAAATGAAATTGAAATGGCCATCTTTGTTTGCGAAAGTAGGTACTGCTGTGGTGGTTTAATTTAGTTTCTTTATTTTGTGTGGGTTGACAACTTGGAAAGAGCTCTGTTCAAAATCTTAAAGAGTTTTGCGAGAATAGAATCTTTTTATTTCACTCAACTATGAGCTGTTGAACGACTGTGCCATACCGATTATGGGTTCAGGGACAGAGACTAGGAAGTCTATAGATACATTCGTTTTCGAATCGAATACGAAGGCTTACTATTGCAGACTAGAAGAAGAAATCTGAAAACCGTTTATATTTTGAACGTTAGTTCCCAGTGACTAGAGGTTTCAAGAGCTCGTCGGGATTCAGTGAAGCTTTAAGTGACCGATGATGCGAAAGGGAACTAGGAACTAGGGGTTTTGTGGACAGTGAAGGTTCAAGACCTTCGGGGAATTCCAATAAACAGTCACTTTATCGTAATTGAAAAACGATGCTAGACAAGATCTATATTTGGAGGAAGACGAGTCTAAAATTGTTTCAAACTTTATCTTGAAACTGAAGACTATTTTTAAGCTCTTCAAACTCTTCTTTTGTCAAAACATGCCAATACCTTACCAATGTCATAGTTCTGTCAGTGATGAGTGTGCTTGAACGTCATGACCGAGAAGGGTCTGGAGGTGATCAGGGCCTTTCGTGTAAGGAACTTTCACCAAAACTTTTTCACTACTCTTCCAAACACGACTTATCTCAGCTCCTTGGGAGTCTTTCGAAGAACTCCTAGTTCTGATGGACAGTTGAAGGTCATTTCGATTTTCTTTTTCAGATGAAATACATATCGTACCTGCGGTAGTTGAACTTTCGCAGTACTTATACTACGGCTGCCTTTAGGATGATTATTTCAACCAAAAATATATGAAAAAATTGCTATGTATAGCCCACAGAACTGGATACCAAGAATCTCACTATATCCTCCAATCACGCATCTCGAGTCAGCTGTTCTGTTTCTGTGCATTTAAAGCACAAACTAGCTTAACTCCTGCCTCTCTCTGTATGAAAGGACGAAAGTTCTCGACCTGGAGACTGGGTCCCGTCAAGATCTGAGCCAAAAATGAAAGGAAGTCGAGTTTTCAAGAAAGTTTTGTGACAGACTTTCAGTGGGTGGCCAGTAATGGCAATTTGTGATATCACCTTTGAAGAGCCTTGAAAGTCTGATCTACTAACCCCAGAGTCTAGCCCAGTCTGTCTAGCTTTACCCATCCTAAGATATTGCTTAAAAAACTTCATTGCGGGCTTTATTTATGATTAAGGCTGAGGTTTACGGTCAAGCGAATGGAGGTGTTCATGTCGTACTGCGAGCGACGAGAACAGCTGTCAAAACACGAGTAAAACAATCCGCGTTGTCATAAACACTTTATCACTAGCGACTTCGCTGGCAGCGAAATCCCGCTAAAAAATATCACGTCGCGCGACTTGAATTCGCTTGACTATGGCTGACAGCCTAAAAGTCATTGACGGTGAGCCCCAGCTCCATCCATTTTGTAGCTGTCAGTGTATCATGACAGCTCTTCTTCCGCTCAAGGACCGGTCGTGTCATTTCGGTATCATTAAGTCAGAGATCCGTAGAGATCCAGCGGAATGAGACTAAGCATGGTAAAACAGGATTTCTGTCCAATTAACTGAATAACTCCCAGACCATGGCTACCAACTTAATTTTTGTGGTGCATGGTCCACGGCTTATGCCTCCATAAACCAGTACTTTACGGGGGATTCCCCGAAAGCGAAACCAACATCCATTTTCGATGACGATTTTGATTTTAAACAAATTTCCTCTCGACATATTGACACAATATTGGCTTGCTCACCCCAGGAATGGAACTTATTTGAATATTTGTACAATTTACGACACCCAAACGTCATTGAACAACAACTGTCACATTGTTCGATTATTCATTTACGATATCGCCAAAAAAAAAGGAGGAAAACCAATCACAAAATATATTGTGAAACACGTGTATAATCGGTTTATCATGTTTACGCAATCGCATGCTATGAACCCCTAGATTGCCAGACCATGTCCAAAGATACCCAAGTGACTCCTCTAAAACCCCGAAAATTCTTTGTGTCAACATTTGTGTACGTTCTTTCTATATTTCTCTATTTTTTTGCTGGCTGACTGGCTGAATGGCTGGCTGTCTGTCGTTTGTACATACACCCTTCTTATCCTGACTGGAGTTTACCTGTTGGGAACCTATTTCATCACCCGTCTGACAGATAAATATCGAACTACAGATACAAAGATACACAAACCAACAATAACGATGACGACAGAGTGATTGAATCGAAATTGGCGGTTTTTGACGAGGTTCATTAGGCCTAGGTAAACAGATAGCTATACATATAGAGAGAGAGAGAGAGAGAGAGAATGAAAATTCATACCCGATACCTTGGTTCCGGTTCCTTTAGAGAGCACGGTGTGCGATACGATAAGAAGGCCTGCTCCGTTTGCGCGATAATGCTCCGCGAAAATCGTGTTTTGATTTGTGTTTGATCGCTGCTGCTGTGTTGTTATATTTATTTTGTAAATTTGTTGATAATGATGTGTGTGCACGCCGGGATTCGTTCGAGATACAATACACGCTCCCATAAGAGGAGCGCATACACTACCCAACCCATAGATACGATTCCATTGTTGAGTTCTGCTGCACGAAGACGTTGAGAGGTTAATTGTGTCCCTGGCTCTTAAGCCTATTTGCGATGGGGATTTCAGGGGGCATTAACGTGAATTGCGGAATCACAGATAGTATCTAAAGTTCTAATGATAATGAAAATATAATTTCAAGCAGAGTATCTATCTACACGTACTTGTACGCAGTAGTTCTGAAAACGATTGACATGGCCAGTTCTCGACGGTGTGTGGTGGAGATGTTGACTTAGTGAGTAAGCTGATTTCTTTCGAAAGTGTTGGTAATTGTAATTTGATATAAATTGAGTATCGACGAAATTATCGTTGACGTTCGTCTGTCATAGAGTTTGATTAGCGATTAGCTGACTGGCGCCAATTGAGCTTGAGCGAATGGATGTGTACGTGAGTTGAGTTTTGCGGAAACTGAACTTTGGGAAGATTTCCAAACGAATAAAGGAATTCTTTTGGCACTTAAGCTGCTTAGGTTGCGTCATTACTATTCGGTTCGTAGTGATTGGCTTTACTAATTTGGTACTTGTTCTTCTTCTGTTTATTGTCATTGAACATGTATGCCAGTCATATGGGTTCCGGTGAATCAAGTACAGTAGGTGCCGCTTATAACGACCCAGCGTTCTACAACCAGTCGCCTATAACTTCCACTTTCCTGTCATTTGATTGGTTTCGTTATAGTTGAAGCTATTTTAACGTCGAATGTAACGTATTTGTTGAAGCGACGAGGGTTTATTACGTCCACATCTTTCGGGTCCTTCGCCGTGTCGTTATAAGCGACTTCAACTGTAATGCAAAGGACAAACTTTAAGGAACCCAGCCATGTGGTGGAACAGATTATGGAGTCGTGATACCCTCTATAGTCTTAAAAATGTGCAAATCCTTGAAGTTAGCTACGGCTTTTCAAAAATGTTGGCAAAGGAATGCAAAGCGTTCCATGAATATTACGGCTGCAGCCGCGATCGTAAGTAAGATCTGTTGTTTGTGATCAATTGTGCAAGATCTTGGGCTTGAATCCCATAAGATCGTTTCGGTGATCACCACCATCGTTTCATCATTCATTAAGTCCTGTATGCCTACGCGCCATCGTGTGCGGATTCTGGAAATGTGTCTCAGTTCTCCCCAACCTTTTACCAGTTGCCGTGCTTCGTTCTCAACTGTTCTGCGCCACGTACTCCTAAGCGGATTCCATTGCATCGCTAGCTATGGACCTGTCACCCTTTCGAAGAGTATGTCCAATCCACTGCCACTTTCGTCGTCGTATTGTTGCGCCTATAGGTTCATGGCCCGATCTCTGATAGAGTTGTTCGTTAGAGATACGGTTCGGCCAGAAAATCCTAAAGATATAACGTAAGCACCTATTAACGAACGTTTGCAGCTTTCTCGTGATAGTGACGGTCACCCTCCAGGTACCACATCCATATAGCAGCACGGATTCAACATAGGAACGGAACAGTCATAGCTTGGTGGTTAAGCTAATCGCATTGCTACGCCAAACTGTGGATAGCATCCCATCCAGTTCGGTTCCGCCATCGGTTGAAACAATACTCCTAAGGTATTGAGAACTCTCAACTCTCTACGCCATTTGTCCAGCAATGCATACATGAGCTGATGAGCTAGGTCCTAAGCTGATCATTTTTGTTTTTTCCGAGTTAATGCCAATGACGTCGCTCCACGTTTGCTGTCATTTGGTGTCAGGCATACGTCGTCGGGGTATTCGAGGTGTTTGAGTTCAGATGTCACAGTCCATCGAATTCCTCCGTTTCCTGTTGATAAGACCGCATTTCCTCCGACAGCCTTCCTCTGTGACATGTGGACCCATCACTTGTAGCCTTGATAATTGCTATTAATTTATCAGGAATGCCTCTCCTGTGCAAGGCACGCCAAATAAATTCCCGATTGGCACTATCAAACGCCTTTTCAAAATCGATGACACATTCCTCGATAATGATCCGCAGGGTGTTGATGTGGTCGACACAGGAGGATCCAGATCACCACCATCAGCTGCGTTGTAAGATCAGTGATCGTGCCCTAAATATAACCAAAAACGGTCTAAATTTTCAAGACAAAGTACCTTTACACCGAAAAAACGTGTCTGTTTGGTAAGGGTTCCATGCTGGGGCATGCCTATTCTTCAATGATTCAACACTTCATCATGAGTCACACTCGTCGAGGATCGCTATCCAATCATGTTGACTAACTATGTTCCAGATATATTGAGAAAAGAATGACTTGGAGCATACGTATATGGTTTTAGTAAGACAGTGTCACAGACGGTCACACATGTGGGCAAACAAATGCGAGGTCCACCGTACTTCATCCAGAAATGAATCACTCAATTGGCCACCTCGTTCATGCAATGTAACGTCTCTGAATCTAGATCCTTCAGCAGAGACTTATGCTATCGAGTTTTACGCCAGAGAATGTATTAGATTTGCTGAAGACTCTATTCGATATCCAAGGAAACCTTAAGCCCCTGAATCTGCTTGATAGAAAAAGTCCGCCATAACATCGTCCTCCTCACAGAGCTCTACAGGTTCATGGGACTCAGGGCCTAGCTTCTCACCATCGTTCGCGTTATGCGTGTTATATTCCTTACACGAATGGAAGGGGCTCACTGTTTAACGCCCCGATGGGCAATTTGTTGTTTGAGAAGCTTTTTCATGACAATTATACTCTCGAATGTTTGTCAGACGCTCGCAAGGGGTGGAGGCGTGGAAAAACATTTAAGTGTTTTGGCTGGGATTCGAATCGCGAACCCTTTGCTCTATTGTCCAACGCACTAACCTCTGAGCCACGGCGCCCACATAGCCCAATCTATGGCATCATTCAAAGATGGACACGTAATTCTGTATAACCTACTCCATTAGCGGATGTTTGCATATTTTGACAATCGAAAGATACGAACGTCGTATTAATTGCAAATTCTTTAAGTTACACTCACCCATCATTTCATTGATGTCCACTACAAAAGTCATCTCGTGAAAGCCGTCACCATTCACCATCACTATCAGCCACCACCTCCTCCTCATCATCATCGTCATCATCATCATGAGGATCTTCAAGCTAAGCAAACACATTACCGGCGATGACATTATTTCAAATACACCGAACGCCGCGGTTGGTAGCCAACTCAATCTTCAGCAAGGCAAACACAGTGCCACCTTCAACGGAAGCCACCCGTTGTCGCACTGCTGTAAGTAGCTGAAACACATCAAAGCCACCGATAATCGATTAACCGCGACAAACGACAGCCGCCAGCGGCCAGCAGTTGGGGGTTCCAATTCCCGATTTCTCCTACTCTCCCCATATCGGGACACCGCGCATTAAGAGTCAATATAAAATCAGTTAAAAACCATCGAAGAGTAAATGAAGTGCGCGCGATTGGTATGCCAATGTCAACTTGACATCCTGAGAGTAACTTCACAGGTGTTTCACAGCGACACGATGACATCTTAAGGGTGATGCTGGTTTGCTGCTGGAAGGAACCTCTGCTGAGTATGTAGGCTTAGGGGCCATACCGGCAACACACATCTTTGTGGCAACATTAACAGAACTGTATGTTGACAGAAGCGGTCTTGACAGATTGCGGGAACTTGAAAGTTTTGCGCGTAAGGAAGCCAAAGAGAGTACTTTGTGTATATCTAGTTGGAAAGAAGGTAGCTAACCACCATACGGAATGACAGCAGAAGCGTAGCAATGTGTTGTCGCTTTGAAGTGTTGACAGAACAAATATCATTGAGGGCATCCGCGCGCAAAGTGAGGAAACGAAATGCGGCGAGCAAACAAAATGGAACGCATTACTGGGCGGGAGGTGAGGCTGGCGGCTCTTTTAATCCCTTTTTAACAAGCGATTATTGTTTAATTTCATTAATGGCTAAGGGGATGACGAATTCAACGTTTTTAAGATGATGATGATGATGACACTTGGAGTGGCGATGACACTCTACCGTCTTCGGTGAGTGACAATCGGTGACAGTCACTGCATGCTGAATGCTCACAAAGTAGCAATTTTGTAGTGTCTGACGATGTAGGACTAGCTATGTTCCTGTGAAAGGCTTTATTTTAACAAATTTTGGTTATGACGTTTCGCTGTTTATCATATTCGGTGTTCCTCGCTGACATCACCTTCGCTTTTGACAGCTGACACCTTAAGTGGTTGGTGCCCAGATTGCATACTGCTTGATGTGATTAAAACCAACGATTAAACTTAACAATGATTAGACAAAGGCACAGCAATTAATTCTAAAATAGAAGTCGGGAAATCCCTCTCACGTCTAAATTTGTACACAAAATGTCTGGCGATTAGATACGTCACATTTGTTTCCTCATATGACACTGTTTCGAGTACGCCAAACTTAAATGTCAGGTAGAAGGACTTCCATATTGAAATCAATGTCAAAACGTAAAAGACTACTTCCCGTCAAAATGATTTTCTGATAAAAGGTCCAAATTTTTTATTAAATTTTTGAAACATTATTATCTTTACTACAAACGCCTGGCGTTTATTGGTTTTATATTGATTTAGGGATTGTAACGTCTACTGGAAATGTGTATGCGATAAATTCGTTTGCTTAATGGCCACAAATTTTTTTTTAAACGATAATCTAGACAATTTATCGATACATAATCACTAATGTGACACAAAGTAGGAAGGTGATACTTAGGTGCATGTTTAAACAGCATGTTATCGATATTCTGGAATGCATATTTGAAACCTCTGCCGGCGTTATCATCACGTCATTTATTTATAGTTTGTAGTTGATTTGTAGACGCGATTACCAAAAGAAAGGAGACATATTTAGCTACCTGATGGCGCAATTGGATTTCTGAAATCGTAAATAAAAATATAATTACACATCGATAGCAATGTTAAGTTGATTTGTGAACAACGATAAAAAATATAGGACCATTCTAAATTAACTAATATTGACAGCTGGCGATAGATTTACATCTTTCAAATTTCTTAGACACAGACCCTCAGTGATTGTTTTTGTGGGCTTAGTACCTCATTTATCGTCCTGCGTCATATTTGCTTACTGCAACCGAATGAATCAGTCCACCTCGGCACAAAAGATTGTTCACAGCTCCTGAATGTCATTTGTCATGTCAAGTCGATCAGCTGTCAACTGTCAACTGGACGTCGAACCTTACACAAAATTGTGCTTTGTGTTGCACTCGGTCAAAGGGTTAAGAGAAGTCGGTGTTGGTGTCAGTCGTAGAGTTCAGATTTTTCTCGGAAGTTCATGAAATCCTTAATTATTTCATAGGCGTATTTAACGGTAATACAGTTTCGTCTTAAACGGTCGACAGAAGACAAAATTCGAAGACGTTTATGTCGTCTGCGTGTATCCCTGAATCATTTTGGAGAACCCGTGTTTCAGTGGCTTGACTTTCTTGTCAAAACCGCTCGGTTTCTGGGACAAGACTCATCGATATCCTTGAGCTGCGAATGTGCGTATGCCCCTGCTTTCTTCTTGTGCAGTATTTGGGATTTGTATTATTCTGTACCCATGAACTGTACCCATCTTGCTTTTGTAATAGTGAACGGGCAAGTGCCCTCATCATCATGCCGAGCACTTTCGTTCAAGAGCGGCTTATAGCTTGTTGTAGTTTCTATATGCAAATTGAGCCTTTAATGGCAGGAAAGGTGAAGTTTTTTTCAGTTTTTTTATTCCATCAATGTCAGAAGATTATGTTTCAATATTACGTTAACACTGATTAGTGGACAATCAACAGATAAGACCGTCAGTCGATCGAATTTCCTTTCACATTCGAAGATACTATGTCATGAAACCTCTTTCTGTGTCTCTCTCTACGATTCAAGCGCAGAGACAACTTAGTGCAACCTTTTTTTCCAATTTTGAGCAGTTTTTGACGTCAGTTTAAATTCTCTGTATGCTGTCATGTTGACGTTAAGTAGCGGTTAGTAGTTAAGAGCAGCGAAACGAAGTTCTTTCGAAAGACTTTCTTGAAAAATCTTTAAAATTTACAAGAGAAAGGAAGAAGCGGAGCTGGGAGAGGAGAAAAGCAAAGATACATCAATCTGATATTTCCAATTTTTTTGACGTTTGGAAATGACAACCGATGTCACTTGACAAAATGACAAAAACCACTCAAAACTGCACACTATTCTACGCCAAGTTTGAGATATTGTGTGATGTGTCTGAACTGTGATGAGGTCTGAACTGTCAGTTTGACAAATAGCGTCGACCTTAAGGGCGTATACACAAAAATCCTAACAAAAAAGATGTCTAAGTACCTGAGTACCGGTAGTAGATTATGGCTTCCTTCATAAAAGAGTGTGAGTTTGCCCCTGCAACAATTTAATAACAACATTTCCCCAACTCCGTCCAATCGTTTTAGTTTAAAGGCTTATACGGTCTTAATAATCGATTTGACATTTTATTGACTTGTCCACCACAAATCGAAGACGTAAACACCGCGGATAGCCGCACCAAACACAAACAGAACCTTTCATAAGCCCTAAAAGCGTAATCGCCACCTCTGAACGAGTCCAATCAATCACCTTCGTCATAAAACCTACAAACAGAAGCTTGTTTACCCACCGTTAATTGCCTCTGTGCTCGATTTAATCGCTTAATCTTGATTCTTGCCTTCCAGCCAATTACCCATTTTGGGTTGGTTTAGGAAGCAAAGGCAACCTCGACGATCTAGTCATTCTCGCCCCAGCCCAGCCCTGCTACGCTCTCGCCTACTTCAACGGCTCTACCTGTCTCCTCGATCGTTCCCCTATCTGCGATTAGAAATCAAGAACAAATACTCAAGACATTACCCGCGTTAAGCTCCTCCAATCGATAGCCCGACACCAGCCCCCACAGCGGCCCCCGACACTCGAGTACATATTGTGTGTGTGACCCGTTCCCAATCAGTAATTTGTTCTTTTTTATTATGATGGATTAATTTCCAATTACGGAGTTTCGAGTCGCCCACAAACTGTGACTGATATAAATTCCAATCAATTTTCAATTAGTTTAGACCGGGCTGCGCGGTTCGTGATTCTTACGCTGACCACTGCTGCTGGCCCAGCGATTGGCCACAGTCACAAGGGTAGTAATTGTGACAGATAACTGTGTTTTATTTATAACAATCAATTAATTATTCTCCGTCATTTGAAAAGTCGAACACGCTAATCTAATCGATTTGGCTTATAATCTGCGTGTTGTGTTCGCGCTCATCCACACACACGGCTGGTAGCTGCCACTGATTATTGAGATTAATTAGGTGTTAAGGTGGCTAATTGGAATTTCGGAATTACCCGCAATGGTGATTTACCACGATGGAAATAAAACCATTTCACGTTGTCAAAACAGTTTAGATGGCAGGGCAGCTATTAATATTTTTATTAATTAAAATAATTACCCACGTCGAGTTTGTAGATGTTTGGCGATTTGTTTCGCCCGATTGACGACCGTGAGTGTGGTTCGATTTGGACGCGATAGTATCGCAATTAATTTGGGCCCAAAAAGCAAACAATGTCATCCTGAAATTGGCGAGTTTTTTTTTTTTTTTTGACTGAAACTTATCTCTGTTTAGCGATATTACCTGCTACTCGTATATACTTACGAACAAGGTTTATTTTTGACGTTTAATCTTATTGGCGAAATTTTTGTGGACGCTATCGCACGGCGATCGGATTTAATTGGAAATAAATTATGCGAATTTGTTTGCTTTGATTTCGGAGGAAAAGATTACACAATAAATTATGCTGAGTAATACTCATTTGTGATAGTTTGGAATTGCCCAACTTTTAAGTTTAGTTCAATTCTGCCAAATCATCGGTGTTACGCGTAACGCTTCACTATGGATGCGGTCTATGACATCCCTTAACCTTTGACATCCCTGAAAAATGCGTTCGATTGACCAGATTGAGCGATCACATTGAAAAATGATTCAGTTTCAGTCCACGGTTACAGTGAAAAGTAACCGGAAGAGATTGATCGAGTTAGAATCGAATTAAAAGAGGACTGAGTTCGACACTGCTTCTCCATTTCCTTCTCTGTCTGTCAAACTCAATCCTTCGATCTGCGTTTGCATGAAAAACTCAATTCGATCACAGAAAACTTTGTGATCGGATCGAGTCAATCCTGTTTCAATTCTATCTGCGGATGCATGGACCCTGTTCACTCAGACTTGACATGGCAAGCAACATGGTACGGTAAACAAGATTTTCAGTTTTTTTCATGTCTTCTAGATTTTATTTGACGTTTTAATCGTTGTCAGTCGACACATAAGGTTTGTTCGCGTACTTTCTGTACCAAAATTCGTAGATTATTAGAAATTTTAAGGTAAAATCACGAAAAAGTTAGCAAACGGGAAAGGTACGAAGTTTTTCCACTTTTTAAACGTCACCTGTAAAAAAATACGTACAGGCATCTGACAGATTTGCAAAAGAAATTTCTTGCACTGAAATTCGTAAATAGCATGGGGAAATGTATTACTCACTCGTGAGGACTCTCTTTTACGAAAAACTGCAAACATTTTGCGTATTAGAACAGAATTACATGAATTTTTGTAGATTTTCGTGAAATTTCGTTGTTTTGGGGAGAGTACGCGAACAGACCTTGAAAAATTCGCGAAGGTTTTGACGTGAAAACCATTAAATTTTCTATAAAAAGAAGTTGTTGTCAATGTCATTGATACTGACAACTAATATGTCAAAAAGAGTTCTCGGAGTTCTATCTAAATCTGTACGCGATACATCAATCAAAGCGCCAACAAATTCAGTCCGTCAGTCGTGCATTGCAACTGAGTCTTAGATTTTATGAATGTGAGCGCAAATTGACGTGCGTTGGATGACTTGTCAAACCCATTTGATGACAAATCATTGTGAATCCGCCTATGAAGCCGGAGGCGTATGACAGGCACCCAGATCTTTGATTTGGCGACGGGAAGAACACCCTGCTATGCCGGTAGAGCCTTTGTAAGGCTGAATGTGTCGAGATATCAGCAAGAGCAATATAAATTTGTCTACCGAAATGCGTCAAAGAAACAATTAAGTACGAAACTCTAATCAGCTCTCAAGCTTGAAGGTGACTTTAATGGCGAAACTATATCATATCTGTATTACAGTCTCAATGTTATCAATAAATTTGAATTTCAAATTCCCGGATTTTTGACAGTCGTTTTGAGGTATTCACATGCTGTGACAGACAAGACCGTGTATGCCATTTTGAGAAGATGTATGGACACATCTGAATTGTTTCTTCTACTAATATCACTCTGCAACGATGAGACTATATTTCTCGACCATGCTTTACCCAACAAGAATTGAGGATATCCCTTGTCAAGTAAACTCATCCAGTTCTGTGTGTATTTGACGCTTTACTTGTCAGAATCTGCACACTGGCTGACAGCTTCAACTGCTTCTTCAATACGTGTTCAAAGGATTGATATGTTTTTTTTTTCTACTTATTGCTAAACCCGTAACTTGTTGTAGCATTATTTTGACGATGGCTGCTGACGTACCCATACCATGCTGGTGACTGGGTAGAAGTGTCTAAACTGCTGTACGTCTGTCAACCGTAATGTGATGTTTCTCTCTGAGCACTTTAAGATCATGGACAAAAGATGTGCCAAATAAATCTTGTGCTTACAACCATGGAAACACCTACTTGGACAGGACTACTTGGTCCTTCATTTTGTAATAAATATTTTTTGTGTCATAATCTTTCCACGATTGGAAAGGACCTATCTTTTAATGGTGTATTCGAAGGGTCATCTGTTTGTTTTTATTTGAAAGTAAAACTTTCGCAATTGCATGCAATTCTACTTCCGAATGTTTGTCAGACGTTCGCAGAAACGTTATTGTTGTCCTATAGTGAGCAAACTGGGAACTCGAATTCAAATAGTTTACTTCTTGTGGATTGAACGGAATATACTCCCGGCCTATTCTCAGAGAAACCATGTTTTGGGACTTCAGTACTCGTAGCTACATTTGGTTATTAGCTGCTTGATGGCATTCTCGCCCTTCCTCGTTATGGTTAAGTTCTTCCTGAGTGCAGACTGCTCGATTGGCATCACAGCTGATCACTGATCGCCTCTTGCTTAGCCATGATGACGGGCGCTGCGCCTGGCTTCTTGGTGCCTGGGTATCTTTCTTGTAGCAACACCTTGATACATCCATAGTGTTTCCTAGATGACAATAATGCATATAGTAGATACTTGCATACTATTAAATAATTCTTATAAGAAATTTTGATTATAAATAATAATTCTGAACTTATTTTGTTTATTTGCAGGTAAGCCCTTCTGACATAATTATTGGATCTAAGTTCAGGACGTAAGTCTACAATTCATATTTATATACCTACATGCATGCATATATGTAAATTCGAAGTCAAACGCAATGACATGACACTGTAAGCAATGTCCAGCTCAATTTCTTCTGGCCACAGACTGATACTTTACTTAACTGGCTCCCGACTCGAGTCTCTGCCTGAGACACCGCAGCCTTTTTTTCCCTTATCCAAACCAAGCGCTCTGGCATCCACGATAGCTTTGTCCTTAAAACGGAGGTTCGATCTTCCTTGTCGTCTCGAACCTGCGATTCGAAGATCCTCTTTGCTGGAGCACTATTGTCCATTCGCTCGTTGTGGTCGACCCAGTGTTTTGACTTTTTGGTCTACATTCGCGTCTTGGTACAGCTCATAGAGTTCGGGGTTATATCTTCTCCTCCATTCGCCCCCCTCGCATAGGAGACTTTCGGTCTCGACGAAGAGAGTGCCCAAAATCTGCTCTTCTCCCCTACTTAGCGTCCAGCACTCGGGTCCATAGGCAGGATCAATGTCTTGTAAAACATGCTTTTCGTCTTCCGAGTTAGGAGTTTCCTAGGGTAAATCTTCGCTGAATTTCCACTAGGGTCTCGGTCGTGGAGTTGATTCTTACTCCGAGGTAGGTAAACTCCTTAACTACCTCGAAGTTACTCTTGCCAAGAGTGGGGTCTTGTCCTAGGCGGTGGACCGATGCTTCTTGGTACTTTGTTTTGTCCTCGTTCCCTTCAAGGCCAACTCGTTTCGCTTGATCGTCAAAAAGCTTCTATATATATGTATATGCTGTCGATGTCGTCTGTTGCACACTATCTGTTCCAGCACTAGATTAAAGAAATCACACAACAGCGCATCTCCTTGCCGAAATCCAGTTCATGTTTGGAATAGTTCAGAGGAGCTGTTCCCAAATTGCGCATTGCACCACGTGTTTTCCAGCGTCACGCGGCACAGCCGGATCAGTTTTACCGGGATCTGGAATTCGGACATCGCCTTATAGAACTCAAGACGATGAGTGCTGTCCTATGCGGCTTTAAAGTCGATGAAGAGATGGTGAGTCTCGACTTGAAATTCGTTGGTCTTTTCCTTGCTTTAGTGTGAACATTTGGTCGATCTGCCGGGCTGCAAGTCGCACTGGTACGTGACGATTGGTGTGCTGCAGATAGGTTTCAGACGTTCACACAATACATTGGATAGGAACTCCAAAGTCTGTAGCGTTTGCGCAGACTAACTTTTCTTCTAAAAGGTGAAAGGGAGATGGTTTCTAGGATCTCCGAATTCCCAAATCAGTGTCGTAGAAGTCCCAAAGCAGTCCCAAAGCAGTGACGAAGCTTTGCGAAAGCATCATCGTTTTGTTTTGCTTACATTTTTTTTTTTTGAGATCTAAAAGCCATAACACAAATTAAAACCCAGTCGCAGATACATAAGTTATGCTAATCCTAATGAATAGTTTTAAAACGAGCATTCCATCGCATCCAACCATGCTGGCGCCAATCTACTTAATTCCAACTTCGCAGTCAGTATCTCGTTAAAAATCCCAACAATAATGGAGTACCGAGGCGACCCCGGACAGAGTACATAAATAACAAAATTCTATTGATTTAGCCATTTCACTTCATTCCCGGTGAAACCAAAACGTACTCCTCCACCCATCCGTCGACGAAGGGGTTTCTAGCCACTTCAATGCCAAATATGTCGTCAAAAAGAATCAACCAAATCGATATAAGCCGCTGGACAGACCGAACAGACTGTTTTACGATTGTAATGGCAGTTAGCTTCTGTTTTACTGCGAATGTAATCCGCTTGACAAACAAACGTCGCACAAAGTCAGGCCACCACTAATTACCGGAGAGCATCTTCAGATTTGGCCAATACCAAATTGGAAACCACTTGGAAATCTGTGCCATTATTCCATTCCCTATGCCAAAACGTAAACGTGTAGTTCAAACAGAAGTTCACTTTAATCAGGTCGGCTCCTATGGCCTGTGGCCTGGTTGGTAGGTAGGTACTCGTAGTTGGTAGCTGGTACAAGACACGATGCCAAATCCACCATCATTAAGTGGTTATTTGAGTATATTTTGAGTTTAATGGTTTCTGGCCCAACTGCCGCCAACCGCCGAGGGTAAACACAAACACGCCCGGGTAATAGAGGTGCGCTTTGATGGCAGAGAAACCAAAATGTAAAGTTTGTCTAAGTGCCGCTGTTAGGATGCGGAGCTTTGGCTTGTATCGCTTGCGATTAAGTGAAGATTAAATTGTATTAACTGAATTACGTGACTGGTGGTGTGGTGATGTTTTGCTTTCCCACGAGCCATTGGATTGGGCCATTTCCGTGAAGTGGCAACTTGCAATTAGAGTTTGTTGTACGCCAAATGATTTTCATAATTAAGTCCACTTAAGTAACTGCGTGTCTATGTGTTTTGGCCAGGATGGTAGACGTTGTGGTTCAGTGCCTCAGAGGGGGCTGATCACATCACATCACTCGGGAACATTTGACGAACATGAAAGAGTACAATGGCCGTGAATATCAAAAGACTGGAAGGCGATATACGATATCATGAAGCTTCGAGTCAAGGGTGTAGGTTTCTTTTTAAAAACCTGAACCACGGTTAAGAAAAACCGAGAGTCCTTTGCTGTGAGGGGTATCCAGTCAATAGGAAACTCTCCACCGCCAAAACAAGCCCAATCTGCTATTACGACCGCTGATATGGTCATTTGTTGTTGAGGTACAAAGGTACATCCATTGCTCAACAGTCAGGAAGAACGTATAGTCCTATTTGGCTGACCAACTTAACTCCAACCCAGAGTCCTTCACTGCTCTGTCGGAGCTCGAGTTTAGATGGTTAGAGGGAGTTGGACTAGATTGAGTTAGGTGAGTGTTGCCGCTGAACTACAAAAGGAAGCTCCATTGTGACACTACAAGGAGATTTCTCATTCGAGATATAAGAGGCAGGGTACCCAGTTTCGGTGTGAACTCATAGCTTTTCCGTATTGCTTTTCTTTTGTCTCGTTTGTATGAAGAAAATCTATCCTATTTCGGCTCAAACCTAGTGCCTGGGAATTTATCATCTTGGCTGAAGCGTTTTCCGTTCATCTCCTCGATTGACCGAGCTAGTGCAGTCGTCGTGTCCTGACATTTTGGGCAAAATTACTTTGGTAGCGCTACAGACTTGGGTGGATTAGGGCCTCAACCAACAAGGCTCTCCATTTTAACACGGTCTTTGGCTAATTGGCACTTCAAGTTGAGATTGAGGTACCCTTGTACTTGTGGGCATCACCTGAGGTGAGCTCTTCCTCTACTGCTTTGTCCATCTAGGTTGTAATCGAAGACTTTTCGGGCCGAAACGCTGATGTCCATTCGCTCTACATGTCCTAGCTTTCCTAGGCGACTGATGTGTGAACTTTTGTGACCTCCTCCAATATCCGTCAACACAAACGGGGGCGAAAACCATTGGAAGAATTTGGTGCTCAGAACGGTCAAGGATATCTTCATCTGCTTTCGTTAACGTTCATGCTTTTGCGCCAGAAAGCAGGACTGAGATGATGAGGGTCTTATACAGAGGATCCTTGACAAAGTCCTGTTCCAGTTGTCTGCTCTGCTGCTCAGTTGCCTTCTTAGGTCAAAGGAACAGAGAACTCTTCGTTTGATCCCTGAAACTGTCAAGGTTTACAGCTGAGCCGATGTAGATTAAGTCCCTAACTACCTCAAAGCTTTAGCTGTCTATTGTAATGCTCTCTCCGATTCGTCGATGTTGTGTGTCCCTTCTTGTATAGGACGTGGTTTTGTCTTCATTCACAGCTAAGCCCATGTCAGCCGCTTCTGTTCCAATGTTTGAATCTGATTGATGCTGATCGGCTTGTGTCGACTTGTGAGTTTCGTACATCATCTGTCTAAATCCTTTTTTGTCATCAGAAGTCTCTTTAAGATTGTTTCCACAGCGAGCGTTCTCCATCGTCCTGCACAATCTGACGAGTTTGACAGAAATGCCAAATCCAGACATGGCTCTGAATAGCTAGTCTCTATAATTGCTGTCGTATGTGGCCTTAAAATCGACAAAACGATGGAGAGTAAGGATCTAGACTTCTTGGGGTTTTTCAGGATCTGCCGTTGTGCGAATATTGGGCCAATTGTGGACTTACCCTGTCTAAAACCACACTGACTTTCTCTAGACTTATGACCGACAGGACAGGATATGCAATGTTAATGAGACTAATGCTATAGTTGGGCCTATTTTGTGATTCGTCCAAACGATGCTGACATTCCATTCATTAGGCACAGTTTCCTCCAAGCAGATCTTGGAAATGAGTTGCTGTATGCTCGCCAAAAAGTCGTTACCTACTGCCTTAAACAAGTCGGTCTGGAGGCCTTCTGACCCATCAGGCTTAATGGATGTAAGTTTGGGTATTGCTTTCTTCACGTCATTCTGGTTGGGTGGGTGGATGGAGGTCTCGGTTGTCATCGTCCACGGTGAATGGATCGTTCTGCCTAACAGCGTTTAAGAGTCTTCTGAAGTGACTTCTCCATATTCTCAGCACTGACTTCCAAACAGGAACAAATATTTGGCGAGGAATTTTTCCTTCAAAAGTTCCCAATATCTACTCTGGCTACCTTCTTATGGTCTAGCACTTGGTTCCGTATAAACAAACTTGTGGAGTTGATGTTGATGTTAACTCCGACAACAGTGACATAGTCTTGGCATTGAGCTAGATTTATGGTAGTTTGCTTTGCTCTTTAAGACCAACTCGTATACACAGACTGGAAGCGTTTGGGTATCTCAGGATCCATGGACTATCTAGTCCAACATGAGATTAAAAGTGAAGAAAGCTACCATAACCTGCTTTAAAGTTGATGTGAGTCTGAAAATTCTTAAGACTTTTCCAAGACTGGTATCTTAAAGGCGACACTTAGTAAGGAATAGCCTTCAATGCGAGCCATAAGATCGCCTTTCTTGTGGACGAGACATACATTTGAAAATGATACTTCAGTCATCGGGTTTCGTCCTTTCATCGTCCCTAGAGACTTTGCTCTCAACAATGATGTTTTTCGTCCTGGTTTTTTCATTGAAGTCATAGTAAATCTCCCTGATAAGGTATTTAGTCTCATTGCTATGGGCGTGTCCACATATAAGGCCAACTTGGCGAGTTATTATTTATCCTCCTGCACCAAAGAAAAGTGTCCCAAAATGTTGGGACAACAGAATTGGAAAACACATCATAGTTTGAGTTGAAAACTACATCACATTGAGAGGGAAAATTTGAAAGTAGATCAGTTTAGGTTAGGTTGAGGGGGTGACTGCAACACCCATCAGGTGGGAGCAGTCTTATTCGGATCTCAAACGGATCCATTGTGTTCCCAGAAAATTTACTCCTGAATCAATCGGTTTTCGTTATGAATTGTGATGATGTTTTAAGGGTCATGTTCACCAGTTCGGAGAGCTGGCTGAAAACTGAAGGTTTGATGTCTGATTCTGCTGAGACTTGGGCATTAGCAGAGGAAGTGTGTCGCATCTTCCTCCATCTAAGTGTGCCCGCAGGATAGTTCTGAGCCCTTGAAACCCATTCTACTGAGGTGAGCCGCCATTAGATTGTGGGCTGTAAGCACGCCAATGAGAGGGATTAGCTGTGTTCTCTTCAATGTATTGGACCCACCTGGTGTTCGCCATGTTACGGAAGTCCGCAGCGATCCTGGAGGAAAGGAGGCTGATGGGCGGTAGGACAGAGTGGTCCGTCGGGATTTCTTCACTCGCTGGCTCATCGGCCCTCTAGGTCCCTTTGAAGCCTATGTGTCCCGGGATTCTGCATAGCGTTATGTCATGCGCAGAGCTTAGGGCTTAGATCAAGAAAACCGTGGATGACATGTGAAGTGATGGTGTGGGTGATCGGATAGAGTAGCGGGCAGTAGTGGTACTAAATTGGATCCATGTGGCTGTCCAAATTAAGTTGGTGGATGTGTGATACTAGACCGTGACACTCCTTATCGATTTTTTGGTGGCCATAGACTCATTTATCAGATGATGACAAGAAATTATCGAAACTGTATCTGCTCGGACTTCCTTCCTCTGTTATAAGATTGAAATTAGATTTGATACCTGCCGGCTTAGTCAGACTTTTGCTGCAGTTGAGTGTTGTCTAAACATCAGACTTCACTTGAGGACATTCCACAGACAGTGTGAGGTAATATCCGTCAAAAGAAATCATATTCCATAATCGCTTTCGCTTGAGATCATAAAACGTGCGTCACCACTATAAACAGTGTAAACTCTAGCTTATCTCAAAGTGATCCATAATACCTTCTCCCAATCGAGTGACATAAAGTCATAAAAAAGTTGCTTCCTGGGAGCAAGGGCCTCATTCAGGTAGCAGCACCTCGATTAGTCAATCCCATATCGAGTGACGATAGTGTAAGTCAATTTGATGTTGATGTGTAAACATTGGAATTTTATTCCCGGATTCGTTGAATCCCCCCATTCGGATGGGAATACGTCGTGTCATATCGGATTTGATAAACTGTTAATCGACTTTAATTGGAAGACTGAATGAGTTCGAGTTCGATAAGCGGGTGTGACGGTGTTACCCCACAATTCAGAGATTATACTGGGCTTAGGGCAATTGCAAATAAATCGACTGATAGGGACGACTTACGCATTCACTTCCTTCAGTGGAAATTGTATTTTTTCTTTCACTAATAATTGTATTATGATGTAGAGTAGTTGTTTACAAACGATTATGTCAATATTTCGAGAAGCGATAATTTGCTGGTTTTCGGAGTGTGACTACCAAAGGAGTGGAGTCACTCGGACGGCTGGTGTTGAGTAATTGTCGATGAAGCATAGAGGAAATCGGGATTCCGGGAATCGGGGATTGATGAGTGCGAATGCTGGTAATACCGCTTCGTAATAAGTGGAGAACAGTAATCAATCAAACAAGTTGGGGAAAGTCATTTAAGGAAGTCACACCACAGCGATAGATACGTACAGACTCATGGAGTCGGCTTTCAATCCTTCCCTAGAGCCGAGTTGGATGAAATGGATTGAGAGAAAAAGTGCCTAATATCAGTGCACAGTCAGCATGCTTTGCTGGTCCGATTCTCGATAGATCTTACTTTTGCTAGACATGTCCAGTGATAGGAATACATTTATAGGTGATTTCTCTCTAGCATCGACAACTGTTCAAAATGTCATCATTCACTCGCTGTCACTTTTAGAATTTCTCATTTTAAAAAAAATACGAATGTATTCGATGTCAGTACCAGGTGGCGTATGCGTAACCCATTTCTTCATACATTTTTCGATGAAAAAATTTTGTATTTTTCTGAGACTCAGCGAGCCTGCAGCCTAACTCGTGTGTGCTTACGATGCACAGAAACAGACCTCCTGGCTTGCATTGAGCCACGAGAGGGGTACAATCGAGATTTCGGTGTCTCGGTCGGTGGGGTCTGGTGACCCATTTCTTCATACATTTTTCGATGAAAAAATTTTCTATTTTTCTGAGACTCAGCGAGCCTGCAGAGTAGCTCGTGTGTGCTTACGATGCACAGAAACAGACCTCCTGGTTCGCATTGAGCCTCGAGAGGCCGAGAATGTAGAGTCGAGATTTCGGTGTCTCGGTCGGTGGGGTCTAGGTGACCCATTTCTTCATACATTTTTCGATGAAAAAATTTTGTATTTTTCTGAGACTCAGCGAGCTTGCATTGAGCCACGAGAAGGTAGAGTCGAGATTTCGGTGTCTCGGTCGGTGGGGTCTGGTGACCCATTTCTTCATACATTTTTCGATGAAAAAATTTTGTATTTTTCTGAGACTCAGCGAGCCTGCAGCCTAACTCGCTCGTGTGTGCTTACGATGCACAGAAACAGACCTCTTGGCTTGCATTGAGCCACGAGAGGGGTACAATCGAGATTTCGGTGTCTCGGTCGGTGGGGTCTGGTGACCCATTTCTTCATACATTTTTCGATGAAAAAATTTTGTATTTTTCTGAGACTCAGCGAGCCTGCAGCCTAACTCGTGTGTGCTTACGATGCACAGAAACAGACCTCCTTTCTTGAATTGAGCCACGAGAGGGTAGAGTCGAGATTTCGGTGTCTCGGTCGGTGGGGTCTGGTGACCCATTTCTTCATACATTTTTCGATGAAAAAATTTTGTATTTTTCTGAGACTCAGCGAGCTTGAAGCCTAGCTCGTGTATGCTTACGATGCACAGAAACAGACCTCCTGGCTTGCATTGAGCCACGAGAGGGGTACAATCGAGATTTCGGTGTCTCGGTCGGTGGGGTCTGGTGACCCATTTCTTCATACATTTTGCGATGAAAAAATTTTGTATTTTTCTGAGACTCAGCGAGCCTGCAGCCTAACTCGTGTGTGCTTACGATGCACAGAAACAGACCTCCTGGCTTGAATTGAGCCACGAGAGGGTAGAGTCGAGATTTCGGTGTCTCGGTCGGTGGGGTCTGGTGACCCATTTCTTCATACATTTTTCGATGAAAAAATTTTGTATTTTTCTGAGACTCAGCGAGCCTGCAGCCTAACTCGTGTGTGCTTACGATGCACAGAAATAGACCTCCTGGCTTGCATTGAGCCACGAGAGGGGTACAATCGAGATTTCGGTGTCTCGGTCGGTGGGGTCTGGTGACCCATTTCTTCATACATTTTTCGATGAAAAAATTTTGTATTTTTCTGAGACTCAGCGAGCTTGAAGCCTAGCTCGTGTGTGCTTACGATGCACAGAAACAGACCTCCTGGCTTGCATTGAGCCACGAGAAGGGTACAATCGAGATTTCGGTGTCTCGGTCGGTGGGGTCTGGTGACCCATTTCTTCATACATTTTTCGATGAAAAAATTTTGTATTTTTCTGAGACTCAGCGAGCCTGCAGCCTAACTCGTGTGTGCTTACGATGCACAGAAACAGACCTCCTGGCTTGAATTGAGCCACGAGAGGGTAGAGTCGAGATTTCGGTGTCTCGGTCGGTGGGGTCTGGTGACCCATTTCTTCATACATTTTTCGATGAAAAAATTTTGTATTTTTCTGAGACTCAGCGAGCCTGCAGCCTAACTCGTGTGTGCTTACGATGCACAGAAACAGACCTCCTGGCTTGAATTGAGCCACGAGAGGGTAGAGTCGAGATTTCGGTGTCTCGGTCGGTGGGGTCTGGTGACCCATTTCTTCATACATTTTTCGATGAAAAAATTTTGTATTTTTCTGAGACTCAGCGAGCCTGCAGCCTAACTCGTGTGTGCTTACGATGCACAGAAATAGACCTCCTGGCTTGCATTGAGCCACGAGAGGGGTACAATCGAGATTTCGGTGTCTCGGTCGGTGGGGTCTGGTGACCCATTTCTTCATACATTTTTCGATGAAAAAATTTTGTATTTTTCTGAGACTCAGCGAGCCTGCAGCCTAACTCGTGTGTGCTTACGATGCACAGAAATAGACCTCCTGGCTTGCATTGAGCCACGAGAGGGGTACAATCGAGATTTCGGTGTCTCGGTCGGTGGGGTCTGGTGACCCATTTCTTCATACATTTTTCGATGAAAAAATTTTGTATTTTTCTGAGACTCAGCGAGCTTGAAGCCTAGCTCGTGTGTGCTTACGATGCACAGAAACAGACCTCCTGGCTTGCATTGAGCCACGAGAAGGGTACAATCGAGATTTCGGTGTCTCGGTCGGTGGGGTCTGGTGACCCATTTCTTCATACATTTTTCGATGAAAAAATTTTGTATTTTTCTGAGACTCAGCGAGCCTGCAGCCTAACTCGTGTGTGCTTACGATGCACAGAAACAGACCTCCTGGCTTGAATTGAGCCACGAGAGGGTAGAGTCGAGATTTCGGTGTCTCGGTCGGTGGGGTCTGGTGACCCATTTCTTCATACATTTTTCGATGAAAAAATTTTGTATTTTTCTGAGACTCAGCGAGCCTGCAGCCTAACTCGTGTGTGCTTACGATGCACAGAAATAGACCTCCTGGCTTGCATTGAGCCACGAGAGGGGTACAATCGAGATTTCGGTGTCTCGGTCGGTGGGGTCTGGTGACCCATTTCTTCATACATTTTTCGATGAAAAAATTTTGTATTTTTCTGAGACTCAGCGAGCCTGCAGCCTAACTCGTGTGTGCTTACGATGCACAGAAATAGACCTCCTGGCTTGCATTGAGCCACGAGAGGGGTACAATCGAGATTTCGGTGTCTCGGTCGGTGGGGTCTGGTGACCCATTTCTTCATACATTTTTCGATGAAAAAATTTTGTATTTTTCTGAGACTCAGCGAGCTTGAAGCCTAGCTCGTGTGTGCTTACGATGCACAGAAACAGACCTCCTGGCTTGCATTGAGCCACGAGAAGGGTACAATCGAGATTTCGGTGTCTCGGTCGGTGGGGTCTGGTGACCCATTTCTTCATACATTTTTCGATGAAAAAATTTTGTATTTTTCTGAGACTCAGCGAGCCTGCAGCCTAACTCGTGTGTGCTTACGATGCACAGAAACAGACCTCCTGGCTTGAATTGAGCCACGAGAGGGTAGAGTCGAGATTTCGGTGTCTCGGTCGGTGGGGTCTGGTGACCCATTTCTTCATACATTTTTCGATGAAAAAATTTTGTATTTTTCTGAGACTCAGCGAGCCTGCAGCCTAACTCGTGTGTGCTTACGATGCACAGAAACAGACCTCCTGGCTTGAATTGAGCCACGAGAGGGTAGAGTCGAGATTTCGGTGTCTCGGTCGGTGGGGTCTGGTGACCCATTTCTTCATACATTTTTCGATGAAAAAATTTTGTATTTTTCTGAGACTCAGCGAGCCTGCAGCCTAACTCGTGTGTGCTTACGATGCACAGAAATAGACCTCCTGGCTTGCATTGAGCCACGAGAGGGGTACAATCGAGATTTCGGTGTCTCGGTCGGTGGGGTCTGGTGACCCATTTCTTCATACATTTTTCGATGAAAAAATTTTGTATTTTTCTGAGACTCAGCGAGCTTGAAGCCTAGCTCGTGTGTGCTTACGATGCACAGAAACAGACCTCCTGGCTTGAATTGAGCCACGAGAGGGTAGAGTCGAGATTTCGGTGTCTCGGTCGGTGGGGTCTGGTGACCCATTTCTTCATACATTTTTCGATGAAAAAATTTTGTATTTTTCTGAGACTCAGCGAGCCTGCAGCCTAACTCGTGTGTGCTTACGATGCACAGAAACAGACCTCCTGGCTTGAATTGAGCCACGAGAGGGTAGAGTCGAGATTTCGGTGTCTCGGTCGGTGGGGTCTGGTGACCCATTTCTTCATACATTTTTCGATGAAAAAATTTTGTATTTTTCTGAGACTCAGCGAGCCTGCAGCCTAACTCGTGTGTGCTTACGATGCACAGAAACAGACCTCCTGGCTTGAATTGAGCCACGAGAGGGTAGAGTCGAGATTTCGGTGTCTCGGTCGGTGGGGTCTGGTGACCCATTTCTTCATACATTTTTCGATGAAAAAATTTTGTATTTTTCTGAGACTCAGCGAGCCTGCAGCCTAACTCGCTCGTGTGTGCTTACGATGCACAGAAACAGACCTCTTGGCTTGCATTGAGCCACGAGAGGGGTACAATCGAGATTTCGGTGTCTCGGTCGGTGGGGTCTGGTGACCCTTTTCTTCATACATTTTTCGATGAAAAAATTTTGTATTTTTCTGAGACTCAGCGAGCCTGCAGCCTAACTCGTGTGTGCTTACGATGCACAGAAACAGACCTCCTGGCTTGAATTGAGCCACGAGAGGGTACAGTCGAGATTTCGGTGTCTCGGTCGGTGGGGTCTGGTGACCCATTTCTTCATACATTTTTCGATGAAAAAATTTTGTATTTTTCTGAGACTCAGCGAGCCTGCAGCCTAACTCGCTCGTGTGTGCTTACGATGCACAGAAACAGACCTCTTGGCTTGCATTGAGCCACGAGAGGGGTACAATCGAGATTTCGGTGTCTCGGTCGGTGGGGTCTGGTGACCCATTTCTTCATACATTTTTCGATGAAAAAATTTTGTATTTTTCTGAGACTCAGCGAGCCTGCAGCCTAACTCGTGTGTGCTTACGATGCACAGAAACAGACCTCCTTTCTTGAATTGAGCCACGAGAGGGTAGAGTCGAGATTTCGGTGTCTCGGTCGGTGGGGTCTGGTGACCCATTTCTACATACATTTTTCGATGAAAAAATTTTGTATTTTTCTGAGACTCAGCGAGCTTGAAGCCTAGCTCGTGTGTGCTTACGATGCACAGAAACAGACCTCCTATCTTGCATTGAGCCACGAGAGGGGTACAATCGAGATTTCGGTGTCTCGGTCGGTGGGGTCTGGTGACCCATTTCTTCATACATTTTTCGATGAAAAAATTTTGTATTTTTCTGAGACTCAGCGAGCCTGCAGCCTAACTCGTGTGTGCTTACGATGCACAGAAACAGACCTCCTGGCTTGAATTGAGCCACGAGAGGGTAGAGTCGAGATTTCGGTGTCTCGGTCGGTGGGGTCTGGTGACCCATTTCTTCATACATTTTTCGATGAAAAAATTTTGTATTTTTCTGAGACTCAGCGAGCCTGCAGCCTAACTCGTGTGTGCTTACGATGCACAGAAACAGACCTCCTGGCTTGCATTGAGCCACGAGGGGGTACAATCGAGATTTCGGTGTCTCGGTCGGTGGGGTCTGGTGACCCATTTCTTCATACATTTTTCGATGAAAAAATTTTGTATTTTTCTGAGACTCAGCGAGCCTGCAGCCTAACTCGCTCGTGTGTGCTTACGATGCACAGAAACAGACCTCTTGGCTTGCATTGAGCCACGAGAGGGGTACAATCGAGATTTCGGTGTCTCGGTCGGTGGGGTCTGGTGACCCATTTCTTCATACATTTTTCGATGAAAAAATTTTGTATTTTTCTGAGACTCAGCGAGCCTGCAGCCTAACTCGTGTGTGCTTACGATGCACAGAAACAGACCTCCTTTCTTGAATTGAGCCACGAGAGGGTAGAGTCGAGATTTCGGTGTCTCGGTCGGTGGGGTCTGGTGACCCATTTCTTCATACATTTTTCGATGAAAAAATTTTGTATTTTTCTGAGACTCAGCGAGCTTGAAGCCTAGCTCGTGTGTGCTAACGATGCACAGAAACAGACCTCCTGGCTTGCATTGAGCCACGAGAGGGGTACAATCGAGATTTCGGTGTCTCGGTCGGTGGGGTCTGGTGACCCATTTCTTCATACATTTTGCGATGAAAAAATTTTGTATTTTTCTGAGACTCAGCGAGCCTGCAGCCTAACTCGTGTGTGCTTACGATGCACAGAAACAGACCTCCTGGCTTGAATTGAGCCACGAGAGGGTAGAGTCGAGATTTCGGTGTCTCGGTCGGTGGGGTCTGGTGACCCATTTCTTCATACATTTTTCGATGAAAAAATTTTGTATTTTTCTGAGACTCAGCGAGCTTGAAGCCTAGCTCGTGTGTGCTTACGATGCACAGAAACAGACCTCCTGGCTTGCATTGAGCCACGAGAAGGGTACAATCGAGATTTCGGTGTCTCGGTCGGTGGGGTCTGGTGACCCATTTCTTCATACATTTTTCGATGAAAAAATTTTGTATTTTTCTGAGACTCAGCGAGCCTGCAGCCTAACTCGTGTGTGCTTACGATGCACAGAAACAGACCTCCTGGCTTGAATTGAGCCACGAGAGGGTAGAGTCGAGATTTCGGTGTCTCGGTCGGTGGGGTCTGGTGACCCATTTCTTCATACATTTTTCGATGAAAAAATTTTGTATTTTTCTGAGACTCAGCGAGCTTGAAGCCTAGCTCGTGTGTGCTTACGATGCACAGAAACAGACCTCCTGGCTTGCATTGAGCCACGAGAGGGGTACAATCGAGATTTCGGTGTCTCGGTCGGTGGGGTCTGGTGACCCATTTCTTCATACATTTTTCGATGAAAAAATTTTGTATTTTTCTGAGACTCAGCGAGCCTGCAGCCTAACTCGTGTGTGCTTACGATGCACAGAAACAGACCTCCTGGCTTGAATTGAGCCACGAGAGGGTAGAGTCGAGATTTCGGTGTCTCGGTCGGTGGGGTCTGGTGACCCATTTCTTCATACATTTTTCGATGAAAAAATTTTGTATTTTTCTGAGACTCAGCGAGCCTGCAGCCTAACTCGTGTGTGCTTACGATGCACAGAAACAGACCTCCTGGCTTGCATTGAGCCACGAGAGGGGTACAATCGAGATTTCGGTGTCTCGGTCGGTGGGGTCTGGTGACCCATTTCTTCATACATTTTTCGATGAAAAAATTTTGTATTTTTCTGAGACTCAGCGAGCCTGCAGCCTAACTCGTGTGTGCTTACGATGCACAGAAACAGACCTCCTGGCTTGCATTGAGCCACGAGAGGGGTACAATCGAGATTTCGGTGTCTCGGTCGGTGGGGTCTGGTGACCCATTTCTTCATACATTTTTCGATGAAAAAATTTTGTATTTTTCTGAGACTCAGCGAGCCTGCAGCCTAACACGTGTGTGCTTACGATGCACAGAAACAGACCTCCTGGCTTGAATTGAGCCACGAGATGGTAGAGTCGAGATTTCGGTGTCTCGGTCGGTGGGGTCTGGTGACCCATTTCTTCATACATTTTTCGATGAAAAAATTTTGTATTTTTCTGAGACTCAGCGAGCTTGAAGCCTAGCTCGTGTGTGCTTACGATGCACAGAAACAGACCTCCTGGCTTGCATTGAGCCACGAGAGGGGTACAATCGAGATTTCGGTGTCTCGGTCGGTGGGGTCTGGTGACCCATTTCTTCATACATTTTTCGATGAAAAAATTTTGTATTTTTCTGAGACTCAGCGAGCCTGCAGCCTAACTCGTGTGTGCTTACGATGCACAGAAACAGACCTCCTGGCTTGAATTGAGCCACGAGAGGGTAGAGTCGAGATTTCGGTGTCTCGGTCGGTGGGGTCTGGTGACCCATTTCTTCATACATTTTGCGATGAAAAAATTTTGTATTTTTCTGAGACTCAGCGAGCCTGCAGCCTAACTCGTGTGTGCTTACGATGCACAGAAACAGACCTCCTGGCTTGAATTGAGCCACGAGAGGGTAGAGTCGAGATTTCGGTGTCTCGGTCGGTGGGGTCTGGTGACCCATTTCTTCATACATTTTTCGATGAAAAAATTTTGTATTTTTCTGAGACTCAGCGAGCTTGAAGCCTAGCTCGTGTGTGCTTACGATGCACAGAAACAGACCTCCTGGCTTGCATTGAGCCACGAGAGGGGTACAATCGAGATTTCGGTGTCTCGGTCGGTGGGGTCTGGTGACCCATTTCTTCATACATTTTGCGATGAAAAAATTTTGTATTTTTCTGAGACTCAGCGAGCCTGCAGCCTAACTCGTGTGTGCTTACGATGCACAGAAACAGACCTCCTGGCTTGAATTGAGCCACGAGAGGGTAGAGTCGAGATTTCGGTGTCTCGGTCGGTGGGGTCTGGTGACCCATTTCTTCATACATTTTTCGATGAAAAAATTTTGTATTTTTCTGAGACTCAGCGAGCCTGCAGCCTAACTCGTGTGTGCTTACGATGCACAGAAACAGACCTCCTGGCTTGAATTGAGCCACGAGAGGGTAGAGTCGAGATTTCGGTGTCTCGGTCGGTGGGGTCTGGTGACCCATTTCTTCATACATTTTTCGATGAAAAAATTTTGTATTTTTCTGAGACTCAGCGAGCTTGAAGCCTAGCTCGTGTGTGCTTACGATGCACAGAAACAGACCTCCTGGCTTGCATTGAGCCACGAGAGGGGTACAATCGAGATTTCGGTGTCTCGGTCGGTGGGGTCTGGTGACCCATTTCTTCATACATTTTTCGATGAAAAATTTTTGTATTTTTCTGAGACTCAGCGAGCCTGCAGCCTAACTCGTGTGTGCTTACGATGCACAGAAACAGACCTCCTGGCTTGAATTGAGCCACGAGAGGGTAGAGTCGAGATTTCGGTGTCTCGGTCGGTGGGGTCTGGTGACCCATTTCTTCATACATTTTTCGATGAAAAAATTTTGTATTTTTCTGAGACTCAGCGAGCCTGCAGCCTAACTCGTGTGTGCTTACGATGCACAGAAACAGACCTCCTGGCTTGAATTGAGCCACGAGAAGGTAGAGTCGAGATTTCGGTGTCTCGGTCGGTGGGGTCTGGTGACCCATTTCTTCATACATTTTTCGATGAAAAAATTTTGTATTTTTCTGAGACTCAGCGAGCTTGACGCCTAGCTCGTGTGTGCTTACGATGCACAGAAACAGACCTCCTGGCTTGCATTGAGCCACGAGAGGGGTACAATCGAGATTTCGGTGTCTCGGTCGGTGGGGTCTGGTGACCCATTTCTTCATACATTTTTCGATGAAAAAATTTTGTATTTTTCTGAGACTCAGCGAGCCTGCAGCCTAACTCGTGTGTGCTTACGATGCACAGAAACAGACCTCCTGGCTTGAATTGAGCCACGAGAGGGTAGAGTCGAGATTTCGGTGTCTCGGTCGGTGGGGTCTGGTGACCCATTTCTTCATACATTTTTCGATGAAAAAATTTTGTATTTTTCTGAGACTCAGCGAGCCTGCAGCCTAACTCGTGTGTGCTTACGATGCACAGAAACAGACCTCCTGGCTTGAATTGAGCCACGAGAAGGTAGAGTCGAGATTTCGGTGTCTCGGTCGGTGGGGTCTGGTGACCCATTTCTTCATACATTTTTCGATGAAAAAATTTTGTATTTTTCTGAGACTCAGCGAGCTTGACGCCTAGCTCGTGTGTGCTTACGATGCACAGAAACAGACCTCCTGGCTTGCATTGAGCCACGAGAGGGGTACAATCGAGATTTCGGTGTCTCGGTCGGTGGGGTCTGGTGACCCATTTCTTCATACATTTTTCGATGAAAAAATTTTGTATTTTTCTGAGACTCAGCGAGCTTGAAGCCTAGCTCGTGTGTGCTTACGATGCACAGAAACAGACCTCCTGGCTTGCATTGAGCCACGAGAGGGGTACAATCGAGATTTCGGTGTCTCGGTCGGTGGGGTCTGGTGACCCATTTCTTCATACATTTTTCGATGAAAAAATTTTGTATTTTTCTGAGACTCAGCGAGCCTGCAGCCCAACTCGCTCGTGTGTGCTTACGATGCACAGAAACAGACCTCCTGGCTTGAATTGAGCCACGAGAGGGTAGATTCGAGATTTCGGTGTCTCGGTCGGTGGGGTCTGGTGACCCATTTCTTCATACATTTTTCGATGAAAAAATTTTGTATTTTTCTGAGACTCAGCGAGCCTGCAGCCTAACTCGTGTGTGCCTACGATGCACAGAAACAGACCTCCTGGTTTGAATTGAGCCACGAGAGGGTAGAGTCGAGATTTCGGTGTCTCGGTCGGTGGGGTCTGGTGACCCATTTCTTCATACATTTTTCGATGAAAAAATTTTGTATTTTTCTGAGACTCAGCGAGCCTGCAGCCTAACTCGTGTGTGCCTACGATGCACAGAAACAGACCTCCTGGCTTGAATTGAGCCACGAGAGGGTAGAGTCGAGATTTCGGTGTCTCGGTCGGTGGGGTCTGGTGACCCATTTCTTCATACATTTTTCGATGAAAAAATTTTGTTTTTTTCTGAGACTCAGCGAGCCTGCAGCCTAACTCGTGTGTGCTTACGATGCACAGAAACAGACCTCCTGGCTTGAATTGAGCCACGAGAGGGTAGAGTCGAGATTTCGGTGTCTCGGTCGGTGGGGTCTGGTGACCCATTTCTTCATACATTTTTCGATGAAAAAATTTTGTATTTTTCTGAGATTCACCGAGCTTGAAGACTAGCTCGTGTGTGCTTACGATGCACAGAAACAGACCTCCTGGCTTGCATTGAGCCACGAGAGGGGTACAATCGAGATTTCGGTGTCTCGGTCGGTGGGGTCTGGTGACCCATTTCTTCATACATTTTTCGATGAAAAAATTTTGTATTTTTCTGAGACTCAGCGAGCTTGAAGCCTAGCTCGTGTGTGCTTACGATGCACAGAAACAGACCTCCTGGCTTGCATTGAGCCACGAGAGGGGTACAATCGAGATTTCGGTGTCTCGGTCGGTGGGGTCTGGTGACCCATTTCTTCATACATTTTTCGATGAAAAAATTTTGTATTTTTCTGAGACTCAGCGAGCTTGAAGCCTAGCTCGTGTGTGCTTACGATGCACAGAAACAGACCTCCTGGCTTGCATTGAGCCACGAGAGGGGTACAATCGAGATTTCGGTGTCTCGGTCGGTGGGGTCTGGTGACCCATTTCTTCATACATTTTTCGATGAAAAATTTTTGTATTTTTCTGAGACTCAGCGAGCCTGCAGCCTAACTCGTGTGTGCTTACGATGCACAGAAACAGACCTCCTGGCTTGAATTGAGCCACGAGAGGGTAGAGTCGAGATTTCGGTGTCTCGGTCGGTGGGGTCTGGTGACCCATTTCTTCATACATTTTTCGATGAAAAAATTTTGTATTTTTCTGAGACTCAGCGAGCTTGACGCCTAGCTCGTGTGTGCTTACGATGCACGGAAACAGACCTCCTGGCTTGCATTGAGCCACGAGAGGGGTACAATCGAGATTTCGGTGTCTCGGTCGGTGGGGTCTGGTGACCCATTTCTTCATACATTTTTCGATGAAAAAATTTTGTATTTTTCTGAGACTCAGCGAGCCTGCAGCCCAACTCGCTCGTGTGTGCTTACGATGCACAGAAACAGACCTCCTGGCTTGAATTGAGCCACGAGAGGGTAGAGTCGAGATTTCGGTGTCTCGGTCGGTGGGGTCTGGTGACCCATTTCTTCATACATTTTGCGATGAAAAAATTTTGTATTTTTCTGAGACTCAGCGAGCCTGCAGCCTAACTCGTGTGTGCTTACGATGCACAGAAACAGACCTCCTGGCTTGAATTGAGCCACGAGAGGGTAGAGTCGAGATTTCGGTGTCTCGGTCGGTGGGGTCTGGTGACCCATTTCTTCATACATTTTTCGATGAAAAAATTTTGTATTTTTCTGAGACTCAGCGAGCCTGCAGCCTAACTCGTGTGTGCTTACGATGCACAGAAACAGACCTCCTGGCTTGAATTGAGCCACGAGAGGGTAGAGTCGAGATTTCGGTGTCTCGGTCGGTGGGGTCTGGTGACCCATTTCTTCATACATTTTTCGATGAAAAAATTTTGTATTTTTCTGAGACTCAGCGAGCCTGCAGCCTAACTCGTGTGTGCTTACGATGCACAGAAACAGACCTCCTGGCTTGAATTGAGCCACGAGAGGGTAGAGTCGAGATTTCGGTGTCTCGGTCGGTGGGGTCTGGTGACCCATTTCTTCATACATTTTTCGATGAAAAAATTTTCTATTTTTCTGAGACTCAGCGAGCCTGCAGCCTAACTCGTGTGTGCTTACGATGCACAGAAAAAGACCTCCTGGTTTGAATTGACCCGCGAGAGGGGTACAATCGAGATTTCGGTGTCGCGGTCGGTGGGGTCTAGGTGACCCATTTCTTCATACATTTTTCGATGAAAAAATTTTGTATTTTTCTGAGATTCACCGAGCTTGAAGACTAGCTCGTGTGTGCTTACGATGCACAGAAACAGACCTCCTGGCTTGCATTGAGCCACTAGAGGGTAGAATCGAGATTTCGGTGTTTCGGTCGTTGGGGTCTAGGTGACTCATTTCTTCATACATTTTTCTATGAAAAAATTTTCTATTTATCCGAGACTCAGCGAGCCTGCAGCCTAACTCGTGTGTGCCAACGATGCCCAGAAACAGACCTCCTGGTTTGAGTTGAGCCACGAGAGGGAAGAATCGAGATGTCGGTGTCTCGGTCAGTGCGGTCTAGGTGACCCATTTCTTCATACATTTTTCGATGAAAAAATTTTCTATTTTTCTGAGACTCTGCGAGCCTGCAGCCTAGCTCGTGTGTGCCAACGATGCCCAGAAACAGACCTCCTGGTTTGAGTTGAGCCAGGAGAGGGAAGAATCGAGATGTCGGTGTCTCGGTCAGTGCGGTCTAGGTGACCCATTTCTTCATACATTTTTCGATGAAAAAATTTTCTATTTATCCGAGACTCAGCGAGCCTGCAGCCTAACTCGTGTGTGCCAACGATGCACAGAAACAGACCTCCTGGTTTGAATTGACCCGCGAGAGGGGTACAATCGAGATTTCGGTGTCGCGGTCGGTGGGGTCTAGGTGACCCATTTCTTCATACATTTTTCGATGAAAAAATTTTGTATTTTTCTGAGACTCTGCGAGCCTGCAGCCTAGCTCGTGTGTGCCAACGATGCCCAGAATCAGACCTCCTGGTTTGAGTTGAGCCACGAGAGGGAAGAATCGAGATGTCGGTGTCTCGGTCAGTGCGGTCTAGGTGACCCATTTCTTCATACATTTTTCGATGAAAAATATTCTATTTTTCTGAGACTCAGCGAGCTTGCAGCCTAGCTCGTGTGTGCCAACGATGCCCAGAAACAGACCTCCTGGTTTGAGTTGAGCCACGAGAGGGAAGAACCGAGATGTCGGTGTCTCGGTCAGTGCGGTCTAGGTGACCCATTTCTTCATACATTTTTCGATGAAAAAATTTTCTATTTTTCTGAGAATCAGCGAGCCTGCAGAGTAGCTCGTGTGTGCTTACGATGCACAGAAACAGACCTCCTGGCTTGCATTGAGCCACTAGAGGGGTACAATCGAGATTTCGGTGTCGCGGTCGGTGGGGTCTAGGTGACCCATTTCTTCATACATTTTTCGATGAAAAAATTTTCTATTTTTCTGAGACTCAGCGAGCCTGCAGCCTAACTCGTGTGTGCTTACGATGCACAGAAAAAGACCTACTGGTTTGAATTGAGCCGCGAGAGGGGTACAATCGAGATTTCGGTGTCGCGGTCGGTGGGGTCTAGGTGACCCATTTCTTCATACATTTTTCGATGAAAAAATTTTGTATTTTTCTGAGACTCTGCGAGCCTGCAGCCTAGCTCGTGTGTGCCAACGATGCCCAGAAACAGACCTCCTGGCTTGAATTGAGCCACGAGAGGGTAGAGTCGAGACTTCGGTGTTTCGGTCGGTGGGGTCTAGATGACCCATTTCTTCATACATTTTTCGATGAAAAAATTTTTTATTTTTCTGAGACTCTGCGAGCCTGCAGCCTAGTTCGTGTGTGCCAACGATGCCCAGAATCAGACCTCCTGGTTTGAGTTGAGCCACGAGAGGGAAGAATCGAGATGTCGGTGTCTCGGTCAGTGCGGTCTAGGTGACCCATTTCTTCATACATTTTTCGATGAAAAAATTTTCTATTTTTCTGAGACTCAGCGAGCCTGCAGCCTAACTCGTGTGTGCTTACGATGCACAGAAAAAGACCTACTGGTTTGAATTGAGCCGCGAGAGGGGTACAATCGAGATTTCGGTGTCGCGGTCGGTGGGGTCTAGGTGACCCATTTCTTCATACATTTTTCGATGAAAAAATTTTTTATTTTTCTGAGACTCTGCGAGCCTGCAGCCTAGTTCGTGTGTGCCAACGATGCCCAGAATCAGACCTCCTGGTTTGAGTTGAGCCACGAGAGGGAAGAATCGAGATGTCGGTGTCTCGGTCAGTGCGGTCTAGGTGACCCATTTCTTCATACATTTTTCGATGAAAAAATTTTCTATTTTTCTGAGAATCAGCGAGCCTGCAGAGTAGCTCGTGTGTGCTTACGATGCACAGAAACAGACCTCCTGGCTTGCATTGAGCCACTAGAGGGTAGAATCAAGATGTCGGTGTCTTGGTCGGTGGGGTCTAGGTGACCCATTTCTTCATACATTTTTCGATGAAAAAATTTTCTATTTTTCTGAGACTCAGCGAGCCTGCAGCCTAACTCGTGTGTGCTTACGATGCACAGAAAAAGACCTCCTGGTTTGAATTGAGCCGCGAGAGGGGTACAATCGAGATTTCGGTGTCGCGGTCGGTGGGGTCTAGGTGACCCATTTCTTCATACATTTTTCGATGAAAAAATTTTGTATTTTTCTGAGACTCTGCGAGCCTGCAGCCTAGTTCGTGTGTGCCAACGATGCCCAGAATAAGACCTCCTGGTTTGAGTTGAGCCACGAGAGGGAAGAATCGAGATGTCGGTGTCTTGGTCGGTGGGGTCTAGGTGACCCATTTCTTCATACATTTTTCGATGAAAAAATTTTGTATTTTTCTGAGACTCTGCGAGCCTGCAGCCTAGCTCGTGTGTGCCAACGATGCCCAGAATCAGACCTCCTGGTTTGAGTTGAGCCACGAGAGGGAAGAATCGAGATGTCGGTGTCTCGGTCAGTGCGGTCTAGGTGACCCATTTCTTCATACATTTTTCGATGAAAAATATTCTATTTTTCTGAGACTCAGCGAGCTTGCAGCCTAGCTCGTGTGTGCCAACGATGCCCAGAAACAGACCTCCTGGTTTGAGTTGAGCCACGAGAGGGAAGAACCGAGATGTCGGTGTCTCGGTCAGTGCGGTCTAGGTGACCCATTTCTTCATACATTTTTCGATGAAAAAATTTTCTATTTTTCTGAGACTCAGCGAGCCTGCAGCCTAACTCGTGTGTGCTTACGATGCACAGAAACAGACCTCCTGGCTTGCATTGAGCCACTAGAGGGTAGAATCAAGATGTCGGTGTCTTGGTCGGTGGGGTCTAGGTGACCCATTTCTTCATACATTTTTCGATGAAAAAATTTTGTATTTTTCTGAGACTCTGCGAGCCTGCAGCCTAGCTCGTGTGTGCCAACGATGCCCAGAATCAGACCTCCTGGTTTGAGTTGAGCCACGAGAGGGAAGAATCGAGATGTCGGTGTCTCGGTCAGTGCGGTCTAGGTGACCCATTTCTTCATACATTTTTCGATGAAAAATATTCTATTTTTCTGAGACTCAGCGAGCTTGCAGCCTAGCTCGTGTGTGCCAACGATGCCCAGAAACAGACCTCCTGGTTTGAGTTGAGCCACGAGAGGGAAGAACCGAGATGTCGGTGTCTTGGTCAGTGCGGTCTAGGTGACCCATTTCTTCATACATTTTTCGATGAAAAAATTTTCTATTTTTCTGAGAATCAGCGAGCCTGCAGAGTAGCTCGTGTGTGCTTACGATGCACAGAAACAGACCTCCTGGCTTGCATTGAGCCACTAGAGGGTAGAATCAAGATGTCGGTGTCTTGGTCGGTGGGGTCTAGGTGACCCATTTCTTCATACATTTTTCGATGAAAAAATTTTGTATTTTTCTGAGACTCTGCGAGCCTGCAGCCTAGCTCGTGTGTGCCAACGATGCCCAGAATCAGACCTCCTGGTTTGAGTTGAGCCACGAGAGGATAGAGTCGAGATTTCCGTGTCTCGGTCGGTGGGGTCTGGTGACCCATTTCTTCATACATTTTTCGATGAAAAAATTTTGTATTTTTCTGAGACTCTGCGAGCCTGCAGCCTAGTTCGTGTGTGCCAACGATGCCCAGAATCAGACCTCCTGGTTTGAGTTGAGCCACGAGAGGGAAGAATCGAGATGTCGGTGTCTCGGTCAGTGCGGTCTAGGTGACCCATTTCTTCATACATTTTTCGATGAAAAAATTTTCTATTTTTCTGAGAATCAGCGAGCCTGCAGAGTAGCTCGTGTGTGCTTACGATGCACAGAAACAGACCTCCTGGCTTGCATTGAGCCACTAGAGGGTAGAATCAAGATGTCGGTGTCTTGGTCGGTGGGGTCTAGGTGACCCATTTCTTCATACATTTTTCGATGAAAAAATTTTGTATTTTTCTGAGACTCTGCGAGCCTGCAGCCTAGCTCGTGTGTGCCAACGATGCCCAGAATCAGACCTCCTGGTTTGAGTTGAGCCACGAGAGGATAGAGTCGAGATTTCCGTGTCTCGGTCGGTGGGGTCTGGTGACCCATTTCTTCATACATTTTTCGATGAAAAAATTTTGTATTTTTCTGAGACTCAGCGAGCCTGCAGCCTAACTCGTGTGTGCCAACGATGCACAGAAACAGACCTCCTGGTTTGAATTGAGCCGCGAGAGGGGTACAATCGAGATTTCGGTGTCGCGGTCGGTGGGGTCTAGGTGACCCATTTCTTCGTACATTTTTCGATGAAAAATTTTTCTATTTTTCGAAGGCTCAGCGAGCCTGCAGCCCAGCTTGTGTGCGCTCACGATGCACAGAAACAGACCTCCTGGTTTGAGTTGAGCCAGGAGAGGGAAGAATCGAGATGTCGGTGTCTCGGTCAGTGCGGTCTAGGTGACCCATTACTTCATACATTTTTCGATGAAAAAATTTTGTATTTTTCTGAGATTCACCGAGCTTGAAGACTAGCTCGTGTGTGCTTACGATGCACAGAAACAGACCTCCTGGCTTGCATTGAGCCACGAATGGGTACAATCGAGATTTCGGTGTCTCGGTCGGTGGGGTCTGGTGACCCATTTCTTCATACATTTTGCGATGAAAAAATTTTGTATTTTTCTGAGACTCAGCGAGCTTGAAGCCTAGCTCGTGTGTGCTTACGATGCACAGAAACAGACCTCCTGGCTTGCATTGAGCCACGAGAGGGGTACAATCGAGATTTCGGTGTCTCGGTCGGTGGGGTCTGGTGACCCATTTCTTCATACATTTTTCGATGAAAAAATTTTGTATTTTTCTGAGACTCAGCGAGCCTGCAGCCTAACTCGCTCGTGTGTGCTTACGATGCACAGAAACAGACCTCTTGGCTTGCATTGAGCCACGAGAGGGGTACAATCGAGATTTCGGTGTCTCGGTCGGTGGGGTCTGGTGACCCATTTCTTCATACATTTTGCGATGAAAAAATTTTGTATTTTTCTGAGACTCAGCGAGCTTGAAGCCTAGCTCGTGTGTGCTTACGATGCACAGAAACAGACCTCCTGGCTTGCATTGAGCCACGAGAGGGGTACAATCGAGATTTCGGTGTCTCGGTCGGTGGGGTCTGGTGACCCATTTCTTCATACATTTTTCGATGAAAAAATTTTGTATTTTTCTGAGACTCAGCGAGCCTGCAGCCCAACTCGCTCGTGTGTGCTTACGATGCACAGAAACAGACCTCCTGGCTTGAATTGAGCCACGAGAGGGTAGAGTCGAGATTTCGGTGTCTCGGTCGGTGGGGTCTGGTGACCCATTTCTTCATACATTTTTCGATGAAAAAATTTTGTTTTTTTCTGAGACTCAGCGAGCCTGCAGCCTAACTCGTGTGTGCTTACGATGCACAGAAACAGACCTCCTGGCTTGAATTGAGCCACGAGAGGGTAGAGTCGACATTTCGGTGTCTCGGTCGGTGGGGTCTGGTGACCCATTTCTTCATACATTTTTCGATGAAAAAATTTTGTATTTTTCTGAGACTCAGCGAGCCTGCAGCCTAACTCGTGTGTGCTTACGATGCACAGAAACAGACCTCCTGGCTTGAATTAAGCCACGAGAGGGTAGAGTCGAGATTTCGGTGTCTCGGTCGGTGGGGTCTGGTGACCCATTTCTTCATACATTTTTCGATGAAAAAATTTTGTATTTTTCTGAGACTCAGCGAGCTTGAAGCCTAGCTCGTGTGTGCTTACGATGCACAGAAACAGACCTCCTGGCTTGCATTGAGCCACGAGAGGGGTACAATCGAGATTTCGGTGTCTCGGTCGGTGGGGTCTGGTGACCCATTTCTTCATACATTTTTCGATGAAAAAATTTTGTATTTTTCTGAGACTCAGCGAGCCTGCACCCTAGCTCGTGTGTGCCAACGATGCCCAGAAACAGACCTCCTGGCTTGAATTGAGCCACGAGAGGGTAGAGTCGAGACTTCGGTGTTTCGGTCGGTGGGGTCTAGATGACCCATTTCTTCATACATTTTACGATGAAAAAATTTTGTATTTTTCTGAGACTCAGCGAGCCTGCACCCTAGCTCGTGTGTGCCAACGATGCCCAGAAACAGACCTCCTGGCTTGAATTGAGCCACGAGAGGGTAGAGTCGAGACTTCGGTGTTTCGGTCGGTGGGGTCTAGATGACCCATTTCTTCATACATTTTTCGATGAAAAAATTTTGTATTTTTCTGAGACTCTGCGAGCCTGCAGCCTAGTTCGTGTCTGCCAACGATGCCCAGAATCAGACCTCCTGGTTTGAGTTGAGCCACGAGAGGGTAGAATCGAGATGTCGGTGTCTCGGTCAGTGCGGTCTGGGTGACCCATTTCTTCATACATTTTTCGATGAAAAAATTTTCTATTTTTCTGAGAATCAGCGAGCCTGCAGAGTAGCTCGTGTGTGCTTACGATGCACAGAAACAGACCTCCTGGCTTGCATTGAGCCACTAGAGGGTAGAATCAAGATGTCGGTGTCTTGGTCGGTGGGGTCTAGGTGACCCATTTCTTCATACATTTTTCGATGAAAAAATTTTCTATTTTTCTGAGACTCAGCGAGCCTGCAGCCTAACTCGTGTGTGCTTACGATGCACAGAAAAAGACCTACTGGTTTGAATTGAGCCGCGAGAGGGGTACAATCGAGATTTCGGTGTCGCGGTCGGTGGGGTCTAGGTGACCCATTTCTTCATACATTTTTCGATGAAAAAATTTTCTATTTTTCTGAGACTCTGCGAGCCTGCAGCCTAGTTCGTGTGTGCCAACGATGCCCAGAATCAGACCTCCTGGTTTGAGTTGAGCCACGAGAGGGAAGAATCGAGATGTCGGTGTCTCGGTCAGTGCGGTCTAGGTGACCCATTTCTTCATACATTTTTCGATGAAAAAATTTTCTATTTTTCTGAGAATCAGCGAGCCTGCAGAGTAGCTCGTGTGTGCTTACGATGCACAGAAACAGACCTCCTGGCTTGCATTGAGCCACTAGAGGGTAGAATCAAGATGTCGGTGTCTTGGTCGGTGGGGTCTAGGTGACCCATTTCTTCATACATTTTTCGATGAAAAAATTTTCTATTTTTCTGAGACTCAGCGAGCCTGCAGCCTAACTCGTGTGTGCTTACGATGCACAGAAAAAGACCTCCTGGTTTGAATTGAGCCGCGAGAGGGGTACAATCGAGATTTCGGTGTCGCGGTCGGTGGGGTCTAGGTGACCCATTTCTTCATACATTTTTCGATGAAAAAATTTTCTATTTTTCTGAGAATCAGCGAGCCTGCAGAGTAGCTCGTGTGTGCTTACGATGCACAGAAACAGACCTCCTGGCTTGCATTGAGCCACTAGAGGGGTACAATCGAGATTTCGGTGTCGCGGTCGGTGGTGTCTAGGTGACCCATTTCTTCATACATTTTTCGATGAAAAAATTTTCTATTTTTCTGAGACTCAGCGAGCCTGCAGCCTAACTCGTGTGTGCTTACGATGCACAGAAAAAGACCTACTGGTTTGAATTGAGCCGCGAGAGGGGTACAATCGAGATTTCGGTGTCGCGGTCGGTGGGGTCTAGGTGACCCATTTCTTCATACATTTTTCGATGAAAAAATTTTGTATTTTTCTGAGACTCTGCGAGCCTGCAGCCTAGCTCGTGTGTGCCAACGATGCCCAGAATCAGACCTCCTGGTTTGAGTTGAGCCACGAGAGGGAAGAATCGAGATGTCGGTGTCTCGGTCAGTGCGGTCTAGGTGACCCATTTCTTCATACATTTTTCGATGAAAAAATTTTGTATTTTTCTGAGACTCAGCGAGCCTGCAGCCTAGCTCGTGTGTGCCTACGATGCACAGAAGCAGACCTCCTGGTTTGAATTGAGCCACGAGAGGGTAGAGTCGAGACTTCGGTGTTTCGGTCGGTGGGGTCTAGATGACCCATTTCTTCATACATTTTTCGATGAAAAAATTTTCTATTTTTCTGAGACTCAGCGAGCCTGAAGCCTAGCTCGTGTGTGCTTACGATGCACAGAAACAGACCTCCTGGTTCGCATTGAGCCTCGAGAGGCCGAGAATAAAAAAAAAAAATAAATACTTGGCGCTACAGGTCGATGGGACCCAGGGCCTAGCTTCTCACAACCATTCGTGTTGTGCGTGTTACATTCTTTACACGAATGGAAGGGGCCTACTGTTTAATGCCGTGTCCGAAGGGCAATTTGTTATTTGAGAAGCTTTCTCGAGACATTTGTACTCTCGGATGTTTGTCAGACGCTCGCGAGAGGTGGGGCCGTGAAAAACTTTTAGGTGTTCCCCGACTGGGATTCGATCTCGAACCCCTTGCTCCATAGTCCAACGCACTAACCACTGAGCCACGGCGCCCAGAGGCCGAGAATGGAGAGTCGAAATTTCGGTGTCTTGGTCGGTGGGGTCTAGGTGACCCATTTCTTCATACATTTTTCGATGAAAAAATTTTGTATTTTTCTGAGACTCAGCGAGCCTGCAGCCTAGCTCGTGTGTGCTTACGATGCACAGAAACAGACCTCCTGCTTTGAATTGAGCCACGAGAGGGTACAGTCGAGATTTCGGTGTTTCGGTCGGTGGGGTCTAGGTGACCCATTTCTTCATACATTTTTCGATGAAAAAATTTTGTATTTTTCTGAGACTCAGCGAGCCTGAAGCCTAGCTCGTGTGTGCTTACGATGCACAGAAACAGACTTCCTGGCTTGAATTGAGCCACGAGAGGGTAGAGTCGAGACTTCGGTGTTTCGGTCGGTGGGGTCTAGATGACCCATTTCTTCATACATTTTTCGATGAAAAAATTTTGTATTTTTCTCAGACTCAGCGAGCCTGCAGCCTAGCTCGTGTGTGCTTACCATGCACAGAAACAGACCTCCTGGCTTGCATTGAGCCACGAGAGGGTAAAGTCGAGACTTCGGTGTTTCGGTCGGTGGGGTCTAGGTGACAATTTCTTCGTACATTTTTCGATGAAAAAATTTTGTATTTTTCTGAGACTCTGCGAGCCTGCAGCCTAGCTCGTGTGTGCCAACGATGCACAGAAACAGACCTCCTGGTTCGCATTGAGCCTCGAGAGGCCGAGAATGGAGAGTCGAGATTTCGGTGTCTCGGTCGGTGGGGTCTTGGTGACCCATTTCTTCATACATTTTTCGATGAAAAAATTTTGTATTTTTCTGAGACTCAGCGAGCTTGCAGCCTAGCTCGTGTGTGCTTACGATGCACAGAAACAGACCTCCTGGTTCGCATTGAGCCTCGAGAGGCCGAGAATGGAGAGTCGAGATTTCGGTGTCTCGGTCGGTGGGGTCTAGGTGACCCATTTCTTCATACATTTTTCGATGAAAAAATTTTGTATTTTTCTGAGACTCAGCGAGCTTGCAGCCTAGCTCGTGTGTGCTTACTATGCACAGAAACAGACCTCCTAGTTCGCATTGAGCCTCGAGAGGCCGAGAATGGAGAGTCGAGATTTCGGTGTCTCGGTCGGTGGGGTCTAGGTGACCCATTTCTTCATACATTTTTCGATGAAAAAATTTTGTATTTTTCTGAGACTCAGCGAGCTTGAAGCCTAGCTCGTGTGTGCTTACGATGCACAGAAACAGACCTCCTGGCTTGCATTGAGCCACGAGAGGGGTACAATCGAGATTTCGGTGTCTCGGTCGGTGGGGTCTGGTGACCCATTTCTTCATACATTTTTCGATGAAAAAATTTTGTATTTTTCTGAGACTCAGCGAGCTTGAAGCCTAGCTCGTGTGTGCTTACGATGCACAGAAACAGACCTCCTGGCTTGCATTGAGCCACGAGAGGGGTACAATCGAGATTTCGGTGTCTCGGTCGGTGGGGTCTGGTGACCCATTTCTTCATACATTTTTCGATGAAAAAATTTTGTATTTTTCTGAGACTCAGCGAGCCTGCACCCTAGCTCGTGTGTGCCAACGATGCCCAGAAACAGACCTCCTGGCTTGAATTGAGCCACGAGAGGGTAGAGTCGAGACTTCGGTGTTTCGGTCGGTGGGGTCTAGATGACCCATTTCTTCATACATTTTACGATGAAAAAATTTTGTATTTTTCTGAGACTCAGCGAGCCTGCACCCTAGCTCGTGTGTGCCAACGATGCCCAGAAACAGACCTCCTGGCTTGAATTGAGCCACGAGAGGGTAGAGTCGAGACTTCGGTGTTTCGGTCGGTGGGGTCTAGATGACCCATTTCTTCATACATTTTTCGATGAAAAAATTTTGTATTTTTCTGAGACTCTGCGAGCCTGCAGCCTAGTTCGTGTGTGCCAACGATGCCCAGAATCAGACCTCCTGGTTTGAGTTGAGCCACGAGAGGGTAGAATCGAGATGTCGGTGTCTCGGTCAGTGCGGTCTGGGTGACCCATTTCTTCATACATTTTTCGATGAAAAAATTTTCTATTTTTCTGAGAATCAGCGAGCCTGCAGAGTAGCTCGTGTGTGCTTACGATGCACAGAAACAGACCTCCTGGCTTGCATTGAGCCACTAGAGGGTAGAATCAAGATGTCGGTGTCTTGGTCGGTGGGGTCTAGGTGACCCATTTCTTCATACATTTTTCGATGAAAAAATTTTCTATTTTTCTGAGACTCAGCGAGCCTGCAGCCTAACTCGTGTGTGCTTACGATGCACAGAAAAAGACCTACTGGTTTGAATTGAGCCGCGAGAGGGGTACAATCGAGATTTCGGTGTCGCGGTCGGTGGGGTCTAGGTGACCCATTTCTTCATACATTTTTCGATGAAAAAATTTTCTATTTTTCTGAGACTCTGCGAGCCTGCAGCCTAGTTCGTGTGTGCCAACGATGCCCAGAATCAGACCTCCTGGTTTGAGTTGAGCCACGAGAGGGAAGAATCGAGATGTCGGTGTCTCGGTCAGTGCGGTCTAGGTGACCCATTTCTTCATACATTTTTCGATGAAAAAATTTTCTATTTTTCTGAGAATCAGCGAGCCTGCAGAGTAGCTCGTGTGTGCTTACGATGCACAGAAACAGACCTCCTGGCTTGCATTGAGCCACTAGAGGGTAGAATCAAGATGTCGGTGTCTTGGTCGGTGGGGTCTAGGTGACCCATTTCTTCATACATTTTTCGATGAAAAAATTTTCTATTTTTCTGAGACTCAGCGAGCCTGCAGCCTAACTCGTGTGTGCTTACGATGCACAGAAAAAGACCTCCTGGTTTGAATTGAGCCGCGAGAGGGGTACAATCGAGATTTCGGTGTCGCGGTCGGTGGGGTCTAGGTGACCCATTTCTTCATACATTTTTCGATGAAAAAATTTTCTATTTTTCTGAGAATCAGCGAGCCTGCAGAGTAGCTCGTGTGTGCTTACGATGCACAGAAACAGACCTCCTGGCTTGCATTGAGCCACTAGAGGGGTACAATCGAGATTTCGGTGTCGCGGTCGGTGGTGTCTAGGTGACCCATTTCTTCATACATTTTTCGATGAAAAAATTTTCTATTTTTCTGAGACTCAGCGAGCCTGCAGCCTAACTCGTGTGTGCTTACGATGCACAGAAAAAGACCTACTGGTTTGAATTGAGCCGCGAGAGGGGTACAATCGAGATTTCGGTGTCGCGGTCGGTGGGGTCTAGGTGACCCATTTCTTCATACATTTTTCGATGAAAAAATTTTGTATTTTTCTGAGACTCTGCGAGCCTGCAGCCTAGCTCGTGTGTGCCAACGATGCCCAGAATCAGACCTCCTGGTTTGAGTTGAGCCACGAGAGGGAAGAATCGAGATGTCGGTGTCTCGGTCAGTGCGGTCTAGGTGACCCATTTCTTCATACATTTTTCGATGAAAAAATTTTGTATTTTTCTGAGACTCAGCGAGCCTGCAGCCTAGCTCGTGTGTGCCTACGATGCACAGAAGCAGACCTCCTGGTTTGAATTGAGCCACGAGAGGGTAGAGTCGAGACTTCGGTGTTTCGGTCGGTGGGGTCTAGATGACCCATTTCTTCATACATTTTTCGATGAAAAAATTTTCTATTTTTCTGAGACTCAGCGAGCCTGAAGCCTAGCTCGTGTGTGCTTACGATGCACAGAAACAGACCTCCTGGTTCGCATTGAGCCTCGAGAGGCCGAGAATAAAAAAAAAAAATAAATACTTGGCGCTACAGGTCGATGGGACCCAGGGCCTAGCTTCTCACAACCATTCGTGTTGTGCGTGTTACATTCTTTACACGAATGGAAGGGGCCTACTGTTTAATGCCGTGTCCGAAGGGCAATTTGTTATTTGAGAAGCTTTCTCGAGACATTTGTACTCTCGGATGTTTGTCAGACGCTCGCGAGAGGTGGGGCCGTGAAAAACTTTTAGGTGTTCCCCGACTGGGATTCGATCTCGAACCCCTTGCTCCATAGTCCAACGCACTAACCACTGAGCCACGGCGCCCAGAGGCCGAGAATGGAGAGTCGAAATTTCGGTGTCTTGGTCGGTGGGGTCTAGGTGACCCATTTCTTCATACATTTTTCGATGAAAAAATTTTGTATTTTTCTGAGACTCAGCGAGCCTGCAGCCTAGCTCGTGTGTGCTTACGATGCACAGAAACAGACCTCCTGCTTTGAATTGAGCCACGAGAGGGTACAGTCGAGATTTCGGTGTTTCGGTCGGTGGGGTCTAGGTGACCCATTTCTTCATACATTTTTCGATGAAAAAATTTTGTATTTTTCTGAGACTCAGCGAGCCTGAAGCCTAGCTCGTGTGTGCTTACGATGCACAGAAACAGACTTCCTGGCTTGAATTGAGCCACGAGAGGGTAGAGTCGAGACTTCGGTGTTTCGGTCGGTGGGGTCTAGATGACCCATTTCTTCATACATTTTTCGATGAAAAAATTTTGTATTTTTCTCAGACTCAGCGAGCCTGCAGCCTAGCTCGTGTGTGCTTACCATGCACAGAAACAGACCTCCTGGCTTGCATTGAGCCACGAGAGGGTAAAGTCGAGACTTCGGTGTTTCGGTCGGTGGGGTCTAGGTGACAATTTCTTCGTACATTTTTCGATGAAAAAATTTTGTATTTTTCTGAGACTCTGCGAGCCTGCAGCCTAGCTCGTGTGTGCCAACGATGCACAGAAACAGACCTCCTGGTTCGCATTGAGCCTCGAGAGGCCGAGAATGGAGAGTCGAGATTTCGGTGTCTCGGTCGGTGGGGTCTTGGTGACCCATTTCTTCATACATTTTTCGATGAAAAAATTTTGTATTTTTCTGAGACTCTGCGAGCCTGCAGCCTAGCTCGTGTGTGCCAACGATGCACAGAAACAGACCTCCTGGTTCGCATTGAGCCTCGAGAGGCCGAGAATGGAGAGTCGAGATTTCGGTGTCTCGGTCGGTGGGGTCTTGGTGACCCATTTCTTCATACATTTTTCGATGAAAAAATTTTGTATTTTTCTGAGACTCAGCGAGCTTGCAGCCTAGCTCGTGTGTGCTTACGATGCACAGAAACAGACCTCCTGGTTCGCATTGAGCCTCGAGAGGCCGAGAATGGAGAGTCGAGATTTCGGTGTCTCGGTCGGTGGGGTCTAGGTGACCCATTTCTTCATACATTTTTCGATGAAAAAATTTTGTATTTTTCTGAGACTCAGCGAGCTTGCAGCCTAGCTCGTGTGTGCTTACTATGCACAGAAACAGACCTCCTAGTTCGCATTGAGCCTCGAGAGGCCGAGAATGGAGAGTCGAGATTTCGGTGTCTCGGTCGGTGGGGTCTAGGTGACCCATTTCTTCATACATTTTTCGATGAAAAAATTTTGTATTTTTCTGAGACTCTGCGAGCCTGCAGCCTAGCCCGTGTGTGCCAACGATGCCCAGAAACAGACCTCCTGGCTTGAATTGAGCCACGAGAGGATAGAGTCGAGATTTCCGTGTCTCGGTCGGTGGGGTCTGGTGACCCATTTTTTCATACATTTTTCGATGAAAAAACTTTGTATTTTTCTGAGACTCTGCGAGCCTGCAGCCTAGCTCGTGTGTGCCTCCGATGCACAGAAGCAGACCTCCTGGTGTGAATTGAGCCACGAGAGGGTAGAGTTGAGATTTCGGTGTCTCGGTCGGTGGGGTCTAGATGACCCATTTCTTCATACATTTTTCGATGAAAAAATTTTGTATTTTTCTGAGACTCAGCGAGCCTGCAGCCTAGCTCGTGTGTGCCAACGATGCCCAGAAACAGACCTCCTGGCTTGAATTGAGCCACGAGAGGGTAGAGTCGAGACTTCGGTGTTTCGGTCGGTGGGGTCTAGATGACCCATTTCTTCATACATTTTTCGATGAAAAAATTTTGTATTTTTCTGAGACTCAGCGAGCCTGCGGCCTAGCTCGTGTGTGCCAACGATGCCCAGAAACAGACCTCCTGGCTTGAATTGAGCCACGAGAGGGTAGAGTCGAGACTTCGGTGTTTCGGTCGGTGGGGTCTAGATGACCCATTTCTTCATACATTTTTCGATGAAAAAATTTTGTATTTTTCTCAGACTCAGCGAGCCTGCAGCCTAGCTCGTGTGTGCTTACCATGCACAGAAACAGACCTCCTGGCTTGCATTGAGCCACGAGAGGGGTACAATCGAGATTTCGGTGTCTCGGTCGGTGGGGTCTGGTGACCCATTTCTTCATACATTTTTCGATGAAAAAATTTTGTATTTTTCTGAGACTCAGCGAGCCTGCAGCCTAGCTCGTGTGTGCTTAAGATGCACAGAAACAGACCTCCTGCTTTGAATTGAGCCACGAGAGGGGTACAATCGAGATTTCGGTGTCTCGGTCGGTGGGGTCTGGTGACCCATTTCTTCATACATTTTTCGATGAAAAAATTTTGTATTTTTCTCAGACTCAGCGAGCCTGCAGCCTAGCTCGTGTGTGCTTACGATGCACAGAAACAGACCTCCTGGCTTGCATTGAGCCACGAGAGGGGTACAATCGAGATTTCGGTGTCTCGGTCGGTGGGGTCTGGTGACCCATTTCTTCATACATTTTTCGATGAAAAAATTTTGTATTTTTCTCAGACTCAGCGAGCCTGCAGCCTAGCTCGTGTGTGCTTACGATGCACAGAAACAGACCTCCTGGCTTGCATTGAGCCACGAGAGGGGTACAATCGAGATTTCGGTGTCTCGGTCGGTGGGGTCTGGTGACCCATTTCTTCATACATTTTTCGATGAAAAAATTTTGTATTTTTCTCAGACTCAGCGAGCCTGCAGCCTAGCTCGTGTGTGCTTACGATGCACAGAAACAGACCTCCTGGCTTGCATTGAGCCACGAGAGGGGTACAATCGAGATTTCGGTGTCTCGGTCGGTGGGGTCTGGTGACCCATTTCTTCATACATTTTTCGATGAAAAAATTTTGTATTTTTCTGAGACTCAGCGAGCCTGCAGCCTAGCTCGTGTGTGCTTACGATGCACAGAAACAGACCTCCTGCTTTGAATTGAGCCACGAGAGGGTACAGTCGAGATTTCGGTGTTTCGGTCGGTGGGGTCTAGGTGACCCATTTCTTCATACATTTTTCGATGAAAAAATTTTGTATTTTTCTGAGACTCAGCGAGCCTGAAGCCTAGCTCGTGTGTGCTTACGATGCACAGAAACAGACTTCCTGGCTTGAATTGAGCCACGAGAGGGTAGAGTCGAGACTTCGGTGTTTCGGTCGGTGGGGTCTAGATGACCCATTTCTTCATACATTTTTCGATGAAAAAATTTTGTATTTTTCTCAGACTCAGCGAGCCTGCAGCCTAGCTCGTGTGTGCTTACCATGCACAGAAACAGACCTCCTGGCTTGCATTGAGCCACGAGAGGGTAAAGTCGAGACTTCGGTGTTTCGGTCGGTGGGGTCTAGGTGACAATTTCTTCGTACATTTTTCGATGAAAAAATTTTGTATTTTTCTTAGACTCAGCCAGCCTGAAGCCCAAATGATATAAAAATCGTTTTATTCTCAAAAAAACAATTAGCAAATAAGATTCTGTCGTTAGTATAACGATACGAATTCTAATCTTATTCTTGTCAGCATTGTTCACTACCAGAATTGGCATTATATTATAATAAGAATCGGATTGTATCAGTACCGTGCAACTGACATTAACCTCCATTTCCGTTTCAAAATGGAAACCTCCGTTCAGCGATGAATAGTGACACATAGGTACCACTCGTGTCGATTCAAAGCATGATGTTCTTCATGCTCGTTACTGTTCATAAAATACAAAAGTCAGCAAAACAAAGCCTCTGCAGAATTATCATTTAATTGAATCTTGTACTCAAAAAGGCAATTGTAACAAACAATTTAAAAAGAATTTACTTTCAAATCAAATTCCCACAATCTCCACCGTAACTAAACTTCGCATAAGTAATTCACCACACCACCCTGCCAGCGCTGTCACTCGATTTGTTGACAACTCTGAATTCCAACTTGACACATGAACAGAAAAAAAAGATCCCGATTTTCCCTTTTCAATTACTGAATGTTGACGTTACACACTGCTTAATAAGTTTTCCTTTATTTCCGCAATAATCAACAACATTTAACATGGTTTTCATAAAAGAATGGGAAGACTTTGAGATCGCCGTCGAGAATATGTACATGGCTGACCCGAAAAACTGCCGATACACAATGAAATACGTCCACGCGAAAGGCCACATCCTCCTAAAGATGACCGACAACGTTAAGGTGAGCCAAAATTCATGCGAATCCACTTGGAATTGAATTGAATATTCGAATGTTTGTGTTTTAGTGCATCCAATACAAGGCGGAGAATATGCCCGATTTGAAGAAAATCGAGAAACTCACTGGGAATCTAATGGGACACATGGCATCGAAGGAATGAGGGTGGTAGTCGCATTTGTACGTTTAGGTATTCTTTTAAGTCGTGGAAAGTACAGAAGAACAAAACACCGGGGGACAGGAATCATCTTATTTCCAAACATTTCTATGAAATGAAATCTTTTTGTAAATTTGTTAATAAAAGTGTGGGACACGAAGAAAAGGCTTTCTGTGGTGATACATGGTGGTGGTGCCGTGGTTTGAAGAATGGTTTTAGTGTTGTGCGGGCTGATGGGAGTTAGTACTATTTACGGTCTTAGTGCAAGTGGGAGACTGAGTGAGAAGTGGACAAAACTGTGTGGAGGTTGTCTAAAATAGACTTGCATAAGTGAATATATCAAGTGATGACGTTCACATATCGTATTTCTAAGGATTATTGCATTGGCAGATGATTGTTAGCTTTAACCAAAGGGAATTCAACGAAGATATTCGCGCGTTGTGCCCTGGCAGCCTGCTCTGAGATAGACACAGTAGGAATCAGCGTTGGAAGTTCAAAGAGTATCCGCATAACAGCTCATTTCATGATGGTGTCAGATTTAAGCAATGATTTGGGGTCAAGCTACGAACTTGGTTGTAATTCTCAGTCTAATTCATAACTACGAGCTACCACGACGTGAAGTATACTGCTCTCAACTGATTTCTTACATCAGAGAGCCTGCTGGGAGCTTGATCAAGTAGATGCATGGTCTCCTTGGATGTGGGATCCGAACTAGTATCTGTAATTTCCATCTTTCGATAGAACTCACAGTGTATTGTTACTGTTTCAGAATATATGTACCTCTTTCTCATTCGAACAGTGTTGGGACACCAGTTCAAAACTTTTGACTGGCTTTGCAGCTGTCCTAGAAAATCCAACAAAAATCCCTTACTCTTCACAATCTGACCAGAGTCAATGCCAAGGTCAAGGAATGTTTACTTGAATTTAGTAGAACAACTCGTCGATAAAGGCATATTCCTTGGATAGATCTCTCAGATGAACTTATTAGAAGAATGTTAGTCCATCTGTGAATCTGGATCCTTACCAACAAACATAGGAATTTCGAGTCAAATGGTTTTTTTTCGTGGTACGCTTCATATGGCCCAAAACGAACGTTCACTCTGCCAGAAAAATAAAAGTCTTCTCGACCAGTTTGGGCTAGTGTCTCGCGCTCTTTTTCGTTTTCTTGTTTCAGAGATTCAAAATTGTTTTTAGGACGAAGTTAATGTCGATTTCTCGGTCTTCCCGGTATTCTCTGACATGCATTGCGTCAGTCCACACCGAGACTTTGTAGACTGTCGCTGGGTGTATAATCTTCACTAGCAGGATCTGGTACTGTGCCAAGGTACACCAATGTTTGAAATCATTCTTGTCACTGATATGCCACTCGAATATTCTCAAACATGCATGGCGTCAGCACACTCTGAGGATTTCTAGTGGATCCTTGGGGCTACGATCTTCACGATCCTTGTCACTGAAATGCCACTCTTTTTACCTGTTCCTCTCACACAGTTCAGATAAGTAGGTCTGAATCGTTTTGAAGGAGAATCCTTGATATCAATTTGATTTCTAGTTAATGGGATACTTGTAGCCCCTCTCTGACATACTATTGCTATTACGATTGACCACACAAATGTCATCCAAGTCCCCTGGGGTTTGTTGAAGACGCAGATGCATTCCTAGCTACATTACGTGTTCCTGTTCTCGTCTTACCTACTTACTTAGGTGCCGCTACAGTTCGGCGTGAACTTGGGCCCGGTCCTTAGTTACATAACAGCCTCCAGCTGCGCACTCCAAGTCGGTTGAGGTCCCCTTCTACTTGTGCGCGCCACCTAAGGCGAACACTTGCTCTACTGCGTTTTCCCTCCGGGTTTGATTCGAAGACTCTACGAACCTGTTATCGTCTATTGTTTCAAATAGTTTGCACAACTCTACATAACTGTTATATAGTATTCCCCAGCACATGCCAATCACTAGATGTCAGCACACGAAAAACCCCCTCGCTTACGTCATTTCTGAACAAAAAAAACAGCAAAATTTTCTCAGTCCCTCTCCCAACTCACCACTCAACTGTCAATTGCTGCAAAACGTCAAATTCCCAGTAAAAAAAATAAAAAAAATGTTCATCATCACTCATCGTGATTATTCCGTGTGTGTACTTTTCTTCTCCTTTCTGCGCTGTCGTCGTGTTTCGTGCGAATAATTTCCTATTGAAAAACGATTTTTCCCTCCGTGAAAAACTCCAAAAAAAAATTCCCGCAAAAACCAAAAACTTCGGTATTGTACCGAAAAAAATCGAATGGCATTCGCAAAAATGCCACACAAATAGCAAAGTGGAGAATTTTCGTGGACAGGAAAATTTTTCTCACAAATTTTCCTCTAACGTGTGTGTGTGGCTGTTAATTTGTGTGGTGGTGTGTTATGTTGTGTCGTAGTTGAAAAATATTGAAAAAATTGAAAAGAAAATCCGAAAGAAAAGAAAAGTTTCAATTTTTCCATCTTAATGTGCATCCAAGCGACAATTTTCCATTTTAATTGGTGAAACATAAGTGAAACGTCCCCACACTGCCCGTAGAAGAGAAGAAGAACGAAAAAAAAAAAAAAGAAACCCAAAGCGAGGGCGGACTACACGTAACAAAGGAAACCCCCCCGCGCAAGAGAGTGAGGAGGAAACATTTGTGTCCTTGTACTCCTGCGGACTATCATCCGATTCATATATCACGCAGCAATTATGGACAACGATGGGATGAGCCGTGGTCCTCAGCCAGGCGCTGAGACAGTCTACGGAACGGAAGACAATAATATGGTCATGTCGGAGAAGGTATGGTCACTGACTCATTGGTGTGTCTATTGCTTGACATTTCAGGGTCTCGTCGATTGGTTCCCACCTCACCCCCACATCATTTCATTACCTATTCATGAACTGGTTTCCCAAAATGGCAACACACAACGGAAATTAAGTGTGTGACTTGATTTAACACCAGAAACACAGCACAAAATCGGATTCAAAATCAAAAAAAGCCACCAAGAGAGACAGAGAGACTCTGGTGCAGCTTGGCTTTGAATAACAAAAACTTCGAACAAATCGATATTTTTGCTCCCAAACCCCCAAAGTGTCGTGCTTCGCTCTTCGGCGAAGCGAGTGTGTCGCTCTATGCATTGTCGTTTGATTTTTACTTTTTTTTTTCGTTTCTCTGCTTTTTTTTTCTTTATTTTAGGACCACTTTGGTGTTTTTATGTTGTTTTCGCATTGCTGAGGTTCAGATAAACCATGCAGATGGAGGATTTATGAGTTCGATGGCTTGTAGACTTGCATACAGCCACAGTCACTGCAAGCCTGGTGATTTATGAATCACACTCTCTTTTCGTTCCAAGCTCTGTGAATCAGTCTCGGTAAAGATAGGCATTATATCATTTATAGTTGGAAAGGCGATAAGTGGCGACAAACGATGTGATAATTGTTATCTCGTTCGAGGCATTCAATGTTTTCTAGAGGTTCATTGTCAGAAATTTACTGCTTTACTATGAAATGAAGACAAAACAGATAGTCAAGCAGCCTCTGGAGTGTTGACAGTCTTTATTTTGTTATCAAAACCAGACCAAACACAGTGTACTAAACAATTTACGTCATATCGCCACGCCACACATGTGGCTCCGATGAGTACTTTGAATGTTTGTTTTCGTGTTGGCTGTGGCGAGGTGCCTAACCGTGTGATGGATATGAAAACACCCGTGTGACTGAGTGACGTTTACAAAACACCTTTGTCTCATGCGGTTACAGGGTTAGAATATTTATTTCTCTCTGTACATCCGCTTCCAACAGAGTAGACTTACGCTACTAGCACAATAACCCAGTCATTTACTCAGTACTTAGGTATCGAACAGGCACCTGGTGGTCTCTGGTATGCCTAAATCCTTTTAGTGCACGACTTTGATACTTGGCAGGGAAAAAGGATGGTCTTCTACATCTTTGAAGGCACATTTTTAAGAGATTTCTTGTTGGTTGGTTCCTCCGATTAGAAAGCCAGCTCCCGCGGTACATATGTACCTCTTGATGGGAGTAATTGGGTTGAGCATCGCCCGAATGGGTTAGTAAAGGTCTTCTTTATTTTCAATGCAGGCATCTCAGACAAACGAAAGAAGGTTACGATCTAAGGGGAAAACAGCTTCAAGTTCTCGTGTTAGGCAGCTGTACAGAGAATAGAATTTAATCACACGAAGTCTAGGGAATATTTCTTGTTGGGTTCCCACCCGGCCATACGTCGATTATGTCAATCAACAAACTTCTTAAATGTCGTATGAACAACGAATGGTCATCCCACTCATTTTCGCCACTCCTGGTCACACATCTGAATCGTTTAAGGCGTTCTATGCAAAGGTTAACCAATTGACTAAAGTTGTCCTTTCTTCCCAAGACGAATGATGTTTGGAATTCTGGTCGCCAATCTGTCGATTCTTGTCGAAACCATACGTGCAAGTACAGGACCGAGGCTACAACCATTATAACTTAGGTGGTCCTAGTTTGTTGATCATCCATTGTTGGTCAGGCTTTGTAGGAGATCAGATGCATGGTCACGAGTTGCACCTTGATTGAGGTAAATAAACTAGTAACATGATTCTTGAGGTACTGGCTTCATTCATACTTCCTAAGTTAGCAGTTCCTCAAGACAACCCTGCAGATGTACGCGTTGATATTCTTAGTCTTCCACTCTATGTCTCTACTCTCACCAAATGTACTCGATACATTAATCTGTTCATACTTCAACCTATCCATTCACAGCAGCTTGTTAAATATTAATCGGAGGCGTACTCTACAAGAGGTCATTCACCTTGGAGTCCTTCAACCAAGCTTTGCGTCTCTCACTTCGAAAAATGCCACTAATGACCTTCCCGTCTCACTCTATGTGGACATTGAGAGTGAAATTTATATTGTATTACCGACAAACACACATTGCACTGCGGTTGTGGTCATGGTGCACTGACTTGGTCGATACATTATGTATTTATAAACTAGTAGCTCGAGTTTAGAAGTGATTTACTACTGACAACCGCATTTAGTGAGTTCTATTTTCGTAGTTAATCAAACAAAAATTAGAAAACAATACAATAAACCAAAAGATATGCACCCTGACGGATGAAGGGTGAAGAAACTATAACAGCTGGTGGTAAAGTTTAATGTTTTCGGTTATTAAACAGCCTTGCCTTGCAATGGTTTCACTCTCTACTTTGTTTATGTTTGCCTTCGTCTGGATTTTGAACAATGGGGTTACCTAACGCGCGATATGGTGAAAAACGAAATTAAGTGTTGATAGGTAACTATGTCGTAATAATGACGAGCCTATTGTAATGAATGGATGTTTATTGTACCATAAAGTCAACGGTTTTGATATTGTTTGTTAAATATTTACAGTGGTGGTCAGAAACTTGGAGGAATATTATTTGATGGGAAACTCATGTGACGTTGCTAAGCAACAAATTAGAATGTAAAGGCTGTCCGGAATAAACATTGATTTATTTAAAAACATCTATCATCATGACGAGGAACTCAAAACTTCCAATTTAAGGCGCATGCTGAATTCCGGGACACATGGGCATTCAAGAGACTGTAAGGTTCGATGAGCTAGATGTCGGAATCAAACAACCTATTAACAGATCATGAGCCTTCTTACATTCAAAATTACCTCAGACTTCCATAACATTCCCAATGCTGTGCATTTTCTTTGTGGCATGTTTCGAGGCTACTTTGGGTCGAATACAACAAGAAAAGGACCAGAAAACTCTTATCACTCAATAGATCACAGCTAATACTCCTTATTGGTATTCTCACAGGCTACAACCCAATAGTGACCGAACTCAGAATGATAGGCCTTAGCGACACTGAGGTAAAGGAAGACTCGACGCACTTCCTTTGCGACTGCCCTAGCCCTAGTATCAGCAAAACTTGATACTTAACCTTCGGAAAAGTTTCCTGCATGCCTAACACGCAAGATTCACCGCGAAAACGGGCTCTAATTCAGGACTAATCTGTTGGACTAATTCTTGTTCGCTCTCCTCAGGTACAGCACACTTTTCACTGCAGTGACCCGCCTATCTATTGGTGAACATACCACCAGATCATGAGCTTTTGAAGCCTCTAAGGCACTTTGTCAAAACTGAGGCTTTCAATGCCACTATTGCTGGAAGTCTAGTTTACTTTTCCGAAAGGCTTTAAAACCAATAGTAGGTTAGGTGGTGATGTCTTCTATGGAGAGCTTGCTTTAATTAACTCCCTCTGCCTCCCAGTTCACTGTATCGTTCTCCAGCCGAAAGTCCAAGATATTAACATCTTCTGTGATAGTCAAGCGGCAATCATGTCCTTGGAAACAAACTTAGCTGAAAAGTCTATCGTACAGACAGCCACCATAACATAAGCCTAACTTAAGCATCTCATTTCTATAAAATAAAAAAAGATGTTCTTCCCGTTTACTTCATACAAATGAGGTTCCGGTATGCCATGTGATGCTAGTAAATCTCTTAAAAATTTCGATTTCGATTTCTATCGCACAATGGATCTTCTCCGGTCCCAGTGTATCCCTACCGTGAACGAAGGACAGCCACCTAATCTCTACTAAGTGCCCTAAATTTTAAAGTTGTCGAGCTCTTCTAGGTTTGCCAGAACTGTCGTCTCCTACAATAGTCGGCTGGCTTGGGCTCCAACGTTTTGAGCATGATCTTGCAGATCTTTTTGAGAATTCTCTGAACCTTTTCGAATTATTAAATCCGGTGCACGGATGCTGAATGGACCATTGACAGCAACAAACATTCACGAGAAGTCCTTAAGCCTATTCACCAGGAACTTTGTAAAATGTCTCAGTTGAATCCTCTAGTAATCATAGAAGAAATGAAGCGCTGCCAACTTTTAAATATAAATTCCAACGTAAAACTAAATTTTTTGTAACTTTTTGTCGTCACTGTGTGTTATAATTAGTACTTGTTTGACCTTTCCCAGCAGGTTTATCATATTTTTTGTATGTTACTTGAGTTAATCCACGTTTAGCGCTTACATACTATATTCTCTAACGTCTACACGTTATACGTGAATAATTAAATGCCGACCTGATTCCATACCTCTAGCCGCTAGATTGGTTTATTTAATTTCTAGATTGATTTGTATTCTGTGGCGGGAATTAATTATAGTTTGCTTGTTCTTTGGCATACAACTGATTGGTTAATTTTCTCCAAAGGAACTTGATAATATGTAGATTTTTGCAAATAGATAGCTTTAGTCTTGCTTTACTCTCTTCATGGGACGTGCATTTATTTACATAAAATTAAGCAGCTACTCTGGCTTTGTTTTTGAATTTGAAAGCAAACACATAAGGAAATAGGGTGTTCTGCAGCTTATGAGCTTCCTGATACCCTCTGGTGCAAGCGATTTACTCCAAAATCTAATTAGAGGCTGCGAAATGCTAGCTTCTGTTCCCGCAGCCAACACCTCGTCATTCGGTTAAATTCTTCTGCCGTAGGAGGTTTGAGCTCGGTTCTTCAAATTGATGGGATAGCTCTTGACAAGGTGAATATCCTGAAGTCTGGAAGACCTATTTCATAGCAAATGGCGTCAAATGTCAATTCAATTGCTAAACTTTTTCATATAGCCAAGCTCTGTGAACGCATTTTATACGAAAACCTAAGCGTTCAGTGCAAGGCTTTTATTTCCCCTAGTCAATATGGCTTCCTGAGAGGTAGCTCCACCACCACAAACCTCGTCCAATTTGTGTTTTTCTTCTTTACAATTTATTTTGCTCCCATAAGCACTGCACTGTATGTTGACTACATCCAACTCTTTGGGCCAATAGTCCAACCATACCATTTGTTTCGTCGAAGAGCTAAAGGAGGACAGTCTCACTTGGATCGCACGCTGTGGGATACCTGAAAAGAAAGAATAAGACTTAATTCATGACGGGAGTTGTCCTCCTGGCGTTTTAGTTAGTTTGCTGAGGACCCTAAAGGATACTTTTTCGACTACTTACTATCTAATTCTGTTGACGACATTCGCCGAAGAAGTGTGTACTCTGCATAGGCTGGCAGTGCTTCTTCTCAGGTGGGCCGCCCGTTGGGTTGTTGCTTGTCAGGATCCCAATAAGGAGGATCAGCTGTGGTCTATTGCGTGATAGGCGTTTTCTGGTTCTTTTCTTGTTGCATTGGTCGAAAATTAGTCCACGAAACGCAGGACGAGGAGATTGCATTCCACCTAGCCTTGGCCATGTTGTGGAAGTTCAAGGTAATTTCGGAAGTAAGGAACCTGATGGGCTGAGTGGTCTGTGGGTGATTTGACTTCTTTTCATTTCCTTGGAAGTGCTTGTGTCCCGGAATGTGCTGAAAGGTTTGAGCTCCTCTTTACACTTTTGATCAGTTTTGAATTGGTTTTGTGTGTGGTACCGTTCAGTGGTTGGGGAATTTTTTGAACAGGGCAATTGGCGGTTCCTCTGAGAATATTCTAGTGCCCGTGTAAGGGGGGATGTAGTAGGAAAGTGTATTCCCATTTGACCACCCGGTGATGGTCCTGTGTCCGATAGGTATCCACATTCCGGTTTGTCGCAGGCGAACCGCTTTTTCTTTCGTAAAAAGGTGTAGTGGGTTCAAGCCGAGCATGGTTTCATGGGCAGCATTGGGTATTGTCATAATTGCATTGGGCTCTTGTGAAGGTGCTCAGGTTTGTGGCTTTTGGGGGAGCACGCCACCACAGATCAGGCAGCTACTTGTAAGGATCTGTACATCCAATGGTTGGTGCCTGATTTAGGCCCCCATTTTTCGCCGAGGACTCTTCTACATGGGTATAGACTAGAAGATAAGCCAAGAAAGACATCTGCAGCAAATCAATCACACAGTCGCTCGTGTGGCATGTAGCGCCGTCTTGTTGGACCCCAGCTCCGATATATCGATGTTGTCGAGCTCTGGCCACAGAAAGTGGGTGAATATCCCTTTATATCTGAGGCCATTCACGGTAAAGGTAGCTCCTTCCTCATTTCGACAGAAATAATGTCCAACTATGCCGCCATGCTATAAGCCGCAACCAACAGTCATTCTTTGTGGATGCATTGATGCTTGGTCGAATACTTGTGGATTATGTTCGCTCCAATCCTGCTTTTTGACTTAGCTGCTAAGTCATAAATGGGCATCGTCCGAGTAGATGATTTTTTGGTCAAAATCCGGAAATCCGGATATCCAAGCCGAATTGACTCTTGCCCCATTCAGCTAATCGGCTCCGAAATGACATTTTTGGGTTTTCTTCGATAATGGGCACTACCGCGGCTATGTTTTCTTTATTTCGTACCGATCTTTGTCGGAATCGTGGCTTAGGGTTCAAAAGATTGTACTAACGCTCAAACTTTTCAACAATACGACGAATTGCCTGCACACTGAAGCCATGATAATGACCTAACTCACGTTGTGTAGTTACAACTGAGCCGGAATTTCGATTACAATTTTTAATAACTTCCGCACATTTGCCAAGCGTGAAATGATGCATGATGAAATGGCAAACCTTACTGAATATCTGGCCAGCTACATGTCATTGGAAACTTTGACAGTTGCTGAAACATAACAATCGAAAAAGTACCCCTGCTATCTGGTCACCCTTTACTTTCCTTGAAGTAGTTTAAGCCACATTTTTATTTTCTTCCACAAACGACTTACATTTTGATCAGCTTTGGCAATGATTGCATTCCTTAATTTCTGGCTTAATGGAAAATAAAATTAGGAAACACTATTGCGCGAGAAAAACATTAACGAATCACTTCTAGCGCCCCCTGGCTCTTGTCTCTCGCAGAACACTAACACCCACTACTGCCTACAAATGTTGTTTGTAAATGTTTACTTTTTATTTTTATTTTTCCTCTAAAAACAAAAAAAAAAATATAATTTTCTTTGTTAATTTCGTTTGTTTCTATTTTTCATTTTTATTTTATTTTATTTCAGAATGAACAGGTTGTGAGCATCGTGAGTGTTTTAATTTTCAATGTTTTTTTGTTCTCGTCTTCTCTATTTTCGTTTTCGTTAATAAAAACTTTTAACTCAGAACTAATTTTAAGTTATTTAGAAAAAATTAAATGTACAAACAAATAAATTGTTTCTCTGTTTTGTTTCTGTTTTGTTATGGTCTTGTGTATATGAATAAACCTTTCAATTCTAACGCTCTGTTGATCTTTTGCATATTGTCTTTCACTATAATTAACTTTTAAGTTCAACATCTTCCTCATCAGACACCATAAACCATAAACAACACATCATCATCCACAACACCATCTGGTTGAATCTTTCGTAACTCTTGAAGTTGACGACACATTAACATTGACCTAGTTTCCTAGGGGCAATCTTGTTCGTCTTTTGTTATATTTTTTGTGCTCTGTGCTCTTCCTCATATATTTGTTATTGTTTACACAAATGTAAATAAAATAATGGAACAACTTTCATTGTTGTCTTTTCTCGAGTCGCTGTCGTCTCTCAGATGGGGTTGAGTTTTCTTGTTTCCTTTTTAATTTGCAATTAACACGTTCAGTCATGGAGAGTGAGTCGAGTCCCTTTTAGGAAATGGTTCTTGTTTACACTGTTGTCCCTCAGGGGGGACTGTTCTGTTTTGTTTATGAATATAAAGATTTGCTTTAAATAGTTTAATCCAACATAATGTACATAAATATGTAGACTTACCCCCATCCAAACGCCCACAAATCATTAACATTAACACGCCTACCATGATATCCATTGAAGTGTATGAAAGTAAAACTAGATCATCCTTTGCACCCCCATAACACCATTACTCCCATCATCGACATGAATAACATGCACTCGATATAAAACCAATTTGCACTCTACTACTCCCGTTCCCCATTAGCCCACTAATTCCATTCGCAAGAGAACACCCACTCATTGCGATGCCGACGACTAAGAGATACTCTTTTTGTAAACATAGCTCCACATTTTTTTTTTCTTCTTCTTCTTTTTGTACACATTTTATATTCTGCACATATGCGGCCGATTCTGGAACAATAAACAGGTACAACAATTGGCAAGCAGTATCTATCAGGAATTCGAACGAATGATCAATCGTTACGACGAGGATGTCGTAAAGAATTTAATGCCACTTTTAGTGAATGTCTTGGAGTGTTTGGATGCATCGTATCGCATTAATCAGGAGCAGGATGTCGAAGTGGAATTACTTCGTGAGGACAATGAGCAGCTAGTCACACAGTATGAGAGAGAGAAAAGTGCTAGAAAACAATCGGAGCAGAAGGTATTTTTGTTTTTTGTTTCCTTTGGAAAACCACCATTATTCAACAAATATGCATTTTTAGCTTTTGGAAGCTGAAGACTTAGCCGAAACAGAGAATAAAGAATTAGCAAGTAGATTAGAATCATTAGAGAGTATTGTAAGGATGCTGGAGTTGAAGCACAAGAATAGTTTGGAACATTCTAGTCGATTGGAAGAGAGAGAAGCCGATCTAAAGAAGGTAAGTTTTAGCTTGTATTTGGAAGAAAGCCTAACTAATTGATTTCTGTTTTTTTTTTAATCTTGTTTCAGGAATATAATAAGTTACATGACCGATATACGGAACTTTTCAAAACACATGTGGATTATATGGAGCGTACCAAAATGCTGATGGGATCAACCCATTCTCAAATGAGCTCGGCTTCTGAGAGGCTGGAAGTGAATAGAGCCAGGTTAAATCCTATTGTTCGGTAATTTTGTTAAACGTTTTTTGTTTCCCTTTTTTTTCATTATTATAAGTTTCTAAGTTTGTAGAATGGGATGACTTATATAGAGATTTTGTAGGCTTTTTTCTCCAAGAAAGTACAGATCCGACTTTTGTAAAAGTAGTTCTCTAATATCATAGGGTGTAGGTTTAATTTCATATGAACTACGCCAACAAGGTTCTTCCGCAACTGAAGCCTTCCTAGGTAACGAGCACAATACAACCGTCGTACAGATATTAGAAAAACTTAAAAGCTGCTCAATATCATGAGAACGACAGGCAAAAGCGGAATTCTTTGTATCACTCAAGCAGAGAAGAGCTGTAATACCTCCAAAGAACAAAGTCGCTTCCCAAAACAATGGTCGAAAATGGTAGCTTTTTGTAGAAAAGTTTTCTTTATGAAGAAGCACGCTGGCAGTAGTTTACTTTAAACAGAAATAGGGAGTAAAAAGCGTCGAATTAGTACGATAATATGGGAAGACTTAGACAAACCTCGCGATCAAGAAATTATGCTACGCCACGTTGAAATGGACGTTAACGATGTTGGGGATGAGCCAGTAAAAAAGAGATAGCCTCGAGAAGAGATTGCTGAGAATGTGGAAGTCCAAGGAAACTGCAATGTGGAAGGAGCTAAAGATCTCATCATTCAATGCTGTGCTGAAGTAATGAGTTACCGGCAAAGACTAAAGAAATACCACTTTTCATAGAGTTGTCCTTCCAAATAGTCAGTTTTTGCCACTATGGCAGATGTTGCGGACGAATTGATCCCTATATCAGGCTAGGTTATCGTGGCAGGCCGCATCGCCGATCGTACTTAAATCAGCTAAGTCCAATCGTGATACTATTGGACCTAAGAAATTTCTCTTGAAGCTACATTTGGCACCAGCGAGGGCTTAATATTGATTCCTGGAGGCTATTTATGTTGGCGAAAGCAAGTGCACTCAGGATATCAAAGAATAATGCACCTAAATACAATCTTCTTCAAGCGGTGAGAGCTTGACTCGTACGAAAGAGGTGAAGAATGGTGGTCTCCCTCCTCTTAGTTTATGCAGCTTCTATATGTCCAGTGCCAGTGCGCTGTAATGACACCTATTGCAATTTCTATGAGCGTCCTTTTCTGTGTAATCAAGAGTTAGTGGGTTTCTTATTCCGATTTGCCTGGAGATGAGGCACTATACCATTTGTCCATTGCTTGAATTTACGGGGTGTTGAGCTTGAGTAACAGATCAACTGTAGGGAAAGGCATGCCAACACTTACTTTACGCCGCTTTGCGAGCTCTAAGCCATACAATTACCTGGAATGTCACAGTGCCCCGCCACTCAAATGACGTGAATATGAATGGTTTAGCCATTTCGCTCAAAGGCACTTTTTGAGTTTGATATGATTAGAAATATAAAATATTTTGCACTCTATATGCTGGAGGCCACATCTCCCCTAGATTCAACAGGCAAACATATCTATACGAGCAAGCTCTGAGACTCACTATCAGAAGCCAACCTCCAATAATTTAGGAAAAGAGTCAGAAGCATTTTGAAGAAGTCTTTTGGCATTTTGGGGGCGCTAATCTCACGTTGTCAGTTCTTTCCTACTCGTAGAAAATTAAAAAAAATATTGAACCACTTTTTCGCAATTTTTGGTGCATTTTTTCAGTTTCTCTCACGAAATATTACCAAAGGTTGTTTAAAGAGTAATGTTTGCCAACAGTGATATTACTTTACAAAAGAAGAATAGCTTAATTTAGACCCTTAAACTAACTAAATCGTTGTAAGTCATCCCTAATACGTAAAACTAGATGCACCTGTTTACAAGTTTAGAATGAGAGTGCAATCTGTTATTTGCAAACTGAACATCAAGTATGTCAAAACATAGTCAATCGTAGAAACCTCTGAGTTACCAATCAATAATAATTCATTAATTTGACACTCACAATATTTCTAAACAAAAAAAAAAATATTTCTACTCTGAAAAAATAGATCATCCGGGCCCGTATCTTATGGTTTTGCCTCGCTTGAGAACTCAGCGATGTTGGACACCGAAACAATCTGCAGCGTTGGAAGTAATTCCGACGACTCAGGCCCACCATCACTACAAAACGAACTGGAAAATGTTCACACAATGGAACGTTCCGCCGAAACAGACACCCTACATCATATAAATCAAGCCACCTCGCCCCAAAGTGACGACAGTCCAATTGTGCCAAATGTTCCATCAAATGGTAATCACAACACAATTCTTCTCTCCAAGCTGAACTTACTAATGGGGTCCATAACATTTTCTTTTTCTTTCTCCAAACCGAAACTCCTCCAACTAATTAATTTTCTAATTTCACACATTTTTTTTTTCCAAAAACACGTATTATTTTATTTTCTTCGTTCCTTTATTTTTTTGTTAATAACAAATCTTGGTTTTCAATTGAATAATTCCACAAAAAAAAAAACAAAACAAAATCAAATGAAATAAATTTAATTAGTTGGTCGAACTACAACCAAAAAGGAACAACGCTCCGCGAATACACTCTATCAAGAGTTGTCGTTTCAGGACAATGAAGAGAGCGAAGAGCATGAGGTCACAGGTGAGTCTTATATGTTCTTCGTTCTCATTGTGGCGCTTAACTCAATTAACCGAGTTGCACGTTTAATCACTTGTTTTTTTTATTATTTTTGTTTATACATATATTTTTTGTTATTTTATTTTATTAACCAGCATCTAACAATGATTTCTTTTTTTCCTTTCGTTTCTTTGTATTTCGTTTCCTTTTGTTAATTTTGTGAACAAAAATGAACGAATTTTTTTATTCACAATCCGCCAAACAACAACTTGAACTGTGACAACAACAGGCAGCTGGGTGCATCCTGGGGAATACGCTTCTTCAGGTAGGTTACGTGTGTATTTAATTGGATTTGTTTATTTTACATGTAAATACATCAAGCACACTTTTGATGCTAACATATAAGTAAACTTAACCAAATCCAAATATGCAAATATGTATATCAACTCTTTACATTGTATGTAAACCTTCCTTTCCAAATCCAAAAAAAAACAAAAACAAAAAAACCCAACTAAAAACAATAAAACAAAATCAACTTTTCTTAAATAATAAACTTACTCCTCTCTCAAAATCAAACACACACCCTGTATTCATCGCGGATCGCACAATAGCTAATGATAACTACTTTGGTAAGTTGAATTGATAAATTTTTGAATTTATTTAGAGTACTTGTCGTAGATTTGAGACTTTGGCGCTTGGGTGAAGATTAGTTGCACTAAGCCGCTTCAAGTGGTAGTGGTTACTTTGTTTCTATTTTTATTTCATTGTTCCTTTTCTTTTGGTGCTGGAATTTTAGTTCAGATACTTTTGTAGTTCTTTTGTGCAAAGATAACAATTTCTGTAATTGTTTTGTTACTGTTCGTTCGGTTGCGTTTTATAGATTTATCGCAGTCAAGAATAGTATGAGTGTAAGCAAATGGGATCGGGATGCCCATGAAGTGAATTAGGGTTAAAAGATATCATGAGTGGATTTGTACAACCAGACGCACGTATTGGTTTCAATCCTTTCATATTTACAGGCTTCTTGCCACAAATATGCTCTCAAGGTTGCTGGATCTTCACTATACAGTTCTAAATAGAAAAACACGGAAATATTGATTGGTATATACGAAACAGCCCTTTTCGCTTAACCCAGCGATGCAATTCAGAGGATTCCATCAGTAGGAAGCAAATCTGCCTTATCGCTCTGTAGAAGTTTCCGACAAAGTCAGTATTACCTTCGTCATCGAATGGCTGACTCCTTTTCTGGGTAAGGTGTTCATTCGGAAAGTAATTTAGCAAGAAGACCTGCAAAAGTTATTTCTTCAAAAAAAGATTGGAAAGATAGCTAACGTATGACGACTAGCAGCAAATTATTGATGGCATTGACACGATGCGAAGGCACTAAGTTGTTCAATAAATTACTACCCTCAGTAGTTTGCTTCTCATGGAGATATTGATGTGTCCTAGCAGATGTGTAGTCTATGGTTATGGTTATGATAGATATTGTCAGGAATTCCGTAAATTTGTGTGAACGAATTCGCATCATAGGACGAACGCTATAGGGAACAGAAAACATTTATTAGACACTCCGCGCATAAATCAATTCAAATATTCTACATCATCATCTCCCTGTTAGTTAAATGCTTTTTTCGTTTTCATTTAATTTTTATTCTGTAGTCTTGTACATTTCTAACTCAAAATTTAGTACACATTATCCTTATTCCACTGTTTACTAAATAAATTCCACAAATCCTTTCAGGAATGGGTAAAGAAGTCGAAAATCTCATCATGGAAAATAATGAGCTGCTCGCAACCAAGTATGATAGGCTTTCCCTAGAAGTGTTTAGTAATAATGAATTCATCTCTTGTCTAGAAATGCACTCAATATCGTAAAAGATGATTTAATCGTCAAGGTTGATGAACTCACAGGTGAAATAGAAATTCTTCGAGAAGAACTTAATGCAATGTCGCAATCGCGCAACAAACTTCAAAAGAAAGTCAGTGAGCTGGAGGATGATCTTAAGAAGACCAAAGAACAAGTCAAACAACAAAGTAGGCTTTCCAAATCGGAGATGGAAAGTGTATTCAACGCGAACTTTTTCTTTCAGATGACACAGAACAGGAAGAGAGTGATGTTCCGATGGCTCAGCGCAAGCGTTTCACCCGAGTGGAGATGGCTATGGTGCTAATGGAAAGAAATCAAGTAAAAACTCCATCGAATTTCATAGTGTACTTATTTGCACATATTCGTTTTGTTTTCTTTTAGTATAAGGAACGTCTGATGGAACTTCAAGAAGCGGTTCGTTTGACAGAAATCCTACGTGCTACCAAAACAATGGAAAAACCCAAGCAGGGCATTTGGAAGTATTTTAACAGCCTATTCACGTGAGTTTCAACCAGATGCGATCTGATCTAAATGAAATATTAATTTAGTGCATCTTCTTCTCCATCTGTAGCTCGTCAAATCGACCACAGGAACGGGACCCAGGACAGGGAGGGGGGCCGATATTTCGCTACAACAGCCCCTCTCACAGTCACGGATCCCCCAGTCGAAGTAGCGACAATCGCCTTGCCATAACATCAGGAAATCACCCACCTGCTAATGCTGGTCTAGCCAATGCTCTGATCTTAGCCAAGGATTTTAGCGAAGAGGGCACCTCAGAACGTGCAAACGCACGCCGGAAAGAACAATACCGGCAATTGAGGGCACATGTCCAAAAGGAAGACGGCCGACTGCATGCGTACGGTTGGAGTTTGCCAATAAATAAATCGAATCAAGAGCATCATAATCGGCATTCGGGTGGAGTACCTGTTCCAGTTTACTGCAATCCTCTTGCAGAAGCCAGTCCGCATATGAAGGTTTTCTGTGCAGCTGGGGTGAACCTCAATGGAGGTTTCAATAAGGATGGTGGTTCTGTGATAGGAGCAAGTATCTTCTATTCAAGACCGACAGCGAAAATCACCGAAATCACTAGTCCGACGGCGGAACTCAGCGGTCAGGAATCGTTGGAACGCCAGCTCAATATGTCTCTGGATGGAGAGGATCCGGAGATTCAACTTAGCTCGTATGTGTGGGTGTGTACGAGTACGCATGCTGCCAGTACAGTGACTGTGGTGGATGCTAATGAACCAGCGAACGTACTGGATGCGTTCCCGATCTGTCAGTCACATTTGTTGTGCATTGCTTCGGTGCCAGGTGCCATGGAGAAAGATTACGCATTGTTGGAGAACTCGGAGGTGATTAAGGCTGGCGAAACACTCGAGAAGCCTGGTGAAGGCCCAGAGATGCTGGGAAATGTGGAATATATTAGGGTTCGACCGAAACCCGATCAAAATCGGAACACAGAAACCAAAGAAACAGAGAATGGTGTGGAAGCGGGTATAAATGGCAGCGTTGAGGTAGAGGAGAAAGCGAAGGAAGCCGTGGAGAAATCGAATTCAAATGAAGGCGATGAGACAGTAGCAGCTGAGGAGGCTAAAATTCCTCCCACATCGCCACTGCATCACTTTGTCGTCGGAGCAGGTGTAGCCAACACCAATGGGGTATCAGAAACTACCACAAATAACAACAATTCCAGTGCTCAGTTGGCGTTCTCGAGGCCAGTTAATCCGATTCTCGGAACTCAAGACCGACAAAATGAACCTCCAATGACATCAGTAGGGCCAACAATGTGGTTGGGCGCCCAGGACGGTATGCTTTATGTGCACAGTAGCGTGGGGCGGTGGCATGAATGTCTGCACAAAGTGCTACTGCCCGACGCTGTGTTGGGCATAGTGCACGTTGATTCCCGGGTGGTAGTTGCTCTGGCGAACGGGCAGCTGGCTGTATTCCGTCGCCAGACCGACGGACAATGGGATCTAAACAGCTATCACCTGGTGACGCTGGGCGACCATCATCAATCGATTCGGTGCTTGTGTGTTGTAGCAGATAAGATCTGGGCTGCACACCGAAATAAGATTCACATTGTGGACCCTATTTCTCTAAATGTTGTTCACTCGCTAGAGGCACATCCGCGAAAAGAGAGTCAGGTGCGACAAATGGCCGCCACTGGTCTGGGTGTTTGGGTTTCAATCAGGTAAGATTAACTTACAAACCTTTGGATGACAGTAGAACTAATGAATTTCGATTCAGATTGGACTCCACACTTCGACTGTATCATGCCCATACATTCGAACACATTCAGGATGTGGACATTGAGCCATATGTCTCTAAGATGCTGGGCACTGGAAAGTTAGGATTCTCATTTGTGAGAATTACAGCGCTAATGGTCTCGTGCAATCGTTTGTGGATTGGCACGAGCAATGGAGTGATTATATCGGTACCACTCACCGAGGGACCACTGAAGCCATGTAACTATAGAAAATTCTGTAGATTTTCATGTCATAACTAAATTTTTGAATTTTTACAGCTTCAGCGGCCAATGGATTGATTCCACGTTGTGGCATGGCCAATGCTCAGTTATCCTTCCATGGCCATCGCGATGCAGTGAAATTCTTTGTTTCAGTGCCGATGTCACAACAACCGGGAAATCATTTACAACAATTTACAAATAAACGGCCCGATATGCTAGTCATGTGCGGCGGGGAGGGATATATTGATTTTAGACAAGGTAAGTACAAGTTTATTGGTTTTTTGATTTTTTTATCTTGTAGACACGGCGAATGCTTTTGTTGTAACGTGGAATGGGTGTAATTTTTGTTTTCTTCTAAATTTGATTATCACTTTTTATTGAGTTTACATTTTGAAAGATTCAAGAGAGATCCTTTGATCCACGTTGTTTCCCGTCGTTATTCAAATCATGTACATCGTGAAAGAGTTATTACCTCACAAAGTGAGAAATGGTGATACATTGGAAGCACTGTCTTCTTAGTGCCTGTTTGTTGAATGTAGTAAATGTAGACAAAGTAAAATGTTGCACTAAAATCCTTAGATTCAAAGAGATTTAATACGCAGAAGGAAAAAGAATGGATTTTGCTTTTTATGTTAAATCCTTGTCGTCGGTGTACTTGTCTTCTGTGACCAAGCCTAAAAAAGCTTACTGTTTCCGATGTTTATTTGCAGATCAAGCTGAAGAATATGCAAAATATAATGCGAGTAATGCTTAGTGAAACTCAGTAACTGCCCATTAAACTGAGTTCCTTTCTGACCCAAGTTCTTGGGATACTTTTGATTTGAACACGTCGCCTTTGTCTTTATTGTGTATAGCCTCTGCCTAAGTTTGGTAATTACTGAAGCTGCTACTCTTGTCAGCAGAAATCTTCAATATTTTAAACTGATAGTTTTGCAATTTATATATATTCGTCTCGAACCTGCGGGGTGTGATTCGAAGACCCTCTTTGCTGGAGCATTATTGTCCATTGTCTCGATGTGGCCGAGCCAGTGTAATCCTCTTCATTTGTCCTCCTCGCATGCGCGATCGAAAATTCGACGAAGAACTCTGCTCTGCTTTCCTGATTATCGTTCAGCACTCGATCAGCAGGATCAATGTTGCATTCCTCTTCCGCGTTAGGAGTTTAAATCCCATCTGCAGTAGCAGCGGTTCCACATTCGTGGAGTTGATATTTACTCCGATGAAGGCAAACTCGCTAACTACCTCCAACTTACTGTTGCCAGCAGTGACGTTTTGTCCTAGGCGGTGAACCGATGCTTCTTTGTTTGTTGGCAACAGGTTCTTGGTTTTGTCCGCATTTACTTCAAAGTAAACTCTTTTCGCACAGCGGCACAGCACAGGATCAGTTTTTGTCAGCCGTCGCCTTCTAGAACTTGAAACGATTAATGTTGTCATATGCGGCTTTTAAGTCGATAAAGAGATTATGGGTCTCGACTTGGAATTTGTTGGTTTTTTGCAGGACTTCGCTCAGTGTGAAAATTTGATCGATCGTCGATCCCGATTAATGTGTTTGCAGAAAGGCTTCAGACGTTAACACAATACGTTGAATAGGATCTTAAATGCGACATTAAGCAGGGATATGCCTCGATAGTTCTTACACGACATAGGATAGTTTGCATTGGCTTCAATGCAGTGTCTTATCTGGAAGTGAGTTGGCATCTTCGAGACGTAAGGCTATTTTTTCAAATCAATCGATGAAGGATATCAGAACAAGATTTATTGGAGCTAATGTAAGCATTGGACTAAGTTGTCTGATAAACTCTTTAGTCCTCGAAAACGAGAAACTAACGAGAAAATCAAGATTCATGGAACAACTGGTACAAGTATCTCTCAACAATTCATAGCAAGAATCTGCAGCTATCTCCTTTCTAACGAACCATATCTATGATCTCAACGGAGTCAGACTTGATTTGCATTTTTTTTAATTTTATTTTGTAACTTGTATACGTATTATCTTACGGCCTAACCTATCGATCTGCAACTAGAAAGCATTCGCTCATAGATCGTGCATTAACTGTTTGCAACCACCGGGTTACGTTTAGAAATTGCGCTTCCGTAGGTTTTGCTGATTTTATTTTGAAACTAGTTTAGAACATAGAAAGTAGTTTTTGTTTACATTATTCATAATCGTACATTCTTTTCTTTTTCTTTTTCTTTTTTTTATTTACATATCTTAACCATTAAATACCAAATTTTGTTATAAAATAAAAATAAAAAACAAAACAAAAAACCGAAATCAGTTCAAGAAAAGCATGCAGCGGATGCGTGCGACAATGCGGCACATTTGATAGTTTGGCGAATTGATACGTAAGACTTTGTTTTATTTCCTTATTTGTTTCTTTTTTGTTTAAATTCTTCTTTTTTTTTTTAATAAATTAATTAACTTTTGGCTTTCGTTAAATTTAATGTTATTTGTTAAATTAATAATTTTAGTAATGATAATCCTTGAAGGAGCTACTTTGCTGTGGCTGTATGTGGTTATTTATGATTTCTTTGTTTTGAAACCTTTTTTTTTTGTTTATTTTTTTTGTTTCTCTTTTAAAAATTTAGAATTTACAATTTATGAACCTGGTCTCAGATAAAGATAACAAAAAAATTAATAAAACAAAAGTGTAATACTCACTAGAAAGTTAATAGAGAGAGAGAGAAAGAAGAGACAAACACTAAATTTGTTGGTCCAGAAGGGATTCTAACCACACAACAAAAAGGTTTATAAAATTATTCTTTCTTTCTTTTGTTGTTGCTTAACTTAGCACTTGATTTGTTTCCTTTTTTTGTATATTTTCTGGATTTCTTTTCGAAACATGTCCCTGTTTGTATTGTTTATAAAAAAAATTGTATTTTTTTTCAAATATTGCCATCGTAATCGGTCGCTTTTTCTTTGAAATACTTTTACTTGTTTTTTTTTTTTTTAAACTTGTCGAAAACAAAAAATATTTTTATGTCGAAAAACACAAATTTGCCGTCTATTGCCGTACATATTACTACACAATGCGAAACGCACTTAGATTTCATGTTTTTAAACGCACAACAGCACAGTATGTAGAGATAAACGTTTTAAATGTTGTAAGCTTTTTGGTAGATAAGAACGGTGAGTGGCAGTGAATTACAGGTGCTGGTAACAAACCATGGTGATACATTGTTTATAGGGCTTGGGGCTTGAGTTTTCTGCATGCTAGTCTTTCATTAATAACAAGCCCTTGCAGTGTGGAAATGGTAGAGAATGAAAGCCATCAGTTATCGAGAGTCAATTCTATACTGTGGCCAGGGGAATTGAGATGGTTTTTAAGTTGAAGTCTTGTAATATATTTTATACAATGATGGCAAACTAGCGTTTGGTTCTATGAAGTCTAAAAAGTTTCCTTTACCCTTTTTTTTACACCAAAAACAAAAATAATAGAAGTAGAGCTTCGTAAGCTACCTCCGAAGAATGTGCGAAGGATTTTCAGTGCAGGCTTCATTATCGTTAATGTTTCAATAGTTTATCCTCACCTGGTTTCATGGTCATAACATCAAGTCATTCGGAACAATATTCCTGATGGCTTAATTCTCATGAATCCCTCTTGTTTTAGTCCAATCCTTTCACCCCGATCTCAAGATACCTTTATACGCGATCAAAGCTGTCACAACAGAAAAAATATTAAAGAAACAGAATTCCTGGCTTGAATTGACTTAGAACGGGGACAATCAAGTTGTCGGTGTCTGAGTCGGTGGCGTATGCGTAACCCATTTCTTCACACATTTTTCGATAAAAAATTTTCCTATTTTTCGAAGACTCAGCGAACCTACAGCCCAACTCATGTGTGCTCACGATGCACAGAAACAGACCTCCTGGTTTGAATTGACCCGCGAGAGGGTAGAATCAAGATGTCGGTGTCTCGGTCGGTGGGGTCTACGTGACCCATTTCTTCATACATTTTTCGATGCAAAATTTTTCTATTTTTCGAAGGCTCAACGAGCCTGCAGCCCAGCTCGTGTGTGCTCACGATGCACAGAAACAGACCTCCTGGTTTGAATTCAGCCACGAGAGGGTAGAATCAAGATATCGGTGTCTCGGTCGGTGGGGTCTACGTGACCCATTTCTTCATACATTTTTCGATGCAAAATTTTTCTATTTTTCGAAGGCTCAACGAGCCTGCAGCCCATCTTGTGTGCGCTCACGATGCACAGGAATAGACCTCCTGGTTTGAATTGAGCCACGAGAGGGTAGAATCAAGATATCGGTGTCTCGGTCGGTGGGGTCTAGGTGACCCATTTCTTCGTACATTTTTCAATGAAAAAATTTTGTATTTTCCTGAGACTCAGCGAGCGTGCAGCCTAGATCGTGTGTGCTTACGATGCACAGAAACAGATCTCCTGGCTTAAATTGACCCACGAGAGGGTACAATCAAAATGTCGGTGTCTCCGTCGGTGGGGTCTAGGTGACCCATTTCTTCGTACATTTTTCAATGAAAAAATTTTGTATTTTCCTGAGACTCAGCGAGCGTGCAGCCCAGCTCGTGTGCGCTCACGATGCACAGGAACAGACCTCCTGGTTTGATTTGAGCCACGAGAGGGTAGAATCAAGATATCGGTGTCTCGGTCGGTGGGGTCTAGGTGACCCATTTCTTCATACATTTTTCGATGCAAAATTTTTCTATTTTTCGAAGGCTCAGCGAGCCTGCAGCCCAGCTCGTGTGCGCTCACGATGCACAGAAACAGACCTCCTGGTTTGAATTGAGCCACGAGAGGGTAGAATCAAGATGTCGGTGTCTCGGTCGGTGGGGTCTACGTGACCCATTTCTTCATACATTTTTCGATGCAAAATTTTTCTATTTTTCGAAGGCTCAACGAGCCTGCAGCCCAGCTCGTGTGTGCTCACGATGCACAGAAACAGACCTCCTGGTTTGAATTCAGCCACGAGAGGGTAGAATCAAGATATCGGTGTCTCGGTCGGTGGGGTCTAGGTGACCCATTTCTTCATACATTTTTCGATGCAAAATTTTTCTATTTTTCGAAGGCTCAGCGAGCCTGCAGCCCATCTTGTGTGCGCTCACGATGCACAGGAATAGACCTCCTGGTTTGAATTGAGCCACGAGAGGGTAGAATCAAGATATCGGTGTCTCGGTCGGTGGGGTCTAGGTGACCCATTTCTTCGTACATTTTTCAATGAAAAAATTTTGTATTTTCCTGAGACTCAGCGAGCGTGCAGCCTAGATCGTGTGTGCTTACGATGCACAGAAACAGATCTCCTGGCTTAAATTGACCCACGAGAGGGTACAATCAAAATGTCGGTGTCTCCGTCGGTGGGGTCTAGGTGACCCATTTCTTCGTACATTTTTCAATGAAAAAATTTTGTATTTTCCTGAGACTCAGCGAGCGTGCAGCCCAGCTCGTGTGCGCTCACGATGCACAGGAACAGACCTCCTGGTTTGATTTGAGCCACGAGAGGGTAGAATCAAGATATCGGTGTCTCGGTCGGTGGGGTCTAGGTGACCCATTTCTTCATACATTTTTCGATGCAAAATTTTTCTATTTTTCGAAGGCTCAGCGAGCCTGCAGCCCAGCTCGTGTGTGCTCACGATGCACAGAAATAGACCTCCTGGTTTGAATTGAGCCACGAGAGGGTAGAATCAAGATATCGGTGTTTCTAGGTGACCCATTTCTTCATACATTTTTCGATGCAAAATTTTTCTACTTTTCGAAGGCTCAGCGAGTCTGCAGCGCAGCTCGTGTGCGCTCACGATGCACAGGAACAGACCTCCTGGTTTGAATTGAGCCACGAGAGGGTAGAATCAAGATATCGGTGTCTCGGTCGGTGGGATCCAGGTGACCCATTTCTTCATAAAATTTTCGATGAAAAATTTTTCTATTTTTCGAAGGCTCAGCGAGCCTGCAGCCCAGCTCGTGTGCGCTCACGATGCACAGGAACAGACCTCCTGGTTTGAATTGAGCCACGAGAGGGTAGAATCAAGATGTCGGTGTCTCGGTCGGTGGGGTCTAGGTGACCCATTTCTTCATACATTTTTCGATGAAAAATTTTTCTATTTTTCGAAGGCTCAGCGAGCTTGCAGCCCAGCTCGTGTGCGCTCACAATGCACAGGAACAGACCTCCTGGTTTGAATTGAGCCACGAGAGGGTAGAATCAAGATATCGGTGTCTCGGTAATAGGGCTCTAGGTGATCCATCTCTTCATCCATTTTTCAATGCAAAAATTTTCTATTTTCCTAACATTCAGCGACATTTTTCTAACAGTCCTGCGGTAAAATGCGTTGACGGTGCATTAGATCCAACCTTCGTAGGTACGGTGGTTCAGTCTGAATTCTACGCCCAACCTGGTAACAATTTTCAGGAACTTGATGGTCAATCATAGAATCGCTACTTACGACCTTGTTTTCTCTTTACTTTGCGATGAGATTAGCTTTACTAATTTTTGCCAACGATTTCCCCAAATGATCAACAATTACGTTTACTAATTATAAAAAGAAAAAACCCAAGCTTTGCTAGCGCTACATCGCATCTTACCATGTGCGCCTTGTAAAAATTATATAAATGTTCCTCGTTTGAGTGTTTAAACTCGTAAATTGAATTTTACTTTTTATTAACGGTGTGGCACCTCTCAATTGATACACGTAACTAATTTATGCATAACTTGGTGTGAAAGTTAACATCTTCCTTATAAATTGTAAAAAAAAAAAATAACAAATAAACAATACTTTCACAATTTGTTTCCCAAACCCTCTTTCAGGTGACAATGACATGGAAAGCAGTATTCACTTGGAACCCAATCAGACAATTGAGAATCGAGGGGACAAGAGCTACTTGATTGTGTGGCACGTTAGTCAGCGCTAAAGACAACCATTTTTTTACACCACCCTGCCACACACTATTCCCATTAAAAACAAAACAAAACAAAAAAAGAACGACCCTTATATTTAACACCCGACTTTAATATTAACAATTTAATAACAAAAAAAAAACTGAGTAATTAGTTTTATAGTGACAACAAAAAAAAGAACATAAAACCCAGCAACTATGCTGTAAGTTGTTGGGTAAATTGCTTTAACATTTATTTAAGACAAAAAAATGCTAACAACATTAACGATAATCGCAAACAAAAAGAAGAAAGTTATTTATATATATGCAACTCTCTTAACTTTAGCTGTTATTCTTTGTTTTGTAAAATATTTTTTCCCCTTTATACATATTTTTTTAATAAAATCTATAAATTCATTTTATAAAAGCAAACATACTACCGAAGTGATCACTTGTTGCGCAGTGCAAGTTACTCTTAAACATTAGTTTAACCGAAATTCTCTTCATTTCTAGTTCAATTGGAAACTAAACAAACAAAAAAGACATTTTTTTTATTTAACTTAAGTTTATCTGATCTTTAATGGAAATTAAAACATGAAATTGTATATTGTATTGAATTTTTAAACGGAAATCACGAAAGAGAAGAGGAATGTTGTAGAATAATTTCTATTCCTGTTTTGTACAATTTTTTGTTTGCTCTCCGCTCTTAAAGGTAAAAAAGTTTGTTTATACTTTTATTCTTTGTTTTGTTGTTTTTTAGTTATTGTTTATTTTTAAGATTGTCCCTTAAGATATTTATTAAAAAGAAAAGAAAAACAAATTATTTATTAAAAATATACATAATTGTCTGTTTTATTTCGATGTACTTTGTCGGTTTGTGTTTGTTTTGGTAGAAGTGATGTACTGTGATTAGAGTGTGTAGAAGGGTTGTAGATTGATTACAAAATTCCTGTCTATCTCGAAAGGCGTCTAGAAATGAGATCAATTCTATGCACTTCCGTTTCTTCTGTAAGTATTTTCTTGGTATGGGTCTAATCATTTGTAACAGCGTGAATCGTGTGATTCTATTGAATCAATCGAGGACGAAACGATAACTTGCATTACTATTACTTCGCCAGAAATCTGACTCATTTTTCTTACCTAGCAGTACAATTCAAAGGACATTTAAACTTATTATCCCACATTGGACACCGTGGCTCAAGTAGTTAGTGCGTTGGACTACGGAGTGAGTCTCAATCCCCAGACAAGATCTAAACAAATCTTTCACAGCCTCACCTCTCGCGAGCTTCTGACAAACATCCGAGTGTATAACTCGGATACTGCATTAAACAGAAGCCCCCTTTCAAACACGCACCACACGAATGGTTGTAAGAAGCTTGGGGTTGGATACAATAGACCTGTCGAGCCAAATAGCAACAACACGATACTTAACTTATTTGTAACAAATCTCTTTGCAAATAAATCCACTCTCGCAGCCCAGTCCTTACATGTACTGAAATAGCAGAACGGCGATCCTGCACCTATGCAATCATCCGAATGGAAAGAAGTGAACTTGGAAGTTGGACAGTATAGTACTTACTTCACGTGAATTAAAATTGTGGTACTGTCACTGAACTCTGAAATTCTCAATGGATTTAGAATGAGTTAGCGGAAGAGGGCTAGAATGTGTAAACTAGATTCATTACGCCTCATCCTTGCTTTTCATTACCTGTTCATAAAGCTTGTCCTTCTGTACGAAAGCGGCTAAGGCTTCTTGCCTCTGGATCTTTTAAAGACAGAGGGATAACTCAAACAGTTTTTTAGTTTACGAGTATAGAGATAGTAGCCTCCTTAATAAGTATCTTGGATATCGAAATGTCCATTGTGACATAATACAATTTGCCATCAAATATAGACATTAAACAAAACAAAAATTGGTGCCCAATGCAAGGCCTCGTGAACTAGAAGGTACTTTCATTTCATGTACATCACCAGGCAAATTTTTAGTATGATTCATAAACAAGCATTGTTGACTTGTTTATTTGCTATCATTTCCTATCATCTTCAGACCTCGTTTTGCTGTGACTTCAACTATGGATTCTCGTACGAGAAAACGCGGCATAAAAACATTCTCTGTTCGTGATACTAGTTCAGTAAAGCGGACCAAATCGTCACTCCAAGCTCTTCTCGTCATTTTGCTTCGTTTGAAATTCCCCTGATCACAAAAATCACTTTTTACCAAAAATCCATTCACATCAGTCTTGAGTACGTATCACTCAATACCTCTAGACCAAATTAACTTGGCCCAACGTATAGTATTTGCAAGTGTCTTACACAAAGACACTACTAAATTAAGCCCTGCAGCTTTAAAATGTTCGAACTAGTAAATAAATCTTCGAGCTAAGATGAGTGAAAGGTTCTTATTCCTTCTCATTTCTTCAGCTTTTTCAAAAATCATTGGAGAGCAGCTGGTTGCTGATACTCCACTACGGTGACCTTATGGAGAAATTGTACAAAAAGTTCTATTTAAACCGACAAAACGGTGTCAAACATTTCACAGAGATGAGATGAGAGTTGTCCACCATTATATCTGTTTTCGAAAGAAAGTAAATTCCCGTGCTTCAATGTGATGATCACTCCATTTGTTTACTTTTTGAAGAAGTTCTAGGCTGATTCGAACAATAACTAAACTATTATTTAGTGTACCATCACGATTTACTTAAACCATCTATCTTTAATCAATAGATGGTACCTGTATCGGTAAATTAAAATGACTATGTGCCTATGGCAATCTCCTTTGACATATGTATTACTTACTTAAGTCCTGTATCCCCTTGTGGCCTCGACAATGTCTACGCGCCATCGTGTGCGGTTTCTGGAAATGTGTTTAAGTTCTTCCGAACTCTTTCCCAGTTGCCGTGCTTCTTTCTCAACTGTTCTGCGCCACGTACTCTTAGGACCGCCGCGTACCCTGCAATCTTGAGTAAGCGGGTTCCATGGCATCGCGTGGTTAGCTATGAACCTGTCACCCTTTCGAAGACTATGTCCAATTCACTGCCACTTTCGTCGTCGTATTGCTGTGCCTATAGGTTCATGGCCCGTTCTCTGATAGAGTTGTTCGTTAGAGATACGGTTTGGCCAGAAAATCCGAAGATATGTATGCACACATTCGAAGTTAATTAGCGTGTTGCGATATGTTTCCTCAAAAGATTGAGCAACACATAAGTCCGATCTGCCTTAAGACTGAAAAAACACCGAAGGATCAATTAAACAGATCAAACAACAGATCCTGTCTTAATAATTGTTCTAGGCACGATCTTGGTGCATTCCGCCCTTTCAACAGTTTGCTTGTAATACCCATCGCATTTCGAATGGTCATCAGCTTAGTTTCAAGTCTACAAGCTGAGCACAAGAGTAGATTGCTCTACCTAACTCTGTTTTTTTCGATATTTTAATCCCCAAACATTTAAAACCAATGTGCATCGACATCCCCTACTTTCACACTTTATTTTCTCATTTTTCATTTGGACTCCCTTTGTTCTACAAGAAAAGAAAATGGTTACATTTCGAAAAAGAAAAAAACCCTTTTTTCTCTTCTTTTTCAATGCCATGTGTCCTACAGTATTAAAGTTGCGAATCAAAGAACTAAAATAAAATTTATATAACAAACGATCTCAGCTCTTATCCTGTTAATTGCAACATAAATATATTTTTTTGTTGAATAAATTATATATTTTGGAAACATTTAAGCTATTATTGTGTCAGGAAATGATAAAAAAAAAATTTATATATTTTTCTTTAAAAAATGCAAAGAAAACAATTTTGCTTTTTAATTTTTTGATTATTTATATGAATAAGCAAAAGAAAAACATATAAAAGTTAAACACCAACACAATTAGAAAACATAAAAACATTTTAACAATAAAAAGAGATTTAAGATTATTAATCTCATAAAGTTAATCTAAAATGCAATCTGTTTTGTACATAGAAAAATAAAAATAAAATAAAGTCAATGGGAAATGGATCTGGGGAAAGTTTCCTTTCTTTTCGGACTTAGTTTCAGATAGGATGTACATATACCAGGACGCTCTTGAACAGGAACAGAGCTATTCAGCACCATGCATCCCATCTAGTCACTTAGATAGGTGTGTACATGCTGGGACAAGTGCAGTAAATAGGTAAGTTTTCTCCTTGATAATGCAATAAACTTGACCTTTTCAATCGGTTTCCTGTAGTTTACTTTCAGATAAAGCTTCGGGAAAACACAGATCCTACGTGTCTTCTTCAATTTCTGTGGGAAAAATGTTACGCATACGCACCAGTGTCCCGATAGTCTAGACTTTGCGCACTATATGCACCTCTTTTCTGTCCCGCTCAGCTCTACATTAAGAGGATGGTCCCGAGAACTGCGAATCCATGGACACTCAATACCCAGCTGCCCTACGATAGTTAAAGTAATTTCATGGAAGATGATCCTAAGAACTGCGAATCCATCGACACGCAATACCCAGCTGCCCTACGATAGTTGAAGTAATTTCATAGAAGATGCTCCCAAGAACTGCGAATCCATGGACACTCAATACCCAGATGCACAACAAAAGCTGAAGTAAACAACATCTGAACATCCGACAACAATTATCAGACATCTCGCAGGGATGTATAGGTCCTTCAATCCCAAATGTGTACTTGTTATGATGTGTGTCAACAAAATATTGAATAAAACTACACCCAACCCTATCTGTGTTTGTTTTATTTTGCCAGGACATACGAACCATGAGTTCCCTAAAAAAACAACTCCTTGCTTCAACTTCAATCCTTTGATCCTTATTTCCCTTCGACAGCCCACCTGTGTAGAACAGAAAACTCCTCCATAAATTTTGCTCACATCGGATCCACAAAAAAAAAATTCAAATTTTGCTCCGAATTTTCGTAAAACACCAGGCCAACAGAAATTCGCAGAAAACAGCAAGCAAACTTAGCCCAGAGCTTCCAAAACTGTGCACTTACTTGTCACCTCATGCACACCAGTTTCGTGCCAAAATTATTTTTGCTGTAACTTTTTAATTTGTTGACCGATTTTAATGATTTATGTGTCAAAATAAAGATTATTTCCTGGAGATCAATATGATGTTAAATTTATTAAGTATACGAGACGAATACGTATTGATTTTTGTGATGAAAGTTTGATGACTATGTTCGCAGATTCAGAGCAAATTAAACTCGTGGATGGAGTCAGGAACTGCTGTAGAAGGGCCTACTGAAGGCCCAAGCCTAAGGCACATATGTCTCCGTGTATTTAACCCTTTTTTCTCCCTAGTAGTGCTTCGAACACTGATGGCATGTACCTGTAAGACAACGCATTCGAGTTCCTTATAAAGAAAAACAACTTTTTTTTTATAAAATTTTTCAACAGAAGCTATATTACATTTAAATATGACAAAAGAACGGCAAGGACAACATGTTAAACACACTAAAAAACCAAATTCGTATCCTTAGAACAGTTTAGAAAAAAAATCGACAATACGTTCACGCAAAGACCCCTCAGCTTTGGGGACAACAGTTCCGGTGGTGAACTTGTACGGCTCAACTTTGTTCCGACTAATAATTTTTGTGTCTTCTATATCATCGAACTTAACACGCTTCCGTGGCAGTGAATTTGAATCGGTGGACGAGCAGTTTTCTTTTCCTTTTCCCGATGCAGACCAGCCACAACCGCCCTTGTTACTTCCACCACTCGTACGGAGAGGATAGAGTATGTCTTTCAGGTTTCGACCATCTGCAGCTGTTTCATTGATGAAATCCTGTCGTGTTATGGTTGTCGGGATAGTTGAGTCAACAGTTTGTGCTCGAAAGTACGACTTGGAGTTTGAAAAGTGACTGGCAAATCCATATGTGGGGTCATGGTCCTCTTTTTTGGTTACAATAGGTTTGGTTTTCTTTAAAATGCTACGACGTCGTGGTGTTGTGTTTTTCTCCGAGGAGACTAGATTCTTCGCTTTGATTAAGCGGTCTTTGTAAAGCGGGAACTTTGGTGGTGTCCGGGGTTTTTTGAATTTCAGCAAATCCTTGGAGCGCGAGAAGCATGAAGTTGTGCCATCACTGTCGTCATCTTCAGAGTCAGTCGAGCGTTTGTTGCGAAATACGGTGTCATAGTCCTGGAATTATGGTTTTCGATTAAATGTGGGCGGAGGTAGAGGGGCAATACTTACACATTTACGTTTATTCGGGCTAATTATGTAGTCAATGTCAAAGTTCTTGATGTCTTTCTTCCTGAAAAGATGTAAGTAGCACTTTGTATCATGCATGCACTCGTGTGTAAGAAGTTCCTACCTTATTGGCGTCCTTTTACTAGATTCCTTGCGAAGTGTCTTTCTGCACATAATGTGCAATTCGATAGCATCCTTAATGAATGCCACCCAGGTCTGTCCCAAGTGTAGATCGTGGGTACAGAATATAATTCCATCGCCCTGGCAAGTTATTTTGAAATTTCCTGGAAACATCTCGTAGACTTTGCACTTCTTCAGCGGGAAAATGCAACAACATTCGAGGGAGTTCTCGACCACAGTGTCCTTTGGACGATCTTTAAGAATTTTGCAGTACATAAAAATGTCGGACATCAGGACGCAGTAGCGTTTGATTTCATCTCCCTTGCGATTGACCTTGTTGAGGATTCCCTCTTTGATTACCTTGCGACTGGGCTTGACTATGTTTGGCGTACGATTGGCGAGTGAATTCTGCAGATTCAACAACCTCTGCGTGACTTCTTGATCTTCAACGACAGAGTTTATATGTGCGACAGTGCTCTCCACCAGTTTCACTGATTCTGAAAGGAAAATCTTATTCCAAGCTACACAAGAAAAGTAAATGCATTCTCTAACCTTTAAGGAATTTAAAGTCGCCGTCAGCGGGGCTGGTGTAAAGTAAGACTTGTTCCAACAGCAGCTTGTACCTGGGTACCCTCTGAATTGGGACAATCATCAGTGAATTCAATTTCCTCTGCACTTCGGGACGCGATTCAGTGTTTTCGAGAAACTTCCTAAAAACCGGGTTCTTACTGGTCAAATCTTGGAGAACTAGTAGAGCGCTCTTATAGTCGAAAGCATATACCGAGTACAACTTGAAAAATGGTGCCATTTTGAGGAAGGCTTGTGCTACATTCGCCTGATCTCGTTCAATCTCAGTCAGCAGCTCACCATTCAAGTTGTAAATCATTTCAATTTGGCCAAAGAGTGTCGTATGACAGCTATCGCTGAGAATGCCTTGTTCCTTCAGCGGAATCACGAAGAACTCCATGAGGATTTCCAACTGCTTGAGGTAGGTTTTCTCTGAGCTGACAATATCCTGGATGGCTTGCTGGCGAAAGCTTTGGCGTTTATCTAGAACATCGCTTTTATCTGGTGTCATGCGGTCTAGCAGAGAGCAGACTGTAAAGAAATAATTAATAAGGTAAGCAGGGTGTGGTCCTGGGAAATGTCCATACCTTTCTTCCTTGTTTTTGATGTAAGGAGATTCCGTTCGTTTAGAACTTGTTTGAGTTCCTTGCTGAATGTCAAAGGCGTATGGAACTCTGGTTCAGGAGTGATGGCCGGTCGTTTCATTGGTGTGTGGTACATCTTGTTGGTTCTATATTTAAACGGCAATAACACGCAAAAAATTATAATATTAACGAACAGGGTAGGATTCCATTCAAATTAGTTTGAATGGAAAACCGACGTTGCACCTGTCTTCAAATATTTGACAGCTGTTCACATTCAGGTTGGGCAACCAAAGCGGATTACTTTTCTCCATGAAGAACGTGTTCAGTGGAAAAGCCAGTAAAGGGTGTCCCATCGATCCTTCATCCTTCGACAAGAGGTGCACAAACTATACATGACTTGACACAGGCCCTGACATTAGGAATTATCTGTGGTGGGTGTTCTGATATATGCTTCAGATATCACAGAGAAAAATCACATAATCTTGCTGAACTTTTGTTAGTACGGATGTTCTGAAAATGCTAGAATCAGATGACATCAAGGTCCTTAGCAACCAAGCAACTCGCCGCATGTCATTTAATGATTTTAACCTTAAATGCTCACCAAACGCAATAAATGCGATTTCCAAACTCCTGTAAGCTATGGACTAATGCAGTCGTTTCAGATTCCATGTTTTGTTAAAGAAATGAGAATAGATACACTTCGAACGCACTATGTAATGTCTGGAAAGATTGAACTGTCAGTTGTGTAGGTTTTAGAACAGTGTTTTAGTACTCTCGATAATGACAGATGTCATTCCTTTGAAAACCAACTTTTTTTTGTTGAAAACTATGCAGAAATATCCCACTGCCGAACACATAGCCGAATTAACGTTTGAAAAGTTCCAATCTCTTCCAAAAACTGGCAAACCAACCGAATCTGAATGGACAGTCCTGGCGTCTATCATCGAATTCGACAGTTCAAACTGTCAGTCAAAAGTTGTCGCTCTAGGAGCCGGAACAAAATGCGTTGGACAGGCGAAGTTGTGTCCATTGGGATTGATTTTAAATGATTCCCACGCTGAAGTTTTGGCCAGAAGGGCTTTCTTGCGTTATGCACTCCACCAGCTTAAGAGTGGCAGTGCGGCATTTAAATACGACGACGACGAACGTGTGTTCCGCATGAGTGAGACTATCAGCTTTCATTTCTTCAGCACTCAGGTTCCGTGTGGAGATGCTTGCATCGTTTCAAGTCCCGAAGAAAGTCAAAACGAAGCTCCTGCCAAACGTTTGAAGTTAGACAATGAATATCTGGATGTTGGAGATGTTCTCGTGACCAGCAACGTATTTACCGGAGCAAAATTGATCGGCGAGGCGAATCCTGATCCTATGCATCAAACGGTGGGCGCACTTCGAACCAAACCTGGTCGTGGAGATCGCACACTGTCGATGTCATGCAGTGATAAGCTCTCTAAGTGGAATGTCCTCGGTTTACAGGGAGCTCTCTTGGACTCTGTAATAGACAAACCAATTTATTTGGAAAGCATGACATTCACTTGTGAATTTGATATGAACTCCATGATCAGAGCCATCTACGGACGATGGAATGGTAGGGATTTTCAAAACGAACGATTCACTCCACAAAAACCTGAGATTAAAGGAACTTCTGGTTGTGAATTCAAATTTGTTCAATCTGAGGGCAAGAATCCGTCACCTAATGGTCTTATATGGAGCGATGTTCCTGACGATTGCAGCCCATACGAAGTTTCAGTGAACGGAAAGAAACAAGGAATCACCAAGAAGGTACTCAATACGAAGAAGTCCAGCCTGAGGATCAGCAAAGTCAATCTGCTGGAAAAATTCTGCGAGCTGGTTGAAAAATACCCGAAAATCGCGGAAAAACTAGGATTGAAGGAGGGAGAGTTGAACACCACGTCCTATCATAGTTTCAAAGACAAGTGTAGAGAGTACCAGGAGTCGTGGACCAGCGTTAGGGACACATACTTCCGACAGTGGACAACCAAACCTAAGAATCTTTTAGACTTCACCCTACTAAGTTGCAATAAACAAACATGACCATTAGAAAGCGTGTCTTCTTTTTTATTTCCCTCTCAAGCCATTCACTTTTAGCATGAAAGCAGCTATGGACCTCTCACACAGGTCATTCGCCCAATGCCCATCGATCTTGAAATGTGAGCCGATAATCACAGCATGTGCCTTATCGTAGTAATCACTCAGATTGCCCGCTGTAACTCCAGAACCGATTATAAGAGGAACACCAACCCTTCCATAGAGAGAGTTCAAATCATCTGGACTGGCGGCATGACCCGTTGAAGTTCCTAAAACCAGTTTACAAACTTAAGTATCATTTCGAAACCATTTCAATGATTGCTGTATCAACCTGTCACCACAATTCCATCGGTAAGAAAGAATTCCGCTGCCTTAGCTGTCTCAAGTAAACTTGTATCAGCCGTGATCGAGTGGGAACTATGTTTTTTCTTTAAATCCGTAAAAACTAAAACCGAATCAGCATCAACATGACGACGATATCGCAAAATATCCCCTGCGCAAGCATCTGTATAGCCCTCGTCAGCTACATGGCCGAACACAAAACCCTCAGCTCGAATATACTGCAAGTCACAAGATTTTGCAATAGCTAACGCTTGTCGATTGCCACAGGCGAGAACCTGAAGGAGTATGTGACGGCATTCTCTAAACATGGGAACTAAGTAAAACTCACCTGTACACCACAAGGCATTTGCTTTGGAACAATTCGTCGCACTTCTGCAGCGATCCGAGTCATACAGGCTACAGTTTCTGGTTGTAGATGCTTCTCTTGCACGTAGGGTACATCGTGCATATTCTCTATCAACACAGAGTCCTTAAATCAGATATTTTAACGCATACTGCTAGGAATCAAAAGACTTAGGACAAACCAGTTTATGCTTTAGGTACACATTGGCCTCGTGCGTTGCTTTATCGACGATTTCATTGAAATTCCCGGCATATTTTGGTGTACCTTAGAAAATTCTCTTTAGTCTCTCGATTCTGTAGAAACGAATGTAAATATCATACCTGGTAAGGCCTCAACGTGGATCATACCAATCACATTGCACTTGGGTTGTTTAAAAAATTTCAAAAATCGATTCATAATCACAGGAGCCGCACAGTAGTCTGTACAAAATCGAAACTGAAATTAGATGAGGTTAGGTACACTTGTTGACATGCTGGCTATGGATGGACTATTCTTGGAAATGTCAAAAACACTGGAGAGGATTGAAACGGTTGGGGTTTAAAAAAAAAGTTTGGTTTTGGATGAGGATCAGCATCAGGGCCGCTTTAATTCATACCTCTCCTTCTTCCAGTATGGAGGAGATCACTAAAGATGCACGCATCCGCATTGGATCTTTCTATGAAGACCACATAGACGTCCCGGAAAACTAGGCAATGCGCCGAATACTGGTACTTTACCTGCTTTTCATGGAGAAAAGGTACAGGCCGCAAAGTCTACATTCTATTGCTGATAACATTTTTTTTGGAGATTGCCACTATGCTTTGCATTGTTTGGGGATTTGCAGGACAGACGACGAGTGATTACTATCGCATAGGATTACGTATGACAACAGAGAGGGAAAAAGAAAACAATATTGAGTACACACAGCTAGAACTAATCTCATTACCCTTGAAGATAATCCATAGACAATGCCTGGAGTTTTCAATCTCTTACAAGCAGAACGGCACAGATTATGTGAAATTCTTTATTCGCTGTTTATTCGGGTCCTGTACATGGCTCTCACCCTTTCACCCGACAAATAACACACAATTGCTTGACCTAATCATATTTCTGCTGCACACTCCAGGTCCTTCGTCAACTAACTTTTAAGACGATCTTCGTCTAAACGATAGCAACGAACGTTGCCATCTACAGTTTGTTCCATCGATAGTGTTTGAAGAAAGAAAAACAATCTCAAAACGATATCGTCAGACGATTGTCGTCGTACGTTTGATATACCTACATAGTCTTCAGATCTAACAGCTAGAACACCTATCTAAATGATGCACCAATGGAAAGAATTCAATAAGATTTACTACACTACTGGGATAAATATCGCAATTCTGAAAAGAATACTACATCAAAAAAATCCTTTACATACCCTATCATTCCCTCCAAAGAAAAGTTGTCTTGATCAAAGAACACGACTTCAGTCAGACCTGCACGACCATATTTTTGATCAAGAGAGTTCATCTGCTTCTGTCCCTACACCATGTACAAGAAGCCCTTTTTGTTTTTATTCAACGACTCTGTTTCACACAAATCAACACGGGACCTTCTGTATGTACTCTTAACATCTTTGTGAAATCTCAAAATCAACTGTTTTGTGTTGCCAATTAGTAATTAGTTTCATCACTTCTGATAGAAAGCTTCTACATAGCATGTCCTGGTCCATTAAACACACTGCTTTGCTTTCCTGTTTTCACTTATTCTCACCGGATTCACAAGCTTGTACATGACTGACTTCTTCGAGCACTTTCACACGGGGAGGCAAATGTCGCCCGACTCTTCGTTACTCCTTTTTGGTGTCGTGGGTTACTGGCTAATTTGATTTCTTCTGTTTTAGTTTTACTATAGTTTCACATGCAATACACTTGCACCAAATATGCCTCCGCACTATGTGAACTCAACGCCGAGAAGACACGAATGAAGCAAAGGAATGCATTTACCTTAGAAGTAGAGGATAAGACAAAACTTGCCTGCGATTCTTCTACCCGCACGACACATATCTCCTCTCGTAGACATATCTTAGCGTTTTGAGTCAAATGGTCGAAACTAAACAGAAAACTTAACCAAACCACGCTAATTGCATGATTTAGACTTTGGTGCTCTCAGTTAGGCGCTATAAAAAGCAGTGTGGGGTACCAAGGTCAAGGATGGAGAAAGCCTCCTGATCCAATGCAAATGCAATTCCGTCACATATCTCCTCTCCCCTACCGCTTTGGGTCAAATGGGTGAAATTAAACAAAAAATCCTAAATCGCATGATTAAGAACTTGGTGTTCTCAGTGGGCCGCTTTAAAAAATTTCAGAAGCAGTGTGGTGTACCAAACTCAAGGATGTAAAAACTCTCTTGATCCAATGCAAATGCAATTATGTTGCAAATGTCCTCTCCCAAATCGCATGATTTAGACTTTGGTGTACTACTCAGTTGCCCCAGTAGCTCCTATACTTCTCATATCCCTTCCATTCGCGCACTATTGTTCTCTCCATGTAAAAGTGCTCATGGTCAAGTCAACGAACAAGCTTAAGGTAGCCCTAATGGACGAACATGCTCGCCGAACTTGCTCGTGCGCGCTATGTTTTCCTCGTGTAGGGGCTGGTTCGCCAGCCGCTCGCTGTTGGCGAAAAATTTCGATTTTTTTGTGTTCGTTGGCGGCGATGTTCGACGTGTAGGGCCATGTTCGCAAGCAAGCCCCATTTTTACTGTGAGCGCCGAGTTCATATCGTGTATATGATCACTTGGGCTTCTTTATCGCACATGTTCACGGTATGATGAATCAACATGAACGTCTAGGGGATAGCAAACGAGCAAGTTCGGCGTTTAGGGCTACCTTTATCCCCCCGTTGTGGACCTACATATATTCACAGTTTATAAAAGAAAAACAAAAACTCTTTTCTTTTATTTCACTTTAATTCATTTCGTTTTCATTTGTTCATTATTCATTTCAGTTTTAGTGTTTTTATTTATTTTTTTTTGCATTTTTGTTGTCACTCATCAATAAGATTTGTTATGTGTTTTTGTTTTTTTTTTTTTTGTTTCTCACATTTTCTTTTATATATTCCATTTAAATTAAACATTAAACTTACTACTTAACTGAATTACTTGTTCGTAACTTATTCTCTAGTTTAGATAATAATACATTAATTTGTTTTTTTGTTTTTTTTTGTTTTGTTTTGTTTATGTGAAATCCACTACTACAAAATGTAATTCTCTTTTAATAAATTTTTTTTCTTATTTAAAACAATGTGCATTAAAATTTCTTGATAAAGAAATTTACTATTTATTATTTTATGTCACAGAAAGAAGCACTTTGTTTTAATTTAATTTTTTTGTTATATACGATCAGCTCAATACCACATGATAAATTTATTTTTATTGCAAATTTAAAAATGGTTGCCTATTTACTTATAATTTTTGTTTTTTGTTTTGTCAGAGACACCCCACAGGCAGTTTATCTGTAATTTTAAAATTCTCATTTTCTAATTAAACGTAATCTTGTAATGAACGATTTTTTTTTTCTTTGTCTGAACACATGAGTTTTGCTTATGCTTTTTTGTTAAATATATGTTTATGAATTAGTTTTTTACATTTGGAGACATTTCCGATTAATAGTTTCAACAAAAGACTGAATTTGAAAACTTGTAGTGTAAGAGTTGTAGTAATCCTAATTCTTAAAAGAACAAAACAATTTTGTTAGAGTAGATGTAAGTTTGTTTTGTTTAAACTTATGTAATGCCATTTGTTATCGTATTATATTATATTTAATAGATTTTCAGGATAATGTTAAATGTGCTACAAAGTGTTTTGTTTGTTTGTTTGTTTTTTTACAAATTTGCACCAAAAATATATGTTTTCTTCTCGATTAACACTAGAATTGTTTTTTCGTTTTTAAAATTTATTTAAAAAATATTGCTCCTTGTGTTTATTTTTTTTTTAGTTTAAGAATCATTGTTAGAAATGTTTGTTTTTTATCTGAAAATCTTACATATACACTTTTGTTTAAATGTTTACCCTTATGATTAGTCCCATGTATAGTAAAAAAAAGGTTTCTTTTTGTTTGCCAAACCTGTTTGCACACACAACACTTCCTGATCGTCTTTAAGCACACTGTACAGATAATTTATTATTTTATTGTAATATTCTATTTAGAAATTTAATTTAACTTTATAGAGAGGAAAAATATTTTTGTTTTTTTTTTTTTTTTTGTTTTAAAACACACAGACGCTCTCTCATGGTTTTGGTTAAATTTGTTATTTTTTTTTTCTCTCTCGTCTCTCGTACTTTCTTGCACAACAGTATCACAATGATTTTTTTTTTGTTGTAAATTTTCTTTTAGTTAAATACACTATAGTTTTGTTTTTTTTTTTTAATTATTTTTAATAGTTTTGTTTAAGAGTGAAATGTGACTATGGGCGTTGGGTGTTGGGGGTTTGGAGGGAAGGGGGAGCTGGGTTGTGTGAATATAATTGTTGCTATTTTGTTTGTTTGTTAATGATGCACAATTAACAGCAATAAACATACATAAATTTGTTTTAATTAAATCGGAAAATTTCATTTAAATAAATATTTTTTCTTGTCACATATAATATATATATTTTTTTTTGTGGATTTTTGTTATAATTTTCTTTAACTCTACTTTATCTATAGATTTAAATGTAATTTGTTCCTTAAGTCTAGGTAAAATTTCAAGGATAATTTTTTTTTAGTTTATTGTGTGGGGGTGCGTATTCTCTCGGTTTTGTTGTCGCATGTTGTTGTTGTTTTTTTTTTTAGAGCGTTTCGTTTGGTGCATAATGAGGACAACAAATGTTTAGCAAATGGTTAAGTCGTTTAGCATTTGCGGTTGTTGTTGGCACGGCTGATGATGTTGCAGTGTTGCATGTCGGAACGGCGCTGACCCTTGCCCTTGCTGTTGAATTCGCGAGCCTTGTTAGCGCGTTTGATTGCTCCGCGGCAGATAGTTTGACGTTCCTTTTTGTCATGGTTCTGAAAGTTAAGTTGATTGATTGTTGTGTTAAAATTTTCAAGAAGGGACAACTAGTAGGGGGGTTTATAAAGAGCTTGGCTGTTGGACACTGTTCTGTTCAAATGTGGCGGATCTTTGACTCCAAGTAGAAGGGAATGAAGTCACAGATGCACATGAAATTGTGTATATTTATGCAGAGTCCGCCACTGATAGATCCCAAGTTCTTCAAGATGATGTCGAATTGATGTTACTAAGATTCGGAAGTGATATCTCCCACAAAACCAATATTTCAATCACTTTTGTAGTGCGACATAGGCGTGAGTACTTTAAAGGATACATTGTAGGATAAAAAGTCGTTCTTGTTGCCACAATGGTATCAGAAACTTCATCGAAGAACAGAGACTTTGTCCACAGCCGTTTGTTTAGCTATATTTTCTCTCCTCTCTTCCTGCGACGCAAAATATCCGCAAAGAGTTCGCCTCTAGCTAGCACGCGTTGCCTACCACCTAATTGAAGGAAAAATCCTTTCGAATATCTTACCTTTTGTGTAGTGCGGGCCAGGTACTCCATTTTATTCTGAGTGCTACCCAAGCGTTCTCCACGATTGCTTGCGGCACGATGTGGGGCAGGTTGATTCTGGAAAAACCAATGAAACTTATATTCGATGTCCGTGATATTTTAATTAAATAAAACTTACCCGAGCTACTGGCTGTTCAACGACAGTCCTTGTTTCATTCACAAAATCATCTACCCCGAGACCAACGTCAACAAAACTTTCGGCTACCTCTTGGGCTGTTCTAATACTGTGATACACTGACATACTATTCAAAACAAAATCAATTAGTAGAAGATTAGAAAAAAAGAGAAAAGAAAAAACCAACCTTGGATGTTCTATCAGTAAATTCTCAAATGGAGATGTCTCCATATTTATAGGTCCTGTGGAAGTAAAACATGGTGGCGGTGTCAGGAACCATGATTCTTCCATAGAAATAGTCGCAGGTAAATTATTGAAGCTATTACCGCCAATAATATCGGCGGTCGATGGTACGGCATAGAGAGATTGTGTAATGCCACCATCGTCGTAGCGTAGTGCTAATGCCCGTTGATGATATGCTGAAAGGGAATGGTGATTGGTATTACGTGGTCTTTGCTGAAAGGTTGGACTACGTTTGATCTCAACAAATGGCTGCTCCTCTTCGGAGTCGGTGCGAGGGAGACTATCCTCCTCGTCTAAACATTTGAAAATGATCCTAGTAAGCTACTTCAACTTTTATTAGAAAAAAAAAGCGTTTTTCGCTAACTTACCGTCCTCCCTGTTGACTAATAGCCAATCGTCGTCCAATTCTTCGTCGTTATCGACGTCGTCGTTGTTATCGATTGTGGTCAGATGATTAAGATGATCGTCAATCGATCTATTACTTACGTTTTGATAATTATTGTCTAACCGTCCAATACCAGTGGTGGCTTCGATGGTGTTATTAGCGGACGTGTGATTCTCTAGATTTTCCTCGTTTCTATAAGTACTTCCAGGATTAGTAGTAGGCGTATTAGTGTTTGATCCAAATAGTAGATTTGCAAGACTACTAAACATTATACGATAAAAGGGTTCCGGTTTTCGGTTAAAAAGGATGTCCTTGGGTATTCCTTTTTGTTTACAGCTGAGATTTGTAGTCGCTTTCACACAGAGATTGTTTTTTTTTTTATTTTCTTTTTCTTTACTTTTACTTTATTTTTATTTTTATTTTGCAACAGCAGCAGCAGCAAACTGATGATCACAGTCGATTTGGGGAGTTCTTCTTTCTTCTTCTTTAATTAGTTTGCTTTGTCTTTGGTTCTTTTGAAAGGATTTCTTTTTTGTTTTGTTTGTAGTCCTTTGTTGTTTTGTCGCTTCTTAATGAGATCAGTTTATGTATGTTTAAGCTTCCTTCTTCTTCTTGGAGTTGTTTTTAACTTTCAAAATAACGTAATTTGTTTTATTTTTGTAATATTATCTCAGTCTTGTGAAAAATTTGTAGCTTTTGTTACTTAATATGTTAGTTTATGTACATAGAAGGGGTTTGAAGTTTATCTGAAATGAAAGAAGGAAAATGCGGTTTTAGAGTTTATTCCAAGCAGTCCTAGAGAATCGGTGTTAAAAGACCTTTAACCGCTAACCTTAGCACACTTCCGTGTGTAACTAATTATACTCTTGACTAAGCTAACCACTTATTCAAATAATATTGGTATCCAACATCGGGTAACCTTTAATTTCCATAAATGCAACAACTCAACACCTAGATAAATGTACTCGTATGTACTTCAGCCGCGAACAACCTTCCTGTGGATCAATTCAACTCCATTGGGTCTACTCAGGCGCAAATTAACTTGAGGTTATTGCGTGATAATAGCAGTGTGCATCTCTGGCATACATATCATCTGTCCCCATCAGCATAACTACTAAAGTTACATAAATATCTAAACTCAAGTGCACTTGCTTGCTATGTACTATAAACAACTAGTTGCCACCAATAACCCACAAACGGGAGCGGCTCACAGCTGCCGGCTGTTCCACTAACTAGACGACGGACCCCATGCAATCACATGAGTTCCCTAGAATTGCGTTCCAAGCGATTACATGATCCAAGTGAATTTTCCTCACCATTATGGCACTGCATTTGGAATATTTATTTTTATTTTTATAGTCGCTATTATAATGCTCATTGCATCCGTACTGTATGCACTGATGATCCGAATATAAATGGAGGGTTCCACAGAACATGGCATGCACGATCCATTGCCTAATGCCAAAGAAATATGTAAATTCTAATTTCGGTTGCCAATTTGGCAGTGCTACGAGCTGCAGAATTATCGTTAGACATCTTCTCTTAGATGGTGCAGAGAACCAGGGAATACAAAATAGATTAGTGGTCCATATCGAAGGCTAAAGGTGCGCGTGTATCTTTGGCAGGGGTTCCACATGATTTGAGATGGCAAAGATTTATTTTATTCTATTTTCGTGTTGTAGCTGCAAGTGAAATTGTATTGCAGGCTGTGCTCTCGTGGTATTGGCTTGAGACGAATTTAGATTTTATTTTCTTTTTTTTTTTTTTGAATGCGGACCAGGTCGGTTGGATATAATTGAAACAAATTATTGATGTTAAATTGTTTTGTTGATGTTCGGTAATTTGAAGTGGGACGGCAAACTGGTTAGTGTATTCTCGGAAGCATGACCAATCGGAGAACTTGATATTGAATCGGACGGCTCTATGGTAGTGTTGACCCAGTTTATTTCGAGTGAGACAAATGCATATGTAAATGTAGGAATGACCTTTCAATTAGGACGTTAGAATGGTTCAAGCTGCATTAAAGCCTTGACGCACGATTGTTTCTGTAGAACCACAAGCCAAATAGATGCCCAAGAAGCAAAGATTGGCTTTTTCAGGAAAAGAATTGATCCTATGTAGCAGAGAGGAAGTGGAACCCTCTAAACTGTTAGTTGATTGTTGAAGATCAGAATCATCTCTTTTGCTCTCTCTAAGGTGATCATTAGCATGACTATCACGTTTTTGTTTAACATAGCGATCTCTTTACGGAGAGCTAACAAAATGTGACCAACAACTTTGACTATCAAACGATCACCTTAGAGAGGATTCCACTCCTGTACCCAACATGATCACCTGTTTTTGGGACATAGAACCGACTATAGCCCCTTGCCAACTGATCGAGACTGTGTCTTGCACGATCTATCGGATGGGAATGGGGTAGACAACTGCCTTATAGAAGTGAATTCGTTGTTGTTGAGCAGTTTCTGATAATTACATTACAATTACATATTTCTTTCACAAAAATTGTGCAAAACTTTAAAAAAAGGAATTTTTGCCTCTACTCCGCGAAGAAGCCCAAAAAAAAACAAAATATTTGGCGCTGCAGATCTAGTTTCTCAAAGCCATTCGCATATTCGTCACACAAATGGATGGGTTGCACTCTCAGATGTTTCAGAAAGGTTCGCGGCCGTTAAAACTTGAATAGAATTGAGTTTACAATAGTTTCGAACTTGCACTCTGTAATTGTACATACTAAAAACAGATCTATAGCGCTCACGAAAAGATTTCTTTACAGGAATGAGTTTTTGGTTTGGCCAGGCCACAGAATGCCTGCCAGGCTTAGACCAGTTTATCAAAAGTCTTTCTGTCTCTTGTGCCTGGGAACAGATTGAACGGTAGCGTTGCTTAACAATTATTAATAGTTTAGTTCTATTCAAGTTTCATTCTAACACAGGCCGCATTGGAATGGGTTTCACCCATAAACTCACCCGGATCCATTCCTACTAATCAAGCCTAAACAAGCTAAGAAGACTAACTTACAGTTCGAAGGACTAAGAAACACAAAAAAAGGGAAATGAATACCCTTCCGAAGGTGAGTACTCAACGCAACTTTATCATCATTTTCGGGATGGTTGAGGCTAACCTAATGCTCATAAGGTCTGTTGCCTGACTTTAGGGTCATCCTCATATTTACCCCCTTCTCAGCTCTAGGATCAAACTAGAAATTTTACGAGCAATGCAAACTCTGTTTAGTTAAGTTCAACTAGGTGTAGCGATTATTCATATTTTAAAGGAAAAGGAATGATTTTTGGCAACCGCTTCGGGCTACATGAGAAATTTTTTTCAATTATTCACCGAATTCTGTGAAACCGAACTTACTGACTCCCTAAGTTCTTTGGTTCCAAGCAATGTAGTTGCGACTTTCCTAGATTTCTTGGCAATTGATCAGTGAACTAAATATTTCTATCAACAACCATGAACTGTCCTGGATACAACTAAGTAGGATTGTAGCAAAAAATCACAAAATCTTTTCTCACAAAAATTTCATAAATTCTGCCCACAAAAACATACATTTTGCACCCTTTACGCGATCATATTTTCGCATGCACCGAGTAAAACTGATATAACAAATAGGATTTCAACTTAAAATCATACTTCCAAGCACTGAACACCAGTATTTCGTATTCAAAAACAACCAAACACGGTATTGTGGCAAGTTCACAATAAACAAAATCAGAACAAAAACTCTTTTAAACACAATTGCTTCCGCAAAACAATTTTTTATTGATATTAGGTACATTAACGCACTGACCACTATAAATCACCCTACCCAAGTGCTGTGCGTTCGCCTTTTCTCTCTCCGTTTGCAACTAAATGCGTTAATTCAAAAGAAAGCGAAACAAACCAATTCGAATCAACAATTTGCGCAATACCAACAAAAAAAGAAAACATCTTAAGGCGCCAAATATAGGTCAAGTGTAACAGGAGTATAATGAAGACCGAGAGTCTATCTCAATCAACAAAAAAGCCATGTAACGCTTTGACTACCCTCGGGTAACGAAAACAAAGGAAAGCCTTTTGTTGTAATCATTTTGTTTCATCAAGAAAAATACAACAAAATAAAGCCACTCCGCCAATAGAGAGAGGGTTTATTACAACAAAGAGCTAAATTCTTTCGACAAATGGGGGAAAAGCTGAAGAATTTCTCTTAAATAGAGAGCCCGGCCATTTGATCATCATCATAACTTGCTGCGCCATAGTTTTCTTGACTATAAAACAGAAAATTAAACAAAAAAAAAAATGTCTTTGTTTGCATTAAAGTTTATAGGCGAAACGCAAACATGAAACTGGCGGCAAATGTTCTATCATCTGCAAGAGAAAGATCTTGTAAATAGCGTTCCAGTTGCAAGATACAGTCTATGGTTCTAGCGATAGTTCTTTCGTTCCTTTAGAACAAAACCATTGCGCAAATGAGTACACAAACACACAGAGAAGGAGATTTTAATTTTGTGCAAGATGCATTTGTTTACACAGATACGATCGCTGCGAAAGAATGCACGCAACGAATAGATGAACAATTAATTGAGGTGCCACATGGTTGGCATTATTGTCCGCATGTTGTTTTTTTTTTTCTTTTTGTATTTTGTGCTGTGAGAAAATTTACAGGAAGAGGAAGAAATTCCTCAACAAAGTTGCCAAATACTTAGTTGGATTGAGGTGATTTGTTTTTTGTTTGTTTTTTTTTTGAAAAGCCTTTGAAATGTAGACTTTAACGACTAATTAAAGGTTCATCGGCTTCACACAAGTGAGGCTTGTTAGATACATACAAATACAAATCATCGTAATCTGTTCCAGGCAATTTAGAACATCAAACTGGAGAATTGAGGAATAAAAACTGATGACCGTAAATCATATCTTCATTTAGATGGAGAGTCGTAAACACGTTCCCATGAACGCATTAAATCATTCTACAGAGTCCTCCACCGTTTCGAGTGTATAAAAGCATTGAAGAAGGTTATCGTCCCGTTTTTTTGCTCTTAAGAGGTGATTTACATCTTTCTCTGTGGGGTAAAAGCCTACTCAAACCTAGTAGGCACTACTCGTATTCTTTGTTTAGATTTGATATTCAACATCACGTCAGTGCTGTAAAGTAACGAATATTTAGGTTACGCACGCGTGACGACACACACACACACTCTACTAGAGGAAGTATGTACATATATTTTCAAATGAGGGGAGAATCAACAAATAAAATTAAATATATTTACCAAAGCACAGGGACACTGGGAATAGTGACACCATACACAGTAGTGTACGCTCTAGTTGCAGTTTCAATTTACAAATTAAATACTGGTCATTGGCATGAGGACGAGGAGGAGTAGGAGTAGGAGGAGGTGAACAACAATGAAGAGGTGAAATCATTGAGTGTACAACAATGGGTCGGTTGGTGTTGGCTGACGGAACAGTCCGAGGATGGGTCATGGAATCAATTGCAAAAGCCGAAGCCGAAGCCGAAGCCGAAGCTGAAGCGCATCATGGTGGTGAAAGTTTTCCATGCTTAAGTGAAACGAAACAATTGTGTGGAATCGTAATTACACGGTTTGGGTCTTGCACGAGGACTACATACTGTATGTACGAGTGTACTGTACTCCGTGTTGAGGAGGACCTCATCTAGTTTCATTGCAATTTGATTGCAAACTAATGGGAATTAAGGTATTTTCAATTATAGCTTTTTAATTGAATTTGAGAAAGTGACGATTTAATGGAATGAACGTTGAAACTACTTGAATCGGTTTTGATACTTAAAGAACGTGTGTGTGTTGGCCATAATGGGTATGGAGTTTGAAAAGTTACCTACATACGTACGAAGATTGTGGGGAAGTTTCGGGTTTTAGAGAGTGTTAAACGGTGTCTGGTGCAGAGTATGGTGGCAATATTCGTGTAGAAGAGAATCATGGCAATTAGGGGGCATTTTCGGAAACGTCATTTGCGATATGTGTTCCAAATCATCATCAGATAACGCAGTTTGCTTTCATAGACGTCATTTGCGGTGTAGTAAAGCAGCCCGAAGTCAGCTACACAAAATGACAGTTGCAAACATGATGGCAGATTGACTTATGTATGTCATGCATTGACTGTCATTTGCTTAAGCATTTGACATTTTCTGACGTCTTTGGAAACGCCCAGGTCTTCGATTAGTCTGGAACCCCTTTCAAAGGGTAAGACTTGTATAAAGTTGCAAGGAACGTACGGTTCTACCTGTCAAACTAGTCAGGATGACAGTTTTAAAATTTAAAGAGATCATGTAGCTTTTTATCATTTGATGGCAAGACATTTCGGAAAGATTTCACCAGGAGTCGGAAAACAGTAGCCTCCGTCATCAATGAGTGTTGGATAGTCTATCGTTTTGTCAACCTCTGCAACGATAATAGGAGCAGATTTCTTAAACTTCTTAACCCGAAAAGTTTTCTTAGAATACGCATGCGAGCACTTCACAGCTAGCGTTCAGAGTAATTCTAGATATTAGATGTAAACAAGACGAATCAGAGTTAGGGTAGACTAGGTTTAAAGTGATGCAGAGAAGGTGGAGAATAGATGCCTCTTCACCTCTGGAACATCTGCGAATATCCTTTGAATTGCCACCTAGTCTTGTTGCATGCTTTTCTATTAGGGAATGTCCAGTGATGACAACTAAAGTACTTATGCAGGCTGATATGCAATCTGCTAAGAGAGACCAAAATCTTAGAGGGTTTCAGATCCGGCTTGGACCACTTGTCCACCTGAGAATTGATCTCTCAAGTAGCGATTGGACTACCTAAGGTAGATGGTAAGATGGGTAAAGTAATTCCATGTCTCTTCCTCCATGAATTTCCTAGAAGGGATGGATGGTTAGTGTAGCCTATGTTTCCGGAAGCTATACCCAGTGGAGGCAAATTCACTAGAAGCCATTTGCCTACCAAAAATGTCAAGGAATGTTAGGTAAAACAAAATGTCCAGTGCAGGTGTCGTAGGAAGCGCACCACAAGTGCATAAAAAAGCTGATCTTTGGACTTTTCTTAGACGATTTTGGATTAAGGTAAGTGTCACTCTTATGACCAAAATCTAGAGCCCTATTTGTTGCCAATAGCTTTTTCCAAAAGGAAAGTGCAACAGTAGCCTTTTTGATTCTTTCTTTAAGTTTAGATATCCAGCTCAACTACCTATCCTTGGTTCAGCAGAGAAAGTTGAGGAAACAGACTAAACAGACATAAACCTTTCTCCGCAGATAGGAGGTTGTTTCAGAAAAAACATCCAAGAACTAAAGACGTTACACTCCAAAAACTTTTGCCCAATGAACCACACAAACGAACTATGTACGTCTGAGGAGGCTGCTCTACCATCCTGAGCTGGCCTTCCACATTTTTACAACTAAAACCATAGCATTTTAGGGAAGATAGAGCAAATATGTAAGCATAAAGCAAAAACAGAAAAACAACCCAAACGTCGCATGTAAATCCATAATCTTATCGAGTCGACCTACATTTACAAACCGTTTTCGACATTGTTTATCCGTCTCGCCTAGAAAAAAAAAAATCCAATCTACTTTATGCCAGTCAAATATTAATGAGAACCTATTCAGCCATTCAGCACCTCTATGTTCTCATTCTCAGCTAAGCTAATGGAAAAATCAATAAAAAATCATTTATTTGCATAAAATCCATTTAACCTTTGTACGGCGACTGAGTAAGCAAACAAAGAAAATTAAAAAAAAAAAGCTTCCATACTAATTACCGCACGGATTGTAAGAAATTCAGCTGAAACCCAAAGCTAGACAAATTACATTCTTGTCACGCAAACATTCAACAGACTAAAGCAATAAAATACGAGTAGCCTTATGTGTCTGACATCCAAACCACGATACATATTTACCTTCTGAATGTTACATACAGATTTCCATTCTATTGGCCAGCAATAATTTACAGGTTATGTACCAATTAAACGGTGCTATATTGCCAATAACCTCGTTACACCTTAATTATGCATGAACTTCCATCAAAATCACGCGATGTTCGATTCGCCCCACAAGAACCGATACCCGTACCTTCGAGAAAGTGTGACATACACGTGCCCCCATACTGAAGTTCGCGCGCGGTTCGATTAAATGTAATTTACTGTTCGATACTTCGAAACAAAGACAACGAAGGAAAATTACCAATAAATTACTCGAAGAGAAAATGTCAAACACACACATGACGTTACAACAAACGACACAATAACGGTTTCTGAAAGAAAGGAGAAACTCTGTCTCCTTGCCTGAGTTTATCTAAGAAAACGTTGGACTAATAGTCAAGCTTAAGATTGACCCTTACGATATGTGGGACACATATCCAAGAGATGTAAACGCGCGCCATATAAACAAGAAGGCTCATGTCCAACAACAGTCCAACACATGAGGTTTGCACATTTTCAGGGGTACCTCAGGTTACCACTCTTACACCCATACTTGAGTCTGTTCTACTGTGCAGCATAAGAAAAACAACCTGATTTGTGTGAATTTTCCTTCGCCAGAGTGTGCTTCTGGTTGTGCTATTATTTTAACGAGATTCTATTTAAGATAGAACTAAAGTATCTCATGGATATTTCATGATCTTCAGCTCGTTTGTTCGTTGCGGGGCTTCCAGGAAGACACACACAAACAGCATTATATGGTGGCTCTGGCCCTGTCGCTGTGTGACGCTGCGACGACGATGTAAACAAAACAAACAACGAAATCTAGTTCAATGGCTTTTCTTCCAGCGCGCGTTGCATTTTATAATTTTTGTTTTGCTCCATCCTTAGCTTATTTATTTATTTATTTTCTTTATAGAAGAGATTATCTAAAGTGGAGAAGAGTTCATGTGTCCCATGAGATTTTCCGCTTCGATTCCGTGGGAGATGAGGCGAACATTTTAAGCAATCGATAAGGTGCTTGTGTTTGCTCCTGAAGGGGCAGGGAGTTTCTATGGTTTTTGGAAGATTTTCCTCCTTTTTTTGTTTTGGTTTTCTTATTGTTTTGCTTTTATGTGCAGAAAATTATAATGTGTACACGATGCAAATCAGTGTTCCACCATGCCGTTGTTGGTGGTTCGGTGGGGCTTAAATGAAGTGGTTGTGGATTTTGTTTTAGTATTCAAGTTTTTGTCATTTCGGACGGAGGACTCTGAAGAGGACGAAATAGTAGACGAATAGATACATGTTCCTAGAGTGTTTGGAATAGACTTCCACTTGAAACAAGTTTGTGCACCTTCACCTCTACAGACTCTTTTTTTGAAGGACAACAAGAAAAAAGCAGGCTTACGTTCCTCGGAAGATTCCTATGTAAGAGAAGTTAAACATGAAATATTTGTTGTCAATTTGGACTGCTTTCGGTAAGACTTTCAGTATTGTTGAGTCCTTCAGTAAAAAGCTTAGAATAGTGGAAGCAATATTCATTGAAACCCTTCTTCTAGACATCGGGGTAGACCACACAAGACGAGCAACGATGACGAGAACAAATGAAAATATGTTGCACTGTACCAACCATTTACAATCGTCCTGAGTAGAGACTTTGAAAAGTTGAAGAAGCAGACACCACACAAAATCCGAAAAACCTTACACAGTTTATCGAAGAAGGAAGACTAGGCCTGAATTTCGTATCCAACTCAACGTCGAAAGCTATAGCCAGTAGGGGACTTCCTTGGGGTTACGTATTCGCATCAGGAGTATAAATTTTTTCGTGGCCAAGACCGCTAATTCTACAGAAAATTCATTCACACTGATTTCAGATTCGTTTTCATGTTCAGATTGACATAGTAGCTGTCATTGCTAATTAAATTGAATTGCTTCTCGAAATTTGTCCAAGATTTTGATAAGTGGCGGACGAACATTTCTAAATGTCAAACAAAAACCTACAAAATTGAAGGAAGACATCTGTCACATGTCAATATGTCACTTGACCCCTCGCCATTCAATTCCGACGATCTGAACCTAAGCTTAGAATAATCTGCGTCTGCAAATAGCATATGAATGTAATATTCTGTGTATCAGAGCATATTGGTATCCCAGCTAATAGAAGTGCAAATAGGAAACAAATGTTTGGGACAGTCCTCCAATTCATGTACCTGTCCTAAAATGACTGAATATTCAAGTCTACTTTCTTTCGTCCGTGAAATGACATCTGTCAACTTTTCTTGTAAAAGAAAAAAGTCTAGGGATAGCACACAAACCTAGCATTCATTAGTTTTACTATACCCTTTGTGTAGAGGTAATGCCTAAATTCGTTCAAATCTTCACTAAATCCCGCAGATTTCCTTTACAATTTGACGTCTTTAAATCCCATCATCTAAACCCTCATGCTACACGAATCGAACATTCCTTTTTTGTCAGCAAACGTCACATTCTGACAGTAAGAAAAAAGTAACTAAAACCGAAAACGTCAAACAGATTCAAAATACATTGAGCAATGCAATTGCATTTAATTTTTGATAAATATTTTCCAAAACAGCAAACAAAATTCCATCAAATTCTGGAAATGATAGAAATACTATTACCAGCTGTGACAATCGGTTTGACAGCAAAAGTCAATATAAATCCTAAGACGCGGTGGAGACTAGCTTTTGGTGGAGACATAGCCTACGAGTTACCTATAGGTTCGCTACTCATTCCTATGTCTGTCCTGTGACCATAAATGGTAGCAAACTTGTGACAGCTATAAACATGCAAAGTCTTATAAAATCCAAGCTCCATATGCAGCGTCCTCTGCGTTCTGTTAATTCATTTCCTTGGCCATCTCTTCAACATCTGTTCAAATAAAATTCTTGGATTGCGTCCAACGCCATTACATTTTATTTCCCCATCATCACTTATTCCATAAATGAGCAAAATAAATAAGTGTTTCCCCACATGCTCGCTGTTCAAGAACTTCGAACAAATTAATTATTAAGCCTGTTGTACACCCCATTCCGATGCAAATAACATTTTCGCAATTGAATTAAAGCCAAATTACGGTCAGTACTTCTGTGTACATTCTAACCACGAAGATCACGCGAAAAGTTAGCCATTCTCAGGCGGTGACTGTCAAAAATGTACTCGTTCCTAACAACAACGCAAGTATGCTGATAAAACATCTTTTTGACAGGGACATGAGCACCAGAAGACGAAATTTCATTGCTATTAGCTGCTCAGCCACATTTGGTTTGTTCGATGGCCTTTTGTACGAACTGACATGGCTAATTAATTTTGTTTTAACCTTGGACTTATTATTCCGAGTGCATTCGATTGTTAACGCAAAAAAATGTTAGCTACTATACACTACACACACTCGATTGTGGGGGTTGGGTTCTCTGTTCCAATACAAAGTGTATTCATAAGTTAAGAACGCGAGAGAGAGAATTGCGTATCGGAAAAAAATCATCACATGAATTATGCGAGTTAGCTATTTGAATAGAGATAGCCAATTATATGGAGACTAACTAGAAGTGGCTGACACGTGTTGTCAGTTAAATGTCAAGGAATGGTAAAGTATTGTCAGTTCAATAAAGATAACCTGCGGTGCTTGGAAATGTATTTAAGTATGGATTTATCAGATGACATCAATGTGGGAGGGTTATTCTTGGTAATATGTCAGAATGTTTTCCAAGAAATGGTTGGGTTATTTGGTAAGTAATGAAGATCTGTCATAAAGTGACAGCCAGTTTGGCCAAGTTGACAGTTTTAATGGTGAATTGGGGGAATTTCTTTCTTTATAGCCTCTATAGGTTGAAAGAGGTGCCCAAAACAAAATATTTTAACTCCTGGGGGACTCAGGCATCCTTTTGTCAAAGCCGACGTATCAGGTTGGAGAAAAGGACCTGCAATCCTTCCATTAGTCGCTTCAGGTTGAGTTTTGAATCTAAGAGCATTCGTCAAGCTGAGAAAGTGATTTAATTCCTCGACAAATCTCTGTTCTCCTTACACAAAGGTAACATAAGGGACTCTTCAGGGCTTCTTCATATGTAAGTCATACACTTACAGACTCTACTTTATTGCTGTGGACCTACAAAATTTGCAGAGGCCTCAGCTTGGGCGCCAAACTCTATTTTTTTCAGGTGGAAGTTAAATGGTGATTTAAGGGTTGTAGGGTTCAGAGATCACTCAGTTTAGTTCAAATTTGTTTGGTGAACTAGTTCGTTCTTCTAGTTTATTTCATAATTATGCCTCACTACTTAGGAACTAAAAGAGCTACGGGGGACCAACACAACATGCTCGTACTGGTGATCGCAGATTCGTTCGTTCGTGAACTACACAAGGCAGCCACGAATGATCTCAGATAACAGAGCGAACATCTTCACATCGAAATTTTGGTCGTCACTGACCGACTTAGGAAAGTATCTCGGACTTCAGCTATTAACAGCCGATTCAGATGCTTATGCTGGCAGATATCTTGAGGCCAAGGTCTTGTAAGAGGGTTGAGGTCAAAAGATGGTTTCACCACGAATAAAAATTATCAGCAGGAGCTCAGAGCCTATACGACTTATCACAACAACACACGCTCCATTGAAGCTGCCATTTGGAAGCGATGACGCTACCCATATTCAGCTCCAAATCCTAGAAATGAACGGCGAGCACCCCGAAAAGAAATGACACATCGCCTTTAACGGTGAGAAAGATAAAAATCATCTAAATTGAGAACTAATTACAATTTTAAATGTATCTGTCCAAAACAAACTTGACCGACGCCGAATAAATATCGCCCGTATGCTAATGAGCCCACTTTATATGCATTTACGATTGTCGTTCGAATTAAACCAAATACAGTAAATAAATTACCAATGCTAATGAATCGCTCTTCAACTTTCCATAAAAAGAAATTAATAATAAACTAAGGACTCGACTTCACCCAAAGACGGAACTAATTGGTCTGCATCGGTGGTGTGCAGTGTGCACATATGTGTATAAAACAAGAGTCTCTTTGGTCTGATTGGAATCAACTCGGCGCGATAGCGATGCCTCACATTATGTGGTGGACGTACAGTGACCGAGCATCTACTGTATGTATTTGCCAAACAATAAAACATGCCAATCATCCAATGATGTGAATTAGAATTCTAGAACAGCCTCTCTGAAGCGCGAGATACTCGTACCAAACTCACAGCAGCCGCAGCAGCAGCAGCAGCTGTATCAATCCGACCGACACAAGCACGATTGGAGTGGACAAGGAGGGTATACTTCACAGATGATTAGGTTCGTTGCATGACCTACTATTGTATCGATGAGCGTGCGATGCAATGCATCTTCTATTCTATTTTCCTCCTCATAGTACGAATGTAATGTGTGTGCGCGCCTGTGCACGTGAAACCCAACTGATTTGATTACAAATTCGTTAGCTACACGATGTAGCGCGTAGATGTGCAGTAAGTACTCTGAGGTCGTACGTACATATAGTACAAGCGTGATGTGTTTGATTAATTTTAGAATTACCCAACACGGTACAGTGGGAAGCGAATATGCTTGTTTCGAGGATTTCTCAAATCCAATGAAAATCGATGCACACAGATCATTAGATATGCATTGAGGTAGGCCGACAATACTGTGGGAAAACATACGAGTAACGCGAGGGAGTTGAGTTGACTGTAACTTCAAGGGTGGCGTGTAATTTAGAGATCGTTTTTCTAGTTTCTATACCAACTGTCTGATTTGTACTCCTCACACAGCACATGGCTAGGTGAGCTTCAGACAACTCAGTCGTGCGGGTCACAATAGGCATTTGTAAATGTAGTGCAGTCCATGGAACCATAGTGTATGTGGGAAGACAATCTTCCAGCTTTGACTCATTCTGACAATTTTTTGGCAAACGCCAACGAGAACGTCATTTTAGGGTTTTCCACGCGACAGGGAGTGTTGTCTGTACTACTGAACTCCATTGTGAATAACCAAGGGTTCAGACATATGATAGGCAAACAAAGCCTCTCGAGTAGAGAAGTTTGTCAATGACAAACGATTTCGGGACTTCTGCGATGTCAACTGTTCCCTGTCATAGGAGACACCAAGTATGAGTTCTAAGGCTGCCACGCAGTCCATTAGATAGCTGAATGAGCACAATTTTAGATCACGATAAGTCACCATATTAGAACCTCTGGAGGGGAAGATATTGTCAAAAGATCATAATGAAGCCAGAGGTTGGGCTTTTAGAAAATATTGATCGGGAAACGAAGAGCATTAAGAACTTGTGTAAGGAGGAGTACCACGTACAGAGAATGGCAGGGAGAAAAAGCATTTTTTTGAAGAGGAGAAAAAAGAATCCACAAAAGGAATTTCTCATGGGAGCAAGACATTTTATCACACAATCAACCAAGTTCTCCGTCTGAATACTCGACATCGAGTCGATCTTACTGATCTTCGCTTCACCTTCTGCTTACTCAAATAGTCGGACTGAAGATTAGTAGAACCAAAACTAAAATCAGCAACCTCGGAACTATCTCATTGTCACAAGTTAGCGTTGCATGCTAACCCATGAAGAGGGTAGGGTAAGATTGAAAGTATCACCTCGCTTAAGGACGATCAAGAAGTAGAGAAAGTTCTTGAATCAGTGTCTACGATACGTATTTCCAAAGGGAAGTTACGGGTACGGATCCTGCAAACATCATAATTCAAAAAATGACAGTAGATTCTACATTTTGTTCAAAAAGTGAAACCTTCATCTGATGCAATGTAACGAACTCACCGATGACGAAGGAGAAAGACACAGATCTCAGGATACTCACCAAACAATGACAGCAGCTAGGAAGAAGTTGTACAGAGCTGCGATATGTTTCTAAAAATCACACACCATGGCACGCAGGCGCAGGCATAATGGAACCCCTAAGACCAGCAGGGAGATATACGAGTAGAATCCAATCTGCAGCTTACTAGACTCAAAGAATAAAAGTGCGCAAAAGTTTTAACAAAATCCTGACTCTCATGGGCTCTCAGTTTAACATTATGGACACGCTTTGACTGTCCTACCTTACCTACGGCTAGTACTGCCAGAAATGCTATTTAGTGCTTATTGTGTTGTTAATATCTACTTACTATACATTCAGATGACTTGTCATAAGAAATTTGGAACTCACCTGGAAATAAAGAAAAGAAAATCAGAATTAGTTTCGCCAAAAACATAACAAAAATAGTTTAAAAAAAAAATAACCAAAATGAGTGTTCGATTAGCAACTTTCATATTTAAGTCATATTAGGTCTGTTCGCGTACTTTCTGCACCAACATTCGTAGATTATGAAATTTTTAAAATTCTCTCAAAAAGAGGTAAAAATCACAAAAAAGTAAACGAACGCGAAAGCTACGAAATCTGGTCACTTTTTAAACGTCAAATGCAAGTGTATGCCAATACACAAACAACAAAAAATTACGCACACGGATTTGACATATTTGACAGATTTCCTGTTCACATAGGACTGACGGACTGAATTTTTTAAGTTTACAGGAGAAAGGCATTAATTTTTGAAATTTTTTTGATTTCTTTTTTGATTTTTAGAATTGTCAACAGCTGCCACTCCGAAAAATGATGGAAAAAAAAATATAAGAATCAAAAAAATCCACGAAGTAAACAATAGAAATACGAAAGTTAACCAGTTTTGTTAAAAAAAAAGAATTTCTTTGTAAAAAGGTAACCAATTTCATTAGCGCCAACAACCAATACGTCAAAATTCTACGAAAGTATTCAGACAGAACTATCAATTTGAACACACAAGTGTCAAAAAGTAATCTAGTTTCTTGCACTAAATTCGTAGCTCTCGTTACCATTTTACAAAAAAATACGAAAGTCTTGCGTACTCCAACATAATTTCGTATAAATTCATAAAAAATTGATGTTTTGGGAGAGTACTCGAACAGACCTTTTCTTAGAATAATGATACGCTTGGCCTTGAAAAGTTATAGAATAGTTTATTTCCCAAAAGATTTCGAAGTTTCCACCGATCATGTCCTGTCTAAGACGAGGGATTGTTTTGTAAGTACACTATGGTCAGGATGTGACTATCAGGTTCGGTGGCGTATGTGTAATTTTGTTCATAAATTTTCAAAAATGTTTTGATTTTCCATTTTCAACACTGAGACACCAGTTCAGCTGGTTTATGCTGAAGATGCACGGAAAAAGAATGAGATGCAAATCAATTGGAGTATATTGAGCAGAGCCAGAGGAACTTGGGAAAACTTCCGTGTAGTCGAGGTAGACTTCCCTTTGGATTTACAAAGATTTACACATAAACTAGAAAAGGTCTTATCATAGTCGGGTAGATCCAGAGTACCTTTGTCGGTGATAAGCCCCATACCAGCAGGGTGCTTGAATGCCTTCGACTTGACACAAGAAATTTCCTATTCACGACCTTTTACAGGAATCTGGATAGTGACGTCTGAGTCAAAACGGTCACAAATCTCTTTCTTGTGAAGTAGTGTATGGCCATGACCCAATAGAAAGTATGATTACATCTTACGCGTATGCCTGATCGAAGGTGTTTGAACAATTGGGACCAGCAGAGACTCAACTACCATGTAGCAAAGCAGTGCAGACAAAATGCTACCTTGGGGCCAGTCTCTGTCAGTATCTGTCATAACATGATCTCCAGCATAGCCCTGATCGAGAACACCAATCTACCCCATGTTGTCTAGTTAGTCTTTCGGTTGGCCACTTTAAGGTTTCCCACGACAAGGATTCTCAGTGCAAGCATTGGTGATCCGAGAGGTAGCTGATGCGGTCAGTGGTCAAAATAATAACAAAATATTTTTCCTGAGCGACTAAAAGTCCATCTTTCGAGAGCGACCAAACCGGTTTCTAAATCGTCCTGCCTCGATCAAATCAACACCAAGGATCCTTCCTTCTAGAGGAATGCGAAACCCAAAACAAGGATATATTCTTTAGCTAAAATTGCTCTTTGTTGACAACGACTGTGCTCAACGCTGCTCTATCAACGAAGACTGAAATCAAGCTTCTCCTCCACCTCCACCACTATCAAATGACACCTGACCTAGTGAGGGAGGAAAATGATGTCAGACTGAAGGCTAATAAAGCTAAACCTCTCATGTAAGAGACAAATGATGACGGTCCACAAGGTGCTGAAATAGCTCCCCTACTTTTGAAACAATTAAATGTCCAAAGTTTCTATTTCCACCCAAACCAACATCAGGTTCGAAACGTGCCACAAATTCCTAATGAATTATTACCAAACAACCTTGACACCCTACTACGATGTTGAGACAATGTTTCGACTACAGTTTATTGCCTCCCAGACGACAAGTCATTCAAAAACCCAACAAAAAAAAACAAAATCTCAATAAGTTGTCGCTCTTAAAAATATACGTACTTCCACCACACAAGTCATTAGCTTCGTCAAAAATTAATCAGAATGCTTTCTGGTGCCAAGGTCGTTAAAAAAAAACCAAAAAAAACAAAAACAACCAAATGCACTTGTCTCACATTTAACAAAATTATAAATAAGTTCGTCATAAAATTTAAGTGGAATGCCTATACGTTTCGGTTTCGAAATTCGAACAAAGAACTGCACTGTGGGTCGAGAAAAAAAAAAAAAAAGGAAAACCAACGACGACCGTTCGTTTGCTATTACGTAAGTCCGATCCCAAAATCGGTGCTTAAAGCCAAAAATGATTTTTTAATAATAATTTACAAAAACTCGAGAAAAAAACTCCAACACCACGCAGTCCGATGTAAACATTTTCGTCTGTCAAACTTCGCACTGACGTCTGACCTCTAAAAATGTATATTTTCCATCCGTTTCGCCTTCATTTGGCGAAAATTAAAAGAAATTGCATAAAATCACGTGTTAGAGGAATTTCTTGACGTTTTTTTCATTTGATTTGTTTAACAAATGAAAAAAAAAAATTGTTTTTATTGACTTTTTACCTAATAATCTGCGGGAAGTGTCGACGACGACGAGCCAGACACAACAAACCGCGATAATAGTTATCACAAACATTTTTTTTTTTTTCTTCTCTACTTTCTGTTTTAGTTTTTCACTTTTTGGAATTTGTAGAATTAGAAACGAAAAAAAAAAATAAAAAATTAAAAACTTGTCTCGATAATTAGACGTCCGCGATCTTAACTATTCACTGTGGACTTTGAGATTACACAGAACAAATGTGAATGATTTTGTTAATAAATTAGAGGAGGACAGGAGAGGAGAGGAGAGAAGAGGAGATAAATAAAAAAAAAAAGGTTAAAGTATGATGCAATAGTTAATAATTTTATGTTTCTCTGTGTGGTTCTACACCTAATCCAACCAACCACACCATGGAGATTCACAATTTTAACAAGAGTACGGCATGAGTATTAGTCTTGAGTGTGTTTCCTTTTTTCTTTTTTTTACGAAGTGTAATTAATTGCGATTACGATCGCTAATAAATAATACACTTTTAAATGCAATGAATTATCTAATAAGTAATTAAAAATGAATTTATATAATGCTTGTGGGTGATAGGAAAATCTGCATTTTGTTTATATCCGGTTGTCAGTTTTTTTTTTTTTTTTTTTGGCAAAATGTTGAACCGGAAATTGGGACAACGATTTAATCTGCGACAGAATTTCAATGACATTTTGCAGATAAATAAAATATTTATTTTTAATTCAAAGTGAGTTGGTTTGGGACATATTTTGTGTTCCGTATCTCGCATTGATAGGAACAGAAACACATATGGTCTGTGGTTTATGTCTGTCAGGCTGTATACACTGATTAACCTCGATAGTTGGAAGTTTTCCAATAAATATTGCTCGCAAGTGACGTGTAGAAGGGGTTAGATGCGTAAAAGGAACGATGTTTGCCTTATCAAATGGAAAAGTGATTTGGTAACACATTCGTAAGCAACTATGGTCTTGACCTCCGAAAGTGGTAGTCTTGCAATGAATATATCGAACCATGTATGCATCTAACGAACATACCCACGTAATGGCGCTGCCATTTTACAATTTAGGTTGAGGTTTATGTGCAGAAAAAATTTGTAAGAGTTGATGAAACGGAGGCGCAAGGTAAAATTGAAGTTCGGCTTTAAAAGCTGAAATTGAAAACTGTTTGCCGTAACTTCGTTGCCTTTTTGGACGAAGCCACAAAGGCGTATAGTGAAGTGGGCGCGGCGTTTTGCATTTTTGAAGTAAACGCACGTAGTTCTTCTCAGATTTTGAAGATTTGCCTTTGTCACAACTTATTATGGGTTTTGGAAGAAGGGATCAAACAAAGCTAAGAAGAAGGGATAGGTGAGCAGGTCTTATTTTTGTAGATGAAATGAAAAAGATTTAAAAAACAGAAGACTTTAAGACTAAGAGACCGTAAGACTTTTACTTCGTAAGCTACAACTACTTGTTCTGGAAATTAAAGTGCCAGCAAGTAAAGGGTGACAAGTGACCCAGACCTTGACAAACAATCTAGCCTCGATTTTTGTCAATAGATGTCATCGTGTCATGTGAAGGGTCTTCTTTCCAAACTCTACCTCGAATTAGGGCCGAAGAAAGTGAAAATGTATCGGCGGTTTCACCTAACAGTAAATTTGAGTATACGTCTCTGTGGAATGAAACTCACTTAAGCTATCGGACAGGAGAGTGAATTTTTCGAATCAAACATGGCACAAAACCATCGAAAAATCTAAGTCAATGGTATTGAGATGGATGGTGTTAAGGTGCGCTGTAGAAACACAGACATTATTGCATGTTGCCATCCCAGGATAAGTGACAGGATCGGTGTAAGTCGCAAAACATTCGAGTTTTCTACGAATGGTAACCATGATCAACATAAAACGATCCATAGGGTGCTTGGAGGCAACCAACCAAGCCGCGACCTAGAGGAGAATAAAAACCATCAACACTCAAACTAAAACCTTTGGAAATCGACGAAGATCAATGATACTGGAATTATGATACCAAAAAGTGGCCTAAACAAATTCTGAAACTAGTAGGTGGAAGCCTCTAAGAAGATAGTTGATTGTTGACGATCAGAATCTAGCCTCCCTTTTCCTCTCTCTGAAGTGACGATCAGAATGATCATCACATTTTTGCGATCATTTGTTGGACAGCTAACAAAGTATGATCATCAACTCTGACTGTCAAAAGTGTGACTATCAACTCCCACTCAAGGATTAGGACGCTTGACACAGTCAAAATCAATGGAAGTTATTCCTTGATCACGCAGCTTGACATAGTCAAGATCAATGGAAGTTATTGTTTGAAGAAATGTTTGGAGATCGCGCAGCCTGACGGAGTTAAGATCCAGAAAAGTTATTCCTTGCAGAAATACAGCCAAGATTAGAGGAAGACATTTTTTTTTTTGAAGAAACACTTGAAGATCACGCAGCTTGACACTGTCAAGATCAATGGAAGTCATTGCTTGAAGAAATGCTTGAAGATCATGCAGCCTGACGCAGTCAACATCAAGAGAAAGTATGAAGAAAGAATGATGAGAAAGTTGAAAGTATCTAAGCAATGACGCTTTCAAGGATTCAATCAAGAACAACCGCTCAAAATTCTGAGTCTGATTCTTTGGCCTTAAGTGCTTGGCTGCTGAAAATGTATGACATTTACATCCACTGTCTGACTTCTGATGGAAAGACTTCAAAAAGTTTATCAAATTTCTGTTAATTTTCAAGCCTGGAGCTATGGTGTTTGCTAAGTCTAAGACTTTAAGCCTTGAGACCCTAAGCTAAGAAGCACAAAATGCTACAAATAGCAGACAATATCAAGGCAAAATATTTCAAAAAACAATCGTTCATGTTACGGCAGACCATTTCCTGGGCCAATGCCAAGGACTCAATGGCTAGGTGTCTCTTAGTTGCTACAACATGGTTGATATTAAAATCCAAGTGATTTTCTTTAACTCAAAATTCTGGGTTGTCTCCATTCGGGGATTCGTTCGAGTACACCCTAAGGAGCCAGACTTTCTAGGAAATGCAACAAACAACAACTTTAAGAAAAAGACTCTCTTTTATGGTTTATTTCCTCGCACTTACTACTCTCACTCACTGAATAATATTTACAACAAACCATACCAAATTTGCATACTATATCGATCGAATTCGAAAAAAACAAAACAAAACAAAAAAACCATTACTTTTCAATTAGTATCACTACACAAGTGCGTGGTGGGGCACATTTGCAGCCACTCAGTCTTCCTAGCTACAGTTAAATCAACAAAATTACGTATCGTCTACTACCAATAAAACAATTATCAACTCCGCAGATAACAACTGCAGATATAAATCTTTTACAGATATTGACGTCATTCCCATGAAATTCAAACGAAAACTACTCAACACAATTGCAGTTCAAAGTACATTCGAATAAATACGAAAAAAAAAAAAACTTAATATTTACGTTTCACCAACAATTTTCGATTAACTTTATTCGCAATTCATTCACCTCTTAAATAATCAACAAAACGTCACGCCATATTACATCAAAAAAATAATAAAAGATTACCCCCTGCGATGAGGAAAAAATTAAAAACAAATAACAGACGTACTTTACTTGGAAATGAACTTCGTAGTTTTGAAGAGGAAAATTGTTTTAAAGAAACCAAAAAACATTTCTGTTTTACAGGAAATTTTGAACTAAAAATAAAATTAATCAGAAAATTTAAGTTCTAGCCTTGAAAGCAAATAAAATACTAAAAATATTTCGTTAAGTACATAAAATTAATTTTAATTTGACTATTTAGGCTCTTAAAAATGTTTGTCCCAAAACTTTGTTCAAATTTGGCTTAGTCCCAAAAAATCTGATTTTCTTTGTTCACAAAAGACTGACATTGACGTCAGTGTTAGAATAATATTTGCAATCAGGTAAATCTGAGGAAAATTTTCAAATACAATGTCAAACCAATTAAACAAAACAAAACACACCTAACGATGTAACGCAATCAGATGTGCATCTGAGTGTAAAAAAAAAACGTAAATATTTTTGTTTTTCACTATTTGTTATCTGCACGTTACATCGAATCGGTTTCGGGGAACGTTTCTATGCTGCGCATAATAAGCCTTTGTCTTGTGCATCATCACTTTCCCACTTTCGATTTCTATTGCGTTGTTATAGCAAAAATAAATGTCATCACTTAAACACTCTCTGCACACACACACTCTGTGATTTTATTTGAAATTAAAATTCTGACCCAAATAAAGTTTGGTTTTTTTTTTTGGCTTACCAGTAAAAAAAACGAATTTCGAGAGAACAAAAAAGAGATGATTTGAGTTAGAAAAATTATTCTATCTCTGAGGGAACGTTCCTAAGTCGACACGACGCTGCCAACTAAAATCACTAAACGAAAATTTCCAAACGAAAAACTGAAAATTTATTGCAACAACTTTGATTTGCTTTTGTTCTTGTTTCTTTTTTTTTTTATTTTATTTCACATTTCTTTTTTTGAATACAAACAAACAAAATTTTAGTTTGCTCTTCTCGCGAGGTGTTTTCTCTTTCAATGCAGTTTTGTATTTAATTTTGTTTTGGCACAACTTGTTCTAGGATTCCGAGTATCTGTAGTATTTTTTTTGAAAAAAAAGTATCTTTTTACTTAATTTACTTTGGAGGTGTTTCTTCGTCGAACAAAAAATTTGTTGTTGTTTCTATGAAATAGCAGCGATGAATGTTAAGGGAGTACTGAGTTTGAAAAGCTGATGAAATTTTTGTTTAGGCGTGTGTCGATCTCCGTGTTTTTGTCGTTGTCTTTCAATTTCTCATTTTTCTATACAAATTCTTTTGTTTGCTCCATGGAGAGAGAGAAGAAGAAGAGGAGGAGGAGAAAAAATAAAAAAAAAAAACATAAATAAAGCTAATCATCCGTTGAGTGTGTTTGATCGAGGGGAAACAAAAAAGTTGCGATCAAAGCTCTTTTCAGATGAGTCTTGACAGCGCAGGCAAAGCAAAAAAAGAGTTGGCTAAATGTGTGATAAGGTAAACAAAGAAATTTGTTTTTTTTTTCTGTTTTTTTTTTGGAAGTAAACAGAAATAAAATGTGAACTTTATTTTATATTGATTGATCGAAAGAGGGAGTGGAGTGGAGTTGTGATAAGTAAGTCATCGTTGCCAGTTAAGGGAGTCCGTTTTGACACATGTCATCCAGTTTGTTGCGTCATAGAAAATGTCAACGCTTAATTTGTTTGACATTAATCCCACAAACTAATTACTGTAATAGCCATCGAATGTGTAAAACTGTCAGTCGTCGAAGAAAGTTAGAAACTTGATTCGTAGAACACTCGGACGGGATTGGAGATGATGCAATAGGGGGAAATATTACAGAATAGGAAAAAATTCCTTCGAGATCGACACCACAACACCGTAAGATAAACATTCTTAACGGCTGACGGTATTACATAATCAAACAAGTATGGACACGTAATGCGAGTAATGAGACCATGTCACACAAAGGAGGGTGGTAACTGCTCTCCTGGCGCAGAAGATAAAAAGTTAATTTGTTTATTTTGTAAATATGTACGTAAATGGTGAGGTCAATGTGATACAGCAGCCCTCAACAAGTTCCAGTTCGTAATAGCACCGAATTTTTGAGCGCTTCCCTACAGCTTCTACAGAAGTGATGAAGTTGTTGGGCATTTTTGCATGTAAGACAGCTTGACAGTAGGGACATCTACACTAATTTTAGTCAAAATAGTGTTTTTGTGGGGAATAGTGTTTGCGTCGTGGCTCAGTGGTTAGTGCGTTGGACTATGGAACAAGAGGTTTGAGGTTCGAATCCCAGCCGGAACAGCTAAAAGATTTTTACGGCCCCACCTCTTGCGAGCGTCTGACAAACATCCGAGAGTACAGTTGTCCTGAGAAAGCTTCTCAAATAACAAACTGCCCTTCGGATACGGCATTAAACAGTAGGCTCCTTCCATTCGTGTAAAGACAACACGAATGGTTGTGAGAAGCTAGGCCCTGAGTCCCATCGACCTGTAGCGTCAAGTATTTATTTATTTTTTTTGTGTTTTTGATCAAATTTGTACGACATGACTCGGATGTCATAGGATGTAACAAAGAAGACTCTCATGAACCCTTGAGCTTTTTGACAGTTTTCTGGTTCAGAGCCGTGCGGCTAATGTCATAGATTTCACAGCAGCCTTGCCAGATACATGCAAATTACAATCCACTCCAACCAGGTCGTGACCCGGTGTGAAAGCTGTCAAAACACATTCAGCCTGTTTCAATGTTATTGAACTGTCAAATAATCTGGCAACACGTCATCGAATACTAAGTACAAATACAAACTCTACAGCTAGACGCTGTTATGTCTGGGCCTTTTATTGTTTCCTCTTTTTTTTCTGTTCTGTGTTTTCCTCGTTTGTCAGTGGTGGTGGTGGAAGGAATAAGAAAACAAAAACTAAAATAAAGCACAAAGCAAATAAAATCGTGGAGCTCCACTTTAAATAAGCATGAAACGGGTTCAATTAATCGCTAAAACACCCCTATAAACTAAATACACACACAAGTGTGTACATATGTATGTATGTAGAATGATCGTAATTTAGTGACAGGCACGTTTGATTAGTTCGTTAACATTTTCGCCCCACGATGATACTTTTGGCATAGTTTGCGTTGTGATATGATCACGTTCCTGGCTGATGATGTGAACAATTTTTCGATATTCATCCACTCTCTCTCTCTCTCTCTCTGTCTGTCCCTCTGTGTGTCTGCCTCTGTGTTATCAGGGGAAAGAGAACATTCTAGTGGAACTTCGAACCCGCGATTGCATAGTGCAGTCAGTTCAAGGTGAAAGCGGGTGCAGAGTGCAGTAATGCCAAGTAGAACTACTAGTACTCGTAGTAGTAAAACTGAGTAATATTTCTTTTTTTATTGGCCTTGGGGTGGGTTATGCCTTATGCAATACTTGCAATGAAATGTAGAATAAAGAGGGAAAGAGAAGAGGAAAGAAAACATATTAAAAAGTTTATTATAGTCTAATTAAACTTTTACCTGTTAGGGGGTTTTATTGTGCGCGCTCATGTCTTGAAGTGCTTCACTGTTTGTTTACTTTGTGAACGCATGGTGGAGCAAGTTTTCTATTTTATGCGCAAAGCTGTTGAACTAGAATATGTAGCAGCAAAAGTGTACAGAAAGGAGGACCAACTTCATCATAAAAAAAAGAAAGAATTGTTTACATACATAAATGTAGAAAGTTGTGAAAGTTGTTACGCATAACGCGAGAGGGGTGTTTAAAGAATTAATTCAACTCGCCAAACTATCTTTAGATCAGAGCATTGTGAGACCATAACTGCGTGGCAGGTGGCACTCCCACGGGACGTGATACAAATTAGCTAGAAACACAGTTTTTTTTAGATACTTTGTGATTTTTGCTTTTGAATTCGGAACAAGTAGAGAGGAGGTAGTTTCAGAGCGATCTGGTGATACGTCAAAGAATTGAAGAAAACTAGGGACGTGTTAAATGTCAAACTAATGCGGCCATTTTGAATCCAATCACATGTACAAAACGTCAGAATACGAACCCGGCTAGCGAGAACTAAAAGGAGGAAAGCCAGAATGTGTAGTCACTGCCAGCTGTAAGATGAATTTCCATGGCAAGACGTTTGTGAGACAACTCAATTCGTCAAGGATGCAACTTTTCCGGTTGTCCTGCGTCATCTATTGAAGCAATAAGGCGTTTAGCCGCTCGTCTCCAAGAGAAACTAACAATACGTGACAGAAGAGGCTCGTAGTGCTCATTCCGACGAAGATATCAGTTTGGAAGATAGGACGGTCCAACCGCATACACATACAACTCACGTGACGATGGACATTTTGCAGGAGTCGTTTCCCAGTGGTTAGCGCCCAGTTTTCCGATTTGCACGGATCGTCCGATTTGGGTTTTTCTTTTTTCTAAGTTAGGGGTCTAGAAGCCTTCAAAGAGAATGTCCGACAAGACTGCGAGAATTTTTCGCAAAAACGATTGAAAATGCGGTAAAAATACCTCAAATGGTCATCAACAATGGCGGCGGCGCTCACTTGATCGATATCATATTCAAAAAGTAAAGAAAAAACACTTAAAGGTCAAACAAATTATGAGATCATGTCGTTTCACTGAACAGACATCGTGTGAGTGTTTTTGGGCCACCCTGTAGCCCCTGTAGTTCGAATACGGCAGGCGTATCCTGTCCCTGTCACAATGCATTCAACACATTTTTGAAGCCAAGACCCGCCAGATGACAACGGCAGATTCACGAAGTCATTTTTCAATTCAAACCGGTACCAGTTCAAAAGTCTCCCGCAGAAACAACGGTGAATCAGTCTGATTATCTGGCATCAACTCCTGTCAAAAAAAAATGTAAACACTGACTTAACCTTTGCGAGTCTAAATCTTGCCTCTAAGACCTTTAAACCATCCAATGTTCATGCAAAACCTAAAGCCTGCCTGAATGATGGTTCATAATGGTATCAACGATATTTTTTAAGGCTGACGAGAATAGATACTGTTAGTCATTGACCTGCGAACGTCAGAAGAAAATAGTTCGACCGCCCAACATCAAAAGCCATTGCTACCACGAGGCATTGGTCGATGATTAGGACTGAAGTCCAACAGCGACTTTTGATTCTTTTGAAAAACAAAAAAATTCATATCACCACTTTAACCCGCAGAAGCACCGAAAACGATTTTCGGGTCAAAGTAACCATAAAATCAGATTCAAAATAAGATTACATATGTATGTACGAGTTCCTAAACAAACATCATTCAAGCCCTTTTGCAGGCAGCACCACCACCCTTCACAATCCTTTCCGTGTCGACATACTTTAAACATGTCATCCCCCTGTCAAACAATCTCTCCACCCAATGGAAACTCCAACATAAACATCCGTCAATTGATTTTGTCTGCGAAAAAGTTTGGAACATTTTCTATTTATGGTGCTGTAGCACGGCGGCGGGCATTTTAAAGCCAACAAACTTCCATCAAATATCATTTGTGTTCCAAAGAAAACTATAAAAGTCCGGAAAAAAAGATAAACAAATCGTTTTGATTCGTTTGTTTTGTTTTGTTGGTCTCTCCACTTTCTTTCCGTCGTCGACGACTGCGATCCACACCACGAAATGGTTGCTGTTATTTTGGCTCGCCGAGGGCTGACAGCTATGATGGGACGACACTACCATGGCAGTGTTGGCCAAAAAGGAGGTCGATAAGAGGTCATCCTCCTCATTTGCTTTGTGTTTGATGAGTGTATGTGGTGTGGTGTGGTGTGGTGCTTTCCAAAAGTGCCATATGACGCAAGCTTCCGACTGTTTACAAACAAAACTAAGAGAAATTCGGTAAACATACGTATAAATTATTTAGCAAATACAAATGCATGCGTATGTGTGGAGGTTTTTTTCGTTTTGTTTTGACAGAAGAAAGGGGAGAATTTTGAAGCTTTAACAACATACGATACAGTATCTCAGAATCATATGGCACTGACGTATGAGCTATTTTCTTTTTTGTCAGTCTTGTGGTAATTTAAAGACGTCTGTCTACCTACCTTTTGGCTGACTGACGGTGTTTGGCTGGGCCTTTTTTGTTTGTAAACATTTTGTTATTATTTTCGTTGGTGAAATACGAGTGAATAAGGCAAGTCACTCGAACGAGGCGTGAGCGACCGACCGACGCACGTAGTAAAGAAAATATTTTATTTATTTATTTTTTTTTTATGGTGACAACTTTATAAATGATTTTAAAGTAGGCGATAATGATGATATAAAATTAGCTAGATTAACGAGTTTATCGTTTTGCGGATGCAATGACCTCATAGCAGCCTGAACAGCTCCTGTTGTTATTGTGAGAACTAGAGCGCACAACACGGAGTCGTAGGTATTTCCATGGAATGACAGAGGAGATTAATGTAATCAGTTTTATTCAGCTTAAGAAAGTGGAATAATAATGGTTTAATCTTAAAAGGCATTAATCGATGGAAATAATAACAATTAAAGGGGGAGCAACTGAAGTTGTATTTATAGACGCATTGATTCGTACACAGAGCAAACATATTGCTTGTGTTGCGGCCTTTATGAGCGATGAAGCAGTAAGGAGGCATTGAAAGGAGTGATTTTAGGTTATCGACCAGAGACACTGGGCTCGTTCCGTATTCAAGGCAGTGGGTAGTCAAACGTTTCTCACTGGTAGAGAGATTCAGATTTGACAGAAAAGTAGGACATTTTTTGTGAGGTTATGCTGTTGACTTGACGGTATTTGTCAGCACTGCTTTTTCTAGTGTCATGCATGGTGCTCCACGTTTTAGAATGGTACACCAGAGAAGGACTATCCAATAATCCTTGTAAAACAAACTTTTATAGAAACAAAACTGGTCAACGTATCACCTATCTCGATCTAAGGCATCATTTTAGCTGAAATTCTCATACCATGTCCGGCATCGAACGCGTCACTAGGATCATGTCAGTCAGTAGACGCCTTTATGGTAGAACTTGGTGTCTAAATCCAAAAATGATGCAATGGATGCATACAATGAAGGTGAGGCCCATTATCACGTATTGTGGTCGAAAGCTTTTCGACCGACAACAGTAGCAAAGCTTTAAAAGGTACAGAAAATTGCCTGTGTCGGTATTTCGGCCCTACGACAGCATTAGAAACCATCATTGAGTCTACAACCCTCCTAATCTTCATAAGAAAGGCGACAGCTAGATGCGCTATTAAGCTGGAGCTAGAATATATGTAGGCATAAACCAGGGGACCATGATAATTCTTGACTCAATTCCAAGAAGGACCATATATTGCACTATCCCCAACATTATGGTCAGGGAGTACTGTTTTGGTTAGCTTTTTGAGGTAAACATATTGAACTGTGTAAACTGGTCTAATGGTGTTCCGGCACTGTTCCAGTTCACAGACGGATCGAAAATGGAGTCTGGAGCTGAAGTTGGTGTCTTTGGACCTAACACCAAGTCCCAACACCTATGGGGATGTGTCTCACTGTGTACCAGGATAACCTCCATACCAGTGAGACCTACACTAGGTTGAACCTTAGTAAAGATATCAAGAGTGCTAGGATTTATGTACATACATATATCTTTTAAGATAGTCAGGCAGCACTTAAAGAGCTGTTGCCCGATTTAATGGACATCAGATGCATGAAGGATTATAAGATCACCCATTGCGCATTGTCATGTGACGTCCACACCCACAATCTTGTGCAAACTTTTAATCACACATCTCGAGCTAGATATTCTGTTTCCGTGTATTCGAGGCGGAAACTAGCTCAGCTGCAGCCTCGGAATGGTGATAGGAAACAGAAAATTTTTCAGCCAAAAAATGTGTGAGAAAAAGGGCAGTGTATAGCCCACAGAACTAGACACCCAGAATCTTGTGAAATCTTTTAATCACACATCTCAAGCTAGATATTCTGTTTCCGCATATTCGAGGCGGAAACTAGCTCAGCTGCAGCCTCGAAATGGAAGAAGGAAACAGAAAATTTTTCAACCAAAAATGTGTGAGAAAAAGGGCAGTGTATAGCCCACAGAACTAGACAGCCAGAATCTTGTGAAATCTTTTAATCACACATCTCGAGCTAGATAATCTGTTTCCGCGTATTCGAGGCGGAAACTAGCTCAGCTGCAGCCTCGAAATGGAAGAAGGAAACAGAAAATTTTTCACCCAAAAAATGTGTGAGAAAAAGGGCAGTGTATAGCCCACAGAACTATGCACCCACAATCTTGTGAAACCTTTTAATCACACATCTCAAGCTGGATATTCTGTTTCTGTGTATTCGAGGCGCAAACTAGCTCAGCTGCAGCCTCGAAATGGAAGAAGGAAACAGAAAATTTTTCAACCAAAAAATGTGTGAGAAAAAGGGCAGTGTATAGCCCACAGAACTAGACACCCAGAATCTTGTGAAATCTTTTAATCACACATCTCAAGCTAGATATTCTGTTTCTGTGTGTTCGAGGCGCAAACTAGTTTAGCTTCAGCCTCGGAACGGTGATAGGAAACAGAAAATTTTTCACCCAAAAAATGTTTGAGAAAAAGGGCAGTGTATAGCCCACAGAACTATGCACCCACAATCTTGTGAAATCTTTTAACCACACATCCCGAGCTAGATATTCTGTTTCTGTGTATTCGAGGCGGAAACAGCTCAGCTGCAGCCTCGAAATGGAAGAAGGAAACAGAAAATTTTTCACCCAAAAAATGTTTGAGAAAAAGGGCAGTGTATAGCCCACAGAACTAGACACCCAGAATCTTGTGAAATCTTTTAATCACACATCTCAAGCTAGATATTCTGTTTCTGTGTATTCGAGGCGCAAACTAGTTCAGCTGCAGCCTCGGAATGCTGATAGGAAACAGAAAAATGTTCAACCAAAAAATGTGTGAGAAAAAGGCAGTGTATAGCCCACAGAACTAGACACCCAGAATCTTGTGAAATCTTTTAATCACACATCTCAAGCTAGACATTCTGTTTCTGTGTATTCGAGGTGCAAACTAGTTCAGCTTCAGCCTCGGAACGGTGATAGGAAACAAAAAATTTTTCACCCAAAAAATGTTTGAGAAAAAGGGCAGTGTATAGCCCACAGAACTAGACAACCACAATCTTGTGAAACCTGTTAATCACACATCCCGAGCTAGATATTCTGTTTCTGTGTATTCGAGGCGGAAACTAGCTCAGCTGCAGCCTCGAAATGGAAGAAGGAAACAAAAAATTTTTCACCCAAAAAATGTGTGAGAAAAAGGGCAGTGTATAGCCCACAGAACTATGCACCCACAATCTTGTGAAATCTTTTAACCACACATCCCGAGCTAGATATTCTGTTTCTGTGTATTCGAGGCGGAAACTAGCTCAGCTGCAGCCTCGAAATGGAAGAAGGAAACAAAAAATTTTTCACCCAAAAAATGTTTGAGAAAAAGGGCAGTGTATAGCCCACAGAACTATGCACCCACAATCTTGTGAAACCTTTTAATCACACATCTCAAGCTGGATATTCTGTTTCTGTGTATTCGAGGCGCAAACTAGCTCAGCTGCAGCCTCGGAATGGAAGAAGGAAACAAAAAATTTTTCACCCAAAAAATGTTTGAGAAAAAGGGCAGTGTATAGCCCACAGAACTAGACACCCAGAATCTTGTGAAATCTTTTAACCACACATCTCGAGCTAGATATTCTGTTTCTGTGTATTCGAGGCGGAAACTAGCTCAGCTGAAATGTCACTTAAAGCTATGTTCATGATGGTTTCTCGCGTGATGTTGAACCACAAGAAACTGATTTTTATGAATGCTTCGTGACATCTCTAGAACCTCAAGTGCCAAGGGCCAGAACTGCTGTCAACATATCATCAGAATGACTCCAACAGAGGCACAGAATTGCAATCATTATTAGGAAAATTCTAGAAAGTCTTTTTGGAGAGATGCGCATGTGCGCAGTAGCTGTTAGCTCAGTTGTAGTTCAGCTTAAAACTGCACTCTTTCCAACTAAAACGAAAATACCAACTAGCGTTCACGGCGCCATGGCTCAAGAAAAAACATTTTTATAATTCTTCAGCGCAAGATATCATGGAGTTGTCTTGGATCTAAAGCTCAACTGTACGTATGCTTCGCCTTGGGTTTCATCAAAGAGTTGAAACAAAGGAATTCGATGTTATTTGGAAGCAAAGCGGAAGTGTGTTCAGAAACACTGAAACTATCCAAAGCATTCTAAACGTACCCCGCAATGTCTAGTGACATTTAGAAGACAGCTTAAGACTCGACTGTATAATTTTTCCAGCTACTGAAACAGTATAAAGAGGAACTCACATCGAGCTGGTAGATCAGGATCAGTGGTCTCTACGTATCAGGGATTCCGCACTGGCCTTTAGGAACGAATAGCCAGTAAAGACGTCCCCTCTTCAGTAGATGTCCAAAATTCCACAAAACCTTTCACTTCTGTCTAAAACAGTGTTGCTAAGAGGAATCAAATACGCTTATGAGTTCTACGAGATAGAGTGACAGGAAAAACATTGATTTTGATCCCAAGGAACTAGTAGAATCCCGAGCCACTAAGTGAGTGATTTGGTTCTCTTTACTTTTCCAAACAACAAAGTCATGAATCAATCGAGAAGTTTTACAAACGATGACAGCACGATCCGAAAAAATTACCAACAATCGTCGAAAAATGACAATTCGTGGTCATACTATTCGAATACGATTCGGATCCACAATATGGTACCACCAACCCTGAACCAGAGCAAGATCAATCCTGCCTTGACAGTCAAAGTCACAGCAACCAGGAAAAATCGATCATAACCTCATTCCGAAGTTCTAAAGAATGACAATGATCTTGGACTGGAAACAGTGAAAAATATGACATCTGTCAAAATCACCGCTAGCGCTAAAGAAGAGAACGACAGCCCCGCTATCAAAGGAGAACCTTATTAGCTCATCCTTTGTTAGCCAACTCTCAATAGATTATATGCATACTCATGACCTGTAGCGGTTATTAATTAAATTTTTTTTTTCCTGTTCTTTCCTATTCACGTAATTCCCTCAAGTTTACAACTACGCATGAGTGTGCACGGAATAACTTTAGATTAATAGAAACGATGACTCCTTTGTTTTACTTTTGTCTTTCCCTCCACCATTTGCGAATTCGTCATCGAATATGTAAATATTTTTCATTTTACTGGCACAGAGGAAACTACTTTATTCCACATCGGTGCGCTCACCCATCATCATCATCATCATCATCATTAAATCCATTGCGCGCACATTGCACTTTACAATATTTTTGCATAAACTCTTTAAATGCCAGGTGGTGGCGTACATACTTATAGTATTCAATGGAATAATCAAAACATTGAGGCATAGACACACAACAGACATTGAGAATTGCACAAGTTCCATCAAGTCTACACTGGCCGCCATGAAGCCATGAAGCCCCCCTGTACATTCGATCTGTTCCAAGGATGTGATTTGAGTTTTTTTCTTTTCGCAGCACACTTTAGTGACATTTGTGTTGTTGGTTGTCATTTGTTGTGTTTTGAATTCTACCACGACACAAGGTTCCACTTGGATAAAATTTGTGTCATTATTTTGAATGGCGCGCGTTGCTAGCGGTAATGGCGGTGAATCGTAGTCGACGACGACGACGACAAAAAGAAGGTGTGTTCGACTTGAAGCTCACTTGACTTTTAATTTTAAACATTTAATGCTTTTTACTTTGTATTTTATTTTGCTACTGCTACTCAATTGATTTAATTGATAGAAGACAAATTTACGATTCCCAACCATTGTTGATTCCTGTCAATCAAAGTTATGTCAAATAGCTGTCATAAAGTGTAACACCACAAAAGTTTATTAAGTAAATAATGAAACTACTGCTGAGATAACGAAGTAAATTAAGTAAATAAATGAGAGAGAAAAAAAATCTTTTGTTTATTTGCTGTCTGAGGGACTGTCCTTGAATAAAATGAAAGATTCCATTGCACCTTACACATTATGACATTCTGCTGTCATCGATGCGGACAGAACAAATCCGTTTTAATTAGATTTTCTTTGCTGGTCTTCGTTGCAAGTGTATCAAGTGCGATAAGAATATATGTGCTTCTGTGTCAGCTTTGATGAGGTCAGTTATATTTATTTTTTTAATGACAACAGGTTTGTATTACGGAAATACATACATTAAAATCAATGTCATGTGATGGGTTAAGGTTATGCAATCTCGTGTAGTTTTTGAGCTGATTTCCTCGTTTCAAATTATGATTGAATGTCAAAACAGTACCCAATCGATTGGCGTTTCATTCGATAGGTTTTGACAGGCCCATCACCAATTTTCAAGACAATCTTCCCACTACATAGCAAAATATCTGCTAACAAGGAGAACTTCTTACAAATGTCAATCAAATGACACTTGTCTAATGCTGACATGCATTTCTTATTAATGACATCTCAAGTATCTTACGTGAAACCAACAAATTTCCTCACCCACCGACCGAGTAAAGTTCATGTTCCCCAATTATTGTTGGCACCAAATTAGAATTTTCAATCTATTGCGTGTTTTTCCTCTTCTTTTCCACAAACAATTCCAAGAAAAAGGGGAAAATTTTTAGAAAAAAAAAAACAAAAAAAATTACATAACACCATACTGACGCGTATGTTTTTTTGTCTTTGGTTTTTGACATCGCTGACAGATGGTTTGTATTAGTTGACTTATGGCGTAAGCATACACCTACTCACTAACCAGTGACATATACTTTTTCTAACCTTTCAACTAAATTGAAGGTCAACACACATTAAGATGTAGTAACCAACTACGACCAGAGAAAGAGATAGCTCAAGCAAATGAGGCACGAGCGAGTGTTGCGTTAATTTTGACGTTTAGCTAATTGTCTGCCATTAATTTTAATCTTGTTTTACATGACCACAGAGGCTGTTCACTCGAATACACACAGTCTTGAGGGTATTTAGTATTTTTTACTAACCAGTTTCCGTACATAGTCACTATACCAAGTCGAATGGTATACATTAATCCGTTGAGGTTTACCCTGTGGTTTCGGTGTTAATGAACAAAAACGAGATGGAGGCAGAAAACAATGTCATAGCTGGTAATTGTTTTAAGAATATGTGCATACAAAAAGTATCACGCAAATTAATTCCGTCAACGAGACATTTTAATCAATTCAATCAAGAGCAAGGTTAATATTTGCCCGAGAGATAATGCAAACAAAGAAGGTGTATCGATTGGTTGACACTTTTATTAGGGAAGACACGATGACATGTCAGGTTGTTACTGATTAACATTTTGCAGATCAAAAGAATGCTTGTTTTGTATTTTTGACAGATCGCTTGATTTGTCATCTGTTGTGATAGTGATTGGGTTTCATTGGCAAAATATGCCTTTAAACTGAAACTAAAGTTCAGAATGTCAAACTCCCATCAAGCAAATCCAAAACAACGTCAAATAATACCCCAATGTGCCAAGTAATGGCATGTAAATGTCACAAATGTGATCATAAATGCTTGAGCATATCAAATTGCTTTCGAACGACTCAAGGAGCAACCTTAATACGTATCAATAGCAATCACCAGCACGTCAGGTCGATTACTTCGTAAAACTATTTTTAGCAAATAAACTTGAGACACCATCCGCATACCCATCACTTCCCCCCAAAAAAAAGTAGGAAAAACCAAAATTGGATACATTTTTCCACCCACCGTCGGTCGGTGGGAAACGCTATCTTCATCTCGAACACAGTTAATAAAACACAAGATCCTCTCCCTACTGCCATCGCATCCTTATGTCTTCATCTCCACGTGTCTCTATCCAAAATCAATATTTGCCCACCGTCACCCCTGGCGTGTGTTTCGAGGGTATGGTGGAAAATCCCGGAACTTGACAGTACCTAACAAAAATTTTGCCCTTGGAGAATCTTTCCAATGTCATTGTACACCGTATCCTTGTTTGCCGGCAAAAAACACCCAAAAAAAAAAATCGCTTCGCTCTCCTTGGGTATGTACACATCTGGCAGAGGTCACCCCCCACATAGTACACACACAGCTGCCGTTCTTCTCGAATTGTTTCCTTGGCATCAAAGGACGAAGGATTTCATTGAAAATTATTTTCTTTTGCTACAACTCTCGAATGGAAACGATTTTAAGGACGAAAATGAAGTTTGGTCGATTAAAACACTTTGACTTGGTGGCAGTCACTATTCAGACTGAGATTCCATAGACATGATTCCATTTTGGCTGATATATGGTTTCGAACACGAACCACCGAAAAAACTACAAAAAAAAAACGAACAAAACGATGTTCTACAACCGCGATGGGGACCATGAAGAAGCCCTGTCAGTGCCACTAAAGCATAAAAGTTTGTTTTGCTTCGTGTGTAGGGTGTCCTTATTGTTTTCCTTTTTGTTTATTTATTTGCAGTATTAAGTTACAAGAACTTAACCTTGAATATTTCAAAACGCATTCGTGGAGCTCGAATGTGTCATGGGTTGTGGTATGCGGGCGCTACGCATTCGGAATTGGAATTATATTAGGTGGCTACGGTGACTGAATCTTTCTATTTTATGTGCCTGAGTGTGTAGATACATAAACTTGGGGATTGGAGATGAAAGAAGATTCTAAATTATGCAGGCAATAGCGTGAAAATCATCTGCGAAGTTCATAAATATGTATGTATTTCAAGCTTCTGGGAGATTGGCCCGAGAAGGGAATGACCTTCTCATTCAATCACAGCACAGGGGACACGGTGCCCTGAGGATGTGTATACAATTTTCGTAAATTATTCTGAATTTCTAATTTTCTACTCACTTTTGGCGTAAAAAAATAATGATTACGATGTCTGCACGTGCTTACCTGTAAAGAAATAAATTTTAGAAGGAAATTAGTACCAGGCACAGATATCTTTGATTTATGGTTTTGAAACAAGTTTTCGAAGAGGTTTGCATTCATCTAGCAGAGTTTTTGGCAAAAGAGACCTAACACGCAAAAGAGACCCTAAAGGCCTTCAGCCTACAGTCCTGAACACACTGAACATTTGCACGCAACTCCTAGCCTGCATTGCAAAACAATCGCCATTAGAACCAACCCGACTTAGACTTTGGAAACCTTACTTGCAAGAGCTTTACACAAAGGAATATGCAGTCCTTTGCTGTCCTGTAATTCCAGCAATTGAATATTTTGGAAGGGAAAGAACTAAATCATTCACAGATCCTCCACACAAAGGCTTGAAGAAGCGTACGGGCTGAATCTCTTTCCATGATGACTTTCTCATAAAGAAGGCAATAACGTTCGTTATTGCTCACACTGAGGTCTTTAAGGTGAACTTGGCATAGTCCTCAAAAAAAGACAGAAGAGCTTAAATGACATCAACAGGGCAGCCAGTCATCTCATTCTTCGACTTCAATAGTTCGGTTTGGTTCACCAGCTGTGTGACATGTGGAACCGTCTTGTTGAAACCATGGATGCAAGTCATATTCTCCCACTTTATCGCAATAAATGTTTCTGTCTGTGGTATCAGCATCATTGGAGAAGCCGTATGGGACAAGGAACCCTTCAGCTTGAGACTGCCAGTTTGCCCAAATGCGATACTATCGGAGCCGTTGATTCAGAAATGGGGTTCATCAGTGAAAAAAAGGATTTTGGAACCATTTTTCGCAACCAAACCATTTCACTATGTCTGATCCACTGTATCACTATGTCACTCCTCCTACCTAGAGTAGCAATTGGCTTAAGGTAGACTACACACTATTAGTTTTGGGCAATCAGTTTTCATCAGTCGTGACATCAGTCATCATTTATCATTCCAAGCAAAACACTGTCACTTTTTGTATCAGTCCGGTGGACAGCCCAAAACTGTGTGTAGTCTACTTTATACAAAAGGACTGTGAAGTCGATCAATGTTGCCCAGACCAACTTTTTGATTTACTCCGTGTTCCACGAGCTTTCTGTTCTCGTCGATCTCAACCAACTTTCTGGCAGTTCATTACCCTGGCAGCCATTATTGGGTCATTTTCTAGTTCATCTCGAACCTGAGATTTAGAATTCGAAGACCTTCTTAGGTATGGCTTTCTTACCCTTACCCTTCTCAAAAAGACTGGCAGAATTACTGCCATACTCACTAAGTGATCTAGTATGAGATTGAAGAAGTAGCAATACACCTCTTTGAATTTGAAGTATACTTAGGAAACCTCCGAACTGGGTGTTTTAAAATAAGCTGTCACGCGACGTAATCGAACCAGTTTTCTGAGGATTACAGTTCTTGAAACACAGCCTCTGTTTTAATGGACTCCCTTTCCACATTTACTTTTACTTCATACTCATCTGTGTGGATCATCAAGGAATACCTTTCTGGAGTTTTCAAGACTTTGGACTTCAGAGATGTCATGTGCTTCGTGCTTCAGCTTTGCCCTCCATTGCAGATCATTCCATGAAGCTACTTATTTCTTCCCTCTTCTTATCTATAAGTGATCTACCGACTGAATACAAAAATTTGTGATATCTCTCGTTAAAACGTACTTGAAACGCGTGTCTTCGTTTCAAATGAGCCTTCTGAAGGAAGTTCTTATCTGATTCCACTTGCATTCATGGAAGTCAATGCAGTCATTGAAGTCAATGTACAATGAATTTTCTGAATTTTCCAACGACTATCAGTGAGATTGAATGCTATTTCTCGCAAATAGACTGCAATGGATAGTTCGATGATATCAATGGACTGAAGTGTTCCCAAAGTAAGGTCAATGTACCTTGACGCTATAAGAATACAATCTTTTGAAGATAAAAATTCAAGTCTTGCTCTTCTATTAAATTAGGTCCCAGAAAGTGGTCTGCATTTTTGATGGAACTGATACTATCTAGGAGCTTTCACAATTGTTTTGTTTTTATAAAAACGCCTCTAAAAAGTGGGCGCGTCATACTATGTAAACATCTATATGGTGCTCAGGTGACTTGTAGACAATTTCAAGACCGTCCTGCCGTTTCGACTGCAGTCGAGCGTACAGACAGGCCAACAAACAGAATTTTGTATTTTGTACCTGGACCTAAAGATCCTGATTGACTAGACTGATTACAGTAAGCCTGATTGAAGAATGGTTCTATTATTTTTACCTGAAAGTGTCTTCTGAATATTTCAAGGACTTTTACTTAAGTCACAGATTTGGCCAAATCCCTCCTCATTTCCTAAACACATAAGACAATGCTTTCGAACCTTTGTGACCATTCTAAGCTGCTGCATCTCCCACTACTTAGAATAAAAAAAGGATGGAAAATTACTCGAGAAATGTGTCTTTTAAAAAAAAGGTTCCAGTAGGACTGGGATAATAGGTGTTCGATCCTTGAATTTTCAGTCGCGTCCAGGTAGATAAAATGTCTACCTTTCTCCAGAAGTGGTCACACTCGTCATGAACAAAAATTGATGAATTCATTGGCATACGCAAAGAATGCTTTCCTAGCTACGAGTGTACAAAAGGCAAATACCAGATACATTGGCAATGTATCGATGCCGTCCCACCCGCTGTTGTACACAAAACGAGCCGATCCCGGGATTTATTCAAGCAACATATTATTTTAGGACGAAATTCCCGGAATCCCGATAACCAAATGGGAAACACCCTTAATTTCCTTTCGGTATCTAAGGAACTAATCCGAAACATGAGCACACTTACAACCCAATTTGGCGAGAACCTCATGTAATTGCTTGCCTCGGGTCATTCAAAATTGAGGACCTTCCCAAGTGGATTTACGGCCAGGCCAGGCCAGGCCAGACCATTATACCAGAGATATGTACTTCACCCGCCATAGATTACAAGGAAAGGAAAACCTTTCCCCTTTCCGTAAACATTGACAAAAATATTCACAAATCTCTCCTCAAGGTCGGGTGCTCTTATCGCGCAGGCTATTTTCATTTTTTAATTATTTTACATTTTCTCTTGAACTTGATGTGTTTTTTTTTTTTTGTCTTGCTTCTCCCATAAATATGTGAAAATTTGCAAAATATTTATGTAAAACCAAAACAAACAGAAATAGTTGGAATTTTTCCAACAAAAACCAAAAATGTATTCTAAGCGTTGGCGAAAATTTATTGCGGTCATCCACTCAGAGGACTCGGTCGGTCGGTATGTGCATATTTTTAGAAAAAAAAAAAGATTCTATTCACATATGACTTACACTATACACAGCACCTGTGTGTTGGCGATGACCTTGGGGTGTTCCTTTGAACTTGCACACCGAGGAGAGGATGCAATCATTTTCTAAATTTAGTGTACAATGTAAACTTGCGTAACACTATGGATGGAGAGGAAGAAAAAGGGGAAAAACTGATTTCCCGGTTAGGATGTGTACATACATACATAGACAGTTGTTGAACAGTGAAAGGGGAAAAGGAGGAGAAGAACTTCAAGGAGGGCTCTTTGGTTTAAATTTAAATCCTTTGTTCGAAAATTGTAGTTCATTGTCAATCAAAATTCAAAAGAAACTCATCAAGCAATTTATTTTTTTTTTGGCAATTTGTGAAGAGTTCGGAAGGCATTCGGACCTTTCGGGAGAAAAATGTTGTGCGATGACAGCTAGCTCTTGTCAGGGTGACATGAAGCCTGTATGAACGTCATAAAAGTCAAATTTATTTTTTCCAAAAGTGTCTTCAGTAGTCTACCTGACGCATGACGTGGTGACGTCCGTAAACAAACTTAATCATCTCTCGACAGTATTTTGTAGCGAAATCGGAAAATTCAGTAAAAATATCAGAATGTGTTATAGAAAAGTAAAATATCGATCAGATAGTACTTCTCGGATGAAAATATTGACTTCCGAGCACTGTATCATTCTAAACAGGTCTGACATTCAGGTTCTCAAAACTGTTGTCAAACTGGACCGGATGACAGCACCATTCGTGACAGATAGAACGAACTGGAGTGGAACAAAAAAAAACAAGAAATTCGAAAACATGTTGGGGTACTTGTCTTGTTAAGTGAATTTCAAATTTGGTGAACGTACTCGTCTCAAATTACTAGCACCCATGACAGGTAGATTAGAGAAAAAGAAGAAAGATAGGAAATAAGTGGATTTAAGGGGGGGGAAGCCATAGAACACCGAACCAAGTTTGACGAGAAATCGTTTGTTGCGTTCGTACTGTCAAAACTGATAACCAATTTGACAAGTATCAACGCCTCTGTAGCGGAAATTGTAAGAAAAAGTTTGAATTCAGACAGAAAAGGAAAAGTGCTGACCATACGCAACCGCAGAAACTCATCCACTTTTGCACCATCATTCTTTGGGTTGACCATGAAGCGAAGTATCAGAATCTGAAACAAGGAAATACTAGCTCGTCTTTGTAAGAACTTTGCATAACATTGGCAGACGAAGTATGTATCGACATATCCACGCTTTAAGACGAGAGAAAGGCCGTGGGTATGATGATTCACATTGTGGCTACTTTCAAGGGTTTATCCACTGAGCTATACGGCTCCAGACTTAGAAGAGTAATCTATTAGCCCTCTCTAGATAGTGTGACAGAGATGTTACTTCCAAAGACAAACCTTATTCCATTTAGAATGCTGAATTAGCCGGTTGATTCGTTCTGAAACAGTCTTTGTTTTTCTAAAAAATCACGAATCCCATGTCCCTCCTTCCAGATTCTGATTTTCCTAAACAAATTCGTAAAGCAAAAGGATTGCGACTTCAAATATTTTACGCGACAGGTGCATGAAACGCAGGGCCTAGGTAAGATAGAGTGACTGCAGAGGTCCGCAGACACACTTAAACCAATAAAGGTCCAATGTGTTGCCGTGGATCATACCATTGGCTCTCCGGGACTAATTTAATCAGGCAAACCTTTTAATAAAGCGAAGTGACACCAGTTCGCCTAGGCTGTCAAAGACAGGCACTGTTACATGACGACAAATAGTCTTTTATGGGACAGAGCTGCGAAAAGAGGTTCAGCCTTTTCCAGTGTCCAGCGACCGCACAAGGAAGGTCAAACCAGTCTTGAAATGTGGGAAGTAGGGCGATTTTCCCATCCACTACTACAAAAAACATCGAGCGGCATAACCAGGCTCCGCAATTTCGCCAGGATTCTGGCAAATTCGTCAGCCTTGCAATTTCCTGCATTGCCTCTGTGGGCCGGCACCCTGCGTAGGTAAATGTTGAACTGCTAAGACTTCTCCAGGAGAGACAACCAGCCGTTTAAAGCCGCCTTTGAAGTAAGAGGGCACGACACCAAGGACTACCACTTGACGGTCAGTGAAAAGGCCAATATTTCTGACAGATATTGCATTACATTTCGCCAAGATTTCCGGCTGAAAAATGCTACAATACTGTGGGAGGCGAGAGAAGATGCTTAAATTGAATTTGTTGCAACGCATCTCTTCATCAAACTTGGAGCCTTTCGTGTAGAGGCGGACTGAACAGTCCTCAGTGAAGGGTGCACTACGGTCAGGGATGTTCGTGCGGAAGAAGGACGCAGAGCCTAGCTTTCAAATGTTTTCTTTTGTAAAACCCCATACACAGCGAGCGTTTGACAAACATCCAAGGGAATAACTAAAAAAGAATAAAAGTGGTCCTGGTCACACGGGATTGACGGATTTTTATTTGACATTCGGAAGTTCAGATTGTTGGTTCTGTCTGAACACTTCCGCGGATTTTGTTTTGACGTATTTGTGGTTGGCCCCAAATGAATTTAGTAAAGTTTGAACCAAAAACTCTTTTTACAAAAAAGTTAATGGTTTTCACATCAAGGAAAGTGGTTTACTGTCATATTCCTATTGTTTCTTCGTGGATTTCTCAGTTCATAACTTATGTTGTCACCCGTGACAGCGATTGCCAAAAAAAATCCAGATTGCCGTAACATGCCAACCACTTTCCCCCTCGCCAGTAAATGTCAACAAAAAAATCTAGTTGTCAATCATGTGAGAATAGCGTCAAAGACTGACATTCGTTTTTCGAAAAGATGGTGACCATTCACCGCCCCTGTCATGATTGACAACTCCACCAAGACCGACTCAGATTTTTTTCGAAATTCAACTCAAATTCTACAAAAGTCAAAAATATCTTTTCAAACTACTACGCAGTGGGATTCCAGGAAAAATAGAAATAAACCCTTCAACCGAACCTAATTCAATTCTAAACACAACACTCACCCTATCGCAACCAGAGAGAGATCCATGCATTCCACTAGAAGACCTGCTGTCGCTTGGCCAGCAGATTACATTGGAAAACCTGACTTAAGACACACTCGAGCTGTGTTTGCACGGTCGATATACCCAGCAGTGGAATGTGTTAACCCTTAAGGCATGGAAATCGATAGAACTGACGTCAAAGAACTATACATGCACTACGGGTGCATAGGGGGATGGGATGGTAATTAGTCTCCGGCCCAGAGTGCAATCCAAACCCGTTCTTCCACCCCAGGAGAGGAAGATGTCTCCTTTCCTTTTGTTATTTAGATTTTTTTTTAGTTAACACTTGAGTAATGGTGATGCAACAATAGAAAGAGATTCTCAAGTGGGGAAAACATTCCCCCACCCTGTTTGTACACATTTCACAGGTAGGCGCACAAGGACAGCAGGATCGATTCAGAAAAAAAAAAACAAAAAATAAATAAATAAAGAAAGGAAGAAGAAAAACCCCACAAGGAAAACAAAAACAAAGAACAATCTTTCTCTCAAGTGCATGAGTTGCGTCAGCGTCAATTCTCGCACACAAGGGGTAAACGAAGCAAAAAAAGAAATCAAAGTCTCACTAGGATACTGCGCAGTGTGTAGCGGTTTTTTTTTGTTTTTGTGAAAATCCTTGAAACGTACTATTGGCTCTGTCTGTCCCCTTGAAATGTACATATCGCCGACTTGTTCTATCCGTTCGCTGTAGTGCTTCGAACTAGGGTTCTTGAATTGGCGCTCTGATGCCGTCACACCGCCCGAATTGAACGTTACATCACATAGGACGCATTATTTTATTCTTTGTTGTTGTTGTTGTCCCTATGTCCTGGCAAAGGAAAAGGCAAAGGCAAAGGCATAGATGATGATGATGTTGTGTCGTGTCATCAACCTATTACGCGTTTCAACTTTCCGCGCGCGTTTTGCGGGCATCATTTCATGAATAAATAAAAATTCCTTTTCCGTTCTGTTCGGAAGGGGGTTGGTTGGTTGCAAACGAATGGCGCAATTTCAGGGATGAATGGGGGTACGACACAAAAGTTGTTACTGGACGACGGCTGGGGTAATGGAATCAGAAAAAACCCAAGAAGGGGTGCACAATGCAGTGACGTAAAAGAAAGGATGAGGAACACGCACGCATACATGTACTGGCAATTCGTCCTAGAAACAGAAATTGCATAAAAATCGATTGCAGTACGTGTACCCGTAAGTAGAGGGACAAAGAGCTGAAAAGCAACACATGAATGTGGCCAACACGCAACCATTGTTCTGGCCCATGATTGATGATAATGATGGGAAATTTAATTAAATGGTAATAACTGATTGTTTCTAATTTCGATAATCGATTCGCCTTCTGTCCAATTAGTTCGGCTAACCAATTCTTAATCCATTTAAAAGGCCATCATCTGCTCCGAGTGATTGGACACGGGTTGTCGAAACCTCTGCATGGGTGTTTGCTTGAAGATTTCCAATATCCCACGACCACGGTGTCGGGTTAATGCACAATGGCGTCTGAGATTTCGATATTCAAAGTGACGTACTACAAGGCTGCGGACTTTCACCGCTATTGTTTCGGGCAGTGGTTTTCTGATGTTCTGTGGAATATTTTTTCATTTTAGTCGAAATGGCCAGCTAATGGATTTGGATACGTGAAATGCGTTAGGTTAGGTGGATGTCCCCACTCAGTGTGACAGATTTAGACAGAAAGGTGTATCCAAGGTGATACCACATCTGGAGCAAATGGTATTACCAGCAGTTTTGGGTTGGGTTGGGTGGTTGTCCCCGCTCGGCAGGACTTAGACCAGCGGAAGGTCCATTGTGATACCACTATGGGAAAATACATGAAGACTCTTTATTTGGGATCACAGGCAGGGTAACCGGTTTCGGTATAAATCCACACCGAAGATGTATGTTTCGCCATCTAAGCATTAAACCAGTTTAACCAGGTGACCAAGCTCTATATTTCGCTGGCTAGATCGATTAGATCTGTGGAGAAGTACTCGCCTAGGGTTGTTCTTTTCTCAGAACCGATAGATAAGGGAGGACAGTTGCACAAGAGATGTGTCATGGTTTCCTCCTCTGCCTCGTCTTTACAGCTTCTACAGAAATCGTTGGAGGGAGCACCAAGCCTGCTGGCATTTACTACTTTTCCGTTTTAAAAGGAAAGGAATTCGTAACAAATTGCAATGTCCCACCCAAGGCGGTTCATGATTTGACATAAGCAGGACTCCCACTGATCAAATTTTTCGGTAAAACTTGTAGGATGATCCTTGATAAGTGTGAAACTCAGACAAACATTTTCATTTTGTATGAATGGAGCCCGGCAGGACCACTTAGATCTTCAAAAAGAGTTTTCCTTATCACACCCAGGTTTGACAACACAAAAGCGAGTTCGATTCTAAGATTACAATGCCATCTACAGTATTGGTTCTGGTCATCATTCATTTTCACTTTAATGGTACCAAAGTAACAAGTGATTGACGCCGCGTTTCCAATATTTGTGCTGTCAAAACGCTAAAGTCAAAGGTTGCTTGCATTCAAAATGACGTTGTTGAGGTGAAGCGTGAGGAAAAAAAATGCAAGCCCCCCAGAGATTTAAGAGCCTGTTCACACGCGTGTTGTTCGAGATTGTTACTCATATCTGAACAATTTCGTAGATTTTTCTTTGACGTATTAGTAGTTGGTACCAAATGAAATTGGTTAGGTTTTACCAAAAATATACTTTTAAAGGAAAGTTAATGCTTTTCACGGCAAGCAAATTGGTTTACTGTCGTATTTCTATTGTTTACTTCGTAAATTACTCATGTTGTCACCCTTTTGTCAAGTGACAGCGCTTGACATTGCCAAACGTCAAAAAAATCCATCAAATTTCACAAAATCTAAAAATGTGAATTGCGTAACATGTCACCTCTCCACTCTCACCGTAACCTGTAAACGTCAAAAGAAAAACCAATCGGAGTACTCTGTGGGAACAGGCTCTAACACGATTGAGCATAGGTGAGGTAAGCATCCTATGACTCATAACAAAAAAACAAGTCTTAAGCAGGTAAGTATCAGTGAACACTGATATTCAATCTAAAGTTTCAAACAAACTTGCACCCAAGTCGGAGAACGTTCCTCTTTCTGTACGGATATGCATTTAATTTCGCTACAACAGCAAAGTAGTACAATCCTTGTAAGTTGACGTTTCATCTCTGTCACATTTTGTCACTTCGAAACCACTTTCAAAACAAATATGAAAGAAACAATAATAGAGACAGAACTGCTAATAAAACAGATATTTTCTGTACTTCACTATGTCTTCCCACATTGACAGTGACAGTCAAACAAATGTCAACTACACATTTACTGCCCATCTGAAGCATGTTTAAAGCTTAGCACCAACAAGTCTTTTGTCCCATTTGACAGTAACAGTCAACTAATGGAAAGAAATGTAAACTGCAGATTCTACTTCACGTTTAAAGCTTTAGCATAATTCTTAGTCTCATGCGGGGCTACCTTCAAGTAATGATTCAAGTAGAATCGAGTCCCTGGACAAATGTCATTGAACTTTAGAGCTCTCCCATGCTCTGAACTAAGGAAACCGAGGATTTGCTTTTTTTCTTTCTTTGAATGTTAAACAAACTTGACCACATACCTCTCACATAACTGCTTTTGTTTCACTTTAAAGATAAATCGCGTATTTTAACAAAACAAAATTCTACAATCGCCTTAAGGCTTTTGCCCGAAATTTCTTTGATTCAAATCACAAGAGGAGGAGCACAACAAGATAAACGATGTCGACAAGTTGAAGAAAGTAGGCTTACTGACAGACAGACATCCTCACCTCCAATCGTTCACCGATTAATTGCATGCGTTTCTCTATTCTAAATGAGTTTGTTCTCTGCTACGTGGATTTCATTTCACCACTAAATAATTTCATCATGTTTAGTAATACGACTAAGCGGCGGTACATTGCAATTTTCGAAATGGATTTGTCATTCATTGTGTAATGGAGCACTCTCCCGCGTCACGTTAGCCAAAGGAGACAATTTTTTTTTTTGTTTTCCTTAAAAGTAATTTCCCAATGGGTCATCATCGTGTGTGTATGTCTGGTTTGTAAAGACTCCCTAACCGTCGATAGCACAAGGGAAATGCAGTCATACTATGGCACGCCGCACGTACCTACATACAATAAGGCGAAGGCTTCAATCTAAAGGCAGCTCTACTGCATTGTTCTCGTCTAAACAATGGCCAAAGCCAAAATACAAATCGATTTCAAAAAAGAGAAAAACTTCAAGAAAGTATCCAAAAGAAAGGAGGTTTGGTAAAATTTGAAGGCATATTATGGCTTCCATCCCATGTACGGTGGGCTTAGAATGAAAACCGGGGGGCGGGGCGAGCTAAATTGCCTCAATATCTTACCCCATCGCACCACCGAAAGTATGTACATATGTATATCAAATTAAGGTGGTTTTAATCACCTTCCACAGACTGTTAACAACATGCAATCCATCATCTGGCAACTTTCGGACAATCCAGCACACCAGTCGCACGAACAATGGCCATAAAGATAGGCAATACCATCGAGTAGTTACATATCTCTGGACAGTACCGCCTCTAGTACTTTGGAAATAATATAACTTTTTCGAGTAACCTGGAATTATGGTTTTCTAGATTGTTATAGATACATGGGTTCACCTGTATCATTAATACCTGTCGATCAGAGTACACAGTAGCTAGTGTGCGATGAAAGCTAGGTGCGAATACGAAGTGGAATTACTTCACAGACATAGAGAGGTACGAGTACGTATGAAGTAAGAAACTCGTCGGAGCAGTTCTTTCTTTCATTCCATGTGCAGGTTCTTTGTTTCTACGTAGTATATCTCCTGGGGAACCGAGCATTGCTTTGGCCCCTAGGCAGTGCCCACCTCATTACATATGGTCTCGGCTGGCGCAGCTTCTGTCGATCGCGCAGGTTAAGTACTTTTTTCCGCTTCTTCTGCTTAGTTTTTCTGCAATCAGTTGGTAGTTTTCACTAGAAATGTATCTCTGAGATACTCTGCTGCGTTTGTTTATGTTTTGTTGGTAAGTTTCTCTTTTTTTTGTACTTTTTGTTCGACGACTGTCTGTTGGATTGTCTCGCTGGTACCTACAACCTATGCTGTCGTGAGGAGGGGGTTTTCTGTTCTTGTTCTTGTGCTTAGAATGACTAATATACGAGAGTGGAAACTTTTATCTACCTACTTCAAGGTCTGACTGTTCTGCGCGCAGCTGATACGGGTCTGTTGAGTGAAAAAGAACTGAAAAAAAAACACAATCTCGTGCAGAAATCCAAGCAAACAAAGAAAGGAGGATCGCATGGCTTTGTTTGGAACCAAAAACTGACATTGATTTGGAAATGGTCATACAATGGCCATGACGGTGGTGTATGCCGTACGCCGTACGCCATGTTGCAACGCTAAATACAATTTTGTGGGATGAAGGATCAGTGAAGGATTTATTGTAAATAGCTACCTGGGTGAGGAATATGATGTTTGCCATTCAAGGGAGGGTGGAATTCGGTACAGATGCCTGGTTTATGTGCAGGGGATGGTCTGCACCTTTAGCAAACCGTGAAATTGTGCGCTAGGTCATGTCTATGTTGTTAATATGGAGATAGTATCTGGGTTTTTCTGTGCTATTTACTTTGGAATCACCCAGGTCACCCATCATTTACTCATTTTTCCATTACTTGGCTGCTTGTAGCATTTTACGTTGAATGATCAAGTTTCGTACAGTTTCGGCTATTTTAAGCGACAAAGGGACTTAAAGACACAAATCTATGTATAAATGAGTCACTGGCCCGTACCCCGTAGAATGACACACAAGTCAAGCAATTTAGTCGATAAGATTCTACTTGGCAGGCTGGGGCTTGGTGTGGAAGCATGACTGTAACTATTGTCTGTTATGACGTTAGTTCAAATCCACTTATATTTATCAGCAAAGGTGATTCTGATAAACTAGGTTGCTAGGTAATAAAAAAAATAAATACTTGGCGCTACAGGTCGATGGGACCCAGGGCCTAGCTTCTCACAACCATTCGTGTTGTGCGTGTTACATTCTTTACACGAATGGAAGGGGCCTACTGTTTAATGCCGTGTCCGAAGGGCAATTTGTTATTTGAGAAGCTTTCTCGAGACAGTTGTACTCTCGGATGTTTGTCAGACGCTCGCGAGAGGTGGGGCCGTGAAAAACTTTTAGGTGTTCCCCGACTGGGATTCGATCTCGAACCCCTTGCTCCGTAGTCCAACGCACTAACCACTGAGCCACGGCGCCCACTAGGTTGCTAGGTACTTGATGGGAAAACATGCAGCGATTATATAAAAAAAGTAGAGAAGGTAAGGCAGACCCTATGAGAATAGCTACTCGCCACCAGTAAGGTACCTCCTTACATCCAGCTCTGATCCATTTTGGCAAAAGAAAGTGACAGACAAAGCTGCCATTTTCGAGAAATTAACAACTGAGCCTCTATTTCCTATCTACACAGAGCGGAGGATAATTCACAAATGTTCATCTTAGCTGGAGGATTGGCAAAATTATATGACTCTCTGGCTATATGCTTATAGATGCTTCTTCTCAATGTTCACAGTCGTTTGTCTATATCCAAACGCCAAGGCTCTGGAGGTACTAATACAGGCAACTGACAGACTATGGCAGACTTGTCGGATGGCGAAAGGAATGTCCATTCTATCAAGTTAGTGCTGCGAAGGCCAGGTGTCGAGAATTCCTTTCAGACAACTAGTAAGTAAGGAGCAGAGGCAACAGATATTCAGCAGAATCCATATTCACTGAACTGAGAGACTGAGAATTCTGGCAGCACATTCCGCATAGTAACCAAGAAAAAGCAAAGGAAAAGCAAGCAAGGCACCCAGCGAGAGTATAGAGGAATTGCTTCATCAAAACAGCAATGGCCATCCAGGACAGATACCCTTAGATGTCCATAATAACCTGATAGCAAGGAAGTAGTACCATGAAATCCATCAGACAAAAGCGTTGCACTAAATGCTGTTACGACACCACAAAGTAGAACTGGTGTTAGGTCTCGAAGATAGGAATTAAGAAGAAAGAACAGAACGGTAGACGAATTGACAATTGGATTCTAGCACGCTGTGAGAACCAGTGAAGTTTTTGCCCTTTTACTGCTACCAATGAGTGAAAAACGAGAGTCACTTCCAAAGGCGACACAAGTTTGGCCAAAACTTGGTAAGAAAATCTGATTCACACAGACAAACCTTCTTTTCCCAAATTCACTGCTTGAGTCACAGAATCTGGGTTCTCTAAATAACTAACTGGGTCCAACGAAATCTTCAGGAACTGTAGGGACGGACACTTAGTATACTAGTGACCTGCTTTGCTTGAACAATATCTCTAGACAACCGCGGAGTTATACCGAGGATAAACTGCTTCAAAATCTGTTCATTGATACAAACTACGCTCTTTATTCCCTTAAGCAGCTCCCACTACCTCCTAAGGTCTACATTTGCCGCCCTGAGTTCATCTGTGGAGCAGACCTTTTTATTAATAGAACCAACGCATGGATTTGGAAGGAGTTCTCAGATCAGTATGTGGCCTCTAGAAAAGGACAACTAACTATGGTCACTCTATATGTAGGCATTCGTGAAGCAACTATGAATGAGATCGGTATCGAGTGCGACAGACAGGCCAAATATCGAATAGTAGTCTCACACTGTATGGTGTTCCTGGTCACTTAAACGTCCCAAAAAGTTGTGAAGTAGATGGAGTAGCCAAAAGTTACACTGAACAGAAGCTCTCGCTTGACCAAGGAGGAGTTCACTTACCCATTCGAACAATGGCCCTGCACTAGATGTAGAAATCTTAATATGTACATGCAACCACCAATCAAACAGGCGAAAACTCAGAGATCAGAGAGAAGAGCCGTCAGAGCCACTGCTGAACACGTTTCAGCCACATAAACATGTACATGGAGTCTAGCACAACCCTTAACACGGACTACCAAGGATCCATAAATAAGTTCATCCCTCCAGGGCATAAAAAGTCAAAAAAAAAAAAAAAACAAAGCCAGTCAGGCAAATGACAGATCATTGTGCGTCAGTCTGACACGCCCTTGAAATCCCACCCAACGACTTCCCGCGTAGCTGCATGAATGGAGAAAAGGTACAATTACCACATCACCTACTTTGCAGATGACCTACGTTGTCCTCAAGAAAGCGGATTCTGTGTAAAAACTTCTTCAAAATCAGTAAAATCTGGAAGCTAGTCCAAGAATCTAAACAGATCCGTTAGTGACAAGTCTTGTAAGTGTATCCTAACCCAAGCCTTTGTTCATTCGTTTACGAACTTCCTGTCAAGAGAATCAGGTGAACTTTGGTCTGACTGCCATAACACTATCACCATTTTATCACTAGAAAAACGTCGTCAAGTGCTACTAGAAATGACATCTACACTTCTCACCGCACTTATTCTGTAGTAACCAGGTTTGTGGCCAAAGATACTTGACATCTTTTGCTTCCAACTCCGTTCCATTTCTTAGAATCAAGTTTAGACTTTGGGTTGTTTAAGATTAAAGAAGCGCTAGATGGGCCCTATTACCAAACAACCAGACTATCTTTCACAAATGAATTCTAGAAACCATCGACATTTTCACAATCACCCACGAAATCCGGTCTACAGAGTTCTATGATCCAAGCCAATGGACATACTCAACTGCTAGGTACTAGGCACTATCTACTTATCTCCACATCTGTGCATTTGTATATGAAAATGAATAGATAAACCCAAAACAAGCAAAACCGATCTTATCTTATCTCAAAAGCCATTTACCTCTGGCACTGGCACAAACGGGTCATTGTTTTACCCCCAAAATGTCATTGAGCCCAATCCAATCAGTCATGGTGGGGGTCCTTTGAAAATTGCCCCCAAAAACAACTTGAACTTCTCGTCTTCCTTTCTCTATCGTTCTATCGGATTTCGCCGATTAAAACTATTTTCATCAAAAGAAACCACAACCAGGCCTCCAGTTTCAGAGAAGACGAGTAGAATAGAAAAAAACGCAACCAAAGCAGTAGCAGTAATTCTAGATACAGAAAAAACTTGCAAACAAATTCTGATAATCAAAATAGATATCATTACCAACTGGGCACAGGTGGCCCCTGTATCTACTGCTGTATGTACACAAAGAAAGCATGACCTGGCTGGGTTCGCCATGGTAAATGGTGATAATAACACTGCCTGCCCCATAGAGTGGCAAAACTCACAAAAAAAAAAAAAAACTATCTATGTATCTGCTGCTATGTTACTTAGTACCTGCGCGCCGAAGTTAAGTAAACATACATATCTATGTATCTACGAGTACATACAACTTCTCACAACATAACAGAGAGATGAAGAATTTCACGAAAAAAAATATATATATTCACACATACATGTATCTAGAACCCTAATTTCCCGCAGCCACCACATAACGAGAGGAGGAGAAACACAAACCATGCCCTCTCCTCCCGCCCAGCGACACTTGTTTTAAACTAACAATTAACAATTAGAAGTTAAGGACTCACCTTAAGTTATTTGCTGTTCGCTTAGATGTTAATCCTTATTGCACATTCAATACAAAAAAAAAAACGGATTCCTTCCAAAATCCTTGAAACAAAAAAGAGAAAACAAAAATTACTCTGACTGTTCCTGTGGCGAGAATGAATGGGAGACGAACAAGAAAAAAAAGTCTATCAAGTGTTTAAAGATTTTTCCTTCATTGCAGAAAAAAAAAACCAAAAAAAAGGAAGAAAAATACATCCTTTTCCTTTGTTTAACTATGTACATGTGTCGTACGTACGTTTGTGTGAATAGAAATGATTAAATGATCGAAAAAAGGAGGAAGAAAAATTAATTTAAAAAATATTTACTTTTACTTTGATTTCCTTTTCTCCTGAAGGATATATTGCTGGATCTCGTTTGGTGTTTTATTTTGGAAAAGAAAAAAAAACTGTATGTACACACTTCTGTTTGTATTATGATGGTGTTCAACGAACTTGTTAAGCGACGCTCTCTCAGCTGACTGGTGTTTTGTACACAAAAAAAAGATGTAAGAACGCTGGCTGGCTGCTGGTGCTTGGCCGATGATGGTTGAGGTTGAGAATGAACACAAACACACAGCGAAGGGAGGAATATGAAGGAATTGGATAGAAATGAATCGTGCGCACATAACAGCTGAGTTGTGTTGTATTGGTGTGGGATGGTTTGTTTTGTGTTCGGCTGGATGAGGACGAGGCAGTGCAACAACAAGGCTGATACTGGAATAAGGATGGAAAGTGGAGATAAACGGAGAGAGGGATCGGCAAATGTTGCCCTGGCAGGTCAATAGTAGTTTAAGTAAGTACTATCTGTTCTGAAGGGAAGAAGTATCTGGAATCATCGTTTTGGAGTGACAGCAACTTTGACTGTCAAAAGTGTGACTGTCAACCTTAGAGGATTCAACTCCTGCAAAAAAAACAATGTCAATCAGGCTATTGACAGATCATTGTGCGTCAATCTGACACACCCTTGGAATCCCACCCAACGACTTCCCGCGTAGCTGTATGAATGGAGAAAAGGAACAATTACCACATCAGATTACCACATTAGAGGATTCAACTCCCGTTTTTCAAGCCTACACTACATTTGAAGGAATAGGTGGAGAATAGGTATCGACAATCAGTGGTTCGCCGTGGCTCAGTGGTTAGTGCGTTGGACTATGGAGCAGAGGGTTCGATGTTCGAATCCCAGTCGGGAACACCTAAAAGTTTTTCACGGCCCCACCTCTCGCGAGCGTCTGACAAACATCCGAGAGTACAACTGTCCTGAGAAAGCTTCTCAAATACCAAATTGCCCTTCGGATACGGCATTAAACAGTAGGCCCCCTTTTTTATCGACAATCAGGCGGCGCTTACAGTCTTTCTCAAGACCTTAACACCAATTAGAAGTAGTTTGAGAATGTAAGACCTTTTTGATTTTGGTCACAAGGTTGAGCTCATTGACACTTGCTTAGATTCCCAGTCAGACTGGAAATTGCATTGAGTGAGATCTTCGATGAGATTACTAAGCCAGGTTTGGAGGATGATTTCTTGCGACCTGAAACTGCCTTGGCTTCGATTGGCTAGCTGGTATCGTACAAACGCGATTCGATGTGAACCAAGTTCCCAGGATGCCTGATGCTCCGAAGGGTTGTAGGAAACCTGCGAAATTCTAGCAGAAAGGACTCTAATTTTTAGATTCTTAGTGTGATAAGCTTAGGAGATCACTGTCCAAGACTGTTGTGGAAAGGGCAAAGATACTTCGTATCATTTCCTTTGTGATTGTCCTGATTTCTTTGGATCAGGTGGGAGACAATTCAGCTGGGAAATGATGAGTGCTGACACCATTAGCTAGAAGGCTAATCCAATAGTGCAGACACTTTCATCTGAGTGCTCCTAAACCCTAATTCCAACGAGAGACTGGCCTACATTTGAAATTGTTTTGAAAGGTTTTTCTCATCTTTGCATTCTGGAAGGCGAAAAGTTACAAACACAAATAATTCATCACCCAACAGATCCATGGGATCCAGGGTTTAGCTTCTCGCAACCACTTGGTGTTATATTTTCTTTACGAATGGAAGGGGCATACTGTTTAAAGCCGTGTCTGAGGGGCTATTTGGGAACGAACTTCGAGCCCGTCTCTACGACGTAGTCCTACGCACTTGAGCACGGACAAATGTTGAATTATAGACTGATTATCATTAACAGAATCTACAAGATATTGGTAGATTGGATACATAGGTGATATTTGTCCTTGTTTGCTTGGTGGGACTTTTCTCTAGGATCCGAATGTTGTATAAAAGAGTACTCGAAGCATACCCAGGGATTTGAATCTCTTTCTCTTTAGAGTCAAGCGTTTAAGTCCTTTTTATGTAAATCCATGATCATGATCGAAATGTAGTGGGAGAAAAAAAAACAGGAAGAAACACAAGGATGAATGCAATGAGTTACATGAATTACTTGCTCTTGTTTCAAAGAAAATGGGAATAGTCACGCTCACGATGTATTTCATGAAGATAGGCATATGTACACATGTGTACACACGCGAACAGTACACGTCTTGCACAAATGGTTGCGTCGGTCCTGACAGCATTTTTGACGGAAATTACTACCAAAGACGTAGGATTTATCCGACTCCATTGAGATTTTAAGATAAGTACAGCAGAAATAAAACTATTAGGATTGGAAGTCTAGCTTGGGATGAAATGAACAACTTTTTGTGCCTGGCAAGCACAGTTTGGATCGAAAATGGCATTAGACTTGCATTGGTTGTAATGGTTACCAAAATCAAGAAAGCATCTGGCAAAATGATATTAAAAAGATTTACTGAGCGTAAGGATGGCGAATCAGTTCTGGAAAGTTTAACACTCGTAAGTAGATGTTCATCACTTAGGACTTAAGTCCTTTAACGTTATAAACCCAATGATAGAGTGAAAGGAAAGGGTATGGGGAGGTTAAAATTTGCCAGGAAAAGGAAAGGAAAGGAGTTAGGTGACGATGCGCGTTGACTTTAAATCTTTGAAAATCATAATTTCTAGGAAATATTGAGGGGGAAAAGTCATTCCACATATGTTCGTACTAAGTGACTAAAGAACGAGCTTCTAAATTTCACTGTGAGCCCGAGAATAGGTATCAATAGATGAGTGTATGCAGAAGAGGCCGCTCGTGTAGTACGATTATACTGACGGACAGTATAAGAAATTTTTGGTTCTTCTGTTTTTTGAGGACAAATGTAAGCTGGCTTCAGAACTTGAATGCCAAACTCTTCAATGGTAAATGGCAACAATTCCTGCTCTAGTTCAAATCTAATTAAATGAGAATAGGAGACAAAAAAAACCCTCCCTTCTAGACGGACAAGAGAAGTGGTATGCCAGATTCTCATTGCCTTGTTGTACATATTAGAAAAATGAGAAGAAAAAAGGTAAGAAACCATCTTAGTTCTCACTGGTAGCCAGAAAATGTTCAATGCAGAACTATATTAAATTAAAATTTAATAAAGAAACGAATAGACTTATCTACTTATGAACATGGAAACAAACAAGCCCAGGGTCTAGCGCCAAGCAAGCCAATTAGAAAAGGAATCACAAACCCCACAACCAAGCCAATAGAAGTAAATTATGTCTCCAACTTCATGAGCAACTAAGGGCAGAAATACTTTATTGGAAAACGAATGGGCTGCAGTCATGTTTAGTTGATACATGACCAACTTTCTTGTCCGTAAGCCCATTTCCGTCCTACAGGAATCCAAGAATTGATCTGTTTCCATCCACAGAATACATCTTTTGATAAGTAGAGCGTACTACGGTGAGATCTGTAAATCTATGGATACAAAGTGACGAGACTTCTCAGAGTCTGTATTGCTGTACATATGTTTCTCCAATGGTTAGCTTTAGGCCAGGCGACACAGGAACTTTAGACAACTGGTGGCGATCTCTAGACGTTAAGTAGTATTTTTCAATGGATATGGAGGCGATGAGCATAGCCATGAAATCCTTTTTTACTTCCCAGTTCCTAGTTGGTTATGAATATGTTATCTTCGACTCATTTTTGCTGATGGGTTGGGCTCTGTTTCAGATTCTTTCAGCGATAAATCAATTTTAACTTCGATCCTTCATGGATCCTGGATGGAGGCAAACAAGGGAACCAGTCAACCTTCATTAAAACACTATTTTCTTGGTGCCATCTAACGGTACGGATTCGTAGATACAGTCAGTCTAAAATCTGCCAAGTGACTGTCTTTTAATGCCTTTCTTCACCTACAGATAGCCTAAATGGTTTTCTTTCAGGAAAATAAAAAAACAATGTATCCTTGATCCACTTTTTGAGATTTTGAGGGCATTTGTCGGTTCTTCTACTATTCTTTTCCAAAACTAGGTTCCATGTTATATTTTTGGTTATTCGCCAATCAATACTAAAACCAGATAAAGTGCATGAAACAACCTCCTCAGCAACACCAAATGAATTACCATAAATGAACTAAAATGAAAGTACTTCACAGATAGAGACAAAAAAAAGAGGAAGAAGGAAATGCAAAGCAAATGAATTTATTTGTTTACAAATGAGCATGAGCAAAGAATTGAAAATGAATTTTCACAACTGGGGAAGCGATTCACGCAATTGCAGTACATAGTTCATTTTGCATCTGTTTGTTTATTTCATCGGTTTGTTTGGAGCCGTATTCGTAGCTTTTCCCCTCCGCCGTTAGGTGTTACTTCACTTCACTTACTTTGTACATATATGCATGAGTTTGATGAACGCACACGACGATGTGTGTGGGATTAACCTTTATAAATTTGAAGAGGGGAAACGGAGAAATTACTGGGGCCGATGATGCGAACGCAAGAGTAGGTCAAAGTTAAATTTGTGCGTGGAGGGGAGGACAAGGCAACGAAGTGGAACTGGTAAAAGTGCATCTGAATTGGATTTAGGATGCAGTGTCAGGCACATTATAGGGATTGGGGTAGATTTTGGAATGAGTGTGAATTTTGGTTTTTCACTGTGCAGCCTGTAAAGAGAGTTTGTCTGGAACCTTGTATGAAGTGAAAAGGACTGTCGATGGGCTATGGAGTCCAATGATAATTATTACATGCAGGGGGGTGACTGCAGAACCACGAGGAGGGAGCAGTCTCACTCGGATCTCAATGGATCCATTGTGTTCCGGTAGAACCAACCCATTTTCGTTATGAATTTTAAGGTGGTTTTAGGGGGCATATGAGCTAGTTCGTAGAGCTGATAGAAAAATGTTTTCCCGAAGGGTTGGTGCCTGATTCTGCTGAGGCTTGGGCATTCGCAGAGGAAGTGTGCCATCTCAGTGTCGCCGCAGTCACTGCATTGGTCTGAGCTATTGAAATCTATTCTACTGAGGTGGGCCGCCATTGGGTTGTGGCCTGAGAGGATGTCGATGAGAAGGATGAGAAGGGTTAGCTGGGTTTTATTGAGAGACAGAAGCTCTTTGGTCCTTTTTTCGTTGTATTGGGCCCAAAGAAACCTCGAAAAACGATAGAACGACAGTGTTCTCCTCCTAGCGTTGGTCATGTTACGGAAGTCTGTAGAGATCCTGGAGTAAAGAAGCTAATGGGCTTCAACAATGTTTATAAAAAGCGCTGGCAAACCCTTGTAATCTTCGTAGGGCGAAAGAAATCAGCTCAGAATTCTCGTAGAAAGTTACTGCTGTCTGCTGCGATAATTTTGTCCAATGCACGTCCATATGCCTAAAGGAAACCTAAGATGAAGGGAATTTCCTAGATCAGCAGATAGTGCTGCTTTGAAAAGGAAATAAGTCAAGAAACGAGCCATCACCGTACCGACTCCTGTATCTAGTTAAAACTGATAAGTCTACAGAAAAATACGCTCCAAAGGGTGTACTAAAATCATGGTTGTATATTTGATCGGAGATCGGGGAGAGGGCGGTTGCAATACACGATGTTAAGAACGCTTTCATTTCGGCAGGTGGAAATCACGCCCTACTGTATGAAACCCTAACGTGAGGTGTACAAAGCTATTAAGAATTACATACTTCAGCTGCAGGCCGTTGATCTACTGACTCTAATGTCGGCGGCAAAGAAATACAACATGACAGTAGAAGCACTGCAAGGCTGGCTCTGTTCTGAGACCAGTGTTTTGGAGTGGAATCATCTAAGGTGTTAGTAGATCGTTGACAATCAAAATCATCCCTTTTGCTCTCTCTTAGGTGACCATCAACATGATCACCACTTTTTGCGATCGTTTGACGGAGAGAGTACAAAATGTGATCATCAACTTTGACTATCAAATGCATGACACCTTAGAGAGTTCCACTCCTGTGCTAAGTCTTGCGCTATGCGCATCAGTACGTCGCACTAGGAGAATTCCCAGAAAACAGGGACAGCAGAAAAAGAAAACCAAAGACAATAGAGTTCATGCCTTATGTAGGAATTTCCTTTAAGGGGGATCTCAACTATGAACAAGAAACGTTTCATTGGTAAGAATCATGTCAAACGTTGATAGACCTCGGCACAGTAAGAACTGCAACTGGTAAAGGCCCTAATTGCAATGATACTGGACAATGATTATGTACACCAAAATCCACTTTGCTTTTACACTATCTTCCAGAAGAAAAATTCAAATTAGTTCTTGACAAGTTTTGGCCACTTCCATTCTCTGCTTATTATAGTTTTTGAGTATTTGGAATATCGGATTTGTGGGTGAAATCGCATGGCCACTTTCTTCCGGATAGCTATCTATAAGTTTTGTGGCCTCTCCGGTTTACTTTCCCATTTTTACCCGGGAAATCATTTCAAGTAATCCGCTGCCAATAGTATAGACATACCATTAAGCCATTGCTTCGCACCACAACCTGGCATCACTGCCCATAGTCATCTCCTTTACTTGTTGACGTTTGTGTCAACCACACGTGTTTATTTTTGCGTATCGCAGAAATATTCCAAATAATTTTGTTTTTCCTTAATAATTCCGTAAAAATCCCCTAAAATGGGTCGCACAAATCGTTCACGCAAACGCCGCGATGAAATGAATAAAATAAAAAAAGCCCGGAACGCAGCAAAGGAACTGGTTCGTCTAAAGAAAACCCTTGGCCTCATCGATGCCGATGGCAACGAGATTATGAAGGACGTTGAGGAGGTGGTCACCGTCAAAACTCCAAAGGAACTTAAATTGGTAAGCATTTCTATTCACTCAACGATTCAGTCATTCAAATACTATATACAATTTGTAGCAAAAAATTCTCAAAGAAAAACAAGAACTCGAGCATGAGTACGAAGAGCAGCAGGAGAAGGGTGAAAACATTACCGTGGTCAACGAAAAAACAGGCAAAAAGCACACCTACAACACGAAAACATTGAAAGACGAATTCGGTTCGTATCCACCGTGGTATAAGCCAAAGAAAACGGCAAAGAAAATCCGCAAATTAGAGCATTCTCGCAGGAAGCGCTTCCGCCAGGCGTGGACAACCATTAACGTACCACTGTAGGACCTAGGATGACCTTTTGCTTAGTTTTTTAGTCTGATAAGGAGAACGTGAATAAAATGAATAAAACACCAACTTACTTCGTCTTAAATGTAAGAATAAATTTATTTTCTCTTCTCCTTTCCAGCGTATATAGTAAAATTCGACTAAAACGATTAATTTCAACAAAAATACAGATTTCCATAAGTCCTAGGTGTGTTTGTGTGTAAAAATACATTAAATTCTCGAGGAGTAAAACTTGCGGAAGATGGCCACGGGTGCGTGGGCGTGTTTTCTTCTTTTTTTTTTTTGGTAAAGCAGCGAGAGAAACAGTTTTATTATCTTTAAGAGAGCACTACTAACAAGAAACAAAATGGGATGAAGCCCATTCACTGAACCGTACAAACACGCCACCGTCTACTACTGCCGACACCGTCCTGCGGTCATTCGTTCTTCTTGTCCTCGAGTTGACCGTTTGCGACATTTGTGTTTGTGTTGAGGACACTTCCTCCTGTGAAGCCTAGAATCCCACAGCTCACTGCGGCCAGACCGCCGACTTTCATACCCGCCAGGAGACCAATGGGTCCACCGACGCAGGTGCCTAATAGGGCGCCCACCACGGGATACATAGCCTTTTTGTAGGTAAGCGCTTGTCGCAGGTGCGCCTCACCCATTTGCACTTGTTCGAGAGCCTCTTCTGCGTTGTCAGCTATGACTTGCACCGATTCCGCTTGGTCGTGCACCAGAACTCGCACATCTTGGAACATACTGTGCAAGTCTTGGATTTCTCTTTGCAGATTTTCGAATTCCTTTAGGCAAGCTTGCCGCGCCACCAACTGATGCTCCTGCAGCTGGAATTCCGCTTGGATTTGTGGCAAACTGTCGCTTTCGTGTAGTGGAGAATTCTCATCGTTGTCGTCGGATTTAATTGTGCTCGTCGGGCTTTTCAATTGGAGTTCTGAAATGTAAACAAATTTGTAGAGTTTAAGTGAAGTTGTGCTCGTTCCGACGAGTGGAACAAATGAGATAGCTATCGCGTTGGTTTGGTCACCGTCATCCTTTCAAAAGCATATGGATCACCGGATTTCTTTGTGGTGAAAGATCATTGAAGTCTTCTTCTGAGGAAAATAAGCTCGACGCACGGAGTTTCTTATGTTCTCATACTGACTGCTTAAAAGCTGCCACAGCGTCGCCTGTGATGGGGGATGTTCATCTGTACCTACTACACTTTTTTGCACAGTTCATCAACAGGTATAATACCGATAGGCTCCGAGAGCCCCCAAGTGCACATCCCTCTTATAGAGATTCGTTCGAACGTATCGAACTCAAAGGACAGATTGGATTGGTCTCAGCAGTAGAGCACTACCAACCCCTCGAAGAGAAGAGAAGTGCAGCATACTGTAAGACGAGGCAAGAGTAATTCCATCGAGAAACTAGCCATTAAGACTGAAGAAACAGCTTCCGACCAAAGTTCCAAACTACATCTTGTAGAAGTACAAGAAGGAAATCCGCTAACTTTGCTGGAGGAACAGCTTGCCAGCGGCGATTTGGACCCAAGCTCACACAAGCCTTTCGCCTTTCAACCTTCCACCGTAATGAATACAGAAAGACCAGATAAACAACCCTCTCGGGTTACAAGACCAAGAATTACAAACTTGATCATGATGACTAACACCGTTTGCATAGGTTGCCTTTGTTGCAACGTGTGATACGAACAATTAAAGCGAAATATAAACGAATGACGATTTCCACGATGACTTGTTTGCTTCTCCCTTTGTCTCTCCAATAATGAGGAGTTTACCGTCGCCTAGTCTCAATGAGAAATGAAATGACGAGGAGATGTTCGCAAGAGTTATGATATTTATTCCATTTCACCCATAATCCGGAACTTTTTCCCCTTCTTTGTTCTCAGAATACTTGAAACATTCAATATTTGAAGGGCAAATACGAAGCGAGTGCAAATCTTTCTTGATATTGTGGCGACAATGTGACCATTGTGTAGAATTTATCTTATTCTCACTCCACAGGAGGTCAGCACGTCTAGCTTTGGAATTGCTGTGCTAATTATTTTATTTGCAGTACTCGAAGAAGCACTCTCTCAGCGAATGATTCCAATTCAAACATTGCCACGCTTACAATGCAACGAATATCAAATGATATGAATCTCCTATGTACCCACGTCGTTGTTTCCTTTGCAATTCAATTAATTTTTTGTGTGCGACATGCACATGTCGATGTTTGCTTAGTAAATACAAACATTTTGGAATAAAAACAGAAATGTGGAGCAGAACATTCGAAATCGTGGGAATCGGAATAGGCGGTAAATATTTTTCAAAACAATGAGGTCAGCGATATTGCGGTATCGCTTCTTATTGGCAAATATTTTCGAACGATTTCTCATGACTTGAAATGCACTATTTCTACTACTTTCTCTCAACGTTATACAAGGTTGTGTCTCATCGTCTTTTAACAGATTCCTGGGGATCAAAGTTCCAGCCGATCTGTTGATACAAAAACAAGTAAAAAAAAAAGGAGGAATCACGGTTCAAGATTGTTCACTTCTATTTCTTTACTTTTAGCAGAGCCCGTGTTTGTGTCTGCCCTGACATAAGCGAGAGTTTATTTTTCGCATAACTAAGATTGGTTTAGAGCACCTGTCCGAGGAAGACTTTTATTTTTGGAGCTCAACAGACAGACAGCAGCACGTTTTCTGGATGCAAACTAGCTTTTACCATAAATTAGGCACCTTTACCTTCTTGTTTAGGGTTTCTTTTCTCAGAATTCTTACACATTACCTAATTCTTTACGTCTGTTAAGATTCCAACCAAATGAGAAGACTATATTTCTTGTAGTCGAAGTACGCACGCCACGCACTTGCGAACGTATCGAGTCTAGAAGCGAAACCAAGTTCGGCTTTTATTTGATGAAATCCAGAGAACACTCAGCGGTCTCCTCAGTTACAAACTTTGGTATCTATCAGGGCAAGACTACATGAAGAGAGTTTTCGATTTACATTTATCAGCATGGAGCTAAAGAGTCTGCACCAGATGTGCAGAAACCGAGACGAGAATATACTTTATAATCGAGTTGAGGCTCTCAAGCAATTGGGTGAACAATTCAGTACATTGATGATGAATGGGCGAACAGATGACCAGCAATAGCATCATCCTTTGGATGTCGCAACTCAGCATACCGATTCACCTTGATAGAGACAGAAAACAGCTCCAAAATAGCCAAGAGAACCAGCCATACTTAGCCGAATGTGAAAAGAATTAAAGAAGATCTAAGGCATGAGGATGGTTTGGTTCAGCTGTTTTCTTCTTTTGCGTTTGATTTTGAAAACCTGAGCTCCAAAGTAAGAAAGCCACCATAACCTTCCGCTCGTGTAGGAGCATTTTCATGAATATGTTGGGAATGTATCAACAAGAGACTACATGACGCTTTATCTTGACATGCTCGCTTTATCAGCAAAACCTTCAAATCGTTTTCCAGGCAAAGTACTTAGAAGTTACAATAGCAGCACGTGAGACTTTTTGATATCCCTGGTCATGAAGGTATACCAGAGAATGAAAGAGCTGATGAACTGGATGAGAGAGGCTCGGCACTTAACCTGGAGCAAGCCGACTACACGGTGCAAGTCCTGAGAAGCAAAGCTCTAATGAAACTAAATAATAGATGGAGTTCTCTTACCACATGTAGCACATTGACTTAAAAAGAAAGGGATTCCCTATCTACCCTCATACGAGTGATGACGGGGCACAACATTCTGCGACAACAGTGATAAAAATGGGTCTACAGACGCGAACAAGAACGTCAACGCATGAAAGTCGATGAGTAAGTGGTACTGTTGTGCTTGAGCAGTGTTTCTAGAATAAGCAACAATTACGCATTTAAAACATTCAATTGAATCCTGCTCCAGGCAAATCATCAACGTAACTAATTGCTTCTTTTCTTCGTAGGGAATGGAGTGAGAATTTTGTGTTGTTACCGCATAGACCTAAGCGTCGTCAATGCCCTCCAACCCTAGAACAACATCTTTGAATTGCTTAAGGCGAGTGATTAAGGCATACATACATACCAAAGTGTAAAGAGCCCTATGTGTCATTCGTCTGCATAGCCCAATGTCGTGACGTGGTCGTGACCTATGAATTAACCAACGACCAGTGGATAATTTTTGGCAAGCTGCTTACAGAGCTCAGCAATCGATACCAAATTAGTTTGATTACCCTTCGAAAAGTAGGTTATGTACTGGCAACAAAGGCCTTGGAGAGTTTGACTCATTCGACAGTCGCACAGTCCAGTGTGAATTTATATGCAAACAGAATGCAGTGGTGTTTTTCCAGACCAGAAAACCCATAGACACAGTCCAGTGGACATTCGATATCGATTAGCTCAAAGATAAAGCATTTGTTGGGAAGATAGGGCTCTGCTGATACACTTATCATTCGAGAAAACTAGATAACAATGCGCCAGCATCACAGAGGACAAATCGATAAAAGAAAAACAGAAACCCCTATGATTCGGGCGCACCCTGAAAGGAGTCCAGCTTACATCACACCCAGAAATAGCCTTATCTCATTACCAACTTCTTTCGGGCGAGAAAAAAAAAGAAGAAGAAAACACAACTCACCCAAATACTCCCTCATTCCCTCCATGGCCTTGTGCTTCCCAGCGGACATCATCTCATCGAATTTCTCCCGATCCTCGTCGCATACCTTCTCCCTGAGGATGTCCATCTCCAGCATAAGGTTCTTCAGCTGTTTGATGACCCGCATCGCATTGATTTCCTCTTTCTTGATCTTTGTCCAGTCGCCCAGCGCCAGGCATTTCTCAATGTTTGACTTGTGATTCTTCAGCAGGCCCAAGTGGTGCGGTATGGCAAGGTCGTTGAATTTTCGTATCGAAATTTCGGCCCGTTTCAGGGGGATTCTCTCGACGTTTTCAATTTGTTCGCCCATTTCTGCGTGCTGTGCAGCAATTTGCTTCAATTTTGTGTTTAATTTTTGCGAAGAGAAAAAAATCAGTACACCGAAAGTTGTTTTGACATATCTTTGCGACTGGTTTTTGTTTTTCCTTTTCTGATAGACAACTGCGCGCAACGTAAACGAGACAAACAACAGAGTGGAACACAAATATGGTTATTCGCGAAGGGAGGGAAGAGAAATGAGGAAATTTGTGTGTCTGACTGCAGTGGCAGAGCGATGAGGGCGGGATGTGTTTTTGTTTTCCACTTGGGAATTTTTTTGACTTGGTTTGTTTGTGTTGGTATTATACGTCTTTGTTCGACGTTAATAACATTAGTTAAGTTGGCTGTGGTTCGTTGGGATTTGTAGGGGTTTTCATGGCGGCCGGATGTGCACTGAAATGGAGGCTGAGAACTGTTATTCGAGTCACTTGTTCGAACTGTGTTCAACATTCGATTAACAAGTGTTTTTCTTCGACTAGTACACGATTTATATTTTAGAACACAACTCGTGGAACCGCTTTTAACATTTTCGTACATAAAAGAGTAATAAGCATCGAAGTCTTCCGCATTTAGATACACTTTTTCAACATTTACGAGCTGTTGGACAAGAGTTACAAGAGTAAGTCATGGAAAAGCAGGTCTTAGGTGATTTTAATAGAATATCGACCTCCAGATCGATACACTATCCACCAGACTTATTACTTTACGATCGACAGAATGGAACCGTCCAATTTGATACATTTCCCAACTATTCGAGTAGCGAAATGACTAAATGGTGACCAGATACTAATGAGACCTTTTCCAATTGTCATGTTTAAGCAGCTGTCAAAGACATCCAGCTGTCGGGTTTGCCATTCCATTATACATCGTTTCACGCTTGCCAAACTTGAGGAAATTATTGAAAAAATATGGAAATTCTGGCTCGTCGTGACATCGCTCTTCATCATGGCTTCAGTGCGCAGGCAATTCCTTACACCGTGGACAAGCGTACAGTCTTTTGGACCTTAAACCACCAACCAGACAGAGATTGGGTATCGCCAGAGAGTCAACCTGGCTTATTCTCCGGTTGGATTCGGGCCTATATCCGTATAAAATTGTGCTGACGCAAGAATTGAAGCTGGACGACCATAGACAACGCCGTGAGTTCGATAACTGGGAAATGTCGACCGGAGATCCAGATTTTCGCCAAAAAAAAACATTTTCTCGGACGTGGGCAATTTTGTCTCACGGGCTATGTCAACAAGGAGAATTGCCACAGGTGTTTGACCGAACTATATTGCTTTCGAAATGAGGAAGAAGACAGCGTTACCGTGAATGGCTTCAGATATAGAGCCGATTTTCTGTGGCCAGAACTCGACAACATCGATATATCCGAGATGTAGTTTCAATAAGACGGTGCTACATGCCATACAAGCAACGCAACGTTTGAACCCATGAAGGAGAAATTTGACAACTGGGTCCTCTAACGGCGAGCGACCACCAGTTGGCGGCCAGTACCGTGCCACTCGTTGTTAGTTTATGCTAAAAAGCCAACCACTTTGGACGAGGTCGGTGCCAACATTCGAGACGCTATTGCCGGAATAACGCCGCACATATTGGACCGAGTCATCAAAATTTTGACCGATTTCTTGAGCCACTTTCAGCCATTGTAGCGTCAAAAGAAAGCCAGGATCAATGTCATATCTCTCACCGCTGTTGTTCCATTTAAATTGTTTCCTTGACGTACTTATCTGGTCACCCAAACCTTCTTATACCCAAAAGTTCATGAACGGATAAACAAAGACCGCGAGGATACTAAAATTTCGTGCGACTACGATCTACAGTGAAGTGTCCCCCTTAATTTCTTACGAGATCCTATATCGTACGAACCAAGTACTTAAGTCCTATGATCTTCGACCACACACTGCTGAAAAGTCATCACAGATAACCTCTCAGATGTGGTCGATTTTAACCGGACACCAGAACAAAACCTCTGGTTTCTTCCAAGAGGTGATAAAAGGAGCGATACAAGCAAAAGAAAAAGGGATAAGAGAACACCGGCTTCCCAAAATGAAAAAGAAGAGAATGAGATGCGGGCATGCTTGGGACTAGAATCGTTCAATTTATTCTAGGAAACAGCCGTTCAAAGACTGGTGACAGAGGAGATACTCCTTAAAGGCTTTTCAAGACTTTGTAGGGTCAAAACTGGTCTTCTCACATCTTGTCAAGACTTAGTTGTGTTGAAATTGAACCCAGTATGCGGATAACGTGCCAGTCAGAGATATTTCCATCAGCGATTAGTGAGATCATAAGCATAAGTTAAGAGTTTCAGTTTGAATCCAAATAAACATGAACTGATGGCTTCCACCATGAATTCATAACCAAAACTAGCTTTTTGCGACTTAGTCCTTTCAAAATTACATTCTGAGTGAGGCTCTTTACCTGTCTACAGCTACACGATGGCATCGAGACAATGGCAGGCTCAAAAATATAGAATACTAAAGATAACTACTGTAATTTGTAGGCAAAAGTCTGACCACTTACCGAAAGAAGTCTTAAAGTCTTGATATCACGATGTTTGTTCCTCTCAACGTCAGCCAGGAACTCAGGAATCATTCGCCGAATCACTGGACGCAAACACTTGTGGGACTTTTATTTCTAAAAGACTTAAATTTACAAAACCATAACACTGATCACACTGGCGAACTGAAAGCAGACAAGGGCTTCTTTTTTTAAAATTGGGATTGATTAGCTGACACACAAACAACTGGGGATTCCAGGGTACAGGGACAAACTACTAGCTTGACAAGGCACACTCTCAACACACTTCAACACTATTTAGAACCCAAAAGCTGTAAGGCTCTTCTTCAAACGAACTCACAATAGCTAACCGCCGCCGATTTTCATAGGACTTTCTCCCCGACGACGAAACGAAAAGCGCTCACAAAAACCAAATATGACATTCCAAAGGAAAAAAAATTGCGTAATTTTATTAACCAGCTACCTAACAATTTTTTGGTAATATTATCCGTTTAACGGCTAAATTATTCCCGTATTTGAATAATTTCGAACGACTCCCGTACAATTGGAAGAAGCCGCGGCAGCAACTTCAAATCACTCCCGTCGACTATTTTGATGACTTCGAACCGATTAAGTACTTAGAAACGAATCGCCAAACGTTCAAAATAAAGAAAAATGTAAAATTTACCGAGAATTCCTTGGATTTGATTTTTTACGAATTTTTTAACTGAATTCAAAGACGACGAACCGAATTCAATTCTACAACAAGTGCGCACACGTCAAATGACAGATTGAATACTGGCAAATGATCGGTAATGCAGTGGCGGTTATGCAGTTTAAAGTTTTATGAAAATTTTCGGTGGGTTTCGTTAAAACATTGAGGATATCGTATTGCATCCGTTTATGAGTCTGTCTGTCCGTCTTTTTAAGGATTCTAGTATGATTGGACGGAAAATATTTTATTTTTGAATATAAGGATGAGATACGGGTTAGACGAGTTGAATATTTTTTGAGGTTTTTGGCGCAAAGTATGCTCGGAACTGGCTTGAAATGGAGATTTCATTACTCTCATGAGAAATATGATTAAGAGGTGGTTATATGCGGAAGAACTTTGTCCAAAGCGGAAGAAGAGATCCTCAGTCGGTTCGAGAGAAAGATTCTTAGTATAATTTTCGGTCCTGTTTGCGTTGACGGGCTTTGGAAGAGGAGATTACACGAAGAATTATACAAGCTGTTCAACGACATGGACTTTGTTAGAAAATTGCGTATCAGTCGTTCGAGATGGCTAGGACATATAGAGAGAATGGACACCAATGTTGCGGCTTGCAGAGGCTTCGAATCAAATCCGGAGGGACAACGCAATAGAGGTAGATCTCGTTTTGGGTGGCGCGCACAAGTAGAAGGGGACCTCAACCGACTTGTAATGCGCACCTGGAGGCAGTTAGCTAAGGGCCAGGCCAACTGGAGAGACTTGTTGGTTGAGGCTCTCGAACTGTAGCGCCACTTTAGTAAGTAAGTAAGATAGATATACGGAAGAAAGGACATGGCATGGCTATACTGAACATTTTTTCCTTTCCAATATACTTAGCGAGGCTTTAGTAAGGCACGTATGTGGCTCTGATGCACAGAATCAGAATATCCGACTTCCATTGTGCCACGGGCACGCATATTCAGGATGTGCGTATCTGGGTCGGTGGCATAAGTGTAAGCCATTTATTCACACATTTTTGGACAGAAAATTTGTTGCTTTCCAATACACTTAGCGGGGCCTCAGTTCAACTCGTATGTGCCTCTAATGCACAGAATCAGAATATCTGGCTTTCATTGTGCCACGGGAACCCAGATTCAGGATATGCGAATCTGGTTCGGTGGCATAAGTGTAAGCCATTTATTCACACATTTGACAGAAAATTTTTTTCTTTCCAATATACTTAGCGAGGCCTTAGTAAGGCTCGTGTGTGCCTCTGATGCACAGAATCAGAATATCTGACGCCCATTGTGCCACGGGAACGCAGATTCAAGTTGTGCGTATCTGGGCCGGTGGCATAAGTGTAAGCCATTTATTCACACATTTTTGGACTGAAAATTTTTTGCTTTCCAATACACTTAGCGGGGCCTCAGTTCAACTTGTATGTGCCTCTAATGCACAGAATCAGAATATCTGGCTTTCATTGTGCCACGGGAACCCAGATTCAGGATGTGCGTATCTGGTTCGGTGGCATAAGTGTAAGCCACTTATTCACACATTTTTGGACTCAAAATTTTTTTCTTTCCAATATACTTAGCGAGGCCTCAGTAAGGCTCGTATTTGAATCTGATGCACAGAATCAGAATATCTGGCTTTCATTGTGCCACGGGAACGCAGATTCAAGTTGTGCGTATCTGGTTCGGTGGCATAAGTGTAAGCCATTTATTCAACATTTTTAGACTCAAAATTTTTTTCTTTCCAATGCGCTTAGCGAGGCCTCAGTTTAGCTCGTATGTGCCTCTCATGCACAGAATCACATTATCTGACTTTCATTGTGCCACGGGAACGCAGATTCAAGATGTGCGTATGTTCGAAAATTTTTTTCTTTCCAATATACTTAGCGAGGCCTCAGTAAGGATCGCTTGTGCCTCTGATGCACAGAATCAGAATATCTGGCTTTCATTGTGCCACGGGAACGCAGATTCAAGTTGTGCGTATCTGGGCCGGTGGCATAAGTGTAAGCCATTTATTCAAACATTTTTGGACTCAAAATTTTTTTCTTTCCAATGCGCTTAGCGAGGCCTCAGTTAAGCACGTATGTGCCTCTGATGCACAGAATCAGAATATCTGAGTTTCATTGTGCCACTGGAACGCAGATTCAGGATGTGCGAATCTGGTTCGGTGGCATAAGTGTAAGCCATTTATTCACACATTTTTGGACTGAAAATTTTTTTCTTTCCAATGGGCTTAGCGAGGCCTCAGTTAAGCTCGTATGTGGCTCTGATGCACAGAATCAGAATATCTGAGTTTCATTGTGCCACGGGAACGCAGATTCAAGTTGTGCGTATCTGGGCCGGTGGCATAAGTGTAAGCCATTTATTCACACATTTTTGGACTGAAAACTTTTTTCTTTCCAATACACTTAGCGGGGCCTCAGTTCAACTCGTATGTGGCTCTGATGCACAGAATCAGAATATCTGAGTTTCATTGTGCCACTGGAACGCAGATTCAAGATGTGCGTATCTGGTTCGGTGGCATAAGTGTAAGCCATTTATTCAAACATTTTTGGACTGAAAATTGTTTTCTTTCCAATGCGCTTAGCGAGGCCTCAGTTAAGCACGTATGTGCCTCTGATGCACAGAATCAGAATATCTGGCTTTCATTGTGCCACGGGAACGCAGATTCAAGATGTGCGTATCTGGTTCGGTGGCATAAGTGTAAGCCATTTATTCACACATTTTTGGACTGAAAATTTTTTTCTTTCCAATACACTTAGCGGGGCCTCAGTTCAACTCGTATGTGGCTCTGATGCACAGAATCAGAATATCTGACTCCCATTGTGGCACGCGAACGCAGGTTCAGGATGTGCGTATCTGGTTCGGTGGCATAAGTTGTAAGCCATTTATTCACACATTTTGGACTCAAAATTTTTTTCTTTCCAATATACTTAGCGAGGCCTCAGTAAGGATCGCTTGTGCCTCTGATGCACAGAATCAGAATATCTGGCTTTCATTGTGCCACGGGAACGCAGATTCAAGATGTGCGTATCTGGTTCGGTGGCATAAGTGTAAGCCATTTATTCAAACATTTTTGGACTGAAAATTGTTTTCTTTCCAATGCGCTTAGCGAGGCCTCAGTTAAGCACGTATGTGCCTCTGATGCACAAAATCAGAATGTCTGGCTTTCATTGTGCCACGGGAACGCAGATTCAAGATGTGCGTATCTGGTTCGGTGGCATAAGTGTAAGCCATTTATTCAAACATTTTTGGACTGAAAATTGTTTTCTTTCCAATGCGCTTAGCGAGGCCTCAGTTAAGCACGTATGTGCCTCTGATGCACAGAATCAGAATATCTGGCTTTCATTGTGCCACGGGAACGCAGATTCAAGATGTGCGTATCTGGTTCGGTGGCATAAGTGTAAGCCATTTATTCACACATTTTGGACTGAAATTTTTTTTCTTTCCAATACACTTAGCGGGGCCTCAGTTCAACTCGTATGTGGCTCTGATGCACAGAATCAGAATATCTGACTCCCATTGTGCCATGGGAACGCAGATTCAAGTTGTGCGTATCTGGGCCGGTGGCATAAGTGTAAGCCATTTATTCACACATTTTGGACTGAAAATTTTTTTCTTTCCAATACACTTAGCGGGGCCTCAGTTCAACTCGTATGTGGCTCTGATGCACAGAATCAGAATATCTGACTCCCATTGTGCCACGGGAACGCAGATTCAAGTTGTGCGTATCTGGGCCGGTGGCATAAGTGTAAGCCATTTATTCACACATTTTTGGACTGAAAATTGTTTTCTTTCCAATGCGCTTAGCGAGGCCTCAGTTAAGCTCGTATGTGGCTCTGATGCACAGAATCAGAATATCTGGCTTTCATTGTGCCACGGGAACGCAGAGTCAGGATGTGCGTATCTGGTTCGGTGGCATAAGTGTAAGCCATTTATTCACACATTTTTGGACTGAAAATTTTTTTCTTTCCAATACACTTAGCGAGGAAATACTTAGACTCCTTCGTGATGGTTAGATATTGGTCATTGTCGACATTCCACAGTTTCTAGAAGAAGCCTTCATTTCATATCCTTTTTCCTCCAACCATGTGGAATGACTTGTGTTCTTTAATAATCGAATTCCACTCGCTGTCCTTCCCCTTTTTACAACTTCCAAGGATCTCGTCCTAAATGGTATAAAAAATAAAAAAATCTCATTAATTTCATTATCTTTATTCATCGTTGTGCGTCTACAATTAACTTATACTTCATTAAATTTATTGCATTTTGTTCTTCTTTTTCTTACGACCTCACTAAAACTATATACTTCCTTATGTTAAATAATTAAAACTAAACTTTTATTTATCGTTTAAATGATTCGCAAGTGAATAAAACGAACTAAAACATGAAAAACTGGGAATGGAGCTCGGGATTCATAGTCTCATCTTTCTCCTAATACACTTTTTTCTTCTTCTTCATCTTGATCCTTCCACTTTGTCTTCTCTCAAAAGGGAAAAGAGAGAACTAGGCAAGAATACAACTCAATAAGGATTCATAATTTATATCACATAAAAACAAAATCAGGGATACAATACTACGTCACGGGCTGAAACAAGGCTTCTTAATGCATTTTTCGCTTAAAAATCAAATAAAATCTCAGATCCTTTCTAAGGACAATAGGGTCCCGGGGCGTTCCGGCATTTGAAAAGCATGCTGATCATGTTTTCGAGCTTTCGCGTTCTAGACTCTGTCGCTATGAGGTTACTGTGAAGGTGATTAACGTCCTGCTGTTGCTTTTCCTGGAAAGGAGTGAGTTTAGTAATCGCACAGATCGGGATGGATGTCACTTACCAAAGTGGTTAGTCGGCTTTTCAAAGAATCGACTACGTGGTAGGTGGCTTCTAGGGACTTTTGCAGCTCGTTTGTGGTGATCCTCTCATTGGCCAGTGACTTTTCGATCTTGTGCAAGCGTGATGTCACCTCATTAGAGTCAACCTCGTTCTCAAGATCACGGGCTTCGAAGGCATCATCGTCATGGTTATCTGTGAAGGAAAGTCATCCGATAAGTCGGTGAGTGCGAGTGTAATGAATTTAAAAGGCGCTCACCAATCTTCTTACAACTCTGCTTATCTGATTGCAGCACGAAACCCTCTCTGCACTGGCAGTAGAACGATCCCTCTGTGTTGAAGCACAGCTGATCGCATGGCTTCTCCTCCTTGCACTCGTTGATGTCCTTCTCACAGTATTTACCACCATAGCCCTGGGGACAACTGCACGTATCCGGACTGATGCAAGTACCACCATTGCGGCAAGTCACACTGCAAATTGCTGGAAAAAAAAAAGAAGAGAAGCGCAATGAAGAACACGCAACTCGAGGTGCAGTGCAGTGAAAGTGACTTTAATGATCTTACGTTTCTGGCACGCATTCGACATCTTGGTCATCCGGCCCCAACCGGGACAACAGTCGTAGATCATTTGCTTAGTGGTCTTGTGACGAATGACATCTCGATACGCCGGCTCATGGACCAACTGAACGCGTGTGCACATCTGATTCGATTGATTCGTCTGCGTCGGGCATGGGTGGCTGATGTGCTTCCAAATGGGCCTGGTGTAGACCTCGACACTCTTAACGGGTACCTGAAGAGTGCGCTGCTGCATGCAGATGTGACGACTGAAATAGAGAATTGAATACTGAGTCTGGGAGGAGAGTAAGTCAAATGCAATGGATTATTGATTAAAACGGAAAGAAAAACGGTCTGGACGGCCTTAATGTCGGAAATTATAAAGCCAAAGTGTGTTGCAGAGAAATCGTGGAACAGAGCGTGCGCGCACACGAACCAGATACATTTGTAACCATTACGGACGTGCCTTCGGAACATTTAATTTAACATGGGAATGAGTGAAATTAAATTGTTGCAAGGTGGCGAGAGGAGGGACTCTGAGGTGAACATGGACGACAACGTGTAGACGTGTTGTTGTCATCAACATCTGTAACGTAGACGTCGTCGTCGTCGTCGTCGTCGTCTTGGTCGTCTCATCGTCTGTGGACGACGCCTTGGGGCAGACCGTGGAGTAAGTGCAACCTAATTGCATGTTTTGATAAATTAAAGTCGAATTTCGGTTTTTCTTTTCTTTTCTTTTCACTACACTGTCGCTGGATGGTGTTGAAAAACAATTTATGCCTATGGGCGTGACAGGATCTGAAATAATGAACCACAAAAAGTGTCGGAAGTCTGTCCGGAGTAGGAGAAGGTTATTGAAAGTGAAGTTGATTACTGTCACACAGAATGAGTTATTTTCGGAAGCGAAATTCCTCGGTATCGCTGCGAACGAAATCCAAGGCAAGATGCAGAAAGGATGTCTAAAAGTGGGATAGGAATGGCATAGGAATGGGTTTTAATTTGAATTGACAGATACTCTGTTCTTGCTTCGACTCCTGCACAGTGGCTTCGGCTGTCACTCGTTTTAGAAATAGAATATTTTTTCGGAAGCTGTAAGGGATACTGTGGACTGTCCTTTGCGGTGATGTGCTAAGGGATCGTCTTCCTCACAAACTATTGACAAGAGTGTACGTCGTTGAGTGTTGTGCATACACATGGTGTTGTATCAAACTTTGTGGAGGAGATTAAAGATGATCAGATCAATTCCTGTCATAGCTAATACCAGAGTCTTTCCTCAACTTAAGGACAGAAAGTGAAGTTTTGGAATGTAACCCTAACATGGTAACACGGCTTAAAGAATCGGAGCAACCGATCAACAGCATTGCAAGCAAGACATTTCCTATGAAAGGATTATTAAGTGGTCCTTGAAGATAATTGATTCTCCTTTCAAAGGAAAACATTTCATCTGTTTTGTTTTTTAAAAGTGTAATTGGGGTGATGTCTAGCCTGGATGGTAAAGATAGCCTCACGAAGCAACGTGACATCGTAGAGATCTTGTGTGCTATTCCCTACCAGATGTTGAGTGGACTTCCCTTCTAGATGAAATCAAGTTTATTGATGAATTTTAGGATTGATTGAGCAGAGGAGGAGGTGATATGTGAGGCGAGGTAAAAACCTTTATGGAAGTGTTTGAGCCTAGTCCGAACAATGGCGGGACATTTACATAGAATATGTTCGTTGACAGATGACAGATGACAGGCAATGACAGTGGCCCAATATTAGGTCTGTTCGCCTTGGCGTACTCTTCCAAAACAACAAATATTCACGAAAATCTACGGAATTTCACGAAACCCTGTTCGAGTATGAAAAAGCTGCGTCATTTTTTGTAAAAAAGAGCGCTCAAGAGAGGGTAAGAAATATCCCCATGCTACGAGTTTTAGTGCAGGAAATTTCTTTGCACTGATTTACGAAATCTGTCAAATCTGTCAGATATCTGTACGAAATTTTTGTTGTTACTTTGTTGTTTACTTTCTGTGAATTCTGTGATTATGAGAGAATTTTACCCCCACTTCTTGAAATTTCACTATCTACGAATTTCGGCACACAAATTACTCGAAGACACATATTCTCTTTATGTTTCAACCAAGGAGTGTGCTTCCTCAGAATTCAAGAATTGGTGAACTGTCAAAGGATTCATATATCCGTTGGTCATGGACCACTTTCCATAAGAATGGGTCAATCTTATTCAGCCAATCCCTTGCAGCAACTTGGCCGCCTCGTTCGTTGCTATTGACACCTTAGGGCTATGCTAATTCTGTCTTTTATACCAATAACTCGGTCAAGCTTTTAGACTACATTGATCGTTTTTTACCTTTGCAAATACTTTGGTACTCTAATCTAGACTAGCATTACTTCGTCTATGGACGACGTCTCAAGTTAACCAATATCCTTGCCTTATCCATTGCACATAACGAGTAGCAAGGAAAATCTTAAAAAAAATAATCAATCACCTTCTTCCAACTCTAAAGTTTAAGCCATTAGAACCAAAACTCGAGCTTCTATATCGTGGAACATTGTGTGAGATTTTTGGCTTTTCCTCTGAATGTCAAACTCACCTACGACTCAAACGAACTGTCACACCATTTTGCGTATATCTTGACAGCTGCCAAACGCCTCCACATGCTTCATGAAGTAGTTGTTGAAACGCCCATTTTCCAGTCTTAATCCAAGCCTCCGTGGCCTGGTTACGATAAGTTTGGTCTCTGACACAAAATTTACCCTCCAACTAGTAGATAAGATACTTTATCTCAGAATCGACCTCACTGCCAATACAAAACCCGACCAAATTATTGCAAATAAAAAAAATTACATAAGTTCGTCGTTATTGGCGCACAGTGCCAGCATAATTCCCTCCAACGCTGATGCAACTCCCCAGATCGAGCACATACGACAAAGTCACATCAGATTCCCTCTGGCATTTAACAGAATTGTCCAAATGGCCGATAAGTGAAAATGATAAGAATTCGGCCAGACGACATCGACACACAAGATCTCGACAAACATGCGCTCCAAGTGCAGCATTCCGGCGCGCAACACTCTCGTCGCGAAATGAACCAAAATAAATGATAAATGGCCAATATCGGTCCACGAAAGTCTGTGTATCTGCGATTGGATAACATCTTAATTAATTATTTAAGAGAACCTAAAAACCCGAAGCTAACCGCACACCGCTTGTGGGGAAGGTGTATGACCCAAAATGGGGCGTTGGTCGCCCGCTTAGCGACTTTTGACTTTTAAAGCCTCTCGGCGAGGCTATTTCGTTGGCTCCGTTGCATAACCCACTGCGGGGGCTGGGGACATCCGAACATTTGGACATTTTTATTTTATGCAAACCATTTTTTTTTTGGTTATATACATACAAGTTTGCTACCTGTGAAGTGAATTCGTGTGTGCATTTGGCCGGTGACTTTCGAACTCGGAGCGGCGGCGGATGAATATCGTGTCTTTCCCGAGCGGCATATTAATTCTTCGGCTTTATCGAGATGTGATTCCGGGAATATCAATCTTACGAATTATGTGGGTCCTCATGATATCCAGCGACTCCACCTGAATTCCTTTTCGATGATTGTGAACAAAGTGAGGAGAGAATTAATCACCGGACACCGAGAGCGGTGTTTTATCATACCCTAGGGTCGCATTCAGCGAATAACTGCAACCTGTTTCGATCAGGACTTACATGGACGTGTGTGTACGTGCATGAGCTGTGTTCATGAGCTGTGTTCATAAATAATTCCACTTGCGGTGGCATATATCTATGCAAAGCGGTCGGCAATCATTTAATTAAAACGCGCTGCCACCGATACTCCTGGCGGGCGGTTGGTTGGTATCCACCACCTCCATCGTCACTGGTAACCAGTTTATGCGCAATGATATCATAAACGAGTGCCACCAGGCGAACGGTATGTGTACCGTATATGAAGGCATGAAGGCCATAAACAAATTACAAATCCTTACACTGGGAGTCGTGCATTACCGGAATGCTGACGATGATGACGATGGCGATGACGATGGCGATATGGTGGTCATATTATGTTGGTTGTTATGTCCTCGGTTTGGACGCGGTCTTACTCAGCCTAATGAGCAGTTAAGCATTATCGTATAAATTATTAGGGAAACAAGGTGATAGCTACGCAGGAGTAGGTTTTAAGTACGAAGCCAGAATAATCCTTATAAATGTTGAAATGCTGTTCGGGATGGCAGTGGCAGTCCGTTAATGTGTCGTATACGAGTATACTGTGCTGGTAATTGAAATTTGTTGGATTTTTTATGACTTAAAGGATTTGAAGTAAAAAATTAAATCTTTTTCGCTGTAGAAAAAGATGCAGACTGGTGCTATGCCTTTGTAGAGTGTAGAGTGAAAGATTCACGTTTCAAACGAAGCCATTTGCTGGTTTTTGTTTGGAGTACATTTCAACCTTATCTATGCAAACGTGTACTTGAAATGGATGAAAACGGAGGCAGAATGCAAAAATTTGCATTTCTTCCCAATTAGTTCAGGCACCAACCACGTTTAAAGAGTGTAATGCACAACCTCTTCTAGCTTCAAACCATTTTTTTGCTGTCATTTCTGGGAACAGATTGGAATGGAAACCTTTGTGTCTTTAACTTTATTTGATATCATTACATTTCACTTTTAAAGTGGTAGTGCTGGCTGTCCAGAAAGTCTTATTATGAATCTGGAATGAACCTGAGGCTCAACAAACGTAAATGCTGTCGTATGCGACGTTCAAATTGATGAGAAGATACTTGGTATCGATTTGGACCAGGATCTGCTCAGTTTGATCAGTTTGAGTTTTCCAATTCCAAAAACTCACTCTGCAGACAATTTGACGGCGATGAAGACAAACGTCTCGGTGTCACGCAGACTGAACAATTCAACATAGACGGTGACAGTCCACCTGAAAAAAGTCTATTTGTCATTTAAGTGAACGCCCTTCGTATATACTGCAATCGACCTCTGTCAGTGTGGGTTCAGACCACAATCGATTAAATGTTCACATTTTGTCACATCCTGGAATAAACCGAAGAAGTCTAGATCGATACTCACCATTGATTGTAAGGCAACAACTCATGTTTAGTTTTGACATACCTGTCAAACTCGTTTGGTTATGCGAGATGATGATGGAGAACATTCGTTGCTTCATCAAGTTCTGTAACGAACTCATCGAGACTTTTGATTTAAAAAAAAGACTTAGACAAGGTTAAGCACTGACAAGGGCACAGTGGACAAAATGTCACAATCTACAGCTACAACTTCGAGGTATTAAGGGAATTTCTCAACCTCGGCTCACCAGTAAATTCTGGCAATGACATTTCAGCAGAAATTAAGCGAAGAATAACTCTGTTTCTTTGGGCTGAGACAGCAATTTAGAAGAAGCTCCTCATCTCGACAAACTAAGGAAATTCTGTATAAGACCCTGATCATACCATTCCTGCTTTATGGTGCTGAAGCTTGGACTGTACCTAAAGCGACTTGGAGCGTGTAACTGGATGCAGTTAGTTAAGGCCCGGGCTAACTAGAGAAGTAAGTAAGTTAACCTCATTGATAGAGCAATATAATCCTTTCTAAACTGAGATGGTGACTGGTGGTTCTTCGAAATGTCAAGTTTGACAGAAGCCTGCCTTAGACAAAGCATTCAACACAGTCCCGTCCGTCAGTTTACGTGCTCTAGTTCACAGGCTCTGTTCAGAAATAAATTTACTATCAAGAAGAAAGTCATTTTTGTGTCTGCAATTACTTTCCAGCATAACCTCAAAACACATATCAAAATACGATGCAGGTTTTTTTTAAAAAAATAGTGTGCTACTCGATTACCACAAATAATTATTGACCCACACTTTGGACACGAATTATGTTTATTACCTCCATTAAGAGGCAATAAAAGGTAACCAAATCCGCACAAGTACCGCAGCCAACTGAAAACCCCTTCCTTTTGCGCGAATCTCTCTCCTCCTTGTTCAAATTTATCATTTTGACATTCAATTAGCATCTTAATTTCGCATTTGCCTGTCGACGTGCGCAAGCCCCGTCCCACATCCGTAGTCGTTTCTTAATTTAAATTGTTTACTCCGCAGCAACTTTTGACATTCCCCCGACAACTTGTTAAGCCCAATTGCAAATGACTAAACCTGGCAGGTAGGGTGCAAACAAACCTTTAAACTGAATCTCCGCATCTCCATCCATCCGTCACAATGAATAATTTAAGCAACAGACAAACAGCCAAAGAACCTCATTCTGGGACCACAAAGTCTCGTCTTACTTCAGAATTACCTGTCGTCAGTTTATTTGGGGTTCCGCTGCGCAGTGACATTCGATGAATAAAAGGTGTCACTTTGATTACCGTTTGGGTCAGCTTTTACTCATTCTCTTGGAATGAGGCCGTTCCATGTAAAATGCAATAAAACCTGCGATCCTCGGCGCATGAATCAGCGGCGGCTGATTAATACGAACATCAGTTCTGCATGTCGGTTCAATTTGAAATCTGCTCGGCCGAACACAGGCAGCGGTACGACAACTTCATCAGGACTACATCCACATCCGAGACTGGGATAATAATTAACACGAATGTAATTGAAATGAAGACGCGGGTTGATGCCATATGGAACAGCGGCAGGCCATGACTCCGCCGCCGCCGCCGCCGCCGCCGCTGGAAATCTTTGAAGCTGCGTGCCTTGTCTGCGGAAAATGTGTGTAAGCAATTGTAGGTGCTCCTACAAGAGCCGAGGTTGTAAAGTGAGCCCATTACTTTCGGACTGCAAGACGAAATTACAAGATGCACGACATGCCGGCCGCGATGTTTTACTGAGATTCAATGCGGTCCAGGCCAGAGTGGGTGTTTGTGACCATAAAAGCGGAACCATTAAATGGACGTTGAGGTAGAATTCAAGAATTCAAATGTTTGGCATTTGTTTAGAAAGCCATTTGGTGGCCGTGGAGGAGATTTCGACTGGGAATCGATTGATAAGGAGAATTAGTGAGCGTTCCTGTTGTTTTAATGAGACTTGAATTAGTGAGACACGTTATGGGACATAAAGAAGCCTAAGTGGCTTAATTTGAATAGGCCTTTGGATGATGGGGTCGATTAGAAGTGGAAAGAATGCGATTGTTTTGTTGGATGAAAGAAAAGGAAAGGCGTCGCTGTAAGTCTATTATGTGACACCGAAAGGCAAGACAGGTTTTACCAAGTAAACAGTCACATGACGGTTAGTCTCAGATTTCACGCGAGACTCCCTCTGCATTGATTGAAATTTAGAGATATGGACACGTGTATCTCAATTCGTGGAACTTGGGAAAGCCTGGGGCCAGTAATCGACCCTTAAGGCCATGCGAATCATTTGATACACTACTGGATCCAAAGTTGATTCGCACAGCCAAGAAGTGCAAGGTTTTGCACCCCAACAACTCAATCATGAAATAAAGGTCTAATGACAAGCAGATCAAAAGATTAACGAGATTACCGACTGAAAGTGTTCAGAAAACAGTGAGAAGAGCTACCTGTCAGACATTTGTACTCTGACGTTTCAAATCAGTATTGTCAGAACAGGAGACTTTGATTTGAAATAAAAATGACAATCTAGATCGTACGCTGTACTGAAGAATCTCAGGTTGAACTGGACAGGAAGAATGACAGAAGTAGGAATTTACGTTCGGAAAATTAAGTGTAAAACCTTAGACTTCAATTTCAGCACAATACCTAAGCCATATCTTGGTTACCGAGCTGAATTATAAGGAAAACAGTGACAGTATGGTGTAAGATACTTAAAAAGTCCTAGTAGGAGGTTCAATAATAGAATTCCTGAAAGACTTGACTGGATGCATCGGGAAATCATTAACAGAAAGCATTCTACACTGACAGCTCTAAAAGGCGGTATATTACCTGGTGTATTTTGTAGAGAAAAGAACAGTCCTGTCAGAGGGCAGATAATTCAATCTGTGCTTAAGCTTGGTATCAATGAAGTAGAACCTCCTTCATTACTGGCCTTTGTTGCATTCCCCCATCACAAAGACTGAACCGATTGAAGTCAGAAGAGTCTTTACCCCTCTTTGTGGCAAAAAACTCCCAATTTGTTAGAACTAGTAGTTACATAACGCAAATAGTGAAAAGACTACGAACTCTATTATCAAATGCAAAAGTTTTGCAGCCCAAGGACTACCTATTACCACACAACGCTGTAAGCCCAGCAGGAGATGTGTCATAAGTGTTGGAACAAACCACAATGGAATACACAGCACATGCTTTAACTGCCCCTCACAGATTATAGACATGTCATAAATATCAAAAAATAAATCATTTCCTTTTAAAGCATTTTAATGACAGCCGCATTTTATGTCCAATTCCACAGCAACAAGCACTCTTCAGTTGAAAGACTCCAACTGTTTCCAATTCAATAAATACAACCCAACGGCTATGTTTGACGTTTTTATAACCAAACATCTCAGCCATTCGTGTTTTTTTATGACCCCGTGTATGATTGCACTGTTACACTTTAACACACCCATACCCATAGTAACATTGTAAAACATCATGTTCAATGACAGTTCCCAATAAAAAACTATTTCACACCAATCAACCGATACTCTATCACCTCTGGTCGTCTCTTAATTAAAAATAAATTTCTAAAATATCTCCACTAGCTGACAAATCACTGCATAAAAATTCAAATTTTCCACAACAAAATCCATAATGCATGCGATCTGCACGCCACCTAATACTCACCGACCTGTCAAAGTAACTCAATATGGTTCCGAGATCACATCTCGCTGCAAATGGAATGGAAAACCAATTACTAACGAAAAATCCAAAAAGAAAATCACAAAAAAAAAGAGAAAATGTTTCTCATTAATTCGAGAATCACGTTTTGTTTTTGTTTGCTTCTTGTGAAGATTTTTGTAACATTTTCTTCGACATGATAATCCGTTCATTTGAGCATGTTCGACGTTCAGCATTTCAGCGTTCAGCGTAAACATGGGTGACAGGGAGTCCAGTTTCAGTCACAATTGGAAAGGTATTTTACTTTTTGATCTCATGCAAAAAACGAAAAAAAAAAAACAATTTGCTTTTGTTCACCAAGTTTGCCCCCGAAGAAAGTCAAAGTATCTGATTTCCTTGTTAGACTCCGCACGCAATATGGCCCCCCAACCCGATGGGTACAACACGCTGAATGTGTCAACAGAGAGTGGGTTAGTAAAGCGAATTCCTTGTACGCGAAGACGGTAACGACACAACCAAATGCGATGACATAACGGAAGAGATCACGCGCGAGATCATCCGAGCGATCAAATTACCAACCTACTCCTTTTTACGGGTCCATGCAATTGCAGCGAACACACCCCCTTTCGCGGGGCGTTCGCATATCACGTTCTACACAGATCTGTCAGATTCCATTACGACGAGTGCCCTGCATTGTCATGCAAAGCCGATATGTTTGCCTTACACGAAACGTTTATCTTTTGTTTATTTATGTTAATTTGATGTTAATTCGTTGAAGGAATTTACCGTGGACGATATCCATTATTATTTACCTTTGATGGAGTAGTGGACCCCGTTCTGTGTGTCAAATTTGATTGACGACTTTAATAGGCAGCGGATTTGAAAGGTTTGTAATGTCAACGTTCAGGAAAATGGTAATTAAAACGATTAGTCGTTTCTCTTAGTAGAAAGATGTTTCTTTTTCGAATCGTTTCGTAATTGCCAGTGCATTGTTGTTATGTGTCACCGCGGCGACTAACGGTCTGCTGTGACTCTGGCGACAACGATGACCAGCTGGGTGATGAACTTACAGCTTGTCAATACGAGTATACGAGTATGTTGTGATGGTTGCACAATCGCTTGCTTGGAGTTATTTTAATTTCGAATTTGAAATTCTTTTGTTTAGTGCTTCGCTTTAGTTCATGGGAATAGTTTTAACATTCGACCATTGTGGGAAAAAATGTTTAGAAGATCGCTTGAAGGTTTTTTGTTTTATATACCGGAGAGGCTATAAAAAAAACGAAGAAGAGTCTTGCATTATGATCAAAGTGGCTTTTGATGTTTCTTTCTGGGTATGGCCTGCTGATATTTATTGATACGAAGTTAGACAATAGATCTTTTGAAGAAATTTTAAATCGACACTAATTTATTTAGACAGTTGTTGACTTTTCAATGGATAAGTGGTTTCAGTAGGAATTCTAAATGAAGACTTGGAACGGTTGAGAGTTTAAGTTGTGCAATACATTATGTCAGTTTTCGTGCGGAAGTTATTGGAATCAAGAGTGAAGAGAAGAAGTTGAAATTATTTAATATCAAGAGGGCTGTCTATTTCTTGCAATAGATACTTCAAATAGACAGTTGCTTGATATATTTGCATCGTACGCTCAGTATTGGATATAGCCTTGGAGAAGTTAAGTGATTGACAGTGTTTTCCAAGACGCCTTGGCGCAGGAAAAATGCGAGTAGATCTCTAGATAGACTACTTGGAAAGATTCTGTAACTTTAGTGGGAAAAACGTTGACAGACTTCAAGATTCGTCCCTTAGGCTGTGTTCACGGTCAAGGGAATTCGCGTCGCTGCCAGGGGGCCAGTCTACTATAAGAAGAGATCTATTAATCCAATGAAACTATGAAGATTGGCAAGGTATACGCCATAATTGGATGAAGACGAAATGGAATCTTTTGGCCACCTGATCTGTGACTGTAAAACCTTACTCTCGGTTGCTCTGTAAAAGCAATTTCCATCAAACCCCTCTAGTATGACTAGCCTTATAAAAATGTCCCTGACTGTGCTTTACATTCTTCTGTGGCTGCACAGCGACAGCAATAAATTATACATTCCGACATTTCGCGCTAGGATCTGCCCAATTCACTGATCATCGTGTACATTCCGTGGCTCCTCTTCTGTCTGCGTTTGTGTTCTGCTCCACGTTGCCATCGATTAATATTTTTGTGTGCAAGATTTTTGCTTTCCTTTTCTTGCGAGATACTTATTATTGGAGTCACACATTTCAGGAACTTTTCCGCATTTGTGTGTGGTCCACATCGCCGAGGATGAAGACTAGACGACCGACACCTTTTAGAGAAAGACTCTCTGTCCACCTTTTTTGAATAAATCGCTTTTTAATATTTCTTTTATGCGACTCCATGAATAGCATTGAAATTGACAAATGCTTGCGGTTTGGGGAAGACTAGGATTGGTCTTAAGATTCACGATGACCGGATCATATTTTTAAGTGATTTTCTAAGAACGTGACTTGCTGCTACAACAACCGTGTTGTTGGCTGATTTAATCCTTAGATTCCATGAACACAAAACATTAACAATATCTTTGAATTAAGCGATTCGTGAAATGACGGCTCAAAAGAATTATTGCGTCATTAAGCTCGGCGCGGTTGATACGACTTCAGCTTGAGACTAGGAGACACAAACTCGGTTTCGAAAATATCATATTTCACGGCGAGTACGAGTAACAAAACAAAAAAAAACATGGATTTGGTGTCTTGATTTGATTCTTTGTCGAGAGACACGATTGAAGAATGAATAAATAAAGATTTCCTCGGAGATCAATTTCAAAACGGAAATTTCTTAATTCTTGTGTTATGAGTAGTTGTTGCATTTGAGTAGACAGAACGGCGGTTTGTTGCGTTGCAGTGGGTGTGACTGAAGTGCTAATGACAGCTTAATACTGAAAGACCTGAGACTGGAGTTATTAGCAAAAAATGTCATTTATATGATAAGGCTGCACCCGGCTTATGGAAACGGAAATGAAAGTTGATAAAATCTATAAGGCGCACCTAGTACCAGCAGTGTGGATTGTATTTCAAGATTGTTTTTGTTGGGCTTTGTGTTGACAGTTTTGACAAGTTGTTTATTGATGTCTGGTCGGTGATTCGAAGATGACATATAATAGCGAAGAATGACGGGAGAACTACATAGTTGGTCATTGATCAGATTAAGACTTTGAATGAGATGCTGAATTTTTTTTCCCCCGACTGGGGGTGAAGGTAGCTGTGGTTTGCTTGATGTTGTTAATCTTGTAAAACTATATTCATATATGCTTCAACAGCTTTTGCAAATTATTTAAATTTGAGTTAAGTTGCTGCACTTTAACGTGTGTGATTTTCAGCGTAAAATCATTCACAGGATTGGAGCTCTGGCACTACGGCTCCGTTAATAAGCAAAATTGTCACCAATCCGAAGGCATTTAAGAAATGTCATCACACCTACGCAAATTGACAGCCTGGTGGTAGTTTTGTGCTTCAGTGATGGAGTACTTAATGGAGATTGCTATGGGGCCATGCTGTGACTATTTTTGGGATAAGTTGGAAGAGGATTACTTGGAGCGTATGTGGTTTCAACAAGGTGGTACCACATGTCACAAAGCTGAGAATTTGTTTCAAATTTGGCGATGGTGTTGTGGTCTTCGCTATATATTTCCCATCGCTATCCCTAAAATTAACTTTCTCTTTCTTAAAGACCCTAGCATCCCTCTAAAATTTCTTAATTTTCTTGTTACTTTAACCTTTCCAAGCATATCAGTATCTCAATTGATAATAGGAACTGTTTAGATCGATTATTCAGTAAAATTGGAAAAAAATCAGTCCTCGCTTCATAAATAAATAGTTGAAGTCAGACGACTGTCGAAAAATGTCATCGAATTGCAAATAGCAGAAAGATTCACTGAAATAAATCAGAAACAAGCTCGGGGTAACAACTTAACCGTGAGGAACTCCACCTTTAGTTAAGCCAAGCTGAACTTATCAAGCAATCATTTTCTTAAATCAGCATACAACATACTCTCTGTTAGAAAATGGCTTGAATTTCTTGATATTTCCGTATTTTATCAGAATTTTCACCGAATAAGGATAAGGTCCGAATGTCACCTGTCATTTTCTGTTGTTTTGGAGATATCCGGATACGGATTTCCTTATTCCATTTACTCGTACACTTTTTGTTCTTCAATAGTTTAAAATAGGAGACCACGACTCATTAAGTTGGCACTAAATTTAGTTTTTGGCTTCTGTCCACTTTATGTAATTAGTGCTTGTCCTAAAATTTTATGCCAACATTTTATTGCCCCGCTGGACATACTCGTGTTTCGGAATTTACTACGATTTTGATGTTTTCTACAATCAAAATTATTATTTTTTAATTAACATACACAATGCCTAGTGTTTGTGTTTATTTAGAGTTAAAAATAAATCAAAATTTGAAAACATTATGCTGTCGATCTCAAAATATTTTTACTATTTCTCTCTGTTTAAAAAACTAAACATTCGCATAAATCTTTACGAAAAAATATTGTCAAAATTCTACGACGCTTTAATTTTATCCCTCAATTAATTAACATTAACAAATAGATTACTTTTTTAACTCTCTACGAATGGGGATATTAAGCAAAGAAATGTTTTGAGAAAATAAGTCTGAGTAAAGGCTAAAGTAAAGGTATTCAGGTTGAGCATCTTATAATTTTCGAAAAAATGGAAGAGATCAGGCTGCCAAAAGTAAGTAAGGATCTTAGGTTAGTTTTTGTTCGAATAACAACATCTTTTTGACATTGTTTGTCGCTATCATATTCAGAGTTTGCTCAGAGCCCGGTTTCTACTTTCCTGTTTCTGAAGAAGAGAGACCACTCCATCCTGCCGTTTGATCTGAGTAATTTGAAATGAGTTCCTTAAAGAACTGTGACTGGGAAAATACTTACTTCCATGGTTCTCCTTCTACAATATAAAAATTTTGCTATTTGCTACGGATTATGGACTTATGGGCGATTAGGCTCAATGCGAGGGATCGGAAGTTTAATCTGCAGGCAACACCTAAAAGTTCATTCACGGGCTCACCTCCCGCGAGCCCCTGACAAACATTTGAGAGTATGACTAGTGTGAAAAAAGCTTCTCAAATACAAAAATGTCCTTAAGACAAGGGGTTAAACAGTAGCCGATGTCTATTCGTGTAAGGCACATTACAAACATGACACGAATAGTAGTTTATAGAAATTAGTTTTCTCTCAGACCATAAATTTATTACAAAAGACTTCAGAATCTCAAATATTAACATCCTGCTGGGCATCCAAGTAAGTTTTAAGTCTCTGAATTCCTTTTATTTGAGATCAACTTGACTAAAGCTAAAGTGTGTTCAGACAAACGTCAGACAATTGTGACAGATGGTCAGGTATCTGTCACTCGTGTAAATATTCTTTTATATAATTGTCAGACGTTCATGACAACTGTCATTGTCAACTCATTTGCAGCAATTGCAAAAGGCTTATCAGTTTCGAGAAGCCTCAGCTCTCTTGGCGACCTAGACGCCGATTAGAGTGATGGATGGTATAGAATATAGTTTCTTGGCCGAAAAATTTAGATCTCAGGTCCCTCAGCCTACCGTCTATATAAGAGAGTATGGACGAGTGACAAAAGTATTCAAGTTTCCTGAAAATAAAGTCTAGATTCATCGCACAATTCTAGACGCAGCTTAGCAGAATTTTCAAGATTACTGAATAACTTGTAAACACATCTTCAAGTTTCAACCAAGTTTCGTCAAAGAATTTGCGGTATACATACCTCCTTGACGAAAATCGAGTCTTTGGAAACAGATCCTTCCTTAGAGAACAACTGGGAAACGATTCACAAAGGCTAAATCTGCGCATGCTATTCAAAACCAAGAAGATTACCTATAAACCATTTTGATTGGCAATCGTTTTTGAAGTTTTCTCCACCGCAGTTTTTTAAGCAAGTATACGCCACAGATTCTCTAAGGATGCACCAGCAGAACAAACTATTTTCAAACATGAAACGTGGAAGTATTAGGAAACAGACAATAAAACCAAACCGCAAGCCATTAAAACTCATCAAATTTAATTGCGGTGACTTCAAGACAAAGTCCCTCACTGTGTAAGGACGCGGAAAATAATAATTTTCTAAAACTGTCTGGATTCGTTTTTTGTTTTTAATATCTAACGTCGCCGTCTGTCGTCACGTTAGCATCAAATACTAAATATTCTCTTTTTTTTTCGCAGTTGTTATACAAACGCACCAAGCAAGCGTGTTTATTTTAGAAAAAACGAAACATCTTTCTGCAACATTTGTGTTCTAACACGGCTCCGTCCGCCGCCACCGCGCTGCCACTGCCAGTGATGCTGCTGCACCAAGCTTATAGGTAATAAAATTCGTGTTAGGGTTAAAAATAGAGAAACAAACCGCCACCATCATTATGAATGCAAGCATGCGGAAAAACTGAGGTTAGTGGCATCTATTGCACAAAAAATCGAAAAAAAAGTTCGAATAAACTAAGCGAAACTCAAAACAAATACTGCGAGATGAAACTTGGGCTGATGCTGTTGGCTGCTATTGCTGCTGCTGATCATGAGGATGAAGATGAAGCAGCGCATTAGGTGCCGCGCAAACTGTATACACATCGTCTAGGTTGGCTAGTTGGTTTGGTTCTAAGTAAATGTTTGACGTTTTATGTAGAATGCGGGCCAACGACCCAACTGAGAATGGATCTTCTTTTCGTATCTCTTACTTCTAATTCGAATCAGATTATTATTACCACTTTTTATTGTGTGGTGGTATTCTAATGGTTTACCATGTGTGTATCCATAGACAGCTACTCTGCGCCGCCATTCAATAAGGAAACCATTTTGTGAGAGGCTTTCAATAATTTAATTTCTGAGGTTAATGCTTAGAATGTGTGAATGTGAATGCTGGATGGGACTATAACTCTTGAGATAGGGTCAACCGCCTGTGCGCTTCAATTGTTATGTAGATTACAAGATGGCGTTGCTTTTGTCCACGGATTACTGCGTTACACTTACACGACTGCCGATTCTGTTGGAAAACAGCTTCCGCATTTAACGACTATCCATGTTCGCAGAGGTGAAAGGAACTTTCAAGAAAAAATCTACATAAAAGGGTTGGTTACGGTCAATCATCATTATCACAGATAATAGATTAAAATTAAATTTAAATAACAACTCGCTCTATGAAGACCTTTTTGACTTTTACTTGAAATGCAGGCCCGAAACGCGAGATAAAAACTGGAAATAAGAATTTAGAAAATACGTATCGTTTATCTTAATGGAATATGAAGCCACCCGGTGAACACACCCCTGTGGCGATTCGGACAGATAATAATGGTGTTTAATATAAATTGGGCTTTTAATTTACAAAGCGTATGGGAAGAAACAAAGGTTGAGAAACTAAAACTAAACACAGAGGGGAGAGAAGTGTATAAGTTATTGAACAGCATCACCATTAGATGGTCATCTTTTGTACATAAAGACCAGGACTTGTTTTTCTTGGATTCTTATCTCGTTTATTGATGTTTAGACATCTGGAAATGGCCGAGTTTGAGAGGTATTACTTATTTTTTCCGGTGATAGTCCAGTGCTTGGTAGATACGCCAAAGTACCACTTAGTGGCTCAAACAAGTTGACCTAATGCAGTCGATACAAGCTTAGTTGTAAGGAAACTTTTACAGTTGTTGACATGATGATGAACTGGATTTGTTCGTTAGGTATATACGCAAAATATCTGTACAGTAAGTCCTGAAGAAGTTGTATGGAATCGAAATTCGAAGTCAACTGTGTGATTGTCTTTTAAATATCAAACCTCTTCTTAGTGTAGTCCTGACTTAGACAATATGGACCTAAACATGCTTCTAGCTGGTCTAAGTTCTTATGTTTTAGGTTAGATGGCTATGCCCCGGTTCACGGTAGAGTACATTTAGGCATGAGAAGATCAATTGTGCTACAACAAGAGCAGGTCGCTTCCATTGCTCTTGGAACCACTTCGAAATATGGACGAAATTCCAAACTTTTTTGTTATACGAATCGACAATCAAACAGAGAAGATGATATGGTAATTCCTCATCTTATTCATCGATACAGCCTTGACAGAAGCCGTTGGTCGAATTTTTAAGCCTTTAAGGCGTGTGTACCTAAGGTACAATGCCAATAGTTCTACTGGAGTACCTACATACGATGAGTAGTAGATTTGTTGTGAAGCTTGGCTTGATTACATGCACCAAGATCATGTCATCGAATTTTTCCCTGAAGCGGGGCTAATGTATAGATATTGTACCTTGCTATTTCAATGGACAGATGAAGCCTCCCTTTGGCAGTCGAGAGCTCCTTTCTAATACCACTTTTGGGTAGTTTGTCTCATTTGCCAATTGAGAAAGATGGCCAAAATCGCTCGATCCAACTCATCCAACTCACAGTGAAAGATGGTCAAAGTCGATTCGTCCACCTCAAATGCAATATCTTCTCATATCTCCTCTTCCTTAGCTTTTTTGGTCAAATAAGCGAAATTCAGCAAACAAACCTCGACTAAAAAACGCAATTCGGATGATTTAGACTTTGGCAGACTTTAGACTTTAGACTTTAAAGCGGAGCCTGGCGGAGTAGAGTGGGGTAAAGCGGTGCAATTTGTTGGACTGTTTGCTTTGAAATATATCTATATACAGGTGAAATAGTAAATGTTGCGTTCCACAAAGTCGAAGTATAATAAAAACTTTCTTTAAGCCTCGCTTATTTCCTAGAGAAATTCTAAGACGTGTGTGTCCTCAAAGCACATAAACTGACCCCCTGTGTTCGTAATTACAAAAACAAGAAAAAAATTCTCGTTACATCCGCCATTAATCTATGAACACCAAGTTTCTATAAAACATTTGTCAACTATCCCACGAACAAGAATTTCACCATGCTCACCAGTGTCCCACCACAGCCAATCCAATTATCCACACCAGCTACTACGCTTAATTACTCCATAAATCCACTTTCCACCCAACTAGCAACGACCAAGGTCAACATCACTCGTGTACCAGTGCTACCTACTGAGTCAGGATCAACATACCCAAGCTCAAGTTAACCAGCAAGAGCTCTGCGCCACTTTTCCCACGAACTTAATTAAAACCCCATTCATCAGCGTACCATACCCGTACCACACTCTGCTGCCTCGTTTCGAAATGTTTTTCTTTTCTTTTTTTTTTCAATTAATAGCTTCAAGTAGTTAGCCGGGCGGCTGGTGAGTGGAATACGGTTGCAGACATTTCAATTTACCACACACACCGAATGAGTCAAGATCAAGCATCGCTAAAATATGATAATTTACACGAATCAATGCGTCAAATTTATGTCATCAACGCGCACACAAATCAATCCACACTAGGAAACGCAACGTGCTGCCTCTAGTTAAGACCGGGTAAGGCGTATCGTGATGATGGCAGTTAATTGACTGCTGGCTCGTCTGCAGCCTGCAATACACGATCTAATGATCAATGAAAGTAGCTGAGAGCTGAGAGGATTATTATTATCATTACCTCGCTGCCGATCTTCGCACGTTTATGTGTGTCTGCGTCCCTATGCCTGTCTGTCTGGCTGCCTAGCGATCATCATCAGTGTGATCGATTGATCACTTTGTCGATCATTCATCATTTGAATAACGAAAATTTATTTAAATGTGCAGCTGGAGAGGATATTCCCGGTGTAAGCCGATCGGATGCGGGTCTACGATCGCGCAGATGATTGCATAATCACGCGTCGGCTTTGCACCGATCATGCTGATCATGCTGCATGTTGATCTTTGGTTTTTTTTTTGTCCATTTCGCAACAACTACCCATGTGCGGTGGTGCATGAAGTGTGTTTATTGTTTCTGAAAGATTAAAGAAAATGTTTTTTCTTCTTCATTTCTTCATGCGGCCTATCAAGTGATCCTCGAGTTGGCCACCAACTGAATTGGGCCACAACAATTGACTTGAAGTGGCTGTCTAGTGGCACCAGCACGGCTTGGGAGGTGTTTGTTTAATGTTAATTTGATCTGCAATTGGGCGTGGAGGTATAATAACATTTTTTGTTTGTTCGTTTTGTTTCTTCAAGATCACACAGTAAGATCGTGTCTCGTGTAAAGTCGCACGATCGGTTGGTTTGCCTGTGCGCGCCATCACAAATTGCCTGTCATCGATTCAAGGATAATTACTCGAGCAAGCATTAAAACCGCTTTTCTGTAAGCGATCCCTGTTGCGCTTATCGGAGTTAAGTGATCGCTCTTGCACCCATTAGAGTCTGCATAACCACGAGAATGTGCCCTAGGAGGGTAACCAAACCACCTCGACTACCTTTCGACTGCATTGACAAGAACCTTTTTGTTTTGTTCCCATGGAGGGAGCCATAGAACAACAAATGAGTAATCCGAGACTTTGGCACGAACGTTATTTAATGGATGCAGACAGACGATTGGTTATGTAAGCGCACGGGCTTATTGTTGGCTATTTTTGAGACTTTGGGTCTACGCACAAGGGCAAACCGCAATAGTGAAACGGCGATTTGTGGCTGCAGATCTTGCTCCTCGTCGTCGTCGTCGTCGTCGTGATGCTGTTCGATTGTTGTTTCCGGGATGACTTTATGGTTAGTTTGCCTGAGACGAATATCAAGATTCAATGGGAATGGGAAGTAACATGGTTCTTTTGTGAGGATTCTTTTGTGGTTGTTCTTTTTTTTTGGTACGAGAGATCAGTGATTGAGTTGAAATGGCAGTAAATGATTTGAATTGTTTTCGATGAATTACGAGGAAGGAATATTGATGTTGTGGAGGAGGCTTGTGGCTTGTAGCTGGATGTTGGGTGGGTGGTAATGTGGAAAATTGAGAAAATTCTGATTGTCTGGTGATGAGATGAGGAATGCAATGCAAAGGGACTTCGACAAATGACTGAGTTATTGGTGCCCCCAGGGCATTCAAAGCATTTTTAAGATCAGTGCTGTGAAAAACTCTTAAAAGAATCAACGAAATAGAAGTTTGGAGGCATCGCGTTGGGCGCCAATGCAAAATTTTCCTAAAAGAAATGAGAGCAGTGTCGATGTTCTTTACCCAGTAACTGAGGCCAAGTAGTTTGATACGATCCTGAAGGAAATACTAACAAAAGGCACGTCTGCATCAAGACTGACCACAAAGAGTCATCCTGGTTAAATGACAATCTGCACAAAGTAAAGAGACCAATCGAATTGAATGTTGTTGATGGTCAATTAGTAGGCAAAAACTGTTTATAGATCTTTTCCAGATAACATGTTATGAAAGGCTCAGCGTTGGGCGCCAAATAAGCATTCTCTTCCTTATGACACTCGATTGGGTAACATAAATGTCAACATTTCCTGTTGCACATCATTCAAACAACAACCACTTACCTTTCTAAAGTTTTCGGATCCAAACGTCCATCGAAGCCACCTTTCCTTCCACCAAAGCCAGTTCCGTATGGTCCCTCTGTGGTGGTACTCGTCGTCGTTGCTTGCGTTGTCGTCGTTGTTGGTGGCGGCAATGTAACCAATTCTGGTTCTACCCTTGGCAACCAGTCATTGTTAAAGTCATCTCCATTTATGTGTTCCACATCACGCATTATATCATCCTTTCCAACGGTTGATGCCACCGTCACCGCATAGCCATGCCCGTTGTTATTATAACTCCTCACATTGTTGTTGCTATTGTATCGCGATTGCCAATCCGGATTAGATGGAGATAGTGAAGCGCCACTGCCGCCTCCTCTGCGTGTCTCAAAGTTTCTCCCCGTTCGGTGATAGTTCCTTCGGTAAGCGTGCGCTTGTTGATGCTGTTGTTGTTGTCTGCTGTCATCATAACTCAATCGTCTCAGCCTCAATGGTCGGCCACCAGTTGAGTTACCTCCGCCATCTATTGTCCGTGAACTATCACCACTATCGACCGTCGTCGCCGTCGTGCTATTCCTACTGTGTACCACTGATGGTGATTTGCGATTATGATGGTTTTGCTGTTGCTGCTGCTGTTGCAGCTGATAATGATTGCTGTTGCGCGATCGTGTAGACGGTGCGGTTTCCGATCGTGCGTCAAGGTGACTTGTCGATGCAATCACGATGCATATCGACAGTGTGACTATGGCTAATAACTTATTCATATTCTAGGTTGATGTTCTTCGTGTGTTGTTGGGGGATGCCTTCTTAGTTTGTGAATTGAATTTGTTCTAAGTTGTGCTCTGAGTATCGATCGGTTGATGGTTTGATCACGCGTACGTCAGCATTATACTGGCCGAGGAATGGTCAGACTTGTATCTGCTGCGATTGCCACTTGTACTTCAATTGATCATGCACTGTTTTTCTCTCTGACTATACGAACTGAAAAGAGAAGAAGAAAACAAAAAACACAAATGAATATTTATTTTCCGCTTAATTTTCGAGGGACAACAACGGTGGCTCCTTTAATCGACCTTCGGTCGGATGAGGGCGCCCACAAATCAAAAGCAATTCGACACGAGAGGCTGATGGAGCAGGGAGTTGCAACTGATCTTGTCGAGACCATGCGAAAGCTTGTGAAGATTTTGGTGCTTTGTTTTGATTTTGTTTCTTCTTCGTCGGTCTTTGTTGTTATTGTTTCCAGGAATTGTGTGTTTCTTGTTTTCCTGGCTGCTGGAGGAGGGTTGCAGAAGCGTTAACTAAATGATTTATAAGAATTGTTTTTAGATGACCGCAAATTTTTTAACTTGACCTTGGTAATAAATTATTCGGGTTCACGATGATAGTAATTTTTTTTTTGTTTTTCTTATCTTTGTTGCTAGTTTTGAGGTCGGCATTGAGGTTAGGTTTTTGAAGGCGGTTGCGAAGAAGTTTGTGATTAATTTTGATCGAAAGCCGTTGGCTTGTCAGTGAATCCCATTAACTTAATGAGGTACTGTAAAATATGTCATTGAGACTTATGAGCCTCTACATTCCAGGATTGAGATTGGTGCGTAGAAAGTTAAGATCGTTCTTGATTCTATACAAAGGTTTGTAAAGATCTCACATATATATCATCAGCTAAGGATAACATGCTTAGACACGAGATAATGACAGATCTAACCATTTAAACGCGCGCTAAGACTTACCCGGAGAAAACAATCCTTAAAAGCAGAAAAAGAACGAAGAACGTTCACCCATACAACTTCTAAAGAAATATCCCATATAGACTGACCTTTTCTGTAAACTAAAACAGTTGATTTTTTAGGCCAGGTCTGTCTATCTGTCCATCTGCAAAGTCTAAGTTGAGGAGAGTGACAATAGATCAGTAAAATTTTTACCTTAACAACATGCAAACGCAGAACAGTTGTGAAGGAATTGAGGTCGCTTGGGAGGAGTTTAAAGGAACTCAAATGGATGGCAGAGGTACGAGCAAAATGTTACATATAAAATGACAACAATTGAGAGTAAATACAAACAATTAAAGCTTTACTCTCCTGGTTTAATCGAACAAGTCAAAAAATAGTGCGCTGTTAAACCTGCAGAGAACTGTCAAAAACTGCTACGAAGTAGATGAAAGCAGGAACGGGAAGTGTAGGTCTCTTGCTTGTCTGACCAATACGAATAAAACACATGTATCATTATAATTTTACCTTCTCAAACCGAAAAGAGAGAGAAAGCAATAGTGCGTTGACTGTCATTGAGGCAAAATGTTGATGCTCCAATGCTTTAGCCCGCAGTAGTAGTAGTATTATACCAAACCTCTCCTACAACTCGCAGTAGAGGAAGACCTTGGTCCAACTTGGAGAGGCCTAATTGGAGAGGCATTCTAGACCAACGGCAGTTATAGAGGACATTTTGACATGAAATTAAAATACGATCATTCGTTCAAGACAAGTTGCTCGTAAACATTTTTTATTGCAGGATATATCCTTCAATGTAAGCACGATAGTGTAGTACTTTATTACTGCCAATATGTAACTCAAGCACACATGCCTTCATCAATCCAATAAAAGTTCAAAGTAGACCCCAATCATCATACACAAAATGCCTGCCATACGTTCTCCAAATATCGTAAATTTTCCCCAAACGCAACAAGACGCAACCCATTCAACTTCCTTTCGCCGCCTATTAGTAGGAAAATGAATTGCTCTTTCTCTTTCCCGGAAAACAATCATTTATCCTTTCAATCGATTGCAAAACAATTAAATTGAAAAAAAAATGACGAAAAAAAAAAGAAAAAAAAAAACTGCAGCTGGGAAATATCCCATCGTGCGGCGCACATTACTCATTCCGCATGCATGAGTATTTAATGATTTTAGCTTAGCGCCAACATAACCGCTCCCCTGGATGTCTACCGCAGCACCGGCACGTCTAATTGCACCCAAGATCGAGAGACAACAACAAATTCGATCGTAAACATTAAAAATTCATAAATTATGAGGAAAAACTGCATGCAGGCGTATGCAGTCATGTCGTGTTCTTAATTATTTCGTTTAAAGTAAACTTTTAATTTCTGTTTAAAGAAATAAAACAAACGAACAGAAACACAGCCATTACCGCCTTAATTTCAACAAATTCAACGCCATTTGTTGTTTCTATTTCTATTTCGAAACTCACTCATTGTGAATTAGTCAGTGTTGTTGAGTTGCTGCCGTTCTTGACATGACTGCGAAAATGTGCGCATTCAGCGCGCGTTTGTTTCACGAATAAATGACTTGTCTGTTGGGTTGCCATGTTCACTTGTCATTTGGTTAAGATAATTTGTAATTAAATAAACGAATCTGACAGATTCCGGCACGATTTTTTGCGAAGCGTGAACTGTTGATAGTGCTTTAGTGCTTTAGTGCACTTGAGTGCGCCTTAACCTTAAGCTATGGGCGCCTGTCAAGACTTTCTATTTCAAGAATTCCGTGATTGTCGATTGATTGAGTTTTTGTTTTTTTTTCTTTTTTATATTAATCACATGATAAATTGATTGGAATTGCTATTGCATTCGGGGTGTTTGTTTTGAATTCGCACTGACAGAGGCCTGGTCCTTAATCTAATGCCTTGTAAAGGAACGGCCAACAGTTGGAGTTCAATTGGATTGGTCATAGCTTTGAATTGGTTTCGACATCAGTGATTACTTTCGATTAAGTCGATGTGATAATTGTTGAAGTTTGTTCTTGTTGTCGATTCAAAGAAGTGCAATGAACGAGTCGAGGTTGCGGATAGAAAGGTACTGGAGTTGCATGAAATTATTTGCTTTAATTAGCCATACTGCACCCATGGGATTTACCAATCAAGAAATGATCAGATTTTAATAAGATTCAAGTTTTTCGGAGCAGATAACGATTTGAAATGATCTGACAGGTAGATAGATTGTGTCATTGAGTCCCTCCATCATCTATCAGCATGCATATGGATCGTTGCACTTGATTTTGTTTACTTCAAACTCTCTGTCACTGTCATTGTGACTGTCTAGATGAAGCAAAATATCTGGGAGATTTTAGATTAGAAATTTATTTGGGCAAAGCACATATGTCTAGTCAAGGCATGCATATCAAGAAGACATTTATAATGGTTTCTGCAAGATATCGTCAGGGCAGGCATGTCAAGAAGACATTCGAGGTGTTTTTGGCAAGATATCATAGAAAGATAGGGTTTTGGTCTGTGTCCGCTATATGGTCTTGATGACCTTGCACGAAACTTGATCTACAACCTCGGTTCCCGGCATATGCCGTCAAATATAAGACACTGAAACCACGCATGCTGTACTGACGTTTGAAAGAATTCAGGTGAACTACTTCTTAAGCACATCCAAAAGCTTTAGTACAATTTTTTTTAGTACTCATTTCCTGGACTGAAGAGTGTTTTGTTTGAATCTGATCCGTTGAAGGATATCATAGATTTTTGTCCAAAATGGCTGGAAACGATTTTCTTCATGGTGCCCTCTTTGTTGCTACTGAAATGGTTGCACCATCTACCATTGCCATAAATTTCTCTCACTTAGTCATCAACAGGTTGTAGGTTTTGTTTGGTAAGAGCAATCGCTTGCATCTATTCGTGTCAATGCCGAACAAATTACCCGATCAAGTTAGTAAATTTACTAATTGAACCAAACAGTCTACACAGGTTTTCTAACTCCCGTCTTGACCCTGATCAAAGCTTGTCTTCTTCTTTCACGTCCAACAAACAACGTCTTTCAGTTTTCTTCTATCAAAAGAGAAGCCCAAAGTCATTTTCATTTTGTTTCTCAACAATGAAACGATTTTCCATCCAACGTAGGTGTCTTAACACTCCTTTTAGACCGCGCATTAGCTACCGACATAAGGCCCTATTGAAGACAATCACCAGCCGTAGGTGGATAACACCCGAAGATATGGTCATCGTTAGCATCTCTTTAAATCGAATAATGTGTTTATTTTTTTTTGTTTGAAGTTAAAAACCCATCGAGAGGAAAGAAAAATTAACATTTTTATCAAAACACCATTCCTACACTGTTATACTGTTTCGATTTATTGTTTGCGCACGCTGCACTGCACTGCGTGGTGTGTTGAAACAACAAAAAGATAGATTACCACCTGATGGTACTTTCCCCAGGCACCCATGCCCATGGTGCATTCACACTATATCGATAAATTATTTCCAAAATGAGTGTTTCTAAGTTTAGGTCGAAAATGACATACGATCGGTTGTTTCAATCGTCACCGAAATTTATGCCGATCATTCCAACTGATATAACACCCTGTGCCCGGCTCGTAATAAATCATAAAAAAGACCAAAAAATCTTGTGCGTTACATAAAAAATTTAAGAAAAATTATTTGTTTCCGCCATTTGGACGAGGGAGAGCGTTGGCATGATCATCTCGATGATGATCTCGACCCATAAATTATTAGAGGAAAATATTTGTGAACCAATTTAACGAATGATGTCACGTTGGTTGTTAATTAATATTCCAGACCGATCGGTATCGCCAAGGAAAGTATTGTATCTATGAAATTGTAATGATTCTCTAGAATGTGAATGCGGGAAATTTTTCGCGAATCTGTCTGTTACTGAGTGATTCACGATCGTTATGATCACGAGCAAGATCGGCCAGCCATGTGGAAGTGATTTGGGAAAGTTTTTTTCAAAATACGGATCTTGTAAAAGTATATAAAACGATCATTCTGCCGGGGTAGCACCCTATACGATGGCGCTAAGACTTTGGATGAATAATGGGTTCTTGAGAAATATATATATGCGTATGTACTTGAGGCAAATATTTACATTTTTAGCAGAGCTTTATAAATAAGAGGTTCGCTGACTGTGCAGTTGGTCTTTTTTTTTCTGTTCTTTTCCGCGAGAAATTATTATCGTTTACATGTACAAGAAGCTAAACATTTGTGAAGCAAATATTTGATATCTTTCCGGCAGATGATTGCTGGCATTTATTGATAGTCTTTGCATCTGGATATGGGGGCTTTATTAATAATTCATGATGTCGGCAGCGGCGGAACAAGTTTAAAGTAAGAATGTACATTTCACACTTTCAAGTGTCTCTTGGACTTAGAATGCATCGCATAGGCTTAACACCTTTTGATGGGGCGAGTGGATCAGTTGTCTTAAGTTGACTGATGGAAAAGAAAGCTGATACTTACCCAGTTGGTCATTACGATAGTGGCAATGAACTCGAACGTGTTGAGGGCTTTTTGTGGTGCACTTAATGAACGGGGAAACTAAGATAACAATATGTATTTCTATTTCTTATTTTCCACAGAATAGAGTAGGTAAGGTACCCATGCACGACAAGTTCAAGTACGTTCGTACGTTGATAGTCTTTTACCATAGAAACGGGTATACAGATGACTTTGAAATGTAGGTACTAAGGTGATTCCGTAATCATGGGCAAGGTGGCATTTTATGGTTCACTGGGTTGAATGACTAAGTAATGGCAATTTGTAGGCATGCGTGGTGAATTCTTAATTTCTTCAACAACAACAAGGTATCAAGTTTTGGTCAATTACCCCTAACGAGTGTTATGTCACACAGTCTGTCTGGTGATGATTTCAATGGCAATCTTCCATTACGTCTCTACTCGGCGTAAAGAAGGGTTTGAAGCTGTAAAAACTGTCCATCAAGGTGTAATTTCCAAACAGAGAAGATCGCATTAAAGTTTCAGTTGACACTCATTGCCTTATGGCACAACGAAGTATTGAGAACCATCCTTGAGATTCTTATTCCCTGAAAACCACTAACTTTTCTCAGAACTCATTTATTTTCAATGATCTCTGACAGTCAGTGACACATTTCTGATATTTTTGTTTCACTTTTACACACTTACTTGGACAACTCCGAAATTGTCAAGTCGTATTGAATTTTGATATCTATGTCAGAGACTCTTGGTCAATGGAGAACCGTGGTTTCATTTGAGTTGATCGCGCGTATATTTCATCATTAGGTGGCAGCACTTCCATTTGCAGGAAAGCCTTACATTTGACAATATGGAACGTCAGATCGAGCACTGAGCTAAGCCTATATACATATATTTAGATTGCAAGCCCTTTCTTAAACATTTTTATATTTAAAGTTTATAAACACAGTCTTCGCATCCATTCATAGAAGACACTTGAAACGAAAGCAATTTTCGAGCTGGAATACGTGTGAACTTTTCGAAATTGGAAAAAAGGCAGCTGCAGGCAAACAATAATGTACAAGCACCATAACAATCATGTTAACATAACATGTAAACATATTTGTTTACCATAATTTTTGCAATGTGTCAAGTTGACATCTGTCAGACATAAAATGACATATCCAAGTGTGTTATTTCTTACATCTTCAAGGTGGTGTTTGGTGAACACAGTCCTGAAGATAGTCATCAAACTCTACTGGGAATATTTGTGTCCATTGTTTATACAAAATCGTGCTGTCCAATATTTCAATACAATCACGCACTCTGACGTTTGAGGCATCTTTGAATATTGAATGTTAATTTCAATAAAGTTTACACAATGGAAATATTCGTGACTACATGAGTAGTTTTAGTGGAAATGTTAGATTGCTCATAGGTGACAGAAACTTGTGGAACTTTACTAGATTTTCTTAGGAATTAATCGAATTCTATTTAATTTGTATTAGTTGATGTTTAATTGCTTTTAATTGAGACAAGAGAACGTAATTCGTGTTAAATAACTAATCACGGAAAAATTCAATTACACATGTTTCTTGTGTTGAAATAATTTGAAATTCAATAATGTAATGAGTACCTCTGACTTGAGCCTCTTATAAGTTCAAGCCATACAAAGATTCTAAGCCGAAAGAAAATTGGTCTTTGTATCTTCTAGTACTTTGATAAGTATTTATGTCAATGGATGCACCTTCTCGGTCCATAGATCCAAGGAGTTCAAAATTAAAGCATGGAACCCACTGAAAACTCAACTTGTTCTTTTTCGAAACAAAAGATTGGTGTAGATGAGTACAAGGTACCTGAATCTAATTTCAAAAGTCTATAGACCTAAGAGTGTTTAGTGGTTCATTCAGAATCTGTGTTGTCCATTGTCTCTATACCTAGTTTTCTGATAGTTGCCTGGATGCCTGTTTTCTTTTCTGCCTTTCTGGGTATTTTTTTTTTGAAGTTCCTTGGCCTGTGATCTGCTTCTGACAGTACTTGCCCGAGATATCTGCTATTGTTTATTGAACATATCCTTTGAATTTATCAAAGTCAAGTAAAGTCTTATGAAGAACCACTTTCAGTGAAGGTTCACCCTTATGTTCTCTATTACAACTGGCTCCATATGTTGGAGTTGAATGTTTCCTAAAGTGGGTACAGGCTTCCATCAAGTCTTGCAGAGATTCTTACTAGGATTCACATTAGCGGTAAGAGAAGTCTTCATTTGACAGTGGTGCTTCTGTTTGGTTCTGATCGTTTAGTTCTCTGCAGGAGTTCTAGTTCTCAGTATTGTCCAAATCCAACCGATTGTCATGATTTTTTTTTTAATTTTCGAGGCCTTTTATGCTACCTGGATGTCTAGGAAAGTATTTGGATCAAGTCGAGTAACGATTCAGTTTCTATAAAGTTTCTTTCTGCCTGAATGGCTGAAGAGTATTCAGGCCACAATCTAGTCGTTGCTTCCTGCTGATGCCTGTTTTTCTCTCTTCCAATGAAAATCCGTTTCGAGTAATACGATTTTATCTACTGATTCTGGTTTTTCAGTGACCATGGTGGTCCTGTTGTTTTTTTAAAGGTCCTAGTGAACTCTTGCCTCTGCAAAGATGCAATGTTCTGATTTGAACGAATTACAATTGATTTATTCAATAAACAACTACAAGCAACGATTTGAATAGATTCCAGTAGGCATTTTGTCCAAAAAAGTGAATTTTTAAAAAAATCCACAAGTTAACACGCAAATCTCCGAAATGTACAGTCAAATGTGTAAGAAACTGAGAAGACTTTTTTGCTTATTTGGTGTCACGGATACGAAATGATAAATTTCGTGAATTTTTTTTGTTTTTCTCGTATACTTTGATGTTTGTTTGGGTTTTTCTTATTAATTTTAATCTTCAGAATGTTGACGACGATGAGTTGAAGAAAATTCGATTCAAATCAAGAAGGTGTAAGGTTTGGAGGCTTTGAAGAGAGGATGGTTCCTTAAAAGATCGATTTCTTCGCCCTTTCTCAAAATTGTGTTACAGAACATTTAGAGATACATTTGACTTTGATCTCGCGTCTTGTGTCCTTGGTTCTCAGGATAATAACGAAATTTACATTTTAAAGTCCTTAATCTCCATAAAGTTGAAATTTGTTGCTCGAACTTCCTCCAATTTAATGCAAAGTTGAGGAGAATATTTTATACATAAATCCAACACAGACACGCCCACTTTTTACGAAAAAAAAAACAGTTTTTTACTAGAAAATGAAAACAAAAATTTCATAATACAAAACATAGATGTTAGCATTATCTGCTAGTGCTCGAGAAAGTTAGCATCGGAGCCCTTGGTCACTTTGACGAAGGTTATCAATATTGAAACCAACAACTCGTAACTCAACAGAAGTCGGACAAGACTGACAGCCAGACTTATCAAACGCATATCAACCTCCAGAGTCATTAGTTCAGAAGGACACTGAGTCCCATGAACCTGCGTGATATGCTAGCACTAACCCAGCGGGAAAAAGCCTAACACTTTTTAGCAACATCTTGGTACTTCCATGATCCCAACATCGTCTTCATTTACCAGAAGACAAAATCAGTCAGTTTTCACTAAGTAAGTGAAGAGAACGCATGGCTAAATATTGATAGCTTTAAACAGGTAATTTTGCATGGACAGGTAATTTTGAGAAAATGAACTATTATCTAGAACAAACTGACAGCTGTCAGTTTGACAACTCTAACTTCTAAAGAACTTTACAACTTCCACTGGCACTAAGTGTAGTTCCATTTCCCGTAACAACTACACAAATCAGCAATGAAACCTGAGTCCAAGCAGTCCCAATTCGAAGACATCCTAAAGCTACTTTGTAAATGTGATACGTCACACGATGCCATTTAAAAACCCCCATAAAGTACAACTTGTTTAAGTCCGTAATTTTACGTGAACAGCATTCCACTGGCATTTTGACGAACAAGAAGTAGCACTACGTGACCAGCTTGCAATAAATCTTTGTTCAGTTCACAGATATTTTGGAAGATTTTTGTTTTCTTTGCATTCAACGGATGCATTCAACATTCGGCCTCATATTTTCGGCGATTTTTAACAAACAGATACCCAGTGACCTTGTCCTTTCACATTTCGAGTTATGACTTTACTGCAGACACATTTTTATTGGTCCCAGACTTTATTGCGGAAGGCTTAGTTCTCCGGATGGACTGGATAATGGAGTGACTAGAATGCTTATTGGCCAATTTATAAATAAGACCATTGGTCACGGTTTCCACTATAAGTTTGCATACAGCACCGGATAGTATGATGAATAATACAGCCATCGTTTCAGAACTTTTAAATAGATCCACTAACCCGAGTTATATTCGTGTTTGACTGTCAATTTCTGGGAATTCAAAGTAGAAAAGATAAACATAAATGACTACCCTTCGCCGTCCTCTTTGGATATCTTTTCACAGTCAGATGAGTTATTTTTTTTTTTTGAATTTTCAGCGAGTTTAGATTACATAGCAAATATTACATAATGTGCATAACTCAACGTTTATCGAGTGATTAATTCGACACTCCCTTATCGGTGGTTTCTGGTGAAACCCTGTACCAAATCAAGCCATCACGTAACAGTTGGTTTTATGTTGTTTCTTGTTGATGTCAATTTGTTTGATGTTGATTCAATTTTCTTTGCAATCTCACATTCAGTCAAGAATGTGAACCAGTACTGGGTATCTGGATCTGCTGTCTGTCAATGTGTACTTGCAGCGGTTGACGTTTTTATCATCAGATGCATAAATGAATAAAGTCAACAGCGATAATTACTTAGCCAGAAGTGTGAGATACAATGTTGCGAAGTTGATGCGTCTTGCAGTCTCATTCATGGATCACCATGATCGTGGACTTTAGAGTGTGTTGGACAAGATTTCACTGTAGTCACTTCTATCACGATCATCCAAATGATGACCTCAGGGCAGGAGTGATCGATATCGTTGCGACATAAAACATGACAGTAAGCAGTAGTTTCCCGCTTCTGAGTAAGCCAGTTGCGACTAAATTGGTTGTTAGATACTTTGCTTTTGGCTTCATGATCAAAGTTGGAAATAAGAGTGCCTACGAGGTGAACTATGTAGTGATGTGGTAAAAAGGTACTTGATACCATAAACCACGTTAAGATGCCAAAAGACCTTGAAATCCAAAGTGTAGTACTACAAGACTGCATCGTTACACCGCTGTTATTTCCGCTGATCATTACATGACGTAATCCATACAAAATTGAACAAAAGGGAGATTTCTAGACCATAATGATGGTTTGAATAGCTCACGATCTACAAACTGAGTGAGGCTAGACAGTATCGAATCCCCTTGCCAATCTAAATCTTTCGAAACAGGGTCTATTATATGGAAAGGCTATTCAGTACTATTCAGTACAGTCTCGTGGTTTGTTTCCTAAGACGTCAATGGTCAGAGAGAATCCCGACCATTGTTCCTAACCCTGTTCTGCTTGGTTTATTTATTTCCTTAGACTTTTTCCGATCTCACATAGGTCACGATACTTCGGACTTTTCAATACTCCCTAAAACGTCTGGTACCCAAGATAGTCTGGCACAGTTTCGCGGCGTTCGTGGCTGTTTCAAATTTTGGATTCTGAAGCCTTCAGCTCATCTTGACTATCAACATATGTAGATGGGGACATTTTTGTCAGATATTGATCCCATCTCTAGTGATTCAGCAGCCCTGAGCAGAGTTAGAACCAGAATGTGTTCGAAACTCTGCAGGTTGCCGTCAAGTCACCGTGGAGTATTCCAGGCAGAATTAAGAGGTTAAGGTAAACGCGTCTCTTGATGAGATAACCTAACCATCAATCAATCATCTCTACTGTGTGCCGAGATATGGTTTTATTCGAGGTACCCACTGGACTGAGGAGCTCACGAAAAATGGCCAGAAAGTCCGTCGGAAAAAGAAAAATTTTGTCTTATGTAGGTAGATAGGTAGATTACTGGATCAGGCCGTATTTGCAGCGTCATTTAGACCAATGTGATACCACAAGGATCTGAAACCCTCATAAGACTACCTTTGGAACCAGCGATAGCTAGATACAAAGCGCAGGGTACTATTGATGTTGGCGTAAAGATCACCTAAGTTATCAAAGAAGTGGAAGTGCAAGCCATCTTTCGAGACATATGTTCGCCTTATTCCATGAAATACAATATGGCTACCGCGATTACTCTGCGTTAACTAAGGTTTTAATAAACAGCCTCAGAAACAATGTAAACCCAAACTGCAGATCCTACTTCCCATATGATATGTACGCACATAGGACTGCCTGTTACTCTACTCCTTGTAAGCCTCCATCGAAGGTCAGAAATCACTAAAGGATACGCTACGCATACTGAACTTGTTACGATTTTGCATAAATGTAACATATTACACAAAATTTGTATGCAGGGGTTCATCAGAAATTACCGATTCAGGGACATTAGCTGCTGCAGGTACCTTAGTTGTTAAGTAGAATAAATCGCGTAATTAATATGTGAAATGCACAGAGTGTGATGTAAAGTTGCTCTGATTGTAAGCATTCTTAGTTTATTCATGATTCCAAGTGGATGTCATGTCCCAGCACTCCCAATAAGTTGGAGTCAATCATAGAAGTTGAAGGTTGCCGGAAAGGTCGTCTGTAGATGTGAGGAATAATAATATGATTCATTGGTTGTACCTGTTTCACTGTCACTTTTGTAGATGATTCCAGTTGAAGGCTGAGAGGAGACGTAGTGTAGAGCCATGACAATGGCCCAAACCTATGAATCTAATACCCGCGGAGATTGTCTTAACCTATTTTCAAAGTTCTTTTGTTTTTTGAAAAAGATTAAGTCTTAGATATTGCTGGAAGGTGGTACATTCCGAAGCAGTGACACATTCACATAGGTCCGCAGCAGATCATAAGCTTTTTCTTTACCAGGACGATTCCTTCGTGTGATCTCCGTGGGATGACTGTGGACATCTCTATAATTTCTATCGCTGTCTGGACATAATGCACTCTAGCCTGGGATCTTGGGAGTTGATACCAAACATGAGTTCTAGACAAGGTTGACTACCTTACCTTTCGAGTTAGATTGCCTTAGCCTTTGTGATTAGAGAAAGCTTAAGGCCCACAACTGGTATGGTCCCTATTAAGCAAATAATAGCTTGCAGATACTGTTCTGTATACGAGGGTCACTATACAGAGGTTGCTGCTGCTGTTCAGAGGTCAACCTCCATCAGAGGTTATTTTTGCACGTCTGACACAAAAAAAAATTCAACGCGACGAACTGCCGGAACTAAGGGAAAACGTCATGAAAGATTGTGAAATGTACGAAAGAGTAAGCGACGTGAAAACCTAAAACTTGCAAGCAAAGCTTTTCGACTGAGTCATGGATCATTTTATCGTGGACTATGATTCCAAATTTCAATGTGTAATGAGTCTAAAGATTGTGTGAGTAATTTTGTCGAATTTATCACTGCCACTTAGGTGACTTGCTTTTGCATTTACAATTACATTCATAAGTGGAATGGTCTGACGTACATATTTCCAGAACCTAGCTTAGGGCATGCGTAGACGAGACAATGTGTTTTTTGAAAGGGACTTCTAAATGCTGATCTTGTCGAGGAGAAGGTTCCATAATTGGAAAGATCTTTTTTAGAAGTTTCACTACTAATAGACTAGGTATTGCTTAGTACTGTTCAGGAAATTTAACTCTTTCGATGTTATCTGCGATCTCAGCGTCACTGAGTGAAACAAAATCTTTGACAACTTCTTTGAGCTGGGATCAGAATTGAGAGACGGATTTGGGTTCACTGAATCCACTCCAGATACTTCATAAACGCTGTTGAACTTGACGAAGTGCCCTACCTCTAGTATTTCGTCGATTAGAGCAATAGTTCGGGGGATACAACTACATCAACATCCGTATCTACGAAATCTCTCACCCAATCCTGTAGAAGTTCTGTACAATCTTTTGCATTTCCCGAAAAATCAACTACAACCCTTTTTAGTTGACCTAACTTCAAAACAAGGTTCAAAATAAAAAGTTTGATTGACTTAAGCTCAGCTTGAATGAGAGACTTCGAGTATACACTATGGAATGCATATCATTCTCTATGCCTTTTACGTAAAGGTGTAGTTTGGTCTTGCTTCCCAGAATGAGGAAAACCCTTCCACATCGAAGGCTCCAATCGAGGGCCTTCATGTAAATTTAAGACAGTCCATGTAGCCCAGAAGAGTCTTTCAAGCTGACCACTGCTCTATCAATAGTCCTTCCGGTATCTGTCGACTTGATCGTCCCAATCCAAGAGCTTGCTAGAAGGGGCCTCAAAGAAATGCTACTTAAAAAGCTCCTAGTAATCTGCTGGAACTTCTATATTGCACATTTGTTACACAGATGTCACACTGAGACTCATCGAATTCCCGGTTCCATAAAGAACCATGAGAATATTTACAAACCATAATCTTCTAAAAGATACTTAAGTTAGAATCAAATAATAAACAACCAAACCCAATTAGAAAAAGCGAAACTTGCGATAGCATCTGCCAACAACATTGTCCACAACTCCAAGGTCTTCAGAGTGAACACTTTGTTGATTATTTCTTAAAACATTTCACACATTCCTTTTTTTTTTTTGCAAACTCCTTAAGGAAAACACTACAAGCCCAAACCAGTCCCATCTCTAAACATAATAACGCCTCTGGCAAAGATAACCACTCTACTCGATCAAGTATAGAAATAAATTCCTTTTCACTCTCCTTCCCTTAGAAATATCGAATAGATACTCAAATCACTTCATAAATAAAATCTCCAATACAGAAAGCAAAAACCACACGCACTTCACAAAGCCGATAATCCCCCTCGAGCCATAGAAGATCGCAATAATCCATTCATAACCCCATTCGCCACAGACAAGACACCTTCCCAACAATTGTGTCTGTCTGGATGGCTACGCCTGTACACTGTACACACAAGGTGATTTCGTATCTTCTCTTCATATATCACACCAAAAATAGTCAGAGGATAATGCTCGCCGCAATTAATTTGTTCAAAATAAACAAAAGTCCCATACGATCTGATCACTTTTTAAGCACACGATGCGTCTGATCGTGCCTCTTTGTTTACAATGATCTTTCGTTGGAAAACAAACCGCCTTAACTTACATCAATTCATAAAAATAAAACTGCAATATCCGACTAATTGATCACACGCCAAAGGTGGTAATCCACAAAATTACTCCAAAAGATCGTTTTGGTTAATTCCTCTGCGATCGCGATCGCGATCGTTTATCGTTTATCGTTTAAACAAATTAATGATGGCCCACGCTGAGCTGAATAAATTTTCAAATATTTTATAAGATTTCAAAATGCAATCGAATAAAATTCACATAAAAAAAAATCAAGTGTATCTTTTTCGAAAGATCGCTTTGGCAAAAAAGAATTCAAACGCGCTCTCGTACCGACGACAACCGCTTACACGCTTTGTCCCGAATCAACTGAATCGATTGACTGAAACTGAAAGTCAATTAACTAACAGAACTGCTGCAACAAGCAGAGTGGCAGCACGGTTCGTTTCGTTCGCATGTAGTCTCTTTGTGATGCGGGACGCATCGTACAGATACATTCTGTGAGTTTTTTGTTACAACAAGATCACTGATCGTGCTAGCCTTTGGACGGATTTGTTGGTCTGTTTTTACTGGTTTTGCATCTCCGTTTGGAGAACAGGTTGGATTGCATTCATCGAACTCTTCTGTGTATCTTTTTTGGTCCACGACCATGAGAGCGACACACAGATACACAGCACAGAGGCTGTAAGGGGTTTCTCTTAAAATTCGAACATCAGTTTGAGATCTTTTAGTAACATTTTGTTTTCTTTTCGAAGATGTTACTTAAATTATTTGGCAGAGGAATTTCACTCAAGTTTTGAAAATGACATGCAGTCACAGTCAACGGCCTTTAATGTCATTTATTCGTTTCGTGAATGACTCGAGCTGAGAGCATGTGTTTTGTATCACTTGAGTGATTTCGAAGAATGACATTTGTTATAATTTTCGGAGAGAGACACAAAGACTCGATTTTCGTAATAATTATGACTTGTGGGTGATTAATAGATTTCTGTTAAGGTTCACAGACTATGGTGGTAATAAGTCTTTGTTTGTTGAGCCTTTAGACTTACATAGCTTCGTGACATCTGGTCAGACAAAGAGAACAAAGATTCTTGGTAATAGATGCTATGCGGCGCAAAGAGTGTGTAGAGATAAGGCACGTCCAAATAGACAACAGAATATGTCAGACGTAGTGGTAGAGAGGTTGACTCATAATGTCATAGCATGGATGTGGTAAAACTAGTTAGAAACAAGGTCGTCTACAAGGAGGGGTCAATACAGAATAAATTCTTAGTTTTCTGTGCGAACAACTCCTCACTGTTCTGGGCTTTCAACCTTTTGAGTGGTTTGTAGAAGTATTCTAACTGCCTTTGTATGTCTTGTGGAGCGTGAGATGGCACATCAATGTCACTACTTCCGTGAACCTGATCAAACTGAAGTGAGGATAGAAATATCCAAGTTATATCTAACAAGGCTGGTGGAACTGATGGCTTAAGTTAGAGTTAATCAAAGCGACTGGAGATGGGAGCATTAACCAACTCATCCAGATAAATGAAACTTTGCTCGATCTACAAGAAATGAGACTCCTTCACTCCTCGTCATCAAAGTCTTATCTGGCATGTTGTGTGGAGATATAAAGATCGTCATCAACGATCTGTCGGCAGAAATCCTAAGTGATATCCTCCATCTTCTCAAGGCTGATGTGACAGTATTTATTTTATCTGTTCGTCTAAGTGTCGTAGAATTTTGACAGTACGTCAGTGAAGGATCTACCTTTCTGTGGTTTGTAGATGCGATAAACTTAGTTTGCGATATTAAAAGCTTAGTACGGATAGTACTTCCTTCCTTTTCGAGCATCAATTGTGACGGGAATATTTGTAACACGAACTTAACAGGACGCCACCTATTGGTTCTTACTTGGAGCTCAGCTGTCAGATTTGTTTGATTATTATTTGACAGATGGCCACACTTCTTAATTTTACTCTTTCATTTACAAGCCAATGGCAATCTCTTGGGAGAAAGATAGCGATTCTATCTATCAGGAGATGATCTATGGAAGATGATTTCGAATGTTCCCACACTAATTTGTTAACTTACAAAACGTCATAAAAGTTATTCCCACAAATTTAAGCAAACACACGACTGCAGTTTGATTGATTTTTTCTAAATCTCTTGCCTGCATTCATTGCCCATGAGAGTCCATCAAAATCCCATAAAAAGCTCCATAAAACTCCTTAATCGACAGTAAATTCCATTCCCAAGAGAACATAAAACCGATAATTTTGAAAAATTACCTCAGTTCACTCGTGGCTCCAATCCGATCATCAAGAGTGTGTTCAGCTCCGTGCTCTGGAGCGTAGGCGCGATTGCGTGACCCAAAACCTTACCGACACAGCAGCGATGCAAATGCATCATCTACCTTATGTCGTGTAATCAGCTCTTGAAGATCGGGTCTTTGAATGCACCGATCATTAACGCTTTAACGATCTGATAATATTTGATGGTCGGTTCCATTGGATCAGTGTAAATCATCATTAGCCCGTCGATGTGTGGCGATCGTTGATGCCAAATTGACATCTCACCTATCGAGGCGTTAGGTAGCGGGACAATGAAACTTGTTGTGGGCAGTGGAGATCGGTGATCACCACACAAAATTTCACTCTTTCTCCCTCTTTGAATGCAAAGCCCTTCCGGTGAATTATAAACACTGATTTGCTATCTTGCTTGATAGATTGGAGAAATGTAGGAATCCTTCAATCGAGGTATCGATCACCCAGTGCTCCATACGATCGTAGGTGTTTGCTCACACATCAACTGTGTCAACACCATAGCTACCGGATAAGATAAAACTGATCACGTAAGGTCACTGGCAGTAGGAGGAACAATCAGCCACTATTGCACCATAAAAAGGGTTCAACGATCTGTACACAGGTAGTAGCTGTCGAATGTTTACAAATGATTCACCCAGAGCAACATACCGTGTTGGTGGTGTGGTGCAACGCCTGCGCCTGGAAACAAATCGTGGACAACGTTAATCACCCGAACACAGTTGGGAAGCCAGTACCCCTGTGCATACATAACATGCATCCATGAAATAACTGAAGTTATCTGACAGCTACTCTGTAGGTCGTGATCATGTTATCTCCTCCTTTTGGTTCCTGGAAAAAATGAGAACACACATGCTCTACTTGGTGCCCCGAAAAGTGGTACAACCCCGTTCCGGCACATGCACACCGGGGCACCCACACCGAACCTTCGGCGCACATCGACCCGTATCTGAACTAATCAATCTCATGAATGCGCTCCATACACTTATTACTCTATTAATAATCCAGGAAGATAAATAGACCCAGATACGTGCTCTGGAGTGTGATGCAAGTGCGCCTTGAGGGTTCCGGAGCCAGTGTTCTATCGCTGCTCCCTCCCCTTCTTCTGGAAAATGATTTGTTTCCAATTTAGTTGAGCTGATGATGAACCTCCCTCTGACTAATTGTACAAATTACTTTTGGTTTAATAGAGGAGATGAGGCTTCGCGTGCGTGATGGCACGCTGCTGCAGATGAGGTTGCACCCGAGGTGAGGAAAGGCGCATATGGGTTGAAAGGCGCTCTCCCTGGAGATGATTAGTTTGTCGGTTTTTTTTTTTGCCTCATCGTTTTGTAGGATGCATTGCATTTATGTTTTGTGATTACAGCTATCGGGATGTTGAATTTGCTGATTGATTGTGGTCTGATAGGGCTGTGAAGCTAAATGGAAGTTTAAGTGGAAAATATTGTTTGATTATGGCAGTGTGGATTGATGATGGTCTGTTGCATGGATGCGTTGTAGGGGTAAAGCTGTTTGCTTTGAACAAAGGGAAACTCTCTTTTATTAATGCAACACCCATCCCGATAAGGATACTCAATCGTCTTCTGAGCCAGCCAGTAACTTAAGTAGAAAGAACGACATAATTTGATGGAGTCTACAGCAATTGGTGGAAGAATCGGGATCACATTCCACTATTGAGAGCATATCCTAGCTAAATCCAATTTAAGGTGAACTTTAAAGGTGAGCCGTGGTGCCAATGCAGCAAAAGCATTACACACTTAAGCTATCCTGGGTATTTTTTTTCCTGGATTTTCACATTGTTTGCAATACCAGAAACCGATTTACCAGTCATTATGTTATCAAATTCTTTGCTATCGACATCCGGAAACAAAAATTTACGATTTCTGGTCAAATCCTGAACATAGCGTTCAACAACTACAATAAATAGCATTGAAGGGGCAAGAAAACTTTCTCAAAAGTGCTTAGTTTTCTTCAACTTCTGTGTTGCTACAACTTATGCAAATGTCTTTCTTGTTGATTCTCATTCTTCTATGATGGGTCGCCAGCGAGTTTTCGTCAGCTTCGTGGTTTATTTAGTGATAGACGATCTCTACTTCTTGTACTCTTGTATTGCGCCGACAGTTTATTTTTTAGTCGCGACTTGAGGTGAGAAGCACCTAACGTTGGAAAGGTTGTGAAAGTCCTATGTAATATCGGACATAAGGAGACTAATGAAGGTTGGGAGTGGTCTGCTTTCTATCTTTTGTAACTCATCTGTTATTTCATTACGTGGAAACCCTTGTGTACCCGGATCCAGTAGACCCTATTGCTGAGGTTATAGCTTAGGAATTTGAGCTCCTTTTTGCATTTCTTGATCAGTTTTGATATGGTATAGATAGAAGTGATGGCTTTGATGGAATTTGACTTTGGCCATGAATGCACAGTAAAACTTTCCTTACTGTGATATATTCAAGGATCTTCAAGGAATTTGTACGATTTGGGTGGGTCCACTGTAACCATTCCTCCATCCAAGCTAGGTGCGAATACAATTAAAGACGACCAAAACGTTTATTCGTTTGAAATACTCGTGACAGACTAGAATATTACGTCTCTTCTGATACACTTGTCCCAAGTCGTTCTGAAATTTCCTAAGAAGCTCCACATAGTGATTTAAAGGTTTCAAAGAGGACATCCACAAAGTTTCGTGTTATCTACATAATTTTTTTGTGATGGGTACCATCTATTGGAAGAAAGGGAACATAATCTGAACCTAACCAAGAAAGGGAGGGCACTTTTGATGAACACTTCACCATCAAGATTCTGTTCTGACTAGCAGGGTTCACCTTTTTCCTTATGTTAGCTCTAGTAGGCTTCTGTTGTCTTTTCTTGTAGGATGTCTTTTCTTGTCACATATTCACTAATAAGCTTATGAGAAGCAGAGAGAGTAGGCTGTTTCCTTTCGAATTGGCCTCGGATTGGGGCTTACTTATTTCACTGAGTCTAGGAGAGGATTGTAGGAAATGGAATTTGAATGATCTAGACTAGACAAATTTTGGGTTGCTCATTGGTGGAGCATGACTTTTGAGGATAAAGTCTCACCACCATTCTGAAAATTTTCAAAACAACCAGTGAACTCCATGAAAAAAGAAAGACTAGAGGGTTCTCCGTTCATGGTTTCCTCTTCTATAAATATATTTTTCCAATATTTTTAGGAGTTTAGGAAAGACTATGGCCTCTTCTTCCTATATATTCGCTTCTTTTGGATGTACATAGATGGGGGACCTGTAACCTTAAAAGTGTGCTTTGAAATACCAAAACTTACCATATTTCCAAGAATGGACTCTTCCATTGTTCAAGATTGCTGTCCTGTTTGTCTTGATGCCAATGCCCTTACTCCATCTTAAGCTAATAAATGTTATGTACGTTTTGGATTTTTCTCTTGCTTTTCTCTCCGATTCCTACATTTCCTTATACTCCATAAAACTATGTGGGGCGTGGCTCAATACTGACCTAAAGGTTAGAGGTTCGAATCCCAGACAACACAAAAAGTTTTTCATGAATCCACATCTCGTGATCGTCTGACCAATATTCGAGAGTAAAAAAGTTTTTCAAAACAAAAATTCCCCTTCGGATACAGAGGGTTCCTTCCAACACAAATGGTTATGAGAAGCTACATAGGTCTTCAGTTCTATAGACTTGTCCTGCAAAATATTTAACACAAAATGGATTTCCAAACCCACATGGATAAGTCGTCAACAACAAATTCCCTCATTCACTGTTGTGTCTGGGAGGTAGCCGATCATTGAAATCATTACCAATAGCATTCCAACAAAATGCAGTTCACCAGAGAACACCACCATCAGCCATTTGTATTGTCAATCTCTGTACAATCACCTCACACCATTTCAATGACCCTTGGGGCATCAACAACTTACACGTTGTGGAGGGAAACATTCAACTTTGACAAGTATTCTAACTTAAATCACCAGCGCACAGCACCAGTTCTTCCTTTTTCACGCAGTTAAACGAAACTGGTTTCGTTTTGTATCCAGAGAACCCAGCTTCCAAGTAAAAAAGGGACAGTTTTTCCTGCACATCGCGGAAGATGAATTTTCCTGCAGCCGTGCTCTTGTCTGGGTGTATCTCTCTATTTATCTACAAAACAAATGCATACAACAAATAATGTTGACTTTGTTCGATGATCATGGAACTGCTGGTCCTTCTCAGATCATCGGCGCGTCGCATCATCACCATCACCATCAGCATCGTCAGAATCAGCACTCGGCTGCTGTGGATCTACTGCAGCAGAAGATGTGTACGTAACCTGGAAGGATTGCCACTAGTTCTGCCTCTCCCCCTCTGTGTGTAGATCATTGTCTTTACGGATTTGTCTATGCGGAGGCACGTACGCGACGCGAGATCGTCTATATCTGTCCACTTGTTGCAGGGCCAAGTCGGGTCGTAGTTTTATTTGTATCTATCATCCTTGCCGAGTGGTTTATTCTTTGTTGTGGCACTGGCACCTACTTCAGGTGTACTCGTAGGTTGGAATTGGTATTTACCTATCCGCATACACGTCTTCAAATATTGTTGCTGCTGATGGTCTGGTCGTTCGGTCGTTTGGTCGGTTGGTCGGTTGGTTGGTTGCTTGGTTGCTTGGGGAGTGCAGTTCAACAAGTTGTTGTACTATCAAGTTCACTTTCAACGTGGGCTGAACTTGTGCGCTGATAAAAATGTGGAACCGCCACGAACGAACGAGAGAAGTTTGTCATTGTCTAGTTGGTAGGTGGATTCAGAAGATAGACAATTGGATGGGCACTTGGGCTGGAAGTAATTATTTAGAATGCACTTCAATTGAGGCGGCCGTTGAAGTAATCAGTGTTGGTGCATGGGGTGATTGCAATTGCACTTGTCCTTGAAATATGGATTCTTCAAGAGTTTACAGTATTGAGGAGATATCTCTGAGACGAGTTCAGATTTTGCAGAAAGAATAGTTTTCAGAGGAATAGTGAAGCTGGAGTTGGGAACACGTCACCATATTTAACTTGGGCCACAGGAATAGCATAGGCCTGTTGGGGTTTATGCTCCAACTCTTACTAGTTAAACTTTTGGTGATCCATAAGGACATCCTAGTTATTTTTTGGTTTTCGTGAGTTGAATGTGCCAGGTTTTTTCTTAGAGTAACGTCCAAGTTAGGTCCAATGCTTAAGACACCCACACAGTATGCTAGAACTTATATGCATGCGTCCAGCCAGAACATTGGCTCCATATTTGTTGGTCTTTAGTTTACGAGTAGGTTCACTAACCTCCTCAAACGGTAACTTCCTCTCCTCTGTGAGGTAACTTGGTTTGCTTGAGCTTCTGGCATCTGACCATTCTGAAAATGGTCCCTGTCCACATTTGCCATATTGTCTTTCGTCCGATCCAAGCAAGGTTTCTATGTGGGTTCTCAAGTTTGGAGACCTAGTTCTAGGCAGTGCTTTTCGATGGTCTCCTCATCAGTTTTGGCATATAAGTCGCCAAGCACTATCGTCACATAGTACTCAAGACAGGCTTCGTTTCGGAGGTCACAATCGGTGGCATCTTAAGCTTCTTTGACAGGCATGCGGACATGAAGTCAATGACTCGTGAAGCCTATACAGTGAAGCATTGAAGTCAATGACTCTTGACTGCGTCCGATTTTCAAAGAATCCGCATCCTGACATGTGCAGTATGTATGTTGGACCTTGAATCCCCAGTATCCTAGATCCTGTTCTAGATCGCAGTACTGTTTCCCTATATTGCGAGGATATTTTTCAGTTTATTGAGCAGCCCCCAGATCCACAGGAGTACATTCCTATCGCAAACACTCAAATGTTCGTTTAGAATCTTGAATATCAATTGAAGCTGACCATCTTCCAAGGGCGGCAATTGAATAGTTCAGCGATCCTTATGCACACCAACTGAAGTGTTTCTCCATCTCTATACATAAATCGTTTCCGAAATGGTTTCATGGCTCTACGTCTGGCATTTCACAAGAAAAGTTCAAATCCATCTTGTGCCCCATCCACCTCGAACGATACTCGCTTCCCCCTCAATCCAAACTAATTATTACCTCAATCGACTATCCCAGATACTTTTACAACCATCCAACGCGCAAGGTAGGTCCAACATTATTACCTGCAACAAATTTGTCATGACTTCATAGTCTCACAGCCTCGTCATAGTATCCAATTCGGCCAGATTCAATCCGTAAAATGCAACTCATTTCCCTTTTAAAGCGCCACATGTTCCTCCTCCGCACACAACTGCTGGCTGTTAAGTACTAAAAAACAATTTCGACGAAAACGATTTATTGGCCAAAACAGACAAAAAGTCGACTAAAATTCTACGCGTCAGTGGCACTGTTCGACCTTATTACGACAAATGGGCTTGGCGGCCAGGCAAGCTTCGAAATCCAATTCGAGAACACAAGTCTGCAGTGTCTTGCGCTGCATGAGACATTCCAATTTGAATCTCGAAATTGACAGAATATGAAAATGTCGATACTGGATAACATTGCAACAACAACAAAGAGAGAACACGCAGAAGGGGCCGGGACCGGAGCCAGGCCACATCGATTTGGGTTACATGACTTGGTCATGTAATGCATGTGTGCATGTCGAAGTGTGGCACCTTTGCTGTCCCTCTTCGACGAAGGTGGATGCATTGCATGACAGAATTAACTTTGAGATACATATCCATCGATCGAGTGCCAGCAACAGCCAGCAACAGCAGAAGGATGCAGGTTTCTGTTTTCTTTTTGTGTTTTCTGTCGGAATCCGTATTTAGGCTGATTATTGTGAGCCACAAGAGTTCTTTTGAGAGTTTCAAGAGATACGAGATAAGCTCGGTGAGTTTTTTGGGTCACTTCATGCTGCCAATGATATATAGTGGATACAGTGCATGTGTGGAGGGAAAAATCTGTCACAAGTGGTGCCACGGAGGTAAAACAATTTTTTTTTTTGAGTTTCGATGAATTGCACTATTTTTGGATTCAATTTCAGGGAATTTCGTTCGATTGTGCTGCGAGGGAATAGATGGGAGTTCTTGAGGTTAGAAGTGGAGTTTCTAATGAGTTGTTTTGTTGGCTTTAGTCAGATGATGTGTGGAGTAGGGAACGCAATCAGAACGAAAGGTGAGAACAGTGGTAGACCCAGAAGAAATGTATCAGTTGGTACCACACTTGAGACATAGTATCCATTTGCTTAAATTCACTAGGACCACGAATCTAGGATGAGATCTACAAGGACCTATGAGGAACTTCTTTCACAAAGAATCAGGATGTACATATGTACATGCTGAACAAGCCATCCTAAGAACTGTGTGCTCATGGTAGCAGATCTCTCTCAAATTCAAAGGATTTCAAGTCTTCCTTACATCAGAAACACTGACTTAATAGAACACCGCCTGAAGGACCATCAATTGGCAGGCCATTTGGTTAAATTAGGTAAATCGACAGTAACAGCCTTCCATCATCTTGTTGGTTTCTATCAAGGAAATATAGAAAAACCACCGAGGGTGTCTTTCCCGACATCTTTGGAGTCTTTTAATGCATCAAAACTGATAGTGATACCAAATGAATATGCTCCATGCTTAGCAGCGGAATGATGTTTGTGAAACTAAGAGGTTTCCCTCAAGGTAGAGTTCTATCCACTCTCTGATGATTGAGTCTTTGGGATATTGGCAGAAAGTGGGGTATATCTCGATCAAGATTGGAGAAAACTCTGAATCCAATGACAGACATGAATGCAATCGACAGACAGAGAGACAGATGGAATTTTTTGGACCAATTTCACGGAACCAATACTTGCCCTGTAGGTATAGGTGCAAGTAAAAAGGACGAAGCAGGTTTGATATACATATCTGAATACATAGGCATTGCTCTCTCAAATATCACCTCCGGGAATCATGCTTTAAAAACATTAAAACTGGCGAACTTGTTTTATGTTAATGTTTCGACATTCCTCGGAACTAGGCCAAAACACTTCCACAAGAAGACTTTACCTCGCCCTCTGAATTCACTTCCTTCTCAGTTCAAAAAATCCTAAGCTTGATTTCTAAGAGGATAACACTAAAGATCGCTATGAGACCGTGGGCTATGGCACAGCCCTTTACCCAAAAAGAGTGCACTTGAAACTTTGACAAGCTTGCAGTTTAAGTTCAATGAATGCGAGTAGTCATAGCCACAACATGGACTAGATCGGAGATATTCATATTTTTCATTTTAAACTCATTCCGGATAGAGCCTTTCCAGATCGATGAAACCACTGAAAAAAGTGTTAATTCCTAAAGGATCCATAATCGCGTAGCCCACTCCATAAGTCCGAAGCGGCTGCCGGTATTCTGGGGCGTGTTGCATTTCTAAGGGAATGTTTATGCCACGAGATGAATAGAATCATTGACCTCAGGAAGAGATGCCACAGGGCTTCGATTCTTGACCCATTGTTGTCATTGGAATGATATGTGTGGTGAGACACCAAGTTGCTGGAAGAACTGTACGTAATGTACGAAACGCAATCACTGAGACTTATGTATGATCATCCTCATCGGGTTCAAAAGATATTAGTTAATGGCAGAGGTCTCTTTCCTGTGGAGCTTCAAATATCTAGTCATAGTCTTACATGCATGCACCAAGTCTTAGCCTTTTAAAAAAGTTCTATAAATCCAAGTCTACAATGAAGGACACAAGCCATTTTTCAACTAGTGTGACATTTAGGATGACTTTAGTGCCTAAACTTAAACCTCCTTGCTTTATGGATAGACCGCATTCTCTCCGGAACACTGAGCTTACAGCATTGAGTCTTGATCTTGTTTTTAATACTCCTAGGTGCTCGTCTCTTACTTGTTACTCAGTAGACGACATTCTTCTTCGTTGGTCTGACATTAGTCTAAATTTGTTGAGTTTTTATACACTAGATGGTGCTGGGTGACAGCTCATTAGATGTGGAACTCTTCTCGATTCGACTTGAGTCTACGCTTGCATACCTCGTCTGTGACAATCACATTCCCATCAGTTTTCTTTTCCTCGGGATAAATCCGACAGCTCTTCAATTCGTCAAATGTAATCTACTGTGCCATGATAAAAGTGCTCTTCAAATCGGAAAGAAAAAAAAATAATTAAATAGTATTCTATCATTTGAAATCAAAATCGATCTAGTTTGCAACAAATTTCCGTAACCTTTTATTTTTTTTTTTAAAAAAACAACTCGCCCCTTTTGGATATAGTTTTTTTTTTTGGATTTCGTTTCTTAATCACCTTCACCATCATGTTTACCAGTGGATTTTGGCAGTACTTTCTGGTCTTTCGAAAAACTGAGAAACCAACCTATGACAAGGAGTTCTATCGCATCGCCAATGATCTATTCAAAAAGTAAGTAGCTTTGGAAATCCATCCCAGAAGGCCGGCGCTAATTTATTCCTCTGACCGAAGCGCATTGTCGGGCGCTAGTTGGTTTCTCTATATTACAGCTGTACTCCTGATAGCATCCTGTCTATATTACTACTATTTCGAAAGAAAAGATAGACGAGAACATACGCAACGAGTGCGTGAAATCCAAAACCTCATAGAGAGGTATAATCCATATCCACATCCATCTCAGTTGGAGGGCTATACTAATTCAAGTTATTTTATTAGAGTACCACCGAAGCGACGTCCCGGAGCTGTGGCCCGCGAACGTGAAGTATTCCAGAATGTTATGAAAACAGCTCATTCGTATATTTATCCGAAAAATGACAAAAGCTATGTAGTTCGTCAGACAAGGAGTGGCACTATTTATGGCCAATTTATAGATAGGGAACGCAAGTAGACAAGTGAAATATTAAAAAACAGACAAAGTTTAGTTTAGATATCGATCTGGCCTTTGAAATGTCTTTGTTTTTTATTTTATTTTGTTAATTTTTTTTTTGTAATTTTTGTATTCTATGTAGAAGGCAATAGACCAAACAATAAAAATTAAAAAAGAACGCCAATGAGTTTTGGAATACTTAAGGCAGGCCATCCCTCTGAGAGATGAAGATTTATCCTTTACAGAGGATGAGTTAAAAGATTTATATATACAAACAGGTCTGTGGGACTCAGGGCCTGGGTTCTCACAATCATTTGTGTTCTATTCTTTACACGAGTGGAAGGGGCCTACTGTTTAAGAGCCGTGATGAAACTTTTTGGTGTTTGCTAGGATTCCAGCCCTTGCTTCGTTCAACGCGCTAACGACTTGAGCCACGGCGCTCTGCTGTTCAAGGTTTTATGATGCGGAAAACATGGTTTTTCTTTAGGAGGATTCCCCCGAGCTGTTTTGATGGCAAGATAGTATTGAGAGCGTAACCAAGAGCGTAATGGGTGAGTATCCATCGATTTTTGTTTGTTAATCGTGCTCTACAGTAGATACCGAACTTGTGTAACGTGTACCTATTTATAAAAGTAGAAATGGGGCTTTGGCTTTAGCTTGACCAGTCTTCTCAAAAATTTACTCTGTGCCATATCCAGTGTGCACAAAAAAATGACAGTAGACAGCAGAGCTAACACAGAGTATAAAACTATGGAGTTTTAGTATTGGAACTAGCCCAACCAACAAGTTGGAGCCAATGAGCTGAGGCTCAATAAAACGATGATAGTGAACATTAAACCATTGAAAGGATTAGAGAAAGCTACACACGTAGAATGTAGAACGTGTATAGAACTGATGGCCCAAAACTGATAGAGTGTACTCTACTTACGGAGTGTCTTCATAAGAGCAATCAACAATAGTTACGGGGAAATTGGTATTTTTTTTAGAAAGCCCAAGCACCTGTCAGCTAACTTTAGGCTCCAAGACCAGGCTCTTGGAAACAGTGAAGGAAACGTAATGCATGAGGTGGAGAGAGTGATAGGACAAGAAGAGAGCCCGCATCCAGTCAAGGAAGAAGTCATATCACTCTCAGTTTTGAGACTGGATTATCAGCTCTATAGTCCAATCTTCAAGAAATGTGATCCTGTCTTGTAACAACTATCGAGGCATATCCTTCCTTAATGTTGCTCATGAAATCCTATCCAACGTATTATATGAACATTTGAGATCTTTCTAGCGTGGCTTCTGGCCCGGTAAATCGACAATCAAGGTCCACTGAATTTTTTAGTCGAGACTCATCTCACCATCTTTTCATCGACTTTAAAGGTGCATATGAATGCATGCGTGTTGTCTTGAACTCTATAAGGCGACGCCCGTATTCGAAATCCCGGCAAATCTTATCGAGCTGTGCCGCGTGATGCTGGACAGACATTGTGTAATATGGGAGCAATTCCTTTGAGCTAGCACCGATTTAAGTTTTGAAATCTTCTCCTCCTTCATAGAGTATTCAGCCTCGTCGCAACGGGCATGTGCACGTATTCTGCTGATGTTTTGGAATGTCGGCTTGATGCGGATCATAGTCAGGCAATCGCTGATCGTCTTAATCGTCTAAGACTAGGGGCAGGTTGAGAAACCAATGCCAGTAACCCGCTTTGGGGATGGGAGCACTGCGGTTGGCCCAACAAAGGGCCACCTTCTCTAAAAACTTAACTTATTCTTGGAAATCTTTACCGGCCCGGGCTCTGAATATGTCAAAGTAGTCCGAGTGAAGGGTGCCCTCTGTTTCCGTTGGAAATTGTGACGCCACAGTTGACTCCATCGAGAGAATGTTTTCGCTGTTATTTAGTATTTAGCTCAACAAAGCCCTCAGCCTGGTATCCCATAGATTAGACTAGTCGCTGCTACCGGGACTAGAGAGAAACAGAACAGGTCAACTCTTTAGAAACACCTATCTGCCCATAAGGTTACCAGTAACAGAATCCCTACAATGTTCAATCCAGCTTCAAACTGCTTAGTGCATAGTGTACAGAAAGTCTACATCCCATGAACAACTTTCCATACGTTCCACACCATATACCCTACAACCACGAATTGAGTCAACAAACCCCAAAGAAATTAACCGTCCAACACACTCTTCCTCTTTACCCATTAAGTCATTCGGATTAATCGACTCACCCCTCCCCCCCTTTCAATCCGACAAACAAAACACATTCCCATCGTCGTTCCGCAAATTACTACGAAATTATCAATATTTACCAAATGGTCCCCCAATGTCTGCTACGTGATCAAATCAAGAAACGCTGCCACCGCAGAACTCGGAGAAATAAATCTCTAATCGATATCCGGAATAGCCTCCCAGGATTAATCCGCAACATAATGACGTCACAAATCCTGGCGATTTATTATATGTTTCCATTAGAAACGAGTGATAAGCCCACATACACACTGGCACGCACTCAGAGAACAAAAAAAGGATATTCCCTGCCGCTTCATGACCATTTAGGACGATTTTGGTCCTCTCTTCCTTCTCCTTATTACGGTACATATGTACATATGTATGTACAAATAGAATTAACATCATTTATCATGCGATGTGATCAACCATTGGATAGGAATTAATTGTCAGTGGTGTCCTTTAAAACGCCGAGTGCCTGCCTCCCTCGTTGACACACAGTCACCGCACGGATTGTGACGTGGAGAGGCACCCAGCAAAATGGGTCAATGTCAGGCACTGACCCAAAACAAACACACGTACACATCGACTCCACGATTAAGCCATTCGTGTACAGTCCGTGTTACACCCTGCTGTCTACAGAAGTTTGTAGCTCTCGAAAGGAGAGGGTGGCATGTGTGTGGTAGTTGTGGCGACATCAACCTCCTTCAGCAGGAAACTTTCTCATCGTAAATGAGTTGTAGTACACACGCACACACATGACAGAGTAGTTGTACGAAATGTAAAAAAGTTTCTCTTATCGCGTTTTGAAAGTTTGGATGGTTGTTGTTCAAAATGGTCGATAACCGGGGGAAATGGGTGGAGAAGTTCGTAGGTCCTTTATTTTGTTACGTAAAATAAGTAATGAAGGCTAGAGCTAGGACGTTCCTTGACATCTATAAGTGAAACGAGACCATAAAAGGATTCTCTCAGCTCAAGGACATCGAGGAGTTTTGTGACAGAAGCCCTATCCAAATTTGGCTGAAGGCTTTGAGCCCGAATAACAGGTTTTTACAAATAGTAGAGGAGACCTAGTCATAGAAACGTGAGGATTGCACTTGTAGGTGAATTTGAGGATCACGTCCAGCAGCTGCTGTCAAACAAAGAGAATGACAGGAAGGGATCTCACAGATACTCGATAAAATTGGTCTTCTTCTCAGTTTGGAGGGACCAATTCCCTTACATGTAGTAATAACGAAGCTGGGGACCAAAAAAACTGCCAGTCATGACTGAATTTTGATTAGGAGCATGTGTCAGATATCAGGAGTACCTAAGTATGTCTTTCAACGGGAGCATCAGCTCTAAATCTACAAAAAAAAATGCTCCAACGTCATGCTCGAAGTGTCAAGTCATATGAAGGCAACTTCTGGCCAGACTCAGAAGTCATAAGACACTATCTCTTCATCGACTTGAAGGCTGCCTCTCATGGAGATGCTCAAGTTCGGGATCCCGAGAAAACTGAGCTGAAAAGTTCCTGTCGTGCAGATAGTACGGAGGGCTGGTATCAACTCAATCCAGCTGCTAGGATACATAGACGAAATTGACATTATTGAGTGTTCCCAACGAGCTCTTAAACAGGCGTTCAAATATTTACTGTCCACAAGCACTCCAAGATCTATTCATAGGTTAGGCGACGTCGTTTCTACAACGAGGATGTAGTCAAGGAGTTTACTTACTTCGGAGTTAATGTTGACTTCTAACACAAAGGATGAAAGTGATGCTCTGCTGAACATTAATCCTGAAAGTTGTCCTATACTTACGGCGGCGAGTGTTTGACGAATCTTGGACTTCTTTGAAAGTCCCATATGTCCTAGAAAGTCCTAGAAAAATGCATCGAGGAGTTTTAAGATACAACTATGTACGTTCTCCATGGGTTGTACCAGAATCTTGATGGAGTTTGGGAGAGCAAGACACGTCGACTAAATTGACGTGGCCACATCGAGTGGATGGCTGGCTGGAACGTTTTAACCAAGAAAAACTTCGAATTCCAGTCTTCGAGTTCAAATCGATTACGAAACTGAATCTTGGTCATAAGAATACAAAAATCTAAAATGCTAGAATGCTTGGTCTCATAGATAGAATGCTGCAGTGTCTCAGCCTATAAGCTAGGCAGTAATTCCAAGATGAGAGTTTGATCTTCTTGCTCCTAATAGTCGTCCTCGTCTAGGCTAAGTAAGTCAATGGTTATAGGGAGTGACTACACCTGCGAGACCCATCGTGTTCCCGGTGTGATACCTAAAAACAGTGAAAATAGTTAGTGCCCTCCTTTACCCGGTTTTCGTGATGAATGGATGGTTTTAGGTGGCGTGTATGTTGAGGTCCTTAAAAGAATTTTTCGGGGATTGAGTATCTGGTTTTGTTGAGACTTGACCATTCACAAAGGTTATGTGCTGAGTTTTCTTCATATTTTGTGTCGCTACAACTTTACCAAATGTCTTTCTTGTTGATTCTCATGTTTCTAAGATCGGCCGCCATCGAGTTTTTGCCTGTGAAGACACCTAAAAAGAGAGTCAGCTGCGGTCAATTCAGTTCTTTAGTTCTTTTTAGGTGGAAGTTTGCAACCATACGCTTCATGCTTCGAGTTTAGGAATTCGAATTCCTCTTTGCATCCCTTGACCAGCTTTGCACTGATCGAAGTAATGCCTTTGGTGGCAGTTTGGCTCTCTACTTGTATAGGCCTGGGCTTCGGGGAACACAATTGGGTGATTAGGAAATTTTATGAGCCGGACAACTGATGATTTCTTTGAGAATAATCATGACCAAGTACCCTCGGCCATTGTTGACCCATTCGGAAAGATGAACATGTATGCAACCTCATCGCTAGTCCAAGGAAATTAGAATCGAGGCTAAGGCTTAAGTTTATTTGGCAAGGAAGTCAAAAGGCTCGTTGGTCGATGGTTAATAAATAAAGATGGTCGTTCAGACGTAGAGCCCTTTTCAGGTAGTCATAGCTCCACCGTGCTCAATCAAAGGGCTCCTTTAGACGAGCAGTTGTGTGGCAACTTCAGTACTTTATGCTTTTCTCCAACCTTTGTAAGCGATATTATCTCAGTCATAGTCTGATGTTGAGTTTAACCCAACGATAGAGTGGCATTCTATTGCTTTGGAGTCGCTATATGGTCCTTGCTTTACCTTCTGGTAATGGTCTTCCGGCAACTATGTATATTTGTGCACTAAAGTTCCAAGCTATGACTAGTTTCATGTTGAGATCTTAGACAGATTCGATGCAACCAGTCATGATACATCGTTTTCAAGCTAGAAAACAACTTCACATCAGTTGTGGAGTTCTTTTACTGGTTGCTCTTGCTGTCCTCGGTCCTGGTTCTGTGGCTGTAGTTGATCATACCAACGTGAAATGGCCTAAGCCACTCTTACCTCTTCCACCGAACTGCAACCACAACTTTAACCCAGGAGCACTGACCAAAATGAGATTCATAGTATGTGCATCTTCTTAAAGCAAATGGGACTCCCTTCACACTCCAAGGATTCTGAGTGAACCCCATATTAGCGACAATCCTCTCACTTTCACTACACATCGTCACCCAAATTTGAAATGACTGTCTCTATGGAATATTCCTGACCTACACTACCTCTAGTTGCGCTACCATGCAAACCAGTATCTTATGGTTAGAATCCAGAAATTCAATCAAAAAAAGACCTTCAACTACCCGCCTAAATATAGAAGCAGAATACATATGCAAATCCAAAAAAGAATCACCACACCTGGTGGCAGTTAACAAAAAAAAAAAAAACCTGAATTTGCCACAATTCCAAGTGTAATCACTTTCAAACCACAAAAAGAGCATAAACACCTTCTGGTTGAAGAAAAGAAAACAAAAAAAAAATTGTGTCGACCTTAAGCAGATCAAAATCACTTGGATTAATTAGTTTACCTTCATAAGTGCACACATCCATGGGCCTGCGTTTGTGTAGATATTACGCAACCGGTATGTGCATGGAATTGTCCCAAAGTTTTGAAAGTAAGTACCCTGACAGGTACGTTAAGGTTTTTGTATAAAATCAGCGGCCACTGATCCATTGAATCATACTCATCTGAGATACTTCTTGTGGTCAACAGGTCAACCAACAAACAAACAAACTAACTAACCATGTTCCGTTTTGTAAGGATGACACTCCTCTGGATTGGAGATTGTCTAAAGTTTAATCTTTTCCTTATTTCCTTGTAGGCTTCCGTACTTATTGCTGTCATCGCTTGCACTCAGTCCGCCCTGGCTGGTGGTCTCTTGCAAGGAGCTGCATATGCTGCCCCAGCTACTTCGATCATCTCAAGTGGATATGCTGCCCCAGCTACATCGATCATCTCAAGTGGATATGCCGCACCAGCTTCCTCAATCATCTCAAGTGGATATGCCGCACCAGCTTCCTCAATCATCTCGTCTGGATATGCCGCTCCAATTGCTTACTCCGGATCCGTTTTGGCTTCAGCTCCATTGGCTCGCACCTATGCTGCACCAATTGCCCAGTCAGCTTCCTTGATTGCTGCCGCTCCAGCTATCCGTAGCTATGCTGCACCAATTGCCCAGCAATACATCTCAGCTCCATTGGCCCGTTCATATGCCGCACCTTTGGTTTCCGGTGGACTTTATGCCAGTGGATACTCTGGTGCTTATGCCAACTCATATGCTAGCCAGAGCCTGTACAATGCTCCATTGGCTCGTGCTGCCTATACCGCTCCATTGGCTGCTGCCACTTATGCTGCTCCATTGGCTGCTGCCACATATGCTGCTCCTTTGGCTGCTGCCACCTACGGTGCTCCTTTGGCTCATGGTGCTCGTCTCTCAGCCTGGTAATTATCAGGGGATAGTTGTACACACCATGCAATGAATGTTGTTGATCGTGTGATCACTATTTTGTTTGTTGGAAATTAATAAAAATTAAAAGAAAAAAAAAATCGATTTTTAGTGGAGTTGGAGGGTTTTTCACTTCCAGGCCTCTTGCGAGAGTTGTAAGGACGAAGGAACCCTTCAAATCGACTCACTTTTCTGAACTGGAACTTCCACCTTTTGGTTGAAAGAATCATCATCCCTTTCCGTGTACTGTCCCAGTCTTTCTGGGCACAACTCGGTCCGTGTTAAGAAACGCCAGCCTGAATCCATATAAGACCCTCACTATCCCAGTCCTACTCTATGGAGCATTGACGTTGACGAAGTCAGATGAAGGTTTCCTTAGTTGTTTTTAACGTAGAATTCTTCGGATGATCTTCTATTCCAATTGGGTTGACGGACTGTGGAGTAGGAGATGTTACAGCGAATGGACTGTACAGAGACATCGACCAAGAAAGTACGCATCAGGTATCTAAGATGGCTACGGCAATTAGAACGAATGGGCATCCAAGCTCCGACCAGAAGAGTCTTTAATTCAAAAAGTCTTCAAGCACAACACAGTGCAGGAAGACCACGCTTTAGGTGGCGCAAGTGGATTGCAAACTTTAAATACAGTTCTAGCTTCTAAGCTGGCATAAGACTGACTTCTCCACGTACTTGAACCCACCCGTGACAAAAACCCTTTAACACGTCCAAGATGGCCTAAAAAAACAGCGATCATCTCCAAGGAAATTTGTTTTGGAAACTGATTGCCTGTTCACTGTAACTCTTAGGCGTCATAGCATTGTTGGATCCATTGCACGCTCAGCACACGTTTAGCCCCACCATCCATCAAGAAACCTAGAAACATCAAGCCAACAAGGAATAAGCCCAAAATTAGCATATATAGGCCCATATGTTGATTATTGTATACAAATTGCCTCAATATATGTATGTAGAGAATAGGAATAAACTTTGGAATCCTAATTCGCCAACAACTGCGACTCACTAATGTCGGTTAATAGGCTATCGTAATAATTCAGGCTTTAGCCATAAACTAGGTGAACCCCAGTCACGCTATAGTTACGACCTTTCAACATTCCTCGCGGATTCCATTGGAATAAATTAATTAGCTGCAGTAAAAAGCACTACTTCCCAAACTATTGTGAAAGGAATCACTGCCTTCCGTTGGCAGGTAATGTTCACTTCCTATCTTCCTTTTCCCGGAATGTGCCGCGAAGTTAAACTGCTTTGCGTGACAGTTTCGTAAATGGTACCTCAATCTCGGAATAAAAATATAAACAACACCGTCATTCAAGTTAATTAGATAATTTTACATTGTGTATCGGATTTCATTACACGACCGAGAGACAAATTCCATTTCCAGACGACAAGTTCAAGACCAGTGTTGCTCATCCGACAATCTCCAATAATGGCGACCGACATGACAACAGCAGCAGAACAACCAGTCTCTGTGTATGGGGCTCATCTGCTTATCTAGACAAAGCCCACGATCCAGGAAGTCGTGTGAGGAGAGGAATGTTTCTAGGCGTGAAATATTCAAAACCCGCAATTACAATGTCGCGCGGGTGACAGTGCCATGATTTATAGCCAAACGCACAGGCATACAGTCAGCTCAGTTAGGTAGGGTGTCGAGCGTCAGTCTCGGACACGAACCATGAGGAATCCTTGTCAATTGAGGCAAAACACCCGACCATATGTGGCAATTATAGCAATTTGTTTAATTAATGGATATCGTAGACACTATAATAAAGTGGAGAGATTCAAAACGCCACCTGTGGCGTTTGAACAGTGTCATGATGATTCATGGGACGAGCACGTTTAAAGTTTCCCCCTATCGAGTGACCATCGGCTGGTGTGGTTAGATATGGAGCACCCGAGGAGAGCGCACCGCTTATGGAAGGGGGAAGACGCGTATCCATGAACTTGCCATTCGGGAGATGTTTTATCTAAATATTATTTTTTATGGCAATTTAATAGGCCAAGACATCGATGCGGAGAGGGTGGCTGAGTGGAGTGTGTGTTGTCCACTCAGGCTAAGGCTGTGATGTAGGTCTGACTGGCGGGTTTCGAGGAAGTCGTAAAAGACTATTTTAATTGGACGCAAAGTGTGGTGGTGCTGCTGGTAACAAGAACATGAGGAGCGCTGTTTTTATTGACCTATTTTGTGTAATTACATGTTGCCTTGACGTGGGAACGGGCACTGGGAGGATGGACGACGACCTTCAGTAATGCGAGGCGAAAGGTGTAGATATGTTTTTCGAAAAGCTCCCAGTCCCCTAATTGCTTCCTGGAAATGTTGGGTAATGACACTTTACATAAAATTTAAATGAGGATGGGGATGGGGATGGGGATGGGGATGAGGATGGGGATGGGGATGAGGATGAGGATGAGGATGAGGATGAGGATGTGGATGGGGATGAGGATGAGGATGAGGATGAGGATGAGGATGAGGATGAGGATGAGGATGAGGATGAGGATGAGGATGAGGATGAGGATGAGGATGAGGATGAGGATGAGGATGAGGATGAGGATGAGGATGAGGATGAGGATGAGGATGAGGATGAGGATGAGGATGAGGATGAGGATGAGGATGAGGATGAGGATGAGGATGAGGATGAGGATGAGGATGAGGATGAGGATGAGGATGAGGATGAGGATGAGGATGAGGATGAGGATGAGGATGAGGATGAGGATGAGGATGAGGATGAGGATGAGGATGAGGATGAGGATGAGGATGAGGATGAGGATGAGGATGAGGATGAGGATGAGGATGAGGATGAGGATGAGGATGAGGATGAGGATGAGGATGAGGATGAGGATGAGGATGAGGATGAGGATGAGGATGAGGATGAGGATGAGGATGAGGATGAGGATGCGCAGTCATATACAAACCCAAAGGCTTTTCAGTACTCTTGATATAAAACACACAGATACACTGCTACACACAGGACATACTCCAAAACCATCATGAAATGCATTAAAAAAAACAAAACAAATAAATTGTTTATCGCGAAATTTCCACCTGGTTGACTGCCATGTAAACTATGCTTCAACGAACAGGAAACGAGAGAATTTCCACGGAAGTTGGACGGGTATAACTCTGGAATGCAGCGTGCATATCCTCTCTGTAAAGTTCTAGGTAAACACAAAGAAATGAACATTCTTTGAATGTTGGTGCTGAACGAGCAGAAAGGGATGGTTTAATGTCACATTACAAGGCAAGAGTACCCTATCTGTGGACGAACAGACAGTCAAAATAGTGCTGTAGTGCTGTGTGTCGTTACTAATAGTTACACACACTCTTCTGGGCCTGTTCTACAATTTAGATTCAATTTCGAATGCCAATTACTCAAAGCCTTTGCTTTGTGACACCGATCTCATGACAGCAAATACGCCACTTCTTCTACGCAGTAGAAGCCATCAATGACATCCAACCACAATAGATACAAAAATAATCATGAGGTAGGAAAACTCATTAAAGTTCCTTTTCATTCTGCATTCATGTCAAACCCACCAAACGAACGAAATAGTTATAATTTTCCCGCATAACAACCACTGTACGGAAGGAGAATTCATCCTTGTATGAGTCCTGGGTTGTTGAATTTTAATCACAATATCCAGCCAAAGGCAAAATTCATTCAAAACTCTCAACTTCACCATTAAAGTACATCCGTAGGTCGTACATTTAACGAGGAGCAAGTGAGATTATTTTTTTCTCTTTTTATTTTAAGCCCATCCACCCTGTGCCTGCGTTATTAATTGTCCTTTCAGGGACAAGGGAGAAATGTCCCATAGGTAACAGTGCCTCATTTTTGATTCTTACGTAACGAGAACACCCCATCAGCGGTGCGCCTAAAAGAGACCTTCACCTCTGATTTTATACCGTAAAGAGGGAGTAATAATTTACCACCCCCAAAAGAAAAAGGACGAATTAAGTCAATTGGTTAACAGAGCGCTGCTGGTCGAGCTCAAAATTGGGTCATGAGTTCAATTGAACCGGATGGTGACAGTGACAGTTATTATGGAAATAATGAAAATTCGTTGTCTATTTTTAGGCTCAAATATGCCATAAAAGAGGACCTTTTCATTGATTTCCATTCACACAGACAATACCAATTGATATATCTCTGGCTCTTTGTCTCCTAGAATCTGATTAGTGTCATGACGCAGTGGTGACAGAATTATTGAAGCAATAACGTTTGAGTGTGAAGCGTTAGAGGCTGACAGCCTGTCACTGCTATAATGCCAGGCGATGGGACGACAACACGGTAGCACATATTCCTTGGACCTGATAAAAGGAACACAGGACATAAATTAACACTAGTAACTCGTGGCGAGTGACGCAATTACTTCAAGTTGTAACGTCGTCGTTGTCCTTTCTAGTGTGGCACACATTTGCAATATTCTCTCTTCTAGGTTACATGGTCCTTTTGTGCGCGCAAAGGGTAGGTATATGTGGTTGCCTGGTGCTGTCAAAGTAATGGGGTCAGCTGCTGCTGTTTGTTGCACGATGACGGTGATGGTTGATGTTGATGCTGAGGGAAAGGTTCTTTCCATTTGATGGGTTTCAGTTGGTTTGGGGCTGTTATATGCTAAAAAAAAAAAAAATGAAGACGAGAATTTATGACAACGAGTATGAAGGGAAGGTCGAAGGTTTTAGGGCTGGTTTTTTACTTTTTGTGTTTTATTGATGTGAATTAACGTCACATGTGTTCGTGACGTTCAAATTGGTATTGAAGGGCTTTCATTGGAACCGAGGTATGTGATTTGAAAGACATTTTCATTTTATATTCATGTTTTAAATGCCACGGAGGCGGAGAATTGGTGAATTCAATTTTCGCGCAAAGAGATTGGGTTGCGGTTGGTATTTGAAGAGGTGGGAGAGGTAAGAAGTTGATGGGTTTCTATTACATACGCATATGGGAATGTAGTCTCGTTCGGAGGGAAGTCTGTTCTACGGAAGTGACGTAAAAATATATTGACAACAGTAATTTTGAACGGAGATTCGGTGAAGAGTAGCAGCTCTGCTGTATAGAACCAAGTGCTGGACTATAAGCAGGAAAGTAAAGCAGATTTTATGAACTTTCGATAGAAAAATTCTTCGTCGAATTTTTGGAGAAGAAGATAGAACTGTGAGCTCTATGAGCTGTACCATGATGTGGTTCAAACAGTCAAAACACATCGATTACACTAGAAACCCTGCAGGTTCGAGACAACAAGGAAGACCAAACCTCCGATACAAGGATCAAGCTACCGCGGATGTCAGATATCCTACGTATCTCATAAATCAGTTTATTGTAGTTGATGTCGGCCAAAATCAAAACGAACAATGAACAGCACACGATTATCGATTGCATGATCACTTATATTCTCAGCTTATAAATGGAAATACTAATTTGTGTCGAGTCGGAGTCCGAGTTTTTATAGGTCCAAGCAGCTTCGGTATCTCAAAAAACCACGTATGCGTTCCAAAATGCTGTAGCTAAACAGGCAAAGTGCAACGAATGGTTGAAGTTTTAATTGCTTTTAACGATGCTGGTATTTTAATGCAACAGAAATCGATTGGTTTCATAAAATAGTCTAACCTTGAGCACTGCCTTATCGACTCGTCTGGGAGTCTACATACTTATGTAGATGGCGCTATAGTTCGGAATGAACCTACCATTGACAAGGTTCTCCAGTAATCTCGGCTCTTAGCTAACTACCTCCAATTGCGCATTTCCAAACGCTTGGTCTGGATAACTGGAAGCAGCGTAACCAAAGCTGGAATGCTGCCGTTTGTCAGGCATAATACTTTTCAACGTTTCCTATGACTTCATTTAAAATTGTCACGAAAGCCAGCCATAGCGCTAATTCTGTATTTCAATGCTTCTAACTCTCCACATCCGTAATTTTGATCGCATACTCCCTCAGGTTCCAATGCATCAACATCGTGACCATTAAAATAATCCAAGAATATACCAAAAAAACATCGATTTTTCAGTGTAACAGAAAATAAGTCAAAGTCCCAAAAAGTCTTCTTAGTTTCCTGTTCATTTGCCTCCATTTTGCCGAATTTGGAGACTTTCTTGCAGAAATGTCTAAAACGTCTATAATATCGATTAAAATTGATTTAAACGTTTGGATTTAGATGGCTTATTGATAAACTGTCGAATTCAACTCTGAAAATTGGATAAAATTGCTTGGGCGGAAATGAACTAAGCCATTGTCTGCCATTTTGTGGGAAATTATGTTGTGATTCATAAATGAATCCCTTGTGTACTTAAATGTATTGAGGCTGAAAACACTGTTGAAGGAGACCAAGAACGATCGCCATCACAGCGCTGGAGCTTCTGTCTGCCGAAAGTGTTGCCAACGTTGAATTGTCGACCAAGTGTCAAAGAACTCGCAGTAAAACTCTTGTGAATACGAGAAATATTAAACAATACCTGATATTCGATAGAAGTATAAAACTACCAAATCTGAAGGAAGGTAAAGGATGGTAAATATACACATCACTGTACACCATCATGTAGCGCAGCCACAATAAAAAGCTTAGACTTGCAGATATACATATATTATTTATTTTCAAAATCAAGCAATGATTAAATTCCAGTGTTGTCGTTAATCCATTTTCTCCAAGAATTAACACGCGTATAACCAGTTCCATAAGGGGTAGTGCCGCAGGGCAGTGCCGGAGCAAATGAAGTGATGCCAATTAAGTGTTTACTGTCGATGTCAACAAGTGGTCCCCCAGAATCCCCTGGGCAAACAGTAGACCCTGCAACATCAACGGCACAGATGATGTCTTTGAATTCATCTTCGGGATAAAATGCATGACAGTCCTCTTCTGTAACAACTATTAGATAGGTACGCTTCAGAATTTTAGAAATAGAAGCTGTAATATGAAAACGGATTTGAAAACCCATTCAATGCATAATCACTTATCTGAACTTACTGCTATTCACATATCCCCATCCCGAGATAGCGGCTATGTGATATTCATAATTTTCGCTCATGTCCGATAACGGTGCCAAACTAATACTTTTAATCGTATCTGAGTAGCTGATGGATTCAATTTCTAATAATCCAATATCATTTCCAGCTTTCAGATCACCATCCCATTCAGGGTGAACAATTTTCTTGAGTGCTTGTCTTTTTGTTCCTTCACCAAATCTTACACTTCCCAAGAAGGTCGTTGTATTTTCAATGGGATATCTATATACATATTTGTACATGCATACATATGCATTTATATAGTATGGTCACACTAGGTTGATTTGAATTGTACTTACGTATCTATACAATGCGCTGCGCTGATGATCCACGTTTGAGATATTAAACAACCACCACACAAATATATGCCTTCTGGTATATCTGTATGAATTTGTACTTGATAGGGAATATCGCCGTCTTTAACCTCCTCCCCCTTAAAAATCTGTAAATCCAAATTTATGTCGGCCAAAACCAAAGCGAACAATGAACAGCCCAAGATTATCAACTGCATGATCAATTATATTCTCAGCTTATAAATGGAAATACTAATTTGTGTCGAGTCGGAGTCCGAGTTTTTATAGGTCCAAGCAGCTTCGGTATCTCAAAAAACCACGTATGCGTTCCAAAATGCTGTAGCTAAACAGGCAAAGTGCAACGAATGGTTGAAGTTTTAATTGCTTTTAACGATGCTGGTATTTTAATGCAACAGAAATCGATTGGTTTCATAAAATAGTCTAACCTTGAGCACTGCCTTATCGACTCTTCTGGGAGGCATCTAGGTGCGATGTAGGTTTTCCAAACCAAAACAAAAAAAGCATACTTATGTGGGTGGCGCTATAGTTCGGGATGCACCTGGGCTACCATTGACAAGCTTCTCCAGTAATCTTGGTTCTTAGCTAACTTCAGTTGCGTACTTCAAGACGAATGACGTCCCCTTCTACTGCCTTGTCCCTCCTAATTGGATTCGAAGACTCTGCAAGCAGGAGTATTAGTATCTATTCGCTTTATATGATTAGGTCGATGTCGCTGGACAAGTCTCCTCCTCTAAACCCCATCAACGAAAACGGGTCCAACAATTTAACATAGGATTTTTCTCTCGAAACGGCCGAAGATATTTTCATCCGTCTTAGATAGAGTCCAAGCTTCAACGCCATAAAGCTTATACAGAATCTCCTCTATGATTCGAGATAGGGATCTACTACTCTACAACAGTGGTTGGCAAGAGTTATTCTTCATTTAATTTCTGCTCAGATGTCATTACCTATGTCATTGTCAGAACTTACAGCAGAGCCAAGGTAGACAAAGTACCTTACTACCTTGAAGTTATAGCTGTCTATTGTGACAAACTTTAGCAAATACGAGATCAGAGCCTTGATTACAGCCCTCAAAGAATAATGAGGGGATAAGGCACATGACATTCCTACGTTTTTATTAAAAGCTTCACCAGGTACATAACTCTCACTGGTAAAGAACACCTAAGACGCTGAGCCTTCTCCTAAACAATGGAAAACATGCGTTAGGTACGTCAATTTTTTGACTTGTGCCTTACTACCTGCACAGAGGAACGCTGTCAGGAGAATTCAAAGTCCAAAGAGAGTAGACTGTTTCTGAGTTTTAGGGGTATCGTCTCGATCGGCAGCTAAGGTCATGAATATATCGGCAGTCAACGTCAGTATTCAGAATCAGTACTTGAACCTTCAGTACCTGAATAATGTCGCACCGAAACGGCATCACCTTTCTGCCCATTGCACCAGCATTGTTCCCATCTCATTATAGACTTGTTGATAACACTGCCCATGGCAACACTATCCATCCGCACAACCCATCCGAATGAGCTTTTACAAATTTTCAACGAACCCCCGACGAACAGCCCCAACCTCTCAACTCAACGAAAGTGTCAAATCAATTCTCATTGATAAATAACACAACATTTTCCATGTGCTAAAGTTCCCACCACCAACAGAATTTTGTTGTCAGTTTTTCTTTCCACAATCCCCCACACTCTCGCACACCAGGCCAGACGAGAGTGACAAATCATGCGCAATCAGGCCTGAGAGCACTCGACAACCACGACGGGGTGTTTTCACAGTTTCCATAGTTTTCCTTCGCTTGCTCTCTACCACCTTCCATCTGGGAGAGAAAGTATCGAAAGCTTTTCCACTAGATTTTCCTCAGCAAACACAGCCCCAAAAAAAAAAAGAAACTTCCCACCGCGACAACGAACCGAGACCAGGCTCTCAGTTGATGTCGAGATTTTAAACGGAATTGTTGCAAAAGAAACTTGAAAATACCCGAAACGGATGTGTCGACATTTTGCTTTTCCCACAAAACAAGGACACTTTCCCAGGAAATACTAAATTACAAGTCACGGCGAAAAGTGCTAAAGTTAAATTTAAAATGAAAACCATCACGAAAATGTAAAACAAAACGAAATTCCCGAAACGGTGAACCGAAAAATTTGCAAAAAGAAAAGTCCAAAACGACATCCCCCGACCGAAAAGTAAAGAAAAGAAAATCTCGTCCTTATTTTATGTGTGTATATCTTTAGTTTATCAGTTCCTTCATTGTGGTTGGATTCTCCTTTTCGTTATTTTTTTCTTCTTGTGTCTGTTCCATCGCTGTATTCTTCTTTACATCTTTGGTACACATACTCAGAACTGAGAACTCAGACACCAGCAAGGAGCCAGAGAAGAGAAAACAAGTAAACGAAACGAAAAGTAGGTGGACAAGATTTTTTCTTCTTCTTCTTTTAAATTTACATTTTTTACATTTTTTTTTTGGTTCGTATTTTTGGTTCGTTTTTTTAAATGTCAATCGATAGAGGGAGCTAGTGGCCGTATTGAAAGAGGGTGGTAAACAAAATCAAATTTTGACAGGAATTTCATTCGATATCCGTTGGAATCGGAATCCTTGGGGAATGCTTTTGCTATTCTCTTCAAAATTATACATTCTCTCAAGTTTTCTATTATCATCGCGTCCCGGATTTTTTTCTTTCCTTTTTTGTGTTTCCTCTTTCGATGGAGGGGTTTTCGAAATGAAAACATTAAAGCAACAACAACGGTGAAGAAAAAAAAAAAAGGATATGTGTACGAGTACATACCTCCTTAGGAGAAAGAAAAAAGGAAAAAAAAACTGTAGGTACTCTAATAAATTTGACAAAAGAAAAAGGATACTCGTATTTAAATCTCTTTTTTCTCATACTTTGCGTCCGATACATGTGAACATATATCCTTGGCCATTTGGATTCAATTAGCAAGGACTTTGTTTTTATTATTTGGCCAGAAAAATACAGTACTTGGCCTATAATTGAAATCCTTTTATTGTCAAAACGTGACGTACAGACGCGCTGCTGGCCACCGCGATACGGTCGAGTGTGTGTATTTATGTACGTTATCCTGTTTATTCCATTTTGACATGTTGTTTATGGTCTGCAGCTTTTTTGTGTACTTTTCTCAACTCGGGTTGTCGGTACTCCATTCCTCTCTCCTAAACTATGTATGTTGTTAGGAAAGGGGTGTGGGCTGGGGCTTTGAAGGCAGGACTAAGGGTGGGTTCGTAAAATTGAATAAAATTAAGATACCTAATTTTAGGCTCTTCTTACCCAGGGAAACATAATTACATACAACTACAGTGTTTTTTTTTTCGGCCTTTCATTATGTGTGACTGTGTGACGAGTGTGTGATCGATTCAAGGATACACCTTCAAAGAAAAAAAAAAAGGTAAAACATAAATTTTATGGCCTCAACTTATATGGAGTTTTTCGTTTACCTTTTTCAAATTATGGCTCGGGCTGAGGTTATGTGTGGTTGGTTGTAAATCGAAGAAAAAGGACGAAAAATCAATTTCTTTTCGTGTGAAACTTTGAGTGATTGAAGGCGAAATCGGAATCGGAAAGGAATCCTATGTGAACCTATCAACATGTAAAGTATTTTCTTTTGTCCGTTCAAGGATATGGTAATCGCTGAGTGTTGCCATCACGATTTGACCATAAAATAGAATTTTAATCCTTAGAGTCCACACTGTTCTGTGTACGCTCTGTCACAGAGGAAAACATTTATTTATGAATCGTCTGTAAAAAAAACATCAACATAAAATTTTATAAATAGAATTGTTTAAGTGTTTTCTTCTTTTTATTCGTCGCAACTTTTTATTTATTGTTTGCTTTTCTTAAATTAAATTCTTTCAGTCTCGACAAATTATTTTTTTCTTTTAATATTTTTGAGTATAGCTTTTTTTTTTTGAAAAAGTAAACAACCGGAAACAAATTCGATTCAGACAGTTTTTTTTTTAAGTAATAAGGGATTATTTTTAACTTGGCAATGTCTTTGTACGTAGTTTCATGTTTCGATATAAGTGTGCTGCTCTATGAAATTTGAGATACACATGACCAACAGGGACCTGAAAAACTTCTGAATAGCCAGCTAGTTTGTCAAAACTATATTCAAAACAATGGCCACAGTAAAAGTCTACTAAATGGCTTTAAAAACCACGTTTATATAGCGGATTGAATCCAGATTCAACTGAGAGCCATGTAAACGCAGATTGGATTGAAAAATGAGATTGCCTTGATCTGAATCCGATTACAAATTTTTGCGATCGAGTTGAGCTTTTACATGTAAAGGCGTGAAGAAGTGTCAAACTCAATCCTCTTTCGATTCGATTCTAACTCGGTCCCTCAATCTGCTTACAGCAAAAATGTGAATAGAACCTCAATCCTTTTTCAATCCGATCGGTCATATAAACGTGGTAATAGATTGAGTAACATTACGAGTATTATGTATTTTTTTCAAGGTGTCCTAAAAACGGTTCTGATACACTGTGTTCAAACACATTGAGTTTGAGTCTATGGCACCACTAATAGATTTGTCGATACATGAGCTTAAAAATTGAAAAATAATCGTGGCTTGAAATTGACTTAAACTTTTAACAAAGGCAGTCTTTTAAAGACTTGAACTAGATCAGCCAATGATACTACAATCTGTCTGGTTTTCTTATTCCACAAACATTTTTTTGAATACCATAGGAGGTCAGAATAAGAAATAGTTATAATGTCCTCGAGTAAGGGGTGTCTTCAAGATTATGAGACATTTACTCGAAAAGCCCTTAATAGCTTCGAAGTTAAGCCATGCTTGGATGCTATCCGAACGACTGCCGACTATATTGTTAAGAATAGGTGGTGGGTCGGAGATTTTTCAACCAAAAAATGTGTGGGACAAAGGGCAGTGTATAGATCACAGAACTAGAAAACCACAATCTTGTGAAATCTTTTAATCACACATCTCGAGCTAGATATTCTGTTTCTGCGTATTCGAGGTGCAAACTAGCGCAGCTCCAGCCTCGAAATGGAAGAAGGAAACAGAAAATTTTTCAACCAAAAAATGTGTGAGAAAAAGGGCAGTGTATAGCCCACAGAGCTATACACCCACAATCTTGTGAAATCTTTTAATCACACATCCCGAGCTAGATATTCTGTTTCTATATATTCGAGTCGCAAACTAGCGCAGCTGCAGCCTCGAAATGGAAGAAGGAAACAGAAAATTTTTCAACCAAAAAATGTGTGAGAAAAAGGGCAGTGTATAGCCCACAGAACTATACACCCACAATCTTGTGAAATCTTTTAATCACACATCCCGAGCTAGATATTCTGTTTCTATATATTCGAGGCGCAAACTAGTGCAGCTGCAGCCTCTGAATGGTGATAGGAAACAGAAAATTTTTCAACCAAAAAATGTGTGAGAAAAAGGGCAGTGTATAGCCCACAGAACTATGCACCCACAATCTTGTGAAATCTTTTAATCACACATCTCGAGCTAGATATTCTGTTTCTGTGTATTCGAGGCGCAAAATAGCTCAGCTGCAGCCTCGAAACGGAAGAAGGAAACAGAAAATTTTTCAACCAAAAAATGTGTGAGAAAAAGGGCAGTGTATAGCCCACAGAGCTATACACCCACAATCTTGTGAAATCTTTTAATCACACATCCCGAGCTAGATATTCTGTTTCTATATATTCGAGGCGCAAACTAGCGCAGCTGCAGCCTCTGAATGGTGATAGGAAACAGAAAATTTTTCAACCAAAAAATGTGTGAGAAAAAGGGCAGTGTATAGCCCACAGAGCTATACACCCACAATCTTGTGAAATCTTTTAATCACACATCCCGAGCTAGATATTCTGTTTCTGTGTATTCGAGGCTCAAGCTGGCTCAGCTGCAGCCTCGGAATGGAAGAAGGAAACAGAAAATTTTTCAACCAAAAAATGTGTGAGAAAAAGGGCAGTGTATAGCCCACAGAGCTATACACCCACAATCTTGTGAAATCTTTTAATCACACATCCCGAGCTAGATATTCTGTTTCTATATATTCGAGGCGCAAACTAGCGCAGCTGCAGCCTCTGAATGGTGATAGGAAACAGAAAATTTTTCAACCAAAAAATGTGTGAGTAAAAGGGCAGTGGCCCACAGAACTATACACCCACAATCTTGTGAACTCTTTTAATCACACATCTCGAGCTAGATATTCTGTTTCTGTGTATTCGAGGCGCAAAATAGCTCAGCTGCAGCCTCGAAACGGAAGAAGGAAACAGAAAATTTTTCAACCAAAAAATGTGTGAGAAAAAGGGCAGTGTATAGCCCACAGAGCTATACACCCACAATCTTGTGAAATCTTTTAATCACACATCCCGAGCTAGATATTCTGTTTCTATATATTCGAGGCGCAAACTAGCGCAGCTGCAGCCTCTGAATGGTGATAGGAAACAGAAAATTTTTCAACCAAAAAATGTGTGAGTAAAAGGGCAGTGGCCCACAGAACTATACACCCACAATCTTGTGAACTCTTTTAATCACACATCTCGAGCTAGATATTCTGTTTCTGTGTATTCGAGGCGCAAAATAGCTCAGCTGCAGCCTCGAAACGGAAGAAGGAAACAGAAAATTTTTCAACCAAAAAATGTGTGAGAAAAAGGGCAGTGTATAGCCCACAGAGCTATACACCCACAATCTTGTGAAATCTTTTAATCACACATCCCGAGCTAGATATTCTGTTTCTGTGTATTCGAGGCTCAAGCTGGCTCAGCTGCAGCCTCGGAATGGAAGAAGGAAACAGAAAATTTTTCAACCAAAAAATGTGTGAGAAAAAGGGCAGTGTATAGCCCACAGAGCTATACACCCACAATCTTGTGAAATCTTTTAATCACACATCCCGAGCTAGATATTCTGTTTCTATATATTCGAGTCGCAAACTAGCGCAGCTGCAGCCTCGAAATGGAAGAAGGAAACAGAAAATTTTTCAACCAAAAAATGTGTGAGAAAAAGGGCCGTGTATAGCCCACAGAGCTATACACCCACAATCTTGTGAAATCTTTTAATCACACATCTCGAGCTAGATATTCTGTTTCTGTGTATTCGAGGCGCAAACTAGCGCAGCTGCAGCCTCTGAATGGTGATAGGAAACAGAAAATTTTTCAACCAAAAAATGTGTGAGAAAAAGGGCAGTGTATAGCCCACAGAGCTATACACCCACAATCTTGTAAAATCTTTTAATCACACATCCCGAGCTAGATATTCTGTTTCTATATATTCGAGTCGCAAACTAGCGCAGCTGCAGCCTCGAAATGGAAGAAGGAAACAGAACATTTTTCAACCAAAAAATGTGTGAGGAAAAGGGCAGTGTATAGCCCACAGAGCTATACACCCACAATCTTGTGAAATCTTTTAATCACACATCCCGAGCTAGATATTCTGTTTCTATATATTCGAGGCGCAAACTAGCGCAGCTGCAGCCTCTGAATGGTGATAGGAAACAGAAAATTTTTCATCCAAAAAATGTGTGAGAAAAAGGGCAGTGTATAGCCCACAGAGCTATACACCCACAACCTTGTGAAATCTTTTAATCACACATCCCGAGCTAGATATTCTGTTTCTGTGTATTCGAGGCTCAAGCTGGCTCAGCTGCAGCCTCGGAATGGAAGAAGGAACCAGAAAATTTTTCAACCAAAAAATGTGTGAGAAAAAGGGCAGTGTATAGCCCACAGAACTATGCACCCACAATCTTGTGAAATCTTTTAATCACACATCCCGAGCTAGATATTCTGTTTCTATATATTCGAGGCGCAAACTAGCGCAGCTGCAGCCTCTGAATGGTGATAGGAAACAGAAAATTTTTCAACCAAAAAATGTGTGAGAAAAAGGGCAGTGTATAGCCCACAGAGCTATACACCCACAATCTTGTGAAATCTTTTAATCACACATCTCGAGCTAGATATTCTGTTTCTGTGTATTCGAGGCGCAAATTAGCTCAGCTGCAGCCTCGAAATGGAAGAAGGAAACAGAAAATTTTTCAACCAAAAAATGTGTGAGAAAAAGGGCAGTGTATAGCCCACAGAGCTATACACCCACAATCTTGTGAAATCTTTTAATAACACATCCCGAGCTAGATATTCTGTTTCTGTGTATTCGAGGCGCAAACTAGCTCAGCTGCAGCCTCGGAATGGTGATAGGAAACAGAAAATTTTTGAACCAAAAAATGTGTGAGAAAAAGGGCAGTGTATAGCCCACAGAGCTATACACCCACAATCTTGTGAAATCTTTTAATCACACATCCCGAGCTAGATATTCTGTTTCTGTGTATTCGAGGCGCAAACTAGCTCAGCTGCAGCCTCGGAATGGTGATAGGAAACAGAAAATTTTTCAACCAAAAAAATGTGTGAGAAAAAGGGCAGTGTATAGCCCACAGAACTATGCACCCAGAATCTTGTGAAATCTTTTAATCAGACATCGAGAGCTAGATATTCTGTTTCTGTGTATTCGAGGCGCAAACTAGCTCAGCTGCAGCCTCGGAATGGTGATAGGAAACAGAAAATTTTTGAACCAAAAAATGTGTGAGTAGAAGGGCAGTGTATAGCCCACAGAACTATGCACCCACAATCTTGTGAAATCTTTTAATCACACATCCCGAGCTAGATATTCTGTTTCTATATATTCGAGGCGCAAACTAGCGCAGCTGCAGCCTCTGAATGGTGATAGGAAACAGAAAATTCTTCAACCAAAAAATGTGTGAGAAAAAGGGCAGTGTATAGCCCACAGAACTATGCACCCACAATCTTGTGAAATCTTTTAATCACACATCCCGAGCTAGATATTCTGTTTCTGTGTATTCGAGGCGCAAACTAGCTCAGCTGCAGCCTCGGAATGGTGATAGGAAACAGAAAATTCTTCAACCAAAAAATGTGTGAGAAAAAGGGCAGTGTATAGCCCACAGAACTATACACCCACAATCTTGTGAAATCTTTTAATCAGACATCGAGAGCTAGATATTCTGTTTCTGTGTATTCGAGGCGCAAACTAGCTCAGCTGCAGCCTCGGAATGGTGATAGGAAACAGAAAATTCTTCAACCAAAAAATGTGTGAGAAAAAGGGCAGTGTATAGCCCACAGAACTATACACCCACAATCTTGTGAAATCTTTTAATCACACATCCCGAGCTAGATATTCTGTTTCTGTGTATTCGAGGCGGAAGCTAGCGCAGCTGCAGCCTCGAAATGGAACAAACAAACAGAAAATTTTTCAACCAAAAAATGTGTGAAAAAAAGGGCAGTGTATAGCCCACAGAACTATGCACCCACAATCTTGTGAAATCTTTTAATCACACATCCCGAGCTAGATATTCTGTTTCTGTGTATTCGAGGCTCAAGCTGGCTCAGCTGCAGCCTCGGAATGGAAGAAGGAAACAGAAAATTTTTCAACCAAAAAATGTGTGAGAAAAAGGGCAGTGTATAGCCCACAGAACTATACACCCACAATCTTGTGAAATCTTTTAATCACACATCTCGAGCTAGATATTCTGTTTCTGTGTATTCGAGGCGCAAACTAGCTCAGCTGCGGCCTCGAAATGGAAGAAGGAAACAGAAAATTTTTCAACCAAAAAATGTGTGAGAAAAAGGGCAGTGTATAGCCCACAGAGCTATACACCCACAATCTTGTGAAATCTTTTAATCACACATCCCGAGCTAGATATTCTGTTTCTATATATTCGAGGCGCAAACTAGCGCAGCTGCAGCCTCTGAATGGTGATAGGAAACAGAAAATTTTTCAACCAAAAAATGTGTGAGAAAAAGGGCAGTGTATAGCCCACAGAGCTATACACCCACAATCTTGTGAAATCTTTTAATCACACATCCCGAGTTAGATATTCTGTTTCTATATATTCGAGTCGCAAACTAGCGCAGCTGCAGCCTCGAAATGGAAGAAGGAAACAGAAAATTTTTCAACCAAAAAATGTGTGAGAAAAAGGGCAGTGTATAGCCCACAGAGCTATACACCCACAATCTTGTGAAATCTTTTAATCACACATCCCGAGCTAGATATTCTGTTTCTATATATTCGAGGCGCAAACTAGCGCAGCTGCAGCCTCTGAATGGTGATAGGAAACAGAAAATTTTTCAACCAAAAAATGTGTGAGTAAAAGGGCAGTGGCCCACAGAACTATACACCCACAATCTTGTGAACTCTTTTAATCACACATCCCGAGCTAGATATTCTGTTTCTATATATTCGAGGCGCAAACTAGCGCAGCTGCAGCCTCTGAATGGTGATAGGAAACAGAAAATTTTTCAACCAAAAAATGTGTGAGAAAAAGGGCAGTGTATAGCCCACAGAACTATGCACCCACAATCTTGTGAAAACTTTTAATCACACATCCCGAGCTAGATATTCTGTTTCTGTGTATTCGAGGCTCAAGCTGGCTCAGCTGCAGCCTCGGAATGGAAGAAGGAACCAGAAAATTTTTCAACCAAAAAATGTGTGAGAAAAAGGGCAGTGTATAGCCCACAGAACTATGCACCCACAATCTTGTGAAATCTTTTAATCACACATCCCGAGCTAGATATTCTGTTTCTGTGTATTCGAGGCTCAAGCTGGCTCAGCTGCAGCCTCGGAATGGAAGAAGGAAACAGAAAATTTTTCAACCAAAAAATGTGTGAGAAAAAGGGCAGTGTATAGCCCACAGAACTATACACCCACAATCTTGTGAAATCTTTTAATCACACATCTCGAGCTAGATATTCTGTTTCTGTGTATTCGAGGCGCAAACTAGCTCAGCTGCGGCCTCGAAATGGAAGAAGGAAACAGAAAATTTTTCAACCAAAAAATGTGTGAGAAAAAGGGCAGTGTATAGCCCACAGAACTATACACCCACAATCTTGTGAAATCTTTTAATCACACATCTCGAGCTAGATATTCTGTTTCTGTGTATTCGAGGCGCAAACTAGCTCAGCTGCGGCCTCGAAATGGAAGAAGGAAACAGAAAATTTTTCAACCAAAAAATGTGTGAGAAAAAGGGCAGTGTATAGCCCACAGAGCTATACACCCACAATCTTGTGAAATCTTTTAATCACACATCCCGAGCTAGATATTCTGTTTCTATATATTCGAGGCGCAAACTAGCGCAGCTGCAGCCTCTGAATGGTGATAGGAAACAGAAAATTTTTCAACCAAAAAATGTGTGAGAAAAAGGGCAGTGTATAGCCCACAGAACTATGCACCCACAATCTTGTGAAATCTTTTAATCACACATCGAGAGCTAGATATTCTGTTTCTGTGTATTCGAGGCTCAAACTAGCTCAGCTGCAGCCTCTGAATGGTGATAGGAAACAGAAAATTTTTCAACCAAAAAATGTGTGAGAAAAAGGGCAGTGTATAGCCCACAGAACTATACACCCACAATCTTGTGAAATCTTTTAATCACACATCCCGAGCTAGATATTCTGTTTCTGTGTATTCGAGGATCAAGCTGGCTCAGCTGCAGCCTCGGAATGGAAGAAGGAAACAGAAAATTTTTCAACCAAAAAATGTGTGAGAAAAAGGGCAGTGTATACCCCACAGAACTATGCACCCACAATCTTGTGAAATCTTTTAATCACACATCTCGAGCTAGATATTCTGTTGCTATATATTCGAGGCGCAAACTAGTGCAGCTGCAGCCTCGAAATGGACGAAGGAAACAGAAAATTTTTCAACCAAAAAATGTGTGAGAAAAAGGGCAGTGTATACCCCACAGAACTATGCACCCACAATCTTGTGAAATCTTTTAATCACACATCTCGAGCTAGATATTCTGTTTCTGTGTATTCGAGGCTCAAACTGCCTCAGCTGCAGCCTCTGAATGGTGATAGGAAACAGAAAATTTTTCAACCAAAAAATGTGTGAGAAAAAGGGCAGTGTATAGCCCACAGAACTATGCACCCACAATCTTGTGAAATCTTTTAATCACACATCCCGAGCTAGATATTCTGTTTCTGTGTATTCGAGGCTCAAACTGGCTCAGCTGCAGCCTCGAAATATTGATAGGAAACAGAAAATTTTTCAACCAAAAAATGTGTGAGAAAAAGGGCAGTGTATAGCCCACAGAACTATAAACCCACAATCTTGTGAAATCTTTTAACCACACATCCCGAGCTAGATATTCTGTTTCTGTGTATTCGAGGCGGAAACTAGCTCAGCTGCAGCCTCGGAATGGAGGAAGGAAACAGAAAATTTTTCAACCAAAAAATGTGTGAGAAAAAGGGCAGTGTATAGCCCACAGAACTATGCACCCACAATCTTGTGAAATCTTTTAATAACACATCTCGAGCTAGATATTCTGTTTCTGTGTATTCGAGGCTCAAACTGGCTCAGCTGCAGCCTCTGAATGGTGATAGGAAACAGAAAATTTTTCAACCAAAAAATGTGTGAGAAAAAGGGCAGTGTATAGCCCACAGAGCTATACACCCACAATCTTGTGAAATCTTTTAATCACACATCCCGAGCTAGATATTCTGTTTCTGTGTATTCGAGGCGGAAACTAGCTCAGCTGCAGCCTCGGAATGGAGGAAGGAAACAGAAAATTTTTCAACCAAAAAATGTGTGAGAAAAAGGGCAGTGTATAGCCCACAGAACTATAAACCCACAATCTTGTGAAATCTTTTAACCACACATCCCGAGCTAGATATTCTGTTTCTGTGTATTCGAGGCGCAAACTAGCTCAGCTGCAGCCTCGAAATGAAAGAAGGAACCAGAAAATTTTTCAACCAAAAAATGTGTGAGAAAAAGGGCAGTGTATAGCCCACAGAACTATGCTCCCACAATCTTGTGAAATCTTTTAATCACACATCCCGAGCTAGATATTCTGTTTCTGTGTATTCGAGGCTCAAACTGGCTCAGCTGCAGCCTCGAAATATTGATAGAAAACAGAAAATTTTTCAACCAAAAAATGTGTGAGAAAAAGGGCAGTGTATAGCCCACAGAACTATAAACCCACAATCTTGTGAAATCTTTTAACCACACATCCCGAGCTAGATATTCTGTTTCTGTGTATTCGAGGCGGAAACTAGCTCAGCTGCAGCCTCGGAATGGAGGAAGGAAACAGAAAATTTTTCAACCAAAAAATGTGTGAGAAAAAGGGCAGTGTATAGCCCACAGAACTATGCACCCACAATCTTTTGAAATCTTTTAATCACACATCTCGAGCTAGATATTCTGTTTCTGTGTATTCGAGGCTCAAACTAATGCAGCTGCAGCCTCTGAATGGTGATACGTAACAGAAAATTGTTCAACCAAAAAATTTGTGAGAAAAAGGGCAGTGTATAGCCCACAGAACTATGCACCCACAATCTTGTGAAATCTTTTAACCACACATCCCGAGCTAGATATTCTGTTTCTGTGTATTCGAGGCGGAAACTAGCTCAGCTGCAGCCTCGGAATGGAGGAAGGAAACAGAAAATTTTTCAACCAAAAAATGTGTGAGAAAAAGGGCAGTGTATAGCCCACAGAACTATGCACCCACAATCTTTTGAAATCTTTTAATCACACATCTCGAGCTAGATATTCTGTTTCTGTGTATTCGAGGCTCAAACTAATGCAGCTGCAGCCTCTGAATGGTGATACGTAACAGAAAATTGTTCAACCAAAAAATTTGTGAGAAAAAGGGCAGTGTATAGCCCACAGAACTATGCACCCACAATCTTGTGAAATCTTTTAATCACACATCTCGAGCTAGATATTCTGTTTCTGTGTATTCGAGGCGGAAACTAGCTCAGCTGCAGCCTCGGAATGGAGGAAGGAAACAGAAAATTTTTCAACCAAAAAATGTGTGAGAAAAAGGGCAGTGTATAGCCCACAGAACTATACACCCACAATCTTGTGAAATCTTTTAACCACACATCCCGAGCTAGATATTCTGTTTCTGTGTATTCGAGGCTCAAACTGGCTCAGCTGCAGCCTCGGAATGGTGATAGGAAACAGAAAATTTTTCAACCAAAAAATGTGTGAGAAAAAGGGCAGTGTATAGCCCACAGAGCTATACACCCACAATCTTGTGAAATCTTTTAATCACACATCTCGAGCTAGATATTCTGTTTCTGTGTATTCGAGGCTCAAACTAGCGCAGCTGCAGCCTCTGAATGGTGATAGGAAACAGAAAATTTTTCAACCAAAAAATGTGTGAGAAAAAGGGCAGTGTATAGCCCACAGAACTATACACCCACAATCTTGTGAAATCTTTTAACCACACATCCCGAGCTAGATATTCTGTTTCTGTGTATTCGAGGCTCAAACTAGCGCAGCTGCAGCCTCTGAATGGTGATAGGAAACAGAAAATTTTTGAACCAAAAAATGTGTGAGAAAAAGGGCAGTGTATAGCCCACAGAACTATGCACCCACAATCTTGTGAAATCTTTTAATCACACATCGAGAGCTAGATATTCTGTTTCTGTGTATTCGAGGCTCAAACTAGCTCAGCTGCAGCCTCTGAATGGTGATAGGAAACAGAAAATTTTTCAACCAAAAAATGTGTGAGAAAAAGGGCAGTGTATAGCCCACAGAACTATGCACCCACAATCTTGTGAAATCTTTTAATCACACATCCCGAGCTAGATATTCTGTTTCTGTGTATTCGAGGCGGAAACTAGCTCAGCTGCTGCCTCGAAATGGAAGAAGGAAACAGAAAATTTTTCAACCAAAAAATGTGTGAGAAAAAGGGCAGTGTATAGCCCACAGAACTATGCACCCAGAATCTTGTGAAATCTTTTAATCAGACATCGAGAGCTATCTGTTTCTGTGTATTCGAGGCTCAAACTGGCTCAGCTGCAGCCTCGAAATATTGATAGGAAACAGAAAATTTTTCAACCAAAAAATGTGTGAGAAAAAGGGCAGTGTATAGCCCACAGAACTATGCACCCACAATCTTGTGAAATCTTTTAATCACACATCCCGAGCTAGATATTCTGTTTCTGTGTATTCGAGGCGGAAACTAGCTCAGCTGCTGCCTCGAAATGGAAGAAGGAAACAGAAAATTTTTCAACCAAAAAATGTGTGAGAAAAAGGGCAGTGTATAGCCCACAGAACTATACACCCAGAATCGTGTGAAATCTTTTAATCACACATCTCGAGCTAGATATTCTGTTTCTGTGTATTCGAGGCGGAAACTAGCTCAGCTGCTGCCTCGAAATGGAAGAAGGAAACAGAAAATTTTTCAACCAAAAAATGTGTGAGAAAAAGGGCAGTGTATAGCCCACAGAACTATACACCCAGAATCGTGTGAAATCTTTTAATCACACATCTCGAGCTAGATATTCTGTTTCTGTGTATTCGAGGCGGAAACTAGCTCAGCTGCTGCCTCGAAATGGAAGAAGGAAACAGAAAATTTTTCAACCAAAAAATGTGTGAGAAAAAGGGCAGTGTATAGCCCACAGAACTATGCACCCACAATCTTGTGAAATCTTTTAATCACACATCGAGAGCTAGATATTCTGTTTCTGTGTATTCGAGGCGGAAACTAGCGCAGCTGCAGCCTCGAAATGGAACAAACAAACAGAAAATTTTTCAACCAAAAAATGTGTGAGAAAAAGGGCAGTGTATAGCCCACAGAACTATGCACCCAGAATCTTGTGAAATCTTTTAATCAGACATCGAGAGCTATCTGTTTCTGTGTATTCGAGGCTCAAACTGGCTCAGCTGCAGCCTCGAAATATTGATAGGAAACAGAAAATTTTTCAACCAAAAAATGTGTGAGAAAAAGGGCAGTGTATAGCCCACAGAACTATGCACCCACAATCTTGTGAAATCTTTTAATCACACATCCCGAGCTAGATATTCTGTTTCTGTGTATTCGAGGCGGAAACTAGCTCAGCTGCTGCCTCGAAATGGAAGAAGGAAACAGAAAATTTTTCAACCAAAAAATGTGTGAGAAAAAGGGCAGTGTATAGCCCACAGAACTATGCACCCACAATCTTGTGAAATCTTTTAATCACACATCCCGAGCTAGATATTCTGTTTCTGTGTATTCGAGGCTCAAACTGGCTCAGCTGCAGCCTCGAAATATTGATAGGAAACAGAAAATTTTTCAACCAAAAAATGTGTGAGAAAAAGGGCAGTGTATAGCCCACAGAACTATGCACCCACAATCTTGTGAAATCTTTTAATCACACATCCCGAGCTAGATATTCTGTTTCTGTGTATTCGAGGCGGAAACTAGCTCAGCTGCTGCCTCGAAATGGAAGAAGGAAACAGAAAATTTTTCAACCAAAAAATGTGTGAAAAAAAGGGCAGTGTATAGCCCACAGAACTATGCACCCAGAATCTTGTGAAATCTTTTAATCAGACATCGAGAGCTATCTGTTTCTGTGTATTCGAGGCTCAAACTGGCTCAGCTGCAGCCTCGAAATATTGATAGGAAACAGAAAATTTTTCAACCAAAAAATGTGTGAGAAAAAGGGCAGTGTATAGCCCACAGAACTATGCACCCACAATCTTGTGAAATCTTTTAATCACACATCGAGAGCTAGATATTCTGTTTCTGTGTATTCGAGGCTCAAACTAGCTCAGCTGCAGCCTCTGAATGGTGATAGGAAACAGAAAATTTTTCAACCAAAAAATGTGTGAGAAAAAGGGCAGTGTATAGCCCACAGAACTATGCACCCACAATCTTGTGAAATCTTTTAATCACACATCTCGAGCTAGATATTCTGTTTCTGTGTATTCGAGGCGGAAACTAGCGCAGCTGCAGCCTCGAAATGGAACAAACAAACAGAAAATTTTTCAACCAAAAAATGTGTGAAAAAAAGGGCAGTGTATAGCCCACAGAACTATGCACCCACAATCTTGTGAAATCTTTTAATCACACATCCCGAGCTAGATATTCTGTTTCTGTGTATTCGAGGCGCAAACTAGCTCAGCTGCAGCCTGGGAATGGAGGAAGGAAACAGAAAATTTTTCAACCAAAAATGTGTGAGAAAAAGGGCAGTGTATAGCCCACAGAACTATGCACCCACAATCTTGTGAAATCTTTTACTCACACATCCCGAGCTAGATATTCTGTTTCTGTGTATTCGAGGCGCAAACTAGCTCAGCTGCAGCCTGGGAATGGAGGAAGGAAACAGAAAATTTTTCAACCAAAAAATGTGTGAGAAAAAGGGCAGTGTATAGCCCACAGAACTATGCACCCACAATCTTGTGAAATCTTTTAACCACACATCCCGAGCTAGATATTCTGTTTCTGTGTATTCGAGGCGGAAACTAGCTCAGCTGCTGCCTCGAAATGGAAGAAGGAAACAGAAAATTTTTCAACCAAAAAATGTGTGAGAAAAAGGGCAGTGTATAGCCCACAGAACTATGCACCCACAATCTTGTGAAATCTTTTAATCACACATCCCGAGCTAGATATTCTGTTTCTGTGTATTCGAGGCGGAAACTAGCGCAGCTGCAGCCTCGAAATGAAACAAACAAACAGAAAATTTTTCAACCAAAAAATGTGTGAGAAAAAGGGCAGTGTATAGCCCACAGAACTATGCACCCACAATCTTGTGAAATCTTTTAATCACACATCCCGAGCTAGATATTCTGTTTCTGTGTATTCGAGGCGGAAACTAGCTCAGCTGCTGCCTCGAAATGGAAGAAGGAAACAGAAAATTTTTCAACCAAAAAATGTGTGAGAAAAAGGGCAGTGTATAGCCCACAGAACTATGCACCCACAATCTTGTGAAATCATTTAATCACACATCCCGAGCTAGATATTCTGTTTCTGTGTATTCGAGGCGGAAACTAGCTCAGCTGCTGCCTCGAAATGGAAGAAGGAAACAGAAAATTTTTCAACCAAAAAATGTGTGAGAAAAAGGGCAGTGTATAGCCCACAGAACTATACACCCAGAATCGTGTGAAAGCTTTTAATCACACATCCCGAGCTAGATATTCTGTTTCTATGTATTCGAGGCGCAAACTAGCTCAGCTGCAGCCTCGGAATGGAGGAAGGAAACAGAAAATTTTTCAACCAAAAAATGTGTGAGAAAAAGGGCAGTGTATAGCCCACAGAACTATGCACCCACAATCTTGTGAAATCTTTTAATCACACATCCCGAGCTAGATATTCTGTTTCTGTGTATTCGAGGCTCAAACTGGCTCAGCTGCAGCCTCGAAATATTGATAGGAAACAGAAAATTTTTCAACCAAAAAATGTGTGAGAAAAAGGGCAGTGTATAGCCCACAGAACTATGCACCCACAATCTTGTGAAATCTTTTAACCACACATCCCGAGCTAGATATTCTGTTTCTGTGTATTCGAGGCGGAAACTAGCTCAGCTGCAGCCTCGGAATGGAGGAAGGAAACAGAAAATTTTTCAACCAAAAAATGTGTGAGAAAAAGGGCAGTGTATAGCCCACAGAACTATGCACCCACAATCTTGTGAAATCTTTTAATCACACATCTCGAGCTAGATATTCTGTTTCTGTGTATTCGAGGCTCAAACTGGCTCAGCTGCAGCCTCGAAATATTGATAGGAAACAGAAAATTTTTCAACCAAAAAATGTGTGAGAAAAAGGGCAGTGTATAGCCCACAGAACTATGCACCCACAATCTTGTGAAATCTTTTAACCACACATCCCGAGCTAGATATTCTGTTTCTGTGTATTCGAGGCGGAAACTGGCTCAGCTGCAGCCTCGGAATGGAGGAAGGAAACAGAAAATTTTTCAACCAAAAAATGTGTGAGAAAAAGGGCAGTGTATAGCCCACAGAACTATGCACCCACAATCTTGTGAAATCTTTTAATCACAAATCCGGAGCTAGATATTCTGTTTCTATACATTCGAGGCTCAAACTGGCTCAGCTGCAGCCTCGGAATGGAAGAAGGAAACAGAAAATTTTTGAACCAAAAAATGTGTGAGAAAAAGGGCAGTGTATAGCCCACAGAACTATACACCCAGAATCGTGTGAAATCTTTTAATCACACATCTCGAGCTAGATATTCTGTTTCTGTGTATTCGAGGCGGAAACTAGCGCAGCTGCAGCCTCGAAATGGAACAAACAAACAGAAAATTTTTCAACCAAAAAATGTGTGAGAAAAAGGGCAGTGTACAGCCCAGAGAACTATGCACCCACAATCTTGTGAAATCTTTTAATCACAAATCCGGAGCTAGATATTCTGTTTCTATACATTCGAGGCTCAAACTGGCTCAGCTGCAGCCTCGAAATATTGATAGGAAACAGAAAATTTTTCAACCAAAAAATGTGTGAGAAAAAGGGCAGTGTATAGCCCACAGAACTATGCACCCACAATCTTGTGAAATCTTTTAACCACACATCCCGAGCTAGATATTCTGTTTCTGTGTATTCGAGGCGGAAACTAACTCAGCTGCAGCCTCGAAATGGAAGAAGGAATAAGAAAATTTTTCAACAAAAAAATGTGTGAGAAAAAGGACAGTGAGCCCACAGAACTATACACCCACAATCTTGTGAAGTCTTTTAATCAGATGTGAAGAAATTGTAGAGAGGGGAACGGCGTAATCCTTATAAGAAAAGGCACTCGAAAATGATCGAGAACCTCACAGAATACCTGCATTTGCTGTAGATAAATCAAGTTGTACATAGTAATGTACTTTTACATGTCTGGAAACCTATGATACCAATCGCCAAAATGGTTTAAACTGTTTGCCTGAATTGCGTGCTATGAGTAGTTTTGATTTTCGATAACATTTCGACACGAATGTACTAAATGTGGCCAATAAGACTACTGCTGGCGTTGAAAAGTCTTCCATTAGCCTTGGTTTGTTTGTATGGATAGTAGACGTGGGAAGGTTGAATGTAGGCCTATTGGATGGAGTCGTAAAGACTAAATTTGCACCATTGGTTTGCACCCATTTCAGGGATTTCTTCTTGCAACTCTTTTCCGAAAGTTCGCATTCTGATATCAGTATCGGGAACCAATTTGTGATATACAATGGTTCTTTGAATTGGATGGGGGCTTAAGTATTGACCTTTTTTGGAATTAAATGCGAAATTGATTCCCTTCACCGATTACAACTGACATTCATAGCCCAACTTTATAGTTCTTTCCAAGCATCTGCCACTCCCCACAAGTCTCGTGAAATTTATTCCGCTTCACGCTATAAAAGGACCATTTACCGTCCATTTGATGGTGTCTCGTTCCACGTAAAGAATTAACCACGACCATTAGTACATATTTTGTCGTTAAGAACAAGAGTCAAACGAGTCCGTGCTGTCAATAAAAATGCACAATTTGTCATGGACCACCTCCCCATCTACATACCGTACGTATAAATGCAGCGCATTCCAAGCAGGAAGTTATTAAATGTCAGTTTAAGTACCCTCACGACTCGCCTAGAGTTGGACTCAATGAAAACGTGATAAACCCAATACGCGCCTGTCATCCATTCTAGATCTCTTGACATCTATGTGCAAGTGCTTCTCCACCACCCATCGGAATTGTGCCATTTAAATGTCTTACATAATTGCACCCAGTTTTCCCATTTGAAAAGAAGGTCAACCAAAGTCTATAATCTTGAACCGAGGCACTTCAGTCCTAGCAGCGAACAACTATGTCGTGCAACGACCTTAGTGTAAACCACTCATTATGCTTCACATTTATCGATTGCCACCGCGTTCGACACGTAAACTGAATAGAAAAAAACAAAATGTGTAAATAATCACAATAATCATCAAATCGATATCAATTATCCACTTATGAGGCAGCACCAAGCAGTATAGTAGATCCTTTTCAAAGACGCCACTACGACGACCATGGCATCGTCGTGGTGTCTCCTGCGTAACTCATAATGCAATTTGTAGTGAAATTAAGTACTTTGCTTCCGTCATCATCCACTATTTGTCGATAAGAGTATCTGACGGTTTTGTTGTTTGAAATAAAATACGTTACGACTGCAGACAATGACAAATCAATAAATCACATGGATGTAATCAATTTCGCCAATAAACGCCGCCACCCAACCAGGAGTCACCGGGCACTGGCGCACTTACCCTTCCATTTGCACCCGCACCTACCCCAATTGGAAAAATCGGCATCCACCCCAGTGAGGAATTTTCTCTATCAAAAAGGACAACAAATGTCCTGCTCGTAAAAAAAAAGAAGAAAAAAAGAAAATTCTCACACGAAGCTACGAAGTGACGACACGGCGAAAGTGTACAGCAGGACAAAGCTCGCGTAAAGCTCTATTGCTCTGCTTACCTACATTTTTCTTTTTTGTTGTTTCGACTCCGTTGTTGTGCGTCGAAGGATTCTCAACGAACGAATCTCGGGACGAATTTGAACTACTCTCTCGCGTTGTTTTCATTTTCTTCCTGCATAAAGTTTTTTCCTGTTTTGTTTTGCTTTACGGTTGGTTTTTTTTTTGTTGCGCCCGTCCACTTGTATCCTAGTTTTCGGGTTGCGCGCAGCAAGTACGAGTAAATTCCACTCTCCGCCTATGGATGCTGGAGAGAGTATTGATCCTTGTTTTGGTTGGGCGGCGGTGGTGGGGTGGACGATACAACATACAACAAACTATACCAGCCTAGCGTCTGCACGGTTACGTGTTCACATCTGCGTGGATAACGAAATGCCAATTCGGTTATTTTTCTTTTTTTCTTTTTTTTTTTGTATGCTCCACTGCCTGATCCTTTTTCGTCCTTCTTTCTACTGCTGTGTGTGCGAGTATAACTTTTTTTTTTGGGTTTTTCTCGATTTTCTCATTTATGGCCCAAAGGCGAGAGACTTTCAGGCGACATCCATATCCTTTGGGGAGTCTTTACTCGTTTAGTCAAGTGGCACGGGGGTGTATGTGTGTATCCTTGGTGGGGGTGTGAATGGAAATGAATTTAAAGTTGTTTTGCGCTGCTGAACGTCGCCACCGTACGTACGTATAACTGGGTTTTATTAATTTTTTTCGTTTGCGTGTGACCCTCGGAATCGAGGGTGTTGGTTGCTTGGTTGGCTGGTCAGGATCAGGAGTGAAAAGGTTTGTTTTCGAAATCTGTGTTAGCCCGCCCTACCCGACGAGATAAAGGCCCACAGATGATATGTGACTTAATTGAGGGATTGTTGTGGATGATATTTTTATGACATATCCTTCAGTTGATTAGAGGGCTTCGAGTGTTTTGTGTTGGTTTTTTCTTTTTTTTGCTGGGTACTTATACAAGCAGTCGGTGTTTTTTTCTTTCAAGGACTCGCTGTTATTCTATTTATTTGCAGTTTTTTTTTTCGTATTTTTTCGATGAAATAACAAATCTCGGTTGGGGTGTGTACAATTTAATGGCAGCTAGGTCTCTCTCTTGATACTTTGCATTTTTATTGGCAACAAATGTCCTTGGAAAATAGTTGAGAATTTTATGTAATTCGAGGAGCAGAAAGGCCATAACTTGTTTATGACTTTTGCAGATCTGTATTGTGGTCGTAGGGAATGGATGTTTTGCTGTTTATGACATAACAAATCAATAGATGGGATCCGATGTTTTATTGGCGTAAAAGTGGCTCCGGTGGTGGGTATTTAAAACGCAATACTTGTGCTTGGGTTAGGGATTTTGGGATAACAAATCTGGTGGAAGATTAATTTTGATTGATGCGTGTTTCTAAATGTTCCTAAATGTGCGTCGTATTTGTTAGTTGAAAGTTGAAACGGAAACGTGTTACGTTGTCATCGAATTTGGGGTTTCTAGGTTGGCAATGCCTTGCCTTGTTTTTAAAGTGTCATTCTGGGTATTTAACAATACCATTGACATTTCGGGATAAGAAAAGAAAGTAGCGATCTTCTCAGATGATACGCAAGTCTTGGACAAAATGTAGCATAAATGGCTATCGCATCTCACGACGTGAAAACACTTCACCGTGAATGCAGCTTAAGACACAATAGATCCTGTGCTCGCTGCGTCAGCCATTTAGCTAACTCATACATATTTCTTTAATTGCTGTCAGGCAGACGATGATTCTGCTCCTATGGTTGGGAAGTTCGACTAGTTTGGATGAGCAAGGTAAAACTGCGGACATAGCTTTAGATTACTTAAGCTTATCACACCTTTACCACAACAAAGTCTGATCCTTGTGTCAACATTTCTTGACATTTCGATGAGTAGAAGCAGATACATGGCCTCGAAAGTGACAGTATGCATCTGTGAAGAAGAACTGTCAAAATCCTCATTGAAATTCATGAAAAGGGAACTGAGTACCTCAGAAACATCAATTTATCGCATTCTGACTAAACATTTGGGCTACCAAGAGGTAGATTTTTCTAGCAAGGCCATCTATTGACTAAAAATAGCATTTTAACTGTCAAATACTTCTTATATTTGCCTGATTGGGCACCGTATGATTTTAACCTTAAAAAAAAAAACATTTGTCGATGAAGTGAAAGCTTTTTGTGGACGTAGAAGCCATTTAAAGGATCGACCGACGGTGTAAAATCCTCATTGGACATGATTTTCAACCGTGCTAATCGCTGCCTTGATAAATCGATTTTTCCAAAAACCTCCTTGTCCAGAACGCACCTTGTACAAAGCATTTCATACCTTTTTAAGGTCTTACTATAGCCATTTCATTCCTCGTTCTTTGTGTCTCTTCGTGATACCTATTAATTTGATCGTTGTACTGTAGCCTTACCCTTAAACTACTTTCAGTAATACCAATGTACAGCGTGCTACTTAAAAGAGTTCACATACTTCTGCAGACAACTGAAAGAACTGTCAGATTTCGAATTTCCGACTCAAAAAATCCTGCCTTTCTTTCACACCTACTCTGACGGAATTTCATTGGATATACGAGTATCTGTAGGTATTTTCTCGACACTAAGATAGTACTTACGTCTGCTTGCATTACTACTCCACATCCACTGTTTTCAAGGATAAATGGTACCTCAATAGGGTGCTTAACTGACTTATTTTGGTTCACCGACAAGATTCAAAATAAAAACTGAAAACAATACATTACCCAGAATGGACCCTTGTGGGATATCTATAGGGTAAGGTTTGCTATTCTAGAGAGCACTTACTAGAGGGTAAGTCTATGTCTGTAAGGTAGGTATGGAATGAAGAAGAAAAACCAAAACTTTGGAGGTAGTAGCAGTTGAAAGTCATAGGTAAGTATTGGCAAAAGGTAGCATCCATTCTAAATAGAGTTGTCTATTCGACGTATTACCAAAAAAGGAGAAGCACGTGTGCTAAATAGCTTTGAGCTTGTTTATTGTCACAATCCTTAGACATAGGTCGTAGCTTGCAATCATTTTCTTAAAACGAATTTAACTTCTTTCACAAATCTCTTTCAGAGAACATCTGCAAGTTCTGCAACTTGCAACTTTGCATTCTGGAATCAAAGTATAAATCATTCCATTTCAAGGAGAATTACTTCGTCACGTTTCCATTGACACAGAATTCACTAAACTAATCTTAATCCTCAACAAATGAGCTCTGATCCAAAATGCAAATTTTATTCTGAACTTAACCGAGTCAGCTGAGACTTGAAGAAAAAACAAAATCCGGTCGTGCACTACATTCCACAAGCTCTCTGTGTATCAATCGAGAGAATTTTCACTAAAAATTCAAATGGCCTTGCCCGCCTGACCACATGGCTAGCGAAGGCTCTTTGCCAATCAGAAAAATTCTAACCTGTTGCCTGCCACTATGACATTCGTAATAAATTAGACTTCTATTCTGCTGTTGCGGCAAAAAAAAATTGAAAAGAAAAACTTGCGTCACACCTCACACTCAAACTCATTCAAAAGTATCTGCACAGCTGCTGCTGCAGATACTTCGACTGCAACGACTGCCAGCCACACTAAGAGGTCAAGCACCTGATTCATAAATCTCACTATCTGAATGGTTGATAATTTTCAATTGTACTTCAACACACTTCTCAGCCAACTCATTGATATTTCGAAATTCCTCCGACTGCAGCTAAAATTAAACTCAATAAATCACGGCACTTGGATGCGCCACCGCTCGATGGCAACACTTCCTACAAAGTGTTGAGTTTTAATTTTAGACATTCGTGTACACAATAAAACGAATTTAGAGAATAAAACACTTAATTAGTAATTTTGCACTTTAATAGCCGTCGTTAATTTTCATGACTTGCACAGCTAGTGTCGGCCACCTAGCTTTGGCAATGGCTCTCGTCCGCTTAGGCAATACGTAGGACTCCCGGCTACCGTGTGAATAGCTGAAATACTTTCAATATCACGGTCGTGATTTATTACAGCCGATGCCCTGTCCGTTTCCGATATCTGTTCTGCCGATGTGGGCCGAGGACTACGTTTTGTGTGGTGGGGTTGTCGTAAAACGGGCCATGAAATCAAGTCGTCTTTTTGAGGAAACATAAATCGTTTTTATTTTCATTTCGATTGTCTATGCGGAAATGAAATGCGTGGAATCGGTTATTTTTTTATTTTGGCAACTATTCGATAGTTTCTATTTTAAGAGAAGGGATGTGTAGTGAATTTAGTAGGTGTAGGTTGGACACACTTAGAGTAAGTCCTTCCTAAAGCCTACCCATGGGTTATACCACCAATTCAATTCAAAAGAACCCACACATGGAGCAGTATGCTTTCAAATAAAAACTCCTTCTTATTGTTCCCAGAACCTAAGTGTTTAGCACATTTACGTTGAGGACATCAACTACGTAGCTGATCTGTGATCCCTTAACCATGACGAACCCTGGACTAAGTTTATGATCCATGTAAGGGCAGATCTGAACTCAACATTCGAAAAAAGTCAAAAAGGGGTACTGTTGCACTTTTTCTTGAAAAACGATATTGGTTACGAAGGGGGTTTGGAAGCTCTTATAACACACTGACTCTACATCTCGGTCTTAAAACCGATGGTAGACTGCCTTAGCTAAAGCCATAAACTTTAATTTTCTAAGCAATGTCCACTGGTTCGCGTGTTTGTCCATAAGTGGAGTGTTCCTATGCAGGACTGGACATTCTGTTTTACTGGACATCATTTGACATTTTTGGTAGCTAAATTGCTGCTAGTGCAGCCGGTTGTCTTAAAGCAATATGTGGTTCAGCAAATGGCATCCTTCCATTCCAAATAATTTCGAAAATTTAGACCATTTATCGCCAAGCTAAATTTTGATAAAAACCTCCCTTCTAGGACATTCTAGGATGTGTGTCGATTAGTTGAAAAACTGGGAGTGTTTTCTCTGATAGAGTTAATCTCACTCTCTCCGTCTTCCTAATTATTGCAGCGTGCTCCAGACAGACTAAATGGCGACTAAGGAAGTCCTATCTTGGCTCTAGAAAAACTTGATGTCCACTACAGATATTCGCATTTTTTCAGGTAGCCAAGCAGCAATTCAAAACAGATTTGGAGCCATTTTCCTGTCTGAAGATTTTATGTAGTAAGATGCATACCAAAGTTTAGCCATTTAGGATGAGTTCTTGAGTTGTCCACCCTGTAGTTTGATAGAATGTCTCTATGACCTGTCGTCGAACAAACGTGGATATTCAACTGCTTCGTCATCTCTGTGAAAAGGCTGATTTTGAGAGAAATTTTAGGAATATGACCCACCCATCGATGGGTATCATTATCCTACACTATCAAGGTCTCCTCAAGCTGTCGTATATTAGAGGAAACGTGGATGCAGTAAAGACGAGTGCTCTACTTGCATGAGCCAGAAGTTGTTGTAGGGGATACCTAGTATTTGGGCTTGTCATCCTATGCCACAATGAGCGGTTATTGTGTTAACTATTTTGGAGAGGGTTCCCTTCTTGTATTTTAGGTGTACAATGGACTGGTTTTCGTTTAGGGTGAACCAGAGCAGCCTATTTAGCCAACAGGCTAAGGGAGAGGAGATATGTGACGAAATTGCATTTGACGTGAGCCAAGAGATTTTTATCATCTTTCACTGTGATACCCGACATTGCTTATGGATTGGATGGAGACACTTCGTCCATCTTTCTGATTTGAGAGGAAGCAGAACTATGCGTATGCGTAATTTTTTTTCACACATTTTTTTGGTGAAAGTTTTCTGCCTCCTCTGTGCGTTGTGAGACAGCAGTTGATCCAGATAGCGGCCATCTCCGTACGCGAAGGCTTAAATCATGAGATTTTTGTTTAATATACATTTATACTATCTAAACCAGCGAAGGCTCTTCTAGCCAAGGCGTTAGCCTTACAGTTCCCTGAAAATTTAAAGTATTTCTTTCACTGCCTTAGATCTCATAGTGCTGGATGGGAGAGCTTTAATGGCTGCCTAACTGTCGAAGTATATAACAATATCCGATGCTAATACTGCCATTGACTTGGGCTTGAAAAATGCTGCAATATTGTAGTAGATTAAAGGAGAAGTGGATGTCTAGGTCTTCTGAGAAGACTCCGTCCTCAGTTTCGGACCCGTCCGTAAAAATTGACAACGATTCGTGGTGCAAGAGCTCACGTTGAGTCCATTCAGTGCTGCTTGCTATCGAAAGGATATCGATGTGCTGTCGTCAGAATTGAAAGTAGAACCAACGTAGTCAAAGGTGCTGTCGACTCTGACGTCTGTCCTCTGTCTGTACAACTCGTGTATAGTATGCATCGTTTCTTGTTGAAAGCCTATGCTTGGATATGCCCTTGTTCACCATTAAAACTAATTTGGGAGCCTCCGTTCCAATGCTTGTGAAATTACCAGTGACAACTCGGTGAGTATGGCAATATTGTTGGTGAATGCTTGATAGGTTGCGTCTCTGGTACTGTCTTGAGAGCTTAGGGCGGTTGAAAGGATCTCCTCCCTTGTGACTCAGGCACCACTTATCAGGCATACACTTGTCTGTTGATGAATGCCAAGTCCTTTCCAGCTGCTCTCAAAAGAAAAAGAAGTCAAAGAAGTCCCAACCACTGTCTTATGTATTTAAGACCATTCCAAACGATTTCCTCGATTCCATCAGCTCTAACAAATACCCTCACTGATGGTTACCATACCTAAATGGCATTTATTCCCACAAAACATGCGATAGCAGCAGAATAAATCGTCTCCCATCGTCGTTTATCCGCAAAAGTTAATAATTTATTCGAAACAATCGACAAAATTCATGACCCAATGTCATTTACTGCGCACTTTTCCGCTCGATCTAAACGTAAACGCTCCCATATCCTGATTCAATGCAATCAAACGGTAAGTTGAACAAAAAAAAAAAACAGAAAAATCCTTTCGCTACAAATCATCTCTTAACTTTGTTTGATCGTTACTTTCGTGTCGATTCATAGGAAAACAAACCTCTGCTCCGTGCCAGTGGAGGGGAAGAGCAAAAATACAAGTGTCCTTGCCCCTCTATACGCGACTATGACTGACTGTCGACAAAGCAAAGAAAAAAACGAAATTCGTACAAATCGCCGTCTATTTATTTTCTAATCCTACATCCATCCTTTTGAGGACCGCCCAGCCCACCCCACACAGTTGGTATAAAAATAGATCACGTGCGGAGCGTTTGTTTTTCCCTCTCTCGCTCTCTCTGCATTTGGCGGCCACCCTCTCGGATTGCTCTCACATCGAGTACGCGTTTGTGGATAGACTTTTCCTTTCATCATAATCACTGTAGCCACCCCAAACTATCGAACCCCTCCCGAATAGTGCGTGGAACGTAACCCACTCCCAGGCGATGTCACGCTGAGTCCATGCACAATGGCAGGCGACTCCTGGCCGCGTTTTTCGGTTTCAGAGCGTTGCATGGGCTAATTTCCATGTAAACAGCAAGTTAACTCCTTTGTTTGGCCCTGGTTCCACCTCGCAGTAACCAGCCACCGCGCCCCACCATCTCAATCCGACAAAGTTGAATGAATCGATGGAAGGATGACTGGGAGAAAGGGGTTGGGTGAGAGAAAAGCGAAAGCTAAAGCTAATAGTAGAGAAAAAGGATTCCTCCCACTGAGGGTGCAACTCGTGACTGTTATCCGTGTGTTGAGGGGCTGATGAGATTGGGTTGAGTCCTTTCTACGTGTTTTGACCTTTAAAGGTTCGAGGTTCGCCGATTGCATTGGTGGAGCGGCCGGCCGGTGGCGGCGGCGGCATGTGAGAGAAGCTTTTGTATTTCCCTTTCTTTTGTTTCTAAATTCAGTTCCGCGTCAAGGTTTCCCCCCCCCCCCCCCCCCCCCCCACCCAGGTGGTGTTACGAGAAACAGTCTCACAGTGAGAGAGAGAATGAAAATCTGAAAATAAACTTATAGCGTCGTTGGGCTGTGCATCTCTTTGTTTTGTCACTTCTGATGGCAGCGCGAATGTTATTGCGTAAATGATCGAGTATAAATCACTTTGGAGATCAAGATCATGTGCACGATCAGATTAGAGACGACACGATCTATGTCGCGACTATACTCTGCTGCTGGGTGACTAATTTTGTTCACAAAAATTCCCTCGGATTTCTATGAGAAAACGAGGCGTCGTCTTCGGTCGTCGTGTGTACGTATCTGTAGCGTGATAGTTGAATTTGTTAATTGCTTGTGGGATCTTAATCTTGGCTGTCAGTTTGGTGTCAAAACATGCTGACAGCGAATTCAATTATCCGTTAGATTGTGTCTGTCAATTGGTAGTCGTCGTTGTCTAATATTTGGTTAGTTGTTTACTATCAAATTTTTTGTTGTTAATTAATTTTTTTTTATGACTCTTTTGACACATGTTCTGGGCGGCCCTTGACATTCATTAAAACGCCTAATTAGGTTTTAGCAGCATGTGAACGGAAGCTAAACGATCGAGAAATTATGACGTTGTTCAGCTGTTGAACTGTGAGGAAATGAAATTCGAGCATTCACACGGCGGTCGTTCAACTGTGCGTTTGCGTTTTACATTGATGGAGATCTTTGTTGAAAAAGCTTTCAGAAGTGGAGCCATCTTGTATTAAAAGTCATCAATTACAAATTAATTCATGACATTTGCTTGGGGGGGCTACACGTTGCTGAAAAGCATTAGAGTTCACTTCACTATCTCAGGCACATCTGTCAAAAACGTTTAATCAAAGACCATTCCTTGTTTTCGTCGTCACAATGTAAGCAAAAAGTTGCGAAGGATTCTAATGGCCTTAATAAGGCAGAGAGGAACTGACTAGCACCCTCCTCTTTCGACAACATGTTCGTCGTTAAATTTATTGGAAAGTTATTACTTCTCCTCAAACGCTGAAAAGCGGCCAAAGTCTAAATCATCCTCTTTACGTGTTTTGGTTAAGTTTTTTGTTCAATTTCGTCCATTTGAAGCAAAACGCTAAGGGAGAGGAGATATGAGACGATATTGCGTATGAAGTGCAACATCGTCCAGAGATTTTTTCCATTTTGGACCTCTGTATGCCCAACTTCTCCTCAAACGCTAAAAAGCGGCCAACTGAGTACGCCAAAGTCTAAATCATCCTCTTTACGTTTTTTGGTTAAGTTTTTTGCTTAATTTCGTCCATTTGAAGCAAAACGCTTAGGGAGAGGAGATATGAGATGATATTGCATATGAAGTGCAACATCGTTCAGAGATTTGATTGTCTCGAGTTGGGTATGGATTCAACTGACTTAGAGATTGCTGAGGTTATGTTTTTCAGAGAACTTTCTTCAACAGATTAGTCTTGAGTATAGAAATGTTTGGCTGTCGACCGACTGGCGGAGTTTACCGAATGTGTTAATTCATAAATTTTTCAAATGAGGATATTTTTTAAGTCTAATAAACACATCGTGAGAAGGGAGTACCTACAAATGTTAGAAAGGATGTCTTTCGATCCCCGAACTATTGACGTGAAAGGGATAATTCTGTTTGGTAGGTATATGGAGGTGTAAGAGGGCTTATTTTTCATTTGGGTAACATTGTACGGCCCGCAATAGCACTCCGTTTGACCGTATTGATTTCTCCAAACTCCAGAGCTAACATGATGCCCGAAAAGTTCAACTAGTTTTCCTCAATTAAATGAAAAATGTCCTCACTTCCACTTCACCTACCAAAGTTATTATTTCCCCACCCCCAGTCATGTTATGCAATAGTGTATGCATTCACCGAAAGGACATTCATGTGTCAGGAAATTAAAAACGCTCTCCGAAGAATTTAATGAAATTTGTTCTCCTTTTCCAGGAATGTCTCCATTCACTCCTCCCCGCTGTCATTGTAAATTTTTCCACACGAAGGCGTTTGTTTACATTTACTTTCCTACATGTACCTTGTACAGTCCCTAAATGGGAAAATCACAGAGCAATAATCTGTGTCATCTCCATCCTCCATACTCCATCCTCCACCGATGACGTATGTATACTAGATATGTACATATGGATAGAAGAGCATCATGCTTCTCTTGCCTTTATTTATCCTCCCACATTTTACCTTAGGCACACCAGGGAACAAAAAGAAAGTAAAACAAGGACCACATTTCACAGTTTCTGACCTAGATTCATTGTTTCACACATACTCACACCCTCCTACTTGGGGGTCCTGTTTCACTTCGCACTGGCATCATCTTTAGTTCGTTCATGGTTCCTCCTGCAACACGTTAATTCAGCCATAACTCCCTACAGGCGTCAAATTTCCTAGAAGAGCGAAAAAAAGGAAGGAAGGAAGGAGGAAGGAAGTAAAAATAATAAAAAAAATCGCTCAATTTTTCGCCAATCGTTTTCAGCACGTTGCACACACACAGAACTGCCTGAATTTCCATAATAAATTCCATTTTAAGGATCTGCAATTCCAATGCGAGCACCAGCACCATCAAGCGCTGTATGTGTGCTCGGTGCCCGAGGATTATTGTGGAAGCTTGTTGGACCAGGAAGGCAAATACATATACGAGTATGCACACTTTGCCTTGGTGACACACACCGGTTTCATAAATTTTTCATTTATATGCGAATCCTTAAAGCTGCTGATGCCATTGCACGCAGGACAACCGAGATGACAAAGGAAAACCAAACAATCAAAGCCAAGGGAGGGGAGAACAAACGAACTTCTAAAATGTCATTTGGGCGCTGAATGGTGGCACCGTGTGCTCGTATAGAATTTGTCCTTTCATTCCCTTTTTTTTTTTCGTTTTACAGGATTCAAAGAAAGAAGAAGAGTAATCTCCTGTTTATCCTCTTCGAGAGAGAGAAGGATATCCGGGTAGCAGTAGGTATCACCTGACGACATTGGCGCCTTACGGGCTGATTTAAATATGGATTTAATTTTAAGTTGCTGTCTGATGGGACAACCCAGTGGCAGGAGCACCACCAGGAGCAGCAGGAGAGTAGTAAAGCATTTTAATTCAAAAAAAAAAGAAACGGAAGCTTTCCAGGCTGGCGACACGAACGACAGAGGACACGGTTGGGTTCTAATTTAAAAAAAAGGATATGTGCTAGCAAATCGAGTCTTTCTTTGCAAAAAAGGAGGAAAAAAACTTGAATATTGGGATGCCATCGTTGGATTTGAATTGAAATAATGCGGAGAGTGTCCTTGGGAATGTGCAGTCAGCTCCACAAGACTCATTCAATTTCAGTTTTTGTCTCTCAAGGTCTGTTAAGTGAATCGTAACGCTTTGAGTAGTTCTGCAGCGAATTTCTGGGCAATAATGTTCGAATAACATATCCTGCTCCTGGATAAAATGCACAAATTCCCCTCAGCGCCTATAAATACACAGAGAGAGCGAGGAAACTAAAAAAAAACAATATGAAGGGAAGTACTATGTTTTTTTTTGTTGGAAACACAATAGCACGCTACGAAGGACACAAAACAACGCCCAAGGACGATGGGCGAAACAAAAGAATTGAAAACTGCCTTTAAGACAATTTCCCAACTGTCAATATTCCCACAAGCGGCACCCCCGTCCCACTTAACGATTCACGTAATCCACTACTCAACCGCACCTACAACGAGAATGTTAAATAAAATCCGTTAGATCATATTCTATATCCTTTCACGTACAAGCATACACACGTGTCAATGTCGACCAGCGTACTCGGAATTCCACGAAACCGTCATCGTCGATTGATTGAAAATTTAAATACAACCAACCGCCCACTTGGCTGTTGGTCAGGGATTTGCCTTCCCTCATAGCCCAGCCCCTCCCAGCTCCTCTAACAACCATGAAGGACCTTTCAATTGTTCGAACAGTGACAGGCGGACGCATTAAATTATTTTGTTATCCTGCCGAGGTTTGTTTGCCTTCTTATGTTTATTTTTATACGGATGTGGCTACTACTCGTATGTGTGTACAAGTTGTGAGGTTAAATGTTGATTTCCAAGAGGCACTACTGGCTCTTGATGGCCCGGTCTAGACTATTGTTAGAGTTCAATAAAATATCATAAACCAACTGTCAAGGATGATGGGCACACCAGCGGCACTATGTGTCATATGGCGGCGCCAAGTGGTCTTCATGGGAATTTTTTTTACTTTTTTTTTTTTGTTTTTATTTATTGTTTGCAAGTTACGCTATCATGGCGAATATTTATATTCACTGTTTGGAGCCTTTGGTTGTGGAGCCTCCTTTCAGTCGTCCCTGTCGTCGGGTTTTTTTGTGAACTCTAATGCGCAGCGGAAGTGGTTGTCATATTTTCTGCTAACTTCGAGGTATGTCTGTGCAGGCAGGAAGTATGTTGAATGAGGTTAAATTCTCTAGCAGGAGTTCTTACAGCTGTACTCAGTGGACGGGGAAAACGGTTCGAATTAGTCTAGGGTTTTCGAATTGCCTTAGACCAATGAAATGGTGTCGTCAATGGATTTCTGAGTCCTAGGCATTTCAGGTGTCTATGCTTCTGAGAAGGTTGTGCTGGTCTTAGAAAATGATAAATGAGGTCTCTTGGGTCGGCTACCAGGTTTGACCTACAAATCGAGAGATGATCAGACCTGAGAACTTAGTTTACAATGCCAAGCCACATCGTCCTGTTGAAACCACAATAGAAACGCTTGCACAAGTGTAACAGCTGAATCCGAATTTTCATGACTTTTTCGAATTTATCGAGCAATATACCCGCACTTCCTCGTACGATATTGGCCCTGAAGCCGTCGCAATCCGGTGACGTATTGGCATAGGCCATGGAGTTGAGATAAGCTTACAGAAAAAGTTGAGAGCCATCAAATTGCAAGAGCAAGGTGGCCAATACTCTGTCGATAGCACGGTCACCGAAATTCGACTTGAATAACTCGATTGTTTGGCCAGTGATGTGGCATGTGGTTTCGGGTTGTTGGAATCACATATGCTGCGGTCTTCCTCTTCTAAATTAAGAACCATAACCAACCTCCGTCTGTCGAACTTGCAACAGGTTTGGGCAATGATACCTCATTTGATTACAACATTGATTCATGTGTGACTTTTTAGGTGGATTCAACAGTTCGACCTTTGCGAACGATGTGGTAATGTGTCCTTCTGTTCTCAGTGAGATCATGGAAGGTGCCTTGGAGAAAGTAAGCACACTGCTTTCTACTAGTTGTACACTGAGCGTACACGGCTGAACGATGAAATACTTTCTAAATCCTCCAGGGGAAAGTATTTAGTCAATGGACTCCCTGTACTCGGAGCTGACCGCATTTTCATATGGCTCCGTATTTACAGCCAGGGTGCTCCCAAGGCTTTTGAATTGAGTATGTAATGTTCTCAGCTATTGAAAAAGTGCAAAGAGGAACTCCCTTCGCTAGGCTATAACTTCAAGATCAGTCTCCTCTGGGTCCTAGGGCACAGTAACATAGAAAGCAATTAATGGGCTGATGAGTTGGCGAGGCTCGGTTCCGTCCTCGATATGTGGCTCGTGAACTGTGTTTCTATCCCAATAGGACCAGCTGTGCACTTTCTATCAGATGCTAACACCAGATGGCACGAACTGCAGAAATGTGTCATATCAAGACAAATGTGGTCCACACAATATCTACAAAACAAGATTTGCACAGACATTGCAAGGATCATAGGGATTAGTACAAATCATGGTAGATTATGCATCCAAATGTCAAGGCTGCAACAATATTGAACAAACTTCCAGCCTCAAATAGACATTTATGTACAGGAAAGGTTGTGTAAGTCAAAGGACACTCCCGACTTTGTATAGAAGTCTATCTGTCACTTCTTGAATAAATGCAGCAGAATGGATGAGCAATTTGCACTGTATTTCTGGTGTGTCTTCCTGGTTCCTAGTGGTTTTGACTTATCTCTTGTAGTGTCCTTACTTTCAAGACCTTACCGCATCCAGCATCAGGGTGAGTCCTGGAAATAAGTTCAACTCAACAGCTGTGGTTAAGAAAAATGGAAGATTTTGGAAGAACTAGCTGGGGATCATTGAGTGTAAAATGTCGACATTTAAGGTTATCCTTAGACAATATGTAAATGCACACTTCCATCAACATAAATAAATAAAGCCATTCACCCCAAAATAGATTTTATTTCAATGATCCTGTACATCTCCCTGAAATAGTCTTTCGCCTCCGTTCCGGACATTCCTTCATTAAAAAACCAAATCGTTTTCCAATATAAAAATGACGTTTTTCCAACGACATCTCCCGCTTCCCTCGTTGGGGTTTTAATAATAAAAATCGTCCTTTCTCGCTTTGAGATCACCCGTAGGGCATTTTAATTTCATCGTTTGCGACATCACGGTTCAGTGAAATATGAGTGCATTGCACTGTTGATAGGAAATCCCCAGGAGCTGTAAAATGCTCTGACAGGCAGGAAATACCTTCAGAAAGCAATATGTCCTTGATTTGGTAGAAAGAAAATTGACTATTTGATAGGTTGTGTGCGTTCGAAGGAGTCTTATGTTTGGTTTCCATCGTTATGAGTGAGTTTAGCATGGAATAGGTTTTTAATTTTTAAAAATATTTTCAAGAAAATGACGAAAAGAGAGGAGAAGCACGAATACTCAATAGATGACACAAAATTTGGGATTATGAATCTTTGATGAATTCCTTGGAATACACTCGTCCTTAGTCTCGTGTTTCTTCGGACTTGGTTGAACTTTGATATGCTCTTTATGTCAAAACAGGTAGTCTCCAAAATTTGGAAAAAAATATGGAATTGTAAGGCATTCGTAAATATTCGTTGGCATCATTACGACGAAGAAAGAAAAGAAAATCCTTCCGCCAAGGATGAATGACACGGTCTAGAATACTGAAATGAATCACAGCGAATCAATGTAACAATATTGATTCCAGAAAGTAGGCTCGACGAGCGACGCCACCAAGAGAGAGGCAAAAGCCTTGGCTTCGGTTCCAAAAGGTCAGGTCTACCCCATCTATCCTCGTCATTTTGAGGAGTGGTATCTGCTATTTTCTGGTAAGCAGTACCAGGTCTGTTTTGTCCTGAACTGAATTCATTACTTCACTAAAAGTGTCTAGGATTTCTCTCACTCCGTCATAAGCATAGGTAGGGACGCCTACTTTTGTGGAGAGTGCAGATGTTTATACCCATGGTTGTTGTAGTGTCTATTTCCATAGGTTTCTGAGTAACCAGTTTAAATCTTAGTCGCAGACCTGATTTAAGCTAAGTCTTCTTCCAGTTTTAAGCTCGTCCTTTACACTTTTTCGAGCTTGTCTCTCGAGTATCAAGTCAGATCAGTCCGACCTCAATAGTTGGGATTCACCGGCTTAATCTTCTAATTGTTTGGATATCGTTAGTTGGCCAAATGTTATAACTGTCTTCGATTGTTTACTTACCTTCCACTACAAGTTCATGTTCGAGGAATCTCCTATCGATATCTGTACTGGTTTCTGTAATTTTCAAAATTAGGGACTCACTATGGCAAACCTATGGATAATTGAAAGACTGTTTTTGAAGGTACTCCTAAAATTCCCCATGCCCGCGTCTGACATCCTGGACAATAGTGTCTTGTTCTAAAAACCATGTTAGAGCTTCCTGTTGTTCCCTGATGCTATGCAATTCGTCAGCTCAACCTAAAAATAACTTTCCTTCAAAAGAAAGAAATAAAGATAAACATGAAACGAAGACCTCTGTAGAAAAGGCAATTCAAATAGCAAAAAGTACACAGAATACACAACCATTCTTCTTCGAATGTCCTTGCTAAACAAATATGCGCATGCATTCACATCCAATTGCAATGTTAATCACCGTTTCTTTGACTTCCTTTCATACACGACCTCCTCAATCCAACTCGTCGTGTTATCCTTGTTGTGCACGACAACGAATGAATATGCCTACCAGTCCATATGCAGTTGTATCCTCGAAAAGTTGACACAGATTTTTGTTTTCTTTCTCCCAAGTGCTAGATAAACTTTATTTAGTTCGTCCTCAACCGTCGAATCCTTGTCGCGAATGTAGGTCTATGTATGTTTTTCCAAAGTGCAAGGTACGAGCTGGTGTTTCTCGAAAAATAAAAATGGATAAGTTGCTACGGTCCCTCTCCAATGCCAACAGCAAGTAGAACTCCAAAATTTCACGGATTTTATGAGGTCGAGGTTTAGGCCAACATAAATGCACCCAGCTACAACTTTATCCAGCAAGGTTGTACCCACTCCTCCGCTTCTTGGTTGGCAGGGTTTCAAAAAAAAAGAAAAAGAAACTCCATTTTGGGCGTGTCATTGTGTTTGGGAACGCGGACGAACTTGGGGCCCAAATCGGTCCCAAGTATGAGTGACATTTGAAAAGGGTATCCTTGTTAATTTCACTTCTTCGTTTCTTTTTTCTTCTTCCATTGTTGTAAGGTTAAGATGTGATTAAGGATAATGCCCTACGGCCCACCTTTTCTACACTTTTGAAGGGATTATAAGTTTATAATTAGACGGGCTTAGTTGAAGGCCTTCAAAAATTCTTCTCCTCTTGTGTGTTTCGCCTTTAAATACATTTTTATGCATGAACAAGTTTTTTGCGAACTAAAAATAGAATTCGCCTACTACCCCATCGTCAGCAGAATGAAATGATTGTGATGCAATGAAAATAACGTTTTAGAATGTAAGGAGAAAAGGATTTTCTTTCAAACGACACCCATACCGGGGAGAGCAAATAATTTGCATACAAGATGAGAGGCACGTACGTATATCCTTTTGAATGGGTTTTCTGCTTCCTTTGAATTTTCCTGCAAACATAAAGAATGGTTTATCCCATTCATGATTCTTTTGCTTACATTCATGGAGGTGCATTCATGGAGTGAAAAAGGACACTCGTGGTCTTGACCAAATGTTTTTTTTATTCTTCAGTCCTTGTTGTTAAGTTGTTTTCTATCTCTTAACAGCCGTTTTAATCGTCTCGGAACTAACTACCCATTTACACGCACCGCTCGAAGTGACAATCTGCCACAACTCCATGACGTCAAATGCTGTGGCTATAACCTCCGTTTGGCCACGTTAATCACGGAATAGGGAGACACATAGGGACAGGTGTTAAATTGTTAAATATTCGAGGTTATTAAGTGAATGACCAAATACATGGGCCACAGGATAACAGTGCGATTTTGAGTTCAGAACTTGTGTCCCGCAGTCCACTCTGGTGGGATAGTTTGGTGGCCTTGCATACCATATGACTAATGACGGGCACTTGTGTTCATAATTATTTGGTCTATACGTTCCATCATCCAGGGACCAGGACTCTTGTTTGCTTTGTTAGTTTATAATTCATGGCGGGCAATTTATTTCGAGGGAGGACGACCCTGCGGTGGAACAATTATTTTCTGGTGATAATTAAAAATTGAAATTAATGTTTGGACACTTTGTGGTCATTCGGGGGGGTTTCAGTTTTTTTTTTCTCTCCTGCTTCCCACCCAGATGTGCGTAGGTGGATGTTGTACTTCGTCCTTTGGAACATTGTAATTTATTAGTCATGGGTTGGGGATTTTAGTATGTATAGAGCGAGGTAGTCTGCGGTTTCACTATGTCAATTTAACTGGTTTTTTTCTTTCTCGTTTCAGAATGCGGTTATGTACCTACTGACTAAACAATCAGAAATTAGTAAGTACTATTTTATGAAATGTAACTGTCATGTACTTCCTAAATCATAAGCACAATGTCTTCATTACTTCATCCTGAAGCTAAGGGCTGGTTCTACTAGCGGAGCCACTGTATTCCATTCAGTCGAAACTGAGACTTCTAGAACTGTTAACAAAGGAACGAGACCGAATTGACAACGTCCCCAATACCTTCCTGCCAAATGCTAGATATCGTCGAACTGAGTTTCCCAAAGCCTAAATCATCCGAATTGCGTTCTTTAGCTTCTAATCTTTTACTCGGTTTCCCGCATTCGACTCAGAAAACTAAGAGAGAGGAGGTATGAGGCGATTATGCATTTTCACTGGATTCAGAGTTTTTCCCCAATCTCGCTCGAGGTATACCCCACTTCCTGCCAAATGCTAGATATCGTCGAACTGAGTTTCCCAAAGTCTAAATCATCCGAATTGCGTTCTTTAGCTTCTAATCTTTTACTCGGTTTCCCGCATTCGACTCAGAAAACTAAGAGAGAGGAGGTATGAGGCGATTATGCATTTTCGTTGGATTCAGAGTTTTTCCCCAATCTCGCTCGAGGTATACCCCACTTCCTGCCAAATGCTAGATATCGTCCAATTGAGTTTCCCAAAGCCTAAATCATCCGAATTTCGTTCTTTTGCTTCTAATCTTTTACTCGGTTTCCCGCATTCGACTCAGAAAACTAAGAGAGAGGAGGTATGAGGCGATTATGCATTTTCACTGGATTCAGAGTTTTTCCCCAATCTCGCTCGAGGTATACCCCACTTCCTGCCAAATGCTAGATATCGTCGAACTGAGTTTCCCAAAGTCTAAATCATCCGAATTGCGTTCTTTAGCTTCTAATCTTTTACTCGGTTTCCCGCATTCGACTCAGAAAACTACGAGAGAGGAGGTATGCGGCGATTATGCATTTTCACTGGATTCAGAGTTTTTCCCCAATCTCGCTCGAGGTATACCCCACTTCCTGCCAAATGCTAGATATCGTCGAACTGAGTTTCCCAAAGTCTAAATCATCCGAATTGCGTTCTTTAGCTTCTAATCTTTTACTCGGTTTCCCGCATTCGACTCAGAAAACTAAGAGAGAGGAGGTATGAGGCGATTATGCATTTTCACTGGATTCAGAGTTTTTCCCCAATCTCGCTCGAGGTATACCCCACTTCCTGCCAAATGCTAGATATCGTCGAACTGAGTTTCCCAAAGTCTAAATCATCCGAATTGCGTTCTTTAGCTTCTAATCTTTTACTCGGTTTCCCGCATTCGACTCAGAAAACTAAGAGAGAGGAGGTATGAGGCGATTATGCATTTTGACTGGATTCAGAGTTTTTCCCCAATCTCGCTCGAGGTATACCCCACTTCCTGCCAAATGCTAGATATCGTCGAACTGAGTTTCCCAAAGTCTAAATCATCCGAATTGCGTTCTTTAGCTTCTAATCTTTTACTCGGTTTCGCCCATTTGCCTCAAAAAACTAAGAGAGGGCAGATATGTGGCGATTATGCATTTTCATTGGATTCAGAGTTTTTCCCCAATCTCGCTCGAGGTATACCCCACTTCCTGCCAAATGCTAGATATCGTCGAACTGAGTTTCCCAAAGTCTAAATCATCCGAATTGCGTTCTTTAGCTTCTAATCTTTTACTCGGTTTCCCGCATTCGACTCAGAAAACTAAGAGAGAGGAGGTATGAGGCGATTATGCATTTTCGTTGGATTCAGAGTTTTTCCCCAATCTCGCTCGAGGTATACCCCACTTCCTGCCAAATGCTAGATATCGTCCAATTGAGTTTCCCAAAGCCTAAATCATCCGAATTTCGTTCTTTTGCTTCTAATCTTTTACTCGGTTTCCCGCATTCGACTCAGAAAACTACGAGAGAGGAGGTATGAGGCGATTATGCATTTTGACTGGATTCAGAGTTTTTCCCCAATCTCGCTCGAGGTATACCCCACTTCCTGCCAAATGCTAGATATCGTCCAATTGAGTTTCCCAAAGCCTAAATCATCCGAATTTCGTTCTTTTGCTTCTAATCTTTTACTCGGTTTCCCGCATTCGACTCAGAAAACTACGAGAGAGGAGGTATGAGGCGATTATGCATTTTCGTTGGATTCAGAGTTTTTCCCCAATCTCGCTCGAGGTATACCCCACTTCCTGCCAAATGCTAGATATCGTCCAATTGAGTTTCCCAAAGCCTAAATCATCCGAATTTCGTTCTTTTGCTTCTAATCTTTTACTCGGTTTCCCGCATTCGACTCAGAAAACTACGAGAGAGGAGGTATGAGGCGATTATGCATTTTGACTGGATTCAGAGTTTTTCCCCAATCTCGCTCGAGGTATACCCCACTTCCTGCCAAATGCTAGATATCGTCCAATTGAGTTTCCCAAAGCCTAAATCATCCGAATTTCGTTCTTTTGCTTCTAATCTTTTACTCGGTTTCCCGCATTCGACTCAGAAAACTACGAGAGAGGAGGTATGAGGCGATTATGCATTTTGACTGGATTCAGAGTTTTTCCCCAATCTCGCTCGAGGTATACCCCACTTCCTGCCAAATGCTAGATATCGTCGAACTGAGTTTCCCAAAGTCTACATCATCCGAATTGCGTTCTTTAGCTTCTAATCTTTTACTCGGTTTCCCGCATTCGACTCAGAAAACTACGAGAGAGGAGGTATGAGGCGATTATGCATTTTGACTGGATTCAGAGTTTTTCCCCAATCTCGCTCGAGGTATACCCCACTTCCTGCCAAATGCTGGACATCGTCCAACTGAGTTCCCCAAAGTCGAAGTCTGGCACAGTGGAGTAGAAAAGGTCAATTGACTTTATAGGAAACCATAAGGCCACCAAAAACACAGTTGGTACTTCCTTAATCATCTCCAAGAACATCCAAGTACCAGATGTCCACAAATTGCCCTGAATTGCACAAAGCACTCTCTTTGATTAGTTCGAACCTGTCTGTCGTCCTCGTCCTCGTTTACCTAATCACCCATGCTAATGTTCTTCCCGAAATGGATTCGTTTCGAATCTCCCATTGAAGGATTTAACTGAAATTAGCTAATGCGACTTTAATGGCGACGTAGCAATCCAGCAATTCAGCACTTTTCTCACTTAATCGACTTGTTCAGCTTCACATCGACGATTTCTGTGCCACCCGCCAAGGCTCAACTACATATTTATCGAAAAAAAAAGAGTCTACCACCCATCGGGTGAAGGAAAGTGTGGCAGGACATTTTGGCATTCACCCAAATGAGTTATGGCCCCGGAAGTTGCTAATTTGCCGCACAGAAATTTCCCCGAGCACAAAAATAACCACAATCGGGCATTTTAACGAGGCGAGAGGAAAAATTCCCCCTGTACATGCAATTCCTGACATCGTTAAGGACATTTTCGTTTGGTGTATTACGAGGCGCCTTCCAAGGTCCTCGCTCGAGCAGTGCAAGTGATTTGCGTGTCCTCTTGGCATTTCTTTGTACCTCACTTGCTCGATGTGAAAATTAAGTGCATGCATGCATACAGGAGCTGAATGCAGAAAAAAAAAGAGGTCCTTCCAAAGTGTTGCAAGACGCCATGCAATAGCAAGCCGGTGGCAGCCAGTCGATGGGTGCGAGCTATAAAGTTTTAATGGACTTTCGAAGGGAGCACTGTTGCTGGAGACGACTCACTGCAACCAGAGAGGGTAAATCCTGATCACAGTCTGGAGTTTGTAATTAAATATTTTTATGGGGAAACTGTTGCTCGGCAAAGGGTGTAATCAAAGGCATAATGAAAGTAATTATCTGAGAAGATTAGGCGTGCACTGGACACTTACCCAAGTGACACAGTCAACGCCAGGTGGTGTCCGCCTTACAATGGGGTTCATGTCGCCCTGCCGAACACACAGCGTTGCTGGACGAGTGTCACAAATCTAATTAAAAGCTTATTTGATTAGAATGCGCTCCGGTGAACGCATATGAACTGTCTTTCTGACAAACGGCCATGATGGCACTGGTAGGTAGGGTGCCGTGTCCCGCCAATGCAAGTCGTAATTAGAATTATGAGGCCTTTCATCGGAGAGCAAATGCGTTTGTATATCATTCTGACACGAAGGGCTTCACTGGCGGTGCAGGTGCATGGTGGACATAAATTGACAAGGTGCAGCCATTGTCGGCTGGGTAATTGCATAAGTGTGCGTCATTTGGAAAATTGTCATGAAGCCGCATTGTGCGTTTCGAACTTAATCCGATCTAAGCGGTACGTGCTAAGACTGGCACCCGGTAATTAGCCAGCTCAGAGCTACGTATATTGCAATTAATTTGTTTGCCCATATCGCCCGGAGTTCTGGAGATTGGTATTAATTGCTTTCCATTTGGAGAAGTGGCGCACATAAAACTAAACCATCTTCCGGTTAAGCTGTTGATTGGTGCTTTAAAGTTGATGGCCTATTTCCATCTTCAATTAGTAATAAAGTTTTAGCAGTTTGACTCTGTATACGTTGCAGTGCGCTACCGAAGGAGTATCGTCCAGGACAATTGGACGTAGTTTGGAGTTCCTCGAACCGATTAAAGTAGCTATCTCTGTGTACATTGGCATATGCGGGGATTGAAGGATTTTTTAACAGAAAGGGATGGCATCAACCTTTTAACAAAAATAAAATCAGTTTATAAGCTATTTCCTCTAAAGATAGGACAGGAGTCTGCTTTAAATAAACTCATACGGTGAACATACATATGCTGTTGGTCTCGGAGTTAATACGTTTAAGACTGACCTAGTATTGTTCACGGAAATGTATGGAATACCACATATTGGAGGCTTTTCTCTATAGAAGCTGTAGAGGAAGCAGGAATAGAAGGAAACTATGACAAATCTTCTGCGTATCGTCCTGCCCTATCGGTTTTAAGAAGGAAAACTCTTGGCCAGTATTTCTTCCAAGATTGAACTAACCTAGAATTCAGCAAAACTAAAATCTTCATCACCGGGTCACACTGGTTTAATTTCTGACACTGGCTGCACTGCCTCCTGTCCCATTTGGAAAGTTTTCAAGTAGTTCTTCGGTCCTTCCATAGTGTTATGACAATATACAATTTTTTGGGTTAAATGTGTCCGTACTGAGAGGGGGCAACGACCCAACCCAATCCTAGGGCAAATAAATGAGTTCCCCTTTTTTGGATTTCCATTAAAAAAAGAGTCCTAGACCTAGACGGCTCAAAAATGGACTCTGGAGTCGGTGCAGGTGCTTTTTCGGAAACCTCAAGCATTTCATAGTCATATGAACTTTCGAATGCTGCAAGCCTGTCTTCCTATCAAAGTGGAAACAAACACAAATAATAGGCAAAAGGTCGCCAATTTAGTTGACACGCTAGATACTATCAAAGTCATTGATTCGGTTATCATCTCCTTCGAACCAGTACAAGAATGCCGGAATGATCTAGCCGCTCTAGATGGACAATCCAATGTAACCCCGATCTAGATTCTAGGATAGAGTAACTGCGAGTAAACGAACTCACTGACGAACTGGTCAGGTAAAGCTTGGCATTCTGATACGAACAGTCACACAAAACATCTTTAGATGGACTAGGCTATCATATCTAGAAATAAGTGGCCAAGGTACAAAAAGGAAAAGCAACTAGCCTCCTAAGCACAATAGTACATATTACCACAGGCCACTCTCCGATTAAGAGCCATGCAGCCAAACTAGGCATCCCACTTGATGCACATTGTCCCAGTTGCAATGTTGCAAATGAATAGAAGCTCTTCTTCATACTAGGCACCAGCTAGGGCTAGACAGTATCTAGCTTAAGTTGAATTTCCTGATACTATATGTACAATCCTTTGCAGTTCCTAAAGGGGAAAGATTTTTGAAGAGCCCATGTGCATCTTTCGTCCAACACCTCTTTGCTTACCTTAAGGTACGTCCACGGTGGACACAGGCTAGCCTCTCATTTTTTCCCATTGCAGTCCACGGTTTACGGTGGTTAACAATAAAACCAACGACGAACGGGCACATCCACAATGAACCGTCTTCCTGCTTTAAGAAGCCCCCTTTACCGGCACCCTGATCAGAAGTACAAACCGGCGGTACCAGGCTGATGTTCACTATAACCATCACTTGATGGCAATAAGTTGGTTCTGAGAACCTACGTGAATCTCGCTGGAAACCTGATAAGCGAGAAGCTAGTTCACTGTGGACGTACGCCAACGATTATCCTTCAAATCAGAGGTAGATTCACTACTTTGGGTAGCAATAAACCATTGACAAACCAGTCCAAGAACTTTCTTGACTTTTTCCTTACTTAAGAAGAGCTACAGATTGAGTAGAATCTGGTTTTTGACTGAACTAATTGTTCATTCTAAGTCGATCGGTGGATCCCTGTGGACGTCATCCAAGGATTCGTTGATTCTCCGAGTTGCTTTCAAAAACTTTTCGTAACACTAAATAGCTTGAAAATTTTGTAATGTAGGTCATAGATTCATCTTCCCAAATAACTTGTTCCTTGAATTACTGCCTCTTTCAAGTATAGATCTGACTAAAGCTCTCCAGATACTAATACATTTCATGTTGCTTTCTAGGTTTCACTTTAAGAACGTGAGTGGCAAAGTTTATAATACATTGTGCCAATGCAAGACTACTCACCAGTAGACTGCATCAAAGCAAACTTAAAGCACTGATTTTTGAAAAAATAGTCCTGATTCCTCAAATACACATAGAACACAGCATGATTTTGCCCTCATTGCAGACATAAACTCTGTCCATGTCCTATCACCTCCCAAGGTGGGGATCAAAAGACCTCTGCTCCACCAAATGAAAGTGCATTCGAAAGGATCAACTAGTAGAAACTTGGGTACACACATCATCCGATTCCTTCGAGATGTCACAAAACGCCCCCTACTACCGTCGAACACTTTTTTTTGTGCCGGTCTCCCACCCCTCTTGAGGAAGGCGTTCACTGAACCCAACCCGTCGATGGCAGGACACCATCGTATCACCCATCTATCCTCGTTACTAAATTCCCTAATGGGTGTAGCTAAAATTTCATACCAATTATTCAATTACAGCTCCCCGTTCCCCGTCGTACAAACTCATTTCGGTTTTGTTTTTTTTTTTTTAAAGTATGGTGCCTGCCTCCTTCATCCAGTTTCCACTTCGATGGAACTACGAAGGAAATTACTTTCGTAAATCCTGTCTGAAGAACAAGAAATCATGTGACAAGGACACAAACTTACTGGTAAATGAAATCCTGTTTCGCTCAAACATAATTGAGAAACCATATCCAACCGATTATCCTTTCCAAAGTATTTACATCCACTTCCACCAGGCAGAATATACTCCTCGGCTCCTTTGTCGGGCTCCTCTCGTTTCAAGAATAAATAACCCTCTGCCCTCTGGCTCGTCCCCAATTAATCATCTCGAATTGGGTCGATACACAGTCTCTTAGCCTCGTATCTAATTAAACACTTGATCACATAATTCACAGAAAATTTAATTAAAAATATGACAATAGTAAAACCAACAACAACAACAGTAAGTTAGTGAAAACTCAATTTACAAAGTATCTGCATCGCTATCGTTAGCATTATCGAAAGTCTACTAGAACGGAAAATTGCAATCGATGGCTATGAACATGTTGACAACGCTATGAACAAGGATATCCTCCTCCCCACACACACACACACATGCACATGTAGTGTGGGTATATAAAACGCCGCAGGTAGTGCCTATGCTCGTGCGGGACGCTGTTTATTAATTAATTTAGAGCAAAACGATGATCGATGACACATCTCTACACATGTTTTGATTATGAGGGCGCTATGCATTCAGTTATCACATTACCACCACTCCGCCCCATTGTTGTGTAGTAGTAAGCAAGGACTCCACCACCCACTCTCCTCTCTGGGGATAGATAAAAGTTGCCATGGCTGGGTTTAGGTGTTTACTGTATTTTTCTTTCTTTTTTTTTTTCCTTTTTTGTTCCTTCCAGTCCACGTGACAGGTGGTACTCATCGTAGTGGCATCATATTTCCTCGTCGGCTCCACCACCCACCCATCCATCCAGCAACGCCAGGAGAAAAGCAGGCAACCAACATGCGAGCACCAAGATTAAACAATTCAATCTGGTTCTCTGGTAAGGACACTCGTTCAGTCTATTATTAGTCGAACAAGTAGTTTGTTCGATTAGGAGATAAATTTGTTATTTCCCTGTTTTGTGTGGTGTAGGTATGTGTTTTTATATCGATCCCTGTATCCTTATTTAGTTCCACCACGACGACACGGTACACAAGTGTGTGTATGATAGATAGACTTTGAATTGAAATAGAAAGAGGAGATTTAAAGTAGAGGAGATTCCGTTTGTGTTTATGATGGTCCTTTGTTACGGGAGGAAAGAAGCATGTATGCTCGTCGATACATCCGCATGTGTATCCTGTAACAGAGAATAGAATTTCAGGACAGACGAAGGCAAACGATACGAGCACGAGTACGAGTCTATTTCGGGAGAGTTCGACATTTAATTTCCTGTCCTTTAAGTTTCGATATTCTTAAATAAAAGCCGAGGGAGGATTTGAAGAGGATCTTGTGTAAAATATTCAGAGAATTCATTTAACGATAATGGAGTTACATTATTGTGGCAATTAAATAGGATTCGAAGGATATTCTCCTTTGGGTTTTTTTGTTTTTTTTTTTTGCTTTGTTTTCTTTTGCGAAAACAAATTATAGGCTATGACGGTGGTATTATGAAGGCTTTTGTCGAAACGTGTGCAGCTGATGAAAGAAATTAGGGGATTACGAGGCCCACTATGGAATATCTACGGGTAGTTAAATGTATTTTTTTTTCTGGGTTTTTATTTTTGAAGCTTGGAGGAGGGTTTTTTATGATTCCATGATACTTGTGGCACGCATTTGGGCGTAGTGAAAATCAGCTGGCTTAATCAACAAGCACAGATTTAATCGCATAAGTGAGTGGCAATGCTTTAATTTATTGAAGGATAGGCTCTGGGCTTGAGTTCCAGTCATAGTCATTGAACTTTTCTAGGAGGAAAATAAAGAAAAACTCATCATTCGCACCTAAAACACCACCCATCGTGTTAAGAGACCAAAGATTCAAACCACTGCTTTAGAAAACCTTCCCCATATTCTCACCTCAGTTTGAACTCCATTACGAGTGCAGACTATGAGGCGTGAGTGAAATATTTGAAATTTTTGTATAAATCTTCAGAGCTGCAGAGAAAAATGTAACTTTTGTGCAGTGACTCCCTATCCCACGGCCTTAAATTCAATTTTGAGCAAAGAATGTCGTTGAAAAGCTTGGCGGGTCTAAGCGAATCAGCAAGAAAGGACCTGACAACAAAACTTCTTGGAACTATCAGATGAGAGCTGGAGAAAACACGCAGATCCTTTTGCTTGAAAGAATTGACTTGCCGTTCTTAATAGGGGGTCACTGTAAAAATCCCTAGACATTCCATAGAAAAAAAATGCGACAAGATACAGATGGCTCTGCAGCGACTGGAAGATGGCGGTCGCTGAATGTCAATTCGAGGTCCATCGCGATCTGTCAGGAAAATCACCATTAACTTACCTAAAATTTATAACAATCTGTGGATGGTCCTAAAGCAATAGTTCTAGTAGACGGTCTACAAAAATTATCTTTCGGAATACAAATACGAATCTCCATCCAAAATAAGAAGCCAGATCTATCAACAGCGATGAGTTTTAAATGAAAGGTTAGAGTCATGCATTGAGAATCAAATAAATTGAAGAAAACATACATGAGACACATTTTGCGAGAGCACCAATGGTGTTCTCTTTTCGAAAACCCAATCACCAGCAATAAGTAGAATTCGTTTTCTACAAAAATCCGATGTCAGAATTTCTCAAAGTTATAGTGAAATTTTAGGTAATTTTTCTGACTACTGCTGTCAAAGAATTCTACCAACATCAAGAGCCTTCTGCTTTGGACTAAGTTAAACGGATTATTTTCACAAAAAAAATGTATCTAATCACTTGGGAGTTGGGATAATCCCTCCTCCGATAGCTCTTAATCGAGATTTACAGATCCAGATTTGAACTAAGCCTTATCCAAGAGTATCTACAGATGATGATCCGAAATCTCTCTAAGGCTTAAGCAAATAGCTTCTCTTCTCGCTTGACCTGGTTTACTTACTTAACCGGCTCCCAAATTTCCATGTTCGTCGATCCCGGGTACTTTGATTAATTTCCCAGACCAAGCGCCCTGGCATCCATAGTCACTTGATTTTTTGATTCAGATTTCCTTTTCGGCGTCGAATCTAGGGACTGGGAACGTTGTCTGGGAATTAGAGTTCAGTCTTCCGAGTGTGAATTTTTGTCCCGATTTGTTTTGCTATATCCAAATCGAATCTCCAATAGGGTGTCATTCATGGAGCTTGTGTTGACTCCTGGGGTTGGATAGTGACAATTTGTCCAAAGTGGTGGACTGTTGGTACTCTGATTGTCTTTATTTACTTTAAGACTAAATCGTTGCCTGTTCGTTCATTACCGTGAAGGGATTTAGAATAGCAAGATGGGAGGGACCAAAAATGTCTATCTCGTCTGATTATTCCAGAAGCTGGACGAACGCATAAATCTGATGAATATTTCGAAAAGTTCATAGGAACGGCTTTAAAACTGCATGCTCCATAGCGAATTCAAGTCATCGCCTTTTAGAGTTCCTAGCAATGCTATTATCTGCGGCTTCAATGTCGATAAAGAGATAATGAGTCTCGCCTAGAAATGCGTTGGTCTTGGAGTGAAGATTTGGTCTACAATTGATCTGTCAAGTCAGAAGCCTGATAAATGTGTTTCTGAAAGGCAAACAGTACATTGGATAGGATCGGTCCTTTAGATGGGATATGCTTCAACAAGACATACGATCGGCTTTCTTACAGATGGTGGACCTATATATGTATACATGATTCATGCGTGCACCGCATTGAAACTTCAACTCCGTATTTTAGGATCTCCAATGGAAAGACCCAGTGGTCTTTTTGTTCTTCACCATTCTGATAGTTGGACTAACCTCTTTTATACTGGGAGCGTGATTCCTCTTTCGTTGACTGTAGAGGAGCAATCTTCTTCCAATATCTCTCTCTCAACATTAAACATAGAAACATAGAACTTACATAAGTGACTTCTGTGACAGGAATCTTCGATTTCCTTGAGCTTGGATATAACGTATGCCCTCTATTCTTTGCGCTGGATTTTCCCCTCCTCTATTCCTTTAAAGTTTTATTCTTTCCACGCAGCTCTTGCTGGTTCACTAACATTTTTTAAGTACCCCTACGAGTAGACTAGTCAAGTTTAGATATCCTACCCATGATAGCTCTTTTGCCTCTTTAGAAACCATATAACAGAGTTATATAACATACATATATCAACCATGGACTTGGACTTGTATATCTTATCTGACTAAAGTAGATTACACATCATCAAGCCGTGGCCACGTTCTGAACTGAATTCCAATTAACTGAACTGATCCCTAAAGAAGAAACAAGAAAATTTGTCGTGGATTTCCCAGTTTTCCAACCAGTTTAGGTATCGAAATTAGGAAACCAACGACGAGCTTTATAGTTTTATGACGGTTCTTTAATTTTAGAATTGTTTCACTTCAGAAGGTTGGTACGATCAGTAGTAGAAGATACTCTACTTAAGAAGTATCTTCAGATTGTGGAGCCTCTGTCATGAATGAGCATATCAACGCCCTCGTACCTGTGAAGCCATTACCTCTCTGATCAGTATACCAAATAATTTCCTTTGTTGTCCTGGATAGACTGGCAAATCCGAGAAAGTAAAGCTCGTCTTTGTAATGTGAAAAGAGGGTAAGAATCAAATGAATATAATGTAGTCGACGCAGTTTCGAGGCTGTTATATCTGCCAGCATTTCATCCCAACATCCTGTTAGTTCCTTGTAGTTTCAGACACTCTCGAAGACACAATCGTCTTAAATACTATCTGAGAATTCTAAAACACTTACTAATCCCACTTCTGTACTTCTTTCATTTCAGATGCTTACGACAATTCAATCAATCCAACAAAAGCGCCATGTGCAAGGGATAGCAACATAAATTTATAAAATCTAACTCTTAATAAACAAAAAACTCACTCCCTTTCCTTACCGTTAACACTTCTGTGTAATAAGATACAAAAAAACAACTTCCTCTTACCAAATTAAGTATATACACACAGGACAACCATACAGTACTCCTAAAAAAAAAACAAATTCGAGGCCTTAGAAAAGATTGCATTAGACGCACATACATATAAAAATAATAAAAACAACTTAAAAGTAAAAGTTAAACATAATTTAAAAAAGAAAACAAAAATCCAATTGTTTAGAAAAATTAGCAAAAAAAACAGAAAAACAACTTGAAAACAGAGAGCACGTATACATGTATTGAAATATAATCTTAAATCTTCCATTAGAATTTTAAAATTAAAAATATTAACTAGTATATTGTAGTTGTTAAATTTAAAACAAAAAAAATTATTAAAATTCAAAGTATTTATTCGAAATTAATGCTAAACGGAGACACAGTATCTCAAAACAAACAAACAAACAAAACAACTCCCTTTTCTTCCTTATTCTGACTTACTGTCACTCTGTCTCTCTGTCTCTCTCTCTCTCAAATCGTGTTGTGAAAACTCCTTGAGACGTTATTTTGAAGAAGAAAATCGAGCTTTTAACAGACACATAAGGAAATAAAAAAAAAAACAACAACAAGCAATCAATCACTCAGATAAACCACACCAGTACTTATAGAACACACAATACACAAGCATAAAATTTGTATCCTTAACCTGTTACAAGGATAAATCGACAAACATATATAAAATTACGGAATAAAAGGACCTCAAAGCCTATACACACGTCAGGTCAACCTTGCACTTCTGTTCCACTTCTTCTTGTTCTTCTGTAGACTGTTTCGTGTTCTTGATTTTGGCTTAAATCCAGCTGCATCAGGACCTTTGGCATTCGTATTCGTATAATAATTCCAACGTTGTCCTTGGTGCGTTATCGTTGTGTGTTCGTTACGAGGACTACATCAGTTAAACCGTTGTAAATGTGCACGCCTATACTATGGTGCTTCTCAACTGAGGGTGGACGGAGTGCAACAACATAAATAACAAAAGCGTCATGACCGGATGTAAGGTGAGTGTTGCGACAGGACATGCCAGGACAGGTTCGCCTGTTCTCTTCCATATCAACATTTCGATCTGATTTTGTGCTAATTTTTTTTCTGTTATTTCCACAATAAAAAACAACAAAAAAAAAAAAAAGGAGTTACGATGCAGGGTATGAGTTACCTGCAGGACGACTCAAAACTGGAGGCTTTAACGCAAGCAGCATTAATATGCATCCTAGGCATAGCAATAGTATTTTCAAATTTATTAATTATAGCCACGTATGCTAATTTTAAGGGTAAGGCCCAAGGATAACAACAACAAACAAAGTCGACTATTGTTGAGATTAATTTGAATTTTTGTTTTAAAGGTCCCACGGAGGTCATCAATTATTACCTACTCTCGTTAGCCGTAGCGGATCTACTATGTGGTCTTATGATAGTGCCGTTCTCGGTGTATCCAGCACTGTTGGGCGAATGGATGTACGGCGACATTTTGTGCCGATTCACCGGCTATCTAGAAGTGACCCTCTGGGCGGTGTCAGTATATACGTTTATGTGGATATCGGTCGATAGATATTTAGCTGTAAGAAAACCTCTCCGATATGAGACGGTGCAAACGAAAACAAGGTGAGTTGTTGGAGGCCTAATTCAAGGGCATGCATATCTTTTTTTTCTTCTACCCCCACCCCGCATTCTCTTCGCCCTTTTCTATGCTTTGTCGATGCAGCCGTGGAGAGTTGACCATGTGTTTTCAGTTGGGGTATCACGCGATACACGCAAAGATAAGAGGGGAGTGATCCTCGTGATGGATTGCATAGAGTTGTGAAAATGACAAGTCCTTCGGCATTTATTTGGTGGAACTTCATCAGTCTTGTCTTACATCATATAGTACTCAACGGCTTAGAACATATCTTGGTATCAATTGAATTGTTAACATCGCTTGGAGTGCAATATTGAAGGTAGTCTGCATGTATGATTAGTAAATGCTCGCCGAGTAATTTATGAGTAAATTTATTTATTTTTGTTTGGCTTTAGTATATTTTTTTTTGGAACATCCGCCACCAGTAGTAGATTTGGCTATTGCCCGTCGAACTTTTACACTTTCGTGTTGGTACGATTGATTTCGGTGTTATGACAGCAGCTGTCAACAAAATATTTGACTTTCAAGCAATCATATTTGAAACGTCAGAAAAAAAAGAGAGGTTATGTTTGTATCCTCTAATATGCACCGAAAGGGATGAATAATGTGTGGCACAACTATTGTTTTAGCTATGAACATTCATTTTCTTAAAATGTTGACACAAATAATTGATTGACTCCTATTTATTTCTCGGCCAATCAGGAGCATTCTACAATATGAGTTATAGTTGGGTCATCGCTAGGAACAGTCCCTACTGAATGGAACAACTTACGCAGTGACACCAACATTAAAAAGCATTGGTTTCACGTAATATGTTGTTGAATTCCTAGGCAGCAGCTCTCCTACTGCGGGTGAAATCAAGAGTTGTAGGCAGTATGTTGTTGTTTTTATCTAACGTGTAAAACTTACCTTTACTGGCTGCGGATGTTTAAAAAAAAACACGGCTATTGTAGGCTATGTGTGCCTAGGAGAACTAAAGACATCAGTTTACTTGTAGGATACACTGTACGTCCTGATTTTCAGTTTTCTCATCATTTACGGGAGTCGTTGTTTGTGAGTATCAGGGGGAGGATTCGATAGCTTTATGAGGGAATTTCAGAAAGGAATCCAAGCCAAATTTTGACTAAAGGCGGCAGAATTGAAGTTCGATATTATCCCTAATTTCAAAGAAAATTAAGTCAGAAAAATATTGGAAGATACTTTTGTGGAAAAAATAACAAAAATTGGACAAAACTAGCAGAAATGTGTGTGCCTTTGTTCTAGAATAAGTAGAAGAAGAATTATGAAGAATTTCTGAACACTTCTGAGCATTTTCCAAGAAAAAAATGTCGATGAAATTCAGAATTTTCGTCAAACTTTTCCAAAGCGCTTTATATGTTCGAAAGGCTTTAGTTTTTGAGTTAATTTGATCTTGTGAGGGTGTAGGCCGAGATTCGTATCCAAAATGTTCCACATTGTCGACTGAGAGATTCCGAATTGAAACCAACTGATTTGGTTGATTTTGAATTGAAGAATTTGAAGCCTGCGATATTTTCGTTACGCCTTTCGTTGGGTTGTCCGAATGGTAGAGGAACATTCAATTGTGAATTGGAGACCCGAATTTATATACTATAGCTCGGTAGGACAAATATTACAACTGAAAAATAGTGTAAAGGCTCTATAATCACCGAGTTCGAATTTCGGTAGTTTTTTTGATTAATTTCCAAAGGTTGCTCATTTGTGACGTCTTAACTGACGTTTTAGCATTGACAGATCATAAAAAAGTACAAAATTGTTATGTCCCTATTGAAAATCTTTTTACTTAATTTAGACGACGAATAACTCCATCTTCAGGGCGGCACTGCGACCAACACTGAAAAAATTGTTCCCCAGATACTGCCGGTAGCAGCTACCCATGTTGGTGGTTTTCTAATATGAGCTGCAATTGTTCCAACGAATGCAGCTAAATAGCGCTCTGAGTCTGAAGCCGAGACACACAATACTAAGCTGGACCTTTCCCAAAGTCAGATTCTCTAAACAGACATCTGCCCGAAAATATAGTTAACCTGGGAAGACTTACGGATATATGCTCTGGTACAGCTTGTCCACAGTTAAGGCTATTCCCTAACCAAAGACTGATTAAGAAAGAAAGAAAGATTGTTACAAACTTCACTGACTCAAATCTCTCCATCAACCTTAAAAGGCTTTCGTATCTAGATTTGTCTACGTTTATGCGTGCTTTCTATGAAAACCTTTTTTCACATTTTCATGATTTTGGCCCACATTTTCTGGAGCTTTACTATCCTCATAGTGATAGTCTCACTATCTATTCTTCACCTTCTCTGCTCTATCTTTTAAAAGAAAACTTCGCTTAGTAGCCTTTTTCTTCAATGATCTTGGTGATCTTCCTAACATTGACATTAAGAGTCTTCTACGCTTCATTAGAAGCTCTAATTGGTTTCACCAGTAGGTATGTAGGATCATACGATCCAGGCGGTATCACAAGGGACCTATTATTGGTCTAAGTGTGCTGACGGCAGCGGGCAGTTACTTCTAACCTAACCTACATATTTCACATCTTAAATAGTTTCTACACAGTTCGAGCAATGCTTCCTTGTCTGAGGACCTCGTGTGCTGTATTTTCTAATGCTCTGTACAGCAGCTTTCTATTTTTGAAAAAAAAATTTTGAAATAGTCCGATAGCTTAGTACTTTGCTGTCCATCGGATTGCTTTCACAACTTTCTTCGCTCTGTGCTTATAGTCGAACGAGGCTTAAGAATAATGGTGCACAGTAACTCCATCAGCTTTCTCTATTATTGCTGTCGCGAGATGTATAGTCCTCTGCCCTACATAAGGATCCATTTAGGAAAAGGAATACTGATATCTATCGGAAAAAAGACAGGATCTAACACTTAAAACAATCGAGCTCGACCTCTTACAATGTTGACAATAATCATACCATTGTCAGTGTTCATGCTCCAGACAATGGTCCTTGCCACTTTTCGTCTTACAATTTCCTAAACTTTAGCCAGAGTTGTAAGATAAAGATCTAAATGTCTTAGATCCTATGAATCGAAAAGGTTTTCTTAAGAAGAGAATTGTTCTTAAAATATTTTAAACTACACTATTCAGCACATGCCTTAGTCATGGATTGACAGTCCCTTATTTTAAAATTCAGTGATGAGCTACAGTTCAACTAAAATCTTTTTTAATGCTTCATGGCAAAATCTTATAGTTACATACTAGCCTACCAAAACTTAGGGAATTTTTGGTTTGTATTCTATGAGGCTCTAGGCGAAAGGTTATTGCCTGTTCCATCAATGGAAGGTCACTACCTCTGCATATCGCTAGTTGGAAGAACATCTCGATTCAACCTATTTTTTCGTACTTTAAAACGTTTGGGAAGGTTGATTCATCCTCGTCCAGTATTTCTTGATGTAGATTCACAGATTTTGCTCCCACAAAAGTATCAGAAGGAGTACAAACCTACTGCTCCGAACAGATGCATGACCATCAACGGAACGCGCACCTGCAAATTCTACAAAGTTCCGCGAATATCGAACAAGCAAGACTTACAGCAAACACGGAAGGTATATAGCAGGCTGCACAAGGTCAAGGTTTAAGCTGTTTTTTACCTTAAACTTAGCTTAAGTATTTATAGAGCTTTGGTTTACTGCTTTTGATACATTTTTCTTTAACAAAATTTTATTTCTCTGTCCACAGATGCCAATGCTGGATGGCATTCACCTGGATATCAGCAGCATTGTTATGTTGTCCGCCAATACTTGGCTATAATACACCAATATTCCATCGCGACTCTTACATTTGCATGCTCGATTGGGGCAATATGGCTGCCTATAGTGCCACACTCGCGATATTAATTTTAGGTCCTAGTGTTATATCAATTGTACACAATTATGGTTATATATTCGTTATGATGCGTAAATTACGTTCGGGTGAACCTATACACGATAAAGAATACGCAACCGCTTTAGCTGAAAATTTATCGAATCCTAGTCATATGATGTCATTCGCATTAGTGTTTGCATTCTGGATATCATGGTTGCCGCTAATATCGGTTCGCATATACGAGGTGGTAACCGGTCAAGTTATCCAAAATACTCTTTTGAATTTCGGTCTCGTCTGGATTGGTGTATTGAATTCTTTCTGGAAGATCATCATCATGAGCGGGATGTCTCCGCAATTCCGTATCGCACTGAGAGTATTTTGCTTAACAATATGCTGTAAGACTAAGGGCCGTTTGCAAGCTGAACTAATCGGGTTGGACCCAGATGACTAGAGTCGTTAGATTTTCCCTTTTAATTACCCTAACTGACATAGCCCTCCCAATTAATCCCAAAAATACTTCAAAAAAAATAAAAAAATTGGATTTACCCCCAAAAAATTGGCTAACTAGAATCTTGTATTCTAAAATGTTACAGAAAAAAAAATTTTTTCAAAATTTCGCAAAATTTGCTAAATTAACAAAAAAAAAATTAAATGAAATGTAACAGAAAAAAAAGCTAAGTTGATACAAAGGAGAGATAAAGTAGTTGCTAATTCTTTTAGTTTTTTTTGTCCATCGATTCATCATTCTTTCGAGTAACCCTTCAGTTTGTAAGAGATCGATGCCAAAAGTAATCTTCTAGACGTAAGTTTTGTTAGTTTCGCTATTAAAAAAACAAAAAACAAAAACATATATACATATATACATTATAAATAACTTACTAAATCGAAGAGGTTAACTATATATTTATTGTATATAAAAACAAAGAAAAACATATAATCGATTTTTTTATTAGAAAAAAACAAAACAAAAACCAAACAAGAATTTTAGACTCTACCCAGAAAAACAAAAACACATGCTTGGAGACTTAGTATTAAAAACAAAAACAAAAAATGGACAGCTAGAATGAAAATTACGAAAAGTTATTTAAATAAAACCAAAATCTATATTTATAAAACAAAAAAAACCCAAAATCATATTAATCTACTACTATTTGTTCAATTTCAATGAAATGCAATTTAGAAAAGTAAAAAACTATATAACCATAAGAAAAAAATAATGTTTTCAAATAAAATAAAGAAAAAAAAAAACAACTATTTAAATTATATAGTGCATTTAATGTTCAAATTTTCAACAAAAAAAAAAAAACCAAAGATTGCAAACAAAATAAAATCTCGAACAAATTTTTGAAAAGAAAATTTATTTTATATATCAAAACGATATATTGTATTGAAAAAGACATTTTATTTGTTTTTTGTTTTTATTTTTCTGTTTTCTTTTAATTTAACTGAATAAGTGCAATATGTATAGAAACTAGGTTTGTAATATTGTTGATGTAAAAAATTTAAATTCGATGCGAAAAAACAAAAACGTTTGAGGAGAAAACATCCGAGTAGTTGAATTGTGTAAAATGTAAGAAAAGACTATTAGAGTTATTGTTATTAAATTTACTTTAAAATATTATTTTTTGTGATCTCGTACATGATTTTTTGAGTTAGTTATTCTTTTCTCTTTGATTGTTATCGTTTTTAAGATTCAAATATATTGTGAAAATGGAGAATTTTGATTTTCTTTTCTTTCTTTGACACTGGGCATGCATTTTTGAGTTTCTTTTGGAATATTCACAACTGCTTCTTGAGGAATGTGCACTGAAAAATAAAAAAAACATTTTGAATACCTATGTATCGAAGTTTGGGGGTCGAGTCTTAACACAGCAATAGGTGTCAGAGGAGAGTGTCTTTTGTTTTTTGGAAACTCCCCAGTTAGTGGTTCAATTAGAGGATTCCTAGCAGTTTATATACGGAAGGTGACGCGGCTAGTGAGAAGCTTATAGAGAAGTTTTTTTAAAATAGTATTCTAAATTTGCCTTCTAGAGTACTTGCACTCATTAAAATCACAGTGAGAACAGAGTGATGATCCGTTCGAGTCCATTCTAATGTTAACAAGTTTTCTTTCAGCACGTTCTCCGACATGTTGTGGAAGCTGTACAGGATGTTATTCCCTGTACACAAAATACTAAGCTAATTTTCCGAAGAATCCAAACCGATTATGCTTCCACCTTCAGCTCCTGAAATATACACTGAAATAGACAAGAATTGCTGAAATTTCAAGATATCACAAAAGTTCTTACAATTCCACATCCGGTGTTCACAAACCCTGGACTTGTTCCTAGCTTCAGCATCCATTTTTAGGAACATCCTGATCCTGAGTAATCTTACGACTTCACCTTACTTTTCTTGATGGAGACTAGGGCAATGGATATGTTAAACTTGTTATTCCGATTAGGACTTAAGCAAAATAATTTAAAATTGATGTGCAGCTCAGTGCACTGGAGAGAATTTTCTTTAAAACGGAATTGCCTTACGTATGAATATTCATTTTGCTAGATTGGTATCACAAAATGGAACAAAATTACTCCCTTCAAGCAATAAATGAGCTCAATTTATTTTCTGGCCAATCAGGAGCATTGTACAAGATAACTTTTAATTGGATCATCGTTACGAACACTCCCCATGAAAACGAACGATTTCGCTGTTGCACCAAACTCTGAAAAAAAAAAACCATTGCCTGCTGTGCAACATGATCTTGAATTCCTAGTCAACAGTTCTCCTTTTGTAGGAAAAACCAAAACTTGTGGGCTAAAGGTGGTAACTTTTGTTTTAGGTGTAAGATTCTGTGACTACTGACCAGGGAGGTCTACGGAAACGGCTTGTAATCCTTTTTAAAGAAGCTGATGGAACGTGGAAAAGAAATGAGCGAACTATTTCTTAAATAATGTATGTAGGTCAGCTGGCTAATGTGTACGTCATATCATCAGTAGATGCTTCAGCTGGCTTAAAGGTAGAATTAGGGATTTTAAGGACCCTCTCTGTACTCTAATAACCATTAGAACGTGTCCTTCCAATTCGTGATTGATTTCTTTGACTCTTTTTGCACTTTAATAACCATTCGAATGTAGTCTATCCTTCGTCTGAATAGTTGGGAGAAGCAAGTGCTGAATAAATGTTTTCATCAGTAATATGTGGGCGATCCGATTCCTTGACCCTGCTGACTAGAGATCCCTGCTTGTCAAAAGATCATCGTCAATTTTTCAGTTTTGTGAACGTGATGGTTATACAAAGGCGATCCAGTTCAGTATTTCTCAGAGGATGGCTCAGTCAATAGTGTTTAACTCCAAGGATACCTACCTCGAACTAGTAGATCCTTTGTACTAAAATGAAAACTTCAAGCATTGTGACTCCTTCAACAGGAAGAGTTGGACATTTTCCTTAAGTTTGAAATGCCAAATGTCTGTGGTTTCTGTTTTAAAGTTTCCTCAAGACGAACTATAACAAGCTGTATTCGATAGTTTTTCTGAGATCCTATAGACCAAACTGCTGTTAGAAACAATTTTCAACAACAAGTGGGCGTGGCTGTCACTAATTGTGGCCTAAAATCATAAGTTTCTAATCACATTGTTAGCATAAGTCACAACTATTACTATGAATAGCTTTGGGAGGACAAAATCAAATATTCTGATCAAAATAGCTCGAAAGTGTAGCCCAGAAGTGGAGAAACCAATTTTATTGAATATGTTGCTTTCTAGATTCACCGAAAAAAATTAGAGTAAGCAATGGATTTTGAAGACCACCCAAACGAAGGTAGTACTATTGGGAGTACCTTGAGTACCTTGACAGACTTTCTAAATGCCCAACCAAAGCTCTGCTTTAAGCACCTATTCCAGGTTACAATCAAGCCGGTTCGATCATTGCTTTTCAAAGGTTCCTTTTGGTCAAAGCTTCGATCTGGGTCCATCGTGGCATACATCCTTTTTGAATACATCCTCTCGGTATCTGAAGATGTCCTTTTGGACTAAATTGGCTAGGAGGATGTATATTCTGTTCACTTCAGTTTCTTTAAAAACAATTCAAGAAGCATGAGAAGCTCCTATGATGAATCAGTCAGTACCTTCAACGAGTACAAATAGAGTCGCCAAACCAAACTTGTTAGGATGCCCTAATTCATACGTACACGGATCCTTTTTCTAGTTAGGTTGCTGCCTGTTTTAGATCTTTTCGATTAAACTGGAAGGAAAGCGTCCCCTTGCACCACCAGAGAATGATTTGCATGTGGAAACACAAAAACACACATTATCAGCTGCATGATTTCAAAGACAAAAAAAAAGTATCTTTTGCATGTTTTCCACCTGACCCAAGTCAACCAATAAAATATCTTTCAGTAAAGGTGTTACTCGTCGTCATTTATCCTAATCCTTAGTAGGATAAATCAAATTTCCTCACCAAAGCTGAAATATTTTATTATCCAAGTTAAAAGGTGGGAAGTGTGCTCTGCTGCCGCTATTGAGAATGCCTTCAAATTTACACTCAGATCAACTGCTTTGCACAAATAGTGAAACAAATTTATACTAAATCACTCCACCCATCAGGTTCACCATCGAACCTCTAAAGGAACAGTCTGGAGTTTTCAATTCAAATTGGGAGAACCATTCGGGGAAAGCTGTTCGAAATAAGTTCTCCAACTATCCATTCCACAAACTCACTGCATGTTGCATAAGTCTATCTCACACAAACTCCTATTTTCATTAAACTTAAACTTTTATTTAACATTCTACTTTAACAAGAGAAAACAAAAAAAAAAATTGGTTAAAAATTTGTAATCGAATTCCTTCAACATAAATCGAAGCACTCAAAATGTTAGCAAGAAAAAAAAAATGTTAAAAATGAAAATATAAACAAATCATAATTTTTAATTGTTAAACAAACAAATTATAAACATGAGAAAAAAAAATCCATTTATATGTAAAATAAAGTTGATTTTTTATTCGTCTCACATTTTATTTTTTTGAATTTTTTGCATTTTTCTTGTTTAACCATTCGAAGACTGAGTCGGGAGGACAAACAGAGCCTAATGACCGCGCGTTTTGAGTTCTCAGAACGAATCGTGTCACACAAGTGCAGTTAAGTTCTTCTCATCCACTGTTACCCCCCACCCCCCCTATTTGTTTCTTAATCATATTCATAAGATAAAACAAATTTCACAAAAAACAAAAACGAATTTAACAAAACAAAACATATTTTTGTTTTTCAATTCAAATGGTTTTACATTGCTCATGGTACGTACATATATAAACAAAAAAAAAAAAATAAAAATATTTATAAAACTAATCATAACAAATAGTAAATGTCTTTTTTTTTAATTTAATTTACTTAGCGAATTAGAAATCTATGAGTGAGATCCGTTAAATATAAACAAAAAAAAAAGAAAAACCAAAAACTATATAAATCATACTCTAGAGCTTAAGATTAGGTGAGAATATTTATGGCGGTAGTCTTACATATATAGTGCATAAGTTCGGATAAACAAATTATTAAAATAATAATTACATTGATATTTAATTATTGCTTAAAAAACAAAAGGAAACATTTAATCAAGTATAAAGCAAATAATAATGAAACACAAACAAATTATATTTAAAATCGCTTTTGAGAACAAATTTAAATATAATAGAAAAACAAAACTCAATTTTATTTATTATGTACTTCGAAGTTAATTATGAATAATAAAAGAAACAAAAAAAAAAACAAGAGAAACTAAATCCAAATCGAACTTTTGAATGGTACCATGAAAAATGTGAAAGTTAGTGCACCTGTTTGGGGTGACCAGATAAGAGCGATAGGAAAACAAAATTTAAATAAAACAATAAGGGTGTGAGGTACAAAATTGATTGGAGCTTCATTTTGAAGGTGGATTCATGCCATTTATGTGGAATAGGACATCACTAAATGGGCTGCCTCGGCTTCGTTGGCAGTGCTTGAAGCCCTCGATCCCATGCGTGATGACTCGGTCGAATATATGCGGAGTTATTCCGGCAAGAGCGTCTCGAATGTTTGCCTCGAGCTCGTCCAAAGTGGTTGGATCGGTAGCATAAACCAAGGGCTTGACTTAGCCCCAGATTGGTGTCAAGTCGACAATTGATGTTGAGGTGACCCACTCGCCAAATTTCTCCTTCACATCATCAAACGTTCCGTCGCTTGTATGGCATGTAGCTCCATCTTGTTGGAACCACAGCTCGGATATATCGATACTGCCGCGTTCTGGCCACAGAAAGTCGTTCAGCATCGCTCTATACCTGAGACCATTGACGGTAACGGTGTATCCTTCCTCATTTCGAAAGAAATAAGGTGCGATGATGCCGCCATGCCATAAACCACATAAACCACACCAGTCAATCCAAGTCGAGCTCTTCTGGGTTGTGTTCGCTCGTTCGTAATGGCAATTTTGCTTGTTGACATAGCTGCTGAGCCGAAAATAGGCCTCGTACAAGAAGATACGATACGGATCTCTGGCCAACCTTTCCAGCGCACAATTAGCGAACTCACTGCGATGTCAGCGCATTCTTATACGAATGTAGGCCCGAATCCAACCGCAAAATAAGGTGGCTTGACTCTTTATAGCTGATCGGCGCCGAATCGAAATTTCTGGGTCTTTTTCGATTCTACCCGCTACGGGACCAATACCTGTCTATTTAGTGGATTCAGACCGTTCAAACTTTTTCACACTGAAGCCATAATAGGTCTGTTCGCGTACTTACTGCACCAAAATTCGTTGCATGGGGACATTTACTCTCTCGTGAGCGCTCTCTTCTACGAAAAACTACGAAACTTTTGCGTACTCGACCGGGATTTGGTGACTTTTCGTAGATTTTCGTGAAAATTCGTTGTTTTGGGAGAGTACGCGAACAGACCTAATACTTCTAGAGAATGGAAAACCTTACTAAATATATAGCTGGATGTTATTGGCAACTTTGACAGCTGCTGAAGCATAACATTTGGGAAAGTATCATGGCTATCTGGTTACCCTTTACTCTGTAGAGAACTGAATTGCTTTACCAAGGAGGGTGGATAGTTGAGATACATACCCTGAGTACCTCTGCAGACTTAGATTAGGTTAGACTCGAATGGGAGGCTACAAAGCAGCCACACTTAGCCCAAAATAGGCCTGCGGTGATACCACCATATCGCAATGTATCTGTTGAACCCAGAGGAGCTAAGCTGTACAACCGTACTTAAATAGTCAGGGTTTATCACTTTTTCTAGGTCTGACTGTTCCCCAGTATTAGAGGGGGAACTGTCTACATAGCAGCATTTTTGGTAGTGCCACAGTGGCTTTCTTGACTCTTTCTTGTAGCTTCCTATCTAGGCTAAGAGCCAAATATTTTGCTTTGTAAAAAACTGATCACAGAGGTCATACCATTCAGAGAAGAAGGGTCGGCTGAAGGAATTTTATATCTGGAGGAGGCTTGGTTTTAGGGTTTACACCGAGCTCCATGTGGAAGTTATTTTGCTGTATGTACTTTCTCAAGAGCAATCGCTGTGTATCCCTCGCCTTTTAGGACGTTCGTTAACCATAAAATTTGAAAGGAAAGGGGATTGAACACTCCCTTGAGGTGTACCTCGGGCACTGCTATCGTCCAAGACCCATAAGCCTTCTTAAGGTAGATGGGTCTAATTGGATTTCAAGAGCCTAAAAACTTATGTACAGAGTCTCTTACGTCTGCCTTCCCTAACTGAAGTAAGTCCAAAGGAAAATTCCCAATGCGTGTCTGACCAGAATTCATTGATTTCAGATAGAAATGCCGGATATGACGTTGCATTCCAATGAGTTTTGTTAGCTTCAATACGTTCTAGCAAGTGCTGGACTATAGGTCAAGTTTAGACTTCCATGAATGTGTTAGCCTTGTATACTTCCATAGGAGACATCGAGATAGAAACAGTATCTACATGTCTCAGTGTGCTTGCCTATCATCTGCAACGAGAGAGAAGTAGCAGTGGAAAATGTTTACTAAAAGCTTCATGACGCTTCTGCTTAGGGATAGCATTTGTTACCTGCGTCTACTCTGGTGTATGTGGACTTTTTAGATGTACAGACCCATGGAAATCTGATCTGGTTTACCTACAGAACAAAGGTGGAATTAAGATCTGGATCCGGTTAAGGCACAAATGCAATCAAGCCTTTGACTTGGATAAGGAAGAATTTGAAGAGCGATCAACTTTCTTGCAGGACGTTGCTCCTTCAGGTACATAGACGATAGCGAGGGTGAATCATCTTCGAACATTCTCTTGGAATGCAGGCCACAACGTTCGTTAAGAGGAGATGATATTGAAGTTGGACTTCAAGACTTGGATACTAACGACCTATCAGACCAATTTGAGACATTAGATCATTGAAGTCACAGTGTCAGCTATCTGGGAAGGGTTATATATTTAAAAAAAATACCTTGCCTTCCTAAATTATAAGCGAACTCGTCATCAGCTTTACTATAACGAGAGGATGTCAAAGAAGCTCAAACTATTAATGCAAAGGCCATGGATACTACTGCTGAAAAGGCAGAGGTAGGCATCAGTACTCCAAATGAAGTAAGAGTTCTTGAATGGATGAATCTCGTCCTCCAAAGCCTTTTAATTCCGGACTGGCGTTAGGAAGTGAGTAATGAAGTCCTTATTGCAGGTAGGGGTACTGGTACTCCAGGTTTGAATGTGCATAGTGGACGGAACCTCTCAGGAGCTCAAAGGATTAATTGTATCTGTTCCGGCCTGGGCATTGTCCAAGGAAATGTATCGAGTTTTCCTCTGCAAGGCTGCTGATACTTATTCTTCTAAGATGGGTTGCTGGCCATATTCGTGTGTCCTGGGATCCAGAAGAGCATGGTGCTATGTTTGGAACTTAGGGATTTGATCTCCTCTTTGTAGCATATGACTGGTTATGACTTCGTGATGATAGAGGTGATGGCTTTGATGGGTGCTTGGGCTAAGTTTTTTGTTCAAATTCGTCCATTTGATCCAGAACGCCAAGGGAGAAGAGGTTTGTGGCGATAATGCATTTGCGTTGGATCAAGAGACTGTTTTTATCCTTGGGAAATGGGAAGCGACAGTTTCACTTGTTCAAAGGAAGGTCTCGTACACTCACGATGGTGTAAAGAGGAGAAAGGTCAGAGCGACTCCTCGGATAAGAGAAAGTTTATCGGGGCATTCGCTGCTGAAGGAGTGCCACAATATTCGCAGAACAACTACATATGTGCTTCTGTAAGACTAAACACTGACAACGGAGTCACAGATGGCATTCCCTAATGTCTCATACTAGATTCACATTTATCTACGTTATGGTCTTGAAAAAACTTGGTGACGATAATGCAATGAAGCACATGAATGTCCGAAGATTGCGCACTGGATTAGGCCGATGATCAGGGACTCGATTGCAGAACCGTATCTTTCAAGGCATGTTTAGGTCCCAGAATGTCCTTCTTCACTATCCTTTTCCCTATTCCATATAAAGTCATGAATAAGGGAGTGTTGGAGTGTGAAGCTTCAGTCAGTGCGGCCCCTCAAGGCTCTGAACTACATTCACACGAGCTAGACAGAATCATAACGACTCAAGCTCGGTGTTTGAGTTCGTGATTCGGAAGACTTAGTGGCGTTGGAAAGCATCAAGGCATCGTTTCAATGGTTTAGAACTTAAGTGACCCATCTCTTGAGGTGATTCTGATGGTAACCGTGGCTGTTTTTCTGTTTTAAAAGGATTCTGTCACCGTTTTTTGAAGGCATTATCGAACGATGTCATAGGAAAGCTTAAGAGAATCCAGCTTTAGATCCTTTACTCTCTTGTTTCATCCAATAATTCAAGTTTTCAAGACAATGAAACTGGCACCACGACTCCATGCAAAGGCATCACTGATCATCCAATTGCCAGCACCTCCCCACTAGAGGCCGCCGCTTCCAATCAGAGAGACTCAACGAAACCCATTGCTATACGAAAAAAAACTTATCGATTGCGAAAGAAAAATGTAAACAACCAAGCGAGACGACAACAGTTCCATGGCAGATTTGTAAGATGGCGGCCACAGCTGTTCCCAAGTGAATTTAGTTCGGATTATTTTTTCGCTAAATTACCCTCAACACAAGTAAAGTTTCCTTCGAATTTCAGTGAATTATTGTTTATAAATAAATTCCCCATCGCCTGAACTATAAATCACACTTGTGCCAGTGAAGTGGATTACGCTTATTGCGGGAATAGGCAAATCCTCCTCGAAAAAAAAATAAAATAAAAAAAAATTCCTTCTCCCAGTCTTGTAACTTTCTCTTTGGTGGTGGCAAAAACGATTTTGGGCATCCTCCGCATACATGCACGCGCAGAAGAAAGACACAAAACGAAAAGAGGTATGGAATGAGGTGTAGAACAACACCATACAGACGCAGGCAAGAATTCATCGCCATCAAGCGGGGCGCTTCTGTTTTTCTTTTCTTCGTGTCGGTCGGGTCGGTGTCGCTGTCGCTGTCGGGTTTGTTCTTCATCGTCATCTTCCATCCACCTATCATCATCATCATCATCATCATTACGGACATCATCAACTTATTTTGTTATCGTCGTTCGCCGTTTTTTTTTTATCAGTTTGTCGTGTGCTCAGTCCGTAGATGGTTCTCATTCGTACGTAAGCGTATGTTTGTGGTTTCTCGCAACAATAACACATTTGTCAAAGTCTTTGGCGAAATACGCAGTTATTTTGTAAAGTTTTTACTGTTTCTCCTTTTGTTACGCCGTTCGCGGGTCCTTCACCAGGAGCGAGTGTCCAATCGGAGTGGAAAGTGTCAAAGGACGCGCTGATACGCAATATGTTTTCGTTGTTTCAGGACTTTGGAATCTAATTTCAGTGTGTTCTGGTGGGAAACATTGGTGTTTTGTTTGAATTGCTGATCGTCGGTTCTGTTAGGTTTCGGGGAAACGGTCAGGAAAAGAAGCCATCCCGCGGCCATCATCTGTTTTCCATTCTTTCTCGCTCTTTTTCCTCGAAGAGTGTGAGACGTACGATGGGGAAAAAAAATTACCTGTACTACAGTGTTGCCAGTTTATTGCCAAACCAGAAGGACACAGTTGTGATTGCAAGTTCGTGGTGAATTTTAAATCAACTGGACAGTCTGGGCTTGACAGTGGAGTGTGAGAGCCATACAGTGTTGGTTAAGTGTAAGGAATCCCAATGTTCTGGACAAAAATCCGTCTGATTGTGGTACTGTTGTCCTTGAGGGAGCTCCTCTATAGAAAGTCTACTCGTTATCCGTCGGACTTCAGAGTCTACCGGTGGTTTCTGTCCCCGAAATTGTTGAACCATGGGAATCTCTGTGCCGATCAGCTCAGTGTTTGATGTGCTGTGTGGCACGTAACGCTGAGTTGTTGCAAAAACCAGTTAAGACAGATGAATACCAAGTAAATGGGCCAAAGAATAGAATTTATCACTGCTTGGCAGTGTTCTTGATTGCTGGTGAGCATTGTGCTTTGCTCATACACGAAGTAAGCCGGCCGATGACACGGGCAAACTCGAATTCACGGTACAAGGTAATTCACTCTCGAATTTGGAAGTGTTATCGTTTCATTTCTAGCTTTCAGCTGACATTAGTTGTAGCCCAGTCGGCCTTATACAGAACAACTGGGTCTGAAACCTAGCTTGGTCAATGCTCTGTGCCGATAGTTGATGTTCTGGAAACACCTAGGTTTGAGTTGCTCGGTAGCTTCTCTGTTTTCAGTTTACTGCAGCTGCAGGTCATATCGTTCATCATGTGGCGGTTTTGAGTGAGACGCTTCCTCCCAGTTGATCAATATTTAGATGGTGAGCTGTAAATGGCACTTGTATTGGCATTCGTTCATTTCCTGGAACTCAGATTAAAGTGACCACCTTGGATGGTTTGTTAGACTGCTGTGGTCGTAAAATTTTCGTTGAAACGAATTCGTAGATCCTGTAAATCATTGATCACTTTGTCGTTCTTTCTCTGTAGGAAGCCAGCACTAAAGTACCAAGTACTTCTTTGATGGATGGACGTATAAATTGAGAAGTACCAGCGCCTGATGTGGTAGGGACTTCTGCTTTGGTTTCCGTGGTGAAAATATAGTTTGAGTTTCATGACAGTGTCACAGACTCCTCGTTATAAGCCGGGTTATCACGGAAAGGAACATTCCTGATTCGCAATTTACAAGTCCTGCACGGAGTGCTGAAGTTACAGCTTGCTTCTCCTTATCTCGGACAGCGTATGAAACGCTGACTCCTTTGTCGAGTCAATTCGGCAATAGTCCTAAGCTAATTGAAGCTCAGTAATGGTTACTTGAGTTGGCGGTTGAACAGCGTAAGCGTTTCTATTCGATACATGGGATGAACTCCAAGTTATTTGGGTTGAGACTCTTATTGTCGTTTAGATTTTTGTTCTGGAAGCTCGAGAACTCTTTGGTTCGCTCTGGTCTGCCAAATGAGGAAGTATGTGCCTGTTTTTATCCGAAATCGTTTGACTTTCTGTTAGCACCTTGATAATTTGGTTGTAACATTGAAACACATTCTTACTGCTTCCGTCGATTTCTGGGCTGTTTTCCTTGCATGCACTACACGCAACCAAGCTTAACTCTCTCCACAAGGGATTTGAAGCATCAACGTCAACCAATAATCAATTGAAAAGCAAAATTGTTTATATTTACAAACCTATTTGTATTATCTCCGAGTAGACAAACCTTTTAAAATTATTTTGAATAATTAGTGACGTCAAGGCAGCTAGTTACTCGCTGTCTCGATAAGAATCGGATCTACTGCGCGTCGAATGATTATGTAATCCTCTTCCAGCGCCATTCATACACATAAAAGCTTAAACAGCTAAAGACCTTGACGTAAGGATTGGCGTTCGAACAGTTGGCCAGTATCAAGTTGAAACCCATTATGTTGTGGCTTATTAATTTCAGTTATTATGTTGTTAGGGTGCTGTTTGTTTTGTGAACAGCGTGCACAATTATTGGTTGTAACTTCATGTTGACTTGTAGTTATACGTCAGCGTGGGGTCGCGTGAGTTTCTATTGTTTGAACTGGGCTCTGAGATATACACGTCAGTTGCGTGCTGGCGAGAATGCATTATTCTGATTAAGTCGGGCTAATAGAATTCTAGTTTGGCACATACCAGGTGCGGAACGATAATACTTGTTTGTTTGTGAATAACATTTTGTAATGCTCATCAACAGCGAACTGAGACACTAGATCTTCTTCCAGAGATCTATGCGAAAGGCGATCGCATGATGAATTGATTCACTGAATCAGGGGTTAAACCCGAGACCACTGGGAATGGGAGATCAGCGCCATTTCTTGCCAAATAGTCCTGTGCCTGCTCATTTTCTTCGATCAGTTTTTGCCTTGAATTTTGGGTCAAATTGTTCCTTTTTTACGGGTTTCAGCTGCTATTGCATAGGTTTAGGATTGGAAGATCGTTTGTTGCTTGCCATTCGTTCCATCTCGATGGAATCTGGCGGCATGGACTCTTATTTTATTGATTAGGTTGTATTCAGGTTGCAGTGAATGTTCCTTAGGCAGACGACAAAGGGCCCAATATTTTTGTCCGTCAAAGTAAAATGTATGCAAAGGTGTCCGCCTAAGAGAGGTGTCTACAATGAGACATTTCAATGTAGTCACAGGACCTTCATAGTGTTGTGTGTCTTCTCGTTGGCGTCTCCGGTTTTTCTTTGACACTTTGTTTCACAAGATGACCTTGTCAACCGTTTGACTTGCTTGAGGCCTCCCAGTCCTGATCATATCTAGTTTACCTGGAAAATGATATTGCGCTGGGATTTGAGTATAGGTCACCTAAGTCCTTCAATCCCTCGGAGGCCCATAGGGCCTGAACAAGGTTTGAGGTGTCTCCAGCTCATTCCTAGAGAGCTTAATTCCTCCTCGACTGTTCTGCACCACGTTTGCACCACGAACAGCATCGCGCTGTTCTGCGTGCTTGAGTGAGTGGAAACGACTGCATGGCGTACTTCACAATAAAGCTGTCTTCGCGCCGTAGGTTGTGTCCTATCCACTGCCACTTATGGCTACATGTTCTTGGCTCGTTCTCCGATTAAGTTGGTCGTTCGAAATATGATTGGGCCAAAAAAATCCTCAAGATGATTAGACATCTATTTACGAAGGTTTGCAGCTTGCGGGTGGTACTGATGAACACCTTTCAGTACTTCTACGTTGGATCGGAACAGTGGCAGTTTAGTCCAAGGACGTGAGTATGGACTAGATCATTCGGGCTGCCTAGTCGTCTGACAAAACAAAAATCTGTCCTCATATATGTATGTCCAAGGATCGGAAGGGTATTTGATAACTCTTCACCCCTCCAACCAGTTCTTGGGTGTCTTTTGTTTTTATGTTAATAACCATCTGCTCTCGCAACACAATCCTGTTGAGTATAAAACTGGCAACACTGTATATTCACCAGCGATAAGAAAATGGGGGAGAAACCCGACTGGGAGGATGTCTGCCTGTGTGCGTGTGCCTCAGCAATCGCACCAGGAGAACCATATCATCACCATCATCATCATGATGATGGAACAGGAAAAACAAAGCAGGGTTTTCTCTGCTTTTCGTCATTACTCTTTGCGCCACCTTCTCGTTCTCGTTTCCATTCCCTTATCCCGTGTCCCGTGGCCCGTTGCCCCATCCGTTTGAGTTTTCTTCCCCTTCCGTGTGTGGTGAATTTGTAATGTTTTTGTGTTTTCCCGTGAACGTTCACGGGTCGGGTCGTCGACGAAAATATGTGTGCGGTGTGCCCTCTAAATTTCCTTTATGGTTTCCTTCCATTCCATTGCCACCACCAAAGAGATTGAAATTACCAACCAAGTGAGTCCTCCTTCCTTGTGTTTTACCCATTAAATCATTCATAAATAAATAACAACAACAACAACAACAAAAAAACAACAAATTTTCTCCTTTAGCATGAGTTTCTCCTGATTTCCTGAATTTTCCATTCGAATTGGATTGAGATTTTCTTATTTTTATTTTATTTTTGTTTCCTTCGTCGTCCTACCGATACCACCAATCTCCAGACATCTTGAACGCGCGTAGTATAAGAGAAACTCGAACACAACAACAAAAATAACAATAAAAAGAACGGAATTATATGTAATATACCAACTTGGAATCATCATGGCGAATCTAGTACCGCAAGTTGTTCTTTTGTTCGCCGAAAAGTGACCGAAACAAAGAAGAAAAACAAATATGAAAAGGAAAAAGGCAAAGTAAATCAAAAAATGTTCCCACATCAACCCGAAAAAACAAAAGTGCTAAAAATCTGAAAGTTAATTCATAAAATAAAGTAAAAACACTCAGCAAATATTGTAAAGTTAAGAAAGCGAACGAGAGAGAGAGAGAGAGAGAGGCAGAAAGAGAGGAAAGAAAGCAAAAGAAGTGAAGGAAATTAAAGAAGTAGCAGTGCGAAGAAAAACAGTTTAGTTTTCCTGTTTTTTTTTTTTGTTTTTCTTTTTGTATTATTTTTTTTTTTGCCTTTCTTGTATATTTTATTTTATTTGTGAATTTCTCGTGAGCGCGCGCGTGTGTGTGTGTTCGTGTGTGCCGTGCTGAAGGTGATACCAACAGACTTTCCGAACAAAATGTCAACGTTCTTGAATAACTTTTTCCCAGCAGGTAAGTGTTTTTTTTTGTTTTTTGTTTTGTGTTCTGTATTTTTTGTTGGATTGCGCGTTCCTTTGTTTTTTACGTATTTCGCTTTGTTGTTTTATTCTGACCGAACGGGGAAAAACTGCAGTTTGTTATGCTTGCTCTTGGTCTTGTTATAAATAATTATGTGTACTACCTATCGAGGGGAGGAATTTTTCGACTTCGGGCTATTTGGGTTATCCGGAGACGGTTCTGGACTGTGACCTTAAGATTGGCAAGGGGTAGACACCTGTAGAGATGGCAGTTATTGGAAAGAATTGAGTGAGTTGGTGGTACCTAGTCGAAGTTTTTGATCATGAAATGGTAAAGATTAGCAAGAAACCTACACTCATAAGAAGATAGGGGTCTTGGGAATACCATGGCCTAATATAGAACAGATTGGGAAAATAAAATGACTAAAATGATTCCTTTCCACAGCATCGGAGCCTCCTTACCTAAGGAGAGCCTTCAAAAAAAAAAAAAAACTTATTCCGAACACCTAAAACGTTTTTCACGAACGTCTGACAAACATCCGAGAGTATCACTGTCATGAGAAAGCTTCTCAAATAACAATTTGCCCTTCGGACACGGCGTTCAACAGTAGGCCCCTTCCATTCGAGTAAAGAATGTAACACGCACAACACGAATGGTTGTGAGAAGCTAGGCCCTGGGTCCCATCGACCTGTTGCGCCCAGTATACGCTAAGTATTAAGCTTTTTATTCCAAAATTAACAAGCTTTCGAACTTTCTCTGGAACAGCTTTCATCATAGATTTTGTCACTCAGTTTCATGTGTCACATTTTTGGAGCTGGATTTTCGAGGTTTTTTTGAATTCCTTCATTTTTGATGGCCCTTAACTCTCTTTTGGGCGCCAAACTCTCTTTTGCCCAATTTCTTTCATTTGGGCTAAGTTCTGGGTAGTTCTGCCTCTCTCTAGGCACAAGCGAAAAGTTGTTTTGCTCATACCAATCCGCCGTCTACTTTCCATAGACAAGATCAGGTCAAAATAGGGCCGTTCTTGATGACTATTATAAAAAGACCGTAACAGGTTCTGCAGGCATTGATTCCCAAAAATTTCCCCATTTGTTGAGCTAGTAGTGATGAATGTCTGAGTTCTAAGCCCAGAAGAACAAATTGCTTGCCACACCAGGCATTTTTGGGAAATTTTGCTTTTGGTTGGGTTCGAGACCTTGGTTCAACTTTTCCCCTACCATGGGCAGTACAAGACGCCTGCCTTGGAATCTGATTAAAATCATCAAAAAAATGTTTCATCGTCCATTGGAAATTTAGTCAAACAGTTTTGTTCGTTGTTTTATGAGTGTGGGTATATTTTTTCGATAGCACACCTTATTAGCCATTTAACTACTTAGGTGACGTAAGCCAGCATCCCAGCCTATGCTTTCCAAGAATCTCAGGACCAAAGAACCATTTGATTCGTGGCAGCTGACTAGGAGTGGGCGCTGTGGCTAGAGCAACTGAGCTAGAAGTATGAGGTTCTTATCTCAGGTACTGCCAAACATTTTTCTAATGGTCCCTCTCGCGGGCATCTGATAAACATCCAGGAGAGTACTGTCATGAACAACTTTTCAAAAACTAAAATTGCCCCTCGAACAACCCCTTAAGCAGTACCTAGTCCAATTCCGGCTTCTTTATAAAAAAGTGAAGAATTTAATACGCACAACGCGAATGGTCCTGTGTCCCGCTCAAAATCTCTAGCAACTTTGGGGATTGATTGCGTTCCAAATGAATCAGTCAACTGATTTTTAACTTTTTATTTATTTAAGGCCCTCCCGACCCGTGAAGAGTCCCTACCCGTCTACACGGTAAAGTTGTCGAAGATTGTCAGTTAGTCCTAAAACATGGTAACCAACTGAACCGATGCCAATGTCAATAAATCATGGACCATCTCATGTATCTGCTCCATGCTCCATATGACTAGAATTTTTCCGTTCACCTCAGTCAATTATCGATTTCCAATAAGAACATCTCCACAGGTTGTTCTTAAATGGTTTTCGTCTTTCCTTTGTTAAGCCCTATTACACTGCTTCTAAGCGGCCTTTGTACCTCTGGTTAGATAAGACAAAAATGAGTACGCAAACTGCCTCTGTAAAATCATGTCTAATAGCTCCTGTTCGGACGATCTCTACAAACTCACCAATCTGTGTATTGAAGAGATTCCAAAGATCAACAAAGGTCTCGTCTCTCAGATATCCTTTGAAAAAATTAGCACGAACCCATCCGAGATCTGCAAAACACCGAAATAGTCCAAATCCAAATATTGCTCTATTGCTCGGAGCTGTAAATAAACTCTTTCAGAGGGGTTTACCACTCCATTTGATGGAACATCCTGCCTAGTCTTGACTCCTCTCAACACGCGGTGGTTATGCAGCTGAACAAGGCTTGAGTTCTAGAAATCATCGGACACTAGAAGCTACCTGATTTGATTTGCTCTTCCGAGACCTAAAGGTCCATTGTGAGTCCCCTTTTAAAAGTAGAATGAGATCTGTATATGAAAATATACGTTGTGTTCATGGCTGGCTTGATAATCGTTGGTTTTCTTGAAGAAGTGGAGTAGATCCGATATCTTGAAGCCTGCTTGCTCTGCGGGGCTTGCGAAAAACCTGGTTCCTAGGGTACGAAAGGCGTCTTCTTGTTAAGTGTTACATTGACTCTACATCTTCCTCGTTTCCGTGGCTTATCCGTCGGCCTCTACCCTCTATCTAAGGAGCATGACTCCGATGGCGAAGTGTCCTTGATAGAGAATCGACTTAGTGCCAGTGGACTCCTAGTTTTCTTTTCGTCTAATTTCAACCCTACTGTACGAGAGGTGGCTCACTCCTCCCTAGGTAACCCGGTGTAAAGTACAATCGGTATCGGTTGCAGTATGCGTGTGTCCCCATCAGTGATGTCCACTTCTAACCCCATTTTTGCCAAGGCATCCGCCTTTTCATTGCCGTCAATAAGGCTTGGTCCGTTGGACCGAATGGTGTCCAATGGCGTTCAGTACGTCAACTACTGCTTAGTACTGTGGGAGCCCTTCTATTAAAAACAATTGGTTTTCCTCTGCGTCCCTTGAGATGTTCTCAACGATTTTCAGTATAAGCAGCTCTCTAGTTCCAGTCCAAGATTTACTCACTCACTTTATATTGTAAGGAGAACCACAAATACGGGATGCACCTTTGTAGAGCAAAAAAAAAAACCTTCCTAACATGTATCAGATGTTCATTATCCGATCAGCATCCTGGCTGTCTTCTCAAAGAGTAATAAAACTCGAAACAGCTGCACACTCAACAGATGTACAACTTGGCCAATACATGTGTTGCTGCTGTTGCTGCTCCCCTTTCCCATTCTCCCACAAGTCGGTGAAGTCCAGTGAGCACTGCACCTTTAAAAAAAAAAATAAAAATATATTCCATACCATCACAACAAAAGCAGTCCAACAGGTCTTAGAACTTTGCCATGGACGGACATGACACTGCTGGCACCCACAAAAAATAACACCCGAGAGAAAGATGTGGAAAACTATAGAAACCGGACCAGAAGGAGAATCGCAAGTGTAAGGCATACAGAGAATGCCATGGCTCCTCCGCTCCTCCGGTGCTCCTCCTACTCAAAAGCAACAGCAGGCAAACACACAAAAGAGGATGAAGTAGACTATGTGATGGATTTATTCCAAGAATCACCTGTAGATGTCTCATCTGATCGGGTTCTCCTTCCTTGGTTAGATTTCAGGACTTGTTCTTGAATTTTGACTCCTTTGTGTGTCCCGAAACGGATATTACATGTGTGCTGTGGCTATGGTTGTTGGTAATTGAATATCTGCCAAAAAAAAGGGAGGAAGATTCATTATCACACACGCAAGACCGTGATTTTGTTATTTTATTTCGACAGCAGATGGTTGCTTCTTTCTTCTTGACTTGTTTTTCTTTCTCTCGGATTCCTCTTTGGGTTTTCTTGTTGCCAAAAAAAGAAGCAAAAAAACACAGAAGCCGCAAGAGAGTGCACCTAAGCATGAAAGAGAGATAAAAACCACCTCTGCTGTGGCACTGAAGAATAAATAAACACATAGAGCCACGAAAAGTTCGTCTGTTCTAATTTGAAGGTCTAATGACCCTGAAGTTCTTTTTTCGTTGTATTCCCTCTGTCTCTCCGTCTATTGTTGGTTGCCATTTATTGCAAAGTGGCACTGACCAAGTTTACTCTTTGGACGTTTTAATGGCTTATTCTGATTTATGGTTGGTTATTCCCCTCCAACAGTGTTAAGGCTTGCTGCAGTTTTAAGGCCAACAAGATGGATTGGCTTACACCTTGGGTTTGGATATTTGCTATTAAATATGCCTTCGCCCACCTTCCTCCTCCGCCCTGGGGGGGATTTCCTTGATTTGTTTAATCTATCCGAACCAATGCATAGCTGATGTAGCCAGCCATTCATTCCCAGGGCTGTGTTATTCTCTAAATAATTGAACAACTGGAGAACAAAGAAAATTGCTCTTCCCTTCTTCCTATACATATGTACATCCATACATATGCAGGTATGGATGAAAGAAAAGAAAAAAAAAAAACCCCCCAAAGAAGGAAGACACAACAGACATGAAGGAAAATCCAGAACATAATTGCCACTGTTGCTTGACGGACTGGAAAAACAAGAATAAGTTGCGGGCTCTGTGTCCGTCCTTTGGCATGGAAAAACGTGATAAAAGCATAGAATCCCACAGAGGAGAAGGACAAGAGTAAAGCAGGAAGAGGAGTAGGGTAGGGTAGGATGAGAAGAAGGAGTTGTGTGTTTATGTTATGCACTTTCAAGAGGAACACAAACACATGATGATGTTGTTGAGACAGAAATACTTTGCTTGCCTATTACATGCGTTCAGGAATTATTCAAGCCCAAGTCCAATTCAAGAAGAAACATGATACCGAACACCAACCCTGCCTGCCTGGAAGGCAATTTAATCGTTCAGGAGGACGCACTCACACAGGAAGTATGCAATTAACACTTTCCTCCTTGGTTGTGGTCGGTGGAAGAACTAGTTCTGCTGTTTACAATGTAAATCGTTCTTAATGACAACTGATGGACTGATTTCAGGAAGTACTGACCCAAGTATCGAAGGAAGTTATCCTGTTCCATGGGGTAATGGTTAAATGAATAATGTCTCCTCGTATGCTCCATTTGTCAGAGGACTGAGCTGTGGCATGTCCAAAGCAATGGTGAAATTCCATTGCGGTTACGACTGGTCGGAACTATATATGTAGTTCGTCGGACTTCTGGTTTCCTGCATCAAAGGAGCGCCGCAGCAGCACACAGGACATACATTTTCAAAAGCTTGGTTCTGTGAATGATTGTTGAATGATAGATAGGTATCGACATTCAGCTGTCAGTGGCGATGGGTATCGGAAGGGATTTGAAGTGCATTGATGTATTTGGAAAACCTTTGTTGGTCGTCCGACGTCTTCACCGTCTCCTTCCTTCCTTTGTAAACCGTTCATGGTGTAGGTATGGTGCTGGAGTTCACTGCCCTTTCTTCAGACTTCTGCTGAAGGTGACTGATTTGTGTGACTGTTTTCAATCGCATTTGCTTACAATTGGATTGCTGGGGAATCAGGGGTCTTGTCTACAGAATTTTGGAAAATACAACAGAAATTCGAAAAAGTTGAAGATGGAGTGAACAAATCAGCAGATTGGAGTACAGCGGAGCAAAGTGGAGCAAAACGGTGCTAAAGTATGTTGGGATGCCAGGATTTGTTAAACTAACATCCATTATCGGTCCAGGAGGAGATATTGGTCCTTTTTTTTCGCAAAAGCGTTCAAAGTTTCAATATTCTAGAACAATCCTTTATTGATTAATGGGACTCAACGTCAACCACGTCACTCAGTTCTTCGAGGTGCCCTTGACTAGTAAGCAGCTTTCCTTATGTAGTTCCTTCAATGTTGTAACTGGTGGCAACTTAAGAGATGGTCCATAGTGAATAGTTGGTAGTTCTTAGGTAGTTCTGTGACAAGGACATTTAGGGAAGTTTTTGGTCTAATAATTGGGCTGACGGACATCCTTTGTCTTACGTCCTTAAAGACGTTGTGTGGGTTTGCCCACTAGCTGAAGTCAAGTTCATGAATGTAGCTTAAGATTGTTTGAGCTCAAGAGGAACTGTTCTAGACTAGTCCAAGCAATGGCTGGTGATTCACATAAAATAAATATGTTTGGCACTTTCAGTGTCCCCTAGGCATAGTCTAATACCAATTTTCTTGAGACGATTCCAATGAAGTTACTCCTTCACGATCTTTAGCTAGAATCCCTTTCATTCCTACTTTTTGTGGAATTATTCTTGGCATGTCTTAAGCTTTTCGTTTTGTTCTCACTGACGTAACTCTACTTCTATCTAACTGACAGGACGACAGAAGGGATAAGGGACAATATTCAGTTCGTCAGCAGAATGATATTTGTATGTCCTGGGACCAATATTAGTGCGATTTCATTCTGGTACCACTAGCTGTGGGAGGATTTGAAGATACCTCTTTACCAGCTTATACTCAAAGCTAGAAGACTTGCATGACTATCCGATAAAATATTTACTTGTGATCTTTGCAGATACATTCTGATACCCTTTCTTGCTTTCTGATAGCAAACACTTCTGCTGAACAGATAGAAGTAGAGTATCCTAACGATGCAGACTAGCTTTAGTTGCCCTTTCAGTGATACTGTCCAAATGAGGTCTCGAATTAAGTTTGTGATCTGGAGTTACCCCGAGGTACGTTATTTATTTAAAGAAACTCAGTTCTGCACCATTTAGAGTTAGTACCTGGAGGTGGGAGTCTCTCCTCCTCTCAGTAATACTAGATTCTCCTTTGTCCCTTACAATTTTGATTGAGTCATCTGGATAGTCTTGAGTCAGATGTCTGGAATTGTTTGGGTCGTGAAAAGAAGTATCGACTACTTGAGAAGTTTTAATGAAAATCGAGAATTTTCCAAGCCAGGTGGACATGATTCTGCTGCTGAGCATGGAACAGATCCATCTGGTTGTCTGTAAGTCAGTTGGCTTCAGCAGCAGTTCTGATGGATTATCAAGGGAGGAAGACATATTATCAATCGTCCTGAACCGGTAAAGTCATAGAAAGTGAATTCTTTATTTGAAAGAGAAGTAGAAGTCAGTCTCACTCTGGCCTTTCTTATTTGAATCTCTGGGGGATTATCTCGTAAAGAGAAGACAGAACGCATCTTACGGAATGCTATCGTGATTAGTACTTATGTGTAACTCCAAGTTTTGGAAAACATGGTTTTCAGAGGCCAAGTTTCGATCAGTGTCCAATACTACTGATCTGCCATATTTCTTCACCTTGCAGACCTATGGTTCATTGTACCATACCCGATCCGTGTTCGTCCACTACTCGAAAGCCATTTCATTGAGTTAAGATCAATAATTTCGTCTTCCTGGGTGAAATGTTTGGTCAAAAGCAGTCATCTTGGTGAGGGCATTGAGTTTTGTCCATCTAAAGGCAGTACTCTCAGATTCAAGCTTATTCCACTAATGGCTTCAAGGTGTTTATTTAAGTATCTGAGACCAGAAACGAAACACTTTAGCTTTGTAAAGTCATGTCATGACAAAGCTCTCAGAATTGAGGCCTTTAGTAGAGCCTCTAGTATCCGACAGTTCCACACGGAAAAGTAATTTGTTCAAACCCAAGCGGAGAAGACTTTCTTTAGTTAGAGCAATCCTCCGCTTCGGTAGTAGAACTCACTGCACTTCTCTTGGCAACTTTGGGTGCTTTAGGAGAAACTGGACCGATATGGAATAAGGTCGACTGCGGATGAGGTGGATTGACTTATGTCATAGTCATTATCCATCTCGTCATGCTTAACCAACCAGAGATGTCTCTTGTCCATTGGTTAACCCTAGTCTTACAAATGTGTTCTCTCTATGAACTACCAAGGATCTGATGAAGTTCAAGATGTCATTTATTGGTCTTTTTCGAGGTCTTCTTCAAGGTCACACAAGAAGTGTCGCCCTGGATCGAAAGGGATTTCCTATCCTCTTGTATAATGCTGTAGGACCTACTCTTGTCATAACAAGGCCATCAACTTCTTGTAATCACACAGGTGTCTAGGGAAGACAATCTACTGTTGGCTTCTCTACTTACCTTGATCTCTGCTTCTTGCTTTAGTGCAAAAGGCGGGATGAACACCGGTGTGTCTACCTGTTCTGATGTTGATTCTAAACCGTTTCTTGCCAGTTTGTCTGCCTTTTCAGTTTCTGTCATATTTTCCTGTCGAGGGACCCAGTAGAGGGCAACCTTGTGGTGTGTTCCAGGAACCTTAAACTCTTCACGACAGCAGCTCACAAGATTGGATTTTACTTTGTAGCAGTAATCGCTTTTATTGCTGCCAGGCCGTCGATGAGAAAGGTGATACTTTGTTGTGGTACTGCCATCAACGTAGTCTCACGGGCAGCTATTGTCACTGCTAGGTCCTCCGCTTGGAAAATACTGCTATGTATGGTTCGGAAGGCGGCCTAAACCTTTGTCTATATCCATCTTTGACACATCTGTGAAGACAGAGATGGGAGATGATTGTTTTTCCACTCTTCTCTGCTCGCGAAAGAGCGTGTGAAGGGTCTCTTGCAGTCTAGGTACGGAATAAGGTAATCCGTGGTATGAACCTTTCCTAGATATGTTTCCGGGATTATGGAATGGCTCATAGCACTGTGTCTGCAACTATCTGACTGAGCTCTAAGAGTAAGAGCACTCATTGCTGCCAAAGCTTGAAATGTACAGGGGTAGCAGATTAAGGATAGCCTCCAGTCCTGCAGTGGGTATTGTTCTCATGGCTAGTCTTTGTATCGTAAGAGCCTTTACGTTGGTGGTCTTGTTTTAAGTAAGAATAGGTCACTAGGGTGCACTAGAGTCCCCTAAAGAAGGTAAAATGAGTAACCTTAGATGCAATCCATTAGGACTGCATGTGCTGCACCCACTATTCACCGGAAACCTACACTATGAACGTAGTTTCCAATTGCAATCCATTCTCTGTCCTTTCCCACGATTTCATGCGAACAATAAAAAAAGACCAGGAACTCCCAAACACCACTTCCCAGGCAATTGTGCCCTCCCTCCGACCATTCAATAAGGTTTCACTTTCTTTTGAATTTGCGTTTTATGTGAACGCCGCCGTGGCACTCCCCACTTCCCAGCCCACTTTCGAGTAACAAATTTCATTTATTGTTCCGCGTCACTCACCTATCGGCCAATGTCGGTCTCTTCATTAGTGTAAGTCCGTCAGCGTTACACAAATTACTCGCTTTTGACTAATTAATACCAAAAGGAGAGCGAAACTACCAAATTACCCACTACACGAGCAGAGGAGACGCAACATAATCGAATTAATAAACCCTTCACGCATCAATAACTCCGTGCACACGATTGTAATTATAGCCGGAGTTCCCAGCTTAACCCTCTTCCAGCGACGCCCACCTTTTCCCGTCAAAAGTGTCCCACTCGTGTGTGCCGCACACACTCGGCCCGGGTGTACCAAGAACTGCCAAGAATCGACAAATGTACGCACTCAACCGAGAGACAGCGTTCACAGAGGGCAACCAAGTATGAGCTATAAGTGCTGATAAGCCCTTTAAAGTAAGTAGCTTACCTATAACCTAGGTTGCTCCCCTGTAGCTGACTGGGTGGAGGTGGTGATAAATTGGAAGGAGGGTGTTGCCACGACTCCTCGCTGATTGATTTAATTGCATTTTTTTTCTGTGTAATTACCTGCCAACGTAGACTTGCGAGGGCGCTGATGATTAAAGTTGGAATTGCTTGCAGGATAGTTTGTTTAGATAAAGATTGATTACTCCACTGGGAAAGTTGGTCACTCTTAGGCGTCGTCGGTTGGCTCATACTTGGCGCTGTACTATCTTATCTTGGAGGAGGCTTGTTGTTTACTTTCGATGAAAAGAAGGTTGAAATGTATACACCTAGGGGATAATAATAATAAATACCCGCCCATCAATCATATCCCGGTCACTTGGGCGAAATAAAATACACGAGAAGGACAGTCAATCTAATCCCTCCCTTGGGGTGTATTACTTAAACGTTCTCCAGTTAACTGAGACGAGACACTGTGAACGCGAAGGGGGACCGGGTAGTATCTGTGTAAACAGAGTGAAGTTTTTGGCCAAAAACTTTAACAGCACGTAACATGTGTATTCAAAAAGTTTCATTTAATTCCTAAAGTTCTGCTCTTTGAAAGGAGTCCAACGGAGTGCCTTCTACTGCACTTTTATCTTTGAATGTTGATTAGATTCTTCTTGATGGTCGGATGAATGTGAATTTCCATTTGGCATGACTGGAGGAAGTTGCAGCAGAGTTATAAAACAGACCGAAGGGGGGAGGAATCCATTTTCGGATTAGTCTGGAATCACGTGGCTAGGTAAATGCTTTCACATTTTAACTAGAATGGATTTCTTAACAATAAAATCAGAAGTAAGTGGAAGGGAACTTATGCAAGTGGTCTGTAGACTGACCGAGATGGGAGCAATATTTTGTCACGCAATTAACACTTTTACGGTCGCACAGTGGTGCTAATTGAAGCGAGAGGCTGTCCTAGATTCTGCGGCTCAAGTAAATTGCCCTAAGCGCAGCAAAGCGAATTAAAGGTTTCTTTTTGAAGTTTAACTTTAGATTGTCTAGGAAAACTATGACCTCCTCAAATTCAGGCAATCGTCTTTAAGATATGGGCTCCTATGAATGTACTTAGCTTACGTGATGTTAGGTCTCGACACTTGAAGAGTCTTTGGCTGAGACATGACTGAGACTTCCACTTTCTTTGATTCCGACCTCGCTGCTTTTAGTTCCATAAACCAAGCGCTCTGCGATCTGCAATAGTTTGAGCCTTAAAACGAAGGTTCGGTCTTCCTTGTCGTCTCGAACTTGGGAGCTGTGAATCGTTGATCCTCTTTGCTGGAGCATTATTGTCCATTCGATCGATGAGACATATTTGGACTACGTCCACATCTTTGTCCTTTATTTGATTTTCCTTGAAGTAGCAAAGGTTTCCTAAAGTAAATCTCCACAAGAGTGTGATTCATGGAGTAGATATTTACTCCGAGGTGGGTAAACTCCCTAACGACCTCGAAGTTAATATGGCCAACAGTCACGTTGTGTCCTAAACGGTGGATAGATGTTCCTTTGATTGTTGACAACAGGTACTCAGTTTTGTCCTCATTTACTTCAAGGCCAACTCGTTTCTCCTTGTTTCTCCGCATCATACATTGTATCGCATCTTTCGCAGCTTCACAGCTTCTTCCAACATCTTAAAATCTCACTAGAAGGGTTGTCGTCTGTATCATGAGGACGGCCACTAGACTTCGAACTCATCGAGTTCATGTTTCGATGGCCCATTGTGCTTCCACTGTGGAGCAACCGGATTAACAGCAGCGTAGCCCTACTTGGAAAAATACCAAATATGGCGGAGGTAGGACAACCAATTTCGGTGTGAACCCACGTCAAAGACATATGGTTTGGGTTTGGGTTTTAAACCCGCTTGACACGGTGACGAAGCTTTTCGTTTTGCTTAAGTCTGTGTTAGTAAGATCTTTAAGACCTTCGAAGAAGTACTCGCTTAGAGTTTTGCTGCTCCAAACCGATAGGGCAGGACAGGTGCACAGAAAATATATCATGGTTTCCTCCTCATTCCCGTCTCAAAAGCTTCTGCAGAAAATGTGTTCCCGGCTGTGCATATGCTTGGAATTTGACTATGACCCGAAATCCAGTCACATGGATACGTTGCACATGACTTGGATCGAATTAGGCTTGGATCGATCAAGGCTCTTATCCCAGCTTGACTATCTACATTTGTAGAAAACATTAGTGCTACACTCTGTCGAGTTAATCGAATGACAGATTCCGGCTTCACGAAGACTGCTGTGAAATGAAGCCCTATTGTGACAAGGCCTTAATTCAAGGCATCAGAGAGCTATCCACATATCAAGAGCCTAAGTTTCAGAATATTGACTCAGCTTGAAGGTGGAAGACAGTGTTTTGTCAGTATCCATATACAATTCTAGACAATTTTCAAGTCAGATCTAATCAGGAAATACCTCAGAACAGATTAGGTGTCAAATGTCATAAGCATCGCACATCTGACAGTGACTCCACTAAGTCTGCAAAACGTACAAAAGGGTGTTCACACGATTGCCAGCAACCTGATAAATTCATTGTCAGGTGGCGGTCTGGCAATTGTCTGATAATCGTCTGACACTGCTTTTTTTTGTTTTTACAAAATTGACAGACAAAACTGATAGTTCACACGATTGTCAGACGTTTGGGGTCAAGTTTTCACTTATGGACCTGAAAATATTGTTAGATCCGATAGTTGTCTGAACATAGGTTTAAGCTTAGGGATCTCGTTTGACAAACATTCGAGTGTAAACGTGTCATGAATAGGTTCTCAAGACAAAAATTGCCCCTGGGACATGGGCTTAAACAGTAGATGTGTTCCATTCATGTGAAGAAGCCTATATAGAATGTACGTCCTAGCAAGGTTGTCAGAAGCTAAGTCGTGGGTCTCATGGATCTGTACCGTCTTTAAAGTCATAGAAATCGAAAAGTCATATCTTACTTCAAACTCAAATCTTAGGTAGAATGGGACTCAAACCGTGAGGTGGCACTTAGGTAAATTTGGGAAGAGATGTGACATCTTTGTTTATAATTATTACATATGTATGCACCTAGGATACTAATTTTGAATTTTTCTGTATATCTGGTTCTAAATTCCTTTCTTTTTTCTCTTTTACAGGTAAGCCAAGCATTGAACTTTTAAGTACCTAATTGTAAGTATCATTGGTTTTGTCATTTAGCTTGTAATCTAGGAATAATGCTGTCGAGTCCTGCCACTTTAGTTGCTTAATACAAGATCTGAACTTTGGTTTGCTCATACAAGTTTGCTGACAGAAAGATGGTCGCTGCTTTAAATAAATATATGGGGCGACATGTCTATGGGACCCCGGGTCTAACTTCTTACAACCCTTCCTGTTGTGCGTGAAAGACATTTTAGGTGTTCTCTAGGAATCTACTTTTATTGTTTCGAATATTTCGTATCTAAACATGCATAGAGTCGCCTCTGGTTTCTGATGCTGATGCTGAATACTATTTATGTCAAAACATTTTGACTCATCGTCAAGCCATTACAAATGGGAAATACTAACTTTTTCTTCAAGCGATAACGCCTGTGAAAGTTGAGGATTCCCCGTGAATGGCGGATGTAATGTTTGCTTAAAATAAGATTCGAGAACTACTTATGTAGATTTATAGCAGTTGTTTCCAGAAACATTTCGAATCTTATATGTAACTCTACTCTTAGATCTGTTTCGCTCCTGTGTGTGACCTTGTAAATGGAAGCTTGGTACTTGATTGCAAGGTCTTGCAAGAATCCAGACATGGGCATGTTCTCATGGATATCTATCATTCGTATGACTTTTATTCTATGAACCATTAGACACGGCTTGGGTCTGTTTCAAGAATCATCTTAGCCAGCGATTCTGTTGCTGTCTCGATGCCCAATGTTATTTGGCTGATTCTATGCTTTTCTTAGCAATTTTTCTGTTAATCTTGTCCAGCATAGCCCGACCTCTTCAAATTCTATACAAATGTAATAGATTCTGTGAACATTGCGACTGTCTTCAGTGTTTGCCTTTCGAATCTATGGACTTCTTTGATACGAGTGGTTACCTGTCGGAACAGGCCTTGGACTTGGCATCTTTTCTCCTTTGCTAAAGCCGTCTAAAGACTTCGAAGTTTGTCTGCTTCCATATATCAAAAATTTACTCTGTTACTAGATTTTGCTAGGAGACGCTACAACTCAAGCTTAAGCAAGCCCTATTACTCGGCTTATAAGCGTCCTTAAGGCCCTATGCAATCGTGCAAACCCTTCATTGCATCTAGAGTTGACGATATGTCCTCTATTTTACCCTGTGGATATCGCCATTTATCTATTTATGCCTATCCTCCAAAGGCTTCGAGGGATCTATTTCAACTTCTTGTTTAGACGAGGATTGTTGGTCTGTGGAGTCTTCTTACCACAATTGGTGGCCTTTAGCTGCAAACTGTCGGCAGTTGTTATTCTTTTCCAAAATACACAGAAACCTAGACGAAGCACCAAGTGAAGGGTTGATTCCTTGGAGAGAGTGCGAAATATTAAACGGATTTTAGTGTTGAAATTCTTGATGATATCAGAAGTCTCAACCTTCAAAGTATAGGTTTTTCCAGTAAGTGTCTCGACGAAAGTGCAGGAAGTATCTCTATTGCACCTGAACGGCATTCCTAGTTGCAATATTTTTTTTTTAATTCACTGACACAAGCCCCTATGTCATACTCTGAGAGCCAAACAAGAATATTTGGGTCTATAGGACCGACACGGCACAACGAATTTCTATTTTAAAGAAGCAATGTTGGTTCACGTGATGGTCACAGGGCACTCCTCGACCTAGCCTCAAATCCATTCAAGTGTGTCAAGTGTGTTGAATCATAATGATCGTCTTTCTACACCAAAAATACGATCAAACCTTTCTCCCATACCATCTGTCAAACGACAATGACATCATCTAATGACAATCAACGGTTGTCAAGTAAAAATGTATGCCTCTATCCACAGTCACAGCAAACAAAATGACCTCCGAACTGTAACCGTAAACCATTTGCAAACTCTATGCCACACATTCACTGCGCGTGCATAAATCACCGAACCAATCGCATCTGTCACCTCAAAGTCATCACCATCGCCTCCATCAACAATGACACAAACACACTACCAACGACGATGTCGTCTCTAAATGGCGTCAACATTAACCTCTTTCCAGACATGACGACGATGAATCCATGTCGTCTGGCCTGGTTCTGGCTGTTGCGCCAAAGTTCACGCCAAACAAATACACTATCTCTGTCGTGTCGGCTGGCTGACACTCGGTCGACGACGATACACGAGTAGGTATACTGTTGGAGAGTTGGCTTCTGCCTTGTATTTCGTATTTGTATTACGAATGCCAATCACCATTGTGAATCTGGGATGACCCACTTCGGTGCAGATGAACAGATAAATCAGCTGGGGTTCTCCTCCTCCGCCTTTGCGAGCTCCTTATTCCTCTCTTTATTATCACTATCTCTCCCTCACTGTGCATCTTCTTTGGATGCGAATGGATTGAAAATCTATTTCAAATGGCACGATTCCCTTAGGCGAAGCAGCTGTCGTTACCGTTGTTTGCCATAGCAACAAGCAAACGATGAGGCATTGCGAAGAAGTCAAATAAAAAGAGAAAAAAATCCAGTTGGTTGTTAACGGCTCTTTTTTTTTCTGTTAACATAAAGCCGGTTGTTAACTGTAAAGTTCTCTTACCACACTCACATGCATGAGGCATTTGTAGGTATTTATGACATTTTGCTGGAAGCCGCCTCCATGTTTACTGCGCGAGCGACCACCACCTCCGCCATATGGTGTCCGCCATCCACCCATTCACACCATGAGCCAGCGAACATTAAGTATGTCGCTAATGTTACCTCTTTTTTTTTTTGTTTCTCCAGTGTTTCGTAACACAATTGGGAGAGTGTGTGGCTGTAAGTAATGTGATGGGGCTCGTGCGCCTCCAGCAGAAGCCACTGTCACCGCTTGAAAGTAAACTTTTCCATTTGTCGGCGGCAGTGTTTGGAAATTCGTAACAAAAGTGCAATTACATGGAAATTCGAGAGCGATTACCTAAAAAACACGTTATACCGTATTCCCGTATACGTCAAATCTTTGTTCGTTTTGTTTTGCCAGAGTCATTGGTAAAATTCGCACGCAATCGATTGATTTGTAATTTAATGAGCTCAGCCCCCCTGTGTGTGTGTGTTCGTGTTGGAAAGGGTTTTCAAAAGGGGAGAAGCAAACAAAAAAAAAATCAAAAATTTACCTCGCGTTGTTGGTTACTTCTGTAATACGAAACGGAACGAAACGTGCGTATGTATCCAAAGCAATGTTATGCGTGGCTTCGATTGCGTACGTGCGTAAAATTGCCTTTTTTTTCTTCTGCGACAAGCAATAGAGTTGCGAAAGTTCACTTGAATCGTGAAAAAGGGAGGTGGAGACCTAGAAATTGTAGGTGTATTGTGAACGGAATGGAAACACGTCATCGGAGTAACAACGAGAGAGAGTGACAGATTGAAATTGGGTTAAACGAACGAGTTAATTGTTTTGTTAATGGCGGCTGAATTTAGTTTAACGTGTCAATGTTAAACGACGGGCGGCATTTTGAAAATCTGTTTTACCAGACCTTTGTTGTTGGTTGATGTTTAAGACGCTGAGTGTCAGCCAATGTTAAGGGTATAATTGTTGTGTGTACTCAATTGGCTTGGAGGACATTTGCCAGTGCTTTCTTTCACTTTAGACAGGAAATGGAAGATGAAGGTTACGCATTTGACAGAGGAAGTGAAAGAATTTAAGCCGACTGTCTGTTTGCTCAGTTGAAAACCCAATTATGAAGGGTAACAGCTGCAGGGGAATTAAGATTGTGAGGGTTAGGTAAACAGCTTTGTTTTAATCACTCTTTGAAATGGAATAGAGTTTAATTTCGTTAAAGGATTTCCTTCCAAGTTTTATGAACTTATCTTCCTTTTTTTTTTCTTTCTTTGTTCTTGTTTGATGAGTTCTTGAACTTTCTGCAGAAGGTAGACGATTCAACCCATTGGTAAGAGGAAGTGAAGTATTTAACCTATTTTGTTGTTAAACGCGTTTACATTTATTTTTAGCTTTAGGTACATGAGTACCTACTTTAGTAGGATTTGTGAGGAAAAATAAGGCACGAATGTTAAGCCTCCTCTATGCACTACAACTTTCCCTATTCGATATGTTGGTCTGGGTCTTCTACTTTACCTGGATAGTGCGTGAATTGATAGTTCCTGTTGATACCGATATTCCACGGAACGGACTCTCAGCTAAGAGAATTCTGACATCAATGCCCTCAACTGTCTCAAGTTGGTCACTTAGCTGGTGATTTTCCCTATTTGTTGTCTCTCTCCGATTGGATTGAAGAGACTTCAGATTGCGTTGCCAACGTTCACAGAAGCAAACATTGAGCATTCGGTTGATGTCGTTAAAGTCATACGTGGGGTGACAAGAAGTAAGAAAGCAAAATCTATTCCATTTCCTACTCAAATGAACACGATTGACATGGATATCTAAATTAGACAAACCTAGTCCCATGCTCTGTTCGAAAACGTTCCTAGGTGCTGAGGTACCGCTCTCCCTAATACTGTCCGTCCCGTCTGACAATCTGTCGATTTCTTATTTTCGCCACATTCCCAACTGATTAACTTCTTAAGTTTGTTCTGTACCCTCGTTCTGTAAGCTATTATTCTCTCACTTTTCCACAATTGTCCACGACAGTCCTCTGTTCAACAGCTCTATCTTGATTCGAATTCTCTCCCAAACTTTCGACCCATCTCTACGTCAAAGAATCTTATTCCTTTCAGTCCTGATGGTACACCTGTTATATTTCTTAAAAACTGTTGCCTTTCCACCCTTTCTCTTCCATTCTCTAAGCCCTTTTGTCTATCCCCTTCACAAGGAATATTTTCTCAAATAAGGAGGACCTTCTTTATAACACCCAAAGGGATCGCAGAAAGAAGTCACTGATTACCGCCTCAACTTTCTCTTATTTCTCCCTGCCTTCCCTGAAAGACAGCTCAACCACTACAAGCTTTGTCCAGTTTGTGTTCATTGTCTTTAAACTGTCTGCTCTTGGCTTTGAATCAATGTCGTTAAATTGTATATCTACCTGGAAATTATAGTATCTACCTACGGTCCACCCTCTCTGTTCTTTTTTACCCACATCCTGTGTCCCTCAAGCCAGGCATCTAGGTCATCTTCTTTGAAAGAGTCATTAAACACTCCTACGTCCCCCGCGCTGATTATACTAAAATATTCCACCCAAGACCCTACTCTCCTTCAACAAGATCTCGATAGTTTTTCGATCTGGTGCCTCAAAAATTGATTGGAGTTCCAGTTCCTCTTCATTCACATCGCTTCCCTGGCATTTTATGCATATTGATGAGATAACTCTCAAAGCGCACACATCACTTGGTTTTATCAGCAGACGGTCCAAAGCATTATCCAACCCTTACGCAGTCGAATCACTCTACATTTCCTTCGTTCGGCCACTCCTTGAGTACGTTTTTCAAGTTCATACTATATTCAGAATTGAGAACATTCAATGTCGTTTTCTTTGTCATACCCTTCGTGTTCTATCCTAGAACGATCCTCTTATCTTTCCTTCCTATCAAGACGGGCTCAACCTCATCAACTTAAATCCGCAGAGACGTAGCTGACATTATTTTCAACCATCAGTTACTCTAGGGTTCCGTCGATGGCATATCCCTTTACAACTCAATTTTTTTCTCTACACCACCTCTCGTAATCATAGGCCCAGGTTCACCCTGAACTGTAGCACCACCTAAGTAAGTAAGTTGCCCTCGTAATTTACGATGCCCTCGATTTTTCTATCTACCGATTCACTGTTTTCCGGCTTCTCCCCACTTAAAGTCGATCGCGTTCAATCTGAACAAGTCGTAAGCCCTAGTTTCTAAGCTAGTTTTCAAAGTCCTAGGTTATATTAAGCTGAACCACATGAGGCTCATTTGAGTAAAAAAAAGCTAACTACGCTGGCCAAAAGCATAAGTTTTCCTCACTTCCGATACCTTAGCGATACGTCAGTCAAGTGTCCGTCAGTTCCCCAATCGCAACATTGGCAAATTGTACATTCTACGACTTTTCGACCGAGCAAGCATTATGTTTAACAGTCATGGTCCCAGCACGAATCCCTGTGGCACACCGCACACAACTTTGCTTTCTTTACGACGTCAATTCATCTTGCGCTATAATATTCTATGTATCAAGGAATGCGTCACACTGCTTTGAAATACTTTTGTAATGATAGGTTTTTCCGGGTTTTCACTGTAGCAGGGGGTTTTTCGAACCCAGGTTTCCCGTTCTGAATCAAAAATCTGTGAATCTGTAATCTTACATCTCAGCGTGAATATTGACTTCTCCTATCAGTCTGTTCGGCGATAAGCCGTCCATTGACCGGAGGCGTTCACCCCATGGAAACTGTAACCGTTTCCGAATGCAAAGCACCATTAAAAGTTTTCATTTTCGAAACACCCTACCACCGGAGGGGGGCACTCAATCGATTTTAATCACTTTCGCATCTTAATCGATGGCACCTTGCAATCCCAATTTCCTGTGTCGTTCATAATTAAATTGCACTGCTGCCAGAGATCACGCGTGATACCTGCTACACACGTAAACACTATTCCACTTGAGTAAACTTAGCGTAAACGCCTGAACTGAAACCCGCTGGTTTTGTAGTAAACAACTCCCCCACTGTTGCCACCTTCCACCAAACCTCCTGCCAGCAGCACTACCATGCTTATCTGCCATAAATTAATATCTACTTTATTTTGCACTTAATTCGCGCAGCAAAAACGTAGAAATAAAAATAAAAAAAACCCCGCAAACGATTCTAATTTCGAATTCAATTAACTTATCAACGACTTGGAGTTTCTCCTGCTCGCTCTGTGTGAGTGAGTGTGAGGTGGCTGTTAGCGGTGGTGGTGTGCAAATATTATTTAATCACCAGTTATCACCGGTTGCGGGCTGCCTAAAAGAGCAGAAGTTGGCTTTCTCGACGTGTCGCGGTTCCGAATAGAGGTCAATCTAAGGACACACCACCACCTCCCGTGGCAGGGCTGTCAAGAGAATTTGCCTGGAGCTCAGTTCTTGCTGCCTCCCGACCGGCCCCCCCTGTGTGTGTTGCAACAATGCATCTCGAACTTTACACTCAGTGTGTGTGTGTGTGTGCAAACTTTGAAAGTGACGTGACGCGCTGTTGCTCGGTGGTAGGTAGCGCGCACGCGATTGTGCAACAACTTAGCCGAGGGTCATTGGTACTGTACTGCACTGCACACTGTACCAACATGGTACACAACCGCATCATGCTTCACACTATTCGCGTGTGCAGTGTTTGTTTGAATAGAAAATGTGCACACAAGTGGCCACGAACGAACGAGTGTGTGCGATGAAAATAAAAGTTTTGGCCTCTACTGATAGTACGGGGACCGTTTGAGTGACGTTTTGTCTACCACCAGAGCGAAAGAGAGGGAGAGGAAGAGAGGGAGATTCACTGACATGTGCGCGCCTGACGCCTGAATGACGTTCAGTGACGTAATTTGGGTTTTCTTACATTCGAGCTGCTCTTGATGGTTACAACAATAGACGACACGACACGACACGATGGTGCTGCAACAGTAGGGTATAGCAGTAGCCAAGGCCATCTAAGGCAGGCAGGCAGGCAGAGCTTCGACATAAGGGGGTTGCTGGGTGTTTTGTTTATTTTTAGATTCTTTTGCTTCTTGGTTTTGTTATTGTTTAATTGATGGGCAAAGTGATGCCTAACGCAGCGTTTCTCTTCTCATCACTCCTCATCATCATTATAACGATGATGACGACGATGATGATAACTAACGACTTGTGAGTGGGCGATTCGAAGTGAAAATGTCAAGTGAAAGGCGGGTAGTTGTACTTGGGCTTGTTTGCAGGAGGACGCTTAGTGTTCTGTCAAATGATAGCTGATAGCTCTACATTGTATGCGAAGTACGGATTCGGTTGTTTACACTCCTCGTTATGTTGTTTATTGGAAAATAAATGATTAGCGTTGATTAGAATAAGACGGGCATGTGGCCCACCGCCTCGTGACGATCGACATGTTTGTGTTTATGCGGAGAGATAGCCTTTGTTTATTGTAAAATGGTATTCTTCGAATGGAAATGGCTGTTAGTACTTACTACCAAACGGGTGATTAGTTGTTGAGTGCTTGGGGGGGATTGGCCGCAGTGCTAGGACTTATATCAATTACGACTTTTACTTAGGAACTTCGAGGTTGAATCCTTTGCGCCATGTCACAGCAAATAGGGATGTATGGATGCCGTCAAAGCCCACGTCATATGCACTTAACGCCTGAGTTTAATCGGACAAGTAGAGCATAATGTTTCGGCAGATGCAAGTGTCACGCCATCATTCTGATTGCAAACGACTTCGTATGGAAATAGAGTGAAGGTGCGTGCAACTTTCCGCACTCTTTGCCACGTTTGTCATTACTTTCTTTTAATCTGTCGGTTGATACTGTTTTTTTCATGATATTGTCCTTGGAGTTTCTTTTTTTCCAACTCTCTTTGAGGCATGGCCATACAAGAAAATAACTACGGATCTTGTGAGGTAGGATTTCGCTTTTTTGTGAGAAGTACTTTCATCTTTATCAAAGGCATTGCACGTCTCCATTTGAATTTCTGAAACTATGGAGTACATGCTAATTTCTCTGTGAATCTCGAAACGGTCCTATTTCTTGTCAACGACTGGAGCGTACGTGTGATTCCTCTTGTCACGCCTCAGAGTGATGTCTTCTTCTTACTTTTGAACGAAGCTTAAACTGTGAAGGCAGCTGACGGTTGCAGTCACTTATTGACTTATCCAAGCAAGGGTCGGATCATCGACCTTCTAACAGCTGTCGAAATACGGTGACACAGTTCGGCATCTCAGTGAACTTAGGGAATAGAGCCGATAATGGAGCAGTTTTCTGCAGGACAGGCCCGGCCAGATTCAGAGGAGGTTTTCGTCACACCTCCTACCTCCCACAGGAATTATTTGAAAAATTTACAGAATTTGATTGAAGGTTTTGCTTTCCTTATGCGTGTAAGCCATTTATCACACATTTTTGGACTGAAAATTTTTGTCTTTCCAATACACCTAGCGAGGCCTCAGCTAAGCTCGTATGTGCCTCGGATGCACACAATCGGAATATCTGACATGCATTGTGCTTCGGGAAAGTAAAGTCAGGATTAGCGTATCTGGTTCGGTGGCGTAAGTGTAAGCCATTTAATCACACTTTTTTGGACTGAAAATTTTTTTCTTTCCAATACACCTAGCGAGGCCTCAACTAAGCTCGTGTGTGCCTCGGATGCACAGAATCAGAATATAGTACATTGACTTTTTAGTTTAGTCTCCTATCCAAAATATAGATATAAGGCGACCTAAATTTTCCTCCAACGCTGATTTAAAGTCCTATCAGGTGAGCACCAGGTCAGCTTATTCAAGGACTTCCCTGAGTGTAGCTGAGAGTTTCTCTAAGGTTGCAGAGGTGAGAGTTGTCTGTAGTGATCAGTTTTCGTCTTCTGTTATTTTAGTCCTATGTGGGCAGCACATGGTGGTCTAGGACTTCACGGAATCTCCAGAGACTTGGTTTCTTTAAGTCCCCCTTGAGTACGTTACGAAGGTTATTCATGGTTATGCTGATTTGTGTTGGCCTAAAAGTATATTACCTTGCTTCATAGCCTGATGATTGTTTCCGGTCCTTGCCCTATTTTCCTTTGGTCAATAGAAGCGGCCACTTGCTTGATGTTGTATTCAAAAACTAGTCCAAATAATAAATTATAAAAGAACAAGTAAATAAAAAAATACCTTTTATATGGAATTCAGTTGTTTTCCTTTAAACTTATTAAGTATTCACCTACCGACTTAAAAAATGGCTCACCCTGTTTTCATGACCCCTCTTTACACCTTGGTGAGTGCCACCCAATAGCAACATACATCCTGTCTAAGGATGGTCGGACTACATCCCCACTTCTGGACTCTGACAAACCATTAATATGCACATCGCTTTCTTGGTTCCCTCTGCTGTGCGATATGATACCAATATCAAAAGGTTCTGGTAATTCATTTGAGCCAGGCCACAACCTCTCCCTGATGAGATTTACATCTGTATGTCGTGACTTTGCTTCTCTATCTTAGAAAGTTGTCCTCCTGCACAATAACCTCTTAAACCTTAGTTGCAGGAGCCTTTTATCCTGAGATAGTGTAGCACAGGAGACTCGGCCAAATATAAATAAATCAAAGACTCATGCTTGGATGTGTCAGTCCCATAGGGATTGAAGCAGCCGTTCCCTGTGACTTGCTCATTGCTCAACAACTTACTCCAGTTCCACAAAGTGTAAGCAATCAACAAAAACTTTGTCTTCCGCACCTGCCCGCCTCTGCCTTCAACTTCAATCTATAATATCGCGGCTAAGAGTTATTTTTTTGTTCGTTTTCTTCGTCTACAAGCGAAAGTGAAATTTATTAGCGCGTAACAATAGTTAAAAGTTGCACATTAAACAAAAAAAAAAAAATTAAATTGAAATAGAAATCGGTTGAATAAACATTTTCATTTGCCAAAAAAATAAAAAAATGAAAAAAAAACCTCAGCTAGCAACAATGAGAGACAATGTTGGAGAGCTACCGGCAGGCATGAAACATCGCCATGATCATCCATCGGTCGGCATGAACTGAACGTCGTCGTCAGTCGATTTGGAAATCGAAATCACGGTGACTTAGTGAGTGAGTGGGTCGATTGTGGCCCCTCTTTGTTGGAGGAAACTCTTTGGGTAAACAATTGAAAGATGTTCAAGTGAAATTTCTTTTGTCATCCGTCAATTGTATCTGGTTCCCCCTTTCTTTTCATCTTGGCGTTCGCCCGGGGGGCGGGCTTTTTGGCTTAAATACATTATTTGGCAAGTTTTTCATTTTGGTTTTTTCTTTTTTGCAAAATGCATTAATTAAAAGTTAATATTTTTATGATAGCCGCCGGGTACGGGTGTACAAGAAACGAGTCAGTAGCTGCCAGTAGTAGAGGAGTTCGAGTTATTTAACTTGGATTTGGGTTATTTGAAGCCTTGCGGTTATTTTGAATGAATTATCTCGCCTCTTGACTGAAAGCTGAAAGGAGGCTGGAAGGAGTTTTGGCAAATACTCGCAGTGATCGTAGTGGATAGACGAGCTACTAGTTTATTTCTTCAACACGTTTGAACGTGTTACGAAGTGGGTTACCCTTGTTTTCATTTTACTCAAATCAGCACTTTTGTTTGAAGAACACTACATATATAGTCCGAAGCCTTTAATAGCCTGATGGCTAGATTTTCCTTTTGTTAGAGTTTTTATAGTTCTGCGGCTTTTCCAAAGGTTTACATTGCACTTTAGCCGAATCTATGTGAAGGAACAGTGCTCTACCTGAGACATCTTCCTTATGCGATCCTGGAGAATTTTCTTCTAATTATTCCTTTCGAGACTCTAGTACATAGGTTGTGAATCAATGTTTCGAGTCTGAGATTACAAACGACAAAAGGTCCTTAAACTGGGCGCCCACTATCAGTAGATGCTGCTTAGTTTTGTTTCAATCCCTATGGGGCTGACATATCTGGTGTTATTAGCCAAAAATGAGTTTTTGATTTATTTATATTTGGCTGCGTATCCGGTGCTACACTATCTCAGGATAGAAGGCTCCTGCAACTAAGATTTAAGAGGTATACAGGTCAGGACAACTTTTTTAGACACAGAGCTCTAAGATAGTGAAACAGATGTACATATGTTTCAACAAGGAGAACTTGGGCCATGACTCCAATGAAACATTGGTATCATTCACATGGAAGAGGTAACCATGGAGCCATGGAGGTACAGCGTGCGCCAACTTTTATGTCGGAATGTGAATATTGAACAACTTACGATTTATTTGGACTAGTTTTTCGAATACAAAGCAAAATGCGCCCTTTTTGCTGCGTTTTTCAACATTTTTTCGAGCATCTCGGGCTAGTAATGCTTTCAGCACGAATGGTTGCCTTGAGGTCGTCAATGGTTTGAGGCCTGCTGGCGTACACTTTTCTTTTTCAAATAACTCCACAAAAAGTAGTCTGGAAGGCGCAAATGTCGAGTTCTGGGTGAGCAGTCATTGTCGCAATTTTTTGACAACACACGTCCAGGAAATTTTCGTTACAGAAACTGCAGTTTGGCATGCTTTACACATTTGTTGGCAGACATAATGAGCCAACATCCACCGATATCGATTCTCATTGACTGTTTCGCGTTCTCTGATTAAATGAGGCCCAATGATAGTTTTGACGCAAACGCTGGCCCAAACGGTCAGTTTTTAGTCATGCAATACGGTTCTCGTGTGGGTACTCCGTTTCCCGAATTCGGCAATTTGCAAGAGACTACGAATTGGGCATCTGTCGGTCATCCAGATTTAATTTAAAAAATCAGGTTCAGTGTCAACCATTCGAGCGACGTGGACGGTCTGTCGGCAATATACTTGGACTCACTTGCACTTTGTACGGAAACAAAGGCACATCATCTTTCAAAATGCGCCGCAAGATAGTACTATTGAGCGTGTTGGCGATACGACACCAGTTCAGTAACCAGTTCATTGGAACGTCTTGGGCGTTGATTCCTCGATTTTCAGCTGCGGGAGGTATGGCATTGATTAGCTCCTTTCGTTAGTATGACCAGCATTCAGACTATCACACTTCAAGTCCAAACTATACATTCGTTGAAAAAGCGTGGCTACTCCACTATGCAAATAGATTGATCAATCTAGGAATGAAAAACAAAGGCGCAATGAAATGCACTAAACCATGTTCTAGTCTTTAGAGACAAAATGTAAAAAAAAAAATCACTTTAAGCCATGTAATCACATTGTAATTAGTGGTGACTCAAGCTATTAGTTACCTGTCGTTAGATCTTTTAACAACAGTCGTGTTTCCATAAAACGAAGCGTAGTATATAGTTTGTGAAACTACATAAACAAAGCACACAAATAGCAACAGCTAAAGTTTAAAGACTACTTCGGTTGGATTAATGTCTCAAAAACAAATTTTTATTTGCAACGCCAACACTTTAGTGTCCTAAACTTAACCTTCAAAGCTTAAGGTCCAACAACCATATATTTGTCTTTCCATTACCATAAAATCCCAACAACGAATTGGATTACATTTATGGTAACACAACTTACAATAATACTGTGTGTACAGCTGTGACGCAATATTCAAATTGAGGGCGTTTTCGACTTACAGTGTGTTCGATAAAATCGTGTGTCGGTTTGTTTTCTTATTTGCACTCACATCTATCATGCTTTGAATAAATATGGTAGACAGTAGCTCGATATAGTGAACTGGATCTGATTCCCTAAAATTGCATCAAAATGTGAGCGTTTTTACAGGAGACAGTGCGTCGAAAATACTTATGAAATGTGGAGTTCACTTTTCAGAAGATCCTGTAAAAAATATTGTGACAGGATGACTCTACAAATCCTTTAAGCCATACAAATCTGTAAGATCGGTTTCACCCAACCGGTGGATTTTATTTTTATAAACTTTGTCTGCATATGCGAAGGTCAGAGGGTCTGGTCTCCTGTCTAGGAAGTGATGCAAACGCACCTGCCCAAAAGTTTCCAGACACAAAAAACGAAAAATTGCAAAATTGGTGGATTGGTGTTTTTCTTAACCCGATACTCGTTACAACACAAAATTAAAAAATTAGGTTAAGCACAGCTGTGACTACTATCAGAAGATGTATTAGCAGGGACTTCCCAATAAACAGAATTTTCGTACAAAAATTGGCGATAAACTTTTGTATCGCAAAGTAGACTGCTTTTTGTGTTGATTTTTAATCGTTCTTATCAACACAGAGTTGCCTATGGCTATTGTCAGAAAACATGTTAGCTGAGGCGCACTGCAAGATAGTGTTTTAACTGCCCTTCGTCTAATAGAAAATATCTGACTTCGTACATTCTGGAGATAGGCAATAGCGCTCAAAATGCAATCCTTACCACAAAGGGTCATCGACCATAAAAGAGAGTCTAAGCTTCAGAATCTAGGTCCAAGAAGGATGTCAATAAATTTTGACTTTAGTTCCGAATTTCTAGAGTTTCTTGAACTTGTACGACGCTTGACTCCACCTGACTCTCACGTGCAGGTTCGTGTCAGAATCTCATCCCTGCGCATAATGTAGCTGAATCTTTAGGGATGCTATGAAATTATTCAGAAGTTTGGTACTACCTATGTTCTATTCCCAGACAATTCCACTCAAAACATTAGGGTATTCAAAGAATCTTCTCAGTTATACTTCCAGTTTTGTGATTCAATACCTCCACCATTTATTTGTTTTCTTATGAACACGTTTCGGTGTGGTATGATTCCCCAGGATACAGACACCTATACAGCTATAGGTATAACAGCTATCCTGCAAAAGATCATTTTAATCTAACTAAGGTTTCATTAACCGGAGAGGTACATAGAATTATAGTGACCACCACGATTTGGAGTTTTTTTTTGTGCCTACACGAAGGACTTTAACGAAAATGTTAGCCATCCTACCATACCCCAGTGACAGCAAATACAGGAGAGGTTTGCAGCGTTCTCAATGAACCAAATAAACGTAGTCCTTCATCAGTGCCTTCAGTGTGTCTTTTCTGGGGACTATGGCCACTATGACTAATCGATTTCAACAATCCGAGGATATGCGCTCCGATATCATAATGTCTCCCCTTGATTACCCATTTCTTTAGCATTCGACAAATGTCTGTCAAAATCTAAATTGACCACTTTACCATGTTAACTGAAATATTCCTGAATTCGAAAACTCACTAGGCTTAGTCTTGCCTCTATTGGATATAACCTTTTGAAGCCGCCCAACCTTGGTTGGGGAAGACTTACTATCTCGCTCATATAAAAAAAAAGGATATGTGTGAACGATAATAAGGAAAAATCTGTGCAGCTGCCGGGCCCTATTTTGGGTTCGACAACGCACGCTAGCAAAAACCTTCAACGGTCTCAAAGATTTGTTTGATAAAAGGATTAGAAACCGAAGCAATCGTTTTCTTGATTAACATGTTCGTTTGCACAATAATCAGATTCTTGTTTTGAACTGACAGCTTTATCTACCTACCTTTCTGTGCGCCTTATACTTGCTATTTAATGACAGCATTTAAACTTGCTCCCAAGAGTTTTGTGATGACAATCAACGGCTCATCTGTGGGCTCTATCTCTAACAAAAACTGGTACAGGTTTTGATGGGCTTTTATCGACATCTCAAACTGACTCCGATTTGTCGAATAGTTGCACCATCTTGGCCAGTTACTCAGTATCCTATCCAAGGGTATATTACGTTTGTTACAAAGAGATATACTCGAGATAAACCCTCTAAGCTATATACATATACTGGTATATTCGTGACCAGTATCAGTAGTCAAAACGAATCAGCCATTTCCATCCGTCTGTCCCTATTTCAGGACATTTTGGGCACTAAATTTTGAGCTAGCAGGATGAAATTTTTTCTTCATAGCTTCACTATTTTATATGAAATCGAAAAATATTTAGATTTACGAATCTTCTACTATTTTTCCATACATAAGCTTTAGCCACGCCCATTTCTAAGAGGCGTTTTTTTTTTTTTTTTTTACTAAAAAACCGATTTTGATGAGATTTTACTTGAAATATCAACACACATTCGAAGACATCGTTGTAATTCCACAACAAAAAATCTGTGCCTACCTCGCCCACTTCTTAAGGACTACGTAATAGGGTGAATAGGGTATAATACGATCTGTTCCAATTGGATTGTAGCTTTTCTATATGTTTAGAGTTACTATCGGAAAAATGTACTACATCCGCACAGGCTAGGGCTTTTATATCTTTTTACTTAGGTTTCATTGAAGTTTGAGTGGCAACAACGAGAATTCCTCCTGCGGCATACCTATGCCAGTTGTATAGTCCCTAACCGATGGTTTTTGACTCTTCTTTTTTGTAGTTCCACTGGTTCCATATTTCAAATCTTTTGAACCACACTGTAGACTCGGTACAGTGAATGTACTCCTCTGTGTTCAAATTTATGATCATTGCCAGACCATTGCGACCATCAACCAAATCTGTCAGACCATAAAACAATCCCACTTGTTTCTGAGAAGCACATGTCGCCAGCTTTGTGTGTGATTCACGTCAGATCGTATCTCTCAACCAGAGTATATCCATAATGAGTAGAGTCACTCTCTCTACATATGCAATCGTACTATTACAAAGCAAAATCCGCAACAAAAACTTATAATAAGCGAAAAGAGGTAGAAACTATTGAATTTTGTCCTTATGTGCAAACGCGTATAACAAAGTGAGATGGAAATACATTTTACCAAAATCACCACATGCGACCTCCTGTGTAAGATATATAAATGTGGTTTTTTCATTATGGGTTTTTCAAGGCGGTTCCATCATTTGTGCGTGTGGTGGTTATTCACTTCTGTCATCGCATGAGCTGGTGTTGTCAGGTCTGCTTTTTGGTAATTTGTTTCATTTATGGGTTCCGTACCGCTTGGTTTTAGGAAAAACCCATAATTAGGAGTAGTTGTAATAAAATGTTTTATTGTCAAACGTTATAATTATCATTTATAGTGTGCTAGCACTTTGTATAATATCATAATTAGCGATTTACAGTTTTGTAAACATCATTCATTACTCGCTAATTTATACTGTACATGGTAACACTGATGGCGTAATTATGTTGAAGTAGGGGTTGTTTACATTTTTTCTGCACGTCTTTTAAAAGGCGGTCCCATGATGGTTCTTATCAGTCGTGGAAAAAGTGTAAGCGATAGCATTACAGGGTGATTTGCAGTAACATTTGTGAGTATTTAAAATTTAAAATGGGTAAACATTATTATAAGTGTTTAGTGTGCGGCCGTGAGGAAAGACAAGATTCTACAACAAGATACTTTAAATTACCGAAAAATAGAGATAGGTAAGGAATAGAAAAAAAAAGTTGTTTGTACATATTAACAGAATTTCGTATTTTTCTAATTGCAGAAGAGAAAAGTGGGTCCGTTCCATTAAGAAACTGTATCTATTGGATGAGAAAATTTCGTACGATCATAGGATATGTATAAAACATTTCTCTGAAGAAATGTTTGGCAAGTCACCTCAACGAATAAAATGGTCCGCCATACCTTTTTTGGACATTTTAAGTAACGTGACCAATACAACACAAGAATTGGAACCACCAACAAAAAAAGATAATACTTCAAGTTACATTTTCAAACCAGAAAATGATTATAAAACAGTAGATTTTGGTAGTGAAAATGCATTTTACTATTTTGCTGGCTACATTCTGAAGAAATACCGCGAGAAACATAGATGCGAATTGGAATTGCGTCAGGAAGTTACTAATTCCTCCTTGTTCACTGATTTCAAAGAATACGAGGGTGCAAAATTAACACGACCTCCTCAAGATTTTTTAAACTCCTTAGAGTGTCTTGAAACTAAATTTATTTCTCTCTTTTCAGAACAGTATTTTCACAATGATTGTGAAACCGAAATTTACAATAATCTACGGAATGAATTTGACTACAACTGTTGCGGGAAGAAGGATATAGAATATCTAACTAAATTCTCTATAAGAGTAAGAGTAGACCATATTTTAAAAAAATTTAATAAAAATAATAAAACATTTAATAATAAGCTAAAATTACTTAGTGTTACACATATGTAATTTTTTAATAAAAATATAGAAAAAATAATATTTTGGTTTCTTTTAATGTATCACCCTGTACACCAATTTTCAATTTCTTCTATCCCTTTTTCACTGCCGTCTTTTTATTGCCGTCTATTTTTCGTGTCGGTGTGACTACTGATAAGAAATATGTTCAACCACGTGGAGAGTGACCCTACTCATTATGGATATACTCTGCTCTCAACTTCCTCGACTGAAAAGATTCCAAATTAATCACACACACGAAAAAAACCCAAAATTCTCCCTTGTCCACCCCCACTACTGGCCACAATTCACACTAAAAAAGCAAAAAACCAAAACAAATATGGAAACGTGTCTAAAGCGTTCAGCTGGTCGTTGATTTTAGTTGGCTTATCAGTCACATTTCGCGTTTTACAAGTGTAAGCCAAAAATAAGAGCAGGAAGAAAAAACAACAACCGCAGTCTCAGTTTCGGACACCCTAATTCAATCTGCATAGCGAGTTGTTTTTTGAGGTTTTCTCCTCGTTTTCGATTCGCCTTTTTTCTCGTAAACAAGTTAATTGTCAAATCAAGTTGCGCTGGCTACCAAATTGAATCAAATTCAGTTAGCAGCACCAAAAGTCTTCCCCTCTTTACACAATCACAGAGAAGAAGAACAACAAACACGCAAGTTTGATGTTTTTTTTTTTTTTTTTCAATTCTATTTATCAAAGAAGAAAGAAAACGTAAATAAATAAAATAAAAAAAAAATCAATCGAAGGTCAATCAAGTGATAATTAAAATAAAAAATAAAAATAAAGAAAAAGAACAACATTTCACTGTGATACGCTTCATATTTTTGTTGTTTTTTTTTGGATGGATTCCACAACAGAAGCCAACAAACAACAACAAAGTCACTTAATCGATTTGTTGTTGTTTTTTTTTGTTATTTTTTTTTTTCTCTCGTTTCGTGTCGTAGTAGTGTGTGCCCGTGGAGGGCTAAATTATCTTTCGCTAAAAATAACAACAAACACACATAAGAGAACTATTACCTCGAATTACTACAACTACTGCGAATGGAAGAAAAGTGAAAGCCTAGTGCTAAGTGTTGTAGTGTTGTAGTCGTCTAATATTTTTAGGATCAAAAAATTGATTTTTGATTGAGGACTGGCAGCGTTTTTTTGGTGTTTTTTTGGAGGAAAAATTAAAGAAACACGCGTTACCGTTGATGATTTGTGCTGATGAGCGTGAACAGTCAGTTAATGGATTAGATGACCTTTCCCCGGTGAGAGACAATAGATCATGTGAAATTATTTATGAAGATAAAAACTATAGAAAATATGAGATAGCGCAGCACGTTGGTTGAAGGTTTCCTCGGAACGAGAAATTGTTATTTTGTTTGTCAGCAGCAGCTAGTGACGACTGCATACTTACGGCCGGTAGTGTTCAGTTTTGTAAGTTTTTTTTTTTTTTTTATTATTTATTTAATGACCTTTTGGGAAACAAGTGTGTAAAGGTTATAAACTGTGTGAATCTTTTGTCGTTTCCCTGTGAGAATAATTAATGTGGCAGCACACTTTGTCGGTGTGGTCTGATGCTAATCTGTTCACAGTGATTTGTAGCAACGTGTGTCAGCTCATTCCCTTGTCTTCAACTGTTCTGTAGTAAGTTTGCTAAGGGCGGGTCATTCTTGTCTCAGCTCGGGGTAGAGGATTCTTTTGGATGGCATATGGTGTGTCTTATTCGGATGGGGACAAGTTTCTGACCCTGAAAGAACTGTTCATTCCAGGCAAGGTTCGACTATGGCCTGGAAGTAGAACATTCGTAAGTTAGAGTCTAAAGCTCTATACGTTCAGTCAAGTCTACCAATGTGTCCCAAATGTCTGACAATTGTGTGAACTACCTATTTTTGTCTGACAATATTGAAAGAAAACCATTGTTGAGCAATTGCCAGACCGCCATCTGACATTTGTCAGGAGTGGAATCCTCTAAGATTGATGGTCAAAGTTTATGATCACACTTTGTGTCACCTTAGAGAGAGCAAAGGGAATGACTGTCAACAATCCACTATCACCTTAGAGGATTCCACTCTAGGTATCTGTCAATTGGGTGAACACTCTTTTTGTCAGGCCATTTCAGACGTTTAGGACATTTTTGTAGATACATTGTCATTAGCTTCGTACATCTGACAATTTCCTGTAAACCGCTTTTGTTGTGTTCAGTGATATATTTTGGATGCGTAGTATGAGTTGATCGCTACTGCGTATTGGTACTATGTTATTTTTGTGTCAAGTTTGATTAGGTGATGTGGGAATGAGTAATGATAAGACAGTGAGTGACGGAGAATTTCTTTATCTGCCGACAGGGTAGCCAATCCTTCGTTCAAACAGTACGGCAACTGCGTGGTATTTTGAACTTTTTCAGGCTTTTCAATTCAGTACAGCGATTCGATACAAATTTAGTATGTTGTTCGGAGCATTTGAGACCGCAATTGGTGAAGCCCTTCGACTCTTAAACTGATCAGTCTTAGGCCTCACGAGCAAGTACTAAGGGTGTTACCAGTATTGTTTATGAAGAACGAATATCTTGGCCCAGCAGTCATTTAATAGCGCGAAATGCCTTCCACAACATGCAAAACTTTTGTTCCAATCGAGACATTTACCGAAAAAAGTTTTTTTTTAAATTCTATGAGTCTGACAATGGATCTGCAAGTATCATTGTTAGACAATGCCCGGACCAGCCATCTGAGAGTAAATTGTCAGGAATTGTCTCAAAAACTAACAACCAAGTGCACTGACATTGAAAAAATGTTTGTCATTGTCAGCTCATTGACAGTTCGTTTGCAGCGATTGTCAACAAATTTGTAGACTTGTGAATATTATCCGATCTTACATGCGTCTGAACATTGCTTAGGGTGGTAGCATTTGGCCGACAATTGACAAAGAAAGCTGTTGACTTCCTCGACCTCCTGACTCTTCTTCTTGTGTAGCATTTCGCACTCGATTTATGCTAGCTCTAAACGTCTACTCTATCTTAATGGCAAGCTTACATATCTGCTGTAATGAACCCAGAAACAACAACGCTTGGGCATAAACACAGACACAGACAGTTTGTAGTACCTGCAAGCTACAGTATAGAACCCAAACTAGAACCTTGTGGCAGTCCGCTTGTGACAGTTTCTTTTTTTTGGCAGAAGTATTTTTACGCTCCACGCATAGTTCGGGACTGTCTTCGCAATGTAGCATTTGTACTGTTGGGGGCTCGGCCCGATCTATGTGTGCTACAGGGTGACCAAATAAGAACTATACGAAAAAAAGTTGAAATAAAAGAACAACGGTGTGAGATATACAATTTATTCTGGTTTTATTTTGAAGCTACATTCACGCCGTTACATGTAGAATAACACATCATTTAAATACTTTCGCTGGCAGGTTTCAAGCCGTCGGTCCAATTCTGGCGTTCAAAGTGGTTGGCTTGATAACATAGACAAAGGACTTGACAGAGAAAATAATCAAGTGGTGTCAAGTTGCATGATCGCGGCAGCCAATTGATTAGATAACCCATAACTCCTTCACAACTTTGAGCGTTGCATCGCTTGAATGGCATGACGCTTCATCTTGTTGGACCCACAGCTCGAATATATCGATATTGTCTAGCTCTTCCTCATTCCTCATTCCTCATTCCTCAAGAAATAAGGTCCGATAATGCCGCCTAATACTTGTCTATTGTGCTCGCTTGTTGACATAGCCGCTGAGCAAAAAATGAGCCTCATCCGAGAATATGACTTTTTGACCAAAATCCGGATCTCCAGCCAACATTTTCAGCGTCCAATTAGCAAACTCACGTCGTTGTCTATGGTCGTCCGGTTTCAATTCTTGTGTCAGTTCAATCTTTTATAAATGTAGTCCCGAATTCAACCGCAAAATTAGCCGGGTTGGCACTCTGGCGATGCCCAATTCAACTACATTTCTGAGTCTTTTTTGGCTCAGTTGGCTATGTTTTCTTCATTTCGCAACAATCTCTGTCTGGTTGGTGACTTAAGGTCCAAAAGAGTATACTCACCTTCGGCTAGCGTGAAACGATGCATTATGGTATAGCAAACCTCACTGAATATTTTGACAGCTGAATGTCAATGGTAACTTTGACAGTTGGTGAAACATCACAAGTGGAAAAAGTATCATTGCCATCTGGTCACCCTTTACTACTATAAGCTGCGTAAAAAAACAAAGAAAGTCCAGGCATGCACATCCAGGCTAGAGGCGAGGCTCGATGCTATAACGCTGTCTGCACCAACATACTTAATAAATTTTTTACTGTGATTTTAGTACTTTTTTAGTACCCCTATAACAGATGTTAGATTACGTATGTGTAATAATAATTAAAGTTTCTTTTTTGCTAACAACTTATAGTATTTATTTTCATGTTCGTACTAAAAAGCAGTACGCTCCTACTTCGCCCGGTCGTTTATTTATCTAATAGCGCAATAAAATCGTTAGCCACATTCGTTTAGTATTCACTGACTATCAACTGATTTTACTACGACATTCTAGAGTCTTAGTCGAAGCGATAATTATTTCTCAGATAAAACACTTATACAGGTTCTTTAGTACTTTTCTTTTTTTTTTTTTGGTTTTTGTAAATAAAATGTCGATAAATATCATTCGCCACAGTTCGCATGTGTTTACGTGGCTATGTTGTGTCGCATAATTAAGCCATATTCTCATTCGTTCTAGCGGCTCGGCTGTAAGCAAATTGTTTTCTAATATTGTTTACGTTTTAGTGGCATTTCTTGGTCTGATCGTGCGGCTGATCTGCTCCGATGTTATGGTTTATCTCTTTTGTTTTTGGTTCAAAAATTTGTTATAGATTCTTTTGGTAAACAAAAACAAGAATAAAGTCTCGGTGGATACAATTGTTTTTGAGTTAAGAACGTGCTGTGGTACACTCGTATGTAGGTGTTTTACTTTTTCTCTTTATTTGTTTATTTTTAAACGACGAGTGTGATCTTTTGTTGGAAAAGATTGTGATTTTGGTTATTATTTTGTGTTATTATCGCCGTGACGTTGTTTAGAACTGGGCACCGACCAAACCAGATTTCTTTTTTTGTTTGTGAGTTGTTTTGAGAGCATTTTCGGTCGGCATTCTCGATTTGAAACAAATCATTTTGTTTACTTAAATTTTGGAATACAGTACGTGAAGGGGAGAAATATAATTTAGTACTGAAATGTAGGGTGATTGGACCTTTGCGGGTGTGTTGTGGAACAAGTTTTTGAGGAAAGTGTCTCGAAGAATGCGGATTTCGTTATACGAGGAGGTCAATGGACGAATGAGGTTCGTGTAAGTACTAAAAATGGTTTAAGCTAATGAATACATTAAGTTTTCTTGTTGATGATGAATGTCTTGAGGAATTTCCGGACGATAGGGTTATCTCTGTTATTGTTTGCAATTTTTCAGCGCTCATTGGGTGGTTTTAGCTTTGTTGTCGTATTCCAATTTGGTTTCAATTGAATTTTAGTCAGTGCCATGTACGTGCCTACTAGTCAGCTCCATGATCGCTCTTCGGATCAAAAGTGATCGCAGACTTGGGTACTTTTAGACTTTACCAAGTTTGTTCATGGCTTTGTTGTGTTTTTCAGTAAATATCTTGGCGGAAACTCAACTGATTCGATCTTTCAGTGGAATAGTATGTGTTCCACAAGTTTCAGGTCTTAGACCACAACTATTTTCCTTTCACAATATGAAGGTTGCGAGGAGGTGGGTCGTCGTGACTCAGTGATTAGTGTATGGATCCCATGGAATCTCGCGCCAAATATTAGTTTTATTTGTAATATAAAGATGCCCAACACAGTGTGGCATTAAAGATAGACAGTCTTTCTTGACAATGGATCTATTACCTCAGGAATATGAACAGAGTTCCCATCTCTTTTTTTTAACAAATATCCAGGCCCTTTCCAACCATTTCGGTGTACTCAACAAGAAGCGCTCTTAGGTAAGATAAAAAAAAAAACAGGAAAAGTCCAGGAAGACATGACATCAATTAATGGAAAGCCCCGGCTAAGGCGATGGCATAATATTTATACTCAAGAGAAAACGTGATTAGAAATCCAAAAGTTTTCTCACATTAAAGCAAGATAGACGCGGAGCTTGTCAATCAAAACGATTGATTAAAACGTGGAATGCATTTAACACTGCATTGCATTAGACTGGCACCAGGAAATGCATGCAATTATATCATGCGAAGTTCAAGTTGGGAGTAACTATCATAGTTGCACTGTGAAATCTTAAATTCCTTCGGGATGTCTATCAAGGAATGTCTGGAAACAACTTTAACTGCCGACTGTACACCCAAACTGGGTCTTAGTATGGGGTATATCCAGTGCGGAGTGAAAGAGTCCAGTGTCTTCCAGGGTGGATTACTAGCACAAGGTTATGTTGTATCCTCTTCAAAGTTGGTTCTTCAGAGCTAAGAGTAGCTCTCTAGGTTGTAAGCTCTAGGGTTGCAGTGCAAAAACTCCGAACTCTGTTCACACATCCACCTCCAACCTGCTCCTATTGCAGCACAATGTTAAGTAGCTGCTGTATCGGGTGTGTTACATACCAAGTTCGTTGCACTGAGCTATGTTTCCTGGTTACAATAAATCACTTTGAATTCACTTCCTTTAGTAACTTACATTAATTAAGTCCCGGTATCCCTTTGTGGGTCCTAGGGCCTCGACAATGCTTACGCGCCATCGTGTGCGCCCTCTCGAAATGTGTCTCAGTTCTCCCCAACTCTTAAGAAAACTTAAGGTACAATAACTTTCGATAGTGTTGAGACATTGCAGCTTGCTGTCAACTTGTTTTGTGTATAAAATATTTACTTGTTTAGATAGCGTTTCAGTTCAAGGTGCACCTGGACCCCCTCCAGTTAGTGGGATCTTTGGCGAACTGCCTTCAAATGCGCAGATTGCTGCTGCTTTTGTTCCAATTTTCGGAAACGTACCCATGACAGCTCGCGGTGTACTGTCAATTATGTCAATTTCATGAGTTTCGGAATATTGTACTTAAGAATTTGGCACGATTTTCTCAAGTCACCTTGTCTTATACTTTCATGACATCAAAGTTGTCGGTGAGGTTGTTTCCTATCTTGCTGGAGCATCAAGCATTCTCTATCGTCAACCTGCACAAGTGAACGAGTTTGGCAGTCATGGCTCTGTACACCTCATCTCTATAAATTCTCTTCTCAGTCATGGGCTTAAAGTTGAGAAAAAAGTGGCTTGTTACGATTTCGGGTTGTCCCCTGGATTTGCCGAATGGTAATACTTGATCTGTTGTGGACTTCCTGGGTCAGAGAGGGGCTAATCACCTAGTTGACAGAGACAGATTGCGTAGTCTAGTGGTTCTTCTTCCTTGTGGTTCGGGCCAACAATACTGAGGAGAGGACTGAACCCTGGGGTGCACCAGTTTGAGATAGAAATACATAAATTCGTCGAATGGCAACTTGTGTTGACTGTTTACTTAAAATAATTGCAATTCATGATGAGAAGATGATATCAAAGGCAACTTCTCGGAATGAACACTTAGGTACACCATAAGGTTGCCTGTGGAATGTTGTTGACGGAAACCCTGTCCTAGGGGATGGTTTCTTTCAAGATATCTCATGAGATGGGAACTGGGCACTGATGTAAAGCCTATGAGGTACACCATAAGGTTGCCTGTGGAATGTTGTTGACCGAAACCCTGCCCTAGAGGATGGTTTTTTTCAAGATATTTGATGAGATGGGAACTGGGCACTGATGTAAAGCCGATGGGTATGTTGTTTGAAGAGCGTGGTCGCCGTATTTATGGACGGCTGGACTTCGCCTAGAGATTGCATAAAGCCTTATCCAGAGTAGAATAAACCTCATCAAAACAAGAACCATCTCGTCTGAATATTTGTTACTATTGGCAGAAGGTAGAGTAGAGTAGAGAAGGTAGAGTTTGCAACTAGCAAATAGGCTTTTTGTTGGAAGTCAGTGATATTTTGATTGTTGTGGACAAGGACTGTATGTATGAACCTGTAACTTGAAAGATTCTATTCCACTTCATGTGCCTTATACTTAGCTACAAACAGTCCACATTAAAACCCCAACCATGAGGTTTTAATTATCATACAAAATAAACATTTTCCACGAAATAATAAACAACAACTTCACCTTCTATAGTTATTTACATTTTTTTTTCTCTTTTATTTGCAGATACGGCTGCTATGGATCCGATTTTCTACTCCCCAAGCAATGGAATTCCATCGGAAAGTAAACTGGCAACATACATGGTGAGAAAGGAATTTCCAATCCTAACTATTCTTAGAGCACCGACACACCACTATTATTCATCACACATCCTCCTTTAACCCTCTTTTCTAATTGTTTTCATATCTACACACCCTACTTGACAAATGCTGTGTACATATCCCGCTTTTTAAAATTGTTTCATAACAAGATGCTTGTTTTTTACATAACCGTTTCCATTCCATAATTCATTGTTATAACTATACCGCTGTGTACATACGCGAGAGCCTACTGCAAATTCATTTTTGTGGAAATGTGTAGATAAACAGAGAAAACGAATGCAAATTGAAAACAACTTGATATGTAAATAAACTTTGGGATTTGTATATGTTTTTGTGTGCTGAAAAGTGGAATGGGTGTCTGCCGCCCGGTGGGCCGGTGGGCCGGTGGAATTTAGATTTAACACCGAATGGACGAGCCTCCATGAGTTCAAAATATTTATAGTTTGTACTAATGATTGGTGCAACCAGTAGTTTGTGACTAGGAGTCGATTACTTTTTTTAATTGCAGAGAGTCTTAAACAGGCCTACGAGTGCCTTATGTAGAACTGAGCTCAAGCAAGGTCAGCAATGGCAGGTTTTAACTTTGGCAGGACGATGTGTCAATCAGCTGTGATGACCAATGTTTGAATGTTCGAGGTAAAGGGACTTTTTTTTAGATCAATCTTTGACACACCATCTAGCCATACCAAGAAGAACAGCAGAAAACAGCTTGTCGTTGACTGTGGGTGTCGGTATAAATAGAAACATCTCACAGCCGATTTATTAGATTCATTAAGGAGAGGGTGACGGCCTTTTGAATTGCCTTCATTTCTGCTAGAATTCGGCCGAGAGATTTATCCGATCCACAGATCACTTATTTTACATGAGAAGCTATATAGACTTCTTGACTCTTTCTTCTAAGTTCGACTGGAGGTTGTGCTACGACCTTGAATATTAAAAAGTACTGCGGGTGACTGCAGTTCAAAAGGGGCACAGTCTCGCTCGGATGTTGACGAATCCATTGTGTACTCCGGTGTGGGATACCTGAAGAAAAAAAATTGTCCATCAGATTAGTCCATGGCAGGAGCAGCTCTCTTGAAGCAGCCAGTTTTCTTTATTTTAGGGTGGCTTTAGGGGTCATGTTAGCGAGGTCGTTGAAAGGCACTGATAGAGGCTTGGGCGTTCGCAGAGAAAGTCTGCTGTGTCGCCGCAGTATCTGCATGGATCTGCCATTGGGTTGTGGGCTGTGAAGACACCAATAAGGAGGGTCAGATGTGGCCTATTGAATGATAGGATTTCTCTGGTCCTTTTATCGTTGTATTGGGCCGAAAGTAGCGTCGAAACACGACCCGAGGAAAGTGCGATCCACCAAGCGCTGACCATGTTGCAGAAGTTCAAGGAGATTTTAGCAGTTTGACCATATGTCTCAGAATCGAGTAAAGTGTGATCCTGAGCCTCGAGGTGAAGATATGAGTTCATCTTCTCATCTTTTGAGCAATTTCGAGTTGTTCGAATCTTGCACATAGTCATTGTAAAATGGTTTATTTTCGGGAATGATGTCTCTGTCGTGTTGACAGGCTTTTGTCTCGAACTATTGGCATTCTATGTCAACTATGGACTATGTACTACACTGTGGAATGGACTTGGGATCCCTGGCTAGCTAGTCAGTTTAAAACAAAAAAAAAGTGGATTGGGACGCCTGTTCATCTGTGCTTCGGTATAGACCGATGATTTTTTTTTTTTTGGTTTTGACTAGGACGTGTCGCAACAAACGCGATTAAAAAACAGTCGAAGAGCTTTGGGTTTAGACTTAGATATTTGTGAGCTATTTATAGTGCCTTTGATGTGTTTCACTCTTCACTGGATTGTGTACTGGTTAGTGTCTATCGTCTGATATACTCAATGTTCAGAGCTGCTTCTGAACTCTGCAGTGGCCTCTTAACATGCTTATTTGAATGCAGAGTTTCCGACAGGTTGCAAATCAGTTTCCCAGAATTTTTATGTCCTGTGTTTGTAGATGTATGTCAAGTCGAAGTGTTATCCTAACCCTGAGGAAGGTTCCTATCCCAAACATGCTAGTTCGATAGCTACTTTGATTCCTTCTAGTTCTATGAATTGTGGGGCTTAGTAAAGGATACTCGTACCTTTGTAAGTCTAGCCCAGTTGGTTAATCTTAGCTAGACACTCGCTGACAGGCAAGAATATGGACACCGAACCTTGATTTCTGGTCAACTGGGTGTTGTTTGGGTTGGACATGTCACATTCAATGCTTCGGTGTTAAGTCTTAGAGACATTGTAGCTGTACGTGTTCCTGCCTATACTCGAATGGAATAGTCGTTTGATTTGAAGATCAAACTTTGTATGGCCATTGTAATCTTAGATTTTGTCAGAATTTTCTGCCAGAGGTGTCAATAGTGACGAAGAGTGACTTTCGATGATGATTACAAATTTTTGAAATTTTTATTGAGAATTTCTTGACCTTAATCAAGATTTGCTAAGTCAGAGGTCCTATACGGCTTGTAGCTCCACTGACCACTCACGTAGATTGTATTTCCCAGAATGTCTTGGAGAACTTTACAAGTATGACTCTTTAGAGGGTTTAGCGATTTAAGGTCTGCTGTTAGCCTTCTTTTGACGGTTTAGTAAGAATGTCTGTTCATTGGAAAAGTACGTTTGAATACTGGTCACGTTCCTCGCATTGACTTGCTTACAGTTGATCTGTTTGGTTTGGTCATCTAAGATTGACAAACAATATCGTATAGCTGGTTCCTTCACTAGATGGCAGTAAGTATGTTTACGTAACCCTGGCGCCATCTTGTAACCAAACCCAATAACTGCCTTAAATTATTTATTAGAGCCTTGCGTTTATTGAATTCGTTTCGGTAGGAGTTACCTGCTCGCACTCCAGTGAAAAGCATGTCAAGCTCATTCTAATAATAGTACAGGCCCATAGGTGGTCCGTAATTATATTTTATTAATGTTAATTAAATCGGAATTTAGACTCAAAATAAAAAATGCTTTATTGTAAATTGTATCTTAATTTCATGGACAACGATAATTCGAGAATATAAACGCTAAATGGTACAGCAAGACAATTTTATATTCTCTTCACCCAGTCACAAGCTGTGTTAGGCAACTATAAATCGATTAGCAATCCCGGCTGGTGCTGGAAGTGGCCAAGAGAACCGGTGGTAGTTATCACTCTTACATTAGTTGGAATTGCGCCTAAGGATGATGTTAAATGATGTCTCTTCTTCATTCTCTTTTAATGGGAACGTAACGATGCTAGGGAACGTAGACAGAGTTGTAGTTGCAAAAACAACAACAGGACTTTAATCACTGTGTATACTATATGTATGTAGGTAGGTGCTGTTGTTCAGGCATCAATAAATCACGTTTCATCCGCATCAGGAACAACATGGCCGGTACCAGTAAAACACTGTTGTTGCAACCACTTAATGGTTGTTTAATTCATCATGCAGCAGAGATATTCTTTAATTCAGTGAAAATGTTAAATTGATTTCGAAAACCGTCAACTAACACTGACACATACACAAACATACACACACACGTAAACGTTATGTCTATCCGTCTATCTTTCCATTCGAAATAGTACCTGTAAATTATTCATAATAAATAAAACATGGGTCACGACGAATTCGAATCTTTGATGCAATTCCATCTGTAACATGATTACGGACGATGACGGAAGATTTTCACCACTTCACCTCCTACACAGTTACACAGACTCTAATATACATATGTATATATCTGTATGTATAGTGGTCGTTAAGTGAATTCAACTGTGCTCTCTCTCTCTGCTGTCTGCAGTGAATGCAAATGCATTCATTTCCATTAAAATCAATTCGTCGACATCCACAACGTTTTCATCCGGCGAAAGAGATCAAAACAAAATTGTGTCATTTAAAAACTCACGTTTTTTTTTTACAGTTACGGGAATGGTAAATAGAGTCTTGAAAAAAAAAAATACGGAAAACGGATTAGTCCGAAAAAAAAAAGTGAAAAAGCAGACATGGCGTTTAGCTACATCTATGTAGGTGGTTTGGAACATACCCTATTCGGTTGGTATCATTGGACGCACTCGTATTGTTACTGACAGTTACTTGGCAGACAAAGTGTCAAAATGTTTGGGACTTTCACTGACGTTTCAGGAGGGTGCTCTGTCACTACTTAGGTAGACCAACAGTGGGTAGACCACGTAACTTTTAAGTCATCTTGCAAACGATAACAACGAACGCTGTCGTCTGTTTCTTCGACAGTGTTTGACAGGTTTTAGGTTTTATTTGCAGGAAAAGCTGATTCATTAAACCGGTATCGCCTAAACGATTCTCGTTGTACGTAATTTTCGAAAGGTAACCCTTGTTCGGACCACTAAAAATCCGTAGGTTTCTGTCCAAAGCGGGAAACTCACAAAGTATCTGCAGATTTTTTCTGGAACTCTACGTCTAAGTGTAAATAGAGAACAGGGGCTCTTCATCAAAATTCGGTAAAAGACTGTATGTCAATGTGCTTGCGAACATGTAAAAAAGTATATTCCTTGGGATCATGATGGTTTCTTATATCTAGTGACTTCCAAGTCTTCAAATCCACTTGTCTCTACAACTATTGTTCTTGCGTATCCTTTGCAAAAAAAAAAGCTTTAAACTCGAACCTTCCAATCCAATATTTGTGTCGAAGACTGATGATCAGTTGGAGTCCCTATCATGAATGGCAATGGAACTCTGCAATGACTAGTCAGAAAGTGGATCAACATCTCAGATACTAAAATTGTTATCGACAGTTCCAAACCAGCTAACACTCAAAGTCAAAGGACTGAGAGCTTAACTATCTGTGTGATTTATGTGTGATCTTTGGAAGTTGTGTCAGATGCACTCTCTGGCACAGAGCTCTACGGCAAAAGCGCCTGATTGAAAGCTTAAAGTAGAGTCTCTTCAAAGCCAAGACAGGTTGTCGTTTGGGTTCGAGAACTCTGACAAATTGACCTATCAATTGAAAGATTGAAGAATTGACACAAAGTCAACCTTACTTAGCTGTCAATATATGTTTTCCAGCTTCGTAGAATTTGATTCGCAGTGTCTTTGAGTTCTTTTTAGAGTCTGCATACATTTGTATGTCTCCTGAGTTGTTCTTGGAATTTATTTGTTTTGTACCAAGTGCTGGCACTCAAGGGTCATGAATACCTGCATGAACTCAAGACACATCTTGGGCGCTAGATATTGGCATACGACTAGGGTTATATACACCTTTATGTAATATGACGGAAATGCGGAGTGAAGATAGGATAGCTTTTTAGGCTTGAAACTCAGGCATTGCTAGGTTTCAGTACGTACTCTATGGCTGGTGTTGAGTTGGATTGTTTTGGTGCTGCTATACTTCTTTTTTTTTAAATTAGTAGCAGCTTACACTGTCTGAACTTTTGCTTAGCTATTTTGCCCCTACTAAGGCAATCTGTCTCCGCAAAACTGGGAAATTCTCTATCACAGGGGCGAAAGGGTTACTGTTCGAATATATTTTTGGAAATGGACTATGGTCAGATATGTTTACCATGTCTGCCGTGGCATGGTATACAATTTAGAGTGACTTTCTTATCCATGGCTGGTTTATTAAATATTCCCCCTGGTTGATCGCATAGATTGGATAGTGGTTTGGAGGTTTTACTTAAAACATAGGCACACGTTTTAGAATGTCTACTTCTTGGCATGGTTCTCTAACATTCACGCCCTAGCTTCCAAATTTCCTAAGAGTCATATTTTAACTCAAGTTTACTCCACGATAAACCAGCCTTTAAGTCCTCTATTCCTCAGAATGACAACCTAAACGATGAATGCCTATCTTCTACAATAATATTTCGCAACGAATAAGAGGCGCCGTAATTATTGCTTCAGTCTAATGTGCGGGCTCAAGGCCTGCACTCCATCTAATAAATATTCGAGAGTATAGATTGTCTTTAGAAAGCTCCTAACATCAGCCCTTCGGAAACCCATTGTTACTTTGAGCCCTAGATTTTTACGACGTCTACAGATTTGGCTGCAAAGGTTCTCTGAGATAATGTCTTTACCAAATCCGTTCTTAATTTTGAAAACGTTCTTAAAAACCTTAGTCTAGACATTGTAGACGCTCACTTTGTTTTTTCCAATATAAAGGAACTGCAGTCGTATTAAAAACTAGATAAGTAGTTCGATGGACGCCGTGGGTCAGTGGTTAGTGCGTTGGACAATGAAGCAAGAGGTTCGAGGAATCCCAGTCGGGGAACACCTAAAAGTTTTTCACGGCCGCACCTTTCGCGAGCGTCTGACAAACATCCGAGAGTACAACTGTCCTGAGAAAGCTTCTCAAATAACAAATTGCCCTTCCGACACGGTATTGAACAGTAGGCCCCTTCCATTCGTGTAAAGAATATAACGCGCACAACACGAACGGTTGTGAGAAGCTAGGCCTTGGGTCCCATCGACCTGTTGCGCCAAGTTTTTATTTTTATTTTTTAAGCAGTTCGATGGGCAAGTCGCCTGTGGTGTTAGGAATGTAACCAATGTGAATCTTGGAGTCTGTCCGCCTTCAAGCTTGACTTCCAGCCATTGATGTGTAGAAAACCATGCATTATGGCTTATCATGCCGCTATAGACTTCGAATGATTTAAAATAGCTCCAGGTTGACTCGAAGGCGTTTCACAACACTGGTGTCGAATCCACTCGCAAGGATCAGCCTGTTTTATGTTTGACTGCAGGGAGCTACTCTTTTCTTTTGATATTCGTCAACTAGTATAACTAGTTTCTCATAGTTTCGGGAGTGTGGCACAGACATCTATATTTCAAACAACCAGCACGCGGGTAAAAGCCAACAAATCTGGTAGAAATAGTACGTTTCTGTAGGGTTTCGTGACTGAAGAGTTCTTTATATCTACAGCTCGTGGCTGATAGTATGTACATATGTATATCTTTCCCGGATATAATAGCCTTCCCAACTATGTATGTCAATGCCATATTTTGCGATACGATGTATCAGTACAAATCTAGATAACGTTAATACTATACAATTGAAAGTTACTATACAAAACAAGCACACGTGATAAGAAACAAATTGTATAAATTAAAGAAATATCTCCTTGAAAAATCATGGAATAATAAATTTATTTAGCGCCATCAACCATAACGATATCACTTAACAAATATAAATAAAAAAAAAAATAAAAATACAAAATCACGAAAATTGAGTCCTCGTTCTACTTAACCGCGCAACACTTTTTTTTTTTGGTTTATTTTTTTGCAAATTTGTTGTAATAACAAAGAAATGAGAATACAACTTAAGTCTATAACTGGGTCATTGCTCAGTGGCCAGAACGACCAAGAGCAATACCGCTCTATATAGGTAGGTATTGCCAAATAAATTTGTCATGATATTCAGTTTAATTGAAATTTAGCTGAATCATCACATCAGGAGGAAGGCAGACGAGGCAGTAGCGAAAGGAAAACGTGGAAAAAGATATATATTTTTTTTTCAATAAACCAACCGTCACCCGGTTGGACAGAATCGTCTGTCCCGGCATACCAGTTCGGATGGCGGTCTGGTCTAAGTGATTCAATTTGATTGATTTGCCGTGTGAAAATTAAGTGGGTTGCCAAAAATTAAATTACCCCACTGAGAGACAGAGAGAGAGTGTGATAGAGAAAGGGACTTTGCATATCCATTTCCTGTGAAAACTGCGTGACGGTGTGTCTATCCGTATCTATTCGTGTAAATGATTAATCCATTCCAATGGCTGAATCAGAAAATCAGACAAAATCGTGATCATGAGAACTACTTCCGATTGTTGTTTTGTTATTTTCTTGTTGACGATTATTTATTGCAATTTGGATTCGATTAAGCGGCTCTTTTTGCACTGCACGTTGCAGCAAGCTTAGTTAAATGAAAACAATTAAAAGCAGCGTACTCTGGGCATAAAGTGGTTGTTGTTTGTAATGAACCAATTGTCGGCGTTATTTGTTATTATTTGCTGTCCATACTCGTAGATAAGTAACTAGGAAGTGGTTTCGATTTATGTATCAGATATTGTTAACGTTTGTGTAAGGTTGGTTCTAACCAGCATATGTGTTCTGTGGTTAAACAAGATACAGTGCCATGTGATGGTGTTAAACGTGACAATGTTGCTGAATAATATCTTCTGCCAACGACATTGGTTTTGAAATTGTTTTTTGTTTTTCTTTCGTTCGTGTGCTCGTGGATAAAGGTGTTTATATTTGCAGTCTACACGAATAAAATGGTAAAGTAACTATCACACGATTTAGATTCGCTTTGAGATATCATTTGAACATTTTACACGATTTGTTGTTTATTACTTTTCATGTTTAAGACCTGAGCAGTTGGAGGTGAGAGGCTCTTCATAGCTTTGGACTTTGCTGGACTAAATGTAATGTAAATGTCCTCATTTCGGTACATACATATGTACATGCATATCAGGAACGTGCGACTGTCATGAAAATCTTTGTCCAAAAGAAAGACTAACACGAATGCTTGCTTCGTCCTAGAGACTTGAGTTTCCCAGTCCTATTGAACATGAGGCTTGGCTTTGCAAATTGTTGAACTGAATTTTGTTGACTGACACGAATGCTTGCTTCGTCCTATGTAAGGATATTCTGTCAGCTATTTTCACAGTGATTTTTGAAACAGAGACTTGAGTTTCCCAGGCCTATTGAACATGAGGCTTGGCTTTGCAAATTGTTGAACTGAATTTTGTTGACTGACACGAATGCTTGCTTCGTCCTATGTAAGGATATTCTGTCAGCTGCTTTCACAATGATTTTTGAAACAGAGACTTGAGCTTCCCAGTCCTATTGAACATGAGGCTTGGCTTTGCAAATTGTTGAACTGAATTTTGTTGACTGACACGAATGCTTGCTTCGTCCTATGTAAGGATATTCTGTCAGCTGCTTTCACAATGATTTTTGAAACAGAGACTTGAGCTTCCCAGTCCTATTGAACATGAGGCTTGGCTTTGCAAATTGTTGAACTGAATTTTGTTGACTGACACGAATGCTTGCTTCGTCCTATGTAAGGATATTCTGTCAGCTGCTTTCACAATGATTTTTGAAACAGAGACTTGAGCTTCCCAGTCCTATTGAACATGAGGCTTGGCTTTGCAAATTGTTGAACTGAATTTTGTTGACTGACACGAATGCTTGCTTCGTCCTATGTAAGGATATTCTGTCAGCTGCTTTCACAATGATTTTTGAAACAGAGACCTAGTCCTATTGAACATGAGGCTTGACTTCTGTCAATCTTATGCTTTTTCAAAGTGCAGTTCTATATTAAACTAGTCTAACTCGTGGATGTCTTGAGATCGGTTGATGCACATGGAGATACTGTGTCAGGAATAACAAAACTTCCATAATTTCTTCGTGACGTGAAAAAGCGTGTACAGAGCCAGGATGGAAGTTTCAGACAGCGGTAGTATTGGTTAGTCCATGATGTCTTTATCTTGAATGCAGTTCAACAGTTTAGTGACAAAAGCATTGCAATCCATTTCAACTTCTCTCTTCAAGAGAACAGAGGGGTAAAAGTGGTTCCTGAAACCAGCAATGATGCTTGCATATCATGATATAGTCAGACCACTCCTAATGTATGAGGTTTGTTGTGTTGTGAGGTGGAAGGCAACGACAAAAGCACAAATCAGTCTATATTCCCATCACAGCTGGTATGTGCACTATGACCACAGCTTCGCTCGCTTCCTAGTACAGCTCTACAGATTATAAGCAGGTAATAGTGAGCATGGGGTCATTAACGTGAAGCTATTTGAAACCAGTCAGCGAAATATTTGCCCAATTGTCTAAACGGAAGAAATCTTTAGCACCTTTAGCTTCGATATGCTATTCGAAGTAATGAAGAGAATTGCCAAAGGCTGGTAGTTTCCTTCGAGAATAAAATTGCATTGCCATTACCATTACACTTTTGGACACACGAGGCTCTATTCGTACTCAAAGTCTGGGTTGCTGTCTGGGCTGACAATCAGACTCTAGGGTCTTACTGCACACCATTTGAAAGAGTCTGGAACTTCAGCCTAGGTGATGTGGATATTGTGGACGCAGAACAATGTCTTTTTTTGCCTAGAAGCTGAAGCGTTTGCAGTTTATTTCTCAGCACACGCAGGAGTATTTTCCAAATAGCTATCAGACTAAGAGAATTCTGCAGATACGGGTGTTACCCCGAGTGTTTTTAAGACTTAAGCAGAAGCTTCACCAAAAGATTGTACTTTGTGGAACATTTTCTGTAACTGTTTGTAATTTGTGAAGTGTTTTGGTCTATTTTTGTCTCAATCGTCTTTTTAAATTTGGGGATTTGTAATTGTTGAGTGAAGTAGTTCATACCAGAGTTCTAGCCTGTCTTTGTACGTAGTCCTTGATGTTCCAAATCTAACCATGTTTTCCATTAGTTCTAGACTGTCAACATTCCAGTCTGTGGATTCTGGTTGTTTACATATGTCACAGTAAACGTTTCCTAAATCTATTTTAAATAAAAAAGAAATCTGTCGATAGTCGTTGGCAACAAAAGTGTTGCTCTAACTGATTTCCTACTGATATGGAGCACAGAGATCTGAGGTGCATATCTGCATAAGGGACTCTAGTTTCGAATCACTTTTAGGATTAATTCCAAGTCTAGAATGTTGGATCATAGAACTTAGTCTGTCATTTGACCATTCCTCAACTGCTGTACATCATGGGTCACAGTATAAACACATTATTGCATGAATACGCAGTCCAGGTCGAGTTAAGAGCCACTGTCGTTAGTGGAATAATTTCTATACACACACAGGGTGGGCCACATACAAGTTTCTTTTCAAAAATCCAATAAAATGAACAAAATTAAATTTTTTCCATGTATTATGTCTTTATTAGAGCAAACATTCGCATTAATTATGGAATAATTAATTGGATCATATAACTTAGTCTGTCATTTGACCATTCCTCAACTGCTGTACATCATGGGTCACAGTATAAACACATTATTGCATGAATACGCAGTCCAGGTCGAGTTAAGAGCCACTGTCGTTAGTGGAATAATTTCTATACACACACAGGGTGGGCCACATACAAGTTTCTTTTCAAAAATCCAATAAAATGAACAAAATTAAATTTGTTCCATGTATTATGGCTTTATTAGAGCAAACATTCGCATTAATTATGAATACAACGGCGTTCAAGTACATGTACATTCAATTTTGTTCATCCCATTGCATTTCCAAAAAGAAACTTTTAATTGGCCCACCCTGTATGCATGCAAAAAAACTGTTGTTAGAAGGAAAATTTGAGGAATCTCTTGCTCTGTTGTTTTTTAGCCCCACGTTCTCAGAACCATTCGTGTGTAGCCAGGGCCACACATAGGCGACGTCAATGTCAACAATATTTCCCCTTATTTCTCTGTGAATCCTGACATTAGGAAAATCATCCAGTAACTTGCTCCATGGTGTTCTGATCTTAAGTTCGAAGCCCTACCAAACCAAGGCAGAGGAATTTTAATTTTAAATCGTTCTTCCTTGCCTTTGATCGTCGAATTAGGCATCTAAACTCTCAAAAGAGTAAATTAGGAAGAGGAATCGCTTTGTTTTTTTTTTAAATGCTTGTTTTTTTTACCGACACGCATGATACTTTAATTTTTTTTTTCATTAAACCTTAAGCGAGTCTTTTTAGGCAAAAAAAAAATAAAAATATTTATAACAAATGTACATAACACCTACTTCGCCACTAACTCCCTCCTCAAACCACCACCTCCACTTAATACAAAAAAAACAAAAACTAAGTCATTAGTAAACCTTAATACACAGAACTAAAAACTAAACGAAAACCTAAAAAAAAAAACAAATACTTAATTCTTTAGAACCGACAAAATGTTGGAACGCCAACTTATGGTCTTTCTTCGGGGTTTTCTCTAATTAACTTGGACTCACCTATATCAATTAAGAAGGCTCAGGTAATTTTGTAGATTGTTTTGAATTCATCTAGTTTTGTTTGTTGTTTTCTTTTGTTAGATTGTAAATTTTACTTATAAGTTTTAAGATCATCTATTGTGGTTTTGTTTTTTGTTTTACTTTATTTTTTCTCTATCTCTTTCTCTTCATCTTTGTCATTCTTATATTTTTTTTTTCATCATTACTAGTTTATCTTTTATTTTTTTGGTTAAAATAAAGAAGGAAAATCAAATTTGGTGGTTTTTTTTACTTTTGCCAATTAGTTTTTAACTCGCTCTTAGTTTTTCTATTAAAACATTCGACTTGTAGGTTACTCCGCATTCACCCGAATTCATTCCGTCGCGAATAAATTCGTCGCCAAATTTTTACACACCATATCAACCGATGTTAAGCAATGGCGTCGCCTGTGGCAATGGGAATGCCGGCCAAAATCAGGCACCCTCAACGCCGGTCTCGGTGAAAACAAATGCAACGCCAATATTGGGATTACAAAAAGCTGCCGTAGCTGCTGCTGTACAAAAGCATCAACAGCAACAACAGCAGCAACATCATCAACAACAACAGCAGCAGCAGCAGCAGCAGCAACAGCATCATCATCAACAGCAGCAGCAGCAGCAGCAGGTTCAACAGCAACATCAACAGAACCATAAGCAACAACAGCAGCCGCAATCACATGTAGCAATAACGAATTTGGTTACAGTCGCCGCCAATCCAATATCCGCCACAAAAGCACCGACCGCAACGCAACCGTATGCGATGACGACCCCACTGAAGCAACGTAACTCGCCATCCAGTGTTGGTGAGAAATCACCGCCGCGGATAACACCGCATGGGTCACCCATTCCGACGACGCTCTCCGCCAATGTGCATCAGGTAAGGCATGAATCATGAATCTACATATTTGCTGTGAATTTTTACTCACGCTCTCTGTGTTACTTTGTAGGAAAACGTTGGGGGTACGATATACTTTTACCCGACTGCCAATCATACTTCCAGCCAGAACAGTAATTCGGTAAGTAGTGATACTGCCGCAGCGCACGCACCGACAGTTGTACCAGGACAGGCAACAATAACTCCAAGTCCCGCCATATTGTATACGGGTCATGTGTATCCGGGACCGTCCTCGAATGTCATCAGTATGCAGCCGAAGACACAGCTAGAGACCGCATTTTTTATGCCCGATGAGATGCGTTCCGAAATACTTGCCCGCAATGAAATCTCCAATTTAATTTTGGACACAAGTGATTCAACTAATCCGAATCTACCCCTCGATGTGGATAACTATCATTCGCTGTACCCGCTGGAGTCACAGCCAATGCATCCGAAGATGACAATGCCGACATCGACATACAAGGCGACACACAGTACGACAGGAATTAAGTATTTACTGAGAAGACTTCATGGTGAGTAGGTGGTTCAAAGTTGGTTATCTTTCTGCAAATTTCATTTGTTTTCTATTTCGTTTCTATTCTACTCTCCACTTATGCATCTGTCATTTTGTCCTCCCCCCATTGAATTCCATTCTTTTTCCAACTCCCACTTGTTTTCTTCTCTCTCTCTCTCTCTCTTTTTTGATGTCACTGTCTTCTCTTTGGGTTTGAAATTGGCCTGGTTCATAGAATAAAGGGCTTTTTGTCATTTGATACCTTCTTAATCTAGGTTTTCGTCTGCAATCGACAAAATGTATGTCAGTCGTCGAGATGTGGAAGAAGCTTAAACATTCAAACGTTGTACAACTCCGTGAAGTCTTCACGACAAAAGCATTTGGTGATAATTGTAAGAGCAATCAAACAAACAAAAAACCCTGACTGTCCTGTGCTAATTGTGTCTTTCCTTTTGCAGCATTAGTAGCAGTATACGATTATCATCCAGGCTCACAGACCCTTCTATCGAAGTACTTTACACCAGCGGCCGAAACCAATGGCTATTCAGATCCATTCCCCGGCGAAGCGAGACCTTTTAGGTAAAGTTAAAGACCAATTGCATAATTATATGCATTTAACTGATAATTGTCTTGCATGTGTGTGCACAAAAAACACACTTTCGCAGTCATAAAAGCAATCTGCAGAGAACAAGCAATGGACCATTGCTGCCAGAGGCGACGATATGGGCAATTATAATGCAATTAACCGCTGGATTACGTGCAATACATCAGGCAGGGCTCGCTTGCAGGTATGTTAACATTATGCTATGTTGGATGTTAGGAAACTATGTTGTGCTGTTCCTTTGTTTTGCAGGGTACTGGACCCAACGAAAATCATTGTGACTGGCAAAAGGGTGCGTTTTAGCTTTGCCGGGATCACAGACATTGCAACATTCGATCCGAATGCAACTAATCCCTTAGCGGTTGCTAGCATGCATCAACAGGTAAACGAAAGAACTAACTTGTACAGACCTGTGATATGCAAAATCTGTGGCAGCTTTACTCGTATTCATAGTCTAAAGACGAAAGAAGATTCCTAGCTCATATTTTTTGTTCTTAAATTTCTATTTCAGGAGGACCTCACAGCACTTGGCCGTTTAGTTTTAGCACTCGCCTGCAGATGTTTGCAGTCCGTGCAGAGAGAAAGTGTACAAAGCAGCATCGATTTGGTTTCCAGACATTATTCGTCCGATTTAAGAAACTTTATAGTGTAAGTTGGACAAGCTACTTATATCCTATCCATGATCGATAAATGACCATTAAAACGTGTTTCCAGATATTTATTCACCACCACACAAAGACGCTCAGTGACTGATTTGATGCCAATGATTGGTGCTCGCTTCTATACACAATTGGATGCACTACAGAGCCAGTGTGACATGCAAGAGGATGAATTGTCGAAGGAAATGGAAAATGGTCGCCTCTATAGGATATTGGTAAAACTTAATTGCATTAACGAGAGGCCAGAGTGAGTAGTAACAAGCAATTTATATCTTACCCGCTAATGATACAAATTTCTCTTACATTTTAGCTTTAATTTGGATTGCACATGGTCGGAAACTGGTGATAGATATATGTTAAAGCTATTCCGTGATTATTTATTCCATTCCATCACCGAAGATGGTCGACCATGGTTGGATCACGCACACATCGTACAGTGTCTTAATAAATTGGATGCTGGATCAATGGAAAAGGTAAAATGAAGCACAACCATGAAACGTCTTTAAAATGCAATAAATCCATCTATTTTCCAGGTTCAACTTATGTCCCGTGACGAGCAATCGGTCCTCATCGTAACCTACGTCGAACTCAAGAACTGTCTTGAAAATTCGTTTTCCGAATTGATGGCCAACGCAGCCACATAATAAATGCTTCCCGCAATATGCAACACTCCAACAATTTCTCCACCAATTTGAGAAAAACAAAAAAGTTCGCAAAAAAAAACAAACAACCTCAAGAAAAGCATACAAAAATTCTTTAATAAGCAAAAAGTGTTTACATCTTGAATATTTTGAAACAAGATCAATGCAATCTCTCCAGGTAAATCCAAAAAAATAAAATCGCAGAAAATGCATTCGCAAAAAGAAAACTATTTTTACAAAACAAAACAAAATAAAAAAATGTTTATTTTCTGTGAAAACGCGTAAACAAAAAGCACACACAAAAAAACACAACAAAGTAAATTCTCTCTTCCTATTTTGATATCAAAATAAAAAAAAATTCAAAACAAAAAAAAGTATTTTTACACGAAAAAAACAAATTATTATAAAAAAAAAAAAACGAAAACTTAAGAGACCACAGCAATAGGAGTGAAATTCTAAAGCGCTTCAGCCGCCTCTCTTTCTCGTAACAGAAACAAAACAAAACCAAGAAGGCTCGTGTTAATTGTTGGACGACCGCGCGCTCGAATTTTCTCCCACTCCCCCTCAAAAAAAAAAAAAAAGCTATTTTGTTGAATATTGAAATAAAAAAAAAAATTATTGTTGAAACTTGTTTGCATGCAATTAACAGAAAATCAAACGAAAGAGAATCAATTCAACTAATAAACTTGAATGGAAAACATAACAAAAACATTGAACACCTGCATGTACGCGCATTCAAAAACTATCTGTGCATGGAATATTCATGAGAGTTTCTCTCCATTTGTATTAAATTAAAATAATTCTTTTTGCAAAGCATTTAATTATTAAATAAAACTCATTGTTAAAATGTTAAAATTCTTAGAAAACAAAAAAAAGAAAATGCATCTAAAGAAGAAATTTTCAAAACAAAAAAAAGGAAGAAAATCATTAAATTTAAATTATTGTACTTGAAAGTAAGACTTATATTTAATAAAAAAAAAACAAAAACAGAGAAACACTACAAAATATATTTGAAAATTGTGAAAAAAAGAAATAAGAAAACGAAAATTGTAAAAATCCAAAGGTGGAAATGTGAATCAAACGAAAAATACCATCAAACATTGATCTCCTCATCTCGGTTTAGTGTTTTAGTTGTTTAAAAATGTGTTAAGTTAAGATAGGACATCCATTCTTGCATAAGTTGTACGACAATGGGCAATATAATGTGAATTGGACAGTCCGACCAACAGCTAAAACGCTTCAGTTAAGATTTTTGCAAAATGTATGCAAACCTTGCTTTAAGAAATACCAACAATATACGTGGTCGTACAACATTGTCGGAGTGGTAATCGTACGAATTTGCCCCGAAGCCAGAAACTATTTTTATAAAGGGTACGCGTCTAGTTATAGTTGGGATGGGTGGTACATGTTCGCACGAGCTGTATAGCTCACCCAGTGTTTCTAGAATACTGTAAAACTAAATAACTTTCAACACTGTACAAAGCTAAACTGTCGCTGATATGTGCATAGATGAAAAAATCATCGGTCGTATCCGGAAGGCAGTTGTGCTAAGTCAGAGATGTTGATGAAATGGACATTTTCAAAGACCAGGTCAGTAGGCAGTACATTATTAGTTGGATTATACAAATCGGTTTCATTAAAAGAAGTAGTTTGCCAAGCTTGTATGGATCCCTTAACCCGTGTCTGGCCACTATGTTTATGTGATGACTATAGCGTCAAAACAACAGACAATATTTCCTTCAAATTTAAAAAATACATACTATCCAGGCAGATTTGGGCTAAGGATCCAAACGTCCTTCGCATCAATTCAAGCCAAATCAACTATTTGATGTCGTTTTCCATTGGACAAACAGAGTAGTCCCAAACTTATTTCCTTGGTTGTTCGAAGCGAACGTTTTGGGATTGTTTTTCACTTCCCAGTTGTTTTCATCTTCTTTTTCAAGATGGTTTCCCCATGTCCCATTGGAGCCCAAAAGGAGTGAATTCTTGGGTGAAACCCAATGGAAAACGACATCAATATAAAATCCTCAAGTTTTTGATCGGAACTTTGCATGCGAAAACATTTCTAATCCAGCAGCACTGTAAAAGAGAACAGCAAATACAATGTGCCTATCTAAATACACACTGTCTTCATTTGAAGTCATTTGGAACTTCAACATAAGTAGTAGACATTATGTATGAATCGAATAAAAAAAAAAAAACAAAATAAATTTCGCGAATTCAATCAAAACAGTTTTGCCTTAAATAAATGCCTGTTATTAAAAAAAAAGCAATAAATTCAAATAATTTCAAACTTTTGTGTCTTTAATAAAATTTCTCATGAACAGTACAACAGCTGGATTAGAGATGTGTAGGAGGTGCTTTGCATATGACCATGCTAGAGTGATAAATTCATTAGTGTAACAATTTCTTTGTTTAATTTAATAGAAAGGAGTACCATTAGTCTTGTATTGTTCGAAACACTTGAAGTTCAAACGTTTCTATATGGTGTTGGAGAGTTATTTCTGTTTTGAAAATACGATCCTGCATTCGCATTACGTCCCTTTCGTCGTAAAGTGCCTCTTAGTTTAGAGGTGCTGTTCCATTGACTTCTCTGCACAAATGTGTACTGCAATGCCAAACGCTTGAACGTTCAACACAAAGAATATTCGCCAAAAACTGTACTGTACCGAAACAATCGAGTTGATTAGAAAATTTGTCACTGCCAGTCGATGCGACCATGTGAATAGACTAGACTTCCCAGAAACCACTCCCTGTTCTCAACTAGAAAAAAAAACAACTCGAGAGAGGAATCAATTTAAATTAAAAAGAAGAGAGATTTTCGTGTATAAATTGCTTTTGCTTCTAAATATTATTACGAAAGAACAAACTTTACGAGTATCAATGATTTTGTTAGAAAATTCGCAATATCCGTGGGGAAAATGTGTGGAAATTTTTTTTTTTTACCAAAACCTACAGTCTTTGAAATGTTATTATTTACTCTCTACAGATTTCCTATTTCTATTGTTATACAAAAATATATATATAAATGTATATACTTTGCTACAAGGAAAAATAATTTTTGCTCAACGAATAATGTGTGATTTTGATACGGAAGGAGTTTTTTTTTCGTCGAAAAGAAAAGTTGTTACTAAGAAAAATCTAAAAAAGAAGAAAATTATTAAATATACAAAAAAAAAAAGCTCAAAATAAGAAAATAGGAAAATCTATAGAAAATATTTTGGAAATTAAAAAAAAAAAATACAGCAATTTCGTTTTTTTGAAAGTACCGTCCAGTGTTGTGCTAATGTTATGTTTTACAAAAGTTAAAGTGGGTAAATCATATCAAAAAGAAAAGTTGTTATTTGTAAAAAACAAATCAAAAGAAAACTCCACACATTTGTTTCCACTCTAGGACCATGCAATACGAGTATATTATTATTTTTTCTTTTACTAAATAAAAACAAAAAAAAAAAACTACAAATCAAATGGGAAGCAAATAAAATATAAATTTAGGAATTTATCAAGACAAGAGTTCAAGAGTTCAAAATATGCGAAGAAAGTTTTAACATTTAACAAAAAAAAAAAAAAACGAAGAAAGATAAAAAACAAATTTAGTTGAATATTAAGGTTTTAAAAATAAACATTATTTTATTTGTTAGTTCTTAAGGTCTTTAAGTATCTCTGGTTTAGGAAAAAATCAGAAGAAAAAAATCCGAAAACAATTATCGTACAAGCAGCAGCGAGAGATTCTTTTTTTTTTTATGATTATTATTACTTTTTAAAACTTCTACAATTAAGTTTAAGAGAAAGAACGTCTTTTTCATTTTTTTTTATTATTCTATGATACGTACTATACGTTGAACTAGTTTGCAGGTTGAAAGGAATATTTTTGTTGCTTTTTTTATTATTAAAACAAAAACGACTTTCTTTTCAAGTTTGTTTTGCAAGAAAGAAAAATTAGAAAACAAACAAACAATGATGAATAAGTGGAGCAAACACTATCAACAACAAAAGCCAATATGTTTAGTATTTTTTTTTTTTTGTTTTCCTTTGTTCATACATACTTACATGTGTGTATATGCAAACAATGAGCAGAAATAAAACAAACAAGAGAGTAGTACATAATGTGATTTTTCAAAGCAAAAAAACATACAAAAAATTCCAATTTTTTATTTTTGTTTCCTTTATTTAAAAAAAATAAAAACAAACATATTTTTTTTTTTCTTTAAAACACAAAACAAAACAAAAAAATTAAGAAAATCTAAAAAAAAAATACAAAACTTGTAAAAAACCAACAAAAAAATTAAAAAATGTGTGAAAAATCATTGTAAAAAAAATAATAAAAACTACAAAATATTTTCCAAAAGAAAGATGTCCGTTTTGAAGGTGTCCAGTGGAGGTGCCTGGAACTGCTACTTACTGGGACAGATTCTGAGTGACGAACTTTACGTATAGTTTTTACTTTTTGTGTATAAAAAAACCCAATCAGGGGTAGATTTTCCACATGGAGTTGATAAATGGCGAACTGAAACGCTTGTAGAGATGACGACGCACGGTGTAATTATTCTGCCTTGTCCCTATCAGATGGAACGCTCCGGTGTTGTGCATAGACATACTAAAGTCTTCAGCACTGAACCTGATACTTTACTTTTTGGAAAAAACAAGGAAGTGAATGACTAACCCCTTCACAAATGTTATGGATAGGTGAACAGCCCAGCTAAAATTAAGTTTACTGCTGAAATTCATCATTTTTTGAGCTGATAACGTAATTAGTTTCAGTGTCGTTAAGAATGGTTAAACAAGACTTCATCATCAAGAGAATAGGCAGCAGGAGCAGATGCTGATGATGCTGACATACTTGGCAGAACACAGCGCAATGTAAAGAGTGTGTTTGCGAGACAGAAGGAGGAAGAAAAATGGATTTAAATGTAACCAAAGCAACAGGACATTTCAACAAAATCTCGTCAAGTGTCAGAACTCACGCGACAACAAAGAAAATTTTGGACTTTTTCACGCCAAGATGCCAACGGTTATCGATGCTTCTGTTAACGATTATAGCAGCGTACAACTTGCAGGTCCATCGAAAAAGTTACGATTAACTCGAAGCAACAAGACGGTTTTTGCGGCGGCTGTGGTGACCTAACAGGGACATAAGATACAGGAAATTATTGTGGCGACTCGGGAAGTTATTCCGAGACGCATGCTGATGATTCGCGTAGGTCGAATCGAACAGAAACTAAATTGTGAACTCATTGCATCCACCTACATAGTACATAGAAGGCAGCTGCTGTATAAAAACACTCTGGCCTTAGTTAAACCTATACAGCTGAGGTTAAAGGAAATTACAAATATCTGAAGTAAGTCCGCGTAACGCAAGGTCCCCACCGCATTCATACGCTTGTTTCACTTCCTTTTCAATCTTGGGACTTGGCAAATGTGTTAAATTTGTTGAAAGCGTGGAATGTGTCGGGTAATGTATAATTAGAGTTAGTCTTGATTGATAGTCTCTAGAAATTGGACAATAAAGGACTGTTTATCTGAGCGCCCTTCCACCAAAAATATTGCAAATCCCTTCCACCAGCTGAATTCTGCATTTCATGCACTTAGCTCCATGCATTTCATATTGCTAAATGTTCATCTGAGAATTCACCATTTTTACCTTAACTTTCAGAAATCCATTCCATTGTATACTGTTAAGCAGAAAATTATCTTTATTTTGATACCTCAATCGTTAAAATCAGTCAAGAAATGAAAAAGTTACGGCAAAATCAAAATATCATTCTGCCACGAATATTGTCCACCATCACAGTTTGGGAAGCTCTGGAAGTTTGGGTTTGCTTGCTGCTTTTTTGAAATTTCTGTTTGCCTGGTGTTTTGGGGGAAATTCGCAACAAAAATTCACAAAAATGTTTGCGATTGTGGGTGGGGTTATGTTATTTGGGCGATATCTTCGGTTCTAGGTGTGCTAGCGTCTTGAAACAAAGACCAACGGATAGGTCAGGACTTGTAGTTTACAGAGTCAAAGACATAAGCTTACATTGTTTGTTGGGAGACTAAATTCAAGTCTATTTCCAGGAAAATGTAAGTATACTGCTGGAATGCTAAAGAGGAATTGTAAGGAATACGAATTCATAGAGAAGTTGTTTGTAAAATGGCATTACAATGTAATTTTTTATTTAAAAATTATTTTGTATACAATTACATCTATTTGTAGTATTAAAATACAAAATTGCAAAATAGAAAGCGACAAAAACATATTACTGGACAAACACAGAGTTTTTTTTTCAAAATTAGAGATTCTTTCTTAATTCTATTCGTTTACGTATAAAACTTGTAAAGATTCCAAATTGGACGGAATGGATTTTTCGATATCAGTTGCAGTTGGTAAAAAAAGTCATCTTATACTTAAATATTTAAAGGAGCATTCTTTGCGACTTCCTAAGGCACATATTGTAAGAATACTGAATGCTCGTGAAGATTGTTCTTTATGTTTAATATTTGTGGACGGTTATTCTGTGTGAATGAGTGTGTATGTCTTTTGTTTGTACTTAATCTTAGGCTAAACTTATTTCATGGTCGTAGGCTTCGCCACGCCAGTCGCCGCCGCGATCATCGTTGCGCCAGTGATGGTTGTCTGGTAGCGCATGATGACGGAGACCACATAGTTGCGGACCGAAGCGGAGCATTATGATGATGACACCAACGATGAACATGGCGAGGGCAGCTACGGCTGGATAGATGAGGAGTACTGACATTTTTGAGAATGGATTGTTGTTCGGTTAAATGTCGCTTTCGCGTTTTTGAAGTTCCACGTATTCTTCGCGTTGGCGGGTGGGACGCGCTGGTCGCTCTTGGTGGTGCTGATGTAGGGGTTGGTGTATCGGTGCTGATTCGACGTCTTCGTTGAAAATGTGCTGTGTCTGGAAGTGAAGAGGAATAGGTAAAGGATTATGTGTCTATCTCTGGGTTATTGGAAGCTACATGGCTTTGTTTCCAACTACCGAAACAAAATGTGACGGCGCCAACATTGAGACTTCGATTTGAAAGAATAATTTATATGTAAGGGAAGGGAAAACAATTGTCTCAAAGTGGGGAAACACCTTTGACTGCACGGTGCTTCTGAACCATTAGTCTTACAGAATTGAAAACTACGAGAATAGATAATAGTATACGAGTAGTAGAGGCAGGGAATCTAAAATATTTGACGCAACAGGTCTAGCTTCTCACAATCATTCGTGTTGTGCGTGTAATATTCTTTACACGAATGGAAGGTGCCTACTGTTTAATGCCGTATGTGAAGGGCAATATGTTATTTAGGCACCTTTTGGGATGTTTGTCAAACGCTCACTCGCCGAGAAAGAAAGAAGTCCAACGCACTAACCACTTGAGCAGCAGCATCACTGGTAGGCAAATAGGGAGTCTGTGTAGCCTAAATGGGGAAAGAACTAGCTGTTTACTTAAAATTTGGTTTGGCCCAGTAGAGCAGCTTGATTTCCTTCGGTCAGCATTAGCCAACTAAAACTGTAAGTACGAGTATAACAGGTCCACCAATATTAAAGTACCAAGCACTTAGTCTAGGTAACCCTTGTAATTCAAATTGTGCCTTGGGTAAGACATAATTAAAAGAAGACGACTTCTACTCTGAGTAGCATGGTTATTGGAATGTACAGACGCTTTGTTACTAGAAACTCAAACGTAAACGTGATGAATGAACATTTTTTGGGCAAAAAAAAGCTGATTGGCTGTGGACGAGTACCAGTTTTCGACGGATAACCACACGGAACGAGAATTTGGAGTTGGACTGCTGTTCAAACTAACAGGATGCTGGTTCGTATCTATTATTGCAGACTTATGCCTCAATGAAGAAGCGAGATGGTCAAAGTGATGGAGTGCCTGAATTCTAGAAGAACGTACAAGCAAACCAACTATTATTGAACCCATCAGGAGATCATTGCTTGGTATCAGTCAACGTCATTGGTATGTTGGGCAAAGAGGGACGGAATCAAATGGTGATCGACAAACGAAGACCTCGGTAAATCACCTCAATAGCCTACGAATCATTCTTGAGCAGTGCGTTGCATACAAATAGGGAATTAGCCAAGTTTTTTCTTTTGTAGAAGGCAAGGACTGTCTAAGAAATTAAGAATTAAAGTAAAGTACGACAAAGTTGCACTCTTTCTATTTTTAGTTATTAGCGATGCGATTCGTGCTGCTCTGTCGAGGGAAAAACCATGGATTCTATGGCTTTATTTACTAGGCTCTCATGAGGATCTTGGAATATGCCACAGCAAGGCCTATTCGAACAGAACTGGAAGAGGCCGAGTAAGTTCCTTACTGAATCCACTCCGAGCGTATTACTTGAGACCCCTTGCCAACTCAGTAAATTTCTTCTGAGTCCGTAAAGCGTGTTCTTTTCACTTGGCAACTCAGCTTCTGTGTCATCTGGTTATAATTGTTCTCCTCAGACGTTCAAAATAAGGTTTAGCTTGGGTATTACCGAAACTATACGAAGGTTAAGGTACTAAAATGGGCTTCCATTCCGGAGCTAAATTGGCTATGCGGTTTGAAAAGTACAATATCAACAGCTACTCTCCCTGCAGAAACCAGGCTCTCTCGAGCTCCGTTTAATTCACATTGACACGCCTATGTTCGTACACTCTATGCAAACACTCCCCGTACACTTCGCGCTTGAATAGAATTTATTGCGCGGACAAATTTAGCACAAACTAATTAACTGCCCAGACGTATGGTATCGAAATTACCGAACTAAATGACTAAGCCCCGACTTGGCTGAGTGTACAAGTGGAACATTAACTTCCCATTAGATGCAGTCGACTCAATTAAATGCATACTGTGTCACTTTTCATACAAAAAAAAACCACACAACCTACCTCCGTCCTCTGGAAGTGACTAGCGTCCTTTAGTTCTGTGAAATCTAGCGGTGGCTGATTATGAGGGGTTGCCGACCAAATTGACACCAGCCAGCGATTGCCTGCAAATAGAAATACAATTCAGTTCCACGCACAGCCATCAACAAATGCCAATTCCTTACCTGTATGTCTATCCTGCCAGTATTTCCTGTGCTTCGAGCAGCAGGTGAATATAATATTCAGTAGAATGACAAAAACTCCAATCACCGTACAGATGGCGATTGTTACGTAGAACGGCGAGAAGTTGCCGTACAAATGCTTCGTAAAATACGGATTGTCTAGGTAGGCCTTGCGCTCGTCGATTGTGGACATAGTCGAATCGATTGGAAGTCAAGAAGTGCTCTGGTTTCAAATGCTAGTTCGCATTGCGAACAATCATCGAATTGAGGTGAAAAATTCCACAATTTCTGTGAAGAAAACCAACAAATGCACACAAAAAGTGAAATCACTCTGAAAAACTGGGTGTGACCCTTTTGTACGTTCTTCTCGTCGATCAGTGATCGCGACAATGTTTAGGGTTTGCCTACAGAATACAATTCCACTGTATTGTGTTCACAACTTACGTCCAATTCGTTGATTAAATCCAATTACGGGGAAATTAGCAGAAGGGTTCTTTAATTAAATGCACTTGGTGGAGACAGTTAAAAATATTGTCCAACGCCCAACCGAAACACAAGAAGACGTTGAGGAAGCTCAAGCAAACGTGACAAATATCTTCGAAGACAATTGGTCGAGAAGCTATCGAAGCACTTGTTTGTTCGTTTCTTTTCCAACTGTCAAACGTTAAAGCGGAGAACGAAACGCGCTTAGACCAGTTGCGGGTACTCACACTTGTTTGGGTGAAATTCCATTCTCATTACGAGCTGTGTACGGATAGGGGTGTTTTCACATTTTGACATTTACAGGTGCTGTGGTGTGGGTGAGGAGTGTTTTGTAAACAATCGGTGGGGTAAGTTTGAAAGGCTATGAGGTACAGTTTGGGGGTTATTCTTTATACGAAATGGCAGCATTGCCAGGACGCTTGCTCACAAATTGCTTTACATTTCGTAAAGACAATTGGAATTTCGATTCTTTTTCTGTAAGAAGACTGATGCAAACGTAGATGTTTCTCATGGCAAGAGACTTTTGGGGCTGCTGTGATATATAGTTTCTCGTTGCTCATAACTAAGTTTGAAGATTTAGCTTAAACCCATGACTTAGCGATTTCTTGCATAAATCTTTGCCAATGTAAACCAAACTCTCAAGTCTTACCTTAGAATAAAGAGGAAGGATTAAGGGCGACTTTGACTGAAACAGATTGCTTGCCACTTCTGTGTTAAAGGGCCTAGGCCCGACCGACCTCCATTAAAGTCGGAAACCATCTTACCGAGACCTTTGATGTCTATAAAGGATTCCGACAAGGTGATGCGCTGTCATTTGACTTTTTCATTATCATCGGGAAGACAGAACGAGCTGTCACTGGTGCGTTTGCAAGTATTAGAACAAAAGCGGGTTAAATGAGTCTTACCTGTGAATGAGAGCTGTCAACGAGAATGGGTACAGAGCATAAAAGAATAGGATAGAACGTGATAAAGCACACTTTGAGGTAGTTAGGGACTTTTACCTCGACTCCGCCATAAACTCTGATAGCAACAAAACTTCAGAGTTCAAACCTAAGAGTTTGCCTAAGACGGCAATTGGGTATCGAAGACTTGCCAAGAATCACCAAGGAGACTATACATGAGACCCTCATTGCTGTACTGCTCTATGGTACAGAAGAATGAGACTTAGAGGAAATGTAGAATGGAAATCAACGAGTTTTTGATTCCAACTCGGAGAGATAATGCAGTAGAGAAACCCTTCACCTTAGGTGGCGCACAAAAGTGAAAGTGGACCTCAACCAACTTGGAGTGAGAAACTAGAGGCAGTTACCCAAAGACCGGGCTAATTGAAGGGGCTTGTTGGTTGACGCCCAGGTCTACCCCAGATTGACTTACTTAGGTGGGACTATACTTTGAGGTAAAACTGTGCTTCAACCAACAAGGCGTTCGAGCTAGAAAGGTTCTCAACTAACCTCCACTTCCGCTCTCCAAGTCGATTGAGGTCTATAGAAGTTTCAAAAGTCTGTAGGACCTAGTCGAAAGAACACAGTACACACAGAATATTTTTAAAGGGAAATGAAAGTCAACATCCACCTAGGCACTGCTACGAAATAAAGAAAAAGTTGTTTCTCTGGGCCAAGGTCATTCTAGTCATTCTAGTCCTGAACCTTTGGAGGAATTGGAGGTAAATGAAGGACGACAGTTTGCATGAGTTGATCAGAAGAGTTCGAGCACACTAAACATGAAGACAGCCATTTCATTTTCGACAAATCTGTAGGGTACGCCGTCTATCGTTGAGTTCTCAGAAACACCACTTACTCTCGTCAGAAAACTGTCGTCTTTAGATATCCTGGGCGTCTTTCGTTTCATAAAAACCTCAGTTTTATTAGTCCCAGCGTCCACGCATGGTACTACAAAAGACCTCTGCTGGACCAAGTGAGTCTGTAGCTCGGTAAACAGATCCCTTCTCTTTCCAATTTTCTCGTATGTTTGTCAGACGCTCGCCAGAGGTGGGGTCGTGAAAAAAACGTTTAGGTCCTCCGACTGGGACTTGATCCTCGGACCCCTTGCTCCATAGTTTAACGCACTCACCACTGATCCACGGGATCGACAACTTACTTTGAATAAGCCTGTCCAGGTTTATACGATCCATTTCTAGCAGAATCTTCTTGTTTTCATTTTTGTTCCTTTGTTCCACAGCTGTTTACTGTCAAATAGAAGCAAAAGATCAATTTATTCCAACTTTCACTTCGAGTTGAGGTCACGTTACGTGGGATCACAGAGTTCTTTTCAAATGTCAAACGTAAGATCGAAGTGACATTGCGATACTTCAACTTTAACATCTTAAAGATGTTTTTGTCTTCTGAAAGCCATTTCTTCTTGAAAACCTAATGCTTTTAATAACTCATAAACGCTCCTTTCAAAAAAACAACTTAAACTCCCCACTTAAAGCGTTCCTTGAAAAACAAAAAGACGAACGAAAACAACAAAAACCCCACAACAACATCAACAAGGACGAACAACAGAGACAGCTTCCATTCCGGCGCGCTCTCTTAATGCAATCATTTTAAATATTTACAATCTTTCCGTATTTAGTAATGTTTACATATTCTCTTTTGACAAGCGGCTCCGTCACACACTCCCGTTATCCACCATTAACTTTACTTTGTAGCGCGCATTTAAATAATTAATCAGCGATGATATGTAAATTGGAGGGATGCAGAAAACAAAAATAAAAGCAAAACAAAAAGGCAGGCACGGGAGGGTAGAATGATAAAGGAAAATCACTACATTCCTCCGTCCATTCGAACATAATATAATTTTCAATCCGTTTCCGCTACATAACCTCACAACACGTAAAGTTTACCCAAGCGTAACGCACTGCCAGCAAAGGATTCAGATTCAGATCCTGATTCGGATTCGGGTGGGTGACGTTGACGGAGGCGGCAGCGGCAGCGGCAGCGGCCGACACGAGGTGGCCTTTCAATGCCTCGATTTACATGAGTTCGTCGCAGTGAGGCATGCGACTGGAATTACCAATGCACGCGGCTCTTGTTTAAATTCAATCACTGGCGGTGGCGTGTATGAAGAGGTCCTGTACCGGGTGCAAATAAAAATCAGCAATGATTCGTTTTTAATTTATTCTTTGGTCCTGCAAATAGCGTTGTTGTTTTGTCTGGGCTTCTGCTGACGGGGCCTAGACATGGGATCCGGTTTGGAGTCATTACTTTTACTTAACAACCCTTTCAGTCATGCATGGCTTTTCGATCATTGTTTGTCGACAGAGTGGAGGAGGAAAGGGGATTTCTTTAAACAATCCATCTTCTCATGGACTGATGTGTGCTGAATCCATTAAGAGGATCGCTGGGTGTAGGTGGGATTTGGCCGTCAACGTCACCGTCAGCGTCACACATGGAAACAATGATAGGGAGATATGCAAATTGCACTTGATGGGTGGTTGGGGTGTGGTTATACATCCTTTCTTACTCATAAGGAAGCATAAAATGGCTTGGATGCATGGAAGTATGTAATCTTGGCCGTACTTCTGGATTACCAGGATGATGGATTTGCTACAACTGGCATCTGGGAACAGTGTAGGCGGCGAGAAAGGGTACAGAGAGTGTTTTTCGACAGAAACTGTTCCCTTAGGTACTCAAGGACGAGGAACTGCTTCTCAGGACCTTCTCGGATAGTCAAGCAGTGTAAATCCAAGAAATAATTCGAAATTCGTGAAGAAACTAAAATGTAAGGAAAAACTCAACATTTTGGCTCTGTGGTTCCAAGTTAACCTGGTTTGAGTGCTAGAGAATAAGCAAAGCCATGAGGAGGGAGCAGTCTCACTCGGATCTCGACGGATCCGTTGTGCTAGAGAATAAAGTCACAGATAAACTGGAAACATGGACTTTGCCACGCTTACAACTACAAAAGTAGTCTTCAAGGTTAACGAACTTTTGAAACATGCATCGGTTCCTGGATAAGACGAGCAAGAGTCTTGAGGTTAATCGAAGCTAGATTTCTTTCCCTGTAAACGTTGATAGACGCAAATCACATTCATTCTCGTAGACCCTAGTCCTCCAATAATACAAAACTTTTCTCATAGTTCAATGGTTTCTGAGTCCAAATTTTGGTGCAGATTAGTCTCGAAGAACCAATTGGGAGACGGTGAACTCGTCTCGGAGTATTTTGCCCCAATGTGCCATATTTATCCTTTTTTTCCTAATGCGGCTAAACTGTCAAACTCTGAGCCAATAGTTTACAGAGTCCATAGCACGATGTGGTGATATCCCACCGGGTGGCAAGGAAACATGGATAGGACTCCGATTCTAAAGAAGAAGACTGGATTTGACCATATCGCAGAAATCCACTGGGATCTTTGAGTCTCAACACTCAGATTCTAGAGGTTAGGTACATACGTGGGGAAAGAGATCCACAGCGCCACACTCAGGTCAATTCAGGCCCATTGTGATATCCAAAGGGAAGAGATGTCCTTTGTTCATTGGTTAGGCCTAGTTCCACAGAAATGGTTCTACTCTTGTGAACTAGCAAACCATTCAGTTTACTGTAGTTCAATGGCCTGTCATTCTTAGCTTATTCCTATGGTATTGCAGAGTGCTATACCCCTTGATGACTCCTATCAGGGTAAATAAGAATATCCCATCCTTTTGCATTATTCTCCCGGTCTTACTCTTATAGTCACACAAGTTTCCAGGGAGGATGATCTGAGGATTGCCTCCCGTAGAGCCTCAATTCGTGCTTCAAGCCTCGGTGTGAAAGCCATGATCAACACCGAGTTGTTGGCTTGTTCTGATCTGGATTCCGAAATTTTACTCGTCAATTCGCCGGCCTTTTCATTACCTAGGATGTGTCCGTGTCTAGAGAACCATCAGACTCCAACCTTGGCTCCTATTCCGAGAACCGTAAGCTTCTTTCGACAGTACTTCACAGGTTTGGCTATTTTTTGGATACCACAACCTGTGTGACAATGAAAAGAATGATACCTTCCCGTGTTAGTGGCTTCAACGTAGTCCACCTCTGGTCTAGTACCTCCTCTTGGAAAACACGGTAATGGTTCGGCAAGCAAACTGATTTGAATATGCCCAGCCGTTTCAAAAAGATACCTGATCCTACGCCTACATCCATCTCAGATCCATCCGTTAAGACAAAAACAGATTGCGAACGAAATTATTCAATGAAACCAGATTGAGGATAGTCTCTCGTTCCGATGTATGTGGACGTGGTTCTCATGCCAAGACAGATCGAGATGGAAGGCTAGTCCTACATTTTGGAGAATATGCGACGCCAAATGCTTCATCAGGAGAATAGAAACCAGGTAATGGCGAATCGTTGGAGTTCCAGATGTTCATATGGAGCACTCTATAGAAGAAGGCGACTGACGCTGTATCAATCATTTGGTTAAGATTACACCAAGAAGCCTTTGCTTGAAGAGTGTTCTTTCTTTGCCTCCTAGAGTCGACTATTCGCGGTCTTTCTTGCCTCGCCCACTGTACCCATTATTCACACACAAAAGGTACACTCCATTCTAAGAATGCAAACTGAAATGCATTTGAAAGGATGAAGGATATACTGTATACAACACCACAATACGAAATACCTTCCTTCCTCTCCAGACATAATTCGAGGAACAACTTAAAATTGCTGCTGTTCTCTTAATTATGGTAAACACACCCAGATAGACACACTGTGCTGGGCAATCAGGAGCGAAGGATGAACAAATTGTGGAAGTATTTTCCTAGAACACCTCGAGGAGTTTAGCTAGACAATTAATTTTACCAAACGTATTCTCCCACAAAATGCCACAGGATGTGTAAGCATTCCTCGAAGGATTCGTTTCGTATGAAGTCTTCCCACGAAACTCATCCAGTACATGGAAATAGAAAACACATCCTTCCCCCACTGTTCTGAACAATCCGCATAGCTATACTGAAAGTAAAGCCATAAAATACTCCATCAACAGTGGGAACTACGAAAGGATTTGCCTCTATCCCATGGCCCAATGCGTGGGAGTTTAGAAAAGGACCGCCTATCAACAATTTAAGCCACCAAACACCAAAAACTGAACAAATTAACACCACAGTAATGCCCGCAAGGACACTATCCAAAAACTCGTGTCATTCGAGAGATCATCGTCCAAAACTTTCCCCACACATACCCACCCAGGATGAGATAATTATTTTGTCATGCAAGACTCCAGCTCCTGGCCCGGTGGGAGCGATTCATCAGCCCGCTCTACTATATATGCATGAGAGAGTAAAATTTAATAATTCATTGTAATTATTTCGACCACCGTCATCGCACACCGAACACGGTTAAATGAGTTATGAGTCCATTGGCTCCTGGGTCCTGCAACCGCCATGTTTTCGTAAAATATTCCCCAAAATTCCGGAAGAGGAAAGATCAACGCTAACAATTTTGGAAAGCTTTCCACTCCAGTTTGGCGCACCTCTGCCAGCGTAGAGAGTATATTCCGCCGAGAGTGGGCCGAATGAATATTCCATAACTGATCCTGTTGCTGCTAGACACAATAAATATTAAATGATATGATTAACCTAACCTGGCCACTATCGAAAAGAATGATGAAGTCCAGCGTGAAGTGGAAATTTAAACGTTCACCGGAAGCTCCGGTGGGCTGGGCCATTGGGCGTGAACCCTTTTAATTGCAAAAACACCGGACAATGCCAGGATATAGTTCAATTTCAAAGCGGGACAGGGTACCTTGCCGTGTGTCCATTTCATGGACTGTAACCATGGCTATCGGATTTAGTTGAAAATTTCGAATATTCGCATCGTTGGTGGGGGAAAATTGATTTACGCATCGGAACGCACACATTTGTTGCTGAATTTCATTATCCTTGCATAAATTAATGGACTGCAAGCGCGTTGAAAGGGTATTTGATTATCATAACGTTTGAGTACATGGGGTGGCTGAGTTGCAGGATAATTTTTGAATAAAACATAACTGATAGCATTGAGTCCATAAATTAGATTCAGAGCGAGAGACGTACCTACATTGTGTATGTATGGGTAGTCAGCACAATTCCAATTGACGAGAATCAAATTTGAACTGTAAATTATGGCTGTCAGTGAGCAGTCGACAGGATACGCATACGTATTTAGTGATGCAAGGAAGGCGCATGGGACGGCGCAACCAGGCGACGATAGCTGGGCTGGAAACTGGAATTGTGTATACTATGTACATGCTGAGGTCTGACGCCAAGAGTGCCTTGAGGACTGTCATTACTCAGGCATGTGTCACTTGGGAAACAGAAGCTAGAAAGATGTTACATTCAGACTTTGCAAGAACTGTCAGATTTCTCACTGTAAAAGGGTGGCCAGATAGCAATGATACTTTTTCCAATTGTGATGCACCATCTGTCAAAGTTACCAATGACATGCAGCTTTCAAAATACGCATAGTTTCACGTCTACAGTACGTGCTATCGGTCGTCATCATGGCTTCAGTGTGCACGTAATTCGTCGCAACGTGGTTCGAGCGTGAGTACCCTCTTTTGAACCTTAAACCACCAACCAGACAGAGATTGGTGTGAAATGAAGAAAACATGGCCGCCTAAGTGGCCAGCACTACAGAAGACCCAGCAATAGCTGAATTGGGAAATGTTGGTCAGAAATCCGGATTTTGACAAAAAAATCATCTTCTCAGACGAGGCCCATTATTCGCTCAGCGGCTATGTCAACAAGCAGAGTTGCCATTATTGGAGCTAACACAATCCACAATTGTTCGACTAAGCATCAACGCATCCACAAAGATTGACTGTTTGGTGCGATTTACGGCTTGGACGCATCATCGGACCTTATTTCTGGCGAAATGAGGACGAAGACACCCTTACCGTCTCAGGTATAGAGTGTTGTTAATAGACTTTCTGTGGCCAAACCTTGACATCATCGATATATATAGCCGAATAGGCAAAACCAAATCTGCGTTTGGGATGCTATCCACAGTTTGGAGAAGCAATCCGATTAGCTTAACCACCAAGCTACGACTGTTCCGTTTCAACGTTAAAACCGTGCTGCTATATGGATGTGGTACCTGGAGGGTGACCGCCACTACCACGAGGAAGCCTATTCTCCGAAAGGGTCCACAAATAACCACGCGATGCAGTGGAACCTGCTTACTCAGGATGGCAGGATACGCGGCGGTGCTAGGAGTACATGGCGCAGAAAAGTTGAGAAGGAAGCACGGGAACTGGGAAAGAGTTGGGGAGAACTGAGACATATTTCCAGAAACCGCACACATTGGAGCGTAGGCATTGTCAAGGCCCTAGGATCCACAAGGGGATGCAGGACTTAAGTAAGTAAATACGTATGTCAAGTCCTTAGTCTACGTTAACAAGCCAACCACTTTGGTCTAACTCGAGACGCTATGGCTGGAATAATGCCGCACATATTGGACCGAGTCATCCAAATTTGGACCGATCGCCTGAAGCACTGGCATCAATGCAGCTTCTATGCATACCTCCCGAGAACTGGTCCTCCTGATGCAACCAAGAGAAGACAGTTGAACTTTATAGCTTTCGAACTTCATTCCCATCGTCTGTTCCCTAACTCTCGGGCCTTAGACTATGGGCGCATCACTTTGCGGCTTAGACACTACTTTCTACCATACAGAGGTCTACTATCTCATAAGGCCCCTCGGTAACATATCCATTCCAGTCTTGTACCAAGGATAACGCCGAAACATTTCACTGAAATTAAGAAGAACGACATACCCAGAGCTTGATGGAAGGTCCTTTTTCATTCCACCATTCCATCACGCAAAGAAAATATCGTTATGACGTCGTGCCTAATTGTTCCTGGCAAATCAATCGTGACCCCAACCAGAGTAAAATGTGTCCAACATACAGCAAGCCCTCCACATTTGCATTTTTATTTCATTTTCCATATTTTTATTCGTGCATGTTGCCCCAGCTGACATATCCTAGATTGAAAGTGATGATGACATTGGAATGGTAATTCCATGGATGTTAGTGGCTGCACAGGATTTTTCCACCATATGTGACACTCCTCCATCGTGTCGTAATTTTTTATTCCGCAGAACATGCACCAGAAAAACGAGCAACATCAGTCTCCACGTCGAATTGATCGACGAGCCGCCAGTCAGTCGGTGCCGCTGCACAATGGTAGAGGAGAAAAAGGATACAGGCAGTCGACAGTCGACAGTCGACTACCCCAAGTGGACAGGTACATAGACACAGGCAACTTTAAATGAAGATTTATCTCCACTCAGGTAGTCCTAGTGTAAGGTTTCCTGTTTTTTTTTTGTCCTCCTTGCTGTGTCCCCAAGAGATTTGTTGTCAGAAATGTTTGATATAAGAGATATAAGAGAGCAAGGGTTGAATAAACTTGCACCCCCGCGAGAGTACACGGCGAGTGTGAGTGCAGAATAAGTAAGGGTTGATCAAAAGTTAAGTCCTGTTTGCTGTTATGCAAATGGGATCAATATTGGCCGAGCATGGATGACCAGTTTGTGCATTTGACCCGAATTCCGGTACCGAACAGGACATACACATTATTGTCTTATTGTCTTTGACCGGCGGAGGCGGGGCCGGCTGGGAGGGATACATTTGCATTGGTACTTCCGGAAAGTGTTCTTGGGGCTTTGGTTGTTTGTGTTACGGTTTGTGGCGATGTTTGCCTGCGTTCGCTTCGATTGGATTTTCTAAATAATTGTAATTCGGTGCATAAACAGTTAACGCAATGGTCTATGGCAAACATAAACAATAATGGAGATACCGGCCGGCCGGGACGGACGTTGGCTCAAATGGAATCCGAGTAAATCGAATATTATCGGGGTCTGTGGGATTCATCCGATCGATGTGAACGCATTGACGTGTCCAAATTGATTGAGTGCGTCCCTGGGGGTGTGTGGATGGATGGCAAACATCCTTTGCATTGGGATAATTTGAATAGTTTGACAAATAAGGTGTGGTTACTGGTAGCTACATACGTACGTTTGTATCTTTTGAGTAATGCCATTAATAGTTGCGGAAATGATTGCCTTGAGATGTGTTTGAACTTTACACAAAGTGGCTGTTGGAGAGATGGTGCTGGTTCCTTACTGGTCTCCGACCATCATGATGCCCTCAAAAACCGGGGAAGATTGTACAGGGTGACCAGAACGATAGTGAACGATGTGAGATACAAAACTGATTCTGGCCTTATTTTGTACATGTAGAGCGGATAAATCCGAATTGTCCAACTCGTAGAGTGTACAAATCTTAGCCGGAGGCACAACGCTGTAAAGGAAAATCTCGTCCTAGGTGGGGCGCAGAAGTATAAGGAAACCTCAACCGCCTTGGAAAGTGCAACTCGAAGCAGTTCGGACAAATTTCGAACTTTGTTAGTGAAGCCCCATAAGAATAAGAATAAGACGAAGAATAACTCTTGCCAATCGCTGTTTCCTTGGGCTATGAAGGCAATTGAGTAGCAGAGCCCTATGCCGAAGAACTTAGGAGACTCTATATAAGACCCTGATCATCCCAGTCCTGCTTTATGGCGCTGAAGCAAATACTCTGTCTCTGTCAGTCGTTTCGAGAGAAAGATTCTTCTTCGCTCCGGTTCTGTCGACTTTCGCGACTTCTTTGGACCCAATACAACGCGAAAAGGACTAAATAGCTTCTGTCTCTCAATAGAACACTGCTTACCCTTCTTATTGGTGTCCTTACAGGCCACAATCAAATAGCGGCCCACCCCAGTAGAATGGGTTTCAATGGCTCAGACCTATGCAGGGGCTGCGGTGACACTGAAATGCAGAAAGACACGACACACTTCCTCTGCGAGTGCCCAAGTCTCGGTAGAATCCGACATCAAGAATCAGACGTCATAACGAAATCGGGTTGGTTCAGGAGGGCTACACCCGGTATGGACTAATGAGTTTCTGTTTTCTGTTTTCCTTTTCACGTATACGTCCCAGATATCCCACACAGGGGACCACAATGGATCCGTTTGAGATCCAAGTGAAACTGCTCCCACCTAACCTGTCTATCGTCGTCCGGCTTTTATACTTGCGTTTGCAAGGATGTAGGTCGTGTTCTGCTGCGTATTTCTACACGAACGTACCGAAACTATTAGAAGACTGAATATTGCACAAGAAAACATGGCATGGACTTCTGGAATCAAAGGTACGATGTTCAGTTCCAAATTTAGTGAGAGTAAACTCAGATATGAACATCGAATTCTATGAGCTGGCCACTGCACCCAAGAGAGTACTAATACATTTCGACCCACGTCTCACTGTGTCCAAAACAAATGCAGAGTCCCATGTGTAACCTTCCTTGTTTCACCGACTGTGGATAAATACATCATCTGCACCTCCACGTACATATGTAAGTGAGTTCCAAATGCAAATGTGTTAGCAGGGATGAAGTACGCCAACACCATAAGACAAAGTACGTACATACCTTACTTGTACTTCCTTTGCAGACACAATTCCGGGAACAACTAAAAATTGCTTTTGTTAATTACCGTAAGCACAGCCAAATAGACACAGGATAATCAGGACATAAGGATGAACAAATTGTGGAAGAATTTTCCAAGAATACCCCCATGGAGTTGGGCTGCACGATTAATTTTGCAAAACGTTTCATCCCGGCAAATGCCACAATTTACACATTCCTCAGGATCCTTTCTGTCGGGATGCCTGCCATAACTGAAACTTCAATATCTCTCTCTATCTCGACTACACTACTGTGGGAGTAAATATTATTAAAATCAAAATTAAAATACCAAAATGTATATGCCCATCCCTGGATAAAGTGCCCATGGCTAATCCCAAGACCATCATCAACCGGTGATTTGCGAACCTTCTTAGCCGAAGTTGACTTTGAGATTTGCTCTGCATCCAGGGGGGGCTCTGCTAATGGCGATGTTATAACAAATTGTATGAGCTTTCGGATAGATCCGGACAAATCAGCGGGGATTTACTGTGATGCCATCCATCCTATTGGTTGTTCGAAAGGAATATTTCTGCTCCTCGTTCCCAAGTAGCTTTGCCTTTGCCTTTGTTGGAATGGAAAACATGTCGGATATTGCTACCAATTTTCATAATTAAGTCCCCAAATCATCGGTATATTCATCATTTCTATAATTAACTCGTTCCATTCAGTTCCCGTGGTAATTACATTACCATTTTGCTGCCGTAATTAGATGGAGGAGTTATTATGCTTTCATCCCGGGTCACCATGTGTGTCTACCTTTCTTCGCGCGTCCCTCCCATTCATCTTTCACCATAACGACGACATTTCAATAAGGATTCCAGCGAACTTATATTCCATCCTGTTCCTTTTCTTTTTCCCCACGATGACGTGACAGACCAATCAAATGACATTCGTTCCTTGGTCGGGAATGCAAAAAAAAGCAGAATACAAGAGAGAGAGATAAATCCTCGAGCCGAATCTCGATGTCCTCCCCCATCCCCCATTCCGAAGGCTCACAGCGAAGACGAGATAATTTACGATTCCGTCTAAATAATAAATCGTTTGACATCCCAATTATTCCCGAGAAAAGGGTATCTGGCTTTAATACGAACGAACATGCATGGCGAACAGTATGTGTGAGAATGGATGGCAAAAAAGACGCTCTTAAATGATTTGACATTTGTATGCCCTTCGTCCTTTTGTAGGCGAAGAGAAGAATGCAGGGACGACGATTGGCGCTTAATTTAAGGACTTTTGTTATTCACTGTGTGAGGGTTTACACTGTCTCGTCCTTGAATATTATGTGCGTCTGTACTATGAACATGGAATGAGGTACACATAGTCCTTTCGGTATGAAATCAAAACAAACAGGATAATGGCGGCATGTGTCCAGGTGATGAGTGAAGGTAACATTACTTCAACCCAACTTTTTTAAACCGATTCGTCTCCTTCTCACCAATTCGCTGAAAACTTTCTTTTGTAGACTTTTTCAAGTCAGAAATCATTCAGACAGACATGATGTGGTCCTTGGATTCTGGAACGTTATGACTGTTCTCAATGGATGCACAGAGGGTTGAATATCACCAAGCATTAATCGCTAGTCTAAGACGCTACGGAGGACGAAAACGCTGTCAAATACAAAAAGCAAAGACCTTCATTGGAATGGATGACTTCAATGCCAAGAGAGACACAGCCTGGGAGAGTGGAATAACCATGTTCTCATGGATTTCTTGTTGAAACACAATACTTGCTATGAAATACTTGCTATGACATTTGTCAGTTTGGATTTGACAGTCGTTGAGAGAAGCGACTGAAACAGCTAACGTCACAACAACGTGTTAGTTTTAAAGTTCGGTATAGGCGACCACCGTTCTTTGGGAAAAACTGAAACTGAAAAGCACTTGCGTCTACCACACGAATTCCAAATTTGCTTAGAAGTCCAAAGCGGAATGCCACAAGGATGCATACTTTCATTACATTTGACTCTACGATTTCCAAGATATGAGGCCGCTTCTTGCTATTGGTGTTAGAATGAACCCTATGCGGGACACTTAAGTGCTTCCAGCTGGTTTTCTAGAATAGTTTTGAAGGCTTCTTGTTTGACGTTTCCGAGCAATACACTTCTTTAAGTTTGCGCCTAAATGATTTGCTTTCTTTTGCGGCGTAGAAAATTCCCTTTTTACTCCCATCACATCTCTATTTTCAAAAAAAAAATTCCAAGTTCCCAGATGGATCCGCGAGGAGCCGTGAAGTAGGCCTTGCTCTACCCTACAAGATGCTCGACTATAGAGACTCCTATCTTGTTATACGTATGTCCAACCAACATCTATTGGAAGATGCTACTTTTCCGAGTCCTAATGGTAGCCGTTGCCATCCAACTTAAGCATTAAGCACATATGACGAAGAACAGTTGAAGAGGAATCAAGACTACTGGGATGAAACTGAAGTCAATTGCCGGAGTCATTGCCGGAATCTGAACAAAGTGGGGCTTAGGTATTAGTGACACTCTATGTCAATCAAGGGCTGATAGAATGTTTTTGGTTGCAGTCCGTCATAGCATCTTGGTCTACACACAGGTTTTGGAAGCTTTAAATGGTTCGTAATCTGTAATCTTTGACATTCTGACCAACACATTTAAACGACGAAGACGTTTGGTCCATCCTTGACCCAAGTACACCCAATATGTTCCCAAATGCTAAATAGGTGGCAACTGAGTGCACCAAAGTCTAAATCATCCTTTAAACGTTTTTTGGTTAAGTTTTTTGTTCAATTTTGCCCATTTGGCTGAAAATGCCGAGGAAGAGGTGATATGAGACGATCTTGGGTTTTAAGTGACTTTATCCATCCTTGACCCAGGTACTCCCAATATGTTCCCAAATGCTAAAGAGGGGGCAACTGAGTGCACCAAAGTCTAAATCATCCTTTAAACGTTTTTTGGTTAAGTTTTTTGTTCAATTTTGCCCATTTGGCTGAAAATGCCGAGGAAGAGGTGATATGAGACGATCTTGGGTTTTAAGTGACTTTATCCATCCTTGACCCAGGTACACCCAATATGTTCCCGAATGCTAAACTGGGATCAACTGAGTGCACCAAAGTCTAAATCATCCTTTAAGCGTTTTTTGGTTAAGCTTTTTGTTCAATTTTGCCCATTTGGCTGAAAATGCCGAGGAAGAGGTGATATGAGACGATCTTGGGTTTTAAGTGACTTTATCCATCCTTGACCCAGGTTCATCCAATATGTTCCCAAATGCTAAAGAAGGGGCAACTGAGTGCACCAAAGTCTAAATCATCCTTTAAACGTTTTTTGGTTAAGTTTTTTGTTCAATTTTGCCCATTTGGCTGAAAATGCCGAGGAAGAGGTGATATGAGACGATCTTGGGTTTTAAGTGACTTTATCCATCCTTGACCCAGGTACTCCCAATATGTTCCCAAATGCTAAAGAGGGGGCAACTGAGTGCACCAAAGTCTAAATCATCCTTTAAACGTTTTTTGGTTAAGTTTTTTGTTCAATTTTGCCCATTTGGCTGAAAATGCCGAGGAAGAGGTGATATGAGACGATCTTGGGTTTTAAGTGACTTTATCCATCCTTGACCCAGGTACACCCAATATGTTCCCAAATGCTAAACTGGGATCAACTGAGTGCACCAAAGTCTAAATCATCCTTTAAACGTTTTTTGGTTAAGTTTTTTGTTCAATTTTGCCCATTTGGATGAAAATGCTGAGGAAGAGGTGATATGAGACGATCTTGGGTTTTAAGTGACTTTATCCATCCTTGACCCAGGTACACCCAATATGTTCCCAAATGCTAAACTGGGAACAACTGAGTGCACCAAAGTTTAAATCATCCTTTAAACGTTTTTTGTTTAAGTTTTTTGTTCCAATTTCGTCCATTTGGCTGAAAATGCCGAGGAAGAGGTGATATGAGACGATCTTGGGTTTTAAGTGACTTTATCCATCCTTGACCCAGGTTCATCCAATATGTTCCCGAATGCTAAAGAAGGGGCAACTGAGTGCACCAAAGTCTAAATCATCCTTTAAACGTTTTTTGGTTAAGTTTTTTGTTCAATTTTGCCCATTTGGCTGAAAATGCCGAGGAAGAGGTGATATGAGACGATCTTGGGTTTTAAGTGACTTTATCCATCCTTGACCCAGGTACACCCAATATGTTCCCAAATGCTAAACTGGGAACAACTGAGTGCACCAAAGTCTAAATCAACCCTTAAACGTTTTTTGGTTAAGTTTTTTGTTCAATTTTGCCCATTTGGCTGAAAATGCCGAGGAAGAGGTGATATGAGACGATCTTGGGTTTTAAGTGACTTTATCCATCCTTGACCCAGGTACACCCAATATGTTCCCAAATGCTAAACTGGGATAGACTGAGTGCACCAAAGTCTAAATCATCCTTTAAACGTTTTTTGGTTAAGCTTTTTGTTCAATTTTGCCCATTTGGCTGAAAATGCCGAGGAAGAGGTGATATGAGACGATCTTGGGTTTTAAGTGACTTTATCCATCCTTGACCCAGGTACACCCAATATGTTCCCAAATGCTAAACTGGGAACAACTGAGTGCACCAAAGTTTAAATCATCCTTTAAACGTTTTTTGGTTAAGTTTTTTGTTCAATTTCGTCCATTTGGCTGAAAATGCCAAGGAAGAGGTGATGTGAGTCGATATTGGGTTTTAAGTGACTTTATCCATCCTTGACCCAGGTACACCCAATATGTTCCCAAATGCTAAACTGGGAACAACTGAGTGCACCAAAGTTTAAATCATCCTTTAAACGTGTTTTTGTTAAGTTTTTTGTTCAATTTCGCCCATTTGGCTGAAAATGTCAAGGAAGAGGTGATATGAGACGATCTTGGGTTTTAAGTGACTTTATCCATCCTTGACCCAGGTACACCCAATATGTTCCCAAATGCTAAACTGGGAACAACTGAGTGCACCAAAGTTTAAATCATCCTTTAAACGTTTTTTGTTAAGTTTTTTGTTCAATTTCGCCCATTTGGCTGAAAATGCCAAGGAAGAGGTGATGTGAGTCGATATTGGGTTTTAAGTGACTTTATCCATCCTTGACCCAGGTACACCCAATATGTTCCCAAATGCTAAACTGGGAACAACTGAGTGCACCAAAGTTTAAATCATCCTTTAAACGTGTTTTTGTTAAGTTTTTTGTTCAATTTTGCCCATTTGGCTGAAAATGTCAAGGAAGAGGTGATATGAGACGATCTTGGGTTTTAAGTGACTTTATCCATCCTTGACCCAAGTCCACCCAATATGTTCCCAAATGCTAAACTGGGAACAACTGAGTGCACCAAAGTCTACATCATCCTTTAAACGTTTTTTGGTTAAGTTTTTTGTTCAATTTCGCCCATTTGGCTGACAATGCCAAGGAAGAGGTGATATGAGACGATCTTGGGTTTTAAGTGACTTTATCCATCCTTGACCCAGGTACACCCAATATGTTCCCAAATGCTAAACTGGGAACAACTGAGTGCACCAAAGTCTAAATCATCCTTTAAACGTTTTTTGGTTAAGTTTTTTGTTCAATTTTGCCCATTTGGCTGAAAATGCCAAGGAAGAGGTGATATGAGACGATAATGGGTTTTAAGTGACTTTATCCATCCTTGACCCAGGTACACCCAGTATGTTCTCAAATGCTAAAGAGGGGGCAACTGAGTGCACCAAAGTCTAAATCATCCTTTAAACGTTTTTTGGTTAAGTTTTTTGTTCAATTTTGCCCATTTGGCTGAAAATGCCAAGGAAGAGGTGATGTGAGTCGATATTGGGTTTTAAGTGACTTTATCTATCCTTGACCCAGGTACACCCAATATGTTCCCAAATGCTAAACTGGGAACATCTGAGTGCACCAAAGTTTAAATCATCCTTTAAACGTTTTTTAGTTAAGTTTTTTGTTCAATTTTGCCCATTTGGCTGAAAATGCCAAGGAAGAGGTGATATGAGACGATGATGGGTTTTAAGTGACTTTATCCATCCTTTACCCAGGTACACCCAATATGTTCCCAAATGCGAAACTGGGAACAACTGAGTGCACCAAAGTTTAAGTCATCCTTTAAACGTTTTTTGGTTAAGTTTTTTGTTCAATTTTGCCCATTTGGCTGAAAATGCCAAGGAAGAGGTGATATGAGACGATAATGGGTTTTAAGTGACTTTATCCATCCTTGACCCAGGTACACCCAGTATGTTCTCAAATGCTAAAGAGGGGGCAACTGAGTGCACCAAAGTCTAAATCATCCTTTAAACGTTTTTTGGTTAAGTTTTTTGTTCAATTTCGCCCATTTGGCTGAAAATGCCAAGGAAGAGGTGATGTGAGTCGATATTGGGTTTTAAGTGACTTTATCTATCCTTGACCCAGGTACACCCATATGTTCCCAAATGCTAAACTGGGAACAACTGAGTGCACCAAAGTCTAAATCATCCTTTAAACGTTTTTTGGTTAAGTTTTTTGTTCAATTTTGCCCATTTGGCTGAAAATGCCAAGGAAGAGGTGATATGAGACGATAATGGGTTTTAAGTGACTTTATCCATCCTTGACCCAGGTACACCCAGTATGTTCTCAAATGCTAAAGAGGGGGCAACTGAGTGCACCAAAGTCTAAATCATCCTTTAAACGTTTTTTGGTTAAGTTTTTTGTTCAATTTCGCCCATTTGGCTGAAAATGCCAAGGAAGAGGTGATGTGAGTCGATATTGGGTTTTAAGTGACTTTATCTATCCTTGACCCAGGTACACCCATATGTTCCCAAATGCTAAACTGGGAACAACTGAGTGCACCAAAGTTTAAATCATCCTTTAAACGTTTTTTTGTTAAGATTTTTGTTCAATTTTGCCCATTTGGCTGAAAATGCCGAGGAAGAGGTGATATGAGACGATGATGGGTTTTAAGTGACTTTATCCATCCTTGACCCAGGTACACCCAATATGTTCCCAAATGCTAAACTGGGAACAACTGAGTGCACCAAAGTTTAAATCATCCTTTAAACGTGTTTTTGTTAAGTTTTTTGTTCAATTTCGCCCATTTGGCTGAAAATGTCAAGGAAGAGGTGATATGAGACGATCTTGGGTTTTAAGTGACTTTATCCATCCTTGACCCAAGTCCACCCAATATGTTCCCAAATGCTAAACTGGGAACAACTGAGTGCACCAAAGTCTACATCATCCTTTAAACGTTTTTTGGTTAAGTTTTTTGTTCAATTTCGCCCATTTGGCTGAAAATGCCAAGGAAGAGGTGATATGAGACGATCTTGGGTTTTAAGTGACTTTATCCATCCTTGACCCAGGTACACAAAATATGTTCCCAAATGCTAAACTGGGAACAACTGAGTGCACCAAAGTCTAAATCATCCTTTAAACGTTTTTTGGTTAAGTTTTTTGTTCAATTTTGCCCATTTGGCTGAAAATGCCAAGGAAGAGGTGATATGAGACGATAATGGGTTTTAAGTGACTTTATCCATCCTTGACCCAGGTACACCCAGTATGTTCTCAAATGCTAAAGAGGGGGCAACTGAGTGCACCAAAGTCTAAATCATCCTTTAAACGTTTTTTGGTTAAGTTTTTTGTTCAATTTTGCCCATTTGGCTGAAAATGCCAAGGAAGAGGTGATATGAGACGATCTTGGGTTTTAAGTGACTTTATCCATCCTTTACCCAGGTACACCCAATATGTTCCCAAATGCTAAACTGGGAACAACTGAGTGCACCAAAGTCTAAATCATCCTTTAAACGTTTTTCGGTTAAGTTTTTTGTTCAATTTTGCCCATTTGGCTGAAAATGCCAAGGAAGAGGTGATATGAGACGATAATGGGTTTTAAGTGACTTTATCCATCCTTGACCCAGGTACACCCAGTATGTTCTCAAATGCTAAAGAGGGGGCAACTGAGTGCACCAAAGTCTAAATCATCCTTTAAACGTTTTTTGGTTAAGTTTTTTGTTCAATTTTGCCGATTTGGCTGAAAATGCCAAGGAAGAGGTGATATGAGACGATCTTGGGTTTTAAGTGACTTTATCCATCCTTGACCCAAGTCCACCCAATATGTTCCCAAATGCTAAACTGGGAACAACTGAGTGCACCAAAGTCTAAATCATCCTTTAAACGTTTTTTGGTTAAGTTTTTTGTTCAATTTTGCCCATTTGGCTGAAAATGCCAAGGAAGAGGTGATATGAGACGATCTTGGGTTTTAAGTGACTTTATCCATCCTTGACCCAGGTACACCCAATATGTTCCCAAATGCTAAACTGGGAACAACTGAGTGCACCAAAGTCTAAATCATCCTTTAAACGTTTTTTGGTTAAGTTTTTTGTTCAATTTTGCCCATTTGGCTGAAAATGCCAAGGAAGAGGTGATATGAGACGATAATGGGTTTTAAGTGACTTTATCCATCCTTGACCCAGGTACACCCAGTATGTTCTCAAATGCTAAAGAGGGGGCAACTGAGTGCACCAAAGTCTAAATCATCCTTTAAACGTTTTTTGGTTAAGTTTTTTGTTCAATTTTGCCCATTTGGCTGAAAATGCCAAGGAAGAGGTGATATGAGACGATCTTGGGTTTTAAGTGACTTTATCCATCCTTGACCCAAGTCCACCCAATATGTTCCCAAATGCTAAACTGGGAACAACTGAGTGCACCAAAGTCTAAATCATCCTTTAAACGTTTTTTGGTTAAGTTTTTTGTTCAATTTTGCCCATTTGGCTGAAAATGCCAAGGAAGAGGTGATATGAGACGATCTTGGGTTTTAAGTGACTTTATCCATCCTTGACCCAGGTACACCCAATATGTTCCCAAATGCTAAACTGGGAACAACTGAGTGCACCAAAGTCTAAATCATCCTTTAAATGTTTTTTGGTTAAGTTTTTTGTTCAATTTCGCCCATTTGGCTGAAAATGCCAAGGAAGAGGTGATATGAGACGATCTTGGGTTTTAAGTGACTTTATCCATCCTTGACCCAAGTCCACCCAATATGTTCCCAAATGCTAAACTGGGAACAACTGAGTGCACCAAAGTCTAAATCATCCTTTAAACGTTTTTTGGTTAAGTTTTTTGTTCAATTTTGCCCATTTGGCTGAAAATGCCAAGGAAGAGGTGATATGAGACGATCTTGGGTTTTAAGTGACTTTATCCATCCTTGACCCAGGTACACCCAATATGTTCCCAAATGCTAAACTGGGAACAACTGAGTGCACCAAAGTCTAAATCATCCTTTAAACGTTTTTTGGTTAAGTTTTTTGTTCAATTTTGCCCATTTGGCTGAAAATGCCAAGGAAGAGGTGATATGAGACGATAATGGGTTTTAAGTGACTTTATCCATCCTTGACCCAGGTACACCCAGTATGTTCTCAAATGCTAAAGAGGGGGCAACTGAGTGCACCAAAGTCTAAATCATCCTTTAAACGTTTTTTGGTTAAGTTTTTTGTTCAATTTTGCCCATTTGGCTGAAAATGCCAAGGAAGAGGTGATATGAGACGATCTTGGGTTTTAAGTGACTTTATCCATCCTTGACCCAGGTACACCCAATATGTTCCCAAATGCTAAACTGGGAACAACTGAGTGCACCAAAGTCTAAATCATCCTTTAAACGTTTTTTGGTTAAGTTTTTTGTTCAATTTTGCCCATTTGGCTGAAAATGCCAAGGAAGAGGTGATATGAGACGATCTTGGGTTTTAAGTGACTTTATCCATCCTTGACCCAGGTACACCCAATATGTTCCCAAATGCTAAACTGGGAACAACTGAGTGCACCAAAGTCTAAATCATCCTTTAAACGTTTTTTGGTTAAGTTTTTTGTTCAATTTTGCCCATTTGGCTGAAAATGCCAAGGAAGAGGTGATATGAGACGATAATGGGTTTTAAGTGACTTTATCCATCCTTGACCCAGGTACACCCAGTATGTTCTCAAATGCTAAAGAGGGGGCAACTGAGTGCACCAAAGTCTAAATCATCCTTTAAACGTTTTTTGGTTAAGTTTTTTGTTCAATTTTGCCCATTTGGCTGAAAATGCCAAGGAAGAGGTGATATGAGACGATCTTGGGTTTTAAGTGACTTTATCCATCCCTGACCCAAGTCCACCCAATATGTTCCCAAATGCTAAACTGGGAACAACTGAGTGCACCAAAGTCTAAATCATCCTTTAAACGTTTTTTGGTTAAGTTTTTTGTTCAATTTTGCCCATTTGGCTGAAAATGCCAAGGAAGAGGTGATATGAGACGATCTTGGGTTTTAAGTGACTTTATCCATCCTTGACCCAGGTACACCCAATATGTTCCCAAATGCTAAACTGGGAACAACTGAGTGCACCAAAGTCTAAATCATCCTTTAAACTTTTTTTGGTTAAGTTTTTTGTTCAATTTTGCCCATTTGGCTGAAAATGCCAAGGAAGAGGTGATATGAGACGATGATGGGTTTTAAGTGACTTTATCCATCCTTGACCCAGGTACACCCAATATGTTCTCAAATGCTAAAGAGGGGGCAACTGAGTGCACCAAAGTCTAAATCATCCTTTAACCGTTTTAAGTGACCTTGCAGAGATCTAGACACGCGCAGCCACTGTTGACATTTTTCTAATTGTGTCTTGGTGGGCTACAAGTCTCGTAAGCGTTACATTGTATCAAGAGCCTACTTTTTGCCACTAACCTTTAAAGAACGGCTCTTCCCTTATAGAAATCCTTGCAATGAAAAATGGGACTCTTTCTTATAACTTACCAAGCCTAGTACCCATTACAGTCCAAATTACAAAATTATCCATCGCACCTTTACAAGGAACAACTTTAAAACGCAGCCAACTTTCCATGATTAAACTTAAAGCAATTCTCCTTTGCAAACAACCAACTGTAGGAAGATCCTCTTTTAATGAGCTCCACCATAGCCATAGTGCCTTTCTCATGTCCTAATTAATCTTATTTTGCCTGTCTAATCTAATTGCCCTAACATCTATCATCAACATACTCGTATACCGCACCACACACCCACACGTACACAGGTTCACGGAAGATGTAATGAAGTTACTTGAGACAATAGCCAGGATGTATGGGACATAAAACTTTCTCCTGCCTTGCCATATGGACGGCTAGAACTAAGCCTTTTACGTCCCCTAATGACATCACCATCATAATAATGTCATCCACTGAGCCCCCCCCATGTAAAACCTCCAACAAACACGTAGTCATGTGGATGTGTGCAGCGAGAGAGAGAGAGTGTGTGTTTGTTTGCCAACATAATAACAACCGGTACAGGACCGCACCACCGCCCACCGAGTGTGTCCCATTGCAAACGGGCAACGTTTCGAAAACTTGTAATTAAGCCAGTAAAACTGTCAATTGAATTGCATTATTAAGGGATCAAGCTAGCCAAGGGAATGGGCTTGGGAAGAGCTGACTTCCATCCCCAGATAACAAAAGGATGATTCTCCATGAAATGGTGGTGGACAGATGTGCTGAAGGGTTTTGTTGGACGACCACCACTGTACGGTTTTGGGCTTTTCGTGTGAGTAGTGCGCTTAATTAGCTTACAGTGTCATTAAAAATTTTCACCCCAGGAACACTGGATGCAACTGGAAGTGCAACTTTATGTGGATTTATGGTCTATCCACACATTAAGCTGGGCTGGGGCGGGTAACGAGATATTCATGAGGTGTCTATGGGAGGGTGCACTGTCCAGAGTTTAGTTTGCTTGGAAGCGTTGTGAACAGCGGCAAGTAAATTTAAAGATTTGGCTAAAATTTTTCTGAATCAGAAGCGACATCCACTTGGCCTAGATGAAATCACAAAATCTACGACTAACAGGTCAGGAGATCTTCTAATCCTGACTAGTTTAGACTTATATCAAGCCAGTTCTGCATGTGAGTTATGATATGGAGTCGTGCTTCTTCCATTTTTTAGGTGGTTGGCCAAATTCGGGAAGAACTTACTTACTTACTTAGGTGGCACTACAGCTCGGGGTGAACCTGGGCCTCAACCAGCAAGACTCTCCAGTTAGCACGGTCCTTAGCTAACTGCCTCCAGGTGCGCACTCCAAGTCGGTTAAGGTTCCCTCCTACTTGTGCGCGTCACCTAAGGCGAGGTCTTCCTCTACTGCGTTGTCCCTCCGGGCTTGATTCGAAAACTCTACGGGTCGGAGCATTGGTGTCCATTCGTTCTACATGTCCTAGCCATTTTAAACGTCTGATGCGCATCTTTCTGACTAGGTCAGTAGTTCTAGGTATAGATCGTCATTGGATCTCCTCCTCCAAAGCCCGTCAACGCAAAGGGGACCGAAAACTAGACAAAGAGTCTTTCTCTCGAAGCGACTGAGGATCTGTTCATCCCCTTTAGACAGAGTCCATGCTTCAGCGTCATAAAGCAGGACTGGGATGACCAGGGTCTTATATACAGTCTCCTTAGTTCTTCGGCATAGGGCTCGCTATTCAATTGTCTTCTTAGCCCAAAGAAACAGCGATTGGCAAGAGTTATTCTTCGCCTTATTTCTGCTGAGAGAGAATTCTAAGAGAATTCTGTCCAATTCGTCGATGTTGTGTGTCCCTTCTCGTTGACGGCATATACTTTGTTTTGCCCTCGTTTACCCCTAAACCCTTTTTGGGTCTTGTTTGCGGAATCGCATCTTAGATCTGTGAAATTTCATTTCTACCAAACGATGTCCGTATACTGGGGCACAACGAGGAGTGGAATCACTAGAAGAGGCGACAGTTCCATCTCCCCCCAGGGCTTAAGTAGGGCTATTGTGCAGATACAACCCAATTGATCTTAAGTGAATGTAGCTGTAGAGCTGTGAATAAGTACATCTGCTGTTGGAATCGATTCTTACTCCGTTTGCCAGAACGAATTGTATCAAATTTGATTATTCATGAACCTGTCCAGTTGAATACTCACCTCACCAGCTCCTCCAGAATGTATACATAGGTACGAACCAGTGTACATTTGTACTCGAATCACCACACGTATCCACAGGCAGTTGCAACCGGAAAGAGCCTTTTCTCCAAGACAAATCCAAGTTATACCATTGAATGTGATATAAGGAAGGTACCAAGGATATCCTTGTTTAACTGCAACTTAGGCAAGTTATATACATTAAAGCTTATCGCTCGAAGAAAATTTATTCAAGTCTACATGCAGATGTGGTTGACAACTTAAGGCCCACCAGAGACTAAGGATGCAGGAATCATTGCATAATTCATTCATAAAAGTCCTTATACATTCTCCTGATTGCTTATCAAAAGGAATCGAAGCGCACACTCGTGCTCGACTAGGAGCACAAAAGTTTGCCCCACAGGCAATCTCTAATCGAAACTAAGAGTAAATCACCAGAATCCATTTAAGAAAATCCCATCCATATGCAAACTGCTTCCGAAGATCATAAACCAATTCTCGATTTACGAAGCCACAACTTTATAGATACAAAATTTACCATAAAGCACAATCATCCAATGTCAGGATGCATGGAATCCTATCTGCTTAACCGGTTATTGGCCCTTTCACAGAACGAGACCGAACTCTCTCTCGGAATAATTCAGGAATCATTACACTTCAGCTCTTTAATAAAACGCCAAAACCACTTTCGTTTCTGGATAAATCATAGCAGTATAATGGTCACAGGATACTCGTACGTATCCACAGCGAAGGGATTCGGGAATAGGTTCTCATATTTCCCCGGGGCCCATACGGTGAGTGTTCAAACACAAACGCAAACACAAACACGAACGCAGGAAGCCACTTGCCAGTGAAGTACTATTATTGATATTTTCGTATTCATAATTTATTTAAGGAACCAGTGCTGGTCCTGCCCTGCTCCACCGACATGGCACCAGCTGAACACTCCTGACGCACGGCTATTTATTTTGTCGATGCCACTGTGTAGGTGTGTGTATGTGTGTTTATATCCCTTTGGAGTTGCTATTGATTTGCGGATGGACATTCGGTTCGGTTACATCTGCAGGCGATTGGTTTTGGCAAGTTATTTACGTACAAACACACATACGCACACAGGGATACACACCCTTTGGTCCACACCTCCATTAACAGTCCCTGTGGCTAACGTGCCAGCTACCAACCAGCCCGAGGGCTATGTTGTTAAACTTTGTTCGACCATAGTTATGCGTTACTGGCTTGAGTTTTCCGAATATTTGTGTGTTTGCCATCGTATAGAGGCGGAAGGACTCCCGCCATATCATATCCATAACTGCACCGGATATGCGAAATGGTGAAATATTTTCATTTCATTTCCCTCAAACTTTGGCGGAATTTCGACGACGACGACGACGTCGATGAAGATGACGTCGCTCAGTGGTCATGCTGGATGGAGTCCGGCTGAATGTCGATTGGATTCGAGAGCGAGAGGTACATAGAACGGAATGTGTAGTAGTTTTCAGGATGTTTTTACTGGGAAAGCAGCCATAGAAAGCACCGGTGTTTGCGAGTTTTCAAATCCGATTGTTTTTCAGTGATTTGTGTTTTAATACTCTGATGGGCTTATATCACTCAGCGCACTGAATCCTGGAATACTGGATCGGACAGGAAGAGGGGGAAAAGTTGGAGCACAGTCAACGACGTCGGTCGGTGTATTACTAGAGAAATAGAAGGGATTTCAATAGAACGGGGATTCAAAGGACTATCGGAAGGAAAATAAACATTTATTGTGAGCGAATGGTAATAGTAGTCACCAGCCCTGGATTGTGTAAATCGAACAAAGAGGGGATTGTAGTGGGAAACTGAGGACATTTTGCTTAGCTGTTGATCCAGCCATTTGAAATCCAGCTCGGTATTGGTTAGAAAATCGCCTTAAAGGACGAACAGTACTTTTAATTGAATGAATTTGTGCGCCAAGTATCATTGGTAGTTCTATTGCGTTTCTGTCACTAGAAAGACAACACTTCCTTTGTCTCATGAGTGCAAGTCTGGTACTATAGCTCGATGGTAGTACACCAACTATTCCTGGAACTGAGTGGATGTTGGCGTAAGTATTTGGTCTGAACTTTGGAAGAAGTTAACCAAAGACTTGAGAACGTACAAAGGATGTGTTCTACTTTTCTGCCCTTTTCTTGTCCTTACAGCCCTACAGATGGTATTTGTGAAGAGGACCAGCTTAATGGTTAGGTCTTACGTCGGCATAAGCCTGAAGAGAGTTACATTAACCCAGCAGGCCTGGATCTATAGGAGCAGTATTTACAGACAATAGGGCGAACTTCAAGTCACGTCTTGAGTATGTAGGGAAAGAAGGCTTCGATGCTACAGACATTATTTACGAGGATAATGCCAAACGTCCGCGGACCTGAATGTAGTCGTAGAGTTCCATTGTCCATAGCGAAAATCTCAGGACGGAAGCTGTCGACTGTCTACCCACAGACTCTGGGTTCTAGGGACAATTTGCGCCACTAGAACAGTATCAGAGAAAGCAGGATATGTCGTAGCTAGAATGGTACCAATCGATATCCTGGTGGACAATATGACACGAGAATACTTTAGAAAGTCGCGAATCGACAGAATGGAGGAGCTATAAAAGCAGAAGAATAATGGCAAACTGGGATCATGCTACATCGGAAGGATGGACACAAACACATCTCTAGCATTGAAACTGGCCGCAAAGAAAGGTGGGACAGGCAAACTCAGTTCAGTCAAGGTTCATACAGGAAGTATCTTGATGTGTTTGGACACAACAGCTCGGTACTTTCTTCGTACTGCTACATGCAGGAAGAACACGTGATGTTTCACTGGCCGCGCTTTAGGCCAAGAGGTACAAACTTTGTCTGACCCTAGAGAGCTCATTGGAGATATGATTCAGTCCAAAGAGATCTGGCATCAAGTGATTGGATATGTGACCAGCAACTAAACTGAACTCAGGAGAATCGAGTGCAAGTTGTAGGTAAGTGTCTAGCCTCTCAACATACGAGGACCTAATATTGAGGTTACTTCAACAATTCTTGAAGAGGTAGTGTAGATCACCAAATACATTGCAGGAGTTTCACCAAAATGGCTCTACATCTCGGTCTTCAGACCGATACTCGCTGATTGAGTGATTGTCTGGTGGAGGGTCTTAGAAAAAGCTTCAAACCCCGACTATCTAAGTAGGGTTCAGCGTTCAGCTTGTCTGTGGATAAGTGCTGATCTACGCGTAACTCCCTCTGCGGTGCTGGACATCATCTGATACCACTTGATGTATGTATTTAGCAATCAAATGGTAGCAAGTGCCTTGTTCTCCTGGAAGCTGCTCTACAGTGGTTAAGATCAAGAAATGGATTTGCTTCCATCTACATTCTGAATAGATTCATGGACTATACAATTCCTCGTCTAAATTTCGATAAGAACTTCGCCATCACCATCCATTCCAGATCACTCTGAGATTCACTCCTACACTATCGGATCAGAAACCAAAGTCGGTATTGGTGGAGGTCTTCTCCGACAGTCTTGATCTTAGGCTTTTGTTCCATCTACCGAATCATTGTAGCGGAAATTGGCTTAAGGAAGACGTGATCTTTTCGGACAGCAAGCAGCTATCAAATCCTTGGAATCGACCTCTATTTATACTTTCATAGTTCTGGACTGCCAATCGTCTCTTGCGGAGATGGGTGAGTACTTCAATATTCACCTTTGTTGGGTGTCGTTGTTTGACAGTTCAGAGAGTTGTAGGGCCGATGTATTGGTCCATTTTGCTGGATGAAGGTACCAATTGCTATATACAAGCTAGGTACTATCGAGATTACAAATCTTAGGTGGACCAGTGTCCACCAGCCAGAATAAGCAATAATTCCCGCAAGACTGGGCCTTTTTCCGAACAACTTCTGCAGCAGGTCCATGGACGAAGAAGGGAAAGACCCAATTAATTTCCTTCTCTGTTTCTGCACAGGTTTCTACTGTTCTGTACTATGATCCGTGTGGTAGCACAATAGACCTGTTGCTGGCCTAAGTGTGTTGGCGTTCTAAGGTGGCAGCCACTTCAACCAAACCAAATCATCCTCGGAATATTGCGTGCTTAGTGATTCTCTGCCGGTATCGGCACGTTAGTATCACCTTGCCATCACTATGGGTTGACTATGAAGGATGCAACTAGGTATAAGTCGACAGTTTTCAAGCTTCTCGCATAAGATAGGCAAAACTCACCCAAGTCTGGAGTGGATTTCCGTATTCAATTCCCCCAGACAATCGAATATTGAACAGCTCAGTAAGTTTAAGGACATCCTTCTTTCAACTATAATTGCATGCATGTGGAAAAGCACACCTTAATTACGGCAGCTTCAGCGCCATAAAATCCTTCCTATCGCTTCTTCATAAAACCAACTTTTGCCCAAAAAAAAAAAAAAAACTGCCGTTCCATCAACAACAGACCTCTTTCCTAATAGTCGTACATACTCGTAGTCATGTAGTACCTATCCTACGAAGGACTTTTTAATTAAATCTTTTCTTCGTCGACTGAAATGACTGAAGAAAATCCTCTCGACCATGTTACGTCCTAAGCTCCCCGAACATGCATTTTTCGAATTGCAATTGCATCACCACCACCACTTAGGTTGTACAACCACCTCCGAGTCATAAATTTCCACTAAAGAAGATTAACGTCAGAGCTTCCCAATTAATGTTACCGCCAACGAGGGAGACTGGGTGTATATGTGCGGGACACCTCCGAACGATATATACCCAACGCCGAGGACAACGAGACAACACCGACGACAACCCACCATTTAAACTTAATTATCGAAATTAAATCCTTCGCCTCGAACTCATAAATCCTCTTCGTAAAGCAAAAGACAATTATGTCAACAAGGATTTAAGCCCGCTGCCGCTGCTGCCGCCGCCTCCGTCTAGGTGGTCGAGACGGGGAGATGGAGAAGAGCATTTGGTTTTATTTTTGCTTTTTTTTTTTGTTTTTCTCATCCTGACTGTAAGTCCCTGCGGAATGTTGTAGTACTAAAAGTTTTCTTCGTTTCTTTTTTTTTTAAGGACATGCAGTATAATCCATCGGACATGTGTATATAGGGGATATCCGGATAAGGACTCATTAAATGCAATGGGTCCTTCGGGCCGAGACCATGTGCATGAAGAGAAATACATCTTTACGGACAAAACTATCTGATAGTCATCGACTGCAGGGTGTGGGTGAAAGAAAAAAAAAAACACCAAAACAGGACATAAAGTTTATTCGTTATCCTTGCTGTATGGACCGTTGGGGACAACATGAGCAAAAGAGGGAAACTATAACTATGACGCAGCAGGAAAAATTCGGACAAAAAAACAACTTTGCGAATCCCTTCAGCTATTGTTGTTCGTTTCTGTGGTCAATTGGACAAAGGATAACGGATACGAATACGAGTAAGTGCGACAGTCAGTGTATCCTGATGCAGCTGCAGTTGTCACCAGGCGGGGATCTGTGGAAAAGTAATTAAGACTTTGAGAAATTAAATAGCCCCTGTTGGTAAATCCTTGGAACTGTTTATGGTATTCAAATGGAGACTGGGTGTTGAACTGGTCCGAGTTTCTAGATTCGAGATCTCCCATGCATAGGGTGACCAGATAAGAGCGATAAAACAACAACAGTCTGAGATATAATATTCATTCTGGCTTGAAGCTACATTGAAGCCATTATACGTGGAATAGCACATCTTTCTGAGTACTCACGACCGCTGAGCTGTGAGTGGTCCAAGCAGTCGGTCCAATTTTTGATAACTCGGTCCAATATGTGCGGCGATATGTTAGCCTCGATCTCGTTTAAAGTGGTTGACTTGTTAGCGTAGATTAAGGACTTTACGTAGCCTTAGACTCTGTCTGGTTGGTGGCTTATGGTGTACTCATGTTCAAGCTTTTCCACGGTACGACGAAATGCCTGCATACTGAAGCCATGAAGACGACCGACTTCACGTTGCACAGCTGAGCCGAAATTTCGATAAAATTTTAATCATTTTCGCACATTCGGCAAGCGTGGAACGATGCATGATGGAATGGCAAACCTACTAAATATTCTGACAGCTGGATGTCATTGGCAACTTTGACAGTTGCTGAAACATAACAATTAAAAAAAAAAACATCCATGCTGTCTGGTCACCCTTGAAATGGAACATGTTCCGTCCTATCCGTCCTATCCTGTCCTGCCTTCCTTACGATGATTCTCTCGGTCTTGAATTCAAATCGTTCAAGGATCGATTGAGTGCAGCACTCTCAAGACAATAAATTGTCCAGAATCCAGCACTCCTATCTCCTGTCCTCATTTAGTTAACACAACAACAAGATGACTAATGGTGACAATTGTAAAATACTGCCAATAAAAATATATCACTCCCAGTTCGTTGTTATTTTTTGTGAAATTTTTTTTTTGAAAGTCTAACGTCCATAGACGAGGTGACTTCGGGCAATTTGTTAAAAAGGACACGTACCGCCAAGGCATCTCGAATTGTGTGGATAGTGCCACCCTTTTATCCAATCAGACCTCCTCCATTTTGCAATGACACACACACACACACACACATCTGTGTCGGCATTACGTGAGATATTTTGCAGCAAATGGATGCGATGCGATACCTTGGTTTTTATTACTACCCCTTTGTGTCTGGGTAGCTGCAGCCCGGAAGGACAAAACTTACATTTCCTTGTAGCGGTGTGGCGCCGCAACCGTTGTTGTTCGTTTATTAAATAAAATGTCAAAATGCCGAAAATTTATTCTCGTCCTTGGTCCGTTTTTCATGCTACTGAGTGTCAGAAGTGGCAGTGGCGGCATTGTGTTTGTTGCTGTGCCACCCGGGGCGGGCGGTGTCGCATTTATGAAATGTCATCTGAGCGAGAATGAAAAACGAAACCTGAACCACGCAGTGGTGCTGGCTCGGTGTGTCTGGTAAGATGGATGCAATTTTCCGAATTAAACCAGCACGGTGGGCGGGATGTGTGGGTGTGGGTGTCAAACCGTAAGGGTGTTTGCAATTAAGGTGAAGAAAAATTATGAAGGATATCGTGTCGAGAATTGAGACGTGAAATACTGTGTGCGGGTCTAGACCGGCTGTTATTGGATTGTGTGTCCGGAATAGTGAGAGGGATTTTCGTTTTGTTTTAGGGAAAATGACAACCTTTATGGTGGCTTGATTCAGGGCAGCTTTTGGAGCTGGCAGTCTGTGTACAGGATCTATCAACTGTGTACATAAGCGCTTAGGTATACGAGTACGGATGGGATTCTTATTCAGTGCGACATAGGGTCGTTACGGACCGGAATAGTCAAGTCTGTAAGTTCGAGGCTCATTCTTCGGTAAAGCTGTTCTCTAGTGATATAATTGGGTTTAAAGTTCCTCGAAATAATTCTGAGTTATTGGTATCCAGCTTCCAACTACTGCATCCATACTGCATTTATGCACTTCAGTCAAAATCCGACTAAGCGGTCAGCGTAAATGGTCGTTGCAGCACACCTTGTTCGGAAAGAGCTGAATTTGCATCCATCCGTCTGAGCCTTTGTTAAAGTTTCACAGTCGCAGTTTGGTTCTTGTGCTAAGAACATTGTCGAGACTTTGCACATCATTCCGAAAGCAGCGTTTGCCTTCTCGATCCAGGCGGGATATACATACCTTATAGTTCAGATCCACATGTGGAATTTCGTATACTTTCCCGATTTTCTGTCCCGCAATGTCAAGCTGAGTGCGGATGTTGGAAGCACTCGGGTTTTTGAAGGCTCACTTCGTCTGTCTTAGCTTCTAGATAAAGGACCCTCAGCGTAGTCGAAGTACTTACTTACTTAGGTGGCAGTACAGTTCGGGGTGAATCTGGGCCTCAACCAGTAGGACTCTCCAGTTAGCCCGGTCCTTAGCTAACTGCCTCTAGGTGCGCACTTCAAGTCGGTTAAGGTTCGTTTCTTCGTGCGCGCGCTACCTAAGGCGAGGTCCCTCCGGGCTTGATTGATTCGAAGACTCTACATGTCCTAGCCATCTTAAATGACTGATGCGCATTTTCCTGACTAGGTCGATGTCGCTGGACAGCTCGTATAGTTCGTCGTTGAATCTCCTCCTCCAAACACCGTCAATGCAAACGGGACCGAAAGTTAGACGAAGAATCTTTCTCTCGAAGCGACTAAGGATCTCTTCATCCGTAGTATACTCTCTGTGTATTATCCCAGCTGTCTCCAGTTCTACACATCAAGTTGGTTGAGCTCCCTTTCCATAGAGGTACGTCATCTAAGGCGAAGTCTTTTTGTTAAGAATTGCAGATCGATGTTGAATACTCTCTCTGAAGGAATGCCACCGGAAAACCTACTCCATACTTTATTTTGGGTTCACAGCCAGAAGTTGGGCTCAAAGGCCCAAAGGCCTTCAGCCTGGCGGGAAGGATACAAGGACCCAGGTGATGCAATCCACCAACGATAATGTTATTTATTGGTACTTGTGTGTATGCCCTGAATATTTTGCGAGGTTATGGTCAAAACGATCAAAACTATTCAAGAAATCACATCCTGGACCGATCATATCTCAGGCTTCAAGTCTTTGATATTCAAACATCTTTCCTGCTCGGCCTAGCCTAAAACCTATCAAATTCTGTGTCCTCGAGTTCTTCTAATTTCTCCTCAAGGATCGTGACTAAGAAGTTGACATAATGTCTCACCATTAGGTCCTGTAGAATCGACGCTCGTATTGGTAACTTTATCGCTATCGACCTGTACTCTTCGTATACATGTCCTTAAACTATCATTCTCGATTCCTTAATCACGGTTTGGGGTATTAGACTGGGGTCTGCTCTCTGCAGTGTGAAGGACGATGGTCCTTGCCCTGATGTTGATCATAGTTTTGATGCCATATGTCATTCCATTCCATATGCTTTTTGACCAGATCCGTGCACTCTTACTGAGAACGAAAGAGCCAAATGCAGTTCTCTACCTTTCCTGATTTTCATCAATAAAACCAACTCACCTTATGGCTACCAAACACACACCCACCGCTGGCACAAGGATAATCGTATTTCCGGTCAAATGCGCACATTTTTTTCATTTTTTTTTTTTGCTTTGCATTCGAAATTCTCGAAGCGTATTCGAATTTAATTCGGTCCGTTGGAACACTGGTCGTAAATTGTGCGAAGTGCAGGAGCATGGAATGAACATCTTGCCTAACTTTTGGCTTAAAAACCCCAACGCTATTGGGTTTTGCACGTTTTCCCCGGTTTTATTATTTCAATTCGAAGTAAAAAGGAACTGCACTCAGGACCGCCAGCTGGCACATGCTGCACTTCTTGGCACAAATAAAACACATAACGTGCATTGATTCCTAGTCCGTGACTTACATGAGGATTTAATCAACTTAATGTAATCGGGTAACACAAAAAGGATGCCATGCTGCATAGGACACGTTTTCATTTTGAAAACTTTTATGACTTCTTTCCCAAACGCCAAATGTCGTTTCGAGCGTGAATAAGTTAAAGACGGCTCTGACATGGAATCACTTGGTTTGGGATGAGTTCAGCACAACAATCGTGTCCTGTGAGTCGGGAATTAATTAATATACAGACTCGAATTGAGTCATAAAGATAAACACAAAGAGGAAAGAGGAAAGAATACAAAAACTTAGACTTACGACCAAGACCAGAGAATTAACATCCTTTTCTGGGAAAATTTGCATCGAAGCCACCCACGAACAATTGGCCACAAACAAAGCGAACGACAACGATGTGCATTCGATTTAACAAGTTAAGTGAAATAGTCTCTCAGCAGATATCCTTAGTTCTCAGCGGTGGTGGTGGTGGTGTGCGCCCGTTCTCACAAGCATATCCTTCCTGAAAATGGCTTCTTCACTTTATCCTTTATTTGCGATATATTAAGCAATTTTTTGCAGTCATCGCTCCTTTGTTGCCGGCCGCCTGCGGATACTCACAAGTTGTCCCAGTACCGGTTGCTACCAGTATCGCATCCTCTCGTCCTTTGAAAAGCGCAAAGAATTGAAACGAAAATTCGATTCTTGGAAATTTCTGCCTCGGGACGAAAGGCTTCTACTTGCAAGTCCTTCCTTTTTTTTCTTTATTTTCTGTTTACATGACCATTGAAATGCAAATTTTGTTTAAAAAAAAAAAAAAAGGACACTCATGGTGGTGTACACACATCCGGTGCAGTAGTTCTCTCGGACCATCCTTCGCCGCTGATCAGTTCCGATCACAGGGAGCGAGAAGTGAGTGAATATTAAAAAAAAAAAAAAAAATCTCCTATTGTGAATCACATCCTGTGCGCTGCGGGTCTTCTGCCATTTTCATTCGCTTATCCTTGTTTGGTTTCCACATCAGCAGAAGGGAAGTAATGTGGAACTTTAGCAAATAATAATGACGAACATTTGTAAAAAAGGCACGGCGGCGCTCGGCAGCGACCGGGACGAAGGATGAGTCCTCATTGCTGGGGGAGTATCCGTTTCAGATGGAGAAGTGGAGAAAAAGTTCGATGTTTTCCGATTTCAAGGGTCGGTATTGTTATTGGTTTTTCTATATTTTTTTTTCTCCTTTCCTTTGGGTTTATATTCTCTGTTTATTGTTTTTGGTTTTTTTTTTTTTTTTTTGTTTTTTATGGCAAAATATTGTTTCTCTCGGCTGCTTGAAAAGTAAGTTTCATTTGCATTTTCCGCTTGCGGACTTTATTTGTTTCTTTTTCTCTCTTCTTTTTTGTTTTTTTGCTTTCCTGCATCATTCTTGTGGACCGTAGCAAGTCGAACGAAAAGGGTTGGTATCCGTTCTGTGTAATTTTACTGCGGGGGTTGTGAAACAGAAAAAAAAGTCAATTGCATCATTACAAAGTTAAATTAAAAAAAATGTTTATTTGAATGAGCACAGAAGTTCGATGGGGATTTTACGGGAATGTGTCCTGATTCGATCCCTCGGTTGGAGTCATTTGTATCGACGGGAAGTCGATGGTAATTACTATTTTCCACGGAAAGTTTCGAACGCACTCGATTTGTTCAGGTTTTGAATTCGGATTGTTGTTGAAGTATTTTCTCAATCGAAGGGATGGTGACTGACATTTACGGATTCTTAGATGGAAAGGGTGACCAGATGGCAATGATACTGCTGTCAAAGTTACCAATGACATCTAGCTGTCAAACTATTCAGTAAGGTTTGACATTCGTTTCACGCCTGCCGAACATGTGGAACGTGAATTTCGTCGTGTGGTCGGTTGTCATCATCGCTTCGGTTTGCAGGCAATTCATCGCACCGTAGAAAGGTGGAACATGAGTACACTCATTTGGACCTTAAGCCACCAACCAGACAGAGATTGGTGCGAAATGAAGGAAACATAGCCGCCGCAGTGCCCAGTATCGAAGAGGAGCTAGAAATGTCAATTCGGCGTAGATCAGCTGAATTGGGCATCGCCAGAGGGTCAACCCGCCTTATTCTGCTGTTGGATTTGGGCCTAAAACCATATAAAATTGTGCTGACAACTGGTATTGATACCAGACGACCATAGAACCCGCCGTGAGTACGCTAATCGGGCGCTGGAAATGTTGGCCGGAGATCCGGATTATGGAAAATAAATCATCTTCTCGGCCGAGGACTAATTTTGGCTCAGCAGCTATGGCAACAAATGTTTAGAGCGGTTCATGGCACGGCGGTTTTATCGGACCCTATTTCTTCCAAAATGACGAAGACCCGGTTAACGTCAATGATCTCAGCTATAGAGCGATGTAAACGAACTTTCTGTGGTCAGAGCTCAAAACATCCATATATATCAGACAAGCGACGCAACGCTCGAGGTTATGAAGAAGAAATTTGACAAATGGGTCATCTCACGGCGAGCGCTCATCAAGAGGGCGTGCCGCGATCGTGCGACTTGATACCACTCGATTATTTTCTCTGGGGCTACGTCAAGCCTTTAGCCTACGCCAACAAGTAAACGAGCTCGAGGCCAACATTAGAGACACAATTGTTGGAATATCGCCGCACATATTGGACTAAATGATCAAAAATTGGAGCGACCGACCGCTTGAAGCACTGTCAGCAAAGCCGAGGTGGCTATTCGAATGATGTGCTATTCCACACATAAAGGTATGAATGTAGCTTCAAAATAAACCCAGAATCACTGTTATACATATATCACACCGTTGTTGTTTTAATCTCGACTAACAAATGGTTACGCATCCCTGGAACTGGTCCAAGGTCTGAGAAGTAACAACGTGAGGTCCTGTCTAACGAGTGATGTGTTCCCTACATTAAAAAATGAGACGTCATTTGAATTGAAAAACCAATATTTGTTTTCGAGAAATTTATTTCTTTAAAAATCAAAATATACATTTCAGAGCCACGCCTACTTTTGAGTTAAGTTTCTTTAGAAGAAGTTGACTTCCTTTCACCAAACCTCTTCAAACCCAAAATTCAAATGTGTATTCCAACGTCCTCGTTTCATAAATCAGCTTCAAGTGCTTCCTATCATTCTGAGTCCAATTTTTGTTGCTGTTTTCAAAAAGAAAAAAATATTCTCCTTTAAGCCTACTGGCCTACCCTAAAACAATATGCTCCCTCCTGCACCTCTATTCAAAACAAGCAAGTACCTGTGTTCATTCAGTTTTACATGGCAACCACATTTCATTGATTTGGCTTTAATCCTCTTGGCAAACCGAAAAGGGGATCGCCATAGCTAACTAACCTCATCTCATTTCAACTGTTCATCTCTGTATGACCATTTGCCTAAACCAACAGAGCTTAAAACTCAATGAAACTATTTTCCATCCACCTTGGTCCTGCCGACTAGTACTGTGCCTCTGAGAAGGACACACGGAAGAAATTCCTCAACACGAAACTTGCAGATTCTCAAACTCGTCCTGCAAACAGTTGCTATCTGCATGTCCATCAAATCCTCAAATTCCATCCCATCTGGCCTGTGGAACAGCTTAAACCGTTTGAACATGGTGGCCTCAACAGTGGTCGGTCGGTGGTTGATTTGGTGGTGCAAACATTTAAATAAACTCCCTCTGGCCCACCGCCGCCGCCGCCGCTTTTTATCTGCAGCGCTCCCCGTCGGCCACAAGCCAGAATAATGATTCCCCAAAGATTAACATTAATTCAGTGGGCCGGCCGGGTCCGTGTTGTCCCTCTGGCGCTTAAGTTCAAAACTAAAAATTGAATTTCACTAAATTCCCCGGAGAAACTTTCTCTACGTTCGTTGTCGTCCTTGTCTGTGGCTGGCTGTTTTTCAGCCAATGGCCTCAATTACGTGGAACCCGGGTTCCCGTCATCCAGAGTCCTGCGGTGCCGGCAACAACTCAGATTGACCGTATATATTCCATTCGGTATTTCCTACAAATAGTTAGCATTCAATTGTGCAATCAATCCTGCATGCGGATTATGCACGTATCCTTGAAGGAGAATTTATTCAAAAATCCCAAGGATATATAGAGCGCACGAGTTTTAATCCGTTTTCCTTATCAAAGTTATCTTAACGATGCCACAAAGTTTTGCCTCCGAAAGTCCTGACGATATGGTTGGTGGCAGGCGGAGGAGCGTACGGATACACATGTAAAGTTTTGATTTGAAAATTTAATCCTGTGCCAAGGATCACAGGCATACAGAGCGAGAAAATGTCTTCCGGGAATATTCACTGCGATGGCATGTGTGTGTGGGTGCGTGTGCATGTGCGTGCCGCGTCCTGTGTGCTACACAGATGCCTTCTCGTGTGGAAAATCGTGCTGAATGACTCGAATAAAATCCCAGGTAGTCTCCTCGTGTTGTCAAGGTGAAAGGTGAGTCGAGTGGAGCCTATCGTTCCCTGAAATATTGCTTTGTATATGTATTTGTACGTATAATTCCTGAGATTGCGAGACTTGGATGTCAACAGTATTCTCGGTGCTCGCTCAGATTTAAATGGGTTGACAGCTGACGCTGGGGGAATGTCTGCGTGTTTGTTTGTGATGATGAAAACATGGAAACAAAAAAAAGGTGATGGCGTCTCTCACGCGCGCCCTCTGAAGTAGTTGACATTCCCATTGCGTTTCCGCCGAGGTGATGGTTATCAGCTCTTCAATGCTGTTTGTGTCACTTCTTGATAATCTTGAATAAGCAATCGGCTGTGCGTGTGTGCGGGTGTGGGCGGCGGTTGTGCTCTGGGCTTCGGCAGCACGAGGGAATGTCAAAGTTTTGTCAGGCGATAATTTGTTAAGAAATTCCGGGACCATAATGAAGGGTTATCCGGTTGGTACACTTATGGGTTGGCAGTGGATTCAAAAACCCTACGCTAGAGTCAAGTCATGGTACCGTGGAACCAAGTTACCAAGTGTTAGAAACGGAAGACTGGGTTTGGGATGGTGCGTTGACTTTGACATTTGATGGCGGCATTGAAGCAGCTTGATCTTTTGAAGATTTGTTCAAGAAATAGAGAATAGGAAACGAAAGAATCCTGAAAGAAAGCATTATTACTTGAGATAGGAATTCCATTCTTACCAGTCTCACTACATGGCGCCCGGGCTGAGTCCATAAGAAGAAAAGAGTAACAATTGCTGAACGTCTTTGGGAGAAAACAAGATAATCTGGGTAATGAGGCTTTGAAATGGACACACAACCACCTAATGGAGACCTTGTGTGCAATTTCCCCAAAGATGCTTAAGATTGTTTGAGAGGAAGTGAAGGTGTGAACGTTAGAAACCTTCTCGCAACACGCTTTCTGGGCCGGAAAATCGACAATGGACCAATTTTCCACATTAAGCCAAATCCTGGAAACAATTTCCCCTCTCTGGACTGTAGGGGTTAGGACCGCGGTTAGTTAAGATTTTTAGCTAGCTAGGCAGTTTAGTTAGTTAGGCTTATTTTCTTCCTACCTCTTCCAGACCTTCACGTTGTTCGACTGTGTCACCCGCCCGGCACCACAAGTTCTCGAAAAGGTCACAGTTACAGTCACAGGACCGAGGACATACGTAATGAATTTTTTTTTACACAGTGCTTATCCTGTCAGAATATTAACGAAACAAAAGACTCTCTAGACATCCTTGTTGGCGATTACAACAAGCGAGAAGAACGCCCTCTTTATTCAACGAAAAAGAAAAAAAAAAAAAAAAACGAAAATGTCATCCTTCCGTGGCTTGTCGTTTTAAAATGTCACATTTGCCGCATTAAGAATATTAAAATAGACAGCGACAAGTGCGCAAGGAGAAAGGATAAAAATAAATATGAAAGGGATGACACCGGTATCACTTTGTGACGCGTACTTTTCTGCTTACCATTCCGAAAAGAGCAGAGGCGGCGCAGAGGAATAAATCCTTCTCATAACTTGCCATGCAGCAGTGTCCTTTTTTTTTGTTTTTTTTTATTATTGTATCGTTCTCAACTACTCCTGCAATTCCTTTCATTGCGAATACAATTTTTTTTTTTTATTTGATGAAGTTTCGCTTCGTGTCTCATAAATATATGCGCCGTCGTCATCTTTTTATTTCTTTGGTCCTTCGAGTCTATAGTTTTCAATTTTCATATATTATCAGGACATTTTTTTTCGCATTCACTATAACATGATCGCAATCTGTGACTGGGGAGTGTTTTTTTTTTCCATTTTGGATGAATGGATTGCAACGTTGAGGATTTTCTGGTATTTCCAGATGGCCAGTGTGAGGATATATCCTTTTTTTTTGGGCATTTGATTGGGAATTCTTTAACTGCTTGGTCGGTTATAATTCGATCGAATAGGGAACTGACAATCGACATAAGGAAATGAAGGACTTCCTTAGAAGACAGTCGGTGTCGCTTGAAACAGATTAAAGCTTTGCATGTTGATGGCTACAGGATGTGTGATAGTATTTAGTCGTTTTGGACTCTTTCATCAATTTGCACAACTCTTGCACAACAACCATTAGGCAAATTGAAATTCTCCATACAACAAAAAACTAGACAAATACAAACGCAAAAAAGGACATTTAGGTGATGTTGAGTTATCCTAGTTTTTTGTCGTACATCACACCTAACCGAATCAGCATTGGCAGTGCTGTGAGTAGCCAAGTTTAAGTGAAATATTCGACGGAGTTTCATGTTGATGTTGTTTCTATTTTTTTTTTTGTTGTTTATTTGGAGCTTCATCCCTTTCATGTGCTCCATGTTATTGTTCCTGTTTTATCCTTTTTTTTTGTGAAAAAAGTCATTTTTCAAAATTTTATTTACGCTGCAGTTGACTTTAGGTGGAGGAGTTGTACTGGGGTCTTTTTTTTGAACTTTTTGTGTCCTATTTTATGGGTTAGGTTTGGTGATTTGGTCCTTTACGTAACGTCGATCAATAAATCCGTGAAGTTGGGTAGGTAACACTTGAGCTTTCATTTTATCAGGAGTTTTAAGGATATTATTATTTTCCCTTGCTTTTTATTTGAGGGCACTCGGAGGAGGGTTGACTTTCAAGAATATTGGGACACATTTAGGCCAGTGGGACGGGACTTACGAAAGGGAACGAATGCTGTAAGAAGGAGTGGTCGTAAATGCTGGAGTAAAGGATGATGCAATCACTTGAAGATCATGGTACCTGCTATAGCTTACGTTTGATGGAATGCAGGATGCTGGAATAAGGCCACAATAAAGCACCTAGACACGATAATCTCCCAAGAAAAACAGAGGGAAAGTGGACGTTCCACAGAGATGGGACATGTTCACAGCAACAGAGAACATGTATTTGAGTTCTCTGTGCACGCAAACGAAGCAGTACCAACCAGCTTGTATGCTTACGAGCTGTGCTTCAGCAGCGATGACAAAAGATCCACGCTAGTGGAACCAAACCATATGTACTTGTGTGCCTACAGCTGTTTTCTAGAACCTTTTGGAAGCCCCCTGAACTGGAGATTCGACTCCCTGCTCTGTGAAAATATACTTATGTACACGTATTTAGTCCTTGCCGAGGTTCAACGATGTATCTCTCGTAGCTTCCACATCCCTGAACCACCCCGAGGTTGTTATAAACTCTAGAATGGTGAATGGTAGCTTTGTCGACAAGTCGCCCAAGTCTTTGAATTGGTATTCACCGAGGCTCGCTTCCCTAGTTCTTCGCATCCGTATCGCCACAGCCTCGTCAGAGTTTGTCAGATTCTGATCGGATTCGACAGCGGTGGGCACCCATGTGGTTATGGCCAGTAAATATGCCTGGATGTCTGGAGACATGCCAAGATGAGAAGTTTGCTCTATATGGTAGAGGTACCGCCTAGGGGCGGTAGAGCCACTGAATGCCACTATAATCTGGAATTCAAAGGAATTTATGGATTGCGGTGAGTGCTGTGAGCTCTTTACGGCATCGTTTCATCGGTTTTGACTTGGCGACTGTGGGGTTCATAGGGGTTTGACTGCCAATATAAATGTCAATCATATTTCTGGAATGCAATTCCACGGATAGTTCTCGTGCCACTTCTGCGATTCCTAGTACTTCTGCTTGAAACATGGTTTAGAAGTCTCAGCGGGCAATTTCGAGTTCAGATGATTATGCCAGAGCCTACTGTTTCCTTAGTTTTTGATCCGTCCATGAAGATCGGTATATTTTTCCGGTTAAGGACCTGCCATTAACGATTAGGCTTAAGTCGTGAGATGGTTATATACAATCGATCCCAAGTGTGCTCATCTAGCAATAGTACAGTTGCCCGTGTCGCCTTCTTTTAATCAAACGCAGACCACTTTTCCCAGCTCTATCCTTTAGATGCATGTTTAGCCGGCTTAGTGCTCTGAAGTACATTCGTGGTCTTATCTGCTGCGGACTACCAGACTCGGCACCCATAGGATTGAATGGGTCTAACGATTGCGCTGTAGATGGAAAAGATCATGGCCCCCTTTTTAGCCAAAGGTTTTGCTACATGTCTAGGGAGCTATGGATGCCTTTTTCGTATCCTTTCCGTCGTGTTTCTTTTCCAAGTCAGCTTACGGTCGAGAAAGTCCATGTATCTCCTCTTATCTGTGATTTGGAGGAGTGTCCCGACTCCTTACTATATAGCCTACAGCCTACATAGTACTTCCAAGAGAACAGTTCCTTATCGAACAGTGTTAGGAAGTTAAAGGACTCTCCGGTCATCATCCATTAACGTCACTTCTTAACGCAAATTTGCCCGCAAATCTTCCCTTAAACTCTACAATTTGTCAAAAAAAAACTCTCAAAGTTATTCCAATCAGGACTAAGCAGTATCCTCATATTCTTATGACATGATGACTGGGTTTCGCTCCATCATCATCATCAGGACGACGCGACGCGACCGAGCGGTTAGATGTTGCGGTATCCAGGAATGATAATGAGGAAATCACGCAAACCTGAATAAATTACACAAATCCCCTGGAAGAAGTGACTCCAATGAAGTAGCGATGATTTCGTTTTCTCTTTTAAGTGCTAATTTTCCATGGCACTTGTGATTGCTTTTTTTTTTTTTGTTTTAATTTATCTTTTAAGCCGGCTGGGGGTTGTAAGCCTGCAAGTCTTTGAAGTTGAAGTACATTATGCCGGTGGTTGGGTGGGGGGCAGTGTTCTCTTCCCCCGAAGGTAGTGGCGACGTAAACAACCTCAGCAAGTCATTGCAATAAATACCAAACCATAATGTCGAACTTTTTTTTTGAACGACTTTATCGACTCTGAGCTTCAGGTGTGTAGCTTGGTTCGCCTTAATGTGGCCATTAGGTACTATATCATGGTGGAATTACCATCCCCAAACCGAGAAGAGAAAAGGACGAAAAAAAAAAACACATCAACTGCGATGAACATGTGTTTTGTGGTACCAAGGACACATCCCCATATCTGCTTCCAGTTATAAATGATCTCACTTAGGTGGTTGGGAAGCGGGCTGGTGCTGCTCACCCCGGGAAGCTCATTTCCCAAAAACGGAAATTAACTTTGTTCCCAAAGTGTCATTGGGTGTCATAGGCTGTCATACCACACTAAACGCATACAGAGACAGAGGCAGAGGCATAGATACGACACGACATTGTGGCAGCATAAGGATACCGCAGAACCGCCGCAGAACATTTGAGAATTTCAGTTGAAACGCGCATTAAACTTTCGCTTGACTTTTGTCAAAGCCACCTCAAAACTTCCGCTGGTAATTCAGGCCAAGGATTCATCCTCGACAGGAGATGGGTTGAAAGGATGAAACTTTAATTCAGTTTTCTGGTTTTATCCCGCTTGTACTTCCTGTGTTATTCGTGGAAAATTTTACTCCAAATCACAATAATTATGATGACTGCCATTAGCATTGGGCCCGCAGCAGCCGGCAGCCTCCTCGTCGTCATCATCATCATGCGGATGTACTCACTTTGCGTCATCATAATCATTGTCTTTGCCAACTGAGCGACACCGAGGGGCCGGGGATGAACTTTTCCAGGAAGGAAGCAACTACTTTTTCGTCAGCGGGTTTCGTTTGGCAGGAGAGTGCGCACCCTCGCGTTTTATCCTTTCCACAAATTCATCATCATCATCATCATTACCATCATTGCTGTCATCCTTGCAGTGGATTGCCTTCGAATACACAAAGCAATTCTGCCTGTATGTCCTTCGGTGAGAATTTCGAGAATGCTTGGGTAATATGGAGAAACTGATTTGGATCTGGCAAATCGGTTGCTTTCGTCCTTTTTTTGTCAGAGCCGTTGCAGTGATTATTTCTTTAAAGGATATTAAAGCTTGTCATTCATCCTGGGGTGACATCCTTTTTCATTCTGTGCCGCTTGTCGTATGTGCCAGCTAATTACCGGAACAAAAGGACAATTGCACAGGGAGTAGGTATTATCCCATTTAATGTGCGCATGCAGACGAGATGAAAAGGATGTCATAGGAGGAGGATATCACAGGATTCAGTCTTTTTATCCTCATCACCATTGGATTTGGCATGCACTTTGTGAATGAGCAGCAAATGCTGGTCTCGCTGCGGCTGCCATCAAAGTGAGTTGATGAAAGTTAAGTGCAAGTGCAAAGGGCGTGGAGTGGCGTCTATGGGTGCCTGTGTATGTTTCATTGAACTCAAGCTCCCACGCAAAAAGTGGACGTTTGTAGGAAAAGTGAATGCGGAAGTGGTTCATTGGAATACATGGTAATCTACAGACAGAGAGAAAGAGAGAGAGAGAGACGCAGGATACTACACAAAGTGTCAGCGGCGTCTTTGAGGAATGCAATTTGCTAATTATGAGAAGGTCCTTTGAAGTGCAGTCTGTTATGAGTGCAATTAAATAACCAGCTCATGGGGGTCATCAGGATAAAGGGTAGAGACCTATGAAAATCGTTAAATACTGAGGAGACTGTCATCAGCCGAGGATAATGCTGGAATGGAATTGGCTCTCCTTTCGACAGTCTATTCTGAGTGGTAAATGAGTTTATCTTGAAAAAAGGCAATCCTTAGGTCCTTTGTCCTAGGAGTAGTACCTAGCAAACGAAGCTAACATACTTAGACCAAATTAGACAAAAAAGAAGATCATCCTGTTACCACTATAGCAAACCACATAACCACCACTGAAGACCCAAATGGAAACGGTGAAAGGAAAGACCAGCATCAGGATAACCAGTTTCGATGTGAACCCAAGCCGAAGAAATTCATTTCGCCCGCGTAGGGGTTAAATCAGTTTGACTCAGTGATGAAGGTTTAGATTTCGCTGAGGTCTAGCTAAAGATCCAGAGTAGGTCTAGGTAGATCCTTAACTTCTTCCAAAAAGTACTCCCCTGGAGTATTCCTTCTCAAATTCGTTACAACCCTTCTGTAACGCTCCTGGTAATGGTAAGATATCATTGAAACTAGGCGATTTGTATGAGAGAAATCTATGTATTGCCTCGGAGATGGTAGGAACCATGAAACTGGTAGTCTCGAGTTCGAGATCGACGAACAGTTCGAATCACAATACTTAAGTACTCAGACCCAACTGGTCCAATGTGCCCACCTTCGACTTTCAAACGAATCTGAGTTTGTACTTCAGCGACAATATCAGGGCTCACCACATCAACACCAAAGATCAGTCACTTACTCCTGGTAATGGCAGGACAATCACAAAACAAAGCATCTGAAAGGGAAGTGTTCCTTAAAAACGCCAATAACAGTGTCCTTCTGATGAGAGACAGCTAAACTGCCTCTGATTTCTTACAGACGTTCGGGAGTAAGCGTTTGTTCTGCGTGCATCCTGAAGACCAATCCCACACACAATTGTGTTCTTCAATGGAAGCCCTGACCATGGACGCTGGAAGACGCAAGTTCAGGTCTCGACGAGTGTCATTCTCTATCGCAGATCTCAATCCCACTTAATTCTAGCAACCCAGGCAAAGAGTCAATTTAGTCTTGCTACCATCTTTGTCTTTGAACGGATTTCAGGCCGTACTGTCGTTACAGATGCATATACTACGATCCCTCCTCAGTAGTCAGTAAGATAGCATAAATCTCCGAATGAAAAACAGAGGCATGTAGACGAGTCTAGTGTTGCGGATGTCCATAAAGACACCAGTTCCAGTATTAGTCTTCGATCTCTCCAATTGACCCCAACTCAGTCTTTGAAGAAAAAATTTCAAAGTTTGTGAAAAATCAGTGTTTTTTTGGAAAAAATACTGAAATTCCGACTGCCTACTCGTGAAGGTTTTCTCTGTGAGATAAGGCTCCACTATCTTCGATCCCGAGAACGTTTTTTCCGTTTGTGTATACCAAACGCTCATGCATCCGTGATAACTCTCTTGTAACGAAGGTTCGGATTTTCATGTTGTCTGGAACCTAGGGGCATTCATTCTCTAATTCTCGTTGCTGGAGCAGAGCCAGCCTACAACTTGATACAGCTTGGAGAGGTGCATGCCCTCGTTAGAATTCCTCCTAAGATTCCTTTGAGAGTTGTGTACTCTTACTACGCCTCGGCGAAAGATATCCGTCCTAATCCAGTTTCCCTCAAGAATCTGACGAGGAGAGCTGGCTCTAGTGACTGTATTTCCCCCTCTGATAATCGGTACCTGCCCTGGATTTCACTGGACTCACTAGAGAGACCTTCTTCAGATACACACACAGATACGTACAGGTTTCACCTACTCATTGTGATACATGCTTCGAATCTTTTCCGGTTGTACCTTCGCTTGCCTCATACCCTGAGCGTTGTTCCAGGTACTTACCTTCCTCTCTTCCTCTAAAAGAAAAGACAGCTCTTCTTTTAAGGTATGATCCGCAGAATGGTTCCAGACCTACAAAAGATTTCTGATGTTTTTCTTCTTGGTAGCGAGTGGCCCATTTTATTAGCCACATCGCCAGGTATCCCACAGAAGGTCACTCTGTTCTTCTTACTCAGTTCATTAAGCTTCTGCAGGCATTCCACACGAGCTTCGACTTAACGACATAGTAGTCGATAGCTCCTGACATTATGGCTATTTCACACTTGGTATGGTTTCTATCAAGAATGATTTGTACACATCTATCGACATCATCCTGGAAGATGCTGGTGCTTGTGCCCATGGATTCATAGTATTTGGTCCTTACCCTGCTCTAGTTCTCGGCCCATCTGTGAATCACTTCATTGTGTCATTGGTTAATCTATATACATTGTGATTCATTGCTCCGATTTCTTTTATTGCCTAGTGACGACATTCTTTTGGAAGTTCAACCTTCTAGTGATATCATCTCTAGGGTAGGCCAGGAGTGGTGTTTTTTTTTTGAGTAGTTTGAGTAGTTTGACCATTCTCTTGGAATCATTTTTTTGTGCATTCTTCAAACACAAGGTGCTGAGGAGTCAGTTCCAATAGTACCCCCATGGCTACAGTTGGTCAAGTTCCCATGGCGCGGGAGTAATTCAGTCTTTGCAGCTTATTGAGTGTCTGCCCCGTGGGGATCAGACTGATCCTTTTCGTCCATGCAGTTGGTCATTCTTGTGATCATTCTTTTTATCTCTGGAAATGGAATCAAATACTTAACAATCCTATACAGAGTATCCTTAAAGAACTACGAACCTCATTCCACCGATTTCTGGGCATCAAACGAAAGGCAATTCCCCGACCCATCTGCCTCTCTACAAATAACTACCACTAAAGATTCATTTCTCCCCAGCTGCCGCTACCGAAATCTGTCACAAATTCTATGCATAACTAATCTTAAATTCACGAATCTTAATAACCACAAACTAAGGTCCCTTCAAGGATAAGTGCAAACACTAAAAACTTTCATGCTGCAAACAACAGTTTTTACCAAAAGAATAGATACACTTTCAGGATAAGAGAACCGCAAAAAAAAACAAAAAAAAAAACACCTCTAATTTCGCCCACTCCAGCTCTACACATCCTTGTGGAACATCTACGTTTCCTGGATCAATTGCTATCCACCTCTCCTCGAGCACAAACTTTTGTATTTAACATGCATTCAAGGAACGCTCATAAAAAAAAAAAACACCACACCAAATGTAAGGTGTATGTAAAGCTAAAATATGTATCACAGTTGATGTCTCCCCAGGACATTTGGCCCTCGCCCGCCCTCGCAATACCGCAATACCACCGACAAAGTATAAATTACGTGAATCCATTTTAAATGTCCTTGTGGGAGTTGTTTCTTCGACTCTCCACTCTCGACTCTCGACACACGACTCTGGAAAGCGACAAGTTCGTCATAGTGAAACAGGGAATCAACTTTTTTTCTCCCCTCCCACCCTGACGGTTCTTATACATACACATGTAGGTATATATAGATTTTTTTCGTATCCTCTCTGTGGACAGGATAAATGAGGTTGAATTGAAAAGAACTCCCACGGAGAGATATTTTCCTGGATTTACTTAAGAAAAAAAAAAGCAGATTTTTATCCCTTTTTGATGAATTCAGATTTCAGTGATAAATATTTCCAAGGATAAAGTTTCACCCCTCACCAGGCAAACCAAATACGAGGATGGCGAGGATGGCGAGGATGACGATGACGACGGAAAATGCTAATTAAAGGATCAACATCAAACTTCACTTTGTCTCCGCTTCGTTTAGGTTCCCTTTTTTGATTGAAAGCGATCCGAAAGGAAATCGATTTAAAGTGAAACGGAAGTCGGCGAGGATGGGTGCAGGATCGAGATGAAAAGCCACACACTCAGTTAAGTCGTTGGCCAAGTTAAACGGATGAGTCTAATTGGTCGTGTGTGTTGGTATAAAGTCGTTTTTTGTTTCTTGCTACTCCACGGCAAACATGGAGAACATACTTGTACATCAAACACTAAACTCATTTGCAAGAGAGTCCTTTGAGTGTGGCAGGATAGTAGTTGGGTGTGTGTCGCGCGCTGTTACTGAGAGGATTTTTATGTTTTGTATATTCCTTCCGCCATAATCCTGCAGGATGGCCGTGGGTGAGTGGAAAATAAGTAATTCACAGCTTTTGTTGGAATGGTATACCTTCAACATCTGGAATCTGGAGCTTTGGACGGCTAAGAGTGTGAAGTATGGCCACTGGAGGATGAAGGACATGAGTTCTTTGGGATTTAAATGCATTTTCGGAGAATCCTTATACACTGGTCCGTAGACAAGAAGACCAGGCAAAGCAGACTGACAAATGGATGAAAATGAAAAGTTAAATGGATGCACAGCAGGAGGCCAATGCTGAGAAGGAGATTTATGTTTACACCATTACGGGATTATTCGGTTGAAGGGTGTCCTTCCTTTTTTGTTTCTTTGGGTATTTGGATAGGAGATTGATGAGTTATTCTTGGCGACTGAGTGAGGAGGAACTATGTCCTGGAATTTGAATGACTTTCCATTCCAACTAAGTGCAACATAAGGTGTTGGTCTTGCCTCATTTACAGAATGGTAAAGAGAGATGTAACTGAACGGAGAGGCTCCTCACTTGGACCTTGCGTGTCCACATAAATCTCCTGAGTAAAGGCCATAAAGGACACATCTGAACTCCACCTATGTGGAGTGTCTTAAATGTTAACAACAAGTCCTCTCCTCCTCACGTCTACGCTGTGTATGTACATAGGAAACACCGATGATAGAGCTACGAGCTTGCTTGACTCAATACTTCCTCATACCACGATGCTTGGAGCTCTTAGCACAAATGAACATCCAAGTCTACAGATCAAATTAAATGTGGCAGTCGACAACTTAAGCCTCAAGGAGGTGAGGAACTTTGTCTATGTCAGCTACCTAGAATCAGTAGAACCAATGAATACCACAGTTCTGATCCCCAGAGTCTTCGTACGCAGAGCAACCTTATGGGAGGCATTACCTAGCAGGAGACATTTCCAAAGGCAAAGAGCAAACGTAGAGCAGGATGTCAACATTTTAATGCAACCACAGTTAGTATGTTGTGATATAAAGAGTATACGTTCGATCCCTAGCATCTTGCTGGCTGTTTGACCGAGGACTGGCATGCGGGATTGCTTGATGACGATGACCTGGAACTCAAAGATGGTTTTAGCTTGAATAGTCCCTTGCATTCGTTTACTGTGGCCAAGTCAATATAGTCGACGGATATTGGCTTTATCCTTCATTCGTTGTCCTGGCATGTGGAACTGAATATTTGAGGAATTGTTTATCATTCCAGGGAGCCTAAGTTCTGTTCCACTGCTCCTGATCATCGTCACTCACTCTGCGCCAAACAGTAGGACTAACAGGAGTAATGCTTTTGTCCTTCGTACATAAGTTTTGAACATAGTTGTCCTGTCAAACCTAAGTAGCAATGGCATCCCTATTTTTGTTTTCAATAGCTGTGAATGCCTAGATCAATGGGAATCCACAATATGTCGATGTCATCTCCTCGATATCCCGAGAATATCACAGTGACCCTGGCATCCAAATCAAGTGAATGTAGAACTATTCAGTCATCTTGTTAGGAGACGATAATTTGGAGAGAACTGTTGCCACCATAAGGCCTTCTTGATCACTATGATCTGCTCCTAAAAGTCGCAACAATGGTTGGGAAACCCAAAGGGAAACCCTGATATTGTCAAGTCCAGGGCATGTCCATAGGATGTGATTTAAACGGCTTGAAGCTGCGTATTACCCAAAGAATTTTACTCTCACCCACTCAGCTTCATGGCATAAATACTACAGGATACACCATGCCAAACCCCTTTGACCAAAATTTTCTGAGTTCAAAAGTCCACACAGGTCAAAGTATCTTTCTCACAAAAAAAAGGACCTTCAAAGGACTCATTCTCATGACAAACATCAAAACAGATCGGTTTACGTAAAGCCCAAAACCAAGCCAAAAACAACTGAAGCACCGTTTAAAAGATCCTTTTGACGGGATTTTGCATAAATCCGCCTGTAAACACCATAGGACAACAACGCCAACTCTAACCTAAGCTACAGGTGCACTTCAAATAAACTCGCCTGTACCATTATCCTTCCTTTCCTTGCCAGTGCATCCATGGATCTGTGTGTGTGTGTGAGAGTGTGTGATGTATTCCTCCCATGCTAAACCTGACTGTATCTTGTTTGCAAGGGAAGGCGCATGCATTTATGCAACATTACACAACCCGACCAAAAACAAAGACCACCCCTCACCATTGGTACTCCTCCTCAAGCACTCATCCTCCGGGGGTGGATGCAACACCAGAACAAACACATACTTGGCTCAGATCCTAAAAAAAAAAAAAAACAGTTCATATGTTGCACCTCCTCCACTATGCCAGGACTCCACAGTCATTTAGACTCTTAGCATGCATAAGGAGATGAGTGTGCGGTGCTGGTGCTGCTGCTGCCATTGCCTTACAAATGCTCTCTCATCATCGTCTCATGATCCTTTGATTGCAGCAGCTTTTCGTAGACACACACACACACACCAAGAATGGAGGAACAACAACTGGAAAGAAGATGATTTTGTTGATGTTTTACTTTACATGCTCTTGTCGGGAGAGGTGACTCGTAAGAGTCACGAGCACTGTTCCTGGGTGCGACGGCGACGTCTCTATTGTTTATGAATTTGCAATGGAAATTCCAGGACGAAATAATTTTCACTTGAAGCCAAAGTCTGGATACAAGCGACGGCGGCGGCGGTAGGAGCTGAGTTATAGTTTTTCATTTTCGAGTGACATTCCCCAGGTCCTTATGAATTTTACTATCCTGGGCTGGGGGCATACGGCAAGAGACAAATTTGTTTAACGAAGTCTTGAGGTTTATCGCATTTGATTTGCAAATGAAGTATGCACTGGCGGTTGTGGTTGTGCAGGAGGTGAATGTGTTATCTTAGCTGCGGGGTGGAATTGATGAATGTCTAAAAGGATTGCTGTGCTCCCATGGAATGCTGGGAATAAATACATGAGAGGCATATCTGAATGTATGAGGAGAGTTCAGTAACATTCTGAGAGATAAGTGAACGGATAAGGACCAGGATTGGAAGATTGTGGTTACACAATTAAGTTTTTGAATGATGAAGTAAATATTCACTGTGCACAGACGGATGGGGATGGGTGGGAACTGTTCAAGAACACACATGAGCTGCTTTGGTGACATGAGACACGCTGTCAGGTTAAATACGTCGAAGGAATTGGTAGAGAGAAATGGAAAAGTCTTTTGTAACCCCGCAGAGGAAGACTATGTACTTTGGAAGTGTTTCAGGGAATCTTGGTAACCTCAAGAGACTTTGGGTAAATAATGAAAATCCAAGCCTACCGACGTTCACGAGATAGACACAGCCATTGTTAGACTACCAGTTTCATTAGAATCATACTGTCAGAACCCCTTGAAATCATGCTGCTACTATTGGAATCAGTCCTTCATCTAAAGGACACAGCTACTAAGAGTATCCTATACTAAGACGACACAATTGCGAGATGTGTAAATAGGGTGAAAACAATCCTTCCCTGAAGGGAGGTAGGACAATACACCCGAATAACATTCCGACTTTCACGGCCAGGTCAAAAACTGGCCAAGGAGTGGACTCTGGGGCACTCTTTTAGAGTTCCACACTACAACAGTGTGTTCCAAGCGAAAGTTTTAGCAATCGTAGAAGCATACGTGGACTGTTAACACAATTTCATTCAAGGAAGTCGACATTAGGATAGAGGAACTAGAACCTACTTTTTGAACGGGCTCCAGGAGAGTATAGCCGAAGCAGGGCGGCGGCCTAGAACATGCTGGTTTCAATTTTCGAATGAGTATCGCGGACCAGTTGACCTGCACAGTTTGTCAAAGAAATGGACTCCTAGATGGAGTAGAGTGTTTTAGAACAGAGCTGTGCACATACAAAAGAGAAGGAGAATGGTATCTTACTCCTCCTTATACCTACAGCTCCTCCAGAAGACACCCAGCACTTTGTCATACTAGTCTATCAGAACTAGAGTTGGTTTTTCTAAAAGCATCCAGACTTAACCTAGAATCGACCATTTCAGAAGGATTCTAAGGGTCCTACCCGATCTGGCAAGCTGTTTCAATTTTTTGAATTGTTTCTGTGTCCTGGCATCCAGCACAGGTGAATGTTGAACTACACAGTCATCTCCAACCAACAGTGTAAGGTGAACAAGGCAAATCTCCAGGGATTTGATTGCCCCTTGACAGGGCATAGTCGATGCTTTTAGAGTGGACTTGATGATGGCCAGACCACTACGAGGAAGGTTTAAGTGGGAAAGACGCGTTAAGCGCCGCCACAAAAATGTCTAAGGACAGTAGGCGATACATAATGTCCACTGCCGCTGAAGGAGAGTTCTCAGTGCACCACTGATGCACACACACGCTGATCTTTGCAGTGAGTAGTCCTGTCAAGAGCCGGTTTGATTCCCTATCGAAAAGTAGAGCAACGTATCCTGCACTAACTTTAAAGGACAGATATTTCCTCTTAAATGAGACGAGTTCTGTTTTGAAGAAATTAACCCCTTGTTTCCAGTTTGGGGTTCATTTAGTGAGAAGAAGACTGTAGGATTCGCTTGAGAATAATGAGAATGTCATCTTCCTAGACAACAAAAGGAGCCAAATCTCTACCCTGAGGAGTTTCGCAGGTAACAAGTCTTCTAGCCTATGGACCGCCCAGCTGCGTACTGATAATCCTCTAGGCGAAGAGTCAGGCTTGCAGTGCGTCTTAAACTTCTGCAGATTTGACATTGCTCATTTCCCGTCCAATGTCCAGGAACACGGTGATGGTGAATCCCTTGATTTCCCTTCGAAATTTGCATGTTGCGACGCTGAGAGCAAAACTGAACTATTGCCCTAGCGTCGACGGATAACATTTAGACTTTTTCGCTAGAAAAGACCTCAACAGGTAGGAGATCATTAGGTTCAGCATCCAGAGCTCTAGAGTTTTTGAATGTAGACCAGTTTCAGACAACCTGACATGATGACTGTAAAGGTTTCCAACCACGGGGCACAATTTCATCTGAGTGCTAGAGCTCAGAGCTCATCTGGCCCTAGGGACTGATACTCCACATAACAGAAAGGAGTTGCGGTTCGATGGACATAAGTGCAGCGATGCAGCCGAGGAGCTACCAGGTTCAGTTGAAGGTATATGAAATACTTACAAGAGGTACGGTGGCCATCTGGCTGTTGATTGACGATACACTTGGCATCAAACCATCTAAGCCGGAGCAAGAAAATCAAGAATCATTCCATTTTCGATAGGATCTCTGTCCATGGCTCCTTAAATAAGTCAGGATACCAACATTGAATACACAGTAAGCTCACCATAATCCCATCGTTGTGTATCACAGTAGACGATCCCAAGTCAACTACAGTTGGGTTACGAATTTCAATGAGATCCACAATCAGGGAACCATGTCCCAAGATATTACCCAGTTAAGCTGCCATTCTTAAACTAATCAAGTTAAACAATTTCCCCATAAATGTTCCGCATACGCCTCATTAACCATCCATTCCGGCGAATCACATGACAAACCACCATTTGTTATCCTTCAGCCATATGTCCAACGAGGAAAACCGCTTTTCTGTGTGCGGCCCCCCATCCATTGACTGGCAAAGTAAATCAAATAAATGATTTCCATTGCTCTTGATTAATTGGCAGCACTCAGGATACTTCAGAGGAGACCGTTACCGCTCACGTTCACGAACAAGGACTACGAACGACAAACGACAAACGACAAACGACGGACGTTTCCAGACGATAAAAGTGTGCGAACATTTAATTTATTTATTTTTCCGTTTCCGAATCGGAGACGCTCTCTGTCATCGAACGTCGCACATGGATGATGTTAAATGACATTTGCCATTTGTCAAATGTATCCTTGAGTGCGGGTGTGTGTGCGTGTTCGGGGTATGTCCTTGCAAAATGATATTTTTAAATGTTCTTTGAAGAGGAGACTCTGTGTGGCGATGCCCACGAAACACTTTTCGAAATTAGTTACCACACACACACACACACACCGAGCCGAGATCCTTTGAGGATATTTGCTCACCCATCGCCGAGGACAAAGGAGACTCTGCATAACAAAGAAAGAGAGGGGAAACCATCGTCCTCTGTGCGCTCTGCCATTTGGAAAAGCGCTATGCCCGACATCCGTTCCGAGAATAAAAACATTAATTGATTGATGAGCCGTGAATTGAACATTATCCGGATGCTGGAGTGGAGATTACCCATTGATGAGCAATCTTGCACGCCATTACCAGGCTACATTGTGGGCGCATATGCACATAACCATGGAACGTTGTCGTTCCTTTATTTATTTAACAAACGAGCACGGGGATTTATTCTTTAATGAAATTCCATCAATGTGAGTGCTGAGTGCTCCGACACTGCTCTGATGGAGGAGGATATCCTTAAGAAATACATAAAAGGGGAACAAAGACCCCTCGTTCATATTTCGCCCTTTCATTGTGTCTCTGTGTGTGCGTGTTTGTGTGCAATGCTGTCAAGGTTTCTTCCTTCGGAGTCGAACTGCAGCATATCTAGTTCGCGTTTGATGTGCTCCTTCTGTTCTCTGGCATTCAATTGTTTTCAATTGTTCCAAGGACTCTTGCTGCTTTACGTACATACATACATACGTACGTACGGTATGCGCTCATAAGCGACAAGATGAAAAATCAAATGTTTAGTTAGGATTGTCAAGGATGTGCCTTGTTTATTTGTTTGTTTCTTTGGCAAGAGTCATTCTCGTCGTCGTCGTTGTAGTTGCTGTGTCGACGTTGTCGCTCTCCGATTGTCTGCGGATTAGGGAAATTGTGAGGAAAATCACGTTTTGACTTTTTATAGCCCCGTGGTTCATGACGATGTCTATCCTGCCATTGTGTTCCTTGGGATTTCTTTGTTCTAGTTTTCCAAAGAATACCAATTACAGAGGGGGTGCGGGGGGTTGGTTTATTTTGCAAAAACAGAACAACAATGACAAAGACAAAGGACTGCGATGATGAATCGAGCAGAAAAAGAGTGTTAATTGGGTAGACATCCAGAACTCGAGGTGGTATAATGGAATTCCGTCTAAGAGTCGATGTTACAAAGTCCTTAAGAGTCCGTACAGCTGCGCGAGGGGTTTGGGTTTTATTTCTTTTCGTTTTTATTGTGGTTTCGCTAAGGAGAAATGCGATTAAAGCAGTGGTAAGCCAATTTCAATTTTCGTTGCTTACCTATTTAGTTCTACTGGATCTTCGTCCTGCAGGGTAGAGGACAGAATGAGTAGTAATTTAGAAAAAGATTCTGCCCTTAAGAAGCCCCATAGGGGGCGTTTACTGTCTCAACAAGGAAGCCGTCCAAAGCAGATTCCCGCAATGCTAGACTCTAAAGCAGGGCTTTTCAATACGGACATAACATTTTGGAATCATAATACAAACGTATCCTTAACCTTGTTTTATGACTACTTTATGTCAAAACGTGACTTAATACTTACATTTTTTTATGGTGAAGTCGGTAAACGATCAACGTTTATCCATCATCTAAAATTAATACTCAAGTTCTGAGTCGCAACCTTAAGAGCGATTATATCATAAATCTTCTTCATAAGATCCTCTCCTCTCCCCGAAAAATCTCTGGATTTGACTGACCAAAAATGTCCAAAGCAATGGAGGGAGCACCTCTCCATGTGACGTTCCTTTAATTCTGATCTTTCTCACCGAACTGGGTTAATGTTTCTGCAACTGATAGTGCTTTAGACTGACCTCATAGTTAACCTAAAGGGTTTTTCAATAGGGACATAACAATTTTGTGCTTTAATGTAGACGCACCCTAAAATTATTTTTATGATTTTTTGATATCAGAATATCAACCAAAATTCACATTTTTATCATGATGAAATTTTATGAATAAACAATGATTGGTAGTTATTAAAATTTTTGTTAGAAATTCAGACTCTGCTGTGGTTGCAAGCTTAAGAACGCTAACTCCAATTTTCAGCCGTAATAATCGTCCCACGAGATCCTGGCTGTGGATGCTACAGTACAGTAAATCAAGGAAACATATTCGCTATTGAATGTTCCCGTGCCAGTAAGAGAATGCACCCAGGAATAGGGAATCTCTTAGTCCACACTGTATCTTGTATTTGTATTTTTACGGTCAATAGAATTCGCTATCGCACCATGTTGGAAAGCTATTTTTGGTCAGGATTAGATAGACTTGACATCGGCGATATGTGGTTTCAACAAAATGCTGCCACATGTCATACAAGCTGGTCAAAGCTTGTCAACTTTCCGGGCGACATGTGTGGAAGAGTATTGAAAAAATGGCTCCAAGGAATAAATCGCTGGAAACGTGCTTGCCGTTGCCATATGAATAAAATCGAATCTCATACTTAAACGCAACATATGTACGATATTTGGCTTCAATTTCAGCTCTATATCTCAACTATTCTGTGATTTATTTAAGTACAAAATAGTTATGTTCTTATTGAAAAAACCCATTCCCCAGCAAGGATTTGCTCTTCGCAAACATTCCAACTGCTCGTGTTTTACATATCTTCTACTTCAAATCCTTTCTTAAGCTTTTAAACTTTCTCTCTTACTTTCTGTCGCATAAGGATATTGTTGGTTGCGTTCTTCCTCGAAAGCAAAACTTCCCTCGAAGACAAATTATTTTCTTTCCGAAGATAGCACGCCCACCCGGTGTGCATAAGGGAATTCTATTATGACACCTCCCTAATTGAGCTAACTTCCTGTAGGCACAAAGATTAAACTAATTAAAAACATTTTCCAACGCCAACTTATCAGTTTCCCTCGCGCAATCCTTTTGATACTTTCCTCGAACATACACCCACCTACACATACGTGGGTACGTTCGTTTCCGAATTAATGTATGCACATCCTTTTATTACTCGAATCGACAAAAAAAAAGAAAAGAAAAGAAAACGAAACCTTGATGAAATGAAGCACCACAAGGAAGGAAACTTTTTCCGTTTTTTTTTGTCCCTCCTTTCCTCCGATGATTAATTTTCTTCGCCAGCCTGCCAAAAGGCCCTCTTCGTCCTGGTTGTACACCGTCAACTTCATCCAATGTAATACAATAAACTGAAGCCAATGAAAAAGTATACGTAAAAGTTTTTCAATCAATTTAACAGAACATTCCAGGACGAAGGAGTAAGGACCAAAAAAAGAAGTAGAAAAACACTCCAACACAATCCAATTGCGCTTCCAATTCTCTGTGTCGCCGAGTTTTGGGCTACTCCCGAGACAGTCAAGCGGCTGCATGCAAAGCTCCAGGCGCTCCAGGCGCTCCAAGAAAATCTGTCAAGCACAAGTTGAGTGCCAAAACTATAACAGAATTTAAGCAAAACTTAACCATAAGTATGATTAATTACAATTTTGTCGAAAGAAAATTATAGGAAAACGGACGACAGGGATGCAGGAAACGGCAAGTAATACCAGCGGGCATGTTTCTAACTTTATTTCGTTGGCGAGTCCTGCTTACTTTTCTTTGTTTTTTTTTTCTTTTGTAAGAGACGCGCGGAGTCTGGCCTGTGCTTTTGTATTAAGAATCAAACACGAAACGAAGGAAATGGTCCTTCCACATCGTGACACTCCCCTTGGGTTGAGAGATGAAAATATACGCACGTAGTACATCAGGAGGAAACTTCAAATACAAGCACAATGGTCGACGAGGAAATTCATAAACGAATAAGGACGAGAGGAACTTTTTTTTTCTTGCCAATGTGAAACTTTCTTTGCAAGGATCGACTAGGAAAACAGGGAAATACGTATACATGTGACCATGTGCCAGTTCCGGGGACACTGGGAATAAGTCCATTTAACAGTTGCGTTGTGTTAATAAAAGTACAGAGGGCAGTCGATGCAACTCATTCTGCGAAGGACCTCGATCGGGAAGAAAAAGTTTTCAACCGAATCTGCATGAAATATAAATTTTAGATTGAGGGACACAGGAGTTCAGCTTCGTTTGTAGAAAAGGACTTTCAAGGACTGGGGGTGTTGAGGTCAACCTATAATGCTTGGATTTGGGACTGGACAGAACTGCAGTATCTTAATTTGCCAATGCAATATATGTACCTATACAGGACGAAAAGTTTTTTGAATTCTTACAAACAATGGATTCCATATCAGGCAACGGATGCGTTCGGTGCTCCTCTAAGGTTGTTAGTTTGTTGGCATAAACCAAAAACTTCATAATAATGTGTGGCATATGGCATGTGGCACAATCTTGTTGGAACCACATATCAAGTCCATCCAATTCTGAGTCAGAAAAAATGTTCACAACAGATGGCACAATAGCAACCTCCATTGATCATAGCATGAGGATCCTTTTCATCGACAAGGCCTCCACCGCCTTGAAATCCACACTTTTTGTGAATCCAATGGAAAATGGGTTTGATGTTGTCCCACAGCACATGTTTGGCTTATTGTCAGATAAAAAGGAGTTTCATCGCACAAATTTTTGGACTGAAAAATTTTCTGCTTCCAACACTCATACGGAGGAGATACGTCAGCTAGTTTGTGCTTATAATGCACAGAAACAGAGTATCCTGCTAGATTTGGTCCAAGAAAAGATATTTCTAGGATGTGCGTAGCTGGTCCTGTGGGCTATAGCCCACCCATTTATTCACACATTTTTGGACTGAAAATTTTTCTGCTTCCAATACTCATACGGAGGAGATACTTCAGCTCGCTTGTGCCTATAATGCGCAGAAACAGAATATCCTGCTAGAATTGGGCTAAGAAAAGATATTTTTTGGATGTGCGTAGCTGGTCCTGTGGGCTATAGCCCACCCATTTATTCACACATTCACACAGCTCGCTTGTGCCTATAATGCGCAGAAACAGAATATCCTGCTAGAATTGGGCTAAGGAAAGATATTTTTTGGATGTGCGTAGCTGGTCCTGTGGGCTATAGCCCACCCATTTATTCACACATTTTTGGACTGAAAATTGTTCTGCTTCCAATACTCATACGGAGGAGATACTTCAGCTCTTTTGTGCCTATAATGCACAGAAGCAGAATATCCTGCTAGAATTGGGCTAAGAAAAGATATTTTTTGGATGTGCGTAGCTGGTCCTGTGGGCTATAGCCCACCCATTTATTCACACATTTTTGGACTGAAAATTTTTCTGCTTCCAATACTCATACGGAGGAGATACTTCAGTTCGTTTGGGCCTATAATGCACAGAAACAGATTATCCTGCTAGAATTGGGCTAAGAAAAGATATTATTTAGATGTGCGTAGCTGGTCCTGTGGGCTATAGCCCACCCATTTATTCACACATTTTTGGACTGAAAATTTTTCTGCTTCCAATACTCATACGGAGAAGATACTTCAGCTCGTTTGTGTCTATAATGCACAGAAACAGAATATCCTGCTAGAATAGGGCTAAGAAAAGATATTTTTTGGATGTGCGTAGCTGGTCCTGTGGGCTATACCCGCTCATTTATTCACACATTTTTGGACTGAAAATTGTTCTGCTTCCAATACTCATACGGAGGAGATACTTCAGCTCTTTTGTGCCTATAATGCACAGAAGCAGAATATCCTGCTAGAATTGGGCTAAGAAAAGATATTTTTTGGATGTGCGTAGCTGGTCCTGTGGGCTATAGCCCACCCATTTATTCACACATTTTTGGACTGAAAATTGTTCTGCTTCCAATACTCATACGGAGGAGAAACTTCAGATCAGTTGTGTCTATAATGCGCAGAAACAGAATATCCTGCTAGAATAGGGCTAAGAAAAGATATTTTTTGGATGTGCGTAGCTGGTCCTGTGGGCTATACCCGCTCATTTATTCACACATTTTTGGACTGAAAATTGTTCTGCTTCCAATACTCATACGGAGGAGATACTTCAGCTCGTTTGTGCCTATAATGCACAGAAGCAGAATATCCTGCTAGAATAGGGCTAAGAGAAGATATGTTTTGGATGTGCGTAGCTGGTCCTGTGGGCTATACCCGCTCATTTATTCACACATTTTTGGACTGAAAATTTTTCTGCTTCCAATACTCATACGAAGGAGATACTTCAGCTCGTTTGTGTCTATAATGCACAGAAACAGAATATCCTGCTAGAATTGGGCTAAGAAAAGATATTTTTTGGATGTGCGTAGCTGGTCCTGTGGGCTATAGCCCACCCATTTATTCACACATTTTTGGACTGAAAATTGTTCTGCTTCCAATACTCATACGGAGGAGATACTTCAGCTCGTTTGTGCCTATAATGCACAGAAGCAGAATATCCTGCTAGAATAGGGCTAAGAAAAGATATTTTTTGGATGTGCGTAGTTGGTCCTGTGGGCTATAGCCCACCCATTTATTCACACATTTTTGGACTGAAAATTGTTCTGCTTCCAATACTCATACGGAGAAGATACTTCAGCTCGTTTGTGTCTATAATGCACAGAAACAGAATGTCCTGCTAGAATTGGGCTAAGAAAAGATATTTTTTGGATGTGCGTAGCTGGTCCTGTGGGCTATAGCCCACCCATTTATTCACACATTTTTGGACTGAAAATTGTTCTGCTTCCAATACTCATACGGAGGAGATACTTCAGCTCGTTTGTGCCTATAATGCACAGAAGCAGAATATCCTGCTAGAATAGGGCTAAGAGAAGATATGTTTTGGATGTGCGTAGCTGGTCCTGTGGGCTATACCCGCTCATTTATTCACACATTTTTGGACTGAAAATTTTTCTGCTTCCAATACTCATACGAAGGAGATACTTCAGCTCGTTTGTGTCTATAATGCACAGAAACAGAATATCCTGCTAGAATTGGGCTAAGAAAAGATATTTTTTGGATGTGCGTAGCTGGTCCTGTGGGCTATAGCCCACCCATTTATTCACACATTTTTGGACTGAAAATTTTTCTGCTTCCAATACTCATACGGAGGAGATACTTCAGCTCGTTTGTGCCTATAAAGCACAGAAAAAGATTATCCTGCTAGATTTGGGCTAAGGACATATATTTTTAGGATGTGGGCAGCTGGTCCTGTGGGCTATAGCCCACCCATTTATTCACACATTTTTGGACTGAAAATTTTTCTGCTTCCAATACTCATGCGGAGAAGATACTTCAGCTCGTTTGTGCCTATAATGCACAGAAACAGATTATCCTGCTAGAATTGGGCTAAGAAAAGATATTTTTTGGATGTGCGTAGCTGGTCCTGTGGGCTATAGCCCACCCATTTATTCACACATTTTTGGACTGAAAATTTGTCTGCTTCCAATACTCATACGGAGGAGATACTTCAAATCGTTTGTGCCTGTAATGCACAGAAACAGAATTTCTTGCTAGAATTGGGCTAAGAAAAGATATTTTTTGGATGTGCGTAGCTGGTCCTGTGGGCTATAGCCCACCCATTTATTCACACATTTTTGGACTGAAAATTTTTCTGCTTCCAATACTCATACGGAGGAGATACTTCAGCTCGTTTGTGCCTATAAAGCACAGAAAAAGATTATCCTGCTAGATTTGGGCTAAGGACATATATTTTTAGGATGTGGGCAGCTGGTCCTGTGGGCTATAGCCCACCCATTTATTCACACATTTTTGGACTGAAAATTTTTCTGCTTCCAATACTCATGCGGAGAAGATACTTCAGCTCGTTTGTGTCTATAATGCGCAGAAACAGAATATCCTGCTAGAATAGGGCTAAGAAAAAATATTTTTTGGATGTACGTAGCTGGTCCTGTGGGCTATAGCCCACCCATTTATTCACACATTTTTGGACTGAAAATTTTTCTGCTTCCAATACTCATACGGAGAAGATACTTCAGCTCGTTTGTGCCTATAATGCACAGAAACAGATTATCCTGCTAGAATTGGGCTAAGAAAAGATATTTTTTGGATGTGCGTAGCTGGTCCTGTGGGCTATACCCGCTCATTTATTCACACATTTTTGGACTGAAAATTGTTCTGCTTCCAATACTCATACGGAGGAGATACTTCAGCTCTTTTGTGCCTATAATGCACAGAAACAGATTATCCTGCTAGAATTGGGCTAAGAAAAGATATTATTTAGATGTGCGTAGCTGGTCCTGTGGGCTATAGCCCACCCATTTATTCACACATTTTTGGACTGAAAATTGTTCTGCTTCCAATACTCATACGGAGGAGATACTTCAGCTCTTTTGTGCCTATAATGCACAGAAGCAGAATATCCTGCTAGAATTGGGCTAAGAAAAGATATTTTTTGGATGTGCGTAGCTGGTCCTGTGGGCTATAGCCCACCCATTTATTCACACATTTTTGGACTGAAAATTTTTCTGCTTCCAATACTCATACGGAGAAGATACTTCAGCTCGTTTGTGTCTATAATGCACAGAAACAGAATATCCTGCTAGAATAGGGCTAAGAAAAGATATTTTTTGGATGTGCGTAGCTGGTCCTGTGGGCTATACCCGCTCATTTATTCACACATTTTTGGACTGAAAATTGTTCTGCTTCCAATACTCATACGGAGGAGATACTTCAGCTCTTTTGTGCCTATAATGCGCAGAAACAGAATATCCTGCTAGAATTGGGCTAAGAAAAGATATTTTTTGGATGTGCGTAGCTGGTCCTGTGGGCTATAGCCCACCCATTTATTCACACATTTTTGGACTGAAAATTGTTCTGCTTCCAATACTCATACGGAGGAGATACTTCAGCTCGTTTGTGCCTATAATGCACAGAAGCAGAATATCCTGCTAGAATAGGGCTAAGAGAAGATATGTTTTGGATGTGCGTAGCTGGTCCTGTGGGCTATACCCGCTCATTTATTCACACATTTTTGGACTGAAAATTTTTCTGCTTCCAATACTCATACGAAGGAGATACTTCAGCTCGTTTGTGTCTATAATGCACAGAAACAGAATATCCTGCTAGAATTGGGCTAAGAAAAGATATTTTTTGGATGTGCGTAGCTGGTCCTGTGGGCTATAGCCCACCCATTTATTCACACATTTTTGGACTGAAAATTGTTCTGCTTCCAATACTCATACGGAGGAGATACTTCAGCTCGTTTGTGCCTATAATGCACAGAAGCAGAATATCCTGCTAGAATAGGGCTAAGAAAAGATATTTTTTGGATGTGCGTAGCTGGTCCTGTGGGCTATAGCCCACCCATTTATTCACACATTTTTGGACTGAAAATTGTTCTGCTTCCAATACTCATACGGAGAAGATACTTCAGCTCGTTTGTGTCTATAATGCACAGAAACAGAATGTCCTGCTAGAATTGGGCTAAGAAAAGATATGTTTTGGATGTGCGTAGCTGGTCCTGTGGGCTATAGCCCACCCATTTATTCACACATTTTTGGACTGAAAATTTGTCTGCTTCCAATACTCATACGGAGAAGATACTTCAGCTCGTTTGTGTCTATAATGCACAGAAACAGAATATCCTGCTAGAATTGGGCTAAGAAAAGATATTTTTTGGATGTGCGTAGCTGGTCCTGTGGGCTATAGCCCACCCATTTATTCACACATTTTTGGACTGAAAATTTTTCTGCTTCCAATACTCATACGGAGAAGATACTTCAGCTCGTTTGTGTCTATAATGCGCAGAAACAGAATATCCTGCTAGAATAGGGCTAAGAAAAGATATTTTTTGGATGTGCGTAGCTGGTCCTGTGGGCTATAGCCCACCCATTTATTCACACATTTTTGGACTGAAAATTTTTCTGCTTCCAATACTCATACGGAGAAGATACTTCAGCTCGTTTGTGTCTATAATGCACAGAAACAGAATATCCTGCTAGAATAGGGCTAAGAAAAGATATTTTTTGGATGTGCGTAGCTGGTCCTGTGGGCTATACCCGCTCATTTATTCACACATTTTTGGACTGAAAATTTTTCTGCTTCCAATACTCATACGAAGGAGATACTTCAGCTCGTTTGTGTCTATAATGCACAGAAACAGAATGTCCTGCTAGAATTGGGCTAAGAAAAGATATGTTTTGGATGTGCGTAGCTGGTCCTGTGGGCTATAGCCCACCCATTTATTCACACATTTTTGGACTGAAAATTTGTCTGCTTCCAATACTCATACGGAGAAGATACTTCAGCTCGTTTGTGTCTATAATGCACAGAAACAGAATATCCTGCTAGAATTGGGCTAAGAAAAGATATTTTTTGGATGTGCGTAGCTGGTCCTGTGGGCTATAGCCCACCCATTTATTCACACATTTTTGGACTGAAAATTTTTCTGCTTCCAATACTCATACGGAGGAGATACTTCAGCTCGTTTGTGCATATAAAGCACAGAAAAAGATTATCCTGCTAGATTTGGGCTAAGGACATATATTTTTAGGATGTGCGCAGCTGGTCCTGTGGGCTATAGCCCACCCATGTATTCACACATTTTTGGACTGAAAATTTTTCTGCTTCCAATACTCATACGAAGGAGATACTTCAGCTCGTTTGTGTCTATAATGCACAGAAACAGAATATCCTGCTAGAATTGGGCTAAGAAAAGATATTTTTTGGATGTGCGTAGCTGGTCCTGTGGGCTATAGCCCACCCATTTATTCACACATTTTTGGACTGAAAATTGTTCTGCTTCCAATACTCATACGGAGGAGATACTTCAGCTCGTTTGTGCCTATAATGCACAGAAGCAGAATATCCTGCTAGAATAGGGCTAAGAGAAGATATGTTTTGGATGTGCGTAGCTGGTCCTGTGGGCTATACCCGCTCATTTATTCACACATTTTTGGACTGAAAATTTTTCTGCTTCCAATACTCTTACGAAGGAGATACTTCAGCTCGTTTGTGTCTATAATGCACAGAAACAGAATATCCTGCTAGAATTGGGCTAAGAAAAGATATTTTTTGGATGTGCGTAGCTGGTCCTGTGGGCTGTAGCCCACCCATTTATTCACACATTTTTGGACTGAAAATTTTTCTGCTTCCAATACTCATACGGAGAAGATACTTCAGCTCGTTTGTGTCTATAATGCGCAGAAACAGAATATCCTGCTAGAATAGGGCTAAGAAAAGATATTTTTTGGATGTGCGTAGCTGGTCCTGTGGGCTATAGCCCACCCATTTATTCACACATTTTTGGACTGAAAATTTTTCTGCTTCCAATACTCATACGGAGGAGATACTTCAGCTCGTTTGTGCCTATAATGCACAGAAGCAGAATATCCTGCTAGAATAGGGCTAAGAGAAGATATGTTTTGGATGTGCGTAGCTGGTCCTGTGGGCTATACCCGCTCATTTATTCACACATTTTTGGACTGAAAATTTTTCTGCTTCCAATACTCTTACGAAGGAGATACTTCAGCTCGTTTGTGTCTATAATGCACAGAAACAGAATATCCTGCTAGAATTGGGCTAAGAAAAGATATTTTTTGGATGTGCGTAGCTGGTCCTGTGGGCTGTAGCCCACCCATTTATTCACACATTTTTGGACTGAAAATTTTTCTGCTTCCAATACTCATACGGAGAAGATACTTCAGCTCGTTTGTGCCTATAATGCACAGAAACTGAATATCCTGCTAGAATTGGGCTAAGAAAAGATATTTTTTGGATGTGCGTAGCTGGTCCTGTGGGCTATAGCCCACCCATTTATTCACACATTTTTGGACTGAAAATTTTTCTGCTTCCAATACTCATACGGAGGAGATACTTCAGCTCGTTTGTGCCTATAAAGCACAGAAAAAGATTATCCTGCTAGATTTGGGCTAAGGACATATATTTTTAGGATGTGCGCAGCTGGTCCTGTGGGCTATAGCCCACCCATTTATTCACACATTTTTGGACTGAAAATTTTTCTGCTTCCAATACTCATACGGAGAAGATACTTCAGCTCGTTTGTGCCTATAATGCACAGAAACAGAATATCCTGCTAGAATTGGGCTAAGAAAAGATATTTTTTGGATGTGCGTAGCTGGTCCTGTGGGCTATAGCCCACCCATTTATTCACACATTTTTGGACTGAAAATTTTTCTGCTTCCAATACTCATACGGAGGAGATACTTCAAATCGTTTGTGCCTGTAATGCACAGAAACAGAATTTCCTGCTAGAATTGGGCTAAGAAAAGATATTTTTTGGATGTGCGTAGCTGGTCCTGTGGGCTATAGCCCACCCATTTATTCACACATTTTTGGACTGAAAATTTTTCTGCTTCCAATACTCATACGGAGGAGATACTTCAGCTCGTTTGTGTCTATAATGCGCAGAAACAGAATATCCTGCTAGAATTGGGCTAAGAAAAGATATTTTTTGGATGTGCGTAGCTGGTCCTGTGGGCTATAGCCCACCCATTTATTCACACATTTTTGGACTGAAAATTTTTCTGCTTCCAATACTCATACGGAGAAGATACTTCAGCTCGTTTGTGTCTATAATGCGCAGAAACAGAATATCCTGCTAGAATAGGGCTAAGAAAAGATATTTTTTGGATGTGCGTAGCTGGTCCTGTGGGCTATAGCCCACCCATTTATTCACACATTTTTGGACTGAAAATTTTTCTGCTTCCAATACTCATACGGAGAAGATACTTCAGCTCGTTTGTGTCTATAATGCGCAGAAACAGAATATCCTGCTAGAATAGGGCTAAGAGAAGATATGTTTTGGATGTGCGTAGCTGGTCCTGTGGGCTATAGCCCACCCATTTATTCACACATTTTTGGACTGAAAATTGTTCTGCTTCCAATACTCATACGGAGGAGATACTTCAGCTCGTTTGTGCCTATAAAGCACAGAAAAAGATTATCCTGCTAGATTTGGGCTAAGGACATATATTTTTTGGATGTGCGTAGCTGGTCCTGTGGGCTATAGCCCACCCATTTATTCACACATTTTTGGACTGAAAATTTTTCTGCTTCCAATACTCATACGGAGGAGATACTTCAAATCGTTTGTGCCTGTAATGCACAGAAACAGAATTTCCTGCTAGAATAGGGCTAAGAGAAGATATGTTTTGGATGTGCGTAGCTGGTCCTGTGGGCTATAGCCCACCCATTTATTCACACATTTTTGGACTGAAAATTTTTCTGCTTCCAATACTCATACGGAGAAGATACTTCAGCTCGTTTGTGCCTATAATGCACAGAAACAGAATATCCTGCTAGAATAGGGCTAAGAAAAGATATTTTTTGGATGTGCGTAGCTGGTCCTGTGGGCTATAGCCCACCCATTTATTCACACATTTTTGGACTGAAAATTTTTCTGCTTCCAATACTCATGCGGAGAAGATACTTCAGCTCGTTTGTGTCTATAATGCGCAGAAACAGAATATCCTGCTAGAATAGGGCTAAGAAAAAATATTTTTTGGATGTACGTAGCTGGTCCTGTGGGCTATAGCCCACCCATTTATTCACGCATTTTTGGACTGAAAATTTTTCTGCTTCCAATACTCATACGGAGGAGATACTTCAGCTCGTTTGTGCCTATAAAGCACAGAAAAAGATTATCCTGCTAGATCTGGGCTAAGGACATATATTTTTAGGATGTGCGCAGCTGGTCCTGTGGGCTATAGCCCACCCATTTATTCACACATTTTTGGACTGAAAATTTGTCTGCTTCCAATACTCATACGGAGGAGATACTTCAGCTCGTTTGTGCCTATAATGCACAGAAACAGAATATCCTGCCAGAATTGGGCTAAGAAAAGATATTTTTTGGATGTGCGTAGCTGGTCCTGTGGGCTATAGCCCACCCATTTATTCACACATTTTTGGACTGAAAATTGTTCTGCTTCCAATACTCATACGGAGGAGATACTTCAGCTCGTTTGTGCCTATAATGCACAGAAACAGAATATCCTGCTAGAATTGGGCTAAGAAAAGATATTTTTTGGATGTGCGTAGCTGGTCCTGTGGGCTATAGCCCACCCATTTATTCACACATTTTTGGACTGAAAATTTGTCTGCTTCCAATACTCATACGGAGGAGATACTTCAAATCGTTTGTGCCTGTAATGCACAGAAACAGAATTTCTTGCTAGAATTGGGCTAAGAAAAGATATTTTTTGGATGTGCGTAGCTGGTCCTGTGGGCTATAGCCCACCCATTTATTCACACATTTTTGGACTGAAAATTTTTCTGCTTCCAATACTCATACGGAGGAGATACTTCAGCTCGTTTGTGCCTATAAAGCACAGAAAAAGATTATCCTGCTAGATTTGGGCTAAGGACATATATTTTTAGGATGTGGGCAGCTGGTCCTGTGGGCTATAGCCCACCCATTTATTCACACATTTTTGGACTGAAAATTTTTCTGCTTCCAATACTCATACGGAGAAGATACTTCAGCTCGTTTGTGCCTATAATGCACAGAAACAGATTATCCTGCTAGAATTGGGCTAAGAAAAGATATTTTTTGGATGTGCGTAGCTGGTCCTGTGGGCTATAGCCCACCCATTTATTCACACATTTTTGGACTGAAAATTTGTCTGCTTCCAATACTCATACGGAGGAGATACTTCAAATCGTTTGTGCCTGTAATGCACAGAAACAGAATTTCTTGCTAGAATTGGGCTAAGAAAAGATATTTTTTGGATGTGCGTAGCTGGTCCTGTGGGCTATAGCCCACCCATTTATTCACACATTTTTGGACTGAAAATTTTTCTGCTTCCAATACTCATACGGAGGAGATACTTCAGCTCGTTTGTGCCTATAAAGCACAGAAAAAGATTATCCTGCTAGATTTGGGCTAAGGACATATATTTTTAGGATGTGGGCAGCTGGTCCTGTGGGCTATAGCCCACCCATTTATTCACACATTTTTGGACTGAAAATTTTTCTGCTTCCAATACTCATGCGGAGAAGATACTTCAGCTCGTTTGTGTCTATAATGCGCAGAAACAGAATATCCTGCTAGAATAGGGCTAAGAAAAAATATTTTTTGGATGTACGTAGCTGGTCCTGTGGGCTATAGCCCACCCATTTATTCACACATTTTTGGACTGAAAATTTTTCTGCTTCCAATACTCATACGGAGAAGATACTTCAGCTCGTTTGTGCCTATAATGCACAGAAACAGATTATCCTGCTAGAATTGGGCTAAGAAAAGATATTTTTTGGATGTGCGTAGCTGGTCCTGTGGGCTATAGCCCACCCATTTATTCACACATTTTTGGACTGAAAATTTGTCTGCTTCCAATACTCATACGGAGGAGATACTTCAAATCGTTTGTGCCTGTAATGCACAGAAACAGAATTTCTTGCTAGAATTGGGCTAAGAAAAGATATTTTTTGGATGTGCGTAGCTGGTCCTGTGGGCTATAGCCCACCCATTTATTCACACATTTTTGGACTGAAAATTTTTCTGCTTCCAATACTCATACGGAGGAGATACTTCAGCTCGTTTGTGCCTATAAAGCACAGAAAAAGATTATCCTGCTAGATTTGGGCTAAGGACATATATTTTTAGGATGTGGGCAGCTGGTCCTGTGGGCTATAGCCCACCCATTTATTCACACATTTTTGGACTGAAAATTTTTCTGCTTCCAATACTCATGCGGAGAAGATACTTCAGCTCGTTTGTGTCTATAATGCGCAGAAACAGAATATCCTGCTAGAATAGGGCTAAGAAAAAATATTTTTTGGATGTGCGTAGCTGGTCCTGTGGGCTATAGCCCACCCATTTATTCACGCATTTTTGGACTGAAAATTTTTCTGCTTCCAATACTCATACGGAGGAGATACTTCAGCTCGTTTGTGCCTATAAAGCACAGAAAAAGATTATCCTGCTAGAATTGGGCTAAGAAAAGATATTTTTTGGATGTGCGTAGCTGGTCCTGTGGGCTATAGCCCACCCATTTATTCACACATTTTTGGACTGAAAATTTTTCTGCTTCCAATACTCATACGGAGGAGATACTTCAGCTCGTTTGTGTCTATAATGCGCAGAAACAGAATATCCTGCTAGAATAGGGCTAAGAAAAGATATTTTTTGGATGTGCGTAGCTGGTCCTGTGGGCTATAGCCCACCCATTTATTCACACATTTTTGGACTGAAAATTTTTCTGCTTCCAATACTCATGCGGAGAAGATACTTCAGCTCGTTTGTGTCTATAATGCGCAGAAACAGAATATCCTGCTAGAATAGGGTTAAGAAAAGATATTTTTTGGATGAGCGTAGCTGGTCCTGTGGGCTATAGCCCACCCATTTATTCACACATTTTTGGACTGAAAATTTTTCTGCTTCCAATACTCATACGGAGGAGATACTTCAACTCGTTTGTGCCTATAATGTGCAGAAACAGATTATCCTGCTAGAATTGGGCTAAGAAAAGATATTTTTAGGATGTGCGCAGCTAGTCCTGTGGGCTATAGCCCACCCATTTATTCACACATTTTTGGACTGAAAATTTGTCTGCTTCCAATACTCATACGGAGGAGATACTTCAGCTCGTTTGTGCCTGTAATGCACAGAAACAGAATTTCCTGCTAGAATTGGGCTAAGAAAAGATATTTTTAGGATGTGCGCAGCTGGTCCTGTGGGCTATAGCCCACCCATTTATTCACACATTTTTGGACTGAAAATTTTTCTGCTTCCAATACTACTAAAATTTTTCTGCTTCCAATACTCATACGGAGGAGATACTTCAACTCGTTTGTGCCTATAATGTGCAGAAACAGATTATCCTGCTAGAATTGGGCTAAGAAAAGATATTTTTAGGATGTGCGCAGCTGGTCCTGTGGGCTATAGCCCACCCATTTATTCACGCATTTTTGGACTGAAAATTTTTCTGCTTCCAATACTCATACGGAGAAGATACTTCAGCTCGTTTGTGTCTATAATGCGCAGAAACAGAATATCCTGCTAGAATAGGGCTAAGAAAAGATATTTTTTGGATGTGCGTAGCTGGTCCTGTGGGCTATAGCCCGCCCATTTATTCACACATTTTTGGACTGAAAATTTTTCTGCTTCCAATACTCATACGGAGGAGATACTTCAACTCGTTTGTGCCTGTAATGCACAGAAACAGAATTTCCTGCTAGAATTGGGCTAAGAAAAGATATTTTTAGGATGTGCGCAGCTGGTCCTGTGGGCTATAGCCCACCCATTTATTCACACATTTTTGGACTGAAAATTTTTCTGCTTCCAATACTCATACGGAGGAGATACTTCAACTCGTTTGTGCCTATAATGTGCAGAAACAGATTATCCTGCTAGAATTGGGCTAAGAAAAGATATTTTTAGGATGTGCGCAGCTAGTCCTGTCGGCTATAGCCCACCCATTTATTCACACATTTTTGGACTGAAAATTTTTCTGCTTCCAATACTCATACGGAGGAGATACTTCAACTCGTTTGTGCCTGTAATGCACAGAAACAGAATTTCCTGCTAGAATTGGGCTAAGAAAAGATATTTTTAGGATGTGCGCAGCTGGTCCTGTGGGCTATAGCCCACCCATTTATTCACACATTTTTGGACTGAAAATTTTTCTGCTTCCAATACTCATACGGAGGAGATACTTCAACTCGTTTGTGCCTGTAATGCACAGAAACAGAATTTCCTGCTAGAATTGGGCTAAGAAAAGATATTTTTAGGATGTGCGCAGCTGGTCCTGTGGGCTATAGCCCACCCATTTATTCACACATTTTTGGACTGAAAATTTTTCTGCTTCCAATACTCATACGGAGGAGATACTTCAACTCGTTTGTGCCTATAATGTGCAGAAACAGATTATCCTGCTAGAATTGGGCTAAGAAAAGATATTTTTAGGATGTGCGCAGCTAGTCCTGTGGGCTATAGCACACCCATTTATTCACACATTTTTGGACTGAAAATTTTTCTGCTTCCAATACTCATACGGAGGAGATACTTCAACTCGTTTGTGCCTATAATGTGCAGAAACAGATTATCCTGCTAGAATTGGGCTAAGAAAAGATATTTTTAGGATGTGCGCAGCTAGTCCTGTGGGCTATAGCCCACCCATTTATTCACACATTTTTGGACTGAAAATTTTTCTGCTTCCAATACTCATACGGAGGAGATACTTCAAATCGTTTGTGCCTGTAATGCACAGAAACAGAATTTCTTGCTAGAATTGGGCTAAGAAAAGATATTTTTAGGATGTGCGCAGCTGGTCCTGTGGGCTATAGCCCACCCATTTATTCACACATTTTTGGACTGAAAATTTTTCTGCTTCCAATACTCATACGGAGGAGATACTTCAAATCGTTTGTGCCTGTAATGCACAGAAACAGAATTTCTTGCTAGAATTGGGCTAAGAAAAGATATTTTTAGGATGTGCGCAGCCCACCCATTTATTCACACATTTTTGGACTGAAAATTTTTCTGCTTCCAATACTCATACGGAGGAGATACTTCAAATCGTTTGTGCCTGTAATGCACAGAAACAGAATTTCTTGCTAGAATTGGGCTAAGAAAAGATATTTTTAGGATGTGCGCAGCTGGTCCTGTGGGCTATAGCCCACCCATTTATTCACACATTTTTGGACTGAAAATTTTTCTGCTTCCAATACTCATACGGAGGAGATACTTCAACTCGTTTGTGCCTATAATGTGCAGAAACAGATTATCCTGCTAGAATTGGGCTAAGAAAAGATATTTTTAGGATGTGCGCAGCTAGTCCTGTGGGCTATAGCACACCCATTTATTCACACATTTTTGGACTGAAAATTTTTCTGCTTCCAATACTCATACGGAGGAGATACTTCAACTCGTTTGTGCCTATAATGTGCAGAAACAGATTATCCTGCTAGAATTGGGCTAAGAAAAGATATTTTTAGGATGTGCGCAGCTAGTCCTGTGGGCTATAGCCCACCCATTTATTCACGCATTTTTGGACTGAAAATTTTTCTGCTTCCAATACTCATACGGAGAAGATACTTCAGCTCGTTTGTGTCTATAATGCGCAGAAACAGAATATCCTGCTAGAATAGGGCTAAGAAAAGATATTTTTTGGATGTGCGTAGCTGGTCCTGTGGGCTATAGCCCGCCCATTTATTCACACATTTTTGGACTGAAAATTTTTCTGCTTCCAAATCTCATACGGAGAAGATACTTCAGCTCGTTTGTGTCTATAATGTGCAGAAACAGAATATCCTGCTAGAATAGGGCTAAGAAAGGATATTTTTTGGATGTGCGTAGCTGGTCCTGTGGGCTATAGCCCACCCATTTATTCACACATTTTTGGACTGAAAATTTTTCTGCTTCCAATACTCATACGGAGAAGATACTTCAACTTGTTTGTGTCTATAATGCGCAGAAACAGAATATCCTGCTAGAATAGGGCTAAGAAAAGATATTTTTTGGATGTGCGTAGCTGGTCCTGTGGGCTATAGCCCACCCATTTATTCACGCATTTTTGGACTGAAAATTTTTCTGCTTCCAATACTCATACGGAGGAGATACTTCAACTCGTTTGTGCCTGTAATGCACAGAAACAGAATTTCCTGCTAGAATTGGGCTAAGAAAAGATATTTTTAGGATGTGCGCAGCTGGTCCTGTGGGCTATAGCCCACCCATTTATTCACACATTTTTGGACTGAAAATTTTTCTGCTTCCAATACTCATACGGAGGAGATACTTCAACTCGTTTGTGCCTATAATGTGCAGAAACAGATTATCCTGCTAGAATTGGGCTAAGAAAAGGTATTTTTAGGATGTGCGCAGCTAGTCCTGTCGGCTATAGCCCACCCATTTATTCACACATTTTTGGACTGAAAATTTTTCTGCTTCCAATACTCATACGGAGAAGATACTTCAGCTCGTTTGTGTCTATAATGCGCAGAAACAGAATATCCTGCTAGAATAGGGCTAAGAAAAGATATTTTTTGGATGTGCGTAGCTGGTCCTGTGGGCTATATCCCACCCATTTATTCACACATTTTTGGACTGAAAATTTTTCTGCTTCCAATACTCATACGGAGAAGATACTTCAGCTCGTTTGTGTCTATAATGCGCAGAAACAGAATATCCTGCTAGAATAGGGCTAAGAAAAGATATTTTTTGGATAGCCCACAGGACCAGCTACGCACATCCAAAAAATATATGTCCTTAGCCCAAATCTAGCAGGATAATCTTTTTCTGTGCTTTATAGGCACAAACGAGCTGAAGTATCTCCTCCGTATGAGTATTGGAAGCAGAACAATTTTCAGTCCAAAAATGTGTGAATAAATGGGTGGGCTATAGCCCACAGGACCAGCTACGCACATCCAAAACATATCTTCTCTTAGCCCTATTCTAGCAGGATATTCTGTTTCTGCGCATTATAGACACAAACGAGCTGAAGTATCTTCTCCGTATGAGTATTGGAAGCAGAAAAATTTTCAGTCCAAAAATGTGTGAATAAATGGGCGGGCTATAGCCCACAGGACCAGCTACGCACATCCAAAAAATATCTTTTCTTAGCCCAATTCTAGCAGGAAATTCTGTTTCTGTGCATTACAGGCACAAACGAGCTGAAGTATCTCCTCCGTATGAGTATTGGAAGCAGAAAAATTTTCAGTCCAAAAATGTGTGAATAAATGGGCGGGCTATAGCCCACAGGACCAGCTACGCACATCCAAAAAATATCTTTTCTTAGCCCAATTCTAGCAGGAAATTCTGTTTCTGTGCATTACAGGCACAAACGAGCTGAAGTATCTCCTCCGTATGAGTATTGGAAGCAGAAAAATTTTCAGTCCAAAAATGTGTGAATAAATGGGCGGGCTATAGCCCACAGGACCAGCTACGCACATCCAAAAAATATCTTTTCTTAGCCCAATTCTAGCAGGAAATTCTGTTTCTGTGCATTACAGGCACAAACGAGCTGAAGTATCTCCTCCGTATGAGTATTGGAAGCAGAAAAATTTTCAGTCCAAAAATGTGTGAATAAATGGGTGGGCTATAGCCCACAGGACCAGCTGCGCATATGCTAAAAATATCTTTTCTTAGCCCAATTCTAGCAGGAAATTCTGTTTCTGTGCATTACAGGCACAAACGAGCTGAAGTATCTCCTCCGTATGAGTATTGGAAGCAGAAAAATTTTCAGTCCAAAAATGTGTGAATAAATGGGTGGGCTATAGCCCACAGGACTAGCTGCGCACATCCTAAAAATATCTTTTCTTAGCCCAATTCTAGCAGGATAATCTGTTTCTGCACATTATAGGCACAAACGAGTTGAAGTATCTCCTCCGTATGAGTATTGGAAGCAGAAAAATTTTCAGTCCAAAAATGTGTGAATAAATGGGTGGGCTATAGCCCACAGGACCAGCTGCGCACATCCTAAAAATATCTTTTCTTAGCCCAATTCTAGCAGGAAATTCTGTTTCTGTGCATTACAGGCACAAACGAGTTGAAGTATCTCCTCCGTATGAGTATTGGAAGCAGAAAAATTTTCAGTCCAAAAATGTGTGAATAAATGGGTGGGCTATAGCCGACAGGACTAGCTGCGCACATCCTAAAAATATCTTTTCTTAGCCCAATTCTAGCAGGATAATCTGTTTCTGCACATTATAGGCACAAACGAGTTGAAGTATCTCCTCCGTATGAGTATTGGAAGCAGAAAAATTTTCAGTCCAAAAATGTGTGAATAAATGGGTGGGCTATAGCCCACAGGACCAGCTGCGCACATCCTAAAAATATCTTTTCTTAGCCCAATTTTAGCAGGAAATTCTGTTTCTGTGCATTACAGGCACAAACGAGTTGAATTATCTCCTCCGTATGAGTATTGGAAGCAGAAAAATTTTCAGTCCAAAAATGTGTGAATAAATGGGTGGGCTATAGCCCACAGGACCAGCTACGCACATCCAAAAAATATCTTTTCTTAGCCCAATTCTAGCAGGATACTCTGTTTCTGTGCATTATAAGCACAAACTAGCTGACGTATCTCCTCCGTATGAGTGTTGGAAGCAGCAAAATTTTCAGTCCAAAAATGCGTGAATAAATGGGTGGGCTATAGCCCACAGGACCAGCTACGCACATCCAAAAAATATCTTTTCTTAGCCCTATTCTAGCAGGATATTCTGTTTCTGCGCATTATAGACACAAACGAGCTGAAGTATCTTCTCCGTATGAGTATTGGAAGCAGAAAAATTTTCAGTCCAAAAATGTGTAAATAAATGGGTGGGCTATAGCCCACAGGACCAGCTACGCACATCCAAAAAATATCTTTTCTTAGCCCTATTCTAGCAGGATATTCTGTTTCTGCGCATTATAGACACAAACGAGCTGAAGTATCTTCTCCGCATGAGTATTGGAAGCAGAAAAATTTTCAGTCCAAAAATGTGTGAATAAATGGGTGGGCTATAGCCCACAGGACCAGCTACGCACATCCAAAAAATATCTTTTCTTAGCCCTATTCTAGCAGGATATTCTGTTTCTGCGCATTATAGGCACAAACGAGCTGAAGTATCTCCTCCGTATGAGTATTGGAAGCAGAAAAATTTTCAGTCCAAAAATGTGTGAATAAATGGGTGGGCTATAGCCCACAGGACCAGCTACGCACATCCAAAAAATATCTTTTCTTAGCCCTATTCTAGCAGGATATTCTGTTTCTGCGCATTATAGACACAAACGAGCTGAAGTATCTTCTCCGTATGAGTATTGGAAGCAGAAAAATTTTCAGTCCAAAAATGTGTAAATAAATGGGTGGGCTATAGCCCACAGGACCAGCTACGCACATCCAAAAAATATCTTTTCTTAGCCCTATTCTAGCAGGATATTCTGTTTCTGCGCATTATAGACACAAACGAGCTGAAGTATCTTCTCCGCATGAGTATTGGAAGCAGAAAAATTTTCAGTCCAAAAATGTGTGAATAAATGGGTGGGCTATAGCCGACAGGACTAGCTGCGCACATCCTAAAAATATCTTTTCTTAGCCCAATTCTAGCAGGATAATCTGTTTCTGCACATTATAGGCACAAACGAGTTGAAGTATCTCCTCCGTATGAGTATTGGAAGCAGAAAAATTTTCAGTCCAAAAATGTGTGAATAAATGGGTGGGCTATAGCCCACAGGACCAGCTACGCACATCCAAAAAATATCTTTTCTTAGCCCAATTCTGGCAGGATATTCTGTTTCTGTGCATTATAGGCACAAACGAGCTGAAGTATCTCCTCCGTATGAGTATTGGAAGCAGAACAATTTTCAGTCCAAAAATGTGTGAATAAATGGGTGGGCTATAGCCCACAGGACCAGCTACGCACATCCAAAAAATATCTTTTCTTAGCCCAATTCTGGCAGGATATTCTGTTTCTGTGCATTATAGGCACAAACGAGCTGAAGTATCTCCTCCGTATGAGTATTGGAAGCAGAAAAATTTTCAGTCCAAAAATGTGTGAATAAATGGGTGACCTATAGCCCACAGGACCAGAGCTGTGTCGTACGGACCACCTATCGCAAGTGGAGATTCTTCATTTACATAGGTCCGTGGTCCTCGTGATTCGGTTGTTTTCCATAGTGGTGTCATAAACAACCTTAATCTGGTCTAAGGGCGTTCTTGCTTAGCGGGGACAACCACCCAATCAATACAATCCAACCCAACCCAAGCACATAGTTCAGCCCAAAAATCATTCCAACCATGAAAAGAGAGCAACGATAGCTTCACATAAGTTCTAAGAGTATATAGATCCAACAAAGCTAAAACTCTGCTCTAAGGAATGAAATGGCCAAGATATCGTATACTGTTTATAGGAAAGAATGCTAGACATCATGGAACTGCCAAGGATTCTAGACGGCGACACAAACCATAGAGTAATGAACGAGCAGAGTTCTTGCTTCATGTAAGGAACTTGGCAGGATTCAACCATTGAAACTCGTAGTCCAACAACTATCCAAAGTTCCAGAATTCTCAAAGCAAAACATAGGATACTTCTGTATCCAAATGGATGGACCTGGGGAAACTATATAAAGTAAACCATTCGACATGTGTTCATGTGTTGTTCCAGCTAAAATCGATTGCAACGACCGCATTTAGGACTTTCTTTGGAAATTTTCTTCATCATTTCCAACTTTCGATCAGATAACTGAAAATAGATTCCAAACTTGAAACTCACGCACAATATCCAATCTTCCAGATCTTCAGGGTATACGAGTAGACTGTGTGGAGGAAACTTTTTAATTTAAAACAAACGTCGAAGAAACTTTCTACCTCAACGCCAATGCCACCTGATAAAGTCCTTTTTTCTTTAGCTTTGTGTGTGTTCGTTACAGTGAAACTTCAGTTAGCAAGTCCTTTCGAGTGGAAAATATTCACTTGAAATCCATGGGTAACCATCGCCCAACACCATTTCCATCTCAGCGAATCCTTAAGTGCATCATCACTTGGTACTGGTCTTGGCTACCAAATCGACCAGAACATCCGTATCCGCATATCCATCAGGAAGCTGATTATATCTTTTGAGACATGTTTCGTTGGAACAGACAGAAAATTGCTTCTGGGAAATGAGATAATTTACTCATTCGACAAACAACAGACTCCCATCATATGTCACATGTCGCTGCACGAGATGTCACATAAGATTGGTCACCATGACCAACAGGATTACCATTCTCGAATTTGTTACGTATACGCCACCTCTGCAGGTGGCTTCAAGGAAAAACGACTCAGACACGGTCGCACCCAGAGAGACGGAATATATAATTTTATTTCTGCGGTAAGGACGGGAAGTCATCCTGGCATGATAGTGACAAATATTGAAATCATCTGTAGGTGGGAAGAATGACAGATGCGCCATTGGTACTGGTGGGATGCATGCAGTAGGGGAATGCGACTGAAGCAACGTGATGTGTGTGGATCTACGGGCTCGACACGATGAGATACAGTATCGGGTGTGAATTTCCGAATTTAATATGGAACCGGATGTGCGATGGGAAACGATATGAGTGTTTGGCACATGTTTGATCTGTCAACTGTCACTTGGTGTCGCTAAACAACCCCGCACACGGAAGGAGACGTGGAGGACGACCGCAAGCGACGGAGGAGGGGAATTTAATATGTTTTATTAAATTCGTGAGTCATCGCATTTGTGTGCATTACCGCTTCGAGATGTACACACTTGTCGAGGCATAAAGGCAGATGCAATTTTGTTAAACAGAATTTGATTAAGGTAACATGTTGGTGACTTAGTCTAAGAAGGTGAGTGTGAGTCTTCTCCAAAATTGCTAGAATTATGAAAGAGGATAGCTGGATCAACAAATGGAATAGACTTGTGGGAGTACCCAACGATGAGGAGGACACTTATATATGTTCCTATGATCCAGGTATCACCTTAGACAAAAATATCATGAAGGACCCACCTTTCTGACGTTTTTTGAACTCAGGGAGTTGCTCTCTTCGACTCTCCACGAGGATAGCACTTTTGTGCTAAAAAGTATCAGTTTAGTGTCGATATCCTTAAACCAATCACATAGGACTATGTCCATCCAGACATCGGGTATAGGATACTTCATCTTCCACACGTGTCTTAGCTCCCAATTACTACAAAAAGGACGAAAGTCATCATTGAGAAACGAAAGAGGGGAAAGGAACAAAAAATTTAGCCAGAAAATCTTGCAAAAAATTAAACTGCGGGTGGTGCGCAAGTCATAAAGCCATCACCACTTAAAGACTTCAAAAGCACGACCTACCGAAACCTCCAAGACTATGCCTTCAAAGATCAGGAAATTCCCTGAAGCACAACTCTGGTGGCAATGAACAACCACCAGTGCCTGCCTTCATATCTCCATTAAATTTTACGACCTTTAAATCTAGAAATAATCTGTTGTCCCTCTAAACATCCTTTCGATGGAATCAACAGCAGCTGCTCTGTCTCGCCGCAGTTTTCAATTTCCACGTTAATACACATTTAATCTACTCTATCCCTTAACCACCTCCTCACATTCGGTAGACAAAACAAAAAAAGGATAAAAGTCTCCAAGTCCCACTGGGATATCCCAAAAATTAGCTCCACATCTGCACCATATACGGTCATTCGAAAACAGCAAAAAAAACTGGTGACACATGTGTGCTCGAATAAAACACATAAAGTCCGGTGGCCCAACAGAAGGACTAGGTAAATATTTTAATCTCCAAACTGTTTTATGTTTTATCCTTTTTGTTATCCCTACCGCGTTGCTGTTTGTAGTCCTTTTGCTCTGTTTTTTTGCAACACGCCACTGAAGGGTGCAACAACAACACGCCGAGGCAACCATATGCCAGTTGTGTTAAACTTATATCCTTCGGCTGTGGAAATTCATAAACACAAGTAGAATCCTTTTTTTGTTTTTCTTTTTGCCACCCATAACCCCCATACCATCCATAAAAGAGGATCTAGGACATGAGGATGAATGAACTCAGACAAAACAAATAGTTTGGGTGGCCATTTTCGCGGTTAGGCATTACCTCACTGTCCCATCCTGACCCGTTCTCCTCCGCCCTCCAAAAAAAAAAAAAACCGAGAGAATAAAAAGAAAACAAGGACTGTTGGATGTAAGAATTAATCCTTATCAAGGCGTACACATCTATTCGGGTTTAGTTTACAAGGATAACATGGTGAACAAGAAAACCAAAAAAAAAAAAAAGGATGAAATAGTAGAACTTCCTACTAACCTCCAGCAAATGGGAAATGAAAGAAAAGTGGACCCGCAGCAGGTTGAGTTTTTACACGAAATATCCTGGTACACACCACCACCAGGATACTTCCATATATGCATGTGTATAACAGGAAATCTTTTTTATTTCTATGTCAGTTGCTCTTGCAGCAGCGGGTTCATCCTCGCCCATCACCGCATCATGGTGGGTACACTTCGTAGTGGTTAACCCCGGAAGACTTGATCCTTTCATCCATTTTAATGTGTCGACCGACCCCTTCTATCCACTGCAAATGTTGAGTCCTTTGCAGAAAAAAAAAAAAAAACAAAAATAGGAGAAAAAAGAAAACGCCATGCAACGCACACGAGGACTACACAAACAAAAGTGGAAGTCCTAAGAAGAAGTCACCTTTTCCACCGACCTCATTTACGCGAATATCCTGGAGTATCCTGGAGTGAAAATAAGAACGTTTCAGTTCCATGACGCATCACTTTAAACGCTAAATGGGATATGAAATTTTTCGTTTTTTTTTTTATTTTGTGCAATCATTATGATAAGTCCTGGAGTCTTCTGCTTCAGTCTCCTGTTAGAGATTCGTCTCCTCTAGGTGCTCCACCATTTGCATCCTGAAGACTTATTATCTAAAAGAGAGATTTCCTGATGTTTTTCCCTCGTAGTGTTTGTGTGTAAGGTGGGTGCTGGCCTCCTGCTGTTGACACAAGCTGCATGGATATTATATTTTTCCAAGATGAGATGGAATTGTGAATTCATGATGCCCTGGACTGGGTGTACAAGAGGAGATGAGTCCTGTCCTCGATGTTTAATGCGATAGACTTCTGTGAGTTCGCAGTTGCTTTTGTCTATTTATGTCGAGAGTCCTTTAATCTTATTTTAAAATTGCACTGAAGTAGAATCAAAGGAAAATATTTATCCAAGTTATTATGCGAAAGGATGAAAGGGAACAAAGATGTGGTGAATGAGGCCAGGCAGGAGAGTCACAAGACAATGACTACAATGACTCGGCTACGATGATGATGGGCATAAGGATGAGGATGAGGATGATGACAACGACAACGACGGCGGAGTAGGTTTAAGTGATTTTCAATTGTAATCCTTCAAACGGGATGACAGAGTTCTCGACTTGCCAGCTTAGTACAGTTGCAGTGTTTATGACGCCTTTCTGTTGTCGCTTTTAATTATGGTATCATTTTTCTCAAGAGGGTAGACTGTCACAGGGTTATTATTTTTTTTCCCCCCCACACTTAGCAATGGGTGGTGGCCTTCTTCTATTTATGTATTTAGGCCACCCAAATCTGGAAGGGAAACTTTCTTTTATAAGGAAAAGTATAATGGAAGATGATGGTCTTGTGAGAGAGCTGCTGGCTCGAAGGACCAAAATCACTTCGATAGGTTCTCGAAAGATAGCCAGGTATTTGGAGGTGGTATAGTGTGAAATAGGTTAGATACACCACGGAAGGTTAAGTGTTTGGAAACACAATGTCAAAGGAAACCACAGCTTCAATCTTTTCAGCGTAGACGAAGTCTGAAAGAAAAGTTCAGAGGCATCGAATCACATGGAAAAGAAAAGCAATGGACAGATTCTTTGGGGAACTATCTGGCATGTGGACTGGTAACTATCTCTGAAGCACTATGCCAAACAACAAATTTTTGTGTATATTTCGTGAATAGCTTTGACAAGTTGGCTTAGAATTTGTCACAAACGCATTGACCATAACCGAACGTTCTGTGTAGATGCCTTAATTGTTGCCAGTCACAGAGTTATTTGAATGGAGATATGGCAGGAAAAAACGAAATAGGCTACAGAATATAAGGTAGGGAGGACTCCTAGAATCACTGTTTACGTTGGGTCTCAAAACTTCGTAAAAAAAAGTAAGTACAGTGCGGCCCTGCCGAGTGGGGCCAACCACTCAGCTCAACTATCTAGAAGTCTCAGTCTTCGAGTGTTGTTGAGTATGCCTTCTTAGATCTACGCTACTGGTCTGACATGCCCTCTGTTTCCTGAACTACTCCTTTCGAGATTCAAGGGCGACATGACGGAGAGTTGTGTCTCAGTTCGTGGAGTTTTCCTATAGCTTTGGCTTATTGCCGCATATGTGGATGAAATAGATACTGGTATCAACGATGTTTCCTTATAGAAGGTGCTTTGGACAAGATTCGCAAATCTTTTCATGTGACTTGTGCTTTACTTATCATGTAGTGTCATCAGGTTAAAAGAAACAGGATGCTGGTATGTAGGTCTCAGAGTGAACCAAGGTAGAGTGAGAAACAACCAGAGTGACAAATGAGTTGTAGGGGCTGGAAATGTTTGCCCAATATCCGTATTTTAGCCAAAAAAATCATCTTCTCGGACGAGGCTCATTTTTGGCTCAAAGAAGACAGTCCACTAGTGTTCGACCAAGCATCAATGCGACCACAAAGATTGACAGTTTCGGGCGGCTTATGACATGGCGGCATCATCGGAGCTTATTTCTTTCGAAATGAGGAAGGGGACACCGTCAATGGTCTCTGGTGTAGAGTTATATTAACCGACTTCCTGTGAACAGAGCTCGACCATATCGATATATCCGAGCGTTAAGCGACGCAACACTCGAAGGTGTGAAGGAGAAACTTGGTGACTTGGTGACTTGGTGAAACATACGACTTGACGTCACTCGATTATTTTCTCTGGGGCTATCTGGTCACCCTGTTGTTCAGTCCAAATTATACACCAGATGTCGACGCGAACTGTGGTCAGCTCTTTGAGGATTCTTCTGTCTACTTAGTGGTTCCTTAGCTTGATCAGCTAGTACGTTGATGGTATATCTCTTGTCACGACTCAGACAGGACTGGACATTATTCATCTATATGTGCTGCAGGTATGAACCTGAGATCACTTCTCTATTTTGAAGCGAAGTGGAAATTTCTATTCATTTCCGCTGTTCGATGTATCTCCAGGCATCTACCTAGCATTATGTATCCTTGTTTTTCCCGCAAGACTATCAAGATACCATTTTTCGAAGCATGTCGGAACTCACTTAATGAAATCTAGCTTTTACCAGAGTCTTCCCACTCCAGAAACCAGTTCATTTGTAGAACAACACCGATCCTACTTATCTAAGGACGATCCATTGAAGTAGACCAAGCATTTCAATTACAAATCGAAATCTTACTTCGTCTGAGGTGTCTGCTCAGGGATGCCCTCTGGGAGTTCAAGAAAATCCTCTACTCATTTACAACGAATCCATTTTTCTCAATTCAGCCACACACCCTCCACTTGATAAAGTCTTTTTCTTTTCCCCCATTAAGGACCACACCACGTCCGTGCCATACTAATCGTAGAAATTAATTTCATTCAACTTAATTGAAAATTCAACTGACGTCGGCGATTGAAAAATGCGACGTTGCACAAAATTTAATAAGAAAACCGCACCCGACCAGCCAGCGCACTACCTGGCCACATTTCTCATAACACTTTGTCGGTCAGGTGAACGATTCAAAAGCCACCATTCACCAGCAGGACCTGTCACTCCCTGCATGTACGAACCGCTTTCTCTTTGTTCGAGCAGTTACCTGGAGGTCCTTAAAAGTAACCGAACACCACGCGAACCACAACCACTCCAACATCGTCGAGCAACCGCATTCAAGAAACATGTCTTACCAATTTACGCACTCCATAAATTTTATTCTCTCGCACTCACACATCCTCTCACCCGGAGAGTAGTACCAACCACCACCACCAACCAGTAACCAGCAACCACCAATCGTCCTCCCCCAACTTAAGGTCCATTGTGAGTTCATTCCGTTCGGTACGTGATCTGTGTGCCAAAAACTGCTGTTCGCATTCGTTTCGCTTCATTCGACCTCCACACAACTACTTTGTGGCTTACTGCACACTACCAAAAAAAAAAGGACGAAACTCTGTCACACGAGTACAGCACACACACTCTCTCCTCCTCATCTGACGACGATGACTTGGAGTGAAACTTTTGCCACAAGCAAAAGTAAACGAAGCAAAGAAAACCACAAAAAGGACGAAGACGGGGGAAATGGCTAAGGAAAATCAAGCGAAAATCACTTTAATGCCCGAAAATGGAGCAAGGACTGACGAATTTGCCCTCGCACCATGGAGAATTCAATTTTTCCACTTTCCAGGACATTGGTTCTTGGTTTTCAGTTGGTTTTTGCTGTATGTGTGTGCGTGTGCATAGTATGCTTGCGGAACTTAAGTTTGAGTTATGGCTTTGTTACGTTTTCATATTGTGGTCAAAGAATTTATGGCCACTTGCCGGGACTTTATTGTGGGCGGGACCGTGTCGTCCTGTGTAAGGCGAAAGCAATGAAATACAATCGCACGGAAGGCGGTTTAGATTTGAAGGAAATTTATTAGATTTTAAGCCGCAGGATATGACTTGTGAATAGACTCATGTTTGGCGAGTAATTAGCAGCGGATGTCCTTAACACTTAAACGTTTGAGGTACTGCCTGGACCCCTGCTCAGTTAAAACTCTTCTTTCATTGCCACGTACGAGTCCTTCCTCGGAACTCACAAAGGCAGATAAACGGTTTTTTTTTTCTCGTTTAATTACTTCCTTTGGTCCTGTGCAGCCACCACCCGACAGCCCCACGTCCTACATAATCCATTTTGTAACATTTTTATGCGCTGAATGGCTTGCGCGAAAAAAAAAACCATAAAACGACTGCCATCGCTGTAAGCACACGTTCGCGCTGACAATCACAAAGCTGAGCATTAAAGCGAATTAAATTTAAATAAAAAGTAAATTAAAACCCTACGTGGTGGTGTGTCGCCTCCAGAAAGGATAACAAGCGCATTCTTACCACATCATTAAGATAATTGATTTTTAATTTACTTTTCGCGTAAATCCTTGAATGGAATTCCTAGCGAGTGCTCATTAAACGCGTGGCGTCGAGTAATTACTTTCTGCGGTTCTATTTATTTATGCAAGCATTCCGAGTTTTGTCCCGCTCCTCGTCCTCGCGGGTGACATGTGAAATTGAATTACGTCACAAGGATAACGATAATTTGCCTTCCGAGGGGGGAATGCATAGAGCGTATGCGAATACCAAATGATAAATGTATGTTTGATGAACTGTTTGTCATGTGCTCTCAATTTTTTTCGAAACGAAATGAGATTTTTTTTTAAAAAAATTAAAATTATCCCAAAGGGATGTTGGCTTAATGAATGCGGCATGCTTTGAATGAAAGACTCAAATGGGTTTTCAGGATCGAAATTTGAATATTTTGACAGATTTGACAGAACTTGTCGCTCGGAATGATACAAACAGTCACAAATCTCCTGTTACAACACGTTGTGCGCAGCAATTCTGACAAATTCCGACGAATCTTTACAGAGACATTCAAATCAAAGCAATAAAAGGCTTCACACGTTGAAATAAAGGTCAGTAAGAACATAACAAAATATGTGCTCTGAAAAAAAAATAAAAGCTCTGAGGGCTTGAAAACACAATTCTGACTGAACCATGCCCCGAGAAGGTAGATTAAGGATGTCAGTATCTGCTTCGGTGGCTCATAGGCTACCCACATTTTCAATTTTTTCCACGCATTCCGAGGTATCACCTTAGCTTATTTCTGCCAAACAATCACGGTAACAGAACATCTGACTTGAATCTCGCTTCGAGGAGGTAGATTCGGGATGTCAGTATCTGGCCCGGTGGCCCATAGGTAACCCACATTTCCACACATTTTTCGGCTCAAAAATTTCCAATTTTTCCCACACATTCCGAGGCAACAGTTTGGCTCATTTCTGCCATATAATCACGGGAACAGAATACCTGACTTGAATCTCGTTTCGAGAAGGTAGATTCCGGATGACAGTATCTGGCTCGGTGGCCCATAGCTAACCCACATTTCCACACATTTTTCGCCTCAAAAAATTGCTATTTTTTCCACACATTCCAAGGCAGCAGTTAGGCTCATTTCTGCCATATAATCACGGGAACAGAATACCTGACTTGAATCTCGTTTCGAGAAGGTAGATTCCGGATGACAGTATCTGGCTCGGTGGCCCATAGGTAACCCACATTTCCACACAATTTTCCGCTCAAAAAGTTGCTATTTTTTCCACACATTCCGAGGCAACAGTTAGGCTCATTTCTGCCATACGATTACGGGAACAGAATACCTGACTTGAATGTCGCTTCGAGAAGGTAGATTCCGGATGACAGTATCTGGCCAGGTGACCCATAGGTAACCCACATTTCCACACATTTTTCGACTCAAAAATTTTCAATTTTTTCCACACATTTCGAGGCAACAGTTAGGCTCATTTCTGCCATATAATCTCGGGAACAGAATACCTGACTTGAATGTCGCTTCGAGAAGGTAGATTCGGGATGTCAGCATCTGCTTCGGTGGCCCATAGCTAACCCACATTTCCACACATTTTTCGGCTCAAAAAATTGCTATTTTTTCCACACATTCCAAGGCAGCAGTTAGGCTCATTTCTGCCATATAATCACGGGAACAGAATACCTGACTTGAATCTCGTTTCGAGAAGGTAGATTCCGGATGACAGTATCTGGCTCGGTGGCCCATAGGTAACCCACATTTCCACACAATTTTCTGCTCAAAAAGTTGCTATTTTTTCCACACATTCCGAGGCAGCAGTTAGGCTCATTTCTGCCATATAATCACGGGAACAGAATACCTGACTTGAATCTCGTTTCGAGAAGGTAGATTCCGGATGACAGTATCTGGCTCGGTGGCCCATAGCTAACCCACATTTCCACACATTTTTCGGCTCAAAAAACTGCTATTTTTTCCACACATTCCGAGGCAGCAGTTAGGCTCATTTCTGCCATATAATCACGGGAACAGAATACCTGACTTGAATCTCGTTTCGAGAAGGTAGATTCCGGATGACAGTATCTGGCTCGGTGGCCCATAGGTAACCCACATTTCCACACAATTTTCCGCTCAAAAAATTGCTATTTTTTCCACACATTCCAAGGCAGCAGTTAGGCTCATTTCTGCCATATAATCACGGGAACAGAATACCTGACTTGAATCTCGTTTCGAGAAGGTAGATTCTGGATGACAGTATCTGGCTCGGTGGCCCATAGGATACCCACATTTCCACACAATTTTCCGCTCAAAAATGTCTATTTTTTCCACACATTCCAAGGCAACAGTTAGGCTCATTTCTGCCACATAATTTCGGCAACAAATTATCTGACTCGAATCGTGCCGCGAGAAGGTAGATTCGGGATGACAGTATCTGGCTCGGTGGCCCATAGGTAACCAATGTTTCCACACGTTCTTTCGTGGCCTGTCTTCTTTGATCTTTCCAACTGGGATTCTGCTTTACACCAGTTGCGGTATGACTTGTGGTTTCTGTACAGAGAACCGTTTGCATAACCACCAGACCACCAAGTCCTCGTATGCAACTTCCATGTCTCGGCCATAAATATCTTCGGGAAATTAAACTTTCTTCTCGTTACATCCAATGGCAATCTCCAATTTAATCTCTTCTAATGCACACACTTAGACCCCTTCAACAAGCAATCGTCCATTCGGAACAGTGCTCTCTTCACCTCGCCAAATTATAATAATCGCCTTCGCCATTTAATTCCATTCACAGTAATGTCACTGAGCATTTAGAGCTTCCATTTCCATCACTGGAACAATGCAATTTAAGGTTAAATTGCTTAGAAACCTTGAAGGCATTCAAAACAATTCTTGTTCTACAACAATACCTCCCCTCCGCTCCTGCACACGCATACACGAACAGCACGGGAGCACGGAAAAAAGGACACAGTTACAAAAACGCACAATGGCAAAAGTTTCGCTCTTGTGAAAAGCGTTTAACAATTAAACCCCAGCTACGTCAACAGGACGACAGCAAGGCGGGGTGACGGGTTAAAGCGAAGAAAAATGGTTCCACAATCGTTATACACACACACACATACAACACTGCATAAGGAGTAGGAAAGGAAAAAAGAACAACTTCGCCAACTATTGTACAAAATAACAACAACCGAAGTAAAATGAAAAAGAAAACTGCATTCACTCCGAGAAAACTTATTCAAATTATACAGGACTATGGGAGGGACAGGACCGGAGGGGATTGTACTGAAAATCGACCCTTGGGCGGTCGACAGGGAAAACTCTTGAAACGTCTGGCATTTGCACATCCTTGTTGGAGCGATAGAAGCCATGGACATGGGGGGAATGACGACGACAGGTTGATTCGAAGGGTGGTGGTCCTGACGTGTGTGTACGTACAAATGTGGTGAGGGCATCTTTCCAAATTATCATTGTAATATCCGACTGAGAATGTCCTTTATGCATCCTGCATGCATTGTATGCATTAAGCGAGTTTATGACATTTAGTAGGAGGTGCACGTATGTCCGCTTTCAAGGTGCAGCTTGGTGACAGGACAGTCGGGCTTACCATTGTAATGTTTTATGGAGAAACTTTCAGTTAATTAAGTTGGAAAATTGGTAAAGTATTATTGAGTTCGGGCTTAACGTCGTTTTTATTGTGAAACTCCTCCAAGGATTAGTAAAACTAATTCGATTGAGTTTACAACTTCTGCGATGGGTGTGCAGCTAATCAGATACATGTGTCAGTCAGTGTTCAAGGAAACTGAGTTGAAAATACGATGACATCTGATTTTACTTAAATCCTTTGCTTGCAACCAAGTGATTGATCATATAAACCATGTAGGACATCCGAAATACTTGAAACGATATTCGATCCTTTTTGAACTATGAAATACTTACATAAGTCCAAAGTCAAGCTAAAGTCTAGAAATGATACTGGTAGAGCTCGCTGCACTTTTTTGTGGCTTCTAAGTCTAGCCTAGTGGCTTAACTATATTACTTGTAGATCATCAATTCAAATATAATCAAGTCTAGTCCCACATAAAACGATTTAAGATCTGGAACCTGGATTATAGTACAAGTCTAGAGACAAGGCATTAAAGTTAATCCAAAAAATACAGTCAACACCGTTCACTAAGATGTGCATTTTACAATCGGCAGACATTAGCCATCATTGATGGACAACTGGGTCTCTCTAAACTAACAAAACATATTTGGATAACCCTAACCTATAAACTTAATTGGAAACCTCATCTCAAGAAAACCAGTGAAAAAGGCGACTAAAGTCGTCTGGGTCTGCTCTAGACATTTCGGAACAAAATGAGGATCAAAACCAAAGACAATTCACTGAACTGACATCACCAACATAACCCTAATAACAGCCTTTGATGGGAAAGATCTAGTCAAGCCTCAACCTATATGCAAAGACTGGCCTTTGTATTTATTTCGGGTGTATCTACCTGACTAACCTAAAAAAGCAACTAAACTACCTAGCCTCCTAAAAAATCCATGATGGGCTATCCCCTACAGTCCGTAGGGCTTCGAGATTTCAGTAGGTTCCCAGATGCCATAAAAACAGCCTTTGACACTTCAGTCGCTCCCGAGATGCCACGAAGGCAGCATCACAAAAAATAGGAGGCAAGTAATTTTTTGAATTCTTCTCTTTTCGAAAAATTAATTTTCATTTGAATTTATTTTTCCAAATTTCTCCGAGATCTCAGTGGGCTCCGAGATGCCATGAAAGACATCAGTAGTTCCCGGGATGGCATGAAAGCAGCATCAAAAAACTCGAAGTCAGGTAATTTTTGAATTTTATGTTTTTTTTTCAAAAAATTAATTTTCTTTTGAATTTCTTTTTTTATGTATCACCGAGACACCAGAGTATCGCAGGACTCCATGGAAGACATCAGTGGTTCCTTTAAATCCTCCCTTCTGTTCGTAGGAAGGTAATATTGCTGCTTCGCATTGGATTGTTGGTAAGTAGCAGTCGTCACAGCTAAGCAGCAATATTATGACAAAAAGTTAAACAAAACCAATTTAGCTACAAATGCTTAAGCCCCTTAAGGTATATCTGTTTGATATAGGGGTGCAAGGTGGGTAAGTATATGGATGCATGGAAGGTAAGTTAGCGACTGACCAACCGGCTAACCCAACCTCTCATCCACTGATCGACCGAAGCCCACTACCCACTACCCACTGACGGACTGAAGCAACTTCCCACCCACTGACCGACCGACCGACCGACCGACCGAATGACCAAACCTCCCACCCTCTGACGACCGACCGGCTGACCCAACCACCCCACCACTGACCGAAGGACCAACCGACAGGACCGACGGACCGACCGTCTGACCCAACCTCCTACCCACTGACGGACTGAAGCAACTTCCCACCCACTGACTGACCGACCGAATGACCCAACCTCCCACCCTCTGACGACCGACCGGCTGACCTAACCACCCCACCACTGACCGAAGGACTCTCAGCCACCCACCCACCCACAGACCGCAGCGGCCGTTCGATGGACCGAGAGTCGAACTAAGAAACTGATTGAGAAGACAGACTAGACACATTGAGCAAGAGAGGTGAGACACCGACGATTCACCTCGCCGCGGATTTACTCAATGACCACAGGAGCGCCGCAACCGCTCAAGATGGAGGACCATTGACAACTGACCCCATGGTATGGATCGACCGATCGATCGACGGACCGACGGAGAGTCGAATACCATTGAGCAAGAAAGGTGAGACACCGACGACCAACCACCACCCAACCATTCACCTTGCCGCGGACTTACTCAATGACCACAGGAGCGCCGCAACCGCTCAGGATGGAGTACCATTGGCGACTGACCACCGACCCGTATATTTCTTAAATAATTTTATAATAAACAATATTCTACGATTTTTAGTTTCTACATTACTAAGAGATCTACAATGCCATGTTCCTATTCCAACAATTTTCATTTCAACTGACTGAGTCTGGGATGAGCCCCGAAGAAATCTAAGACAACTCCGATCGAGCGACTGATACTGCCGAGGAAATCTGAAAAATATATTTATTTTAATTCTTCCATCGAAAATAACAACAAAAAAATAATAACTTTACCTGACTCCGGTTTTTTCCGAAGCTGCTTTCGTGGCATCTCGGAAAGTACTGAGATCTCGAAAACATGTGAAATCCTGGCGCTTATCTCCGACCCTGTACGCTTTGACTCCTGTCACGATCCCATGTGACTCACGAACTTTAAATGCCTTAAAAAGTGCCTGTTTCATAGGAATGTACATATGTATATACCAGCAGACAACACCGCATATGTATTTCCAAAAGGTCATTGAATTTTAGTTTATTCCTCAGACATGGTGAACAAATGCCGGAATGGAAGCCAATAAACCTCTGCGCCTAACCAGCCCCCCCTGGAGGAATCAAGTGATCGAACACCGACCGCAAATCAAGGTGAATTATGTATGTAGTCGGGTTAGAACCCCTTCAGTTCATAACGCTGTGATTGGATGTACCACCTCCTTTCCGTTACGCCATTGTCATGGCATCTCTTCTCCTGATTTCACCCTGTGTGCATAATCATAACCGATATGGTAACACTCCTATCCGATTATAAGTGCTCCAGGTAAGCACTTCTACTTGCTAGCTTTGATTGCAATCGTTATGCGATTAGAAGGGCACCATCCTATGTCATGCACCGGAAACCGAAGTTATCCTCCTTGTTAACCTCATCAACCACCACGGTGTGGATTCCAGTTCCTATGCAATCAAGGGACCGCCAACGTTCAAAGTCAACAACAAGGCCTTCCTGTAATGACTTGCCTCCATCCCCGGAGAACAAACAGAAGGCGATGATGGAATAAAAATGCAATATTCCCGTCCAATTAGAAAAAGTGGCAAAAAACGTTGTTCCCCTCTTGTCGTTCATTAACTGCGTCTGGCTGCGCACCACACAGTGCATTCAACCCCAGCACAGTCATCTTCATCGTCATCGTCCTGAGAATTAAGAGACCCAAGCAATTTCAAGCTTCGACAGATACTTCCAGCTTCTTCGACAACTAATTAGATTAGTCCTAGTCCAAACATCATTCGGAGTTGTTTCACAGTCGGTGCCGTCATCGTCGCCATGAATTGCACATTAGGACACGAATGTCCTTTTTTTGTTGCTGCATCTTGTCATGTATCGGGCTTCGCTCCATCGTCCATTTAACCGATGCTCCAAATCAATTTTCCAACTTAGAAATCCACTCACAAATGGGGAAAGAGAAAACAGAAAAAAAAAAACCTTCTTACATCTCATCTCTGAGTCGTCCTTGTGTGTATCCTGTTTGTCTGCATGTCTAGTGATGGAACATGTGTAGGGATTGCATTGGGAACTACTTGCTGCCTTGTTGGGTTTGAGTTGATTATAGTCACTGCACCGGTTCGCTACACACATCTACGAGTAACCATGTAGCATTACAACATACCCCAAACCGGTAAGTAATTGCAGATCCTTGTAATCCCTATCGTCATCGTCTGGCGACAGAGCTCGTTCGGATTGTCCTAATGGTGCTGCCAGTGGTGGTGGTACATGAAACATTTTGCTGATTGCAGCATTTCAATTATAATCGCATACTCGTACTGGTAGTGGTAGTTTGCTCTTTGATTGGATTAGTGTAGCTGGTCAATTAGGTGCGAGTTGGGGGTGGTTGTTAAAATTGTGTTGCTCCTGGGGGAAGGATGAACTGAATTTTTGTTGCTCCTGCGGTTAGATTTTATTTTTTTTTTTTTTGTTTGTTTGTGGGGAACTGTGATTTGTGGTATCACTCACAGACACATGGTCGTCGATTGGATTTGATAGTTCCTGCGGTTGGATATGAAATGAAATGAAAATCCGATATTGGTTTGTCTGGGAGAGATATTGTATGGTGTGCGGCAATCAGGAATCCTTTGACTGTAGTTTCCCTGTTCGTGGTATCAAGCTGCCGTATGAGGAAGCAGACGTAATGGCAAATAACATTCAAAGGGAGGTTGTTATTTTCTGGAAGACGACTTGGAGCTGATAGTAGCTGCAATCAATGTATTCCTTGATGTTGATCCTTACGCTGTTGGCTTGGTCCATTCGGGAGGATTCCAAATGAAACTCAGCTAAACCCAAGATGATGGTACCCGGAGCCTAGCTTCTCACAACCATTCGTGTTGTGCATGTTATATTCTTCAAGTGAACGGTAGGACCCTCCTATTTAATGGCGAATCCGAAGTGCAGTTTCTTGATTGAGAAGCTTTCCCATGACAGTTGTACTCTCGGATGTTTGTCAGACGCTCGTGAGCGGTGGGGCTGTGAAAGAATTTTTAGCTGTCGTTTAGAGGTTGAACCTGGAATCACTAACTACGAAAGCCACAGTGCCCACCAAAAAGGACTTCAAATTGAGTAATCCTGTTCAGGAGAGACTTAGGTAAGAAAAATAAACTTTAGTAATGTAAGGTAAAGTAAACCTACACTTTTCTTGTACGGTAAGTACTAGTCAGTCAGGTAAGTAGACAGGTAAGTATAACAGTCATGCTCCGAAGGCCTTAGTAGCCTTTATGGAGCTGTCAAGTCAAACTTATTAATAAAAGTAACTATTAAGGCAGTATGAAGGTAGGTATGAGGTCACATAAGGTGGTGATCATGCTCCACACCAATGCGCGGTTCTCTTCTGTTTCACTATTTAAAGAGCCATTTGCAGGCTTCTTTGATATCCCTTGTCTAACTTTTAGATATGACTTGTCCTTGTATGTCAGAGTCTCTGATTCATAGGCAATATTCACCCTTAGAACTTCATCGTATATATTGTGATTCACAAGATAAAGACGTAAATGCTTACGACTTCACTCGCAAGATCATGGGATTATGATTCCAAAATAAGGGAGGTAGCCAACTTGTCATCGTGATGACTTCCCCAATCTAAATTAACTGGGCGTGACGGTAATTATTGAGCACACAAATGAATTCCAATGATAGGGTCATTTGCATTTTCTAGGAAAAACATTGAAAAATCAGATCTTTTTAAAAAATTGGGCGTGTCTGTCGGCTAATTTCAGATCTTTTTTACCAGATTTCTCTGCTAAAAATTTTTGATATAAAAATGTGCATTTTGTCCACATTCCTAGAACTAAGGACATAGACGAAACCGCATGTCCATGGGTGAGTAGTTTTTCAAGTGTCCTCCAACTTTATTTTTTATAAATACCTTTCATGTCTCATTGTTTCCAAGAAACCACGAGTAAAGTTTTTGAAAGACCTACCGACTATTAAACGGTCCAAGCCCTGTGTATCCTGGCTTAATTTACAGTTCCTTCAATAAACCTATTCTCGAAGTCTTATAGAGCACTAATAACGAAAAGCACTTTGACAAAGAAAGAACGAATTCTGGAAATCTGTGACTCTCAAGCGTCCCCCTAATTTAGCGATCAAGTCTACCCAGAATCTTGGCGATTCGTTTGGCACTCTATGCAATTTTTTTTTCAAAAAACACAAAACTCCTTAATACGTTAGCCTACTCGAATAAGTACGCGAGAGTATCCTTCAGCAGGAAAAGGACTGTACGAGACACGAGACCATCCATCGTTTCAGAAGTCACAACTTGCACAGATTATCTTCAAGGTAGCATTGAAGAGTCCTTGGGAGATTCTAATTATCGAACAATTTTGTCCAAAATTTTCCCCATACCCAGCTAGTTAAAGCACTCTGATGGCGAGTAGGTCATCTTATGTAAGGAATCCGTTCATTTATTCCTGGCATTCACTATTCTGGTAACATTTCCACTTCCTCTCAGCCGTGTATCAACCCTTCCAAGTAACCCAACTTAACTCTCTGCGTCCTAGCACGAGTAGTGCTCCTCACTTTGCTTTCCGAGGATGAGCGTATCTGGTTCGGAGGCGTATACGTAACCAATTTTTTTCATAAATTTTTGGACTGAAAAACGTTCTCCTTCCAATATACCTATCGAGGCCTCAGTTAAGCTCGTATGTGCCTATGATCCACAGAATCAGAATATCTGACTTTCATTCTGCCACGTAATGGTAGATTCAGGATGTGGGTATCTGGTTCGGTGGCGTATACGTAACCAATTTTTTCATACATTTTTGGACTAAAAAAACGTTCTCCTTCCAATATACCTATCGAGGCCTCAGTTAAGCTCGTATGTGCCTATGATCCCCAGAATCTGTGTATCTGACCTTAAAGTCAGAATGAGAATCACTGGAAGATATCATCAAGATATCAATATTACGGACGAAGGAGTGGAAACTACCCACACTCTGAACTCCAAACCACTGGAGTGTGCTTTTTATCGACAGTCTCATCCACAGTCGTCAAATTAAAATTGGTGAAACGATGCCGCGAAGAGATCAACTCACAGCAAATCACGACATTCATTACTCTCCTTTGGGTCTCAGGACTATTAGGCAATGCACTGACAGACGAATACGCAAGAAAGGGATCCAAACAGGATCTGACAATTGGTTATAGCAAAACATAGAAAAAGCCTTAGTCAGACATGGAGTGGACTCTTATGGACATTGTGGACATTCAGCCTTTTCTGGATATTAACAAGAAAGTCTTTCCAGCACTACCCTACGTCAGTCATTCGTTGAGGCATCACTTGCAGAACTGAATGAAATTTCCGACGGAAATGACTTCCATGGTTTAAGTACATTCTACTCTGACAGATCGTATGAGTTGTGTTTTCTCGTAAACATCTCCGGAAGAACCACTTCCACTCTTAAGTTGCCATTTTCCATATCATTCTCTGTGTCCGGCATTAGATCCTGCGTATCTATCGATAGCTTTCTTTTCCATTTCTACTTCAAAGGACATCCTGCTCGATCCCCTGTACTCCTTTGACAATGGGTATTGGCATTAAATATTAAAAGTCTCAATAATTCAACAGCACGTGTCCTGCCTCCATTTTTTAATATCAAACGAAAAAGGAAGACAATGTACCGCTGCCATCGGTTCAATTCCACCTCCCCACACATTATGTCAATCTTCTTGCAGATTTCCCTTAAAATATCTCCCCATGTATCCTGTCATTGTTGCTGTGATCCGAGGTGGAAGACGAGAGGACTACTGCAGCGATATCTTCATTGCGCGCATTCACGTCAGCGAAGCGTGTCCCTCCCACAACTGTCGTTCTGTCAATATGCCATTTAATTTACAAACCAAGGTAATGTCATGTGTAAGCGAATGTGATACACTGCCCCCTCCACCCCACGGGACATACATACATACAATTATCCACCATCGAAGCCAAGGACCTTTCGTTGGTTTTCTTAAATTTTTTTTTTCCACTAGTTTCTGTAGAAGTGTATCTCCTTCTTCAGCTTCGCTGCGCTTCCTTTATACGAGTTCTTGTTCTTTTCATTCTTTCATTCTCAGAAATCTCCTTGGAAAAGTGAATTATTTAAATTCCATGAAAAGGATTTCATGTGTTCATTCAGCAGGAGAGCGCCATCACTAGCGAGCAAGCACAACCAACAGAAACATCATTTCCCCAACGTAGGTATATTCTGTCGTGTCGTTGGCGTTGTCATCGTCACAAGGAACAAAAAAAACCAAGTCCTTCCCAATCTTCCTGAGCGCATATGAGAAGATCGTATCATGAAGCTGAGTAACCAAAAATGGAAGGAATTTTTAAAATGAAAAAAAAAAAAAAGAAAAAGGACGACAGCTCCAACAAAGACATGCAGCGAAGGGCAGGGGGAGAAATTAAAATGAAAATTGTATGCGAAATGAAATTCAAATTCGCGACAAGGATTATGAAGGCAAATGCTTGGCGTTTGCAAAGGAGTTCGTTCCTATCATTGGGTGAAGGATTTACTAGATTGAGGGAAAAATTTTGCGATTGAGCTCTGTTCTTGTGGCAGAATAAGGATCATGCTTTTGGCCCAAATGACGGAGCTGTTGGTTTGTGAACTTGGGAACTTGGTAGGTAGGTAGGTGCAGAATTTTCAAATTTGAATCCCTAGTGGAGAGTTTCATTTGGCACGAAGTGGGCATTGAAACAAGTGACCACTACCTGTCCTGGAGGACACAGTAAAGTACCTACAGTAGGTATCTTAGTCCAAAGCTAAAGTGAACAACAGATGGTACCTTGAACTTTACGTCGCTTGTATGACATGTTGCGCCGTCTTGTTGGAACCACACCTCGGATGTATCGATGTTGTCGAGCTCGGTTATCATACCTCATTTCGAAAGGAATAAGGTCCTTTCGCACCAAACAGTCAATCCTTGTGGATGCATTGATCCTTGGTCGAACACTTGTGGATTGTCCTCATTTCAATGGCGGTTACTCTGCTTGTTGACACAGCCTTACTTACTTACTTAGGTGGCGGTACAGTTCGCGATAAACCTGCGCCTCAACCAGCAAGACTCTCCAGTTAGCCCGGTCCTTAGATAACTGCCTCCAGCTGCACACTCCAAGTCGGTTGAGGTCCCCTTCTACTTGTGAGCGCCACCTAAGGCGAGGTCTTGCTATACTGCGTTGTCCCTCCGGGTTTGATTCGAAGACTCTACGGGCCGGAGCATTGGCGTCCATTCGCTCTACATGTCCTAGCCATCTTAATCGACTCATGCGCATTTAGGCAGACTAGGTCGATGTCGCTGTACAGCTCGTATAGTTCGTCGTTGAATCTCCTCCTTTAAAGCCCGTCAAGGCAAACGGTACCAAAAATTAGACGAAGAATCTTTGAGGATCTCTTCATTCGCTTTAGACAGAGTCCATGCGTCAGCGCCATAAAGCAGGTGTGGGATGATCTGGGTGTTGTATAGAATCTCGGGATAGGGCCCTGCTACTCAAATGACTTCTTAGCCCAAAGTAACAGCGCTTGGCAAGCCGCTGAGTCAAAAATGGTCCTCATCCAAGAAGATGATTTATTGACCAAAATCCAGCTAACACTTCCAGCACCCAAGTAGAGAAGTCAATGCCTTCATTGTCTATGGTCATTCGGCTTTAATTCTGGAGTCAGCATCAATGTAAGCTCAAATCCAATCCTAATATAAGCCAGGTTAACTCTCTAGCGATGCCCACTTCAGCTGATCGGCGCCGAATCGATATTTCTGGGGTCTTCTACGATGTTATCTTCATTTCGGACAAACTTCTACCTGGTTGGTGGCTTAAGATCCAAAAGAGTGTACTCACCCTCAATCTTTTCCACGGTGCGACGCATAGCCACTGAAGCCATGATGTCGACCAACAGGAACGAGGAAATCGTGGTGACGTGAGCCAAAATTTTGATTATTTTTTTCAATCATTTCGGCATGTTCGGCAAAAGTGAAACGATACATGGTGGAATGGCAAATCTTACTGAATATTTTGACAGCTGGATGTCATTAGTACCTTTGACAGCTGCTGAAACATAACAACTGGGAAACGTATCATTGGTATCTGGTCACCCTTTATCTGCTCGACATCTCCCAGAGAAGACTGTTACATCCAGGGGCTCGTTTCTACAAACTACAGACATCATGAGCACCGTTCAGTTCCAGTTAGATTTATTAGTCCCTGGAGAGACATACATAGATACCTGAGTAGTCTTGATTGTCCCAGACACTTATGTACATTCAGTTCCTTGAGAGAGACTGTGTCAGGATTGGAGGCGCAACTGAGTTCAAGTGTAGGACTGCTTCCAACTGTCCTAATTGTCTCCACCCGCTCAGTGTAGGTCCTGTCTCACTCAATGGACTGTAATCTTCATGAATCCTTCTTCGCAATTGATATTAGCGATAACATTTGCAAATGATCCTTCCAAATCGTTTCCACCTACTTAATAATCCATTTCACAAGCAAAGCAAAAGCAAAACGAACAAAACAAACTATCCAAACCCAGGACCCATCTTCTGCGCCTTATGCCATCTCCTTACGTATATCACAACTGTTCACACATGATTTGGTTTTCCCTAAAAATAGATATAAAAATGTCTAAGTTCAAGCAGAGCGGTCCCATCCTTGGTATCACGGGAACGAAAAAAAAAAAATCAAAATTATATTTACATATGCCTGCAGCTATTTGAGGAGCATCAAGAGGGTGTATCCATCCAGCATACACATACGAGTACAGAAGAAGAACATCCAGTCGGGAGTGGGTGATGTCAGTCGAGCCTCAAATTCCTTGTTGTGTATTCTTCGTATCACTCGCAGAAGGGTAAACGAACGAACACAGAGGGAAAGGACGATGAAGTGATTCTCTGATTCGACAATTCCGGATCCGGAGCCTTCCAAACACTGTACACAGGCATCGAGCCCAGAATTGAGAATCCAATATTGCTTTGTTCAGTGTTCCACGGGGGGATCCAATGCAAATGCGATAAGAATTCAATTTCTCTACCAAGGATGTGTTTCGATGGATTGATGTGATAATTTTTTTTTTTTTCTTCCTTCTCTCCTTTACATTTCCCCCTTTCGTGTTCGTTTTCCTGTCGTTTGTTCGGTTTACTTTATTATTAAATAAAAATTTGAATTTTTGGAACTAAAGACTGAATCAGTTACAAGGAAGACGGTGGGTGTTATGGAGCTGGAAGGATGCGGTATAGTGTGGAGGAAAGGTTATGAAGTTGGCCTCGACTGTCATTTGTGACGTATAGGACATGCAACATGCTCCGAATGTGTACACGGAGGAGTTTCATTACCTTAAGGACAGAGCCTTCGGAGCCTGCCCGGAGTATGATGCCAAAATGAGAGGCATCCAGCATTCTGAATGTACAAACGTTGAGAGGGGCACATGTCCACTCTGACCACTTTTTCTTGCAGCCAAAGTCAGAGTTCGACTATCCAACGAGAAGACGGTGCAAATCGCCCAGAAACAGGAGTTCAACATTGGAGCCCTTTACGACTGGAGTAGCTAGAGTCTACAAAGAGCACCTGAGTGAGCACCACAAACTGTGCACATCTGTGGAACCAGTATCGCGATGTCATCAAAGAGGTAACCGAGACCACCATAGGTGGCAGATGATTGCCTACGTCGGAAAAAGGTGGCAAAGCAAGGAGGAAAAGATCCTAAATAAAGAGTCCCGCGATGGGAACAACACCCGAAAGTTGTTAAGCAGAGCCAAGCATCTGGTAACTGGCTTTAAGCCCGGAACCCAGGCCCTCATCTCCGTTCGTTTTCGAATCAAATGGAAGGTTGCAGCAGCATTTATCCAAGGCTTTACTAACCTGTACCGGCATGGTTCTACTCTAGGAGTTTGGCCTGTAAGATCACACTACTCACCTCGTTTATAAGTGAAAACATTTCACTTGAAGACTGGTGACACCATTGCCCGCAGTTGCTTCCATTCAGAATTACTTACCGAGCTCATCCTAAGATATCACCATGACGATCGGTTTTAGAGCTTCGGTCGCAGAATCTGTTAAAGGCTCACGGACTAGTAGACATGCGCGGTCCATGGTGTAAATACCCAGAATGGGTTCGTTTTTATGGTTTCCTCGTGGGATTGCAGGACAAAATGAGCATTTTATTTTCTTGAAGTTTCCAAAAATTAGATCTGTTTTTATGAAAGGAACCTTCATTCTTTGCCAGAGGCCCAGAGGCCAATCAAAGAGGAGGGATCTAGGGACTCAAATTTGACAGAAGACAGTTTTTTGAGGCACTGGGCTGGATTTGTAGGCAAGAAATGTCAGAATCAGCTGATCGGTTAATCTTGTCCAGGAACATGTCAGAAATACAGTCACCTCCACGAAGTGGGTGTGGCTGCATACAATTTGACGCAAGAAAGGCCCTCTCGGTATGCTCGTACGACTTCATACTCAGTGAATGGCTAAAGAGGGCAAAAAACTAGTTTTTTGAAGAAAACACCCCCAAAAAGTAGGCATGGCTATATATGATGTACGGATGATTTGTAGACAAGGCCAAGCCCTACACTTTTTCTTAAGAAATATTTTTTCACTTTCAAGTAGAAATTCTGAAAAAATCAGTTTTTTTTAAATAGTGGGCGTGTCAGTGGGCGGATTTTGAAAATATTTTGATAACTTTTCCCACATGTCCTAAGAAGCCATTGTACCAAATTTTAACCTTCTAGCTCAATATTTAGGCCTTTGAAATATATTTTTTGTCCATAACCTTTAAAACAAGGACACTGAAGGACACCGAGTATGTCTATCTTGTTTAATTTTAGATTTCCACCAACTCTCCCTTTGAATGGTTTTTCGTATTTTCAACCATTTTCGAGAAAAATGCCATAAACCTCTTTTTAAGGATCGTCCTGTCTTTGGGGCTCTAATCCTTCTCAGTGTCCAATTTCCCTCGACTTTTCCTACATATTTCTGCTCCTCAACATTGACAGCATCGAATTACATACAAAACATATTGCAAAAACCAAAATTAACGCCAAAAATCAAAGAAAAACGACGAAAAATTCACGAAATCGTCGCTTTCAAGGCGCGACACGCAATCGTCGAAAAAGTCTCCTCAGTTCCTTTCACATTTGACTGCACTTTTTGGCGTTGCACGCGTCAAGTTGTGAATTTTTCAAAAAACCCATATTTCTCGAGAAATATTGATAAAAATTGATGCAAATGATTAGATTTAGGTGTTTAGGTAATGAATCTGTGATATTCTATGGAAATTTTGCTGAAAAAATGGGTTAAAACAGTTTTGGCTGATTTGACGTCCTGCGGTTTGTAGAGATCGCATTATGGAGACAGTTGGCAATTCTATGGAAAAATGGGATATTTGTGAATAATTTTTTATTTTCTTGATGGGAGGTGGTACACAGGGTGAGGGTAAGCTCTCTGACTGAGTCTCCGTGTGCAGGAATTTTGGTAATTGGCTGTTTCAAGCCCAATTCGTGTTTGAATCCTTGCTGCCTTGGAGTTGCATTGCCAATCGGTGTTTTTTTTTGCGATGAGAAGGTTATTGAAAAATAGTGAAGAAAGCCTAGTCACCGAATCTAGTTTGCGTCCAGTCTATGAAGAAGCCATCCGCCTTTCAGTTTTGAAGAGGTTGGCTCAGATATCAAAAAGGTGATAGCCGCCGTCTCTCATGGCCTTCCAGTGGAGCTTTTCAAACATGGTGGTGATGCTTTGGTATGGTGCGTGTACCAAATCATCAACCAAGTATGGGTGGATGAAGCCATCCCCGGTGACCAGACTCTCTCTATGTCCCGACCTCAACAAAGGCGATCCTATGTCTTGTGAGAACTATCAAGCAAGTACCTGCTTAATGTTGCGTATAAGATCCTATCCAACATACTGTGTGTAAGTCTGCAACACACTAATCGGCACATACCAGTGTGCCTTCCGGTCAGGCACTCACTCTAAGACAAATCCTGGAAAAGACCAACAAATTCCAAGTTGAGACTCACCATCTGTTCATAGACTTCAAAGCCGCATATGACAGCTTTCATCGTCTTGAGCTCTATAAGGCGAGATCCCGGCAAAACTATACACGCGGTGCAATGTGCAATTTGGGAACAGTTCCTCTGAACTATTCCAAACATGCACCTGCTTTTGGCATGGACATGGGCTGCCTTGTGTTTTTTCCAATCTTGTGCTGAAACTGATTGTGCGCAGGGCAGGTGGTAAGGAAGTCGCAAGGAAGCCTCTTTTCATCTTTTCTATGAAAAGCTTGTGATTCGTAACGGATAAGGATCTGTAAGGTTTTAAATGGGATAACCCTAGGTGAGTACTTCTCCGAAGATCTTAATGATCTTGTAGACTAGGCTCAATCAAAACGAAAAAGTTCGTTAGCCGGTCAAATTGGTTCAAACCTTAACTGATTGCCATGACTCCTGTTCCATTTGGGAAGTTTTCCTTATACATACATAGGTCTTCGGTGTTGGTAGTCTACTTTTCTCTGATATACCTAGTATCACAGTGGACCTTCCTTTGCTTTATGTGGGTCTCTTCTGACCGGAGACCAGAAACTGTTCAAAACCACTGCAAACCACAAATTGTTGGTTCATTTCACAGTACAGACTACACATTGGTAGAGACCCAGTATTGGTGTGTGAGCTAAAGGCAAAGCTTCTCCATACTTTGGCCAACATTCCAAATACTGTTTTCGTTTTAGCGGTTCTTCCATTGGCTGGGGTAGTCATTTCATAGAATTTAGAACTCTCTTCTGTCTCTTTGAGTTTCGTCCATGGTTGGGTAGCTACTAAAACCCGTAGAGATCCTCCTTTTCATTCCACTTACTGTCTACCATTCAATCTGCTCCCTTATAGCATTACATGAAGGTATAGTCTTACCAGGACCTTCTACATTGACTAAGTATCCTGGTCGTACTGGCACCCGCTTCAACCAAACCAAAGTCTTTCTAATAGACCTGCAAAACTGATCTCGTTATTAACCAAACCAACATCTGTCAGGATGTCCACTTGTCTAAACAAGGACACCATCTGAACCCTGACACCATTCGAAATGTTTGATAATCTGACCTCTGCTTTGTGAAGCGCTGACCTTTAATACACCTACCCATGTTGGTTACCCACCACATCTATGTAAATCCCGCTCCTGTTCACTCCTCTTGCCAATTTTTATTGCAAAAAAAAACAGAAGCCCTCCACGGTGAGATATTTTTAAACCCGAAATAGCCTGTCAAGTAATCGTGTTACGTCAGTCTGCCCTAGCCCCCACTGTGAAGACAATTAATTACGATCCCGAGCACTACATTCTATATTTAACCCAAAAACTTAATTTGCCCCAACCAGCATGACGTCCATATTCGACGAACGCCCAAAGTCCACACACATCCCCCTACACACACAGGATGTCGACCTGATGTGCGGCATACAAATCCCTCTCCATCAAAGGTGACTGTAACAAATATTTCAAATGGTCCTGTCAAAATCAGACAGGATCTCAACCGAAAAAAAAAAACATTCACATTCAGGCGTATGGGGAAAACTACGGACCGTTAACTACATTTCAACCCTCGGTCGAATCACTATTTGTCCATCTACAACTATGTCCACAATAACGAAAACACCTCTGACCCAATTACAGGATTCCAGGACTCGTCCTCCATTCAACAATTGAGAGCAAAAAAACACACACAGAGGTAGATTAAACGAACGGAACGCAACGGTCTGTAGTTTTGTGTTAAATACGCGCATAGATTCCTTACAACGAAACTGAAGATAGCAACGGTTGTCAGAATGATAAGTGGTGGATACATCCTTTTAAGCAAGGAACGCTGCCATTGTCTGTCTGTGCAGGGATATTAGTGCGAACCCAGGTGCCATTGAGCAGAAATTCTCATCATCATCATCATCATAATCGCCATGGTTGCTTGTTCCGTTTGCGATGTTAATGTTAAGTGGATCATAGCGTCGTTGGTGTCCCTTTTTTGGTGAAACAGGATACTCGTACCTATGTGTGTGTGTATCGTACAGTGAGTGTCGTCTATACACGCGATTGAGGAGTTTTATCGACTAGAATTATTGCCAAACGTTGAATGTGATTTGGATGGTGGATTGGATTCCATTTGTGCTCCTGTTCGTTCGTCCTTATCACAAACGAAGAACAATGGAGGATACGTTTTTATTTGCGTGTGTGTCGGTTCGTATTTATAACGACAACATCGACAACAAAGACAAGGGTATGGCAGGCTGACGAAGTCGTTGCGTTGGCGGGGAATGAATGGCATATTGTTGTGTCTTGTATTGATCCTGGCTGGTGTGTACGAGAGAGGTCGGATGGATGCGTGTTCCTATTGAAATGTTATGTCGTTGGTTTTGATAAACGGGTATGTCTCTTTGGCGTGAAAATAGAAAGTTGGAGGAATGAAATATTTTAGAATTGTAACAGGTCCTGGAATTACTGTCAAGGATTCTAGGTAATATGTTGGAGTAGGCTGTTGGCTCGGCATGTGGGTATAATAATGGGATTAAGGATGGGAAGGAGTATGCTTTACATTTGTAAGATTGAGTAAGGTACGATCGAGGTACAATTGGACAGGAATAGATACATTGCGGTACCACAGGATTGTGGAGGTAAATTCGTAGGAAATGTTGGAGATTCTTAACTCACCTGAGTTGTCATAAAGAAATGATTCCTTTCAATGGAAACTAGAGTTACTTGTTAGTACCTTTCCTTGTCCCTGCACTGGTAATACAAACGTATTACAGGGGTGGGTGGTTGAGTGGTTGTCGGAACAGGGACACTCTTAAAGCAAAAGCCGGATTACAAGCACCCGAGACGTGCATGGATATTTCCCAAATCAGACAGGAATTAAGCCAATATTGTGACGATGGAGAGGTACACAGAAGACTTGTCATGATTTCCTCCTCTTCCTCGTCTCTACAGCTTCTACAGAGATCATTGAACTAAGCACCAACTTGTGGCGTATCAGTTCTGCAGTTCTGCAGACTAACATGGCAAACCCTACTGAATACTTTGACAACTGGATGTCATTGGTAGCTTTGACAGCTGGTGAAGCATAACATTCGAAAAAAGTATCATTGTTATCCGGTCGTCCTCTAGCTGTCCATTCTGATGTTCTGTCCGATTCGTCGAAGTTGGGTATCCCTTCTTGTTGACAGCATATACTTGTTTTTGTACAGCTGAACCTATTTTGGCCACTTCTGCTCCAATGTTTGCAAACGCACCAGTGACAGCTCGCACTTTCCTGTCGATGATATGAATGTCGTCAGAGTATCCAAGTAATTGGACAGACTTCTGGAAATTGTACTTCTGGTGTTGCCTTGTGATTGTCTCAAGCATGATATGTAGAAGTCACATGACAGCGCATCACCTTCCCTGAATGCTTTCTTAACATCGAAAGTCTTGATGGAGCAGCGAGCGCTCTCCGTCTCACCATCATCCTTCACAGTCTGACGAGTTTGGCAGGGATGCAGCTATGGTCTTAACACCACTATACCTGAGTTGCAGCGGAACCTCATTAGGACCCATAGTAGTGAGGAGACTTCTCCGCCTTGAGAAATACCTCTAGAGGCGTATGCTTTCATCTTCGTACCCCATGCTCCGTTTTAATATGCCTTTCCTCAAGGATTTCTGCAATCCAGATGGTCAGGGTATCGGGGATTTTGAAATTTGAGAGAGTTTTACGCATCGCGTTCTGACATTGTAAAAGGACCTTCTATGCCTTTTAAGGACTTCTTGATCGAGCTAACAAGACAGTGCAGCGCCGTATCAACACTTTTTCCCTTACTATATGTAGGTAGGCGTACTGAACCGTGGACATATCCTCTGGGCGAAGTTTACTCCGAATGCCAATGTCAGCTAGCTTCAACGAAGTTTTAGTATGAAGGAGGTAAGGCTTAAAGTCTTTAGCTGTGCCTTAACTTGCTTTACCAACCTTGGGTATAAGTAAAACCTTTACCCTGACTCCATGTTCGTTGAATATGGTTTCGTACGGAATTATCGTCCTCATAGTGCTCTGTAGCATGATCGGAATGATCCCGTCCAGCCCTGGATCTCCTCTGAAATCAAATGGGCTGCTAACTCATATCCTGTGTTCATGTTTCTTCTTGAGTTGTCCACAGATTGGATAACACTTCCTGAGAAGTGCGTCCTAATGAGTAACTTCAGTGAATCCAAACAAGATTCAGTTCAATCCTTGAGTGATCCTATAGCCATAGTTTGTCTGAATAGGATCCTCCTAAGTCTCGCAGATTTCATTGTTTCATTAACTATGTACATACTATCGACCTATACCGTCTATCTCATGATCCTTAACCTCAGTAGGAATGTGATGGTCTTATCCTGCCACAGCCACAATCCAATTAACCTAAATTTGCTTCTGAAAAGCCTCCCTCCACCGCTTAAAACCACCTAAAGGTGGTAAATATTCACAGAATCTATGGCCCGCAATTTCATACGAAATTCCATCACCAGCATGGAATTAGAATTGTTCCAGGACCAAGCAGTCCTTGCCAATGTTAATTTATTCCTCTCTCCGTTAACTGTTCGTGTAATTTCTGATTCCATTCCACAGAATTATAGAATTCAATTTGTGACCACTCATCTCCTGTGTGTACAGGTCTCCAGGGTAGATGATACAAAAAAAAAAAAAAAAACCATCCCACCTTAAGTGCTCACCCCAAATCAATTTACCGTTCGGTCTATGATCCACTCTGTGTGTCCGCTTAACGTAGCACGTAGCACGGCGGTGTTGGCAGCACTGCAGTAGTTAAAAGAATCCACAGACTCGTCCTGTGTGATGCATTCCATAGATTTCCACAGAGATTTGTCGAACCCACCGGCACAGAGCACACGGATGGCATTCAGAATTCCTCGAACTCCACTAAACTCTGTGCAGATCCAGTGGCCTTATCAATGCCCCGAATGGAGGCCCCACTCCACCACTGCTGCCATTGCATTTTCCCATTTTCCATGAGTTTGTAAATTTTCCAGATATTAGCATGGAGACAGCTCCCATCGGGATGGTCCCACAATAAATTTCAATTTATTGCAAATGTCCTTCCATACATCTCATTCTCTGGCTGTGTGCACTTGTGTGTGTATGTGTGCATGTCTGCTTAATCAAATTTACATGAAAACCTTAAATTGCTCTGTTATAACCCCCTTATCCCAGGGAGTGGATGCCACAGAACAATAACAACAACAGCAGCAGCAGCAGCATCAGGAAACAGACGAAATCCTTTCTTGAATGATTTCACAAGGACCATGGAAAGTGGTAACCGTTACAATGTAGGACATGAATAGCGATGATGAACTACGAACGAAGAGGCACTCCGGGACGCACGCAAACCAGCTCCAGATGAAAAGGATATGCAAGTCCTTTTTTGTGCAAAATAATAAATCACTTTATTAAGTTTTTTTTTTTTTTTCCGTTCGTCCTTTCGTCCTTCCAACCATTCCATTCCGAAAGAGAGAAGAAGGTGGATGGGGAACACCAGGGGGACAGTGTGTGCGCATTGTGTTTTACACGCTGCGGTACCTCATTTGTTTGATCCTTGGGAATCCTGAAAGAAAAATACATCAAACAAAATTTACCTCCCCCCCTCCCCCTCGTCCTGTTCAAGTGTGTATGCGTACCATTGTCAGCCGATGTGGTTCGGAATATTTTATACTATGTACGTGTGTCAGGTTGGGGGAGGGAGAGGAACATTGTACTGCAATGTGGCAGGACATCTGCACAGAGAATCCCTGCTATCAAATAAATTTGTGGCAATTTGTTTGGCTCTATAGCTGCTGGATAGCAGATGCAGTAGGGAAGCTGGTCGGAGAGCCTTGCAGCAGATGTCATGCGGCTGACCAGTGTGGTAGGACTTTTTTTTCCAATTTTTTTTTTTTGTTTTATTCATGAAAAATGAGAAAACTGTCTGCCATTTTGGGGTAACACAACGGGTGGTGGTGTGCTTGGTGCAGCAGTGATGAATTCTTTAAGACAATTGACATGGTATTCAACCGAACGAATCCTGTGTTGATTTGTGTTGTTGGTTATCACAGCTGACGGGTTGCAAAGGACCGCACATTTGTTTTAAAAGGATTATGTTGGACGAAGTCAGCATTTGATGTTAGTTGTTGATATCTCCGCAGGGGGTCGAGGAAGGAATAGGTTTAGATGTGACTCGAAGGACCTGCTCAGTTAGAAACAGTTCCAAAGCACGGTTGACTGGTCGTCCAGAGGTTAGGATTCACAGGATTCACAGAGACTGACTGTGTTGACTCTTCTGAGTATAGACATGAAGTTATTACTCCCATTCCCATGTACAGAAAGAATCACCATACAAAGGAGTAGATAAACTGCCTTAGCCTTGCCTCCTCTTCTCCTTAACTTTTCTCGAAAATAATAGATTTTCAACCATGAGGTTCCCAGGCCACCTAGGTTCCACCTATTTGGCTCAAAACTTCTGATCACTTGGATGGGCGGAGACAGGCAGAGAATTTGACTGAGGCAGGTTACAGCTCCTCTATGTAATTTAAAACCTTTAGTCTGAAACTTTGAATACTTCTTGGGCTCTCTGGTACTAAACGCTGGGCAGCCCTTGGAACGATGCCCAATCTAATATGGTCGTCCCAAAGTAAGGAAAGTCCGTAAGGAACTGATGCAGTTCTGCTCCGTTACACTGGAAAGTACCGAGTCTACAGTGGAGCCTGGAAATTTTATTTGAGAGGAGCGAAAATCTGGAGCAAGATCTGGTGGCAGTCTTGCTACTGGCATATCCAATGGGTACGGATATCGTCGGGCCTTCAAAGCGGCACAGGCTAGACATATTGGTCAAAACCACATATTCGTGGAGACAGACAAAGCAGCATCTATTCCCAGGCATAACTTCGTTGTACTGAAGGAGTTCACCTATGTTCCTTGGAGAAATTGCTAGCTTTATGGACAAAGTCTTCGGAAATCTCCTTCAAAGACTGCTAATAGCAAATCGTTGCTACTACGGTTTGACAAGACAACTGTGTTCAGAGCTCCTAGCACTGTATGGGCTCGAGTGTTGGACAATAACTTTGCTCCAGAGCAGACTGTGTAGCCATTAGGACGACAAAAGACGAGGAAGGATCAACTGTGACCTTCATGAGTTGTACTAAGATGTGGATGTAGGAAGGTCAAATCACATCGACAACTTGAGAACATGCTTCGAATCTCAGCTCTTCGTTATGATAAGCAAGCAATCACGGATCCCAGGATGCTTTGTCCGATGAATTGGCAGCTGTGCACCCGGGACCAGAAAAGATTGAACGCCGCAGTATCTTAGCTAGAGACTCGAGAGTAAGTAAGTAGGATAGGTAATCAGCCAAATGCGACTGTTACTACCTTCTTCACAAAACTCTAAGCAATGGCCTTGGCGGACTGCTTTACAGCTTACCCTAGTATGCCTGGCTCTGCTCTCGTCGTTCTGCTTGATTAATCTTTCCTTGGCACTTGATCTACTGTCTATCTGATCTGTCCGTTCTGTAGTGCCTATGACGCTGCGCGACACTTATCCTAATCCAATTCCATGGATATGGTGCCTGATGCAACTTTGTCCACTGTGCTAGATTTAAGTCGACTTTCCTTGGCTTCATTCTTGCCTCCGGCTGAGTCTGGATTGGGGTGCAGCAAAATCTTCAGAGATGGCATTCTTGGAACCCACTCGAGTGGACTTTTCGACTAGTTAACCAAGCCTTCCTCTGTTCTTCAATAGAAAATCAATACTCTTCCAATGGTTCGGTGATAAACTTGAACTCTTTGTCTGAGGCCCAGATCACACTGGGGCTACGAGAAATGAGATTCCAAGGAGATTGCTAAGCCAGATAGATTATTCTCTTCGAGCATCCAGCATCCTCCTCGGCAGGCAAGTATTCTTCCTGTCTCTCAACAGAAAAGACTGTGCACCTAGCCCTAAGGTACACCAGTATCTGCAATGCTTGTGGAGAGGACAATGATACTTTGGATTATTTGCTTAGCTTCCACATGGCTGAGATACATTATCGGCTTCCTCCTCAAATTTGAAGAAATTCCACAAAAGTGGGTACTACTGGGCCTTGCTTCCAGTTGCGTCTAAGTGCTCTTGTCTTTTCACCTCACCTATTTTCGTACCACTTGTGGAGCTTGTATAGTATCGGTTAGCCTTCATTATAGGGCGTGATGGTCCAGCTCACAACAGAGATTCCCTTGGTAGATGGCGTTCCCATGGTTCGCATCGAAAATCCTCCCATCTGACTACTCAGTATCCGGATCACGTGAACATCCTCGACAAATCTCACGGATTGTTGAGTCGGACGCAAATTAATTTACTTTGATGGACCTGAACTGAACTGTGTACTTGTGTCAAAGCACCCTAAAGCGGTTATCAGGACTCCTAGTACGCTCCGGTTGGCAATAGGAATTAGTATCATCCTTCGTAAATCCCTTTGTCACGCTCTGTTTATTTAATCCAAAGTTATTAATTGCACCCGCAGCTGGTAAGCCCAACTCAATGCGAAGGCTCGGTTCAGATGATGATGCTCCTCTCCCTTCCTCCCTAAAGCAGCTTACCTGCGAGTGGCGCAATTCATTTATTTCCTGCAATTGACACTCCGATTAAGATCTCCAGTCGTCCCATCGCTGGGCCGCCTTCATCGCAGCTACTCTGCCCTTCCAAGTCCTTCTGTTTTCCGTCACCGGGCGTTCGCAAATAGAAAACAGTTTCAAACAAAAGAGATGGGGAGGAGGAAGGGCGGTGGAAAAATCGCCTCCAAGTTGAATTAAGAATATGCTACTCCGCCTGTCACTGTACAGTATTTACCTTCGTCATTCATTCATCCGTCCAACCATCCACAAGGATCTACCCCCCTTGGATAGTTTTTCCCAACCAACATGCTCGCCTAAGCACTATTTTCACAGCGAAATCATCTTCAGTTTCCTTTTCATCCTTTGGGTTGTGTTGTTGGGCTGAATCCTTTTTTTTTTCTCTCTCGGTACTATCCTGCCACTCAGTTGATGTTTACCATTTAAATTGGATTTTTAATTAGTTTGAATGTGTTGACATTTTCAGCTCTCGAAGGATAAGAGCAAGAGAAATCCGAAGGAGGTATTTGCTCTGGATGACGAGAGGGGCAAACACACACAGAAAACACAGAGAAAAAAAAAGGATTAAAAGTGAACACGCTTACAGTTTTAGAAGGAACAAGTATCCTTATGGGTACAAACTGTCAAGGATACTGCCAGTTTTAGGACATTTCTTTCTCTACTCGTCTCTCAGCGCCTCTTTGCCCCCACTTTTTATAATTTAATTTGTCGTCACGAATCTCATCAAGCGAATAAATCAAAAGAATGCCAAGGAACGCTCCAGCCCTCCCCTTCGTCGTCGGTCTGGGTGGCGGACATAAAAAAAAAAATAACATCTTAATATTGTAACTAGCAAATAACCCCAGGAAATGTCCTTTGTATCCTTACTTCACTAGTCCTAGTCCACAAGGAAAAACCGAAAAAAAAAGAAAGAAAATCAAACGAAACGAAACAAAAGAAAGTCCTTAGAAAAGCTGGGGAGAGTAAGAGCAATCTCTCCACTCCGGAACTGTAGTTTGTGTTCGAAATCCATTGTTAACTGCTTCGAGGATTTCCTCCTTTTTTGCGTTCACAATTCAGATATTCAGAGATTTATCGGATTCTCTGTGGCGGGCGAGACGGTGGCGGTCGGGTGGAACGCGTGGGAGGGATACAGGAACTACCATGAAGTAGCTAATTAAATTTGGTTACATCGCTCCAAGGGTGCATTAGATTGTTTGGGGTTTTTCTTGAGGGGGGTGGTGGTGTTTTTTTTTTTTTCATTTCAATCGATTGGAACTAATTAAGGACTTTCTCTGTCTCTTTGTTCCTCACTCTGTTGGATTTGGCATGCTTTGTCTGTGTGCAGTAAGCCCGGAGATGTTCATTGTGATTATACAGTCAATTCTATTAAGGAGCATAAATTCTGCCGGTGGCTGTGTAACACTGGTGGGGAGTCCTTTTTGGGTTTACAAAATTTTGTGAATGAACAGCGAAGGAATTTTCGTTGCGAATGAGAGGTTTACTTGATGTTGAAGGACATCGTCGTCGGGTAATTGGCAGATATTAACCGAGCACCATGGGGGTGGGGGTGGGTAGTAGTTTGAAAACCTAAAAGGGCGACTAAATTAAATAAGACTCGTTGAAAGGGGGGATTGGTTTACTTTAAGGAGGCACACCCTTTAAGTTGGAGGGGTTTGGTGGACTCGATCGTGTGACTTGGATAGGTGGGTGTCATGGATGGCATGGCAGTATGAGTCTGCTGATAAATATAGCGCAGGACAACTTAAAATTCCAAACCTAGACCTACAGGAGTCTGCCGCTAAGAGTGCCAATCAAACGCCATGAACTCCTACACTTCTCGAAGCAGAGAAGAATGTACAAGTCTATATCTATCAACAAACACAGATCACAAATGAGGTCCTGGGAAGGAAAGAAGCATTCAGTATGACACCAGTGACACTGGGAGATGATACCACCTGATCGCAAGGATTTAATCGGGAATGAGATAGCTGAGGAACTTGCAAAAAAAGGGCTACAAGAAGACTGGAAGGACATTACTGTCAGGATTTACAACAAATATCTGATGTCGCACGTTGCAATCCTCTTAGGTTCCTAAGGATATTACAGTGGTTGGAGATTCTATTCAACAACGAAGCATAAGGAAGCTATGAGGAAGCAGGTACCAGCATACCAACCCCTTACTGAGTATTACAATGGTTCCACAAGCCCCTACACTCATCAACCCAGGCTCCACGACAAAAATAATCAAAAAAAAAAAAAAATAGAATGGAACCGATAGGAACATTCTGGAGTTTTAAGGACCAAATCCCAGAAAGTACCGAGAGCAATGCAAGCAACCAGTACCAAGCAATGTCCTTAACTAACTCCCTACAGTTGTGGATACCAAGCGTGGTCTTCCCCTACTGATTTTTCCCTTCTAGCTATCTACTGGAGCATTTGTTTCTATCCGGTCTACATGCTCTAGTCATCTTAGTCCAGTCGCTGTACAGTCCAATGTCGTTGTACAGCTTGTATAGTTCGTCTTGGAATAGCCTTTTCCAAAGGCCGTCACCACAAGCGGAATCGAAAATTTTACGAAGTTCAAGCTTTAGGCCCGTAAATTAAGGCCCTGTTGCTCAGAACAGGAGTCTACTACTCAATCGCCTTCTCAGAGCAAAGAATCAGCCGTTAGCAAGTGTTATTCTTCGTAGACAGAGTCCCATTCTAGCTCCAAGCTATAGAAGTCGATTACTAGACGTCAGAATTTCTTTAAACTCTGCAAACTGGCAGTACTTCCTTCCATACCTGTACCTCTATCAAATAACAGAGGAAGTCCCACAAGGTTCGGTCTTAGGCTCGTTGTTGTTAAATACTTTGCAAAACGATAATCTACAGCTCCGGATTCTGGAAGCAATGCGTTGAGATTAAGTAAAACCGAAGGTGGATAAGGCTACTCTAAATGTTTGGGTTTAGTTGGTTACACTTAGCCGGGTCTCTCAAAACACCAAGACAAAGGTAAGGTAAATGCCTCATCATTTTTATCACGACTTAGGAGACTGTATGGACTACATACTGACGCAAGAGTACATCTCAGTCAATGCTTGCATTCCATATGAAACGGGGTTAGGAAGGCACCATTTTACATTGGACCATCATTTGGACAAATTTGGGCAGCTTTTGAAAACAAGGCTAAACACAGAAATTCTGTGAGCAGATCCTTTCCTCAGCCAACAGCATCTAGTCAAGGAAAGTACGAACAATCCTGCCAAAGAAACGTTCCTTGTTTATACGTAGAACGGTGTTGCATTAAAGTATCAAAGGTGGTTACATGTTCTGTGGACAATTTATCGTTCGATCCAGCACTTATTGAGAACCTATCCAGTAGCCCAGGAGGAGAACAAAACCAAACACTAAGGACCTCCACCATCTTAAGCCAGCTCAAGGTGAAGAAAGTTGGATATCTCTCAAAACAGCTTACAGAGTACTTACTCTTACCTGCAATTAGGAGCAATCCTGTTCCACCAGTAATCCTTCCGATAGATTACCATTGTTCAAAACCAAAAAAATATAGCTAAGCCACCTCCAGTCGGGGTACTAACCAGTCAAAAGGTTCACACAGGAATGCAAGTGGGTGCAAATCCTTTTTTATTTCCTTCCCGATAAATTCTAATTATTTTCCACCGCACTCTCTCCACAGAAAAAGGACAAAAAAAGTTGATTTGTACTCTGCTGCCACCCACATACACCGGTGTAAGGATATTTCTTATGAACATCCGTCTTTAGGCATACCCCAGGGAAGTAGCAGCAGCAGAGTTTAGTTAGAAACAGGAGAACCTTGCAATCAATCAATCCCGCAATAAACCGGGGTTGGGGGTTAATTGCGTCCTTTCTTGTTGGCCTTACCACTGCCGTGCATACTGTGGCCCTCTGGCTTACAAGGTACTCCTTGTTTAGCCTTCAAGTGAACCCTAAAGCCAAGAGTATTCCTGGAGGCGGTGTGTTTATTGTTTCTGTGAAATTTTCATGAGTTCGCCTTTGAGATCGAGGATATTCATCTTTTTTTTTTTGTCCTTCCCTTCCCTGGTGGTAGTCTTAAATCGATGCTGTATGGGTGGGTGGGAGATAGTGCTTACGTGGAAATTACATTCGCTTGTTATATTCTAAGTCGACTTCGATTCGGTGCCAACACGTGGGGAGATCCTAAAGAGGCTTATTGACTTTGTGAATTTGGTTATTTATTGTTGGATGTTCCATGGAGGGATGGGAGGAAGTTTGTGGTTATTATGATGTGCTTGGCGGCTTGGGTCTCAGGATATGACTTTTTGGCAGAAAATTTATTGATTCCAGGCGATGATGTGATGTACTTAGTTGTGTGTTGCTGGAGAGAAAGTAAAAGGATGTGGAACAGACAGCACCATTCAGGTTGGAATTTTGAGAACCAGTGCTCTCCATATTTGAAGACACTTGGCGTCGAAATTATAATCAGGAACCCGGTCAACTCTAGACAAACGCAAGTATAGAGAGTTTTTCATTAAGGACATAACAATTTTCCATGTGAATAAAATACAGAATAATTGAGATATCGAGTTAATTTTTCTTCAAAAATGTGGTAGACAACGTAAATTTTGAAAATATGAAATTCGATTTCGCTCATATGACCAACACGAACATGTGTGCAGTGATCGATTCTCTGGGGTAAATTTTGGACCACTTGCTCAGACATATCGACCCGAACGTTGGCAATTCCGCTTTCGATATTGTTCCTGAGATCTTCTAACTACCTAGATGTTGGTAGCATGTGGACCAATAGCTGAACGTTCTCCTGTCAACAGAAATCCAACGGTGACGGTTCGATCTGACAATTTCTCCAGATTACACGATCACCGAACATCCTCTTCAGTAAATCAATTGTCTGAGGAGCTGTGTGGCATGTGGCACCATATTGTTGGAACCATATATCACTGATGTCAAGTTCATCTAATTCTGGCAGGAAACAGTCTGCCATCAATGCACGATAGCGAACTGCATTACCGTAGCATGGTGTCCATGCATCGTCCATTTCATCGACCAAAAAAAATCGGGATTTTCCCCAAACTTTTGCTGAGTCCAAGCGTAGAAGGTTTGGAGCTTCAAGTGATCAAAGGGCATCAGTTCTTCAGTCAATTTGATCTTCTTAGAGTCTAGGCCAAGATCTTTACGCAAAATTCAGCACAAAGTGACCTGAGATTGAGTCCTAATTCCAGTGAACGGCGTGAAATCGGCAGATATGGCTCATGTTGAACTAACCCAATTAAGGCTGCGATTTTTTTAGTACTTCGACTAGTGCTCTGTCTTATTGGGACATGAACATTTAATAGTAAATATGTTGACCTGAATTTATTCACTGTCGCACCCACAGCCTACTTGGGGAGACGGTTATTAAGACCGAAAATTAGAGTAAGCTCTCTTCAAGCTCTGATCATCGACTGAGAAATTCGTTAGAAATTTTGGATAATTTTCAAACATTGTTTATTCAAGATAAAAATGTAAAGTTTGAGCGAGGTTTTGGCATCTACAGATTATAAAATTATTTCAAAAGTACGAAAATATTAAAATATAAAATTGTTATGTCCCTATTGAAAAACCGGTCATATAGGTGCCCCAAGCGGAAATATGTGGTATCACCGAGGTTTGGAAGGACCTATTCACTTCGAACAGTAAAAATCTTATATGAATCTACATAGATAGTCATGGGGCCATCACAACTATTTCAATTGTCCAGAGGTGAAAAGAGCAGCTTAAAGCCCTTAGCTCAAGGTACAGCATCACGTTCAGCTAGATTCGGGGACAGATGGACTTCCAAGTGAATGATATGGTCGATGAACTACCTAGAATAGCCTCGGAATCAAATGAACTACCAACAAATCAGTCAGTCCTAATGCACATCAGTCTCCTTACGTCCGAAATTACCATGGAAGTGACCAACCCAAGGCGAAGTCTAATCTTCTCGTGTGGCGTGGTACGAGGTGGTTGCCTGGTGTACTGCTTTAGCTGACGCCTTAAACCGAAATCATCTAAGCAAAGTCCAACAATCAGCTCGCTCGTGCATAGGTGGAACGCTTCGTACGACACACTCTGCAGCACTGGACATTTTGTTTCACCTGACTCCCCTCGACATTTTTGGAAGGCAAGTGGCTTTGATAAAATCTTCTAGGTAACCATTCCTTCTAAGACATTCTGGGAGGAGGAGGTGTTCCTAGAAGACAAGTCGATCCACTTTATATCGACAAGGACCTAATCTTAGTCTCTCCTTCCGTCTTCCTAATAATGGCAGCGTATTCCAGGAGGAATTAATGCCGATTAAAGAGGTCCCATCTTGGCTCAAGAAAAACCTGATATCTACTACCTATATCCGCATCTTTTCAGATAGCCAAGCCTTGGAATCTTTCTCAACACTTTGAGAGGGTGACGGGGCCGACGAACTCGCCAGACAGGGATCTACGATACCTGTCTTACCAGGATGCTCTTGAAAGATCAAATCTCAGTTGGACATGTGGTATAACGTGTCTAGCCACAAAACGGATTTCCCGGCATCCGCCAAGCGTGAAACAATGCATGATCAAATGGCAATCCCTATTGAATATTTTGACATATAAATGTCATTGGTAACTTTAACAAGTCCTGATCAATGTAAATTGGAAAAAGTATCAATCCTATCTGGTCACCCTATACCCTATGGTTCACTGACAGCCAAGTTTGTACAATACCACATGTGAAACCCAACATGAGTTACATAACACTCTACTTAGTACTTGGTCATGAAGATGATAGCTGGATGCGAAGAATACTATGAGTAAGGAAGTTCTATTATCCCCCACTCTGTTGGGGATCACACACCAAGTCATCGCGATACAAAGCTTTGACACCAAAGAACATTTCCCCTCAACTGGATACAAAGACTAACATTGAAATCCAATTGCTTAACCATAAATCAATCGAGTGCCTGTGCACAATGAGAGTCAAAAAGTTCATCGACATGACACCTCAAAGTATCTTATTGCGCAAAAATAGCATCAGCAGTTCGGCTCTTGAAAAATGAACATTCCAACTTTATCTCGACAGCCACACCAGGTACCAGGTCCCAGGTACCACCACCCAAAAGTTACGATTTACGATTCTCAAAAATTCTCATAAGCCAGCATCCCAGGTCGACAATGAATCATATTTCACGTTCCCCTGTAGACGCAGTATTATCAGCCATCTGCAAGGACCAACTGAATGGAGTTGGCGAAGTTATTAATTCCGGTTTCGCGTGTACACCATGTTGACTTAGGATCCAAATCTATTTGCCCAGAGATGAGCCGATGCGTCTGGGAAAATATGAAAATGTCAGATGACCTGAGTGCTGCCTGAGAGTATCCTAAGAGTTGAAGAAAAAAAAAGCTCAAAATCCTAGTAACAGCCAAACTGTATTGCCATTGAGTGACACACCACGAGTGAGATGATTCTGGGGGAGACATGCGCCGAACTGGCCAACAGATACCACACGGAGAAAAGATGATGAGCCACGATAAGACGCAAATTCGTCTGCCATCGCATGGCAACGCCAAAATGCTCCCCGAGAATTTTTCCCGCATGCTCAGTACCACAACCCATACAAAGCAGCAAATCCTTCAGGAATACGACTACACACAACCAGTGCGTCGAGCGAAAGCTCTCCCCCCTACAAAAAAGGGTGGCTGAACAGAAAAAAAAAAAAAAAAAAAATCACTACAGCAAAACTTTCATCACAGATACGGTTTTCATCCCTCACAGGATAGCTGTCGGTTGTGCGACTGCAAAATTCAGTCAGTCTCCAGCGTACTTCGAGTTCAGTTCTGGTTCCAAGTTCTGGGAATAGGAAAGCAATTCCTGTGTGTCCTTCCAAGTGTGTGTGTTTGGTATTTGTTTTCTGCTTGTTCTCTCTCTGGAATCTCGCGGTAACGAGGAGTGGACCGTTTCTAGTGTATACCCAAAAAGGATATCAAAGAAAGTAAAGAAGGAAAAAAAAAAGTGCATACGTGGATAAAGTGGATACAAAAAGCGAAAAAAAAAAAAATTTTTAAAGTGATACAAGAAGGGAGAAAAAAATCGTATCTGACAGATACAAAAGGCATCCTTAAGTGTGCGGTTATCTAAGTGGTCTCCAGTGTGCGAGCGAGAAGGGAAGAGAGAATTTCTATTTTTTTCCTTCCTGCGAATCGCCCCGAAAAGTGATAGAAAGATACTCTCGATCTCCAGCTGCTTTGGAGGGCACCATCTCTAACTGACTGACATCCCTTATCGGCTACAAAGGTAATTCACTAGAAATTCATCTTTTTTTTTTGGTTTTTTTTGGTCCACAAAAGGGTCCCATTTTTTCGCCTAACCTCCCCCCTCGTTTTGCTCTCCTGAAATCGATTTTCGCCTTAGGTAAGGATAACAGTTTGTGAAACACTCTTCCTTGCGCCAGCAAAGTACATTTTATTTTCTGCTCCTGCTGGTGGTTTGGTGGGCTGTGTGTGCGTGTGTGTGTGTGTGCGGAATCCTTGTGGATTCATTCACACGGCGGCGGCGACGGTGGCGGTAATGGGGAATGTGTAGTGCGGTAGGCGTGCATATTAGACGAACTTCAAATGCATATTTAATGAGGATGTTTTTCCACTAGAGAGAGAGAGCTCCTTTGCGAAAGAGAGTCATAAACCAAATGCTGGGCGAAGGATGGGGGGGTTTATATCATCAAAGAGGATTTCGCCCATCCTGGCCGCCCACCCACCAATGGGCCTTAAGTGCTGTTTTATAAGCAAATACACTCTAACGTCTGGGTGCAGAGCACACACAGCGACACGCACCACCAAAAAGAGAGAGAAAGTGAGTACATTACACAGTGATGGCTCATGCCTGATGCCTGATGGTAGATGGTTGATGGCTGATGGAATGAAATAATTTCGACCGGATTGAGTCTCGGGACATTTGAGAGGCCCATCAACACCAATGGGGCATCATCTGGTTACGTGAGTTTTTGTGCCACAAAATGACGACGCAGGAAGTGATTTCCTTGATTTCGTTATAAAATTTAATTGAGTTCGATAAATCACAATTCAAAGGAACGGGCCAGGAGGCGGCGGCGTTGTTGGCTGATTTATTAAAATCAAAAAAAAAAGCCTTTATCGCTTCCCTTGCCATCTTTGTGTGGCAAGTATCCGTCTTTCAGTTGGCGTATCTCTAAACGTTTTGTCGATGTTTGGTGAAGGGAAGGTCCTTCTGTGGAAAATGAAGATTGATTTTTTTTTTGTTCGTCCTTTGGTGCCACCTCCGCTCTTTTTTATGGGCGTACTGCGATTAAGTTTATCAGCTTTATAATCGTTTGTTCCAAGATGGCAATAAGTTTTGCCGGAAGCGGAGAGGATGGGTGTTTCTCTGTGTATCGCGTGTGGGTGCTTGGAATCGAAGTCCTGAAGTGCGGAAAGCACATTTTTCCTTTCCCGTTCCCCTGGCACGTGTGCGTTCAATCAAATTTGAATTCTAATTTTGGTGAAAATTTGTTTCTCTTTGTTTTTTCTTGGATTGGTTTGGGGTTTCTAGGAATTTTTCAATTTCACTTTGACATGCATTGTCTTGGGAGAGTAGAAGTGTGTTGTAATATTCATTTCAAAGGATCCTGAGGGACTGTGTCTCAGTTGGCAAATGAATTCGAATGGAACATCAAACATCTGCCATGCTGCCTTAAATTCAAGGACTTTAGTTGATGAAGTTAGATTGAGTCTATTTTTTTCGAGGGTATTCACCATCCTTGAGCGTTTTTAGAGATCACACTCCCTCTCACTACCTTAGGTCGATATATACACACCTCCCCATGTCCTCACTGCAGGAGGAAGGACTATTGAAACAAAAATAAACTCCTAGCTGATTAAAAACAACACAAAGGAACGAGAATTCGATAATATTAACGTTTACTACGTTTCCATCAATATCCAGAGGCGAGCCCACACAGACCAGTCGTAAGAGAAACCCAAACAACGTCAGAACCGATGTGCCTAAGTAGCCTCGGGTGGGATTTGGATATCATGTTTCGAGTTAAGGTGGTCTCTCAACATTATTTTGACCAAATTTGGTTTGTCAATGGCTTCTGATAGTCAGGTGCTTGATTAGGATTAGGTTGGCTTTATTGTACTCTAAACTATGAACATCCAGTTCCTCTCTCTTGGAAGAATTCGAACAAAGGGTGTACTTGTTCCTTAGACGAACAGGAACACCATCACCTATTTTGGAATTGCAAGTTGTCTTTCCGTTGATTTTTTTGACGACTTTTCCAAAACCGATATACACACGTTTACGGACCATCTATGCTGTTGAAGACCAAGAATTTCAGAATATGAATGGAAAGTAGCATCCAGGAATCCTGAGTTAGAGTCGACAAAGGTTTGAGCCATGACTTTCTAGGAGTTTTACTATATTTCGATCACTTGGAGTCTGGAGGTACTGAAAACGTATAGCTAGACCTTTTTATCCGTTCTATAGCATGTGGGCATCGTTGTAGTCACTCCAGCTTCTCACCTTTAGTCGTAGAGGTTGGATAAGGAGGAACGACACTAGGTTTCGGTTCTATCTTATACAAGTATAGCTTACCACTGTACCAACCATGTTCTAAAAACCAAGAAACCAAGATGAACTACTTTTTCAGAGCTATGCTACCAAGAATTTCAAACAATTACCACAAATTGCCACCATTCGCTCAGCTTAGGGTATTTGATCTACGAATCCAAAATTATAAAGCTGAGTCGGACATACTACTGTTTTGAGTATCCCAGCCTCCTTTGGACTATTATCTCCTAGCCTCCTATGGGTTACTGATAGAACGTTGCTGTTGAATGAATAATATTCTTCAAACTGACCGAGGTAGATGGTGTGCCTCAGGAAACCCATCTCGGACCGTTTCTTTTTATGCTATTGGAAGTCATATACAGTAGACGCTCGATATAGTGAACTGCTAAAAATCGGAATTAGTTGACCTTCTTGAAGTCAACTATATGTATTTCGTAAATGTTTTTGTATACAGTACTTGGAAAATACCTACAGAATGTAGGATATTGTAGTAAACAACATTGGATTGTTCACTACACCGATGTTTACTATATCAAGCGTTCACTGCGTATATTTTTAAGTATCAAATAGTAGGAACATTGTCAAAGGATTAGCTCCTTTGTTTGTCTTAATTTATGATGACTTTCAAAAGATATTTCACTGGTGAAAGACCATAGTCATCTCTTTGAACTATGAACCTTTATTTCGTACATATGTATGAGCATCCTTAAAGCCAAGTTGTTTGTATCGCCCGAGGTGATATTCAATAGGCTTGAGTGTTGATTTTATCCTTAAATTGGGGAGAAGTCAGTCATTTCTTATTGCTTACTCGTTGGCTGTTCAAATATTTTCAAGCACTCAACTAACTATTGGTTATCTCAAGCGTTGTCTTGTGTTACATTTTCCATCTCAAGCTACGAATTAAAGCAATAATCAATGACAACTTCACAGGCATATTAAGGATAGGATTATGTCAGTTATGCTTCTAACCAGTTTCATCAACCTACTCATTCCCTCCTTATACCGCCATACTCAGATGTTGGTCTCTCGAACTACTCACTGAAAACTTTGATGTATCGTATCGTATCTTTGACAAAACGAAAACTTTCTCGAGATACGAACTATTGTGAGAAGCTAGACTCCGGATTCAATAGGAGCTCAGTAGGACCTGTCTCCCCCTATGTCACCACTTTTTGCCCCTAAAACTTTGAGATAGTCAGATGAAATATCACATTTGGGCAATTTAGAGGAGAGACCGACACTTTCTAAATCCTCCCACTGACACGCCCACTTTTTTATAACATAACTATTCTACATCAAGTCAAATATATTTTTTAAGACAAAATAGTCTAGAATTCAGCCACTGAGCATAAGTAGCCACACCCACTTTTGGGAACATTTTCGATTAAAGAAGAATTTGATACATATACGCCCAAGGGTTCCAAGGTTTCTAGAAGGATTGTAGCTTTACAGAATCCTTGTTCTGGCCCATGGAAAGTTTTTTGATTAAGATCATGCAACACTGTTATTCTGAAACTAAGCCAACGATAGGCAGGTCTTGTGCTCATAAGCATGTAGATCCTCTAACACCTAGAAAAGGGCCACTTTCGATCATCCAACTCAATAGTTTGGTGTGTCCGTAGGCAGCACATTCTTCTCGAGCTGCAGTGATCTAAAAAACTAATCAGACCATGGAAACACGAATTGAATATTCTTTGCCAAAAAAAAAAAAAAAAAAAAAATGTCCCAGCAATAGGGAATCCACAAAGGAAGGATACAAATGTTTGTAAAAACATCTAAAAATAACTATTAGTTCCATAACTCGATTGCAACGCCAAAGAAAAGCAGTCAAATGCCTATAAAGTCGCATTATCCTTGGAAAATCTATGATTTCATTAATTTTTCTCGGTTTTTCTAATTTGTTCTCAGTTATTAAACATTTTAGACGTTTAGAACTCGGAGAAACAACTTTAAACGCATTGAAGTCACCTACCAACGAATCGGTATTAGCTTTGGTTTCAGAACTACGAATTAAGGCTTACGCTGCCAAAAGTCCTTGCTATATCTGGAAACATAAACCTTTTTAAAAATGCGGAAATCATGAAGATGGAAGTTCGGGCCGGCCCGTCGTGTAGTTTATTTTCATTTCAGTGGTCCAGTGGAACATTTGATCCTCTGTTAAGCTTCTGGGGCCTTTGTGGGCTAGAAAGTCCACATTTTTATCTGGCAGTATCCTGGTGTCCGTGATGATGACATTTCTGGTTCAAATAAGATCTGCATTCTTTGAGACGTGTCCACTTTACAGGACCTCAGAATTTTACCATTTCCTGAGAATGGTTTCGGTTGAATGTCTTACACTAAATTTAGGCTGCAACTTGTTCACATAAATCAAATAAAATCCCCAAACAATCACAACCGTATCTAGGCAGTTTGACATCCTTTTTATGTTTCGATATTGTTCTCCACTGTGTATCGTCAAACATTTTCGAATCTATCAAAACCGTGCTCGCATTTCTGGAATAATAGGGCCAATGACACCACTGTGGCTGTACACTCCACTGTTTTAAAATTGTTGGAGAGAATTTGAAGAACTGTTTTCAGAATATCATTGAGATTGGGCTGTGTAATCACCTTATGATGATGAAAAGCCGATATTAAACCAGGATCGAGTCAGACCTGTTCCTTCCTACCTGGAAGCTATAGTTTTTGACTGTGACGTTCTGTGTTATTTGCCGACGTTGTGTGGCCCTTCTTGTTGACACTATGTACTTGGTTTTGGCCTCATTTATCGGAAAACCCATACCGCGCTGCGTTCTGTCAATAATGACGGTATCGTCGGCATACGCTAGTAAAGGGTAAAGGATGATAGAGGTACTTTTGGTTCATGGATTTCTTGACAGATGACGCGTGACACATGTTAACATGGTATTTTTGTCAGCATTATTTGACACTTCATCATGGCACAGCGTTTACACAACTGTATTACGAAGGCCAGCGTTCTTCGAGTAATGTGTTTCGTGCATTAGAGCCACTTATAGTCTACATAGAGAGGCCTACCGAACGCACTCCTCAATATACCATCAAAAAGTTTGAAACCCAGTTTTCAATATTAGACAATACGCGACTAAATACACCCCATCCAGCACGTAGTGAGGAAAATGTTAGAGTGGTAGCTGAGAGTTGATTCGACGGCGTTCTCAACAGCTTGGCTTGTCGTAAGAATCTTGCCTACAAAATACAACTCGTACAGGACTTGAACCAGGTTGACCTCCCGAATCCTTACCGTTCTGTTTCAGTCTTTGGGCTCTTGAAAAGCTTTGAAAAAAACTCAATGTTTCCGACAAAAATTTTGTTCAATACTTTTTGGAATTAACACGTCAATAAGCTGTATTTGGGCTGAAGAGCAACCCGAAGAGAACAAAGAGTTCCCATGGCACCCAAACATAACAACGGTTTGGTGCGGCTTAGGAGGTGGTGGAATCATCGGTCCATATTTCTTCAAAAACAAGGCTTTCCTTGATTAAGGACTATCAAGCTGAATCCCGTGATCTCCAGGACATTTAGTACCAACAAGATAGCGCTATTTGCCTTACAGTCTGTTAAACCAGGACACTTCCGTAAACTGCTGATTTCGCTCATTGGACCGCTAAATTGGCAGCCTACATCATGTAATTTCACACCTCTAGGCGGGGACTATGTACAGACCAAAGTCTACATGGACAAACCGGGTACGTTCATTACGAATTTCATTTCGTTACGTGAGCGTTCTTCGTTGTTATCCTGCACAAGCGTTTGACCAGTTTGACAGGTATCGCACCTAGCCTAGCCATATAAAGCTCTGCATAACACTTCTCCCTAAACTCCGTCATATGGAGCATTGAAATCGATTAAAGCATGATAGGTATCCATTTGGTTTTTTAAGATCTTTGCCAGGATCTGTCGAAGTATCAACGACGGTGGACCTTCCTACCCTGAAACCACCCTGATAGCGACAGGCACTCACATACACAGTATCGTAGATGCTTGCATATTTACGAAACTCATCATGAAATTTTCAAAAATGTCATTCTAAACCTTGTCTCTCTAAACGGTTCAAATGTCAGTCCCTCTCCTTGGTTTGGTTTAGACTGGCCCTCGATGAGGATGCGCTTAGACCGGAGAAGGTTCATTGTGCTGCCGTTTAGTAAGGTCGATGGGTCACCCTCTTACTCCTGGAACCATCCGCTGCTCTTCAGATCATTGAGATAGTTGAACAGGTATCTACCTACTGTGGCCTTTCTGATGTTGGAAAGTGCGGGGCATGTGCATAGGAGGTGACAGATGGTCTCCTCTTCTTCCTCATCCCTGCAGCTTCTGCAAACGTCATTGTAGGGAATGCCCAGCATGGTCGGTTAGAGTATTAACTATCACAGGACCACCAGTCCCTCTCCTTAGCCTTAATGCAAAATTTCGTGCATCTTTCCGCATTTGAGTATTATTTTCAGGACCAGGACCTGGATCCAATCTTCGAAGATTCAATTAGCCCGTGGCCTGAAAAGCCTTCGTCACTTTGAAAATGTTTAATTGCTTATGAAGCCCATTCGCTTTTGATTTTAAGCTCTCGTCGAAAGGCATTAAGTGTAAGTAAAAGCAAAAATAAAATTAACCCTCAACGAAACACAAGTCTTTGCCATCTTGCCTGCCATTCTCCCTTCGTGTGCCTCCGTTTGTTGCTTTTATTTTTTCAATGTTTCTATGTTAAGTCGCTCAAATGGAACTAAGTCGTGATTAAGGTTCATACCTCACGTTTTTTCCTATTTCATGAGGTACATGCTCTTCAGCTACACTTAAGTGAAAATACAGATTTTCTACAGCGAAAACGTGCACATAGCAGAGTGTGCTCTGAACGGCATACAATCGGATTAATGTTCGAGAACGAGGCACAGAATTCATACAGCATTGACCTTTTAAAGTTGTACGTCGGAGGCTTGGAAGTAGATAAATGAAAAACCATACAATATCAACGTTTCCTCTTTTGAAAAACAAAAAAAAAAAAAAACGAGAATAATTGGCACCGGTCCATCAGTGGCAGGACATCCGGCCTTTTAAGTCACCCGGGCCGGGTGATCATAATTTCGAAATGCCAACCGCAACTACAATTAGAATAATTTTAAACCAGAAAAGCTGGGTATTTCCGAAAAATGTTTCGGTCAAATGATTCGCCACAAATGAATCTCGTCCTGTGTTCATCTCCAAAAACGATTTTAATTACTTCCACCACCGAGAGGCGGGGGAGAGAGAGAGTATCGCACCCACACCAGAGTGAATCAATTAGTTACACTATGTCGGCCAGGATAGCAAAATGGAATATGAAACAACCCTTTGGCATGGCCGCCGCAACAATGCATCTCATTAAAAAATATGAAAACAATAAAATCTGATATTTTGTGTAATATTTATCGTCCTGCTGTGGGGTTCGCCATTTTCATTTTTGTCTTTTCCGGTGCTGCTCGTTTGCTTTGAATTTATTTTTTCGGCGAAACAACCCCTCCCCGACAACCGTCAGATTTAATACGCCTCACTTTGCAATTTGTATTGGTAAAATTAATATCCTTATTTTTTTTTTGTTTGAATTTGCATTTAGGGGGGCGTGGCGGTATCCTTCTAACCGCAAACAAATGTGTGAGGACGGTTCTGTGAATTCGAAATCGAAAAAAAAAACAGTCTACCCTTCACGAATGTGGACGGAATATGGCATAAATGTGAATTATATTGAACAATATTTCATTGGGAAATTTATAATTTTGTGTGTCGGTATGCGTGCATGATTGAACGTTTCGATCGATAATTGTGAATGTGGTGGCTGCGATAGGGAGGTCCTTTTACTAGTAAAAGGTTACTTGTTTTATTTTTTTGTGTGTTTTTGATGCAAATTCGAAAAAAAGGAACTTTGTGAAGGAAAATACAGATTTTTTGTGGAATTTTATTACAAAATTTGTTTCGATGGACATTTAGCTATCAATTTGGCTGTTTGTTCACACAACACGGGCGAATCATCGAGGGTAAGTGGGCGTAAAGTATCCTGCATATGGTTATCCTTGATTGGGAGGGTTATGTCAATTGGGAGGGTGGTAATCTACTAAGCTTCCAAAAAGAACCTATTAAACCTTCACGTCTTGTTAGTAAAAATAAAGAGTTTGACTTGCGTTACATATTGAGCTGAGAATCGATCTCAGGACATCGTGGTCCATTACAAACGCACAGCAGTTCTGTCAGACTAAGTGGAATCCAGAAAGATGCTCAAAATCCAGAACACACTTGCCTTTCAGAACACCTATACCTTCAGATGGTACTAGTACACGGTTTCAGTCTTCTCCCAAAGGGATTTTCCTTATAGCACATGATGCCATGCTTTTGGCTAGCCATGTGCGTAAGCCTTATTTCATAGTCGATGACTTTAAGGGGAAAGTAAAGTCGTATCTTTACTGTTTCGTTGGCGTATGCGTAATCAATTTTTTCATACATTTTTGGACTGCAAACTGTTCTTCTTTCGATGCACTTAGCGTGGCCTTAGTCAAGCCAGTATGTGCCGAGGATCCACAGAATCAGAATATCTGACTCTCATTGTGATTTGGGAGAGCAGATACGGGACATGGGTATCCGGTTCGGAGGCGTATGCGTAACCGATTTTTTCATGGATTTTTGAACTGAAAAATGCTCTTCTTTTGTTTTGAGTTTGGCCTTAGTCGTGCAAAGACTCTCGATATCGAAATTAATCAGCCACTTTCGTTTAAACATATAATTTTGAAGGACGTGAGCCAGCCTTAATATTTCCTTAAACAACAGCAAAACTATAAAAAGCATAAACAACCTGCGCTACAGTCCTTTGAACATTTCTTCCACCAGAACAGTGTCGGTTCCTGTAATCAAACTCCTTTCTGACTCGCCAAAGTGGTAATTTCCACTTTTACCGGAAAAAACCAATCAGTGCTACTAAACAAACTTTCTACAAAAAAAATAGAGAAATACCTGTTGACAAACGAAGGGAAAAAGGACGAAAAGAAAAAAAATCAGCTTACAAACTTTCCCTCAGAATTATTTTTAACAACATCACCGCGAGACAAGTCTTCACGTAAAGCAAAATGACTTTTCCATCGTTTGCCACTAAAAATTACAACTTTCCCCAGAACAGGAGTGTAAACAGGATCTTGGTGGAGGCAGACGGCCACCACTTGACGTTGCACTTCCTGCACTCGACCAACCTCGAAATCCTTTCTAACGAAACTCATTCATGCACACATTTAAATGGGGTTAGTTAGGGAAACTTTTCTCCTCCAGCCCTTAGCCACCCATGGAGCCCATCTCTGCCAAAAAAAAAATACCCAAACAAGTACCCAATTGACATGAAAGTGTACCGTAGCCATACTGGGCGCAGGAAGCGTGTAAAAATGTTCCTCTAATTTAAAAAGTTTCACATCAAAACTCGACTCATCCACTCATTGGCACTTTTGAAGGGGGCCGCCCGATCGAGGGGCTGTCTGCTGGAAAATGTCTGCATGTACTCGTACACTCAAACCCAGCATTATCCTGTTTTTTTTTTTTTTTCTTTTTGGCAACCACCCCGGGATACCTGGAACGCGAATAATTTTTTTGCATTTTTGCGTTCATGATCCATCGATAGGGGGAGAGGCCCAGGCCCCACCATCACGTCGTCGTATCGCGTTTTGGTTTCACGGTAACGCAAGGAGTTTTAAGTGAAAATTTTTATAAAAATATTTTTTTTGGCGTACTTCACCGGCGACGGGGGTACATATTGGCAGGATATACGTTTCTATTAGTTGATTGAAAAAGTTTTCAACCCCCAAACCCCCCCGGCCCACAGGAAAGAATGGGGGGAAGCCGAGAAAAAATAAATTTATTTTGTTTGCCGACATATTGCAGAAGGATCCTGGCAGGGGGGTTGATTGATGCTGCGAATGATGATTGATAGCATGCAGAGGGGGTGGACTTTTTTTTCGTTTTTTCTTTAAAGAAAAAAACACAAAAAACCAAAATTTATTCAATGGGAGAGGAATATTGATTTTCAAAAGTTAAACACGAGCCACTCGCATTCGGCTTTCATCAGTTATTTTCCGTCCACTCATTCGGTTTTATTATATTTTTATTTGTTTAAGTTTTTTTTTTTTTTTTTTTGTTTTTTTGACGCAACCAGGCGGACGTAAATATTTTGGTAAATAATTTCGAAAGCCATCCTTTGTTCGTTTGTTTGGTAGACACTGTGGGGCGGGTACTGTTTTAATTTGGGATATTAGTTTTGAAAAAGGCGTTTCAATTAATGTGCTTATCCCGTAAACTGATGGAGGACAGTTCAAGCACTCTCATGGGCTTAGTGTTTTGAGAATGATTTTGAAAAACGAGGAGGATTACTACTAAATTCCCCTGTCAATGTGGACACGCAATCAAAAAGCAAACAGATGCTTTGAAAGTTTAACAAAAACGTGACAAATGTTGCAAAAATTTAAGAAGAATTTTGAAAAACAGCTTGCCAACGAATCCAAACACAGAACAGTGGGGAAACGAAAAAGAAGAGGCGATATTACGAAGCCTTGAGGAACACCACCATGGATTGCAAATTCTTTTGAAATCCTAGCTCTGCTGGTGTGCAGCTGATAGTAGACATGACTGACTGTTTGGGAAACATGTGTTCATTGTTGTCGAGACTACGTTTGAATTGTTCAATCTTGGTAAGTCCGCCACATTGACATGGTTTACTTAGAATTATTCAATACAGGCTCTCTAATATAGAGTGACCAGATGAGAACGATAGGAAAACAAATTTAAATGAAGCAACAACGAGGAAAGTTATGAAATTGATTCTGGGTTTATTTTGAAGCTACATTCATGCCATTATGTGTGGAATAGCACATTATTCAAATGACTGCCTCGACTTCGCTGGCAGTGCTTCGAGCGGTGGGTTAAATTTTTGAAAACTCGGTCTAATATCTGCGACGTTAGACGCGAGCTCATCCAAAGTCGTTGGCTTATTAGCACCGACTAAGGACTTGACGTAACTCTAGAGATAATAATCGAGAGGGGTCAAGTCAAATTTCTTCTTCACAACTTCGAGCGTTGTGTCGGTTGCATGGCATGTAGGGCCGTCTTGTTGAAACCACTGGTCGGATATATCGATGTTGTCGAGCTCTGGCCAGAGAAAGTAGGATACCATCGCTCTATACCTAAGATTATTGACCGTAACAGTGTCTCCTTCCTCATTTCGAAAGAAATGATGTCCAACGATGCCACAATGCCATAAATCCCACCAAACAGTCAATCTTTGTGGATGCATTGCTACTTGGCCGAACACTTATGGACCCAAAAAATGGGCCTCGTCTGAGAGGATGATTTTTTGTCAAAATTCGGATCTCCGACCAACTTTTCCAGCCCCCAAGTAGCGATCTCACGGCCCAAATCCAACCACATAATAAGCCAGGTTGTCTCTCTGGCGATGCCCAACTCAGCTCAATATTTCTGGGTCTTCTTCGATACTAGCCGTTACCAATCTCCACCTGGTTGGTGCCTTAAGTTCCAAGGAACGAATTGCCCGCACACTGAAGCCATGATGACTACCCGACCGACCTTACGACGTTGCGTATTTACAACTGACATGGAATTTTGAAAATATTTTTTAATAATTTTCGCGTTAAACGAACCTAACTGAATATTTTGACAGCTGGACATCATTGGCAACATTGACAGCTGCTGTTTGACATAACAATTGGAAAAAAATAAAATTACTATCTGGTAACTCTTTAGCTGTTGATTGCGACCTTCTATCCGAATCGTCGTTGTTATGTGTTGTCACTTCTTGGTTTTCCCCTCATGCACAACTAAACCTATTTTAGCCGCTTCTGCTCCAATGCTAGCAAACGCATCAGTGACAGCTGGTTCCTGCCAATGATATTGAACAGACTTCTGGAAAATTGTACCTCCGATGTTGGCTTGTGAGTTTCGCAACATTTTCTCACCTTGTCTATACCATTTCTTAAGATCAAAGGTGAGGCGGGAGGGGAAACAGGTATCCACAGACCCATTACTTGCCCTTTGGAAAAAATTAAAGAAACTAGTAGCTACACCCTCGCCATTCCTGTTGTATTTAACCTTTCAACCGCCAATCAAGATAATGCCCTCCCATCAGCCTGCCGAGAACAAAGTCAAAACTTTCCAAAGAGGGCCTAACCTTGTAAAGTTCCTCCTTGCTTCAAACTTTTCCAAAGATCTCAACAACACTCCAAACTTACCTCCTTATCAAAGGACCAAACGTCGAACCCATTCAAACCATCATCGTTACGCCAAAGGAAGCTGTAACCGTATATTATCACAACATGCCATCGCGCTAAATAGCTTTAGCAAATAGTAAATTGAATCCTTTCACCACAAATGGACACCCCAGTCTCACCGACACCGTCCGCAATATGGTAAACTGGTAGTTCCAAGAATTTCCACCGGAAAACAACCTAATTTGGCAAATAAACGTGTGCCGTGTTCCTTCGCGCCCCCTTTCAGGAAGCCCATTACAAAAACCAAAAACATTGGGAATTCCTCGTAATCGGAGCGAAATTAATTCAAGAATGACCCGCTTCATTGCTAACAATAAGCCCAACCTAGCTCACTCTACTCTCGCGAACTCGATATTTCGTACAAAAGCCACTTTTCAAGTCAAAAGGACTCGTACCGCCCCGCCTGCCATTTTAAACAACCACCAGCGCGCCCCACTCATTAACCCTTTTCGAAATCCCTTTCGTGTGTACCTTAATAATTAAACGAGCGTTCCACTCCAACTGACATTCAATATATTTGCTGTTATTGAGCACGCCTCCTGCCACCACCAACACCACCATTGAGCTCCGAGCTCCTGCTTTGGTCGAGGCAGGATGGGGCTTTCAATTGATGTTTCACCAGTGCTTTACACATTTAACCGCAGAGAGAAATTGAAAAGGGATTGCGTTTGGGGAGTCATTTTCGCCAGCCACCCAACCCCGCCCAGCGTTTTCGAACTGGAATTGCTTTTTGTTTTTGACTTGGACGTCAAGGACTTGGCAAGGAAACTCCTTGAAAACTCTCCACCCCACATCTCTCGGGAGGCAATCATTGATTGCGTATTGTTCGCGCATTTTAATTACAACTGGTGGTGGCTTTTCAATTTGTAACATCTCGCAAATGGCCTTAATTGGGGGGCTTTTAATGCGTTGCCTTAGCTACTGGTAAACTGTTGTTCCTGCAAGGAATTACCTAACATATCCTGTGATTGTCTGCCACAAAACATGTATGTATCGACCTCATCAACAATTCAAATGCAACAAACAATGAGAAAGCCTCAGAATATCATCTGCTAATTGGCATTTCGGCATCGACTTCGGCTTCGGTTTCGGCTTTGGCATTGGTATCCTTTTTTTTTTTGGCCCCAAAAACTACAATATCCCTCGATCCATCGCCGCCGCACGAAGTAGGTAAAGGCAAATATTGTTCATTGAACTGTGTGATACGTACATACCCATGCAAGGATACACGTATTCTCGAACCTAATGGAACCATAGAAACGGAAAACTTTGATTGATATTCGAGTCCTTTTTGCCAGAATATTAATATCTCCTCACATGTACATACGCATTTCATTAAAATCTGTCGGCATAGTCTGCGATCCTGGTGTGGGGGGCCGATGAACAAATATCCATAAATGTATGTACACATCCTCGTCCTGGAGATATTAAAATATTCAAATGTAAACGTGTGTACGTGTAGAGTGAAAGGTGAAAGGTTGAGCTGTGTTGAGTTGATGCTCGCTTTTCGGGCGTTCGTTTGTGTATTGGGTGCTCAATTTGATTTCCCTTTAAGGATATTTCCCAAGTTGATGGGGTGACGACTGATGACGGTTTCTTTTTTTTTTTCTCCATCTTTTCCTCGTTTCCTCTTTGGCTTTGTTTGAGAAGGAATTATTTTTAGATAGGATACGAGAAAGATGAGGGAAATATATTCACGTGAAATGGGGTAGAACTTGAGAATTGAATAAATTGACAGGACACTTGAGTGGCGGTTGCTTGAAGGACCTTTGGAGGTGGTATTTTGTTTTGTACGCATTTGCCCAAAACAACCAACAGAGAAAAAAAAAAGGCAGATGAGGGCCTAAATGATAAGAAGCTTTTTGGGAATAAGTATCTTGGAAACAATAGATGCGAGTGGAGGAAACAATTCGGAGAAATCTTGGTCGGTCACGAGAGAGAAGGAGATTGCTCCTTAAGTGGAAAATAAATGAAAGCCGTATTGCGTGGCTTTCATTAGTGGACATCCGGGCTTGATGTGCTTTTCTGACATCACTACCTCAACAAATTGGTGGGTAATGCTAAATGTTCCTAATTAGGGATAGTATTGGCAAATTGCCGAGGACTGATGTACTCTTACTACGACTTGGCGAAAGAGAATGTGTCCTAGAGGGATCTCTCTAATCCTGTTTTCTTCTAAGGATGAGAGTTGACTCTAGTGACGGTATTTCTTCTTCATTGGCCAGTGCCACTCATCGAACAATCTGTTGTGACCTTGTTGCGCTGGAGATCTGGATTTTGGCCAAAAAATCATCTTCTCACACGAGGCCCATTTTTCAGAAAGCACCAATGGATTCACAAAGATTGACTGTTGGATGCGGTTTATGGCATGGCGGCATCGCAGGACCTTATTTCTTTCGAAATGAGGAAGGAGACACCGTTGATCTCAGGTATAGAGTGATTTTGACCGACTTTCTGTGCACACAGTTCGACAACATTGATATATCCGAGCTGTGGTTCCAACAAGATGGCGCTACATGCCATACCAAGCGAAGCTACGCTCGAAGTTGTGAAGAAGAAATTTGGCGACAGAGTCATGTCATCGCGATCATCCAACTTGACACAACTCGATCGATACTTTTCTCTAGAGCTACGTCAAGTGCTTAGTCTGTGCTAACAAGCCGACCACTTTGGACGAGCTCGCTGCAAACATTCGAGACTCTATTACCGAAATACCGCCGCACATATTAGACTGAGTTTTCAAAAATTGAACACACCGTAGTTAAATAATGTGCTAATTCATACATAATGGCATGAATGTAGCTTCAAAATAGAGTCAAAATCGATTTTATATCTTATACCGTTTTTGTTTTATTTAAATTTGTTTTCCTATCGTTCTTATCTGGTCACCTTATAACACAAAGAAAATTAAGGTCTGGCATCACTGTTTTACTGACTACATCGTACAACATACAATTCGCTACAAGAAAATAGTGGCAAAATGGTCAAATGACTAGGGATTTCGATTTAACAATCTACATCGTCAGGATACGGTTCAAAAGTAGACCATGATACTCAAAGTCCTAGAGACTTCCGGAAACTGCCAGCGTTGTCCAATCAGGTCAGACCAAGCTAAGCTTATATTCCAGCCATTGCCTCGGTGGTCATATAATCCAAACAATTACAAGAATGTCTGGGTGCCAGGTCTCAGCAACTTGGATACCAACGAACATGCTTATAAGCTGTCCAGACTTGGCTCAGCCCTCCACTCTTCACTTACTGAACTAAGTCACACTTCGCTCAGAAGTGGATCTGCAAATCCTTAATCTTTCTAAGAAAGCTCACCTTAATTAGTTCAGGTTGATGAATGGCATCATATACAGAAAGACCTGTCCTAGCTACAACGAGGTTAATACAACAATAATCCCGAAGGACTTGTCGATAGGATATCACGCAGCCAAACTAGGTATCGCTATCTAAAACAGAAGCAACTTGTCCAGAACAAGCCAGACATTAGGCTAATCTTTCTTTAATTCACTTGATGGGCCCCTAGGTTACGACGTTAGGGAACTAATCCTCCTCTTAAGCTCCACAGAATGGCTCTAGATCAAGGTTCAGGCCGCATGAGTCGTGGTCTCAAAACAGCATAACAAAACTAGTTAAGAACCAAAAAATTCATTCAAACTTAGCCAAGCTTGCTGTCGTCCTTTTTATGCGACCATTACGTCTCTGGAAAAAGTGGTTCTTCCACTATACACTATCCTTCTCCCCCTTCAACCAGGTATGTACCTATGTCCTTAATTAGTAGCACAAATTGTTTTAACGTCCTCAGTTAATTGAATTCCCTAAATGTCATGGTGAACCTAGAGCCTTCATGAAGCGATCCCAATCATTCAGCCCTAAGTCGTATAATTCAAACTGACAGCATTTAGTGTATAGCGGTAATAAAATTCAGTTTATTTAATTGACAGGCTGTGAGATACATTTATTTAATTTACTGCATATCGCAGTGCTTTCATTAAATCATGCCATCCAGGAGTTTATTAATTGCTTTGATTTAATTACAATCATTCGAAATGTGACGTAAGCGGAGGATGCGAGTGGGGCCTACTTGTCAAACGACAACATCCTGACTGGGTTGGAATATTCAATTAGTTCGTAAAAATTAATGGAAATCATTAACAATTCTGGCTATCCGTTGAGAAAAGGCAATCCATTTCAAATAACTATAAACGACATTTCCAGGACATTATGCACAAAATGTTGGCATCCATCCTTTCAAGCTCTTCCTCACAAGTGGAGATACATAGTGCAACTGCAATAGAGCTATCCAGCTATCCAAGTCATAAGTATCTTATCCTGTTGTGTAGGTGCACTCGAAGCTCATTCGTTTCTGAAAGAAAACACCTCAGGCGTTTCGAAACTAATTTCAAAGGAAATCCGCTTAAAGGACACGCAAAGGAGAAATTAGGAAAAAAAAGAAGTGCAGGAGGTATGTCCTTTGTCGGAATCGGAGTAGAATGAGAGCAGACGAATTCATTAAACTTGCTACACTGCCGCAAGGATATACAGTCGACTGAGCACGTGCACAACTCCACAAAGCTCCATATATACACACACACCCACACACACACCTATACTCCTTGATGTCGCAAAGTGCATTTTGATTGCTGTAAGCGAGTGTACGTTTGCAAGGACTACTACGTACAACTGGATGTTTTTTTTTTTTCTACCATTTCCCGGTCTTAATTTGAATTGGCGGCAATGGCAAGATCCAGGAGATAGATTCGCTCTCAGGAAGAAAGATGCACGTAATATGCATGAATCTTAAAATTTATATTTTTTCTCAAAGACCCTGCATGTGATCCTGTGTGTATCTTCGCCCGTCCTTGTTGCAGGATAATGGCTGAATTTTTTACCCATTAAATAAACATGCAACGCTAAGTGGATTATGTCGTGTTGTGTGCTTGCTTCTTCTATGGAAACAGGCGTCTCCATCGCATATATTATAGGGAGCGGGGGGACCCTCTATTAAAAGGACGAAAAGGAAGAAGAAAAAAAAACTAATAACATGGCAGAGTTCTTGCACAGCTCACTTTATCCTCGTGAATTTCATTTATATCCCAACAACGTAGACAGGCAGTTATTCCCTTTAATTTCTGCGACGATTTATTCTGATGGAAGGATATTTATCATCCACCTTCGGCCACGTTCGGGTGGTACGTCTTTTTGGGTGGATTCAAGGTGTCCTTTAGGTTCAGGGAAAATAAAAAAAAAAAAAAATACTTCACACCCGGTATGCCTAGAGTAATCTATTTAATGTACGCTTTATGATGTGGGAGGACACATTCTCGTTGTACGCAATTTTTTATCTTTTATTCTTTTATTTTATTTTTTACGACAGGACATTTGTGGAGGAACTGGATTTTTGTTCTGTATTTCCTTTTTTTTGTTGCTTTCCATTCTTTGTTTGCTTAATAACGCGAATTATGGGTGCACATTGTTTGCGAAGACAGCGCTGTGCTGTTCTGTTCTGTTTTTTTAATAAAACGAGTGGCAGGAGCAGGATGCGCGCTCGCGATATGGGTGGACGTTATTGGATCAGAGACTTCGGCATCCGTAAGGACATGGAATTTATGTAAAATATTTATTATTCTTTGGTCAAGTATTGCAGACAAGTGATTTATCGAGGATGCCTCAGAATGGGATGTTTTTATGCTCAGATATATTTGGAGAGCATGTCCTTGTGAAATTCTATAAAATTCATTCAGTTGTAGTTGGAAGGATATACACACAGATTGCGGTAGTGCCTCTGCGTCAGCGTTTAGGATAGTTAACTCTGTAAGAGACTGAGAGGCAGGATTTCAGAGACTTGATTGTCGCTTGACATCCTGTTTGCCGGATACATCTCAGGGTATTGCAGCTGCTTATTCGAAAATTTCCTTAAGAGTGACCGAGGGTTTGGCTGAGACTGCAATAGTTCAAGAAATCAGTCTGCATGATCCTGTCTAGATCTACTAGAGAAGGTTCAAGGTTTCCGATTTGCCAGCATATCCATCATTGCTTCTGATTTTACATTGTGATATGCACCCCAAGGATTCATTCTTTAATATCCAGAGAAGCGACGCGTAAAATCGAATGCAAGACTGCAAGGATGGATTTACTCTTGGAGTACGTATAGTGGAACACAAAGGGGATGGTTGGGTTAATGCTTAATGCCCAAGGTGCTGAGAGAAACGGAATACTGGTGCACCAAAACAGCATTCTGTATCTGCTACCTCGGCATCTGGTAGCCAATCCAACAGACTATACAGCTCCTAGATTTTCTCTGATTCTCCGATTCTCTGAACATTTCCAGGACCTTTCGGCTTCCTGATTTGTGCCCGTCCTCAATGTACCCGGTAGCGTCACAGCCATCCTCATGAACAGCCACGCTTCTGTAAGGGCTATGGTGTCGGTCCCTACATCATCGAGACTTGGAGAAGAGTGCAAAGATGAACTTTCCTCCTTGGGTTGTCGATTCAGAATCAGAATCCCTTGGGTTCCGGGTCATAGCAACATCGAGGAGAATGAGTGAGGAGATGAGTTACCAATGCCGGGATGGTTGACGCCCCTCTGGGGGTACTTAAGGACAGAATCTTTACGTACTATTTCTTGCAAGCTTATAGTAGATGTCTGGGGGTTCAAAACTGTGCCATATCTAGGCAGTTGTGGCCAGAATACTGCAGAAGCAGACGACTAGGACTACGAAATAGAAACCGGAGATTGATGTTCGTTCTAAATCTTCAAGCGGGTACCATATTTGAGAATATTTCTAAAGTCCTATGTATCTCCGGCCATATTTCGATTCAGTTGACTGTGAAATGGAAAACAGGAACTAGTCCCATTCCTTGGAATAAGTTCGCTACGACTAACACCCAGTATAGATCTTCATTCCAAGACCATGTCTACATTATACCTTTCGAAGCCCAAAGGTGTTGCCATGAGAAAAGGTAAAACTCAAAAGAAATGGAAATAGTGTCAGTGAGAGCATGGATCCCTGAGGCACTCCATCTTTTTCCGCAAAACCAGCAAAAAATATCATCAAATCAGTTGTTAAGATCTGCATTAAACCAAATCCTTCAACCAGGAAAGTTTGCATGTGTGCCACACACCAAAACTATTATATTCACGACTGCCATGTTGGGAATGGCTGTCATTATACTCGCCATGTGTCTTAAAGAGGCAATAACTCCTAGGACTCTGAATCTATTCATTATTTTTAAACTCAGGTTAGGACATTCAGCGGCTGTATTCAACTCTAATGTCCTGTAAGCTAATTTGGCCACTTTAACTAATAAACTAACCCTAAAAGCCAACCAATGGACAGATAGCTTTAATTAGAATAAAAACCTCACACTAATCCAATGCATTCGCGAAGCCATTCTATCTGCATCTAACACCTTTTGTTTATGTTTGTCAAACTGCTATCATGTATCCAATCGATGAAAATTCGAATTAGGTATTCCACATAAAACCAATTAAAATGGTGGACAGTGGCGGTGCTGCCAAATCATCAGCAAAACCAAACAAATGTATTATGGAAGTCTTATCAACCGCGACAGCGGCCGCACATTAGTCACAGTGTGGTTAACTTCCGCCATTGTTTTGGCCATTGAGTGAAATTTATTATATGTACATATATTATCTTTGGTTGGAACAATATAGTGTTTTTTTTTTTGAGTCATTTTCTGGTGCTAGTCAGTGGTAGTCAGTTGTTATCCGATGTGAAATTAATTAATTTCGTGTGCAGTGGAGAGATGGAGAGATAGTTAAGTCAGCTGTGGTGCTTCCGTTCGGGTGTTTTATGGTTTTGGTCAGTAAGCAGCGGTATTGAAAATTTATGGTTTTTGAATGTTAGTTATGGGAAGTTTTAAACCAGGTTATTGCACCATCAGTTCCAGTAGAAATAAAGCATTTCAGAAATTTGGCAGAAGATAATTGAGAACTTCTCTAGAAACTAGCAACAGTTCATCAGGATACTCGTATGTCAGACATCCTGTAGAAGTTGTAACCAAGATACAAGTATTTGTAGGACATCAGTGGAAAGGCTCACAGTGACATTCTGGCTCACAACGGACATAGGACAGTTTTGAATGCATTTGTAAAAGTCTCTCAAAAAATGCGATAGACTTGCAAGGTATTTGGCAAAAGACTTGGCTTAAGCTAGGCGTTTAAAGGTGAATCCAATTACCCATCTACTACTTAAGGACACAACAGATTGTATCAGTTTAGGACTCTATTTCAAGCTTAACTGCACGGAAAATCTTGACGACGGAATAAATAAGGCTTACATGGTACACCGGAAGCTTGGCTACTGAGACTTCAGTTCGACTTAGGGCTACTGGTGTCTGAACATCTTCCATAGTAGCTCTTCTTTTTTGAATGAAACATACATGTTTCTCTGTCAGAGTTCCTCGCAGAAATTAGTGCTAACAGTTTGTACTGAAGGCGAACTAGATAGTCGTACAAGGACTGGTGTCTAATATTGTCATCATGCCGTTTCGTGAACTTATAAATTTCACAGCCCGATCGGAAATAGGTTTCTAAAGTTAGGGGCCATACACGTAGAATGATTAATCCTACTGGTAGGCACAACTGTAGGAACAACTGTGGAGAAAATTTCGATAGAGGACCAATAATTTGACAGATCACCGATCAATTTGGTAAATGCCTGACGTTGGACACGTTTGTACTCAAATAAGTTCCAGGCGCTCCCGTCCAAACATATCAATTGGATGCAAGGCGAATACAAGCTTTATAAATAGTATCGACGTCGTGGCACCTATACCTAAGATTCAGAAATGTGTTGATTCCAGTGATGGTCTGGAGTAATTTTCATACTAAGCACTGTCAACTGATTAGATTCCCCAATATCATTTCCATTCAGTCTTAGTTTGGCTATATAAGAATCCCACTTCCGAGACAGGAGAGAGCACTGGGTTCTTGACGAATTGAATCCAACTCGGTTGTTTCTTGCTCCTCAGGTGATGATTCCGTCAATGTTGAGCTCGTTAGACACCCCCTTTTGGTGAACCTACACAACTTGGGGTCTCAGTCGGGGAGTCATTAAATAATAAACAGCTGAGTGGGACAGGATCAGTCAGATATTGGAAGGAGAACATTTTTCAGTCCAAAAATGTATGAAGAAATTGGTTACGCATACGCCACCGAACCAGATACCCACATCCTGTATCTCCTTTCCCATGGCACAATCAAATGTTCTATTCAGCTCCGACTTACGTGTGTTTACTCTTAGGCAGTGTCACTACAGAGCCTCTCACTAGATTGATTGCAATGTCTACTGAAACTACTGAAACCTCTAAGAACTTCTGTGGTGTCTTTCAGGCACCTCCTGTGAACCAATTTTGTTCTCATTGCATCTTTTCTCAATCCTAGTACCTGGTTACTTTTGTTCCTCACAGTCTCTATGGAACAGAGTTGTCCTAAGATTGATGTTTGTGTCTTTCCCCACCATTAGTCCTGTCAGTGATAGTTTAAGACTTCTACATTCAAAGCCAATTGTGGAAGAATGTACTCAGACCCCTTGGTAGTTTCGACATTCAGCTGACAAAGCTATCGTTCCCCAATCCACAGTAGGTATCGCTATTTTCAGCTCCTTAACCACTTATTCATTCCAAGGGTTACTTCTTCGTTGATTCCTTTAAATAGTGCTGAAGTGAGCAAGTCTCCACTGATCACTAGTCAAAGTCGATACGAGGATCTGTTGTAAGATAGTGATTGATACATGAGTGCGTGATACATTGTCAAGCGTAATTCGAAACAGTACACACCTTCAATCCTCATAAATCGGACCGACACTGATATGTCCTTTCTCGACTCCTGTTCAATAAGAACAGCCCTATGCTTGAGGTTAACACTCTTTGTGCCACCATACTTGATGACACTTGTGCTAGGATTTATCTGACACTTGTGTCAGGAGACTAAGTGGAACCATAACTGAAACACTATGGGCTTCTGACTAACTAGGCGCTAGTTCGTCGAAAGAATTAAAGAAGACGACGGAGGAGAGAAATCATTCAGCCCAGCTGCATTGGTTTCCTACCTAGGAGGCAGAGCCCCATGATGGCATCTATGTATAGTCATTCGATGCTATGGGCTGATGAGCATTTTTCCTAGACTCTTCTGGGTGTACCCATGGTTCTATGGTTGAGACTTGACCAAACTTCGACTAATTCCATTTTCCTTCAACCAAAAAGAGGTGTCCTCGATCGTTATTATTTCTGATCTCCAACATTGGACAGGAAATATAAAGTTCTGTGGCCTTGAAGCCATCGATCTCTACATTATATCCTCTTCCAACTGGATGGAGACATTCTATGAGGATGTATTAGGGATGTAAATCTAGAGTCTCAGAGTTTTATGGATAGGTACACCATTTCCCACTCGTTTGCCGAAATCACGTGGAAATCTCAGGATGAAGGGCACTCCAGTCAGAAATCTAAGTAGTCTGACATGGCACTCTTCAGGATCTCTCAGAAATTGGTTTCATTTCAAATATGGTTATCCTTTCCTTGCCGAAGTCGGGATCACTAGTCCTGAACCGAATTAGTCACATCCTGGTATTGGAAAGAATCGACTTGCTTGAGTTCCTTGGTCCAATGGTCCTTATTCCGAAGGAGCCACAAATCTCGACACAAAGTTCAAGTTGAGCACTCGAAAGAGATCCGAAATACACGCCCAACTATCAGACTCCTAAACCAATAAAGGACCAAGTCCTTTGGGAAGCACTGTCTCAAACAAAAACCAACTCCAATTCGACGTCCCCAACTGAGGACTGAAGACATCTTCACCAGATCGATCCAGTTCCCAGAATCGCCCATTACACATTTAATTTAAAATGCCACCCGGTTTCGAAGAGTACATTTCATTTCGATTCCTTTGTCACGAACGCCAGCAGTCCTCCGGCACCCAGGACGACATTTCTTTTCACAGAATTTTCCGCTTAAATAATCACGTTAAGACACAATAAAACCAACTGCGATATTTATAACCAAAAGTTGTTTAAACAAACAAACACAGTTCCATCCAGCGCCCTCCCACAGCCACGTGCAGAGTTCAATCGAACCTTTTATTGAATCTCACGCAGATAATAATCTCCAATTGACTAATTCCCTGAAATGGGAAAGAAAAAAACAAATTGATTCTCTCCTGCGAAGCACACCGGCAGCGTCCCAGCGACTAACGTGCCAAATGATGCGTGTCCTTGGTCCTTCGAAACATTTAATTTCGTTTATTGAAAAATGGTATCCATGGTGTTTGTCGGTCTGTCTTACGATTCCAAGTCTTATTGTCCTTCTCCCCCTTCCACATTAAAAAAAAAAAACATCTGTCTATAATGGTATTTGTTTGGATTTTGCAGGACTTTTTGTCGAGCGCATACCATAATGAATTTCCTCATCGTATCAGCGGTTCTGGTAATCGCGTCATTGACACTACTGCCAACAAAGGCTCTGTGCACAACAGAGGTACAGGAGACACCACTGGCATTGCCAGTCGCAGAACAGACACAGCCTACAACAGTGGTGTCTCAAGGTGAAATCTGGGAGGAGGATGACCACGAGATACTCATCCGTAATGAGCGAGGCACAAAGACCGATGGCAGTCAGAGTGGTAAGTACTTTTCTTTCTTTCAATGTGTTTGTGTTTTTTATGGTTGGCCCGCTCTCGATTTGTACTTGACGCACGGAAACAAGATGTGACGATATAAATTCTTTTCAAGGATTAACAGCAAGGATATGAAAGATGTTACGAGCACACACAAGTGGCATGAGACATAAATTATTAGAAGGAAGTCATTAAGCGGAATGAATGGAATGACGAGTCCTTGAGAGGATATGACTATTTACAGGGCAATAAAAATGCCATTAGCCAAATAATGACCACTACGGGGACGGGTGGACGGGTGGACGAAATAAATCTTACAAAAAGGACGAACATAAAAAGACAGAAAGGAAAAAAAAAAAATTGTTTGTTACCAGAATTAAACTGTAATTGCGTTTTACTTAAGTAGGCGCATCATTTAGTCAGGACATTTGTCATATTATTTGTCCTAATGGTGTTGTTTGTTGTTTTTGTTTTTTTCGTATTTCAGGACTCTCCTGCCGATACGGAAAGAATCCATGGTCGGAGTGTGATGCCAAAACCAACACCAGATCACGAACGTTGACTCTGAAGAAGGGCGACGCTGGCTGTGATCCCACCCGGACAATTCAAAAGAAATGCAAAAAAGGTAAGTGGATGCTTGTATGATGAAAATATAGTCCCTGGTGGACATTAAGTGCGTTAGGGAATCTCATCCTTAGACCTGGGACTCCTAGACCTTTGAGCTTCTGTGACAGCCTGTTTCTTTATGAAACACGGTTGTCATAGAACTAGATTCCTGGAAGTTTAAAGGAAGTGACTCCTATAGTATTACCAAGGAGCCAGTTTTGGGAGGGTTTCTAGTGGTTTGTCAGTTATTTGTCCATCTTCGTAGTGCGCCCAGAATATACCTACTAACTCACTGCACCCAGGGAATGAACCGACGATAGACAGCTTCAATTCTTGGTCTAGATAATCCAATCCGACTTGGTTTGCATATCCAAGACTGAGCTATGCTCGCCTTTGGCCAGTGTTGGTTAGAACCTAGAATAGAACACAAATCGAACTCCATGTTCTCCCTGTCAGATAGGTCAAGATATGACCAATGAGTGGACCAATGAATACGGGCTTTCGCTCAATCGCCTCCAAACGTTCTCTTTGGAAGAAAAAAGGATCGTGATCGTCCTGACATGTAGATTTTCCCTCAAAAGTTACTTCGAATTTAGATGCTTATGTTAAGACTCCTCGTACCATGTACTCCGTCTGCTTGATGGACAGAACCATCGCGTTTAGATACGACTGCCTGTTATCCTGCATTTTGAAGAGTAACTTGTGCACTCTGCATTGAACTTGTTTGAGTAGTCTAGGTTAGTTCTGTTTTAGATTCCCTTAAATACCGTGGAGTGTCATTCGCAGTAGAGTTAGAGTGTCCTTGTCCCATGAAACTGGCTTGTTCCAAGAACATATTTCAGTCCAAAAATGTATGAAAAAATTGGTTACACATACGCCACCGAACCAGATACGTACATCGTGAATCTACTTGTATTGTGTTGTGGACCTATGTATCTGCCTCTTGTAAGGTTGAATTCCACTACAAAATAAAATACACGAGATACATTGGATACTAGTTGACGGCCTAATAAAGCTACAGGAGGGTAACAGTGGACTTGAGTTGACTAACTTAGGCTCCAACAATGTAGGACATACGAGTAGCTCCATTCGTAGGGAATCGGATGACATCCTCGCCATCTTCGTACGGAACGTATCCGAAAAGGTAAGATTAACAGAAGAAACTTGGCTCTGCACAGACATAGACTTGCAAGTAGTCCTGAGACTTCCGAATACATGCAGTGTGTTCAAAGCTAGTACTAGAAATGGGATCAATATCCGACAAGACTATGTATCACCATCTGCATTGATTCTTAGGCTGCCAACATAAAATATGAGGAAGTCAGGAACTGCCTCATAACGCTCAGAGTAGAACCGTATAAGACACAGGGACATAAAGGGGAACAAAAGGACGGACCCACTTACGTATCAGCGTCGTCAATAGTAAGATCATCCATATCTGAGCCTCGCATTGGTTTCGGAACAATCATTTGTTCTGTGATCGGAAAGATATCCCTATCCACATCCCCCAACCTGGAGGACCAGTTCTCTTTTTTACCCTTAGGACAACGGGTCGGATTCCCCGGTGCCAGTTACCCGCTTAGGAGGTATGACCGCTGGGGTAGGGCCATTAAGGGCTCATCTGCCACTGACTCTTTTCCAACACTTTGACTCAGTATGTAAGATCCCTATAGACCTGGTATTCAAATACGTAGAAGGAGCTCATATATGGATAGCACTAGCACTAGGTCGACCTGACTGGAACTAGTAGACGGAACTGGTAGACAGTTGGGAAGTTCCCAACCTCTCATCCACTACCATCAGAGACCTTCCAATGGGGTTGGTTATCCAATTTCCAGTCCAGGTACTAGGATCCCGGCTATCACCAACAAGGAGGTGTAGAATAGGAGTTGATAGTGATAATGATAGAAGCTACGTTCCGATATATTCGCATCAGTACTCTTTAACGACCTGGGTCAACGGCGCGACCCACATCCTGAACCTTCTTTCCCGTGGCATAACGAAAGTCAGGTATTCTGATTCTGTGCATCGTAGGCATATAAGAGCTTAACTGACGCCTCGCTAAGTCTATTGGAAGGCTAAAATTTTTGAGTCCAAAAATGTATGGAAAAATTAGTTACGCATACGCCACCGAACACGGACGAACACATCCTAAATCAATTTCCCCGACGACGTTAGAGGAGGGAAATGAACCCTATGTGGCTAGCAGACTAACCTCGAAAGGATCATAAATATGATCAACCTAGGATGGGTCACCTTAGGCGGATATAGGGTTTCTAAAGGCTTGGTGGGTGCTGCTAGATCGAGAAAAATTATGGAAATCATGTGAGACTAGGACTACAGATACTGCTTCGGAGGACATCACACATCTACTCTGTGAAAACCAAGGCATAGCTCGGTATAGACCTAAACATTAAGGAAAGTATTTCGTTGACAACTGAAGAAATTGGGATATCAAATCCATGGAAGCGTTGGTTTAAGCAACTCTCTAGGGATCGATCTAGAGTTTTTGATGAAAACCCATAGCCCTACATCACCTACACCACCTACCTACCTACCTTGTATTTTCTATAGGTGTCCCGAACCAGGTCAAGAGGTCTCTTTTGGTGCCATCTAGCTTCAGTGATGTGAGGTCGGATATCCTTTTTTTCCTAGTGAACATGAGAATCCCTAACTGTATCACACAATGAAGGGAGCTCTCTTCCTATTCGCCATCCAAGTACACTATTCGCTATCGAAAAAAGGATTCATTCTGCTTAAACCCGAGGCTCGTCAAGGAATGTATTCCAAGAACAACCGCGTTAAAAGGAGTTACTAGCACTGCAACTCAAACCGCTTACTCATAACTATTTATTCAGGAGCAATTACGAAACATGTTTTCACAAGGATTACAGGCATTAAATGGGAATTTTTATTCCTTTTTAAAGGAATTTATTTGGTGCTTTTTTTTCCCCCTTAATTCCTTACAAAGTCCAATAATTATCGAGAAGTAACGATCCCATGAGTCCTTGAGAAAATATTTAAAACACATTAACGACCTCTGTTAACGAATATGAAAATAAATTGAATTGAATATTTCAATTCGAACTCGAAACGCATGCTTAAGGATACCGGCAGAGGTTTAAAGCAGGATTCTGTTTAAATTTTTCTTTTTTTTTTGCGATATTTGCGTATCAAATATTTTTCCAGGAGCTGCGTTTCATTTTAATCTGCCAACGGAATTCGAATCCTTTTTCGATTTTAATGAAGAATTTATACATGTGTATGTTTGCTTTGTATGTATATTCAACCAACATCCAGAGAAATACTTTAAAAAGGTGTTTCCTTGTGCGTCCTTCTATTTGCGGGATGGACACGTACATACGTATATGGAAGACCATGAGTTCCTGTGAAATATAAATCCATTCATAGGCACCAGGAAGGTCACGGTGATGGTGAAATGGATGGTAGCCCTCCCCTGGACCAATTATTTCTTTCAACGCTGCAGTTGAAAGGCTTAAAATTTGCAGTGAATCCCTTTCGTCGTTAGCGATGCACGTGTCCTGTGATCTTTCGCGCCTAGAGTAAGTTTTTCAGTAGGAACATAACAATTTTGTATTTGAATACAAACAAATTCTTAAACTTTTTTCACGACTTGTCAACACCAAAACATCGATCAAGATTTATATTTTTTTTCAGTATTAAGTCCACGAATGTGCATAGTTCGGAAACCATTGAAAATTTCTAATAAAATTCTGAGTTGGTGGTCACAGTTTTAAAAGCGCTTACTCCGAATTTCGGTCGTAATAATCGTCCTACCAAATAGGCTGTGCGTGCTATAGTACCTAAATTGAAGTGAAGATATTCACTTTGGAATGTTCCTGTCCCAGTGAGATAGCGTACCGGTCGAAATACTGAAAATATCGCAGCGGTAAACGCTTCAGTTCAAAATGAACCAAATCAGTCGTTCCACGAAGTCGTTTCATTGGAGATAGGACTCTCTTAGTCCACATTGCGTTCATTTTGCGTAAAGATCTTGGCCTACACTCTTGCAAGATCAGACTAACTCAAGAAGCCTCATTCGAAGCTCCAAAATGTCTCCGATGGGGCTCTGCAAAAGTTTGAAGATAATCCTAAATGTCATCGAAGGATCATCTTGGCGATGAAGTTCATGTTTGGCTTACTGGGTTTGTTACTGATTCGTAATTGGACACCAGCAAGCTCACACGTGCTTCAAGAGACTCCATTACTTAAGGGGGTGCTATAGTCCTCTGGGCATAGAGATTCCATTGCATCCAGAAAAAGTGGCCCTGTGGTGTGGATTTCATGCCGAAAGTGTGATCGTCATGTTATGGTCAATGGAATTCGCTATCGTGCCATGTCGGAAGACTATTTTTGGCCAAAATTGGATGGAGCAGATATCAGTGATATGTGGTTCCAACAAGATGGTACCTCACGCCACACAGTTGGACAAACAAGTGCTATATTGACGTGGGAGTTCGGTAATGAGTCCTGTTCAATGGTCATCTGCGGGCGGACGGAAGTCGTTGACTTCTGCTAACAAGCCAACAACGATAGAGGTCATCAGGAACAATTTTCGGGCGATATGTGTCGAAGAGTGGTGGCAAATTGCCTTTGAGAAATCGATCACTGCAAACGTGCTCACGGTAGTTACATGAAAGAGACCGAACTCCTTACAAGTGTTAGGTTAGCTTACCATGGTAGACCGCAGCAGTACCCTCACTTAGACCATTTAAGGTTCATTGTGATACCACATGAGTCCAAGAAATTTCTCTTGAAATGATGGAAGACTTATCGAATTGGGATTGGATGCGACCTTTGGTCTGCGTTCGGTGTAAGACCGAACATACACAACCATCCAGGATAGGATAGAGTCCACAAACTGCTGGATTTCGGTGGGGATTACACCATCTGATCCTGTCGATTTGAGAGGCATCGACGATTTGAATGTCATCGTAGCTTAGGAAGTGATAATCCACTACCAACTCAAGAAGTTTTCCAAGAGTCGTCCGTTCTATTCAGATGACAAGAGGATTTGGCTAAGGAAAATAAGACTAGAGTCCTGAAGCCTCTGAAGTCTCTTCCACTTTTCACCAAAAAGTCTCCAAGATTTGCGTTGGGCTTTTCTTAGAGTGATTTTGTAGACCTTGTGGGCTTGTTCCTATAAAGTCCAAGAGTGAGTGTCTCGAGGCTGTTTAGTTCGATTGGCGAGCAGCCTACAGTTACTTCCTGGTTGGGTTTTCTTCTATGATTGCTGATAGGGCAGCAGATCGACATTACATGGTTAAGAGCGCCAATTAATTCCTCTAGCTCATGAGGTAGTAGTGTTACACTGTCCTTGTACTTCGAACAGGCGGACCTAAAAGCTGATTGGCTCGGAAGCAGGTCAGTGAGACCGTATTGTATATACGTTTGACCAGAACTAGGGTTATATTTCAAACTTCCTGCCAATTGCTAGTAAGAAAGGTGGAGTCGCAGCCTATGTCCTAAACTGTATGACGCACATTGGCATCGTAGCCCAGAATGAGTGCAATTTTGTGCCTCTCTGCATCTGCTATGAGTACCAAATTGTTATGTCCTTATTGAAAACCCTTTACAAGCTACTTTCATTCCTCTTTCCATAAAGAAAGTTTGACTAGAAGTCTCTGTTTCTATCCTTTCGTACAGCCAAGCCAATGTTAGCTTTTCAGTCTCCTCCTCCTGGACTTTGTCTCTTTTTTTTTTTTTTTAATTTCTGTTACGACAACTCAATCACGTAACACTAGCCTCAGGGCCTCTGTTTCAGCACACCATGTCCCAGTGAAGTACCAATAAATCCCCCAGTTAAACTAATCCCCAAACCCTCTAGACCATCGTTTTCCGTTCTGAAATTAACACAAAACTTAGTCTCGATTGCCTCCCCTTGAGTTGGCCTAAATTAGATAAACTTTCGAGTCAATTATTCACTGGCTTTTTACTGTTCTTGAACAACAATTTCCATTTTCTTTTCGCCTTTCGCCTTTCGCCTTTCATTTCCCCATTCAACGTTCAGCAGCAACGAAATCAATTTATTCCCAACCACTCGCCCTAAAACACTTTATGAGCTCGAAAAGCCCATAAAACAAATCAAAATAAATTAAATCCAAAGATAACAGTAAAATTAATTCAAATTCATTTGTATACAGTGTCCGATGTAAAATGTCCTTTGTGCCACCCCATCGGCCTACGAGAATGTTAGCCCTGGTGTTGACATCATTTAGGCCGAACTTTTGCAGGACCTACTCTCCACACACCGACTCGGGCAATAACCATTTTCAAGACTCCGCGCTCCAGAACGGCGCGGCCGGCGCCATGAAAACAGCCTGCTTGACTGCCTCCACCATCGCCGCCCTAACTTTGGAACAACACAGAGCACGGGGGTGTCCTGATGCTGCCGCCACTCCATCGCCTTTGAGCACAACGAGTGGAATGGTGGAACTGAAATGCGTAAGCACGGATAGTTGAGTGGGGTGTGGGAGTGTCAACACAGCCTCTATGATGCATTCCGGCGGAAACACTTAAAATGGAGGGAAACACAGAGGGGGGCAACAAAAAAAGGCCACAAAGGACAAGCCAAAGTTATTTCTCCCCATTTTTTGGTGGAAAAACTTGCACACAAGTAGAACACTGACGCAACACAATAATAACCCTTGGCTGTGTTGCCGGTCGTCCTGCATCCTTGGCTCGAAGAATGTATCTCATTTTACACACAAATGCTTTGCGATTATGTTTGCGTTTTCGGTTTTTTTTTTTCTGTTTCCCCCTTTCCTTTGTGTTTTCGGAATTTTTCACGTTTCACGAAAAGTTCATAGTTTTCAGTCGAGAGAGAGAGGTATAATTTGAAGTTTGGTCACAACGCGGTAGTGTGTGTGGAGGACAATTGTTCCATGGAAAATGCAAATGTGAAACACAAAACAAAGTCGAAAGGTTTCAAGGACTAAAGAGGAATTTACGCGAAAACAGTAGTAAAATAGTTTGAAGTGGAAAAAAAGTATGAAAATTTGTCGAAATATCCTGTGGTGCTTCATTGGCGAAACAGAGAGAGAGAGAGAGGGAGAGTTGGGAGTGGAAAGAAAAGTTTTAGTTTTGTAGTTCAGTTAAGAAGCCATTTTGTTTCCCTAGGACACTTTTCAAGGTATTTTTTGCTTATAAATGATAAAAAGTTGAGTTTTCAGTTGTTATGTACGTTCAACAATTGGTCCTTAGAAGCAGGGCTTTGGCTCTATGAAATCTGTCAAACTTTAAGATCCTTGATCCCTTACAGTGCTACATACTATGGTCTGCTGGAGATTTATAGCTCTGTCAACATGTGGGGCTTAAAAACTGAGGAAGAAGTTCAAAAACTAATTTATAATGCGAGTATGGGGTCCTAGGAGAGTCTTGGGAGTCCACTAGCAAGGTTAGGTTAGGTTGAGGGGGTGACTGCAACAGTCATCAGGTGGGAGCAGTCTCACTCGGATCTTAAACGGGACGTATATCTGAAAAGAAAAACATAAAACAGAAGCTCGTTAGTCCATACCGGGTGCAGCCGATTTCGTTACGAAGCCCACTAGCCAACCCATCTAAGAGTTCTCCTCAGGGTGAGATATGATGTCGCTAGGGTGAGATATGATGGAGACTACATACTACCGGGGGCATACGACATGTTATCGAAAGAATTAAGTACAACAACGTCACTGCCGAAGTCCCAAAGGGCTCGCTTTTAGGACCTCTACTCTCAAACTGCATGTGGGACGGAATTTTGCGTTCAATTAACGCTCAGTAGAATCAGCTACAAATCAAAGAACCACTCGGATTATGACTAAGTAGTATCCCGAGGACTAGAAATAGTCCAGTAAAACATAGAGGATGTCCTTAAGAGCAATTGGAACGCCTTTCGATTTGCCAATTTCCAAGCCGGTAAGTAAGTCCAAGTAGGTCCAAGAAATCAGTTCAAAACCTTGGAGTATGTTGGCTAACCTTGCTGGACCTAGATACGACAGAATAGACACTGCTCTCCAGGGATATCACAACACCTCTGTCATAAACCAATTCCAGTCTGGGCAGAGGCATTAGGTGCGTAGAGTGTAGTGCCAGGGCGCATAAGAAGCCACATTCAAACCAGTAAAGGTTCATTGGACTGGAAATCCTCATAAGACTACTCTTGGAACCAGAATGAGCTTAGGATGAAGCGTTGGAGGCAGTTGATGTTGGTGTTAGCCAGTTTGTCGAAATTATTCAAGGAGTAGGCAATCTTATAATACGATTGCAAGCAGTGACCTTTTGATTCGACCTCCGGATCAACCTCAGGCATTCATTGAAGCTCAGTACAAGCGCCAACTTGAGGTCTAGGCTTGAAACTAACAAAGTCTCCTAAAACTGTAACTATGGACTAAGGAATGGGATGAGACGTGAAAGTGTTCTTAAGGAATATATTGTTAAAGTGAAAGGGTTAAGGAAGAGAGGTGAAGCCGGAATAAATGGCTTTCTTAAGGGACAGTGGCTTTCAAAGAAAAGTCAAGGAGAAGATGAATAAAGTTGACTTCACATAGCATTCTAGAGATTGGCTCCTGGTACCCGTAATTCGTTTGGAGGGTATTGACTTGAAACAGGTTTAAGGATCGGAGGTCACGCGGATAAGTTTTAAGAGAGATACGCAGAAGTAGAGAGGGTCTTTCAAAGAGCAGCTTTGAAAGCGAAGACGCAGAACCTGGGGAGTCCTCTTAAGCCGATTCAAATAGACCAACCCTGTACGACTTCTACATGAGGAATGTGGGTGCTATAATAAGGCGACCAAACTTGACTGTGATATTCAAGGAGAGGTTATGTAAAGGGATTCAGTGGCATAAGGATTAGAGAACTCCTTAAGCCGGCGCTTGTTATCAATAGTTGTACGGACACTGGTGTAGTTGGACACTTATTGGCATTGAGCCCAAGGAAATTGCTAAGGCACCAAGATGAGAATCTATCCAAGTCTTCCTATAGTGGAAGACAGTCAGAAAAGGACAACATATACCTGAAAATCTTAATATCGTCTTCGCAAGTAGATAAATGTGAATTTACAATGATAAGGGACCAAGATGGATCCCTTGAGGTACTCCTGAGGAGGCTTTTATTGAGACAGAATCCATATATATCCTGATCCACCTTGTGCATGAGTTGTCTAGTTATGTGGAACATAGTGGAACATAGTGCCGTCTGCTCTGGCATGACCGTTAAAGGTCATACAGTTCTAGAATATCACTGTATCCCAGCACCCAAATGAGGAGAATGTTGAACCCTAGAATAGCCATCTCGTTAAGAAAAAGACTACAATTTAGGGCTTAGATCTCGCATTGCTCTCCAGCCATGATAAAGCCCCATTTGATGCAGAGATCCCGCCCTGAAAAGGAGGAAGATACTTCTCATTCTGTGTTTGATCCTTCAAATAGGAGTATATGGATCCTCTATAGTCACAGATCCTGCTCCTAATCATCTCTTGAGGGGCTACGTGTTTCAGCTCAGACACTAAGGATGAAGAAGGCCGAAAAACAATCAGAGCCGTCCAACCAACTCAGACGTGCCTCAGTTGCTGGAATGGTTCCGTGTCAATATTGAGCAGATTTGGTGTTAAGGATAGTGGAGGCTATATACCCAGCATTAACATGGGTAGCTCGTTGGGCCAATGCAATAAAGTGATACAAAGTGATACCGACAATCAAAGCTCCCTTCTTTCGGAGCTACTGTCTTGTCCCACTGGTTGCCACAATTATGTCCGCCGAATTGGGCATAACTGCTCAGGATCCTCCTCTGATTATCCAGAATAAGATGAGAATACGAGGCATGCAGTATTTTATTGTCAATGTTTGACAGGATGTTGGGGTAGAAAGGAACTCAATGGCAAAGGAGCTAAGCTGTTCAAAATTGCTAGAGATGACTTAGAAGAGTATAGACAGAGTCCTTTACAACCGAAGTTCTCTTCGATTCGTCAATGTTGGCTGTTTCTTCTTGTTGATATCCTAAACTTGGTGTCGAGGTGTTCTAAATCCAATAGTGCTAAACTCGTTCAAGCAGTATCGCATCTCTACTACATGCCATCTCGTCCAGGATGCATTGAGCCTAAGTGGACAGAAATAAACGCTTGACTACGAAAGATGTACTTCATGTACTGAGAAAGAAATGAAGGACCGAAATCTGTCCAACAGTATTCCAAGGGGCTTATGACAGATGACATCTACGGACACAAATCCGTGGTTAAGGTTTGAGCCTGGAAAAGTTGATGGTTCCATTTGTTGCTCTCTGGGATGGACCTTCCGCTGTTACGACTGATAGTCTTTGCTGTGTCGTTTACTTTTCAGGGACAAGTCTGAGACATTCCATTTTATTTGTCATCCCGTGGATCTGGTGGACAATGTCTGGTCGATATGGGAACGAGCTCTTCCATAGCACCACCATGCATTAATTTTCCCCATACCTCGGCCACAAAGGCGTCCAGCTTGGGTTCATGATATGCCTTGAAAAATAGATGCTTAAAACGTTGGACTTTAAAGTTCCTTGCGTCATTGTTAACCTTGTTAACCCCTCAGACATACTAGCTTTAATCATTGGGCTTACAGGGTTTCAATGATCTGTGGTGAAACGCCAGGACTCTGCGTGAATCTATTTAAATGTGGCCTCTACCATCCACTAAGTTCATTATCCTTTATACTCCCATTCTGTCTATTATTACAAGCTCGCTGCATGGAACTTGATCCGATGCATTCAAGACAATGCCGCAGCGCCTCATAAAGCCCCTCCTTTATGATTAATAATCCCTGAAACCCGCCACGGATAATGCACAGGACTCATAACATTTGCATAAACACGGCATCACAATTAACCCGACAGAGATGACAATCTTAATTGATAATAGGCCATGAAGTCAAAGCCTCAATTTGATAATTCGCCTGGCAGTGATTGCATCTCGGTGTCTTGAAACGGCGCTGGAGGGGGTCGACTCCCACCGCAGGACCATTAAAATCTCATCAAACGCATACATGATACCCATCCGCCCATAAACATCAGCGTTTCACACAAATTATGATCGGGACGTTGAACCCAATGGAATTCAATTAGTTTGCAGGAGGACACCCCCCGCGCTGACACACTAATTATCCTGCGGACATTAACATTTTATCAGTCGCATTACGGATTGTGCACTCAAAACACGCGGAACATGCATGTGAATGGGTTGTACGGGGTATTACTGCGGATTGCCGTCCTTGCGGCTGTGAATCCTTTTTAGCAAATCCCCCGGGTTGTTAAAGCTTTGACTGCATGCACGGAGGACATAAAACGAGTTCCGATAATAGAACACAAAAAATGGAGTCCTATCCACCAGCGGAGATAACGAAAGAAAATTTGCATTTTTTTTTTGCTCGCTGTTAACGCGGGAAAGGACATGAAAATGGACATTAATTTGCATCATTTCGGTGCTGGCTGGGGGGAGGGGTGCTCCTTTTTTTCTCCTTTCAACCATTTCTCTGTGCACTCTGTCTAGCTGCAGGATTAAACCACACAATTGGTCCTTTGCGATTTCATGCGATTTACTGCGAATCCGGTACAAGGTAGCGGAAAAGTAATCACAGCGCTGCTGCTCCAGTGTGTCTGGTCGTATTTTGCCCTCCGAATGACTCCCATATGCCGCATAATCCTTTGAAATCACAAAACACGCACTCTACATGGCTACATGGCTGCCTGTGTATTGTTGCCAACGTCGCTGACGCCGCGAACGTTGACCACTTAAGGATGGCGCGGCGGGTGGTGGACGACACACAGGCGGGCCTTTCGGTGGTAATCGCTTGCTGTGTGCATGCAACGATGTAGTGATTTTCTATCCTTTGCAGCGCGAGGAGGTCCCTTTATAATCCTCAACTCGTACATACAGACATTTTTTTTTTTTCCTTTTATATCCCAATTGGGTGCGCATCGGTAATTAGGAGCGCAAGCACACATATACACACAGACTACAGACACAAAGGATGTTGCAGGATATCGTTCAGTGAGCGTTTAAGCCTTGACGATACCTAGAGGCAGGGCGACTGAGTAATTTGTCGGTTGATGGTAATTTGCTTTTAGATACATGGGTTGGGCAGTGGGTGGCTTTTCTAAAAAAAGGGTTTTTTTTTCCAAATGTGGGCGGCATCCCACCTGCTTAACGAGAAACAAATTAACCAACTCGAGACGAGAAAGGGTTTTTCTTTGGAGCCAGCTTTCAAGGTGGAAGTTAATCGACAATGAATACACTTTAACTGGAAGGGTGTAAGGCACATTAATCACCTGAATGGAGAGGATTTACTTTTTAATTCCTTTTTGTATCCTTTCGACAAGAACAAGACGGGTTGAGGTATTGATTTATGTGATCCTAGTTGTCAGTTGCGAGTGAGTGATGTGTTTGATGAAGGAGGAGGTTTAAGGTTTATTAATTCCAACTGAAATGTGACTGCGATACAAGGGGGAGGAAGGACTTTCTTCGAGATGCCAGGCTTTAGCAGGGAGTAAGGCTTCCTAAGTAAGAAGGATTATTTTGGATAATTGATGGTTGTGCTCGAAGATGTGAAGGGATTTCATTGACAGATGCACCTCGAGAGGCCTATGTTGGCAGACTTCGAGAGAATGTCATAGAAAAAGGCAGCAAGAGTTCTTTGTCACTCTTCTTCGTTTCAAGGATGAGGAAAAATTTACTATTTTCACACCCACAATCCTAAGGCAGAACGTTGGAGTTCGGTACATATGCTTCTCAGAGTCCTAAGCAACTTTGGTCACAATGTATGAAAAAATGGCTCACGCTTACGCCTCCGAACCAGATACCCACATTCTGTGTGTACTTTCCCGTGGCATAATGACTGTCAGATAGTCTGTTTCTGCGTATCCCAAGCACAAACGAGCTTGGCTGACGCTTCGGTGCGAGTATTAGAAACAAAAAATTTTTCAGTCCAACATTTGCGTATAAATGGGTTAACCACAGCCCTTCGAGCCACCTACCCATATCGTGAAAATCCCATCTCTCACCGCAATTCTAGCAGGATATTCTGTTTCTGCGTATCCCAGGCACAAACGAGCTTGGCTGACGCTTCGGTGCGAGTATTAGAAACAAAAAATTTTTCAGTCCAAAAATTTGTGTATAAATGGGTTAACCACAGCCCTTCGAGCCACCTGCCCATATCGTGAAAATCGCATCTCTCAGCGCAATTCTTGCAGGATATTCTGTTTCTGCGTATCCCAGGCACAAACGAGCTTGGCTGACGCTTCGGTGCGAATATTAGAAACAAAAAATTTTTCAGTCCAAAAATTTGTGTATAAATGGGTTAACCACAGCCCTTCGAGCCACCTGCCCATATCGTGAAAATCGCATCTCTCAGCGCAATTCTTGCAGGATATTCTGTTTCTGCGTATCCCAGGCACAAACGAGCTTGGCTGACGCTTCGGTGCGAGTATTAGAAACAAAAAATTTTTCAGTCCAACATTTGTGTATAAATGGGTTACCCACAGCCCTTCGAGCCAGCTACCCATATCGTGAAAATCCCATCTCTCAGCGCAATGCTTGCAGGATATTCTGTTTCTGCGTATCCCAGGCACAAACGAGCTTGGCTGACGCTTCAGTGCGAGTATTAAAAACAAAAAATTTTTCAGTCCAACATTTGTGTATAAATGGGTTACCCACAGCCCTTCGAGCCAGCTACCCATATCGTGAAAATCCCATCTCTCAGCGCAATGCTTGCAGGATATTCTGTTTCTGCGTATCCCAGGCACAAACGAGCTTGGCTGACGCTTCAGTGCGAGTATTAAAAACAAAAAATTTTTCAGTCCAACATTTGTGTATAAATGGGTTACCCACAGCCCTTCGAGCCAGCTACCCATATCGTGAAAATCCCATCTCTCAGCGCAATGCTTGCAGGATATTCTGTTTCTGCGTATCCCAGGCACAAACGAGCTTGGCTGACGCTTCAGTGCGAGTATTAAAAACAAAAAATTTTTCAGTCCAACATTTGTGTATAAATGGGTTACCCACAGCCCTTCGAGCCACCTGCCCATATCGTGAAAATCCCATCTCTCAGCGCAATGCTTGCAGGATATTCTGTTTCTGTGTATCCCAGGCACAAACGAGCTTGGCTGACGCTTCGGTGCGAGTATTAGAAACAAAAAATTTTTCAGTCCGAAGTTTGTATATAAATGGGTTACCCACAGCCCTTCGAGCCACCTGCCCATATCGTGAAAATCCCATCTCTCAGCGCAATGCTTGCAGGATATTCTGTTTCTGTGTATCCCAGGCACAAACGAGCTTGGCTGACGCTTCGGTGCGAGTATTAGAAACAAAAAATTTTTCAGTCCAACATTTGTGTATAAATGGGTTACCCACAGCCCTTCGAGCCAGCTACCCATATCGTGAAAATCCCATCTCTCAGCGCAATGCTTGCAGGATATTCTGTTTCTGCGTATCCCAGGCACAAACGAGCTTGGCTGACGCTTCAGTGCGAGTATTAAAAACAAAAAATTTTTCAGTCCAACATTTGTGTATAAATGGGTTACCCACAGCCCTTCGAGCCAGCTACCCATATCGTGAAAATCCCATCTCTCAGCGCAATGCTTGCAGGATATTCTGTTTCTGCGTATCCCAGGCACAAACGAGCTTGGCTGACGCTTCAGTGCGAGTATTAAAAACAAAAAATTTTTCAGTCCAACATTTGTGTATAAATGGGTTACCCACAGCCCTTCGAGCCAGCTACCCATATCGTGAAAATCCCATCTCTCAGCGCAATGCTTGCAGGATATTCTGTTTCAGCGTATCCCAGGCACAAACGAGCTTGACTGACGCTTCAGTGCGAGTATTAAAAACAAAAAATTTTTCAGTCCAACATTTGTGTATAAATGGGTTACCCACAGCCCTTCGAGCCACCTGCCCATATCGTGAAAATCCCATCTCTCAGCGCAATGCTTGCAGGATATTCTGTTTCTGTGTATCCCAGGCACAAACGAGCTTGGCTGACGCTTCGGTGCGAGTATTAGAAACAAAAAATTTTTCAGTCCGAAGTTTGTATATAAATGGGTTACCCACAGCCCTTCGAGCCACCTGCCCATATCGTGAAAATCCCATCTCTCAGCGCAATGCTTGCAGGATATTCTGTTTCTGTGTATCCCAGGCACAAACGAGCTTGGCTGACGCTTCAGTGCGAGTATTAGAAACAAAAAATTTTTCAGTCCAACATTTGTGTATAAATGGGTTACCCACAGCCCTTCGAGCCAGCTACCCATATCGTGAAAATCCCATCTCTCAGCGCAATGCTTGCAGGATATTCTGTTTCTGCGTATCCCAGGCACAAACGAGCTTGGCTGACGCTTCAGTGCGAGTATTAAAAACAAAAAATTTTTCAGTCCAACATTTGTGTATAAATGGGTTACCCACAGCCCTTCGAGCCAGCTACCCATATCGTGAAAATCCCATCTCTCAGCGCAATGCTTGCAGGATATTCTGTTTCTGCGTATCCCAGGCACAAACGAGCTTGGCTGACGCTTCAGTGCGAGTATTAAAAACAAAAAATTTTTCAGTCCAACATTTGTGTATAAATGGGTTACCCACAGCCCTTCGAGCCAGCTACCCATATCGTGAAAATCCCATCTCTCAGCGCAATGCTTGCAGGATATTCTGTTTCTGCGTATCCCAGGCACAAACGAGCTTGGCTGACGCTTCAGTGCGAGTATTAAAAACAAAAAATTTTTCAGTCCAACATTTGTGTATAAATGGGTTACCCACAGCCCTTCGAGCCAGCTACCCATATCGTGAAAATCCCATCTCTCAGCGCAATGCTTGCAGGATATTCTGTTTCTGCGTATCCCAGGCACAAACGAGCTTGGCTGACGCTTCAGTGCGAGTATTAAAAACAAAAAATTTTTCAGTCCAACATTTGTGTATAAATGGGTTACCCACAGCCCTTCGAGCCAGCTACCCATATCGTGAAAATCCCATCTCTCAGCGCAATGCTTGCAGGATATTCTGTTTCTGCGTATCCCAGGCACAAACGAGCTTGGCTGACGCTTCAGTGCGAGTATTAAAAACAAAAAATTTTTCAGTCCAACATTTGTGTATAAATGGGTTACCCACAGCCCTTCGAGCCAGCTACCCATATCGTGAAAATCCCATCTCTCAGCGCAATGCTTGCAGGATATTCTGTTTCTGCGTATCCCAGGCACAAACGAGCTTGGCTGACGCTTCAGTGCGAGTATTAAAAACAAAAAATTTTTCAGTCCAACATTTGTGTATAAATGGGTTACCCACAGCCCTTCGAGCCAGCTACCCATATCGTGAAAATCCCATCTCTCAGCGCAATGCTTGCAGGATATTCTGTTTCTGCGTATCCCAGGCACAAACGAGCTTGGCTGACGCTTCAGTGCGAGTATTAAAAACAAAAAATTTTTCAGTCCAACATTTGTGTATAAATGGGTTACCCACAGCCCTTCGAGCCAGCTACCCATATCGTGAAAATCCCATCTCTCAGCGCAATGCTTGCAGGATATTCTGTTTCTGCGTATCCCAGGCACAAACGAGCTTGGCTGACGCTTCAGTGCGAGTATTAAAAACAAAAAATTTTTCAGTCCAACATTTGTGTATAAATGGGTTACCCACAGCCCTTCGAGCCAGCTACCCATATCGTGAAAATCCCATCTCTCAGCGCAATGCTTGCAGGATATTCTGTTTCTGCGTATCCCAGGCACAAACGAGCTTGGCTGACGCTTCAGTGCGAGTATTAAAAACAAAAAATTTTTCAGTCCAACATTTGTGTATAAATGGGTTACCCACAGCCCTTCGAGCCAGCTACCCATATCGTGAAAATCCCATCTCTCAGCGCAATGCTTGCAGGATATTCTGTTTCTGCGTATCCCAGGCACAAACGAGCTTGGCTGACGCTTCAGTGCGAGTATTAAAAACAAAAAATTTTTCAGTCCAACATTTGTGTATAAATGGGTTACCCACAGCCCTTCGAGCCAGCTACCCATATCGTGAAAATCCCATCTCTCAGCGCAATGCTTGCAGGATATTCTGTTTCTGCGTATCCCAGGCACAAACGAGCTTGGCTGACGCTTCAGTGCGAGTATTAAAAACAAAAAATTTTTCAGTCCAACATTTGTGTATAAATGGGTTACCCACAGCCCTTCGAGCCACCTGCCCATATCGTGAAAATCCCATCTCTCAGCGCAATGCTTGCAGGATATTCTGTTTCTGTGTATCCGAGGCACAAACGAGCTTGGCTGACGCTTCGGTGCGAGTATTAGAAACAAAAAATTTGTCAGTCCAAAAATTTGTGTATAAATGGCTACGTCTATGCCACCCTTGAGTTATGTTGATTATTTTTTATAGAAAAACCTGATTCTACAATCAATCTCCATTATAGCTAAATTCTCCCAAAGACTTATACTTAATTGCATCACAACAGATCCCACAGTTTAATAGAGTCCTGTGATTATATCCCAATCCTCACCGAACGTGCTTCGAAGCCCAATCACCCTCTTAGACAACCCCTCAACGTGCTCAATACCCGATTATCCATCTTAACCACTTTTATTGCAAATAAAACATGAATTCCACACTCATAACGTTATCCTTCGACATTTTTTTTTTTTACAGCCTGCCGCTATGAGAAGGGCTCCTGGTCCGAATGTGCAACTGGCCAAATGACTAGAGCCGATAAATTGAAGTCAACCAGTGACCCATCGTGCGAAGCAACACGTGTCATTAAGAAGAACTGCAAACCTGGCAAATCCAAGGATAAGAGCAACAAGGAACAACGCAAGAACAAGGACAAAGGTATGAGTTTATCGCAGACACCTGCTAACAATATTAAATGTCCACCCACCTACCAGCGTGCGGGATGGATAATCAATTAATTATTTAACCAAATAATCGTTATTCTTAATGAACCGGTTTTATCAAAACCCCCTGCCCGCATCCTGTGTGTGGGTGGGCCAAGAAGAAATTAAATGAAATTGGCAATTAGTGTCCCCATTATGGTGGCGTTTAGATATTGAGAATATCCTTAATGATTGCCTCACATAGTGTGTTCGGCTCGGTGTGCAACTCTTTCTGTCGCCTCGGCTAGAGAAAATGAAAATGGCTGCGACGTGGTGTGTCAGGGCTATTAGACAGAGTCCTGGCGTACAATGAATACATTTGCTGAACGAAAATTGAATATTCATACAGGTCACGGCGACGGTGGTGGTGAGTGTGTGATGTGGATGAAAGGACGAACGGAAAGTGGTTGTATCTGCAATACATAATTTTTTTTTAATTAAATTAACTGACAAACATGGAGATACACTTTGCAATGGGACATGTAGCGTCAGCATATGGCCAGGAGTGTACACGCTCTGTGTGGAGTCCTGTGAGAGGTTTCTCTCTAGAAACGTGGGAACTTTTCAATTCACAAACTTGTGTTTATTTTTAATTAAACACCGACGACGTGGGATATGGCTTTATCAAGATGCTGATCCTGAAAGTTGTTTAAAGCCTCGATTTGTTGGAAAGTTAAGGTGATACATGGATTTACTTTCTTGACAAAAGCACGCTAGTCTGTGATAGAGGAGTACTTGGAGGCAACATGGTCTAAAAAGTTTGTGACTACCTCATAGGAAGGAATTCTTCTTCCACGTGATCGTGAGGTTCAATATTCAAGAAGTACTCACTACTGAGTACTGAGGCAACTCCCCTGACCATCCAGATCTTGTTCGTACCAAATTGGTGTCCTTGTCAGGAAAAAATATTTCCCTAGGCCTCCCAAATTTTAAATGATTGGGTTACCCCCATGGTGCCTTAACAAATTATGTTCCAAGTGTGATGCACTTCAATGGATTGAGTGAGTATCTTAGGAGAATCCTTCATACCACAAATACTGCTGATTCATTGCTCAATGAGGCTTCCGCCTTTGCCTAGGAGATACGCTTAGGCCATGAGCAATCGCATTAGGGGGTCTTCCTTGAAACTCAGTATTCAACCAATAGAGTTCTCTGGCTTGAACTAAAGTTCATCCTTATCCTTAATGTTTGCCTTCCTTTCGATACTTTCCATGCCCTCCAAGCATAGGTGAGTGAATCATAAGAGCTCTGACTATCCAAACATACCTCAACCGGAGAGGCAGTTATCCAAGCCTCTCCATAAACCAATGAGTCCCTTTAAGGCTATCCACGTCCCCACGATTGAGGCTTTAAGAAGTCTTCATCTGATAATCATTAGTAGGCATTGTCTCCACTTTATTACAGAAGAGCGTAGCAGAAATTTTGGTCAAAAACATTTGTCTTCCATCCCAACGCTTGTTCCCTATAACATTCCAGCTGTCAGTCCTTTAGACGAAGCCAATCTACTTGAAGCTTACTTCGCCGTAATCTTTACAATTGTACCCACCTTCTCGCGTCGTCAAATGCTCTTTGGGACAAATCCACTTCCATACTCGTACAGTATCAAGAGTCCTTAAAGTCCTGTTGGTATCTCACCCATATCTTTGAAGAGGTGTTCTCATATGGCCTACACTTCTGGTCGCTTGCTGAGTAGACGAAAAGACACATTTGTCCAGTTCGTCTGTAAAAAAAGGTGGATCTTCTTCTCCTTCCAAGCACTGATTTATTGTACTTACGTCCCTTCCTTCAAAGGTTGTGGAAACGCTTCTGAAACACTTTGGGCCACGAAAACACTTCAATAATCGGAGCAAAAGGTGCACTGGTGATTGGATGGTATATCTCTATCCTCTGCATCATTCCGGTAAGACTATCGCGTTTGTTATTTCAAAGGCATTTAACAGAGTTCTTTCCTGAAATCTATCCATTTGGCATCGATGGATCTCTTCTTCCAAACTATCTTCTACCTTTTGGATCCTTGAACGGTTTCAAATCTGCTATCCACCCTATAAATGCTGGCATCCCACAAGGTTCCATTTTGCCTCCGACTCTCTTACTTTTCCTCGCTGACGACAACAGGCTTGACTTCTTATATATTTCCATACTCACGTGCCTATTCTTCGGCTGTCGCACTAGAGCATCAGTGTAGGCTAAGGCCTAGCTTTTCGCAACTAATTGCTTACATTCTTTAGACATAAGGGGCCTACTGTTTAATGCTGTATCCGAAGAGTAATTTGGGTTCTGAGAAGCTTCTGAAAACGACGCATCCTAGCCTCATGATATTTCTACCTTGACCTTGTGTATGAGTTAAATTTAATGCTTCAAAACTCTATGGTATCAAGTTTATCCGTAACCCTCTGCCATTATCTGTGAAATGTCTAAGATCCCTTAAAGATGTAAGATCCTGCAGTATACTTGTAGAAGGTATTCTATAAGACTACTGGAGTCAACGGACATATTTCCTGTCTTTCCGCTTCTTCCACCAACAGTACCCCTTCAACAGTCCACAACACCTGTCACTGCTCATACACAACTTCAAGCCTATTCTCAGACTTACTGTCAAGTACAAGAGACTCCTTCCTTAGCCGTTCAATACGAATATGAAATGCTCTATCAAGTAGCATTCTTCCCACATTACTCGTACAATCCACAAACATTTAAAACCAATGTGCTTCGGTATCTCCTATTTTCTTGTTCTTGAAATGTTCTTACCCCTAACGCTAGACTTAAAGAGCGTACACCTGTATACTATACTAAGGGGCCTATAAGTCCGCCTCAAGGTAGTATTCTCTCGCTATTACGAAGAGCGAGCATCTGAACTTCCCGAGGCTTGTCAAAATTCTCTAATAACACATCGTGCCAGCCAAAAGTGCCTAAAACACAAAACAGTTCTGTCTTAATACTCGTTTTTATCCCATGAACTTGTTGTAGGTCAAATAATATGACTTATTTACTAAAAGAAGTTCAAATTTACAAAACAAACCCTTCTTACCTCTCCTTTCTGTTTTTCTTTTTAATACTTCCAGCAGCTCGCAAAGGCCGTGCTTAAGCTGTTTCTAACTACATCTGGTAGCCCACCCAAGGGTATCAGAAACATTAAAAATGAAAAAATAAATAAAACATCAAACACTCACACATTCCAGTACAGCAACAACAACAAAACACATATACATACATACTCACATAAATAAAAACCTTAAAACGTATACACAAATAAACTGTTTAAAAAAAATTACTTAAAAACCAAAAAATACAACAAACAGTGTTAAGAATTATAAAAAACCAAAAAAACTAAATAAATAAACGTTTAATGATTAAGTATACACAGAAAATAGAACTAAAAATATTCTATGGCAGCGAATAACAAAGCAAGAGATGAGGTAATTTAATTCAAAATTTAGAATGAGCTAAGTATTAAATTAAAAACAAAACCAAAACATAGTACATTACCATCAATCCCTCGATACCGATTTAAAAAAAACAAAAACTAAACGGATAGGCAACTAAAATGTATTAATTAAAAAACAAAACAAGTATAATTAATATTTAAACTTAAAATTAAAAAAAAAAGACAGTATTTGCATTTTAAAAATTTAATACCAACAAAAATATTTTTCTTTTCGTTCATTTTTTGAAAACAAATAGTCAACTCTACATAGATTGAATGTTCTTTCTCAATACACAAAACATTCTATACATATATACATATATATATATATATGAAACCCAAAAATTATTATTAAAAACAAATGAAGAATTAATTAGACTATACATATATATATACATATACTACATTGTACTTCTTTGGTAAAACAAAACAAAAATAAATTCAAAAATAAAACCCATTATTGTAAATATTGTATAAAAATATATACACAAGAAAATAAATACAACAGTTTGTGACGTAAAAGAAAAACAAAAAAAAGTATTAAAAGTTAATAATTCAACAAATAAACAGAAAACCAAAAAAAAAAAACACATAAATATATAAAACACTCTTTCACTTATAAACCAGAAAATGAATGAAACTCTCTCATTTACCTTAAGTTTTTGTACTTAATAATTTATTTATTTAAAAATAAAGTATTATATGAAAACAAATATGTTCTATTAAGTTTAATATTTTATAAAACAAAAGCAGAAAGTAAAATTTTAAATAAATGAGACAAACATTTATAAAATGAAAAAAAAACCAAACAAAACACAAGAAATTTTAAATTAAAAACCAGAAAAAAGGAAATCAAAAAATTCAAAGAGAAAGAAAATTGAAAAATAAAAAAACCAACAAATAAATTAAATTGTTGTATGGATAAGCAGCAAGGGATTCTTTTTTGTGAAAATAAAATGAAATATTAAATAAAACTTTACGATAAAAACTTAAATTCAACGAATGTTTTTATTTCTTTCGAACACTGTGTTCCTGCGTAGCTTTATCCTTAGGGTGAGCAGATAGCAGTCATGTTTCAGCAGCTGTCAATAGATCCAACTGTCAAAATGGTCAGTAAGGTTCATTTCACGGGAAATGTGTTTAAAAATGTTTTCAAAACTCCAGCTCAGTTGTAAATCCGCAACGTGAACTCCGTCATGAGATCGGTCGTCATCATGGCTTCAGAGTGCAGGCAACCCATCGCACCATGACCGTAAGTATACTCCTTTGGACCTTAAGCCACTAAACAGGCAGAGATTGGTGCGAAATGAGGAAAACATAGCCGCCGTATCGAAGAAGACCCAGAAATGTCGATCAGCTGAATTGAGCATCGCCAGAGAGTCAACCCGGCTTAGTCGGCTGTTGGATTTGGACCCACATCCGTATGAGATTGTGCTGACGCAATAATTGAAGCCAAACGACCTTAGACAACGCAGTGAGGTGGCCAAGTGGGCACTGGAAATGTTGGCCGGAGATCCAAATTTTGGCCAAAAAATCATGTTCTCGGACGAGACCCATTTTTGGCTCAGCAACTAGACTAACAACCATATGGAGCGATCACAATCCACAGGTGTTCGACCAGGCATCAGTGAATCCACAAAGACTGACTGTTTGGTGCGGTTTATGGCATGGCGGTTCCATAGGACCTTATTTCTTTCGAAATGAGGAAGGAGACACCATTACCGTCAATGGTCTTGGGTATAGAGCGATGGTAACCGATTTTCTCTGGCCAGGGTTCGACAACACCGATATATCCGAGCTGTGATTCAAACAAGGCGGCACTATATGTCCTACAAGTGACGCAACGCTCGGAGTTGCGAAGGTGATATTTGGTGACTTCAAGGCCCGCGATTCAAAGGGGAGTGATCATGCGACTTGACACGACTCGATTATTTTCTCTGGTGCTACATCCAGTCCTTAGTCTACTCTGTCAAGCCAACTCGAGGCCAACATTCGACTCACTATTGCTGGAATAACTCTGCACATACTGAACCAAGACATAACGAATTGGACCAACCTCTTGAAGCACTGATAGGGAAACCGAGGCGACCATTTGATGGTTTGTTATTCCATCTATAATGGCATGCATGTAGCTTCAAAATAAATCTAAATTCAATTTTATACATCACGCCATTGCTGTTTTATTTGAAAATGATTTTCTGTCGTTCTTATCTGGTCACACTGTACTAAAAGGGGATGCGGATAAGCGGTGACCTTTACAGGCAAGTAGATACTTTCAGTGCAATGGCACATATGCTCATCCTCTTCGAAGTCTAACGTGCAGATAGTTTCAAGGACTTCTTGTGGAGTAAAAGAGTTTTAATTTGAAAACTATCGACAAAGGACTGTGGAGCACAGAAAGTAAGTATGACAAGTGCCTACTCACTTAATTGGTTGAATGGTTTGAGGTTAATAAGGCATTTAGTGAAAAGGCTTCTAAGTGAAAGCAACTAGATAGGCTCAACTAAGTGTGTTCCCTTAAGCTGCTCTGATTTTAACTAGATACTCGAGTAATTTGAGATTTAACTATGAATTTATTTATTTAGGTTATGGGGTAGCCTTTAGGGGAGTCCTTTGGATTGATTGCGTTCCTTTTTGAATTGAAGAGAGATTTTGGATTGGTTTTTGATGATTTTTCTGATTTGAATCCATTAGAGGTATGCATTTAATCTGAAGACTGACCCAATTGAGAAAGCCTTTCCATAGAACTGTGGAACTTAAGTTCATATTCCTTTGTACAGTGGAAGACTAGAGGGCGAACTGGAGGATGGGTTACCAAGAATAGGATTCAAACAGGTCGTAACGACTGTCGTCACATCTATTCTACCATCGCTAACACTTGTTAAGTCAGACATAGAACAAGCCTTCGAAAGGTGAGCCAATGGTAGATTGAGCTCACTTTCCGAATGTCATGTCTCCAGAACCTAGACGAACCACAACTAACCAAAACCAACAAAATTGTTGGGCTTAGTAGGAGCAAGATTGAGTTCTTTACGGGAGTCATTACCAGTCACAATTTATTGAAGGCTTACTGAAGACAAATGGTACTACAGACGATCTCTGCAGAGACTATGGGACAGAAGAGAGTACAACCCACTTTCCTTGCTAGTGGCCAAGCCTGTGCAGATCAAGGAAAACGGTCCTAGGTGATCTATCACTTCGAAAATCAGTCCGATCTGTCATGAAAGTCACCACCAATCATCCTAAAGTGTATACCACTCTTGGGTTATACTAGGGTCACAACCACAGTTTAGTCCTCATTTAGGATTACTTCATGGCAGAAGGTTCATAATGGATCCACCACTGTTCATCCGATTGCTGGTTGCAGACTTGCTCTGTTTTATGTACATCCACATAGTATCATAGCGGTCCTGACATTCTTAGGTCCTACTTCCAGGAATGTGACATTTTGGTGCGTTTAAGTTGGGACAGTGTTCAGAAAGACTATTGATCTACTATTGCCTTATTCTAGAGTGACACGATGCATCTTCTCGTCCGACTAGGACCCATTAACTTCCTCCGAAATTTCCATGTCCTGGGTTTAGACCATACAGACCTTCTAGGACAAGCTTAGATCCTGCTTTTTGGAACTTCGTTCTCTTAAGTGCTACTGAAGGTGTGTACAGCTATTGGTGCCAGTAGGCTTTACGAGATAAAACGAACAGCGGTAAGCGGTGTAGATCATCTTGAAGTTCGGCTTTCAAATTCTGTAGTAGAAGCCTTTTAAGTCGGGCATGACTTTCTAAAAAAGATCGATTTTGCTCGTAAAAAAGGGAGTTACTTTCCTCTGATTTATGGTTAGAAATAAGGTGCTATCCATCATCAGAATGAACACTAAAGGAATCTATCTCCAACTTCTACATACATTTTAGTATTAAGCTAAGCCTAAAGGTCCTTTTGAAGCAGAAGATCACCAGATGTTATCGAAAGATGAAGAAAGAAAGCATAAGACGAAGGCAGATAGAGTCAACTTTATAAGTCAAGAAGTGCTTAAGAGGCTGTCTTTTAAGAGACTAAAAGGCATTGATACCATTTAGGAACCTCATTGTTTGCAGGACTGGGTGGTCGACTTTTGATCTATTTTTATTTTTGCGTTCATTCTTGCTCTTTTCTTTGCCGGAACACTAGGATTAAATCGGAATATCTGCAAGACTTATAGTTCGATGGTGTCATCTACCCTGTAACTGTAAGGATCTCGGAGCCTGCGCCCCAGCAACCATATAAGATTTGCAGCGAGAGTTGTAGATAAAGGTTGGGATCTCTATCGAGGTGTAAGAAGGCAATACTGGATAGAATCAAGATACACTGAGGCCAAGAGAAGGTCCATTGTGATAACACATATTTGGTAGACCGAAAGAATCACCAGATACGCGGGAGCCCTATACCTACCTGAAGTGGCTGAGTAGGGTAGTATCTGCCGGGTGGACCTGGAAGGTACATAGTGCAAACACGTACTGTGACTGACTGATTCAATTGAACTTTTGCTACTGTTATGCAAGCGATATTACCTAGACAGGGTGACGGATCTTTACCTTGCTGGACCCTGTAGACAATGGAGTGCATAGTAGTAATAGAAATGAATTGATCAGGTTTGCTTTCTATGTCTCTTTTCGGTAGAGAATCCAAGACTCTTGCAAGAATAAGAGATTGTATACGGATTCTCCGACTATCTGGACATGTAAGCTTCATTCTTCAGAGGATAAATACTTCGTATACTTGAAATCCGAGAACCTTACCTGATATCGGGTAAGAGAGTCTCTTCACGTAGTTCATTATAATAGAAGGCTCCTAAGTGGAACTTCCTTCTGTGGGAGAGAGCTGGACTTGAGGGAGAGATTGGTATTCTCGATAGCATCGAGCTTAAATTTTACCTAAGGTACCTTCGTTCCTATTCTGGTGAGTTAATCAGCCTGGAATGTCACTATACTCCGACACCCAAGAAAAGGGAACGCTAAACCATTCAGCCATCTCCCTTAAGAGATAGTTGCAAGCCTCGAGCTACTAGAGAATTAATAGAGGTCGATACCAAGGATTTGATAGCCCCTTGGCTGTCCGATAAGATGCGGATATCTCTAGCAGAGATGTCACCTTTCTCCTAGCCATGTTAGGGCTTTTTCAATCGCCATGGGTTCCGCCTGGATGTTTCGCTCCAGAGTGGTCTAGAAGGGATGGTCTTAGCGGAGTTCTTATCAAAATTCAGACTTGAGATGGTGTCTCTGATTCGGGAAGAGATTTCGAAACTACTTAGAATGGAGGCGAGGCCAAACGCTTCTCCTAACCACTATAGGGTAGCTTGGCTGCCATTTGGTTCCTAAACTAATCTAAGGATATCAGATGAAGCATAATGTCTAGTCCTGCAAGGAAGTTGCATATAGGACTGCGCTTATGCACAATCGGTACCGTGAGCCTTTTTTCCAAGCCTGTCCACCAGACAATCACTTCGTATGTGAGTATCGATCTAAATCGAGATGCAGAGCCATGTTGTGTGCCGCATCTATTTCAACTCACTTTTTTGGCAACAGAGATGTGCCAGGCAACGCCGTCTCCACTGATTTGGCTTTGTGTGAGACCATTGACTCGCTTCGGGAATGAAGACAACTTCAACATCTCTAGGCACATACCTTGGAGATGTTCACCAGATCCAGGCAACTCTCTTAAAACTCTCTCGAGCACCAACAAGATTATGCAGATCCCAGTAATAAAAACTCAATTCCAGTCCTTGTGACGGATTGCTCAGCCATCTTCACTTGAAGCCATAAACTTGCTTATAGCTTCTCAAAACCTGTGTATCTACGACAGAATTTCTCGGAGCCAAGTTAGTTCGAACGTGATGTGCAAATAGTGTTGGCAAAAGCTTCGGCTAATAACCCAACTTATACGTACTTTCCCCCACCCCCAACTCCACCCAGAGATGACTTAACAAATTGTTTTGACAAGTTTTCAACTTCACACCATGGTAGGGGTATTTAAATGGAACACAAATCGCCTCCCATCGAGGCACCTAAATCAAGGCGCAAAACCTTCAAAATAAACGCGAACTCCATTAAATTCCCAACTATCCTTGCAAACTGCACAGCCATCCCTTGGAAAGTACAAAACTTTTCCAACTCACTCCATCCATCTTGGCATTCTCCGTTGCACTATCTCCAGCACTAGCACAGGAAATGAGCAAGGATTCGCTCCCATTTTTGGCAGTAAAGGAGCAGTAAACCAAAAATAAAACTTCGACTTGGGCTCTTAAAGTGTCCGAGAGTGGTAGTATCGCGCAACGCGCGTTGTTATTTATTTGGCGTGCACGCCTGTATCCATTTGGATGGATTTTATGACGCTGCTGTGGGCGATGTGTATCGCCCTCGATGGGTGGTGGCAATGGTGAATCTCTGTGAATCCTTGAGTTATGCGCTTCCGGTCGGGAATCGTTTCTTTTTATTTCGCTGCCATTTTTCTTGCGTTGCATTCCGTTGGCCACGGAGTCATAAACCATGGTCGACTGAATGGCATATCTCTGTTCCCCCACGCTGAGGGTGAGGGTGCTACTCCTCCAGCTGCATGCGGCTTCTAAGCCAAACCACAGTCGGTGGTGGCTATGGGTTTTCGGAATGCGCGCCTAAACCATGAAATGCCAAATGCAAGGACTTTGATTGTCATTGTTTGCGGGCTTGTGGCCCGGCGGCGGGGGCATGGGTATTATGCTAATTTCAACTGACGGATTGCATTGGTTGGCCAAATGAATGGTACTCTCTTGCTTTGTTGTGAGGCTTGGTGTCTATTTTATTTGCAATTGGCGGTTGCCTAAATACTACCGGTTTTGGAGTTTTAGACGAAATTGAAAGAATTTTCCAGGAGAGGAGATTACTTATACTACTGCATCCAGTGGTTCGTGAAATTGCCATTCGAGGATTAGGTTGAATATTTTATACAAGGGCAAGGGACAGCACGGCAGAGCCGAAGGATTTGGAAAAAGGCAAACTCTATGGATTTAGGGGGAAAAGTTTTATTAAAAATAGGTTTATCTACGGAGGGGGAAAGGTCAGCAGGATATCTCTGTATATCAAGTTTGTGCACACAACATACAAAGTCCTTTCAGATGGTACGAGAGGAGATGGAGAAAGGAGTATGGTTGAGGGATATTTGTTCCTTAATTTGCCTTTCAGAGAGCTTCCAATGCAAGTTATTCGAAATCTTGGCGTAATCCTTGGTGATTGGGGGATTCTATAGGTCAGTTCTAACTCATCCTACACGTTCTAGTCCGAGGTCATCAAACTTTTGAATGTTTTTGTTCGGTGCTTTGAACTTCGACCTTAAATAACTGCTGGGCATGATTCTAGGGGTCTTGGGAGGCATTTAACATCATTCTCTTGCAAGTTCGTCCATAGTTTCGTGCCGTCAATACATTATTATACAGATACCTTGAGAAATCTGCTTGTTACACGGGGTGAGTCCTTAAACCATGTCTTAAGGAAGGTCATCCCATATACCAAGTCTCTGATGGGATGACCCTACGTTAGAATAAAGATCTGCTGATGGCTTTCAACTGATCACCTTCTAATAGGAACACCGTTTGGCTAGTCTTTGAAAGAAAAATTGGCTTCTTTCTGATTCAACTCATCCTGCTACTAGAATAGTTTGTCCTTGCTTTAGTTAGTGTTGTACTTACTAGCTTTAGATGGCGCTACAGGCCGGGTCGGATCTAGGTCTCAACCAACAAGCATCTCCAGCCAGTTGCCTCCTATTTCGAACACCAAGTTAGTTGTTGAGGAGCCCTTCTATTGGAGCGTTCCACCTTAAGGGAGGTCTGTCTTTATTGTGCCGTCCCTCCTGTTAGGACTCGAGGACTCTAGAGACCGGAACACTGTAGTCCACACCCGCTCCATCATCTTAGTCGTTATATGAGGAGTCTAGCTCGATGCCACTGTACATCTCGTACAGCTCAAGCTGCTCTCTGTATATGCAGACGAAATGAGTTACGCATATGCCACCGAACCAGGCATGCAAATCCTGAATCTATATTCCCGTGGCACCATGAAAGTCTGATATTCTGATTCTTTGCATCCTGGGCACATACGAGCTTAACTGTGGGCCCGCTAGGTGTATTGGAAGGAGAACATTTTTCAGTCGAAAAATGAATGAAGAAACGGGTTTTGGTACAAAATTACCTTCTTAGCCCAATGAAGCCTTCCTAGGACCACTGACATCAAGCTTTATAACTCCGGTTTGGTCAATATCATAGGCACATGCATGCTTTTAAAAGATTTGGTGCGTCTTATGGTGCCGTGGGAGCTCTCAACAATTTTTTCAGGACGATGTTGAAGAAGTAACTATCTTGGAGAAGCCGCCTGCTTTTTTCACGATCATCCTGTGGTGAGTTTAACAGTAATGTCAAAGCTTGCCATAGCTCTGTTTCGCTAGTCTGTATAAATGTTGTCACAGGCACCTTTAAAATCGATAAAAGGTGGTGCGTATCGACTGAAATTCCTGGGCTTTTTCCAAGATCTCCTGAAGTCTATGTTGGACTTTTCTGACCTAAAATCACACAGAGATTTAGATCGACCAGATTGTGTGAACGAGTTTACTAGTTTAGACCCACTTAGGCCACAAAATGTCTTGTGATACTTGGATCTTTCTATATTGGCTTCCAGAGAAGTAGGATAGACATCAAAGAATGAGATTCACAGGGCTGGCTGAAGAAAATAACGACAGGGCTAGACAAGTGGAAATAGAGTTTTCCTCCCCTGTTTACTCCCAAAGAAATCATTCGAAGACAGGTCCAGCCTTTTAGTATGTTAGCCCGTCAGATAGTATCCCGTGAGGTCACTGACTACATAGCTGATCTGTGAACGTGTAAAAGTAACCAATCTGACATAAACTCCTGGTCCCGACTCAGATCATTTTTCGATCTACGGTTGATCCTTCTATGCAAGGAACGTGCAAACCTATGTTGCGTTAGTTCAGCAAAGTCTTTGATGCTATCTTCTCGTAACTATGTAGTCTCACTGCTTAAACCCTGACTTCAAAGGTTAAAAAGTACAACTAATGTGGCTGAGCACAGTGAATAGGAGGAGGACTTGGGACTTGTGCATCTACATAGCTACAGGTTGTGTGTCAGATACTTTCCACAAAATCATACTAATCCACTTGGATAAGATCCTGGAAAAAGGGGAGTTGAAGGGGGCTTGCAAAGTCTTGATAATAAATTGAAAGCAGATTGGGGAAGGCGTCCAATCCTATAGTGACTATTGTTGTATCCTACGGCTTCTCGTAGACACAAGGACATGCTTCCACTCAGGAATCTGCTACAACCTCGACAAATGAACTCTGCGAAGGCCGTACATTAGATGCAGTGGATGTCGCTTATAACGACCTCATTTCATTTGGTTGGTTCCATTATTTCGCCGGTTACAAAGTCCTCATTTTCATGGTTCCTTCACGGACGTTATAAGCGACTTGCACTGTATCTGATCCACAACCTTCACAGAGTATCATTTCAGAGGTAATTCTACTTTAGATGGTAGACATCATTTGGATGCATACTGATGTCCTGTAATCGGTTCTTAGTGTCTTAAACTCTGATCTTTCTATTAACGTGTCTCAAACGATGACGGAACCGAACTGGATATAGCCAGTCTACTAGGGAAAGCAAAATCTGCGTTTGGGATGATATCCACAGTTTGGCGTAGTAATGCGATTAGCTTAATCACCAAGCTACGACTGTTCCGTTCCAACGTTGAATCCGTGCTGCTATATGGATGTGGTATCTAGAGGGTGACCGTCACTATCACGAGGAAGCTGCAAACGTTCGTCAATAGTTGTCTTCGTATCTCTAACGAACAACTTTATCAGAGAATGGGCCATGAACGACGAAAGTGGCAGTGGATTGAGCATACTCTCCGAAAGGGTGACAGGTCCATTGCTAACCACGCGATGCAATGGAGCCCGCTTACTCAGGATGGCAGGATACGCGGCGGGCATAGGAGTACGTGGCGTAGAACAGTTGAGAAGGAAGCACGGCAACTGGGACAAAGTTGGGGAGAACTGAGGTACATTTCCATAAATCGCACACGATGGCGCGTAGGGGGGATACAGGACATTAGTAAGTAAGTTTCTATTAACTCGTCCAAGATTAATCTGGAAATACAAATATTTTGACCCATCGCAAGCTGGATTAGGTTTGGTTAGGGAAAAAGGTGTCCTTGTCGACCGTGGAAACCTAACCCCAGTCTTCGACGGCTGAACCAAGCCATCCGAATGGATGTTTGAAGAGTTTGCTCAGTTCCATGTCATAGATACTGATTGTCTTGACAGAAACATTTCCCTCGATAGTCATATCCACACCTTGCTTCCTTGCAGTGAATTCAGCTTGAAAAGGACTGATTTGCACGTTCAGGGTAAAGATGTTAACAGCGAAGAACTGTCTGTCAGAAGCTAGCTAAGCAGTGTTCCTCCATTGACTGAAACAGACTGTCACGTACATATATTCATCTGTCAATCCCTTGCCGAGAAGTTTAAGCCCTGAAACCTGCACTTTATATCCTTTTCTTAAAGTTTCATCGAAAAAAATCCTTACACTCGTAATTTCTTGCAAGGAAACCATTATGTTCATCCACAGTCTAGCTATCCTTCAAAGGATATTTGTAAAGCCAACAACTCCCTTCCGTGTGCGGTCATGCTCCTGGTTGACTACAAATAAACGAAACGAGTCTCGTTTTCGAAGCCAAAACCTAATTGAAATTCTTGAAAAGCTTCCTTCTGGTTTCATCCAGAGAATTGATTAAAGTGTGCTTGATTTGATTACCTCTTGCCGGCAAGCCTTAATCCAAATAATCCTTGCTGTCCTTCAAAATGGAAATCCACAAAGCATACCCAACTGCACATGGACTGCGCCATGTATAACCAAAAAAATCATTATCTCTCCTACCAAAGGCAAGAAAATATTAAAGGATAATCCTTCAATTTGAAATCCTTATTCTTAAATAATACACCTTCCTTCTTTATGACTGTGTGTGTTGGAATAATTTTAAGTCCCCCCTGCTCCGCACATCCCTCACCAGATGGTAGTTAGCAAAGGACTTAAATGCGTTACGGAAAATCTAGGACACATTTAGGCCTGTTCAAACAACTCTGTAGGCCTTAAAACGGAACGCTCCATCAAAGGAGGCACGTTTCAATGTCTTTGCACACAAATGAATAAAACTACACGAGGATGGCAAGCAAGATTGATCTCTCTCTCTCTTTCCACCTTCAGTGGGGATGGGGGTAGGGGTGGGGGCAGTTGGGTAAGGAAGAGTATCCTTTTTTTTTTTGTGTATCGGAAGCAATTCTCTCGCCATTACCAGTTTTTATAACACACCAGCACAAGGACAACCGGATGAATTTTTAAGCCCAAGTGTTGCTATCCACATCCTTTTCCGTTCGCAAAAATTGAAAACATCTGCCCAAATTGGGGACCAAATGAATTTATTCCTTTTACCCCCCTCTTATGGGGAAGGTCCTTGTGTTTTTTTTTTTTTTTTTGTTATGCTGGAGGATAGTCCATCAATTTACTTCACACCCACCCACTCACCCTTCTGATAGATTGCTAAATATTTTGATTGAATTTCGTCACAAATACCAGTGATTCTTCTATGTTAAGGACTTCCGTTCATCCATGTCCTTCGGCGCACTCGTATACATACACATATTCGTTCCTCATGTGACAGAACATCTTTTATGTACCTGAAGGGATGGGTATGCCCTGTTGTTCGGCTTAAGGTGAAGGATTGCTGTTTGCCGAAAGGATTCACACACTTTATAGGGATAATAATTTGATACGTGAAAAGTTTTGAGATACGAGCGGCAATACCAACGTTGTCAACGTTAGCGCGCGCGTGTGTGTTGATATTTGCTGTCCATGACCCATGTCAGTGAAGGATAACAATGTGGAGGGGGGGTGGGAGGTCCTTGTTCGGTTTTAAGATTCAAGTCAGGTTTTATTTGCCGCGCGCTCCTGATATGTAATCACGCAAACGGATGCGGGGCACCGCGTACTCTAGTCGAACACTTTTCCTTTTGTTGGGTGATTTGCATATTTCCTCTTGGCGCTCAGATGAATTGGCAGCGTGTGGCGGTTGGGGTGATGAAAATTGAAAATTTTGTAACAAATTTTTTAGTTGAAGCATACCTGAGGTGCTGGGTTTGGGGCAAAAGTTTTCAGATGAGTGGCTGCTTTATTGGATTATGTGATTGCTTAAGTGAGATCCTTTGTAGCGTGCCAACCCCGTTAATACGTTAGGAATCGTATTCTAGGAGAGAAAATGGATAAATTGGTTAGAGTACGTTTCTTGGGGAACTTTTGTGGTGGTTTCTGGCTTCAGCATGAGGTTTCTTTGGAGTGGAGTTGTGGAGTATCCTCTTTTTGCTCTTCAGTCAGCTCAAGGGGTTGTTTAAAGGCGCTTAAAGCCATAACTCCTTTGAGTATTATTGCACAGGAAGATATGCTTGTGCGTGTATCTTGTGATGCCTTGCCCACCTGGAGTTCGCTCTGGTGATGTTCAATGCCTAATAATGAACATTTATACTAAAGTCGTTTGTGACAATAGTTTAGGGGGGACGTTCTGGATCTAATCCAGCGAAAGAGTTTCGTAAATAAATGAAAAACCGTCCCAGTCAACTCAAGCGGGTTTGCTCTAAGAGCCTTACTCTCTCTAGATAGGGTGCTTGGCGCTGTAATAGCCTGTAAAGTATCTCTTGGTTATGCTTGACTTTACGATTGACAGGATGTGAAGAACGAACAGGTTTGTACGTGGCATTGACCCACACCTTATGACCAAACTAGACTTCTATAAACCAGACATCACTGCGACCATGGAACGTGACTGGGCTAACGAAGACCAATAGTCCAAATAAACCAAACTACAAACGTAAGATTAATATTGCCTGATGCCAACTTTTGTACTAGCTCCTCGGAAAATGTTGCAAGTAATGTCCTCATTAGGACCCCCGTAAGGTCGGGGTTTGTGATTTTAACAGAAAAAAGGAGAGATATTTTTAGGATGTGCGCAGCCTGTCCTGTGGGCTATAGCCCACCCATTTACTCACACATTTTTGGACTGAAAATTTTTCTGCTTCCAATACTCATACGCAGGAGATACTTCAGCCAGTTTGTGCCTATAATGCAAAGAAACGGAATATCGTGCTAGAATTGGGCTAGGAAAAGACATTTTTAGGATGTGCGTACTTGGTCCTGTGGGCTATAGCCCACCCATTTATTCACAGATTTTTGGACTGAACATTTTTCTGCTTCCAATACTCATACGGAGGAGATACTTCAGCTCGTTTGTGCCTGTAATGCACAGAAACAGAATTTCCTGCTAGAATTGGGCTAAGAAAAGATATTTTTTGGATGTGCGCGACTGGTCCTGTGGGCTATAGCCCACCCATTTATTCACACATTTTTGGACTGAACATTTTTCTGCTTCCAATACTCATACGGAGGAGATACTTCAGCTCGTTTGTGCCTGTAATGCACAGAAACAGAATTTCCTGCTAGAATTGGGCTAAGAAAAGATATTTTTTGGATGTGCGCGACTGGTCCTGTGGGCTATAGCCCACCCATTTATTCACACATTTTTGGACTGAAAATTTTTCTGCTTCCAATACTCATACGGAGGAGATACTTCAGCTCGTTTGTGCCTGTAATGCACAGAAACAGAATATCCTGCTAGAATAGGGCTAAGAAAAGGTATTTTTTGGATGTGCGTAGCTGGTCCTGTGGGCTATAGCCCACCCATTTATTCACACATTTTTGGACTGAAAATTTTTCTGCTTCCAATACTCATACGGAGGAGATACTTCAACTCGTTTGTGCCTTTAATGCACAGAAACAGAATATCCTGCTAGAATTGGGCTAAGAAAAGGTATTTTTTGGATGTGCGTAGCTGGTCCTGTGGGCTATAGCCCACCCATTTATTCACACATTTTTGGACTGAAAATTTTTCTGCTTCCAATACTCATACGGAGAAGATACTTCAGCTCGTTTGTGCCTATAATGCACAGAAACAGAATATCCTGCTAGAATTGGGCTAAGAAAAGGTATTTTTTGGATGTGCGTAGCTGGTCCTGTGGGCTATAGCCCACCCATTTATTCACACATTTTTGGACTGAAAATTTTTCTGCTTCCAATACTCATACGGAGAAGATACTTCAACTCGTTTGTGCCTTTAATGCACAGAAACAGAATATCCTGCTAGAATTGGGCTAAGAAAAGGTATTTTTTGGATGTGCGTAGCTGGTCCTGTGGGCTATAGCCCACCCATTTATTCACACATTTTTGGACTGAAAATTTTTCTGCTTCCAATACTCATACGGAGAAGATACTTCAACTCGTTTGTGCCTTTAATGCACAGAAACAGAATATCCTGCTAGAATTGGGCTAAGAAAAGGTATTTTTTGGATGTGCGTAGCTGGTCCTGTGGGCTATAGCCCACCCATTTATTCACACATTTTTGGACTGAAAATTTTTCTGCTTCCAATACTCATACGGAGAAGATACTTCAACTCGTTTGTGCCTTTAATGCACAGAAACAGAATATCCTGCTAGAATTGGGCTAAGAAAAGGTATTTTTTGGATGTGCGTAGCTGGTCCTGTGGGCTATAGCCCACCCATTTATTCACACATTTTTGGACTGAACATTTTTCTGCTTCCAATACTCATACGGAGGAGATACTTCAACTCGTTTGTGCCTTTAATGCACAGAAACAGAATATCCTGCTAGAATTGGGCTAAGAAAAGGTATTTTTTGGATGTGCGTAGCTGGTCCTGTGGGCTATAGCCCACCCATTTATTCACACATTTTTGGACTGAAAATTTTTCTGCTTCCAATACTCATACGGAGAAGATACTTCAGCTCGTTTGTGCCTGTAATGCACAGAAACAGAATATCCTGCTAGAATAGGGCTAAGAAAAGGTATTTTTTGGATGTGCGCGGCTGGTCCTGTGGGCTATAGCCCACCCATTTATTCACACATTTTTGGACTGAAAATTTTTCTGCTTCCAATACTCATACGGAGAAGATACTTCAGCTCGTTTGTGCCTATAATGCACAGAAACAGAATATCCTGCTAGAATTGGGCTAAGAAAAGGTATTTTTTGGATGTGCGCGGCTGGTCCTGTGGGCTATAGCCCACCCATTTATTCACACATTTTTGGACTGAAAATTTTTCTGCTTCCAATACTCATACGGAGAAGATACTTCAGCTCGTTTGTGCCTGTAATGCACAGAAACAGAATATCCTGCTAGAATAGGGCTAAGAAAAGGTATTTTTTGGATGTGCGTAGCTGGTCCTGTGGGCTATAGCCCACCCATTTATTCACACATTTTTGGACTGAAAATTTTTCTGCTTCCAATACTCATACGGAGGAGATACTTCAACTCGTTTGTGCCTGTAATGCACAGAAACAGAATATCCTGCTAGAATTGGGCTAAGAAAAGATATTTTTTGGATGTGCGCGGCTGGTCCTGTGGGCTATAGCCCACCGATTTATTCACACATTTTTGGACTGAAAATTTTTCTGCTTCCAATACTCATACGGAGGAGATACTTCAGCTCGTTTGTGCCTGTAATGCACAGAAACAGAATATCCTGCTAGAATTGGGCTAAGAAAAGATATTTTTTGGATGTGCGCGGCTGGTCCTGTGGGCTATAGCCCACCGATTTATTCACACATTTTTGGACTGAAAATTTTTCTGCTTCCAATACTCATACGGAGGAGATACTTCAGCTCGTTTGTGCCTGTAATGCACAGAAACAGAATATCCTGTTAGAATTGGGCTAAGAAAAGATATTTTTAGGATGTGCGCAGCTGGTCCTGTGGGCTATAGCCCACCCATCTATTCACACATTTTTGGACTGAAAATTTTTCTGCTTCCAATACTCATACAGACGAGATACTTCAGCTCGTTTGTGCATATAATGCACAGAAACAGAATATCCTGCTAGAATTGGGCTAAGAAAAGATATTTTTCGGATGTGCGCGGCTGGTCCTGTGGGCTATAGCCCACCCATCTATTCACACATTTTTGGACTGAAAAATTGTCTGCTTCCAATACTCATACAGACGAGATACTTCAGCTCGTTTGTGCATATAATGCACAGAAACAGAATATCCTGCTAGAATTGGGCTAAGAAAAGATATTTTTTGGATGTGCGCGGCTGGTCCTGTGGGCTATAGCCCACCGATTTATTCACACATTTTTGGACTGAAAATTTTTCTGCTTCCAATACTCATACGGAGAAGATACTTCAGCTCGTTTGTGCCTGTAATGCACAGAAACAGAATATCCTGCTAGAATTGGGCTAAGAAAAGATATTTTTAGGATGTGCGCAGCTGGTCCTGTGGGCTATAGCCCACCCATTTATTCACACATTTTTGGACTGCAAATTTTTCTGCTTCCAATACTCATACGGAGGAGATACTTCAGCTCGTTTGTGCCTGTAATGCACAGAAACAGAATATCCTGCTAGAATTGGGCTAAGAAAAGATATTTTTTGGATGTGCGCGGCTGGTCCTGTGGGCTATAGCCCACCGATTTATTCACACATTTTTAGACTGAAAATTTTTCTGCTTCCAATACTCATACGGAGGAGATACTTCAACTCGTTTGTGCCTGTAATGCACAGAAACAGAATATCCTGCTAGAATTGGGCTAAGAAAAGATATTTTTTGGATGTGCGCGGCTGGTCCTGTGGGCTATAGCCCACCCATTTATTCACACATTTTTGGACTGAAAATTTTTCTGCTTCCAATACTCATACGGAGGAGATACTTCAACTCGTTTGTGCCTTTAATGCACAGAAACAGAATATCCTGCTAGAATTGGGCTAAGAAAAGGTATTTTTTGGATGTGCGTAGCTGGTCCTGTGGGCTATAGCCCACCCATTTATTCACACATTTTTGGACTGAAAATTTTTCTGCTTCCAATACTCATACGGAGGAGATACTTCAGCTCGTTTGTGCCTGTAATGCACAGAAACAGAATATCCTGCTAGAATAGGGCTAAGAAAAGGTATTTTTTGGATGTGCGTAGCTGGTCCTGTGGGCTATAGCCCACCCATTTATTCACACATTTTTGGACTGAACATTTTTCTGCTTCCAATACTCATACGGAGGAGATACTTCAGCTCGTTTGTGCCTGTAATGCACAGAAACAGAATATCCTGCTAGAATAGGGCTAAGAAAAGGTATTTTTTGGATGTGCGTAGCTGGTCCTGTGGGCTATAGCCCACCCATTTATTCACACATTTTTGGACTGAAAATTTTTCTGCTTCCAATACTCATACGGAGGAGATACTTCAACTCGTTTGTGCCTGTAATGCACAGAAACAGAATATCCTGTTAGAATTGGGCTAAGAAAAGATATTTCAAGGATGTGCGTAGCTGGTCCTGTGGGCTATAGCCCACCCATTTATTCACACATTTTTGGACTGAAAATTTTTCTGCTTCCAATACTCATACGGAGGATATACTTCAGCTCGTTTGTGCCTATAATGCACAGAAACAGAATATCCTGCTAGAATTGGGCTAAGAAAAGATATTTTTTGGATGTGCGCAGCTGGTCCTGTGGGCTATAGCCCACCGATTTATTCACACATTTTTGGACTGAAAATTTTTCTGCTTCCAATACTCATACGGAGGAGATACTTCAGCTCGTTTGTGCCTGTAATGCACAGAAACAGAATATCCTGCTAGAATTGGGCTAAGAAAAGATATTTTTTGGATGTGCGCGGCTGGTCCTGTGGGCTATAGCCCACCCATTTATTCACACATTTTTGGACTGAAAATTTTTCTGCTTCCAATACTCATACAGACGAGATACTTCAGCTCGTTTGTGCATATAATGCACAGAAACAGAATATCCTGCTAGAATTGGGCTAAGAAAAGATATTTTTTGGATGTGCGCGGCTGGCCCTGTGGGCTATATCTTTTCTTAGCCCAATTCTAGCAGGAAATTCTGTTTCTGTGCATTACAGGCACAAACGGGCTGAAGTATCTCCTCCGTATGAGTATTGGAAGCAGAAAAATTTTCAGTCCAAAAATGTGTGAATAAATCGGTGGGCTATAGCCCACAGGACCAGCCGCACACATCCAAAAAATATCTTTTCTTAGCCCAATTCTAGCAGGATATTCTGTTTCTGTGCATTACAGGCACAAACGAGCTGAAGTATCTCCTCCGTATGAGTATTGTAAGCAGACAAATTTTCTGTCCAAAAATGTGTGAATAAATGGGTGGGCTATAGCCCACAGGACCAGCCGCGCACATCCAAAAAATATCTTTTCTTAGCCCAATTCTAACAGGATATTCTGTTTCTGTGCATTACAGGCACAAATGAGCTGAAGTATCTCCTCCGTATGAGTATTGTAAGCAGAAAAATTTTCAGTCCAAAAATGTGTGAATAAATGGGTGGGCTATAGCCCACAGGACCAGCCGCGCACATCCAAAAAATATCTTTTCTTAGCCCAATTCTAACAGGATATTCTGTTTCTGTGCATTACAGGCACAAACGAGCTGAAGTATCTCCTCCGTATGAGTATTGCAAGCAGAAAAATTTTCAGTCCAAAAATGTGTGAATAAATCGGTGGGCTATAGCCTACAGGACCAGCTACGCACATCCTATAAATATCTTTTCTTAGCCCAATTCTAGCAGGATATTCTGTTTCTGTGCATTATATGCACAAACGGGCTGAAGTATCTCCTCCGTATGAGTATTGGAAGCAGAAAAATTTTCAGTCCAAAAATGTGTGAATAAATGGGTGGGCTATAGCCCACAGGACCAGCCGCGCACATCCAAAAAATATCTTTTCTTAGCCCAATTCTAACAGGATATTCTGTTTCTGTGCATTACGGTCACAAACGAGCTGAAGTATCTCCTCCGTATGAGTATTGCAAGCAGAAAAATTTTCAGTCCAAAAATGTGTGAATAAATCGGTGGGCTATAGCCCACAGGACCAGCTACGCACATCCTATAAATATCTTTTCTTAGCCCAATTCTAGCAGGATATTCTGTTTCTGTGCATTATATGCACAAACGAGCTGAAGTATCTCGTCTGTATGAGTATTGGAAGCAGACAATTTTTCAGTCCAAAAATGTGTGAATAGATGGGTGGGCTATAGCCCACAGGGCCAGCCGCGCACATCCAAAAAATATCTTTTCTTAGCCCAATTCTAGCAGGATATTCTGTTTCTGTGCATTACAGGCACAAACGAGCTGAAGTATCTCCTCCGTATGAGTATTGGAAGCAGAAAAATTTTCAGTCCAAAAATGTGTGAATAAATCGGTGGGCTATAGCCCACAGGACCAGCCGCGCACATCCAAAAAATATCTTTTCTTAGCCCAATTCTAGCAGGATATTCTGTTTCTGTGCATTACAGGCACAAACGAGCTGAAGTATCTCCTCCGTATGAGTATTGGAAGCAGAAAAATTTTCAGTCCAAAAATGTGTGAATAAATGGGTGGGCTATAGCCCACAGGACCAGCCGCGCACATCCAAAAAATATCTTTTCTTAGCCCAATTCTAACAGGATATTCTGTTTCTGTGCATTACAGGCACAAACGAGCTGAAGTATCTCCTCCGTATGAGTATTGCAAGCAGAAAAATTTTCAGTCCAAAAATGTGTGAATAAATCGGTGGGCTATAGCCCACAGGACCAGCTACGCACATCCTATAAATATCTTTTCTTAGCCCAATTCTAACAGGATATTCTGTTTCTGTGCATTACGGTCACAAACGAGCTGAAGTATCTCCTCCGTATGAGTATTGCAAGCAGAAAAATTTTCAGTCCAAAAATGTGTGAATAAATCGGTGGGCTATAGCCCACAGGACCAGCTACGCACATCCTATAAATATCTTTTCTTAGCCCAATTCTAGCAGGATATTCTGTTTCTGTGCATTATATGCACAAACGGGCTGAAGTATCTCCTCCGTATGAGTATTGGAAGCAGAAAAATTTTCAGTCCAAAAATGTGTGAATAAATCGGTGGGCTATAGCCCACAGGACCAGCTACGCACATCCTATAAATATCTTTTCTTAGCCCAATTCTAACAGGATATTCTGTTTCTGTGCATTACAGGCACAAACGAGCTGAAGTATCTCCTCCGTATGAGTATTGCAAGCAGAAAAATTTTCAGTCCAAAAATGTGTGAATAAATCGGTGGGCTATAGCCTACAGGACCAGCTACGCACATCCTATAAATATCTTTTCTTAGCCCAATTCTAGCAGGATATTCTGTTTCTGTGCATTATATGCACAAACGGGCTGAAGTATCTCCTCCGTATGAGTATTGGAAGCAGAAAAATTTTCAGTCCAAAAATGTGTGAATAAATGGGTGGGCTATAGCCCACAGGACCAGCCGCGCACATCCTATAAATATCTTTTCTTAGCCCAATTCTAGCAGGATATTCTGTTTCTGTGCATTATATGCACAAACGGGCTGAAGTATCTCCTCCGTATGAGTATTGGAAGCAGAAAAATTTTCAGTCCAAAAATGTGTGAATAAATGGGTGGGCTATTGCCCACAGGACCAGCCGCGCACATCCAAAAAATATCTTTTCTTAGCCCAATTCTAGCAGGATATTCTGTTTCTGTGCATTATATGCACAAACGGGCTGAAGTATCTCCTCCGTTTGAGTATTGGAAGCAGAAAAATTTTCAGTCCAAAAATGTGTGAATAAATCGGTGGGCTATAGCCCACAGGACCAGCCGCGCACATCCTATAAATATCTTTTCTTAGCCCAATTCTAGCAGGATATTCTGTTTCTGTGCATTATATGCACAAACGGGCTGAAGTATCTCCTCCGTTTGAGTATTGGAAGCAGAAAAATTTTCAGTCCAAAAATGTGTGAATAAATGGGTGGGCTATTGCCCACAGGACCAGCCGCGCACATCCAAAAAATATCTTTTCTTAGCCCAATTCTAGCAGGAAATTCTGTTTCTGTGCATTATAGGCACAAACGGGCTGAAGTATCTCCTCCGTATGAGTATTGGAAGCAGAAAAATTTTCAGTCCAAAAATGTGTGAATAAATGGGTGGGCTATTGCCCACAGGACCAGCCGCGCACATCCAAAAAATATCTTTTCTTAGCCCAATTCTAACAGGATATTCTGTTTCTGTGCATTACAGGCACAAACGAGCTGAAGTATCTCCTCCGTATGAGTATTGGAAGCAGAAAAATTTTCAGTCCAAAAATGTGTGAATAAATGGGTGGGCTATTGCCCACAGGACCAGCCGCGCACATCCAAAAAATATCTTTTCTTAGCCCAATTCTAACAGGATATTCTGTTTCTGTGCATTACAGGCACAAACGAGCTGAAGTATCTCCTCCGTATGAGTATTGGAAGCAGAAAAATTTTCAGTCCAAAAATGTGTGAATAAATCGGTGGGCTATAGCCCACAGGACCAACCGCGCACATCCAAAAAATATCTTTTCTTAGCCCAATTCTAGCAGGAAATTCTGTTTCTGTGCATTACAGGCACAAACGAGATGAAGTATCTCCTCCGTATGAGTATTGGAAGCAGAAAAATTTTCAGTCCAAAAATGTGTGAATAAATCGGTGGGCTATAGCCCACAGGACCAGCCGCGCACATCCTAAAAATATCTTTTCTTAGCCCAATTCTAGCAGGAAATTCTGTTTCTGTGCATTACAGGCACAAACGAGATGAAGTATCTCCTCCGTATGAGTATTGGAAGCAGAAAAATTTTCAGTCCAAAAATGTGTGAATAAATCGGTGGGCTATAGCCCACAGGACCAGCCGCGCACATCCTAAAAATATCTTTTCTTAGCCCAATTCTAGCAGGAAATTCTGTTTCTGTGCATTACAGGCACAAACGAGCTGAAGTATCTCCTCCGTATGAGTATTGGAAGCAGAAAAATGTTCAGTCCAAAAATGTGTGAATAAATGGGTGGGCTATAGCCCACAGGACCAGCCGCGAACATCCTAAAAATATCTTTTCTTAGCCCAATTCTAACAGGATATTCTGTTTCTGTGCATTACAGGCACAAACGAGATGAAGTATCTCCTCCGTATGAGTATTGGAAGCAGAAAAATTTTCAGTCCAAAAATGTGTGAATAAATCGGTGGGCTATAGCCCACAGGACCAGCCGCGCACATCCTAAAAATATCTTTTCTTAGCCCAATTCTAGCAGGAAATTCTGTTTCTGTGCATTACAGGCACAAACGAGCTGAAGTATCTCCTCCGTATGAGTATTGGAAGCAGAAAAATGTTCAGTCCAAAAATGTGTGAATAAATGGGTGGGCTATAGCCCACAGGACCAGCCGCGCACATCCTAAAAATATCTTTTCTTAGCCCAATTCTAGCAGGATATTCTGTTTCTGTGCATTATAGGCACAAACGAGCTGAAGTATCTCCTCCGTATGAGTATTGGAAGCAGAAAAATTTTCAGTCCAAAAATGTGTGAATAAATCGGTGGGCTATAGCCCACAGGACCAGCCGCGCACATCCAAAAAATATCATTTCTTAGCTCAATTCTAGCAGGAAATTCTGTTTCTGTGCATTACAGGCACAAACGAGCTGAAGTATCTCCTCCGTATGAGTATTGGAAGCAGAAAAATTTTCAGTCCAAAAATGTGTGAATAAATCGGTGGGCTATAGCCCACAGGACCAGCCGCGCACATCCAAAAAATATCATTTCTTAGCTCAATTCTAGCAGGAAATTCTGTTTCTGTGCATTACAGGCACAAACGAGCTGAAGTGGTGGGCTATAGCCCACAGGACCAGCCGCGCACATCCTAAAAATATCTTTTCTTAGCCCAATTCTAGCAGGATATTCTGTTTCTGTGCATTATAGGCACAAACGAGCTGAAGTATCTCCTCCGTATGAGTATTGGAAGCAGAAAAATTTTCAGTCCAAAAATGTGTGAATAAATCGGTGGGCTATAGCCCACAGGACCAGCCGCGCACATCCAAAAAATATCATTTCTTAGCTCAATTCTAGCAGGAAATTCTGTTTCTGTGCATTACAGGCACAAACGAGCTGAAGTGGTGGGCTATAGCCCACAGGACCAGCCGCGCACATCCTAAAAATATCTTTTCCTAGCCCAATTCTAACAGGATATTCTGTTTCTGTGCATTACAGGCAGAAACGAGCTGAAGTATCTCCTCCGTATGAGTATTGGAAGCAGAAAAATTTTCAGTCCAAAAATGTGTGAATAAATGGGTGGGCTATAGCCCACAGGACCAGCCGCGCACATCCTAAAAATATCTTTTCTTAGCCCAATTCTAGCAGGATATTCTGTTTCTGTGCATTATAGGCACAAACGAGCTGAAGTATCTCCTCCGTATGAGTATTGGAAGCAGAAAAATTTTCAGTCCAAAAATGTGTGAATAAATCGGTGGGCTATAGCCCACAGGACCAGCCGCGCACATCCAAAAAATATCATTTCTTAGCTCAATTCTAGCAGGAAATTCTGTTTCTGTGCATTACAGGCACAAACGAGCTGAAGTATCTCCTCCGTATGAGTATTGGAAGCAGAAAAATTTTCAGTCCAAAAATGTGTGAATAAATGGGTGGGCTATAGCCCACAGGACCAGCCGCGCACATCCTAAAAATATCTTTTCTTAGCCCAATTCTAGCAGGATATTCTGTTTCTGTGCATTATAGGCACAAACGAGCTGAAGTATCTCCTCCGTATGAGTATTGGAAGCAGAAAAATTTTCAGTCCAAAAATGTGTGAATAAATGGGTGGGCTATAGCCCACAGGACCAGTCGCGCACATCCAAAAAATATCTTTTCTTAGCCCAATTCTAGCAGGAAATTCTGTTTCTGTGCATTACAGGCACAAACGAGCTGAAGTATCTCCTCCGTATGAGTATTGGAAGCAGAAAAATTTTCAGTCCAAAAATGTGTGAATAAATCGGTGGGCTATAGCCCACAGGACCAGCTACGCACATCCTATAAATATCTTTTCTTAGCCCAATTCTAACAGGATATTCTGTTTCTGTGCATTACGGTCACAAACGAGCTGAAGTATCTCCTCCGTATGAGTATTGCAAGCAGAAAAATTTTCAGTCCAAAAATGTGTGAATAAATCGGTGGGCTATAGCCCACAGGACCAGCTACGCACATCCTATAAATATCTTTTCTTAGCCCAATTCTAACAGGATATTCTGTTTCTGTGCATTACAGGCACAAACGAGCTGAAGTATCTCCTCCGTATGAGTATTGGAAGCAGAAAAATTTTCAGTCCAAAAATGTGTGAATAAATGGGTGGGCTATAGCCCACAGGACCAGCCGCGCACATCCTATAAATATCTTTTCTTAGCCCAATTCTAGCAGGATATTCTGTTTCTGTGCATTATATGCACAAACGGGCTGAAGTATCTCCTCCGTATGAGTATTGGAAGCAGAAAAATTTTCAGTCCAAAAATGTGTGAATAAATGGGTGGGCTATTGCCCACAGGACCAGCCGCGCACATCCAAAAAATATCTTTTCTTAGCCCAATTCTAGCAGGATATTCTGTTTCTGTGCATTATATGCACAAACGGGCTGAAGTATCTCCTCCGTTTGAGTATTGGAAGCAGAAAAATTTTCAGTCCAAAAATGTGTGAATAAATGGGTGGGCTATTGCCCACAGGACCAGCCGCGCACATCCAAAAAATATCTTTTCTTAGCCCAATTCTAACAGGATATTCTGTTTCTGTGCATTACAGGCACAAACGAGCTGAAGTATCTCCTCCGTATGAGTATTGGAAGCAGAAAAATTTTCAGTCCAAAAATGTGTGAATAAATGGGTGGGCTATTGCCCACAGGACCAGCCGCGCACATCCAAAAAATATCTTTTCTTAGCCCAATTCTAACAGGATATTCTGTTTCTGTGCATTACAGGCACAAACGAGCTGAAGTATCTCCTCCGTATGAGTATTGGAAGCAGAAAAATTTTCAGTCCAAAAATGTGTGAATAAATCGGTGGGCTATAGCCCACAGGACCAGCCGCGCACATCCTAAAAATATCTTTTCTTAGCCCAATTCTAGCAGGAAATTCTGTTTCTGTGCATTACAGGCACAAACGAGATGAAGTATCTCCTCCGTATGAGTATTGGAAGCAGAAAAATTTTCAGTCCAAAAATGTGTGAATAAATCGGTGGGCTATAGCCCACAGGACCAGCCGCGCACATCCTAAAAATATCTTTTCTTAGCCCAATTCTAGCAGGAAATTCTGTTTCTGTGCATTACAGGCACAAACGAGATGAAGTATCTCCTCCGTATGAGTATTGGAAGCAGAAAAATTTTCAGTCCAAAAATGTGTGAATAAATCGGTGGGCTATAGCCCACAGGACCAGCCGCGCACATCCTAAAAATATCTTTTCTTAGCCCAATTCTAGCAGGAAATTCTGTTTCTGTGCATTACAGGCACAAACGAGCTGAAGTATCTCCTCCGTATGAGTATTGGAAGCAGAAAAATGTTCAGTCCAAAAATGTGTGAATAAATGGGTGGGCTATAGCCCACAGGACCAGCCGCGAACATCCTAAAAATATCTTTTCTTAGCCCAATTCTAACAGGATATTCTGTTTCTGTGCATTACAGGCACAAACGAGATGAAGTATCTCCTCCGTATGAGTATTGGAAGCAGAAAAATTTTCAGTCCAAAAATGTGTGAATAAATCGGTGGGCTATAGCCCACAGGACCAGCCGCGCACATCCTAAAAATATCTTTTCTTAGCCCAATTCTAGCAGGAAATTCTGTTTCTGTGCATTACAGGCACAAACGAGCTGAAGTATCTCCTCCGTATGAGTATTGGAAGCAGAAAAATGTTCAGTCCAAAAATGTGTGAATAAATGGGTGGGCTATAGCCCACAGGACCAGCCGCGCACATCCTAAAAATATCTTTTCTTAGCTCAATTCTAGCAGGAAATTCTGTTTCTGTGCATTATAGGCACAAACGAGCTGAAGTATCTCCTCCGTATGAGTATTGGAAGCAGAAAAATTTTCAGTCCAAAAATGTGTGAATAAATGGGTGGGCTATAGCCCACAGGACCAGCCGCGCACATCCTAAAAATATCTTTTCTTAGCCCAATTCTAGCAGGATATTCTGTTTCTGTGCATTATAGGCACAAACGAGCTGAAGTATCTCCTCCGTATGAGTATTGGAAGCAGAAAAATTTTCAGTCCAAAAATGTGTGAATAAATCGGTGGGCTATAGCCCACAGGACCAGCCGCGCACATCCAAAAAATATCATTTCTTAGCTCAATTCTAGCAGGAAATTCTGTTTCTGTGCATTACAGGCACAAACGAGCTGAAGTGGTGGGCTATAGCCCACAGGACCAGCCGCGCACATCCTAAAAATATCTTTTCCTAGCCCAATTCTAACAGGATATTCTGTTTCTGTGCATTACAGGCAGAAAAGAGCTGAAGTATCTCCTCCGTATGAGTATTGGAAGCAGAAAAATTTTCAGTCCAAAAATGTGTGAATAAATGGGTGGGCTATAGCCCACAGGACCAGCCGCGCACATCCTAAAAATATCTTTTCTTAGCCCAATTCTAGCAGGATATTCTGTTTCTGTGCATTATAGGCACAAACGAGCTGAAGTATCTCCTCCGTATGAGTATTGGAAGCAGAAAAATTTTCAGTCCAAAAATGTGTGAATAAATCGGTGGGCTATAGCCCACAGGACCAGCCGCGCACATCCAAAAAATATCATTTCTTAGCTCAATTCTAGCAGGAAATTCTGTTTCTGTGCATTACAGGCACAAACGAGCTGAAGTATCTCCTCCGTATGAGTATTGGAAGCAGAAAAATTTTCAGTCCAAAAATGTGTGAATAAATGGGTGGGCTATAGCCCACAGGACCAGCCGCGCACATCCTAAAAATATCTTTTCTTAGCCCAATTCTAGCAGGATATTCTGTTTCTGTGCATTATAGGCACAAACGAGCTGAAGTATCTCCTCCGTATGAGTATTGGAAGCAGAAAAATTTTCAGTCCAAAAATGTGTGAATAAATCGGTGGGCTATAGCCCACAGGACCAGCCGCGCACATCCAAAAAATATCATTTCTTAGCTCAATTCTAGCAGGAAATTCTGTTTCTGTGCATTACAGGCACAAACGAGCTGAAGTGGTGGGCTATAGCCCACAGGACCAGCCGCGCACATCCTAAAAATATCTTTTCCTAGCCCAATTCTAACAGGATATTCTGTTTCTGTGCATTACAGGCAGAAACGAGCTGAAGTATCTCCTCCGTATGAGTATTGGAAGCAGAACAATTTTCAGTCCAAAAATGTGTGAATAAATGGGTGGGCTATAGCCCACAGGACCAGTCGCGCACATCCAAAAAATATCTTTTCTTAGCCCAATTCTAGCAGGAAATTCTGTTTCTGTGCATTACAGGCACAAACGAGCTGAAGTATCTCCTCCGTATGAGTATTGGAAGCAGAAAAATTTTCAGTCCAAAAATGTGTGAATAAATCGGTGGGCTATAGCCCACAGGACCAACCGCGCACATCCAAAAAATATCTTTTCTTAGCCCAATTCTAGCAGGAAATTCTGTTTCTGTGCATTACAGGCACAAACGAGATGAAGTATCTCCTCCGTATGAGTATTGGAAGCAGAAAAATTTTCAGTCCAAAAATGTGTGAATAAATCGGTGGGCTATAGCCCACAGGACCAGCCGCGCACATCCTAAAAATATCTTTTCTTAGCCCAATTCTAGCAGGAAATTCTGTTTCTGTGCATTACAGGCACAAACGAGCTGAAGTATCTCCTCCGTATGAGTATTGGAAGCAGAAAAATGTTCAGTCCAAAAATGTGTGAATAAATGGGTGGGCTATAGCCCACAGGGCCAGCCGCGCACATCCAAAAAATATCTTTTCTTAGCCCAATTCTAGCAGGAAATTCTGTTTCTGTGCATTACAGGCACAAACGAGCTGAAGTGGTGGGCTATAGCCCACAGGACCAGCCGCGCACATCCTAAAAATATCTTTTCTTAGCCCAATTCTAGCAGGATATTCTGTTTCTGTGCATTATAGGCACAAACGAGCTGAAGTATCTCCTCCGTATGAGTATTGGAAGCAGAAAAATTTTCAGTCCAAAAATGTGTGAATAAATGGGTGGGCTATAGCCCACAGGACCAGCCGCGCACATCCTAAAAATATCTTTTCTTAGCCCAATTCTAGCAGGATATTCTGTTTCTGTGCATTATAGGCACAAACGAGCTGAAGTATCTCCTCCGTATGAGTATTGGAAGCAGAAAAATTTTCAGTCCAAAAATGTGTGAATAAATGGGTGGGCTATAGCCCACAGGACCAGTCGCGCACATCCAAAAAATATCATTTCTTAGCTCAATTCTAGCAGGAAATTCTGTTTCTGTGCATTACAGGCACAAACGAGCTGAAGTATCTCCTCCGTATGAGTATTGGAAGCAGAAAAATTTTCAGTCCAAAAATGTGTGAATAAATGGGTGGGCTATAGCCCACAGGACCAGTCGCGCACATCCAAAAAATATCTTTTCCTAGCCCAATTCTAACAGGATATTCTGTTTCTGTGCATTACAGGCAGAAACGAGCTGAAGTATCTCCTCCGTATGAGTATTGGAAGCAGAAAAATTTTCAGTCCAAAAATGTGTGAATAAATCGGTGGGCTATAGCCCACAGGACCAGCCGCGCACATCCAAAAAATATCTTTTCCTAGCCCAATTCTAACAGGATATTCTGTTTCTGTGCATTACAGGCAGAAACGAGCTGAAGTATCTCCTCCGTATGAGTATTGGAAGCAGAAAAATTTTCAGTCCAAAAATGTGTGAATAAATCGGTGGGCTATAGCCCACAGGACCAGCCGCGCACATCCTAAAAATATCTTTTCTTAGCCCAATTCTAACAGGATATTCTGTTTCTGTGCAACACAGGCACAAACGAGCTTAAGTATCTATTCCGTATGAGTATTGGAAGCAGAAAAATTTTCAGTCCAAAAATGTGTGAATAAATGGGTGGGCTATAGCCCACAGGACCAGCCGCGCACATCCTAAAAATATCTTTTCTTAGCCCAATTCTAGCAGGATATTCTGTTTCTGTGCATTATAGGCACAAACGAGCTGAAGTATCTCCTCCGTATGAGTATTGGAAGCAGAAAAATTTTCAGTCCAAAAATGTGTGAATAAATGGGTGGGCTATAGCCCACAGGACCAGCCGCGCACATCCTAAAAATATCTTTTCTTAGCCCAATTCTAGCAGGATATTCTGTTTCTGTGCATTATAGGCACAAACGAGCTGAAGTATCTCCTCCGTATGAGTATTGGAAGCAGAAAAATTTTCAGTCCAAAAATGTGTGAATAAATGGGTGGGCTATAGCCCACAGGACCAGTCGCGCACATCCAAAAAATATCATTTCTTAGCTCAATTCTAGCAGGAAATTCTGTTTCTGTGCATTACAGGCACAAACGAGCTGAAGTATCTCCTCCGTATGAGTATTGGAAGCAGAAAAATTTTCAGTCCAAAAATGTGTGAATAAATGGGTGGGCTATAGCCCACAGGACCAGTCGCGCACATCCAAAAAATATCTTTTCCTAGCCCAATTCTAACAGGATATTCTGTTTCTGTGCATTACAGGCAGAAACGAGCTGAAGTATCTCCTCCGTATGAGTATTGGAAGCAGAAAAATTTTCAGTCCAAAAATGTGTGAATAAATCGGTGGGCTATAGCCCACAGGACCAGCCGCGCACATCCAAAAAATATCTTTTCCTAGCCCAATTCTAACAGGATATTCTGTTTCTGTGCATTACAGGCAGAAACGAGCTGAAGTATCTCCTCCGTATGAGTATTGGAAGCAGAAAAATTTTCAGTCCAAAAATGTGTGAATAAATGGGTGGGCTATAGCCCACAGGACCAGTCGCGCACATCCAAAAAATATCTTTTCCTAGCCCAATTCTAACAGGATATTCTGTTTCTGTGCATTACAGGCAGAAACGAGCTGAAGTATCTCCTCCGTATGAGTATTGGAAGCAGAAAAATTTTCAGTCCAAAAATGTGTAAATAAATCGGTGGGCTATAGCCCACAGGACCAGCCGCGCACATCCAAAAAATATCATTTCTTAGCTCAATTCTAGCAGGAAATTCTGTTTCTGTGCATTACAGGCACAAACGAGCTGAAGTATCTCCTCCGTATGAGTATTGGAAGCAGAAAAATTTTCAGTCCAAAAATGTGTGAATAAATGGGTGGGCTATAGCCCACAGGACCAGCCGCGAACATCCTAAAAATATCTTTTCTTAGCCCAATTCTAACAGGATATTCTGTTTCTGTGCAACACAGGCACAAACGAGCTTAAGTATCTATTCCGTATGAGTATTGGAAGCAGAAAAATTTTCAGTCCAAAAATGTGTGAATAAATCGGTGGGCTATAGCCCACAGGACCAGCCGCGCACATCCAAAAAATATCATTTCTTAGCTCAATTCTAGCAGGAAATTCTGTTTCTGTGCATTACAGGCACAAACGAGCTGAAGTATCTCCTCCGTATGAGTATTGGAAGCAGAAAAATTTTCAGTCCAAAAATGTGTGAATAAATCGGTGGGCTATAGCCCACAGGACCAGCCGCGCACATCCAAAAAATATCATTTCTTAGCTCAATTCTAGCAGGAAATTCTGTTTCTGTGCATTACAGGCACAAACGAGCTGAAGTATCTCCTCCGTATGAGTATTGGAAGCAGAAAAATTTTCAGTCCAAAAATGTGTGAATAAATGGGTGGGCTATAGCCCACAGGACCAGCCGCGAACATCCTAAAAATATCTTTTCTTAGCCCAATTCTAACAGGATATTCTGTTTCTGTGCAACACAGGCACAAACGAGCTTAAGTATCTATTCCGTATGAGTATTGGAAGCAGAAAAATTTTCAGTCCAAAAATGTGTGAATAAATCGGTGGGCTATAGCCCACAGGACCAGCCGCGCACATCCAAAAAATATCATTTCTTAGCTCAATTCTAGCAGGAAATTCTGTTTCTGTGCATTACAGGCACAAACGAGCTGAAGTATCTCCTCCGTATGAGTATTGGAAGCAGAAAAATTTTCAGTCCAAAAATGTGTGAATAAATGGGTGGGCTATAGCCCACAGGACCAGCTGCGCACATCCTAAAAATATCTTTTCTTAGCCCAATTCTAGCAGGAAATTCTGTTTCTGTGCATTACAGGCACAAACGAGCTGAAGTATCTCCTCCGTATGAGTATTGGAAGCAGAAAAATTTTCAGTCCAAAAATGTGTGAATAAATGGGTGGGCTATAGCCCACAGGACCAGTCGCGCACATCCAAAAAATATCTTTTCTTAGCCCAATTCTAGCAGGATATTCTGTTTCTGTGCATTACAGGCAGAAACGAGCTGAAGTATCTCCTCCGTATGAGTATTGGAAGCAGAAAAATTTTCAGTCCAAAAATGTGTGAATAAATGGGTGGGCTATAGCCCACAGGGCCAGCCGCGCACATCCTAAAAATATCTTTTCTTAACCCAATTCTAGCAGGAAATTCTGTTTCTGTGCATTACAGGCACAAACGAGCTGAAGTATCTCCTCCGTATGAGTATTGGAAGCAGAAAAATTTTCAGTCCAAAAATGTGTGAATAAATGGGTGGGCTATAGCCCACAGGACCAGCTGCGCACATCCTAAAAATATCTTTTCTTAGCCCAATTCTAGCAGGAAATTCTGTTTCTGTGCATTACAGGCACAAACAAGCTGAAGTATCTCCTCCGTATGAGTATTGGAAGCAGAAAAATTTTCAGTCCAAAAATGTGTGAATAAATGGGTGGGCTATAGCCCACAGGACCAGCTGCGCACATCCTAAAAATATCTTTTCTTAGCCCAATTCTAGCAGGAAATTCTGTTTCTGTGCATTACAGGCACAAACAAGCTGAAGTATCTCCTCCGTATGAGTATTGGAAGCAGAAAAATTTTCAGTCCAAAAATGTGTGAATAAATGGGTGGGCTATAGCCCACAGGACCAGCTGCGCACATCCTAAAAATATCTTTTCTTAGCCCAATTCTAGCAGGAAATTCTGTTTCTGTGCATTACAGGCACAAACAAGCTGAAGTATCTCCTCCGTATGAGTATTGGAAGCAGAAAAATTTTCAGTCCAAAAATGTGTGAATAAATGGGTGGGCTATAGCCCACAGGGCCAGCCGCGCACATCCTAAAAATATCTTTTCTTAACCCAATTCTAGCAGGAAATTCTGTTTCTGTGCATTACAGGCACAAACGAGCTGAAGTATCTCCTCCGTATGAGTATTGGAAGCAGAAAAATTTTCAGTCCAAAAATGTGTGAATAAATGGGTGGGCTATAGCCCACAGGACCAGCCGCGCACATCCAAAAAATATCATTTCTTAGCTCAATTCTAGCAGGAAATTCTGTTTCTGTGCATTATAGGCACAAACGAGCTGAAGTATCTCCTCCGTATGAGTATTGGAAGCAGAAAAATTTTCAGTCCAAAAATGTGTGAATAAATGGGTGGGCTATAGCCCACAGGACCAGCCGCGCACATCCTAAAAATATCTTTTCCTAGCCCAATTCTAACAGGATATTCTGTTTCTGTGCATTACAGGCAGAAACGAGCTGAAGTATCTCCTCCGTATGAGTATTGGAAGCAGAAAAATTTTCAGTCCAAAAATGTGTGAATAAATGGGTGGGCTATAGCCCACAGGACCAGCTGCGCACATCCTAAAAATATCTTTTCTTAGCCCAATTCTAGCAGGAAATTCTGTTTCTGTGCATTACAGGCACAAACAAGCTGAAGTATCTCCTCCGTATGAGTATTGGAAGCAGAAAAATTTTCAGTCCAAAAATGTGTGAATAAATGGGTGGGCTATAGCCCACAGGACCAGCTGCGCACATCCTAAAAATATCTTTTCTTAGCCCAATTCTAGCAGGAAATTCTGTTTCTGTGCATTACAGGCACAAACAAGCTGAAGTATCTCCTCCGTATGAGTATTGGAAGCAGAAAAATTTTCAGTCCAAAAATGTGTGAATAAATGGGTGGGCTATAGCCCACAGGGCCAGCCGCGCACATCCTAAAAATATCTTTTCTTAACCCAATTCTAGCAGGAAATTCTGTTTCTGTGCATTACAGGCACAAACGAGCTGAAGTATCTCCTCCGTATGAGTATTGGAAGCAGAAAAATTTTCAGTCCAAAAATGTGTGAATAAATGGGTGGGCTATAGCCCACAGGACCAGTCGCGCACATCCAAAAAATATCTTTTCCTAGCCCAATTCTAACAGGATATTCTGTTTCTGTGCATTACAGGCAGAAACGAGCTGAAGTATCTCCTCCGTATGAGTATTGGAAGCAGAAAAATTTTCAGTCCAAAAATGTGTGAATAAATGGGTGGGCTATAGCCCACAGGACCAGCCGCGCACATCCTAAAAATATCATTTCCTAGCCCAATTCTAACAGGATATTCTGTTTCTGTGCATTACAGGCAGAAACGAGCTGAAGTATCTCCTCCGTATGAGTATTGGAAGCCGAAAAATTTTCAGTCCAAAAATGTGTGAATAAATGGGTGGGCTATAGCCCACAGGACCAGCTGCGCACATCCTAAAAATATCTTTTCTTAGCCCAATTCTAGCAGGAAATTCTGTTTCTGTGCATTACAGGCACAAACGAGCTGAAGTATCTCCTCCGTATGAGTATTGGAAGCAGAAAAATTTTCAGTCCAAAAATGTGTGAATAAATGGGTGGGCTATAGCCCACAGGACCAGCCGCGCACATCCTAAAAATATCATTTCCTAGCCCAATTCTAACAGGATATTCTGTTTCTGTGCATTACAGGCAGAAACGAGCTGAAGTATCTCCTCCGTATGAGTATTGGAAGCCGAAAAATTTTCAGTCCAAAAATGTGTGAATAAATGGGTGGGCTATAGCCCACAGGACCAGCTGCGCACATCCTAAAAATATCTTTTCTTAGCCCAATTCTAGCAGGAAATTCTGTTTCTGTGCATTACAGGCACAAACGAGCTGAAGTATCTCCTCCGTATGAGTATTGGAAGCAGAAAAATTTTCAGTCCAAAAATGTGTGAATAAATGGGTGGGCTATAGCCCACAGGACCAGTCGCGCACATCCTAAAAATATCTTTTCATAGCCCAATTCTAGCAGGAAATTCTGTTTCTGTGCATTACAGGCACAAACGAGCTGAAGTATCTCCTCCGTATGAGTATTGGAAGCAGAAAAATTTTCAGTCCAAAAATGTGTGAATAAATGGGTGGGCTATAGCCCACAGGGCCAGCCGCGCACATCCTAAAAATATCTTTTCTTAGCCCAATTCTAGCAGGAAATTCTGTTTCTGTGCATTACAGGCACAAACGAGCTGAAGTATCTCCTCCGTATGAGTATTGGAAGCAGAAAAATTTTCAGTCCAAAAATGTGTGAATAAATGGGTGGGCTATAGCCCACAGGACCAGCTGCGCACATCCTAAAAATATCTTTTCTTAGCCCAATTCTAGCAGGAAATTCTGTTTCTGTGCATTACAGGCACAAACGAGCTGAAGTATCTCCTCCGTATGAGTATTGGAAGCAGAAAAATTTTCAGTCCAAAAATGTGTGAATAAATGGGTGGGCTATAGCCCACAGGACCAGTCGCGCACATCCAAAAAATATCTTTTCTTAGCCCAATTCTAGCAGGATATTCTGTTTCTGTGCATTACAGGCAGAAACGAGCTGAAGTATCTCCTCCGTATGAGTATTGGAAGCAGAAAAATTTTCAGTCCAAAAATCTGTGAATAAATGGGTGGGCTATAGCCCACAGGGCCAGCCGCGCACATCCTAAAAATATCTTTTCTTAGCCCAATTCTAGCAGGAAATTCTGTTTCTGTGCATTACAGGCACAAACGAGCTGAAGTATCTCCTCCGTATGAGTATTGGAAGCAGAAAAATTTTCAGTCCAAAAATGTGTGAATAAATGGGTGGGCTATAGCCCACAGGACCAGCCGCGCACATCCAAAAAATATCTTTTCCTAGCCCAATTCTAACAGGATATTCTGTTTCTGTGCATTACAGGCAGAAACGAGCTGAAGTATCTCCTCCGTATGAGTATTGGAAGCAGAAAAATTTTCAGTCCAAAAATGTGTGAATAAATGGGTGGGCTATAGCCCACAGGACCAGCCGCGCACATCCTAAAAATATCTTTTCCTAGCCCAATTCTAACAGGATATTCTGTTTCTGTGCATTACAGGCAGAAACGAGCTGAAGTATCTCCTCCGTATGAGTATTGGAAGCAGAAAAATTTTCAGTCCAAAAATGTGTGAATAAATCGGTGGGCTATAGCACACAGGACCAGCCGCGCACATCCAAGAAATATCATTTCTTAGCTCAATTCTAGCAGGAAATTCTGTTTCTGTGCATTACAGGCACAAACGAGCTGAAGTATCTCCTCCGTATGAGTATTGGAAGCAGAAAAATTTTCAGTCCAAAAATGTGTGAATAAATGGGTGGGCTATAGCCCACAGGACCAGCTGCGCACATCCTAAAAATATCTTTCTTAGCCCAATTCTAGCAGGAAATTCTGTTTCTGTGCATTACAGGCACAAACGAGCTGAAGTATCTCCTCCGTATGAGTATTGGAAGCAGAAAAATTTTCAGTCCAAAAATGTGTGAATAAATGGGTGGGCTATAGCCCACAGGACAAGTCGCGCACATCCAAAAAATATCTTTTCCTAGCCCAATTCTAACAGGATATTCTGTTTCTGTGCATTACAGGCAGAAACGAGCTGAAGTATCTCCTCCGTATGAGTATTGGAAGCAGAAAAATTTTCAGTCCAAAAATGTGTGAATAAATGGGTGGGCTATAGCCCACAGGACCAGCTGCGCACATCCTAAAAATATCTTTTCTTAGCCCAATTCTAGCAGGAAATTCTGTTTCTGTGCATTACAGGCACAAACGAGCTGAAGTATCTCCTCCGTATGAGTATTGGAAGCAGAAAAATTTTCAGTCCAAAAATGTGTGAATAAATGGGTGGGCTATAGCCCACAGGACCAGCTGCGCACATCCTAAAAATATCTTTCTTAGCCCAATTCTAGCAGGAAATTCTGTTTCTGTGCATTACAGGCACAAACGAGCTGAAGTATCTCCTCCGTATGAGTATTGGAAGCAGAAAAATTTTCAGTCCAAAAATGTGTGAATAAATGGGTGGGCTATAGCCCACAGGACAAGTCGCGCACATCCAAAAAATATCTTTTCCTAGCCCAATTCTAACAGGATATTCTGTTTCTGTGCATTACAGGCAGAAACGAGCTGAAGTATCTCCTCCGTATGAGTATTGGAAGCAGAAAAATTTTCAGTCCAAAAATGTGTGAATAAATGGGTGGGCTATAGCCCACAGGACAAGTCGCGCACATCCAAAAAATATCTTTTCCTAGCCCAATTCTAACAGGATATTGTGTTTCTGTGCATTACAGGCAGAAACGAGCTGAAGTATCTCCTCCGTATGAGTATTGGAAGCAGAAAAATTTTCAGTCCAAAAATGTGTGAATAAATCGGTGGGCTATAGCCCACAGGACCAGCCGCGCACATCCAAAAAATATCTTTTCTTAGCCCAATTCTAGCAGGAAATTCTGTTTCTGTGCATTACAGGCACAAACGAGCTGAAGTATCTCCTCCGTATGAGTATTGGAAGCAGAAAAATTGTCAGTCCAAAAATGTGTGAATAAATGGGTGGGCTATAGCCCACAGGGCCAGCCGCGCACATCCAAAAAATATCTTTTCTTAGCCCAATTCTAGCAGGAAATTCTGTTTCTGTGCATTACAGGCACAAACGAGCTGAAGTATCTCCTCCGTATGAGTATTGGAAGCAGAAAAATGTTCAGTCCAAAAATGTGTGAATAAATGGGTGGGCTATAGCCCACAGGACCAGCTGCGCACATCCTAAAAATATCTTTCTTAGCCCAATTCTAGCAGGAAATTCTGTTTCTGTGCATTACAGGCAGAAACGAGCTGAAGTATCTCCTCCGTATGAGTATTGGAAGCAGAAAAATTTTCAGTCCAAAAATGTGTGAATAAATCGGTGGGCTATAGCCCACAGGACCAGCCGCGCACATCCAAAAAATATCTTTTCCTAGCCCAATTCTAACAGGATATTCTGTTTCTGTGCATTACAGGCAGAAACGAGCTGAAGTATCTCCTCCGTATGAGTATTGGAAGCAGAAAAATTTTCAGTCCAAAAATGTGTGAATAAATGGGTGGGCTATAGCCCACAGGACCAGTCGCGCACATCCAAAAAATATCTTTTCCTAGCCCAATTCTAACAGGATATTCTGTTTCTGTGCATTACAGGCAGAAACGAGCTGAAGTATCTCCTCCGTATGAGTATTGGAAGCAGAAAAATTTTCAGTCCAAAAATGTGTGAATAAATGGGTGGGCTATAGCCCACAGGGCCAGCCGCGCACATCCTAAAAATATCTTTTCTTAGCCCAATTCTAGCAGGAAATTCTGTTTCTGTGCATTACAGGCACAAACGAGCTGAAGTATCTCCTCCGTATGAGTATTGGAAGTAGAAAAGTTTTCAGTCCAAAAATGTGTGAATAAATGGGTGGGCTATAGCCCACAGGACCAGTCGCGCACATCCAAAAAATATCTTTTCCTAGCCCAATTCTAACAGGATATTCTGTTTCTGTGCATTACAGGCAGAAACGAGCTGAAGTATCTCCTCCGTATAAGTATTGGAAGCAGAAAAATTTTCAGTCCAAAAATGTGTGAATAAATGGGTGGGCTATAGCCCACAGGGCCAGCCGCGCACATCCTAAAAATATCTTTTCTTAGCCCAATTCTAGCAGGAAATTCTGTTTCTGTGCATTACAGGCACAAACGAGCTGAAGTATCTCCTCCGTATGAGTATTGGAAGCAGAAAAATTTTCAGTACAAAAATGTGTGAATAAATGGGTGGGCTATAGCCCACAGGGCCAGCCGCGCACATCCTAAAAATATCTTTTCTTAGCCCAATTCTAGCAGGAAATTCTGTTTCTGTGCATTACAGGCACAAACGAGCTGAAGTATCTCCTCCGTATGAGTATTGGAAGCAGAAAAATTTTCAGTCCAAAAATGTGTGAATAAATCGGTGGGCTATAGCCCACAGGACCAGCCGCGCACATCCTAAAAATATCTTTTCTTAGCCCAATTCTAGCAGGAAATTCTGTTTCTGTGCATTACAGGCACAAACGAGCTGAAGTATCTCCTCCGTATGAGTATTGGAAGCAGAAAAATTTTCAGTCCAAAAATGTGTGAATAAATCGGTGGGCTATAGCCCACAGGGCCAGCCGCGCACATCCTAAAAATATCTTTTCTTAGCCCAATTCTAGCAGGAAATTCTGTTTCTGTGCATTACAGGCACAAACGAGCTGAAGTATCTCCTCCGTATGAGTATTGGAAGCAGAAAAATTTTCAGTACAAAAATGTGTGAATAAATGGGTGGGCTATAGCAAACAGGACCAGTCGCGCACATCCAAAAAATATCTTTTCCTAGCCCAATTCTAACAGGATATTCTGTTTCTGTGCATTACAGGCAGAAACGAGCTGAAGTATCTCCTCCGTATGAGTATTGGAAGCAGAAAAATTTTCAGTCCAAAAATGTGTGAATAAATCGGTGGGCTATAGCCCACAGGACCAGCCGCGCACATCCAAAAAATATCTTTTCCTAGCCCAATTCTAACAGGATATTCTGTTTCTGTGCATTACAGGCAGAAACGAGCTGAAGTATCTCCTCCGTATGAGTATTGGAAGCAGAAAAATTTTCAGTCCAAAAATGTGTGAATAAATGGGTGGGCTATAGCCCACAGGACCAGTCGCGCACATCCAAAAAATATCTTTTCCTAGCCCAATTCTAACAGGATATTCTGTTTCTGTGCATTACAGGCAGAAACGAGCTGAAGTATCTCCTCCGTATGAGTATTGGAAGCAGAAAAATTTTCAGTCCAAAAATGTGTGAATAAATGGGTGGGCTATAGCCCACAGGACCAGCCGCGCACATCCTAAAAATATCTTTTCCTAGCCCAATTCTAACAGGATATTCTGTTTCTGTGCATTACAGGCAGAAACGAGCTGAAGTATCTCCTCCGTATGAGTATTGGAAGCAGAAAAATTTTCAGTCCAAAAATGTGTGAATAAATGGGTGGGCTATAGCCCACAGGACCAGTCGCGCACATCCAAAAAATATCTTTTCCTAGCCCAATTCTAACAGGATATTCTGTTTCTGTGCATTACAGGCAGAAACGAGCTGAAGTATCTCCTCCGTATGAGTATTGGAAGCAGAAAAATTTTCAGTCCAAAAATGTGTGAATAAATCGGTGGGCTATAGCCCACAGGACCAGTCGCGCACATCCAAAAAATATCTTTTCTTAGCCCAATTCTAGCAGGATATTCTGTTTCTGTGCATTACAGGCACAAACGAGCTGAAGTATCTCCTCCGTATGAGTATTGGAAGCAGAAAAATTTTCAGTCCAAAAATGTGTGAATAAATGGGTGGGCTATAGCCCACAGGACCAGTCGCGCACATCCAAAAAATATCTTTTCCTAGCCCAATTCTAACAGGATATTCTGTTTCTGTGCATTACAGGCAGAAACGAGCTGAAGTATCTCCTCCGTATGAGTATTGGAAGCAGAAAAATTTTCAGTCCAAAAATGTGTGAATAAATGGGTGGGCTATAGCCCACAGGACCAGCTGCGCACATCCTAAAAATATCTTTCTTAGCCCAATTCTAGCAGGAAATTCTGTTTCTGTGCATTACAGGCACAAACGAGCTGAAGTATCTCCTCCGTATGAGTATTGGAAGCAGTAAAATTTTCAGTCCAAAAATGTGTGAATAAATGGGTGGGCTATAGCCCACAGGACAAGTCGCGCACATCCAAAAAATATCTTTTCCTAGCCCAATTCTAACAGGATATTCTGTTTCTGTGCATTACAGGCAGAAACGAGCTGAAGTATCTCCTCCGTATGAGTATTGGAAGCAGAAAAATTTTCAGTCCAAAAATGTGTGAATAAATGGGTGGGCTATAGCCCACAGGACCAGCTGCGCACATCCTAAAAATATCTTTTCTTAGCCCAATTCTAGCAGGATATTCTGTTTCTGTGCATTACAGGCAGAAACGAGCTGAAGTATCTCCTCCGTATGAGTATTGGAAGCAGAAAAATTTTCAGTCCAAAAATGTGTGAATAAATGGGTGGGCTATAGCCCACAGGACCAGCTGCGCACATCCTAAAAATATCTTTCTTAGCCCAATTCTAGCAGGAAATTCTGTTTCTGTGCATTACAGGCACAAACGAGCTGAAGTATCTCCTCCGCATGAGTATTGGAAGCAGAAAAATTTTCAGTCCAAAAATGTGTGAATAAATGGGTGGGCTATAGCCCACAGGACAAGTCGCGCACATCCAAAAAATATCTTTTCCTAGCCCAATTCTAACAGGATATTCTGTTTCTGTGCATTACAGGCAGAAACGAGCTGAAGTATCTCCTCCGTATGAGTATTGGAAGCAGAAAAATTTTCAGTCCAAAAATGTGTGAATAAATGGGTGGGCTATAGCCCACAGGACCAGCTGCGCACATCCTAAAAATATCTTTTCTTAGCCCAATTCTAGCAGGAAATTCTGTTTCTGTGCATTATAGGCACAAACGAGCTGAAGTATCTCCTCCGTATGAGTATTGGAAGCAGAAAAATTTTCAGTCCAAAAATGTGTGAATAAATGGGTGGGCTATAGCCCACAGGACCAGCCGCGCACATCCTAAAAATATCTTTTCTTAGCCCAATTCTAGCAGGATATTCTGTTTCTGTGCATTATAGGCACAAACGAGCTGAAATATCTCCTCCGTATGAGTATTGGAAGCAGAAAAATTTTCAGTCCAAAAATGTGTGAATAAATGGGTGGGCTATAGCCCACAGGACCAGCTGCGCACATCCTAAAAATATCTTTTCTTAGCCCAATTCTAGCAGGAAATTCTGTTTCTGTGCATTACAGGCACAAACGAGCTGAAGTATCTCCTCCGTATGAGTATTGGAAGCAGAAAAATTTTCAGTCCAAAAATGTGTGAATAAATGGGTGGGCTATAGCCCACAGGACCAGTCGCGCACATCCAAAAAATATCTTTTCCTAGCCCAATTCTAACAGGATATTCTGTTTCTGTGCATTACAGGCAGAAACGAGCTGAAGTATCTCCTCCGTATGAGTATTGGAAGCAGAAAAATTTTCAGTCCAAAAATGTGTGAATAAATCGGTGGGCTATAGCACACAGGACCAGCCGCGCACATCCAAAAAATATCATTTCTTAGCTCAATTCTAGCAGGAAATTCTGTTTCTGTGCATTACAGGCACAAACGAGCTGAAGTATCTCCTCCGTATGAGTATTGGAAGCAGAAAAATTTTCAGTCCAAAAATGTGTGAATAAATGGGTGGGCTATAGCCCACAGGACCAGCTGCGCACATCCTAAAAATATCTTTCTTAGCCCAATTCTAGCAGGAAATTCTGTTTCTGTGCATTACAGGCACAAACGAGCTGAAGTATCTCCTCCGTATGAGTATTGGAAGCCGAAAAATTTTCAGTCCAAAAATGTGTGAATAAATGGGTGGGCTATAGCCCACAGGACCAGCTGCGCACATCCTAAAAATATCTTTTCTTAGCCCAATTCTAGCAGGAAATTCTGTTTCTGTGCATTACAGGCACAAACGAGCTGAAGTATCTCCTCCGTATGAGTATTGGAAGCAGAAAAATTTTCAGTCCAAAAATGTGTGAATAAATGTGTGGGCTATAGCCCACAGGACCAGCCGCGCACATCCAAAAAATATCTTTTCTTAGCCCAATTCTAGCAGGATATTCTGTTTCTGTGCATTACAGGCAGAAACGAGCTGAAGTATCTCCTCCGTATGAGTATTGGAAGCAGAAAAATTTTCAGTCCAAAAATCTGTGAATAAATGGGTGGGCTATAGCCCACAGGACCAGCTGCGCACATCCTAAAAATATCTTTTCTTAGCCCAATTCTAGCAGGAAATTCTGTTTCTGTGCATTACAGGCACAAACGAGCTGAAGTATCTCCTCCGTATGAGTATTGGAAGCAGAAAAATTTTCAGTCCAAAAATGTGTGAATAAATGTGTGGGCTATAGCCCACAGGACCAGCCGCGCACATCCAAAAAATATCTTTTCTTAGCCCAATTCTAGCAGGATATTCTGTTTCTGTGCATTATAGGCACAAACGAGCTGAAGTATCTCCTCCGTATGAGTATTGGAAGCAGAAAATTTTTCAGTCCAAAAATGTGTGAATAAATGTGTGGGCTATAGCCCACAGGACCAGCCGCGCACATCCAAAAAATATCTTTTCTTAGCCCAATTCTAGCAGGATATTCTGTTTCTGTGCATTATAGGCACAAACGAGCTGAAGTATCTCCTCCGTATGAGTATTGGAAGCAGAAAATTTTTCAGTCCAAAAATGTGTGAATAAATGGGTGGGCTATAGCCCACAGGACCAGTCGCGCACATCCAAAAAATATCTTTTCTTAGCCCAATTCTAACAGGAAATTCTGTTTCTGTGCATTATAGGCACAAACGAGCTGAAGTATCTCCTCCGTATGAGTATTGGAAGCAGAAAATTTTTCAGTCCAAAAATGTGTGAATAAATGGGTGGGCTATAGCCCACAGGACCAGTCGCGCACATCCAAAAAATATCTTTTCTTAGCCCAATTCTAACAGGAAATTCTGTTTCTGTGCATTATAGGCACAAACGAGCTGAAGTATCTCCTCCGTATGAGTATTGGAAGCAGAAAATTTTTCAGTCCAAAAATGTGTGAATAAATGGGTGGGCTATAGCCCACAGGACCAGCTGCGCACATCCTAAAAATATCTTTTCTTAGCCCAATTCTAACAGGAAATTCTGTTTCTGTGCATTATAGGCACAAACGAGCTGAAGTATCCCCTCCGTATGAGTATTGGAAGCAGAAAATTTTTCAGTCCAAAAATGTGTGAATAAATGGGTGGGCTATAGCCCACAGGACCAGTCGCGCACATCCAAAAAATATCTTTTCTTAGCCCAATTCTAACAGGAAATTCTGTTTCTGTGCATTATAGGCACAAACGAGCTGAAGTATCTCCTCCGTATGAGTATTGGAAGCAGAAAATTTTTCAGTCCAAAAATGTGTGAATAAATGGGTGGGCTATAGCCCACAGGACCAGCTGCGCACATCCTAAAAATATCTTTTCTTAGCCCAATTCTAGCAGGAAATTCTGTTTCTGTGCATTACAGGCACAAACGAGCTGAAGTATCTCCTCCGTATGAGTATTGGAAGCAGAAAAATTTTCAGTCCAAAAATGTGTGAATAAATGGGTGGGCTATAGCCCACAGGGCCAGCCGCGCACATCCAAAAAATATCTTTTCTTAGCCCAATTCTAGCAGGAAATACTGTTTCTGTGCATTACAGGCACAAACGAGCTGAAGTATCTCCTCCGTATGAGTATTGGAAGCAGAAAAATTTTCAGTCCAAAAATGTGTGAATAAATGGGTGGGCTATAGCCCACAGGACCAGCTGCGCACATCCTAAAAATATCTTTTCTTAGCCCAATTCTAGCAGGAAATTCTGTTTCTGTGCATTACAGGCACAAACGAGCTGAAGTATCTCCTCCGTATGAGTATTGGAAGCAGAAAAATTTTCAGTCCAAAAATGTGTGAATAAATGGGTGGGCTATAGCCCACAGGGCCAGCCGCGCACATCCAAAAAATATCTTTTCTTAGCCCAATTCTAGCAGGATATTCTGTTTCTGTGCATTACAGGCAGAAACGAGCTGAAGTATCTCCTCCGTATGAGTATTGGAAGCAGAAAAATTTTCAGTCCAAAAATCTGTGAATAAATGGGTGGGCTATAGCCCACAGGACCAGCCGCGCACATCCTAAAAATATCTTTTCTTAGCCCAATTCTAGCAGGATATTCTGTTTCTGTGCATTATAGGCACAAACGAGCTGAAGTATCTCCTCCGTATGAGTATTGGAAGCAGAAAAATTTTCAGTCCAAAAATGTGTGAATAAATGGGTGGGCTATAGCCCACAGGACCAGCTGCGCACATCCTAAAAATATCTTTTCTTAGCCCAATTCTAGCAGGAAATTCTGTTTCTGTGCATTACAGGCACAAACGAGCTGAAGTATCTCCTCCGTATGAGTATTGGAAGCAGAAAAATTTTCAGTCCAAAAATGTGTGAATAAATGGGTGGGCTATAGCCCACAGGACCAGCTGCGCACATCCTAAAAATATCTTTTCTTAGCCCAATTCTAGCAGGAAATTCTGTTTCTGTGCATTACAGGCACAAACGAGCTGAAGTATCTCCTCCGTATGAGTATTGGAAGCAGAAAAATTTTCAGTCCAAAAATGTGTGAATAAATGTGTGGGCTATAGCCCACAGGACCAGCCGCGCACATCCAAAAAATATCTTTTCTTAGCCCAATTCTAGCAGGATATTCTGTTTCTGTGCATTACAGGCAGAAACGAGCTGAAGTATCTCCTCCGTATGAGTATTGGAAGCAGAAAAATTTTCAGTCCAAAAATGTGTGAATAAATGGGTGGGCTATAGCCCACAGGACCAGCCGCGCACATCCTAAAAATATCTTTTCTTAGCCCAATTCTAACAGGATATTCTGTTTCTGTGCATTATAGGCACAAACGAGCTGAAGTATCTCCTCCGTATGAGTATTGGAAGCAGAAAAATTTTCAGTCCAAAAATGTGTGAATAAATGGGTGGGCTATAGCCCACAGGACCAGCTGCGCACATCCTAAAAATATCTTTTCTTAGCCCAATTCTAGCAGGAAATTCTGTTTCTGTGCATTACAGGCACAAACGAGCTGAAGTATCTCCTCCGTATGAGTATTGGAAGCAGAAAAATTTTCAGTCCAAAAATGTGTGAATAAATGGGTGGGCTATAGCCCACAGGACCAGCCGCGCACATCCAAAAAATATCTTTTCTTAGCCCAATTCTAGCAGGATATTCTGTTTCTGTGCATTACAGGCAGAAACGAGCTGAAGTATCTCCTCCGTATGAGTATTGGAAGCAGAAAAATTTTCAGTCCAAAAATCTGTGAATAAATGGGTGGGCTATAGCCCACAGGACCAGCCGCGCACATCCTAAAAATATTTTTTCTTAGCCCAATTCTAGCAGGATATTCTGTTTCTGTGCATTATAGGCACAAACGAGCTGAAGTATCTCCTCCGTATGAGTATTGGAAGCAGAAAAATTTTCAGTCCAAAAATGTGTGAATAAATGGGTGGGCTATAGCCCACAGGACCAGTCGCGCACATCCAAAAAATATCTTTTCTTAGCCCAATTCTAGCAGGATATTCTGTTTCTGTGCATTACAGGCAGAAACGAGCTGAAGTATCTCCTCCGTATGAGTATTGGAAGCAGAAAAATTTTCAGTCCAAAAATCTGTGAATAAATGGGTGGGCTATAGCCCACAGGACCAGCTGCGCACATCCTAAAAATATCTTTTCTTAGCCCAATTCTAGCAGGAAATTCTGTTTCTGTGCATTACAGGCACAAACGAGCTGAAGTATCTCCTCCGTATGAGTATTGGAAGCAGAAAAATTTTCAGTCCAAAAATGTGTGAATAAATGGGTGGGCTATAGCCCACAGGACCAGCTGCGCACATCCTAAAAATATCTTTTCTTAGCCCAATTCTAGCAGGAAATTCTGTTTCTGTGCATTACAGGCACAAACGAGCTGAAGTATCTCCTCCGTATGAGTATTGGAAGCAGAAAAATTTTCAGTCCAAAAATGTGTGAATAAATGGGTGGGCTATAGCCCACAGGACCAGCTGCGCACATCCTAAAAATATCTTTTCTTAGCCCAATTCTAGCAGGAAATTCTGTTTCTGTGCATTACAGGCACAAACGAGCTGAAGTATCTCCTCCGTATGAGTATTGGAAGCAGAAAAATTTTCAGTCCAAAAATGTGTGAATAAATGGGTGGGCTATAGCCCACAGGACCAGCCGCGCACATGCAAAAAATATCTTTTCCTAGCCCAATTCTAACAGGATATTCTGTTTCTGTGCATTACAGGCAGAAACGAGCTGAAGTATCTCCTCCGTATGAGTATTGGAAGCAGAAAAATTTTCAGTCCAAAAATGTGTGAATAAATGGGTGGGCTATAGCCCACAGGACCAACCGCGCACATCCTAAAAATATCTTTTCTTAGCCCAATTCTAGCAGGAAATTCTGTTTCTGTGCATTACAGGCACAAACGAGATGAAGTATCTCCTCCGTATGAGTATTGGAAGCAGAAAAATTTTCAGTCCAAAAATGTGTGAATAAATGGGTGGGCTATAGCCCACAGGACCAGCTGCGCACATCCTAAAAATATCTTTTCTTAGCCCAATTCTAGCAGGAAATTCTGTTTCTGTGCATTACAGGCACAAACGAGCTGAAGTATCTCCTCCGTATGAGTATTGGAAGCAGAAAAATTGTCAGTCCAAAAATGTGTGAATAAATGGGTGGGCTATAGCCCACAGGGCCAGCCGCGCACATCCAAAAAATATCTTTTCTTAGCCCAATTCTAGCAGGAAATTCTGTTTCTGTGCATTACAGGCACAAACGAGCTGAAGTATCTCCTCCGTATGAGTATTGGAAGCAGAAAAATTTTCAGTCCAAAAATGTGTGAATAAATGGGTGGGCTATAGCCCACAGGACCAGCTGCGCACATCCTAAAAATATCTTTTCTTAGCCCAATTCTAGCAGGAAATTCTGTTTCTGTGCATTACAGGCACAAACGAGCTGAAGTATCTCCTCCGTATGAGTATTGGAAGCAGAAAAATTTTCAGTCCAAAAATGTGTGAATAAATGGGTGGGCTATAGCCCACAGGACCAGCTGCGCACATCCTAAAAATATCTTTTCTTAGCCCAATTCTAGCAGGAAATTCTGTTTCTGTGCATTACAGGCACAAACGAGCTGAAGTATCTCCTCCGTATGAGTATTGGAAGCAGAAAAATTTTCAGTCCAAAAATGTGTGAATAAATGGGTGGGCTATAGCCCACAGGACCAGCCGCGCACATCCAAAAAATATCTTTTCTTAGCCCAATTCTAGCAGGAAATTCTGTTTCTGTGCATTACAGGCACAAACGAGCTGAAGTATCTCCTCCGTATGAGTATTGGAAGCAGAAAAATTTTCAGTCCAAAAATGTGTGAATAAATGGGTGGGCTATAGCCCACAGGACCAGCTGCGCACATCCTAAAAATATCTTTTCTTAGCCCAATTCTAGCAGGAAATTCTGTTTCTGTGCATTACAGGCACAAACGAGCTGAAGTATCTCCTCCGTATGAGTATTGGAAGCAGAAAAATTTTCAGTCCAGAAATGTGTGAATAAATGGGTGGGCTATAGCCCACAGGACCAGTCGCGCACATCCAAAAAATATCTTTTCTTAGCCCAATTCTAACAGGATATTCTGTTTCTGTGCATTACAGGCACAAACGAGCTGAAGTATCTCCTCCGTATGAGTATTGGAAGCAGAAAAATTTTCAGTCCAAAAATGTGTGAATAAATGGGTGGGCTATAGCCCCCACAGGACCAGCCGCGCACATCCTAAAAATATCTTTTCTTAGCCCAATTCTAGCAGGCTGTTCTGTTTCTGTGCATTATAGGCACAAACGAGCTGAAGTATCTCCTCCGTATGAGTATTGGAAGCCGAAAAATTTTCAGTCCAAAAATGTGTGAATAAATCGGTGTGCTATAGCCCACAGGACCAGCCGCGCACATCCAAAAAATATCTTTTCCTAGCCCAATTCTAACAGGATATTCTGTTTCTGTGCATTACAGGCAGAAACGAGCTGAAGTATCTCCTCCGTATGAGTATTGGAAGCAGAAAAATTTTCAGTCCAAAAATGTGTGAATAAATCGGTGGGCTATAGCCCACAGGACCAGCCGCGCACATCCAAAAAATATCTTTTCCTAGCCCAATTCTAACAGGATATTCTGTTTCTGTGCATTACAGGCAGAAACGAGCTGAAGTATCTCCTCCGTATGAGTATTGGAAGCAGAAAAATTTTCAGTCCAAAAATGTGTGAATAAATGGGTGGGCTATAGCCCACAGGACCAGTAGCGCACATCCAAAAAATATCTTTTCTTAGCCCAATTCTAGCAGGAAATTCTGTTTCTGTGCATTACAGGCACAAACGAGCTGAAGTATCTCCTCCGTATGAGTATTGGAAGCAGAAAAATTGTCAGTCCAAAAATGTGTGAATAAATGGGTGGGCTATAGCCCACAGGGCCAGCCGCGCACATCCAAAAAATATCTTTTCTTAGCCCAATTCTAGCAGGAAATTCTGTTTCTGTGCATTACAGGCACAAACGAGCTGAAGTATCTCCTCCGTATGAGTATTGGAAGCAGAAAAATTTTCAGTCCAAAAATGTGTGAATAAATGGGTGGGCTATAGCCCACAGGACCAGCTGCGCACATCCTAAAAATATCTTTTCTTAGCCCAATTCTAGCAGGAAATTCTGTTTCTGTGCATTACAGGCACAAACGAGCTGAAGTATCTCCTCCGTATGAGTATTGGAAGCAGAAAAATTTTCAGTCCAAAAATGTGTGAATAAATGGGTGGGCTATAGCCCACAGGACCAGCTGCGCACATCCTAAAAATATCTTTTCTTAGCCCAATTCTAGCAGGAAATTCTGTTTCTGTGCATTACAGGCACAAACGAGCTGAAGTATCTCCTCCGTATGAGTATTGGAAGCAGAAAAATTTTCAGTCCAGAAATGTGTGAATAAATGGGTGGGCTATAGCCCACAGGGCCAGCCGCGCACATCCAAAAAATATCTTTTCATAGCCCAATTCTAACAGGATATTCTGTTTCTGTGCATTACATGCAGAAACGAGCTGAAGTATCTCCTCCGTATGAGTATTGGAAGCAGAAAAATTTTCAGTCCAAAAATGTGTGAATAAATGGGTGGGCTATAGCCCACAGGACCAGCCGCGCACATCCAAAAAATATCTTTTCTTAGCCCAATTCTAACAGGATATTCTGTTTCTGTGCATTACAGGCACAAACGAGCTGAAGTATCTCCTCCGTATGAGTATTGGAAGCAGAAAAATTTTCAGTCCAGAAATGTGTGAATAAATGGGTGGGCTATAGCCCACAGGACCAGCTGCGCACATCCTAAAAATATCTTTTCTTAGCCCAATTCTAGCAGGAAATTCTGTTTCTGTGCATTACAGGCACAAACGAGCTGAAGTATCTCCTCCGTATGAGTATTGGAAGCAGAAAAATTTTCAGTCCAGAAATGTGTGAATAAATGGGTGGGCTATAGCCCACAGGACCAGTCGCGCACATCCAAAAAATATCTTTTCTTAGCCCAATTCTAACAGGATATTCTGTTTCTGTGCATTACAGGCACAAACGAGCTGAAGTATCTCCTCCGTATGAGTATTGGAAGCAGAAAAATTTTCAGTCCAAAAATGTGTGAATAAATGGGTGGGCTATAGCCCCCACAGGACCAGCCGCGCACATCCTAAAAATATCTTTTCTTAGCCCAATTCTAGCAGGCTGTTCTGTTTCTGTGCATTATAGGCACAAACGAGCTGAAGTATCTCCTCCGTATGAGTATTGGAAGCAGAAAAATTTTCAGTCCAAAAATGTGTGAATAAATGGGTGGGCTATAGCCCACAGGACCAGCCGCGCACATCCTAAAAATATCTTTTCTTAGCCCAATTCTAGCAGGCTGTTCTGTTTCTGTGCATTATAGGCACAAACGAGCTGAAGTATCTTCTCCGTATGAGTATTGGAAGCAGAAAAATTTTCAGTCCAAAAATGTGTGAATAAATGGGTGGGCTATAGCCCACAGGGCCAGCCGCGCACATCCAAAAAATATCTTTTCCTAGCCCAATTCTAACAGGATATTCTGTTTCTGTGCATTACAGGCAGAAACGAGCTGAAGTATCTCCTCCGTATGAGTATTGGAAGCAGAAAAATTTTCAGTCCAAAAATGTGTGAATAAATGGGTGGGCTATAGCCCACAGGACCAGCCGCGCACATCCAAAAAATATCTTTTCTTAGCCCAATTCTAGCAGGATATTCTGTTTCTGTGCATTACAGGCACAAACGAGCTGAAGTATCTCCTCCGTATGAGTATTGGAAGCAGAAAAATTTTCAGTCCAAAAATGTGTGAATAAATGGGTGGGCTATAGCCCACAGGACCAGTCGCGCACATCCAAAAAATATCTTTTCTTAGCCCAATTCTAGCAGGAAATTCTGTTTCTGTGCATTACAGGCACAAACGAGCTGAAGTATCTCCTCCGTATGAGTATTGGAAGCAGAAAATTTTTCAGTCCAAAAATGTGTGAATAAATGGGTGGGCTATAGCCCACAGGACCAGCTGCGCACATCCTAAAAATATCTTTTCTTAGCCCAATTCTAGCAGGCTGTTCTGTTTCTGTGCATTATAGGCACAAACGAGCTGAAGTATCTCCTCCGTATGAGTATTGGAAGCAGAAAAATTTTCAGTCCAAAAATGTGTGAATAAATGGGTGGGCTATAGCCCACAGGACCAGTCGCGCACATCCAAAAAATATCTTTTCCTAGCCCAATTCTAACAGGATATTCTGTTTCTGTGCATTACAGGCAGAAACGAGCTGAAGTATCTCCTCCGTATGAGTATTGGAAGCAGAAAAATTTTCAGTCCAAAAATGTGTGAATAAATGGGTGGGCTATAGCCCACAGGACCAGTCGCGCACATCCAAAAAATATCTTTTCCTAGCCCAATTCTAACAGGATATTCTGTTTCTGTGCATTACAGGCAGAAACGAGCTGAAGTATCTCCTCCGTATGAGTATTGGAAGCAGAAAAATTTTCAGTCCAAAAATGTGTGAATAAATGGGTGGGCTATAGCCCACAGGACCAGCCGCGCACATCCTAAAAATATCTTTTCTTAGCCCAATTCTAGCAGGATGTTCTGTTTCTGTGCATTATAGGCACAAACGAGCTGAAGTATCTCCTCCGTATGAGTATTGGAAGCAGAAAAATTTTCAGTCCAAAAATGTGTGAATAAATGGGTGGGCTATAGCCCACAGGACCAGCCGCGCACATCCAAAAAATATCTTTTCTTAGCCCAATTCTAGCAGGATATTCTGTTTCTGTGCATTACAGGCACAAACGAGCTGAAGTATCTCCTCCGTATGAGTATTGGAAGCAGAAAAATTTTCAGTCCAAAAATGTGTGAATAAATGGGTGGGCTATAGCCCACAGGACCAGCCGCGCACATCCAAAAAATATCTTTTCCTAGCCCAATTCTAACAGGATATTCTGTTTCTGTGCATTACAGGCAGAAACGAGCTGAAGTATCCCCTCCGTATGAGTATTGGAAGCAGAAAAATTTTCAGTCCAAAAATGTGTGAATAAATGGGTGGGCTATAGCCCACAGGACCAGTCGCGCACATCCAAAAAATATCTTTTCTTAGCCCAATTCTAGCAGGAAATTCTGTTTCTGTGCATTACAGGCACAAACGAGCTGAAGTATCTCCTCCGTATGAGTATTGGAAGCAGAAAAATGTTCAGTCCAAAAATGTGTGAATAAATGGGTGGGCTATAGCCCACAGGACCAGTCGCGCACATCCAAAAAATATCTTTTCCTAGCCCAATTCTAACAGGATATTCTGTTTCTGTGCATTACAGGCACAAACGAGCTGAAGTATCTCCTCCGTATGAGTATTGGAAGCAGAAAAATTTTCAGTCCAAAAATGTGTGAATAAATGGGTGGGCTATAGCCCACAGGACCAGCTGCGCACATCCTAAAAATATCTTTTCTTAGCCCAATTCTAGCAGGAAATTCTGTTTCTGTGCATTACAGGCACAAACGAGCTGAAGTATCTCCTCCGTATGAGTATTGGAAGCAGAAAAATTTTCAGTCCAAAAATGTGTGAATAAATGGGTGGGCTATAGCCCACAGGACCAGTCGCGCACATCCAAAAAATATCTTTTCTTAGCCCAATTCTAGCAGGAAATTCTGTTTCTGTGCATTACAGGCACAAACGAGCTGAAGTATCTCCTCCGTATGAGTATTGGAAGCAGAAAAATGTTCAGTCCAAAAATGTGTGAATAAATGGGTGGGCTATAGCCCACAGGACCAGTCGCGCACATCCAAAAAATATCTTTTCCTAGCCCAATTCTAACAGGATATTCTGTTTCTGTGCATTACAGGCACAAACGAGCTGAAGTATCTCCTCCGTATGAGTATTGGAAGCAGAAAAATTTTCAGTCCAAAAATGTGTGAATAAATGGGTGGGCTATAGCCCACAGGACCAGCTGCGCACATCCTAAAAATATCTTTTCTTAGCCCAATTCTAGCAGGAAATTCTGTTTCTGTGCATTACAGGCACAAACGAGCTGAAGTATCTCCTCCGTATGAGTATTGGAAGCAGAAAAATTTTCAGTCCAAAAATGTGTGAATAAATGGGTGGGCTATAGCCCACAGGACCAGCCGCGCACATCCTAAAAATATCTTTTCTTAGCCCAATTCTAGCAGGCTGTTCTGTTTCTGTGCATTATAGGCACAAACGAGCTGAAGTATCCCCTCCGTATGAGTATTGGAAGCAGAAAAATTTTCAGTCCAAAAATGTGTGAATAAATGGGTGGGCTATAGCCCACAGGACCAGTCGCGCACATCCAAAAAATATCTTTTCTTAGCCCAATTCTAGCAGGAAATTCTGTTTCTGTGCATTACAGGCACAAACGAGCTGAAGTATCTCCTCCGTATGAGTATTGGAAGCAGAAAAATGTTCAGTCCAAAAATGTGTGAATAAATGGGTGGGCTATAGCCCACAGGACCAGTCGCGCACATCCAAAAAATATCTTTTCCTAGCCCAATTCTAACAGGATATTCTGTTTCTGTGCATTACAGGCACAAACGAGCTGAAGTATCTCCTCCGTATGAGTATTGGAAGCAGAAAAATTTTCAGTCCAAAAATGTGTGAATAAATGGGTGGGCTATAGCCCACAGGACCAGCTGCGCACATCCTAAAAATATCTTTTCTTAGCCCAATTCTAGCAGGAAATTCTGTTTCTGTGCATTACAGGCACAAACGAGCTGAAGTATCTCCTCCGTATGAGTATTGGAAGCAGAAAAATTTTCAGTCCAAAAATGTGTGAATAAATGGGTGGGCTATAGCCCACAGGGCCAGCCGCGCACATCCAAAAAATATCTTTTCCTAGCCCAATTCTAACAGGATATTCTGTTTCTGTGCATTACAGGCAGAAACGAGCTGAAGTATCCCCTCCGTATGAGTATTGGAAGCAGAAAAATTTTCAGTCCAAAAATGTGTGAATAAATGGGTGGGCTATAGCCCACAGGACCAGTCGCGCACATCCAAAAAATATCTTTTCTTAGCCCAATTCTAGCAGGAAATTCTGTTTCTGTGCATTACAGGCACAAACGAGCTGAAGTATCTCCTCCGTATGAGTATTGGAAGCAGAAAAATTTTCAGTCCAAAAATGTGTGAATAAATGGGTGGGCTATAGCCCACAGGACCAGCCGCGCACATCCTAAAAATATCTTTTCTTAGCCCAATTCTAGCAGGCTGTTCTGTTTCTGTGCATTATAGGCACAAACGAGCTGAAGTATCCCCTCCGTATGAGTATTGGAAGCAGAAAAATTTTCAGTCCAAAAATGTGTGAATAAATGGGTGGGCTATAGCCCACAGGACCAGTCGCGCACATCCAAAAAATATCTTTTCCTAGCCCAATTCTAACAGGATATTCTGTTTCTGTGCATTACAGGCACAAACGAGCTGAAGTATCTCCTCCGTATGAGTATTGGAAGCAGAAAAATTTTCAGTCCAAAAATGTGTGAATAAATGGGTGGGCTATAGCCCACAGGACCAGCTGCGCACATCCTAAAAATATCTTTTCTTAGCCCAATTCTAGCAGGAAATTCTGTTTCTGTGCATTACAGGCACAAACGAGCTGAAGTATCTCCTCCGTATGAGTATTGGAAGCAGAAAAATTTTCAGTCCAAAAATGTGTGAATAAATGGGTGGGCTATAGCCCACAGGACCAGTCGCGCACATCCAAAAAATATCTTTTCTTAGCCCAATTCTAGCAGGAAATTCTGTTTCTGTGCATTACAGGCACAAACGAGCTGAAGTATCTCCTCCGTATGAGTATTGGAAGCAGAAAAATTTTCAGTCCAAAAATGTGTGAATAAATGGGTGGGCTATAGCCCACAGGACCAGCTGCGCACATCCTAAAAATATCTTTTCTTAGCCCAATTCTAGCAGGAAATTCTGTTTCTGTGCATTACAGGCACAAACGAGCTGAAGTATCTCCTCCGTATGAGTATTGGAAGCAGAAAAATTTTCAGTCCAAAAATGTGTGAATAAATGGGTGGGCTATAGCCCACAGGACCAGCCGCGCACATCCTAAAAATATCTTTTCTTAGCCCAATTCTAGCAGGCTGTTCTGTTTCTGTGCATTATAGGCACAAACGAGCTGAAGTATCCCCTCCGTATGAGTATTGGAAGCAGAAAAATTTTCAGTCCAAAAATGTGTGAATAAATGGGTGGGCTATAGCCCACAGGACCAGTCGCGCACATCCAAAAAATATCTTTTCTTAGCCCAATTCTAGCAGGAAATTCTGTTTCTGTGCATTACAGGCACAAACGAGCTGAAGTATCTCCTCCGTATGAGTATTGGAAGCAGAAAAATGTTCAGTCCAAAAATGTGTGAATAAATGGGTGGGCTATAGCCCACAGGACCAGTCGCGCACATCCAAAAAATATCTTTTCCTAGCCCAATTCTAGCAGGAAATTCTGTTTCTGTGCATTACAGGCACAAACGAGCTGAAGTATCTCCTCCGTATGAGTATTGGAAGCAGAAAAATTTTCAGTCCAAAAATGTGTGAATAAATGGGTGGGCTATAGCCCACAGGGCCAGCCGCGCACATCCAAAAAATATCTTTTCCTAGCCCAATTCTAACAGGATATTCTGTTTCTGTGCATTACAGGCAGAAACGAGCTGAAGTATCCCCTCCGTATGAGTATTGGAAGCAGAAAAATTTTCAGTCCAAAAATGTGTGAATAAATGGGTGGGCTATAGCCCACAGGACCAGTCGCGCACATCCAAAAAATATCTTTTCTTAGCCCAATTCTAGCAGGAAATTCTGTTTCTGTGCATTACAGGCACAAACGAGCTGAAGTATCCCCTCCGTATGAGTATTGGAAGCAGAAAAATTTTCAGTCCAAAAATGTGTGAATAAATGGGTGGGCTATAGCCCACAGGACCAGTCGCGCACATCCAAAAAATATCTTTTCCTAGCCCAATTCTAACAGGATATTCTGTTTCTGTGCATTACAGGCACAAACGAGCTGAAGTATCTCCTCCGTATGAGTATTGGAAGCAGAAAAATTTTCAGTCCAAAAATGTGTGAATAAATGGGTGGGCTATAGCCCACAGGACCAGCTGCGCACATCCTAAAAATATCTTTTCTTAGCCCAATTCTAGCAGGAAATTCTGTTTCTGTGCATTACAGGCACAAACGAGCTGAAGTATCTCCTCCGTATGAGTATTGGAAGCAGAAAAATTTTCAGTCCAAAAATGTGTGAATAAATGGGTGGGCTATAGCCCACAGGACCAGCCGCGCACATCCTAAAAATATCTTTTCTTAGCCCAATTCTAGCAGGCTGTTCTGTTTCTGTGCATTATAGGCACAAACGAGCTGAAGTATCCCCTCCGTATGAGTATTGGAAGCAGAAAAATTTTCAGTCCAAAAATGTGTGAATAAATGGGTGGGCTATAGCCCACAGGACCAGTCGCGCACATCCAAAAAATATCTTTTCCTAGCCCAATTCTAACAGGATATTCTGTTTCTGTGCATTACAGGCACAAACGAGCTGAAGTATCTCCTCCGTATGAGTATTGGAAGCAGAAAAATTTTCAGTCCAAAAATGTGTGAATAAATGGGTGGGCTATAGCCCACAGGACCAGCTGCGCACATCCTAAAAATATCTTTTCTTAGCCCAATTCTAGCAGGAAATTCTGTTTCTGTGCATTACAGGCACAAACGAGCTGAAGTATCTCCTCCGTATGAGTATTGGAAGCAGAAAAATTTTCAGTCCAAAAATGTGTGAATAAATGGGTGGGCTATAGCCCACAGGACCAGCCGCGCACATCCAAAAAATATCTTTTCTTAGCCCAATTCTAGCAGGAAATTCTGTTTCTGTGCATTACAGGCACAAACGAGCTGAAGTATCTCCTCCGTATGAGTATTGGAAGCAGAAAAATTTTCAGTCCAAAAATGTGTGAATAAATGGGTGGGCTATAGCCCACAGGACCAGCTGCGCACATCCTAAAAACATCTTTTCTTAGCCCAATTCTAGCAGGAAATTCTGTTTCTGTGCATTACAGGCACAAACGAGCTGAAGTATCTCCTCCGTATGAGTATTGGAAGCAGAAAAATTTTCAGTCCAAAAATGTGTGAATAAATGGGTGGGCTATAGCCCACAGGGCCAGCCGCGCACATCCAAAAAATATCTTTTCCTAGCCCAATTCTAACAGGATATTCTGTTTCTGTGCATTACAGGCAGAAACGAGCTGAAGTATCTCCTCCGTATGAGTATTGGAAGCAGAAAAATTTTCAGTCCAAAAATGTGTGAATAAATGGGTGGGCTATAGCCCACAGGACCAGTCGCGCACATCCAAAAAATATCTTTTCCTAGCCCAATTCTAACAGGATATTCTGTTTCTGTGCATTACAGGCACAAACGAGCTGAAGTATCTCCTCCGTATGAGTATTGGAAGCAGAAAAATTTTCAGTCCAAAAATGTGTGAATAAATGGGTGGGCTATAGCCCACAGGACCAGCTGCGCACATCCTAAAAATATCTTTTCTTAGCCCAATTCTAGCAGGAAATTCTGTTTCTGTGCATTACAGGCACAAACGAGCTGAAGTATCTCCTCCGTATGAGTATTGGAAGCAGAAAAATTTTCAGTCCAAAAATGTGTGAATAAATGGGTGGGCTATAGCCCACAGGACCAGCCGCGCACATCCAAAAAATATCTTTTCTTAGCCCAATTCTAGCAGGAAATTCTGTTTCTGTGCATTACAGGCACAAACGAGCTGAAGTATCTCCTCCGTATGAGTATTGGAAGCAGAAAAATTTTCAGTCCAAAAATGTGTGAATAAATGGGTGGGCTATAGCCCACAGGACCAGCTGCGCACATCCTAAAAACATCTTTTCTTAGCCCAATTCTAGCAGGAAATTCTGTTTCTGTGCATTACAGGCACAAACGAGCTGAAGTATCTCCTCCGTATGAGTATTGGAAGCAGAAAAATTTTCAGTCCAAAAATGTGTGAATAAATGGGTGGGCTATAGCCCACAGGGCCAGCCGCGCACATCCAAAAAATATCTTTTCCTAGCCCAATTCTAACAGGATATTCTGTTTCTGTGCATTACAGGCAGAAACGAGCTGAAGTATCTCCTCCGTATGAGTATTGGAAGCAGAAAAATGTTCAGTCCAAAAATGTGTGAATAAATGGGTGGGCTATAGCCCACAGGACCAGTCGCGCACATCCAAAAAATATCTTTTCCTAGCCCAATTCTAACAGGATATTCTGTTTCTGTGCATTACAGGCACAAACGAGCTGAAGTATCTCCTCCGTATGAGTATTGGAAGCAGAAAAATTTTCAGTCCAAAAATGTGTGAATAAATGGGTGGGCTATAGCCCACAGGACCAGCTGCGCACATCCTAAAAATATCTTTTCTTAGCCCAATTCTAGCAGGAAATTCTGTTTCTGTGCATTACAGGCACAAACGAGCTGAAGTATCTCCTCCGTATGAGTATTGGAAGCAGAAAAATTTTCAGTCCAAAAATGTGTGAATAAATGGGTGGGCTATAGCCCACAGGACCAGCCGCGCACATCCAAAAAATATCTTTTCTTAGCCCAATTCTAGCAGGAAATTCTGTTTCTGTGCATTACAGGCACAAACGAGCTGAAGTATCTCCTCCGTATGAGTATTGGAAGCAGAAAAATTTTCAGTCCAAAAATGTGTGAATAAATGGGTGGGCTATAGCCCACAGGACCAGCCGCGCACATCCAAAAAATATCTTTTCTTAGCCCAATTCTAACAGGATATTCTGTTTCTGTGCATTACAGGCACAAACGAGCTGAAGTATCTCCTCCGTAAGAGTATTGGAAGCAGAAAAATTTTCAGTCCAAAAATGTGTGAATAAATGGGTGGGCTATAGCCCACAGGACCAGCCGCGCACATCCTAAAAATATCTTTTCTTAGCCCAATTCTAGCAGGCTGTTCTGTTTCTGTGCATTATAGGCACAAACGAGCTGAAGTATCTCCTCCGTATGAGTATTGGAAGCAGAAAAATTTTCAGTCCAAAAATGTGTGAATAAATGGGTGGGCTATAGCCCACAGGACCAGCTGCGCACATCCTAAAAATATCTTTTCTTAGCCCAATTCTAGCAGGCTGTTCTGTTTCTGTGCATTATAGGCACAAACGAGCTGAAGTATCTCCTCCGTAAGAGTATTGGAAGCAGAAAAATGTGTGAATAAATTGGTGGAGAGGTGGAGGATCCTCCTATCGCTTGGCTTGAAGCACTAGATGAAGCATTTTTTTTTATCCTTTAAAGGACGTTTCATAATTTTAAACCTAAGCACTAACTAACTTTAACTTTAACTTTAAGTGGACAGCATCACAGGTTCCCTAATGAATAACCAAATCCCCCATTGCACCATTACGAACGAGCCAAAGCAACCTGCTAAGCTGATCTAAGCGGCTTATTGTGATTCATCGGACTGTAATCGCCTTTGTTTCACCTAATCCTGGAGTTCTGCTCACCACCATGACACCGTGCACACAAATCAGAACCAAGAATTGCCAACCATCTCCTCCGATTGGCCATCTGAAGCCAATTACCAGTTAAATGGTTATTATCCTTATCTACCCATACACAGCTGACTTGAGGTGCATCCGAGAGACAAGCAAACACCAATTCCCTGCGTTGATAAACATTGACGCAATAAAACATTAATTAGGTCAAATTGGGTCCTTCGAGCCTGACGATGTGTCCTTAAAATCGAATAAACACCTAAATCATTCAATGCGAGCTCTCCTATTTGCACTGCTGTCCTGGATGGATATAATTAGGATGACCAGCTAAACTCCCAGGACTCCTATCCATTTTGCATGAGTCTCTCTCTCGGACCCGGCTAAGTGGCTTCCCTTGTTCGCAACCCAATTCCCCTGACCAAACAAAATATAGTGCAATCCGCACTCCAGGACGAAATAGAAAAACAAAAACATATTTAAAACCAACATAAAGCTAAAAATCGCATAAAAATGAACTCCCCTGACGGTGTATCAATATATACTCACGCTCTCCGACTAAATTATGTCAACAAGTTTAACCCTCTCTCTCTCTGTAGACCAGAGGGGGGAAAAATGCACACACACTTCACACATGCCGCTCCGAACCGATATCCTTTCACACAGAGTAAATGTTATTTTCAACTCGAAGCTACTTCTATGCCAAGTGGCTCCTCGTCCTTTATGAGTGCACCACCACCACTACCACCACTACCACCGCCACGACCGAATCTGTAACCCACATTTACCGCAAAATTCATACAGACTCACATAACAGGCGGCCGCACATACAAAATCAATTAACCCAATGCCACTCTCGCTAAGCTAAAGTGTCCTTTCCTATACTGCTGTTGCACTTCGAACTCTCACCTCCCTCCCTCCTGCCACCCGTTTGTATTCCTTTGTTATCCTTTCAACAGAAAAGAGCACTCAGCATCGATCACCCCTAAAGGTTGACTGGCTGTTGTGGTTCCATATAATTTAACTTTATGGATGCACGGCAACCGCAACATGTCCTTCGACTACAGAATCTAATAAATCAAAAAAAAAAAAAAAAGGATTAAGCCATAATTTCACTCATTCACCGCAACAACTTTAAGACAATTTAATTGGTTCAACAAAAAAAAGCAACAAAAACAAAAAAAATTCAAAGGAGAATCCTTGCGTGTCCTTCGAAAGGAATTAATTTCACGTGACCAACTCACCGGGCTTTATCGGCAGCCGTATAATGCGTTAATTGTGTGTTCGCACATAACTTGATTAACTTTCTTTGGAGGCGAACGTTAATGGGGCGATTTCCCGTCCAGCAGGACGACTCTTCTTGACCCTTCGTCCTTACATGGCTTACTTTGTAGTGCGAGGGTAGATTCGATTTTACAACGAAACACACCGACGACGTTCACGCACAATTTCCCTATAGTTGGCGCATAATTCACTTATACGTCACGCAAATCCAATTATCCTGGCGCGGCATCGTGCGATATGGGAATGTGACGCCTTTGTCGCCCGCGAAGGGAAAACAACAGCGAGAAACGTGCGTGTTACCAACACATGCGTTACATGTCACCTCGCGAATCAACCAGCCATGAAAACAACTCTCATAATCGTACACAAGGAGGTGTAAGCTAGGGAATCGTCTACAGTGGCTTTGGCAAGAAGGTGTACAGTGGGGAGAGTCCTTTGACGTATGACCTGACTTCAACCATTTTTTTTAGCTATTTCGTATGAGTCTGAGGTTCGAGCTGCATCTTTCTTAAAGGAAGCCTCAGTATAACCCATTTTTGGAATTTGTGTGACTCTCGGTGTAGGTTGGAAAAGCATTGTAGTGATGCGGAACTCACTGCATGGCCGCTCCCCACATCAGCACCGAAGATCACCCACCTAATCCGAGGAAAGGCAGATGAATTGTAAGTGAAATGGTGCAAGCTCTCTCTGCAAGCCTACCACACTAAGCTACTTGGCTTGAAAGGAAAGAGCCAATAAGCTGCCTTGACTTGCTGAGTTCTAACCAAAGTTCGTTGCGTTACGCCTAGCCTGTCTTCATCCTGAGAGCGGTGCAATACACAGGAAACTTAATAGGTCCTGACTCCGAGGAGCAGGAATACCTAATGCAGGTTGAAGTCATAGGCTTAGATAGACATGTGATCGAGACTAGAGTCAAAGAGTTCGACTCTTTTCGGACTCGTTTCGGTACGAACTACAAGGTTGAGACAGCCATCAAACTCAACCTCACAGTCACAGTTAAACCGCAGATACTGTGACTCTGCCATAACATAGTACAAGAGTCTAGCACTGTTGATCTCCATGAAAATACCAAGACCAGTCCTTTGACCAGGATTCGATGACTGTCTAGTGGATGCTGAAACTCTAGCCAACTCTCAGTTCACACAAAAGCCGAATTTGCGTTGTCATAGCATCAATCGGTAAATCCTTTGGGGTGAGGGTCCTGCGCACTGTCCTTCGAACGCCAGTATGGAACTGAACTTCACCTTCTCTTAGATGGTATATAGCGGTAGCTTGAAGGAAATTAACCAAAGCATTTAAAGCAGAGCCAGGGGTATTCCGAAAGCTGTTCTTTGGGGTGCAACTGATGCATAACTCAGAAAGGTTGCTATCATAGCCTTATAGATTCAGAGGTCCTTTCCGTTCTTAGAATGTGCCATGGATTACGAAAAGAACCCTCACAATGCAAGAAAAATGAGATCGCCTTGCAAATACCTTCATCAGGATTGTGGCTATTGACTCCCTTTAGCACTGGGTCCGACCAGTCAGAACTATCCTTCTCGTAAAGAAAATAGCCTCAGTGTTCAGAGAAGTAACCTAAAGGCCACTATTTAGCTGTCCTTTGGCATGAACTGTTTTTAAAACGTAGTTTCGCAGGACTTTCCACTACTGGTAGGCGAAGGTTTCATCCTCAGTCTAATTCTGAACAAGCGAATCTCATTTAGTCTCTCCAAGCTTTTCAGCAAAAGGAAAAAAGACGTATTGGTCTGAAAATCTTCCCGAGGGAACAATTCTTTGTGTAAAAATTCCTTTAACTGTTCGTCACAGTATGGCAATGTAAATGAAGATTCTCCTCAGAACTAGAAGCAACTGGTTTATAGCCTGGGTGCACTCCATCTGTTTAAAGTTGTCAGAAGGTCCTAGATCTAATGGGATGGTCTTATATGTAGAGAACTGCGGATGTAGAAGTTCCCCAGCTATGGCTAGTTTCGTGACTTGGATCAAGCTGAACCTGAGCAAGTGGGTCAAGCTGTGAAATGTTATCCAGTCAACAGAAATCAGCGGAAGACTAAACCACGACTATCCAATCTAGTCTGCCTCTTCTGAGAACTTTACACAGAGACCTTGCAAGGATAGATTCTTGCAGCACTGATCGCTGCAATGTGTGTATTTCGGGCTCAAGAGCCTTCTTTTTCGATGGCATTCGGTGCGGTGTCTGTTATTCTTTTCACTCCAGGCTGTACAGAGCTGTCTCTAGCTCTGTCCTCAAAGATGTCCCCAAATCAATCCAACAGTGACATAGCCATATTGTCAGATAGCCAAACCACTCGTTTGGGAATGTGAACCTGAAACTGAGACCGACTCCTAAGCAAGAAAGAGGCATCAGAAGCCTTCATACGCTCTAAACCATTTTGCGGAATAGAAGCTCGTACCCTCAAAAAAGAACTCAGGAAACTAGAGAGGATAAATGGGATAATAACCTGGAATAATGCCCAGAACATGATACAAACCACGTAACTTCTAGGACAACACATCCAGGAAAGATTGAAAGCATGTATCACGATGAGCACCATAACTAGTTACTGTGAGCTCAGGGAACACCTAAGGAAACAAGGGTGACAGATTCCGCGGTGAAATCAGTGAAATCCCGAAACACATCCTAGGAACTTGTAGGGCACTGACACACACAAGACTGGGCAAGGACCGATTGTCAGATGAGAAATACAGTCACTAAAGCCAATCCTCATCTTCAGATTCTTAAAGGAAGGAAAATTGGATTACAAAGAGTGTGGTAGGACATGTTTCCTCTCAAACCCTCAAAACGATTCCGAAAGGAATTTCATGCAAGAGAAACTCTAATGAGGACATGTCCCCTTCCAAAGTGTAAGTAGGGATCACAACAGAGGCATTGTTTTCCTCTATTTCATAGTGCATTACACTCCAGCTGATTCCAGGCCAAAACAAAATACCTATTCGCACACCGAGATGAGTTCAACTCAGGACCTTGCAGAGCATCTCATGCCTCTCCCCCATCCACGAGCATAGAAGGAATTGGTAACACTATGGGTCCACAAAGACCTGGGTGTGATCAGGGAAAACCATCTTAACAATCCACTTACCCTACTTAACCTAACCTAGCCCATGCTAGGTCTTTGGAGATATTCCCACGATCTTGTCTACTTGGACGTTGCACACTGTTTGGAAGTGCTCTTGCAACTGGAGTTAGCTGGACTCATGCTGAGATACCTAAACCTTGACTTCTGGTCTGGTCCGGACCTAAATGACTTTCAAATGTATGAAGCTACATGAGGCAAGCTGGCAACGTGGTCCTGACGGAAGCACGTACCAACATAGTGCATTCTAACTCTAGCATCTGTAGCCTGTAGGCCCTACTGTATGGTGCCATTACTCAAAATAACTTCTTCCTCCAGGGCAGACAGGAGCAACAACACACACTTCCTCGTCGTGTGTGAGTTTTATTCCGGTGTCGCGCTTTGTGATAAACCAACCCCCCTGGCGGTGATAAATTAAGACACTTTGGCGCCCCTGTTCGTCAACACATTTCCCACGTTGCCAGCGTCGCACCACTGTCACTGTGATTTATTGAATTTATATGGCGGATTAAGGCCCCTGCCCCCGCCGAACCTTGCTCACAAAAGGGGTGAAGCCACAGCCCTCCTTCACCTCTCACCTCTCACAGGACTTCCCATTTAATTCTTTTTTCTTTTGCCCCCACTGTCAAGCAAGGATATCGACGAGAGTGCAAAACAAAATGAGATTTAGCCCGAACCCCCACCGGTTGCCGGTGACTGTTAGAAAACTCATTGACTGCATCTGGAATCCTTCAGGCTACGTGATATTGACGTGATGAAGCTAATTTTCCCAGTAACCTAACCCACTCACATAGGAGTGAGCTAGTGCACACTCCAGTGGAAAGATTCGGAGGATATTTACACCTTGAGGTGATTTTTCCTGAAATTAATTGGAAATGGAAATTGAGCGGATTGCAGCCCCAAAGCGGAGTGCATCGAGCACAGTGCCCCACACTCGGAGATACCACAAAATACAATTATAGCAAGGGATGCTTGGATTAATTACGATTTCCGTAATTGGGTTCCATTCGGATGGTGGCTAATACACCTCGGTGGCTGGCCTCGAACGCCCGGCCGCCGCCGGCCATTATTTTGAAAATAATTAACTCTGGCCAAACAATTAACGACGGCGCTAATTGGGAGCCTGATGGAGTTTTATCCTGGCTGAGCCATATGGGTGCGATGGACATGGATGGCGGGAGCGAGTGGAATTTAATAAAACCACGAACTATAAGCTGCCCCGGAGGCTTTGAATTTTGCCGAGTGATCATAAGTGAATGGGGTAGCTCTCCAGCCCCGGCGGGGGAGCAGTAAGCTGGATCAGAAAGGTAATTAAGGCTTCGATAATTAAACTTGTTCAATCAGTTAACTTCGTGCAGAGTGTGGTCGCGAGGTGATGTGATACCTTATGGTGCCGCCGAGCCGTGAACATGGAGGATATATTGGACATATTGGACATATTGAAGCCTTCAGCGATTTGATTGTTGAAGGTAGCACGATGAACTCTTGGACGCTCCCGAATGCGTTTGTATCGTCACACGAAAGACAGTTTTTAAAAAGCAGTGGGGAGAGAATAGAACCTTGAGGAACCCCAGATTCGGTGCGAATTCTTGCCGTGAAACCGATGGGATCTGAGCCAAAATGTGTAGATCTGTGGTAATTTGTGAGGCTAGGACGAGGACGCTGGTATCAAGAGTGAAATTCTGTCCTGGGACAGTTCGCAAGCATGCGAAAGCAGAAGGTATTTTGCAGTACCATACATTGTGAGTAAGGCCAAGGTCAAGCAAGGATCAGTCTTCATAACCACATCGTTGAAGCCCCACATTTCTACATGGCATCTCACTGTAACTCCGATTGTTACAAGTAATTCGGATGCACTCTCTTCTAAGTAAAGGATTCTCGTCAGACTCAGTCTCTTGACCCAATCTTCTACGGCTACGGTCTGGCAACGCCTGGAATCGAATCAAGAAGTGCTGTGAAGAAAACGTAAGCGTGATTGGACCAGAAAACTAGATTGCGCTCTGCTAGGTCGATAAATTGTCTAGAAAATCTGAATCTAGGCTAGAAAGTTCCGCCTTGCCACAAGAACTGACGTTCCCGGGTAGAAAAATTTAAGACTGCAGCGGAAGTAACTCGAGACAGACCGCAAGGATCACATAACGCTTGGCTCTCTGTGGCAAACATTCGTTCGGGTCACGTCCAGAGGATGTCTCTAAAAATGACCAGAGAGCCTTTGTCATGACCGATGAATAGTGCGATGGAGAAGGAATATTGTGACAGATTTGACTTAGCCAGTGCTATAGGGCGTAACTATCTAGATCTTCGGTGAAACCAAATATCTGGCAGCGATGCTATTCTAGCTTTTTGCAAAGGAACTCTGCAATTTCCAAAGAAAGATCTATGTCGGGTGTACTGGTCAAGCTATCTACATCCTTTCCACTTTGATGACCTTAAGCGACACTTATCCTACGACCTGGTTCCAAGAGATGTGTATATCGGCTTATGCCATCATACTAGGACTCCGACTGTTGTGCAAATTGAAAGTCAACTTTCCTTGCATTTAGGGCTGAAGCAGGATTTCTGCGAATGACTCCAAATATAGTCAAGGGTCTGATTCTTATGCCTTCATGGAGATCCAATAAATTGGACATTGCTACTTATGACCCAAGGATCCCATGGATGAAGAATGTTCCGTGCTTATGTAGCCACAGTCTGGGCGCAGCCTTCCTTAACATTCCGTAACCCTCGCTGGAATTAAGGAAAATGAGATCCCTGATGTCTGGAAGACTCAGAGGAGACCTAAACCGGCTTAAGATCTTTCTCATTCCTCGAACAGGGAGTCCATTTACGATTGGCACTGCTCTTCCGGAAAGGGGACCTATCTAGTGCAACCCTGAGGGGTTGCTCCTACCCATTTTTCTTCAAATGAAAGCTTGAGCTCTGAGCTACAGTTTGGTACTACCGCTTAATCCTTCCTCGAACTATCTTCGATAAAGAAATGACCATCTGTACCAAGGTCTTACACTTCTTAGTATTATTCAAAACATTGCAGGACAATGGAAGGCTTTCGGGCCTAAATATCTTATTCGGCCTCGGCCTTGACGGAGTCTGGAACAATGTACCTAAACTTGATATCAGTTGCATCTTGGATGTGGAAAAGCTTGTATATCATATCGGACACCATGACCAGGTGGTCAGACGTCAATACGCCTTTCTACTACCACACCTCCTATACAGACTTAAACCTCATCCTCGACTCCAAATTTTCATCTGGATAGACCTGGACAAACGGTGAGGTCAAGACTTAATAGAGGTACTGGCCTAGAGGAGGCCACATAACTTCCCAACTTCACTGTAGTGTAACCACCAAGGCTTCCAAGGACTTATATACTCTGAACAGCGAAGATCATGTTGACACCTACATAGATTGCCAAGCAACTGTCCAAACCATGGTCAAGAGATGCAAAGAGGAATTCAAGTTCTTCAGGTCAAGACACAGCATAAGGTTCACCTGGATTCCGGAACAAATGGATCACTCGGTCTTAAGGCCTATCAGGCTCCTTATATCCGACATTAACTTGGAGTTCCACATGGCCACAACATGATGGAGTGCTCTCTCCTCGTGCCCCGTTTTGAGACTTTGGGTCCATTACAACAAATAAAGGACAGGACTGTCCTTGACTCTTCTCATTGGTTTCCTCATAGGGATTAGAAGAATACGAATTAGTGCCACAAAGCTATGTAGAGGGTTTGGCGATACAGAGGTAGAGAAGACACAACACACTTGCTCTGAAGGAAGATCGCTGCGGCCATGGTCCGATCTGTTGGACTACGCCTTGTTCTCTCATTTTCAGGTATTCCACACCAAAGAATACAATAGAGATCCGTGTGAGACTGCACTCCTGGGGCTGTAGTCACTGCCATAGCCTATCTACCTTATATCAGTCGAAATAGCATAGGTCTTCGTCATCCAATCTCCATGTTATGGGACACCGGTCTTAGCTCCTCAACAGGCTTTAAGATCTTCCAAGCCTTTTTCGATGGTGAATCTGGTAAGGATCGTTATTGTAGTATCGTCTCCTCGTGTAGGTCTTTTACCCAAAACAAGACCGCTTTCAAAGCCACAATTCGAACGACGAACACTACCGACCTACCAGCCACTACCAGCCAACCCACCTACAACAACAAAATCAATCTAATCCCATCAGCACTATCCCATTACCAGTATCGTTGCATGTGCGATTGTGTGCAACCATAAAATGCAAATATTTACCAAACAAATCCGTATCTACAGCAGGTAATCTAATTCGATAGTGTATCTATAGTGCATTTCAGGGTCGCCCGTCTTCCACTTCCTCCCGCTTTCCATTTCGGATACATTAATACCCGTGCGAAATACGAAAAGATAAACCTTCACCAGTCCAGCCTTTGTTTGTCCATCCGCTTACCATGGTCCCTCCTGCGGGCCGTTGGCGCGCAGCAGATAGCTCCTTAATTTATGTCACATCATGCACTCGAGACCTTCGCTGGCAATAAACAAACACAAATATTCCAGTCGAGTGTGCCTTTATGTGGACACAACGCCACTATTATAATCCCTCGGACGGGAATACCATCTACATGTGTTTATCGGTATGCAAATACGACAAGAAGACTCCTTCTCCTACCTGGCTACCTGGCTACCTGGCTTGTCTGGCAGCCGCCGCCACCGCCGCCGCTGTCGTGATAATAAAAATATACAGTCCGGGCTGTGGATGCACGCGGTCAGTGGCATATGGAAGCGTGCACAATGCGCCTTGAATGCACGATTGGTCTCATAATGATGAGCGCGCAGTGCCTAGCTGGAGGCAGAAATAAAAGTATTCGCTTTGATTGTCCTGTTTGGCTAATGGTGTGGGTGGGGGCTCAATAGATACGAGGCCTTCCATGTTAACTGAGGTTTTATTGTTATTGACCGATAAAATGTCATCGGGTCTATAGGACGGCGGAGTTCTACTTTTTTTTTTTCTATGCAGTGTAGCTGTTCGTGTGAAATTGGTTTCGCGATTATCCTTGTGCCTACATAGGTGGACTGGTTGATTAAGCGGTAAACTATGTTATTGTCGCCAGTGTTATGGGATTCGCGGATGCAATTCCACAATAGTCGTTTGCTTGGAATGGATAGTTTGGGATAATTGAGAGGTCAATGGGAAGTTCGGTTCTGAATTCGGGATTAGTAACTGGGACACCGACAAGGACCGGAAAATAATTTCGAAATAGAAGATGAAATCTATCGAAATTCGGTAAACTCATTCCTCTGGGATCCCTGCAAATGAAATTAGGAACTGAATTGGCAAACAAGGCTCAGTGGAGGCATTCAGGACTCATATAGAAGCACCTTGGTTCTGCGGGATAGGACTCTGCTAATTAATTACTTTCAGAGCCCACAGGAACAGTGATTGTGATTCCTGAACATGTTGCCTATTCATAGAGATTGTGTGTCCATACCTTGGTTTTATCTTCTGATTCCGAGAGTGACCTGTTGGTCAGACTAGCTACCTCCAAAGGTTTGGTTTGAGTACGATTTATATGGCAGTCCTTCTGGAAACTGTTGCTGATCCTCTGAGCAGAAATGAATGGCATCTACGAAGAAATTCGAAAAAACCTTCTCAAACTTTACTCGATCTGACAGTACCTAAACAATTTTGACACTCGATACCTACACCTATTGACGTAATGAGGAATGTCCCCTCACTTTTATAACTATGAACTCCATCTACTGTACGTTTGCTTCATACTTTTACTGGTTTTCGCTACGTCTTACCGGCAAACAAAATTATGACACATAAGCCGTCAATATAGGCTGAAGTTATGAACCGTACGATGTTTTACTAACTCTAGTAAATCCATCCATTTTCAAAGGAAACATACGAACTCGTTTCGAGTCAATTTCTGTTGAGCGACCTGTCAAAAACACTATAGTTCTGTCCAATGACACCATACTTCAGACATTGAATTGACCAACTGATGCCAATGTCAAAATAATGCGCTAAATTTCTTCAGTGCTGTCAAATGCCGACAACCCCTGGTCTCCTTTGGCAATAATTCCTTGAAATAAATATAATATGTCGTGCAATTGAAGATTCCAATGGAGACCACCAATTTCTTACAGAAAAATGTGTAGCAAGACATCGATGAAATAAATTTGACAGTGATTGTCATTCTGAGTTTTCCTACGAAGAAAACATGGCTGGTTGGTGTAAAGTCCACCATAGAGTAGCAAATTTGTTTCAACATATCTAAGAACAATTCCATCTCTTTTTTTTCTGATCTGTTTTTGACTTTAGTTTGAATTAGTCTGCTGCAACTAAATTGATAGTCAAATTTCTTGACATAAAGTCCCCGCCTAGTACATAACAAAAATCAATGAGAGGGTTCCGGATTCTGGGCCTACTATTTGCAATAGATTTTCTTTCTTATAAATCAGTCCACTACCTCACCTTTCTATCGAATCTAAACACCTCTGCCAATCAGAAAAGTGCCTACATCGTGCCTGGAATACGGAACGTATCCATTGTTTCTAGCAATCAAATATTTATTCACATCAAACTGACGGACTGGATTTTTTTTAACGATTTCAAGTTCAGGTTCAACAATAACAGTCAAAAGCTAACAGAAGCTAATGTCTATTAATCAATTTGTCCATACTAGAGAGGACTGACAGACTGGATTTTGTTTCACATTCGCGTGTTCAGATTGATAGCCCTGTCTGAGCACTTTCCCGAATTCTTTTTGACGTATTAGTAGTTAGCGCCAAATGAAATGGGTTAGCTTTTCAGCAACAAATTCTTTTAACAACAAAACCCATGACTGTCACAGCAATTAAAATGGTTTTCTGTCATATTTCCATTGGTTACTTCATGAATTTCTGATTTTTTTACTTGTTTGTCGAGTTACAGCGATTGGCATTTCCAAACGTCAAATAATCCAGGAAATTTTAGAAAATTTTAAAGTTCGTATTCCTGTAACATGACCATCTCCACTTTCTCCATCGCCAGTAAACGTCAAAAAAAATCCCATCCGTCAGTCATGTGTGGGCATGCTCTTGGAAAAACTCGGTGTAATAGGAGTCAAATCGTTTCATCTGTTTCTGCTTATTTTTGAACCTACACGTATCCAAAGGAAATCTAAATCAGAACTTTCAAAACGAAATTTATTTACTCAGGAACGTCAAAATCTAAATAACCAAACTTTGAAAATCAAAAATCTTGTCAAATCGAGACAAGCAGCTATTAGGTCCGTTCGCAAACTCTCCTAAAACAACGAAATTTCACGAAAATTTACGAAAAGTCACCAAATCCTGTTCGAGTACGGAAAAGTTTCGTTGTTTTTCACAGAAGAGAGCGCTCTCGATGCTACGAATCATGCTACGAATTTAGTGCAGGAACTTTCTGTGCACTGATTTATGAGATCTGTCAAATCTGTCAGATAACTGTAAGAAATTTTTTGTTGTTTGTGTACATATTTCACAAACGAATTTCATAGCTTTCGCGTTCGTTTACTTTTTTGTCATTTTACCCCTCTCTGAGAGAATTTTACCTCCACTCCTTGAAATTTGACAATCAACAGAACTATTATGATCATAGAATACAAGTTTCTAATATCCATTATCCTCGTAGTTATAGTTTCCATTTTGACTTACCAGTTGTCAGGGTATATTGGCCCTTCCTTCCTTACTTCCAGCAATAAGATTGGTTTGTCCCTCGTTTTTCTTGTGGAATCCATTAGAACACATCTTTCTCATCCGATCCCCATTTCAAAGAATCAAATTAAATATCAGTTTATTGTAAAATGCCGGACTAATAAAAAAATCCCCAAAACCTTTTAAAAAAGTTTTACTAAAACTTAAAACTGCATGACCTACACTGCATTATCGATCATTAGTCAGTCATCGATCTGTCAGTTGACGTGCGCGCAATATTGGAAATTAATTCGTTTCCTCGTCGTCTTTGAATAAATTTTAGAAATTCACTCGAAATCGGTGTAATTTTCGGTAAATTTTACATTTTTCTTTGTTTTAAACAATTGCCACGTGGTTTTCAAGCGTTTAATCGGCTCTAAGTCATCAAATTAATCGGCGCGAGTCGATTGAAGTTGATCCAAGTGCGTCGGGGGATCATGCGTAGAATGCGCAAAAAATCGGTCGTTCAAAGTCGAATTTCATTGAAAAATTAGTGAAAACGGTTGGTGTTTCATAAAATCGCGTAATTCGTTTGCATTTGAGGCATAAAGCGTGGTTTTGCCAGCGTTTTTCGGTTCGCGGAGGAGGAATTTCTATGCAAAACGGCCGGACCGCGTGTTGAAAGGGGAAAGGTCTCGAAGGTTTCGGGTGCTAGAAGTGTTCTCGAAGTGTGTGTTGTGTTGTGAGTGTTACGGCTCAAGCCCAGAGATGCCCAGTGGTTGTGTGCCCTTGAAGCGAGTGGAAATGCCCCTGTCCCCTGTTCTACCCAATTGCATGTGTGTTCCTTCTACCGAGTCCCAAGCAAGTGCAAGGAAAAAGCCCCTGTCTGCCTTCAGTTCGCGAGTGTTGTGTCAAAAAGTGTTGGTTTCTGTGTTTGTAAGTGTCTTCCTTCGGTGGCCGAATGATTCCTGAGTTCCTGTTGTTGGCTGACGTCGATGGAGCAAGCAGCATGACTTCAAGGCTTCAAGACAACTTTCGGTGAGTGATTCTAGCTTTACTTACCTATGTTACATTCTATATATTACATAGCCCCGTATACCTATTGTTTAGAACTGCTTTCTGATCCTGTCACACGTCCTCTTTGTATCAAACTTAAGGGGCTGGGGTTTGGAAGAGCTTGAATAGCTTGTCTTGCTTGTTTGGTTGAGGGAAGTAGGTTGTTCCCTACTATATTCCGTATCTGTTCCTGTGTAGCTAGGCTGAATCATGGCAACAGCCCTCATTTGGGAGCTAAAGAGCATTATCGATGGTCCAACTAGCCAGTAGTTCAATCCGCCGATGTGTTGCATGATCGTTACTGAAGGAGCCGTTCCTTCTGCAGTCTTCCCCGCCGCATGTGGCTTGATAGTTAGTCTTTATCTACGGCAAGGGCAAGGTTCATACTTTCACTGGTGGCCATGACTCTCATCCTGTTGATGATTGTACTAAAAAGTCCTGGGCTCATTGGTGTTATGCTCCAATCGCTCCAAGAGCTTCATTGGACATCATTCAATGTCCAGTCTTTCCCCAAAATCCGGTGTAACGACCGTCTATCGACGAGCCAAATGCATAGCCAGTCGTGTGGTTGATGTTTGAGGATCGTCAGCTTGCTGTTGAGCCAGTTTTTTCCAGGCCAGTTCCTAAAAGCTGCCGTACACGGTCAGGCGCTGACGAAAATGGAAGTGTCACTGTCAAAAACTTTGACACAATCGGTTGCCTTACAAATGTCAAAGTCTCGATGACATAAGACATCATTTATACAAATGACAGTTGACTAAGCAATGCTGTCAGATGCGACATGCTCTATTCTGAGTTCCAAATCAAAGAAAAGTTCTGGGTGTTCCCAAAGCTGGGGAACTGACTAAGGAGGCAACTGCAGACCACAGCCTCCTGTCCATAGTTGGGGTCTTTCTTGTTCATTTTCGGAATGAACACAACCTTGGTTCAGCTCCATCGGTTCAGTCACCGAAAGGCTGCAAGGAAATGGGTTTCCAATAGAAATCGTAGCCTCTGTTCCTCATGTTCACTGAAGCTAGCATCAGGTTTTCTTAGACACCTTGGTGCTCCTCCTGCATTTAACCACAACAGGAGTATTCAAGATTGTCTCACCGAATTTCCTGAAGCTTGCTCCTTTCCCTTTTGTTGTTTCGTGGTTGTAGTTGATCAATACCACTTGGTGGCTCTGTCTGTCTCCAGTACGCTCCGCTGCGTCACAGGCTTAGACAGTTGCTCCACTGAAGCTCTTCTAGTGTCAACACGCTCCAGAATTCAGTCAAAGACTTGTGAGTTCGTCTAACTGAGTTAATTGTGACACACCTACTGCCAACTGACTACAATCGTTCAAAGGGCCTGCCAGCTCAATCATGTTAAAAGGTTGCTCACCTTCACCAGTACCTTTCGAATAGGAATCGCTTTCTCCAAGTTGAGTCAATGAAGCAGAGAGGTCCCGTCGTCGTCGTCGTCGTCGTCCATGACCCCCATCCTCTCGAAGCACTCAATCCGCCACACATGCCAATAAATATTCAAGCGAAATCGCGTTAAATAACATTCCACTTGCAATCCCTTAATCAGTTTGTCATCGATTATGCAAGTTGTTTCGCCGATTGAACACATCCATGCTACCAGCCAGCCAGCCAGCCAGTCAGCTACATCCTCTCCATTTTCAAGCCGTCTGTCTTCAGTCGAAAGCAATTAATCAAACGTGTACATCCTCAGACAGTCCCCATCCCTTTGGCCATGGCCATGTGCTGCCAAATGCAATAAAACAAATCCAAACCGATAAAATTCAATTTGCATCAAGTCCGAAGCACCTACCGCAGGGAACCCATCCCGGACTGCATGCTGTTACTGTAGTTGCAGTCCCATCACTCTATCGAGTCTTCTCGATTTCCCATCGTTTCGAGATGTCCGTTCGCCGGTAACCTGGACGCGCTGTTGGATTTCAATTCAATTCTCTTCATCATCTGCCGCCGGGAGGGGGGGGACACCTCGTCACCCCTGGGAGTCGCGCGCATGATTTTCCATTTCAAATCGAAGGGAATAGCTTCTATCCCAATGCCACAGATCGTACCAACAACAACCACCAAAGGACAAGAAGCAGGAGAACAGAACAAAAAAAAAAAGAAAACAAAAACGAAACAACATAGACGACAGGAAATTCACTTTGTAGACCGGGCCGGGGAACTATTTCCGAGAGCCGCACACACATTTGGGAAATGTGCTCCGCGTAACCTGGGATTCCATTTGAGAGTTTCCTCCTTTCCTACTGCCGTCGCGCCGCGCCGCGCCTCGCCGTTTTGCCCGTACGTAGGTTTATTGTTCTCTTGGTTCTGCTACCTTGGCTTCGGTACGGTCGTGGTTGGAGTTGCAGTCTGTGCACGGGGAGAAGAAATTTCCAATTTCGACGGCATTCTCGACAAAGAGGACTGAAACACCAGGCATAATAACATAAACAAACGAACAGGAATGTTGTTATGTTAGTTGCGAGCATAGAAAGGTACAAACGACCAGAAAAAGAACAAAAAAGGAACGAAAAATCCAATTGAGAAGCAAGCAAGTGCACTTGACTGTTCATCGAAAAGTGTTGCCGAAGGAGAAGTACCAAGGGAGTACTCTTTGAGGGTACCTTCTTGCTTCACACATGGTTGGCAAGGAATTTTAGTGATTTGGGTTCCAGGAAGCCAAGAGTTTTTTAGATGTCACATGAAAATGTAAGACGTGGCAACCCTGTGTGTTAAGGTGACATATGCCTTGACATCTGTCAAATCCATACCATGCAACTCAGAGTTTCAGGGTCGTTGGCTGTAACGCCAGTACCAGTGTCTTCCATAAAGAAGCATTGTCCAATGACTGAGTCGATCCACTAATCCAACGGAATGGGTTTGAGGATGTTGCATGATAACCAGACTAAGGGCATCACTAGAATATGTCATTCAATTCAACTAAAATACTTGGCACATGTGCCATTAGATCATTCAACTCTGGGAAGTGTGTGCTGACCTTTAAGGTGGAGACCACAGTGGTGTTCGTAGAGACAGGTTTGGGGTGAAGTTACTGAAGATTTACGGATACACAGGCAAATAAAAGGAAACTAAGTCCCATAGGACATTGGACATATTCCGAGGTCCGTAGACCAAGGAATAATTTAGGTCCTTCCAGTTTAGATGAATCAACTTCATTCGTAACGTCTTACATACTAGCAGTACAATTCGGTGAACATAGGACTCCACTAACAAGCTTCTGTTCTTGCTTCAGACCTTAGCTAACTGCCTCCCGTTGCGTAGTCAAATTCGGTTGAGTTTCTCTTCTACTTATGTGCGCGATGACTCTCTATCGGTCGGAGCATTTGCTGCTTTTCTTGAGTAAGTCGATGTCACTCAGTTGTGCATAAAGTTTCTCGTTGAATCCCCAGCTCCAAAGCCGTTCAACGCAATTGACGCCTTCATCCACTTTAGCTTGAGCTCAAGCCTTACCTTCGTAAAGCATTACTGTAACGATCAAAGTCTTATACAGAATCTCTGCAGTTGTTTTCAAGATAGGGCTCCTCTACTATCCTTTTCGATAGTATTTGCTTCTTACTTACGGAGTTCTAGTCTGGTGAACGCCACTGGACATGAACAGCAGCATTACAACGCTTGAGAAGTTTCAAAGATTCTTCTGCGTTTACAAAACGGAACCACCCTTGCATATGCACTAAAACCTATCCTCTATCCTTTGATATCTTTATATTCAAACTGTCCCCTATCTGGTTTTAACAAATATAAACCAAGAATCCCTAGAAGTGTTTGGGAAACTGGGGTCTACACAGACGTATCCACGATAGCTTCTAGAAATTATGGAAAAGTCTACTTCAATGCACTGGATGTACATATTATTCAAGAGAGTCACACGAAGTCATGACCTGGTTTAGAGTTCACTCGCTCGATAGAGTGTAGCGCTGTAGCACCCAAAACCTATAAATCTCTAATAAATGATCAAAGTTACATAGTTTAAGCAATGCTGCGGATCTCTTACCAAGATCTCTTACCGCAGTACCAAACAGTAGGTAGAACGATATCAGCACATGTCTCTTTCTACACAAATCTGGTCAGAACTGGATTGTAGAGAAACCTGTAAACTTATTTCCTTGAACAGGACAAGTTGCAACTGCAAATCCTTGGCAAATACTTTTTCGAAAATCTTAATGATCTCGTCAGACTTCACCCAAATGAAAATTAATGCCTGAACGGAAAATCACATCTCTTTGGCATATTTTTGCAAACCTCCAGCTCAAGTGCATTAGCTAACTATGGTTGCTTCTGAATCTCTGGAGCACAGAAAGGATTATCTAAGTGTTGCGTCGAGATTTACTGTGAGATATTTATCAGAGATTCCGCAGTTTCTTCCTTATTCAATGGGATCCTGACCAATGAAAAATCTCTGCCTGAAGCACAGTACCCTTTCACTCGCTTCGATCCTGGGCACGCTGATCCAGTTGTTCAGACCAAGCTCTCTGACATTCGCAATAGATTGATCCTTGAAACGGAGGTTTGCCCGGATCTTGAATGCAGCCATCGCCTTGTAGAAATCAAGATGATGAATGCTGTCATATGCGGCATCGAAGCCGATGAATAGATTATGAGTCCCAACTGGAAATTCGTTGATCTTTTCTAGGACTCGTAGCAGGGGGCAAAGTTTGTCGATTGTCGATCTGCCTCCAGCCCGAAGGCGGAAATTTTCCAGACGTTCACACGCACCTTGGATAAGTTCTTGTAGGTGACATTAAGCAGGGATATGCCTTGATATGTTTTACAAGGCATAGGTTCGACTTTCTCACACATACTCATCGGAATTGGCTTCGTCCATACATACTTGGTTTCACCATGTTTGCAAAGCTCTGCCAGTAGACCATCAGAGCCGGTTGTCATGTTGTTCTTTAGCTTGTTTTGATAGTTAAGTCAACCTCTTCAAAACTGGGAAGGGGGATGAGGCTTCTTCATTGCCTGGAAGTGGGTCTCTTCTTGGCCTAAACTCAGTTCCACCACAAACGAAAAGATTGTCATACCATGTAAGGATCGTCGAATGCCCTTGAATATGCGAGACAGCAATGGGTGTTCTTCCGTGATTGCCTTCAGATTTCTTCTTAAGACAACCGGGAGTGTAACAATCAAGCTGTCGACAGTCGATAAATTTTACATGAGCCATGCCCTGTGCATACACATTTCCGTCATCAATAAATCACTCCGCTCCCATACAGCCCGCACCCCATCAGCAACACTGTTCGCCTCTAATGCAGTTCGTGAAACCCACCACACGACCGCAACATTCCACACTACGCCACACTAGCTATTCACCAAACCCAAGAAGAACAAAAAAAGGAAATCAAAATCTCCCTCCGTCATCCCCGCACTGGCAGTGCCCCTGCCGCACTGCCAAAGATAACCAACAGCACGACGGCCAACAGCAACAACAACTGAACTGCGGCGTGTTGCTGTTGTTGTTCCATACAGTTCAATCGAATTCAACCGTCGGGGTCCACAAGTGCGCCTTTTGTGTCAAACGGATTCAGTTTGGCTTCAGCTCTCCGATTGAAGTTGTTTCGTTCGTTGTGCTTCGTAGAGGGTGTCTGTGTGTCTGTCTCTTTGTTTTACTCACATTCGTCGTTCGTCGTTTGTCGTCTATCGTTTGTCGTTTGTCGCTTGTTCTTTCGGTCTCCGTGATTGTTTACCGCAATTCGACGTGTCTACCGACAGCCGCCAGTGCATAGAATTCGTGTTAAATACTCGAATTATCCGTGAGGTGTGTGAATAATTAATTTGTTTTGAAACCATATTGCAAGGATACCGCTACCGCTCCTCGTGTGTGCGTCTGTGTCTGTGTGTGTGTAAGGAAGATACGCGCCCGCGCATTAGTTTTCCACTGCCTGTGTGTGTAAGTGAGTGTGTGACTGCCAAATAGACTGGCATCCACAGCTTCCAGCGGAGTATTGTATACACAGCAACATCCTTGTCGTTGTCACAGCAGCATCGTCCTCGCAGCAGGACCACCAGCACCAGCAGCACAGCATCCACAATAAAAAAAAAAAGGAAGACAAACACAAACATCAGGTAATTTTCAGTTGTTGTTGTTGTTCCCTTTGCCCTGCCTATATGGTGAAATCGATTTTCTCCTCTTTATCCTCTTCTGGAGGACGACAATTGTGTGTGGGTGGCTGACTGCCGATGATGAATCCTTGTGCATGTGGATATGTTTGCAATTTTTTTCTTTTCCCTCTCTTCTCGACTTCCTCTCCGTCGCCGTCGTCGTCGTTAGGATGCTCTCCGTGTCCATGTTTGCTTGGAATTTCGTTCGTTTTGGGTGACGAAGATGGTGATTATGATGATGATGACAAGGATACAGGTACTTCCATTTATTTTGGACCGACAACAGCAGCAAAAAAAACTCCAAATAATGCTCTTCCATCATATTTTTTTGTTGGGCCACACAATGACTACTATTCATGAGATCGTTCTCATCCTTATGGTTCGCATACATCCTGCCGGGCGGGTGGGGATATATGGGTGACACAACACAATACTAGGTCGGTTGGTGTGGTACCTACTACTATGTGTGGCAAGTGTAGGGATCCTTCTTCTTCTGGTTCTCCTTCATTGTCGTTGTCCTTTGTGCAAAAAAAAACGAAAGATTTTCGTGCACATTTTCGCGACGTAAAAAGGAAGTTATGTCCTTCACGACTGATGGGTATTCTTTGATGCAAATGCTCCCACTACTACACCCAGGGTGATGGAATCTTTTCCTTCATTTCATGAAGGAAAGTAGATTGTGCGAGAATAATGAGGACTGAATTTAACGTCACGGAGAGACAGCTTGACAGCTGTCAAGGTTCTCGTCTAATGAAGATGCCTGCCTGGCTTGCTTTGACATGTCCTGGAGGTGGTTTCCTTTGAAGGAAATTTTACAGAAATGTATTCATATTCATGCGGTCAATGTTTGTAAATGAGTCCTGAAACGCTGGAATAATGCAACCAAATGCAAAAGGTCATGCTTTGCTTTGACATTTCAAGGTTTCACCAGTATTGACGCGTAATACTCGCACAAGTTCGAGCTGCATTCCTCGAAATTTTTCTCTAACCTTGTGCGCTGCTGTGTGTGTGTATGTTTTTTTGTTTGATGAAAACCAAACTCAGCACCTGGCCGTTTGAAGTTTGTTTATAGAAAAGTTTTTCGAGAAAAAATACATATTTTCCCGTAGGTAGGTAGGAATTCATAAACATTTTCGTATTTCAAGTTTATTTCGATTCATTCCGCAGTGCTGACGTTTTTCAATCAAAATTGGCAGTCGGGTAAATAATCGGCCAGTGTTTGACTTGTTAAATGACGTCTGTGGCGTTTGAGGGAACGTAGTGCACAGTTGGGGCTTTGACAGGAGGGTTTTCTTGGTGCGGAATGCACTAGCTCGCTGGTGTATTACAAAAGGTAATTGCTCAAGTGACAGCTCTTATGGTGGGAACGCAAGATTGTCTGTCAAATTGAATGTTCACATCTCAGTGCATCTTAAGGAAAATGCAAGAAGTTCGAGTCGATACTCCTCATCTTTTTATCGAGTTGAGACCGCAGATGTGTTATGAGATTCGTAAAGGGCAGATGAGCCACTATTTCTGGAACTAAGACCATTCTCACTGAAGAGCCTTATTGGTCAGACGCAAGTTCACTCTGAACTGTAGCGTCGCCAAAGTAAGTACGTTGGCTCTGGGCTTACTCAGGGACATATGGGAGATGAAGAAGGTTGAACGTATCTCATGGTTGCATGGAGGTGAGATTTCCTTTTGCCGTCGGGAATGGTATGGAAGACTCTGTAAGTCAAAGCGTCGGTGTCCATTTGTTCTAAATATGGCAGGCAATGTCGCTTTACAACTCTTCCTTGATTCTTCTCCATATTCCATGACAACTCACTCGAAGAATTCATCTCCTAAACACTCCCTCGTTCATCTATGATGAAGATCCCTGCGTCGTAGGAGATAGCTAGGAGAATCAGGGTCTCTGTCAGGATATTCTTAATCGTTGTTCTCAGACGAAGGAAGACCAAGACGAGCTATGTCTTCTGTTGATTCTCCTTTCTGGATCACACTAGATATGAGCCTGTTTAGTTGGCTATTGTTAGATGAGTTGTATCGGCAGTCTTTAAGGTAAGAAGAGGTAGAGAAAGGACATCCGTCAAATTAGGGTCTATAATTGGTACGTCGAGTCTACCAAATGTCTTTTATCGTTGGATTTCACTTTGAATGCCATTTGCTAGAGAGACAGCTTAGGTTCAACAATAAAGCGTGGGATCTCGGCTTGGGTGTAGGAGTTCTATGTGCTCTGTTGGCATAAAGCTGGAATTCTACTGAAATCGGCTTCAAATCGTTCCATATCGCTGGTTGTGTCTTTCGGAACGCGCAACAGTCTGGAGTGGACCTGAGTCTGCGATAAGCTTCTCCAATTTGCGCGATCTTTGGCTTACTTCCTTCAGTTGGGCACTCCAAGTTGGTGGAAGTCCTCAACTACTGGCTTGTGTTTCCACGTTGGAGTCGAAACATGGAGCCTTGTTGTCGATTCGATCTAGATATCCTAGCCATCGTAAACGCCTAACTCGTACTTTTCCGATCAGTTCGCTGTCGCTGTACAGCTTATGGAGTTTGCTGCTTCTAAAGCTTGACTGAGACCCAACCAAAGAATTTTGCGTTCATCGGTCTTTGTTAACGGCCATGCTAGAGCAGGACTGTGATGATGAAGATCTCATATAGAGTCTCCTTGGTGTTTCTTGGCAAGGCTTTGCTACACAATTCCCTTCTTCGGCGAATGAAGCAGCGATTAGCAAGAGTAACTCTTCGTTTGGTCTCTGAAGTCATGTCGTCAGAGTGTATAGCGGAGCCGAGGTGGACGAGGTTCATCTGTGATTGTGATGCTCTGCCCGGTTCGTAGATGTTCTACTTGGTCTCATTCCTAGCTAAACCCGCCAATCGCTCCAGTGACAGTTCCCTCTGTCCAGCCGATGGTATCAATGTCGTCAGCGTATTCAAATACTTGGACAGACTTCCAGAGCACAGTACCTCTGGTGTTGGTAGTCTTGCTGAGTTCGCTGAGTTCGTTATGCCAAGACTAGACATGGCTTGGTTTAGCTCCTCTCTACAAATGCTACCATATGCGACCTTGAAATCAGTACAAGATAGTCCAGGATCTGCTGACTATTTGGTCGTTCTTCACCAAGTCATCCCCGGCTGCCTTAAACAGTCAATCCTACAGGCCGTCTGGTCCATTTCTGACGTTGCTATCAAAACTGCATTCTGGTTGAAAGAACCAAAGTCTAGGTTTTCACCGTTCAGCTTGAATGGTTCATTCTGCCGGGTAATGGATTTTCGTTTCATTGTCGGTTCAAGTGGTCTCTTCATATCCTCAACACCGATTGTAACTCAAGTATGAAGTTTCCTTGCTCATCTCTATAGATCTCTGTTCGAGTCTTGTTACCTTGACCCGTTCTTCTTACCTTCGCTTCGAGCTGTCCGTGTTCTTTATTTTTTCGCCGGAGAAGTCAGTGTTCTTTCCAAATTACTTCATGTGTTCAAAAGACCCGCAAAAGAACAGTGATTTCCATCGCACAGCCGTCACCAAAAACCGTCACCCAAAACCAACCTGCTGAACTGTCATGGGGATGTTTTCCGATCTCAAGTTTTGAGTTCTGTCAGATGTTCACAGAAGCAGATGGATTTTTTGGCTCCTAGCTCCATGTTATCCTCAAATTTGGTCATCAATCCTAAAACGAGGCAATGATTCTTCGTGTCACACGGCATGACAGCTGCAGATGACAGATGACAGATGTCATATTTCCAGGACTGCCAGCCTAACAAAACAAAAACTTGTATTGAACACTTTTCATTCCGACAAAGCTGCTTATTTGAGATTTTTGTTTTCCCATTTCTGAGGAACGATCTAACGAAGGACGATCCTTGTCCTCATTCCTCTGTAAATCCCATTTCAGAATGAAATGTCGTGAAACGTTTATTTTCAATCTAAAACTTTGCTCTTCACAATGGATTTCATCCCTCTCCATCCATTACCTTAGCCGGCGAGAGTCCACGAACACAGCCATCACCATTAAATCACTGTCCTGTGAGGAGTCTAATTTATGTCCTGCAAGAATGTGCAAAACTATTTTCGACTCGAAACATCCATGTTAATGTCAAAAACCGTAAAATCTTCACTCACTCACACGAGCAGGAAGGACACATCAAATCTTTCACTACTCGTACAAACTCCATTATGCTTATTAGTCCTTAAAACTGCTGCACGACATTCAGTGTGTGATTGTGGGAAAGGATATCAAAAAGACAAAAGCGACACAACACACAAACCATTAAATTTATTGCTGACATTTCATTTTATACTCCTCATCCTCCTCCTCCTTCTCCTTGGAACCAGTTAACCGGTTCGAGGATGTGTCATCTCACCACAAATGGCACAAACGTAAAAAAAGCAGAGTGTGTGCTCCAAAGTTCCAAATCACTTGCATGATAGATGTTCCATTTGTCGCGCGCTCCTTCTCCTGTTGTTGCTGTCCATCGAGACGATTATTCACATTCGTTTGCCCAACGATAATAACTTTGATTGCCTTCAGGTGTACGTACCTAGGTATGGAATTGTCTTACAGTTTGAGAACTCTCATAACCACCGCCGCCTCGGTGGGGTAGAAGGTCATGGAACTTTGGGGATTTGCGCACAAACGATCCACACACAGCCGCAGGGCGGTTTTCGGTGAAATGTTTTAGTTTACCAAAAGTAATTGTTTTCCCCAAGGAGAAGAACTTGGCTCCCCATTGTTGTGGTTCTAAACGGAACAATGAATTTATTACTTCTCAAACATACACATGCCCATGTAGAGCTCCTTTGTGAGCTTAGACTCTGCTGGCGGCGGCGGTGGCGGCGGCGGCTTTGTTTCCCATTTATTTCGAGGAGAAAACTGCTTTTTTTTGTTCGTTTTTTGGGCTCCCATTGTGCTGCATAAGATGAACTCCTCATCGCGTTTGATGGATGAGGATGAAATAATCAGATAAAGTGAGAACAATTACTTTGCCATGTTGGGTATTTTTTTTTTTGTTTTTTTTTCATTCTTTGGATCTGCCAACAGCTAGATACGAGCTTAAGTGCGATATGAATGAAAAATGCCAGTCACATCAGTAATGGTTCGCCGCAGCCATAATCTGGAATCGTATTCAATCAGAAAAAAACACAAAAACACAAAAATTTAATACTATTTGCAATTTAAAATGATAATGCAGTGTCAGCGGGCTATAATTTATGATGTCACAGGTTTAATTGGGAAAAGAAAATCAAGAAATACTTGTTTACGGCGGAGATGCAATCGAATTGAGATCCCAAGGAGTTCCCACTCGAGGTTAACCTTTAAGGTGAACACACATTTGACAGCCAGCTGAACGCATGCCAGTTTCATAACACTGGCAACTCTATACAGACTGACAGATACGTGTCAAACGTCGACTAACTTCAGACTGTTCTATCAGTTTGCTTATAGCTCACATGATGAACACGGTCAGTTCTATTAGGACTTTTTTGAGACAGGACTTCGAATCTTCTTGATCTTCGTAGAGGACCGTCTGCCGATAATGCAGTGCGCCGTTATGACACCGAATGAAATTGTTAACTTGTTGTCTAATCAGACAGTTCCATCGTTTCTGATCAAAGTTGTGCCAGATCTGTCCAGTAATAGGGTACGTAGTGCCATTAGCTCATATGGTGGACTCTAGTTTGAAGAACTCGTGGCACCTCTCCACAGCCGAATGATTTTGATTTTCCGGGACAGCTACCACTAATGCTACACTTTCTTCTATAAGATCTCGTTAAGCCAGTGAGATATGTATATGACGACAGCCCTGACTGTAAGTAGTTCGTTTCCAGAGAAGCTTTTCAAGCCTTGCACAGGGTTTCAGTTTACACTACAGACTGCCGATGCTACTAGTTCCTTGAACTTGGTTACATTGGTCCTTAGACGGTCAAGAGTTTCTGCCTTCAGTGACCTAACATTGCACTCTGTACAGTGATCTAACTAACACCGACCCAAGATTTCAGATTTCTTTGCTATGGAGATTCCGAGTCAAGGTCCTCTATATCCTCTACGGCTTGATATAGGTGCCGTAACAAGGACTATTGTCTAGCTTCTGATACCGATTCGCCGGCGGATTCCAGTGGTGAAATGTCATCCAGGATTTCTTGTCGAAAATCACTCTACAAATACTCTGCTAACTCACTCAATGGTTGGACAATCCAATTAATTCCGATCTTTAAAGCCTACTTCCCGAACTGGCTTTTGAATGCAGCTCTATACTTTCTGAGCTACCTGAGTTCAGGGTTTTAGCGACGAGAGTATGTTCGGACTCTGTCCTATCTTGAAGTGGTTGCCACTATAATACCATTCGCTGGAACCTTCGAAGGGTTAGCAGGCTTCTCCTTGACTATCCACGTAGATAGCTCTTCGTTTTCGTTTGAACCCGCACCTAGGGGTGCTACACTTGCTAGGTGTCCTGTCTGTCTGTCTGTCCGGACGGATTTGCTTCCAATTTCATATCTGACGTCTGTGGGCTCACAATTCGAGTCGAATTCAGAATCGTCATTCTAACCTCAAAGTTATGGGTACTTTTCTTACGCACTGACGTTTGAACGATTGTCAAATCTGAGACTATTGTCAGGTCTACAAATGAGCTCACACGGTGGTTAGATTTTGTCCCATTTTCTGACAAGAACGCCAATAAGCTGCTTACAAGTTGCCTGACTTCTTACAGACCTTTGGGAGCATGTAGTGCATGCTGAAAGCCCATACACCACATTCAATTCTGTGCGTAAGAAACAGACCCTGACAGAGGAAGCGGGAAAACACAACGCAACGGCTCAGATCCTAAGAAACCATTGTCTGAGCCTTGCTTAGCAGATCTCATCTCTCGCAATCCCAGTGTAACCTAGGACACAGGCGAGAGTCAAAGAGTCTTCCAATCCAGGCTCTGAGTCTGATCCCAAGCCAGTCTCTAAGTTTGCACATCAACCGAAGTTCCGGTGTCATTGCATCACACGACGGCGTATCCATAGAACTTCGGTTAACCGATAAAGACTGAGAACCTCCAGTCCGAATAAAAGCAAAAGCCATCTTGTCTAAGACACTAGTCCAGTACAGACCATGATTTAGAGCACAGCTCGGCGTAGCTGTCCCTTATAGCCTAGACAGGACGTTGTTCGGAGTTTAGTGCAGAAGGTAGTCACAAACTTATGTGAAGGGCATCTCTACTAAGCAACCGGCCCATAAGCTATAGCCGTACAAATCCAAAGAATCTTTGAGCCCCTTGTCTTGCCAAAACTATCCTTAGACTGACAGCGCCTTGTATTGTCTTCGACTTGACATGCTTTGATATTTATTTCACTGGATAGTGATGCCCTTTAGCACCATCAGAGTCAGAGTCACAGACCTCCGTTTCGAAAGGAGAGCAACCTCCGTTTTCAGAGAATCGACCGTAAGCCCATTCCTAGTGTCAACGACCATGTTTAAGGCACTCCAGCACAGGCAGTCTGTAGGCATGACCCGACCGAAAGTATCCCAAAACGTAGTCGCTTGACCTATTGAGAGTATGCAACTGGGAGTCAACTATCATGCACCACAGTAGGGGAGACACAGCGCCACCTTGTGAGCAAAATCTTTTGACACCTGTCACAACATGGTGGCCACAGCCCGCCGCGTCTAGATAGACCTTTTGCAGAGTACATGCTCTCAGTTCAACACCGAACTTTGCCCCAAACGCCATCTGTCTCCAAAAACTCACTCAAAACCTTAATTAATCCACATGCCACGGTTTTGATTCGTTCGTATCCCCGATAAGACTTCTGATAGACAAAATGCAACAAGAAATGTGTCGAACCACATAAAACCAAATCCCAGATACACAATCTACATAGATACGACAGCGTCCTACATTTACCGTCCCCCTACCTGACAGCGAAATACTTTTTCAAAAATCGTTTCCCATCGATAGCCCGCCAACAGCAAATACACGCCGTTGAGCAATAGATACGCACTGAACTGCATAGATAACAATATCCAAATATACCGCGTGGGGCAAACAAATATGTCTCGAGTATCTCCGTCCGTCCGTCCGTCCGATTATGGATTATGTCTATCTGGTAGCACAGTTCAACTTATTTTTTCTTCTCATGACGCAAACACGAACCAAAATAATAAACAGCAAACCACTATCGCCCCTAGACTAGCTGCTGGCACAGTCTTATCAGCGCGCCCAAGTGGTGCGATTTGATAACCGACACTCGCTTCAATTAATTAAACTTTCCTCAATCGATAGTTCCTCTCGCCTAAACGTCATTTGATCCCTCAGCTATGGTATCTGTCACTCTCACGTGTATCGATTCCACACCCGACCCACAAGATATCGATTCCGACGAACGAAAGACTACTCTCCCACCAAGTCCTGTCGTCTTTCGTTTCGATTCCCATTAAACCCAACCAAAGCCCGAACGGAAAACATTCAACTAAATCCAAATAAACAGGCAAATTAAACGAAAGACACGCAGTTTTTGTTTATAAAATCGAAAAAAAACGAATCAAAACAAAAATTTATAAACCAAATACGACTGACTCAGCACCACGGAGCAAAGGATGCAAGGGTGTGTTCAGCGTTATCGCTTTTTTTCCCCCGCAAAAAACAAAAAAACAGAAAAAAAAAATCAAAATCAAACGAACAAACAGTTAAATAAATAAAAACAATGCTAAGAAGCAGCGCGAATCTAGGGCGGAAATTATATGAGAAGCAATGAAAGATAATTTTAGCAGAAGGAGGGTGCCTTCGGGGTAGACACGACTGAGTGCTGGAAATATTGCTTTATTTATTGAGGTTGGGGCTGATCTAACGCAGGAGGATGATTATTTTCGAATTTTTTTTACTCCTCCACACCAGTTCCACTTGTGTTTATTTTCAAAAAAAAAAATCAGAAAAAATCAAAGATCTGGACACGGCAACTCCATCAAAGGAACCACATGTCACGGGGTGTGTTGGAAACACGATCATTTCGAATGGTTGTTCGAAGTTCGAAGAAAATTTCGAAATCAAGTTTGCAGAACATCGGATGAATGGCATCCTAAGCAGTGGATGAGTCCAAAGTGAACAGAATAGGCATTTCGCTGACGTACTGTCAAAATTGCATGACGTTTGGCCGTCTATTGGCAAATACATGACAGGTAGATACGCGACTGATGTGCTGTCGAAATTGCATGGTATCAGACCGTCATACATCAGAAAGGTGAAGATACTTCCCTGATGTACTGTCAAAATTTCATGACATTTGAGCGTCATGCATCGGACAGGTAGATACTTCAGTAATGTTGTGTCAAAGTTTTGTGACATTCGGTAGTCATGCGTTGAAAAGGCAGATACTTCACTGATGTGCTGTCAAAGTTGCATGGTATCTGACTGTCATGCATCAGAAAGGTGAAGATACGCCACTGATGTGCTGCCAAAGTTTCATGACATTTGAGCGTCTATTAGCAAATACATGCAGTAGGCAGGTATATACGCCACTGATGTACTGTCAAAATTTCATGACATTTGAGCGTCATGCATCGGAAAGGTAGATACTTCAGTCATATTCTGTCAAAGTTTTGTGACATTTGGTAGTCAAAAGGCAGATACTTCACTGATGGACTGTCAAAGTTGCATGGTATCTGACTGTCATGCATCAGAAAGGTGAAGATACGCCACTGATGTGCTGTCAAAGTTTCATGACATTTGGCCGTCTATTGGCAAATGCATGCAGTAAGCAGATAGGTATGCCACTGATGTACTGTCAAAATTTCATGACATTTGAGCGTCATGCATCGGAAAGGTTGATACTTCAGTCATGTACAGTCAAAGTTTTATGACAGTCGGCAGTCATGCGTTGAAAAGGCAGATACTTCACTGATGGACTGTCAAAATTTAATGACATTTTGACTAATAGAAGCGAAGTTGTTGTATCTGAAGTGACAGTACAAAAATGACCTAGTAAAGGGTTTTTCAGTAAGGACATAACAATTTTGTATTTTAATACAAAAGAGCCCTTAAACTGCTTTTTTTTATCTGTCACTGTCAAAACGTCGGTAAGGGTTTACATTTTCATCCTGGTGAAGTTCATGAACGAACAAAGTTTGGAAATTATTACAAAATACAACCGAAGTTCTGAGTTGTTGGTTCCAAGTGAGCCTCTGAGACCACATTGTGAGGAATTTTGGGTAAAGATTTTGGTCTAAACGCTTACAAAACTAAATTTTGACTCAAGACTTGAAGCTAAGCAACAAGCTCATATGTGATTATTTTTTATGGAGCTACGTTGGGATTATAGTCTCTGAAATGTATCCCAGTTTGAAGCTAGCCTATGGTCCCCTACGAGTCAAGCATTTGAAGCGACACATTATGGTTCTAAAAATAGGAGACTTCTTCCTCTTTATCTAACTCTGTGGCTGCGTTGAGTCAGAGCACCACAGCTTCCAAGCCCAGTCAGCGTTTTATCATGTCTACGACATTTATTGAAGTCTTAAGTCAGTTTTCCATCACCATGTCGTTACATTTTAACGCATTTAGTTCCAAACAGGTCACGGGGTAGGGTCCTAAACATGGTCGCTAGAAAGTGTGGTATTGGAGGCTTCGGCTTATGCAGCTTATACCCAGAGTGCAATAAGTTGGTTATATGCTAGCTGTCCACCAGACTATCCATCCATTATCCTTCAGTGTTTGGTATCAATTCTGTAACAAGTTTGATCCATTTAACTGCTGAACCCTGCGGTTTTAGATTCCCTTTCTAGACATAGTAAGAGAAGTAGCGATAGTACTTCCCCCTGTGGTATCCCATGTTACCTGTCCAGTAGTTGAGGAGTTAAGACCAGATTCAAACAGTCATACTTCCATTGTGAGTGCTATATACTGGAGTGCCCCTTAGCTTGATCTTAATTTCTTTGAGGATAAAGTATTGATTCTTGTACCTAACGTCTTCATTTTCACGATCATGGAAATGGAGGTCTTAACATACGGGCTGCGTGGTGCAATAATCTATGCAATCCTTGTCATTCGTAATCACTGGAAGACTGTATACCTCGATGGCTGTTATATGAGATCTGAGATCCTGTGTCAGAGATCACTTTAACATATGTCCAGCTCCAGTTGATTCCACGTCACTTTCGTCCTTCGTTACTAATTTTGAACTAAAAACCAAAGTACCAGCAGTTGACTATGATAATTCGTCCCTGAATCTTCACAGAGGTGTCATACTTGAATTGACATTTACAAGGAAGTAGGTGAGGTCCTTAATGACCTCGAAGTTGTAGCCCCTGATAGTCTCGTATAGAGAGAGGTTCCTTTGTTTGTCCATAGCATACATTTGGTTTTACCTTCAGACCAATACGTCTATCGTGAACTCTACAACACCTCGCTGGAAACACCCACTGACCTAGATATCTTCGTGGTATCCCAGGAGCTTGTGTTTTCCTCTGATTTTCCACTGCAAAGCCTGGACTTAAGCCCCTCCTTGAACCTTTTTTAGGAGTGCTTTCTACCCAGCTGTAGTTTTGGCTGCGTTCTAGATGATGATGGCTTTGTGGTAGGATATGGCTTGTCTCTGTAGTCCTAGGCACTTGATGTTAATTTTCTTCTTCAAGGCGGACCGAGCTTCTGTTTGTCTGATAGCCGAACTTCTGGAGATGATCAGAAGGTGGTCGATTCGACATATAATCCCTTGAATGTGGCGCTCATCCAAAACGTTTGATGCAACTCGACCATTAGGTTGATCTGTGGATTCTCTTGTAAGCAACTCTCTTGTTATGCTACCTAATGTGAAGAGTATGGTTCCGGGGTCTCCTCTGCATGGAAGTCGCGAAGTACGACATTATACATAGAACAGGCACCGTAGACTTCGTCCAGAAGGTCACAAAACTCCTTGACAGCGTCTTCAGGTTCTTCGGTAAAGGGATGTACGAACACACATATCTAAGGCTGATGTAGCAGGAAGTCTTAATCCGAATCACAGACAGGGTGGAGACCTTCAATTCAAAGGCTCGTGACTGCAGCAAGAGGAACTGCTGTATCACCTTCCGGGTCTGTTTGCTTGTCATCCGAACCCTAAAACTATACTTGCTTACGAGTCCTTTTAGGTTCTGTCCTTCGACTGAATATGCCGGCCTAGCTTGTCATTCCAGATCCCTAGTTCGAATATGTCGAAGAGCCTCGTTCAAGATGTTCTCAAAGCACTTCGACCTTAGCTCCAAGCCTTGTCCTCGCTAAAAAGTAAGGGAGTAGCTGTCATGGATATACGCATTTTCACTGACAGTGAATCAAGTCCCTGAAATCGTGCTCCTTGGAGCTGTCGTTTGTCTCTCTTGGAGATGACTGAGCAGTTCAACACTAGCCTACACTGGGTGCCAGGCCATAGAGGCTTGATAGAGCCTTGGCACACCACACGCTACTTGTAAACTCTGCCCAAAGCCGGACACTTTTAGAAAAGCCAACTTTAGGTAGGAGTTGTAGTTGTTGTTACTGGACAGGGATTGATAGGCCAAAAGGCTGGGCCTCTGTTTACATCTACAGAAGCTGTACTCGGCCCGTGTTTGTCCCAAAAAAGCCTGTTCCATCTGAAAGTTACCTTCTTTGACAACTTTGCTTGAATCCATGGCATCACAACGGAGTCTAAGTGTGCCAGACACCCACTCTTACTTAGATACCCGATCTGTCTTTGAGTCATGAGATCAACAGCAAGCTATCAGCTACAGATACGGAAAACTTTTCTAAGAATTCACAGACCATTCCCTGAATAGTTCCCACATTCTCCTTCTTATCTTCAGCTTCTTTGAAGCCACCTCGCCAAATCTGGCGTCCTAGAGCACATTCCACCCTCAGCCATCCTTGTACACGTAAGTAAACCTAACTCAGCAATTCCAGCCACTTGACTTTGGCAACACTCCGCACGGTAACCCGATAACTATCAGCATCATCTCCTCTGGATCCGAAACGGCAAAAACCAAGAACAAACAATCGAATCCACCCATCATCCGGGGCTCCGCTCTCTCTCTCTGGTTCGCGTTACTTATTGCGCCGTCACCAAGTGCGTCCGTGATTTTGTAAACTTATCCGTTTGTCCTTCATTCCCCCCCCCCCGAGTGGCAGTGCTGGAGCCACCACTCGATGGGAAATAGTGAAGGGACACGACATGGATATGTTTCCCTTCCACTGGTGGTCTCCGCTTGTAGGAATAAAATTTGGGTTAGAGAGTATCATGTTCGTGGCTCCATCGAATGGGAACGAGTTTCGTAAACAAGTTCGTTCTACGAATCGTCTTTTGAGGAATTTCCAAAAGTGGGCGCTTGCCATGGCTAAGCACCTGCATGAGAGTGCGCCCCGGTCTCAGATTAATGGGCAGCACCAGCACAACATTGTGGGCACCGTGGAACCTTTAAGTGGATTGGAGGCTGTGCGAGAGAAGAGAAAAACAAACATTCTAAGCGAACGCAGTGTCCAACCGCTGTAGCAGGTTGTACTGCGTAGATGGACCGTAGATGTGGCTAACAGAGAAAGGCATTTATGGCGACACGTCTAATGCGTGTTCGTGTCGCCTTGGAAGATTTATATACGAACACGCATTTGGTGCTGTGCGCAGGCAGGTGGTTTATTCGGTGCAAGACTTGTTGACAATTTAATGTCAATTAAATTCATGGAGATTGAGTTGAGTCGGTGATTGCCCTTCAAAAATCCAAATCAGGGCTAAATGTGCATTACGCATCTACCACTAGTCGTATTGTAGCTCTTGGCTTCGTCCTTGAGTATGTTGACTAGGACTGAGTGACCTTAGTAGAGAAAATCAGAGTACTCTCACCTGACACCTCTCCTGTCATTCTGTTTCGCTTTTCCCTCAACACTGACAGCAAAGGTGTCCTTGTCGCCTTGATAACTTCCCAAGCCTTCGTCAAGCTCAGTTAATTTACGACTTCTCAGCCAATGAACAGTATTTGCTTAACCATTGACACTCTGACGTCAGAAAAACATACGTCAACCTACCCGTCACTGGTCAACGTGTAAATACATAGAACGTTGACATTTCTCTTTGGGGCCAACACGTTGACACGAAAAACGTTGACTATCACAAGACTCAACTACCCCCGAACCTATGGTGCGCTGACAGAAGCATTGACGCATTGACGCATTGATGATGCATTGACAGAAGCCAAAATCTGTCATTTCTCGCATTGACGTTCACATGAGTTTGAAAAGTTGTGTCGATGTGATTTTTTTCTGTCAAAATTCTGACTTCTCAGCGATGGAACGCATTCAACGCGTTGACAAACAAACCGAGCTAATCTGTCAATGTGTTTCAACAGCGTTGACAGAGTGACTACACGGTCAACAAAAATAGTCAACGCTTTGACCTAAAAATTCACATCCATACGTTTGTTAACGCAGAAGTCAATGACAATGTGACAGACGTCATTTTGACATCTCAGTGTCAACGCGATAAATAATTTCGTTGACCATGCTTAAGTCTTGCGTTGCTTCCAATTGGCCGGGAAAAGTTCGTAATGACAATCATTTGATACCAAGAGAAAGGGTTTACGTTTTGATGTATCTTTGGGCTCTGTTCAAACTTTGACAGAACTTATAAAGCCCGTTGTTGAATGTCATCCTCAAGTTTGACATTTGTTCTTTTAGTACTCCGTGTTAGCATTCATCCCGCTGGTCAGTATTCTCTCCAAAATGAGATGACGAGAGGCCTGTGCAGATCATGCTCTCATCAAGGACAGCATGATATCAGAAATGATGTGAGATGCACTTAGTCTAGACGAAGCACGCCTCACCCGAATGTTACTGGAAAACGTCCTCATTCATCCAAAGAGATTCAATGGTTCAGTAGCTTCGAGGCTGTTTCACATAGGTAACCGTCGCAAATGTCGAAATGAAGATCTCATCACACAGACAGCTTTGAATCCCATTCCGTCTGGGCTTGATAGGAAGTTTCTGAATCTCTTCCCACGTCTTGCGTCCATGAACTGAGTCATCATAGCTTGGCTTTCATTTCATATGGGCTTCGAGGGGAATGAACCGGAGATAGAGGGTCTTGTAACGCACTCTTCAGTCCTGAACCTTGTTCTCGTGAGGGAAGAAGAACATCTAAGAATGTCAGTTCGCTGAGCTCTTAGATGGAGCCTCAATTGTGGGACAGGGTCAGGGTTTTCTGTTCATCTGCGTCCCTACAGCTCTTCCATACAGAGAACACCGATCATACAATTGATCTGTGATCACTTTCGAGCATAACCATGTTAGGTTCTACTATCTGATCGGTCTCGATACCACAGAATTACTCTTTGGCAGTGTAAGCCGACCTTTGCATGCCTCAATCTTTCATTAGCATACCATTGTGAGAGTATCGTTCGATGGAACCTTTTGCGATATCGCTCGAAGGACCTTTAAATAGGTAGCTGAACTGACAATCCATCTATACGTTAGTGGCAGGACATTTAACTAAGAAAAATGGTTTCCCTTCTAAGTTCAACCGTGTGACCCCTAGATTACTCCAAATCTCAGAGCCTGTAGGGGGTATCTTTTGAATTCCAGAAGCCACAGAGAGTCTACAACCTGTTTTGAATAGCAGAAGCCTTCAACTTCCAGTTCAAAATCGGCCAAAATTTTTGATTTTCACTTGAAATCGGAAAAAATACATATCCACGCCCACTTTTCAGGGGCGTTTTGATTGAAAAAAAAACCGAATTCAATGAAATTTTGTATGAAAAGTCCTCAAAAGTTCGATGTTATCCTTGCCTTTCACTAAACAAAAATAGAGTACGACCACGCCCACTTCTTCTCAGCTACTTTGACTCGAAATGATGATCTGCATTACCGACAGTTAAGTAGTTCGTTGGTAAACGTCGAAAATGTTCCGAAATACGAATGGAATTGAACAGATGAACAGAAAAATATTTTCGATTTGCAGTCACAAAGTAGGGATGCTTCCGAATTCGCCGCAAATTGTGACACTCTACCACTCACTCGGCAACTCTGTCCCACTCCGAGTGTACACTATGTGCTCCCTTGTATCGTTCCCCGTTGGACTGGACATAATGAATAGTAGCCATCCAGCACAAGACCAGTCGGATTGATTTTATTCATTTCTTCGCAGATAGACCGTAAGCCATCGATACCAGCCTCCGGCACTTGGCATGGTTCCCTCACTTATTGCGTTTCCTCTTCTTTGGTATTCCGCTTGCCTCACCACTGCCAGAGCAGCAACGCTGACTGTTATTGTTTCGTTTGGCTTATAGCCTGATCCCGGCACCAGGCACATTCCTTGGATTTCCTCCGCAGATTCAGATTACTATGTAGGCTACCACATCGCGTACTGCAAAACCCGTTTACGCGTGCAAACCAACTCCAGTTGCACTCTAATGCGAAAGAGATTTCAATCTCTTCTAAGCCTCGGTCAGCCGGGAAGGGGCTGCGCTGCACACCATGTACCTTCGCATACAAATGTTTCACGTTTTACTGCGCTTAATGGTTCAATGGCTCTTAAGTACCTTCCACTCGCTGAGTGAGAGATAAAAGTGAACTGGTTTGAATAAAATATTCGCTCCTTCTTACCCTCCAGCACATATGTGGAGATGGAGACGGGATACTTTGCATAGAGGCACCACCATAGCCGTAGTCGTTGTTGCTGTCGTCGTGACTAAAAGAAATCCTTTTGCTGTGCCCTCCTCGCATAAAACATTTAACATCACTGCACGCGGACCGAGGAGCAGAGCAACGTGGCCTTAAGTGGAAGAAGGAAAATTAATGGCATCCTCATTGAAGCATTGACCCTGGGATTCATGTCAAATTCATGCTCGGCAATTGCCACTCAACAACAACAGCAACAACACGAACACAACCTTCTAAGTAACTGTGTAGCCGTCATTCCGTCAACACGTCATCCCGTCATCGAGAGGGGGAGAGATGTTTTAAGGGAATTTTACCTCTCTACGACAGTGTCTGGCAGGCACTTCTCTTTCATCTCGCTGCGGTCCCCATCAGCCGGAACTGGAACTGCATTCAACTTCACTTCGAATAGAGTGAAGTTAGCAATCATTTTCGAGTGAAAAGAGAGAATTTCCCTAATTCGCCAATAAAAGCGAAGGATTTCTTCATCAAACGCACAACGAAATATGGCGTACTTAACCGTTAGGCATAAATTTATGACACGCCATGCGAAACAAGAGACCGGAAACCGAGAACAGACAGAGCCAAAGCGATTATTTCACATTTTATGGCCCAAACTCTGCCGAAGAATGGGGGGTCTTCCTCTGTCGAATCCTGTGTATGGCTTTCTTTTATTCGCACAGGGGAAGGGGGAATTTATATCCCGAAATATACATTCAAATGGGTTCAAGTTCATTTTGGGGAGAGATGTGTGTGTTGTGTGGTATGTTCGGGAGAAATATAAGGTCCTGCGGAAGATTGAGTGTGCATGGGGTCGACTTTGAATATTTATGGCCTTTACGATGATTTTTAATGATTTGTTTTATTGTTTTACAGGTAATTGCCAAACCGCTGATCCTTTTACACCTACAAGTGCCGGGGTAAGTGGTGTAAATGTCTGCATACACCATGCGTACATATATTTTAATTACCCAGCGATGGGGATCATAACCTTTCTCCCAGAGGGTGTGCCTCTGACTTACGTTTAGGAGGCCGTTTTATAGGCTGCATTAATTCGAATGCATAGTTTATGGCGGTGGGTACTTGAAACCCGTGGCTGGCCCTTCATAAAAACGGCTTTAAAAAGTCTCATAAAGTCTCAGATTTATTATGGGCCTCGGCTTTGATGGAGTGGTGTCGGTTGTACCCTGCTGAGACAAATCTTTGTCATTTATTGAGGCGCAGATTCGAGGCTTTAAGGGGGCGTCGAAGGCTATGTGTATCGACTGGCAGTAAGGGTCCACAGGGGCGCTGTGTAAAGGCCTTTTCATAACCATTTTGTACTTTAATCAGAATGGAGACGTCGGGCTGAGACTTGTTCCTGGTGTAGTGGACATGTCAAGTTTAAGTAGGGAACTCGATCTCGTTTATAGGACAAGCGATCGATTCTTTGGAGCCACCACTCTTCCATAGAGATCGGCCGAAACGGTGGCGTTCGATGTTGCTCTTGAGTTCCTCTAACGTTGTTGGCTTGTTGGCTTGTTGGCATAAGCCAATGACTGTACCTAACCCCATAACACTATGTACCCGAGCCCGACTGAATCAGTTACATCTACTACTCCTACGCACTCCATTACCTACACGGTCCACCTAGGCAAGGACTATCGAATCAGCTATCCTCAGTACTCGGTTCCACCCGACATTAGAGGTGATTGACTCAGACCCCCTACTCAGACAGTTCAGGTACACCAGATGTCACAACTCCAGAAAAATTTATAGGTTTCCCGGGTACCCCGGTTGTAAGTGTATCCTGACTCACGCTGGGATAGCCACCTAATCTAACCTAAGTCGCAAGATTATACGGCTACCGAACTTCCCCTTGAATAGATCAATTGTTTGACCAGTTGTGTGTGCCTTGTGGAATCATCTTGTTGGAACCACATATCAGTGATGTCAACTCCACACAATTCTGGCCAAAAGTAGTCCTCCATGGCGAACTCCATTGACTGCAACATGGTGATCACACCTCCGGCGTAAGATGAATGCCCACCAGACGGTCACTTTTAGACGCAGAGCAGGCTCTTGAACCACATGTGGGCTTGTTGCTTGAGCTTCACCACTCAAAAGTTGATTTTTCGATGAAATTCAGGATTTTTTCCAAACGTTTGCAGAGCCCAGTCAGATCTAGACGCTTCAGGTCTTGAGTTAGTTCGATTCTGTAAGTGTTTAGGACAAGATCTTTGGGGAGAATTCTCCAAGTCCGGTGAACTGAGATTTATGGAAATGATTAAGAGGCGAGCTTCCTAGATTCCCTTCACATAAACTATGTGTGGTACTTGGGATGCTTCACCCTAGATATCCCTGTTGAATCTGAGAATGTGAAGCTAACCTGAAGCTATCTGATGCAAGGATCTGATTCACTGAATTTCATCAGGCGTTTCTTGAGGCTAGAATGGCCCACCAGGAAGCCTATTTTTGTTTGGATTGATGGTGGCTCTGAGCCTTTAGTTTTTGAGGATACGAACGTCAATATCACGAAATGGTTTTAGTTCTGTGAGGGGTTCTGTTGCTTGTCTTACCTGTTGACTATTACTCGCACACTAGACTGGACCTAAGTGTTATAGCTGAACTTTGCCCAGGAAAGTCCTCCCAAAACTAAATTACTTGGTAGTGCCATTCCTAGGGATTGCTTAAAGGGAAGGTCGTTCTTCTATTCCTATTCCTGGGATCATTTCATTTTGAACCTCGTCAACCACAAGGTGTGAAGCAAACAATTCCGGAAGCATGTTCACGTATCTCCTTCTGAACGACAAAGTTCAGTGGCAGCGAATGAGGTTCACAGTCCAGAGGGTAACCAAAGGTACATCACTTTCCAATCCTACCTGTCGTCCTGTGGCATTATACTCCAAAAAATGTATGCAATTTATCTGATGTTCGCTACATACAGGAAGCATACCAAAGGATTCCTTTAAACCCGCAAAAGAGGATGGTCGACCACAGGCCTCGTAATCAGATGGAAAGAACTCCACATTGTGGACAGAGTCGCTATTTTCTGAGAACTTGCATGAGCTACCCATACCGTCCTGGAGTGATTGGAATATACATCAGTTCCTTCATTCCTTGGTATATCTTCATGAACAAGGATCCAACAGTCCTAACGTCTGTTGTGTTTCAAGAAACTTAAGGTCTTCTTGACAGCAGATATCGCTTTTCTTGCTGACTGACTGTCGATGAAGAAGGTGATATCCTCACGTGGTGTTGCCCTCATCGCAGTCTCCCCAACGCCTGGAAAACGCTACTCTAAAATTCAGAAGTCTGACTGAGTAAGATATGCCGAGCAAGTCAGAGAACACACCTGCTCCTACCCGGATGTCCAATTTGAACCCATCTGTGACATCCGGGCTTGGTATTTCTCTGTTCTTGGATAGAGAGTCTCAAAAGGTCGTACGAAGTCAAGATAGGATGTCATGTAGTCCACATGCTTCTGAAAAGTCTCAGCGAGGCCAGCTGTCTGATTGACTTATCCTTAGAACGGTTATGGCTCCCGATTCTTCTAGGTAGGTTGAGGTTCATGCCTTTTAAGATGCATACTTGTCCAAGAAGACTGAGAGAGGTCTTGCCATTGCAGACTGTCTCAAGACGATGTTCCCCCCTAGAAGGAGCTGGCTCGAAGGACCCATTGTTTAGTTGTCTTTAAAGATCATACAGAATGGGGCTCCTTCAGGCCTCTACAGATTGCTCATCCTAAGTACAGACGAATTCAGCTACTGCCTCGCTATGTACCATGAAAACCAAATTTTTTTGACCCAACCATGGTGTGAGCGAAAGGTTACGTATACGCCATCGGACTGAGTAGCTCCTTTCTAGTTCTACCTTCGGGGAATACAAGTCAAGTCAGTTAGCCTGTTCCTGTGCATCCTAGGGACAGATTAGCCTGTACACATGCAAGGAGAAAACGGAAAATGTTTGAACCAAAGAATGTACGAAGCAAATGGTTGCGTATACGCCACCGAACTAGGTATCTTATTGGGATTTCGGCCCACAGGTCGCGTATACGCGGTCACCCTTGCTGTGCTTAGCTGTGGGCTATTCCTGCATCATAGCGTAGAGTATGACCACAGTGGTCACTGAACCTGCTTCTCGTTTCCAGCATCCGGTTTATGTTGGCTGAGAGCCCGTCCATAGAGAATACCGATTCCTGCTTTCACTGAACCCGCCTGTCAAACTCGACTGCATTACCGACTTGATGTTCACTACGACCATCGCTTACTAGAATCAAGCTGGCTTGGAGTGACCGAGTGACGCTGGTGACCGAGAGAAAAAAAAAAGCTCCGAAACTAACCATCTGCCTTAGAGTGCTGCCATCTCCCAAAGATCGCTGTGCATCCCAGCCATGTTTACGCTGATTTCGACAGAAAAAATACTCGAAATTCCCTCCTAAAACTTCAAATTAACGGTCACATCCTTTTAGAAACACTATTCCACGCTTAACAGCCAAACAGAGTTGTTTCTATTAAGTGAACCATTACTCGCTTTATGGCGATAGGTACTCACAACCTCCGTTGTTCCTCGTTTAATCGCACTTAAGCTGCATCTTGTAGTTCCACTACCCCCAGGGTGCCACCGTTCCTAATGAGAGTACATTTCAATTTTATCGACGGAAACCGTAAATTTTGAATTATGTGCTCGCATCGCATAGTAGTTGCACTCATCTGCTTTTTATGTGTTCAGACACTAAAACCTAAAGCGTGGTCCCACGTCTCAATAATCCCGCCAAAGTGGCAACACTTTTACGACAGGATGTAACGACCATAACCTGAAATACATAACTAAGCGCGCGCTTAACGACATGTGTCGCAAACAGTTCGACACTATTATCTCATGGCGTCCGTCCCTCTGCTGCTATTCATCATTAAACTACTAATCTCACCCCGCATCCAGCTCCAGAGTATCATCGTCGTCATCGTTGTCATCGTCGTCGGTCGTCACGATGATTTGATTCGAATTGGCATTCCTGTGGAATGGAACTATGACACATGACACATGTGTCCTGGCAGCGTGGTTGACGGAATGAAAATGCCTAAGTTCCGCCGCATGAATCACAACAACCCACTCGGGGGTGAGGGCTGGTGATGACTTCATGCGTCGATTCCTTGGCCCTGTTGGGCGAGCAACGAAAAACAAAAAAAAAAAAAAGGACGAATCGAAATAAAATCCTTCCGCTCGAGGAATGGTAGACACCATTATGTTGTTGTTTAAGGATCATGATTCCAGAGCTGGATACGGTGGACTGACTGGCTGTAGTTTGTGTTAGCTTACGCCTCCTTGACGCCTCTCCTTCGTTGCTCCCAGTTGTTGGTTTGTGTATTTGTTTGTCTGCGAGACTATTTAGTTTGTCAGCCAGCGGCGGCGTGTACATGTCCTTCGTGTCTTGTTGGTGCGCGTCGTCGTTCTCCTTTCAATCGTTACAGGGGGGAGATTCAGTTCTCAGACGATGAGGTACCCTGTCTGCCAGGACTATGTAGCAGTAAAGGCGGAGAAAAAAACGAATCCTTTTGGCGTCCATCCACTACCCTGAGACGATGAGCGGGTGTGCAGGGAACTTATGTATATGTCAGGTCGAGACAAATGAGCTTTTGATTTGCATTCCAAATCGGTTTGCTGGATCTGAGTCCTGTGCCTCCTCCTCGTCCTGTAAAGTGTGTTTCAAAGACGGATATCAATTATTTGCCGATTTCGCCGGATATTGCATGTGGACCGACCGGAGTGTGAGGGACAGACATAGGCAAATGCGAAGTTAATTGGGACAAGTCCCTGGAGTTTCCTTTTTTTTCTTTTCAAGGATTCTCTCAACGTAGACGCATCAAACGCTTTACTCCCAGAATCCCCTGGGATCATAGAAATTCGGGTCAGTGGATGGATGGCTGGCGTGTGTAGCCGAACGTTTCACTTAAAACCCTCAGCGTGTTGGGAGCATTTTGATAGACGTCAGCCAGAGCTGTGTTTTCGGAGAAATTTTTTTAATTAAATCCTTGACGGGTCGTCAACTAAAACATCTGTTCGACGGGAAAATTAATGAGGTTTGCGCAGAGTCAACTCATAAACTATTAATCCGTTGCTAGGAGGTTCTGCGAAGGGACCAAGACCAAGTTTTGTGTACAAACAATGAGATGAGTTTGAATTTATGGAGCCAGATAGTGGAGTTTTATAGTTTTTCAGTTTTTCATCGTCAAGGAGGGTAAATTTGTTTACAGGATTCGAGGTTGCAAGCTTCATCGTTTCGGTAAAAGATGGGAGGAGGGTGAGGTTCCGAAAAATAGTCCTTGCAAGGCACAAGTAGTATTTGTCTGATGGACATCCAGAGAGAGACAACATAAAACTCGAGTGAAAAACTTCGTCCTTTGCGTAGAAGTTGGTTTGAATCTCTGGTGTTAGGTACGTAGGCGTATACGTACTAAACACAGACCCTCCGCACTTCAACCACTCGCGGTACTTACTAGCAATCTACGCTCTTCTTTCCTTGTTTGTTGATTCAACATAAGGCTCAGCATTTGGTTTCTTTGTAAGAGGTCCCGTCTGAGCCTGATTTTCCCTGGTGCTCTCCTTGACTCTATCTGTCCGTCAACTGCAAATTCTTCCATTGCGGTCGGGCATTGGTATTTCTCCAAATCTTTCCTCCAGTTCTCTACGATCTATACTGAAGCGAGGACACTGAAAAAATAGGTGATGCACATCTCCTCTTTGAGACCAATCCTGTCGACCAGCCGTGGCAGATTAGCAGCTGGCTTAAGTAGAAATCTCCTTCTCCGTAGTCTCGGTGAATCCATCTCCCCTGCCATGCTCTGAAGATTCGCTGCTTGTCTTGATATCGTTGACTGAATGCACGGGGATCCTGAAATATGGCATCGTAGGTCTTTGTAGCTCGCTGGCCAAGTTACCTGCTGGTTGCATTCCACGGTTGACACATCCTCCGACACTGTCCGCTATGCACAGCAAACCTTCAGTGCACATAGTCGGTTGACTGAGTTTATCCTTCTTGCGTACGACTTAGCTGTCCCTGCTTTGGCCCATATTGGTGTCGCAATACATTTTGACGGACTGCACCTAGGTTCTCCAGCACTCACCTTTGCAACTTTGTCGTACGTTCTTGTAAGCGAGTCTAGCATCAGTGGTCACTGTATCTGCTTCTCGCTTCCAGCCTCTGGTTCTCGCTGGCTGAAAAGAAAGCCGGCAATGGATGTGAGCCCGTCCATAGTGAATTCCCATTCCTCCTTCCTCCTTCTCGGGCTTGATGCGTTCTTCATCGTCGATCTGCACAAACGGATGCCTTCTACCAGACCATTTCCTTGCTTACTTTGGTGGCACAGTCTTTGGCTAACTGACTTCAGTTGCTTCAGGTCCTCTTCCACTTGTGCGTACCACCTTAGGCAAGTTCTTCCTGTACTGCGTTCATGCAGACTCGAATCGAGGACTCCAACCATTTACTCTACATGGCCTCCGTATCTCAGACGACTGATACGTACTTTCAGTAGAGTTCGCTGTCTCCTCCAAAAACCGTCAACACAAAAGGGACAAAGACTCTTCTAAAGAATTTGCGTATTCGTCAATGCTCAGCCTTCTGATCCATAGAGCAGGGCTGGCTTGACTGGAGTCTCATTACAGTCTCCTTTCTTGACAAAGCCTTGGTACTCCCTTTTCTTTTGAGGGCAACGAGACAACGATTGCCAAGAATAGTTCTTCGTTTGATTTCTTAAGTGAACCAGCTGATAAGCCGTAAGGTCCACCAGCTTTGGCTATCATATGGTGAAATGGTCTATTCTGCCTGACACTAGGATGTTGGTCTTCATCGCAACTCCGACTGTGACTCTTCTCATTATCGGCAAATGTTGTCGAATTTACCCATTCTGCGGATTGGTCTGAGACCCTTGTTCAGGTTTTGAAGGCTTGAAACCGTTTACATAAGTCCACCAACTATGACAAATCCCCACCCGAATGAGCACTACTCCTGCTCCCTGCAGCCATTACCATCCTACTTTTAGAACTTTCTTTTGCCTGCCCAACCGCATTTCCTAGATGCCTGGAATGTCTGCCGCAGCTCCAAGCTCTTTCGACTACACGTAGCCTGTTACAAGTCTAAGCATTCCACGTGCAGATCCGAAGGTCACTGTCCTTGTATCTATTGCTTGGGTCAGGCTTCCTTAACTCATAGGATAAGGAGTCGGATTGACTGACAGCTGTACCTCACTTCAAATTCCTTGGCCACTTAAGGTCGCCTCTGACATCATTTTTCAAAACCCTGCCTTGATAGATCCTTTTTAGTTCGAACTTCTTCAGTCTGACTGTCGGCGAGGGAAGAAATCCGCCATTACTTCCCATCAGATCAAGAGGGGTCGCTTGACCTGACACATTCAAGCTCAAGTTAACCTATCCATGCTTGTGCAAGTCCAAGTATTCGTTTCCAGTCAACCATATTCGCTGAGGGATGATGATGCGATTTTGCTCATATTTCAGGGACACAACTGAATGCAAGCAGATACCTCCAGAATCTTGGCAGGTCACACGAAGATACAGAATCGACAAGAAAAGGAGGAATCAGTCTATATTCCAAACAGGGAGGGCTCCCACATAGCTCTTACTCTATCCGAGACCCACCTTAGCCCTTATGGTGTTGAAAAATCCGTGAAAATAGGCTGTGAGCTCTCTCCCGATGGAGTCCTTATGATTCCTCTGCAAAAAAAACTCAAAAACAACTGAATCGAGCTTAAGAACTACCGGGACAACACTCTAACTCCACCTCTTTCAAAAACGACGAACTAAGAGCACAAGTTCTCTCCACTTAGTACGGACACAACCCTAAAATCAAAGGTATACCTGAGTCTCAAACCATTATAGACCAAATCCTACGCCATAAAGGATTGTATACTCTTAGGCGCACACCAGATATAAGTATCTTCCTCTCTGTCTGTATCTTTAGATATGGAGGCTGCTTCCCAAAAACTTAGCCCTTGGCATACGCCATACATCTACTCCAACCACAAGACAAGAAGTGCCAACTTCCCTTCGAACCTTCTATAGACTCAACTTGTCACCAGATCGACCAGAAATAGTTCGCCAAAGTTCCTTCCAACTTTCCGATTTGAATAGTCCCTGTCACTGCGGCGGCTTTGGCTAATTGTCAACACAAACCCTCCTCTTGGTCCATATCCCCATTCCAGACGAACCAAGGTAAATGTAAATAAAAATGGTTTGGTCCTTGCCGACCTCTCGGATTCCCTTTGACACATCGAAAACTCCTATCACACAAAAGTCCTTCAGACTTCATCCCTTTGACCTTTGCAATCACCTGACAGGTATACATCTGGCGCTGTAACTTTGCCAACAACTGTCTAACAATTCTCTTTTGCGCCCCGAATAACCCAAAAGCAAAACAAAAACCAAACTGACAGCATCGGTTGATTAAAAGCTCCTTATCTCATCGAACCACAAATCTTTCTGTGAGAATCCTTAATCAAATGCCAATAGATTTGGCCCGGTATCCCCCACAGGGGCTCCCGTAAACCGCAGCCAAATCTTTGAGACTTCATCAGAGCAGACATTAAATATTTAGACAAACGCTCTGTACCCCTACCCATCGCGATATGGTGTCCTTCCAACAGAGGGACTGGCCAGGAGGAGGAACAAAAAAGGACCTTTATTCTTTGCAGGTTTAAAGCTTATCCAACTGCCGGTATCTGCATGGAAAATCTATTTGCTGACCAAAATTAGATTTTTAATTAGTTTGCAAATAGGAGACGAAAATGTCCTTTTTTTGCCTCCTCCTGGCCAGGCCCTGTTGGTTGGTAACACACATAGACAGCTCAAAGCGAAGGTAAACAGAGAATAAAGTTTATTTTCGTTTCTCATGCGCTCGGAGGAACTGAGAAAGTCCTTCGCTTTGACTGTTGCTTTGCTCATTTGTGGTGGTTCTGCTGGCTACGACTGCGAGAGGGTCCTTTGCAATTCATGAGACACGCATTCGGCCGAAAAGACAAACAGAATGTTGTCTAAGGACGAGACTTTAATTTTTTGTTTAAATTTTCTTCTTTTTTTTCTCTTAATTTACTTTAAGGACCCTCAAGGATCTCGTGCACATTTAATTACCATAATTTAATGACTTTTTCACATCTCAGCACATTCTCGGTACGCGTCGCATACATCTGTATGCACAGGACATACGTATGTGAGACAGGCAGGCAGGCAGGCAGGCAGGCAAGCAGGGTGTGAAATCCTTTTTTTTTTTTTGTTTGATTTCAAACTTCCTTCTGCGGAGTTTTGCTTTGAAAGTTTTACACGCGTCGGTTACTAGTGACGCGACAGAGTAGTAGTGGAACACACCAAACAGGATATTAAAGGATTTATAAATATTAATGAAGTTTCAAAGGGGTTGTGTGCTGAAATGGCGCGGCGCACACGAATCCGAATGAGCATGGCGTGGATAGATTTAGTCCTTGCTTTGTGTAGTCCTTTGGATTTGCCTCCATTATTAATGGGACAGATTTTCAGAGAGACAGGGAGAGGGAGGAACACAAAAAGGGTGGAGTGAATTATGTTGTAGAACATCGACATCATTACAGGGCGGCGAGGGTGTGTGTGTGTGTGGTTTATCTGAAATTTAAGGCGCAGATTTGAAAAGGATATTAATGAGTGCATCTATCACTGATAGTATGACTCCCTTGGGGGCCGTTAGGACGAGTCAAATTACATTCGTTACGAGCGTATTGCAGTTTTTATATCCTTTTGGCGACAAAAAAGTATCGCTAAACCCTTTTTTTTTTCTCATTTGGTTTGGTTTGGGTCCTGTGATCCTTGAAATTGGGTCGTGGTCTGGAGGGATGTCATTTCAAAGCGACAAATCAGGAAGTGATATGAATCTCGTTGATGACACATAATGGCTGTAGAAGAGGCGGATTAGCTTTGTATGGGACTCATCTCAGGAGTTCAGCCTCATTTGGATCTCAATGGATGCTGAGTACAGTGAAACAGAACTATGACATGGGCCGCTTGAATCAAACCGTTTTCGGGACGATTAGGTGGCAAGTTTGCTAGTCCGCTTGAGTTCATTAAAAGATGAAGTACCCGGTTCCGTTGAGGCTTGGACATCAGTTGTCTTGTCGCCACAGCCTCTTGAAAGGTCTCTCTTGCTGATTCTCATACTTTTAAGTTGGGTCGCTCTTGCTGATTCTCATACTTTTAAGTTGAGTCGCCAGCTAGTCCTAGCCTGCGAAGTTACCAACGTATGAGGAGAGTTAGCTCTTTGGTCCTTAAACCCGGCATGAGGTGAGAGTTTGGCACCTTTCGTTGGCCAGGTTGTGATTTAAATTTGAACTTAAAGAGTCTAATGGATGAGTGGTCTGTTCGTAGTTCGTTTGATTGGCCATTTCTTTCCATTGGAAGTCCATGTCTCCCAGAATCCAGCAGAGGATGGTGTTGGGTCTTGGGCTGTAGAATTTGAGCTCCTTTTTACCCCTCTTGACCAGTTTTTGAATTGGTTGTGATGGAAGTGATGGCGTTGATGGCAGCCTGACTGTCTATGTGATTATTGCTGTTCACTGCGGATAAGTCCCAGCAGGGACACTTGCGTGGTGGAGGAGTTTTATGGAATCCTGAGCCAGTTTCTTCGTCTGGTTTTGAGTTCTCCGTAAAGATGGATGTGAAGCAGGTTTGATGACCTCTCCAGCTCTTGATATAGAGGGAGATTTGGAGTCGAGGTTGGGGTTAACGTCTGTGTAGTGGCTTATGTATTCAGAAGGTGTATTGACGTTGGACCCCTTTATGATGGTGCTTTGAACGATATGGTAGTTTTCCCACGACAAAAGTCGTCTTTTGTCAAGAAATCTAGTGGTCAGAGTTTATCTCTCTATATATCCTTCATCAGATCCTTGGAGAAAGCCTGTTACCTAACTCAAACCAGCTAGATACAAAGGCCGGTTTGTCTGTGTACCTGTGGAGCACTAAGAACCAGCGACAGCGGCTCTAAACATGCTGTTTCACACGACATGGACTACGTAGTTCCTCAACTTTTGTTCGAGTCCCTATCAATCAAGAACATAGCCAGGACTAGGAAGGAGTGTTGTTGGAGATCACAGCGAACAAGGACAGCTGGATATCAGCATTTGTACGAATAGTCAAGTTGCGATCAAAGCCTTGGAATCTTTCACATTCAGCTCAACCCAAACTGCCCCAAATTGTTTCCTGTGTCTCGTAACGTGATGGCTAGCACACTGAGATTCCAGTGAATTGTATGGCCGATGAGTTCCCCAAGTGGCGTACAACCTTACCGATCGACATTCAAGCTGCTGCTCAAGGTCAGCGTCGTAGGTTCAAGGAATCTTTTAGACAGATCTGGGCCAAGCTGGATCCGAAACACTCCAAATGTTTGATTTGACAGAAAAGGATGCTCATAACTCACAGGTGTGGCTCTAGACTGGACCTCTCGCTAACGACTTCTGTAGAAGTTGCAAGGACGAAGGAGAAGAAGAAACCAGACTTTGTCTCCTTTCTATATGCCAAGACTGCATCTAGGCGAATTAGCCTCAATAGCCTCTAGCTTCTCATATTAGACCCTCGCTATTTTCGAGGGTAGTTTCAAGAGAAATTTCTAGATCCTAGATCCTTAACCGTTTTAGGTGTGGTACTAGTGCAGTCTCCCACTAGGTATTGGGATGAGTTGAGCTTCGGCGTTTATTTGTGCCTTCACCAAGCAACGGTGTGAGATTTTGCTTGCTGTGTCTTGAGATATTCCAGGATACCACAGACTAAGTATCTGTGGTGTTCCTTCCCAGTTTCTTTAAGGTTCTGGGAGAGCTCCTGAGAGTCGTCTTAGTCAGCCGAGCTCTTACCAGAAGCCTATTGTTCCTTGAAGCTTAAGACATCTGTTAGTGGAAGTGTGAGGCTGGCTGCTCTTAAGAGACTCCTTCAGTGTGGAGCAGAGGTTTCGATGGGTTTGAAGGAACTGCAGCCACATCCCTTCAGAGATGCTGTAAGGACCTGCTGAGTTTAAGTAGATTCTTCGGTTTATGGCTCCTAGTTTGGAAACACTGACGGTGTCTAACTCTCAATCTACATGAAGTACGAGTGTGCTTCCAGCTCTCTTAGGTGTGAAGAGATCCCTAGAGGAATGCTCTTCAAACAAAGTCGTTGGTGTCAGTTAAAACCTCGTTTCACTACCTCCTCCTGTCCCCGTTTCAATCATCGTGGACATACCCATATGTGTGTCCGTCATAATGGACCTGATCCTGCAATAATTGAAAGTGCGCAACGCAACAGGTTCCCCATCCGCGGACACCGCGCACCGAATTGCGCCGCAAAAAAACCCAAAACCGCCTCGCCACACAAGAAAACAAATTAAGTGCCATTCGGATAGATAAAAACCTCATATCTGCAATCAACTCTAAATATACTTTCTCCACACAAGTCCACTTGTCGCACAGACCCCTACCGAGTCGCCGAGACGCTGCTGGATCACTGGATCGGTCCGTGCCGTGTCTGAGTAATCACACACTTAAGTTCAATAGCCGCAGCGGCCAGCGTCAAGACCCGATAAATCGCCTCTCGAAACCTCGACCAAAAATTATCCCACAACACGAAAATATCTTATAGATACACACACTTGCACTGCCTCTGTACTGTGCTGTGCTGTGGCGTGGTGTGTTGGCAAGCTTTGACCCCAAAGCCAGTGCGGTCACTGTGGAACCACGCCAAGTGGCCATTTATCAACGCGTGTGCACACAATTCAAATCATTCTCGGAAGTTGTAAATTATCAGGGAACGCATTTCGGAGCGAACCTCGAATCTCAAGTGGCCAGCCATCTGGTTTAGCCTGCCGGCACAGATTGAGAACAGAATTACCCTGCAGAGGAAAACAGGGGAAAAAAAATATAGAAAATGGATCGTGTTTTCCAGTTGGCAGTTGGACCCGCCTGGTCCAAGGAATTCAATTTAATTTCATATTCGCGCGCATAGTTGGCGCCATCTACATGCAGACACGTTTCATGGTCGCCGTTTGCCAGACCATGTGCATCGGCATCATCTGGCTCTGGATGCAGTTTGCCACTTGAAGTGCTGCTGGATATTGTATTTATTTTCGAGCCAATTAACGAAACGATGATGAATTGCCTCAGTTAAGGGTTGCCAACAGCCCGGCCAGGAGGGAGGGCGGGGAGCTTCTTAAGCGCAACAAAGAAAGATTGATGGGGAATTCTGAGGATTTGTGTCTCGGAATTGTTTTATTTTTTCCCTCTCTCTCGTGTCCATCTGTCTTAGGGTTTCTGTTGGCCCGGCTGTCTGCTCGGCGTCTGTTAATTAAATGCTAATGAGTCCAAGCCAAAGGCTTTTGACGGTTTGTTTGATTGTCTTTCGAATAAACAAGCTTTGGCAACTCGGCCGACAAGGTGATGCGAAGTAGGTCAGGTGGCACAGGGTGAGTGCAGGTGTTGGCTGTTGGGATTAGTGGCAGTAAGGGAGTCACTGTATCAAAATGAGAGCTGCTGAGTAAATTTGAGTTATTCGTTTCTATTTGGGACGTCCAGGAAGGTTGGAGGTAGTTTTGGGAAGATTCCGGGGCCTTGGGGTTGGTGCTGGTACACTAGACGTGGCTTATCTGTCCACTGACACGGTATCTAAGCCACTTTTCTACTTTTGGTTGGGCTTGAGTATTGCACTGGATCCAGTCAAAGGTAACCCATGATTCCCTTCATTGGGCAGCCATCCAGTGAGAGTGAAGCTTAGAAACATCAATCCAAGCACCAGGCTTTCAAGGGAAGTCCCTTTAACCTGTTGAATGTACTCCTAATCCATGATTTGAATCTGAAAGGTGAACCAGCTTCGACCTCGTCAGAGATTTGTACATCTGTTGGGCACTGTTGTACATGATTCTCCCAGTCGGAGCTTCCAAGGAACTGATGATTTCCTCCATGAAATGAACTGGTCCTGACGATCTTTCATATGAAGTTGACAACTAAAGGTTAACCAGAACATTGCTACCCTAAGTACACCATGGCCCTCGACGTGTACATCTTACAGAGTGGCGTTCGGATTTGAAAGCTGGTATAGCTTTTCAAGAGAGAGCACTTCCAGGGAAGCTTTTGAATGCACTTCGGCATACAGTGTAGCACTCACCACCTCAGCCACTTGATTCGAGCAAAAGCAGGAAAGTAGCAAAAGGTATGATCCGGAGTATCGTCACCCTCTCCACAAGCGTCGCAGACAGACGTGTGTCTTGAGCCAGACACGCTAAGATAATTATCGGTCCTTTCTGCTAAGAGGGCTGAAGAGCCATGCCACACGCAATAGTGTTCATAAGAGAAGTCGCGGGTAGACCCAACACAGGTTCAGATCCTGAGAAATTGTCCTCTAAGCCTTGCTTAGCTTAGATCGGAGATCTCATTTACCGCAACTCCAGTGTGCTCTGGAACCCAAACAAAAGTCAAAGACTTCAATCTTCGGAGCGAAAGGAGTTCTTTCATTCTCGAGCTGTCTCTGAAGGTGTTACAGGGTTTAGCCGGCTTTAAGCGCAGCCTGACTGTCCCTACAGACGTAGAAACTCCAAATCTTCCACGTATTCCTAGCAAAACTTGAAAAACAGGGATATGCCTGCAAGTAGTAACGTCTAGTGTTGTCGGTTTCCATGAAGACACCAGCACCGGACCCTTGACTAGTTTAAGACCTTTTCGTGGCTTTCGACTACAGACCAATCCAGGCTTAGAGTCTGACTAAACTGAGTGCTGAAAGCAGGGAACTCTAAATTTGGACAGTAGCCGATATCCATGGAAGTGGGGTCAACGGATAAATCTCGCAGAGATAGGCCAGTCACATGCTTATGCGAAAGTCTCCATCTTCGCTAAACAAGTGACGCACAAGCTATAGTCATGTAGGTCCAAAGGACTTTTTTCGATGTTGTCATGAGCACCCTTACTTTGCCAGAAAACTGAGAGGGCCTCAGATGTTTTCAACTTGTCATGCTTTGACATTTGGTTTCACTGGAGATCTGGGTAGTGATGCTCTGTAGCTCTTGCTGAGATGGACCGGTCACAATCCTCCTTCTCGTAAAGAGAACAACCTCTGTTTTCACAGGATGGACCGAGGGCTCTAGAGCATACAGTGCGGGTATACTCTTGTGATAGCAAAGTCCAAAGAATTTAGAAAGTCGACCAGATAAACGCTTTCCTTTCCCAAAAACTTCAGTACCCTGCTCCAGCTAGTGACATTGGATATAGGAACACGATGCCCAGATGTGCCTGTCTCACAATAGTACGGTGGGTTGCGTCGTCCTCGTTCCAAAAGTTGGTTTCTTTCAAGTTTTGGGCATCCTTCGCAGCCTATCTCCTTAGGTATAAGCTCAGTCCCAGTACAGTTTAAAGGGCTACACTCAGCGTGGTTCTGATGGTCCTGGTAGTCCCTATACATGCCAGTCTTTATAGGCCGGCTGTATCTGACTAGACAGCCATAAAATAGAATGGGTCTGACGATGACTGTATCCATTCAGTGGATGATGACGGGCTTGAACCTGGCACAGCTTAAGTATCCTGCCTTATCTGAGACTTGGAGGGCTCTCCTGCTGAGCCCGATCTGCGGGATTGTTCTCTTCTCAATGAAGAGGGCCACCTCTGCCTTTAAGGCCTTAATCAACATGTTTCGGGTCTTAGGTATTGTAGGGTACAACATGCAACAACCTGCGACTGGCGACTAGTATCAACAGTAGAGAGGATAGGACCCCACCTTGCACTACCAGTTGATGTGTCTCGTTTGGAGTCCTCGACTATTTGGTCTTTGTTTTCTTGCTCCAGCCGGCTTGGTTTAAGACTGGCTCTGTATCCAGTAAGATGTGCACTTCCTTGTTAGCAGCTCATACTGGACTAATGGTACCCTAACTGACGAAATCTCGAAGAGTATCACAAAGTGGGCATGGACCTCTCCCGATTCAGTCATTAGTTGCCTCTCGAAAAGTTTTTGGCTTCACCCTTTGAATCGTCCCACTCATCGAACTGGCTTCAAGCTGTCCTCCTACCTACGAATGATCTCTTTAGTCAACGATAAGCGTTTCCTTTTCTTGTCCACTCCTCGCTAAGGACTCGCAGTCCTCCACATGTAACACAGATGAGAGCCTCACCTCGACCTGAATGCATAGTTCTTAAAATGTCAAGAACGCCACAAGACTTGACTAGGCCCCCTCAGAGCACCGGTATAGTTCACAGTTGGCTTGGCCCGTAAAGACGACTCCACACGAATTGGGCTCAAGCCCCCGACAGTACAACCTAATGAATCAGATACCACCCAGTGGATGGGAGTCCACATCCAATCAAGGACACCCCAACCATCAAGGGTGCACAGTCCTAGACACCCTGTGCAATGTTTATCCCTCTGTTGATTCTGCCATTAAGGCGGTGTCAAGCGGCAATTAAAATTGCAATTTAATTTAGTCGCTCGTATCTGTTCAGAGCGATTCTTTTGTGGATGCATTCGGCAGCACTGCTACAGCTTCCGATGGTGTGGTGAGCTTAATGATGGAGGAGGAGGAGGAGTGCACACAGCCCATGATGACGACGATGACGATGCTGAAGATGATGGTGTGTCGCTGCATTTCCTTTCATGTGGGCACGACCAGGCATGAAGATGACGACAGTCGACGACGACGACGATGGCAATCACCATGCTGATGCATTCATCAATTTCGTTAATTTTGAGGCCATTACGTGGATACTGGTGGTTCCTGGATACTGGATACATTTTTATTTTAGTTTTTCCGCTCGGAATTCTCTTCGAGGGTGCATTCATCTAGCCACCATCGCGTCGTAGTCCTTTTGCATACAAAATTAATATTAATGACGGTGTGGCTGTGTGGCTGTGTGTGTGTGGGATCTTGATGGCTTCCTTGGATGCAGAACCTCAATTGGACTTAATTTCAGGTCGGGCGGTGTATTCGGTTTGCGGCGGCGGCGGTGTACACTGGTACACTGGTCCACTGGTCCAGTGATGCTGGGGCGATGGTGATGGTATAATAGATTCGGTGGTGGCTCTGTGGGCCGAGATTTACGCTCCGTAAAGTGGGAATTAATTGAGCATGACACGGGCCAGCCGAATGTTTTCACATTCTATTTGTATCTGTGTGTATGCCGTGTTGGTGTTTGTGAAAAGATTTCTCTTTTTTGGGTCACGAGTGGACGTGTCTCTGATGCCGTTGGACACCCACTTGAGGAGAATTTCTTTCTTCTCTTCGTCGACGAAGCGCGCTCGGGGATCATTAGTGTCTTCGGGGAAGGCATAGACTGTTTTATTTTTTTTTTGTATTTTTCTTCGTCGGAAATGAAGATGATAATTGAATTTTTATTGAAATTGTTTTCTTCGTCTTTTGTTAGAAACTTGAGACGACCTTTGCCCGAGGGGTGCTCGGTGCTTGTGTCGTTTGGGAGATGTGGAAAGTTTGAGGAGGAAGTCTGTGTTTAGGAATCCAAGAAGGAGGGATTGGGTTGTCTATGATACAAAGTCAGTCTGACCTTAGTCCAGGGGCATTCACTGTGTGGCGTGGATCAGTCCTGTGCAACTCCAGTCCAATCAGTAGTCAGACGAATGGGGCTAAACCTGTGAAATAAGTGGGCTTCGACGTGAGGGCAGGAGGCTTCTCAATCAAGCAGACCCACAGAATTGGGATCGCTGCAAGAGCAGTCTTAGGGAACTCAATTTAGAGATCAGGAGATCGCAAGGGGTCTCTTATGTAAGTTGGACCATGTCCAGTCAAGAAACCTTAGATCTTCCAATGGACACCCATTTCACTGGAAGTAAAGGAGAGAGTAAGGATTCTGTAGAAAACCACGAGATAGTCCAGATTACAGTGCCAGGGGACGTTGTGACGCCCAAGAAAATGCAGTGCGCCTGGTCTCGATGGCACCTTAACAGTGGAACTAAAGCAGGGTCTTGACTTATTATGTCCCTGGCTCCACATTATCTTCAGGAGTTGTTTGCACTTCGGTTACACTTCTAGATCCTGGTAGTCTTCATACCCACACATCTCCTAAAGACTTCCGTCCGATCAGCCTATCCTCCTTAGAGAGGTTGATCGACATCCACATTACAACAAATATGGAGAGAAACCGTCTATCAGTATCCCAGCATGCGTACCTATCGCAGGAGGAGAGTCTGCCCTACATTCGTTGGTAGGATTCATTGAGAAATCTTTTCAAGTGTCCTCCCTGGATAGGTGAAGGAGGCTTATCAATACAGAAGCTATATCTCGACTTGAAAGCTGACAATTCTATCTTTGCTATTGGATCGAGCAAATGCTTAAGAGCAGACTCATCCATGTTGAGCTAAGGGTTGTCCTACAGGAGTACCCCAAGGCGGAGTACTATCACCACTATTGTGGCTCATGCCAGTGAATAAGTTCCTCCCAACCTTGGAGGTTTAGTTTTGCGATGACATTGCGGAAGTGGTATCAGGTGAGTTCCTTAGAGACCCGATGGAGTCTACTCTAAATGAACTCGTAAAATGGACAGACAGTGTTGGTCCGCAACTGTCCTTATGTACCGAGTTCTAGTCGTTGCAACGTTGTAATACCCGCGAAGGTTCTAAGGCTATCCTGCGTCTGCACAATGGGCGCCCTTAGAACCACTCCAACAGTTGCACTAGAAGCTATGCTCTATGTCCTTCCCGTTGATATCTTAGGTAGTCTGATGGCGGCTAAGCTAGCACTACGGGTTAGGGAATCCTTGCAAGTGACTCTTGCAAATATGAGCCACGCAGGCGACCTAAACTGGCCATACCACTGCTTCACGGACTGCTGTGACTTTTGCTTACAGTCAAGCTGCCGTAAAAACCTTGGAATCGATCCAAGTTGGTAAAGCAATGCCGCTGATCTCTCAGCGAGATCGTTGTCAGGTTCGAGGTATCCTTGTGCTGGGTTGTAGGTTGCAGGGATATTCAAGGCTATGTGGGGACCACCTCCCTGATAGTAGAGGCGAGCCGTCAGCACCTATTAAAATGATAAAGAGTTCCAAATAGATACCGGAGCCATTGGAATGGCAATTCGTAGGTGGAACAATGTCAGCACATGTCTCTCAGACTACAAGCATTCTGGCAGATACGAGGTCAGTTCACCATTCAACTGGTAAAGCAGTACTTCGGCTAAAAGTGTCCGCAGAGTAAGATGTAGTCCGAGTTGGGCATTCGTGATCCAAGAGAACTCAATTCCTGCTCGCAATGAGTAGTATATTGCTGACGATAGGGTGCCCACAACTAGAAGAGGACCTCAACCACCTTGGAGTGGCCAGTGTTGCGAGTGGAAGGTTGTTGGTTGAGGCCCAAGTCCACCCCGGACTGTAGGGCCACCTAAAGTAGTAAGCAAGGCACGGGCGTTAACTTCTCTTATATACCGACGCCTCCAAGGGGGAGTGCTCAGCTGTGTGTGCTTTGTAGATCTCAACTGGAGCATCTCCTACCGACTTGCATGTCGTTTAAGTCTCTTTCAAGTGGAAATATTGTCAAACAACAAAGTCTTGGCCTGGCTGAAAGCTAAGGCACTATCGCGCAGGACTGGACTTTTTCTGAAACGGATTTTGGAAGAGTTGCACAATCCAATAGCGTTAAGGAAGCATCTAAACTAACGTTTGGAGTCATTTGAGATCATAAGGACGTTTGTAGGTCCGCATATCCTGAGAGAAGTGTGCCAAAGAAAATTGATTGAAGGTTACCTTGTGGCCTTCGTCTATCTGGTTTCAAGTCTCCAAAGGCCTTCTCGAGGGGCTCTTGTGGAAATAAGCATTAACTGTATAGCCATGTCCATCTCGAAACGAAAAGGGGAATCAAACTCGATGTGGGGCGTTCAGATCTCATACATCCTGTCAAACCTTCTGGTTCAATGTTGGCCCGTCCTTGTATCTGTATTTACCTACTTGTGGTCTACCTCGAGTGCAAACATTGAAACCATTTGGTATCCATGACACCATGACACCATGGCTACAGCTCAACTATTAGTGACAAGCCCCCACCGAACCTACCTCCGACAATCACTTATCTCCAAACTGTGCGGAGTCCTTGTTGAAAATGTCAAAAACCCCACAAAACTCAAATCGTTTTGATGTACGAAACTTTCGATACCCACTTTAGCCTCCACCGATATCCCATTTGTTTTCCAAAAGAATGAACTAAAACTTTTCGAAAACAAAAAACTTGCAACAAACTTGCAAAAAGTCAACTTGTTCTCCAGCTACTTCCCGCCGACACTAAGTTCTTGATCTTCATCTTCGTCCTCGTCCTTCGGTACACAAGTGTGCGCTCCTCCTTCGTGTTCATTGCAAAGTGATAACAAGGAATTTCTTTCGAAGGAAACTTTTCCCTGCGCCACTGTCACCGGCAAATGTGCAGAGCCGTGCATGGAACCCTGTGGCACCTGACTGCACAGACTTTCCTCCGAAGCGCAATCAATACTTTGCACTCCTAGACCATAAAACTCGCACCACACCGTGCCGGAGATGATTGACCTCGAAAAAGGAACTTTTTGGAACATCCATGTGGAGCATGGTCCATCCGGTAGTACGTGACCATTTTCGGTGACTCTGTCCCTCTGTCTCTGTCTGTTTTGTGCAAAATCGCGATGACAATCGCATGGAATCTGATACTCGGACACGGGTATAGAATTTCATCCTCCATCCGCCCCACTCGAATGTAGGTCTTCTTCCGAAATGCGAAACGAAGTGCCCGGAACAGTACCACTCTGGGGAGTTAATTGCCTGGAATTTGTGACATGTCCTATCGGATAGCACATGCGAGCGCGAGTACTCCCAGTGGAGCGGCGGCGGCGGCGGGGCAACAGGAACCCGATATGCGTTTCTATCAGTAATTGGCTTAGTCCTCCATTGCGGGGGGAAGACATGCGACTACGAGTACTGTGTATCCAAAAACCGTGAGAATCGTCCGAATTCGTTCCGCCCAGAGAGAGACAAAGAGAGAGAGAGAGCGTTCAGCCTACGAGTGTAGCTCATGCACATGGAATGTGGGCATACCGACAGCTAATTAGGAATTCCATTGGCACGATGTTTACATAGACGCGCTTATCACATCTGCTGATGCAGCTCCACGCCACAGATACGACGAACCTAAATAATTTGAATTTTAATTAGCATCATTCCCAGACAGACACTGGGACGGATGGAGTTGCCGGGCAAGGAGCAGCAACACTACCGGTGCACACCAGTTCCGATTGACTTTTGATTATGTAAATCTCTGGCTTGGTAGTTCCCTTGGGTAATACGGTTGAAGGTTTTATGGTCGGATGGCTTCCATGTGAGTGTGCGATTTGATATTCCATACGGCGTGGTGCATAATGAATGAGGCGAAGGTTAGAGCTCCTGGGAGCTGTAAAAGATCTCGATCATCCTTAAAAGGGTATTTGGAATCTTGCTCGTGCTGGTGCTGGGCGGAGGGATTTTGGAGAGATTACCGTGTAGGGGTGACTGGCCTTGGACGCTATGGAGTGCGGTAGTACTATTCACGTTTGATCCCAAATTGATTTGGAACCTTTTTGTGCTCCATGGTTACTTTGCAAGAAGAGAGATTAACCGAAAGTAATCTCTTAGTTTAGTTACGAAAATATGTATCATCTTATGGAGCTGGATTTGGAGGAAGCTCTTTGTAGTCTCACACACGTCTCAGAGTTTGAAAAAGATGATTCCAGTGTCACCTTGCAGAGGTGAAAGAGGTTAGGCAGTGCAATGAAGTTAAGTAACGCCACCTAGCTTTTGTAAACTACATCTCACCTATGTACCCTTTGAACGCACCCATTCGACTGTCAATCTAGATGTAATAAAGGAATATGGCGGATGGCGGATCTGGTGGCCACTGACTTATGCAGTAATAGAAATAAATGTCAGATGGAAACCAGAAAGTGACATTGACACTTCAGTTGGTGACACCCTTCAGAGAGATGTAGAATGTATCTCCTGTCTGTTTGGTAAGAATAGTCCAGCATTTCTTAAAATTTTCCAGAAAATAGCCCTACATAGTGTCAAGTATCTTATGGCAGATGGCCTATATAAAATAATGGTAGTCCTGCCTTGTAAGATCGTGTATAAGCTTATGGCCTTCGATACTATCAGTCCGCGCTTAACAGCGAGTTGCTTCAAAGTATTGCGCCAGTTGTATGCTATACGTGGAGTCAACAACTTGAAAATGTAGAGCTTTGACCGAGGTCTGGCAGAGTGGTCTTTGACATACGACTCTGTTCAGAAGGTAGATGTCATACGGAAGTGATGAACTTCGATGGATCGGCAAAAGGTCCTGGATGGAGGGAAGTTCGTGAAGAAGTCACAAAAGGTTCCTGTAAAATAGCTGAGCTTCTACTAGGCGTAAGTCGTTGATGAAGTACAAGGGTTTCAGGTTACTCTGTCGAGGGTTTCATGTAGGAGATGAATTGGTGATTTCGGAGACCAAAACCGGCGTCAATCACAGCTCTTTCAGTTCAGTGTAGATGTTGTGTTTAAGAACAGCTCAACAGTGTTTGTCTAAGTTAAAGCGGTCAGAAGTTTCGACGGAATAGTGGCATACCTAGACGAAGTTTGAAATCGATTTTTTAGGGCCTAGATACATATGTAAGTCATGTTCAACCGTCATCCGTTGAAGAGCAATGAACTGTCTTTGTCCTTGACACCTTAAACACGTACCTTATCAAGCAAACTAGCTTCATAGCGTCTACTACACTAGCTTTGTGATTGGTTTTTTTTATTGGGTTTATGCTGGAGTACCACAGGGTTCTATTCTTTTACCAACGATCTTTCTCTAACAATGAAAACCTAGGATCAACAAAAAAAAATAAAATCTGGAGCAAACGTAATACTTTCAGAGATGAGATCGAATCCAACTTGCTATGCAAGGGTGATCCTGTACTGAGTCACGGCGCCTACCAATAGACCTTTCTGCCTTATGAAAGCTAGATGTCCTTTAGTAGGGAAGGCTCGAATACTGTGGCACCAAACCAAATCAGTACTCGTAACTCTGAACACCGGTCTAGCTTCCTAAGTGGTCTTGATATGTTTTTCAAGCTTGAGCCTATCTTAGATCCCACTGACCATTGATTTCACGTTGAAGCGGAGATTTGGATGTTAGAAGCTTAGACTCCGGATTTGATTTTTTTTTAATCTGACGGTTTCAGCCTAGACTTGACCTTTAGACGGGAATACAAAGCTTAGTATGACTGCTATGACCCTGTCTTATACTTGTGTGTTATAAATACAGCCAAAGAGAGATATCTTCAGAAAGTTAGACGGCCTACCAGACAAGCTGATAAAGGGCCTATAAATCTGGGTCGATTGCCCTTAGCCTTGGCCTGCAAAACCTTCTGTTTTGTGTGGTCAATGAGATTTTCATTCCTTCAGCGAACAGAACATAGAAACTATTCAGGCTAACTTTTGTTCTTAAACCGTGTTCTAGACTTGATACCGTCTTACCGTCCTTGGCATGTCTACTCCATCACAGTCTCTGTCCATAAAGTTTCTCTTGTATGGAAGCCGGACTTCTTTAACTTTCGAGCCTTGTGTATGAAGGGTTAACTGGGATTTGCTGGGAACTCATTACCGACACAGTGGACGTATTCACTAACTCTTTGAAAAAGTGTAAGTAGGGTTCTCCTACAGAAAGGATTCTGGCAAAGGCAGCTGAGCAGTGACTTAGAAAGTTTGTCATGTGTCCCTAACTTTAGGATCGCTATGTTCCAAGCCACGAATTTTGGTAAATTGGACGCGATGCTGAAGCGAATACTTTTCCATGACAAAACGCAACTAACTTCGTAGCATTCTGGGGGAACGGTCACAGGTAAAAAACCATTTAGACTTGTATGTACATAGAAGGCCTGTTTGTGCTTTCAAAGCCTGGTCCTCTATGTGTAATATTTCGGGATTCCCATCTGGATTGGAAGACCTTCCTTACCTAGGTTCTTAGTTTCCTAAACCATGTGTAGCTAGTTCATCTTCTTCATCTACCTACAGTTCATGTAGAGTGTACCGTGACTGTATCCTTTGTCTTTCAAACTGTCAGACCAGAGAGGCATCGGTTTTGTATGTCTTCAGCCAGAGATGGATTGCACTTTTTGTATTAGGAACATCGAGCTGCTTTCAACCTTTGCTGTACTGTAGGCTCCCATCACATGGAACTCCTAAGGCCCTGGCATCTTAATTCACTTCTGTGAAACACAGTTTTGGGCTTCACTATCATTTCGAGCTCCAGCGCTGGCTTCAGAAATCTCCTTACTTCCTTCATACTATTAGGACTGTCGACATGTTCTAACTTCATCCTGACATTTACATATTGTACAGGGTGAGCCAAAACTCTCACCCGATGTTCTTTTGCTACATCCGCCAGTTGGGCTCTTTTCATCACATATTCCATCGTTTTGGGGAGAAGTATGCGTCTTGTTCTCATAGACCCGTAACTTCCAAAAAAAAATCTCAAAGAAAGAAGCCTAGAACTGTCAAATCTAGTGATCTTGGCACAAATCCCCAAAAGGAGACATTTAACAACCCGGAAACGTACTTTCAAAATGTTTGCTGTGGTGCCGTCCTGTTGGAACCACATGTCCTTCAGTCCCAAATCATCAATTTGCGGCAGTAAACACTTGTTCTGTATCGCTCACTAGACACCGAATTCCTTCTAACAACGACGTCTAGCCATAGCGCCGATATTCTCCTCAGAACTCTTCTGTCACGTGTTATTCCAGTCTCTTCAACACAATCGAATAAACGACTTGACTAGGTGACGTAGGACGCCCTGTAAATCTGAGCAAAAATCACTGACGAATTATTCATATTCCGCCTTCCATGGCTTGTATTCTGAACCTGTTTACGTCACAAATGTCAAAACAAAAGTGACAGCTGTCGTCATTTGGAAAAGCTCTAAGCATCTTCTGGTAGAATACTGCATTTTGTATCTCGTTCCAATATTGGAGTTTTGTAAGATGGAGTACAGAGCCCATACTCTGCTAAAATCTGACACTTTACACAGCTTTTCCCAGCTCCGTCACTAAAATGCCAAATATTTGGCGTAACAGGTCTGTACGGGACCCAGTCTGTGTTACATTCTTCACACAAAAGTGAATGTCGTGCCAGATGGACAATGTTTTGTTGAAGAAACCTTTTCATGACGGTTATACCCTCACGTGTTTGTCAGACGTTTGCCTGAAGGTCTGGCCGTGAAAAACCTTTGGTGTTGTCTTGGAATAGAAATTCTCTCGCTCAGTAGTTTGACACACCAATCCCAGCCCTAGAGACGCAGAACGTTCAGTGAACACGAGTACATAGCACCAAGCGATCTTGAGTCGCAATCACCTTTTCATGTTGGTTATACCCTCATGTGTTTGTCAGACGTTCGCCTTCAAGTCGCGATGTGAAAAGCTTTGATGTTGTCTTGGAGTAGAAATTCTCTCGCTCAGTAGTTTGACACACCAATCCCAGCCCTAGAGACGCAGAACGTTCAGTGAACACGAGTACATAGCACACCAAGCGATCTTGAGTCGCAATCACCTTTTCATGTTGGTTATACCCTCATGTGTTTGTCAGACGTTCGCCTTCAAGTCGCGATGTGAAAAGCTTTGATGTTGTCTTGGAGTAGAAATTCTCTCGCTCAGTAGTTTGACACACCAATCCCAGCCCTAGAGACGCAGAACGTTCAGTGAACACGAGTACATAGCACACCAAGCGATCTTGAGTCGCAATCACCTTTTCATGTTGGTTATACCCTCATGTGTTTGTCAGACGTTCGCCTTCAAGTCGCGATGTGAAAAGCTTTGATGTTGTCTTGGAGTAGAAATTCTCTCGCTCAGTAGTTTGACACACCAATCCCAGCCCTAGAGACGCAGAACGTTCAGTGAACACGAGTACATAGCACCAAGCGATCTTGAGTCGTAATCACCTTTTCATGTTGGTTATACCCTCACGTGTTTGTCAGACGTTTGCCTGAAGGTCTGGCCGTGAAAAACCTTTGATGTTGTCTTGGAATAGAAATTCTCTCGCTCAGTAGTTTGACACACCAATCCCAGCCCTAGAGACGCAGAACGTTCAGTGAACACGAGTACATAGCACCAAGCGATCTTGAGTCGTAATCACCTTTTCATGTTGGTTATACCCTCACGTGTTTGTCAGACGTTTGCCTGAAGGTCTGGCCGTGAAAAACCTTTGATGTTGTCTTGGAATAGAAATTCTCTCGCTCAGTAGTTTGACACACCAATCCCAGCCCTAGAGACGCAGAACGTTCAGTGAACACGAGTACATAGCACCAAGCGATCTTGAGTCGTAATCACCTTTTCATGTTGGTTATACCCTCACGTGTTTGTCAGACGTTTGCCTGAAGGTCTGGCCGTGAAAAACCTTTGATGTTGTCTTGGAATAGAAATTCTCTCGCTCAGTAGTTTGACACACCAATCCCAGCCCTAGAGACGCAGAACGTTCAGTGAACACGAGTACATAGCACACCAAGCGATCTTGAGTCGCAATCACTGTCTGTCAACCGATTTCAAGGAAATTTTGTAAATCCATTCGTACATTCAATTCAAAATATTATTCAGAACACCATTTCCAACTGCCTGCCAGTCAGTGTCAAACTTGTTCCATCGCCCATACGATGCACGACAGCTGCTGTCGTGTCCGTGTCGGTTTGCTATCCCATAGTCGGTCCATGAATTATGTAAGAACCCATTCCGGGCAAATTGCACTCGACTGCATTCTAATGAGAACGCACACGCTCACCAAAGAGGCATCATTCCCAAATGATGCATTTCAATTCCCAGTACAGGCATAACTCACTCATCCATGGCTCGTTCCTCATTCCCCAGAAATGGGAAGGGGGCACCTCAAACTGAAAACAATAAATTTGATTACCTATCCTTGGGGGTGCGCGCGTTCACCTCCTCCTGGAGTTCATTAAAATCCGTTTTAGTGTTGTTTTATGGATCTACACTTGGTATTTATGATACTCCTCCTCGAGACGTAGTTTGTTGTTCCTTTTTCTTTTCTTCTTTTTAATGAAGACCATGAATAACAGACCAACCTGTTGGCATGAGTTCATTAAGTTGAGTCTCTGGTTCTCCCCCGAATCCAATCCAGCTTCGGTCCAGATGTGCATTTAATTGCGCGCTGCATTTCAATAGCATGAATCCCTCCTCATGCATGATGCATCCGGATCCCACATTAAATCAGGCGATATTTGAAAAATCGTAAACGAATCGACAGGAGGGCGGCATGAGATACATTTTCCATTCTATGCCTCAATCTAAACAAATTAGCTGCCATACATAACATAGATTGGACATCATGGGGTGTACAGTGTACAGTGTACAGTGTACAGTGTTGGTACCATCGATGCAACAAGGAGCGGCGATGGCGTTGATTTACTGTCGATCCACATTTGAATTTCATTTTATTTATCTTCCTCGGTATCGTTGTCGTAGATACTCGTACTCGGTGTTATTGTTTCCCCTATTGATTCCAATGAATCTCTTTTTGTGAAGGCGATGGCATTGGTGGTATCACTTTATTGGATCTTGCATCCGGCGAAACGTAATTTCATCTCGGACCCGCTGCTTGAAGTGTGGAAATAGTAGTGGCAGTGCTACTGGAACATAATAACTACATAGGACTATCGATTACGTTGAAGAAGCGCACGACACCATTAATTCTAAATGAAAACATTTGCACATAATTTTTACTGCTCCTCCATGGTACTCTGTGCTTCCGAGACTCCAGCGATGGTGGTGCTTTTTCGAACAGTGTAACCGGTAGGAGGAAGAGCGTGCACTGGTAATTCAAAGATGAATAGATAGAGACGAATGTCGAATCCTTTCTAAGCTGTCGGCCCTTGGCTTTGAAAAAATGCTCCTATCGGTTCCTTTTGTAATCACCTCCGGGGTCCCTCAAGGCAGGCATCTAGGTCCCATTCTGTTCATTCTCACCATTAACGATCTTCATAGAGTCATTGAACAGTCCCACGTTTCCCTTAACGCTGATGACACCAAAGTTTTCAAATCCATTTCTTCTTCCCTTGACTCTAGTCTGCTCGCCTTAAAAATGTCTTAGAGCCGCTCTAATACTTTTTTGTGGAACTCCAACCAGTACCTTCCTTCAGCTAAATCTTCTCCAGGGCTCTCTTCACGACCTTAGCATTCATTTTTAAGCCAGCGAGCTCGATTTCCATTCGCAGATTGATGAGATGATTCTTATAGCCAACTCATTACTTGGTCTTGTCAAACGAGGGTCCAAACTATTCTCCACCTACCCTTACGTGACCAAGTTCACTCTACTCTGTCTTCGTAGGCCAGTCACGCCGGGGACCAGGCTTTCATTTCAGCGAATTGCCTAGAATTAGTCTTTTTGGAGGTCTACCAGGAAACGACCATCTCATCATGCCTTCCTATCAAGACCGTGTCAATCCTAACACGTGGAGACCCAGCTTACATCGACTAGTCTTAGGTTCCATTGATTGCGCGTCGCTTTACAATTCTCTTTTCTTCGACGCTAACCTGACGTTTCTGTCAAGCGACCCACCGTATCTCTCATGGTTCTGACGAACCGATTTTAAGGAAATTCAACTCAAATCTTCCCATTTTTGATAGCAGGCCCAGCACTACTCGATATAGAGAATGGGCCCTAAGTGTCTTCCCTGTGGAACACCAGAATAGAAAGTTAACCACTTCTGCAGGGCAACGATTAGCTACTCATAGCGTTGATCGATTGTGGATCAAATTTTACTTACTTCCTACCCATGATGAGGCTGTCTGAGACACGGCAGCCTTCCACTCTAGATAGACTCCTGGGATCCACGATGGCTTCATTGTTAAAACGGAGGTTTGCTTTTCCTGTGATCCGAAGATTCTCCTCGCTTATGGAACCAAAATTCGATGAAACATGCCTCCTAGGTTAAGTCTTCGTTAGACCTCCACTAAGGTATCATTCTCGAAACTGATACTTACTCTGTGCCATGTTACCTCCTTAATAGATCACGAAAATCTCGGCTAGATAGAGTGCCCAACTAGTACTAAAAAAAACTGGGGTATTTCGAAAGGTTTTTCAGAAAGACTTGTTGGTCCTTCGTGTACTTGTGTTAATAAAAAAGAAAGAGAAGAGCTGATTCGTCCTTGTCGGCAGCCCTTAACTACGATTGCAGATGCAACTGACTGTGAGGAAGTAATTACTCTTCTTTCCAAGCATCCTTTCCATTGGCTTGTCGAGTCCCCTTGCTGTTGAATCGTATTCATCGGGGTCTGGAAAGGTGTATAAAGTACTTTTCTTCTGATCATCTTCCGCCAACTTGCCCTTTCTGTAGGCACACAGTAGACTTCTGCACTTCACTGGCGAACTAGTTCAAGAAAGAGCTGTAACAAGTGAGCTTAATGAACCAGTTCTCAATGTGACTTTATTTTAGTTCTGTAGTTGAACAAGCTCAGTAGTTCAGTGCGCTCAGTTGCTCTCACTGTTCGTTGAGTAAGTTCAGTAAGAACAACTCCACTAAATTGAGTTCTTTTTGGGTTGTGTGTGGGTTGTTTTTATTTAACGCATAACACAACAGAACGAGCAGAATGGAAGTCTGTGCCCGAATCGCACAAGATCGAATTTCCTGAGCAGTGAACCAAACTGAACTTAATGAACTAAAAGAACTGGTTCAGCAAACAGATTTGAACTGAACTGAGCGCTCTCTGAACTGAACTGAAATGCACAAGCCTACGGACAGACTCGAGTGCAGGGGCATAGACCGGTCTAACCTCTTAGAAGTCTGGAGGCTTCAGGTAGTTGAAGAGAGCTGTTGCTCGGCTGGAATAACATGTTTCCCTTTCGCTTTTCACCGTTTTCGAATATTTGGAGCGGGTCCGTGTCTTGAACTTATTGCTCTTCCCATCTCCTGCAAATGTTCGACAAACATCTGGGAGTATGTCATGAAAAGTGTGAAGACCACACGAATGGTATGGTCTAGGCTCCGAGTTGTTGGCCCTTTTTAAAAGGCCAGATCCCTTGCAAGATTGGATACAGAAGGCATGAGTTCTGGAAAGGAAGGGTTGTTCCAATTCCACTTGTTAACTGCTGAAACGAATTTCGAAACCGAATTCGATTATCCAACCGAAAAATTCGAACTGCAGCCTCTATCGCTTCGATTTGCCCCCACTGTGTGCCGATGACGAATACGATACTAGATAACACATTTCTGTTCAGGCATCTGTACCGGAGAAGACAACCGCCCGCCCGACCGTCCCATTCCAAAGCAGGAGTAGAGACAGAGTTTCATGCAAGGGGGTGTAGTAGCAGTGTAGTCGTGTCGTGATATAACGATAAATCACAGCGACCGGGAGAGACGCTGTCAGGAAGTTTGTTGTGCATGGAAGCATTTCTCGCTGCAGCCGTAACATCACCAGCACTAGTAGCATACCACAGCACAGCACAGCACAGCACAGCACAGCACGGCACGGCACGACAAGGCAAGGCAAGGCAAAGCACCATGCGACCATAAATAAAACATCGGATGTACAGTCGTTTGTTTGTGTATACCATGAACCAGGAGCACATGGGATGGGGATGTCCTCCTACTCCCGGCTGCTGACGCGATGCAGCGAAAGCAATGTTATCGCAGTGCCATGCGAAAAATAAACATCTCGGCGGTCGATATACACATTCCAGTGCACAGTGAGATATGAATATGCAAATGAGGACGATATGACGATGATGATGCTAAAAGTTAGCACCTAGACCGAGAGCACACACACACACACACGTGCGCACAGTAAGCCAGAGGAAGAGCTAATTCGTATTCCAAGGCACACGTTGTGCTTCCTAGTCGAGAGGCGTATGTAGGAGTCCTCGTCCTTTTTTTTTTCTCTCGTTTTTGCTATCCTTTTGCACAACCACTTCTAAGTTAGCTTTAATGATGTCCTTCCTGGCTGCTGCTGCTGCTGCTGCTGATCCTAGTGGCTTTATCCGAAGTAATAACTTATGTAAGTTGAGACTGGTTAGCGCAGAGGAGGCGGAGTAGCATCGCATATGTGGAACTGGTATCCTGTGGCACTAATTGGATCATAATGAAGTCCAAAGTATTCCAGGGGCACACAGTCCTTTTGCTATAACCTCAATTTGTGATTTTCTGCTTAAATTCATGCAGTCCTCCAGCGACAGCGACTAATTTCATGCATCGCATGGTAACAGGACGAAACATTTGCGCTTTGATGAGCGACAGGATTCCATGGGCTTTTTCCGAGGAATTTTGCGACTACTACTACGGTTGTCAGGCCGGCAAACCTGTTAATTAGGGAATTTCGTTCCACTTTTTCGGGTTGGAAATGTTTGGCAATCGAATGAGGACGACGAACGAAAGACAACCCGAATGTGGGTAAGGGATAAGCTGGATTCATTAAAATGCCTTCTAACCACAAGGACGTCCTTTGAGGAGGATTTCCATCAGATTCATACGAGATATGTAGGTGCAACCGTTCTCATATGTGGGGGACTCCACACCAAAACCATTGAAAGGACACCCAAGCCGAAGTATTTGTTGGGGAATTTTCAAAGCATGTGGCGCACATTTCGTCCCTGTCTATGCCGCCAAATGACCCTTTTCATGTTCCGCCGAGAGAGGGAAAAAAAAAACACACACACACACAGTACTAATCCCCCAATTCAACTTGATGTCCTTCTCGGATTTAATAGGATTCAACCGAACCGAACACATGGAGTCACCCTTTTTGTTATTTCTGCTGACAATCCATCATTAGCCGAGAACACAGTCATTCAGCATTCAGCCAGTTAACTCCTTCCTCGTTCGCGTCGTCCTTTCATCTAATGTACGGGTAAGCGAACAATGTCGGTGTTGGCGGATGATAAAACGCTGCTAACTCAGATTTAAGGCATTCCACGCTGCCATCATGGTTTCGGTTGTATGGTACTCGTACAGCACCAGGAACGTCGTCGTCGTTCCTTTCTCGCTGAGAATCGCATAAATCAATTCCGGCGTCCATGTCTCTATGCCAGGAAGAAGGAAGGATAAGTTTGTTTTTTTTTCTCTGTTTTCCTCTTGTTCCTTCCAGAGATAGGAGGCGATTCGACTACACTACGCTTTGGGAACAAATGACTTTGAGGTTGAGGTTGGATTACCCGCCAGCGGTGGAATATTGACCTGGCATTTCATTTTCGCTTTTTTTTTTTGTGTTGTTTCGGGGAAGCATCCTCCGTGATAAGGGACGAATTGACAGCGAATGGTTTTTGGCAGGAGTCTCTGGCGAAAAGGGCGTGGCAACACTAGTTTTCGAAAGTTTTGATCATCAAATGTTCACTTTGTGCCAAGTATGGTGGTGAAATACTCTACAAACTGGGTGCTGTATTGGAACCAATTGCTTCGGCTTGGCATGGCTTTGATGCATAGGAGTGCCCACTCTCCGTTGGAGTGACACTAGTGCTAGTGGAAACAAGCCTAATAAGGATATGCATATGTACTAGGTTTGTTTGAGGAAAGGAGAGACGTTATGCTTGTTGAACGTCAAAGGAAACTCGAGCTTAGATGTGTGTGTGTAGGGTTTCCAGAGGATGATGGTTCTTAGAGCAGTTTACATGCGGAACTAATGGAGTACTAGAGGGGGCTACTTGTGGAACACCTTTTCGTTCGAAGCTAGTGCCAACACTTTTGGGAATTAAATCGAAGTGGAAGACCTTTCAGCGAATGTGTCTTGCGTTGGTCAGAGTTTGTGGGAATTATTCCTGCGGGATCCTCCTGCTGGTGGACAGTGTTTTGCAGTCTTCCAAGAAGACCTATGTATTTTGGTACAAAACACTTAGTAATCCTTGTCCTTCATGAGTGACGATGGTGCTAATCCCAGGACTTCTTGTAGAAGCTATCAGGAAGTGAGGTAGAGCCGCATGCCTTATGAACTCAAGAAGTTTCTGTCAAGCAGTGAGTCTTGTTTTGGTTCAACACGGTTAGCAGGAACAAATCATGGTCCTTCTGCGTGGGATAACATATTTCAGAGTGCCACTCCTCTCTCAGTAGTTTCTTGAAAGGAAACTTGTCGTCTGTGTCTCAAGGGACGATGAATACAAACCAAATGTGCAGGCTCTTGGAAGACAAAAAGCAAGCTCAGCTCTCCAAGGACAAGAATGTAAACTGCGACAACCATTTGAAGTATAAAATCTGCATCTTCAAGCCTAAGGCCTGTCTTCGTTGTCTCGCAGACTCGGCTTCGATTTAAGGATCGATTTTGTTGGCTTTTTAGTGTGGATTCGACTTGTCAGAGAGAGGTATTGACAGAGCTATTAGACTATGCTACCTTCTGGGGCCTGAACCCTGAACCTCCTAGAACCGTCCAGGTGTTATAACTGGTATTCAGCCATTTTCCTAGTTCTGCATCGGCTTGGACATTCGTATGTGTCCATTAGCACTGCTCCTATCAAATCAGTTCTTTTCAAACTTTCCTGTTGAAAGGAAGAGAATAGGAACGTATGGCTAACGCTTCCTATTACATAAAACGAGTGGTTCTGCTGGAAATCTTAAAGGCTTTTCGAACGAGGCTCTCGATAGATCCCTTCAAAGCTAGATAAGCTGCGATGGGTTCATACGTTTACCAACTCTGTAGATCGATAGACAGATTTTCTGTAGGAATCACCAATCGAAGACTGTCACCAAGAGTGTCATGGTATACCTCAAGGTTCTAATCTTTCACCTGCTTTTGTGAGACAAATTTTTAGATCATTCGATTCTCCACCTCCCTTTCAACTGCAAGCACTGCGTCCGTTGTAGATAAAATGGTTAAAGACTGGCTCCATAGAAACATGGCTTCCATGCCTGTTTCGTCTTGTTCCAACCTGCCTTAAAGTTTTGTAGAAACGATGCAGTTCCAGAGTGATCTCCTTTCTATAAGACTACTCCACACTCAAAGAGCTGCGCCCTTGGCTAGTACGTCGGACAACTGAGTAAGGATCGATTGGATACCCAAACAACACCAAGGCTTGCACGGTCCCACTTCCCGATAACTAATGAAAGTCCGAGAGTGTCACTATCAGGAAAGCGCTTCTTAAGTGAAAGAATTACCCTCCAGATACGGACTTAAACAGTAGGCTTCTAGAAGCTAGAGAGGACTTTGTTCTGTATGGACTTGTCGGACCAAATATTTGCTTTGGGGAGTTTAGAGATAGAGATTATCGCTGTTGGAGGCTTGGACTAGTATGCTGGTTTGCTAGTTCACAGAAAAGACAGATCCTTGAACGGAAACAGAGCACTGTGTCTGGTTCTCAATGGCCAGTTTTTGTGTATCTACCTCTATAGGGTCTTAAAACATTTTCTTGTAATGTTCACCATATTCTAAAATGTTTTGTGTTTTTTGTTTTCCAGATCGTCTTTGCACTCAAAATCTGATCGACTAAACAGACAGGTATGTAAATATCTTACATTTTACCACATTTCATTGTATTTATCATAAAAATGTAAACGAAACATACATCAAGCAAACAAATCCGAAAGGAGAACAGATAGGTTCTCTGAAATTAAATTTTAGATTACTTACTCACTTAGGTGGCGCTACAGTTCGGGGTGAACCTGGGCCTCAACCAACAAGCCTCTCCAGTTAGCCCGGTCCTTAGCTAACTGCCTCCAGCTGCGCACTCCAAGTCGGTTGAGGTCCCCTTCTACTTGTGCGCGCCACCTAAGGCGAGGTCTTCCTCTACTGCGTTGTCCCTCCGGGTTTGATTCGAAGACTCTACGGGCCGGAGCATTGGTGTCCATTCGCTCTACATGACCTAGCCATGTTAAACGACTCATGAGCATTTAGGCAGACTAGGTTGATGTCGCTGTACAGCTCCTATAGTTCGTCGTTGAATCTTCTCCTCCAAAGCCCGTCAACGCAAACGGGACCGAAAATTAGACGAAGAATCTTTCTGTCGAAGTGACTGAGGATCTCGTCATCCGCTTTAGACAGAGTCCATGCTTCAGCGCCATAAAGTAGGACTGGGATCATCAGTTTCCTTTGGAAAAGCTAAAGGATTCGACTCTACTTTCGCGATCATCTTAACGATCCAGGGATCGGGAATTTGCTCATCTATTTCCGCTACCACCGCAGCGTACCTAGAGAGCATATCGGGAACTACATGGTCCTTTCCCTTCCCAAGTCGAATTGCTGAAGCCTCACCGCCCAGCGCACTAAACTACCACACGCATCCTTGAGATTGCTCAACCACACTAGTGAATAGAGATCCTTCACAACCGTAAACCGAATTCCTTCAGCCCAGCCCAGCCAAGCACTCCTTCTCCGTGGTTGAATAGTTCCTCTCGTTCCTATTCCGCTCGAATCGGGGCAGTCACCAGGCACTCCGTTGCCTTTTGGGAACTCCCCTCGAACTCTTCAAACCTACTGCTCTTCTTCAGCAAGTCGGTCAGCGGTTTCACCAAAACTGCAAAGTTTGGTATGAATCTCCTATACCAGGATACCATGTCGACAAAGCTCCTAACATTCCTTGGTGCAGGAATCCCTAACACACTCTCTACTTTCTCTGGATCGACATGCAACCCATGGCGATCTGCTACATAACCTAAGAACTCAAGAGACGACCTACAGAAGTTACACTTCTCCCTACTCACCTTCAGCTCCGCGTTACAGCGTTCCTTACCCAAGATCGAGTTCTATTCGATTAGTGCAGCACCATAACCTTTTTGGCTTACATACTTAAAATAAGGCCAACGTTTTAAGCAAATCAGTAGCCTAAGTACTGAGCCCTGTGGTACACCACCCGTATTCCTGTCTTACAGGATTAGCTTGCAATTGACGTCCTAGTATGTACTCTCATCTCCGTAGTCGTTTATAGGCTCGATGCGACCCCAGTTTTCTATGTTAAATGAATTTTTGTGTTAAGGACTAGACTTAGGCTGTCTCCGGACACTGATGTAGTTGAGGCTTGCAGGTTCTCTAAATGTCGCTAACGGTCTTTGTAGGGCAAGGGTTGCTTCCTACAAAATAATGAACAATTTATTGGCAGGACAACTATTAGTGGTCCAAATTAGCTACCTTAAGGTTCGCCTAAAGGTTTTGTGATTAGGGTCAACACAGAATTCAAAATTTAATTTAGTCAAACCCTGCGCCTACATGTCGTTGGTCCTTAGAACCAGTCCTGGAGCTGCTTTTAGAAACTGTGCTCCATCGACTTGTCGGTGATAGCCTTGGGAAGCTGATGGCAGCTAAAACTGCGTTAATGGTTAGGGAATCCCTGCAACTGGAAATATGAGCCACGCAATCAGTGTAAACGTCCATAGCACTATTCCTAGTAATTCGGACTAGATTGTCCTCTATGTGGATTCCTTCCAAAAGTTCTTGACAAGACAGCGTCTGAAACAGATGACTGATTCTCCTCCAGTGCACAGGACGTGTAGGATGGGTAGGATGTGTGTATCACTACAGAACTTCCGGATCTCTACAGTCTAAGCTGGTAAAGCAATGTCGCGAATCTCCTAACAATATCGCTGTCAATGGCGCTAATATTGGTGGATTCCAAGCAGTAACACGTCAGACCTGGATTGTAGGGAATCCAATTTTCGCTAAAAATTGGCGCCCTCACTGGACACAATCGGGAACTCAGATGTTGATGTCACGTGGATCGTTGGTGATGGGACAACCAGTTTCTCACCAGTTGAAGCGTGCCTCAGTTCAGAGATATAGTTGAAAGGAGGCATATCTGCTGTTGATGTTGTCTGGACTATCTGGGAATTGTTCTCCAATTCGAGACCTTTCTGTCCAATGACCTTTGAACGATATCTGTAGAAGCTGTAGAGATCAGGGAGAGATGGATACCATGACACATCGTCGATGTACCTGACCTGATGTATCAGTTTTGAGAATGCAAACCCTAGTTGACGATCTAACTAGACCAGGTTTAAGCAAACTTAAACCGAACCATATTTCTTCGGCATGGATTCAAACTTTCCAGCTCTTCGATGCTAATAATCCGGTCCCTGCTGACCCAACCCTAAATTCCTAAAGATTTCGCTGAGATAGGTACTCTGCTAATCAAGTTCAGGACCTGGATTAGGTACTAATCGAACAGCTCTCTGTGCATATAGTTCGTTTTCGTTTCAAATATCCTGTCGAGGATACCTAGAGGTTGTACATCAAAACTCCTCTAGAACTGAGAAGAAATTTCCACTGAACTCATTCCTCTTCCACTTAATGGCTCTCCATAACAGCGATAAGCTAAAACAAACTATAACCGCTCCTGCTGTGCCATAAAAGAGCCCCGAACTCCTCCTTTTCTAAATTACTTTCGAAAAGTCGTTCTCGGATTGGCACGCACAAAACTACAGGCTGACCACATCTAATCGCAAAGATGGAGCAGGTGTCTCCTTCGAAAAAACACTGCCATGAGGAGTTCTGTTCATCCTGCAGCAATAATCTGGATCAAGTGGATCCCCTTTTATGCTGTGTCGCCCCACCTCCCAGCATACACAGCGACAAACAAATGACAACTATGAGAGAAGACGACGATAACAATCATCGCTCCTGCCAAGCCACATCCAGCCGGCAGGTCCCGGCTACCTCACATCCTTAGCTACTCCCTCCTAAGCACCCTCATTATTTTGCATCCTTAAGCTGGAACATAGATTCCAATCGATTTCGATAAATTACCCAAATCAATCGAAATAAAATCGGAGTTCCTTGCCAGCGTTGTTGGGCTGGCTCTCTCCTCCCCCTTGCCTGCCTGGTGGTTGGATGGCTAAAACTACCGATGTCACTTCTCAAAGGAGATACAGAATCTTGGAACACATCTCAGACGTACTTGAATGTTAAATTCCTTGTCACGGCAACGGCGGCGGCAAGGCGAGGATATAAATTCAGAGAAAGAGGACAGACACGAATCCCAAGGTTGTGTCGCACATACGTGTACGTGTACGTGTACGTGTGTGCAAGGACTCTCTTCATCTGGGAACTCGCAGCGCAGTGGAAACAAATGAACGCGTGTAATGCCGTTGACATGATAGTTTTTCATAGGATTCCCGTCATTTGTTGTTGCGTCCTCCTCCTCCTACGCCTCGAGTGCAGACAACAGAGTTCCTTTCATAATCCTGTTGAAAAGTTGCTCGTTAGAGGAGTTAGAAGGTGTGCTCCCCTTTTCCTCTTTAACTTTGGAAGCAAATTGTTATCGTGTCGTTCCTCAAGAGACACCGGGAAGATATTTTTATATATTGCCCGCACCACGATGAGTTGTCATCGCTGGATGGCAGGATGGCAAGGACGAGAGAGAGAGCTGGCATGACAAAATGTTACATATTCTCGTCTCGTTACTTTGCAAATCCCTGCGACTTGGGACGAAGTCAGAGGTCGTAAAGCCTAAAGGCGGCCCAAGAAGTTGTTGGAGCAACAAACTTGGAATGCATTCAAGCAGAGATAGCACGGATCACAGGACTCTGTGTAGTAACACGGAGCAAGGAGTGTTACAACCGAGTAACAACTAACAACTTGTTACGACTTGATTTGGCTTATTGAAGAGAACACGAAGAAGAAGTTGTGCCACCACCGCCAAGGATAACGACATTGATGGAGGACTTTATTGTTAAACCAGGATGAATGGGTATTGTTTTACATACCCCCACACACACACAGACACAAACAGACGCAGCCTAACGAAAGACAAAATAAAAAGGACGAACGACAATGAATGTGATTACAAGAAAGTGTGCGTGGATGTGTTGAAAGTGTACACATTTGCAATTTCGAGCGAACATTGTTCCATTGTACGACTGACAGATGGATAGATGCGGAGTTAAACAATAGATGGCGTTGATTGTGGAATAGTGTTGCTTTGCAAGTTTCTCAAGTTGACGCGCTTTCGAATTGTGTTGTTTGGTAAATGTGTGTTAACGCGAAGATTTATTGTCTCGTAATGTGCAGGAATAACTTTTTGTCACATGTGTGTGGGTGTGGAGTTTGTAACTTATCGTCAGGAGTTTGTCCTCAGATTTATATGAAATTTTCGTAGAAAAAAACAAGCATGGAGGCAGGCAGTCACATAACTAACAATGGAACACATTATTGTGCGATGATTTACAATGGGAAGGGAGTACGTAGTGCAGTAATGCATCACGTTCAACAAGAGGGGGCCGACAATGCAGCCTTGAGGAACTCCTTTTTCGAATGTTTCTCGTTGAAGTTTGCCTCCATTATCTGCGTGATTGAATGAGTTCAGAGGTTGGGTTGGTGGATTCTATCGTAAACTGTATCTTGAATGGTAAAAGTCGTTGTTTTTCAACGTATGGAGAGGAACGTTCCTGTATCACTCAGTGAAGACGAGTTTCAATTGTAATCTAGAGCGTAGCCTAGGTCCTTAGTATTGCTTCCCTTATAAGTCCAGGAGGTATGAAAGCGATGAGTATATTGGTTTCTGTTCTTTCGAAGTAGATCTGTGACCGATATTTTACTACAATTTGGAGCAGCTGTGAGCTGGGACCCCCAAAGGCCTTGAATTTACTTTCTTTCACCTCAGACCCTGTGAAACTATTCACAGGACTTCGATGAAACTTCGAGTTGTTCTTAGAGGTTAAGGGCTGCTGCTACTCTGAGTGTCTGAGTCAGAATAGACAAAGTTCTTTAGTCTTAAACTCCAGATACCTAGAGGTACGGTCTTTGTGAAGAGCAGTCTTTCTAAATTTCAGAGAAATCCTGTAAGTCACGTCATTCGGAGCATTGATTCGAGTGTTCAGCTTTATTGGTGCAGGTATACTCAGTTCGTCGTTCGCTTCAAGTGGGGTATCTGGAGGGACACTGTCCTTTAATCAGAGCTACTACTGAGGGATGGTCGGAGCAGTTCTAAGAGCGACTTTTGACCAAGTTTCGTAGATCACTAGGAAGAAATCACTCCATCACCGCCTGGTGCAAATGAGAAGGGACAACCAAATCGAGTTATTGTCGTCTTCGGTGCTCCCGCAGTAGTGGGCTGTTAGAATGTTCATAAGCTGTCTGCAGTCTTTTCTGCTGAGAGACAGCTAGAATTTACCTTAACATAGGCCTAATGTACTTGTGTCCTGAGGATCTATTTTGTTCGTTATAAACCCAATCGTATACTGCTCAAGGACAAGAAAAGACCGAGGTTCCTCAAACATTGCTTAGGCATCTCTGATCTCCTCAGCGTGATTCTAGTGCGACCTGAGATCGTGAGAGGTTGTGAGATCGTGATCTACTCATACCTTGGAAAGAGTTAAAGAGTTCTGCTTCAGGATCCTTCTAATTCTCTTCAATATCGCTGACATCCTAATGTTCTGACTTAAAGGACTCTATTTCGCCATACATTTTAGAATAGGGAACAATAAGTCACCGGACCTCGAATTGCCTGGTACCCAGATTTCCAAGGGTCAGCCTGCGATATCAAATAACTGCCCAAGTTGAGTGGAATCCGGTATCCGACTTAAATCCTTCGGGGTACACATATGTATGTCAAACCTTGTTTAGAGTTTGTTTAAACTTCTTGTAAACCAAGCTTACCAAGGTAAGGAGGATTTAAGAGGTATGGTGGAAGGAACTGTTTCTCAAGTTGTTATACCGAAGGTCAGTGTGTTCCTACGAACCGTAACACCTCTTTCGGACTGAAATGCACGGAAAGGTTCATCCCATCCAAAGCTACTCGGACCTATGCCTTGGCAGCCACAGGAGTAGATGTGTGGTTTCCTCCGAGACTACATTATCTGTATGTATCCGCAATTGATAATCTTAGGTTCATTGCGTGCCTCCTCAGAAAGCAAAGAGAGCCAATCGCTACCGCGACCAGCTAAGTCGATCTCACTTAGCCCACAAAGCCTTCGACACCCTATGGCCTTTCCGTTGAACCATTTTAGGTCAGCCATGTGAATTAGTACCTTAATCTCACATATCCGTGGTCTTACACCGCTAAGTGTGTAGCTTGGTGGAAGCTCTGATCCTGTTTTAGCCCAGACTTCAGGTACCCAGCATAGACTGTCACGGTTCTCCGTACATAATGTCCTGGGAGTTCTGTGATGTTGGATTCGAGCGCCTTAAACGCAGCCTGACTATGAATGCAGATAGCGCTAGTCTTGTCAGATATTGGACCCATCTTTAGGAATTCCGTAGCTTTGAGCCCAGCTTTAAGCTTTGCTTGGAATGCACTGGATGTGTTTGGGAGTCTTAGCACTACTTGCAGGTCTATATTCCCCGCCTTTCCCTTGGAGATGAAAGGCCTTGTGAACTCTTTTCTCTATGTTTAGCCTCCTCCCATGGAAGGGGTCAGCTCCAGCCCATCCAGTTTCGTCATTTTCGTCGTTACGCGAAGTCTATAGTCCAAGTTTGTGAAGACCTTGTCCAACAGTTCACTTAATGTATCCAGGAGTCTAAACTACAAGGTCATCCGCATACACAGTGACGCTTACTTGGATGGCGCTTCAGTCCGCGGTGAACCTGGGCCTTAACCAACAAATCTCTCCAGTTAGCCCGGTCCTTAGCTAACTGCCTTCAATTGCAGACCCCAAGTCGGTTGAGCTTGTGCGTGGCACCAAAGGCTATCGCCTTCCTCTTCTGCGTTGTCCCTCCTAGTTCGATTCGAAGACGTAACGCTTACTTCTTTCCTTCATTATGGTAACAGATGGTGCGTACTCCTTGTCCATGCAGTGTCCACCGATATATGCGTATGCGTGTAGACTTTTGCATAAACCACCGAAGCGAGACCTGACTGATGTCTATATCTAGAAACCTCTCTAGGAGGGGACACGAGGGACAGATGGGTCTGTAATCCTTCTCGCCTTAGTGTGACTTGAATTACCAACTTTAGGTATGAAGATGATACTCACTGCCATCCATACAGCTGGTAGGTAGTCGAACCCTAACACTGCTTGAAGGCTTCCATAAGCCCTGGTCTTTGCAGGGGCTGGCTGACCCAACGTGAGTTCTTCCATATAAAGAGATTCGTCCTCTATCGACAGACCATTCGTTATAGTAGAATCCACTGATGCCTTCCGGAAAGTGTCCAATACTTCAATGCTACTCCCAACCCAAAACCCATCAGATTTCTTGATAAAACTGGGAACTGTCGGGTCTTCAGTTCCATTCACCCTGCGTAATTGCATCCCCAACTCATGTTTCCCAGCTCTGCCCTCTCATGTCTTTGTTAGGAATACCTTGCTGGTCCCTCTTCCTGAAGTACAAATGCTCCAGCAATAATGGACAACAAAATGGCCATTTGATCCTTTTTTCAATTGGGAAACGACATTTTCAATGAGACTCCCAAGCTGAGTCCTAATCTCGAATCACTTTCCCAATCAAATCAGGAATCAATTTGTATATCCTTTGTTCCTCCACCAGACTAGCACCACCAGTCAGCCAATCATAGCTTGCACTTGCAATTTGGTCAAACCCTCTTGGGCCACAGGACGCTACTACTGTTTTCTAAAATTAATTGTTTCTCAAACCTCAGTCAGCAGCAAAGATCGATTCTCTTCCGAATTCGAATTCCGAATTGAAAACCAAAGTCAAAGCATGCAGTGCTCCTAAATAAATTCCCAATTAACTCATGTCCTTGTAGCCCGACCGAACCTTTGTGACAATAACAATCTCCTTTTTGCAGAAATATTAATAAACCCATCCCCTGCACTGCAGAAGCCACTTCGACAACCTGTCCGTAACGAGGCTAGAATCGAGAAATAAAATGTAAACTCACCTCCACCCGGCCAGGCCCCAGGACACCCGAACTATAAACAATAAATCACAAGTAAATCTTCTGTCTGCAACCTAATTTCCAGGGCCCAGGTCTCATTTGTTTCCTACACTGGGCCCCCTTTCTAGGCCAACCTTTAATTATTATCGACCACCACCACCACCACCACAATATCCTTTGTCATCTATCTGAATACAAATCCTTACAAATGGCATTGCCCACTCGACTAGTATGGTACATTGTGTGCCACTAACAAACCATGGAAGTGGACATCACCCGAGAACTGGCACTTCTCTGTATACCAGCACATAGCCCGGTTCCGTATTACACCGCAAGGAATAGAAAGCAGTAAAAAGGATGTTCCGACGATGTAACATGACTCCGGTATAAACGTGTAATTAAAGTTAATTGTGTTGCATTATTAATGGCCCACAGGCCGAGAAGATAGTTGCTGTGTGTGTGACTGTGTGGATGAAAAGGACGACGAAGGAGGACCTTTTGTTTTTGTGCTGCAGTGCATGTTAGTCTCGAACATTACATACAAAAGGCATTTTATGTTGCTCTTCCCCGAAGCGTTGTATTTCACTGGCTCACTGGCTCCTGATTTTCCTTGCCACACAGCCATAGCCACAGCCACGCCACAGCCAGTCCTTGGGTTATAATTTAACGTCGAATCCTTTTATTTTTCATTGTGAACTGATATTTAAGTGCTTCGACACATAATGGAACATGCACGCGGAAGTGTGGCTGTGGCGGTGACGGTGGCGTGGATTCGTCCTGCTCGTCGGTGACGTGTTGAGATGGTAAATCTGTTGTAAGTGGGACGGCAACCAGAGCAAAATAAATTACTGGCAATTGCTTGGGTTAGATGGAGACGGACGGTTTGGGTTTTCAGCACAAGATTTGGTTTTCGGTCAGAGATGGTGTGGAGACGACTTGCGAAGTCCATTATCCTGTTCCTGTTGTGCCTTCTTTGAGAGAACATAAATTATTTCCTTTTCCGCTGAGAACAGCAGCACTCGTATTCATCTCGAATATTAGGGCCAGTAGGCCAGTTTTTCCGGAAAACGTTTATCATCTCTGAGGACATGTTGAGGGAACGTTTGACAGACCTAAGCTAAATTGATTGGGGAATCCGTTGATGTAGAGAAGCGTGAGCTATGGTCGTGCAAGGTGGCGCGAGATCCTAAAAAACATCGAATCCGAGTACTTGCAGCAAAAGCATGGAACTTGGACCAACTTAGGGGAGTCCTTGCCCCTCGTCCTTCAATTGCAATTCTGTGCATCCTGGGCACATACAAGCCCAACTAAGACCTCGCCAAGTCAATGGGAAAGAGGACATTTTTCAGTCCAAAAATGTGTGACAAAATGGGTTGCGTATACGCCACCGAACCAGGCACGCACATCCTGAATCTGCTTTCCCGTGCCAGGATGAAAGTCAGACTTTCTGATTCTGTGCATCCTGGGCACATACGAGCCCAACTAAGGCCTCGCCAAGTCAATGGGAAAAAGAACGTTTTTCAGTCCAAAAATGTGTGACAAAGTGGGTTGCGTATACGCCACCGAGCCAGGCACGCACATCCTGAATCTACCTTCCCGTGGCAGGTCAGACTTTCTGATTCTGTGCATCCTGACCCCATGTGAGCCTAACTAAGGCCTCGCCAAGTCAATGGGAAAAAGAACGTTTTTCAGTCCAAAAATGTGTGACAAAGTGGGTTGCGTATACGCCACCGAACCAGGCACGCACATCCTGAATCTGCTTTCCCGTGCCAGGATGAAAGTCAGACTTTCTGATTCTGTGCATCCTGGGCACATACGAGCCCAACTAAGGCCTCGCCAAGTCAATGGGAAAAACAACGTTTTTCAGTCCAAAAATGTGTGACAAAGTGGGTTGCGTATACGCCACCGAGCCAGGCACGCACATCCTGAATCTACCTTCCCCTGGCAGAATGAAAGTCAGACTTTTTGATTCTGTGCATCCTAGGCACATACGAGCCCAACTAAGACCTCGCCAAGTCAATGGGAAAGAGGACATTTTTCAGTCAAAAAATGTGTGACCAAATGGGTAGCGTATACGCCACCGAACCAGGCACGCACATCCTGAATCTACCTTCCCGTGGCAGGTCAGACTTTCTGATTCTGTGCATCCTGACCCCATGTGAGCCTAACTAAGGCCTCGCCAAGTCAATGGGAAAGAGGACATTTTTCAGTCCAAAAATGTGTGACCAAATGGGTTGCGTATACGCCACAGAACCAGCCACACACATCCTGAACCTACCTTCCCCTGGCAGAATGAAAGTCAGATTTTCTGATTCTGTTCATCCTGGGCACATATGAGCCCAACTAAGACCTCGCCAAGTCAATGGGAAAGAGGACATTTTTCAGTCCAAAAATGTGTGACCAAATGGGTTGCGTATACGCCACCGAACCAGGCACGCACATCCTGAATCTACCTTCCTGAATCTGCCTTCGCGTGGCAGAATGAAAGTCAGATTTTCTGATTCTGTGCATCCTGGGCACATACGAGCCCAACTAAGGCCTCGCCAAGTCAATGGGAAAGAGGACATTTTTCAGTCCAAAAATGTGTGACAAAGTGGGTTGCGTATACGCCACCGAACCAGGCACGCACATCCTGAATCTGCTTTCCCGTGCCAGGATGAAAATGGGTTGCGTATACGCCACCGAACATAGGTTTACACAATCCTTATACACAATCTGCTTAGTTCTTCGTTTGGCGTCTCAGTTCAAGGAAGCAGCGATAGTTCTGTTGATGAATTGTTCTCAAAACTGACAGCAGACCCTACGTTCTCTCCAATGTCTTCGATCTTGTGTGATCCTTCCTGTTGACAACATATACTTGGTTTTGCCCTCGTTTGTCCCTACACTTGAGTGTTCTCTAAAACCTGGCAAGTCCCGTGCTTGTCCTTCACTTACTTATTCATTCGACTTGGCCCAGTCAATGAGGCTACCATCGCCAGGATACCCGATTAAACTTGAATATGCATTCGAGACTACCTCGTACCTCGGACAACTAACGAATAGTCATGAGCTTTTCACAACCCAACAACAAAATTCAAACTCAAGGACTCTTCTGCCTTTGACTACCGAACAGGACAACACAAAGCAAAAAAATCCAACCTCCAATGGCCCAACTGAGTCGTGAAACAACACAACACAAAGGAAAACCACAAAGGTTCGTCCTCCATAAAAAGAACGACTGGCTCCTTAACGAGTTGGTTTTGTTCTGTTTTTGTTTTTTTTTTTGCGTTCACCTGGTTCTCTGGAAATGACCAACTTTGGAAACGTCTATTGAAGCAAAGTTATACATCCTTCGGAGACCGACTCTCTTTGGCAATAAAAAAACCAACCCCTCCTCAGCTCAAGCGCATTAACTCGAGCGTAAAACAGGACATAAATACTATACATAACCACTACGTGCTAAACTACTAATTAAACACTACATACACAGGGATAATGGAGAGGGCGAAGGATTACACAATAACACCTCAGCAGCGTGGAGCTGGAGCAGAGGGAAAGAGAAAGACCGAAGGAATTGCCCAAAAAGTGGAATTTTCTCGAAAAGGAATACAAGCAACCAGCCGCCTTCAAGGATTCTCCAGAAGTAGTTTGTGGGTGCTGGGTGCTGGGTGCGCTTTCTTTTTGGATAGTTGTTAGGTTCTCAAGTCTCCGCAAGTCCTTTCGGTTGCTGATGGTCCTTCAAGCAAGAGCACCACCGCACCACCGTTGTGTGTGTGTACGGGTAGACTTGTAGAAAGCAAAACGAAATTAAACAAAACTTTGCTGAGTAATTTGAGGTTAAAAACATAAAGTGGGCCGCAATGGGATGAAATGGGATCTTCGGGCGCTGGCTACACTCTGGTTCACCCTTTTTCGGAGCGCGCCTCCAGTGATGAGGGATTAATGCTCTGTCAAGTCTTCTTACCCTCGACTGTGTGCTATACGGAGCCTCGTCGAGCTAAAGATAGCTACGCTCTCTCTCTTCACTTTTGCTGTGAAGACTGAGTCGACTGCTTGTCGACCAAAGGAACTTGCACTGTTTCAGGACGAATTTATTGTTTTTGTTTCCTTTTTTTTGTGTTGCATGTTCTTTAAATTAATTTTTGTTATAAAAGTGTAGTGCGCTTGAATTAATTTAAACCAGATTAATTTAAACTGGCTGAGACCAGAGGTGGAAGGTCGGCCAGTGTACGGATAAGTTTGGCTAAAAACTTTTCGAAAGGATTTTCGAATCGAGTCGAGAGAAAGAGACGTCTTTCGTAGGAATTTAGTCACTTTCTTGACATGATGTGCTATTTGGGAACGCCTTGGGACGGATAACACTCTGTTCGGGGCTGCAAATGGTTAGGGGAATTCCGAAACAAATCCTCGAAGTGACGAACTGTGAAGGATCAACATGTGGCGGGTCTTGTTTTAGGTTGGAACGCACTTAGACCAGGGGAAGGTCTGGATAATAGACAAATCGGCGTACATATCCGGAACGGACTACACCGGGTTGCCCTTGATGGTGGGTGTACGGGTTAGCATCTGTTGCACCCGTTCGGTGAATCTGTTCTTTGCCCCTTGGAACTCAGGTTGCTATCAGCCAGTGCTGGACGCCTTCTTCCTTCCTTCTTCCAACAGCCCTTCCTCGCTCGGAGATTATTTGGCGAGGATTACCAGAGATCGCGACCTGTTTCCTACAACCTCACATGGGATAGAGCCGCACAAACCTTTCCGTGGGATAGAGCCAGAGCATCTAGCACAGCCAGTTCGTGGTCTATATAGTAAGATTCTAACGCATTGCCTATGAGCCTTAACGAGTCCTCTTTCTAACTGGCCTTCGACTCCGATACAGTGCACTGCACGCAACTCCTAACCACGTTCATCACCTTCGCGCCTAGTCTTGGGATGTAAAAGGTCTTCTCGATGACCATCTTGGTCTGTGGACCTACAACAAGTTTCTTAATGAAATCCTTGTACAGTACCCCTGCCCTCAGGAAGAAGTCTTCATAGTCCTCCTTCAGTTGTGCTTCTCTCAAACGATGATCCAGAGAGTCTCCAACCATCCACCCCTTCTCAGTGCAGTTTCATCTTTGTCTCCTGATCGATGTTTCGTATTCAAAGTCCTGCAGGAACCTCGCCCATGTAGACACTCTTAGTGGAATATCCTTCCTCTTCCTTGTCATGGCAATAGCGTTGCACTCGCCTCTGTGATAACCAGTACTTCTAGCTCGTTCGATTGGAGTACCAATGAAGACCATCGGTCAACCACGTTCCTTTGCAGTAGGATTGCTCCATATCCGTAGCCTCAGCAAGGGGGCACTATTCAAAGCTTCTTTTAGCTCTTGGAACGCCTACAACTGCTCCACTTCATCAGCATCCTTGCGTAGCAGATCCGACAGGGCCCTGGCGTTGACTGCAAATCCTTCGACAAACCTCCATTCGCGCTTTCTTTTCGCCCTGTAAACTCACATACTCCTCCAGTCCTTTCCCAGCTAAGGACCTATGGACCGTTGTTTGCCCTTTTCATTTCCCTAACGGTTGGGATGACATCTAGGACCTCTGCTGCCTCATCGAGCCAAATCCCTTATTTACTCACAAACAGTTGGTAGGTTCATCAAACTGTGCTGTGTACCATGACCTCCTCTTCATTAGGACCAACTCATCGCTTGTACATTCCTGTAAAGGGGGGTAAAGCGACACCCCCCTAAGCGAAGCCCACATAATAGTCCTGGCAGGACAATTCGTGCTGCAACGGCAGAACAAAAGACTCCCCAATTACCACCGTAATCACCCGCGCGATCTGAATGCCAAAATGGAATTCCGATAACTTGTTCCGCACCACTCCTTCCCTAAACAGGAAATCGTTAGCAAACAACGCGATAAAATGCGAATACAACCACAGCGCCAGGACGAAATGAAGTGAGGCTTCGGTGAGGTTTGGCAAAAAAAAAAAACACACCGTTGTTGCATGGTACTCTCTAGAATGAATGAATTAATTAACCAATTCACAATTAGGTAGCTGGAATCGAGGTGGAAGCACCTTAGTGGCCAACACAATGGAAACCACTGCTGCCCAGGACAATAGCTGCTCTCTCTCTCGCGCTGTGCATGTTTGAGTGTAAATCCAATTGTTTCTAACGCTGCTGACGGTGGTGAAGCCCAGGACTCTGTACTCAACTGATTGCCTTTTATTTGTCCCCCTCGCCGAAGGTGGAAGTCCTTCAAATTCAATTGCGCCTAGCAATCGATAGGAACTCTAATGGCACGGCGCGGTGGCGGCGGCTGCAAAGATGTGCCGGGCTCTTGGGGCGAAATATCCTTTCCTTTTGGCTGGGATTGTGTCAGACCAGGAGGAATATGATTGAAAAACTCCGAGCGGATTATCCAGGTACTATTCAACAAATAAATCCCCTACGTGGGTGTGTACTCTGTACATATGTACGTACGTGTGCATTTGGAATAATCCTGCACACGTTGACAGTGGTGGGTATTTTGCACTCAAAAGCAGAGAAAAGAAGGACGAAGCTCAAGTCCTTCGCCAACAAATAAAATTCTCTCGCTCGGTTCGGTTCAATTTGTATTCAGGGCAGTGGCTTCTAATTGAATTACACAGAGGGACACGAAGGCGGAATACTCTTCGCACAAAGAAAAGAAATGGGTGGCGGCGCGGGCATGCTGATGTGTCCTGGAAATCCCATGGAGAATGCCAAGCAAATCCACTTTATAAATGGCTTTTGTGAAATCGGATAGGATCTCCGCTCTGTTCGGCACACTACGACTTGGGCACAATAAATGGATGTTGATTTAGACCATCCAACTGAGAGAGAGCGAGAGACGAAGGAAAGCGCTCCTGTGCGAATGAGGGCCGTAAAATATCCGACGAAGGGTCATTAACACACATTTGTAACATATGAGGACATTTTCATTTCAATTCTGGTATTTTTCTTGTCCCCTTTCTCTGCTGTGCCTAGGGCCGAGGACAGGACATCATGGATTTGCTGCCAGTGAAACAAATGTGATCGTTTATAAGGATTGGGACGAGGATATGCCATGAATGGAAGGTGGAAAGGGTTTCAGGATGCGAAAGACAAATGGCGTATGTGTGTGGGATTGATTTGGCATTAGTTAGTAAGGGGTTATTACTATTTCCCAATTCAATTATCCCGATTTGAGAATCGTCCTTGCATTCCAGTTAACAAAGTGCACAGATGGCACTTCATCATCATTTTTGATGTTCTTCAGGGGGTGAGTGCTATTGGATGATGCATTACTCCAACCAGAGATGGCTGGATGGAGACCATACACTTACTCATTTCCAAGATCTAGTTGGAGGAACGTATGCCTGGTGATTGGAACCTCAGCATCGTTTGCCTGATCTACAAGATCCTGCCGACCGTATTGTGTGAACATCTAAGCCATTTGCTAACGAGCTGATTGGGTCCTATTAGAGCGGTTTTAGAGCGGATAAGTCAAGAAGTCAAGCAAAAACTCAGACTACGGCAGATCTTGGATCATCTTGTATCGATTTCAAAGCCAGAGACGAGCTATACAGAGCCATGTCTAGTTTTGGCATTCCTGTTCAACTCGTCCGGTTGTGCAGGATGACGGTGAAGTAAACACGCTACTGCACCAAGCTCGAGAAGGACTTCCTTGAGACCTTTAATGTCAAAAATTACTAAGACACGGCGAAGACACGGTCATGTGATTTCAGCAGCATCGTCCTTGAAAGACGTCCCATAAGGGACACACAATCTTTCAAAAGTTTGGACATTCCATTGGTTTGGCCGAAACTGGAAGAATGGAGCGCAATGAGGCTTCATTGGACTAAGAAGGCAATTGTGGTATCCCTGTCAGATTGTAGAGTCTACCAGTGGAGAACGCTTGCTGCTCCATCAAAGTCACCGAACTCACCGACACTCTTGATACCAGACATGGACCCAGACAAGATTACAGCGCATCATGTGGCTTTTTCAAGATCCCACTTGAAAGGATTGTGCGAAACTCTGAAGCGAACAGCAGAGGGACAATTGTCCAAAAGCCCTGATGACATTGATATCATCCGCAGGACACATCGAACTGTCACTGGTGGGTTGGCGAATATTGCAACAAAAAGCGCTGAAATGGGTTAAACTGTGAATGAGGACAAAGCCAAGTCTATCTCAGCTATAGACTCTGACAGCAAAATAAGTTCAGAGATTAAGCAAAGAGTTACTCATTGTTTCTTGAAGCTAAGGAGGCAATTGAGTGGCCAAGCTCTTAACAAGAAAAAATAAGAAGACTCTCAGAAGACCTCATCATCCCAGTCCTGCTCTATGGCTCTGATCCATGAACGTTAACGATTCATCTTCGTTTTCGTTGGTTGTTTTGGAAGCAAAATTCTTTCAAGGAGGACATTTAATAGGGAACTCTATGAGCTGGAAAGCAACGTCTTTGAGAGAGTCTTCGATTCCAGCCCGAAGAGTCAACGCAATAGATGAAGACTTCGCCTTAGGTGGCGCGCACAAGTGAAAGAGGACCTCAACCAACTTAGAGTGAGCAACTGGAGGCAATTAGTCTAAGACCTCGGTAACTGAAGACCCTTCTTGGCTGAGATCCAGGTCCGCTCCGGACTGTAGCACCACCTAAGCACCTTTTACGTGGATGTCTATACTAAGATGGTTGGTTTGGTTGGCTTAGAGCGGCCCTTGGTGAGGATGCACTTCGCCCAGAGAAGGTGCAAGGTGGGTATAACAATATCTTACTCTGGGGACCATCTGCCCCTCTGTATGAAGAGCTAATCTTACCCGTGTAGGCAGGCTGTGGTCCTGTTTGAATAGATTCTCACCTAGTGTAACGTTCCTGATGTTGGCTAGTGTAGGCCATGTGCATAGGTGGTGTTTATTGGTCTCCTCTTCGTCCATACAGCTTGTGCACAAGTCTTTGAAGGAAATGCCCAGTCTTTGAGCCTGTCTTCCTAGAGCACAGTGACCGGTTTGGGTGTTGACTATCTTAAGGACGGTTCCTCTCTTGTGTTGTAGGAGTCGATGTTTGATCTCTCTTACCGCCTCGACCTTGAGCCTCTTCTAGGCAGTATGTCAGCCTCACAATTCTCTGGTATGTTACAGTGACCTAGAACCCAGCAAAGAGTGAGGTTCTGTCAAGACGGAGATATATATTCGAAAGAAGATCGAATCTCTAGTTTAAGGCGCAAACTGTCAAGAACGCAACTGGAAACAGTATGCCTCGAATCGAAGAGAACGGAGGGCAGTCGTGTCTCAGACAGAGCCTCGAATCGGGAGCCCGTTAAGTATTTATATCGCCAGACCATGACATTTCCGCTTCCATGCTTCCATGCTCGTAGTAAGGTTCTTGTTTAAGGTTTGGTTTTGTTTCCGTAATGGATCTCCAGGAATCGCGATGGGCCCACTATGGTGTCTAGTGCTCATAGCCCTACACTACCTACTGTTCAGTATTCGATCCCAAATGACGTCCATCTCACCCGAAAATGTTCGAATTTACTTTCCCAAAAGAATCATCCTTGTCAGCGTGTTCACTGGCGTACTCTACTAGCCCTGTGGTTGGGTTTTCTTACCCAGTTGCTGTCCCCATATCTGTTGAACACATTTCGGACAATTTGTCCACAAACATCCCAATCTTCACTCAAAGCTCTGTTGATTCTCTTCTCTAACCGATGATCATTGCTTTTCGGTCCAACTGGACTGGACTACATCATATTGCAGTACAAGTGGTTGCAAGCCAATCCCCGTATGTCTGGACTGTCAGCTCTATATGCCTCATCTTCAAGAAATGCTATCCCATGTCTTGTTAGAAACATCGAGGCGCATCCCTGCCAAAGTACTGTGTGAACCTCTGAAAGTTTCCTGCCTTCCAGTCCAGCAGATCGACAATCGACCAAATTTTCCCACCAAGACTACAGTCAAGACTCACCATCTCTTCATTGACTTCAATGCCCCCATCGTCTTGACATCTACAAGGCATTGGCTCCATACGGGATCCCGTCAAACCTTCGTTTCATGGATCAACCTATCACGGATGCTAGAGCTCGAGTCTCTTCACGGGTTGGGAGCCGGTTGAGTCTTTTTTTCAATTTCAAAGATTTTTGCTCGACAGTGGGCATATCTACTGCACGATAAGTGTCCACAACGAATCCACCTTAAGGACTTTGTCAACACCGAAGCTCTCTGCCTTTCTGCTCAATTTACGAGAATCCTCGACTAGGACCTGGTATTGCCTGCTTTTCGTGCAAACTCTGTCTGAATACCGATACATGCTTCACCAGAAGACTCCCTTCTCCCAGTATGAGTGCACGAGAGTCTGTAAACCCAAATTAATAAATGTACTCCCCGAGACCGTCAAATCCGTGCATAAGTCTCAAGGATCACACTAAACTTAGTCCGAACATTTTCCAATAACACCTTAATGAAAATTCGCACACGCCCACCCCCCCTCCGTCAGAATCATCCTCCAAGGACTGCTGAGAACCATGTGAAACCTCAAGCACTGCTCCGCAAATTGAAATTGGAAAAGAATCATGACACCAACCATTTTGCAGCAGTCAAGCGAGGTCCTCCCAGCTCCAGCGGGTCTCCATGATTTCTCGTCCTTTTTGGTGCTTTGTCTGCCCCTCTCGCTTCGCATAGAAATTTTAATAAAGTTTTATAGATTCCTTCGTTCTTTCGTTTGCTTTGCAGCACACTACATGTGTTCGCCTGTGTGCCAAGGATACCGAACTCCGAGCACACTTCTCTGGAAGGAGAATAAGTTTCGTTTCATTTTAATCCGTGGCCCGGTTCGGGGGAGGTACATGTATCCCCACTCCACGAGACTCTATCGAAACTTTCCGCCCTGGTCCTGCGGTGTAGGAGGATCTCTCCTGCAACCGCTTCCAACCGCATTTCTTTTGGAAATTTCGTGGCCGGGTGTCCTTGGGAACTCATCGCCCTTAAACCGAGAGATGTATCCAATTTTCATAACTATTCCGGGTCGGGCCGGAGCGTGGTGGAATCTTTATGTTCTGTTATTCTTCCTCAATTTGATGAATTTGAAAAGTTCATTCCATTTGCCGGAGGAGGGCGGAAGCACTTAGGGTGGCCACCACTGTGGCACTTTGTGGGAAACCGAGTCGAAGGAGCCCATGGCCTGGGATTGGTTTCCTTTTTTTTTTTGCTGTGCTTGCTGTGTTTTCTGTTGGTTCTACCTGGAGTCTAGACGGGATGTCGTGGTAGTAGGTGTGGCAATGTGGTCGGGATAGTGAAGACAGAACTTTTATCTACTGCGCTTCGGTTGGGACGTTAGGAGGAAATTGAAAATGAAATATACTCGCGATACGTGTACGGTTTACAAATGAAATAAGTTAAAGTTCATAGTCAGGACGTGTTGCAGGTGTGTAGTAGGTATGGAACCTATGCTGGAGATAAGCGGAATTGATTTATGGTGGCTTGTGATTCATTAGGCTGGTAGTGGATTGGATATAGTGCCTTGCAAGTTGGATATTAATTGCGAAAGTAGGCCATTACAGGAGTTGAGACCGAAGCAGGACTAAAGGCAAAAATATGAGTCCCTACCTCGTACGCGATTCACACGAAATAGCAATCCTTTCCTCCTTTCGTTGTGTATTGTACCTCCTCGAGCCACAAAATGTGTATCTACGCGGTTAAGTGAAATTCGAATATCTGATGGAGGTTCCCATTCTGATCCGCTGTTCCCATTCCCTCCATGCATACGTACACCTGTCCTAGATTGGTGTATGTTTTTCCAAAAACCTGATATAATATGGTTCCGCTTGCGAGAAGGATATCATTTTTGCTTAAAAAAATAAGGACTGTGTTGTTTTTTTTTGTCGAAATACGCATACGAAGTTGTGTGGGATGAAGGATCCTTATGCTGTCCTGGGGGGGAGTAGGAAAAGCAATGCATAAATGAATTATTTGACGGAAATCAAACTGATTCGGTTCTGTTGGAGATGTAAGTAGAAAAAGCTAAACGTTTCTGTAGCACTTATGTGAGGGGGGGGTATGGTTCTCGTGCAGATCGTCCTTGAGCAACGTTGTCTACTCGGTCCCAGTACAGTGGGAACGCGAATGGCTTGTCGTAACATTTGGTTTCCAACATTCACATGAGTTTGCACTAACTGGAGTGCCTGATGGTTCCCATTCAAGATACAAAGTGGAGTACCGCAGGGCTCCATACTGTCACCGCTATTATTTCTGACAGAAATTTCTTTGTGGACAGTAAGATCTCGATGACATTAGCTTGTTGTCTCAAATAATTGGGTAGTACTCACCCTGGGGATCATGGAAAGACCAAATTTGTCAGTTCTCCACCAAGTCTCCACATTGCTCCACAAGCAGGTTGAAGAATTTGGCTTTTCCCGGTCAGTGGTTGTATGCAACGTGAAGTTGGAAAAAGTCTCAAAGACTTGAACAGGAGTTTACTATCCACAAGTCAAAGGTGTAAATGCTTGAAAGACACTACTGAACTCAGGATTTCACGTTCGGCGGCGCCTTCTGTCGTGTTTTGTTGTGAAGGGAGGACTTGAGCCTGATGTTGATCTTTATATCCTCTAAAGCCATGTCCAGGGGAGTGCCAGATCTGCAAATGAGCTGACAACGCCAATCAGTTGTCAGTTCACATGGCTGTCAGATTTTGTCCCGATTCCTGAAAATTTATTGTCAAATGCTTGGTTTGGCATAAACTGGTAGATTGTTAGGTATTTGGGACAAATTTTTCATTTGAAGGCCTGACAATCGTCTCAACAAAGCTTAATTCCATTGATTGGATGGAATTCTTTGAAGGAAGCTACTGGGCTCCATATATCCTTCGAATATTGGTTCTCCTAATGTGTCTTCTCAACACGATTGTCTTCTTGGTTTGGTACTCGTATGTGTCACGGAGCTCTGCATTCTTGGTAGGGTAGGTAGTCCATGACCATCTCTAAGAGTCTGGTCTCGATACTATTCCACACCATCTGAAGAGAGTTCATCCACCAGGGTGACTTGCCGATGGTCCCTGCTCACCTCAGAGAAATGTCGCCTCTGGTTAGTACAGGCCGAGGGTGTACCCTGAATTTGAGGCCTTGGCGAACTAAGTCGTCGTAGTCTCTCGGTTAGTCTCATCCGAGGATCTGTTGCATTTCAAGGTGGGCAATGTACTTATCCTCCGTGTCTCTTTCACGAACGGTATCAGCTGTTTCGTTCAGGGCAACCTTGTCAAGAACGTAATGAGCTATCTATTCTTCCCTGACGAACCATCGCTAGTGTCTTTAGTTTCCGACTGAATACTCCTGACTGAAGGGTATTAGCTCGTCTTGCGAAGAGAAGCCAATGTCCACAAACCAGGAGAAAACATTAACACTACCGACCTCGTTGGGCTAGCCATGCAGCCTTCGGCACGAGTACCTTGTAAAGTAAAGATCTGAAGAGCACCTTATTAGACGGGTTTCTAATATGGAAAGGACCCTACTGTAGTCGGTGGAAAGGGAAACTATGTAAGCTTAAGTCACAAGGATGTTCCTTGGCTTGGTTCAATGGGTTCGGTTTCACTGAACGTTTGCGACTTTTACAATTTTCATTTTTTTCGTAGAATACTTGTGGCAGTCCTTCAATTTGTTGACTTGCGACCAAGGAGGTTGCTATTCATAGAATTGAGCCCTTTGTGCTACTATGTACTTAACCCAGGAAAGGCTGGTGCAGGACCGTGAAGTCCTTCCGCTCAATATTACCCTCGTCCTCTAAATCAGTAAAAAAGTAACTGCTAAGAGTTCTTATTCTTTAGGCAGATAGGGCAGGACTATCGGACCAAATCAATTTCATCCTCATCCCTGTTACTTCTCCCATAGTCGTAGTGCAGGACACCTTGGCGCTCCGCATGAATACCAATGCCACAGTGCCCGGTAAGTCTGGTCTTCACCAGACCGCCTTGGCCGTTGCACATGAGGCTTCATCTTCTAATTTTTTCTTCAAGGACATGTTGGGTATGCGATCGTTTCCTACGATATCCATATGCCTTGGTACCCAGCAGAGAGTCACCATATTGGCTGTCGGTCTTATAACCGCAGAGCCCAGAGCCTTAACGGCTTCCAGGCTGTGTATATAGGCAGTTTTCGGTTAGCCAACGATACATATAATTTAAAGAGCCTGAGTCGTGATTTCACCTTGAAGGACCCTACAATCGTGATTTATTCTAAAGCAAGGGTCTACTTCGCAGGGGACCCCAGTCCCTATACTCACTATGCCTAGACAAGGCTGCGAGTAGGTACGGCTTGGATAGTGTTTCTGGTTCTATCTCGTTTATCGTCGAGTCTGTTGACTCTTTCTACAACCATCTGTGGCTTTGGGAGTCTCAGAATGGGCTGACAGGACTCATATACATCGCATTGTTCTGCTAGAGAAAAGTTGCTGTCTAGTGTCTTGACCATATTGCATCTGTTTCTAGCTCTAGCTGTTGAACGACTACATATTCAGTCCTATAGTCCTTGAATCGTTTTCTCGAGCATCACCCCAGCTATACTGACTAGAATGTCAGCATAACCTGAAACTAAGTACCCTTCTGGGTACACATTGTGATGGCTTTCTATTCAACCCCAGCCTCAATGGAGTCCTGACTATGAATCCAGCTTCTGATTGCGGTCCAGTTCGATCCGGATTGCAGCCCAATCCAAAAATAAATTATGTATGTGTATTTGTTATGCAACCACAAAAACAAACAACCAAAAAAAAAATAGAAATCCTGTCCACATCCACCCCTAAAACCCACCCGAAACCGAGCCCGACATGTCCATAACATTTAATATGCCCATTGACACTCTACACGCCGTTCAGTGTGTTTGACAAGGGAATTACCGCCGTTAACATGGCCAAAATGTTAGACTTAATTAAATCATACTGACAAAAATCGAATAAAAGTCCTTGCCCCGCGTTAATCCGATTAAACCGTTCTCCACCACCGAAAACTATCTATAAAATGAAATTAAATTATTAGTTTCACGTCATTTGAGCCGCATTCTCACGCCATTACACACAGGCCGGCTTCGTTTCGAAACCAATTTAAATTCCCCGAAGCCATTTACATTATAATTAATCCGAATAATTTGAATGGAAATACATTTTTCCCCGTTGGCGGCGGATGTTAACAAGGACATATCGGCGGTGCTGCCACTCCCCCTGGCCAAAAACCTTGAAATACTATTCACAAGGAACCCAGAAACCATCCCATGAGGTGGCTACAAACTTATGATTAATAATTCTCACACGGAGCGTGGCATGAGAACGAGTATAGCATTGCCTGACACAAATGAGATGCAGTTTCGAAGCCATCCATTGGCAAACCACCACCACCTTCACATTGTTGTTTTTTTTTTTTATGAAAATAAACTGAAACTATGTTAACACAGCTCACGTAACATGGCCAACATGCAGCCGCCACCAGTGATGCAACAACAAGCCGAACCCATTGGGCCCGGTAGAAAGTAATTTATATTTCGCACGCGGATCGGTGCAATGGGAATGCATAGCGCCTATGCTCGCATGGGGAGGTAGGTCGGCCCCTGACAAGCCTTTGCTGGCGCTGGTGAGGGCCGTGCCCAACATACATATGAAAGAAATTACTCAAGTTAACGTGCTCTATCCGCATTTGAGGATTGGAAACGAGGCAATAGTGGGGACGAAACGGACATGGTCTGAAATGGCTTAATCAAGAGGTTCAAATAGACGCGATTCCAGACTTCCAAACTGCCAGTTACTCCTTACTACGGTTCGAGTGTTTTGAGACTTCAAAAGCTTCATTTAGTTGCTTGGGAGGAGTCAGGTCTAAATGTCACCACTTTTTGGGTTTTACATTTCGAGCTTGTCTGAAACCCGCCCACTGACACACCCACTTTTCAAGCAAATTTTACTGAAAATCGAAGAAATCATAAAAACCAAATATTTAGGCATTCAAGTTTGAAAAACCTAGCAACGTAACTCTTGAGTCTCAGAAGAGGTCGACCACGCCCTCCTTGGGCGGGAGTAAGTCTTCCTCAAAATATCAGCATTTCGCTGAGGCAGGTAGGAAGGTAGTGGCGGTTCTTCGGAGCAAGAACCCTAAGTGATATAGTTAAGATCCAACCCGCGGAGTTCAAGTCCTTTTTTCAGCTCATTGCGACATGATGCACGAAAAAGGGTGTGCTGGCTGGACATCTGAAAAGGAAGGGATGTAGAGATTCTGTATCCTTGCAGCTTCTGCGAAAGGTATTATGCGGGAAGCCGAGCTTATTCCCCGCTTGGGCAATGCCCTTTGATAATGGTTCCAATTCTGGCAATATCGGGTTTTGATTTACCAAGTAGCTCGTTGGACTTAGATTTGTTGTAGCCAGGCAGTATTTCTTGCTATAGACCAACTTGTCAGGCTGTTCCACCCCTGATTGGCGAGCTGGAAAACACTCTCGTCTAAGCTAAGGGCCAACTCTCGTTTGGCCACCTCGTCAGTAGGCTCATTATCCTCATAGTTACTGTGCCCTGGGCCATGTTATATGATTTATTTCGAACTGGGATTGTTCTACCAGTTTAGAGGATAGGGCGACCTCATCAATGGCTTTGATAGCAGCTTAGCTATCGTTCAGCAAACGGCTTCCGGAGAGCAGAAACCGAAAGACTTCGATTTCCTCGAATGGTCCATCCTCGAAACGTCCATGTTCCTGACAACAATACCATTGTCCCATACTTCTCTCGAGGATTTCCACTTATGAAGCATTCTTTCCTCCAACCATATTCTACCAATGAGTTGCTTGCTCTTAGCTTGTTTCGAAAACGGAGGCATCTAGGGCCTTAAGTATATCAGAAAACATGTGGGCACCTATCTTCGACTCGTTTCGGTTCAAAGAGCAGAAACTTGGTCCGTTTGCTTCCTCTGCTCTTGATAATGGTGATCCTGTACTGCTCTAGAGAGTCTAAAAAGTTCAACAAGTTGGTCGGCTAGTTCTGTACTAAACGGGTGGACGGGTTAAACTTCAAAGTTACAATACGAAGGAAATTCGGAATTTTCCTTATAACCTTAAAATTTAGGGTTCTTTCTGGACGATATCAATAAAAATCGGTTTTTTCCAGAAAAGTTTTTTAAAAATTTCAATGAAATTTCGGCTGTTTTGACGTTATTACTTCGGACACGCCCACTTTCTAAAGAAGAAACGTTTTTTTCCCAAGATTTTTGCTGGGAATCCAAAAATACTTTTCGGATGGACGTTGAAATTCTCTCCAAATGAATGGATTGACGGTACATATGAGTCATAAATCCGTGTAGGTCCTTTGTAATCTCTGAGGAGTTACGATTCCCATTCTAGGATGTAACCTATGAAGACCTATGAATTTATATGTCATCCAGAGGTGTTTATGAATTTTTACGAACCATTTACAAGCTTCTGTGTAAAGTTCTTGAAAGTTTTGGAAAAATGTCCTTCAAGGATTTTATTTTGAATGTGGCAGGTTGATAAACAGTGACAGAGGAAGTTACCACATCCTCTGTTCCAACCTTTAACAGTTTATCTTTACATTTTATACTGCCACGCCCAATTTTCGGAGGCGTTCTTTTTTTTAAAAGGAATCTTGGGGATATCGGCTGTTAAAAGTTATCCCTGTAGTTCCTTGAAAAATCGGAATAATGCGTCTTCTTTACCAGGCCCCATGGGTGGAATTGCATGCCTATCGAATGGCTTGGTTTCTCAAGTGCTATTCAGAGGCTTGAACATTTGCACTGATAGTGGGATGTGCTGTCTTCTGCGTCTATACCCGGTGTCTGTCGCTCTTGTTTAGTCGGATTCTTCTTCGGAGGACTGGCAAGAGATTCTGACGGGTAATAGTCCCTGTGAAGAGCGTTCTTTTCCGGGAGACACAACATGACAAGTTCCTTCAGTCCCTTGGCTAGTCTGAGAGTGAGTTTGTCTATGTGAGTTACCGCCAGAGGTCCCGACCATTTTCAGCTTCTATTCGAACCCTTTTCATGGTGGCTTCGTCGTGCTTTGTCCAGATTTTTTGGAGACACCACACGATGAGATTCTACTCCATCCATCATTAACTACTCTCACGAAAGTTGGTTCTATCTTAGATTTAACAATTCCTATGGGCGGTAGGACAGAGGCCACTTTGTTCCCTAGTATACCGGAGTCGCCTCAAAGCCCAAAGAAGTGTAGTGTCGTGATTCTTTGTCGGTGCTGTGAGCTCTTCATAGTTTCACGAATTCGGACTTGACGACTGTGGATTAGACGGCATTCATGTCGGCCTGACTATTTTATCAGGATACTCCCTCCTAAGCTCGGTGTTCCTAAAACTTCAAGGAGTGGGACTTCGAATTCAATCATATTTTGAATCGCTTTACTTGCAGTCTTCTCTGCCACTAGGTGTAGAGGTGTCATTTAAAAAGTCACAGTGTCACCACCTTGTTACATAGTTTGGTGGACATACAGTGGTAATGTATCTTGCCCTTGATGACTGAGGGCCTATTACTTTCCTGTCTTCCTTACAAGATCTCCATTTGGTGATTCTCCTCCTATGGTCCGTACTAGGAAATTTTGAAGGAAATGGGTTCTCAAGACACGTACTTCCGAAAGGCTTTTCTCTTTTCCCTTTGTATTCAAAGTGAATGTACCTCAGTGGGACATGCTCTTTATGGTAGGCCAGACCAACTTGTCACTCCAACTAGATTGATGTATGTTTCACCTGTCCGTGTTGATACATTATGGTTCATTCTGTTCATTCACCATTAAGCCTTTCTCTGGTTGAATGCTACAAGCAAGTTTCATAATGTATCTCGACTCTCTTCCAAGATGTCCTTATGACGTCAATACTTCTTCTTAAGAATTGTGTGCAATTCCAATGCAAATTGATTGATTTTCAAAGCCTTTTCGTAAAGATTCTTCTTCTTCTTAAGAGCACAGGCCCAAGAGCGGAACCCTGAAGAACTCCACCTGTGAATGAGTATACGTTTTCCCATCTAATCATCCTTGGTGTCTGCTTGGCAAGAAGATTGATTAAGTCTTTCTGATTCTAGGAACTAGTTCCCCTGCGTTTTTGGTTGAACTTTTGAAGTCCGTCGCAGGTTATTCCTGTCATCTTCTGCTGGCCTGACATCTGAACATGTTGTCAAGTTCAAGCTTATAGCAACTTTGGTAATAAAAAGTTACACGTCACCTTTTCGCACACACTACTGCGATTGGTACTCCCATTGTGAATGCAAGGGCCCCAGAGAATCGCGCGCCGAAGGGTAAAATGCAACCAAATGGGGTCTCATAACCCAACATTGTGGTACTCCTGGGTTATTGAATTTCCCTCCATGCATACGTATAGACACACAGCCCACTGAACCGAATATGATATAAAAATATGATGAAACCTCTCGAAGGATGAAAGGAAAACCAACAACAAAAAATAAAAGCAAATAAATCGCAAGCAATAAACATCATTGGAAGCGCGCCGCAGAGAGCAAAGGGAGAAGGACACCAAGCCACTGGAGCTGCTGGAGTGGCGGAATCCAATGATGATGCATATAATTCTGCCACGAAATCGATCTCTTTCACATCCTTCAAGGACTTACACAACAGTATAACCACACAACAGCGTCATCTGATGTAACATTGTTACACACAGACGCTCGGCTCTAAGGGGGTGTAAAACAAAGCAGCAACAATGTAAATGCACCCAACCAGGATATCGCTCCTCCTGGCTATCACCACCCCCAACACCACCACCAGAAGAGATATAATGTAAGTGTTTTATGTTCAAGCAATATCGGAGGGAAGGACCGACTGGTGGTGTGGGTGCGTTTTGGCTTTATTGTTATATTCAAGGATCATCATCGATATAGAATGGATTTTTGTTTTTTTTTTTCTGCTGGTCAAGGATGAAAATCATTTTTACAGATGAACGGTTTGCCTTGCAAAAATGTATCTTCGTGTTGTACGTACACACACAGTATACACGAAAACAAACCGATGGCGAAAGGACTCGTCACGGGATGGGGAGATGGGACAAAGGATGTCAATAGCTGGGCCCTGTGCCTGTTTAGATCGAAGTGCCGGTGCGGTACCAGATGATACACACAGCAACAAATAGCTGGAGACATGTTTGAAAGGCTTTTAAGGAAATCACTTTTAAGATAGTAGTTGCGGAGAGTGTTGACGGATGAGTGACAAGTGGTGGAATGTAATCGCTTCTACGTAAGTGGAATTGAAATGAATTTCGGAAGTAATTTTCGGCTCCAGCACTGGCAGGGTTTACACCAGTTTTTGGGAAATTCATCTTGAAAATGGATGCGAAGGACATCCATTTAGCAATTAAAGGCTTTCACAAGGGTCGGAGTTGCAAAGTGTGGCCATAGGATCCTGATGGGGCTTCTATGTATGTACATCTGTCGAGAGGGTACGCATTTCTTTCCCGACAATTCAAAGTGCAATCACACAGTTCTTAGCAGACATGGCGGAAGGACAAAACAAAAACTAACCGACAGGACGACAAAAGTAAAATGTATTCACTTTACTAACTTCCTGGAGTACATTACTCTCTTCCATCATTTTCTCCGGGGGGATACAACAAAAAAAAAACAAAAAAGTTTAACTAAATGCATCATCATCGCAAGAAAGCTCCAGTTTTTTTTTTTTTTGCTCCTACTTGTGTCCTTTTGCGCAAATAATTACATTTTCCTTCATTTTCTCGGTAATAGCCTCTGGAAAAAGTTCATCCTACCTTACGCAGTTCTTTTGTGGCCAAGTACTGGTCCTGGTCGTCCTCGTCGTCCTCGTCGTCGTCATACTAGTCCTCCTCCTCGTGGCTGTTCTCTTTATCTCCATTCCACGTTTAGGGTATGTTGCCGCAGAGATTGTAATTTTTTTTTTCTTTCAAACAAAAAGGTGGAACAATGAAGAAAATGTTCCTGCCACTATCCTGCATTTACATTCCTTAATTACACTTTCCCTGCAGCAATAAAAGTGGGAATTGTTTTAAATAAAAACAAGAAAACAAAAAAAAATGGCCGCTGAATATGAGATTTATAAAAATAAAACAAATTTACATTGTAACAAGATTACTTATGAAACTTAGCAGGGGGGAGGAGCGCCGGTGCAGGTGGCATAATGGCGACGACGACGAGGACGATGACTCTGGGCAATCCAATTTAATGGACTGAAAGTAATCTGGAACTGAAGGCATATGGTTGCTCAGCACCAGACTCGGGGTGGATGAACCAGGAGTTGGGTCTGGTAGTTCTGGAAAAAGTTGGCTCTGGTGAATCTGGAGCAGATCGATGGGATAATGTCCTGCGAGCTAGGTGGGGTTTATGGGGTAGCCACCCCCAGGTTTGTAAACAGTGGATCGCCATGGGTATCAGAGTTGAGAGTAAAAGTTTTCGCTGTCATCCTCTCAGGATTGTTCGAGGAAAAAAAGATGGTAGGACTACAATCATTCTGGGCCATATTGGGCGCGCCATCTAGTATCTCGGCATGTAAACCTTGAGTAACTTTGACATTTATCAACCGATTGACTGGAGTAGAAACGTCAGTTCAGTACTATGAGTACAACGCGCTGAAATAGTGACGCTATACATATAAAGTAGTCGTTTAGTTGTGTCAACTCACCGTGCATATCGTGGGCAACAAGCACCGTCTGACAACACTATTCGTCGTTAGGTGTCGAATTTTGTTGACACGAATCAGTGGAAGATTGTTGCCATGCCGTTCATCTACGCCCAAGATGTTCCAATGAACTGGTTGAGACGGTAAGAGATAGGACTGTCGAGAATCGTCACCACGCTCAGCATTTTGGCGTCAGGAGAACGGAGAATCCGCACGAGATTCATGAAACACCATTGCATAACCAAAACGTGACTGTTTCTGCCCGCGTTTGCGCCAAAAACCATCATTGGGCCATTTTGCTTCAGAGGCGAACCAGTCGATGGGAACCAATATCGGTGGATGTTGGCTCATAATGTCTGCCCAGAAATGTGTGTACAACAAGATGGTGCAACGATAATTCGCTGCACGTGTCCTGGACGTGTCCAGATCTCCAGATTTGACCCCTGCGGTCTTGTTGACTTCTTGGAGTTATTTGAAAAGCAAAGTACACCCCATCAAGCCCTTGACCGTTGGCTTAAGCTTAAGGCAAACATTTGTGCCAAAATCATCGCTATACCGCCCCTAGATGCTCGAAAAAGTGATGGAAGACTCAGCAAAAGGGCACATATGGCTTTGGTCAATAGAGGCGGTCACTTGAGTGACGTTATATTCAAAAACTAGTCCAAATAAATTGCAAAGGACCAATTTAAACAAGAACACTTCATGTGTGGAAATCGGTTTGTTTTTTTTTTTGAAAGTTGTTCAACATTCACGTTCTGACATAAAAGTTGGCGCACCCTGTATATGAGCGTATTTCGGGGCCTTAGTGATCATCTGGTCTTTTGGGGTTTAGAAGTCCAAGGTGATGCTGATTCCGTATTTCTCATCACATACTCGGAGCTTAGGAATCCTTTGTGGTATCCTGTTTGGTTCCTCAACTAATTCAAACAGCAGTTCCAATGATTAGACTCGAAATGTGGTATTTTTAGAGACCTACCGCTAGAACTTGTTACCAGTCTTTGGTCAATAAGCCTTTGGAACTTTGTCTATTCTAAGTACGCGTTGCCCGAAGAGCAGCTCTAATTCTTTTTTAGAAGTTTTCGAATGGCAATGACACTCTCGAATGTTTGCCATAAGTTCGTCAAAGGCGGAACTGTAACCTTTTCTTTTGTTTCGTCTGAGACTCGTCTCTTGAACTCCGTGCTTAATAGTCTGTTTAGAATATTTGGACTACATTTTGTGGTTCAGTTGCATGGAAGGAATACAAGTTTCAATTCAAACAAGTTTTGATAGATATTGCTCCATCGATGTGACGTCATCTACTTTTTCGGCAGATCTTCTTCCTTTAAAAATTGATTTTGCTGACCTCTCCGTCATTTGTGAAGGAACAGTGTGGGTGAAACAATGAAACCCTGAGGCACTCCATCGCACATAGTCTTTATGTTATGGTACGCGCCCGGGGCTTGGCTAGCACAGAACATATGTGTGCTAGACTCGCTAAAAACGTTTTCCAATGTGACGGTGCTTCGTATTGATCGCACGTGTTGTTGGAGGATTCAGGTCGTGGTTTTTCAATTGAACGAGGGCTTCGAAAACTACTGATGGTTATTAGTCCGCATGGCTCTAAGTTGATGCCTTTTTATCTCATCTGATGCAATCTTGTCGAACAACATACAGAGAATGATAAGTTTCTCCTAGTTTTCAGTATGGCTTTCGTATGACAAGTAGAAAACGAAGCTTTAGTGCGCACTCCTTGCCAAGACCTTTCAGAAAATTGTAACCTAATGCATATGACCAGGACAAAACATGAAGAAGCTTCGGTATTGCCAGTTTCTTGGCCTTTTTTGTGGTCAGAAGGCTTTGCATTTTCAATGGAAACCTAGCTTGAGGATACTACTTGTACCAAACCTTTTGCGATAAGGCAAAGAGAGCCTTTATAGAGTCTACGTTGTTGGATTGTTATTACTTGGTTACTTGGTTGAAATGTCTGTTGGTTTAGTGATAGATAAATTTCAAGAGGTCTAAGGTGCGCTTAATTATTTGTCTCATGATGAGCGACACCTTTTATGGAAGACCTGCTTACTTACCTTCTTGTTGTATACTTACCTTGAATGTACGTTTAGCTACCAGTAGGTACTTTTGACAGACTCACAGGAGTCTGAAGACTAAACAGATAGTTATCGGTGGGGATCCTATGCCTAGAACGCATAGGCATAAGCCTAGAAAAAGGCTTTTAATCGAGATTTTATTGAAAAGAGGATTTGGTACAAAAGAACTGTTCAAGGCTATAAGTGTACTTGGGTACAAAACTGTGACTTTCTTAAGGACAGTTGAGAGGGTTTGATTCTAGTTCGATATTAAGGTAACAACTTAAAGCTTTCGTTCTTATTAACGTTTTGTAAAATTGGATTAGCGTTCTATGGATATTGCAAGCTAAAAATGTACTCTCTGGTAATAAAGCAATCGCCTCAGATGCTTTAAGGAGCATGTGGCCATGGAATATCTTTACCGCCATTGCTTAGAAGAACGTAAGTGACAATAGTGACAGACTACTCTTTCTATAAGCCTGCCGTGTCCTTACTTATCCTATTTAACTAGAAGTAGTTTCGAATATAAGGCAAAGAAATAGACGGTTGCCTAGTTGCTTGTAAAGAGAATACTTGCCGTTGATTGTCCTATCCTTTCTGAAGTTAAATCTCCCGCGCGCATCCCAAGCCATGGCCCTGGCTGGAGATGGAACTATCTTCGGTTTCTTTGAAGCCGATTTTCCTCCTTCTATACATTGTACTTACTACTCTTTCATGTTGAGTGTGAAGCCTGGCGATATTTTTGGAAAACCTCGGAAAACACTCGCTTAAGAAATAATCATCAAGACGCTGTTAGGTTGTGTCCTACTAGTTGGCACCTATTCAAAGCCTCTTCAGAAGTGAATGACTGTAAGTCGATCAAAATGACTCTGTTGTTGCCACTAATGACTATTAGTAGATCATGACTACTGAATTGGAGTTCAAATTTCAATTCGCAGACGACACTAAGGTTTCTATCATGTTTTCACATTTCGTAAACGTCTGACAAACGCACAAGAGTACAATTCTCTTGAAAAGACTTTCGGAAACCATATGTCCTTTGCATTCGGGTGAAAAATATATCACAAATTTTTGTTTTCCCCTCGTGAGTTTGTCCAATATTCGCAAGCCTTGTACATATTTTCTGAGACTCGAACCGTTTTCTAGTCCGACCTCCATCTGGTTACCTGAACTAAAAGTGAACAAAATCGCATACAACTTAAACTTTTGGGGAATCGGATGGTGTCAGATGTGCGCAGTTCTGTTAAAGGTACATGGGCTCCTCCCAGTCTATGGGACCCAGCCCCTAGCTCCTCACAGCCATTCCTGTGGTGCCTGTTATATTCTTCACACGAATGGAAAGATCATACTCTTGAATTTCATGTCCGAGGGGGAATGTGTTATTTAAGAAGCTTTCTCATGGCAGTTGTACTCTCGGATGTTTGTCAAACGTTCTAGATGGATTGAACCTGGAAAAGTTTGCTCTATAGTCCAACCATGCCGCCACAGCGTGGCCAAAATCTTTACCGGGCCACTGTTTCGTTGCTTTCGGACGCTCAGCTGTTCTAGAAGCCACTTGTCAACAAAAAATGTCAAGCGTCAGGTGAAGTAAAGAGTCCAGTGCTGCAGAGGATATCGTACCTTGTGCACCACTTATGGGCACACAATCGTTGGACTTTGCTTAGATGATTTCGGCCTAAGGCTCCATCCAAGGCAAAACCAACACCCACCAACGAGTGAAGTTGGTCGCGATCACATCGCTTGCAGTGCTGCCAAATTTATCCTCCTTGTGCAGGTAGGCATAATGCATGCCGTGATTTAAACCTAAAGTCCAAAGCCAACAATAGCCCTTAATATCCCCCTGATTTTAGCAATTACTTCCCGGATTATTTCCAACATAATTGTGAGCTCGGGAAAATAAAATTCGCATAATTCACTGAATCGTTTTGCCTCAATGAAATTGGAAATTAAATGCCCTTGCAGGTTGCTTTAAAACATTTTTATTAATTAACCCACATTGGAGGTGGGATTCTCTTTTTTTTCTGTTTTTTTTTTGTGCAAAAAAAAGGACATACAACCCAGCAATTAAATATTCCATCAAATTATGTTTTCGCATTTGCTGCTGTGGATTATTTTATGATTGGCTTATGCCCATAGCGCCACGGACCACAAAGCACCTGTACTGGGAGGCGGAGGAGGGGAGATCTCTCAACATTACGGCATCACTTTTGAGGTTGATTATAATTAAAATAACATTAAATTAATAAATAAATAATTAATTCGAACAAAAGGATAATGAAGCACGTGCCGCCTTCCGCAGCCATCCGCTGTGGGTGGGCACCCATCGCATCACTTAATCATGGTCGCATTGACGCATTTACAATGTAAATTACTACATCCAAAAGCCATGTTACATTGAGTTGGTCCCGGTCGAAGGAGGCGACGAAAGGATGTGCATCCTGGGCTTCCGGCCGCAACAGAGTGATTTAGTTGAAAGTTTTTAATTAAAATCCAATGAACATCGGCAAACATTTGAAAGAATAAGATATTGGGGGCGGAACCAAACGCCCCTTTCTTGTCCGGGACAAAAGTTACAGCTAAATTGAGTGTAAAACTAACTGGAACGAGGATACCTACACACATACATACATCCACAGCTCTGTATAGATGAAGAGGAAACCAGAAAACGCACTAAAGCTCCCCGCCACTGGTGCCGGAACACGGAGACGTCCTTGCCATTTGCAATTGAATTGGACACACTTTTTGTGTAATTAAAATGTGAGTTTTGCCCTGGTTCTGCAATTGACAGATGAAAATAGAAAGAAAAACCCAGAGACAGAGAGAGAATTAAAAGTTTTTTTCGTTTTTCTTTTTTTTGTGTTTTGATCCTTTTACGGATTCGAATGCGCGCAATGCAATGGTGACGAAGTACACTTTCCGTTGGCATTGTTTGTGGGGATTTTTTTTTTTATTTCATTTTTCTGTCATTAAAAGTTTATTTTTTTCTCCTTTCCTGAAACTAACTTGTGGCGAAAAAAAAAAACGCGAGAAGGTATCCTTTAGTGGAAATGTAAAAGACTAACGTTGACGAACAATGGCGTGGTGGTTACCTCATTATGAGTTTCAACTTGAGGGCTTCCAGAAGGCATTCAAGTGCGGAGAACCTTGGTTTGAGTAAACCGAAAGAATGGGTGATTTTGAAAATTATTATTTCCTTGAAATGAACCAGAGTTTGTGCTTGATTTCAGAATTACTGTTTGTTCCTTTCTTTTCCCTACGAAAAATTAGCATAGATTTCCTAATAGTACAGGTATAGCTATCGCCTTTGACAGGTAGAGCTGTCATTCAAAAATGCTACCGAACCACCTACCCATATCGTGAGAATCCCATCTCTTAGCGCAATTCTCGCAGGATATTCTGTTTCTGCGTATCCCAAGCACTCACGAGCTTGGCTGACGCTTCGGTGCGAGGATTCGAAAAAAAAAATTTTTCGGTCCAAAAATTTGTGTATGAAAGGGTTATCCACAGTCCATCGAGCCACCTACCCATATCGTGAAAATCCCATCTCTTAGCTCAATTCTCGCAGGATATTCTGTTTCTGCGTATCCCAAGCACTCACGAGCTTTTCTGACGCTTCCGTGCGAGTATTGGAAACAAAAAATTTTTCAGTCCAAAAATTTGTGTATGAGTGGGCTAACCATAGCCCATCGAGCCACCTACCCATATCGTGAGAATCCCATCTCTTAGCGCAATTCTCGCAGGATATTCTGTTTCTGCGTATCCCAAGCACTCACGAGCTTGGCTGACGCTTCGGTGCGAGGATTCGAAAAAAAAAATTTTTCGGTCCAAAAATTTGTGTATGAAAGGGTTATCCACAGTCCATCGAGCCACCTACCCATATCGTGAAAATCCCATCTCTTAGCTCAATTCTCGCAGGATATTCTGTTTCTGCGTATCCCAAGCACTCACGAGCTTTTCTGACGCTTCCGTGCGAGTATTGGAAACAAAAAATTTTTCAGTCCAAAAATTTGTGTATGAGTGGGCTAACCATAGCCCATCGAGCCACCTACCCATATCGTGAAAATCCCATCTCTTAGCGCAATTCTCGCAGGATATTCTGTTTCTGCGTATCCCAAGCACTCACGAGCTTGGCTGACGCTTCGGTGCGAGGATTCGAAAAAAAAAATTTTTCGGTCCAAAAATTTGTGTATGAAAGGGTTATCCACAGTCCATCGAGCCACCTACCCATATCGTGAAAATCCCATCTCTTAGCGCAATTCTCGCAGGATATTCTGTTTCTGCGTATCCCAAGCACTCACGAGCTTGGCTGACGCTTCGGTGCGAGGATTCGAAAAAAAAAATTTTTCGGTCCAAAAATTTGTGTATGAAAGGGTTATCCACAGTCCATCGAGCCACCTACCCATATCGTGAAAATCCCATCTCTTAGCGCAATTCTCGCAGGATATTCTGTTTCTGCGTATCCCAAGCACTCACGAGCTTGGCTGACGCTTCCGTGCGAGTATTGGAAACAAACAATTTTTCAGTCCAAAAATTTGTGTATGAGTGGGCTAACCATAGCCCATCGAGCCACCTACCCATATCGTGAGAATCCCATCTCTTAGCGCAATTCTCGCAGGATATTCTGTTTCTGCGTATCCCAAGCACTCACGAGCTTTTCTGACGCTTCCGTGCGAGTATTGGAAACAAAAAATTTTTCAGTCCAAAAATTTGTGTATGAATGGGCTAACCATAGCCCATCGAGCCACCTACCCATATCGTGAGAATCCCATCTCTTAGCGCAATTCTCGCAGGATATTCTGTTTCTGCGTATCCCAAGCACTCACGAGCTTTTCTGACGCTTCCGTGCGAGTATTGGAAACAAAAAATTTTTCAGTCCAAAAATTTGTGTATGAATGGGCTAACCATAGCCCATCGAGCCACCTACCCATATCGTGAGAATCCCATCTCTTAGCGCAATTCTCGCAGGATATTCTGTTTCTGCGTATCCCAAGCACTCACGAGCTTGGCTGACGCTTCGGTGCGAGGATTCGAAAAAAAAAATTTTTCGGTCCAAAAATTTGTGTATGAAAGGGTTATCCACAGTCCATCGAGCCACCTACCCATATCGTGAAAATCCCATCTCTTAGCTCAATTCTCGCAGGATATTCTGTTTCTGCGTATCCCAAGCACTCACGAGCTTTTCTGACGCTTCCGTGCGAGTATTGGAAACAAAAAATTTTTCAGTCCAAAAATTTGTGTATGAGTGGGCTAACCATAGCCCATCGAGCCACCTACCCATATCGTGAAAATCCCATCTCTTAGCGCAATTCTCGCAGGATATTCTGTTTCTGCGTATCCCAAGCACTCACGAGCTTGGCTGACGCGTCGGTGCGAGTATTGGAAACAAAAAATTTTTCAGTCCAAAAATTTGTGTATGAATGGGTTAACCACAGCCCATCGAGCCACCTACCCATATCGTGAAAATCCCATCTCTTAGCGCAATTCTCGCAGGATATTCTGTTTCTGCGTATCCCAAGCACTCACGAGCTTTTCTGACGCTTCCGTGCGAGTATTGGAAACAAATAATTTTTCAGTCCAAAAATTTGTGTATGCATGGGCTAACCACAGTCCATCGAGCCACCTACCCATATCGTGAAAATCCCATCTCTTAGCGCAATTCTCGCAGGATATTCTGTTTCTGCGTATCCCAAGCACTCACGAGCTTTTCTGACGCTTCCGTGCGAGTATTGGAAACAAACAATTTTTCAGTCCAAAAATTTGTGTATGAGTGGGCTAACCATAGCCCATCGAGCCACCTACCCATATCGTGAAAATCCCATCTCTTAGCGCAATTCTCGCAGGATATTCTATTTCTGCGTATCCCAAGCACTCACGAGCTTTTCTGACGCTTCCGTGCGAGTATTGGAAACAAATAATTTTTCAGTCCAAAAATTTGTGTATGAGTGGGCTAACCATAGCCCATCGAGCCACCTACCCATATCGTGAAAATCCCATCTCTTAGCGCAATTCTCGCAGGATATTCTGTTTCTGCGTATCCCAAGCACTCACGAGCTTTTCTGACGCTTCCGTGCGAGTATTGGAAACAAAAAATTTTTCAGTCCAAAAATTTGTGTATGAGTGGGCTAACCATAGCCCATCGAGCCACCTACCCATATCGTGAAAATCCCATCTCTTAGCGCAATTCTCGCAGGATATTCTGTTTCTGCGTATCCCAAGCACAAACGAGCTTGGCTGACGCTTCGGTGCGAGTATTGGAAACAAAAAATTTTTCAGTCCAAAAATTTGTGTATGAAAGGGTTATCCACAGTCCATCGAGCCACCTACCCATATCGTGAAACTCCCATCTCTTAGCTCAATTCTCGCAGGATATTCTGTTTCTGCGTATCCCAAGCACTCACGAAATTTTCTGACGCTTCCGTGCGAGTATTGGAAACAAAAAATTTTTCAGTCCAAAAATTTGTGTATGAATGGGCTAACCATAGCCCATCGAGCCACCTACCCATATCGTGAGAATCCCATCTCTTAGCGCAATTCTCGCAGGATATTCTGTTTCTGCGTATCCCAAGCACTCACGAGCTTGGCTGACGCTTCGGTGCGAGGATTCGAAAAAAAAAATTTTTCGGTCCAAAAATTTGTGTATGAAAGGGTTATCCACAGTCCATCGAGCCACCTACCCATATCGTGAAAATCCCTTCTCTTAGCTCAATTCTCGCAGGATATTCTGTTTCTGCGTATCCCAAGCACTCACGAGCTTTTCTGACGCTTCCGTGCGAGTATTGGAAACAAAAAATTTTTCAGTCCAAAAATTTGTGTATGAGTGGGCTAACCATAGCCCATCGAGCCACCTACCCATATCGTGAAAATCCCATCTCTTAGCGCAATTCTCGCAGGATATTCTGTTTCTGCGTATCCCAAGCACTCACGAGCTTGGCTGACGCGTCGGTGCGAGTATTGGAAACAAAAAATTTTTCAGTCCAAAAATTTGTGTATGAATGGGTTAACCACAGCCCATCGAGCCACCTACCCATATCGTGAAAATCCCATCTCTTAGCGCAATTCTCGCAGGATATTCTGTTTCTGCGTATCCCAAGCACTCACGAGCTTTTCTGACGCTTCCGTGCGAGTATTGGAAACAAATAATTTTTCAGTCCAAAAATTTGTGTATGCATGGGCTAACCACAGTCCATCGAGCCACCTACCCATATCGTGAAAATCCCATCTCTTAGCGCAATTCTCGCAGGATATTCTGTTTCTGCGTATCCCAAGCACTCACGAGCTTTTCTGACGCTTCCGTGCGAGTATTGGAAACAAACAATTTTTCAGTCCAAAAATTTGTGTATGAGTGGGCTAACCATAGCCCATCGAGCCACCTACCCATATCGTGAAAATCCCATCTCTTAGCGCAATTCTCGCAGGATATTCTATTTCTGCGTATCCCAAGCACTCACGAGCTTTTCTGACGCTTCCGTGCGAGTATTGGAAACAAATAATTTTTCAGTCCAAAAATTTGTGTATGAGTGGGCTAACCATAGCCCATCGAGCCACCTACCCATATCGTGAAAATCCCATCTCTTAGCGCAATTCTCGCAGGATATTCTGTTTCTGCGTATCCCAAGCACTCACGAGCTTTTCTGACGCTTCCGTGCGAGTATTGGAAACAAAAAATTTTTCAGTCCAAAAATTTGTGTATGAATGGGCTAACCATAGCCCATCGAGCCACCTACCCATATCGTGAAAATCCCATCTCTTAGCTCAATTCTCGCAGGATATTCTGTTTCTGCGTATCCCAAGCACTCACGAGCTTTTCTGACGCTTCGGTGCGAGTATTGGAAACAAACAATTTTTCAGTCCAAAAATTTGTGTATGAGTGGGCTAACCATAGCCCATCGAGCCACCTACCCATATCGTGAAAATCCCATCTCTTAGCGCAATTCTCGCAGGATATTCTGTTTCTGCGTATCCCAAGCACTCACGAGCTTGGCTGACGCTTCGGTGCGAGGATTCGAAAAAAAAAATTTTTCGGTCCAAAAATTTGTGTATGAAAGGGTTATCCACAGTCCATCGAGCCACCTACCCATATCGTGAAAATCCCATCTCTTAGCGCAATTCTCGCAGGATATTCTGTTTCTGCGTATCCCAAGCACTCACGAGCTTGGCTGACGCTTCCGTGCGAGTATTGGAAACAAACAATTTTTCAGTCCAAAAATTTGTGTATGAGTGGGCTAACCATAGCCCATCGAGCCACCTACCCATATCGTGAGAATCCCATCTCTTAGCGCAATTCTCGCAGGATATTCTGTTTCTGCGTATCCCAAGCACTCACGAGCTTTTCTGACGCTTCGGTGCGAGTATTGGAAACAAACAATTTTTCAGTCCAAAAATTTGTGTATGAGTGGGCTAACCACAGTCCATCGAGCCACCTACCCATATCGTGAAAATCCCATCTCTTAGCGCAATTCTCGCAGGATATTCTGTTTCTGCGTATCCCAAGCACTCACGAGCTTTTCTGACGCTTCCGTGCGAGTATTGGAAACAAACAATTTTTCAGTCCAAAAATTTGTGTATGAGTGGGCTAACCATAGCCCATCGAGCCACCTACCCATATCGTGAAAATCCCATCTCTTAGCGCAATTCTCGCAGGATATTCTATTTCTGCGTATCCCAAGCACTCACGAGCTTTTCTGACGCTTCCGTGCGAGTATTGGAAACAAATAATTTTTCAGTCCAAAAATTTGTGTATGAGTGGGCTAACCATAGCCCATCGAGCCACCTACCCATATCGTGAAAATCCCATCTCTTAGCGCAATTCTCGCAGGATATTCTGTTTCTGCGTATCCCAAGCACTCACGAGCTTTTCTGACGCTTCCGTGCGAGTATTGGAAACAAAAAATTTTTCAGTCCAAAAATTTGTGTATGAATGGGCTAACCATAGCCCATCGAGCCACCTACCCATATCGTGAAAATCCCATCTCTTAGCTCAATTCTCGCAGGATATTCTGTTTCTGCGTATCCCAAGCACTCACGAGCTTTTCTGACGCTTCGGTGCGAGTATTGGAAACAAACAATTTTTCAGTCCAAAAATTTGTGTATGAGTGGGCTAACCATAGCCCATCGAGCCACCTACCCATATCGTGAGAATCCCATCTCTTAGCGCAATTCTCGCAGGATATTCTGTTTCTGCGTATCCCAAGCACTCACGAGCTTGGCTGACGCTTCGGTGCGAGGATTCGAAAAAAAAAATTTTCGGTCCAAAAATTTGTGTATGAAAGGGTTATCCACAGTCCATCGAGCCACCTACCCATATCGTGAAAATCCCATCTCTTAGCTCAATTCTCGCAGGATATTCTGTTTCTGCGTATCCCAAGCACTCACGAGCTTTTCTGACGCTTCCGTGCGAGTATTGGAAACAAATAATTTTTCAGTCCAAAAATTTGTGTATGCATGGGCTAACCACAGTCCATCGAGCCACCTACCCATATCGTGAAAATCCCATCTCTTATCGCAATTCTCGCAGGATATTCTGTTTCTGCGTATCCCAAGCACTCACGAGCTTTTCTGACGCTTCCGTGCGAGTATTGGAAACAAATAATTTTTCAGTCCAAAAATTTGTGTATGCATGGGCTAACCACAGTCCATCGAGCCACCTACCCATATCGTGAAAATCCCATCTCTTATCGCAATTCTCGCAGGATATTCTGTTTCTGCGTATCCCAAGCACTCACGAGCTTTTCTGACGCTTCCGTGCGAGTATTGGAAACAAACAATTTTTCAGTCCAAAAATTTGTGTATGAGTGGGCTAACCATAGCCCATCGAGCCACCTACCCATATCGTGAAAATCCCATCTCTTAGCGCAATTCTCGCAGGATATTCTGTTTCTGCGTATCCCAAGCACTCACGAGCTTTTCTGACGCTTCCGTGCGAGTATTGGAAACAAATAATTTTTCAGTCCAAAAATTTGTGTATGAGTGGGCTAACCATAGCCCATCGAGCCACCTACCCATATCGTGAAAATCCCATCTCTTAGCGCAATTCTCGCAGGATATTCTGTTTCTGCGTATCCCAAGCACTCACGAGCTTTTCTGACGCTTCCGTGCGAGTATTGGAAACAAAAAATTTTTCAGTCCAAAAATTTGTGTATGAATGGGCTAACCATAGCCCATCGAGCCACCTACCCATATCGTGAAAATCCCATCTCTTAGCTCAATTCTCGCAGGATATTCTGTTTCTGCGTATCCCAAGCACTCACGAGCTTTTCTGACGCTTCCGTGCGAGTATTGGAAACAAAAAATTTTTCAGTCCAAAAATTTGTGTATGAGTGGGCTAACCATAGCCCATCGAGCCACCTACCCATATCGTGAAAATCCCATCTCTTAGCGCAATTCTCGCAGGATATTCTGTTTCTGCGTATCCCAAGCACTCACGAGCTTTTCTGACGCTTCCGTGCGAGTATTGGAAACAAATAATTTTTCAGTCCAAAAATTTGTGTATGCATGGGCTAACCACAGTCCATCGAGCCACCTACCCATATCGTGAAAATCCCATCTCTTAGCGCAATTCTCGCAGGATATTCTGTTTCTGCGTATCCCAAGCACTCACGAGCTTTTCTGACGCTTCCGTGCGAGTATTGGAAACAAACAATTTTTCAGTCCAAAAATTTGTGTATGAGTGGGCTAACCATAGCCCATCGAGCCACCTACCCATATCGTGAAAATCCCATCTCTTAGCGCAATTCTCGCAGGATATTCTGTTTCTGCGTATCCCAAGCACTCACGAGCTTTTCTGACGCTTCCGTGCGAGTATTGGAAACAAAAAATTTTTCAGTCCAAAAATTTGTGTATGAATGGGCTAACCATAGCCCATCGAGCCACCTACCCATATCGTGAAAATCCCATCTCTTAGCTCAATTCTCGCAGGATATTCTGTTTCTGCGTATCCCAAGCACTCACGAGCTTTTCTGACGCTTCCGTGCGAGTATTGGAAACAAAAAATTTTTCAGTCCAAAAATTTGTGTATGAGTGGGCTAACCATAGCCCATCGAGCCACCTACCCATATCGTGAAAATCCCATCTCTTAGCGCAATTCTCGCAGGATATTCTGTTTCTGCGTATCCCAAGCACTCACGAGCTTTTCTGACGCTTCCGTGCGAGTATTGGAAACAAATAATTTTTCAGTCCAAAAATTTGTGTATGCATGGGCTAACCACAGTCCATCGAGCCACCTACCCATATCGTGAAAATCCCATCTCTTAGCGCAATTCTCGCAGGATATTCTGTTTCTGCGTATCCCAAGCACTCACGAGCTTTTCTGACGCTTCCGTGCGAGTATTGGAAACAAAAAATTTTTCAGTCCAAAAATTTGTGTATGAGTGGGCTAACCATAGCCCATCGAGCCACCTACCCATATCGTGAAAATCCCATCTCTTAGCGCAATTCTCGCAGGATATTCTGTTTCTGCGTATCCCAAGCACTCACGAGCTTTTCTGACGCTTCCGTGCGAGTATTGGAAACAAAAAATTTTTCAGTCCAAAAATTTGTGTATGAGTGGGCTAACCATAGCCCATCGAGCCACCTACCCATATCGTGAAAATCCCATCTCTTAGCGCAATTCTCGCAGGATATTCTGTTTCTGCGTATCCCAAGCACTCACGAGCTTTTCTGACGCTTCCGTGCGAGTATTGGAAACAAAAAATTTTTCAGTCCAAAAATTTGTGTATGAGTGGGCTAACCATAGCCCATCGAGCCACCTACCCATATCGTGAAAATCCCATCTCTTAGCGCAATTCTCGCAGGATATTCTGTTTCTGCGTATCCCAAGCACTCACGAGCTTTTCTGACGCTTCGGTGCGAGTATTGGAAACAAACAATTTTTCAGTCCAAAAATTTGTGTATGAGTGGGCTAACCATAGCCCATCGAGCCACCTACCCATATCGTGAGAATCCCATCTCTTAGCGCAATTCTCGCAGGATATTCTGTTTCTGCGTATCCCAAGCACTCACGAGCTTGGCTGACGCTTCCGTGCGAGTATTGGAAACAAACAATTTTTCAGTCCAAAAATTTGTGTATGAAAGGGTTATCCACAGTCCATCGAGCCACCTACCCATATCGTGAAAATCCCATCTCTTAGCTCAATTCTCGCAGGATATTCTGTTTCTGCGTATCCCAAGCACTCACGAGCTTTTCTGACGCTTCCGTGCGAGTATTGGAAACAAAAAATTTTTCAGTCCAAAAATTTGTGTATGAGTGGGCTAACCATAGCCCATCGAGCAACCTACCCATATCGTGAAAATCCCATCTCTTAGCTCAATTCTCGCAGGATATTCTGTTTCTGCGTATCCCAAGCACTCACGAGCTTTTCTGACGCTTCGGTGCGAGTATTGGAAACAAACAATTTTTCAGTCCAAAAATTTGTGTATGAGTGGGCTAACCATAGCCCATCGAGCCACCTACCCATATCGTGAGAATCCCATCTCTTAGCGCAATTCTCGCAGGATATTCTGTTTCTGCGTATCCCAAGCACTCACGAGCTTGGCTGACGCTTCCGTGCGAGTATTGGAAACAAACAATTTTTCAGTCCAAAAATTTGTGTATGAGTGGGCTAACCATAGCCCATCGAGCCACCTACCCATATCGTGAGAATCCCATCTCTTAGCGCAATTCTCGCAGGATATTCTGTTTCTGCGTATCCCAAGCACTCACGAGCTTGGCTGACGCTTCGGTGCGAGGATTCGAAAAAAAAATTTTTCGGTCCAAAAATTTGTGTATGAATGGGTTAACCATAGCCCATCGAGCCACCTACCCATATCGTGAAAATCCCATCTCTTAGCTCAATTCTCGCAGGATATTCTGTTTCTGCGTATCCCAAGCACTCACGAGCTTGGCTGACGCGTCGGTGCGAGTATTGGAAACAAAAAATTTTTCAGTCCAAAAATTTGTGTATGAGTGGGCTAACCATAGCCCATCGAGCCACCTACCCATATCGTGAAAATCCCATGTCTTAGCGCAATTCTCGCAGGATATTCTGTTTCTGCGTATCCCAAGCACTCACGAGCTTTTCTGACGCTTCCGTGCGAGTATTGGAAACAAAAAATTTTTCAGTCCAAAAATTTGTGTATGAGTGGGCTAACCATAGCCCATCGAGCCACCTACCCATATCGTGAAAATCCCATCTCTTAGCGCAATTCTCGCAGGATATTCTGTTTCTGCGTATCCCAAGCACTCACAAGCTTGGCTAACGCTTCCGTGCGAGTATTGGAAACAAACAATTTTTCAGTCCAAAAATTTGTGTATGAAAGGGTTATCCACAGTCCATCGAGCCACCTACCCATATCGTGAAAATCCCATCTCTTAGCTCAATTCTCGCAGGATATTCTGTTTCTGCGTATCCCAAGCACTCACGAGCTTGGCTGACGCTTCGGTGCGAGGATTCGAAAAAAAAATTTTTCGGTCCAAAAATTTGTGTATGAATGGGTTAACCACAGCCCATCGAGCCACCTACCCATATCGTGAAAATCCCATCTCTTAGCGCAGTTCTCGCAGGATATTCTGTTTCTGCGTATCCCAAGCACTCACGAGCTTGGCTGACGCGTCGGTGCGAGTATTGGAAACAAAAAATTTTTCAGTCCAAAAATTTGTGTATGCATGGACTAACCACAGTCCATCGAGCCACCTACCCATATCGTGAAAATCCCATCTCTTAGCGCAATTCTCGCAGGATATTCTGTTTCTGCGTATCCCAAGCACTCACGAGCTTGGCTTACTCTTCCGTGCGAGTATTGGAAACAAAAAATTTTTCAATCCAACAATTTGTGTATGAAAGGGTTATCCACAGTCCATCGAGCCACCTACCCATATCGTGAAAATCCCATCTCTTAGCGCAATTCTCGCAGGATATTCTGTTTCTGCGTATCCCAAGCACAAACGAGCTTGGCTGACGCTTCGGTGCGAGTATTGGAAACAAAAAAATTTTCAGTCCAAAAATTTGTGTATGAATGGGCTAACCATAGCCCATCGAGCCACCTACCCATATCGTGAAAATCCCATCTCTTAGCGCAGTTCTCGCAGGATATTCTGTTTCTGCGTATCCCAAGCACTCACGAGCTTTTCTGACGCTTCCGTGCGAGTATTGGAAACAAAAAATTTTTCAGTCCAAAAATTTGTGTATGAATGGGCTAACCATAGCCCATCGAGCCACCTACCCATATCGTGAAAATCCCATCTCTTAGCTCAATTCTCGCAGGATATTCTGTTTCTGCGTATCCCAAGCACTCACGAGCTTTTCTGACGCTTCCGTGCGAGTATTGGAAACAAAAAATTTTTCAGTCCAAAAATTTGTGTATGAGTGGGCTAACCATAGCCCATCGAGCCACCTACCCATATCGTGAAAATCCCATCTCTTAGCGCAATTCTCGCAGGATATTCTGTTTCTGCGTATCCCAAGCACTCACGAGCTTTTCTGACGCTTCCGTGCGAGTATTGGAAACAAATAATTTTTCAGTCCAAAAATTTGTGTATGCATGGGCTAACCACAGTCCATCGAGCCACCTACCCATATCGTGAAAATCCCATCTCTTAGCGCAATTCTCGCAGGATATTCTGTTTCTGCGTATCCCAAGCACTCACGAGCTTTTCTGACGCTTCCGTGCGAGTATTGGAAACAAACAATTTTTCAGTCCAAAAATTTGTGTATGAGTGGGCTAACCATAGCCCATCGAGCCACCTACCCATATCGTGAAAATCCCATCTCTTAGCGCAATTCTCGCAGGATATTCTGTTTCTGCGTATCCCAAGCACTCACGAGCTTTTCTGACGCTTCCGTGCGAGTATTGGAAACAAAAAATTTTTCAGTCCAAAAATTTGTGTATGAATGGGCTAACCATAGCCCATCGAGCCACCTACCCATATCGTGAAAATCCCATCTCTTAGCTCAATTCTCGCAGGATATTCTGTTTCTGCGTATCCCAAGCACTCACGAGCTTTTCTGACGCTTCCGTGCGAGTATTGGAAACAAAAAATTTTTCAGTCCAAAAATTTGTGTATGAGTGGGCTAACCATAGCCCATCGAGCCACCTACCCATATCGTGAAAATCCCATCTCTTAGCGCAATTCTCGCAGGATATTCTGTTTCTGCGTATCCCAAGCACTCACGAGCTTTTCTGACGCTTCCGTGCGAGTATTGGAAACAAATAATTTTTCAGTCCAAAAATTTGTGTATGCATGGGCTAACCACAGTCCATCGAGCCACCTACCCATATCGTGAAAATCCCATCTCTTAGCGCAATTCTCGCAGGATATTCTGTTTCTGCGTATCCCAAGCACTCACGAGCTTTTCTGACGCTTCCGTGCGAGTATTGGAAACAAAAAATTTTTCAGTCCAAAAATTTGTGTATGAGTGGGCTAACCATAGCCCATCGAGCCACCTACCCATATCGTGAAAATCCCATCTCTTAGCGCAATTCTCGCAGGATATTCTGTTTCTGCGTATCCCAAGCACTCACGAGCTTTTCTGACGCTTCCGTGCGAGTATTGGAAACAAAAAATTTTTCAGTCCAAAAATTTGTGTATGAGTGGGCTAACCATAGCCCATCGAGCCACCTACCCATATCGTGAAAATCCCATCTCTTAGCGCAATTCTCGCAGGATATTCTGTTTCTGCGTATCCCAAGCACTCACGAGCTTTTCTGACGCTTCCGTGCGAGTATTGGAAACAAAAAATTTTTCAGTCCAAAAATTTGTGTATGAGTGGGCTAACCATAGCCCATCGAGCCACCTACCCATATCGTGAAAATCCCATCTCTTAGCGCAATTCTCGCAGGATATTCTGTTTCTGCGTATCCCAAGCACTCACGAGCTTTTCTGACGCTTCCGTGCGAGTATTGGAAACAAAAAATTTTTCAGTCCAAAAATTTGTGTATGAAAGGGTTATCCACAGTCCATCGAGCCACCTACCCATATCGTGAAAATCCCATCTCTTAGCTCAATTCTCGCAGGATATTCTGTTTCTGCGTATCCCAAGCACTCACGAGCTTTTCTGACGCTTCGGTGCGAGTATTGGAAACAAACAATTTTTCAGTCCAAAAATTTGTGTATGAGTGGGCTAACCATAGCCCATCGAGCCACCTACCCATATCGTGAGAATCCCATCTCTTAGCGCAATTCTCGCAGGATATTCTGTTTCTGCGTATCCCAAGCACTCACGAGCTTGGCTGACGCTTCCGTGCGAGTATTGGAAACAAACAATTTTTCAGTCCAAAAATTTGTGTATGAGTGGGCTAACCATAGCCCATCGAGCCACCTACCCATATCGTGAGAATCCCATCTCTTAGCGCAATTCTCGCAGGATATTCTGTTTCTGCGTATCCCAAGCACTCACGAGCTTGGCTGACGCTTCGGTGCGAGGATTCGAAAAAAAAATTTTTCGGTCCAAAAATTTGTGTATGAATGGGTTAACCATAGCCCATCGAGCCACCTACCCATATCGTCAAAATCCCATCTCTTAGCGCAATTCTCGCAGGATATTCTGTTTCTGCGTATCCCAAGCACTCACGAGCTTGGCTGACGCTTCCGTGCGAGTATTGGAAACAAACAATTTTTCAGTCCAAAAATTTGTGTATGAGTGGGCTAACCATAGCCCATCGAGCCACCTACCCATATCGTGAAAATCCCATCTCTTAGCGCAGTTCTCGCAGAATATTCTGTTTCTGCGTATCCCAAGCACTCACGAGCTTGGCTGACGCTTCGGTGCGAGTATTGGAAACAAAAAAATTTTCAGTCCAAAAATTTGTGTATGAATGGGCTAACCATAGCCCATCGAGCCACCTACCCATATCGTGAGAATCCCATCTCTTAGCGCAATTCTCGCAGGATATTCTGTTTCTGCGTATCCCAAGCACTCACAAGCTTGGCTAACGCTTCCGTGCGAGTATTGGAAACAAACAATTTTTCAGTCCAAAAATTTGTGTATGAAAGGGTTATCCACAGTCCATCGAGCCACCTACCCATATCGTGAAAATCCCATCTCTTAGCTCAATTCTCGCAGGATATTCTGTTTCTGCGTATCCCAAGCACTCACGAGCTTTTCTGACGCTTCCGTGCGAGTATTGGAAACAAAAAATTTTTCAGTCCAAAAATTTGTGTATGAGTGGGCTAACCATAGCCCATCGAGCAACCTACCCATATCGTGAAAATCCCATCTCTTAGCTCAATTCTCGCAGGATATTCTGTTTCTGCGTATCCCAAGCACTCACGAGCTTTTCTGACGATTCGGTGCGAGTATTGGAAACAAACAATTTTTCAGTCCAAAAATTTGTGTATGAGTGGGCTAACCATAGCCCATCGAGCCACCTACCCATATCGTGAGAATCCCATCTCTTAGCGCAATTCTCGCAGGATATTCTGTTTCTGCGTATCCCAAGCACTCACGAGCTTGGCTGACGCTTCCGTGCGAGTATTGGAAACAAACAATTTTTCAGTCCAAAAATTTGTGTATGAGTGGGCTAACCATAGCCCATCGAGCCACCTACCCATATCGTGAGAATCCCATCTCTTAGCGCAATTCTCGCAGGATATTCTGTTTCTGCGTATCCCAAGCACTCACGAGCTTGGCTGACGCTTCGGTGCGAGGATTCGAAAAAAAAATTTTTCGGTCCAAAAATTTGTGTATGAATGGGTTAACCATAGCCCATCGAGCCACCTACCCATATCGTCAAAATCCCATCTCTTAGCGCAATTCTCGCAGGATATTCTGTTTCTGCGTATCCCAAGCACTCACGAGCTTGGCTGACGCTTCCGTGCGAGTATTGGAAACAAACAATTTTTCAGTCCAAAAATTTGTGTATGAGTGGGCTAACCATAGCCCATCGAGCCACCTACCCATATCGTGAAAATCCCATCTCTTAGCGCAGTTCTCGCAGAATATTCTGTTTCTGCGTATCCCAAGCACTCACGAGCTTGGCTGACGCTTCGGTGCGAGTATTGGAAACAAAAAAATTTTCAGTCCAAAAATTTGTGTATGAATGGGCTAACCATAGCCCATCGAGCCACCTACCCATATCGTGAGAATCCCATCTCTTAGCGCAATTCTCGCAGGATATTCTGTTTCTGCGTATCCCAAGCACTCACAAGCTTGGCTAACGCTTCCGTGCGAGTATTGGAAACAAACAATTTTTCAGTCCAAAAATTTGTGTATGAAAGGGTTATCCACAGTCCATCGAGCCACCTACCCATATCGTGAAAATCCCATCTCTTAGCTCAATTCTCGCAGGATATTCTGTTTCTGCGTATCCCAAGCACTCACGAGCTTTTCTGACGCTTCCGTGCGAGTATTGGAAACAAAAAATTTTTCAGTCCAAAAATTTGTGTATGAGTGGGCTAACCATAGCCCATCGAGCAACCTACCCATATCGTGAAAATCCCATCTCTTAGCTCAATTCTCGCAGGATATTCTGTTTCTGCGTATCCCAAGCACTCACGAGCTTTTCTGACGATTCGGTGCGAGTATTGGAAACAAACAATTTTTCAGTCCAAAAATTTGTGTATGAGTGGGCTAACCATAGCCCATCGAGCCACCTACCCATATCGTGAGAATCCCATCTCTTAGCGCAATTCTCGCAGGATATTCTGTTTCTGCGTATCCCAAGCACTCACGAGCTTGGCTGACGCTTCCGTGCGAGTATTGGAAACAAACAATTTTTCAGTCCAAAAATTTGTGTATGAGTGGGCTAACCATAGCCCATCGAGCCACCTACCCATATCGTGAGAATCCCATCTCTTAGCGCAATTCTCGCAGGATATTCTGTTTCTGCGTATCCCAAGCACTCACGAGCTTGGCTGACGCTTCCGTGCGAGTATTGGAAACAAAAAATTTTTCAGTCCAAAAATTTGTGTATGCATGGGCTAACCACAGTCCATCGAGCCACCTACCCATATCGTCAAAATCCCATCTCTTAGCGCAATTCTCGCAGGATATTCTGTTTCTGCGTATCCCAAGCACTCACGAGCTTGGCTGACGCTTCCGTGCGAGTATTGGAAACAAACAATTTTTCAGTCCAAAAATTTGTGTATGAGTGGGCTAACCATAGCCCATCGAGCCACCTACCCATATCGTGAAAATCCCATCTCTTAGCGCAGTTCTCGCAGAATATTCTGTTTCTGCGTATCCCAAGCACTCACGAGCTTGGCTGACGCTTCGGTGCGAGTATTGGAAACAAAAAAATTTTCAGTCCAAAAATTTGTGTATGAATGGGCTAACCATAGCCCATCGAGCCACCTACCCATATCGTGAGAATCCCATCTCTTAGCGCAATTCTCGCAGGATATTCTGTTTCTGCGTATCCCAAGCACTCACAAGCTTGGCTAACGCTTCCGTGCGAGTATTGGAAACAAACAATTTTTCAGTCCAAAAATTTGTGTATGAAAGGGTTATCCACAGTCCATCGAGCCACCTACCCATATCGTGAAAATCCCATCTCTTAGCTCAATTCTCGCAGGATATTCTGTTTCTGCGTATCCCAAGCACTCACGAGCTTTTCTGACGCTTCCGTGCGAGTATTGGAAACAAAAAATTTTTCAGTCCAAAAATGTGTGTATGAGTGGGCTAACCATAGCCCATCGAGCAACCTACCCATATCGTGAAAATCCCATCTCTTAGCTCAATTCTCGCAGGATATTCTGTTTCTGCGTATCCCAAGCACTCACGAGCTTTTCTGACGCTTCGGTGCGAGTATTGGAAACAAACAATTTTTCAGTCCAAAAATTTGTGTATGAGTGGGCTAACCATAGCCCATCGAGCCACCTACCCATATCGTGAGAATCCCATCTCTTAGCGCAATTCTCGCAGGATATTCTGTTTCTGCGTATCCCAAGCACAAACGAGCTTGGCTGACGCTTCGGTGCGAGGATTCGAAAAAAAAATTTTTCGGTCCAAAAATTTGTGTATGAATGGGTTAACCACAGCCCATCGAGCCACCTACCCATATCGTGAAAATCCCATCTCTTAGCGCAGTTCTCGCAGGATATTCTGTTTCTGCGTATCCCAAGCACTCACGAGCTTGGCTGACGCGTCGGTGCGAGTATTGGAAACAAAAAATTTTTCAATCCAACAATTTGTGTATGAAAGGGTTATCCACAGTCCATCGAGCCACCTACCCATATCGTGAAAATTCCAACTCTTAGCGCAATTCTCGCAGGATATTCTGTTTCTGCGTATCCCAAGCACAAACGAGCTTGGCTGACGCTTCCGTGCGAGTATTGGAAACAAATAATTTTTCAGTCCAAAAATTTGTGTTTGAGTGGGCTAACCATAGCCCATCGAGCCACCTACCCATATCGTGAAAATCCCATCTCTTAGCGCAATTCTCGCAGGATATTCTGTTTCTGCGTATCCCAAGCACTCACGAGCTTGGCTGACGCTTCCGTGCGAGTATTGGAAACAAATAATTTTTCAATCCAAAAATTTGTGTATGAAAGGGTTATCCATAGCCCATCGAGCCACCTACCCATATCGTGAGAATCCCATCTCTTAGCGCAATTCTCGCAGGATATTCTGTTTCTGCGTATCCCAAGCACTCACGAGCTTGGCTGACGCGTCGGTGCGAGTATTGGAAACAAAAAATTTTTCAGTCCAAAAATTTGTGTATGAATGGGTTAACCACAGCCCATCGAGCCACCTACCCATATCGTGAAAATCCCATCTCTTAGCGCAATTCTCGCAGGATATTCTGTTTCTGCGTATCCCAAGCACAAACGAGCTTGGCTGACGCTTCGGTGCGAGTATTGGAAACAAAAAATTTTTCAATCCAAAAATTTGTGTATGAAAGGGTTATCCACAGTCCATCGAGCCACCTACCCATATCGTGAAAATCGCATCTCTTAGCTCAATTCTCGCAGGATATTCTGTTTCTGCGTATCCCAAGCACTCACGAGCTTTTCTGACGCTTCCGTGCGAGTATTGGAAACAAAAAATTTTTCAGTCCAAAAATTTGTGTATGAAAGGGTTATCCACAGTCCATCGAGCCACCTACCCATATCGTGAAAATCCCATCTCTTAGCTCAATTCTCGCAGGATATTCTGTTTCTGCGTATCCCAAGCACAAACGAGCTTGGCTGACGCTTCGGTGCGAGTATTGGAAACAAAAAATTTTTCAATCCAAAAATTTGTGTATGAAAGGGTTATCCACAGTCCATCGAGCCACCTACCCATATCGTGAAAATCCCATCTCTTAGCTCAATTCTCGCAGGATATTCTGTTTCTGCGTACCCCAAGCACTCACGAGCTTTTCTGACGCTTCCGTGCGAGTATTGGAAACAAAAAATTTTTCAGTCCAAAAATTTGTGTATGAGTGGGTTAACCATAGCCCATCGAGCCACCTACCCATATCGTGAAAATCCCATCTCTTAGCTCAATTCTCGCAGGATATTCTGTTTCTGCGTATCCCAAGCACTCACGAGCTTTTCTGACGCTTCCGTGCGAGTATTGGAAACAAAAAATTTTTCAGTCCAAAAATTTGTGTATGAGTGGGCTAACCATAGCCCATCGAGCCACCTACCCATATCGTGAAAATCCCATCTCTTAGCGCAATTCTCGCAGGATATTCTGTTTCTGCGTATCCCAAGCACTCACGAGCTTTTCTGACGCTTCCGTGCGAGTATTGGAAACAGAAAATTTTTCAGTCCAAAAATTTGTGTATGAGTGGGCTAACCATAGCCCATCGAGCCACCTACCCATATCGTGAAAATCCCATCTCTTAGCGCAATTCTCGCAGGATATTCTGTTTCTGCGTATCCCAAGCACTCACGAGCTTTTCTGACGCTTCCGTGCGAGTATTGGAAACAAAAAATTTTTCAGTCCAAAAATTTGTGTATGAGTGGGCTAACCATAGCCCATCGAGCCACCTACCCATATCGTGAAAATCCCATCTCTTAGCGCAATTCTCGCAGGATATTCTGTTTCTGCGTATCCCAAGCACTCACGAGCTTTTCTAACGCTTCCGTGCGAGTATTGGAAACAAAAAATTTTTCAGTCCAAAAATTTGTGTATGAGTGGGCTAACCATAGCCCATCGAGCCACCTACCCATATCGTGAAAATCCCATCCCTTAGCGCAATTCTCGCAGGATATTCTGTTTCTGCGTATCCCAAGCACTCACGAGCTTTTCTGACGCTTCGGTGCGAGTATTGGAAACAAACAATTTTTCAGTCCAAAAATTTGTGTATGAGTGGGCTAACCATAGCCCATCGAGCCACCTACCCATATCGTGAGAATCCCATCTCTTAGCGCAATTCTCGCAGGATATTCTGTTTCTGCGTATCCCAAGCACTCACGAGCTTGGCTGACGCTTCCGTGCGAGTATTGGAAACAAACAATTTTTCAGTCCAAAAATTTGTGTATGAGTGGGCTAACCATAGCCCATCGAGCCACCTACCCATATCGTGAGAATCCCATCTCTTAGCGCAATTCTCGCAGGATATTCTGTTTCTGCGTATCCCAAGCACTCACGAGCTTGGCTGACGCTTCCGTGCGAGTATTGGAAACAAACAATTTTTCAGTCCAAAAATTTGTGTATGAGTGGGTTAACCATAGCCCATCGAGCCACCTACCCATATCGTGAAAATCCCATCTCTTAGCTCAATTCTCGCAGGATATTCTGTTTCTGCGTATCCCAAGCACTCACGAGCTTGGCTGACGCGTCGGTGCGAGTATTGGAAACAAAAAATTTTTCAGTCCAAAAATTTGTGTATGCATGGGCTAACCACAGTCCATCGAGCCACCTACCCATATCGTCAAAATCCCATCTCTTAGCGCAATTCTCGCAGGATATTCTGTTTCTGCGTATCCCAAGCACTCACGAGCTTGGCTGACGCTTCCGTGCGAGTATTGGAAACAAACAATTTTTCAGTCCAAAAATTTGTGTATGAGTGGGCTAACCATAGCCCATCGAGCCACCTACCCATATCGTGAAAATCCCATCTCTTAGCGCAGTTCTCGCAGAATATTCTGTTTCTGCGTATCTCAAGCACTCACGAGCTTGGCTGACGCTTCCGTGCGAGTATTGGAAACAAAAAAATTTTCAGTCCAAAAATTTGTGTATGAATGGGCTAACCATAGCCCATCGAGCCACCTACCGATATCGTGAGAATCCCATCTCTTAGCGCAATTCTCGCAGGATATTCTGTTTCTGCGTATCCCAAGCACTCACAAGCTTGGCTAACGCTTCCGTGCGAGTATTGGAAACAAACAATTTTTCAGTCCAAAAATTTGTGTATGAAAGGGTTATCCACAGTCCATCGAGCCACCTACCCATATCGTGAAAATCCCATCTCTTAGCGCAATTCTCGCAGGATATTCTGTTTCTGCGTATCCCAAGCACTCACGAGCTTTTCTGACGCTTCGGTGCGAGTATTGGAAACAAACAATTTTTCAGTCCAAAAATTTGTGTATGAGTGGGCTAACCATAGCCCATCGAGCCACCTACCCATATCGTGAGAATCCCATCTCTTAGCGCAATTCTCGCAGGATATTCTGTTTCTGCGTATCCCAAGCACTCACGAGCTTTTCTGACGCTTCCGTGCGAGTATTGGAAACAAAAAATTTTTCAGTCCAAAAATTTGTGTATGCATAGACTAACCACAGTCCATCGAGCCACCTACCCATATCGTGAAAATCCCATCTCTTAGCGCAATTCTCGCAGGATATTCTGTTTCTGCGTATCCCAAGCACTCACGAGCTTGGCTTACTCTTCCGTGCGAGTATTGGAAACAAAAAATTTTTCAATCCAACAATTTGTGTATGAAAGGGTTATCCACAGTCCATCGAGCCACCTACCCATATCGTGAAAATCCCATCTCTTAGCGCAATTCTCGCAGGATATTCTGTTTCTGCGTATCCCAAGCACTCACGAGCTTTTCTGACGCTTCCGTGCGAGTATTGGAAACAAAAAATTTTTCAGTCCAAAAATTTGTGTATGAATGGGCTAACCATAGCCCATCGAGCCACCTACCCATATCGTGAAAATCCCATCTCTTAGCGCAGTTCTCGCAGGATATTCTGTTTCTGCGTATCCCAAACACTCACGAGCTTGGCTGACGCTTCCGTGCGAGTATTGGAAACAAAAAATTTTTCAGTCCAAAAATTTGTGTATGAATGGGCTAACCATAGCCCATCGAGCCACCTACCCATATCGTGAAAATCCCATCTCTTAGCGCAGTTCTCGCAGGATATTCTGTTTCTGCGTATCCCAAGCACTCACGAGCTTGGCTGACGCTTCGGTGCGAGGATTCGAAAAAAAAATTTTTCGGTCCAAAAATTTGTGTATGAATGGGTTAACCACAGCCCATCGAGCCACCTACCCATATCGTGAAAATCCCATCTCTTAGCGCAGTTCTCGCAGGATATTCTGTTTCTGCGTATCCCAAGCACTCACGAGCTTTTCTGACGCTTCCGTGCGAGTATTGGAAACAAAAAATTTTTCAGTCCAAAAATTTGTGTATGAATGGGCTAACCATAGCCCATCGAGCCACCTACCCATATCGTGAAAATCCCATCTCTTAGCGCAATTCTCGCAGGATATTCTGTTTCTGCGTATCCCAAGCACTCACGAGCTTTTCTGACGCTTCCGTGCGAGTATTGGAAACAAAAAATTTTTCAGTCCAAAAATTTGTGTATGAATGGGTTAACCACAGCCCATCGAGCCACCTACCCATATCGTGAAAATCCCATCTCTTAGCGCAATTCTCGCAGGATATTCGGTTTCTGCGTATCCCAAGCACACACACGCTTGGCTGACGCTTCGGTGCGAGTATTGGAAACAAAAAATTTTTCAGTCCAAAAATTTGTGTATGAATGGGCTAACCATAGCCCATCGAGCCACCTACCCATATCGTGAAAATCCCATCTCTTAGCGCAATTCTCGCAGGATATTCAGTTTCTGCGTATCCCAAGCACTCACAAGCTTGGCTGACGCTTCCGTGCGAGTATTGGAAACAAAAAAATTTTCAGTCCAAAAATTTGTGTATGAATGGGCTAACCATAGCCCATCGAGCCACCTACCCATATCGTGAAAATCCCAACTCTTAGCGTAATTCTCGCAGGATATTCTGTTTCTGCGTATCCCAAGCACTCACGAGCTTGGCTGACGCTTCGGTGCGAGGATTCGAAAAAAAAATTTTTCGGTCCAAAAATTTGTGTATGAATGGGTTAACCACAGCCCATCGAGCCACCTACCCATATCGTGAAAATCCCATCTCTTAGCGCAATTCTCGCAGGATATTCTGTTTCTGCGTATCCCAAGCACTCACGAGCTTTTCTGACGCTTCCGTGCGAGTATTGGAAACAAAAAATTTTTCAGTCCAAAAATTTGTGTATGAATGGGCTAACCATAGCCCATCGAGCCACCTACCCATATCGTGAAAATCCCATCTCTTAGCGCAATTCTCGCAGGATATTCTGTTTCTGCGTATCCCAAGCACTCACGAGCTTTTCTGACGCTTCCGTGCGAGTATTGGAAACAAAAAATTTTTCAGTCCAAAAATTTGTGTATGAATGGGTTAACCACAGCCCATCGAGCCACCTACCCATATCGTGAAAATCCCATCTCTTAGCGCAATTCTCGCAGGATATTCGGTTTCTGCGTATCCCAAGCACACACACGCTTGGCTGACGCTTCGGTGCGAGTATTGGAAACAAAAAATTTTTCAGTCCAAAAATTTGTGTATGAATGGGCTAACCATAGCCCATCGAGCCACCTACCCATATCGTGAAAATCCCAACTCTTAGCGTAATTCTCGCAGGATATTCTGTTTCTGCGTATCCCAAGCACTCACGAGCTTGGCTGACGCTTCGGTGCGAGGATTCGAAAAATAAATTTTGTGTGTGAATGGGTTAACCACAGCCCATCGAGCCACCTACCCATATCGCGAAAATCCCATCTCTTAGCGCAATTCTCGCAGGATATTCTGTTTCTGAGTATCCCAAGCACAAACTAGCTTAGCTGACGCTTCCGTGCGAGTATTGGAAACAAAAAAATTTTCAGTCCAAAAATTTGTGTTTGAATGGGTTAACCACAGCCCATCGAGCCACCTACCCATATCGTGAAAATCCCAACTCTTAGCGTAATTCTCGCAGGATATTCTGTTTCTGCGTATCCCAAGCACTCACGAGCTTGGCTGACGCTTCCGTGCGAGTATTGGAAACAAAAAAATTTTCAGTCCAAAAATTTGTGTTTGAATGGGTTAACCACAGCCCATCGAGCCACCTACCCATATCGTGAAAATCCCATCTCTTAGCGCAATTCTCGCAGGATATTCTGTTTCTGCGTATCCCAAGCACTCACGAGCTTTTCTGACGCTTCCGTGCGAGTATTGGAAACAAAAAATTTTTCAGTCCAAAAATTTGTGTATGAATGGGTTAACCACAGCCCATCGAGCCACCTACCCATATCGTGAAAATCCCATCTCTTAGCGCAATTCTCGCAGGATATTCGGTTTCTGCGTATCCCAAGCACACACACGCTTGGCTGACGCTTCGGTGCGAGTATTGGAAACAAAAAATTTTTCAGTCCAAAAATTTGTGTATGAATGGGCTAACCATAGCCCATCGAGCCACCTACCCATATCGTGAAAATCCCAACTCTTAGCGTAATTCTCGCAGGATATTCTGTTTCTGCGTATCCCAAGCACTCACGAGCTTGGCTGACGCTTCGGTGCGAGGATTCGAAAAATAAATTTTGTGTGTGAATGGGTTAACCACAGCCCATCGAGCCACCTACCCATATCGCGAAAATCCCATCTCTTAGCGCAATTCTCGCAGGATATTCTGTTTCTGAGTATCCCAAGCACAAACTAGCTTAGCTGACGCTTCCGTGCGAGTATTGGAAACAAAAAAATTTTCAGTCCAAAAATTTGTGTTTGAATGGGTTAACCACAGCCCATCGAGCCACCTACCCATATCGCGAAAATCCCATCTCTTAGCGCAATTCTCGCAGGATATTCTGTTTCTGAGTATCCCAAGCACAAACTAGCTTAGCTGACGCTTCCGTGCGAGTATTGGAAACAAAAAAATTTTCAGTCCAAAAATTTGTGTTTGAATGGGTTAACCACAGCCCATCGAGCCACCTACCCATATCGCGAAAATCCCATCTCTTAGCGCAATTCTCGCAGGATATTCTGTTTCTGAGTATCCCAAGCACAAACTAGCTTAGCTGACGCTTCCGTGCGAGTATTGGAAACAAAAAAATTTTCAGTCCAAAAATTTGTGTTTGAATGGGTTAACCACAGCCCATCGAGCCACCTACCCATATCGTGAAAATTCCAACTCTTAGCGCAATTCTCGCAGGATATTCTGTTTCTGCGTATCCCAAGCACAAACGAGCTTGGCTGACGCTTCCGTGCGAGTATTGGAAACAAATAATTTTTCAGTCCAAAAATTTGTGTTTGAGTGGGCTAACCATAGCCCATCGAGCCACCTACCCATATCGTGAAAATCCCATCTCTTAGCGCAATTCTCGCAGGATATTCTGTTTCTGCGTATCCCAAGCACTCACGAGCTTGGCTGACGCTTCCGTGCGAGTATTGGAAACAAATAATTTTTCAATCCAAAAATTTGTGTATGAAAGGGTTATCCATAGCCCATCGAGCCACCTACCCATATCGTGAGAATCCCATCTCTTAGCGCAATTCTCGCAGGATATTCTGTTTCTGCGTATCCCAAGCACTCACGAGCTTGGCTGACGCTTCCGTGCGAGTATTGGAAACAAATAATTTTTCAGTCCAAAAATTTGTGTTTGAGTGGGCTAACCATAGCCCATCGAGCCACCTACCCATATCGTGAAAATCCCATCTCTTAGCGCAATTCTCGCAGGATATTCTGTTTCTGCGTATCCCAAGCACTCACGAGCTTGGCTGACGCTTCCGTGCGAGTATTGGAAACAAATAATTTTTCAATCCAAAAATTTGTGTATGAAAGGGTTATCCATAGCCCATCGAGCCACCTACCCATATCGTGAGAATCCCATCTCTTAGCGCAATTCTCGCAGGATATTCTGTTTCTGCGTATCCCAAGCACTCACGAGCTTGGCTGACGCTTCCGTGCGAGTATTGGAAACAAATAATTTTTCAGTCCAAAAATTTGTGTTTGAGTGGGCTAACCATAGCCCATCGAGCCACCTACCCATATCGTGAAAATCCCATCTCTTAGCGCAGTTCTCGCAGAATATTCTGTTTCTGCGTATCCCAAGCACTCACGAGCTTGGCTGACGCTTCCGTGCGAGTATTGGAAACAAAAAAATTTTCAGTCCAAAAATTTGTGTATGAATGGGCTAACCATAGCCCATCGAGCCACCTACCCATATCGTGAGAATCCCATCTCTTAGCGCAATTCTCGCAGGATATTCTGTTTCTGCGTATCCCAAGCACTCACAAGCTTGGCTAACGCTTCCGTGCGAGTATTGGAAACAAACAATTTTTCAGTCCAAAAATTTGTGTATGAGTGGGCTAACCATAGCCCATCGAGCCACCTACCCATATCGTGAAAATCCCATCTCTTAGCGCAATTCTCGCAGGATATTCTGTTTCTGCGTATCCCAAGCACTCACGAGCTTTTCTGACGCTTCCGTGCGAGTATTGGAAACAAAAAATTTTTCAGTCCAAAAATTTGTGTATGAGTGGGCTAACCATAGCCCATCGAGCAACCTACCCATATCGTGAAAATCCCATCTCTTAGCGCAATTCTCGCAGGATATTCTGTTTCTGCGTATCCCAAGCACTCACGAGCTTTTCTGACGCTTCCGTGCGAGTATTGGAAACAAAAAATTTTTCAGTCCAAAAATTTGTGTATGCATGGGCTAACCACAGTCCATCGAGCCACCTACCCATATCGTGAAAATCCCATCTCTTAGCGCAATTCTCGCAGGATATTCTGTTTCTGCGTATCCCAAGCACTCACGAGCTTGGCTGACGCGTCGGTGCGAGTATTGGAAACAAAAAATTTTTCAGTCCAAAAATTTGTGTATGAGTGGGCTAACCATAGCCCATCGAGCCACCTACCCATATCGTGAAAATCCCATCTCTTAGCGCAATTCTCGCAGGATATTCTGTTTCTGCGTATCCCAAGCACTCACGAGCTTTTCTGACGCTTCCGTGCGAGTATTGGAAACAAAAAATTTTTCAGTCCAAAAATTTGTGTATGAATTGGCTAACCATAGCCCATCGAGCCACCTACCCATATCGTGAGAATCCCATCTCTTAGCGCAATTCTCGCAGGATATTCTGTTTCTGCGTATCCCAAGCACAAACGAGCTTGGCTGACGCTTCCGTGCGAGTATTGGAAACAAATAATTTTTCAGTCCAAAAATTTGTGTTTGAGTGGGCTAACCATAGCCCATCGAGCCACCTACCCATATCGTGAAAATCCCATCTCTTAGCGCAATTCTCGCAGGATATTCTGTTTCTGCGTATCCCAAGCACTCACGAGCTTGGCTGACGCTTCCGTGCGAGTATTGGAAACAAATAATTTTTCAATCCAAAAATTTGTGTATGAAAGGGTTATCCATAGCCCATCGAGCCACCTACCCATATCGTGAGAATCCCATCTCTTAGCGCAATTCTCGCAGGATATTCTGTTTCTGCGTATCCCAAGCACTCACGAGCTTGGCTGACGCTTCCGTGCGAGTATTGGAAACAAATAATTTTTCAGTCCAAAAATTTGTGTTTGAGTGGGCTAACCATAGCCCATCGAGCCACCTACCCATATCGTGAAAATCCCATCTCTTAGCGCAATTCTCGCAGGATATTCTGTTTCTGCGTATCCCAAGCACTCACGAGCTTGGCTGACGCTTCCGTGCGAGTATTGGAAACAAATAATTTTTCAATCCAAAAATTTGTGTATGAAAGGGTTATCCATAGCCCATCGAGCCACCTACCCATATCGTGAGAATCCCATCTCTTAGCGCAATTCTCGCAGGATATTCTGTTTCTGCGTATCCCAAGCACTCACGAGCTTGGCTGACGCTTCCGTGCGAGTATTGGAAACAAATAATTTTTCAGTCCAAAAATTTGTGTTTGAGTGGGCTAACCATAGCCCATCGAGCCACCTACCCATATCGTGAAAATCCCATCTCTTAGCGCAATTCTCGCAGGATATTCTGTTTCTGCGTATCCCAAGCACTCACGAGCTTGGCTGACGCTTCCGTGCGAGTATTGGAAACAAAAAATTTTTCAGTCCAAAAATTTGTGTATGAGTGGGCTAACCATAGCCCATCGAGCCACCTACCCATATCGTGAAAATCCCATCTCTTAGCGCAGTTCTCGCAGAATATTCTGTTTCTGCGTATCCCAAGCACTCACGAGCTTGGCTGACGCTTCCGTGCGAGTATTGGAAACAAAAAAATTTTCAGTCCAAAAATTTGTGTATGAATGGGCTAACCATAGCCCATCGAGCCACCTACCCATATCGTGAGAATCCCATCTCTTAGCGCAATTCTCGCAGGATATTCTGTTTCTGCGTATCCCAAGCACTCACAAGCTTGGCTAACGCTTCCGTGCGAGTATTGGAAACAAACAATTTTTCAGTCCAAAAATTTGTGTATGAGTGGGCTAACCATAGCCCATCGAGCCACCTACCCATATCGTGAAAATCCCATCTCTTAGCGCAATTCTCGCAGGATATTCTGTTTCTGCGTATCCCAAGCACTCACGAGCTTTTCTGACGCTTCCGTGCGAGTATTGGAAACAAAAAATTTTTCAGTCCAAAAATTTGTGTATGAGTGGGCTAACCATAGCCCATCGAGCAACCTACCCATATCGTGAAAATCCCATCTCTTAGCGCAATTCTCGCAGGATATTCTGTTTCTGCGTATCCCAAGCACTCACGAGCTTTTCTGACGCTTCCGTGCGAGTATTGGAAACAAAAAATTTTTCAGTCCAAAAATTTGTGTATGCATGGGCTAACCACAGTCCATCGAGCCACCTACCCATATCGTGAAAATCCCATCTCTTAGCGCAATTCTCGCAGGATATTCTGTTTCTGCGTATCCCAAGCACTCACGAGCTTGGCTGACGCGTCGGTGCGAGTATTGGAAACAAAAAATTTTTCAGTCCAAAAATTTGTGTATGAGTGGGCTAACCATAGCCCATCGAGCAACCTACCCATATCGTGAAAATCCCATCTCTTAGCGCAATTCTCGCAGGATATTCTGTTTCTGCGTATCCCAAGCACTCACGAGCTTTTCTGACGCTTCCGTGCGAGTATTGGAAACAAAAAATTTTTCAGTCCAAAAATTTGTGTATGCATGGGCTAACCACAGTCCATCGAGCCACCTACCCATATCGTGAAAATCCCATCTCTTAGCGCAATTCTCGCAGGATATTCTGTTTCTGCGTATCCCAAGCACTCACGAGCTTTTCTGACGCTTCCGTGCGAGTATTGGAAACAAAAAATTTTTCAGTCCAAAAATTTGTGTATGAATTGGCTAACCATAGCCCATCGAGCCACCTACCCATATCGTGAGAATCCCATCTCTTAGCGCAATTCTCGCAGGATATTCTGTTTCTGCGTATCCCAAGCACTCACGAGCTTGGCTGACGCTTCGGTGCGAGGACTCGAAAAAAAAATTTTTCGGTCCAAAAATTTGTGTATGAGTGGGCTAACCATAGCCCATCGAGCCACCTACCCATATCGTGAAAATCCCATCTCTTAGCGCAATTCTCGCAGGATATTCTGTTTCTGCGTATCCCAAGCACTCACGAGCTTTTCTGACGCTTCCGTGCGAGTATTGGAAACAAAAAATTTTTCAGTCCAAAAATTTGTGTATGAATGGGCTAACCATAGCCCATCGAGCCACCTACCCATATCGTGAAAATCCCATCTCTTAGCGCAATTCTCGCAGGATATTCTGTTTCTGCGTATCCCAAGCACTCACGAGCTTTTCTGACGCTTCCGTGCGAGTATTGGAAACAAAAAATTTTTCAGTCCAAAAATTTGTGTATGAATGGGCTAACCATAGCCCATCGAGCCACCTACCCATATCGTGAAAATCCCATCTCTTAGCGCAATTCTCGCAGGATATTCTGTTTCTGCGTATCCCAAGCACTCACGAGCTTGGCTGACGCGTCGGTGCGAGTATTGGAAACAAAAAATTTTTCAGTCCAAAAATTTGTGTATGAATGGGTTAACCACAGCCCATCGAGCCACCTACCCATATCGTGAAAATCCCATCTCTTAGCGCAATTCTCGCAGGATATTCTGTTTCTGCGTATCCCAAGCACTCACGAGCTTGGCTGACGCTTCGGTGCGAGGATTCGAAAAAAAAATTTTTCGGTCCAAAAATTTGTGTATGAATGGGTTAACCACAGCCCATCGAGCCACCTACCCATATCGTGAAAATCCCATCTCTTAGCGCAGTTCTCGCAGGATATTCTGTTTCTGCGTATCCCAAGCACTCACGAGCTTGGCTTACGCGTCGGTGCGAGTATTGGAAACAAAAAATTTTTCAGTCCAAAAATTTGTGTATGCATGGGCTAACCACAGTCCATCGAGCCACCTACCCATATCGTGAAAATCCCATCTCTTAGCGCAATTCTCGCAGGATATTCTGTTTCTGCGTATCCCAAGCACTCACGAGCTTTTCTGACGCTTCCGTGCGAGTATTGGAAACAAAAAATTTTTCAGTCCAAAAATTTGTGTATGAGTGGGCTAACCATAGCCCATCGAGCCACCTACCCATATCGTGAAAATCCCATCTCTTAGCGCAATTCTCGCAGGATATTCTGTTTCTGCGTATCCCAAGCACTCACGAGCTTTTCTGACGCTTCCGTGCGAGTATTGGAAACAAAAAATTTTTCAGTCGAAAAATTTGTGTATGAATGGGCTAACCATAGCCCATCGAGCCACCTACCCATATCGTGAAAATCCCATCTCTTAGCGCAATTCTCGCAGGATATTCTGTTTCTGCGTATCCCAAGCACTCACGAGCTTTTCTGACGCTTCCGTGCGAGTATTGGAAACAAAAAATTTTTCAGTCCAAAAATTTGTGTATGAATGGGCTAACCATAGCCCATCGAGCCACCTACCCATATCGTGAAAATCCCATCTCTTAGCGCAATTCTCGCAGGATATTCTGTTTCTGCGTATCCCAAGCACTCACGAGCTTGGCTGACGCTTCCGTGCGAGTATTGGAAACAAAAAATTTTTCGGTCCAAAAATTTGTGTATGAAAGGGTTATCCACAGTCCATCGAGCCACCTACCCATATCGTGAAAATCCCATCTCTTAGCGCAATTCTCGCAGGATATTCTGTTTCTGCGTATCCCAAGCACTCACGAGCTTTTCTGACGCTTCCGTGCGAGTATTGGAAACAAAAAATTTTTCAGTCCAAAAATTTGTGTATGAGTGGGCTAACCATAGCCCATCGAGCCACCTACCCATATCGTGAAAATCCCATCTCTTAGCGCAATTCTCGCAGGATATTCTGTTTCTGCGTATCCCAAGCACTCACGAGCTTTTCTGACGCTTCCGTGCGAGTATTGGAAACAAAAAATTTTTCAGTCCAAAAATTTGTGTATGAATGGGCTAACCATAGCCCATCGAGCCACCTACCCATATCGTGAAAATCCCATCTCTTAGCGCAATTCTCGCAGGATATTCTGTTTCTGCGTATCCCAAGCACTCACGAGCTTTTCTGACGCTTCCGTGCGAGTATTGGAAACAAAAAATTTTTCAGTCCAAAAATTTGTGTATGAATGGGCTAACCATAGCCCATCGAGCCACCTACCCATATCGTGAAAATCCCATCTCTTAGAGCAATTCTCGCAGGATATTCTGTTTCTGCGTATCCCAAGCACAAAAGAGCTTGGCTGACGCTTCGGTGCGAGTATTGGAAACAAAAAATTTTTCAATCCAAAAATTTGTGTATGAAAGGGTTATCCACAGTCCATCGAGCCACCTACCCATATCGTGAAAATCGCATCTCTTAGCTCAATTCTCGCAGGATATTCTGTTTCTGCGTATCCCAAGCACTCACGAGCTTTTCTGACGCTTCCGTGCGAGTATTGGAAACAAAAAATTTTTCAGTCCAAAAATTTGTGTATGAATGGGCTAACCATAGCCCATCGAGCCACCTACCCATATCGTGAAAATCCCATCTCTTAGCTCAATTCTCGCAGGATATTCTGTTTCTGCGTATCCCAAGCGCTCACGAGCTTGGCTAACGCTTCCGTGCGAGTATTGGAAACAAAAAATTTTTCAGTCCAAAAATTTGTGTATGAGTGGGCTAACCATAGCCCATCGAGCCACCTACCCATATCGTGAAAATCCCATCTCTTAGCGCAGTTCTCGCAGAATATTCTGTTTCTGCGTATCCCAAGCACTCACAAGCTTGGCTGACGCTTCGGTGCGAGGACTAGAAACAAATAATTTTTCAGTCCAAAAATTTGTGTATGAATGGGTTAACCACAGCCCATCGAGCCACCTACCCATATCGTGAAAACCGCATATCTTAGCCCAATTCTCGCAGGATATTCGGTTTCTGCGTATCCCAAGCACTCACGAGCTTGGCTGACGCTTCCGTGCGAGTATTGGAAACAAAAAATTTTTCAGTCCAAAAATTTGTGTATGAATGGGCTAACAACAGCCCATCGAGCCACCTACCCATATCGTGAAAATCCCATCTCTTAGCGCGATTCTCGCAGGATATTCGGTTTCTGCGTATCCCAAGCACTCACAAGCTTGGCTGACGCTTCGGTGCGAGTATTGGAAACAAAAAATTTTTCAGTCCAAAAATTTGTGTATGAATGGGCTAACCATAGCCCATCGAGCCGTCTACCCATATCGTGAAAATCCCATCTCTTAGCGCAATTCTCGCAGGATATTCTGTTTCTGCGTATCCCAAGCACTCACGAGCTTGGCTGACGCTTCCGTGCGAGTATTGGAAACAAAAAATTTTTCAGTCCAAAAATTTGTCTATGAGTGGGCTAACCATAGCCCATCGAGCCACCTACCCATATCGTGAAAATCCCATCTCTTAGCGCAATTCTCGCAGGATATTCTGTTTCTGCGTATCCCAAGCACTCACGAGCTTGGCTGTGCGGGTATTGGAAACATCTTAAAATCGTGGTTAAACCTATATCCGCTTGAAGATCAGAGAAGAAGTTGTTCCACAAAAGGGAAACTTGTTCACTGGCCCCCTTCCAACTGAAGACCTAAACCAGATTCATCATCTCCCCCACAGATATCAGATATCATGAGACCATCACTCAAAACTATCCCCCAGCTCAGCCTGATTAATAACAATAATTTGCCCTGTTTCCCCGATGCATCTGCTCGCCATTGTCCGGTTCATCTATTTTATGGCTTCACTCGACGGGAACAAGGAGAATATTTTTCCATTACCCCCCCAACATTATGTAAATGGCCAAACAAAACTTATGTACTAAACTTTTTTGGGCCAAATACGCCCGCAAAACTCCATCAAATGAAATTCATTTTAATATTATTCATCCACCCCGCCGCCACCCAAAGTCAACAAAATGCTTTGCATCCAGAGCCAGCACCACCCGCGCCAATGGCCTTGGAGCCAACCAAGAACAGGAGAGGAATAAAGTTACCACAACAAGAGCCCAGTAAAACAAACCTCAAAACAAGAACAAAGATTCATCTAACTTTTGTAAATATTTGAGAATCCCAAACGGTCCGTAGAGCCAACCTAAAAGCTTTTTCTGTTTATACACATCAATTAAAATTATTATTTGTCGGTTAGCCGGGCCGAAACGTCCGGAACAACAGACAAAGTTTACCAACTTACGTAATGCACACTTTGTTGTTGTTGGTTTTTTTTTGTTTTTGCTTTTATTTGCAGAATGTAAAACAAAAAAAGAATAAAAAATGTTAAAAGTTTATTTTTTTTTAACCAAAAAACTATTTGCGATGACCTCGATGCTTAACAGGACGATGTACGGCACCCTTGTTGCCACCAGGATGAGCCGCTGGGTGTTTACCACCAACCAACTTATTGTGATTGGAGTGATGAGCGGAGCCTCCCGGGCCACGATGATGAACTGGGGCGTGGGCCTTGTGGCTGCGAGCCACACGTGTTGCCGCCGCCGGTTGTCCGTGCGAATCTAGACCATGGTGAATGGCCGCCGAATGCTTTTGTGGGGCAGAAGCCTTTTTCGATTGTGCCTGCCGGTGTGGATGGGGATTTGCTGTGATGACGGCAGCTACAGCTGCCAAAACCACAAAGAGGAAGACCTGCAAGAGAAGACGGTTTATGTGTAATCCGAGATGGACGGGAGGGAAGGCTCAAACCCGATAGGTGTATCTTACCAACTTGAACATGATGTGTGAATGTCGCAAGGCCTGGAAGTGAACTAAATATCTTGTCGTGGATGACACTCACTTTTATATCGGAGCCCCGCGGCGCACACCAGTCCGCGAAGAGAGAGATCTGGGATGAGAAGCTGAGACACGTCTTTGTGTGGCTTTCACGCACCGGGGGCTGGTGAGCGAACGGGCCGAAACCAGCAATTAAAAATGAGTACATAACGAGTGTTGTATGTTGTATGCCAGCCATTATACCTGACCTAGGTAATGACTCTTTTTATTGACCTTTTATTCGTTTTTTTTTTTGTTTTGTGGGTTTCTGTTGAATGGGAAGCTTGGAAAATATTTGCTCCGTCCATTAAGAGACACCGCTGCTGAGCGATACTCGTGGCTTCTAATGAATACATAACAGAAGCGGGTAAGATGATGGCCTGATGGGAATTAAGTGCTGGCTTTGATCACTTGCCGTTGCTCTGCGTCGGAGTTATCTAGAACATAAATCCGCAACACGAGGCTGTTTGACCAAACGAATCCATGAGATGGAGATGGACTTTCTTCGAGGAATTCTTCGCGCCACGATGTTTAAGAATGAAGTGGAACTACAGTGTGTGGGGAAAGTAGTCCAAAGGGCTTTTCAATAAGGACATAACAATTTTGCACTAAAAAAGCAACACAGAATGACCGAGATATCGGTTTGAAATTCATTCGAGAGGTAGTACGCATGTTGTACATTTAAGTGTGGGACTGGATCTCATTCATATGGCCACCCCGAGTACGAGGGCAGCGATCGATTCTTGGGAGTCGGTTTTGTACCACACTTTCACAGATATCGGTGGAAAACGTTGGCAGTTTTGGCATTTCGATATTGTTTTTGATCTCCTCTAACGTTTTGGGCTTGTAGGCTTAAACCAATGACTTAAAGTAACCCGAACGTCTTTAAATCGCATGAGCGAGGACCCATTACCGAACTTTCCCATCAATTGTTTGAACAGTTGTGTGGTATGTGGCACCATCTTGTTGGAACCACATATCACTGATGGCAAGTTCATCCAATTCTGGCTTAGAGTAGTTTTGAAACATGGCACGGTAGTGAACTCGATGGAGAAATCTGGTCGAATCACAGCTCCGACATGATGTTCACACTACATGGTCACTTTTTGTGGATCGAAAAGGAGTCTCTAAGCCGAGGTCCTCCCCGAACTGTAGGGCCATCTAAAAGAATAAGAGTCATTGACAAAGCCATCAGTTTTAAGCCAAAAGTGAGCTTCATCACGAACTTTTGCAGAACCCATTTGGAGAAGTTTCAGATGTTCAAAAGATCAAGAGGCGTCCGTGCTTGAGTTGGTTTGATCTTCTGAAGGTGTAGGCCAAAATCTTAACCCAAAATGTGGCACAAGTCCTTTGATGTGATTCCTTTTAAACTGAACCACTTCTGGCTCCGATATTTTCTGTTCTGGCACAGGAACATTCAATAGTGAATGCATTGACTCGAATGTATCCACTATAGCACGCATATCCTGTCTGGTTTGATTGGAGTAAGTGGTCTTAAAATCGCTACCACTGACTCAGAATTTCGGTAGATAATATTGTGAGCCTTGACTGACGTTCTGACATTGACAGATCTAGAAAAAAATTAAGGATGCTTTTGTATTAAAATGTAAAATTGCTATGTACTTACCAAAGTGTGTATCAAGCCTCTTTCGAAACATCAACGAATTGACTCAAGGATCAAGGGTCAAATTTCAAAAGTTGTTTGGACAGTTTTACCTCTCCTAAGACTCATAATGCCCTCTTCATTTGCAAGAGGACAATGGCAAAGAAATGATAGATTGGCTATACATTATGGTAGTCAGACCCATTCTTACATGTGAGGCTCTTGTCTGGTGAAAGGCCGCGCTTACTACTACCTGAGATGAGATCAATATCCAAAAAGAATATCCCCATCAGTCAGGAGTTGCCGTACAACTCGCAGAACTGTGCCAGATTGTGCTGACTACCATGACACTATTATACAGATTGTGACAAAACTAGAGCCATACTAGCAAAAACGAGCAGAGTTTCCGCAAAATGCTAGCATACGTAGTACAAGAGGCTAAGCGTGTTATTCTTGGTAGAATCATCATCAAAACGACCGACAGAAGGCCACATGGTTTCAAAGGCCTTGTGATCCTGGAACGACAGAGATACTTTCTCAATGTCTTCTAAGGAACCGTGCTCTGAGATTTACAAACACGGATGTATGTAGGTATTGTAATGACCGAAATGTCGCAGTTGTCATCACTCACCTACTCTGTGAATGTGAAGCTATTTCTCGGAGAAGAGTCATGTACCTTGGAGGCCACTTCTTTAGCAATGTAGAGGAAATTATCTGAAGCTTCCCTAGGGATCGCGATGGTCACTTCTATCCATATAACATAACACAACCATAACTTTCGTGAACTCCTGGGAAACATCCGAGAGCATAACTGTCCCCAATGATCACAATATTTTGATGTTTCAGTTGTAAAACGACCGGCAGTCGTCATATCTGACCTTCGCACTGTTTCTCATATCAAACTTATCTAAGTTTTTTTGGTTGCTTTCAGTATGACTTAAGTTTCTTCTTCACTTTGTTTACACACTAAAAAAACTCATCACTATTCGTCCAAAAATATAGGTTTCCTACAAAATGAGTTTCGTAATGAAAACGCCCCCAGAAAGTGGGCGTAGCTGAGGACAATATGTGGGAAAATATTTGGTTTTTGTGATTTTTATTCGATTTTAAGTACAACAGTGAAGGTATGAGATGTGGTCGTGGCAGTGGCCAAACAAGTGATTCAAAAACTTTCTCCGAACATAACGCGTCTGAGGTTCGAAATGAATGTCAATACTTGCGTCGCCAAAATGGCAGTACTTCCAGAATTCTATCCCAGCTAAAAACATGCGTGTCATGGTTTCCATCCGATATACATGTCTAGTTGCATGGTGGGTGTACATGTATATTCCAGACATTGGTACTTAAATGAAGGATGTCCATACTTTCATATCAAGGCTTTCGTTACACTTTTCGTTACCAAACCATACATTCATTCTATAACTTCTACAGTATATCTCTCAGTATCTGACACAGGCATACTTAGACCAAAGTTCATGGTTAAACCACGCTTTTGCCACTCGAAGTTTCTTAGGATCGAATGATCCTTTAGACGTCTATCTTTGACAATTAATACTTGGCGCTACAGGTCGATGGGACCCAGGGCCTAGCTTCTCACAACCATTCGTCCTGTGCGTGTTATATTCTTTACGCGAATGGAAGGGGCCTACTGTTTAATGCCGTATCCGAAGGGCAATTTGTTATTTAAGAAGCTTTCTCAGGACAATTGTACTCTCGGATGTTTGTCAGATGTTTGCGGGAGGTGTGGCCGTGAAAAACTTTTAGGTGTTCCCGACTGGGACTCGAATCTCGAACCCCTTGCTCCATAGTACAAACCCACTTACCACTGAGGCACGGCGTCCACATCTCAATCTTTGACAATTACCATAAAAGTACCTTGTTGGACTCCTACAGATATGGTGTCCTGTCGCTTAGACAGAACTCATGAAAACGCCTTAGAGACTTGCTGCCTGTGAAAATGTATACCAGAGACGTCAACCTTTGTCTTCTTAATTAAAGTATAGAAAGAAACTGGCATTGACTTTGACCGATCGCCCTGGGATGAACCAAAGCCTGATAGCTTTCATGTAAAATAGCGCTTTGGTTCCAATAGTTGGTTCATGCCCTTGATCACCTTGAATCCTAGTGGTTCACGCATTTACTAAATGGATTTGAACTATCAGAAATGTTCTATCGCTAGTAGCCAGTTGCGTCCTCTTCAATCTGGAGAGAGATACCAACGTACTTAAACTGAAACCAATTAAACTCGTGTTGGCTTAAACAAATCCAGTAAGTATTGCCACTTGTTAGCAATACTGTGAGCCATATTTGGCTTACATAACAAGAAGTCACGTTACGATTTAAGACTTTTACAATTTCAGTCGCGTGGCCAGTTCCAAAAATTCATTCATAGATCTGCATCTGGCTTTCTATTTAAATATTCTACTGCGGGCTGCCAGTATGTAGAAACCGTCATTCTCATGTGTCACAACTGTTATGGGCTTGTAATAAAAAATTGATTTATTTGTTATTTACTCGTTTAAGTGCTCATCGTTTCCTAGAGTTTTAATGCGGATCAGCTTTTTGTGTTTTTTTGACGTCAAGCTGAACATATTAATGAGACGATGTTTATGGAATTCGATGTGGAAATAGGTACTTACATGTGTATGTGCATGAAGGAACAACAGGAATTAATTGAGGCCGACAAAGCGCATGCATACATAATTTAACCAGCTATCTACATGTGCCCAGAATCGTTTGTTAGAATCTGCTTTTGACGGAATTATGTACAAGTGCCTTAACCCTAGTTGAACCTAACTTATTTGTTGTTATAATTGGTGCAGATGGAGCCACATGGTAGTGACTGTAAAGCTCCGATTACATGGCCAACAAAATTGGTTGACTCTCTGACCTCGAAATGACGTGAGAGTTTGTCCCGAAGTGATCATGTAGTGTGAGCATCAACGTCAATTGCGATGACAGTCGCATTTCTGTGTTGACTATTGTCATTGACCATGTCATCACCCTGTCAACGCTGTGGATACACGTTGACAAATTTATTTGAATCGCGTTGATGTGCGTGACGTATAGTTGGGGCAACATTGATCTTCTCGTGTCAGACGGGTGATCATCAGCGTTTCATGTAATTCTTTGTGTGCACAGTATGCAGGCTTGGCTGGCAATCATTAGCAAAAAAGGTGTAAAACCTTTTCAATTTAGTGTCCATTTCCTTCCAAAAACGTCATTTCCATCAAAGTGCTTTGGCAGCATTGTCGAAAGCGCAAGTTGCCAAAGTTATGTGTTCGAAATCATCATTAGAATAGCACTTCATTAGCAGATCTTCATAAACGTCATTTGCGTGAAGATCATGCGTATCCATCGTCTTCTCTATCTAGTGTCAGAATCTACCATGTCTGTCAGAATCCGAACTCGGTCTCCTTGTGTGACCTTTCTCAGTTGGTGGATGTTATTCCAAATTTGAATCACTTGCTCGGTTCTCCCGTATTTTATCTGTCCTGATCTTGTCTGCAGCAGGTCAGACTTTTTTTTATTTAGTCCCAGCACATACTTGAACAGTAATCCAATATCTGGTAACTCTAACAATAGTTTGACAGTTTGAATGGATCATTTCAAATGACATTTCACTACTGACAGGTACTTCAAGTTTGTTTACAAACCTTCAACTGACAATCTGTAGTACGATGGCCTGAACTACGTAAGAATTCCTTTTGAATAGAAGCAAAGATATATTGCAAGTTCTAACCTCTTCATTAAAGCTGATTGACAGCGGGGATGATTAGCATATAACAAACAGACAGCACTGTCGAAACAAATCACGTTTTTGACAAGTGTCACTGTTGCATTCTTCTTTCACTGCCGTGACTCAGAACTAAGTTCAATGACAAGATTCTCCATCAAAAACGAAAAGAATACATTCTTACAATGAACGTATTCGTGTTGATGAAATTGTTGCATAAATTGAATACAATCGTTGCACGTCACTGACATATTGATTGACGGAAATGCTTGCATGTTTCTATATTCCTTGACACTGCTCTGTCACTTAAGTCACAATGTATTTGACATTTCCAATTGTCATTTCACATACCTACGACGATAACTGTCACAGAATGTATAAACTGTCACCCCTTCTCGTATGTACAACCTCCATCGTATCGTAAACACTTCGGACTAAACTCCCACCTTGCCGTAGGGGTGGGGGGACTATGAAAAAAAAAAAACGTATCCTAATTGCAAAGCCTTTTTAAAATTGCCATTTAACCATCGGATTTCCCAGTGGACACTATTTACCCCGCAGTAACACGTTCCAACGAAATCACCAAAGCAATCAGGACAAAGTAAATTCTCATTTGGAAATTTTCGCACACAAAACCAGTCCATAGAGCCGACCTTTATGAAAGTGGGCGAGGGTCCTTTCATCTACCGCATCCACCATCATGAATACCAATTACGCTCCTCGCTGATATGAAAATCATATTAATTCCGAACGAAAGCACTTGCAACGGCTTCCAAAACCAATTCGACGAGCCATCGGAACGGTGTGGGGTAACCTTTAAAAAAATGTCCTTATTAAAATCTCCACTCGTTATCCTTGTGCATTTTATATTTCTACCGAAACCGAAGACACACGCACACAAAAACCGAAATAACCAACACCTCCCCAGAGAGGAGGGAGAGGTCCTTGCCTACACCAGGGCAGCTGGAACCCTGCCAACTTGGTGGATAGGGTGGGGCCTTGTTGATTCTATGTTGCGCGTTCATTCTTCCCACACACACACATACATTTCAACACAAATTAATAAGCTAATTGTGGTCCTATTTTATTAACATCTTCTTCTCTTCCATTACAGAATGAATATCCTTGCGGCCGTTAGCATTTTACTGGTGACCATTTTGGCGTTCCAGACGACAGTGATTAATGGGGCCAAAAGCTTGGCCGAGTACAAACAAAACTCATCGCCCAAGGAGCACTTGGCCGTTGAAGCACCACCACCATCCCCGGCAACGGCCAATACTGGAGATGTCCTCATTCGCAGCGGTCGTGGAGCGAAGTCATCCAATCAAGGATCGGAGACAGTTGGTGTTGGTAAGCGGGGAAAAAATAGTAAAAAACTTAACAAAAGCACGCACTTAGAAAATCCTAACGCACCAGCAACATCTGCACAAAGCACGTCCTCGGACACAAACAGTCAGCCAGACCAAACGGAGCCAAAGCATCAGCAAACATCTGCATCCTCATCTGCACATCAGCACAACAATAAGCCAAAACAAAGGCAAATGCTCAGATCACAACAGCATCAGACACATGTCAAGCGTGGTGGTGGGGGTAACGCCAAGGCGGTGGCTGCCGAGAAGAAAACCGAGGAACAGAAACGTAAGTAGCACACAGTGGGCGGCTGGGTGGTTGGGTTTGTGTTGCGCAAGGACTACTAAAAGGTTTTTGATGTACGCAACGTAGAAATGTGTTTCTTTAGAAAATTTTTGTCATAGGAATGTTTTTTTTTTCTTTCCTTTTTTATTCACTACGAGTACCTGGTGTTGGAATTTAGCGCTGGCTGCGTTCATCAATCAATCCATTAGCATGTCATTGCGGACGTCATTTCTTTTCATGGTAATTCCGTGAAGTGGGATGAGGTTGGAGCTGTCAGTGTTAAATGAAAATCGGAGTTTTTAATTGCGTGGAATGTCCTTTTGGTGACGTATTGAATGGGTTCTTTTTTTAGTTCCTTAATTTCTAAAATAGGTGTGAGGTACAGTCGCTTTTTGATAGCACAGCCCTTAACTGGCTCTAAAGCTGTAAGCTTGTTTAAAATTGGCTCGCAACCATACCTAGAAGCATCCCCAATACGACTAAAAGCTGCAATTGCATCCTGTGTTGGGTTGAGTTTGATTAGGTGGTTGTCCTCGATCAGCAAGGACACATTTCGACCAAAGGAAGGTGCTCCAGCACCGGAGACCCATGTATATCGAAACTTCCCAAATAGCACAGAAGGCAGTACAAACAGCTTAAAGCAGTTTGACCCATTGACGAAGCTTTTTATTTTGCGTAGTCTAGCTAGATCTTGAAAAACCTCGACCTAACCTAACACCCTTGGGGCTTTCCTTCCTTACGATAAGGCAAGACAGCTACACAGAAGATGTGCCAGGGTTTTCTCCTCTTCCTTGTGTCTACAGCTTCGGCAGAAATCTTTGAAGAATACGCATCAAGCCTTCTGGTATGTCTGCCACCCTGAGACCGCCAACTATCTTACTTAGATTTGTCCTGTTGACGAAATAATAAGTCTACTGGTTTTCCCATAATCCAGCTCTGGTCAGATTTGTTTTCATTTATTTTGAATGCTGAACGCTTCTATCTTAAGCGGAATAGCTGGTCTCAAGTTTGATATAATCTCTGTTATGTGCAGTGAGTGTATCCATTTGTTGATGTTGGTAGCTAAAAGTCCGGTTTGTGACCTCTTCTTTGGGTCCATCTCGACCGCAGAAAGAAGAGCATTTAAGACTAATTTTGGGAGATTAATCATCTGGAATTTGAACAGATCCTACAACTAACATCAGGAAAATAGATGGAGATCACTAGCTCAAAAAGATCATAAGCAACGTGGGGTCCAAGAGATAGTGTTTAGTATACGACCTAGAAGATGACCAAATGTCAGCTTGAAGGTCCACCAAAAATATCAATTTCGACAACCTTGCCACTTTAGATGCTCAAGACTTGAACTAAAGACCACTTTTCTGCTACACATAGTTCTACAAAAGCCTCTGATAAATGAAAAGGTTTAGGGATTATTAGACCAGTTATAGGGACGGGAAATTGACAACTTCGGATGATGTCAAAACCTCAACATATGACAGCATAAATTGTCAAGTTCAGCTCTGACTAGTGGTTTCAATCTAACTGACTCGTTATTGAGAAAATTGTTTTTGAACCAAGGTCTCGACTAACTAAGATATCTGTCGTTCAGGTCCTTTTCCAATTCAGTCGATATCTTTCACCACAGCGACAGGCCTCCGAACTTTAATGCCTAGATGCCTCAAACTAACATAGCTCAAGGCAATCAGTCCAAGAACTTTTTGCTCTAAGCAACCGTAAACGACCTCAACTACTTTTGTCACAACTTGTGCTTCTGCATCATAAAGGACACCAAAGCTAGATAAACCATTGTCTGTAAACACACCATTGTCTGTAAACACTGCTACAGTCAGGCTCTTTTGAGCACCAGGGTCAACCCTGATTGCAGAGCCACCTAAGGTAAAGACTCTTAAAAGACTAAGTTTGAGTTTGATCCTTTCTCGCGATTATGATGAAATAGCCCTCAAAATATCGGAAAAGTTTAAAGGCTCCACTGAATCCATCCAAGAAGTTTAGATGACAAAGTATGTTTGGTCCGAATGCCTCCAACAATGTACAGCCCTTCATAATGGATTGAACCTCCCTTCCGTTTTTCTGTAATGCCTTCCACTCCTTGATCCGCTTCAGATCGTCTACCATCAAATCCATTCCCTTATGTTCCAACGACCCCAAGTCATGGATTTTGTTTTATTTTTCAATAGCGCTGCAGTCTTTCCGTCCTTTAGTCCTACCTTTGTTCCCTTTCTCAAGACTCATATTCCTTTCCTTGAAGCCCTGGTCTTACATCTATTGGGATGTATCTCAAAGCTTGTTGGAAACTGTCAAATGGTCTTATAACCTAGAAATTACGTGAAGTCGATGTTCAAGTCTTTGGGTTCTAAAAACAGATCCAAGCGCTCCTTACCTCCAATAGCCTTAGCAATGAGATTTTATGGCCTAAACGTTCTCATATCAACAACATCCGATCGCCTAAAGGCCTCTGTTGGAACCAGAAAAATGGACCAAACAGGCACTCATCATTCTCCTTGAACCACCACCCTTCCCACAAGACACCCAGCTCCAACTTATTTTTAGGATAAGATTCGATTATCCCGATTCAGCAGTCCCCTGTGACAGGAGTAATTAACTTATGCCCTGAAGTAATTCCCCTTTGGGAACTAATTCAACATAAAACTGATTTGACATTTTTTAACCGCACCTCCGGGACCAGTACACACCAGTACCCACCTCTCTAGCCCTTCGTATTTATAGATTCATAAATATTAATTCGAAGCATTTACCTTTTTCAATTCTTCCTTCGCGAACCCAAATCAAGTCATAACCGCAAAACTTTTTTCGCATTAACACTCCGCTAAAGGCTGCTGATCCCGTTCGGACCTGTCAAAGGATATGCCTAGCTACGCGGCGCACTCCAATCATACCAACTTGACGCGCGTCCCATAACACAACTCCATGGCTGCCGCCGCCGCAAACCTTTGGCTGAGATCTCCATGTCCATGAGTGACATTTCTCGTTTCGTGAAACGCCCCCTGGAGGATATATCCTTGACGCGAGTCAAAAAATTCTGTTTACTCAAAAATGCATTTCATTCAAAATTAATTCATCACCAGCAACAACCAACAACAGCGAAACGAAAAAGGATTAAATCCGGGCTTTCAAAAGGACGAACACACATTCGTCCGACATGAAGGTTCTGCCGCCGCTGGCAAAGGTCCCTTTTCGTCCTTTTCCTGCTGCCGACTGGACACATAATAATACAAAATGTAATTTAATAATAATGAAAGTATGGCCGCTAGCGAGCGAGCCTATTGTTTCCGTCGTCCTCGTCGTCAGGGCAGGCAGTTTGTTAACCTAACGATTCGAACCCGATTTCCCTGTTGTCCTGGTTTACAGCGCCGCCGTTGTTTTTGTAGGCCGCGCTGTCTGTTGTTGTCGTCGCGTAATTAACCGTCAGTGATTCGAGGATGTTTCAGACTTTTTTCTCTCTCTCTCTCTCTCTCTCGCCCTCTGCGGTGTTTTTGTTGGTTCATATGGCTGGGTTAAGTCCTGTGAACTCTATTTGTCAGTTAAAGACTTTTTATCCTTTTTTGTTTGTGTGTTTGTGTGCATGCAGGGGAGGGGGGGATACACCATAAATTACAGTCAATTCCATTGTGGCAGAGTATGCCGTATAAATTGGATGAATCATGGGATGGTAGGCAGATGTTCGTCCCCGATGGTGATTCTCGACGGACGACGGACGTACATGTATGCGGGACTGGAGATTGTAATTGAAGGGTTGACGGTGGGCGGATGCGCACGGCACAGGGCGGTTGTTTGTTTAACAGAATAGTTAAAGTTTTAGGTACACAAATGGATGGAAAATGACAGGAAAAAAAGCGAAAACGGTTTCATGAATTTATTACTGCATTGATGGGCGAGGGTGTGTAGTGAAAAATATGGGTTTGCGCAAAGGATTAAAGAGGGTCCTTTAACAGAGTGCCACAAGTATAAATATTGTAGGAAATCCGCAAATAGAAATCTGCTGCTATAGTCAAGACTTAACAAAATATTTATAACCGAATGGATACAAAGCAAATATGTTGGTAATAACTTTGATGATTCGCAGGAATTCCTGTGAGTAGTGGTAGAAGCAAACAAGGATATTAGTCAACAAAGTTTAGAACCTTTCTGTGCTGAGTAAACTTCGGTGTCGATGAAAATACTTTTATTGATTTTATTGTTTCATAAAAATCCCTATGGACTGAAAAAAATGAGGTTTATGGTTGTTAAAATGGAGGATGATGAAGGGTGGACAAATCCCGAGGATTTCCTCGGCAACCTTTCGAAAGTTAAACAGATAAAGTGGTGTTCAATGAAAATACAAGTATTTAGCGCGACAGGTCCACAGGTCCAGGGCTTGCTATTCGAATTGTTTGTGTTATATTCTTTACACTTCTAGAAAGGATCTGCCGACAAATGCCGTGTTCAAAGGACAATGTTTTGTATAGGGAAGCACTTTTGGTTTGAGGTTTGTTTGTCACTGACGTGAGAATGATGTCCTCTGCTGAACTGCACCATAGGCATCAGACTTATAAGCATCGCCCCTGTCTTATGTGGCTGTTCACACAGAATTGACGGACTGAATTTTTTGTTTGACATTCGCATGGTAGTCCTGTTTAAACACTTTGACATTTTCCAACGTCAAAAAAAATCCAAGAAATTTCTGAAAATCTGTTATGGCATGTCACTTCTCCGCTTCCGCCATTGCCTATAAACGTCAAACAAAATCCAGTCCGACAATCCTGTGTGCTAACAGTATACGAGAGCTAACTTTTATTTCTTATTTTTCAAAACAGGTTCCATTTTGAATTCAGTGTTTGACATCCATCTGGGTGACCAAAGACTGGCTGTGATCAAAGACTGTTGATAGGATGTAGTTCACAAAAGCTAGGTGGCGTTACTTAAGTCTATCACACCAGTGAAGTTGCAGACAAAATAATCACAGTACAATGCGCATTCAGATCGATACCAACCACAAACTTCTATCATCCCTGTCAAGCCCGTGCTTCTATTCAGTATGAAGAATGGATTTTAGTCAATTAAGGGCCATACTGACTTAACCAACACTTTTGCAGTCAAGAAAAGTTTGAGAAGACCAAAGTCTGACGTCTTTGAATTTCGTACTTCAATCAGTAAAAAGTGATGCCAACTTCATATATAATTCTGAAAACGTATCAACTGAACGAGATTTTCTGGCTCAGGCATAGGCTTTAAAAAACTTTCCACTTCGAGAGTCCAAACCTACATATAGGTACTTGAATCCATAAGAGTCTGTCTGCTGAATGGGCTTTCTGTCAAGAGACACCCTAGTCCTATCCTTTTTGGTCATAGTTCCACCAGCTTTGACATTTTTTTCAGTTGTTTTGAATCTTAGTGCTAGGATTCTGTGTTCTTTTATGAATATCGTGTCCTTATAGGATTCGCGGCATTGCGATTGAACATTGCATCACTGATGGGGCTCCAGCTTTATGTCATTTGCTCATGCGTTCCAACTTTGTTTAAGTACGATGTTGTAGCGTAGGCATTAGAATATAACACGTTCCCCGTCTTCCATGGTTTTAGTGCAGCTAGGGCGGTGGAACCTACTGTTCGTGTTCAAACACACCCTTAAGGTGATCTGTGACCATCTAGATCAGCTTAGCTCTTCATGTTACCTGTCGATGTTTGTGTGTCTGTGATGGTGTGTTTGTGATGGTTTTGTGTGTCTGTCTATCTAGCTTGAATAATGGACAGATCATTGTGATATTCACTGTCTTTCTACCGCCGAAGAGTATCACTTCGTTTTATACAAAAGCCATTCGTTTAGGATCCTTATAGGGCTCTTAGGAGTCAAACATTTTCTTGCTGTGTACTCGACTCTTGAAAATTCACTTAACGAAATAGTTGTCCTTGAAATGCCCCCTTTACTTTCCACTGTCCCTTACTCCTTTGCACTTGCCTTTAAAGGTTATATGTGTAATATCCTCTATGATGGCTTACTCAGAACGAGCAACAACCGAACCAGACGTGAGTCTTCTCCACTATCGACCCCAAATGACCCAACTCCGAATCATGTTTAAAAAAGCGCCTAACTGCATGGTCTTAGCGTGTTTTTCAAGGTCTCACTGGTTAAATGGTTCCAGCTCCAGGAGATGAATGCTGTCATAAATGACTTAAAGGATCGTGAAAATCCCATCTCTCAGCGCAATTCTTGCAGGATATTCTGTTTCTGCGTATCTTAAGCACTCACGAGCTTGGCTGACGCTTCGGTGCGAGTATTGGAAACAAAAAATTTTTCAGTCCAAAAATTTGTGTATGAATGGGTTAACCACAACCCATCGAGCCACCTACCCATATCGTGAAAATCCCATCTCTTAGCGCAATTCTGGCAGGATATTCTGTTTCTGCGTATCCCAAGCACAAACGGGCTTGGCTGACGCTTCGGTGCGAGTATTGGAAACAAAAAATTTTTCAGTCCAAAAATTTGTGTATGAATGGGTTAACCACAACCCATCGAGCCACCTACCCATTTCGTGAAAATCCCATCTCTTAGCCCAATTCTCGCAGGATATTCTGTTTCTGCGCATCCCAAGCACAAACGGGCTTGGCTGACGCTTCGGTGCGAGGATTCGAAAAAAAAAAATTTCGGTCCAAAAATTTTGTGTGTGAATGGGTTAACCACAACCCATCGAGCCACCTACCCATATCGTGAAAATCCCATCTCTTAGCCCAATTCTCGCAGGATATTCTGTTTCTGCGTATCCCAAGCACAAACGGGCTTGGCTGACGCTTCGGTGCGAGTATTGGAAACAAAAAATTTTTCAGTCCAAAAATTTGTGTATGAATGGGTTAACCACAACCCATCGAGCCACCTACCCATATCGTGAAAATCCCATCTCTTAGCCCAATTCTCGCAGGATATTCTGTTTCTGCGTATCCCAAGCACAAACGGGCTTGGCTGACGCTTCGGTGCGAGCATTGGAAACAAAAAATTTTTCAGTCCAAAAATTTGTGTATGAATGGGTTAACCACAACCCATCGAGCCACCTACCCATATCGTGAAAATCCCATCTCTTAGCGCAATTCTGGCAGGATATTCTGTTTCTGCGTATCCCAAGCACAAACGGGCTTGGCTGACGCTTCGGTGCGAGTATTGGAAACAAAAAATTTTTCAGTCCAAAAATTTGTGTATGAATGGGTTAACCACAACCCATCGAGCCACCTACCCATATCGTGAAAATCCCATCTCTTAGCTCAATTCTGGCAGGATATTCTGTTTCTGCGTATCCCAAGCACAAACGGGCTTGGCTGACGCTTCGGTGCGAGTATTGGAAACAAAAAATTTTTCAGTCCAAAAATTTGTGTATGAATGGGTTAACCACAACCCATCGAGCCACCTACCCATATCGTGAAAATCCCATCTCTTAGCCCAATTCTCGCAGGATATTCTGTTTCTGCGTATCCCAAGCACAAACGGGCTTGGCTGACGCTTCGGTGCGAGGATTAGAAAAAAAAAATTTTCGGTCCAAAAATTTGTGTATGAATGGGCTAACCATAGCTCATCGAGCCACCTACCCATATCGTGAAAATCCCATCTCTTAGCCCAATTCTCGCAGGATATTCTGTTTCTGCGCATCCCAAGCACAAACGGGCTTGGCTGACGCTTCGGTGCGAGGATTCGAAAAAAAAAAATTTCGGTCCAAAAAATTTGGTTGTGAATGGGTTAACCACAGCCCATCGGGCCACCTACCCATATCGTGAAAATCCCATCTCTTAGCCCAATTCTCGCAGGATATTCTGTTTCTGCGTATCCCAAGCACAAACGGGCTTGGCTGACGCTTCGGTGCGAGTATTGGAAACAAAAAATTTTTCAGTCCAAAAATTTGTGTATGAATGGGTTAACCACAACCCATCGAGCCACCTACCCATATCGTGAAAATCCCATCTCTTAGCCCAATTCTCGCAGGATATTCTGTTTCTGCGTATCCCAAGCACAAACGGGCTTGGCTGACGCTTCGGTGCGAGTATTGGAAACAAAAAATTTTTCAGTCCAAAAATTTGTGTATGAATGGGTTAACCACAACCCATCGAGCCACCTACCCATATCGTGAAAATCCCATCTTTTAGCCCAATTCTCGCAGGATATTCTGTTTCTGCGTATCCCAAGCACAAACGGGCTTGGCTGACGCTTCGGTGCGAGTATTGGAAACAAAAAATTTTTCAGTCCAAAAATTTGTGTATGAATGGGTTAACCACAACCCATCGAGCCACCTACCCATATCGTGAAAATCCCATCTCTTAGCCCAATTCTCGCAGGATATTCTGTTTCTGCGTATCCCAAGCACAAACGGGCTTGGCTGACGCTTCGGTGCGAGTATTGGAAACAAAAAATTTTTCAGTCCAAAAATTTGTGTATGAATGGGTTAACCACAACCCATCGAGCCACCTACCCATATCGTGAAAATCCCATCTCTTAGCCCAATTCTCGCAGGATATTCTGTTTCTGCGTATCCCAAGCACAAACGGGCTTGGCTGACGCTTCGGTGCGAGTATTGGAAACAAAAAATTTTTCAGTCCAAAAATTTGTGTATGAATGGGTTAACCACAACCCATCGAGCCACCTACCCATATCGTGAAAATCCCATCTCTTAGCCCAATTCTCGCAGGATATTCTGTTTCTGCGTATCCCAAGCACAAACGGGCTTGGCTGACGCTTCGGTGCGAGTATTGGAAACAAAAAATTTTTGAGTCCAAAAATTTGTGTATGAATGGGTTAACCACAACCCATCGAGCCACCTACCCATATCGTGAAAATCCCATCTCTTAGCCCAATTCTCGCAGGATATTCTGTTTCTGCGTATCCCAAGCACAAACGGGCTTGGCTGACGCTTCGGTGCGAGTATTGGAAACAAAAAATTTTTCAGTCCAAAAATTTGTGTATGAATGGGTTAACCACAACCCATCGAGCCACCTACCCATATCGTGAAAATCCCATCTCTTAGCCCAATTCTCGCAGGATATTCTGTTTCTGCGTATCCCAAGCACAAACGGGCTTGGCTGACGCTTCGGTGCGAGTATTGGAAACAAAAAATTTTTCAGTCCAAAAATTTGTGTATGAATGGGTTAACCACAACCCATCGAGCCACCTACCCATATCGTGAAAATCCCATCTCTTAGCCCAATTCTCGCAGGATATTCTGTTTCTGCGTATCCCAAGCACAAACGGGCTTGGCTGACGCTTCGGTGCGAGTATTGGAAACAAAAAATTTTTCAGTCCAAAAATTTGTGTATGAATGGGTTAACCACAACCCATCGAGCCACCTACCCATATCGTGAAAATCCCATCTCTTAGCCCAATTCTCGCAGGATATTCTGTTTCTGCGTATCCCAAGCACAAACGGGCTTGGCTGACGCTTCGGTGCGAGTATTGGAAACAAAAAATTTTTCAGTCCAAAAATTTGTGTATGAATGGGTTAACCACAACCCATCGAGCCACCTACCCATTTCGTGAAAATCCCATCTCTTAGCCCAATTCTCGCAGGATATTCTGTTTCTGCGCATCCCAAGCACAAACGGGCTTGGCTGACGCTTCGGTGCGAGGATTCGAAAAAAAAAAATTTCGGTCCAAAAATTTTGTGTGTGAATGGGTTAACCACAGCCCATCGGGCCACCTACCCATATCGTGAAAATCCCATCTCGTAGCGCAATTCTCGCAGGATATTCTGTTTTTGCGTATAACAAGCACAAACGAGCTTGGCTGACGCTTCCGTGCGAGTATTGGAAACAAAAAAATTTTCAGTCCAAAAAAGTGTCATTAATTAGGTTACACATACGCCACCGGACCAGCTATAATAAAACCTGGGATTTTAAACAAAATATCACACTAAGCTTCAGTTGAAGTAGCATTGTCGTATTGAAGCCTTACTCAAGCCAGAGTACTGCCTCGTCGGCTCCCGCCTAAAACCATGACCTACTCACAGACACAATCGGCCATAAAAATCGAATTTTCTATCCAACAAATTTTTCCCCTCATTAACGCTCAGCGAACTGGCTTCAGTTAAAAGACTTTTCAGGCTTAGCTGTAGGCTTAGAATGAACCCCTTACCACCAAAACCAATTCTAATACCTTACTGTGTACTTAAATGAGATTAGAAGTACCCTGTGCCTAGTTTGCATCACTTATACGGTTGCATGTATCCAAGCTGTGAGCTCTTTTGGAACTGTCCTCTTAGAAATCCATCCTTAGGAGCCACTTTCCAATCAATATGATCAAGCAGCCACTGTATTCCTCACATATGGCAGGCTGGTTTCGAAACTCAACTTAGTACGTCGTAGGACCCGTTTCGAATGGATGTTAAGTCGATCCTGCATCCTGCCTATACAAAATGTATGCATGACTGGACTTTTTATTGGAAACACATGTACCGCCTCAAATCGAGCCTATTTTCAAGGAGTCAACATAAATTTTAATGATTGACTCATTTCTGTTGTTTTTATCGACTCAGTCCCGCTCATATTCTCGGTTTCCATTCCCAAACATCGACCAAAAAAAAAAACTAATAATAACAATAAACATTCCCTTAGTTACTGATATCTAATCCAAGCGTCAGGAACCTAATCACACACAAAGCGAAAAAAAAAAAAGGAATAGAAACACAAACGACTTGCGTCATATTAATTTCACTTGATTTCATTCCCAATTCGCAGAGGCTATTCCACATTATTTTATTGCTCCTTTATTGGGACACTTTTTCCACACTAAGCCCGCCAGCTAGCTACCCAAAAAGCTTCGTTCGAACGAGAGAGAAAAATCACACAAGCTATTATAGTAAATGAAGAATAAATGAAACCCATCGGGTAGAAGGACGACTCCAAGTCTACACATGGAGCGATACATCCTCGTACTCTCGTATCTTATGGCAGAAAAGGAGAAAAAAAAAATTCCAATTTCTAAGTGAAGCAAACAAAAACCCCAACACACATACACAGACTCTCGTATAAGCAAGGAAAATTCATTTGTAGGACTCCCTGCGGGAGGACCATCGTCAAAAATTCCTTATTAATAAAACATCAACCTTGTGTAACCCACCTCCTTCCACACGGGCGTTCGTATGTCAGTCAAGTTGTACACTGTACCGGAGGGGTGTACTATGTTACCATAGAGCATTGCGTCTGGTGTCTAAGTCGTCGTCGCTACTGAACGCATTATCTCGGAGCTAGGAAAATCCTGATAAAAGCTACGAAGTAGCCCTCCTGCTACTGCTCCTGTACCTTGAAATTTTCTATCATTCTCATGCTCCGAACGATATTTTCCAATCTTTCCCCTTGTGCCGTTTTGTTGTCCTGAATGAGATTTTATTTTTTTTTTTTTTTTCTGGCAGGAGAACGTTGTTGTTTGCATGGCTTTGGGCCAAAGAATTTGTATCCCATGTCGAGTTATACTACGTACGCATGTATGTGTGCATGTAAGTGTGTTGAAGAAGGTTTTTTGATGTTTTTTTCTCTGTTGTTTGGTCGAAGAATGATTTCATCCATAAATGATGGATCGAAAATGTTAAATTATGTAAAATATTTCCAACCGGCACTCGTTATGGAACGAGAAAGGGAGCATTTGAACCTTTACGCAGTTAAGGACGAAACAAAAAAACTGGGAGTGTGTGCCTTGAAGAAACATTCTCGAGAAGCACTACTTTCTTGTATAGATGGACCTTTACCTATCGGCGTTACTGGTTTTACTGGTACTAGCGCTCTCCGGTACCGGATGACTGTGGGAAGTTAACAGTGATGAAGCGTTGCTATCAGTCTCAGCATTGGATGTGGATTGGATAGGAGGAGGGACTTCACCTTGTTTCTGGACTAGTCCCTGGACAAGTCTTTTTGTAGTGTTCTTTTGTTTTTATGGTCGACAAGCTGGTTAGACTCCCCGATCACATACCGAAGGGTTCCAAGCCTGGAGGTTGAGCTTGTATTCATAAAGGGATTTTGAGTCTGAGTGTGGGGATCCTGGTCAAAGTATGACAAGGAAGGAATAAACTTTTGCAAAGACCTAAGGAATACTATGAACGATTCTTGGTTTGGTGGTTGTCCCCTCTCAGCAGGGACGCACTTCGACCAGAGGAAGGTCCATTGTGATACCACACCGCGGACCACTTGGCATAGGAGGCAGGGTAACGTGTTTCGGTGTGAACCCATGCCGAAGATGTACACTTGTTTCGCTGCTCTTTATTCTGCTTAAGTCTGGTCTAGCGACATCGTTGAAATCTGTGAAGTACTCGCCTAGGGTTTTACTTTTGGGAATCGATAGGCCAGGACAGGTGCACAGGAGATATGCCGTGGTTTCCTCCTCTTTCTTATCTCTGTAGCCTTGTACAGAAATCGCTGAAGGGAGCACCGAATTTGCTGGCGTGCCTGCGTACCATACAGTGCCCGTGAAGGCATCAACTATCTTTCTTAGAATTGTCCTATTGACAGAGAGAAGTCTACTACTTTTCCTGAAATTCAGTTCTGGCCAAATTTGTTTGGAATAGCTGGGGTATGTAGTTGGAACTTTATCGTTTTAATAGGTGCTGACGGCTCCCCCTATTATCAGGAAGGAGCCTCTTCACCTTCCCTATCTAGCTCGTTCGCTTTGCAGTTGCCTAGAATACCCTTGTGACCTGGAACCCAGCACAGGGATACGTCGCACCTTACGGCGATCTCGTTGAGAGTTTCTCTACCAACTTGGATCGAATTATTGGAGATCCAAGGCTTTTATCGCAGCATGACTGTCTATATAGGAAACTAAAACGCTGCATTCTATCGAGTTAATCGAAAGCCAGGTTGCGGCTTCACAGACCGCGGTGACTTCTGCTTGAAAAACGCTACAGACCACACCTGTTCCAGACGCTGTCTTTGATCCATCTGTGTAGATTTCTGTCGCAGATTCGTTTAGGTCTATATCCAATGTGAAATCCGGGGCCGGAGACCCCAGTTTGGGCCCATACCCTTCCTACATGAGTAAAGGGCTATAGAGGCCTTCCTTGCACGGTCTTGAATCTTCAGTTTCCGACTTAGTTTCTTGACGAGAATAACCCCTAGATATCTGGCGTGAACCACAATTTTCAGCTCAATACCCTTGACTCTAGGGGGAGATAGGCATGGTTTTGTGTACCTTCTTGTGAATAGTACTAGTTCCGTTTTCGACGGGTTAACTCTGAGACGAACACTGTCAGTTCATTTTACGAGTATATTCAGAGCAGATCCCTAATTGTAAGAAGGATATCGGTACCGCAATGTACTCCGCGTAAGCTACAACACTGAAGCGTCCATTACTCAGAGTTATGCACTACCATTAGCCACAGTACTGGTTATAATACTCCGCCTTGGGAGTGCAGAAGGATTGGAGTGTGCAAACCACACCCTTGAATCCAAGGACCCAACATTTACCATTGTACAGTCCTACTTTACAAGGACAATGAGATTTCAACAAAGCAAAACTCCAGGATATTGAATTTACTGAAATTCATTGGGACTACAAGTGGTGGAAAGGATAACGATATGTCATCATTGTTCCTAACCTAACCTCATTTGTTTGCTCACGAAAAAGAACTCAAATCGTTTTTTTTTTTTTACAAATTGTATTACAATTACATTTTCTTATTTTTTTTTTTATTACAGAATCTACTTGCCGCTATGCAAAGAGTGCTTGGACCGAATGCGATACTAAAACTAACTCCCGATCAAGGACACTAACTTTGAAGAAGGGCGAATCCAACTGCCTTCAAACAAGAACCATCCAGAAGAAATGCAAGAAAGGTGAGTACACACAGGCATAGATATTTATGTGTAGGATCCCTGTAGGATATTGTATAATATTGCCATTCGTCCTTCTCGTATTTCTAAGTCATCGCAGTTCTTCCTGACCTTTCCGCTCGTTGAACACCCGCGTAGCTCTAGCACTTTTGTGGAACATTGGCATTCACATCGCAGACGGCTCTCGTGGCAACTTGTTGGTTGTTGAGCTTTCAGTCGGAAAAAATTACAAATATTTGACACGCCAAGTCCGTAAAGGACACAGAGTCTAGCTTCTCACAACCATCAGTGCTGTACGTGATATATTTTTCATATGAATGGCCCTTCCATGACCTGCTGTTCATTGCTATGTCCAAAGTATATCCTCTCAGACGCTCGAAAACCTCGATATTACTGAGGCACGGTTCCCATATGGACTCCGTCTTAGCTCCTGGTTTCATGCTATTCTAGATCATCCATATCTTAAGCTGTTTCACTATGTACAGGGTGACCAGATAAGAACGATAGGAAAACAAATTCAAATGAAACAACAACGGTGTTAGGTATAAAATTGATTCTGGCGTTATTTTGAAGCTACCTTCATGCCATTATGTGTCGAATAGCACATCACTCAAATGACCGCCTCGGCTTGGCTGGCTTTGCTTCAAGCTGTCGGTCGAATATCTTCGGCAATAGCATCTCGAATGTGTCCCAAGCGGTTGGCTTATAAGCGTAGACTAAGGACTTGACGTGTCAAGTGATCATGATCGCGGCGGCCAATTGATGAACGCTCGCCAGTCGCGAAATGTCCTCTTCACATCTACAGGAGTTGCGTGGCTTGTATAGCATGTAGTTCCGTCTTGGTGGAACCACAGCTCAGATTTTTCGACGTTGTCACGCTCTGGCCACAGAACGGTTAATATTCCTCTATATGTACCTGCGACCATTGACGGCAACGCTGTCTCCTTCCTGATTTCGAAAGAAATAAGGTCCGACGATGCCGCATGCCATGAACCGCACCAAACAGTCAATCTTTGTGGATGCATTGATGCTTGGTCGAACACTTGTGCATTGTGTTCACTCCATATCCTTGTTGACACATCCACTCAGCCAAAAATGGGCCTTGTCCGAGAAAATGATTTTTTGTTCAAGATCCGAATCTCGGGCCAAATGATCGTCAATTGTTGTGTCAACACAATCTTATACGGATGTAGGCCAAAATCCAACCACAAAAGAAGCCGGGTTGACCCTCTGGCGATGTCTCTCTTAGTTCTTAAGCTTTTCACACATCCAAGTCTTAGGATACACTCTCAGCACATTGTTGCGATCCTTAAATAAGAATCGCCTGTCTATCATGACACCTACTTTTCGTTCTGAAAACTCCTTATAGATCCAAGCTCCAAATATATGATAGGAACACCCGACCACAATAGTTGAGATCATCATCAAATGAGAACCACTGGTGTCATGTCTCGTATAGTTCTGCTGCGCCTACCAACTCCAAGCCTTCACAGTCTTCTTCTCTTTCGATGTGTGAGGTTCGCATACGCCATACGCCACCGAACCAGCTAGCATTCGATGTACATTATGTTGAATGTGTTCCTCCAACCGCTTGGTATGCCTCTTGTTTAGTTGAGTCTACACACAGGTCAAGAAGGCTTTTAGGACATCCTCTTCCTATTACAGCCTCTTGTCCTTAAATTTGACTACAAAACTTATCGGATCTGTGCTCCCTTTCGTACCTTGATTGCAACTAGAGATTCTATCTTGGATATCCAATGTACTAAGCAGCATGTCTTCTGTCGACGGGATCATTGTCACTGTTAAGACCGTTTTAACTCTGAGATCTGCCTTTGGCATGGAAAGTGCATACCAACATCTCTTCCTGAATAAACCTGAGCTTCTACTCTTTCTTAGATCCGCAAACCCACAGCCTAATGATCTTTTACACAAAGCGCTTCCTATTTGTGGATCAAAAACTTTACCGTGTTCGGATTCCAGAAGTGTAGCGTTCCTTGATTTTGAATATAGCATCGATGGCAGCAAGTCCTAAATCCAACTAAGAAATCCAACCAACTTTCGCCCTTAATTTGACCTTAACAACTCCTAAGGACGACATTTCTCTAGATTACACAAGTTCCACTGAAAGTCCTAACTAGGTCGCCAACAAAGCCTTAACCAATCCAATTGCAATTTCAACATATCCTTGCCCACACATACAGCAGTACCCATACTCGCCTTTCAATTGACCATGCTTGACAAGAATGATTTATGCCTCAATGACTTTGCATAGAATAATTACCACCGAAAGCCGCTTCTCAACAAGTTTTGCTCCTCGAAAACCCAAATTAACCTACCCATAAACTTTTCTCATAATGGTGTACCCATCATGCAAAAGTTCAGCCATAACTTCCGTGTTATACGAGTAGAGGTACTCGCACTGTGTATGCAGCATAGCCAACTGCTGCTTCACCAGAACACACTAAAACTCCTTGCCATGATGCATGGGGATATCGGTAAGCGGAAAATCCTTTCGTGTGCTCTCTGGTGCGAGGAAAGTGAAACATGCATTACACTAAGTGCAATCCTGCAAAAGTAATGACCTTCCAAAAACAACGGAAACAGCTCCGGAGAAAGATGCTCATGCACTCAAGGACTCTATGTCACACGGTGATGGCATTAAGCCCACAACTGAGCCGTGAGTACATACATATGTATGTATATGGATGCATGTTGTTGGATCTTTCACTTTTAATTCCAAACATCCCAGAGTCGTCCCCCACCATCAGAAGGGTGTTCCTTCCAAAAGTTTAAGCCTCGAGAATATCGCATTTACGTAACGCGTCCGTCCGCGCACAAAAGAGCTACGAAAACAAAACTTTTTGAAAAGTAAAAGGGCTTAAAACAAAATATGTATGTGTGCCAGGAAGTGTGCCATTTCTACAGGAAATAACCACACATAAGCACCCATCAGCATGAGCGGCTGCTCTGACAAAAAGGAAAACGAAACCGAACCAAACCGAACCCGCGCTCAGCAGGATGTGAAAATGAAAACGTGAAAAGTGAAAGAGTTCAGCGAAAAAAAAAAAAGCGCTCCGACAGCAGCATTTTCCAGGATCCTATTGCTTCGGTAAGTCAGCCAGCCAGCCAACAGGAATTACCCTAGAGGATATGCGGCCATGTATAGCGTAGGTAAAGTGTAGCAAAGTCTCACTTCCTGCAGCCTCCGAGAAGGAAGCAAGTTACTGCCGCGACTGAGAGGCTTTTTTTTTTTTTGTTGCATTCGCAATGTTTGTCAGTCGGGTGGCATGTGGATGGAGAGATGGTTTTGCCGTTGCCTTCGTCGTCCTCGCGATGACAACGATGCCGAAACAATAGCTAGTGCATGCCTGAGCTGCTAATGCTGTTCCTTGTACATATGTGTGTGCTTGTGCATTCCCGTTGCACTGATAATGAGGATGTTCTGTGAAGTTGGATGCCACTAGCTCTCGCACAGCCACGAACTACCGTCACTTGCACATCCTATGTGTCCTTTTGTTCGAAGGCGACTTGCAAGGATCTACTGTCGTTCGGGTTTAATTAGAACCGATTTGCACATGAAATTTAATTGCGCTCTTCTTTTGGTATCGTCCTGGTACGGGTGCTGGTACTGATGCTGTTGTGCCTTTGCTCCTCCATATGGAACTGGAGCCTGTCGAGTTAATGCTCCGCTTTGTGTGCTCAAATTGGGCGTTGATTATCTTGTGTGCAGGATACGAAAACGGTCTTTAAGCTCTGAGTGGTTGTGGAATTTTCGTGCATTCGAATGGAAGAATAGTGCCTATCGAGGGTACCTGGGCGGCTTATTGTGATCCTTGGAATAGTATTGGTTTCGTAAATTGAACTAATGGCGTGGTTCTGGTACTGGTTCGGGTTGTGGAACTTTGATTGAGTTGCTGCTAATGCTTCTCAAAAGGTGTCAGTTAAGAGGCTTAAATTGTAAATTGGTATCCGACACTGGTGCTGTTCCAGACTTTCAATTATAGGTTTTCAATTTTTGATGAGCTATCCTCTATAGTGTGTATCCTGTATCTGGTGATAGATTCAAAGGAACTTTGGAGTACTTTTGTTAGTGCAAGAGTAGTCCTGTTCATTTAGAAAGTGTTTTGAGAAGAGAAATCCTTTTAATCTTGCATTTCGAGCTTCACTTAGATAGTACAGGTACAAACGGAGCAATAAGGGTCCTTCACCCAACTCATCTAGACCATTGTATAGGTACCGACCTATACCGAGGCCTGAAAAGGATTACATACCGTGGGGCATAGTATGTCTCAGGACGTCTTCGCTTTCAAGACTTAAATAGTATTCACAAGGACTCTCTGTTCAGTCCTGTCTGTTCAGATTCAGAAAAGATTGTTTAGTGCTTTTGGCAGATCCCTACACAAAGGAATCTCATATGCAAGCTCCTGCAATTCCACTACTATCCGAATGTCCAATTCCACATTTCCACTTTAAAAGTCTGTTCATTCATTTTAGAACAACCTTTGTTAAGATTTGTGTTATCCTTGAGTGCTTGAATGCAGTCCGCCTGTAACCTATCAGTAGATCTATGCTATCCCTACTGGTGCCAACTTGTTAAGAATAGGTGGCGGGTTCGGAGTAAGTCCGTCTGTAGCGATAGTCAGGCTGCGCTTAGGACCTTGCTTAACGCTGTAATCCGTTTCAAAATAATGCGAAAATTCAGGGCGGAGATCTTTGACTCCTGCTTGGGATTGCGGGAAATAAGATTTCCGATGCGATTGCCCAACAAGGTTTAGAGGCTGATCTCTCAGGTTTCTTCTGTGTCCTTGATCAGGGCCTCAATTGACGTTTATGCCTCTTACGAACAGAATTGTATGTGGCATGGCTCTTTAGAATGCGGGGAGACCCTCTCGAACGTCTGTGTGTGAACAAATCAAGGATCTTAGTAAACTAGGCTTAAAATGCAACGTTTGTGGAGGAGGCAACGATACTCCTTATATCGACCTGGTTTTGCGCGGATCAGGTAACAGATCTTCGGTGCAGTTGTGGTGAGTGCTGGGTTTGTTCTGTCGCTGTGTCCATTTTCGGCTTTCTCTGAAAGTCACAGAACTTCTAGGAAAATGGACAATAGTGGCTCCAAAACTAACAATTTTTCACTCAAATCGTGTGCCTCTTGTATCTCGAAAAACCTAGTTTGCGCTTCTTATGAAAATCCTTAAACAAGGAGACCATACCACGACCCATTCGAGCAGCTGGTGAACTTCATCCATAAAATGTTTGCTTGGTCTTGTTGGCTTGGCCTTGACTTCCACTCATGTAGGTTGACCAAGTGTAACCCCATCCCTGTACTTCGGTATCAAACAAGTTCACCAACACTCAACACAGGACAGAGGTACTAGGGTACATAGTAGTCGACTTATAACTTGAAGTGTATGTATGCCAAAGCTTCAACAAAAGATTCTACTGCAAGGTCTTGAAGGTGTACTAAGGTCAGCTCAAGCCACAGCCAAGAACCTTAACTACAATACAAGACAGTGGTTAGGCTAGAAGAGTCCTTGAATGACAAACGGCTCATGGCATCAAAGTAAACTCAGTTTAAGGACTGGGCGATTGGAGAAGCCTGATGATTGATGTGAATCTTCTAGTAACATGAGCTGTGGGTCAGATCAAACACGAATAACCCTTCAGATCACGAACTAAGTCATCAAAGCTCTAATATACTCATCAAGATGTACATTTTCCTAAATTATGATTTCTGAAACCTATTCCCTGGCAATCTATCGCTTGCATCGATTCCCCATTTAGTGGACACCTTCCCAGACATTTTGTAAACATTTTCATTCTGTCATTCCAGCTTGCCGCTATGAAAAAGGAGCCTGGACCGAATGCACTTCTGGCCAAATGACACGACAGGATAAACTTAAAACTGCCAGCGATGCTACCTGCGAGGCAGTGCGTTCCATCAACAAGAAATGCAATCCCGGTGGCGGTAAGCCCAAGGACAAAGGCAACAAAGAACGCAAAAACAAGGACAAAGGTAAATACTACATATTTTCTTTGGAAATTAGCCCACCATCTCCAGCTATTTTCTAATTACCCCCCACCCTGAGGCAATTCCATTAAATTTCATACACCCAACACAAATTCAACGCATAAATTCGACCTCATTACGTGCTGAAAGCCAGCCAGCCAGTCAACCACCCTGCACACAAAATTTGCTGTACCAAAACACTTGGTGGCAACTGCTAGACGTGGCATTACATATCCTTGTATCAGCCGAGTCATTAGAACCAGTGCGCAGCAGTTATGTGGTCTTGCCTCATTTTCGAGTAAATTTTCCTGAAACTCTCTCTCTCGCTGTCTAATTAAATTGAATTCACACACAGTTTAGAACGCCTGTCTACACCAGGCGTGCTGGCATCATTCCCAGAACCACAGCAAGTACTTTCCCAAACAACCACTACACAGCGTTCTACACCAGTCGCAGCATAGTCACCTCCGCGCTTCGCCTCCAGGTGTAAGCAAAATGCGGGGAATGCGTTTAACCACAACACACAACAAATCTTGTAGCGCAAGGATTTTGGTGCATTGCCAACACACATAAGCTGCAGCCGTGCATCCTCATTAGGAATGGAATCCAAGTGCTACAGAACATTATCGCCCGCCAGAGCCCATCGTAGCCATACGTACATGCTTATGTGTGCTGTGCTGAGGATTGTCAAAAAACTAATCCTCTCCACTTTATTTGCTGGATGTGGCTGGCGCTGGAGGATCATGCTTATGAGAACAAAGTAGCTATTCCTAGAAATTCCTTCTTTTTTTTTTGCCCTGTTTTCTGGAAAAGTGGCTCACTTGACAGTCTGCCAACATCCATTCAATTTTGTAGCCACCAGCATCGCACGACGACAACACGAGGACCAGGACGAAAGTTCGTCTCTGTTGGAAATATGAAAACAGTGAATGGATGTGTTTGTTGTTCGAACTCGAGAATTCGTGAAAGTTTTCCGAGGGAGTTTCCACTGAAAAATAATGACACAACACATTGCCGATGGATGGCAGCATCCTCCACTTAGAGAAGTTCGAAAACTCTTGTGCAGCTCTTTCTTTGTTTATTGCTTCCTTCAAGGAGGAGACCGTGTAGCTGAGATGGCTAAAAACTTTTCTCAATGTTTTGAAAGAATTGTGAAATTTTATAACAACGTTGGGAAGGGCAAGCGTCATAGTGACTTTTGAGGGTCAGAAAGTTATATTTTTGGGAAACATAAACTTTTGCTGGATACTTTGTTGGGTATGGTAAAGGTTAAGGGTTTAACCAATTCCTGACTAATGAAGTTCGCCGAATAATGCCGTAACTTAAGGTGATGATGAAGGTTATCTTTTGGCTGTCTACCTCGTTTTTGATTCTGAGAAAATCGCCATTGGTTGGGCCGAGGTGAATTATAAGGTGTATTCGTTTAACTGGCAAATTGTGTACCCACTCCATGGCTTTAGACGCACGTCCTTAGCCGCGCAAGTTTCCTTATGGAAAGTGTACCACTCAAGAGTGAGATATTCTGATCCAGTGCAACCTAGACACATACGAGTTCAACTTAGGCCTCGCTAAGTGTATTGGAAGGTGGAAGTTTTTCAGTCCAAAAGTGTATGAAAAAATGGATTTCGTATACGCCACCGAAGCAGATACGCACATCCTGTCTCTACGTTCCTGTGGCACAATGAAGGTCGCATATTCTGATTCTGTGTATCCTAGGCACACACGAGCTCAACTGAGGCCTCGCTAAGTGTACTGGAAGGTGGAAGTTTTTCAGTCCAAAAGTGTATGAAAAAATGGGTTACGTGTACGCCATCGAACCAGATACGCATATCCTGTGACACAATGAAGGTCACATATTCTGATTCTGTGCATCCTAGGCACACACGAGCTCAACTGAGGCCTCTCTAAGTGTATTGGAAGGTGAAACTTTTTCAGTCCAAGAATGGATGAAAAAATGGGTTTCGTGTACGCCACCGAAGCAGATACGCAGATCCTGTATCTACATTCCTGTGGCACAATGGGAATCACATTTTCTGATTCTGAGCATCCTGGGCACATACGAGCTCAACTGAGGCCTAGCTAAGTGTACTGGAAGGTGGAAGTTTTTCAGTCCAAAAGTGTATGAAAAAATGGGTTTCGTGTACGCCACCGAAGCAGATACGCAGATCCTGTATCTACATTCCTGTGGCACAATGGGAATCACATTTTCTGATTCTGAGCATCCTGGGCACATACGAGCTCAACTGAGGCCTCGCTAAGTGTACTGGAAGGTGGAAGTTTTTCAGTCCAAAAGTGTATGAAGAAATGGGTTTCGTGTACGCCATCGAACCAGATACGCATATCCTGTGACACAATGAAGGTCACATATTCTGATTCTGTGCATCCTAGGCACACACGAGCTCAACTGAGGCCTCTCTAAGTGTATTGGAAGGTGAAACTTTTTCAGTCCAAGAATGGATGAAAAAATGGGTTTCGTGTACGCCACCGAAGCAGATACGCAGATCCTGTATCTACATTCCTGTGGCACAATGGGAATCACATTTTCTGATTCTGAGCATCCTGGGCACATACGAGCTCAACTGAGGCCTCGCTAAGTGTACTGGAAGGTGGAAGTTTTTCAGTCCAAAAGTGTATGAAAAAATGGGTTTCGTGTACGCCACCGAAGCAGATACGCAGATCCTGTATCTACATTCCTGTGGCACAATGGGAATCACATTTTCTGATTCTGAGCATCCTGGGCACATACGAGCTCAACTGAGGCCTCGCTAAGTGTACTGGAAGGTGGAAGTTTTTCAGTCCAAAAGTGTATGAAAAAATGGGTTTCGTGTACGCCATCGAACCAGATACGCATATCCTGTGACACAATGAAGGTCACATATTCTGATTCTGTGCATCCTAGGCACACACGAGCTCAACTGAGGCCTCTCTAAGTGTACTGGAAGGTGGAAGTTTTTCAGTCCAAAAGTGTATGAAAAAATGGGTTTCGTGTACGCCACCGAAGCAGATACGCAGATCCTGTATCTACATTCCTGTGGCACAATGGGAATCACATTTTCTGATTCTGAGCATCCTGGGCACATACGAGCTCAACTGAGGCCTCGCTAAGTGTACTGGAAGGTGGAAGTTTTTCAGTCCAAAAGTGTATGAAAAAATGGGTTTCGAGTACGCCACCGAAGCAGATACGCAGATCCTGTCTCTTCGTTCGTGTGGCACACTGAAGGTCGCATTTTCTGATTCTGTGTATCCTAGGCACATACGAGCTCAACTGAGTCCTCGCTAAGTGTACTGGAAGGTGGAAGTTTTTCAGTCCAAGAATGGATGAAAAAATGGGTTTCGTATACGCCACCGAAGCAGATACGCAGATCCTGTATCTACATTCCTGTGGCACAATGGGAATCACATTTTCTGATTCTGAGCATCCTGGGCACATACGAGCTCAACTGAGGCCTCGCTAAGTGTACTGGAAGGTGGAAGTTTTTCAGTCCAAAAGTGTATGAAAAAATGGGTTTCGTGTACGCCACCGAAGCAGATACGCAGATCCTGTATCTACATTCCTGTGGCACAATGGGAATCACATTTTCTGATTCTGAGCATCCTGGGCACATACGAGCTCAACTGAGGCCTCGCTAAGTGTACTGGAAGGTGGAAGTTTTTCAGTCCAAAAGTGTATGAAAAAATGGGTTTCGTGTACGCCACCGAAGCAGATACGCAGATCCTGTCTCTTCGTTCGTGTGGCACACTGAAGGTCGCATTTTCTGATTCTGTGTATCCTAGGCACATACGAGCTCAACTGAGTCCTCGCTAAGTGTACTGGAAGGTGGAAGTTTTTCAGTCCAAAAGTGTATGAAAAAATGGGTTTCGTATACGCCACCGAAGCAGATACGCAGATCCTGTCTCTTCGTTCGTGTGGCACACTGAAGGTCGCATTTTCTGATTCTGTGTATCCTAGGCACATACGAGCTCAACTGAGTCCTCGCTAAGTGTACTGGAAGGTGGAAGTTTTTCAGTCCAAGAATGGATGAAAAAATGGGTTTCGTATACGCCACCGAAGCAGATACGCAGATCCTGTATCTACATTCCTGTGGCACAATGGGAATCACATTTTCTGATTCTGAGCATCCTGGGCACATACGAGCTCAACTAAGTCCTCGCTAAGTGTACTGGAAGGTGGAAGTTTTTCAGTCCAAAAGTGTATGAAAAAATGGGTTTCGTGTACGCCACCGAAGCAGATACGCAGATCCTGTATCTACATTCCTGTGGCACAATGGGAATCACATTTTCTGATTCTGAGCATCCTGGGCACATACGAGCTCAACTGAGGCCTCGCTAAGTGTACTGGAAGGTGGAAGTTTTTCAGTCCAAAAGTGTATGAAAAAATGGGTTTCGTATACGCCATCGAACCAGATACGCATATCCTGTGTCTACATTCCTGTGGCACAATGAGAACCACATTTTCTGATTCTGTGTATCCTAGGCACATAAGAGCTCAACTGAGTCCTCGCTAAGTGTACTGGAAGGTGGAAGTTTTTCAGTCCAAAAGTGTATGAAAAAATGGGTTTCGTATACGCCACCGAAGCAGATACGCATATCCTGTGTCTACATTCCTGTGACACAATGAAGGTCGCATATTCTGATTCTGTGTATCCTAGGCACATACGAGCTCAACTGAGTCCTCGCTAAGTGTACTGGAAGGTGGAAGTTTTTCAGTCCAAGAATGGATGAAAAAATGGGTTTCGTATACACCACCGAAGCAGATACGCAGATCCTGTATCTACATTCCTGTGGCACAATGGGAATCACATTTTCTGATTCTGAGCATCCTGGGCACATACGAGCTCAACTAAGTCCTCGCTAAGTGTACTGGAAGGTGGAAGTTTTTCAGTCCAAAAGTGTATGAAAAAATGGGTTTCGTGTACGCCACCGAAGCAGATACGCAGATCCTGTATCTACATTCCTGTGGCACAATGGGAATCACATTTTCTGATTCTGAGCATCCTGGGCACATACGAGCTCAACTGAGGCCTCGCTAAGTGTACTGGAAGGTGGAAGTTTTTCAGTCCAAAAGTGTATGAAAAAATGGGGTACGTATACGCCACCAACCTCGCAATCTGATTTATTTTAGAAAAAAAACTCTATCAAGGCTTTTTGCTTTACAAATTGGTTATATTTTACTAGGATTCTTCTGCTTTACCAAGTACATACTATGTTTTACATGCTAACTTGCAACATTCCTTACATAACATATTCTATCTCATTGCAGGTTCTCGTAAGGCAGCAGCTGTTTAAACATGTTGGATCCTAAGAATGAATCTACAAATTTAAGAATTCTTACAAAGAAATCAAGAGAACTTTATAAAATAATTTTAATTTAAGATTTAATTAATTATATGAAAGCAAAAACACTTTAAAAATATTCTTCTAATATACAACTTACATATTTTTTTTATTGTATTGAGTTGCTGTACAAGCATTTGGAAAAAGAAACTACTTACATGTTTTTTTTATTTTGAAAATAAATTCGTAATCATTGAAATAAAATCCTTAAGTATACAACAACACACTTAACTACATATATATATATACATTTTTAAAACGAAACAAAAAACGGTATACTTCTTCATGTTTGGTGAAATAAACAATTTATATAGAATATTTAATAATCAAAATCTGTGCATTTTGACGTCTGTATATGTATGTTTTAAAGAAGATTTTATATATTTTTTTTTGTATTATCATAAAGAAACAAATAAAAATTTCACAACACATCGACTGTATCCAACGAATTAGACACAGATCTTGGAACAACAATGAAAATTGTCAGATTGTTTTGTTGGTTTTTGTGTTAACGACGAAACTATTAACAGAATTTGTACAGAATAACTGACGTTTTAATAAAATTATTCAATAAATTTTCAAAAGACTTTGTGTTTTATTTCATTATGTTCTTCTAGCACCGGACCTCCATAAGTTTTGCTTTGCATTAGGTCATGCATTGTCTGGAGTGAAATTGAGATCGGCATTCCTCCATTTCCTTGTCATTCCTTGTGAATTAGTAGTAATCTGCAAGAAATTCCCTTTAATTTGACACCTAAATCGTCAAAATCCGTCAACAAATAGAGAAGTTACAGTTGAAGACAAAACCCTCCGTATCTGGTGCACAGCGAACAGTTTTGGAAGCTCTGGGAATCGGTTTGCTTGCTGCTTTCTGAAAATTTCTGGTGGCCTGGTGTTTTGCGAAAATTCGCTGCATAAGCTCAGGGAGTGTTCTTTTTTTTGACAGTGAATGGCGGATATTTTGAATCGCAATATCTCTGGTTCTAGACAACTTAGCGAAATGAAACAAAGACCATAATTTTGGTAAAAATGTGTTATTTATTTCTAGCATGTTTTTGAATATACATATGTGGTTTTTTTTTATTGATTTCATTGATGTTTGTTTTTTTGATGCAGTTGTCTGGTAGTCTCCGTATTGTTCAACTTTTAAGGAGGTAGCAGAGGAAGATTGGAAGGCTTCGTTCTCTTCTTTTAAGGATTATTGGGGTGATGGGCTTAAAATGGCTTCAAGAAGCACCACGCGATGCGTTGATTTGTATTCTATCTGAAAAATGAAGCTTAAGGTTATAGGTATCAGTTGAGAAAGAGTTGGCAACAGAATGTGAGGCAAATCCTTTGTGAAAGAGTCTGAGACTTTTCAGTTGAAGTGATTCCGGCAGTTTCAGTGTCCATGGGCTAGTACCAAAGTTCCTTGATGTGATATGTATTTGGGAGAACAATGACCAGGTAGGACGTCTTTTTTTTCCTGGTCATTGCTAAAATCTCTTTTTTCTTTGGGAAATTAATGTTTTTTTGGGATTGGATAGGCCAGTTTGTGAGTACCATTCAGTACTCCTACTGACTTAGCCCTATCTTTATCTGGCTGACAGGTAGACCACAGAAAGGTTGAGAATGAGGATTGGACACTGAATTTGCAAAGCTTGTCAGCAGCCTTTTTGGCAGAAATACCTACTAATGTACATGTCCTCAAACCCATGTTATTGTGATTTTGTTGTTCTTACTGTTGGAGGGTATGAAGATAGTTCCAAACCAGTTTAGACGCAAAGTTGGAGGACATGGAAGCTTTATGATGTGCTCGTGAGAGATTCCTTTTGATACACTATATGGTGCAGATCTCGATGGCAGAATCTGTCTAGGAAAATAGAAATAGAGTGCCCCAACGACACAGTTTGAAAATTCCATTCGATAATTCGATACATCATTCCAATTGAGGACCATGAGGATTATTCTAATAACTGCGTTTGGGAATGACGACTTGAAAGAGGCGATAGAGATTGATTCTTTTTGCCATAAAGCCTGAGATACATACTGCGGGTGAGGACAGCAGTGGAATCTGTTCAAGCTTCTCCATACATTCAATACGGTTGGTGGTTTGGATGCTGCATAGAAAATGAAACTTACCAGCGCGGCGCATAAAATTTATATAAAGAGGCAGGTCTAGGAGGACTTTCAGCACAGCAGTTGGGTGGGTACACATTTCACCGCCGATTCATATAGTTATGTAAGTCTTTCCACCTTTCGTAGGGCAGAACGGGCAAAGGCATTTTCTAAAATGAATTCTAGATTATTAAGTTGTTGATTTTTGACTCTCAGGAGGTGACTCTTAGTCAAATGGCTGTACTATGTGCTTTGGCTGTGGGTACATAGGGCCAGTACGTTATACGGGCTGCAGATCCTAAAAGCTGGAAGAAGTTTTTTGTAATAAATCAAGATCCTATTCAACTGGTTCCACTGGAAATAGAAAGATGTAAGCTAGAGTTATACATGTTAGGTCATAGATCAGAGGCTTATAGATGAGCTTTACAAAGTACATGTCGTAGTAATTATTACATGATACACTGAAGAAGGAAAAATATCCTTGTAATGCTAATTATCTTCTTTAAGTTGCTAGAATCTAGGGGTTTATCAAAGAATCCACATACCATAGGTTCATAGAAGCCGCCTCAGAATATCAAACGCAAGAGGAACATGTAAGTTTACATTGTCTATTATAGTGTCCTGGAACTCGTTGCTAGTACGCCAACACACTAATCACTTGAGCCACAGATTTATCAGATCACCTTTGGCAAACAAGAAACATATTACGTGATATTTCGAAGTGAATGGAAGACCTTTTTATATCCTACACACAGTTCAGTAAAATCACAAAATTTGGTCGAGTCAAAGGTCTAAACACACAAAAAGCAAAAAGACATCACCTTGGATAAATTATGTAGTTTAAGGTCCTTCCTCCACACCATGGGTTCCCCGACCAATCGCTGTCCTACGTGGCTAACTCCGCTCACAACTTCCCGATCGCCCGCACACCACTGCAAAGTGAAAACATTCAGCACTTCATTCTAGTTTAATACATTTTCTTTATTTAAATCAAAACTTAGATTAGCAAAAATGAAACCAAAATTATCAAATTCTACGATTGACAATAGAAAATATTTTTGATTTTTTTCCTTTTTTTCAAAAACTATCCAATGAAAAAAAATATACAGTTATGTATTTTTAAATAAATATTTTGGGATCATTTCTTGTTTTTTTTGCAATGAGGCTATAGAAAATAGAAAAAAAAAATAAAATTCACATTTTTGAACGACTTATGCTAATGCCTTGAGGGAAAATTTCTCCGAGATCCGTCAAATCCACCTCCTCCGCTACTATTGCCACCTCCGGCGGTTTGGCCAGGGCCACCGCTAACACCACGGCCACCGTGATTGTTTTCATTGAACCGTCCGTTCATATTACCGTTCTGTCCATTGTTGTTGAAACCACGATTCATTCCGCCGCCGCCGCCACCACCACCACCGCCACCGAATCCACCACCACCACCTCCACCAAATCTACCACCGCCATTTTCATTCCTAGAACCACCGCCGAACCTAGAGCCTCCACCACCGAAGCCTCGTCCACCGCCACCGCCACCGAAGCCACCACCTCCTCCACCACCGCCGCCTCCGCCGAAGCCGCCGTTCTGTCTGAATCGCTTCCTTTCACCACCAAATCCACCGCCCGATCGAGCCATCTGCTCGAGTTGTGGATTTATATCCTGATTTGCCTCTTTCAGCACATCAATCAATCCCCTAGCGTTCTTTACGTTCTTCCTGGTGAAGAAGGCATACGAGGTACCAGTGGAATGCTTACGACCCGTTCGTCCAATGCGATGGATGTAGTCTTCCGATGACTGCGGATAATCGAAATTGATAACAAACTTAATTCCTTCCACGTCAAGCCCGCGGGCGGCAACATCTGTGGCCACCAATATATTTGTGCGTCCATGTCTGAACTCACCGAGTACATTATCCCTTTCCGATTGGGATTTATCACCATGAATTGCGCCGCAACGCACACCGAAACCCCCAATGTATCTGAAGAGTTCGTCAACCTTCTTTTTCGTTGCCACAAAGATAATTATTTTACCGGGATCATTCGCCGTATCGTAAATGTTCGAGAGGAGCTGCTTCAGCTTTGTTCCCTTCTCTGATTCTTGGCAAATCTCAACATACTGCCGGATATTATGATTCGCTGATAGCTCCAATGAGCCAATATTTATTTGGATGTAATCGCATAAGAAATCCTCGGCCAATTGACGCACCTCCCTCGGCCATGTGGCACTCCACATAAGAATCTGTCGGTCTGGTCGAATTTGACTCATAATTTTTCTAATTTGCGGCTCAAAACCCATGTCCAGCATGCGGTCAGCCTCATCCAAAACAAGATACGTGCAACGCTGTAAATTCGTTGTTCCACCCAAAAGAAAGTCAATAAGGCGTCCTGGAGTAGCAATTACTATCTCAACACCACGTTCAAGATCGTACGCCTGTTTTGGTTTGGGAGCACCACCAAAGATGCACGTATTCCTAACATACGCCGACGAGCCAAATTCATTGGCCACCGTTTGTATTTGTTGGGCCAGCTCGCGTGTGGGTGCCAGTACGAGAGCAATTGGTCCATCGCCACGTTGTAGCGGTGGCTGGGCGTTGATATGAACAATAGCAGGCAGAATAAAGGCCAATGTCTTACCGGAACCGGTTTTTGCAATGCCAACCATATTAAAACCGCTCATCGCTATAGGCCAACCCTGCGCTTGGATGGGTGTCGGCTCCTGGTAATGCTGGCGACGTATTTCATTCATGCAATAATCGGGGAAGCAGGCTTCGTCAAAATATTGAATTGGATTGGGAGCAGGTCCTTTGACGCTTATTTCGTTCTCTGAACGATATTTCTCCACTTCGTGGATGGGTCTACTGCTAGTTTTTGGATGCTCCTTGTAGAGGTTCTTTTGGAAGGACGGCAACTCCACGGTTGCCCAATCAATTGGTTCAAGATCTACCGAATAAAAGAGGAAAACAATATTAGATTAGTGTTCGACGTTTATGTTCATATCGATGGAAAGAAATGACGGACAACCAAGCGTTGTGCAAACCTAGTGCTTAATGGACGTCTTGACCTCAACGTACATACATATGTAAGTAGGTCAAGGTCGAGAGGAGTCTTCCTCTGATTGCGACCAATAGTCTTTGAAATTTTTGGAATAACTTCCCGGTTAGGGATAAGAGTTGTTTTAGAATAGGGAATTGGCTTCTTTGCAAGAATCTATGTGAAACACAAGTTGAGGAAGGAAAGAAGAGATGAAGATTGATCTAGTTTCGATTTTTCTTTCCATCAAACCTCTAAGAATGGAAATTTCTAGAAAGCAGCTGCACTGCCAAAACGAGGCCAATCCCTATATTCAAGGCAACTCTGGAATGAACACGAATGTTTCGGAATTACTTTGGATGGAATGGGGAGAAAGACTACAAGCCCGGCATGATGAAATTACATAATGTGCAGAGTTACACTCAAATGCCGGGTGAACCTTGTCACCATTCTTCGAAAACTGTTCCATTTTACTCCGCAAAACCATGTTATTGTTTACTAATTAAAGACAAATTCAAAAAGCAAGGGGAATGTAGTTCAGATTGACTAATTCCAATGTGTATGCCCATTGTTTATACTAACCAGTGCGCCGGCTTGATTTTCCCCTATCTCTATCGCCTCGACCGCCAAACTTTTCCACACGCCCTGAGCGTACACCACGTCTATCACCTCCAAATCCACCACCGCCGCCGCCACTTCTGTTAAATCCTCGATTACCTCCACGATCTCTTCCACGGTCATCGCCACGATCTCTAAAGCCGCCTCCACCACCTCCTCCTCCACCGCCACCACCTCCTCCTCCTCCACCTCCTCCTCTTCCACCGCCAACAAAATCACCATTCCTTCGATCACCATCGCGTCCACCAACGCCACCACTACCGCCACCTCTGGGCCCATTACCAGGACCGCCACGATTCATGTTCCTCTGCGGAGGCATCTACAGTTTCCTTAAGAGGCTCTTCCTAACACCCGACGTTTGTTAGTTCAATAAAAAACAGTAACCTATAAACCAAAGAAACATTCTAAAAGTTAATCCATCAAAATCAAATAACATTTAACATATTTACAACAATTTTAATGATATTTGCGAGCTATTCCGAATAGAAATTTTGATTTTTCCCTCAGAAAAGATTAATTGCAAAAATACTCATATGAAAACACAGAAAAAGCCATTTTGGCATTTTTTGGTGTGCGTTCAGAAAGCGAAGTGAATTGTCAAAATTATTTGCCCCGGTTGCTTGTGAACAAAAAAAAAACATGCCCACTTCTACTAAATTTTCTGTTTTTTTAGTGGAAAATCTAAAGAAAAAGATGTTCCAACAAATAATTTGTATTGTAAATGGTCGTATCTGTAGCTAAACAACGTATATTCTCTACAAAATAAAGAATCATACGAAAGTCTATGTTGGCAATACCACTTAACACATCTGTTTTGGCAAGCAAATTCCCGAGTGATTTTCGAAGAATTTCTTTCACCAAATCTTTAATTAATTTTCTCAGAATATAAAGCGGTTCGAGGACTATAAGATCCAGGTAATATCCCTCAACTACCTGGCAATAAAATTCGTTTTGAATTTTATTTGTTTATTTTGCACCAGTTGTAGTCACGTAGATATAATTTGTGTACAGGTACAGGTAGTCAAACATGTCGGTCGATGAATTGAATGGTTCCGAACTTGGTACCAAAGAATACTGGGATAAGAGCTACGAGAGGGAAATTCGCAATTACAAGAACCATGGAGATGTTGGCGAAATATGGTTCGAAGAAGACTCCCAGATTCGTGTGATTAACTGGATTATGAAACGAGATGAAATTGCCGATGATGCTAGTATTATTGATTTGGGTAAACCTACGTCCTCCTGTAGTAATTTTGTTGTCCATTTTCATTGAATTTGCTCTTCCGAAGGTTGTGGCAATGGTATGCTACTGATAGAACTTGCTCGCGAGGGTTACACTGACCTCCTTGGAGTCGATTACTCGCCAAAAGCTGTTGAATTGGCCTCGAATATCGCCAAGGACCAAGATTTAAACATCAAATATGAAGTAGCCGACTTGCTAAGTATAGAGGAATCGAAGAAATTGGGGAAATTTGATGTTGTACACGATAAAGGTGAAACCTGGCAAACGTTTTTTGTTAGCTTGTATTAACGACATCTGATTACAGGGACCTATGACGCTATAAGTTTAAATCCAGACAATCCTAAGGAAAAACGAGAACTATACTTGGAATGTGTGAGAAACATGCTCACTGAGGGTAGCTACTTCGTGCTCACATCATGCAATTGGACAGAGGAAGAGTTAATTTTGAGTTTCGAGGGAAAATTTGAAAAGTTCTGCGAAATACCAACACCAACGTTTAAATTTGGGGGGAAAGTTGGAAGTGTCGTGACTTCCTTGGTTTTTAAAAGGAAGTAGGTAGTCTTAAGTTCATTTTTATATAAACATTTGATAAATAAGAGAAAGAAGTTGTTTTTATTTACTCGTTACCCACTGCGGGAGTTTCCCTCTGCAAAAAACAAATCTTGTTAATTGAAGCACTATTACCTCCGCATAGCAACTGGTAAAGAAAAACACGACACATTCCCAAGTAGTCTCTCTGAGGAAGCCTCCGAAAAGTTGACGCTAATGACCACTGCCGTTGATTCCATTCAGCTTACCATTTCACTCCGGATGTACATCATGATCTTTGGCCAAGTACACCAAAGTAAGTAACGAAATCACGAAGTAAAGTAGAAATTCTTTTCATTTTTCTTCGATTCTCGAGAGTAACCATCTCTCAGAGGAGAAGCAAAGTATCAAAACGGTTGAAAAAGTAGCACCTAACGACATGGCAGCCAAGAAAACGATATGTTTAGACATAAGCTGATGCGAAGCATACATTTGTTCCCTGACCTGTTTAGTAGAATATACAGCATTGTCGCTGACGATGTGGGAACCAATTAAAAAGAAGAAAAATTCCAGAGAATTGAATGGAAGTAGCCAAATGGGAAACTCCAACTTCTAATAAAATGACACACTGTGCCACGGGATGATCATCGGGTCTAGTTTCACATGGAAGGCAGCACCGCCTTCGTTTTGCCTTTGGACAAAAGCACAGTACACACTGCTAACAAATAACTCTTCCCAGATTTATCAGCTTCGATGTGCTCCAGGATCTTTCGTAGTCCACACTTGGTTTCAGCAACATCTCTCTAGAAAATATATTGACAAACAAATGAGATATACCACAAGAGAAAGTGCTCACCTTACCGCTTCTTCTGTAAGAAGATCCAACGAATGCCTACAGGAGCAATCCCAACACTTTGTTTACCCTTCATGAGTCCCTTACGCATTCTATTATCGTTGCTACGTCTGTGTACAGAGCCACCTTTCCCATCCGATTCACCTAGGACACAGGCAAGAAGCTAGACTAATCCACGTTCCTTATCAAACAAGAACAGAACATTTTATATTTCAATATAAGTAGATACACAGATACATACGTATATTTAATTCAAAATCTTATATTAGCTCAACTAACGCTAGCAACTTTCGATTCTACAGTCGACATTAAAAAATAAAATAACAGTCCATTCCAAGACATTCGTGGACGTCCTCCAACTACTTTGAGTAAATATTTATTGATTATTTCTATAAATAGATTCGCGCCGGTGATGTAGAGTTTAGGGGGAAAAATATTAGGAATTCCAAATACTACAAACACTAACAGCTAAGCCTGGGTGCGGTACTAAATCTAAGATTAATTAAAGCCACCTCTCCCGACATTACTCCCACCGGGGGCTAGACTCATGCCACGGTTGCCTTGAAAGTTATCACTGTATTGGCTGTTCATGTTGTTTTTGTTTCCGTTGTTGAAACCGTGATTGAATCCTTCGTCGAAGCCATATCCCCTCTGGTGACTGCCTCGATCGCCCCTGGCATTCGCGTTATTATATGTTCTTCGACTGAAGATATCATCATTTCTCCGGCTATAGCCAGCATCGTCCCTGCCGACGAAGCCGGAATTATTACCGCCGAAATTTCCTTCACTACGATTACCGAAGCCCGCTTCATCTCTCCTGCTAAATCCGACTTCGTTTGTGTGTCGGAAACCACCATCACCTCTGCCGCGAAAGCCGCCCTCATCTCGTATGCCTATGCCGCTATCACCTCTGGCTCCGAAACTGTCGTCATCTCTGTTGTCGAAACCGCCTTCATGTTTCCTGGCAAAACTAGCACCGCCTCTGTCGCCAAATCCACCCTCACGATTGATGCCAAAGGCGCCATCGTCTCGATTGCCAAAACCAGCGCCACCTCGGATCCCAAAGTCGTCAAGATCTCTGCTATCGTAACCGCCCTCACGTTGGATGCCAAAGCCAGTATTTTCTCTAACAGATAGACCACCATCACCTCTGCCGCCGAAGGCACCAAACCTCCCGCCAAAGCCTCCTTCTTCTCTGATATTACCTCCGCCGTGAAAGTTGTTACCTTCTCGGTCGCCCAAGTCATCACCATTACTTTGGTTGTTAAAATCGTCGCCGGTTTCATCTTCAGTGCCGTAATCGTCACCTCTGTGATTGCCAAAGCCTCTCGGACCTTCTCGAATGGTGTATAATCCGTTTTCTGGTCTTCTAGAACCACCACGAGTACTTACATCTGTTCCGCCACTAAAATTAGAAGAATCAACTCCATCGCTGCCGAAACCGTACCCACCTCCACGGGTACTAAAGGAACCACCACCTAAACTATTACCAAAGCCTGTAGTAGGACGAGATTCGAACCCGTTGAAACGAACTGCGTCTACGTCATCCAAGCCATCATCTCTTCTACTGCCAATGCTGGATGCACCGCCTACACTAAGGCTACCGCCACAACCTATACTGCCCAAACCGCTCGGACTGCTAACGTGCCGACTGCCACCGTCAGTCATACTGCCACCCCCATTGGTGAAGCTGCCACGACTACTGGAACTAGCTCCACCCCCTCCAGTTAAGCGTTCAAATTCTAAGGCAACCATTCCCAGACCATTGACTTCATCGTTAACAAAATCAGCTCCAGCGTTATCATCAAAACCACCTCCAAAGCCTCTGCCGCCTCCTCTGTTCGCAAAACTATTCTGGCGATCGGCTCTTGACTCGCGCCCACCAGCGCCGAATCCTACTTGATTATCACGAGCTTGTCCAACAAATCCAACATTCTTGTTGCCCTCCTTCATCTTGTTCCCACCTACCGATCCAGCCTCATCTTGTGCCAACTTTTCCAATCTCGGATTAACACACTGATTTGCCTCCCGCAGCACATCGATCAATTCTCGAGCAATCTTTGCATTCTTCTTCGTAAAGAACGTATACGCGGTGCCACTATCATGCTTACGACCCGTCCGCCCAATACGATGGATATAATCCTCTGCCGTTTGCGGAAAATCATAATTTATAACATATTTGATACCTTCCACGTCCAGTCCACGAGCAGCCACATCCGTCGCCACCAAAATGTTCGTTCGGCCTTGTCTGAAGTCAGTCAACACCCGGTCTCGATCCGATTGAGATTTATCGCCATGAATAGCTCCACAACTCACCGCGAAGCTGGCAATAAACCTACAAACTTTGTCGACCCTCTTCTTGGTCCCCACAAAGACGATTATTTTTCCGGGATTAGGGTGTCTGTCGTAGATATCCGAAAGAAGATCCTTCAATTTTGGATCTTTCTCTAACTCCGCACATATCTCAACATGTTGCTCAATGTTGTGGTTTGCTGAGAGTTCTAGTGACCCTATATTAATTTGGATGTAATCCCCAAGAAAATCTTCCGCCAGCTGACGCACTTCCTTCGGCCATGTAGCACTCCACATTAAAATCTGACGATCCGGTCGAATTTGACCCAGAATTCTCCTAATCTGTGGCTCGAAACCCATGTCTAACATACGATCAGCTTCGTCCAAAACAAGATACGTGCAGCGACGTAAATTCGTTGTACCATCCAAGAGAAAATCGATAAGACGTCCTGGTGTCGCAATCACAATCTCAACCCCACGTTTAAGTTCCTCAGCTTGTTTCGGCTTCGGAGCACCGCCAAATACACAAGTATTTCTTACCGACGCAGAAGAGCCAAATACATTGGCCACAGTCTGGATTTGCTGCGCTAACTCACGAGTAGGAGCCAACACCAATGCAATGGGACCGTCGCCGCTGGCCAACGGAGGTTGGGCGTTAATATGCACAATCGCAGGCAGAATGAAAGCTAAAGTTTTCCCAGAACCAGTCTTTGCAATGCCAACCATGTTAAAACCACTCATCGCTATTGGCCAGCCCTGTGCTTGAATGGGAGTGGGTTCTTTGTAATGCTGACGACTAATTTCATTCATGCAGTAGTTGGGAAAATTGGCTTCGTCGAAGAACAGAATCGGATTCGGAGCATCTCCCTTGATGGTGATTTTTTGTTTAGCCCGATACTCCTCGATCTCAAAACGAGGCCGACATGCAGTTTTCACATGCTCTTGATACAGATTCTTCTCGAAGGGAGTGAAATCTGCAGGCGTCCAATCGATCGGTCTAAGAACTGCAACGAGAATCAGCCAGTTCCCACTGAACGAACTAATCGATTCAAAGCAAATGTTTGCTTACCAGATCCAGTGCTTCTTGCTCTGTCAGCCTGTCTGCGGGCCGTTTTACTTAATTTCTTTACTTTCCCATTGAGAACACCGCCACCTCTTCCAAGTCCACGATTTTTCTTTTGCTTTCCCATTTTAAACAATTACTTGGGGAACTTCTTGCAAAGGTCAGCCGCTTTTTGTCTCAGCAGAAAACAGCGTAGACCTGCAAGAAAACCACACAAGGTTTTTGTTAAGGTTTTTGCTAAGGAAACTTCATTTAATGTGTTTACTGTTGTTTATGAAGGATTTTCCGGGTGTACTTTTCCCAGAAAATCAGTTTTTCCTCCTCCACTGATCCGCAAAACGCCAAATTCCAAGAAAATCTTTCACAAAAACACACACAGCACACACACTAAACTATAATGGCCATATTGGTATTTATTAGGAAGCGTTTGGAAGATAGAGAACAATAATAACATCCACCGGCAAAATATCCTTTGGAGAGATATTGATAAATTTCCTTTTTCAAAAAAACTTGATGTTTAAATCATATTGCATATTTAAGCCCATAAACTCGCGAAGTAAAATTTATTCTCATTTCAAGTTAAACATTCATCATTCAAAAATGCAATCTTTTTTGCCTCCGAATTCGAGTCATTTTAAGAGGCAATGGCAAGATTTTGTAACCATAAACTCAGGATCAATATACCATGCTCCAACCGAACCGAAATCCCAAAGTTTCGATAAACTTTTGGCGAAACCTCAGTAAATCGTTGCCACCGAGTTGAAGTGATTTTCCACGGATGGATGAACTGAAGCAAGCGGTTCAAGGCTCGATTTCCAGCCAAAACACCAGAAACTTTTTTTTCACGGGCTCACATCTCGCGATTGTCTGACAAACATCCGAGAGTATAACTGTCGTGGAAAAGCTTCTTCAATCACGGATACAGCATTCGACAGTAGCCCCCTTCTATTCGTGTAAAGAAAATAGCACGCACAACACGAATGGTTGTGAGAAGTCAGACCCTGGGTCTAATAGACCTGTTGTGCCAAAAATTTGTATTTGGATGAACTTAAGAAGATTTCAACTTGATTTTGCCGAGGCTTTTCGATTCTCCCGATTTCGATTGGTGGGAGCATGGTATTGGGGCAAGGTTACACCTAACTTTGAACAAAAGAAAGAAAGAAATGCGATTTAGAGCTAAGAACGGCAGGTTCTTTTGTAATCATGCCACTCTCCGCATGTTAACAATATACAGATCCATTAGAACCAAATAAATGAGCCATGTCCGTCCGTACGTAGGCCACCAGTTCTTAGGCATTAAACACTCTGCTGACAGTAGACGCCTTCTCGAATCCTAGCATTCGTAACTACAACGAATCGGTTGAATTAATTGCATACGTAAGCCAATTATTTGATCGAGAATTAGACTTTCATATATTTTCCGATGTGAAAGAGAAAGGTTTGGTTTTTGTTGTATTATTGATGGAATTTTCAATGCGCTTCTTCAATTAAAGAATCCTTATGCTCTGAAACTACACACATTTCTCCCTTTCAACCATAAACCCTAAGTACAGGCGGCACTTAAATCTTGCACTACACTCCGGTAATTAGTTACTCTCTTAACACAGTTCGTGCGTGTTCACACGTACCCTTGTCCGGACATCGCTGAAATTTCCCTCTATTCCCATTCAAAAGAATAAAATTCCCATCGCCAAAATCCCCGTCATCGCTCTGTTGTCATGTTCAGCCAGCCAGGCCAGCTACAACTTTTCAAAAAAAAAAAAAACAACTCAAACCGTAGACGTTTCTCCAACACTTTTATGCAGTCGTCACACTCTACCCTTCCCTCGGAGGAACAAAAAAAAAAAAACAAAAAAAACGTACTTTTTCATTCAGTATTCGCGGACAAAGCCCTACCGGCCATCACAGCCATGTGCTAGAAAAAGACAACCACACACCGCATCACTTTCATTATCCGCACCGCATCGACCAGCACGTCCACACGACAAAAAGAGCCGACACCACACATTCCCCTTGACGACGACACATCTCCTCGCGTGAACGCATCAACCGCACCAACCGTATAGTTAGCTAGCTAGTGCGGATATTTCAGTTTCTCATTTATTTTTTTAATTTTACCGAGTGAGAATCGTTGCTTAGAAGTCGAGTCGCGTGTGAATTTCCACATTGAAAATTAAAACAGAAAAACATCTGAATAACGACGTCTGGACTGGATTATTTCCGGATTTATTGAATTTCATTAAAAAAAAAAGAAAAGTAAACGCCAAACAAAGAGAAAATGAGTGCTACAACTGCAGCCGCTGCTCCAGCAAATCCACAACCGATATTCCGCAAGGGAATTGTCAAGCAGGTAATTTATAATGAAAATTTCAATATTTAACTGTAATTGGCATAAAATTTGATAAATTTTCATTCAAATTTCATTGAAATCTAACGAAATTGTCTGGATTTTATGTGAAAGTTTTGTAAAGATGGGCGCTGGTGCCGAAGAAAAACTTCCACGAAGCTGCCAACTTGGCAGATTCACCATAACCCAAAAAAAAAAAAAAGGAATTTTTTTTTTTTTTTTTATTTGACTGCCAGAAGTGGCCTTTTTATTTCTTCTTTGGTTTTTTTTTTTTTTTTTGCTCAATGGCACACCACTCCTCGTTGGTTTTTGAAGAAAATTATGAATTAAAGTCGTTGAATTTTGGGGGCAAAATGTGAGAAAATCTCTGGGAAAGAATATTTAATTGCAATTTTCAGCGTGGCATATGGCTGGTGGAACCCACCCGGCTGCATGGTGTGTGTTCTCAAATGTCCCGCACTTCAATTATTTATAGAAATCATCATTAAAAGACGAGCCAAGAGGGAGGAACAAACAAAAAAAATAAAATGAAACAAATAGAAAAAAAAAACGGAACAAGTGGCGAGTCAATTTTGTTTTTTATTAATCAAAATTGAATATAATTCTTGTGTGCCACGCAGCGGTCGTTCTTGTTAAATCGGTTCCGAACCGAATGTGTGCGGTCGGTCGGTCGGTCGGTCGTTCTACACCGCTCTCCATGTAACGTGTCAGGGTGGTGTGTTGATAAACTTTCTACAACTCTCACTCCACCGGGGGCATTATGTATTTTTTTTTTTTTACATTTTTATATATAATTTCTTGGGATTTGTGATAATTTATAACGAATTCAGCAATAAATCGATTTTATTTTCGTCTGATTACAAGCCGCCGTTCGGTCGTCGAGTTGCATGCAATTGAACTTTGTCCTACGGAGTAAGTTGTGTGGTGGTTGTGGTGGCTACACACCCAAAATGGTGTGTGGAAGAAGAGGTTCCTTTAAACTGCATTTGAGTCGCTATTCTTGTTTTACACGGTGTGTGCTCCTTGTTATTATCCACAACCTGTTGGGCAAGTTTTTTTGAATTTTTTTTGTTGCAAGAGGTACTAGTAACCATCCCGGATGACGCGCCGTTGTGGCGATAGTTGTGCCACATCGTCAGTTTGCCGAACATTGGAGAAAGGAGACACGTGAAGGTACCTACATATGTACATATAGCATGTATATGTATAGTATGTGCATCATTTCTTTGTTTGCGGCAGCACACTATTCGTGTTGCTTTATGCAATATTTCTTTGCAATTTGTTATGGAAACGATTCCTTATAACAATGGCTTCACTTCTACCATATAATACCCGAATGTAACAAAGTGGCTTTTTGTTAGGCGACTGAATAGGATTAAGTAGATCGATTAGAAATATACAAACATATGTATGCATAGTCATTATAATCAATCCATTGTGAAGTGTTAACCTTTCGATAAGAAACATTTACTTTGAACATACATACATAGCATCTAGTAAATAAATATTTGGCCAGCCATTGAATGTGGTTAATTGTTTAAGCAGTCGTAGGTACACCATGGCACTTTGTATGCTTGAGATTAAATAATGCGGCTTAAGTGGCTTATCAACAATATGTTCGCCTCTATTCCAGATGTTACAATTTGTTGCTGATTGATTGAATATACATACTTGTTAGGGAAAAAGGCATTGTGCACTTTTGAGCGACGACACGCTTTAACGCAGTTAAATTTGATTAACCATAAACGGGTGTATGTTTTCTTTCCATGTTCGAGCTAAAATCAATCTCCATTTTGTACAGTGTTGCATATTGCTTGCATTCGGCTTCTCCACTTGATCTCGAAATGTTTGTTGCGATGGTTCACCAAATGATCCCCTTGAAGACTTGCTATATATGTAAATTACAAGGTCCATACTTAAACGTTATGTGTAAACCTATGCATGTTCAGACGAACATGTGCTAAATGGATGACGTAGTGAAGTCTCCATGAGTAAAATGCACATAGCCGGCTTGACTAACGTGGTGTATCAATTATTTAAACATTCAGCGACCGATGACTGTTGTTTGTAAATAATTATAGTAAATCAGTATAGTATCAGCATCAACCACAAGCTTGTTTTAAATATGTGACTAAGCATGTGCATGCACGGTTAACAGAGGAACTGATTTTGTAAGGAATAAAATAGATTTTTTCTGAATAATATCCGATGAGGGTTGCATTCCTTATAAGTATGTATTCCTAGATGGAAAGCGAGATATTCTGTGTATCCTGGTTTCTATTCATTTCAATGCTGATAGACAGCTGGCAAGAGCTGTCTTTTCTATGCCACGCCTGTGGATCTGCTCATATCCTCATATCAATTTTGCTTTTATTGAACTCACGTTGCTCAAAACCTTTAAAGAATAGATGCTAGGTGATGAAAAATAGGAGAACTTTCCACTCTTCTGTTCTCCGCATCCATCTAATGTCGTGCAGTCTTGCTGAGCTGGAGATTCAGATTGTTTTTCTCTTGATTAAGTTCGAACGAGGTTTAAGAAACACAAGAATCACGAACTTTTTAAATAAAAAATCAACCGCCGAACTTGTTTGCTTGATGGTATGGCAAAACAGAGTCACTTTCACTTGCCTTCGTTCGCCTTGTTTGATGCTCTCAGACAGAACCAATTCTGTTTGTGTCACTCACCTTTCGCGGTCGGACATTGCTCGCTTTAACTTGGAGTATTCCGAAGAAATTTAGCATGAAATTGCATTCTTTTTGGCTGCTTTTTAAGCCTACTCTGTCACATGAATGTTGTGCTTTATTTCCTTTTTTGGGAAGAGGTTCAGGAGTCTGATTTGTACACTTGGCATGTACCAAGAGAAAGTGCAAGTTTTCTTTGCTGTAACTATGTTTAGAGTTCAACGTTCAACCGAAGCAAATGAGTTCATGTACAGAAATAGTAGTTTCTTGTACCGCCTAACGCTTCAAACACAGGTCAGCTATTCAAAGTGATGACGAACTAATTTCCAACCATTGTCTGGCATCCAGTAGACAACGATGATCCCATCTCATGTACATATATTGGCCTAGTATTGATTTTTTATTTTGGGTTTGTTAAGACAAAAATCTCCAAACCACGAATGGATTTATTTTTCACGCAAGCAGTTGTAAACAATTGGTGGCGAGACTAAGTTAATTACATACATACATAGTACGTGTATGTGAACTTTGAAATTTTATGGTTTCTGTTGTGGAGGCAATTTTTTGTTTCATTGATTTCTATGTAAAGCATTGGTGAGTAGCCTGGCAATTCTCGATACTGTTAAGGAGAGACGTTTAAGATCAAATTGTCCCAATCCTCAGTATGATACTCTCTATGCCACGAAGGTATACTGGTGTAGATCCAGTTCACGAGCAACGTCGCCTTGTTTTCATTATCATTCGCGACCGAACACGAGTAAACACGATAACCAATAGATTCCAACTCTGTTCATTTACAATTATCAAACAATTATCTCTTTAAAAGTTGCAATCTAATTCGAAATCTCAGAATTAATAGAATTTTCTTTGATTTTCTACGAAGATTGCTAGATTAACGACGGAATCCGAGTGCACATGCAGTCATGTTGCATGCGCATATTTTCACCCCGTCTACAAGTTACAAAACATACAACACGAGTTTGTTGCTCTTCGTTTTTCAAATTTCCAAATGGGTACATCACCATAAACTAATTGTGCCTCTTAAGATTAATGCAAGAGGGACCTCATAATAACTTTCACAAAAAAAAGAAGAAAAATTAAACAAAATTCCAGTACATGGTTCCACACTGACTTTTCCCTCACTCGGCTAGATGATGGAACATTTTACGGAGCCTTAAACAATTGATAAATCCAAACACGAATTTGGAATTTGATGGGTCAAATGTTGGATCGCGGTTGGCGTGCGCGCACAACCACAGCGCAGCGGAATTCTCTTCTTGTCGCAACATGTTCGATTCTGTTCATTTTTCAGATGGGAAGAGGAGCTATCTAAACAAGTTTTTTTTTTCTTTCTGTTTTTTTTCATTTATATATAGAATTCAGTTTCACACTCCAAATGCCGCTCTTGTTCCACGTTGCCATTGCTCCTACTGTTGCTGTATGTATTAGCAACCGACGATGGTATCTTGCATAATTCCACATTTGCCACGTTATTTCGTCATTCCCCATCGGTTTCTCCAAATTGAATTTTGATCATCGATTTTTGTGTTTTTTTTTGTTTCTCTTGGTTTTTAAAAGCAAAATTGTTTTTCTACTTTTGTTGATAAGATAACAACTACCGAGCGGTAGTATGTCAGTAGCGCATGCGGCGATTCGGTGAATTTAAACATGTGGCCGGTATTTTAAGACCGTATTTGGTTAGCCTTTGGAGTAAACGGTGGAAGGGGGAGAGGGTGTGGTGCAGTCAGCGACAGAGTGTCAGTCACCTTTAACTGCTATTGTTGTTTACCAGCAGTTAGTAGTGGCTTGGTGCTAATTTATGCAAGAATTCGTGTTTAGCTAGAGGGGAACTGGAAACGCTTTAGGATATTAGTTAGCTTTTAGAGGTCGTTTGTAAATTTTGTTTCGATTTTTGGTTGTCTATCGTTATCTTGGATGGTAATTTCAGATGGAATTGCCGATAGTTCAGTCACGTCTGACTTGGAGTTATGCCTTCGAAGTGCACTTTAGAAGAAATGGTCATTATGAGTAGTAGTGCATAGTTGTCTGTATCCTACGCAAGTAGTAGCCTCAGTTCTTCAGCATAAACGATAAGTAAGTCGCGCACAGAAGTAGTATTTCCCAAATTGGATTTTATGGTTTATGGCTACCATACAGCAAACGTACATTCCTCTCTATTTGTGTATAAGCTCGATGATCTATTTTTGATTGTCTAAACGTAAACTCCATGTTTCCATATTACATGTTCTAAGCGAACAACCAACGTATCTTTCCATATTCTCTTCATGTGGTTCTGATGTATGGTAGGTGCCTCATCGTTTTGCTTGTTTGTTTGTTATCGCTCTTCTGTTGTTGCCTGGTAGAGTACAAGCGATTCGATTTGGAAAGTCGTTTATCTAAAGAAAAAAAAAATACAGGGGAAATTTTCGACAGATTCTCGATAACAACCAGAGCGAGAAAGCTAGAGTGTAGAACACTCTAGTCAGTTCAGTTTCACAATTCCCGAGCACCACGTGCTGCTGCCAATAACCTTACTATGTACTTTATTTGAATAGAATCGGAATAGCCATGCGGTGCGGTTGTACTTTTGGTATCAAGAAAATAATTTGAATAACTTGATAATCATTTCAGGTTGTGTCCGGCGATACTATACTCATTCGTGCACCTAAGGGAGCTCCGCCACCAGAGAAGCAGGTTACTCTCTCCTGTGTGGTGGCACCGAAACTCGCCAGAAGGCCTGGAGCTGGAGGGTAAGTTAGAAAAAAAAAATACATTTCAAGTTGAATAGTAAATTTAATATGAATTTTTTTTTTTGCTTTTTTTTTTTTAGTGATGAAACGAAGGATGAACCATACGCCTGGGACTCGCGTGAATATCTGCGCAAGAAACTGATTGGTGAAGAAGTTTGGTTTACTTCTGAGAAAGCCCCAAACACTACCCGCGAATACGGTAATGTTTTTTTGGGTAAAGACCATGAGACCGGCGAAAATATTGTCGAGACAATGGTGCATGAGGGTTTGGTTACTGTACGCCGTGAGGGTCGTCAAACACCCGACTTGCAGCGCCTAATTGAAATGGAAGATAATGCAAAGGCTGCTGGTCGCGGTAAATGGAGTCATAGTCCGGCATCTGATCATGTGAGGCATATTAAATGGACCCAAGAGAATCCCGCCCACATTGTTGATTTGTACGGTGGTAAGCCCGTACAAGCTATCATCGAACACGTTCGCGATGGATCAACTATTCGTGCTTTTCTGATACCTGAGTTCCATTATATCACTTTGATGATATCTGGTATCCGTTGTCCGGGTGTGAAACTAGACCCTGAGGGCAAGCCCGATTTGAGTGTGAAGATTCCATATGCCGATGAGGCCCGTTACTTTGTGGAGTCCCGCCTATTGCAGCGTGAGGTTGAGATCCGACTGGAATCGGTGAATAACTCGAACTTTATTGGAACTATCCTCTACCCGAAGGGTAACATCGCTGAGGCGCTGCTGCGAGAAGGTCTGGCTAAGTGCGTGGACTGGAGTATGGCCGTCATGAAGGGTGGTAAGTACACCAATGTGGTTGTTTTATTCTTCTTTCTTTTACATATTTATATAAAAGGCAGTACGATCTAGTTGTTGAACGACATTTGCTAGGTTTATTGACTTTGAATAAACTGCCAAGAAAAATGACACGATCCGAACCGCTTATGATGCACTACTCTTGCATAAGCACCATAGAATTTTGTCTACAAATCCATAGTTAAGGAGGAATTTTCGTGACGAAAGGTTGCAATAGTGTGTTCTGAATAGAGGACTTGGTTTGGGGGGATACAAGGGAGCTACAAATCGTTTAGAGTCTTCGTTAGGTTACTGGTGAAATACATTTTTATGGAAATTAATTCAAAATCTCAGAATGAATAGAATTTTCTTTGATTTTCTACGAAGTTTCCTAGATTAACGACGGAATCCGAGTGTACATGCTACCAAATTGCGTGCGCATATTTTCACCCCGTCTACAAAAGTTTTAAGACTGAGCTTCGTTCAAATGAAGAAGGTATCGACGTATTTATTAAGTTATCAACTCCGCCAAGTCTCTCTTCGTTACGCATAAACATTGCAAACTTTTTATTCACTTCAGCACCGACAATTTGATATTATACGATTATCCACTACGTTGATATCTGAACCACGGTGCTAGATAAAATGTCGGATTCCAAGATGTTAGCGCTTCTTTCATGCAGGCACCAAACATCATTTCACCCCGCCTACAGCAATCATTATCGAACATACCAGCACTTCTTTGCTTTGAAAATATCGCCAGCGAAGCTAAAACAGTGATTTTATTCTATTTCCAGGTGCGGATAAACTTCGAGCTGCCGAACGTCAAGCTAAGGAGAACCGCAATCGGCTGTGGAAGGACTATCAGTCTAAAGCTCCTGCATTTAATTCGAAGGAGAAGGATTTCACTGGCACCGTTGTTGAGGTTTTCAATGGCGATGCGATCAATGTAAAACTGGCCAATGGTCAAGTGAAGAAGGTCTTCTTGTCGAGTATCCGGCCACCACGCGACACCTCTCGCGGTGTTGTCGACGGAGATGGTGAGATTAAGGCCCCACCACGCAGCAAAAACTACCGTCCACTCTATGAGATTCCATTCATGTTCGAGGCACGTGAATTCCTGCGTAAAAAAGTGATCAATCACAAAGTTCAGTGCACTCTTGATTATATTTCGCCTGCGCGTGATAACTTCCCGGAGAAGTACTGTTACACGGTCACCATCGGAGGGCAGAACATCGCCGAGGCTATGGTTAGCAAGGGTTTAGCTACAGTTGTGCGATATCGCCAAGACGATGATCAACGCTCGTCGCACTACGATGAACTGTTTAGCGCTGAAGCTCAGGCGATCAAGGGTCAGAAGGGTATGCATGGCAAGAAAGACAATGCAGTGTTGCGCATCAACGACCTGACCACTGAACATACCCGCATTAAGCAGCAATATTTGCCATCGTGGCAACGTGCCCTTCGCACTGAAGGCATTGTTGAATTCGTTGCAAGTGGATCGCGTCTCCGCATTTATATCCCGAAGGACAGTTGCCTGGTGACTTTCCTGCTGGCGGGCATTTCTTGTCCACGTTCGTCGCGTCCCGCTTTGAATGGAATCCCTGCTCAGGAGGGAGAGCCCTATGGAGATGACGCGTTGACATTTACCCGCGATCGTATTCTGCAGCGTGATGTGAGCGTGCACATCGAGACCACCGACAAGGCCGGCAGCAGTGTCATCGGTTGGCTATGGACCGAAAGCAATGTCAACTTGTCGGTTGCATTGGTCGAGGAAGGTCTGGCAGAGGTGCACTTCAGTGCTGAGAAATCCGAATACTATCGGTCGTTGAAGTCGGCTGAGGATCGCGCAAAGTCCGCCAAGAAGAATATCTGGGCCAACTACGTAGAGGAGGTGGTGGAGGAGAAAAAACCGGAGGAGGAGAAAGAGGAAAAGGTAGTTGAGAGGAAGGTTAACTACGAGTCGGTCATCGTTACTGAGATTACTCCCGACTTGACGTTCTTTGCCCAGATTGTCGACTCTGCCGGTAAGTTGGACAACTTGATGGGCAAGCTACGCACCGAGTTCGAATCGAATCCACCAATCGCCGGTACATACACTCCGAAACGCAATGATCTATGCGCTGCTCAATACAGCGTCGACAACGAGTGGTACAGGGCGAAGGTTGAGCGTGTCCAGAATGGCACCGCTACTGTCTGCTACATCGACTACGGAAATAAAGAGGTAAGCATACACACATTTTCACTTGTAATTAAGTACGCAAGCTCCTTAGATCCATTTCCGTTTAAAAGGAAATGCATGAGTCATAAGTTTGCCACAAAAAAATCTCCTCAAGGAATGATGTGTCCAAGAAGTTAGATTCCCGATTGGCCAGCTCTCGTCATGAGAGTAAACCTCAACTGTCGTGCCTTCAGGCGATCGTAGTTCTTTGCATAGCCAAACACTACATTGGACTTGTAGACGAAGCAGTGTCGATATTTTTTTGCCACAACGTTTCAGAAGCTTTTCCAGAACGGTGATTAGGTTTTTAGAAATACGATTGACGGTTAAGGGGTCAAACAAGGGAAACTGGCGACATTGTTCAGAGGAACATTACTTTCCAACAAATCTTGCAACATTTTCTAACATTTGTTTATTTTTTTTTTTGTTTGCTAGAATGTGCCTTTCACCCGCCTGGCTAACTTGCCCAGCGGATTCTCTAGCGAAAAACCATACGCTACTGAATATGCTCTGGCTTTGGTCCTCCTGCCATCGGACGCGGACGACAAAGAGGAAGCTCTACGTTGCTTCGCTCAGGACGTTCTAAATCGCAAGGTTCAACTCAACATTGAGTTACGACCATCAACCGGTGTCCCACTGGCCACTCTGCACGATCCAGCTACCAATGCTGACATTGGTAAAGGTCTTGTCGCCGATGGACTCCTGCTCGCGGAAAAGAGGCGTGAACGCAAGCTCAAGGATCTGGTAGATCAATACCAGCAAGCGCAAGCAACCGCCTTGGCAGCTCACTTGGCCATTTGGAAGTATGGTGACATCACCCAGGATGATGCGCCCGAATTCAGCCGCTAGAAGGAGAACATGATTCTTCTTGTTTGTCTGCCACAACACACCCGCCCTTCAATCTAACAACAACAACAACAACAAGAACTATATATAAAAAACAAAACACAAGAGAACGATTATATAATTGAGAAAAATTATTAAAAGAAAATCATGAAAAAAAGAGAAGAGATCTTCATAAAAGCTTCCAATAAATAAAGAAATACAAATTATGATTTTTTTAAGCAACATTTTTATTTTTTGTTTTTACACACGTAGTGCCGATGCCAGTGGGAGAGAGCCCAGAACTCATTCTAAAGGACACAAAGAAAAAAAAAAACAACAAAATTCAAACAAATTAATCAAATGGAGTTTTTCGCGCAATTTTTCTTCGTTTTTAACTTTCTAACCGAAGTTGTATTGAAGTCGTTCCACCAGACGAAAGCATTTTTGTTTAAAAAAATAAATCAAAACACCAATAAATGTTTGCATTTGTTATAAAGATAATGACATTTACATATACAGTACATTAACCGTTGTAAATCGAAGCAATTTTAATGAAAAAAAAAAAGAAAACAAAAATAAAAAACAAACGAAAACGCAACATAACAATTTGGAGTGAGTATTCAATTAGTGGAATTACCTTTAGGGAGGAACCGTGCTCAATTACACCAATTGGAACCCAACAAGAGCTTTAAAAAGCTCAACAGAAAGGTAGAATCTTTTGAAAATGCTGTAGGTAGGTAGATAGATAGATCATCTGAATTGTTATAGCTTACGAGATGAAGGAAGGTGGTATCCTGGAGTGGAATTCTCACTTTGGTTATCAACTATCTTTTTAGAGGATTTCACTCCTGGATTTCTTATTTCTCACCCTAGTCAGACTATTTTTTTACTTTCATAGAGAAGCTACCAAATTGAACGAAATCATATTCCAGTGACTAGTAACTGGAGAGGAAAGAAAAGGCCTTTCTTTCGTAATATGGCTTGACGAACCCTAAAGAATTTCATGGCCAGATAAGACGAATACTTTTTTTTTTTAAAAGAAAGTCAACTGTGGGTATGATCCTAACTGGTTGATATACTCCTTGTGATACAAGCCTTCCCTCAGGTAAGGAAGTCAACTTTTATGATGAACCTGATTGTTATTGGAATTAAGTTCCTTTATGACTCGGAGACCGAATTTCTGTAAAATCATAAAGGGAGGTTCACCATGAGTAGAGAATGCACACAATCCACTACGAGTTAATGAACAGCTCCACTGTCTTTCGGAAATTCTTTGTTTCGACTTTATACTTACCAAGAATTCACTACATTTTGCAGAGTTAGTTCACAAAGTTTATACTAAAATTATGATCGCCCTTGCTGCCACAGTCTAGACAGTATTTTACACACAAATCCTGGATAACATCGTACATTGTGAGCAGAATTGTTGTATTTGGGGCTCTGAAAATCCAAGACGATAGTCAAGGACCGTCTTCACCTATAACGAGTGACTGTGTGGTGTGTTTTTTGATCTAGGGGAGCAGAGTTTTTTTTTTCAAATATGGGTAAAGAAATATTAAGCCTACATGCTTCGTTAGATCTCTAAGACGTGGCGGCCTTTGGTGTTATATCTACTTGTTCTTCCCCCTCGTATTACAGCAATACTGTAAGCCTCTAAAAGTAAAATGATTTATGCTTCCTACTAGGTTAGTTCAGTTCTCCATCCTGTCGGTTTATCGACGTTTGGGTATGACGTCGTGTATCCATCTGATTTGGCCGCAGGGTAAGAAGTTGTGCTCTCATCGCCACTGTTTTAGGTTTTGCACCGGCACACCCTAGTCCTAATTGCATTCTTTCTCCAAAGAACCACCACTTTTCCTACCTACTTAGCCTCCATGTTGCACGTACATCTTCCGGAAAGACCTTTACTTAGTAAGAACGAGGAAGGGTGCTCTTTTAAATATATATTTTCCGTCTTCGCTCTGCTACAGTAAACAGTCTTTGATTAAATATGATTTTAAAAACTACATCTTATTCCAATAATTCTGTGTGTCGCACAGTTCACGGATTTTTCGAGTTCTTTTTCTTCTTCTTCTCGAGTAACTCCAATTTGTTGATCAATTCATCGATGTTGATGTCTTCGGGTATAGCAAAGGTTTTCTAGAAAAAACGACAGGTATCAGCAATTTGGAGTAATATCAAACAATTTTTCACATTTACCTGTCTTTCAACGAGATCCTGTATCATTTTGTTGATCGAAACTATGTTATTCTCCATTTCAGCTTCGGAAATTAAGCGTTTATTCACCGAAGTTGTGAAACTAAAACAAAAACCATTCGATTAGTATCATTTTTTGGAAGGAAAAACTTATTTTACTTACTTTTGCAACTGATTCAATTCTTTAGTCTCTTCTTCGATCTGCTCCTCCAGATCTTGAATATCGTTTTGGATCTTTATCATGTTTAGATGCTGATCAATGTGTTCCTTTTTCTTAATAAAGTAGAACTCTTCCAGGTAATTCATGCTGAGATCATGCACTTTGGTTGCTTTTTTAAGTTGTACGCATTCGTTGAGCTTGGCCATGACTTCGTCTGGTAAATCGGACAGTTCAACGCCAAACATTTTTAGTTGTCGTTCATATTCTTCTCCTAAACAATTAAAAATAGTTGAATTAAGCTCAGTAGGGCAATAAAATGTGGGCTGGACCGAGTGACTCAGTGATCCGGAAATACTGGAATTGCAAGGATAACTTACGCAGTTTTTTTAACGCACTGACTTCCTCGAATGTCACGAGACTATCTGAAATAAACAAAATTTATATAAAACGTAAGTTTTTGTAAGGAATTGACGAGAATTTACCCATTTTTGTAATACAATTGGAAAATTGTAACGAACTTTAACGAATTGTTTCTCTTGACGTTAATAATAATTTGTTTGACACTTTAACAGCTGGTTGTCACATACTATGCATGGAATGCAAGTAGAACTCACTTCGCATCGGTTCCAACATTAGTACTAGCGCTCGGAGTTCGGAGCGGAAAAATGTGGAAGCTCCCAGGGTTCTTGGAGGTTGGACAATGTACAAGGATTATACATTGATTACGATTATTGCGCGGAAATAAGGAAATCGGAGAAAACTTCAATTAAAGAGAATGAAGTACAATTGGTTGCAATTTCCAATGCACTAAAGCCATCTGTAAAGTAGTACATTACAGCTTGGCATTCAATTTATTTTGGCGTCATCTGTTGTAAGAAATGGTCGTAACAGTTCGAATATCAACGGTTTTACTTAATAAAGCAATTCCGTGCCAATAGGTGCCTCTGGCATACTACGAAGAATTCCAAGGCGAGGGGCATTTTTGCTTCTCATTTGTTCTGCTCCATGCTCTGAACACTGTAGTGGCCAAGGTACGTTCAATGATGACGTTATTTGTATACAAAGTCGACTGTCATACTTGCTATCGTTGATATCGGAAATGGTATTCTCAAAAAAATGGGAACAGGGCGCATTGCCCTACAAATTTTGAATTAAGAGAGGGATTAGGGATAGCTTGAGTCCAATAAAAGGAGAGCAAAAAGTTGAAGTAGATTTGAACAGAACAGCCGTAGATGTCCAGTAACAACAGAAGAGATACATTTTGTGCGGAGCTGTGATATTTGTCGAAAAACTTAGCCTATGACAACGAAGTGCACTTGTAAAAGTGTGTCTCAAAGTATGAACATTTTGTCTCCCTTTTGGCTGTACTCCCCTATTCGCAGGCTACTGACGAACTCCTTCATTCCACTATTTGGCCAACCAGTACCTATGGTGACTAGGTATGTGATAGTGTTCCAAAAATTAGGGACAGAGCACGCAAACGGCCAATGCAACCATAACGGAAGAATACTCCACATAGTTGCTTTTATATTAACAAGTAACGACCGCCAAGAATTATGTGTAACCCTATTTTATTCTTTCCTTACTTTCGTACGTGGTCGTATGTGGTCAAAGGCTTTTATAATTCCAATGGGATGGGCCAATCCCCGGAAGCCCTTTACCTAACACCGCCACGTGACACATTTCTGACGAAGAGCAATACACACCATATCATCGCATCCTACCAGGCAAAATCCAGAGGAAGAGGTGATACAAAATTAATTACCCAGGTCAAATCATTTGGATAATTACATGACATAGTATGGCTAAATCTGCTACGATATCGGAACATGGCCCTCTCAAATTACCACCAACATCTTTTTGTAATGGAAATCGGATTTCGAGACATTTTTAAATGGAAGAAATGTTATTTTGGAACTGTGGGTCTGAAAGCAGAGGAGTTGGTCCTTATGCATGTCAGGAGCAATCTGGGTGGAGTTGATTGACTCCATTGACAATGTTTCAATTGTAGTTGGTACAGAACGACATGGTTTTCAAGTCTTAGCTTCAGCAGAATCCCAAATGATCATGTCAGGGCTGGCTTTAGCCCAATCGGTATAAAATGGAGCTAACTGGTAGACTCAGTTCAAAGGATTTCAGATTTCTGAATATATCTTCCCTAATCACATTAATACCTATTGCTTAGGATCGACTGTTGCATTCCACAATATACATTTGTATCTGGGACTGCAAGTGGGTAGCAGAGTTGAGAAAGAATTGCAAAGCGAAAGCAAATTACAAAGCAAAAACCGTGCCACTTCCTAGAAGCAGAATTAGTTCATGCGTCCATGCTTGTCGATAACCACTCTACATCCTGCATTCTCTATCGTAAGGTTAAAGTTTGTTTTAAACTACATTCCATAGTACACTAGACATTTCTGTGATGTACATCGATAAGTTTTCTTTCAAGTAGAGCCGTTGGCTCTTGTCACTTTGCTTTTAAGAATAAGATTTGGAACACGTTTGCATATCACTAGCTTCTGCAAAGTCTTGTTGAATGCTCATTGAATGTCTAGATATATGTATATGTCACCGCAGCGAATTTCTTGATATTTTGATAAAAATATCTCAGATTCTCTCGAGCATTTGTAGAAGAAATAAGGGTAGACTTGTTAGTCTTAAGTCCTCGGGAAGTGTACGGGATACTTCTCTGATTTTGTGGTATGAAAACCAGTTTTAGCTCAGTCCATGCTCTAGGTATGATTCCAAGTATTCCAAGCCCATTAGGATACTTATTACAATAAAACAAGCTCTACGATACACTACAATCCTAATCACTATAAGCTTGACTTAGCCACGTCATAAGTGAAGTCTCAACTCAAATCGATCGTAAGTTTCAGGAGTAATTTTCTTTAATATCATATCGACGTCGACGAAACCAATACTCGAGTTGTAATTATAACAAAATATGCATTTCATGTACATTACCAATGAACGGTCTTCATAAATACCAAAAAAAAAAGCAATAATCAAATCAGTGAATCAAATTATCAAGGAATCACGTACTAATCTCTCAATCTTAAGAGTGTGACACGGCATACAAATATACACGATAGCATAATATCGCATTGTTTTGCAGCAATACTATCAGTTTTGCAATCTGTACAATCAGATTGAATATCGAAGAATCGGTGATTTTGACCAAAGGTCCACTTAAAGAGTATCTACGTGTCATATGTACATTATGTTTTTTTTAGTAAGAAAGGAACTCAAGTTTTTCAAGATCACTATGGAATCATTCAGATGAACAGCTCTGACCTAAGCATTCCTAATAGTAATGGAAACATTACCAAAATGGAGCGATAAATCTAATAGGAAACTCTCCAACATCTCAGAAATATTTCCTATCTTACCTTGTTCTACCGCACGCTTGTTTACAAACAGTGTTCCAGCGAAGTAGCGAAGTAGCTCCTTCAACAGTTTTCTCGGAAACTGACTTACTAGGTCTGTCCATGTACTGTCTATAACTAGGTCTGTTCGCGTACTCTCTCAAAACACCGAATTTTCACGAACATCTACGAAAAGTCACCAAATCCTCTTCGAGTACGCAAAAGTTTCGTAGTTTTTCGTAGAAGAGAGCGCTCCCGAGAGAGTGAAACATTTCCCCATCCAACGAATTTGGAATTTCTCTATGAATGTACGTAATTTTTTGTTGTCTATGTATTTGGAGACATTTGCTTTTGACGTCTAAAAAGTGGGCTAATTCCGTAGCTTTCGGGTTTGTTTACTTTTTTGTCATTTTACCACTCTCTGCAAGAGTTTTAACCTCACTCCTTGATATTTCAAAATCTACGAATTTTGGTGCAGAAAGTAGTCGAACAGACTGTAAATATCTAAGAAATTTGATGAAAAATTATCAAACCCTGTTCCCGTGCGCTAAATTTCGTAGTTCTTCATCTGTTTCTGACATTTAATTTTGCTGCTCAATGCGTTCCCCTTCTGCTCTGTACATTGCGAAATTTGACAGACTGTGACAGACAGACTTTTGGTGTAGAAAGTAACGGAGCAACTACTACTACTATTTCTCTGTCAATTAGAAATGTTTAACTACCTAGCGCCTAGAATGTGGAACGTGCCCATTGATAAAACACCGACTTTGGTGTCTTTATCTCAAGCGTTATACAGTTCCGGTTACGTTTAACCATTAATCATAACCAATGACACAGAATGAACTAATTGGTACCTACCAGAGAAATCTCCTTCGTAAACAATTCCCTATTTCAGGTGAAATCCGAAAAACCCCCCCATTTTTATAAAGTTCACACTCTTGGCGCCACTTTGTATACCTATTCGCAGGTAAATGTCAGATGTCAACATATCGTATCTCAAACCGCAAAAACAAACATTCACTAGAATGCCTCCAAAATTTCACTCACCACAAAGTGCCAATTTCTCACACAAGCTGTTCTCGCTTCTGTGCTTTTTATGGCTGTCACCCGTACCATACCATCAGGCTGTAAACTTGTTTCAAAAATACAAAGAACACTGTGTGTTCTGTATGTACATATAATAGCAAACAGGTAATCATCAAAATACGTTCCACAGCTGATTTGGTTTAAAACAAAACAACCTGTTCCGGCTTCTATACATGCGGGGCTGGCCAATACGTCATTCTGGCAAACGATCAAAAGTCATTTGTTATTGTAAACAAACTGATAACGAGTATCTACATGTCTATGATGACTTGCATCTATAAAATTGAATCGGGAAATCTGCACTTACTTTCGTCTATCTATCAGCCTTTGTTTCGTACAGAGGAGCTTGGTGAAAGCTCTTCATTCATAAAGACCCGACTATCGACTGATCGTCAATATAAACCGATCCAGTCAGACGTTGATCGTTGGCCAGTTCGGTTGTTAGCGGTTTGGTTGTACATATTTGCGCCAAAATGCATTCTGTACACGTGGGAATTTTGGTTCTCGTTTCAGCAGTGCTACTATTTTCGGTTCCATCTGTGAGATCGTTTATAGCTACGAGTAGATCGGAATTCAGTGATAATAACCGACCGATCGTGGGCATACTCACACAGGAAGTGTCAAGGCTGATTTTGAGGAACTATCCGGGTCGCAATTTTACCAGCTACATCGCTGCGTCATATGTTAAATTTGTGGAAGGAGCAGGTGCACGTGCAGTTCCGATATGGTAAGTTTTATGTACATACCTATGTATACGGGGTTGTAGATGTCAGTGCGCTTAATTTATTATCATTTGCATTGTAAATCGATGATAAGACGAAGGTCTGACAATCGAGGTCAATTAAGGGCGGCATGACAACAGACAAAGTACATCGAATCGGTTAATAATTACAGATGAGATCTCTTGTTTGTGATAATTGAATTCAATTAGATACAATATACTTTTTGGTTGAAGTAGTTTCGCTGTGGAATGTGAAAGGTCTTTTGTTCAGAACTAACAACAGATAGAATGGAGTGGATATGTAGAGTGCGACAAGAGTTGTATTGAGTTTGAAGTACTTTCCTATTATTGGCGTGAAAAAGAGTTAGAAACGTGTGCATACGTTATTGTCTGATGATAGAATATGCCCAGATAGTGATAATAGATTGCAATTGATCAGTTTGAAGCACTTGAAATCGCAGTTTAAATTTTCTGACAACTTGATAAGATTAAACCGATACTATCACTATAACACTCCATGTGGTTGAACTTGAAACAAATGTATAGCAAATAGAAATATATAAATGTATGTAGTATCTACCTTAGGTAGGAACACGTCTACGTCGGGTGTATCGCATTTTGTGTCATTTTGTCGTGTATTGGGTATAAAAAGTTAGAAGATGTTGTTCCGTCGCCGATTGTGTGGCTGATTGTATTTCATAGTTCACACGTTTTGTGACAAAAATACTTTTCCTCTAAAGATACATTTGTCTATCTTTTATTGGCCGATGATAGATACTTTGCATTTAATATTGTATTTCTGTATTGTAAATCAATTCACGAAACATCAATCTTTGGTAAATTTGCCATTGCTGTGTCATGGTCAAAAGTTTGATACCAGTCTTGAGGAAGGCAACAGTTGGAGGCATGATCTAAGGATCGTGCTCTGAGCAGGTTATTTTATCTTGAATCTGTCGTAAATCGTTCGTCCCCTGATATTGAATGAAAAGTACGCCGAGTTTCAGATTAAAAAAAGATATTTAATCAGATGCGGTATGCATGCTGTGATTAGGCGAAATTCTGTTCACAATTATCCTTACATCAAGTAACACTGACTGGAAATGTATTTAAAGTGATAGGAGCGAGTGTAGTAATCTATTGAGTTGAGCTTACTTCACCAGAAAGCAAGAACTATGGGTCTTTCTACTGATGATTAATTCAAGTATGATATGTCCTTAGAATTGAGAGGTAAATCCAGTACAGATAAGAACGGACCACTGTTGTGAACGTTGCTTATAAAGTGCTGATACATGTCTATACTCTCTTTTTCAAAGTTAGTCAACGTTGAGTAGTTGGTGGCTTTCCTAAACTATCCTGAGTTCCGAGGGAATTTTATTTCATTTCTACGTACGAGGTACGTTGTACTCCCTATTTTAATGTACAACTTTTTGGACCTCGACCAGCCTTTGAAAATCACAAGGTAATGAATATAGGCTCATCGTCCTACTCACAATCGTATAAAAGTCTTTGTGATGGCTTTAATGGCTGCTCGAGTGTCCAAATAAACGTCGATATACTTTTTAAAGAGCATTGGGACGTTGTTAGCTATTGCTAGAGTATTGACATGAAAATAGTTCCAATATTTGAAAGCCTTCTGACGGGCTCTACAACCAGTTCTGAACAGTTCTTTTGTCCATCTCTCTCTCTTGAGGGACATTTGAAGGTTTGGGACGAAATCAGAGTACTGTCTAAGGCTCAGCTGTACATTTTTGTTAGCTGAGATTTAAGGGCAGTGAACGTTGTTCTAAGAGTATTGTTTGTTTTTTGTACATCATGTTACAGCTTCTGACCAACTATCTGTATTCCACATGTAGGATAGTTTAATCAAATTTCATTCAGTTGGGGCGTTTTCCAATAGACTGGATCATATACTAAGAATCCTCTACGTTCAAAGGCTATGCCTTTCGTCTGGAGCATGCATTCTATCTATTCCAAGAGCGAAGTAATACCTAAAGCTACCCAAAGGCTTGTAGCCTCTCGCAGTGTGAAGAGAGGGTCGTACTGAACTGCCAGGAATTTCTGACACATGCAGTTTGGCTTCCTCCGTATAAGGCTAAGTTGATGGTTATTGCCATGGTTAAAGGCTGCTGAATGGCATCATATATGTACGTATTGTTCGTATCCTATTGTCAGCTGTATGCATAGTTAACATACGAATACTGTTTAACCTGAAATATGTATGATTTTCGAAAGTGAAAGACTTAACCACAACCGCAAGCATGACTGTACCTTGGTAAAGTTAAAAATAAAAAGCAAAAAAAAAACCCAACTCATCGATGGGGTCACAGTCTTAAATTTAGGTTAGGTTAGGTCTACGTGAGTTTTAAGGTATATGAAAGAAAAATATGTGATAATGGGTTTATGTATATAACTTGCCTTAAACAGGTTCTTTTTCCATCCTAACTTGGCATGTTGGGGCTTATATAATGGCAGAAAGGATAGTAATAGATCCTTTCAACAAGAGTCGAGCAATATCTGCTTGGGTAAGGATGTGAAACGAACCTTTTTGTCATCAACGGAGTCAACGTCCTTAATCGACTCAATAATCCTTCTCATCAGATGCAAAAATAAAAAAAAATCAGATACATTTTTTAAAATACGTCGAGTGAATCACCACGGACCCGCTAGAGGCTCATTTTTTCAATAAGGTTTCCCGGTTATGCGTGAAGTTAGTCACAGTTCAATTGGCATTTTCAGTGAATGTACAAGTACAAGTTTTTATAATGTTTGTACGTCCCAGGACTTTCTATTTCCGAGCTGCGATAGCGACTCACCTGCTAATATGGTTCGGTTTTAGCATAGGTGGCTATCCTCCGTTCAACGTAGCATAAGAGAACCTGTTCTTTAAATTTGTTTTAGTATCAGAAACGACTATGTATTTAAGTTCTTCGAAGGACTATTCACTTTCTTGGTAAGGATAACGCAGAGCAGTTGCAGAGAAGGTGAAATTGGGTTTTTTTCTTCTTTTTTTTTTGCATACAGCTGCTTGTCTAAAAGTTGTGCTTACACCAAGATGGAACACAGTTCAGCTCCGACACCCTCGCCTGTCTTAGATCCATCAGCGTAGACTTCCTGTGCAGAAATACTTAAATAGTTAGACAGCTAGTGGTGTGCACTGTCTCCCTGAAATTTCAGCTAAGACTGGCTCCTTTTGGACCATTTTTCCACCGCCACCGTGGGAGTTATCCGTAAAGCACTGGAACCTGAAATCTAAGGTGTTTTTCTAATTTTACTGATGAGATAGCTAGTTTTGTTTAGTGCTGGCAACCAGAATAAAATTTGTAGAATTTGGCAACCTGCCTAATTGTATGGCTACGGGTTTCTTCTGAGTTTGATGTCATGGATCCTGTTCACACAGGATTGTATTGCATACTTCATGAATTTCTCAGTTTTTAATTTCCTTTTCTTTTACTCCCTTTTGTCGAGTGACAGCGACTGACATTTGCAAACGTCAAAAAAAAAAAAACCAGAAAATTTAAGTAAATCCGCCCCCATTGCCCTTAAAAACAAATCCAGTCCGGAACAGGCTCATAAGTGTTCAGGATAGCTTGGAAACCCCCAAAAGCTTTAGGCGGTAAAGGCATCAAGCTGCGTTTAGATGATATTTTTAGACATTACTCTAACGTTTGATCCCATCATATAGCTTTCCAAATGTGACAGTTCTCAGCTTCTTCAAAAAATGTCAGGAGTGGCCAGCAGATAAGTTCTTAATTGTTAAATAGGATGCAAAACATTTCACTATTCTGCTGTCACTGCTACTGTTTAACCTGGTATCCGATTTCTTTAGCAAACAACCATTAAAATCGTCCCTGTCTAGCCATCGAATGTTTAAATAAACAAACCTAAGTAGTCAAAGAATTCTTCACCAATATGACAAGAGCCTCAAATAAGTCTGACAACTGGACGTCAATTCCCTTCATTTTTTTTGACAAAGGACAAACAATCATACTTGTAACAACCAAAGCCATAAATAAGGCATATGTACATCCATAACATTTTTCTTTCAAAAAAGAACCTTCGCACGGGGAAAGAAATAAAGAAAATACGGGCTGAGCAGAGGTCGAGTTCCAAAGGGAACCCCCTTATAATTTAATAGCAATTCATTTCTTACTTAACTTTAATTTATTTACCTTTGTTTTGCCAGCATCAAGAGCTGAACAGAAGTTGTTTCAGACTCTTAGACTGTGGCTCTCGAGCTAGTCTGTGATTTACCCAATTTAGTTAGCATGCTGCAGCATAGCATACTTGTCATGTTAGTATACCTACATACATGATTGTCACATACATGTACATGGTACCATGTTTAAATTATAAAACACGTTATTCGTGGAAACGATGATATTTATATTGTCACCCACTTAGTTGTGTTTATTTATTTTTTAGCACGGAATCAGGGAATAACAATTACCGCTGTTGTCTTAACGATTTCAAGTGATTGTAATTAAGTCATTCATGATTAGTGCTAAGTCAGTAGCTAGACGATGTGGTTAGTCAAGTAAACACATGTAGATGTACAAAACCCGATACCTTGCAATCGATTAAAGGTTCTGTCAGAAGCTTAGGTGTCATGTGTATAATGAGTTGCAAATATTTCGGACGGGGATGCACCTTGAGCTTGGTCAGAGCAACTTTCGGATATATCCGTGTTATGGATGATGATGTCAATTAGTTGGTCAAATTGACAGCATTTAGCGCATTGAGGTGCTAATTGCTGACAGCACGCGAGTGCTTGACGCTTATAAACTTTGTATCTAGTTTCTGTTAGAAGATTGTGATTAGAAATATTTACATGCAATGGAGAATTAGAGCATCAAATCGTAGCCCGAAATAAATAGAGTAAGTCATCTGCAGGGGAACATAGTCGATATGGGAATTTGATCCACAATTGGTGACAATTAGATTCATATTTACAGGGTTCAAGTGTTTTCATCTTGAAAATAAGCAAAAAAGGAGTGAAGTGTGTTTCCAGGAACAGAAATATCCAGTCTTTACCTCCACCGAGATGGTGAATGAAGCAGTGGAATCGAGAGGGTTCGATGGGCCATGGGTAACCCATTTTCTCACACATTTTTGGACTGAAAATTTTTCTGTTTCCAATTGTCACAACGAGTAGTCCGCTTTGCTTGTTTGTGCTAAGGATGCGCAGAAACAGGATATCCTGCTGGAATAGTTCTAAGAGATGGGATTTTCACTTTGTGAGTAGCTGGTTCGATGGGCCATGGGTAACCCATTTTGTCACACATTTTTGGATTGAAAATTTTTCTGTTTCCAATACTCTTACCGAGGCGTCCGCCTCGCTCGTTTGTGCTAAGGATACACAGAAACAGAATATCCTGCTGGAATAGTTCTAAGAGATGGGATTTTCACTTTGTGAGTAGCTGTTTCGATGGGCCATGGGTAACCCATTTTCTCACACATTTTTGGACTGAACATTTTCCTGTTTCCAATTGTCACAACGAGTAGTCCGCTTTGCTTGTTTGTGCTAAGGATGCGCAGAAACAGGATATCCTGCTGGAATAGTTCTAAGAGATGGGATTTTCACTTTGTGAGTAGCTGGTTCGATGGGCCATGGGTAACCCATTTTCTCACACATTTTTGGACTGAAAATTTTTCTGTTTCCAATTGTCACAACGAGTAGTCCGCTTTGCTTGTTTGTGCTAAGGATGCGCAGAAACAGGATATCCTGCTGGAATAGTTCTAAGTGATGGGATTTTCACTTTGTGAGTAGCTGGTTCGATGGGCCATGGGTAACCCATTTACTCACACATTTTTGGACTGAAAATTTTTCTGTTTCCAATACTCACACCGAGGCGTCCGCCTCGCTCGTTTGTGCTAAGGATACACAGAAACAGGATATCCTGCTGGAATAGTTCTAAGAGATGGGATTTTCACGGTGTGCGTAGCTGACTCGATGGGCCATGGGTAACCCATTTACTCACACATTTTTGGACTGAAAATTTTTCTGTTTCCAATACTCACACCGAGGCGTCCGCCTCGCTCGTTTGTGCTAAGGATACGCAGAAACAGGATATCCTGCTGGAATAGTTCTAAGAGATGGGATTTTCACGGTGTGCGTAGCTGACTCGATGGGCCATGGGTAACCCATTTACTCACACATTTTTGGACTGAAAATTTTTCTGTTTCCAATACTCACACCGAGGCGTCCGCCTCGCTCGTTTGTGCTAAGGATACACAGAAACAGAATATCCTGCTGGAATAGTGCTAAGAGATGGGATTTTCACTTTGTGAGTAGTTGGCTCGATGGGCCATGGGTAACCCATTTCCTCACACATTTTTGGACTGAAAAATGTTCTGTTTCCAATACTCGCACCAAGGCGTCCGCCTCGCTCGTTTGTGCTAAGGATACACAGAAACAGAATATCCTGCTGGAATAGTGCTAAGAGATGGGATTTTCACTTTGTGAGTAGTTGGCTCGATGGGCCATGGGTAACCCATTTCCTCACACATTTTTGGACTGAAAAACGTTCTGTTTCCAATACTCGCACCGAGGCGTCCGCCTCGCTCGTTTGTGCTAAGGATACACAGAAACAGAATATCCTGCTGGAATAGTGCTAAGAGATGGGATATTCACTTTGTGAGTAGTTGGCTCGATGGGCCATGGGTAACCCATTCTCTCACACATTTTTGGACTGAAAATTTTTCTGTTTCCAATTGTCACAACGAGTAGTCCGCTTTGCTTGTTTGTGCTAAGGATACACAGAAACAGGATATCCTGCTGGAATAGTTCTAAGAGATGGGATTTTCACGGTGTGCGTAGCTGACTCGATGGGCCATGGGTAACCCATTTCCTCACACATTTTTGGACTGAAAAACGTTCTGTTTCCAATACTCGCACCGAGGCGTCCGCCTCGCTCGTTTGTGCTAAGGATACACAGAAACAGAATATCCTGCTGGAATAGTGCTAAGAGATGGGATTTTCACTTTGTGAGTAGTTGGCTCGATGGGCCATGGGTAACCCATTTCCTCACACATTTTTGGACTGAAAAATGTTCTGTTTCCAATACTCGCACCGAGGCGTCCGCTTCGCTCGTTTGTGCTAAGGATACACAGAAACAGAATATCCTGCTGGAATTGTGTTAAGAGATGGGATTTTCACTTTGTGAGTAGCTGGTTCGATGGGCCATGGGTAACCCATTTACTCACAAATTTTTGGACTGAAAATTTTTCTGTTTCCAATTGTCACAACGAGTAGTCCGCTTTGCTTGTTTGTGCTAAGGATACGCAGAAACAGAATATCCTGCTGGAATAGTGCTAAGAGATGGGATTTTCACTTTGTGAGTAGTTGGCTCGATGGGCCATGGGTAACCCATTTCCTCACACATTTTTGGACTGAAAAATGTTCTGTTTCCAATACTCGCACCGAGGCGTCCGCTTCGCTCGTTTGTGCTAAGGATACACAGAAACAGAATATCCTGCTGGAATTGTGTTAAGAGATGGGATTTTCACTTTGTGAGTAGCTGGTTCGATGGGCCATGGGTAACCCATTTACTCACAAATTTTTGGACTGAAAATTTTTCTGTTTCCAATTGTCACAACGAGTAGTCCGCTTTGCTTGTTTGTGCTAAGGATACGCAGAAACAGAATATCCTGCTGGAATAGTGCTAAGAGATGGGATTTTCACTTTGTGAGTAGTTGGCTCGATGGGCCATGGGTAACCCATTTCCTCACACATTTTTGGACTGAAAAATGTTCTGTTTCCAATACTCGCACCGAGGCGTCCGCTTCGCTCGTTTGTGCTAAGGATACACAGAAACAGAATATCCTGCTGGAATTGTGTTAAGAGATGGGATTTTCACTTTGTGAGTAGCTGGTTCGATGGGCCATGGGTAACCCATTTACTCACAAATTTTTGGACTGAAAATTTTTCTGTTTCCAATTGTCACAACGAGTAGTCCGCTTTGCTTGTTTGTGCTAAGGATACGCAGAAACAGAATATCCTGCTGGAATAGTGCTAAGAGATGGGATTTTCACTTTGTGAGTAGTTGGCTCGATGGGCCATGGGTAACCCATTTCCTCACACATTTTTGGACTGAAAAATGTTCTGTTTCCAATACTCGCACCAAGGCGTCCGCCTCGCTCGTTTGTGCTAAGGATACACAGAAACAGAATATCCTGCTGGAATAGTGCTAAGAGATGGGATTTTCACTTTGTGAGTAGTTGGCTCGATGGGCCATGGGTAACCCATTTCCTCACACATTTTTGGACTGAAAAACGTTCTGTTTCCAATACTCGCACCGAGGCGTCCGCCTCGCTCGTTTGTGCTAAGGAATGATGTCTTTATCGGCTCATTGATATTCAAAGACCGCATCTTTATCGGTTATATGCTTTTAAAACTCCACGTGATGTCATGCGTAGCCTTGAGACGTTCACACAGTACTTGTCCAACTTTTTATTGTAGATTAGTGCTCCTCAACTATATGGTTTGCCCTGCATTGTGGAGATAGTAAAGTTCGTCAGTTGCCAAACAACCTAAAGTCAAAATATTCATTGTCAGCAATGGATCAAGATCCAGATGATCCCACTCTATTTTTTTCAATGATTTTGTCTCATCGATTCCTTTCTCATGAATGCGTGGGCATTCTGAGAGATCCCACAGGATGGAGAAGACCATCAATTTGGTTTCCTCATTGCCATTAGTACAACCTTTAGATGCACGCCACATAATTACCAGAAGCCTACACACAGCTAAAAACTAATTCCCAGAATCCGTCTCCAATACGAGTATGGAATTCGATATCTACCAACATCGTCCTTCTAATCGGGCATATCCTCTAAAGACGCCTAGATGTGTGAATAAGCTCAACTTTGACCTTTGCATTGCCAGTAAATCACATTCCTCGGTTTTAGCTTACCTCTGGCTACACTCTCGCAAACATCCACTTAGCAATTACATACAATGTCTGCAGTCAATTTAATCCTTTGGCCGATGGAATATCCTTTCTCTGAGCCTTCGTCACTAAAAATGCTGCACGTCAAAGTGCATGCAGCAAGTCAGGCACTTCCTTTTAGCCTTAATGCATTGCCAATCCAATTACCTTGTTCAATATCCTTTTTTAATTTTTTTTTCGTTTTCCTCCACAGGATTGGCAAGTCACGCGAATACTACGAGGATATCCTATCCAAGGTGAACGGGTAAGCTTACCTACCACACCCCTTGATAATGTTTGTTTTTTTTTTAAATCCCTTGTGTGTTTCCTTCCCGCCTACACAGAGTCCTTCTTCCCGGTGGGGCAACGTACTTTAATCAATCGAACGGATATGCGGACGCTGGCTATCATATCCACGAAGTGGCTGTGAAAATGAACGAACGGGGTAATTACATGCCTCTTTGGGGAACATGTCTTGGATTTGAGTTACTCTTTTATTTGGCCACAAATCGAACGGAACACCGGGCATCCTGTTCGTCCATGCGGCAGGCTTTGCCATTAGAGTTTAAAACAGGTAAGTGGTGGGCTTTCTTTTTTCAAATGAGGAATCAATTTGAATTGATACAGTTGATTGCAGGCTATGAATCGAGTAGGATGTTCAAGGATGCACCGCCGTCGATTATTTCAATGCTCAAGACGTATCCTGTCACTGCAAATTTTCATCAATTCTGCATTACGGAGGATGTAAGTGGACTCGGGTTTAATGGGGCGGATGTAGTATTTTATTTTTTGTTTTTACTGCATTCATTGTGGATGACGTAAACGTGACAAATTTCATTTAAAAGTTATAACGCTGAACTGCGAGTGGGTAGGGATGCAGTTTATGGTGCAAGGATTGCCGGGCTATTAAAACTGTAGGTCGTTGGTAGTGACCAGGATTGCATCGAATTATATTTATGGGATATCGTCGAGTTGGACTGATGTTTAAAGGACGAAGTACGCAACTGGATTTCAAAGCCCTCAACAGGAATGTGATTTGGGGTAGGACTTTGAAAAACTGAGAAGAAAAGGAGTTAGAACTGCTGCAGGCTGCAAGTGGCTTGTAAATGTAAAGCCCATCTCTTGGTGGGATGCTTGGCGACAGTAGGATAAGAAGAGGGAGGTGTGCTAGTAGGTTATCGCTGCATGGAACCTAAACCAATGCGAAGGTGCAACCTCTTCTAAGTTTGTCAAGGAGAATCGTTCACTGTACCTCTGTACTTCTAGGAATAATGGCAAACAGAGGGTAGATGTGTAGCGTGTTTGCCTAGAAGCCGACGACCAGAGAGTAGGTTACCTTGTGGCCGTGTGGTTAGCCTTGAGGATTATGCATCAGTTGGTGATGTAGGATTCTATCGCCTTTAATGCTAATTGGCATCTCCAGTAAATCCGTAGCTTTCAGCCCAACTAGAACCTTTGCTTGGAACTAACTTACTGGATGTGTCTGAACGTTACAGACGCACTTGTTGGTCTACTACTTCGCAGTACGCACCACCTAAGTAGAGGTAAGGCGAGTCAAGTCAGGCATGCCAAAACCTTTATAGAATTCCCAAGGATATTGCGAAATGATTCCATAATCATGGAGGTTTAAGGGAGTATGCATGCACGCCTTAGTGACAAACGCCTTAGAGCCAAATCTTGTTTCACGACAGAGCCAAGTAGTTCTGGTTGAATGGGAAGAGAGCATTTGTCTTGCTTTAACCTTTTCTTTTTCGAGGGCTTAACTGCCTTGTGTGAGTAGTAAGTACGATGGTCAATTAGTTGGGAGGCTGGGAAGTTTCAAAGTCCTGTACCACTGCTATGATCTGAACAACAGTCAAAGTACTCACTAAGGATTCACTAATTTGAACTTGACGACTCCTCATACACAGAAGTCATTTGCGCGTTCACAACACAAGCCCTAGGCAATTTCGTCAAGAGTTCATCGTCCTTATCCATTGATTCGATCATACTCCGCCATTCAATTCAACTGAAATCCTGTCGCAGCTCCGCTTGACTTCTTTCTGTATGTCCTGGCACGCGACTAATCACACTTCCACTGGCACGCGAAAAGTCATCATTAAAGAGCCGACTCACGGTGATTTAACCTGCGGGCATTGACATGCGTGTGGTTCAGGTAGGAATGGGAATTAAATCCTACATTTACTTCTCACATTTCGTCTAATCATGATGCTGATGATGATGATGTAGTAACACACGACCTACCTGTAGGCATTCTCCTACTCTCATGAACCTTTCCACCGGTGACATGTGTGTACCAGAATCATCCCCAATTAGAACCAAAAAAAAAAAAAAAAACATTACTTCTCCGAAGGAACAACTTGATTTCAAAACGCCAAGCGTAGTCGTGCGTCCTTTCTCCGACTCCTTGCATAACAAAACCTTTTGCATGTGTCTTGTGTCACATCTCGCTAAAGTACAAAAATACCCCGAAGCCGATCACGATAGATAGTGCAATCGCAGTCCTTCTCCCCCTCTCTGCTATTGACAGCATTCCACTTAAATCCAGGCAATCCCTCCTGCGTTGCTGCCTCTGGAGCATTCTTAAGTATACGCGTATTATTTTTATCCGCTTATGATCAGGATGAGTGCAAGGAAACGTGCTGTGGAAATGTGCCCTGTCACATGTGAGGACTTTGTAGCTATTTTTTATGTCTGGGCCTTTATCTACTCCTACTACACATTATTTTGGTATTTTTTTTTTTGTATTTGCAGATCTTCACCGAATATGGTTTGGACAAGGAGTGGGATGTGATGAGCATCAATCATGACTGGAATAACTTTGAATTCATATCCACCGTCGAACACAAGAAGTAAGTATGGCAACGGGGGAGCGCCTGAATGTGGCCATGGTAATGGATTTGTATTTGTTCGCAGGTATCCTTTCTATGGGATCCAGTTTCATCCGGAGAAGAATCTCTATGAATTCATCCAGAATCGCAGTATTCCACACACGCTGGAGGGCATCCAGGTGGCCCAATACTTTGCGAACTTCTTCGTCAGTGAGGTGCGAAAAAATACGAATAAATTCACCAATGCCACAGAAGAGGAGGAGAGTCTGATATATAACTACGCGCCGGAGTACACTGGCCAGACGGGATCCTCGTTCATGCAGCAATATTTGTTCGAGGAAAAGAGTTCAGCAAGTACGTGGACTAGTTCAGCCATCGTAGTGGTCATCTGCACGACCGTATTGTGGTCCTTGCACTAACTAATATGCCTTCTTGCACATAAGTAGTCTTAAGCAGCCCTAACTTAATGCACGGCTTTGAGTATAACATGGACAGTAGATTAACTTTGAGTTCCTATTTTCCTTTAGCGAGTAGTTGTTGTTGGCCACATCCGCCGAAGGTGTAATTATGTTTTCGTGTTACTTTTACAGGTTCCGACAGCTATAGGCTGTTGCTAGGTGTTACGTATGAAACAAACAGGCCTAACGATATAGAGGTTGATGATTTCGATATTGAATTGCTGAAGAATAAAGATGAATTGCGATGAAGATGCAGAGGAACTATTGCCATTGACTTTAGTTGTAGAAATGTGTACTATTTATGCTATTTATTGGTCTAGATGTACTGTCTTGGGTCTAGGTTGAATAAAGGATGTTTATTTTAGTGGAATCCTTGAGTTATTGTCTTGCTTTCTTGTTCCTGTCATGTAGGATTCGGGAATATTCAAAACGTGTCAATGAGTTGAAGGATATTTTTTCAATGAAAATGTTACGTATACGACCGAGTGCGTTTTTTTTGTGTAAAAAAGTGAAGAATGAAGGATTGCGTTGCGGGATATTCTGTAGACTGACAATCAAGGACCTACAATGGGAATTATGGAGACTGTTTTGGTAAGTGTTGATAATGAGCCAGTCGTTAGCAACAACCTCAGTATGGAGCTGGAAAAGGATTTGGTATCGATAGTTCGCAAGTAGGAGGAATGTATGGAGAATATGTGCCTTCTTTTCGTCTAGGAGCTGGAATGGTGGCAACCACCTAGAGATTATGCCGATGTGTCCATTGGGAATAACAAGTTGCTTCCAAGAATGACAGGAGAAGTACAGAAGTCGCTATAACCTTTTATCGGATCAAGCCTATTTGTGTGCAGAAAGGCATAGAAATACCTTTCTCTTTATGAGAATAAGGATAGTGACCAGTCAGACCCAGGCTGTGGTAAAAGGTGTCACTATCCAGTTCTCCGATTATGCGAAAAGTATCTGGAAATGATCATGAATAAGAAACTTCTTTGGGGACAGCATATCAAGTGTATGGGTGTTTTTGGGAAGACGTGGAACCTATCCTCGAAAAGTTCCTCTCGATCTCAACTGCGGATTGGTTGGTTTTGCACTATAGTCCAAAGAGCGGCCTTACTCGGCTGCATGACATCTTTCCCGAGAACTCTTGGCTCAAGATGCTCCGCTTGATTTGCTTCTCCTTGATACTTTTATTATGGGCTGTGCTATCAAAGAAATTTAACATCTTAGGCGGAATAGCTTTTGTATCATCTACTCTGGAGTTTCGATGATCTTGTCTGACACTTATCCTACGATACTGGTTCCATAAACACGCAGTATGACAAAATAACATCGGAACTTCGGCTGTTGACATTAATTTAGAGTCAAGGTTCCTTGTGTTCGGGAGTTGGACTCGGTTGTAGCCGGACTTAGTCTAGGTTCTGTTGATGACGTGCTCAGAGGAAGCGACAACATTCCTCGTCAGGTAAACATATAGCTCTGTTTTTCAAGCTGCGATCTTTACCATGCTAATGCTTGCCGACTATATTGTTAGAGATAGGTTTGGCCTTTGGCGTCTATCGAGCATAAGGTGAGTTTAAAGCTTTGCTTAAAATTGGAACCCGATCCGAATTGGTTGGAGAATGGAGGAAATCTTTGAATTCAGTCGCAGAGTTAAACACCTCGATTCTTGTTTAGATCTTGCTTTCACTTTTTTTTTTAGCCTGATACATGCCAATCTTTACATCTTGGGCAGTGCTCTGAGGTACGTGGTCTTAGCTACTGCGGGTCACCAGACTAGGCATCCTTAGGTTAGAAGGGGTCTGACGATGGCTGTGTACATCCTATGGCAAGGGCCCCCATTTTTCCTGAATGTATGTATACAAGGCTATGGATACTTCCTTTATCCTTTCTGTAGTGTTCCCTTTCCATGTCAGCTTACGGTCGAGTATACAGCTCAAGTATCTGGTCTTATCTGAGATTTAGAGGGGCTGGGCGTTGAGTCGCAAGGGTCTGTGGGGTTGTTCTTTCATTACCGAAGAAGAGGATTATCTCTGTCTGTAGGGGGTTTACATTTAATCCACATCTTTGGTCCACCAGGACCCCATCCATCCACCTTAGAGATATTAATGAAAAAACCAGCGTAGTGTCTTGGGAATTGTGGAAATGTCGGGCTCTGAGCACAAGTATTATCTTCAAGTCTAAGAAGTTTCCTACCAGATGTTTACGGAAGTCACAGGAGTAGCCAGTCCAAGGATTGTAAGTGACACATCAGCTTGATGCATCTGGATATACGTATGTAAGTACTGGGTAAGTAATAAAGATGTATTCGAAATGGAAATTATGACTTTATGAATCGAGACCACAGGACTTCTCGAGCCAGTCGAGGCAATTATGATCACTCACCGCATCAGATATGGTAGCTCTAGCTGGTCCTAACTCGACGGAATAGAAGGGGTTCTTGCTGATGTACCTTCGGACAGTGTTGCGGAATTACATGCCTGCAGAATCGATGGAATTATCTAGGATCTAGATGACGAAGGAGAGAGAGCTAAATGTTGGTGCCTCTCTGATTGTACCCGCTGCAGTGTCACTGGACCTACACATCTACCTATATAAGATTCTGTGCTAATAATCGCGATATAATCTTGACTACCAAGCCACTAGATTTTTCTGGCAGCCCCGAACCTGATTCTCCTCATATTCCTCCAGGTCATCAGCATATCTTTCTGATATATGCATTTGTAGTGCTCAGTTGCGGTCCATTCTGGCCTGATACTACCGCATCGCCTCGTCTGGTCATCTCCCCCACTAACCTGATCACTAATCCTTGACATCTACCTTGCACATATCGAGAACGAATATTATCCCATACACTCACCCTAAACGTGTACTGAAGCGTTGTTAATGCTTTATATTATGGACACAAACCCCATTATCAGCGAACGTGTAGATGTTGCCATCATACTTATGGTCAGAAGTGTCCCCACATAGCCAGGTTGTCATAATTTCCACTCATAAGGTGATGAAATGCATTGGTCGGGGAATGAAAACCAATTTGTTGACCTTAACCAACCGAATTCGATTTCAAAAGTTCAAAAGTGACATTTACTCACACAACCTCAATTCTTTCTTAATGCGCATTCACTTATGTAGATTTGTAGCTTGTCATTTGTAAAACTTTGGCATTGTCGTAGTAACCGATGAGTTACATCACAGGACCTGCCGTATATGTACCTTTGTACTTACGTGGATGCCAGTATAACGATTATTTAGAGAAACGTCATCCACTTGTGATGTTGACATAAACCATACAATATTGGCATCGACAGTGTCATATGACCTACAAAGGAGTTGCAGCTAAAAATAATTCCATTTGTTTACTATTTTCGAATGCCTCCTTGACGCATGCATTCGTTTGGCATTGTATCTTATTCCGATGAAGGTTAATCTGCAGATGCTACGATGCTGCTCACCTCAATAGAAGTCTCATACGCAAAAGAAAGACAACATTTTCTAATTGAAGTGATGCCAAACTATCGCCACCCCCCACACATGGGATGGATTGAATAAAAATTCAAAATACCCGACATTTACGGATAAGCATTGCGTGACAAATGATTTGAACATCAATCTTCACACGTGGAGTGATATACGTTTTAAATAGCACGACCAGCCGACGTCATCGTATCATGTTCACTAGTGCGTCGCAATATTAGGCAAGCCTCTGTATCGCAATGGAAAATACCCCACTTCGTGACGAAACACCATATTCTCTAAAAAAAAAAAAAGAAAGGATGCGCACTTTTCCAGTTTCGCATGAGGTCACTCTTTGGTTTGCTTCCTTTGGATCGATTATGTTGTTGTCATTTGTATTCCTTTGTTCTTGACCTTTAAAGTAGCCCGCAGAATGAATATCCATCCAGATGGGTACATACGAGTAGCGGTAGGAGACTTTAACACGTTCCATGACCGAGGAAATTAAAGGCGATGAAAGCAACGAAATGTTGGCAGGCCACCTGGGACGTTGGATAGAGATAAGGCATAATTTATCGATTAAAAGATACACGTACTGTGTTTTTGACTGCTTTAAATATACACCATTGTTTCCAACTGAATTTTCTTTCGATACGTATTTATGGATGACATTTGGGAAATATAATGTCATTTGGAAGTTTTGTAGAGAAAGATGTAGTGACTACATTAAGTCTGAAACTCCTTTTGTCTGTTTGTTTTAGGTGAGCTCAGGCGACTTGCTGACATACTCCTGTATGTTTGGAGGGATCGATAATTTGGAGCCAATTTTCCACCACACCTGTTGTTCGCCTGTTAGCATAAGCCCACGTTACCCCATAACGACCGAATTTCCGAGCTTCCCCTTCAATAGATCACTTGTTTGACCGGCTATGTGGCATGTGGCATCATTGTGTTGAAACCACATATCACTGATGTCAAGTTTATCCAATTCTGGTGTTGTAGCTGTAATTGTATTCCAGTAATACGACTTCCAGTACTTAAAGGCTGTGTTCACAGTCAAATGAACTGGTTTTGCGCGCAGTTTCTAACAATATCGCTATCAGCTAAATTGCAAGCAACTATCTGCTTATGACAGCACGTTTTAATCTTGTTTTGACAGTGGTCATGTGAACATTACATAAACAAGTTCATAAATATTGATTTGCACGATCAAACGCTTACAGATAAACGCTACTAGTAACGTATTACACGAGTATGTACATATGGAGGTGTTCATGGCGTAGTGAACTTGACGAAAAACGAATTAAGCGACTTCAAGCGGCTGCGAGCGACGAGAACAACTGTCAAAATACGGATAAAACTAGATGTAACCGCTCCGTCATAAACATTTCATCGCTTGCGATTGATCTGGTTGCGAAATGACTTCAAATGGCACGAAAAACCATGGCGTCGTGCAACGCAAATTGACAGCTTGACCGTGAAACACAGGCTAAGAAGTAGTTCAGCCGCGTATTACATAAAAAGAATACAGCCAGTGCTCGAATATATAACGAAAATTTGTTTCATCTAATTCATTTGCATTAATGTCGCTAAAACCATGTACAATCTATGAACATCAATCCGTACATTGTAGTTACAGTTTGTGTTCTCAATTTAAAAGAACATTTTTTGGTTTTCTATTTATATGTACGTGCAATTTTAAATAAGCACATAATTAGCGGTGTTTATGAAGATTGTTTGAGTGCTCTCACATCCTCAATTCTTTCTTAATGCGCATTCACTTATGTACATTTGTGAGGCATGTAGCTTGTCATTTGTAAAACTTTGGCATTGTCGTAGTAACCGATGAGTTACATCACAGGACCTGCCGTATATGTACCTTTGTACTCACATACGTGGATGCCAGTATAACGATTATTTAGAGAAACGTCATCCACTTGTGATGTTGACATAAACCATACAATATCGGCATCGACAATGTCATATGACCTACAAAGAAGTTGCAGCTAAAAATAACCATTTGTTTACTATTTTCGAATGCCTCCTTGACGCATGCATTCGTTTGGCATTGTATCTTATCTTTTCTTATCTATTCTTGGTAACTCTTCGATTATCCGCATCCGATGTTTGTTTACCTTGGTCACCGGTGCAGATCGTGTTTATTTGGGCGCTTGCACGTCTTGCACGTCCAAACGAGTGGACGGAATTGCTTTAAACTTCATATCTGGAATCTGTGGGGTCACAATTCGAGGTGAAATATTGGAAATCGGCTATTTCTCAGTTATTTCTTCATCAAGAATCGGAGTAGTCATGCCCACTTTTGTAAAATTTATTATTTAGCAACATTTTAACTAGAAATCGAAAAAATTGTTGAGGTAAAATTTACAAGCCTTGGATGTAGTTCTCTATAATTCACCTAAGGACAATATAGGGCCACGCCTACTTTGTTAACACTTTGAACGCCATGACACTCATGTGTAAGTGTCACCATCGTCTCCGCTGGTACATGAAACCCACATGTGAGTGTCAACCTAGTGTAAAACTGGAACATGACACTCATATATGGGCGACGCAACCTACTTCCATTAATGTACATGAAACTCATTTATGTCTGTCAATTCAATGGATTTCTCATAAAAATATTAAAAATTAAATAAAAATGCAAACTATCTTCACTAGATTCCCCAAGAAAGTGAGAAATGTCATCGCTTGACAATGTTTTGTATGTTGTTGAACTTCTTTTTCCAGATATTTTAGAGTGGGTGACAGGTACCAGACAGCTTTTTCAATTGACGTACACGTTGCCCATATGTGAGTGTCATCACATATGGAGAATGCCACGCCCATTTTATTAGAACAAAACTTGAGTATGTACGACCCATTTGTGGACTTTATATTTCCAAGATTTGAATTCTTTAATTGCTTATAGAGAATTTATTTATTAACAAATAATAAATTTGCTAAATAAACATTGCAAAATGAGTAAATTGAGGCAACTAGTACATTTTAGTAGATTATAGTATTTTCATGCAACTAACTTCGCAGTACATTATGAGAAGTCGACGTTACTTGGGAAATCACCGCTGAGTTAGACGTTAAAGGTGGCAAAAATTGTAACAAAAATGCAGTGTCTAGAATTAATGAGAAAAGTGAAAATATGGCAGCAAGTGTGCATAGAAAAACGTAACCGGATGTCGCCTTTGTGTTTGGAATACGTACGAACAATTGTTTCCTGAAAAAAAAACCGTTGGTCACTGGTAAGTATGCTTGTACGTAAAGATTAGTCATATCATAAAGAATATGGAGAGTTGAACTCTAAGAAAGGCATTTCATCGGTTGAACGCTTTATCTTGTCGTTACACATCCAGACTGCTGCACCCAGTAATCGTTTAGTTAACGCTTTATCGTAAAGAACACTTTAAATGAAAATTTTCACAAATCGCAATTTTTTATGCAATTTTCTGTCCAAAAATAAACGTAATTTTATTCAGCTGTGAATACGTGAGAATGTGTTTTTTTCACATAACATTGGACGTAAAGCGTGACGTATGTTTCCATATATGCAGTTCGTACACACCCTCCTTAGTGATAACACACTCTTCCGCCCTGTCTCTCGTCCGTTGCCACCAACGAGCTTCCAAAGGTTATCTAACCTTCAGTCGAGGTACTAGATACTCAGTAAGCATTGTAGAGCAGAAGCTGATAGTGAGTGACTACCTTGAGAAACGCTTTTGGCGAGATACAGTGTTGAGCAAAACTAAAGCACGAAATGAATTAAAATTTTTGACTTTTTGATGAATTTTGGTTGATTTTATTATTTTTTTAAACATAAATAGAAATAAATAGGAAATATTCACAATTTTTTTGGATTTTTTTGAATCATTTCCAAAGTGAGTTCACCACCAGGGATCTACTCAAAATTTCGGGGCCGCTTAGCTGTACCGAAGTCACAAGCAAAATTATTGTTCTCCTTAGGTTTCTCTGCACAATGCATATGCATTCACCTCCTTATTCCTGTTTAGCATGTGACTAGTGGAGGATGGGGTAGAACACCCACCACTAAACCTCTCAATTACAAATGAATGTGAAGCCAAACCCCCATCGCGTCCACCCCCCAGAAAGTCTACCTTTTGCTTGCCGAACAATAAGGACATTTCTCAGGATGTATATGGTTCGAGTAAGTCATTCAGTTACACGAAGTCAAGCGAAGCAAGATATCCGAATACACCCTCACCCATCCATACATATATCGCGCTGTTAATCTCGCACAGAGTACCTCCATCCGTTCCTTCATTAAGCTCGTCGTGCTCCTTTTCCTTTTGATTTTATACTTATCGTTAAAATTAATTTTAAGTGCCCCGCATGCTACCACGTGTAGCATGAAGGATCCTATAAATATCCCCCACCCACCCGACTACACCTCACAAAATGTCCTAAGGATCTTTATTTTTGGAAACCAGAAACTGGCTATTCACTGCGAGCATAAAACTGTCGTTTGATAATATTAATTGACAAATACAAGGACCTACGGGCGTAGGACCTGCGAAAAACTTATTAAAAAGCCCACAAGTGAGAGGGTAAGATTGTTGAGTTTTCCTTCCAAAAATATCCTCAAGGAATCAAGGCATCTTTTATGTCGACAGCATATCATATCCACAACCCACCCACCCCCGGCCAATGGCTTCATGATGGATGTTCTCTCATTGTCGGCCAACAACGCCCGGTTATGGAAGAGCCGAGTGGAAAATTCCCAAAGACAGTTGTGTTGTTGTTGTTGTTGTTGTTCTGTGCGCCTTGCCTTATCCCTTTTCGGTGGATTTAACATTTTGTAAGATCTGAATGATATGCAGAATGGAAGAATACCAAGAATAATATTAGTCCTTAGAGTAAGCGGGAGAGAACGGATAAAGAGACTGACGACGAGCGATATCAAACTGTGTGTTCAATGGGAGAGAAGTCGAAGGATAATAGCAGCGCAGTACAGAAAAAGGAATTACTAATGCATTGAAATGAATGTTTACGAGACGAATTCAAAAATGTAGACAAATGATTCTTCTGCGACGTTTCCTCTGTTTATAAACAAAAAAAACGCCTCGGTTCGTTGTACCATGAACTGAATGGGTAATGGAATGACAGTTGGCTGATGAAAGGCAGGAGCCAGGAACCAGTTGATCCCTATACATTGGGATGGGCACTTTAACATACTCGCTAACGGAATACATCATAGCGATGATGAGCTGGCTGTTGTGTACCATAGTCTCAAGCAGGCGGAGTTATGGAGTTGGATTGGTCTTATCCTTCAGGGTTTGAACATATTCTGGGAATTGGCTGCCTGTGGATGGAATATTTTTGTTTGAATAGGAAAATTTTCCAAACAAAAGGATTGGGGGGTCGTTGTAATTGATTTTTCCGTAGAGAAGCTGTGCTGGTTCCCATGAGGGCTGTGACACACCTCTCTGGTTTGTAACTAAATTTAGGTTGATTGCTATGTTATGTGGGAAAGTTTAGGAATTGACTCCTGTAGGGAACGGGAGTCAGTTTAAGATGTTCGAAGACCTATATACAGTGGAAGTCACTTATGACGACAGTGAAGAGACCGAGGAAATAAGGTCGTTATAACCAGAGGTCGTTATATCCGACAACTTCATATCTGACAGAAGAATAGCCAAAAATATTATGGTACCAATGAAATGAAAGCGAGGTCGTTTTAAGCGACTTTCACTGTACATAGAGGGTGCGCCATCTAGTGGTTATAGGCTATTTTGATACTGACAGCTGTTTTCCGCTTGAAATCTTGACAGAAAGTCAAATTTGGAAAACTAATTTCCAAAAAGAGTGCTGCGTAGCCCAAACAGTACGTTATTTGAAAATAAGTTTTGGCCGAAATGAAGCACCCACCGCGCCTGCTCTACGCAAGTTTGTGCAAAAAATTCGTGAGACTGGTATGCTAGTGGCCAACACACATGGTCTCCGTCGTCGTACGGTGCACAGGCGAGAATTTGGTTGCTGTAACCAAGAGTGTGAGACTCAATTCACGAACATCAACTCGCCATCGTAGTAGAACCAACATTGGCTTCCTATGAACGGGAGGATGTTCTCTTACACATTGCACATTGGACATGTGCATATGAGCTACGTTCCTGAATCTTCTTTAAAAATCATTTAAAATTGGCCACACTGATCGCCTTGTCATATCCAAAACACATATACTTTTTCTCTGATCAAATCTGTTTCGGAAATCAAACCAGACTTATCAACACATGACAGTCAACAATGATATAAAGTGTGACAGATAGCAGTGATACATTTTCCAATTCTTATATTTGAGCAGATGTCAAAGGTACCAGTGATACCCAGCTATCAAAATACTCAGACAGGATTGCCATTTTATTATCCATCGCTTCATGCGAAAAAGTTTCCAAAATTCCGGCTCAGTTGTAAATACCTATGCAACGTGAATTTCGTCCTAGAGATCGGTCGTCATTATGGTTTCAGTGTACAGGAGGCAATTCGTCGCATCGTGGAAAAGTTTCGGCGTTGGTACACTCTCTTGGACCTTAAGCCACCAATCCGACAGAAATAGGTGCGAAATGAAGAATACATAGCCGCCGTAGCGATCAGCATTTAGGCCTACATCCGTATAAGATAAGTCAACGCTGTGAGTTCGCTAAGTGGTCGGTGAAAATGTTGGCCAAAAAATCATCTTCTCGGACAAGGCTCATTTTTGGCTCAATAAGCAGAATTGGCGTTGGAGCGAACCAGGATAAGTGAGACGACCAAGACAAGAGCAGAGCCGTGCAAATGATATCACTTCAAGGGATGCCAGTCCAATAGCGAGATTCTCTATAGTTCTTTAGTAACATCGGTTCACTCCAAGCAGATACTTGACCTTCATTCTTTTGATTCGATTAATGGCCCTTTCGAAAATCTGTGCTAGTTGCGGGTGAGGGGTTACATCATGTAAATCACAAGTTTCACCATTTTAGAGTTAAATCACTGCACGCTTGTTTTAATTGTCCTTGTATAGCCTACGAACACGAGTCCTTCGTATTTCGCAGGTTTTATCTATCTAAACATATTCAATTAAGCTACAAGGACACCAAGGACACAAACTTGGCAGATCTGTCGAAAACTTGAGTTCACACTTTAGAAAAGCCGCATACTTGAGTTCAGCTAATAGAAAAATTATGTAAACGAAGGGCAGATTGTGGTTGAGCGTGTTGAGGTTAAAAAAAAAAGGATTGTACATCTAAAGCATGGTGACACGAATGGTAATGAAAACCCATCAATCTATTAGTAACCGCCCGGAGGACTTTTTTTTTTGGGGAACTTTCTTATCAAAAAGGTCACTGACACCCAATATCGATGACGCATTACCGGCTTTGACAGATTTGTTGATTGTGATTTGATGGTAATTATTTTGTTTTTTTGGTTGCAAGAAATTCAGTACTTGGTTACGACAGGAAAAGGACATTTTCTTGTTGTATTAGGGTGATGGATTGTGTCCATTTTTGGTAAACGTATTTCTCTTCGTAATTTGTGTAAAAGTCTAAGGACATCCATAGATTGATTGGGTTCATTAGTAAAAAATGGTTTGACTGTTTGTCATGAACTCAAACCTGTATCCAAACTGCAGAATCATATGCCACCGTGGAACGCATATCCTTGTTGTGGAAATCAACAAGGGTACCCATGGCCTGGGTAATTTAACATAGTTCCTAGCGCAGTGTTTGTCAGAGCATTGACAATTCATCACAGTCCTCTAAACAATGCAAAGTCCTTTCTAAATTACACACCATACCAAGTGTCCTAATGGATCCCAACGAATCATGGGCAGAATCTGACAAAGCATCGCTTAACCAATTTCCCTGGCTGCACGCCTACCCCTAGCAACAACCCTGCTCAGGCACAGGCTTTACGCCCATCGCCACACCCTGAACTCATCAGCGATGACAAATATAAAAGTGACAGTGATTTTGATCCCTTCAAATCCCCGAAGCCTGACGGCATTTTTTCGGTACAAGTTCACCTATATTCTGAAGGGCTACCTCGAACGATGCCATCCGCTTGAACCGAAGTAGGAGTGATCTTCATACCTAAATCAGGAAAATACTGCCCCGAAAGATCTTATACCAATCAGCCTAACATCGGTTTCTTTTCAAGATTCTGGAAACAACACTGGTTCTCCACATTAAGGGAACCATGTTCTCACCCTTTGATGGGTACCAGGACATTGTAACATACCTGGAAATTTTGAAGCTCACGCATGGGCTAGAAGAGGCTCCTTTGGTTTAGATAGCATTAAAGTCACCGATATCATAGCACCGTATGCTTAATATCTTATCAACGCCGACGCAGTAAGACTGGCCAACCATCGATGACATCAGCTTGACCTATGCAACACCGCCAGACTGCTCTGGCCAAGTTTAAACGAAAGCAGCACCATACAAGAGGAACCCTCTCTAAGATAGTCAACACCCTAACCGGCCACTGTGCTATAGATAGTCATCCTCTTGAACGACTTCGGCAGAAGTTGTAAGGACGAAGAGGAACAGGAGACCATCAGTCACCTCTAATGCTAGGTAAATACCTTTTCAACGGCTTCTTCATGAAAAAGAGCGGTGATCCACCAACCTTACAAAACGCTAGCACTATACGTAACCAACCATGCCAATGCCATTCAACGAATTGTGAACCGATTTTAAGGAATAAAAAAAAATTATAAAATTGGAAATAGGTTATCTATTTTACATATTTTTTACAACCGTTGCATTTGGGACGCACCCCAGGTTTCTGTGACAGCTTTCATTGAATGCAACTGGGACAGGATGACAGGTGACTGACAGGTGTGCTTTAAAATTTACTGTACTGAAATAATCAGGTACCCGAAAATTCCACTGAATTTTCCAATTTTTTTCTCCGAAAGTTGTCTGAGGTCATATTGCTGTTTGTGGCCTGTGTATGCAGAAAGCTCGCTCATTTTATTCAGTTGTTTCGTTTCTCGTGTGAAGTGAGGACGCCTTTGGTCCACACATCGAATATAATGTCAAATTCAAGCCCATTAGTTGGAATCGTGTGCATAGATGTATCTCGAAAGTTATCCGAACACTGGCCAAAAACCAAGAGTTACATTGCAAGGTCATATGCGCGATTCGTTGAAGATCAAGGTGCTTGTTGTGTACCCATTTGGTGAGGAATATATTTTACTTATTTATCTTGCAGCTATTATACATAAATTAATTTTATTTATCAATGAAAATGACACATGGATACTTTGTTTGTTTTTTTGTTTTTTTAGGATCAATCAACCAGAAAGCTACTACAGGAATTTACTGAGAAACATCAATGGGTAAGTGATCGTTAGTAGGTAGAAACAGTATGATAAGATAGATACTGTTTAGGGTGCTAATACCTGGCGGAGCACTGAATTATAATTCGAAAGATAATTCGAAGGACCACAAGGATACCAACTATAGTGTGACGACTATAAACATAATCTTGCGATTGGCATGTGAGATGTTTGACACAGGTATTTACTTCCCCGTGTGGGGAACATGCTTGGGATTCCAAATGATGCTCAACCATTCAGCTGGTGAAAGGGATATACGTGAGAAACGTTGTCAGTTGAATGATTCAATGCCTCTGGAGCTAAAAGATGGTAAGAATTGCTTCCAAATTTGTTTTCATTGGTAAGAGAAATATCCTATATGTGGCTTTAAAAAGGAACTTCCAATAAGGACATAACAACAGAATAATGGGGATATCGAGCTGAAATTTGATGTTACTACTTAGTATTGCCATAGGTTCTGTTAAAAAATGTCCAATTTGAAACTTCTTGCTGGAGTAGAACCTTTAACTTTCTTTTCAGAACACATGAGTCGCAGCAGGCCAAATGTTTGAGTTGCTAAAATCACTCGGATACCGAGAATATTGAATTGTCTGGAGTAGAGGACATCCGTACGTGTGCGGGAACGAATTCGAAGAAATCCCTTAAGGAAACAGAATCCATGTCTAAGCTGATTCGGAATGATCTGCATATGCAAATTTAGGGTCGGTCCAAAGGTCATCTTTTAACTCCCCAACGACTTTTGCAGATAAGATTAATGCTACATCATCTAAGGAAGTGGGGAGTCTCTCACCAAGGCGTTACATTCCTCCATTTCTGTATGAAAACTGGTGCACAAGCTTTCCAACAAGATGTTCTAGAGGGTGTTGTGAAGGGCTTGTCCAATACAGTTTTCAATGGATAGAGATGGATCTTCCAGCAGGACTCCGCTCCAGCACACAAAGCCAGTTTGTTTATGGAATTCGATTCGATTCGATTTCGTATATATGAGCCAATGTTCCACCACTCTTTCACAAGTTTCTCTCGGAAATAAATCTGTCCTGGAACTGCCTCTGATAATTGTTACTTGCCCGAAAACTTCAGTCCTATATGGGTCAGTGGATTTGTATAAAGACTATCATCAGCTATAGCTAGTTTCCTTAGATGCTCTTTAAGTTAAGTCTAGAATGTCTAGAAAGTCTAGATACATAGGTCTTTGATTGTATAAGTGTTCTTCCTGTGGCTGAGCATTGTTTTAAAATTCTTTCAAAAGAATTTGAATTTTCTAATAGTGTCGTCGCTTAAATGCTCAAGTCTTGGTCGTTCTTCTCAGAATATACAATTTTCTCTTCCTACTGCTGCTTTGATCCTCCTTAGAACCATTTTATTTGCAGATTTCTTCATGTCTCTACTTATTGATTCTCTTACTATAGCCAGGCCTATCTGTGTGTTTTCCCGATGAGCTTAAATTTTCTTGTTTCCTCTTAAAGGGTTTTCTTTAAACTTAAGGCTATGTTCAGCTATTAGGCATCATTTTAAGCTATTTACAGACACCTTTGAATAAAATCGCATAAGATTTCAGACAATTGGTGTATGTTTGGTGAAATTTTTCTGATCAAAATGAAAAAGTTCAAACATTCCACGTATGGTAATGGTTTTTCTGTTATGACTTTTGCAGATTTCTTGAATTCAAAAATGTTTGGACACCTTCCTAAGGACATGGAAAAATATCTACAAGAAGAACCATTCGCATATCACTATCATCATTTTTACATTACACAAGCGGTGAGTGTTCAGAGGAACAAGCTGTCCAGGATCCAGGATATAACATCTATTCACTAACCTTTCAGAAACTAGACTCCTTAGGCATTGCTGATCAATGGACAGTTACTGGTGTAAATCATGATGACGAGGGCTTTGAATTTATTTCAACAATTGAACACAAAAAGTAAGTTTCATTTAGCCCAACGTGGAATACCAATTTTTTTAAGCGTTTGGTGTTTTTTTTTTTTGCAAGATATCCATTATACGGCGTTCAGTTTCATCCTGAAAAAACAATATACGAAGTTTGTCCACCCAATGTATCTGATAGTGAAATCTCCAAAACCTGTGCCAACTACTTTGCGAAGTTTTTTATATTAGAATGTCGAAAAAATTCCAATCATTTCGAAGATGAAAATGAGCTCCAACGTCATATTATTTCGAAATTTCCAATAACGATTACCGAAGGCACTCCATGGTCACAGTGTTATTTGTTTACAGAAACCAATGACTAACTTATATTTTATTTGAAATATTTTAAAATTTTATAAATTTTTCACTACAAGACTTTGGGATAGACAGATGGATAGATTTTCAAATAGATCTATGTATGGGGGGAACGACTGTGATTATGAGCGGAGCGGAGCGGTGCAATAAATTGTTTTGAAGTGAAATGTAATTTTTTATCACATTGTTTCTTTGAAAACTTTTTTCAAGTTTATAGTATTTGAAATTTTATGTAAATATATGTACAATAAACCAAAGACAATAAAAATATGGTTAATTATTTACTAAGGACTAGCCGTAGTCGAGTGGTTTCAAGTCTCATGAAACACTCTTCGAGCATTGTGTTGCTTATATGGCATACAGCGCCGTATTGTTGGAACCACAGCTCGGATATATTGATCTCGTCGAGGTTTGACCACAGAAAGTTGGCTATCATCGCTCTATACATGAGACTGTGTCTGTGTAATGCTGTCTTGCCATAAACTGCACCAAAAATTTAATCTTACTGAATGCATTGATGCTTGTCGAACACTTGTCGACTGTATTCGCTGCAATGACGCTGTTTACATAGCCGCTGAGCCAAAAATGGGCCTCGTCCGAGAAGATGTTTTTTGGCAAAAATCCGGATTTCTGGCTAACATTTCCACCGACCAATTAGCGAACCCACGTCATTATCTTATACAGATGAGGTCTAAATCCAACCAGGAAACGACGCCACGCATGAAATAGCAAGGATTGCGTCCCAAGCGTCCGTACCTTACAACCAAAACATTTGGAAAGATCTGCAAACCTACCATTAGACAGAAAAAGTGCTCGATCTATCCATTGGAACTAGTGACTGAACTAGTTCGAACTGTGTTATCTTAGAGGTTAGAATACAAGACACACTCTCCGCGACAGTATCTCTAAAAGAGAATACAATTGGGATATCCTTACACTCTCAAAGGAACAAAATCTGTTACATCTTAAATGGGTCGATACCTCCATTCAAATTCAAACAACAAACAAACCAACATTTTGGCAAATCTTTTCTCAACAAATCTTCGAAATCAAAAACTAATTTTACTTACATTCACTGCTGTTCAGACTCTGTGCTTCATTATCCTTATTTCTTAGGAAAAAAAAGAAAAAAAAAGAAAACGAATCAATTCATCAAAATCTTTTGTAAGGAATGTCCTTGCCCTCATCATTCCATTTCCGTTCGACGTTAGCCGTTTGCTGTTTAGTTTTATCCTTTTTCCGTTTGGAAAACCGGATGGGAGTCTGATTTCTGTCTCCCAGATTTCAAATGATCCTAATTGATGTAATTTCTCTATCAGTGTATGTGTAATTCTCTGTCAAGTACTCGATGGAATCGTTCGTCTTCAAGGAGATATCACTAATTTTCTTTTCGACTGAGGGTTGCCATGGAATCCTTTCATTTCCATAGACTTATCTCTAGATCCTTTCCATTCTATCATTTTTTAATTGCAACATCCAGCTGGGATAGAAATTATGGCCACATGCTGTGTTTGTGAAATTGTTAATCCGGATAATGTTCAAGGTCGGATTGGAAGCACATTGGTACCATGAAGGGATAACCAATTCGATGGTCATTGTTTTTGTTTTCTTGTGAATACGTTTTCAATTAATTAGGTTTTAATTCGCTGTTAATTGAATTGTTGCCCCAATAGGGATTGAGTTTATCTTAAGGGTACTTGAAGCGCTTTTTGTCTAAGGACCTTTCTGTTTAAAATTGAAGCAATTAAAAACAGATATTAATTCGATTGTGTGTATTAAGTAATTGAAGATATTCCACTTATAAATCTGTATTGTTCTGAATGAGGGGGTCAAGACTACAAATTTGAATCCTCGCAAGGATGGAAAATCTGTGACGGAGGAAAGGGCACCTTTCCATAGGTTTGTGAAGACAGGACATTCATTTAATGACAAATCATAGTGCTGTCAAGTGGATTCCGATGATACCGATGAACACAGCCGTCAAAACTTAGCCGATTCAACGAACTTAATGAATCTCGTTGCTTGGCAGCCATTTTTTTTCAGCTTTTTCGGTTGATTTGCACAGAATGTGGACAATTTTCATTGCACGAACTGGAAATCTGAAGCAATAGACTCCTACATGGAGAGAAGAGATTGAAATCTCTTTCACTAAAGTGGCAACACATTAAATCTTTACAGACTAACGCTGGGCACAAATGGACAAGGCCGACAAGGACAGGAATCATCACCAGCGTTACCAAGTCCAATCAATATAGACTTCCGATCCGACCACGAGAAACCGAGTTTCGAAATATTTATTCTTATCGTTAAAAACTGCACGAAAGACTGCATTTCTGGCTAGAGGCACATCACACCAAATTTTAACCCGGGAAGTGTAAAAAAAAACTTCCAAACAAACTCAACAATTAATTTTTAAAAATTATAGAATTTCCGACAGTTTGAGAGAAATATCCACTGAAAAATTCTACTGGAAATCGTGCGAAATGAATCAGAATTTCACCACAACTGAGAAGCACTTTACTAAAAATCAGCACAGAATCACCTAATTAACAAAAGAAAGGTAGTTTTGTTTATATTTCCTTGTAAATTTAACATTTTATTAATAGAATTGAAGCTAAAACAAATTCATGCGCAAACTATTAAATTAAAACGCTATTTAGTGAAGACGGCCGGTGGTACAGTGCTGCCAGACATGTTTGCATTTGTGAGTGTAGGTGATTATTATTGGTTTTTAAAAAATCATTTTTTTTTTTTATAATATAATATTTTTTAGTGTTAAAATATTGATGAGAATGGAGCATTAAGGATTTCACTGATTGGTCTATTTGATAATTCTTCAAGATCACAGAAAAAGTGTCGCCCTAGAAATTTGAATCTAAGGTGGATAAGCCCAGGGCAGTGACAGAGAAAGTGGGTTGTATCCTCATTAGCTTCCTCGTCTCCACATCCCCGACATAAATCTTTATCCGTGAGTTTTAGCTTTCTCATGTGGTACCGAAGAGAGTTATGCCCCGTGATAATTCCTTTAAGGACAGAGAGGGACTTCCTTTAGCATAGTTCGGTCGGTCCTATTCTTGTCAAAGCAAGGCGATAGGCTTCTAGTGATCATACAGGTGTCCAGGGAGGTCCATCTACTATTGGCCTCACTTCTGGCCCTAATCCATGGCATTTGCTTTAATTACTTTAAATACTTGTTGCGATGCAGATTCAGAGCCTCTTCTTGCCAATTCGTCTGCCTTCTCATTACCTGGAATACCTTCGTGTCCAGGGACCAGGCAGAGGGCAACCTTGTGCTGTGTTCCAATTGCCGCCTGGCTGTCGATGAAAAAGGTGATACCTTCCGGTGATATTGCCTTCAATGCAGTCTCACGGGCAGCTATTGTCACTGCCAAGATCTCCGCTTGGAAAACACTGCTATGGTTCGGAAGGCGGACTGATGTAGATATCCCCAGCAGTTAAAAAAAATGTTAGATCCTACGCCTACATCCATCTTAGATCCATCTGTAAAGATAGAGATGGAAAGTGTGTTGGCAGGCTGACCATCCTTCCATTCTTCCCTGCTTGGGAACGAGCTAGTAAATGTTCTATGGAAATCTAGGAACGGAATGAGGTAATCCGTAGTACAGACTTTTCCTAGATATTTCTCCAGGATCATGGAATTACCTGTTACATTATGATTCCAGCTATCTGACTGACTGACTGACTTATAACTGCCGAGGTTTTAACGAAAATGTCCAGCGGTAGAAGATTGAGGATAGCCTCTAGTCCTGCAGTAGGTGTTGTTCTCATGGCACTTGTGGTGTGAGTGAAGCTTAGGATTGTTTGAGCTGAGAAGGAGGTGATATCAGAAGGCGAGCCTAGTCTGTGGAAGTGCTCAGCCTAGTCCGAGTAATGGCGGGAAAATTACTTTTCTTTCCAATTTTCTTGAGGTGATAGTTGATAGAGCAATAGTTGGCCTTATATTTGGTGATTGGGAGAATGTCTTTCGATCTTTCTATTCATTTTGTTCCCACAGATTTAGCTCTATCTGTTCAGGATCTGCCAAGTTCGTCAGTGGTCTCAGTGCTGGGGATACCTTCTGATATGTCCTGGGACAGGGAGAAGGGTTTGAAGATACATACATAGATTCAAACTAGCTTAGACTCAAGGTCAATAGACATGATATCATTTAGAGCTGTACGGCTGTCTGATAAAATATTTATAAGTGTTCTCCGGTGGTTTCTTCTGATGCACTCTCTGGCACAGAGCTCGATAGCGAAAGCATATGCTTGGATGATAGAAGTAAAGATGAGGTTTTGGTGAGGCTGATAGGCTTGAAAACTTTTAGGTCTGAGCGAGATCTACTGCCAGCCTTGGGTATGAGTACTACATTAACCTTTCTTCATTCAAATGGGATGTAGATGAGTTCATAGTTGGATCTGACGAGAGGCACTAGGGTATCGATGAGAGTTTCTACTCCGTCAGCACCGGGAGCTTTGTATGGATTCGGTGTGGAGATGGCCCATCTAATGGAAGATGGGAAGAGAAAATTCTCTTTGAAATGCTTGTGTGTACCTGTTAAGGAGATGCTGAGTAAGGTCATGTATAGGCGCAGATGCTTCTCTAAATGTTAGCCACTTCTTCATATCTTAGAACCCTTTCCTCTGTTGGTGAAATCATTACAGAGTAGAGAGAGCTGAGGAAATATCTTTCAAGACAGACTATAAAACAAGGCTATAGGACACCGATAATGAAACTAGCCAGTATGCGCTACAACCATTTCTCAGGATACAGTATGAACCTGAGATTCACGTCCAATTGGATGGGATTCAGTGATGTAATAGTAGTCGTATTGATATAAAATTGAAGCATCACTGGATCACATCATGAAGAAGGATGAGTCTACATCAGTGGAAACAATTTAGAAGTATACGATGGATTGGGTATGGGATTGGGCAGTAAAAGCGAGGTAAGCAGAAGTATATTAGTTCCAGTATCTAGAGCATAATGCATTCAATGTTTCAGCTGCAAATGTAGACATTGGGAGGGTCTGGAAGCCACACAACTGACTGTCAAGAGAGATATATTTTTAGAAACTTCCACACCCCTTCTTAAAATGATTGAATCGATAAGTCGTCTGATAAGGTCAAGGTTAAAAGGCCTGTTCATATATTCCACACAAAAATATTAGTTTCCTTACAAGCAACTGTAATAGAAATCATTTGATTCTACCCTTAAAAAATAAAATAAAATAAAATAGGATAACTTCCTACCTACAGATACCGCCCACTTAATACTTTCCAACCCTACTTGGGATCCCCTGCGGCCTTCGATTAATTTCATAAGTAAACTTAACTAAACCCTCTTCAGGACGTCAAAACAAAACCAAACGAAAAATTCAAGGCCAATAAGGCAGTTGAACTTCAATTGCCACGAGGCTGAACTTGGTAGATGATTTGTCGATTCATTCACTTTCAGGCCCTCAACCATTCCCTGTCAAGTCGCGTCTTATACATTTTCCACATCAAAAGTAAAAACAAACTCGTATTCCTAAGCAACTTCCAGTTCCATTGCTATCATTGTCTGCCATAAAACAAAAGGCTGGTAACACAGGCGAAAGTATCTAGTGTAAAAGTGTCCGTATCCATGACAAATGTGTCATCAATCTTTACCAAAAAAAATCAAAAAAAAAATGTCGGTGCAGATGTTAAATGCTCAGATGTGCGTAAGTTTTAGGTGAATATCCTGAGAAAATTAATTGTAGCATGACCTTCTCTAGCCCCAATTTTGTGCAGCGCATCTTTGGTCAATTAATGCATTCATGCGAGTGCCTTGTAACATCCTGTTGGCAGGATGAGGAAAATATACTCAATCTCTGGTTACAATGAAGTGACAATTGTCTCGGCAGTATCTATGACGCTATATCCATTCATTTTCTAAAAAAAAAGGATTTCCATTGTGTTTAAGGAATAGATCAGGTATCCTTGCTATGACTGAGATACCCAGGACTGCCGTTTAGTCCTGAATCATAGAAAAAAAAAAGTAAGGAACTTCTCAAACAAAAGTCAACTACCAACAACTGCTTCCAAATAGAAAAGCACGTTACCTATATGTATGTGCAACATGTGCACAAAACACTTTCCGAAGGATATGTTCTTGTTCCTTGGAAGGTGATACGGTGGTGTTGGTGGTGGTGTATACATTTCACTCGTACTACACTTGGCAATAGTGACGAAGCAACAACGTGATCTTTTGCTTCGTGGTACCTATCGCATCGTTCACACTTTCAGGATAAAGGGATCACACGCCAAATGACGGAAGTTATTTTCCACTTCATTTACTCGTTGGTCGGACAACGTGATGTGGGTGTACATCGGGTTGTTGGTCCTTGCGTCATTGCACAACTATTTTCTGCAAAAAAAAAAAGAAGAAAATCTTGCAAGGAGTCGGATGGAAGGATGGATTTATTCACATTGTATTGGTTGATGGAGGAAAATTATATTTGCTATTTGAGTTATTCAAGGATATGGGTTGAAGGAACTGTTGATACACCGATTCTTCTTGAATGAAGGACGAAAAATAGATTTTCAGCTTGTGAGACTGTGGGGGGGCTTAAGGTGGAAATTAATTAATCTATCTGAAGGATTTGAATCAATCAAGGTAAGGTTTCAGGGTAATAACTAATTATTGGCAAGGAGTGAGTTGAAAATGATCGAGTTGTGGTTAATATCAGATGTCGAGGAGTACTTAAAGAAGTAAGTTCCCACCTCATAAACTGACCTGGTCAGAGCGGACTCAGGCAGCCTATTTTACTGAGAAAGAACCCAGAGAATCCATTGAAAAAACCACCAAAAGAGATCCTCATGCCAATCTGAAGACTTAAAGAACATTTGCTCTTCTCATTCCCACTTAGAGCACGAGTCGAATCTTCTGCAAGGACAACCTTTTCGCGCTCATAAACAAGGTCACACAAAGCAGACACAGTTTCAAAGCTAGGCTTCTGAGCCAGAAGATGTTTTTGGTCCTTGGATGGCTTTGTTACATTTGGTTTTCGACTGATAATGGTGCGCGGATTGGTATTAATCTTGGCATTATGTCGATCGATGTGGATCCAATTTTCTAACTTACATGGTTGGGATGAGCTCTGTTTATGCTGGCTGGACAATAAATTGAGTGGGTGACGTAGAGGATTCAATTAGTATTATGTACAACCCTCAGTTGAATTGAATAATTCGCCAAGAAAGGAAAATGGCTTTACCAGTGTCCATCGGACCGATTACTGTGCTATAGGAAGGCATTATCATAGACTTGGCAACTGTATGGACGAAGAGGCAGATGAGACCTTAGGTCACCTTCAGTCTCTATCTCAATACCGCTGATGTCGATATTATCTGCGATGCCAGCAGCTGAACAGATTTGTTGAAGATAGTGCCTTCTATGTTAACACCTGCCGCCCTGCGCACTATCCGCTCCAGTACAAGATTGAAGAATTGACACGGGATTCGTTGCGTATTTGGAAGAGTTCAGATCAGTGGAATTGTTCCAAAATTGCAAGGCGTGCTTACCAGCGTCACGCGGCACAATTGGATCATATTTGTCGGTATCCTGGATTCGGCTATAGCCTGTAGAAGCTCAAGATGATCCATCCTCTCATAAGTGGGTTTAAAGTTCATAAAGAGATGGTGAGTCTCGTTGGTTTTTCCAGGGTTTGTCTTGGAGAGTAAGCCGATGAGTGTGTTGCTGAAAGGTTTCAGATGTTCTCATAATACGTTGAATAGGATCATATATACGACATCAAGCAGAGATATGAGTCGATTCGATAGTTCCAACAAGTTATAGGATCGCCTTTCTTCAAGAAGGGACATGTAGGGCTGATAGTTCAGTCAACGGGCATGGTTGGTTGATGATTTGGTCCATGCACTCTAACAAAACATCACTATCCTGCTGGAAAAGCTCCGCTGGTCGGCCACCAGAGTCGGTGCCTTGGTTGTTCTTCAGGTTTATAAGAGTTGAGCCGATCTATTCAAAACTGGGAGAGGGAATTACTCTCTCTACATGATGCCCATTAAGTAGTATTCCCTGAGCTTCGTTGACTAGGTTATAGGTATTCTCAATCTCATTCTCATAGGCCTACCCGCACTTTTTAGGATCATGTTCCCCAAGAAAATTTAATGAAAAACATCCGATAAATCTCGTTCATATTGACACCAAATTCATAAAGATTTCCCCAAGAGTTAGATAAATGAATATTTGCCAGCATCTTAAAAATAAATTCCCAAGTTTTCTTTTCTTAATTCAATATTTTACTGCCCAAAAAGTGGTTTTCAAAATCTGTCATAGCTAAAAAATCAATGGCGTCGGTGAGATCACTTTTTCCGGTTTTAAGCTATTTTTTCCTCAAAATACCAACAGAAACGAATTGATTTATTCATTAAATAGATACAAGTAACTAATTCAATTAATTTGAGGTCTTATTTCCGAAGAAATATGCGTTTTTGGCGAAATTCAGAAATTGACACGTGCAACGCCAAAAAACGCAGTCAAATGGTAAAGGAACTGAGAAGACTTTTTTGCTGAGTTCGTGTCACGCGTGAAAAATGTAAAATTTGGTGAATTTTTCTTGTTTTTGTCGCTAATTTTGAAGTTTGTTACAAGTTTCTTTAGTAATTATGTTCTCTGAGATATGGAGAATATGTAAATCGAAGAAAATATGAAAACAATTGAGCAAGTGTAAGGTTTGGAGCCTTTGAAGGCAGGAAGGTCCTTAGAAACGTGTTTTTCGTGTTTTCTCCGAAATGGTCTCAGATAGAAAAAAACTATGTAAGGCGAAGTTATAGCAGATTCAAAGATACACTCGACTGTGGTAATGGATATTCGACAGTGTCCTTGATTTAAAGGATAATCATAAAAATCTTATTTTTAAGGCTTTAATCTAAGTCTATAAAGACAAAACTTAGTGTGCAGACTTCCTGAAGTCTGACACAACATTGGTACAAATATTTTCAAAATCCGCCCACGGACACGCCCACAATTTAGAAAAATCAATTTTTTCAACTTTTTTACTAGAAAGTGAAAATTTTTTTTCTTAACATAAAACATAGATATTGTCTTTCTCTATAATTCCTCCATACATTATGTAGGGCTCCTGTCACTTTTTAAGGACTTTTTCACCCATGCACCTTCTCGCATGGCAATGCGTAGGTGTTTCCTTGAAGAACGCACTAACAAGCGTCTCCACGCTCACTTGCTGTACAGAAAATATTTCAAATTAATGGCCAAAACTAGTACGATTCATGTGACAATTCATCTGACGTCAATATTTCAGACAAGCCATTCCAAAAACAACAACTTTCGAAGGCAAGTCCCTTTAGAACCAATTCCGCACATGACTATGTTATGTTGCATGCTGCGTTATGATCGATAATATGATCCTTGTACTGATCCTTGTGGATGACTTTATACTCGTAACCGTAATATTCCATCATCTGTATTCACCAATCTAGTCCTACAGGCGATTTGAAATATCTACGCACTCACTTTGCCATTACTGTGACGATCTATGTACATACCTTAGGGATACACAGTGATCTATGGCGTAGCACAGGGATTTTTGGTGGTACCACTACGTCCTACAACTGATAGCTCTTATACCACTCATCAACTAAAAGTGATGGTAACATCATGATTATGATTCAACCACTGGAATCCGATGGTCTGACTTTGTCTAGTCTAGTTGTAGCGAAACATAAAACAGTGCACCTCTTCTACCAGACAACTATAAGAACAAAGGGCATCAACACCGCGTGCTTGATCGAAGTTCTGCAACACCTTCATGGTGGTGGTTAAGTCCTGTATCCCCTTGTGGGTCCTAAGGCCTCGATAATGCCTACGCGCCATCGTGTGCGGTCTCTGGAGATGTGTCTCAGTTCTCCCCAACTCTTTCCCAGTTGCCGTGCTTCCTTCTCCATTCCACGCCACATTCCATTGCATCGCTTGGTTAGCTATGGACCTGTCACCCTTTTGGAGAGTATATCCAATCCACTGCCAATAGGTCCATGACCCGTTCTCTGACAGAGTTGTTCGTTAGAGATACGGTTTGGCCAGAAAATCCTAAAGTAAATATAACGTAACCACCTATTGAGAAACGTTTGCAGCTTCCTCGTGATAGTGGCGGTCACCCTGCAGGTACCACATCCATGTAGCAGCACGGATTCAACATTGGAACGGAACAGTCGTAACTTGGTGGTTTAGCTAATCGCATTGCTACCCCAAACTGTGGATAGCATCCCAAACGCAGATTTTGCTTTGCCTATTTGGCTGGCTACATCCAGTTCGGTTCCGCCATCGGTTGAGACAATACTCCCAAGGTATTGAAAACTCTCAACTCTCTCAACCGTTTGTCCAGCAATGCATACATGAGCTGATGAGCTAGGTCCTAGGCTGATCATTTTTGTTTTTGCCGAGTTAATTTTCAGCCCAACGGCAAATAATTCTATGTGACAGCAGGCATACGTCGTCGGCGTAGTCGAGGTGTTTGAGTTCAGATGTCAGAGTCCATCGAATTCCTCCGTTTCCTGTTGATAAGGCTCTCCCGCTGTGTTACCTGCTTGAGTGAATGGATTTCACTGCATGGCGTGCTTTGCAATGGAGCTACCTTCCAGCCGTATGCTGTGTTTGATCCACTACCATTCTCTCCTCCATATAGCTATGCCTGCAGATTCTTGGCTCGTCCTCCGATAAAGCTGGTCAAGATGATTCTTAGACATCTATTTATCAAGTCTTTCCAAGTACTAACCCAGTACAGTTGCAGCTCCAAACTTAAGATGACATTCCGAACTGAGCTTTAGCTTTTATAATTCACCCTACGCACATTCAGTTCAATGCCACCGCGGTTAGTCGAAGCCACACTTCCTAGATACAAAAAGTCGTTCACTTTCTCGACTACATGTTCGGCGATGTTGAGTTAAGCGCTGATGTTTAAGGTGTTCAGGTCTTTAGCTTTCACGTCAGCTTCTAGATTCTTGGCCATCCGATGAAAGCCCATTATCCGATCTGAAAGTGGACTAACATCTTTAGCGTTGTTCAGATGTCCATGTTCTCGTATATAGCATTTTGTTTGAGGAGACACTATGAGGCAGTTCTAAGGAAGATACGAAGACGTCTATTGACCAAAATTCGCTGCTTAAACCTATAAATGACACCAAGGAGCAGCTGCATCAATGGTTATACAAGCTAGGATGTATAAACCTGTTATTGTCCTCCAGCACTGGCACGCTTATGAAGTTCGAACGGTATGCATTTCTTCATCAAAGTTTGACCATTAATGTCTCGATCTACAAAGCCGGTGGGTTTCGTTTGATATGGCTTGAAGCCCTATCTAAAGGAATCAACTGCGGTAGACCAACAAAGTCCACTTGCTTCGAATGTGGTTGCATCAGACTGTGGTAATGTCAAAGACATTCACGAACACACTTTGTACCCACAAAGTCCGTAGGTATGACCTCCCACGGCGACTCTAAATGATGAATTCTATAATCCAGAGCTCCAGTGATTCCAATCCAATAAATCTGCACCCAGTATGAGGTCGATCGAATGGAAGAGATTAGTACAGGGTTTCAACTGAACACCATCATGAAATCCCTGGTTTGATGAAGAGTGCCGGCAGGGACATGCAGCAAAGCAAGTGGCCTACAAAGCAACGCTGCATAGAAGGACAAGATGGGCTCGTAAGCTCTACTAAGAAAAGATGAGGGAGAACATTGTTTAAGGCAGCTGGAGATGACTTGGTGAAGAGTATACACCAACTTATGTCTTTCCAACATCTGGTTGGATGAAAGTACGTCCAATGAATGCAGATACGTGGACGATTGTCTACTCGTAGCAATAAAATAAAATTAAATGGAAAGTTTCATTGCAAATGAATCGGTATTAGACCCCAAAAATAGGTAACAAAAAATCTTTGCCATATTGCCACAAACAAAAAGAAAAATATTGCATATACGCCTGGGTGTTCATACAAATTTTTAATTTTTAAGTTCAACTGTACTTTTAGGACAAGGAAATGCGAGAACAGATGGCATGTTAAGCGGCAATGTATAGAAGGACCAGAAGGGATGAACACCGCCGTCCCCAAAGGAAAAGAGGAAGCATGTCCCCAAAGGAAAAAAAGAAAAGTTATGAACGCTTAAAACCTTCTGTTAACAATATGATTGGTCTGTACGAGTTCGGAAAAAGCTTCACCGAGACCTTTGGTGTCAGAAAAGTATCTAGACATGGCCACGCGCTGTTATACAGAACTCACACGCCAACATCAGAGGGACAATCTTTCAAAAGATCGTGGACCCATATGCATAGATAGAGAGTGGAGAATATGGTACACACCACGAGTGACATCGATCTACTCAGGATAGTTCAAATACAATGACTTATGTAGATGGCTGGGTCATGTTGAGCGAATCCTCGGGCCCGGATAATTTTCAAATCGATCCAGGAGGGACGGTGCGGTAGAGGAAGATCTCGCCTATGGTGACGCATTCAAGTGGAAATGATCTTCGACCAACTTGGCATCCGAAACTGGAGGGAGCTGACTGGAAAGGCTTGTTGGTTGAGGCCCACCTAACTTTAAAAATTTAAAATACCTTCAGGGCAAGTATTTCTTTCCTGAAAACGAATCGGAGGCAACACCTAAACCACCTTTGAAGAAGAAGTTGAAAAAAGTGGGTCCGTCAATTCTGTCTGTCTGTCTGTACGCTTGTCTTCAGCCAAAATCGGAGTGCGCTTGGTATGCAGTGGACGGACATCTCTGTTCAAAACGACGATAAGATTATCATCTCCTTGGGATACAACGTCACCTATTGCAAGAAGGTGTAAGCCAAATCAATATAAAGACATTTTTCTTTATTGAGAAGGCAGTCCCGGAGAGGAAGACCTGAAATCGATTTTGGGTATTTTTGTCGCTGTACACTCCTTTTGTCTCCAAATGGTCTTTCAAATGTCTAGTTCCATCCAAATCATCAATCTAAGACAAACCTTTTCATCGGAATTAGTCGATATCCATTGATTCAATTGACATGGTTGGACCTACGTTTAGCTGCAATAGTTTGCTCAAAAGTGTGGTTATGCTACGTGTGAGTTAAGGACACTTGGAGCCTCAGTCCTTAAAACACTTTTGTGGAGGGATGAAGGGTCTTAAAGGACTTGGAACGCAGTAGTGCGTAGGATATCATGAAGCCTTAGTCTTGGCAGTAATATTTCTTCTGCTAAGCAAGGAGCATATCCTGTCTGTGAATCAAAGGCTTTGAGATCACGTACAATTTCCAAAGACTGGGAAAATGTTTTGTCAAAAGGTTATGAAAATGTCCACAAAGGCACAAAGGCTAAGTCCTCATGTATTAGCACCATCAGCCAATCAATTAAAAGACGTTTCCAACCAAGTACACCTGGTAACCCCAAAATATACCAAAGCAGATCCGAATATATATACATTAACCCCAATAAATGAAAATGGATTTCTGACACGCGCTCATCTTTAAAATTATTTATTAATACAGGAGCGAAACGAAAGGTGTCCCCTTTTTGTTTTCCGTAAAATCAAAGCCACGTGTTTTCCGATTCACTTTACAAAACAACAAACAGAGAGCAAAAACCCCATAACTCTTGAACAAAAGCCTATTGGGCATATAACCTGAATTCGAAACATATGCTGCGAAGGAGTCAATGTAACTTCTACCAGCATCGAGAAATACCTGCGGTACTGTCTTCCTCACGTGCCGCTTGTTGAAAAGAAAACAAAAAGAAATATCCTTTCAACCTACTTTCTAAGCAGCGGCAGCAATTTCAATTCTTTTTCGGGTTTTTCTTTATTGTATCCTTCAAGGAGGTGCCATGGTAGCGGTCCTCTTTTGTCACTCAACTGGGTAAACTGAATTTTTCAGAGGTGGCTATAAATCATTTGTGTCTCCTGTTCGTTTTGTAATAATTTTTTTTTGATCTCAAAGGATTACTTTTTCTATAGACTGGTACCGTGTCGGGACATGTGCATTAAAAGTTTCGCAAAAATAGAATTTCGGTTGTTTTGTTTTTGGTAACACTGACGTAGACAACGATCCTTGAAAGGCGGAAGTCAGGACATCAGAAACAGTTATCGGAATCACCGTCATGGTACATTGCAGGGTGTTTTAATTAAGTTTTATTGTGCTTTTGTGTTATCCTTTTGTGGCAATCCTTAGTTAAGATGGATGAGGTTATTTTTACCGATGCGTTAAACTAAAAAAAAAAACTTAACCTTGCAGTGGGAATAATGGTTAAGGTTAAGGGTTATGCAGATTTCGTCGAAAGAGTTATTAACTACACACCAGAAGTGAAGGACTCTTATGTATATTGCAAATAAAAAAGTAAACGTACTATAAACTTTGGAGGGAACAACAGGATACTGCCACAAATCACGGGTCTTAAAGTTTGTGAGTTTAAATGATTGAAAAGAGAAAGTCCATGAGACGAAAAATGTATGAAAAAAAAAGGTTACACATACGCCACCGATCCAGATAATGACTCCTTGAATCTAGTTCTTCGGGGCTCAATTCAAGCCAGATACTCTATTTCTATGCATCGTAAGCACAAGTAAGTAAGTAAGCTGCAACCTCGCTGAGTGTGAGAAATATAGAAAATTCTAGCTCCGATAAATGTAAGAAAAAATGGGTCATTGCTAATGAATTGGATCGAGGGACCCTTTCCATCTCTGACCCTGGTACTCCCCATGGCACGCCAAATGCTAAATATCAGCCAACTGAGTACGCCAAAGTCCAAGTCATGCGATTTGACATTTTTGGGTTAAGTTTTTTGTTAAATCTCGTCCATTTGGCTGAAAACGCTAAGGGAGAGGAGATATGAGACGATATTGCATCTGCAGCGGATCGAGAGACTTTTTCCATCTCTGACCCTGGTACTCCCCATGGCACACCAAATGCTAAATATCAGCCAACTGAGTACGCCAAAGTCTAAGTCATGCGTTTTGGATTTGTTGGCAAAGTTTTTTGTCAAATTTCGTCTATTTGGCTGAAAACGCTAAGTGAGAGATGATATCCCTATGCTCCACCGAACCAGATACTGAGATCCTGATTCTTCCTTCACGTAGCACAATTCCTGTCAGATATTCTCTTTCAATGCTTCATAGTCGCAAAAGTGCTTAGGTACTCGCATTGTGTTGGAAAATCCAAAACCTCGTTCCTCTGTATAGCCAGGGTAAATGCAATTTTTAACGCTCCATTCCTGCTAGTCTCTGGAATTTAGCTGCACCTAAGCCTGTATTCCATGTATGGGCATATGTCCCATTCCAACTGTGCAACCAAGTTGGGTAATAAATTTGGCTCGTGTGGCTGGTTTTAAACTATTCAAAACCATGATTAGAAAACCATTGAATCATAATGGCTTATGTATCCTTTTTAATTAGGTGCATGCACTTGTGTTGCATAACTTGGATACTATAATCCTAGAATGGATTATCTAATTCCCATTGTTTCATCAACAGAGCATTCTGCTAGTTATCCTGATTTGCTTTCAATAATCAAGAGTATCTACGGTTGTCACAATCGCAACCGTTTATTGTTCAAAATTTCAAAATAATTATTTCAGACAATTTAATTGTTTTATTTATTTTTTAATACAAACTTATATATGTTGCAATGTAGGAAAGATATGAAAATACCGCAGCCGTACATTTTTTAGTTCAAAAATGTGTAATCTCTGGAAAAAGTCTGGTTGAGTGGTCAACTTGCTGATCCGAATGACGCCGTTTGATTTCCTTTCGTGTGATTACGTTAAATTGTTGGTTTAAGCCCACAAAGCAAGAGGAGCTCAGGAACAATATCGAATGCGAAATTGCAACCGTTTTGACCGATATGTGTGGCAGACTGTTTGACAATGAGCTCCAAATAATGGATCGCTGCAAACGTTCTGGCTGTAGTCATTTGAACAAGCTCGAATTAGGTGCGTTAATTTGTATCTTGTTTCCTAAACTTGGGATAAACTTCAGCTCTATGCCTCAGTTATTCTGTGCTTTATTTGAATACAAAATTTTTATGAAATAAGTGAAAAACCTTTCATTTTATTCGACCTTTTAGCCTGAATAATCGGAAAACCTTCAACAGAAACGTACAAGACCATACGGTTCATTCGTGAACTTAATTTCTGGAGACCTTCATCGAGATAGTGTTGCTTCAAGTTCAAAATCACTTTCGTGTAGGCGACATTGTTTTGACGTTTCCTTAAAGTTGCGCCAAAACTATCAAACACTATACATGTTGATCGAAAGGATACCAACGATCCGGCCCGAAGAGATTTCGATTTTAGCCCAGAGGAACAGCACAGTACAATAGAGGAAAACCTTGCTTTAGGTGGCGCCGCACAAGTGGAACAGAACTCCAACCAACTTTGAGTGCGCAACTGGAGACAGTTATCCAAAGACCTCGCTAACAGAAGAGGATTGTGGGTTGAGGCCCAAGTCCAGACAGGACTGTAGCGACACCTAAGTAAGTAAGTATTGATAGAGTAAACTACAGAGAACAGGGTTGATCTGGCTATTGTTTAGACGAGGGCCCAGGTCTTCGCTTAGTACTCCAAAAGCAGTCTGTTCCAAGCGCACTTTTCGGTTGCTATATGTTAATTTTGCCGTATTTTTGGAGATCGAAGCAAATTGTATATTTAGGGAGGTTCTGTGGTAGATGGAGTGTTCCTCTTTGTTTGCACGTAGCAGAAAATTGGAAATTGACAAGACGTATTTTTAAGTCTTCTTGGAGCGCAAAATTTAGGCCTGAATTGGAATTTTTCCTACGCTGTGCATCGATAATTTTCAAAATGAAACTACGTTTTCTACAATGAGGATAGTGAGGTGTCCAAACCTTCTAGAATTGTGGGAAAGCTCAGACCTATTAGGTGTGTAGGCTTTATAGGTTCTATGAAAAGCTTATTATGTATGCCGAGCGCAAAGAAAGTCGGACAAATATCTAAATGATCCTACTTTTTCTAATGGACTTTGAATGAAGTTGATTCGAATTTTGTGGTAATAGCTTGACTCGTGTGGTTTGCACTTCTTAATGTTTCCATGCGGGCAAGACCAAAAAATCCAAGGAGTGCTGAGAATATTGCGGTAGCAGTTGCAAGTCCGAGAAAACTTTACCAGCTAGGTATCTCTGTAACCAGTATGCAGAAAATTGTGAGACTACATCTCTATGAGCCCGCTTTAACTAAAGTCTAACGACAAACAGATAACTGGCATAACTTCCGTGATTTGGTCCTAGGCTTGTGCGTGAATATCAAGACTTTTCTGGCTCAATGAGTTCGTTGTCTCATCTCCGCAAAGCTTGCCTCCTTGGTGCCGGTCTCATGCTTTATTTGGCTTGACGTACTTCCTCTGCAATGATGTCGATAACACTGTCACAGTCAATGAAGACTGTACCTGACCGCCTTGCATTTAAAAGCCGACCAGTGTCACCCTTGCCCTTATTCGCTCCATTCCGGATTGTTGTAACTTAAAATGCGTAAACTTAGTCTGATGTCATACTAAGTCATTACGTGAACTGACACGGTACCACCTTGTATGTTGACATTAAGTCTCGTCGACATTCTCATCTTTGTTTGTTTGGCTTAATCTACTATTAACACGGTAGGAGGCGCATAATATCCATTGTCTACGTCACTACTTGTCAGTTACGGTATTGAAAGTGACGCGTGTCCTTAGGCCTATTATAAGAGCAAACCTCATACATACTTAAAATTTGTGTATTTTCAGGCTTATTCGACTTATGACGCTGTAAAGTTACACAGTACCAAGTTGACTATAAATCCTTGTTGAGGCCTCGATAATCGGATGTACGTTGCAATCTAAAACAGCCGCCCAAGCCCACCCCTCGATCGATATTGTCGTTGATGGCATTTGTGTCCTTGCACCGGTATATGGTTGAAAGATGCCTGCTACTACTGCATCGGTGTTTTGGCCCATAAAGCCGGCCGTTTCTATGTGTATGCGTGTACATTATTTTCGACTCATCTTTGATGCAGTGCACCAGCACCGCCCTACAGAGAGAGAGAGAGAGAGAGAGAGAGAGTATGAGAGAACTAAAGTTCATTGACACATCCATTTGCCGCATAGTAGCATCCTTGAAACTAGTTCAGTGCAATGGTTTGAGTGCGATTGGTTGCTCTATGTATGTGCTACAATGCAACCGCATACACACTCACACACAGAACTCACTACAGGGGTTCGGCGAACTTTATTTGGGTTAAAAATAGATTTTTTCGTATTCGTATTTACAATGACGTCATGGAGGGAAGCGCAGCATAAAATTCCGTGGATACATCACCGCTCATTCCACTTGAACACGACGAAGCCTTTCTAGCCGATTCTCTGTGTGCAAAATCGGAACAAGGACATTTGCTTCCATTTTAGTTTTCTTCGTTGTCATATTCCTTTTGGTTTGAGTTTTATTATATTTTTTTTTCTAATTATTTATAGAAGAGGAAAGCCAAATGGGAGTTGGGGGGGAAGATAAATTTTTGCATTTTTAATAGGTGAATGGATGCGGGCCGAGTTGGTTGGGTGGAGGACATGCTTATAGCGCTTAGGACTGGTTTAGTGCAATTTTATTCACTGCAAGTGTCAATATTCTATTCGAAGTGACATTGGAGAGGATTATTCAGTCAACTGGAAAGAGAGGAAATTTGCGATATAGATGGATATTGAAAAGGAATTGATAGTGAGTGAGAGGGTGGTGTTAACTATGTTCAAGGGAATGAATCCTTCCTTCGAGCAAATGACAATTGTGCTGTGCTAATGACAATTAGCAATTTCGCAAGTGATTGTGGCGTATTGTTGAGTTTGCGTTTTGTTATAATGAGGAGCAGGGAGGATGAGGATTGTGGGACAAGCTGAGCTCATCCATTTGATTTATCCGTACACATAGGTACTATCTTGTCAAATGCCAGGCAGACCTTCACCAAGGCAATTTTGGTGTGACATCGTTAGAAGGTTTGGTAGGATGCATGCACCAAATCATCAACTCAGTATGAGTGGATGAAGCTATGCCCGACGGCAGCCCTATATGCCTCATCTTTAAGAAAGGTGATCCTATGACTTGTAAGATTGAGGCATAACCCTGCTAAATGTCGCATATAAGAACTTATATAATGCATTATCGGCAAGTACCAGTGTGGTTTCTGGCCCGGAGGATCGATGATTGACCAAGTTTCCAGACTAAGGTAAATCCTGGAAAAGAACAACGAATTTCAAGTCGAGACACACCATCTCTTCATCGACTATGGGGCATACATGACAGTATTCATGATTCTTGAGCTCTGCAGGGGGATTGTCGGGATCCTGGCACAACTGATCTAGCTGTGTCGCGTGACACTATAAAACGGGCGGTCCAATATGCAACTTGAGAACAGTTCCTCTGAACTATGCACCGATGACATGGTTTTTTCAATCTTGTGCTGGAACAGATAGATGTAAACACGGAAGGCATTATCTTTAACAAATCTGTCCAGGTGCTGGAATACGCAGACGACATCGACATCATCGGTCGCTCCCAGCGCGGCGTTATAAAAGCTTTTATGATAAAGAAGGACAGGCGAAACGAATTGGCCCTAAACTGAGTGAGGGCATAACCAAGATCCTGTTGTCAACGAACAAAGAACCATCGGTCCACCGTCTAGGACAAAACGTCACTGCTGGCAACAGTAACCTCGAGATAGGTAGGAAGTTTACCTACCTCGCGACAAATATCAACTCCACAAACGACACCCTAGTGGAGATTCGGCGAGGATATGTGTTTGAATGGATATGTGCTCAGTCCTGATACCTCTCTAAGATTCTTTCAATGTCAGTATGAGCTAGAGTAGTGAACCGATGATCAGTAGTCTATAAAAGAGTTCTGATAACAGTCCCAGCTTTGCATCCTGAAAGTCAAGTCAGAATCACAGGGTAACATTGCATCAGTTGATCAAAATCGCTTATGGATGCTTTAAGGAAACTGTAACTGATACTATGACATGAAATCAAACAAGTACTATGAAGGAATAAATTTAAGAGCAAGTTTGGGAACTCTAGCTACGTTCCTAATTTCTGTCATGCAGTGTCAAAGAAACGTGATCTGCCTCCATTTTACGCTCCAAAGACCTATCCCAACAGTCAACAAAACCCCATCCTGAACGTCATCCGGTTTGTGTTCAAAACATTAAATACGTGTAGTTGCCTGCATCTAATGCATTAAACTACGCAGCTAAACTCTTCATCAGCGTATGCAAAACTTCTGGATACAGATATCCACGTCATACCCATCATAAGGGTGTGTTACGAACTTTCTGGAAGGGTTACTCTCATCACCATATACACCTACACTGTCATTCACATTTATAGCGATTCCCGTGAAACTAGGCGAGAGTCCAATGAACCCTCGAAATCGTTAAGAGGACCAAAAATAGAATTTATTGCGATTCCTTGCTTTAGAACAACCAAACCACACGGCCTGGGGATTACTCATTTCCTGACAACCGAGTTTCCACTTGTCATTTTGTCAAAGAATGTCCTGCAGCTGCAACGTGCCATACCTATTTTTATCGCATTTGCATGTATATAAGCTATTACCACCGAAACGATAAGGATATTCATTAAAGCAGTGGGAGGATGTCGATATAAACTGCTCATTGCGAGGAAATTGAATTTCTATTTCAAACAGCTATGCAGCAATTGAGTCGAATAACCAATGCAGATACGAGATACATTTCCAAAGCATTAGTATCCCACGGAGTGATTGTTATTCTAATGAATTTCATCTTCTACCACACGCCTTAAATGTCCGCATTTAAGTGAATGAAATGAAGTATATCCTTTTTAATTCAATGGAAAGGATATACGAGAAGGAGAAGACAAAGTAGAAAAGCAAGTAAAACACACTCTGAATAAAGTATCCTCGCTCTAGTTGTGAAGTGCTTTTTAGCAGTTTCTTGAAGAAGAGAAGAGAGAAATCCCCCGCTCGGTAATGTCCTTTCAAATGCAACATGTTGGGAATTGAGGACACGAACGGATTGTCAACGGATGTTGGTTGTGCTTATTCCTAGATGAGATGCATTTCATATGTTAAAAGGTTCATTGTGCAGTTGAGTAGGCCGAGTGATGAGTAAAGACAAACAAAATGAGAAGAAAAGATTTGAGCCTTGACAGCATTTTTGAAGTGCTTAAGGGAACCAAAATTGGAGCATGAAGCCGTTGTGAATGATAATTCTTTAGTTTTTTTTTTGTGTTTCTTTCTTGAACAAAGAAATTTCGGTCAAGGTGGTTGGAAGGCAGGTTAGAGAGGCTTGAAATGCTCAGAGATTTCATTGCACCACTTGACATCACTTACTTAATCCTAAAAATAGATTTTTTTTTTGAGTGTCTTTACAAATTGGAACGTCCTTCGAATTGTAACAAGTGAGAGAAGGACACCGGTCATTGAATTCTACGTTTAGATACGTACTTTGTAGAGCTGTCGAGGTCGTTTTGACCCATTTAACGCTTGTGTGACAATGGGGAGTCTTGAGAAATGATTCATATAGTCCAGAGCCATCAGCATGATGAAGTTTAGTAGCTCTGAGGAAACATTAGGGGATGAGATTAATGATTAAATGAAGAAATCTCTTCTAAGAGTAAGTGTGTGTTCTTTCTTAGATTTGGGAATTTTTGTTAGAAGTGTCCTCGTCAAAGGATATAAGCAAATAATTGTCAACGATTCTCTAAAGCTCAGAATGAGTCGAAGTGTTGAGGATTCCTCTGAAAATGTGATTAGAAGTCTCAATCTGACAAGGTTAAGGAAACTCTTGGTGGAACCAAAAATTGCTGAGAATCAAAAAGTAAGGTGCAGATGGAATATCGAATCGTTTCACTCCTAAAGAAAAATAAAAAACAGAAACTCTCCTTGAAACCAGTGAATTGGCTAAGAATCAGGCCCGAAACCAGATAAAGTGATAATCATTGCATAACAGCGTTGTCCACTTAAACTGGCTTAAGCTTCATGTAAGCCGCAAGATCCGATAGATTTGTTGACAAACATGGGTGGACCGTCCGAGCATCTTTCTTCGAGCTTCTTTCTTAATCTGAAGATGCGGGGCTGGAATGTTAAGAATGACCTGCAAGGCTGCAGTAGAAGCAGATCTCATTGCATAGCTAGTGCATACACAAGCTGATCTTGGAAGCTTATTGAGCCTGTTTTGGGTTGCGTATGTGACAATTGTCCCAGCTCTTACCAATTAGAGTTTTGCTGATTCAGAGAAAGATCCTGGCTATGGTTTTCGTGAGGTGAGAAATCCAAGTCTAGACTTAGGAGCGGGTATTGGACATCTTTTGAAAACTCTGTTATTTCACCAAAGTGGACTTTTGAAGTTTACCTCGAATTCGTAATTGACTATTGTGCTTTTAGGAGCTGATGCTTATGTCAACTTTTTGGCAACAACAATAGGAGGAGTTCCGAGAATTTTTTCTTCAATCACATCTCTTTCGTTTCGAGATCGGCTTTACCACTACCCATGGAAGTATGGCTCTATGGGAAGAGAGTAAATATGGCTGTGGTTTGCCCTTAAACAAGATACAAACTATTTCGAGTTTACAAATTCTCTGCAGCTGATCATGGAGTTGAGGTTTTAGATCCTTTTCTGCTTTATAAATGCAATTAATTTGGTATTAGATCCCAAAAATAGGTAAAAAAAAATCGTTGCCATATTGCCACATACAAGAAAAAAAAAAAAAAAAAAAAAAAATAGTGCGTATACGCCTGGGTGTACACATAAATTTTTGATTTTTAAGTGCACCTTCAGTTTTAGGGCAAGTAAATACAGGAAAATAGGTGGCATGCGAAGCGGCAATGTATAGAAGGATTACAAGAGAAAAAGAGAGACGTTATGAACGCTTAAAACCCTCTGTCAACAATCTGATTGGTCTGTACGAGTGTGGTTTTAGGCTAGAAAAGTTCACAATTGACCAAATTTTCGAAGCGGGAAAAGCCCCACCGAGACCTTTGGTTTCAAAAAAGTATCTAGACATGGCGACGGGCTGTCATGCGATTTGAAAGAATTATACAGAACACACACGCCAACATTAGAGGGACAATCTATCAAAAATTCGTGGTACCACATATTAATGTCCAGAAAAGGACAAAGGCTCTTCCTTGTGTATTAGCTTTTATACGTCAATCCATTGGGGAAACATCATCGCCAATCAATTAAAAGACGTTTCCAACCAAGTACACCTGGTAACCTCTAATTTTTCCCCAAAATATACCAAAGCAGATCCAAATGTACTCTATTTTTTGATTTGGTATAGGTCTCGAACCTTGAATACTACATACATAGCCATGTTGGCTCATCGATCCTATATCCTTTAGGAAAAATTAAAAACCCTGAAACATCATCGCCAATCAATTAAAAGACGTTTCCAACCAAGTACACCTGGTAACCTCTAATTTTTCCCCAAAATATACCAAAGCAGATCCAAATGTACTCTATTTTTTGATTTGGTATAGGTCTCGAACCTTGAATACTACATACATAGCCATGTTGGCCCATCGATCCTATATCCTTTAGGAAAAGTTAAAAACCCTGAAGACACAGAAGCTAGAAACATTGAAATCGCATCTAGTCCTGGTTTCACAACAAGACTCATCCAAACCTGGTCTTGGTCAAAACTTCATGCGAGGTTAGGATTTAAGTAATCTAAAATCTAATCTTGTTTTTCATTCCGAGATAGTATACGTGCTTACCTCCGAACCTTGTTGGACATAATGTGACGATCCTTTAAAGCATATTTCTTCCGAAAGCGGTGAGGAAACTTAAACGTTACTACTTTCTACCAACATGAAATGCTATCATATCCTTTCCAAAATTTTATCTGCAATGAACCAAAACATAAATAAATTGGAAAATTTGCTCTTCGACATTTAGCTGACTTTCATGTCGTCGCACATCCTTGTATCCCTTCTATGACATCAATTGAACTTTAAAATTCCAACTGACCTCGTGTCGAAGGCAATCTCTTCATCGTTCTATAGTGAAACTCTGGGCAATGATTGTGCCTCATGGCCACTTCCTGTGTAATACACGAATCCGTAGAAAGCTCAAAGCTCTCGCACCATGGTGCAGTGTTCTAAATTTAAACCCTAAATATGTATAAACTTGTTCAAGTACTGTGCCCACTGTGAATGAAGGAGACACTATACTGCATCAGCAGGCAAACGTACAACACCGCACTACCAAAGCAAACAACGAGTAAGGTTACTTAAGGTCCATGACCTACTATCGGCACCGACAAATGAATGACGTATCCCAGTGCCGACGTCACTGGCTGTTTCCTTGCTGTCAAATCTCGCCCCATTACCATTGAAATAATTCCCCCGAAAACAGAAAAAAATATCACTATTCGAAACCCGGCTAACAACACACTTCATACGTTGTTAGTGTCATTGAAACATCAAGTTGCGATTGATTGAGTAACTTTCAGATGATATGTCCTTCGACAGGACATTCAATTTGTGAGTGTAACCCACATTTGACTGACGAATTTATGATTTATAAATGGTCTGTGCGGCCTTTATGTAAGTGGAAGGACACTCTGCATGATGGTTGGCATTTCACGTAAACACCAGTTTACATCATAACGCCGGAATGAGCCTTCGATAAATCCTGTTTCAGGATTTCATTCGTTCCTTGTTGGTATAGTTAGTGATGTTACAACAGAGCAGCGAACGCCAAACGGAGGCCAAAGACTTCGTCATTAGGGTGGCAATGTTGGTGGTGGTGGTGTTGGAACACCATTGGGTCACTGGGTCATGAGATAGACAGCAGGAGGAGCAGAGCATAACAGAAGCTGTATATGTGTGTGTGTGTGTGGGGTAAACTTGATGTCCTTGCGTTTGGTGTACGCGCGATTCTGATTCAGATTTTGACTTGGTGGGTGTTTCGTAGCAAAAGAGGTGGAGAAGGACGAGTGGAAGTTAAATAGCAATGCAACGCATAATAGACCGTTGTGTCGGTGGAATGCGTATTCCATGTAGTCGCACATAGGACACGGAAACTTGGGGTGAATGTTGGTCGAATGAAAGGTGAAACGTCAAGGCGCTGATTCGATGGGGCATCGTACAAAATCCTTGAGAATTTTGTATGCTCCATTTGTGTTGCATTCATATTATATGAAGCAGAGGATAGTTCCGAAGGGACCACGTAACCTTTAGAGCTATAATTGTGAGTCAATGGATTGCACTTGTAGTTGGAAGGAATGCTGAGAGGCTTAGAGGGAATTGATATAGAAACTAAACTTCCCGTCCTTACTTAAGTGCATTTGTCAGTCAACACAGACGAAAGAATCAAGCAAGGACATTTCTGGCAAACTGTCGTGGCAAGCTGTGTACCATCGGATGTCATATTGCATCTGCAGTTGTTGTCAACAGATGTCCAAGGAGCAAATTGTTTTGCGATGGCTATTCAGATAGGAGAGTATTTTGTACCTCTCTAGTCAAATTCGAAATGGTTTTGGAAACAGAGGATTGAAGCCAATTATTTTGAGCATATTTTGTGGTACATTTGGTAGTGGTTCTTGTTTTGCTTTGGACTTGAGTTTATCTTTCTATGAAGAATCGTTCTTATGACAGCTGTACACTTGGATGTTTGTTAGATAAAACTTGTATATCTGCTACACTTCTTAACCTTAATATTAACAAGTGCTCTTGCTATGAGAGTAAGTATAAATAAAGTACTATTAATCCTCAATGATATACTCCTTATTTTGGATAAAGAAGCATTTAATGATGTTTCGACAGGGTGGGCGATTTGCAAAGTGAATGTTATTGTCAGGGTTAATCCATCTACGACTGAATAAGTCCTTGGGAGGACAATGGAAGAGAAAAACAACACTACAACACTGGTAATATATAAGACTTATCCTGCCTCTATTATACAGACAATAATATGTCTAAAAGCTATAGAGTCTGAAGGAGGAAGAAACACTTGTCCTAATCTATCTCGTGTCTTTGGCTTGAATTGGTATTGGAATTCACATTGGAACTGATTGACCTACCTTTTATCTCGTATGGAATATTTGCTTGTAGATCTGGTTTATTCCAATCCAACCTTGATCTGAACCCATATCCACATAAGATCCAGATAACCTAAGGACTTTAGGAACTTTGTAATTCCATCATTTAAGGGCACTACCGACGCTACAGTTTTGACTTGTAGAGAGTTCTATTACAAGGATTTGTTCCCTGTAACTCATAAAGCTTGATGAATAGCATAATAGAAAGAACCCTAGACCGACACAAGCACCAGATTTAAGGCGTTAAAGTACATTTTCACAGATTCTACGTGGTCTTTAGTTGTTTTGTTTGATTTGTACGAGTGTCAGTCAGTGTGTATTAAATCGATGAGAATTAAAAAGAAGGCATGTCACCAAATCTTTTATTCTTTAACTCCAAACAAAATTGTCCTGAAAATGGTTTTTTTTGTGGAATACGAAGCTTCGTTTGTTCCATAAAAATAAATTTAGATTTCTTTAACTTTAATTTAAGATCGACGAAGATGCATTATAGTGTTTATGACAGTAAGAAAGCTCTTATAAAGGGTCTTTCAAAAGTCGCGCCTAGAAAACATGTAAGTACTTAGATTTCGATTGAATGTTGTTACTCTGCTGTGCAATTGTTATTGGTTTATGGATATAGGTTTAACTTTTCACAAAGAAAGTAATCTAATTGAGTTGGATATCATGATTAATTGGGCTGGAAAGTTAGACAGTAATAGCTTAATATTGTCACTTGTTGTGTGAGTCGTAGCTCCATCCTGTTATTTAAGGCCACAACAAGTCTTCAATTATTTGTCTACAGTGCTCTTCACTGACAATTAAAGCTTTTCATGTTCATCTTCGCAGAAAAATGGACCAATGATTCCACCAGGACTAAAACCACACCAACAACTATGTACATTGTTGACAAGCCATCCATTGGCAAATGAGCTTCGTCACTAAATATGATGTTACATGAAACATCCAGAGTTCTGTTTCAACAAATGCCGAAAGTTCTCTTGCTGTTCTAGCTGACAAAACTGATATCTAGGCCCACTTACCGCCCACTAGCTGACCTTCAATGAAAATAAATCACAACTATGGCCGATGAGCTTCGTAGGTAGACAGCATTACTTTACAGAAAAAAAATTATTTTAACCAAAACAAGCCTTTAACGACAACGCCTACTTGCGCAAGCACCAGTCAAAGAATCACGTCGTCTAGACAAATAATTTCAAACACTTCCAAGGCAGTAAAGTCTGACTTAAATTCCTTCTCTGTTTCCTGGAAATTTCCCAACACTCCTCTGTCCATCCCCTAACTACCACTTTTGTTTGAATTCAGAAAATCTCTTGCACAACTAAGAGAATCTATGAAAGTCCATTTCGCTTTGAGGCACAGTAAATCCCAGGCATAATAAGCTATCCTTCAAACGACATCCTTTAAGATTGTGTCAACTTGAAGTTCGAAAAACAGTGGACTGAATAAATTTTATTTTTAGTTTATCCTCTCAATAAAGTTTCCGAGAAGCGAAGCAATACCAGCACCACTTTGCAGCAAAAGGATCAATCCTTCTCGAAGCAATTGCTTTGTTATTTCCATTTTTATTTATTGCAGCAAAGCAAGCACCAATAGCAGTGAAAAATCAACTTTGCTTCTTTCAAATACGTGCCTTTCTGCAAGGACACTGTTCTCAGTTTGGTTTTTGTTTTTTTTTTTGTGGCGCGCCCCGGGGCAAAACAAAAGACGACTATCAAGGACATTGCTACAGATATGATGGAATGGGAGAACGATACATATTAAAGTCAACACCAGCACACGGTTGCGGTGATAAGCGATAAGGATGTGAGTTTTCCCTATCCCCACTGTGTTCCTAAAAATAGACATTTTCATTGAGAGTTTTCGTTCTAAAAATAAACCAAAGGCCAGGGGAATGCGGATTGTATCTATCCGCCCTTCTTCGTGGAGTTGAGCTGAAACTAGGGCAAACGATTCCTTCACTCGGTCAGTTGGTTACACCGGGTGCACACATTTTGACTGTATTGAACTTTTGCCAATTGGTATCTTTTTACAAGGAATAGGAGAGCGCCAGACCACCACAGAGAGGGATAGAGAGAGAGAGAGTGAGTTCAACCTTGCAAGTGGCATAACCTTCTTGCAAAGCAGTAACCAACATCCTTGTTCTTTTGGATCGATGACGTCATTAACTGACGTCACTGGAATTGTAAATATCCTTTGGTTTCGCCGGGTAAAATACGCGGGGCGTATACGCAACCTCCGATACAATATCTCTCTATCCATCCCAAGCGGGATGCAGCCAGTAGGTATACACAGTAAAAAAACTGCGGCGGCTGCTATGTGTGTAAGTGCGGAAGCAAGGATAATGAAATTTATTTCGGAAACTAGGTCACAGACATTTTATCGATTTGAATCTCTTCCAGAAAAGCGGAGAACGCAGGAGAATCCAGAGGGAGGGGTTCACTCTGGCACTCAGCTTCTTGTGAATGAAAATAGGAATTCTATCCCTGAATTTTTTTTCCCTGGAATTTATTATCACTGAACCTGTCAAACGTGTGTAAATCGATGTTGGGCCTCCGAAATAGAAGCTCTCCTTATCCCGGTTGATGCTATCTCACCCCTCCAAGCTCATGGTATACTTTAGAGAATACAAATGAGACAGGGAGGCAGCACCAAGAACATATGTTGCAGTATTAGCGAGACCTTCGGATTCCAGATTCAGGAGTGATGCTTTAGGGGGGGAATTTCCTGCTTCCTCAGCCGCCTGCAACTATTGGTACGTACTCTCCGTTGAAGGACACGCTGCTGGTCTGTGTGTGAGGATTTTATGGATGCAGTACAGAGTGAATGTGGTAAATTTTGATATGAATTCATGATTTATGTACGCGCAGCAGAAAGGAAGAGGAAGAGAATAAGGAAGTACACGAAGGAATTGTAGATGAGAAATTAGCGAGGAGCTATTTTTACAATCCGAGGGTATTTTAAGAATAGCAAAGCTAGGGGATCATCTCTGGTATGAGAGACTTAAGGGAGCAAACGTTTATATCTCTGAAATTTCAAACCGGAAATGAGGGTAAGCCAATATAAAGGAAATCGGCTTACAATGTAAAATCATAAATTTGGAGACAAAAATTCCATGGAATTGTCTTTTTATCTGCATACACACGGGTAACGTTTGGAGGGTGAAAGGAATTGCGAATTCAACACAAGTTCTATCCTACTGAGGCAACGTGCTGTCTTAAATAAATTTGCAGAGCTACGTCAGTTCTGCAAAGAGGAAGCCATTTCAATATGTTATCGAGATGAGAGTTCTTTTAAATTTGTTCCAAGATTTGCACAATACGGTTTGTCAGCCTTGAGGTCAGTGCTTTTGAAAATGTATAATGTATTGGAGTGAAAGATTGTGAAAGACACTCAAAGACATATATCTGGAGTTTGCATGATAATTAGCATTCGATATGCCAGGGGGAGTACCAGCGTCAGAGATGGAAAAAGTCTCTCGATCCGCTGCAGATGCAATATCGTCTCCTATCTCCTCTCCCTTAGCGTTTTCAGCCAAATGGACCAAATTCAACAAAAAACTTAACCAAAAAAGTCAAATCGCATGACTTAGACTTTGGCGTACTCAGTTGGGTGGTATTAAGCATTTGGTGTGCCATGGGGAGTACCAGGGTCAGAGATGGAAAAGTCCCTTGATCCACTGCAGATCCAATATCGTCTCATATCTTCTCTCCTTTAGCGTTTTCAGCCAAATGGACGAAATTTAACAAAAAAGTTAACCAAAAAAGTCAAATCGCATGACTTAGACTTTGGCGTACTCAGTTGGGTGGTATTAAGCATTTGGTGTGCCATGGGGAGTACCAGGGTCAGAGATGGAAAAGTCCCTTGATCCACTGCAGATCCAATATCGTCTCATATCTTCTCTCCTTTAGCGTTTTCAGCCAAATGGACGAAATTTAACAAAAAACTTAACCAAAAAAGTCAAATCGCATGACTTAGACTTTGGCGTACTCAGTTGGGTGGTATTAAGCATTTGGTGTGCCATGGGGAGTACCAGGGTCAGAGATGGAAAAAGTCTCTCGATCCGCTGCAGATGCAATATCGTCTCATATCTCCTCTCCCTTAGCGTTTTCAGCCAAATGGACGAAATTTAACAAAAAACTTAACCAAAAAAGTCAAATCGCATGACTTAGACTTTGGCGTACTCAGTTGGCTGATATTTAGCATTTGGCGTGCCATTGGGAGTACTAGGGTCAGAGATGGAAAAAGTCTCTCGATCCACTTCAGGTGCAATATCGTCTCCTATCTCCTCTCCCTTAGCGTTTTCAGCCAAATGGACGAAATTTGACAAAAAACTTAACTAAAAAAGTCAAATCGCATGACTTAGACTTTGGCGTACTCAGTTGGCTGATATTTAGCATTTGGCGTGCCATTGGGAGTACTAGGGTCAGAGATGGAAAAAGTCTCTCGATCCACTTCAGGTGCAATATCGTCTCCTATCTCCTCTCCCTTAGCGTTTTCAGCCAAATGGACGAAATTTGACAAAAAACTTAACCAAAAAAGTCAAATCGCATGACCTAGACTTTGGCGTACTCAGTTGGGTGGTATTAAGCATTTGGTGTGCCATGGGGAGTACCAGGGTCAGAGATGGAAAAAGTCTCTCGATCCGCTGCAGATGCAATATCGTCTCATATCTCCTCTCCCTTAGCGTTTTCAGCCAAATGGACGAAATTTAACAAAAAACTTAAGCAAAAAAGTCAAATCGCATGACTTAGACTTTGGCGTACTCAGTTGGCTGATATTTAGCATTTGGCGTGCCATTGGGAGTACTAGGGTCAGAGATGAAAAAAGTCTCTCGATCCACTTCAGGTGCAATATCGTCTCCTATCTCCTCTCCCTTAGCGTTTTCAGCCAAATGGACGAAATTTAACAAAAAACTTAACCAAAAAAGTCAAATCGCATGACTTAGACTTTGGCGTACTCAGTTGGGTGGTATTAAGCATTTGGTGTGCCATGGGGAGTACCAGGGTCAGAGATGGAAAAAGTCTCTCGATCCGCTGCAGATGCAATATCGTCTCCTATCTCCTCTCCCTTAGCGTTTTCAGCCAAATGGACGAAATTTAACAAAAAACTTAACCAAAAAAGTCAAATCGCATGACTTAGACTTTGGCGTACTCAGTTGGGTGGTATTAAGCATTTGGTGTGCCATGGGGAGTACCAGGGTCAGAGATGGAAAAGTCCCTTGATCCACTGCAGATCCAATATCGTCTCATATCTTCTCTCCTTTAGCGTTTTCAGCCAAATGGACGAAATTTAACAAAAAACTTAACCAAAAAAGTCAAATCGCATGACTTAGACTTTGGCGTACTCAGTTGGGTGGTATTAAGCATTTGGTGTGCCATGGGGAGTACCAGGGTCAGAGATGGAAAAAGTCTCTCGATCCGCTGCAGATGCAATATCGTCTCATATCTCCTCTCCCTTAGCGTTTTCAGCCAAATGGACGAAATTTAACAAAAAACTTAACCAAAAAAGTCAAATCGCATGACTTAGACTTTGGCGTACTCAGTTGGCTGATATTTAGCATTTGGCGTGCCATTGGGAGTACTAGGGTCAGAGATGGAAAAAGTCTCTCGATCCACTTCAGGTGCAATATCGTCTCCTATCTCCTCTCCCTTAGCGTTTTCAGCCAAATGGACGAAATTTGACAAAAAACTTAACTAAAAAAGTCAAATCGCATGACTTAGACTTTGGCGTACTCAGTTGGCTGATATTTAGCATTTGGCGTGCCATTGGGAGTACTAGGGTCAGAGATGGAAAAAGTCTCTCGATCCACTTCAGGTGCAATATCGTCTCCTATCTCCTCTCCTTTAGCGTTTTCAGCCAAATGGACGAAATTTGACAAAAAACTTAACCAAAAAAGTCAAATCGCATGACTTAGACTTTGGCGTACTCAGTTGGGTGGTATTAAGCATTTGGTGTGCCATGGGGAGTACCAGGGTCAGAGATGGAAAAAGTCTCTCGATCCGCTGCAGATGCAATATCGTCTCATATCTCCTCTCCCTTAGCGTTTTCAGCCAAATGGACGAAATTTAACAAAAAACTTAAGCAAAAAAGTCAAATCGCATGACTTAGACTTTGGCGTACTCAGTTGGCTGATATTTAGCATTTGGCGTGCCATTGGGAGTACTAGGGTCAGAGATGAAAAAAGTCTCTCGATCCACTTCAGGTGCAATATCGTCTCCTATCTCCTCTCCCTTAGCGTTTTCAGCCAAATGGACCAAATTCAACAAAAAACTTAACCGAAAAAGTCAAATCGCATGACTTAGACTTTGGCGTACTCAGTTGGGTGGTATTAAGCATTTGGTGTGCCATGGGGAGTACCAGGGTCAGAGATGGAAAAAGTCTCTCGATCCACTTCAGGTGCAATATCGTCTCATATCTCCTCTCCCTTAGCGTTTTCAGCCAAATGGACCAAATTCAATAAAAAACTTAACCGAAAAATGTCAAATCGCATGACTTAGACTTTGGCGTACTCAGTTGGGTGGTATTAAGCATTTGGTATGCCAAGCTCCTACCAGTCTTAGTCACAACTTTGTATATTTTTCCAAGGCAACCGGATACAACAGAGTAATCACAGTCACTTCCGATCCATCAGATAAGCATTCAATGCTTTCCCAGAAAATGTCATCCCGAAATATCCCGCCAGACTCGGAAGCGAGCCCCCCATGCAACCAGCACAATCATATTGTTACACGTGCTGCCTATTTTAAATATTTTTTTTCCTGCTGTATACCTGAGCAATTGTAATTTTTTTCATGTAACAGGAAACACAAACGGAAGCCATTGCCCATACACGTGGCCCATACATCACATAAAAAAATTTTTTTAATCGAACACTGTCGCTAAATATCGTTTTTCCAAGAAAACTCTTGTGTGTAAAATGTAAATGAAATGAAGAGAATCCGAGCATTCCTTTCAGGACTCCATTAAGTGAGTACAATGCTGGTGAGTGTACCCATTCAAAGGATTTCTTGACCCTAAATTTGGGTTTATTCTTGGAAAGTGGTGAAAATAAAAAGGAAGATGGTATCTTGTTCATGGTCTGTCGCCGGAAAAAAAATCTAAAGTTCGTTAACCCAAACGACTGACTAACCAAAACCAATCTAATAAGTTCAAGGATTGTCCTTAAAATCCCAACTGACAACTGAAATTACTGTCAAAACTCAGGTAGCAATCCTTTACCTGACCACAAGCCACCCAATAAATTGTCCTTTCCCCACATCCTCGGCACAAGAGATTTTCCATTCTAAGGAGATTATGAGTCTATTCCTGTCACAGTCAGCTTGCCAACGGTCCACAAAATCTGTCGAAAATAAATCCATTTGATTGAGGCATAAAGTCCGCGTGTCAGAAATTGATTGATCCTGTTTCAAAATAGCTCTAGATTTCTATAAATACCACGCACACCGAGCACACAGCACCCGATACAAGGCGACACAATGTCAGATGGAGTAAATCTCCGAAAGGATTCACCCGAATGTCCTTCGAATCGAAAAGATATTGGCATCCAAATGCAAATGGAATGATACAGAGGGCCGGATGTGCGGACGTGAAGCTTCAAATGAAGTAATTTTAGTTGTCCAGGATGTGTGTGGCAGAAAATATCGGTTCGGTCATGTCCTGTCAACCGTAATGCTTCACAGTCTAGTTAAGAAAAAGAGTAAGTAATTCGTTTTATTTTTATGTTAGGCCCTGGTCTGATTTGCACGAAATCAGGTCAAAGGATTTTTTTTTACTTGTTCTCTCTTTTTCCTTTTCTCAATGATGAGGAGTCCTTTTTGGAGATGTGATGGAAAAATTTCCGTCAGACTATGTATGAGAAAATCATACGCGGCGCAACGGAAGTAATTGACTTGGCAGCGATGAAGTCCTGCCGTTGGCTTAATTCGTTCCATGATTTGGTATACATTTGTATAATGAATGTCCTAATGTCTTCCTGTGATTTTCTTGGAAAACGAAAAGGACTATGCGTATGTGGATGCTGCGTAGGGAAATTGGGTCAGTGGATGGTTTACTGGACAAGTTTGGGAAACTTTCATGTGAGTTTAGTTTTGATATGTCTGAGTATCTGGATCAAAGTCACTCAAACGCGGAACAAGGAAGTTGTATCTTATGAATCGAATTCACGGGGAAGTTTGAACTAGATTTTGAGTACTGAGTGGTGTGGGATGCTATAAAGAATTTAATGCTCGTAGGAGCGTAAGCTGTGTCCTGAATAGGGTCGAAGGAAGATGATTAGTTATTTAAATGATTCATAGCTCTCTTTGTAATGAAATAAGTTTATTGGGTTTGTTTTTAACGAATGATTGACGCTTGTAAACGAAAGTGGCACGCAGATACCACTGAGTACTGAGAGTGGGTTAGTGGAGATTGGACTAGAATTAAGCCCTAAAAGCGGTGTCTTTGGTTAGATAGATTGTTTTAGAAAAATGTAAACAAAACATCGTAAAAGAACTGATATTTAGGTAGCCACTCGCTCACACTACGTCGGATTAGTTCCTTTGGCATTGTAATGGACATCTAGTTATTGAGTCAGTTATGGTTGAATGTGCCCAATGATTGGAATCTAAGGATTGCTTGTCCGGTTCTCAAGAAAGAAGATACTCCAAGGGATCAACTGCAGTGAAATAAGTCTTCTCAATGTCGCCTAAAGAGTCTAAATCTCAAAGATGGTACACTTTTCTGTGAACTTTTCCTCTTGGTGCGGCTTTCTGGGATGACAATGTTGGACACATTGGATCATTATAAGTGACAAGACATGACAATCTATTTCTACTTCTTTAAAATTAGGACCATAGTACACCAAACACCGCATACATAGATTGAAACTACCTTTTCAGGTTCTGAAGGTACACCAATGACGATAGGTAGGATAGGTTCCACCAATTCTCTACTGGTTGACATCCTAGTTCCTTATATCACACTGTAGCTTGTGAGAGCTTAAAACCTGTTGTCAACAACTGGCTTTGTCCATATCAGTGTAGTTTGAGACCAGCAAAGTCCACCATCGACCAAGTTTTCACAATACGGCAGATCTTGGCAAACATTTGCTCTGTATAGAGCTATTTTTAGCTTTGACAAGCCTGCCAAAATCATCAGGTTGTGCAAGATATCGATGAAGGATGTACATCACTCATTTGAATTCAGGAAAAGGACTCGCTTTCGGTAGTTCTGAGAGAAAAGAAGATAAAACCATGAGTTGTATGAGTTATATAGTGACATGGAAGTAGTTGGAAGAACTCACATACAACGACTAGGATGGCTGGATCATGTCGAGGGCATGGACAGCAATGGTCCTGCCCAAAGATTCTTCCAATCCATCCACGAGGAACGACGTCTAATTTGCCACGCTCTGATGGAGGGAGATCCTAACCAACTTGGTGTGTGAAACTGGAACTTACTGAAGAGGCAAGCAAGTAGGTACATGAAGACTTTCAAAGGCAAAATTATTCTTTAAGTCTCATCGATCAATCTGGAGAAAAACCATCATCAGTTTCATGGCAATTGGAGGCCATGGTTAGTCTAGTTTCTTAGACTTAATAAAGGTCTTCTTCATGGTTCCATACTCACGTGTACCTTATTATGTCTTTCCGTCCATGTGCCACCATTTGTAACTTCCCTCATTCAACACCTTAGTGATATGGTGTTTGGTTTCAAATACAATTGTTTTGAAAACGCCTCCAACTAGATTCATTTAAAGTCTTCCAGGGTCAAGTGTTGGCAGCACTATCATCACTTAACGCCTTTGCATTGAATTTGAGTTCTTCTTAGCTCGTGAAATAGTGCATTCTTTTCTAGGACATTGCTTCGACATTGATCATCCCTATGAGTCTCACAGCAAAAAAGTGAGGTCAACAACAGGTGGGATGGACTCCACAACTGTGTCACATCGAGGCAAATATGGTCCAATTACAACTGGTTCAGGATACAAGGTCTACAAAACAAGACTCGCACAGACATTGCAAGGATCATAGTAACTAAAATCGGACACAATAAGAGCGAGAGAAAGAAACAGATTTCATTTCTTTCCGGGTGTTCGGCTCCAGGAAATATTAGGAAAAAAGTTCTTTAACTACCTTTAGGACATCTTAGAGAAAAGTTCAGTGAGCTAGTCAGTTTCCTAAACTCCACAGGATGGTTGAAAGCATTGACAATAAGGTTACCTGAGTTTTGGAATGGGTGAGGACATTACTTTCCTACAATTGGCGTGCTACTATTCTATGGTACACCTCGGTGCACAAAAAATAAAAAACGTTACGTATATGACAGAGTGGTTGACACCTTTGGTAATCCCATATACGACCTCATCTTTCAAAAAAAGTTATATCTCGAATCATACCGTTTGAGATCCTTCATTACAAACTTCTTCTATGTAAATCAGAAATATGTCTTCTAAGTTTCAGAGTCTATGGTTCAGTCAAATCCTTGTAATTCCTAAAATCAGTCCTCAATTGTCCAACCCCAAGCAATACCTACAATTGCATCTATTCATAGATTTTGTTACCACGGAATGCAGGTTTAAGTTGTAAGCTTATTAGAAGGTTAAGGCATGCATTGAACTATCTACGATATCCTTGAGCCGAAAATTTCAGTTTCCATTAACCTTTGAAGAACATTAGAAAGGTTCATCCATCCTATGTTGGAATATCCTGGACCAAGTGTTTATCAACTCAAAAGTTTTACCTTAATCTACTTGCTGCGATGGTATAACCAATTTAATTACAACGCCAAGTTTAAATTCTACTGTATCCTTCAATACACGTGTATTCAGCTGAGGGTTAAACAAACAAAGTACCGATCCAATACCGAATTCCCAGAATAGGAAATACTGTTTCCCAACCATCTACATATATTCGCAAAATTTCAGCATTTAAAATGAAGGATAATACACTATAGGCGAATCAAAACTAAATATTTACTCGAATCCCGAGTTCGTTGGCAGCAGCAACCACAGTTCGAAAGCGCCACTCTTACAGGATGTCCTTCAGAATCGACATCTCACTCTATTCCACATGAATTCGTAATAATTTTTCCATGAAATTTCTTCTTCAAAATATTATCCATTAAATATATTCTGTATAACGAGTACAACAACGTATCCTTGTAAGTTGTCTGTCTCACAGTTAAGAACCAAAACAGAAGGATTCCCGAAAAACTCCACAGGCATTGCGACATGGTAAGTGGTTCCATGATGAGAATATCAGGATATTACGAATAATCATCAATTCCTTTGGGTTTTTGTTCATTTTCTTGGAAGGACCAGAGCTCTCATTATTTTATCAGCACATTACGACTTCATTAAGGACTGTCGCGCTGAGTATGTTTACCATGAATTAGTCAGACAGGATAATTTATAACTGTATCTTTATACAGTGATGAGTGAAATGGAAAGAGAGTAAATAAAATATATCTGAAAACTGCTTACGTCAGGGAACAAATCATTCATCAATCAATCGCTAGGCCATGTCCTGCCGAAGGTCTATTGGCCTATTCCACTCGCATTGTTCGATGCGAACCGCATCATAATAACAAAATTGTATCTTTATTGTGAGCAGAGCGAAGAAAACAAAATGTGTAAGTAGGACAAGTAAATAAAATTTCCAAATAGAAGGGAAAAAACGGTGTCCATGGCTCCCATGGCAGTGCCCATTCTACAACTTTAACAGGGGATACGTGACTTCTGACATGCCTAGCATTGGAGCTACGCATTCCTAAGGATTCTGAAATTTAATCAAATTCACGTCGCGGTAAGCATTGTGTGTGTTTGCTTATTGTTATAGAATTTTGTGGCACTGATGTAGACACATGAGTTGCAATGTGGGTTACAGACACCCCAAAGGGTAAGGATTTGTACCAACAGCGAGGTACGTGTCTATTTTTAGGCTCGAAGAGTTTCTCGGCTAACAACAAGTGGAATTTTTCTTCATTAAAATGTGACTGACGCCTACGGACGTTGAGTGTGTGAATTTTCATTGACAGTTTTGAAACAAAAAAAAAAAAATAAAAAATGTTACGTATACGACAGAGTGGTTGACACCTTTGGCAATCCCATGTACGACACAATTTTTCAAATAAAAATGTCCCCACTATCGCAAGAAGGTAAGTAGTGTACGTAAGTCTAAAAGGTGTGTCCTTGAAAATTCAGATGCAGGCAATAATTTTGTCAGGAGCAGACTGCTCTTCAGCAGAATCCTTCACGTAGACGTCAATTTCACGGAATGACGACAATCAATGGTTTATGCTGCGGGTAGGATGGTAATATTCCAGCGGAATTTTTGGATTTGGGCTGAATATAGAAAGCGTTAAGGATTTGTCGGTTCTGCGGTTAGTATTGGCTTCTTAGTTTCGGACTGCCAAGTCGGGCAGTGTCGGATCTTGAAAGCGATTTAACGAAAACTGATGCCGTCTTCAAATGACTAAAGGAAACAGGATACCTACCTTCAATTTTGGTGAGCCGTGTTTAGTGTCTTTGCGTACCAGGCTTTGGTAGCGTTTTTCGAAAAGTCAGGTCAGCGAATGATGTATGTAGTGTCTATACTGTTACCTTTTCAGACAGCCAAGCTAGTATTAAATCAAATAGTTGGTCACAGGGCATAGTAGAGAAATGAGTGTGCTGACGATCTAGCTAGGAGGCGGATGACCATTAACTACTCACTAGCGACAATACACAAGTTCCTTTAACTTCCTAGTCATGATGCCAAATCAAGAACGACATGGTCCGCTTGCAAAAAACTTATGTAATGCAAGACGAGGTTGAAATCCCTTACAATACCTTCTGTAGAAGGTGCAAGGTTACAAATGAGAAAGGAATCTCTAGCGAGGACGTACCCTAGGAAAGGCTTGAAACAATCCACAATGACTCTAGCGTTGTTCGACTTATTTCTTCAAAAAACCCCCATTCTACCTACCAATCTAGCTAGATGGCGAGTAGGTGCCCTAAGGTATCAAGCGGGTTATCAAACTGGCATAAGGTTAGATTACGTTATGAAAGGGCGTGTGTTGATGTCTTCATTGTGCATACCTCTTCTTTACAGAAGAAAGGGCTTAAATTAGAGAAACTTTTTGTCTTGTGGGCCTGTCCACTAGATGTCTTTCATCTGGTAACCTATTGCATCTGCAGTGCTTGGAAAAAACGAAGATTCTAAGGCTGACTAGGCATCGTATTTGCCCAGCAGGCAGTGGTATACTTGATCTTGTAATGGCTTACGGAATAGAGTTTCAGGAGAAGGAGAAGAAGGATCATGTCCAACCCTGTTTGCGTTTCAGACTTCAGACTAGTAGATCTGATATGTGAAGGCTATTCCAAAGGTTCTCTTTTAAACAGAGAAAGGTAGAAAGGCTAATTGTTCGCGGGCTTGAGTTGACTGTGTGGCTTTCCCGAACCATTGTTTTAACTTCTGGTGGATTCTTTGATAGATTAGGTTTCGAGGCTTCTCTGGTTCTTAGCTTAGCTTTCTTTTGTACATGAACCACCACAGCCTCTAAGGCATGCATTCTGTATGGATCTCTTGACGGATAATGATTCACATGTATAGTGCCTTAAAGACCAGAGATTTGCCTGGCTTACCACATTTTTTTCCAGATACGAAGAGGTGAAAGCCACCTTTAGTTGGCTACTCTCCGAAGTCGTGTGCAACATATTCTGCATTTTTTCTGTATGACAAAGTAAACATCCACTGACAGGTCCAGCTTGGACTTCTTTCCATTTTTGCACTTCCACTATAGCTGGTTCTACATGAGCCACGAAGTAATGTAGTTTTTATTTAATATTTTCACCTGGAGGGACTCTTATTTATGGCATTAGTGAGCCGGAATCTCTAGACGTTGAAATCATCAGTCGCCTTATCCTTGCACAGCTACCGCAGCGGGCATCCTCTGTTCATGTATAAGCTCATGTGTTTGAGTTCAATTCTACATGGGTCTTCATCTTCCATATCGTCCTCCTACTGCATTGTTTAGACTATGCCGGTTTGACCTTTGGCTACACCTCCTAATGCCAGCTAATAACAATGAATTTCCTTCTTTCTATCGAGTAGATCTGCATGCAAGCTATATGGTGTATGGCTAGGCTTGCCTCCTTAATACTCCCCTAAGGCTCAAGTGTATTCAACTGCAATTTGCAGATCTTTTCGACAAGAAACTCAGTTGGCAACTGAATTTTCAAGACTATGCTAGCTCTTCCTTGGCTTGCTCTCTATTCATGTAGCAAACTGTGGTCTGTGACCTCGGATTGCCCCCTGGATATACACGACAGTTCTCAGGGATATCCAGGCATATCCATTCTGTATGAAGTTCTAGTGTGGTGGACGGGTCTGGACAAGAAAAGCAATGCTGCAATACTCGAGAAGGTTCAAAGACTATCCTGCGTCTGTATAATGGGTAAAAAAAAAAAAAAAAATAATATAATGGGGTATAATGGGTATAATGGGTGCCCTTAGAATTACTCCTACAGGTCCATCTCCTTTTCCTTGACATAATTGGGAGGCTGATGGCGGCTTAGGAAATCCTTGCAGCTGGCTCTTGGTAATATGGGCCATGGAGGCATCCTTAGCCGCCATAACACTATTACTTCTTATCTGTATCACTGGAAAATTTGTTCTTTCCAATTCACTTAGGAAGGCCACAGTTAAGCTAGTATGTGCGAAGGATGCACAGAATTAGAATATCTGAATCGCATTGTGCCACCGTATGCTAAAGTCGGGAAATGGATATAAGGCTTGGTGGCGTATACGTAACCAATTTTGGCACATAACAGCTGATATGATTCTGATGTTAGTACTCTACTCTCAGCGTTAACGACTGAGAAGATGGATGACAAACCAGGTTGGATCTGCAATAATACACTTGATTTGAGAAACGCATTGAAAAAGGCCACCACAAGTGGCAAACGTCATGGGTGACATTGTTGTTTTTTTTTTGATATACTTACATTCCTCGAAGCACCCACTCAAATCAAGTCCTTAAATCTAAAACTCACACAGGTACGTATATCCTTTCAACCAGAGAGTATCGCCCACTTCTGTGCCTTACCATCTAAAAATAGATTGTCTCACTGTTGACAGACATCGTCCCATTCCGCCATCAAATCAAACACAAAGATAATTTTAATTATATCCCATACAATGCCCATCATTTTCGAAAGGACATCTTTAAATAGATCTAGCAATTAGCAATATTGTTGCTCACTTTTTTCCCCAATGTCCACTTGACAAAACGTAAAATTAATCTCTCCTTAAAGAATACCCAAAAAAAAAAATAAACATTTCCATAGAAACCTTCGTCCTTTCGACCGAAACATGGCCAGCGCAAAAGTTTCACCATAACCGTATAACTAACCAATCGTAGGCGCGCGCTGTAATGTCCACTCACACATTACTTCCTCGTTGTGATTACATTAAATAAAATAAAAGAATATATTATTTACTTTGACCCAGTTCCATGTAAATAGAAAAATAATAATCCCATCACTGCCGTGCCGAAAAAGTAATTTTCCATTCAACCAATAGACATACATATGCACATATCCTCCTCAAGGATTATTACCTTTCCTGTCGGTTTATCGTGTCCTTTGCCTTATCGAGAACTCAATGAATGCCTAATGCCGATAGATATCGAAATATAAATTAATTTAAACACACAACTTGAGGGTATATTCTCGTTAATAATTATTTATTATTTCAATTACTAATTATAAATGATTTTGTATATAATATTTGTTTAAGTAATATATTTATTTACAATTGTTTTCCATTTTTATTTTGTATGTAATAAAAACGATTTTATTTTTTGTAATCTAATGGGAAATATATTTTGTTTTGTTTATTAAATAGTTTGCTACTAAAGTGCAGTTCATAAGTATCGGATTTTAGTTACTAAATTTATTTTAAAAAATAAAAAAACAATGATATTTTTGCACTTTTATTATTATTATTATTTTTTTTTTTGTTTTTTAATGGCGAAAAATTGGAGCATTATGTATTGAATTTTATTTGTATTTTTTTAGATATAAATATTTACGTTGGCATTTATGTTTTATTGTTAAACTTTACGATTAAGGTATGTGGTTAGCTAGATTTTAAATCATGTATCGATTTGTATACTAATGTAAGAAAAAACAGAAGATATAGAACTATGTTTGGAAATTTAAATAAAATGTTTAAACTGTCGAACTTCACATATTTGTTGTGTTTTGTGTCTGATGCACGTTTTGTGATGGGTAGACATGTCCTTTTATATGCCTACATGCGTTGACTTTCTGAAAATGTCAGTCATGTCAGTCATTCCCTTCAAAACCTGCAACTATCTGGTGCCCTTGATAGTAATAGTAATGCTAGAGGGTCATGCCCCTAAACCCTGTGTATATAAAAATAGAAACCACAGACTACGTAAGGCCGTCCCTACTCTTCAACATAGAATCCCCCCTAGGGTTAGAGAACACGATAATCAGTAAATCTGCACTGGAAGTCTACAGTGATGGGTCAAAGTCAGGAGAGGGCGTGGCAACTGGCCTGTTTGTAGTCTCTCCTGCTGTAAGGATATTTTTAAGATTACCAAACTTTTGCAGTCTATTCCAGATGGCTGATAGTGAAGCTGTCAAAGTCGGATATCGTGATTTACACTGAAAGTCAAGTAGGACTTGAATCACCAAATAGACGGTCTAAATTGGTAAAGTAATGTCACGCATAACCGAATGAAAGACTGGATAATTGTTACCTTAGTCAATGTCAGATGAGCAGGAACCATTTAGACATCGAAGAAAAATGCGAAGCAGACGAACTAGCCAGAATTAACTAGGATTGTATTGTTTCAGAAGATGATGGGCTGGTTAGACATCTACTCATATGCAAGCACCAAGCATAGGCCATCTAGAAAAGTACATATATCAACTCGTTCTTGTGTATACCTCTAAACGATCTAGACTTCTCGAACCCAGTACTATCTGTTCAGTTTTGTTGCCAACTTGATCATGAGACAGTGGGTTCTAGAGGTTTACACAATCATTGAAAAGTTATTAGAATCTCTTTGTCCACATAAAAAGGAATCCTTCATGGAATTTATCTACAGAGTTCTAGGCATCACACACCTCCCCTAATATATGTCGATCCAACAAAATGGTATTCAAAGCAAAAATCTGTTGAAAGGCTATCCAGTGAAGTTCCTTTAAAATCGTCATACCCACTTCTAGGCTTAGAGTACATAGTAGAAGCTTGAAAAAAGGATCTTCACCCCCAACTTTGACAACAGACAAGAATTTCCTTTTCTTGACTTTGAAGAATTTTCAAAAAATCGACTTAAATTGTATTCTCAAAACTCATGTGGTTTAAGCTGAACTTAGAATGGATTTTTCTAGAAAAGTCCTTCAATATAAATCGTAAATGTTTAAAGGTAACACTTTCATTCGTGAAAATGCTTTTAAAAGCCCACAGGATGGCCTACAAACCTGTGATCTAAAAAGTCTCTTCTCACCGCTAATAGATTTCGAAAAAAGCAAGGCTCTCAGTTGTTTTACGTCTAAATATGCAGGAATCAATGAGAAAGGGTCTCTGTTCAGCTGCCTAGCCAATAGAGCTCCAAAAATAAGTGAAACTATTCTGGACTCCGTAGACAATGCACTCATATTCCCAAGTATCGCCAGTAGACTTTTGACCTGTTTTAGGGCGCCACAATCGGATGGTATATCCTGCTTTGGCTCCTGCAGTGCATACGTTTCACTATCCTGTTCTTAGACTGAGTTCAGTGAAAATATCCATTTCAGGTGGTTTACGGGACAAACGAAGTCGGCAACGGAACGGATAAACAGGAAAAAGTTGTCAGAACCTATTTCCTATACTCGTGCAAAGGATCTACGTTCGAAATACCGAAATCCTCTCACCACTGAGACAGACCCTTTCTAACGATCTCGACTACAACTTACCCACAAAACGTTGACGTATTTTGCATTAAACCAAACCCCAAAACCAGTTCAATATAAAGCCAAAAGTTAGGTTAAAATTTTTTAATTCGTGATATAAGAAAAGTATAACACGTATTTTTAATTCTTAAGAAAGGCACAATTAACACGTATTTTTAAAAGACGAAAACAAAAAACCAAAACTATTAATTAAAAGTATTTAAAACTTATTTGCCAATTTACTTCGACTTATAGTAAAACATTATCAATATGTTTTCGAATATTTTTGTTTTTTTTTTTTTTTTTCATTTTATTTATTTAATCATATTCCAGTCTTAAAAATTTCCTCATCAATTTTTATTTTCAATGAATTTACGCAATTAAAAAATGTAATTATTATTATTTTAGTGTTTTTTTTTAGAGATTTAAAATTAGTGGGGATATAATAGTTGTTTAAGTTTAAAATTTATTTTATTCATAGTATTGCAAATTTTCAGTTTTCTTTAAGACTTATTGTATAAATTTAGAAATGTCCTTTTTGTTTGGTTTAAAAAAATTGGTTTAAATATATTTTTTATAATAAAATCTACTTTTGAGTAAATTCGGTGTGCAATTTGTTGGAAATTAATTTGAAAAAATTGGAAAAAAAGGGAAAAATAAAAGGAATCGACGTTTCGACGCAAAATTTTTACAGCAATGAACAGAAAATACCTTTGTTTTTGGCCTGGTTTACCGGTGAGCATAATGACAACATACGGTGCTGCGTGGTACTCGCTGGGTTGGCAAGCCCGACATTCCTTTGAGATATGTATAGGTTACTGGCTGACGGAGTATCCGTTGAGGTGGTTTTTTGGTGACTTTTTTCGTTGGTTTTGTGGACTCCTTCGATGGAGTTCCGCTGCAGGATAGGGATCTGGATGAGATGGAGATGCTTTCGAATGCCCTCCGGATTGATGATGTCGAACGACGATGTAGACGTGAGGTAGAACGAACGGTCTTCTCACTTTCATCGACCGTACTGCTGCAGTCGCTCGACGCACAGGATAGTTCAAGACTTGAACCGTGAACATCTTTGGTTGGTACGGGGCTGGCTAGTGCTCCGGTTGTCGAGGAGCAGGAATCGGTAGACGAACTGCGTGAATCATCTTCTACTTGAAAGATGAGATCGTCATTTGAACGCAAGCCAAAGCGACGGCTCAGGGCATGAAAGAAGCCCAGATTGCGTTCGAAACGAGGCGAAGGTGTCATCGGTGAGAGTGATCGATTGCTGCCACCCTCCGGCATTGATGGGATGTCAATATAGCAGGTGCGGGATGAATCCATTTGGCTTTAATTCACTGCACGATTCATTCACTGGACACTATAATAGTTTTAGTCCTTCGGTTTATAGGCACACGTCATAGGCACTCGCTAAACAAACACACACACACACACACGCAAAGACACGCTGCTCAAGGATTTGTGTATATATTCCTTTTTGTTTTCAAAAAAAATCAGTTTTCTTAGACAGTGTCGCTTAACTTCCAGCTAACACTGTTACAACACACAGAATGGTTGGTGAACGAATGGAAAAGTTTTAGATTGCGGACTTCTATATATACCTTCTGCGGTGGGGTATGTGTGCTTTGCTCAAGGATATGCGCAATGCTTGGATTCCCCTAACAAAGCTTTGACGACTAGTGCAATCGAAGATGTAAACAATGAGAGAGTGCGTTGTCCTTTGTGCAATCGAAGTGGGGTGGTATATAGGCGAACCGCATATTCCTATTCCCTGGTACACTTGGGTAGGATGAATGGATCCTTCTTGCAGCTTGCAGGATAGGGATGTTCTAGATAGATATGGACGACGGATGTACGCTGTACGATGTACGATGCTGCATTGCATAGTGTCATTGTCCACATAATTCCTCCGTAATATCCTGGCTGCGGTTTTTATTTGCTCCACCACATTGTTCCTTTTTCAATTTACATCGAAGGATTGAAGCAGTTATGTGGTGTTTCGTCGGACGTGAAGTATTATCTGCACGCGGAAGAGATTAAAGGGGATTTACCGAAGGTAATGGCGTGCTGGACATCGAACAAGTGGAATGGGCCGAATCCCTCCGGAGTTATGTCAAAGCTCGTTAAACTTTATTTAGTTGTGCAAATTATGGGAGAAATATTTGTACGTGGCTCATAGGGCAGTATAACCATTTTGATGTCCCTATTTATGCGTAATTGGTGGAATAAAAATATAAACAGCCGCACGAAGAACATTGTCCCCGAAACACAGTTTATTGATCATTAGGAGGGATATTCCTATGATTGCTGTCTTCTAGGGCACCTCGAGTCAACAGACTTATAAAAACGTGTACGTTTTATGTGACCATTTCCTTATCTTGGTAATGTCCACTGAAATCCGTAGGGACATGTCCGGATTCTGAACGTGCCTACTACATCGTAAGCTAAGGGTAATTTATTCGAAACTAGTCTAGACGCAGAGCTTCCATTCAGAGGCATATTTTTGTAGCTGATGGTGATTTTATTAGTTTTAAAGGATATAGTGGTGAAAGGACTCTTTCTACATCTTAAATCTCTTTTAATGGTTTCCTTTAGGACCAAACAGATGATTTGATCCTTGGTTTGTATCACCCTCATTGAAAGAGCTGTGTAAAAGGATCATGGCTAGAAGTAGTCACATTTTTTTAAAGTTCCAACCATCCGAGTAAATCCAGAGAAAGAATTAGTTCTGATGGGACTGTATAATGAAGGATAGCTCTTCAGTGGTCAAATGGTTTATGAAGAAAGCAAATGAAGGCGGAAATGCCATCAGGTAAACGAGATCCTCTTAAGGACTAGAAGAGCACTTCAGACATTTCTTCAAACATCTTTTGTTAGAGATCCAATACTGCTGAGATCTACCTACATAGCTTCAGATTCTTACTTAGTTCCTCAGTTGACAGCCAATACCCACCCGAAACTTAGAGATAAGAGTCGAGTAAGGAGTTCGCCTTATGCTACCTATTCCGAGGATACATAAGTAGACTACTTAGGATCTAGAAAGTATGAAGTGAGCCATCAATGTTTGACCTCAGGAGATCGGACGTAAACGACTCTAAGAAGATCTTGAAGCATCTAGACTCAGAAAAGATAGTAAAGGACATCAAAAGGCTTAAGATGTGAGTATGCAACATCAGTAAATTATAAAAAAAAAACTCCCAACAAGTAAACTGTTGAACATAGCAATGAATGCTGGAGACTGGCAAAGTCACAAGGTGACACGTACAAGTTATAACAAACAAAAGCTTGGGAAAAACTATCCTAACCCTCTGGGTAAATAGGGCCAGAGCATGAGAAGCAGTCAGAGCTATTGCCTTTAAACTTTGACAAGACCTGTCAAGGCTGAGTACTCTAAGATCAATGTGGAGCATTCGAATGCTATAGTGGAGATACTCAATGAGGAACTATGGAACCATGGAGGTGCTTCTTAAATTAACTCCTCTACACGTTGTGATTGAAGAGACTATAGGAATTGGATGGGAGATAGGTGATACCATTAGAAAATTCAGTGACCACTAATCTCAGCAAACACAAGGACTGATCTGCAGGTTGCTATTTTTCAAGATATTGCTACACGACCTCACTGCTTCTTCCAAGAGTTTCAGACTCTGGGTAGAGTAACTAAAAATCGACAACAAGTTGCTTTGTGGCAATTCAGGAGGTAAAAAGCTGAAGTAAAAGTCGAGCGCAAACGTTCTTTGTTCTGATAGTGACCTTCTGAGATCCTTCTGAGATTATGGTACATATTTTCAAAGCCAGTTGTGGTTCGGTTCATTTAAAAAGTCACTTAGGCATTAAAACTATACAAGCAAAATGGAAAGATACGATGATAACGAAGAAGTATGAGTCCTTGTTAAGGCATTAACCAAGTCTATTCTAGCTGGATTGCTAAGATCTTTGAAGAGGCACTCGACACGGTTTCCTCCTCTTCCTCGTCTCCATAGATTCTACAGAAATCATTGACGAAGCACCAAGCCTTCTGGCATATTTGCCTGCCAGACATTCTCCCCTAAAGCCACCAACTCTATTTTTTCGATTTGTCCTTTTGATGGAAATAAGTCTACCAGTTCTGGCTACATGTGTTTAGAAGAGAGACTTATGCTGATATGGTTTCACCAACTGTTTTCCATTCTAATGGCTGCGGTATCTACGTGGAATTCTCTCGGGAATAACTAGGTAAGCACCTATTTAGCTCACTGTTCTCTCCTATTGTCAAGGAGATTTCGGTCTAGATCCTTCCTAGCTAGCTCTAGTCTGCTTTACTGGTTATCTGGGATATTTCTGGGGGAAGAACTGAGCACGTTCTATATTTAGATCTCGACTATATTTTAGTGTGATTAGCAAGGACAATTCCTCCTGAATGTCAAAATCCCTTTATCAATCAATCTACTATCCTTAACTAGCATTAAGGACAGACTTCTCAAGTTCATCATCCTTCATCCATCTTCGCATACATGTACACAACAAAGCTAATGTAAAAATCATTTCAACGTCATGAGACATGTTCAACGGCCATTGTTCCAAGGTGCACCCCAACCGAATAACAATGCACCAAATCAAACAACGGTCACGTTTTCGGATGGATTTCACGACGATATACATATATCAGTTTCCTTCGTAATTGTACCTTGACTGTAGCTCATTGTAATTGCAATGGATAATGCCCACGGTCACAACAAGACGATGTAATCCCATTCGATTTGAGCATTTCTTGTTTCCTCCTAATGGCAGGACCTGCAACTGGGTGGTTCTCCTTTCCATGATGAATCCTGAACACATTAAAGCAGCGAATTTAAGTACTTACCCACTGTCTACAGCTTTAATTGATACAACATGAAGCAATGACTTGTAGTAGAAAAGCTAATTTCCGTTGGAGTATCCTTTCCCTTGGAAGCATGCAATTCCCGCAGCTATCTACGGTATCGTGAAAATTAAGACGCCTCATGGAAGGACAAAGGAAACGACGAGCAGAAGAAACAGAAACTATTAAATTCCGTTTAGGTTCTTAAATACGCCCTTAAGATGCGAATAATGGCTGTGTATTGTGGGTATCGCTAAATGTTATTGCAGTGGACAATGCAGGCAATTATAACAAGGATTAGTTGTTGTTTGCTGCGCTTTATAGGATACGATTCCCGGTGGAGATACGTGTGGGGTTGATGACTCTGTTGGTTGGGAGAGTCTTTATTTAGATTTTCGAATCACGGGAAGGATCAACAAAATTGATGGATCTGGGGATTTAAAATCCATCAGAGCATGTGACGCTGTGTTTGGAAATTATGGTGGAGAACACCTACATTAGGTGACATGACGAAAATGAAAAAAAAAAAATTGGTGGGAATGAAGGATGGTTCTGGCCAGTATATGGTTCGTAGAAATGCGTTTGGACTTTAAGTAATATTTGGGTATTTTAAACTCAAGCTAAGCAGTTAATTGAATGCAAAACAATGGCCCTAGGTGAGACAACAAGTATGTGGTAAATGGTTTTCAATAGGGACATAACAATTTCATGCTTTATCGCAGATATGATTTTGAACTTGTTTTTATAATGTGTTAACACCAAAAGAACAGGTAAAATTCACAGTTTTATCGCAGTGAAATTCATGAACGAGCAATGTTTAGAAATTATTAAAATTTACTTCTGGAAATTTTGAGTTGGCGGTCACAACTTTAAGAGCTCTTGCACCAATTTTCAGTCGTAATAATCGTCCCATCAGACAGATTGTGGCGGCTACAATGAAAAACTTCGGGTCAACATATTCACTATTGAATGGTCCTGTACCGTGATACAACGGACTGGTCGAAGCATCGAAAATATCGCAGCCGCAAGTGCTTCAGTTCGAAATAAGTCAAATTGACACATCCTGAATCAACCTTCTCGTTGCACAATGAGAGTCAGATATTCTGATTCTGTGAATCCTTGGCACATACGAGCTTAACTGAGGCCTCCCTAAGAAGATTGGAGAAAACCCCATTTTCAGTCTAAAAATGCAAAAAAAAAAAAAATGGTTACGTATACGCCACCGAACAGAGAAAATTTTCAGTTCAAAAATGTATGAGTGAATGGTTTACGTTTATGCCACGAATTTTTTATAAAGATTTTGGCTTACATTCTTGGCCTACAGAAGAACTGAAACTTATTGACCATTTGAAGTGATGAATCTTCCTCCGATTGTGTTCTGTAAGAGTTTGGAGAAAATCCTGAATTCCTTCGAAAAATCATCTCCAAGGATGAAGTTCATATTTGGCCTAAAGGTTTTGTCAATTAGCAAAATAAGTATTATAAGACAGCAACAAACCCACGTATACTTCAAGAAACTCCATTGAGTCCAGAAAATGTGATCGTGTGATCTGGATTGCATATCGAAGGTGACCACGATGTTACGGTCAATGGAGTTTGCTGTTTGGAAAATTGCTCAAAAAGAATCGATCGCTGTAAATGTACTTGCGATTGTCATATGAACGTGATTGAATTTTATACTTAAATTTGACATGTATACTACATTGTCAATAAATTTCAGTGTGATATATCAATTATTTTGTGTTTTATTTTAATATGAAAGTGTTATGTTCATATTGAAAAAACTTTTATAAAAGCAGCAAAAATATGCGCCTAAAACTATATCTCAGGACAGCCAGTATCTCTTTGATCGGCCTACGAGTATACCTATGCATACATATGCAGTACTACATCACTCTGATAGAGTTGTTCGTTAGGGAACGGGCCATGAACCTATAGGCACAACAATACCACGACATACTCTCTGAAAGAGTGACAGGTCCATAGCTAACCACGCGATGTAATGGAACCCGCTTACTCAGGATGGCAGGATACGCGGCGGTCCTAGGAGTGCGTGGCGCAAAACAGTTGAGAAGGAAGCACGGCAACTGGGAAAGAGTTGGGGAGAACTGCCCACACCGCACACGTTAGCGCGTAGGCATTGTCGAGGCCCTAGGACCCACAAGGGGATACAGGACTTAATGATGAATGAGTACTACATCAGATCTAGTCCTTACATGTAATGATTTATTTTTAAGCAGTAGTTGGGCAGCACGTAGTCAGGATACATACTTATACTGACACAAATAACTTGTAATGACTTACCAACTGCAGGTCAAGACTCTTTTGTGAGATCTAGGATGAGTTTGAAGCTGAAGTATACAACATCTTAGGAAATGCTAAGCCTAATCGAGCCTTAGCTACTTTGGTTCGATTTGGTTTGGTCCAATTGACTGCCCCCACGGAACGGATCAGCAATAGGTTCATTGTGATACCACGTGAATCATTGGAGGAAGGAGAAGGCTTCTGAGTGAAGCTTCTTCCTGGGAGAGAACGCTGGGCTTTGGTTTCTTCTTCATCGTCATCCAGGGAGTTTAAAAAAGAAGTCATTCGTAAAAAAGTCCAGTCTTGTAGCAAGCATGCGTAAATAGACATTGTCCCCCTACTGAGACCGGTTCAAGTGTATTAAGCCTACTTTCCAGTTTCAAGTCCAACTTTGGGCTTAACGATCTCTGAAATACTGACATGCTCAGCCATCTCTGTAAAGGATGATCAGCAGTCTAGAGCTACCAAACAACTAGAAGAGGTCGATTGAATTTTGATCTCTGTTTGCCTGACCGGAAAGATGCATGTGTCCATACGTTAGTGCCTCCTATTTCTCGTAGACTATCTCTCCCACCAGAATTCATTACAAAATATACATATTTAGGAAGTTTATCTAGGTATGCTAGGTTTGACTGAGTGCTAAGTGTCCATCTGTACTCCTTTACCTGGACACGCCACAGAGCTGCGATTTGACCCTGTTGGACGTTGACGTTGTATGGCACCATTCTATCCAAATAATAATATTGGTCAAACTATTCCTGAAATAGAGGCTGAAGCCAGCGGAAATGGATTGAAAAACTGTGTTGACAGGATGGCTTACTGCCAAAGAAGGCGAGGCAGTCATGTAAATGAAAGAACACTCCAAAATGAGTTCGTCATTTTGTTTTCTCTGAAAGTCGATATTTGGCAACTAAGTCATACTCTTGAATCACTTGGCTTGCATACCAACCGTAGAAGATGCTTGGATGTTCACCACTTTATCCGAAACCCATTGCCAACCAAGCTAGACTATCTGAGGCACGAAAAATGATTTTAAAATCAAAAAAAAAAGGATGATATTTGTAAACCGGATGCAACACAGTTTTCAGGATTTGAAATTCACTTTCTATTGCATTCCTTGAATAAGCTGGACGACATGGAACGTGTCTCGCTTCGCCCTATTAAGCTTGATTCGGTTCACCTGTTCTTTTATGCTTTCACTCGAAAAGTGCGTGACTGGATGCTGTAATCGAACAGCAAAAGATTTTCACACTTGGACTCCATATGGACTATTTCCTCAAAAGAGTCAAAGAGTCGCCTTCCAATGAACAAGTTTAAGTTGTTCGCAGGACTAAGAACAGATAAACATATCTTTTCGAAATTCCTTTAAAAAACTGCTACGTGATTCTCCAACAGCCAGCATCCTTACAATCAAAATACCATCATAGCCCCCTCTAGAATTCCAAAACTACATATACGTGCATCCTTACATCACCCAGAGCCTCTGCCAAAGATGATAACAACAAAAATAACAAATGATTCCCCCATGAGTGCTGTTACAAAAGGATTAACGACACGCCACAGCATTATTGGTTTTCTGATTTATATCCTTTGCCCCCCTCACAGGAGTAAGTATATAAAAAGTGCCGCACCTGTCAATAGTAACAACACAACTCACGTGCGTTTGCCCCCATTGCGCAGGACTCTCACCGAGTGCACCCCAGTAAATGGAACCAAGTGCATTGCCCTCAAGTATATAGGATGCTTCCGTGATGATATAACCAAAGGGGAAGACAAATCCTGCAATTCAAGGAGAACACCAGGAGAGCAGTACCACGAGAGCTTTCAAGGATATTTCTCAAAGTTCCATGGGAAATTGTTTTCCTGAAATTTCTACAACTTTTTTTCAAAAACCAATCAAGAAGAAGAAAACTGATTTAGATTTGATTTTTCAATTTTATTTTCTTAAATATAATTTTTTGTTTTAAACTAATTTTAGGTACAAAAATCCTTATCAACTAATTTTTGAATAATTTTAAGATTTTTTGTGTTTTTTTGTGTTTTTTTGTGAATTTTTTAAGGAAAAAGGAAAGGAAAGGAAAAATGTTTTTCTTTTAAAGAATTTTTCATTGTTAAACTTAAGTCCTTTCAGTTCACTGAATAACAGTCTCAGGCACTAAATCACTCTTTTCAGCAACAAAATCAACTTCTTTACAGTTTTTTGCGTGAATCCTTGTTTTGTGTCGTTGTGGTCAACAGCTTATCTGTAGGCATACGTGCAGCAGAGAGATGATCGGGGCACTCGGCGTGTTGGCAGACCAGACATGCCTTTAAGGTAGACATAGTTGACTGGCTGGCGGAGTATCCTTTGCTGTTGCGGTTGTGGTGGCTGGGACTGTTTGGTGGGTTTGCTGACGGGTTTTTTATTCTGCGACTTGAGCGGTGTGCTGTTGCAGGATAATGAGCGCGATGATGGCGATAGATTTTGAAGGACCTTTCCAACCGATGGTATTGATATGCGATTGAGGTGGATACGTTTGAGTGGTGTCCTTGCGACGGTCTGACTACTGCAGTCTTCCTCTTCCAGATCGAATTTATCCAGGTGCGAACTGGAACTGGCCGATGAAACGCTGGAGAAGTCAATGCTGGAGCTGCGAAGACTCTTTTCGGTTTGGTCCAGGCTTAGAGAGAACGAATCTGTTGATGAGCTGCGAAGGTCCTCTTGACTGTTGTAGATCAAATCGTTTTGGACACGACGTCCCAAACGCTTGCTGAGACTCTGCAGGAACTGCATTGCTCGCTGACGACGCGGAGATATGGCTTTGGGTTTTTGTAAATCGCCAAAGTCGAAGGTATTTTCACTGCGGTTATCCATAGTACGGGAGTGGAATAGTAGTGTAATCCTTTTTGGGTTTAAGTAATCCTTGTTAAGAGAGTTCTAAACGATTGCAAGTATCGAAAACTTCTGAAATTCTCGTCGACTGGCATCGCCTTTTATAGGAGAATTTCCAACCTTCTGCTGTGTGGGAAAGCTTTCGTTGGTATAAACTTGCATTTGCGTAGATGATCTGTTGTGTCCTCGAAAGGAACGACCACACACACACACAGGTAGGAAAACGTGAGCAAGAGCATCATAGTCAGGCAAACCGACCACCGTTCAGTGAAACCACAGAAAGGCTTGCTACAAAACTTTCTTAGAACACTATACTCGAAGGATATCCTTCCAAAGGCATGCGATTGTGTTACGCGCCTTGAGATCTGATTTTCTTCACACCTGTTGTCAAAAGAATGAAAATAGCACGTTCTTCGAGGACGAGAATAGTGCTGGGTATAGGGGAAGGATTGTTCGGTGCTCCATTGTGGGTGGCTGGGTGCCTCAGAGTCCTTAAAACGTGAGAACGTGGTTTTGTTCAAAAAGTTTTTCTCCTCACAAGAAACAACTTTCTTAGCAAAACGTGTTTTAGTTGCTATTGCCGTGACGGTGTAATATGCGAAAGGATGCGTGACTGACGGTGTGGAATTCAATGTCATAAGGAATTCGGCAATGCAGCATCATTTGGAGAAAGTTTAGTGATGAGAAATCTGTGTCGTATGCTGCGTGAGTGTAACTGCAAGTCAGCGCAATTTGTAAGGATCGTGTGTGAACGCGTGCTTCACACCGCGTGAGGTCGGATAGTCCGGCGAGCTAAACACGTTTCTGCGTCAAGTGTGGATTTCTTTGTAAAGTGTGCTTCAGGTGGTAAGATGCGAATGATGTTTGGTACTTATTAGTTGGCAAGCAGTAGTTTGAACTACTTGTAGCACAGGAACTTCTCACGAGAAGAAGTTGGGACATGACACGAGTGCTTGGTAGTGCTTCTTCGGTCCAAGGATAGGTCGATGCAAGTGGATGTTTCATGTGGAGGGGGGTGTTGGAATATTGCAGATCTTGTTATTGAAATCTTACTGTTTGTCGATATTTTCGACAATAGTTGGCTGCTTTGGGTAGACACACCTTTTGCACGCGTGATTCCTTTAACTAATTCTGTAGTAGGTTCACGGTTTGTTGTGTTGGTGTTTACGGATGGTAATATGGTTCAGTCGGTCTCGTGTAGGTAGTTTTCTAAATAATTGTTTTGCACTCTTGTGGGGGAATGTGTAACTGATAGTTAAAGTAGGTTGAAGCGAGTTGTTTGTTCCACATATACTTGATCCTTGCAGAGGTAGGGATTGGGAGAAGTTCTACTTTACTGAGCCTTATTACACTCAGTATTGGATTCCCTAGCCCAAGTCGTGTTGTAATTCTTTAGCTTGCAGATGTCTGACTATCCACAAGGAATGCAGGTTCTATGCACTGGTTGGACCTCTCCTCTGCCATAGTCAAGATGTCGGATTGAACTAGGTAAATCTAGAACTTGGAAGTAGAATCCATGTATGGCTTGGAGCCATCTGTGTTCATGGGTGAAGTAGTTGATTTTCATGGCATTCTTCTACCAATACTGACCAAGCGAATGGTTTTGCGAATCCTTGATGGGGAGTTGTATAGTTAGAACATTTTCGTGTGTCCCTTACATTTTTGTAGCATTGCAGGAAATATGCCATCCTAGCTGCTCCCTTATTCAGGACTGTGGAGGTGGGTATATACCTAATCTTTTCTGGGACTTTCTTGGAGGAAAATATGTTCGTCGATGTGCAAGAAAAGACAATTTAGAGAGCTTTAGAGATCTGTAAGCAGTAATCTCTTTAAAATTGTCTGCCGTTCTACGTGAACCCCTGAAACTTCTTGTCAAAGAGTTGCGTGGCCCCTATCAGTGCTGTTTTAGACCGGGTAAGTCCACAACCGACCAAATATTAGGGCTACTGGAGACCTCGAAGAAGTTCAGACCGATAGTCATCGAATTTCGTTGAAATCAAACGAAGGGTTACTCTTGCTAATCGCTGTTTCTTTGGGCTCAGAAGGCAACTCAGTCACAATGCCCTGTACAGGAACACCATGGAGACTCTGAATGAGACCATCGCGTCGTCGTCTCAGTTCCGCTCTATGTATGAAGATATCCTTGCTTGTTCTGAACTCAAAATTCGGATGATTTTTCATCGTGCTTGCGTTGACAGGCTTGAGTAGCTTTTCAACAGCTAACATAGACCTGATCAGAGAAGCATCTATCAGTCGTCTAATATGGCTAAGACATGAAGTGCGAATGAACATCAGAGCTCCGGCCTGAAGAGCCTTCAAATCCTACTTTGTGTATAGGAACGCTTTAGATTGGGCGTTCAAGTGAAAAAGGACCTCCACCAACTTGAAGTGCGTAAATGGCTGAAGAGACTAGTTTGTTGAGGCCCACTGTAACAGCAGCTATCCAATGTTTTTGGTCAAATTGGCAATTTTCAACATTCCCACATTGTCAAGCTATGAAGTACACGTCCAATGTGACGACATTACATCTGTGACATCATATGACGAATAAAAAATCATCTCTTCCTGCGTAAGGTCAGGCACACATAAAATCCATTTTATGCACTTTTTTTCGCGTAGTAAAAGTATTTCGTCACTCGATGGCATAACCAAAGTTTTAATCGAACTTTTTGATTAATTTTTTTTTATGTAGAACATGGACGGATGTATGTATGGCAGTAGAGTGAGATAACCTTTGAAACAACCAATCATTTAATTCTTCAAAACTCGGCGTAATCTGGATTAACATGAATCGAATATAATTTAAGTTGTTCTGGTGAATGTTTTATAACCAGCCTACGTCCGATTAAAACAATTTTAATGAGAAATAAAAATTCAAAATCACTGGAGAGTAGAACATTTTTTTCTTAATTAAATGGTACTTGACGCAAGTCCTGTAGTAAGAAGTCCTTGTCTTAAGGCTTAAGATGGTGATGGTACTTGTATTAATTGCGTTGTAATGATAATGAGTTTTTATAATTAGGACCTCTGTGCTTTCAAAGGCTAAGGGTTTACCTGTAATCTAATGTCTAGACTATAGAATGGCGCAGTTCCAGAACAAATAGAAGAGGGATTTGTCTGGTAGAGGCCACTGCCGCACTCTGCATTGTTAGCTCTTTCTTACAGCAAAACACTTCATGGAAAATAGGCACCCACTACACTCCTAGTTCTCATCAGGGGGTTCTATGTATCTTCCACAAGGATGCGTTCTTGTCTATACTAGAGGACCCAACACTGATAGGCTTAGAGACAGACAAGACAAGGAACAATAGCTTCCAATGTCTCTTTATTGAGAAGAAAGGAAAAACGTCCACTGGTGGAAAAGGAAGGCCACCCACCGAGAGAGCTGTACCAACGGTCTAGACTAACAGATATGCTCGAAAGAATTCTGAATAAACAAATGGCTTCAGAGTACTGCCAGTCGGAAATGGCAACAGGACTGAAGTACATCAGTCAAAGGTCTATGAACGTCTCGGCTTATTCCGACAACCCATGACTGTTACACGGGTAACTAAACTTTTTATAAATCAAACGCTAAATGGACATGGATGGTTCCTAGCTTACTTGCAAAGGTTCACACTCTACGACACACCCACTTGTCCATATTGCAAGGGAGAATGTACGATTCCAACTTGAACGAGAAATTTTCCAGAGGAAATCCCAAGTCACGGAAACATTGTACGTGGAATCCTACAATCCCAAGCAGAATGGAACGCAGTAGATGCCTAAGTTAGCTAAGGTAAATGGTTGCGCCTAATTAGACCAGCTAAGAGTCCATTGTCCCCAAGTATAACAACCCTGAGAACCTAATTTTACCCTTCGACGACCAGCTCAGTTCATTCAGATCCATATATGGTTCTCAGGAGTTTGTTCATGCAATTTCCCCAGAAGTCGTTGTGGAGTAGTCGTAGCCATATACTGTATGATTCACACAGTGCCTTGTAACGAGACCAACAACTTTTCGGATATCCTTCCGATTAGGTTTCATGAGATCTCCTCAATCATAGACTGGCTTGTGGCACATATGTCACTATTTCCCTGTAGCACATGTTTGTAGTCCATCACCAGTCAGCCCCTTTACTAGATGCGACATCAATTGTCTTTTTCAGAGCGCAAAGTGGTATATTGGCTTTAGGCAGGGCCCGCTATCCTTATCATATCCATGTAACCCGATACTGATACCCAATAGAAGGTAACCTTGTTAGCCACTGAGATATCATTCTTGATGGCTATTTGACTCTCAACATAGAGTCTTGCCGGAAATAGTATTATTTGGCTTCAAAGTTACTCTGCAATTGTCCTTAAGTCTAAAGGACCGACTCTCAATAGACTCCAGCATCTATATTAGCTAGCTCCTCCTTCGAACAAACTCAACCGTCATCCCATTCCATCCAGCTAATCTCCGACCTCAGTTTGATAGTGGAACTATGTAGTCTGTTTCCGTCCGGAGTCTGGATATGTATATTCCATCGGTTCAGACTAGAGTCATGACCATAGGGTTTTACTAACCATAGTCCGACTTTCTGTAGTACTAGCGCCGTTTAAGTTTTCGAGTTGCGGCAGTAAATGTAAGTGAGGTTGATCTCTTCGAACCTGTCATCGAAGGCAGCCTGTTCGTTGAATCCTTGACCGTAGTGGGAGAAAAAGGAGATGAAGGCCTCGTAGATACTTCAAGAAAGCGAAAATATCTAAAGCCCGCTCCTGCTACTAGACTCGCACATAGCACTCAGATGTATCTATGATATTCAGCATTTCTCTAACACGTTGTGACAACCCAGATTGTTTGCGGTCAACTGTCACACAACACCAGGATACGCGCACTCATTATCACCATAATACCAACACAACAAAGGGATGTGTTCATAAGTTCGCTCCGGAAAACTCTTCCATAGCAACTAGGTAATTAGAGAGAAAAATTATCTATTCATCTGTTTAGCGAACACGTTTACTGTACTGCGCTCCATTATGCGATGCGATGAACTCACATTAGTCGCATAACCCTAACACATGCGACACTACCCCAACAATCTAACATCCATACTATGCACAAACGTGACTACAGGCCCCACATCCAACTACAGTGTATCCTGTAATCCTATCATTATTAGCATTTCGTGTCAATTTCACCGCTATTTATAGACCATAGATCGATCCCTAGTGCCACGAAATGTATCCGCAGTAAGAGAGTTAAATATAGCCCAACCCAAGTTTTCGTTTCCACTTTTAGATCCGGATTCTGTGAATCCTCTTCCGAGGAAGTGTTACTACACTGCAGAGTCAATCCTCCACCAATAGGTTGTGTAAGCCAACTTACACTATAAAGGATGTCCTTTGCAAAGGGAAGGGGATTTTTCTGAAATCCATTCAAATGGAGAAACAGAGGTGGCAGTTACAAAACCCATCCTCGAACGGCCAAGCTAATAACCCACTTAAGGATGAAATCGTCCTGATTATACTGTCCCTCAACAGAACAAACACTCACCCAGCCAGTGCTGTTCTGGGAAAAATGAAATACCGCTCCAATGGGGAAGTAAACAAAAAAAAAAATTTTGTAAGCAACCAATTTACATTGTCACCATCTTGTCCTGGATTATTTGTTCCATCCCTTCAAGCAGCACAAGGACGAACAGAGAGAAAAAAAAAGACTTTTTTTTTTAAAAACATTAAGCAATTTTCTTCGAAATCATTTTATTAAGCCGCAATTGTCAAAACATTTTTCCAAATAATCGACGCAATTTTAAGGACGACTTACAGTTGAATAGGAAGTGCTCTATAGCCACCGATGTAGTTGTACGGATAGGGAGCAGCATAGATGTGAGATCCATAGTAGAGTGGCGATATATAATCTGGAACAATCGAACCGCTACTGTAGGTCACCACCGGATTGATGGGAAGAATCGGGCTGGCAGCAGCAAAGGCCATAAAGAGGGCAAAAATCAACTGGAAATTGGAGTGTGAATGGATTATCCTTGAAGGACAATACACAAGTCTAGGGCGATTGTACTTACAAATTTGAACATTTTGTTGAGAAAAACAAATCTTGGTATGTCTCCTAGAAGTGCAAACAACAGATTGGCATAGAAGTGGAATGAGTGGTCACCCTTTTATAGGCCAGCGGTGTACTCTGGGTAAAGGGCTTCGCATGTACCTACTACGTATGCGGCAAACATCATTGGCAGTACAAGGTGAATGCTTTACAAAGAACCAGTTTCTTGGCCCATGCCCTTGGAATGTAAAAATTTCTTTTGCCAGAGTTGTTTGTTTTCGTTTTGCACTTCTCTAAGGTGGCATCGGTACGGTTGAGGCATGTGACCATTGCGTGGAAGAAAACAGGATTCATGTGGAGGATGCCGTGGTAGAAGAGATGATTGGGTGTAATTCTTGGCTTGGCTTGGTGGAATTTTCTGTAATTCGAAGAACTATTTCTGAGGTGGGGATAGTATATGTGATTAGGAGCGGGCAAGAGCCCTATGCCATTGCCTTCAATTAGTGCGTGTGGTTGGAAGATGATTGACTTCTGGCTCTAAGGTTCTTGGTGTTTTCATTGTTTCAATAAGAGTTACGTGTTTGGAGTACCTTAGGGCAAAGTGGAGCTCATGTTAGGAGAGACTGACTTTTTTTGACAGATTTTTGGTTTACAATTTCGAGTGCGATCTCAGGTCTAAAAAGTGTACTTAACCCAAACACTGGGGCCATGTGGTCCAGTAGACATCTGTGTAGAAAAACTTGGAGTCCAAATCCAAAAGTCCATTATCGCGAACCCAGTCATGATTTGGTGGCCGTAAGTTTCACCAACGTCAACTAAGTTTTAGAAGCTCCAGAGAATCGCCTGTCTCGGTATCACAATTGCCACGGATACCAGAACTAGCTCAGCATTGGAGGGTGTCGATGGGGCACTCTAGATGCACTATTAAGCTGCAGATTCAACACAAACATATGCCAGTATGAGGCTTGATCCCTTGAATATTTTTGACTTAATTCGCAGAAGAGAGATGTTTTGGACTATCCTCGACATCCAGCTCAGGGAGTGCTGTTTCGGTACATTACTCGAAACAGAAATATTGGATCATGCCATCTGATTTAATGGTCTTAGGACACTAGACCTCTAGGAGTCTAATCTAGTTTACAGACGGTTCGAAAATTTAACCTGAAGTTGAAGGTGGTGTCTTTGAAACCGAGGTCTCAATACTTTTGGAACCAAGGCTTGAGGTATTCTATATCTTTTCAGACAAACAGGGAACACTCAAAACGCTGTCGTAAGTTATATGCGATTACAATGAACTACAATCTCTTGAAACTCGGAACTAGCTATGGTTGACCCAGAATCTGCGTTCATAGCACCTGAAGTTTACTGTGGCCCCAGCTGGGTCGTAGCCAGAGTGCTGATTGATGATTGAGAATGTAAACTTTGTCTGACTTACTAGGAAAATGGCCAGTGGTTGAGACAAGGACCACGAACTCCATAAACTGTACCAAGATATGGATTGAGTCAACGTCGCCTGCACTGGCTCATCCACATCGCCGGATTGGACAATAATGCTATCTTCGAGTCGCAACCGCGTTCCAGACGACAAGGAAGACCGAACCCGTTTTAACGATCAAGCTATCGCGGATGTACTTGGTCTGGACAACTGAAAGGAATTAGGTAGTAAGTAAGATATTCCTTCAAGGAGAGGGTTACTGGCACACTTTCTCACATGCCACGTCAGACGTTTGTTCCACTGTTCATCAGTGAAATTCAAAAATTCTCCTCCCAAGGACGTAGTGTCCTCCTGCTGGTGCATAAAATAGTGTCAACCATGTGGGCACTATTCAAATTGAAAAAAAAGTCTCTACCCAATATGCGCAGTTACAAAGTCAAACTTGACATTGAAATCCAATTTGTGATGCCGCCATTCAAAGGAACTCAATTGGATACAGTATGTCAATAAGCACCTTCGTAGCCTACTTCAGAACCTTCAGTTCGCGCGGTCTAAGTTTACTCTCTTGACGCAACATCACAGCTTCAGTTTAAATCTGTACTACAATACGAAATGTAAATGTAAACAAACCCGAAAACCACCAAACATCTCTCACCTTGATTTCCATTCTAACGCTGTGATTGCGCGATTGACAATTGTCCTCCCCCGCAAATCCTTAAAAGAACTACGTCACCGTGCCGCCACTTATGAAAAAATACGTTTCAATACCGTCATATGGGTTGGGGACGTATACGTATACTATATTTGTTGTGCGACTCACGCCCCCATTCCTAAAAAGGTATTTATCTCAACGCAAAAAAAAAAGAAAAGCAGCGACAACAAATTCAATCTTCCATCCAAGGAATCCGAAAGGATCCTTGATAATCTCATTAAGTGTTATCCCAAATATAATCCAATTTGGAGTCAACCCCCCAGTGTGTCACGGTACACCAACTGAGTTAATTGTGCATAATTCAATGCCCTTGATGTCCAGGACACCTACAATGCTTTTCATTATCCTGTTGTCGTTGAATACAACCACTTATGCATGCAAAAAAAAAAAACAAAAAACAACAAACTACGATGGTATCTAGAACTTTAAAATAAACATGCTTATGATAGTCTTGGGATTTACGCAGATATCCTGTCGCGGTAGCCAGTTTCTGTCACATACCGGTAACCCGATACCACCACACAGTCTCATACAAAAGCAGACAGCGAATGGATTACGAAGAGAGAATCAAAATAATCCTTTTTCGCTGACGATGTGTATTTTTACGGTTTGCCTACGTATGTATATTTCCTGGAATAGTCCTGCGTCAACAAACAAAGTCGTCTTGCCAAACTTCAACTAGCATTGTAACTCAATGACATGCATGGATGAGACGGGGTCTGGTGGAGGATACTAACTTGTAGTGTCACAGGATATTAAGTAGGTCATCCGGGTGTGGACTTCTCTGTCAATGATTACAATGATTACGAGGACCTCTAATCACTCCTCCTTCAGGGCAGTCGCTCTGACAAAACAAAACAAAACAATTTACGGGAACAAAAATAGCCATAGCCAGACACAGGACATCAAGAATGTGTCCTGGTCTGTAGGCCTGTAGGCCTGTAGGCGTAATCGCATCTATTTTCGGCCAATCGATTTGGATAACACTTTACCATTTAATCAGTTGCCTTGGGTACTTGCTCAGCTCTAATTGTATTGCTTTTCTGTACACACGGCGCTGGTATCCTTTTTTTGTCCAATTGCCAATGTCAATGGGATACGCATATTTCCACGTCGCATATTGCAGCTCCTTTCGATTGCATGTCCTTTTATTCGTCGCGATTTCATAACCACAACTTATTTTTAGCTTGTTATAATTTATACACAAACACAAGGTATGCAAATGCCATGCCATGCGGTCCTCACATAAAGGACGACCTAGCGCTCATTAAAAACGCTGATGCAATCCACAAGGACACTTTCACACTTTCATATCGTGTCCTTCTTGCGGACGTAACTTTCTTTAAGTGTGCTCTAGACATTTTGCAAATTTTCTCCGATGCGGTTCGGGCTCGTATTGATGGGTAGGTATCCTCAACACGTGGCTGTGATTTAATGTATGCCAAGCTCACAAGGAGACACGATTTTGAGGAGCTGACACAATTGGGTTGGGGTTTTAAATTTTTTCCTGGAAGGAGGAGATATTATTTTTGTATATTTAAATAGGAAGAGCTTTTGGGGGATTCTTCGATTTCGAATGCAGGCAACAGGTAACAGGCAACAGGGGTGTGGTATTTATTAGTGGGATACCTGTTAAGGGTAGCGCGTGCAATTGATTTGTAGACTGTATCTGTGGAGTCCCTTTTGTTTTCCCTGTGGGTATGGTTTATCATATTTTTTAAAACGTAGAAAGCTGTCAGCTCGTGTTAGGGAGGAGGATTGTGAAGTGGAATTTCCGGCACACATTTGATGATGTTGGGAGAAGTGGAGCACTTAAGGTAGTACCTACACGGACAGTGTGGAAAGGGTTTAGGGACTGGTACGGTTCAGTTTACATAGTTTAAGATGAAGGCATTTCAGTGGAGGCTTGGAAATGCCAATTTTGTAATATGCTATGCCCCAGCCAAGCACGTGACAGGTGATGGAAATTCGATACAGATTTGAGAGAAAAAAGTTAAGAAAATAAAACATGGGTATCTGGGAACGTCTTCTAAGATCTTTAGGTAGATAGGTAGCTACAATTGGTTGCCAGTCGAGCTGGAACGTCATTAGAGTCTTTTTATGGCCACTAATCTAGTCACATATCGAACGTAGAATGGTGATAACTGATATTCAATGAGCCAGATATATTCAGGGCTGGATACTTGCATAGGAAGTGTAGAATTGTTTCGCTCTCTTAACGGATAAAAAGTGCATGGACCCCGATGGCCCAGTGGCTAGTACTAATTCCCAGATCTCTACCTATATCAGTCCAGTTTCTATTCAAGAATTCGTGCGTTCTATTTCAGCGGCATTTGAGTCACAACCGCCTTAATATGACACTGTTTCTCACCCCTGCCACATTAGCTTTTAACAGAACGTTTGTAAAGCTTCTACGCTTAGGGGGCCCCCAGAGCCTAGAAGGACGGTTTCCACTTCAGCACGGGAACCCTGCTTTGTTTACTCGCTTGTTTTTCAGGATGACACTGTGACTCAGTACTGAAAGTACAGACTGATTCTGAACCGATGACCTAGTCAGGAGAGTTCTTCTTTGCAGTGTTCTAATAGTTTCGAGGATGAAGTGACCAACAACTGGGTGGGTGTTAATGAGGATGAGTATATCTAAATACCCATGGCAGCAGGGGTCCTGTACAACGAGAACTCTTGTCTGAAAGACATTGCATGAATCGGTGGAAGCCGGGAAGGCATGGAAATGTCGAGGTGCTTCCCAGTCCAATGTACTAACTACTTGAGCCACGGCGTCGATATGCCTGTTTTCCACTCTGCCCTGGTTGGTTAGGAATCGTGTTGTGATGTCTTTTCTAAAGTGCACCCTGGCTGCTCTGAAGTCGGTTGGATTGACTACCAGGTTCCATGGTAATTGACACAAGGTGCTGTTTTAACCATAAGCTTAAGGACCTCACCATACTGTCTCTCTTAACCTGACCACAGTCATTGATGATAAGTGTGTGGTGGTGGCAATATAACCTTTAAAACTCTTAGAGGACATATTCCCATGGCCTCTGTTGAGTTTAGAACCGCAGTTCCTTGATGACTGTGATATAATAAGTTTTCCTTAACATATGTAGCCAGACTACCGATTCAGTAGTATATAATCCACCACCAAGGTGTACTTTAACGGGCGAAGTCTCTCTCTAAGGTACTTGGCACAGAAGAGTGATTAGAGCAATTGGCTGGGTCTACAACTGGTGGCCCATTTGCTGATTTTGTCCAAAGGACCTTCCATAATCGAACTGATTTCTAAAGGAAATATTCCTCCTGATACCAGTATTACCACATCAACCGTACTGATACCAGTATTGACTCCATTTCTATAAAGTCTACACAGGGCTTTGTTGATCGCCGTAAGGCAAAGAACAGGAGATATTACCCCGGCCTGCCTAGTTCCTCTTTCGACAGACTTCGTGGTTCTCAGCTTCGATTGAATGATTCTAGATTCATCATGGTAGCAGTGGTGCAGCACAAAGGAAGTTTATTTTGGAAGCGTCTCTCAATACTGAGGCAGCATTCCACAATCTGAATGCTAGTTCAGTTATAGACAATCTGCAGGGGCATTTTGATGAGATTATTCTGATGCCACACTCACTATGCACGTATGTGGTGAGTAGTGAATGAGAAATGGTCTCACCATGATGAGTAGGAGGCATACTTTCTCTAGTCGAAAAAAGCCTCTTTTTGGTATACCTTTTCAAGGCAATCAGAATGAACGTAATAGATCCAAACAAAGGTAACTTAAGTTAGGAGTGACCAACTTAAAATATACTTACCTTCCTTACCTAATCGTTCTTAACTTCCTTATATAGAGGTTCGTCCTGAAGACTTTCCTTAACCATTTATGTCCATTACTTACCGAAACGTGGTAAAAAAAGAACGGGAAATAATTCCACGCGGATTAGTCCCACATGGGAATTTATTCCACCTCTAATGGGAACAAAATCCACATTCAAGAAATAGGATAGGCAAATTGGTCTACCTAAAGTCTACGGAAGAAAAGGATGGGTCTTAACCCATTTGATTAGGATTTAGTTGAAGCTAAACTGCCAGCCATCATAAAAAAGGAAAAAGGACAGGCCGCAGTATGTATACCTTTAAAATTGAAAATCCTCCCTAATTAGTCTCCTCACAAAGAGACCACTTCCATGAAAGGAAAACATGACGATAATCGATTTCCAAGGACACCGCACGACACATAGGATCTGAAAATGAGTTCCCCTTATTCCAGGTAATTCCTTTGAATCGCTTTCTATGCAAATCGCTCCTTTCCCAATTGAATTCGATTCCAAGGAAACCAAAAGAAAATCCTTACTACTGCAACTGTTGCGTAGCAATTAATTCGCACACAAAGCCAATTACTGCGTTGCCAACTTCAAAAGCAATCATTCCACATGCAAGTCCAGCACTCTCATTACGTACGGCGGAAGGAAGCCCACTAGTTGTTAATTAATTTATGACTTATCCTGCCATAAAAGTGCCAACATTCGAATATTACACCCGATATCAGCAATTTAGGCTTGGATCACGTGCGGCAGGACAATCCTCCGGGACCGATATCGATAAGTTATAGGGGTTTCGCATTGCCCAGCACAAGGAGCGGGCTGACAAGTGTGATGGGCTTTATCATCGTAGACGAGATGTCTTCGACTTTTGACATTTTCCCTCTCATAAATGAGGAACTGGTTACAAATGACCCTTTTTGGGGAAGCCATTGGGCTTCCAGAGTTCATTCACACGATATTACTGTCAGTGTTTTTGGTGAGGCATTGGTGAAATTTGTAACCAAATTATGTGATGCGAGGATGTTGGTTGGTCGTGGCCTAAACCGAAACACTATTGGGAAGCGAATTTAATGAGATGATTTCAACTTGGTGATGTGTGAAGGTGACCTTTCGGATGGATCCTTGCGCAGCTCATTGAATTCCAGAGGCGAGGAAAATTTTAATCATGTCACTTGGATGCAGGAAGGGATTATAATTGGAGGGATTGCCTCTGAAATTGTCTTACGCTCTGGGAATGGTTAAATAAATCGAACCCAATTTTGGAAAATGGTAATTTTGAACTTGTTCTAGTGGCTATTTCATCGGAGTGGTTATGTCATGTTTAGGTTGATGGCCTTTGTAGCTGCGAAGGCCTTCGTGTTAATGTTTAGTGTTATGGATGGTCTGCTTTGGTTAGGAAGAATAGGAGCTACTGTTCCTCTACAACTTGTTTTAATTTTCTTTTAATTTGCTAGACACAGTCTTTGAGGAAGCTCCACACTTCTCGAAACAGAAGCATTGTAAATGTGGCCATTTGGAAGAGGTCGTTGTCACGAAATAGGGTAACAATGATCTTCGGGTACAGCCAAGGAAGTCATGGAATCGTAAGGGATACGCCGCCCTGTTAGGGTTATCGGTCTCCACAAAGACACCAGCGAAGGAACCATTCGTGAATATTTGACTACAATACAGTTCAGGCACAGACTTTGGGTGAAACGTGAGGAAATTCCTCTCTAAATTTGCACAGCAGGGGAGGATCCGGTATCATTGCACCAGGCTCTGGAAGCAGGTAGGTAGGATACGTGTCCCGTGAGGCCATCCAGTGCTGATAAACCCGACTAAAACGATGGATTGCCTTGGTAGGAGGTGAATCAAGGAGGGGATATGGTGCTGATCCAGTGAAAGACAGAAAAGAAAAGGTCTAAGACTATAAGAACCTTCTTCGATGGTAGGTCCCATGTCTGGCTAAAAGCACCCTTCGATTTGACATGCTTTGTCCAAAGTTTCTCTGGATAGTGTCCGTCAACACTGGCAGAGCGCTTACAATTCTCCTTCTCGTGAGGAGGAAACCTTCAGTTTTCCAAGACTGACTGAAAGCCTGTCCCTGATCCACCATTCATCGACCATGTCTAAGGCTATCTATCAGAAACTATGGCAACATCATCTCGACTTCATAAGCAGACAATAGATCTCCTTTGGTGCAAAAATGTTTAAGGTATATACAGCCGCCCTAACCTAACCTACTAGAAGTATGTCCACTTTGTCTCCATTCATTCCCCTGCAGTGCACAGCTGTTTCCATAGCCAATCACAGCTAGTTTCCTAAAAAAGCAAACACCCACTTCGTCATGAGTGCGTAATCCTTCGAGAGTTCAACAACTGAACTCACTAGAGAGTCAAAAGTCGTAGTCCTTCTTCTCCAATTTCGGCCATAACCCTAACCTGCCAGATTTAAACAAATTTTTGCACTTTCGATGACCAAGAACACCTACGTTCAGTTGGAAGCCAACTGCTGCAGTTCAGTGGACTCTGATGAATCATCAATCACTACTCACCTGAACAGCATAGGCGTATAGGGCCAGCCATTATCCCTTCTGTTTCTTTGACCCAAAACAAGCTGATGACCGACTCTCAATACACACTGGTGTGTCTCACAGAGTCATGAATAAGAAAAAAAAAACCAAATGAACCTGTTCTTCCAGTCAACAACATGTCCCGCTCTCTTGCTTACATTGAACCTGAACTTGAAATCCGAATAACAATTGTTCAAGGTTCAACCGCTCTCTCGGTCGCTCTCTGTGCCCCAATCTGTTGCCAACTTGTTGCCTTTTTTGTAGTTTTTTTTTGCGTTTTGCGCATTCCTTCATCCACAGGACGACACAAAAAAAAAGTATGATGATGCATCCCCTCACACCGAGGAAAAACAAAAAAAAAAAAAATCACGAACCACGACCAGATAGGTTTCCAATCGAACGAACGTTGTTCCTCCCGCCTTTGCCGTATAATGTTTCACACATCCTTCGAATGAACGTTTTCAGGAATCCTTAGAGGTTACCATGCAGCGCACTCGATAGAGGTGCAGCCCACAGAATCAAAGTTCAATGCAGTATCGGTGTTGTGTACTGAGGTAAGTCAAACATGTGACTCCACTAGTCACGTTCCATTAAACAATCCACTTTATTAGTGCTTTCGTGCTTCCAAGCAATGTAGTGACCGCAGACACACACATCTTGGGCGTGAGCTAGACTCTAACGCCTCTGACCATAGCTAGGTGAATCCTTTCAATCACACCAGCCACGAGAGTTCTATGCACTATGACGTATTAAGCTCACAAGTCACAAGAATAGTTCTGAAATTAGTTCTTCCCGGAATCAAAGGTGTGTAAGGAGCAATGGAAACTAGTCCTTGACTACGTCGGTGGATGAATTAAAATGTGACTTGTTGGTGCTGTGCTTGATTGGGGGGCTCCTTTGGTTTTTAATAAGATATTTTTGTTGCTTGACGCAAGTAGACCATCCTGTCATCGAATAATTGCCAAAAAGTGTCCTTTTGTTCTTCGGGAATTCGTGGAATATACATGAGATACGTTGGCATCGTGTGAGTTCGTTGGGTAGTAACTAGATGGCCATGTAAGTCATAAGTTAGGATGGTTTGTTGACCCTTTGCTGACGTTGAGTTGGTTGGTATGGTTCATTGCCGCGAGAATATTCAATGAACTCTCAGATGTGCAATGCTTTTTGTCGTCCTGTTACGCAAGGAAGTCATCTGCAATGGGAGATCAAATGAGTGGGTTTGCATGAGTTCTACCGAATTGATACTTATCGAAATGGATTAATCAAGATTTTGGATTACATTACAGCACCTGGCAATGGTGGTCAAGTTTGCATTACAGTTCGCACAGATGGTCATGGAAATTTGGGTATTATCATGAAAGGATACATCTGGGGATGATTACTTGCATCTTGGTCAAAGCTCAGGCACAAATCCTTTCGTGTTTTTATATTATCTACAAAAAAGGACATACAATACCGACCTCTCGTATAGAACGTAGGCCTCTCATAGTACATATTGCAGATACTTGTCTTTGATTGATTTTGCGGTTCAGATGCAATATATGGATAACACACTCTCTTTCCAAAGAACTAAAGTATCCTTACAAACGAGTCTCATGAACCCAGCTCTCTCAAGCAGCCAGGAGCGGAAAACGCTCAACAGTTTAAAGTTTAAGCGACATAGCATCATGCACGACTACTCAAAGATAACTATCGGTCATGACAATTGTCAAGCAGGACCCTCCGTGGCAAGCAAAATTACCCTTAGGATGAGCATTGACTTCTTTGACTCCTTTTACTACTACAGCAATCATCAGGACATAGCATAAGTAGAATCTATCAATGTCAGACTGCAACATACATACCTCCAACATACGAATATTATGTGCTACGGACTAGTGGAAGGATGGTGATTAATTCTTCGAATCGTATCAAGTTTTATCACAGGAGAGCTGTCATTCTCAATCAAGTAATAGTATGGCCTTAACATTGCGTACAAGATGTGCCGGCCGCGTCATGTGAACGGCTAAAACTATTTACCGACGAGATGGTTGGTGGTCAGTGTGGTTTTAAACCGCGTAGGCCATCGACTACATGTTCAAACTACGGGAGGTCCTGAAAAATGCCTTAGAAATCAAGTTCGATAGTCAATATCTTTTTATCGATTTTAAGGCTGCATACGAAAACGTTTATAGAGATGAGATATACAGAGTCATGTGTCGTGTTGGCATTCCTGATTGTGCAGGATAACGATGGAGAACTCTTGCTGTTCCATAAAGGCAGGGAATCTTTCCTTTGAGCCAACACCAAAGGTACAATTTTCCAAAAGTCTCTCCAGTTACTTGCTGATGAGAGTGATAATCTCTGAATTTGGAAAAATCAGGCCCAAAATTAAAATAAGACTATTTCTCCGGATAGGTCCTTGTCTACAGAAAGAGATTATTGTCTTCGCAAGGATTTATATAGGCTATCCCTCTTGATATCTTTAAAATATCTTCACAGGTACTACTCATTTACTTAAGAGACGCAACAGCCCGGAGTGGACCTGGGTCTCAACCATTAAGCTTTTCCATTTAGCTAACTCCCTCCAGTTGGGGACTTCAACTATGTTAACGTCCTCTTCCATTTGTGCGTCAGGTCCTCCCGAAACAACCAAGGATAAATGAATTCGTCTTCGTTAACTTCTACACTACTATACCGTACAGCAGAACTGGGACAATGAGGGTCTTACATAGAGTCTCTTTGATTCTACTTGACAAGGTCATATTACTCAATTACCTTCTTAGGCGCTTTTTGTTGATAGCATTATCTCCGAAGGAAGGATATAAGCTTGTCAAGAATCGTACCTTATTGCCAACTGGAACGTCAACGCCAACTGAACTGTTCAACTTCGAAAATTTCGTAGAGCAACTCTAATCCGTCACCACAGTCCTTCCTTGTATCTTCGGTATACATTATTCGTTTGAACTTCCTTGACGCTTTAGGTCAGTCTACCCTTCGGTCTACTACTATCCCTTTCTTAAAAATTGAGTATCCAATGCACAAGATACATAAAAGCGGCCAAGGATATATGCTATTCGTTCGGTTTCCGTTATCAATCTTGTACGGATGCAGGCCCAAGTCTAAGGGTTGACTCTCTGGCGATGCCCAATTCAGTTAATCGGCAGCGAATGGATACTGGCAGCTACGGCGGTTATGTTTTCTTCTTCATTTCACACCAATCTCTGTCTGGTTGGGGGCTTAAGGCACAAAAGACTGTATTCACGTTCAAACTTTTCTACTATGCGACGAATTGCTTGCACACTGAAGCCATGATGACAACTGATCTCAGGACGAGATTCACGTTGCGTGTTTACGACAGATTTTATTGAATATTTTGACAGCTGAATGTCACTAGCAACTTTGACAGCTGCTGAAACATAGCATTGCTATCTGGTCACCCTATAGTTGTCAAGAGGAGTGCGCCTAAGGATTCCAAATTCGACCACCATGTCATTGCAAAAGTTCCATCGTTCCTATAGCTTGTCAGCCACACTGTTTGCGAAACATTCCACTTGCTACTCTCTCTGGTAAGACTTTGTCTCAGTGAATCTCAAACCAAATCCAGTTATGGCCTATCCAAGCATCGTCACTTTCAATCATTCCCTTACACAACAACAATCAAAACATAAACAAACGCTGCACTATCCCCAGTGCATAACCGGATTTGTCCAACACACTATCCACACACAGAACAAGAATCAAAACCAACTCTCCGGCAGCAGCTTCAATTGGCCATTTGAACCCTCTGCCATAATGTAGCCTTGAATTACAAGAAAAACTTTTCAAGGTTTCCATCTATTTAATCGCATGTTACAAAGAATTGCCCATTAAAGGAGAGAAGCCGCAGGAGTAAAACAAAAACCAAAACAACATATCCAGAACAACAATCTCCCTGCGATGGCAACACAAAGGATAAAGCGGCGCGGCCGGCCTGGACATATTATTTTTAAAACCTACTTTGCCTTTATTGCTGTCATTTGAGCGATGGTTCGCTTACTTTTGTTGACATTTTTGTGGTTCTACAGCGCGGCTCTGTGGCATGCTGTGCATTGTTACAACAGCAATCCTGAGTTTATGGTCAATGGTGCTGCAGCGAGGCGAGTAGCCACAATTGGGGTGCGAACAACTGCACCGGATAGGGCCAAAGTTGGTGTACCCAAGGAGATTGCTGGTCCTAGAATTCCTGGTGCAGCCAGTGCGAAGGCAATAATGCAGAGGAGTACCAACTGAAAATGAGATGTGCATCCTTAGTGGCGTTAGATGATGGTCGAGGTGATGAACTTACGTATCTGAACATCTTGATGGTTGTGGTGGCTGATGCTGGGTGTTAGACGCTTAGAAATGATTTAATAGCCAAGTGCAGCAGGTGTGTCATTTTTATATGATTTACTGCTCGAGATGAAGGTGGTAACTGACGCCACTGTGTCTTAGATGGCTTGAGTGCAACCTTGAAGTTCGGTGTTGGGTGACAGTGTTGAGCTCTAGTTGTTATGTAAAACGTATGCATATGGCAGTGAGGTGGATCGGAGGGATTAGTATTCTAGTCAAGCGGAACTCTAGTACTGGAATAGGAAACCTGCCCCTTAGAAGCATTTCATTGCGAGGGCGTACTTTTGGTGGGTTCTACTAGGCCCCAGGTCTCAGTGACACTTCATCGTACGTCCCTTCACTGACTGACCTTCAAACTGATTACAAGAACTTAGTGGAAGGTGAGTCTTAAGTGTATTGGGAGCACCTGAGTCATTGCTCCGAAGGAAGTGTTTGATTTGTGAGATAATACCAAAGGATTGATTAGTGTCATTAATTCGATGACTGGACTCTGAGTGGATTGAGATGTAGGCTACTTAATTGGAGAATCAGGAGAATGGTTGACTTGACTGTCGCAAGGTTCACATCTAAATTAAGAGCTAAGTGGCGATTAATCAATACGAACACATGTACGTTTCAAAATACACAGGTAAGTCGCAGATAGTACGGATATACGCAGATACACTTTCACAAAGATTCTGGATTATTGGGACAAGGTTATCGAAAATCGATTTCAGTTCAGGACCACTTTTAAAGAGTAACTACCTGGGACTATTGGTAGCACATGCAGGGTGCAACATTTGACCATACTACGCGACGGACGGCTCTCTTCCTGAGACAGTTAACGCTCCTATGGGAGTCCTTAAGAGCAGAATTTTTATTCTTTTTTAATTGCAAGTTGATAGTAGATGGAAGGGGCTATGTGTGGCCGGAATACTGCAGAAGCTGAACAATTGAAGGATGACCAGATAGCAGTGATACCTTTTTCAATTGCTATGCTTCAGTAGCTGTCGAAGTTACCAATAATATCCAGCTGTCAAGATATTCAATAAGGTTTGCCATTTTATCATGGATTATTAAAAAAATTTTCAAAATTCCTGCTGGTCGTCATCATGGTTTCAGTGTGCAGCCAATTCGTCGCATTGTGGAAAAGTTTGAGCGTGAGAACACTCTTTTGGACTTTAAGCCACCAACTAGTCAGAGATTGGTGCGAAATATAGCAAACGTTGCCACCGGAGCGGCCAGTATCCACGAAGACCCAGACATATCGAGTCGGCGCCGATTAGCTGAATTGGGCATCGCCAGAGAGTCAGCCGGTTGCCGTTGGATTTAGTTAGACCTACATCCGTATAAGATTGTACGGACGACCATAGACGAGTCATGAGATCGCTGCTTGGCCGTTGGAAATGTTGGCCGTAGATGCGAATTTGTTCTAAAAAATCATCTTCTCGGACGAGGCCCTTTTTTGGCTCAGCGGCTATGTCAACACGCAGTCTTCCCGTTATTGGAGCGAACTCTATCGAAAAGTGTTTGAGCAATGAATCCACAAAGAGCATCGTCAGACCTTATTCTTTTCGAAATGAGGCAGGAAACACTGTTGCCGCCAATGGTCTCAGAGCGATGTTGACTTCCTTTAGCCAGAGCGTGACAATATCGATCTTTCTGAACTGTGGCTTCAAGATGGGACTACAAGCCATACCAGCGACGCAACGCTCGAAGTTGTGAAGGAGAAATTTGGTGAATGGGTCATCTTTAGACGAGCGGTCATCAATTTGCCACCACGACCATGCGACTTGACACCACTCGATTACTTTCTCTTGAGCTACATCATGTCTTTAGTCAACGCTAACAAGGCAATCATTTGGCACAGCTCGAGGGCAGTATTCGAGACGCTATTGCCGGAATAACGCCGCACATATTGGATCGAGTCATCAGAAGTACCTTGAAGTACTGCCTGCGAAGTCGAGGCGCCCATTTGAATGATGTGCTATTACACAGATAATGGCATAAGGGTAGCTTCCAAACAAAGCCAGAATCAATTTGATATCTCACGACATTCTTATTTAATTTAAATTTGTTTTCTTATTGTTCTTATCTGGTCACCCTATAGTAGTGAATACTAGATCCATCTAACTAGCCACAGATAGGAAAAAGGCTCGACATTCATCAAGACAGATCTGGCCTAAGCTGTATCAGAAATGTGTTGCCAGCTTGTTTAAGCTAGGATAGATGCCCAGATCAACTGCGTAATCAATGTCCTTACGGCCCACTGTGTGATATCGCATAAGTTTCAGGGACGATCAGTTGGAGGACTTAGTTCTACTACTTTTCTCTATGAGCATCCTTCGCTTTACAAGAAGTACCCTGGTATCGCAAAGGACCTCTCTAAGTCTGCATCTTCGTACCAACAGCCACCCTAAGCTGCCTCCTTGTTTCAGTGGGACAGAAAATTATTCGAATAAATGTTGACTGCTTCACACCATAGATATAGAAAATATGGGACAGTTTCGACCAATCTGGCGACAGACTCTTCTTCTATCACTTTTACCGTCCTTCCTTAAACATCTCTGAAGAAGGATGTCTATTCGCTGCAGATGATCCTGATCCCTCTTTCAAAACTCCAGAGTCTCTCATTTGAATACAAGATATGCTTTTGTTCAAAATTCCTCAGAAAAAAGGAAGAGTGCCGGGCTCTCAAGATACTGAGAACTCTACCGTTCCGTTCAAGGTTAACTCTACCTCGTTCCAACTGTCTTTTTAAGTCTTCTTTAAGTAAACAATTTTTTCCCAATAAACACCAAATCAAACCGTCAACAACTGACGCAAGTCATCGTGTCCAAGGAAATGAAAGAAAAAGAAGAGTTCCTAGTCTTTAAGGCAACTTCACACGAACTCCCCCTCAGCTGGTGGGCTAGATTTGATATACCCCTGTTTACCTAATTTTCAATATTACATCCCCACCAGTATTTTCCTTCTCCCACTAGTCCCACTTTTTGTTTTCGATTCCTTTCCAACGGGGAAAACAGAAAAAAACCATACCAACTTCCTTGTAGGCATCAATCCGCCCTGCTTGAAGGTGTCCTGCTTGTTTACCGATTTAAATACGCCATACTACGCCTATTCACTGCCAAAATAAAAACAAATGGCCGCATGCAGTATCCAAACTGTGTTAAGAGTCCCCCTTTGCTAATGCTCGCATTTCCTGTCCTTTGTATTGTCAAACAATTAATCACCGGACACCGCCGGTGTGGGCCATGTATTGTTCTGGTCTAAAAAGCCGTCTCCCTTACTCTCCTTCTCCTTCTAGTTAGGCGGGATCGATGAGGGCAGAAAACAAGGATTCTAACGCACATAATTTAATATACCCGTATCCTTGGATGGGTTTTGCACTGAGGGCGGCCTGCTTTCCGGTTCGGGGGTTGGGATTTGTTTTGGTGTTGATTCACTAATGGATTCACCAGGATGGGGGAGTCGGAGTAGTGGCTCAATTCAATATCAAGGTGAAATCCACTGGCGGAAATTGGCTCTGTTTGTAAACAAAATTTGGGCCTATTGTGGGAATTTTACTAATGGGGTGACAAAAAGGCGCGCGAATTGAACTCGAAATGTTGCGTAGTTTTTGGGTTTTTTTTTTTTTTTTGGGATTGTGTGGCAGAAAGGTGGATCTAAAAATATTTTAAGGAAAAAAATAGAAGTCCTTGTGGGTTAGTATTATAGTCAATTGGACTACTGACAATCGGGGTGCGTGTGGGTTGTACTTATGGGCTTAGATACCCCACGTACGACAAGTGACATTTGCAGATGAATACGTTCCGGAACTTACTGATGAACCTACAGTTTATCCTTTTACGGGAAAGTCAGAATGACTGGATACTGTTCTTTTGCTGAAGGCTGGGAGGGATTTGCCTGGCTGTCGATGTACATTTTAAGAAAACTCTAACACTCTTAGCACGAAATTTCAAAAGAAGATATCGGCTAGATTTGGAGTAGGACATTTGGGTGCAAGAAGTGTTTCTTGGGCATAAGGTGATTCACTTTTACTCCGATGGGTCAAGATCTAACGACGGGATAGGTGGAGGTGTCTTCTCTATTAGATGTAATCTGAGTATCTCCAAGCCTAATTAATGGCAAATAAAGAAGTCCTTTTTGGACAAGAAAAAGGTGGTATCTACCAGAGATAACCGAATTCTTTTGGAAAATCAAGTAACTATCAAATATTTGAACTTTTCCCTTATAGCTCGGAAGTTACTTTAGCCTACAGTTTGGCTTCCTCGACGGAGTACAGGGATATTCAAAGACCCATGAACTTATGAAAGCAGGAACTACTGTACATATCTTACCTGGTTTTCAATTGCTATCTGCTAACTTAAATTAAAGCTGAAGCTCTCAAGGGCATAAGGCTTAGATGAACAAGTGGCACAAGGTGTCTGGCGTAAAATACCTAGATTTGGCTGGATTTTCAACGCTCTAAGACCTTGATCTGTCTTAACCAGTCTGGTAAGAAAAGGAGGAAACATCTCTCCTAGAAAAGAAAGCCTCACTTAAGGGCTTTTTACTTTAATCATCCTGGTGATCTTGTTAATATCCGTATTGAGAATATACTACACTTCATTAGAATCTAAGGTTCACTAGAAGGTATGGAGGATCATATGATTCACATAACATAATCTAACCAGCAGTTAGGGCAGCCTAACTTATAATCATTTTCACTCAGCAGGCGTAAATATTTCTTGATGCCTAGGGTTTGATCTGATTCAGTCGTCAGTTTTGTCCGGAATCTGTCTTTTGAGTGGTTCTCACTGTTCGGCTGGTACATGCTTCTAGTTACTCTTATTCCTGTAGATTCAGATCCAAGTTAGTCTCCTATTAAATTTAGCATAGCAATAAGCTATAAACACGGGCATCGTTGATGATCAGTGCTGACGATAGTTTAGAGCCTAATTCTGACTTTTAGTAGATCAAAGTTGTTTCGGATTTTATAACGACCAGCTTGGTCCTGATCGGGTTTATACTCAGACTACAGTTGGAAGTTTACAGGATCAATATATTGAAAACAAATTGGCCTCAAAAAGTTTAGGCCTTCTATTACTGGTAAAGCCTCACCATCCATACAACCCAATAGTTAACATCTCAAGGAAAGCACGGCTGTTTGAGGAGTTCCACAGAACATGACAGACTGAGCAATCGAATGAGAAGATTTGTCAGAGTTCCACACCCTAAATTCACCTTCTAGGTTGCCCATGATACTGGTATTGTTTACATCTTTACACGAAGGTATTTATGGCTGAAATACTCACCATGTCTCATGAACAACATGAATGGTCTCAGGTCTCGATATTTGGAATTAGTTGGTTGAAACATCAGTCCTTGAGTTAAACATTTAAGATATCCTCCTTTGCCTTGATTTTTCATGGATAAAAGTACTCTTGAGCTGCACCTAATGGCTCAGTTTTAAGTTGGTTCTCCACAAAGTTCTGTGGACATCATGAGGGGAAGTCTGCGGTTAACAAGGAAAGCATACTTGACATATTCCAGGTAACCAATGTGTCAAATAGTATTATAGCTTCGGATGTAATCTCGTGACCAGATATGCTGAGAGTTATTTAGTAGATCTGACATAGTTTATAATATTCTCAAGACTGAGTCTTATGTTGCCCCTCCTTTGATAGTGAGTACTCCCATGCACAAATCTCTCTGCATCTTCAGGTTTTATAAAATTTTTAGAGTATATAACCAGCTCGGGAGTTGAATTCCTATCATGGTTTTCATCATTAGTCCCGTCTGGGTTTCAACATCCATGAGTTCACAATTAAAAACTATGAATCCGCTTTTAGCCAAATAGCACAAAGCTTTGTATTGTCCTGCGTAAGAGGGCTATCTCAATAGAGTTATCACATTTGGCGATATCATGGAATGTCCACTGCATTCACAGGCAAAATGTCGTTCTTTGATGCCAAAGATAGGGTAACCCGCAACCAGTGATCAGTCAGTGATCCTAGATTCAGGCACGAAAATCCTGTTCCAATGCTCTTCTTAGATGGAACTTTAGTAAAGCTTTATAGCAAACCTTTACTACTGAACTTGAACTAAAAAATACAAAAGATTCGCTGAAGTTGTAATAGCAACCGAAAATAGTGGCAATCCCAGGTAATAGCAAGGATGAAGACCATTGCCCAGCGCCTCTTCTAAGTGTCTGCTATAAAATTCTTGTCTACAGCAAGAGGTCATAAGCGAAATCTTTCCTGTTGAACAGATTGGTCTTCGAAAAGAACGTAGCTACATGGAAGAGGTTTCAGCCCTAAATACTCTTATCAAGGAAAATTGTAAAAATAGATCCTGTCTGGCGAACTGGTATAATCCATAAACCAGAACGGTCCACTGTGCTGCCTTTAAGTAATGTGGGAGGAGTTAATATTAGCACTGCAGGAGATACTCAGATCATTAAGAAGGTATTTACCTAGTGTAGACTTTCTAAGGCAAGGGCTGGGCATGTGTATAGGATGTGACTGATGGTCTCCTCTTCCTCCTCATCACTACAACGTCTGCGAAAGTCATTGTAGGGGATGCACAGTTGCCATTTAGGGTATTGACTATCTTGGAGAGGATTCCTCTCATGAGTTTCAGGAGTCCTGTGGTCCTATTTTCGTTTAAACTTGGCCGGAGCAGTCTGGCAGTGTTGCATTGGTTAAGCTGATACCATTGATGGTTGGCCAGAGCCTTATTGCGTCAGCATTGATAAGGATTTGTCATACGATGTTGGCCCCTCGATGTCGGTGACGGTATCTAAACCAGAGGAGCTTCTTCTAGCCAATGCGTCAGCTTTACAAGCTTACACATAGTGGGCCCGGATCGGAATCAAGGGTTTTTACCTAAATAACCAGTCGACCTAGTATATTCCATTAGAAGTTGAGTTCTAAGGGTCCCTTCTGGAACACAGGAGAACAGATAGGATTCTGTCCTAAAACAAGAAAGAACTTGATTCAAAGACGTCTGATTCCTGACATTGGACTGGTATACACTGAATACGGAGTCGCAATCTGGCTTAATAGTGAATATTCTTGAGAAATGGAAAGCCAACTTCAAAATCGAAAGCGCATAGCTTCCAGCATCATCAGATCTACTCCATCAGGCCCCTACTTCATGAAACTACTTGAATTCTAGAACCAAATGACTTCATACACACAGTGTTCTGTGTATGTTCCGAATAAGCCTCCATTTGAATACAATGGCCAAACAGATTGTAAGCCGAAGCCACAACAATATAATTTGCGATTCCCCCCAGGCTTACGCGAGCATGTCAGCCAGCATTAATGTCTCCACGAAGTCTAAGTGCAAAACCATGTCATTATACCTGGCTGGCCATTGCAGAGTGAGACAGAGAGAAATCCAATACCAACTCATGATCCTTTACCTTAATCCCTCATTATCTCCGTCCGCAGTAGAAAACAAGTTTCCTCCACAAAGAAGATGTGCATTCCAGCTCCGAGACCACAATCGAAATTGGCAGTATATAAGGAAGCGAGGCTCCCTACAGGATCATAGTTCAGTTCATCTACTAGGACAAGACACATCACCTACATCACCATCCAAAATGTTCAAAGTCGTAAGTCGCTCTCCACTCCAACACAGAGAGTCGTGAAATAAAATAAAATTTCTTTGCAGTACTTGCTCGCCTGCCTGTTGGCCATTGCATCTGCTAACCCAGTTCTTTACTCGCCAACGTACTACACTGCTGCGGCACAGCAGATTCCCATTGCACTTCCCCTGGCCTATGCGAAAATCGGTGTACCAGCCGCCTCGGAAACCTACAACAGTGTGGCAACACCAAACTCATTCCAGCAGCAATACCGATCCGATTACAAACCGTTGACCTATTCTGCCGGTTTGATTTACTAAGCCAACTACCACGACCACCGCTGCACCCTGGATACGCGATGCAGTGCATGTAATGTGACACCCTGTTCAGCGCCTTTGTGGAATAAAATTGAAATTGATTTGATGGGTTACGTAAGGCGGTTTCATTTGGTTAAAACTTTTATTTGGTTAAGGGAATCGAGTTTCACGACCAGTTAGGGCTTAAGAATCACCAGCGTTGGGTTGAAGAATCTTTTGGTGAAGGGTGTCGGCGTCTGACCCCCTTCAAGGTCGTGGGTACTGGGTACTGCCTCTGTTTGACTATAAATTGTGAGACAAGTTATGAGTTTAGCATCAGAAACTTGTCACCATTCAACAAGCCGTCAAGCAAAAAACCACCTCATCATGTTCAAATACGTAAGAGGACTCGGGAGAGATTCAGGACTCCTTTTCATCCTTCTTTCTTTCAGTTTGTCTTTGTGTGTGTGATTGCCGCCGCTTGCGCTAAGCCAGGAATTCTCGCTCCATCGCTGAGCATTGCCGCAGCTCCAACTATTGTGGCTGCACCAACTGTGAGCATTGTGAGGACCGCTCCCATTGCTTCGCTCCCATTGTCGCCAATTTCCTTGGGCACTACTATTGGAGCTCCGTTAGTCCTTGGCGGTGGATTGGTTTCCGGTGGATTGCTGTCCAATGGCTTGATATCTGGTGGAATTTTGAAGGGCGGATTAGTATCTGGGCGATTGGTAGCCGGAGGATTGGCAACTGGTGAATTGGTTTCCGGTGGACTGGTATCGTCTAAACTGATTCGCTAAACGGTCACGCAAACTCACAATTGGTGTTCCTAAGTGTTGTTGATATCGGAGTTGAATAAAGTATTTCAAGCAGATTCGGTTGTCTTTTTGGACTGGAAGTTGTTATTGCGGGAAGGATTCGGTTCAGATGTGGGGGCAATTGCTTTAGACGTGATTCCAATTGATATACTAGCTCAGCGGTATGTATCCTGAGTAAGGGCGAATTCGATGTTGGAGCTGACGACTATTCCTTGCATATCACCATGGAGTTTAATAGGTACATCGTGTTCATGAAGTCAGCTTCTTGGGAATCGGAGAGCTTTGACGATTGGAAGAGGGTATAGTATAACAAAATTGTCCCGAGAAAGTTGGACTTAGAATAGTGTGCCTAGCTGTTTGCAATCATCTGTTGTCTATGTAGCATTAGCCTGACAATGCGAAATATGTGGGGCAAGTCCCAGTCTGTGCTTATGTTACAGTGGGCTAGTCTAAGGATAGGACATTTCTCCATTCTAAGCAATGTCGGATTCCCTCCGCAAAACACGAACTAGGTACTTCCATAACTTCTATTTGATAAGAACTTTGATTTGCGCATCCCTTCAAAACTTGATTGGGAGGAGAATCTATGCCATGCCTACACGGGATCTCTACCTATGCTTCTATATGAACGAAGATGAAATACTGAATCAGGACTTAGATCATTGGGAAGACCGTGTTCACCTATCAAAATTTCTTCGGACAGTTAAGCCGCCTTTGGAATCTTTGACATTTCAAAAACTGTCCTCATTTGGGTGTCAGGACACTATGTTATTCCAGGGAATAGTATGGCCGACGATATGGCTAGATCAGAACGGATCCAACTGTCTAATCAGACAGACAAGGATGCTCATAGCAAACATAATAGGTGTCATTAGGTTGAGGCTCTTTGCGAATGATTTGGATGCCAAGCTCTCTCCGCTCGCTGGAGATCGCACTTAGGCCTGCACATCAACAGTCTCAATTGTTAAGCTCCTGTTGGTTCTAAAAGTAGACTTAGGAGGATATCAGATCCATGTGATTCCACAATGGACCTTGACTAGTCTAAAGATGTGTGCTAATACTGTCTCAAACAGCAATCTATCTACCTAGGTACCTAGGAACCTGGGATTCGGGCCCTAAGTTTCAGTTTTGTAAGAGATAGTACCATGGAATGAGTGGTGGTATAGTCTGTTTGGTAATGTAAAAGTCTGCTAAGTCCCTTCAGAATTTTATTGAATTTGGCTTTGGCTAAAGGACATCGTTTTTGATCCTCGTAACTATGGAAGACTAGTTTGCAGAGGTTATTGGAACACAACAGTCTAAAAAAAAGAGTAGGAATAAGGAATGTGTACAAGCACACCGATCTCTCATACTGCCTGTACAGTAAAGGTAAGACCCAGAGCGCGGAGTACGTCCAAGTATAATGGACAAGGAAAGGACAGTTTCGGCCAAGTATCATCGCGAGGACTTATAGCCATTACGATGACGATAAGCGAAGCCTTGGAGATGGCAAATGAAGTCATCACATAGGTGATGCAGCCTTTCTAGACCTCCAACTTTTTCATATAAGTGTTATGATGACCCCTGCGCCAAGCCCTCTTAAGGTGCTTCCTCCTATGCAATGGAGATCCTTAAAAGAATTCCACTGCTATGCTCATCGGGAGTATGCATCTCTGCGATATGTACATAAGCACATAGGTAGACATTCAGAGAGGAATCAATCCAATTGATATCCCAATCTGAATGGTACAGTTGTGGTTAAAAGTGTAGATTCTTCTGCTTCCTTAGAACAATCTACTTCTGTCTTCCAAGCAGAGTTTTTCAGATAGTCAAGCAGCTTTAAGAACTTGGATGTCCTTTAGACTTTGAGTCTAAACGGGTCTCGAAATATCTTCAATATCTATAGCTTGCTGGACACAATAAAACCACACTAACATAAGTCCCAGGATAAATATGTAGATCCTTCGACTGGCTGATGGCAATCCAACAAAGCTCAGGACCAGATCTAGGCACCATTTCAAGATATGCCGGAACATTTTTGAAATACCCTCGATCTTAGTGGTCTCAGGCTTGGATACCATTCGTTTGGTAGACCATAACGAATTTTATACTCTTTACTCTTTTTCCTACTTCGAGAGGATATGTTGGTTTGACTTCCCGAAGAGGGTTCATTTCGCTAAACTGAACCAAAAGTCATCATGAAACTTTCCATATTAAGGCCACAATATGTCAAGTTTAACCATGACATCAATTCTCTGCTCTGTTCACGGATACAAAAGTATACAGGAATCAAATTGGAATATTCTCGAAGCAACAACAGAAACGCTCAATACCCCCGTCCATCCATGTTTGCCTCCAAGTACTACTTAATATTGAAAAATATTTTGCAATAATTCACACTCACAGCGCATATCTATTACCTGACTTGGCTGAAAGACAGAACCATGCACGCTTTAGGTGAAGGGTGTTACCACCATTTCTTTCGCCACATTTTTGCTTGCAACACCTCATAGTGGTTGCCTACCCTACCTTACATGCTACTGGGTATAAGGTTCCACATGGGAAACCGTATCCATCTTTGCTATAAAACGGGAGACAATCTTTAAGTTAAGCATCAGACACTCGTCAGCCTTCAATTACAGTTTTCATTAGCCCTCCACCAAGGAAACACCAACTCAACCATCATCATGTTCCAATACGTAAGAGGACTCAACAGCTCTGGAATACCTTTGATTCTTATAACAATTTATCCTTCCAGTTGGCCTTCTTCTGCGTTATTGCCGCTGCCTTCGCTAAGCCAGGAGTACTTGCTCCATCCCTGAGCATTGCTTCAGCTCCAGCTGTTGTAGCAGCACCAACCGTGAGTGTGGTCCGGACTGCCCCAGTTGCGTTGGGCGCAACTATTGCAGCTCCTTTGACCCTTAGCAGTGGATTGGTATCGAATGGACTGATTTCCAATGGACTGGTGTCCGGTGGACTGATCAATGGTGGACTCATCAACAGTGGACTGATCTCAAATGGATTGGTATCCGGTGGACTGATCAATGGTGGATTGATCGGCACTGGATTGATCAACGGAGGACTTGTATCCGGTGGACTAGTTTCCGGTGGGCTGTTAAACAGTGGATTGGTCTCTGGCAAACTGTTGTCCGGTGATTTGCTGTCTGGCGGACTAGTTTCTGGTAAACTGATCCGTTAAGAACGCGATGATTCCTAGTACCTAAGTAGCTTTGGTAGTGAAGTGTTGAATAAAAAAGGAAATGCTTGAAACGCTGTTTCTTATTTTATTGATGGACATCTTTCGAATTCAGATTCTATCAGGAAATTCTTAAAGTTCTCAAACTGTGGATTATCCTTTTCCAAACATTGTCTCCTTGACGATAGAATCCAATATCGTGGTAAGACATATAGTTCAGGTTATATTGCCATAAGCAAGGACGATTTATTGTCCTAGCATATTTCAAGTCGGGAATGATAAGCTCATAACCAAGCTCTGGTTTGTAATAGCCTGATCATGGATCAAGCCATTGAACTCGTCCTAATTTATTTCATGGGCTTCTAGAGTTCCTTCTACACAAAATCTGGATGAACATCTTCTTCAACCTTGAAAATACCGTCAGTCAGTATTAATTCTTTCATCCTCTACCAGGACCCTGTAGGTACTGGTACATGCCACTGATCTCTGTGACAGTCTGGTTGGGTTGTGGAATGGATGTTCAAAGTTTCTGGACTTATTTAGCTTCCCAAAGAATGTTCGTAATACAAATTGGTATTATGAAGGTTTTCCTTTCAGGCAGCTTAGTCAGCAAGGTGACACAGTAGGAGTAGGAAATATAAAGGTCTTAGGGCTGATCCAGATCTCCCGGAATGTAGTTCACAGTTTCTTGTGAATATTTTGAATTACATTTACCTACAAAAGAGGAAATAAGGTAAAAATCAACTCAGAGGTTAGTAGGATTGGGTAGGTACATATGTGGTATGTGAATCTCAGGATTCCTGCTTGACTCAAGCATTAGAAGCTCATGTATACGAAAAGAATTAATTGCCAGTGCGGTCCAGGCTTATAGTAAATGCTGAATGGACTCTTGTTCTTTTCATCCCAGCGGCTTTTGCAAAAGTCTCTGTGAGGTATAATCGCACAGTCCCCTGTCAGGATACTGACAGTAATGCCATTGTCATTACGGCTTAGTTTCAGTAGATTGATGGACCTCTCCTTATCGTAGTCTAGTCACTGCGATCTGGCCTTCATGCATGTTTTTAATCTCTTTATACTCATCAAACCAACATTGTGCTTCTAGAAGTCTGCGTTTAAAGGCTCTATACTCTGTACATCCTTGACTATCGTCATCTATTCATTTGCACTCCAATTGATCAACATCATGAACCGAAGTGAGCAACAAGGGTCATAACATGAGCTGGAATCAAGGACATGGAGTACTCCAAAAAGTGTTCATAGTTCTTACACATCTTACTACATTTTCTGACCAGATTGGGCGATTTGGCAAACGTTATGATTTGGTGAAGCACTTGACTCAGCCGGTATGGTTTTAAATTCCACACAGTTACCACCTTAAATTGAAAAATCCTTAGCTTGGGCGGAGATGGAATAGGGGTTTGTCAGCCACTTTCTGGGTCACTTTGTGGGCAAATACGTTCTGATTTGATTGTTACATGGAAAAAGGAAATACTGATGGGGGAAACCTTGAAGGACAACCAACACAGCGTTAGGACTTATGTGTGTCGGAAGTGTTTTGAATTTTGTGTTAAATGCCGACCATGTTTTATGTCAACAAGAATCTTCGGAAGGATTTTTTTTTCTACACAAATTTGAGATTTAAAGAGGATTTGGATGGACAGGAGGCACTAGATCACGTCACTAGAGACGTCTTTGAGAAAAAGTACCCACGGAAGGAGCGGTCTTCTTTGAGCCAATGGTAGGAGAAAAAGCTTTCTTTCGGTGCTTAGTAAGAGACAGCTCTTGTAGAAGTGTCCACTGAGGACACCGACCCTTCACTATAGCCTCAAGCTATAAAACTTTGAGTTGAGTTTATCATCTGTGGTTGGTTTTGGTAATATCGTCGAGCTTAGTAGGTACGTGTCCTTAGAATAGTAGAGTTCATCAATCCTCCATCTTCTTACTTAGAATATCTTATGGACTTGTAAGTCAGTGTAGGTAAATGCTAAATTGTTCTATCAGAGATGCATGACGGTAGATAAGAGGAGAAAAGCACCTCACCACTTCGTTCAAGTCAAGATAGACCCTTGGTGTTGCCCATAGCAAAGGCGTGTCCTATAGTAGCTTACGATGGATTGTTTGCTACTTACAGCGTTTGATATACCAACCAGTTTGTCTGACAGTTTGTCGATGTCCTGGAAGAAGTATGCTTACAGAAATGTTTTCCTTAGTTGGGAGAGGTTTGGCCAATTACACAGAAAGTGTATAGTTTCCATTTGGACTTCCTCATAACCTCATTCTATAGAAGGATTTTCATAGGTTAATCGTAGTCTCTTCAGAATGGTGTGCCCTGTGATCAGCTCCCTGAGGGTAGATAGGTACGGTTTCTGAATTATAAAGTAAAGGTCAGATAGGCCAAATTTTCAATAAGAACCTGGTGATGCTGAAGGACACAAATAAAACATTTTTCAGTTAACTTAAGCATGTTTGTATTTATTCGACTTCACTAGGTACTTAGGTACTAAGAATCATCACATTCTTAACGAATCAGTTTACCGGAAACTAGTCCGCCAGACAACAATTCACCGGACAACAGCTTGCCAGAGACCAATCCTCCGTTTATCAGTCCACCGGAAACTAGTCCACCGGATACAAGTCCTCCGTTGATCAATCCAGTGCCGATCAATCCACCATTGATCAGTCCACCGGATACCAATCCATTGGAGATCAGTCCACTGTTGATGAGTCCACCATTGATCAGTCCACCGGACACCAGTCCATTGGAAATCAGTCCATTCGATACCAATCCACTGCCAAGGGTCAATGGAGCTGCAATAGTTGCGCCCAACGCAACTGGGGCAGTCCGGACAACATTCACTGTTTGTGCTGCTACAACAGCTGGGGCGGCAGCAATGCTCAGGGATGGAGCAAGTACTCCTGGCTTAGCGAAGGCAGCGGCAATAACGCAGAAGAAGGCCAACTGGAAGGATAAATTGTTATAAGAATCAAAGGTATTCCAGAGCTGTGAGTCCTCTTACGTATTGGAACATGATGATGGTTGAGTTGGTGTTTCCTTGGTGGAGGCTAATGAAAACTGTAATTGAAGGCTGACGAGTGTCTGATGCTTAACTCAAAGATTGTATCCCATTTTATAGTGAGACACAAAAAAGTTTTCCTATGTGGAATCCACGCACCACATACCTGTCTGGGAGGTGGTGGCATAAGGGACTGTCTGTGCTGTTGCGAGCAAAACATGTGGCGAAAGATTTAGTGGTGGGACCCTTCACTTCGAACGCGTTATTCATTTTTGTAAACAAAATGGTAATAGATACATTCAGCCTTTTTTTTTTGTTCATATTTTGTCTGCGGACTTGAACGATTTATACACACATGCATGCATGTTTGTACATCAGTAACCGAGGAAGACTCTTTTGGGAATACACTCAGAAGAGAGACATGTTATCTAGAAATTTTGAAAATACAATTTTGGTCCATGGGAGCACACGTACTGAACAAGACTTGGCGTCGAATGTGTATCATGATACCTCGAGCAGGGGTTTCACATCTCCAGTTCTTTCACCACAATTTCTCTTGCCGTAATAGTTTATGGCTCCCTCAACTAACGCTCTGCAGACTGGTGTGGTTATGCATTGTTAACCATTGCTTTCCGACTATAAAATGTGGGACAATCTTGGAGCTAAGCATCAGACACTTGTCAGCATTCACCAAGCATTTCATTAGACCTTAAAGCAAAAACCATCTCAACAATCATCATGTTCAACTACGTAAGTCATATCCTTTGGCAAGGATAACGTGTTCTAAGATTGTTTTCTTTTAGATCGTATTTTTCTGCGTTATTGCCACAGCATTCGCTAAGCCAGGAGTACTTGCTCCATCCCTGAGCATTGCTTCAGCTCCAGCTGTTGTAGCAGCACCAGCTGTGAATGTTGTCCGGACTGCCCCAGTTGCGTTGGGCGCTACCATTGCAGCTCCATTGACCCTTGGCAGTGGATTGGTATCGAATGGACTGATTTCCAATGGACTGGTGTCCGGTGGACTCATCAATGGTGGACTCATCAATAGTGGACTGATCTCCAATGGATTGGTCTCCGGTGGACTCATCAATGGTGGACTGATCTCCAATGGATTGGTCTCCGGTGGACTCATCAATGGTGGACTGATCTCCAATGGATTGGTCTCCGGTGGACTCATTAATGGTGGACTAATTAATGGGGGATTGGTATCCGGTGGATTGGTTTCCGGTGGACTGTTAACCAGTGGATTGGCTTCTGGTAAACTACTGTCTGGAGAATTGCTGTCTGGTGGACTTACCTCCGCTAAACTTATTCGTTAAAATGTTCTGATAACTAGAATAGTGCCTAAGTCTGACTGATAGTTGAGTCGAATAAAAGTAAATTGAACAAAATTAATGTTCCTTCCGACCTTACATACCTATATACGATTTAGCAAAGGAAATAGTTCAGAGTTGAGTTAGGAAAGGTGATTAGTGACGTGACTTCTAGTCCTGAATAGGAAGTCGTACTTTTCTAAAAATTTCACTAAGGTACGTAGGTGGGTAGATGGTGTGACTGGATCTAAAGAAGTGTAGTCTCACTCAGAGTTCAAAGGATCTATTGTGTTTCTCGACGTAGATCATGCTTAGGTTGTTGAAAAGCTGCTCTTCGCTGAGGTTTATGTGTCTGATCCTCCTGAGGCACGGTCAAGGGAAGTCTGTCCACATCGATGATTCTTAAAAGAATTACCAGTTCTATTCTGTTTCTCGTCTAATTCTGTGCCTTATCTAGTTAGTTCATTGGGCATTGCATTAACGTGGAAACAGATCATGACTCTAGGGTCTGTGGTAAGGAATTGGGGTTCCTCATTATCTGTAATTGAGATGACTTTGATGGCTGCTTGTCCTTCAATGGAGAGATTAAGATGTTTTTAGCAGTTCAGAGAAGAAAGATCCCTGGAGACCTCTGTGATTTCATGTATTTCCGCGTGGAACACATAGTCTCGTGGAAAGTCCTATGGACCGAGCAGTTGATGGTTGCTCTGAGGACATTTCTTAGCCGAAATGGATAGGGGAGTACAGTTCAATCCACCTCTCAAGAGAGGGGAATTCGGTTTCGGAATTAAGGCTAAAGTCCATGTAGGATGTAAGATGGTCTGAAAGTGTATCAACGCTCTCCAGCTGATGGTACGGTGTCCGATTTGGGAATGTTTTTATGAAGGTACAGGGTACTTCCTGGTGCTACTCTTTTGTTTTCGAAGGTGGAGCTCGGTGTTTTTCTAACAGCTCTGGTCATACCTGTGCACAGCAGACTTTGGATTCTTGTAAGAATCTTCAGATTTGTAACATTTTCGGCAGCAGGGCATCAAACCAGGAGGATGGCAGTGTACATCTAGAGGAACGTGGCTCGTTTTGACTGTTATTCTGTTCATTCATTTAAACAGTATCTTTCATGAAAGCCCGGCCTTAAGAGCCCGGCCTTAAGAGACTGGTACTGTAGATGTACATAGCTTTTAGTTACAACGTTGTTGTTAATTCATTCGATGTGACCAGATCAATGGAAGAAACTTCTAGGTACCTAAACACAGTTGTGCTGGCAGTATACGATATTGCCGGTCTGCATACTCCAATACCAGTATTGACATTTGAAAGACAGCACCCTCTGAGTTGAGTCCAGCTATCCTTACTATCTGTTCTCGCACTAGTCGTCAAGCCATGTTCATAAAAGCTACGAAGTAGAACTCCAAGTGTTCATAAGGTAATGCTGCATAGTTGGATCCATTTTTTTGGAGTCTTGAACTCGGTAATCGCCTTGTTGACCATTCAGCATGGATATGTCTTGAGAGTCCTATCGACCCACCAAATCCCTAGGAATGGCATCATCCTTTTACGCACAAACATCCATGTGTGTTTGAAAAGATTCAACGCTATGTTTTCGGACCCGTGGGCTTTATTGGTCATAAGCCAGCTTCACCAATCGCCTTCCAGCGGGGAGGAAGAACTATTTCATTGACTGGCCATGAAATTTCTGCTTGTGATTCCCTGTTTGATCACTTAGCTGCAGAAGGTACACTTTGAGCCCATGGTGGACGTTCCCAAATAATGTCCTAGTGGCACTCTGGTGGGAGTGCTGTTCTAGATTGACCAGTCTTCTTTCTATAAAAGGCTATACTGTACTGTGTCACAAGGATAATTGGAAAACTATTGCTGTTCTATTCACTAACCATTCTTAAACGCGTAGTAAATTTCTGACCACTGAGTAGAATTCTGAAGTCCTAGGCACATCCAAAGTTGTGTGAAATCACTAGAAGACTGTCCATAATTGGTAGCCACAAAGGACTACAGAGAGCTTCTCCTTGCTGTCAGTTTTTCGAGTTTTCTGCTGTACCTTCACTACAGATTGTCTTAACCATTGAATCGTAGAGCGTTTCACAGAAAAGGACCTCGATCTCTAAGAAGGCATATAGATCAGTTTTCTTAGATTAGATTTGGACCTTCCTGGAGCACCTTCTTTGGACATCGCTTACTGTATGCAGACTCACTTGTTCCAAATAACACAATCACTTCTAGCAGTGAGTGATGGTTTTCTCACGAAAAGTGTGACAGGATGTGGTGGGTGATCTTGTTGCATTAGCTCTTAGCCAAATCATCTATTACCATCATCAACATTTATAGAATCTGAAAGTATGCATCGCCTAAGCTCCTCAGTTCTTGCCTACCACATCACTTAATCCTGAGTAGAGTTGGAGTTTCGAAATCACAAACAAAAATTGTATTTCGAGTGATCTACACAAAATCAAAAACTGTGTTTCAAATACAAATTTCTAAGCATTTTTATTCGACTCCATTTGACTTTACTTAAACATTATTTCTTGTGATATTCCCTTCTTATCGGATCAAGGATTTACCAGAGACCAATCCACCGTTGACAAGTCCGCCATTGATCAGTCCACCGGAAACCAATCCACCGGTGACTAAACCTTTAGACACCAACCCACCGGAAACGAGTCCACCACTAATTGCCAATGGAGAGCCAATACTGGCACCCAAAGCAATTGGTGCAGTCCGGACAATACCCACAGCTGGAGCTGCCACAAGGGCTGGACGTGCAGCAATGCCCAAGGATGAAGTAAGAACTCCTGGTTCGGCGAAAGCAGCGGCAATCACGCAGATGAAGACCAACTGAAAGGATATTTGAATGATGTTAGATTTTTATAATGATCCTGGAGTCACTTAGGGTCTTACGCATTTGAACATGATGAACGTTGAGGTGGTTATAGCGTTAAGGGCTAATGGAATGCTTGATGAATGCTGACAAGTGTCTGATGTCTAACTCGACGAATGCGTCGCATTTTATACAGTGCGTGTGGAAAGAAATGACTTACCCCCAGACAGCAGAGGCCTAGTGAAGTGAACTGCTTCCATTTCTCTGGTAATGGAAGGGAAACTGTGAAATTGTGGTGAGAGGCTTTTGTGGTAACGATTTCATGTCTTCTCTATTGAAATGTCTGCTTCAGAACCAACATCGCTAGTGGCTACATCACGTAATACCTGTCACCGTAGTTTCGTTGCAACAACCTGTTACCTTACGCAGCAACTGTAATGGCACACAGAGTGTGTTTCGATCCACACACGTCCTATAAAATGCGACGCATTCGTCGACTGAGACATCAGACACTTGTCAGCATTCATCAAGCATTCCATTAGCCCTTAACGCTACAACCACCTCAACGTTCATCATGTTCAAATGCGTAAGACTAAGAGTGCCGGCAGGATAATTAAAAAATATCTAACATCATTCAAACATCCTTTCAGTTGGTCTTCTTCTGTGTGATTGCCGCTGCTTTCGCTAAGCCAGGAGTTCTCACATCATCCTTGGGCATTGCTGCTGCTCCAGCTCTTGTCGCCACACCAGCTGTGGGTGTTATTCGGACTGCACCAATTGCTTTGGGTGCTACTATTGGAGCTCCATTGGCCATTAACACTGGATTGGTATCGAGTGGCTTAGTGTCCAAAGGCTTAGTCACCGGTGGACTGATCAACAGCGGATTGGTATCCGGCAAAGTACTCGCTGGAGGACTGATCCGATAAGAAGGCAATGACTCAACAAATATTTCTTTAGTAAAGCGAAACGAAGTCAAATAAAAATGCTTAGAAATATTTAAAAAAAAAAACTTTCTTTATTTTTTTTTAATGTACCTGGATGTACCCCAGGATATAAATATTTATTATGTGTCAGTCAACCTTGACTTGGTACTGCCATTCATGTGTACTGCCATTCGAGCCTGGTATCAATCTAAAAACTTTAAAGAATCAGATGACATTATCACTACTCCCTCAGATTTATTTCCAACCCACAAGGTCCTAGTTAACAAAATGAAAATACAGTCGTTAGGCATTGCCAGTTAGAATTAAGCCATTTTGCCATTCCAAAAGCCAAGTTGGTTCAACGTCACCGACTACATCCAGCTGATTTCATGAGGACAATTCAGTCCTCTTCTACAGGGACGGCTTCAAGACTGATAAAGGTGTTTTTTCTACAAGTTCAATCTCAGCATCTCCTTTCGGCTTCCAGACCATTGTAGCGTGTTTTGACGATCAAGGAAACCTGTCAGGTATATCAGCAGTTCTACTCTCAGTCAATCGGCAATCATGTCCCTGGAATCGTGCTCTCTCACCGCTGCGATTTATCTCTCCTGGAGATGTCAGAGCATTGCAAGGCTAACAAGTTCACTCACTGGATATGCGGCTTGTTACATCCAAACTCGTACTAAGGCTGGACATTTTTTTGTATATCTCCCGACTTGCAACATTTCAAAGCAGATATGACCTGAGTTTGATCTGAAACGTAGTGCGGAGGTGGCTCAAATCAGCCACCTCATCAGTCTTCTAAGTGGACGCTGTCTGATAGACCAACATGCTAAAAGCTTGGGCCTCTTTTCACATGACTTCTATAGAAGCTGAAGGGAAGAGTAGGAGGAAGAAACCATTTTACACCTCTTATGCACTGTCCTATAAGAGACTACTCCATCGAGAAGCTCCTTTTTTTGGCATCCTAGACAAACTGACGTCACAAGGCGTCAAAAGCTTTAGATAGTCCCGAGTAGCCAAAAGGTGGTATTTGGGATATTTTTAAGTTAATCCTTGGTAGTCTACTGAAGGGACTTACAGGTCCGAGGACACCCCCTGAGATTGTTTATATAGTCACTCATATCATCGAATGGTGAGATTCCGTGACTGTCCTTCAAGGATGAATTATTGTGTAAAGTAGCTACATGGAACTTGGATTCCGTGACTGTCCTTCAAGGATGAATTATTGTGTAAAGTAGCTACATGGAGCTTGGTCTTACACATATCTTTGGACATCGCAAGACTCAATGAGCAATATAGTGTCCTTACATGACCCATTTATGATCATCTTCTCTATTGCTCTCGGTCATCTTCCGGATGCCCGTTTATCTACAGAAAGCTCCAGACTTAGATATTGATTCATTCTTCGATAGAACATCTTTTCTGCAAATGAACTTCTGAGACCTTAGGATTTGCTTCCTTATGCTGCATTCATAAATAAGTCAAGGCATTGAGTTTAGATCGGAAAGCCTTTCGTGGGAGAGATTTCGTGGGTAGACGTTCAAAGTAGAGTACGTCAGGGATGCGTATTGTCAGTGCCATATATATGTACGTATACACATACTCCGTTCAGTATTGAAAGAAAGTGGATATGGAATTCGTCTCGTACTTTCATATTGGAAAATGGACATTCATCTGATAACGAGGACTTCCAAAGTAGACAAGGAAAGAAGACAACTCTCTACAGAACTTAATATCCTGAATTGGAAATCCTGTCCATAGTCTGGAGAAACAATATTCTCAGCAAAAAGTACTCATGGGTGGAGTACGTGCAACTTGTAGACCATCGTTAATAGATGTCTAAGAATCATCTTCAGAACTGTGCATCCAATAAACAACTTTACCAAAAAACGTGCCTAGAACCAATAGGCTCTCTTAGAAATATGCTGCAGGCAGTTCACATGTCTTCCAGATTTGATTTGAATCAGTGATATGTCCCGAGACTAAAATGGTTATGCTAAAGGCCGATCAGTTGAATCAGCCTGCATGAAGGATCAAATTTATGGTTCGACTATCGACATTTTGGATATAGAAGAACCCTTTTGTACCAACAAAACACAGACTCAGTGATCTCAGACTTTGTTTAATATATGCTCAAGATGAGACTCTTCACCTCCGAACTGGGTGAATCAGAACGAAGTGGGGTCACAATTGAAATGAGTGAGGACGATGTTGCCATAATGGGAGCTGGTAAGTTCATACCTACTATCACCGAACTACTTCAAACCATCCGTAACACCCTACACAAATGGGCGGGGAATTATGAATTAAACGTCAACTCCTCAAAAGCAGAGGAGCCCTCTTCTCTAGCAGAAGAACAAGCCCAAAAATCGAACCCTTGAGACTCAATAGGATACCTCTTCAAAATTTTGGGCTGTATACTCGATCGCAAACATGGAAATAAAACATTTCGAGACCACTATCATCCACTTAACCATCGTCAGACTCATTCTATATTATGGGTGGCCTGTAGGAGATAAGAAAGACGTTGGCAACAAAACGGTCCGAACAGGATCCGACAATGGTCATTACCTCTGTCCTACCGTCCCTAGCTCTTATTAGTTACAATATAGTACAAGGTTTCACAAGACTACTGATAGATGGAGTGCACTCTCCAATGTCAAATCCTGACATTTAATAGACCCTCCTCACCCATTGTAGAGGAACATGACTAGACACTATGGTGACAATATCTCATCTTCCTATACGAATGCCTAAGTCTGTCGAGAACTGTCAGTAAAGTCGCGACTTATTATCCTCGAATTCAAAACAATATCAGGGTGGCTCAGGCAGGCCGCTTATAAATCCAAAAGTCCTTGTCTCCATTTTTATTTTCCCCACGAAAAGGGTTCACAATGGCTATCCGAGTACCCCGTGTTACCAATCTGCATACTGAACAACAAGTTAACCAACAAATTACTTGGGCACAACCCACATGGAAAGACATGGAATAACTGGCTATAGCAGCATCTGTTGCACTGTATTTGTATGTCAAGACGTATCTGCTTACAAATTTCGGTACGTAAAAAACGCGTGTGACACCATAACGCTTTATTAGCCCAAAGTCCTGACATAAATTGTCAGATTCAAAACCCATGAACGGAGCCCCATGCGAATACCAAGTTTGACTTTTATGATATCACTTGCGGATAACCCAATAAAACGCGAGATACCCAAAATACGATGTCAATACCTGGAAATCCCAATACCATCCCTCCCCCTTACACAATCCATAAAAGTTAACATCGTTCAAATGCATCTGAATCTGTTGTATTACACGTGATCCAAAGCACTGCACTCAAGTACGAAGGTAAAGGAAAGCAAAAACAAAAAAATATCCTTTGTTGAGACGCAAGTCCTTCTGTTTATCCTTTTTTTTTTATGTCCTTTCTGTTGTTAATCTGACAGCGTAGCATATACATAAAAAATAAATGCAGCACGTGGCCCACGAACAGCAAAACACATCCCCTTCAGACGCGCACGGCACAAAAAATAACAAACAAATCCTGTAAGGATAAGCGTCAAGCAAACGCGAATCTTTAAGTCGCGCCCAGGGATGACAGGGAGAAGGCGGCACACTTGTACCCGCCGATACCCATCATCATCGATAAACTTAATTTTTTTTTTTTCTTCCTTTTCCCTTTCATTGTTTCTGGGAAGAGAAGAATAAAAAAAAAAACAAATTCTTATTGACGCGCAGTAGTACGGCACGTGAAGCGCAAGTCTTCAGCTGAGTAAGAAGGATGAGAACTTGACGCCGCCACTTAGAACAACCCCAGCCCACCCCATCGTTCAATCAAAGAAGTCAACAAGACTCCGAGATGGATTCTTCCCGTATTTGGCGGCACAACGCAATTAATCCCATCCATTGGCATAGCACTGACACGTAGTCCTCGGCAGTTAATTGGATTCCCAAAAATACGAAACCAAATGGCTTCTGTCAGCCTCATCTGTCATCCACACTTGGCGTCGTTGCCGCCGACTATTAAGATGTAACATGGCACAGATAATGATGGTGATGTGCAACGCAATCGGTTTCGATATAGCTATAGCGTTACGAGTTTATGTAAATTGCACCATAGCCCCCTTAAGGCTGTCATTGGGTGACTGGAGCTGGGACTGGGACTGGGGCTGGGGCTGGGGCTAAAGTAAGTCTTGTGGTTGCATTGATTCTTTGCGAAATTAAAAATGTGTAAGTTAATACCCGCCACAGTGGATGGATGTCAGTTGCTGGTATAGTGGTACCTATGACAATAGACAGTGTCTTGTAGACGCAATGCAGACGTATTTCAAGCGAATTTCGCAATGTCACGCTATGGTCGGTAATGACGTATAGAAATGCATCGCTTTGACAGATTTCAAGGCCAAGCGATGGCTGATTCAATCAGATTTCATATGTAGCTAAGTTAGGAAGTTTGGTTTTTGTATAAATTGTGAACGGAACTCGGAGTTTGGCATCAGACAAGCATCAGCCGTCAAACATTCGTAACTGCAGTCAATCATGTTCAAATACGTGAGAGGATTGTGTGTGGATTATAGGACAGGACTAACTTTCTTCCTTTTAGGTCGTTTTCTTCTGCCTCATTGCCGTCGTTTTCGGTGAGCCTGGAATCCTTGCTCCAGCCGTGAGAGTTGCAGCTGGACCAGCAATTTTGTCAGCACCTGTTGGGATTGTTCGTTCCTCAATTGCTCCCGTTGGTCTGGGAATCGGTGTTCCTGTGGGCATTGGGGGTGGATTGATCGCCCGTGGATTGATTCGTTAGTCATGTATCCGATGACGTACTCTGTGCCTATGGGACTTAAATAAATTTTTATTTTCAAAACTTAACTGTGTTGTAGTTTATTTTGGGATGAATTGAGGTTCCTTTTCTCTCACTGGGATTCTCCTGCAGGCTCTTACTTAAAGGGTTCACAGAGTCCCCGTGTGCTTTCTCATTTACCCTTTCCAAAACAACAAGCTAAACAAAAAAAAAAAACTTTGTCAGTGCAGTCAGATATATGCAACCTAACCAATCTATTGTGTCCGCTGGAGTGGGATACCTGGAAAAAGGAGAATAAGAATAATAACTCCAGCGGATTAATACTCGGCTAGAGGAGAACTCATGAATCAGTCGGTCTTCGTGAAGTGATTCAGTTGCCAAGGATTCACGGAATCAGAATATCTGACTCTCATTGTGCCACGATAAGGCTGATTCAGGATGTGCGTATCTGGGTCGTTGGCACAAGCGTAAGCCATTTATTCACACATTTCTGGACTGCAAATTGTTTGCTTTCCAATTCACTTAGGGAGGCCTCAGTTAAGCTCGTATGTGCCAAGGATTCACGGAATCAGAATATCTGACTCTCTGAGGCTGATTCAGGATGTGCCTATCTGGGTCATTGGCACAAGCGTAAGCCATTTATTCATATATTTTTGGACTGAAAAATTTTTTCTTTCCAATTCACTTAGGCAGTCCTCAGTTAAGCTCGTATGTGCCAAGGATTCACGGAATCAGAATATCTGACTCTCATTGTGCCACGAGAAGGCTGATTCAGGATGTGCGTATCTGGGTCGTTGGCACAAGTGTAAGCCATTTATTCGCACATTTTTGGACTGAAAATTGTTTGCTTTCCAATTCACTTAGGGAGGCCTCAGTTAAGCTCGTATGTGCCAAGGATTCACGGAATCAGAATATCTGACTCTCTGAGGCTGATTCAGGATGTGCCTATCTGGGTCATTGGCACAAGCGTAAGCCATTTATTCATATATTTTTGGACTGAAAAATTTTTTCTTTCCAATTCACTTAGGCAGTCCTCAGTTAAGCTCGTATGTGCCAAGGATTCACGGAATCAGAATATCTGACTCTCATTGTGCCACGAGAAGGCTGATTCAGGATGTGCGTATCTGGGTCGTTGGCACAAGCGTAAGCCATTTATTCACACATTTCTGGACTGAAAATTGTTTGCTTTCCAATTCACTTAGGGAGGCCTCAGTTAAGCTCGTATGTGCCAAGGATTCACGGAATCAGAATATCTGACTCTCATTGTGCCACGAGAAGGTTGATTCAGGATGTGCGTATCTGGGTCGTTGGCACAAGCGTAAGCCATTTACTCATATATTTTTGGACTGAAAATTTTTTTCTTTCCAATTCACCTAGACAGTCCTCAGTTAAGCTCGTATGTGCCAAGGATTCACGGAATCAGAATATCTGACTCTCATTGTGCCACGAGAAGGTTGATTCAGGATGTGCGTATCTGGGTCGTTGGCACATGCGTAAGCCATTTATTCACACATTTCTGGACTGAAAATTTTGTTCTTTCCAATTCACTTAGGGAGGCCTCAGTTAAGCTTGTATGTGCCAAGGATTCACGGAATCAGAATATCTGACTCTCATTGTGCCACCATAAGTTTGATTCAGGATGTGCGTATCTGGGTCGTTGGAACAAGCGTAAGCCATTTATTCACACATTTCTGGACTGAAAATTTTGTTCTTTCCAATTCACTTAGGGAGGCCTCAGTTAAGCTCGTATGTGCCAAGGATTCACGGAATCAGAATATCTGACTCTCTGAGGCTGATTCAGGATGTGCCTATCTGGGTCATTGGCACAAGCGTAAGCCATTTATTCATATATTTTTGGACTGAAAAATTTTTTCTTTCCAATTCACTTAGGCAGTCCTCAGTTAAGCTCGTATGTGCCAAGGATTCACGGAATCAGAATATCTGACTCTCATTGTGCCACGAGAAGGCTGATTCAGGATGTGCGTATCTGGGTCGTTGGCACAAGCGTAAGCCATTTATTCACACATTTCTGGACTGAAAATTGTTTGCGTTCCAATTCACTTAGGGAGGCCTCAGTTAAGCTCGTATGTGCCAAGGATTCACGGAATCAGAATATCTGACTCTCATTGTGCCACGAGAAGGTTGATTCAGGATGTGCGTATCTGGGTCGTTGGCACAAGCGTAAGCCATTTACTCATATATTTTTGGACTGAAAATTTTTTTCTTTCCAATTCACCTAGACAGTCCTCATTTAAGCTCGTATGTGCCAAGGATTCACGGAATCAGAATATCTGACTCTCATTGTGCCACGAGAAGGTTGATTCAGGATGTGCGTATCTGGGTCGTTGGAACAAGCGTAAGCCATTTATTCACACATTTCTGGACTGAAAATTTTGTTCTTTCCAATTCACTTAGGGAGGCCTCAGTTAAGCTCGTATGTGCCAAGGATTCACAGAATCAGAATATCTGACTCTCATTGTGCCACCATAAGTTTGATTCAGGATGTGCGTATCTGGGTCGTTGGAACAAGCGTAAGCCATTTATTCACACATTTCTGGACTGAAAATTTTGTTCTTTCCAATTCACTTAGGGAGGCCTCAGTTAAGCTTGTATGTGCCAAGGATTCACGGAATCAGAATATCTGACTCTCATTGTGCCACCATAAGTTTGATTCAGGATGTGCGTATCTGGGTCGTTGGAACAAGCGTAAGCCATTTATTCACACATTTCTGGACTGAAAATTTTGTTCTTTCCAATTCACTTAGGGAGGCCTCAGTTAAGCTCGTATGTGCCAAGGATTCACGGAATCAGAATATCTGACTCTCTGAGGCTGATTCAGGATGTGCCTATCTGGGTCATTGGCACAAGCGTAAGCCATTTATTCATATATTTTTGGACTGAAAAATTTTTTCTTTCCAATTCACTTAGGCAGTCCTCAGTTAAGCTCGTATGTGCCAAGGATTCACGGAATCAGAATATCTGACTCTCATTGTGCCACGAGAAGGCTGATTCAGGATGTGCGTATCTGGGTCGTTGGCACAAGCGTAAGCCATTTATTCACACATTTCTGGACTGAAAATTGTTTGCTTTCCAATTCACTTAGGGAGGCCTCAGTTAAGCTCGTATGTGCCAAGGATTCACGGAATCAGAATATCTGACTCTCATTGTGCCACGAGAAGGTTGATTCAGGATGTGCGTATCTGGGTCGTTGGCACAAGCGTAAGCCATTTACTCATATATTTTTGGACTGAAAATTTTTTTCTTTCCAATTCACCTAGACAGTCCTCAGTTAAGCTCGTATGTGCCAAGGATTCACGGAATCAGAATATCTGACTCTCATTGTGCCACGAGAAGGTTGATTCAGGATGTGCGTATCTGGGTCGTTGGCACATGCGTAAGCCATTTATTCACACATTTCTGGACTGAAAATTTTGTTCTTTCCAATTCACTTAGGGAGGCCTCAGTTAAGCTCGTATGTGCCAAGGATTCACAGAATCAGAATATCTGACTCTCATTGTGCCACCATAAGTTTGATTCAGGATGTGCGTATCTGGGTCGTTGGAACAAGCGTAAGCCATTTATTCACACATTTCTGGACTGAAAATTTTGTTCTTTCCAATTCACTTAGGGAGGCCTCAGTTAAGCTCGTATGTACCAAGGATTCACAGAATCAGAATATCTGACTCTCATTGTGCCACGAGAAGGTTGATTCAGGATGTGCGTATCTGGGTCGTTGGCACATGCGTAAGACATTTATTCACACATTTCTGGACTGAAAATTTTGTTCTTTCCAATTCACTTAGGGAGGCCTCAGTTAAGCTCGTATGTGCCAAGGATTCACAGAATCAGAATATCTGACTCTCATTGTGCCACGAGAAGGTTGATTCAGGATGTGCGTATCTGGGTCGTTGGCACATGCGTAAGCCATTTATTCACACATTTCTGGACTGAAAATTTTGTTCTTTCCAATTCACTTAGGGAGGCCTCAGTTAAGCTCGTATGTGCCAAGGATTCACAGAATCAGAATATCTGACTCTCATTGTGCCACCATAAGTTTGATTCAGGATGTGCGTATCTGGGTCGTTGGAACAAGCGTAAGCCATTTATTCACACATTTCTGGACTGAAAATTTTGTTCTTTCCAATTCACTTAGGGAGGCCTCAGTTAAGCTTGTATGTGCCAAGGATTCACGGAATCAGAATATCTGACTCTCATTGTGCCACGAGAAGGCTGTTTCAGGATGTGCGTATCTGGGTCGTTGGCACAAGCGTAAGCCATTTATTCTAATATTTTTGGACTGAAAAATTTTTTCTTTCCGATTCACGTAGGCAGTCCAAAAATGTGTGAATAAATGGCTTACGTTTGTGCCAAAATTGGTTACGTATACGCCACCAAACCTTATATCCATTTCCTGACTTTACTTTCCCTTGGGACAATGAAAGTCAGATGTTCTATAACAAAGTATTTTGGCAACAAATTTAAAGCATTTCAGGGCTTTTTACTTGGCATGGTTCTCGGAGTGCGTTTTGTAGCATTTGGCGTATAATTTTCATAAACTGCTTCTGGGCGTTCGACTCGTTTTTCCAAAAAAAAAATTCAAAGTTATACTTTTGGGTGTTGGGTTTTTAGTTTGCTCTGGTGTTAAGCTTTGCTTAGGACGAGGAATCGCTGGTGTTGGCATCACTGGATGGTTGACTGCAAAATGATGTGCGGTGCATTTGCTGCTGATGTTTGGTGAATCATAAGTTAGACCGATACTAGACTAGACTGAGTTAAATAGTTGATGGAAGATTAGCTACTCCTGTCATTCGAGTGACTTGTGAACTACACTAACCTTCCGCAGTGTCTTTCGCAGTTCAATGTTAATTCCGGTTCAGTTACCCGTTCCTTTCACCAGAGTCCATAGTCAAAGTCCCTGGCATTAGTATTCCGGCTAGGCTGGGTAAGAAAACTTCACAGTCGTAAACCATTATTGTCAGATGTTCAAATATTCCAGAAGAGCATTACGCGCTGGGCTATTAAATAGTCATAAAAGCCATTTCGACGGATCCACCAGAGAATCCGAAATACCCATGTTGGCAGCCATTAGATCGGCGGATCCGATATGTTTTATGCTGAAATGGATTTCTGTCAAAACACAAAATTTGTACCAAAAGTCAGTTGTGGTCGTATCCATCGATAGACAATTAATTTTGGACACGTTTGCAATTCGTAAATCACTCAGTGCTCCCGACCAGCGGTAATCAGTATGCAAGACGCACTTGCTGACCAGGTAGTTAGTTGCATAATCAAAGAAACTCTCTGTGGCTCTGTGTGTGTGGATAGGAGGTGTGTAAGAGAATATTTTGGACTGGGAATTGTATTTTTACTTTCGGGCCATTCGCCATGCCATGGCTACACTTTCGATTTTGATGACGAAAAGTAAGTTGAAGGTCCCGCTTCTCTGTATGGTGACACCAAGGATTCGTCACTTGGGGTTTTTTTTTTGTGGTTTAACTATAAAGTCTGCTAGCGTGGTGGTTAGCAAAACATAGTTCAGTTCGTCTTCTACTCGAAAACAACCAAATTAATTCATTCACTCAATATGTTCAAGTTTGTCGCTGTTGTCCTGATGGCATTGGTTGCCCTTGCTGCTGCTAAGCCTGGTATTGTTGCTCCATTGGCTTATAGTTCGCCGGTGATTGCTGCTGCACCAGCTTCTGCTGTCTACTCTCGGGAATATCATGGAAACTTTGCCTCTCCTTATGTTGCTGCTCCATATGCTGCTGGTCCAGTTGTAGCTTCTCCATATGCTGCTGCTCCAGTTGTTGCCTCTCCATATGCTGCTGGTCCAGTTGTTGCTTCTCCATATGCTGCTGCTGCCTACACTGCTGGATATGCTGCTCCTTATGCTGGTTCATATGCTGCCGGCTATGTATCGCCATACTCTGCCGCTTATGCTTCCCCCTACTTGTTGAAGTAAGTATAAGACGTCAGGATCTGATTGTTGAACGTACCATACTTTATTGCTGAAGGATGTGAATAAAACAAGATTGCCAGAAGAACGCACTGAAAATTATCTTTTTTTTTTCAAACTTTGGAGGGTTAAGGTTAAGGTTTGGTTCAATGTATACTATGGGTCTTGATCTAGTCAAGTTACTAGTATCTGAAGTCATTCATTCTAAGGCTTGCAGAACTGTGTAGCTTAAGGCTATCTTCGAGCATTAAAAGCTTTTGTTGTAAGGAACGTCTCTAGTAGACTAGTAGACTTAGACGTCGACTAGCTCCTTAGCAAACTGAGGGATCAATATAATCTTGGGATTTTGATCCAGAGCTGGGATTTGAAAGTACTCTTCCCGCAATCAGTGCAATCTTCTACGGTGCCTGGATGTCATGATCAGTGAGGGGTCTTAAAATTGATCCTTGAGGAATACCACCTTTGTACTACGATTTTTGAGGGAAAAGGACTAAATTTATGATGGTTGAGATGACATTGTATTTCAGTCTGACATATGATATGACCGACTTCGTTGTGAAGGGCTTAGGTTTGCAGTAGTGGATGCACATATGAAATGCATTCACTTGATCCATGAAAACTAGCTCATCAAGTCGTTTAGTCAAAGGAAGTTTCTGCCGGAAGTGGCATTGTTGTGTTCCAAATGAAGTGAGAGGCCATAGCTTTAAAGGAGAGAATGAATCTGTTAGGGTTTGACAATGATGGTTCGGGATTCACTGTAAGACTTGCAGGATCCAGACCATATTTTGGAACTGAGATTCGTGACCAGTTTTCTGATCTGAAGGAGAGCCCTAGAAGCTATAAAAGGACAGCATTCGTGACTTAAGACTCAAATCAGACTGATGGCAAACAAATATGTTGATTCCCTTGTCGAAAGGCTTCCATTCGAAATCTTTGTGAAAGAATCGAATATTCAGTGAAACCAGTTCCAGTAGCATGAAGTTCTCAAAGCGAGAGACTTCAATTCTTCTGCTGGAATCTAAGTTGCCAACTACCAGAGATAGCAAATAATGATTGATTCAGAGACAGGCAGGTTAAACTAGGCATCTCTAGGATCGACCATAGTAGCTAGATGAGGCTAATTTTCCAGTATCGATAGAGTTTACTTAGTCTGAAGACAGTTTTCACTATGGAATCGGCAATGGCATTCGTTAAGGTGTCTCTGAAGGTGCACCTACTTAATTGTCTTCAAAAGAAGGCAGTTATAGTCCCGAATATTAGTCGGATTTAAACTTTGGTACTATCTGTGAATGTGGCTTCGAAAATCTTGTTCAGAAGTCCATCTACTTAATGGATTCTGTATTAGATAGCAATGGATAGCACCGGATTCACAGATTGATCTAACTCTAGATATTTATGAGTTTACTATCAAACCCAGCTTGGGGTAGTTGCTCTTTACTTTTATATGAACTGAGGTTCTGATGGGCTTGAGCGTAACCCATCTCACTAAATAGCCAGAGTACACTTAAAGCCTAGCAAAGCTCATAATTACTTCAAAAATAGTTAGTTCGCGAAGGCCAAGACTCTTGTTTGGATGTTAGGTCAGCTTGGAATCACAGGGAATTCAAATGGAGTGGCTTTGCAAGACTCAGATGCATTGACGACTGGGTTTGATCATTAAACAAGTTTTGGGTATGACTGTTACTGGGACACCCTTCACAGGAAACATCCTTCCGGTTTGCCTTGTATTCATAAGCCTTGGATGAGTTGATATCAATATGTCGATTGCTGATGTTCAGAACGAGTAGGTATCAGTCATAGAATGACGAGGGGTACATCCAGGTGCACCCTAGACTATCAGTCTTACTGTCATCCAACGATTGACATCGCTTGGGCCGCATTCCTCACTCACTCTCGTAAGTTAATCAGAATAGACTTAGATACACCTTATCTCCGTAAATTTCGACAAACCAGGTCAGTACGATAAACAACCAGAAAGTGAGTGCAATAGAGAGAGCTATCAATGCGTTTGCACTTCCCAAAGCCTATCCGTTCCTTGTTGCGTTGCTTTTATCTGCAACCGCTCTGCACCCACTTGGCATTCATATTTCTGTTCCATTGATAACCCCATCTATTTATAAGTCCACACTTCCGAACGAACCACGAATAAGATACAAGTTGAGATAAAAAAAAAATACTTCATCCAAGGCCGTCATTGACAAACCCATTCCCGGAACCAAGGCAACATTAACATAGGTCTGCACACTCGGAAGCTGACAGCGTGCAATCTTTTGGCAACAACTGCAAGGCTGGCACAACCTACACGCCAATGGACTTCCAGCTTCGATAAACTCCCAATCCCAGCTTGAACTTGAAGCTGCATTTTTTTTTTCTGTCCACAGAAACAAAACTTTATCTCAAGGCATTGCATGAACTGTTTTTTTTCTTTTATCATACAAAGCACTTTGATCGCCAGTGGAACGCAGCCTTATAATGCGCATAACCTCTGGCCTTATCACTCGGCTGGGTGTAGAACAAAAGAATCATTTCTGCACTTGATAAGGCCAAATGCAATTCCTTCTTCTTCATCTGTAGGACATTTCCTCTGTGGCTTTCAGTTCAAGATTGTCGGCTCAACGGGATAGTTCGGTTCGCTATGCACATTAAGCATTCGGTTATTCTGTCCATGACACTGTGTCTATCAGTGGTCTTGGCTGATGTTATATTCCTGAAGTGTGATGAATCCGAAAGTGCCTATGAGAGTCAGGATGCCTTCTGTACGGTGAGTGGCTTCTACGTGACCCACAGTCACAATGTCAAGATGATGAACTACACGAAGGCGAATATGACAAAATTTATGAAGTTCTACGACTCCAGGCTGCTGTACCTGCCGTTTAAGTTGTTCGAGCATTTTCCAAACCTCAGGACGTTGGATGTATCGTTTACGGAAATTCTGGACATTCCACGGAATACATTCGCCTCGGCGAACAACCTGTCGTTCCTCAACATGAGTAACAACAACGTGACAACCATCGAGACGTCGGTGTTCATCGGCGCCAACTCTCTCATTCGGATCGATTTGAGTAGGAACCTGATTGGGGAGATCAATGAGTATACCTTTCGCGGATTGACCAAGATCGACAAGATTGTGCTGTCGTTCAACAGAATCAAGACACTCAGCAAGGACATCTTCCTGGAGAACCAGTATCTTGAGATGGTGGCTTTGGACAACAACCTGATAGAGAGTCTAGATCCGGAAGTGTTTTCCAGGCTTCGGCGGATTCGGGAGGTGAATCTGGCAAACAATCGACTACTTCAACTGCATCCGGACACGTTTCAAGCCGCCTACGGTATTGAAACCTTGCTTCTGAATGGAAATCAACTGCGGAACTTCAGCCTCACTGACAAGAGCATCCTGGTCCGGTTGAATCTGGACAACAACAACCTAACATCGCTAGTCATCAATTCGACGAAAACTGTCCAAGCTGAGAACAATAGTATCTCCTCGATAACCGCACTGAATACCAACTTCCTGGAGAAGCTTATCCTTGGCAAGAATAACTTCACCGATGTCTCGAACATCACCAATCTGACAACGCTCATAGTGCTCAACTTGTCCTACAACAACATAGGCCCCTTGAACATAACGTCCTTCGACAAACTGCGCCGCCTCAAGGAACTCTACCTGCGCAGCACCAACATCTCGGTCATCAGCTTTGGCATGTTCTCCAAGCAAACTAGTCTGGAGACTCTAGACCTCTCATTCAACAACATCACCGACCTGAACCTGAACATTTTCTTCCCCTACATGTCCAAGATCAAAAGCTTCTTCATCGACGGCAATAATCTGACCGAAATCCATGGAAAGTCCACCTTCGCGTATGCCTTTCCCGGTCTGGTGAAGGTCGGTCTGTCAAAGAACCAATTCAACTGTTCCTACCTTCATTACATCCTATCGCCGCCATTCCTCTCCAGCTTCGTCGAGCTTCACATCGAGCCGGAATACTCCACAGAGGAATCTACCCACATTCGGGACATCAGCTGCATCAGCACCAAGCACAGTCCAGACACTCACTCCGACGTTCAGGAGGAATCCGAAATCCAAGTCCTCCGGAGTACCATAACCCACCTGAAGGTGCACGGACAGCGGTTGGAGATCTATCTACTGGTTCTGAAAATCCTGATGGTAACCCTGATCTGCGTCTGTATCGTCGCCATGATCGTGAAGTACGGAAAGTGCGAACGGAGGCGCTATTCGGGACAGTTCGGCCGAAACGGGAGCATTGTGTTTCGGTCTAATGCGACCATGAACAGTGTGGAGAATTGTAAAATTTAAATTTATTTTTTTCTTTTCGTATAATTAGTTCGTAACAGTTACAAGTTCACACATCGGTCGTGGAACGAACGTACTTAGTATGCTTAGTGTTTAGTAGTTTTAGTTTTATTTTTGTTTTTTTTTTTTAACATTTTGTGTTGTGGATTATTTATGGATTAAGTGGCATTGGACGCATTCAAGGTGAGAAATTTTTTTATTGATTTATTAGTTTGCGGTTGGAGATACATTTTTGGTGGACGCGCTTTGATTCAGTTCACGTTTGCGGCTAGGTGAAGGGATGGGTTTGGCAGCTTTGAAATGTGTCGAAGACCTGGTTCTAGTTAGACTATAGAGAGGTCATAGCACTTCCGAATTGAGAATGACTATTGCATTTCCTTCTCTCTGAGGAATCTGCCAAGATTCGTTTCTTATGCTCTAAAGGTCTTTATGTTTCGAGCTATGGCGCCTTGAGTAGTTAGAAACTCCCTTGGTTAGATATTTGCTCGTTCCTGTGGGTTTAATTGCTTACAATACCATAAAATGTATGCCTGGCTGTTTGAGAGCCATGTTTGAGGCATCGTGTGTAGAATAATATAAGCGGGTTTCTTCGGGCCTTAATCTATTTTTGGATTTAATGGCGACACGTTTTGAGAGATACTTTATGACTCAGAGAGGACGGTTTTAAAGTTGGTGCGTATTTTTTACAACGGTTCGGTTCTTAAGTTCACTGGCTTTAGATAGTCTGGGAGATGTCAGAGCACTTAGAAAAATTGCTGCCAACCCATAGCCTTTGTCGATCACAGGTAAAGCTTCCTCTTTAGAGAAACCCTGGACAGCAAGTGTCTGCTTTCACATCAGTGTGTCCTTGATGAAATTTTTACGAAACTACTAGCCTCACCGACAAAATTTAGATGAAATTTTCTTTAGGAAAGACTATAGCTTCTAACATTGTTTTGCTTTGATTGAAACCGATTTCAATATTCCTGAGAACTTAGTTTGAGTGACCAGCTTCTAAACTCTTCTCTTAACCTCTCCAACTTTGCCTTCCTCTAGAGTTATGACTGTCTGTAGAAGATATTCAGGATTTTGAAAAGGATCCTCAGTTCTTAACTTTGTTCAGAGTTTAAGAGGTTTTTCTTTCCTACTTCCCTCTCAACTGATCCATTTTTTGAAAGCCATTGTAGGTTCCTTATAGGTTCAGCAACGACGGATACTTCCTAATCTCTTAATCTCTATACTGGTGGTTGGAATCACCAAATCCTGGTCACGAATTTGTCAAAATTGTGTTGCTAAGAGGAGACTTGTTCTTTGATACGTGGGTCTCGCAGGAATTACGAAAAGCTAGGTCTTTGGAAAACCAGTAGGACCTATGATAAGACGTCGACCTATATTTGTCTTACGAGTACATTCATCTTTGGCTATTTTAGATAGTATAGGTTCTAAGTGTCTAGGTCAAGGGCAACAACAGGGATAGGCCTCTAACATCTCACAACTATCCATTCATTGTGCGTGCTACATGGAGGAAAAGGACTAACTATCTTCAAATCCATCTCATCTGGAGCAGAAATCATTCGTAGGACTTTTCAACTTGAAGTAGCACATCATCATTTAGGAGGCTTTTTCAACTGTTCGTAACAGATCCGCACTGCTGAGTTTCCTTATAAGCCCTAGGAAAACCCACGCTTACTAGTCTGTAGTATGTGCACAGTTGTCATCATTGTACTCCTTGTGAGGGTGTCATCGTAGTAGCTGGTGGTGGAGCATAATCCTTTTATTTCGTCAAGATGTCTTTGAACAAATATAGTTCGTCCGAAATGGATTCAAGATTGATCCACTATTATCCTTTTTTAAGGAACTGCACTAATGGCGAACTTTTTTATTTTAAGACTCAGTGACAGCAAAATGTTGACGAATGGTGTAGCAAACCTTTCAATTTAGGAGAATGATTCCACTACTGACGAAGTTGATGTGATCTTATTTATTTCAGAATTCAGAATCAGAATTAAAAGTTAAAAAGTCTATGAATGAAGTTAGCTCCAGTTTGTTTGGCGTTACAGGTTGTCTATACCTCACATTCAATTACGTTGAACTTCAACGTTTGAAGTTTATCCAAATTTTTGACAAAGTTCACGTTTGGTTCTAAAAAAAACTGTCCTTTTCTATGAAGGCTTTTTGTAGGTCAACAGTTTTGTTATTGATCAGAAATGTCACGTTTTGTCACAAGTCAATGACCGGAGCCATTTGCAAAATGTCATTACATCCACAAAGATTGACATTTGGATGCGGAGCTCATTGGTTCTCATTCAATGGAAAAGAAAGAAGATGAATTGGAGCACATGGGACCTTGACAAGATGACCGATGGCTTATGTCTGAACAACATCGCCTGCTAAGTTACCTGCATTTTGAAAGGATTTATTTGAAAAAGTCATGAAAAACTAGGTGTACTGCCTTCACTCAGGGAAGTTGTGTTGTGTAATCCATTGCATTGATGGTACTTTGACTGAGAATATAGTTTATCCTCTATATCCTGAATGTAAGGTCTTTCATTTAAAAAGCAAAATAGAGGGCTCCTAGTGAAAAACCTTTGACGTGCCCTACAATTCCATCTCCAGTGGCATTTAAGGAAGTTCATCGATTTTAAAGCAACAGTTTTGCTGAGACTGTCCTTCATTTTTTGTTGATGAGTTCTTGGTCCCATCTTGACTGAATGAGTAGCCCCTTGGGTAGCTGTTGTGGACTTGGTTTTGCTGGACAGATGGACAGACACATCTGGCAATCAGATTGACTTGTCCGTGACATCTATGTAGGGCATGTGAGTCTCCCACAAAGCGAGTCCTTATGATGTTGCATAGTGATAGTCAAAGTGTCCACATGGAGTACGTATAACTCTACGAACTGACCCAAGTAGTTACTATTTCCCGGAAGTCGATGACACCACTTGACGCTACTTGTAAACATTTTTAAAAATTTCAAGAAGACTCAAGCTACTACCTTAAGCTCTACTGCTAGTAGCAGTACGTACTCAAAAACCATTTGTCAGTCAATTTCATACATTTTTCAGGGTTCATTCATTCTGACCCACATACTCTGCAGCCAGCCAAGTTGCAATACAGGTTATAATAACTGCGTCTTATATCGAACTATGGACTGATATCGGTTTCTTCGGGTCAAAGCACTCGCATTGATCCGCACACAGTTCCAGTGAATTCATGCCAATTGGGTAAATTAAATCAGATACATGCAACAGCACTGCAATTGCACACTGCACAGACAGACCAGCACCTGGCTCCTTGCCTTACGTAAGACACCATTTAGCCGATAAAAATTATTTAAATAAATTAATTTCGAATGCCAAAAATTGCAGCATAATAACGTCAGGGCAAATTAAAAGCCATCATTCAAATAGGCCTCCAGTAAGTACGAATAAATGTGTCAAATCGTTGAGGACGTGACTGGCATTCCTCGATGAGGATCGGCTGTGACACCGAGAGACTTGGTAAGCCAGTCAGGAATCCCCACCAGAGAGAGAATCTTAATGCAAATTATTTAGTCGCGTAGTCTTTCTGTTGGCCGATCGCCCATTCCAAATTGGATCTTAATAGAACAATTAGCAGTCAGTAGTATTCGAGGACAGTGTTTTGGCTCCGTTTTTGTGTTTTGTTTTTTGGGGGATGGGCTATAAAAGCGAGAGTTCTGGGGTGGTTGGGTATAGTACAGCTTCAGCTTACAAACTAGTCAATTGCACTAAAACCTCAAAACCCAAACCAAAATGTTCAAATTGGTAAAAGAATTTCTGTCAATCAGCCATGTTATGCAATTTTTGTGATTTTTTTTTTTGGTTTTTTTCGTTGCAGTTCGCCCTTGTTGTCTTGGCTCTTGCCTGCACCGTGTCTGCTAAGCCACAGGTTGCATTCACCAGTCCAGTGGTGGCTGCTCCAGCTGTCGTGACCGCTACCAGTTCGCAGTACATTGCTAGGAACTACAATGGAATTGCTGCTGCTCCAGTGGTTGCTGCCGCATATACAGCTCCTGTAGCTGCTGCCTACACCGCACCAGTTGCCGCTGCCTATACTGCTCCAGTTGCTGCCGCATATGCTGCTCCATATGCCTCATACTATCCATACAGCGCTGCCGCATACACCGCGTACTATTAAGATCGCAGAGTCCAGCTGAGACGAACTGGTGACCTGATGCCATGATCCCGATTTACAACTTGATTGCAATGTGATTTACCACCCCCTTGTAGTGGAGACAATACTTGATGGTTTTGTCCAATTATTTGTTTGTTTTTCCTTGTTTTATTGTTTAAAAATAAACTTTTAATAAAAACGTTAACAGAAGAACATGTATTTTGGTATTCAATTGACTCGTCAGCCAGGCCAGGTGGTGCGGTTCAATGAAGTGGAAAAATTGTGCACTCTGTCCCGATTTAATGGTCACGATGTGACAGTAAGTGGGGTATTTGTGTCGTTGGTGGCTGACAGGCTTCCATGTCGTTATCGCCATGTGAATTGCTTGGACAGCCGCCATGGCATTGATGTTTGCGACACTTTTATATATTAAGGCCATGGATACATACGAATTTTTTTTTCTGGTAGTGCGACTTGGTTTGGAATACTATATTGACTTTAGATGGATTTCAAAGAGTTCTGACAGAGGCACGACCAAATGGTCTAACCATAGATCTGTAGAGACTCTACAACAGAATTCAGAGAGGCACACGTCCACACGTCCTAAATCAACCACAAACCAGACTGAGAAGCAGTTTTCATCTTGCATGCAGGGCCTGGCACTTGGCCAGAAGGAGGCGGACAGTTTCTCCTAGCAAATTCTTACAGAAGATACCAAATCTGGTAGCTAGGCATCAATTGAGATCCATCTAGACCAATAGAATCAGAAGGTAGTGAGCTTGGCGCTAGAGCTGGATTTTGAATCAATTTTCTTTTATACAAAAGGTAGGGATGTAGGAAGACGGAGTGGCTACACATAAAGCTATCATTCGGATCGCCAATGGACTCATTGTGAGTCGCTGTCGTGGGTAACCTAAAAACGAAGAACAAAAACTAGACTGTACCTTTGGGATAGCTAAGCGGCCTCCCGAAACCACCTCGATACTGTCTTACATTTTAGGATGGTTAGTGGTGGCTTTCCTGACAAGTCGTTCAGGTTCTGGATAGGCTTGGATATTTGCACAGGAAGTGAAATGAGCTGTATTCTGCATCGGTGCTACCTTGTCATCAGTGTGTAGTCGAAATCAGATTCGGTGGGCCCCAAAAGGATTTTAGCCAGTACTAATTTCCGTGAGGAGCGCTAGGTTGGATCTGTTAAGCGCTAAGATTTGCTTGGTTTTGACATGGTCACACATCTCGAGCTAGATATTCTGTTTCTGTGTGTTCGAGGCGCATACTAGCCTAGTTGCAGCCTCGGATTGGAGATAGGAAACAGAAAATTTTTCAACCAAAAAATGTGTGAGAAAAAGGGCAGTGTATAGCCCACAGAACTGGACACCCACAATCTTGTGAAATCTTCAATTCACACATCTCGAGATAGATCTTCTGTTTCTGCGTGTTCGAGGCGCATTCTAGCCTAGCTGCAGCCTCGGATTGGAGATAGGAAACAGAAAATTTTTCAACCAAAAAATGTGTGAGAAAAAGGGCAGTGTATAGCCCACAGAACTGGACACCCACAATCTTGTGAAATCCCTAATTCACACATCTCGAGATAGATATTCTGTTTCTGTGTGTTCGAGGCGCATACTAGCCTAGCTGCAGCCTCGGATTGGAAACAGAAAATTTTTCAACCAAAAAATGTGTGAGAAAAAGGGCAGTGTATAGCCCACAGAACTGGACACCCACAATCTTGTGAAATCTTCAATTCACACATCTCGAGCTAGATATTCTGTTTCTGTGTATTCGAGGCGCATACTAGCCTAGCTGCAGCCTCGGATTGGAGATAGGAAACAGAAAATTTTTCAACCAAAAAAATGTGTGAGAAAAAGGGCATGGTATAGCCCACAGAACTGGACACCCACAATCTTGTCAAATCTTCAATTCACACATCTCGAGATAGATATTCTGTTTCTGTGAGTTCGATGCACAGTCTAGCCTAGTTGCAGCCTCGGATTGGAGATAGGAAACAGAAAATTTTTGAACCAAAAAAATGTGTGAGAAAAAGGGCTGTGTATAGCCCACAGAACTGGACACCCACAATCTTGTCATAGCTTCAATTCACACATCTCGAGATAGATCTTCTGTTTCTGCGTGTTCGAGGCGAATTCTAGCCTAGCTGCAGCCTCGGATTGGAGATAGGAAACAGAAAATTTTTCAACCAAAAAATGTGTGAGAAAAAGGGCAGTGTATAGCCCACAGAACTGGACACCCACAATCTTGTGAAATCTCTAACTCACACATCTCGAGACAGATATTCTGTTTCTGTGTATTCGAGGCGCATACTAGCCTAGCTGCAGCCTCGGATTGGAGATAGGAAACAGAAAATTTTTCAACCAAAAAAATGTGTGAGAAAAAGGGCAGTGTATAGCCCACAGAACTGGACACCCACAATCTTGTCATATCTTCAATTCACACATCTCGAGCTAGATATTCTGTTTCTGTGTATTCGAGGCGCATACTAGCCTAGCTGCAGCCTCGGATTGGAGATAGGAAACAGAAAATTTTTCAACCAAAAAAATGTGTGAGAAAAAGGGCATGGTATAGCCCACAGAACTGGACACCCACAATCTTGTCAAATCTTCAATTCACACATCTCGAGATAGATATTCTGTTTCTGTGAGTTCGATGCACAGTCTAGCCTAGTTGCAGCCTCGGATTGGAGATAGGAAACAGAAAATTTTTGAACCAAAAAAATGTGTGAGAAAAAGGGCAGTGTATAGCCCACAGAACTGGACACCCACAATCTTGTCAAATCTTCAATTCACACATCTCGAGATAGATATTCTGTTTCTGTGAGTTCGATGCACAGTCTAGCCTAGTTGCAGCCTCGGATTGGAGATAGGAAACAGAAAATTTTTCAACCAAAAAAATGTGTGAGAAAAAGGGCATGGTATAGCCCACAGAACTGGACACCCACAATCTTGTGAAATCTTCAATTCACACATCTCGAGCTAGATATTCTGTTTCTGTGTATTCGAGGCGCATACTAGCCTAGCTGCAGCCTCGGATTGGAGATAGGAAACAGAAAATTTTTCAACCAAAAAAATGTGTGAGAAAAAGGGCAGTGTATAGCCCACAGAACTGGACACCAACAATCTTGTCATATCTTCAATTCACACATCTCGAGACAGATATTCTGTTTCTGTGAGTTCGATGCACAGTCTAGCCTAGTTGCAGCCTCGGATTGGAGATAGGAAACAGAAAATTTTTCAACCAAAAAAATGTGTGAGAAAAAGGGCAGTGTATAGCCCACAGAACTGGACACCCACAATCTTGTGAAATCTTCAATTCACACATCTCGAGCTAGATATTCTGTTTCTGTGTATTCGAGGCGCATACTAGCCTAGCTGCAGCCTCGGATTGGAGATAGGAAACAGAAAATGTTTCAACCAAAAAAATGTGTGAGAAAAAGGGCAGTGTATAGCCCACAGAACTGGACACCCACAATCTTGTCAAATCTTCAATTCACACATCTCGAGCTATATATTCTGTTCCTGTGTATTCGAGGCGCATACTAGCCTAGCTGCAGCCTCGGATTGGAGATAGGAAACAGAAAATGTTTCAACCAAAAAAATGTGTGAGAAAAAGGGCAGTGTATAGCCCACAGAACTGGACACCCACAATCTTGTCAAATCTTCAATTCACACATCTCGAGATAGATGTTCTGTTTCTGTGTGTTCAATGCACAGTCTAGCCTAGTTGCAGCCTCGGATTGGAGATAGGAAACAGAAAATTTTTCAGCCAAAAAATGTGTGAGAAAAAGGGAGGTGTATAGCCCACAGAACTGGACACCCACAATCTTGTGAAATCTTTAATTCACACATCTCGAGCTAGATATTCTGTTTCTGTGTATTCGAGGCGCATACTAGCCTAGCTGCAGCCTCGGATTGGAGATAGGAAACAGAAATTTTTTCAATCAAAAAATGTGTGAGATAAAGGGCAGTGTATAGCCCACAGAACTGGACACCCACAATCTTGTGAAATCTTCAATTCACACATCTCGAGCTAGATATTCTGTTTCTGTGTATTCGAGGCGCATACTAGCCTAGCTGCAGCCTCGGATTGGAGATAGGAAACAGAAAATTTTTCAACCAAAAAAATGTGTGAGAAAAAGGGCAGTGTATAGCCCACAGAACTGGACACCCACAATCTTGTGAAATCTTTAATTCACACATCTCGAGCTAGGTATTCTGTTTCTGTGTGTTCGAGGCGCATACTAGCCTAGCTGCAGCCTCGGATTGGAGATAGGAAACAGAAAATTTTTCAACCAAAAAAATGTGTGAGAAAAAGGGCAGTGTATAGCCCACAGAACTGGACACCCACAATCTTGTGAAATCTTCAATTCACACATCTCGAGATAGATGTTCTGTTTCTGTGTGTTCAATGCACAGTCTAGCCTAGTTGCAGCCTCGGATTGGAGATAGGAAACAGAAAATTTTTCAGCCAAAAAATGTGTGAGAAAAAGGGAGGTGTATAGCCCACAGAACTGGACACCCACAATCTTGTGAAATCTTTAATTCACACATCTCGAGCTAGATATTCTGTTTCTGTGTATTCGAGGCGCATACTAGCCTAGCTGCAGCCTCGGATTGGAGATAGGAAACAGAAATTTTTTCAATCAAAAAATGTGTGAGATAAAGGGCAGTGTATAGCCCACAGAACTGGACACCCACAATCTTGTGAAATCTTCAATTCACACATCTCGAGCTAGATATTCTGTTTCTGTGTATTCGAGGCGCATACTAGCCTAGCTGCAGCCTCGGATTGGAGATAGGAAACAGAAAATTTTTCAACCAAAAAAATGTGTGAGAAAAAGGGCAGTGTATAGCCCACAGAACTGGACACCCACAATCTTGTGAAATCTTTAATTCACACATCTCGAGCTAGGTATTCTGTTTCTGTGTGTTCAATGCACAGTCTAGCCTAGTTGCAGCCTCGGATTGGAGATAGGAAACAGAAAATTTTTCAGCCAAAAAATGTGTGAGAAAAAGGGAGGTGTATAGCCCACAGAACTGGACACCCACAATCTTGTGAAATCTTTAATTCACACATCTCGAGCTAGATATTCTGTTTCTGTGTATTCGAGGCGCATACTAGCCTAGCTGCAGCCTCGGATTGGAGATAGGAAACAGAAATTTTTTCAATCAAAAAATGTGTGAGATAAAGGGCAGTGTATAGCCCACAGAACTGGACACCCACAATCTTGTGAAATCTTCAATTCACACATCTCGAGCTAGATATTCTGTTTCTGTGTATTCGAGGCGCATACTAGCCTAGCTGCAGCCTCGGATTGGAGATAGGAAACAGAAAATTTTTCAACCAAAAAAATGTGTGAGAAAAAGGGCAGTGTATAGCCCACAGAACTGGACACCCACAATCTTGTGAAATCTTCAATTCACACATCTCGAGCTAGATATTCTGTTTCTGTGTATTCGAGGCGCATACTAGCCTAGCTGCAGCCTCGGATTGGAGATAGGAAACAGAAAATTTTTCAACCAAAAAAATGTGTGAGAAAAAGGGCAGTGTATAGCCCACAGAACTGGACACCCACAATCTTGTCAAATCTTCAATTCACACATCTCGAGATAGATGTTCTGTTTCTGTGTGTTCAATGCACAGTCTAGCCTAGTTGCAGCCTCGGATTGGAGATAGGAAACAGAAAATTTTTCAGCCAAAAAATGTGTGAGAAAAAGGGAGGTGTATAGCCCACAGAACTGGACACCCACAATCTTGTGAAATCTTTAATTCACACATCTCGAGCTAGATATTCTGTTCCTGTGTATTCGAGGCGCATACTAGCCTAGCTGCAGCCTCGGATTGGAGATAGGAAACAGAAAATTTTTCAACCAAAAAAATGTGTGAGAAAAAGGGCATGGTATAGCCCACAGAACTGGACACCCACAATCTTGTGAAATCTTCAATTCACACATCTCGAGCTAGATATTCTGTTTCTGTGTATTCGAGGCGCATACTAGCCTAGCTGCAGCCTCGGATTGGAGATAGGAAACAGAAAATGTTTCAACCAAAAAAATGTGTGAGAAAAAGGGCAGTGTATAGCCCACAGAACTGGACACCCACAATCTTGTCAAATCTTCAATTCACACATCTCGAGCTATATATTCTGTTCCTGTGTATTCGAGGCGCATACTAGCCTAGCTGCAGCCTCGGATTGGAGATAGGAAACAGAAAATGTTTCAACCAAAAAAATGTGTGAGAAAAAGGGCAGTGTATAGCCCACAGAACTGGACACCCACAATCTTGTCAAATCTTCAATTCACACATCTCGAGATAGATGTTCTGTTTCTGTGTGTTCAATGCACAGTCTAGCCTAGTTGCAGCCTCGGATTGGAGATAGGAAACAGAAAATTTTTCAGCCAAAAAATGTGTGAGAAAAAGGGAGGTGTATAGCCCACAGAACTGGACACCCACAATCTTGTCAAATCTTCAATTCACACATCTCGAGATAGATATTCTGTTTCTGTGAGTTCGATGCACAGTCTAGCCTAGTTGCAGCCTCGGATTGGAGATAGGAAACAGAAAATTTTTCAACCAAAAAAATGTGTGAGAAAAAGGGCAGTGTATAGCCCACAGAACTGGACACCCACAATCTTGTGAAATCTTCAATTCACACATCTCGAGCTAGATATTCTGTTTCTGTGTATTCGAGGCGCATACTAGCCTAGCTGCAGCCTCGGATTGGAGATAGGAAACAGAAAATTTTTCAACCAAAAAAATGTGTGAGAAAAAGGGCAGTGTATAGCCCACAGAACTGGACACCCACAATCTTGTGAAATCTTTAATTCACACATCTCGAGCTAGGTATTCTGTTTCTGTGTGTTCGAGGCGCATACTAGCCTAGCTGCAGCCTCGGATTGGAGATAGGAAACAGAAATTTTTTCAATCAAAAAATGTGTGAGATAAAGGGCAGTGTATAGCCCACAGAACTGGACACCCACAATCTTGTGAAATCTTCAATTCACACATCTCGAGCTAGATATTCTGTTTCTGTGTATTCGAGGCGCATACTAGCCTAGCTGCAGCCTCGGGTTGGAGATAGGAAACAGAAAATTTTTCAACCAAAAAAATGTGTGAGAAAAAGGGCAGTGTGCCCACAGAACTGGACACCCACAATCTTGTCAAATCTTCAATTCACACATCTCGAGCTATATATTCTGTTCCTGTGTATTCGAGGCGCATACTAGCCTAGCTGCAGCCTCGGATTGGAGATAGGAAACAGAAAATTTTTCAACCAAAAAAATGTGTGAGAAAAAGGGCAGTGTATAGCCCACAGAACTGGACACCCACAATCTTGTGAAATCTTCAATTCACACATCTCGAGCTAGATATTCTGTTTCTGTGTATTCGAGGCGCATACTAGCCTAGCTGCAGCCTCGGATTGGAGATAGGAAACAGAAAATTTTTCAACCAAAAAAATGTGTGAGAAAAAGGGCAGTGTGCCCACAGAACTGGACACCCACAATCTTGTCAAATCTTCAATTCACACATCTCGAGCTATATATTCTGTTCCTGTGTATTCGAGGCGCATACTAGCCTAGCTGCAGCCTCGGATTGGAGATAGGAAACAGAAAATTTTTCAACCAAAAAAATGTGTGAGAAAAAGGGCAGTGTATAGCCCACAGAACTGGACACCCACAATCTTGTGAAATCTTTAATTCACACATCTCGAGCTAGGTATTCTGTTTCTGTGTGTTCGAGGCGCATACTAGCCTAGCTGCAGCCTCGGATTGGAGATAGGAAACAGAAATTTTTTCAATCAAAAAATGTGTGAGATAAAGGGCAGTGTATAGCCCACAGAACTGGACACCCACAATCTTGTGAAATCTTCAATTCACACATCTCGAGCTAGATATTCTGTTTCTGTGTATTCGAGGCGCATACTAGCCTAGCTGCAGCCTCGGATTGGAGATAGGAAACAGAAAATTTTTCAACCAAAAAAATGTGTGAGAAAAAGGGCAGTGTATAGCCCACAGAACTGGACACCAACAATCTTGTCATATCTTCAATTCACACATCTCGAGACAGATATTCTGTTTCTGTGAGTTCGATGCACAGTCTAGCCTAGTTGCAGCCTCGGATTGGAGATAGGAAACAGAAAATTTTTCAACCAAAAAAATGTGTGAGAAAAAGGGCAGTGTATAGCCCACAGAACTGGACACCCACAATCTTGTGAAATCTTCAATTCACACATCTCGAGCTAGATATTCTGTTTCTGTGTATTCGAGGCGCATACTAGCCTAGCTGCAGCCTCGGATTGGAGATAGGAAACAGAAAATGTTTCAACCAAAAAAATGTGTGAGAAAAAGGGCAGTGTATAGCCCACAGAACTGGACACCCACAATCTTGTCAAATCTTCAATTCACACATCTCGAGCTATATATTCTGTTCCTGTGTATTCGAGGCGCATACTAGCCTAGCTGCAGCCTCGGATTGGAGATAGGAAACAGAAAATGTTTCAACCAAAAAAATGTGTGAGAAAAAGGGCAGTGTATAGCCCACAGAACTGGACACCCACAATCTTGTCAAATCTTCAATTCACACATCTCGAGATAGATGTTCTGTTTCTGTGTGTTCAATGCACAGTCTAGCCTAGTTGCAGCCTCGGATTGGAGATAGGAAACAGAAAATTTTTCAGCCAAAAAATGTGTGAGAAAAAGGGAGGTGTATAGCCCACAGAACTGGACACCCACAATCTTGTGAAATCTTTAATTCACACACCTCGAGCTAGGTATTCTGTTTCTGTGTGTTCGAGGCGCATACTAGCCTAGCTGCAGCCTCGGATTGGAGATAGGAAACAGAAAATGTTTCAACCAAAAAAATGTGTGAGAAAAAGGGCAGTGTATAGCCCACAGAACTGGACACCCACAATCTTGTCAAATCTTCAATTCACACATCTCGAGATAGATATTCTGTTTCTGTGAGTTCGATGCACAGTCTAGCCTAGTTGCAGCCTCGGATTGGAGATAGGAAACAGAAAATTTTTCAACCAAAAAAATGTGTGAGAAAAAGGGCAGTGTATAGCCCACAGAACTGGACACCCACAATCTTGTGAAATCTTCAATTCACACATCTCGAGCTAGATATTCTGTTTCTGTGTATTCGAGGCGCATACTAGCCTAGCTGCAGCCTCGGATTGGAGATAGGAAACAGAAAATTTTTCAACCAAAAAAATGTGTGAGAAAAAGGGCAGTGTATAGCCCACAGAACTGGACACCCACAATCTTGTCAAATCTTCAATTCACACATCTCGAGCTATATATTCTGTTCCTGTGTATTCGAGGCGCATACTAGCCTAGCTGCAGCCTCGGATTGGAGATAGGAAACAGAAAATTTTTCAACCAAAAAAATGTGTGAGAAAAAGGGCAGTGTATAGCCCACAGAACTGGACACCCACAATCTTGTCATATCTTCAATTCACACATCTCGAGATAGATGTTCTGTTTCTGTGTGTTCGATGCACAGTCTAGCCTAGTTGCAGCCTCGGATTGGAGATAGGAAACAGAAAATTTTTCAACCAAAAAATGTGTGAGAAAAATTACAGTGTATAGCCCACAGAACTGGACACCCACAATCTTGTGAAATCTTCAATTCACACATCTCGAGCTAGATATTCTGTTTCTGTGTATTCGAGGCGCATACTAGCCTAGCTGCAGCCTCGGATTAGAGATAGGAAACAGAAATTTTTTCAACCAAAAAAATGTGTGAGAAAAAGGGCAGTGTATAGCCCACAGAACTGGACACCCACAATCTTGTCAAATCTTCAATTCACACATCTCGAGATAGATGTTCTGTTTCTGTGTGTTCGATGCACAGTCTAGCCTAGTTGCAGCCTCGGATTGGAGATAGGAAACAGAAAATTTTCCAACCAAAAAAATGTGTGAGAAAAAGGGCAGTGTATAGCCCACAGAACTGGACACCCACAATCTTGTGAAATCTTTAATTCACACATCTCGAGCTAGGTATTCTGTTTCTGTGTGTTCGAGGCGCATACTAGCCTAGCTGCAGCCTCGGATTGGAGATAGGAAACAGAAAATTTTTCAACCAAAAAAATGTGTGAGAAAAAGGGCAGTGTATAGCCCACAGAACTGGACACCCACAATCTTGTGAAATCTTCAATTCACACATCTCGAGCTAGATATTCTGTTTCTGTGTATTCGAGGCGCATACTAGCCTAGCTGCAGCCTCGGATTGGAGATACGAAACAGAAAATTTTTCAACCAAAAAATGTGTGAGAAAAAGGGCTATACACTGGGCAGTGTATAGCCCACAGAACTGGACACCCACAATCTTGTGAAATCTCTAATTCACACATCTCGAGCTAGGTATTCTATTTCTGTGTATTCGAGGCGCATACTAGCCTAGCTGCAGAATCGGATTGGTGATAGGAAACAGAAAATTTTTCAACCAAAAAATGTGTTAGAAAAAGGGCAGTGTATAGCCCACAAAACTGGACACCCACAATCTTTTGAAATCCCTAATTCACACATCTCGAGATAGATATTCTGTTTCTGTGTGTTCGAGGCGCATACTAGCCTAGCTGCAGCCTCGGATTGGAGATAGGAAACAGAAAACCAAAAAAATGTGTGAGAAAAATGGCAGTGTATAGCCCACAGAACTGGACACCCACAATCTTGTGAAATCTCTAATTCACACATCTCGAGCTAGATATTCTGTTTCTGTACCCTTGTGTCTGAAAGGATTTACGGATGACTTAGCTGTAGAAGTTCTGAGAGGGGATCTGCTGAGGATCTTATCTGCTAGAAAATACATATTTGGTTGGTTAGTGGCTATGTCGCAGTAGTGATGAGTGCCGACCCGATGCTTCTGTTCTTGCCTTCCAGAGATAAGACTTAATGAGTACTTGATTGGAGCTTCCATAGGAATTGCTGTTCGATGTTATAAGAGTGCTAAAGGACATGGGGTGGTTGGTTGAAAGTAGAAGTTTGGGAGTGGATAAGGCTATGTTTTGGCTTCAATCCCCTCTGGGAATGTAACTCCCGAACATTCCTGAAGGATGGAAGATTAAGTCCAGATGTATATGTAGATGTAGTCACTATAGAATATCTGCGTATAAATTAAGAAATTTAACTTTTTTCAAGCATTTTTCTTTTATTTAACACTTCACTATCAAAGCTACTTAGGTACTAGGAATCATCACGTTCTTAACGGATCAGTTTACCGGAAACTAGTCCACCAGACAGCAATTCACCGGACAACAATTTGCCAGAGACCAATCCACTGTTTAACAGTCCACCGGAAACTAGTCCACCGGATACCAGTCCTCCGTTGATCAATCCAGCGTTGATGAGTCCACCATTGATCAGTCCACTGGATACCAATCCATTGGAGATCAATCCACCATTGATGAGCCCGCCATTGATGAGTCCACCATTGATGAGTCCACCAGATACCAATCCATTGGAAATCAGTCCATTCGATACCAATCCACTGCTAAGAGTCAGTGGAGCTGCAATAGTTGCGCCCAAAGCAACTGGGGCAGTTCGGACAACATTCACAGTTGGTGCTGCTACAACAGCTGGGGCAGCAGCAATGCTCAGGGATGGAGCAAGTACTCCTGGCTTAGCGAAGGCAGCGGCAATAACGCAGAAGAAGGCCAACTGGAAGGATAAATTGTTATAAAAATCAAAGGTATTCCAGAACTGTTGAGTCCTCTTACGTATTTGAACATGATGATGGTTGAGGTGGTGTTTCCTTGGAGGGCTAATGAAAACTGTAATTGAAGGCTGACGAGTGTCTGATGCTTAACTCAAAGATTGTCTCCCGTTTTATAGCAAAGATGCAAATGACTTCCCATGTGGAACCTTATACGACCCACCTAGCCCACTAGTATCTGTGGTAGGGTAGGCAACCACTATAAGGTGTTGCAAGCAAAAATGTGGCGAAAGACATGGTGGTAACACCCTTCACTTGAAGTGCGTGGTTTTTCTTTCAGCCAAGCCAGGTAATAGATATGGGTTGTGTGTGCGCCCTTTTGCAACAACGCATAAACCAAATGCTATACGAAGATGGAGTTACATAAAGTGAATAAGTACATAGACCTGTACGTTTAACCTGGTTGGAGTATATTCGTCCTTAAAGAACTATGTAGTACCTAAAATATTTTCAGTATTCGATGACGGATTCATCTTCCAGAGATGATTTGTATAGTATCTGTGTAAGGAAGCGAAGAACCAACTCCATGTATGGACAAAATGAATTTCATACAATGCACCTTATCCAGTCTGGTGGATAGGTGGATTTCCTGAAAGACGTTTACTTAAGAAATTAGATATTATATGCAAAGAAATGCTTTCACTGTTTATCAGAAACAGAATACAGAATGCTATTGGGATGGAATTCGGCTTCTAGTCCTTAGAGCACACCTACTTATAGAGAATTTTTCAGTAAGGACATAACAATTTTGTACTTAAACAAAACACAGAATCATTGAGCCATATCGCGTTGCAATTTTTTTTTGTATAGTACACATAATATATTTATGAAGTTCAACCTTGTTCTTATGAATACTGCGAACACGATTACAGAGGCAATTTTACAAAACTCTTCGACAAATATCGGCAATCTTGCATTCTATACTGGTCCTGAGCTCCTCTAAAGACAGAAATCCCTTGGCATACTTACCTTCTACCTTCTTTATTTGCAAAATGATCTCAGTTGCTTGATACATATTTAATTTAGATTATCTGTTTGGTTTTTACTGACTTTTTTGTGATTTGTTGCACTATTGTCGTCTAGCTCATCTGATGGCATATCACTGACTATTCTACGCCGACCACGCCCCCTAGACTCTTGGAAGATTCTGTCCGCATAACTTTTCAGCACTATGTGGCTATTCAAGGCTATTATGAGTAGCGCCACGGTTCGGTTATAACCATAAAGTGCGATATTCCTCCAAGATAACGTTCTAACGCTTCCGTAGCCTTGAGTATACCCAAAACAGCCGATTGAAACACAATTCACGTATCCACACAGTTAAATGCATTTTTAGTCATCGAGTAGGTGCCATCCAGTGTCAGATAATAATTAACCTGTCCACCAAACTCAGAAACAGTTACTATGGAAAAAGAATAACTTTGTATCTATGAAGTATTTTTAATTTTCACATTCTAAAGCAATGACTCTTCGAGAGGTGTTTAGTCACCAGAGGCAATATAATCCGAATAAACAGCAGTAAACGGGGCACGTTTGAGCGGCATTTCATATGCATTGCTCGGTGTTATAATGGTTGTTAGACATTAAAATTTTATAGACTATTTAGTCTGCAATTTGCTAACTTAATATCAGTCGTTTCTTACATCGCCACTTCGTTATATAATAAGAGCAATGCATCATGCATGATACGTTCATAAAGTATCCATAAATAGAGGTTCCATCGTGATGTGGGCTACAAAGAGGATACACCCAGCAGCAAGGATCAACGCACATCTATTTATAAATCCAACGTTTCCCCCGCCAAAGCATAAAACCCTCTTTGTCTGTACAGACCCGTTTAATGATTCCAAAATGGTCTCACAGCACCTACCGCAGTCCTAATTTGTTTCACAAATTGTAGTTTCCTAAAAGAGGTGTTTTCGAGTGTTTTTTAACTGCCTGGCGATACATGCATACTTTTAAACACTTACCGTATACCACTGGAATTTTAATTAAGACTATGTTTATAGGATTTAGGTAAGACCAGGATTTAGGAGTAATTATTCGGAAAAAACAAAGCGAAACCCATTTCATAAGATCCGTGACATTTATGTTTGAAAAAAAAACCTCTAACTAAATTCATATCACATGTAGACGCTAGTCAAAAACGTTGATCTAATTTCAATCCTCGAATTAATATGCATCGTGCGTTCGAGATGAAAAGTATCAGATTCAAATTTCGCGAGTTCGTGAGTAAAATGCTCCATTTCATTGGACGGCTTTGCAAATATTCTATGTAACCTTGGGGCTTTCCAGAGCTCAATTCAAACATAAAATTCTCGACGCGAATTGAAATTGGTTTTATGTAAGAAGCTCTGATTGAATTTCAGTATGGAAAATGCATAACGAGCTGCACTTACTCGTATGTTGGGCTTGAAAGCTGAAACCTATTCAAGTTTTTGAAATGCAATTTGAAAAGATAGGATGTGAGGATCGTCCTCATTACTCAGGTCAGCCTCATACACACAACTGGAGTATGGAGTTTTGAATCGCAGATCTTCGAGTAGTACTGTCAGTATAAGCCATGTTGTCGACTAAGTCCAGTTCTAAGTCTGAGAATGTCTCCTCAAAATCTTTGCTAACAGCAGTCTCACTCGGTGCCTGATACCTGAAAGAGTATGAAAATAGAAATTGTAACTCGTTAGTCCATGGCAGGATCGGACCTTCTGAAGCCACTAGTTTTGGATATGAAATTCAAGGTGATTTTGGGGGGTGTTTTAGCTAGCTCGTAGAGTTGGTCTAAAAATGTTTTCCCGAAGGATTCTGATTCTGCTAAGACTAAGGAAGTCGCAGAGGAAGTGCGTCGTGTCTATCTCTACCTAAGTGTCGCCGCAGAATCTCATTCTACTGAGGTGGGCCGCCATTGGATTGCCGCCTGTGAGGAAGAGGATGAGAATGGTTAGATGTGTTATTTTGAGAGATAGAAGCTCTCTGGTCCTTTTTTTTATATTGGGCCCAAAGTAGCCTCGAAACATGGCGGAAGGAGAGTGCGCTCCACCTAGCGTTGGCCATGTTACGGAAGTCCGTTCCTGGAGGAAAGATAAATTAAGTATTCATCCAGCGCTGTAAGCAAATAATTGAACTAAAAATATAGACGGAGACGATCTTTATTTCCAACAGACTGGAGCTACGAGTCACACAGCACGTGCAGACAATTTGGTACGGCGGTCTACTTTAAGTCTCCACGTCGATATATTTCATGGTTTGGTTACATAAAATAGCCGAATATGTTGATCATGCAATTTAACACCTTTCTTTGGAATTTTTTGAAAAGTAAAGTTTATGTGGCTAAGCCAACAACTATTTCACAGAGGAAACAAATCAAAGATGATGAACTCAATGCAGTACTGTGTGAGGATGTCCTTGAAGATTTGGATGTACCTATGCAACGGATTTTCCTTTCGAGGGTCAAAAACTTAATGATTTTCGTTATAACTCTCGTCATGATGCCAGCCCGTTCATCATTGGTAAACCCATATCAAAGAATCTTTTATCAAAGTAAGCCCCAACTTCAAGAGTTGCTTCGAATTTTATTAATGAAGGCTTTTTCAATAGGGACATAACAATTTTGTGTTTTAATAGAAAAGCAGTTTTAAACTTTTTTTTTTATTCGTTAATGCTATAAAGTCAGTCAAGGTTTAAATTTTTGCTGTCTTGAAGTATGTGAACAAGCAATCTTTGGAAATTTCTGAAAAATTATAATAAAAACCATCTCTCTTAGCAGATTGCATATCAGGTCTATAATAGGTGTCTTCTCTGGACATTTACTTATAGAAAAGTGTGGATTTATGAGATTTTCGAAAAAGTTACAGGGATAAAAAGGAAGAGGAATTTATACTCTATTTTGTCTGGATCTGCACCGTTCTCTTCTTCATTTGATATCTTTCTTCGCCAGAAATGTCAATAGCTTCGCTTATCGCAATCGTTCTGCCATAACATCAGGACACCTAGTACGATACTCAGTCACAAATACAAGAATAAATATTTGTTTGAATCACACTCACACCCATTTCACAAGAAATTGTGTTTGAGAAGCTTTTGTATTTCAGTATTACTTCCAGATGTTTGTCAAATGTTTGCAAGAGATCAGACGTAGTATGGAACTCAAGGCTCTGAACTCTGATAACCATTCAGCCAGGGTAGTTTTAGCTCAACGAAACATTTAACCATGAAACCTAAGAGACCACATTGAGGTTAATTCAGATCTCTAATCTAATGTTTGGCTAGTCGTTGAGAGCTCCAATAGAGAGCAAACGTCGGTCTGCATCTCGTGTAGAGTTTCCTTTCAATATGGTATCCAAACTTCACATTTCAAACAGATTCCTCTGTTGTACAAATCACATTTCGACTGGATATAGTGTCCCCAGAAACAGGACGAGTAGATCGATTAAAAGAAGATTGCAGGCTCAATGAGTAGTTAGGTCTTGACCTAGCCTTGGACTCTAAGGATTTGGATTTATTTGACAGAAATTTACTTCCTTATGCTTCTGGTTGAGCCTTGCGCCTACACCTTAACAATGTCCGAAGCCATCTCTGAGTCTGCGTTCTGTAGACTACAAAAGTAAGGAGAGGCCAACTGGGATTTCAAAATATTAAAACAAATATTTTCAAAACAACAATCACAAAATATATTTTCGTTCATAAAAAGGGAACACAACAAGGTAGAGTAAAAAAAAAATAATAAAATCAAGGCGAAGAGGTCAGTTCAAGTATCCAGCTATAGGGCTTTACTCCTAGAACAGGATTTCAGCGGCTGCAGCAGATCCTATCGCCGGTGCAACTGGAGCTACTGGGGCGACTGCTGGTGCGGCATACACAGCCGGATAGGCAGCGGAGTGGGCAATCGAGTGGGCATTGTAACTGCTTGCATATGGTGCGACCACTGGTGCAGCAGCATAAGCTGCGGCGTAAGGCGCTGCAGCGACCAACGGCGCTGAGTAGGCGAAAGGAGCCACAACAGCTGGCTTGGCAGCAACGCACGCGACGATCACCATCAGGCACAGGACAATCTGAAATTTTCGAATAACGATTATGTTCACCGTTCACAGGAGCACCGCCATCGTTTCTAATCCTCTTTTGAGTGAGACTTACGAATTTGAACATTTTATGGCTTTAATGAATTTTTTTTTGTTGACTGTCTTAATTTTAGCGAGTATCTGCGATTGGGAATTCACAGCGACACTCGTTTATATACCTCACATAGCTGGCTGGCTTCTTGGCACGTTGACAATAACCAACAAAACGCGTCTTCGCAATTAGGTATGCAAGTGGCGCACGCAATCGGCCGAATGCCTAAAAGAGATAAACGTCAAAGTCGAAGCGTTTCAGCCAAATGGATTTGTTCATTTTTCCTTGAGCCACCCCCGTCCGAGTGGCTTCATTGACTTATTCGTTCTGATTTACACTTCTATAGCCTTCGACAGAATTGGCTTGGCTAAATCACGTGTTTGTACAGGGGGTGTACGCACGGTGTACGTGAGTGTTGGCCAATAACAATGGGCTATAGTTGGGCATGGAATTCGGGTATAAAAGCGACTGGGATTGTAGTGGACAGACATCACTTCTAAGAATCAGCTCTTCCTAGAACGACCAAAACAGCACTAAAAACAATAACTCATCATGTCGAAATTCGTAAGTTGTACTCGAAATGGATATCGGCAGGATGTGCAAGGATAACTATTTGTTTTTTGGTTTTTTTTTTCTAGTTCCCTATCTGCTTGTTGGCTATCATTGCCGTTGTAGCCGCTAAGCCAGCAGTAATTGCTCCACTCGCCTACTCAGCATACTCATCACCTTTGGTCGCTTCGCCCTACACTGCCGCCTATACCGCTCCATACGCCGCCGCTGCCTATTCAGCTCCTTATGCCGCCTACTCAGCCTATCCATACGCATCAGCCTACTCAGCATACCCATATGCTGCTGCCGCTTACTTCCGTTAAGCGGTCGAAGACTCGACTGTAACACTGCGACCTGACCTATGCTACTTACAACTTTCTGCTGTTTCTCTCACCGTATCCGGGGAAGCTCTTTTGATTCGTTGAAATGTGTTCTCTCTCGATTTTTTTTTAAACTTTTTAGTTTTTTGTGGTTTAGCCTTTTTATTTACACTCAATAAAATCTTGTATTTTTGAGCCTGAAGCTGATGGTGTTTTTTTCCTTACAACGATCGTATTTCAAACAAGCGTTTTCCAAGTTTGAGAAGATCTTCAAAAACTACACTCCGATAAAATATGGTTAGCAAGCACATAAACCAGTAGGTATTCTGTAAAGGTGATATGTTAGCATGTTTAACAACCAATTACTAAGGTTCTTGTACGAAACTGTCTCTTCAACTCATGAGCTAGAACTTAGTTCTCATTTTAACTGAAAGAGAAATGATTGGCTTAAACGTGAAATCATGTCTTAAATGATTTCTTCGTCGGCCTGTAGATGTAGGTGTAGATCTAGGCGGGTATAGAAGCTGGTAGCTGCACAACTGATCTTGTAGTCCAAAATCTTTTTACAATGAAACTCCTGCCCAATGCTAAGTACCACTCTCCTCAAGACCCACTACGATCTCTAGGTAATACCTGAATAACATGAGGAAAGCTCGCTACAGATACTGTCGACAAATTCTCATAAGCCACAGATTTTTCAGAGCTCGTCGATCCACTTATTCTTGAACTGTTAATAGAATACCCTTCTTGTGAAAGTAATGTCGAGAAATGAAATGGTACAAGTACAAGTGTATCTTCGTCACGATCTTCTCGTTTTCGATCCAGAGACACTTTGCTTGCTGCGGTCCTTCGGCATTCCAGGTACACCTGTTCTTTGCCTACGTCGTCTCATTGTAAATGGCACCTATTTGTCTTTAAGTTTTGATATAAACAAAATTACAACATTATTCACAGTCAAGTATTGCCCGTTCCAACATTAGGAGTTAAGAGTGAACGGATACTTGAAGTTGACAACCGACATTGTCTTCACCTGACGACAGTTCAGGAATATCCAAACCTAAATCTTACAGGTTTTGCTTGAGCTGGTACCTTTTTTCTTGGATAAGGAAACGCACACTGTAACACTGGAACTGGAACTTTAATTATTTCACTTCAACAGCTTCGACTTTCAACAACAACAACTATGTACCTTTTGAAGTATCTTAGCAATCTTTACAAGACCCGTGGACAGTGGTCTTAGCGTACTTGAAAAATACAAAGAAGTTCGCTGATTTCTTACAGACGCTCAGAAGTATTCATGCATCCTTTCAAGACACCCAATCGTAAATGGAGACCTTAACAAATGAAGTGAAGCAGCTTCGAGTCAGGAAAGCCATCACCTGAACCTTGTCTGACTATTTCATTCCCATGACCATTTTTCATTACATTTATCCATCAAGACCGATGTCTTTCTGCGTAAAACACCAGACTTTTGAATGGTTTTGGTTTAAATAAATACTTGGCACAACAGATCGATGGGACCCAAGGCCTAGCTTTCTCGAGACAGTTGTACTCTAGGATGTTTGTCAGACGCTCGCGAGAGGTACGCGAAAAACTTTTAGGTGTTCCCCGACTGGGATTCGAACCTCGAACCCCTTGCTCCATAGTCCAACGCACTAACCACTGAGCCACGGCGCCCACGTTTTGGCGTTTTGGTTTAAGCCGTGAAAATTTGACTAAGACCCAATTCAGGCTTTACATATCCAGAAACAGCCTCTGTTTACCCCAGTCAAGGTCTGGAGTCTCATTTATCCTATCTTGTCTAAGAGAGACAGACATATAGTCAAAAGTCGGGATGGTAATGCCCAAGACATATTTTTTCCTTTAAAGCTTACGTTCGGTACTGAAAACTGTCTTCCCTTCTCCATCGGAGGGAGGGAATACATGCCTGATAACAACCTTGAATCAGTATAGAAGCTAGACCAGGCTGAGCCTGTGTGAGCAGACCAAACTCTAGACATTTTGATTTGTTTCAAACTTTTCACTAGAAATGTGGTATTTTGTATGAGTTTTCAAAATCGAATAAGTCGGTTCTGTTCAGGGCTAAACTTAAACTTGTTCAAAGCTCAGATGAAGCTGTGATGGATTTGTCTAACTCCTCCGTATCGTAAATAGTTGGTTTTGTGTGGGTTTCTCGATTGTGCAAGGTTGTAGCTTACCACTCGATTCGGAACCTCTGGTAGAGCTCTCGAGTAAGTAATCGACTTGAGGTACAGAATAGACTTTAAGGTTAGGTTTGTACTGTCCTACGAAGAAGCCTTTAAGCTGTTGTAGTGCAAATTTCTTTTCAAACTGGAACTGTTTAAGATACGATATTTATACAACATCATTGAGAATTGTCTAAATCATGGGACATTTTCCCAGTGAGCTACACGAAATTAGTGTTCCCAATCAATATTCAGTTCTGTAGCGTGCAGCCAGTTGATATCCAAGTAAGACTCTGCTCTTATGATCTCAGATTCTGAGCTGGCTCCAACTATTTCTTCTCCAGATTCGTTGCCTACAACTCCGTAGTAAGAAGGTATCCCATCAAATTTTAGCTTGTTATGTCTAGCTAGTGGTTGCAGGGGATCGTACTAGAATTTAACTGACATTGAGCCCACCACTTGGAAGATAGTGTTTTAAACTCTGTCTGGCTGTCAGATAAGATGTATATGCTAGCATACTTCATACTCTTTTGAAAGCTTAACCCACTGTACCTATAGCTCTTAATAAAATTAACTTTAGGCTGAGTTAACTTAAAGACAAGTTGGACCCAAAGATGACAGCTCCAACTCTAGATTCCATTTTCGGTGAACTAATCTGGACTCTTAGGTCAGTTTTCACTGTGAAATATTTCTATCCCAACTAACCTCCCGAAGCAGGGTTCTTCACCTATATGCTCGGGTATAGTACAAAATATTCGCATCCCTTCTAGGAGTACATCGCTTATTGTACTTATATTGTGATACCACATATAGCAACCGTCTTCATAATGGAGATTCTTAGCTCTCAAAGCTCAAAACCAGCATGTAATGCTGTTGTAAGGCATATTCGCTTATCACCTGAAATACCAAGATAGCCAATTCTTGCACCTTCTGTATAAAGATTTCTGCTGCACTTTCTTGATCTTTGACCACCAGATGATACCCTCATACAAGATGTGTATTTCTTCATCACTATGACCTCACATGGTGTCATATAGAGTCCTACTGCCCCACATAGGCCTAGTGGCACATTGAGTGACGGACTTGATATGACAATTTGTTACTATTCTTCCAGATTGTATAAAGTATTCCTTAAGATTGAAGGGCTACACAGATTACATAAGATCTGTCCATCATGTTATCCCTAAGAGAATGTCACTCTAAAGAAGATTGGTTTTCCATCCCTAAATGTTTTATTGTGGATTCCGAACTTGATGTAAATCCAAAATTTCACATCTACCTGGGACTGTGTTCCCACCGAAATCATAAGGTCCCAAAGGTATGCTTTTGTAGGTACACAAACAGGGAACCCATCCTTTCCATTTCTAAAGGAAAGCACAGCGCACCAAGGTGGTCTATGCCAGGTACCATAACCCCCAATCCATGTATCTATTCGTTTCCCTACAGCCATTTGGCCCACTCTTACATAACCCAAGTCAATTTCGAATTCCCCAGTGCGACCCTGACTAGGTCCGGAAAGTTTGGCCTTCATTTGACTGTCTCTTAGCATAAATCAGAAGCCCTTTGCTCCCATTTCTCACAAAAACCGGCTTGTTACACAATCCCCTCACCGGTAATTATGGCCAAATTAACATTCTAAGACGTCCGTCCACTAACGCCCCGCCGCCAGATACACATTTAAACGCACACCCCACGTTCGATAAGAATTGAATTTTGGCCAACGGATGGCTTTATGGTTTCTTGGTTTATTTTCGTCTAGTAATTGTCATCGGAATTACCAACGGCTAAGTTTTTTATGTGGCCAAGAGGGGCGAGCCGGAGCAGGGCGACCAACATACTGTCCAGTCCACTAGAAATTCATTATTCAAATCGACGAAGCTCAGAAGAATTTCTCAATGTGACCGTGAGATCGTACGTGATCGAGCATTAATGATACGTCATTATTAAATCGAATCGCATCGGTACGCGAATTCACTATCAAGGATACATCAGCGACGGCCATAAAATATCCGATACGGTATATAAAGGGAGGAGTCACGAGCAGACCACATAGCATTCCATTTGTAGCTTTTGCCTGGGAAGCAATTTTAACAAAAAAACAACAAAACTCTTCAACATGTTCAAATTAGTAAGTTGGGCGGGACGAAGGATTTGGCATGGGGACAGGATCTAATTTTTTTGTTTTCTTTTTGCAGTTCGCTCTCTGTATGATGGCCGTGTTCGCCTGCGCCGCCGCTAAGCCTGGTATCCTAGCCGCGGCTCCTTTGGCTTACTCCGCACAATATCTTGGAGCATCTCCACTTGCCTATACCGCCGGATATGCACCAGTGGTCGCTCCTTATGCATCCAGCTACACTGCCAACTCGGTTGTCCATTCTGCTGCCTATCCAGCTGCCTACGCATCTCCATTCGCTTACAGTGCTCCAGTTGCTGCTCCACTTGCATACAGTGCTCCAGTTGCCGCTCCACTTGCATACAGTGCTCCAGTTGCTGCTCCTTTCGCCTATGCCCGTGCTCTTCCATATGCTCGCGCCGTGCCAGTTGCTCCAGTGGCTCCGGTCGCTGCCATTGCTCCAGTCGCTCAAGTGGCTCCAGTCGCTCCTGTTGTATTGAAGAAGTAAACGAGTGTGTCAAGTGCAATTTCGTATTAAAAAGTTGAAGAGTCATTGAAGTGCAAAAGAAAAGTTTTTTTTTTTTTTTTTTAATATTTCTCCCATCTGGGATAAGCCAAGTGCCCAGCCCCACCACGATAAACGCGTTCGCATTCCACAGAACCAGAGGCTCTTGCAAATGTCAATGAACAACTAATGTTCTGGTGCTGATTCGGATTCATTGTACTGTCCGCATTGTTCTGCTCTCCACTGTAATGCAGTTTTAATTGTTACTATCAGCGCGTATCTGCGACCAGAAGGAGGAGTATCGCGGGATCTGGTAATGGTGCTGAATCTTAATTGTTTGGACACTGTTCGACCGTCTGAGTGTTCCGAGATACTGAAGGCATTTGCGAGTACGCCGTGGTGCTCCATTCGTGTGGAAGAAAGTTATGTGTGAGATATTGTAATTCGCTTTGTTTTGTCGCCCCCGGGATGGCAGTGGAAAATTTCTGAGACTGAAGCAGCGGGCTTTAAAAAAATTCCTGAATTATGGTAATGTCCGTGGTAGTTTTGTAGCAAATTTTTGGAGTGTAGTGACCTGAATAGCGGCAGCTCTTTAGAAGGACTTAAACCTTAAATTGTTGAGAAATAAAAGGACTCGTATCTTTACTAAGTCGATGTCAAGGAACAGGATGTGGGACTAGATCTGTAGATCTCAGATGATTTGTTCGTTAGGTCGTAGTTGTCTTGAATTCATTTCATGTTCGGTTCCTATCAATGGCCACAAGGTTTTGAATTACTCGCACAATCGTTCAAGAGCCTTTCCTATCGAATGAGTCTAACGTCATCTCAGCTTCCTTGCTTGATCTTCAACAGTCAGACAAACCCATTTGGTTGGTTAGGGTGCGTTGATGATTTCGATAGAAAGGACTTTTGCTTTGGCACAAGACCAACTGTTAATAGCATAAACCAATCCTTCGCTTCTGTGTATGTATGCCACTCTGAAGGACTGAGCTTAGTAGGTCTCCATGGCGACGTCTTCATGACAAAGTCTTCAGGACATAGGGGAACATTGAGTCCCCTTTCAGCAGTCCTACACACTAGCCATAGATCAGATGATGGTTCCTCCATATACAGAGCCCAACATCCAGAACCGAATCTTCTCATTACCATCAAATGGCCTAATATGTCCTAATGAATACCTCTTCTGAATATCACGTCTAAGACCCATTTATTGTGGGACATCTGACGACATTTTGCGAGGCACTCATCGGTATGAATCAATGTGACTTACAGTCCGACAGATCGGCTAGAGACTAAATATGGTCAACAGCTGAATCTCCAATAGAAATTCACTAATACAGAGGAAACTCCTTCAAACTGCTGCCCAAGTCCTGCCCAAGCTGCCCAAGTCCTCCGAGATCAATCTGCCGAAGATAATCTTGGAGGGTTATCTCGATCTAGGATATATCCCAAACCCAGCCATGCTTAACCGAGAGTATAACTTCAAACAAAAGACTTCTTCCAGTTACCGGAGAGCCTGCTAAGGATTTCGTGACTTTTTGTTTCCAAGAAATTGCATGGACAACAGAATTTGTACGAAAATTTCTGGCAAATTCATCACGTCCAGGTGTCCCTTAGGGCATTCGGTTCCAATTGCAGTATTGATCCAAATTTGTTCGCCTAGTAGCTGGTGAACATGTTTCCAAATATATTCGCCATTGTCTCTCTTAGCAGACAGAATTGGGCAAAGAACAAGCAGAACTCGATGGATCCGACACAGGTATGTTTGCAGTCTCTCCTGCCGTAACGAAGGTTATGGCTATTTGTAAAGCCTTTGACTGACAGACGGTATCCGATACGGGGATCGTCATTTACAACGACAGTCAAGGGCTATTTAAGCACTCGAATCAGAAATAGTATGACTAACAACTGTAATCTCACTCTGCGCTGGGTTCCTGACCATTTGAATGTCCACGAACGCTGTAAGGCTGGCAAACTAGCCAGAAGCGTCAGAAAAAAGAACTTCTGACTGACAAAGGGGGGCTCCATCTACCCACCACTTCCCTATTTCATTGGGAAAGTGTTGCATATTTGTAAAAAGATGTTCCTGGAAAATTATATCAAGGGCAAGAGCTTGGAAACGACTTGGAATTGTCGGGCAAAATGGGATGAGTTCAGGATGGAACCTGCAGAATGACAGTACTTTCTATTTGTGTACATAAATATATAGAAGGAACTATAAGGGATGCCTAGTACTGGCCAATGCCTTTTCAACGATCTAAGCACCGCCTTCTCGGCTAAGATTAGATCCTTCATACAAAGGAACGGTTCCCAGAGTAAGAGTGTGATCCACCCACCACATAATGGCAGCACAATGGACCTTCTCTGGTCTATGCGCATCCGTATCGAGAGGTGGTATTAACCAACAAACCAACCATCTACAAAGGATTTCTCTAGGACTTCTTGACTTCGGACAGGAGGCACTAGAACCATTTCAATTGCTTGGAGGTTCCATAATACATTTCCCATAGTAGCACGGTCTGCTATCATCGTAAATCTTTGGATCTCAGAAGCTACCTAAGCAATGGAATACAAATAACACTATCTAAGCCATAAGTATGTCTTTGAATACAACTAATGCCAAAAGTCATCAGCACCGAACCACTCCTATGTCGTCGAAGCCATTAACCGGAAAACTGTCAGATTATAAAACAATTGAACGTAATAGCCCGCACATGTGGTTGCAGCAAGTCTCCTCAGCGCACCGTATCCAATTCTATTTACAAATTAGCAACCGCATTGCCTGTGACAATAATTGCTCCTTTGCACGTAATATAGGCCAAACGGCGTTCAATTGCCTTTAATACAATCGTCTTGGCCAAACCAGTTCCTTTCTAAATCGCCCAAACCTTTCAGTTTTCTCTCCCGTGAACCGTCTCAAGCGCAGCTTATGCAATCGCCTACCTCCTCCTTGTGTCCTCATTCAACGATCACTGTGCGATCGCAGCCACTAACTCCATCCGAATTCACTTTCAACGACCTCGAATTAGGCAGGAATTAAAATTAACATAATTTCACTATCAGCATTCTTTTGGCCGGAACGCGTTTCTTTACTCATCGCGATCGTTCGAACGATCATCACATATAGTAGCCACGTAACGATTGTGGCATATTTGTCAAAGTAGTTAGCCATTAATAATTTTTTTTGGTTTCGTTTTTATGAACGTACTACGCAGTCGCGTGTGACGAACGATCTTGTCGCTTCCATCGGATGTGTCGCGATTGCGATCGGTATGGGGCTTCTGTTCAAAGCAGCGCCGATCTTGAAGTACCGGCCGTTTGCGGTCGATAAATTAATGATCGGCTGCTGACTGAACCATGTTGTTGTTCCCCTCGATTAGGAGAATCGAAAATGAGACGGACACACACTGTTTTCAATTTTTATGAAAAAAAATTCAAAAATTCATTTGCATTCCATAATTAATGTGAACTGACGCCCCAGGAGGCCCGGGGCATGGCTATTTGAAACTGATAGGCCCACTGACGGCAACGACGACGGTGAGTCTGGTGGCTGCAGATACAGAATCAATAAAGTGTGAGGTTCTACGAGACTAGAACAGTGGGCTTGTTGTAGAGGGGCTCGAGTTGTTCAAGACATGAACTGGTCTCTGACTGGTTTAAATGTGGCACAGCGGAGTTATAGAAGCGGACCTGGTTTGGAAGATTTTGTAATTAGAATCTATTGAGTGACAGACTAATTCAAGGACTTACTGCTGTGAGTATCTGTGTTTGAGAAAAGCCGTGTGACGCAGGGGCATGAACTCTATCAAAGTCGAGTGTAAATATTCATAATCGTGACAGGCTTTAGTAGTTTCTTTCTTTTTTTTACTTTGAAGTTGATATTTGCATATAATTCGATAGAAAATGAAATCACGCGATCAAACTAGTCTTGGCAGGGGCTGGGAGTACTTGGTTCTTGCAATTATTGTAATGAATTGGATTTAGAAGTGGAAGTGACATCTATGTTTGCCTGGGCGAACTCATTCCACTTTCTCTTCAGATGTACAAGGATGTAGGAGTTCTTCCTGTCAGAGCTGAAATATGTGTCCATATGCACTTTGAATGAAGCAGATGGGTACCAGGAGAGAGATTTCAGAAAATAAAGTCGAAAATTTATGAAATTAAAGATTTCAATAGATTGTGGGTGTCCAGTTCTGTGGGCTATACACTGCCCTTTTTCTCACACATTTTTTGGTTGAAAAATTTTATGTATCCTACCACCATTTCGAAGCTGGAGCTGAGCTACTTTGCGCCTCGAACACACAGAAACAGAATATCTAGCTCGAGATGTGTGAATTAAAGACTTCACAAGATTGTGGGAGTCTAGTTCTGTGGGCTATACACTGCCCTTTCTCTCACACATTTTTTGGTTGAAAATTTTTCTGTTTCTTTTTTTCATTTCGAGGCTGCAGCAAGCCTACCATGCACCTCAAATACACAGAAACAGAATATATAGCTCGAGATGTGTGAATTAAAGATTTCACAAGATTGTGGGTGTCTAGTTCTGTGGGCTAAGCACTGCCCTTTTCCTCACACATTTTTAGGCTGAAAAATTTTCTGTTTCCTATTTCCATTTCGAGGCTGCAGCAAGGCTAGCATGCGCCTCAAATACACAGAAACAGAATATCTAGCTCGAGATGTGTGAATTAAAGATTTCACAAGATTCTGGGTGTCTAGTTCTGTGGGCTATACACTGCCCTTTTTCTCACACATTTCTTAGTTAAAAATTTTTCTGTTTCTTTTTTTCATTTAGAGGCTGCAGCAAGGCTAGCATGCACCCCAAATACACTGAAACAGAATATCTAGCTCGAGATCTGTGAATTAAAGATTTCACAAGATTGTGGGTGTCTAGTTCTGTGGGCTATACACTGCCCTTTTCTCACACAATTTTTGGTTGAAAATTTTTCTGTTTCCTATCACCATTTCGAGGCTGCAGCAAGGCTAGTATGCGCCTCGAATACACAGAAACAGAATATCTAGCTCGAGATGTGTGAATTAAAGACTTCACAAGATTGTGGGTGTCTAGTTCTGTTTGCTATACACTGCCCTTTTTCTCCCACATTTTTTGGTTGAAAATTTTTTTTTTTCCTATCACCATTTCGAGGCTGCAGCAAGGCTAGCATGCGCCTCAAATACACAGAAACAGAATATCTAGCTCGAGATGTGTGAATTAGAGATTTCACAAGATTGTGGGAGTCCAGTTCTGTGGGCTATACACTGCCCTTTTTCTCACACATTTCTTGGTTGACAATTTTTCTGTTTCCTATCACCATATCGAGGCTGCAGCAAGGCTAGTATGCGCCTCGAATGCACAGAAACAGAATATCTAGCTCGAGATGTGTGAATTAAAGATTTCACGAGATTCTGGGTGTCTAGTTCTGTGGGCTATACACTGCCCTTTTTCTCACACATTTTTTGGTTGAAAATTTTTCTGTTTCTTTTTTTCATTTCGAGGCTGCAGCAAGGCTAGCATGCACCCCAAATACACTGAAACAGAATATCTAGCTCGAGATGTGTGAATTAAAGATTTCACAAGATTGTGGGTGTCTAGTTCTGTGGGCTATACACTGCCCTTTTCTCACACAATTTTTGGTTGAAAATTTTTCTATTCCCTAGCACCATTTCGAGGCTGCAGCAAGGCTTCTTTGCGCCTCAAATACACAGAAACAGAATATCTAGCTCGAGATGTGTGAATTAGAGATTTCACAAGATCGTGGGTGTCTAGTTCTGTGGGCTAAACACTGCCCTTTTTCTCACACATTTTTTGGTTGAAAAATTTTCTGTTTCCTATTTCCATTTCGGGGCTGCAGCAAGGCTAGCATGCACCCCAAATACACTGAAACAGAATATCTAGCTCGAGATGTGTGAATTAAAGATTTCACAAGATTGTGGGTGTCTAGTTCTGTGGGCTATACACTGCCCTTTTCTCACACAATTTTTGGTTGAAAATTTTTCTATTCCCTAGCACCATTTCGAGGCTGCAGCAAGGCTTCTTTGCGCCTCAAATACACAGAAACAGAATATCTAGCTCGAGATGTGTGAATTAGAGATTTCACAAGATCGTGGGTGTCTAGTTCTGTGGGCTAAACACTGCCCTTTTTCTCACACATTTTTTGGTTGAAAAATTTTCTGTTTCCTATTTCCATTTCGGGGCTGCAGCAAGGCTAGCATGCACCCCAAATACACTGAAACAGAATATCTAGCTCGAGATGTGTGAATTAGAGATTTCACAAGATTGTGGGAGTCTAGTTCTGTGGGCTATACACTGCCCTTTTTCTCCCACATTTTTTGGTTGAAAAATTTTATGTTTCCTAACACCATTTCAAAGCTGGAGATGAGCTACTTTGCGCCTCGAACACACAGAAACAGAATATCTAGCTCGAGATGTGTGAATTAAAGACTTCACAAGATTGTGGGTGTCTAGTTCTGTGGGCTATACACTGCCCTTTTCTCACACAATTTTTGGTTGAAAATTTTTCTATTTCCTATTTCCATTTCGGGGCTGCAGCAAGGCTAGCATGCACCTCAAATACACAGAAACAGAATATCTAGCTCGAGATGTGTGAATTAGAGATTTCACAAGATCGGCGGTGTCTAGTTCTGTGGGCTAAACACTGCCCTTTTTCTCACACATTTTTTGGTTGAAAAATTTTCTGTTTCCTATTTCCATTTCGGGGCTGCAGCAAGGCTAGCATGCACCTCAAATACACAGAAACAGAATATCTAGCTCGAGATGTGTGAATTAGAGATTTCACAAGATTGTGGGTGTCTAGTTCTGTGGGCTCACTGCCCTTTTTCTCACACATTTTTTGGTTGAAAAATTTTCTGTTTCCTATCACCATTTCGAGGCTGCAGCAAGGCTAGTATGCGCCTCGAATACACAGAAACAGAATATCTAGCTCGAGATGTGTGAATTAAAGATTTCACAAGATTGTGGGTGTCTAGTTCTGTGGGCTATACACTGCCCTTTTTCTCACACAATTTTTGGTTGAAAATTTTTCTGTTTCCTATCACCATTTCGAGGCTGCAGCAAGGCTAGCATGCACCTCAAATACACAGAGACAGAATATCTAGCTCGAGATGTGTGAATTAAAGATTTCACAAGATTGTGGGTGTCTAGTTCTGTGGGCTCACTGCCCTTTATCTCACACATTTCTTGGTTGAAAATTTTTCTGTTTCCTATCACCGTTTCAAGGCTGCAGCAAGGCTAGTATGCGCCTCGAATACACAGAAACAGATAAAGATTTCACAAGATTGTGGGTGTCTAGTTCTGAGGGCTCACTGCCCTTTTACTCACACATTTTTTGGTTGAAAAATTTTATGTTTCCTACCACCATTTCGAAGCTGGAGCTGAGCTACTTTGCGCCTCGAACACACAGAAACAGAATATCTAGCTCGAGATGTGTGAATTAAAGACTTCACAAGATTGTGGGTGTCTAGTTCTGTGGGCTCACTGCCCTTTTTCTCCCACATTTTTTGGTTGAAAAATTTTATGTTTCCTACCACCATTTCAAAGCTGGAGCTGAGCTACTTTGCGCCTCGGACACACAGAAACAGAATATCTAGCTCGAGATGTGTGAATTAAAGACTTCACAAGATTGTGGGAGTCTAGTTCTGTGGGCTATACACTGCCCTTTTTCTCACACATTTTTTGGTTGAACATTTTTCTGTTTCCTATCACCGTTTCGAGGCTGCAGCAAGGCTAGTATGCGCCTCAAATACACAGAAACAGAATATCTAGCTCGAGATGTGTGAATTAGAGATTTCACAAGATCGGCGGTGTCTAGTTCTGTGGGCTAAACACTGCCCTTTTTCTCACACATTTTTTGGTTGAAAAATTTTCTGTTTCCTATTTCCATTTCGGGGCTGCAGCAAGGCTAGCATGCACCTCAAATACACAGAAACAGATTATCTAGCTCGAGATGTGTGAATTAAAGATTTCACAAGATTGTGGGAGTCTAGTTCTGTGGGCTATACACTGCCCTTTTTCTCACACATTTTTTGGTTGAACATTTTTCTGTTTCCTATCACCGTTTCGAGGCTGCAGCAAGGCTAGTATGCGCCTCGAATACACAGAAACAGATTATCTAGCTCGAGATGTGTGAATTAAAGATTTCACAAGATTGTGGGTGTCTAGTTCTGTGTGCTATACACTGCCCTTTTTCTCACACATTTTCTGGCTGAAAACTTTAATGTTTCCTACCACCATTTCGAGGCTGCAGCAAGGCTAGCATGCACCTCAAATACACAGAAACAGAATATCTAGCTCGAGATGTCTGAAATAAAGATTTCACAAGATTGTGGGTGTCTAGTTCTGTGGGCTATACACTGCCCTTTCTCTCACACATTTTTTGGTTGAAAATTTTTCTGTTTCCTATCACCATTTCGAGGCTGCAGCAAGCCTAGTATGCGCCTCGAATACACAGAAACAGATTATCTAGCTCGAGATGTGTGAATTAAAGATTTCACAAGATTGTAGGTGTCTAGTTCTGTGTGCTATACACTGCCCTTTTTCTCCCACATTTTTTGGTTGAAAATTTTTCTGTTTCCTATCACCATTTCAAGGCTGCAGCAAGGCTAGTATGCGCCTCGAATACACAGAAACAGAATATTTAGCTCGAGATGTGTGAATTAAAGATTTCACAAGATTGTGGGTGTCTAGTTCTGTGTGCTATACACTGCCCTTTTTCTCCCACATTTTTTGGTTGAAAATTTTTCTGTTTCCTATCACCATTTCGAGGCTGCAGCAAGGCTAGTATGCGCCTCGAATACACAGAAACAGAATATCTAGCTCGAGATGTGTGAATTAAAGATTTCACAAGATTGTGGGAGTCTAGTTCTGTGGGCTATACACTGCCCTTTCTCTCACACATTTTTTGGTTGAAAATTTTTCTGTTTCTTTTTTTCATTTCGAGGCTGCAGCAAGGCTACCATGCACCTCAAATACACAGAAACAGAATAACTAGCTCGAGATGTGTGAATTAAAGATTTCACAAGATTGTGGGTGTCTAGTTCTGTGGGCTATACACTGCCCTTTTTCTCCCACATTTTTTGGTTGAAAATTTTTCTGTTTCCTATCACCATTTCGAGGCTGCAGCAAGGCTAGTATGCGCCTCGAATACACAGAAACAGATTATCTAGCTCGAGATGTGTGAATTAAAGATTTCACAAGATTGTGGGTGTCTAGTTCTGTGGGCTCACTGCCCTTTTTCTCACACATTTTTTGGTTGAAAAATTTTCTGTTTCCTATCACCATTTCAAGGCTGCAGCAAGGCTAGTATGCGCCTCGAATACACAGAAACAGAATATCTAGCTCGAGATGTGTGAATTAAAGATTTCACAAGATTCTGGGTGTCTAGTTCTGTGGGCTCACTGCCCTTTTTCTCACACATTTTTTGGTTGAAAAATTTTCTGTTTCCTATCACCATGTCGAGGCTGCAGCAAGGCTAGCATGCACCTCAAATACACAGAAACAGAATATCTAGCTCGAGATGTGTGAATTAAAGATTTCACAAGATTCTGGGTGCCTAGTTCTGTGGGCTATACACTGCCCTTTTTCTCCCACATTTTTTGGTTGAAAATTTTTCTGTTTCCTATCACCATTTCGAGGCTGCAGCAAGGCTAGTATGCGCCTCGAATACACAGAAACAGAATATCTAGCTCGAGATGTGTGAATTAAAGATTTCACAAGATTCTGGGTGTCTAGTTCTGTGGGCTATACACTGCCCTTTTTCTCCCACATTTTTTGGTTGAAAATTTTTCTGTTTCCTATCACCATTTCGAGGCTGCAGCAAGGCTAGTATGCGCCTCGAATACACAGAAACAGAATTTCTAGCTCGAGATGTGTGAATTAAAGATTTCACAAGATTGTGGGTGTCTAGTTCTGTGGGCTATACACTGCCCTTTTTCTCACACATTTTTTGGTTGAAAATTTTTCTGTTTCTTTTTTTCATTTCGAGGCTGCAGCAAGGCTAGCATGCACCTCAAATACACAGAAACAGAATATCTAGCTCGAGATGTGTGAATTAAAGATTTCACAAGATTGTGGGTGTCTAGTTCTGTGGGCTATACACTGCCCTTTTTCTCACACATTTTTTGGTTGAAAATTTTTCTGTTTCCTATCACCATGTCGAGGCTGCAGCAAGGCTAGCATGCACCTCAAATACACAGAAACAGAATATCTAGCTCGAGATGTGTGAATTAAAGATTTCACGAGATTGTGGGTGTCTAGTTCTGTGGGCTATACACTGCCCTTTTTCTCACACATTTTTTGGTTGAAAATTTTTCTGTTTCTTTTTTTCATTTCGAGGCTGCAGCAAGGCTAGCATGCACCTCAAATACACAGAAACAGAATATCTAGATCGAGATGTGTGAATTAAAGATTTCACGAGATTGTGGGTGTCTAGTTCTGTGGGCTATACACTGCCCTTTTTCTCCCACATTTTTTTGTTGAAAAATTTTCTGCTTCCTATCACCATTTCGAGGCTGCAGCAAGGCTAGTATGCGCCTCGAATACACAGAAACAGAATATCTAGCTCGAGATGTGTGAATTAAGGATTTCACAAGATTGTGGGTGTCTAGTTCTGTGGGCTATACACTGCCCTTTTTCTCCCACATTTTTTGGTTGAAAATTTTTCTGCTTCCTATCACCATGTCGAGGCTGCAGCAAGGCTAGCATGCACCTCAAATACACAGAAACAGAATAACTAGCTCGAGATGTGTGAATTAAAGATTTCACAAAATTGTGGGTGTCTAGTTCTGTGGGCTATACACTGCCCTTTTTCTCACACATTTTTTGGTTGAATATTTTTCTGTTTCCTATCACCATGTCGAGGCTGCAGCAAGGCTAGTATGCACCTCAAATACACAGAAACAGAATATCTAGCTCGAGATGTGTGAATTAAAGATTTCACAAGATTCTGGGTGTCTAGTTCTGTGGGCTATACACTGCCCTTTTTCTCCCACATTTTCTGGTTGAAAATTTTTCTGTTTCCTATCACCATTTCGAGGCTGCAGCAAGGCTACTATGCGCCTCGAATACACGGAAACAGATTATCTAGCTCGAGATGTGTGAATTAAAGATTTCACAAGATTCTGGGTGTCTAGTTCTGTGGGCTATACACTGGGTGTCTAGTTCTGTGGGCTATACACTGCCCTTTTTCTCCCACATTTTTTGGTTGAAAATTTTTCTGTTTCCTATCACCATGTAGAGGCTGCAGCAAGGCTACTATGCGCCTCGAATGCACAGAAACAGAATATCTAGCTTGAGATGTGTGAATTAAAGATTTCACAAGATTGTGGGTGTCTAGTTCTATGGGCTATACACTGCCCTTTTTCTCCCACATTTTCTGGTTGAAAATTTTTCTGTTTCCTATCACCATTTCGAGGCTGCAGCAAGGCTACTATGCGCCTCGAATACACGGAAACAGATTATCTAGCTCGAGATGTGTGAATTAAAGATTTCACAAGATTCTGGGTGTCTAGTTCTGTGGGCTATACACTGCCCTTTTTCTCACACATTTTTTGGTTGAAAATTTTTCTGTTTCCTATAACCATTTCGAGGCTGCAGCAAGGCTAGTATGCGCCTCGAATACACGGAAACAGATTATCTAGCTCGAGATGTGTGAATTAAAGATTTCACAAGATTCTGGGTGTCTAGTTCTGTGGGCTATACACTGGGTGTCTAGTTCTGTGGGCTATACACTGCCCTTTTTCTCCCACATTTTTTGGTTGAAAATTTTTCTGTTTCCTATCACCATGTAGAGGCTGCAGCAAGGCTAGTATGCGCCTCGAATGCACAGAAACAGAATATCTAGATTGAGATGTGTGAATTAAAGATTTCACAAGATTGTGGGTGTCTAGTTCTATGGGCTATACACTGCCCTTTTTCTCCCACATTTTTTGGTTGAAAATTTTTCTGTTTCCTATCACCATTTCGAGGCTGCAGCAAGGCTAGTATGCGCCCCGAATACACAGAAACAGAATATCTAGCTCGAGGTGTGTGAATTAAAGATTTCACAAGATTCTGGGTGTCTAGTTCTGTGGGCTATACACTGCCCTTTTTCTCACACATTTTTTGGTTGAAAATTTTTCTGTTTCCTATAACCATTTCGAGGCTGCAGCAAGGCTAGTATGCGCCTCGAATACACAGAAACAGAATATCTAGCTCGAGATGTGTGAATTAAGGATTTCACAAGATTGTGGGTGTCTAGTTCTGTGGGCTATACACTGCCCTTTTTCTCCCACATTTTCTGGTTGAAAATTTTTCTGTTTCCTATCACCATTTCGAGGCTGCAGCAAGGCTACTATGCGCCTCGAATACACGGAAACAGATTATCTAGCTCGAGATGTGTGAATTAAAGATTTCACAAGATTCTGGGTGTCTAGTACTGTGGGCTATACACTGCCCTTTTTCTCACACATTTTTTGGTTGAAAATTTTTCTGCTTCCTATCACCATGTCGAGGCTGCAGCAAGGCTAGCATGCACCTCAAATACACAGAAACAGAATATCTAGCTCGAGATGTGTGAATTAAAGATTTCACAAGATTCTGGGTGCCTAGTTCTGTGGGCTATACACTGCCCTTTTTCTCCCACATTTTCTGGTTGAAAATTTTTCTGTTTCCTATCACCATTTCGAGGCTGCAGCAAGGCTACTATGCGCCTCGAATACACGGAAACAAATTATCTAGCTCGAGATGTGTGAATTAAAGATTTCACAAGATTCTGGGTGTCTAGTTCTGTGGGCTATACACTGCCCTTTTTCTCACACATTTTTTGGTTGAAAATTTTTCTGTTTCCTATCACCGTTTCGAGGCTGCAGCAAGGCTAGTATGCGCCTCGAATACACAGAAACAGATTATCTAGCTCGAGATATGTGAATTAAAGATTTCACAAGATTGTGGGTGCCTAGTTCTGTGGGCTATACACTGCCCTTTCTCTCGCACATTTTTTGGTTGAAAATTTTTCTGTTTCCTATCACCATTTCGAGGCTGTAGCAAGGCTAGTATGCGCCTCGAATACACAGAAACAGAATATCTAGCTCGAGATGTGTGAATTAAAGATTTCACAAGATTGTGGGTGTCTAGTTCTGTGGGCTATACACTGCCCTTTTTCTCCCACATTTTCTGGTTGAAAATTTTTCTGTTTCCTATCACCATTTCGAGGCTGCAGCAAGGCTACTATGCGCCTCGAATACACGGAAACAGATTATCTAGCTCGAGATGTGTGAATTAAAGATTTCACAAGATTCTGGGTGTCTAGTTCTGTGGGCTATACACTGCCCTTTTTCTCACACATTTTTTGGTTGAAAATTTTTCTGCTTCCTATCACCATTTCGAGGCTGCAGCAAGGCTAGTATGCGCCTCGAATACACAGAAACAGAATATCTAGCTCGAGATGTGTGGATTAAAGATTTCCGAAGATTCTGGGTGTCTAGTTCTGTGGGCTATACACTGCCCTTTCTCTCACACATTTTTTGGTTGAAAATTTTTCTGTTTCCTATCACCATTTCGAGGCTGCAGCAAGGCTAGTATGCGCCTCGAATACACAGAAACAGAATATCTAGCTCGAGATGTGTGAATTAAGGATTTCACAAGATTGTGGGTGTCTAGTTCTGTGGGCTATACACTGCCCTTTTTCTCACACATTTTTTGGTTGAAAATTTTTCTGCTTCCTATCACCATGTCGAGGCTGCAGCAAGGCTAGCATGCACCTCAAATACACAGAAACAGAATAACTAGCTCGAGATGTGTGAATTAAAGATTTCACAAGATTGTGGGTGTCTAGTTCTGTGGGCTATACACTGCCCTTTTTTTCCACATTTTCTGGTTGAAAATTTTTCTGTTTCCTATCACCATTTCGAGGCTGCAGCAAGGCTACTATGCGCCTCGAATACACGGAAACTGATTATCTAGCTCGAGATGTGTGAATTAAAGATTTCACAAGATTGTGGGTGTCTAGTTCTATGGGCTATACACTGCCCCTTTTTCTCCCACATTTTTTGGTTGAAAATTTTTCTGTTTCCTATCACCATTTCGAGGCTGCAGCAAGGCTAGTATGCGCCTCGAATACACAGAAACAGAATATCTAGCTCGAGATGTGTGAATTAAAGATTTCACAAGATTCTGGGTGTCTAGTTCTGTGGGCTATACACTGCCCTTTTTCTCACACATTTTTTGGTTGAAAATTTGTCTGCTTCCTATCACCATGTCGAGGCTGCAGCAAGGCTAGCATGCACCTCAAATACACAGAAACGGAATAACTAGCTCGAGATGTGTGAATTAAAGATTTCACAAGATTGTGGGTGTCTAGTTCTGTGGGCTATACACTGCCCTTTTTCTCCCACATTTTCTGGTTGAAAATTTTTCTGTTTCCTATCACCATTTCGAGGCTGCAGCAAGGCTACTATGCGCCTCGAATACACGGAAACAGATTATCTAGCTCGAGATGTGTGAATTAAAGATTTCACAAGATTCTGGGTGTCTAGTTCTGTGGGCTATACACTGCCCTTTTTCTCACACATTTTTTGGTTGAAAATTTTTCTGTTTCCTATCACCATTTCGAGGCTGCAGCAAGGCTAGAATGCGCCTCGAATACACAGAAACAGAATATCTAGCTCGAGATGTGTGAATTAAAGATTTCACAAGATTCTGGGTGCCTAGTTCTGTGGGCTATACACTGCCCTTTTTCTCCCACATTTTTTGGTTGAAAATTTTTCTGTTTCCTATCACCATTTCGAGGCTGCAGCAAGGCTAGTATGCGCCTCGAATACACAGAAACAGAATATCTAGCTCGAGATGTGTGAATTAAAGATTTCACAAGATTCTGGGTGTCTAGTTATGAGGGCTATACACTGCCCTTTTTCTCACACATTTTTTGGTTGAAAATTTTTCTGTTTCCTATCACCGTTTCGAGGCTGCAGCAAGGCTAGTATGCGCCTCGAATACACAGAAACAGATTATCTAGCTCGAGATGTGTGAATTAAAGATTTCACAAGATTGTGGGTGCCTAGTTCTGTGGGCTATACACTGCCCTTTTTCTCCCACATTTTTTGGCTGAAAATTTTTCTGTTTCCTATCACCATTTCGAGGCTGCAGCAAGGCCAGTATGCGCCTCGAATACACAGAAACAGAATATCTAGCTCGAGATGTGTGAATTAAAGATTTCACAAAATTGTGGGTGCCTAGTTCTGTGGGCTATACACTGCCCTTTTTCTCCCACATTTTTTGGTTGAAAATTTTTCTGTTTCCTATCACCATGTCGAGGCTGCAGCAAGGCTAGCATGCACCTCAAATACACAGAAACAGAATATCTAGCTCGAGATGTGTGAATTAAAGATTTCACAAGATTCTGGGTGTCTAGTTCTGTGGGCTATACACTGCCCTTTTTCTCCCACATTTTTTGGTTGAAAATTTTTCTGTTTCCTATCACCATTTCGAGGCTGCAGCAAGGCTAGTATGCGCCTCGAATACACAGAAACAGATTATCTAGCTCGAGATGTGTGAATTAAAGATTTCACAAGATTGTGGGTGTCTAGTTCTGTGGGCTATACACTGCCCTTTTTCTCCCACATTTTTTGGTTGAAAATTTTTCTGTTTCCTATCACCATTTCGAGGCTGCAGCAAGGCTAGTATGCGCCTCGAATACACAGAAACAGAATATCTAGCTCGAGATGTGTGGATTAAAGATTTCCGAAGATTCTGGGTGTCTAGTTCTGTGGGCTATACACTGCCCTTTCTCTCACACATTTTTTGGTTGAAAATTTTTCTGTTTCCTATCACCATTTCGAGGCTGCAGCAAGGCTTGTATGCGCCTCGAATGCACAGAAACAGAATATCTAGCTCGAGATGTGTGAATTAAAGATTTCACAAGATTGTGGGTGTCTAGTTCTGTGGGCTATACACTGCCCTTTTTCTCACACATTTTTTGGTTGAAAATTTTTCTGTTTCCTATCACCATTTCGAGGCTGCAGCAAGGCTACTATGCGCCTCGAATACACGGAAACAGATTATCTAGCTCGAGATGTGTGAATTAAAGATTTCACAAGATTCTGGGTGTCTAGTTCTGTGGGCTATACACTGCCCTTTTTCTCACACATTTTTTGGTTGAAAATTTTTCTGCTTCCTATCACCATGTCGAGGCTGCAGCAAGGCTAGCATGCACCTCAAATACACAGAAACAGAATAACTAGCTCGAGATGTGTGAATTAAAGATTTCACAAAATTGTGGGTGTCTAGTTCTGTGGGCTATACACTGCCCTTTCTCTCCCACATTTTTTGGTTGAAAAATTTTCTGTTTTCTATCTTCATTTCGAGGCTGCAGCTAGCATTTTTTGCGCCTCGAATACACAGGAACAGAATACCCAGCTCGAGATGTGTGATTAAAAGATTTCTCAGGATTCTGGGTGTCCAGTTCTGTGGGCTATACACTGCCCTTTTTCTCACACATTTTTTGGTTGAAAAATTTTCTGTTTTCTATCTTCATTTCGAGGCTGCAGCTAGCCTTTTTTGCGCCTCGAATACAAAGGAACAGAATACCCAGCTCGAGATGTGTGATTTAAAGATTTCTCAGGATTCTGGGTGTCCAGTTCTGTGGGCTTATACACTGCCCTATATTTCACACATTTTTTGGTTGAAAAATTTTCTGTTTCCTATCTTCATTCCGAGGCTGCAGCTATCCTTTTTTGCGCCTCGAATACACAGGAACAGAATACCCAGCTCGAGATGTGTGATTTAAAGATTTCTCAGGATTCTGGGTGTCCAGTTCTGTGGGCTTATACACTGCCCTATATTTCACACATTTTTTGGTTGAAAATTTTTCTGTTTCCTATCACCGTTTCGAGGCTGCAGCAAGGCTAGTATGCGCCTCGAATACACAGAAACAGATTATCTAGCTCGAGATGTGTGAATTAAGGATTTCACAAGATTGTGGGTGTCTAGTTCTGTGGGCTATACACTGCCCTTTCTCTCCCACATTTTTTGGTTGAAAAATTTTCTGTTTTCTATCTTCATTTCGAGGCTGCAGCTAGCATTTTTTGCGCCTCGAATACACAGGAACAGAATACCCAGCTCGAGATGTGTGATTAAAAGATTTCTCAGGATTCTGGGTGTCCAGTTCTGTGGGCTTATACACTGCCCTATATTTCACACATTTTTTGGTTGAAAATTTTTCTGTTTCCTATCACCGTTTCGAGGCTGCAGCAAGGCTAGTATGCGCCTCGAATACACAGAAACAGATTATCTAGCTCGAGATGTGTGAATTAAGGATTTCACATAATTGTGGGTGTCTAGTTCTGTGGGCTATGCCCTTTCTCTCCCACATTTTTTGGTTGAAAATTTTTCTGTTTCCTATCACCATTTCGAGGCTGCAGCAAGGCTACTATGCGAATCGAATACACGGAAACAGATTATCTAGCTCGAGATGTGTGAATTAAAGATTTCACAAGATTCTGGGTGTCTAGTTCTGTGGGCTATACACTGCCCTTTTTCTCACACATTTTTTGGTTGAAAATTTTTCTGTTTTTTATCACCGTTTCGAGGCTGCAGCAAGGCTAGTATGCGCCTCGAATACACGGAAACAGATTATCTAGCTCGAGATGTGTGAATTAAAGATTTCACAAGATTGTGGGTGCCTACTTCTGTGGGCTATACACTGCCCTTTTTCTCCCACATTTTTTGGTTGAAAATTTTTCTGTTTCCTATCACCATTTCGAGGCTGCAGCAAGGCTACTATGCGCCTCGAATACACAGAAACAGATTATCTAGCTCGAGATGTGTGAATTAAAGATTTCACAAGATTGTGGGTGTCTAGTTCTGTGGGCTATACACTGCCCTTTTTCTCACACATTTTTTGGTTGAAAATTTTTCTGTTTTTTATCACCGTTTCGAGGCTGCAGCAAGGCTAGTATGCGCCTCGAATACACGGAAACAGATTATCTAGCTCGAGATGTGTGAATTAAAGATTTCACAAGATTCTGGGTGTCTAGTTCTGTGGGCTATACACTGCCCTTTTTCTCCCACATTTTTTGGTTGAAAATTTTTCTGTTTCCTATCACCATTTCGAGGCTGCAGCAAGGCTAGTATGCGCCTCGAATACACAGAAACAGAATATCTAGGTCGAGATGTGTGAATTAAAGATTTCACAAGATTCTGGGTGTCTAGTTCTGTTTGCTATACACTGCCCTTTTTCTCCCACATTTTTTGGTTGAAATTTTTCTGTTTCCTATCACCATTTCGAGGCTGCAGCAAGGTTAGTATGCGCCTCGAATACACAGAAACAGAATATCTAGCTCGAGATGTGTGAATTAACGATTTCACGAGATTCTGGGTGTCTAGTTCTGTGGGCTATACACTGCCATTTTTCTCCCACATTTTTTGGTTGAAAATTTTTCTGTTTCCTATCACCATTTCGAGGCTGCAGCAAGGCTACTATGCGAATCGAATACACGGAAACAGATTATCTAGCTCGAGATGTGTGAATTAAAGATTTCACAAGATTCTGGGTGTCTAGTTCTGTGGGCTATACACTGCCCTTTTTCTCACACATTTTTTGGTTGAAAATTTTTCTGTTTTTTATCACCGTTTCGAGGCTGCAGCAAGGCTAGTATGCGCCTCGAATACACGGAAACAGATTATCTAGCTCGAGATGTGTGAATTAAAGATTTCACAAGATTGTGGGTGCCTACTTCTGTGGGCTATACACTGCCCTTTTTCTCCCACATTTTTTGGTTGAAAATTTTTCTGTTTCCTATCACCATTTCGAGGCTGCAGCAAGGCTACTATGCGCCTCGAATACACAGAAACAGATTATCTAGCTCGAGATGTGTGAATTAAAGATTTCACAAGATTGTGGGTGTCTAGTTCTGTGGGCTATACACTGCCCTTTTTCTCACACATTTTTTGGTTGAAAATTTTTCTGTTTTTTATCACCGTTTCGAGGCTGCAGCAAGGCTAGTATGCGCCTCGAATACACGGAAACAGATTATCTAGCTCGAGATGTGTGAATTAAAGATTTCACAAGATTCTGGGTGTCTAGTTCTGTGGGCTATACACTGCCCTTTTTCTCACACATTTTTTGGTTGAAAATTTTTCTGCTTCCTATCACCATGTCGAGGCTGCAGCAAGGCTAGCATGCACCTCAAATACACAGAAACAGAATATCTAGCTCGAGATGTGTGAATTAAGGATTTCACAAGATTGTGGGTGTCTAGTTCTGTGGGCTATACACTGCCCTTTCTCTCCCACATTTTTTGGTTGAAAATTTTTCTGTTTCCTATCACCATTTCGAGGCTGCAGCAAGGCTAGTATGTGCCTCGAATACACAGAAACAGAATATCTAGCTCGAGATGTGTGAATTAAAGATTTCACAAGATTCTGGGTGTCTAGTTCTGTGGGCTATACACTGCCCTTTTTCTCACACATTTTTTGGTTGAAAATTTTTCTGTTTCCTATCACCGCTTCGAGGCTGCAGCAAGGCTAGTATGCGCCTCGAATACACAGAAACAGATTATCTAGCTCGAGATGTGTGAATTAAAGATTTCACAAGATTGTGGGTGCCTAGTTCTGTGGGCTATACGCTGCCCTTTTTCTCCCACATTTTTTGGTTGAAAATTTTTCTGTTTCCTATCACCATGTCGAGGCTGCAGCAAGGCTAGTATGCGCCTCGAATACACAGAAACAGAATATCTACCTCGAGATGTGTGAATTAAAGATTTCCGAAGATTCTGGGTGTCTAGTTCTGTGGGCTATACACTGCCCTTTCTCTCACACATTTTTTGGTTGAAAATTTTTCTGTTTCCTATCACCATTTCGAGGCTGCAGCAAGGCTAGTATGCGCCTCGAATACACAGAAACAGAATATCTAGCTCGAGATGTGTGAATTAAAGATTTCACAAGATTCTGGGTGTCTAGTTCTGTGGGCTATACACTGCCCTTTTTCTCACACATTTTTTGGTTGAAAATTTTTCTGTTTCCTATCACCGTTTCGAGGCTGCAGCAAGGCTAGTATGCGCCTCGAATACACAGAAACAGATTATCTAGCTCGAGATGTGTGAATTAAAGATTTCACAAGATTGTGGGTGCCTAGTTCTGTGGGCTATACACTGCCCTTTTTCTCCCACATTTTTTGGTTGAAAATTTTTCTGTTTCCTATCACCATTTCGAGGCTGCAGCAAGGCTAGTATGCGCCTCGAATACACAGAAACAGAATATCTAGCTCGAGATGTGTGAATTAAAGATTTCACAAGATTCTGGGTGTCTAGTTCTGTGGGCTATACACTGCCCTTTCTCTCACACATTTTTTGGTTGAAAATTTTTCTGTTTCCTACCACCATTTCGGGGCTGCAGCAAGGCTAGTATGCGCCTCGAATACACAGAAACAGAATATCTAGCTCGAGATGTGTGGATTAAAGATTTCCGAAGATTCTGGGTGTCTAGTTCTGTGGGCTATACACTGCCCTTTCTCTCACACATTTTTTGGTTGAAAAATTTTCTGTTTCCTATCACCATTTCGAGGCTGCAGCAAGGCTACTATGCGCCTCGAATACACGGAAACAGATTATCTAGCTCGAGATGTGTGAATTAAAGATTTCACAAGATTCTGGGTGTCTAGTTCTGTGGGCTATACACTGCCCTTTTACTCACACATTTTTTGGTTGAACATTTTTCTGCTTCCTATCACCATTTCGAGGCTGCAGCAAGGCTAGTATGCGCCTCGAATACACAGAAACAGAATATCTAGCTCGAGATGTGTGAATTAAAGATTTCACAAGATTGTGGGTGTCTAGTTCTGTGGGCTATACACTGCCCTTTTACTCACACATTTTTTGGTTGAACATTTTTCTGCTTCCTATCACCATTTCGAGGCTGCAGCAAGGCTAGTATGCGCCTCGAATACACAGAAACAGAATATCTAGCTCGAGATGTGTGGATTAAAGATTTCCGAAGATTCTGGGTGTCTAGTTCTGTGGGCTATACACTGCCCTTTTTCTCCCACATTTTCTGGTTGAAAATTTTTCTGTTTCCTATCACCATGTCGAGGCTGCAGCAAGGCTAGCATGCACCTCAAATACACAGAAACAGAATATCTAGCTCGAGATGTGTGAATTAAAGATTTCACAAGATTCTGGGTGCCTAGTTCTGTGGGCTATACACTCCCCTTTTTCTCACACATTTTTTGGTTGAAAATTTTTCTGTTTCCTATCACCATTTCGAGGCTGCAGCAAGGCTGGTATGCGCCTCGAATACACAGAAACAGAATATCTAGCTCGAGATGTGTGAATTAAAGATTTGACAAGATTGTGGGTGTCTAGTTCTGTGGGCTATACACTGCCCTTTTCTCCCACATTTTTTGGTTGAAAATTTTTCTGTTTCCTATCACCATTTCGAGGCTGCAGCAAGGCTAGTATGCGCCTCGAATACACAGAAACAGAATATCTAGCTCGAGATGTGTGAATTAAAGACTTCACAAGATTGTGGGTGTCTAGTTCTGTGGGCTATACACTGCCCTTTTTCTCACACATTTTTTGGTTGAAAAATTTTCAGTTTCCTATCACCATTTCGAGGCTGCAGCAAGGATAGTATGCGCCTCTAATGCACAGAAACAGAATACCTAGCTCGAGATGTGTAAATAAGAGATTTCACAAGATTGTGGGTGTCTAGTTCTGTGGGCTATACACTGCCCTTTTTCTCACACATTTTTTGGTTGAAAATTTTTCTGTTTCCTATCACCATATCGAGGCTGCAGCAAGGCTAGTATGCGCCTCGAATGCACAGAAACAGAATATCTAGCTCGAGATGTGTAAATAAGAGATCTGACAAGATTGTGGGTGTCTAGTTCTGTGGGCTATACACTGCCCTTTTTCTCACACATTTTTTGGTTGAAAATTTTTCTGTTTCCTATCACCATATCGAGGCTGCAGCAAGGCTAGTATGCGCCTCGAATGCACAGAAACAGAATATCTAGCTCGAGGTGTGTAACTTAGAGATTCATGGGCTATACACTGCCCTTTTTCTCACACATTTTTTGGTTGAAAAATTTTCAGTTTCCTATCACCATTTCGAGGCTGCAGCAAGGATAGTATGCGCCTCTAATGCACAGAAACAGAATACCTAGCTCGAGATGTGTAAATAAGAGATTTCACAAGATTGTGGGTGTCTAGTTCTGTGGGCTATACACTGCCCTTTTTCTCACACATTTTTTGGTTGAAAAATTTTCAGTTTCCTATCACCATTTCGAGGCTGCAGCAAAGGATAGTATGCGCCTCTAATGCACAGAAACAGAATACCTAGCTCGAGATGTGTAAATAAGAGATCTGACAAGATTGTGGGTGTCTAGTTCTGTGGGCTATACACTGCCCTTTTTCTCACACATTTTTTGGTTGAAAATTTTTCTGTTTCCTATCACCATATCGAGGCTGCAGCAAGGCTAGTATGCGCCTCGAATGCACAGAAACAGAATATCTAGCTCGAGGTGTGTAACTTAGAGATTCATGGGCTATACACTGCCCTTTTTCTCACACATTTTTTGGTTGAAAAATTTTCAGTTTCCTATCACCATTTCGAGGCTGCAGCAAGGATAGTATGCGCCTCTAATGCACAGAAACAGAATACCTAGCTCGAGATGTGTAAATAAGAGATTTCACAAGATTGTGGGTGTCTAGTTCTGTGGGCTATACACTGCCCTTTTTCTCACACATTTTTTGGTTGAAAAATTTTCAGTTTCCTATCACCATTTCGAGGCTGCAGCAAGGATAGTATGCGCCTCTAATGCACAGAAACAGAATATCTAGCTCGAGATGTGTAAATAAGAGATCTGACAAGATTGTGGGTGTCTAGTTCTGTGGGCTATACACTGCCCTTTTTCTCACACATTTTTTGGTTGAAAATTTTTCTGTTTCCTATCACCATATCGAGGCTGCAGCAAGGCTAGTATGCGCCTCGAATGCACAGAAACAGAATATCTAGCTCTAGGTGTGTAACTTAGAGATTTCACAAGATTGTGGGTGTCTAGTTCTGTGGGCTATACACTGCCCTTTTTCTCACACAATTTTTGGTTGAAAATTTTTCTGTTTCCTATCACCATATCGAGGCTGCAGCAAGGCTAGTATGCGCCTCGAATGCACAGAAACAGAATATCTAGCTCGAGGTGTGTGAATTAAAGACTTCACAAGATTGTGGGTGTCTAGTTCTGTGGGCTATACACTGCCCTTTTTCTCACACATTTTTTGGTTGAAAATTTTTCTGTTTCCTATCACCATTTCGAGGCTGCAGCAAGGCTAGTATGCGCCTCTAATGCACAGAAACAGAATACCTAGCTCGAGATGTGTAAATAAGAGATCTGACAAGATTGTGGGTGTCTAGTTCTGTGGGCTATACATTGCCCTTTTTCTCACACATTTTTTGGTTGAAAATTTTTCTGTTTCCTATCACCATATCGAGGCTGCAGCAAGGCTAGTATGCGCCTCTAATGCACAGAAACAGAATACCTTGCTCGAGATGTGTAAATTAGAGATTTCACAAGATTGTGGGTGTCTAGTTCTGTGGGCTATACACTGTCCTTTTTCTCACACATTTTTTGGTTGAAAAATTTTCAGTTTCCTATCACCATTTCGAGGCTGCAGCAAGGATAGTATGCGCCTCTAATGCACAGAAACAGTATACCTAGCTCGAGATGTGTAAATAAGAGATCTGTCAAGATTGTGGGTGTCTAGTTCTGTGGGCTATACACTGCCCTTTTTCTCACACATTTTTGGGTTGAAAAATTTTCTGTTTCCTATCACCATTCCGAGGCTGCAGCAAGGCTAGTATGCGCCTCTAATGCACAGAAACAGAATACCTAGCTCGAGATGTGTAAATAAGAGATCTGACAAGATTGTGGGTGTCTAGTTCTGTGGGCTATACACTGTCCTTTTTCTCACACAATTTTTGGTTGAAAATTTTTCTGTTTCCTATCACCATTTCGAGGCTGCAGCAAGGCTAGTATGCGCCTCGAATGCACAGAAACAGAATATCTAGAGTAGAAATGCGCCTTTAGATATTCCCAGAGAAAATAATCCAATGGCATTATATCCCAAGAGTGAGCTGACCGTTTAACCGGACCTTTTCTCGATATTACGCGAGTACCGAGTTTTCCCTTTCAATATATAAAGCATTTGACCAGTATTGTGGCATGTGGCACCATCTTGTTGGAACCACATATCACTGATATCACGCCTATCCAAGTCTGGCCAAATATGGTCTTCCAACATGGAGCGATAGCGAGCTTCATTGACCGCAGTTTTTGTCACTTTTGTGGATCATGTTTGAAGGATACATACCCAGATTCATACCCTTTACATGAATTGGTAGTATCTCCGTCCTTTGCGACAACATTTGCCATTCCAATGAACCAGCGTTTACATTCATTGCTGGGTGTCTATGTCCAGAAATGGATCAGAGCTCAACCCAGTGCTGACTTCCAGTATTTCTAGCCACTGTGTGATAGTATTTGACAAACTTTCATCTCTGTCTAGCTGTCGATATGAATAAACATAAACACGCCACCCAGTGCTGATGTGTCTATTCCCATTACTTCCTTGCTTTCCTGTTACTCCTTACTCCGACAAAGGACTGAAATTGGTTTCACAAGCCAACGCTGATTAGCCTGCAATTCCTACATTGGCTAGACCGCCTAGTATGATTAATGGTATTTGTCAATGTCGAGGAGCTAATATGAAGCAGCTTCCACAGGTCATGTACTACTCCGACAATCATGTGCCTTTAACTCGAAGCCCAACAATGCATTACAGCCACTTATGAAACGCGCCCCTCTTTGCCATCCATTTTATTCGCCTACACAACTTGTTAACTCGTTTGAATGAATCTACTTCGATTTGGCCAGAGAAGGTTAGCCAAAACTCGTGACTGACAGCGAAGGAGAAGAGGCCTTCGCCACAGCCAACCCCTAGGATTATCATAATTCGATCTACCCAATGAAGCCCATCGGCTCTATGCAGTTGTTGCACATGCAATTACCCTGCCACACTCCCAGTCAACACCAGATTGCAACTCCTATTAAATTGCCCCACAAAGAGACAATTAATAATTTCCGTTCCATAGATAGGTAAACACCGAAATTGAAGTCCGTTTACAATTAACCCAAGCCGAGATAATTGCAGCACCGATTACGCACGCATAAGCGTACCACTTGTACGTCTCAAGCCAGCCACCGAACAACATCCAGACACCGATTGACGGGGTGACTAAGCTCAATTCGTGTCCAAGATTCAAATGCGCATGCATATGCGCCACACATTGCAAGTTTGTGGTCAAACTTCGGCACAGTTGTGTGGTGCCACCAGAAACGCCCAATTGTTGCAGCCAGGTTAATTTATTCCTCGCCACTGGCATCATATAGCTCCGGTCATGCCGGTTGGCTATGAACTGCACTACAGCCCTAGGTACGGATCGGCCGGTGTTCTCTATGCGCCGCTTGAAGGTTCCACCATTGAATCAGAGGTGCGGTAAGTTGCTCTCTAAGACCCCTATTACCCCATAGTATCCCCGTGTGGAGCAAAAAAGTAAAAGTCGCCTTAAACGATTTTCATATAAAAGCCTTTGCCAATACCTCTAGTGTCATACTCCGTTCAAGACAGTTCTCAAGTGATCAACTTGCATCCAGTCTCCAGCTAGCCAGGAAAATTAGAAAAAAACAACAAAAAATGTTCAAATTCGTAAGTTGAACCATAATTCATTGGAAGCAGGTCGTGTGACCAGTTCTATTGCTGTTTTCAGATCACCATTGCCGTCGCCATGATCGCCTGTGTTGCAGCTGCACCAGGACTTGCATCGCTTGGACATGGACCCATTTTGGGAGGATATGCCTCATCATTGGCACTGCCCGGTCCGATTTCGTATGCTGCTCCGATCACTAAGATCGCTGCCCCGATCTCAATTGCTGCTCCAGCTCCATTGGCATTGGGTGGACATCTTGGCCTGGGATTGGGTTCACCCCTTATTGGTGCTCCAATTGCCAAATTGAGTGCTGCTCCACTGGGATTGGGATTGGGTGGTCATGGCTTGGGATTGGGATTGGGTGGTCATGGCTTGGGATTGGGATTGCCACTTGGCGCGCACGGATTGGGTGGCCCAATCTGGTAAACGTGTTCTTTTGTTTATATTTTCTTTGCGTGTCGCTCCACTGTTAGTGTCTCATTGGATATTAAACGATACCGCTAAATTGTACAGAAAATTTGAGTTTCATTGTATCTGGATTTTGAACTTGCAACTGAGGTGACAAGGTGACATGACCATCAATCACCAGCGAAAGAAATAAAACAATGTGAAGCTGGACTTGGCTCAGATTATGCAAATCCACTGTAAGCTGTTTGGTATTCTGCGTGCGGTGAAGCGGATTTAAGCGGATTTAAGCGGATTAAGATTCGGAGGAATTCTAGTCTGTTCCTTCATTCCGGATACGTTTGGGACGGCAAGGAATGACTGCGGTGGATTTTGTTATGCAAATGAGTACAAAGTGGACTCCGCATTGGGTGTTTCAACATACCAATGTGGCAACTACGATATCAGGTCAATATCTCATTGGAACTGGTCCGGTGGTGATGTAAACAACAAACTTGTCGCGTGGTAATATGCGCGTGTTTACAGTTTACATTGTAGGATTGTATTACGAGTCCTGGGGTAGGTGGGGGCTACAAGAAATCATTGGTCGCAGACTGGGTGTAGTTTTAATTAGGAGCAGTCACAACGAATTCTCGTTTCAATTAGCCTCCTTACCTAGTTTACCATCGACCAGAAATGTTTACCAACTTCTGGGGTCTATCAGCGTGTGGTGGTACAACCAGAGTGCTTGGCACCACAAATAAATTATCCAAGGCTGGTAGGAGACTTAAGTTTTGTGCTACCAGTACAACCTCAATAGACATTCCTAGGAAGATCGTAAATGAATCTGTATCGTTCCTGGACCTACTACCATCTTATGGACAAAAGGATTTTATAAGAGCCTTGTACTACGCTGAGTACTTAAATGGATTTACTCATTTCCCGTCACCTCATGGGGAAACCATGACTGAGGACTATGTTGTTCTCTTATTGAACTTTGAGCTTATTTGTGGTACTAAGATACAGATTTTACGTTTCCCATGCCATGAGATCAGGGAGCACCCAAACCTTCAGCAGTGAAACCGCTACAGCACAGTGGCTTAGGGTCCTGGTAATCTTTCCAGAATTTCTAAAGAATTGCGGAGAAAATGTCGGCTAAATAGAACTGCAAAGCCCTGGCAAGGACCATAACGAATGAAATACTCGTAGAACATGAAATTTTAAAGGTTTCCATGTCCTTCTCATGTAGAATACGGAAGGTTCTCACCGTTTCTGATAGAATAAAAGACCATTGGATGATCGTATGACTGCCGGCACTATAAAGATACAAATAATGGATTCAAAGTTATGGTATAATCTTCCATGGATCTCTCCGCGAAGTTTGCATTTTTATGATAATTTCCCGCAGAGTTACAGTCCCGAAATGTTTGCCGTACCACTGTCAGCTAGTTCTACTAGTTCTGCTAAGTGGAGGGCTCAGTGATCTCGAACCCTTGCCAGGGGTTGACACTCCGTTCTAAAAGATCTATTGTATCATCAGGGTAAATTTAGTCTAAGAGACGTATCACCTCCATATTGCAGGATAGTATGTCCTTAGCAGCTGAATTTCTCAGTTCCACTGATAATACATCTTAGTAAAGGATTTTCCTATTCCATTGAACCTTAGTTGATACCAGAGGAAGACTCAGGTCCTATGAACGCAGATTCTGAGTCATTCCTGGCTGGTTCATGGCCGTCAATACCTGGATGAGCAGGAACACATCCTATATGTTGTATCTAGCAAGGCTTCATAGTGCGTTTTAACACCGTGGCATAGAATACTTTCAGTGCTGACTAGTTATCTAAAAAGATGTACATCCTAGTGCTCTATACATCTTTCCTAAGGCTAGGATTCAGCCTGGAATACTCTGGGACACATTGCTAACGGTATGGAGACTTTGTTGTTGAGTCAATTCCATATTCCATCTTCAATCTAATCCGTCTCTGAATCAGATCAGACCTCTAGGGCCCAGTGCCTGGACACCATAAAACCAGTTTGCGTGGTCCAATAAATAACCTGGTGGATAGTGCAAAACATATCACTCTTTGGAACTGAGTCTAGAACTATTAGCAGTTTCACGTACTCACCTGGTTTATACTTGTCTTTCAGTTGCAGTCTAGTAGGACATCTAATAATCGTAAGTTCCACAACATCAGACTGATAAAAGACGAGGGGAATGACGAAGACTGCCACTAGGAATTTTCGCTCACCAAACGATGAGCAGGTACGTGATAATGGGACTCACCATCCTCGCAAACAGTGTATCATTGAATCAGTGGCACGAGGATTAACTAGAACATAGCCAATGACTAGTGACCAGAGAAGGGAAGAAAGGCCTTCGCCTCGTCCAGAGGAACTTATGCTTCAGACTGTCCTTGTTATTCAGTCACAGCCAGTCTTATCACAGAAGCCATTGAGATCCAGGAAGGCACAAAATATTCCTTCTATTTTCTTAACAAGGTAATGAACAGCACCTTCCATGGATTAACGCTTGGTGTATGGAAACTGGCTTGAGGACAAAAGGGTAGACAAATCGAACCGACCTCTAGGTTCTTGAATGTCAAGAAAGGCCTCTCCTTTGTTTGGAAAAACCATAGTCTTAGACAGAAATGCATTGCTTGTGGTGGATAGGAGATATAGAACGGACTGCTATCACTACGGAGCAGGATATACCTAGTTTAGGTAGTGCTCCTATAAAACATTTATGGAGATCGAACCTTTGAAACTTAGATCTCAGAACTAGCAGTGCTATCCTGACGCAAATACCTAATGGAGTGATACAAGGTTCTGTACTATCTCCTTTGTTCTTTCTAAATTAGTCAGAAGCAGTATTTCAGGGAACAGGATGTACGAGACTATACACTGGCCAACGCAATGATCTCAGCAAGTATCTCAGAGGTATTGGTATTGTTTCCTGAGCATTCGTTGTTGATTTGAGTCATCACAAGGATGCTATTCTGAATCTCATGTGAATTGCAATGGGGAACCCCGGTGGAAGCCAGGATTTAAGGCAGAATTATAAAGAAAACTCCAAAAGCTAGTCTCTCAACTCGTGTATTTGTATATTTTTTGGTATAAAAAAGAAGTTATTATCTAACAAAATATATGTATACGTATGTAAATGCTCATGTTCTATATGCTGACTATATGAGTAACAAAGTCTAAGATAAAAAAAAGAGAATATAGATAGCACCATGTGTTTACCATCCATGGCCGTATCCATATCCATGACCATAACCACCTCCGTATCCGTAGCCATGTCCATATCCTCCATAGCCACCATATCCATGACCAATTCCGGCAGCTACCTTAACAACAGGAGCAGCAACAGCCACAGGAGCAGCAACAGCGACAGGAGCAGCTACAGCCGCAATACCAATACCATGCCCGATGCCATGTCCAATACCATGTCCGTATCCATAGCCACCGTATCCGTATCCATGACCAATGGGAGCTGCAATAATTGGTGCTGCTACCTTAGCTACAGCTGGTGCGACATAGCTAGCCGCAATACCATAGCCATGGCCGAAACCATATCCGCCTCCGTATCCATGACCGATTCCACCATATCCTCCGTATCCGCCATAGCCACCCAAGAATCCTCCCAGACCAGACTGGATGCACACCAAGAAGGTGAATACAACGGCAATCTGCGAACAGAGTAAGTTTAATCCTTTTTAATCCAAATGCAGGGATATCACCGCCTCGATACTCACATATCTAAACATGTTGATGGATGTGGTGCTGATGCTGAGATGCTGGAACTCCTCGAGTGATAGACAACTGTTGAATGATATCGTTGAAGGAACACCTCGAGTAATTTATACCCTAAATCTTGAACTAATTCATGCCGCGTTCCACTTAAGTGGACAAAACTAGGAATCAGATTGTATCTACGCGTCACTGCTGCGACGACGCGTCCCATATGCGCACGCGGAAAACATGTTCGTATTGCGCGACATCATGCGTCGTCGTCATCATCATCGTCCACGTCTGGCTAATCAGCAGCGGCTTTTACTTATTCGCACTCCATTTGGAACCATTTTTACCTGCTGCTGCAGTCGCATTAATCCAATTACTTAACCGAAATGCCACCTGTCCAGGCACCAAATGCAGTTCCCCGCAATTGCCATTTGAGGTGCACCCAATTTCTGGCTCCTTAGACAGGTCTGGCCTGCGAACGAGATACGTTGCCGGTCGTCTAATATGTGGGGCCGGCTACGAAAACACATAACCTGTTGGGCGCGGTGCACGCGGAATATGCCTTTTCGTGTTCGATTTGTTACAGCATCGGGAATTAGGTAATGATCCGCAAAGGAGGAGGTGAACCGAGTCCAGAATGGACTTTCGTATGTCTATTGCTGCCGGCCGAGGACGGATGGTGGTGTGGAGTGATTTTTATGGGAGAATCGTGAGCCAGAATGCCATTGTTTTCGGGGCTGCTTCGATACATAGTCCGAGAAGTAAACATGATTGATGTTTACTTCGGAGTGTATGGGCGCTTGGAGTTGGTTCCATTGAGGAAACTGCAACCCACTTTGGACGATATGTCTTGGAATGGACACTGGGTATGGGTTGGCCTGATTTTCGAATTTGGTTAGGCATTTCAGTATGTATGGCAACAGCAATTCGATATTTGGTTGGACAGTAGTACTTTCCTAGTACTTCAGCAAATAGTAGGCAATAGGTTGGAACACACTCAGCTAGGTGGGTCTATATGGAGTAAGTAGGGCCACAGGAAGTGCGTCCACCATAACTGTGGAGACGTGTATACTTTTTCTGAATTCTGTGTGACAGTACTTGGAAGGACTTTAACCCTTGGTTTAGGTTACAAAGGCTGATGAAGGTGTGCGATGGCAAGAATGCATACATTTGCTACCCAGGTGCCGCCTAAGGACACCAGTTCTCCAAGATTGTTAAAGACACGAGCTTCTAGATGGAGTATTCTTTATTAGGACAGAGATGAGCATAATCGTATCTTGGAGAAGGACCTTTCTTTGACATGTTAACCTATTAGACAATGTCTAGGAGGAACACCATTAACATGGTTATTAACACCATTACCAGGACACACCCAATCGTGTGGTGATGTTGAAATGGTCAGTCATCTTTAGGAGACACAAATGGCCTTTGAAGTGAAGGAGCATGGCTGACTCTTAGTGAAAACGCTGGTATACTTGACAGTTATTGGATAGTATTTCAGCCAAGACAGGGCATCGTTGGATGTCAAGAGATACTCAGCTTAAGCCTTTCGCAGAAAACATCACAGACTCTCTCACCAGTCTTGGAACCATCTGTGTAGAAGTTCTCAATCAGAGGGAACAGTGAAGCATAGTGACCAGCATCCTTGAGAGAGGAGTTCTTAATGTACCACTGATGGATATGCACCCAGATCTTTGCACCTTAGATAGGAGATGAGTAGCCTTATTGAACGGCAACCACCATATGTGCATATCTGAAAGTTGCAGCATCAGAGAGCTGGAGAACGGGCCAAGGGCTTCTACTCATTACTATACGAAGGAGAACATCTCAGTCCTGTCGTGGATTCATCTGATATAAAAGGTGGTTATTAGCGTTGGAACCACTCCGAGATTGTTATAAACTTTAGGATGGTGGACGGTGAATTAATATTCACCAAGGGTCGTCTTTCTGGTACTGCATAGGCTGGAGGGACGACAGGATGGCAGTGCGTTCCATCTCTTGTTAGACAGTCTCACGAAGGTTTTCTCTATATTGTGTTTAACAAGAGCTAGGGGCTGTAGAACACAGGCGAAGACCATTGTCATGTCCCCCAGTTTATTCCCTTCAATGTCGCTGTGTCCCGAAACCCAAAGGAGTGCGACATCAGGGTGTGTCGTGAGTGCTGTGAGTCCTTCACGGCGTTGTTTCACTAATTTTGATTTGACGACTGTAGATAAGATGGCCTTCATGGCGGCTTGACTTTCAAAATAGATGATGTCAATGTAGATCTTTCTGATGCGCAGTTTCGCGGATAGTTCTCGTGCCGCTTCTGCGATTGTTAGTACTTCCGTTTGGAACACACCATAGTTGGGAAATCTCAAACAGTTGGCAATATCTGGTTGAAATGAATATATGCTAGATCCTCCTCCTTCGTCAATTTGTGACCCGTGTTTAAGGCTTAACCTGAACCCGTAGGGTGTGCCCAACTATTCTCATTTCGCAATGGTACGGTTGGCCGTACCGCCCTCTTTCAAAAGGTTAGATTGCTTCAAGCATAGGACACTCGTCGCAGGTGGTTCCTTTAGATCTAGGTCCAACGGGCTTAATCCAAGTATAGTGTTGAGAGCTGTGGTGGGTGTGATCCTTATAGGGCTGGTAGTCCCTCCATATGGTAGTCTAGGCCACCTGACTAGATAGAATGGGGCCGGGCAGCCGTAGACAAAAGTTGTGCATAACAATTGACTAGAAATAGATATCAACTTTTTTGAGACCGAGTTTGAGTTGGAATTCGGGGTCGAGTTTAAGGGAAGCTTTATTGATACCAAATGACCCTGAAAAATAGAAAGTCTTATACAAGTTGAAGAGACATCTAAGGTAAAGTAAATAACTAGAGGTACCCACCTAGCCAGAAAGACTGAAGTGCTGACTAAAGCTTTACATATGTATATGCTTTACTATGCTCTGTAAACGGTACAAAGACTGACTTGTGTTGTGTAACTACTGCGAATGGAATACGTACATATGTACCTTTGTTAGAATTATTTCTGAACCTTCTTCCTTAAAAACTAACACTGTAATGGCAAGCAGCCTAAACCATCAGCTACTATGCTTGAGAGGTGAGTAACAATTCAGATACTATCCTCACTGTCACTTCGATTTTCAGAATTCATCTCTACTCAACCTTTTCACAATTTTTTGAAAAATCCTCAAATCCCTCAATTGATGCCCCAATCCGATTCGTACTCCGACGGTTCAAAGGTGTTAAGCGGGTGGCAGATCAAATTTTCGGGCCCAACTACCGAGGTTTTTGCTTTCAAGCTTTATTCCTGAGAGTGGATCACATAACGCCTTTATTAGTAGTCAACCAGCTCTAAACTCTTTCGTCTTATCTGATTTGAAACTGCCTTCTTACTTACTTACTTAGGTGGCGCTACAGTCCGGGGTGGACCTGGGCCTCAACCAACAAGCCTCTCCAGTTAGTGCGGTCTTTGGTTAACTCCAGGTGCGCACTCCAAGTTGGTTGAGGTTCTCTTCCATTTATGCACGTCACCTAAGGCGAGGTCTTCCTCTACTGCGTTGTCCCTCCGGGATGGATTCGAAGACTCATCGAGCCGGAGCGTTGATTTTCATCCGCTCTACATATCCTAGCCATCTTAGACGGCTTTCTGACTAGGTCGATGTCGCTGTACAGCTCGTAGAGTTGGCTGTTAAATCTCTTTCTCCATAGCCCGTCAATGCAAACGGGACCGAAAATCATCCGAAGGATTCTGACTTCGAAACAACCAAGGATATCTCCATCCATCTTGGTTAACGTCCATGCTTCTGCGCCATAGAGCAGGACTGGGATGATGAGGGTCTTATATAGAGTTTCCTTGGTGCTCTTGACAAGGCTTACTACTCAGTTGCCTTCTTAGGCCAAAGAAACAGCGATTGGCAAGAGTGATCCTTCGTTTGATCTCTGAGCTAATATTGTTGTCAGAGTTTATAGCGGAGCCGAGGTATACAAAGTCCTTAACTACTTCAAAGTTATAACTGTCTATTGTGACGTTCTGTCCAATTCGTCGGTGTTGTGTGTCTCTTGTTGTTGACAGCATATACTTCGTTTTGTCCTCATTCACAGCTAAACCCATTTTTGCCGCTTCCGTTTCAATACTAGCGAACGTACCAGTGACAGCCCACTGCCTTCAATGGTAATACAATCACACTATCATAGAAGCCAGGATATAACCTCTGCTATTTCTGGCAATGACACGATACATATCTACCACTCAGTCTCAATTTATTGGCTCAGAAGCCTTTCGGGGTCTACTTAGCTGTTAGTCTGATATAGTATGTAGAAGGAGCTGAATCACTGGGAACAAAGCCGTTGTCACAAGTTGGTTTAGATAATCCAAAAATGTGTCAACTTCGAAAAAACAAACAACGCTTCGATCCTGACGGACGTCAACTACCTCCTTCTTCGTCCTCTGACGTCACATCCATTTTAGCTGAAATACACCTAAGAGTCATCTATGAACTTGGCTTCAGCTAGCAGGCAAAACCACTCAAACAGTTGTAGAACAATCAAATAAAAAACATAACCACTTCCGCAGAAATTTATTTTAATGGCCATAACTCGGTTATGGCCCTTTAGCCAGACTAATATTCTTTATTGCCTTTTCATTGCCCCGCTCATCCTGAAATTCATGAGCAAACAGCTTAACAAACGTCTGCAGATCAAGGCTGTAGTTTGGACGGCTCATCTCATTAGCGCCAGCGTTTTTACCCCTCTCATCGTTTTCAAACTCCAACGTACGTACGGAACCAATTTTAGTGTTCAAGCTGCGATCCAATCCTCTCAATGCAAACGGTGCATGCGACAGGGCCGATGGCAGAGCATGGTAAGCACTCAGTGCGCCATAGCCTATTGGCACTGAAACCACATAAAATTTGAAATTTGATTTCCTTTTAATAGACCGAGCTGCCGACGATTGAGGCTGCAGCAGCAACAAAGCCAGAAAGATGAACACGCTCATGAACTGTGCGATGGATACACATTTGTTAGGTTAGTGGTGATTAATTTGTACCTGCTTTGGGTAGTTACCTCAATTAGTGTGGCTTTCATGTTCCCATCAGCTAAACAAATAAATATAAGCCATAAGCAGCCACTTTTATAGACGTATTCTGGGCCCCAGACAGACAACAGACAAACTTTCTAAGAATTTCACTTTCCCTTTGGATATCACTTTAGATACAAACGGTGGTGGATAACCATAAACGGTTTTATTTTCCAAATTAATTCTTCTGGCTTAAAGCGGTCAATGAATGCGAAATTTTGGTTTTTTTTTTGGAAAATAACCATCGAAGAGTAAACATTTGAGAAGACTTTAACTAAATTCTGACCCTGTTTTGAATTTGGAGACTTTGGACCGGTTTGTGGCGATTAAACGGCAGTAAAATGGAATTTATGTAGATCGGCTTTCTGTATCATGTGAGCTTTGATATACTATACAAAAGGCCAAGAAGAAGACATCAAACATTAATTATTTATAAGCTCAGGTATAACATGACTAATTTGTTGCATTTTAAGGGTATTTAACGCCGAACGTGTTGTGTTGTATGGACATTAGCATCAGGAAGCTATGCAGTGAGGAATTTTTGAGACCTTAATCAAAACGAATCACTTCTTCGAAACACAGGAATTAACGTATTCCAGTTTAGGCTCAGGAAACAGGAATCTGCTGCTTCTAATTGTTTGAAGAATCCTCGAGCGCTTTACCTACAACAAGACTGAAAGGTCAGAATGTTAGCAGGATATTCTGTTTCTATGCGTCCTAAGGACAAGCAAGCTCGACTGACATGTCAGTCCAGGCATTGGAAACAGAACAGTTTTCAGTCCAAAAATGTCCGAATAAATGGGTTACGCATACGCCACCGAACTAGCTTCGCATCGCCTGAAAATACCATACCCTAGCAGGATTTTCTGTTTCTGTGCGCCCTAAGGACAAGCAAGCTTGACTGACATGTCAGTCCGGGCATTGGAAACAGAACAGTTTTCAGTCCAAAAATGTCAGAATAAATGGGTTACGCATACGCCACCGAACTAGCTTCGCATCTCCTGAAAATACCATACCCTAGCAGGATTTTCTGTTTCTGGGCATCCTAAGCACAAGCAACCCCGACTGACATGTCAGTCCAGACATTGGAAACAGAACAGTTTTCAGTCCAAAAATGTCAGAATAAATGGGTTACGCATACGCCACCGAAGCTGCTATGCATCTCCGGAAAATACCATACCCTAGCAGGATTTTCTGTTTCTGTGCGTCCTAAGGACAAGCAAGCTCGACTGACATGTCAGTCCAGGCATTGGAAACAGAACAGTTTTCAGTCCAAAAATGTCAGAATAAAAGGGTTACGCATACGCCACCGAACCAGCTATGCATCTCCTGAAAATACCATACCCTAGCAGGATATTCTGTTTCTGGGCATCCTAAGCACAAGCAACCCCGACTGACATGTCAGTCCAGACATTGGAAACAGAACAGTTTTCAGTCCAAAAATGTCAGAATAAATGGGTTACGCATACGCCACCGAACTAGCTTCGCATCTCCTGAAAATACCATACCCTAGCAGGATTTTCTGTTTCTGGGCATCCTAAGCACAAGCAACCCCGACTGACATGTCAGTCCAGACATTGGAAACAGAACATTTTTCAGTCCAAAAATGTCTGAATAAATGGGTTACGCATACGCCACCGAAGCTGCTATGCATATCCTGAAAATACCATATCTTAGCACAATACCAGCAGGATTTTCTGATTTTCTAGGCATCCTTACCTAAGACGGGCTCGGCTGACATATTTTAGCCATAACAACGCCCTATATTGAATGTTTTGAATGTTTAGACTGAAACCGGTACCATGTTCGTTCTGCTGCTTACGACACTGTCTCCCGAACTGGTATGATTAATAAGCTCATGCAAGTTGTAAAGGGTTTTCAATAAGGACATAACAATTTTGTTTTTAAATCAGGGACAGAATTTTTGAGATATTGAGATGAAATTTATGTCAAGTTTAGGAGATATAACATATTTTAAGCATGAATTCAGAACTTGTTCATATGTTCACCCCAAGTATGGTTAGAAGGATCGATTTTTTTGAGCAAATTTTCCCACTTCTCTTCCATATATATCCCCGTAACTTTGGCTATTTCACTGTCAATATTATTTGGGAACATTGGTGGCTTATTAGCATAATGCAACAACATATCATTGATGTCAAGTTCACCCCATTCTGAGCAAAAATAGTCTTCCAACACGGCACGATAGTGAAGTACAATGCAGCATGGCGATACGGTCTAATAGCACATCAACTCCGGAATGAAAACCATACCACATGGTCACTTTCTTTGGATGCAATGGAGTCTCTTGAAGCACATGTAGCTGTGCTGCTGTCTAGTAATGCATAGTTTACTAATTGACAATACTATTAGGCCAAAAATGAGCTTCATCGTTGGAGATGATTTTTCATGAAATTTCCCTTCAAACTTTCCTAGAACCCAATCGGAGAAGTTCTGGTGCTCCAAGTGATCAGGAGGCTTCAGTAGCTCAGTAGCTCACGCGATTGTCAGACACTTGGAGGAAACTTTTCATTGGCAAACCTGACAATCGTCTGAACATGGCTTAACCCTTTCGTCACGACTTCGAGGGGCTTACACATTTTGTGGTACCAGCCGTGAAGAAAAAAGCCCACAGATTGCCCATTCCACTACCTGATTCCAACCAACTATTCGTTTCTGTCCTCCACGCTATTCGCTTAGTTCTAACCATTACTGTGTCTCGCCTTGAAAAAGTTACATGTCTCGACTGTCACGGCCGGCCTGCACTTACAAGTCACAACATTTGCTAATGCGTATCCACCACGCCCATGAGTGTTGCCCAATTGACTTACATTTAATATTCAATTAGCCCCAGCCACCCGTGGGGAGACGTGACCAAAACAGTCAGTAAATCACCAATCAATTGGTTGTTGAAAGTCAATAGTCACGTGCCAGGCCCAAATACGGGAAAGTATCGACGAATGCCTGCGTCACAGGCTAAAAGGAAAAGAACTGATTGTCTGCCGAAATTTATTTCTTAATCATATAACACGTACTGTAACAGAAAGGATTGGATGTCCTAAAGGTCATCCTTTTAGTATATTGGCTGGGAGTAAGACGAGGGATGATGGTAGCCGTAATTAACTGCTGGCACTCCCTCCAATGGAAGAGTTTGGACGGGATAGCCCAGTGGAACTCTTTGCACAACTCGAACTCTGTTTATTCCGACTGCTTGAGGGTAAGCCACTGGGGCGTTGTAGGCAATTGGGTGGTTGTATGGAACGGGCTGGTTGTATGTTGCCGCCGGATTGTATATGACTGGATGCTGTTGGTAGTTTGGGTGATATACAGTCACTTGGGGGTATAAGGCCGATTGAACGACGTCTCCTTGGTCGGGATCCTGAGGGTGATTCAACACGCAACCACTACTGTCATGATGTGATGGTCCATTCGAGTTGAACACAGCGGCTATTCTCTGGTAAAGGGGTACGCTAACCGCGAAGGTTGTAGGTCTTGATGTCCTCTGTGGATACTCATTCGAAGGATGAAACAGACTTCCTTGTGCCACACTAGACAGAGTCATCAAGGCCATCAAAATCTGGGAAGAATCAAAAACAGTGAAATGTAAGCATAGTAGGATGTACCAACTCACCATGGAAGCTATCATGTTAACAGATTTCCGATCGCTGGTTGTTTAAGAGATAATGAACAGCAGTCAAGTGCGCTAGGTGCATCCATCATCTCTCCTTTTATATGCAACGATGAGTCTGGGATAATGGCCCAAAAGATAATTACTTTCTAAAATATCTTCGCACCGTGAATCCCTTTCTTCGGTCATGATGTGCATAAGCGATGGGATTGACAGGCTCACGGGGATATTTCGGATGTTAATGAGGTGTGCTTCTGCATTTACTGTCCGACTAAATGGTGGCGGATCATCGATCATTAATAATGCAATTGTGCAGGAGAGGATTAAGTTCGCATGGAATCTGCAGATACAGATGGTTTGCTTTTTCTTTCAGTGATTTGGTAATAAGGGTCATGATGTAATGGTGTCTGGACCACGCACCGAAGTAACATGTGCGTAGTTGTCAGGGGGTTACAGTCCGTGATCTACTTGGGGATTGAAGATATCAAGAATTATGTCATAGGAGCTCAGATTTGTTACCGGTGAGCCAGCTTGAATGGAGATCTAGTCATGACCACTGACAAGTTGTTGATACTTAGTTGACAGACAGTGAGAGACCCGTGGTTGGAGCTGAGTATTGCATGGATACGTAGTAGCTTTGCAGTGTGAATCCTACATGACTTCTTGGAACAGCAAATTGGGAAATAAATACCGGGCCTTCCATGGACATGGGAACTGTGGCTACATATCATAGCAAAACTGAATTAAAATTACAACTCCCGATGCTGAACAGGCATATTTTCGCATTCGATCCTTCAGTTTTGCTTGCAAAGGACTCGGTCAGTCTCTCGAGAGATCGTCTGTGTTTCGTTGCATTCTTGTTGTGTGGGACATCATCTTTCTGTTCCTAGTTATCTGAACAAATTCGGTTTTCTCAGGGTTAAGCAACAAAATAGTTCAGCTTTTCCCTCACTGGGAGCTATTCAAGAGCCGATTCCACCAGTTCACATCTAGTTGGCAAGGATTTTTCAATAGGGACATAACAATTTTGAGTTTCGATATAGACGCATCCTTAAACTAATTTTGTGGTTTGTCAATACCAAAACTTGTGCCAAAGTTTACGTTTTTATTGCAATGAAGTTCATAATCAACGATTAGTAGTTACTCAAATTTACTATCAAAATTCTGACTCTGTAGTATTAAGAAAGCTTACTCCAATTTTTGGTCGTAATAATCCTTCCATCAGGCGAATTGTGTATGCTATTGTTGTCAACGTATTCACCATTGAATGGCTCTGTACCAGTGTGACAGCTCACCAGTTAAATATCGCAGCTGTAAGGGCTACAGTTCATGATGAGCCAAATCAGTCGATTCCACGATATTCACAGGAATTTGGAATCTCTCAGTCAACATTGTGGCGAATTTTGTACAATCTTGGCCTGAACCATCACAAGATCAAACTGACTTAAGAATAGACGCCTCTTGATCACTTGAGGCGCCACACCTTCTCTGATGGGGTTCTGGAAAAGTTTGAAGGAATCCAGAACTTCATAAAAAAATTATGCACATTTTTGACTTAGAGTGATTGGACCGTATCTGCCATGTTACGGTCAATGCTGGAAGTCTACTTTTGGCCAGAATCGGCTGGATTTGAAATCAGTGATATGTGGTTCCAAGGAGATGGTGCCACACACCACACAGCTAGTCAAACAATTGAAGGGGAAGTTCGTTATTATGAATGGAAAAGTGATGGAAAACGGATCCAAAGATTCGATTGCTGCAAACTAGCTTGCCGTTACTCTACGAACAAGATTGAGGGTTCATAATTAACTTTGGTTTGAGTGTTATATTTAAAATAAATATTGTCTCCAATATTTCAATTATTCTATCGTTTATTTAAGTATAAAATTGTTATGTTCTTATTGGAAAGCCTTTGTTTATTTAGGCCACAACTGACACAGGGGCAAGGTTGCATACCCAATTTACTTGAAATTAAGGCTTCTTTCATTTTCATATTACTTTTCTCCCTTTCAGTTTAGCCTAAGACCACAACTGCGAAGAGATACATATGAGAACTCTTCTTCACATTGAGATCAATAATAGTAGACCTCAGCCAATGTGTGACAATTTAATGGCAATAAACCCAAATTGCACACCCATTAACTCCGTCGTGTACTCATACTGATGAAGACATCAAGTCTCACGATAGCAAACTACAAACCTCGCATTCCAAACACAGCTCTCAAGGCTTCTGTATGCCGCCATCGAAACCTACCAACGAATACTTCTTTAATTGCGCTCGTAAAACTTTATTCCCGTGTAATTAGCCAAACACATCGGCTCAAGCAATTTGATTAAAATCGCATCTGGCCAACAGAAGCTTCCACTTCCACTCTCGAGCAACGTTATGACATAACCGCTCCGGTTGCACCGAATCGCTTTTATCTACGACCTTAGGTTCAACAACTTTTACTGGATTCCCGTCCGTGCAGTTCGTGTCCACGATTATTATTGTTAGCCCAATTCTAGCGGGCCAGCTTCGGGCGGCAGGAAATGATTAGAGATTGTACACCAGTCCGGTGAGTCATGCCCGCCGATTGTCGCAGACAGGTTTCCGTGTATGCACTGTTTTGTGCCAAAAAACGTGACCATTACGCATGGCGAGAAGGTCTCCGGTGTGATAATTTCAGCTACATCGCGCATAATAAATCCGATTTTGTGAGTACCTTTCGATACCTTCAAGAGCTCATGCTTTGGTTTGGGGATTAGTGCGCGGTGCGGGATGCGGGCTGAGGTGTTGTGCTGCTTACTTTTGGGCCATTATTCGAAAGTACACGTAGTTTTTGTATAAAAGCCAAAAGTCAATTTGTTGATGGCACACTCTTCCGTACACTTCCATCAAGTTGACCGCAAGCAAACCAAAAGACAATCCTTCAAGATGTTCAAATACGTAAGTTCGGTCAAGACTCGTGGGCATGATTCAAATCTTTTCTTCTTTCAGAACGCAGTCCTGTTCGCTGTCCTGGCTTGCATCCAGTCAACTTTCGGAGGACTTCTCCATGGCGAGTCTTACTCTGGTATTGCTGCTCCAGCAGAGTACACCTATGCTGCATCGGCTCCGTACACTAAGTTGGCTGCATACTCATCTCCATTGATCTCCGCTCCATTGGCTACATCTTATGCTGCTGCTCCTCTGGCTGCCACCTATTCCGGCAAATATGCTGCTCATTCGGGATACGCTACTACCTACGCAGCAGCTCCATTGACTGCTACCTATGCCGCTGCTCCCATTGCCAAGTACACCACATCGATTGCATCGGTTCCTTTAGCTCATTCTGCATACGCCAGCTACTCAGCTCCTTTGATCGGACATAGCTCATATGCTGCTGCTCCAATTGCCAGTTATGGTGGTTCTATTGGAGGTTATGGTGCTTCTATTGGAGGATATGGTGCTTCCATTGGAGGTTATGCTGCTCACGGATCTTATGCTGCTGCTCCAATCGCTAGCTACTCGGCTCCGATTGGTGGTCATCTGGCTTATGGTTCCATTGGACATGGTGCTCCCTTGTCAGCTTGGTAAATGTGTTCCAACTGTGATCTTAAGTTTTCTTGGCCAAAATAAAAGTAAAATTTAATACGAAACCAATTTTTGAAGTTTTTTTTCGGCCAAGAGTTGGTTCTGATTTCATGCATCCACAGCCACATATCTGTCTTCAGTTACGCTACAGGGCATCCATATGGAGGAGGAGTTTTCTCCAACAATCTGTTCAATCACTGAAGCATCTTTTAGGTCACTGAAGTGCGATAGATACTAGCTACGAAGCTCTCTGGAATTTTTCACATTTAGCTCAAGAACTGTCATAAATTTTCAGTCCAAAGACGGCTCCAGTCATATTTCAAGGCACGCAAACAGGCTTGTCGTCCTCTCTTAATAGCTGTGTACAATTTGGATGGAACCTTCCATTGCTAAGCCCTCGCTGTTCGTACAAGATTGCACTAGAAGCCCACTCTTCGCCAATTTAGGAGAACTTACTCTAACATCATCAATAGCCGCGAGGTTCTGAAGGTAGTTCTTATAGGGATTTTGGATTCACGGAGTCCCACAATGGACTGGTCTAAGGGGACGACGTTAACCTATTCAACAGAAAAAAAAAACCATCACATACCAACATCAACATAAATAACAACAAAGTATCTACATAACAGCTTGTTATGTTGTATCGAATTAATTGAGGCCTAGATAATCAAGAGTCAAGTCTATTAGACGTCGTTAGTCAATTTATATTATGATGCTCCGACAGCGTGCCTGTCACAAAAATCAGATTTATCTCCAACCTGTTAGTTTAACATGTCAGCAGATACATCATGGGATGGAAATTCGAGACGTGTGGGTGTGCTGAAGTAGAAAATAAAATCGTCTAGGCAAGGTTACTAGTGACAAGCCCATGATTATGTTTTATTCAGAAGCGGCAGTAGATAAACAGATTGAATGTATCTTCTTTGTCGACATAATCATTAAAGGTCAAGTCATCGCGAAAGTAGTCTCTCTACTGCAAGTCTTGGCATTAATTTGGAAAGCAATCTGAAAAGGGTTCAGACGCAGCAAAGTACGGAGACACTACACGCACTGTCAAATGGAAAACTAATTGGGATACCAATTTGTGACATAATTAACGTGAATAGTGGGAAATACAAAGAGACAAAACGACGACACGTAAATAGATACAGGCGCCTTGAATAAGTACATGACAGATGCAGAGTTATGCAGGTTGACATTGACATACCAAAACTTGTGGCAATTACAAAAAATACGCATAATTATGTTGGTCTTGAGATTTTGAAAACACAACAAAGAATGACTGACAGAATGTGTAAGCAGTTAACAGTGGCATTGATGGATAGAGTAGTACGTTTGGGCCTGTACTACAGATACATACTGAAGAGTGTTCCGATTGAGACGACCCATTTTTCCAAAAGGATTTTTCACTCGTCTACACTTGCCATTTAACCATAAAAAATATATACTTGGACAACCTTTAGATATTACCAAAATTTTCTATCAAAATTCTCGTTCGATTGCGATACTTTTGCGTGAACTAACTGGCATTCTGTGTGGTCCTACACATTCAGATTAGCAAAGAACTGAAAGCCTGGTGGAACAGTGTGAATAAGCATAAACATTTCCTATTGTTTCCTTCGATAAGACCATGAAATGTAAGGAATATCGAAAAAAATAGTGACTGCGACCGCTGGTGTAAAGAAAGACTCATCCTGCTAAAACAGTCATCATACCATTCACCAAAAGGGGCAACTTCAACCTCCGGACAATGACCCGAAATGGTGTAGAACTCGATTTTTCAAAAGAAACAGAATATCCCGGGGTACCTCTGAGCCACAAACTTAATTGAAAACCTCATCGGGATATAACCACTTGATAGGTTCCTTCTGAGCCTGTTCTAGGCTTTTCGGGAGAAAATGGGGATTAAGACCAAAAATAATTCACTGGACTTACATCACCCTCATCACCCCAATAATAGCCTATCAATTGTTTTTATGGTGAGAGAAGGGCATTCAAGACTCCACCACACTAAATACTTAGGTGCAATGCGTACCTATTCGACTTCCAGACCTTCCACACCTAACATCGATCCCACCAACCTAGCTAGACATATGAAGATCCTTGATAGAATTTCGCTGCTATCCTCTCCTTTAAGGTTGTTACTCCTAACCGCAAACTCAACTGATCCTTAATGTGTTCCTGACCTTGAGTCCGCTGACGAACTTGCCGGATGAGATGACCAATCTTCATACATTGGCCCTGAACCCTTTTCAGGTCTACCTATCATTTAGATAAAAATAGAACTAAACCACTGGGGACATTGGAACTCACTAGCTGGCCGAAAACATGCCAAGAAATCCATTAATTTCTAAAAAAAAAGACCTGACGAAATTCCTATTAGTCATCCTCAAGGATACTGCAATCGCCGAATTGTCTCCATTGCTCGGACTAGGCTCAAACACTTCCAACTCGCTATCTGATATCACCTCCTCCTCAGCTCAAACAATCCTAAACTTCATTAATGAACGTGATATCAGCTTGTAGCCAAATACACTCAGGGGACAGCACAGAGGATCTCAATTAGGTCGGGGCTACGTCAAAGCCTACGAAGAATTTCGTATATCTTTGAGCTCTTTTTGGCCAATTTTAAGCAAGAACTTAGGTCTGCATGGACATGAGATCATTCGGACCAAAGAACTGGAAATTAGAGGAACCTTAACTGAGAAGAATTTCACAGCCAATTCTCAGTGATGAATCCCATTTCTAGGTCAACAGTTCCGTTGTTTAGGTTAGGAAAGCCAGCAACCCAAAACTATGCACTCAGTGCCATCACACTCACAGAAGTAAGATTACATGCTGAAGACGTCCTTAAGTCATACTTTTCCATACTTTTTCTTCCGTTACAGTCTGTAGAGATCGGACAAGGCCTATAGTTTGGTATATGGATTTGCAGCATATGTGGTCGCAACAAGATGGTGCCACATGCCACACCCCACACAATTGGGTAAACTATGGAATTATTGAAGTCGAAGTTTGTCGACCGCGTTATCTCCAGACATGTGCGACTTATTTCAGGGGCTTGTCACCTTTGGATAATAGTTCTTAGGGCCAATGTCAAAACCATGGTCCACGCCAAAGATTTTATAGCCAGAGCCTTCTGTAATGTACCATACAACTGGTAGAGGCTAGAGACTGGTTAAGGTAGAAGAAAATTGCATAGGAATGGAAAAGTTTACGAAGGATGTATCTACGGCAAAAGAAGAAACCATCAGTGGCTTGCAAACTTAGACATGAAGTTGATCATGATATGGACAAACAAATCTTAAAACTCCATTTATTCCAAAACACAATTTAGAACACTAAATTTACAAAGCAAAATGAGTGTCGCCATAATCCAATGAACTCGAACTAAAGCCATAGCTGGATAGATCCACAGGACTATCGTCAAAATTGTAGGAATCCGAAGCAAAAGGTGGACTTGTTATCAAAGCTGATGCTTCAAGTGCAACTGGAGCTGAGAGTCTAATTGCAGGCCGAGATGTTACTGGCAATACATTTGTATGGAGGACACTGCCAAGGGCCACCTGGACGCAAACAAGGATCGTGATAATCTGTCGAGAAACAATACCATTAAGGATATGATGATTCGTTTCAAATGAGCGTAAACTTACCTTGAACATATTTCTTGAGGTTCCCAGCTTCAGAGTGTGAAGACCTTTTACCTTCCATCGCTTTTATACTTTGAATTCATTGGAAAGACCTTTCGTAGGAGAAAAGCTTTCATGAGAAGGTTATGTAAAAGATTCGTGTTTCTAAGCTATTTGTAATGTGTTACCTAAGTCTTAGCCACTTTTAAGTCACGCACCTGTCTTCTCGTCAAACCCTAAGCACCTACTAATGTGCATGCCAATGTTAAGTACCATCATTTGTTGCTAAATACGAATGAAGGAGTGGACAGATAATATTGCATCTGTCTGAGCAAAGCAGATCATTTTGTTGGCCACATTATTAATATACCGTCTTTGGATAATCGAGGATAGGTAAGGATGTAAATCTTGTACAATTAGCACCACATATCCCAAGATTTAGACGAATAGGACAAACTTACTCTACATTCCAGAAAACAGGTCAAAACAACCAGGTTCCTTGTATCCTTTTGCAGTAGATTTGGTAGGGCTTCCTGGAGTTAGTATTTGCCTTTTGATTCAGGTAGTTCATACAACGAACATCCGCTTCTTCAAACAACTCACCAACTACATAGATTGACATTATTATCCGAGAAGCTCAGATACCTATTGATCGACTGTGTACCACTTAGTATCTGCCATGGTTCTGTGGTTAGTATGTTGGACTATAGCTATTGAGGTTCAAGATTCGAATCTAACCTGTCGTCCTGCTTCTTGTAAACTTCTGACAAACATCATTAGATTCGAAAACTTTGTCTTATTTTTTGTCTGACGAGGAGTCTTTGTCAATCTCTCAAAAAGTGGTGCCAGAAGTACTAGCTAAACTAAGTTTCTAGCCTTAGTGGATATCTACGGTAGCTCTGCTTCTATGATACCCTTTAACAGATTTATGGATTGTTAGCCTTCACTAGCCTTTCATTTGCCATTACTGAATGATAGAACTGATATTTGTAAGACAAGCTAAAAGAACTCTTTTGTAAGTTTTTACTTAAATATCAGGTTTGGTATGGATGTCCCGAAAACACCCAAAGAACTTATGTATCTTCAATCGATTTTTGTCCAGCAGAGTACACCAAGGAGCTTGCTGAATTTCATCTGATGTCTGTACTCATAAATGAATACCAAAGACGGAGGTCTCAGGACTAACCCCTATATACGTTGAGTCCCTTTGAATAGTAAACTTTTCGAAAATCCTTGTCGACTTTATGGTGGACCCAGGTTCCAGTACTGCTACTTCCATAAACACAAGGAAGAGTGCATGAACTTATTGTCTGGAAATGTATAGCCTTTGAAGCCCAGTTTAACGAAGCTCGAACGAAAGAAGTGTCTTTCGTTTAAAGTATGAAGGAGAGACGTGAAGAGGCGTAGTATCTACAACATTAATGGTCCACTTTAGGGCTGGTCTAACTATTTAACCACTTTGAGTTTAGTTCAAGAATCACTAGATATTCTTTGGTGTCACCTCTAGCCGAAATCTGTCAGAAGAATCAAAATATGTTTGCAGTACTCTGCGCAGGCGTAGGCGCTGGGATCCAGTGCCTAGCTTCTCATAACCATTCGTGTTGTGCGTGTTATATTCTTTACAGGAATAGAAGGGGCCTACTGTTTAATGCCGTATCCGAACGGCAATTTTAATTACTTAAGAAGCTTTCTCATGACAAGTTACACTCTCGGATGTTTGTCAGACGCTTGCGGGAGGTGGGGCAGTGAAAAAACTTTTTTTTAGTTGTTCTGGCTGGGACTCGAACCTCGAGCCCTTTGCTCCAAAGTCGAGTTGAGTTCTGTTAAGTAAAAGACTGAGTAGAGGTACTATTACTGATGTATCTGCGTAGTTAGTGAGAGAAAACTGCACGCAACTTGCTGGAATATGTACATCCAGGCCTCAAGGTTTAACTAACTACCTTCTTTTTTAGAGTTGATAACTGCGGGATATTTCTTCAGTTTAAACCGAACAATTTTGAGGAGACTACTTGGCATTCATATTCGGGGCATGTTAGGTATATTTTCCGCTCTGAACTTGATTCAGTTTACGTAGAGGAAAGCCAAGTCCACAAAAAGTGCCCTGCAGCATATCTTCAAATAGATAGGTGAGGTAAGAAAATATGGTTATGCCGACCTCTTGGCTTATGAAAGGAGCTTTACGTTTTACAGGTTTAAGAATGGTGTAACAAGAAAACAGGTCTATCCACCACCACTGTACTCACTGAAGACTGCAAACATAAGCTTTGGCCGACCCGCTGGAAAAATATCATTTTTTGGTTGAAAAATTTTCTGTTTCCTATCACCATTTCGAGGCTGCAGCAAGGCTAGTATGCGCCTCGAACACACAGAAACAGAATATCTAGCTCGAGATGTGTGAATTAAAGATTTCACAAGATTGTGGGTGTCCAGTTCTGTGGGCTATACACTGCCCTTTTTCTCACACATTTTTGGGTTGAAAAATTTTCTGTTTCCTATCACCATTTCGAGGCTGCAGCAAGGCTAGCATGCACCTCAAATACACAGAAACAGAATACCTAGCTCGAGATGTGTGAATTAGAGATTTCACAAGATCGTGGGAGTCCAGTTCTATGGGCTATACACTGCCCTTTTTCTCACATATTTTTTGGTTGAAAAATTTTCTGTTTCCTATCACCATTTCGAGGCTGCAGCAAGGCTAGTATGCGCCTCGAACACACAGAAACAGAATATCTAGCTCGAGATGTGTGAATTAAAGATTTCACAAGATTGTGGGTGTCCAGTTCTGTGGGCTATACACTGCCCTTTTTCTCACACATTTTTGGGTTGAAAAATTTTCTGTTTCCTATCACCATTTCGAGGCTGCAGCAAGGCTAGTATGCGCCTCGAACACACAGAAACAGAATATCTAGCTCGAGATGTGTGAATTAAAGATTTCACAAGATTGTGGGTGTCCAGTTCTGTGGGCTATACACTGCCCTTTTTCTCACACATTTTTGGGTTGAAAAATTTTCTGTTTCCTATCACCATTTCGAGGCTGCAGCAAGGCTAGTATGCGCCTCAAATATACAGAAACAGAATATCTAGCTCGAGATGTGTGATTAAAGGGTTTCACAAGATTGTGGGTCTCCAGTTCTGTGGGCTATACACTGCCCTTTTTCTCACACATTTTATGGTTGAAAAATTTTCTGTTTCCTATCACCATTTCGAGGCTGCAGCAAGGCTAGTATGCGCCTCAAATATACAGAAACAGAATATCTAGCTCGAGATGTGTGATTAAAGGGTTTCACAAGATTGTGGGTCTCCAGTTCTGTGGGCTATACACTGCCCTTTTTCTCACACATTTTTGGGTTGAAAAATTTTCTGTTTCCTATCACCATTTCGAGGCTGCAGCAAGGCTAGTATGCGCCTCAAATATACAGAAACAGAATATCTAGCTCGAGATGTGTGAATTAAAGATTTCAAAAGATTGTGGGTGTCTAGTTCTGTGGACTATACTCTGCCCTTTTTCTCACACATTTTTGGGTTGAAAAATTTTCTGTTTCCTATCACCATTTCGAGGCTGCAGCAAGGCTAGTATGCGCCTCGAACACACAGAAACAGAATATCTAGCTCGAGATGTGTGAATTAAAGATTTCACAAGATTGTGGGTGTCTAGTTCTGTGGGCTATACTCTGCCCTTTTTCTCACACATTTTTGGGTTGAAAAATTTTCTGTTTCCTATAACCATTTCGAGGCTGCAGCAAGGCTAGTATGCGCCTCGAACACACAGAAACAGAATATCTAGCTCGAGATGTGTGAATTAAAGATTTCACAAGATTGTGGGTGTCCAGTTCTGTGGGCTATACACTGTTCTTTTTCTCACACTTTTTTGGTTGAAAAATTTTCGATTTCCTATCACCATTTCGAGGCTGCAGCAAGGCTAGTATGCGCCTCGAATATACGGAAACAGAATATCTAGCTCGAGATGTGTGATTAAAGGGCTTCACAAGATTGTAAAATGAACTGAATGCTTTCGCTTCCAATGGTCCCGACGTGTCTTCGAAAAAGAAATACATTCGCTAGTAGAGTACTAATGACAAACTCACCTTCATAAAGGACGTGGTATCTCTATTAGATTGATTCCATGCTTTGATGCAATATATCGTATGCGCAGGTCACAGCGCTAACCATAAGGACATAGGCATAATAAAAAAAAGTCCGAACAGAGAACACCGTTTGAAGGAAGTCGAAAAGACTGGTCTTTCCGTCTGCAGGGAAATGACCAACCAGTTGGCTAAACTGCTGCTCACTTTTACTTCAGTTTGTATATAGTTTCTGGCAGGTATCAGCTCACTTATCCTGAAAACTGTCAATATAACTGCATCTACAGCTCTTTGTCACATAAAACAAATAAACTTTATTAATCTAATTGAAATAAATATCTAGATACACTACTATCTACAATCTAAATGCTAATCACAGTTTGTCAACACAATTCACTACACTCACGCGGACGCATGGCTATTTCTTATATGACTCCCTCGCCTGATATGACGTTATTGGCAGGAGTCCTGCCTGACGAAGATGCGTCTTTAGTGGCAGCGGTCTGAACTTGATCGGAACTATTCCAATGGGAAACGGCAACTGGGCATTGTATGACATCGGGAGTGATGCCACCGATGGTACTATCCGATACTGCTTTGGCGCCGATCCCGCAAAGGACTTTGGTTCGATTTGCAGCGTCACATGGGGAGTGTACGGTGGCGGTATGAGTTCCTGACTCGGAATCTGGAATTGGCGATAGTCCTGAGTCGCCGAGTTCCTAAAGGCGGGGCTTGATACGTGTTCCACAATTGATTGTTGAATTCTATAACCGCTGTTCTGAGGGAAGGAACGATAGGCATCCATCGGCAGGGGCAATGGGTTGTGGGCATGACTTCGAGGGTCAAATTGGTATGTTGGCTGTGAGAAGCGATTCAAAGGATGCACTCGGTACTGTTGAGGTGGTGGCTGTTGAAAAATGTTGTGAGGACTGGTATCCAGCTGCTCGTATGGATTGAAGTGGCTGACGCCGCGAAGATCCTCTTCGGATGGTAGTGGCACATCCGGCTCGGGCACTGGTTGACTGTATTGTTGTGGGAATCCGTGGTAAATAGAATTCGCCCTCAAATCCTGTGAAGGCAAACTTCTATACTGCGATGGATACTGAATGTATTGATTCGAGTAGACCGCGTCGGGAGTGGCTGGAATGTTGACATAGTAAGCCACTGAAGCTTGAATGCTGGATGACACACCGCGCTCCTCCGGCTGACTGTATGAGTATCCAGTGCCAGGATCATTTTGTAATCCATCGATCCTGGCACTAAGTGTGATTGTTGCAATTGTTAGTAGCAGAGTTGTCTAAAGAAGAAAAACTGTTGTACTCCTCAGAGGTAAAAACTGCATCAAGGTATAGCTTACCGCAGTCCACATGGTCGTAGATTCGTAGTCGAGTTCCGTCCGAAATCACCTCTAAGCCTTTGCCGATGAAATGATCTCATTAAAATAACCGTTAAGGTTTTATATCCCAATCCCCTCCAGCATGGCCAACAAGTGGATGCCTCTTTCACCACTCTCACTTTCTAATGGCTATCAATTCCGACCAAAGTCACGGCAGCATCCACCGCGATTAGCCAGATTAGGTTGGCCAAATTATTTGTGTGTTTCGCTGTCCCATCGCATTGGTTGGTGGCCATCTCTGCGGAGATGACAAGCGATCCACAATTTGCATGCGCGTCGGAGAATTCACATTGAGTAACCTGACCACAGCGCCGGTCGACTCTGGCGGGGCTATCGATAGTGACACCGATTTTAGGGCCTCCCATTGCGTAAGTTCCACCAAGATACATAGCCGAAAGTGTGAAAGGGTATCTGGCCAGAATGATAAACTTTTTATTTTCATTTTGATTAATTAACCGGTTTTGAGTTTTCCGTCCGTTTTGGCCTGTGTGTGCTTCGTGGCTCATAATTTTAATTTATGATCAATTAATTTGGTGCTCCTCTTGACGAATGTGTGATCGAAATTTGCATTTCGGAGGCGACTGATCTTTTGGGGCCAGCCACGCATCCATCGGTTGGTGGGGCGCTGGTAATTTAATATCGTCGAGAACGGACTTTTGTGGGAACTCTTTGATTGTGATGGGCTTAATCATCTTAATCGTGTTATGTAGCTTTGGCCGATTTTATGGCGGTGTTGAGGTGAATCTTGATGTTTGTTTGTTAACATCGGGTGCCTCGGGGGGTAGTGATTAAATGTGTTTGTTTGTTTGGGCCCAGTGCGGTGGAATGCGACAGACCGTGAAAGTAAACAAAGCTTTTCGGAGTACTAATTAATTGATTACAATTTAGTTACTTCCATAACGTGGATAGCTTCCTTTGTGGATACATTTTGGGCTGTTGGAGCTTGAGCAATTTTTTTCTTCTGTTTGTTGGTTACATGAACTCGGAAGAAAGGCAAAAGAGATTGCCTGTTGGCTGGCTTGTGGCTGGGATTAAATCAGTGCCGGGGCTTCGTGAATAATTGACTGGTTTCTTTGAGATTTATGTGAAGCATGGTGTAGGAGGTTTTATGTGGTTCAATAAATTGGAAAAAAAAAAATTACGACTATGATACAAGAGTGTGGCTAATTTCCGGGAAATAGATTGTTTACATGGGAAGACGATGGAGAATGCACGTAGGCGCTGAACGAATACATTTTGGATGGATCTTCACCGCCATGACTCCATGGAGATACCCAAAGTTTCCTTATCAAGCAGCAACGAAATCATGACTACTGTGGTCGATTCGATGAGATCGTCCATGCTATGAACACTCTATTGATGTCACCTCTAAGGTAACTTACTTACTTTTAACATCCAACGTTTCATCTAAACTACAACTGCGTTTCATTCTCAACTATCTTGGGTGCATTTCTGCTCTTTGAATCAGGGAACATGAAGCCTTTTAGTCCGAATATCCAAGAACTTACCTTCCACAAAATCAGAAATCAGTTCAGCTCGTATGTGCCCAGGATGCACAGAATCAGAATATCTGGCTCTCATTGAGCCACGAGAAGGTAGATTCAGGATGTGCGCATCTGGTTCGGTGGCGTATACGCAACCCATTTTTTTATGCAATTTTGGACTGAAAATTGTTCACTTTCCAATACACGTAGAGAGGCCTCAGTTGAGCTCGTATGTGCCCAGGATGCACAGAATCAGAATATCTGACTTTCATTGTGCCACGAGAAGGTAGATTCAGGATATGCGGATCTGGTTCGGAGGCGTATGCGTAACCCATTTTTTCATGCAATTTTGGACTGAAAACTGTGCTCCTTACAATACACGTACGGAGGCCTCAGTTGAGCTCGTATGTGCCCAGGATGCACAGAATCACAATATCTGACTTTCATTGTGCCACGAGAAGGTTGATTCAGGATTTGTTATCCCAGGCATATACGAGCTTGACTTAGCCCCGCTAGGTTTTTCAGTCCAAAAATGTATGAAAAAATTGGTTACGTATACGCCACCGAACCAAGTAGCCATTTTTTCATACTTTTTCGGTTAGAAAAATTCCTTTGACAAAAGGAAGGGGATTCTTAGAAAACTGCAATTGCAGATCTTTGTAGGCGCTGCATGCACCAACTATGTACATCCACTAGAATGGCGCAAGAAACTTTCAATCAAAGCCCTTCCCGAACGACCGTCAACGTCTCTCTCCAAAGAAAGTGTTTCACGTGTTTAATTAAATTTTAATTAATAACGCAATAACCACAAATTAAAATCGACAAATATCTTTTATTTAAAACAGTCGAATAAAAAAACCTTAACTAATTAAACTACTCAGACGAACAGGCAACGCGCCCTTTCACCGGCTTACAGTAGAACTTGGCCAGCTGCGGGGGCGGCGAGTGTGTATGGAGCGCCATAGGCGGTAGCGTATGGAGCACCGTATGGCAGTGAAGCGGCTAGTGGTGCCGCAAGAGATGCCGCATATGGCGAAGCATAGGATGCTGCGGCAAGAGGTGAAACGTACTTAGCTAGTGGAGCCGAGTAGCCATATGGCGAGGCAATGGCTGGAGCTGCATATCTGGCAACTGGAGCAGTGTAGGCGAACGCACTCACTGGAGCAGCTACCCTGGCGGCAAGGGGTGCACCATAGCCCAATGAAGTTGCGTATCCTCCATTGTAGCTGCTACGAACATCCAATTGAGAGGTACCCGCTGGTGCGTACAACGGAGAACTGTAGGTGAGGGGTGCGATAATAGCTGGCTTGGCACTGCTGCAAGCGACCAGGGCTAGGACAACTGTGATCTGCTCGAAAAGGGATATCCATTAATACCTCGAGACTGGGTGTACTCGATTGAAAACTTACATATCTGTACATGATGGAGAGAGATCTATCCGTTGGAGGCTTCGAGTGAACTGGAGAAATTGCTGCGTATTACGAGAGGGCTCTGACTGGAATATACTTTAACCGGATGCCGTACCACCTTATATAGTAATTCGTTTTCTAGCTCCAACCGCAGGTGTTGCTATTTTCGACAAAAATTTCTTTTTACTCACCATTTGCAACTATTTGCATGAGAACGTGATCTGAAAACAATTTTCGATCGGAATTCGGCAAAAGATTTATACACCCACTTACAGCCGGGTTTCGTCAGCTGATTGCCGGGGCTCGTCTTAATTTGGATTCCTACAAGCGATTCGCGAATTCGAAATTCCCCATATAATTAGTTGTCAGTTCAAAGTACCTAGAGGATGTGAGGAGATTCCCAAAAGATAACCTGCACAACTGATTAGTAGTCATTGGTGGCTTGACACTAAGTTGCAGCGGTGTAAGGAATCGATTCAGTCGATATTTTATGACACTTTGTGTCTAGCCAGAGGTGTGCAAGACTAAAATTTACTTACAGAAAGGTAAAGGTCTGTCAAGGTAACTTATTGGCTGTCAAACAAAAGTGAAGGTAGTTGCGTGCCAGTTTCGGAATTCGAAAGATGATATCTGTGATCGGTTGTCGGCGATATGACAGTTCAAGTGACGTGAAGAAAGGTGTAATGAATGTATTTTTGAAGAAAATATTGCAAAAGGAAATGCGACAGGAAGTGTGGTTTACAGAAGGATGTTGTAAAACTAGTGATTCGAGTGATTCCGGATCCGCTCATGGGCTTTGAATAAACTTTATATGAATAAGTAGATATGTACAAAAAAATCTATCCAAAGAAAATTGATTTTTTAAGAAGAATGTTCAAAAAAATGGGCGTGGCCACACGTTGCCACAAACGTCTTAAAAATCTTAAAAAATTGTGTAATTTTTGTCAAAAAGTAGGCGTGTCGGTACAAAAAAAGTGTCGGAACATATGCTTCGAATATGAGCTCTATTGCATAAGTGGTTCAAAAGTTTTGAGAGCATTGACAGACGAATGGCGAATATTTATGGTTTTTCAATAAGGACATAACAATTTTATATTTCAATAAAATACAAAATAATTGAGATATCGGGCTGAAATTTTTTCCAGTTATACCACAAATGTTACATTTAAGTATAAAATTGGATTTCGCCCACACGACCACCCTGAGCATTTTTGGAGCAATCGAGTTATCGTAGTCAATTTTCCACTACTTTTCCGATTATACGATTGCCGTACTTTCCCTTCATAACACCTATTATCTGCCCAGTTTTGTGGTATATGGAACCATTTTTTTTGAAACCGCATACCACTGATGTCAAGTTTATTCAATTCTGGCCAAAATTAGTCTTCCACGATAGTCGACTTCATTGACCCAATTCCTGTGAACGGCAGCGTGGAATGAATTGATTTGGTACATTTTGAATTGAAGTGGCAATTTATGAGATGTTTTTGCTACCTCGACCAGTGAGTTGTCTCACTGAGATAGGAAAACTCAGTACTGAATTTGTTGACCCAAATTCATCCACTATAGCACGCACAACCTGTCTGGTGTGAGGAATTTCATGACCAAAAGTTGAGGTAGGCGCTCTTAAGGTTGCAACAAGAGACAAGAGACTTTCGGTAGTAACTTTTAATACTTTTCTAACACTTTTCGGCTACCAACTTCACAGTAATCAAAATGTAGATCTTGGTTGACATTTTAACTTTGACAGGTCGTAAAAGTTGTTTAAGAATGCGTTTCGATTTAAGCACGAACTTGGTATGTCTCTATTGAAAAGCCTTTTACAATTATACTACAAGTACTAATATCGATCCAAAGGTCTATTGAAAAATGCACCAAGGGTTAATGCCTACTTAAAAGCTAAGGAGAACAAAATCTATTTTTTGTTTATTGCCGAACTGTTCAATGGATACTTTATCTGGAGTCAAACTTAGCCACTTAAACCATCTGAGGGCCATAAATGTAGTTTCACTCTGCTACTTTGTAGGTAATTTCTCAGGACGAAAACTTGAGGATAAGATCATGATGATATGCACTTTCTACGAATCATAGTAACTCTCTGGGTAATCCAGAGAATTCCAGTGACCACATACATTCCTTCAAGGTTTTCCGTTTTTCTTTTGAAGAATGTTAGGGCTTCTGATGGGATCAAGATTCATGCCACAAAAACCACCTAATTTGGATCCAGTCGTACCTTTAGTTTTTCAAAATGCCATCCATAGCCTGTGCACTAGCATTGGTATATGGTTCTGAAGATCTAGAATAGTTGGAACAGTCACCATATCTTTCAGATGCAGAATGCAAGCAAGCAAACACATTTCTTTTTTCTGTTGAGCTCTGAGATTGCTATGTTTAGTGACAAGTCCTTGCAGTGACCATAGCTCTTCACTTAGGAAAGTTGCCTTTGGTAGAAGTCTTGGATATTTTCTTTCAGGTGTGAGCCACCTAGTTCAACTTGTTATTGCTTTCGATCATCACATTGGCTTTGACCACTGTTTTGCATGTATCTCCAGGCCAGTAACACGATTGTCTGTCTCTCATCTCTCATAACCACCTACTCTTCATGATAAATACTATCCGAGGCAATCCGGCCAATTCTACACATCGTCACATCGTGTACTTTTGGTCTTGATTTCGATGAATTTGGCCATCACTGCTCACGTATTCTCTTCGAGCATTTTGCATGTATTTCTCGTATCATTAGGCCACTATACTGTAATGCTATTGGTTATGCAGGTGATCTAGTGATCATGTCCATTAGTAATCATCAAAGCGACTTGTGTGATCTCATGTCTTCTGAATGAAGTTTCGAATTGCCGCGGAGAAAGCTGAGTGTTGATTCTATTACTAATAACTTTCGCGAATTTTTGACAAAAATCCGATGGAGTAGGTTATAATTAGAGTCAGAGGGGCGAATAGTCAATAAAAATTGCTCGAGAAATTAGCTTCGATCATGATTGTGGCGATGAAGTAAAAAATGACAACAATCCCAAGAAAAGCGTTCTAAGACTGTAAAGATCTGGACTGGAGCTAGGGTAAGTAACAGGTTGAAGTCTTCCAGTTAAAAACCAGACTCTTGACGATCAACTGCTCATTCACAGCTTGCAGATTAGATTAAATGGATGTCAGTAGGTCAGTAGTAGCCGCGTATTATTACTTTCTTCTGTTAGAGTTCCACGATGTGGCACTTTTATTTCTTATGTTCATCGAAATGCATTCAGAAACATCCATCAAGAGGAGACCTCTATTCCTCAGTTGTATACAATAGGGTTTCCCAATGACATTCTAGAAAATCCTTGAAATTCATTGCCACCACAAAATATTTTTACGAAGCATCTTTACCATTTGAATAGTAATTCAGAGATAGCACCACGATCGACACACGGAAGCCTTATCCGTAAGAAGGTCTTCGTTCATGGGCCTCTCCATCAGTGGTTTTGCATCCTGAAAACAATTTAGAGAAGAGCTCATGAAATTGATCAATCGTCCTTGTCCACATGGTTGAAGGACATTCGACATTCGCCTCTCACAACAGTTCTAACGAACATGAAGTCCTCAATCAAAAGAGCGATAGTTTGCAAGTACCTGAACTGAGGAAGATAGTCCATCTATTGTTTTGACTACGTCATGACTGAATGCAGATCAAATAGACAGGAATTTCGAAAAAAGTTATAATGACTGGATAAGATTCGACGTATTAGCTGTGTCGGTACATGCCTCATGTATGAGAAATTCCTTTGGATAATCTCATTAGAATTCCAAATTGCAACAACCAGCAACTTAACCAGAAATTGGTTACCTAAACTGCGAACTTTACAGTTCGAACTTGTTGGCAAAGGACCTATAAAAATAAATACTTGGCGCTACAGGTTGATGGAACCCAGGGTCTAGCTTCTCACAGCCATTTGTGTTGTGCGTGTAATATTCTCTACACGAATGGAAGGGGCCTACTGTTTAATGCCGTGGCCGAAGGGCAATTTGTTATTTGCGAAGCTTTCTCAGGACAGTTGTACTGTCGAATGTTTGTCAGACGCTCGCGAGAGGTGGGGCCGTGAAAAGCTTTTAGGTCTTCCCGGACTGGGATTCGGTACTCCAACCCCTTGCTCCATAGTCCAACGGTGCCCACAGGATCTATAGAAATCCCTATAAATGCTATAAGCCCATGTATGTATGTATGCATTTCTCAGAAGTACCGCGATGCTAAACGCAGCCCTCCGACATCCAGATCACTGCAGTATTTTCCAAGCGGAAGTGTTGTTTATTCCTGAAGCAGAGTGGAGACTCTCCTTGTCGTGTACATAGGCTAGGCAGTCAGTCAGCAATCAAAGCTCTAGTAACACCTCACATCAGAAGATTACGAACAGATGTTACATTACTCCGTGCTGGGTCCCAGGACACAAAGATATTCCGGGCAACTGAAAGGCAGATGAGCTTACCAAAGTGGGCTGTTAACAGAGAGGTACCGGCTCCACCAGTACTAACAATAAAACTAAAAGACTAATACATCTAAACAGAAGGAATCTAATCCTCACTGTAGGAATAAATACATTACACTGCCAGACGGAAAGATACGCCTTCAGAATGGGAACCCTGTCAAAAAAAGCTGCAGAGACGAAGAAAACAAAACAGATCTCCACCTTCTCGGCCCATGCCCAGTACTAGTTCTTAGAAGATCAAAGCGACCTGTCTACTATAGACATTTTAAGCCAATGAAGATACATGTATGTCAAACTCAAACTGGTTCTAGGTTAGGAGCATCCAAGGTTAGCACGAAGCAGTAGCAGAGACCGACTGAATCAGTTCAGTTCAGTTTACCTGCACGGTGCACCTAGAAAAGAGTTCCATTGAATCAGTCATCCCCAGTACTTCTTTCCACTTCATACCTTTCCAGTCCACGCGAAAGCTAGGGCTGATTGAGTCGGTCCCCCTACTTAGCCACTTCCAGTACAACAGGTCTCACAACCCTTGAGATAGGTATAGGTTTTCCGGGTATCCAGCGATTCTTCCGGTCTACTCATCACATTGAACCTTCTCTTGGTCTAAGTGTATCCTGACTCTTGCCAGGATAGCTACCTTACCTATCCTATCTATGCATCTATTGCCATCTTGAAAACAAAAATCCCCCAGAGTCACAATAGGGTATCATATGTACACATCAACCAACTTGATTTGAAACAATGAATTCTGGTTATTATTGTTTTTTAGTTTATGTCAGCCTTGCGGAGGAATATTTTGATTAAATTATCATATTGTTGCGAAAATGCAGAAATTAATTAAAGCAGATAAAACAACAACGCAAGTGTAAACATTCCAAAGTGGCTTGACACTCGTCAGCAATTAGCTGCGTGATTTGACAGTTGGGGAGTTCCGTTTGTGGGGATTATTTTTTTTATTTAGAATTAAGCTAATTGTTTGATTAAATACTAGTTAATGTTATTAAGACTTCATTTTAAAAAAAACCTACACACCTACCTACTCACTCGGTAAAGGTTTGGAGAAGCGTGCCTCCTAAGATTGTACACGGTTTCGGTGTGGTCCCCGTAGGTCTACCTTAAACGGACCGAGAAACAAGTAGCTGGTCAAGGTTCTGGCTACCAACATATATCATTGCACAATACCTTCTGTAGGGTCATGTCTAGAGACTGTAGGCTCAAGCCCAGATGACCATAAATGATGCAATGAAAGTAGGATTTTAGTCGTTAATCCAATGAATCATCCAGATGTCCGATGAAACACAGTATCTGAGAAAGACCCTGGATAAAGGAAAACAAAATCTTCTCAGCGGTAGGCATACCTCTGGCAATGTTTGTAGCATGAGCATGGAATTGTAGTCCAATTTGTTCTCCAAGTTCAGGCAAGAGTGCGGTGCTGATGTGACATTCGAACTGCAGGGAGATCTCCGATGAAATTTTCAACTATAAATTTTTCAAGTATCCCCGACCAGGTTTTGACGGTTGGGTACCTTACGAACGCAATTGTGCCTGGAATGGCTCTCCAGAATGAAAGCGGGCAAACCAACTGCTTTTAAGAATTCTTGTTGTCTCTTCGAATCACTTCCGTGTGATTGTCTTGCCTTTCCTTGGATCAGAGTGCAGATCTTTGAGTTCTGATACTGATATCACTTTACCACTGAAGTTCCTTCTCAGATTTCCAAAAAAAATTTAAAAAAATTCCAAGAATTTGCTTCATAGACCACTGTTTCCAATCCCCACCCACTGTGATCTAGAATACGAGGTCTATTCCAGATTTTCCCTTGTTGTTCCGTGAGAACTGGACGCAAGAGACTTCTAAAAGACTGTATCAACACCGCTTTTGGAAATAGTTTGTGATAAAGTTGGTTCTGCAAATGGCTTAGTACCGCATTCCGAGACTAGTTCATTTTTGAAGTTTTTTTCAATAGAGACATAACAATTTTGTACTTAAATACAAATACTCTCTTAAACCTCTTTTTTTGATTTATTGATGTCAAAGCATGACTCAAGGTATACATTTTTATTGTAGTAAAGTTCTTAAAGAAAAAATGTTTGCAAATTATTAAAAGTTACTACTGCAATTCTGAGCCGCTGCTTGCAATATTAAGAGTAGCCGATATGTGTGCAAGGCTAACTCCACATCGCAGAAAACGTGATTGTGGAAGTCATGCGAATAAAATCGAATTGGATACTTAAATGTAACATGTGTACTATATCTGAAATAAATTTCAGTCTGATATCTCAGTGGTTCTGTGTTTTATTTAAGTACAAAATTGTTATGATCTTACTGAAAAGGGCGTCATAAAAAAAAGACATTCTGCATAGTTCCAGTACAATTCAGTCCATAGTCGAGGAGGACGTTTGACTTTAAGGGCTCCAGGGATTTTGTGCTGAATTCAATATTTGGAAGTAGTCCCGACTAATACAGATGGGCAGAGCGAAGATCATCTTGGGAAAAGTTGATCAAACTGTCAAGAGCCAAGCCATGGTCAACATATAGTTTTTCCTTTTTACAATACAATCGAACACATGACAAACAATAACAAAAATGTTTCATTCATAACATTACATTTTACAAATACCACAATGTGTGCATTTACAATATCAAAGTATCTACTCGAACGTGCTCGGAATTAGACCTGCATAAGCCTAGCACATTCAACTATTCGCATAAATTATCCACAAGACTGCAGAGAAAATACCTCTGACAGAAAACAAAACAAATCCAATAAACAAATATCTCTCATTTCAGCTTGGTGTGATGTTTACCAGCAGTCAATATATTCACTATGCTAATTCGTAAATATGTACATAGTTGGTTGCTCACGAAAGACCGACCTTGAGACCGAAAGAGCTTTCTGAAGAACTGATTGGTATTCATGTAGTTAAGAACAGTTCTATCTGGTAACTGGTACGTGGTTGTAATTGAAAATACCTCCACAAACTATAGTGTTTTCAAAATTTATGGCATTTTTTTAATAATTTCTCGAAAACGTCTTAATGACAGATTTAATAACTGGCTTATCGCAGCTGCCTTTGAAAATTAACTCAAACACGAATCACAGAGCTGTTAATGCTAGTTTGCAATTCACAGTGTTTTTCGGAAGATTTATGGTCAATTCAACCTAAGAGCAGGTGACATCTGTCATTGATGTGACCAGTTACATATGTTGGTATCCATAGATTTGGCTTTGAATTTGTGCCACAATCGATGGTGTTTTCGAAGATTTCGCTAATCCACTGACAGCTTGCCTTTGCAGTCACTCACAGCCCTAATGCAGTCCGAGTCTAAGATTCTCACAAGTTGATGGCATTTTTTTTTTGGGATTTTTTCGTGGCTAATGTGTCTGGCGATTAAAGGCTTGCCGATGGCCATGAAGGGATTTCCGGTGAGTGCAGAGTCTGTATAAATTACACAGAGAGTGTGTTGGTAATTTATTGAACCCCGAAGGCCTAGATGTTGCATTATGTCACAACAGCAATTAAGAATTAATTATTTATCGAAAATATTTTCTTCTTGTTCGGATAGGAGCTCGGGACAAATATTTTCAAATATTATGTAAGCTGTGATTGGTTTTCTTGGTTGAAGTATCATAATTTCTGTGAAAATGGTGATTGGTTGCATATATCAAGAGAGTTTGGTTTAATTTCAGTTCAGGGGAATCAATATTCATGATTTTAATGAATGAATGCAAAAAATCCGCGCGAAGACTTTCATTCATTTTGAATTAACATTTCTCTCAAAACAAAGGTCTTTTATTACATGCACTGGGATACCGAACAAAGGTTTTAGGTTGGAGTCTCAGGTACTGTCAATACTTTTTGACGTTCAATAGTGTCTCAGGTACTGTCAATACTTTTTGACGTCTAAAAGTGTCAAAAAAGTACAGAGTGTTCTCTAGTGACACCTGTCAAACCAAGAGAAGCCGATTAAATATTGAATAGAGTTTCAGCTCCTTGTTGCCTTGAAAGCCCTTGGAGTCAAATACCAGGGGCAGTCTTAAGCGGAGTGGCTTTTGTAGAACTTAGACATTGACACTGTAAGACTCATCAAACGATTCGACCCTTAGAACAGAAATCCGGAAATCTGTCCCAAACCCAATAATATCACTCAAATTCATCCTGACTCAATGACTGTGGAGAATGCAGTTGTTCTGGCTAAAACTTTAAGGTACCTATATCGAGTTCGATCTTAAAGATGCTAAGCTACATGTCGATTGGGCCAATGTGTATTTACTGATTCTTTCATGAGGTGTAAGGTCTAAGGGTCGTCACTAAGGTGACTATAGGTTCTGATAGTAAAAATAGACTCTACCATCATGCTTACGGTCATGAGAATGTACCAAAGCCTAGCTGTAGAAGCAGTTCTAAGCCTACCGTCACTAAATCTGACAGGATGGAGGGAAATTGTTACCACTTTCTCCTTCTTTCCAATCCAGTGCCGGAGTGTACTCGCATAAACTCAAAACGGCTTGACTTTTAAGATCCCAGAGGGTATGTTCAAGGAATTCCGGTGCTCCAGGGAGTTTTCGATTGTTATAGGGAACCAGTGAATGGAAAGTCTCGTAATATTACCAAATTCTCAATTCTGGTTATGGATGGTTCCAAACTTATAACCAGAGCTAGGATGTAATTAGGCTATCATCCATTCTTTTGATTGATGTCAAATTAAGAACAATAAAACTTAGTAGAGACCCCTCTACACTTTTTGGTAGGAATCATTGAGAAATCTTTTGAAAATAAGGACTCTGCTATGCTTGACATCGACATAGCCTCTAGCAGTGTCAAAATAGAACGTCAATGTCAAAAAGAAAGGACGGTATACAAGGTAGAGCACTACCATCAATACTGCAGTTCAGCAATCCTAGATGAACAGGGACAATCCGCTGATCAAGAAAAGTAACAATGTAGCTCATAAAAGGTTTGAAGGCCCTTGTAACCCGTGTGTTGCTTCCAAATGCAAAGTGGAACGAGACAGCATACCAAGCTGGCTTAAAACTATTTTTAGTGATATTGACTGTATTGCTCCTTACTAGGACCTCAAAGTCAAGTATAACACCACACAAGTCAAGGACATACCGAGCTGGAGTCTACTCCAGCTATTCGAGCAATGCAGTGGATCAGATGACTATCAGATGTGATACATCTCTCTCTGATTCAGTCTACGCGGACGAGCTGCCTCCCTTTCCGAACGAAGAAAGCTTAACGCAAGATTGCTCTGTCTCTGGGTCGAACTGGTTCAATAGCTAAATGACAAAATAGCAGTGTATAGCCCACAGAACTGGACACCCACAATCTTGTGAAACCCTTTAATCACACACCTCGAGCTAGATATTCTGTTTCTGTGTATTCGAGGCGCAAAGAAGTTCAGCTGCAGCCTCGAAATGAAAATAGGAAACAGAAAATTTTTCATCCAAAAAATGTGTAAGAAAAAGGGCAGTGTATAGCCCACTGAACTAGACACCCAGAATCTTGCGAAATCTTCAATTCACACATCTCGAGGTACATATTCTGTTTCTGTATATTCGAGGCGCAAAGAAGCTCAGCTGCAGCATCGAAATGGTGATAGGAAACAGAAAATTTTTCATCCAAAAAATGTGCGAGAAAAAGGGCAGTGTATAGCCCACAGAACTGGACACCCAGAATCTTGTGAAATCTTCAATTCACACATCTCGAGCTAGATATTCTGTTTCTGTGTATTCGAGGCGCAAAGAAGTTCAGCTGCAGCCTCGAAATGAAAATAGGAAACAGAAAATTTTTCAACCCAAAAATGTGTGAGAAAAAGGGCAGTGTATAGCCCACAGAACTGGACACCCAGAATCTTGTGAAATCTTCAATTCACACATCTCGAGCTAGATATTCTGTTTCTGTATATTCGAGGCGCAAAGAAGCTCAGCTGCAGCATCGAAATGGTGATAGGAAACAGAAAATTTTTCATCCAAAAAATGTGCGAGAAAAAGGGCAGTGTATAGCCCACAGAACTGGACACCCAGAATCTTGTGAAATCTTCAATTCACACATCTCGAGCTAGATATTCTGTTTCTGTGTATTCGAGGCGCAAAGACGCTCAGCTGCAGCCTCGAAATGGTGATAGGAAACAGAAAATTTTTCATCCAAAAAATGTGCGAGAAAAAGGGCAGTGTATAGCCCACAGAACTGGACACCCACAATCTTGTGAAACCCTTTAATCACACACCTCGAGCTAGATATTCTGTTTCTGTGTATTCGAGGCGCAAAGAAGTTCAGCTGCAGCCTCGAAATGAAAATAGGAAACAGAAAATTTTTCAACCAAAAAATGTGTGAGAAAAAGGGCAGTGTATAGCCCACAGAACTGGACACCCAGAATCTTGTGAAATCTTCAATTCACACATCTCGAGCTAGATATTCTGTTTCTGTGTATTCGAGGCGCAAAGACGCTCAGCTGCAGCCTCGAAATGAAAATAGGAAACAGAAAATTTTTCATCCAAACAATGTGCGAGAAAAAGGGCAGTGTATAGCCCACAGAACTGGACACCCACAATCTTGTGAAACCCTTTAATCACACACCTCGAGCTAGATATTCTGTTTCTGTGTATTCGAGGCGCAAAGAAGCTCAGCTGCAGCCTCGCAATGGTTATAGGAAACAGAAAATTTTTCATCCAAAAAATGTGTAAGAAAAAGGGCAGTGTATAGCCCACTGAACTAGACACCCAGAATCTTGCGAAATCTTCAATTCACACATCTCGAGGTACATATTCTGTTTCTGTATATTCGAGGCGCAAAGAAGCTCAGCTGCAGCATCGAAATGGTGATAGGAAACAGAAAATTTTTCATCCAAAAAATGTGCGAGAAAAAGGGCAGTGTATAAGCCCACAGAACTGGACACCCAGAATCTTGTGAAATCTTCAATTCACACATCTCGAGCTAGATATTCTGTTTCTGTGTATTCGAGGCGCAAAGAAGTTCAGCTGCAGCCTCGAAATGAAAATAGGAAACAGAAAATTTTTCAACCAAAAAATGTGTGAGAAAAAGGGCAGTGTATAGCCCACAGAACTGGACACCCAGAATCTTGTGAAATCTTCAATTCACACATCTCGAGCTAGATATTCTGTTTCTGTATATTCGAGGCGCAAAGAAGCTCAGCTGCAGCATCGAAATGGTGATAGGAAACAGAAAATTTTTCATCCAAAAAATGTGCGAGAAAAAGGGCAGTGTATAGCCCACAGAACTGGACACCCAGAATCTTGTGAAATCTTCAATTCACACATCTCGAGCTAGATATTCTGTTTCTGTGTATTCGAGGCGCAAAGAAGTTCAGCTGCAGCCTCGAAATGAAAATAGGAAACAGAAAATTTTTCAACCCAAAAATGTGTGAGAAAAAGGGCAGTGTATAGCCCACAGAACTGGACACCCAGAATCTTGTGAAATCTTCAATTCACACATCTCGAGCTAGATATTCTGTTTCTGTATATTCGAGGCGCAAAGAAGCTCAGCTGCAGCATCGAAATGGTGATAGGAAACAGAAAATTTTTCATCCAAAAAATGTGCGAGAAAAAGGGCAGTGTATAGCCCACAGAACTGGACACCCAGAATCTTGTGAAATCTTCAATTCACACATCTCGAGCTAGATATTCTGTTTCTGTGTATTCGAGGCGCAAAGACGCTCAGCTGCAGCCTCGAAATGGTGATAGGAAACAGAAAATTTTTCAACCAAAAAATGTGTGAGAAAAAGGGCAGTGTATAGCCCACAGAACTGGACACCCAGAATCTTGTGAAATCTTCAATTCACACATCTCGAGCTAGATATTCTGTTTCTGTGTATTCGAGGCGCAAAGAAGCTCAGCTGCAGCCTCGAAATGGAAATAGGAAACAGAAAATTTTTCAACCAAAAAATGTGTGAGAAAAAGGGCAGTGTATAGCCCACTGAACTAGACACCCAGAATCTTGTGAAATCTTCAATTCACACATCTCGAGCTAGATATTCTGTTTCTGTGTATTCGAGGCGCAAAGAAGCTCAGCTGCAGCCTCGAAATGGAAATAGGAAACAGAAAATTTTTCAACCAAAAAATGTGTGAGAAAAAGGGCAGTGTATAGCCCACTGAACTGGACACCCAGAATCTTGTGAAATCTTCAATTCACACATCTCGAGCTAGATATTCTGTTTCTGTGTATTCGAGGCGCAAAGAAGCTCAGCTGCAGCCTCGAAATGGAAATAGGAAACAGAAAATTTTTCAACCAAAAAATGTGTGAGAAAAAGGGCAGTGTATAGCCCACTGAACTAGACACCCAGAATCTTGCGAAATCTTCAATTCACACATCTCGAGCTAGATATTCTGTTTCTGTGTATTCGAAGCGCAAAGAAGTTCAGCTGCAGCCTCGAAATGAAAATAGGAAACAGAAAATTTTTCAACCAAAAAATGTGTGAGAAAAAGGGCAGTGTATAGCCCACAGAACTGGACACCCAGAATCTTGTGAAATCTTCAATTCACACATCTCGAGCTAGATATTCTGTTTCTGTGTATTCGAGGCGCAAAGACGCTCAGCTGCAGCCTCGAAATGGTGATAGGAAACAGAAAATTTTTCAACCAAAAAATGTGTGAGAAAAAGGGCAGTGTATAGCCCACAGAACTGGACACCCAGAATCTTGTGAAATCTTCAATTCACACATCTCGAGCTAGATATTCTGTTTCTGTGTATTTGAGGTGCATGCTAGCCTTGCTGCACCCTCGAAATGGAAATAGGAAACAGAAAATTTTTCAACTACAAAATGTGTGAGAAAAAGGGCCGTGTATAGCTCTAGTATATGAATTATACATAGCTCTACGGCATGGCTTCACATGCAAAAGGAGTTGTCCTGGATTTTGTCCCATGGTATCACAATCGACCTTCTTTGGTTTAAATGAATGTATCCCTGCTTTCCAAATTGCTGGAAAGTTTAAAAACTTAAAAAAACGCAAACAATCTTTCGACAGAGTTTCATGCCATGTAGTAGCGATGTTTAAAAAAAAAGTTACACATACGCCACCGAACCAGATACCCACACCCTGAATCCATTGTCCTGTCATACAATGAAAGACAGATATTTTGATTCTGTGCATCCTAGGCACATACGATCTTAACTGAGACATCGCTAAGTGTACTGGAAGACAACATTTTTTCAAAACTGTATTCAAAAATAGGTTACGTATACGCCATCGAGCCACAGTACAGGTAAACGCAGACACAGTAGAAGATGACATCGCCTTAAGTGGAGCGCAAATGTCATGACTAGGGTCATAGTGGTGACAGATGAACTACTCAATGAGCCTTTTCCGAAAAGGTTAGACCTCTTTTAAAGGACAAACGTTCAGTGACCCCTTAGGCACGAGTCGGATCCAGATTATAGAAAATTCCTTCAATAAACACAAAACCTTCAATTTCACAATCGGATCGGAAGACTGAGTATAGTAATGAACCACCATAAAGCCAGTTGTGCTTCTAAGTGGTAAAGTTAGCACACAACACTCCTGATATGTATCCGATGTTTCCAATGCACAGTATTATAGAAGTCAAGGTCATTTCTAAGCCCAGCCCAAAAATTAACACCTGCTTCTTGTTCAAGACTAGTATTACAGTACCAGCACAACTTGCATAACGCTGACATAACACCTCGCCTTAACTTCCGTTTACATATCCAAACCCTATCGAGCCACGTTACTCAATGTGGAACCAAATTGAAAACAATTGTTACCTCCGCTGTAATGTGCGTTCGGAAGACCCACGTCTTTTACAAGCGACGCACAGAAGTCACGAAAATGTGTCCCAAAAATGGTTTGTAGCGCAACACGAAAGTGAAACTGTCTACAGTCGGTATTTGGACGCACCGACATCGGTCAAACGATCCAACTGAATGGCTTTTCAATATAAATTGTCGCCGCAATTAATAATTCATCAACATTCGACAAACACCCGACAGTGAGTAACAAGTGTTATTACTTTAATTACCGCACCAAACAAATCCCAGCAAGGAGCTTAGTTTTCTCTCACTTTCGAGGACCACCCATTCAATCAAGCAACATGTCGCTGTTGAAACTTGTAAGTGCACTCATACCACACTATAGGATCGTTATTTACAACCTCTCATCCTCTTAGGCATGCACCATCTTGGCGTTGGCATCGATTGCGAGTGCAAGCATTGGACCGCACTATGACTTCGCTCCGCAGCTCCAATTCGCAGGACCACCGCTGGGCTACGCACCACAACCCATTCTACCACCACAATTCATTCCACAACAAATCCTTCAGCCAGCAATCCTACCACCACCAGTCCTTCCTCCACCAGTGATTCCAGCACCAATTCTCCCCCCACCCATCCTACCAGCTCCTGTATACCATGCCGCACCAGCACCATTTTGGCCCGCACCAGCTCCAATTTCATACTATCCTGCACCTGCACCAGCACCCCTCATCCCAGCTCCTTTACCGCTTCCCCTTCCATTGACCAGACCACTTCCACCACTATTGGAGGCGCTTCCCTTCGCTCCAGCATATCGTGCCATCCCCGGACCCATCACCAAGACCCACCATGTATCGGTTGGTCTCGCCTATCCAGTCCCAGCTAAGGTTATTGCAGCTCCAGCACCGCATGTACATCCTGTGAAACTCATTGCTCAGCCTTCGCATGCACACATCCACGCCCATTCGGCGCCACTCATCAGTCATCACCATCATGTCATTGCTTAATTGCACTTCGAAGTGCAACTAGGATCCTATGACAGGACTAGTACCGTGGTGTAGCTACAAATTTTATGTATTTAGGTGATGTTGTTATTTAATTTGTTATCTATGAGTATTATGTATGTATGGATGTATGTAGCGGTAGTTAGTTAATTGATGAATAAATTCAACAGATTGATGTGACAGTGAATTGAAATTGAATGTCCTTGACTTACGGAACACGGGTGATGGTGTGGAGAACGTGGTTTAAAGGACGATTCTTACATCTCGAGATAATGTGTACTTTAACCTCCGTAAGAGTTGAGTTGTTTCACATATTCGTGCCCATGTGGCTCCTTGATGCTGGAAGTCAAATCACAAAAATATCCAGAGAATCTGTGAGTACTCTGATATAATGGTAAGTATGCCCTGCAGGACCAACCGTAGTTCAAAAAAGGCAATATTTCAAGACGGAATGGGCGCCTAAATTTTCTTTCACGACTTCACCTTTCGCGAGCGTTTGACAAACATCTGAGAGTACAATGTACAACTGTTCCTCAATTAACGAATTGTCCCTCCGTTACGGCCTTAAATAGTAGGCTCCTACCATTCGTTTAAAGAATATAACACGAATGGTTGTAAGAAGCTAGGTCTAGGGCTCTATCGATCAAACGCTCCAAATATCTACGCTAGCTTCATCTAGAGTCATAGTATGCTCTTCAAAGGGCTTAGAGACTTATGACATACCTCTCTATGGTGAAGCTTTCAAATTTGTCTTGGACCCAATCCCTTGGTAAGAGATGAGTCTCTTTACGAAGAAAATACATGTAAAGGATGCCAGCTTAAGTGCTTATGGTTTTCCTGAAGTTCAAACCACGAGCTTCTTTATAAAATTCATCAAAGATGTTAGGTATATGGTCTATAGAGGCAACAAACCAAAAGATAAGACCTGTCAGAAATGTTGTAGCTGGAAGGATTCCCTAGAGTAACTCTCAAATCAGTCTGCAACTGTATTCTACTTAAATCCACAATCGAAAGAGGAGATCCTTTAGAATATCGGTCCTCGAAGACGCTCTCGTTGCAAACCATTGAAGTACTAGTACGCCTAGGTGTTGGCAAATTGAAGCTTGGATTTGAGCTTGATTTTGCCTTGTGGAAATTCGAGACCAAAAAGTACTAAGTGGCCATCATCGATGTCCCTGGACATTTAGATTTAATCGAGAACATTCGGAAGACCGCCCACTCTCCGCTGCTCTTAAGACATGAATCAAAATTGTTGTATCTTGACGTTGGACTCTTCCGCACAGTTTATGATGTCTTCTTGACAAAAGTTCTCACTTATAAGACTGAATTGACAGCGAGACAGAGTAGGCCATGTTTTCAATTGTTTGACAGAATAAATGACAAGGATCACTCCTGCCTATGGTTTACCATAGGTGGTGGCACTACAATTCGGGGTCGACCTGTGTATGAACAAACAAGCCTCTCCAGTTAGTGGTTCAGGTCCTCTTCCACTTATAAAGCCACCTAAGACGAGGTCCTTCTCTACTCTCATCGGGTTCAATCGTTCTACATGCCCTGTCGTGCTATTTTGCTATTTCCGTCAAAAGGTCGAAAATCATCCATTCATCCGGAATATTTCTTTATCCTTTCTCGTGTATCCTTCTGCGATATATAGTGCGATTGTGTTGACGAATGTCTTACATAGAGTCTCCTTAGTCTGTCTTAACAAGGTCTTGCTACTCAATGCCCCTTTTGGGCCAAAAAACAACGCTGGGCAAGAGTAACCCTTTGTTTGTCAGAGTTTATAGCGCAACTGACGTGCACAAAGACTGCAAGTATCTCAAAGTTATAGATATCGAATGTGATGTTCCAATGTCCAATGCCCAATGTCGTCGACGTTCGCTAGAAGTTGCACAGACTTTGAAAGATTCTGCCTCTGGTTCTTTTAAGTAGTTTTTACAGAAATCACATGACAAACCGCCACCTTGTCCAAATCCTTTCTTGATATCGAGAGTGAGATCACTACTGATCTTGACGAAGCTGCGGATCGTCTCCATCGCCATCCAGCAGAATCGGATGAGCTTGGCAGGGATGCCAAAACCAGACATGACTCTGTATAGCTCCTCTCTACAAGTGCTGTCATATGCAGCCTTAAAATCGTTTAAAAGATGATGGGTTTCAACTTAGACTTCTGGGATTTTCTCCAAGATCTGCCTAGGAATGAAAATTTGGTTGAATGCGGACTTCTGTGACAGCATTTACTGACAGCATTCCCATCTACTGACAGCTGCCTGTCACCCTATTCAGTACACCGCTATACACTATATTTACAATTCGGCGGTTTTACATTTTGATAACATATGTCTAAAGTGTTGGTATACATACATACTCCGATTGCCGTTTATCAGAGTAAATTACTCCAATTTTTTGTTAACGTAGATACATCATATGTATAGGTTGTTACACAACACTGTGATATAATAACCAGTATTATCTTACCAATCATAAATTAATGACAAGCAATATTACTATCTGACACTGTCCAAGGTCGGTGCACACAAATAGATTAGGTATGTGTGTCGCACGAACAGGATAACCTATCTAAGTCGAATGTATCGTGACGAATGGCAAAATAGAATTCGAGTTAGTTTAACAGAAAGTTTGACATGTTTACTCTTGAAGAGCCTGCTTCTGCTTTAGAAAGGTTTTTGGTTAAAATTCGTACGTGGGCTTGGAGGTGAGATGATTTCCAACCGTGGACGTCCTACTAATCATCCTGTCTATAGTATTACTTATATCGAATATACACGGACTGGAAAAGGACTCTATGTGTCATATATTCAAACAGATCTGGCTACAAACGTAGTCAGAGATTGGTTATGCGAAAGCTATCGTAAATTATTTTTGACGAAGGTTTTCACTATCAATGAACTTGTCTGGCCTTATTCCAAGGAAGACTTGCTGCATTAAGATGTTCTATCATCGTAGTGAACTGGCATTCATATTTTTGGTTTTGTACCTCAACCCAAACCTGTGTTCAAGTGGTCAAGAAGAGATATTTACATTGAAAGACCCACTTGAGTCCTACTCTCTGCTGAGTTTCATGAAGCTTGTGCTTTGCTCGATCTGGAGCTCTAAATGCAGTCAACCAAACCTTATGTTATACATTTGTATGAATCACAAACTTTTGTTCTCGTTGTTTGGAAAGGCAGTGTTGTTCAAAATTTAGGAAAGTTTAGCTGATACTCTGATATTTGAAAATTTACTGAACCCATGCTCAGTATCTGAACAGTATGTTGGAATGCGTATACTGTTGTGACCCAAATCAATCGATGAGTTCATCTTCCTTTTTTCCAAGCCTAGATGGTACGAGATTGTTAGACAAAGCCTATCTTCCAACTTTCTGGATAACTCCAGGAACGTCTGCACATATCAACACTTTTCTATTGTATCTTCGAAAAGAGATGCTAAAAACCGCCATTAACTGACCAAGGTTCAACGCACAGCGACCCCATGCGTAGAGACCCTAAGATAGCCCTTCGTCTTGAAGCTACCCTACAGTGGTCAGGAGAAGATTTCGGCCACACCTGCATTCTGAACAAAGTCAAAAACCCTTTTGGAGACTTCGGAGTACTTCGCTTTAAAATCCCTGCAATCAACCTATATCACCAGTCATTCGTCTCTTATGGAGTTGGCGGAGTTGGCGGAGTCTTATGGAGTTGGCGGAGTAGTTCAACATTCACCTGGGACATTCCAGGGAAATATAAGGCCGATGAACTTGCAAATCTTGGAACAACTTGACCAAGTCTTCTATACGTCATTAGAAGTTCATAGCAGGTAGTAAGAACCTTCCATCCGCGTAGTATCTCAATGGACCTTCTATTAGTCTCCGCTGGTGTAACTTACTGGCAGTCACTTCAATCAAACCAAACCAAGATACTAGAAAATGTTGATGATATCTCGTACGAACTTTCCGAAGAATGCACCGAAAAAGCCAGTAAAATTGACGAAATAAGGTTTGCTGGTGGTGCAATGGATGTGTTGCATGAGATTCATCCAAAAAGGTGTGACCTACCCCAAAACAAAAATCTTTGACTAAATATCGTGGGTCTGAAGCTCACCACTCGATTATTTTTGTTGGGCCTACTCTGCACTAACTAGCCAACCACTTTGGATGACCTCGAGGCTGACATTCGAAACTCTTTTGCTGGAATAACGCTGCACATATTGGACCAAGTCATCAAAAAGTGAATCGAAAGCTTGAAGCATACCCAGCGAAGCAGAGGCGGTTATTTGAATGATGTGCTCTTCCACACATAATGGCATGAATGTGGCTTCAAACCAGTGTCAGAATTAATTCCATAGCTCCCACCGTTGTTGTCTTATTTTAATTTCTTTTCTTATCGTTCTTAACTGGTCATCCTATACATAGATACCCATTGACACTGGACCCCTGGTATCTAGCACTAAGATTCTTTCCCTTGATTGCAATCTTCTCCAATTTGTTCTCACTGGTCATTAACACCACCTCCTGGCTATTAAGTCAAAGTAGTTCTGGCCCACAATTATCATTCTAAAATTGGAAATCTTTCAAGGCCATCAAATGACGTCTCCCCAAAACCGCCCATAACTAGTTAACTTATCTTCACCCACTTATGTAAAGTGTTTTTGCAAAAATGAATAACAGATACGAATCTCATGAAATCCCCCTAAGCACGCTCATATATCAAGAGCGCGTGCTTTTCACCCACGGATACCTCCGCGCGAACCAGCCATACCATCTGAAGTCAATAAATCAATTAAGGTGTTTTTTTTTTTCAATTTGTTGATAACTCCAATCTCAAGTACGCACTCTAGGGGGGGCGGGTGTATGGGTATATAAGAAATGCTTATCTAGCTTTTCGCATCTGGGGTGGTCTGGAAAAAAATAGCCATGTTAACTCGAAATACTTTCACCAACTGATAACGAAGTGCGAAGTCAATGGTCAATGGGTGCACGAACAAAACAACACCCGATATCGAACCCAAAATAGATACAATGTATCGCAAATGAATTTTGACAATAATATGCACTTAATCGAGATTGCTTTTGCTTGCTAAAGCGGTTCTCGAGCGGGCGCATGAAGTGCGTTCAAATATTCATAAGCAATTAACACATAGTGTGGGTAAGGTTATCAAGAACTTTTTGAGCTCTGTTGAATAACAAGAGCTAGTCATGCCAAAAAAATCTGGTTTTAATACCCTCAGGGTATGTCACATTCGATAGATACTTTGCGACAGAGAGAAGTAATCGAAATTGGCTCGGAAAGGTACATGTTCTTCTTGTCACCGTATGGGCCATAAATTTTAGGCTAAGCTTTTGAAAATCTGCTCACTTTAAACAGATTTTTAGGACTTGCACACAGTCACGCCCACTTTTTGGGGGCGTTTCCATTAAGCAGACGCCGATTTCGAGAGATATTTTGTATCTATCACAGCATTTGAGTCCAAAAGTATGGTAAACCTGACTAGATCTGCATTAGAACCAAGAACAGGGTATCATACGATCCATTCGAGATGAACTGTATCTTTTCTGTGTGTTTTGTTTGGCTTTTAGTAAAGTTTAAGTGTTATCAAGTATCAACTGCTCGTGGCTCTTAGCGTACTACATATACAAACAAACGCTGGCCCCATCAGGTAGGGTATAAAAATAAATTATTGCCGAACAGCAGATGAACGAGTATGACAAAGCAGAACTTTTGAAGATTATTTCATAATAATTCGGTTTTGTTATGGTGTGGGGGTATCATGTTTTGAATTGCGTACCAAATTTTTGTTGGCTATTTATAAATGGTTGTATTTGGTTAAGGAATTTAGATAGAAAATTTTTTGGTGCCATGCATTCAACGGATGGTGGGTAATATGGTGTTATTCGCTATGAGCGTAGAACAAATTGAATCAGGTGGCAGTTGGTAGTGGCATTTTGAAGGTCACACCATGCCGGTACGACCTGGCAGTTGGTTGTAAATGGAGTAAACTAACCGTGAAGAGAAAATTTTTTTGTTTACTATGAGCTCAGGCGAGTCGAGGTTGTCCGATGATTAAAGGGAAGTTGTATCAAAGGATGTGTAATACCAGGAACCAGCCTAGCTACTAACCCACTACTGCGCGCATAGTTTATCGTTAGTTTTTCAATAAGGACATAACAATTTTGTGTTCAAAGATCGACATAGAATAATTGAGGTATTGAGCTTAAACATATTTCAAATATAGTACATATATTATATTTCAATATTCAGTTTTGATCTTTTTCATACGACCATCGCGAGTTTGCTTGGAGCGATTGAATCTTTGGAGTCAATTCCCCACAACTCTTCCACACTTATCGGCTGGGAAGTTGGCAATTTCGAGTTCAATTTCCAAAAATCCTTTACTTCTTCCAGTGTCTTGATATAAAGCCATATCTCGAAATAAGTTCATCTGTCGCGGGACCATTTGTTTCACTAGAGATACCGTCTGGGGTTTGGCTTTCACTGTTGGTCTTCCTTGTTCTACTTTACGTTCAAATTTTTTTCATTATTATTTCTTGAGGTTATCATAAGGTTTACATTATAATCAGTGCTTGGTGTTTTTTCCAGTTTTTCCCAGTTCTCTGCGCTTTCTACAGAGATGTGGATACTGGAAAAATGCATCATTTACATCTGTTCTGGACTCTCCGGAGCCTTAACCTGTTCAAGCTCGAAACCAACCATATTCAGCTTCCTTGTTTGATATCTTCCACTCAAACTGGGATCATCTGATTTACATCCTCTGGCAGCACTCCCCTGACAATGCATATACCATCATCTGACATCCTTCAAAATGGACAGGACACATAGTCGGTTGATGGCGTTAATCCTTTTTTTTTTTTCTGAAAAGACTAAATGGTCACAACATTGGTCCATACCGGCGCCACCTGGTAGGACTAATCTCCTTTGTTGTCTGGGTCCTCCAACATTCATTATTATCCTACCCAACCTAGCATTACACGTAAGTATCTGATAATAGCTTTTGACTATATATTCCGTTCATCTACTCTGACAGTGTCTTTCTTTTCTCGCAACTGGTAACCACCACCTCAGTTCTGAGATGCATTCATTACCAATATCCTATACTTCGTCTACAAATTTGGCTCCCAACAAAGTGCATAGCCTCATTTGAGATTCCGAAGTTCCACAGAATAGGTCCCACTACCGATCCTTGTGGAACTCCTCCATCACTCCATCATCGTATTGAGGAGTAGAATCCATGTCTTTTTTGATATCAAACCAAGAGCAGTGTACTATAAGTCCCTAGCTTCCAGATTTGAACTAATTTTTGATGGTTATCATGGCTCCATCTTCCAGATGACCTCCTCCTTTCGATATCTTACCCTGAGTAGCCTCTTAAAAGGTTGTAGTTACCCTTCGTATAGCACATACTGTGAAAATAACTGCTGGTTTAAGGATTCTCTGGACTCATAAATTGCCTTCCTCCAGTCGGTTTCACATGATCCACACCACATTGCCTCTAACAGGCATATGGAACCAGGACTGATCCAATGATCGCAGCTGGATGATGGAAGCGCCTTAGCAGCTCAACAGATAGTTAATCACTCTGACTGACTACTATCTAAACGCTGCCTAGCTGTTGACAATTTTAGACAACTCTCGCAATCGATGTTGATTTCGTTGACAACCAGATGGCAGGACTTGTTAAATTTTTTCAAATTTTCGTTATTTTATGGCAAATTATGGAAACGTACAACTTGGACTACAAGTAGTGTCACCATTGTATGATAGCTCCTGGAGCTGTATCTGGAGATTGCAACCGATTTTTTCAGCCTCAAAATTGTCTTTCAGTGAATAGAAGAAGAACATTTGATAACATTTTGGAAATTTATTTTCATTTACAATATTTCACAATTAAATGTAGTTATTTCCCCATAAATGTTCGTTGAAGCATATGTACAGTAAAAAAAGATTCAAAAAATTTTTCAAACAACGAATCCAGTCTTAATCGTATGTTGTGGTCCAGTATGTAGTTGGTGTAACCTCACGTAGCTTACCGACATCCAAGATCCAAATCGAGTCGTTCTTGCCAGTTTCAATAGCCTTGATGAAGTTGATAGCACATATGTCAGCATTCTGGTGATTGGCAGCAAAGAATCTCTCGCTCAATTCAGTCGAATAGGGGAAAGTGTCGTTGCCAACAAATTCATGCCACAAGCCAGTCATGGTGATGCCTGGGCATATGGCCATGACAGCAATTCCTGTTCTCTTGTAATAAAACTCGTCCTACACACCAAAAAAAAGTTGCACTTAGAACTTAAAATTTGAGAAAAAAAAGTTTGTGAAACTTACAGCAATTGATCGAGTGAATCCCATGACTCCATGCTTGGAAGCAGTGTACACAGCTAAGGGTGGACAGGGTGCCAATCCCAGCACAGAAGCAATGTTGACAATCAAACCGCCACGTCCTCCATTGGTCTTGTCCATGTAAGGAATGGCATTCAAGGTGGTGTAGATCAATCCCATCTTTAAGAAAATTCACTAAATCCACTTAACCGTTCGAAATTCAAACTTAATTTCTTACCAAGTTAACAGCCATTGTCTGCTCTGGCTTGTGATCGTTGATCATGCCACTTCCATTGACCAAAATATCAAAATATGCAATCTTAGCAATAACATCCTTGAGTACCGAAATGATTTGTTCCTTCTTAGTAAGATCTAGCTGTTGGAAGTACACAGTGGTACCAGTTGTGCTCAGAGCCTTAAGTTCATTGAAGAACGACTCGTTGGGCACTACATCGAGGACCACAAGGTTCTGCAAATAAAATAAATTTTTTTTTAGAAAATAAATTAAAATATTTTGTTGGCCAAAATCTGTTTAACTTACAGCAACTTTCTTCTCCACTAGCAGTTTACAAGTGGCGAAACCAATTCCACCGAAACCACCAACGTAGACAACATTTTTACCCTTCAACTCCATGACTTTTACTAAGAATTCAACTGTCTGACTTGACTCGATGCGAAGCGACAAACTACTGATTTTGAAGCTGCTTCTTTTGTCAGCTAGAAAACTTCTATAGTGGTTTGGGTTTGTTGATAAACGCCCAGCGCGCACGTCAACAGAGACGATAACAGAGCATCGTTATCTGCGATCCTAAAACTTATGTTGTGAAAGCCAGAGGTGTAGGATGAGTGCTAAGTGGTGATTAGCGCTACTATATAGTACAGTGGGGCTCACAAATGTGAACTGTTTGCTGTGAATGCTGGAAAGCATTGCATGGTTTTAGGCTGATGCGCAAAAGTCTTAAGATACTAATTTATGGAAGTAAACTGGCTTCAACGCTTTGGATATGAACATATCTCGTATCTGTACAAGCAAACTAGATTGAGAAACATAGTGACTTCAAAAAGAATGCTACAAATCGCTTCGAAGATGGGTAGGAATGGTAGTAGATACATCATGCAGCGCAGATGTATACCCTTAATTCGTTTTAAGTTGAGTCAAGTGTTGCTATTTGAAGCTATGAAGTTCTCCGTGCTCTACTGGATGCGTCATATGAGGAATAAGCCTGAAAATAGCTTCCAATAAATGGAATGCGACGTCGAGCAAAATAAGTGAATAATAAAGTGTGACCAGGTAGTAATGATACATTTTCCAATTGCTACGTTTCAAGACCTGTTAAAGCTACCAACGACATTTAGATGTCAAAATATTCAATAAAGTCTGCCATTTTATGGAGCATTGCTTCATGCTTACTAAAAATGCAGAAATTATTCAAAAAAACTATCAAAATTCCGGCTCGGATGTAAAAGCTCAACGTGAATTTCGTGGTGAAGTATATAGGTCGTCGTCATGGCTTCAGTGTGCAGGAAACTCATAGTAATGTGGAAAAGTTGGAGCGTGAGTATACTCTTTTGGACATTAAGCAATAAACCAGATAGAGATTAGTGCAAAATGAAGAAAACATAGCCGCCATAGCCGCAAGTATCGAAGAAGACATAGAAATGCCGATCAGCTGAGTCGCTCATCCCGGCTTATTTTCCGGTTGGATTTGGGCTTGAATTCGTATAAGACTATACTGACGCAAGAATTGAAGCTGGATAACCATAAACAACGCTATAAGTTCGCTACTTGGGGGCTGGCAATGTTGGAAATTTTGGAACTCATGCGACTTCACACTACTCGATCACTTTCTCTAGGGCTACGTGAAGTCCTTAGTTTAGGCTAACAAGCCACATTGGACGACACATCCTGCGCAAATACGAGCTTAATTGAAACCTCAATACGTTTATTGGAAAGAGAACCATTTTCAGTCCAAAATTGCATGAAAAAAGGGTTACATATACGCCTCCGAACCAGATATGCACATCCCGAATCTACCTTCCCGTGACGCAATGAAAGTCAGATTTTCTGATTCTGTGCTTCCTGTGCACATACGAGCTCAACTTAAGCCTCTCTACGTGTATTGGAAAGAGATCAATTTTCGGTCCAAAATTGCATGAAAGAATGGCCCACGTAGACGCCTCCGAACCAGATACGCATATCCTGAATCTACCTTCTCGTGGCGCAATGAAAGTCAGATATTCTGATTCTGTGCTTCCTGGGCACATACGAGCTCAACTTAAGCCTCTCTACGTGTATTGGAAAGAGATCAATTTTCGGTCCAAAATTGCATGAAAGAATGGCCCACGTAGACGCCACCGAACCAGATAAGCACATCCTGAATCTACCTTCCCGTGGCGCAATGAAAGTCAGATATTCTGATTCTGTGCTTCCTGTGCACATACGAGCTCAACTTAAGCCTCTCTACGTGTATTGGAAAGAGATCAATTTTCGGTCCAAAATTGCATGAAAGAATGGCCCACGTAGACGCCTCCGAACCAGATACGCATATCCTGAATCTACCTTCTCGTGGCGCAATGAAAGTCAGATATTCTGATTCTGTGCATCCTGGGCACATACGAGCTCAACTGAGGCCTCTCTACGTGTATTGGAAAGAGAACAATTTTTGGTCCAAAATTGCATGAAAAAAATTGTTACGTATACGCCACCGAACCTCGTACTCACATGTGCTATTCCATACGTAATGGCATGAATGTTCCTTCTAGATAAATCCGGAATCACTTTTACGTCTTACATCGCTGCTGCATTGTTCCTCACATACGTTCGAATTTACGACACAAGAGTTGAGTAGTATAGCGGCAGGGACATCTAAAGATGGCTTAGAGATCTTGCTATTTCACTGTTTACGAGGACTATTTTACCTTCATTTGTGCTGTCCTAAAAGCAGTTAATAAGTTGTTTCCAAGAAAGTTACATCCCAGCTCATTTGAAAACCAAGGAGCTCCTGTTTCTGGAGTATGCACATCAAGGTTATCTTTTTTAAGCAAAAACCTCTTTAAAATGAACCGAATTCTAAGAACACACCAGTATACATGTCTTGACTGAAAGTGAGGTTTCACGAATACACACATCACAAGTAGTCCTTAGTCCTTGAACATATCGAGTTCTTTTAGATGACCTTCGTCAAATTGCCACACTATTCCATTTAGTCCACATTGAATGGCCTTAACCAAACCTAGACCACATTCCTCAGCCGTCTGACATTTCTTTCCGCTTATACCTTGCACATCATATCTACTCGTACCAGGAAAAAGCCAAGATGTGACTGTCACACCCAGACAAAATGTCATCATCAGTGTCATCAAGTTAACAGACATATTCAAGAGTCTTAACAGAGCTAGAAGATCAGTCCTCTCCCTTATGTCCAAAAAAATTAAAATAATTTTTTGAGTTCGAAAATGAAGGTAGTACCTACAGCAATGTCCTTCCGCATCAATTCCTTGCACGCTGCGAATCCGACTCCACTAAAGCCTCCCACATAGACTATCTTCTTTCCATGCAGATCCATAGTATGATGGCAAACTAGACACTCTTACTAGCGGAACGAGACTACCTTTATTATTGGGATTTAGTCGCCGGCTATGCCAGACAATGTGAATAATTTGCAGCAACGTAAAATGTTACTGACGTATTTCAAGATTGAAAATCTATATTAGTACCTTATCGTAGCTGTTGTATCAAGCAATTACAATTTTTTTAATATTTAAACAAGATCGGCGCTACTAGACTTCCAAGTGACATTACTTCCTGCAGGGCTAGTATTGGTTTGCTGAAAAATCCAAAAAACTAGGTCCGTCGATCCCGTCTGTCTGTCTATAAGCTTGACTACACTTCATGTGGAAGAACATTCGACTTTAACTTGACTTAAGGCTGAATGGCAAAACTTATTCACCTGAACATCATAGAGGAATACGCCCACTTTTGCGAACGTTTTTCTAAAAAAAATCTCGCTCGTGTATCATCAGTTACTGTTGTGCGTAATTCCAACAGAAAAAGCTGATTGCCAAGGCCACTTGTAAGCCGAAATCTTTTTTTTTTAAATTAGACTGCCCATCATGAGAGCTTTAGGTATGTTTGTGCGACCTATTCGTGCCCCTTATATCTTTACTTCAATGAGTATTTCTAAACACATAGTTGTACGGTACTTTATAATAAATAATTGGTCAATAATTAAACGTAGCTCAATTAAATTTATTAATAGATACAACATAGAGCTGAGCTTGCGATCTTATGCATGTAAAGGTAAAATAGCTCCCTTGAAGTACGCATAGTTTGGTGATGACTCTGCTCTCTGAGAAGCAGATTCCATTGATCGTAAGTGATCCTGTAAAACACTAGGATTCTAGGATGGTACATATCTAAGAGAATTGCAGAAAATGTTGCCGTATGGCCAGATGGGCCTACGATCTTTATGGGAAGAGGAAAGGTGATCTCGATCTGATCACCTTTGTCTCAATGAAGCCAAGTGTACATATATGACATCCAATGTACTCTCAGTTTTCGAAGCTGCTCGCCTGACTGATCTCTGATTCCAGATGACAGGTTTTGGTAGAGATCACTGTATGCTGATACCCTATAAAGTGAACATAAAGTGTTATGATAGTAACTTGCCTAGTACATGGTAGAAACTCGCTCAAAAAATTATTTACTGATACTACCTTGCCTATACAGTCTCTATACAAGGATCCAATGCACATGTTCCTTCAATTCTGTTTCTAAAGTTTTAATTCTTGACCATGAAACGTAAAAAGACTTAAAAGATTGTCATTGTCTCAGTTGAAACAACATACGTGCCTTCAACGTGGCAGAGAGTCCTGTGCTTCACGTTTCGAAACACATTTTTGTCATAACGAAAGGGTTTTTCAATAGAGACATAACAATTTTGAACTTTGATTCGAATGGATCCTTAAACTCGTTTTATGATTTGTGAATGTCAAAATGCTAATCACGGTCTACGTTTTAATCGTAGTGAAATGATTAAAAATTTCTACCAAAGTTCGCAGCTACTTTACTTACCTCAAATTATGGTCATAATAAGCGTCCCACCAGACAGGATATACATTATATAGTTGGAAAAGTTATTTACTATTTTCCTGTGGAAATGTCCCAGTAAGACAATGTACCGATCGAAGTACCTAAGATATCCCAGCCGTAAGTGATTCAGTTCAAAATGACCTAAATTAGTCGATTCCATGCCCATCACAGGAATTGAGTATCTTTTAGCTCACATCGTGGAGAATGTTGGATAAAAATCTTGGTCTACACCCTTACAAGATCAAAGTAGCTCAAAAGTTGAGTCCTTTGGATCATTCGAAGCGCCGAGACTTCTGCGATTGGACTCTGCAAAGGTATGACAAAAATCCTGAATTTCATCGAAAAATCATCTTCATCGACGAAGGTCATTTCTAGCTTGATGGCTTTGTCAATTTTTGATCAAAATTAGATGAACTTGGCATCAGTGATGTGGTTTCAACAAGATGGTGCCACATGCCACACAGAGAGTCAAACAATTGAAGGGGAAAGTTCTGTAATGAGTGCGTTTGAATGGCCACCTCGCTCTTTGGTCTAAACGTCATACCATTTTGATTTATGGTCGAAACGTGATGTGCTTAGTTTATGTCGATAAGCCAGTGGAGCTCAGAAACAATATCGAAAGAGAAATTGCCAATATTCCGCAAGAGTCGTAGAAGAGTGTGTGAAAGAGTCGTAGAAAATTGATTCCAAAGGATCGATCGCTGCAAGAATGCTTGTGATGGTCATATGAAAGAGATTTTTCTTTTTTACTTAAAAAGAATATATTTACTACTTCTGGAATTAATTTCAGCCCGCTACCTTAATTATTCTGTGTTTTATTTAAGTACAAACTTGTTATGTTCTTATTGAAAAACCCTTCACAAAGGAAAGTTGTTGACCAGTCCCAAGTTCTTTGGGCTTGATGTACCTACATATTGTATCTGTTGCACCGTTTGACTGTTGAGCAAACATACATATTTTGAATATTAAAAGATACTCCCCGCTAGATGTCGTTCTATCACCTCAACTATGGCGATTTGTCATCGAAATACAAAGTATCTGGTACCACTAACGAAACGTTCTACGATCTAATCAGTAAACTAGATGGTTACACGATTAAAATGAACTGTGAAGGTCGTGTGTGTAGATGACGAATTGAGTGCCACCGACAAAAATACTTTTGTTTACGAATTTAAAAACTCACATATGTAGCTTGTATCTGTTTCACTTTCGTACGTGCAAAGTGTATTATTTAATTTTCTGAACCGTTTACAATGTTTACAAAGCAATTTATGAATATTTTGAGGTCTATTATCTGTCAAACTAGCACAGTGGAACACATCAGGCACGGTTGGCTGTCATGAGTTGCTTCCAGTGATTAGTTTACAATGGATCTCCGGGGAAAGAACATAGTGTACGTGGGCGGTTTCGGAGGCATTGGATTCGCTGCTTGTAAAATTTTAATGCAAAAAAATATTGCTGTAACTACAAATTTGTATACTGTTTGTATTTCATGTAATAAAATTCTATGATTTATAGAATCTAGTCATCCTAGATGTACGAGAGTGCTCCGACCGTCTAAATGAGTTGAAGTCATTGAACCAATCGGTGAAGGTTTATTACATTGAGCTGGACCTATGCAATAAGGAGAGTATTGAGCAGTCACTGAAGGCAACTGTCGACAGGATAGCCTTTATTGATGTCTTGGTCAATGGCAGTGGAGTGGTCAGTGAAACGAACGTGGAACGAGCTGTCACCATAAACTTGGTTCGTGTAGAACTGTCAGTGTTTGACATGTAGTAACGAGTGCTGGTATTTTGTTAGATCGGTCTCATCAATACGACACTCATGGCCATTCCGTATATGGACAAATCGCTTGGTGGACGCGGTGGAGTGATTGTAAATGTCTCATCTTTGCTGGGCTTGGAGCCAGCTCCGCCGACAGCTGTCTACAGTGCTACCAAATTTGGAATAATAGGATTTACAAGGTCCATTTCGGTAAGGACAGCATTCAGAATAAGGTTCTGCAATCCTTTTTTATGAATACTTCACAGCATGACTACTATTACCAACGCACAGGTATAATGGTGATGCTATTGTGTCCAGGCTTAACAATAACACCGCTATTGGATAGCTATGACAACACACAGTTGACATTTGCTTACTCCGTGGAGGTGCTATCCTCTATAATGGCAACAAAAAGTCAGACTGCAGAGGAATGCGGTATGACCTTGGTGAAGGCACTTGAGAGCGCAAAGAACGGAGCAGTCTGGAAATCGGAAGCAGGCCAATTGGAGGAGGTCCAAATGCACAAATACTGGGAAACCAATAACTGATGTTTTAGTTTTAAGCAGGTGTGGAGGTAGAAAATAAAGTGGGATTGGTACTGTCAGTACTTATAAAGATTTTGTAATCCAAAATTCAAGGTTGAAGACTACAAAAATTTGGAAAAGATAAGATGACAAGCAAGTAGTGTTCTATTGTGAGTTGGATTAGGGCTTGACTATCGCAGTAAAGTATCTAACTACCTACTGTGGATCTTATTTACAACTTCATTGTATCATAAGTTAATCTCTAAAGATGCCTACTTGACATGAACATGAACAGATAGAGGGTGGGCCATCTAGTGACCCTTATCTATTCTGATGAGGCGTATTTTCATCTCGGCGGCTACGTTAACGAACAAAATTGCTGCATCTGGGGCTCGGAAAACCCGCACGTTAGTGTCGAGAAGCCGATGCATTTGCAGAGAGTGACAGTTTGGTGAGAGTATTGTGGAGCAGTGGCATCACTAGAACATTTTTCTTCGACAATAAGACTGGGAATAACGTTTCGGTGGGGGTTGAGGTGGGTGTTACAGAGCCATGTTAACCGACTTTTTTTTAACTCACATTGCAGACACAAATTTGGGCGACCTCTGGTTCATGCAGGATGTCTTATCATGCCACACAGCCAATGCCACTATCGTTCTGTTGGGCACCAAATTTCCAAATCGTGATGCAGCCATTGCCTGTAGAGCTCAAGCTGATCCATCCTCTCATAAGCGGCTTTAAAGTTGATAAAGAGACGGTAAGTCTCGAAGATTCGTTGGTTTTTCCCAGGATTTGTCTAAAAGTGGAAACCGATAAGTGTGTCGCAGAAAGGTTTCAGAGGTTCATGTTGGGTAGGAACTTATATGCGAAATTAAGCAGAGAGATGCGTAGATAGTTCCTACAAGACATAGGATCGCCTTTCTTCGAGAAGGGACATGTGGAGCTGATAGTCCAGTCAACGGGCATGGCTTCATCCACCCATAGCTGGTTGATGATTTGGTCCATGCACCCTAACAAAACATCACCACCCTACTTGAAAAGCTCCGCTGGTGGCCCTCAGAGCTGGCGGCTTTGTGATAGGAGAGCCGACCTCCTCCAAACTGGGAGAGAGAATGGTATCTTCTTTGGATGGTGGCGGGTCCTCCTCTTGTCCTACTTGACTCCCATTAAGTAGTATTACTGAGCTTCGTTGACTAGGTTATAGGTATTTTCATTCTCATTCTCATAGGCCTGCCCTCACTTTTTAGGATCGTCTTCTACAAGAAAATCTGTTGAAACACATCCGATCTATCTCGCTCATATTGACAGTAAATCCACAAAGTTTTCCCCAAGTATTAGACAAGCAAATATTTGCCAGCATCTTTAGAATATATTCCGAAGTTTTCTTTCCTTAACTCACTGTTTTACTACCCAAAAAGTGGTTTTCAAAATCTGTCATAGCTAAAAAAATCAATGGCGTCGGTGTGATCACTTTTTCCAGTTTTAAGCTATTTTTTCCACAAAATTCCAACAGAAACGAATTGATTTATTCATTAAATAGATACAAGTAACTAATTCAATTAATTTTAGGCCTTATTTCCGAAGAAATATGCGTTTTTTGGCGAAATTCCGAAAGTGGCACGTGCAACGCCAAAAAACGCAGTCAAATGGTAAAGGAACTGAGAAGACTTTTCTGCTGAGTTCGTGTCACGCGTGAAAAATGGAAAATTTCGTGAATTTTTCTCGTTTTGGTCGCTAATTTTGGCGCTTATTACAAATTTCTTTAGTAATTATGTTCTCTGAGATGTGGAGAACATGCTCATCAAAGAAAATATGAAAACTATTGAGCAAGTGTAAGGCTTGGAGCCTTTGAAGGCAGGAAGGTCCTTTAAAACGTGTTTTTCGTGTTTTCTCAGAAATGGTTACAGATAGAAGAATACTATGTAAGGCGAAGTTATAGCGGATTCAAAGATACATTCGACTGTGGCCATGGATATTCGCTGTTATCCTTGATTTGAAGGATAATCGTAAAAATCTCATTTTAAAGCCTTATTCTTAGTCTATAATAATGAAACTTGGTATGCGGACTTCCTGATTTCCGACACAATATTGATACAAATATTTTCAAAATCGGCCCAAGGACACGCCCACAATTTAAAAAAAATCATTTTTTTCAACTTTTTTACTAGGAAGTGAAAATTTTTTTTCTTAACATAAAACATAGATATTGTCTTTCTCTACAATTCCTCCATACATTATATAGGGCTCCTCGCAATTTTTACGGCCTTTTCACCCATGCACCTACTCGCAAGGCAATTGTGAGGCTTTTCCTTGAAGAACGCACTAACAAGCGTCTCCACGCTCACTTTCTGCACAGAAAATATTTCAGAATAATGGCCAAAACTAGTGCGTGTTACTACAATTCATCTGACGTCAATACTTCGCACAAGCCATTCCAAAAATAACAACTTTCGAGGGCAAGTCCCTTCCGAACCAATTCCGCACATGACTGTGGTATGTTACATGTTTCATGAACGTGTTTTCACAATCCAGTGCATTTGTCCCTCATAGAATTCCCTTTTCTTTACTCATAGTCAGCTTGAAACTACATCTATGACGTACCGCGTTATGATCGATAGTATGATCCTTGTGGATGACTTTACACTCGTAATCGTAATATTCCATCATTTGTATTCACCAATCTAGTCCTACAGGCGATTTCAAACATCTAGATACGCACTCACTCTGCCATTACTGTGACGATCTATGTATCTTAGGGATACACAGTGATCTATGGCGTAGCACAGGGATTCTTGGTGGTACCACTGCTTCCTTCCAATAGAATACTTTTTCAACTAAAAATTATGTTAGCATCATGATCATGACACAACCACTGGAATCCGATGGTCTGACTTTGTCCAGTCTAGTTGTAGCGAAACATAAAATAGTGCACCTTGTCTACCAGGCAACTGTAAGGGCAACGGGCGTCAACAATGCGTGCTTGATCGGAGTTCCGCAACACCTTTGAGGTGCTTCCACCTTATTCCCATAGAGCTCGATTCCTTCACGACTGTTCTGCACCAAGTCTGCCTAGGGTGCTCTCCCGCTGTGCTACCTGCTTGAGTGAATGGATTTCACTGCATGGCGTGCTTCGCAATGGGGCTACCTTCCAGCCGTATGCTGAGCCCCATCCCCTGCTACTTTCTCCTCCACATAGCTATGCCTGCATAGCAACTTAGCTCGTCCTCCGATAAAGTTGGTCAAGATGATTCTTAGACATCTATTTACGAAGTCTTTCCAAGCACTGAACCGTAAAGGAGTGCAGATTCTACGTTGAATCGGAACAGTCGCAGCTCCACACTTGAGATGACATTCCGAAAGGAATGTCCACCGCGGTCAGTTCAAGCCACACTTCTAGATTTAAAAAATCGTTCACTTCCTCGACCACATGTTCGGCGATGATGAGTTAAGCTCTGATGCTTGAAATTCTCAGGTCTGGGCCATCGGATGAAAGTCCATTATTCTATCTAAAAGTAGACTAACTTCTGCAGCGTAGTTCAGATGTGCATGTTCTCGTATATAGCTTTTTGTTTGAGACACTATGAGGCCGAACAGTTCTAAGGAAGATACAAAGACGTCTATTGACCAAAATTCTCTGTTTAAACCTATAAATGCCACCAAGGAACAGCTGCATCAATGGTTATACAGGCTAGGATGCATAAACCTTTTATTGTGGTTCAGTACTGGCCCGCTTATGAAGTTCGAGTTTGCATTTCCCTCTCCAGTTGCCTTTTTCTGCCCTCGTTTCAATCAACTCCATACTGACAGCCATACCCATGGGCACTGCACCGAAATACAAAAAAATGGGCCAACACCGATTCCCCAAGTCCATTAGTGTACCAGTTTTTAACATTGCGTCTGTCTACGGCTTCGGAAGCCCATCGACAGGTATGACATAAACATTCATCACACATGGCCGGGGAATTTCATTCAACTATCTGCCGGTCACATACCGAGTCAACGCATGAGGTTTTCTTGGTCTGAATTCATTTTCTTGTCATTCTTGGCCACAAATGGTTTCCTTGTGATTGATGCGAATGCGAACGGTATGCATTTCCTCATCAAAGGACTGTGAAAGTATCTTTTACTTTTCTCAAAGGTATCGGTGAGAGATTAGTAAGTTACTGTTTAGGTACGAGTTTGGCCATTAATATCTCGATCTACAAAGCCGGTGGGTTTCGTTTGATGTGGCTTGAAGCCCTATCTAACGAAATCAACTGCGGCAGACCAACAAAGTCCACTTGTTTCGTATGTGGTTGCATCAGACTGTGGTAATGTCAAAGACATTCCCACAAAGTCCGTAGGTATGACCTCCCACGGCGACTCTAAACGATGGATTCTATAATCAATAGCTCCAGTGATTCCCATCTAAATCTGCAAACACTATGAGGTCGATCGAATGGAAGAGATTAGTATCAGATATAAATTGCAAATTTCTCACAAAACCATGTGTAGGTTGGACGTAGTTGGATGTGCCTCTTACCAAGAATAAGATTTGAAATGAATTTGAGTAACACAGAAGGAGGTGGGTTGGCAAACCGTATTTGCGTTTGGGTTAAGATAAGCAAATGGTGATTGTAGGATTTATGGAAATAATAACTACAGTATCCCACACGGCTTCTGGTACTGCACCTTTGATTCGTCAGCAAATGTTAGAATACGTTTATCTGCATAGTTGTGTATCTTGTTCGATAGTCAAGTAAGTTTTGAATTTCTTTGAATGAATTATGGATTATCTTATGGTTATTAGCACCTACATACAGTATCTGTGTCTAAACTCAACGTACCTAAACTTCTGTGTTTCGACCAGCCTTTCTAAATGGCATGACATCTTCAACTAGAGATGATGAGTGTGCCGAGTTTGGGTACAGTCCTGTCGGCAGGAAAGCAAAATTCAATGCAAAGGATGTGAAAGCCATTAGATGTCAATTAAAAGAATCTGTGCTGACTGACTGTACTATGCCTGCTACAGCAGAGAATACCAGAGTGAAACTATTTCATGGCCACGTGGCTTACAATCCCTTGGGATTTTCATTTCTGATTGGCTTGGTGGTTGTCCTCACCGAACCCGTGACACAATGAAAGTCAGATCTTCTGATTCAGTGCATCTCCGGTACATACGAACTTAACTAAGGCCTCGGAAAGTGTGTTGAAAGGAGAACATTTTTCAGTCCAAAAATGTATGAAAAAATTGGTTACGCATACGCCACCGAACCTGCTACCCACATCCTGTATCTTCTCTCCCTAGGCACAGTGAAAGTCAGGTCTTCTGATTCGGTGCATCTCCGGTACACACGAGCTTAACTGAGGCCTCGGAAAGTGTGTTGAAAAGAGAACATTTTTCAGTCCAAAAATGTATGAAAAAATTGGTTACGCATACGCCACCGAACCTGCTACCCACATCCTGTATCTTCTCTCCCTAGGCACAGTGAAAGTCAGTTCTTCTGATTCTGTGCATCTCCGGTACACACGAGCTTAACTGAGGCCTCGGAAAGTGTGTTGAAAGGAGATCATTTTTCAGTCCAAAAATGTATGAAAAAATTGGTTACGCATACGCCACCGAACCTGCTACCCACATCCTGTATCTTCTCTCCCTAGGCACAGTGAAAGTCAGGTCTTCTGATTCGGTGCATCTCCGGTACACACGAGCTTAACTGAGGCCTCGGAAAGTGTGTTGAAAGGAGAACATTTTTCAGTCCAAAAATGTATGAAAAAATTGGTTACGCATACGCCACCGAACCTGCTACCCACATCCTGTATCTTCTCTCCCTAGGCACAGTGAAAGTCAGGTCTTCTGATTCTGTGCATCTCCGGTACACACGAGCTTAACTGAGGCCTCGGAAAGTGTGTTGAAAAGAGAACATTTTTCAGTCCAAAAATGTATGAAAAAATTGGTTACGCATACGCCACCGAACCTGCTACCCACATCCTGTATCTTCTCTCCCTAGGCACAGTGAAAGTCAGGTCTTCTGATTCTGTGCATCTCCGGTACACACGAGCTTAACTGAGGCCTCGGAAAGTGTGTTGAAAGGAGAACATTTTTCAGTCCAAAAATGTATGAAAAAATTGGTTACGCATACGCCACCGAACCTGCTACCCACATCCTGTATCTTCTCTCCCTAGGCACAGTGAAAGTCAGGTCTTCTGATTCTGTGCATCTCCGGTACACACGAGCTTAACTGAGGCCTCGGAAAGTGTGTTGAAAGGAGAACATTTTTCAGTCCAAAAATGTATGAAAAAATTGGTTACGCATACGCCACCGAACCTGCTACCCACATCCTGCATCTTCTCTCCCTAGGCACAATGAAAGTAAGGTCTTCTGATTCTATGCATCTCTGGTACACACGAGCTTAACTGAGGCCTCGGAAAGTGTGTTGAAAGGAGAACATTTTTCAGTCCAAAAATGTATGAAAAGATTGGTTAAGCATACGCCACCGAACCAGACACCCATATAATGTATCTATGTACATACTTTCCCGTGGCGTAATGACAGCCAGATATTTTCATTCTGTGCATCTGAGGCAGCTGCTAGGATATAGAGTGTGAACTGACCACCCAGTTGTCTAGTATCTGGTTTCTCCAATGATAGTTGTGGTGTGTCTTGCGTGGCATTCGTGGAATGTTTTTCTTTTTCAGATACATATACGATACAGCTAACTTTTTAGGATTTTACTGACCACCCAAGTGGTCGTGTTAATTTGCCATTACCTCATAATTTGGAAAGACAACATAATTTTTCACTAACTGGGCCATCAACTGTTATGACAGCAGTTCATGAAAATAGAGAAAACCAATTTCCAAACCAAGTCTACCTCCCCCCAAACTGGCTACAAGGGTTCTGTTTACGATTCCAAATTGTGTCCAAATGGAAAAGTTGGCTAAAAGATACATAAACTCCCATCCAAACTGTGCAGAAGTTTCCCCCTAATGAGTCATTTGCAATGATTGTCTCCATCAGTTATATCAGATCACAGTAATAGCAAAAGGATAACCAGAATCGGATACAAATAAAACCATCTTACGATGGCTCTGCAATAACTTCATGTAATATGGTAACAGACACGGGCGGGCTTATTCATTAGGCAATCCCAAAGGACATTTAATACATCACTTGGGGCATTCTATCGCCAATTCTTGGATGAATATCTGTATTTATTTACATAAGTAAGGTAGGATCTATTTTGGGATCCACCTTAAGCCAGGTAGATGGAGAATAAATTAATTACATGTAACACGTTGGGAATGGACGGTTCGAAAATACTCTGGCGGAACGTGCTGTGTGTCCTAATTTTCTCGAGAAACAGTGTATGAAACAATTGCATAAAGGATACGATATCTATTTATAGGATGCAAAAAAAATTACGTGGACGTTGTAAGATAGATTGTGACGGTGTTATCCTGCAGTCAAACAATTGGGAATAGAATTTGACTAAATGCAAGGAGTGTAGATGGTGGTACTGTCACCTACTCGTTTAAATAGAACAAACATGAGTAGGTTTTGATGCTGCTCCAGGGCAGCACACATAATAGCCACATAGTCAAGGAACATTTGTACTATTTAAAGGCATATTGCATAGTGGGTTTGGTTTTCATTAGAACGTGGATTGACTGAAACCATATCCTGTACCCTTATCCTTATACGATAAACTGTATCTAATTAGTGTAGCTTTGAGCCAAGTAAGCTAGGACGAAGCTGCGACTGTTCCGATCCAACGTAGAATCTGCACTCCTTTACGGTTCAGTGCTTGGAAAGACTTCGTAAATAGATGTTTAAGAATCATCTTGACCAACTTTATCGGAGGACGAGCCAAGTTGCTATGCAGCATACGGCTGGAAGGTAGCCCCATTGTGAAGCACGCCATGCAGTGAAATCCATTCACTCAAGCAGGTAGCACAGTGGGAGAGCGCCCTAAGCAAACTTGGTGCAGAACAGTCGTGAAGGAATCGAGCTCTATGGGAATGAGGTGGAAGCACCTCAAAGGTGTTGCGGAACTCCGATCAAGCACGCGTTGTTGACGCCCGTTGCGCCCTTACAGTTGCCTGGTAGACAAGGTGCACTATTTTATGTTTCGCTACAACTAGACTAGACAAGACTAGACAGGCTTAGATCAATGTGTATCCCTAAGGTACATAGATCGTCACAGTAATGGCAGAGTGAGTGCGTATCTAGATGTTTGAAATCGCCTGTAGGACTAGATTGGTGAATACAAATGATGGAATATTACGATTACGAGTGTAAAGTCATCCACAAGGATCAGTACAAGGATCATACTATCGATCATAACGCGGTACGTCATAGATATAGTTTCAAGCTGACTATGAGTAAAGAAAAGGGAATTCTATCAGAGACAAATGCACTGGATTGTGAAAACACGTTCATGAAACATGTAACATACCACAGTCATGTGCGGAATTGGTTCGGAAGGGACTTGCCTTCGAAAGTTGTTGTTTTTGGAATGGCTTGTGTGAAGTATTGACGTCAGATGAATTGTAGTAACACGCACTAGTTTTGGCCATTATTCTGGAATATTTTCTGTGCAGAAAGTGAGCGTGGTGACGCTTGTTAGTCCGTTCTTCAAGGAAAAGCCTCACCTTTGCCTTGCGAGTAGGTGCATGGGTGAAAAGGCCTTAAAAAGTGCGAGGAGCCCTATATAATGTATGGAGGAATTGTAGAGAAAGACAATATCTATGTTTTATGTTAAGAAAAAAAATTTTCACTTCCTAGTAAAAAAGTTGAAAAAAATGATTTTTTTTAAATTGTGGGCGTGTCCTTGGGCCGATTTTGAAAATATTTGTATCAATATTGTGTCGGAAATCAGGAAGTCCGCATACCAAGTTTCATTATTATAGACTAAGAATAAGGCTTTAAAATGAGATTTTTACGATTATCCTTCAAATCAAGGATAACAGCGAATATCCATGGCCACAGTCGAATGTATCTTTGAATCCGCTATAACTTCGCCTTACATAGTTTTCTTCTATCTGAAACCATGTCTGAGAAAACACGAAAAACACGTTTCAAAGGACCTTCCTGCCTTCAAAGGCTCCAAGCCTTACACTTGCTCAATAGTTTTCATATTTTCTTTGATTAGCATGTTCTCCACATCTCAGAGAACATAATTACTAAAGAAATTTGTAACAAGCGCCAAAATTAGCGACCAAAACAAGAAAAATTCACGAAATTTTCCATTTTTCACGCGTGACACGAACTCAGCAGAAAAGTCTTCTCAGTTCCTTTACCATTTGACTGCGTTTTTTGGCGTTGCACGTGCCACTTTCGGAATTTCGCCAAAAAACGAATATTTCTTCGGAAATAAGACCTGAAATTAATTGAATTAGTTACTTGTATCTAAATCAATTCATTTCTGTTGGAGTTTTGTGGAAAAAATAGCTCAAAACTGAAAAAAGTGATCACACGGACGCCATTGATTTTTTAGCTATGACAGATTTTGAAAACCACTTTTTGGGTAGTAAAACAGTGAGTTAAGGAAAGAAAACTTCGGAATGTATTCTAAAGATGCTGGCAAATATTTGCTTGTCTAATACTTGGGGAAAACTTTGTGGGTTTGTTGTCAATATGAGCGAGATATATCGGATGTTTTTCAACAGATTTTCTTGTAGAAGACGATCCTAAAAAGTGAGGGCAGGCCTATGAGAATGAGAATGAAAATACCTATAACCTGGTCAACGAAGCTCAGGGAATACAACTTAATGGGAGTCAAGTAGGACAAGAGGAGGACCCGCCACCATCCAATGACGATACCATTCTCTCTCCCAGTTTGGAGGAGGTCGGCTCTCCTATCACAAAGCCGCCAGCTCTGAGGGCCACAAGCGGAGTGGTGATGTTTTGTTAGGGTGCATGGACCAAATCATGAACCAGCTATGGGTTGATGAAGCCATGCCCGTTGACTGGACTATCAGCTCCACATGTCCCATCTTGAAGAAAGGCGATCCTATGTCTTGTAGGAACTATCTACGCATATCTCTGCTTAATTTCGCATATAAGTTCCTACCCAACATGAACCTCTGAAACCTTTTTGCGACACATGTATCGGTTTCCACTTTTAGACAAATCCTGGGAAAACCAACGAGTTTCAAGTCGAGAGGATTGTCAAAAATGACAAAATGTCGTAGACGCATTCATTAGATTCATTACACTCTCAGTATCCATGAGTATCTATGGGATTCACACTTAAACTATGGGACACTGGCAAAGGATGTTTCATGGTGAATGAGTCAATTCAACCCTACGTCTCCTAAAGTATTCTCTTCGGGACTGCGTTCTATCTGCAGATAATGATGATTGTATCTCATCTCGGAAGAATGGTTTACACAATACCGTGTGTATAGACCATAAGCACGTTTCGTAAGTCGCTTGCACACATCTTTTTGCAGCAATGTGTAACGAATAGACAGCTTTTTAAATTATTACCTTCGCTGTTATTTGCGAAAGTGTATGTTTGCTAAACATTGAATCTTTCTGTTAAATCAAGAAATATCTTAATATGCACCTACTTCATGGCATTATCTCTTTTTAACGTCTTTTACGGCTCAGATTGCCCAAACTGATACAACGAATGGAAGCCCATGTATCTTCAACTCCAGTTTGTCGTTGCATTGCAGCAAGTCAAGTCAAAAAAGATTTCCTTACCTACGAGTGCTAGAATGGACTTTCAAGGCAAGAACGTCGTCTATGTTGGCGGATTCGGAGGAATAGGTTTCGCCACTTCTAAGGTCCTTCTCAAGAAAAATCTTGCAGTAAGCTACGCCTGCCTTAATAACTTCAAGAAACTGATATAAGAACACTGTTTCAGAACCTGGTTATCCTCGATGTCAAGGAGAATGCTTCTCATCTGGAGGAACTTGCGAAGGTGAATCCCTCCACCAAGGTCATGTACATGCAATTGGATTTGTGTGACAAGGAGCAGATCGTGCAAGTTGTCAAGGATGTGATTGCAGAGGTAAAGTATATAGACGTCCTGGTAAATGGAAGTGGCATTATCAACGAGGCAGCCCCCGAAGTCTCAATGGGAGTTAACTTGGTAAGGAAAGGCGTATCATACACCAGGGTGACTTCTATGGATTTCGGTTACAGATTGGAATGATTTACACAACAATGAATGTGATTCCCTACATGGGTAAGGCTAATGGAGGGCATGGTGGTCTCATTGCTAACATCTCGTCAATCGCAGGATTGGATCCTAGTCCAATGTTTGCTGTTTACTCTGCCTCGAAGCACGGAGTTATGGGATTCAGTCGCTCGATCTCTGTAAGTGGGATTCTAGTTGAAATACTTTACTAGCTTATGAGAGCTCCCACTTATGCAGGATGAATACTACTACGGTAGGACGGATATCGCTGTTATAACCATCTGTCCGGGGATCACTAACACTGGTATTTTGGAAAGCACCCGGGGAAGACAAACCTTTCCTCATTGTGAAGTGATGGCTCAGATATTCCGAGGAGCTAAGTCACAGAGTGCAGATGAGTGTGCAATTAATTTCGTTACGGCCATGGAAACCGGGAGGAATGGATCCATATGGATCTTGGATATTGGTACAATGAAGGAAGTGCATCCACCTAAATACTGGAGTATGACCTTCTAACAGTTGGTATTGATAAGTGGTTCAGGCGAACTTAAATAAAAAGGTATCTACTGGATGGTTGTCGAATATTTATTGAGCGTCAATGACTTCACCATGCTAAGTCATGTTCTGTTCCTACCGTGCTCCATATGTCTCGGTAAAAGGTCTGGTCTTTCATGTCTCTGTTGAAGGAGCACTTAGGTCGATTGTAGTAGCAGGAAGTAGAATCCAGCATTTCCCATTTTACTGGGATTTATTCGACTTTCGCAGAAAGCAAGTACACTTTAGTGATGAGGAACTTGGAGTATCAGCATTCACCATTTTAGCACCCTAGAACAGCCACCTGGGCAAAAGCAGAATAATAACAAAGGAAATGTTCCGGAGTATCGTCATTCTCTTTACAAGTGTTGTAGTCAGATATGTCTCTTGAGCCTAGCCTAGCCCACTGAGATACATTTAGATGAGAGCATATGTTTCATGTGCCTATATCCTAGAGAGTGATGCCAGACGCAGTTGTCCTCTTAACAGACCCAATTGTCACTGGAAGCCATGACCGTGGGAAGACCATACGCAAGTTCAGTTTTGGAGAAATCATCCTCTGAGCCTTGTTTTACAGTCTCATCTTAGATCTCATTTCCCGCAATCCCAGTATAGCCTGGCACCCAGACAAGAGTCACAGCAACCGAAAGAACTCTTGCATTCGAATTATTTTGGAATGGATTGTGCGGTTGGGCACGGTCTTAAGCAGAGTCTGACTGTCACTGCAGCCGAAACCTGTCCACCTAGAGGATAACATAGATCGCTGCTTGAAAAACAAGTCACGAGGTCTACTGTATCGGCCTCCATAAAGGCACCACGACTAGACCCTTTACTAGTTTCGTAGCTATCCGTGAAGATTCAACTACAGGCCATTTTAAGCTCAAGCCAGCTGAAGCCAGTTCGGAACGCAGTCGACTCTAATAGTTAAGAAGTTATAATGAGTCGGACTCATGAATGGTCAAAGGAGTGATGGCAATAAAGTCGTAAGATTTGGTTAAGTTAAATGGTTGTCCACACTTATCCGAAACCCAGTAAGACCAAAGAAAGGAGAGACCTACATGGAAACTTTTCAAATGGTGTAGACCAGGGGACCACTATCACTATGGGTATTAAACCAGTTTGATCTGCTGATGAAGCTCTCAAGAAGAACTCACCCAGGGTCTTCCTTTTTATAACCGATATGGATGGCCAAGTACCTCAAAGATGGTGTCATGGTATGCTCCTATTCCTTGTCTTTACAGTTTCGACAGAAATCATTAAAAGAAGCACCAAGCCTTTCGGCATATCTACCTACCAGAAGGTCCCCAGTCAGGGCACCAATTATCGCCCAATTATCGGTCGAATTATTGGCTCCTATCGGACCTTGACTATCTGTGTGTGGCTTCACTCATTGTTTTTTGCTTGAAATCTACTACAGTCGTCTGGTACTACAAATACCCAGTGCACTGGAGTAAGCCCCTCCAGCTTCCAGATTCATTTACAATTTTTCCCACTTTCCTTACATTTGGGTAGGAATGCTGGTTCCATACTTAATGTGTAAGTCCAGGTATGGGACAATGTAGTCTGTCAAACATTAGTTCAAATCTGTGAGCTAAAGCTAGGATCATGACTTGCTTTGGAGACTTTTTTTAACCAGAGCTGTGGGTGATTACTCCATGAAGTACAAAATCGGATTGTGCTCCTCAAGGCTTAGTGCTAGTAGAATGCTGTGTATGATGATGGATTGCAGTTTTTGAAGAAGGCAGTGAACTTAAAATGTCGGGACAAGCACCCACATTCCAAGTTTTTTGAGAGAATTCCACAAACAGATGACCCATATAGTAGTACCAAGGAATTCACAGTGAAAAACCGTCGAACACTTAGTTTGCCCATAAACTGTTTACCTTCCAATATTTACTCCAAGCACTTTAAAACGGAGAATCCTGTCATCGCAATGTCCTTCGAAAAATTCAATCACAGACCCATGTCAGGGCAAAACACTGATAAAGTCCTTACACACCCTTTTCTTAGTAAAAAAAAAAAAAAGATTGATTATTTGCGAACCTCCCAAGGACACGAACTGCTCCAAAACAAACAGATACCCGATCCTGACGTAACTGAATCTTAAGTCCGCCACATTAAGCACATTTTTTCCCAGCAACAACCCTCCTCGACCATTCACTCGTCCACCCTTTATTTGGTCTTTTCGCGACACAATCACTTGTTTCTCCCGCCGCCGGCGGCGCTGGTACTGGTCCAGTACCACCTGTCCACTTAGTTAATAACATTCCCACTCCGTGTATAGGTTCATGCCTCCATGTCTCATTGCGAGTTTGCCTATAAAAACAAAGCGTTGTGGCATCAAACATCGCAATCGTACCTCCAGCCACGAGCCTTACACACAGTGTCGGCTTGAAGTCTATTTGCTTTAGCATTGTGGCCAAACAGGATAGATTGCAGGCGCGTCGAAATATACGCCGTAGAAGCGTCCTCGAACATCCCTCTCCCAAAGGACAACTGATAACTGCGCATCCAAGCAGCTCTCTCACTTCCTATCGATGCGTAGTTTCCCAACTATTTGCCTACATTTGTAAAATTATCCTTCGGCCATGCTCTGCAGTGTGTGGGTCGACCCATCCCCAATGTAAACAATCAACACAGGACGATTATTTTTAAATTCAACGACTCAAATATTTATGTTCAGAGTTCATTGTGATAGTGGAGACCCCAGGCGGGAATGACGTTGCCGGAAGGAGATGCTCTGATGAGTGTTGTATCCTGCAAGGATTAAATTCAATTAAACTCGTTGTGGGGATAATTTTAGGCATGATTTGCATATAACCAAAGGCGTTATGGGTCAGTGAACAGTGGAAATGTATTCGCGGCTCATTGATAGCATTGAACTCGCCGGATTCTGGGAATCGAACCGAACGCGGTTGAGCTAGACGAGGAACACTATGACGTTGATTATTGGTTTCTTTTTTGTCTCGGAGAGAATTCGCTTTTCATAAAAGTGTTGGGAAAAGTTCAAAGTCCTTATGAAGGCCACCATGCGGTGCCGTGATTCTGTCGTCAAAGACGCGCGTAATGCCAAAGGTCGTAGGTGTTGTTTTTGAAAGGAAATATCCTTGCTGTGCTTTAAATACTGAAAAGAAGTCTGTATATAGCCTCAGGATTGTGTTTTCAAGGACCGACCAAAAAATGAGCCTGTGTTTGTACTTTGATTCCTGGGAGAGGTGGAATATGACACGAGGACCGGAGAAGAATGGTTTGAACAAGCAATCAGTTACATTGCTAATGGGTTTTCAATAAGGACATAACAATTTTGTACTTAAATAAAACACAGAATGGTTAGGATATCGGCCCAAAAATGGATTCAGAGTATAGCACATATACTAGATTTAAGTGAATAATTAAATTTTTTTCATATGACTCCGCGAACATGTGTGAAGCTATAGATTCTTTGCAGTAAATTTTTTGCCACACTTATCGGTCAGAACGTTGGCACTTGACATTGTTCCTGACTTCCTCTAACGTTGTTGACTTAATGCCATAAGACAACCACTTAACGTAATCCCAAGCAACAACCGGACCATTTCTCAAGATAACACGATTACCGAACTTCGCCTTCAATAGATTGTCTGGCAAGCCGTGTGGCATGTGGCACCGTGTTGTTGGAACCACAAATCACATATTTTTGTTTGATATCCAATGACGCATATTTTGATTCTTGACCAAGCCATCAAGCCGAAAATGACCTCCATAGGTGAAGATGATTTTTCGATGACATTCGGGATTTTCTTCAAACTTTTGCAGAGCCCAACCGGAGATGTCTCGGCGGTTCTAATGATCAAAGGACTTCAGCTCTTGAGTTAATTCAATCTTGTAGGTAGGCTTCAGCCTGAAGGCAGAACACTTTTTAAATCAAGCAAAATATTCCAGAGACCCACAGCATTGGGATCTCTGCAACAGCAGTCTTAGGAAATCGCATAGGTCCTCGTGGCATCTCTTCTGTGAAAATATAGAAAAGTCTAGCGATTCGTCTTAGATTAGGAGAATCTTAATCAAACCTTCAATTGTTCCTAACTAAGTATATTATAAATCCAGATTTGAATTGGACCATGTCCGCCTTAGAGGACCATGAAACCTTCTAATGGACACCCACTTCCCAGGAAGAAAAACAAAGAGTACACCTTCTGTAGAACGCCATCAGATACTTCAGTTTACAGTACCAGAACACGTTGTTATCCCCAAGAAAATATAGTGGACAGTGCACAGCTTCCTCCCCTATATTTTGAAGGAGGGCCATGGAAGTCTGCATACCGAAAGTCGAAAAGCATCCTATGCATCTCCTTAAGACTCCCGTTCGATCAGACTGGTCCTTTTACTTAAGATAGTTACGAGTGCTTGATCGACGTCCAGATTAGAACAAATGTTGATTGAAAGTCGCCTGTCAGTATCCCAGCACGCGTAGGATGCCCTTCATTCGATGGTAGGAATCATTCAGAAATCTTTGAAAACAGGGATTTCACTTCTCGACACTTCCCGACTTGAAAGTCAATTACTTTTCTTGCTCGAATGCTGAAAAGCAGGCTCATCCACCCTAAGCCGGGGTAGTATCACCACTATTCTGACTCATAATAGTAAATGAGATACTCCTAACCTTGAGTAATGTGGGAGTTCATGAAAGTACCTTCCTATAGTTAGAGATCTGATGGAGTCTAGTCTACATAATCTCGTAAAATGGACAGGCAGTGTTGGTCTCGGAGTAAATCCATCGAATCGAACTAGTAGTGTTTACAAGAAGGTATTAGGTACCATGTGTTCTCCACCAAGGGTCAAGGGCATTGAGCTACACTTTGCAGATCACGCCAGATACCTAGGGGTTTCTTCTCGACAAGAAACTCTGTTGAAAACTGAATATTCAAGACCAGGTAGGGAGACTTTGGGTCTAAATTGGGCACCGTATTGTTCACTGGATAAACATGGCAGTCATCAGACCTATCCGTATGTATGGAGTCCTAGCCTAGTGGACGGCACTAAGCAAGAAAGCTACGTTTCGTCTGTATAACGGGTGCCTTACCAACCATTTCTACAGCTGCACTAGGATTCCTAGCAGAAGTCCTTGGGAATCGAGTGAGATTTTAAACGAACCTGCAACAGAAATCTGGAATCGTCAATAATTTGATTCAAGTTGGTAAGTCAACTCCGCGGATCTCTTAACGAAATCATTGCCAGGAACGACGTACCGCAGAACTGGGTTCCAGCTTACAGGGATGTTCGAGATAATTGCTAAGCGGAGGAGCTAGCTAAGGAGGGTGCAGACCGAAGCTTCCCTGATAAATGGATAACATTAAGTGGAACAACATCAGCACAATTCTTTCTTGCAAACTAAGTTGGCCAGAACTAAATCTTAGAAAAACCAACGGCCTCATCTTTGTCAATAAGACAACCCTAAGAAAGATATTGGCACCCTCGTGGGGCAGATATGCCCGAAGCTTTGGTGCTCCTTTCAATAATTTCTGTAGAATCTTTAGAGTCGAGGTTAGATTTTTCACAGATCTCAACGAGCTAGCCAGGCTAAACTTTAGCAAAATAAAGATCTTCGCCACCGGGACAAACTAGCTCAATGTCCAAAGGGAGAAGCATACGACTTCGGCATGGTTTCACTCCAAAATCGGTAATCCGGTTATTTCGCATTCGTCTGGTCTAAGTGGATCCCTGCTGAATGGAGACAATCACCCAACCCAACCCTTACCCAAGAGGGTAGGCCTACATCTTTACGTAAAATTCGTCCCTATGTGAACTGAGAGGCTCCCAATTCCTGTGAATGCCTTGGAATCAACTGAAGCACTTACGGCTGCGATATTTTGAGTACTTCAACGTGTTCCTTGTCTCAGTACCATAGGAACATTCAGTTGTGAATATGACGACTCAAATTTGTCCACAGTCCGTCTGGTGGGATGATAGTTAGGACCGAAAATTGTAGCAATCGCTCTTAAAGTTGCGACCACCGACTCTGGGTTTCAATAGTAATTTTCAACAACTTTTAAAGGCTGCTTGCCCATGAACTTCACCACAATGAAAATGTAAGCCTTGTCTGATATACTGGTGGTGGCAAATTTAAAAAAAAGTTTAGAAATGTGTTTTCATAAAAATACAAAATTGTTATGTCCCAATTGAAAAACCCATTCGATATTACCGATCACTTACATTGCATTACAAACTTTACCAGAACTTAAGTGGAGCTCCATTCCACATACTTACCGTCTTCATCTGCACTGCTTCAAGTACCATGGCAAGGCGTGTTAATTTCGAAAACGCCTTCGTTACAAGAAACACGTTTCGATTTACCCAAAATGTAAATCACAACGTAATCACCATCAATTAATTACAAGCCATAATCAAATCATTAATTGGTAGCACCGCACATGTCTGTGACACCAGCCTTCTTTAGGCGGTATTCCCTAGTAACCTACATGCACACAATCGGCTCGAAAGTTATATAACAAAATGTATCTACAATAAAGCAGCGTCACAGCCGGTACAAGAGCACCTAGGCCTCGTTTTTCTTCAGACATGTTCGCTCGTTTTTCAAACACATCCCCGAAAATGCACGTGACAAGTGCGTAGCCTGTGATATCGATTACACCGGCGCTGATAAAATGATAATTACCACAATGAGTATGTAAGTACATTGATTACTTCCCAATGCGTGTGCAATTGGAATTCAATTTGCGTTCGAAATTATGTTATCGAATTTCAAAACGGCCGACAACGCAGGAACTCCCCCGAGTTGCTGTGCTTACCTAATTCCTCGTGTTAAACGCTTTCGATTTTATTTGGAGACACCTCGGTGAGAAAGTCACTTGGTATTCCATGGGCAACGGATGTTGCATCCATTTTTGAGTTTCATATAAAAGGGCAGTGCCCGCCCGGAGATGGTATCAAACACAGTTCAACTTTTTCCCGAACAACATAGTTCCGAAAGTAAAAAAAAAAAATCGAAATCAATATGATGGCTAAGAGTATGGTAAGGATATTGGCTTGTAGAACGTGAACCGTCTGGTAATACGGATATCGATATTTCTTACAGATCCTCGTTGTTCTCGCTTCCATTGCTTGTGCTCAAGCTGGTCTGCTGGGTCCTGCTATTGTGGCACCGTATGCATCTTCATTCAACGCTCATCACATCAACCATGCAGTGGCTCATCCGCTTCTTGCTCCGGCTCCAGTTCCTCTTCCAGTTCCAGCCCCAGCTGTCCTTGCTGCTCCAGGTCCGTCTCTACTTGCGGCTCCAGCTCCATTGCCTGCTTTGTTGCCTGGTCCCATTGCAGCACCAGGTCTTCTTGCTGCACCAGGACCTGCATTCCTCAATGCCCCAGCACCTGCATTCCTTAATGCTCCTGCGCCTGCATTCCTCAATGCTCCAGCGCCAGCACTATTACCCGCTCCAGCGCCGTTTGCATACTCCGCCGGACTTCCAGCTAGTTACTTGTGGAAGTGATTCCTGAGTGTGTTGAGCAATGAGAACTGAAACCCAATGTGAGGCTAATATAAGAAAGTACAATAGACGTCAGTAAACGAATTTAAAAGAAAAAACACAAAAGTCCTTTCAATTACTTGAGGTTCGGATCGACAGGGTATGTCCCTTCCAAGAACAATGATATGGAACCCAATCGCAGCCTTAGTGTATTCCCATCTTAGACTATCACCAAGTACAGCCTTGTGTTCTAGTAAGGACCTCACTTTAAACATAAATGCAAAGTCTCCTTCGACAAAAGATGGCTTTGGTAGCGCAGCCCACCAGACCATAGGAACAGCGAATAAGCCACCAAAACATATGAAAAAAAAAAGGTTTCTCCAACTAGAAATAGCCTGAGAACAAAATCTGGACCATCGTTCCGACATTGCTCGAGTAATGGCTATTAAGTCGTCGTAGATGGTATCTGCGAGCTCCGCCCTTCTTATAGGGTACACATCTAGCCCAACTGATATTTATTCGATTTTTCAACTAGCTTTTACCATATATGTATGTATCTTTGGCTTTAAGAAGTCTTCCTTGACATAGCTCATCCTTAAGGCCACCCATTTCAATTCAAATTCACTGCCTTCGTTGCAGTTGACCTTCACGTTAGACCATTGGTAGATGGTGCTAGCCTTCATTCCAATTCGCTAGCCATAACATCTACGAGTTTCCCACTCTTTTTCTAGAATTTATTTACAAATCTGGCTATCAATTCAATCGACACTGGTCCTGGTTGTGTAAGGATTACAATACAGTACCAACGTATCTACAGGTATCCCTAGTTCGAAAAGTAATAACAAGTTTTCCAATAGAAACATAACAACTTTGTAGTATGATAAAAATGTATTCTCAGGTCTATTTTATGATCATTTCATGCCAAAGTATCAACCAAAATATACATTTTTACTGGAGTGAATTTTATTAACAAGCAACGTTTAAAAGGTATTCAAAATTATTATCAAAATTTTATGACGGTGGTCGTAACTTTAAGAGCGCTTGTTACTGTTCTCGATCGCAAGAATCGCCCTACAGACGGACTGTGCATGCTATAGTTGACAAATTTGAGGTAACATATTCACTATTGAATATTTCTGTTTCAGTAAGGCAACTCATCCGTCGAAGTTCCCAAAATAACGCAGTCGTAACTACCAAATTTCCAACGCTCCGGCTGATACCTGTGAAAGAGCGATGAAAAATTGGCTCCAAAGAATCGATCGGTGCAGACGTACTCTCGGTGGTCATATAAACAAGGTGAAACTTTGTACTTAAATTTAACATGTGACCCATACATGTATTTAAATTTTGGCCTAATATCTCACGTATTCTATATTTTATTTAATTACTAAATTGTTATGTCCCTATTGAAAAATCCAACCGCTGGTACATGACTCACTGTACATTCAATTACAACCCAGTTGACCTATAAATGGAAGTGCAATATGTTTGTATTATTGTAAACGAGTTATGTAAACAGCTCTGGCTAAACGTAAACAATGTGTAAAGCTTGCTAGTAATGACGATTTATTAATTTTCTGATCACGTTAATTGAATAATGCAAATGGCATACTCCTCCATAGTGTTGAAAATGCGTTGCTGTTTCTAGGAGCAGTAAGTAAGCTGCAAAACGCAGCTTCATCTATCTAGAACGCTAGCAGTCAGATGTAATGTAGAACTCTTCCGGGTGCGATTGCTAGCTATGCTGTAGATAGTGCGCGTGCGTTATCACAGCAAATGCTATCCACGCTGGGGATAGATTAAGTTCGAAGAATTTATGCGGAGGAATGTAGTATTGATTCTTCCAAGTTCTGTCTTAGTAACGTTGAGGCAGTACCAGGAGCTCCATAGCAAGATTTTAACAAGCAGTCTCAACTAAGAGACTACATTGGGTAGCGCACTTGTGATGAAGTGGACACATGTCAGCTTGACCTTGAAGCGAATCCGCTTATCCTCTATCTATCGTGGCTTAGTCTAAGGCTGATAAAGACAACACGTTTGAGGAGGACTTGGAATCGTTTAAGCTTATAAATGATCGCATGGCTATGATCCGCATTAAGGCACTATAAGCATAAATGACGAAGCTAAAGACCAAGAGGAAGGAGGAGTTCAATGAACTCATGTATGGAACCGATAGAGCTTGTTTGGGGTACCATTAAGGAAACATCTTCGGCGAATTAGACGCCCACTCAAGTCAAGACTACAGAAAACTGCTCCTAACTATTGTACCAGCTGGTAACACGCGGATAAGAAGGACTTGGTTAGCAGGACTATGAGTCCACAAAGCAACCTGATGCTCACCTAATGCTAATAGATGGACATTCTGGAGTCGATAGTGACTACGGAGGGCATCTGGACGTATAGCACTCCACTAAGAAAAATTCGATTGGAAAGTGACATAACAGACAAACAGATGAAGGTAGGAGAAGACAATGAGGTCTACATTGTGTCCTAGCTTAAGAATACTCAAGACTCTCGTGCTAGGAAAAGATTCGAGTGTTACTTAAAAAAGACAAGAGACTGATAGCTCTTCCTAGCAGGGCAGGAAACGCTGCACAGTACAGATGCAGTTGGATCATCTATCAAGAATTTGAAAACCAATAAGGCCCCCGACTCTAATGGTTACCGAGTTGTGGGGATGAAAGCATTACCAATCACTGGACTATCAGCCCTTAATGGTTCACCCTCTTGGAAGGCAGTTCTCTATCTTGTATGAAAGTCTCAAGCACATTTCAGTGAGAGGAGATTCTAGCAGAACAGGTTGACAAAATTTTCAAAATTTGGCAAATCCTGGAAAGGACCACAAATTTCAAATCAAGACTTACCACCTTCAGATCCCAGCAATACTGATCAATTTCGTGCTAGAACAGATAGTGCGCAGGGCATGGGCACTATCTTTAAGAAATCTCTCCAGCTGTTGGGAGATATCGATGGTTGTTCTCAACAAAGAAGCAGGAGAAGAAGGTACAACCCTAAGATGTGAATCGAGATGCGAATTCAGTCAACAAAGCCAAACAGGTCGAGTATGGTAAGAACGAATGGCCAATGTAGTACTGCTCCAGCAAAGAGGCTTTTCAAATCACAGCTCTCAGGTTCGAGAGGAAAAAGAGGGGCGAACCTCCATTTCCTCCGACCCAGCAAGGAGCTATCCAGGATGCCAGTCTACGGGATACATCGTGCCCAAGATAGAAAAGTGTGGAAGACTGTCGTGTCTCAGTCAGAGACCCTTCACTAGGGATGTAGTTAGGACAACATTTTCAGTTCAATGGAAACGTATATCATTCTTTTGAAAACCCTACTTCCTGGTAGCTGGTGCCAGCTACTGCAACTCTCCTTAGACATGGTAGAGTCAAGGTAATATGGCTATAAATTCCAATTACGTAGAAGCCACTCCCAATGGTTCGACAGTTCTCCTAGTTGTGAGCTACTGAGCTCAGTGGCACCAAAGCCTTTGATAACAACTTGTAGGTCATGTACAGCGTGTCCTAGGCTTCAAAATGAATAAAGCAACAAGCATGTCTTTCACATTGAATCTCATTTGCATTTATTTTTCACGATTCCCAGAAAACACCGAATTTCATTGCATGTCCCACGAACCACAAAGCCATTTCTATCCTAGAACGTCATGTCCCAGTACTTATGTGGTTGGACTTGCTCCAATTTGCCAAGATCCAAGATCCAAATCGAGGCATTCTTTCCGGTTTCCATGGCCTTGACAAAGTTAACCGCACACTCATCGGCATGTTGACTCTTTGCAGCACAGAATCTATCAGTCAGTACGTCCGAGTAGGTGAAAGTGTCATTTCCCCGGAATGTGTCCCACAAGCCAGTGACAGTGATTCCTGGACAGATAGTCATAACAGCGACTCCTGTCCTTTTGTAGTAGTACTCGTCCTAAGAAAATAGAGTTCCGTCGATCACACTCTAATACCACTTGAAACCGAATCGTACTTACAGAGATAGACCGACTGAATCCCATAACGCCGTGCTTCGATGCAGTGTAGATCGCCAGCATTGGACCAGGTTCCAGTCCCAAGACGGAGGCGATATTGACAATGAGTCCACCGCGACCTCCATTAGCCTTGTCCATGTGCGGAATCATATGCATTGTTGTGTGGATTAAGCCAAGCTGAAACCAATCAAGATAAGTACGCTGTGTGTGTCGTAAGAAATCTCCTTTATCCTACCAAATTAACACCCATGGTCATCTCGGGCTTTCTGTCGTTAATCATGCCACTTCCATTGACCAGAACATCCACATGCTTCATCTTGGCAATGACATCCTTGACAACTTTTTCAATCTGATCCTTGTTGCACAGGTCCAACTGCATGAACATCACCTTGGTGGCGGGATTCATTGTCATGAGTTCCTTCATATAGGCAGCATTGTCCTTGACATCAAGAATTGTCAAGTTCTGGAATGAAATTCCATCAGTCTCTGGATGTCCTTTCAAGGAAATGCAACACTTACCGCAACACTTTTCTTAACCAGAAGCTTGCAAGTGGCAAAACCGATTCCACCTAAGCCACCAACGTAGACGACGTTCTTGCCTTGGAAATTCATTCTGATAGTTTAGCTTTGAACTTGACTCACTGCTATGTGATGAGCAACTGAAGATCAGGGTCTGCAGTACTGCAGCTCGATAGCTCGCATTGTGGATGTGTTTATCTGCATTCGTCGGATTAAGTTATAAATAGCATTCGTTGCAGTTGAGATGCAATCAACGTTCAAGCGTAGGAGAGGCTGTACTAGGCTGACGCAAGCAGCTTTGAAGTGTTCAATCAGCAGAGCACATTGAAGGAAATAAATATTTGCGATGCCTATGCGGAACGATCGCATGGGTCGTCACGCACGTGTGATTTACATAGATATGTGGCCTGATTCGCAGTTGAGTTAATTCGGATATTAGACCACATTAGGGCAGAGGTCGGTAGGTCGGAATACACCTCCGAAGCCATATCGTATTGCTATACTCTACTTCAGAACTATAGAATCTGTAAACGGTACATAGTCTTCCATGTTTCCTTAAACTCTCTAAGAGACGAGGCCAACAAAATTAGCTCATCATTGAAAACTATCTAACAACAACGTCTACTACGAGTCTGGGCCCTTTTGTGAACAACTTCTGTTGAAGTTCAAGAGAAAATAAAGTGCACGACTGGGTCGTACGTACTTGCACCGTAATGCTATAAGTGTATAATTTTATCAGGATTAAAGTCCAAGTCTTGCTCTTCCCAGTAAAGTAGGCGTGGCATTCCGCGTTTCGATGGAATAATAGTCATAACATTGTAGGAGTTTACTCAATGTTTTGTTTTTATAAAAATGCCCATAAAAAGTAGGCGTGGCCAGATAGGGTGTTTGAGTGAATTATAGAGAATTTTAAGGCCTATTACTTAGCTTAAATAATTTTTTCTCAATTTCTAGTAAAAATTTTGAAAAAAAAAAGTTTTACAAAAGTGGGCGTGGCATTCCAAAATTTGGTATGCCATTATTTTGCACTTGTCTTATAACCTACAAATAATAATTTTTAGCCCAATCACCGCACAAATACCCGAGAAACAGCTGATTTTCAATATTACCGTTATTCGAATTTTTCGTGAAAAACGTGGTATGCCACCTCATAGCATATACCCAAACTAACCCACACATTAAATTTTATCGAAATCGTTAGAGCCGTTTTCGAGAAAATCCATTTTAACTGAAATCGGCCTTAAGTAAACTACCCTTAATTTTGAGGTTAGAATGAAAATTCAAATTTCGCCTCTAGGGAATATCCCACAGACCCTATATATGAAGTTTGAAGTAAATCCGTTCAGCCGTTTAGGCTGTAGTCGAATATACAGACAGACAGACAGACAGACAGACTGACAGACAGACAGACAGACAGACAGACAGACAGACGGAATTGCCGGACCTACTTTTTTGGACTTCTCCATCATAGTAATGTCAAGTTTGATTAAAATCTCGAGTTCGATTTTTTTCACGATTGCAATACTTGCCCTATAGGTATAGGTGCAAGTAAAAATATTCTTCACGTTCATTGTTTCGGTGGCGTATGCGTAACCTATTTATTGACACATTTTTGAGCGAAAAATGTTCAGTTTCCAATGCTCACACCAAGGCGTCAGCCAAGCTCGTTATTGCTTGGAATACGTAGAAACAGAATTTCCAACTCCATCTGAGCTAAGAGGTGAATCTACTGAGATGTGCGAAGCTGGGTCTGTGGGCTGAGGGTGACCCATTCAACCACACATTTTCTGACTGAAAAATTTTCAGTTTCCAATGCTCACACCAAGGCGTCAGCCAAGCCCGTTTGTGCTTGGGATACGCAGAAACAGAATTTCCAACTAGATCTGAGCTAAGAGATGGCATTCTCGAGATGTGCGAAGCTGGCTCTGTGGGCTGAGGGTGACCTATTCAACCACACTTTTTCTGACTGAAAAATTTTCAGTTTCCAATGCTCACACCAAGGCGTCAGCCAAGCTTGTTTGTGCTTGGGATACGCAAAAACAGAATTTCCAACTAGATCTGAGCTAAGAGAAGTGATTCTCGAGATGTGCGAAGCTGGCTCTGTGGGCTGAGGGTGACCTATTCAACGACACATTTTCTGACTGAAAAATTTTCAGTTTCCAATGCTCACACCGAGTCATCAGCCAAGCTCGCTTGTGCTTGGGATACGCTGAAACAGAATTTCCAACTCGATCTGAGCTAAGAGGTGGCTCTACTGAGATGTGCGAAGCTGGTTCTGTGGGCTGAGGGTGACCCATTCAACCACACATTTTCTGACTGAAAAATTTTCAGTTTCCAATGCTCACACCAAGGCGTCAGCCAAGCCCGTTTGTGCTTGGAATACGCAGAAACAGAATTTCCAACTCGATCTGAGCTAAGAGGTGGCTCTACTGAGATGTGCGAAGCTAGTTCTGTGGGCTGAGGGTGACCCATTCAACCACACATTTTCTGACTGAAAAATTTTCAGTTTCCAATGGTCACACCGAGGCACCAGTCAAGCTCATTTGTGCTTGGAATACGCAGAAACAGAATTTCCAACTCGATCTGAGCTAAGAGATGGCATTCTCGAGATGTGCGAAGCTGGCTCTGTGGGCTGAGGGTGACCTATTCAACCACACATTTTCTGACTGAAAAATTTTCAGTTTCCAATGCTCACACCAAGGCGTCAGCCAAGCCCGTTTGTGCTTGGGATACGCAGAAACAGAATTTCCAACTCGATCTGAGCTAAGAGATGGCATTCTCGAGATGTGCGAAGCTGGCTCTGTTGGCTGAGGGTGACCTATTCAACCACACATTTTCTGACTGAAAAATTTTCAGTTTCCAATGCTCACACCAAGGCGTCAGCCAAGCCCGTTTGTGCTTGGAATACGCAGAAACAGAATTTCCAACTCGATCTGAGCTAAGAGGTGGCTCTACTGAGATGTGCGAAGCTGGTTCTGTGGGCTGAGGGTGACCCATTCAACCACACATTTTCTGACTGAAAAATTTTCAGTTTCCAATGCTCACACCAAGGCGTCAGCCGAGCTCGTTAGTGCTCGGAATACGCAGAAACAGAATTTCCAACTCGATCTGAGCTAAGAGGTGGGTCTACCGAGATGTGCAAAGCTGACTCTGTGGGCTGAGGGTGACCTATTCAACGACACATTTTCTGACTGAAAAATTTTCAGTTTCCAATGGTCACACCAAGGCGTCAGCCAAGCTCGTTAGTGCTCGGAATACGCAGAAACAGAATTTCCAACTCGATCTGAGCTAAGAGGTGGCTCTACCGAGATGTGCGAAGCTGGCTCTGTGGGCTGAGGGTGACCTATTCAACCACACATTTTCTGACTGAAAAATTTTCAGTTTCCAATGCTCACATTGATGCTTTGTTTTGTATTTTTTAATCTTTTTTATGAAAATCGTTTCTTGGTATAGTATAACACGAGATACTATTTGTAGTGTTTTGAAAGAGCCGGCTTCGGTTGTGATGAAGCGCTGTTCTATTAAAATTGATAAGACAGCGATGTTGTAGAAAATATTTCACTGCGCGAATTCTTCTAATCTACATAGTGTTCCAAAATAGTCATCTGTTCTTGGAATTGATTCAAAAATAACTTTCAATAGGCAGACGTACAAGCAAAATAAGTAGACAGGCATTGTGCATTCATTGAAATGAGTTACTCTAGAAAATTTTAGAATCGACAAAAGGGACGACGATTATCTTGTATATTATCTCCTCGGCTGTTTTTGCTACTGTCATTCCTTGTATGATGTCTTTTCTGTCTGTTAGATACAGGTGCCGCAGATACTGCTTGAATGCCAGCAGTTCAAAGATTCATCAAGAGTTCTGATGGTTCATGGGCAGAATGTAGCGAGAAGTATTGGAAAACTTAGTTGAAACTCACTTCCCAGGAAGTACTATACCAGTGGCTTCTAAATCTAACTCACACTCAGTTATTATGACCTACTTATGTATGTACCTACTTGAGATCCTAGAAAATACCACATATGAGCCTTTAATATAATTTGAATCGCCCTTTAAATCTAAATGCATCTTGAGGTATTACCTAAGCTCAACGGATTCACTTCTCCTTGGGGAAGGTGATACAACAGCTGCTGTGACAAAATGCCAAGTCATCGTGCTATTAAACTAAAGCTACTTTATCAGCATCTTTTTCTAGAATTACATCACGTGGTTGCTAAGTTGTGTTCAACTAGGTTACTACTAAAAATCAATACTAAATCCATTACCATGCCCTTGGAAACACCAACTGAACCGCAAACTTACAGAAAAGTTACAATACATTTTGAACAAATCGCATAATACACTACATTTTGCCATTTTCGTACTCAATCCCAACAAGCCAACACTGTACGAACTCAGTACTCTCATGGTTATAAGATTTTCTGTCAAAATAACTATCAGTCGAAAGATTTTCTAGCTCGAAGTGGGCGTGTCTGTCTGGATTTTTAGGTAAAGTCTCTAAATTTTATTGTAATTTTCAAAGTAAGGCCATAGTTTTAATTTTATGTAAAAGTTGAAGGATTTCTAAAGGCTCCTCCTTGTGTGAGATTTAAAATAGCAAACTAAGTTCTTAAGTTCTGTTCCCAATGCGAATATTGTTCCTCAAGAATGCGAACTCCTGTCTATTTCCACAGAGATATACAATTACCTAGGCTCAGAGCTGCAAGACAATTTTACTCTTCGCTACGAACTATGCATTTAAATTGATACACCCTAGGGAGCGAGGCTTCTGATCCCGCAAGTCATCCTATAATTCAGCAAATAAAAACGAAAATAACAAGATGATTATTTAATTAGCATTTAGAGGTTATCAGTGGCCAGTGTGTAAACAACTGTATACTTTACAAATTGTTTACGTTTTACTAGATGTGACTACTTAAATGGCGGTACAGATCTGCATAGGGCGGCAAGGTTTTGCAATTGGAATTTTTTCATGAAGTACGCAGTCCAGATCTACTATTGGTTTTAGGACGGATCTTTATTGTGCCGCAGATCCTCTGAACTGGGTCACCTATAGAGGCATCTTAGCACTGCAAACAAGATCCTAATACGGCCGGTATAGTGGAATGGCTAGTGGCCCTTTTAGTGGGCTTTCAGACCGGGTAATCGACCAGATATTGAAAACACGGCAGACCCTGTAAGAAACGCAAGAAGATCCTGATCGATACATACCACCTGTCTATCGATATTAAGCCGAATATGACAGCATTTGTGGAGACACGTATTATAGAGGCATATCTAGTTTTGACATCCCTGTCAACAAGGCTGTGCAGGATAACAATAGAGAACGCTCGCTGCTCCATAAAGGTCAGAAACAATCTTATCGGGACCTTTGATGTCAAAACTTTGACTTACTCGATATCATACTTGAGAAACGAAACTCACAAGTCGTACGCTGATGACATTGACTCATCGGCACGACACTGCGAGCTGTCACTAGTGCGTTTGCAAATAAAGGGTGGGCCATCTAGTGGTTTCTTTTTAAATCATAGATTATTTTGACACTGACAGCTTAGAGCAGCTTGAACTGGACAACGATTTTGGGTGAAAAATCATCTTTTCTGACCAGACGGCCACGTTTCATCTCGGCGGCCACGTTTACAATTGCTGCGTCTGGGGTCGGAAAACTCGCACGTTATTCTCAAGAAGATGCATCCACAGAGAGTGACAGTTTGGGGCGGATTGTAAAGTGGTGGCATCACTGGCATCATTCTTCGAAAATGAGGCTAGGAACAGGTATAGTTTCATCGGCCAATCTTTCCCACTGCTCTGAGCTGGACAAAGCAGAACGATGATACTCAATAATTTTGACCACATTTGACTAGAATCAACTCTTATACTAGTTCTGCTTACAAGTCCCTGCTTCACATAGGTATATGTACATATATCAGAAGGAACAGGAAACATTAAGGACATCCATCTCATAAAATGAATTTGTCTGAATGGATTTTTAATGAAAGCAGCTTAGACTCCTGAGCCACGTCGAACTTCTTGAAGATTTAGAAATGACATCAAGTTTAAATAGCTTCTAAGTCTTATAATTTCAGCTCTTGCCACGAACGTAACTAACCACTACACCACCATGGACCTAAACTTCCGAGACCATGTACTTCCTTGCAAGAAAAAATAATACTTTCTTCCGACCAACTACCGGCCTACATATGTGTCCATCAATCTACCACAATGCCAATGCTCATTGGCATAATTATTATTAATCCATCGATTGCACAAATCAATTACGTATTTGTGGAATATCTGGTTTGGTAATACTACGCAAAACTGAGATCTGCACCCAAGTACATCTAAGTTGTCTCTATCGTCTCGACTAAATCGTTCAATGCGGGACGTCAGAGCCAAAAAAAAAACCAGACTTTCATTTATCCTTATTACTGCGTCGTTCCTGTTATAACCACATCCATATTCCGATATTACGATTAATCAGTCAGCTCAGTTTTCCTTCCGCTTCTTGTATCGCCACCGGTCCATAGTCTAGTCTAGGCTAGACAGCCTTTGTCCAGTTTCCATTGAATAACTACAATTGGTCTTCGGATACGATTTCAACTCATCAATCCAACGTAATAGATTACAAGTGCATTTCCATTGTAATTGTGATTGTGGATCAAGTTACCGAAGGACTCCATGTCTAGCGACACCGAAACATAGTTGTGTCAATCGTATCTGTCTTCTCATAATAAATCATATCTCACAGATACATTGCTTAATTACAACTGCTTCTGTGTCATACCAACCGAAGGAATGTTACCCTACCGCATGGAGATTCCCAGACACTGATATGCGCAATCTTGGTCCGAAATTATGGCATCGAGATCATAATGCGCTCCCAATGCCCATACGCATCGAGATTCACATCGAATTTGGATCTAACAAGCCGTCGCTTATGTCCACTGAATTGCACCATCGAATCCATAGTCTGAAGCTTTGCCAATCTGTTGGAATGTCTGTCTGTTTGAGATAGTTTTTTTGTAACTCTAAATTGACGTTGGAGCTTTGCATCACTTAAACAGAGTAATGCCTCTGTATGGGCATTCCAAAGGCGGAGTGGTCTAGAGAGTAGTTCGCTGCATGCTGTCAGTGCTGAAGTGGTTGGAGAAATGATAGGAATCTCCCTTTCTAATAAAAGAGCACAAGCCGAACGCAAAGGGATACAGTTGGTGGCTGATCCAGTAGCCGAAAGTAATTATTCATTAATTCGGCGTCAACTTTCGTATTCAGCTGTCATGTACTGACGTCTAGGTTCGAATTTATTGGTTTTTCGAATTGCTGACGTGACAATGATTTACGACGGTGAATGTTGACATTTCGCGGATGATGCGTTGCAGTTTAAGTGTGTTTAAAAAGCGATTAGATTTGGAATCAATTAATTTGTGGCATTTACGTGGATGTACTTGTAATGTCAAGTATTTTCAGTTTATCGTATTATCGTATATCGTATGAGGTTTCAGACGATGAACGATACCGATGCCCATTGGTTTTAAATGTGCGAAGTACTATACATTCGACGAGTTGTCTTAGAGATAAGCTAATGAACATTTTCCTACTTATTCGTGGTTTCCATGGTTCAATGGTTCCAGGTTTTCAAATGGAAGATCAGGAGGGGCTATGTATTTCTTGAGTAAATCTATCCATTTCCCAACGCTCTTGGCGACTTCAATAATGACGTCTTGCCAATAGCGGCTTTAATTAACACACATTCCAAGAAAGGAAAGCCTTTCGGTTTCGGTAATCCAAGTGCCATTCACGAATTAAGTCCATTTGCTTCGAACTCCATTTGGCACTCGAAACTATTCGTGTTTTTCTTGTTTTGGTATCCATTTTGGAGAAGAGGGGTGAAATGCAAAATACTTTGGTTAGACTTTATAAGTTGAAGGATTTCCTGAGGGTTTGGTGGTTTACTTGTCGAAAAAGGACAAAGTATCTGCAAAGAACTCGAAAAGACATTTAGAGATGCACATTGGTTTTGAATGTTTGTGGATTTGTGGATATCATTTAACACAGACCAAGGCTATAAGTGTTTCCAATCAAAGCCTGGCATATTCGAGGATTGGCCTAACAAATGTGAAAAAAGGCCAACGATTCACAAAACCAAGCGAAGAGCAAATAATTTCGCTGTCACAGACGGATGGAATAGGTGCACAGCGGAAAAGATAGGATCTGGTGATTACTGTAAGACGTTTGAGGGAATAAGTGAAAGATGGCACTTGTTCACATAGACCTCGAGGACATTTATTTGGAACCAGGTTGAAAAGTTGTTCAAATCTGCTTGAAGTGGATGAACATCAGCAGGTGATGAAATGTAAAAATGAAAATCAGAGGACCAAGAAGGCTACCTTGAGGGACTTCGGAAATAGCAACTATGAAGTCGGACAAAGGTCGTTTCTTTTTTTTTATCCTGAAATCAGGCTGAAAACCTAGACCTTCAGGTTTGAATAGAATGATTTCATGCGAGATCTTGTCAAAGACTTTACTAAAGTCGGTGGCCAACCTCTAATGCACACAGAGTGTTAGATAGGATTGCGTTATCCTTTGAGAAATCCTTGCGAACATATGATGATTGAAAATTTCATTCTTAGGACCTTTTTTTGTGGAAGGGGCCAGGCATTGGCAGGTGAGCATTGGAAAGGCTCCTTGAGAGATATAGATCTGGAATAGAGATGAAATAGTAGAAAGCAATGAGAGACTCCAGCAATTCCCTATAACAAGCTCCATAAGGTCAGTCTGCTGAGATCGGTTGGATGGAACTTTCGATCGAGCTGTTTGCCAGTCAGCACTCGCTTAACTTGTACTATTTTTTTCCTTCAAAGTGAGTGTCTTGACACATATTTGCTGAACATTCTCTAATTTGCTGCAATTTTGTTTCTACTTCTAATGACTTCAGATGTCTGATGTATCTCAAGCAACTAGTTATGCAGCTTTTTGCATACCTTGACAGTTTCGATACAGTAGGTCTGTTGTCAGTTGTGTAACAAAACAGTTTTTTTGAGCTTCGCACCCTACCTTCTCCAATTTTTCGTACACCAACTTTTGGCTATATCAGGTATGATACACCAAATATCACATCGAGATAGAGCCTACAAGTACCGAGGTCGATTAAGCTATATCTATTCGTTCAGGCCTTCTGACCATGTGCTATCACTTTTTGGGTCTAAAATATTGAGCCAGAAGCATGGACGTTCATTTTAAGGCTTTTCGGAGGGATATACTGGCATCCTCTCAGGGCCACGCCCATTTTATAGTAACTTTCTAATAAGTTCACTACTTTCGTTGAAATCGAAGCTCATTTAGACCAAATATTCAGGTCGCTACAAATGTAAAGTCGCTACGAATTCACATTGTCCTCTACCACGCCCACTTTTGGAGGGCGTTTTCATTTAAAAAATTCGATTTTGGTGATATTTTTCCTGTAGCATCCTAAAACGATCGAAGTTATCATAGTAATTCAACAACACAATGGAGTACACCAGGTCCACTTCAGTAGGGGCGATACCAAGTCGTTCCAGATGTCCAGTTGGGAACTCCCAACTTTGCTTAAACTTCTCGTGTGGATTCTGAAGTCTCATGATTGTGAAGTAAGTCTCACGGCTTTTATTGGAAACTTTCTAATTAGCACCACTAATAGGTTGATTAGGTCCATAATATCCACGTGGGACACGTATCTCTGGATCGTTAACCAAGTTATTGCGATTTTTTTCCTGCTACTACTCGTAACGAGTATCTATCACCACCGTGTTGAAATATTTTGACACCACTTGCAATTATCACGTCAATTTTTTTGTATACCCTGACCTTAAACGGTTGCATGCAATCCATTATACAAAAACAACATTTGCGAACAAGCAAATTAATGTCCATGTCATTCATGGGTCTTTCTTGGCTGTGGAGTCCCCTGCACTGGAGTGTACCACAAGAAAATTGCTTCATTTTGTCCAACAAAAACGAAACAAACGACATTTCCACAGCACACTTCCACGGCTGCATGATGAAGTCTACAACTTCATTGCGGTGTCCAGCAATGTTGGAAGCTTCTTCTTCTCCTCTCCAGCATAACCGACAAAGCGTGCATAATAAGGCTGCTGACGTCGATGGTGTCTTGTGACCTTTTCGTCACAACCAAGAAGCCATCGGTTGATTTATTCATAGAACTCCTAGATGGCAGTAGATGTCGATGGATTTGGAAAATAAATCGAAATGACATTCATTTCCATTTCCATGCCCCCGACTCCGACATGACCATGAGTGTGTACTTCTAGGAGTTCACATTCGATCTGGAGTGTATGTACAGCTGCGTGTCAACTCTCTGGGGGGATACTTGGTGGTGGGCTTCTTATTCTTTATGGTCTATACTTATCCATCAGATTGCATGCAATTATTTTGTGGGCCACAATTACTGGTGGTTCATGGCAGGACTCTGTTAGAATTGGGTTGCGCAGGTGAAAGGCTTCCTAAAATGGGAAAATTAATTTCTCATTCAAGCTGGTACTTGTATGAGTGCTGGGAAGGAGTAATTGCAGGGAATTCGGTTAAATTGGATTGCTAAACTAGGTTGGTTGGGAAAAATATTATAGTAACTGGGGCTGGAGTAAGGCGGCTATTTCTGGATCTGGGGTGTGTTTGGTAGATTTTGAAGTGGAATCAGAGATGACGCCAGGATGTCAGGACTCATTTGTGATTTAAGAGTCACATTTCATTGTGGTTCCTGTTGCCGGATGGACGGACTGATGGAAAAGAGAAGTAAGGAAGCTCCTTGCGAGTATTTGTGGATCTCTTGGAGAACTTTATAGACAACAGTCATGAGCACAGAGATAGTGCGACATTGTGTTCCAATGTAAGGCAACATGAATTCGATGATGTCCTCCGGATAGGTTAAGGTTTCTATCCACAGCGAGTTGTATGAGTACTGGTCACCAACACTACAAAATAAGTGATAACCAGATCGACCAAGTAAAATGTTTTTCAATAAGGACATAACAATTTTGTGTTTTAGTAAAAACCCATTTTTAAGATTTTTTTATAATCTGATCATAGGAAAGCATCAGTAAAAGTTTACGTTCTTAATATGGTGAAGCCTGCGAATGGACAAAGTTTGGAAATTATTCAAAATTACTACCGAAATTCTGATTCGATGGACGCAACTTTAAGAGCGCTTACTCCAATATCCGGTCGTAATGAGAGTCCCAACTGACAGTCTATGTGTGCTATAGGAAATAGATTCGAGTCAACACATTTCCTACTCAATGTTCCTGTCCTAATGAGACAAAGTAGTGGTAGAAGTACCGAAAATATCGCAGCCGTGAGGGCTTCAGTTCAAAATTACCCAAATCAGTCGATTCCACGCCGCCGTTCACAGGAATTGGATATCTTTAAGTCCAAATTGTCGCGAATTTGGCATAAAGATCTTGAATGTCAAACTGAAGCTGATTCAAGAACTGAAATCTATTGACCATTTGACAGCAACAAACCCCCATGCGGTTCAAGAGTCTACATTGCATCCAGAGGTGTGATGGGACCTTATTTTTTCGTCGATGGATTTGGTCGCCATGATCAATGGAGTTCACTATCGTGCCATGTTGGAAGACTTTTTTTTGGACAGAATTTGATGGACTTGACATCAGTTATATGTGGTTTCAACAAGATGGTGCCACATGTCACACAGCTGGTCAATCAGTTGACATAATGAAGGGAACGTTCGGTATTCATGTAATCACAAGACATGGTCGGGTCGAATTGGCCACCTCGCTCATGTGACTTAACGGCGTTGGATTTCGTTTTATAGGGTCACGTTTAGTCATTGCTTTATGTCAACAAGCCAACAAAGAAATGCGAAATTCCCAACGTTACGGGCGATATATGTGAAAAAGTGGTGAAAAATTGCTTCCAAAGAATCGATAGTGATAAAAGCACTCATATTGGTCACACGAACATGATTGAATTTTACACTTAAATTTAAATACATTTTCTATACAAAAAATGAATATCAATTTGATATCCTAATTATTTTGTATTTTATTTAAGTGCACAATTGTTATGTCCCTATTGAAACACTATCACAAAGCACTTGTTTTGAGAAACGCTTACCAAAAACTGTCATATCTCAAGAACCGTCTTACTTTATCTTGAAACTCTGATGAACTTCATAGGTTTTTTAAAGGATTTATCCTATAATTAATAAAACTTTTAACTTTTGAGTCATTTTTAAACTTTATTTTGCTTTCCGCACTTCACACTCTCATTTCAATTATCAACAGAGATTGGTTATAATGTATGCATTCGCACAAAAGCATTTGCAAAACAAAACAAACAAATTAAATAAAAAGAAATAATAATTAAATATTATTTACAAACAAACATAAAAAAAATAAATTGTTACAGTGGCCCGGTAATGGTAGTCGTTTACAACCCTCATTGCACTGTTCACTGAATTTTGGGATTTTCGCTGTTCAATTGGATTTCATTTGAGTTATGGTGTCATGTCGCACTTAATGGTGTCCAATGATCTTTCCCAATGAGATGCCTCCAAGACCTCCCAAACCATGACCTCCGTATCCATAGCCACCGCCATATCCTACGCTAATGGCTGGAGCGGCGGCATAAGAGACGGCTGGAGCGGCAGCATAGGAGACAGCTGGAGCGGCATAGGAGACAGCTGGGGCAGCATAGGATACAGCTGGAGCGGCGGCATATGAGACGGCTGGAGCAGCGGCATAGGAGACAGCTGGAGCGGCAGCATAGGATACGGCTGGAGCGGCAGCATAGGATACGGCTGGAGCGGCAGCGTATGAGACGGCTGGTGCGGCATAGGATACAGCTGGGGCAGCATATGAGACAGCTGGAGCGGCATAGGATACAGCTGGAGCGGCATAAGAAATAGCAGGAGCAGCAGCAACAGCCTTAACAACTGGAGCAGCGGACACAGAAACCTTGTAGGTGTTGGCGTATGAGGTGGCCAATGCTGGAGCTGCAATAGCCTTAACAACTGGAGCGGCGGCAACGGCAACTGGAGCTGCTTGGTAGCTGACTGCTGGTGCAGCAGCTAGGCTGATACCAACTCCACCACCATATCCATGTCCAAGACCGTAGCCTCCCAATCCACCCAATCCACCTAATCCACCGAGATATCCAGCTGAGGAGACAGCAATGAGAGCGGACAACACTACGAACTGAAACGGAGAGTTGATAGAATTATCCTCGTGAGTATATCCTTGTAATCCAAGCCAAGCTATCCTACTTACCAGTTTGAGCATTTTGCTAAAGGTTCTTGGTTTACTGTAACAAGTAGAGATCTAGAGTTGAAGTTGGAATGATTTCGATTCGGTAACCAGTGCTCGTATTTATACAACTCAATGTTTGTGAATTGTTCGTGGTGCCTGCAAACGCATCGTCGTCGCAGCAGCGCAGTGCCTCCATGGATCGATGGAGGAGGAGGAGGAGATGGCGAAGGAGGGCGTACATCAAACAAACCCTCACTCCATCAGTCTCTCAGAAATCCACAAAAGCAAAAAGGAAAGAAACGTCGGAAAATGGCAAAATGGCACAGTCGGCGCGGCGGTGCGGCGAATGTATAACCGAAAGTCAGTCACAAATCGTTGAAAGCAATTTGGCCCCACTTAGCTGACTCACATTCGACGCTCGACAGCCAGTGGTGGTGCCATAGTGGAAGCTTGACTTAGTTGCTGCTGCTGCCACCGGAAGGGAACAAAAAAGCTTCCAAGAAGTCGTTTATGGTATGGTCTACCGGTGGTGATGGTGTGGCCGATCAATTGACTTCATATGGTTGGCACATTGTGGTATCCCGTGCATGGTTTATAGCCTTAATAGTTGCTAACATTTGTTAGCTGATCACTTTCGCTTTATGTTCGCCTGGTCGGGAGGAGATAGAATTAAAGATCTACCGGTGTACTTTTTAGATAAACGACCGACCGACGACGCCCTGATAAATTGGCTACACGTGGTGGTTGAACTTTAAGGAGAGCTGGGAGAACTATTCTTGGCTAACGAACTCTGAAGGGTCGTGATGTTAAAGGTGATACCCTGGAGTATCTAGTCAGGGATTAGTTAGCTGTAGGAAGGCCCAACTCTCCTTAATTGATAGACAACAGTGTCAAAGATTTGTTTACAAAAACATTGCTTTCTGTCTCATCCAGGCCTATTAGTAGCCCATTGCCTGCGAGATGTAATAGTAAAGGACCTAAGACACAACATTGAGGCATGCCATAGAACAAAAATGACTCAATTGGAGACTCAAACTGAATCTTTCTACGAGATACTGACGTTTGATTACCGACATCTAGCATTCAGGCGAAGGATTGCTTCAAATCCTTTTTGCATTTTCATCCAATAAATTTCATGGCCATTTCTAAGGTCGGAGATTTTTTTACATCTACTTTCCGACATATGTACCTTTGTCCCTAGTTATATCTGTCATATGAAGGGTTCTCCAGTGATTCTGTGAAGACCTTTCGGCTAAGGATTCACAATGGTTTGAGTTCAAAGATTCGTCTAGTCCCTTACCTAACCTAGCTGTGAAACTTCTTTAAAACTGCAATGGGAGTCCCTTCATTTAAAAAACATTAATGACAGCTTTGGACTCAAAACTAAGCGATGGTATTGCGACCGTCAATTCAGATCATCGCCGCCGAATCCACGTTTCTTGGTCTTTTTCGATACTGGCTGATACGGCGGCTATGGCGGCTATGTCTTATTCATTTCGCACCAATCTCTGCCTGGTTGATGGCATAAGGTCCAAATGAGCCTACTCATCCTCAAACTTTTTCAAGGTTCGATGAAATGGCTGCACACTGAAGCGACGAAAATCCCTTTACTTATTTACAACTGAACCAGAGTTTCGATAATATTTTTCACACTTTTCTGCACGAACAGCACAAGTCAAGGATACACATTAAAATGGCAAACTTTGCTTAATATTTTGACAACAGGATGTCATTAATAACTTTGACAACTGCTACGATATAATAATTTGCAAAAGTATCATTTCTATCTGGTCATCCATTTTCGTAGAACACACGTGGGCTGATTGGTTAAATGATCTCTGTCGTGTTTCGCCCATTTGACCCAAAACGCTAAGGGAGTGGGGATGTGTGGCAATATTCTAGGTAAGGTAAGGGGTGTTCCTAATGTAGTCTCACAAACGATACCAAAAGGGGTAAATTTCTTCCTTACTTACTTACTTAGGTGGAGCTACAGTTCGAGGTGAACCTGGGCCTCCAATAACAAGCATCTTCAGTTAGCCCGGTCTTTAGCTAACTGCCTCCAAGTGTGCACCCCAAGTTGGTTGAGGTCCCTTCTACTTTTGAGCGCCACCTAAGACGAGGTACTGCGTTGTCCCTCCGGGTTGATATTCGAAGACTCTACGGGCCGGAGCATTGGTGTATATTCGCTTTACATGTCCCACCTATCTCAAGCGACTGATGCGCATTTTTCTGACTAGGTTGGTATCACTGTATAGCTCGTACAGGTCGTCATTGAATCTCCTCCTCCAAAGTCCGTCAACGCAAATGGGACCGAAAATTATACGAAGGACCTTTCTCTAGACAGAGTTCACGCTTCAGCGCCATAAAGTCGGACTGGGATGGTCAGGGTCTTATATAGAGTCTTCTTAGTTTTTTTCCGGAATAGGACTCTGCTACTCAATTGGATTTTTAGCCCAAAGAATCAGCGATTGGCAAGAGTTATTCTTCGTCTTCTTTCTGCTGAGGTTTTGTTTTCGGAGCTTATAGCAGAGCCGAGGTAGATAAAGCCCTTTACTACCTCAAAGTTGTAGCTGTCGATTGTGACGTTCTGTCCAATTCGTCGATGTTCGTCCCTTTCGTCCTGGTATTCGATGATCTGATCGATGAATCACGAACTGAACTGATTCATGTGGTTCTCGATTTTTTTTAAAAAAAAACTTTCCCGCTAAATCAAATCTAGAACCCAACAGCGTTGCACTTCCAAGAAGTAAACCATAGACAATCGTACACCATACTGTTGGAAGATCAATTAAGTTTTAATCACTTCTACCAAACTAAGTATCTATAGCATCTGTCTGTCAGCAATGACTTGCCAACAACGATCAGTCATTGTACAAATACACAGCCTACCGGCGAATAATTGAAATTGAATACTTTTAGATGAATTTTCGCACGCTACGAATGCCCAAGACAGATGTGAAGTATCTGAGCTATTGCTGTATACACGCCTAGATACATCTGGTAGAATATTTTACGAGTTAAGGTGGTCACTAGACCTTCAGTAGAACATTAAGCACCTCTCCTGCAAATTGGTTGGCTCAAGTCCGGGTTGGATGGCTAGGAATTGGAGTAAGTTTTGAGTTTTTTGTGAAAGGTATCTGTATCTGTAGCTTGTGGGTACTTAAATTGAGAATATAAAATTGTTTTTTTTTTTTTTATAACCGTTATGGTCTGCGGAGTGACGGTTGTGGGTAAGTGAAGTTGAAAGCCTAAATGGGGGGCTTGTCTGTTGAGGTGTTCTGGGTGTCTTGCTTGTTGTCATGCGCTGACAAATTGTTTATAGCCAATTTGTTAGGTGTTTTTTATTTTATGTCTCTCTAAACAACCTGAGCGTAGGATGTGCAGCCCCATACTCTCTCAGATTGTGTAACTGTCAGCCATAGGACCTAGCTTTAGCCTTACAACAGCTGCGAATACCGCATTGGATAGTACACCTTGGGTAAATTCCTCTCAATTTTAGTCATTCCACTGTAATTAAGCAAACATTACCCAATCAGCCTAATTAGTTCGACATACTATGTATCAAGAGTCTGGGAAACTCCACTTAAATTCAATTTTCATGCCAACCTAGTTAAAAGCTCCATAAAATGATGATGATTGCCAAGAGGCTCACACCCATAACAGTGCGTTGTTATACTCCACTGACGAGATTGTATACATTAGCCGCCGCATGTATCTGCTATTTGTGGTGCGACTTGGTATTCATCTTGCATCAATCTACCACAGACGCCGCAGACTTCTAGGCAGTTTGGCCAAAACTGGAGTTCGTTCTATATGCACTCCTTCGGGTGTCGAAGATTAATGCGCTTTGGTCAATGCAAATTGCTGTTTCGTAATTAATTACGCGATTGACAGCAGTGGTCAGCAAGACAGGACTTTATGGCTATGCGGCAACAAAACTACGGCTTCGTTGGCCAAAACGCAAACAACTTGCTGCAATACGTACCTACAGTGACTGCATGAAGTTCGGCGGTGCCTACTCTGGGTTTATGGTGATATGACAACTTTCATTGGTGGTGCTGCTGGGGTCATGTTGTGGGTTATTGCTTGGCGTGAGTGCTGGTAATCTGATAGCCTGGATAAATGGTGTTCAGACCGTTCACCAGGTGGATAAGCCTTTGACCGGTTTGTGGCTTAGAGGGCAAAATTGTCTTGTATGAGTCAGCCCAAGAGAGTTCGTACACATAACCTGTTAGAAGTGTTGAAAGTTTTTAACTTACATTTTCAGGAGGCAGGGACTCATGATTGCCCCAAGAAAGAAGACCCTCTCTCTTCAACGTCCTCTACAAGATCATATCTGATTGGTCTGTGTCAGTGTGGTTTTAGGCCAGAAAAGTTCACCATTCTCACAGTACTGCAGTTCTTGCATACAACCCAGGGATTTCAAACCGATACCCACAACTTGTTTATCGATTTTAATGCCGCCTATGACAGCATCTGTACAGAACTATGTCTGGTTTGGATGTCCCTGCCAAATTCTGCCAAACAGAAAAAACCTCTCCAGGAACTTTGATGTAAAAAAAACGACGAGCTGTCATGGGACTTCAACATCGTTCTTCAAAGAATTATCCAAGATACTATCAACATCAGACGTACAACAATCTTTCAAAACCTCGTGTAACTAGTGGGTTCGACATATAACGCCGGCTTATTAGACAGAACGTCATCCTCGACATGTATGTCATTTTGAAGTAGTTATGCTTTGTCTACCAAAGACTCGAACGAACTCTTTAACACCTGCCAATCGCTGCTTCTTTGGGCGAAAAGGCCAATAGTGTAGCAAAGGCTTCTTTCGAATGACTAAAGCTACCCTACACAAAGCCCCGAGCATCTACAGCACAGAGGCACCTTACTAATGGATGAGACCGCTTTTGGTTGTTAAGAGTTCGAAATTTTTCGGGACTTTTGGTCCCGGATACAACCAGGAAGAGGAAGATACAACCAGGAACAAATATAACGTCTTGGGTGGCTGGGTTATGTGGATTTGCCCCAAAAATCTTCCAATTTAACCCAGAGGGACGGAGCAGTAAAAGAAGGCCTTGTCTAAGTTGGCACTGTGAAGTAGAAAGCGACCTCAACCAACTTGGTGTGTGAATCTGGAGACAATTGGGTAAAGATCAACTTGACTGGAAAGGCTTGTTGGTTGTTGGATGTTGCATTGTTCGGACATCTAGTTAAGGAACACGTGCCAATTTGGGCAGTTTTTGAGTTGACTATCATATTATCCTTCATCCACGACAAGGCCTCCTTTATTGTAGTGATCTTCACCTGAAGGACGCTACACTGATTGATAAGACTCCTCCTCCTACTTCTGACTCTCTTCTTGGTCCATCGGTATAGAAGGATCATCCCTCCTCATCGAGTCTTAAGAGGATACATGAATCATAGTACTCATCGAACAAAAGTTGAGGAAATACATACATAGGTGATGCCTTGGAGGAGGAATAGAGTAGTAGCCTGTCCTAAGACCAGGCCACTGAGATGTAACCTTCAAGCGAGTAGTGGCACAGGTTGGCAATTGTTGAGCATGAGTGCACTCCTTTGGCCCTTAAGCCACCGATCAGGCACAGATAGGTGTGAAATAAGGAAAACATAGCTACCGTAGCGGCCAGTATCGAAGGAGACCCATAAATGTCGATTCAGCGCCGATCAGCTGGATTGGCCATCGCCACAGACCCAAACCGTCTAATTTCGATTGGATTTGGGCCTACATCCGCAGAAGATTGGGCTGATGCAAGAACTAAAGCTGGACGTTCATAGACAACCCCGTAAGAGCGCTGGTTGAACGCTGGAAATGTTCGCCAGAGATCCAAGTTTTGGCCAAAAAATCATCCTCTTCGACGAGGCCCATTTTTGGCTCAAACCCTCTTGCAAGAGCGAACACAATCTGCAAGTGTTCGACCAAGCTTCAATGGATCCACAAAGATTGACTGTTTGGTGTGGTTTATGGCATGGCGGCAACACTGGACCTCGTTTCTCTCGAAATGCGGAAGACGACTGTTTTACTGTCAATGGTCTGACGTACAGAGTGATGTTAACCGACTTTCTGTGGCCACAGTTCAACAACATCGATATTTCCGAGCTGTGGATCCAACAAGACGGCCCTACACGCTGTTGCCGGAAAAACGCCGCACATATTGGACTGGGTCATCGAAAATTGTACTACCAGCGCAGCTGAGGTAGTCATTGGAATGATGTGCCACTCTACACATAATGGCATGAATGCAGCTGCAAAATAAAGGCAGAATCAATTTTATATCTCACGCTGTCCTTCTTTTATATATAAACAGTTTTCTATCGTTTTTATCTGGTCACCCTGCAGGATGTTCCTTAAATCGAGGTTCAAAGTTTCAGGACACATCCTGTGCAATAGTTTGCTCCTCTCTATATCCACGGAAATCTTTCGAAAGAGTATCTGCAGTTAGTCAAACTTTTGTCAACATTAAACCGAGCCAGTGACACTAAGTATCTGCTGGATTTGATTCACTGCCCCAAGGTGTTCATGACATTTTTTGCATACATTTTCGTTATGCAGATACAGTAACACAATGTCAAACATTGTTTGCGTAATTTTAACAAATAGCCCGCCATTAACAGCATTCCCGTAACATAACAAGCAGTGGCCGTAAGTTTTTGCCTTAAACAATGCTCGTACTACACATAATCACCTCTTTTTTATTGCCCTACGGCAATAAACACAAAACCGAAACTGAATTGCTTTCGCAAAAAAAAAAAAACCAAGATACAATCCAAGAACTCAGCCAAGCCTGCAAAGAGCCCGCCGAAGACCCACTGTAGGTCAAGGCAATCCGACTAACAGTTGCGATTTATTAATTAGTCTAATTACGAGCGCAAAAACAAACATGCAGATTAGTCAGCGCGGCAAAACCGCCTTTTCCCTGCTAAAGTATGAGACACAACACATATACCCTGATTCCGTATCTATGAAGTACGAGTAACAACAAGAATTGCCATTCGTCGGTTGGTCTTTGGCGGATTGTAATTTATTTCCTCAAGACACTCTGGGAGGCGATTGTTTCAATGAACAGTGGATATATGTTACTCAATTCACACACGAATGCAGTGTTGTATCTCATGCTCATGTGATAGTATCTGGCACGTAAGGAAGAAAGAAAATAAACGTGATGTCGTTGATGCATGTTTCCACGGTTTACTGGTAAAAGATTCGCATGAATTGCCGCAAGGCGTCGAAATGAAATCGAAATGCAAACCAACCTTTTGAAGGTCGAAGTATCGCGCTCCATGGTAAGGTTGAAGCTAGCACAACAGTGCAAAACTTACATAACTTGGAAGTTGAAAGAACTTTATCTCCCCCTCATTCCAGTATCGATGCAGATTGTCGTGTGGGTGGAGATGTGGGGGATATGCATTAGATTAATGCGACATGGGCTGGCCATAAGCGATTGAAGTCTGAGATAGAGATACTTAGAATAACCATGGGAAAGTTTACAGAACCAGTTAGCCAAAGACAAAGCTGTTTATCCGGAGAAAGATACTATGTATTTGCTTTTCTGAGGTAAGCTCGCATAGTTATGTATATTTTTGACAGCTGTATCAGCAGATTATGTTGTGATCTCTCGAGTCAGCTAATTAATCATGTCAATCAAGCCCTGATAGCTTCACAGATACCACTTAAATACCAGCCGAGTGCCTTCAGTCGACTCGTATCTTTTTATCTTGTTTTTGCGGCGAATTCCAATTGTTTACCCGAACGCACTGGCACCATGCACCTTTTGTTCCCAGCAATAAATAAATACCCTAGCGTGTCCATAAATTAACGCCAAACTGTTTAGAAAGATACGTCTCTTCGACTGATTTGCATAAATCAGATACCTATCGCCGTAAATCTTGCAAATATTATCGTAGGTTGGCATCGGTCTGTGGCGTTAGTAACTTTCGCGAAAGAATTCCATCAAAATCGTGCAACTATCTCCGGGCCAACAGTCAACAGTAATTTCCATCAGCTAGATTGACTGACTATCTGTCAAAACTCACAGCTGCAGTTCACCCATTTTGGTTGGACGGCATTTTATCTACGACATAGGTTCTCATTAAGTTTTCCCTAACACAGATAGATACGAGTACGAGTACACACTATGTATAAATATTTTATCGATTGTTTGTATCGCAGTCAATAAGTGAATTAAATAACTTCACACTTCGCAGTGATCACCTGGTTAGGTGTTGACTTGTTTTCTTTAGACACAATTTCACTGGGCAACTGGGTACAACTGGGATTTGGCAACATGAACAGACCTAATTATCTATAAATCGCGATAATTACGATTTCATTGCATCCATGGTACGTGCGGTTACATTATAATCATTCGACAAGAAGTATCTGGTTGAATCGTGATCACTGCTGCTCGCTACATCTATTGGGAGTGTGCTATAGGTTTGTATGTCGATCGATAGATGGCGTAGGTGACACACCTGATTTATATTGTATAAGTCACTGGGTTACCTTGCAAGATTTGCACGCCATCATGAATGGAAGTAAATATCTATTTTTACAACCATGGCAGACATAAATCACTATCTGGAGAGTATTGCTGTGGCCAACATGAACTGTGTGAGCTGATTGAATTGGAGTGGGTGTGGATAATTGACGGATTGTGGGATAGTTTGTTGCAGGAACACGGAATACGGAATAGAAAGGGATGATTGGGGTGTAACTCCTTGGACTAATGGTAGATAATGGAGTGAATTAGGTGCTTTCCTAAGGCTAGCATTTATCGGAGAGGGTTCCTCCTACTTCAGACGTATCTTTCGAGTAAAATTATGTCCCAGGGCTTGAGGTATTAGCTTATAATTTAGCTCGTGGAAAAATCTATGTAAATCTGACAAAAACACTTCTGAAAGTGATGCCAAATACATGGAACGAGTTGAATCCTGAAAGTATGTACCTTCGTTGCTGGCCACACACACAATGTTTGCAAGAAAAATTCAATGACAAGCGATGGCATCAAAGTACCCTTTGCCAGGCCGACTGGGTTAACCAACATCACTAGGAATTACAACCAATCTCCGATGATTTGTGACCAAATATTGATGACAGTTAAATAGGTAGCTGCCGCCAGAACTGTTACAATGATTGACAGTAGATACAGCAGTGTGATCGACATCTAGATTGCTATAGATACGCTGACACTGTAAGTGAATCTTTCAACTCGATAGAGTCATAGGCCAGGAATATCTGTAGAATGCTCTAACAAGGTGTTTAACCAAAGAGCAGGAAATTGATCAACTCAAAGGAATCCAATAAAATACAAGCAAAACAAGAAAAAAACTATATTTACGATCAATAATTCTGCAAAGTACGCCGCCGCATGATCAGCACCGGATGTCGCCAATCATTGTGGTTCTTGTAGCAAATGAAGTTGTTGATCTCGCGGTTGACATAGTATTTTCCCAGAGACAATCATGAGATACTAAACGATTGCATAAGATGCTCATTTAGACGTGATTGACGAAGTTAGATACTTTTGTGATTGTGTTTCCCCCTGACTAATCTGCACTAATGAAGTGTATCTCGACAGACATTCATTGGGTGTGAAAAGTTGTCTCTCACTCGGATCAAGGTTAGAAATACATCTAATTCTAGTCTACAGTTTGTGGACCAACAAAGTAAGACAAACGACCTAGGAAATGAGATCAACCCACGGATAGTACAATTTTAATTAACCCGCACAGTGGTTGATCTGATTCATTCAAAGAAACACCTGTCCGCCTATCCATGCGGTGGTGTGACTGGTAGGTACTGCCTTGATATCACGAGGAACTTTCCAGATACACATTCATTTTCCTTCACATGGTGTTAACACCGTCAAGACGAACGTAATTATTAATATAATCATCAGCAGAATTGGCCTTAAACATATTTTTGTTTTGCAAATTATACCCATATGCACATAACTTCATAATTATGGCCAGAAGCCACTTTGTACTGAAAGCCTATAATTAACTGAAATAATTGTTTCATCACAAATTGTTTTGTTGGTAATCGGCCTGTCACTTCGAATGTGTATCGATTCGGAATGGTCATAATTCCAGCGACTAATTAGTTCAGGTAGAAATAGGTAAACAGTATCAAAAGATAGAAAAGATTGAGGGGCAATCAGACATGATGAGATACTTCCACATTTTTCTGTTCCGCATTGCGAATTGGAATCTATGTGGCAACGGAGACTTCGTGACTTATATTAATTTGAAAAGCAGATCTTGAGTGCAACTTGGATTGATCTGTTCCCACGATAAACTGTCACCCGGCCATCAGATACATTTAGCGTGAGCCTCAGGAGACTATGTTTAGACCACACTTACTTCTATGGGGTGACCAGATAAGAGTGATAGAAAAAGAGACTTAAATAAATAAAACAACGGTATAAGACATAAACTTGATTCTGGTTTTATTTTGAAGCTACATTCATGCCATTATGTATAAAATAGCATACCATTCAATTGGCCGTCTTAGTTTCGCTGGGAGTGCAATTTTTGATGACCCGGTTCAATATGCGCGGCGTTATTCCGGCAACAGCGTCTCGAATGTTGGCCGTCGAAAGTGGTTGGCTTGTTCGCGTTGACTTGGACTTGGCGGAGCGTGTGGTCTCAAGTCGCATGATAGTGGAGGCCAATTGATGAACGCTCATCATGAGATGACCCAGTCTCCAAATTTTTCCTTCGTTAAGTCGCTTGTATGGCTGTAGAACCACAGCTCGGAAATATCGATGTTGTCGATGTCTAGCCACAGAAAGTCGGTAAATTACAATTAATACCTGAGACCATTGACAGTACCGGTGTCTCCTTCGTCATTTCGAAAAAAATTAGGTCCGATGACGCCGCCATGCCATGGACCACACCAAACCGTCAATCTTTCTGGATCCATCGATGCTTTATTAAACACTTGTGGGTTGTGTTTGCTCCAATAAATACAATTCTGCCTCTGAGCCAAAAATGGGCTTCGTTCGAAGATGAGTTTTTGTTCAAAATCCGGATCTCCGGCCAACATTTCCGGCGCCCAACTACCGAACTCACGGGGTTGACCATGGTCATCCGACTCGAATTCTTAAATCAGCATAATCTTCTGAGGATGTAAACCCAAATCCAACTGCAAAATAAACCGGGATGACTCTTTGGTGATGCCCAGTTCAGCTGACCCTAGCTGAATCGACATTTCTGGGTCTTCTTCGATGCTGGCCACTATGGCGACTATATTTTCTTCATTTCGCACCAATAACTGCCTAGTGGGTAGCGTAAGATCCAAAAGAGTGTACTCATGTTCAAACTCTTCCCCGGTGTGATGTGTTGGCTGCACCCTGAAGCCATAATGACGACCGACCTCAGGGCAACTGACGCCCACACCCTAGGAGAAGATCTAGCTCTCTTACCTTATAACAGTCGACGATTGCAAGCGCTGTACTAGACCTGTCTTTCGAAAGATTTTTTTGCCAGGTCATGGAAGAAGTTGATACTTACTATGCACCTAAACAGAAAGAGCCGATCTGTGTATATATTCCTGAGTACTTAGAACAGAAATAATATTCGACAATGACATGTGTGATGGTGCAGGAGCTAAGGAAGGTTTCTAATAGTGGGCTCAACCCGACTTAAGTAGATTGCGTACTCTATCATGGTATCTGCAGTTAAACCCATCATGACACTTATCCTTCAGAGTCCAATAAACCACTACCTATGGCTCAAGTGGCGTCAAAGCTTCGCAGATACACAATCTAACTGCCGTGAACTTTCTCTTTTCCGCGGTAGAGAACAAACAACATTCACTTTCAGCCTGCAATAGCCAACAAAACTTTTAAATAAGTTTTAATTACGTTTAATTAAAAAAAAAAAAAAAATAATATTACTAGACAAAGTGTGTCCACGAAACTAGTTCGGACTGCGCACGCATTGTCCATTACCCTTTGGCGGAATTCTGTGCTCTTGCGTAACGATTTTCAAAAAATTTGATTTGGAAACTTACGCACTGATGTGCCCCGGGGATAGTAACCGGATAATCTCGTTCAGATTAACATTCTGATCGCTTCCCATTAATGCAGTTCAGATGACAACTACGACTGACAGTGTGTCTGCGATACAGACCATAGCCCGCTGGCGATAATTACGCACGCAGCAACCGTGATACGCACATGCATCTACCTATTATTCCCTCTGGTGATCTATGGCAGCGTTGTCTTTTCACTTCGAATTTCGACGCGATAACCACCTGGGACTGCCCACCTGTTGTAGTAGGAGGCTTGACCGATTAACACGATCAATAAAGTTAACCTAATGTCTCAAGCCGTAGTTACTGGGCGGCATTAACAGTGTTTTGTACACCGAAAGTGATATGTTGCGCGTACATGGTCATTAAGTCTCAGTCAAGACACAAAGATACAAATTCGATTCTCAGATACACTGGTATACAAGATAATCAAACCCCTTTTGGAGTAAATTACGAGGAGATCTGTTTCATTTAATTGACTTCGATGTAATTGAATTTAGAGAACATACACTCAGTGATGGACTGATTGGAGGACTAGATCGAGACAGTTGAAGGTTGCCGGCAAAATTAACACATCTATGGCAAATGTCTTGAAGCAATCGCACAGGGTCGGTAATTTAAATAATTTTTAGGAAAATACTCACAAGAATTGGAACAATTGCTGGCTAATGAGTTTAGATTTAGATGTGAGGTTACTCAGGGGAATAGAACCGCATGACGGGACACTTCACAAAAAAAAAAACCTCAAAGCGATGAGGTGAGGCTTGAGATAGTATGCATTACATGAGTGCTCAGTAAAGAATGTAATGAGTTGCACACCTTAATGCCTGAACTCAAGTTCAGTGCTGAAACACTTTACTAGCAGCTTAAGTCGTTCAACGTCATTGTTGAGATCAAATTGACTTCTCAACTCTTAGTGAGAGGATGGAGTATCTAAATATTCGAAAGTTCCTCCCAGTGTACTCTACTGACAACTGTGCACTTTTTGCTCTAATCAAGCATTGTTTATGTGGGAATGCGTCTAGCTGCTGAGTAAGAGCTCCAAGTTCGACACCCAAACTTGTGTGTCCTTTAGGGCTTCAATCTTGCGAACGTCTGACAAATTTCAGTATGCAACAGGTCTATCCAGGACCTAGCTTCTGACAACCATCCGAAGGATAATTTGTTAGCTTTTTCATGACATACTCTCGGATGTTTGTCAGACGCTTAGATCAACTAGCTTATAAGCCCTGTACGAGCCTAATGAGAAAAGTACAAGCATCAAGCTAAAATCACATAAGCAGATGGAGCTGAAATCGTCTCTATAGTTCAGGAGGATTGAAACTCCTTCAACGAGGCTGAGTATGATATTACTATTATTCTCAAGAACGATTGTAGAATCTGCCATGAATTTCAGAAGTCAGGCAAACCACTGCTGCTACTACTAGAGAACTAGACTAGATCAGTGGATTCTTGGGAATATTTCCGTACTCTGGACACCAATCTATTAGAATTTGTAGAAGGTTTAACCACTTTAAGAATAAAGGATCGATATGTATGGCAAAATCTTTCAAGTTCCCGAAGGCTTATTACAAATCCTAGTACAGTTGATCGAAGATGTTCCTGACCTTAGTTTCACCATTCTTGACAGGGTCCTTGCATTTTAAGTAAAACAGTTGATGTATGTTCTCAGACTGAGCAGTTGATACAACCGAATGATTGGCAGATGGCAGTCATGTTCCTTAGCATACCCACAGTCTTGCAGAATAGCCAGATACAATCATACCAAGTGTTCAGCTTAAGACCAGAACGAACATCCTTTTGCGGATTTACACCAATCTCCTCCCTTGATCTTCAAGGAAAAAGTACCTTGGGCTAGAAAGTTGGTTAAAACTAATGATTTTCCGAGAAATATTGTAGTTCACAGTCGCATCGATCGGTGGATGGCACCATGATCAATACTCGCTTTGAAATGTGCTAAGTCAATACTCACAAGGCATACTTACTTGCACCGATCCCAGAGGGGACATGATCATTTGACAAAAACCAGAAACGTAATTCAATTTCGGTTTGATCCAGTTGTTCAGATACATACATGTATCTATAGATACTCCAACACAACTTACAACCTCGCAGAATGGTTAAAGCATTCGATACGATGTCAGTGTTAAGTTGTGGATCACTTTCAGGGTGGTGATGATCGGCGCCTAAGAGTATGTGTCACAATCTTTTCGATCTCCGTCCAGTGTTGCCGTATCTTCAAAGCTGATAGTGTTCAACGTGATGGGATGCATATGTAGCTACGAACCAATGTCTCGTACACCTACTAAGACGACCAATATATTACAACCTACTAAGAGAAGATGGTTAGTGCGTTGGCCTATGGAGCTCGAGCACCCCTCACGAGCGTCTGACAAACATCCGAGAGTACAACTGTCCTGAGAAAGCTTCTCCAATAACAAATTGCCCTTCGGACACGGCATTAAACAGTAGGCCCCTTCCATTCGTGCAAAGAATATAACACGCACAACACGAATGGTTATGAGAAGCTAGGCCCTGGGTCCCATCGACCTTTAGTCCCAAGTATTAATGTTTTTTTTTTTAAGAGAAGAATGAATCTGGGAGTGGCACAGAGTTGGTGCTTCAATAAAAGAAACCCCAGCGTAGACTTTCTCACATCTGGGTGGTTCTTAAAGGATCCCAGACTATAGCTCCCCCTTAAGAAGCTTGAGTTATGCATAGATCCCAACTAGAAGGTCTTGAAAAAGTGGGGTTGGGTTAAAATAAGGACACACCCTGGCTTATGTTCTCTTCACATGGTTTCTAGAGTGACCAACTACTTTTAAAGTACATCTGAGAGGACACAATCCATGTCATGTCCATACTTTAACCAGTCTTGCTTCTCAAACCTTTATAGTTCATTCAAATACCACGAATAGGAAAATAAAATTGTTCATAGCCTGTAAGCCATAGTATATATGGCCAAGCTTATGGGATTATTTGTAAAGGGAAGCATTTTTATGAAGATTATCTTATTTAGTGATTAGTGCATTGGAATACAGAGAATGACTTCTAGGTTCAGAACCACGGTCTTACATCGTGCGAGCGCCTGAAAAAAAAAATCAAAACTCAAATTGCCTTTCAGTGAGGAACTTGGCCATGAATCCATACGGGCCTGTCGCAAACTTCTAGTGGTCTATCTAGTGATACCTTACTTCGGTACTCACCAGTCTTGTAGAGTATTTCTGCAGCTCATGATGTACCTTGAAATATTCAACTAGAAATCTAGTGTTCTCACTGAATCCCTCTAAGTGTACGGACTGATGTAGTCTTATGTCAGAGCCCAAACGTAATACGGAGAAAGAGATTCGAAATTCTATGAATCCTTTACCACTGCTGGTCCAGGTCTAGATTTCAAGTCTACAGTCGAAAGTCGGAAGCATACCCATTTTATTCATGCCTTTCAGCACTGCCCTACTACGGCACCAGTGTATGCAGTGCTAGATTTCAGGATTCTCCCGTCTCAAGAAGTGTCTGTGACTACTATGGCTGCCATATACTTCAAATTTAAAAAAAATCCAATCACTCGACCTACTGTGCCTAGTTGTGGATTAGTTTGAACTAAATGTCGAATTGGCAATTTTTTCTGTTTTCGATTATTCAAGCTGCGTTCCATCTGTATCCTCAAAATAGAAAACAGTGTCCTTCTGACTTAATACTCCAATTTCCACGATTTACATTGCAGTACTTAGATCCTCGGCCAGGATGTTCTTCAAGATGACAGTTCAAGCCTCTTTCATCGGCAAGACTTTTCCAAAAAGGTGAAAGTCGGACAATGCTAATTCCAATCCCATGTCAGCGGAATACAAGCTGTGGTTGACAGATACGATGCCATTCTTAGTTAGAAGATGTCCTCACTAGACATGGAGCACAACCTAATTTCATGAGGTCCTGCTTACTCTTGAACACACACCTTTCGGTAGCAGAAATGTTCGATCAAAATTGGATAAACTATGATTCTAAGTTGCTCAATGCTAGTTCAATGAATTTCAATGAAAATCTTGGTTGATCCTTGAAGAATTCACTCTCAGTTCAGAGTAGCCATTTATTTTGAGTTGTCAACATGTTGCTCATCATTTACATAGTTTCGGCCGTTTTCAGATCAATACACCCCTCGTGCACTCTGCCATATGAGAGACATCATCACCAATAAGTTCATTAAATTATGTGCATTCGCTCCGCTTTGCTCCGCTGCTATTCTTTTCGATTTATTTCTCCGCAACTAGCACCATTAGTTCACCAAACTCAAGACGATATTCAGAGATAAGTTGAATAGGCCAATGAACTCGACCAATAGTTTTATGATTTGCAATTCCACGTTTGCACCGCTCCGCTCCGCTGCTCCCTTCTCTACTTAATATTAACTTTTGGCCCGTTCAGGTCCGTCATTGGAAACAAAGTCGACACAGCTAGAAGTGGCGGTTCTTTAGGTTAAAATAGAAACAGAGCCAACATGCTTATGTCAAAATTATTTCTGAAGGATGCAAGGAGAGAAGGATACTTTAATGCAGAAAGCTGGAGTCTCACATCCACGTCATAGGCACCAACAAATGCGTCCATCCTGCATTTCAAAAAGTGTATACAATACCATTCATGATGCTCCAGGACTATGCTGATGATTTCCATATAAATCTCAATTATTCTGTCGGAACATCCTGTCTCACATCCTTTTCATCGCATGGAATAAATTAAGAGCGACAAAAATAAACACATCACCTGGCTGTGGACACAACATGACCAACCAATGCCCACGCCATCCCCTCAATTGCATCACCAGACTTCCCACTGACGTCAAATCCTGTTGATATCCTGTCGTTCCATTCATTTGGTGACACCAACCCACCACTCTCCGTCAAACTCGAATTGACTAATCATAATCCAAGAGCTAGCCATTCAATTCGATTCCCAATCCATCATCATTATGGTTCGCCACTAGAGCTACTGAACTACACTCGCGCACTTAGCCATGAGTGGCAGGAACAATAAAATAACTACCAACTGGCATCGGCATGAGCTATCTCAAGCCAATCAGACTATTCTTGGCATTATGCTCTGACCTTTGTGCACAAGACTCACGATTGATTTTTTTTGCAATAAATGTGCCACTGACCACGGACCACCGTTCTATTAGCCATTTAACACTGTCCCCCTGGCCATGTGCGGATACATAATAAGCCGTGAGTGTGACTTGTGTCGTTTGATCTTTTCTCGAAGCCAACAAACCAGATGCAAGACAAATCCAAACAAAGCAATACGTAATTGCTAACTAAAGGTCGCTAATTGGAGATTCGAACGCAGTTCGACACGAGTTAATGGTTCGAGACCTGTCTCGGCCTCTTATGGCATAGATTATGGTAATTTGGCGATCCAACGAAACGATTAAACGTATTGTTTGGCTTTTATTATTGGTTTATGGCGGCAGGGAAATAAAATTCATTAGTGAATGCCGGCTCACACTTTAAATGGTTTGTTGGTTGCTTTTCCCTGCGGCGTGAGCGACATTCAAAGAAGTATCTAGAGACAGAAGAAGCTTAAATATTTCGTTTGTTCCGATTCGTTCGTTTATGGGCGGTATATCAAGACAGTCATTCGCAGATACCACTTAGATGAGACTAAATTCGCGAAATACCTGTTCAAATAAAATGAAGGCCCTTAGTCTTGGACAGTGAAGAAGTGGGATATCTAATGAAAGAAAGTCAGCGCTGGACAGTACCTAAAAACAGTCAAAAACGAGTTCCCCAAATGAATGGAGAAGCTATATTCCTTTACCAATCAGTGTACTCACCAATCACTCCTACCAAGTTCCGAGGCAACACACCATACTTACCATCTTCCAGAGAGAAATGGAAAAGCATTGGTGAAGGTATTCGGACAGTACTGCAGTCCTCTAACTCAAACCCTGTTTATCCAAGTAGGTGGACCAAAAGATCCTTCAAACTCTGCTTCCTTCGAAGGTACGACGGAACAAAACTCATTTTACTTCTTCTTCCTCTAAAGGGAGAATGACAAAATCCAAGAACTGGTACTCTGAATTGAAAATGGGTTCTACGAGTGCCAGCTGAGAAGAAAGGCTTGGTTCCTTCAAAGAAACTTGCTCCCGAGAGCTGATTTAAAAATTGTAGAGCAACTCATCCCGAATCTCATAGTATCTCCCACCGAATGTTGGTAGAAAGTTTGTGTCGAGTTAGGAAGTTCATTCTATTAGTGGTCCAGATCGTGACTTTCATGACAAATCGTTTGGGTATCTTATATGGTATTCGCCTAGCCCTGCATAGGCTAGGACATTGGCATACTAAACGAACTGCCAGCAGTACTTCTAGACTGACTTAGACCTTGGTGAACTGCCGAGAAGTTATACCCTGCTTTTAGTTTTGACGCTCTTAGTCAAAAGTTTTCTTCAGCCTCTACAAGTACTCATGGGCCAGTCAGGTCCTGTTCAGACTCCGCCCTATTGATTTGTCCACCACCATTGGATATCAGTGTACCATGGACTTTACCGAAGTGGAAATTTTGATTTTTCAGGACTTTTCTGAGCTCTTTGTGGCAATGATTCAGAAGCTTAGATTTATAAAAGCATTTTCAATAGAGACATAACAAATTTATATTTTGATATAAGGGTGCTTTTAAAATGTTTTTTATAATCTGTTAATGCTAAAATACCAAGCAAGGCTAACAGTTTTATTATGCTAAATTTTAAGACCAAATAACGTTCGAAAAGTATCAAAAATTAATACTGAAATTCGATGGTCGTAATTTGAAGAGTGCTCAAAGGCTGTGTCAGTAGAGGCTGTGCATGCTTTGTGGATAAATTCGAGTTAACACATTCCACTCCATGATTCTGTCTTCTGAGGACACAATTCAAGCCATATACAGTTTCTGCCCCGCTCTGGGTAGTGCGAACATAAAATTTTTGAACTGAAAAATGTATGAAAAAAAAAAAAATTACGTATCCGCCACCGAGTCGAAAGTACAGAAATCATCTCTTCCTTCAGCTGAAAATGACCCAAATCAGTTGATTTCGCGGAGTTCACAGGAATTGACAATATCTCAGTCCACATTTCGACGATATTAGCGTAAAGATCGTGGCCTACTCACTTACTAGATTAAATTAACTCAAGAACGAAGAAGCGCCTTGGTCCTTCTAAGCGCCTAGACTTCTCCGATTGGGATCTGCAAAATATTGACCAAATCCTGATTATCAACAGAGAATCATTTCCAGCGATGGAGCTCGTTTCCGGGTCACTTATCGAAGGGCAACCAACCCACATGTGCTTCAAAGAGACTGCATTGGATCTACAAAAAGCGAACGTTTGGTCTGGTCTAGCCATGTTAGGGTCAATGAAACTCGCAATCGTACAATGTTGGAATACAATTTTTAGCCACAATTAGATGCACATGATATCAGTGATATGTAGTGCCAACAAGATAGTTCCATATGCCTCATAGCTAGTCAAACAATTGATCTCTGAAGAGGCTCGGTAATTGTGTGATCTTAAGAAATGCTGCAGTCGAATTTCCACCTCGTTCATGGGATTTAACGCCGTTGAATCCCTTTATTTTTTTTGAGATTATGCTAAGAACTTGGTTTATGCCAACAAGCCATCAATATTAGAGGAGCTTACTAAGAATATCGAACGCCGAATTGCCACCATTCCAGTTGACATGCGTGGAAGAGTGGTATAAAATTGCCTCTAAAGAATCGAACGCTGCAAACGTGCTCAAGTTAGTCATATGAAAGAAATCGAACTTCATACTTAAATACAACATGTCTCCTATATGTGGAATCAATTTAAGCCCGATATCTCAATTTTTCCGTATTTTATTTAAGTGCGAAATTGTTATGTCTGTATTGAAAAACGCTTCAAACAGCAGGATGGGCCTACAGCCCCACATCTCCCGAGTATCTGTCAAACGTCCGATCATATTCTCTTTACTTAAAGGTCCACTAACTTCGGATCTTCCACTAGGAGAAGATTGGGCACTGATGGAAGTCCCTTTTCATATTGTACACAGCTTGTTTCTAGACTTTACAGAAGAGTTACGAAAGCCATACTAACCTTTACTAACCGAACTTGGGATTGGATTAGTACAAGCTAAGCATGTAACAAGATGGTCAGGACAATGTAAGCTTTATCTATGTCATATTTCTAGAGGAAGACCCATTGCTTTAGGAAAATCCAAGGACATGCCAATCATTGCTACTCTAACTAGGTCGGTGAAACAGAAACGGAACTTGTAGCCCAATGACCTTAGTGATGCATTGGATAGGAGTAATGTTCATCTAAAGCCACCAGGAGCTGACTTCACAGTTCAAAATAACCAATTCTTGGCTTCAGTACAAAACTTTACTTGTTGACTGCCACCCAAATGTGTTCGGCAGTACTTACGAACTCGGAGATGTCCACCACAGAACTCTCAGCCAGAACCTCCCCAATCTTATTTAACCATGTTTGCAAGCCTATTGAGAACCACCAAACGAGCCACGCAATTACCCAGGCCATAACCACTCGCAATTGACAAACATCGCTGATTACACCCCACTTGAGATCCGCGAAAAACTGCCCGCAATTAACCAACTCCGTCGACCACTAAAGTCGCACCTCAAATTGCCCACTTAGTCGGTTGGATTATCGACAGAGGCCCCACACTTTGATGGCTCAATTCCTCGCACAATAGCCAACAGCTAACAGCCAACAGACGGACAGCGGGTTTCAACTTTTATTTTCTTTTCACCGGTCTTCGGGTCTGACATACCTGAACGAGAGCCTCCGGGTAAAGCCATCATCGTAATCGCAGCCAACTTGATTATCAACTTCGACACCTAATTACATAGAGACCACTCGAAGCCGTCCAAAGCCGCATAGGGGCCAGAGGAAACAGCCCAATTGCGGTTTGTTACAATAGGAAGGTCAAGCACAAAGGTTAACTAACTTCAATGTGGACAGAGGAAAAAATTGTTTTTGGTTTTTGTTTTATTAAGCCAAGTTAACATGTTGCAAATCGGCATATGGAAGGTAATCTGGGTGAAATTGTGCACCGACATACGGCATGGCACCGCTGCGGAGGAGTTCCTGGTTATAAGCGTTCAAATGTGCAGCACGAGCTGCTGCTACTTCTGGAGTGTACTCTACTGGCATGGGTAGTGCTTCCATAACCATGGGTGTACTGTGCATTTCTCCCAAGACAGCTCGGCGAAAGGCTTCAGCGTGTTCAGCTCTGGCAACTGCTACTTCTTCTGATTCATTCTCAAAGGCAGCCGGAGTTTGTTCGATGACTTCGCCCACTTCTCCTATTTCCGGAATTCTTCCAACTTTTGGTATGTTGGTCCCGGAAACAAGAAACCCGTTGTGCTTATCTGCGGTGTAGGTGACCACTTGAACTTGTCCATCGGCATCGACGTAGGTGTAGGCTCCGCGCACAACTCCTTCGGGGGATCGTTCCTCCTGGCGAGCGATGCGTCCATCGTTGTAACCGAAATGATAGCCACCGGACTCGTCAATTGTATGGAAGTCGGTTTCAGAGGACGAACCGGCAGAAGTTAGGTCGGCAGTCAAGGTGGCGATGAACAGGATTGCTATGAAGGTCCTCATGATTGTTCTGTGATTTACTTTTGAGAGAAAGAAATTGACTGATGACACTGGGATGGTCAGTGGGCGTTTTATAGTAGAATGTGCACCTGATTGGTAATTAGCATTAGGTGTGGGTAGAACAGGTAGGAATTCGAAGATTACGTGCACTATGTCTGGCATTTTAGTGGTTTGTTCGACAATAAGCCTCCGGCTATGCCATCGGGTATGGGAACGATGTAAACAAACAGACGAGAGGTCTAAACTTGGATTATGGTAGTACTTCGCAACTGTAGCAGAGTCGCTGCTATGAGCCCTAGATTCATCCACTTTAAGTAGGACTTTTGTTCTATGCACTTAGTATCTAGGCACCAAAGGAAATAGGCCAGCAGATAGAGATTCTATTGCTCACCTCAGTAGCAGGATATGTATTGAAAAAGGAGGCCTTTTAGAACGGAGCTGATGATACTGACGTTATTGAGGTTGTCATTGTTGTATTGCCGTGTTTTGAGGCTACTTTGAGACCAATATAACCACAGCTGAACTGTCTTGTCGGTGTCCTCACAGGTCACAACCCAATGACGGGACACCTTAGTAGAATGGAAGGCTGCGGCGACACAGAGGTGAAGGATGGCACGACGGACGTCTCCTGCGAATGGCCAAGTCTTAGTAGAATCAGACACCAAACCTTCCGAAACTCTACGAACTAGCTAATACCTCCCCTAAATCCATCTTAAAATTCATAACGAAAACGGGTTGGTTCAGGAGGATCGGTCCAGTCATGGAGTACCTATTTACAATAACTTTTCTGATTCCATTGAGATCCGAGTGAGGCAGCCCCCTCCTTCTGGTTGTGTGGTCACCCATTTAGCCTACCTCTGTTCCTGTTATTGAAACAGAAACTCCCAAAAAATGTGGGCAAAACCAAGCATATCCTGTGAATAGGAAGGGACACGCAACATTGACGAATTAGACAGAATGACAGGCGACTCCAAGTACTAGTAAGGCTTTATCTATCTCGGTTCTGTTGTAAACTCTAACAAGGACATCTCAGCAGAAATTAAACGAAGATCAACTCTTGCCAATCGCTGTTCTTCTCGGCTATGAATGCAATCGAGGAGTAGGCCCCTATCCTGAAAAATTAAAGAGAGGAACTGATATTTAGATTTTATCTACAACGAATGAACATATCCTCCTTGGAGGAGGTCATGTAACGACGACCTGGGCAGAAAGTTGTGCATAAGTCGTCTAAGCTAGGAGGAGCTAGGGTAGGAGGTGTAAAGCAGATGGATACAAATTTGAATCTTTACAACTAACCTCGTTGGACAACGCGAAAGAGGAAGACCTTGTCTTAGGGGAGCGCACAACAAGAAGGCTGACCTGAATCGACTCTGAGAGGCAGGTAAGTAAGGATCAGGCTAACTGGAGAAGGCTATTAGTGGAGGCCCTCGAAATGTGGCATCTTGTAAGTAAGTACTACTCTTGTTGGTAATAAGAGGTACTAAGGTAGCTAGACACTAGTTCTTAAATAAATCCTTGGAGATTACCAATACCCTACTCCCTTGCTTTAAGACTTCTTATTTCCATCTGTCCTCATAGACAGGATATTGCTCCTTATGGACTATCAGCTGACTCTTTCTCTTTCTTTCTAATGCTCCGTAGTCTCATAAAATGTGGTTAATTTAAGTCCTAGCATTTCCAGGCTCATTTCAAAATTCAAAGCAATTAAACCAACTGACCAATGAACCCTATGTTCTAACTCCTGCCAAAACGGGTATCGCATTCCTTTCAAACTAAATCCAATCGGCGTCTCAGTAGTCCCAATTGTTGATGTGAAAGGCAGAACGCAATGGATTGGAAGAAGCAGTATTTCGGGTCTTCTTGAACTAATACTAGACCAACTGAACTAAGATGCCTCCGGGCTTTCCAGGAACATTTATTCATGAAATGAGGGCGGAATGGATTATAGTTTGTTGATAGCTCACCTAGTAAGTTTGACGGAACTAGATCCTAGATATGCCTCCAATAACTTGTGCCAATAACCAGGAAATCTCTCATCCTTTGTAGGCTGAAATCCCAAATTTTCGAAATCTGAAATTTTTCTGAAATCTGGTTCGGTGGCGTATGTGCAACAAATTTTTTTACACATTTTTGGGTTCAAAATTTTTCTCTTTCCAATACCTGTGGCGAGGTTTCAGCCGAGCTTCTATGTGTACAGGATGCACAGAATCAGAATATCTGGCTTTGATTTTTCTACGGGAAGGTAGATTCAGGATGTGAGGAACTGATTCGGTGGCGTATGCGGAGCGATCAAGACTCACCATAGGTATTGGAAAGAACAAATTTTCAACCCGAAAGTGCATGAATAAATGAAAACTGAATTTGAAATCTAAAATGTTTGATAGATGAGTCTCTGATGTGCGAGAATGTCGTGATATCGATATAAGGTTGTTCAGCTATGCACTCAAAAGAGCGCACTCTTTTGGTCTGTCACACCTTTTTCTGAAGATCGAACCAGTTCCTTCAATTTTATTCACTAAATGAAGGTCAGGATTAGGCAAACGATGCTGGGATTCCATTTATTCAATTTGTGTTGATTGAATGGCAAATGTTTGATATCCTTTCCTGCCTTTTCCCATGATAGACCAACTATCTAAATAGGGAAAAGCGAAAAAACAAACATGTAAGACGTATCTGCGTATCTAAAGATTCAGTAGATTTGATTCTGAGAACTCAGTCCGAATTCTTCAACTTGCTGCGATCTGTTCTCTGACAAGAAACATGAATTTCTTTCACTTTGCACCTCCAGAACACCTCTGCGCAGAAATTCAAATTAACTGGGTGGAGCGCGAAGGTAGCAATATTTCCCATGATTGGAGCTACTTCCACGGACTCGAAGCCATAAAAAAAAACTTAATGTCATTCAACATCATAATTACTTTCTGTATTTATGTATGTTCACCGATTTTATTTCTGAATAACCACCGCGGTGTAGTAAGTCCCCACCTAGTTGTGCCAGCTGCCCTCCTAAACCAAGTCAACATTTGATTTATACGACAATCCGCAGAGCAAAGCGGAACTAAATGAAAAATCCTCACAGACCGCATATCCATCATCGGCGTAAAATCAACTTCATCGTGTCATGCATTGTTGTAGATACTCGTACAGAACGTCTTGTGATGTAATACTCGAATGTTTCAAGTCGCTAGCCGCCGCTACGGTCCAGTGCTACAAACGAAATCATTTGGCGGAGGAACATACGCATTTATGCTAATTTCGTTTAGTCAAACCGATTTGGAAGCGTTTGGGTCGATAAAGTCCATCGGTTGAGGGGCGGAGGCTTGGGATTGCTTGCTGCTGGATCGCAAGAACAACGCAAGGCTGCGGGAAATCCGCAAGTATCTTGCGAATTCGGTTTTTTTTTAATATTTTTTTTTGGTTACTCGGTATACCGTTGAATTATTGTCCAATTGTTTGGGAGAATTCATGAGGAAAAACCGAAAAATTCCGTCCAAAGTTGAGGTCTTATAAAAGAGGTTAGCGCTGGCCAGTTGAGGTACAGTTTCGAATTGTGGATTAACCGAGAAACAGTGAAAATGTTCAAATGTGTAAGTTGGCGAGTTTGACGATGGAAGCAAGGATTTGGTTGTACATTTTGAGTTTCTTTTAGATTCTCATCGTCGCCTTGATGTCGGTTACATGGGCTCGTCCTAGTTACCTTCATACATCTGTTGCTCCCTATGGATACGAACTGGAGCCAACTGTAGTGGGACATACTTTGCATTCTTTCCCGACGGCAGTGTCGCATCAGAGCCAGACAATCGTCCATGAGAAGCGACCGTACTTGAGACCGATTGTGGAACACACTCCGGTGCTGAAGACCTATGCTGCTCCAGAAGTTCTGTCACCGTACTATGGCGGATGGGATGGTGGCTACGGAGGCTATGGTGTCTATGAGGGATATAGCCCAGTTCATGGTGGCTGGAATCAGTGGTAAAATGTGTTCACAATATTATCAGTAAATAAAGTGAATTCGGTGATATAGCTTTGCATTTACGTGAGTGGTTTTCAATTAATGCCATTTGGAGTGACCAGAGGTACTGGTAGGTAGCGTGACTAAAGTAGGTAGAACCGTGACTAACGGTCCAATTAAAAGGTCTGAGTGGATCAGTCCAACTACAAGTATCTGATATAATTAAATATTTTATTGAGAAGCCCAGGAAGTCGGGAGAACAATTTTAGGACCCACTTGTGGAACATGGCAACGAAGTCTACCAACAGTTTGTTCGGAAAGAGAAAATTAAAAAAAAAATTGGTTACGTATACGCCATCGAACCAGATACGCATTTTGTGAATCTACCTTTCCGTGGTACAATCAAAGCCAGATTTTTTGATTCTGTGGATCCTAGGTATACAAGCTTATTACACAGCTGGTTATCTCATTGAGATAGTCATAGAGGGGTCTGCCATTCTTATAGGTTCCGAGTCCTTAATAGGGCCTGACTTACACCAGGAAATGTTGTACAGGAGACCAAGCTTGACAATGATTTTTATAGCTACAGTTCCGGCCTCACTTTGCTTAGTAGATTCAAGGATTTTAGTTAAGGGTAGCTAAGCAATATCTTGAACAATATGAGCGCCGATGCGATCCTGGACAAAACTGGACACAGGACTCTGAATCTGACTTGCGTTTATGCTCGAATGTAGTTAACACAAGGAGGTACAACCATTTGGCAGAGAGTTTGGCGAAGAACGTCTCAAGGTGGAACCCTCTTTCTCAAATATGGCTTCTCGTGGCTGATGGATCTTGGTAAGACAAAAGGAAAATAGATTTAACTTTCGGCCTATGGTGACGATGTGGCTATCCTGGCCTCAGAAAAGTTCCTCCAGTTCAAAGCGAAAGGCTCAATTGCGCATTACAACTGGTGGATCACCGGGTTGGTAGCAAAGGACTGGGAGTCAACTCTTCGACAACGGTCGTAGTGTCTTCACTAGAAAGAGAGTGGTCTCTACCTTTAGCCATCGCTAGAGTTAAACGCCAACTCTCCAAATAGACGCGATATCTGGGCATGATTGGTGATTCCAAATCAAACTGGAAGGACAACATCGTTGAACAGAAAAGGCGTAGAGTAATGCTTGGGACTTCGAACCAACCGTGGTATTCTGGATGTACTTGGCGTTTGTAAGACCTATTCTTACTTATGGTTCACTAGTTTGGTGGAAGGCACTTGAAGTATCATTGGATCACTGTGAACAACACCTCTGAACCTGTACTCCATCAATCTGCTGGCTAAAACTACTGTAAGACTGAGGGAAGTACAATAAGGCACTAAAGAATCGATACTTGTATTTGACAGGGATTTACCATACGAAGTCCGGATAAACCTTACCGGAAACGGCATAGAACCGACAGTGAAAAGGATTTGGCTATCAATACCCACGATTCCAAGAATAGGCCTGTCCAGTAGAATGAATATAAACACTCAGGACTCTGAGCTCTGCTATACTTAGATAGACACTACCCTCTGCTGGGTACCAGGGCTGTGCAACAGCCAAGGTGCGATATGGCCGGCTCTAAGCAAGAAGACATCTGTTTCTTGTTTACTCTCCGACGTAACTACCATTGGTACTCACACGGAGCTCCTTAGTGTACTCCACAATGACTATTCCAGAAGTTGCAGGAATGAAGAGAAGATTGAAACTGTCTGACACCAGCTATGTTACTGCCCTGCGCTAGCTGCCGAAAGAAGGAGAACTCTTGGCAGTTACTTCTCCCTGTGGGTTGACTTCCTACTATTCATACTGTTTCTTGAACTCAATAAGTGGAGACCCAATTCTGTTGGTTTAACTCAGCAGCAACCTCCCTGGTCGTATGGCAGCCATTAACCTAACTTATTCTAAGCGATATCTTAGGATCTGCTAGTCTAGGTTTGCCAGACTGCCCTTTACCTGTACAGGTTGTCCAGTTGATCAACTTCTTGAAAGTTACTATATCCTGGGAGCCATATGGTGAATACTTTCGCTTAGAGCCTTAGTGTACCAAACTCATTCTAGCAAAACTCTACCAGGAGCTATGACTCTGATTAGTCCATCGAAGGTGCTAAGAAGGGGTATGGTAGAGCGGTTCAGAAGCCTGCTTCTCTAATGCACACCATGCTCCAAAGGACTGTATCTTCAGTGTGTAACCCAAGGGTTCTAGACAGTAAGAGTATACGTTCAACAGGAACTCATAAGGTCTGCTGCTTCCAAGTATGTTGCTCATTGTATGTCCTGCTTTGCGTAACCCCAAATGAAGCACTGTATAGCGAGAGATTGCCTGTCTTTAGCATCATGTCTGGCTGAAGGCTTAGAAGGTTGCTCTTCCTTACTTCGCTCACTTTTCAGTTTTCCAACTAACTTTCGGGACCAACTTCAGTCAATGTATGAAGATGAACGATCGTCCCTAACTGAATGGCTAGACTCTCACTATCTTCTTCAGTGCTAGGTATCTGGGCTTCATTCTGAATCCTAAACCCTAATGGCAACTGAATATTGCCTAACGATCTCGTTTTGGGTCCACATTCCCTAAGGAATTATAAGTATTGCACAGCCCCTGACCTAGCTACTTGCCAAGTCATTCCCATCATGAATTCCGGCCCCAATTAGAGGCAAAGTAGAACCAAAAGCCAAGCAACCATCATAAAACTCAAAATTTTCAAAAGTCGGAGTACTCCTCCAACACTTTTTTTTATTTCCAATAAACGACGACAACAAATCCAAAAAATGCTCAAACATCTTCAATCCATTAGTTGCATCCAAATGACACCTCTTACCAACCGGTTGTGGCGGTGTAGGTCAATGGCGACGAAGCAGCAACATGCACTGGAGTAGCATACGCCAGAGGTGCGCCATAACTCAGTGGAACCGAGTGAGCGACAACTGGAGCAGCAGAGTAGGCGCTGACTACAGGTGCGGCAGCATAAGTCTTAACCACTGGGGCGACGATCGGTTGCACGATATGACCTTGACCATGGACGATAGTTTGACTTTGGTGCGATACTGCAGTTGGTACACTCTTCACGACAGCGCCGACATTGGCGAGGACAGATTCTTGCACGATTGGCGATGAGTACACCACGGGGCTGGATCCAATGAGACCGGGATGAGCAGCAGCAATAGCGCAGAGAGCAGCAAGGATGACCTACAAAAGACATATCTCTCTCATTACGGATCCAAAGGCGTGTCCTCAAGGACTACTTACAAATTTGAACATTTTGGCTTGGATTTCTTCACTTCACTTAGACTGAAGACTGGAGAACTGACTGTGATACGCTTGACAGCGTGTGGCACTTCTTTTATACGAAATCCCACAGCGGTATCGATCACCAACCGGAAACCAAGCCATTTGGTGACACTTTTAGGCGAGAGTGTACCCCAAAACAAACATACACACTCCACGGATCTAATTCGGATCACTTCCAAGAACAAGCTCCAGTCAGCTCATTACCGCCCGAGGCCAGGAAAGAAAACAAAAAATTAATTCCTCCCCAATCACATAGCAGTCAGCACACGCTACATTCGAATGTGTGTCCAATTGTTTTGTCGGATTCTTTGTCTGCAAGATAGCCAAGCCCAAAGCCGGGCGGTTAAACTCTGGCTAACCACAGCGAGAGAGCGAGAGGAACACGCATTTTCAGGGTCACACCTGTGTCGGCGGCGATGATAATGAACCGAAAGCAATTCCGTGGGCAATTAATTTAATTGGAGAGAGAGACAGGGTGAGCGGCGATTAACTCATGCGGATCGTCACTGACCACAGGGTATTCCGACAGCACCATGCCATGGAGGTGTTTCACAATACTTGGACTGCAATTGACGCGAATTATGCTTTTTTTGGTGATATTGCTATAAAAGAACTAGTGCTCCAGGGTTAGGGCATTCAGTTCACTAGTACTCCAGTCAATACAGACCTCCTAGACAACCTAACACAAATCAATTCAAAATGTTCAAGTTGGTAAGGATTAGACGCAGTTCCTCGACAGCTCTTGAGGGCATTTCTAACAAGTTCTCGGTTTCAGGTGGTATTGTCTGCTCTCCTCGCCTTAGCTGCTGCCCGTCCAAGCCTTTACGAATCATCGCCGGTGGTGTACTCGTCTCCCATTGTGCAGGAGCATAGTCTGGCCAGTGTAGGAGCTATTGTTAAGAGCATACCAACCGCTGTATCTCACCAGAGCTCAACAGTGGTGCACAATGCAGCCCATGTTGTGGAACCAATTGTTGCTCCAGTTGTGAGCACCTATGCTGCGGCTCCAGTTGTGCACTCGTATGCTGCTCCAGCTGTGGCTCCATTGGCATATGGCGCTTCACACTTGGCCTATGCAGCATCTCCCATTCATTATGCTGCCTCATCTCCTCTGACCTATTCTGCCGCCGGATTGTGGTAAATTGCTTTTGGCCGAAATGCCGGAAGGAACTTAGTACAAGACCTACGAAAAGTGAATAAAAACGACTTAAAAAAATGTAAAAAAATTGTCTGCTTTTGAAATGAATAGTCTTATAGCTGTGAGGGCTGTGTAAAGCTGGCAAAAAAGGCACCCATTGTCCAAGTGGTGGACAATCCTACAACATGAGCCCATAAAGAAATAAAAGAACCGCCATAGGAGTGATAAATAAGGAAACACTTGCTCTTAAGCAGCTACCAATGGATACACCTTGGGGACCATTGGTGAGGATAAGATAGTGACGATTCTCAAAAATTGTGTGAGAAAAAGGGCAGTGTATAGCCCACAGAACTAGACACCCAGAATCCTGAGAAATCTTCTAATCACACATCTCGAGCTGGGTATTCTGTTTCTGTGTATTCGAGGCGCAAAGTAGCTTAGCTGCAGCCTCGGAATGAAAATAGGAAACAGAAAATTTTTCAACCAAAAAATGTGTGAAAAAAAGGGGCAGTGTATAGCCCACAGAACTGGACACCAATAATCTTGTGAAATCTTCTAATCACACATCTCGAGCTGGGTATTCTGTTTCTGTGTACTCGAGGTGCAAAGAAGATCAGCTGCAGCCTCGGAATGGAGACAGGAAACAGAAAATTTTTCAACCAAAAAATGTGTGAAAAAAAGGGGCAGTGTATAGCCCACAGAACTAGACACCCAGAATCCTGAGAAATCTTTTTATCACACATCTCGAGCTGGGTATTCTGTTTCTGTGTATTCGGGGCGCAAAGTAGCTTAGCTGCAGCCTCGGAATGAAAATAGGAAACAGAAAATTTTTCAACCAAAAAATGTGTGAAAAAAAGGGGCAGTGTATAGCCCACAGAACTGGACACCCAGAATCCTGAGAAATCTTTAAATCACACATCTCGAGCTGGGTATTCTGTTTCTGTGTATTCGAGGCGCAAAGAAGCCTAGCTGCAGTGTCGGAATGAAGATAGGAAACAGAAAATTTTTCAACCAAAAAATGTGTGAAAAAAGGGCAGTGTATAGCCCAAAGAACTGGACACCAAGAATCTTGTGAAATATTTAAATCACACATCTCGAGCTGGGTATTCTGTTTCTGTGTATTCGAGGCGCAAAGAAGCCTAGCTGCAGCCTCGGAATGAAAATAGGAAACAGAAAATTTTTCAACCAAAAAATGTGTGAAAAAAAGGGGCAGTGTATAGCCCACAGAACTAAACACCCAGGATCTTGTGAAATCTTTAAATCACACATCTCGAGCTGGGTATTCTGTTTCTGTGTATTCGAGGCGCAAAGTAGCTTAGCTGCAGCCTCGGAATGAAAATAGGGAACAGAAAATTTTTCAACCAAAAAATGTGTGAGAAAAAGGGGAGTGTATAGCCCACAGAACTGGACACCCAGAATCTTGAGAAATCTTTAAATCACACATCTCGAGCTGGATTTGCGGTTTCTGTGTATTCGAGGCACAAAGAAGCCTAACTGCAGCCTAGAAATGGAAATAGGAATTTTTTGCCTAATGGCTTTGTCAATGCGGAAAATATGAGTTTTTGGATAGCAGCAGTCCATGTGCTTCAAGATTCATACTTCATCCATACAAAATGACCCTGACATGTGAGCAATGTTGAATTTCGTATTTAAATCTAAGATATGTACTACAGGTGCAATGTAATTTTAGCTTGATATTTGTATTGTTCGGAGTTTCATTAAATTTCGAAATTGTTATGTCCTTATTGAAAAACCCCTTAGAAAAATAGTACAAAAAGTACATGGGTAGGACACTTAACTGAAAGCTTACTTGGAATGAAAGCACATCAGAATGGAACAGAAGGCGTTAACGACCTTCATTACTTCCAGTAAAATCGTTGGCATACAATTCGGGTCTAAGCCTGTTATAATCCGCTTGATATACAAATTCATCGTTAGGCTCAACAGTTCGTGGACGGTCGGGGATCTATGGAAGTTCAGCGTAAATGTTAAAATGATGTACTTGGCTGCCCGAAATTTAGCACTTCTTACCGCTTCATCCACTGAAAATGCAATTTCGCTTCATTTCTCCTAAGTATACGCCACCAAGTCTCAGACAATGGTCGAGCTTAAGGCAAACATTTGCGCCAAAATCATCACTATACAGCCAGGGATGTTCGAAAAAGTGTTGGAAAACACAGCAAAAAGGGCACATGTTGCGTTGGTCAATAGAGGCAACCGCTCCCGTCTGAAAATTGGCTGTTTTTCTGCAAAGCTATTCAATATCCACATACCGACATAAAGGATGGTGCACCCTGTGTACAGGAATGGATTTGTTACTCAAAAGCAAGCCTCTACCATAGTGGCTAGTTCAATCGAGACTGCAATCCACTCTATCCCACTAATTTTAACAGATCATGGTGCAGTAACTACCCACGAACTTTCAGCTTCACTTGCACACCCATAGCAGTCGCCGTTTCTCCATCATATCCGGAAACGTAATAACCAATGAAAGGCTCACAGCCCTAATAGAGATTCTACACTCGCAGTGAAACAATAGAAAATTTGAAAAATGCAGTTTAGATACATTTCACTGCATGACGAATGGCTGCTTAAAAGTCACGATATCCGTTAGCATTCCTGGCATTTAACTTCGAATTAAGCCGAATCAGCAGATCTGTTGTACATGGCTACGAGTACATAATAAAAAGCCAGTCTCACGCATTCGCCAATCTGGTTTATTTGTCAACACACTTACCTCCACAAAAAGAAAAAAAAAACATTCCGACTCATTGGCCAATATGAATCGCTTTAACAAGTTTCGGCCGCTTAGAGAGCCGTTAATTAATCTGTTAATGAATGAATGCAAAAAATGGCCAACAAGTAAGTGGCCAACAACAATGTTTGTATGAAACACGTCATCGCAGACACCACCTGAGGCCAGCGAACTTCACAGATACTCCACATCGAGGCGTAATAGTAAATCACGGCCAAGCAGATACAATATTCACGCCCCAGACCCACAAACGAAAAATTCAATTGCAACAGCCACTGTACACACTAAGCCATACAAGCAAGAGTGTAAGCGGCTCATACGAGCCTTCGGTATAAATAGCCGGCAGCCATAGGCGAACGGTATCAGTTCAATCTTCGAACCTTTCAGTCGACACAGACCTCCTAAACACAAAACTCAATCAATATGTTCAAGTTGGTGAGTAGTCCTTGCAGGATTCGATTGGTGTAGCTCCTTGCTAAAGGATTCAATTTTCTATCGATTTTAGGTGGTGTTGTCTGCTCTCCTCGCTGTAGCTGCTGCTCATCCAGGACTTTTGGGATCACCAGTGGTATACTCTGCACCAATTGTTCAAGAACAAGTTCTTGCCAAGGTCGGTGCTGTCGTCAAGAGTGTACCAACTGCTGTTTCACACCAAAGCTCGACTGTTGTCCACAACTCAGCTCAAGTTGTTGAACCAATTGTCGCTCCAGTCGTGAAGACCTATGCTGCTGCTCCAGTCCTCAAGACCATCCAGGCTCCATTGGTTCAGACCTATGCTGCTGCTCCAGTCATCAAGACCGTCCAGGCTCCATTGGTTCAGACCTATGCTGCTGCTCCAGTCATCAAGACTATCCAGGCTCCATTGGTTCAGAGCTATGCTGGTGGTCCAGTTCTGAAGACTTATGCCTCTCCATTGGCCATTGCTGCTCCAGCTCATATCAGCTATGCTGCTGCTGCTCCAGTTGCCTATGCCAGTGGTTGGTAAAACCAAAACACTCCTGATTGGGTAGTTGGACGGCTTTAAACGTCTCCAACATCTTTTTGACGACTTTACCTCAGTAATACTCCAAGACATGTACATACACAGATAGAAGAATAAACTCCAATGACTAAGTTATAAAAAAATTGTTGTTTCACTCAGAGGTTAAGCGTGTTCCCTGCTTCCGGTTTGGCATGACAATTCGATACGAATTGAGCCGGCAACACGATTATGGCATTGTTGGCCTTCGGTATCCGCATTTCAGAACCACAAAGCCATGCGATTGCGTGGGATTTCCTCATTCGATCGAGTATTAGCCTTCCTAATCCTGACACCTTTTAGTGGCTTAGAGTTTGTGCTCTGGGGGCTCGTAGGTTAGAAAGGGACTCGGATTTAAGAAAGAAGCAGTTTCTATCTACTAGAGCCCGAGTATGAAGGCCCATTAGGAACGAAATGAATAATCCTCTCAAGACCTTAGAAAATACACTTTCAAGGCGCATCTTTCCAGAACAAGTAAACAATAAACAATGACTTCAGTTTGACATGTTTATGGATGAGTCAATAGTTTAACAAAATGTTTAACAAATAACATTAAACTGTCCAGCTACCCGTAGATCACCATTTACCAAGCAGAAGCATAAGTCAAGGGAGCTGAGTGGTAAGCGATTGGTGCAGCAGCAGCATAGCTGAAGTGAGCTGGTGCAGCCAGAGTCCATGGATCAGCAGCATAGGTTTGAACCAATGGAGTGTGGACGGCCTTAACAATCGGGGCAGCGGCATAGGTCTTCACGATTGGAGCAACAATTGGTTGAACATGATGAGCTGAATTGTGGACAATAGTGGAGCTCTGATGGGACACAGCAGTGGGCACACTCTTGACGATGGCACCAACCTTGGCGAAGGAGTGCTCTTGCACCAGTGGTGCAGAGTACACAAGTGGGGATGATGTAAGGTGTCCTGGACGGGCAACAGCTACAGCGAAGAGAGCAGATAATACCACCTAAAAGAAACTAGGATTAGCATCCGTACATCGATACGATGTGTCCATCCAAACTTACCAACTTGAACATCTTGAATTGATTTTTGTGTTTAGAAGGTCTGTGTTGACTGATGGTAGAAATGGTGATTGATAATCTAGAACGGACCTGCACAGTCTTATATATTTGAATTCGTTGGATGACACCCACCTAAAGTGGTTCACTAGTTTTACAAGTTGCGCAGGGGGAAAGAAACAAGAAACCGAAACTCGATTAAAGACGGCTCAGATCGCAATCAGTGGCATGACCGTGAAAGTATCTTTCACACTTCAAGTTGCATTGCGAGCACTTATCGAGGTGGCACCGGTAGGCCGGGTAATTGGTCCATCAAAACGTTTTGATGGCCCTACTATCCCTTTCTTCGCTGCCAGTCTGATGAAATATGGATTTGTTTACATTTTGAATTTTTTTAATGAACTGCAAATCGAAAACCGAAAGACACTCATCAAGGTTTTTGGTTTCCAACTGGTTTTCCGTGTCCGAACTTAGGGTTAGTCACGCAATCTGCTTCCGAGTTTTCAACCCAATTGGTTTGGTTTGGAACTTTGTTGGACAGATTGGATGCTAGTTGTTTGTTGCTTCAGACTTAAGCTATGCCTAGCATAACGTAGAACGCGAGTCGAACATTAGCTGTCCAAAACTGTTCAAAACCAGGGGATCTGTAAGAAGGCTTTCAACGCCGAAGTGCACTTTATGGCTAAATGGTCCTGTAAGGCACCAGAAGTGGAACAATTGGTTTATAGGTGAGGACGAGACCAAAAAGGGAACAATTGTACCCAAAATAGCTACTTATATGGTCAGGGCTTGGTTAAGTGACTTCTAATAGAATGAAGGGAGAAACGACCAAAATTGGTGGCACAACATACAGGAAAACGCTGATTTTCAAAAATATTTTGGAAAGTCAACCACAGATAGTGCGAATGAATGGCTTTTTCTTATTTGGTTCTTCGTCGGTTACATGTCGAAGCCATTAGAACTAAGTCTTCGGCACTTTACCCACAAAGAAGACGTTAATAGGTTAGTTGCAAGAGTACTAAAATCTTGGTAGACATTGTGTGGCTCCCCGAACTATTGATATAAGAGACGGGACACTCGAGCTAAGGCACCTACTCAAATCTACCTAAAGAATGCCAAAGCATAGGCTTCAGCAGCTGAGGAGGAGGTGATATCGTAAGCCTTTGCTTGAGCCTAGTCACATAAAATATGTTTTGCGGTCTCAGAATCCTCGAGGCATAAGCGGCACGTGTCCGATTGTCTAATACTTGAGGTGATAGTTGAAATGACCATTAGCGTTATATAGGGTGACCAGATAGCAATGATACGTTTTTCAATTGCCATGTTTCAACACCTGTTAAAGATACCAATAACATCTTACAGTCAGAATATTCAACAAGGTTTGCCATTTTATCATGCATCGTTTCATGTTTGCCGAATGTGAGCAAATAATTGAAAAATATTATCGAACTTCTGGCTTAGTTCTGATCATGGTCCTCATCATGGTGTGCAGGCAATTCCTTGCACTTTGGAAAAATTTGAGTCTTTTGGTCCTTAAGCCACTAACTAGATAGAGACTGGTCCGAAATAAGAAAAACGTAGCCGCCGTAGCAGCCGGTATCGAAGAAGACCCAGAAATATCGATTCGTTCGGTTGAATTGGGCATCGCCAGAGAGCCAACCCGGCTTATTTTGCGATTGGATGTGGGCCTACTTCCGTATAAGATTGTGTTTACTTAAGAATTCAAGTCGGATGACCATGGACAACCCCGGGAGTTCGCTAATTGGGTGCTGGAAATGTTGACAAGAAATCCGGACTTTGACCAAAAAATCATCTTCTCGGACGAGGTCCATTTTTGGCTCAGCGGCTATGTCAGCAAGCACAATTGCTGTCGTTAGATGGAACACAATCCACAAGTGTTCGGCCAAGGACCATCGAACCTTATTTCTTTCAAAATGAGGAAGAAGACACCGTTAGCGTAAATGGTCTCAGGTGAAGAGTGATGTTAACCGAGTTTCTGTGAACAGAGCTTGACCATCCAAGCTGTGATTGCAATAAGACGACACTATATGCCATACAAACGATACAACACTCGAAGTTGTGAAGGAGAACGACTTGGTCATCTAATGGCGAGCGTTCATCACTCGGACGCAGCGATTTTGCGACCTGACACCACTCAATTATTTTCTCTGAGAATAGCATAGGTCCTTAGTCTAAGCTAACCCTTTTGGACGAACTCGAAGCCAGCCATCCAGAATGGAAGCACTACGCAAATTTTTGGGTAAGGAGTTCAAGACAATATACTACCAACAAAACTTTGTAATCAATCATATTTAGCTTTATGCCTCTCTTACGCCAAAGCCTCAAGCTAGTGCAGAGAATGTAATGTAGCTCGAGGCGATGGGAAGTCCACAATAGTGTACGTCATTGCAAGAGCGGTGAGCAAATCTTCCATTGATTCCGGTTTCTCTATTACAATTTTCAAAATTACAAAACATATTCTTGTCTAATGGAGCACACATGGCCTGGAGTCAATTTCGCCCTAAAGCGAGCCTGTTATCATGCAAAGCAACTTGGTATAGGTATATAAAGCCGTGGGAGTTCACTAGAAATCATCAATCAACCTTTCGTCATTCAGTCAATACAGACCTCCTAGACACAAAAATCAAATCAAAATGTTCAAGTTGGTAAGTATGATTGGATTGAGAGCACTAGAAGCATTCTAATTTCCATTTCCTCCCGCAGGTGGTATTGTCTGCTCTCCTCGCTGTAGCTGTTGCCCGTCCAGGACACCTTACATCATCCCCACTTGTGTACTCTGCACCACTGGTGCAAGAGCACTCCTTCGCCAAGGTTGGGGCCATCGTCAAGAGTGTGCCCACTGCTGTGTCCCATCAGAGCTCCACTATTGTCCACAATTCAGCTCATCATGTCCAACCAATTGTTGCTCCAATCGTGAAGACCTATGCCGCTGCCCCGATTGTTAAGGCCGTCCACACTCCATTGGTTCAAACCTATGCTGCTGATCCATGGACTTTGGCTGCACCAGCTCACTTCAGCTATGCTGCTGCTGCACCAATCGCTTACAACTCAGCTCCTTTGACTTACACATCCGGTTGGTAAATGATGCTCTACGGGTAGCTGGACAGTTTAAATGTTGATCCGAATAAAAATTTTAATAAAAAAATGAAGAAGAAAATAAGACTTTTGTTTGGTAGGGTCCTGGACACCTGGATTAGCCTTTCAATTATGGATTCGTTAGGGTCGATTCTAGCTCAGTAATTAAGGAGAAGCCGAGAGTCATTGAACCGAGCTTCGGAAGTGCAATCACAGAGGAAATTATTCGAAATAAGTCTTTTAAGCCTTAAGGACTGAGAAACTTCGGAAGAATATATTTAGTCAGGATAGTTCCAGAGGACGTGGAAGGTTCCAACTCATTGTCAGTTCGTCAGAAGTCAACATTTAAGTCTTGCCTAGCAATTTTTTGGAGATCTTATAAAGATCAAGTCTTATAAATGCCGTTCATCTTATTCGAGCTTATCTTGAGCCATCAATCTGCAAAAAGGTCTGTGTTAGGAGATTGCAATATCCAATGAAACCAAAAACTAGAAGTTATTAGGGACCTTCTATGGTCAAAGCACGACATCGAACGAAGCCTTGAAAATAGATGGATCTAATCACAGATAGAGGTCACTTGGACTGGTGGTGGTAGTTTCGTGGAATATCTGGTTCGGTGGCGTATACGTAATTTTTTTTTTTTTAATTTTTTGGTTTAAACATTTTCGTCTTCCATTGAAGATACAGACACACCGAGACATCAGTTAACCTAATTTGTACTTAGGACTCACAGCAATGGAATATTTGACTTGTAGCGTTAAATATTTACTGGATTGGATCCTAAGCTTGAAGTAAATGGTTGGTCCGACATTATCTAAGCAGGGTCCAAGGATCAGTTTGTTTGTGCATAAGTAGTGCACTTCGTACGACACCCTCTCCAGCACTGGACATTTTGTTTCACCTGACACCACTTCGTATGTTTAATAAGCTAGTGGCTGCTAGGGTACCTATTCGTTTCAAAGCTTCCAAAAGTATATGTAGACCATACTACTCCGAAGTTCAGCCTTGACAAAATCTTCCGAGTAAATGTTCCTTCTAAGACATTCTGGGAGAAGGAGAAGACAAGTCGATCCACTTTCCTACCGACGCACGGCTTAAAAACTAACGACGGAGTAGATGGAAGTAGAAGTGTTTTCTCTGATAGACTTACTCTTAGTCTCCACTGTAGCGTATTCTAGGCGGAATAAGTAGCGATTAAAAAGTTCCTATCTTGGCTCAAGGAAAACGTGACATCAAATCCTTGGAATCTTTCTGCAAAAATTGGAAAGTCTCTATTAGAGATAGTGGAGCGAAATCGCCAGGAACTACAGTACCTATATTATCAGGTAAAGATACCTTAGGGATTCCTATCGCTACATCCAAACTTAAATTAAAATTGGATGATCTCGAAAGATCAAACCTCAGCTGGACAAGTAGTATAACATGTCTAGCGACAAAACAGATTTGGCCAAGGCTGCGTCTGAATCGCTCAAAGATTTTGATCCCTCTGAGCAGACTGAGCAGACTGCATATTAACATCATCGTAGGCATCATCACTGGCCATTGTCTAACAGATAAGCACGCAAGTAGGCCTAGTATACATTCAAACGATTCAAACGAGAGGAAGAGGAATCTATTCTCAACCTTCTTAGCCCAATATCACAGCGATGAATAGCTCTACTATCGGTATCAGGTGAAACTCCAGAGGGTGTCGTACGCATCACTTATCCTTGGGCTTTGCTTAGGCGATTTCAGTTCAACTCTTGACGTGAAGTTTAGGATCCAATCCAGTTAGCATTTAACGCTACAAGTCAAATATTCCATTGCTGTGAGTCCTAAGTACAAACTGGGTTAACTGATGTGCCGGTGTGTCTGTATGTATAGTGGAAGAAAACAATTTTTGAACCAAAAAATGAAGAAAAAAAAATACGTATACGCCACCGAACAAGATGTTCCACGAAACTACCACCACCAGTCTAAGTGACCTCTATCTGTGTTTAGTCCCTTCCCTTGCTAAGGCATGGCTCGAAGTCGTGCTTTGACCAAAGAAGGTCGGTCCTTAATAAGTTCTTGGTTTCATTGGATAGTGAGACCTATTAGTTCTGGTTGAGGGATTAATGGGCTCGCACAAGACGATCGACATTTGTAAGTCTTGATCTTGATAAGATCTCAATGGGATTGCAAGGCTGGGCCAAAAAGTTGATTTCATCAGAACTGCGTAGATTTAGGCTAAATAGACTTATTTCGAACCATTTTCTCAGTAATTGCACTTCCGAAGCTCGGTTGAATGACGGGAGTCATTCCTCCTTAATTACTGAGCTAGAATCGACCCTAACGAATCCACAATTGAAAGGCTAATCCAGGTGTCCAGGACCCTACCAAACAAAAGTCTTGTTTTCTTCTTCATTTTTTTATTAAAATTTTTATTCGGATCAACATTTAAACTGTCCAGCTACCCGTAGAGCATCATTTACCAACCGGATGTGTAAGTCAAAGGAGCTGAGTTGTAAGCGATTGGTGCAGCAGCAGCATAGCTGAAGTGAGCTGGTGCAGCCAAAGTCCATGGATCAGCAGCATAGGTTTGAACCAATGGAGTGTGGACGGCCTTAACAATCGGGGCAGCGGCATAGGTCTTCACGATTGGAGCAACAATTGGTTGGACATGATGAGCTGAATTGTGGACAATAGTGGAGCTCTGATGGGACACAGCAGTGGGCACACTCTTGACGATGGCACCGACCTTGGCGAAGGAGTGCTCTTGCACCAGTGGTGCAGAGTACACAAGTGGGGATGATGTAAGGTGTCCTGGACGGGCAACAGCTACAGCGAGGAGAGCAGACAATACCACCTGCGGGAGGAAATGGAAATTAGAATGCTTCTAGTGCTCCCCATTCGATCATACTTACCAACTTGAACATTTTGATTTGATTTTTGTGTCTAGGAGGTCTGTATTGACTGAATGACGAAAGGTTGATTGATGATTTCTACGGAACTCCCACGGCTTTATATATTGAATTTACCTGGCGTAAGGTGCTGGTCTTCTTCATGCCCGGAGGGAGAAAGTAGCTACCGCAAATCCAGTACTCGTAGAAACTCGTTAAATCTGGTAACAGACGACTCCAGGGCAAGAAGTATTACCCTCGAGCTAGGTATATTCTTTCCACTTACCGGTGGCGATGACGCTCAAAAGCGGTTTTCGACTAATGGCTTTCGACAGAGACAAGAGGGAGAACTACTTTTACTTCTACAAAACCCTCTTCTGTCAGAATTTCGTAATGCTTGCCACTACACCATGGAGTCAGTGCTTGTGCAACAAAGAAACATGAAATCGTTTGTGTTTTACTGATCTCGACAACTTTATTTCGCCTTAATACCAACAACCCCACAACCCGTTCTCATTCGACCCGATATTTCAGAACACCCTTCAGAAACTCATCGCACAGCTTCAGTACTTTTGCGTTCACCAAACTGCGTACCGACGGGGACCATACGAAGTCGAAATGGCTAAACTTATCCGCCTCCACCGCATAGACTCCTAAGGTACCTGGCAATTCCTTGTAAAGCCTATGCACCGCCCTTGGACTTGCAATGGCATCTGTACGCCCATAGTGTAGAACGATGGGAATCGTGATCCGTGACAGATTGTATCCGGTTGATTCAGTTCGGTTGTACAGTCGACGATTCCCCTCTAAGCCGTAGTCGTAAGCCACAAAATCTCCGGACTTTAAAATCTGTAGGAAGTGGTCGATCTCTTGGGTGGAACCACCGGCGAGAGCTGTCCCAAGGACTATGGGATCCAGTGACTAAAAGAAAAGCTATCAACAGGTCAAATCATGATGTCGCCGTACCTACTTGATTGTATTGTCCGGATCCAAGGATGCTTGTCATGAACTCCAGGCACTCCGCACTGTTTGTCGATTTGATGGAGCACTTTCGCAAAAGGTCACCCTGGGCGAATATCTCCAAGGACTTCGACTTCTTCTTATCCTAACGAGGAACGGTTTTGTGTTATGAAGTGCATATGTAAGTAGCAACTCCGACTTACCCTTAGGAATCGCTTTACTTCCCTAACAGTGTCTAGGGATACAGTTGTCAAGTTCCTGAGGTAGACAACCGGAGCCAAAGCCTGCATGAGGAGGATACGATCGTTATACTCCGGCCGCATGGCACAAAGGACGAAAAGTGCGGTGGCACCCTGTGAGTGGCCAACGTAGATGATTTGATGAAAAGCCGTGACATTGCGAACATTGTCAATCGCAGCTGAGACATCGTACAAGCCAACTTCGTGGAAACTGAATTTCCAATACAAGGGATCCTTGCTGGTAGTTCCGGTGTGATTACGACTTTGTACAGTGCCCCGGGTATTGATGAGCCAAACATCGAAGTCACTCGATGCCAACTGAAAGGCTAACAAACGAATAAGCCACACAACCAGGGACCATAACTCACCCAAGCTGTTTTCAGTGCCCAGCATCACGAAGCTCAGCGACGAGGTCAAGAGCCCGTGAACTAGTAAAACTGGCTGATGTCCTGGCTTTGGAATCCTGTACAGGACTATAATGTACCCATCTTCTGTGGTGACCTCGTGGATTTCGCACGGGTAGCTCGCCTTCCTTATCCACTCCTCCTGCATAGAGATTCAGAGTGGAACAATGGCTATGTAACATGGTGCTTACCGCTGTGAACTTGGCCTGTTTCTCGACATCCTTGTCATAGTGATCGACCTTTCTGCGGAAAATGTTCCATGTCCAGGGGATGTTACTCCTGCCCTGGGTGATGTTGGAAATGTTTGCAAATAGCAGACAGATGCGAATGACTAGTTTCGAATTGATTTCGAAAAGCATTTTGCACTCACGAGGGGGATTGATGCTGGAAATGAACCTCTGGACAGTAATTTACTTTATCGGATTCGGTGGTTACGGTTGATGGCTGCATAATTATACTTAATCGTTCGATGGCAACACAGAGATCGAACAAACTAGATTGTGGTACACACAGAGGCTTGATTGTTTAATGTGCTTGGTAGGTGCGCGTACCATAACTAGAACAAGTGCAAGTGGCTGGTTTTTCAATAAGGACATAACAATTGTGTATTTCAATAAAATACAGAATTATTGAGATATTGGACGGAAATTTACTTCATTTATAGCACACATATTGCAGTTTAAGTTAAATATTCAAACTTGTTCATACAACTACCATGAATATGTTTGGCACGATCGATTATTTGGGAGCCAATTTTCCACGACTCTTCCACACATATCGACCGGAACATTGGCAATTTAGTGTTCAATTTTATTCCAGAGGACCGTAACGTAGTTGGCATAAGCCAACAGCTCTTAAATAGAAATCAAACGGCTTTATATCGCAGTGGATCAGACCAAATCCTGAGACATACACGATTATCGAACTTCCGCTTCAAGAGGTCAATTGTTCGACTAGATGTGTGGCATGTGGCACCATCTTATTGGAACCACATATCAAATGATCAAGAGTTCTGGAGTTAACTTGATCCTTTAAGGCTGTTGAGCAAGATTTTTACCCAAAATTTGCCACAATGTGGACTGTGAGATTCCCAATTCCTGCGATCACCGTGGAATCGACTGATTTGGCTCATTTGGAATTGAGCCACTTACGGCTGCGATATTTTGGGTACGTTGACTCACTGATACAAATATATTTGATAGTGAATATAATGCCTCCACGTTATCCATTATAGCACGTAAATCAGGCTGTTGGGGCTATTATAACCACCGAAAGCTGGAGTAAACGCGTTAAAAGTCGTGACCATCGTCACACAAGTTTGGTAGCAATCTTTAATCATTTCCAAATGTTGCTCATTGATGAGCTTTGTTGCAAAAAAAATGTAACTTTTGGCTAACATTTTGATGTAAACAAATCGTAAAAAGAGTTTAAGAATGTTTTTTTATAAAAATACAAAGTTGTCATGTCTTTATTGAAAAAACCTTTACAGCGTCTAAGATACCTGAATTGGTCGATCCTTCGTTGGTCATTAGGCAAGTATACCTCTCTTTTCAAGGGAATATCTATGCCACCAGCTACAGCTGACTATATTCTAAAGATTAGATGAAGGGGTCAGAGAATCTGCATCTGTAGCGACAGTCAGGCTGCGCTCTAGACCTTGCTTATTTCTGTAAGCAGTTCGAGGATGCAACAACTCTTCAAAACTGAACTTTTTGTCTCTTGCCCAAGTCCCAAGTAAAAGAGATCTCCCATGCGATAGCCAAGCAAGACTTTGGCTATAATTTTGGGAGGGGACTTCCCGCGTCCTCCGTCAGGACCTTCATTGACGATTCGATTTCTTATGAGCACAATTCTGTTTCCCGATACTGCAATGAGCCTTTTCTATCAGAGAAGTCCTACCTAGGATGGTCAAGTCATGTACGAGGAATGCGTCATTCGGAGAATTTTCAAACTATTCCTGAAATGTAGGCTCGATCAAGTGGACACTTCCAACTCAATCAACTATTGATTGGGTAAATTAAGGCTCCGCTCTACATAGACTATAGCGACACCTGCGCAAGCAAGTATAAGTGTGTCGCTAAAAAATTTAGACGAAAAGAGCTCCATTGTGAATCCATGGATCTTGCCAGCTTGGCTAACCAGGGACTAATAAAGTCTTGCTCATAGCATTGAATATTTCAACCAGGACAACCGCACAGTGATCTCCGAGCCAAAGAAGTTGCCCTTCCAATTTACAGCTTGGAAATGTAGACTGGAAATGTATCTGATACTCAATCTGTTAAGAGTTGTAGTACGTAGCGACTGGAGTACCAAACCTTCCTACCTATGGTGCCTACTTTTGCAAACTATCCACATTTTTTCATTAAAGTTCGCGAAACCATTTTAAGCGTTGAGGGCCATTTCTGGCTCAGTGACTCAGAGCTAAACGAAGGCTTTAATGAAATATCAGCAGGTGCACCCACTGTTGACTTGGGAGACAGTTTAATGTGGGTTTCTTGCTCGATGGTACCTTGGCCCATACATCTTCCTCAAAGATACGGCTGTACAGTCCTACCGGCTTATATGTAAGTTGAACTTTGTCTATCCTTCATTGTGGTCCCCCACGTAGTTAAGTCCTTTAAGCTCTCAGGGCCGCCAATTTGTTCGGAATACTGCGACGCGTTTGAACTGCCTCCACCTCATGCCCACAGAACTCGATTCCTCCTTGACTCTTCTGCGTTACGGTTCCCTAGTCCCTCCCCTTGTTCTGCCTACTTGAGTGAGTAGATTCCACTGCAGGAATGGCGACTGGTCTTCCTGGGAGGTGCTGTGCGAATTCGGAAATCTATTGCTCGTTGGAATTCGAGATCAGTACTCTAGCGAAACGTTCTCTCCACCTAATGAGCTGGTCCTCATTCGATATCAGGACGTTACCGTCTAAACTTTGGTTCTATTTTCGATCGCAAAAGAGCTCCTTTAGATAGTCCTACTGTCCCACCTCCTTGCCGCTTCCTCCGCCTCTGAAGCTAGCGTTTACACTGCGCTGTACTACCTTTTTCTTCGCTCAGTATTGGGTTCCAAATCTGGTCCTCTCCATTGCATTCCGAGCTTTGATAGCTGTATGCTCACTGATCCATCTCCAGGAGTGGCTCTTCCGCCTCCTATTGACATACAAAGGTGCTTGCCCCAGTTGCAACAACATTTCTCACCGCATTCCAAACTGACTCTACCTCTGCCATTCCTCTTACAATGTTGATACAACTATTAACCACACTCCTCGCATTTTTTCAACTCGTTTTTTATTTGTAATTAACGAAATGTTTAACAATTTGCATATTTCAACAACTAATACTAGACTGTCCTACTGCCCGTCCGGTACGAAGAGATTACCAAGCAGCAGCAGAGTTGTAAGCAATTGGCTCAGCAGCAGCGTAACCGGAGTGAACTGGTTCGGCTGCAGCCCAGGAATCGGCAGCTTCATAAGTGTGAACCACTGGGGTGTGCACGGTCTTAACAACTGGAGCAGCGGCATAGGTCTTCACAACTGGAGCAATGATGGGCTCGACATGGTCTGTGTGGTGGACAATGGTGGAGCTCTGGTGAGACACGGCAGTTGGGATGGTCTTCACGATGTCACCAACCTTGGCGAGTGAATGCTCCTGAATGATTGTCGGGGCTGAGTATACGATTGGTGATGATTCGTAGTGTCCTGGACGGGCAGCAGCTACAGCGAGGAGAGCAGTCAATACCACCTACGGGAGGAAGTAGAAATTAGAATCCTTGGAACGCTCGCAGTCCGATCCTACTTACCAACTTGAACATTTTGATTTGGTTTTTGTGTTTAGAAGGTCTGTGTTGACTGAATGCAGAAACGCTAATTGATGATTTGACCTGAACTCCATTTGCTTTATATACCCATTGAGGGTCGAAGGTGGTTCAGGTAGAAATTTGCGTCAAGTGAAAGGGTCTGTGCAGAGAAAGCTGGGAACGGAAAAACTCGATTAGAGTTGTCAACCCAGTTCGCATTATGTGACCTAATTGCAACAAGTGCGGCACAGGTGTAATATATAAAGCCAGTGTCACCAGGGTCAAGTCATCAATTCATTCCTTCAGTCAATCAGTGCAGACCTACGAAACTCAAGTCAACATGTTCAAGTTGGTAAGTTGGCAGAGTCTTAGATTTCTGAGGAGATACTCATGCTAGCTATCTTTTCCATTAGGTGGTACTATCTGTTCTCCTTGCTGTGGCTGTCGCTCGTCCAGGACACTACGAATCATCACCAGTGGTCTACTCAGCTCCGACAATCATTCAGGAGCATTCACTCGCCAAGGTTGGCGACATCGTTAAGAGTGTACCAACTGCTGTGTCCCACCAGAGCTCGACTATTATCCACCACACAGACCATGTTGAGCCCATCATTGCTCCAGTTGTGAAGACCTATGCCGCTGCTCCAGTTGTTAAGGCTGTGCACACCCCACTGGTTCACACTTATGAGGCTGCTGATTCCTGGGCAGTAAGTGAACCAGTTCACTCTGGTTATCCTGCTGCTGAGCCAATTGCCTACGAAACAGCCACTTTGGCTCATGCTGCCAGTTGGTAATTCATGTTGCATGGGTAGTCCCATAGTTTAAATAAAATGTTAGACATAAAGATTTGTGTCTATTTTTTATCTGAACGAGGTTGGTGTGAGTTGAATGGGAGCAGCCTCCGCTAGCTCGTGAATAGATCGTTACTTCAGGTCCACCATTGTGCACCAAACGGTTCTAAGCTTTCACTTGGATGTGCGAAAGCGAAACATTCTAGGGATGATAGCTTCCGAGATCCACAACAGCGCAAGATATCTAGGACTCGTTCTTGATAAAAAAATAAATTGATCTGGAGACCTAGCATTGATGAAAGACTTAAAACTGGACTGGAGGCTATCCTTAATCTACTACCGCTGGACAACTTCGTTCAACATTCGGCAGCAGCTGGTGCCCTAAGAATAAGTCAGTCAGAAACTTGGAGACGTAATATAAAGGGTCATTCCATGGTCCTGGAAAAATACATAGGAAATGTTCATACCAAGGACTATCTCACTCCATACCTAGACTTTAAGAGACCCTTTACAAGCTCGTTCCTGAGAAGAGAAAAATAAAAAAGTGGTCAGACTACCAGTGCACGTACCACCTACGTCAAATGGAATCCAAGCTTGTGAGGTGCTATCATGAAAAGCTTAACAACGTTGCCCTCTGCTGGATCCCTGGACACGAAAATAAATCAGGTAAGGGAAGGCTACCGAATCAGCCAGAATAGGTTCAGAATCTACATCAGAACAGGTAGACACCTCGAGTAGTAGTAGTACTAGCCCTTTCCGCAGCTCTTCTGTTAGGTGTTGTTCCAGTCTCTGTGAGGATTGTGGCGAAACGACTTAGTTTTTGACCAGTTGGGGGTAGGATGTCCAGAAAATCTGCACCCAAACTCCACGATCTTAAGGGGTATAGTGTTCCGTGGCTTGTCGACGGCGACTTTGGGCCAACTTGTACAGAACAAAAGAAAAGTTGTTTGCTTCTTTCAAGGCAGCATGTTTGATACTATTGGGGAGCACGATTCTTATTGATCCTCAAAAAAGGGGATACTCTAGGCTACGCCATCTACACCAGAGTAGGTCTCCTCAACATCGTCTATCAGTGCGGTTTTAGGATAGAAAAGTCAACAACTAATCTGCAAACTTTTTAAAATTCATTTTCCAATCAACGTCCAAGAGTGTTCAAGACACACTCTCTCTAGGCTTAGGTTGCGTTCGAAGGCTGTAGACAAGCGAAGACTATGTAACTCCTTCCAATCGCTGATTCTTTTTGCATTAAGAAGACAACTGAGCCATCTCTCGAACTAGATCCTGATCATCTCAGTCCTGCTCTACGGGTCAGAGCCATGAGATTGGAAAAATTCTTCAGGGAATTCCTGGCCTTGTTTGCATAGACCGAGGCCGAAAAACGAAGGCTTTGAGAACTCTACCCCACCATCAAACTACAGCCCCCTAAGTTGGGAGCACTCAAGATAGAAAGGTGCATCAGTAGATGAAGGTGATGCTGCCAATTGTAAAGAAACCTCAACCAACTTGATCTGCTAAACTAGAGGCTGGCAGGTTGGTTGTCACTCAGTGGTGTTCAATCATTACGTCTCCCAGTTCGATGTCCCAACATGAGATCCAATCAGTGCCTGGAATCCGATGACTGAAAGCCAAACACAGTAATTAAATCCATCAGATTGAACTTTTTTGTATTTCTCTTAGCAATAGTAAAACAAAACAAAAAACAATCAACAAAAACTCGGTCCAACGACCCGTCCCTTCAGGAGTCTACCACGCGGAAGCATACGAAAGTGGAGCAGCTTCAGCGTAAGAGTAATGAGCCGGAGCAGCAGAGTACGTCGTGTACAATGGAGCCTCGATGGTCTTCAGCTCGGGTGCAGCATAGGTCTTGATGATGGGTGCGGCATGATAGGTCTGCACCAAAGGAGCAGCGTAGGTCTTAACCACTGGTGCAACAATTGGTTCCACATAATGAGCATGATTGTGCACAACAGTTGAGCTTTGATGCGAGACCGCTGTGGGCACACTCTTGACAATAGATCCAATCTTAGCGTAGCTATGCTCCTGCACGATGGGAGTAGAGTACACTACTGGAGATGCTTCGTAGTGTCCTGGACGGGCAGCAGCTACAGCGAGGAGAGCAGACAACACCACCTGTAAGCAAATGGTTATGTAACTTCCTTGTGGGTGGAGCGGCGGCGGCAGGTGCACTTACCAACTTGAACATTTTGATTTCTGTGATTTCGTCTATTTGGGCTCTAATGACCCAAACACCGCAAGACTACCACAAGAAATCTCCGTGAGTCACGAACACGAACAACGAGAAACGAGAAATAATCTTTTCGGTCGACCAGGTACCTACCAGGTGTACCTCTACCTCTTGGTGTACATAGTTGGCCGACGCATGATCGGCTACGTGCGTTACACCATTGCTGGCCGTGAAAACAATTTCAGGTACACACTATTCGCGGACATTGCACGCAAGATGCAAGTAGCTATGGTGATCTCGGGATCTCGGACGAGAGGAATGTTGCGTGTTTAAGGTAAAGGTCTGGTGTTTTTCATTAACGCGTATCTCTTGGATAATCGACCGCTGAAGTGGAGCAATGTAAGTGTGCCAGTGATTGCAGTGCTGAGATGGAAAAGATACAGGTAATTGGGATGTTGTGTTACCTTAATGTGCACTAACTGCTGGGGAGAGGGTGCAAGCAAGAATAAAGTGCCCATTACCCCGGAGGGTATCGATCGAATTGATTGGATCGTTTGAGATTCTTACAACATTTACCACTGTGAAGCGAGCTATTGGACAGATTGCCAGATTGGGAACGTAGAGGCTAAGCTATAAACGCTAGAGGGACTCTAGCTTACTTTCATCATGGACGAGAAAGGATGCAAACTACTGGGAGGGAGAACATTTCTAAATAGCTGTACCGATGTCACCTTTAAAGATGTATAGTCCATCCCTAGTGAACTTACTACGTCCTTTTCTTAATGACGAAGAGTTTAGTTTGTCTTTGAGTATCTCAGTCCTCAGGTCACAATAACCTGATGGAGTCATGTATGTTAATGGTTAGCAAAATACCTTTAAAGGTACATGTCTCCAGTGTCAGTTTCCTCCGATAAGTCAAACCTGATCTATGTAAAGAGACTTAGACTAGAGGTTCTTGGCAGTAGGGGCAATAGCACCAGCTTCACACAGTTTAGCTTACCACCGTTGAAAGCAAAGCCTCATATTCTCCGGTACACAGTCTTATAGCTTGACCTAGACGCACCCAAGCAACTACCAAGGAACCTTAATTCTAGAGGAGCAAAACCGAGTATAATGGTCAGTATTGACTGGAGGAGCTCGTCCGTTTAACTTTAACAAGGTCTAGAACGGACATATCTTTATATGATTTCCAATAGGGACATAACAATTTTGTATTTTAAGTCAAAAGCCCCCTTTAACATTTTGTATGATCTGTCAATACCGAAACATCAGCCAAGTTTTACATTTTGATTATGCTGTAGTTCATGAACGATAAATGTTTAAAAATTACTAAAAATGGTTGGCGAAATTAACAGCGTTTTCTCCAATTTTTGGTCCTAAAAATCGTCCCATCAGCAAGCTGTGTGTGCTATAATGGATCAATTTTCGTTTCGTTGAATGTGTTTCACAGAAATTGGGAATCACTCACTGCACATTGTACCAAATTTTGCATAAAAATCCTGGCCTACACTCTTATAAGATCAAGTGGATCGTATTTTCACTTCGATGAAACTGATCAGTCAATGGAGTTCGCTTTCTTCCCATGTAGGAAGGCTGTTTTTGACCAGAAATGGATGGGCTTGACCTCAGTGATATGTGGTTCCAACAAGATGGTGCCACGTGCAACAAAGTTGGTCAAGCAATTGACCTATTGAAGGAGAAGTTCCGGATGAATGGCCACCTCACTCATTCTGCTGAACTAGTCCTTTGAGAAACTAGGAGTGGACAAATCTGTTTGTTTTACATCTTTTCTTCTTTTTAAAAGTTGATCCAAATTGTCATCTGATCTCGAAATCCTTTCTACTCAGAGATTCTAGGGTTCATTGTGACTTTATGACAAAGGTTATGGGAACCTATTTTACATACGAATACTAGTTTAGTCTTTGACTCAGAATTTCCTACCAAAGTCGACTATCCTTGACTTCTTTATCCTTAGTGTATTCTTCAAGAAGCTGGAACCTGGACATTGAGAAGACAACGTTCCTCTAAAGTGACCAGTAACAGTGCGGTTCCTCTTCATATCATTGGATCCAATTTGCCGATCCGGCAAGTCTGCTTATTGCTGCAATGAGTAAGTGAGGATCTATCTGAACCTGGTAGTATGAAATTTTTGGTGATAGCTCTCCACATTCGCTTGCATAACACAAAATCAAAATATCTGTACAAAACTGAAGTTCTTGTCCATAGCGAGACTAAATCGGTCCTATAAGCCACAAATCGTTCTTCTCTGCTAAGTTGTGAGGCTTTGTAAACTTTTTTAAAGGGAAAACCCACGGAGAGAGTAAAAATATTCCGCCTTTCCTAAATTTTGTTACATCAACGACATCTATTGCTCAGTTTGAGATTCACGAAAGTATTTCCAGACAATCCTGGACTCTGAAGTCCTCTAGACCATTTGCCTTTATGTCTTTCTAATATGTTATGCTTGGTGGACTTGAAAGTTCTACTTTATGTCTATTCTAACAGATAGACAGAGATAAAGAAATGGTGACAGAATAGACCCTTGAGGCAGGTCATGTTTGTTCACATTCCTTCCATTCCTCAACTTCTTTAATAGATTCAACTCACAGTTCCACTCTGTCAATCACTGACCCAGAGCACTTATAAGTACACTACTCCATTCCAAAGCGCATATTTCATCTACGAGTTCCATTAAAGTTATGCCACTGGTATGTGCCATGTCAGTGAATGCAATCTGTCGGATACACAGGCACAGTTTCGAAAACTTGTATCTTGCACTAATGCATTAGTTTTTAAAAAGGTGATCACTTACTTTAATAAGGTCTCTGAGTCTAGTCCACATTATGGTGTCAAAAACCAGAACGGGAAAGTGACCTCGTAGAGTTTTTTTTAGCCAAAAATAAAAAAGTCTGCAGATAATAATGGTTAACCTGTATTTGTTTGACTGAATTGTAGACGGAATTGTAGACGGAATTGTAGACCTCATGGTAGTTAAACTGCATTAGGAAATGCGAAGTACTTGCAGCGTATACCTTTGATGTACATTGCTCCACATAAGCTGGTTGGATTGGGTGGTTGTCCCCACTCAGGAAAGACGCAACCAGAGGAAGGCCCACTGTGGTCCCACTATCCAAGTTAGTCTATCGAGTTTTGTAATTCTTCTTAACTTTGGCAAACTGAGCCATATCTCAATGTCTCTCTCGTCTTAGAGAGGATCAAACAGGTCAGGTTGATGTAAATGAGAGCGCAACCCTTCCTGATCCTGCCCCTAACCTTTGGGGTAATGACAATTTCCTTGATTGGAAGTGGTACTGAATTGAATACACTTGAACTACGCTGGGAATCTAGAGCTTTCCGGTACCGAAGAGTCGAAGAGGAATCCTGGCAAAGGGAACTAAGCCAAGCGGAAGAAGAGCATCTAACAAAGCTGATCCAACCTTTCCTTAGTGAAAAGTGCTTTACATATTTCATATCATGACTAGAGAATATCTCAGGTAAAGTCGTTGAAAGTAGATACATAGGTACATAGGTTGCTGTACATGGCTACAAAGTTTGTATCTTTGGTATAGCTAAACAGCTGCCCTGAACCTCTCCGATGTTGTCATAAATTTTAGGATTTTTTGGTACTGGCTGTCCTGACAGGTCACTTAGGCTTAGGGATTCGTATAGAAAATGAGATGTGCTCTTTTCTGCCACTCTCTTCTCTTCGCCACAGCTTCGGTAGAGGTCCCCACTGTCTAGTCACATTCATCCTCAGTGGGCCCCCAACAGGTTGTGGCTGGTAAAGATCGCTGAGAGGAGCACTGGATTGGGTCTGTTAAGAGCTGGGATTTGCTTGGCTTTGGCATTTTTTGTTTTCTAGAGTTTTCGGGAGACCTATAGTGAACTCTCATTACTTAACATCGACTTCCTCTATAAGGTAGAACCTCAGGGGTTCAGGCACCGACTTGGAGTGCGCAACTGGAGAGGCTTGTTAGTTGAGCCCCCCGGTTCATCATGAGCTGTAGCGCCATCTAACTAAGTATGAGTCGTTAAAACAGAGGTAACGACTATTGCCAGGTCTTGTTCGGGCTGACTTCTTGCTTGTTCGTTTCTTAGTACTGCCTTAGAGGACTATATAGTGGGCGCCTTTGGAAGTACTTCCGCTTGAAACACACTGCTTTGGTTTGGAAAACTAAATCTGCGTGCATATTCGGGTTCAGATGAGTACATCCAGAGCCCATGCCATCGCCAGTTTTTGACTCGTCTTGAGGTCATTATTTGGTTGAGGTTGATGGCCCTGCCGTTTATACACTCCTCTCTTGAAGGGAAGATTATTTCAACGTTTAGGCTGACTTCGTCGGATGGTGATATAGAATCTGTTTCGGTACTCAAGTGTGGCCATCTCACTATAGTTTGGGGAATTGTTTTAAACGTAGGTACAGCTGGATCAGTATTGTTTCGAGGGTTACAGTTGGTATGGTTCTGGAGGCACTTGTACCAGTAAACGTTAATCTTGTTAGCTTCGTCAGTGTTTTCAGTTACATGCCACCAGACTGGGAATGGATCTGATAATGGTTGTGTGCATCAAGTAGATGATAGCAGGCTCTAACTCCCGTCTGTAACCAAAGATTTTGCTGCACTTATAGAAGACTAAAGATGCCTTTCTGACGTGTTTTCTGTCCAGTTAGTTTGCGGCCCAAGTATCTGCTCATATCTCGTATCCGTCCTATGAAATCCAGTCGAAAGTAAAGAAATGTTGTCGAGTATCCTCAGCTAAGCTAAGTCCATGAGCATCCCCCTGATATCCATTTAGTTAGCAACCTCATCCTTCGAAGACTTTTATAGTATAAAGGACCCTACGTTGCCATTCAGTTCATCAGTCTTAACAAGATCCTCTTCCAAGCGAATCCGGCCATAGATACATGTAAAAGCTGGCCGTATGGACATGAGGAATGTTGCCTTTACCATCTCCTGAGTTTGCATCAATTCATTTAGGAATTTAGGCTGTTGTTCGTTACTGGTTTACGCCGTTGGATACCATTCGACGACGCACGCCTTGTGACCCAGTAACGACCTGACCTCCTCTCCCATCAATCAAAAGTCTGCCAAAATGACAAAACAAAACTTACTTACTTCACCCCCATCGCGTAAATCATCGTTTTAACGATGAAATTGCAAATAGTCCGCCAAAAGCCAGTCCATCAACGCCTGTTTGCCAACAAAACTCATCGACCAGCCGAAGTGCTGATTGAGTAAACATGCCTCTGAGCCCCATGTGCTCATGTCCAGAGGTCTAAGTGAATTATTTTAATTAAAAGACCAAATATTTCATTGAATTTTGTAACAACAAACGCGTACACAGAGAGAGACAGAGAGAAACAGCCAAAGAATGGGCGATTCCATGAACTTCGTGAACCATGTCTGCACCTCGGAGCTAAGCCAAGCTCAAAAGTAAACGAAAAAATCGCTCGAGACAATAAAGCCAAATTCACGGCCACGAAGAGTATCCGTGTGTGCAGTCTCGGAACGGAATTCGCTTGGTATTGGGATTTGCAAAGAAAAGATACATTTTTTTTCTATTTTGTATAAAAGCTTTGCACTGATCTGGTGAAGACATCAATTAACAGTTCAACTCAGTCAACACAGACCTCCAAGACAGAAAAATCTCAAATCAAAATGTTCAAGTTGGTAAGTCGAAGGATCACAGCTACATACTATGGATACAGCAGAGGGATTGTAATTCTCTCACTTTTACCCAACAGGTGGTGTTGTCTGTTCTCCTCGCTGTAGCTGCTGCCCGTCCAGGACTCTATGAATCATCTCCAGTAGTGTACTCAGCTCCAATCGTACAAGAGCACTCGTTTGCCAAGATCGGTGCCATCGTGCAGAGTGTACCCACTGCTGTGTCTCATCAGAGCTCAACTGTTGTCCACAATTCGGCTCACTATGTCGAACCAATAGTTGCCCCGGTTGTCAAGACTGTCTACAGTCCTTATACCTATGCTGCTGCTGCTCCGGTTCACTACACATATGCCGCTGCCGCTCCAGCTCATTACACCTATGCAGAGGCTGCCCCAGTGGCCTACGCTTCGTCGTGGTAGATTCTTGACGGGCAGTTGGACTGACGTTAATTTGACTGATAGTTGTACAAAATAAATAAAAATTGTATAAATCATCGAAACGAAATCACGCATTTTGATTGGGTTCTTGGAACTGTGGCCGTCGATAGTCTTAGCCTCCTTTCCGAAACAATATATCAAGCTGAAGGCATACTTCACGCTTCATGCTTCACTCAACTAGAAAGGTTATTGTTCTGCAATTGTCTATTCGACGGTAATGGGCTTGCCTTACAGGTGTTTTACGTCATTGGTTCTATTGAGACATGTATCTTACTGAAGTTAGTGAAGGTACCTAAAAGGCAGGCTAACGTGTAAAGGCACGAAATGTTACCATAGCTGGTTACCTAAGGCTGTCGATAAAAAAAATGTGAAAGTGGCAGTCATGAAAGGATTTAGGATGATTCTTTAGATAAATCTTCTCAAGTACGTCGAACATTTTTAAAGAAAGATGTACCGTAGCTAGCCTTCTTGCCCATCCCTTGCAGGTAATCTAGCAGACGAACGCCTTGAAAAACTTGACGATTTCAACATTATTTATTAGTTCAAGTGGGTTCCAGGTTCAATACCTAGACAATAACTAAAATTTCTTTCACAGCCAACCCTCTCGCGAACGTTTGACTAACATGCGAGAGTACATCTCTCATGAGAAAGCTTCTCAAATAACAAATTAATGTCGGATACGACATTAAGCAGTAGCGTCCTACCACTCGTGTGAAGAATATAGCACGCACAACACGAATGGTTGTGAGAAGTTAAGACCTGGGTCCCTTAGACCTGTCGCACCAAACATTTTGTGGAGCAGAGATTTCTTCAAAAACATTGAAGAGCTCTAGACAGACTTTGGACAATTGTCCTCGCTTTCAAACCACATCTTCAGTGAATGGACTGGGAGGGTTAATCCTGATGTTCCACAGGGGACACATATTAGCCCTAAGCTCGATACTCAGACTGTTCATGTATTCACTGAAAATGTCCAAAGAGATGAAACAAAAATCAGCGTCGAATATTCAGGAATGAAACAGATTTAGGAAGGACCAGGGCTTGGCTTTCTGTTTCCATTCTCATATGTGGGACCTACATAGATAGTTTTAGGTTAGAGTGCATATCTGTATATGTATCCAGGCACACTTAGACCAATAACCACTGTGATGCTATGGATAGCGCCATTTGGGTATCTGGGACTATTTAAGCCAAGCGGAGGGTCATGACGTTAAATAACGCTCGTTCGACTAAGCTGTCTAAAGCTAAAGGAAGTAGAAAACAGTTTCTACCTGCTGCTTATCCCTTCAGATATTGCAGAAGTCGTGTGAAAAGAGGATGAACCTTTTGGCAAACTGGACAGTGTCCAGTAAGAACACCGATAATGAACTAGATCAGTGATCGCTTCTATAGACAATTTGGAACTACGTTTCAGATCAAAGGTAGCCCTTGCATGTAGGGAAATTTTCCCATCCACAGTGGTACAGTCTACAGTAAACGCATCCAGGCTGAGCATACCCAAGCTCCGCTATTCAAGCAGAACCCTGTGGGTCAGGTCAAACCTAGATACTCTGTGCGAGCCCATCAACCTTCCACTTACAGACCTAAGAACACGATCCGAAGGATTTGACGGATTTCATAAGTCTGGGACTCATTCATGGGGAAGTGAACTGGACTATCTTCAGAACTTCGTGTGGAAGATTCAGAAATTGGGAAGAAAATCAATGATCAAGGAGTGGCCTTCATGGTAGTTAGAAGCACTGTGAGACAGATAAATCGATGCTTTCTGACCTTAGTTTCTGTTCACGCAGATAATCCATTACCCTGGACGTTCCATTATCCTAGTACGTCCAAGTACCGTCCCTATCCCGAATATTTGGAATACTGTCTTCAATTTGGTGATACATGAAGTACACTAAAACATTCGAGCTATTAGCCGTATTCAACTTTAGCCTCAGCATGTACTATATTTTAACGGCTTGACATTTCGATATGCTTAACTAGGGCTCCGTTTAGAAATAAGTTTTCTTGGAGTCTAACCTACATTAGACGAAATATTTTACTTTTCTACTTCAAAATTCCATCAGAATACACTATTGTATAGCTGAAGTCCTACAACCCAACCTTGCGGCACTCCCTCCGTCTTCTTTTGTTGATGTGAGCCATTGCTTAAGACTTTCATTCATCAATACGCATTCTCTGCATCCTCTAGAGACCCTCAATATATGTCCCAGTTCACGAAATTCAACACATTTTTGACCCCAAGCTTGGCTCCTCTTTCAATAGTTTGTCTTCCTTATGATCCCTGAAGCATATGGCATCGTCCGTACTGAAGTTCCCCAAGGCACCTAGTCTTGTTTTTCACCCTAAATTGTGGCATTCTGAGAGGTTATTCAGACACAATTCCTCTTCTAGCCACTACGGTATGCGCAGTCTTCAATCACATAATAGTAGGTCATAGGCACACATTCAAAGCTTACCTTGGTTAGAAGCAGAGACTGTTTTCCATATCTGTTGAATCCAAATTGCTCTGAGGTTCCTATCTGGTGTAGCAACGAGCCCTACAGTGCAGGTAAAGACACTTTTGCAAGGGGGAAGTACTGTCTTTTAGTGACAAGTCGGGTATTAGTAACTTAGACTCATTACTTGACTCCGATTCTCAAGGAATCGGACGTGAGACTTCTTGTTGATTCTCAGCAAAGCTACAGCACACTACAGTACCTTCTCCCAACCACTTTCTCTGTCAAATCTGGAAATGAAAAGAGGACGGCTCCCTGCCTTGATTCCTGCTTTCACTATTCCATACTATTCCCATGAAGCGTTCCGCTGTCCTTTGTCTTGCTAGTTCCTCCGCTGATTTGTTGCCTGGCCACTTAAGGGAAACTCAGTTCATTGAGTTTCTATGAGCATTCCTATACCAGTTTGGATGGTGACAGCTCTAATGCCTGACTGACTATCTGACAGTGTTACTGAGTCACAATTCCAGGAATATTTTTTTTCAAAATTGCATTTATGGAGGATGCCGGTACTCTTGCCCATGGCCTGCCTCAGTTCTTGACCCGTTCGTGTTCCTTTCATTGTATAGTTCCGAGATACCTATGTAGCTCCAGTAATTAGATGCGATTTTTCTGGAGGCCTATTCTAAGATCCTTGGGTTTTCCTTTGTGCAGCTGGTGTGGTTCCTCATTAACATTCCACCTTCTGTACAACTGATAGTAACTTCTCGACCCCATACCGGATTCATTGCATTCACTCTCCACCAAAACATGTACTGGTTTGTAGAGGCCAATATTTGACCATGTTGGCCATGTTTTTCCAAAATCAAGACACGAATACCTTTCGTTAATGAAACAACGTCGGCTTATCGCGCCTGATAATTGCGTTCAACGATTGCAGTGACAATGGCTTGCTTCCGATGGATCGAGTGGCAGTCTTCTTGACACTACCCGTTACTGAATGTTTTTATCATTCACAGCCAATACGGAAACATTTGAGTTTAAGCCAACTCTAAGCCTCCAGCAAAATAACAACATACCCTTCAGAGTGCTATGGTACGGGGCTACTGAATGTAGGTCATTATGTACACATTTTCGAATGCACCACTTACCGCAAAGGTTGGCTAATTGTTGCATTTAAATATTTTGACCAACACTACGTACTGTTCCTGTGTGCTAAGACCACGTTCAGCATCTGTACAATCCTCATGAAATATTTCAAGACACGTTGAACTCTCGAATCCAAATGATACAAGGAAATCCAATGAATCGATTGGCACACCTGGCACAGCAGCCACAAAGTACCGGTACACGCCCTACATCGCATAAAACCACAATTTTCACGGTCACCACGAAGAGAACCACAAAAGTGGCGGCTTCGCCATCCATACACACACCGCCAACCAAATTGTGGCCAACAGTGTCCGGTAGCCGACAAAATGAAAGAAAAAAAAGTAAATCTTACCAAGAAAACGTTGGTATTACAATTAACCATAATGGAGTGCTCACTCCATTTCACATTGTGACGCAATAGCTTGGACCACATGTGCACTTGGACATGTATCTACGTACGCGCGCCCCTCCTCCAGCCTTCCGTCGTGAATCGAAAGCAAAAGTAATTTTTTCGACACTGACCGACCGACGGTGTAGTGTATAAAAGCTAAGCCCCGCCGTGTAAGCAGCATTAGTAATCCATTTGTTCTTCAGTCAACACAGACCTCCTAAACAAACAAACAAATATCTCAAAATGTTCAAGTTGGTAAGTTGCCCTCAAGTTGGCCAAAGGATATCTGAGAGGATTTTAACCATTTTTTTTTCATTTCGTCCTGATAGGTGGTGTTGTCTGCTCTCCTCGCTGTAGCTGCTGCCCGTCCAGGACTCTATGAATCATCCCCATTGGTGTATTCTTCACCAATTGTGCAAGAGCACTCGCTTGCCAAGGTTGGTGCCATCGTCCAGAGTATACCAACAGCTGTGTCCCACCAGAGCTCGACTGTTGTCCATAACTCAGCTCATGTTGTCGAACCAATTGTCGCTCCAGTTGTGAAGACCTATGCTGCTGCACCAATCATTAAGACTGTTCACGCTCCATTGATCCAGTCTTATGCTGCTCCTTTGAGTTTGGCTGGCTCAGCACACATCGGTTTGGGCTCTCCTCTGGCCTACTCAGCTCCTCTTTCCTACGGACATGGTTGGTAAACTCTTCGGTACGGGTAGTTGGACAGTTTACATATTATTATTGTTGAACAAATGAAAGTTGTTAAAAAAAAATTAAATAAAAACAAAAAAATGAATTGAAACGATATTTTGAACTTTTTTTTATTAATTTTACCAAAGCCTGTGCTGCCAGCCTTAAGTTGAGTTCCATTCTGTCAGCCATTTCCAAATGGCAATGTTTGCCATCCCTGCACATGACTTTTGAGGCTGGTCAGTCTTAGATTCAAGCCAGATACATCAAGGAACAAGGAGGAGTTCTATCTCCCTTAATGTGGACCCTTGTTGCGGTGAGTTACTTGAGAATTGAACGAGCCATGGCTCCAACTGTCAGACCTGTGCTGATGACATAGTTAGTATTGCCAGAGGTAAATTTGAGGAATCCTTAAGGCTGTCGGGGACAATTCCTGGGACTAAACCTGGACACAAAACTCATCAGAGATCGTCTGAAGAGTTACACGAGCTCTAATGATTTTGCGGAGCCTTGTGAGTCCTAGAAATCTAGTCCAACCATTTCCAGATCTAAAATATTTCGAACTCTTTGTTCAAATCCTAGATACTCACAGCAACACTGGTACGGAATTTCCTGTGTCCACTCCTCACAGGGAAGCAGCAGCTAGGCTAGTTTGTGCTTAGGATGCACGGAAACTCAGTATTTAACTAGAATTGTGTGGTCAGGTGCTGGAGCTAGGAGGATTGCATCCAGATCGGTGGCGTATACGTACTATTTTTTTTCGAAACTGAGTTGAGGGAAAAACTGTGCACAACGATACTAACCAGGAACTGGACTGATCTTTCTTTTGTGTGCTATGGTGCATCAAAGGATGTCATTGTGGCTAGGAAATACTTCACTTGGCAAGTCAGATGCACTATAGTGATGAAGATCTTGGATCTTCAGCTATCACCACATCAGCCCCAAAGACAGGACAATAGCTACACCCACTCCACAAGTGTCGTAGACAGAGGTGTCTCTTCAGCCTGACGTCCCATTAGAATGCTCATAAGTGGTTCACGGTCTTTTCTCCCGCAGTCTAGCTTTCACTATAGATGTAGGTACTACGACGATGTCACCTTTTCTCAACAAAAAAGTCGTTCTGATCTTTGGCTAAAAGTGTCATCTAGTGTAGTCTCTCTTCATACAAACGGAACAGAACCGACCCTTGACTAAATGGGAGTCGTCCGTGAAAGTTTGACAAATAGAGGGTTTGCCTTAGACGATGCCAGTGCTGAATATGCACTTCAACCGAAGTTTTGGTACCACTGCGTAACCTACTCCCTCTAAGACTGTAAATAGTTTTGGTACAACGCATGAGAGAAATGTCAAGGGGAGGTTAATAATGAAGAACGTCTAGAGCAGAGTCTATTTTCCTTGAAGCAGAGGCAGGTCGTTCTTTGGAGTATAGTACAGAAGGCTGTCACATACTTATGCAAAGGCCTTCTGCACCAAACAGCTGAAGGATAAGGAATACAAGTTTTCTGTATAGATCTAGGGACATTTTTTTGGTGATACCCCCCCTGTTTTGCCAAAAGTACCCCTATACTCCCAGAAGACTGAGAGCACCTTGCATGTCTTCAACTTGACATAGTTTGTCGAAAGAAATTTCCTATCACGACCACTACCAGATATTTTGCTTCATCGCAGATCTGTCTTATGATCCCTTTAGTACTGGCTAAGCCAGATCGGTCACAATCCTTCTTCTCTCCTGAACTTTGAGTCCAAACTAGCTTGGAAGTGTATTCAAACTTCCCTGCACCTATGCATTACCATAGGTCTCAGCATGACCTGCTAACTACTTTGCCAGATCTAAAGTCCATTTATGAGACGTGACCCCTTCGGTGATCCAGAAGTGGTTGGATGGAAGAAAGGTGTTAATTACAACCTGTTCTATTCTATTTGCATGATCCCCTCTTACTGGGACACTAAATGGAATGAACTTACCTTAAGTGGTTCTGACTTAATACGACCCTCAGCTAGTCTAGCTCTGATAGAAGATCCTCCTTATTGCTTGGTGTAGGTCCTGGCGTCTCTAGTACTTGTAGTTGTTCTTGCCATTAACCTACCAGTTCGTGTGTACTCTCTGCGAATCCTTATTGTGACCAAAGTATTGACTATTCTATGAAAGATTTCTTGGCTGCAGCTTGGTTGTTTAAAATAGTAAAAAGCCAGTCTTTCCATCAAGAGTCCATCGAGAAATTACATGTCTTAAGCTACTGCCCTTCGAATCGGTGTTCACAGACTAAAGGTTCAGTAGAAGTAGAAGGGCTGTCAGATAATGTTTTTTTTTTTCAAAGTTGCATCTCGTGATCTTAAAGACCAATCCAAAGGATCTCAGTAGAATCATGTAGTTTATATGAGAGAGCCAATCCAACTGTTGAACGTAGCTTGAACGTATTCTTAGCTGGAAGTTCCCGCAAAATTTAGAAGGAGAACATCGGGTCCTAGGGAATGGGACTCAAAGACCAAAACATGTCTTAAATGACGTCTTTATCAATGCAGTTCATCAAATCCTTCGTCTGGTATCGCAGAATGTCCAATTGTTAGACCTAGTTCTTCCCAGTTTCCCTGTTACTGTAAGACTCTGTGGCACTCCTCAGTTGTTGTGTGCTCTTCAGGGCTTCTTTGTACTCTAATTGAAGCAGGCATTTCAACTGAAATCGTTGCTAAGTTCTGGCACTTAGGTGAGTCTTTTCCCAACTCATACACTAGTATAACCCAGAACCTGGCATTGTACTAAGTACCGCCATAACCTTGTAGGTTATCATAAAGACAAGTTGCTTCTGCGGTGCGCAGTTCTTCATTCAACTCTGTTTCGATAAAAAATAGTACGTATACGCCACCGATCTTGATAAAATCTTCCTAATTCCAGCACCTGACCACACAATTCTAGTTAGATACTGAGTTTCTGTGGCATCCTAAGCACAAACTAGCTTTTTGACAAAAGTCAGGCCATGATGGCACTGTCATTTCGATGAAACTCGTTAGGCTAAGTCCGGATTCCTAATTGTAGAATGTAGACCACCCAGGTTCCTACACAAAGTTGCAAAAAGTTCAAAGACCTCTCAGAACTGCTTCAACACTCATCCCCAACAGGTGATCACTGATACCCGACATCCTCCCAGCTACATACGAGTATAATCCCCGTCAGGCATTTCTCCATCCTGTTCATGGTTTCATTACAAAAAAAAACAAACAAAACTTAGTTCCGCAAGATCAGACACCGATAAGCCGCCCACAATTAACTTCCAAAACCAACAGAACCTGAACCAACCAAAATAAATGTATCTATGTATCTTTACGCCTTTAATCGGATTAAGAAACTCCTACAAAACAGCACAAACAGTAGGAATTCCAAGGGAAACGCCAAGCTTCACATCGTGGCGAGACGGTACAATGGATTAACTGGTTTTCTGGGATCAAGTTCAAAAACCCGCTTCGCTAATTAGAATTGAATTCGTACTTCGGACACGCACAGTCCATTAGAATGCCCATATGGTCGTAGCCAGCACACTGTGCTATGACTAAGCAGGAATCGACGCGACTGCTTTTACTCTAGATAGGCTTACAGCGCACAATCGCCGGCTAATGGAGCTGGACAAGTTTTTTAGTTTTTTGTTATTGTTTTGTCGTCATCAGAGCAACGACAAGGTCGTAGTCGTAGTCGTATCGGTGTGACCAAAGTAATTGTTTTTTCTTGGTTCCATGACATTCTAAACCGCAAACTATCTCCACCGGGTGCTGGGGAGGGGCGACTCAAGCACCAGAGTGCACGACATCCACCCTGGGCTAGTTCAATTGTTTTCAGCTATAAAACGGATGAAGGTTCCTGTAACTGAATCATACGCTCCAAGTTCCCTGTCCAAGCAACACAGACAATATTCGAATCAACATGTTCAAGTTTGTAAGTACCACGGACGGGCGTCGTCGGACGTCCCCAGGATCGAGTGGGATTTAACTATCATTCTTGTCTTCCCCTTCAGGTGGTGTTCTTTGCTCTTCTCGCCATTGCTGCCGCCTCCGAACTGCTGTACTCAGCTGGTCTGCCATCGAGTGGGTATGAATATACCCACACCGTCCAGGCTCCCGACTATGTGAACCATGTCTCTGTCAGTGCTCCGTTGGGTGGACTCGCCAGGACATACGCATCACCTTTGATCCAGTCCTTGTACAATGCTCCACTTGGATACCAGGCATGGTAAGTGCGGACGGCTAGAGATTGGACTGAGAGAGAGACGTGTTCAGGGACACTTTTGTGCGTCGACGGATTGAAATGAATAAACGGAAATGAAATAAGAAACTATTTACAAGTGTGTGCGTGTTTTTGTTTGGAATTGGATTCTGTGTGGGGTACTAGTTCCGGGACTGCATACGCGGTGGGGTTAATGAGTCTTTGAGATCATTCGCAAGAACCAGTTTGAGATTGTTTGCGCCAGTGAGGCAGAGATGTCGGAACTGAATTGCAGATCATATCTCGACGGAGACACACAATAAATTAGAGTGCTCCGACGAGTGGCAGGCGAACAATGCTGGCTTAGAGGATGAAATATGGTTTCAATCGAATTCGTGTTGAAGCCAAGATTGCCATGTTTTGATGGGCTGGTCTTTAATCTTGTTGGAGTTGCTTTAGATTTCATTCTTAAGAAAGTGAAATGATACTAATTTGGGGAAACCTTCTAAACGGTCCTGGATTCGGAAAGAAGGTCTCGTTATCACAAGAAATGAAGTCTTTGTCAATAAAATCGCCATTCCCAGTGGCTTTTAGGCAATAATGCTGCTTGTTTTTGAACATTTCACAGATAACTATACTAGCACTCTTCTATACAGAATATGGGCAAAAGTAGTTCCAAAACTGAAGAGGCAATGTAGACTAAGCAGTACTTCACAGCCCGGTGAAAATTTTAAGTAGATCGTTCCACGATCGAAAGAAATGCAATATCTATTGACAGCAGACATTTGGGCCAACCAACCAGATACTGACATCCTGGACCTGCCTTCTCGAGGTACGATTCAGCTCAGATATTTTGTTTCTGTGAATATGTGGCACAAGCGAGCTTAACTGCAGCCTCAGAATGTGTTGAAAAAATGGAAAATTTTTGAGTCGAAAAATGTGGGGAAAGTGGGCTGCCTATGGGCCAACGAACCACATACTCACATCCTGAATCTGCCTTTTCTAGGCACGATTCAGCTCAGATATTTTGTTTCTGTGAATATATGGCACAAACGAGCTTAACTGCTGACTCAGAATGTGTTGAAAAAATGGAAAATTTTTGAGCCGAAAAATGGGGGAAAAGTGGGCTGCCTATGGGCCAACGAGCCAGATACTGACATCCTGAATCTGCCTTCCCGAAGCACGATTCAGCTCAGATATTTTGTTTCTGTGAATATGTGGCACAAACGAGCTTAACTGCTGACTCAGAATGTGTTGAAAAAATGGAAAATTTTTGAGCCGAAAAATGGGGGAAAAGTGGGCTGCCTATGGGTCAACGAGCCAGATACTGACATCCTGAATCTGCCTTCCCGAAGCACGATTCAGCTCAGATATTTTGTTTCTGTGAATATGTGGCACAAGCGAGCTTAACTGCTGCCTCAGAATGAGTTGAAAAAATAGAAAATTTTTGAGCCGAAAAATGGGGGAAAAGTGGGCTGCCTATGGGTCAACGAGCCAGATACTGACATCCTGAATCTGCCTTCGCGTAGCACGATTCAGCTCAGATATTTTGTTTCTGTGAATATGTGGCACAAGCGAGCTTAACTGCAGCCTCAGAATGTGTTGAAAAAATGGAAAATTTTTGAGTCGAAAAATGTGGGGAAAGTGGGCTGCCTATGGGCCAACGAACCACATACTCACATCCTGAATCTGCCTTTTCTAGGCACGATTCAGCTCAGATATTTTGTTTCTGTGAATATATGGCACAAACGAGCTTAACTGCTGACTCAGAATGAATGGAAAATTTTTGAGCCGAAAAATGGGGGAAAAGTGGGCTGCCTATGGGTCAACGAGCCAGATACTGACATCCTGAATCTGCCTTCGCGTAGCACGATTCAGCTCAGATATTTTGTTTCTGTGAATATGTGGCACAAACGAGCTTAACTGCTGACTCAGAATGCATTGAAAAAATACAAAATTTTTGAGCCGAAAATGGGGGAAAAGTGGGCTGCCTATCGGCCAACGAACCACATACTCACATCCTGAATCTGCCTTTTCTAGGCACGATTCAGCTCAGATATTTTGTTTCTGTGAATATATGGCACAGACGAGCTTAACTGCTGACTCAGAATGTGTTGAAAAAATGGAAAATTTTTGAGTCGAAAAATGTGGGGAAAGTGGGCTGCCTATGGGCCAACGAACCACATACTCACATCCTGAATCTGCCTTTTCTAGGCACGATTCAGCTCAGATATTTTGTTTCTGTGAATATATGGCACAAACGAGCTTAACTGCTGATTCAGAATGTGTTGAAAAAATGGAAAATTTTTGAGCCGAAAAATGGGGGAAAAGTGGGCTGCCTATGGGTCAACGAGCCAGATACTGACATCCTGAATCTGCCTTCGCGTAGCACGATTCAGCTCAGATATTTTGTTTCTGTGAATATGTGGCACAAGCGAGCTTAACTGCAGCCTCAGAATGTGTTGAAAAAATGGAAAATTTTTGAGTCGAAAAATGTGGGGAAAGTGGGCTGCCTATGGGCCAACGAACCACATACTCACATCCTGAATCTGCCTTCGCGTAGCACGATTCAGCTCAGATATTTTGTTTCTGTGAATATGTGGCACAAGCGAGCTTAACTGCAGCCTCAGAATGTGTTGAAAAAATGGAAAATTTTTGAGTCGAAAAATGTGGGGAAAGTGGGCTGCCTATGGGCCAACGAACCACATACTCACATCCTGAATCTGCCTTTTCTAGGCACGATTCAGCTCAGATATTTTGTTTCTGTGAATATATGGCACAAACGAGCTTAACTGCTGACTCAGAATGTGTTGAAAAAATGGAAAATTTTTGAGCCGAAAAATGGGGGAAAAGTGGGCTGCCTATGGGTCAACGAGCCAGATACTGACATCCTGAATCTGCCTTCGCGTAGCACGATTCAGCTCAGATATTTTGTTTCTGTGAATATGTGGCACAAGCGAGCTTAACTGCAGCCTCAGAATGTGTTGAAAAAATGGAAAATTTTTGAGTCGAAAAATGTGGGGAAAGTGGGCTGCCTATGGGCCAACGAACCACATACTCACATCCTGAATCTGCCTTTTCTAGGCACGATTCAGCTCAGATATTTTGTTTCTGTGAATATATGGCACAAACGAGCTTAACTGCTGACTCAGAATGTGTTGAAAAAATGGAAAATTTTTGAGCCGAAAAATGGGGGAAAAGTGGGCTGCCTATGGGTCAACGAGCCAGATACTGACATCCTGAATCTGCCTTCCCGAAGCACGATTCAGCTCAGATATTTTGTTTCTGTGAATATGTGGCACAAGCGAGCTTAACTGCTGCCTCAGAATGAGTTGAAAAAATAGAAAATTTTTGAGCCGAAAAATGGGGGAAAAGTGGGCTGCCTATGGGTCAACGAGCCAGATACTGACATCCTGAATCTGCCTTCGCGTAGCACGATTCAGCTCAGATATTTTGTTTCTGTGAATATGTGGCACAAGCGAGCTTAACTGCTGCCTCAGAATGAGTTGAAAAAATAGAAAATTTTTGAGCCGAAAAATGGGGGAAAAGTGGGCTGCCTATGGGCCAACGAGCCAGATACTGACATCCTGAATCTGCCTTCCCGAAGCACGATTCAGCTCAGATATTTTGTTTCTGTGAATATGTGGCACAAACGAGCTTAACTGCTGACTCAGAATGTGTTGAAAAAATGGAAAATTTTTGAGCCGAAAAATGGGGGAAAAGTGGGCTGCCTATGGGTCAACGAGCCAGATACTGACATCCTGAATCTGCCTTCGCGTAGCACGATTCAGCTCAGATATTTTGTTTCTGTGAATATGTGGCACAAGCGAGCTTAACTGCAGCCTCAGAATGTGTTGAAAAAATGGAAAATTTTTGAGTCGAAAAATGTGGGGAAAGTGGGCTGCCTATGGGCCAACGAACCACATACTCACATCCTGAATCTGCCTTTTCTAGGCACGATTCAGCTCAGATATTTTGTTTCTGTGAATATATGGCACAAACGAGCTTAACTGCTGACTCAGAATGAATGGAAAATTTTTGAGCCGAAAAATGGGGGAAAAGTGGGCTGCCTATGGGTCAACGAGCCAGATACTGACATCCTGAATCTGCCTTCGCGTAGCACGATTCAGCTCAGATATTTTGTTTCTGTGAATATGTGGCACAAACGAGCTTAACTGCTGACTCAGAATGCATTGAAAAAATACAAAATTTTTGAGCCGAAAATGGGGGAAAAGTGGGCTGCCTATCGGCCAACGAACCACATACTCACATCCTGAATCTGCCTTTTCTAGGCACGATTCAGCTCAGATATTTTGTTTCTGTGAATATATGGCACAGACGAGCTTAACTGCTGACTCAGAATGTGTTGAAAAAATGGAAAATTTTTGAGTCGAAAAATGTGGGGAAAGTGGGCTGCCTATGGGCCAACGAACCACATACTCACATCCTGAATCTGCCTTTTCTAGGCACGATTCAGCTCAGATATTTTGTTTCTGTGAATATATGGCACAAACGAGCTTAACTGCTGATTCAGAATGTGTTGAAAAAATGGAAAATTTTTGAGCCGAAAAATGGGGGAAAAGTGGGCTGCCTATGGGTCAACGAGCCAGATACTGACATCCTGAATCTGCCTTCGCGTAGCACGATTCAGCTCAGATATTTTGTTTCTGTGAATATGTGGCACAAACGAGCTTAACTGCTGACTCAGAATGCATTGAAAAAATACAAAATTTTTGAGCCGAAAATGGGGGAAAAGTGGGCTGCCTATCGGCCAACGAACCACATACTCACGTCCTGAATCTGCCTTTTCTAGGCACGATTCAGCTCAGATATTTTGTTTCTGTGAATATATGGCACAGACGAGCTTAACTGCTGACTCAGAATGTGTTGAAAAAATGGAAAATTTTTGAGTCGAAAAATGTGGGGAAAGTGGGCTGCCTATGGGCCAACGAACCACATACTCACATCCTGAATCTGCCTTTTCTAGGCACGATTCAGCTCAGATATTTTGTTTCTGTGAATATATGGCACAAACGAGCTTAACTGCAGCCTCAGAATGTGTTGAAAAAATGGAAAATTTTTGAGTCGAAAAATGTGGGGAAAGTGGGCTGCCTATGGGCCAACGAACCACATACTCACATCCTGAATCTGCCTTTTCTAGGCACGATTCAGCTCAGATATTTTGTTTCTGTGAATATATGGCACAAACGAGCTTAACTGCTGACTCAGAATGTGTTGAAAAAATGGAAAATTTTTGAGCCGAAAAATGGGGGAAAAGTGGGCTGCCTATGGGTCAACGAGCCAGATACTGACATCCTGAATCTGCCTTCCCGAAGCACGATTCAGCTCAGATATTTTGTTTCTGTGAATATATGGCACAAACGAGCTTAACTGCTGATTCAGAATGTGTTGAAAAAATGGAAAATTTTTGAGCCGAAAAATGGGGGAAAAGTGGGCTGCCTATGGGTCAACGAGCCAGATACTGACATCCTGAATCTGCCTTCGCGTAGCACGATTCAGCTCAGATATTTTGTTTCTGTGAATATGTGGCACAAGCGAGCTTAACTGCAGCCTCAGAATGTGTTGAAAAAATGGAAAATTTTTGAGTCGAAAAATGTGGGGAAAGTGGGCTGCCTATGGGCCAACGAACCACATACTCACATCCTGAATCTGCCTTCGCGTAGCACGATTCAGCTCAGATATTTTGTTTCTGTGAATATGTGGCACAAGCGAGCTTAACTGCAGCCTCAGAATGTGTTGAAAAAATGGAAAATTTTTGAGTCGAAAAATGTGGGGAAAGTGGGCTGCCTATGGGCCAACGAACCACATACTCACATCCTGAATCTGCCTTTTCTAGGCACGATTCAGCTCAGATATTTTGTTTCTGTGAATATATGGCACAAACGAGCTTAACTGCTGACTCAGAATGTGTTGAAAAAATGGAAAATTTTTGAGCCGAAAAATGGGGGAAAAGTGGGCTGCCTATGGGTCAACGAGCCAGATACTGACATCCTGAATCTGCCTTCCCGAAGCACGATTCAGCTCAGATATTTCGTTTCTGTGAATATGTGGCACAAGCGAGCTTAACTGCTGCCTCAGAATGAGTTGAAAAAATAGAAAATTTTTGAGCCGAAAAATGGGGGAAAAGTGGGCTGCCTATGGGTCAACGAGCCAGATACTGACATCCTGAATCTGCCTTCGCGTAGCACGATTCAGCTCAGATATTTTGTTTCTGTGAATATGTGGCACAAGCGAGCTTAACTGCTGCCTCAGAATGAGTTGAAAAAATAGAAAATTTTTGAGCCGAAAAATTGGGGAAAAGTGGGCTGCCTATGGGCCAACGAGCCAGATACTCACATCCTGAATCTGCCTTCCCGAAGCACGATTCAGCTCAGATATTTTGTTTCTGTGAATATGTGGCACAAACGAGCTTAACTGCTGACTCAGAATGTGTTGAAAAAATGGAAAATTTTTGAGCCGAAAAATGGGGGAAAAGTGGGCTGCCTATGGGTCAACGAGCCAGATACTGACATCCTGAATCTGCCTTCGCGTAGCACGATTCAGCTCAGATATTTTGTTTCTGTGAATATGTGGCACAAGCGAGCTTAACTGCAGCCTCAGAATGTGTTGAAAAAATGGAAAATTTTTGAGTCGAAAAATGTGGGGAAAGTGGGCTGCCTATGGGCCAACGAACCACATACTCACATCCTGAATCTGCCTTTTCTAGGCACGATTCAGCTCAGATATTTTGTTTCTGTGAATATATGGCACAAACGAGCTTAACTGCTGATTCAGAATGTGTTGAAAAAATGGAAAATTTTTGAGCCGAAAAATGGGGGAAAAGTGGGCTGCCTATGGGTCAACGAGCCAGATACTGACATCCTGAATCTGCCTTCGCGTAGCACGATTCAGCTCAGATATTTTGTTTCTGTGAATATGTGGCACAAGCGAGCTTAACTGCAGCCTCAGAATGTGTTGAAAAAATGGAAAATTTTTGAGTCGAAAAATGTGGGGAAAGTGGGCTGCCTATGGGCCAACGAACCACATACTCACATCCTGAATCTGCCTTTTCTAGGCACGATTCAGCTCAGATATTTTGTTTCTGTGAATATATGGCACAAACGAGCTTAACTGCTGACTCAGAATGTGTTGAAAAAATGGAAAATTTTTGAGCCGAAAAATGGGGGAAAAGTGGGCTGCCTATGGGTCAACGAGCCAGATACTGACATCCTGAATCTGCCTTCCCGAAGCACGATTCAGCTCAGATATTTTGTTTCTGTGAATATGTGGCACAAGCGAGCTTAACTGCTGCCTCAGAATGAGTTGAAAAAATAGAAAATTTTTGAGCCGAAAAATGGGGGAAAAGTGGGCTGCCTATGGGTCAACGAGCCAGATACTGACATCCTGAATCTGCCTTCGCGTAGCACGATTCAGCTCAGATATTTTGTTTCTGTGAATATGTGGCACAAGCGAGCTTAACTGCTGCCTCAGAATGAGTTGAAAAAATAGAAAATTTTTGAGCCGAAAAATGGGGGAAAAGTGGGCTGCCTATGGGCCAACGAGCCAGATACTGACATCCTGAATCTGCCTTCCCGAAGCACGATTCAGCTCAGATATTTTGTTTCTGTGAATATGTGGCACAAACGAGCTTAACTGCTGACTCAGAATGTGTTGAAAAAATGGAAAATTTTTGAGCCGAAAAATGGGGGAAAAGTGGGCTGCCTATGGGTCAACGAGCCAGATACTGACATCCTGAATCTGCCTTCCCGAAGCACGATTCAGCTCAGATATTTTGTTTCTGTGAATATGTGGCACAAGCGAGCTTAACTGCTGCCTCAGAATGAGTTGAAAAAATAGAAAATTTTTGAGCCGAAAAATGGGGGAAAAGTGGGCTGCCTATGGGTCAACGAGCCAGATACTGACATCCTGAATCTGCCTTCGCGTAGCACGATTCAGCTCAGATATTTTGTTTCTGTGAATATGTGGCACAAGCGAGCTTAACTGCAGCCTCAGAATGTGTTGAAAAAATGGAAAATTTTTGAGTCGAAAAATGTGGGGAAAGTGGGCTGCCTATGGGCCAACGAACCACATACTCACATCCTGAATCTGCCTTTTCTAGGCACGATTCAGCTCAGATATTTTGTTTCTGTGAATATATGGCACAAACGAGCTTAACTGCTGACTCAGAATGAATGGAAAATTTTTGAGCCGAAAAATGGGGGAAAAGTGGGCTGCCTATGGGTCAACGAGCCAGATACTGACATCCTGAATCTGCCTTCGCGTAGCACGATTCAGCTCAGATATTTTGTTTCTGTGAATATGTGGCACAAACGAGCTTAACTGCTGACTCAGAATGCATTGAAAAAATACAAAATTTTTGAGCCGAAAATGGGGGAAAAGTGGGCTGCCTATCGGCCAACGAACCACATACTCACATCCTGAATCTGCCTTTTCTAGGCACGATTCAGCTCAGATATTTTGTTTCTGTGAATATATGGCACAGACGAGCTTAACTGCTGACTCAGAATGTGTTGAAAAAATGGAAAATTTTTGAGTCGAAAAATGTGGGGAAAGTGGGCTGCCTATGGGCCAACGAACCACATACTCACATCCTGAATCTGCCTTTTCTAGGCACGATTCAGCTCAGATATTTTGTTTCTGTGAATATATGGCACAAACGAGCTTAACTGCTGATTCAGAATGTGTTGAAAAAATGGAAAATTTTTGAGCCGAAAAATGGGGGAAAAGTGGGCTGCCTATGGGTCAACGAGCCAGATACTGACATCCTGAATCTGCCTTCGCGTAGCACGATTCAGCTCAGATATTTTGTTTCTGTGAATATGTGGCACAAACGAGCTTAACTGCTGACTCAGAATGCATTGAAAAAATACAAAATTTTTGAGCCGAAAATGGGGGAAAAGTGGGCTGCCTATCGGCCAACGAACCACATACTCACATCCTGAATCTGCCTTTTCTAGGCACGATTCAGCTCAGATATTTTGTTTCTGTGAATATATGGCACAGACGAGCTTAACTGCTGACTCAGAATGTGTTGAAAAAATGGAAAATTTTTGAGCCGAAAAATGGGGGAAAAGTGGGCTGCCTATGGGTCAACGAGCCAGATACTGACATCCTGAATCTGTCTTCGCGTAGCACGATTCAGCTCAGATATTTTGTTTCTGTGAATATATGGCACAAACGAGCTTAACTGCTGACTCAGAATGTGTTGAAAAAATGGAAAATTTTTGAGCCGAAAAATGGAGGAAAAGTTGGCTGCCTATGGGCCAACGAACCACATACTCACATCCTGAATCTGCCTTTTCTAGGCACGATTCAGCTCAGTTATTTTGTTTCTGTGAATATATGGCACAAACCAGCTTAACTGCTGACTCAGAATGTGTTGAAAAAATGGAAAATTTTTGAGCCGAAAAATGGGGGAAAATTGGGCTGCCTATGGGTCAACGAGCCAGATACTGACATCCTGAATCTGCCTTCGCGTAGCACGATTCAGCTCAGATATTTTGTTTCTGTGAATATGTGGCACAAGCGAGCTTAACTGCTGCCTCAGAATGTGTTGAAAAAATACAAAATTTTTGAGTCGAAAAATGTGGGGAAAGTGGGCTGACTATGGGCCAACGAACCACATACTCACATCCTGAATCGGCCTTTTCTAGGCACGATTCAGCTCAGTTATTTTGTTTCTGTGAATATATGGCACAAACGAGCTTAACTGCTGACTCAGAATGTGTTGAAAAAATGGAAAATTTTTGAGCCGAAAAATGGGGGAAAAGTGGGCTGCCTATGGGCCAACGAACCACATACTCACATCCTGAATCTGCCTTTTCTAGGCACGATTCAGCTCAGATATTTTGTTTCTGTGAATATATGGCACAAACGAGCTTAACTGCTGACTCAGAATGTGTTGAAAAAACGGAAAATTTTTGAGCCGAAAAATGTGGGAAAAGTGGGCTGCCTATGGGTCAACGAGCCAGATACTGACATCCTGAATCTGCCTTCGCGTAGCACGATTCAGCTCAGATATTTTGTTTCTGTGAATATGTGGCACAAACGAGCTTAACTGCTGACTCAGAATGTGTTGAAAAAACGGAAAATTTTTGAGCCGAAAAATGGGGGAAAAGTTGGCTGCCTATGGGTCAACGAGCCAGATACTGACATCCTGAATCTGCCTTCGCGTAGCACGATTCAGCTCAGATATTTTGTTTCTGTGAATATGTAGCACAAACGAGCTTAACTGCTGACTCAGAATGCATTGAAAAATGTGGGGAAAGTGGGCTGACTATGGGTCAACGAGCCAGATACTGACATCCTGAATCTGCCTTCTCGAGGCACGATTCTGGCCAGTTATTCTGTTTCCGATGCAAAATTTTCTGTTTAGCATCTCAAAGGACCTTTTTGCCACGACTCGTCTCCCCCTTTCTAGGATAGTCACACAATTCAACCACGACCCTGCACGTCATCTTTAGCTCTACATATAGGAACATTGTTCTTAGGCTTTCGTCAAGTTTCAATAGACATACATACAACACAACTCTCTCCGAAGCTCCATAAGGCTCCCTGAGACTTTTGTTTCCATAACAATTCCATCGGACCATAAAGACTCGTGCAAATTATGACGCTGTGTTGGTTATACATGGCTAAACCATGTTCATTCATTTAAAAGAGCAAAAAAGTATCTCCACCTCTCAAATCCATAATCCTGCACAAGCCCCCTTCGGCAGCAAACAGAAAATTACTAATCTCATACAGGAAGTGTAAAATCTTAACCCGTTCCCAAGCCATTAACCCAAAAACCGAAAGACACACAACCTACTTCCAAGCAGACAATGCATGCATGGTACAGCACACAACCCACCATGTAAATTGCCACACCAATCACACTCCCATTTAGCCAGCCCAAGCACCACAAGTCACCAGCTACCAGCACCTCCAGCACGGTTCAGCAATAGCATTGCCCACCATGAGACCATGAGACTCAAAATGCCGCGCGAATTATGTACAAGAACTCCAGCCACCCACCTCGTCCCCACCTGCCCATGCAAATAGCCATAATTGAGAAATCCCAGCTGCCACCAAAAGTGTAACTCTAGGAGCACAGCTCTGGTCAACTTGTTGCTACATCGGGCCCCCTGCCGCATGTAGTGCGTGTTCTATGGCTGCCAATCGGATTATGAAATCCCACCAACGGAGGTGACGCGACGGTGTAACACGGTACAGGAATTAGTTTCTGACATGACCTTTACCCGGGAGACGCACCACAGTCCCGCATTCGGCGATGTGTCACGTTCTTTGAATCGACACGCCAGGCACGGATCGGGTCCTTTTTTTGGGCCATTTGTGGTGATGCTGGCAAATTGGTTTTTTGGTTAATTGGCGATACACTGTCCTGCCTGCTTATGGAGCGGTGGTGTCTATATTTTTGGTCCAGAGACACGTTTTTTTTGGACACCAATTAGTCCAGCTATTCGGTCTATTTGCAGGCGGAGCTCAGAGCCTGTCAGCATACCACGAAATCCCGGAAATTTACACGCCGCCGAGACGAAGCCCAAATTCAGACGAGAGATACATTCCTCGTGACCACAGATGTGGAACGGCAAACAATAAAATTTATTTATTTGTTGCCCGTGCGGCGATTTAATCGTCAAACACACAGTCGACGTCGTCGCGCAATCACATTTGCTTCTTTCGCAAAGTGCTTGTAATAACGACACTATCGGCCCACTATCTGGATGGTGGAGGACGGATGGAGGCTCCAGCGAAAGAGCCGATATCGTAAATCTCATTAGTGTCAGCGGAGGAGGCAACTATGTCGGGGGAAACATTGTGCGGGCATTGTGCAATATCGGTGAACAGTAGCTAAGGGCCATGCTGTGGTTGTCAGATGAATTGGTATCGGAGTATGTGCGGTGGGCTTGTAAGTGGGTTGATGGACATATTTTGACAGAGAGAGCCGCCCTTGGATGGGCATGCTGTAATGTTGCATTTATGAGACATTTTTGAAGAACAATTCGGTCCTCCATGTAAGGGGTAGGAGTCCAGGAGTATCTTCAAGCTATCATCATGGTGTGACTTCCATGAACTCATGAGCAATGTCTTAGGTAGAACGACCCAGCCAGCCAGCACTCAAATCCATTGGAAACCCCTATCGTGGGTAACCTAAAGACGAAGATGAAAATTGGTTTGCAGCTTTGACAGGTCGCGGAGGCCTTCGAAGTGGTACTAGTCGATTGCATATCCAAGTAGCCAGGAGCTTGTGGCTCGTAACAGTACCAGTCAGGAGCGCTAGGTTGGGTCTGTTAAGCGCTAGAAATTGTTTGGTTTCGACATTGTCGTGTTTTGTCTCGAGACCAGTATCCATAGTAGAGGGGATAGCACGCCAAGTACTCCCCAAGATAGAAGATAGGAAAGGGGAACAGAAAGGAGATCAATTTTAGAATCGCATATGACACAGGCTCTACAGAGCCGGGACTGGTAGAGGTGACCCTCTTGAGCCCATTTAGAGCGATTTTAGGTAGCGTCTTTGCTAGTTCGCTAATGTCTTTGAAATATACTTACCGAATCCGTGCTGTATCACCACAGAGAATTGTCGTCTAGAAGGATACCTAAGAGGAAAGTCAGCTGTCAGAAGTCTGTTTAGTGACAGAAGTGCTCTGCGTGAAAACCTATTTATCCCGAGATCCTGTAGAGCGTGATGCTGGACTCCAAGGTAAGGGACTTTAGTTCCTTTCTGCATTACATGGCCAATTTTGATTTGCAAGTGATGTGAGCCACAGTTTTGATGACAACTTGGAATACATTTGCTTGGTTTCTCTGCGAATATTCCTTCATCTTTTCTTAACCCATTCGTGAAGATGGCTCTTAACATCAGCCCTTCTCCAGCTGTCTCTAGAGGAAAATTTGGAATTTGGAAAATTTGGTTGAGGCTGAAGTTAACGTTGTCCGGAGACTCGTCAACGATCAATCACTTGGTGATGGTGAAATATTCGCTTGGACTACTTTTCCACATCCAAGTTCTTCGCTGTCGCTACATTTTTTTGGTGAAGGGGTCAAGTGAGGATAGTCCATACGTCAGACGTGGATACTCTTGTGGTTGTTCACTTTCGTATCTTCTGCGCTAACTGCCCATCAGACCAGACAGATCTGACGATGGCTGTAAAGACAGCAGTATACATATTCAAGGAATGGTGGCTGGTCTTGACTCCAAAGTTCTATTGAATTCCTGAAAACTATTGAGGCATTCGTTGTCTCAAGGATACTGTCGTTCTGGTTCTGGTTCTGGGTCTCAATACCCATCTTCTTTGTAAAGAGAACGTTTGACCGAATTATTCAGGATGGATGGTGGATCAGATCAACGATTGTGGGCAGGATCTTTCCTATCACTAGTATGACGACATCACTGATATAAGCCACGACTCTAACGTGGGTTATGTAAAATTTTGGCATCACGGACAAACTCGTTTGTTTAGGTATGCGATGAAGAATGCTCGCTGCTAGATCCTTAACTCAGACCTAGACCCTAAACATTCATTCCAATCCATCTTTATGGCACAGAATCATGGAAGTAACATCTCATACGTGATGGGATATCCTTGTAGAGAGTGTGGACACAGATAAGATGTTCAGAACCTGCATCAGAACATCCAGCTTAACACACTGATGCTTGAAGCAGGCACCCCTAAGAGAAGCATGTTTATGGCTATCTGCCATGATAGGGGTCTCTATAAGGCCTTAGACTCTGAGGTATGTGGAGATGAGAAAGTCACCGAGGACGCTACGCACTTTCTCTGCTACTGTCCTGATCTCACCCTTTTTAGATATAACCTCGGACGACAATTCATTCCATGAGCGAGAAAAACCATCCAGTAAATGACAAGTTGAACTTCAAACTGAATGGTTCGCAAGTTTATTGAACGACACATAGCTACCAAGTAAGCCTTACCACAGTCTTAGCCAACACGGTTGTACTAAGCGATGTTGAGACCCTTCTTCTCACAAAGGTTCACCAAATGCGATGCGGATACTTATGTCTCTTAATACTTTCCCCGGGTACTGGGACATCCACTGAGTACTGGAATGCCATTTCCTCCTGCACTCTTACTATCCGAACTAAGACTAGAGTAGACATCCGTGAGCGCTACTCGATTCAATCCAAATGACAAGAAAAACAATTGCCCACATCCGGGATCCACGACTCGAATAAGCCTCCGAAGCAGTTCCAACTAATCTGCCCGAAGATCTGAGCCCCACTCGCAACAAGTCATCGCTTTATATAGACCTACCACCACCGGACTCCCAGAACAGGTGACACTCGCGCATAATTCTACTCCGCAGCCAACATAAGCGGATTTACTCCAGCGACACCACGTTCACCTCATTAATTCTATGCGCTTTCCAAGGAAGCGATATCGTTTTGTAGCATTTTGCACTTTTCAATCAGCGCCACACTGCCCCTGGAGTTCAGTCCATGTCTCCGTGCACAGAGCTGCACGTTTTTAGTGCGCTGTGACATGCTGGGGGTCTACCCTACCACCACCACTACCAGGTGCTCGCAAGAGTTCACACAATTAACTGGTCTGCTGCGCGCGATGCATTCCCATGTCCCGGTCATGTCAGATCGGCATGATGCATATGCATGCACCTACGGCTCTGTGATCTTGTTTGGGAAAAACTCCGACATGGAAATTGTGTTAAATTGTTTTCAGTTGTTTGTTTTCCCTGAAGGTCGCGCCAAAGAAGTCACCTACACCATGTGGCGGCGCTATCCACACCATGCCATGCCGTATGTCATCTAAACAAAGGAGCACTGCTGCCGGTATCGGTACCGGTGCATGGTGCACGCTCTCTAATGGCCCAGCCATATCGGCATTGGCATTATGCAACGCTTCGAATCTAAGTCAGTCTGTGGACAGAAACAAAAACCAGCTGCTGCTGCTGCTGGTGCAATTCTGGAGGATGGAAGCTGTGCATTTGCAACGGCATCTGAATGTGGAGTAATGATTAATGAGCAGCGTTGCAGTAGCGTAATTTGTGCGAACCTGGAATTATATAAAAGAGCTCCATTCGATATGCTAGGGCATCAGTTCACTCTTGTCTTAGCCAGTTCGTGGTGCTACATAGAATCGCTTCCAAGAAAAACAGAAAATGTTCAAATTGGTAAGGGTTAGGCGGCTGAGTCCAGTACGGGTTGATAATACTTGTAATCACCTTTCAGTTTGTCGTGCTTTCAACACTGTGCGCGCTGGTTGCAGCACGTCCTGGATACCTGCATGGACCAATTCACGCTCCACTCTTGGAATACGCTCCATTGGTGCATGCACCTGTCGTGGCAAAGCTTGGAGCTGTGGTGCATAGTCTGCCACCGGCCATTTCACATCAGAGCTCAACCATCGTCCATAGTGGAGGACACATTGTTACGCCAATCCTGGCTCCAGCTGTGAAGACGGTAATAGCGCCAGCTGTCAAAACTGTCATTGCGCCAGCCTACCATCCAGGTCCATTGCTGAGTCCATACCATGGTCTGCATTTGGGGCCACATTACCATTGAAGCAGCTTTAGCCCAGCAAGTATGAGGAGAGCGAAGCAAAGGAGCTACGACGCTTGGCAGTGAGGGACGAAAGGAAGGAAGTTATCATTTTTTTTGTACAGTTTCATGTTTTTTTTATTTTATTTTTCATTTGTTGCGCTAATAAATTGTGTTTTTCCATGGTGAAGACAGTTTGTGGATTTGTTTTAACTTTTTCTACTTCCTTCGGTTTCGATAGAGTGGCCATATGTCCAGCTCTTGATCGGGGCAGGAGTGGCAAAAGAACCTGGGCCTTATGCGTACAAACCTCTATATAGCTACAAGCTTCCCCTACTCCGTGGTCTTTCAAGCTCCTGATAGTTGATCCCATACCTATCCTAGTTGTGTGTAACTCGCTTTCGTTTTTCGTTGGACCTGGAGGAGTCTCAGAAAGCTGCCAACTGTGTATGCTTTATCACCAAAATTTTTCTCGGGAAACGACTAATGGTATCTGCAATGTGGGGGACCACAGTAAAAGATGGTCAAAGTCAATTGGCCCACCTCAAATGCAATATCGTCTCATATCTCCTCTCCCAGAGCGTTTTGGGTCAAATGGACGAAATTGAACAAAAAACTTAACCAAAAAACGTTTAGCGTATGATCTAGACGTTGGTGCACTTGGTTGGTCACTACGACGCATTTAGGAAGAAGTTGGGTAAACGGGGTCAGGAGTGAAAAAATCCTCTTCGTCTCATATCTCCTCTCATTGAGCGTTTTGGGTCAAATGGACGAAATTGAACAAAAAACTTAACCAAAAAACGTTTAGCGTATGATCTAGACGTTGGTGCACTTGGTTGGTCACTACGACGCATTTTGGAAGAAGTTGGGTAAACAGGGTCAGGAGTGAAAGCATCCTCTTGGTGCACCTCAAATGCAATATCGTCTCATATCTCCTCTGCCTGAGCGTTTTGGGTCAAATGGACGAAATTGAACAAAAAACTTAACCAAAAAACGTTTAGCGTATGATCTAGACGTTGGTGCACTTGGTTGGTCACTACGACGCATTTTGGATGAAGTTGGGTAAACAGGGTCAGGAGTGAAAAAATCCTCTTGGTTCACTTCAAATGCAATATCGTCTCATATCTCCTCTCCCTGAGCGTTTTGGATCAAATGGACGAAATTTAGGAAAAAACTTAACCAAAAGACTTTTAGCGTATGATCTAGACGTTGGTGCACTTGGTTGGTCACTACGACGCATTTTGGATGAAGTTGGGTAAAGAGGGTCAGGAGTGAAAAAATCCTCTTGGTTCACTTCAAATGCAATATCGTCTCATATCTCCTCTCCCCGAGCGTTTTGGGTCAAATGGACGAAATTGAACAAAAAACTTAACCAAAAAACGTTTAGCGTATGATCTAGACGTTGGTGCACTTGGTTGGTCACTACGACGCATTTTGGAAGAAGTTGGGTAAACAGGGTCAGGAGTGAAAAAATCCTCTTGGTGCACTTCAAATGCAATATCGTCTCATATCTCCTCTCCCTGAGCGTTTTGGGTCAAATAAGTGAAATTCATCAAACTAACCTCAACCTTGGTGGATCAGTTGGCCCATATAAGGACTTTGGAAATCAATGCAGAGTACCACGTTCGAGGATGGAAAAATACCTTCGATTCAACTCATAAGCAATGTGCGGAATCATACTGAAAAATGGCCAAAGTGGACTAAGTGCTCGCTGCCATAGGCCAGCTTAAACTGTCACCTTGATGTCCCAGAAGACATCTGTTGATAGATTACATACTTCTCCCAAAATAGGACTCCCTTCGAGGTCAGCTTTGGCTCAGTTACCCAGAAAGAAAGGGGAGCATTGATTCTACGGCCAGTTGCAGTATAAGGTCTCGTCATCAAGTTAAGTAAGACCGTCTTCGAAAACTTGGCTCGGTAGTAGGCATGGCAACTATTGTAGGTACTAGGTACTAGGTGATGAGGCGCAATGACCACCTTTGTTGGTTTAATGGTGCATGATCCATGCATCCATACTTTCACTCAAAGACTTGTTTCGAATGCAAAGAAATAGAACCCACCAGAGGCGGAAGACATAAAGCGTAACTGGTTCATATTCCCACGAGTGATTCATACAACCAAGGTTTCCTGAATCTCTCAGAACAACATGCTAATTGCCATCCACTAGGCAAGTGTCAATGTTTATGGAAATCACAATTACGACTCCGTTTTTATGCTAATAACCGAAGAGCTAGGTCTCTGCCTGGTCACAGCTACCATGACTAAGCCCATTTGAAACCAGTTCTTGGCCCGGACAAGGGGAAAGTAAACTTCCCGTATGACACCGGCGCACTCCCAAGGAATAAATTAAAAGACACGACAGAGGTTCGTTCAAAATCTATTGCATGGCGCTTTTATTTTTGTTTGCTCCCACTCACGCACACACTCACAACAAACGGATGGCATCTCTGGATCCAATTGAATGGAATTTAATGAACTCCCAAGCCCAAACCCAAGCCAAGGCCCAAACCAAGATCTGAACGGAGGAGTGGAGCTCCTGCGGTCAAGATTGGTCCACCAGCAGACAAGATCGATGCTGAGCCAAGAATCGAAGCTGGAGCAGCAGTCAGGATTGGTCCAGCACTCTGGATGAGGGTTGGAGCAGCAATGGTCTTGATTACTGGCGACACAACTGGTGTGACAATTGGTGTGCTATGCACTTGGGTTTGGCTTGAGTGCGAGATGGCAGTTGGAATAGTGCGTACAATCGAGCCAACTGGTTCCAGGACGGAGGTGGCGGCCAGAAGTCCTGGGCGGGCAGCAGCAACGGCGACGAGAGCGGACAATACAATCTGAAAAAATTCAAAACTCTGATTAGGTATCCTTGTAATCCTGGCTGTGGCAAGTCCTTACCAATTTGAACATGTTGTTGCAATGCTGGTTGACTCGTTAATCTGAGAAGATTGAAAGTGTTTATGATGCCTGACAAGACTGGGGCTGGGGCTTTTATAGTTGTGCTCGGCACCCTTCCTGATGTTTCGCAAGCCGCGCCACCGTCTCGCCGTAGTCTTTCTCTTCCGCAGTAGTGCACATGGAAATCGAAACCCAGTGAAACACATATTCGAGAAGGTCACTGTACCACAGACAGTGGGTACAGATACTGGTTCCAAATGCAGTCATTCCGGCAATCAGGGGGCGTAGCACGGGTATGTGGTGCACTTCTTGGTTTGAATGTTGAAATTTGTTGCCACTATTGCGTGTGACAACTCTCGGGTGTTGTTGACATGCAAAAGCGTTTTCGGTTTCAATGGAAACAGCCACGGTGAGCGGTGAATGAATGGATGGGAGTAAGGCTACTTTTTGGGTAACAGACTACTGTCTATCTATTGGTTTGCGAATAACTATATCAGGGATCACTCCTTGTCCTCATTTTTTTTCAAGGACTTGATAGAACTGACCTACATACAGGCTTTCTAGATGGAGAGGAACAGAGGACGCCTAGTACAGAAAAGGCAAGTCCGCTAAAGGTACATTACTCCATCATGTCCAAGACACCAAAGGCGCCTTCGATAAGACTCGATAGGAATCGCAATACGTATGAGAAAACCCGTAGCCTTAAGCAATAAAGAAGGAAAGTCTTCATCCTGCGAAACATTGTCGATGTCTCCAGCTGCAGTTAGACCCACCGAAAGAGGAGTCCCTAGTTGTGGTCGAATTTGTTGTCTGAATCCTTCCTTTTCAATCCACACAGGACCTATGTAAATAGATTGAGTCCTTGCAAGTGGTTTTTACGAAAAGATCTTGACAGTATTATCATCAAAGACAGGCCAGTAGGATCCTTGAAATCTTAGTCCCAAAAGGATTTACTGTAGAGTCGCTGTTTGCCTTTTTTTTACCTTTTAGCTGCTTATGGACTTGAACTAGGACAGACTTCTAGGACACCTCACTCAATACTATCTCTGACACTATGATGAGGAAGCACTATTTGGAAGGCAGTTCGGGAACTGCTTGTCATCTTTTGGATCCTCTGAACCAGTCAAAGCCACAGATACAAGAAAGAAAAACGTGGCTAGAGTTAGGTGGCTAATGTTGGGTGGCTATCAACGAAAAGAATACACTTGAATCTGAGGAGATCCATTATCCTTCTACAAGAGTTAGTCGCTGCCATAAGTCTTTCAACCTTTTTCGATAAATGGAAGAATTTAGCAATACCTTTCTGTTCCTCGAAGAAGTTTTCTTCCAGAACCTGATTCATGATGAAAAAAACGTAGGACAGCCACAGAAATGGTAAAATTGTGATCTCCTCTTCTTCGTTCGAAATTCTAAGCCTGAAGGCATGCCTACCTAACATACAATGACCTATCAATAGTCCAACAAGGATACCTACGCGTGGTCTGCTGATGAATAGCTGCTCCACTGTGGACACATCTCAGTTTTGACAAAACTGTTTCCTTTGGACGTTTAAGTAGCGAGGAATCCAATACAGAGTGCAGTAGGACCAGTTGAGACCTTACTATGGACAATATCCCCATTCGATACTGATCTCATCTATAGTCAGTCACCGGCTTCATGAATATAATGCAAAAGACTGTAAGCAGTCTAGCTCCTGCCTTAGTCAGCAGATTTCCAATGCAGAATCACTGTGTGTCACTGCCCAATTCTATCGGCTGTGTGTGGTACGTTGAACTCCAGGAACATGGTAGGGCGGAGTCTATTTTCATGTACACATGCTTGATGATGGTGGAGTCCAATGTTTCGCAGAGCACCATAGTGATGATTCCTCCAAAAGCGATGATTCCTCCAATTGCCTTCAATGCTGATCAATGAGAGGGCCACCTCCTTCGACCAGCTTCGACTGACTTTTCATTGAAATTCCATGATATTCTGGGATCCAATCGTTATTGATCCCAATAAACGAAACTGTCGTGTTAAGTTTGACCTACTCGATCGTGCAGTTTGTGAACATGCACCCAAAGTATATAGTATCTACCGAGAGCAGTCATAAATAGAATTTCATCAGATACTCTCTAACCAGCAAGTACAAATTAGGCTCCAATTAAAACCCGCACCGATACCATTATAGCCATATGTTACGACAGTCGGATCGAGTCGGATCAAATGTCAGAAATCGATACTAGAATGCAGAACAACAAACGAAACATAGGGTAAGCTGGCAGCCATAAGTCTTGCAAACATTTATTATTTTTCTATTTTTGACAACCTTATCATCAACACGTATCTCGCAGCAGATAATAATGGTAAAACTCTGATATGCTTAGTATCTAGGTTTATTGTTTTATTTACTTCGAGTGTTTTCGTAGAAACATCTGTAGATTAAGATAAGATGGATGAGAGGAATATAGATCTATTGTATCAAACAATGAACACATGTAGTGCAATCGAACCTACGTGACTACCTTTGAATGGAGACACTAACTAAGGTTCATGGAAAGGTTGGTAAGGGTTCATCATGCCGTCACTCATCTAAATCTAAAGACTGCATCCGTCGAAGCAAGAATCTTTCCAGGCCTAAAATAGACCGGGCTTACTATTGAGTTCCTTAAATTTTAGGCTGAAAGACTACATGCTTGTACTTTGAATTATAAGCCTCTTCAAACGAGATATCCGCTTGTACTGGTTGTACATTCAGAGCATCTTAGAGGAGCGCCATTCTTTATGGTTTGCTGACGCTGATACCACTTTTCATTGCACTACTCTGTCTGTCAGCACCCTAAGGCCCTCTACACCGTTGTGTGCCTTAGGAATCCTTAAGAAATCTTGTAAGTTCCCGCAATATCCTGACTGACTAGGTATAGGAAAACCACAATCAGTCTGTAAAGACTCGTATAATGCCTTTCTTCTTTGGTGGGCGTGGCATTTTATAGTTTTATAAATGAACTCCAAGTTTTAGTTTCAAAATCCTTTCTTTTTTTTCATAGAAAAAAAACGCCCCTAAAAAGTGGGTGTAACTACATATATACGAAGCGAATGGCACGGCGATGGAAAGACTTCACAAAGTCGGACACAAATTTCACCTTCCTGGTTCAAAATTGAAGGCCCATGGCCAAGTGAATAGTGCAGCACACTACTGAAGAGACGACTGAATTCGAAGCCGAAATCCTTCAAACAAACCAATGCTGTCCTCCTCCTTTAGTACAACGATATATGGGATGACCAGATAGCAATGATACTTTTTTCAATTATTATGTTTAACTAGCTGTCAAAGCTACTAATACCGTCTAGCTATCAAAATATTCAGTAGAATTTGCCATTTCATCATGTATTACTTTATGGTTACCAAATATGCGAAAATTATTAGAAAACATCATCGAAATTTCGGCTCAGTTATAAATACGAAACGTGAATTTCATCATGAGATCCGTCGCCATCATGTCTTCAGTGTGCAGGCAATTCGTCGCACCTCGGAAAAGTTTGGGCATGAGTACACTCATTTGCACCTTAAGCCACCAACCAGACAGAGATTGGTGCGAAATAAAGAAAACATAGCCGTCGTAGTGGCCAGTATAGAAGAGGCTACAGAAATGTCGAAGGTTTATGGCATGATGGTATCATTGAACCTTCTTTCTTTCGAAATGTGGCAGGAGACACTATTATATAGCGATCTTATCCATCCTTCTATAGCCAGAGATTGACAACATCAATATATCCGAGATGTGGTTCTAAGAAGACGGTGCTACATGCCATAGAAGCAACGCAGCGCTCGAAGTTATGAAGGAGAAATTTGGCGACTGAGCGTTCATCAATGGCCGCCGTGATCGTGCGACTTGACAACTTTCGATTATTTTCTCTGGGGCTACGTCAAGTCCTTTGTCAACGCTAATAAGCCAATTACTCTGAGATGAGCTCAGGGCCAACATTCGAGACTCTATTGATGGAAGCATTGCCGCTGAAATCGAGGAATTCATTTGAATGATGTTCTATTCAGCACATAATGGCATGAATGTCGCTTCAAAATCAAATAAGAATCAATAATATATCTCACACTGTTGATATTTTATTTAATTTTTTGTTTCTATCATTCTTATTTGGTCAACCTGTAGTTATACCCCCAAATCGGAGGTGTTCCACTTTGACAGGTACGGGTAGGTACCCTCCCTGCCATCAGATTTTTTGTTCACCAAAAGTTTTACCACAGATGTTGGGAAGTGATTCCTTAAGAATAGCGTTACAGTCTTTATAGCTGATTTTAAGGAGCTCTGCGTAAAAGATACATGAACGCCTCGAGTTCAGCCGTCAGCATAGTGCATAGGCCGTTCGTTCGTACCTTCGGTAACATATCCCGGGCATTCCGTCCAATCCTAGCCTTCTACGAGACAAGAGCTTTGTAAACATTGTCGAACGTTAACCAAGATGAGATCAATCGAAGAAAGGCTAAGAGTGCCCGTTCTATTCTGTTCACCTCTCGATATCGCAAGAACTTTAAGGTAGCCACGCCTAATTTTTGGGGCGTTTTGACTAACAAATCGATTTTAATGAGGCACTACGTGTACCATCTTCAAATTTTTGAAGTTTAACGTAGTAATTCAAGAGTATGTCACGCCCCCTTTAGCAGAAATCATACAAAGAAAGAAGAATAGGGTATCATACCATGTGGTCCAGATATGTCCAAATATCGAAAGATGTCTTGAGGACTCAGTCTGCTATTCGTATCTAACAATTCTACGAATCAATGTGTAGCTTTATCTTATGTGTTTTTTTTGGATTTTGTTGTGGTTTTTCACTTGCTTGTGGCAACGAAGTGACGTAGCTGGAGCTGGCGATCGACCCACTTAATAGCTGCAGAGATAAGGTTCCAGTGTGTGCCTATACCGGTACGTAGATACACCACAATCGAATATCGTTATCGAAGCACAGTGAATCTCACAAGCTCGCTTGGGTGCATATTAAATGCTTGGGATCCCAGCAAGCAGTCTCACTTTCGGTTTGGCCCAATCAAGTTTCGTTCCCTGTGAAAAATTAGAGAGAAAAAATCCGAACCAATGGATCTGAATCAAAAAAATGTTGTCTTCGTCGGTGGGTGTGGCGGCATAGGCTCTGCCACTTGCAGACTTCTGGTTGAAAAGAAAATCGCTGTAAGTGGAATGCGCCGCTAATTGATACCAATTGATTGGACTTTCTGTCTCCACAGAATCTGGCTATTCTGGATTTGGTTGAAAATTCCGAATTGATAGCCGAGCTTAGGGCATTGAACCCCTCGGCGAATGTGTTCTTTTTGCCGATTGACCTGCGGAATAGAGAAAATGTTGAGAAGTGCCTGACGGAAGTTGTCTCCAGGATTGGGCACATTGATGTTCTAGTGAATGGAGTTGGCCTATTCAACGAGCTGGATCCTGAAGTCACCATTGGAGTCAATTTGGTACGTGTTCCACTCACATCTGTCTATAAACGATGGTTTAGATACTTTTGTCTCCCCCCGTTTAGATTGGTCTAATCCATAGCACAATGGCAGCCTTGCCATTGATGGACAAATCAAAGGGCAATCGTGGCGGATTAATCGTGAATATTGCCTCTGTAGCTGGCCTGGATCCTTGTCCTCACTCACCGATCTATTGTGCCTCAAAGGCTGGTGTGGTATTATTCACACGATCACTGGGAGTAAGTTGGAACAAAATATGCATTCACTTCGGGTTTCTCAACAAATTCTATGTCCTTCTCCAGGAGACTGTAAATTTTCAAGAGTCGGGCGTGTCGTTTGTTACCGTGTGTCCTGGAATAACCAAAACCAGGCTTCTAGATCAATTCACAGCCGAGGATCTGACGCCCCATGCAGGGATTATAACTCAGGTGTTTAATGTGATTAAGAATCAGACCCCAGAGGAGTGTGCCAAGAGTATAATAGAAGCAGTCGAGGTCAATAAAACTGGAGCAGTGTACATCTGCGACGTGGGCCAGATTCGGGAGATCACTATTCCCAAGTTCTGGGATGTTCCAAAGTAGGAGAAGAGAAACTGTCTGTGTGTGGTGATTGTATTGTTTGTTGTTTAATGCAAGATTAAAGTATTTTTATTTCTAATTTCTAAACTGAATCAGTGTTTCGAATAACCAATACTTGGTCCTTCGAGCCAAATGTGTAAATTTGTTGAGTTCGGGTGTTACGCTGTCGTAATGATAAGGGCCAGAGCTCTGAGTAGGGAACCCTTTCTATGGCTGTATGGTTTGGCCAAGCAATCCCGTGGTTGTGGGATGATTTCTGCGCTACACAGTAGGAAACACTTGATTTGTAGATCAAGGCACAGAAAGGTAGGTCAAGATTTCGAATAGGGAATGTCGATTGGAGAGTAATGGGTGTTCGTTAGGAGGTCTAGTACGTCTAAAAGCTTGGTTTGGTCGATTTCTTCTAAACTGAAATCGGGATGCCCTTTCAACTGCGCCAACTACAGACATCATAAACATCACTTACGCAATCTTAAATACTGAACAAGGAGAGTCCTAGACAACTAAGTTCATCATACTTGAACACATTCTAGTGCCATTCTAGTGCCTTCTTCTCAAAGAAGACTGATCAATCTGGGACCTATCACCATAAAAGGCATCACGATAGCTTATTCCAATGAGGTCAAATATCTCTTGAATGGAGAATGCTGACTAATCTTCAAAGGCTACAAAGAATTGCCTGTCTTGGTATTCTTGGAAGAAGTCATCATTGGGCCTACACCCCTACAAATATTCATCAGGAAGACGGCCGTCAGATCGGCCGATAAACTAGAAGAATTAGAAGTGCGCCTAAGAATTCTTGACTGAATTCCAAACAGGGACATGTTTTCCCCTATCCCCATCATTATGATCAGGAAGCACTGTTTCAGTAAGTTATTGGAGGTAGAAATATTGGATCGTATTCCTGCACCAGGAACCCCTATGAGTCTGGTTTGGCTCATAGATTGATCGAAGATGGAATCTGGAGTTGGAGTTGGAGCAGAAGCTGAACCCAACACCAAAGTCTTGATACTTAGGCTCAACTCCATCCCATTAAATGGTGCTACGATGCTCTACAATCTCTTGCCAGCTAGAACAGGGTAAAACTCGGTTCCGTTCTTGGTTATCAAGGAATTGCAGATTCCGAATCGACAGGTGAAGTTACTAAAGCTGGCTAAGAATCTGCATTCATAGGAGCTGAACCTTACTACGGTGTCCACTGGGCATTATCCCAGAGCTCTTATTTTTGATTGGGAATATGAACTTCGTCTGGTTCACTGGAAAAATTCTGCCAGAGTTGAGACAATCCAAAGGGTTAAGCAAGGAAATACTCAACTTAGGCAAGGATGGTGCTAGAAAGGTGGCAGACTTTCTCTCAGGCTACTGTGGGCTAAGGTATTACCTTAAGAAACTTAGTCTGTGGTCAGATATGGAACTAAAAAGCTCCGTGTTACGTTTCGTAAACTAAAGCCATCGTGATGATGCAATGGATCTTTTCAAGTCTAGCCATGTGGACTGGCTAGAGCCCGAGTATATCAAAGTATGGTCAATTCTAGCCTATATCCCGACTGATTATAAAAGCCCCGAGATATTACAAGCAAAATCAGTGAACCAAGATTACAAAGTCCACGTTTCAGAGAGGGCCACATCCAGGGCCTGCCCATGTTTACATCGAAGTCAACTTTCCATTTCATTTCAAGGCTAAATCTTCGATTACACAAAACTGGCTGGCAGCAGATTAATTGTTGATATTTTGTTAAAAATATTTCGCGGGTGGTTGTTTACCTGTTGATAGCAAATATTGTTATTTGTGTTTACTTGAACCTAATCTCGGTTGCTATTTTTAAAGTACTTGCTATCACGAAACAGCAATAACTGCGATAAGTCCAATTTCGCAAACAAATTTAGTCGTCAAGTGTTATTGCTGGCAACAAGGAGGATGCAGCTGAGGGGTAAGAATGTTGTTTACATCGGGGGCTGTGGTGGAATTGGTGCCGCCACCTGTAAGCTGCTCCTGCGACGAGGAATCGCTGTAAGTAGCCACTTGAACACAAGATTGCATTCGTAAAATCTGTTCCATTTAGAATCTAGCTATTCTAGATCTAGCCGAGAACTTTGAACTCATGCACGAGCTCAAGCTCCAAAGTCCATCGGTGAATGTGTTCTTCCTTACATTGGACATCACCAACAAGGATAGTGTTGTCACAACGCTGAAGGATGTTCTCTCAAAAATTGGATATTTCGACGTACTAGTGAACGGAAGTGGAATATTCGATGATGTGAATCCGCAGCGGGCTATTGCCGTGAACCTGGTAAGGTGATCATTTCCAAGACCTTGTCCTTAATGCAATCTGTGTCACATTAGTTAGGAGTCATTTATAGCACACTTGCCGCTCTTGATCTCATGGATAGGTCCAAAGGTGGACGAGGTGGAGTAATCCTGAACATTGGCTCTGTAGCTGGCTTGGATCCGTTTGTCCAGGCTCCGGTCTATAGTGCATCGAAGGCTGGTGTGGTTATGTTTACACGTAACTTGGGAGTAAGTACACTGCTGACTGAATGACAAAATTTACATTTAACTTCCCTTTTAGGACGAGTTCCACTATAAGCGGACTGGAGTGTCCTTGATTGCTGTGTGCCCTGGTGTGACAGACACGAATATAGTGGATCACTTCAAACAGGACGAAAGGTGTAAGCACGTCTCAGCGATTCGCATGATGCTGGGTGTGGTGAAGATCCAAAAACCTGAGGACTGTGCTGTGCACATTGTCGAAGCGATTGAGTTGGCCAAGAGTGGAGCGGTTTACGTCAGCTATGATGGACAGATGAGAGAAGTTCCAATGCAGAGCTGGTACAAAGCTGCTAAGATGTGATGACCTTTCTATGGAAACCAATGTGGGCTTAGCCAGTTGTGATGAGAGAGGTGAAAAAATTAATTAAAATGCCAAAAAGTATGCAACGAAGATCGGTCATTTCTGAACGATCGTACAGTGAGTCGCACAAGAATTGTAAGTGCTGGTGAAGGGATCTAAGACTTACAAGTTTGATATTAAAATTGAATAGTTTTGCACAGAATAGATGGCGTTTTAGTAGATTTCAGTTGGAAATACAGACTGCTGATGGTACATCTGAGAGGATCAGTATAACCCCTTCCCACCAGAGGAACGCTGATGAACCTTAAAGTCCTTCATCCAAGGAGTTCTAGGAGAGACCCAATGAGCAATGAATTTCAGTCAAAACTTCCACAGTCCTATTGGATTTGATGACTGCACTACTTGTGAACACATAGGCTCACCCTAATAAGAGGTTTTTAATAAGGACATAACAATTTCGCATATTAATACAAACGTACCCTTCAACTCTCGTTACGATCTCATCATGTCATAATATTGGCCACAGTTCACACTTCTTCCATGGTAAAGTTCATGATCGAACAAAGTCGGAAACCATTGGAAATTTCTACCAAAATATCCAGTCGGTGATCGTAATGATCGTCCTCCCAAAACATATTCACTGTTGAATGTTCCTGTGCCGATCGCATCGATCGAAATTCCTAAAATATCCCACCATAAGTGCTTTAATACTGAATTGGGAATCTCTCAGTCCACATTGTACCAAAATTTGGTTAAAGATCTTGTAACTGATGCCTCGTGATGACTTAAAGCCCCAAAACTTTACCGATCGAGCTCTGCAAAATTTCTGCATTTTCAGCGATGGAGCTGACTTGGTGGACATAATAGAACAGGAACCAGCCGGCATGTGCTTCAAGAGACTCTATTTTATCCACAAAGTGATCGTGTGATGTGGATTTCATGCCGAAGAAGGTGTGATTGGATTTTTTGACGATTAAAGTGATCGTCATGATATGGTCTATGGAGTTAACTATCGTGCCATATTGCAAGACAGTTTTTGGCCAAAATTAGATGGACTTGACATCAGTGATATGTGGTTCCAACAAGATGGTGCTACAGGCCATATTTATTACCTCATGCTCCAGTTACCCCTTCTGGTTGGCCACGCTAAACACCAGTTATATCGGCACACCTTCTACATCCACTTAATAGGAAGTTCTTCCGACCAGAAGAAGAAAGAAATGAAAAATTGAATATAAGCATCCCATCCATCGGGTCAGGAAGAATTCAAAAGCTTTGATCGCTTTTATCTAGAATACTTTGCACAGAAGAGGTATGAGAGTCGAAAACGCACGTCCTACACAAAAGTAGAACCTTAGATGAGTTCAAGGTTCGCAGTGGAGTCCAACGGGCGCTCGACCCGTGAAGAATCCCTGCCTGAGACAAGGTAACCTTTCATTCGCTTCGATCCCGAGCACGCTGCTTCCAGTTGTACAGACCAAGCGCTCTGGCATCCGCGATAGCTTGGTCCTTAAAACTGATGTTCGGTCTTCCTCGTCGTTTCGAGTGGAGTCCAAAAGTAAAGCGATAGCTTTACGATGTCAGCTTCCTCGAATATAAAGTCAGTTATGCTTTATTGTTGCAGTACGTAGAAGGTGACTAGCTTGTTCGATTACTTACCATCTTAAGGATATTTTCTGGCCAAAACTTTTCTCAAAGGAGCAACTTTTAATACGAATGGCCTAGAAACCTGTCAGTGCCACAAAAAAATTAAGGAAATGGAAGGAAACATGTTACTTTGAAAAGCAAATTCTAGTCCAAAATATGTCATGCTTTGGAGTTCTCTAATCCAATTTTTTTAAAAGACTGAACTGTCCTAATAAACTTAGCCCTGAACCGTGGAGAAGGAAAGTTTCTAAGATCTCGTTACCAACTCAGACCTGGGAGACTAGCATTTGAGATAGGACCATAAGGTTGGCTCGTATCACCTTTTCTATGAATTCTCTCTTGAGAAATGCCTACTATACATGGAGCATTACTTACTGCAGTCATCATGTAATCCACTCTTTCATATGGTTACCTAGTGGTACCTAACATGGAACTGACAAACATTACTAGTCATAGAGACTACTAGTGCCATTAGAACTACACCAACCACAGACCTTGAAACCATTTTAGAACTGAGTCCATAGACCAAAAAGATGCAACTGCTAGCTAAGTTTGGAACAATCCAATTGTTAGGAGGAGGGTGAGATGGGTCACCGTGCTATTAAGAGATTAGTATACTTGCCACCGGGACAGACTATATACCACCACCCCAAGACATCACTTTTTTTAAAAAAACACCTTCTACTATCAGCCTAAACAATATCTCGATGTTCACGAGTATGATGAGGGTATGATGAAAAAGTATTCTCCGTCATACACTCATATGAACCCGATACTGTTCGCCTCTAGTTTGTTTCAAAGTAACCTATTGGCAATCGCTAAGCTAGCATGAGAATCTATCCAGATGATCGGCCTATACATCGACATTTAAGTCGCCATGAAGACCACCTCATCCACAGTCATTAAATCCAAACTCGTAAAACGTTGCCATGAAGGGCTGATTCCTCTTACAGCAAATCATGACGTCTCAGAATGTAATGGTATTCAAGGGCTCAAACTAGGTCTTGTTAAGTCCAATATAGACCAAACCTTTGCAACACTAGCTGCGGGCAACACGGAAACGTCAAAACCAGTTTTATGGCAATTATTATCGGCCAGAACAGACGAAGGCGACTGGTCACAGATGATCTCTTCAAAGGGTGCGGCGACACGGACATTTGATACTTCCTATACCAAGCTTGTGGCTTCAGGGGAATACCAGTTCGAAAGCCTGGGTGACTTGTCAGGAATTTATAACGATCGCGAGTTGGTCCAAGGAGGAGCTATCCCAAAGTCTATCAAAATCCAATGTCTCTCCTTCAGCAGAAGCAAACACAACGCAGTAACCAACAAATCAATAACTCACTCCTCTGTCTTGTAAACTTAATTAAGTAACTATTTAGCGATTAGTTTTACAAGAAAGACAAAACCTCCCGTCAGGGCAGTCGACCATCAAACTACCCAATAAATCATCCAAAACCTCATCATAAAATCTCCCATCACAGATACCGTCTAAACGAATCACCAGACTACTCTTAGCCAGACCAAACCCGTTTCCCCTCATAATCGAGACATTGCACTCGAAAACCTAAACTAAGACCACACCTCCACCCACCAACTCTGTTTTTTTATGAGAAAAACTGTAACAGTTTCTGTATAAAGTATAATTTTAGACTTCAACGCAACCTTGCCTTTAAATTTAAATAAATAATTGTATGCCCACTTGTGACCAAGCCTGCAAGTGTCATGGAGCAACGATGACTGAAACTACAAACACGTTTCCCTAAATAATGCAATTGTTTATGGCTTGAACCATAAAAACCTTAATCTAATCTGGTCTATCCAACTCCGAGCCACTGATGGTATCTGTGAGGCGGCTTAGACTCTAATCTAGGCCGAGATGAATATTCAAGCAAGAATCCGAACAGCCTTGACCGAGAATAAAAGATATTCTATTGCGATGTGGCTGTTGCATGTTTATTTATTGTTATAGTTTAGGACAAGTGTTTTGGGATGGATTCCATGAACCTAGTGTAACCAGGGAGCGTGAAGAGCTGGAGCTGAGTGCAAGATTGGAGCCGAATGAAGCACTGGAGCCGAGTGAAGAACTGGAGCAGCATGGTGCAGCGATGCAGAATGGAGGACTGGAGCAGAATGAATGCTGGTATGTAGGACTGGAGCTGAATGCAACAGAGGAGCAGCATGCAAAACTGGAGCAGCGTGCACCGTCTTAACAACCGGCGCAATAATTGGTGACACCACTGTGGAATGATGCACCTGGGTTAGGTGATGAGACGAGACACCCGACGGAACTGAATGCACCAAAGATCCGATGTGTGCCTGTTCAACCACAGAGTGCGTGGCAAGATGTCCTGGCTTGGCAACTGCCACAGCGATCAAAGCAAAGAAGGCGATCTGTAAAAGAAAACCGAATATAGTATACCACTGCCGTCCCAAATTGTGTCCCAAACTTACAAACTTGAACATTTTTCTTTGAATTTAGAAGCGATATCTGCACAGACTGTCGAATGGTCTTTAACTAATGTCTCATTACCCCGAAACCAACTCCTTTTATACCAATTCCAAGGTACTTACCTTACAGCCGTCCATCACACGAAGGTAGACCCACCCACCTCGTGACCAACTATGCCCACCACAATGCCCTAATCGGCTAAGTACCGAAATTGGACATGGAATTACATCATTGAATTCTTATGTTGTGTGTGGTTGCGCAACTTCAACTATCCCATCATCCATAATGACAAACCAGCCCAAAGTTTGTCCTTCAGTCTAACACTGTTAGAAGCGTTTTAAACCTTTCAAGGTGAACCGTCAAAGTACCAACATGCTTCCCACTTGCCCTCAGTCGATCATGTGCGATATGGCCGAATGTAAATGCACAGACAGAGACAGTATGTAGAGACCTTATCTGTGGCCAAAGGGCCAAGTGACTGACAGCCAACTTTTTTTTCTTGTATAAAAGTTCCAGCATCACTCGGTATCGGTATCAGTTAGCCACTTTAACGCTTACAAGCCAGTTTGCCACTAACAAAAAAAAAACCTAAAATGTTCAAATTCGTAAGTTACACCAGCTGGACATACGTATACACATCTACAACCGTTTTCTATTCACAGATTGCTCTATTCGCCGTCGTCGCCGTTGCTTCGGCAGGACACTTGGGACATCAGTCCCTTAGCCAACCAATACTGTTACACAGTGCCCCGATTTCCTCTCACCAACTGCATGCCGCTCCAATTCTTCATTCCGCCCCATTGATCCACTCTGCACCAATTGTGCACTCTGCTCCAATTTTGAGCCACCATGCCGCTCCAGCATTGAGCCATCATGCCATTCCACTGCACTCAGCCCCAATCCTGCATTCGGCTCCAATCCTGCACTCTGCTCCTCTTCTTCACTCAGCTCCACTCCACCACTCAGCTCCATTGTCCCATGGACACAGCTTGCACGGTCTCCACCACCATTAAGTGTGTTTGGCTTCCAAATCAATGTTTTCCAATAAAAAGTTTTATTTTTGTTTAAAAAAAATTCTGTTTTTGTTTTTTATTTAAATTTATGCAAAGTGCACGCAGGTAGACCTTTAATCAGATCGGATTGGTGCAGCCATGATTCATGGAATCAAATGATAAGCGATGTGCAAGGTGTTGAATAAATATTGGATGACCGGTATCGGTAATCAGTGACCGGAGATTGGAAGAGGTCCATTAATCAACAACTGCTTCAGAGACTGCCTGTCAATAAGTCACGATTCGACAGTCTTATAACTTCTAGCTTTTCGTTGGATTAGAGCCTGGAGACCTCAGATGCAATAGGTTCATTGTAGTGCCAAGAAGCAAGACCCAGTATTAGCTATTTTACTGTGTAACTGGGAACTTTCGAAGAACACCTTGGAGTATCAGCACTTACCACATCAGCATCGAAGATCTGCCTTCTCATCTGAGCAAAGCCAGGAAATTAACGAAGGATTTAATCAAAAGCATCGTCTCCATAGCATACTAAGATAGCTTGGATCCTGGAGAGCCATTCCATGCACTATTCCGTTTGTTGGTAATCCCTTTATCGAGGAAGGCTCTGACCAGGAGCGCGAAAGACCCTGGTTCAAGCCTTGAGAAATCTTTCTCTGAGCTTTGCTTACCAGTAGCATCAGAGATCTCATTTCTAACCTAAGTCCTGACATCGAATTCAAAGAGTTCTTTCATTCACAAACTATCTTGAAAAGAGATACATGGCTATACAGTGCCTTGAGAGCTCCCTTACTGCAGCTACAAACGTAGATATTATGAACTCGGCTCCTATTCCTAACATCATAGTCGGCAACCATTGGTATAGCAAAGACCTCCGAGAGGGAATACTTGCCTAACGAGTAGCAAAGTCGAGTGTACAGCACGAAGACACCAGCACCTTACCGTTCACTGCTTTTGAAGCCATTCGTGACTATTCGACAACACTCCAATCCAGGCTCAGACTCTGACTAAAATTGGTGGCATTGGATCAGATAGCATGGCCATGGAACCAGAGTGTTAGGATAAGTGCGCAAGGTCCAGTGCGGATCATACCAAAACCCATTCTGCCTAAAACTTTAGACTCCTTTGATGGTTTAGTCCATGATAAGAGTATCCAGACCAGACGTACCCAGGAAAGCTTCTGTGCAGCCAAGACAAGCCAGATTTACAAGCCTTGATTTACTAAATAGGGAAAAATGGTTCCATTTAAGGTCAGATATACCAAGAGATCTGTAGCTTTCATCGAATTTGTATTCCTCCTCCGTGATTCTCAGCGAATCAATTGAGTGGTGAAAGTGTATCTCGGAAGATATTTTCTATTCCTTGGACAGGAACTGAAACCCTGATATGGGAAACACCCAGTTCACTGAGATAAAGTCGAATGCAAAGTCAGCTTCGAGGATGCTCTGTAATAACATAAATAAGTGTTGCCAGCCTTTCCACTGCTGATATGTGAAGCGATGGCTTGATCAACAGAGAAGATCTGACCTTACGTCGACTTTGCACAAAAACCTTCCAGAAGCTAGCTATTGATCGATGTTATAGAATCAAGCTCATGGTTGGCCTCGTTTTGTGAAGATTTCGTGTAGGTTTCCACATTTAGGGGCTTAGACTTAAGTTTCCAAACCAAGTGATGATCACTCAAAAAATTGACAAATCGATGGGTATTTCTACTTCTAATGCTTCCAGTCTCTTGGATCTCATACATGGATCTACCTGTTCGATTACAAAAGGCGTTTCACTCAATGAAGTTGGAAACTTTGACCATGTACTAGTCCATCTACGACTAGTCCATAGCAATCCATAGTTACAAGATATTGAAAAGTTGAAACACGTCAAGTCCCAGCCCATGGATATTCTGGAAGCGGATTTGAGACCCAATGCAGTGTACAGCACTGTGTAGCACACTTATTTGCTGAATAGGCCTAAGATGCTGCAAGTGAAAGTGACCAAACAACCAAGAGACTACAGCCCAAGACCCAGTGGACTTCTGGTTTCCATAAGAATTTAGCTATCATTTTTGAAGTTTCAAACATCATTTTATTTTCAATTTTCATACTCAAATCTGATCTCCATCTCTAGTTATCCTCAGATAGTTACAACGTTACCAGATACTCGTCTTCAACGATGAAGCAGCATGAACAATGGGAGCAGCATGTACAACTGGTGCAGCATACTGAACATGGCTCACAACTGGTGCGGCATAGGTCTGGACAACTGGAGCAACGTGCACAGTCTTAACAACAGGTGCCACTTCAATGGTCTTAACAACTGGAACGGCCTTGATAACTGGTGCCACCTGAACAGTCCTCACAACTGGTGCAACGATCTCCGTAACATGAGCCTTACTGCGCACACTTGTGAAGCTTTGGTGTGACACAGCACTTGGTAGACTGTGCACCACTGCACCGATCTTGGCAACAGCAGGCTTCACTATAGTGTGTGATCCAATGAGTCCAGCATTGACGGCGGTGAAGGCGATAACAGCAAGGAGAGCGACCTATAAAAAATAGAAGCCACACGATTTAGAAAAGTCCAAGGACCCCAGAGCCATTATGGCCAACTTACAGATTTGAACATTTTGGTATTGTTTGTTGGTTGGTTGCGATGTGCAAGAGTGACAAAGTGCGTTTGACAATGATTTGCACAATTCGTGGGATTTTTATACAAAAGCCTCCTAATTGCATTGATCCTAGGTGTACTGCAAACGTGAAAGTATCGTCATATGCCTCGGAGCTACACTTACCATCGATTTGTCCAAAAAAAATCGCACAGCATAGTAGTGAAGGTCAGCCATTGTTCGGTAATAGAAGATCAACAATCGTTATGGTATTGGCCAAAACCGATCGCAGGTAATTGACTGTCGCTAATCCCCTTAAGTCAGTCGAAATGTTGTTTTTGGGAAAATGCAATTAACGTCGTATAGCTGGTGGGAAAGTTGACGGCTTTTCAGTGGATTACAGGCAGCCAAATGGTGTACCTATTGAGTATCGAATTTGAAGGCTAAATACTCGTTTCCATTGGGTGGGAGAATTGAAAAGTTGCCGAGTTCAAGTTCAAGTGTATTTGAATACTCAGACGTAATTGTGGCTATAGGCAGGGTTTCCATACCACAGTTGTTGACATTACGTACTTGACAGTGAATGGACTTAGTTTGTGCTTCTCTTATCACGTAGAAGCAGTCGGGATTGGTAATGTGGTTCTTCCATTCCATCCTGGTTATTATTGTGATTTTAACAGCCGAGCCAGATATTCTGTTTCTGTGCATCCCAAGCACTGACGCCACGCCAAGTACAATGGAAACAGAAAATTTTTCACTCAAAAACTGTGTGAAATAGGAGTTCTGACATACGCCACCGAATCAGATACCTACCTCCTGGTCCCAACTTGGTTTGGCACAATCCAAGCCAGATTTTCTGTTTCTGTGCAGCCCAAGGCTTGAAACTCTTTCAAGCTCAGGGAATATAGCTTTAGTCAAAGTTTGGGGGCATCCAAGGGTTTTTAACTCTGACAAAACACAAAAGCCACGCCTACTTTGTACTGAAATTTCTTGAAAAGAACCTCAGAGCTGAAAATTGGAGAAGAACTGCAAATTACTGTCGGAGAAGCGCCTCAAACTCGCCACGCTTACTGCCGGTGTAAGGGCCCCTCATTGTAGCCTGAAATGGCAGTTCTAAGCGTGCAAGGCTTATACTGTTACCATTGCATTTTCTTCTCAAAATTATAAGCAAACCAAAAATTGTTTATTTTTCTAAAATTTATTGTTTATAAGCGTATCTGCTCTCCATCTCTGGTTATCACAGTAAAAGCATTTAATGATGCACAGCGTAAGCCAGTGGTGACACAATGGTGTTCAAAACTGGAGCCGAGTGTACAATGGGAGCGGCATGAACAACTGGTACAGCAGCATAGGCCCTCACCACTGGAGTGGCATACTGGACATGACTAACTACTGGAGCGACATGTACAGACTTAATCAGAGGCACAGCTTTGATGACTGGAGCCACTTGGACAGTCTTTACAACTGGGGCAACAATGTGGGCGACTTGAGCGGTGTTGTGGATCCTAGTGAAGCTCTGGGAGGACACTGCCGATGGGACGCTGTGTACAACAGCGCCGACCTTGGCAACGAAAGGCTCCACTACGGCATGAGTTTCGATGATTCCGGCACTGACGGCAGCAAAGGCGACAACAGCAAGGAGAGCAATCTAAAAACAGAAATAGTTAGACTTGGATCCTTTTTTGAAACAACTGCGTATCCAACTTACAGATTTGAACATTTTGTTTGGGTTGGTGGTTGTGTTGTGTTGTGTTTGCAGAGACTACAATTTGCGTTTGATACTGATTTGCAATTATTTTGGTATTTTTATACGAATTCGCTCAGCATCACCATGAGCCTTGTTAAACTGGTATCCACATCCACCTTTTGAAAGAGATTTCGCACAACCGTGCGTTGCGCGGTCGGTCATTCACACTGAAGGTCAGCGCATATGGGCATGAGCTATTGTTAATCGCACTAAGCGTGTCCAAATCTTAGTTGGTACAAGCTGCCTGTCGGTAGGTTTGTTAATTAAGCCCGACTTCAGTCATACATTACGGGAAGAAACATTTATGTAATCGTAGTCAATCGCGGATTACTTTTGTATCTATTCGCCATTGTGGGTACACGCTGACGTTGATCGAGGTGCGGAGTGCTGGTAACTAATCGGTTCAAGTTCATCATTATCGGCAGACTAACCTTCGAAAGTGTGCAATCTAATAATTTTTAGTCCGTCTATGACTGGTAATCAGTTTCAAATGTTAACTTAAAATATTGTTAGTGTTTGAGATGTTTCAGATGCTTCAGATGCGGATTGGAAGAATATATGCATAAGTCAATCACGCGACTTCGTCGCTCCGCTAATGGTATATCCGCAACTGCAAAGCAGACACCTATAACCAAATCTGACGAATTCGGAGTTCGGAGGTTGGTGAAATACCCCAGACTGGCTTATAGGAGTCTAGCTGATAGTTGTTGATATACCCTTAGCGGAACGACGAAGTCGCGTAAGCAGCTAAACATGTGTATTAGTCCGACCCTGATGATTGTTTTCTTTCCAACCTGAGAAAGTAGCAGCTAACTGTCTAATTATGGACCTATGGCCCACTTCACCTGTACGATTGTACAATTACGATCCTAAATAATGTAAGCTTTTGACCCCCGGCCAAGCGGGTCAAAAGTCCATTGTGGACTTATGACTCTGCGTCTACTGGATCAGAAACTTTTTGGATCACAAATTGCCCCAAAAGAATTAAAGTGGCAGAAACTTCTTACCACAGGAAATGTTCTAAGTTTAAATCGAGTTATCACAGACTTCATACTGGAATTAGGCCTATTTACCTTCCAAGCAGAGGTGTCGCTATCAACCTTTGTGCCAGAGAGTGTATCAGAAGAAGCCTCTTAATATCACGAGTAAATAATTTTTCCAGATATCGCAGCACCTCCTAAAGCTCTCAAGTCCTCTGACTGTGAGTCTAAGCTTGGAATTGACTTCAAAACATCCTATACCTAGCTGCGCATAGTAAGTCGTAAGACATATACTTGCAAGGTCTCTACAAGCTCAAACAGACCCTGGATCATGCACGTAAGTTGAACAAATTCTCATTGCCTGCATATATAACTTCAGTTTAGTCAAGCCGGGGCTGTACCCAAGGTGGCAACGTATCGGTTCTTCAGACTTATGGACGATTGCAACGTTTTTCAAGCCGAAGTCACTCCAAGATTTCTGAAAGGATAGACAGTATCTGGGCTTGGACAGGCAGGTCGAAAAGTGCATCAAAATACTAGGCCATGTCTCAATGGTCAGATGAACCTCTGTTGGGTACTAGGTGACGTGGTAATAAAAAACCGGATGACCCAGGGCAGGATCACATCTGTCTTGGGACTAGTAACTTACTTTGTACTCTGAACAGGAAAATAGACTTCGTAGCCAGCCAGCCAACGAGTAGACTAGCAGCTGATGGTATCGATAGTATCTACATGTATGTGCTCCAGTCAAAAAGACAAGCAATCATGCAGCACGACTAAGACTACTCTGTTACTACTTCTACAGAAACTCCGAAACTGCAGTGACTAAGAGGAATCCATTCACCACTAGCTATGTGATTGTCCACCACTAGCCCCCAAAAAGAAAGACACTCTTCAGAGTTATTTTCTTGTGGAACTGGACGATTTAACAAAGTCCTGATTCATGGAATATTTAAACTATATTCCCTGGGATCTTACAAGTGGTCACAATAAACTCTCATCTAATCTACGCGTACCTTTGACCATTCCTATCAACTAGGGCACCTACTAGAACTATAGATTCCCGTCAGTTCCTTGGTCAAAGGAGGAACCGCGCATAAGTCTTATTTGTCTGGTCCGCATCTAAACTTTTATTGTCGAATACAAAAAGTTCTGTTCAGACCGGGATCAGAAACCCTTTTGACATCACGATCCGACCAATGAATCACTAGTAGACTAGTCATACCGAAACATGCTATTAAATTGAGTTCACTTACCTGATTCACATTGGAAATGAGTTGGAGAGACTTGAAACGCATTGCAGAACCCGGAAGACGATAGCCTCTCTATCCCTGAGAGCAGGAACTAAATGTCTAACTCCGATGATTTCCTTCCAAATAAAGAGAGTTTAGACAACTTATTTGGAGGCCATTGGACAAAGCTCGAAGGAAGATTTTTCAAGACCTAAACCGGAAATTACATAATCTTCCTGCAAGCCTTTTTTGCTTCCAAACAGATTAACACGCTTTAGCTAAGCTGCTGCATTTGAGCCTATTCCACAGCTCTGCTCTGATTCCAAACTCTCTAGACATCGGCTTAACTGAACACTTTTAACAGTATAGCAAGCTTACAAAGTGGAACGGGCTTAAAACGTCCTAATCGTCTATTCCACTTCTACCGCAGACAAGTTCTGAAATAGACTTGTCAACCTTTCCACTGACGTCTAACTTCCTGTCATCAGTGTAAGCATGACGCCAATATTGATACTAAAACTTCAAGCACACTAGATACCAGGTTGGATCAAGCTTCCAGTTTCAATTGGATAGATCAACCTTTCAAGTATTGGGTTAGTGGGTTAAAATTTTTTGGTTTTTAAACGTCTGGCCTTTCCACTGCATTCTCGACCGGTTGTGTGTTGTAATTGGAGACACGATTCGGCCATAACATCGAAGTGCGCATTTAATTAACTCGTCTGAGCCCTGGAATAGATAGTATCTGTCAGAACTGTTGGCAGATTATTAAGCCGACGGAACTGTCACCCAATTAAAAGTCAATCAAGTTGTCTGATCTTTCATTCTCATTTATTTCGAAATTCACCCAAATTGGCTTAATGATGATGGAGTCCAAGGGAGATTGGAGCAGCATGAACGGAGTGAACCAATGGAGCAGCGTGCAAGACTGAAGCGGAGTGGAGAACTGGCAAGGCTTGATGAACATGCGACAGGACTGGGGCAGCGTGCACTACTGGAGCAGAGTGGAGGATTGGAGCAGAGTGGACGATTGGAGCAGCATGGACAATTGGAGCAGCGTGCACAACTGGAGCAGCAACATATGACTTGACAACTGGAGCAAGAACTGGAGTCACAATATTTTTGCTGTGATACTGAGTCTGGCTCTGGTGAGAGATGGCGCTGGGAACCGAGTGCACAGAGTGTCCAACAACGACTGGTTGCACCACGGAGTGAGTGCTCAATAGTCCTGGCTTGGCAGCGACGACAGCGGCGAAGGCAACAAGGGCGATCTGTTCAATCAAAAAGAGTAATTAATTCCAAATGTATCTGACGGATTGTGTGCGCGTTAGATACTTACGAACTTGAACATTTTGAGTAGGTTTTGTTGTTTTGATTTGCTTGTAAGTTGCTTGTAAGCGAATTAACAGCTGACTGATGCTGATTCGAAGTGCGGCAGTCGCTTTTATACTTCGTTTACTCTTTGGTTTTCCTTTGCCCTCTGGTTTATGGCCAAACATCTGAGGCGGCGATAAAATCTCTGCATTCCCGTTTGGCCATATCACACTCGATCAGTGTTTGGTCATTAAGTGGCTGGCCATTGTGGTACATAGTATGTATTTCGGCGCTTACCTTGGAAGGTTATTCCGTGTAACCGTCAGACACAGCAGACGAAAATTGTATGTTTGAATCGAAGGACGGATTAGGCTTTGTCATTAGAGGTGCGATCGTTAAAATTGCGTAAAAGTCGTACATAGTACAGCATACGGAGTTCGATGTAATTTTTTGTTGATTTGTACTTCAGAGATACTTTGTACTCGAAAATAATTTTTGTTTTTTTTTTTTATGAGTGTCTCTGGTAATTTCGCATGAAGTGGGTGTGTCGTACTTGGGAATGTCATGCCGGAGGTATAAATAACGTTGTCAGAGCTGGAATCAGGCATCAGTTGAAGTCAATCGATTCTCGTCTTCAGACAAACACCTAATTCAAAACCCAAAACCAACTCAAAATGTTCAAATACGTAAGTAGATGGAGAGTAATTCTCTGATCTTTTTGCTAACAAATTCTATTTGGTTTGAAGGTTGCTTTCCTCGCCATGGTTGCTGTTGCTGCTGCCAAACCAGGACTTCTCGCCACTCACAGTGTGGTTGAGCCAGCCCATGTTGGATCAGTGGTTCACACCGTGCCATCGGCTGTGTCATCTCAGCACTTTAGCCGTGTCCACAACTCAGCTGTGATTTCTCCAGTCCTTGCTCCAGTTGTGAAGTCCTACGTTGCCGCTCCGGTTGTTCATGCCGCGCCGTTGGTTCATTCAGCTCCAATCGTTCATGCTGCTCCAGTCGTCCATGCTGCTCAAGTCCTTCATGCCGCCCCAATCGTCCATGCCGCTCCAGCTCTCCATGTTGGCCCAGTTGTCCATGCTGGTCCAGTTGTACACTCCGTTGTTTCCCCACTTGTCCATGGTCTCCATCATTAAACTTTTGAAAGAGAATCCAAATAAATCTCTCCATGTGATAACAGAAATTTTGAGTTTTTTCCTTTTACAAAACCTTTCAGGAAGTAATCGGAAAAGAAGGGAAGCTTCACGCTTCTTTCCTAATAAAGGTGATTCGTCCTAACCGCTCTCCAGGCTTACGGAGAAGGTTTAGATCAGTGAAGAGGAACAATACTATAATCAGCACTCCTTGTAAGGTCATTATTTTGAAGACTCAACCTCTAAGCAATTGTTTGGAAAACACAATGTCCCATGACAACCCTTGTGAGTTCGGAAGTCATTCTCCTCTCAACCTAGATACTGTCTTCTTGCCAAAGAAACGAACAAGTCGTTCTTTTCTAAGTTTCTCCAGGATCCATTGTTATGGAAGCAAACTATTGACCAAGGTATTCAAGAAAGCTTCCATCTCTTACCGACCAACTTTTTTGGTCGGCACCTCTACGGACTGAAACCATACAGATAGAGGGCCGCCGATAAATGTTTCGGATTTCCATAAATTGTTCTGAATTTCCTGTTGAAGTACGTCTTTTAGAAAACCTTTTAGACAAGCTAGGCTTAATTTTAAGCTCGCAAGTCATATTTGATGACAGAGCGTATAATGGCGTTCAGCGGCTGAAAAACGAGAAAGCAAGAAACTGGCTTAGTGACCACTATGAGCATAGCTTCGGGACTCAAGCTCCGAGACTTGAACACTAGCAGTAATAAGTTGGCTTCAATTCCTGCGACCTTATGGAGCTAAAGGCCCAAATCCTTGTTTATAATTCAAAAGGCTTAGGTCTGTGAAAGGCTTGCACGTACGTCTTGTAGACGGCGGCAATACCTACTTTCCTTTCATCACTGAACGTGACACGAATGACCAGAAGTGGATCCATAACAAAGCCGTTTGATTGAAATTTGATGACTATTCCGCGAATGTTTCGAAATCAAATGTGCAAACTGCTTAAATCAGATTGGAGATGAACTTGAAAGTTATCACCCAAAACAGTCAAGAGAGTGGAAGTGTATGTCTGGTGGAGATACCAGGGATACCATGGTTTCCTATTGATACCAACTATCAAGGGTATTGGTTTTAGCTAATGCTAAAGCAGGCCTGTTTGTCCTGTGATGGGTTATTGTCTAACAAAAATCGGTGTACAGGGATGCACTCCACCGCAGAGTCCTGTGACCACTATTGTGAATAAGTTTCTCCCAATCTGGGGTGAAAGTAGCTCAAATGCCATCTGTAAGTCCTTCAAAACTCAAATCTGTACACTGATCCCGCCACATATTTGTGGGCTATCCTTGGTAAAACAAAAATCCTCTGCGCTGCAAGCTGATTGCCTTTTATTCATATGGGAAGGCTCTGTGCCTACGTTAGGGTCTTCAGCCCCGGGTCGTATACATCCCCAGGTTTTGTTGTTTAGTCTTTTAGAGAGAAATTATGAAACTAATGTGTATTCAAACTCCAAAGCCCAAAGAAATGTGAATAACTTCCAAGGACACATCGTACAGACCTCTTGGGCATAAAACAATTTTATAGTCTTGGACAACCCTCGAAGAAAGGCGTACAATGACACTACTACTACTCCACTTCAAGGAAAAGTGCGGAAACCGATCTCGTTCACAGGACCAGGTGGACACGTTTACAACGAGTCAACTTTTCACCACTCCTCCACACATTTCGGCCAAAAAGGTGAAAGGCCATGCGACCAGACACGATTCCTGAGCTTCCTCTTCAAAGATCAATTGTTTGACTAGCTGTGTGGAACTATCTTGTTGGTACCACATACTACTGATGTCATGTGCATCTGCTTGTGGTCAAAAAGAGTCTTCCGACATGGAACGATAGCGAACACCTTTGACCGTAGCATGCCCAGGCCAGACCACACTTTCGGTTTTTGTAGATCCAATGAAGTCTCCTGAAGTGCATGTGGCCTTGAGCCTGATTTTTTCTTGATACTTAGAATCATCAAGAGGTTTTTCTGTTCTTCAGTCAATTTGATCTTGTAAGGCTGTAGGCCAAGACCTTTACCCAAGATTCGTTATAATGTGCACTGAAAGATTCTCGATTCCTGCGAATCAATTGATTTTGAAAATTTTGTACTTTCGACTCGGTAGCGTATACGTAATTTTTCTTTTTTTTCATACATTTTTCGGTTCAAAAATTTTCTGTTCTCACTACTCAGAGCGGCGCGAAAGCTGAATAATCTGCCTTGCAATGTGTTTTCAGAAGACAGGATCATAGATTGAAATACGTTGGCAGAATTTATCAACGATAGCATGCACAGCCTGTTTGGTGGGTCTTTAAAAGATGATCAAGTTACGACTACCGAGTTTCGAATTTCTGTAGTAATTTTCGATAATTGTAAAACGTTGCTCGGTCATAAGCTTCATTGTATTAAAATTGCAAACCTTGCCTAATATTTTGGCATTAACAAGTTGTAAAAAAAGTTTCAAAAGCGTACTTGGATTTAAGTACAAAAGGGGTATGCCTCTATTGAAAAACCTTTTATAAGTCTAAACTTCTAAGCCCGTCCGACGACGAGATGAGAAAAGACATAAAAAAACCTGATTTTCTACTCCGGTAGAGTCCAGGGTACAATGGTATCGAATTGAATGAATTTGATGGACAAATCAATAGGAAAGAGTCTGAACAGGACCTAGTAATGCTTGATTTTTAGAGACTTGCCCATGAGTACGTGTAGAAGCTCCAGAAAAATGTTGGTGAAGGAAGACAAAATTAAAGCCAGGTATATATTTTTTTGCACTTTAACCAATTCTTTATCGGGTACAACTTTTTGGCGGCCCACCTAAGTCTAAGTCATCCTAGAACTACTGATGACAGTTCATTTAGTACGCCAATGCTCTACTACAGAGCCAGGAAATCAACTCTCGGAGAACTCCTTTTTTTTTTTTTATGTCCACAACACAACCATTCTACTTACCTTTGGCGGAATGTGGTATACCCGGGATGAGTTTCTCTTCAAAGGATATGAATCCAACTTTTCAGAACAGCTCACGGAATCAATTTCCTTGAAGGAATCAATCCTTGCTTCTCAGCTGGATTCTATAGGCTTTCACTTCAGTGTCCCTCTCTCTCAATCTGTGCTCTATGTGAGCTAAATGACGAAATTCCCCTACTATTGGGTAGAATCCTTTTTCGGTTCATAGCATCAGTTCTTTGATTTTTTCATTCTTCCTTTCGACAAAGAATACGTAGAACTAGTTCTGTTCCTTTGTACATTCGAAGGTAGGAGGAATTGAGGGATATTCTCGCTCTACCTTCTTGGATGAAGAGGGTTTAAGCCGAATATCCGAATAGTTTCAACAATATTTTTCCGTGTCTGTCTGGAAGATGATAAGTAAGGGGTTTATCCTCCGATAAGGTACGGCTCATTTGACCCAAAACGGTCAGGGAGAGGAGATATGAGACGATATTGCATTTGAAGTGCACCAAGAGGTTTTTTTCACTCCCGACCCTGCTTACCCAACTTCTTCCAAAATGCGTCGTAGTGACCAACCAAGTGCACCAACGACTAGATCATACGCTAAACGTTTTTTGGTTAAGTTTTTTGTTCAATTTCGTCCATTTGACCCAAAACGGTCAGGGAGAGGAGATATGAGACGATATTGCATTTGAAGTGCACCAAGAGGTTTTTTTCACTCCTGACCCTGTTTACCCAACTTCTTCCAAAATGCGTCGCAGTGACCAACCAAGTGCACCAACGTCTAGATCATACGCTAAACGTTTTTTGGTTAAGTTTTTTGTTCAATTTCGTCCGTTTGACCAAAGAGTAGATTGATCGTTTTGCTAGGTAAAGGAACAAAGCTTCCCAATTCATTTAAGGAACTCGTTTCTGGCTTAACAAATTGGATTCTCCATAGTAGGTATTTTTCACTTAGAGAAAACCGCTCACGTGACTTGGAATACGGCCTAACAGACGCTAGAATGGTTGACACTGAACCTGATTTTGTTCGTACTCTCTGGCGCCATTAACAAGCAACATTCCCGCATTTGGAGAACGGAGAATCCACACGAGATCCATGAAACGCAAGGCCAGAAGCTTCTTGTAATCACACAGGTTTCTAGGGAGGACCATCTACTATTGGCCTATGCTGGCCTCGATCCATGTCTCTTGCTTCAGTGCGCAAGGCGTAATGAACGAGGTGTCTGGCTGTTGTGATGTAGATTCAGAACCCCTTCTTGCCAATTCATTTGATTTCTCATTTTCTGGTATTACGTCGTATCCAGGGTCCTAGCAGAAGCTAAACTTATGCTGTGTTCCAAGACACAACAGCTATCTTTCCTCCTGACTGTCGATGAAAAAGGTGATACCTTCTTTCTTTTTTTTTGCAGAGGCCTCTGTAAGCCCCATTTCTGACTCACAAAACCTAATTTGGATTAATAAGAAATTCTTTACTTTACTTTCGACGTATGTATCTTATCCACATGACGTCCTTAAATCGCACCCGAATCATCCAAACCGCCCCAAGAGCTTGTATCAAATTAGATTGATTAATGGTCCTAGTCAGTCTGGTATAACTAAGAAGTGAAGGACAAGAAAAACGTTAATTAAACGTACTTTTGCAAATAAAATATTTTTATTTGTTGGTTGCAGGTAGTGTTGCCCTCTCAAAATTTCATGATGGATCTCTTTTTCGTTGCGTTAATGACTCTTTAACGAAAACTAGGCTGAAGCAATGCCTCAGTTTATGCTTTATGCATTGCTAGTGTACGTAAGATTCGAGCAGTAAACGACTTTAATATCCAGCAGGCTACTTCAACTTGTTTCGCCACACTTGTGTATAATTGGACATCGTATCTGGTGTGGGAATTGCATACATTTTAGCAGGGAATGTGGTAATTTTACTTCCAAAAAATTGTAGGTTCAATGAACTGCTTTAAATAAAAGAGACACAAATTCCAACTCAAGCAGTCAGTCACTGATCAAACTAGTAACCGTATGTGAGTATGATGACAAGAAGGTACCTGTGACACTTTACTCAAATCACCTAAACATCTCTAAACAGCCCTGAGAAGTGCTAAATCGATATTTGTATGCAAAATTGCAAATTAATTTCGTTACTGGGTGACAGGTTGTCGTCTCCTCACAATAATAACAATCTTTTCAATAGAGACATAACAATTTTGTATTTTAATACAAATGCCATCTTAATCACTTTTTATAAATTGTCAATGAGAAAACATTACTCAAGATTTGTATTTTTCTTTTTTGGTAAGTTTTTTTGAAAACTTTTGAAAACGACTACCGAAAGTTTGAATCCCAGGTCGCAACTTAGAGAGCGCTTACTCCAATTTTTGCTCGTAATGATCGTCCTACCAGCCAAACTGTGCATGGACTACTGAATGTTCTTGTCCCAAGGAGGCAACTGATCTAAGTACAAATAATATCACAGGAGTTGCGAATCTCTCGTAGACGGAGATTTCGAATATTGGATAAAGAACTTGCCCTACACACTTACAAGATCAAGTTAACTCAAGAAGTGCTCATCATTGGACAGCAACGAACCGACATGTGCTTCATGAAACTCCATAAGATCGTTGATATGTTGGAATACTATTTTTGGTCATAATTGGATGGACTGGACTTCAATGATATGTGGTTCCAACAAGATGGTGCCACATGCCACACATGACAAACTGGGGAAAATGGTCACCTTGTAGGATTTCTTTTAAGTGATCATGTTAAGTTTGCCAACAAGTCAGCAACGTTGGAGGAGGTCAGGAATATTATTGAAGGTGGAATTGCCCACCGATATACTTGGTGTTGAAAAATTGACTCAAAAACATCGATCACTCGAAAAATGTTCACGGTGCTCATAATCGAATTCCTTCACCAATCAAACTGTTGTACTCATCGGTAGAAGGTGGTTCCCAATCTGTGTGATGCTCGAATGTGCTAAATAATAGAGACTCAGAGATCAGACTATTTAAGCAAACCCAGGGAACCATCACGACTAGCAGCACAATCGTTGCAATCCTTGTCTAGCGAGCGGACTCTTGCAAGTTGTCACGTATTCCGCATTCCGTCAGATTGATGGAAGCATTAGTATTCAAATGATGAGAGGATTAGTTGAATATTCAAGCACCAGCTAGTTAGATTCAGCCATTCCTGTACAACCCACCATAGACCAGAGAATAGTTCCTGCGATGTAAGTTTTTAAATGAAAGGGTGTACATAATAAAAGTGCAATTTGAAACCCTGAAGACATCCTTCATATTCATCGTCATTAGCATCAATCGTAGGACATATAACGTGACTCAACCGATGAAGGTTATAAGCTTAGCCCACTTCTGATTCCTCCTACTCCAGGTATCTAATTTTTTTCAAATTCCAGAATCATTCAGACTCGAATATTCTTCACTTTACTTCCAATTGTTGGTGAGATTATAATTTGTTTCGTTTCTTTTAGTTCGTTGGCTGTAATCAACTTTCTGTCCTCACAAATGAAAACGGAAACATTGCCAAAAGGGTGATAGTTTGACGTTACCATCTTCTTACAAGTTTTCCCTCCTGATTGTATCCATTTGCATTCCAAAATTAAAGCCAATCCCCATTCATATCTCCCACTGATTAGAGTTCCAAGACTCTGTAAACCGCCTCCATAATTTCTCATGACCGATATACCACCCAATGATGAATGTACTCCCACATGTTTGCCTGACTTTCACTGCACCCCATCGTGCATTTGACTAAACAGTTTGTGTCTGTTTTCAGAAGTGGTATAGTGTACTCGGTACTCTCACAGATAGTTTCGAAATCGAGTGAGGATTTCAACAAACTTCTACCGGAAAAGGAAAGATTGGGCGTAAGCTGTATCTTTTCACTCTGGAAGCAAGTAATTCGCTCTGTAAAACCTGCAGTAGACTTGAACATTGTCCCCATTATTGGTGGTTTGAGAAGGTCTAAGCCTTCAACTTGTTGCTACAAATCGCAGTCTCCGATCTTCCGCTAAACTGGTAACAGAATTGGTCTCAGATGGTCTATGCCATCTCCAATCATTTATTTATGACCAGTTGAGTGGGGAAAGCAACAATAGGCGGCTTTTATTTACATATTTTCATTCGGTCGATAGATACGTATGTATCTAGGAAATTGTAATTGATTTGTTCCTACTCATTTTCTTTGACGTTACCAACTAACGAATTCACAGACCACAACAGCGCTTATATAACTCCCAAGCTCGCCCAAAAAAAGTACAAAAATCGCTCGATTTTTCCACCAACAACAGACAACCACCATCGATTGTTGTTTCCCATTGTGTATCCTGTTACCAGTTTTCAAGTGAAGTCACTCTCAACAGAATGAGTCACCGATTGTGCTCACCATAAGTACCATGACCACCCCACCGTCCTTCATTTCCAACTACCAACATCCAACATTCGAATGGTAGGTACCACCTTCGTGCAAGTGTCAGTGCCGCACTGGTCCGCAGTCTAGATTGTGGAGCGTGTCTCGTTCGTTTGCTTCTCGGGGTTTGTATAAAATTAACCATAACGTTGGAGATTTCCTTCAGTTTCCACTGATGAATTGGACCGTAGAAGCTGCTGAGGTGACCCATATTCGAAGAACATGCTGATCAATGTGGTAAGTAGTTTTTTTTTTTTTTGATTAATGATCTTGACGTTTCATTATGCAAACAAATAATTGTTTACTTTCTTTCGATTGTAGTTGTGTACGGTGGCATTGGTGGTGGTGGTGGTAACCGCTCAATCTGGCTATTTGGGCGACCTTAAGATCATTGAACCACAAGCGGCTAAGGCTGGTGTGATCATAGATACGGCGCCATCTGTGGTCTATCATCAGAGTTACTCACGATTAAATGGCAAAATGGTGGTAACTCCATCTAGAGGTTCCGGACGATCGTACAATGCGCCTGCGGTAATACCGGCTGTGAGAGATTTCCGAACGATCGCCGTGGGGGAAGATCATTCGGCACCGCTTTTTGGACCGGTCTATCGACCGGGTTTGTAAGTGACGTTTACGGAAATAAAGATTTGCTTTCTTGGTTTTTGAGTTGTTGGCTTGTGTTTCATTGAGAGTGATCGGTGATCGTGTTTAAGTTTCCTGTAAGGACGACTTTTATGGCAATCGAGAGTGGTTTGCACATTGGCCTTGAAAAACACTTGATACCGAGTGGCATTTGAACGTGTGAAGATGATAACCGATCGTGACAGACGTAGGCCATACTAGTAATGGATACTAGCTAACAGCCAGTCCTACCACCTAGTCAAGGACATATAATGGTACCAAGTTAGTCATAGTTAAAAGAATCATGGAATCAAAGCAGCATTTTGTTGAAAAGCTCAGTTTGATTCTGGATCCACTTTTAGGGCAGAGGAATCCCCCGCTCCTCAACTTTATTTGACAACAACTGTATCAGCATTTTTCTACAATCAATAAACTCAAACCTTATAGAAAAGGAACTTGGTTTTGCCTTTATATCTCTTTAATTCCAAGAAGATTACGAAATTTATCCTTCTACCGAATTTCTTACTTTTTGATTCTCACTTTTAAGAGTTACCGGCTTAAGCTCTTCTCAAACCTCTGTCAATACTTACACAGTCTAGTGTTTTCTACATTTATTTTAGTTCAGGCTTAGGACAATAGAGTCCAAACGACCACAATCTAGACAGATTAAACGTAAAAAGTGGGTTGGGCTTGAAACTTTTATAAGAACCAGGTCGAGCTTAGAGACCAAAGTTGAAATTTAATTGACTTGAAGCGGGCATTGAATTGTCTCAGATCTTGGTGCTACCTTCAATAATATCTTACTCCCTTAAAGAGCCAAAGGCAAAGTAGTGAAGCTCTTTTAAGCCAGGCTTTAAGTTAAAGCCATTTTGTTGATGCTTGGCGGATATTCCTCATTCAACTATTTTCTTCTTGGACGCGGGAATTCAGTGGTTCCTAGCCCCCTACTTGATCAGAATCTTTAGTATGAGGTGATAGAGTAAGAATACAAAGTTCCTTAGTCACTATCGCCTCGATCTGCAGCAACTGATCTTAGTGATTCTGTTGATCTTGGAGAACAACCAGTGAAAACAATGATTAACTACGTCCAACAGTTCTTCTCATTTATTCCCTAAATCAGTCATCAAGCCTTAATCTATGTAAACCTATTTACCGATCCTTGTACGATCGATGGTATCAGTCCAATCTTATTCCTCGCCGATATGACCGATCCTCGGAAAAGGTTTGCTATTCCAGAGAATGGTTTCTTGAAACTATGCTTTGGAATGACTTCCTCCTCATCGCTGCTGGAGGTAATGATATGAGGATACCTTTTGACTTGTGTCTCATCGTACTGGGAATGTTCTGGTTGAGTAATGGGCAAAGTGACTGGATGTATCGTTTTGGGCTCCTCAGTTGTTGTCGTTGTCGATGTAGGCACAGCAGTTGGTGGTCCCAATCGCACAGGATAAAAGCCTTCTGGTAGAGGAGCATAGTACACCGGCACACGGTATTCATGATGACGACTGGCATACACATCATATCCATAGGGTTCCCGTTGCGCATAGTTGATGTTGTAACGACGCACAGTTGGTGCTGGCAAGACTGGCACTGCTACTTGTGACGCAGGTTGAGCATACTGGAGATCTTCGTAATCATCATAGATACCCGCAGCAGCGGCTACTCGAGCACGTGATGGTGGTGGTCCGTAAACAGGAGCAAAAGGAAATTGCTGCCGGATATCACTGTACGTAGGAGGCTGGATGAAGGCGGGCCGCGGAGCACTTGCTCCTTCGGTTATATCCTGTGGATAGGTTCTTCGAGGAGCAGTTCTTACCGGATCTGGTGGGCCATATGTCGAATGCGGGCTATAGTCCACTGATTCATATGCAACAGGTCTCTGGTAGATATCTTGTACGTCTCGCACTGAAACCGAACTCTGACGGGGTTCGCAATCCTTGGTGTCACCCTGCTGAGCGAGGCTTACTCCCACAATCACCGATAAGATAATCTAATCCGAAAAAAAACAAACCAAATATCATTTGAAAGGAACCCTCAACCGAAAGTACTTACCAAGATGTTCATACTGCTTTCTGTTTGTCCAACTGTTGTAGTTCCAGATCATGTGTGGTCGCTTTTATACTCAATTAGAGATCTTTTCTGTCATCTCTAACAAAAAATGGGACCAAGTCATCGTTCTTGAACCTCAGCGTCCGAGTTCAAGCTCAGCCAGATGATGTCTCAATGAGTAACTCAAACGAGAAGAAAAAAAAAAGAAGTGAAACCTCACCCTGGGAACAGAATTTGGAGCGTAAATAAGTGTCCGGTCAAAAGTCCCATAAAAACCGCTGAAAGCCAAGCAAGTGACATTGAAATTGGCAACAGAGTGTCTTGACTTACGCACTTTTAATGGGTTCCTAGGCAGAGCGTGCTGCTGAAACTTCGACGATTCCACGTAAAGTGAGTGAGAAAGCGATTTGGTTATTTAATGAAACTCTTGGTTCAAGTTGCTACATGGAAGTATCTAGAAGATTTTATTAAGGATCACAGTTGGTGTACATTTATTTGTTCTCGATCGAATAGATGAAAGGTTCGTTCAAGTACGCGTAGCTCTGCAGAGATGGTGCTTCATATACGGTTGGTCCTTTCTCCAAAACTGGGGCAAGAATATCCCTGACAACATTGGCATGGTTATGGACAACAGTTTGGCTTTGATGGGACACGGCTGTTGGGACACGTTGTACAAAATGTCCAATTCTGACGACACCCTGAAGTCTTGGCTGACCTTCAACAATGGCAAGAACAGCAGCAAGGAAAATGAGCTGGAAAGAACGAAAGTCATGTTTTACCTTTCAGCGGATAGTCTCAAATTTTCTTACAATTTTGAACATTTTGCTTTCGGCCTTTTTAGATCCTGTTGTGACGGATTTGATTGATGGAGATGACTGATGATGGATTGGCTTCTGATTGTTCTTTTATATGTTTTGTCATTGCTTGCCTTTCAGAAACTGGGTTGGGCTGCAAAGGAGTGCCTTGCCTCTGATCATATTTCCTAGAAAGACTTAGTAAAGATCATATGCAAGAGTTACATTTCAGTGCATGCACCGCTGTAGGTGTGCCAGGGAAAAGGTGGCGTTCCCTACATGAATGCAAGTATGTAAGTTACTTAATCGAAGGTATTAATTAGATCGTGGTATTAGAAGGTGATGGCCTTTGAAGTAGCCTCAAGAAGTACCACGACCTCATGGAGCTGTTTTGTACTATCGGTGAATCTTAGGATAGTTTGAGCTGAAGCGGAGGTGACAGCAAAAAGCTTTAAAGACAGTTCCAAGCCAGCTTAGACTTTAAGTCATCCGATAGAAGATAAAACCGATAGATAAATAGTTCGATTGGAATAAACTCTGCTTGGCGGATATGGGAAGATGAAGACAATTTGAAATTTTTGAACTGTTGAACCATTCAGACTGAGGATTATCCCTCTAAGTGCGATTCGGAATGATGACTTCAAAAAGGCGATGAAGATTGATTCTTCTCGGCATGAAGTCCAAAAGACCGATAAGCAGAATTCTGAACAGAAGACTATATCGGCAAGCGTTCTTAAACTTCTGGATTTTGGAAAGGAGGTGAAGTTTAAGGTCGTTGACCGACACAGTCTTCATGACACTTATATGTAGAGGTGTGAGGTTTAGAGCAGCAATCTGACAAGGACACATTACACCCTTACATCTTGGCTCCTTTCGTGGGGGGGAGCTGTGAGAAGCTTGATAGACTTTTCTTACCATTTGTCCCACAAAATTTAGAGGACACCCCGAAGGCTTTAGTCGCATTTTTAATGGTTCTGTCCAAAGCAGGTTTCTAATTAAGTTTGTGATCTAGAATAACCCTATCAGAGTTAGTGTCTGGAGGTGTAAGTTCCTTATCTCGGTGCACGGTGTGATGACCGTTCTAAGTCCTTCTGTTATGACTAAGTCATCTGCATAGTTTTGTGGTATAAATTCTGAGTTGTTTAGGTCGTCAAGAAGGGTATCAAGTATGGTGAACCATACAAGAGTCGATGGAAGTCCACTTTGAGGACAACCTTTGGTAGTCTTCTCGGAAATCGGAATCATTCTCTTAGCCTTTCATAGCGATCTCATCAGAGATCTATTTCCAGCAATGCCAGTGTGACGTCGAACTCATACAAGATTCAATAGTCAAGTCTTTAGAGAGTTTTTGGATTTACGAACAATTTTGGAATAAGATACACTGTTGAGGAAGGTTTTAAGTGCTCCCTGACTGTCTCTATAGGCTCCGAAAGCCATTCGGATAACATAGATCTTCCCTTGGAAAAGAGAAAAATGCTTGCCTAACGAGTAAAGAAGTCTAGTTTTGATGGTGTTTGACAAGTTTTGGAGCCATCCATGAAAATTCGACTACACCCCTTTACAGACTAAGACTCTGGTTGAAGGCAATCCAGAACACAAGAACAGTTGACCCCAAATTTTCAACGCATCTGAAGTTCCAGTGTCATATCAGACGGCCGGCATATTTTATGCATAGGTTTATGCCCGTGCGCCGGATAAAACGATAACATGGAGTCCTAATTTTTTTAGTAACCAGAAGGAAGAATAGTAAGACCAGCCAGAGAAAGACATGACGAAGAGCTGCTACAGTTCTTCATTTAGCAACAGTTCATGTGACAGCAGATTAATGTCTAATTTTGACGTCTCACATGTCATTTTTGACATCAATCTACGTTCTAAGTCCTTCTGTTATGACTAAGTCATCTGCATAGTTTTGTGGTATAAATTCTGAGTTGTTTAGGTCGTCAAGAAGGGTATCAAGTATGGTGAACCATACAAGAGTCGATGGAAGTCCACTTTGAGGACAACCTTTGGTAGTCTTCTCGGAAATCGGAATCATTCTCTTAGCCTTTCATAGCGATCTCATCAGAGATCTATTTCCAGCAATGCCAGTGTGACGTCGAACTCATACAAGATTCAATAGTCAAGTCTTTAGAGAGTTTTTGGATTTACGAACAATTTTGGAATAAGATACACTGTTGAGGAAGGTTTTAAGTGCTCCCTGACTGTCTCTATAGGCTCCGAAAGCCATTCGGATAACATAGATCTTCCCTTGGAAAAGAGAAAAATGCTTGCCTAACGAGTAAAGAAGTCTAGTTTTGATGGTGTTTGACAAGTTTTGGAGCCATCCATGAAAATTCGACTACACCCCTTTACAGACTAAGACTCTGGTTGAAGGCAATCCAGAACACAAGAACAGTTGACCCCAAATTTTCAACGCATCTGAAGTTCCAGTGTCATATCAGACGGCCGGCATATTTTATGCATAGGTTTATGCCCGTGCGCCGGATAAAACGATAACATGGAGTCCTAATTTTTTTAGTAACCAGAAGGAAGAATAGTAAGACCAGCCAGAGAAAGACATGACGAAGAGCTGCTACAGTTCTTCATTTAGCAACAGTTCATGTGACAGCAGATTAATGTCTAATTTTGACGTCTCACATGTCATTTTTGACATCAATCTACTGTCACATGAACTGTCACAACGCATAACTTTTGGATGTCGAAATTGTCGTTGGAATCGCTCTGCCATTAAAAAACTTGATCCATGAGATAGTTCTGTACCACGCCCCCATTAAAACAACAATTTCATCTTATCACAAATTCAGTTGTATTTACTTGTTTTATTTGTAAATAAGACGAGCTTAAACATTAGATTTAAGCAATTAAAAAAAAAACGAACAATACGTACAGATTGAGTTTAAAGATACAAGTCATCAGAAAGGAATCAAGTTAGAGTCAATGCTACCCGTGGAGTCTGAAAAGATAATGAAAAATGGTTTTGGATTGCGGTCCTGGCTAGGCTTTGGGCCATCACTCGTTTCCGAAATCAATGCTGAAGGAATTTAATAACCGGTGCATGTGCAGCATAAACCAACGGAGTGTGATAGGCCCGCACCACTTGTGAGGTGATTGTCCGAACAGCTGGAGCAACAATGGGCGTAACAACCTCGGCATGTTTGTGGACGACAGTTTGACTTTGGTGTGACACAGCTGTGGGAATCTTTTGTACCAGTTCGCCAACCTTGGCGACAGTCGGTTCGTGAATACGAATAGTCTCGGGCGCCAAGACGGTTCTCAGGCCGGGGCTTGTGGTTATACTAATTGGCAGAGAGATTGTCTCGGGTGGCAGCAGCTGATGTTGGATTGACACCGATCCGAGTGAGGAGGTTGTCAATGCGGTCGATGATAGGTCGGCGGCTTGTAAAGCCGCAGAGCCGTTTGGTTCTGGAGTTGTTGCCTCCTCAGTTGGTGCTGGTGGTGGTGCTTGGGTTGGTGCTGGGGGAGTTTCCCGAGTTGATGCTGGACGCTCGGCCGATTCCTCGGAGGAGGATGAAATCACACTAGATGACTGCTGTTGGGGCTGAAGCAAAGACGTGAGAGATATGGTCTCCTCCGACGGCAACGATGCTAGCAACTGAAGTGAGGGATAGGCAGCGGCTACCATCAGCATTGAGGACACAATGAGCTGTGGGTGAAACAATTGAGATGAGATGAGATCCAAAGACTGTGCTCAACTGGTTGGTTTACCAATTTGAACATTTTCCAGTGGTGTTTTCGGTTTTTTGTTTTATTTTTGAGTTACTCCAGGCGATTCACGATAGATTCACAGAGGATATGACACACGAAGGCACGAAGTGAAGCTCTCTGTCTGATGAAGTGTCGCGATATTCCAATGCAAGATGCAGTGCGTTACTGATGCCTAACTCCTGTCAATATCTTGTTTTTATACGATCGCGTCAACCATGAGAAATCTAGATCTAGAAATCATCCAGATGCAAAGTCAACCTGCCTGCACCACAATGCGACAATCGGCTACAGATGGAGTACACTATGTATTGTGAAATTGAATTCTCAGATTTCCCTCTTTGCCAACGAGAATGACAGCGCCAAAGCCAACACTACAACAACGACGACGGTGTGATGATGAAGTCGTTTGGATTGCTACTGTCCCACAAAGGTTAGCATCTCGTCAGCCTCATAGCTCACATGACGGCAAAGGGAATTCGATCTGAGTACTTGGCGCCCACATTGAGGGCACTGTGCTGAATTAGGCGTACAGGCGATCATGGAATCTGGAAGTCTGGGTCGAATAAAATTGCAATCTATTGCCAGTTGGCTTTACATCATACCTTGGAGTGACTAACAGGGCTTCTTCCGGCGGAGAGTAACCTTGCTGTGGTTAGAGATTTTTGGTTTGTTTATCGGTTTCACAACGAGCGTTTCATGACTGTACATCTGAGTTAAGGGTGAACTGGAGCAGAACCCAATTGCTTGGGGGTTGGGATGAGTACGTAGAGAACTGCACTTGACAATTTCTAGCCTAATTGTGATTTTGGAAAATAGATTCTAAAATGAGGCTAACAGAAGCTAAACCTCAGGGCTATTAGGGTTCGATCCGGATTGAACAGTGCACATGGATTGGTTTTCTTTCAAACAATATGTTTTAGTAATAGAGTCGGTGGATTAGTAGCCTTTCGTTGAAGCCCTCTTAAGAGGCCCTTTTCTGATACCTGATACACCCTTTCTAGTCTCCCCAAACGCAGTGGCTCCTATTCCTGGGCTATGTAGTTCCTTGACTAACTCCTGCTATGACCTTATGCTAGACATTAACACTTTTTATGGCCCTTTTGGTGACCAATTTTTGTTGTTGAAAAGGTCTTCTGCATCTATGAAAGCAGCTTCTCCAAATTCCTTGGATTGCTTGCATTCTGTAGAAAGATGGCCCTCACTTGCCTCCACAATGCTAGTATGTAGCCTAATCCTACACATTGCTCGAAGATTTCCCAAAACCTGTAGCTGGTCTTTGTCCGGGATTTCTGAAGCACATGTGCGAATGACAGCGCAGAGCTTGTTCTTCCACTTAAAGAGATCTACTATCTCCTCCATCACTGTGAACGTTTCCGAAAGTTCCTTGCTATTGCCCACTCATGAACCATGTGATTTCTTGATAAAGCTGGAAACTCTTAGGTCTCTGAGCATACAATCATCTGATATAAGCCTAGAAATGCAGTAAATGGAAAGGCTTTAGGGAAGCTAGAAGTTGAAAGGACTTCTATAGATTTTTCCCAAACAAAACGTAAGGATTTCGAGTCATGTTTCACAGCTTCTGAAAGGGCAATTCGAACGCCAATTGGTGATTGCATCAGTGTTGAAATTGAGCATACGCTGCCAGTCTCAAAAATAATAAAGACAGTCAAGAGTACTAACATCCGAACAGGAATGGATTGGATTGCTAGTTAAGGAGATAGGACTGAGCTGTATCCCATACCAGCATTGGTTGAGATTGATTTTTCTTGAAAGGACACCTAATGCTCTTGTGCTCTGCAAAACCAGGATCTTATTTCTAATTTCAGCTTGATAACTGCATCCCCAGGTCTAACACACTAATTCTTTGCAGATCATGAGCGGTAGACTGTCCTTTCTAACCAAGAGGTGGTCCTTATTTACTTCCCCTAAAGTTCTTTTTTTGCAATATTTTTAGTTTAAGGGAGGTTTATTTATGGCAATTATTTAGATCTGAATTCCATCAGAATTCCGTTGTGAAAATACTCATAATTTGAACTAAATCAGGTGGATACTAAGGCAGCATTAGAAGCTATCATTGAGCTTACGCGCCTACAAATCTTCATTAGCAAGACGACTGGTAGATACGCTATCAAGCTGCAACTAGAAAACAAGTATAAGACAGGTGACCACGTGGGAAACCTGATAAATTCTTGACACAATCCCAAAAAGAGACATGCTCTGCGCTATCCCCGATATTATGGTCAGGGAATACTGTTTTGGGTGCAGACTGGTCTAATCGTCCCCTGGGGTCTGGTCTGGTTCACTGATGGATCAAAAATGGGCTCTGGTGTCATTTGACCCAACACCAAAATCTGTGTCCCACAGTTTTCCAGGCGGAACTCCATACCATTGTGGTTTGGGTTTAACCTTACTAAGAGTATCAAGCGCGCTAGGATCTATATCTTTTCAAGTAATCAGGCAGCACTTAGAGCTCTGTCACTCAATTTAGTGGACTCCATATGAGTTAAATGCTGTTAAGATGCATTACAATCTCTTGGTTGGCATTACAACATAGTGATACTCGGATGAGTTCCAGGTCATCAAGCAATTGTAAAGCTGGCTCAGTATCTGCGTTTATACATAGGACCTGAACCTTACTGGCCTGCATAGCCCTGATTAATAAATGGCAACTCAAACTTCATCTAGCTCCCTGGGAAAATGTCTCAGAATTGAGACAATCAAGCCTTATTCTTACAAGGAAATCCTTAGCTGAGATAAGGACAGTATTAGGATACTGATGAGCTTTCGAACAGAGCACTGTGGCATGAAGTGCCATCTCTTCCCAGACATAGAATGTTGGATCCCTTTGGATGATATCGAATCAACTGAGGACATTCTCTATAAATACCTGCCTCTGCTTTGGTTGATGTGGTGCACTTTCCACCAGGTAACATGCTCGCCAGCAGATACTAAAACTAAGGCTAAGGACATTCTTTCCTTCATAAGAGAGGTGGCACGACTTTTAGATTGCACTACGATGCAATAGATCTTTTTAGATCACAGTATCAGGCATATGGGCGAAGGTCTAAGGAGAATAGAATTCCACCTTGTAATCTGAGACAAGCGATGGGGAACAAACCACTTGTAGCAGCAAATGATAGATGGCTTGGCCTGGCCTGGCTTGACTCCTGTGTTGTGCTCATTTGTAAGATTCTCCGTGCTATCTGTTTGTGTTTCTGTGGCACAATGGGGAAATGGACTGTAAAGTGTCCATCTTACAAATGAGCACAACATCCTTGTCATCCCTAAGGATCTACATTGATCTTTTTCTTTTGTCCCGTCAATCCATTGGTGTTACAGGAAGTGAAACATAAAGACTCTAACTTTTTAATGCCAATCGTTACAACAGGCTAACATCCAGCCAATTTAATCTCCTCAAATCCAACTAATTGGCCAGAAGTTGAAAGACTGTCTCACCCAAAACGCATTGCGGAAACCATCAAGCTAAACCACTTTAAATGATGTAATATCTCAATAAATTTGAATCACTTTTGTTTACCATTTCGAGACACACTAGGCCCACCCTACCTCAACTCAATTTCCGCCTCCCATTACAGACTCCATTCGATGGCCCATCTCATCGGTGTGTAAGAGCACTCAGGCGCAGTAAATACCCATAATTACATATGTAAAGCAATGTAAATATAAGGAAACACTAGACCCCCATCGAAGGTTAAAGAGGTTCGTAAAAGAGAATATAAAATTCAACTTCACACCGTAGGTCCACTACATTCCACTCGAATCCACTCATCGATCTATCCGAACGCCTGCCATATGCGTCTTAACGCCTCTAAATGAAACTCAATGCCTCTGTTATGGGACAGGTGTAATTAAATGATTAATTTCTTCTGGTGACTGATCAAGCAAATCAATTTAACAAGCAATCCATCGATGCATGGACAATTTGGTGAACAGGTTTACAGAACATTTTCAATGTGTTTCGGATGCGGGAATGGTACCGCACCAAGGTTGACGTCACACCGAAAGGGACCCGGATGATAATGGGTCCCTTAATGCACCCATTCCACACACTACTGTTGCATAATCGGAGGCACAAGGGAGTTGTGCAGGGGAAATCCCCATTTGAGCCGGTTTCTTCGGGGGGCATTCTGTCACAGTGGATAGAGTGCGGGTAATGTTTGTGTTTAATTAAGGTCACTCGCGGATGAAGCAAGACATTTGATTTTATTGTTTTTTTTTTTCTTTTGGTTTTTATTACTTTTCTTGACCTGGTCAGTTCATTTTCGGTGTACGTAGTGAATGTGAATGTCGATCACAGCCGGCCAAAGAAATGTTTCTCAAACTCAACAGGTTTAGGTTCATTGTACACAATGTCAATTGTTACGTTGTGACATACTGCATCTGGTACTGAACCACAGCACATGGTCAGCTCAATGGAGTGCAGGCGAAGCGACGTGGTAACGCCGCTCTCTTACTGCAGAGTATTGAATAATAATAGCTACCTGCAGCTGGTAAATGTAGTACTAGTCCTAGAGTCAAATCGAACGAGAGAGACCAGCCACACCCAATCCATATCGCTAGAAGTTACCCATCATCCTATAGCTGTGTTGTACCCAAGCCAAATCTGGTCAATATTATTTCTAGAAAGCGATTTTTAACTCCAAAAAAATAAGAAAAAATGGTTACGCATACGCCACCGATGAGAATACGCATATTCTGAATCTTTTTACCTGTGACACAGTCCTGACCAGATATTCTGAATCTGTGAATCGTGAGCACATACAAGCTGAAATGCGGCCTCGCCACGAGAAGTGGGAATAGAAAATATTTTGAACCCAAAAATGTATGAAAAAATTGGCTACCCATACGCCACCGAACAGGATACGCACATCCTGGATCTACTTACCTGTAACACAGTTCCGATCAGATATTCTGAATCTGTGAATCGTGAGCATCAAGCTCAACTGGGGCGGCCCAACGAGAAGTAGAAATAAGAATTTTTTTTTAACCCAAAAATGTATGAGAAAAAATTGGTTACCCATACGCCACCGAACAGGATACGCATATCCTGAATCTACTTACCTGTGACACAGTCCCGACCAGATATTCTGAATCTGTGAATCGTGAGGACATACGAGCTGAACAGGCCTCAGGAGAAGTAGAAATAGAAAATATTTTGAACCCAAAGATGTATGAAACAATTGGTTACCCATACATACGTCACCAAACAGAATACTCATCTCCTGGATCTACTTACCTGTGACACAGTTCCGACCAAGTATTCTGAATCTATGAATCGTGAGGAGAAGTGGAAAACTTTTGCAACCCAAAAATGTATGAAAAAATTTGTTACTCATACGCCACCGAACAGGATACGCATTTCTTGAATCTACTTACCTGTGACACAGTCCCGACCAGATATTCTGAATCTGTGAATCGTAAGCACATACGAGCTTAACTGCGGCCTCGCCACGAAAAGTACAAGTGGAAAACTTTTTGAACCCAAAAATGTTTGAAAAAAATTGTTACTCATACGCCACCGAACAGGATACGTACATCCTGCATCTACTTACCTGTGACACTGTTTCGACCAAAAATTCTCAGTCTGTGTAGCGTGAGTATGGACTCTGTCCTTTCAATACCTGAGGTCGATTGCTTGGTTTTCTTGCAAAAATTTCAGATACGATTTCTGCCACTAGACTCCTCAATATCCTGGAACTGGGTAACTGAGTTTGGTTCCTTTTTTCTATATATAGTTTTTTTGTCCACACTTTTGGATCTCTTCTCTTCCCAAAGTGCTCCTGTGTTTCCTTGCTGCATCTACAGATATGTAGTGATGATGGTGCGGCAGTTGTTCCGCTGGTCGTTGGCGTTAGTGGTTAGAGATGACGTAATGTGGAATCTAAAGTTATGATCCTACTATACAGGGTCTCTGGATGAATATGGGAATATCTGGATGAACGTGAGAATATCCGCTGTGGAAGTAGAAAATAGGATCTTGCCGTCTTGTTCTTGAGAGTTCCAATCGAATGTAAACTAAACTCATAAGGAATCTGTCAAAGGCTGACTTACGTCTTACTGTGATCGGGCGACGACTGGTTTTGGTCCCAGCTCCTTAAGAAGGGCGTTCCACTTTACACGCGTTTACCAGATTAAAGGACTCGATACCGCGTAGGATTCCTCAGTTCGTCCTTAACCTTTTTTCCGATCAACGGCGTACAGAATTTAAACAACCAAATCACTTTCAGAAATTTATTAATAAATAGCTTAGGTACTCGTAAAAATCACAACATTTGGAAGAGACTCCTCCCATGATTATGGACTTCATGGAGCACCATATGCATAGCTTGGTTCAGCGCGTCGGTAAGCATAAGAATAGGGATAAGGATACGTAAATGTGTATGACCTGATTGGCACAAAATAATGAGAAACTTCTTGTGGTTTCTCTTCTACTTCCTCTTCCTTTCCACTCAACTCGTTGTACAATTCATCGGAAATAGGCTCCTCAAGTTCCACGACTTCACTGTCATCAATATCAGTATCTATAGGCACAGCAACATCCACCTCAGGCACAACTTCTTTGACGACAACCTCCTTGTCAGCATTAGCTCCTCCCAAAATCCCGAAGCTAGGCAGGATGCTTTCTCCAGTCAACAGACTCCTTAACAGGAATGGAGCTCCCAGTTTGGCGGCAATTGCTTTTTTCAACAGAAATTTCTTCAGTAGCGTGCTATCCGCCGGAACGATGGAAATGAGGACGACACACAATATCTTAGGAAGGAGTTTGTTATTTTTTTTTTCTAATTTTTTAAGGTCTGACTTGTAGTAACTTACTATTTTCAACATTTTGGAATTGTAGCTTGGGAATGGCAAGCAATTTCTTGTGAGAATGGCGATCGTCAAACATTGACTCAAGGTTTTATACTCGAAGGTGTAAACTAGAACTTTCTGTACATTCTCGGATGGAAAGTCGTTGGATTTAATTACTTTAATGAGTTTTAGGGTCTATCTGGTGATTACAGGTATCCAGAGGACTCAGTAGGTAGAACAATTGTACACATACTCTTGAATTTTGGGTTTTGGTTGTACAGTGGGTGTCGGTTATAACGACACCGAAGGCAGGTCATTAGTGAGCGACGGTGGATCTATTTTCGAAAATTGGGCATTAAATTCGACGAGCTATCAAATGAGATGATATTACCTTATATTTGACAGCAAAATAGTTTACAATATAATGAAAGGAAAGTAAACATCATAAGCGATTGGGGGCTTAGGCGAAGTTGTTATAAGTGGCTTGGAGTTTTTACGACAAAAAAGTCTTGTTGACAGTAGTGAAGACGCCCAACATTTTCGACAATAAGCTGCGGGTTTTCCGAGCCCTAGATGGGCAATTTTGTGTGTTAAAGTAGTCGACGAGATGAAAATGCGCGTCGTTAGAAAAGATGATTTTTCGCCCAAAATAGTTGTCCAATTCAAGCTGCTCTAAGGCCCAAACTTCGAAGCGGTAACGAAGCGGATGGTCGTGCACCTTCAATTGCTGAGTCAATTGGACATTGTAAGCGAACAATCCGAGATATTTGTGAAGAATTCTCCTCAGGATACCATGTGGACAACAGAGACCATGAGTGTTGTCCACTAGCATACCAGCCTCACGAACGTTTTTGCACAAACTTGCGTACAGCCGGCACGGTGGGTACTTAATTTCGGCCAAAACACTACTACACAGCCCTCAATTTGGAAATAACTTTTCAATATTCTCCAACGTTGTCCAAAGAAATGGACTAATTTCGTTCCGCGGAGGCATGATACTGATTTAACAAAATAACCCCTCGATTTCTTGCTTTGAATTCCTTACAGGGAAGCACAATGTGTAAGTGGGCATGGCGATGATGCAAGCTGTCAGCAAAATAGCCTGAGGTCACTGGGTGAGCCTCTACTCTCAGGTCACGAAATAAGAAGGCTCAAGCTTATGCAAAACTTGAATCTACGTCTCGACATGGCTTACGAAACTGAAAAATTCCTGTCCATCAAACCATGAAGTGGTAATGTTCATACATACACGCATCGAACTGATGGGATTCCCCTGCGCCAACCATTTTCAAATTAATTTTTGAATTATAACCCAATCAAGTCGCCAAATCCCGTCAAGAGGCTCACTCGCATTCATCAAATGCCAGGCACTCCAATCTAATCAGATTTATTTATTTATTTTTTCATTTGTTGACGAAAATCCTCAACTTCCGTTTAAGTGCTTTCAATGTATCACGGTTTAAGCCGCTTTGCCGTACGCCCAACATAAACAGCCAATTTGAAATCCAATCAAAAACTCATTCATTACCAAACACACGTACCAAACAAGTTATCCAATGAACTTGAACCTGACCACAGGCCATTGGCGAGTTCCGATTTTCCAGTCATCCAGAGAAAAGCCTGACGATTCGCAATCAATCACAAAGTTGATGAAGGTCACATCGCATGGGATTTGCTGTGTTCCGTACTCAAGGAGTGGTGTATGGCACGACAGCACGTGATGGATCTTATCACGGTTCGATTCGCTACCGTTAAGTTCATTAATCAATTTATTTTCTAAATTTTTTGGGGCGCTGCTTGAGCGACAATGTAGAATAATTAAAAAAAAAAAAAAACATAAACCTTGTGCGGTAGCCTTGAGTACGCGAGTCTGAAATAATTCGCAACCAAGGTGGATACTTCTATGCTCTGGTACCGCCGGCCATTTGGGTATAAATAGATAGTGTCACCAAGGCAGCAGCATCAGATACAGTCTATCAATCAATCTCAGAATGTTCAAATCAGTAAGTGTGCCTTGCGCCCCTATGCAGGATTAAATAAGGAATTAACGAATCTCTCCGAACAGGTTGCCCTCATCGCTGTCTTTGCGTTCGCCGCTGTGAATGGCGGTATCATCGCTACACACACCGTGGCTGAGCCTGTTCTGGCCAACGTCGGAGCTGTCGTCAATAGCATTCCAACTGCCGTGTCTCACCAGAGCTTCACAAGGATTCATAACACAGCCGCAATTGCTGATGTTGTCGCTCCAGTTGTTAAGACCGTTCAGGTTGGTGCTCCAGTCGTTGACACTGTGGAAGTTGCTGCTCCAGTTGTGAAGGCTGTTGAACCCGTTGTGGATGCTGTTGAGGTTCAAGCAGCTGCTCCCGTTGAAGTCGTCCCTGCTGTCAAGGCAATTGCTCCCGTTGAAGCTGCTGTCAAAGCTGTCGAAGTGGCTCCTGCTGTGAAGACTGTTGAAGTTGCCCAAGTTGCACCAGTTGTGAACAGCCTTCCAATTGGTCCAGTCGTACAGACCTACGCCGCACCAGTTGTAAGCCAGTTGTACCATGCAGCACCAGTTATTAGCAGCTATTCATCGCCAATTGTTGTCGCTCAGCAAGCTCCATTGGTGTACTCTTCACCAATTGTCAAGACCATTGGCTCGCCCTTGATCTACACTGTTCAGCATTAAATTTTTTGAGATTAAACGACATCGAACATGAGTTTGGGTTTTATTTGACATTTTCAGCAACAGACAGTCAGGCAGCAACCGGGTTCGTACCGACTAGGCCACACTGACTAAGTCAATCTTGACTGCATACCAGAACACGAAGGATTGAGGAAGGACCGCATATAATAGAGACCTTCTGGCTCAAGTTTAGGAAAGCAAACTACGAATCCTAAATGGAATCTTATCGAGCCACCGTAGTCCTATAAAGCTTCTCAGGAAAATGGATATGGACGACGATCGACTATCTACACAGACTCACAGAAAAAACCGTCTGGAAACCTGCCTGTTGACTACAAGAGGCACAAAAGATCTACCAATCTCGTGCAGCCTACTACCATCCCATGAACCTCACCTTTAAAACAAAACTACATTTCAATACCGGCGGAAATGGCAGCATTAGAATCGTTCCTTCCACGTTAGACTAGGCCTAGACTAAAGCCTTTTGAAATTCTTAGAGTTAGTCGATGATGGTATCGGTTCTGTCAGCCGCGCACATACTTACTTAAGGCATCTACAAGGCTAGATTCACACCTTTAATCTAGACAAGCACTCCCTCCTTTTCTGCAGTTTGGTCCATTTCTACGCTGACGATAGCTAGGACTATGCCAAGAGCCCAGACGTATTCCTCCTCAGTGGGTAACGTTGTTAGTGCACCAAACTGCTAACCTACATGTTCGAGCTTCAATTCCCAGACAATATCTAAGTTTTGATAAAGTTCCACTTCTCGCAAACATCTGACAAACATCCTGGAGTATGGCTCTCAGAAAAAAGTAAAAGAAAGTAGTAGTCCCGATCCCGATCGAAAAAGCATTGCCGTCGATGACTTTACTTCATGTAAACTCTTAAGGATGGATGCTTTCAGATGGTAGATCCTTTTACTATACAGCGGACCTTCAGAGCTGGATACGATATCAGCGTGAAACGAAGAGCTGTCAGCTAACTTCCAAAAGGAAGATGATTTTTACTACATACAGGAACTCTGTTATTTCGACTTGAAAACAACTCCTTGAAACCCGTTTAGAGTGCCAACTTTTACTCATAGATTCACCCGATCAAGTCTGTCACGTAGTCTGACGTTAAACTCCTGATAAATCTCAGTGCTTGTTCAAAGCCTTCCATCGATCTAAAATTAGAACCCTGATTCTTTCGAACGGAGTTCCAGAGGTCCCAACACTGATCCCAACAACTTGTGCTTTGACTTCTGTCCTACAATTTCAAGCGATCCCAGACCTGGTTAAACATGGCTAAGATAACGATTTTTGAAGTCACTCTGCCTGTTCTTGAAAAAATAGCACTTTTTCGCAGTTTGGCGAGGGTTTAGGTTTCGCTTAGAGTGGCTGTCTGCACAAGTCCATTGTGATACCTTGGGCCGGACGATTGGGCTATCCGGAACTAATTAAACCAATCGAACCTAACCAGCCAAGCGTAAGAGCCTCATGACATTTACATTGGCGTTCGTCCCTCTAGGTTGTCAAAGAAAAGAGCTCCAAGGTGGAGTAGTCTTTTGTGGGACAGAGTGGGGCAAATGCATAAGAGGTGGGTCTGGGAAGCTCATCAATCTGCAATGTCTCTATGGTCCAGCACACAGCAAACGTGAACATTGAACTGCTCACAGATAAATGGTAGCTTAAAGCGGGCTTTGATGTGAAAGAGCACGATTCTAGAAATTTGATTGCTGCTTGACTCTTGGTGCTAAAATCCCTGACAGATATTGCTTTATATTTCAGCCAGGACAGGGCTTCCTTGATCGCCGAAATTTCCATCTGATAAAGTCAACAAAACTCTGGGAGAAGGGAGGAGATTCTAAGATTGAGCTTGTGGGAGAAAGCAATACAACCCATCCAATTATCGGTCATGGAGTCGTCCGTGTGAAAGTGGACTGAACTGTCCTCAGTAGCTGTAACCCCCATTCACTACGATCAGGAATGCTCATGCGGAAGCTTCGGTCAAATAAGAGGGTCCTCTGGGGATGTAGTCAGTGTCTTCTAACATGAAATTGAGGAGCTCAATGACCTCTATGATAGCGCCAGACCACCCTTTGACTCGAAGAGTCACGTTACCAACCATTTGCTGTGAGAGTGTTCAAATTTTTTGACCTGTGGTCAAGGAAGCAAAGTGTTGTTAGACTCATTTCTAGAACCAAATGGAAAATGCTTAAATAAAATACTTTGAGGCACATATCACGAGGCCTTAAGTTGGTGGACATGGCATACAGTTGACAGAGAATCTTGAAAGATTGTAACCTGTACTCACTTCTACAAACTTAGCAACAAACTTGCATCTAAATTCCTTTCCTAGATGCCCGCCATGTTGGGTGCTGACTACATGAGCTCCAGTGCTTGCAACATAACTCTTCGAGTAAAATATTTACTAGTGTCTCACTGTCTTTCAGTTTAAACTGAATGCACGACTAGCCTTAACCTATTCACGTCAACCATTGAGTTCAGAAATTATAGTTTCCCGTGGCTTAAACCTGTCAAACCCATCACCGGTTTTCCAAAACATTGAAGAACCCAACTTTCAGCACAAGAGAGCATTTCATCGTTGAAAACGGGCTCACTAGACTAAGTTCTCGTGCTGAAGTTTAATGAGTCTTTCTCAGTTGAATAATCTAGCAGAGGAGCTTGTCATAAAAAAGGATGTCCTAGCAAGTTCCTAGTGCATTCTACAAAACCCAGACCACCTTTCCCCAAGTAAAACTGCGTGAAATCCTTCAAAAACTTATTTTCATTTATTATCCTTCAGGAGTGAAACAAAACGGTTCTAATCTTTCCAAAAGTCATTTCAATAGGAACAATAGATACCACCTCACATCAGTCAGTTAGCCGTTGCCGTTTCCCACAGTCGTGTCCGTCTTAATAGCTTCTGAAGATGGCTCCAGATGCGTATCCCAGCGGAGCTGAGTACAGAATTGGTGCTCCATGAGCATACGAATATCCATACGTGGCCAAGCCACCATCAAAGCTGCGCAGATAAGGCGTTTGAATAACAGCAGCTGAAGCCGGACCAGTGTAGGTGGTCTTCAACAGAGGAGCACTCTCAACCACTGGAGCAGTGTAAGTCTTCACAATCGGTGTCGAGTAGGTCCGGATGGCTGGTGCAACAATCGGTGTGATTTGGTTAGCACGGCTATGCACGATTGTCGAGCTCTGGTGAGATACAGCCGTGGGGACACTCTCTACAACATCGCCAATTTTCGCCACAGTCGACTCACGGACTTCAAGGTGCCCGGGCTCATGGATGAGGGCGGTCTTCAGAATTGGAGCCGAAACAGTTTCGATAATGGCACCTGGCTTGGCAGCAGCAACGGCAAGGAAAGCAGACAACACCACCTGAAATGATCTCAATTAATGGCGAATCCCGAAAGGACGACCAGCGAAAGTCCTTACCAACTTGAACATTTTGTTTTTCTGTGAATAAGGTCTGTGTTGAACGCTGATAGAACTATCAAGTCTGACTGATGGCTTTCATCGGTTTCGCATCGATTCTTATATACTCGAGGTTGGTTCCATTGTTCCCCCAAGGAGCCGATGTAGAACCCGTCTCTATCTCTTCTTCTTCTCCTCGTTTTTTTTTTTTTTTGTTTTCTTTTTGTTGCGTCGTTCTTTTCTAAATCCTCTTCTTAGGCACAAGAACAAGATTCTTACACGCACAATACACGAGGATGACCATGAACATGGTTTTACTTTCGCCTGATGTTCCACTTAAACATTCCGCTGCCTCCTCGAGCTGCAAGGCGGCCTGCTCCTCCAGCCACTCGCTGTGGGTAATAATGGTGCGCGTAAATCTAGCCTAAATGAGCCAACATTCCGGTTCCACTCGACTCCTTCCTCGATCGTTGAATGCGTGTGGTGTTCGATTAGATCTGCGGACTCCTCGACAACAATGTGACAATTAATGCCGCCGCCCGGAGACTCGAGAACACTATTAAAACGCCCTGAAGGTGGATGTTATCTTGGCGGCAGCGGCGACGCGCTTTCCGTCCAGAGTTTGTGTTAGCTTTGTTGTTGTTCCAGATGTGGGTGGAAAATTTGACACCGAGGGTAGGAACAGCGCAAAGGTGTGGTTCGGGTCAGTGACAGAGACATTCGCTGGCATCCCAAGCTCTTGATTCAGATAATAGTTCATCCTAGAACCGGCGTCCTACACAGAAATCCCATTTGCGGACATGCAGACCCAGAGACAGAGAGACTGGCTTGTGCCTGACAATTGGAATAAATAAATAGATCGGCTGGCGGAGAAAAATTGCATGTCACGCTGAATTGAATGCGGAGTGGTTGATGGTGGCGTTGATTGGGAGTCCTGATTGGGATCTTGTTATGCGATCGTGGTATGGTTGTTTATTCAACGCCACGGAGGAAGGTGTGAATTTGTTGGAAGTAATCTGTAATTGTGTAGTTTCATTGGATGTGGATCTGGGAGGCTGTCGCCATGAGAGTTCTCTTAGATCTTTGCAAGCCAGATAGTGTGGTGTGGTGTGTTGTGACGTTAAGCGACAATGACAAAGTATCTGCGTCTTTGGAGAGAATTGTTACATTGTCATGACAACGATGGGAGGTACTCAGTGAAGTCGTTAAAGGTAATCAGAATCCAGTCTAATGGACACTTGAGAGGTGTGAATGGAACTTATGTTCTAAGAAATTAGCTTGAAAAGTTGACGAGTTGAAGACGGTAAGACAGTAAATACCTGGGCTTTTGGAAGTGGAAGTTGAAAGAGTTGAAAAGGTTCAACTACTAATTTTGAGACGTTTTTGTATGTACTACGAACTCTTGTACCTTAACTGCCTTGTCACGAGCAATGAGAGGAGAATATGTGTATAATAAGCAATGAAGACACAGCGAGATCTGTTTGCGATCCTTGGACAAGTGGGATGTCCCTACATATCAAGCTTATAGACTAGGAAGTACTGTTCAATTATGAGTTTGGACATCAAAAGGCTTCAATATAACAAACTTTGCTTATCCTTGCAGCCTTTCAATGCCAAACAGTCAATAAATTTCTGCTCTTTGAACAGACAATCGAACAAAGCAGCACAACATCATAGATGGTGTTCCTCACAGCTCCATTCTTGGTCCTCTACTGTTTATGACGTCGTTTTTATGGTCAAACAACACGAAGGTAGTCGATAATATTGCAAAATGTGATTTCATGCCTTGAGAAGATATGTAGAACCATGGACTCTCAGAAAGGTAGAGAATACTACTAGAGAACACCCAAGTCAGGGAGACAGTACCTTGGCATTGCCATACTTAGATTGAAGGTTAACTTTTTGGGAAAACAATCGTAATCCAGCGACGATACCAAGATCTTTGCTGAGACCAAATCAGGGCATGAGCTATGACTCCTGAAGATTACATAGAGGAGGAAAATAAATACGGCTTTAGTCACTAACTTCTCGAGACCTATAAGCATCCGTGGGACTTCCATAATGGCAAAGGAAACCAATAGTAGCCAGTCTAAATGTATGTAACCGGCGAACTGAACTTGGACATAACCCAGATGATAGCAAACTATGGATTCTTCAGGGGCAGATGAGCCATGATAAGGATACCTTTTGTCTAAGCCGCACAGAAATGAAAATAATTTATCATTCTCTTTCTGAAGATGTGCTCACCACCAGATAGGGCCCTTTATGCTGAAATCTGGTAAGATTTCTCACACATCCCTTCCGCCATCCTCATTAGAACAAGCTTAGATAGTATTTGCTAGTGGAAATCGATAGAGACTACCCTGCACTTGTTACTAGGAATCATTGGGAAATAAGGATTTCCTTATGGTACTGCTATTGCTATTTGATCAAGAAAATGCTTAAAGGGAGGCTTATACGGGGGCATCCATTCAAGATATAGCACTGTTCGAACTGTTCTGTCTCACATTTGATGTATAAGACCAAGATTTCCCAAGCTGAAGTGGTTGGGAATCGGGAGAAATTTTCAATGAATCTGCGCAGATATTCACATAGACTGGTCCCAGACAACGTCAGGAACAGCTGGCCCGTCATCCCAGGGCTCAAGGGCCACTGCAGGTTATTTTAATAAAAGTCACGCCAATCCATAAAAATGCTTAAAATCGCCAAAAATTCGATTCAAGTTGATAGAGCAAGGTTGAGGATCTCTGAAATCTTCTCAAAACTGGATTGTAGGCAAACCATTAGAACTGATTCCTTCAAACGACAAAACTAAGAAAGACAGTCGGCACTCTCTGGTAGCCATAAGGCTTGGTCCCTTCCTTCCTTTAAGGATTTTTGTAGAAACTGGAAGGCTATAGAGATGAGAAATATAAGAAACCCATGACACAAAGAAAGGCATAAACGCTCTAGCTAGACTATACTTAGCAGATGTTGAATTGACCTTACATCTTCCTGATCGTCGCTGTTTAGGCAGAGGACTGTGAAGCGGCAATCCATGACTACTGGTAGTCCTATGCTATGTCCTTTATTTCCATCCATTGAACTCCGACTATAGCATCCACCATCTTTCTTTGTTTTATAACAAAAATCTGTCTACCAACGACAGTGCTAATGTATTTTCTTTACGAATAGGCAGCCCGACCTTCTCTCTTGCCTGTATTTCAGTTCAGTAGTTCTTCTGAGTAAATTCGGCCTCCTTTACCTTCAAATAGTTCTCCTCTTTATTTCTATTCATTCCACCAGATTAGAACTCCCTGTGAGATGGTATGGCTTATAGTTTCTCTATACGTCCAATGAATTCCTCCGAATCCCTTCGTAATCCTATTAAATTAAAGATCAATCAATCAATATAGCTACGTAACCATGAGTCAAGATCCTTTCTCCAAGTTATCTCATCAAGTCGCTTAACCTGCCGCAACCTACCGTAAATAAACTTAGTGTGCTTCAACTGTCTTCTCGAAACACACTACTTAATTAAATGCATGATTAATGGATCTCTTCCGAGTGAAGTGCCTCAGGGCTCCATTCGCTCTCCACTTCTTTTTCCTTTCCATTTTCACCAATTAGCCGCTAATGCAGCTACCGATGAATGACATAATAATCATTACCCTCCTTTGAAACTCCTTGTGTCGCAGAGCTCTGCTAGCTTCCCATGCCTCGTTAGCAGCGTTATTTCCGAAAGATTGAGGACCGCAAATAATTAGAAGATAAAGTTACATAAAAGGTGAAGGTTTTTTCTCTATTGATGCTACCAAGGGGCCAGCAATCATTCGATAGACACAGCAGATTTGAGAGGCCCTCAAAAGAATCCCATCCAACTAAATGAACAAATCAGCTTAGAACTACCTCGTCCTAATACGAAGGACTTCCTGTAACCAATATTCATTGTGGATGTCAAATAATGACCACAAAATGACTGGTACCCTCATTTGGTGCCTTCTGTGAAAGCCCATACAAGTCTTGATAGTGCATCCCTTCTTTACTGGCACACGACCCTCATTCCCTTCTACAACACAGTTCCCAGACGTTACAGATGCATATCCCCCAAAGTAAAGCAAAGTTTGTTATCCTATTATGTTGCGCAAATTTTCAAATTAAATTACCTCACTGTTTTAAGTTTCCAAACAGCTCGTCCCGTCCCTTTCAAAGAGTTGGTAATAATTGCCTGACGTAACCCCAAATGCCAGTGTGCAGTTCAATAGACTTCGCATTTCACCAGAGTGAGTGGAACTCTCTGCCCCAGATGTCCATGAAAATGGTGTTCCGAATCGACTGCCTCCCTCCACCCAGGACAGGATGCCGCCGAACTGTCCAAACAAAACCCATTTATTGAGAGATCCATTGATGTGCATCTGACAGATGAATTGAAAGCCTCCGCATAAAGGACATTCATTAAGAAGAGAGAGAACAGGAGACTGTAACCATTATATTGATGATACCTGGGTATTGGTTCATCTGGACGCTGTGTAGGCGTTTTGGAAGGATTGGGGGAAAATGTCAGTTTGCTGACGTTCGGTTGCACAATTTTAATTATCCTTTGAATGCGATGATTCTTTGAATTCACTGAAGGATGACAGTTGGGCTTTAAGATGAGGTAACGTTTAAGGTTAGGACAAATTAGGACAGTATTAGCACAAATCATGAAGCGAAGGACATCCTACTGTTCCTTGACCCACTCACCCATGGATTCAGTTTAGTATGTTAATGTTTATGGTGTGACATCGTAAAAGTTGGGTTTATTTACTCGTAACCTGAAAGCGATTCACAGACGTCCGGCTGGATGTGTTCGTAAGGTGTTCTATTTTTAAAAACTTTATTTTATCACCTCGAATGTGGGAATCATTTATTGTCTATCAATGGTGAGTGTGGAGTACTACAACATTTTAATTCCTCAAAACGGAGTGGGTAGATACATACATAAATGACTAAAGTACCAACAGAAATGTAAATCGGTGAAAGAGAGTAATAAATAGTTTATTAATAGTCAGAAACACGACCATAAATGTGGGCGCCGTAATGGTTACCAACGTCGTAGAACAAAAAGCTTGGCAGCACTGCGTGCAGACTGACATTTCACCTCGTCAGATGTCAGGCAAATGAAGAAAGTCAATTGAGAGACTCTTTCCTTTGCTTGACCCAGGTTCTCCCCACTTCTTCCCAAAAACCTAAATAGCGAACAACTAAGTACGGCAAAGTCTAAGTCATGCGATTTGGGTCCTTTTGTCAAGTTTTTTGTTCAGTTGGGTTCATTTGACCCAAAACACTAAGGGAGTGGAGCTGTGTGACGATATTGCATTTTAAGAGACTTTTTCCGTGCTTGACCCAGGTACAGCCCACTTCCTCCCAAAAACCTAAATAGCGAGCAACTGAGTACGCCAAAGTCTAAATCATGCAATTTGGGTTTTATGGTCAAGTTTTTTGTTCAGTTGGGTTCATTTGACCCAAAACGCTAAGGGAGAGGGGCTGTGTGACGATATTGCATTTCAAGAGACTTTTTCCGTGCTTGACCCAGGTACCGCCCACTTCCTCCCAAAAACCTAAATAGCGAGCAACTGAGTACGCCAAAGTCTAAGTCATGCGATTTGGGTTGTTTGGTCAAGTTTTTTGTTCAGTTGGGTTCATTTGACCCAAAACGCTAAGGGAGAGGAGCTGTGTGACGATATTGCATTTCAAGAGACTCTGTCCATGCTTGACCCAGCTACACCCCATTTTGTTAGACATATCTTTTGGGACCAGAGTTCATACAGGTTTTTAGAAGTTCTCCCAAGATTCATTGAAGCGTAACATTGTATCTCTAGACCAGGCTGACCAAATTTGATTCCCTTTCTACTACTAAGACTCTGAACTTTTGACAGAATCAAGTTCAATTCAGTCGGGCTTTCCGGAAGACTAAATCACTGCTTCTGACGTTTAAAACTCAAGTTAGGACTTATAGTATTGTTTTCAAATAGAGTCAAAAACGGACCTGAAATCCCCCTACATTTTACAGGTATGTCACGGTTTTTTAAATGAAAAACAAGCCACGAAACAGACAGACTGTAATCCTCGACTTCGATGAGAAAATGTTCTTTAACTGCGCAGTTCGCTATTTATAGCCTTTCAGATGTTATTCTATGGTAATGGCTTAGGCCATAAAAACAGCTCCATTCCTTGGTAAAATTTATGCTTGTATGGCGAAATAAAATTAAAAAATAAATAAACAATTCGCCTCCCTTTTATCGTTTAATGAGGCCCTTAGGAATGTTTCTCTGTTAAACGTTACCATTAAACCAACCCAAACATGCTGATCAGAAAAAGATACAGCGTGCCATTGACCATAAAATAATCCAAGGAACAAGTTTTATGCTACATGCTCAGCCAAGGCATAAGTTAACCAGAAATCAACGGTATTACGAAGGTTGCTTCCGTGCACAGAAACACCGTTCGTTGAAGGATCAACTTCGGATCGACAAACAGGTACCTACTCTGAATGATTTGTTTTAGTGGAACGTGATCAGACCAAAAGTGAAGGGAAACATCTTCTTGTGTCCACGTTTGGAGTGCAAGGTCAGATTCTTAAGATTACATCTGGTCTGGTTGAAGAATGGTAATGACCGGTGTCTGGTGTTGAGTTGTGTATCCAACCATTTCCTTTGTCAGTTGAGTATCTGTATCTAGTTTCTTTTCATACATCTATTGGTCTACTTCCTATTCCTGTCCTTGAACCTGCACCAGAAGAGTTCGTTTAAATAGTGCGCAGAACACAAAAGAGTAACTTCCAATGACCTCTTCAAATATACACACGTGGCACTCTGTTTGCAGGTGATTCTACTTCCTGTCGTGGTTGTAACCACTGCAATTGAATTCGGTCTTCCACTGATGAATTGAATTGGCTGCCTCTCTTCTCTTTGGCAGCGAACTCGTTTCATACCAACCTGAGTACCCTCCTATGTACCAAAATCTTTACTCAGCCAATAATTATGTGAGAAAATCCAACATAATTTTCTACTGACACGACGAGCGTCTACCTTTTCTATTTGTCAACAGGTGGCCAGCAGAGCACCAGCCGATGCTTCGTCCGACTAGATTTCCTATTAAAAGCCGCCTGGAAGGTGACAATTTGATGCTGCAAATACACTCCCGTGGTTGGTTCAAAAAATGTTCATAAAATTATGGACAATATGCATGGAAACTTTAAAAGTGTGACACAGATGTGACCAATATGACAGGGAGTGTGTTGACAGAACCATATGGAAAGGTTGATGACTTTCTCGGTTGTTTTCCAGGATCTTCTTTAAAAGCAGTTAAGTTTTTTCTTGTCCCTGAGTACAAAGTATTCCTATGGAATACCTAGTTGGTGCAGGAAGCAAAGAGTTTAAGAAGCAATCATCAGATACACAGCAGCACAGGCAGGACGTTTGCAAAGAAACTGTTTCCAAATGTCATTGCTCCCTAAAAAAGGGCCACAGATTGACTCAAGTCAAGACAAGTAGGTACTTTCTTTGCAGTCTGCTGTTCTGTTTTTAAGATCAGCACTGCATTCTTAGGATGTACTATAAATAGGGCAGACCTATGTAGGTAAGACAGCGTTTCTCCTGAAATTGAATGCAAAAGTCAGTCCCATATTTGGGTAAAAGTCGGCCACCTCTTAGCATAAGTTTTCGATGGAAATGTTCTGGCACTTGGAGACCAAAAAAAGTGGCCTTTAGCGAATACTATTTTGAAGACCTGGTATTATCGTACTATCATTTTTTTAACTCAAGGCTAGTAATAAGTTCAAATTCGTATCCCATTCTCCACGCCCCACAAGCTTACACAATGGTCAATCCTTCTAGATACTCAACAACGCCAAAAACTTTCAGATATTCCCCGACTGGGATTCGATCCCCGAGGCCCTTTGCTCCATAGTCCAACGCACTAACCACTGAGCCACTGCGCCCGCAAGACTTTGTATTAATCGTCCTAATTCGTCGTTAAATCCCAAGGATTTTCCATACGATTTGACGTCTACAGATTCCATCTAAATCACCATATGACACAAAGCGAACAATCCTTTTTTATGTCACCAAACGTGACTTTCCTGTATTGGCAAAGAAAACGAAAAGTAAATAAAATCATTCAGTTTGATAAAAACGTTGGTAGTTCTGTCTTCTAATCAACTTTAGACAGCAATACAAATTGCTTCCAATTATAGATATATGAAAAATACTACCTGCTGTAATAATCTGACAGCAAACGTCAATATAAAAGGCAAACCCTAAGGTGGAGACATCTTACGCAAACCTAAATCTTTTATTTCTAAATGAGAACGTTCACGAAAGAGTATAACTTCCCCGATGCCACAAATTTTAGCGCGGGAAATTTATGAACTCGGTCAAATCTGTCAGATCCCTATACGTAATAATTTTCTGTCGTTTGTGGATTTGAATACATTTGCAGTTGACGTTTAAGAAGTGGACAAATTTCCTAGCTTTCGCGTTCGTTTATTTTTTCGTGATTTTCCCTCTCTTGGAGAAAATTTTAGGCCCACTTCTCAAAATTTCACAAACTACGGCTTTTGGTGCAAGAAATGTGTTAGCTGTCAGATCTGTCAAATCTCGTATTTACTCCTCCTAATATCCGATAGTTTTTCATCATCATCAACATCAATGATATCCCGATGACATTGACTTGTGCTCGAGTGCATATCTTAAACTTATTACCACACAAGCCACCTCACCAGATGTCAACGCTTCTTCAACAGCCACTTCCGCGAAGAATTTTACAAATCATAATAACTGTTCGCTGAAGGATTCGCTTCAGGCCAACAAACACGTAGGTACACAAAGTAATTGAATGTGATTGAACGTGATCAATCCAAAAGTGAAAGGATAAGTCTTCTTGTACCTTCGCTCTCGAAGTGCAAGGTCAAGTTGTTAATATTCCATCAGTCTGCCTGCCGGGAGGATGCTATGGACGCTATACCGCAGCCGGTTTCAACTGGATGTTACCATTTGTATATCTTGCTCGTTGCCTTGCTTCAAAGCATAATCACGTTTGTGTAACTCTATCTAGTTGTTTACATCTATTGCTGAATTCTTCTTTGTCTTCCTCACTTCTTTGTTTTTGTCCTTGAACCTGTATCAGCAGAATAAAGAACTATTCTCTGGGCTGCTGTGGGGGGGAATCATATAAATACGTCGCACAATCCTAGTGTTGGCACAATATTAGTTCCACACGTTAACCACTGAAGAAGTAACCTCCAACAAGATGTTCAAATTCGTAAGTAAACTGCCATTACTTGGCCAGCTCTGGTGACACTGTCCTTGCAGGTGATTCTATTCGCCATCATTGTGGCAGCTGCTGCCGAATTGGGCCCAATCGCTACTCCACTTTTGGGTAAATTAATTCCACAGCCAGCATTGGCTCCCGCCAATACCGAACATGCTGGCTATGTGAGTGCTCTTACACCGGTGGCTCGTCAGTACGTTGCTTTGCCTGCTCCGTACAACGCGCTTTATTCGAATATCTATCCAGCCGAACAGATTCCATTAGCCTACGCCAGTAATTATGTAAGTATCGCGCTGGTTAATTTAATTTTTGAAAAAAAATGTAAAATTTGGTTTTCTATTTGCCAACAGGTGGCCTATAGAGCCCCAGTGGAAGCTTCATCTTACCAGATTTCGTATTAAAGCCGCCTGAAAGCTGATCACATTTCCCACAAAATGGTGACAAAATCGCTCTGTAATTTGAAAAGTTAACTGAAAATATATGAATACAAGTCGATTGGTGAATAATGGGAATTGTTTGACTCGAAACTAGCTAGAGAAGGATTTTAGCAGGTAGTCGCTTGTAGACACCATTAGACTCCTGATGTTAGAGAGTAATTCCTTTACACCGTAGACACGTTCTGTTCGAAGAACGGAAGACCAAGCTTTGACATTTGAGAGATATATTAGTTGGACAAAATCATAGAACTATGCCCAACCCAGCCTATTCCATGAAGGTTCAAGAACTGACCCTTTAACACCATCTCATGGAGGTACTGCATGTAAAATCCTTCTCAACGTGGCAAAGAAGTAAGGGTTTCGAGGTTCAAATCGCAGTCGGGAAACACCTAAAAGTTTTTCACGGCCCCGCCTCTCGCGAGCGTCTGACAAACATCCGAGAGTACAACTGTCCTGGGAAAGCTTCTCAAATAACAAACTGCCCTTCGGACACGGTATTAAACAGTAGGCCCCTTCCCCCCTCGTGTAAAGAATATAACACGCACAACACGAATGGTTGTGAGAAGCTAGGCCCTGAGTCCCACCGACCTGTTGCGCCAAGTTTTGACATTTTTTTTAGTGTGACAGCATCTCTGTAAAATATTTCCATTGGAGCAAGGATACACTTAGATAACGTCCATCCTAGCATTGCACAGACCACAAACTGAATACTGCAAGTAGCTATAGTAAAAGTATCTGTTAGCATCTTTACGAAAAAGCCATCTCTCCTCCCAGTTTCGAAGGGGTTAGCTCGACTATAATCAAGAAGCTGAGGAATAACAAACTGACCGGGTTCGCAGGTAAGTGTAATGAGCTACCAGTGGAGCTTTTGAAACATGGTGGTTGTGTTTTGTTAGAGTGCAGCCATGGCTAATGACTGGGCTATCAGCTCTTTTTAAGAAATACGATCCTATGTCTTGTAACAACTATCTTGTAAGCCATATTCCTCCTCAATATTGCATTAAAAATCCCATCCTATGTACATATGTACTTCTTGAATGACTGAAAGTCGGGACTCATCACTTCATCGACTTCATAGTCCCATATGTTGGCATTCATCGTCTGGAACTCTACAAGGCGATAGCCAAATGCGAGAAAATGATTCATGTGTGCCACGTGACATGGTTCAATGTGTGATTTCGGAAGAATTCCTGCCAACCATTCCAAACATCCACCGAATTTCGAGAAGGAGATTCGCAGGTGTTTAAGCTTGTGCTGGAAGAGACAATGTGCAGGCACTATCCTCAACAAATCGGCCGGTCCCAGGGCGCTTTTACCATAATTGAAGAACAGGCGAAACGGGCTAACGAAGGTTCTTTAACAAATCTGTCCATCTGCTGGGATACGCTGGAATAACCACCATCTAGGACAAAACTACACTGTTGCCCACAGTAACTTTGAGGTGGTTAAGGAGTTTACCTACCTCAGGGTAAATATCAACTCCATGAATGAAACTCCAGACTCAGCGAAGAATTATTCTAGGAAACCACTGCTACTTCAATCTGGCGAAACAAATGGGCTTAAGACCCCTAACTTGGAAGACGAAATCCATTCTCTCCAAAATATTATTCCTGCCAGTTGTACTACATTTATGGGGCCGAGTGCAGGACAAACAGAGCATTTACCGAGAAAAAATTCATAATCGAATTTTCGGTCCCACATGCGAGAAGGGCCAACGGAGAAGAAGATGCAAACACGAAGTCCATGGCTAGTACCAAAATGTGGGTTTAGTCCAGAAAAGGCAAAATGGAATCGGCTACATTGACGAAATACAGAAACTCTCCAATAAAGAGGATCTTCAAATCACACGCCTCCAGTTCGAGGCAACAAGGTAAACCGAATTTCCATTATAAGGATCAAATAATCCCGGATGCCAGAGCCTTTGGTCTAGATAACTTTAAGCAGCGTACCCTAGAACGGCAGGAGTGGAAGGCTGCATCTTTGTAAATTTCTGTCGTCAGTTCCTTTACCTTATATACAACAAAGCTGTGTTCTATTGCATCACCAACTGTGGACTTTTACAGGAAAGCTCCCTTCCTTGTAGAACTAGTAAAACAAAGCCAAATTGACATGTGTGCCAGCAACACTTAATTAAATTCAAAGTGCCAATAGCCAAATAAATCTATCATCGTCAACAAGATCCAACCTTTGTTCAACTTTGAAGTCGTCCCACAAATGCGTGGTAGGTACAAGAATATACATACCGTGATCATGGCTATGAGACTGCACTGCGTATTGTCACATTTTTGCCAAGCTCATCGGCAGTAACAAACACATTCAACTGGAAAATATTAGCCAACATAATATGCAAGAAAATATTTCGCATAAATATAGTAAAAATCCAAATTTCCAAAAAAAAAATCAAAAACTACCATTAACGCACAAATTGCGCAAAAAATTCCAAAAAAAAACTACTCAGGACTACCTTTTGGTATCAACTCTTTGGCAACTGTTTGACATCATCCATATTAGGACTCCAACATCAACAACTCTTGAAAAAATAAAATAAAATAAAAACTATCAACAACTCTAGCCTTGAAACGTTGGTTACTCATTAACGTAGGTGTTCCCTTGCAATTATGACATCGCCTCGCTGACAACCTTGAAGTAATTACCACTTTGCAAAACTGTCAAATCGCTGTCATATCGGATGTGTCAAATACATATCTCTTGCCCCACAACATTCGCAACCAACAGTCGTGCCACAGCTAAAAATACTCTAAAACAAGAGACCCACAGTTGTCAAGAAAACAAAAGTGAACACCTACTGTTGCAACACTCTTCGCGTGATACATCAATCGATCAAAATCGAGTAACCACCTGAATATTAAATGCGGTTACGCTGAACCTTAATCCGGTCGTTTAGACAGACCCAAAATAAAGAAAGAAAAACAAACAATCGTCTCACACGACATGAGTCGACAATTAACATATCGTTTGCCACTCCAGATCGATGCAACCGCCTTTTGAGATGACTCACCAGAGCAGTCGCTTTCGTTTGCCGGTGCTCTGACGAGCACGTAATGACGTTGAACCGTGGCGGCAGTGCCCATGCCGACTCTATCACTGACCCGCACCAGAGCGCTAATCACGAAATCAATTAATTTAACACGCACACCAACAATTGTATAATCGTTGATGGATTATTTTGTGTTGTGTTGTCTGTTGTGAGGCGGCTTTTGTTGCAAGCCACGGATTTGTTCGAGACAGTCAGTCAATTGCATCACGGATTGTTTGGAACACTTTTTGTTTCTTTTTTTTTGTTTGTCAGATAAATCGATTTGAGCTCAAGTCTTGCGACATGGGTGGAGCGATAAACTTCAAAGATATACGCAAGCTGAGTTACAGCGAAAACAAATATCGAATTAGCCGGCATCTTGCAACAATTGACATTGTTGGAGGCAACAATTTGCAGAACTCGAGGGATTTTCGCAATCTCTGTGGTTCGGAGGGAATTCATGGAATCGTTCAATGGAACCAATCCCGGATCTGCCAACGAACGTGCACTAGTACGTTACTGGCGTTTGAAAGAAGGGTATTGTTAGTATAAACGGATGTGTGGTCACGCCCACTTTTTGGGGGTGTTTCCATTCAAAAACAGGTTTTGTGCAAATTTTGCACGTACGATCCTTAAGTGAAGATCTGCAACACCTTCACGCCTACTTTGTGAGAAAGGAGGGTACGGTATTAGACGATTCAGTTCAGACTTCCAGACTTCCTTTCTTTCGTCTCTCATCGTTTCAAACCATCGTTTCTCTCCTTTCATGACTTTTAACCGGTCTTCCTTGATGAGTTATCTCGCTACCCCTTACCAGTAAATAATGTTTATAGTATTGCCTTCAATTCCATCCTCTCAGCTTCTTTTTTGGCCACTTGCACACACTTGGTGACTCAACTCGGTTAGAGCGTGTAAGCCCAACTAGTCTACTTCTTAGGCTCATCTGCTCCGCAGTCTACCGTCTTCGGAACATTATGTGATAGAGATCTCATCAATTGCCTTTTCACAGCGATGGTTGAAAGAAATCTCCCACACTTACTTGTCCAGATCCCTTCCAGCCAAGCTTGGTATCCATTTCAGCGAGGGATGTATCCAAAATCAAGCTCTTCAAGGTCTATCCTTAGCAGACATTTTCTTCATCCATCGACTCCTCTCCTTAGCTACTTCGGTGGCTCTCACATAGATTTACCTAGCAGGGCCATATTTAACTATTGCTGCGTTGTTTGATTCGAAGACTCTCCGACGTCTTGTGCTGATGGCTATTTGCTTCACATGCCTTACCTATCTTAGACAACCAATGCGAGGTTCATTTTACTAGAGCGATCCCACTGTAGAGCTCTTAAAGTTCGACTAAAGACCTTCAAGCTCCTATCTTCCATCTATCTAGCTTCTCCTGGCTCAAATGTACCAATCTCTAGTTGACATTCATGAAGCAATGCAGGAAAGTTTAGCTTTGATGTCAGAACTAAGCACAAATCCGTATCTGAAATCAAACTACAGTCTGCAAATACACATTTTTGGCACAACAGGTCCAGGATCTAGCTTCTCACAAACTCCTGTGTTGTGGGAGTTATATTCATTACACAAATGGAAGGGTCTACTGTCATATCCGAAGGGCAAGTTGTTATCTGAGAAGCATTTTCATGACAGTTGTACGCTCGGATGTTTGTCAGACGCTTGCAAGGGGCGGGGCCGTGACAAAACTTTTAGATGTCATCTGAGGATTAAACCTTGAAGCCCTTGCTGCTTGAAGCCAACGCACTAAAAGGTTGACCCACCCCACGGCTCCATAGAATATAGTCTGCACGTGCTTTGTGAACTTCCGTCACCTTATGTCGTACAGACCTTACCCAATACAGCCTGTCGACGGTGAGATACTTTAAAAGGTTCCCCAGTTTAAAAGGTTACAATACCAAGAGCCACGCCTACTTTACTGAAAAAAATCATCAATTACGTCTACTACTCCATTGTAGATTTAGAAGATAAAGGATTCAGACTAGTTTACCTGGCCTTAAGCTGGATTGTGCCCTGACAACACGTCCAGTATCATTCATTGACAGCCTCTCAACATGTCTACGTATAGCTAGCTAACCAATCTCACGCTAGACTGCATCAACGAACTCAATCAAATTGAAGAACTTAATTGCATAATTAAATCACTCACATGTGGAATTCGCTCCAGACCCTCCTATTGTCTTGCCAAACACTTTTAGAAATAAAAAAAAAAAAGAAACTCCTCAAAACCATGGCGGCAGCGTGAGAAATTAAACCAACAACCAAACGAGATACATTTGTACTTGCAGCGAGCTGTGACCACTTAATTGCCTACAACAAGCCTAACAAGTCGAAACCATACTACCAATTGTAAATATCCGGTGCACCAGCACCTAGAGAAAGTTCCTACATAAAAATACCCTCCTGTCCAGCCATCCACAGTGACGTCAAAATTTCGTAAACAAACTGAACTCATTTGTCCGTCGTCAGTCGGATTTATGGCGTCTAACCGAGTGGGCTTCTTTTTATGACTATTATCATGGGAATGCTCCAGAAACCCCTTCGAATCTGTTACAAAACTTTACAACTTTCAGTACAAAAATAGAAGCTAATTGGGCCGCATTCAGCGCATAAAATTAACCATAATGAGAGGAAACTTCCCATAAAACTTACTCCCATACGAATGTCCTAGGTCATGGCGCATTCAATGCAGGATGCCATTATGAAATTGCAGGACTTACATACCCACCACTCCACCTCCTCCACCACTTTACATCCAACAATTGATTCAATTAAATCAGACATTTCTATGTGTGTGTGTGTATGTACGTACATATGTTAAACGAAAAGGATTGTCCACTGGAATCACACATAATGGATGAGTAATGAAGTAATCCTGCATTATCCTACATTAGCATCATTACCGTCAGCATCGCTCTGGTGAAGAGGATGTTCGTAAACAAACCCGGTCCAGCCGAAGTCCAACTGATAGAATTCAATTTAATAACGGATTCCATGCTGAGAAAATTACCTTGTCCGAGAAGAGGAACAGCGAACATCATGGAACAGGAGGATTAATCCTGATTGAGACTCTCGCACTGTGGATGGTTGGAAAATTGGTATTCCGCTGCAATTACGTAAACTGAGGAATAAATTACATGGCAATGGGGTTTTCCTTTTTGCCTGTTGCCATGAAATGATTTCGCGAATTGGTTGGAGAGTTACACAAAAGGATGAAATGAGTTACAATGAAGACTGGACGAGTAGTGATTCTGGCCGTATAATGGGGACGAAGCAGCCCACACAGTGTCTGTGGAGATGTTATTTTGTTTGGCTTTGTAAAGGGTTTTCCAATAAGGACATAACAATTTTGTACTTAAATAAAAGCCAAAATAATTAAGATATGGGGCTAAAATTTATTATAGGCATAGTGCATATGCTGAATTTAAGTATGTAAGTCGGTCTCATTCATATGGCTACAGGGGACAACTTTGCAGAGATCGATTCTTAGGAGCCAATGCGCCATTTCCTTTTCACACGCATCAACCCGAACAGTGGCAACTTCGCGCTCGATATTATTCCTGATCACCTCCAACGTTGTTGGCTTGTTGGCATAAACCAACGACTTAACATAACCCCCGGGATTATCTGGCATGTGGCACCATCTTGTTGGAACCACATATGGATTTGTTGCTGACCGTGACATAAAGGAGAGGGCTTATACCACGGAATGTACTCTATTTACTTATCGAACTCCTGAGTCATAACCAGTACCTGCTGAGCATACATATGTATCACATTGCATCCTGACATCCAAGAAAGCTGAGTTATGAAAATAAAGAAGCAGCTAAGCTGACTTTTCCAGGACTTATTTCAGCATGAAGATTCGATCTATGGTCGGTCTGCCAGATCGGATGCCATATTGATACGTGGTGTCAAAGTCTTAAAGAACATTTTACTTAGTGCGATGAACTTGATGGACTTGATGTGCGGCGTTTAGTAAAGGTACATCTCGATAGTTGCTGGAAGGTATAGGATGGATGGATCGAATAGAGCTGATATTCCAATCCCCCCACACTTTGCTAATAATCTGATGCATGCCTCTAATCAGAATAATGACTTCATACTTGAAAATTCTAGACCTTGTTCTATACCTTCACAATAGCTCTTGCAAATCACTAGTTTTGAGATCATGTCTCATTAAGAAGCTAGGAAAAGTGCTCCTTAAATACTTCTACAATTCAGTGCAAGAGAATGTTCACATGATTGGCAGATACCTGACAGTTTTCTTGTCAGCTGAGAGGTTTGACAATTCTTTTTGTACTATATTGTCAAACAGAGACATGTCTTTTCAAAGAATTGGCTACTTATACTCAAAAATTTAGGCCAAATTTTTCAGAAATGCTCTGCTCTTACTCACTTACTTACTTTGGTGACGCTACAGTTCGTAGCTCCAGTTAGCCCGGCACTTAGCTAACTGCCTTCAGCTGCACACTCTTAGTCGGTTGAGGTGCCCTTCTAGTTGTGCGCGCCACCTAAAGTGAGGTTTTCCTCTACTGTGTTGTCCCTACGGGTTCAGTTCGAAGATTCTGCTATTTTGACTAAGTCGATATCACTGTACAGCTCCGTATAGTTTCATCGTTGAATCTCCTCCTCCAGAACCCACTAACGCAAACGAAACCAAGAATTTTACGGAGAACCTTTCACTCGAAGCGTCTGAGGATATCTTCATCCGCTTTAGTTCTTCGGGATATGACTCTACTACCCAAGCGAAAGTAAAGTCAGAAGATGGGTATATGGTTTGGTGGCGTATACGTAGCCAATTTTGGCACAAGCGTAAGCCATTTATTCATACATTTTTGGACTGAAATGTGTTCCTTTCCTAATACACTTAGGGAGATCTCAGTTAAGCTGGTATGTGCCAAGGATGCACAGACTCAGAATATCTGACTCTCATTGTACCACAGGAAGGTAGATAGCCCAAAGAAACAGCAGTTGCTCGAAACCTCTTAAATTTTGTGTTTCTTTCTAGATTTCTAAAACGATCTACGATTTGACGTATGTCACGTTTCAACACTAGGAGTAGTCTTTGGCAGTTATAGTTGTGACACTAGTTACTTTCCAACACTTTTTGAAACCTGCGCAGTTCCACTCAAAAAGAACTGACACTAACTTTTGAAAAGCTAACTTTGACAGACTTGTTTTGAAATTATAAGACCCAGTTCACACAGGATTGACGGACTAGATTTTTTTTGACATTTGCTTGTTCAGATTGATAGTACTATCTGAACACTTCCACAGATTATTCTTTGACGTATTAATAGGTTTACTTTGTGAGTTTCTCAGTTTTTAATTAAAATTTTCACCTTTTTTTGTCGAGTGACAGCGACTGACATTTCCAAACGTCAAAAAATTTGGATCTCTGTAACATGTCACCTCTCCTGTACGACAATCATGTGCGAATACTTAGTTGTCAGCTGTTACAGTTTCGAAGAAATGTTCAGAATTGGAAAACTTCTGAGAGGAATGCCAAGAGATTGTGAGAATTGCATCTCCAACTGAAAGGTGACAGTCGAATAATTATAATTTGGACCACAATTCCCCTGGTCCAGCAGATGTTATCCAACAAATCCGATTACTGACCTTCCATTCAGTAAACAACAGACACCGCAAGTAAACCTCAAAAAGTCCAACAAAAACTTAAAGTCAACATCAGCCAATCAATCCGATTAGCATTCAGTGGACGCAAAAAGTTTAACCTACTTCATCGGCACCGCAGCAGCGTTCGTTAAATTTAAAATTTTATTCAGTTCGAGGTACGAATACTCACATAGGGCGCTGGCCATCCGTCTCGGTGAGTCACTCCAGTGGGGCCTGCCAAGCCAAATGGCGTTGATTTAAATTTCGCAGGTGTAATTATGAATCTGGGCTTGATGTTGGCTTTGGTTATGCAACATGTTGGAAACCAGGGAATCCCCAAGGCTGCAGTCCGTAGCGAGCGAGACTGTGAATTAATTTTATTGTTTTCTCTGCTCTCTGCTTCGTCTCCTTCGGGTTTTTCGCTTTCAGTTTTACTGAAGATGGAGGGAAATAATTTAATATTTCTTTATTCAGTTTTGATTTTTCCACTCCGATTAGTATCTCTGTCTGGGGCTTTCCAGATTTTCTTCAATGCACTCTTGGTTGATTGCAATGAATTTTGTGTGGGAATTCCACAGGAAGGAGCTAATGAACTCCTGAGTTTTAGAAGGCAGTGTGGAGTCGGTTACATTGCACAAGTCTTTATGGGCCAAACGAGGCATTAGACAAGAGTGGATTTTCCGAAAATCGATGTCGTAACCCGCAGCTGATTCGTAAGTAGGATGTGGATGTGGATATCTTGTGCAATCGCAGATTGGATTCGCATTGACTTGGGTATGCAATTAAATGAGTTCATGCGTTTGGAGCAGGGAATTACATAGTCATCGTGAGCTGAATGCCGTGTACAATTGAACACTAGAGAGACGAATACATGTCTGTCTTGGAGGTGGGTACATAAAGTAGCTTCCTGGGAACGGGGACCGGTGATGTTAGTTTTTGTTTTTTCAACTAGAATAGCAGCAAACCCATTGCACATAATTCCTAAGCATTGACAGGATTTCTAGTTCGGAGTCCATTGGATCCTGAATTTCAGACAAGTCACTACCTAGCTCGGAGTCAGAGTACATCTGCACAATCCCACAATCTTGTGAAACCTTTTAATCGCACATCTCGAGCGAGATATTCTGTTTCTCTGTATTCGAGGCGCAGGGAAGCTTAGCTGCAGCCTCGAAATGCAAATAGGAAACAGAAAATTTTTCATCCAAAAAATGTGTGAGAAAAAGGGCAGTGTATAGCCCACAGAACTGGATACCCACAATCTTGTGAAACCTTTTAATCACACATCTCAAGCCAGATATTCTGTTTCTGTATATTCGAGGCGCAAAGTTCCTTAGCTGCAGCCTCGAAATGGAAATAGGAAACAGAAAATTTTTCAACCAAAAATGTGTGAGAAAAAAGGCAGTGTATAGCCCACAGAACTGGACACCCACAATCTTGTGAAACCTTGAAATCACACATCTCGAGCCAGATATTCTGTTTCTGTATATTCGAGGCGCAAAGTAGCTTAGCTGCAGCCTCGAAATGGAAATAGGAAACAGAAAATTTTTCAACCAAAAAATGTGTGAGAAAAAGGGCAGTGTATAGCCCACAGAACTGGACATCCACAATCTTGTGAAACCTTTTAATCACACATCTCAAGCCAGATATTCTGTTTCTGTATATTCGAGGCGCAAAGTAGCTTAGCTGCAGCCTCGAAATGGAAATAGGAAACAGAAAATTTTTCAACCAAAAAATGTGTGAGAAAAAGGGCAGTGTATAGCCCACAGAACTGGACATCCACAATCTTGTGAAACCTTTTAATCACACATCTCAAGCCAGATATTCTGTTTCTGTATATTCGAGGCGCAAAGTAGCTTAGCTGCAGCCTCGAAATGGAAATAGGAAACAGAAAATTTTTCAACCAAAAAATGTGTGAGAAAAAGGGCAGTGTATAGCCCACAGAACTGGACACCCACAATCTTGTGAAACCTTTTAATCACACATCTCAAGCCAGATATTCTGTTTCTGTATATTCGAGGCGCAAAGTTCCTTAGCTGCAGCCTCGAAATGGAAATAGGAAACAGAAAATTTTTCAACCAAAAATGTGTGAGAAAAAAGGCAGTGTATAGCCCACAGAACTGGACACCCACAATCTTGTGAAACCTTTTAATCACATATCTCGAGCCAGATATTCTGTTTCTCTGTATTCGAGGCGCAGGGAAGCTTAGCTGCAGCCTCGAAATGGAAATATGGAAATATGGAAAAATGGAAATTTTTTTCAACAAAAAAATGTGTGAGAAAAAGGCCAGTGTATAGCCCACAGAACTGGACATCCACAATCTTGTGAAACCTTTTAATCACACATCTCAAGCCAGATATTCTGTTTCTGTATATTCGAGGCGCAAAGTAGCTTAGCTGCAGCCTCGAAATGGAAATAGGAAACAGAAAATTTTTCAACCAAAAAATGTGTGAGAAAAAGGGCAGTGTATAGCCCACAGAACTGGACATCCACAATCTTGTGAAACCTTTTAATCACACATCTCAAGCCAGATATTCTGTTTCTGTATATTCGAGGCGCAAAGTAGCTTAGCTGCAGCCTCGAAATGGAAATAGGAAACAGAAAATTTTTCAACCAAAAAATGTGTGAGAAAAAGGGCAGTGTATAGCCCACAGAACTGGACACCCACAATCTTGTGAAACCTTTTAATCACACATCTCAAGCCAGATATTCTGTTTCTGTATATTCGAGGCGCAAAGTTCCTTAGCTGCAGCCTCGAAATGGAAATAGGAAACAGAAAATTTTTCAACCAAAAATGTGTGAGAAAAAAGGCAGTGTATAGCCCACAGAACTGGACACCCACAATCTTGTGAAACCTTTTAATCACATATCTCGAGCCAGATATTCTGTTTCTCTGTATTCGAGGCGCAGGGAAGCTTAGCTGCAGCCTCGAAATGCAAATAGGAAACAGAAAATTTTTCATCCAAAAAATGTGTGAGAAAAAGGGCAGTGTATAGCCCACAGAACTGGATACCCACAATCTTGTGAAACCTTTTAATCACACATCTCAAGCCAGATATTCTGTTTCTGTATATTCGAGGCGCAAAGTTCCTTAGCTGCAGCCTCGAAATGGAAATAGGAAACAGAAAATTTTTCAACCAAAAATGTGTGAGAAAAAAGGCAGTGTATAGCCCACAGAACTGGACACCCACAATCTTGTGAAACCTTTTAATCACATATCTCGAGCCAGATATTCTCTTTCTCTGTATTCGAGGCGCAGGGAAGCTTAGCTGCAGCCTCGAAATGGAAAAATGGAAATTTTTTTCAACAAAAAAATGTGTGAGAAAAAGGCCAGTGTATAGCCCACAGAACTGGACATCCACAATCTTGTGAAACCTTTTAATCACACATCTCAAGCCAGATATTCTGTTTCTGTATATTCGAGGCGCAAAGTAGCTTAGCTGCAGCCTCGAAATGGAAATAGGAAACAGAAAATTTTTCAACCAAAAAATGTGTGAGAAAAAGGGCAGTGTATAGCCCACAGAACTGGACATCCACAATCTTGTGAAACCTTTTAATCACACATCTCAAGCCAGATATTCTGTTTCTGTATATTCGAGGCGCAAAGTAGCTTAGCTGCAGCCTCGAAATGGAAATAGGAAACAGAAAATTTTTCAACCAAAAAATGTGTGAGAAAAAGGGCAGTGTATAGCCCACAGAACTGGACACCCACAATCTTGTGAAACCTTTTAATCACATATCTCGAGCCAGATATTCTCTTTCTCTGTATTCGAGGCGCAGGGAAGCTTAGCTGCAGCCTCGAAATGGAAAAATGGAAATTTTTTTCAACAAAAAAATGTGTGAGAAAAAGGCCAGTGTATAGCCCACAGAACTGGACATCCACAATCTTGTGAAACCTTTTAATCACATATCTCGAGCCAGATATTCTGTTTCTCTGTATTCGAGGCGCAGGGAAGCTTAGCTGCAGCCTCGAAATGCAAATAGGAAACAGAAAATTTTTCATCCAAAAAATGTGTGAGAAAAAGGGCAGTGTATAGCCCACAGAACTGGATACCCACAATCTTGTGAAACCTTTTAATCACACATCTCAAGCCAGATATTCTGTTTCTGTATATTCGAGGCGCAAAGTTCCTTAGCTGCAGCCTCGAAATGGAAATAGGAAACAGAAAATTTTTCAACCAAAAATGTGTGAGAAAAAAGGCAGTGTATAGCCCACAGAACTGGACACCCACAATCTTGTGAAACCTTTTAATCACATATCTCGAGCCAGATATTCTCTTTCTCTGTATTCGAGGCGCAGGGAAGCTTAGCTGCAGCCTCGAAATGGAAAAATGGAAATTTTTTTCAACAAAAAAATGTGTGAGAAAAAGGCCAGTGTATAGCCCACAGAACTGGACATCCACAATCTTGTGAAACCTTTTATTCTGTTTCTGTATATTCGAGGCGCAAAGTAGCTTAGCTGCAGCCTCGAAATGGAAATAGGAAACAGAAAATTTTTCAACCAAAAACTGTGTGAGAAAAAGGGCAGTGTATAGCCCACAGAACTGGACACCCACAATCTTGTGAAACCTTTTAATCACACATCTCAAGCCAGATATTCTGTTTCTGTATATTCGAGGCGCAAAGTAGCTTAGCTGCAGCCTCGAAATGGAAATAGGAAACAGAAAATTTTTCAACCAAAAACTGTGTGAGAAAAAGGGCAGTGTATAGCCCACAGAACTGGACACCCACAATCTTGTGAAACCTTTTAATCACACATCTCAAGCCAGATATTCTGTTTCTGTATATTCGAGGCGCAAAGTAGCTTAGCTGCAGCCTCGAAATGGAAATAGGAAACAGAAAATTTTTCAACCAAAAATGTGTGAGAAAAAAGGCAGTGTATAGCCCACAGAACTGGACACCCACAATCTTGTGAAACCTTTTAATCACATATCTCGAGCCAGATATTCTGTTTCTCTGTATTCGAGGCGCAGGGAAGCTTAGCTGCAGCCTCGAAATGCAAATAGGAAACAGAAAATTTTTCATCCAAAAAATGTGTGAGAAAAAGGGCAGTGTATAGCCCACAGAACTGGATACCCACAATCTTGTGAAACCTTTTAATCACACATCTCAAGCCAGATATTCTGTTTCTGTATATTCGAGGCGCAAAGTTCCTTAGCTGCAGCCTCGAAATGGAAATAGGAAACAGAAAATTTTTCAACCAAAAATGTGTGAGAAAAAAGGCAGTGTATAGCCCACAGAACTGGACACCCACAATCTTGTGAAACCTTTTAATCACATATCTCGAGCCAGATATTCTCTTTCTCTGTATTCGAGGCGCAGGGAAGCTTAGCTGCAGCCTCGAAATGGAAAAATGGAAATTTTTTTCAACAAAAAAATGTGTGAGAAAAAGGCCAGTGTATAGCCCACAGAACTGGACATCCACAATCTTGTGAAACCTTTTAATCACACATCTCAAGCCAGATATTCTGTTTCTGTATATTCGAGGCGCAAAGTAGCTTAGCTGCAGCCTCGAAATGGAAATAGGAAACAGAAAATTTTTCAACCAAAAAATGTGTGAGAAAAAGGGCAGTGTATAGCCCACAGAACTGGACATCCACAATCTTGTGAAACCTTTTAATCACACATCTCAAGCCAGATATTCTGTTTCTGTATATTCGAGGCGCAAAGTAGCTTAGCTGCAGCCTCGAAATGGAAATAGGAAACAGAAAATTTTTCAACCAAAAAATGTGTGAGAAAAAGGGCAGTGTATAGCCCACAGAACTGGACACCCACAATCTTGTGAAACCTTTTAATCACATATCTCGAGCCAGATATTCTCTTTCTCTGTATTCGAGGCGCAGGGAAGCTTAGCTGCAGCCTCGAAATGGAAAAATGGAAATTTTTTTCAACAAAAAAATGTGTGAGAAAAAGGCCAGTGTATAGCCCACAGAACTGGACATCCACAATCTTGTGAAACCTTTTAATCACATATCTCGAGCCAGATATTCTGTTTCTCTGTATTCGAGGCGCAGGGAAGCTTAGCTGCAGCCTCGAAATGCAAATAGGAAACAGAAAATTTTTCATCCAAAAAATGTGTGAGAAAAAGGGCAGTGTATAGCCCACAGAACTGGATACCCACAATCTTGTGAAACCTTTTAATCACACATCTCAAGCCAGATATTCTGTTTCTGTATATTCGAGGCGCAAAGTTCCTTAGCTGCAGCCTCGAAATGGAAATAGGAAACAGAAAATTTTTCAACCAAAAATGTGTGAGAAAAAAGGCAGTGTATAGCCCACAGAACTGGACACCCACAATCTTGTGAAACCTTTTAATCACATATCTCGAGCCAGATATTCTCTTTCTCTGTATTCGAGGCGCAGGGAAGCTTAGCTGCAGCCTCGAAATGGAAAAATGGAAATTTTTTTCAACAAAAAAATGTGTGAGAAAAAGGCCAGTGTATAGCCCACAGAACTGGACATCCACAATCTTGTGAAACCTTTTAATCACACATCTCAAGCCAGATATTCTGTTTCTGTATATTCGAGGCGCAAAGTAGCTTAGCTGCAGCCTCGAAATGGAAATAGGAAACAGAAAATTTTTCAACCAAAAAATGTGTGAGAAAAAGGGCAGTGTATAGCCCACAGAACTGGACATCCACAATCTTGTGAAACCTTTTAATCACACATCTCAAGCCAGATATTCTGTTTCTGTATATTCGAGGCGCAAAGTAGCTTAGCTGCAGCCTCGAAATGGAAATAGGAAACAGAAAATTTTTCAACCAAAAACTGTGTGAGAAAAAGGGCAGTGTATAGCCCACAGAACTGGACACCCACAATCTTGTGAAACCTTTTAATCACACATCTCAAGCCAGATATTCTGTTTCTGTATATTCGAGGCGCAAAGTAGCTTAGCTGCAGCCTCGAAATGGAAATAGGAAACAGAAAATTTTTCAACCAAAAAATGTGTGAGAAAAAGGGCAGTGTATAGCCCACAGAACTGGACACCCAAAATCTTGTGAAAACTTTAAATCACACATCTCGAGCCAGATATTCTGTTTATCTGTATTCGAGGCGCAAGGAAGCTTAACTGCAGCCTTATAATGAAAATAGGAAACAGAAAATTTTTCAACCAAAAAATGTGTGAGAAAAAGGGCAGTGTATAGCCCACAGAACTGGACATCCACAATCTTGTGAAACCTTTCAATCACACATCTCAAGCCAGATATTCTGTTTCTGTATATTCGAGGCGCAAAGTAGCTTAGCTGCAGCCTCGAAATGGAAATAGGAAACAGAAAATTTTTCAACCAAAAAATGTGTGAGAAAAAGGGCAGTGTATAGCCCACAGAACTGGACATCCACAATCTTGTGAAACCTTTTAATCACACATCTCAAGCCAGATATTCTGTTTCTGTATATTCGAGGCGCAAAGTAGCCTAGCTGCAGCCTCGAAATGGAAATAGGAAACAGAAAATTTTTCAACCAAAAAATGTGTGAGAAAAAGGGCAGTGTATAGCCCACAGAACTGGACATCCACAATCTTGTGAAACCTTTTAATCACACATCTCAAGCCAGATATTCTGTTTCTGTATATTCGAGGCGCAAAGTAGCTTAGCTGCAGCCTCGAAATGGAAATAGGAAACAGAAAATTTTTCAACCAAAAAATGTGTGAGAAAAAGGGCAGTGTATAGCCCACAGAACTGGACACCCACAATCTTGTGAAACCTTTAAATCACACATCTCGAGCCAGATATTCTGTTTCTGTATATTCGAGGCGCAAAGTAGCTTAGCTGCAGCCTCGAAATGGAAATAGGAAACAGAAAATTTTTCAACCAAAAAATGTGTGAGAAAAAGGGCAGTGTATAGCCCACAGAACTGGACATCCACAATCTTGTGAAACCTTTTAATCACACATCTCAAGCCAGATATTCTGTTTCTGTATATTCGAGGCGCAAAGTAGCTTAGCTGCAGCCTCGAAATGGAAATAGGAAACAGAAAATTTTTCAACCAAAAAATGTGTGAGAAAAAGGGCAGTGTATAGCCCACAGAACTGGACATCCACAATCTTGTGAAACCTTTTAATCACACATCTCAAGCCAGATATTCTGTTTCTGTATATTCGAGGCGCAAAGTAGCTTAGCTGCAGCCTCGAAATGGAAATAGGAAACAGAAAATTTTTCAACCAAAAAATGTGTGAGAAAAAGGGCAGTGTATAGCCCACAGAACTGGACACCCACAATCTTGTGAAACCTTTAAATCACACATCTCGATCCAGATATTCTGTTTCTGTATATTCGAGGCGCAAAGTAGCTTGACTGCAGCCTTGGAATGAAAATTGGAAACAGAAAATTTTTCAACCAAAAAATGTGTGAGAAAAAGGGCAGTGTATAGCCCACAGAACTGGACACCCACAATCTTGTGAAACCTTTTAATCACATATCTCGAGCCAGATATTCTGTTTCTCTGTATTCGAGGCGCAGGGAAGCTTAGCTGCAGCCTCGAAATGGAAATAGGAAACTGAAAATTTTTCGACCAAAAAATGTGTGAGAAAAAGGACAGTGTATAGCCCACAGAACTGGACACCCACAATCTTGTGAAGCCTTTAAATCACACATCTCGATCCAGATATTCTGTTTCTGTATATTCGAGGCGCAAAGTAGCTTGACTGCAGCCTTGGAATGAAAATTGGAAACAGAAAATTTTTCAACCAAAAAATGTGTGAGAAAAACGGCAGTGTATAGCCCACAGAACTGGACACCCACAATCTTGTGAAACCTTGAAATCACACATCTCGAGCCAGATATTCTGTTTCTGTATATTCGAGGCGCAAAGTAGCTTAGCTGCAGCCTCGAAATGGAAATAGGAAACAGAAAATTTTTCAACCAAAAAATGTGTGAGAAAAAGGGCAGTGTATAGCCCACAGAACTGGACACCCACAATCTTGTGAAACCTTTTAATCACATATCTCGAGCCAGATATTCTGTTTCTCTGTATTCGAGGCGCAGGGAAGCTTAGCTGCAGCCTCGAAATGGAAATAGGAAACTGAAAATTTTTCGACCAAAAAATGTGTGAGAAAAAGGGCAGTGTATAGCCCACAGAACTGGACACCCACAATCTTGTGAAACCTTTAAATCACACATCTCGAGCCAGATATTCTGTTTCTGTATATTCGAGGCGCAAAGTAGCTTAGCTGCAGCCTCGAAATGGAAATAGGAAACAGAAAATTTTTCAACCAAAAAATGTGTGAGAAAAAGGGCAGTGTATAGCCCACAGAACTGGACACCCACAATCTTGTGAAACCTTGAAATCACACATCTCGAGCCAGATATTCTGTTTCTGTATATTCGAGGCGCAAAGTAGCTTAGCTGCAGCCTCGAAATGGAAATAGGAAACAGAAAATTTTTCAACCAAAAAATGTGTGAGAAAAAGGGCAGTGTATAGCCCACAGAACTGGACACCCACAATCTTGTGAAACCTTTTAATCACATATCTCGAGCCAGATATTCTGTTTCTCTGTATTCGAGGCGCAGGGAAGCTTAGCTGCAGCCTCGAAATGGAAATAGGAAACTGAAAATTTTTCGACCAAAAAATGTGTGAGAAAAAGGGCAGTGTATAGCCCACAGAACTGGACACCCACAATCTTGTGAAACCTTTAAATCACACATCTCGATCCAGATATTCTGTTTCTGTATATTCGAGGCGCAAAGTAGCTTGACTGCAGCCTTGGAATGAAAATTGGAAACAGAAAATTTTTCAACCAAAAAATGTGTGAGAAAAACGGCAGTGTATAGCCCACAGAACTGGACACCCACAATCTTGTGAAACCTTGAAATCACACATCTCGAGCCAGATATTCTGTTTCTGTATATTCGAGGCGCAAAGTAGCTTAGCTGCAGCCTCGAAATGGAAATAGGAAACAGAAAATTTTTCAACCAAAAAATGTGTGAGAAAAAGGGCAGTGTATAGCCCACAGAACTGGACACCCACAATCTTGTGAAACCTTTTAATCACATATCTCGAGCCAGATATTCTGTTTCTCTGTATTCGAGGCGCAGGGAAGCTTAGCTGCAGCCTCGAAATGGAAATAGGAAACTGAAAATTTTTCGACCAAAAAATGTGTGAGAAAAAGGGCAGTGTATAGCCCACAGAACTGGACACCCACAATCTTGTGAAACCTTTTAATCACATATCTCGAGCCAGATATTCTGTTTCTCTGTATTCGAGGCGCAGGGAAGCTTAGCTGCAGCCTCGAAATGGAAATAGGAAACTGAAAATTTTTCGACCAAAAAATGTGTGAGAAAAAGGGCAGTGTATAGCCCACAGAACTGGACACCCACAATCTTGTGAAACCTTTAAATCACACATCTCGAGCCAGATATTCTGTTTCTGTATATTCGAGGCGCAAAGTAGCTTAGCTGCAGCCTCGAAATGGAAATAGGAAACAGAAAATTTTTCAACCAAAAAATGTGTGAGAAAAAGGGCAGTGTATAGCCCACAGAACTGGACATCCACAATCTTGTGAAACCTTTTAATCACACATCTCAAGCCAGATATTCTGTTTCTGTATATTCGAGGCGCAAAGTAGCTTAGCTGCAGCCTCGAAATGGAAATAGGAAACAGAAAATTTTTCAACCAAAAAATGTGTGAGAAAAAGGGCAGTGTATAGCCCACAGAACTGGACATCCACAATCTTGTGAAACCTTTTAATCACACATCTCAAGCCAGATATTCTGTTTCTGTATATTCGAGGCGCAAAGTAGCTTAGCTGCAGCCTCGAAATGGAAATAGGAAACAGAAAATTTTTCAACCAAAAAATGTGTGAGAAAAAGGGCAGTGTATAGCCCACAGAACTGGACACCCACAATCTTGTGAAACCTTTAAATCACACATCTCGATCCAGATATTCTGTTTCTGTATATTCGAGGCGCAAAGTAGCTTGACTGCAGCCTTGGAATGAAAATTGGAAACAGAAAATTTTTCAACCAAAAAATGTGTGAGAAAAACGGCAGTGTATAGCCCACAGAACTGGACACCCACAATCTTGTGAAACCTTGAAATCACACATCTCGAGCCAGATATTCTGTTTCTGTATATTCGAGGCGCAAAGTAGCTTGACTGCAGCCTTGGAATGAAAATTGGAAACAGAAAATTTTTCAACCAAAAAATGTGTGAGAAAAACGGCAGTGTATAGCCCACAGAACTGGACACCCACAATCTTGTGAAACCTTGAAATCACACATCTCGAGCCAGATATTCTGTTTCTGTATATTCGAGGCGCAAAGTAGCTTAGCTGCAGCCTCGAAATGGAAATAGGAAACAGAAAATTTTTCAACCAAAAAATGTGTGAGAAAAAGGGCAGTGTATAGCCCACAGAACTGGACACCCACAATCTTGTGAAACCTTTTAATCACATATCTCGAGCCAGATATTCTGTTTCTCTGTATTCGAGGCGCAGGGAAGCTTAGCTGCAGCCTCGAAATGGAAATAGGAAACTGAAAATTTTTCGACCAAAAAATGTGTGAGAAAAAGGGCAGTGTATAGCCCACAGAACTGGACACCCACAATCTTGTGAAACCTTTTAATCACATATCTCGAGCCAGATATTCTGTTTCTCTGTATTCGAGGCGCAGGGAAGCTTAGCTGCAGCCTCGAAATGGAAATAGGAAACTGAAAATTTTTCGACCAAAAAATGTGTGAGAAAAAGGGCAGTGTATAGCCCACAGAACTGGATACCCACAATCTTGTGAAACCTTTAAATCACACATCTCGAGCCAGATATTCTGTTTCTGTATATTCGAGGCGCAAAGTAGCTTAGCTGCAGCCTCGAAATGGAAATAGGAAACAGAAAATTTTTCAACCAAAAAATGTGTGAGAAAAAGGGCAGTGTATAGCCCACAGAACTGGACATCCACAATCTTGTGAAACCTTTTAATCACACATCTCAAGCCAGATATTCTGTTTCTGTATATTCGAGGCGCAAAGTAGCCTAGCTGCAGCCTCGAAATGGAAATAGGAAACAGAAAATTTTTCAACCAAAAAATGTGTGAGAAAAAGGGCAGTGTATAGCCCACAGAACTGGACATCCACAATCTTGTGAAACCTTTTAATCACACATCTCAAGCCAGATATTCTGTTTCTGTATATTCGAGGCGCAAAGTAGCCTAGCTGCAGCCTCGAAATGGAAATAGGAAACAGAAAATTTTTCAACCAAAAAATGTGTGAGAAAAAGGGCAGTGTATAGCCCACAGAACTAAGATAAATAATTTTTAAAGATAAATAATTTTATTTCATATAGTATTACAAGTCTATTTCAAGTACAATTCGTTAAACTGATCTTTTACAAGTTTACTTATATGAAAAGTTGAGACATTCTGTATTTTACTAACATAAGTAGTGAAAATAGTTTTGAATGCCACTTCAAACAGTTATTAAAATTTAAAATAAAGTTTATGAGGGGGTGGCCATAAACTACAAAGGTAATTCTTAGTAAAAAAATCAATTAACAAAGAAGAAGGATGGAGATAAAAAAACTCAGTTAATTTCAAAAATTCAAAAATAAAAATCAACGACAAACAAAAAAAAAAAAAAAACTTAAGTAAGAGTTAAATCAGAATGTCGAAAGTAACAGATTCGAAACTAGCGTAGTTGAGGTTGAAAATCCAATTTTTCACACATTTTGAAAACAATCCAGATGAGGTTATTGCTTTGATGGAATGTGGAAGTTTATTAAATAGGCGAAAAGACAAAACGGAATAAAAATTACGGTATGCAGTAGTGCGAGCAAAAGGAATAGATACTAAGTACGAAAAGTTTCCACGTAGATTGTAATTAGAAATTAATCGAAAATTCCGATTACCAGATTTCATAAAGAATAACTTCAATACTTTAAAACAATACAGATGACGAACAGGAAGGATTTTTAGTTCACAGAACAAAGGAAAACTAGGATATCTAACAGGTTTGCGACATAAAATTCTTATTATATGCTTCTGTAAAACTAATAGCGGTCGTATTTTGTTAAGGTAAGCACCTCCCCAGCAAGAAATTCCATATTGCAGTTTAGAATGAACAATACCGTAGTAGATTTTTTTTAGAAGTATTGGAGAGCAAACATTTCGCAAATAATAGAAGTATCTCAGAGTGGAACGTAAATACTTCTTCAAAGTTTCCGTGTGGTTCGAAAAGCACATATTGGAATCGATAATAAGCCCTAGATATTTATATTCGTCTACTTCCTCGATAAGAAAACAGTTGTCATGACAACTAAGAGAACTACAAAAAGTGGAATTAGCAGATTTATGCGTACAATTGCAATTCGAAAATCTGAATCTTTGACACTCAGGTGCATGAAAGTGAACATTTGCCCCTAAAGTCTGTACCGATGACAAGGTAAAATACATTATTTTTGTCTTAGAACTTATTAATAACTTATGATTTGCAAACCAGATTCTCAACAAATTCAAATCCCAATTTATGTCGGCCACGAGTTCCAAAGGACTATTCTGACCATATGAAAAACCTATGTCATCCGCGAAAGCGGTTGGTTTTCCTTTGAAGTCAAGTGCAAAGAGCGAGTTAATGTAGATGAGAAATAGTATTGGACCCAGGACGGAGCCTTGGGGTACACCCAAGTTAAACAATTTTATTTCGCTTCTTGTCTCATCAATTTTCACACTTTGTGACCTATTTTTTAGGTAATCCTTGAACCACTCAAGCATAAAACCACGAAATCCAGCTCTTTCCAGTTTTCCAACCAAAATATTGTGATTCACCATGTCAAAGGCTTTGGTAATGTCAATGAACAAGCCAGCTGTACACCTTTTACCATCAAGATTAGACATTATTTGAGTACAAAACTGCAGTAGAGCATCTTCAGTAGATTTGCCTATCCGAAAACCAAACTGATTAGGACTAAAATAATTGTTGATATCTAAAAATTTCAAAATTCTGGTTTTCATAAGTTTTTCAAAAATTTTACTTAGAACAGGGAGGAGAGAAATAGGTCTGTAGTTACCCAGCTCTTCAGTAGCACCTTTTTTGAAAATAGGTATAACATCAGCACACTTGAGTTCATTAGGGAAAACCCCTGAAAACACGCAGCCATTAAAGATGTCCGTTAAGACATCCACAATGGACCATGCAATTTTTTTTAAAATCAGACTTGAGATACCATCTGCGCCACTTGACTTAGTATTTTTTAAGCTGTGAATAGCTTTAAACATTTCAAGAGATGTTATAGGGTTATAAACAAAGCTATTACTTTGGAATGGTTCAATACACGGACAGAGAGCACACCAAGAATTGACTGGACGGGGTTGTAGACTACTGGCAATATTTGTGTAGTAGTCATTAAATGCTTCAGCGATTGCGTATTTGTCAGAGACTAGACAGTTATTGATACGCAGAGAAGAAGGTTTTTTAGAGAAAGAAGATTTGTTAAGTAAACTGTTCACTATTTTCCATTCGTTTCTAAGGTTTCCTCTGGCAAAATCAAAACAATTACGGTAATAGGAGTCACGATAGATTGGGATCTTCTTTTTCAGTTCAGCGCACAATTTAGTGTATTTTCTTTTTAGTCTCATATTGCTAGGATATCGATAGCATTTCAATCTAAGTTTATTTTTTGCATTGACTATATTCACTAAGTCCCTGGATATCCAGGGTTTGAGTCTTTTTGACGATTTTTTCGGAGGTACGAAAGAGTAACAATTATAAATATGCTTCTTAAGGCAATCAATAAATAATGCGTATGAATTCGAAACATCACTACACAAATAACGTCATCCCAAAATTCAAAAAGCAGATTGTTACTGAGTTTACAGAAGTCAATTTTGATGATTTTATTCAGTGGTTTTGAATAACTACTATTCTTCCTGAAAACCGTTTCAAATAGGAGTCCTGTCATACAATGGTCAGTGATCATCAAATCAAAAACACATTTCATACATGTACTAGAAGAAGCACAGTTGAATCGTCCATAAATGTGATCCAAACATCTACCTGAAACAATCCTAGTAGGCTCATTAATAAAGGAAGTAAGACCATGTGCAGCTAGTAAGTCTAAATACGTAGAAACAGTTTCGCTACTCCCTAAATTATTAATATTGAAATCCCCAACAATAATAACATTTTTTGCTTTAAGTTTAGTTAAAAAATCAGAAAATTCTTTCATAAACATCGAAACATTAAACATATGTAGCCTATATAGACACACGAAAACGAACACTTCATTGTTAACTACAATAGAAACTTTTAAGACATCCGCACTTACAAAATCGACACACAGAACTGGACATCCACAATCTTGTGAAACCTTTAAATCACACATCTCGAGCCAGATATTCTGTTTCTGTATATTCGAGGCGCAAAGTAGCTTAGCTGCAGCCTCGAAATGGAAATAGGAAACAGAAAATTTTTCAACCAAAAAATGTGTGAGAAAAAGGGCAGTGTATAGCCCACAGAACTGGACATCCACAATCTTGTGAAACCTTTTAATCACACATCTCAAGCCAGATATTCTGTTTTTGTATATTCGAGGCGCAAAGTAGCTTAGCTGCAGCCTCGAAATGGAAATAGGAAACAGAAAATTTTTCAACCAAAAAATGTGTGAGAAAAAGGGCAGTGTATAGCCCACAGAACTGGACATCCACAATCTTGTGAAACCTTTTAATCACACATCTCAAGCCAGATATTCTGTTTCTGTATATTCGAGGCGCAAAGTAGCTTAGCTGCAGCCTCGAAATGGAAATAGGAAACAGAAAATTTTTCAACCAAAAAATGTGTGAGAAAAAGGGCAGTGTATAGCCCACAGAACTGGACACCCACAATCTTGTGAAACCTTTAAATCACACATCTCGATCCAGATATTCTGTTTCTGTATATTCGAGGCGCAAAGTAGCTTGACTGCAGCCTTGGAATGAAAATTGGAAACAGAAAATTTTTCAACCAAAAAATGTGTGAGAAAAACGGCAGTGTATAGCCCACAGAACTGGACACCCACAATCTTGTGAAACCTTGAAATCACACATCTCGAGCCAGATATTCTGTTTCTGTATATTCGAGGCGCAAAGTAGCTTAGCTGCAGCCTCGAAATGGAAATAGGAAACAGAAAATTTTTCAACCAAAAAATGTGTGAGAAAAAGGGCAGTGTATAGCCCACAGAACTGGACACCCACAATCTTGTGAAAATTTTAAATCACACATCTCAAGCCAGATATTCTGTTTCTCTGTATTCGAGGCGCAGGGAAGCTTACCTGCAGCCTCGAAATGGAAATAGGAAACTGAAAATTTTTCGACCAAAAAATGTGTGAGAAAAAGGGCAGTGTATAGCCCACAGAACTGGACACCCACAATCTTGTGAAAATTTTAAATCACACATCTCAAGCCAGATATTCTGTTTCTGTATATTCGTGGCGCAAAGTAGCATAGCAGCAGCCTCGAAATGGAAATAGGAAACAGAAAATTTTTCAACCAAAAAATGTGTGAGAAAAAGGGCAGTGTATAGCCCACAGAACTGGACATCCACAATCTTGTGAAACCTTTTAATCACACATCTCAAGCCAGATATTCTGTTTCTGTATATTCGAGGCGCAAAGTAGCTTAGCTGCAGCCTCGAAATGGAAATAGGAAACAGAAAATTTTTCAACCAAAAAATGTGTGAGAAAAAGGGCAGTGTATAGCCCACAGAACTGGACACCCACAATCTTGTGAAACCTTTTAATCACATATCTCGAGCCAGATATTCTGTTTCTCTGTATTCGAGGCGCAGGGAAGCTTAGCTGCAGCCTCGAAATGGAAATAGGAAACAGAAAATTTTTCAACCAAAAAATGTGTGAGAAAAAGGGCAGTGTATAGCCCACAGAACTGGACATCCACAATCTTGTGAAACCTTTTAATCACACATCTCAAGCCAGGTATTCTGTTTCTGTATATTCGAGGCGCAAAGTAGCTTAGCTGCAGCCTCGAAATGGAAATAGGAAACAGAAAATTTTTCAACCAAAAAATGTGTGAGAAAAAGGGCAGTGTATAGCCCACAGAACTGGACACCCAAAATCTTGTGAAAACTTTAAATCACACATCTCGAGGAAGATATTCTGTTTATCTGTATTCGAGGCGCAAGGAAGCTTAACTGCAGCCTTATAATGAAAATAGGAAACAGAAAATTTTTCAACCAAAAAATGTGTGAGAAAGAGGGCAGTGTATAGCCCACAGAACTGGACACCCACAATCTTGTGAAACCTTTTAATCACACATCTCAAGCCAGATATTCTGTTTCTGTATATTCGAGGCGCAAAGTAGCTTAGCTGCAGCCTCGAAATGGAAATAGGAAACAGAAAATTTTTCAACCAAAAAATGTGTGAGAAAAAGGGCAGTGTATAGCCCACAGAACTGGACATCCACAATCTTGTGAAACCTTTTAATCACACATCTCAAGCCAGATATTCTGTTTCTGTATATTCGAGGCGCAAAGTAGCTTAGCTGCAGCCTCGAAATGGAAATAGGAAACAGAAAATTTTTCAACCAAAAAATGTGTGAGAAAAAGGGCAGTGTATAGCCCACAGAACTGGACACCCAAAATCTTGTGAAAACTTTAAATCACACATCTCGACTAAGATATTCTGTTTATCTGTATTCGAGGCGCAAGGAAGCTTAACTGCAGCCTTATAATGAAAATAGGAAACAGAAAATTTTTCAACCAAAAAATGTGTGAGAAAAAGGGCAGTGTATAGCCCACAGAACTGGACACCCACAATCTTGTGAAACCTTTAAATCACACATCTCGATCCAGATATTCTGTTTCTGTATATTCGAGGCGCAAAGTAGCTTGACTGCAGCCTTGGAATGAAAATTGGAAACAGAACATTTTTCAACCAAAAAATGTGTGAGAAAAAGGGCAGTGTATAGCCCACAGAACTGGACACCCACAATCTTGTGAAACCTTTAAATCACACATCTCGAGCCAGATATTCTGTTTCTCTGTATTCGAGGCGCAGGGAAGCTTAGCTGCAGCCTCGAAATGGAAATAGGAAACTGAAAATTTTTCAACCAAAAAATGTGTGAGAAAAAGGGCAGTGTATAGCCCACAGAACTGGACACCCACAATCTTGTGAAACCTTTAAATCACACATCTCGAGCCAGATATTCTGTTTCTGTATATTCGAGGCGCAAAGTAGCTTGACTGCAGCCTTGGAATGAAAATTGGAAACAGAAAATTTTTCAACCAAAAAATGTGTGAGAAAAAGGGCAGTGTATAGCCCACAGAACTGGACACCCACAATCTTGTGAAAATTTTAAATCACACATCTCAAACCAGATATTCTGTTTCTCTGTATTCGAGGCGCAAGGAAGCTTAGCTGCAGCCTCGAAATGGAAATAGGAAACAGAAAATTTTTCAACCAAAAAATGTGTGAGAAAAAGGGCAGTGTATAGCCCACAGAACTGGACACCCACAATCTTGTGAAAATTTTAAATCACACATCTCAAACCAGATATTCTGTTTCTCTGTATTCGTGGCGCAAAGTAGCTTAGCAGCAGCCTCGAAATGGAAATAGGAAACAGAAAATTTTTCAACCAAAAAATGTGTGAGAAAAAGGGCAGTGTATAGCCCACAGAACTGGACACCCACAATCTTGTGAAAATTTTAAATCACACATCTCAAACCAGATATTCTGTTTCTCTGTATTCGTGGCGCAAAGTAGCTTAGCAGCAGCCTCGAAATGGAAATAGGAAACAGAAAATTTTTCAACCAAAAAATGTGTGAGAAAAAGGGCAGTGTATAGCCCACAGAACTGGACACCCACAATCTTGTGAAACCTTTTAATCACATATCTCGAGCCAGATATTCTGTTTCTCTGTATTCGAGGCGCAGGGAAGCTTAGCTGCAGCCTCGAAATGGAAATAGGAAACAGAAAATTTTTCAACCAAAAAATGTGTGAGAAAAAGGGCAGTGTATAGCCCACAGAACTGGACATCCACAATCTTGTGAAACCTTTTAATCACACATCTCAAGCCAGGTATTCTGTTTCTGTATATTCGAGGCGCAAAGTAGCTTAGCTGCAGCCTCGAAATGGAAATAGGAAACAGAAAATTTTTCAACCAAAAAATGTGTGAGAAAAAGGGCAGTGTATAGCCCACAGAACTGGACACCCAAAATCTTGTGAAAACTTTAAATCACACATCTCGAGGAAGATATTCTGTTTATCTGTATTCGAGGCGCAAGGAAGCTTAACTGCAGCCTTATAATGAAAATAGGAAACAGAAAATTTTTCAACCAAAAAATGTGTGAGAAAGAGGGCAGTGTATAGCCCACAGAACTGGACACCCACAATCTTGTGAAACCTTTTAATCACACATCTCAAGCCAGATATTCTGTTTCTGTATATTCGAGGCGCAAAGTAGCTTAGCTGCAGCCTCGAAATGGAAATAGGAAACAGAAAATTTTTCAACCAAAAAATGTGTGAGAAAAAGGGCAGTGTATAGCCCACAGAACTGGACATCCACAATCTTGTGAAACCTTTTAATCACACATCTCAAGCCAGATATTCTGTTTCTGTATATTCGAGGCGCAAAGTAGCTTAGCTGCAGCCTCGAAATGGAAATAGGAAACAGAAAATTTTTCAACCAAAAAATGTGTGAGAAAAAGGGCAGTGTATAGCCCACAGAACTGGACACCCAAAATCTTGTGAAAACTTTAAATCACACATCTCGACTAAGATATTCTGTTTATCTGTATTCGAGGCGCAAGGAAGCTTAACTGCAGCCTTATAATGAAAATAGGAAACAGAAAATTTTTCAACCAAAAAATGTGTGAGAAAAAGGGCAGTGTATAGCCCACAGAACTGGACACCCACAATCTTGTGAAACCTTTAAATCACACATCTCGATCCAGATATTCTGTTTCTGTATATTCGAGGCGCAAAGTAGCTTGACTGCAGCCTTGGAATGAAAATTGGAAACAGAACATTTTTCAACCAAAAAATGTGTGAGAAAAAGGGCAGTGTATAGCCCACAGAACTGGACACCCACAATCTTGTGAAACCTTTAAATCACACATCTCGAGCCAGATATTCTGTTTCTCTGTATTCGAGGCGCAGGGAAGCTTAGCTGCAGCCTCGAAATGGAAATAGGAAACTGAAAATTTTTCAACCAAAAAATGTGTGAGAAAAAGGGCAGTGTATAGCCCACAGAACTGGACACCCACAATCTTGTGAAACCTTTAAATCACACATCTCGAGCCAGATATTCTGTTTCTGTATATTCGAGGCGCAAAGTAGCTTGACTGCAGCCTTGGAATGAAAATTGGAAACAGAAAATTTTTCAACCAAAAAATGTGTGAGAAAAAGGGCAGTGTATAGCCCACAGAACTGGACACCCACAATCTTGTGAAAATTTTAAATCACACATCTCAAACCAGATATTCTGTTTCTCTGTATTCGAGGCGCAAGGAAGCTTAGCTGCAGCCTCGAAATGGAAATAGGAAACAGAAAATTTTTCAACCAAAAAATGTGTGAGAAAAAGGGCAGTGTATAGCCCACAGAACTGGACACCCACAATCTTGTGAAAATTTTAAATCACACATCTCAAACCAGATATTCTGTTTCTCTGTATTCGTGGCGCAAAGTAGCTTAGCAGCAGCCTCGAAATGGAAATAGGAAACAGAAAATTTTTCAACCAAAAAATGTGTGAGAAAAAGGGCAGTGTATAGCCCACAGAACTGGACACCCACAATCTTGTGAAAATTTTAAATCACACATCTCAAACCAGATATTCTGTTTCTCTGTATTCGTGGCGCAAAGTAGCTTAGCAGCAGCCTCGAAATGGAAATAGGAAACAGAAAATTTTTCAACCAAAAAATGTGTGAGAAAAAGGGCAGTGTATAGCCCACAGAACTGGACACCCACAATCTTGTGAAACCTTTTAATCACATATCTCGAGCCAGATATTCTGTTTCTCTGTATTCGAGGCGCAGGGAAGCTTAGCTGCAGCCTCGAAATGGAAATAGGAAACAGAAAATTTTTCAACCAAAAAATGTGTGAGAAAAAGGGCAGTGTATAGCCCACAGAACTGGACATCCACAATCTTGTGAAACCTTTTAATCACACATCTCAAGCCAGGTATTCTGTTTCTGTATATTCGAGGCGCAAAGTAGCTTAGCTGCAGCCTCGAAATGGAAATAGGAAACAGAAAATTTTTCAACCAAAAAATGTGTGAGAAAAAGGGCAGTGTATAGCCCACAGAACTGGACACCCAAAATCTTGTGAAAACTTTAAATCACACATCTCGAGGAAGATATTCTGTTTATCTGTATTCGAGGCGCAAGGAAGCTTAACTGCAGCCTTATAATGAAAATAGGAAACAGAAAATTTTTCAACCAAAAAATGTGTGAGAAAGAGGGCAGTGTATAGCCCACAGAACTGGACACCCACAATCTTGTGAAACCTTTTAATCACACATCTCAAGCCAGATATTCTGTTTCTGTATATTCGAGGCGCAAAGTAGCTTAGCTGCAGCCTCGAAATGGAAATAGGAAACTGAAAATTTTTCGACCAAAAAATGTGTGAGAAAAAGGGCAGTGTATAGCCCACAGAACTGGACACCCACAATCTTGTGAAACCTTTAAATCACACATCTCGAGCCAGATATTCTGTTTCTGTATATTCGAGGCGCAAAGTAGCTTAGCTGCAGCCTCGAAATGGAAATAGGAAACAGAAAATTTTTCAACCAAAAAATGTGTGAGAAAAAGGGCAGTGTATAGCCCACAGAACTGGACACCCACAATCTTGTGAAACCTTGAAATCACACATCTCGAGCCAGATATTCTGTTTCTGTATATTCGAGGCGCAAAGTAGCTTAGCTGCAGCCTCGAAATGGAAATAGGAAACAGAAAATTTTTCAACCAAAAAATGTGTGAGAAAAAGGGCAGTGTATAGCCCACAGAACTGGACACCCACAATCTTGTGAAACCTTTAAATCACACATCTCGATCCAGATATTCTGTTTCTGTATATTCGAGGCGCAAAGTAGCTTGACTGCAGCCTTGGAATGAAAATTGGAAACAGAAAATTTTTCAACCAAAAAATGTGTGAGAAAAACGGCAGTGTATAGCCCACAGAACTGGACACCCACAATCTTGTGAAACCTTGAAATCACACATCTCGAGCCAGATATTCTGTTTCTGTATATTCGAGGCGCAAAGTAGCTTAGCTGCAGCCTCGAAATGGAAATAGGAAACAGAAAATTTTTCAACCAAAAAATGTGTGAGAAAAAGGGCAGTGTATAGCCCACAGAACTGGACACCCACAATCTTGTGAAACCTTTTAATCACATATCTCGAGCCAGATATTCTGTTTCTCTGTATTCGAGGCGCAGGGAAGCTTAGCTGCAGCCTCGAAATGGAAATAGGAAACTGAAAATTTTTCGACCAAAAAATGTGTGAGAAAAAGGGCAGTGTATAGCCCACAGAACTGGACACCCACAATCTTGTGAAACCTTTTAATCACATATCTCGAGCCAGATATTCTGCTTCTCTGTATTCGAGGCGCAGGGAAGCTTAGCTGCAGCCTCGAAATGGAAATAGGAAACTGAAAATTTTTCGACCAAAAAATTTGTGAGAAAAAGGGCAGTGTATAGCCCACAGAACTGGACACCCACAATCTTGTGAAACCTTTAAATCACACATCTCGAGCCAGATATTCTGTTTCTGTATATTCGAGGCGCAAAGTAGCTTAGCTGCAGCCTCGAAATGGAAATAGGAAACAGAAAATTTTTCAACCAAAAAATGTGTAAGAAAAAGGGCAGTGTATAGCCCACAGAACTGGACATCCACAATCTTGTGAAACCTTTTAATCACACATCTCAAGCCAGATATTCTGTTTCTGTATATTCGAGGCGCAAAGTAGCCTAGCTGCAGCCTCGAAATGGAAATAGGAAACAGAAAATTTTTCAACCAAAAAATGTGTGAGAAAAAGGGCAGTGTATAGCCCACAGAACTGGACATCCACAATCTTGTGAAACCTTTTAATCACACATCTCAAGCCAGATATTCTGTTTCTGTATATTCGAGGCGCAAAGTAGCTTAGCTGCAGCCTCGAAATGGAAATAGGAAACAGAAAATTTTTCAACCAAAAAATGTGTGAGAAAAAGGGCAGTGTATAGCCCACAGAACTGGACACCCACAATCTTGTGAAACCTTTAAATCACACATCTCGAGCCAGATATTCTGTTTCTGTATATTCGAGGCGCAAAGTAGCTTAGCTGCAGCCTCGAAATGGAAATAGGAAACAGAAAATTTTTCAACCAAAAAATGTGTGAGAAAAAGGGCAGTGTATAGCCCACAGAACTGGACATCCACAATCTTGTGAAACCTTTTAATCACACATCTCAAGCCAGATATTCTGTTTCTGTATATTCGAGGCGCAAAGTAGCTTAGCTGCAGCCTCGAAATGGAAATAGGAAACAGAAAATTTTTCAACCAAAAAATGTGTGAGAAAAAGGGCAGTGTATAGCCCACAGAACTGGACATCCACAATCTTGTGAAACCTTTTAATCACACATCTCAAGCCAGATATTCTGTTTCTGTATATCGAGGCGCAAAGTAGCTTAGCTGCAGCCTCGAAATGGAAATAGGAAACAGAAAATTTTTCAACCAAAAAATGTGTGAGAAAAAGGGCAGTGTATAGCCCACAGAACTGGACACCCACAATCTTGTGAAACCTTTAAATCACACATCTCGATCCAGATATTCTGTTTCTGTATATTCGAGGCGCAAAGTAGCTTGACTGCAGCCTTGGAATGAAAATTGGAAACAGAAAATTTTTCAACCAAAAAATGTGTGAGAAAAACGGCAGTGTATAGCCCACAGAACTGGACACCCACAATCTTGTGAAACCTTGAAATCACACATCTCGAGCCAGATATTCTGTTTCTGTATATTCGAGGCGCAAAGTAGCTTAGCTGCAGCCTCGAAATGGAAATAGGAAACAGAAAATTTTTCAACCAAAAAATGTGTGAGAAAAAGGGCAGTGTATAGCCCACAGAACTGGACACCCACAATCTTGTGAAAATTTTAAATCACACATCTCAAGCCAGATATTCTGTTTCTGTATATTCGTGGCGCAAAGTAGCATAGCAGCAGCCTCGAAATGGAAATAGGAAACAGAAAATTTTTCAACCAAAAAATGTGTGAGAAAAAGGGCAGTGTATAGCCCACAGAACTGGACACCCACAATCTTGTGAAAATTTTAAATCACACATCTCAAGCCAGATATTCTGTTTCTCTGTATTCGAGGCGCAGGGAAGCTTACCTGCAGCCTCGAAATGGAAATAGGAAACTGAAAATTTTTCGACCAAAAAATGTGTGAGAAAAAGGGCAGTGTATAGCCCACAGAACTGGACACCCACAATCTTGTGAAACCTTTAAATCACACATCTCGAGCCAGATATTCTGTTTCTGTATATTCGTGGCGCAAAGTAGCTTAGCAGCAGCCTCGAAATGGAAATAGGAAACAGAAAATTTTTCAACCAAAAAATGTGTGAGAAAAAGGGCAGTGTATAGCCCACAGAACTGGACACCCACAATCTTGTGAAAATTTTAAATCACACATCTCAAGCCAGATATTCTGTTTCTGTATATTCGTGGCGCAAAGTAGCATAGCAGCAGCCTCGAAATGGAAATAGGAAACAGAAAATTTTTCAACCAAAAAATGTGTGAGAAAAAGGGCAGTGTATAGCCCACAGAACTGGACACCCACAATCTTGTGAAACCTTTTAATCACATATCTCGAGCCAGATATTCTGTTTCTCTGTATTCGAGGCGCAGGGAAGCTTAGCTGCAGCCTCGAAATGGAAATAGGAAACAGAAAATTTTTCAACCAAAAAATGTGTGAGAAAAAGGGCAGTGTATAGCCCACAGAACTGGACATCCACAATCTTGTGAAACCTTTTAATCACACATCTCAAGCCAGGTATTCTGTTTCTGTATATTCGAGGCGCAAAGTAGCTTAGCTGCAGCCTCGAAATGGAAATAGGAAACAGAAAATTTTTCAACCAAAAAATGTGTGAGAAAAAGGGCAGTGTATAGCCCACAGAACTGGACACCCAAAATCTTGTGAAAACTTTAAATCACACATCTCGAGGAAGATATTCTGTTTATCTGTATTCGAGGCGCAAGGAAGCTTAACTGCAGCCTTATAATGAAAATAGGAAACAGAAAATTTTTCAACCAAAAAATGTGTGAGAAAGAGGGCAGTGTATAGCCCACAGAACTGGACACCCACAATCTTGTGAAACCTTTTAATCACACATCTCAAGCCAGATATTCTGTTTCTGTATATTCGAGGCGCAAAGTAGCTTAGCTGCAGCCTCGAAATGGAAATAGGAAACAGAAAATTTTTCAACCAAAAAATGTGTGAGAAAAAGGGCAGTGTATAGCCCACAGAACTGGACATCCACAATCTTGTGAAACCTTTTAATCACACATCTCAAGCCAGATATTCTGTTTCTGTATATTCGAGGCGCAAAGTAGCTTAGCTGCAGCCTCGAAATGGAAATAGGAAACAGAAAATTTTTCAACCAAAAAAATGTGTGAGAAAAAGGGCAGTGTATAGCCCACAGAACTGGACACCCAAAATCTTGTGAAAACTTTAAATCACACATCTCGAGGAAGATATTCTGTTTATCTGTATTCGAGGCGCAAGGAAGCTTAACTGCAGCCTTATAATGAAAATAGGAAACAGAAAATTTTTCAACCAAAAAATGTGTGAGAAAAAGGGCAGTGTATAGCCCACAGAACTGGACACCCACAATCTTGTGAAACCTTTAAATCACACATCTCGATCCAGATATTCTGTTTCTGTATATTCGAGGCGCAAAGTAGCTTGACTGCAGCCTTGGAATGAAAATTGGAAACAGAAAATTTTTCAACCAAAAAATGTGTGAGAAAAAGGGCAGTGTATAGCCCACAGAACTGGACACCCACAATCTTGTGAAAATTTTAAATCACACATCTCAAACCAGATATTCTGTTTCTCTGTATTCGAGGCGCAAGGAAGCTTAGCTGCAGCCTCGAAATGGAAATAGGAAACAGAAAATTTTTCAACCAAAAAATGTGTGAGAAAAAGGGCACTGTATAGCCCACAGAACTGGACACCCACAATCTTGTGAAAATTTTAAATCACACATCTCAAACCAGATATTCTGTTTCTCTGTATTCGTGGCGCAAAGTAGCTTAGCAGCAGCCTCGAAATGGAAATAGGAAACAGAAAATTTTTCAACCAAAAAATGTGTGAGAAAAAGGGCAGTGTATAGCCCACAGAACTGGACACCCACAATCTTGTGAAAATTTTAAATCACACATCTCAAACCAGATATTCTGTTTCTCTGTATTCGTGGCGCAAAGTAGCTTAGCAGCAGCCTCGAAATGGAAATAGGAAACAGAAAATTTTTCAACCAAAAAATGTGTGAGAAAAAGGGCAGTGTATAGCCCACAGAACTGGACACCCACAATCTTGTGAAAATTTTAAATCACACATCTCAAACCAGATATTCTGTTTCTCTGTATTCGAGGCGCAAGGAAGCTTAGCTGCAGCCTCGAAATGGAAATAGGAAACAGAAAATTTTTCAACCAAAAAATGTGTGAGAAAAAGGGCAGTGTATAGCCCACAGAACTGGACACCCACAATCTTGTGAAACCTTTTAATCACATATCTCGATCCAGATATTCTGTTTCTCTGTATTCGAGGCGCAGGGAAGCTTAGCTGCAGCCTCGAAATGGAAATAGGAAACAGAAAATTTTTCAACCAAAAAATGTGTGAGAAAAAGGGCAGTGTATAGCCCACAGAACTGGACACCCACAATCTTGTGAAACCTTTTAATCACATATCTCGATCCAGATATTCTGTTTCTCTGTATTCGAGGCGCAGGGAAGCTTAGCTGCAGCCTCGAAATGGAAATAGGAAACTGAAAATTTTTCAACAAAAAAATGTGTGAGAAAAAGGGCAGTGTATAGCCCACAGAACTGGACACCCAAAATCTTGTGAAAACTTTAAATCACACATCTCGACCCAGATATTCTGTTTATCTGTATTCGAGGCGCAAGGAAGCTTAACTGCAGCCTTATAATGAAAATAGGAAACAGAAAATTTTTCAACCAAAAAATGTGTGAGAAAAAGGGCAGTGTATAGCCCACAGAACTGGACACCCACAATCTTGTGAAAATTTTAAATCACACATCTCAAACCAGATATTCTGTTTCTCTGTATTCGTGGCGCAAAGTAGCTTAGCAGCAGCCTCGAAATGGAAATAGGAAACAGAAAATTTTTCAACCAAAAAATGTGTGAGAAAAAGGGCAGTGTATAGCCCACAGAACTGGACACCCACAATCTTGTGAAACCTTTTAATCACATATCTCGATCCAGATATTCTGTTTCTCTGTATTCGAGGCGCAGGGAAGCTTAGCTGCAGCCTCGAAATGGAAATAGGAAACTGAAAATTTTTCAACAAAAAAATGTGTGAGAAAAAGGGCAGTGTATAGCCCACAGAACTGGACACCCAAAATCTTGTGAAAACTTTAAATCACACATCTCGACCCAGATATTCTGTTTATCTGTATTCGAGGCGCAAGGAAGCTTAACTGCAGCCTTATAATGAAAATAGGAAACAGAAAATTTTTCAACCAAAAAATGTGTGAGAAAAAGGGCAGTGTATAGCCCACAGAACTGGACACCCACAATCTTGTGAAAATTTTAAATCACACATCTCAAACCAGATATTCTGTTTCTCTGTATTCGTGGCGCAAAGTAGCTTAGCAGCAGCCTCGAAATGGAAATAGGAAACAGAAAATTTTTCAACCAAAAAATGTGTGAGAAAAAGGGCAGTGTATAGCCCACAGAACTGGACACCCACAATCTTGTGAAAATTTTAAATCACACATCTCAAACCAGATATTCTGTTTCTCTGTATTCGAGGCGCAAGGAAGCTTAGCTGCAGCCTCGAAATGGAAATAGGAAACAGAAAATTTTTCAACCAAAAAATGTGTGAGAAAAAGGGCAGTGTATAGCCCACAGAACTGGACACCCACAATCTTGTGAAACCTTTTAATCACATATCTCGATCCAGATATTCTGTTTCTCTGTATTCGAGGCGCAGGGAAGCTTAGCTGCAGCCTCGAAATGGAAATAGGAAACTGAAAATTTTTCAACAAAAAAATGTGTGAGAAAAGGGCAGTGTATAGCCCACAGAACTGGACACCCACAATCTTGTGAAACCTTTAAATCACACATCTCGAGCCAGATATTCTGTTTCTGTATATTCGAGGCGCAAAGTAGCTTGACTGCAGCCTTGGAATGAAAATTGGAAACAGAAAATTTTTCAACCAAAAAATGTGTGAGAAAAAGGGCAGTGTATAGCCCACAGAACTGGACACCCACAATCTTGTGAAAATTTTAAATCACACATCTCAAACCAGATATTCTGTTTCTCTGTATTCGTGGCGCAAAGTAGCTTAGCAGCAGCCTCGAAATGGAAATAGGAAACAGAAAATTTTTCAACCAAAAAATGTGTGAGAAAAAGGGCAGTGTATAGCCCACAGAACTGGACACCCACAATCTTGTGAAAATTTTAAATCACACATCTCAAACCAGATATTCTGTTTCTCTGTATTCGAGGCGCAAGGAAGCTTAGCTGCAGCCTCGAAATGGAAATAGGAAACAGAAAATTTTTCAACCAAAAAATGTGTGAGAAAAAGGGCAGTGTATAGCCCACAGAACTGGACACCCACAATCTTGTGAAACCTTTTAATCACATATCTCGATCCAGATATTCTGTTTCTCTGTATTCGAGGCGCAGGGAAGCTTAGCTGCAGCCTCGAAATGGAAATAGGAAACAGAAAATTTTTCAACCAAAAAATGTGTGAGAAAAAGGGCAGTGTATAGCCCACAGAACTGGACACCCACAATCTTGTGAAACCTTTTAATCACATATCTCGATCCAGATATTCTGTTTCTCTGTATTCGAGGCGCAGGGAAGCTTAGCTGCAGCCTCGAAATGGAAATAGGAAACTGAAAATTTTTCAACAAAAAAATGTGTGAGAAAAAGGGCAGTGTATAGCCCACAGAACTGGACACCCAAAATCTTGTGAAAACTTTAAATCACACATCTCGAGCCAGATATTCTGTTTCTGTATATTCGAGGCGAAAAGTAGCTTGACTGCAGCCTTGGAATGAAAATTGGAAACAGAAAATTTTTCAACCAAAAAATGTGTGAGAAAAAGGGCAGTGTATAGCCCACAGAACTGGACACCCACAATCTTGTGAAAATTTTAAATCACACATCTCAAACCAGATATTCTGTTTCTCTGTATTCGAGGCGCAAGGAAGCTTAGCTGCAGCCTCGAAATGGAAATAGGAAACAGAAAATTTTTCAACCAAAAAATGTGTGAGAAAAAGGGCAGTGTATAGCCCACAGAACTGGACACCCACAATCTTGTGAAACCTTTTAATCACATATCTCGAGCCAGATATTCTGTTTCTCTGTATTCGAGGCGCAGGGAAGCTTAGCTGCAGCCTCGAAATGGAAATAGGAAACAGAAAATTTTTCAACCAAAAAATGTGTGAGAAAAAGGCAGTGTATAGCCCACAGAACTGGACATTCACAATCTTGTGAAAAATTTTAATCACACATCTCAAGCCAAATATTCTGTTTCTCTGTATTCGAGGCGCAGGGAAGCTTAGCTGCAGCCTCGAAATGGAAATAGGAAACAGAAAATTTTTCAACCAAAAAATGTGTGAGAAAAAGGGCAGTGTATAGCCCACAGAACTGGACACCCAAAATCTTGTGAAAACTTTAAATCACACATCTCGAGCCAGATATTCTATTTATTTGTATTCGAGGCGCAAGGAAGCTTAACTGCAGCCTTATAATGAAAATAGGAAACAGAAAATTTTTCAACCAAAAAATGTGTGAGAAAAAGGGCAGTGTATAGCCCACAGAACTGGACACCCACAATCTTGTGAAACCTTTAAATCAGACATCTCACATAGCCCTTAAAACGCTTAAAGTTTAAGAGCAAAACCAAGCTAATTTCACTACGAAATAAGTAAAGTAAAACACCATCTAGGTTAGGTAAGACGTTCCTAAAACCTAGATGCCCCCAGCAGTCTCCTAACCTTGATCCATTACTGTCACTTCTCACGCGAATTTCTTAGAAATTAATTTACAAATACAAATCGCTGCCAAAAGACCTCAACAAATCACTACCACTTTCAGTTCCAGCAGCTGATGAATAAACTATTCACCATGACGACGTGATAATCATTCACACCTTACCGCGCGTCATGTCAATTTGCCACCTCAAGCCTCTCATTCGCTGCAAGTTCCGATGAAATTTCCCAACAAAATTTCATTGAAAGATTCCAAAAATTTTGAGCTTCTCTTTCCCAGTTCAAGCGATTGCCAGAAGGTCATTCGCCAATTCAAATGCTCTTCGGTTATTCCGGCTAAACTGACATTGGGGGTAATACGACAAGGTATGACGACACGCACACGCAGCATACAGAATCCGGTATCTTGCAATGTTCAGTGACGTCAGTTGTGACATATTTGCTTGGGTTAAGGCTTGGCACGGAAACAAGCTCAAAACAAATTACATAAACTCATTTCGTCTTAACGGTTAGGAAAACCTCAAAACAAGACATTTTCATCTTCTCCTGCGTTTTGCTTCGTTTGCGAGGCAAACTGAGAGGAGAAATTTTCAACTCGGTTTCCAATTATCCCAAAAGCAGCTGTCAGTTTTGAAAAAAGTCAAAAAAGAAACATAAACATGTCTCGTGGATTAAGTAACACACATCAGTGGCGCAGTACTCTCGCAATGAAAGTGTTAATGCCCATAGAGTACGCCAACGCTGCGAGCTATTTCCCAACGCAGATTATCTCCGGTCTGCTCTACTATACTCTTATGCGACAAAATCAAAATAAAAGTCAAGTTTTTGTGTGTTGTGCACTTAAGTGGCAGCTTGAGTTAACGACGATTTCGAGCGCTAGATAACGGTGTGGTAATTACAAATGAAATGATTTTATTTTGCAAATAAAAACTTTGTGATGAGTACTTGTACAGTACTATGGGGTCAAGTGACTTGTTTTTGGCGTAACTTGGGTTAGAAGTGCGTAATCGGGGTCACCAGTCCAGTTGACTGTGAGTAGTTTAGTTGAGGAGATTTAAACAGGTCCAAGAACAGGTAGAGAGTTTTTGGTTGCTTTCTTTGGCTTCTGTGGGCGCCTAGGAGTTGAATGACTCGATGACATGGAAACCTGCTATAGCATTTTATTACGTAAGCACTTCAAAGCACTTTACGATGAATACGAATACTTACATGAACCAGTAAGCAATTTGAAAACTTTCATCCAAAATGAACGAGGAACCATTGCTCTAAACATACTGTTTTGAGTGCAAGAGTACCATGTAGAGCTCTACCAATTATCTGGTACATCTTTCAGCCCTGGAAGCACATACATAACTCTCAGCCATTTCAACTACCTTCTTTCTTTAACCTTTGGTGTCACTAACGATAATTCATTGCAATTGGCTATTTCTTGAAATAATTTATGTGAACAGACACATTCTTTCGTTATTTGTGAAATTTCAAAGAAGGGTGTGAAATTCTGGTAAAATTACGAAAAAGTAAATGAAAATGAACACAGAAGCTTTCAGTTTTCAAATGTCAAATACAAATGTATACAATTGGACAAACAGCAAATGTCAGATTTCATAAGTCAATGCAAGAAATTTCCTACGAATTTCGTGAATTTTGGTAGGAATTCGGGGATTTGGGAACAGACTTCTGTATGTCTCTGTGGACATAGACGCTGAAATTAATTTGACAGTGCTTGTCAATTTTAGCTTTACTAGACCCTGTTTACACAGGATTGACGGGCTGGATTTAGATTGATAGCCCTGTCTGATCACTTCCTCGGATTTTTCTTGACGTTTAGTACTTGCCATTAAATGAAACTGGTTACCTTTTAACGACAAAAAAAACTCATTTTAGAACAAAACGAATGCTTTTTACAGCAATTTACTTCGGTTTACTGCGTGAATTCTTCAGTTTTTAATTTATATTTTCACCCATTTGTCGAGTAAAAGCAATTGACATTTCCAAACCTTAAAAAAAAATCCAAGAAATTTCAGAAACGTCAAAAAAAATTCAGTCAGACAATCCTGTGTCCCAATATGACTGAATGCCTTATTTCCTTTCTGATTATTTTAATTTCATTGTTGGCATTTGCCCAAAATTGCCATTTCTGAAATGAAGTCTGACATTAAGGCAATGACATGTAGATATGGCTTGAGGTAAAAGAACAACCTCTATCGACCCTTTAATGTTATCATTTCGAATCGCAGTTATTGGAATAATCCTCAAATCCCAGAATTGATATCTCAATCTGAATGGTACACTGATGGTTCAAAAATGTCCTCCATATCAGAGGAATGATCAACTTCCAAAATCTATGTAAAGCCTCCCATACCTACAACAAAGGTTAATCTGTGAAAAGCGCCCTCCATAGAGTGGTATGTCAGTATTCTTGACATTGATGACGATTTTGAAAAGACTCGACATTAGGAAGGCCTTCATAAACTGGGTCGAGAATGTGCTTGACTTCTGGATCAACAATTCAGCTATTGCTCTATATTTCTATGAGGAAAATAACAAAAAGAGGCAAACACTCCTTTTTCCACTGCTCTGACTTCTTACCGTCAACAATCCTCACAGAAAAGAACAGGCTTTTGCTGGAAAGCACTGCAAAAATTACCAGAAACGTGCTAACTACTAGATGCACGGAAGACAGTCACTTATCTCTGTTGGGTATAACAATCTTCGACAGTCAAGACAATTAGGACTTGCCACTTGCCACTTGCCACTTGCCACTATTGGCCAAATCCTTTTGGGTTCCTAGATACAGAAATATTGAAGGTAACAAAAGGCGGCTGCTCTGGAATCAAAAATAAACATCAGTGAAGCGGACATATCCATACTGCCACAGATTGGAAAATTGTGTAACATTATTGAGGGGCTAATAGAATAAGAGTCCTGGTTATCTAGGGAGGACTGCGTTATGGCCGTTATTAAACAAAATTAAAACAAAGAGCATTCTGGTACTAAATACTCTAGGGTAGGGTAGAGTCTAATGATTTATACAGCAGGCAGGCTCTTTCCACTATTCAAGAAGAACGGCAACAGACGCTAGGTTCCAGATTCAGTTCAGGGCTCACCGCAGAGCTAACAAACTTTTAGGTACGGTATCTCCTCCACTATGTACATTAGGAGTACCAACTAGTTCCCAAGTCTATTAGTAATGCGAGTGACTTAGAGTGCAGACTTCTCAGTATGCACAAGCCGCCACTAAAATCTAACCAAACCTTAACACTACTACAACTATGGAATATTAGACCAGACTAATGCCAACCACTCTTCATGTCGACGATTCCAGATTATGTAGTCGATTTTGTTCCCAGAGGTTGCATCACAAAGCTTACATATAAGAGAAGTGCCCCAGTCTTATCCTTTATTTAAGTATATGAATCGGATGACTAAACATATTTGCCAATGTCTTCAGGACAGAGGATGTGGCTTAATAATTGCCCCTTAACCACAGTAAAACCCACCCGTACACAATATGGTAAGTTTCACATGACTTACTACAAACGTCCATCTTCCACCAATTGACCATAACCAGCAAAGCCCATTATGTTTTCAATACAAAATACAAACTTTGCATCTCATAACACCAGCAGCACCGTATAAGCTAAAAATATCATAAAAACCTCTCAACGATTATACGATGCTCTCTCAGACACACTCCACCAAGACCATGCTTATAGTTTGCAAATAAGATCCCCCTAGCCGTCTCCCTGCATCTAGACTTAAACGGATCGGAACCAATCCGACGAAGGAGAAAGTGCAAGTTTTTTTATTCATTTGTATCTCTCATACAGTTCTTCAGATACTCCCTTTCCTTTACACACCACATTTCCTTACCTTTCTTCTGTGTCTGTGCGTATAGGTTCGCTATACACCGGCTTTTAGTTTCGTTCCAACCGAACTGAGACCCCAAAAAAAGTACGAAAAAACCCGAAGGTAAACCAAGAAAAGAAAAACATTACTCACTTCGTACACTACTACCTTTGCCACTTCCATGAGCCGCGTCTCTCAAGCTAGACTTTGTAACACACGTGTGACGTAGTATCTCTAGCCTCTGGATGGTTTTTTTTTTTTGGATCTGGGGTGGGATCCTATATAATCTGGGGTTCAACCAAATTTGAAGCCAGTTCAACAGCTTCATTCGAATCGCAACATAACCACCAGCATAACAGCTGACAGTTCGAATATCGTTTCATTTTTTTGGATTACGTAAGGACCGCAGTAACGGATTATCGGAGTTGTTTAGTACCACAGTGCTAAAACGAATATCTTGTGGATAAATATTATTTACTCAAAAGGTAAGTGTGACGAAGAGGATTGTGTGCAAAATGAAAATGCAAGTGAAAACGAAAGTGAACGTGGCTTTGGTAATACGAAAAAAAATGCAAAAAAAAACATACTTAGCTGAGAAAAGTGTTTGAAAGAAAAATAATTGTGTACTCGTGGTGAATTTGAATTTGTGATTTATTCAACCCAGTGAGGTTCGTGACCATGTCTCTGTTGGATGAATAGTTTCAAATGCAACGTCCATTGTATGATTTTGGTTTGTTTATTCTCAGCTTGGGGAGGTGAAGTGCAATGAACTATGAATATCGGGAATAGTTTGCAGTTCAAAAGTTTCACCTAAACGGAAGCTAGGGTTCAAAATTTGGTTCAGTGATTATTTAAACCGAAATTTTTCTAAATTTCATGCCACAAAGGGGTTAACCATGCCCACTTTCAGATGACTTTTCGCTTATAACTAATTTTTGCAGTCGAAAAGTATCATTTTTGAAACACGCTAGCTGACACGTCCTTTCTAACAAACAAAATCTCGAATTCGATTTCGTCAGAATTTCTGAATTTTTGGAACAAATATTGGGGCCACGCCTACTTTTCTGTATAAAAGTGTCACAGAAAAGATATATGTTATCATTTTTAGTACAAATTCTACGCCGTAACACCAACGTTTCTCGAATATTGTTCGAGTCGTTCTAGACGAACTGTAACTTTTTAGTACTCCTCCAAACATGCCTACTTTTTGACATGAAACGCACTAGATTTGTTCGCGTACTCTCCCAAAACAACGAATTTTCACGAAAATCTACGAAAAGTCACCAAATCCTGTTCGAGTACACAAAAGTTTCGTGGTTTTTCATAGAAAAGAGCGCTCACGAGAGAGCAGAACATTTTTTTTGCACTGATTAACGAAATCTGTCAAATCTGTCAGATACCTAGATCATAAGATCACCGATCGCAAGGTTAGGGTATTCGAAACCCAACTCAAAGTCTCTCTGTCTTCCAATTTTATGTCGAATCCTAGCTAAATAAACTCAAATCTATTGCTAGCGTTCCTGTCACCATGTAGAGCCTTACACTGGCATTGTGCATAGTCATCTACAAAAGAGTTACAGAAGGCTGGAGCTAGCCAACTAGTTTCCTCTGCCTCTGTGTGCTACGACTTACAATTAGTCACTTTGCTCGACGTAAAGAGAGGGTTTAACAGACCTCAACCTGGGTGATCTGTCCATAAATGAATAAATCAATAGGATCCCGGTCAACGCCCTTAACATTCTATGTGTCTCGCTAGATCGATAGCTCTTCCATAGTTTTAACCTAACCAAGGGTTAAATCAAGATGGTAACGTCATCAACGTCATAAACATGACAATGTGGTCACTGCCTTGCCTGCAGATCATGGACAGGTATTATATTCCTCTAGTCTAACCAAAAATCAAACTGACTGCAATTTTAAAGCACGAAAGATGGCTTACTCAAAAGTACGAAGGATCAGCTTGTGTTCTGTTAACAATGGTACAGGATTTCTAAATAGAAAATGCACAACATGGACTGTGGTTACTTGTTGTCCTTTTATGGAGAGCTCTCTGGATTTAATCAAGTGTTTTGCAGATCTTTCCACCTTAGATTCAATAGAAGAAAGAAAGAAATAACTTGCATTTTAAAACAGGCCCACATATTGCTTTTTAATATCATATATTGTCCACTAGGTGGCGAAAAATCGGTAGGGAGATTCGATTGAATTGATGATGTCTTCGCTAGTTTTATCTACATTCAGTGACGCACAACTAATCAAATTCTGTATACAGTGGTGGCAAACCATATAGCATAGTTGTCTAACAAAAGATGTTGTCACTGAAACCACTTATTGTGACTTCTCGAGTCAAGTTTTACTACCATTTACTTCCTTCTGTTGTCTGTCTTGCGAGTCAAGTTGTCTGTCATAATGCCAAAGTTTCGTAATTTTACGAGTCAGCCTCTATGTGATTCATTCGAACAGAAGACCCTCCGTGGGAGGACAATACATACAACCAAACTGTATCTCATTGCGTCACAAATCCCGGATATTCATAATCTCCCACCGCAATACAGTCCCAAACCGCACCTTTTTCCCCAGTCAGTCAGTCTTCCTTCCCATCACCTGTGACATAATGCAAAAACAAAGACCTCCACTCCCTGGATCTTCGTACAACTTTCGCATTCACCGAAGCGCAACATGCAACAAATGACACAGACACAAAATTAAATTGCAAAATCAATTACATACGACGAACAAGAAATGGAAAGTTCACGTGAATTAATTTTCCAAAAATAAAATGAAGCCGTTTGCTCCATTTAACATCAGACCAACAAAAGAGCGCATAAGCGCACTCAACGAACCCCTAAACTTTATGAAAATATTTGTATCTCATGAGATAATCATCGGCGTTTCATAACGCATAAGGTCCGAAAACTCGAATAAGGTAAACTTGGCCCCGCAGGGCGGAACACAAAAGCCACAAAAACTCCAAGATCACGCCAGACCGCATAATCGTCAACATCATCGCATACTCTACTTGGCATCATCTTTCAGATACAGATACATACACTGTATCGCATTAGGTAATAGCCCGCCTCCTCGGTGAATGATTCCGTCTTAGTCGTTCCCCGTTCGCAGGTAAATAGTGTGGTAACGACCTTAAATTGGTTTTCTTGTCTCTCCATCCGACACGGTGATGGTGCGATGATGAAAGTAAAAGCGATCTTTCTCCGTTCGAGATACATTTTATGTTTACATTTCGCGTTGTCATAAGAGATCGCGGTGGTAACTCTCCAAAATCGGGCACAATGACCGTTTTGACTTAGTTTTGTAGGTTAACTTTGCTAATTGGCTGTGTGATGCAACGTGTGTTGACCCTGTTTCTTTACTTTTAGGCACACAATGAGGATCTACCAGTTGGCTGTTGTGACAGCCGCACTTTTGACAGTTGCCGTGGCTACTGAATCATCATGGTCATGGAGTGGCGCTAAGGCTGAGGAGGCCAAAACACCTCTTGCAAAAAGATCGGTAGAGACCGACACGAAAGAGTCGGATAAGGAGGAGTACCAGGGCCGGTATGCCGTCCAAGAACCAGTCTACAGCAATGACACCGAAGTCAACGATATCATTGATCACATCCTGATGAGCCGCCGAGAGGGCCGCAATTTGGGCGATTACGATCAGGTGTACGCCGATGGAAACGTAGAGATGGCGCTGCAACAAGGCGATGACATGCAAGCGAGGAACTTGATTAAGGAAAAACTCTGCGTTTTGGGACTGATGAGCTGCGAACCAGAGGAAAAGCGTCCATTCTATTCGACAATTTACGCTCAAGGACCACCGCCACCAAACCGTGTTGGAGGACCGTACGGACCACCACGCCCAATGCCACCACCAGGCAACCGTTACGGAACACCAGTCAACAAATTCGGACCACCGCCATCAAACTCGTTTGGACCACCACCATCGAACTCCTTTGGCCCACCACCGTCAAACTCCTTCGGTTCATTGAATCTCAATAAATTTGGACCTCCAAGGAAGGTCGGTTATGAGGGACCATTGTCCAAACCAATCTACGGACGTCCTCAAGGCGCAGGACCAGTCTATAATGGACCATTCCTCGAATCCCCACCACCATCGGCTATCGATTCGTCTGTTTCATTCAACAAACCTCCAGCTGGTTCCATCATCTATGGCTCAAAGCCGCCTGGTCCAGTTTTTGATGGCGTTGATGCCCCGTACACTTTCGAGCAAACTGTCGGTGAAAAGATCCAAGTTGCCAGCTCGCAACAAAACAATTTCTATGCCCAGCAATCCGGTGATTCCCTTAAAGCTCAGACTTTATCAACAGCCGCTTCGACTCTGCAGCAACATGTCCATCACCACTACCATCATGTTGAGGGAGAAGGAGGCGCTGTAAAGGCTCCTTCAGTAACCGTGCCCATTGGAGGTGGAAGCGCTGTCAACACTGATTTCTCTGCTTTGGCTCAATCATCTGCTGGATTTGCCCCGATCACGACCGGAGGGTTTTCTGAGTCTCCTGCCTTTGCTGCGGGCTTCAATGGTGCCTCCCAAGGAAGTCTAATCTCAGGATCAAGTGGATTCAACTCAAATGGCTTCAACGCGAATGGCTTCAACTCGAATGGTTTCAACTCAAATGGCTTTAATTCCATCCAGAAGCCCAATGCAGGTGAGCTCTATAAGCCCGCTGGAGGTCTTAGTAACTTCGGCTCAGCAGGACTATCTGGAAATGCTGGCTTTGCTCCCAGTTCTGGAGCTGGAGCTGGAGCTGGATTCGGCCAATCTGGATTCGGATCTAATGGACTCTCTGGAAGCTACCACACACAGAACCCTGATTACTTCAAGAAAGAACTCCAATCCGGTGCATCGGCTCAATTTGGCAGCAATAACTTCAATGGAGGCTTCAACGACAACAAGTACGCAGCATCTCAATTTGGAAGCGGTTACGATACCGCCAGACAACAGTTCGTTGACTGTACCTGTGTGCCATTCAACCAATGCCCAGCTGCTGATAGAATTGGACGCAAAGATGACCTTATCCTACCCATCGACCCACGTAACTTAGGCAAAGATATCGAGGCTCTAAGCGATGAAGCCGCTTCCAATATTACAACCACTGCCATCGAAGGTAAGGAAGCCCCCAAAGGTGAGGAATCAAAGAAGACCAAACGTGAAGCACCAGCCGAGGACAAGCAATCCGACGATGATATCGATACTCAGGCCACCGATGCCGAAGGGGTAAGACTATAAGAACCATACAGTAATCCCTACCCTAACCTTGCTCACCCTGCTTGAATGTTTTGCCCTAAGTCTAGCTTTCACATACTCTCTCTCTCTCTCTCTCTCTGTCTATCTCCTTGACTCTCTGACCGCATCTGAACTTCGACAAAGACTATGATGTGGTGATCCCGCTGTTTGGTTAGTTTATGTGAAGGCTCTATACCGTAACTAACATATAACTAACCTAACAGCACCCCTCGGGAGGCTTGTGGTACACGCACGCATGCTCATAACCCATCTCAGATTTTATCCTCTAATTTCAAACTTTTCTTCGCAACTCCTAGCGACAGGCTGACTACTTCAATCGTCCGTTTCCAACGTTTGGCTTAAGCCAAAGAAAGGTCTTACCGACTTTTGGAGTCTCCTTTGGACTACCCTATCCCGCTGGAGGTTATCCGGTTAATGCAATCGGTGGACAATACCCTGCTCAGAATCCACACTTTGGTTCGTTAAGTCCCAACGGTCTTAACCTGGGCCTGATCAATGTCAATCCTTTGGTGTCATTGCAAGTGAGTAAGACCGAACTGGGCGACAAGGTTGTTAAGCCATTGGTCAATCTGCATGTAACGCCGAATGAGAAAATCATCCAAAAGGTTGGCGACCTCTTTAAGCCTAGACCACCAAAGGCTCAGTACAACCATCATTACCATCACCACAATCATTATGATGGAGCGGGGCTATACCATCACAGCCCAAGTGTGCACCCTATCGAACACTACCCGACAGGACCGATTTATCAAAGCGGACCTTCCTATCCGACTGGTCCGAGTCATGATCACCCCAGTCACTATGGTCATAGTTCTCCGAGTCAAAGCTTTTATCCATCAACGGGGTCTTACCAGACTGGACCATCTTACCCATCGTCGGGCTTATCCTACCCACCCTCAGGGCCCTCCTATCCACCGATTGGTGGTGGTGGAAATGGCTATTACGAACAGGACAATTATAGCCCTGGCTTCGGTGTTTATGATAGAAGCTCCAACTACAGCCAGGCTAGTAGCCCAATCACGTTTAATGGTGCCACAGCCTCTAATGGGCTATACTCTGTGAATCAGCAGCGATATGGAAAGCAATTGAACTACGCCGACGCTTTAAGGCCAATCCCTGCGCAAGCTCCTGGAGCTGCAGAAGGGAGTGCTAAGGTTTCGTTTCCCCGAGATCGAAGGCGACGAAGTGCCGACGAAGGTAGAGAGAGTGTGCAAGCACAAGAGGTAACAAGCGTAATACCATCAGACTCCCATTCCTTCCAAGAATCGGTCATAAAACCCCACCTAATCTGTGATTCGTTTTCTTGTTTACAGCGCGCTTACTACGGAGGACGTCCCGGACCACAACAGTGTCGCGGTACTGAAGTCTGCTGCCGTCGTCCATTCCGTCCGCCACAGCAACAGCAACAGCAACAATTGGGACGTTGCGGTACCCGTAACGCAGCCGGGATCACTGGTCGTATCAAGAACCCCGTGTACATTGACGGTGACAGTGAATTCGGCGAGTACCCATGGCATGTGGCAATTCTGAAGAAGGATCCCAAAGAATCGGTCTACGTTTGCGGTGGTACCCTCATCGATGGTCAACACATCATTACAGCTGCTCATTGCATTAAAACGTAAGTTTCAAGCCTCCAAAAACTCCAGGCCTGCTCCTAACAAACCATATTCTTTGCAGCTACCAAGGATTCGACCTACGAGTACGCATGGGTGAATGGGACGTCAATCATGACGTTGAGTTCTTCCCTTACATCGAACGTGATGTCGTCTCCGTCCATGTCCATCCCGAATACTACGCTGGCACCTTAGACAACGATCTCGCCGTACTCAAGCTGGATCAACCAATTGACTTCACCAAGAGCCCTCACATCAGCCCCGCCTGCCTGCCAGACAAATTCTCAGACTTCACCGGAGCTCGCTGCTGGACCACCGGCTGGGGTAAGGACGCCTTCGGCGATCATGGCAAATACCAGAACATTCTCAAGGAAGTCGATGTGCCAATCCTCGGACAACAACAGTGCCAGAGCCAACTCAGACAGACCCGTTTGGGATACAACTACAAATTAAATCCTGGTTTTGTTTGCGCTGGCGGCGAAGAAGGAAAGGATGCCTGCAAGGGTGACGGTGGCGGACCGCTGGTCTGTGAGCGCAATGGTTACTGGAATGTGGTTGGCGTTGTGTCATGGGGCATTGGATGCGGTGAGGTGAATGTGCCCGGAGTGTACGTGCGAGTGTCGCACTACTTGGATTGGATCAAGCAGATCACGCAGTACTACAAGTGAACAAAGCTGGAGCATGAGGATGTGTTCCATTTTGAATTTCAGTTTTGAAGACGAAAGAGTGCGTTCAGTCGTGTCATTGTTTATTATTTTTTTTATTAAATTATTTATTTATGTGTGTGCTAATGTTTAGGAATGAAAGTCTAGTGAAAGTCGGCATTCGGCCGATGTAGATTTTTTTTTGTAATTTATTTGTGAACCTTGTAAGGACTAATTTATTTGAATCTCCTTATTTATTTCACTTAATAAAAATACCCATATTAGATAAACTACAGTATTTTGAAACTTGAAGCTGGAACCCCCAAGTTAGGCTTTCTGTCTTTCCTGAGATACCTTGATTAGTATACTTGGAATTCCAAAGCAAAACATGACACAAGAGCTACCAGTCTTGAGCCTCACAAACCTTAAGTCTGTGCTGTTACTCAAAAGTAAGAGGCAGTGAGGAAAAATTACGTGCCTGCTGGAACAGGACAAGCAATGGACGAGAACATTGCTAAACGATTATCCTGAACAGATTAGCACATGTAAGGAACTCGGATCTATGTGAACGATGTCTTAAAACGGACCAAACCTCTCTTTCTTTAAGGAAATCTCTTTCTCAAGGAGAACCATAGTCTCGACTCTCTTTGCCATTGCTACTGACAGGCTTAGAGATATCAGGTCGATACGTAACTGACGAGTAGTCTTCTGACAGATATAACGAAGTGCAGTAGATCATTAGGTCTACGTACTTGCCGTCTTCGAATGAAAGGTCTGAAATGCAAATGAATGAACCTTCTTTCTAAATCGAAACAGATCTGCTGAGATCTGATAGCTCCCACTTCACTATCATGCCTGCTTGATCCTCGAGACGTTACAGTCTTAAAGCTATTTGTGTCCAACTATTTGGAATTCCTGCACGGTAAGGTTCAGGTTCGGTGGCGTATGCGTAACAATTATTTCATCAATATTTTGGGTGAAAAATTTTCTCTTTCCATTGTACTTGGCGAGGCACCAGTGAAGCTGGTTTGTGCTTGGAATGCACAGAAACAGAATATGTGGCTTGAATTGCGCCACGAGGAGCTGGAACCAAGTGGTAGGTATCTGCTTCAGTGGCGTATGCCAAACCTCCAGTTTCATACATTTTTCGGGTGAAAAATTTTCTGTTTCCATTGTACTTGGCGAGGCATTAGTGAAGCTGGTTTGTACTTGGGATGCACAGAAGCAGAATATCTGGCTTGAGGTGCGCCAGGAAGAGCTAGGACCAAGTAGTACCTATCCGGTTCGGTGGCGTATGCCAAACCTCCACTTTCACATATATTTTGGTGAAAAATTTTCTGTTTCCATTGTACTTGGCGAGGCATCAGTGAAGCAGGTTTGTGCTTGGGATGCACAGAAACAGAATATCTGGCTTGAGGTGCGCCAGGAAGAGCTAGGACCAAGTAGTAGCTATCCGGTTCGGTGGCGTATGCCAAACCTCCAATTTCACACATTTCTGGCTGAAAAATTTTCCGTTTCCATTGTACTTGGGGAGGCACCAGTGAAGCTGGTTTGAGCTTATGATGCCCAGAAACAGAATATCTGGCTTGAATTGCGCCACGAGGAGCTGGGACCAAGAGGTATGTATCTGGTTTGGTGGCGTATGCCAAACCTCCAATTTCACACATTTTTGGGTGAAAAATTTTCTCTTTCCATTGTACTTGTCGAGGCATCAGTGAAGCTGGTTTGAGCTTGGAATGCACAGAAACAGAATACCTGGCATGAATTGCGCCACGAGGAGCTAGGACCAAGGGATCCACGTCGAGTGTATAAGCCAATAGCCGTCTTGGAAAAGTCTAGTGAATTGAGCAGATGAGTTCATGGATGTTGTTCTGAATTTCCGTTTTAACGTCGTTTGACTTCAGTATAAAATTTAGTCAAAGGTAGGGCTTTCAGCCTTCACAATCGACTTTCATCGCCCCACCTACAGTATTCTACATAGATCTGCCTTTTCTCATCGATCAAAGCTACTTGCTCAGTTCGAATCCGAGTTCGATTATTGATAATCGTGTTCATTCGAAAAATTTGTCGACTTTTTTCTTTCTAAAACTATTTTACTCATTTGGGGCTCTTCCCCATCGATATCAAGCAGACATGCCCGATTTATTTTGTACAAAACGCAGACATTTCCCCAAACAGACATCGGTAGTCTTCCCAAAACGAATAAAGAAGTCCGCCCGCCTATGCAGACCACCAAGACCAAAATCTTCCCTAACACACAAACCAACCATATGGCAGGATATAGTGGACGAAGACAAGGAATTTGAAAACTATATCAGAAAGGAAAAGGACAAGAACCTTCCAGCTTTCGAATGCGAGTCTAACTACATAAAAAGAGAGCTTCTTCCCTACTTGGTGCCAGCTTTCGAAAAAATGTGCCTTCTGACTCTGCAGAAGGACGTCATCTGGCGGGAAGTTCGATACTTTAATTTTCTAGATTTGATGTCGGAAATCCTTTACAATACCAACCCGGCTTACAGCGAGAGAAGGCGCCATTGGCTGTCGGTACATCAGATCTACAAAGATCCGTAAGTATCGCAATATTTTGAAATTCCCAAAAGATGCTCATTGGGGAGAGCCGTGTTTTTTTTAGCTATCGGCCCTACTACCCGTTTTTCTGGTTCCTAACCCCCGATGAAGCAGCGACAATGATTCAAGCATTGGTTAGAGGTTTTCTAATTCGATGCCGCTACGACTTGAGGCTCATGAAGGTATACCTTTGTTTTGGCCTATGAGTGTGCTTATGTCCGAAAGTGTTCTACTTCACAGGCGGAGCGGAGGAAAATCGACAGAGGCATTGAGAAGCAGAAGAAGTGTTACAACGCCTTGAAGGAATGTATAGAGGACATATATATGGAGCCTCCCATGACTAAAACAAACATCGACGAGTCTTAATTGTAGGAAAGTGTCAATAAATGCATTTTATTGCCTTCAAATTCTTAAGATTACAAGATTTTAGGAAAAATTAAATCACTGAGCCTTGGCCCACTAATACTGTCTTAATGACCACTGTGACCACTGTGACCACTGTGACCACTGTGAACACTTTGTATCTCGATTGGTTCGTGTTCGTTCTGGTCGACATGACCCTCACCATAGGAATGACCCCCTTGCTCGGAGTTGCTTACACTCTCATGTAATTCAATGGTGGCTCTGGCACCAGCTTGAGATGCGTTCGCCTGAGCCTCGGATGCTGATGATGATGCTTTTAATGCTGCTTCCTTGGTAGCCTCGTAGTCAACTCTGGCATCTTTCAGCTGCTCCTCCAGGCTATCAAGGCGAGATTTAGCTTGGCCGACCATTGATGATTGCGATGCCAATTGATTAGCCACCTCTGCGGCAGTTTTCTCTGCGTATTCAGCTATCGCTTTGGCGTCATTAACTGCAGAAACCAGAATTGAAACATGATTGCTGGCCACCTGGGCAGTTTGTTGCGATAATTTAGCTGCCTCCTTCGCCGATTGCAGTTGCTCCAACTCTCTGGCCAAAGATCGATGCGCTTCCGATGACTGCTGTTCCAGTTCCTGTAAGATAACTTGTTTCCCTGCCAGAGCTGCTTGTGCTGTAGCAGCAGCTTGAACTGCTGCCTGAGCTAATGTATTCTTCGCAATGAAAGCGGCCTGCTTTGCTGCAGCATGCTGATTAGCCACCGCCGAATGGGCTTGATTTGCTGATCCCTGAGCTATAGATCTTAGTCCGCTTCCAATGCTATAGCCACTGGACTTGCTGTGCGAGGACGACGATGATGGATGGGAGACTTGCCTGTATTCGTAATATTCCTTCTGTGGTTCCACCTTGGAGGACTCAAAATGACCCGAAGACGCCTGCTTGTATTCGTATCCATTTCGTTTCTTCAGCGCACCCTCAGTGGATACTGATAGAACTGAAAGTACAAGTGAATCACTCAACTGTCATCGTTTTCAATAAAACCGAAGGACTTACCAACGAGAGTAACAATAGTCAGCTGGAGCTTGGAACAAATCATGGTTAGGTATGCAATGAAGTCACTTTTGCTAATGCTGCCAATCTTGCATCCAAACCGCATTTTATAGGTAACAAGCACATATAGCCGAAAAGACGGAACCTGATTGAAGAGCCTTTCGGATGGGAGAGGAAACTAGTAGACCATGCTTCTGACGGCACTTTGTCCAACGAAAGTGCAAACAATATTTGAATGAACATTAAACACTCTCGCGTGGCTGTGGCTGCGGCTGTTGCTGGAAGAGCATATTAAATTCGTGCAACAAAACGGTTTGGTGAGGTTCACTCATCGGAGGATTGACCATAGTTAGTCCAATCGAGATCCAGTTTTTTGGTCGACAACAGAAGGAAGTGTTTGCCAGCTGTACACTCCATGGTGACGGTATGTGGAGTGGTGGTGGTCATGTGGTTGCTTTCCTTTTGTTGTTCCTCATATCGGTTGGTAATTATAAAATTCGTTATATCCACTCATTGGGTTTATTGTTTCTAGACCAGTTGTGGTGCTGGCTGTAATTTTGTTCGTAATTACCGGTGCGATGGAACGCGGTGTTTAACTGAATTTTTGAAATAGTCCACCGCTAAGTAGTCGTTTCTCTTACTGTTGCATTTTAATTGTTGGAATTGTTACAGTGCTGTCCGGTATGAATGGTATTTAGTTTTCGAATACATTGATTGCTTAGGGCTTTTGGCATTGATGCGAACGGACAGAAATGACCATCAAGGCATCTTGGAAACTACTGAGATAAACGAGTGCGAGGATGCTGTTTTAAGCTACCTCGCCGCCTCCTAAGTCAAGGTACTCAATTGCGGTGGCGAGTCTGTTTTTGGACCCAACAGGGAAGCCCAGTCATCGATGTCAGGCGTGTTACCCATATGGACTCAAACTGGAAACAACTTGGTCAGCCACAAAATGTGAGTCACGTAGATTGTGGTGACGGAAACGAGCATGTAAGGTCAATTAATTCTCAAGTGAGGTTGTCATAGTCTGTCATCAGTATTGACAGTTTGACTTGAAGAAGAGTCTAAAGGAAAAGATGATTGGAAAAGATACAAACTTCACATGGTTCAACGAAAAATGCCGACTACTCTCTATGAAATGAAATGCGTCACCGGCTTTATGCTAAAGCATCTGGAAAGGTACATGTCGCTGGGGAATTTAGGCCTGTACAGTCGATAACTAACAAAATCCCCCATACCCACCAATATATTTCTACAAAACAGGATCATATCCAGATATCTAGAATACACAGAACGATTGTCTTACTTTGTGGTAGTGAACACGTCAACACCAACCTCTGTTACCACCGCCTTAGGAGGCAACTATTTACCAAGGCCTTATCGAAAAGAACCAAGGACACGTGATGTATTGCATGGACTTTGTCAAAATGGGATAAATAAACCTTGAAAATCGTCTAATTGACGGTTTATGAACGAAAGGATTTACGAGCACGCCAACCGATTTCAATGACACCAACTTGGCCTAAAAGATATTTGTACAACGAAGATATTTAGACCATATACCTAGAATGAATGAATATCAATACTTCAGTCCGACCTAACCCTAAAGGACTGCGGAGAAGAGGACAAACTTTAAGCTTGAACCAACCTACCCATGACATTTGAATGTATAGTTCTCTCTAACAATACAATTTGTTGACGGCAATCAACTAAGACCTGTCATAAATATGCCAACTGAGATCATCTGCTGAAATGCTGTTCCCATCACTACTCGCTTTCTAGATATTACCTACACATGTACATGAGATTATCTCCCAAAGGAGGAGATTATGAAAATTCAAACCGACAGTCAGGAAATAATTATCTTGTCCATAACTAGATTTTCACTCGTTTCCTGCCGTCCCATTTGTTCATATCTATCGGATGCTGTTTGCCATTTGTCATTCACCTATTTATCCGTGGAATGAGTTACATTTTATGACAGCTTTTGCAACAGAATATATATGCGTAATCTAGTTCAACGACTTTTTGAATATCCAATAGTGGACCTAATCCAATCTCTCATGAATTGCCAAATTAGTGTCAAATGATAAGGCCAAGGCGACGTTGACGTCAACTTCATATCCCTGCCGTTGAAACATTTTGACATTTTGAAAATGTCAAGCCAGTTATTTGACGTAGAATGGGTAACTTTATTTGCTCTCATCTGAAAGTTTGAAAACTTTCTGTTTCCACAGATTTTTCCGGACAACTCTACTGAAACAGCTTGATTGAGTCTGTTCCCTTACTTTCTGCACTAAAAATCGTAAATTCTCAGATATCTGGGAGCGTAAATACAAGGTGTAAAAATACGAAAAAGTCAGAGAAGCCTTGAGATAACAAATGCCAGCTATTCTGAAACGTCTACGCCAGAAACACTTCAAAATCACAGAAATCTGAAAAGAAAACAACATACCAACATACCAACAGAAGTTTGTGGGATAAAAAGTCGAAAATTTTGTCACTGAGCGAAAATGTCATACTCTCTTTTGTTCTCCCGTTTTTACGATTTTCTTGTGTAAGGGAACGGACCTATTTAATTGATGAATTTCGCCACAAATTTATAGGATCGAAAGTACTAAGTGCTCCCTTACATAACACAAGTAAGTGAAGAGCAGACGTCAGCTGTACTTGCTTCACAAAGACTCGCATGTGTCGACTGTGATATGCTGTACACGTAACTTGACCAGACAGACAGTGGATTCTTATCACCTCTCTAACTAACTGAGGGCGGATGGAAGAGTTTTTTATTGAAACTTCGGTAAGCCTTTCCACACCTCCCTATAGCTCTCCATGAGGAACTGGAGAAGTAATTTGTTTTCAAAAGCATTGAATCTGATACGCAAGAGTTCTAACAGAGTTCTGCATTAGAGAGGAAGACAAATAAGTTCGAAGACGAGAATACCAAAATTTCCGCACAAATTTCCAAGCCATTGTGGGGTTTGCATAAAGCCGGAACTCTATTATTGAAAGTTCTAACCTGATCTGCCTGAGCGGAATAGCTTTACCAACCTAAAATAAGACATTTTGTCTGAAACGATATTTGAGTAAACGTACCATGGTTCATATCATGGACAGTTTGTCTCGCACATCTTATTCAAATTAGAACTTCCCGTTCTATAGAGTTAAATAATCAATTTTTTTCCATTTCTGCCAAACCACGTCGTACGCACTCTAGACTCTACCCGGAATTCGAAACAGCTGATTGTGTTAACTCGCAGCTGTCATCTTTCTAACCTCAATAAAGTCATCCTCCCTCAAGAATTATTTTATAACAACAATCGTTCAATAAGAATTTATCTAAAATAGATTAAAACCATGTCTGTTGTCAAGTATATTGGTCGGAAAACCGATTTCCGTGGTAAAACCCTTTGGGAAATCCTTGGCAACCTGAAAAACCATGGTGTTGGTCGCGTCGTAGTGCGCAGCATGTTCGAGCGCTACCCAGAGCCATCGTACATGAAAATCCTTAAAGTCGAAGCTGTTCCAAATGAAGTAGATCCTTGAACCTTAAACCTTACTTCTCCTCGTTTTAATGTGGCTATCATTTCAGGAAGTTCGCAAAGTTCGCGTCACCGTAGAGCGCACTTTTCGCGGTGTCACCCAACCAAAACCAGTTGTCCTGTTCAGCACCACATACAAGGCTGATTATCGGCTCATTCCAAGGGACGAAGAGACGGAATACTGTACGATAACCAAGAAAAATCAAGAACAAATAATTCCACGTGAAATAGACTTTCCGCCACTACTGCGGGAATACATTAGTGACGAAACCGGCGCACAGAATCCCATGATGAAGGTGCACTTCAAGGAAAGTGTTAATAAACTTGCACGCCTGGCGGAGGAGGGTGAGAAGCCAACGCTTGAACTGGGCATGGGATTGGGAACTCCAGCTAGTCCCAAATTGTATGAGAACTGTTTGTAGGTTTCATGTGGTCGTGAGGTCAATAAAGGAATGTGATTCAATTGATGGTATACAGTTTGTTTCTTTATTCTTGGGGTAGTATGTTATATAAACTTAAATTGAATTAAAATAAAATTCCATTAGGGAATGTACACATAGATGAGCTATACAATGGCACCGATACGCTATGATTTCTGTTGGGCAAGTTTCCGTGTAAGCTTGTCCACTTCTAGGCCGAGAACATCGAGGTTTTCCTAAAGAAAAACAAACAACATTAAGCTGAACATGAGGATTCTATGGAGAGATGTCTACCTTTAGGGTTATATTCTTGAGCAGGGTGTCTTCCAAAACTGCCTGCAGCTTTTTATTGATCTCGAGCGACAGCTCCAGAGTCATACTCTGATTTGGACCCTTAATGCCGGAGTAAATGGCCGACATAACACCTCCGTACTTAGCCAGTTCGCTCTTGTTCTGGTCGCTTTTCGAAGAAGTGAGCGCTCCAGCTTGGTCCCGCATCATGTAATACTGAACCACTTTCGATTTCTTTTGCAACTCAGCCACCAGGGACAGTGTGTGGTTCTCAAGGAAGTCGATCTTTTCTGTTTGTCGGGCTGAGGCCTGCTGTAGACGTAGGATTCTCTCAACCAGATGCTGCTTTGAAGGGCCCTGCAAGTAGTCATCATTTGAAATTACACTGCAAATTCATTGAACAAATTGTTTTACCTGAACATCACGATTCATCGTTGATGTCGTACTTTGTGCTTCAGATTCGCTGTCACTTCGACTATTGTTACTTCCACGGGAATTGGCCGATCCTATTTGTTCTTGGCTTGTACTTTTCAATTCACAATTCCGACAGAAACCCTGAGATGTTGGCGATGATGGCGATGCCTTTTCGTCGAAATTTTTCTTATATTTTTGAATCTCTCTTTGGAGTTCCTAAACAAAAGAGGCATTGGTTGAATCTGCTAACGTGAAAGGTGAGAGTTGTGAAACTTACTTTAACTACTTGGGAGTGTTTCTTTTTGGTGGCTTCCAGATCTCCTTGGGCGTTTTCCAATTTAGCTTTAGCAGATTCGTACATTTTGGTTTTCTCCGAGAGATGTTTCGTGAGCAAAAGACGCTCGTCGTTCTTTTGTTGGGTTTCTTGCTTCAGCTGGGACTCAATCTCATTGTACTTGGTGTCAAAGTCTAGTTTCTCTTTTTTAAGAATCTCGTTTTCAGCTTCAATTCCTTTAACCTGGAAATGGGTTTAAAATGTAGTTTTATTGACAAACAATAGGAGAGTCAGTACTCAAACAGTATCGTGCCCAGATTGTTTCTGTTTCTGCAACTCACTAACTGATTAATACCCGTCCTTTCAACAGTCTCAGCCACTAGACCACTAGCAAGCTATAGAAGCTTCGCCACAGCCAAAGGACTTAGAGAAACTTGTGGTGAATAAGGACGGGAAAAAAGTGTTCGCTTTACAACAACGCTTTACAGTCTGTTTACGGACCTAACACTTCATCGTGTCGCATCCCATCAACAATAACCTGTGCATGCTGTTGCAGAATACGAATTCATGAGTCGCTTCATGATCTAGAATTGTTCTACAAGAACACAAATATTCATTTGCCCACTGGACATGTATAGCCTCGGTGGCGCAGTAGGCAGCGCGTAAGTCTCATAATCTTAAGGTCGTGAGTTCGAGCCTCACCCGGGGCATTGACTTTTTGCTTTTTTTTTTTTCCACCTGACCGACGTTGGCTTCCTCTTACCTTTGATGTTTGTAGACAAATCTCATTCTGCAGTCCAACGATCATTTCACTCATCTCCTTGTTGATACTTAGGAGCTCCTGTTCTTTGGCTTGCAACTGTTCCATGTCCTGTGTGGAATCTTGTACTTTATCTTCCAGCTCCCGAAGGTTTTCATTCAGCGTATTGATTTTGTCCTCATTTCTACAAAAAAAAAAGGCGAAACACTGTGAGAAACTGAAAAAGAAGCTGAGGCAGCTGAAGTGAACTCACAGGGTGTGTTGCGTGCGGAGCACTTGTAATTCCTCCAATTGTCCGCGAAGTTTTGCTGAATTAAGCATTTCATCGCTGTAGGAATTCTGTACAGCGGCATGCTCCTGTTTTAAGCATTCCAATTCCCTGGAGAGACTTGTGTTCTGGCAAAGACAACAATCAGTTAAAGAGAATCCCTTTGGTTATATGTATTTCGTGCTCACCTCGAGGATCTCCTTGCTCATACTCTCCTGGAGTTGATTCACCTTCTCTAAAGCTTGTTTACTTTCTTTGGTAAGTGTTTCGATGGTTTTATCCTTGTTTTCGATCTCGTGCTTCAGCAATATCGCTGTTGCCTCGTATTCCATTTTTAGTTTTTCTAAAAATCCACACAGATGAGCCACAAATCATGTGGAAACAATCAACGCTTACCATTAGCCTTTTCCTCAAGTGGCTTTGGAGCATTTCGCTCTTCCTCCAGTTTCTTCTCAGCTGCCTGCACACAAAGGAATCAATTTACTTATGTAAGGGGATGGGGATTGGTTTTCTTACCAATTTGGCTTCAGTTTCCTGAGCCAGCTTAACCGAGTTCCATTTCAGTTTCATCTCCAGATTGTTGTACTCGGTCTTCTGCTTCTCCAGCTCCTTTTGGAATTTCTTCACTTCGTTGCACTGAGATGAAAAAAAAAACAATAAAATCGTCAAAAACTCTTCGATAAAACGGTGTGAGCCACCTTTTCATCCAACATGTAGGTGATTCGGGATTTCTCCTCGTTCAACGCATGGAATTTCGTTGAAATATTTTTAACTTCCTTTCGCGAATCCGTTAATTGCTTCTCAATCAATTCCTTCTGCTTTTTGGCATCAATCAGAGATTTCTCTTTAGTGGCGAACTTTATGACGATACTCTCCTTTTCCTTGGTGGCCAGCTCTTTCTCCTTGCGGAACTGAAAGGGGGAAGAACTGAGTGAAATTTGAAAAGCAAACAGTGGAAGTACTTTACTGCTAACTTTTCCTTCTCTAAGAGGGCGTTCTCCCTCTGGTAGAGTGTAATGGTGTTCTCCTTCTGGGAAAGAGCCTTTTTTAGTTGTTCAACTTGGCTTTCGTAGTTTCTTAGCTGATCTTGGAATTGCTTATGCCTTTCGGTTACTTCTGGTGGCGTTGGGGGAGGAGTTGGAAGCGATATCGGGGATGGAGATTGATTTTTAGGTGACGCGGCACTTTTTGGCGGGAAATGTGATGGGGATGCCTGGTGAGCAGGGCTAGGACTGGCTTCCGTAGCATTTTCAGGCACAGAGTTTGAACAGTGTGGTGAAGTCTGAATCATGTCGTTGTGGACAGAGCTGCCTTCCTTAGGGTGTGGACTATTCGCCGTGTCAAGCGAAGTTAGTGTTGTAGCTGCTGGCTGTGAGGACACCAAGTGACCTGAATTCGACTCTCTCTCCTCAGGCTGTGAAGCAGGTACAATGTTACTATCGCCCTCGACTGCAATTGACTCACAGCTAATATTTTGCGACGGCAATGCTTTTGAACTACAATCAGGACTGCCAGACGCCACGGGAATGTCTAACGAATTCATGTTGTGTTCCGAATCTGATGTAACTTGTGGATTTGTGGGAATATCTTCAGTGCAATCGGTTGTAGACGACGAATCTTGGTGATTTTGAGCAGCCGCCGTTGAACCAGAACATTTGTTTACATCTTCAACTTTTGTTCCTTCTCCTTTGGGTGGCAGATCTCCATCAATATGTGGACTTTGATTGGGTTCCACCACTTTTATTGTCTCTTCATCTGTAGCTGGACTTTTTACCAGCTGGACATCATGAAAGCCAGCGGAATCGTTGTCCATTATTTCCATTTAGCACAGTGTTTCACGAACAATAAAGAACGTAAATTAAAAATTTTGCACAAAACATTTCACGTCTACATGTTTATGTGTCAAAATTTAGTTTTGCCATTTGACAATCAACGTTGAATGACAGTGACGTACGTTCACGGATAGAAAAGTTGACATTTGGGAGGCAACACAAGGATTTTTTTTCGTTTTAATGTTATATACGGAGGAGGATGACAGGTGGAGAGACGATAAAAGCTGGCTCAGGTCATTGAAATCGGAAAAAAACTAACGAAAAAGAAATTGATATGCACACATGCATATCAAATCCGATGTCACCAAAGAAAAACTGAACGAGCTCGATAAGAAAGTCGTAGATATGATGACATAAATGGAAGGGACGATGAAGAAAATCTGAAAAACTGTTTCCAGCTTTGCCCTTTCCGAACTACTAGCCCCCGATAGCAAGTGAAGCCACGCCTTACAATGTTCAGGCAGACTCGAACTGACTTGAACAAAGTAACCCACAAGTTGGAAGAAATTTAAATGTCATGGTAGCTCTGTACAGCAGTCGGGGTAGGTATCTTCCAACACAGCCGGGATTAGTTTTCGCCAACAAAAAGTTTGAACTCATCGACTTACTGTCATTTGTTTAGTGGTGTTGACAAATTCCGATAGTTGCACGAGAAATAATATTTTTTAGTAAATTTTTTAGTTTTTCCATCGCCAGAATTATGGCAAAAATTCACATCACATCGTGCAATGAAAGGCTTCTGTCCTATAAGAGCTACATCTACGTATATTCTACAAAGAAAGGCATAAACTCTTCGACCTGCAAGGTGCCTAAGTGTCCAGGTCGAGTGATATCCTTCATGCATAAGAAGGAGCTGAAAGTACAACTTATGAGGAAACACAACCATCCCGGCCAACCCGAAGAAGTTAAGGTTCTGCGTACAAAATCAACTCGTAAACAGAAAACTCTCGAAGAAGCTCAGGCAAAACCACAAGAACTAATCCGCGCTCCTGTTGAAGTTAAGACTGTTAAATCCGGCATGGATGCGAAAAGTTCTCAGTCTCCAACGCATGACTATCACACAATCCAGCTTCTCATCCCAGAATCTCAGATAGTAACAATCGCCGGCAGGCGTTATCTTCTCCACGACGACCATAGGTGTCAGTTCTCATTGAGTATGGACTCAATCGAGCTTCACATAAAAAAAACTCATCATAAAACCATCTCCGGCAGGGAGTTCCTTCTCCACGACAATATTATAAAGAATGAAGTCGATCAAACTTCACAGAGGACAACTATATTTGCCACCAAGGAGAACTTGGGATTGCTGTTCAGCTCCGACATTTGGTATGTGGATGGAAAATTTGGTTTAGAAGACGACACATTGTTCCTACAGGTCTGGACTATACTCGCCAAGGTGAACGAGGCTGTAGTTCCACTGGCATACATCTTTATGCAAACGCGAAACGAAGAAGAGTACCTTGGTGGGCTTCTCACACTCCAGAAGAAGGCAGCTGAATATGCGGTATTCAATCAAGTGCCATCAACGATTGTAACAGACTTTGATGAAGCCACAATCAATGGTGTGAAAGGTGCGTTTCCCAACGCCCGCATCGTCATGTCGCTCTACAAATTCCAACATGCGCTGCGGAGTAAAATTGGAGTTCTGCGCCTCCATGATGTCTACACAAATCCAGTTAAGCGGTGGCTCTGGTGCGCCATCGGTTTGGTTTATGTTCCCCCAGCGGATGTGGTGGAAGCCTTTGAAATTCTGCGAAACAAACTACAAACCGATAAGACACAACTTTTAACCGGACTTGACGAGGTTGCCAGCTATTTGGACACAAACTACATACGTGGAAATCCAGAACTAAGGGAACCGCCACGCTACCCAATCGAGATGTGGAATATTTACGAGAGAACGTTATCCAACGAAGTACTCACTGATACCTGGGCCGAGATGTGGTACAGAAAGTTCAGAAAAATTATATCCCAATACACCCCTGGATCACTGAACTCCCTCATGGAGGGAATACGTTCTGAACAGAACAACACCGAAGTTACTGTAACTATTGAGAACATTGACTTGCAGGCTATGGGAAGGAAGACAATGATTAAAACTAAGCGCATCAGAGGATGTGCCCGCAGATATCAAGAGTTTAAGAGTGCCAACAAAGTTTTAAGGTATATGAGGACGATAGGATGCTACAATGGTCTGCCGAAGTAGTGATCCAACAGGAGTGTTGTGTTTATTTGATTTATCTTTATGTGTAGTGTTAAGCGAAGTAAATGTGTTTTGTAAAAAAGAAACGTGTCTACCTTTTGACTCCTTTGGAGTTAGAGCACTTAATTTGCAGGGATTTTGGAACATTCTAGGAAGAGATACGTGAATCGTTGGAACCAGTAAGACTTAACTTTGCATGCGGTATGCCTTTTCGAACTGGAATGATCCAAGTTAACGGCTCTGTCGCACTCGAATTCGTCTTCGGAGAATCTGACTTCATACTTCGTTCCAGGAACATTGATATTTATTCTCTTGCTTGAATCGCCGACGCACGTTTGGCCATTCGTGTGACGTTATATAGTTTTCGGGGTTTTAAAATGATGTTCATTACTTCGGACTAAAGGCCTTTAAAGCTATAAACCCAAAGATGGCCTGAAAGGAAAGTTAAAAGTTGGAAGGAACAGGAAAGAGAGCTAGGTGACGATGCGCATTGGCTTTAAATCTTTGTAAATCGTAATCTGTAAGAAATATTGAGGAGGGCAAGCCATTCCACTTACGTGTTGAGTGACTAAAGAACGAGCTTCTGAATTCAATAGATCAGGGTGTGCGGAAGAGGCCGCTCATGTAGTTCGATTATACTGACGGACAGGCAGGACACAATTATAGATAGGACTGATAAGCATCCAACATTCCGACGATGCCCTAGCGAAGATCTACATCTACATGCCTGACCCTGCCGGTGAGACTCCTCAACTTAGGATCTTAGCCGAGAAGTCGTTAAAGAAATAAGCGAAGACAAGAGTCATCCGCAAAGGAATGGATAGGGAGTGAGGCATGCTATAGGAGCTATCTTCTCCTTATGATGTCTTTCGTGGTCAGAGTATCATTGTTTCCTCGCTTGTTACGCACGTTTTGAAAGTACCAGAACTGGATTAGGATGACGAAGAAGGAACTCGTATCTTCCCCAGAGATGTTTGCTTGTTAAACAACAACAATCCACTACTGAATGTTCCTGTTACCTCCGTAAGGCAAGAATTTCGTTGTAAAGGCAATCACTTCATCAAGTTCTGATGACCATGTCCCTAATTTCGAGTGAACAGCTCCTGATACTGGTCCTTCTAGTTGGTAAGGTTTCACATATAGACGGCGCATCAATTTTGTCAAACAAATATTCTGCTCTGGAGCGGGTACCCCTGCTGAACTCCACAGATGTTGCAGAAATGTCATCCACTCTGGTTAGGTTATGTTGAAATTTGTTTACCTTTCCGTTCCTTCGGAGATTTCTTGAAAGAATACAAAACAAGGATGGTTTGTGCACTTGGTATCGAGGGAAGCGCCAATAAAATTGGCGTTGGAATCATCCGGGATGGAGAGGTGCTGGCAAATGTCCGTAAAACATACATAACACCCCCCGGCGAAGGTTGTATATGCCTCTAGTCCCTCACAACCCAATCATGATTTTCAATTCAATTCCTTAGGCTTTCAACCCCGGGAAACAGCAAAGCACCACCGCGAGAAAATAACTGGGCTCATCAAGGCGGCTCTGGCAGAAGCTAAACTGGATCACTCTCAAATCGATGTGATATGCTACACCAAAGGTCCAGGAATGGGACCGTGCCTTCTTGTCGGTGCTCTTGCAGCACGTACACTCTCGCTGATCTGGAAAAAGCCACTCTTAGGAGTGAATCACTGCATCGGGCACATTGAAATGGGACGTCTAATCACCAAAGCACAGAATCCCATTGTTTTATACGTGAGCGGAGGCAATACCCAAGTGATAGCTTACTCCAACAAAAGGTATCGGATTTTCGGGGAAACAATCGACATAGCCGTAGGGAATTGTCTGGATAAGTTTGCACGTATTATAAAATTATCGAATGATCCAAGTCCAGGCTATAACATTGAGCAGATGGCCAAGCAGGGGAAAAGATTCATCAAGCTGCCTTATGTGGTCAAGGGTAGGCAAATCAATTAAACTAACTAAACGTGCCTCATCTCTCTCTTCCTAGGGATGGATGTTAGTTTTTCGGGGATACTGTCGAACATAGAGGATATAGCAGATCCCACTAAGCGGAAAAATAAGCGAAAGAAGGAAGAACCCGAGGAGGAGTATTCAAAGGAGGATCTGTGCTACTCCTTGCAGGAGACAATTTTCGCCATGTTGGTGGAGATTACAGAGAGAGCTATGGCACATTGTGGCTCCAATGAAGTGAGTGCCACCCTTAAAGTCGTGGAGCTTGTGAAAATGACAACACTTATCCGTATTCCAGGTCCTTATTGTCGGTGGAGTAGGCTGCAATGAACGCTTACAAGAAATGATGGGCATTATGTGCGATGAGCGCGGCGGAAAACTATTCGCCATCGACGAGCGATACTGCATCGATAATGGGCTTATGATTGCCCAAGCTGGCGCTGAGATGTACCGCTCTGGCACGCGAATGTCCTTCGAAGAGTCGACTATAACGCAAAGATTTCGTACGGACGAGGTGCTTGTCACATGGAGAGACGACTGATTGAACAACAATTTCATGAAAATGTTTTATTAACGAATAAATAAAGCTTAATCCGAATCCGAGGAAATATCGTAAACCACTTTGGGTGCTGCACGAGATCTCGTCGGTCGCTGGTTTATGGCATCAAGCAGCGTGGGCTGTTTTGTTTTCTGCAAGAGAAAGTTTTATTGAAACCATTAGAGAAGCCTGTCATCTGCTTACCGATCCCACAGAGATATCTAATTGAGGCATTGTTCGGCCAGAAGATGACGCATTGGCACCACGTCCTCTGGCACGTGTGCTACCCCGACCGCGTCCTCTTCCACGAGTAGTAGTTGGCGCTATTTGTGAATCATCTACGCTTTGGTCAACAACTTTACTTGAGCGTGATGTTGTTTTTCTGGCCGGAGCCTTAGGCGATGACAAACCAAGCAGTGAAATCATTTCATCGTCTTTGACTTCCTTAGAGGCGCCACGTTTGTCGAGCGATCGTAAGATACTTTCGTGTGTTTCGCCTGCATTATCACGGAATCGCTGCACTTCCTCGTCAAAATTAGCTTCATTTGGCAGTGTGGACATAAGGTGAGCCAGGGCCTTTTCCTTATACAAACTGAAAGTAAATGAAGTGGTTTTCCAGTCACTGTCGCCAGAATCGACATTATCTCACCTAACAATAGCATCTGCGGCATTGGTGTCATTTTTCTCCACCAACCTGATGCACATCTCAGAGAGGATCTTTGAGGTCATAACTTGCAGTTTCTTAGCTTCGTCCACCTCCTCGAAGTAGCGATCGACAACGTCCTCCACTCTGGTTTCGTTGTCCAGTTCCTGGAGTTCAGATATTTAATTCGATAAGTGCTTACAATAGTCATAACCCACTTCATTGTTGAATGCGCTGTGCATGGCGTCCTTGTCGAAGTCGTTTCCTCCTTTCCCTCCCTTAACATCATGTTTCTTGACGAACTTCTTGAAAAGAACTACATCGGTTGGGTTCGCGATCTATAAAATACCAATCAAGTCAATTGCCTATCATCGGTAACTGATGACCACCTACCCTTTTGTTGTACTGCTGACCAAATCGAATCGCATTGAACATCTGTGACTCGTCTTTGTATATAATCCTCAGGCGAATCAACGGCAATGTAGGCTGCTTCGGATTGCCAGTCAAACGCTCTTCTGCACGTGTAATCATCTCCTCTATCTTCTCCTTTGCCAACTTTTGAACCTTTTCTGCAGCGTCGGCTTGATCCAAGCCATACTCTTCGTCGTAGTCACACAAATCAATGGATTCAAAGATAAAAGGACGCACAGTCTGCAGTGGCAACGGCTCGATTATGAATTTCTTCTCCAACACTTGAAGAATAGCAACGTGCTTTTGTATCGCTTCACCCTCGCCCAACGATGTGGCTACCGAAGAGCCCGGCTGGGTGACAAAGAAATTCTTAAGCACATTAACCTCAGGTACCACACGGCAATCGTGCTCATGACCCCAGAGAATCAAGTCTAGAAAACTTGGAAGAACTTCTTCTGGAAGGTAGTTCTTTACACCGCGATCCGCACGATTCTGATGTAGTACCATGATGTTGAACCATTCACCGGTGGAATCATCCGGTTGCTCCATAATCACTTTGCCCATCTGGAAGAGACGATTCAAGCGACCATCATGAATGTGCGACAGCCCATAGAGGGCTATCTGTGTTTCACCCTTTCGCAAGAGGATCGGATTGATGTCAATCTGTGCGAGGTCTGTCCAGCGACCGAAATAGTTTATCAAACCGGTAGTTGCTAGTAAATTAAGCGAACTCAGTCTCCCGAAACCACTGGGATCGTCATGATTGCCATGTATAGAAAAGACCGGAATCGATACGTTTATGTTCGGATCTTCATAGTTGACAGTCTGATTGAGAGCATCATGGAAGGCCAACGATTGATCAGACACAAACTCAATAGATATAGGACGATCCCCCAAGGTATACCGTCGAAGGAGCTTTAAACATCTAATCAGAGTCATAGTTAGTGGCGGGCCTCTGACAACAAAGTACCGACTTACTTGTTCAATGAATTCTGACTTGGTGTAGCATCGTGGAACAGATCCCCTCCCAGCAAGATGAAATCCACGTCCTTCTCAACGGCTAGCTCAAGTATTTCCTCAAAAGCAATAAAACTGTCATCGCCTAGGAATCGTAAACAAATCGAAATTAGCTCGAATTTCACAACAAAACCACGACAATGCGCACCTCTTATCGGATCCTTCTCACAAAAACCCAAATGGTTATCAGTTGCAATCATAATTTGGATAATATTTGAAGGGTCTGGCGGCTGATCATCGTTGGCGCTGCTCATTTTAAATAATTAACAAAACAATAAACAAAAACTTAAACAAGTAAAAATAAACACTCAAGTGCCGTCTAAATGCAGACCATAGGGAATACTTCCTCTATGATGCAGACGTAATTTTTGTGCGCAACTGCTGATTTTTGAACTGACAGCTATCGATTTGACAATTTTTTTGGCGGCAAGTCAATTCAGTCAGTCGTTGTCAGTTGACAGTTGATCGAATTGACGGTCGTCTGTGGACTAACACTGCCCTTTTTCTCACACATTTTTTGGTTGAAAAATTTTCTGTTTCCTATGACCATTTCGAGGCTGCAGCTAAGCTAGTTTGCGCCTCGAATATGCTGAAACAGAATATCTAGCGCGAGATGTGTGAATTAAAGATTTCACAAGATTGTGGGTGTCTAGTTCTGTGGGCACTGCCCTTCTTCTCAAACATTTTTTGGTTGAAAATTTCTGTTTCCTATGACCATTTCGAGGCTGCAGCTGAGCTTGTTTGCGCCTCGAATATGCTGAAACAGAATATCTAGCTCGAGATGTGTGAATTAAAGATTTCACAAGATTGTGGGTGTGTAGTTCTGTGGGCTATACACTGCCCTTTTTCTCACAAATTTTTTGGTTGAAAAATTTTCTGTTTCCTATGGCCATTTCGAGGCTGCAGCTGAGCTAGTTTGCGCCTCGAATATGCTGAAACAGAATATCTAGCTCGAGATGTGTGAATTAAAGATTTCACAAGATTGTGGGTGTATAGTTCTGTGGGCTATACACTGCCCTTTTTCTCACACATTTTTTGGTTAAAAATTTCTGTTTCCTATGACCATTTCGAGGCTGCAGCTGAGCTTGTTTGCGCCTCGAATATGCTGAAACAGAATATCTAGCTCGAGATGTGTGAATTAAAGATTTCACAAGATTGTGGGTGTATAGTTCTGTGGGCTATACACTGCCCTTTTTCTCACACATTTTTTGGTTAAAAATTTCTGTTTCCTATGACCATTTCGAGGCTGCAGCTGAGCGTGTTTGCGCCTCGAATATGCTGAAACAGAATATCTAGCTCGAGATGTGTGAATTAAAGATTTCACAAGATTGTGGGTGTATAGTTCTGTGGGCTATACACTGCCCTTTTTCTCACACATTTTTTGGTTGAAAAATTTTCTGTTTCCTATGGCCATTTCGAGGCTGCAGCTGAGCTAGTTTGCGCCTCGAATATGCTGAAACAGAATATCTAGCTCGAGATGTGTGAATTAAAGATTTCACAAGATTGTGGGTGTCTAGTTCTGTGGGCTATACACTGCCCTTTTTCTCAAAAATTTTTTGGTTGAAAAATTTTCTGTTTCCTATGGCCATTTCGAGGCTGCAGCTGAGCTAGTTTGCGCCTCGAATATGCTGAAACAGAATATCTAGCTCGAGATGTGTGAATTAAAGATTTCACAAGATTGTGGGTGTATAGTTCTGTGGGCTATACACTGCCCTTTTTCTCACACATTTTTTGGTTAAAAATTTCTGTTTCCTATGACCATTTCGAGGCTGCAGCTGAGCTAGTTGGCGCCTCGAATATGCTGAAACAGAATATCTAGCTCGAGATGCGTGAATCAAGGATTTCACAAGATTGTGGGAGTCTAGTTCTGTGGGCTATACACTGCCCTTTTTCTCACACATTTTTTGGTTAAAAATTTCTGTTTCCTATGACCATTTCGAGGCTGCAGCTGAGCTAGTTTGCGCCTCGAATATGCTGAAACAGAATATCTAGCGCGAGATGTGTGAATTAAAGATTTCACAAGATTGTGGGTGTCTAGTTCTGTGGGCACTGCCCTTTTTCTCAAACATTTTTTGGTTGAAAAATTTTCTGTTTCCTATGGCCATTTCGAGGCTGCAGCTGAGCTAGTTTGCGCCTCGAATATGCTGAAACAGAATATCTAGCTCGAGATGCGTGAATTAAGGATTTCACACGATTGTGGGTGTCTAGTTCTGTGGGCTATACACTGCCCTTTTTCTCACACATTTTTTGGTTGAAAAATTTTCTGTCTCCTATGACCATTTCGAGGCTGCAGCTAAGCTAGTTTGCGCCTCGAATATGCTGAAACAGAATATCTAGCGCGAGATGTGTGAATTAAAGATTTCACAAGATTGTGGGTGTCTAGTTCTGTGGGCACTGCCCTTCTTCTCAAACATTTTTTGGTTGAAAAATTTTCTGTTTCCTATGGCCATTTCGAGGCTGCAGCTGAGCTAGTTTGCGCCTCGAATATGCTGAAACAGAATATCTAGCTCGAGATGCGTGAATTAAGGATTTCACACGATTGTGGGTGTCTAGTTCTGTGGGCTATACACTGCCCTTTTTCTCACACATTTTTTGGTTGAAAAATTTTCTGTCTCCTATGACCATTTCGAGGCTGCAGCTAAGCTAGTTTGCGCCTCGAATATGCTGAAACAGAATATCTAGCGAGAGATGTGTGAATTAAAGATTTCACAAGATTGTGGGTGCCTACTTCTGTGGGTTATACACTGCCCTTTTTCTCACACATTTTTTGGTTCAAAAATTTTGTGTTTCCTATGACCATTTCGAGGCTGCAGCTGAGCTAGTTTGCGCCTCGAATATGCTGAAACAGAATATCTAGCTCGAGATGTGTGAATTAAGGATTTCACAAGATTGTGGGAGTCTAGTTCTGTGGGCTATACACTGCCCTTTTTCTCACACATTTTTTGGTTAAAAATTTCTGTTTCCTATGACCATTTCGAGGCTGCAGCTGAGCTAGTTTGCGCCTCGAATATGCTGAAACAGAATATCTAGCTCGAGATGTGTGAATTAAGGATTTCACAAGATTGTGGGAGTCTAGTTCTGTGGGCTATACACTGCCCTTTTTCTCACACATTTTTTGGTTCAAAAATTTTGTGTTTCCTATGACCATTTCGAGGCTGCAGCTGAGCTAGTTTGCGCCTCGAATATGCTGAAACAGAATATCTAGCTCGAGATGTGTGAATTAAAGATTTCACAAGATTGTGGGTGTCTAGTTCTGTGGGCTATACACTGCCCTTTTTCTCAAACATTTTTTGGTTGAAAAATTTTCTGTTTCCTATGGCCATTTCGAGGCTGCAGCTGAGCGTGTTTGCGCCTCGAATATGCTGAAATAGAATATCTAGCGCGAGATGTGTGAATTAAGGATTTCACAAGATTTTGGGTGTCTAGTTCTGTGATCTATACACTGCAATTTTTCCACACATTTTTTGGTTGAAAAATTTTCTGTTTCCTATGACCATTTCGAGGGTGCAGCTGAGCTAGTTTGCGCCTCAAATATGCTGAAACAGAATATCTAGCTCGAGATGCGTGAATCAAGGATTTCACAAGATTGTGGGAGTCTAGTTCTGTGGGCTATACACTGCCCTTTTTCTCACACATTTTTTGGTTAAAAATTTCTGTTTCCTATGACCATTTCGAGGCTGCAGCTGAGCTAGTTTGCGCCTCGAATATGCTGAAACAGAATATCTAGCGCGAGATGTGTGAATTAAAGATTTCACAAGATTGTGGGTGTCTAGTTCTGTGGGCACTGCCCTTTTTCTCAAACATTTTTTGGTTGAAAAATTTTCTGTTTCCTATGGCCATTTCGAGGCTGCAGCTGAGCTAGTTTGCGCCTCGAATATGCTGAAACAGAATATCTAGCTCGAGATGCGTGAATTAAGGATTTCACACGATTGTGGGTGTCTAGTTCTGTGGGCTATACACTGCCCTTTTTCTCACACATTTTTTGGTTGAAAAATTTTCTGTCTCCTATGACCATTTCGAGGCTGCAGCTAAGCTAGTTTGCGCCTCGAATATGCTGAAACAGAATATCTAGCGCGAGATGTGTGAATTAAAGATTTCACAAGATTGTGGGTGTCTAGTTCTGTGGGCACTGCCCTTCTTCTCAAACATTTTTTGGTTGAAAAATTTTCTGTTTCCTATGACCATTTCGAGGCTGCAGCTGAGCTAGTTTGCGCCTCGAATATGCTGAAACAGAATATCTAGCTCGAGATGCGTGAATTAAGGATTTCACACGATTGTGGGTGTCTAGTTCTGTGGGCTATACACTGCCCTTTTTCTCACACATTTTTTGGTTGAAAAATTTTCTGTCTCCTATGACCATTTCGAGGCTGCAGCTAAGCTAGTTTGCGCCTCGAATATGCTGAAACAGAATATCTAGCGAGAGATGTGTGAATTAAAGATTTCACAAGATTGTGGGTGCCTACTTCTGTGGGTTACACACTGCCCTTTTTCTCACACATTTTTTGGTTCAAAAATTTTGTGTTTCCTATGACCATTTCGAGGCTGCAGCTGAGCTAGTTTGCGCCTCGAATATGCTGAAACAGAATATCTAGCTCGAGATGTGTGAATTAAGGATTTCACAAGATTGTGGGAGTCTAGTTCTGTGGGCTATACACTGCCCTTTTTCTCACACATTTTTTGGTTAAAAATTTCTGTTTCCTATGACCATTTCGAGGCTGCAGCTGAGCTAGTTTGCGCCTCGAATATGCTGAAACAGAATATCTAGCTCGAGATGTGTGAATTAAGGATTTCACAAGATTGTGGGAGTCTAGTTCTGTGGGCTATACACTGCCCTTTTTCTCACACATTTTTTGGTTCAAAAATTTTGTGTTTCCTATGACCATTTCGAGGCTGCAGCTGAGCTAGTTTGCGCCTCGAATATGCTGAAACAGAATATCTAGCTCGAGATGTGTGAATTAAGGATTTCACAAGATTGTGGGAGTCTAGTTCTGTGGGCTATACACTGCCCTTTTTCTCACACATTTTTTGGTTGAAAAATTTTCTGTTTCCTATGGCCATTTCGAGGCTGCAGCTGAGCGTGTTTGCGCCTCGAATATGCTGAAATAGAATATCTAGCGCGAGATGTGTGAATTAAGGATTTCACAAGATTTTGGGTGTCTAGTTCTGTGGGCTATACACTGCCATTTTTCTCACACATTTTTTGGTTGAAAAATTTTCTGTTTCCTATTTCCATTTCGAGGCTGCAGCGAAGCTACTTTGCCCTTCGAATACACAAAAACAGAATATCTAGCTCGAGATGTGTGATTAAAAGGTTTCACAAGATTGTGGGTGCCTAGTTCTGTGGGCTATACACTGCCCTTTTTCTCAAACATTTTCTGGTTGAAAAATTTTCTGTTTCCTATGGCCATTTCGAGGCTGCAGCTGATCTAGTTTGTGTGAATTAAAGATTTCACAAGATTGTGGGTGTATAGTTCTGTGGGCTATACACTGCCCTTTTTCTCAAACATTTTCTGGTTGAAAAATTTTCTGTTTCCTATGGCCATTTCGAGGCTGCAGCTGAGCTAGTTTGCGCCTCGAATATGATGAAACAGAATATCTAGTTCGAGATGTGTGAATTAAGGATTTCACATGATTTTGGGTGTCTAGATCTGTGGGCTATACACTACCCTTTTCTCAAACATTTTCTGGTTGAAAAATTTTCTGTTTCCTATGGCCATTTCGAGGCTGCAGCTGATCTAGTTTGTGTGAATTAAAGATTTCACAAGATTGTGGTTGTATAGTTCTGTGGGCTATACACTGCCCTTTTTCTCAAACATTTTCTGGTTGAAAAATTTTCTGTTTCCTATGGCCATTTCGAGGCTGCAGCTGATCTAGTTTGTGTGAATTAAAGATTTCACAAGATTGTGGGTGTATAGTTCTGTGGGCTATACACTGCCCTTTTTCTCACACATTTTTTGGTTGAAAAATTTTCTGTTTCCTATGGCCATTTCGAGGCTGCAGCTGAGCGTGTTTGCGCCTCGAATATGCTGAAATAGAATATCTAGCGCGAGATGTGTGAATTAAGGATTTCACAAGATTTTGGGTGTCTAGTTCTGTGGGCTATACACTACCCTTTTTCTCAAACATTTTCTGGTTGAAAAATTTTCTGTTTCCTATGGCCATTTCGAGGCTGCAGCTGAGCTAGTTTGCGCCTCGAATATGCTGAAACAGAATATCTAGTTCGAGATGTGTGAATGAAGGATTTCACATGATTTTGGGTGTCTAGATCTGTGGGCTATACACTACCCTTTTTCTCAAACATTTTCTGGTTGAAAAATTTTCTGTTTCCTATGGCCATTTCGAGGCTGCAGCTGAGCTAGTTTGCGCCTCGAATATGCTGAAACAGAATATCTAGCTCGAGATGCGTGAATCAAGGATTTCACAAGATTGTGGGAGTCTAGTTCTGTGGGCTATACACTGCCCTTTTTCTCACACATTTTTTGGTTAAAAATTTCTGTTTCCTATGACCATTTCGAGGGTGCAGCTGAGCTAGTTTGCGCCTCAAATATGCTGAAACAGAATATCTAGCTCGAGATGCGTGAATCAAGGATTTCACAAGATTGTGGGAGTCTAGTTCTGTGGGCTATACACTGCCCTTTTTCTCACACATTTTTTGGTTAAAAATTTCTGTTTCCTATGACCATTTCGAGGCTGCAGCTGAGCGTGTTTGCGCCTCGAATATGCTGAAATAGAATATCTAGCGCGAGATGTGTGAATTAAGGATTTCACAAGATTTTGGGTGTCTAGTTCTGTGGGCTATACACTGCCCTTTTTCTCACACATTTTTTGGTTGAAAAATTTTCTGTTTCCTATGACCATTTCGAGGCTGCAGCTGAGCTAGTTTGCGCCTCGAATATGATGAAACAGAATATCTAGCTCGAGATGTGTGAATTAAGGATATCACCAGATTTTGGGTGTCTAGTTCTGTGGGCTATACACTGCCATTTTTCTCACACATTTTTTGGTTGAAAAATTTTCTGTTTCCTATTTCCATTTCGAGGCTGCAGCGAAGCTACTCTGCCCTTCGAATACACAAAAACAGAATATCTAGCTCGAGATGTGTGATTAAAAGGTTTCACAAGATTGTGGGTGCCTAGTTCTGTGGGCTATACACCCATTTTATCACACATTTTTTGGTTGAAAAATTTTCTGTTTTATATCACCATTTCGAGGCTGCAGCTGAGCTAGTTTGCGCCTCGAATATGCTGAAACAGAATATCTAGCTCGAGATGTGTGAATTAAGGATTTCACAAGATTGTGGGTGTCTTGTTCTGTGGGCTATACACTCAACTTTTTCTCACACATTTTTTGGTTGAAAAATTTTCTGTTTGATATCACCATTTCGAGGCTGCAGCTGAGCTAGTTTGCGCCTCGAATATGCTGAAACAGAATATCTAGCTCGAGATGTGTGAATTAAGGATTTCACAAGATTGTGGGTGTCTAGTTCTGTGGGCTATACACTGCCCTTTTTCTCACACATTTTTTGGTTGAAAAATTTTCTGTTTCCTATCACCATTTCTAGGCTGCAGCTGAGCTAGTTTGCGCCTCGAATATGCTGAAACAGAATATCTAGCTCGAGATGTGTGAATTAAGGATTTCACAAGATTGTGGGTGTCTAGTTCTGTGGGCTATACACTGCCCTTTTTCTCACACATTTTTTGGTTGAAAAATTTTCTGTTTCCTATGACCATTTCGAGGCTGCAGCTGAGCTAGTTTGCGCCTCGAATATGCTGAAACAGAATATCTAGCTCGAGATGTGTGAATTAAGGATTTCACAAGATTGTGGGTGTCTAGTTCTGTGGGCTATACACTGCCCTTTTTCTCACACATTTTTTGGTTGAAAAATTTTCTGTTTTATATCACCATTTCGAGGCTGCAGCTGAGCTAGTTTGCGCCTCGAATATGCTGAAACAGAATATCTAGCTCGAGATGCGTGAATTAAGGATTTCACACGATTGTGGGTGTCTAGTTCTGTGGGCTATACACTGCCCTTTTTCTCACACATTTTTTGGTTGAAAAATTTTCTGTTTCCTATGGCCATTTCGAAGCTGCAGCTGAGCTAGTTTGCGCCTCGAATATGCTGAAACAGAATATCTAGCTCGAGATGCGTGAATTAAGGATTTCACAAGATTGTCGGTGTCTAGTTCTGTGGGCTATACACTGCATATTTTCTCACACATTTTTTGGTTGAAAAATTTTCTGTTTCCTATCACCATTTCTAGGCTGCAGCTGAGCTAGTTTGCGCCTCGAATATGCTGAAACAGAATATCTAGCTCGAGATGCGTGAATCAAGGATTTCACAAGATTGTGGGAGTCTAGTTCTGTGGGCTATACACTGCCCTTTTTCTCACACATTTTTTGGTTGAAAAATTTTCTGTTTTATATCACCATTTCGAGGCAGCAGCTGAGCTAGTTTGCGCCTCGAATATGCTGAAACAGAATATCTAGCTCGAGATGAGTGAATCAAGGATTTCACAAGATTGTGGGAGTCTAGTTCTGTGGGCTATACACTGCCCTTTTTCTCACACATTTTTTGGTTGAAAAATTTTCTGTTTCCTATGACCATTTCGAGGCTGCAGCTGAGCTAGTTTGCGCCTCGAATATGCTGAAACAGAATATCTAGCTCGAGATGTGTGAATTAAGGTTTTCACAAGGTTGTGGGTGTGTAGTTCTGTGGGCTATACACTGCCCTTTTTCTCACACATTTTTTGGTTGAAAAATTTTCTGTTTCCTATGACCACTTCGAGGCTGCAGCTGAGCTAGTTTGCGCCTCAAATATGCTGAAATAGAATATCTAGCTCGAGATGAGTGAATTAAGGATTTCACAAGATTGTGGGTATCTAGTTCTGTGGGCTATACACTGCCATTTTTCTCACACATTTTTTGGTTGAAAAATGTTCTGTTTCCTATGGCCATTTCGAGGCTGCAGCTGAGCTAGTTTGCGCCTCGAATATGCTGAAACAGAATATCTAGCTCGAGATGTGTGAATTAAGGATTTCACAAGGTTGTGGGTGTGTAGTTCTGTGGGCTATACACTGCCCTTTTTCTCACAAATTTTTTGGTTGAAAAATTTTCTGTTTCCTATGACCACTTCGAGGCTGCAGCTGAGCTAGTTTGCGAATCGAATATGGTGAAATAGAATATCTAGCTCGAGATGAGTGAATTAAGGATTTCACAAGATTGTGGGTGTCTAGTTCTGTGGGCTATACACTGCCCTTTTTCTCACACATTTTTTGGTTGAAAAATTTTCTGTTTCCTATCACCATTTCGAGGCTGCAGCTGAGCTAGTTTGCGCCTCGAATATGCTGAAACAGAATATCTAGCTCGAGATGAGTGAATTAAGGATTTCACAAGATTGTGGGTGTCTAGTTCTGTGGGCTATACACTGCCCTTTTCCTCACACATTTTTTGGTTGAAAAATTTTCTGTTTTATATCACCATTTCGAGGCTGCAGCTGAGCTAGTTTGCGCCTCGAATATGCTGAAACAGAATATCTAGCTCGAGATGTGTGAATTAAGGATTTCACAAGATTGTGGGTGTCTAGTTCTGTGGGCTATACACTGCCCTTTTTCTCACACATTTTTTGGTTGAAAAATTTTCTGTTTCCTATCACCATTTCGAGGCTGCAGCTGAGCTAGTTTGCGCCTCGAATATGCTGAAACAGAATATCTAGCTCGAGATGTGTGAATTAAGGATTTCACAAGATTGTGGGTGTCTAGTTCTGTGGGCTATACACTGCCCTTTTCCTCACACATTTTTTGGTTGAAAAATTTTCTGTTTTATATCACCATTTCGAGGCTGCAGCTGAGCTAGTTTGCGCCTCGAATATGCTGAAACAGAATATCTAGCTCGAGATGAGTGAATCAAGGATTTCACAAGATTGTGGGAGTCTAGTTCTGTGGGCTATACACTGCCCTTTTTCTCACACATTTTTTGGTTGAAAAATTTTCTGTTTCCTATCACCATTTCGAGGCTGCAGCTGAGCTAGTTTGCGCCTCGAATATGCTGAAACAGAATATCTAGCTCGAGATGTGTGAATTAAGGATTTCACAAGATTGTGGGAGTCTAGTTCTGTGGGCTATACACTGCCCTTTTTCTCACACATTTTTTGGTTCAAAAATTTTGTGTTTCCTATGACCATTTCGAGGCTGCAGCTGAGCTAGTTTGCGCCTCGAATATGCTGAAACAGAATATCTAGCTCGAGATGTGTGAATTAAGGATTTCACAAGATTGTGGGAGTCTAGTTCTGTGGGCTATACACTGCCCTTTTTCTCACACATTTTTTGGTTCAAAAATTTTGTGTTTCCTATGACCATTTCGAGGCTGCAGCTGAGCTAGTTTGCGCCTCGAATATGCTGAAACAGAATATCTAGCTCGAGATGTGTGAATTAAGGATTTCACAAGATTGTGGGAGTCTAGTTCTGTGGGCTATACACTGCCCTTTTTCTCACACATTTTTTGGTTAAAAATTTCTGTTTCCTATGACCATATCGAGGCTGCAGCTGAGCTAGTTTGCGCCTCGAATATGCTGAAACAGAATATCTAGCTCGAGATGTGTGAATTAAGGATTTCACAAGATTGTGGGAGTCTAGTTCTGTGGGCTATACGCTGCCATTTTTCTCACACATTTTTTGGTTGAAAAATTTTCTGTTTTATATTACCATTTCGAGGCTGCAGGTGAGCTAGTTTGCGCCTCGAATATGATGAAACAGAATATCTAGCTCGAGATGTGTGAATTAAGGATTTCACAAGATTGTGGGAGTCTAGTTCTGTGGGCTATACACTGCCATTTTTCTCACACATTTTTTGGTTGAAAAATGTTCTGTTTCCTATGGCCATTTCGAAGCTGCAGGTGAGCTAGTTTGCGCCTCGAATATGCTGAAACAGAATATCTAGCTCGAGATGTGTGAATTAAGGATTTCACAAGGTTGTGGGTGTCTAGTTCTGTGGGCTATACACTGCCCTTTTTCCCACACAATTTTTGGTTGAAAAATGTTCTGTTTCCTATGGCCATTTCGAGGCTGCAGCTGAGCTAGTTTGCGCCTCGAATATGCTGAAACAGAATATCTAGCTCGAGATGTGTGAATTAAGGATTTCACAAGGTTGTGGGTGTCTAGTTCTGTGGGCTATACACTGCCCTTTTTCCCACACAATTTTTGGTTGAAAAATGTTCTGTTTCCTATGGCCATTTCGAGGCTGCAGCTGAGCTAGTTTGCGCCTCGAATATGCTGAAACAGAATGTCTAGCTCGAGATATGTGAATTAAGGATTTCACAAGATTGTGGGTGTCTAGCTCGGTGGGCTATACACTGCCCTTTTTCTCACACATTTTTTGGTTGAAAAATTTTCTGTTTCCTATGGCCATTTCGAGGCTGCAGCTGAGCTAGTTTGCGCCTCGAATATGCTGAAACAGAATATCTAGCTCGAGATGTGTGAATTAAGGATTTCACAAGGTTGTGGGTGTGTAGTTCTGTGGGCTATACACTGCCCTTTTTCTCACAAATTTTTTGGTTGAAAAATTTTCGGTTTCCTATGGCCATTTCGAGGCTGCAGCTGAGCTAGTTTGCGCCTCGAATATGCTGAAACAGAATATCTAGCTCGAGATGAGTGAATCAAGGATTTCACAAGATTGTGGGAGTCTAGTTCTGTAGGCTATACACTGCCCTTTTTCTCACACATTTTTTGGTTGAAAAATGTTCTGTTTCCTATGGCCATTTCGAGGCTGCAGCTGAGCTAGTTTGCGCCTCGAATATGCTGAAACAGAATATCTAGCTCGAGATGTGTGAATTAAGGATTTCACAAGGTTGTGGGTGTGTAGTTCTGTGGGCTATACACTGCCCTTTTTCTCACACATTTTTTGGTTGAAAAATTTTCTGTTTCCTATGGCCATTTCGAGGCTGCAGCTGAGCTAGTTTGCGCCTCGAATATGCTGAAACAGAATATCCAGCTCGAGATGAGTGAATTAAGGATTTCACAAGATTGTGGGTGTCTAGTTCTGTGGGCTATACACAGCCATTTTTCTCACATATTTTTTGGTTGAAAAATGTTCTGTTTCCTATGGCCATTTCGAAGCTGCAGGTGAGCTAGTTTGCGCCTCGAATATGCTGAAACAGAATATCTAGCTCGAGATGTGTGAATTAAGGATTTCACAAGGTTGTGGGTGTCTAGTTCTGTGGGCTATACACTGCCCTTTTTCCCACACAATTTTTGGTTGAAAAATTTTCTGTTTCCTATGGCCATTTCGAGGCTGCAGCTGAGCTAGTTTGCGCCTCGAATATGCTGAAACAGAATATCTAGCTCGAGATGAGTGAATCAAGGATTTCACAAGATTGTGGGAGTCTAGTTCTGTAGGCTATACACTGCCATTTTTCTCACACATTTTTTGGTTGAAAAATGTTCTGTTTCCTATGGCCATTTCGAAGCTGCAGGTGAGCTAGTTTGCGCCTCGAATATGCTGAAACAGAATATCTAGCTCGAGATGTGTGAATTAAGGATTTCACAAGATTGTGGGAGTCTAGTTCTGTGGGCTATACACTGCCATTTTTCTCACACATTTTTTGGTTGAAAAATGTTCTGTTTCCTATGGCCATTTCGAAGCTGCAGGTGAGCTAGTTTGCGCCTCGAATATGCTGAAACAGAATATCTAGCTCGAGATGTGTGAATTAAGGATTTCACAAGATTGTGGGAGTCTAGTTCTGTGGGCTATACACTGCCATTTTTCTCACACATTTTTTGGTTGAAAAATGTTCTGTTTCCTATGGCCATTTCGAAGCTGCAGGTGAGCTAGTTTGCGCCTCGAATATGCTGAAACAGAATATCTAGCTCGAGATGTGTGAATTAAGGATTTCACAAGGTTGTGGGTGTCTAGTTCTGTGGGCTATACACTGCCCTTCTTCCCACACAATTTTTGGTTAAAAAATGTTCTGTTTCCTATGGCCATTTCGAGGCTGCAGCTGAGCTAGTTTGCGCCTCGAATATGCTGAAACAGAATATCTAGCTCGAGATGTGTGAATTAAGGATTTCACAAGGTTGTGGGTGTCTAGTTCTGTGGGCTATACACTGCCCTTTTTCCCACACAATTTTTGGTTGAAAAATTTTCTGTTTCCTATGGCCATTTCGAGGCTGCAGCTGAGCTAGTTTGCGCCTCGAATATGCTGAAACAGAATATCTAGCTCGAGATGTGTGAATTAAGGATTTCACAAGGTTGTGGGTGTCTAGTTCTGTGGGCTATACACTGCCCTTTTTCCCACACAATTTTTGGTTGAAAAATTTTCTGTTTCCTATGGCCATTTCGAGGCTGCAGCTGAGCTAGTTTGCGCCTCGAATATGCTGAAACAGAATATCTAGCTCGAGATGTGTGAATTAAGGATTTCACAAGGTTGTGGGTGTGTAGTTCTGTGGGCTATACACCACCCTTTTTCTCACACATTTTTTGGTTGAAAAATTTTCTGTTTCCTATGACCACTTCGAGGCTGCAGCTGAGCTAGTTTGCGCCTCGAATATGCTGAAACAGAATATCTAGCTCGAGATGCGTGAATTAAGGATTTCACAAGATTGTGGGTGTCTAGTTCTGTGGGCTATACACCACCCTTTTTCTCACACATTTTTTGGTTGAAAAATTTTCTGTTTCCTATGACCACTTCGAGGCTGCAGCTGAGCTAGTTTGCGCCTCGAATATGCTGAAACAGAATATCTAGCTCGAGATGCGTGAATTAAGGATTTCACAAGATTGTGGGTGTCTAGTTCTGTGGGCTATACACCACCCTTTTTCTCACACATTTTTTGGTTGAAAAATTTTCTGTTTCCTATGGCCATTTCGAGGCTGCAGCTGAGCTAGTTTGCGCCTCGAATATGCTGAAACAGAATATCCAGCTCGAGATGAGTGAATTAAGGATTTCACAAGATTGTGGGTGTCTAGTTCTGTGGGCTATACACAGCCATTTTTCTCACATATTTTTTGGTTGAAAAATGTTCTGTTTCCTATGGCCATTTCGAAGCTGCAGGTGAGCTAGTTTGCGCCTCGAATATGCTGAAACAGAATATCTAGCTCGAGATGTGTGAATTAAGGATTTCACAAGGTTGTGGGTGTCTAGTTCTGTGGGCTATACACTGCCCTTTTTCCCACACAATTTTTGGTTGAAAAATTTTCTGTTTCCTATGGCCATTTCGAGGCTGCAGCTGAGCTAGTTTGCGCCTCGAATATGCTGAAACAGAATATCTAGCTCGAGATGAGTGAATCAAGGATTTCACAAGATTGTGGGAGTCTAGTTCTGTAGGCTATACACTGCCATTTTTCTCACACATTTTTTGGTTGAAAAATGTTCTGTTTCCTATGGCCATTTCGAAGCTGCAGGTGAGCTAGTTTGCGCCTCGAATATGCTGAAACAGAATATCTAGCTCGAGATGTGTGAATTAAGGATTTCACAAGATTGTGGGAGTCTAGTTCTGTGGGCTATACACTGCCATTTTTCTCACACATTTTTTGGTTGAAAAATGTTCTGTTTCCTATGGCCATTTCGAAGCTGCAGGTGAGCTAGTTTGCGCCTCGAATATGCTGAAACAGAATATCTAGCTCGAGATGTGTGAATTAAGGATTTCACAAGATTGTGGGAGTCTAGTTCTGTGGGCTATACACTGCCATTTTTCTCACACATTTTTTGGTTGAAAAATGTTCTGTTTCCTATGGCCATTTCGAAGCTGCAGGTGAGCTAGTTTGCGCCTCGAATATGCTGAAACAGAATATCTAGCTCGAGATGTGTGAATTAAGGATTTCACAAGGTTGTGGGTGTCTAGTTCTGTGGGCTATACACTGCCCTTCTTCCCACACAATTTTTGGTTAAAAAATGTTCTGTTTCCTATGGCCATTTCGAGGCTGCAGCTGAGCTAGTTTGCGCCTCGAATATGCTGAAACAGAATATCTAGCTCGAGATGTGTGAATTAAGGATTTCACAAGGTTGTGGGTGTCTAGTTCTGTGGGCTATACACTGCCCTTTTTCCCACACAATTTTTGGTTGAAAAATTTTCTGTTTCCTATGGCCATTTCGAGGCTGCAGCTGAGCTAGTTTGCGCCTCGAATATGCTGAAACAGAATATCTAGCTCGAGATGTGTGAATTAAGGATTTCACAAGGTTGTGGGTGTCTAGTTCTGTGGGCTATACACTGCCCTTTTTCCCACACAATTTTTGGTTGAAAAATTTTCTGTTTCCTATGGCCATTTCGAGGCTGCAGCTGAGCTAGTTTGCGCCTCGAATATGCTGAAACAGAATATCTAGCTCGAGATGTGTGAATTAAGGATTTCACAAGGTTGTGGGTGTGTAGTTCTGTGGGCTATACACCACCCTTTTTCTCACACATTTTTTGGTTGAAAAATTTTCTGTTTCCTATGACCACTTCGAGGCTGCAGCTGAGCTAGTTTGCGCCTCGAATATGCTGAAACAGAATATCTAGCTCGAGATGCGTGAATTAAGGATTTCACAAGATTGTGGGTGTCTAGTTCTGTGGGCTATACACCACCCTTTTTCTCACACATTTTTTGGTTGAAAAATTTTCTGTTTCCTATGACCACTTCGAGGCTGCAGCTGAGCTAGTTTGCGCCTCGAATATGCTGAAACAGAATATCTAGCTCGAGATGTGTGAATTAAGGATTTCACAAGGTTGTGGGTGTGTAGTTCTGTGGGCTATACACCACCCTTTTTCTCACACATTTTTTGGTTGAAAAATTTTCTGTTTCCTATGACCACTTCGAGGCTGCAGCTGAGCTAGTTTGCGCCTCGAATATGCTGAAACAGAATATCTAGCTCGAGATGCGTGAATTAAGGATTTCACAAGATTGTGGGTGTCTAGTTCTGTGGGCTATACACCACCCTTTTTCTCACACATTTTTTGGTTGAAAAATTTTCTGTTTCCTATGACCACTTCGAGGCTGCAGCTGAGCTAGTTTGCGCCTCGAATATGCTGAAACAGAATATCTAGCTCGAGATGTGTGAATTAAGGATTTCACAAGGTTGTGGGTGTGTAGTTCTGTGGGCTATACACCACCCTTTTTCTCACACATTTTTTGGTTGAAAAATTTTCTGTTTCCTATGACCACTTCGAGGCTGCAGCTGAGCTAGTTTGCGCCTCGAATATGCTGAAACAGAATATCTAGCTCGAGATGCGTGAATTAAGGATTTCACAAGATTGTGGGTGTCTAGTTCTGTGGGCTATACACCACCCTTTTTCTCACACATTTTTTGGTTGAAAAATTTTCTGTTTCCTATGACCACTTCGAGGCTGCAGCTGAGCTAGTTTGCGCCTCGAATATGCTGAAACAGAATATCTAGCTCGAGATGCGTGAATTAAGGATTTCACAAGATTGTGGGTGTCTAGTTCTGTGGGCTATACACCACCCTTTTTCTCACACATTTTTTGGTTGAAAAATTTTCTGTTTCCTATGACCACTTCGAGGCTGCAGCTGAGCTAGTTTGCGCCTCGAATATGCTGAAACAGAATATCTAGCTCGAGATGAGTGAATCAAGGATTTCACAAGATTGTGGGAGTCTAGTTCTGTAGGCTATACACTGCCATTTTTCTCACACATTTTTTGGTTGAAAAATTTTCTGTTTTATATTACCATTTCGAGGCTGCAGGTGAGCTAGTTTGCGCCTCGAATATGCTGAAACAGAATATCTAGCTCGAGATGTGTGAATTAAGGATTTCACAAGATTGTGGGAGTCTAGTTCTGTGGGCTATACACTGCCATTTTTCTCACACATTTTTTGGTTGAAAAATGTTCTGTTTCCTATGGCCATTTCGAAGCTGCAGGTGAGCTAGTTTGCGCCTCGAATATGCTGAAACAGAATATCTAGCTCGAGATGTGTGAATTAAGGATTTCACAAGGTTGTGGGTGTCTAGTTCTGTGGGCTATACACTGCCCTTCTTCCCACACAATTTTTGGTTAAAAAATGTTCTGTTTCCTATGGCCATTTCGAGGCTGCAGCTGAGCTAGTTTGCGCCTCGAATATGCTGAAACAGAATATCTAGCTCGAGATGTGTGAATTAAGGATTTCACAAGGTTGTGGGTGTCTAGTTCTGTGGGCTATACACTGCCCTTTTTCCCACACAATTTTTGGTTGAAAAATTTTCTGTTTCCTATGGCCATTTCGAGGCTGCAGCTGAGCTAGTTTGCGCCTCGAATATGCTGAAACAGAATATCTAGCTCGAGATGTGTGAATTAAGGATTTCACAAGGTTGTGGGTGTCTAGTTCTGTGGGCTATACACTGCCCTTTTTCCCACACAATTTTTGGTTGAAAAATTTTCTGTTTCCTATGGCCATTTCGAGGCTGCAGCTGAGCTAGTTTGCGCCTCGAATATGCTGAAACAGAATATCTAGCTCGAGATGTGTGAATTAAGGATTTCACAAGGTTGTGGGTGTGTAGTTCTGTGGGCTATACACCACCCTTTTTCTCACACATTTTTTGGTTGAAAAATTTTCTGTTTCCTATGACCACTTCGAGGCTGCAGCTGAGCTAGTTTGCGCCTCGAATATGCTGAAACAGAATATCTAGCTCGAGATGCGTGAATTAAGGATTTCACAAGATTGTGGGTGTCTAGTTCTGTGGGCTATACACCACCCTTTTTCTCACACATTTTTTGGTTGAAAAATTTTCTGTTTCCTATGACCACTTCGAGGCTGCAGCTGAGCTAGTTTGCGCCTCGAATATGCTGAAACAGAATATCTAGCTCGAGATGTGTGAATTAAGGATTTCACAAGGTTGTGGGTGTGTAGTTCTGTGGGCTATACACCACCCTTTTTCTCACACATTTTTTGGTTGAAAAATTTTCTGTTTCCTATGACCACTTCGAGGCTGCAGCTGAGCTAGTTTGCGCCTCGAATATGCTGAAACAGAATATCTAGCTCGAGATGCGTGAATTAAGGATTTCACAAGATTGTGGGTGTCTAGTTCTGTGGGCTATACACCACCCTTTTTCTCACACATTTTTTGGTTGAAAAATTTTCTGTTTCCTATGACCACTTCGAGGCTGCAGCTGAGCTAGTTTGCGCCTCGAATATGCTGAAACAGAATATCTAGCTCGAGATGTGTGAATTAAGGATTTCACAAGGTTGTGGGTGTGTAGTTCTGTGGGCTATACACCACCCTTTTTCTCACACATTTTTTGGTTGAAAAATTTTCTGTTTCCTATGACCACTTCGAGGCTGCAGCTGAGCTAGTTTGCGCCTCGAATATGCTGAAACAGAATATCTAGCTCGAGATGCGTGAATTAAGGATTTCACAAGATTGTGGGTGTCTAGTTCTGTGGGCTATACACTGCCCTTTTTCCCACACAATTTTTGGTTGAAAAATTTTCTGTTTCCTATGGCCATTTCGAGGCTGCAGCTGAGCTAGTTTGCGCCTCGAATATGCTGAAACAGAATATCTAGCTCGAGATGTGTGAATTAAGGATTTCACAAGGTTGTGGGTGTGTAGTTCTGTGGGCTATACACCACCCTTTTTCTCACACATTTTTTGGTTGAAAAATTTTCTGTTTCCTATGACCACTTCGAGGCTGCAGCTGAGCTAGTTTGCGCCTCGAATATGCTGAAACAGAATATCTAGCTCGAGATGCGTGAATTAAGGATTTCACAAGATTGTGGGTGTCTAGTTCTGTGGGCTATACACCACCCTTTTTCTCACACATTTTTTGGTTGAAAAATTTTCTGTTTCCTATGACCACTTCGAGGCTGCAGCTGAGCTAGTTTGCGCCTCGAATATGCTGAAACAGAATATCTAGCTCGAGATGTGTGAATTAAGGATTTCACAAGGTTGTGGGTGTCTAGTTCTGTGGGCTATACACTGCCCTTCTTCCCACACAATTTTTGGTTAAAAAATGTTCTGTTTCCTATGGCCATTTCGAGGCTGCAGCTGAGCTAGTTTGCGCCTCGAATATGCTGAAACAGAATATCTAGCTCGAGATGTGTGAATTAAGGATTTCACAAGATTGTGGGAGTCTAGTTCTGTGGGCTATACACTGCCATTTTTCTCACACATTTTTTGGTTGAAAAATGTTCTGTTTCCTATGGCCATTTCGAAGCTGCAGGTGAGCTAGTTTGCGCCTCGAATATGCTGAAACAGAATATCTAGCTCGAGATGTGTGAATTAAGGATTTCACAAGGTTGTGGGTGTCTAGTTCTGTGGGCTATACACTGCCCTTCTTCCCACACAATTTTTGGTTAAAAAATGTTCTGTTTCCTATGGCCATTTCGAGGCTGCAGCTGAGCTAGTTTGCGCCTCGAATATGCTGAAACAGAATATCTAGCTCGAGATGTGTGAATTAAGGATTTCACAAGGTTGTGGGTGTCTAGTTCTGTGGGCTATACACTGCCCTTTTTCCCACACAATTTTTGGTTGAAAAATTTTCTGTTTCCTATGGCCATTTCGAGGCTGCAGCTGAGCTAGTTTGCGCCTCGAATATGCGGAAACAGAATATCTAGCTCGAGATGTGTGAATTAAGGATTTCACAAGGTTGTGGGTGTGTAGTTCTGTGGGCTATACACCACCCTTTTTCTCACACATTTTTTGGTTGAAAAATTTTCTGTTTCCTATGACCACTTCGAGGCTGCAGCTGAGCTAGTTTGCGCCTCGAATATGCTGAAACAGAATATCTAGCTCGAGATGCGTGAATTAAGGATTTCACAAGATTGTGGGTGTCTAGTTCTGTGGGCTATACACCACCCTTTTTCTCACACATTTTTTGGTTGAAAAATTTTCTGTTTCCTATGACCACTTCGAGGCTGCAGCTGAGCTAGTTTGCGCCTCGAATATGCTGAAACAGAATATCTAGCTCGAGATGTGTGAATTAAGGATTTCACAAGGTTGTGGGTGTGTAGTTCTGTGGGCTATACACCACCCTTTTTCTCACACATTTTTTGGTTGAAAAATTTTCTGTTTCCTATGACCACTTCGAGGCTGCAGCTGAGCTAGTTTGCGCCTCGAATATGCTGAAACAGAATATCTAGCTCGAGATGCGTGAATTAAGGATTTCACAAGATTGTGGGTGTCTAGTTCTGTGGGCTATACACCACCCTTTTTCTCACACATTTTTTGGTTGAAAAATTTTCTGTTTCCTATGACCACTTCGAGGCTGCAGCTGAGCTAGTTTGCGCCTCGAATATGCTGAAACAGAATATCTAGCTCGAGATGTGTGAATTAAGGATTTCACAAGGTTGTGGGTGTGTAGTTCTGTGGGCTATACACCACCCTTTTTCTCACACATTTTTTGGTTGAAAAATTTTCTGTTTCCTATGACCACTTCGAGGCTGCAGCTGAGCTAGTTTGCGCCTCGAATATGCTGAAACAGAATATCTAGCTCGAGATGCGTGAATTAAGGATTTCACAAGATTGTGGGTGTCTAGTTCTGTGGGCTATACACTGCCCTTTTTCCCACACAATTTTTGGTTGAAAAATTTTCTGTTTCCTATGGCCATTTCGAGGCTGCAGCTGAGCTAGTTTGCGCCTCGAATATGCTGAAACAGAATATCTAGCTCGAGATGTGTGAATTAAGGATTTCACAAGGTTGTGGGTGTGTAGTTCTGTGGGCTATACACCACCCTTTTTCTCACACATTTTTTGGTTGAAAAATTTTCTGTTTCCTATGACCACTTCGAGGCTGCAGCTGAGCTAGTTTGCGCCTTGAATATGCTGAAACAGAATATCTAGCTCGAGATGCGTGAATTAAGGATTTCACAAGATTGTGGGTGTCTAGTTCTGTGGGCTATACACCACCCTTTTTCTCACACATTTTTTGGTTGAAAAATTTTCTGTTTCCTATGACCACTTCGAGGCTGCAGCTGAGCTAGTTTGCGCCTCGAATATGCTGAAACAGAATATCTAGCTCGAGATGCGTGAATTAAGGATTTCACAAGGTTGTGGGTGTCTAGTTCTGTGGGCTATACACTGCCCTTTTTCCCACACAATTTTTGGTTGAAAAATTTTCTGTTTCCTATGGCCATTTCGAGGCTGCAGCTGAGCTAGTTTGCGCCTCGAATATGCTGAAACAGAATATCTAGCTCGAGATGCGTGAATTAAGGATTTCACAAGATTGTGGGTGTCTAGTTCTGTGGGCTATACACCACCCTTTTTCTCACACATTTTTTGGTTGAAAAATTTTCTGTTTCCTATGACCACTTCGAGGCTGCAGCTGAGCTAGTTTGCGCCTCGAATATGCTGAAACAGAATATCTAGCTCGAGATGCGTGAATTAAGGATTTCACAAGGTTGTGGGTGTGTAGTTCTGTGGGCTATACACTGCCATTTTTCTCACAAATTTTTTGGTTGAAAAATTTTCTGTTTCCTATGACCACTTCGAGGCTGCAGCTGAGCTAGTTTGCGCCTCGAATATGCTGAAACAGAATATCTAGCTCGAGATGAGTGAATTAAGGATTTCACAAGATTGTGGGTGCCTAGTTCTGTGGGCTATACACTGCCCTTTTTCTCACACATTTTTTTGTTCAAAAATGTTCTTATTCCTATCACCATTTCGAGGCTGCAGCTGAGCTAGTTTGCGCCTCGAATATGCTGAAATAGAATATCTAGCTCGAGATGAGTGAATTAAGGATTTCACAAGATTGTGGGTGTCTAGTTCTGTGGGCTATACACTGCCATTTTTCTCACACATTTTTTGGTTGAAAAATGTTCTGTTTCCTATGGCCATTTCGAGGCTGCAGCTGAGCTAGTTTGCGCCTCGAATATGCTGAAACAGAATATCTAGCTCGAGATGTGTGAATTAAGGATTTCACAAGGTTGTGGGTGTGTAGTTCTGTGGGCTATACACTGCCATTTTTCTCACACATTTTTTGGTTGAAAAATGTTCTGTTTCCTATGGCCATTTCGAGGCTGCAGCTGAGCTAGTTTGCGCCTCGAATATGCTGAAACAGAATATCTAGCTCGAGATGAGTGAATTAAGGATTTCACAAGATTGTGGGTGTCTAGTTCTGTGGGCTATACACTGCCATTTTTCTCACACATTTTTTGGTTGAAAAATGTTCTGTTTCCTATGGCCATTTCGAGGCTGCAGCTGAGCTAGTTTGCGCCTCGAATATGCTGAAACAGAATATCTAGCTCGAGATGAGTGAATTAAGGATTTCACAAGGTTGTGGGTGTGTAGTTCTGTGGGCTATACACTGCCATTTTTCTCACACATTTTTTGGTTGAAAAATGTTCTGTTTCCTATGGCCATTTCGAGGCTGCAGCTGAGCTAGTTTGCGCCTCGAATATGCTGAAATAGAATATCTAGCTCGAGATGAGTGAATTAAGGATTTCACAAGATTGTGGGTATCTAGTTCTGTGGGCTATACACTGCCATTTTTCTCACACATTTTTTGGTTGAAAAATGTTCTGTTTCCTATGGCCATTTCGAGGCTGCAGCTGAGCTAGTTTGCGCCTCGAATATGCTGAAACAGAATATCTAGCTCGAGATGAGTGAATTAAGGATTTCACAAGGTTGTGGGTGTGTAGTTCTGTGGGCTATACACTGCCCTTTTTCTCACACATTTTTTGGTTGAAAAATTTTCTGTTTCCTATGACCACTTCGAGGCTGCAGCTGAGCTAGTTTGCGCCTCGAATATGCTGAAACAGAATATCTAGCTCGAGATGAGTGAATTAAGGATTTCACAAGATTGTGGGTGCCTAGTTCTGTGGGCTATACACTGCCCTTTTTCTCACACATTTTTTGGTTCAAAAATTTTCTTATTCCTATCACCATTTCGAGGCTGCAGCTGAGCTAGTTTGCGCCTCAAATATGCTGAAATAGAATATCTAGCTCGAGATGAGTGAATTAAGGATTTCACAAGATTGTGGGTGTCTAGTTCTGTGGGCTATACACTGCCCTTTTTCTCACACATTTTTTGGTTGAAAAATTTTCTGTTTCCTATGGCCATTTCGAGGCTGCAGCTGAGCTAGTTTGCGCCTCGAATATGCTGAAACAGAATATCTAGCTCGAGATGAGTGAATTAAGGATTTCACAAGACTGTGGGTGCCTAGTTCTGTGGGCTATACACTGCCCTTTTTCTCACACATTTTTTGGTTCAAAAATTTTCTTATTCCTATCACCATTTCGAGGCTGCAGCTGAGCTAGTTTGCGCCTCGAATATGCTGAAATAGAATATCTAGCTCTAGATGAGTGAATTAAGGATTTCACAAGATTGTGGGTGTCTAGTTCTGTGGGCTATACACTGCCCTTTTTCTCACACATTTTTTGGTTGAAAAATTTTCTGTTTTATATCACCATTTCGAGGCTGCAGCTGAGCTAGTTTGCGCCTCGAATATGCTGAAACAGAATATCTAGCTCGAGATGTGTGAATTAAGGATTTCACAAGATTGTGGGTGTCTAGTTCTGTGGGCTATACACTGCCATTTTTCTCACACATTTTTTGGTTGAAAAATGTTCTGTTTCCTATGGACATTTCGAAGCTGCAGCTGAGCTAGTTTGCGCCTCGAATATGCTGAAACAGAATATCTAGCTCGAGATACGTGAATTAAGGATTTCACACGATTGTATGTGTCTAGTTCTGTGGGCTATACACTGCCCTTTTTCTCACAAATTTTTTGGTTGAAAAATTTTCCGTTTCCTATGGCCATTTCGAAGCTGCAGCTGAGCTAGTTTGCGCCTCGAATATGCTGAAACAGAATATCTAGCTCGAGATCGCGTGAATTAAGGATTTCACACGATTGTGGGTGTCTAGTTCTGTGGGCTATACACAGCCATTTTTCTCACACATTTTTTGGTTGAAAAATTTTCTGTTTCCTATGGCCATTTCGAGGCTGCAGCTGAGCTAGTTTGCGCCTCGAATATGCTGAAACAGAATATCTAGCTCGAGATGTGTGAATTAAGGATTTCACAAGGTTGTGGGTGTGTAGTTCTGTGGGCTATACACTGCCCTTTTTCTCACACATTTTTTGGTTGAAAAATTTTCTGTTTCCTATGACCACTTCGAGGCTGCAGCTGAGCTAGTTTGCGCCTCGAATATGCTGAAACAGAATATCTAGCTCGAGATGAGTGAATTAAGGATTTCACAAGATTGTGGGTGCCTAGTTCTGTGGGCTATACACTGCCCTTTTTCTCACACATTTTTTGGTTCAAAAATTTTCTTATTCCTATCACCATTTCGAGGCTGCAGCTGAGCTAGTTTGCGCCTCGAATATGCTGAAATAGAATATCTAGCTCGAGATGAGTGAATTAAGGATTTCACAAGATTGTGGGTGTCTAGTTCTGTGGGCTATACACTGCCCTTTTTCTCACACATTTTTTGGTTGAAAAATTTTCTGTTTTATATCACCATTTCGAGGCTGCAGCTGAGCTAGTTTGCGCCTCGAATATGCTGAAACAGAATATCTAGCTCGAGATGTGTGAATTAAGGATTTCACAAGATTGTGGGTGTCTAGTTCTGTGGGCTATACACTGCCATTTTTCTCACACATTTTTTGGTTGAAAAATGTTCTGTTTCCTATGGCCATTTCGAAGCTGCAGCTGAGCTAGTTTGCGCCTCGAATATGCTGAAACAGAATATCTAGCTCGAGATAAGTGAATTAAGGATTTCACACGATTGTATGTGTCTAGTTCTGTGGGCTATACACTGCCCTTTTTCTCACACATTTTTTGGTTGAAAAATTTTCCGTTTCCTATGGCCATTTCGAAGCTGCAGCTGAGCTAGTTTGCGCCTCGAATATGCTGAAACAGAATATCTAGCTCGAGATCGCGTGAATTAAGGATTTCACACGATTGTGGGTGTCTAGTTCTGTGGGCTATACACAGCCATTTTTCTCACACATTTTTTGGTTGAAAAATTTTCTGTTTCCTATGGCCATTTCGAGGCTGCAGCTGAGCTAGTTTGCGCCTCGAATATGCTGAAACAGAATATCAAGCTCGAGATGCGTGAATTAAGGATTTCACAAGATTGTGGGTGTCTAGTTCTGTGGGCTATACACTGCCCTTTTTCTCACACATTTTTTGGTTGAAAAATTTTCTGTTTTATATCACCATTTCGAGGCTGCAGCTGAGCTAGTTTGCGCCTCGAATATGCTGAAACAGAATATCTAGCTCGAGATGTGTGAATTAAGGATTTCACAAGATTGTGGGTGTCTAGTTCTGTGGGCTATACACTGCCCTTTTTCTCACACATTTTTTGGTTGAAAAATGTTCTGTTTTATATCACCATTTCGAGGCTGCAGCTGAGCTAGTTTGCGCCTCGAATATGCTGAAACAGAATATCTAGCTCGAGATGAGTGAATTAAGGATTTCACAAGATTGTGGGTGTCTAGTTCTGTGGGCTATACACAGCCATTTTTCTCACATATTTTTTGGTTGAAAAATTTTCTGTTTCCTATGGCCATTTCGAGGCTGCAGCTGAGCTAGTTTGCGCCTCGAATATGCTGAAACAGAATATCTAGCTCGAGATGCGTGAATTAAGGATTTCACAAGATTGTGGGTGTCTAGTTCTGTGGGCTATACACTGCCCTTTTTCTCACACATTTTTTGGTTGAAAAATTTTCTGTTTTATATCACCATTTCGAGGCTGCAGCTGAGCTAGTTTGCGCCTCGAATATGCTGAAACAGAATATCTAGCTCGAGATGTGTGAATTAAGGATTTCACAAGATTGTGGGTGTCTAGTTCTGTGGGCTATACACTGCCCTTTTTCTCACACATTTTTTGGTTGAAAAATTTTCTGTTTTATATCACCATTTCGAGGCTGCAGCTGAGCTAGTTTGCGCCTCGAATATGCTGAAACAGAATATCTAGCTCGAGATGTGTGAATTAAGGATTTCACAAGATTGTGGGTGTCTAGTTCTGTGGGCTATACACTGCCCTTTTTCTCACACATTTTTTGGTTAAAAAATTTTCTGTTTTATATCACTATTTCGAGGCTGCAGCTGAGCTAGTTTGCGCCTCGAATATGCTGAAACAGAATGTCTAGCTCGAGATATGTGAATTAAGGATTTCACAAGATTGTGGGTGTCTAGTTCTGTGGGCTATACACTGCCCTTTTTCTCACACATTTTTTGGTTGAAAAATTTTCTGTTTCCTATGGCCATTTCGAGGCTGCAGCTGAGCTAGTTTGCGCCTCGAATATGCTGAAACAGAATATCTAGCTCGATATGTGTGAATTAAGGATTTCACAAGATTGTGGGTGTCTAGTTCTGTGGGCTATACACTGCCCTTTTTCTCACACATTTTTTGGTTGAAAAATTTTCTGTTTTATATCACCATTTCGAGGCTGCAGCTGAGCTAGTTTGCGCCTCGAATATGCTGAAACAGAATATCTAGCTCGAGATGCGTGAATTAAGGATTTCACACGATTGTGGGTGTCTAGTTCTGTGGGCTATACACTGCCCTTTTTCTCACACATTTTTTGGTTGAAAAATTTTCTGTTTCCTATGGCCATTTCGAAGCTGCAGCTGAGCTAGTTTGCGCCTCGAATATGCTGAAACAGAATATCTAGCTCGAGATGTGTGAATTAAGGATTTCACAAGATTGTGGGTGTCTAGTTCTGTGGGCTATACACTGCCCTTTTTCTCACACATTTTTTGGTTCAAAAATTTTCTGTTTCCTATGGCCATTTCGAGGCTGCAGCTGAGCTAGTTTGCGCCTCGATTATGCTGCAACAGAATATCTAGCTCGAGATGCGTGAATTAAGGATTTCACACGATTGTGGGTGTCTAGTTCTGTGGGCTATACACTGCCCTTTTTCTCACACATTTTTTGGTTGAAAAATTTTCTGTTTCCTATGGCCATTTCGAAGCTGCAGCTGAGCTAGTTTGCGCCTCGAATATGCTGAAACAGAATATCTAGCTCGAGATGCGTGAATTAAGGATTTCACAAGATTGTCGGTGTCTAGTTCTGTGGGCTATACACTGCCCTTTTTCTCACACATTTTTTGGTTGAAAAATTTTCTGTTTCCTATCACCATTTCTAGGCTGCAGCTGAGCTAGTTTGCGCCTCGAATATGCTGAAACAGAATATCTAGCTCGAGATGTGTGAATTAAGGATTTCACAAGATTGTGGGTGTCTAGTTCTGTGGGCTATACACTGCCCTTTTTCTCACACATTTTTTGGTTGAAAAATTTTCTGTTTCCTATGGCCATTTCGAGGCTGCAGCTGAGCTAGTTTGCGCCTCGAATATGCTGAAACAGAATATCTAGCTCGATATGTGTGAATTAAGGATTTCACAAGATTGTGGGTGTCTAGTTCTGTGGGCTATACACTGCCCTTTTTCTCACACATTTTTTGGTTGAAAAATTTTCTGTTTTATATCACCATTTCGAGGCTGCAGCTGAGCTAGTTTGCGCCTCGAATATGCTGAAACAGAATGTCTAGCTCGAGATATGTGAATTAAGGATTTCACAAGATTGTGGGTGTCTAGTTCTGTGGGCTATACACTGCCCTTTTTCTCACACATTTTTTGGTTGAAAAATTTTCTGTTTCCTATGGCCATTTCGAGGCTGCAGCTGAGCTAGTTTGCGCCTCGAATATGCTGAAACAGAATATCTAGCTCGATATGTGTGAATTAAGGATTTCACAAGATTGTGGGTGTCTAGTTCTGTGGGCTATACACTGCCCTTTTTCTCACACATTTTTTGGTTGAAAAATTTTCTGTTTTATATCACCATTTCGAGGCTGCAGCTGAGCTAGTTTGCGCCTCGAATATGCTGAAACAGAATATCTAGCTCGAGATGTGTGAATTAAGGATTTCACAAGATTGTGGGTGTCTAGTTCTGTGGGCTATACACTGCCCTTTTTCTCACACATTTTTTGGTTGAAAAATTTTCTGTTTGATATCACCATTTCGAGGCTGCAGCTGAGCTAGTTTGCGCCTCGAATATGCTGAAACAGAATATCTAGCTCGAGATGTGTGAATTAAGGATTTCACAAGATTGTGGGTGTCTAGTTCTGTGGGCTATACACTGCCCTTTTTCTCACACATTTTTTGGTTGAAAAATTTTCTGTTTCCTATCACCATTTCTAGGCTGCAGCTGAGCTAGTTTGCGCCTCGAATATGCTGAAACAGAATATCTAGCTCGAGATGCGTGAATTAAGGATTTCACAAGATTGTGGGTGTCTAGTTCTGTGGGCTATACACTGCCCTTTTTCTCACACATTTTTTGGTTGAAAAATTTTCTGTTTTATATCACCATTTCGAGGCTGCAGCTGAGCTAGTTTGCGCCTCGAATATGCTGAAACAGAATATCTAGCTCGATATGTGTGAATTAAGGATTTCACAAGATTGTGGGTGTCTAGTTCTGTGGGCTATACACTGCCCTTTTTCTCACACATTTTTTGGTTGAAAAATTTTCTGTTTTATATCACCATTTCGAGGCTGCAGCTGAGCTAGTTTGCGCCTCGAATATGCTGAAACAGAATATCTAGCTCGAGATGTGTGAATTAAGGATTTCACAAGATTGTGGGAGTCTAGTTCTGTGGGCTATACACTGCCATTTTTCTCACACATTTTTTGGTTGAAAAATGTTCTGTTTCCTATGGCCATTTCGAAGCTGCAGATGAGCTAGTTTGCGCCTCGAATATGCTGAATCAGAATATATAGCTCGAGATGTGTGAATTAAGGATTTCACAAGGTTGTGGGTGTGTAGTTCTGTGGGCTATACACTGCCCTTTTTCTCACACATTTTTTGGTTGAAAAATTTTCTGTTTTATATCACCATTTCGAGGCTGCAGCTGAGCTAGTTTGCGCCTCGAATATGCTGAAACAGAATATCTAGCTCGAGATGTGTGAATTAAGGATTTCACAAGATTGTGGGTGTCTTGTTCTGTGGGCTATACACTCAACTTTTTCTCACACATTTTTTGGTTGAAAAATTTTCTGTTTGATATCACCATTTCGAGGCTGCAGCTGAGCTAGTTTGCGCCTCGAATATGCTGAAACAGAATATCTAGCTCGAGATGTGTGAATTAAGGATTTCACAAGATTGTGGGTGTCTAGTTCTGTGGGCTATACACTGCCCTTTTTCTCACACATTTTTTGGTTGAAAAATTTTCTGTTTCCTATCACCATTTCTAGGCTGCAGCTGAGCTAGTTTGCGCCTCGAATATGCTGAAACAGAATATCTAGCTCGAGATGTGTGAATTAAGGATTTCACAAGATTGTGGGTGTCTAGTTCTGTGGGCTATACACTGCCCTTTTTCTCACACATTTTTTGGTTGAAAAATTTTCTGTTTCCTATGACCATTTCGAGGCTGCAGCTGAGCTAGTTTGCGCCTCGAATATGCTGAAACAGAATATCTAGCTCGAGATGTGTGAATTAAGGATTTCACAAGATTGTGGGTGTCTAGTTCTGTGGGCTATACACTGCCCTTTTTCTCACACATTTTTTGGTTGAAAAATTTTCTGTTTTATATCACCATTTCGAGGCTGCAGCTGAGCTAGTTTGCGCCTCGAATATGCTGAAACAGAATATCTAGCTCGAGATGCGTGAATTAAGGATTTCACACGATTGTGGGTGTCTAGTTCTGTGGGCTATACACTGCCCTTTTTCTCACACATTTTTTGGTTGAAAAATTTTCTGTTTCCTATGGCCATTTCGAAGCTGCAGCTGAGCTAGTTTGCGCCTCGAATATGCTGAAACAGAATATCTAGCTCGAGATGCGTGAATTAAGGATTTCACAAGATTGTCGGTGTCTAGTTCTGTGGGCTATACACTGCCCTTTTTCTCACACATTTTTTGGTTGAAAAATTTTCTGTTTTATATCACCATTTCGAGGCAGCAGCTGAGCTAGTTTGCGCCTCGAATATGCTGAAACAGAATATCTAGCTCGAGATGAGTGAATCAAGGATTTCACAAGATTGTGGGAGTCTAGTTCTGTGGGCTATACACTGCCCTTTTTCTCACACATTTTTTGGTTGAAAAATTTTCTGTTTCCTATGACCATTTCGAGGCTGCAGCTGAGCTAGTTTGCGCCTCGAATATGCTGAAACAGAATATCTAGCTCGAGATGCGTGAATTAAGGATTTCACAAGATTGTGGGTGTCTAGTTCTGTGGGCTATACACTGCCCTTTTTCTCACACATTTTTTGGTTGAAAAATTTTCTGTTTCCTATGACCATTTCGAGGCTGCAGCTGAGCTAGTTTGCGCCTCGAATATGCTGAAACAGAATATCTAGCTCGAGATGTGTGAATTAAGGATTTCACAAGGTTGTGGGTGTGTAGTTCTGTGGGCTATACACTGCCCTTTTTCTCACAAAAATTTTTGGTTGAAAGATTTTTACTGTTTCCTATGACCACTTCGAGGCTGCAGGTGAGCTAGTTTGCGCCTCGAATATGCTGAAACAGAATATCTAGCTCGAGATGAGTGAATCAAGGATTTCACAAGATTGTGGGAGTCTAGTTCTGTGGGCTATACACTGCCCTTTTTCTCACACATTTTTTGGTTGAAAAATTTTCTGTTTCCTATGGCTATTTCGAGGCTGCAGCTGAGCTAGTTTGCGCCTCGAATATGCTGAAACAGAATATCTAGCAGGAGATGAGTGAATCAAGGATTTAACAAGATTGTGGGTGTCTAGTTCTGTGGGCTATACACTGCCCTTTTTCTCACACATTTTTTGGTTGAAAAATTTTCTGTTTCCTATCACCATTTCGAGGCTGCAGCTGAGCTAGTTTGCGCCTCGAATATGCTGAAACAGAATATCTAGCTCGAGATGCGTGAATTAAGGATTTCACACGATTGTGGGTGTCTAGTTCTGTGGGCTATACACTGCCCTTTTTCTCACACATTTTTTGGTTGAAAAATTTTCTGTTTCCTATCACCATTTCTAGGCTGCAGCTGAGCTAGTTTGCGCCTCGAATATGCTGAAACAGAATATCTAGCTCGAGATGCGTGAATCAAGGATTTCACAAGATTGTGGGAGTCTAGTTCTGTGGGCTATACACTGCCCTTTTTCTCACACATTTTTTGGTTGAAAAATTTTCTGTTTTATATCACCATTTCGAGGCTGCAGCTGAGCTAGTTTGCGCCTCGAATATGCTGAAACAGAATATCTAGCTCGAGATGCGTGAATTAAGGATTTCACACGATTGTGGGTGTCTAGTTCTGTGGGCTATACACTGCCCTTTTTCTCACACATTTTTTGGTTGAAAAATTTTCTGTTTCCTATGGCCATTTCGAAGCTGCAGCTGAGCTAGTTTGCGCCTCGAATATGCTGAAACAGAATATCTAGCTCGAGATGCGTGAATTAAGGATTTCACAAGATTGTCGGTGTCTAGTTCTGTGGGCTATACACTGCCCTTTTTCTCACACATTTTTTGGTTGAAAAATTTTCTGTTTTATATCACCATTTCGAGGCTGCAGCTGAGCTAGTTTGCGCCTCGAATATGCTGAAACAGAATATCTAGCTCGAGATGCGTGAATTAAGGATTTCACACGATTGTGGGTGTCTAGTTCTGTGGGCTATACACTGCCCTTTTTCTCACACATTTTTTGGTTGAAAAATTTTCTGTTTCCTATCACCATTTCTAGGCTGCAGCTGAGCTAGTTTGCGCCTCGAATATGCTGAAACAGAATATCTAGCTCGAGATGCGTGAATCAAGGATTTCACAAGATTGTGGGAGTCTAGTTCTGTGGGCTATACACTGCCCTTTTTCTCACACATTTTTTGGTTGAAAAATTTTCTGTTTTATATCACCATTTCGAGGCTGCAGCTGAGCTAGTTTGCGCCTCGAATATGCTGAAACAGAATATCTAGCTCGAGATGCGTGAATTAAGGATTTCACACGATTGTGGGTGTCTAGTTCTGTGGGCTATACACTGCCCTTTTTCTCACACATTTTTTGGTTGAAAAATTTTCTGTTTCCTATGGCCATTTCGAAGCTGCAGCTGAGCTAGTTTGCGCCTCGAATATGCTGAAACAGAATATCTAGCTCGAGATGCGTGAATTAAGGATTTCACAAGATTGTCGGTGTCTAGTTCTGTGGGCTATACACTGCCCTTTTTCTCACACATTTTTTGGTTGAAAAATTTTCTGTTTTATATCACCATTTCGAGGCTGCAGCTGAGCTAGTTTGCGCCTCGAATATGCTGAAACAGAATATCTAGCTCGAGATGTGTGAATTAAGGATTTCACAAGATTGTGGGTGTCTAGTTCTGTGGGCTATACACTGCCCTTTTTCTCACACATTTTTTGGTTGAAAAATTTTCTGTTTCCTATGGCCATTTCGAGGCTGCAGCTGAGCTAGTTTACGCCTCGAATATGCTGAAACAGAATATCTAGCCCGAGATGAGTGAATCAAGGATTTCACAAGATTGTGGGCGTCTAGTTCTGTGGGCTATACACTGCCCTTTTTCTCACACATTTTTTGGTTGAAAAATTTTCTGTTTCCTATCACCATTTCGAGGCTGCTGCTGAGCTAGTTTGCGCCTCGAATATGCTGAAACAGAATATCTAGCTCGAGATGAGGGAATCAAGGATTTCACAAGACTGTGGGAGTCTAGTTCTGTGGGCTATACACTGCCCTTTTTCTCACACATTTTTTGGTTGAAAAATTTTCTGTTTCCTATGGCCATTTCGAGGCTGCAGCTGAGCTAGTTTGCGCCTCGAATATGCTGAAGCAGAATATCTAGCTCGAGATGTGTGAATTAAGGATTTCACACGATTGTGGGTGTCTAGTTCTGTGGGCTATACACTGCCCTTTTTCTCACACATTTTTTGGTTGAAAAATTTTCTGTTTCCTATCACCATTTCTAGGCTGCAGCTGAGCTAGTTTGCGCCTCGAATATGCTGAAACAGAATATCTAGCTCGAGATGCGTGAATTAAGGATTTCACACGATTGTGGGTGTCTAGTTCTGTGGGCTATACACTGCCCTTTTTCTCACACATTTTTTGGTTGAAAAATTTTCTGTTTCCTATCACCATTTCTAGGCTGCAGCTGAGCTAGTTTGCGCCTCGAATATGCTGAAACAGAATATCTAGCTCGAGATGCGTGAATTAAGGATTTCACACGATTGTGGGTGTCTAGTTCTGTGGGCTATACACTGCCCTTTTTCTCACACATTTTTTGGTTGAAAAATTTTCTGTTTCCTATCACCATTTCTAGGCTGCAGCTGAGCTAGTTTGCGCCTCGAATATGCTGAAACAGAATATCTAGCTCGAGATGCGTGAATCAAGGATTTCACAAGATTGTGGGAGTCTAGTTCTGTGGGCTATACACTGCCCTTTTTCTCACACATTTTTTGGTTGAAAAATTTTCTGTTTTATATCACCATTTCGAGGCTGCAGCTGAGCTAGTTTGCGCCTCGAATATGCTGAAACAGAATATCTAGCTCGAGATGAGTGAATCAAGGATTTCACAAGATTGTGGGAGTCTAGTTCTGTGGGCTATACACTGCCCTTTTTCTCACACATTTTTTGGTTGAAAAATTTTCTGTTTCCTATGGCCATTTCGAGGCTGCAGCTGAGCTAGTTTGCGCCTCGAATATGCTGAAGCAGAATATCTAGCTCGAGATGTGTGAATTAAGGATTTCACAAGATTGTGGGTGTCTAGTTCTGTGGGCTATACACTGCCCTTTTTATCACACATTTTTTGGTTGAAAAATTTTCTGTTTCCTATGACCATTTCGAGGCTGCAGCTAAGCTAGTTTGCGCCTCGAATATGCTGAAACAGAATATCTAGCTCGAGATGAGTGAATTAAGGATTTCACAAGATTGTGGGTGTCTAGTTCTGTGGGCTATACACTGCCCTTTTTCTCACACATTTTTTGGTTGAAAAATTTTCTGTTTCCTATTTCCATTTCGAGGCTGCAGCTAAGCTTCCTTGCGCCTCGACTACAGAGAAACAGAATATCTGGCTGGAGATGTGTGATTTAAAATTTTCACAAGATTGTGGGTGTCCAGTTCTGTGGGCTATACACTGCCCTTTTTCTCACAAATTTTTTGGTTGAAAAATTTTCTGTTTCCTATGACCACTTCGAGGCTGCAGCTGAGCTAGTTTGCGCCTCGAATATGCTGAAATAGAATATCTAGCTCGAGATGAGTGAATTAAGGATTTCACAAGATTGTGGGTGTCTAGTTCTGTGGGCTATACACTGCCCTTTTACTCACACATTTTTTGGTTGAAAAATTTTCTGTTTCCTATGACCATTTCGAGGGTGCAGCTGAGCTAGTTTGCGCTTCGAATATGCTGAAACAGAATATCTAGCTCGAGATGAGTGAATTAAGGATTTCACAAGATTGTGGGTGTCTAGTTCTGTGGGCTATACACTGCCCATTTTCTCACACATTTTTTGGTTGAAAAATGACCATTTCAAGGCTGTAGCTGAGCTAGTTTGCGCCTCGAATATGCTGAAACAGAATATCTAGCTCGAGATGCGTGAATCAAGGATTTCACAAGATTGTGGGAGTCTAGTTCGGTGGGCTATACACTGCCCTTTTTCTCACACATTTTTTGGTTGAAAAATTTTCTGTTTCCTATGGCCATTTCGAGGCTGCAGCTGAGCTAGTTTGCGCCTCGAATATGCTGAAACAGAATATCTAGCTCGAGATGCGTGAATTAAGGATTTCACCAGGTTGTCGGTGTCTAGTTCTGTGGGCTATACACTGCCCTTTTTCTCACACATTTTTTGGTTGAAAAATTTTCTGTTTCCTATTTCCATTTCGAGGCTGCAGCTGAGCTAGTTTGAGCCTCGAATATGCTGAATCAAAATATCGAGCTCGAGATGCGTGAATCAAGGATTTCACAAGATTGTGGGAGTCTAGTTCTGTGGGCTATACACTGCCCTTTTTCTCACACATTTTTTGGTTGAAAAATTTTCTGTTTCCTATTTCCATTTCGAGGCTGCAGCTGAGCTAGTTTGCGCCTCGAATATGCTGAAACAGAGTATCTAGCTCGAGATGCGTGAATTAAGGATTTCACAAGATAGTGGGTGTCTAGTCCTGTGGGCTATACACTGCCCTTTTTCTCACAAATTTTTTGGTTGAAAAATTTTCTGTTTCCTATGGCCATTTCGAGGCTGCAGCTGAGCTAGTTTGCGCCTCGAATATGCTAAAACAGAATATCTAGCTCGAGATGCGTGAATTAAGGATTTCACAAGATTGTGGGAGTCTAGTTCTGTGGGCTATACACTGCCCTTTTTCTCACACATTTTTTGGTTGAAAAATTTTCTGTTTCCTATGACCATTTCGAGGCTGCAGCTGAGCTAGTTTGCGAATCGAATATGCTGAAATAGAATATCTAGCTCGAGATGAGTGAATTAAGGATTTCACAAGATTGTGGGTGTCTAGTTCTGTGGGCTATACACTGCCCTTTTTATCACACATTTATTGGTTGAAAAATTTTCTGTTTCCTATGACCATTTCGAGGCTGCAGCTAAGCTAGTTTGCGCCTCGAATATGCTGAAACAGAATATCTAGCTCGAGATGAGTGAATTAAGGATTTCACAAGATTGTGGGAGTCTAGTTCTGTGGGCTATACACTGCCCTTTTTATCACACATTTTTTGGTTGAAAAATTTTCTGTTTCCTATGACCATTTCGAGGCTGCAGCTAAGCTAGTTTGCGCCTCGAATATGCTGAAACAGAATATCTAGCTCGAGATGAGTGAATTAAGGATTTCACAAGATTGTGGGTGTCTAGTTCTGTGGGCTATACACTGCCCTTTTTATCACACATTTTTTGGTTGAAAAATTTTCTGTTTCCTATGACCATTTCGAGGCTGCAGCTAAGCTAGTTTGCGCCTCGAATATGCTGAAACAGAATATCTAGCTCGAGATGAGTGAATTAAGGATTTCACAAGATTGTGGGTGTCTAGTTCTGTGGGCTATACACTGCCCTTTTTCTCACACATTTTTTGGTTGAAAAATTTTCTGTTTCCTATTTCCATTTCGAGGCTGCAGCTAAGCTTCCTTGCGCCTCGACTACAGAGAAACAGAATATCTGGCTGGAGATGTGTGATTTAAAATTTTCACAAGATTGTGGGTGTCCAGTTCTGTGGGCTATACACTGCCCTTTTTCTCACAAATTTTTTGGTTGAAAAATTTTCTGTTTCCTATGACCACTTCGAGGCTGCAGCTGAGCTAGTTTGCGCCTCGAATATGCTGAAATAGAATATCTAGCTCGAGATGAGTGAATTAAGGATTTCACAAGATTGTGGGTGTCTAGTTCTGTGGGCTATACACTGCCCTTTTTCTCACACATTTTTTGGTTGAAAAATTTTCTGTTTCCTATGGCCATTTCGAGGCTGCAGCTGAGCTAGTTTGCGCCTCGAATATGCTGAAACAGAATATCTAGCTCGAGATGCGTGAATTAAGGATTTCACCAGGTTGTCGGTGTCTAGTTCTGTGGGCTATACACTGCCCTTTTTCTCACACATTTTTTGGTTGAAAAATTTTCTGTTTCCTATTTCCATTTCGAGGCTGCAGCTGAGCTAGTTTGCGCCTCGAATATGCTGAAACAGAGTATCTAGCTCGAGATGCGTGAATTAAGGATTTCACAAGATAGTGGGTGTCTAGTCCTGTGGGCTATACACTGCCCTTTTTCTCACACATTTTTTGGTTGAAAAATTTTCTGTTTCCTATGGCCATTTCGAGGCTGCAGCTGAGCTAGTTTGAGCCTCGAATATGCTGAATCAAAATATCGAGCTCGAGATGCGTGAATCAAGGATTTCACAAGATTGTGGGAGTCTAGTTCTGTGGGCTATACACTGCCCTTTTTCTCACACATTTTTTGGTTCAAAAATTTTCTGTTTCCTATGGCCATTTCGAGGCTGCAGCTGAGCTAGTTTGAGCCTCGAATATGCTGAATCAAAATATCGAGCTCGAGATGCGTGAATCAAGGATTTCACAAGATTGTGGGAGTCTAGTTCTGTGGGCTATACACTGCCCTTTTTCTCACACATTTTTTGGTTGAAAAATTTTCTGTTTCCTATTTCCATTTCGAGGCTGCAGCTGAGCTAGTTTGCGCCTCGAATATGCTGAAACAGAGTATCTAGCTCGAGATGCGTGAATTAAGGATTTCACAAGATAGTGGGTGTCTAGTCCTGTGGGCTATACACTGCCCTTTTTCTCACAAATTTTTTGGTTGAAAAATTTTCTGTTTCCTATGGCCATTTCGAGGCTGCAGCTGAGCTAGTTTGCGCCTCGAATATGCTAAAACAGAATATCTAGCTCGAGATGCGTGAATTAAGGATTTCACAAGATTGTGGGAGTCTAGTTCTGTGGGCTATACACTGCCCTTTTTCTCACACATTTTTTGGTTGAAAAATTTTCTGTTTCCTATGACCATTTCGAGGCTGCAGCTGAGCTAGTTTGCGCCTCGAATATGCTGAAGCAGAATATCTAGCTCGAGATGTGTGAATTAAAAATTTCACAAGATTGTGGGTATCTAGTTCTGTGGGCGCCCTTTTTCTCACACATTTTTTCGTTGAAAAATTTTGAGCTTCCTGTCACCATTTCGAGGCTGCAGCTGAGCTAGTTTGCGCCTCGAATATGCTGAAACAGAATATCTAGCTCGAGATGAGTGAATTAAGGATTTCACAAGATTGTGGGTGTCTAGTTCTGTGGGCTATACACTGCCCTTTTGCTAACATTTTTTGGTTGAAAAATTTTCTGTTTCCTATGACCATGTCGAGGCTGCAGCTGAGCTAGTTTGCGCCTCGAATATGCTGAAACAAAATATCTAGCTCGAGATGTGTGAATTAAGGATTTCACAAGATTGTGGGTGTCTAGTTCTGTGGGCTATACACTGCCCCTTTTCTCACACATTTTTTCGTTGAAAAATTTTCTGTTTCCCATGACCATTTCGAGGCTGCAGCTGACCTAGTTTGCGCCTCGAATATGCTGAAACAGAATATCTAGCTCGAGATGCGTGAATTAAGGATTTCACAAGATTGTGGGTGTCTAGTTCTGTGGGCTATACACTGCCCCTTTTCTCACACATTTTTTCGTTGAAAAATTTTCTGTTTCCCATGACCATTTCGAGGCTGCAGCTGACCTAGTTTGCGCCCCGAATATGCCGAAACAGAGTATCTGGCTTAAGATGTGTGAATTAAGGATTTCAGAAGATTGTGGGTGTCTAGTTCTGTGGGCTATACACTGCCCTTTTTCTCACACATTTTTTGGTTCAAAAATGTTCTGTTTCCCATTTTCATTTCGAGGCTGCAGCTAAGCCAGTTTGCGCCTGTTTCGGTTGCCGCCGTAATAGACTTAGTTGGCAATGCCCTTCAACTCCGTTAAATTGAGCTCTGAGGGATTTCCTTTGGTGGAAGTAGAAAGCACTAGATGTGTCATCACCTTGGTGTTGTCCAAAGCCTTGCATATGAAGACTCTAAGGTAATCTGTGGTAAACTGTGAGGCTGTACTTTAGTAAGGTTTTGATTTTCATGCAATAATAACACTCCTCCAATTCACTTTCTATCATTTATTTAGCTCCTCTATACAAATAAAACACTCCACTGCAATCATAGAAGCAATAATTCCAAAAAGACCCCAAATCCACCCACAATCCTTGTCAAACCGTTTAGAGCTGATCCTCGATTCCTCGCCAGTAGCGAGTCATCTCTATGGGAAATAGTTTCTTGCTTTCAATTATGTAAACCGTTCCATTCTCTTCTTTCTCCAAAGCTTGGACAATGCACCTGGATACATCAGCAGCGCTGTTAACCATTTCCAGATTGTTTGAGTCCACATTTGTTGTTTTTGTATTCACTATACTACTCACCTCTGCTTATTTAGTCTGTCCAAGATCATGTAGGACTCATCGGCCATATCATCAAAAAGTATTTTCTCTGTGAAGTTTGTAAACATATCCGTAATGGTAGCCCCTGGACATAGGATTATGAACTTGATTCCAGTCTTTTTCAAATAGTAGTCGTTCTAGAAATAGAAACCATTAGGTTCCGGTGCACTTGAAGGATCAGTTCCATACCCCTAAGCATCGAGTGAATCCTATGATCGCATGTTTGGTAGACGAATACACTGGAAGCAGAAACATTGGATCTAGTCCGACTACGGAAGACATATTCGCAATGATTCCTCCATTGCCGCCTTTCTCAAGGCTCATGTGCTTCATTGCTGCTAACGTTGAGTTGATGATACCTCCCTAAGTGATTGTGTTAAAAAAATTGAGTTGCTGTACCATAGTCCTTACCAAATTAACTTGCAGTGTCCTCTCCACATCCAAATCATTGAATATCCCAGCCACATTCACTACAACGTCTATGGAGCCGAAATTTTTCACAATCTCCTCGTAGGCCGCTTCGATTCCCTGCTTATTGGCGACATCCATTTTAATGATAAGCACTGTCTGAGCGGGATGCGCTGCTCGGATTTTTGCAATCGCTTCAAGGTTCTCCTGAATATCAATCAGGGCGACATGCTGAAAAGGACGAGATACACGCTTTAAATCCGCTCGACTTGAATTTTTTGAGGAGAACTCACCGCAGCACCACTTTTCAGAAGCTGTACGCAAACCTGGAGGCCTATGCCACTGGCGCCCCCGGTAATAACTGCATTCTTTCCACTAAAAGCCATGCTAACAGAGTAAGCGTTAGTTCGACTGTATCTGAGAGATCAAAATCGTGCACTTTTGTATACCACAGACTGAATTGAATTTGCAAGTGCAAGTCGGTTTTATACCGCCATTCGATCGAAGGGAAGATCAATTCGGAGATGAAAATCAATACACAATCACAGCGGACTTGGTTTTCAAATGAAAAAGAGAATACGGTTTGAAAAAAACCTATTACATCAGATGTTACGATATCTTGTATATCAATATGGGATTACGAGGGAACTATCTGGTTTCAAATGGGAGCGAAGCTTGCTATAGGCATGAATCTGGCATGAGGAACATAGGGCGACACTTTGGAGCACATTGTGAAAAGATTAGATTAGACTGCCTTCATCCAGAAAAGAATCCGATTTCCAACTCTTATAGCTGTCCAGGTTTGCCGCTTTGAGAAATCTCTACAAGTCATCAAGACATTTTAAGATCCTAAATGCCTAAGGGGTGGCATTCAACTCAGAGAAACTGACGGCTAATGGCGTCTTTGTCTTTCTGGGATGAGCCTGAATAAAGGTCAAGATCATTGCAACTTACAAGGATCATCGATCAAAGCAGCTCTAACCCAACTCCCACGAGTCACTTGAAGACTAACTCTAGAAAATTTTAAAGGTGGAATTGTTAACACACAGATTCTCCCCCAAAAAGCTTCTTGAAGCCACCACTCTAAGTGGTTCCCATCCTTGAACTAGATCTATCAACTATGACGAGTCCCACTAGAATCACTAAAAAGGTTAGGCAACTCTTCAATTAAGTCAAAGACTACAATTGAGAGACTTAGTAGTTCAAATCTTCTGAGATAGTTTTGAAATAACTGGACTAGAAAAGGACGGAGATTAGCCCCAGAAGTCGCAAATCGATCACCATCCTCATACTCAACAGTCGCGAAATACAGACTACCTATGGTTGGAAAAGAACCCTTCCAATGAATTGTCATTTATGTCCCTAAATACGAGGAACCCACCCACAAATGAAATCACTAAATGGCGTCAAAATTCAAACTAGAATCGTGGAGGATACTACTCAAGTATTCGGACCCTGTCCACTGGACTCATCTCACCATACCGTCATTTCAATCATCGCTTCTGAGCAAATGTGTGACAAATCTCAGAGAACTCTATACCAGATCCGCCCTCCAAAAGGTCCAACGAACTGCTTGTGTAGCACTAAACAAATTTAAACTAAAAAAATGTTAGTATGTGCTGCTAAAACAGCAGATAATAGTTAGGAGAATATTCATCCCAGATGTGCACTACAAGATTGAGTTACCTTACACACCAGATGAGATAATGATATGACGACGAGTCAGTCAAGTGATGCAGGCGTTGTACGTTCTAAGGTCTTTTATGTACAGATGTGTGTCAGATCTGTTTAATTTGTACTTTAATCACTTGCATATGTTATTTAGTTAATTAAGTTATCGATTGCAAGATCATTATACAACGGAAACACTTTAGAAGAGATTTTCTTGAGCATTGTATAGGTAACATTTCCTAAACCAGATAAAGATTCCTTGGAAGGATTGTCTTGTAAGGAGGAGTACCTCAACGTTGTTGTCATTTCATTAGCATCAGCTTTTCAAAATCTTTGATGTGAGCAGAACCTCCTGCTCTGTTCTATTCTTACTAAGAGTTTACGTTAAGCTTCTCATAGTCTGTTCTATTGCTTCCTGAGCTTCTTTCCAATCAATTCATAGGCCATATGGGGAACCACAGTGAAAAATCGCCAAAGCCTCTCGATCCAACTCATAAGTAATGTGGGGGACCACAGTGAAAGATGATCAAAGTCGATTGGTCCATCTCAAATGCAATATCTTCTCATATCTCCTCTTCCTTAGATTTTTGGGTCAAATAAGCGAAATTCAACAAACAAACCTTGTTTCCACTTACTCAGTGATTCCGCGTCCGCCATTTTCTGCCAATACACAATAGGTCTGTTCGCGTACTCTCCCAAAATAATAACTTTCTCGAAAATCTACGAAAAATAACGAAATCCTGCTCGAGAACGCAAAAATTTGGTAGTTTTTCGTAAGAGGGGACGCTCGCGAGAGAGTAAGAAATTTCTTTGGACTGATTTATGAAAACTGTCAAATCTGTCAGATACCCATAAGACATTTTTTGTTGGATTTGTATACATTTGCTTTTGACGTCTAAAAAGTGAGCAAATTTCGTACCTTTCGCGTTCGTTTACTTTGCTGTGATTTTATCTTTCTCCAAGAAAAACTTACCGCCACTCCTTGAAATTTAACAATCTACGAATTTTGGTGCAGAAAATACGCGAACAGACCTTACATTTTGGTAGAAAATATTTATGTCACCTTATTTCCTGTGGAGTAACTTAAATCCTTAAATTTTAAATCGTAGTCCAACCAAATGGTCCTAAGTTCTGCTAATTGATTTGATTGAGGCTCCTTTCCATATTTTCCGGGTCACGTTACAGTTGGTAGTCCTGAAAGTTACACTCAAAAGTTCATCATATACTTTTAAGCGAATATTTCTGCTATTTTTGCCAAATTTTTGATATTTTTCCTCGAATTGTCTTCAATTCTGACAACGCATCCTAAACCAACTGTAAGCCTTCTCACAAAAGTTCAAAAAGTAATTCAAGTTTATGAGTTTCTTTTCCAAATCCACCTTCAGTACTTAATCTCCATTTCAATTTTGGCTGTATTTTCGAACTTGTTAGTCTCTACGCAAAGTTGTTGAGCTCTTTTCCAAAAAACTGTTTCATTAGGTCAGGTTTTTACTTACTGATGTACCTATTAGGTTCTAAGATGTCAAAGTAAGCTTCAGGTCATCTTTGAAATTCTCGTTGAAGTTCCTTACAAACCATGGACTATAGCAGCCTTCACTTCACTATTATCTATCAGAAGTGTTGTCGAGTACCTATAGTTTCCGACCTAGTAGTTTCCTGCAATCGCATAAGACAGCTCTTCCAAATGTCTGACCAACAGAACAATGGGCGCATTCCGATTTCTAGGCACTACTTTCTGAGGTAAAGCCTAACAAACGAAACAGCAAATTGACTGAAAAGGTAGGTGACATTTCAAGTGTCATTCCACTTCCACCTGAAAAAAAATTGCCTTACTTTTAAGTCAAATTTGAATCTCTACACCAATCAGAAACGTTTGACTACGTAGTGCCTAGAAATCGGAACGCGGCCAATGTCGTTACAATAGGTCTGTTCCCGTAATTTTTGTTCCAAAATTCACAGATTGTCCATTTTCTGAGAGTGGGGGTAAAAAACTCTCACAGAGTTTGTACAAAAAAGTACGGAAACGCATTGAGCGCACTTTTTAGACGTCAGAAACATATGTGAGAAAAAAACAAAAAACTATCTACAAATGAATGTATTTTTCACTTGATTTTCAATGTTAAATAAGGATTTTCAAAATGTTATAACCATTTACCATTCTACAAACACACTTGTACATATTTCCTCCCTCGTTTTGTTTGAATTTAGTTTCGATAACCAAAAAAACAAACAGCAAACGTCAACTTTGACAGATTTCATAAATTTGTCTAAAGAAATCTCTTGCACTGAATTTCACAGATAGGCAAAATCGTTCACGAGAGAGGAGTACTCTCTTCTGTGAAAAACTACGAAATTCTGACGTCCGGGACAGGATTTAATCATTTTTCGTACTTTTTGGATAATACGGGAACAGACCTTATATGACGGAACTATGAATCCTGGCTTATCCTGTTGAAAACCATTGAAAGTTTTTGTTATGTTGTATCCTAAAGAATCCAAAGTCCTTACCCAGTCTCTTGCTCCAAAACACCTCATTGAAGTTCGAAATTCTTTACTTTTCCAGCCTTTAATGTTCCAATGACATTTTTGAGTACAAATGTCAACAATTTGACAACCTAGGTGCGCATAGAAAATTTCGAAAATCATTTGGAAACATTTTTTGTTTTAAGCACGAGAAAGGAAAACTTTGTTGTTTTTATATTTGTCTCTTAAAAAATACTTGCCCATTAATTACATTGATAGTTATTTTGTTTTTTCTTTTGTTTTTGATATAACTTATTACATAATGTATTTTGTTTTTTGATTACGACTTGTGGGGATGTTAAAAAATCGTCTCTGGCGGGGTGAGAAACTTTTTTTATTGATTATTTTTTTGTTTTGTCTTATAACACCCACCTACTTTTGTACGTCTAGTTGTTGGTCGAACTGCAATTAATAGATGTTAAATGTATAAGAAGGAGAATAATATTATGTACTCAAGATCCGTATAATCAAGAAGAATAAGCAGAAACAAAAGAAACCAAAAACACCGAAAAACATAACAAATACGAAATAAAACAACAAATACTTAACAATATAATTAAATATTAAGTAGCATCTTCTTTGTCTGTACATTTTGTTTTGTTTTGCTATCTTTTTTTTTGTTTGTTTGTTTAAATAAAAACGATTAGGAAGAAATATTAATATCACAAATATACGTATAATATATACTGGTACTGATGAAAAGTTTTGTGATTTTCAAGTTTCAAGAGTATGGGAGGAGGGAGAACTCCTCGTTTTGCAAATGAAAAAATTTTGAAAAGAAATAAACGCTTTTTGTTTTAATGGCTTTTATCGTACGTGTCCTTGTGCTGGTATCCAGAGACATAGCCTGACTCGTCTACAAGATTTTTGCGTCCGGAAATGCCCTTGCCCTTGCCGGAATCATCGAAACGCTCCTTGTGAGATCCAGTGTATTTTGTGGTATCAGTTAGGCGACCAACTGTGGCCGATGCCTTTCCAGCCTAAGGATGAGAACGCAAATTGTGTAGAACAGCGAAAAAAAAACAATATAGGTGAACATACAGAAACCTGCAGTACTCCAGGTGCACCGGCATTGGCAAGCTTTTTTTTGATTTCATCCAGATCGACTTTCTTAGCCTTGGCTAGGTCATCGAGGAATTTATTGTAGTCATCGAAGGAGATCTTCATGGCCTTGAATTTCTTGAAATGTATACCAGTGTCAGTTGTAGTGATCTTCTTGTCGATAACTTTGGCTTGTTTCATCCACTTATCCGATTGGGAGAGGGTGATTTGCTTGCCATCTGACTTGGTATCTCCGAATTTGGAGAAGGCCTTGAAGCTGTCACGGAGACTTGGCGCCGGCTTGGGGTCTTCTATAGCCAATTGAGCTACCTCGACTACTGGTGGTTCAGATCCATTGGTTTGAGCATCAGCCATTATTCCTCTGCAAATAGAAAGCGAAATTGGATTACAAAGTGACTCGTGGGTATAGTGCTGCGTGTTTTTGGTTAAAATTTTATTGGAAATCGTTAAGTCTGGTCTTACCTGTAAATAGCAACATGTGAATACATTTTTGTTTCGAGACTAAACCAAATAATGGTCTGAATAAGTTAAACATTAATTTTGGAGAGGAGTACCTAGTAAGCGTCGATGACAAGTTTGAGAATTAAATATTGATAGGACAGAGGGTAAATTGCCTTCGCGTGATAGTGCTGGTCGAAAAGGATGGGGAAATGTTGAACTTATTCTAAGATTTTCAATACCGTTTATGTATGTTATTAGGTAACTCAATGGGGTTACGGTCCCTTTTCCCATGCGCATCTGACCAGCAACAAACGAGGGTGAATGTGGGTCATCCAACGTCCTCAGTTAGAGGATTCAATGACGTATAGGCTGCGAATAGTCTGTCATCTACTGGAACTTATTTTCTGATACCACAAAGACTCAAGCGAAATTCAGATAGTTCGTACATTGTTAATATATTTTAGAACTAGTTTCAAGTCTCCGCAAGACTCTGAGAGGAACTCGGATATTGCTACAAGGATAATTGTCGAGACTGCTGATTGGCATGAGTCTAGTTTGCGCTTAAAAGACTGATAAGCCAGCACGATTAAAGAATAGTTAGGCTAAAGAGTCTAAACTGATAAACCCCATGTCTTGTCAACGACGGCCTTGAGCTGGCACAAAATTTGAAACGTCTGGGAGAATTTGAACGTCTTTGACTTAAACATCTTGAATGTGACATTCTTCTGTACTTACTGAGTCGGAAGGTACAATCTTAGTTTGGAAAGGATTGACAGGAAGCCCGTTCCTAGTCCACCAATCATTCATCATACCTAGTCCCATCTAGGCATTAGAACAGACAATGATTAGGTTTAACAGAACTGAGCGGTAGAACTATTGAAAGTGCACAGCAAGGAGTCAACCACCATGCACCTTTGGTTACAGAATGTCACTATGTGAACATCCAGTGTTGGACCCCCTGTAATCTGACAAACTTTACTAATCGGGGAATCCCTGAAATATGTAAAAAAAAAACAATAAATATTTGGCTCAAGAAGTCTTTTGCGAGAACGCCACATCCGTGTCATGATAGTTGTACACTCGAATGTTTGTCAGGCTCTTGCGAGAGTTGGGCCGGCAAAGTAAGTGCTGTCTGGGGCAAAATGCCTGAGAAGTATATTGCTATCCCAAAAGTTACCAATAATACAAGTTTAATGTCCAAAGGTGCATGGGACAAGGCTCGTAAGTAGTAATCTTCAAGCAACATTGGCTGAATTATGATAGACTATAACATCCCACCTCAAGTGCATTCTCAGATTATGTAAACCATCAGTTGTGCCTCCTTTTCCATAGATTAATGAACAAAGAGTCCAATGTCGTTCAATGGAGAATGAATCAAGCACAGCTGGGAGTCTAGATCGTTCAGACCCTTGGGATGCCTCCAATGAGAAATACGACATGCTAAAGAATCACTAATGCAATCAGGACTAAGTCGCCCGAGGAAAACTTGGCGTACACCCATCGAGGAGGAATGTAGATACACTGATTTAGAGAGGATCGTAAACGATCAGATAGATAGTCCGTGAGGTCTTCCCGAACTTCTCCAAATACACGGGTTCATCTGTACAGAGGTTTGAGGATATTTCAATTACCAACTCAACAAGACTCGAGAAAAGCCTTGACTGGAGAGAACCGACTGAAATAGAGAGATTAAATCTCAACCAAAAAAAAAGTATTAAAGGGAGCAAAGCAACCGGTCTCTGGTCACCAACAAGCAAGTTACTCTCCCTGTTCAATGATTCATAAGAATGTTTACTAAACGAAGCCTTGAACTATGAATTTGTTATCGCCTTTGATTTTATGTGTCTTTTTGTATCGATACCTGCATTTGTTATAAACAATTCTTATTGGCCACCTAGTAGCTACAAGCATTCTGACAGCATTGCTCCCAAACAACGCCTTAGTTGAATGTCAAGAGATCAATTCGAATTACGATGCAATGCCGGCCGGCGGGTTTGATGATGACATCATTCAAAATATCCATAAATTCGATTCGTTAAGCTCTAAACATGCTAATTTGCAACTTATTCAGCAGAGTTAGTTAGTTTTGATTTATCGACGAACCCCTGAATTACACTCCCCTTCCTCGACAACAGACTGTTATGTAATAACACAACAAACTATGTACATATGTTTACAGTTTAGGAGCTCATTTTGTTTATCATTCACTGCGGTTGTGTTTAATCTTTATTCTCCATTGTCAATAGATTCCATTATAGTACACAGTTCGTTCGTATCGCAGTAAACACTCAAATTGTTTCGAAACTAACACGGAGACACTAATTCATTTCAAGACCGAGCACATCACTCTATCGCGCCAAGGCAATTTCCAGCATTCAATTACTAGTTCCGGAGAGCTAAAGCTTCTGTCGCACCAGACCCACCTTACTCTCAGAGTTGGTGGAATAATACTGAAGAGGGCTTTTCCAAAGTAGATTTGTGATTAGCCACGTTCACGTACTAAAAAATGTGGCAAAGATGGAAGCAATTCCACTCCGCGCTGCAGTTACGTAGCCCATAGTTTTAATCACTTGAATATCTGCCCATAGTCGAAGTACATCTCGTTCTTAGCAATCACTGGTGACTAATTGGATTGATAAAGGAATTACAAAGTGCATATGACGTCATTTGAATGATTGGAGATTAAAAGAAACGGCACAGCGGGTGCTAATCAAAAATATATTTTATTCAGGGAATTACGAAAAATAAGTTTTTGACAAATTATCGCTCTAGAAGAACTGGTTTCACTAATATAGTTATTTTTATAAGAACGATAAACAGTTCGTATTGGTTCACAGAAATATCTATCTACATATACGCTACTGTTCATTAACCTCAAAATTAGTTCTTCTACAGTTGAACCTTCAGTCTAGTGGACAAGAAAAGACCAGGCTTGTGTAGTTCATGAAGGAACTAGTTCAAAAAAGAGCTCTTAAAAGTGAACTAAATGAACTAGTTTACAATGCCATGGGTATGGATATTGTACCTTGTTTTAATATCAAACAGCACGAGAACGATTTGTTGGTCTATGTGAAAGGCATCTGACAATTTGGCCTCAATCGGACTGAATTTTATGAGCAGTGAGCTATAGTTCTTAAAGTAGAAGAACGAACTTGTTTGGCAAACAGATTTGAACTAAACTAAGCGCTCTCTGAAGAATTCTTAGTCGAATTTTCGTGTGCGAGGAGGACGAATGGAGTAGAAGATATAACTGCGAACTCTGTGAGTTGTACCAAGATGTGGATGTAGTCTATAAACTCAAAATACTGGCTCGACCATATCGAACGAATGGACAATAATGCTCCAGCAAAGAGTTTCTGAAATCACAGCACCCAGGTTTGAGACGACAAGGAAGACCGTTTTATGGACCAAGCTATCACGGATGCCAGAGCGGTTGGTCTGGAGATTGGAAGCACCGTGCCCGGGATTGAAGGGAATGGAAGGTTGGAGTGTCTCAGGCATAGGCTCTTCACGGGTTGGGAGCCCGTTAAGTAAGTAAGTAAGCCCTCTCAGGTCCCAGATCTTGTTTGGGAGAATGACTTCTCAATACCTAGCCTAGCTACATGGTTGAGATCTTCGAAGAAGTACTCGCCTAGAGTGTTCCTTCTTAAAACCGATAGGGCATGACAGGTGCACAGAAGATGGTTCACAGTTTCCTCTTGCTTCTGCAGAAATCGTTGAAGGGAACACCAAGCCTTCCGGCATGTCTCCCTAACAGACGGTACCCCGTGAGGATTCCAACTAGTTTCCTTAGGCTTGTTCTGTTCTGACGGAAATAAGTCTGCATACAATCTAGCTCTCGCCAGATTTGTTTAAAAAAGAGATATGTTCTGATATTGTACTTGAAATGTCCAAATGTCCGAATAAAATGCTTTCGCGGCCCATGTCTCCTCGAGTCAGTTGCAAGGATTCTCTAAGTACGAATGCGTACTCAAGAGCGTATTTCTTCAACAACCTTGGCGATCTGTTAAAGCCGATAGAACCAGGTGACCATATAGATGCTAAGCTGCAACAAGTACTTAGTTTTAGGAAATATCGTTGTAGATCCTTATTGTGTCTATTTGTTACAGATCCTGAAGATCTTGGTCGATTGATACGGTACGAGAGTGCCTACAATTGTCCAATGAAATTCTTGTTTTGTGAATTTAAGGGACAAATCATGACCTTGATTTAACTTGACCCACTTATGGTAAACCTCGAACTTTTAGAAGGATTAACATATTTGAATTTGTGCTTCTTTCCAAATACTGTCGTAAACACACACTTCCTGCTTCTGATAGATACACAAGTACTCTTAATCCTCCTCCTGCTGCAATGTAAAAAATATTGGCACAGACGATTAGATCGATTTTTTTTTTGTGAAAAGGATTCCCTGACTGTACATCCTTCAAACACAATGGATACGACATCTTCAAGTCTAGGACGCACAAATATGTACGTAGAAGCATAAATCGTTAACCAATCTCAATGCCACTTCTACAGCTCCTAACCGCGTTCAATTGAAAAGAAATAAATGACAAGCATCACTGCTCAACGTGTATCCCACAAATCACTCTTTTTATAGAATTTTTTTTCCTTAATCACCGTCGCATTAAATTTAACTCAATAAATTAATTAATTATACGAGTACCTCGTTCGTTATTGCTGAATTAACCACACACAGCAGCTATAAAAGCAATTTGCATCCACAATTTAGCCTTTATTGTCGGATACGAGCAGCGGCTGGACGGATAAAATATCTCTTAACGGTTACAAGCCGTAGAGAAGCCATACAGATACGAATACGGGCCATAAGGAGTTCGTAACCTCTGGGACTGGTTTACTGCACTCGTGCGGCATGCTGGACGACACATCCTTGTTCGCATTAACAGCAACTGATAACCGGATCCAATTAAATTGTGATTTTCAATCCGCCACACTGACAAGATGCTTTGTTAGCCACCACTGGGTGTGTGCCTGTCTTTGGGGCAGGTCAACAGAGCTGGGGCTTGTGGCTCCTTCTTAATCGATTCGACGATTGACGAATACATTTTTGTGTCTGTTTTCTGTCTGAAGAGTCGTGTGTAGTGAGAAAGGACTACTTTAAGGGCGCAACTCATTAGGAAATATTGCGATGCAGATGGCGGGTTTTTATTTTGAAAAATAGCCAGTAATCAGATAGCAATCATCTCTGACATTGTTTATACCGCAAAACAGCATGGAACAGAGGTAAGGGTTCTCCATGGAGTCATTATTTGCACCATGGGAGGTCCTTGTGATTAATTCATTGAGGAGGATGAGAAATTGGAACATGATAGCAGGAGTAGTAGTAGTGGTCTACACTTGAATAGAATTGATAGTTCCAATTAGTTTTCTGCTTCATTAAAAGCCTCTCACGACTATAGGACTATGACCACATTTATTCAAGGTCATCAGAAGATGTATGCAGGAATCGTGAAACAATGGACGCACATCTTTGACATAGTGTGGCACTTGTAGTTTTTGTTGAGGAAAGAGAAAAGTACTAAAAGTCCTAGCCTATAGCTTGACTTGATAATCCTAGTATCAGTGTTACTACTAGGTATGAACTACTTGCTTTCCCTACCCTGGAGGGCTAAAAACTACATAACTAGACCATAGAAATGAGAACTTCAATCGAAAATGACTGTATGGAGGAATACCAGATCATTAACAACAATCGTACTGCAAAAAGTTACTCGAACCTTGCTTCAAAATTCTAGAAAAACAACAAACAAAGCGATTTCTAAATAGTTTGCCCGACTCTGACACAAACCTTCAATAAATTTGATGAAAGAATTTTTACCAGGCAGGTAAGTTCAAGCCGTAAATCCTTTTTTTTTTCTTTTGCAAACATTTTCAATCACAGAGAACTTAATACTTAATATCCCAGTTGCTGACCCCGTTTCTGAGCCCTTTTATGGATCCTTGACGAGTTCTTAGTTTAAAACAGTATTTAAGAATACTAAGTTCTAAGGTAAGTTCATCAACCTTGCCCTTATATTTACTCTCACGGGTGGGTCAAAAGCGATGGCACTGCAGTGCATTCAAGCATTCATTCAAAACTTTGATCAACAAGCTTTGATATAACAAATTACGATTAAATTTGATTTTTTGTATAAACGCATATCTGTACATAAACATATTTGTATTTAAAATCCGCAGAAACAAATTAAAATAATTCACGTAAGTACCTACTCGTCCTAATTAAAAATAAACAAATTATTATTTCAAGTGCTGACTACAGCCACTACTGGAACATTGTGTAAATAAAACAAAGAAAACTATATTACTTCATTTTTGTGGTCATAAAACAAAATCCCATATGATATCACCGCTATTTCAGTACGAGTTTTTTTTCCGGCTAAAATCAAACAACTCTTACATCTCTGTTTTACAAATTATTTTTTGTTTTGTTTCTCAAATTTATTATGAGCGCCCCTGGGTGAAGTAGATAAAAGTACCAATTAATCATAACACAAATATTATCATTCATGAGATACATGAATACGTAGATAGATTATGAAAAATTATGAGATACTCTCGCCAGTTCAATGGAACTGTAACAATAGGAAGTGTTGTCACAATAAAATGAGAATTTATTCTTTAAAGCACGTACCTCCAATACTATGTGGCACAACTACTTAATACTAAAAGGTAACTACAATCTATCTCACGCGGGATAGGTCGGGAATAGCAATAAAATGAAAATTGACTCAATTTTCATGGTCAATTTCATAGCAATAAAATGAAATGAATATCAAGATAGAAGTCATGATGACATAATCCGATTAGATATGGGTCTGTTCTATACAAAACAAGGATTATTTTGTAATTATTTGGCATATAATATAAAAGAGAATGAAATAATGATGCAAAATGAGCCATGAAGTCTAGCTTGCATTCGTCAAGCATGAATGAATTGATTTTGTGTTGAAAATAACAAATATGATCATAAATATTTGAGTGAATGACCAGAGAGATATAAGATTTAAAGAATTTGCTATCTACCGACTCACAGATGATTTGTAAAACTTAAGCTATGTTCAGATGATTGTCAAATCTGACAGTATTGACAGGTCTGTCCGACAATATTAGGTCTGTTCGCATACTTTCTGCACCAAAGTTCGTAGATTATGACATTTCAAAGAGTGGGGGTAAAATTCTCTGCGAGAGAGGTAAAATCACAAAAAAGTAAACGAATGCGGAAACTACGAAATGTATTTGTCAATCGCGTGAACACTCTGTTGTGTCATTGTCAGACCATTTTTAGACATTGCGTTTGCAGACTCATATTGTTTATAACATCTGGCAATTGATTTGACATATTTTGGACCCATGGTACACGTGATACACATTTCCGTTGGCTCTGCTACTAAATATTTTCGTTCCAAGTTTGACATTGTTGTGTAGAAATTAATGATGGGCTAACAGTACGGGATTTACGTCGCAATTTGACTTCATTTTCGCTGGCTTCGCTTTTCAATTCAAAACGATATGAAAGAAAAAAGTTATGTGAAATTATATGACTCTGACAACGAATTTGAACGTTTTTTGTGAAGCCTGACAATGTAATGTCATTCAAATGTCAGTTCATTACCAGCAATTGTTAGGACATTTGTAGACATGACTTTTGAAATAAAAAGCTCTTGGCGACAGAAATGTGATTACTATACATATGTACATCTTCCCCAATGGATTTATAGTCCTAATAACACACCTTATTCAGAGAGATTCTATTTCGAATTTGTTTTCATTGGCAGTTGTAGTTGAAATTATAATTTCTTACAGGGAGATGGTTTCACAGACGATGAACAAGAAGTAATATTGATTTCACACCCGATACTTCTAGTTATTGCATTCATACTATACTCGTTTGACATCTGACGACTTTGATTGTTCCGTGAATGTCAGAAAGTACACGTCAGATAGCTCCAAGTACCCTTGGCTAAGCAACATATACCTACAAATGTATGTACTATGTACTGTTCTTGTCAAGCTTTAACTAGAATCTAATCGAAAGTTTAGACTGGAGACCCTTGACATTCAAGATCAATAACCAACAGCATGTGGTAAAGCATGGCACTCCTTGTTTAGTGCAGTTTGGAAGTTCCTCTTTGAAGACATTTGTGGTGAAATGAAGGACAAGTGTCTTACAACTAATTATACGTGTTTTTGTGACTTTCGCATGTTTGTCAAATCCTCACGAAAGGAATTGCCTTGAAACACTGTTTGGTGTGCTCTCCAGTACTAACAATTGAGCCGCTGTACCCACGTATATGTAGACTTGTTTCTTTTTTAGTTTAGAACAGAGTCTGAGTTGTCAAAAAAAAATGTTTCTGATTCTTGTTTAATTCTGAACGTTCAGAGCACCAAGTGCATGTTCCTTATTTCTTCAGAGAATGCTCAGAACGCGAATTATCAGCTCAGCATGAGTTGATTGAGCATCCCGAGGAAAACCCGAGCACAATGAATATGACATTCGACAGGAGGTAAAGCAGTGAAACAAACTCAAAATCAAAATCGGCAGAAAAGCAGACCATGTCTCAACTGCATGAGAAGACACAATATCATGAACCACTCCAATCACGTTATAATACCCCAAACTTTATCAGCAGGGCCAGAGTTAGACCTGATTAAAAACCGAAAGTGCTCCGCGAGAACAAGCAACAACAAGAAACACTGTTTTCCACTTAAAGTCGTAATAAAATGATGTCACTAGCAACGTTGCATAGCACCGACAGGTTCCAATCGTTATCGCTGCTATTTCTTTATATGCACTCCAAGTTAGCTATTCTTAGAGACCTTTATACACATTTATCAAAATACTTGTATTCCTCGACTGATTATCATAAATTGATCGTTTTACTCAATCGCAATCGAATAACAAACAACTCGTCATCGATAGTCCATTCAACACGTAGCCGAACCGGCTGATAAAGTGAAACCAAATTCTGACCATAAGCCCTTCAATTACTACCAAATACCTTCAATTCAACAAAAATAAATACACGGCTTAAATATTTAAAAACCAGTTATCATGGTCCGCCGTCCAAATAAAAAATGACATCATAACTTCCACCAAACAAACGAATACCTACTCTCATAGTTCACCTCTGTTCTTTTAACTTAAAAATAGGTAATGACAACATTAATTGATGTTATCGCATCTGCCTTCTATTTGTCAATAGTGTCATGTCGCAGATACAATTAATGGTCGCCCAATGTGAAGAAATCGAATTGACATTGAACTCTCAATTAGTCGGGAACCGAAAAAGAAAATCAAACGTAAAGTGTGTTCCCATCTCCAAACTGGATGGAGAAATGCCTTCCGGGGTCCGATGATTCCAAACAAATTACAACAAACAATTATGCAACATGAATTATTATTAATTTGTCTAACCATATCCAGTCGAAAGCATTGCGGAATTATGCTAATCAGTTGGGAGAGACTCACGCACACATTAGGCCCACAGGGTGTGGCCAAAGGTCTAACTAATTTATTATGTCCTCCAAACAACCACATATGTGTGCATGTAAAGTACTATCCTCAGTAGAATTAGGAAGCACGAACTTCCCTCGAAAAGGATTTCCACACATCAAGCAACTACTGGGTGACCTAAAAACGATAGGACTCCGTTCCACTGTTGTTCCAATTTTCGTTTTCACATCGCTGCCGCGAAGGAAAGAGAAGTCCTCCAGGAAAACAACTTTCCTTTTTTTTGAACTCCTTTGTGTGAACTCAACTTTCACTTGATGTAGGCTAGGTATCCGCCTGTATACATATCCTTTCAGGAAACCAACAAAATGACATCACACACGCAAGAACCCAAAGAGTATCTACGCATCTACGCGCATGATCTGTGAATTTATTAATCATCCCGCCATCGTCATCATCCGGAAGAGGATGCCAAAGATGCTCTTTACATTAAAAAAAAAACTAACAGAAAAACTTATTTATACCAACATCTAAACCCAATTTGTATCTGAATGGATGTGTGCAGTTGCATTTAGGTTAACATAAGTTTTTCCTCATTCAAGTGGCCGGAGGGGGAGAGATAAAATATCACGTATACGACCTCGATTCTGGAGAATTTCTACCCCCTCTGCTTGATTGTTTGTAAACAAATCTGTATCCGTTGTGTATCCAACTGTTACTTTTTTTTTTCTTTCGCTTTTGAGGGGTAGGCTTGTAGATACATTTTTTTTTTTCGGACAAAAAATTGAACAAAGTGTACATGGAATTCAGTGGACTTACCTTGTTTGAAATGCTTTTTTATCCAAAGATGCAACAAAGTATCTAACTGAAATCTAACACGATTCTATTGAAGGACAACTGAGACACTATGACCACCGGACCACAACGAACTAAGCAGTTGACGGATTTCAACTGAGAACAAAAAAACAAACTTAACTCAGACGAAATGAACGAATGGCGCAATTCTGCGTTGAATTTTTTCTTCGACTCACACTGGCGATAGCATTTGAATGGAATTTGTGTGTGTGGTTGTGGGTATCTGTGAAGTTTGAGTGAATTTCATTTGAGTGAAGTTAGATGGGGTAACACCCTTAGGCATTCGTAAGCTTTTTCTTGGATAGTTGACACGCATATGTACATTTGGTTGTACGTACATAAATCGAGGCTAAGGGAAGGGTGACATGCATACGCAATTCAGGAAGTCAGTGTTTGCTACATTTGGGCGTAAAAGTTGTGTGTCACACGAAAAACTTAGAGATACTTTGTTCGGCGGGTTTTTATTAATTAAGTCAGCCAGACGACTTGAGGTCACTTTTATTTTTAAAGGAATTTGTTTAATTTGATTGTCGACTTAATCCATTCAAACTTGCAGTGACTATAGCGTGAGTAGACAGATCATCACCAAACGGCTAATTGCTAAACATTATGAACTTAGTGCTGTGAGTCAAGTCTTTGCTGCGACCTTGTCGCTGAACTTGTGCAAGGAACAATTCCGTGACATAGGGGGGAATGTTTTGAGTCAATACTTCATGTACTTTCCTTTATATTTAGCTACCAGTACCCTTCACTACGGGAAAGGTAGTTTTCTAAAAATTGTAGTGTAGGGTGACCAGGTAAGAACGATGGGAAAACAAATGTAAATAAAGCAGCAACGGTGTGACCTATAAGATTGATTCTGGCTTTATTTTGAAGCTATATCCATGCCATTATGTACAAAATAGCACCGGTTTAATTTTTGGTGACTCGGTCCAATATGTGAGACGTTGCTCCGACTATAGGGTCTCAAATGTTGGCTTCGAGCTCGTGCAAGGAGGTGGGCTTGTTAGCGTAGACTAAGGACTTGACGTACCCCTAGAGAAAATAATAGAGTGGTGTCAAGTCCCATGAACGCGACGACCAATTGATGAACACTCGCCCGTCAACAATATTCTCCTTCGAGCATTGTGTCGCTTGTCCGGCACCTGGAGCCAAAAATGGGCCTCATCCGAGAAGACGATTTTTAGCCCAAAATTCGCCTAATCAACGAACTCTTTTTTAATCGAGTACTGGAAAAGATAGTGCACAGGGCAGGTGCTAACACGGAAGACACTTTCTTCAACAAATCTGTCCAGCTGCTGGGATATGTAAACGACATTGACATCATCGGTCGCTCCTTGTTCTAGATTATAGAAGGTTTTATGGCAAACGAATACCCCTTAAAGTGAATGAGAACAAAACCAAGTACCTGATATCAACAAACAAAGAAGCATCACTCCACCACCTAGAAGAAAACGTCACTATTGGTAACAGTAACTTCGGGGTAATTAAGGAGTCTACCCACCTGCACCAACGACATCCTAGTGGAGATTTGGCAAAGACTTAGCTTAGGAAACCGCTGCTACTATGGCTTTGCAAAGCAAATGGGTTGAAAACTCCTGACTCGCCAGTTCTACTATATGGAGTCGAGTGCTGGATAATAAGCAGGAAAGCAGAGCATATTTTGGCCACTTTCGAGGGAACAATTCTTCGTCGAATCTTCGGTCCCGTATGGAAGGAGAATGTATAAACGCAAGCTCTATGACTTATATGTGCATGTTGTCCAAAAAACCAAAATAAGTCGACTACATTAGAGCGGCCACATCGAGCGAATGGACAATAATGCTTGCTTCAGCAAAGAGGATCTTCGAATCTTAGCCCCCAGGTTCGAGACGACAAGAAAGACCGAACCTCCGTTTTAAGGACCAAGCTATCGCGAATCAAAGAGGGCTTGGACTGGACAACTGGAAGCAGCGTGACCGGGATGGAATTGTCCGCAGCCGTCTGTCTTCAATGCTCTCATCGGCACAGGCTTATACGGATGTGGGCCCAAATCCAACGGAAAAATAAGTCAGTTGACTCTCTGCCGATGACCCGCGTCGAATCGAGATTTCTGGGCCCTATAAGGTGGCTTCTTCATTTCGCACCAATTTCTGTCTGGTTCGTGGCTTAAGCTTGAAAAGAGTGTACTCATGGTCAGACTGAAGCCATGACGACGACCGACCTCACAACGAAATTCACGTTCGGTATTTACAACTGAGCCGGTATTTCGAATTGCCGCACGTTCGGCAAGCATGGAACGATGAATGATAGAATGACATACCGAATATTTTGACGGCTGGATGGCATATTTAACTTTGACAGCTGCTGATACATAAGAATATCTGGTCACCCTATATACATATGTAAGTCTCTCAGATGTTGAAAAGCCTTACAAACGTGAAAACTAGACTTGCAATCTGGTCAACTTGAGTTTAGATTCTTATTCCCAGCACGATTCTTCAAAAATTAAAAGTACACCAATAGCAGACCCAAATGTTTATCTCCGAATTGCATTAAGATAACATTTTATCAAATACTAATAATAACCAAACTCTTGGTCTTTCGAAAATAACTCAAAACCTTATCGAATGAAATGAAAAACAAAAAACAACACTATGCGCCACTGTTTCTAGTGGTCAGCCTTTAACAAGTGATGACATCAGTTCACTCCGAGTCCCCATTATCAGTACGCGAAAGCCACAGACTATAGCGAAAGCTCTTCGAGCGCATTAGTTCGTTGAGTTATTCCACTCAAGCTACTGTGGAGAAAGTAACTCAAAGACTAGCGTTTGTCCCAGTAGACCAGCTGACTGGCACATTTCATTCGATTGAATGGAAAAGCCCTCAGACAACAAGGAAATTTATGACTCTATCAAACGCACTGGCTGAGCGTGTCTGTCCGTCCTATTTTCGTCACCCAACAGTGTGTTCAAGTCAAAATGAAGTGGAATTGGTTATTCTCGGTTCCAGGGCTATAGACATACACACGAACTGTTGTAGCCGGTTCCAGAATTTCATTCTTGACAAAGTTTTGTTTTTTTTTTGGTTATTTTGTACAAGATGACATCATACGAAACAGTTCCTACATGCATACACTGATAAATATAGAACAGAAGAATACAAGAACGAGGGGAGAACGCGAGGTGGATGATTTATGATGAGGTAATTACGTCACTGGCGGAAAAAGAATGCAAAATTTGAATCCCAGAAACTGAGGTAAGACATGACACGCAATTTTTGGTAAATTTTAGAAAAAAAACACAACTTGTGTGGGATGGAATGATGGAACTATATTAGGGGTCGGGCCAGTGGCTATAACTGACAGTTGGCACGTGCCCGGAAATTAAACTTGTTGGTCGATTATTCTCTGCTGTTTGGAGAATGAGGTAAGGTTTGGAATAACTATTGCTTGTCTCGTACTGCAGGGAGAACGATTTAGCACAAGAGACACCTCTTGGATTTGCATAGGAATTGCACTTAGTATTCCTTCACATATTCTTCAAAGAAATCTCGAAAGTCTCACAGAGTTTCCCAAATCACGAATGTACCTACCACTGAGACATGATCTGTGACTGGCTGAGTTCATGCTAACCACTTTGGACAGAAGACTGACTTTCAAAGAGTTTTCTCAAAACACTGATGCAAGATACAGCCTTCTTTTGCGAGTTGCAATCCTTTACACAATGAACAACAGCATTGCAGGAGGAGTACATTTGGCAGTACGCTAATTCCTTAGTTTTTGGTACGACAAGGTTCACAATAAGCCACTGCCTCTCAGACTTGCATCATCTGCACTAAAAATCCAGGAAAACTGTGACCAGATACTAAGTTAACCAGAATAGAGTGTATCCAACTAATTACTTTGACTACTTCACTTGCAGACTAACAAGTAAGTGTCTAAGAAATCTGTTTACAAAAGTCCGAAGCCAGCTTAGAATGTTAGCGGTTTGATGCAGAAGAAATCCCATATCGTGGAGTCATCTTTAGTCAGATTTGGAGAGGCAAGCAGTTCCTGCAGAAATCATAGGTAAACCCGACCCAATCACAAATAACATTCAATTTGGTTAGAACTGTCTAGAGACTTAATACGTCATAGGCATTGCTGATTGCATAGTCTCGCTGGGATTTCTTTCTTGAAAAATCTCTTTGACATTACGATATCTTTGGTAAGCGATCAAGATTCTATTGACTTGGAAATTCGAGTCGATCTTGGGCGCTTTCCATAGAAATCTGTCGTCTGGCGGTTTCAAATTCGATCGCAGTTCATTCACTGAATTCTAAGAACACGAATTGCTGAATGATACTGGATATCGTAGCAAACAGTCTGTTGAGCAATAACAATGAAAAAAGATACAAAGAATCTCATTCTCATTGCAGTTCTATAAACTTAAGGAAGAACTCTTTGGAGATCATTTTGAGAGATCAGGGTCTGGAGCTATGTTCGAACGATTGTCAGATCTGACCATATCGTCATATCAGGTTTGCAAATGTGCTGACAATTGCTACAAAACAGCTGACAAAGACAAACAATTGTCTGACAATGATCGAACAATATATTTTCTTCAAACTGACATCTGTCAGATGTCATAAGCTTTCCTATAAGACTGCAAATGTCCTGAACGTCTGACAATTACCACGTTTGTATGACCAGATTGAGAGATCGGATTGAAAAAAAATTGAGTTGGACAGAACGTCACAATCGACAGCTAACACTTTGAGGTAGTAAGGAACTTCGTCTACCTCGGCTCTGCTATAACCTCTGAAAATAACACATCAGCAGAAATAAGACGAAGAATAACTCTTGCCAATCGCTGTTTCTTTGGGCTAAGAAGGCAATTGAGTAGCAGAGTCCTATCCTGAAGAACTAAGGAGACTCTTTATAAGAGCCTGATCACCCAGTCCTACTTTATGGCGCTGAAGCATGGACTCTGTCTAAAGCGGATGAAGAGATCCTCAGTCGCTTCGGGAGAAAGATTCTTCGTTTAATTTTCGGTCCCGCTTCCGTTGACGGGCTTTGGAGAAGAAGGTTCAACGACGAACTATACGAGCTGTACATCGACCTGGTCAGAAAAATGCGCAAACTCAATCTTTCGATTCAGGCTTATATGCAAAACCTCAACTCGATCGGAGAAAATTTTGTGATCGGATCAAGTCAAATCCAATCTGCGTTTACATGGCATTCAACTCGAACTGAATCCAAACTCAATTTGCCACATAGATGTGGTTCACATGATTGACAGATACCTGACAGATTAATTGTCAGATGGCCGTCTGACAATTGTCTGAGAATGCTTTTCTTGGGTTCATTACACGATTGTCAGACATGTTGAACACATTTTTCACTTGTGGACCTGACAATACTGTCAGATTTGATAATCGTCTAAACGTAGCTTGAGGTGTACGGGTCAAATGATGGACAGAAATTAGAATATAAGGACTATAGTCTATTATGGTTGCCAGTGTACAAATCATGAGCAGTAAGTGACAAGAACCGGTCATCTTTTTCATCTGCACATTGTTTTCTTAAAGTTTCTTGAGCTTACAATATCCCTTTTAGTACGCTTTAAAGATGCTAGTTCGGTTAAAGTTCGGTAAGACCTAGCTTTCGACATATTTTCAAAGTACATATGAGGCACTCCTGTCAAGATTTACTCAATCACAGATAAGTTCTCTAGACATAGAGACCGAACATTGTTATTAAACACGCCAGCCATCGACACCCATAAACTTAGATCTGAACCATCAGGGATCTGCACAGCAGCAGCTTCAACACGTCGTGGAACTCCTTAACAATATCTTTCCTATTAGTGTTGCCACTTAAACGAATAGCTCTGCGACATGACACGCTTAAGGAATTAAAATGGTATTACTATGTAATCCTTATATTTACGATCTTCCAGTCAAATTCTACTTGCTAAGCAAACAACTTAATCAGACAGACACAAATTCCACGAAGCATTAAGTCGTTTATCGTGTACACCGCATGGCCCTTACAAACAATCTCTCCTTCGATGCAGCATGGACGAAGGCCTAAGACCTGGTCGGGTAGGGAACATTCCTCGAACCAAAATGACATTGCACCTCCGATGACACTATCGCCGCAGTAAAGTTGCATGTAATTGAATAACTCGATAGGTGAAGACATTAAACGTTGCTATCAAGGAGACGACGGACGACGGACGACAGACGACTGGCGCACTCCAAGAAGATCGACGACAAACAAACAAAACAGACGAGTTTTTGTGTTTTTTTTTTCTGTCTCCTGTCAACTGTTGCAGTATTCCAAGGTTACAACACTTTTGTTTTGCTTTTGCTTTCACGGCTAGAAGAACTGCCACAGTGACTTGGCAACATCAGCCCCACGATGCAGAAGCAATAATAACAACAACAAGCCGCAGGAACTTGTTTCCCCGAGGAGTATCTGGCAAATAATCTGGCCCTTGGCCTTCACTTACCTTGCAATGACCCGATCGCCGACGCATGCCGCAACTGTCAATTAGTGAAAGGGATTTCCGCATACTCCCAGTGACCATCGAGTGTATTAAACGCACATTGGGGAGGACGACTGTGCGCGAAATTGAAAGTCATACCTGGTCCACACGCACCAAGGTCTTCTGCGAGAATTGTTTTGATGGTACACCTCGTGGCGGGATAACTTGATCCTCGGCCACAGAACGGTGCCGTGTGTAAGTATAAAAGGCGCAGGCAGCGCCGAGGATAGACAGAGTTCTCAGAAACGAGTACTAGTACACACCACTAGCAGCGTTTTCTAGTTTCAATCAAACAAATCAAACCCAATCAACCATTATGAAATTATTTGTTGCATTCTCTGCTTTGTTGGCGGTCGCCTCAGCCAGTGGGTTATACTATTCCCCAGGACCACTCCTAGTTCGTTCGGCTATCCGGCCAGCTGTCCAACAGCAGTACCATACCCAGGACGAATTCGGTCAATACTCGTATGGATACAGCGAACCATTGTCCGCTAAGCAGGAAGTGAAAACTCTGGACGGAGTAACCCGTGGATCGTACAGCTACAGGGATGCCGAGGGAAAAGTACAAACTGTCGACTATACCGCCGATGCTGGTGGTTTCCGTGTTTCCGCTACCAACTTGCCAAAACCTATTGAGGCGCCCCAAATCATTCCTGCCGAAGCTCCATTACCTGTTGTGGAAACTCCTGAAGTAGCTGCTGCTAGGTCTGCTCATTTGGCTGCCATCGAGGTAGCTAAGGCCCGCTCTGGATCTGTTGCCGCTCCAATCCCAGCCACATTCGACCTTCGTGACTTGCCACGTCCAGTTGAAGACACCCCTGAAGTTGCACTTGCCAAGGCTGAACACTTGAACGCCGTCGAAAATGCCAAGCTGAGGAATGCCGTCATCAAGGAAGCCAATGACTTGTCAGTCCAAGCTCGTCCAATTCTCACTGCCGCAGCTCCTGTGCGATACATTAGTAGTGATGCTCTGCCTCTGCAATACCGGGCTATCCTTCCAAGCGGATTTTCATACTCATATGGTGGCATCCTTCCCTCTAGCCGATTTGTGAGCTCACACTACATCCAACAGTAAATTTCTCTAGTTAACTCTCAGATGGTTTGAATCGAAATTATTGTTATAACGAATTGGAATATTGAATAAACTTTTTTGTGTATAAAATAGAATTATTTGCTTTTCTTCTTCCTTTACAAGCTTCCGCAGTTTGTAGTCCTTTTGTAGAACTTGTATTGTATTTCGAGTTTAAGACGGAGAGGTCGGTTGGTTCCAGGAGTAAGAGGGTGACCCCCCTACCTTACTTAACGACAGCACAATGGACCTTCTCTGGTCTAAGTGCATCCTCATCGAGGGCCGGTCTAAACCAACCAACCAACCAACCATGGTCTTGGTCCAGCCAATGTCAAGCGCCGATTTGAGTTTCCAACAGCAACAGCTTCAGCTTAGATATCCTCTTCACTTTGATGTCACATTGAAAGTTTGAGTGATCCACATTCTAGGGAAAATAAACTTGACAACTGACAACTCCATGTGTTCCACTCGCTCCTCGTTCCACCAGCTAATGTATGAGCCAGGTATTCGTGCGGTCTAAGCTAGGTGAGGTTAGGTGACTGTATCCCACTTTAGCAGAGATTGCGATACCACATTGGACGCCTGTCTAAGAAAAATTATAGACTATCAGTACCGAGAACTTATTTAGAAAGACTTGCTTCAAACAGACAAGGAGTGACCCTAAATGGCAATGAAAATCCTAGCAATAGTTCCACCTGAGCCAGAGTTAAGGGTCCACCATCCAACTTTATTCTTATGTTGACGTGGTGCAATCTTCCAAGGGTTTTTAATAGAAAAGAGGATTAGCATCGTGCGGAGATTATTGAAAAATTCTGCTGAGAGTTCTTACCATCTTTCTATTTTGTTACCAGGAAAATGAGTGTCAATAGTCGAGCCAATCGCGGCAAGTCTCCGTTGCTCCGTACACCAATCCTTTTCATGGCTTAAATGATCAACAAGATGATGAAATTTATATCCAAACTTTGGAATTCCATTCCCATTGCATCCCAGAAAAACTGCATAAACACTTTTGGAATTCGTCATAAGATCTAAGATCTTAGGTTAGGTAACACCCACAAGGAACCATCTAAAGGGTGGGCCATCTAGTGGTTTCTTTTTAAATCATAGGATATTTTGACACTGACATCTATTTCCGCTCGACATCTTGACAGAAAGTCAGTATCATATCTGCGGGGAACAAAATGAATCCCTTTATGCTTGAACAATGTTGGGAAATATTGAAAAGTTATCTCCAAAATGAGTGCTGTGTAGCCCAAACAGTGCGTTATTTGAAAAGAAGTTTTGGCCGAAATAAGGCACCTACCACGCCTGCTGTACGGAAGTTTGTGTAAAACCGTCGTTGGACGGTGCAGACGATACAGAAGAGAATGTGGCTGCTGGAGCCGAGATCGTGAGACTCAGTTCTCAACAGCTTAACTTTTCACTCACTAGCCTAAGGAAAATTCTGCACAGAGATCTGGGATTATTCGCTTACAAGGTCCAATTGACTCAGAAATTGAAGGCACACGACCATCCCCTTTGTTATGGCTTCGCAGTTTGGGCCTTGGAGCAGCTTGAATTGAACAACGATTTGGGCGAATCTTTCTTGACGAAGCGCATTTTCATCTCGGCGGCTATGTTAACAAAGAAAATTGCAGCATCTGCTCGCAAAGTTTGGCGCCACATAAGTAAATACTCGTGACTATAGTCTTCTCCTTAGCTCCATTCGGTCCTGAATATTTTTCAAAGATTTGTACACCTAAATATGTCAAGCTTCCTTGCTTCCGGTTCCAGAAGGGCATTAGTTCTGTTATAAACAGAATTTTTGTTAAAATGCAAGCAAATGTCATTAGCGTTGAGAACTAATAAAAAAGTGTCTAGGGAATCGCAGAATCAAGCAGAACTATCAATCTGAACATGAAAACGTTAAAAAAAAACAGTCCGCCAGTCCTGTAGAGCCGGGTTTATTGCCTCCACTTTGCTCTGTTTCCACCAAAAACGACATCCTGTCAAACAGATTGTCACTCCTGGTAATACTTTAATGTTTTCTAGAAGTCTACTGTCTTTTGTTCCTGTTTGTTGTTGAAGGTGCAACTACAACAGGCAAGCAACTACACAAAAAGTGAATGATTCTTAAAAATAGTTCTAACCATCAATTAACAGTGTCTTTGTTAAAAAGTCAAACCAAAACCGGACTGTCACAATAGTAATCCTACGGATGACAGATAACATTCCTGTTCGTCTATAAAAACCACAACTGGATCACACTTCTGACGTTGGGTACAATTTCCTTTGCTACGATCAATCAAGGTCTCCAACAAATCCAGATTCCATGAGACCAAAGGTGGATGCTCCCAAAAGTGCAAACAAACAAGTGCAGCACTCATAGTACCCATGTAAAGCCCATCGATTCTATGCATTATAAATACGTGCGTTGATTGCAACGTGATCAGCAGTTGGTAACATTACACCTCATTAGCCAGTTCAAAGCGTCTTCTCTGTTACAGTATACGATGAGGAGACTTATTACCTTTTTCACTGTAATCGCATTAACCAATGCCTCAGTGTTTTATCGATTGAATGAACTTGGTTCGTACGATGGAAGTATAGCACGACAGGAGATTCGCACAGCCGATGGTGTTGTTCGTGGAACTTATACGTACATTGATGGTGACGGGGAAACAAAAACCATTCAATATGGGGGAGGTAGTGAGGATAGTGCAGTCCTGAAAGTGCCTGCTTTAGGGGAAAAGCAACAGATTGAATCGTCCTTGCCCGCACAAGAGATGGATGAGGAAGTAGTTGAATCACTGGCAGAGGGCCAAAATGAAACAAGGGAGAAAAATGTGGAGGAAAGTATGCCGACTCCTGCCCTTCCTGAGCCTGTTACGTACACCCCAGAAGTAGCAGCCGCACGTGCTGCCCATTTCGCCGCAAGAGATCAGGCTATTTACCTGCAGCAAGGTGTTACTACCAGTCAACAACCGCTGCTGAGTCCACAAATTCTTGAGTACTCACCATTCATCAGGGAGTACTATGGAGCAGCCAAACACTACCGTACTGTGAATCCTTATTATGGCTATTTGTTGTAAAAGAAATGAAGCTCTATGTTAATAAAAATTTGTAATGCGATATTGTATACTCCTTGTGTATGTTATTATATCTATCAGCAGTAAGGTCAAACTTGCAATATTATTGTCCACAAGAGCCAAGTGTTTAGGTTAGAACTTCAATTTAACGAGGACCTATCTCGAATAGTATGGGAGACTGTTACTTGCCACAATACTCTCCCGTCTTCAGCTGACACGCCCAACTATGCTTGTTCCTTTTAGCACAATTCAAAGAACTAGTTCGTTCTTTGAGTTCATTTAGTACAGCTTAGTTCACTGCTCGAAAAAAAAAATAAAAGGATGCAGAATGTACAGCAGCTTGAAGAACGGCTGTACTAAATGAACTGATGTAAAACTTGTTACAGCTCTTTTTTGAACTTTCGTGAGCTGCAGAACTTTTTTTCGCCCTTGAGGACTAGATAAGAGTTGGCCAGCAGTACAGATAGTTCTTGAGGTCGAATCTAAGGACCGTGCCTATTCATCTTTCGACAAATGCTCGGAGCCTTTTTGTCCCGATCATACCAAGTTTCTGGCCACAAAATCTATTAACCACGAATAACTCAATCTAATTCAACAGAACCTATAAGTCCATCAGCACAGGTAAATCAAGCCTGGATGTACAATACATATGTAGATGCAACAAAACACAGCATCGGCTTTGACACCTTCAGATTATACGTCAGTTGAGCCCTAAAATGTTTGTCGATACAATTGAGGTTATCCAGCAATAGCAGATTGAGCTTTGTACCAGAAACAACAGGACCACGGTTATCCATCCTCGATTAGGAAATCAAAAACCATGCAGAATTCATATTTAATGTCAAACCAAAGAATCATAAAACTTTACTTTACAGTGTTCATGAACACAGCTAATTATTTGACATATTTGAGTGCATGGTATGTTGACACTCCCTTGTCATCAATCACATGCTTTTCCGAGGAACTATTTTTTATGGCTAAACTACGTGGCATTGTTACGTAGATAGCAATCTATGAAATGCTGACACGCAACTAATTATGATTTTTTTTACAAAATCTAGAAACACGTTCCGAATAGTAGAAGTACCTACAACTTCAGGAAGAACTTCCTGGGAAAAGAAACTCGTTAATCACTTGCAATGAGCATGAGACTTGACAGCGGGTTAATCTGTCAACCATAAATCAAATAAATGCTCCCTGGTCTCTATTTACCTAGATATGTGGTAAGGGAGTAGCTAGGTATGAATTCTTCGCTCTCCCGGTCGATGTCAGTACAGTGGTTTCCTTAGAAGTTGATTGTCAGATCTGACAATCGTTCGAAGTAGATGTAGCCAACTTCAAAGCGAAATAATGGCTTTGAAAGATGAGTCTAAGAGTAGTTTGTAAATGTCAGATTTTCGTCCTTTTCTAGCTGTCAGTTTTGAAGGTAAGTATTTGTCAAATAACTGAGGCATCCACTCGCTACCTTGATACATGTTTTCATTGTTCAAGGCGCCCCAACCTAAGCCTGTACAATTATCCTTTCCTAGGTGTAATTGTCTAACTGGGTTAGACGTCTCGAAGTATTTAATAAAAAGGAATGAAAGTAAACTTAGTATCGGTCGATACTGAATGCTAGATTTCTATAATGAGTCCCAGCGATGTGTGTTTGAAGACATTGTCTACGCCGATCGCTCTTTACTTACAAAGACTGGCTTTACTTTGGGCTGGCATAACTGGTACTGCCACTCACGTCACTAGATGGAGCTGGAGCTCTCTGAACTCGAAACAAGTTTAAAGGAACAAATCAAAAGTAGAACACCGGTCTTAGGAGAATACTCGTCAAGGCTAGATGGCTTTCAAGAGTCTTGACTCGAAAATCCTTTGGGAGGGAAATTAACTTTAACTACTTTGAGAGGTTTGAGACTTGGACTAGCTCTGCGCTTGAGTTCCAAGTAATACAGGACTTCTATCAACTTTAAAAAAAAAAACATTTAATTTAACAAATATTGCCCGTAAGTACTTTATTTAAACAAAACTCGATTCCATAACTACACAGTCAACAGCCCATCAATTTTCAGTGAATAACGTGCGAGGTCACAAATTGCGTATTGGGTAGAAGAGCACCACTCAGACCATAAGTATAGGAATATCCATTTGGCAATAGGGTCGAACGATAGGCCAGCTGTAATGGCCCAAGGATCGGTGCACTGCGGATGAGCGAAAGTTCATTGTCGATCTTTTCGATGGCAGCATTCCTCAGCTTAGCCTCCTCGACGGCGTTTAGATGTTCAGCTTTAGCCTGAGCTACTTCGGGTGTATCCTCAACTTGACGTGGCAACTCAACAGGAGCTACAGTGACTGGAGCTGGAGCTGGAGTCGGTTCCTGGTCACCATTTCTCAACTTAGCCTCTTCGACTGCAGCCAAATGTGCCGATTTGGCAGCGGCTACCTCGGGAGTATCTTCAACTTGTTGTGGTATCTCCTGTGGTGGTACCTCTGGCACCTCAACTGGTTTTGGTAAATTGGTTGCAGCAACTCGAAAACCTCCTGCATCAGCGGTATAGTCAACGGTTTGGATAATTCCTTCAGAATCAGTGTAGCTGTACGATCCTCGGGTAACGCCGTCCAGAGTTTTCACTTCCTGCTTGGCTGACAAAGGTTCACTATATCCGAATGCGTATTGACCGAATTCATCCTGTGCGTGGTACTGATGCTTGGTTGCTGGTATGACCAGTCCAGCTGGTGCGTAATACGAGACACTGGCTGTGGCAACTGCCAGCAGAGCGGAAAATGCGACTACAATTTTCATCATGATGTCTTGATGCTGCTGTTGCTGTACGGAGTAGATTGAATTGATGGTAAGATGGCTAGAAGACGCTGCTAGTGATGTGAACTAGTACTCGCTTCTGAGAACTCTGATTCTACAAATGACGGCTGCTGGATTTTTATACCACGATCTAGTGGAATGCCATCCAAATGCAGGGCATTGAAATCCATCCCAGTGCATATGAGAATGGCGTGAAAACCGCAAGACCTACTTGCGAATTTGATGCAGCAGAAGGGAACGACCTTGACAAAGGTAACGTCAGAGTTGTTGTTTCACTTTTACAAGACATGTACGACTTGCTGTGCATAGGTTCATGCAGTGCAACCTGTAAGGTAAGAATTCACGTAGTGGTTTATTGAAGACGACGGTGATGTGATTGATATTTGATTGAGAATTGAGGTCAGTCGATCTTAGACGAGAGTAAATTTTTAGAAAAACGTCTAACAGACGTGAAGACTAATGAACCTGTCGAAGGAGTAGTTGGTGGAGCATGGAAGACAGGAGCAATTCGTAGGACGACGGACGGTGGACGTATTACTCTATTTTCGAAAAATAAGCAAGAAACAGGATGTAATAGCAGTCCTCTAGAAATCTGAGATGGTTTGCAGATGATATCCCCGGTGTGACAGAAGTCATGCTTTTTCGGGTATGCTGCTGAACTGTAAAGCACGATCTTAAGGGCAATAAAGGTCAGGCCCTGTTGTTTAAACATTTTATTACCGAAAAATGTGTGAAGAAATGGGTCTCCTAGAGCCCATCGATGGAGATACTGACGACTTGACTGTACCCTCCTGTGGGTCAATTCATGCCGGGAATTCTGTTTCTGTGCATCGTTAGCACAAACGAGAGAGGCTGTAGCCTCGCAGAGTCCGAGAAAAAAAATAAAAAATTTGCACCGAAATATGTATGAGGAAACGGGTCACCTAGAGCCCATCCATGGAGATACTGACGACTTGACTGAACCCTCCTGTGGGTCAATTCACGCCAGGAATACCGTTTCTCTGGATCGTTAGCACAAACTAGAGAGACTGCAGTCTCGCTGAGTCTGAGAAAAATAAAAAAATTTTGCACCGAAAAATGTGTGAAGAAATGGGTCTCCTAGAGCCCATCGATGGAGATACTGACAACTTGACTGTACCACCCTGTGGCTCAATTGAAGCCAGGAATTCTGTTTCTGTGCATCGTGAGCACAAATGAGAGAGACTGCAGCCTCGCTGAGTCTGAGAAAAATAAAAAAAAATTTCACCGAAAAATGTATGAGGAAACGGGTCACCTAGAGCCCATCGATGGAGACACTGACAACTTGATTGTACCACCCTGTGGCTCAATTGAAGCCAGGAATTCTGTTTCCGAGAAAAATAAAAAAATGTTGCACCGAAAATTGTATGAGGAAACGGGTTGCGTATACGCCACCGACCCAGATATTGACATCCTTTTTGTAGCCTCTTGTGGGTCAACAAATGGAGATTCCGCATCAGATAGATGCTTCTTATAGCCACTTTATCTGATGAGAACCATCACCAACGCTTCCTTCCTTTAATTTTTATGGATGGTTTTGAGAACCTTAAGGGTTCTATTTGAGAAGTTCCACCAACAGTCGAAGCAGTACAAAAATATAAAAGCAAGCTTAAGGGAAACGGACAATTTCTTTATTTAAGAACCAAGGACATCTCTACAATTTGACCAAAAACTATTTCACCAGGAGGTTCATCGTTGACATCTAGTTTAGTTCTCACTCCGAGTTGAATCGCTTACAATTGCCAGTGAACGTTCATAGAGACCTCCTTAATGTTACCCAAATTAATGATGTACAGAGCACCATTCTTCTCCATTTCAATGGCCTTAATCAAGTTGCTGGCCACATCTTCGGGCTTTTGTTGCTTGGCAGCCAACATTTGATCAACCAAATCCTTAGAGCTGTCCAGAGTTGTATTATCACGCAAGTTCTGCATGAGCTCAGATTGTGTCAATCCTGGCAAGACACCAATCACAGACACTCCAGTGCGGCGTTGGATGGTTTCGTCCTAAACGAAAAGGATTATTGTAGACTTGGCTGGAACAAGATACAATGAATAGGTGGCTTACAGCAAGAGAACGAGTGAATCCAACGACACCGTGTTTGGCAGCTGAGTAAACAGCCAAAGCACCATTTGGTTCCAAACCGTAAACGGAAGCAATGTTGACAATCAGACCTCCACGTCCCATTTGGGTCTTGTCCATCAAAGGAAGTGCCAAAAGGGTTGTGTTGATCAAACCGGTCTAAAGGACGATCTAGCGTTAAACGATACAACTCGCAGGATTCAAATGCAAGTCCTTACCAAATTGACAGCAATGGTGGTCTCAACGTCACGATCCATAAGGACTCCAGCTGCATTGATCAGAAGATCGATGTTCTTGATCTGCTGAGCAATTTCCTGCATTCCCTTCTCAATGCTCTGGCGATTCATGATGTCCATGCGAACCGACAGGATGTTGATGTTCGAGGCCTCAGCTTGGAGCTTACGCAAGTTCTCATTATTCTCCAAGCGGCTGACAATCACCAGATTCTATCACAAAAAAAAGCATGAATTAGGCTATAAGTTACCAGGACATCGACTAGGACTAACCGCAATCTTCTTCTTCAACAGGAGACGGGCGGTTGGCATGCCAATGTCACCATATCCTCCGACGAGAACAACATTCTTTCCAGCGAGATCCAACATGTTGATAGGATAGGAGTTTTGAAGTACTTGTGTTAGGACTCAAAGAAGAAGATTCACTTGAGAGTGCTGTAAGTGGGACTACAACTGACTTTCGCTGTCGGCTGCAGCGGTATTTATTTGGAAAATTGTTTCCTCTATACCTCTGTGGGTCAGTCGATTGCAAAGGACCCAAACGATTGTGACTAGCCCCGCTGATAAGGGCAAGCTTCGAAAATATTGAAATATCGTGATGTCATGGCCTTAAGTTGATTGTTTATCAGGGGAGACAAAGTAGCATGCATTTCTATTTATTTTTTGTTTTTGGTTTCGATAAGCCGCTTGTGGGGGTGCTAATGAACTCCAAAGATTTGGCGTATCTCTGGGAATGTGCAACTTGGTGGTTTGCTGAAATTGAATTAGAAATTATATTCTTGATGACTTTGAGAGTTTGACTCTTGGAACTACTCCAACGTAACCACAGAGTCCAATGGGATTTTGAGATTTTTTGTAGAGCGAGTCAAAGTAGGTAAGTAGGCGTGGCACGCCGCATTAGCAACCAGACTTAGAGCAGTCAAGGTCCATTGTTGTAGCACATGGATGTGAAGGCTACCCTTGGAGCTGGCAAGGGTTTAAACAAACAAGTAGGCACCCAAGTGCAATGTTCTATGAGAGAACAGAGCTTGGAGAATAGAATAGTTTCTTTCTCTTCGTCGTCCATGCAATAACCTGCATGCAGTGAGGATGTCCAGCCTAGTGGTATGCCTATCCATAATCTAAGGCCCTGTAATGCCAGTTACTATTGGAGAGTTCCTGATCCAGCTTGGGCCAGATTTCTCTAAAATTATGGCCTTATCCATTAATATCGCTTTGGCGAGTTCGTCGGCCATACAGTTCCCTAGAATATCACAGTATCCTGGCGCCCTAATGACGTGAATGTTGAATTGTTCAGGCATCTAGTTAAGAGACAGAGGAAAACTTAGGGGAGTTTTCGAGATGAATGTGAACCAACAACAAGGTCTCATTGATCGCCATGATCTCCGTCGAGAAGACTCTACAGTGATTGGGAAGACGAACTCCTAATTCTGTGTTTCATATGGATTCCGTGATTAGTGGGTACTCTTATCTATCAAATTTTAGGGGAAGTTGTGGAAGTGAACAATCGATGTCTTACGGGTGGATTTCAAGATTATTAAGAATAGAGGTGTGCTTTATCCTTAGACTAAACCACTGAGAAAAAACATTCAAAAGAGAAGCTCGAAAGGCTGTTACTTGTTTGCTATAGATATCCAAATGGGTCAAATGAAACATCATGTCCAGAGCTCCACTAATGAAAAGACAATCCAATCTTTGTACTCGTCTGAGTTGGGTTTGACCCGGTTACGAAGCTCTTTAATTTGCTCGCCTAGGATTTTTATTCTCTGAACCGATAGGGCAGGACTGGTGCACATGAGTGCTGTGTCATAATTCCTCCTCTTTCTAGTCTCTACAGCTTCTACAGAAATCGTTAGAAGTAGTATCGAGCCTGCCTACCATACAGTGCTCCGTGAGGGCATTAACTATCTCTCTTAGGGTTGACCTTTTGACAAAGATAAGTCTACAAGTTTTCCTGAAACTCAGCTCTGACCAATTTTGTTTAGAAGAGATACAAGTCCTGATATTGCCCCGCCTACCGTTTGCTATTCCAGTTGGAACTTTATCGTTTTAATCGGTGCTTAGGGCTCCCCACTATTATGAGTGAGATTCCGGTCTGCATCTTCCGTAGTCCGCTTTGCAATTCCTGTGGTCTGGAGTGATACGTTCCATCTGACATCCATCTCTCTCGTAGACCTCTTGAGAGGATCGAATTATTGGCGATTCCAAGAGGTTTATCGCAGCTTGACTGTCTATATAGAATCGAAGTCACGTCGCGGCTTCACGGACTGCTGTGACTTCTGCTTGAAAAATAAACTACCGTGGTCCGTGGATGCACAAATCTAGTGCTCTGGAGTAAAGTCCCACACCTGTTCCAGACACTGTCTTTGATCGATTTCTGTAGATTTCTGTCGGAAATTCGCTTAGAATTTCATTCGATTCCCAACCACTTCTACTAGGAATCCTGGTCCTATACTTGACGTTAAAGTCCGTATATGGGACAATATAGTCCGAATTATAAGGAGTAGCGTTATGGCTGCTTAGGATGCCTGTGTGGTCCATATTATCATGAGGCAGTTGCAAGGATTTCCTAAGTCGTAATGGTGCTTTAGCCGACTTCAGCTTTAAAAAGATATCCACGGGAAGGAGATGAAGCATAGTTTCAAGTGCAGCTATAGGTGTTATTCTAAGGGAGCGCCTTATGCATGCGCAGAATAGCCTTCGAACCTTGTCAGGTATTTCTTTTCATTTCCCGTTATACCCAAATGACCATGAACTCTACAGAGATTTACACTATTTTGTGTACCAAGACTCAAGAATCAAAGCTTTTAATTCGGACCCCGAAAGCCTGTTCGATTTCAATAGCCCGCCGACATAGTCTTAAAGTACTTCACGTTGCACAAGTGAGTCTCAAGGTTATGAGGTTATATTGCTCCAGTAACGACAGTCGGAAAGCCCTCTTGACCTAGTCCATGTATCGATTTCCTTCAGAACTGTGGTCTTTTAAAGACTTGGACTGTTCATGTTTCCTTTTTCAAGTACATGTCGGTGTAAGGATATTTTTTTTCAGAGGCTGAGATGATACTTTCATCCCAAAGATCTTCTAGGACTCTAATAAAAAAGGAATCTGTGCACAGAGCAATTTCATTATTGTGTTCAAGTTCTACACAATATGTTTACCCAAAATGTTGAAACAATGTGTTATTGTTTTGTTTTTCAATTTGCGATTGATTCCCGAGGAGGTAGATAAATCTGTTTTGTTTATTGGGTATGACGCCAATGCGTGTAATATTGCATCATTAACTGCGAATAAAGCAGATAGCATATGCAATTTATTCTGATTGATACGAAGAACGAAAACATACATCAATACCTGTTTCACTGATTAGGAAATATATTGTTTTTTTAAAGAACCAGTAGTCAGTCACTTAGATCTGCAATGGGTACAGTCATTGCATCACAAATTTAAACGGCGAAGTATATTTTGAAGCAATATGCCTGCTGTTGGTCAAGGATCTCGTTCAAGTGTATTAAGGACGAAGACGAGGAGTCGAAGTCACCTCGTTTGTTCCCTTCCTTCGTAGAAGATTGCACTAACGACATCAATACCCTCCAGAGTACTATATATTAAGAGCTTACTGGTTCTAGAGGTAATTCTAGATCCATGTAGAACCAACCCAATGGTTTAGGCACGTGAAACTCCTGTTCATCACCGAAGTTTCTGCAGAAATCATTTGAATGGCTAGTTACGTACTAGGAATGGCCTTGGGTCAATCCTCTGAAAACGTATGTAAGTTGTTCTTTTTTTGAGATGGAGAAACCTGACCAGTCTTACTCAGCCAGTGTTGAAAGGTGTCACTATTCAGATCGCCAATGAAGTGTAACATCATGTCTAGATGTAGATAGGAAACTGATTTGGACAAACGATGCCAAGTCGAAGATATCTAAAGCGTTTTCAGCTTTCTGGCAGTGATAGGGTGTTTTTGGCAAGACATGGAAATTGTCATCGAAAAAGTTCCTTTCGACCTATGCGGCTATAGCTTATGCCTCGGTTGTTTAATGGAGAAGGCTTTCGGGTAAGTATGTAACTACCTTCTGCAGTAAATTCCAAAGATCGGACTGTTTCGGCTCCACGAGAACTTTACCAAGTACGCCGGGGTCTGCTTTAGATGCTCTGCTGGATTTATCTGCCCTTGATACCTTTACTAAAGGCTGTACTGTCAAAGCCATCTACTGTCCTAGATGGGGTGGCTTCTGGTATGGTTTGCACTGGAGTTTGGATGGCCTTGGGCGATACTTATTTAATGAGTCTGGTTCCATCGATATGCCGTCTGATGCAATGACACTGGGTCTTGGTTCCTCGTGGTACAATGGATCTATAAGCAAAAAACTCAAATGTAATAGAAAAGAGTCAAGAGCTGTCGAAGTTGCATAGTTTGCCGTCAAAAATGTGACGAATTGCGAATAAACTCGTATAGCCGCCACTCAAGTGTGAAGCACCGGCAATAGCAATCATTTTTGCCGTTTTGATCACAAAGGATTGCTCTATAGGATTCGCGTCTCATTGTCTATCAGCTTTATCCTTGGTAGCAGTACTTAGATAGGAGGGGAGATAGCATTTGCAGCTAACATTTCGAGCATCGGTAGATCCATGAACCCCTGGGTGGAGACAAAAGTTTGGTATTACTTCCTGAATCAACCCGAAACTATTATAAATTTTAAGATGATCAATGGTGGGTTTCCTCACAGGTCCCCAGGTCTCCAGAGTTGTAATCGCCCAGGGGCGTTTTCCTTGATCTGCACATGCTTGGAGATTTACATAGCAAAGTGGGAAGTGATCTCTTCTGCGATTACATCGCCGCAGCTTTTAAAAGGTCGTCACTAATTCTTCTTCTGTGAGCTGCCGAGAGATTGTGGCTGGAAGTAATCCTCGTGAAGAGTTGTTAGTTCTTCTTATTAAGTGCTAGACGGTGCTTGGTTTTCGATTCATGGTACTTTGTCCATTGTTTTCTGAAGGCACGACATGATGAGATTGGGTTCCTTCTGTCATTGGTAAATGTCATGAAGGCCTTTCCGACGGTTGGTAGACCAGAGATGACGACAATTGTTGTCAGACCACCTTTCTTGCTAATCCGTCTGTCATTTCGTTCTTTAGTTTCCCAGTGCGTCTTGGAGGAGAGTAGCTGTGTCGCCCTGTAGCTGTGTTGCATATGTGAACATTTTGAGGCCATTTCTATTGAATTATTTAAGTTTCCCTTAGCGAACAGAAACTATAGTAGAGGGGATAGGTCTCAACATTGCGGGGCAGCTCTATAGGACAGTGCATGTTCTTGGCATATACTCAGTTCTAAGTTGTTGAGTCTCGACTTGAACATATGTACATACATTTAACTCAGTTGGAGATAGCTACGTCTATGTTCGGTCTGTTCAACGCTATTCCTAAAGATCCTTAAGTGACTCTTAAATTTCTTTAGTACTGAACGTATGTAGCTCCGTATTCCTGGGGATTTCGTATTCCGTTTCCTTTCTCATACTTTCATCCTCTGGATCTCCTAATAAACTACATTCTACAGTCTACAGTCCATAAGCTACTCGTACAATCCACTACCTTCGAGCTGGAAAATTCACAAAAACTGGCCAGGGACCTCCTTCAGCTCCTCCGCTTGATGGATGGATACCAGGGAAAGCAGGAATTTGGCTAGTCTTCGGATGGTTTCCGTCATTGTATGACTTATGGTTGTTTACTACACTTGTCTACAGTAAAGATGAAATCCTATTTGTTCCCTTGTGTAAGCCTGTTCTTGCTAAGGGAGCTTCCTTAACCTAAATTAGATATGAAGCAGAGCCTTTCTTTACGTAATATCGATCGTAACATCAACAATACGACAATTGGATGAAAAACATTTGTGTGACATATAATGAGTGGTTTTGACCGACATTCCCCTGCCAAACAAGTTCCACACAAACGTCTGCAACCGAAAATATTTGACCTAATTAGAAAGCGATTAGTACAACCTCGATCTCGGCCAAATTTTAGTATATATACCATTTCGGGCAACACAATCGATATCAGTTTCAATTAGTGCACTTCGAAACAACTATCTAAACGAAAATGAAGTTCTTCGTCTCTTGCTTGATCCTTTGTGCCATTGGCATATGCCAAGCCCAATCGCAGGATTTACCTGAGGTGGCTGCAGCCAAAGCAGCTCATTTCGAAGCAGTTCGTCGTGCAGAATTGATAATTGCCAACGCTCCGCCCACACCGATCAGAAACACCCAACCACGGCCAGCAGTAGTAGAAACCGCTCAACACAAACTAGGACTCAACGTACACGACACACCCGAAGTAGCTGCAGCAAAGACTGCCCATTACGAAGCCGTCCGCAGTGCTGAACGTGCAACAGCTGCTGCAAACGCCACTAATCGAGGTCCTGACGCACACTATGGTGGTGCTTACTATCCAGAGCACATTCATTATCCGGCTCACACGCACTATCCAGCCCATACTCATTATCCGGCTCCTGTTCACAATCCAGTGCCAATCCACCATCCAGAACCCATTTACCACCCTGCACCGGTTCATCACCCAGAACCCATTCATCACCCAGCACCTATCTACCACCATGAACCCATCCATTACCCATCATCAGGTCACCACCATCGTTCAGAACCAATTGAGTTCACAAATCAGCATCAACTTGGAGTCAATGTACATGATACACCCGAGGTCGCTGCTGCCAGAACTGCTCACTTCGACGCTGTTCGTAGTGCTGGAGAAGCTGCCGCCGCTTCCAGTCCCAATGACGATGGTTCCTACAAAGTTCAGGAGTATCAAGTACCTGTCCCAATGGTTTCAGTTCCAGCAGTTTTCCGCGAGACCGGTCACCTACGTGATACCCCTGAAGTGGCTGCAGCTAAGGCCGCTCACTTCGAAGCCTTACGTCGTGTTGAGATGACTTCTGGTCCCCGATATGTCGAGCAGGTTATGTACATGCCAATGCCAGTAGCATACCAACCAAACATCGATTACAATCGTATGGTTCCTGTTGTAGCTGTACCGCAAACCAATCAGCACAAACTTGGACTCAATGTCCACGATACTCCCGAAGTTGCTGCTGCCAAGGCTGCTCATTTGGAGGCATTCCGTAAGGCTCAGCTTGTCGCTGCTGAGTATGAGAGCAAATACCCGACTGAGTCCGTCCCACACAACAATTACTTTTCCAATCCCACAAGGCAGTATGGTCAAGTCGACTACTAACGTTTTTTTTTTTTGAGTTAATATTTGTAGTGAAGATTTTTTTTTAATAAAAATTTGTTGCCAACATATTTTGAAAACTGTTGTTAGTTGTTTTAAGCCTGCCAGACCAGCAGGCCTCCAGCATTTGTTCCTCCATAGGTTTGTTCAATCTTAGATGTCTCTTCTACTCTTGCTAACCAGTCGTAGCCTGTACGTACATATCTAACGCGTCCTCGAAGTCTAAAAAAGCATACTGGACACATAGGCCTTGAAGTGAAGTGGCTTTTCCATCTTTTTAGCTTGTTTTTTCTATACGCATCCTGACTTGAGTGGAGAGGGATGTACAGGCCCAATAGCCCTGTAATACAACCTTCATTGAATATCTCCAAGGTTTTGAGAACAATTGATGCCTGAACTAAAAGTCTTAAGGATTCAAGCAGCGCACTAGACCTAGCTTGGAGAAGAAAATCACATTCATCTGCACATAGCTATTCGAGAAGTATTCCCGGTCTCCCGGACCCTTTAAAAAGATTTGAAGAGCCTACTTTTCCTCTAAAAACTGATTGAGCCGAAATGGTAAGCTTTTCAAAGCAACGTACCACAAGGTTGCATACTTTCCCCTCTGTTATTTCTGGTCCTAATTTGTTGTCTCCTTCGTACAGCATTGTGGATGGTCTGTGGATTTCGTCATCTAGATATCGTACCCCGACCACGTTGGATTATGCCAATAATGTGTGTAATGGATCAGTTTCATGTACGAGCTTCATGTGGGAATAAGTCAAGAACCTAACGACTTCAAAATACGACGAAGAAGGAGTCCATGGAGCAGTCAAACTACATGCAATGGATTCCACTTCCACAATTTAGTAAAAGAGTAAGTCATCCCAATCAAACATGACACAAAATCTGACTTAGTAAATCCTTCTCGATCGTTTGCGCAAAATCAAAGTGGGGTTCCGAAAAAACCCGGCTGCGCTTAGGGGCCTCTCCAACCCTTTAACCACTTTCAAAATATTTCAATAATGCATTTCTCTAGGCAGATCAAGTCCTTATAAGTAAAAGGTTTTTGAACGTCGGTAAGAGACTTGTATCCTTGTTCTAAGTGGCCAGAACGCTTGTGGAATACAAACATACTTTCAGGCACTGATCTGGTAAGTATTCAAGGTAAGTATTGTTAAAGACCATTTGGGCTCCTTTATGGGATAAGTGCTCGTACTCTTTCCAAATAATCTCTTTAGAAGCTTGCAGGGCCGGTAACTTGTTGTCATAAATCCTTGACTTCTTTGACCCAGAGAAAGAACTGTGGAGCTACCTAATCAGTTGATCTTATCGAAGCATTCGACGACCTGGAAACGATTTCCTCAAAATGTCTAATATCGGTCGAGCAGTGTATGTGCAATTGAACTGTCCTATTGGAACCACATGTCCTCCAATCCCAATTCATCAATCTGCGGCAGTAAAAACTCGTTAATCATGGTAACTGTAACGCTTTCCAGTCGATGAGGGCTCATCCACGACGTCTTTAGCCAGAAAAGTGATTTTCTCGTCGGAATAGGCACTACCAGGCCTTCTGGCACCTCTTCTGTCACGTGTCGTTCAAGTCTCTTTGAGGCGAGTAGCTACATTCCTAAGTGTTTGACCAGTTGGAGTAGGATGGCCGAGAAATCTGTGCCAAAATCGTCAAAAATATTCACGAGAATTCCGATTGTTCAGAGCACTTTTAGTGATCCCAGTCTCACTGTCCGTCGTAAGTTCTTGCACTCATGTTCAAGCTTCCTTTTCTTAAGCATGAGGCTTAAGAATATGGGCGTGGCATTCTGCAAATTTTACGTGATCACGACCTGATCAATCGTTTAGATCGATGAAGAAGAACTCGGCTGAAGAATTCCTTCTTAGTCTGGCCAGTGCAGCAGACTTTTTGCCGTCACAGCCAATTGCCGCTGGCCAACTTTACTGAAAGAACCATCATTCATCTCCATCAGCTAAAATCAATCCAAACACGGTGTCATGGAGATATTCAAATGCCATATGCTGTCCCAGTATGCAGAAAGTGGTGTAATGACTGGCTTGCCTCGTGTCGTGTAGCAAAACAACCTTCCAAGTGGTCATTGAACAAAACAATATTCTTGAGCGTAAAACACAGAAGAAGTAACTAGAGCACATCAGCTTATGGAAGAATTTCAAAAGCATTCCAGTCCTCCAACTACAAGACAATGCAATGCAATACAACTTGCTACCGCACAGCCGAACCTATTATGAAACCTAAGGTGGCCGCACAAGCGAACTTACAGCGACTAATTAAATGTTTTATAATTCTTCCGCAGGTCACCCAAAGCCAGTTTGGATCAAGTTACAATCGGAGCCCCCGTGGCAAGAGAAGGTGGCCCATGCCACTAATGAGGGTGTCTTAGGAATTTCTTTGTGCAGGTCAAGCGTCGCAACTATCAGATTCGGATTGCAGGTCCAGACGCCAAAAATTGCGCTATCCATCCAGATTTCATCAAGTCATGCTGTCATGCGATACCGTCGTATGCACTGCAACCGGCCGGTCTAGTGCCATATAGATCGCGCAGAATGGTAATCGGATCCATGCGTGGTATTAGTAGTGAATTTCGAGGTCAGCATCTAAGAAAAGAGGGATGAAGACTTTTGCAAGTGACCAGTCCGGTTAGATAATGAGTATAAAAAGACTCCAGCGTTTGAGGAAAAGCCATCAGTTCGCTCTGTGATCTCATCTCACAATCAGCAGCCATTTGGATTACAATCACAGCATCCTTTCAAAGATGAAGACATTCTTAGTACTCGCAGCCACATTGGGTGTTGTCAGTGCATCGGTTGTGCAGTTCTCGCCGGCATTGTATACCGCTGCCATTCCAATTACGACTCAGTACCATGCTCAGGATGGTTTGGGACAGTATTCCTATGGATACAGTGGAGGTCCTTCGGCAAAGGCAGAATACAAGTCACTCGATGGTGTAACTCGTGGATCGTACAGCTATGTGGATGCTGATGGAGAGCTGCAAACAGTCGAGTATACAGCTGATAGTGCAAATGGATTCCAAGCTTCGGCTACTAATCTGCCAAAAGCACCAATCGATGATAAGACTGCACCGAAACCAGTTGAGGATACCCCCGAGGTGGCAATGGCCAAAGCTGAGCATTTTGCTGCATTCAGGGAAGCCGAAATCAGAGCCGCCGAGCAACCAGCTAATGATGACACAAATGGCAATGACGGCCAAGAAGACCAGTCATCGAATGGATCCCAAGAGCAGCGTTCAGATGACGCCGCCTCCGCTGAAACCGAAAGTCCAAATGGACTGAACGGCTCAAGCGAACGAGATGCCGAACAGTCATCCAATGGAAATGGAAGTAATGGCATCACTCGTCTGCCAAGCAATGGTCTCACAAACGGTCTCAGCAGTAGTCTCAGCAATGGGCTCAACAGTCTCAGCAACGGTCTTAGCACCAGCCTTAGCGGCAGTCTCAATGGTCTCACCAGCAGCCTCACCAATGGTCTTAGTAGCAGTCTCAGTGCCGGACTCAGTCTCGGTTCCCTCAACGAAAACGGTCAACTCTCTTCGGCAGCCTTGAACGGCTTAACCAGTCTTCAATTAAACGGAGATCTTAGCAGCCTCACTGGCAACAACGACGCCATGCGGTTCTCTGAAATCACCCCAGCTACCACCTCTCAATTGCGTCCAATCTCACTGACCTCAGTTCGTGTGCCAGCCACATCGTACCTCCGTGTATCCACACCCACTCACGGCTACAGCGTCATCTCGCCAACCATTCTCACAGCCGTGCCAACCCTCCGAGCTACATCGAGTCAAACCATCAGTCGTACACTACCCATCTCCCTGAGTTCCACATTTTTGACACAAAAACTTCAATAAGCCCAGGAACCGATGAACGCCGCCGACCAGTGATTAAAAGGAATTGTCAAAACGCCGCCTAGCTTTAAGGGATACCTATTTTATTTTTAAACTTCGTACTAGCTATCAATACTTAACTTCTAAGCCTCTGCCTGCTTTACTTAAATACCCTCGTATACGTACCTGTTATAATCGATGTCTTAAGTCTTAAGTTCTGTGTTGTATTCTTCTGTTTGTTTTCTGTATCAATGAGGACTCCTGCGACGTTAAGGGTTTATGGTAAACAATTTGTTTTATTTTATGTTTTATCTCAAGTGCACAAATATAATAATGTTGAACGTAACTATCTGTGTTTACCTCTGTTCTAACGCTGCTAGCTCCTGTTAAACTCAATATAGAGCAAGCTTTCGCAAAGGTAGCTAAGGAGAAATGGACCGGACTCGCATCTTTTCATGTCTCTTTGAACAAAGTCTAGCTATCGCTCCTCACGAAGACTATTACCAGTCACAACCTTCTGGCGGCCCACAGAAGGAAAAGCTACTGATGACCTCTGCCAAGGGATTGGCGACACTGATGGAAAAGGGAAGATATCTCACTCAGGCCTCTAGAGCGCTAGGAAAACGGCCCTCGGCGAATACCACTTCCATAACCTTGAAGACCTGTCATGAAAGTCGCCATTAACCATCCTTCACTATCCGAGTGCTTAAATACCAGTTTGCATGTAGATACAATTAAGGTGACTTTATCCAGTAAAATGGGTAAAGTTCCTCCTATTTTGGCCCGGAGCCCAACAAGGTTGAATATTAAAGTGCTCACCCATCTTCGTGATGGACGATCGACAGTCTAGAGCTACTAAGGAATTAATAGAGATTGCAAGAATTCGATACCTGCTTGGCTGTCCGAAATGATGCAAACATCTGATGATATTCTAACAGATATCGCTGTTTCCTTAAGCCAGGCGAACCTGCACCAATACTGACCTTAGTTTTTGAGCTGTCAGTGTAGAAGTGATCTGAAAAGGATGGTAACGACGAAGTTCTTATTAAAATATAGACGTGGACTGATGTAGTCCCTAGACTCCGGAAATATTTTGAATTTATTCAAAGGAGGCGTGACAGATACTTTTTTAACCTTTTTCGAGATGAACACTCTGCATTAACATGCTAAATATATCAAACGGTACCAAATGAAGTATGATATCAAATCCAGTCTGAAAGATGTCGAAAAAAATAGTTTTAAGGTTTTAAGTTCATTTTCGAGTTTTTTTTTCATTCTAAATTTTACTCGCCACTGGATGTGGCGCCCAGGATGGCAGGATACGCGGCGGTAATAGGAGTACGTGACGCAGAAGTACTTGAGAAGGAATCACGGCAACTGGGAAAGACTCGGGGAGAGCTGGGGTACATTTCCAGAAATCGAGGCCTTGTAAAGGCATTGTGAGGCCCTAGGGGATACAGACATACATAAGTAAGTAAGTAAGACATTTACGCGACTTGCAACCAGATGTACATATGTATGTATTGAGACAACTATGGATACAGGCCATACAAATTTAACATTTCAAAACTTTTGTCATTATTTGCGCAGTTAAACGTAGGGAACTGAAAAACGTTGAACAAAAAGGTTTCGGTAGTTTATCTAGATTTGGTCAAATTTTACTCGTCTGATTCCCTTCTTTCATCTCAGTTATACTCCTGGATGTTTGTAAGACGCTCATGAGAGGTGGGACCGCGAAAGATCTTTAAGATGTTATCTGGGGATTGAAACTCGAAGAATCTCCTGCTCCGTAGTTCACCGCACTACCCACTTGAACCACGGGCGGGCATATAATTAATTTATCAAACTTTTACTCAGATGTTGGCCTAAGGCGATGGAAATTGTTTAGTAATTGCAGTACCATTGCTTGTAATTTTAATTATAAATCTTTTTTTTTATTTATACTTGATATAGATATTTTTAGTTTTGTTAATAAACATTTTAATATTTTTTTCTGTTTTTTTTACCATTTTTTTACAAATTTTTTCTTTCTTTTTTTGACTTACAAATCTTAATTTTTTTTTTTATGTATAACATTAAAAAATGCCTATATCTGAAGGCATCATATACAATAGTGTGGTTTTGTTTCTATTTAGTTGTAATTCTATTATTTTTCCTTTTTCCTTCTTTCTTTTGATTTAATAATCTTCAATGATATTTGTGGATGTGTTTTGGATTTAATTTCTCACTTTGAACAATAGTCGAACACTTTAAAAATATTTGTTAGATTTTTTTCATCTTAGTATGTTTTTTTTTATTTAAATAAACACAAATAAAAGTTGAAAAACGAAATCGAAATAATGTGGTAATAGCGGTTTAGGAGGTTTCAACTTTTAGAAAATTATTTAAATGAGTATAAAATGAGTGAATGGGCTTGTTCGTCATGAAATATGCGTTCATTTGAGTAACTATTTCAGTTTGCTCGGCTGTATAATAAAGAATATTTCCAGAACTATGCAGGTTTAAATTGTTCCTAATGTTCCTAATAAGCCCTGGAACCATAGAACTTTCTTACTGATTTCGGTTGAGGTTGATAGGATCTTTCGATATATGGAATACTGATCCTAAGGGTCAACAAAAATCAAGCAAAATTGTTGAACAAAAGAATTGACGTTGTCAGGTTGTTCATTTAAATATACAAAAGTATAGAGCACATACCTTATAACAAGGATCTTGTGATATATGTTCTGTGTAAGGGAGTATTGGAAAATGAGAAGCATAGAGTGAATGAGGAACCATAACATGTAGTCATCGGAAACCGTTTTCCACACATATCCAGTTCCAGTAAATCAACGATTGCTTTATGTTTAAGTTATAGTAAGTCTGCAGCTGTTCCTCCCTACAGTTTGATGTTTCCATTAGTCTGTGTCTAAAAGCATTTGATGTAAACTATCATAAACTGTTTTTGCAATCGTTTTCGGAAAGCTAAGCTAAGTGTATCGACTTTGACTATGAAAAGAGTGGCTATCACCTTAGAGCATTCCACTCCAGTATTCAGTTCTTTATTTTCAATCCCTTCCCAGTTTGTCGTACCCAAGAGCTGTGGACTATTATTTGCAAACGAAATATTTGAACAGAAATTTTTATTCGAGGGTTTGGGTGGCCGAAATCAATCATGAAAAGCATTTTTTGAAAATCAGTATCGAATAAAAGCGGTGCTGGCCGGATGACATTGAAAAGCAATTATATCTTAACATGTCCAGACAATTCTATTGGCATTATAGACATCCACCGCCAAAAAAACAGATCTAAGAACTCACAGTCCACAGAGTCAATTTAGTCATAGTCCGATGCCAAGACTGCTTCTCAACCTACATCCCAATAAAAAAGTTTAGTTTATTTCCACTGAACAATCTTAGACAACCCCTACTTTAAAGGTCTTATGCACATATACCTGCGAATTGAATTGAATTGAAAAATGAAGTCGAGTCTCTTCTGGATTCACACAGGGACAAAATGCAATTACCAATTTCTTGGAATTAGTACGTAAATTCCCGTACGAATGGTAAGCAGAGAAGCACATCTTTCGAGTCCTTGACAATTAATGAACCATTTAAGGGCCCAGGTACGGCTAGTACAATTACATTGAGCAAAGTATGTCTAGCTTTATTCTACAATAAGGCCTGCTAAAGTATAAAGTTAACATATATTGAGTGCCAACAAAGAACTGCTTTCTGGAGAAAGGAAACAAAGGGAGATCTGTTTGTCTCCTTGTGCTTAAAATTTTACTTATTAACAAGAAATAGGAAATAAAATAAATATTCAGTGCAGAGCTGCTACACAAACTTTTGGGTCATGAAATGAAGGTCTGGCTTTAACACAAGCGGGGGTTTGAGAGTTGGATTCGTCTAATCAACATTTCGCACAAAACAGTGGTTAATCCGCCTATAAAAAAGTAAGTTACACCAGAAACAAGTCAACAATAAAGCTGATACATTTGCAGAGGGCAGCTGACCACAATGGAATCTCCTGAAGGTTCGGTTTGACTGCTGTTCTTCGCATATTTCATGGTGGACTCGATGGATTTTTCAGTTGGAAATGTAGTGATTTTTCAGAATCTATCTGTATTTGAGTGTAGAGTGCTTGGTTCGTTAGATTAGCAAAGTTCAGAGCAACGCAAGTTTTTCCAGACACTTGTAGATGTCGGCAACTACTCATGTTCTTAGTGATAAGTACATGAGGTTTGCAATTTTTTCTGTGTAAAGCAGAGCTACTCTTAAAATTTCGTATTGTCTGTAAGTTCTGGAATAGTTCAGACTTAAGGGTCGGCCAAAAAAATGCTAGTGGGAATAAGGCGAATTATTTGATTCGGCTTTTCATTTAATTATGTCAATTTCTAGTGAAACCCTTCTACAGTATTTCAACGAACCAATTTGGAATCTTTGTGGGATTTCTAGTAACAATGTATCAATGCTGTCCTGTTTTATTCATCCCTGTTCATAGGATCAAAGGGAATGAAAGGCTGCTGTTTCTCAGGTAGAGACTCTACACGGGTCGGGAGCCTGTCAGGTAAGTAAGTCACATAAAACTACGACAGCCGTCCCTAAAAGTTTCGTATTACTCCAGCAACAACTCGCAAGCACTCATCCTATAAAATAAACGAAAAATAAATAAGAAAAAACCAAAAAATAATGGAATTTTTTTTAATGCAATCGTTTTTGTATTTAATAATTATAAATTTGTAATATTGTTTATATTTTACATATACATTTGTTGTGTTGTTTTTGTTTTTTATGTTTTTTAATGTAAAGTTTTAATAAAAATCACTAAGATTGTGTCACTACCATCCATACAATAATTATTCTTGTTTTGTTTTTTTATTTTTTTCAGAAAGAAAACATCTTAAACTCATACAAACTTATTTTAAATATAATTTTATGCATTTCTTGCTTTATTTATTCATTTTTTTTTTTATGTATTTAATTGTTAAATTGTATTTGCAAATTATTTGCGGTTTTCATTAAACTATTAAAATGTATTTTGAGAACCATACTGCGGTAAAATAACTCTGAATTGGCCTAGTCGATATTTTATTCTTTTAATTCAATATTTTTCGTTTGTTTTTGGATTTTGTTGTATCTACCATAATAGTTAAAACATAGTACATACATATATTAAAATAAAATACACTTATCTGTGGCACTACTACAATTGTATAAAGTATTTGAAAAAAAAAACGCAGGAAAAATAAAAGCAAAAATCTTAAATCGAAATTCGGTGGGAACGAAGTCATAAGCAGATTTTTTTATCAATAGATTATGTGCTTTGTATTCCAAAAAAGGTATTTCGAGTATAAGTATATGTAAATATTAGTAAACAGGTATGTACTTTCACCTCCAGACAGGACATTTCAGTCAACGAGAAGTCAAGTAAAAGACAAACGCTGCGAAGTAGGTGATAAAATCGTACTTTTTCGAAGAAGACCTCAAACGATTCTATTAGGAATAGATTTTGATAAACAAGTACTGCTCCTGAGTTTGGGCTGTAATGAGTACATATGTGCCCTGGATTTTATCCCGTCGACACATTGAGTGATTGAGGCAATTTACAGAAAACAGCGGAGTCAAGCAAGCTGGCTTTCTTTGAACATAGCTCCATCAATTATTTTAGGATAACCGAGAGTTTAAAAACACCTTAAGAACAATACCCGCATCGAATCCTACTTAAACTTCTTCTACTTCTTTCAAAGGAGATTCATACAAAAACATGCCCACAACTTGCTTTGGTCTCCTTCGGTGATCTATCATCAGAAGGTGATTTGAAGTCACACAGTGCCCTCAAAGTAATGTTTGAGCATTGTAAAGTTGTACATGTGTACCTTATGAACACATTCTAACGTACGAAACTTTTGAGCAGAGCCGTATGCAACACGACGTAGTTTTGCGGTTTTGCTTGCACTTGAATTACTTGTATTCAATGCGATCAACGCGATCCATGTTCGAGTTGATTTTCCATGTCTGCGGGCATGGTTCGAGTACCAATATCGTGGTTCGAGTAAACCAAAAATTTGGTCTCAGCAAAATTAAAAGTACTTCGATAATTTTCAATGTTCGAGGTAAAAGCTACGTGTTCGTCGAACCAAGTTCGAGTGTCTACGTAGTAATTTAAACTTTTATTTCCTCGACCACTTATTTTTTTTTGCATTCGAACCTTTGTGCAGTCTGACGTGCAGTTTAAACAATATCAAAAATGGAACTTTGCACTTTCACGAATCAACTAGTAATAATAATGAGTTACGACGGTGATGAGGGCATAACGTGAAGGCGCAAAGTAAAATGAAGTTCGAGTAAATTGGTCTCTCTGTCTGCTGTGTTTTCTCGAACCAAGTTTACTCGCACCATGTTCGAGTGTCTACGGCCGGCTTTAGCTACGACTTTTTAAAGGAAAATGAAAACAAACATATGTACTAAGTACATGTATTTTCATGTACAATATGTACAAACGTATATAAATTGTTTACCCAATTTGAAAGGGTGCTTTCTGCAGTGAAATAAAATCTTGAAGTCACTAGAGGTCATGCCCAGTGTGGTATATATAAAATAGATACGACGTTTTGAGGCACTTTTGGAGTTCTCCGTCTTTGACCACTCAGTCAGGATGGCCCAGGATGGGTCTAAGTAGGAAGTGCCATACGAATAGTTTAGCTTTGGAAAGATCAAAAGCACGTTGCAAAACAAAAGTTGGGACATAACAACCAGCATTAAATGGACTGGAAGGGATCCAAAATATCGTAAGTATTGAATATAGGAAACTGTGTACTTATACATGTAAATATGTTTACATTTTTAATTGAAGAATAGGAATTGGATTTTACTGGAACTCTTATCACGAAAGAAAACACGACTGAGTACATGAAGCATTGGTTTGACTACATATTCCGCTTTTGTTTAGAAATGTTTCTCGATATCAAAGTTTACTTAAATATGGTTTCACAGTATATCTAAAGTGCATCGTTATTATTTTGTATAGCATTCACTGTAAGTTTAAATTGACAATAAACCGCCAGCTTAGCCAGCTTTTCGAAAGAAAATGTTTGTTCATAATTATTGCCTCATGTAACACTCACAAATACCTGAGTCCTCATCCAGTAAGTTTTAAAACCATTGACGGTCAAACGATTGCAACGAAAGCTGTCGCTTGTAGTTCGCTGTTTAACAGTTTTTGTTAAACGTTTGCGTTACTTGAAGCAAAACTATCTCCAAATGATTTCATCGTACGTGATGAGGGGCCTCCAGTTGAGGCCTCTAAAGTGATAGTTTATTTGGTCTCTCTAAAGCGATAAATAGCGTGATCATCATATTATGTGTAAATTCAGTAACGCATCACACGTTTACAAAGTGTTTCAGCGTCGTGCAAGTAAAATTAGAGTTAACTACAAAGATGAAGAATGAGAAAGCATTTTCGTCAAGGAAAAATCAAGATCCTTTTCTCTGAGGAAGGATTCTTTCTTTTAAAACATCCATATTCGTCGTAAACAAGTGGTTCTTGTAAACAATGGATTCTAAAGCCCTGTCCATTAGCAAAGCATCAGCATTTCCAGTGCATCTCTGCACAAATATTTGACCTTTCTTAGTTTATTTACACAATATGTTCTTCTAAGTCACCTGAACATGTGATGGGATAGTCCGTGTCGAATAGTGTATCAACACGTATTCCCTAAAGCTACAATCATTTCAGGGGTCTTCCTTTGAAGATTGATTGCGTTTTTCATGTTTTCTTGACATTAATCTGCCTTCCTGTGAACACGGGTAACTCATTTTTGTATAACACTCACAGCAAGGAAAAAAATCAAAATATACACAAGTGCCACAGATTTTTAAATGTAAAGTCAATTCGGAAACGTCTCTCTTTGCCATAACGATCAAATCTGATGCGCAAATGTTTTTTTAACCAAGAAAGCATTATTAAATTGACTGATGACAGAGAAGTTATGAATTACTCTGCTGTGCATCAGTTCAACGTTTCCGAATACACCTTCGACTGATTTTCAAATGAAATCAATTTAAAAAAAAAAAGATATGCAATAAAAGACAATGAATATGTCTTTTTCTATATAATAAACTCCTCTCCTTTAATTTGCTTTTTTAAATATCAAAAACAAAAATTCAGTTTATGATTCATTTTTATTTTAATTCGATTGTTAATTGTTTTAACTTTGAATGCTGTATGTTTTCTATACACATTTTCATTTCTCTTTAATGATGATTTACGATAATAATAATTATTAATTCTTATATAAAACAAACCTACTACTGAAGCAATTATAAAGAAGAAAAATATAAAAAAAAAAAAACGTTTGGTTATACATTTTGTATTTTAAATTGAAACAAAGAAAAATAGAACATATTTTATATAAAAAAAAACAAAAATGTTAAGACAATAAGTTTAATTTGAACTTGGTTTTCACGTTGATACTTTAAATTTTTTCTCTCTGCAGTTATTATTTAGACCTCAGGATGGGGTCTTTTTTTTTATTCAATATTCAGTAATGTGCGCGGAATTTTGGAATTTCGGGAAAGAAAAACAATAACATTTCTAACTTTGTTTACAAAATTTCATTTATTTCGAAAAGCAAATAGTAATAATCATAAGAAATGAGTTTTCTTGATCAGAGACACACACAAACATTGAGGAAAACAAATGAAAAATTGTACGGCTTGACCATATTTTTTGTTATTTTATTAGGATTGGTTGGGTTTGTTTTGTGTTTACATGCTTCATTTTGACTCTAATTCAGATATAATATTTATATTGTGGGGGGCGAGGGGGGTGGGGCGGGGCGAATAATAATATAAAAAAGAAAATTACAAACTAAGGTTGAGTTTAAATTTTGTTCTCTCACTCTCTGTTTTGGATAAACACGTGTGTTTGTTGTTGTGTGGTTTAAAAAAAAAAAAAATGAAGAAAAAACAAATAATAATGAGAACAAATTTTTGGGAAATAAAATATACAATTTGCTATTCCGCGCGCACAGTCTGTTTTATTAGTTAGTTTTTTGTTTGTTTTATAATTTATTTTAACTCTTAATACATGAAATCAATTTCTTGTTCGCTGTGTTTCGGTTTTTTTTTTTTCTCTCTTTATGTGTACTCGGTATGTGTTTTTTTTTGAGGCAGGGGGGGGAACATATTTTATTCTCTTCCTTTTTCTCAAGAAAAAATGAAATAAATCTTTTTCAAATTTACATATTTATATATATTTGATTCTCTTATATCGCGAGTAAGTATATTTTCTTGGGGGTTTTTTGTTTACCTTTTGCTTGTTTCGTTCTCCTTTTTTTTGTTTAATGATTTATTTCTCCTTAATAAGTAATTATTTCTTATGTGTATATATGTAAATTTCTCTCTCACGCTTTAGTTTTTATTAGTTTTGCTTTTGTTTTTTATTATTAATTCGTGGTAAAAAGTTTTTTTATTTCTCTTTGATTTCTTTCTTTTAAATTTTAATTTCTTCTCTTTTAATTAAATCTAATCATTGTGATAACTTGTTAAATTTATTCTTTTTGTTTTGTTTGTGTTTTTTTTTTTTTTTTTTAATTTAATCGCGCAATTATTTATGTATAGATAATATTCATGACTAATTGTAGATTACTTGCGTGCGTGTTTCAAGTGATTCTGTTTTCTTTTCTCTCAACTCTTTTTCATGTTTAGAGCGTTTCCCCTTCATCGTGGTTTATTTAAAAAATATATATATTCTCCGTTTCGCGAAAGTATTCTTTTTTGCGTACTTGTTTGTTTTGTTTTATAGATAGAATCTGCTGCTTTTAATTTCAATAATTTCTTTTTAATTACTAAATATAATTTTACATATAAATCGCTTTGTTGTTATTTTATCCACACATTTGTTTGTTTTCTTTTTTTGTTTGTTTTAATTTTAATTGAGAGTTATATTAAGAAAGAAAATTATTAAAGAAAAAAAAATATAAATAATTATTTTTTTTGTTTCTTACAATTTTCTGTGTACACGCGCTTTCTTTTAGTTTCCTACTTTTTACCATTTTTTATTAAATATATCTCTTTGTATCTTCAGTTCGTATATGTGGGAGGGAAGGACGACGTCAGCAGATAAAAAAATTATTTTTTTTTTTATACTTTTTTTTGTGTTATTCACTTTGTATTATTGGCCTGGAAGAAAGAAAGAGATTGTATTAGGGAAAAACAGAGTCCAGAGGGCGTGTAGGACGGGGCATGCATGTATAGATTACAATATTTACTTTGTGAACTTTTTTTTAAACTTTTCTTATTGCTATTGTTAGTGGTCAAAGAATGTATCCGACAATTTCCTTCTATCACCACCGTCGGTTTTTTTGGCTGCATTTAAAATATATTTATTTGTAATTATTTACTACCAACTATCTTGTATCCAAGAAAAAAACAACAAGAAATACGTCATACATGCAAAAATAAGAACAACAAGTGGCAAGAAAGTGCAGATATTGGTTGAAAATTTCATGCGGAATTCAGCTACACATATTAATTATTCAGCAAGAGTTACATTCAAACGTAAATCAACAAGGTATAGAATCATAGAAAGGATTATCGTTTCTACTAAGGTAAGTAGAGGCAGGGAGCAATGGCTGTTCAGCGTATCTCATCAAACGAAAGCGTCCTGTATGAGGGTTTCAATATACAAAAGCAAATTTTTGGCGCAACAGATTACAACCTTTCGTGTTGTGCGTGTTATATTCTTTACACGAATGGAAGGGCCCCAATGTTTAAATGCCATGTGAGAAACATTTTCATAACAATTAACTCTCTGATGTTTTTTAGACGCTCGCGAGAGGTAGGACGGTGAAAAACTTTTAGGTGTCTTGGCTGGGATTGGAACCTCGCGAACCCCTTGTTCCGTAGTCCAACGCAATAACCTATTGGACCACGGGTTTCAATAGGAAAAGAGATAAACAGAGTCATGATCAGTTTTCATCCAAACTCCAAGACATGGTATGTCTGAGTGTTACTGGACTGGGAAGTTCTTTAAAGAATTTTCAGCTGCGTTTGGATTCAACGCACAGTTTCATTAAGACCTCCTCCAACTCAATGAGGGGCAATTGGAGACAGTTTAAGCGATTCGTTGGCGTCATAGAGCTGTGAAAACTCAGTAATAAAAGTAGGAGATGCAAAGAGAACATCTGAAACTTCAATATACATATAGTAACTGGTTTGTTAAAAAGCATGAAAGCATAGAAGCTGCTAAAAGGACAAGTACTACTGTGATTGGTTGATAGCACTATTACTGATATTTGTGTTGATTTTCAAGTCAAAATCTGCATTTGTTCAATAGTTACGCCCGTGTTTTGTGAACAACAAAAAGTGAATTAAGCAATCCTTACAATGTCCGATATTTTTGAGCAAAGTTGCATTCTATTTTGTTTGCGGAAAGGAATTTCTGGTGCAGAAACGTTGAGAACCAGGCTATGTCACAAGAAAATGTTCAGAAATGGTAGAAACAATTCAAAAAATGAACAGAAAGCGTTGAAGACAAACGCTTGGACGTCCTGGACGGATATCAAAATCAGCTGATGAACAACATCATATCATTTGGATCAGACCGGACCATTTAGAAAGGTGTCTAGTGCCTGAAAAAAGGCAAATCTCGTTTGGTTTCAAAAACACTAAATTAATTGGGAAAAGAGGGTCGCATTTCGAGGGACCATTTCGTCAAAAATTCAACTCATATCGTTCCACAAGCATCGTATGCGCGCCTGCTTTTGTAATGTATGATATTCCGTAGGCTAAAGAGGCCGCTCCGGGTACTCCGTTTTAACCTCCGAAGAGGTAAAAACCCGAATCGCTGTGCGCCTTGAAGGACATTTCTGAAATCGACTTCAACAATTGTTTCGAGGATTGGAAAAACTGTTGGCATAAGTCTATTGTATCGCGAGGAGGGTACTTTTTTTGATCACAGTAGTACATTTGTATTCGTACACTTTGTATTTGAAGAACGCAGCTTATGTACGCTTCAGCCATGTGGTTAGCAAAACAAAATAACCAAAACTAATGCTAATTGGTAAATCTAAGCAAATTAATCAGATAATAGCAAAAACAAAATACAAACTCTAAATACATACAACAATCTCAAGTCAAAATAAGAAATACTATTTACCTGCAGTTACAGCCGTCACTTGCGGTGAGTTATTCTCTTGTGGTTTTTGGGTTTGCGATTGACTTTGTGGCTGTTGGATGTTTTGGTTCTTTTGTGGAAGATTTTGGCTGTTTTGTTGTCCCATTCTATTGTTGTTATTGTTGCGATTTCTATTATTGTAATTACCTCCCCTATAACCTCGATTATATCCGCCGTAGTTGTTCATATTGCGATTATAGTAGTTACCTCGTCCGCGATAGCTAAAATCAAATTCAAATTTAAAGTCTATACACGAAAAGAGAGAATTCCAAAGAATTTCAATACCTTCCACGTCTTGTCGACGAAACACCAAAAGTCTCACTGTTCAACTTACGCTCTTGGCGCCAATCGTTTTTCTTATTTTTCGTACGATCTTGTGCTGCCTCACATGAGATATTATCAAAGAAGGATTTTGTTTTGTCATAGCCAACAACAATCTCCTCATCTTCGGGCTCATGTTCGCCCGCGCCAGTCTCATTGCCAGAATCATCTTTTTTATCTGTTTCACCGTTGATCTGCGAAGTTGGAGAAGAACACTTGAAACATAGTACAAGTGATCGGCGAAGAACGATTGGATAATTGTATTTTTTTTTTTTTTTTTTAATAATGGACAAAACAAAAGCAAACATTAATTAATTTTTTTTTTAAATTCTATAGAAATGAGATTAAAATTAATTCATATAAAGGAATGAAAAGGAAAATTGAAAAAAATCAATCTAAACACAATGTAAAGCGATTCAGTTTAGAGGTAGGATCAGAGGAGGATGGAGGAGTGGGACAATTGAGAACAGCTAGGGGGTGTTTTTGCCAAGTAAAATAAATTTAATTATCTAAAAAACACTCGGAACAAAGATTCGTTATGTAAATGAACTGAATTTGTTGTAAGAGATGAGAATAAAGATATAAAAAAAATTGATTCTTTAAAAATAAATATCGAAAAAAAATAATAAACTTAAGCAACTTGTAACTGCGGGAAGGTTTAAGGCCATAGGTGTGCCATTGACATCGAATGCAAGGCTTTCAGTTTTCTACACTTTCTACGAGATTAACTTAACTTTCCTTAATACTTCTGCATTTAGAACCTTCGTGGATTAGCTAGTGGAAAGTTGTATGACAGGCTGTAAGACCAAAGGCAATACTACTCACAAGGATAATGAAGGCACAAAAGAACAAAATGCCAACGAAAACAGATAAAACTCAATCAGCCCTATCTAGGGCAGCTATAGAGAAGTTCACAGTTTAAACACATTCAAGAGTAGTCTTACAATCGGTAGCTCTTCACGCGAACGTCTATCTATCAGACCCACAGGATGTTGTTGAATAAAATTTGTGTCATTGCTCACCTTGGTTTGGCTCCGACTTTTTTTGTACAGATGAAGGCTTAGTAATGGCATGTAGCGAGAGGAATACCAAAGTACATTCAGATAAGAATGTCCCCATGCACCGGTGCCCACCACGAGTCAATGTAAAATTGTTGACCCAACTCATCGGACGACGTATGACACTCTAAAATGACCTTTGAAATGAGAGCTTGATTCCAGGCAGTTTGGACTAACCTGACATAGCATACAGTATGTACATTCCATCTTAGTCAGAACAGAACAGCCTTTTTGGATCGCCATAACATCTACCTGACACACATCGCGAAGAGTATTCTTAAAGAACACACAGTTCAACCGCAATGCTTACTCTTGTCTGGATGGGATTTAGTATATCTTTGTTCTCCTTTTCTAAAAATTGCGAAATGGCTTCTACGTACACCAACCCACCGAAATGTGACTTCAAGTAACATGTTTCAGCTGCAATTTATTTGCCAAGGAAGCGTGTTTGCAAGAGAGGTAATTTCCCCCTGCAAGTTCTTGTTGACCATTGAGCTAACCAGGCATGCTTATATTCATCCAGCATGGCAATCATTTACTCAGAACAGCCACGACAAACGAATTCATAAATCAGACACAGCTTCTGTCTCTCAATAGAAACCAGCTAACCCTCCTTACAGGCCACAGTCTAATGGTGGACCACCTCAGTAGAATGGGTTTCAACGGCTCAGACATATGCAGAGGATGCGGCGACACTGAGTCTCAACAGATTCAGACACCAAACCTTCGGGAAGACATGTTTCGACCAGCTCCACGAACTGGCTAGCATGCCTCTAAAACGACCTTAAAATTCATATCGAAAACGGACATGGACTTCTGTTGGATCTTGTTGAGATCCGAGCGAGGCTGCTCCCTCCTGATGGTTGTTACAGTCACCCCCTTAACTCAACTCAACCTACAGCAAACCACCATGCATTAAGCACACGCTTAGCAAGCCAAGCACTTGACAACTCTGAACTCTATTCGATCGAAACTGAGTGAGAACCCGATATCGTTTAGTTATTGAAAAACCTTGCCTCGTCTTAGAAATAGATAAACAAACAAAACTATTCCCTTCTTCTGTTGCAGTTAACGCATTTAAAATGTTTTAAAAGCAAATTTCACGAATATATCATAAGCAAAAGGTTAATTTAAAAATGCAAAAGCGTCACTTTTACTTACGGTATGCGTGGCGTTCAACACTTTACCTCTGTTCATATCATTTCTTTTAATTTGTTTTGCTTGTATCATTTCTTTGTTTTTGTTTTTTGTTAAACCAAATTTATTTACATTCACATATGTGTGTGTGTTGTACTTTAGGCAAAAATTTCAATGATTATCTTAAATATAGTTTAGTGATACGAAAAAGTACAAGGTGTGGTGGTGTATATGGGGGGTAGGTGGTACAAAGAAATAGACAACTAAACTAAAACAAACGAAAACAAAACAAAATACCTGCTCAGTTTTGGGTTCGTCGCCCACCTTAAGTTTTGATAGCTGTGAACGAAGCTCTTCGAACTTATTGTTGGCCTGTTCGAAGTCAAAGTCTTGCTCAAACTTGATTGTATTCTTGGGGCGATTATTTTTACTTGGATTACCGCTGCTCATTTGCCTGTAGCCCTAGAAAATACAATAAACAAAGAGAAGAGTTAAATTGGTATACTCTCATCATTTAACATTTTCAATCGCCTTACCTGGTTCGGCACACGTCCACGACCACGATTCCGCATGTTATTATTGTTGTTGTTACCGCGATTCATTGTCCAGCCGCGATTATTCTGGTTCTGGTTTTGATTTCGTTGATTGTTGTAGTGATTTCGGTTGTCGTGATTATTGTAGTTGTTATGTTGGTTGTCTAGCCTACCAGAGTCGCGACGATCTCTTTGGAAGTAACCACCTCCACCGCCTCCACCGCCGCCGCCGCCTCCACCGCCACTACCGCTGCCGGTGTTATTATTACCGCCTCTTTGCTGATGGTTTTGTCGCTTATGTCCTGCATCACGATTACCAGCATTATTGTTATGTTGTTGATTCACCTGGACGGCCATATCGGCTGAGGGACTCTTCCTCGATATTAAACTAATCGGTGTTGTCGACCGGGATGCACCAGCAAGCAAATCTAAGACGGAAACTATGTAACATTGAAATTGTGTGTTCCCATAGTTTAATGGAATTAGGTTGGAGTTAATATAGATTACACACAAATTAAGAAAAAAAAAAAACGTATGAAATAAAAAAATGGGACAAAAAGAATATCGGAATGTTGAGCTGAGGGGGGGTATAGGTTTAGATTCACAACAAAACATCAAACAGAAAGTTTTGTACACGTCATGTAACTCTGTTTTCCAAGTCGTGCCATACAAATCGAATTAGTGAAAGCTCACCTCAGTTTAACTGTGCGACACGACTTAGATAATAGGGCTATACATATAATGATCGTTGGTAGAGGGGAAACAATCAAATGGGAAACTTGACAGCCAATGCACATACGCCACGCAACGAACACAAAAATCACAATTAAAATCACAAGCAAATAACCCAAAGCGCTTTTTAAATGTAAAGATGCAATGATATTCCTTAAAATCGTTGATTCATAGAATTGCCTATGACCACAAAAGAACAAATGATATCTGGACATGATGTTAGAAGTACAGATACGATACTGTTTAGCACATAACCCAAAGCATAACATAATAATGAAACGAAATATTCACATGTAAGCTGACTTATTTGCTTTCTTTGCTGCTTTATATAGAAATAAACTGCACGACCCTATAAAGAATAGTAATTCGTTTACATTTCAAAACTTTCCCGATCGCCCTAAACAATTCTTAAATGTTAGTTGGAAGAGTAAAGTTGTTTTCGTTCCATAAGAGCCATAGATTGTGAGTGGTAACGTTTTCTAAGGTCCTCATCACGCAACTTTTAAGACCGTCATCGTCTAAACGCTAGCAACCAACGCTGTCTATTATTCCCTGTTCCATCGATATTTTTTAACAGCTTTTGACGCTACTTGATCCTAAAGTTTTTTGGACAAAACAATAGCTTCTAATTTCCAATGTTAAGTGAACCAAAATTATCTCAAAACGATATCGTCAGACGACTGTGGTCGCACCTGATGAGGGTCCAAGCTGAAATCCATCGGTGATCTGTCTCAAGATCAACAACGATCTGCTTATTATCGACTCCTAATCTACAGAATTTACAGGGAAACGAGACTACTCCGCAGACACTTAAAGAGTTGGAAACGAAATTGAGCGCAAAACTGCATTAATATGGATTCGTTGCAAACACAATTGCTGCAGAACGTGTTATATTCCAACGTGTGGGAGGGACTAAGAAACATATTTTAAAATAATGCTGACTGCCTGAAACCACAAATGCTACCAGCAAGCTAGTACTATAATAATGGAGTACGTCAGGGGTGCATACTGTCACCACTGTTGTTCTTGGTGTTTATCGCTGGTGTACTTCGTGCAGCATTGATGAAAGGTAACTACACTTGATGACCCACAATCGGACAGGCGAACTTTCTATATCTAAGAAGTGTGGTCTCAAGCTGCAAACCTTCGTAAATAAATGTCTAAGCATCATCTTGAGAATTTTTTAGCCCGATCGCATCTTGAACGAACAACTTTATCGCAGAACATACCAAGAACCTATAGACATAACTATACAGAGGAGAAAGTGGCAATAGATTGAACCCAGTCTATGGCGCAACGAAAGCTTCATGGCAAGTAGTGGAATCCCCTCAATCAAGCAGACAGAACAAAGGGAGGCCCTATGCCAACGTGGCGCAAAACAGTCGAGAAGGAATCGATCTCTCTGGAAATGAGTTAGCCTAAAATGTGTTACAGAAATCCGAAGAAGATGCCGCGCATGCGTTTTTGATGATATTGCCGTGATTGAACCACCGATTGGTGTGTCTCCGGTTCATAGTCTTGTGTTGATCAGTTTAGAGAAATGAAATGAGTTGCAAAATTGCCCGACCTAAGTTACAAACTGGTTAATAAACAACTTGCTATAGTTTCTACTTAATAAATAAATTTAAGACATCGTTTCATCTATAACGTGCTAACGAGTGCGAATTCCCAAACTGAGACCCCTGGGTGTGTGTGAATTTTAGTGTTTTAAGCCGACCTTTACCACAAATAAAAAATTACCATTACACACCGGAATATAGTCTAAAACCTGCCACCTTTTTCCAAATGAGTTAAAGCCTCACACTTTCTCTTACTTTTTTCCCCTCTAATCTCTGGCTACCCTAAGCCCTACACAGAAACAACACATATAACTACCCCATCTCCACACAAGTCTACTTGAGAACACACACAACAAACAGACAAAAAAAGACTGTGATACAAGAACATTTCTTCATCTGAATTGTAGCAGACACTGTAGACCAAGGATACAATCCTTTAGCATAGTTTGGCGGCGTCGGGTACAACTTCACTTCAACCGATTTGTTTTAAACTGTAATACCGTACGATTAACTATCGAATTACTAAAAATATTTCTTCATACAATCCTATCCCTTAATAGGCGAAAAAAAAAAATTTGAATATAATTATAATTAAGAAACTCATGCAAAAATTATTATTAAATTTAATTAGAAAATGCAAAGCGCAATTGTATAGTATGTGTGCGTATGTGTTTGTGTTACTGTTGTTGGTTTTTTTCTGTAACTATTTTTGGTTATACGTATGTATGTAGGTAGTAAAAAAATGTTGAACAAAAAAAAAAAGGAATATTTGAAAACAAAGAGAAAAAAAGTATTAAAATGAATTTCTGTGTATTTTTTTCGTGTGTGCTAAAATACGCCAAAGAATTACCATCACACCTTGGTCTTTGTGTTCAGCCGCGGAGGTCGAGGGGGCATTAGGAGGAGCAGCCGTTGATGAATTGTTTATCGCATTTAAACTAAATTCTTGAGGAATGGCGTCGTTTAACTCACTTGGTTGTTTCGGCTTGTTGAGCATAAACGAACCGGGCGCCAATCCTGTCGCCGTTGCCGATGATGAACCAATTCCACCAAGACCACCCATTGCTCCGAATGGATTTCCATAATTACCCATTGGCGGATTCATTGCTTGCATTGGAAAATGCGGCATCAAGTGTTGTCCATTGGGTAATTGCACTTGCATAATAGCCGGATCATTTGGATGTGGCATTCCATTGTTAACCACACGTATATCCTTTATATCGGAACCACGGAATAGAATGTAATCGTAGATCTGACTTTGCGGTGCGATTTGGAATTGAGTTTCACGGTCCTCCGTGCCGAATGATCGCACTGAAATGAAAGGAAAACAAAATATTCAATTAGCAAGTCCTGGAAGTACATATTTTGATAGTAAAGAAGGGTGTAGTGTATAGGAAAAGCCTTTGGTTGTTGAATTTACATTGATAATGAAGACAACAAACTTCTTCCTTTCAAGCTCTAGATGCCGAGATATGAGGTAAAAAGAAAGGAGGTAGTAATACAAAAGTGAGTGGGGTATAGAATGAAGGATGGAATAGACAGGAAAGTGCATTGAGAGAGGCAGTCGTTAATACAATGAACACTGCGTCGCCTCCAGTGCCATCAGTTATCTATTGATTACAACTAACGATCTGATCAACCTATTTAAAGTATGGTCGCATTGATGTCTTGTAGACTGAAACTGAGTTTTGATGCATTAAGGTCGAATCCGTTGTAAGCATCAAAAATCACCCAGAGATTTGTGCAAAGAGTTGTGAAGGCGAAGCGAAGACAAGAATGTTGTCGTCTTCGAAGGAATCAAACATCTCACAGGGGGAGCTTCTTCTTCTTCATTACAAAATAAATGTCAAGTTATCGCATCAAGTCTGCCTTTTCTTTGACGAGCGCAAGAGGAATTCAAAGAAAAAGAACTTCTACTCCAAGTGCACACCAAGTACGACATTAATTTGAGGTGTTACCACCATTTTCAAGTTTATATAATTGATTTGCTGCTTTCGTCGTTATTTCCATGTAAAACATCCTCTGAATAACCTGTATTACATTAAAAACAGATTAGCGCCATGTGACGATAAAGACTATTCAAATCAAGTTCCATCGTGGGATTGCTTTGACGAAACGAGAATGCGTGTTAAATCGTTTTCAGCTTTGTAACCAATGCAGCACTACTGGTGAATGTAAGACAATGGTTTACACCTTGATGTTGACATTTTCAACTAAGACATTCCCAGAAATGAATCACCGTACGTAATTGTGTAATTAACATGTGTATGCTGTAAAAAAATCCCATTTTATTCGAAATTGCCGAGCTAGTCTAACCAATCGTGTTTCTAAAAGCGTTTGGTAGCCGCACTACGATGCATAGGAGAAGAGAGTGTTTATGATTCTTTTCCATCTGAAGTGGCTTGGTTTTGGTTTTCTCTTCTTTGTTTGCATCTATCAATCAACGCAGGCGTGCGACTACCAAATGTATTTTTTGGGATGAAACTGCATTGGACTGATGGTTGAAGTCTCATTTCTTTATACGGTTTTGGGGGTTTTCAAGACACTCTTCAATGTGAACACTTGTCAAGGGAACAAGTCTCGTAGACAAACAAGTAGAAAGTTGACAGAGGAAACCTATCAGCAGTTAGTCGCTGCTGGGAACATCAAGAAATTGTTTCTATTGCTCTAGGTGGAACTCCAACAAAGTCTTATGGAGAATGTGACTTTACCAAAGCAAAATCCATATATCCATCGGAAAATCTATTCGAAACAGTTGGATAGTTCAAGTGAAATCGTTTATCAGGTCCACAAGAAAGACGACGATCTCAACTAGTTATGCCTTTAACAGAATTCCGAGTTGATCCTCACATTTTAGTGATTTTAACCCGTTTATGACAGTATTTACAGAAAGAAATTATGCAGAGACCATAGGTTAGGTTATCTTGAAGGGATGACTCCAAAACCATGAGGAGAGAGCTGTCTTACTCGGATCTCGACGGTTCCATCGTGTTTCCCAGTGTGGGATACCTGAAAGAGTATGAAAACTGAAATTGTAACTCATTAGTCCATGGTAGGAGCGACCCTTCTAAACCAACCCGTTATGGATTTTTATATGGTTTTAGAGGCATGTTAACTAGTTCGTTGAGTTGATCGAAAAATCTTTTGGTGTCTGATTCTGCAGAGACTTAGGCATTCGCAGGGGGAGTGTGTCATTCCTTCCGCCACCTCAGTGTCGTCGCAGCGCTGCATAGGTCTGGGCTGTTAAACCCCATTCTATTGAGTTGATGCAGAGGCCATAGTGCTCTAAGCCTGATTGGCGTCCTCAAGTAGACAAGGATCTTAAGGATTTGCGCAACACGCACCAACTCACTAAAGACAGAGTGCTAGCTCTTGGTCCCAACAGTCCCAAACCCCTTTTCACCACAACAAACAATTGTACAGGCTTTTATAGCGATATTTGTGGTGTAGAGGCATGCCAGACAGGTGCTTTCATTGGGACTTTGTAAATCTGACTTAGTCTCTGCAGAAACTCTAAGTCCTAACCATTTAGTTCAAACAAATTTTCAAACTGTGATCTCTTATTAGTGCGTCGCTTGACAAAGCTTGGAAAAACGGGGACCACACGGCATTCAGTGCATCCGACACTCGAACTAGAAGTCAAAATGGGATATTCCCACAAGAAAGCAACGTCTTGCAACGTTGAAAGTTTCTCCTTGAAGAAGAGTGCGAGCATCCATTCCGTGGACAAATTTGGAAACTATAGATCCTTCTAGTCGGGACATACAAAGTTTAACAGGTCCCAACACCAAAATCCATTCACTCCTTCACCAATGCCATCAAATCGATGTGGATCGTATGTGGAACTTGATTCAATTCGTGAATTTCATTTTAGAAAAAAGCTAAATTGTCCACAACGAACGAAAAAAAGATTTCTAAGCAAACTAAGTGCAATGCAACGACCGGTATTATGTCAACCGCCTCGAAACTCTCTCCCCACACTGTATGCTTGTGATTGCCACATAAATTCCCGGCCCGGTCCGTTTGATCAAGTCTCTTTTCGACTATTATTCCAAACAGCATACCCGCCCGGGGGTGGGCAACGAAGAAATCAATGCACATACATAAATCCACCAAGTGTCGGGCAAGAATTAAATGCAAAACATGTTAGAATCCCCCCGCTAGCCATCAACTGCGTAGTTAGTCTTCCACCCCTACGCCTCCACCACACACCCCATCGGCTGAGGAGCAAAACAAATTGTTGAAAACAAACTAACTTGATTACGTTTCTCTGGTATGTATCTGTGTATAGTCTACGTATGTATGTATGTATGGATTGCCGTGTGAGGCGAATAGTGTGTGGAACGAGATTGTTATCGAAAACTTTACAAAAATAACAGTAGATACCAATGTACCCTAACCTCTACAGTACAGTATTCCTTTCACATGGTTTCGGCGCACTCGCCAAAGGTCCCAAAACAGCAGAAAGTACAAAATAAATGCCACTTTTGCCGCCGATACATATGGAAGCTACTGCTGCTGATTTATTTTTGACTAAATAATGGAAAAACGCAAGGCATACACCGCCGGCAAGCTCTAAACACAACCATTGTGACTTGCGGTAGCGATTAAAACACATTTGTTTTCTCTTTGTGATCCATGTCGTGGTCGTCGTCGTCGTCTTCGTAGCCGTACTTGTCGTAACGGGATTGAAAAGAGAAACCGCTTGGTTTTACAGCAAATCTTTGATTTCACAACTCCCCCAAACGAACGATGGTGTGTGTGGTGGAATGGAATATATATTTTCCACGTTTCCGAGATGAAAACTGCGCGATATTTCGCGGAAAAAAGAACCGCAGTAACAGAAATAAAATGGAAGAACGAGAATTATGCGCCATCCTCCATGGTGCCGCCGTCGTCAAAAGTGGGCCACTTGTTGTAGTACCTACAGCAGCCGAAAACGGGGCTCTTTTTCGGAAAATAAATCTCTTTTCCATGCAACGTTGCGCATTTTTTTTTCGTTTCCCCCTTCACACTGGCCAAATGCGCGAATACAAAATAAAACAGATATACATACAATCGCACATATATATGTATGTACATAGATATTATGGAGGAAGCATATACAAAAAAAAAAGAACCAACTTACCGCTCGATAATGCAATTGTACATTCGTTCGGATCGACGGTGTACAATCGGCCTTCGTATCTAATGTCCGCCTTCGAAATGAGGCTTATTTTTGAGCCCAACTCGGGCATTCCGCCACTGGTCATACTGGCCAAATTGTCTTTTTTCTTTTATTTCCTTGAATTACTTTATTTTATTCCCTTGATGCTGCGCTGCTGCTTTCCACTTCACAGTTCAAAAAAAAAAACAAAAAAACAAAAAACAAAAAAACAAATAAGAAAACTTTTCCTTCACTGCGTGTGATGTAAAATACAAAAAAAATGAGAGAAAAAAAGCAACTAGAGGGAAAGAAAATTCAAAAAAAAAAATAAAAAAAAACGAGAACTCGAAACTCGATTTTAGGTAGAAATTCGTTTTGCAAAGTAAATTGTGAAAATTTCGTCCACCATTTAGAAATGAAATTTACAAAAAAAAATATAAAAAAAGAGTTTTCAACAAATTACAGCGAACTCGAGTGTAGTTCTTTGAAAGATTTTTTTGGTTTTTTGGATTTCTTTTTTGTTAAATTGAAATTATATGGAGAAGCAGAGGGAAATTCTGTCTTCTTTGTTCCTCGCACACAATAATGGCGTACCTTTTGAGGTTTTTCGTCGTCTCGTCCGACGTTCACACTTTTCGTACGGTCCAACAGCGAAGAAAAAAAATTAAGAATGATGGTGGCGTTCACGAATTGTACTTTCGCCAGGGATATTTTATTTTTTTTTTTTTTTTTTTGTAACAGAGGCCACAAACAGCTGACAGGATGAGCGCGATGTCATCAAAAAAAAATTCGATGGGATTTTTTTTGGTGAAATAAAAAAGATGGCCGAGGGAATTTTATGGGCGGGATATTTGAAAATTTTACTTGTAGTGCATGGAAATACTTTGAATTTGAAAGAATTGTTCAGTGGTTGGTGGAAATATGTGTGGATAATGTATATTTGATGTGATTTGGATGCAAGGGGGGCTACTGAATGTGGAAAGTTAGAAAATATGAAGAAAGTTTGAAGAAATTGAAAAATGTCCCTGGATTGGGAAATTTTTGAAGCCTAAGGTCGGAACAGATGCGATGTACAGTACGCAGGAATGAGGGCGAAAGGTTTGTTCGACTTTAAAGGAAACGAAGTCGAATCGGTAATGCAGATTCGTGAGCCGTGGCTCCTTTTCACATTTTCAGTCCAAAAATGTTTGATTTAGTGGATTACGCTTGTGCCAACGACCCAGATACGCACATCCTGACTGAATCAACATTCTCGTGGCACAACGAGGGTCAGATATTATGATTCTGTGAATTATTTGCAGATACGAGCTTAACTGAGGCCTTCCTAAGTGAATTGGAAAGTTTCAAAGGAGGCGAGGCTGTAGGCGCCCTGCCTTAAGTGTTTAGTGGGTTGGACTACGGAGCAAGGTTCAAATCCCAGCCAAAACATCTAAAAGTATTTTTCACAGCCCTACCTCTCGCGAGTGTCTGACAAACATTCGAGAGTGAAACTGTCATGAGAAAGCTTCTCATATAATGAATTGCCCTTCGGACATGACATTCAAACAGTAGGCCCTTTCCATTTGTGTAACGAATATATTACGGACATCAGAAATAGTTGTGAGGCCCTGGGTCCCATGGATCAGTTGCGTTAAAATTTTATTCCTGTTAGGCGGACTCGTTGACGGACTATAATATATTGTTTAAAGGGAATTAGGCCTTTTCACTAGCTCTATGTAGTCCACAAATTAAGGCTTTATGGGTCTTTGTTTGCCATTGCGTCATTCGCAAATCCTAGCTCGATCTGGAGAGCAGGATAAGAAAACAAAACCCTCGATCTGCATACAAACATCTTTGTTACTGAACATGATGTGAACTGTTTTCAGTGAAGCTGTTCTAGACTTTAACCGATATTCTTTAACGCTTTGACGGATATTCAACCCCATGCACCGTAGCGTCTCACTCGGCTGCGTGGAGTATCTTTGTCAACCCCAGGTACATTTCTTCCGCGATCTTGTCTGTTTCACAAGCTTAAATACTCACAAATTCAAAATTTCTTTTTGGCTGAACCATTGTTTTGATCACCCAGAACCAATCTGCTCAAGCTGGTCAATGATATATCCACTCATAGAGCTAGCGTCTATTCTTCTGCTCCATTTGTCTTTCCCTTAGGAGCCAATACCCGACATACGATACCCGATTCGCTTCTATCTACTCCTCCGTTGGGTGAGTTCATAGACTCTGCCCTAATAATTTGAAAGATAGCCGGCTCTCTACAGCCTCAGAAGATGGGAATGTGACACCAAAAACAGTGTAAGATTGTCCGAGAATTGTATAGTTTCAGTTTTTCAGCTCGGATTAGAACGAATGATGTGAATGAATCAGAATTTTAGGCCGAGGCTACTTTTTAAAGTGTAGACATGCGTCGAATGGAAAAATAGCTCATCAACAGGATTTCTTAAAGAAAATTTGGGTCAGTTCACACTTTCCGCGTAAAATTACACAAAATTTCCTAATATTCTCCGTATTAATGGGCCTTTCAATACACATCAAGTGACAGCGCACAACTGTCATCCGAAGAAATATCCCATCCCCATACCAAAAAAAAAAAACCAATCTAAAATCTTCGAAAAGTCAAAAAACTGCATCAACTCAGTTTCGAATTTTCTTCATCCTTCAAAAAGTCGTGTACCTTCTTTAGCCACCATGGCGGCAACAATAGGCAGAATTTGTGGCTCTAATTTATTAAAAACTAATTCCTGTTTATCTCGGCAGCAGGTATTTACCAACTTCAACAAAATTCCCATCATCATCCAAAGCGATTTTTTCCTAAATTTCCACCGCCACACGACTATTACTTCGAGTGCATAACATCTTCGAAAAATCTCGCTATCATTTGAATAAAAGGAAAATTCCCAGGCAATTCCTTGGCAAAACTCTAATTTCATGAAATTAAATACTTTTCCACAATTAAGTACTCGCGTACATATGCTTCTTGGATGTGATAACATAAATTTTCATTGTACTATCTATGTGCAAAAATTCGATTAAATGTTTTATTATGTAATCCTACAGACGGAGGAAAAAAAAAATTTCTCTGTTCTTTCGAACAGTGTAGTGTAGAGGGGAAATTACACCCTGTTACCTCACAGATGTTGGAATTTTGAAAAATATGCTAAGAATTGGAAAACATAAGGAAATTATTAATTATTATTGTTTTAGGTGAATAATTTTGCAACCAGCAAAGCATGGACCAGCGGCCAAAAGAAGGTAATACATACGTCAGCTTGTGTAATGCCTGAGAGGTGTCTTGACTTAACCTTAAAATAAAAAAAAAAAAATGTATGTCGTTGATTAATTTGTGTGTTTCTTGTGTGTCGTTTTGTTGTAGCTACTTGCAAGTGTAGGAGCTGTGACTGGAGGTGTTGGAGCTCTTATCTTTGCCCTGGAACAATCGGTACAGGCTTCCGGTACTGAGGTACATCCACCAGCAATGCCATGGACCCACAAGGGTTTTATTTCATCGCTGGATCATGCTGGGTATGTTTTTACGAAGAGAATATATGTATGGACATAAAAAAAAGGGCCAACACCCTCAACTGACGGGTTGGTCCTCCACTATGTTTTTTGTTTGAGAGATGTTATTGTCGATTTAAGAAACATTTGGCAAACAAAATAGACAGCCTTCACTTCTACAGGACCTTAACCATCGATTTGTTTGACTAAAAAGCGAGTAATTTGTTTGTTACGTATGTTCGATGAATGGATGGACTAAACAACTGCATTCGACGCAAATCGTTCATGAATTCATAACTGCTACGCCACCTAAAACCAGGGTGAAACAGTCATACCTTCATCACCTTGGTTACAAAAGGAATGTGGTCTTTACCGGTACCATGGTATGTTTTTTGTATTCCCAGAAACTATGGTCAAAGCCCGTCGCACTGACGTAATCTATTGAAAGAGTTTGTTGAACTGTACATCAAATTCATTTATAGGTTCAGAGTAGCACAGATTATACTAAAAAATTCTTTTGAGAATCACAAATCTCAGGTCATGCTGTTTTGAGTGATTATCCCCGACGCTGGACGTAAAAAAAAACATGTCTTTGCAGACCTCTTTTTCGTATTCCACAATACGAGTGTGGAGTCCACTAAAAATCGCACCTGTACTGGTGAAACATTGTCCAATCTATTCTACAAGGCTCTGCTACATCAAATCCAAGTTTAAACAAGTTTTTCTTTACAGCATTCGTCGTGGCTATGAAGTGTACAAACAGGTGTGCTCTGCATGTCATTCGTTGCGCTACATTGCCTATCGTAACTTGGTTGGTGTATCGCATACCGAAGCTGAAGCCAAGGCTGAGGCTGAGCAAGTTATGGTCAGTCCTGTCACATTCAACGGAATTTTCTCAATAATTCGAAAAATTTTCATCTCTATTTCGCAGATTACTGACGGTCCGGATGATACCGGTGCGTTTTACCAGAGGCCTGGTAAATTGTCGGATCACATCCCTAGCCCATATCCCAATGAGGAGGCTGCTCGTGCTGCCAACAATGGTGCCTATCCACCAGATTTGAGTTACATTGTATCGGCCCGTAAGGGTGGAGAAGATTACATCTTCTCATTGCTCACTGGCTATCACGAAGCCCCAGCCGGTGTTGTGCTCCGTGAGGGACAATACTTTAACCCATACTTCGCTGGTGGTGCTATTTCAATGGCTCAAGTCTTGTACAATGAGGTAAAAAAAAAACTATTTTCACATTGCATTATCATCCTATTTATAATCCACACTTTAGGTCATTGAATACGAGGATGGAACACCACCAACTGCCAGTCAATTGGCCAAAGATGTTGCCACATTCTTGAAATGGACATCCGAGCCAGAGCACGATGAACGTAAACGTATGATCATCAAAGCCCTTGGCATTTTCACTTTCTTGATTGCTATCTCTTACTACACCAAGAGGCATCAATGGTCTTCGTTGAAAACGAGAAAAATGGAATTCGTTCCAAAGAAGAAGTAAAACAGCATCCGACCCGCCAGCTATGTAAGAAGAACAACAACAACAGCAGCAGCAGCAACAGAATAACTACCAACACTTAAAATCCAATAAAAGAAGCATCTTTGTTACAGTTAAACAAATAATACAACCAAATAATACTAAGATAGATATCAATAAAGGTTATCTTCGTCTTTGATGGAAGTTTAGTGATTGTTTTATGAAACAAAAAAAACACAAAAAAAACGACAAAAATTAGTCAAATTTTCTTTTTATTTACGATAACTCTCGATAACTGCCTATCAATTTGATTTCAATTACTATTAACTTATTTAATGCCTGCCTCTATATTCAGTCCTTTGCCACACATCGACGAAAAGAAAAATCCCTTAAGGAGCATATTATACACAATAGTTGAATTTTTTGTTTTATTTATACTTTAAATGGTTTGAACGAAGAAAAAGCGAAAAATGAGAGATAAGAAGGAAAAGAAAAAAACATATATAAAGCCATAATGTGCGCTATGACGTTGTAAATTTAAATAAATAAGAAATATTGTAAAATATTGAATTAATGGTGCGATATAAACGTATAATGACGGACTCACAAACGCAATAAAGAGCTCGTTTGATTCTGTGGATTGGTTGTGTTACTCATCTCATACACTACGTGTTGGTACATTTCGTTTAAAATAGAGTCAACTAGGTTTGGGAGGCATGGATTGTGGGAGCTGGATGGTTTCCAAGAACTAAATCATTTAAAATAAGAGTTGCTGACTATGCCGTTGTTCAAATTATTTCCTATGCCTAGTGCAACCTTAAAATATTGGTAAATTCTCTCAGAATCAACTGTGATTATGAATGTTTGTGACTCGTCGCCTACCTACTTATGGATTGAGAGTATAAAAGTGAATTTAAAACTTTAATTGACCATCGGTCTTGAATCAATACTCTGACCAGTGGTAGGAAAAAGGATTAACACCGAGACTCCTTAACTATCGTATAATAGCAAGAAAGATATGTTTTTAGTCGATGACATGCGAGTACCACGCTTTCGGTGTCCTCACAGGTCACACCAAATGGAAATCAACAGCTCAGACCTAGGTGCCTACGTTATATCTTTAGGATTTTCTGGCCAAACCGTATCTCTAACGAACAACCCTATCAGAGAACGGGCCATGAACCTATAGGCACAGCAATACGACGATGAAAAAGGCAGTGGATTTGACATACTCTCCGAAAAGGTGACAGGTCCATAGCTAACCACGCGATGCAATGGAACCCGCTTACTCAGGGTGGCAGGATATGCGGCGGTGGAGAATGAAGTACGGCAACTGGGAAAGAGTTGGGGAGAACAGAGACACATTTCCAGAAACCGCACACGATGGCGTAGGCATTGTTGAGGCCCTAGGACAGACAAGGGGATACAGGACATTAAAAAAAAAAATTGTGCAGAGGTTGGGGCGACACTGATGTGGAGGAAGACACAACCCACGTACTCTGCGAATGTCCAAGTATCAGCTGAACCATGTACCAAACTGCTGGAAACGCATTTTAGACCAACTACCTTAAAATTTAGGAGGGCCACTCCCGCCATGGATTACAAAGTTGTAATAATTCCAGTTTCATATTTTTTCAGATATCCCATACCGACGAACGCAATGGATCAGTTGAGATCTGAGTGAGAACCTACTTACATCCTTTCATTTCAATTACTTTCTCCTTCTGCTCTTAACACCTTTCTCTCTTAGTCACGATGGTCCTCGATCAGGTCGGTCATTTCTCACTAATCATAGTTTTATTCCATAAAAATTAATTCACTCCTAGAGCCTCTATTATATCGTCGCGTTATCGGCTACAACTTTTAGGAACATGTTTTTATCAAAATTTCTCCACCAGCAGTGACTTCTCCACTGTCTCGGGGGATTTATTTCTCGATCAATCGATGTCTTTAACCATCTTATGTGGACTATGGAGCTTTCAGCTCTTAAAAACGGAAACTGGATGGTTATGCCTGTATGAAACCACAGACTGAACATTGAATCAGTAGGTATGCACTCAACATATTCAATTTATGGAAAAGCGAAACACCTTGAAGGACGACAATCGACGTTTTAGTAAAGCCCCATGTGGATTAGGGGTGAACTGAACATTGCTTTGCACACAAGTCATGTAAGGTTTCACTATTTGTTCGTGTTCGGTATTTTTCTACTCTCCCCGACAGGTCTTCCATCAATGCGTACTATGGTTGATGAATACCTTCAGAAGATAATTTCGATTTAGGTTATTTCTGACCACGTCGGTGTTTTTTATTTTTCGGACAGCGCTCATTATACGCCTAAAAAGTGAGTCTAGGTTTGGTATATTCAAGATTTATATTTCCCTTAACAGACCAATGAATAATAATCCCATTCCAACACTCCTCCAAGGAAGTTCCATGACACGATCGGAATTAGGTCATCAAAAATATAAAGTATGCGTACGGATTCCCATTGGGCGATTGGAATAAGTTTTTTACGTAACATCAAATAGTACCAAACAAGTGGCTGCTTCTGAACATGTAACTCATCTCGCTACGTAAGGAAAGATGTACCCACAAAAAAAAATGGCAATTGGCCTATATTCTGATGAATTAAGAGGATTAGCCTCTCTAGGCACTACCGAAACGTTTCTTTGTTTCGCCTTCTTTTCATAGTGACATGGTGCAAGATCTGCCCAAAATAGGGCCAGTAATGGTGAATGTTTCTGAGTCGCCAAGAACAAATCGCCTGCCAAACCAGGAATTTCGCTTTTAATTGGGTTCGACACTTTGCTTCTACTTTTCTCCTACGTTAGGCAGTACATAATTTTTTGTGTTCCGATCTAAAACGTTTTGGACTTAGTTTTCGTAAATTTTTTTCACTTTGTGAACTAAAAAATTGGAACACTCTACTTTTGTTGCCAAATTTCGTTCAGAAATGTTTGGATTTTTTTTTAAGAACCTGCAACATTAGGTCTTTTCGCTCGTACTCTCCCAAAACAACGAATTTTTACGAAAATCTACGAAAGATCACCAAATTCTGTTCGAGGAGGCAAAAGTTTCGTAGTTTTTCGTAAAAGAGAACGCTCACGAGAGTAAGAAATTTCCCAATGCTTCGAATTTTAGTGCAGAAAGTACGCACTTGGGTTCATAAGACTGGTTTTTAGACCATATACCTTTTTTCTTTCAACTGAGAGACCCCTTCTCATACGTTTTTATAGCAGAAGCAACTATTTTTCTGTTAACTTTTAGATTTTTTTGCGATTTGTAGATACATACTTACGTCCATCCTGGAAGTGTTAAGTGATATTTTTTCTTAAATCCAATTCATCGGAAATGGTATAAAAATCAAAAATAATGTACGGAGTCCCAGCAGTAAAACAAGAACCATTTCAATGATTTATCGGTAGTTTTTGGAAAGCAAATTAAGTATGAGAGTGGGTAAACTTTTTCAATGGGTACTTACTTACTTAGGTGGCGCTACAGTTCGGGGTGAACCTGGGCCTCAACCAACAAGCCCCTCCCGTTAACTGCCTCCAGCTGCGCACTCTAAGTCGGTTAAGGTCCCCTTCTACTTGTGCGCGCCACCTAAGGCGAGGTCTTCCTCTACTGCGTTGTGTCTCTGGGTTTGATTCGAAGACTCTTATTCGATGGGTAAGTATCAATTAAAATGATTTCTTCCGTCATCTTCGCAGCTCTTGAAATATCGAATAAGTAAGGCTATATGGCCAAGTTATACCCCTCTGTTTCTTCACTACTTTTTCATCGACCATCCTCTTCTTCCCCCGTGGGCGGACTCAAGTGTTTGGACAACGCTGGACTACGGATCGAGAGGTTCGTCGTTCGATCCCCAGAGAAGATCTAAAAGTTTTTTCACGGCTCCAAGTATCTGACAAACATCCGAGAGAACTGAAATGGAAAAGTTTCTTAAATTAAACAGTACGGCCCCGTCCATTCGTGTAAAGAATTATAACACGTAGCAGGAACCTGTTGCGCCAAAAATTTGTATTTGTAATCCTTTTGTTCCCGGGCTTATCTGCCACCTGCTTTCCTGACCACGCGCCGATCGAAGATTTGCTGAACCCCTTGACTATTCCTGTGAATATGTCCAAATAGTGGAGAAAACAGTATTCCCATTCTCACCATTCACATCAATCTTAACCAACAAAATACACAAGTATAACACTTAGTCCGCCGTTATTTTTTTTGTTAGGTTAAATTTGGATTTTATTTTTCGTTTTCAAGCGCAGTATCACTTTAATTTTATTCTTTAATCTCATCATTTAAAAATTGAAAAAAACAAATAAAAATAAAATAATGACATTCAATAGTTAATGACAGTACTATAGAGAAAAATGCATGTATCAGGAGTTAAATAGACACAAAAGAGCGAGAGCGAGAGAGAGAGAGAGAGAGAGTGTAAATTATGTGAGTGTGATTAACTCAAAATGTACAGCAACAAGGCGTTCGCCTCTCCTCCTCCTCCTCCTCCTCGGAAATTAACAAAGCTTACATAAAATTGAAAATAATAGAAAAAAAAAAACAAAAAAAACAAAAGAGAAAAATACAATTTACACAATTACTTATCGGTTTTTGTTTTGTTTATAGTAGTTTACTGTTAAATAAATTTATAATTAATTGTTTTTAATCATTTATAATGATGTAATGCTATTCATTATTTGTTTTCTTTTCTCATACGCATTTATGTTTTCTTTGTTTCATTGTTTTTTGTTTATTTTTTTTTTAATAAATATATTTTATAAGTTTAATGGTTGATTTTTTTTGTTTTTTTATTATTTTTTTGATTTGTTTAAACCATTTTTTGTTGTTTTTACTTTGCTTATTAATTGGAGAATTCATATATAATAATTATAATAGTAATAATAATAATAATGAAATAAAATCGGCTGGTTTCCAATTTTTGTTTCTCATTTTTTATATTGTTTTGCGTTTTTGTTTGTTTTTTTTTTTTTTTTTTTTTTAACTTTGCTTTAGGTGTTGCAATGTTGCAATGATTTGCGTTGCTTGCTCTGGTTGTTGGTTCTTTTTTGTTTTGTTTTAACAAGACGAAGAAGAAGAAGAGAATAGTAGTATGCAGGTTGGTTGGTATTTTCGGTTTTAATTGAAACTAATAATTAATTTCTTTTATTTTTACTTTAATTGGTATATTTTACGTGTGTTTTGTGTCACGGTTTGTAACGATTTGCTGTTCCTCTTACTTCGGCTTTTGTTTTTTACATAATATAATGGTTTCATTTATTTATTTATTATTTTTTCTTGATTTTTTACTCTTTAAACATTTTTTTTTTTTAGACTTTTGTTGTTTTGGGGGATAAATGAAATTTTTTTGTTGTTTTTTGTTTTTATTTATTGAAGAGAAAACACGCTCAACTAAAAACAGCTGCCTTCTGGTGGTTGCGCCAATTTTAAATTTTCTTTGCAAGTCATAATCCTACGAATTTCCTGAAGCATTGATTTTATAGTGTATTCACGATTCCATCTGGCTAGCATGGGAACTAATCTATGATCAACCTGTTGATGGGGGAATAAATGGACATTTATTTTGAGAGTATTATGGGGGGGGGGGGGGTGAGAGAGGTGAATTGATTGGGGCTTACCACTCCATTACTTTGATTAATACAGTTAATATTAATTTTTGATAGAAATCTAAGAGATGGAGGATCATCTGGATAGCGTTCACCGCACTCAATTTTCAATGAATATATTCGGTTTTCGTAAGGTGTCTGCGTGTGCGGGTATTTATTTAGTATTTATATTTTTGTTTGTATTTTGAACTGTAGTGTACTCACTCTGGGCGGCCCAATAATCATGCCTGTCCAGTGTGTTAATGTCATATCATCATCGTTTTCGAGACCCCAGGAAATTGTTCCATCGCCAACACCCTTTTGTCCTTGTTCTAGTTCTTCCAGTAAACGGAAATTTCGTGGAACCACTGAAAGTTAAGAAAAGAAATTTATATTTTTAACTTTTTGCAAATAACAAAAACGGTGTACTGTACGACTGGACCAGGGGCCCTAATCTCTTTTGCTCAGAAATTTTCTAAGACATTCGGTTGGAGTTTAAGAGCTGACTGCTGTTTTAGACTGAGTAAGTCCACAATCGACGAAATATTAACTACGGCAGATCCTGGAAAACACCCATAAGTCCATATCGAAACTCACCATCTTTTTCTCGATTTTAAGAGCGGACATGGCTACATTTATAGAGTCGAGGCATCCCTGAAAAATGCGTTAGATTGTGCAGGTGGTACAATTTGTCTGTCTGTGCAATTACTTGCATACGTTTGTAAATATTGTAACAGAAGCGGATAAAATGGGTTTTAGCTGTGAATAAGGGCAAAAGGAGGGACATACAACATCGGCGAATGAGATTTCTGACAACAATATAACTTCACAGCTCAAACGAAGTATTACTCTTGCCAATCGCTGTTTCTTTATCCTAAGAAGGCAATTGAGTCGCTAGGGATTGTCAAGAAACAGAAAGGAGACCCTCATCATCCCAAATCTGCTTTATGATACAGGCGCATGGACGTTAACAAAGACAGAAAAAGATATTCTTAGGCGTTTTGAATGCATAATCCTATTTTACAAATTAAGCTGGAGGAAGCTAGTTTATATGGTTTGATCCTTTTTGGATCCATTAGTAACGAGGGAATACGTACTTATGTTGTTTACAATAAATGGGAGGGACGTGTATATTCACTGGCATCTAATTTGTTTCTAATGTTAACTTTCTTCGTTAAGTCTTTGTAATAAGAATGCTGCGTGTCCTATAAAAGCAACCACTCCTTCGTCTCATTAGACATTCTTACCATTCGCACCATTTTTGCCTGAGATAAACGACCTAATATCAGGTCTGCTGCGTTAAATTGTACCAATATGGTACAGTGATCGACCATGCACTTTATTAAGAATCCAATATTTTTATTGAACCAACCCTACTCCACCAACAGTATTAATTCAACAACGCAAATGAACTCAATTCCCAACCAGGATTAATTTATTACCAACACCAGTTATAAATGTGAATACGTGTCCATAAGTTTATCAATTTGCCCAACCACAGCACCTTAATTCGGGTTGCAAGGTATCCTCTTAAGAGTTTTACGAATTATTGCTGGCATCCTAATTTAGAGGTTTAATGTCCTACGAAAGCAATATGCGACTTGACCACAGCAAGGAGTATTCCCACAAATATAATGAAATGTTTCGAAAAAATAAGAAAATGAATGCAATACGTATTAGCTATTTAAATCATCCCTAAATGGGTTGTTTCATGGTAAGAAAATAATTCAATCTATTCCGAGAGTTTACTTAGCGTTCGATATTATATCTTCTAGGGTGCTTTCGTAGATCAATGATTGGTTGGTTGGTTAGACCGGCCCTCGATGAGGATGCACTTAGACCAGAAAAGGTCCATTGTGCTGCCGTTAAATAAGGTGGGTGGGTCACCATCTTACTCTTGGAAGGAGCTAATATTAGCCGTACAGGCGGTATTTCTAATGTTGGCATGTGCAAAGGTGACAGATAGTTTCCTCTTCCTCCTCGTCCCTACAGTTTTTGCAAAAGTCATTGTAGGGGATGTCCAGTAAAGGCAATGCTAAGCTGTTGCTATCCTAAAGAAATTTATGTTTGAAATTAAAGACTGTATAAACAATCCTATGCAGTAAAGTAGGTACATATTTGCAACCACTTACATACGTATGTATGTACATATGTATTTGCATTTAATAGAATCATTTTTGTTCTATAATTTCCCTATTTTTAGAAGTTGAAGTCAATAGCGTCTAAATCTAAAGTATGTCAGCTCAAGTATGCCCCAGTTTCACACGATATTTGGTGAGGAATTGTCTATAAAACTCAAACTACTTGCTCGTACGCTTTAAGCATTCATGATGTTGCAGTCAAATATTTGTGGCCAGAACTCAAATATCACCCTCCTGTCGTGCGATATTTCAGTCTTTCTTTACCACTGGGGCTATACATTCAACCGTACGGTGTCTGCGAGTAAACCCCGATAATAAGTGAAGTGCGAAGAAATGTACCAGGCCATGGTTGCCTTGTCTTGTTATTCGTATTCTTGTGTTCCAGGCTCTGTAAAGTTGTTATTAAGGAGTCTAAGTTCTTTAAATGTTTTCATTGCAGATACAGAACCATATGTTCCTAAATAACATCCTAGTGCAGCACAAAGCAAACGCTACATCGCAGCATTGCTCTCCGGCTCACATGTGCCAAGCCTGATTCTTCCCATAAGAAACGCAAAGAACATACCGTGCCACAACAAAAGTGTAGTTCTGAGGTTACAATTGAGTTTTTATTGCAAAAAATGCTAGGACGCATCACAATTTTTGGATTTAAAATTGAGTTTCCACCACACGCTACAAATATCTGACCAACTATTGATATTCAAGACTCTGTTGTGTGCGTTTCTTCGTACAGTGCTATCTTTTTGTTGTTTCCCAAGGTTTCGGAATGTGGGGAACTTGCTAAAAAGAGTTGAGTTGTTTGTACAAAACTGACCGACGAAGTTAATAGAATTAAATTACCATTAGCGACACATTAAACAAAACAGAAAATAACCAACGATTTAGAAGGAATTGAACAAAGTTCAAATAGGCCAAGGAGATGTGTCATGTCCTACCCAACACCAGGACAGATTGTTTCTCTTGAAATCTACCTGAGCAGCAACGCACTACAAACTACCCGCGATATTGCCATTTCTACATTCATTCCATCACTTGCAAGCAATCGGAGCTACAACTGGCTCCCAAAAATGGTACCCTGTTATACCAACTACAAGCCAAAAGCGGTCGTTACTCATATAAAGTTTAATTTGGGTTCTCCTAGGTGAAAGTCTGCCCATAAGTACAGCCATTACTTTTTCGTAGCCTGCATCGCAATTGATTACTACACCGACCGCCCCGGTTCCTGACCTTACTGATTTCGTCTTGCCCCGATAAAGAACTTCGGCACAATCGTAATTTCTCCGCCGACCAGCAGCGATTGAATGTACAAAACGACCGAGCGACCGACAAATAATTGGCCTGCGAATTATCGCCAAATGACCCGTATTTTTACATTCCCCACAGATTCCTATGACATAAGCCTAAGGCCAAAATACACATTCACGACGTGACAAAACATCGATTTAGTCATCTTGAACGCCACCGAGTGGCAAAGATCCTGGAAAATACTCTCCAGCCGATGGTCGTTGCCCAACATCCATCGCCCAGTCGCTGCTTTTCAACTTGTGATGATGTTAATCTAATTAAAAAAAAAATTATATACCTACACACCAATTATTGTGAAGTCATTAAAGCAACTTCTCTCTTGACCACAAAAACACAACGGCGGATCCGCCATTCGCAGCACTAGCCAACAAATTCCCATCTCCAGGTTATATTCTAGAAAAGAACAATCTTCCGAAGGGCGTGCAAAAAATTGCACTGCAAATCTCATGCACAGAAAATTTGGAAAAAAAAAAAATTTTTTTTTCTTCATTCGTCGAAAGGAAAAATTGACATTTGCACCGAGGCAGGGTTTTTGATCTTTTACTCCATGACGAGGATGATTTTTTCTAAACGAGTTTTTTGAGAAAATTTCCCCATTTGGGTGTAGATTTTCAACAAAACTAAATTCTATACACTTTGTGGCACTGGTTGTGTGCAGAATTTTAAGTTAAAATAATTGATAAACAATGAAAAAATTAATTCAATTTCTTACCAACACCGGTGCTAGGTTGGTTCGCCATTGTGGTTTTGCTATTTTTGTTCTGCTCGCCGATGTGACGGGTCTCTTTCTAGCGCACACAGACTACGCCAATGGTGGTAGCCCTTCAAAAGTTTTTCGCCGTGTCGCCGCTCTTTTATTCGCCGTGTACGACACCTTCGATTTTCTATAAATGAAATTTTTGGTTTCGACAAATTAAAATTGCTACGCCAATTGAATTCACTACTCGCTACACAAATACTCGTTGGATCTAATGCAGTGACAATTTATTTTTAAATTAAATGCAAGTTTTTTACTTTGGAATGGCGTAAGTTGTACGCTTTTTTGTAGAAGAGAAAATGTTGAACGACAAACAGCGATTTGACTTGTAGTTTGGTGTGTATGGGTGTGTTTTGTTTCCGAATCGTTTCGGATTTTCGCAGTTGGTTGGAAGGGAATTTTTGTGAACTCGCCGGATTTGTTTGCAAATTTTCTTTTTTCTTTTTTGGTATGTCAGTGAAGTTAATAGCAGTTGGTGGTGATTGATATTGATGACAGATGAATTTGGTTCTGTGGAGAATTTGAAAATGGCGTCGATTGGCGGAAGCGTTGACTTGTGAACGCCAAAATGTGGAGGCTTTTAGCAAGGAGTCATGGAATTACCGCTAAGGAATTGGGACCTTCCGGGACATGGAAGGTTCTGGGAATTCCTTTTATAAGTACGATATAGCAGAAGGGCCATTCTGTTGTCACTGTGAAGGAAAAGCGCGAAAAGTCGAGGACGTCCTACTGGAGTTCAACAAATTTGAATCACTCCTTGTGCAAGAGATGGGCAATGCTATAACACCAAGGAGACATCGATAGGTTCATGCTACCAAAAAGGGGAGTATGAGACATTGAGTCCCAGCGAGTCCAAGAGGAAGAACACGATGGATCATAAGGAGAAGACATGATAAAAAAAATAACGTCGATTCTTAGAGCTGCTGTTATTCTTAAAGAAATTTAGTCATAAAATTTATGACTTATCTGGTTCGACGACATAGGCGCGAATTACTTCATACATTTTTGGACCGAAAAATGGTCCCACTTTCAATACCCTTAGCGAGGTGTCAGTTAAGCTCGTGTGGGTATAGGATGCACAGAATCAGAGTATCTGACTTTCACTGTGCCACGGGACAGTAGATTCAGTATGCGCGGTGTCTGGTTCTGCGCCGTATGCGTAACCCATTTCTTCCTACTCTTGTGCCTAGGATGCACAGAATCAGAATATCTGACTTTCACTGTGCCACGGGAAAGTAGATTCAGTATGCGCGGTGTCTGTTTCTGTGGCATATGCGTAACCCATTTTTGCGTACGTTTTTGGACTGAAAAATTTTGTCCTTCCAATACACTTAGCAAGGCGTCAGTTAAGCTCGCCTAGGATGCACAGAAGGTTCAGTGTTCGTAGCAAATTCCTGTTACCATGCGTTCAATGACAGTTTTGGACCACCTTTTGGAAAAGCATATCAAGGAATCCAATTCAACTGTGATAGATATATAAAACAAAAACAAAATAGATATATATGTATGCATATATGTACGACACAAAATATACATATGTGTATATATTTTTGAAAAAGGACACACAGTTGATTTCCAAAGCACAATCCTGAACTTTTAAGACACTTTTATGTTTTCGGTATTTCATTCTCCATTTTAGTGAATCTAATATTGCGCTCTGTCTGCGCCGATGGGCTACCCGTATCCTGAGCAAACTCACCAACCTTCAAACGGGCTCTGAAATCTAAACATCGCACGTCGGTCATAAGCGCATGTTCCTTATTTCCCAAGTCAACATCGATTTTCTGCGCATGCTCCTCCAACAGATTGTAATTAGTCTTTGCTGCGTCAATCTTATCCTGAAGTGTTCTACGAATTCTTTGCATCTTTGAAACTTCCACACAAAGTTTGTCATACGCTCCATCTCGGCATTGTTCTGCTCCCGAACGTTGAGCTCGATTCTCCAACCTAGTTTCAGCTAATTTCAAGGCATCCGTTTTTTCGCGAACTGCCCGTTCCACAAACTTTATCTCACACAATGCCTTTTCCATTTCTTCTTTCAACTACCAAACCAAAATTGATGAGAACTTAATCAAACCCAATTCATAAAAAAATACAAAAAAATAATACTTTCAGCTTTTGCCACTGTAGCTCGTTACGTGCACGTTGAGTTTGGAAGATTCTCTTTCGTATCGTATGCTCAACTCTGTCCTGTTGGGAATGTAAAATATTTCTAGATTTCTCCCTACAGATGAATATAGATTCTCGAATGGTATAAGTATCAGATAACTCATTCTCAGCCATTTGCTTGAGGTTCTTCGTAGACTCCAGCCAAGCTTCATATGTATAAGAGCTAGAAGTGAATTTATTTAAATATCATAGCAACCAGGTGTGCATTCAATTACTTTCTGGGATGTCTAGTAGAATCGGTTTTGAAAGAAATATTCGCTGAGAATTTATTTAAATCCAACTGGGTGACATCAATCTCTCCGGCTTCCATTTTGTTATCCAGCTCCAAGCCGATTTTAAATTGAACATCTTCCAAACGAGTAAGCTTCTCCCAAGCATACTCACACTGTTCACGCAATAGACGTTGGTTATTCTCTACCACGGCTAGTTCCTTCTTAAGCTCGGCGTCAGCCTCATCGTAGATTAGTTCTGAACCTAAACGGCCATCACGCAAGGTCAAACATTCTGAAATAACCGTCAATGGAATGACCATCGCCTCCAGTTCTCGTTCGGTAGATGCAGTTTCTTCCCGTAATAAAACCACTTCAACAGCAATTCGGTTCTTAATTATCTCAATCGTTTTACGCCATCGATTAAGTTCGGCAATCCTTAAGGAAATAAAAAATGTATGCAATGTTTTGAAGTACTATACTCAAGGTTACCTATCCGAAAGAGACTCGTTGGTTTCGTAGTTACTCCAATCTGCCTCGATTCGAGTTTCATTGCGAAGCGTTCGAGATGAATGACGCAAATTAAAAGCATCTATACGGCGCGCATCTGCGATATTCCTAAACTGATTCAGGCGGGAGTTCCAATCAGATAAGCCCAAACGTTGAATAGGCTTTTCCAAGGTAATCACCGATTGAGTGGCCATCACACTTCACAATTAAAAAGTTTTCACAAAAACTATTTAGGAGTAAAAGATATATCTTGCAGGAAAACTTATTATTTAATGAACTGTAAAGTGTATCCATATTGATTATAAAAAACTGGGCTCAGCGATAAATTAAAATTAATATTAGAAGTATTGAAATTCTTGAGGAATACACTCCCGCAATGGAATTCTATGGTACATCCTAGAAACTTCCTTCAGTTGTTCTTATTCATCTTTAAAGTTTTATCCCAATAGTTCTGTTGTGAGAAGCTAAACCCTGGGTCCCATACCAACTTGTTGGGTCAAATATTTATGTATATAGTTCTGTTTAAGTTCAGTAATAACTAACTCCAGACCATGTAATGCAGTCAGACAGGTGGTTCGTGAGTCCAAAACAGGTTACCTAGTTCCCTCACTAATAGTAACACTGAAGAGAACGTTTTAAACATTGACAACATTTGGATAAAGTCTCAGAATGTGCGAAGAACCCAGGAAATAAGGCCCCAAACATGGGTTAAACTTTCATAGTGTAAAACCAATGCCCGGAATGAAAACAGTCCAAATTAAGTCGTTTAACCACAGTGGTGCTGGTTATTTATTTTCGTTTTCCAATCGACAATGACATGCATGAGATTTTTGCACGGAATAGTTCTCGTAATTTAAATATTCGGGCTCCATAGTAAAGCAAGAAGGCAATTCCTACATTCAGTTGCAACATGTGACCGAGAAAAGGTTTTTTAAAAGAATGCACGATTGAAAAAATGCCGTCCAACCCTTGATCTCACCAACAATACGATTCAAGACCGCCAGGCATGCAGGCAAGTTCTGACCTCCGCGCCAATAACCAACTTATTATGCGCAAGTTCATGTTATTACGGAAGAGCTAACAAAAAACTCCACAAAAGGCCATTAGTGTAAGTATAAAAGCAACCTATGTATGTACCACATGAGACAGGGTGGTTCCATTTTAAAGAAAGGTGAAGTGTACAAAAGTAGGAGACACCTAAATTACGTTGGGTGCTGTCCAAAGATCTGCAACAGAAATTAATAAAACAACAATTATCGCACACGACACAAGATATACACTGCGAGTCTTTTGAATAGGGACAACCCTTTCAAGATTTTCCATTCTTTAGTTCAGAGAGCAAAACTTAGTATTCGTTATGATACATCTAACAATAAATTTGTCAATAGAATAGGGACAGTTCCAACTCACCTAGGAGCTTGGTTGCGCAATCTCCCTATTCTATTGAGCTACTTTCTCGCTGGGCTCTTCCTTTTTTCATTAAAAGGGCGATTAAGTAACCTCATAACACTTGTTAGTTGGAAACGCAAGATATAATAGAAAATAATTCCTAAACAGCTCACCCCTATTCAAATGACCCACAGTGTATAGGTATATATATTGAAAAAAAAAGTTGTTTCCAAAGCACAATCCTGAACTTTAAAGACACGTTTATGTTTTTGGTATTTCTTCCTCCATTTTAGTCAATCTAATATTACGCTCTGTCTGGGCCGATGGGCTACTACCCGTATGTTGGGCAAACTCACCAACCTTCAGACGAGCTCTCAAATCTAGACATCGCACGTCGGTCATAAGCGAGTGTTGCTTATTTGCCAAGTCAACATCGATTTTCTGTGCATGTTCCTCCAGTAGAGTGTAATTAGTCTTTGCTGCGTCAATCTTATCCTGAAGTGTTCTACGAATTCTTTGCATTTTTGAAACTTCCGCACAAAGTTTATCATATGCTTCATCTCGACATTGTTCTGGTCCCGAACGTTGAGCTCGATTCTCTAATCTAGTTTCAGCTAATTTCAAGGCATCCGTTTTATCACGAAGTGCCTGTTCCAAGGATTTTATCTCACACAATGCCTTTTCCATTTCTTCTCTCATCTACAAAATCAAAGTTGATGAGAACTAAGTCAAATCTAATTTAAAAAAAATTGTAATAATAATACTTTAAGTTTCTGCCACTCTAGCTCGTTACGGGCACGTTGAGTTTCGAAAACTCGCTTTCGCACCGTATGCTCAGCTCTGTCCTGTTGGGAATGTAAAATATTTCTAGCTTTCTCCCTACAGACGAACAAAGACTCTCGAATGGCATAAGTATCGGACAACTCATTCTCTGCCATTTGCTTGAGATTCTTTGTAGACTCCAGCCAAGCTTCATATGTATAAGAGCTAGAAGTGAATTTATTTAAATATCACAGCAACCAGATATAGATTTAATTACTTTCTGGGATGTCTAGTAGGATCAGTTTTGAAAGAAATATTTGCTGAGAATTTATTTAAATCCAACTGGGTGACATCGGCCTCTCCGGCTTCCATTTTGTTGTCCAGCTCCAAGCCGATTTTAAATTGAACTTCTTCCAAACGAGTAAGCTTCTCCCAAGCATACTGACACTGTTCACGCAATAGACGTTGGTTATTCTCTACCACGGCTAGTTCCTTCTTAAGCTCGGTGTCAGCATCATCGTAGGTTAGTTCTGAACCTAAACGACAATCACGCATGGTCAAACATTCTGAAATAACCGTTAATGGAGTGACCATCGCCTCCAGTTCTCGTTCGGTAGATGCAGTCTCTTCTCGTAATAAGCGCACTTCAGTTGAAATTCGATTGAAAGTTATCTCAATCGATTTACGCCAACGATTAAGTTCGGCAATTCTTAAGACAGAAAAATTGTATGATCTTTGAAGGTATTACGTATACTCAAGCTTACCTAACCGCAAGGGCCTCGTTGGTTTCGTAGTTACTCCAATCTGCCTCGATTCGAGTCTCATTGCGAAGCGTTCGAGATGAATGACGCAAGTTAAAGGCATCTGTACGGCGTGCATCTGCAATATTCCTTAGCTGATTCACGCGCGAATTCCAATCAGATAGGCCCAAATGCTGAAGAGGCTTTTCCAAGGTAATCACCGATTGAAAGGCCATCGCACCTCAGTTCACAAATTTCCACGAAAACTATTCACGAACAAAACACAAATCCCATTCAACCTACTATTTTATGAGCTATAAATTGTAGCCCTATTGATTAAACAAAACAGAATCAGTGGTTGTCATGATGAATTCAAATCAATACAAGTATTGAAATTCTTGAGTTCCATGGAAACTGGAAATATGCGTGTTCCCAAGGGATAAGACTCATAACAACGGTTTGATTGCAGCCTTAAGCTTGACAAAAGTGTCGATCAACAAGACGTGCTGGTAATTTTCATGAAAATGAGTCAACTTTTCAAGATTATATTTGACTTGCTAAGCTAAACTACTTTAAAGTTAAATTTGATTTCTCCTGACAGCGGCTTAAAGGTTACACTCCAATCCACAGTATTGCTGAGTCTTGTTACAGCTTTTGCATCAGGTATTAGGTGAACCCCTTGACGAACAAACATGTCCCATTGAACGAAAGTCCCCGAAATTATAGGCTCAGTTGGTCCCGTTGTCACAATAGACTTCAAACTATCACTACCATCGATGTTCCAGTCAACCCAAATAGCGATTCCATTGCAGGATCCATTCCTAGAAATGAATAAAATTGCTCTACCAATGGGGAACAAAGAATTACCAACTCACTCCTCGATTTGTATTGATCCTGAACAGTCCTTGTTCTCTTTGAAGTTGTCGAATGAAACAGAGAGAATTTCAACTTCTTTCGCTAGAGCTCTACATGGATACTCCCACAGAGGTTGAGCTTCAACGACGGCATCTGCCAGAAGAGACGACGTCTGCAAAGACAATAACTAAGAGAGTCTCTAAAACTTATTACATTAGTCTTACATCGACCAAATCGTCGAAAATACCCAAATCGAAGCCCTCACAGGTGCCCAGAGGTGACCGAATCTTCTGTAAATCGACAAACTCTACTGGAACTGCATACATTTTGGCAGAATGCGGACAAATTCGCACATCATCTCTGAGTTTGTCTTTGAATTTATTGAGCAGGGTTCCAAAGTAGAAACCGTCCCAGGGCAGTATCGATGTGATGAAGTAGGGCTCGGCGAAGACATGGGTGACTTCATTTAAATTTTCCACATCATCCAGTCTACTGACAATAGAGACGTTTTCAAGATGATTTTCCTTTATATACGATTCTAGGAAGCTCTTGGAGAACCGATGTGGTTCAAAGCAAATGACAGATTTTGCTCCCAGTTTCGCTGTGGACAGACCAAGCAGTGATCCATCAGAAATTGACAGGACAACAGATGATTTATCGACAGTTTCTTCCAGAAACCGGATGTAACGTTTATTTCTAATATTCTGGTTCATTTGACCAATCCTGGTGCGTGAGTATGTCATGTGCAGGCTGCAGGTGCACGAGTGTCTCTTGACTTTTCGTTCCTTTTCGCCAATTGGCCACGCATCGAACCAAAAGGAATACTCATCGTGATTCGCACTCAATACGAACTCCTCCTGTAATGCTAGTTTAAACGGTTTTGGAATGTAATACGTTGCCTGCATCCAATGGTCTCGCCAGGGAATCGCATTCTGCATGGGAATCGTTTCCTGCTTCTTTTTGTAAAGCTCATCAAAGTCTGGATGTGCCCAATAAGGGGCACAACTGAGGACGATGTCACTCTCCTGATCCATGTTGATGGACCACCAGAATAGAACCATATTTGCAGAAGCCTCACTTTCCGATTTGAGTGTCAAATTGTTGAATCGATTCGTAGCCATTCCACCATTGTCGCTGAAGTTGAATTCAAATACTGCTACCGGCTTCGTTATCGGACAGATCTGGCTTAAAGGTAACTGACTTATCTGCATATCATGAACTCCGGCCTCGCCCTTGCATTGCTCTATAGACTCTGGAGTTTTCAACAACACTTCACCGTCCAAGTTAGCGACCAGCTTCGTTCGATTCCATGCAACAGCCAGAGGACTCTGAACAACTTGTGCGTAGACAGTAGCTCTAGAAGGTATCAAAACACAGTCCTCTGTGAGCAAGTGCTTGTGAGCGTGATTGTATATCCCAATCGCGCCCTCTCCAATCAGTTCGGTGTCCAGAATTTCTGTGACTAACACGTTAGCTCTACGCGTCATGTCCTTACCTTCACCCACTTGGATCTCCGTCGATCGCTTCTTTATCAATTTTATCTGCTCTCCCATCCCGTTGGCTCGCATTATCCTTTCAGCACAATGTGCCATCGGCATGAAGGCTTCACAAGCTGTCACTGTATCTGCTCCGGACCTAACTGCCATCATCGAAAGGATCCCAGTTCCTGTTCCGATGTCCAGTACATGTGCTTCTTTTCCAGCATTGTGCAAGTTACTGATAGTTTTCCGAAGGGCTGCATAGTATTTTTGATTCCGTTCGGTATCGTGAAGCATGTCTGCGAATGCGGCTCGGGCGACTTCTTGATGATAATCGTAATCCTTGACTTGAGACTCCCATTCGGATACACCGGTAATGGGATTCAGTACTTGAGTGAACAGACTCATGGCGCGTAGATTCGATTTCGATGGAAAAAGTTTTAAAAATTGTAGCATTCGAATCGGATTTAGTTTTGGTCGTCTCGATCTGCACACATCTCGAGTGACAGCTGTCAAAATTTTGACATTTAAAAATATAGTACGTTGGAAAGAGACAAAACCACATGTTGCTATTTGAATGAGGGAAATTCTGCGCTGAATTGAGAACCGGCGAACATTAGGGAAGGCGTTGTATTGAGATTTCTCCTAAGGTCCTGAAGTACTTAAAACAAATTGGGAACCTCATAGTTTGTACCTCTCCCGGCAAAGCACTGGATATGCTGGTTATTAGGTCTAATCTTCCGTCGGAGTACATGGACAACAGCAGAAACAGAGGGACAATCTATTGAATACTTGGTGCGGGAATGGAATAGATCAGTGGAAGCAGGATCTGTGGGGAGTGCTTGACCAGCAGTAGAAACAGAGTGACAATCTATTGAATAATTGGTGCTGGAATGGAATAGATCAGCGGCAGCAGGACCTGCATCATTCTGTGCGAAAGGTGATCGTCCCACCAAAGAAAAATCCAGGAAAATGGACATGAAAGCACCGATAGAAGCATGCAATCTTCGACGACTGTAGCAGAGAACTCTTGGGGAACTGTATCCGGAAAGATTCTAAGCAAGAAGCATTCTTAGCAAGGAGATTTCAGAACTTTTTCTGCAATAGTTTGAGACACCATTCAACAAGAGAATGATTTGCTGAAGTGAGCTCCAGCCAGCAGTTACTCATTTTTAGATTCATTCGCCGAATTACAAGCTGTTAACAAGGATGAATGACGGTATCAATCAGTTTCAGAAATGCAGTCCGCCCATTAACACAAAGAAATTCAAATGAATACTGTACTTCAACGTTCAAATTCAGCGGAACCAATTCGCCGCACTCGAAAAACTTTTTAAAAAAAAATCTTTATTCCCATTCATTCCCGACAGCAAGCTTCAAAAACTCTTGTCGCGCTCTTTTCGCACGCAAAAATTACGCCATATTGTTATTTACAGCGCAATGGGCTATTTGTAGAGGGAAGACTCTCGTGCTTGTGGTTTTTTTTTCGGGTTTTCGTCTCGATAGTGCGAAAGAATTCACACTCGCGATACACATTCGGAAACCGGTGTTTTTTATGTAAAGTTCTATCGCATTATAATTGAAAATATTGTCCAGCAAAGATGTCAAACATTGCGCTCGATAAAGAAACATTTTTCCGCCGAATAAAACGACTATACTCCGAGTGGAAGGTAATTTAAATGGAGCCACCAACTCTCCAGTGGACGCATGAAAATGTGACTTTTTTTTGTTCCTCAGGGAAATGTGTGTGTTCCCTGTCTGTGGCTGGGAATTATTTATTTTTTTAATTTACTAACAAAATGTGTGCGCTTGTGATTTTAATTGATGGTTTTGTTTAATCTGTAGGCACCAACGTTCGATCACGATGATTCGTTGCAAAAAGTCGATTGCCTTTTGTCCTGTGTCGGCGTGGATGAGGATGTCGTTTATAGCAAATCAACAGCTCTACAGGTTAGGAAGAAGGTGTCTTTAGTTAAACGTTGAAATAATAAAATTTGATTTGTTTTTCGATCTCTAGTCATGGCTGCTGGGGTACGAGCTGACGGATACAATTTGTGTGCTTGCCGAGAAGTCGGTCTACTTCTTGACGAGTAAAAAGAAAATTGAGTTTTTGAAGCAAATCGAGAATAGTAAGGAGGATGATGTGCCGCCGATTAAATTGTTGGTCCGTGATAGGGTGAGTGGCAAAAAAACTAGTTATATTCTGAAAGTATTTCAGAAAAGAGAATTAAAGTTGTTTTTTCTTTTGCATTTGTTCGTAGAACGACAAAGATAAGGCAAACTTTGCGAAAATCATCAAAGCCATAAAGGATTCAAAAGGTGGGAAAACCTTGGGTGTTTTCTCGAAAGATGGTTTCCCTGGTGAATTCTGTGAATCATGGAAAGCGGCACTGAAACAGGAGAAATTCGAAAATGTCGACATTGGAGCAGCTGTGGCGTACATAATGTGTCCCAAAGACGAGCCAGAGATTAATAGTATTCGTAAGGCCTCGCTGGTTTCTGTGGATTTGTTCAATAAGTATTTAAAGGACCAGATTATGGATATTATTGATTCAGATAAGGTAAGCCCTGACTATAGAAAAAAAAAACTTTTCGTTGCATCGATGCTCAGACGGGGAGCATTCGCTTGGATGGGTACTTGTTTGGGAAAGAGAAAGGGTAAACCATTTGCTGTAGCAGAAAAGGTACACCATTTTGTTTGGGTTTGCGCTTTAAAAGTCACCTGCTGTGTGGTTAAGGTTCTGTGATTCATGTAATTTCTTGTGCACGATGTGCACCTGTATAGGATTTTGTCTAAATATCTGTCGTTCAATGGATGGGTGACACGTGCATATCCATTTTAGTGTTTCATAATTTCGTGAAAAAATGTAAATGCATCCATCCCACACGTACTTTATAATAAGAAATCCAAGCGTATGGAATGGTCTCCATACCTCGAAAGGGTGCCCCATAGCGATGGTATTTTTAGTTAGAAAGGTTGCTATTCGAACCCAAATGAAATTTATGTCACGACACTGGTTGGATGACTGCGTTTCTCATGATTCACCCGAAGAAATTGTAGATAAAACTTAAACTAGTTCAGTGGCTTGTAGTACGCCAGATTCTTATAAACCTTAGTCTCGCTACAGCTGGCTGGAGAGTGTCTGGCTGCCGGGCAGTATTATGTCTGTTATACGGACTGCAGAGATAGTCTAGACGATAGAACTTAGTATTAACTGGTGGGCGCTGTGGATTAGTGGTTAGTACGTTGGACTATAGAGCATGGGGTTGGGGATTCGAATCCTAGTCGGCGAACACCTAAAAGTTTTTCACGGTCCCACCTCTCGCGAGCGTCTGACAAACATCCGAGTGTACAACTGTTCGGAGAAAGCTCCTCAATGCCCTGGTATTAAACAGTAGGCCCGTTCCATTCGTGCAAAGAATATAGCAGGCACAACACGATTGGTTGTGAGAAGCTAGACCCTGCGTCCCTTCTAACTGTTGCGCCAAATACTACTATTAACTGGTTAACTACATTTTGTATGTTTTGTATTCTCTTTACATTATGTCCTCTATTGCTTACACCTTTCGTGATACAGATAGGCTTGGGAGACAAGGTTTCCTTTCAGTTTGTCAAATGCGCACATTCATGATATCAAAATGGCGGGCATCCATGGTGTGAATTAATAACGCATTCTGGTATTTCATCATGAGGTGAATCTTAGCATTCTTCTTCTATCGTTTGTTCTCATGTACTTGGGCTTGGTTCACAATTGTTGGTGTCTTTTTTTGGCTGAATATCAGTTCTCCAACGATGAGGTCATGTCTATGTATGTTTGTTCTTCTAAATCATATGGGGTTTGCGTCTGTTCTGTTGCCCTTCATGAGTTAAACGACGCTTATCAGTCGAGTTACCATAAGAGGGTCAGTACTTTTTTCTTATCAGACACGGACGGGGACAAATAAGGCGTGGGTTTTCATTGCAAAAGCTATGCCTTTGTAGTTGGTCGCATTCCCGACCTTTTTTTTAGGTACCATGGTGGATCCATCGCGATTCCTAGGAAAACTTCACGGTCTGATCCGATTCGACCATGTGCTTCATTTCCTACAGAATGTAAATATGGTCTCGATTTTATCCAAGGAACCAAACTCCTCTAAATTGCTGATGAAGTCTCTTTCAAGCTACTTTATTCTACTCCGAGAAATGGGTTCAAATATGCAGGGTGGATGAGTAATGTCCTCCGCACCATGTAGGTCGTTACAAGACCTGCATGTATTCATGTTCGTTAAACCTAATCGCATAGCGTGTGTCTTTACTCTGATCTATTGCGTTTAACTCAGACCCTAAGGCCTTTGAAACCCTATCCCCTTCTTCGCCTACACTTTCAAGTTCTTTATTTTACGTTCCTGGGTAACTCATTAGGACTTCCATAGATATCTATCCTCAAATCGGTTACTTTTTACTCGGTTTACTTGAACAGAAAACAAATAAATTTGACTATTCGTTCTCATTGCAGAAAGTAAAACATTCTAAGCTGGCCGAAGGTGTGGAAGGGGCCCTTACCGACAAGAAATACGTAACTGGCGTTGATACCTCACAATTGGATATGTGTTACCCACCGATCATTCAATCCGGTGGAGTTTATTCGTTAAAATTCTCCGCCCTCAGCGATAAAAATTATTTACATTTCGGTGCTATTGTTTGCTCCCTAGGCGCACGTTACAAATCCTATTGCTCAAACATTTCCCGCACATTGTTGGTCAATCCCACGGACAAGATCCAAGAGCATTACAATTTTCTCGTAACTGTTCAAGAAGAGATCCTTAAACATCTAACGCCTGGCGCCAAACTTAATAAGATTTTCGATGCAACCATTGAATTTGTTAAAAAAGAGAAACCCAAACTGATAGACAATCTCACAAAGACATTTGGCTTTGCCATGGGCATCGAATTCCGTGAGAATTCTATTATAATCGGCCCGAAATGTCAAGCGGTAGTGAAGCGTGGCATGATTTTCAATGTTAACGTTGGCCTTTCGAATTTGAGTAACAATGAATCTTCAGACAAGGAGGGGAAGAATTATTCCCTTTTCATTGGAGATACAGTGCTGGTCACTGACACACCGCCTGCGAATATTATGACGCCATCGAAGAAGAAGATCAAAAATATTGGAATTTTTATCAAAGAAGATGATGACGACGAAGAGGAAGATGATAAGAAGGAGGAAGCAGAGGATAACAGTACACAGATACTTGGGCGAAGCAAAAGAAATGCGGTTCTGGAGAATAAACTGCGAAATGAGCACAGCACAGAGGAGAAAAGGAAACAGCATCAAAAGGAACTGGCACAGTTGTTGAATGAGAAGGCCAAGGAGCGTTTGGCTAAGCAAGGAGAGTCGAAGGAGATTGAGAAGGTCCGGAAGAATACGGTGTCGTACAAGAGTGTCAGTCAAATGCCGCGAGAGCCAGAGGTTAAGGAACTAAAGTTGTATGTGGACAAGAAGTACGAGACGGTGATTATGCCAATATTTGGTATTCCAGTGCCGTTCCACATTTCCACGATCAAGAACATTTCACAGTCGGTGGAAGGAGAGTATACGTACTTGCGTATAAATTTCTTCCATCCTGGCGCGACCATGGGTCGAAATGAAGGTGGCATGTATCCACAGCCAGAGGCGACATTCGTCAAGGAGGTGTAAGTAGTGAATTGGTGTTGAAATAGAAACAATGATCATTTATACTTTCTTTAGGACTTATCGCAGTGCCAATACGAAGGAGCCTGGAGAGCTCTCAGCGCCTTCCTCAAATCTAAACAATGCTTTCCGTCTAATCAAAGAAGTTCAGAAACGGTTTAAGACTCGTGAAGCGGAGGAACGCGAGAAAGAGGATCTCGTGAAGCAAGATACCCTCGTTCTGTCTCAAAACAAGGGCAATCCCAAGCTAAAGGATCTGTACATTCGTCCGAACATTGTGACAAAGCGTATGACTGGTAGTTTAGAAGCCCACACGAACGGCTTCCGATATGTTTCTGTGCGTGGTGATAAGGTGGACATTTTGTACAACAATATCAAAAGCGCCTTCTTCCAGCCATGCGATGGTGAAATGATAATTCTACTGCACTTCCATCTTAAGCATGCAATCATGTTTGGCAAGAAGAAGCATGTCGATGTCCAGTTCTACACCGAAGTTGGTGAGATCACCACCGATTTGGGCAAACACCAGCACATGCACGATCGTGATGATTTGGCCGCGGAACAAGCCGAGCGTGAATTGCGACACAAGCTGAAGACTGCTTTCAAGAGTTTCTGCGAAAAGGTGGAAGCGATGACCAAGCAACAAGTTGAATTTGATACACCATTCCGGGAGTTGGGTTTCCCTGGTGCTCCATTCCGCAGTACAGTGCTGCTGCAACCCACATCGGGCAGTTTGGTCAACTTGACTGAATGGCCACCATTTGTTATTACATTGGAGGACGTGGAGCTGGTGCACTTTGAGAGAGTCCAGTTCCATCTTAGGAATTTCGATATGATATTTGTGTTCAAGGACTACAACAAGAAAGTGGCGATGGTTAATGCCATTCCAATGAATATGCTCGATCACGTCAAGGAGTGGTTGAAGTAAGTATTGTCTTTCATTGTAACAGTGTTGCTACATAACTTGACTTGCAGCTCGTGTGACATTCGTTACTCAGAAGGTATTCAGTCGTTGAACTGGACCAAGATCATGAAGACAATTACAGACGATCCGGATGGTTTCTTTGAAAGTGGAGGATGGACTTTCCTCGATCCTGAGTCCGATGGTGAAGATAATAAGGAAAGTGCTGAGTCAGAGGAAGATGATGCATATGAGCCCACCGATGTGGACGATGATGAAGAGTCCGACGATGACTCAGAGTATTCAGATGCCTCCGAGGACGACAGCTACGAGAGTGATGGTAAAGTTCAAATACTTTTGGCACAGGTCGGGGCTTTTATGTTTCTTTTCCCCCCTAACAGAGGAACTGGGTACAGATGAAGAATCCGGCAAAGATTGGTCTGATTTGGAGCGCGAAGCAGCCGAAGAGGACCGCAATCAACAGTATCAGCACGATGGTGGCAAGGAGAACGGCAAGAGCAGGGAGTTCGACAAAAAGAGTTCTTCGAAAAGCTCCAAGCATAGGTGAGTAATTCTTTCAATTTTGATACTCTCTTCCCTTCCATTCTATAACTCGTGAATTTTGTTGTTTCTCCTTGAATTGTATATCCAAGAAGAGAACGTGATATTCAGCCACAGAAAAAGGGCAAATCCTCAAAAGACAAACACATGTCATCTCATAGGTTTGTAGTTGAACCATATGTCGTTTCTTTTGATTGGATTTTGTTTTTTCCTTTTTTACTTTTTTGTTAAATTTGTCTCACAAACCCTCAACCCAACGTCTGCTAACCTGATTTTGAACCTCTTCCAGCAGCCAATCGAAATCATCGAAAGACAGACATCACGATCGAAGTAAGGACAAGCACGACAAGGACAAGAGTCGAGACAAGAGCAGGAATAGTAGTCATCACAATGATAAGAAACGTTCACGTGAGGACAGCAAGGATCATGGTCATAAATCCAAGAAATCAAAGCGCTGAGCAACAACCACTCACAAAAGGATGTCATAAACAAATCCTGGCGCAAACAAAACCAACTCACCATGCAGAATCCACATTTTTCAATATTTTTTTTATGTTTTTTTTTTTTTTTTTTAAAACCTTTCATTTGTAAGTCTCCTTTTATTTTCTACCATCAAACTTGAAAGAGCCTGCCGACGTTTTGCTGTTAGTTGTTCTTTTGTTTTATACTTATCATCGGATACATACCAATTTTCACTTCTGTTCTATGTTGTATAAATTAAATTAAAAAAAAAAGAAAATTCAAGGCAGGGGCTGCTCATCAACACCGACACAATTTATTGTTCAAATGTAAACATTATTTTGGAGTAAGTAGTTGCGTAGGCAAGAACAAAACATACAACACATCGATCGATTCCAATGTTATATATGAAATAAATGCGTATGTGCGAACATAATTATTATTTAATAAATACAAAAAGGATGAGAAAACTTTTGTAATTCAGTTTGTTTTATTTTCTCGCATACTGTCGGAGCAAAGCTAGAGAAACCAAATCTTCAAATGCATCCATTGCATCGTTGATCGTCCATTTGCGATGATGTGGAGGTGGCTCTAAGGTGTAGTTATGTGCAGAATGTTGCATTTGCCTAATAATAGTGACAACTTTTTGACTTTCAACTATCTAACTAAATCTTGCCCTTTCCCTGCTCTTCCTAGGTCTTAGGTTGAACATTTATTAACCAAAAATGTGTGAGAAGACGGGCAGTGTATAGCCCACAGAACTAGACACCCACAATCGTGTGAAAGCCTTTAATCACACATCTCGAGCTAGATATTCTGTTTCTGTGTATTCGAGGAGCAAAGTAGCTTCGCTGCAGCCTCGAAATGGAAATAGGAAACAGAAAATTTTTCAGAAAAAAAAATGTGTGAGAAAAAGGGTGGTGTATAGCCCACAGAACTGGACACCCACAATCTTGTGAAATCTTTTAATCACACATCTCGAGCTAGATATTCTGTTTCTGTGTATTCGAGGCGCAAAGTAGCTTCGCTGCAGCCTCGAAATGGAAATAGGAAACAGAAAATTTTCAGCCAAAAAATGTGTGAGAAAAAGGGCAGTGTATAGCCCACAGAACTAGACACCCACAATCTTGTGAAATCTTTTAATCACACATCTCGAGCTAGATATTCTGTTTCTGTGTATTCGAGGCGCAAAGTAGCTTCGCTGCAGCCTCGAAATGGAAATAGGAAACAGAAAATTTTTCAGAAAAAAAAATGTGTGAGAAAAAGGGTGGTGTATAGCCCACAGAACTGGACACCCACAATCTTGTGAAATCTTTTAATCACACATCTCGAGCTAGATATTCTGTTTCTGTGTATTCGAGGCGCAAAGTAGCTTCGCTGCAGCCTCGAAATGGAAATAGGAAACAGAAAATTTTTCAGCCAAAAAATGTGTGAGAAAAAGGGCAGTGTATAGCCCACAGAACTAGACACCCACAATCTTGTGAAATCTTTTAATCACACATCTCGAGCTAGATATTCTGTTTCTGTGTATTCGAGGAGCAAAGTAGCTTCGCTGCAGCCTCGAAATGGAAATAGGAAACAGAAAATTTTTCAGCCAAAAAATGTGTGAGAAAAAGGGTGGTGTATAGCCCACAGAACTGGACACCCACAATCTTGTGGAATCTTTCAATCACACATCTCGAGCTAGATATTCTGTTTCTGTGTATTCAAGGAGCAAAGTAGCTTCGCTGCCGCCTCGAAATGGAAATAGGAAACAGAAAATTTTTCAGCCAAAAAATGTGTGAGAAAAAGGGTGGTGTATAGCCCACAGAACTGGACACCCACAATCTTGTGAAATCTTTCAATCACACATCTCGAGCTAGATATTCTGTTTCTGTGTATTCGAGGCGCAAAGTAGCTTTGCTGCAGCCTCGAAATGGAAATAGGAAACAGAAAATTTTTCAGCCAAAAAATGTGTGAGAAAAAGGGCAGTGTATAGCCCACAGAACTAGACACCCACAATCTTGTCAAATCTTTTAATCACACATCTCGAGCTAGATATTCTGTTTCTGTATATTCGAGGCGCAAACTAGCTCAGCTGCAGCCTCGAAATGGAAATAGGAAACAGAAAATTTTTCAACCAAAAAATGTGTGAGAAAAAGGGTGGTGTATAGCCCACAGAACTAGACACCCACAATCTTGTGAAATCTTTTAATCACACATCTCGAGCTAGATATTCTGTTTCTGTATATTCGAGGCGCAAACTAGCTCAGCTGCAGCCTCGAAATGGAAATAGGAAACAGAAAATTTTTCAGCCAAAAAATGTGTGAGAAAAAGGGTGGTGTATAGCCCACAGAACTGGACACCCACAATCTTGTGGAATCTTTCAATCACACATCTCGAGCTAGATATTCTGTTTCTGCGTATTCAAGGAGCAAAGTCGCTTCGCTGCAGCCTCGAAATGGAAATAGGAAACAGAAAATTTTTCAGCCAAAAAATGTGTGAGAAAAAGGGCAGTGTATAGCCCACAGAACTAGACACCCACAATCTTGTCAAATCTTTCAATCACACATCTCGAGCTAGATATTCTGTTTCTGTATATTCGAGGCGCAAAGTAGCTTTGCTGCAGCCTCGAAATGGAAATAGGAAACAGAAAATTTTTCAGCCAAAAAATGTGTGAGAAAAAGGGTGGTGTATAGCCCACAGAACTAGACACCCACAATCTTGTGGAATCTTTCAATCACACATCTCGAGCTAGATATTCTGTTTCTGTGTATTCAAGGAGCAAAGTAGCTTCGCTGCAGCCTCGAAATGGAAATAGGAAACAGAACATTTTTCAGCCAAAAAATGTGTGAGAAAAAGGGCAGTGTATAGCCCACAGAACTAGACACCCACAATCTTGTGAAATCTTTTAATCACACATCTCGAGCTAGATATTCTGTTTCTGTGTATTCGAGGCGCAAAGTAGCTTTGCTGCAGCCTCGAAATGGAAATAGGAAACAGAAAATTTTTCAGCCAAAAAATGTGTGAGAAAAAGGGCAGTGTATAGCCCACAGAACTAGACACCCACAATCTTGTGAAATCTTTTAATCACACATCTCGAGCTAGATATTCTGTTTCTGTGTACTCGAGGCGCAAAGTAGCTTCGCTGCAGCCTCGAAATGGAAATAGGAAACAGAAAATTTTTCAGCCAAAAAATGTGTGAGAAAAAGGGCAGTGTATAGCCCACAGAACTAGACACCCACAATCTTGTCAAATCTTTCAATCACACATCTCGAGCTAGATATTCTGTTTCTGTATATTCGAGGCGCAAAGTAGCTTTGCTGCAGCCTCGAAATGGAAATAGGAAACAGAAAATTTTTCAGCCAAAAAATGTGTGAGAAAAAGGGTGGTGTATAGCCCACAGAACTAGACACCCACAATCTTGTGGAATCTTTCAATCACACATCTCGAGCTAGATATTCTGTTTCTGTGTATTCAAGGAGCAAAGTAGCTTCGCTGCAGCCTCGAAATGGAAATAGGAAACAGAACATTTTTCAGCCAAAAAATGTGTGAGAAAAAGGGTGGTGTATAGCCCACAGAACTGGACACCCACAATCTTGTGGAATCTTTCAATCACACATCTCGAGTTAGATATTCTGTTTCTGTGTATTCGAGGCGCAAAGTAGCTTCGCTGCAGCCTCGAAATGGAAATAGGAAACAGAAAATTTTTCAGCCAAAAAATGTGTGAGAAAAAGGGCAGTGTATAGCCCACAGAACTAGACACCCACAATCTTGTGAAATCTTTCAATCACACATCTCGAGCTAGATATTCTGTTTCTGTATATTCGAGGCGCAAAGTAGCTTTGCTGCAGCCTCGAAATGGAAATAGGAAACAGAAAATTTTTCAGCCAAAAAATGTGTGAGAAAAAGGGTGGTGTATAGCCCACAGAACTAGACACCCACAATCTTGTGGAATCTTTCAATCACACATCTCGAGCTAGATATTCTGTTTCTGTGTATTCAAGGAGCAAAGTAGCTTCGCTGCAGCCTCGAAATGGAAATAGGAAACAGAACATTTTTCAGCCAAAAAATGTGTGAGAAAAAGGGTGGTGTATAGCCCACAGAACTGGACACCCACAATCTTGTGGAATCTTTCAATCACACATCTCGAGCTAGATATTCTGTTTCTGTGTATTCAAGGAGCAAAGTAGCTTCGCTGAAGCCTCGAAATGGAAATAGGAAACAGAAAATTTTTCAGCCAAAAAATGTGTGAGAAAAAGGGTGGTGTATAGCCCACAGAACTAGACACCCACAATCTTGTGAAATCTTTTAATCACACATCTCGAGCTAGATATTCTGTTTCTGTGTATTCGAGGCACAAAGTAGCTTCGCTGCAGCCTCGAAATGGAAATAGGAAACAGAAAATTTTTCAGCCAAAAAATGTGTGAGAAAAAGGGTGGTGTATAGCCCACAGAACTGGACACCCACAATCTTGTGGAATCTTTCAATCACACATCTCGAGTTAGATATTCTGTTTCTGTGTATTCAAGGAGCAAAGTAGCTTCGCTGCAGCCTCGAAATGGAAATAGGAAACAGAAAATTTTTCAGCCAAAAAATGTGTGAGAAAAAGGGTGGTGTATAGCCCACAGAACTAGACATCCACAATCTTGTCAAATCTTTCAATCACACATCTCGAGCTAGATATTCTGTTTCTGTGTATTCGAGGCGCAAAGTAGCTTTGCTGCAGCCTCGAAATGGAAATAGGAAACAGAAAATTTTTCAGCCAAAAAATGTGTGAGAAAAGGGCAGTGTATAGCCCACAGAACTAGACACCCACAATCTTGTGAAATCTTTTAATCACACATCTCGAGCTAGATATTCTGTTTCTGTATATTCGAGGCGCAAACTAGCTCAGCTGCAGCCTCGAAATGGAAATAGGAAACAGAAAATTTTTCAGCCAAAAAATGTGTGAGAAAAAGGGCAGTGTATAGCCCACAGAACTAGACACCCACAATCTTGTCAAATCTTTCAATCACACATCTCGAGCTAGATATTCTGTTTCTGTGTATTCAAGGAGCAAAGTAGCTTTGCTGCAGCCTCGAAATGGAAATAGGAAACAGAAAATTTTTCAGCCAAAAAATGTGTGAGATAAAGGGCAGTGTATAGCCCACAGAACTAGACACCCACAATCTTGTGAAATCTTTTAATCACACATCTCGAGCTAGATATTCTGTTTCTGTGTATTCGAGACGCAAAGTAGCTTCGCCGCAGCCTCGAAATGGAAATAGGAAACAGAAAATTTTTCTGCCAAAAAATGTGTGAGATAAAGGGCAGTGTATAGCCCACAGAACTAGACACCCACAATCTTGTGAAATCTTTTAATCACACATCTCGAGCTAGATATTCTGTTTCTGTGTATTCAAGGAGCAAAGTAGCTTCGCTGCCGCCTCGAAATGGAAATAGGAAACAGAAAATTTTTCAGCCAAAAAATGTGTGAGAAAAAGGGTGGTGTATAGCCCACAGAACTGGACACCCACAATCTTGTGAAATCTTTCAATCACACATCTCGAGCTAGATATTCTGTTTCTGTGTATTCGAGGCGCAAAGTAGCTTTGCTGCAGCCTCGAAATGGAAATAGGAAACAGAAAATTTTTCAGCCAAAAAATGTGTGAGAAAAAGGGCAGTGTATAGCCCACAGAACTAGACACCCACAATCTTGTCAAATCTTTTAATCACACATCTCGAGCTAGATATTCTGTTTCTGTATATTCGAGGCGCAAACTAGCTCAGCTGCAGCCTCGAAATGGAAATAGGAAACAGAAAATTTTTCAGCCAAGAATGTGTGAGAAAAAGGGTGGTGTATTGCCCACAGAACTGGACACCCACAATCTTGTGGAATCTTTCACTCACACATCTCGAGCTAGATATTCTGTTTCTGTGTATTCAAGGAGCAAAGTAGCTTCGCTGAAGCCTCGAAATGGAAATAGGAAACAGAAAATTTTTCAGCCAAAAAATGTGTGAGAAAAAGGGTGGTGTATAGCCCACAGAACTAGACACCCACAATCTTGTGAAATCTTTTAATCACACATCTCGAGCTAGATATTCTGTTTCTGTGTATTCGAGGCGCAAAGTAGCTTCGCTGCAGCCTCGAAATGGAAATAGGAAACAGAAAATTTTTCAGCCAAAAAATGTGTGAGAAAAAGGGTGGTGTATAGCCCACAGAACTGGACACCCACAATCTTGTGGAATCTTTCAATCACACATCTCGAGCTAGATATTCTGTTTCTGTGTATTCAAGGAGCAAAGTAGCTTCGCTGAAGCCTCGAAATGGAAATAGGAAACAGAAAATTTTTCAGCCAAAAAATGTGTGAGAAAAAGGGTGATGTATAGCCCACAGAACTGGACACCCACAATCTTGTGGAATCTTTCAATCACACATCTCGAGCTAGATATTCTGTTTCTGCGTATTCAAGGAGCAAAGTCGCTTCGTTGCAGCCTCTAAATGGAAATAGGAAACAGAAAATTTTTCAGCCAAAAAATGTGTGAGAAAAAGGGCAGTGTATAGCCCACAGAACTAGACACCCACAATCTTGTCAAATCTTTCAATCACACATCTCGAGCTAGATATTCTGTTTCTGTATATTCGAGGCGCAAAGTAGCTTTGCTGCAGCCTCGAAATGGAAATAGGAAACAGAAAATTTTTCAGCCAAAAAATGTGTGAGAAAAAGGGTGGTGTATAGCCCACAGAACTAGACACCCACAATCTTGTGGAATCTTTCAATCACACATCTCGAGCTAGATATTCTGTTTCTGTGTATTCAAGGAGCAAAGTAGCTTCGCTGCAGCCTCGAAATGGAAATAGGAAACAGAACATTTTTCAGCCAAAAAATGTGTGAGAAAAAGGGTGGTGTATAGCCCACAGAACTGGACACCCACAATCTTGTGGAATCTTTCAATCACACATCTCGAGCTAGATATTCTGTTTCTGTGTATTCAAGGAGCAAAGTAGCTTCGCTGCAGCCTCGAAATGGAAATAGGAAACAGAAAATTTTTCAGCCAAAAAATGTGTGAGAAAAAGGGTGGTGTATAGCCCACAGAACTAGACACCCACAATCTTGTGAAATCTTTTAATCACACATCTCGAGCTAGATATTCTGTTTCTGTGTATTCGAGGCACAAAGTAGCTTCGCTGCAGCCTCGAAATGGAAATAGGAAACAGAAAATTTTTCAGCCAAAAAATGTGTGAGAAAAAGGGTGGTGTATAGCCCACAGAACTGGACACCCACAATCTTGTGGAATCTTTCAATCACACATCTCGAGTTAGATATTCTGTTTCTGTGTATTCAAGGAGCAAAGTAGCTTCGCTGCAGCCTCGAAATGGAAATAGGAAACAGAAAATTTTTCAGCCAAAAAATGTGTGAGAAAAAGGGTGGTGTATAGCCCACAGAACTAGACATCCACAATCTTGTCAAATCTTTCAATCACACATCTCGAGCTAGATATTCTGTTTCTGTGTATTCGAGGCGCAAAGTAGCTTTGCTGCAGCCTCGAAATGGAAATAGGAAACAGAAAATTTTTCAGCCAAAAAATGTGTGAGAAAAGGGCAGTGTATAGCCCACAGAACTAGACACCCACAATCTTGTGAAATCTTTTAATCACACATCTCGAGCTAGATATTCTGTTTCTGTATATTCGAGGCGCAAACTAGCTCAGCTGCAGCCTCGAAATGGAAATAGGAAACAGAAAATTTTTCAGCCAAAAAATGTGTGAGAAAAAGGGCAGTGTATAGCCCACAGAACTAGACACCCACAATCTTGTCAAATCTTTCAATCACACATCTCGAGCTAGATATTCTGTTTCTGTATATTCGAGGCGCAAAGTAGCTTTGCTGCAGCCTCGAAATGGAAATAGGAAACAGAAAATTTTTCAGCCAAAAATGTGTGAGAAAAAGGGTGGTGTATTGCCCACAGAACTGGACACCCACAATCTTGTGGAATCTTTCACTCACACATCTCGAGCTAGATATTCTGTTTCTGTGTATTCAAGGAGCAAAGTAGCTTCGCTGAAGCCTCGAAATGGAAATAGGAAACAGAAAATTTTTCAGCCAAAAAATGTGTGAGAAAAAGGGTGGTGTATAGCCCACAGAACTAGACACCCACAATCTTGTGAAATCTTTTAATCACACATCTCGAGCTAGATATTCTGTTTCTGTGTATTCGAGGCGCAAAGTAGCTTCGCTGCAGCCTCGAAATGGAAATAGGAAACAGAAAATTTTTCAGCCAAAAAATGTGTGAGAAAAAGGGTGGTGTATAGCCCACAGAACTGGACACCCACAATCTTGTGGAATCTTTCAATCACACATCTCGAGCTAGATATTCTGTTTCTGTGTATTCAAGGAGCAAAGTAGCTTCGCTGAAGCCTCGAAATGGAAATAGGAAACAGAAAATTTTTCAGCCAAAAAATGTGTGAGAAAAAGGGTGATGTATAGCCCACAGAACTGGACACCCACAATCTTGTGGAATCTTTCAATCACACATCTCGAGCTAGATATTCTGTTTCTGCGTATTCAAGGAGCAAAGTCGCTTCGCTGCAGCCTCTAAATGGAAATAGGAAACAGAAAATTTTTCAGCCAAAAAATGTGTGAGAAAAAGGGCAGTGTATAGCCCACAGAACTAGACACCCACAATCTTGTCAAATCTTTCAATCACACATCTCGAGCTAGATATTCTGTTTCTGTATATTCGAGGCGCAAAGTAGCTTTGCTGCAGCCTCGAAATGGAAATAGGAAACAGAAAATTTTTCAGCCAAAAAATGTGTGAGAAAAAGGGTGGTGTATAGCCCACAGAACTAGACACCCACAATCTTGTGGAATCTTTCAATCACACATCTCGAGCTAGATATTCTGTTTCTGTGTATTCAAGGAGCAAAGTAGCTTCGCTGCAGCCTCGAAATGGAAATAGGAAACAGAACATTTTTCAGCCAAAAAATGTGTGAGAAAAAGGGCAGTGTATAGCCCACAGAACTAGACACCCACAATCTTGTCAAATCTTTCAATCACACATCTCGAGCTAGATATTCTGTTTCTGTGTATTCGAGGCGCAAAGTAGCTTCGCTGCAGCCGCGAAATGAAAATAGGAAACAGAAAATTGTTCAGCCAAAAAATGTGTGAGAAAAAGGGTGGTGTATAGCCCACAGAACTAGACACCCACAATCTTGTGAAATCTTTTAATCACACATCTCGAGCTAGATATTCTGTTTCTGTGTATTCAAGGAGCAAAGTAGCTTCGCTGCAGCCTCGAAATGGAAATAGGAAACAGAAAATTTTTCAGCCAAAAAATGTGTGAGAAAAAGGGCAGTGTATAGCCCACAGAACTAGACACCCACAATCTTGTGAAATCTTTTAATCACACATCTCGAGCTAGATATTCTGTTTCTGTGTATTCGAGGCGCAAAGTAGCTTCGCTGCAGCCTCGAAATGGAAATAGGAAACAGAAAATTTTTCAGCCAAAAAATGTGTGAGAAAAAGGGCAGTGTATAGCCCACAGAACTGGACACCCACAATCTTGTGGAATCTTTCAATCACACATCTCGAGCTAGATATTCTGTTTCTGTGTATTCAAGGAGCAAAGTAGCTTCGCTGAAGCCTCGAAATGGAAATAGGAAACAGAAAATTTTTCAGCCAAAAAATGTGTGAGAAAAAGGGCAGTGTATAGCCCACAGAACTAGACACCCACAATCTTGTCAAATCTTTCAATCACACATCTCGAGCTAGATATTCTGTTTCTGTGTATTCGAGGCGCAAAGTAGCTTCGCTGCAGCCGCGAAATGAAAATAGGAAACAGAAAATTGTTCAGCCAAAAAATGTGTGAGAAAAAGGGTGGTGTATAGCCCACAGAACTAGACACCCACAATCTTGTGAAATCTTTTAATCACACATCTCGAGCTAGATATTCTGTTTCTGTGTATTCAAGGAGCAAAGTAGCTTCGCTGCAGCCTCGAAATGGAAATAGGAAACAGAAAATTTTTCAGCCAAAAAATGTGTGAGAAAAAGGGCAGTGTATAGCCCACAGAACTAGACACCCACAATCTTGTGAAATCTTTTAATCACACATCTCGAGCTAGATATTCTGTTTCTGTGTATTCAAGGAGCAAAGTAGCTTCGCTGCAGCCTCGAAATGGAAATAGGAAACAGAAAATTTTTCAGCCAAAAAATGTGTGAGAAAAAGGGTGGTGTATAGCCCACAGAACTGGACACCCACAATCTTGTCAAATCTTTCAATCACACATCTCGAGCTAGATATTCTGTTTCTGTGTATTCAAGGAGCAAAGTAGCTTCGCTGAAGCCTCGAAATGGAAATAGGAAACAGAAAATTTTTCAGCCAAAAAATGTGTGAGAAAAAGGGCAGTGTATAGCCCACAGAACTAGACACCCACAATCTTGTCAAATCTTTCAATCACACATCTCGAGCTAGATATTCTGTTTCTGTGTATTCGAGGCGCAAAGTAGCTTCGCTGCAGCCTCGAAATGGAAATAGGAAACAGAAAATTTTTCAGCCAAAAAATGTGTGAGAAAAAGGGTGGTGTATAGCCCACAGAACTGGACACCCACAATCTTGTCAAATCTTTCAATCACACATCTCGAGCTAGATATTCTGTTTCTGTGTATTCAAGGAGCAAAGTAGCTTCGCTGAAGCCTCGAAATGGAAATAGGAAACAGAAAATTTTTCAGCCAAAAAATGTGTGAGAAAAAGGGCAGTGTATAGCCCACAGAACTAGACACCCACAATCTTGTCAAATCTTTCAATCACACATCTCGAGCTAGATATTCTGTTTCTGTGTATTCGAGGCGCAAAGTAGCTTCGCTGCAGCCGCGAAATGAAAATAGGAAACAGAAAATTGTTCAGCCAAAAAATGTGTGAGAAAAAGGGTGGTGTATAGCCCACAGAACTAGACACCCACAATCTTGTGAAATCTTTTAATCACACATCTCGAGCTAGATATTCTGTTTCTGTGTATTCAAGGAGCAAAGTAGCTTCGCTGCAGCCTCGAAATGGAAATAGGAAACAGAAAATTTTTCAGCCAAAAAATGTGTGAGAAAAAGGGCAGTGTATAGCCCACAGAACTAGACACCCACAATCTTGTGAAATCTTTTAATCACACATCTCGAGCTAGATATTCTGTTTCTGTGTATTCGAGGCGCAAAGTAGCTTCGCTGCAGCCTCGAAATGGAAATAGGAAACAGAAAATTTTTCAGCCAAAAAATGTGTGAGAAAAAGGGCAGTGTATAGCCCACAGAACTGGACACCCACAATCTTGTGGAATCTTTCAATCACACATCTCGAGCTAGATATTCTGTTTCTGTGTATTCAAGGAGCAAAGTAGCTTCGCTGAAGCCTCGAAATGGAAATAGGAAACAGAAAATTTTTCAGCCAAAAAATGTGTGAGAAAAAGGGCAGTGTATAGCCCACAGAACTAGACACCCACAATCTTGTCAAATCTTTCAATCACACATCTCGAGCTAGATATTCTGTTTCTGTGTATTCGAGGCGCAAAGTAGCTTCGCTGCAGCCGCGAAATGAAAATAGGAAACAGAAAATTGTTCAGCCAAAAAATGTGTGAGAAAAAGGGTGGTGTATAGCCCACAGAACTAGACACCCACAATCTTGTGAAATCTTTTAATCACACATCTCGAGCTAGATATTCTGTTTCTGTGTATTCAAGGAGCAAAGTAGCTTCGCTGCAGCCTCGAAATGGAAATAGGAAACAGAAAATTTTTCAGCCAAAAAATGTGTGAGAAAAAGGGCAGTGTATAGCCCACAGAACTAGACACCCACAATCTTGTGAAATCTTTTAATCACACATCTCGAGCTAGATATTCTGTTTCTGTGTATTCGAGGCGCAAAGTAGCTTCGCTGCAGCCTCGAAATGGAAATAGGAAACAGAAAATTTTTCAGCCAAAAAATGTGTGAGAAAAAGGGTGGTGTATAGCCCACAGAACTGGACACCCACAATCTTGTGGAATCTTTCAATCACACATCTCGAGCTAGATATTCTGTTTCTGTGTATTCAAGGAGCAAAGTAGCTTCGCTGCAGCCTCGAAATGGAAATAGGAAACAGAAAATTTTTCAGCCAAAAAATGTGTGAGAAAAAGGGTGGTGTATAGCCCACAGAACTAGACACCCACAATCTTGTCAAATCTTTCAATCACACATCTCGAGCTAGATATTCTGTTTCTGTGTATTCCAGGCGCAAAAGTAGCTTTGCTGCAGCCTCGAAATGGAAATAGGAAACAGAAAATTTTTCAGCCAAAAAATGTGTGAGAAAAAGGGCAGTGTATAGCCCACAGAACTAGACACCCACAATCTTGTGAAATCTTTTAATCACACATCTCGAGCTAGATATTCTGTTTCTGTGTATTCCAGGCGCAAAAGTAGCTTTGCTGCAGCCTCGAAATGGAAATAGGAAACAGAAAATTTTTCAGCCAAAAAATGTGTGAGAAAAAGGGCAGTGTATAGCCCACAGAACTAGACACCCACAATCTTGTGAAATCTTTTAATCACACATCTCGAGCTAGATATTCTGTTTCTGTGTATTCGAGGCGCAAAGTAGCTTCGCTGCAGCCTCGAAATGGAAATAGGAAACAGAAAATTTTTCAGAAAAAAAATGTGTGAGAAAAAGGGTGGTGTATAGCCCACAGAACTAGACACCCACAATCTTGTCAAATCTTTCAATCACACATCTCGAGCTAGATATTCTGTTTCTGTGTATTCAAGGAGCAAAGTAGCTTCGCTGCAGCCTCGAAATGGAAATAGGAAACAGAAAATTTTTCAGCCAAAAAATGTGTGAGAAAAAGGGTGGTGTATAGCCCACAGAACTAGACACCCACAATCTTGTCAAATCTTTCAATCACACATCTCGAGCTAGATATTCTGTTTCTGTGTATTCGAGGCGCAAAGTAGCTTTGCTGCAGCCTCGAAATGGAAATAGGAAACAGAAAATTTTTCAGCCAAAAAATGTGTGAGAAAAAGGGCAGTGTATAGCCCACAGAACTAGACATCCACAATCTTGTCAAATCTTTCAATCACACATCTCGAGCTAGATATTCTGTTTCTGTGTATTCGAGGCGCAAAGTAGCTTTGCTGCAGCCTCGAAATGGAAATAGGAAACAGAAAATTTTTCAGCCAAAAAATGTGTGAGAAAAAGGGCAGTGTATAGCCCACAGAACTAGGCACACACAATCTTGTCAAATCTTTTAATCACACATCTCGAGCTAGATATTCTGTTTCTGTGTATTCGAGGCGCAAAGTAGCTTTGCTGCAGCCTCGAAATGGAAATAGGAAACAGAAAATTTTTCAGCCAAAAAATGTGTGAGAAAAAGGGCAGTGTATAGCCCACAGAACTAGAGACCCACAATCTTGTCAAATCTTTCAATCACACATCTCGAGCTAGATATTCTGTTTCTGTGTATTCGAGGCGCAAAGTAGCTTTGCTGCAGCCTCGAAATGGAAATAGGAAACAGAAAATTTTTCAGCCAAAAAATGTGTGAGAAAAAGGGCAGTGTATAGCCCACAGAACTAGACACCCACAATCTTGTCAAATCTTTCAATCACACATCTCGAGCTAGATATTCTGTTTCTGTGTATTCGAGGCGCAAAGTAGCTTCGCCGCAGCCTCGAAATGGAAATAGGAAACAGAAAATTTTTCTGCCAACAAATGTGTGAGATAAAGGGCAGTGTATAGCCCACAGAACTAGACACCCACAATCTTGTGAAATCTTTTAATCACACATCTCGAGCTAGATATTCTGTTTCTGTGTATTCAAGGAGCAAAGTAGCTTTGCTGCAGCCTCGAAATGGAAATAGGAAACAGAAAATTTTTCAGCCAAAAAATGTGTGAGAAAAAGGGTGGTGTATAGCCCACAGAACTAGACACCCACAATCTTGTGAAATCTTTTAATCACACATCTCGAGCTAGATATTCTGTTTCTGTGTATTCGAGGCGCAAAGTAGCTTCGCCGCAGCCTCGAAATGGAAATAGGAAACAGAAAATTTTTCTGCCAAAAAATGTGTGAGATAAAGGGCAGTGTATAGCCCACAGAACTAGACACCCACAATCTTGTGAAATCTTTTAATCACACATCTCGAGCTAGATATTCTGTTTCTGTGTATTCGAGGCGCAAAGTAGCTTCGCTGCAGCCTCGAAATGGAAATAGGAAACAGAAAATTTTTCAGCCAAAAAATGTGTGAGAAAAAGGGTGGTGTATAGCCCACAGAACTGGACACCCACAATCTTGTGGAATCTTTCAATCACACATCTCGAGCTAGATATTCTGTTTCTGTGTATTCAAGGAGCAAAGTAGCTTCGCTGAAGCCTCGAAATGGAAATAGGAAACAGAAAATTTTTCAGCCAAAAAAAGTGTGAGAAAAAGGGTGGTGTATAGCCCACAGAACTAGACACCCACAATCTTGTGAAATCTTTTAATCACACATCTCGAGCTAGATATTCTGTTTCTGTGTATTCGAGGCGCAAAGTAGCTTTGCTGCAGCCTCGAAATGGAAATAGGAAACAGAAAATTTTTCAGCCAAAAAATGTGTGAGAAAAAGGGCAGTGTATAGCCCACAGAACTAGACACCCACAATCTTGTCAAATCTTTCAATCACACATCTCGAGCTAGATATTCTGTTTCTGTGTATTCGAGGCGCAAAGTAGCTTTGCTGCAGCCTCGAAATGGAAATAGGAAACAGAAAATTTTTCAGCCAAAAAATGTGTGAGAAAAAGGGTGGTGTATAGCCCACAGAACTGGACACCCACAATCTTGTGGAATCCTTCAATCACACATCTCGAGCTAGATATTCTGTTTCTGTGTATTCAAGGAGCAAAGTAGCTTCGCTGCAGCCTCGAAATGGAAATAGGAAACAGAAAATTTTTCAGCCAAAAAATTTGTGAGAAAAAGGGTGGTGTATAGCCCACAGAACTAGACACCCACAATCTTGTCAAATCTTTCAATCACACATCTCGAGCTAGATATTCTGTTTCTGTGTATTCGAGGCGCAAAGTAGCTTTGCTGCAGCCTCGAAATGGAAATAGGAAACAGAAAATTTTTCAGCCAAAAAATGTGTGAGAAAAAGGGCAGTGTATAGCCCACAGAACTAGACATCCACAATCTTGTCAAATCTTTCAATCACACATCTCGAGCTAGATATTCTGTTTCTGTGTATTCGAGGCGCAAAGTAGCTTTGCTGCAGCCTCGAAATGGAAATAGGAAACAGAAAATTTTTCAGCCAAAAAATGTGTGAGAAAAAGGGCAGTGTATAGCCCACAGAACTAGACATCCACAATCTTGTCAAATCTTTCAATCACACATCTCGAGCTAGATATTCTGTTTCTGTGTATTCGAGGCGCAAAGTAGCTTTGCTGCAGCCTCGAAATGGAAATAGGAAACAGAAAATTTTTCAGCCAAAAAATGTGTGAGAAAAAGGGCAGTGTATAGCCCACAGAACTAGACACCCACAATCTTGTGAAATCTTTTAATCACACATCTCGAGCTAGATATTCTGTTTCTGTGTATTCGAGGCGCAAAGTAGCTTTGCTGCAGCCTCGAAATGGAAATAGGAAACAGAAAATTTTTCAGCCAAAAAATGTGTGAGAAAAAGGGCAGTGTATAGCCCACAGAACTAGACACCCACAATCTTGTGAAATCTTTTAATCACACATCTCGAGCTAGATATTCTGTTTCTGTGTATTCAAGGAGCAAAGTAGCTTTGCTGCAGCCTCGAAATGGAAATAGGAAACAGAAAATTTTTCAGCCAAAAAATGTGTGAGAAAAAGGGCAGTGTATAGCCCACAGAACTAGACACCCACAATCTTGTGAAATCTTTTAATCACACATCTCGAGCTAGATATTCTGTTTCTGTGTATTCGAGGCGCAAAGTAGCTTTGCTGCAGCCTCGAAATGGAAATAGGAAACAGAAAATTTTTCAGCCAAAAAATGTGTGAGAAAAAGGGCAGTGTATAGCCCACAGAACTAGACACCCACAATCTTGTCAAATCTTTCAATCACACATCTCGAGCTAGATATTCTGTTTCTGTGTATTCGAGGCGCAAAGTAGCTTCGCTGCAGCCTCGAAATGGAAATAGGAAACAGAAAATTTTTCAGCCAAAAAATGTGTGAGAAAAAGGGTGGTGTATAGCCCACAGAACTGGACACCCACAATCTTGTGGAATCTTTCAATCACACATCTCGAGCTAGATATTCTGTTTCTGTGTATTCAAGAAGCAAAGTAGCTTCGCTGCAGCCTCGAAATGGAAATAGGAAACAGAAAATTTTTCAGCCAAAAAATGTGTGAGAAAAAGGGTGGTGTATAGCCCACAGAACTAGACACCCACAATCTTGTCAAATCTTTCAATCACACATCTCGAGCTAGATATTCTGTTTCTGTGTATTCGAGGCGCAAAGTAGCTTTGCTGCAGCCTCGAAATGGAAATAGGAAACAGAAAATTTTTCAGCCAAAAAATGTGTGAGAAAAAGGGCAGTGTATAGCCCACAGAACTAGACATCCACAATCTTGTCAAATCTTTCAATCACACATCTCGAGCTAGATATTCTGTTTCTGTGTATTCGAGGCGCAAAGTAGCTTTGCTGCAGCCTCGAAATGGAAATAGGAAACAGAAAATTTTTCAGCCAAAAAATGTGTGAGAAAAAGGACAGTGTATAGCCCACAGAACTAGACACCCACAATCTTGTCAAATCTTTCAATCACACATCTCGAGCTAGATATTCTGTTTCTGTGTATTCAAGGAGCAAAGTAGCTTTGCTGCAGCCTCGAAATGGAAATAGGAAACAGAAAATTTTTCAGCCAAAAAATGTGTGAGATAAAGGGCAGTGTATAGCCCACAGAACTAGACACCCACAATCTTGTGAAATCTTTTAATCACACATCTCGAGCTAGATATTCTGTTTCTGTGTATTCGAGGCGCAAAGTAGCTTTGCTGCAGCCTCGAAATGGAAATAGGAAACAGAAAATTTTTCAGCCAAAAAATGTGTGAGAAAAAGGGCAGTGTATAGCCCACAGAACTAGACACCCACAATCTTGTCAAATCTTTCAATCACACATCTCGAGCTAGATATTCTGTTTCTGTGTATTCGAGGCGCAAAGTAGCTTCGCTGCAGCCTCGAAATGGAAATAGGAAACAGAAAATTTTTCAGCCAAAAAATGTGTGAGAAAAAGGGCAGTGTATAGCCCACAGAACTAGACACCCACAATCTTGTCAAATCTTTCAATCACACATCTCGAGCTAGATATTCTGTTTCTGCGTATTCAAGGAGCAAAGTCGCTTCGCTGCAGCCTCGAAATGAAAATAGGAAACAGAAAATTTTTCAGCCAAAAAATGTGTGAGAAAAAGGGCAGTGTATAGCCCACAGAACTAGACATCCACAATCTTGTCAAATCTTTCAATCACACATCTCGAGCTAGATATTCTGTTTCTGTGTATTCGAGGCGCAAAGTAGCTTTGCTGCAGCCTCGAAATGGAAATAGGAAACAGAAAATTTTTCAGCCAAAAAATGTGTGAGAAAAAGGGCAGTGTATAGCCCACAGAACTAGACACCCACAATCTTGTCAAATCTTTCAATCACACATCTCGAGCTAGATATTCTGTTTCTGTGTATTCAAGGAGCAAAGTAGCTTTGCTGCAGCCTCGAAATGGAAATAGGAAACAGAAAATTTTTCAGCCAAAAAATGTGTGAGATAAAGGGCAGTGTATAGCCCACAGAACTAGACACCCACAATCTTGTGAAATCTTTTAATCACACATCTCGAGCTAGATATTCTGTTTCTGTGTATTCGAGGCGCAAAGTAGCTTCGCCGCAGCCTCGAAATGGAAATAGGAAACAGAAAATTTTTCTGCCAAAAAATGTGTGAGATAAAGGGCAGTGTATAGCCCACAGAACTAGACACCCACAATCTTGTGAAATCTTTTAATCACACATCTCGAGCTAGATATTCTGTTTCTGTGTATTCGAGGCGCAAAGTAGCTTTGCTGCAGCCTCGAAATGGAAATAGGAAACAGAAAATTTTTCAGCCAAAAAATGTGTGAGAAAAAGGGCAGTGTATAGCCCACAGAACTAGACACCCACAATCTTGTCAAATCTTTCAATCACACATCTCGAGCTAGATATTCTGTTTCTGTGTATTCGAGGCGCAAAGTAGCTTCGCTGCAGCCTCGAAATGGAAATAGGAAACAGAAAATTTTTCAGCCAAAAAATGTGTGAGAAAAAGGGTGGTGTATAGCCCACAGAACTGGACACCCACAATCTTGTGGAATCTTTCAATCACACATCTCGAGCTAGATATTCTGTTTCTGTGTATTCAAGAAGCAAAGTAGCTTCGCTGCAGCCTCGAAATGGAAATAGGAAACAGAAAATTTTTCAGCCAAAAAATGTGTGAGAAAAAGGGTGGTGTATAGCCCACAGAACTAGACACCCACAATCTTGTCAAATCTTTCAATCACACATCTCGAGCTAGATATTCTGTTTCTGTGTATTCGAGGCGCAAAGTAGCTTTGCTGCAGCCTCGAAATGGAAATAGGAAACAGAAAATTTTTCAGCCAAAAAATGTGTGAGAAAAAGGGCAGTGTATAGCCCACAGAACTAGACATCCACAATCTTGTCAAATCTTTCAATCACACATCTCGAGCTAGATATTCTGTTTCTGTGTATTCGAGGCGCAAAGTAGCTTTGCTGCAGCCTGGAAATGGAAATAGGAAACAGAAAATTTTTCAGCCAAAAAATGTGTGAGAAAAAGGGCAGTGTATAGCCCACAGAACTAGACACCCACAATCTTGTGAAATCTTTTAATCACACATCTCGAGCTAGATATTCTGTTTCTGTGTATTCGAGGCGCAAAGTAGCTTTGCTGCAGCCTCGAAATGGAAATAGGAAACAGAAAATTTTTCAGCCAAAAAATGTGTGAGAAAAAGGGCAGTGTATAGCCCACAGAACTAGAGACCCACAATCTTGTCAAATCTTTCAATCACACATCTCGAGCTAGATATTCTGTTTCTGTGTATTCGAGGCGCAAAGTAGCTTTGCTGCAGCCTCGAAATGGAAATAGGAAACAGAAAATTTTTCAGCCAAAAAATGTGTGAGAAAAAGGGCAGTGTATAGCCCACAGAACTAGACACCCACAATCTTGTGAAATCTTTTAATCACACATCTCGAGCTAGATATTCTGTTTCTGTGTATTCGAGGCGCAAAGTAGCTTCGCTGCAGCCTCGAAATGGAAATAGGAAACAGAAAATTTTTCAGCCAAAAAATGTGTGAGAAAAAGGGTGGTGTATAGCCCACAGAACTAGACACCCACAATCTTGTCAAATCTTTTAATCACACATCTCGAGCTAGATATTCTGTTTCTGTGTATTCGAGGCGCAAAGTAGCTTTGCTGCAGCCTCGAAATGGAAATAGGAAACAGAAAATTTTTCAGCCAAAAAATGTGTGAGAAAAAGGGCAGTGTATAGCCCACAGAACTAGACACCCACAATCTTGTCAAATCTTTTAATCACACATCTCGAGCTAGATATTCTGTTTCTGTGTATTCGAGGCGCAAAGTAGCTTTGCTGCAGCCTCGAAATGGAAATAGGAAACAGAAAATTTTTCAGCCAAAAAATGTGTGAGAAAAAGGGCAGTGTATAGCCCACAGAACTAGACACCCACAATCTTGTCAAATCTTTTAATCACACATCTCGAGCTAGATATTCTGTTTCTGTGTATTCGAGGCGCAAAGTAGCTTTGCTGCAGCCTCGAAATGGAAATAGGAAACAGAAAATTTTTCAGCCAAAAAATGTGTGAGAAAAAGGGCAGTGTATAGCCCACAGAACTAGAGACCCACAATCTTGTCAAATCTTTCAATCACACATCTCGAGCTAGATATTCTGTTTCTGTGTATTCGAGGCGCAAAGTAGCTTTGCTGCAGCCTCGAAATGGAAATAGGAAACAGAAAATTTTTCAGCCAAAAAATGTGTGAGAAAAAGGGCAGTGTATAGCCCACAGAACTAGACACCCACAATCTTGTCAAATCTTTCAATCACACATCTCGAGCTAGATATTCTGTTTCTGTGTATTCGAGGCGCAAAGTAGCTTTGCTGCAGCCTCGAAATGGAAATAGGAAACAGAAAATTTTTCAGCCAAAAAATGTGTGAGAAAAAGGGCAGTGTATAGCCCACAGAACTAGACACCCACAATCTTGTCAAATCTTTCAATCACACATCTCGAGCTAGATATTCTGTTTCTGTGTATTCGAGGCGCAAAGTAGCTTTGCTGCAGCCTCGAAATGGAAATAGGAAACAGAAAATTTTTCAGCCAAAAAATGTGTGAGAAAAATGCAGTGTATAGCCCACAGAACTAGACACCCACAATCTTGTGAAATCTTTCAATCACACATCTGGAGCTAGATATTCTGTTTCTGTGTATTCGAGGCGCAAAGTAGCTTCGCTGCAGCCTCGAAATGGAAATAGGAAACAGAAAATTTTTCAGCCAAAAAATGTGTGAGAAAAAGGGTGGTGTATATATAGCCCACAGAACTGGACACCCACAATCTTGTCAAATCTTTCAATCACACATCTCGAGCTAAATATTCTGTTTCTGTGTATTCGAGGCGCAAAGTAGCTTCGCTGCAGCCTCGAAATGGAAATAGGAAACAGAAAATTTTTCAGCCAAAAAATGTGTGAGAAAAAGGGCAGTGTATAGCCCACAGAACTGGACACCCACAATCTTGTGGAATCTTTCAATCACACATCTCGAGCTAGATATTCTGTTTCTGTGTATTCAAGGAGCAAAGTCGCTTCGCTGCAGCCTCGAAATGGAAATAGGAAACAGAAAATTTTTCAGCCAAAAAATGTGTGAGAAAAAGGGCAGTGTATAGCCCACAGAACTGGACACCCACAATCTTGTGGAATCTTTCAATCACACATCTCGAGCTAGATATTCTGTTTCTGTGTATTCGAGGCGCAAAGTAGCTTTGCTGCAGCCTCGAAATGGAAATAGGAAACAGAAAATTTTTCAGCCAAAAAATGTGTGAGAAAAAGGGCAGTGTATAGCCCACAGAACTAGACACCCACAATCTTGTCAAATCTTTCAATCACACATCTCGAGCTAGATATTCTGTTTCTGTGTATTCGAGGCGCAAAGTAGCTTTGCTGCAGCCTCGAAATGGAAATAGGAAACAGAAAATTTTTCAGCCAAAAAATGTGTGAGAAAAAGGGCAGTGTATAGCCCACAGAACTAGACACCCACAATCTTGTGAAATCTTTTAATCACACATCTCGAGCTAGATATTCTGTTTCTGTGTATTCGAGGCGCAAAGTAGCTTCGCTGCAGCCTCGAAATGGAAATAGGAAACAGAAAATTTTTCAGCCAAAAAATGTGTGACAAAAAGGGCAGTGTATAGCCCACAGAACTGGACACCCACAATCTTGTCAAATCTTTTAATCACACATCTCGAGCTAGATATTCTGTTTCTGTGTATTCGAGGCGCAAAGTAGCTTCGCTGCAGCCTCGAAATGGAAATAGGAAACAGAAAATTTTTCAGCCAAAAAATGTGTGAGAAAAAGGGCAGTGTATAGCCCACAGAACTGGACACCCACAATCTTGTGAAATCTTTTAGTCACACATCTCGAGCTAGATATTCTGTTTCTGTGTATTCGAGGCGCAAAGTAGCTTCGCTGCAGCCTCGAAATGGAAATAGGAAACAGAAAACAGAAAATTTTTCTGCCAAAAAATGTGTGAGAAAAAGGGCAGTGTATAGCCCACAGAACTAGACACCCACAATCTTGTCAAATCTTTAAATCACACATCTCGAGCTAGATATTCTGTTTCTGTGTATTCGAGGCGCAAAGCAGCTTCGCTGCAGCCTCGAAATGGAAATAGGAAACAGAAAACAGAAAATTTTTCTGCCAAAAAATGTGTGAGAAAAAGGGCAGTGTATAGCCCACAGAACTGGACACCCACAATCTTGTGAAATCTTTTAGTCACACATCTCGAGCTAGATATTCTGTTTCTGTGTATTCGAGGCGCAAAGTAGCTTTGCTGCAGCCTCGAAATGGAAATAGGAAACAGAAAATTTTTCTGCCAAAAAATGTGTGAGAAAAAGGGCAGTGTATAGCCCACAGAACTGGACACCCACAATCTTGTCAAATCTTTCAATCACACATCTCGAGCTAGATATTCTGTTTCTGTGTATTCAAGGAGCAAAGTCGCTTCGCTGCAGCCTCGAAATGGAAATAGGAAACAGAAAATTTTTCAGCCAAAAAATGTGTGAGAAAAAGGGCAGTGTATAGCCCACAGAACTGGACACCCACAATCTTGTGGAATCTTTCAATCACACATCTCGAGCTAGATATTCTGTTTCTGTGTATTCGAGGCGCAAAGTAGCTTTGCTGCAGCCTCGAAATGGAAATAGGAAACAGAAAATTTTTCAGCCAAAAAATGTGTGAGAAAAAGGGCAGTGTATAGCCCACAGAACTAGACACCCACAATCTTGTGAAATCTTTTAATCACACATCTCGAGCTAGATATTCTGTTTCTGTGTATTCGAGGCGCAAAGTAGCTTCGCTGCAGCCTCGAAATGGAAATAGGAAACAGAAAATTTTTCAGCCAAAAAATGTGTGACAAAAAGGGCAGTGTATAGCCCACAGAACTGGACACCCACAATCTTGTCAAATCTTTTAATCACACATCTCGAGCTAGATATTCTGTTTCTGTGTATTCGAGGCGCAAAGTAGCTTCGCTGCAGCCTCGAAATGGAAATAGGAAACAGAAAATTTTTCAGCCAAAAAATGTGTGAGAAAAAGGGCAGTGTATAGCCCACAGAACTGGACACCCACAATCTTGTGAAATCTTTTAGTCACACATCTCGAGCTAGATATTCTGTTTCTGTGTATTCGAGGCGCAAAGTAGCTTCGCTGCAGCCTCGAAATGGAAATAGGAAACAGAAAACAGAAAATTTTTCTGCCAAAAAATGTGTGAGAAAAAGGGCAGTGTATAGCCCACAGAACTAGACACCCACAATCTTGTCAAATCTTTTAATCACACATCTCGAGCTAGATATTCTGTTTCTGTGTATTCGAGGCGCAAAGTAGCTTCGCTGCAGCCTCGAAATGGAAATAGGAAACAGAAAACAGAAAATTTTTCTTCCAAAAAATGTGTGAGAAAAAGGGCAGTGTATAGCCCACAGAACTGGACACCCACAATCTTGTGAAATCTTTTAGTCACACATCTCGAGCTAGATATTCTGTTTCTGTGTATTCGAGGCGCAAAGTAGCTTCGCTGCAGCCTCGAAATGGAAATAGGAAACAGAAAATTTTTCAGCCAAAAAATGTGTGAGAAAAAGGGCAGTGTATAGCCCACAGAACTGGACACCCACAATCTTGTGAAATCTTTTAGTCACACATCTCGAGCTAGATATTCTGTTTCTGTGTATTCGAGGCGCAAAGTAGCTTCGCTGCAGCCTCGAAATGGAAATAGGAAACAGAAAATTTTTCTGCCAAAAAATGTGTGAGAAAAAGGGCAGTGTACAGCCCACAGAACTGGACACCCACAATTTTGTGAAATCTTTTAATCACACATCTCGAGCTAGATATTCTGTTTCTGTGTATTCGAGGCGCAAAGTAGCTTCGCTGCAGCCTCGAAATGGAAATAGGAAACAGAAAATTTTTCTGCCAAAAAATGTGTGAGAAAAAGGGCAGTGTATAGCCCACAGAACTGGACACCCACAATTTTGTGAAATCTTTTAATCACACATCTCGAGCTAGATATTCTGTTTCTGTGTATTCGAGGCGCAAAGTAGCTTCGCTGCAGCCTCGAAATGGAAATAGGAAACAGAAAATTTTTCAGCCAAAAAATGTGTGAGAAAAAGGGCAGTGTATAGCCCACAGAACTAGACACCCACAATCTTGTGAAATCTTTTAGTCACACATCTCGAGCTAGATATTCTGTTTCTGTGTATTCGAGGCGCAAAGTAGCTTCACTGCAGCCTCGAAATGGAAATAGGAAACAGAAAATTTTTCAACCAAAAAATGTGTGAGAAAAAGGGCAGTGTATAGCCCACAGAACTAGACACCCACAATCTTGTCAAATCTTTTAATCACACATCTCGAGCTAGATATTCTGTTTCTGTGTATTCGAGGCGCAAAGTAGCTTCGCTGCAGCCTCGAAATGGAAATAGGAAACAGAAATTTTTTCAGCCAAAAAATGTGTGAGAAAAAGGGCAGTGTATAGCCCACAGAACTAGACACCCACAATCTTGTCAAATCTTTTAATCACACATCTCGGGCTAAATATTCTGTTTCTGTGTATTCGAGGCGCAAAGTAGCTTCGCTGCAGCCTCGAAATGGAAATAGGAAACAGAAAATTTTTCAGCCAAAAAATGTGTGAGAAAAAGGGCAGTGTATAGCCCACAGAACTAGACACCCACAATCTTGTCAAATCTTTTAATCACACATCTCGAGCTAGATATTCTGTTTCTGTGTATTCGAGGCGCAAGTAGCTTCGCTGCAGCCTCGAAATGGAAATAGGAAACAGAAAATTTTTCAACCAAAAAATGTGTGAGAAAAAGGGCAGTGTATAGCCCACAGAACTAGACACCCACAATCTTGTCAAATCTTTTAATCACACATCTCGAGCTAGACATTCTGTTTCTGTGTATTCGAGGCGCAAAGTAGCTTCGCTGCAGCCTCGAAATGGAAATAGGAAACAGAAAATTTTTCAGCCAAAAAATGTGTGAGAAAAAGGGCAGTGTATAGCCCACAGAACTAGACACCCACAATCTTGTCAAATCTTTTAATCACACATCTCGAGCTAGATATTCTGTTTCTGTGTATTCGAGGCGCAAAGTAGCTTCGCTGCAGCCTCGAAATGGAAATAGGAAACAGAAAATTTTTCAAATAAAAAATGTGTGAGAAAAAGGGCAGTGTATAGCCCACAGAACTGGACACCCACAATCTTGTGAAATCTTTTAGTCACACATCTCGAGCTAGATATTCTGTTTCTGTGTATTCGAGGCGCAAAGTAGCTTCGCTGCAGCCTCGAAATGGAAATAGGAAACAGAAAATTTTTCAGCCAAAAAATGTGTGAGAAAAAGGGCAGTGTATAGCCCACAGAACTGGACATCCACAATCTTGTGAAATCTTTTAGTCACACATCTCGAGCTAGATATTCTGTTTCTGTGTATTCGAGGCGCAAAGTAGCTTCGCTGCAGCCTCGAAATGGAAATAGGAAACAGAAAATTTTTCAGCCAAAAAATGTGTGAGAAAAAGGGCAGTGTATAGCCCACAGAACTGGACACCCACAATCTTGTGAAATCTTTTAATCACACATCTCGAGCTAGATATTCTGTTTCTGTGTATTCGAGGCGCAAAGTAGCTTCGCTGCAGCCTCGAAATGGAAATAGGAAACAGAAAATTTTTCTGCCAAAAAATGTGTGAGAAAAAGGGCAGTGTATAGCCCACAGAACTGGACACCCACAATTTTGTGAAATCTTTTAATCACACATCTCGAGCTAGATATTCTGTTTCTGTGTATTCGAGGCGCAAAGTAGCTTTGCTGCAGCCTCGAAATGGAAATAGGAAACAGAAAATTTTTCAGCCAAAAAATGTGTGAGAAAAAGGGCAGTGTATAGCCCACAGAACTAGACACCCACAATCTTGTCAAATCTTTCAATCACACATCTCGAGCTAGATATTCTGTTTCTGTGTATTCGAGGCGCAAAGTAGCTTTGCTGCAGCCTCGAAATGGAAATAGGAAACAGAAAATTTTTCTGCCAAAAAATGTGTGAGAAAAAGGGCAGTGTATAGCCCACAGAACTGGACACCCACAATCTTGTGAAATCTTTTAATCACACATCTCGAGCTAGATATTCTGTTTCTGTGTATTCGAGGCGCAAAGTAGCTTCGCTGCAGCCTCGAAATGGAAATAGGAAACAGAAAACAGAAAATTTTTCAGCCAAAAAATGTGTGAGAAAAAGGGCAGTGTATAGCCCACAGAACTAGACACCCACAATCTTGTCAAATCTTTCAATCACACATCTCGAGCTAGATATTCTGTTTCTGTGTATTCGAGGCGCAAAGTAGCTTCGCTGCAGCCTCGAAATGGAAATAGGAAACAGAAAACAGAAAATTTTTCAGCCAAAAAATGTGTGAGAAAAAGGGCAGTGTATAGCCCACAGAACTAGACACCCACAATCTTGTCAAATCTTTCAATCACACATCTCGAGCTAGATATTCTGTTTCTGTGTATTCGAGGCGCAAAGTAGCTTCGCTGCAGCCTCGAAATGGAAATAGGAAACAGAAAACAGAAAATTTTTCTGCCAAAAAATGTGTGAGAAAAAGGGCAGTGTATAGCCCACAGAACTAGACACCCACAATCTTGTGAAATCTTTCAATCACACATCTCGAGCTAGATATTCTGTTTCTGTGTATTCGAGGCGCAAAGTAGCTTCGCTGCAGCCTCGAAATGGAAATAGGAAACAGAAAATTTTTCAGCCAAAAAATGTGTGAGAAAAAGGGCAGTGTATAGCCCACAGAACTAGACACCCACAATTTTGTGAAATCTTTCAATCACACATCTCGAGCTAGATATTCTGTTTCTGTGTATTCGAGGCGCAAAGTAGCTTCGCTGCAGCCTCGAAATGGAAATAGGAAACAGAAAATTTTTCAGCCAAAAAATGTGTGAGAAAAAGGGCAGTGTATAGCCCACAGAACTAGACACCCACAATCTTGTCAAATCTTTTAATCACACATCTCGGGCTAAATATTCTGTTTCTGTGTATTCGAGGCGCAAAGTAGCTTCGCTGCAGCCTCGAAATGGAAATAGGAAACAGAAAATTTTTCAGCCAAAAAATGTGTGAGAAAAAGGGCAGTGTATAGCCCACAGAACTAGACACCCACAATCTTGTCAAATCTTTTAATCACACATCTCGAGCTAGATATTCTGTTTCTGTGTATTCGAGGCGCAAAGTAGCTTCGCTGCAGCCTCGAAATGGAAATAGGAAACAGAAAACAGAAAATTTTTCTGCCAAAAAATGTGTGAGAAAAAGGGCAGTGTATAGCCCACAGAACTAGACACCCACAATCTTGTGAAATCTTTCAATCACACATCTCGAGCTAGATATTCTGTTTCTGTGTATTCGAGGCGCAAAGTAGCTTCGCTGCAGCCTCGAAATGGAAATAGGAAACAGAAAATTTTTCAGCCAAAAAATGTGTGAGAAAAAGGGCAGTGTATAGCCCACAGAACTAGACACCCACAATCTTGTCAAATCTTTTAATCACACATCTCGGGCTAAATATTCTGTTTCTGTGTATTCGAGGCGCAAAGTAGCTTCGCTGCAGCCTCGAAATGGAAATAGGAAACAGAAAATTTTTCAGCCAAAAAATGTGTGAGAAAAAGGGCAGTGTATAGCCCACAGAACTAGACACCCACAATCTTGTCAAATCTTTTAATCACACATCTCGAGCTAGATATTCTGTTTCTGTGTATTCGAGGCGCAAAGTAGCTTCGCTGCAGCCTCGAAATGGAAATAGGAAACAGAAAACAGAAAATTTTTCTGCCAAAAAATGTGTGAGAAAAAGGGCAGTGTATAGCCCACAGAACTAGACACCCACAATCTTGTGAAATCTTTTAATCACACATCTCGAGCTAGATATTCTGTTTCTGTGTATTCGAGGCGCAAAGTAGCTTTGCTACAGCCTCGAAATGGAAATAGGAAACAGAAAATTTTTCAGCCAAAAAATGTGTGAGTAAAAGGGCAGTGTATAGCCCACAGAACTAGACACCCACAATCTTGTGAAATCTTTTAATCACACATCTCGAGCTAGATATTCTGTTTCTGTGTATTTGAGGTGCATGCTAGCCTTGCTGCAGCCTCGAAATGGAAATAGGAAACAGAAAATTTTTCAGCCAAAAAATGTGTGAGAAAAAGGGCAGTGTATAGCCCACAGAACTAGACACCCACAATCTTGTGAAATCTTTTAATCACACATCTCGAGCTAGATATTCTGTTTCTGTGTATTCGAGGTGCAAAGTAGCTTTGCAACAGCCTCGAAATGGAAATAGGAAACAGAAAATTTTTCAGCCAAAAAATGTGTGAGTAAAAGGGCAGTGTATAGCCCACAGAACTAGACACCCACAATCTTGTGAAATCTTTTAATCACACATCTCGAGCTAGATATTCTGTTTCTGTGTATTTGAGGTGCATGCTAGCCTTGCTGCAGCCTCGAAATGGAAATAGGAAACAGAAAATTTTTCAGCCAAAAAATGTGTGAGAAAAAGGGCAGTGTATAGCCCACAGAACTAGACACCCACAATCTTGTGAAATCTTTTAACCACACATCTCGAGCTAGATATTCTGTTTCTGTGTATTCGAGGCGCAAAGTAGCTTCGCTGCAGCCTCGAAATGGAAATAGGAAACAGAAAATTTTTCAACCAAAAAATGTGTGAGAAAAAGGGTGGTGTATAGCCCACAGAACTAGACACCCACAATCTTGCAATATTTTCTAATCACACATCTTGAGCCAGACTCGCTTAGCTGCAGGCTCGAAATTAAAGTAGTAAACAGGAAAGTCATTACTTGATCTATTTAATAATTTTTCAGGATCACAGATGAAGTGTCTCCCGAGAAATTTAAGACTAAGTTGGATAAGCCCAGGGTAGTGACAGTGAAAGTGGGCTTGGGTCCTTTTCCTGTCAAAGCAGGGCCATCAGTTTCGTTTTTATCACACAGGTGTCTAGTGAGGACCATCTACTATTGGGCTCCATATTATTGCGTTAGCTGACCATCTGGTCATCTAAGCGCACACAGAACTCGAAATCACTTTGACAACCTACATCTGTTGTAAAGCAGGTGGACTTGGACATCTCCACGAATCATGGAATGGAAACCAATACATTTTAAAATAGTCACGTATCTACTGACGGCGTGTGAGGTTAGTATTTCTTCCAACTACGTGTCCTCAGAGTAAGCAATCTATGCAGCGCCTGGTGCCTTGAGTCATGGAGCCTTTTGAAACGTGCGCTAGAAATCATGAGTCATGAGTTTTGTCGTCCCAGTCTACCTAAGTTCCAATAATTGGAAGTGTATGTCTCTCTATTTGACTTACCTTGGATTCGTGCCAATCTGATAGCCAACTCTGTGTAAGCCATTCAACAATTCGCTTGCGTGCTGGTACCCCCCATCAATTAACAAAAAGAAAAAAACTTTTACAAATATTTGCATTATTTATTTCCATTCAAAATGTGCAGGGACGAACTACGAACTATGTGAGAGGGGCACTCACTATACGTACACAAGTAGGCTCTTAGGAGCTCTAATTAAGCGCAAGGACGTACACAGTACAAATGCCCGCCAACTAAATTCCATTACCTTTATTGCTGCCACAAAACTTTTGCCTAAATATGCCACTATTTCGATTGCTTCCACCACTGTTGTTGGCCTTCTTCACATCAAACATATTCTTCGTCCTGTTGATGGGGAAACGCATTTTATTTTTCAGCCACGTGGTGAATGCCCTCTCATTGTCCTGCATTTTTCGGACTTCCGCTTCGGTTGCCTTTAAGTTTTTCTCCACAACGATCTTGTGTTTCTTTTGCAGAGCCTGTTCACGTTTATCCAATTGATCCTGACTGAGACCGTACTCCGACATGTAGCCCGTGTATTTCGGCAGCTTACCAAACTCGGAGTTTCGATATTCACAACAGGTCTTGTAGTTCAGCTTTAGGTTCGTAATCTCTGGCGAACGGCAATTCAGTCTCCGGCCAGTGTTCTTGCGACGAAACGAAAAGTGCCGACTAAAGGCTGATTGATTTTGTTTCTCAGAATTGTCGTCTTCACTTGGCGGTGGGTCTGAAGGTAGGTAGGATGCCACTATGATTGAAAGCTTATCGTCATCGTCCTCTTCTGGCGGTTCATCATTCGAATCGACTTCTTCCGGTGGTTGTTCCTCCTTAAGCTCCACGTTCTTTGTAGCATTCATTTCTTTTGTATCTTCATCCAGCCTACGCCCGGTGTCCATATCCATGACAATGATTTCCTCACAAATCTCTTCAACTTCCTCATCGGATTCTGGCATTTTAAGCTTAATCGCTTCTATCTTCTTCTGTACCTCCAGCGCTAACATCTCTGCACACTGTTCTATTGTTGATATAGTTCGGTCACTTGGTAAAACACTATCTTCCACTTCTTCTCCATCCAACGTTAACACTTCGTAACAGCCTTCATCTTCTACTGGATCACTCTCTTCGGCTGGATTTGGTTCATACTCCTCCAGATTAACGCGAAATTTAACTTTCTTACGCTGTTCAGGTGGTGAGTCTGTGGCATCTCCCTCATCGAAGAGCTCCTTGTTAGCCTCCTTTATCTTGTCCACTATGTTGTATTCGTTAACTGGTTTAAGGACTAGAAATGGATTTGTTTTTTTTTTTTTTTTTCAGAATTCAACTCAGACTAGATTGGAAAACTCAAACTTACAGTACACCTCACAGTCGTCGTCTGTATCGCAATCGTGTTCAAGCATTTTGGTAGCTGTTACTCCTTTCTACGATTAGTAGTCAAAAAAAAAAAAAAAACAAAAAGAATAAATCGTCCTTAGCTATTTTTAGAGTCAGGAATCCAACCCTCAGCACTTCGCAATGGCATGGAATTTATGACGAACGTCACATCGCACGACCGTGAATAATAATACAAAACGAATCCAAGTACATAATATTAAAAGTTTTCCCGATAATAAAGCATCTATTCTACTAGCCAAGTTGTAGATACGTCTACTACGAGGCAAATGGTTCGACGCTTCTTTGTGCTACATGGAGAGTTCTCGTGGCCGCTCGTATCGGGGTAACTAAGTGGATTAGAACTGTTGGATCGATTACTGGGTTGGCTGGTGTCGACTGTTTTGTTTGGAGTTTGTCGTTGAGTTAATTGTAAAATGGAACACGGTCGGATTGGAACTGACTCAATCAAGTCGGTTGACAAAGAGCCACTAGCCTGGCCATAACTATAGGTAGGCATAGGCGCGTACCTTTGACAAAATTGCGTCGAAAGGAATTTGTTGCTTTGTTCTTTGAGACATTTTTGAAATAACTCACCCGAGAGCGAGAGTGGTGTGACTGACTGAACAGATGATGAGGGACGGAGGTGGTAATTTTGTTGTTAATCCATTCGATTAAATTTGCACGAACATGCAAATGTTATAATGGATGGATTAATCAGGAGAAGGATTCGAATGCGAATCGATAGTCTTTGGGATTATTTTTGGCAATGGTTTGGGTGAGAGTGTATCTATGTATCTGCATATTAGGCAAGGTAGCAACAAGGGTAGTTCTATAATAGTTTGATGACATGGTCTGTGTGATTAGAGGGTAGGTCGGATGGTTTAGGGGATGGGATTAGCTGAGAGAACATTTTTGGATTTCCCAAAGCGGAATGTTAGAGGCTCGTCATAGTAATAGGTTCATTGTTTGAAGCAAGGCCATTTGCTGGAATGCCTGTAATAGTGTGAAACGGAAAGGATATCACGTGAGGAGGAAAAAAAACAGCAGAAAACTTTGAAGTTTAAGCTACATTTACTGCCGTTTATTAGGGGCTTTGTAGCCAGAAGAAGAACTGTGTGTCACTGTCAGCAGAAGTAAATCCTAGACATAAAGCTTTCTATCGGCATGAAAGTACTACTGTGTTCCTGTCCCTACTTTAATGTAAAGGCAGAACATATCAGTATTACTGTGCCTTCCCCAGTTTGAAGAATGAAATAGGTCAGGTGACGAGTTTTCTCGAGCAGAAGCCACAGCCCTGGTTAGGTTTAAAACCATCAACAAAACAAAAACCAACCAAGGCTTCTTAAAAAGCAAGGTATACTCATGAGATCTAAGGAAGTTCTCTCATCTTTTTGATCCTTGTAACTTCTGCGGAAGTCCTATCTGACTACGGTCCATGTGCACAATAGGTTCCTGATTTTATTTAGGAGAGATACATATGTATGACAAATCAAACCATTTTCTCATCTTTAAGAGCAAGGACTTATCTAGATTTTGCTATTTAGCCAGAATCCTTAGAGTCGTAACCTACGGTCTGACACCCAACAAAAGGTAAATGTTGAACTGCTCTATCATCTCCGCGAGAGACAAAAGGCTGTTGACGGAGGTGTCTGACGTGAAAGAGCACGATTCTAGGGACTTAATTGCCACTATCTGTTTATTAAAACCAAGATAGGGTTTCCATGATCGCCATGATTCCGACTAAAAAGCATTGCACTCATCTGGGATAGATGCGGCTTTCGATTTTAGAGCGGTCTGTGTAGAAGCGAGGTCTGACTAGAAAAACCAAACATTTCATAGTCAATCTAGTACTTAAGCTTATTCTGCTACAAAGATTAGCAAACAAATGAAATATTTGATGCAATAGGTCGTTGAGACCCTTGCCAAAACTTCACACAAATAGAAGGTGGCTACTGTTTAAGACCCTGTCCGAACTGCAGGTGTACTCTCGGATGTTTGTTAGACGAGCGCAAGTGGTAACCCATGAAGGAACATTTTGGTGTTTTTTGGGGATCGAAACGCTCGCTCCGTAGTTGAGCACAACTCTAGTAGATAACTCTGTGACATGTACCTACACTCGTAGATCCAAGTCCCGCACCTGACACAAGCAGAAGCAGCACAAGCAAAGCTAAGGATTCCTCAATAAAACAATAACACATCTACTCCAAATGTCTACCGAAACCCGCGAGGACAACTAGTTTCAGAACAACTCTATGTCTCACAAGGGCTTAAAGGATAATTGCACTTTAAAAAGCGCACACATGCCACAAGCTGTCCCCACTCGCATACACAAGTTACACCAAGTCTACCAACCTGTCGTCCCAGTGAGTTAGGATCAGGACACGTCTCCCTTGCCCTGATCAAGCGTTCAAAGCGGCCTTTAATATTTCGCAAAAAAAGTAAGTAATGAGTTTCAAACTTCCTTAACTACTGCTGGACATAATCCCGAATGTCAATTCCAAAATAAACAAAAAAAAAAGAAGTGAAACTTTTGAATTTTGAATTTGAACTTTGAGTGTAAATTGAAAGTCATCTTTAATTTTATTTATTTTATATTGATTCTGAGCATTTTTATTTTTTTTTTTTTTGCAATCGCTAAAGTAATTGCGAAAATATTCAATTTTTTTTTATTTCATTATACTAAGCCTTACAGATCTACCACGAGAAAACTACATAAGACACAAACGAAAGTGCGCTAAAAATGTATTCATTTGTTAAATTATTTTATAACTTATGCAAATTAATAATTGTTTTTTGTAATTTTCAAAAGCTAAGGAATAATTTGGCACTTGAACAATTTTTATTTTTTCTTGTTTGTAACTTTTTCGTTATTTTATTTAAAATAAAGTTAAGACTGAGTTGGTTTTTTGTTTTTTAAAAGGATTCTTATTTTTAGAAGCAGGTATTGTTTTGTTTTTTTGTTTTTTGTTTAAAAGGTCACATTAAGCTCTAAAGAATTGATAGTTTTGTTAAATAGAATTTGAACTGAAAATTTTGGTATAAAAAACTGTTTCTAGTGGGGTGGATGGTAGTAGACTTAAAATTGTTTGTTTTTTTTCTATCCTAAGGTCTGTTTGCTTTGTTTTTAGCAAAAGAATTTGTTTTTTAAGTTGAAAGTGGTGTTTTTTTTATTATTACATTTATTATTAATAATTATTGCACAATTTGAGCAATTGAATTGTATTTTTGCCGCTGGTTTTTGTTTTTTTATCTTGTCATTGTGATTTTTTTAGTGATATTCGTTTGGTGTTCTGTGTTCATTTTGAGTATACATTATAGAAAAATTGTGTGTTTTTATGAAATTAGTGCTGAAGAAATGTTGTGTGTGAAGTTAGCTACGTTATTAGGTTTTTGTTTTTCGTTTCCCTTTAAAATAAATCAGAAACTATTTGCTAAAGTCGGTTGCTGATTGACGTTACTAGAGTTTTAGGGGATAAATGTAATTTCAAACAGGCACTCATAAAGTAAAGGACGGATATTATTAAGAATTACTCCTAATTTGATAACATAGGTGATAAGAGAAAGTAAGCGAATGTTTTCCATTTCAGCAAATCAATAACAGTGGAGAGTTCAAAAGCCAACAGCTGGAGCCAAGAAATTGTTGAGTCAGGTGTAATCCTTACAATTTAATGAGGAAGGAAGGAAGTAGGTCGCCAATGAGAGGAGATGTAAAGCTTTGTTTAAAATCGTTATTTAGAAATAGGAGGACATATCGATGAACTGAACTGCAGGTACATGTGCATACATTTTCCATTTAACGATGAATCGGGGGAAAGATCAAGGATTTTTGTTAAGGGGTTGTGGATCTAGAGTGTGGATCTAGTATGAATCTAGAGTGTGGACCTAGTATGAATCTAGAGTGTGGATCTAGTATGAATCTAGAGTATGAATGTTATAGAAAAAGTAATATAAAACTGACAAATGGAGGAAATATCTAATTTAGTGGTTGAATCCATTAAGAATCCATTAGAGTCTGTAGATAGAACGATTTTCAAGTGAAGGACAAAATAGCACACATCGTTAATTGAAACCAATCCATTTCTCAGAATCTGTTGGCTCTAAGGCAGAAGGTGAGAGATCCCGTGCTACTAGATATATGTATGTACTCAGCCAGAAGGGCCTCATTCCATATTTCTAAAACAATAACCGACAGACTAACACCAGACCAAGTCTCCGTGCGGAAGGGTTTCAAGTAAAAACTTATTCTTTCGATTTAAATCCACAAGTTGTTGAGATAAGCTAGTGCAACGGATTGTACATTTTAGTTCTTCATGTATGGTGCAATCAAATCTTCATTAACTCGAAGGTTTCCCTACATGATGTGGCGTCTTAGCACTCAATAAATTCCCCAACATTCTACAATAAAATTTTTCTAACTGCGACGTACTTGCCAGCTTACAATTAAATAATTAATGAAGACAAATTTATTAAAGGCATGCAGGGGCATGTCGAGAATAAGTTATCTCCGTCAAACGGAAATTTTCATCTGGTCCTTAGGAGTTATGGAACCTAGATTTGAACAAACGGGAGTCGATTTTTACACACAACACGTGAGTTTATCTCGACATTGCTCTACTAATTTGAGGGGTAGGCGCTTTAAATCGTTACAGTCACTCCATCAGTTTTTGAGTTTGATTTGGTTAGGGTCAGAGTTGATTATTTCATAATTCTTCAACAGAGCAACGGATGTGAAATGGTGCTATAAAAACCAATCTATTAGCAGATGCTACAGTGACAATATATCCAAGTTACTGCTGGATGGTGAACCAGGAAATGTACTACTCAGGTTTCTCTCAGTGGAGAATAGAAGAACTTCCCGTAAGAATAGCCTGTAGCTTGTGGTAAAATAGCAACAATTTCACGATGTTCCGAAGTCTATTTCATTGCATGTTTTAGGACTAGCTATGCTACCTGTTCAGAAACTCCCGAATTTGTTTTATTCAGTGAAATGAATCGGCCTCAATGCACACTAAATGCATTACGCCTACTTTTTAAAATATTGGTTGAAAGTCTACAAGCAGTTGCTTTATTATACCCTGTCCTAAGGCACTTCCATTGAGAATTTCATGATGCACATTTTGAAACATTTCACCCACTTTGGAGTACTAGATTGGAATGGTAGGATCGCTGACTAAAAACTTCTATCCTCCTAGGAATAATACTGAAATGCTACTACAGTGCTAACGAAGCTGAAACATCCAGTTGAAAAGGTAGACCTTTGTATTGGCTGCGAGACAAATCTCAAAATACCCTTGCAAAATGAATTCCCAATATAATTTCATGACTTCGTACTCTGCTCACTACAAACTATTCCAAAACTTCTACTGGATTCCGTTTGCTTCGAGACGACAAAATACTAATACAAGTCTTTTGGGCCTCGCAGTTCACATGCGGATGCAACAACCTAAGACCCTGATTAAAAGGCGATTGTTTTGGCAGTTGTGTCCCTAGTTTTGTGGGTAAAGGCATACTCTTCTCACTCCCAAACTAACGACACAATTGCATGACCAATGGCCATCTTATCAGGAGTGGATACCAAATGCCTTTTGCTCTCCCTCAGGTTCTCTCCCAACACATTTTTGCGGTCGTATTGAGGAGAGCTAACAAAGCGTGATCATCAACTTTGACTATCAAAAGTGTTTCTGTGAACTATTACCTTAGAGGATTTCACTCCAGGTTCTAACAGGTATATATCTAATGGAAAAGGCATAAAAGAAGCTCAGCCCTATCTTGGTATCCCTTCCGAAAAGTTACGAGTCGTAAGAAAATTCCGATTGGAACGCATGAACGATGACCATGGTATCCCTTTTCGTCTACTAGTTACCTGATTTCTCCTAAACACACAGATTTACACGCTCTAGAAATAGGGGAACGATAAGTACATTTCACGACGAATATTTGTCGGAGAACTTCAGGGAAAAAATCATAACAACTGATTTGAAATTCTACGATTTAAATCTATAAGTACAAATGTTCATTGTCTCGCAGTGTTTCTCTTACGAGATGTGGGAATGAAATAGGCTTTCGGCTAACTAGACTAAAATCCAAACTAATCCTAGACTGAATCCACATTTGTACTATCATATCAATCAACTCTAGACTCTAAGTCACATTTCTGGAATAAGTCGGCAGGAAAACAATAAACCATTTCGAATCAATCAGCAACAACTGAAAACCCCAACTGAAACCAAATACTAAAAACAAAAAGAAAACAAATCAAAGTTCTTTTCTCTCACTATGTTAACTTTTACTTAACTTATTCTTCAATCAATTTTTGTTTTGTTTTTCTTATTTTTTTTTTACAACCATTTTTGCTTTTACATTTTCAACTCCGCGTTTTGTTTTTTTTAGCAATCTTTCGCTCTCATTCAATTTCAAATTTCCATTTCTATTCAAAAAATAAAATCGAAATTACATTGATATTCCCTTTGAACAAATGATTTTCTCTGTTATACATAAATATGTATAATGTTTTGTTTTTACATGACGAAATGTTTGTTAAATTCTATAAGTTATACATATATATAAAATAATTTACACACTAAAAAGTACAATATTTATAAACTCTAATATTTATCTTATAAATCGAGATTTTCTCTTTAACTTTCTTTTAATAATTTCAAGTAAAGTCTTTCCGGTTAAATTTAGGTATAAAAAAAAGATAATTTTCCCAATCACTTAGTCATTCCTTAGTTTATATAACTAAAACCAAACTAAGGAGAACAAAAATACGACTTAGTTACTTTAAAATTAAGAAAAAGTAATAATTTAAGTTTAAAAAAAATATCCGACGGAAGAGAATCAAACAAAAAATTTATATATTCGAAAGTTTTTTCTTTGCTTTTTGCAGTCACTACAGTTCTAGTTTGTTTCGTTAATGTTTTATAGGTAAAATATATAAAACAAACGAAATTGTTCGTACGATGATAAGTTCAACAAGATCAACGAGTCCGACCACATGTCCCTAGCTGCCAATGTGGAACGCGTGCTTTTATGTAAACAGCGGTAGGTGATAGAAGTCGAACCCTCGATAGCCCTTGGCCGCCAACCAGATGTAGACAACGTGATATGCTCCCGGAATGAAGCATATTAGACCCGCAACGAAGAACACAACACCTTGGGAGGTTTTCGTTGAGTCAGCTACGGCAAAGGTACCCATCACGAAGAGTCCAGTGCCGACCAATAGCAGGGTAACTGCTGCGAGGACTGTTCGCCAGTTCTCACGAACTTTTGGGTGTCGCCAGCAGTATGTGTTCGTCTCATCTGTGGGTAGATTACCGTATTCTTGGATGAGGGAGTCACTATCTCGGGACGTTGTGTCGTCAGCGTATTTGTAGTTTCTAAAACAAAAAAAAAAAAAAGAGATAAATTAGTTTCACAGTAACAGTTTGTAAGGCTATATGGAAGAGAGGTGATTGGGATAGAAATTTGCATCTCCCTCGATGGTTTCAAAGTCTTTATGATCTTTAGAACTACCAAAGAAACTGAGTTATGGCCCAAAAGCTTGAACTATACATTCATTCTGTACAAAACTAGAGCAATGACCCCAGAAGAGTAGAGTTAAGGGACTATAGATGACAGATGTTCTACAGTAGGAACACTCTTAATGAAGGTCAAGCTTGATCTCAGGACAAGGGACCATAGATGACAGTTGTTCTACAGCAGGAACACTCTTAATTAAGACTTAGCCCAAGGTTCATCCCTGGACATCCAAATTACGTTCTAAACTTTTCCCAAATTCACCTTTTAGGATCCTACGCAGTGACATGCACAATAGATTCCATTTAGTATCGCTTTATGATCTTGCTTGCCAGAGGAATGTACTACTGAAGGATGACCAGATAAGAACGACGGGAAACAAAATCGATTCTGGCTTTATTTTGAAGCTACATTTATTCCATTATGTATGGAATAGCACACCGCATCGGCTTCGCTGGCAGTGCTTCAAGAAGTCAGTCCAATTTTTGATAACTTGCTCCAATATGTGTAGCGTCTCGAATGTTGGCCTCTAGTTCGTCCAAAGTAATTGGCTATTTAGCGTAGACTAAGAACTTCACGTAGGCTCAGAGCAAATAATCGAATCATGTCAAGTTCCATGATCGCGACGGCCAATGGATGGACGCTCACCGTCGCCCAGTCGCCAAATTTCTCCTTCACAACTTCGAGCGTTACGTAGCTTGTATGGCATGTTGCCTCATCTTGGTGGAACCACAGCTCGGACCACAGAAAGATGGTTAACATCACTCCATATCTGCGACCATTGACGGTAACGGTGACTCCTTTCTCAATTCGAAAGAAATAAGGATTGATGATGCCATAACCACACCAAACAGTCAATCTATGCCTATGCATTGGCGCTAGGTCAAGCGGCAATTTTCGCTGTTGACATAGCCGCTGAGCCAAAATGGGACCCTGTCCGAGAAGATGTTCTTTTGGGTTAGATCCGGATTTACGGCCAATGTTTCTAGCACCTTCGCATGATGGAATGCCAAACCTGAATATTTTGACAGCTGGATGTCATTGGTAATTTTAACAGCTACTGAAACCTAACACTGCTATCTGGTCACCCTTTAAATGAAAAAAAATATCTATTTGTAACTTTCTTGTCAGCCACATTGTCTTGAAACAAAAAATAGACATAAACCCTAAGAGCGCTTCAATGAAGGTTACCACTCGAGTTTAATTACGCACAGACGACTGGTTTCCCAGCACCGAAAATAAACAAAAACTTCTTTGAATTCGAGGAACATAAAGTTCACCATCAACCTGGAGAGGGATGAACTGAAATCCAATGAAGTGTACCAAACCATTTAAATATCGAGAGTTAGGAATACACAAATTTGATGGAATCCAAACGATTCTCGGTAGGCCGTAATGGCCTACACCTACTTCGTAATAGGATTACCATTATGTACACGACAAGGGATGGGACAATTTCATTAGTGTCATAGCGACACACTAAGGCCCTTGAATGCATTCGGCTACGTGTAGCTTAGGGTTTGATAACACATTCCATCAAGTTGCCATCGATTCTGTGTCTGCAATTTAATGCAATTAGTGAGGGACTTGCACAAATTGGTCGAATGCAACAAAGGGTACGTTTACACGTTAACGGCTGGGAGAGGGAGAATTGATTTGGTGGTACGTGTCAGGGAGCAGGAATTTACATCAATTCCTCCTCCGATGAGCGACACTATTGAAGGCAAATGGGTGACATTTATTTAATGGACAGGGATTAGTACATAATGGTTTATTCATGATTAAAGAGCTGGTATTCGAATTAAGGCAGTAAGCCTCTAAAATGGAATTCACGCACGAACTTGTGGTTGGGTATGCTCGTACCAGAAGCGTGACACATTTTGTAAAATATTAACGACTAAGCAAACTGGTTAAGTGCGACTTAAATTTTACATAATTATTGGAACTCGTAGTAGGGAAATGGGTATATCTAAATATTTGTTTACCAGTCAACGCAAACCCGTGTGGGTAGGGTAGTTAATTAGACTTGCAAACTTGTGCGCGCTTGTGGAATAGGAGATGAGACCAGATTATCTCAGAGATTTGGATGTTTTACAATGTAGGTCAAGGCTAAGGCTAGGATTACTACAAAAAGCGATAACACAGCGTAGATGGAAAAATACTTGGCCTATTTTTAAACATACCCTACAAGCCTACATAGCCTCAGAAGGACAATCTACTTAAAGCATCAATCGGGACAATATTTTTTGAGGTTTGAGAGAGTGGAGGTGATACCTTAGCAGGTCAAGAGTCTCCAGAACACTTACATTGTTCTGAGTAGATACAGATGAAGGAATGAGTATGGAGTAGTTCCGCTTGAATCAGAATTCATTGCGATTGAGGATCCATGGAGATGAAGGTGGCTGTAACCTAAGTTTTTGACATCTTTATAACCAGGTCTCGAAGTCCTATTCGAGACATAAGGTTGCCGGTGAATCTGAATCTTTTTCAACTATTTGGCACACGATCTAGGTATTTTCGACTCAAAGAACCTGCACATCTTGAAACAAAAGTCTGGTCGAATCAAGAGTGAAATTACTTTCACAGAATTGGAGGCATGAGTCCACAGACTATGCAATCTCACAATAAAGTGGTGAAATCACGGAATACATTCTGGGATCTTGTGGGGCCCTGAACCACAGACTGAAATATTTGAAATACAGTGACTAGCGGCAACTCTCAACATCAGATTCTTAAAGGAAACTGGATACTATAGAGTCTTCTAGGATATGTTTTTTCCACAAAGGCATAGTAAGAGTACATTACCCCTAGCCCATAACCTATACTCTTGTACTCCAAGAAAGTTGAACTTAAAGACAATAATAGGTCTATTCGCGTACTCTCTCCAAATATCCTGTTTAAGTACGCAATGATGGAGAAATTCCCCTTCTCGATCTCACCGAGACCTTGGATGTCAAAAAAGGATTCAGACAAGGTGACGCGCTGTCATGTGATTTTTTCAACATCGTGTTTGAAAGAATTATGCGAAGCTCAAAAGTCAACACCAGAGGCACAGTCTTTTAAAATTCTGTGCAACTACTAGCTAACGCTGACGACAATTTCAGCCGTGAAGGAGGGCAAAACGAAGTATATGCTGTCAGCAAGAAGGGACACACAACATTGACGAATTGGACAGAACGTCACAATCTACAGCCAAAACTTTGACGCAATAAGGGACTGCTCTACTACCAATTCTGAAAACAACACCTCAGCAGAAATAAAATGAAGAATAACTCATGCCAATCGCTGTTTCTTTGGGCTGAGAAGGCAACCGAAGTTACATAGTAGAGCCCTATCCCGAAGAACTACGGAACCTCTGTCATCCCAGTCCTACTTTATGGCGCTGAAGTGTGGACTATGTCTAAAGCGGCTGAAGATATCCTCAGTCCCTTCGAGAGAAAGATTTTTCCTAAAATTTTTAGTCCCGTTCGCGTTGACGGGCTTTGGAGGATGAGATTCAACGACGAACTATACGAGCTGTACAGCGACATCGACCTAGTCAGAAAAATGCAAATCAGTCGTTTGGGATGGATAGGACATGTAGAGCGAATGGACACAAATGCTCCGGCCCGCAGAGTCTTCGTATCAAACCCGGAGGGAGAACGCAGTAGAGGAAGAACTCGCCTTAGGTGTGTCACACAAATAGAAGGGGACCCCAACCGACTTGGAGTGCGCAATTGGAGGCAGTTAGCTTAGGATTTAGGCTTACTGGAGAGTCCTGTTGGTTGAGGCCCAGGTTCACTCGGAATTTAGCGCCACCTAAGTAAGTAAGTAGGTCTGTTCGCGTACTCTCCCAAAACAACGAATTTTCACGAAAATCTTCGAAAAGTCACCAAATCCTGTTTGTGTACGCAAAAGTTTCATAGTTTTTCGTGGAAGAGAGCGCTCACGAGAGAGAATAAAACATTTCCCCATGCAACGAATTTTAGTGCAGGAAATTTCTTTGGATTGATTTACGAAAGCTGTCAAATCTGTCAGTAATTTTTTTTTGCATACATTTGCTTTTGACGTCTAAAAAGTGGTCAAACGGAGTAGCTTTCGCGTTCGTTTACTACTCTCTGACAGAATTTTACCCCCACTTCTTAAAATATCACAATCCACGTCTAGGGACATTTTTTCGAAGAATCCAATGTCATTTCTGTTTCGCAGAACTCTTAATTAGTTGGCCTTTGGTCCGTTTGGGTTTAAGTATGACCAGACCGTCCTATCATTATCATATTACTCAATGTAAGCAATTTTCAACAAAATAGTATTCGAGTTCCATTTATCCCCCTGAATTAGTTTAGAAATGTGTTTCTCTTGCCAAAAATTATCCACTAATTGACGTGTTTTTTTCCTCTTCTTTTTTTTTGCCTCCAATTTTGAAACCTTGACATAAATTGAACGCAACACGCACTCTCGTTCCATTAATCTGTCAGAGATTTCTTTGTTTCTCCGAAAATGAAATTAAAAACAGATTTTTTTTTCCCCGTCTGACAATATCATGACCTGTCAGCTTGTGGATGTGTTCAACAAGTCCAGGCACACATTTTCAAGTTCATTTGAACTCTCAACTATAACAAAGATTTCATTGTTGTCCCAACCACCGTTCACAGCTCATTTATCCTGAAATCAAATTAGAATCAAGAAATAAAAACAAAGACGTCATACAAATCAAACAAAGAGAGCAATACATTGCTGTACGCTCCAAGCAGTGAGGAAGTCATTAGCATCAGCTTGCATGACTAAGATATCTTGATCTGGTGGTGGTAATTTTCTCCTTTGATGTTTATCTTTCGGATAAGTGGTTGGAATTGAATTATTTCCTCCTGGATAAGTCATAAATGACCATAATTTCGATGTGTCGTTGCCATCAGTAATTATCCAATTGATCTTGAAAATTGAAATAGAGTCCGACACAGGAGGCGGTGCGAAGCTAATTGATTGTGTGGATGGTATTTTGATGTGCTGATGATTTCGTGTGTTCATGGACAATTAGCACGCGCGATGTGTGTGTGGAACTTATGATAACAATCTGTGCTCATGCGAGCGAGCTCGCAAAATAAAGTCTTGTTAACACCTGTTATCGCTAATTGCCGATTCAATATAAATAAATGGGTGTAGCGGTATTGATTGTTTGCACACTGTCCAGAGTGTCAAAGTTTAATCCAACCAGGTGATTGAAGATTACAAAGATTACAGAGAATTCGATAAGAATTTGACGTTTCCGGATGTGTTCCGAACAGCCTGTTTTTTGGCTAAAACCGTGCACAAATATTAAACCAATTGCGTTGCCAAAAAAAATAAGATTGATTGACTTGGGTTTTACGACCCACATGATATATTTTGCAAAAGATAAAACCTTATCGCTCAACGATATGTGCAACTTGCCAAATGTCGTGAAAACATATTCTTCAATTGGAAGACAACTTAAATTTTCTTTTCAAAAACAGGGAAACTAGGGAAAAACTATACAAAACGAAACGTCATCCAGCACTCTAAACGCAGTTCTTGTGTTCAGACACAAAGGTAAGCAGGATGAGCAATCTCTGTCTACTATGTGCACACGTTTGAATAAAGTTGTATACAGCCCTAGAGAATAGAATATAATTAAATGCAAACAAAGAAAGTCGAATAACAAAACAAAAACAAAAAAAACATAATAAATTATCAACTAAACCAGTTAAAACCCGGGGATGGCTATATGTGGCTTCATACATGAAAATTAATCTCGGAATGAGTCAATTGAGGTTATTGCGGTTTAAAGCTCATTTTCATTGGAGAAGTACGTTTTTTTTTTCGTTCCCCCCTCTCTCTACGAATTTGCGTAATTAAATTGGCTCATGGATCAGGGCAGAGTACAGAGTAAGTGGCGCTTTAGATGAACGAACCATAAAAACCAAAAGATTGATGTGTTAGTGTAATAAGCTATGAAGTTAGCAGCACCAGAAAGGAGAGGGGAGAACTTAAACAAATAACGTATAACAGAATGATTAGAATGTGATTTGTTGTTGGCTGTTTTATGTGATTAGTGTGTCATCTTATTTGGAATCTTCATGTGGTGAAATCGGCATCGACAAACTATGAGTGTTCACCAATGATAATTGGATGAACTCTGGACCGGGAGACCAATGACAGCATCGGTGATAATTGATGGCTCAGCTACTTAGTCCTGGTCATCAACTAGTCATGTAGTTGACAAGTTGATATTGATTTTTCCAGAACTGTTTGTATGTACTTATGTTTTTTACAACTCACCTCGAAATGAGGTAAGGTTCCCTCAGTTTCCGTGTAAATTAGCTTAACATCGCTCCAAACTAAGCCCTAGGGATATGTCCCCAACCCAACACGCCCATGCTAAAGGACGATCTGTTGAGACAGCCCTGTATAAGTTGGTAATACAGATTCAAAATTAGCTCAACCACAAAGAATTCACGCTAGCAGCCTTCCTGGATATAGTAGGAGCTTTCAACAATGTGAAATCCGATCGATAGACCCAGAAATCTTAGACTGGATTGTACGCATGCTCAAGACGAGACACATCAACGCATAGCTGGGTGACTGGTAAGTGCACGCTCTGTCCTAAAAGGTGGAGTCCTATCTCCTCTACTACGGATACTGGATACAGAATCTTAAAGGAATGAGAACGAAGTGGGGTCTAAGTAGTCACATACGTGGATGATGCTGTCATGATGTGACAGCTAAGTTCGTGCCCACCATCACCAAACTACTCCAATACGCTCGCAATAGCCTACAAAAGTGGGCGGTAGAAAGTAGACAAAGTTGGCAGTCGGGGCCCTGTGCCTAAATAGCACACCCCTCCAACGCTCATATAAGGTGAGACACTTGGGCTGTATACTCAGAAGGAGAAAACGACGGAAAGGATAAAGAAAGCATTCATAGCTTCTATACATGCAGCAAAATTTTTGGCAAAAAATGGGGGCAGAAGCCCGACATCAGCTACTGGATGTACACCGCCATCGTCAGACTCATTTTATCCTATGGGTGCCTATGCTGGTGGCCCGCAGGAGACAAGACCACGTACTGACCAAAAAACAAAGACTAGGATGTATACCGACTACCAGAGCTATAAAAATCATACTGTCCGCAGCCCTTGGAACCAACTAGGAAAGTGGCCCTCAGTGAATACAAATCAGGAAAGCCATCATTCACTATCCTGAAATTTAAAGCAACGTCGGAGAGGTTCAGGAAGGCCTAAAAACCAACTCTTGTTGGCACAATAGATGCAGTAGTGATCCAAGTGCGGGCTGCACATGTGGCCACCCCGTTCAACCTAAATTAAAATTTTGATACTCATCGCTTGTCCTAGAGGCTCCTAGAAAACCTAGAAAAATGTGACTTTGGAATGAAGTATGTAGAGATATAGAGACGTCATCCGAATTGGATGAGGGTATCGGGTGCAATAGGCAACCATGCAGCACGGGTCTACTCACCGATATCCGAAATCATTTCCATCTCACCGGGAGAGGAACCGTGAGACGCTTTAAGACTACTTTTCTGGAGCTCAAATCTACTTTAGCCACCAAACAATCTGGCGGTTTGAATAGACTGACTTTTGGCGCCTTTCCGTCACTGAGATCTCGGCTGCGCACATCGTTTTAAGGAAAATTTGAGACTTGCTCTCAAAAGATATGATCTAGGTCGATCTAACTCTGCAGAGGCAGCGTGGGTTCCTCGACAAAGGTGCTGTCTTTTTTTTGGCAAAAGACTCAGCATTCTCCTTTACTAGATCACAACTTTCTTTAAGCTTCTAAGTGCGTCCCGTGGCCGGTTTTATTTCCTTGCTTGAAACGCTCGAGTCTATGTGAGTAGGAACTATCTTAAATCGTTTTAAGAAGAAACCTCGAGGAACCAAAAAGTTGCAGAGATGAGACGCCAAATTTTTTTATTCTTGAAGATCTTTTTGGACTAATTTTCAGATTTTGATTCCCATCCAGGAATATCGTGGTTCAAGTGGTTAGTGCACTGGACCAAGGAGCGAAAGGTCTGTGGTTCGATCCCCAGACAACACTTAAAGATTTTTCGACAGCCCCAGCTCTACCAAGCGTCTGACAAACATCCGAGAGTATAACTGTCAATCAAAAAGCTTCTCAAGTGTCTTATTGCCCTTCGAACACGGCATTACACAGTAGGGCCCTTCGAATAGTCGTGAGAAGTTAGTCCCTGGTTCCCATGGACCTCTTGCGCCAAATATTTGTATTTTTTTTGTATCCAGCAATATCGAAAAGTAGGTACCTTGCAGTAGTCACTAATCCTAGGCAGTTCCGTTGGGTTGGGGTTCCTGTAGTATGAGGTTTCTATAGAATCCTAAGCATATTCTTACTGGCGTTCTGCCGAGCCACTGTGATGTTGCCAAGGACCTCGGTATTGCTCGGGATTTGGCTGAACCACTTTCAAAGAACTGTTGAGGAGGCGACAACACTCCGATGTACTTCTTCTATATATGATTCTCTAGTTTGAGGTTGCGGCCGCTGCTGTTAGAGATCAAAGAAACGCTTACTCATGTCACTACGACAGACTAAGGACATTATATCAAAAATAGTTTGCTGTCTAATATTCTAGAGGACTGTTGTCCAGTCGCAGTATTTCAAATGCACATCTTTAAATAGATCCGCCTCACTCGTAAATCACCCAACTAAGCACAACTTCTCCACAATTCCATCGACTTGCAGCAGCACAATCCTCACTTCATGCTGTCTGTCTTCTTATTCTTTCCCCACACACAAGCATTCCATACAATTTACCATTTCTAAACGAATGCTTCTCTCGATCAAATTCTAAATTGAATTGAGTGACACACAAGAACGCAAAAACTTCTACACACGGCCCCCATACGCCATAGTGCTATATCGTGTCAAGAAAACAATCCGGAAATTGTCCATAATTGAAGGCGATAGCCCGCTAGAGGAACTTCAACTAAAAACAAGTAATGCGCGAATCTGAATAATCCCTTCCTGCCAACTAAAGAGCCAACGACTTGTCTGATCAGCATACTAAAACCAAGAAACAACGTGACTTCGCTGACTGTTTACTAATTACCATCCCAAAGTAAATATAGGCGCAAACAATGTGCCACACATTCCAAGCATACTCGGACATAATCACAGGCACCCGACCAGAACGGCCTTTGATTGACACACTCATACGACGGACGCAGTACCAGAGTGGGACCAATTTTGTGGGACTTACTGTGATTCAATTATGAATGCATTTACTGTAGTGTACACATGAAAACGTCATCGAGTGTTGAATTAAATTCTGATTCCTTCACTGCAATTCATTCTCCAATTGATGTGGTTCTCCGCGTTGTGCTATTTTAATTGGTGACAGTATCTGCTGAGCGTTTTGTTGTCCACATTTGTTCTGCTTCTAGATTTCGCTTTCCTCATGGCCATGTAAACAATTCGATTTAAGAGACGCACAACTAGTTGACTCATTGGTTTCAATTGATTGGTAGATTGGTGTGTTTTATTTGTATCGGACGCGATAAGGCGGTGATAAGTCGTTGAACTTGATCACTTGAACTTTGTCTGATAATGATATTCGATAGCACGTTGGTCACGTTTCGTGTCTATTTTCAGACCGGAAGTGTGTTTATTTAGTTGAAGCTGTTGCAGAAGACCCCCTTCTGTGAGCATTATGCGTGTGAAAGCTTTCGATTTGAATACGAATCAGTTGTATGGTTTCATTGACCTTGTGCTGCAGTCGGTCAGGCAGACGACTTTCTTTCATTCGCCGTAAATGAGTTTCCGAAAATTCAGAGAATCCAGCACTAATGTGTTACGTCAACTTGACAGTTGACATATGGCTTTAATCAGATAATTACAATTTTATTAGCTTCCCTTCTAGGCCGACCGATTAAAGGCTTACTTATGCCTGGGTGGTCGCTTAGACTTGTATGTAATGTTTCGATAAACTTACGAACGCAGGAACTCACTTCTGGTCATGGAAACAATAACGCGGGAGTCAGCAACCCTATCGTTTAGAATTTTTATTTAATGGCCATTTTCACAGGCACTGTTGGTACTTCTTGGACTTCCTCATTCAAGGGCCCTTCAAGGGATCAGCGAATGAGTGAATATTCGCAAATTTTGACATTGCATTCACAGCACCATTCACTTTTCTGGTAATCTGGTAATGTTTACTGTCACTGTTTGGGAACAGTTCCTCTTTATTACTGCAAACATGCACCGGATTTCGGAAAGGAAATGCACTGTCTTGTGATTTCTTCAATCTTGTGCTCGAACAGTAGAGATTCGGCGAAGACCTACCCTAGGAAACCGCTGCTACTTCGGTTTGGCGAAACAAATGGGTTCAAAACTCCAAACTTTCGTCGAATTTTCGGTCCCGTATGCGAGGATACCGCCGCTAACTCTGCGAACTGTACTAAGATGTGAAAGACTACGATATCTCGGCCACATCGAGCGAATGGACAATAATGCTTCAACAAATAGGATCTTTGAATCACAGTCCCCAGGTTTGAGATGATAAGGACGAACGATCCAGGTGCCAGAGCGCTTGGTTGGGACACCTGGATTCCGATTGTGCTCGAGATCAAAGGGAGTGGAATGCTGTCGTGTCTCAGCCAGAGACTCTTCATGGGTATGAAGTATGCCGCTTCCATTCGTGTGAAAAATATAACACGCGCAACACGAATGATTGTCACAAGCTAGATCCTGTCGCGTCAAATATTCTAATACGCCGTACGGCTTCATGCGTACAACAAAGGATTATGTCCCTGAGATTTGAAGTTCAAGGTTTGAACCCTAGAAACCTCGTATCAACTATGAAATTAATTTTCTCGTGTCCATTCCATTCGTGCTACGAATACAACACGCACAACACGAAGCTCGTACTAGAGGGTACCCCCCTCTAAACTTAAAGGAAAACAGCTAACATGTGGACAAAGGAACTCAATAGATGAACAACAGATCAAAGTACCTTAAGTCGTTCTGCAGAAGCTTCACTTCGCCTTGAAGAACTGCAGGGTAATTACAGGAAGAAGTACACCTACACTATCGATTGAAAAATAAATACATACTTCGGCAGCAACACTCTACCGAGTGTACACACCACTTGCCTTACTTTAATAAAATATTTATGTATCTGTACACCAAGATCCTTATGCAACTCCCGCCGCCTGTGTTCACAGCAAATAATCGGAATATGCATTTCATTTCAACCAACCAATGCCACTCCATTTAACTCGATAATAAATCGTGTTTCCCCCTTCAGTTCATCCTTCAAATTTACATTTAAACGAGTAAATCAACTCCACATGGCAAATAAGAGTCCTTCAACCTTCACAACTGTTTAAAACAAAACAAAAAAATAAACAAAAAAACTCATTTAAGGTCATTTACACACAAACCATTGGACAAGTATCAGCCAACAACTGAACAATTCAATGAATGAAACTGATAAAACGATAAATCCGGCGCGAATGTCTTCGGTTAAAGGTCTCCACTGCCATCGAAGCCGCCGGCCGCCAGGCAAAACCGAAAAATGAGGAAGCCCCTGACATGCAAAAGTCCACCGGCTTGCTGCCCTCGCATGCCACAGCCATATTTCTTCGAACTGAGTCTGTGCCTTTTGTTTTTGTTTATAACTGGAAAACAAACCATTTAAACAGTCACACCAGCCAGCACCAAGTATTACCGCCATGTAGTGAAGGGGTGAATAAATTTGAAAGGATTTTCCTCGAGAGTTCAGTTTATCGACGACGGAGGAGCTATTTTTAGATTTGTTGGTTCTTGATTTGGATGCAGAGAATTTCGATCAGTTCCCATTCAACGCAGGAGATGAGAGGGAAACAACAGAACTTGGTTCCCCTTTCCCATCAGCAAGATCGTTGTTCAACGATTATGTACTTGGTTTGTGCAACGAACTTATGAGACTCCCCATGGAATCGGTTTCAGTTCACATAGGCTGTGTTCACGGTCAGGCAAATTCGTGTCATGCGATGCGATTGCTTTTCTCGCGATTTCAAGCGAAATCGCATGCGATGAAGTGTCTATGACAGCCGGCTTCGCCTAGTTTTAGGCTGTGTTCAACGTCAAGCGACGCGATGGCTGTTCTCGCGATTTTAAGAGATATCGCTACCAGCGAAATGACAGCGCAGTATCGTCTAATTTTACTCCTGTTCTGACAGTTGTTCTCGTCGCTTGAAGCCGCCTGTAGTCGCTCAATTCGCGTTTCGCCAAATCGCTACGCCAATTGTGGAATTGGTCGCTAGTAGCGAATCGTATCACGTCGCGCGAGACCGAATTCGCTTTACCGTACATACAGCCCTATTTGAATTGTTTCTAGTTGACGTACGCACATGTAAACTATACCCAAACCGAGAATATGCATAATCCAGACCATATTCCAAGTCGATGGGAAGTCACCCAGTTGTCAGTTGTCACATTCACGGGGTCGCGCGTTGACATATTGAGCAGAAGCAACGTGCTCCTATGCCAAATGTGTCCCCAGGCTTCTCTAGTAGACACACTCACTGCTTCGTCGTGCGTCATGCGTTTGATAGTTATTAGCTATTGATGTGCAGCCAAACTCAAATAAAACTTATTATCGAATCGATTGACGTAATGCCCCCTCCATTGCATAATCTGGTGTGCATACAAAGGGTTCATCTAAGATGAATCAGATTTAATAAATTTATTACCAAAAGCAGTGAAATTTAGTACTTCTACAACATATTGTGGGAGAAAATATCTAAGGAAACCATAAATTCGTTTCGTCACGTCTTAAAAGTTTGCGAACATGCAAAGAAAATCACTTACAAGAAGGGAAGGAGAAAAAATAATAATTTCAAGTGCTGGCGCATTGCCAGGAATGATGCACCGTAACGCTTAGGCAAGGTAGAACCATTAAAATCTATAAAGGACAGCAAAGCAAAGAAAATATTCCAAACGAATTCAATGGCTAAAGCTATCTGGAGAGGAGGGTTGCACAATTATAGGAGAACCTAAGCTGAAAGCATGTATGGGGTGTCTTTCACGCTAGTGACAATAGCTCCCTTGGTGGACGTCACTAGATATTGTAAAGTGAATTAAAATTCTGATCCGGGGGTCAATGTCTAAACTTTTGACCAGAAAATGGGAAAAATTCGGAATCTAAAAACTGTCACTTTGTCAACAATGACAGCAGTAGTCAGTAAAGGTTCATTTTTGCGAACTGTCAAAGTTTATTCGCATTCCACACAATGTAGGACGCAATCCATATTCCCGCGACCAAAATATTCGCGAGAGCTTAACCTCACAATTCGTTTGCTTTGTGGCTCATGGTCGGCGAATTGGCGAATATTCGCTCATTCGCATTCGCATTCGCTCAGCTGTGAATGGCCCTTAAGTTCTAAAATGTGGATTCAAAGAACAATCCGCGACTTATTTGCAGAATCTACCATCAAAGTGTCATTAAACCAAGTCGCAGCAATCATATGCTTCCTTATGGTTCCCTGACACTGACGACTACAATAACTGAGTAAAGAATTCCTGTCCCAAGACACAATCACTGCTTGAATGGTCTCAAATGGAATGAATAAACCATCAGGTTCCCCTTCAAGAATAAGTGCAGCCATTTCTCTGTGGAATGGCTCAAAGTATTTGAAAAGCAAGAAGCACACTTCGAATACTCCAGAACCAACATTTCATTGAAAGCAATTCCAACTTACAAACAATTGTACTAAACTGCTTACATTTACTTATAAACAAACTAATGATCGAGTGAGTAATGGGTAATTATTTTAGAAAAAATCAAGGCTTACACCGCATGAATAGCAATAGGCGAATATTTGCATGCAAATCAGCAAATAAAAGTAAATAATTCAATACAATCTACGACACATACGTATATATGTAAATAAATATATGTATGGTGCATGCTTAAACGGAATTTAAGTACAGTCGTTAAAATTGTTATTACTCCGTGAATCAATACTCAATACTGATGGTTGGTTGAATGGCGAACTTGGAAAACTGCAATGATTTTCGACCTTCAACGGAAAACATGAAAAACGTAGAACAATAAATCCAGAAGCGATGATCCTTAAGGTACGCCTGTTCAGATACGTTAAAGACAATCATCTACACGAACTTTCCCGAGTGCTCCTTCACCAACTCATATCCCACAGAGAGGGTCAGTGGTTCATCGACACCTATCAGCACGCCAAGATAACGCCGATAGAAAAGTAGTTTGGGCCATTTGACCCAAAACGCTAAGGAAGAGCAGATATGGGACGATATTGCATCTGCAGGGAGACATCGTCCATCTGTCACTGTGGTACCCCACATTGCTTATGAAATGTTAAGCAGCGACCTACTGGGTTCGCCAAAGTCTAGATCATGCGATTTGGGTTTTCAGGTCAAGTTTTTTGTTCAATTTCGTCCATTTGACCCGAAACTCTAAGGAAGAGGAGATATGGGACGAAGATTATGCATTTGCAGGGAGACTTTGTCCATCTTTTATTGAATTGAAAGGGCCAATCACACATCCCAACGGATATCATTAGGCTCCTTGCTTCCAAAATCTCGTCGCAATTCCGCAACACGACAAATGCAAGTTGAAATGCATTTTCCTCGCCCCGTCTTTCAAGGCTACTTTGGTCCCTCTTCAACGATTAAAGGACCAGAGAACTCCTATTTCTCAATAAACCACAGCTGTCCCTACTCACTGATGCCTTCACAGTCCAGAATCCAATGGCGCCCCGCCATTGTAAAACCAAAAATCAATTCATAAATTCAAAGGAGGTTCTGTTGCACTAATTCTTGTTCTCTATTTTCACTCTGTTCTACTATGACTACAGTCGCCCCTTGAGCCTGGTCTTAACTCATGAAATGCTTACTCGCAGCATTTACCCAATGAAACTGAAATATTTGCCAATAGCACACCCGTATCCAGCGCAGAATTCCCTTTAAAGCCTGTTGAGCATGAAAATATTCTTAATCAACCCAGTGCCCATGACAATCAACAAGATTTGATACGAACGTCCTATTCTTGGGTTCATTGCTTCATGAAATCATCACATCGAGTGGTCGTCTAAAAATACGACAAGCAAAACGTCTGCAAAGTGTGATTCTAATGAAATGTGTACCCAACACTTGTTATCTAAACAACTCATACCGACTGCGCTACCAATAGCTGACAACCACGTATGAATTCCAAATTATTCATCCCAATTTCACAACACCCCACCGTGCACAGGAGTGCGCCCCAAAACAAATATCCACTTGTTTACACTGTCTCACTAGATCATTCCAACAAACTTACTTAGGATCCTGAATCCTGATGGTTACATCATCTGTGGATCGAGTCTTTGCACGCATCGGTGTCGAGATCACTGTGGATCCATAGACCCGAATCGCCTCATCGGTTTCCTCCTCGAATGCATCATGGATGGAGAAGCGTTTTTCTTTGTTGCGACCCGAATTGTTGGTGCCATTCACAAGGCTGCGCGACATTTTCTCAAACCCTCGCAAGTTTCACTCGAAAATCACTTGGAAATTATGTTTTCCAATTATTTTTTTCTTTTTAATATTTTACCCCGCGACAGTGGTTCTGTTCTTGATTTACTTTTCTCCTTTCCTTGCCACACCACCACTCCGTTCGATGACTATCGATAGATTTTCATTTTCATGACGACCACGACGACGACTACGTAAACTAATTGGAAACGAGAATCCGATTCTTGACGAAAATTCTTTTTCACTTCACTGTTAGGGGCACTAGCACCGGTGACGACGAACGGATTTCTAATTGAAAAATGCACACTAAATCTTTTTTTTTTCCTCAATTTCAATGCGAAATAAATTATTTTACCAGATTCGGTGATATGAACATTTTTCCTTCTTTTCGCTTCGATCGAAGTTGGAGATTTGCTCCACAGAGACTCTTTCAACAGCAGGACTGAATCAGAAAAAAACGAAGGGTGCGCGTAGGAGAGGTATTTCGGGGGAGGAGAGCTTTACTTGCTAATTTTAACACGAATTGTGTTGCAATTTGTTTAACAATAAAGAAATTTTCGTTGGACCGTGTCGTGGGAATTTCGACGTAGTTGCTCGTTCGCTGCGCTCGCCAAGTGTATTTTCAACAGAAGAAGGTGGAGTTTTTTTTCTGTGTTTATTTTTGGCCTTCATTCGCTTGTCAGAAGGTGGCTGTCAAAATGGGAAGTCGATAAGATGGGGTTGTCTCTGTTGCGCTGCTGGGAAGAATGAAGGAAAAGGAATTGGAAATGATTCACAATAGGGGGGGAATTATAGCGGTGTTTGTTTTGGTTTACAGTTGTGATCGGTATTGGTCAGAAATGAGGCGAAAGAAGTGCAAAGCTGTCAGTATCCTGGAAGAGATGGGTTTTGAAAAGATCTCGGCGAAATATGCACCAAATGTGGAGTAAAACAAGTTTCCATTTGGATTGGTAAATAGCGATACATGAAAATTCATTTTTTCCGTGAAACAACCCGAGTAAATCTGGAGAAAATTGTTGGCATAATCTTCTTACAGTTCTGTCTACTTCGCGGTCAAACGAAGTTAAAAAGTAAAACAACATCTCAGCACTAGTTGAAGGGACATATGAGGAGGCTATGGGTAATATCTCAGCGAACCACGACTGAAAATTCACTGCCAGACGAGATGCGCCTTCAATTCGGGCGAAGGTAACCAAAATTGGTTCCCACAGAGCCCGGATAAATTAAAACCCAATAAATCTGGTAAAGGCAATGGCAATTGAAAATGAATAACTTGGAAGGTGGGATGGAAAAGATGCTCAAAGAACGAGATCCCTCTCCACTGTGACTCTTTCTAAACTTCAACCGCAAAACTTTGTTTCGAAACAATCAACAAACACGAAACCATACCTCTGGCAACGCCATGTTGAAGAACAACATTTGAATTTTCGACGTTTGTGGAATTGGCGCGTTTGAAATGATTTTCTTTTCGAGTTTTACCATATTTTTCGTTTATTTATCTCAGTTTTTCTAGTTTCTTCTGTGTCTTTTCCTCTGTTAAATAATTATCAAGCAAATATGTCGGAAATTCGTGAACCAATTAGTGTGCGTACGACACGTTTAAACAATTTAATTCTTGGCAACAGTGCGGCGGCAAATAAAGCCAGTCGCGCAGTAGCAGATGCAATTTCTCGTGAAGGACTCTTGGATGCATTCTGCTTGTTGTACAATGAATGCGATAAAGACGCCCTCCGGAAGAGGGATAAGAATATTTCAGAATTCATCACGAAATGTAAGTTTATTTCATTAAAAGTGAACAGGTTTCTAAAATATGTTCTGTAGATCGTCCGATTGTGGATGAAACCAAGGCGCTACGCGTTAATGCGGATGATTTTACTGTAAAGACGCTCATTGGGAAGGGTTACTTTGGTAATGTCCACCTGGCTGTGGAGAAAACATCGGGCGATGTGTATGCGATGAAGAAAATCAAAAAGTCTGTTGTGACTACATCTCAAGTGAAGGAGGAGCGGGATATTATGTCGAGAAGGAACTCGGAGTGGATCACCAGCTTGCAGTATGCATTTCAGGTGAGTTTTCCCTGCAAACAGACTGTGTGTGTGTGTGTGTGATATTCATAAACCATTCTTTTAGGACAACAACTACCTGTACTTGGTTATGGAGTACTTGCCGGGAGGGGATTTGCTCAGTCTGATGAGTCGGAATTGCCCTTTCGATGAGGATTTGGCGCGATTTTATTTGGCAGAGTTGACCCTGGCTATTCATGCTCTGCATCGCATGGGATATGTCCATCGTGACATAAAACCCGAGAATATACTCATCGATCGATTTGGGCACATCAAGTTGGCTGATTTTGGGAATGCTGCTGCTCTGAATCGAGATGGACATGTTTTGAGCTTGTCTCCTGTTGGTACACCGGACTACATCGCACCGGAGTTACTGCAGACTATATCGACGTACAAGCTGTCCAAATCGTTGCATGACGTAAGTTAGCCTGAGTCGAGATCTATTTCTTAGAAAATTCCAGAAAATCCTATGAAAGGGGAATGCAAAGCACAAGCAATAAAAGATATTTCTCTTCTCTCTTCCACAGGTCAGTTGCGATTTCTGGTCGATGGGCATCATAGGCTATGAGCTCATTTGCGAGATAACGCCATTCCACGAGGACAATGTACACGAAACGTACTCTAAGATCCTCAGTCACTGCGAAGACAGTCACACGAAAGAGGTCATATCCTTCCCCGGCGATTTGAAAGTGAGCACCAATTTCAAGAGTCTCATCCTGTCTTTGGTAACAAATCCGACCAACCGATTGGATTACGTACAAATCACGAAGCATCCGTACTTCGAAAGCATCAAATGGGACTCTCTGCGTCACCAAGTTCCTCCGATCATTCCCAATGTCAACGGGGAAGACGATACATCAAATTTCGAAGACGTCGAGCGTAACAAAGGTCGTCGGAGTACATACTCGAAGAAATCCCTGACCACCAATGTCAAGGCGAATGATTTTTCTGGAAAAGATCTTCCATTCCTTGGCTATAGTTTCGTGCACATGGAGAAAGTCGATGAAACCGATCATCCATCAGTGAGTGCTTCAAGTGATGATGTACGAATGACGAAACTGAATATAAAACTCAAAGAACTTCAGGTGAAGATCAAAGAGCAAACAGAAGAGATCAATGCTCTGAAGCAGGGACTTCTGAAGGCTGAACAAATTGCCAAACACTCGGACTCACAGAGTAAGATACTGTCCGAGGCCAAGGAAGAAATAACAAAAATGAAGAATCGCTTGAAAGAGAAAACAATGGAACTAGCTGCATGTAAAACGCAAATAAAGACGCTGCAAAGCTCGGTGAAGATCGAAGAGGAGATGTGGCAGAAGAAGGAAGCAACCATCACGGAACTGTTGCGGATGAATCGCCAAAAGTATGAGGAGGCGAAGATTGCCTCAGAACAGAGGTACGAGAAGCAAATCGCTGAGAAGAAAAATGAATTAGTGAGCGTCATTCAGAAGTTGGACGCACGAGAGAACGAACTGACGGCAAAGGCGGAGGAATGCCAGCATCTCCAGGAGAAAATGGACAACTACAAGAAGATGTTGGACAAAATCAAGGATCAAGCGCAGACCGATAAGGAGGACTTTGAGAAGAATAAAATGCACCTAACCGAAACGTACGAGCAGAAGATGATAGATCTCCGTAACAAGTTGCGCTTGGAGAAGGACACGAAGAGTCGGCTAACAATGGAGCTGCGTGACGTACGCACTGAGTTAGACGACAGTATTTGCTCGTCCCGGAGTAATCAAGAAGCAAAAATTGTTACAGAACGAAATATTGACGAGATGAGGCGGCGCTTGAATCGAGAGATCGAAGCGAATAACAATTTACGATCGGAGAATGCCCGATTGGAGAAGGAAAGAGCAGAGAAGGAGAAAATCGCCGAGGATCTCAAGCAAGCCAAGGAGAAGCTAGAACGCGAGTTACAGGTCGCCGAATGCAGTAAGACTTTGGTTCAATCCCAATCGTCAGATGCGGAGAGTCTGGTATCCTCGCCCTATGAAACAGCGCATGGCAGTTTGGCCGATTTGCATGCAATCGAGGAGCAATTGCGCTCTGATCTGCAAGCGGCAAAGGAGAGCGAAGAAAATCAACGCCAGCGAGCAGAGAATCTTCAGAAGGTCGTCGCCAAGCTGGAGGAAATGGTAGCGAAGTTCAGCGAACAGCCAAAGAGTGTAGGCGATATGTTGGAGAAGCAAAATGAAAAGTTAGAGGATAAACTAGCTACCGCTAGGGAGCAGATGATTGTGGAGCGTCAATCCGCTAGGACGGCTAACTTGAACCTCTGGAAGGTGGAGAAACAATTGGAAGATGTTTTGCATGAGAAGAAACTCACCCAAAGGCGGATGGATCTGACCGAGGAGAAGATCAAGAAGGTGATTGTGGAAAAAGATGAATCGGAGAGGAAGCTTAAGGACGCCCTGGGAGAGGTTAAGCAGAAAGAATCGCGGATATCAGAGTTGAAGGATGAAATTGGCAGTCTCAAGCGAGAGATTCAAAAGGAGCACAAGATGTGGGAGAAGGCAGAGCAGGAGCGGATGAAGGAAAAGTCAGAGGTGAGTTCACATTTTTATTTTATCCACCAGGCTAGTGCTTCAGTATCTACAATATATCTAACGAAACTATGTCCTCCCTTGTCCACAGGTCATTGAACAAATATCAGCCGTCCACCGTTTGGAAGAGCGTGTCTCGGAACTCCGTCAAAAACTCACGCAAACCCAGCAGAAGCACGACATGCTTAGTTTGGAGAATAAAAAGTTGATACGCGAACTGAACGAAGAACGAGAACGGTGTGTGAACAGCACTGATGCTATGTCTGAGGCTCATATCAAGCTAAAGAACCTGGAAGACAACTACGAGCGTTTAAAGTATGCATGCACCATCACCGACAATCAACTGACCGAAGTCGAGGCAATGCTTGAAGCAGAACAAAAGCGCAATCAATCGAATCAGGAAAAGATCGAGGCTTTGTACAAGAGAGTCCGAGAAAAAGACGAGACCATTAGTCAACTGAAGCGCACGATTAACGAGGAGAACTCCAACAAGCTGGCAGCTGAAGGCCGCATCAAACATCTGACTGGAGAAGTGGACGATCTCAGACTGAATCTGGAACAGATTCAAAAGAAACTCATCTCTCAGCAGAATCAGCTGATCGATCAAACAAATCAGCTCTTCGCATGTCAAGAGAAAGTGGAGGTACTGACAACAGATTCCAACAATCTGCAGACAATGAACGAGAACTACGACAAGGAGATAAATATTTTGAAGGAGGAGAACGCTAGAATTCTCACGGAGCTATTCAGAGCAAAGGAAGACTGTAATAAGTTGCACACGCAGCTGAAGGAGGCACACAACGATGTTGCGGACCTGAGACAGGAGGTTGAGGAGCTAAATGGCACGTTGGCGGAGCGGCAGAACTACTATCTACAAAGAGACATCAAGAGCGAGGCCACTCTGGCCCAGCACAAGAAATTGATTGACTACCTTCAGCTGAAGGTGGAGGATTTGTCGCAGAAGAAAAAGAAAACTCTGGCAGATATGATTTTCGGAACAGGCACCACGTCGGGTAAGAAGGAGAACATCTCTCCGAATGTAGTTGAGTCGTCAATTCTGTACAGAACTCTCCAAGAAGAGCTGAAGCGAGAGAAACAAAAGTCTAAGTCATTGCAGGAGCAGATTGATAAGTTAACTCCTGGAGCCACTCCAGTCTCGCCGTCGAAGAGTGGAACGCTGAGATCTCCTCTAAAAGAGAAAACGTTGGACAAATCGAGTGTCAAGCGGGTCAGCACTGGCAAACGTAGGACTTACCAAACTCATCGGTTTGAGTTGAGTCTCCATGACGACATTGGAGCTGGACTATGCCTTGCATGCAAGAAAGCGATTCTAGCTGGTTCTCCCTTCTGGAAGTGCAAGGAATGTAAGGGAGTTGTCCATCGGAAGTGCCGAAGCGATGTAAACACCTCTTGCGATGGCCCCGAATCTGCTACTGTCTATGAAAAGGACGTCGACTGTAGAAAGGATGAGAACTCAGACACTGCGTCCCTCAGCAGCAAGTATTCCTATGAACCCACAGCGCCGGAACCAAGTGAACTGAATTTCTCGACAGGCTATGAAGGAAAGCTCATTCTATCGGGAAGTGCTCACACTCCACCGTTGGAGGTCAACTGTGCCTTCGAGATGGCCGAGAATGTCGTCCTGTTGGGTTGCAACAGTGGGCTCTTTACCTACCAGCTGGACAGCAATAACTTGGTCCACATACTCGGAATCGATAGCGTTAACTGCATCGCCATCACCACCGTTCTGGCCAAGGCGATTCTTGTCGGTTCCGGTGGGGAATATCTCTACCAATGCGATTTGCGACACTTGCAGACCCGCTCCCAATCCAACGCCTGCATGAAACCAGTGCTGGAGGCGTCCGTTCTTGATCTCCCATTCGCTAACCGAGCTGCAAATGAAAAGTGGCAGTTGGTGAAGATCTCCAGCGAGGCTGAGAACCCAGTGGACTCAGTCGCAGTGGCGGCAACCTCCACTCGCATTGTGATCCTCAAGTACGACATCAAGATGCAAAAATTCAAGCCAGTTCGGGCTCTGGACACAGCCACTTCGGTTTCTTCTATCCTCTTCACCCGACACACAGCCATCGTTGGCTCGGATAAATTCTTCGAAATCGACTTTGGAACCTACACCGCCGAGGAGTTTGTGGACCTCTCCGATCATACACTCAGTCACACGCGTACCTGCCAACCGGTAGTGGCTATTCGTATTAGTCAACAGGAGTTCCTCCTCTGCTTCATGGAGTGTGGTGTCTTTGTGGATGAATTCGGCTGCAGATCGCGCCCCTACGACATCAACTGGGAGTACACCCCAACCGGATTCATGTATCGAGCGCCGTTTTTGTACATTTCCCATTTCCAGTCGGTTCAGGTGATGCGCCTACACCGCTCGTACTCGAATGAGGCCGATCAAGAGTCAGCCGACGACGATGGGGGTCCGACGTTCAAGAGAACTCACTTAACCATGTACATGCCAACGCTGCTGGCTGAGAGTGAAAAATTCAACACATACGTTGTTGCCATAGACAAACAATCGGGAGTGCAGCAGGTGCACCATTTGGACGCAATAAAAGCGTTCAAAGAGAATTTGAACGTCTCCTTGGAGACGATATCCTCTTTGGCTACATGCGTCACACTTGGTTCAATGCCTACGGATTCGTTCTAATAGTTTGTATTTCCCAAGGCCATACTTTTTCTTAACTTAACTGTTTAATGTAATTATTTACAGTAGTATTAGTTTGCTAATGTACATGTTCGTGTATTGTATTGAGTTTATTTTATTTTGTATTCGTGTCGTGTTTATTCTGTCGAAATAAATATGTGAACTGGTAACCACATGTGGATGCGTATCTTACTGGCTAAGAGCTTGAATTTCTCGTACAGATCATCAAAGAATACTTTATCAACAGAAATATCCATATAATCGACAGCGAGGTTGATTGATTTCGACTTTTTCTGGTGGAAGAGTGGGCCGATTAAACCAGTCTTGACTCTACAAAATAGCTGCGTCAGGTTAAGGACTATTTAGTGGCCCTACATCGCTGAAGGTCGGTCCGGAGTTGCTGCATGCCTTCCCAGTTTGGTGAGAATCGCTTTACCGCGTGATATATTCTTTACACGAATGGAATGGTCTCTCGAATATTTGTCAAACACTCGCGAGAGGTGAGAGCATCATAAAACTTGTAGGTTTCGTCTGGGATCGAATCTCGAACTACTCGTTCTGTAGTCCAACTCATAACCAGTTGAGCCATGACCGTCACCCAACTTCATACCCAAAGAAACAAATTTGCCTCAGATTTATGGTTAGTGAAACATATTCCAGGGAACTTTAGGGCTGATGAGGTTGCTGATGCAAGGAATTGCTAGACCGGACGGGTCCCAAAGTCTGGCTTCTCACAACCATTTTTATCCATAGTCCGTGCTATATTTTTCGGAGAAATGAAGGGGTCCTGTGGTTTAATGTTTTGTCCAAAGGGCAATTTTTGTTTGATGAGGTTTTTCATGACAATAATACTCCTGCAGGTACTGGTCTGTAGTTACATCTCCGTAAGGCGCTACGCCTTTACTTGTATCATTCACATTGTTCAGGATCTTCATCACAAGTGCTTTTTCTGTGAAAGATGGAATTTTGTTCAATAAAATGGATAAGTGGGCGTCTTGGCTCAGTGGTTAGTACTAGATAGGTCTGGCGTCCACATATCATACAACGAACGCACAGTGAAGAGAAATAGTTTTTCATTTGACGCGATATGGTAAGAGAGTAAACCTCCAGGAGCAACCCACAGGACATGCCAGCATACTATCGATGCATCGTCATTTTCGAAATGTTACAGACCACCTACTACAAAATGTCGATGCCTAACAGAACCGAATGGACTCAACATGAATCGCTGTGAATTTTTACGGACAGGTGTGAAATTAAGGACGGAATCGGAGTCGGAGTTTTTTCAGACGATTTCTCCTTTAACTTTCCACACTATTGCAGCGGTTTTCAAGCCGAAATCAATGCCATTCGTCAAGCAGCTGATTGGCTGACGGTTAATGCAGTATCAGCATCGGATTTTGTCCACCTACATCGACCGTCAAGCAGCAATCAAATCTCCCGCATCCAGCATTAAGAGATCTAAGGCAGTGAAAGGTTGCCTCGTATCGCTCAACGAGATAGCTGGTCAGTACAACCTCACCCTGGGTACTAGCTCAGTGTGACATACTGGGAAATTGTAAAGCTGACGCATTGGCTAGAGGTTTCAGCATCGTCGTATGCTAAATACATTATCAACGCCGACTCGGTAAGGTAAGCCCAATCATCGATGGCATCAGCTTGACTATTTTGGCCAAGCTTAAAAGAAAACAGGACCATTGGACTCCTAAAACACACGAGAGGAACCCTCTCCAAGGTAGTCAACTACCTAAATGGCCACTGTGCATCCCCCTACAACGACTTCTGCAGAAGTTGTAGGAACAAAGAGGAAGAGGAGACCATCAGTCACTACCATCAGAAACCATTAAGACTACACTAGGTGAATACCTTTTCAACGATCTGACTACCGCCTGCGCGGTAAATATTAGCTTGGTTCCCAGAGTAAGAGGGTGATCCACCCACCAGCCCAATGGAGCTTCTCTGGTCTAAGTACATAGTTATCAAAGGACGGTCTAAACCAACTAACCAAGCCTCCAGATCCATAGATAGATCTGTTTAGAGAAACATATTGTGTCTACGTCGGACTGAAGCCTGTGTCCACATCCAGTTCGTGCAAGTGCTTCTTCCATCTTACAACGATAGCTTCCAGATGAAGAGGTGTAACTCTGAAGCATTATACAGAGCTAGGCAATCCGTAAGAGACCTTGGAAGACTCGATTCGAATCGGTCGCCGTTACAACGCCGTGACCCTCTGCACCATTATCCAGAGCCTTCCAAACTTTCGACACTCTTATCCATAACTTTACAAAGCTCTGTGCCGTACCCCCCATCGAACGATTCACTTTGAATGTGTCATCTCGGCTTCCAGAAAAAAAGAACAAAAGCTCATGCGGCTCAGCAAAGGCCAGCTGCCTGTCAAAAAACCCGAATAAAATTTTATTCTGCAGTTTTGTGCTCCGTTCGCGTGCAATTTTTTGTTTCTCCCCAATTCATTGTGTCTGTGTTTTTTTTTTTCTGCTATTCTCCAGCCCCCTCCTTCTATCAGAATCCTGAATCCGCCGCTGTGTTCCGAATTTGAGTGTTAAAAACCGCGCGCCTGTGAAATGTGTTTGGAAAAAACAGCAAAGAAATTTGCATTTCAATTCGCAAAGTAATCGCAGAAAGCGTAGAAATTTCGAAATTTCATTGCATGAATCGCGCGAGTGTAGTGTGTGAGCCAGTGTGAGCAGCGAAAACGGAGGAATCCGTCCGCCGCAGCCGCCGCCGTCGTTCGGTTTGTTGGCGGTAATTTATGATCCCCCTACGTCGGCGATAGTTTCGTTCATATTTTTTGTTTTTTTTTTTAATAATTTCTTGTGTGTGACGAAAAGTAGAGAAAAAAAAATAAAAATCGGGAATTTAGAGTCTCGACGAGGAAGAGAATCCATCCGAATGGATACATCGTCAACGGCCACAGCAGCGACTTCACCGTCGTCCCCGGGAGCAGGCAACTACAACATTCCAGGGGAAACTTCGCCGAAGATAGATGCACCCGAGGAGGACTCAAAGTTCAAAGGTACGTCCCAACGACGAAGATACCAACAACAAAAGTGCAGATAGGCCAAGATATTCCAATTTTTTTTTTTGGTTTCTTGGATGCGGTTGCACTTGGGTTTGAACAGTTCTGCTGCTGTCAAAGCCGCAGTGCTGCCATGTGTTGATTTGCCGAGTTAGTGTTGCCTTTAGTTGGTACTGAGTGTGTGGAAAATTTGGATTCGAATTTATTTGAATTGCGTACTTGTACAGGGTGACCAAAGAGGAACCATTGGTTGATTTTGGCTTTATTTTGAAGTACATTCATGCCGGCCAAGCTGTCCGTCCAATATGTGCGGCGTTATTGGCTTCGAGTTCGTCTAAAGTGGTTGGCTTGTTGGGGTAAATAATCGAATCATCTCAAGTCCCATGATTTCGGCGGGCAATTGATGAAAGCTCGCCGTGAGATGACCCAGTCGCTGAATTTCTCCTTCACAACTTCGAGCGTTGCGTCGCTTGTATGGCGTGTAGCCCCGTCTTGTTAGAACCACAGCTCGGATAAATCGATGTTGTCAAGCTCTGGTCAGGGAAAGTCGGTTAACATCGCTCTGTACCTGAGACTATTGACGGTAACGGCGTCTGCTTTCTCATTTCGAAAGAAAAAAGAAGAGAAAAGAATTCTTGCCTCAGCACAATCTTATATGGATGTAGGCCCAAATTCAACCACAAAAAAGCAGGATTAACCCGCTGGTGATGCCCAATTCAGCTGATCGACATTTCTGGGTCTGCTTGGACAATGCCCGCTGGGTCGACTATGTTTTCTCCATTTGGCACCAATTTCTGTCTTGTTGGTGGTTTAAGGGCCAAAAGAGTGGACCCACGCTCAAACTTTTCCACTGTGCGACGAATTGCCTGCACACTGAACTGAATGATGCTGACCGAGCTTACGACTTAAGTAGTTCAACGTTTGACAACCGTGAAACCATGCATTGTTGCATATTTTGACAGTTGGATATCATTGCTATCTGGTCACCCTATATATGTCCTTGATCTCCCTGTGTATCTAAGGGCCTCTACAACGCTTACGCGCTATCGTTTGCGGTTTCTGGCAATATGCCTCAGTTCTCGACTGCTTTGTGCCTAGATTCGCCATCCTGAGTAAAAGGATTTCACTCCATCGCGTGGTTAGCTATGAAAAGTGCCACTTTGTCGTTGTATGGTTGTCCCTATAGTTAATGGCCAGTTCTCTGGTAAAGTTGTTCGTTCGAGATTGGGCTTGACCAGAGATATTGCCCAGGAACCTATTAACGAACGTTTGCAGGCTTATCGGGATAGTAGCAGTCACTCTCCAAGTGTCACATCCACATGGCAGTTCGGGTTCATCGTAGCTCTTCAAGCATTAGTTCGACAAATTGTAGACAGCATCTGAAATGCAGACTTAGCCTATTCGGCTGGCAATATCCAGTTCGGAACCTTCATTGGCTGGGACAACACTCCCAAGGTGTTGGAAACTCTGCATTTTCTCAATCGTTTGTCCAGACATGTAAATGATCATTTTTGTCTTTGACGAACTGATTTTCAGCCCTTGTTCCGTTCCGGAGGTTGGAAATCGTCGATGCAATCAATTGTTTGTTTGCCACTCCTCTGAATATTTCTGCTGTCGAAAGATTGAGCCATTCTCTCAAATATTTAGCCCAACGACGTCTGATTCCCTCCCCACATTTGCTGTCATTTGGTAAGCCATTATTCTGTAGGCTTACATCGTCAGCGTCAAGGTGTTTGAGTTCGGATCTAAGAGTCCCTCAAATCGCTCCATTTCCCGTCGATAAAGCATGCAATTTATTTGATTTACCCGGATTAGCCGAGTATGCGCGGTGGTCTAATACCTTAGACAATATGCACGCAGATATCGCCGGATATCAGTTTTTTAGTGACAGCGACGTTATCTGCACTGATTCCGAGGCTTTCTCCTGACAACAGGAAATCAGTGGTTAATCCTTCTCCTAGTAGTCTAGGAAATTTCATTCCAAAAGCTAGTCCCTGTCTATCTCAAGCAAGACCTTAGCAAGCAAACACCCAAGTTTTCCACACGTTTGTGTCCCCAACGGCAACACTGCCTTCTACCAAACAACACCAACATCCAAAGCCATGGCCGTCAAGTAGGATGACTTTTCATAGATAAGATGCGGCGGCGACGTCCACGGAATACCTAAAATATCTGCTGCACATTACAGATACTTTATTATACACCTATTCCTCCTTTATTTTCATTGTTTTGCATACTTAGTTTGCATTTACTTAACTTTTATTATTTGTAGTCTTTTTTTTTTGTTGCTGATCTGACGTTTCACATTGTGTGCTTCTGACAGAAGACCAACAGGTTGTTGCACACTTAAAGCTTTTCCAGTAGATAATCTCCCCTCGGACTGGTTATCTACAAAATGTTGTTTATTTTATCAAATTTTTTGTTTTTATTTTCAATTCTGCGTACAACTTGAGCAAAAAAACTGGTTGTTCACCACTCAGCACTAAAATTTAAATTGTTCGATGCATGATTTCATTCTTATGAGCTAATAGTATCGATGTCGTTTGTCATTGTTGTTTTTTTTTTTTTTGTGTTGTTTTTTATTTTTTACTCGCATGTGACTACACATTATTCTACCTACGTGTGTACATATTAATTGGATCATAGAGAGGTTGGCACTCGGTATATGTATGGATTTCCTTTTTGGATGACAGAACAGAGTTGGTAATCAAGTTGGCCTGTGAACAACTTGTTGTTATTTGTTGGGTAGCTACGCTTTGTACCCGAATACGGAAGAATCAACCTGGAAATGAAAATTTAGTGCAGTCGGTAACGTGGTTCAAGATTCACACAACTTCGCAGTGCATCCGCTGTGGTTTTCTTTGGGGTTCGGAACTTGGATAGGTTTAATGGTTTGTTGTAAGTGAATTTTTTGGTGGCCCCGGGGAAATAGTTTCACGGGAGTTTACTCCACATGAGTGCCGTGGCTTAGTGTCCTACTGTAGATGTGGTTCTCATTCAAAATGACAGTTCCACTCTCGGATATTTGCCAGACGCTCGCGTGAGGTGAGGGCGAGATAAATTGGCTAGGGATTAAGCTTGGAGTCCCTTGTTTCGTAGGCCCACGCACTAGCCAGTTGAGCCACGGCATAGTTCTCATTAGTGGTGCCGATCCACTAATTGCCTGTCCCCTAAACGACGCCAGAAGTCAGTATAGGTCTTACTATAGCTCTTAGCAAGAACTGTGTAAAAAAAACGTTGGGGTCGTCTTGAAGTTCCCCCGATCAGTAGTGAGAAGACGTGGAGTGAGTAACGTTTCTACCCTGCAATGTCGAGTCTGGCTAGGATTTTCAGATATTCGAAGAAGTACACCTTGATGTACCACTAGAGCTGGATATGGAAGACGGGGCAAAGTTTTTTTCTCTTTACTTTCTCCCGAAATCGCTGATTACGTGTCTACTCTTTAGACAATCTAGGAGTAGTCCTTAAAGGTATGTTTAACCCCAGTTAAGTAGTAGTTCATAAAACTGGAAGGGTCCGGGTGGAATGAATATGTGAAATACTGAAGGACCTATTTCAGGTCCAGAGATTGTCTGTATGATCTTCTTGTGAGCAAATCCCCCAGTACTTGGTTCACTTTGCCAATTTACTAAGAACAGATTCCATCAGGTCTGTCACTCTTACTTAACTAATTTTTTTGAAAAGATCTCCGATGAAGTGGTGATCGCAAAGACCTCTCCTTGAAGCCAATACCCTTAAATTCCGAGTAATACGCAAAAGACTACTACTGCATCCCGAAACAGTTCAGTCTTCTACACCTGGACGTCACGTAGTCTCCTGACTTCAAACATTTTCTTGAAATGATTTAGTGTAGTACACACGGAAACGGTCCAATTCCACTTCAACGATTTCATAAAAAGGTGAGGTGAAGGATCTTCTCCATGCGGAGTGCCAGCAGAGGTGCTCAACTAGACTAGAGTTCTCTCAATTTTTTTATCCCCAATCTATGTTCTAGCGAAGACGCAATCCACTTCTTTCGAATGGGGTCGCCTTTTACTCGCTTAGATGGCGCTTCCGTTCGGGGTGAATCTGGGTCTCCACTAACCACTTAGCCCCTCGCCTTTTAGGCCTTTTTTTTTCCCCTCTGTAAGCTGGACCTTCATCAGCTTTCACTTAACAATACAGCGAAGCTGAACTATAATTTTGAATGTGTTGTGTCTGGCTGAATGTTTTTATGTTTACACATCCTATGCACTACACCCAGTATTAGTCGCAAGGCTCTTACAAAAAATATACTATATACATAAAGTACACGTCATGTTCGGTTAATAATATAATTTCAACTCACCACATTTTTAAATAACATTTCCGTTGCACGTTTTTAAGTTTTAATTTGTGAAAATAACAAGCATCATGTGTTTAACGACCCCTCAAGGTTTGTTTTTATTTTGTTTTTATCTTACTCTCTTCCTCCTAATTGCATAACAAAGCCCAAAGTGAAACATCACTTTAATCTTTAATTCTTTTCAGAGGAGGAAGAAGAAATCTACATGACCGACATCGACATGCTCACCATAGCGGACTCGACCCTCGACAGAATTCCACCACATTTGGAGAGCCTGTTGAGTTCATTCGATGTCAACGAAACCCAGCCAGTCGACTTGCTTGTTGCCCTAGTCTATGGCTTGGGATTGGAGTGTTCCTTCGCAGCTGTGGAGGAAGTTCAAAGGAATCTGCATCGCTTGAGACCCATGTCGTATCTGTCAACATTTCATACACAAAACGTCAGGCTACTGTCAAAAATGCCAGAAAAAATGTATGATGACAGTAAAATGAAGTATACCCTGCGATTGCAGTTAATGTTTGACAACACTGCTAGACCCTGTTTGCAGACGGGAATTCTGTCCGGAGACCTACTTATCCTAACGCTGACAACCGAATGTGGTCATGGCAAGAGTATATGTCTATCGGTGGGACGATACGTTCTGAACTCCAAAGGAAGGCCGTTTCCTGCCAGATTCCGGAAGCTACCAGAACTTTCCCACCGCTTGCGTGAGGAAGTACTGATTCCGACTCGCAACCATATGATTAGGAAGGAATGTCGACTGCTCATCTACCCAGGCTTGGATGGACTGCCCGAGGAACTGTATCCATATCTGTACGTCTACATGAACAGAAACAATTTGAATAAAATGGCGAACGTGTCGAAGCGTCTGCACAGCACTGTTAAATATTATAAGAAGCATTCATTGAAGAAACAGAAATAAAAATATTAATTTTGGTACAATGTTTGTGTTTTTGGTTTCATTTTTTAGTTTAATTTAGCTTTTATGATTTAAATTGACTGGTTTTTGGTTGTTTACTTATTTTGGTTAAACTGTATTTCAGATGCCAAGGAAAAAGCAACAGAGGGCGAGGAGGAACCTTCCGTAGACGACTCAATAGGTAGGTACTTAGAACTAAGTATTTGGTAAAATGAAAACCAGTGTGGTGAGCTTGTCCTGTATTGCATTAGAGATGTTTTTTGTTGGAAAAATAGTGCAATTTATGATTTTTATGAATTTTTTTGGCAGTCCTTGGCAGTCCAGGCCAAGACAAGTTAGTTGTATCCTGCTGATAAGGATTGAGTGAGAGAAATCGCAGGTACGGACCCATGGCACAATATTTGTTCGAGCGAACAGTGGTATAACGCTACGTCCATTGCATGGATTCTAGATGATGAAAAGTAGAGAATATGGTGGTTTGGTACTTGGGTGTATTTGGGGTCCCCTGTATGGTTGATGTCCACACTAAATCGTTGGAATTTGTTCTTCAGAGTTACATAGAGTAGAGTGCCACTTTCTTAAAGTACTGAGCTTCGATTTCCAATTCCTGCCCCAGAAGGGAAGCCTACATATTTTGAATTGGTCGAGACGAACGGACAAGGGAGTTCGGCATCATTTTGCACCATTTTGGGTCACATGAACTGCCTGAAGCAAATAATTTCCGAAGTTGTACTGGGTTGAGCAGTCCCACACAGATTTCAGCCACAAACAGAGGGATTAAGGTAGAGAAGCCTTGATGGTATACCTCTGAGCTTTTTCAAACACAAAGAGTGCATGGGGAAAGTTGGACAGAGAATTCGATCACAAAATAAAACAGTATACTCGTCCTTACTGCCAAATCAAAGGATCTCCTCTAAGTCGTATAGACAAATTCTTCTTCAATCTCTTTCCGTGCTATTTACACTTTCTGTACCTTAGTTTCAAGGACTTTGTCTTGTTACATGTGATGATGCATATTGTCATCCAGAACAACAAGGTGGTAGATAATTTTTAGGTCTAAAACGAGATGCCGCAAGGTGGAATATGTTCACCACTATTTTTCATACAAATGCAATGTCCATCGTTAACTTTTATAACCTGTTACCCAGATATGTCATATTTGAACACAATCTGGAAAGTCTAGAAACTCTACCGAACAATGGGACAGAGCCAAAGGTACAAGAACATAGGAGTACCTCGGACGATGGTGGCATCTAACTTGGAGTGCACAACATAACCAAAACGAAAGAAGTAGTCTCCAAGTTTGGAATGAGCAGTATTTTTAGCATCAAAGGGAAGCAGATTACATGATTCAAGGGAATTCTAATACCCACTGGGAAAAAGCCAGTAAAACCATTTACGACATTTTAATGGGTATTGCCCTGGCCACTATGTTTCGTGCCACTGGCCCCCAGTCTTCAATTACACAAGTATCTAACAAATCCTTTGGAATCCTTCTCTAATAATTGGAAAGTTGCTTTAGACTGCCGTTTGCTTCTCCTCGAGAAGGCAGGACATTTGAATATGTACCTTTGTTGGGTGCTAGGGCATGGGAGAGTGGGGGCGATGAGCTCGCTAGACATGGAACCTACCCTAGTTATTCCAATCTCTCCAGGCAAGATGCATAACATGTCCAGTGACGCAACAGATTTGGCTTTAGGTGGATTAGAAATACTCGTAGAATTTGATCTCTCGTAGCAGATTGCATATCAGCACTGTAGTAGATGTCCTTCCTGGACATTTCCCTATAGGAACGCACGCTTTTAGACTTGGTGTGCATTCAAACGATTTTTGGAAAAATTGCAGAGTTGGACTTATCTGCGCCTGCCCTGTTCTCTCTCACAAAAGAAAACCTCATTTGAAAACTTTCTTCTTCAATGACCTTGGTGATCTTTTTGAAATCGACATTAGGAGTTCACAGCAGAGACACTATCGGTCTAAGTGTGCTGGGGATAGTTGGCAGCCATTTCGAACCTAACCTAACCCAAGATAGCAGAAGTTTTCGAATTGATCGACCAGCAATGAACCCTAGTTTGATGAGACATTATTTTAGATGCCAAACATCTGCAATTTTTCGGCCTCATTGCTGTCCAGCGCATTAGCACTCATAACAAAGAAGTGGACATAGTACACAGCCTTGTGGCAACCGCTTTTTTCATAGGTTTGTTGAATCTTATAGTTCATCCTCGGTTGTGGAGTCTTAGTAGGACAGACTATTCAGGTATTGGGTACGCAAGTGATGAGGGCACTATTGTCGGCGAAGACTGAGTAACGAGACTGAATTAGTCGGTAGTTGGTGACCAGATGATACTGCTTGGGGCTAGGCGTCATATATACAGAAAATGTACTTAGTTACCGGTTATTGGACTCCTTCTTCTGCTTTGTTCGACACTATCTGTGTATCGACAGCTTTTCTGAAGGATAGTTACTGTAGCACTGCTGTTTTGGTGAAGATACTTGCGAATGTCATCACTTTAAGGAAAAGCTTCCAGTTAAACTCCAAAAGCCAGACAAGCTGATTGATCTCAACCATTTTCTAATCGTATCCTCTCTTACAACGCCATCTTGTTGAAAGAAAAGCCTGTCAAAGACCCCCAAAATGCATCGTTGAGTACGACGTTATCTGCTTCCATGTCATAATGTAGTAAGTACAATCAAATAAAGTATCTGTTGACTAGATACGTAATGCTGATCTAACAGAATGAAGTCATACCCGCCAGCTTTACTGAAAGTTCAATCAGACATTATTGCTACCTGAAATGAATATGCCACCTCATTCCGATTCGGAATATATCAGACAATGCTTGACAGATAAGACTGTTTGGTAATATGAAGCAAAACTTTCCAAATCGATAACGTTTCAAACAAACTGATAACGTTTAGAGGAACCGATTCAGGTACATCAAACTCAAGTTTTTCCCTGCGAAGTATTCGCCCATTGAAAGATTTGACAACCCTACGAACGAAAAATACGTCCCATATAGGCCTGTCTGTTCGCGTACTCTCCCTAAACATCGGATTTTCACAGAAATCTACGAAACGTAACCAAATCCTGTTCGAGGAAGAGCTCACGAGAGAATGAAAAATTTCCCCAATTTATAAAATCTGTCAGATCTGTCAAAACCCTGTACGTCAGACAGTTGTCAGATCAGTCATCTGACAATAAAATGACAGAAATTGGGACAAAATCCAACAACCGTGTGAACTGACCACTTACCATTTCAAAATGGTTTGTCGTTGTCAGCTCATTGACAGCTCATTGATAGCTCATATGCAGGAAATGTCCATACATTTGTAGATCTGTCACTATCGTCAGATCTGACAGTAAGCTGAACATATCTTAAGAGCCTGTTCTTTTGACATGCTGATTTCGTCTTATCTGTCATTCAGATAGTTTTCGAAGAATCTGGGGTGCTAGTCGCCCTCTCTGGTAGTCTTGCACTGTCTACCTTTGAGTTCGTTCTATGTCGACGTCCTCTCAAGAACTTACTGAGCCGTTTTCGCCTAATCCTTCATCGAACTGGACCTCTAAGTTTCATCTTCATAAACACAAATCACCGTCACGCCTGATCTTCTGTGAAGTTGGGATCGTTTGAGTTGATTCCGTCTTCCATTCAGAAGACCGTTTGAAGCGTTTTTCAAAATTCTGTGTTCTAATCCAGTGATGGATTCAAAGAATTTCTCGGATAGCTCTCCAGGAGGGCTTAAGCTAAGACGTGTAGATGCACCTCTTACTTTCATTCAAATGTGTCCATAGCCACTTAGTTCCGTGAACTGTCCAACAAACCACAGATTCGAGAAGAGCAAACACAATAATTAACTCAATTGGTCCTCGAGTAGAGCATCAAACTCAATCACCAGAAATAGCCTACAATCCATACAATAGTTGTCCAATACAGTTCATCTCGCTCCCATGGGCACATTCATTTCTTGGAAAAGCTCCGATTTTGAATACGCAACACCCACGTGTCTTGAAGTGTCCCAATCTGTCAAGCTTCCCAATACCAGTGTACAGAGCCCGCGTACCTTGTGGTATGTAAGCGAATTCTCCGAATCGAATAGAATCTCAACAGAAAGCGAAATACGCCCCTAGGGACACTGTCTTCCAAATGGAACCAAAAATAACTTGACCTTCCAGCAATTACCCTCTGGGGCGTATGAGCTATGTAAGTTACTCACTCCACCCACTACCATCTCGAATGGATTCCAGGACAAGAAAAAGAAAAGCACCAAGAAGAGCGCAAGAAAAAAAAAAAAATTGATTCCAACCCCCCGATACCGTTTATTACATCCGAATCCGAGTGTATTCGAGCGTTAAACCAATAAAGCTCTCTTCTTTTATGTTTTATTCAATTCCACGCGCGCGACTCCTCGCACAAAGGACAACAAGTACAGACACAGTACTGTGTAACAGCAGCGAGTCCTTACTGCGAAGTTCTGCTGCCCTAGTCGTCCTGTGAATTTCGATATCGAGTAATCAGTAAGGGAGCGTTCTCTCTCTCTTTCTCTTTCTCTCTTTAATCGGGCTCTCTTGAGTGTGGCCTCCCAAAAGAAAAACAAAAAAAAAAATAACAGACTCCAACTGAAGTTCATTCACTGTGTCATGATAGTCCTGGCCAAGTACTCGGTACCCATTCCCATTCCCTCTCGCCATTGTATTGACGACAGCAAGGATGACACCCTAACCCAACAACTTTGTGGGTCGTCCTGGCAGTTGGCGCTGCTTGCTACTGAATATTTCATTCCATACACACGAGGTTCTTATCTGCTGCGACTATATGAGGTTTCTTGTCCTTTTTTGCTCCTGGTTTCATGTTTTTTAGTTTCTCCTCAGCCCCAAGAGAAAATGCGAGCGCGAGTGTACGAGATAGAGAAAACCAGAGAAAGGGTGTGATGCTCTCTGCTCTCTTTCTCGGGTCTGTCTCTCTCTCTCTCTCGGTGTGTCTCGGTGCTCAATTTCCAGGGTTTTTGTTGTGTGTCCCTCACATGACGTTCGGGATAAGGATTCCATTCATCACAACATCCACCCACCACTCTCTCACTCTCTCGACAGGATTCGGGCTTCGGGCTCTCTGAAGCTTCATCTCCAAGGGAATTTATTTGTTTTTCAACTCAAAACCGACGGGGTGGGGACCTACCTTCAATGTCTTCGTCGTAGAAATCATAAGGACGCTTTCGGATACACACCGCAGCATGAGGGAGCATGGAAAAAATCCTCGTAAATTCCAAGACATCTCCTCGCAGAGTGAAATTTCAGTTTCATTTCGAGATTGCTTCGGTTCGGACGCGTGTCGTGTTGGTCGTCGGTCCCTAGTGCGCCCCGTATTGGCGACGACGGTTCATTGTATTTATCTATCCGTGGATACCTACTGCGATTGCTGTGCCTTTGGTTGAGGCTGCATACCGCGTTTTGGAAAAGTCCTATCACGATAACGACGACCACGAAGTCCCGAAACAAGGACGTGTGTCTCTTTGTTTCTCTATTTTGAATCTGAGCCTCGTTTGTTCGTGTGCGCGGCGTTTCGTGTATGCGAAAGTGTTTGGTGCAGTTGCTGCCACTCCTCCTAATGGAAATGGCTGATAATACCAAATATTTTGATGTCCTTTAGTTCTTAATTTTCTTGTTATATAACGAGGTGTGTGTATAACGGTGTAGTGCTTGAGAAAGGTTCCTAATTGCTGTGTGAGGGGAGTTTTTTTTTCTGTTTTTTTTGTGTGTAATTCAGTGGTTCTTATCATCGTCATCCTGGATTACCAATGTGGATCCTGGAGAATGGCGTCATCAATGCGAAATGCTCTGCCGCCAGCATCATCATCGTCGTCAGGAGTGGCATCAGCATCAGCATCGTCGTCGTCCCAAGCGACTGCAACCATACATCATAGCCATCATCATCACCGGTTGCAGCTGCAACATGTGCAGTTTCAACAGCAACTTGTGGCTACAACTTCGATTGGAGGCGGCGGAAGCGGAAACGCAGGCGGCGGCGGGAGTTCATCATCATCGACATCGATGCCAGGTGGTTCCACAACTACGATGCGACGTACCCTAACCGTGGTCGCACCGCGGTCAAGATGTCGCAGCCCGATGATGTTGTGCCACAGTCATAGCGACGGCGAGTTTCCAATGTACAAAGGTAGGTTCCTAGCTACCGTTATTTACATAAATCCCGAGTAAAAGTTTCATTCTTGTGTGGTGGTTGGCTGGTAGTTCCGAGACGCACGTTCAGGGCGATGAGCTTGTGTCCCGAGTGGCCTCTGGAGCACGTTGGCAATTTAAGGTTTACAAATTCCCTTTCTCATCGGGGAGTTGCACAGTTGGATGTGTGTGTATGTGTGGGGGAAATTAGTATGCGGGTCGTATGCGGCCTGTGTAGGTCGGAAATATGGGGTTAAGGGAGTTCTTAGGTGGTGGAGGTGGGGGCTTTGAAGAAACTGATTTGAATGGGTGATGCTTTTCTTTTCTTTTCTTTTCTCTTTTTTTTGTCAAGCAGTGATTTGGGTTCGAATTTCCAGGTTAATTTGGCTTTATCCCTCTTTTGTCGGCTTCTGAGTGGAAAGTTGTGCATTCGATTGTGGGCCGTGGATCAATTTTCAACATCATCTCCAATTTATTGCTCACCGAGGAATGTGTAACACAAAGCGAGAAAAGGGGTTTCTTTGTTCTGAAACACGTTTGAATGTTTTTTGAGTCTCGAAATCGGGGAACGCCTTATCTCATGCAAGGTTACGACTGGCAGTTCTTTTGTCTTGGAAAGGTTAAACTGGTTACAAATGGAATGGAAACCTTTAAGAGACAAAGGTGGCAAGGATACTTTTTTGCAATCGAAACGAGAATTTGTAAAGAAGTTCCATTATTCTCGAGGCATAGTGCAAAGTAACAGTTGGAGGTTGTAGAGCTTTGGGGTTTTCAAATAGTTCCTGCTTAAATCTGAGGAAAGGCGGGCTATTTGGTTGTTTATCCTGAGGCAGTGCATATTTGTCTCTAGGGACAGGCAACCAGTTCCTTCTGCAACGGCAAAGTTTTTCTTCAAGGCAAGTAAGTACCTTCCAGCCTTGGGACTAAGTTTAGAGACTGAGGATGGACCTGTGAAGACTGGTTAAACAATCCTGACTACAGCCGTAAAGGTTTCTCGTTTAAAGGGTGTAATGGCTCTGGTATTTCGGGAATCATTACGTCTAAAGCCATGATTTGAACGCTGATTGTAAATTTGGCTACATCACAATAGATCGGGTGTTGGGTGTCGTCAGATGTCCATCATTACAATAAATATAGTCGCAGAGAAGATGTCCGAGAAATGGCCCTTCTAAGACATCTTCTGTAAAAAAATAGAGGTCCTATAACTGATTCATGCGGGAGTCCCTACCTAATCTGTCAACACAAACGGGAACGCAAATTTTACGAAACATCTTTCTTTCGAAGCAGCCGAGGATGTCCGCTGTAAATAGAGCTCACCCTTCAGCGCTATAAGGCAGGACTGGGATGATTAATACAGAGTCGAGATGGGCTTTCGTTTGAACCTGCTAAGATGTCATTGTCAGTGCTAACAGCAGAGACGAGGTAGGCAAAGTCCTATCTATCTATGTCAAGATCGACAATGTATGAAGTCCCAGGGTTGACTGATATACGAGTAGAATGCACAGGTCTTGCCTGACAGATAGATCTTGTCGTATGTTGGCCTTCCTCTCATTTCAAAGGTACCAGTCAAGACATGCTTCGAACACTTAGTCCCGTGGATTCAATTTCTTCACAGGATCACCTTCAACTAAGGCTTGTTTTCACTTGATGCCACCGAAAAACATCGATTCTGACCCAAAACGCAAACACGTTATCAGAGTTGACTACGTCCTACGGTAGATCTGTCTAGTAGGGGCAGAAAGTGCTGGGATTCCATAGTTCTTAAAGGGTACCAGTACTTTGCCTATGTTCGAACTCTAAGTGAATATTTTTACGCTTTGTTATGACTGTTACACTCTCAGATGTTTGTCAGGCGTTCGCGAAACACAAAAGTCTGATCTCAAAACTCAGACTTAAATTGCACCTGTTGCTAGCTTGTCCTACATACACCGAATCAACAGAAATAGGGCGATAGTTGGTCTTTTCTTCGTCGAGTTGAGTTACATAATGTGCACAACTGGGTCGGACGTACTTCACGCTTGGTTTGATTAAAGTGGCTGCCAGTAGGTTACACCATCCCACTTAGACCACTGGAAAGTCTGTTGTGATACCACGCGGATGGAAGGTCCTCTTCACTAACTTAAAATGAACCGAAGGAGACGATTCATGTCTATATTCGTTTGATCATTAGGAAGAATGCTCCTACGTACAGCTTTCTGATGCGGGAGAGAGCTGGACAGGAACAAAAAAGGTGGGAAATGGTTTTCTCCTCTTCTTGATCCATGCAACTTCTGCAAAAATCATTCGTAAAGAGGCCTAGAATGGTGGCGTCCTTGCCTATAAGGTAGCGCATATGTGGAGTCTACTGAGAGAGATCACCCTCAATGCTGAAGGTTTATAGATTATTCGGGACTGAAGTTCTGAGGCGTGGTATTCTGATCTTTTTCAGGAAAAAAATAAGAAAACTTTTTAAAAGCAGTATCTATCGTCCAACTTTAATTGAAACTGTTGTTCGTTTTTGTCCAATACGCCCCCCAAAAGTGGGCGTCGGGGATTATATAGTGTTCAGGTGAATTAGAACTTCCAGGTCTGTTTTTTGAAAGAAACGAATCTTTCGAAAAAATGGGCGTGGCGTGTCCATACCTGGCGTAGTCCAATGCCATATCCTTCTCTACAATCCAACAACTTGTAAAATTTCGATTTGAACTAACCGCCTGTCGGTTTGTGTTTTGAGATAAGTGTACGTTCAGTTTCCCTTACTCGTTTAAAACAAAAAAACAAAACAAAAAAAAAAAAATAACAAAAATTGTCAATGTAACTTTCAAAATTCAAAATGTGTTCAAAAACAAAAAAAAAGTTCCCAACCAAGGAACGTTTCGGATTTCGACCAAACATCATACAAACACGGAAACTGAAGTTAAGAAATCTGCGTTCCACGAAATATTTTTTACGCTACTGTGGCCGGCATAAAATCGACAACAGACCCAGAAAACAGCCAAGAAAAAGGATATAAAATTTCTGGCCAACAAATTTGTGTGAAAATTGTAAAGAAATTCATCCGTTTGACGTACATGTTTGGTATCTTGTACGAAGAGTCTTTTAGAAAAATTGTGGACAGGATTAGACGATGGGAACTTTCAAGACTGTGAGGTATGTTGTGGCAAAATCTGCGCTGAGGTTAGCTACTTTGTAGTCAAAGGGCTGCACAACCAAATTTTGACAGTTTGACAGTTGTGAAGTGCTCTTTTTTCTGGTATAACAAAGGGTTTTTCAATAAGGACATAACAATTTTGCACTTAACCAAAACACAGAATAACTAAGCTATCGGGCTGAAATTTATTCTGGGTGGTACAGGGACATTCAACAGAGGATATGGTGACTCGAATTTATTCCCTATAGCACGCAAAACCTATCTGATTCGACGATGATTACGATTGAAAATTGGAGAAAGCGCTCGTAAAGCTGCGACCAGCGAGTCAGAACTTCGGTAGTCATTTGTAATAATGTCCGAACGTTGCTCGTTCGTAAACTTCAGTGTAATAAAAATGTAAGCCCCGACAAGCGTTCTGACATTGACAGATCATGAAAAAGGGTTTAAAGGTGCATTTGTATTAAAGTACAAAATTGTTATGTCCCTATTGAAAAACTCCTTATTCTGCCCTCCCATTCATTCCACAGTACCCCTTTTGATGTCTATTTCAGTCATTTGAAAAGGATTACTGCCTACTTTATCGCGACGAGTGTACTGAAGTGGAATGCCTTACAAGCTTTCCATGAAAGCCATGCCAACAGAATGTAAGAAATAGTTGCTAGGCTTCCATGGGGCATTACCATACTTCTAAATTTATCTTTCGGCCTTTACTTTCAGTCCTTCAGTTTATCTGTGACATTTTCGGGTCGAACTACTTCCAATTGATGTCGTATTTAATTTTCCAAATAACATCAAAGCCTAAGCATTCGAAGAACAAACGACAAACGGCCAAGAAACGTATCCGCCAATAAGTGCGCATCTACTTTGATGAAAATCTAATTTTAATTGGATTTTGGTTTTTTTTTTGCTTAAACAACTGTGGAGGTGCCTCCTTGAACGGAATTGAATAACATGAATTAATCTCTGCCCTTTTCAACGATTCCTGGTGGCCGGTGTACACACAGGTATACAGAAACTCGTACATCACTCAGGAAAATCGTTAAATTTTCAAAGAGACGTCACTTCACACCAAATTGCTTTCATCATCGCCACCATTTCGACGTGTCTGTCGTCAGCGCCCAACCAACCCACCGGTTGGTTACCTTTGACCAAAACACAAAGCAAATCAAGAGAAAAATTATAATCCTTGTGACACACGCTGAGGGAACAAAAATGATACTCCAGGGATAAACAATAACAAAGAAAGTATCTACTGACATACATGCGACGGCTATGTGTATCTGTAAGGTCTGCGTCTACCCACATATGTGCTCAAACGTTCCGAAGGAAGTCCCACAACTACAACACCGTGATTGTATCGAGGAGAGCTTACAGGTAGTACCCATCTCGCTGTCATCCCCACCCTAACGACGAAGCGACACGTCGCCAAAGACGAACAAAAACATCGCCACAGACGACGACGACCCCAATACGAGTCTGCTCTGCTTTTCTGTTTTATTTTTTTTGCAGTTCTGTGCTCTTGTTTTTATTCTGGCGATTATTATTACTGCTGACACCTTTCCAAGACTCTTCTGTAGTAACAGTTTGGGTGAGGGTGGAATTTTTATTTATTGCGGAGCTTTATTTCATTTTTGTTTGTTTTTTTTTCTCAGATCGGTGTGGCAGGAGGGTTAGGGTAAGTTATTCAAAAAACACCGTTGGTGACCTGCCTTACGTCGATTGTCAGGGGCACCTTTTAACACCCAGGACACTAAGTGGACATGTACATGGCATTGAATGGGGGCCAGGATTAACGTGCTAACGACATCAGAAACAACTTTTTAAATACAATATCCCCTCCGATGTGAGGGGCACGTTTCGGACATTCAAGACGGCCGCTATAGACAGGAGAGAGAGAGAGTGAAGGACGAAATAAATAGAAGAGGTATCGTCGTACGTAGGAGAGGAGCAATAAAAGTGATTGCCAGTAGTTGAGAGACAGATTCCTTCACACGCACACACGTGACATTTGGAGAGCCTGCCGGCAAGGTTCGAGTTGAAGAAACGACTTAACTTGAGCACCAAACGTGGGAGGCGTATAATTTAGTTTTATAGACGCTGGGAGACATGAATTATGGAAGTGTGACCAAATGCCTGCTGCAATAAATCAGCGAAATGGGGTACAATAAAAACTGGAGATACTTTCAGCGAGGATTCAACTGCAGCTGAGGTTTTTGGCAAATCTAAGCAAGTTCATCGGTCCTTCGCATCTCTGCTTTTACTGAATATGAGACGTAAAGAGGTACCAAGTGGTAAAACCCGAGACTCCGAATGAAACACAAGAAAAGTGCAAACTTTGGAACCTCGTCTTCAATAGGTATATTGACTTCACATCCCGGAGAGCTCTCAATCAACGTTGGCTCGATACAGGCTTTCCTATAGTTACAGATCGCGAAAAATATCAGGACAAGGCTTATGAAACTTTAAGGCACTGAGTATGCCTTTGAAGACGGCCATAGGCTCACAATGCGAAGCTCTCACACTAAGGCAGCCGTAGGACAGAATTATAGGCAAACATCTCCTGTACAGAACGCTCAAGTCAACATGTATGCCTTGAAGAGGCCTATGGACTCTCTCAGCCCTCACACTAGGGAAGCCATGAATGAGAGTGATCCGAGGCCTTCTCTTTTTAAAAAAAACGTTCAAGCCAACCTAGGTAACGCCGCTGCAGAGGCCCATAGATGCGAAGCCCTTACACCAAGCCCCCATAAGTGTCTTCTTCTCTTTTCTCTTTTAAAGAACGTGCAAGTCATTCCGCATATGCCTTCAAGAGGCCCGTAGACTTTGGCCTAAAATTCAAGGCCCTGCATCAAGGCAGACAGAAGTGAGATTGATGCGCGACCTTGCTTTAAAAGAATGTTCAAGTCAACCTGGGTATGCCTCTGAAGAGGCCCACAGACTCTAGCCTCAAGATGAGAAGCCTTCATACCAGAGCAGTGGAAAGTTGGATCGGTAGGAGACTTTCAAGACATACTTAGACAACTGCTTTCTAACTTCGTAAAAATGCAAGACTTGAAACCTTCGCTATTTTCCGAAGGGTCTAGGCCCCATATTCGCATACTGCAAGCATGCCGGCATCCACCTCACCTGCACCGTTCTGCTCGCCTTCATGGCCCTAGCCTCAACAACAATGGCACCCCATGGTTCTAAGTGGCTTGTATCATCAGTTCTGGTACTAGCAGCTATGGCTTCACTGAACCAGAATTTCGACTTACAAATGGATCCAATCTAGGACTATCAGATCCAAACAACTTCATGGAGTCAAGGAGTGACCCAGCCAATTCTTTGCTTAAAAAAGTCGAAATACCTTACCAATGGGACTCTTTACCATGTCAAGACAGTGTCCGGTGATCTGATAAGGTATGCAGGGGCTATTAAATAAACCTATCCCAACGAGGACCACTAAGAAATGGAGTTCTCTCCAAACGCATCTGATGAATGGAACTCATTTCAAGGGCTTCTCCATTTGAACAGCCTCCTCGATTCCTAAACAACAGCCCACAACTAAGAACATCAAATCGCAGATGGCATACCCCATTCAAAACTATTCAACTTCAACTTGTCTCCTCTCTGAACACGCCCTAGCAAAAAAAAAAAATGTTAAGTATACGCCATACAGCTTCGATACAAAGTTTACAAGTTATGCGCTTGACATTCTCAAAACTTTCCACTATACTTGCGAAAAATCCATTTAATCACAATTTCCGGAACATTATCGAAATGAAGCTGTCATCATCGTTCACAAATCTGTCAAAAATGTATTTAAAACTGTCAAATGCTTTCAATGATTAAACGTCATCGTTTCGTTCCATTATGACGTTTCATTTTGCCGTTTGAATATTATCGTATGTACTCCATCGAAATCTGTCAAAAAGAATGATCGAACAGTTCACATCTTCCCTTTTACGTCAGAACGCGTTCAGGTGACTATATATGTTAAGTCAGCAAATTAAATTAGCATATCCAAGCGTTTTGTACATATAAATCGAAAAACACTCCTGTTCAGTCTTCACTTCAATTAAAAGTACCAAATGAATGCCATCAGCAGATACACACTTTCATCCTTTTCATCCATCATGGGCGCCCATTTAATTATGCAAGGAGAATCGTTTCGTTACTCCTGGAAAGTCATCGAGGAATAGCTTCCAAGGAACTGACAGCCATTGACAAATGCGCATAAACACAAAATTCGTCCTGTTTCTATTTTTATACTCAAAGGTATGTATTTTTCCTCGAAATAATGAGACAGATATGTACGTAGGTGGGAGTAAATTATTATTTACTGTCACTATGACAGCTAGTGTAAATTAATGACCATGAATTAACTGGCTAAGTAACCAAAGGAGTTTTCACGAATTTGGCAAAGAATCGAAATGGAAATTTTTGGCAACCCCACAGCGCAAAAGTCAAGGTTTCCCCCGCTGACTGCATCCACATGCAAATGATGGAGAAAAATGTTTACATCTCCCAAGAATAAGACAAAGGACACGTTTAGTAGTAGAAAGGAGGAACAAAAAAAAAAAAGAAGAAATCTTGGAACTCAACCAAAGGACTGTCAAGAGCGGCAAAGACAAACCGATTCGAAATCGATTGAAACCGAAAAAAAACGTCAGAAATTAACAAAGTTTCCTCGAACACAGTACGAGCAGCAGTCTGAGATGCAAGGACATGATTAAGAGACAACCAAATGACCCATATTTAGAGTCGAAAAGAAAGAAAAAAAAACCCACCAAGGTAGGGATTTGAAAAATACAAAAGGAAACCGAGTCACTATCGAGCGAGTGTTGTCTGAAAGGATACGTCTGCGAGGTGGTAGTACAAGCTCGAGTTCTGTTTGTTTTTATTTTGAACTCTCAAGTGAGTCACACACTTTGTGGTGGAGAAGTAGTAAAAGTGAGTGAGAGGTTGTACATACTTATATGGACAGTTCCTGGATTGAAAGGAGCTGCGAGGAGGGAGTTCTCCGTTCCGTTTTGTAGGTCAGACAACTTGGTGCCAAGTATTTTTTTTTGCAGTTTTTTTCTTTTCGAGTGTATTGCCACGAGGAGAGGAAACGAGTTCGGGCTTGTGGAGGGAAATTATTGAGTAATCCTGCTGATTGGCTCCTTGGGTTCCGGCAGTGGTGTCTATAGGTGGACAAAATGTTATTGGGGGATTCATTTAAATGTTGTAAACAAGTCGAGGACTATGAACACATTAATGACTACTGTAGCCGGGATTGGGCGCTTTAATTGGTTCGGAATTAATGATGTGCTTGGTTATCCTTTACGACTGGGAGATTTGGGGGCGCTTCGATGGGTTTTCTTATGAGTTTGTAAATATTACGCCACACTGAGAATTTTTTTCCTGGCATGGCAAGTAGACTGACCCATTTTCAAGCACTACACGTTTATTCAGGACGTGATTCGATCAGAGATTCCTTCAGATGTTGCGAGGACGATTATTGTTTGGCAAAATCGCATTTTCGGCTGCTAGCCGTTCCCACTGGATAAGTCTGAATCTGACTGTACACGTGAAGCTGAATACTTAAACCTGTGGAGCCACATACGATTGAATTGCACCACACATCCGACAGGCGAGGTATTTCTTGTGAACCAGGTTGGAAGGAGCATACGTCTCAAATGTCCTGGCAGAGGTGCCTAGAAGGACGTTCAGGTGATGAATTCTACAGTCAGTTCTGAGCTCAGGCCAATACAGGCCCTTCAAAACTTTGGTAGCAGCACTTATTGGGTCAATGGATATGCTCGGATCTTTGGATCTGGTCATGACTTGGTTCCCCAGATTGGGTGTTGGACATCGGAGTGACTTCTTTACCAAGAAAAAAACCATCAGGTACGAAACGAAAAGTATAATTTCCGTCTAAGGTGGCGCGTGTAAGTCAAATCGAACTTTAACCAACTTCATGGCGAATGAGAAATGAAGATGAGATTCTCTTGATTCTGGATACATGGACATTGGCTTGCTTACTCAAGGAGCGATCGAAGGAGGGATCTGTTCATTTAAGAATTGGAGAATTCCCTGGACAACTGTTTGATGAGGGCATTATGTGGATGGAGGTTGAGCTTCCTGTCGCACACTGTGCCAAGAGATTGACTGTGGAGAAGATCAAATCCTGTTTGGGACTGGTGCCACTGCACGAATGACCAAATGGAAGACACGAACTTGACTGGTCTTGTCAGTGTGGAAGGAGACGGACCATGAGAACTAGGAAAAAAGCAGGGTAGTGACAGGGCTCCCTTGTGGAACACTGGAGGTCATCAGAAAATTAATGGAGAGGTCTGACTGGAAGCGGACACTATAAAAGTAGCTTTCCAGCTAAGATACCCAATTGGTTGTAATGACATCGCCTACGGCTGAGATCGTTAAAGACTCGAAAACGACAAATTTTGTAGTATTCAACATACTTGTCACGAATCCTTGTTAGTTAGAGGAAAAAAGTGACTTAAACTCAGAGTTTAGGGTACATTTGGAGAGCTTAGGTGAATGGGTAACTTGAGACGACGATTCCTCGTTTTTTTGTTATCGAGGAGCCTTGTTGTTCAAAGGGCTAGAAAGGGCGACAGACTGGTTGGGGGAATACTTTTTTTAGGACATATGGCGAGGAGATAGTCAGGGCCGCATCGCTCCAAGTATCGAAAATATCGCAGTGGTACGTCTTTAGTTCAAAATTAGCCGAATCATTCGATTCCAAGCCATTCACAGGAATTGGGGATCTCCCAGTCTACACAGTGACGAATTTGGTGTAAAAATCTTGCCCTACATCTCTTCAAGATTATGTTAACTCAAGAACTGAATCCTCGCAATCATTTGAAGCGTCGAAGCTTCTTCGATTGAAATCTGCAAAAGAATTCTGAATTTCATCGAAAAGCAATCTTCAGAAACAAACCCACATTTGCTTCAAGTGACTTCATTGCAAGTCAAGTGAAGCTTTTGCTGCAAACGTGCTCGCTGTGGTCATATGAACGAGATCGAAATCCCTCCTGGAGTTTAACAAGTGTACTACATGGGCTGGATTAAACTTGAACCCCATATCTCAATTATTCCGTGTTTTATTTAAATACCAAATTGTTATGTCCTTACCCATTTGGTTATTGCTTCCTCTGGATCATCTCTATCGGGTCCTGGTAATAAATATGTACGAGACTAGGAAGCTATCTCAGCAGACCAATCAATGACACCTTAAACTTCATGAAATCTACTCGATGGTTTGCTAGTTCATGTCAACCTTATTTGTAGAAGTAGGGTTAAACAATGGGAGCAACGGACATCTCTCCCCTATGGGTATCAGAATGGGTCCCATGAAGCTATGAGGCTCTAACCAAATTTTGAACCCTGAAAATGGTTTCCACATTTTTGTTCAAGTCAACAGCTTGAGTCCAATGACTTACTTAAGTCATGTATCCCCCTGTGGGTCCTAGGGCCCCGACAATGCCTACGCGCCATCGTGTGCGATTTCTGGAAATATGCCTCAGTTCTCCCCAACTCTTTCCCAGTAGCCGTGCTTCCCTCTCAACTGTTCTGCGCCACGTACTACTAGGATTGCCGCGTATCCTGTAAGCGGGTTCCATTGCATCGCGTGGTCCATAGCTAGCCTGTCACCCTTTCGCAGAGTAGGTATGTTCAATCCACTGCCACTTTCGTCGTCGTATTATTGTGCCTATAGGTTCATGGCCCGTTCTATGATAGAGTTGTTCGTTAGAGATACGGTTTGGCCAATGACTTGCCATCCCTTGTTGATGTTGTCCCATTGGGTTGTACCCTGACCTCTCTTTTTTTATCGCCTACTTACATATATATTTTTCTATAAAACTACAGAAACCAAGCTATACGTCGATGGGTGTATTTTTGAACCCACAATTTGTGATGCATTCGGTGACATCTGTCAAAGATAAAGTGACAGGTAGAGCTTCCACAAAACTGGCGATCAATTTGACCTTATTCACAGAATTCACGGACTGGATTGTTTTTTGACATTCGCGTGTCGAGAATGTTAGTCCTATCTGACCATATCCGTGGATTTTTTTTACGTTAGGTGGCTGGTTTAAGCAAAAAATTGTTTTTACAAAAAAATGAATGCTTTTTACAGAAAGTAAATTGTAAATCGTATTTCTCTTGATTACTTCATGAACTTTTCAGTTTTTAATTTATATTTTCACCCTTTTGTCGAGTGACACCGACTGACATTTAGATCTCCACCATCGTTCGGAAATGCGCCATACATACACCGACTTACAGTGTCCTTGATTAGGTACCATCGCCTCAATCACATTGCTGGTTATTAATTACTCCAATAGCTGCCCACGCTCATCTGGTCAAGACACCCCCTCCCTGGTTGTGTATAGAGTCTGCAGGAAGGGAAAACATGAGTGAAAGCTTTCACCATGCACACCTTCCCTGCCGACCACGAACCCTTATTAGATATCAAAACATGAACCGCTAACCATACATACCTTGTCTGCCCTTTCTCTACTTACGTTTGCTTTGTTGTTTTCTCTGTTTTTTCTGTTCCTTAACATTTCACCCTCAACTTAATAGAATTATTTGTTTGTGTTTCCCTGCTCTTTCTCGTCGTTTATTACTTTACTTCCTTCACAACACATATACGAGTGTACAAGTCGACTTAAAATAGTTTTTATTGGATTTTTTCCCTCTCCCTTGTGGTGGTTTACATTTTGCTGCGAAGGTAATTGTTTTTATTCCCGTTGCGCTGGTAGACGTTAGTTTTTTTTTTCTGTTCTTTCTTAAAAAAATTAAAGTTTTTTCGAAAATTTGAAGAAAAAAATCCACCGGAAGTGGGGTGCGTAGGACCGGATCCCTTTTAGGAAAGTGTTTCGCATGGAAAGTGTTGTGTGCCAGATGGATGTGTACTGTGAAACGCACAGCGGCAGGAGCGACTTACCCAGAACCGAGGAAGGATTAAGAAGAACATGTTAACTCTGCGCCATCATCAGCATCACCACAAGCATCACCACCAAAAGGAAGGTACTACTCACACCGAACCACCTATTTAGTTAATTTTATTTAGTTTTTTCCCGCTTTTCGTGTCCTTTGTTCTGTTCCCACACTGCGACGTGGGAATCCTTCGGAATCCTGGTGTAGACTCTAGCAATCGTGTTACATTTCGCAGCGAATGTAGCCCTCCTTGTTTGGAACAAGGATGTGTGTAATTAAGATACATTCTGTTTCGGTGTAATCAGGAGAGATTTTCATTTCCATTTCCAACAAATGTTCTACTTCATCCCCGTTCGCCGTTCAAGTACACATCCTAGAGAACAGGATGTGTGTGCAAAGCGGTTACGAGAAGAATTTTCAAATAGTTTTCACTGGCAAGGACCGCCAGGGAGTTTGGGTGTGCGAGTGTGTGTTGTAGAACATGCTAAATTCCTACACAAACATATGTACATTGTGATAAAAAGTTCCTCCGATGAAATTCGAATAAAATGTAAAAAGTTTGTTGTTTTTTTTTGCTCCTTTTCTCCGTTTTTGTTTCTGTTTTGGCAAAAGTCCTTGTGCGTGTGGGAGGGGTCCTTTTATGTGTGCTTAAAGGATGCAATGCATTTTTAATGGGATGAGATTTCTGTTTGGTTATCGAAAGGTAAATTTGAATAGGGATCTAGACGGTTGATGGATTTAAAGAACGGATATGGCTTTAGTGCGGTTTTTGGGAAGTGTGTACCCTTTTGGAAAAGTTTTCATTCACTGTAGGTGGTTGTTCCTAGAAGATGCGAAACTTTTGCTGTACGTTTATGTGGGTAAACATCCTTTTGGTTAGGATCTGCTTGTGTGGCACCATTTATAGAAAGGAGCTGGGATTTTGTTTCTGGTTTCTGTCGTGCGATGATTGAATAAGAAGTGTGTTTGGGAAAAGGTGGCGTTACGTTCGATGGTGGAGAGGAGGTGGTTGGTATTTGAAAATCAAGTCAAGGGGATGAAACAGTTTGTCCATTGTCAGTTGTTTTGAAAGGAATTGAGTTATAGTCAGTGTCGGCTCCGAGTCAGTATGCTAGGAAGGAGCGTTATACGGGCATGCTTTCATAGCTCGATAGAGGCACAGAAATACTGCTGGTCCTCCGTACATGCAATTAAGAACTGTCCCCAAGGAGGAGTCATCCCTCCCCTCTTGTGATGACTTGTCTTCGAAGATCTTCCAATCAATCTTTAGGCTACATATCCACTGGTTATGCTGATGACTTGGTGGTCTCTATGAGTGGAAGATTGGTGTAACTAAGAAGGACTTTCCGTCGGTCCATGCAAGACCGTTTTAGTGCCTTTCACGACGACAATATTTTGCACTACTCCCGATACTGGTTCAGAGAGTTATTTGAGATGTTCCGACAGTGGGACACAACAGTCTAGTTTGGTTCACTGACAAATCTATAATGGAATCTGGAGTTAGAGCTAGCGACAGATATGCGTCCCACTGTGTTCGAGGCTACAATATACGCCAAACGAACAAAGCACTATCGTCCAACTCAGTAGACTTCGTGAACTAGCTAGGGCTGGCTTAAAATCCACGATTAGTCAAGGCATATTCCTACAACGAAATCCTTAACTAAGATAAGGAAAAGATTACACCGACAGATGGTGTGATACCTCTTTGAAAGACCGGATAACTAGCACCAGAAACTTCCCAAATGTTCCACATCTCTGCAGCTTCTTCAGAAATCATTAAATGGGACATCAATACTTCTGCCATGGTTGCCTATCAGACGTTGCCTCGTGAGGGACCGATTTTCATACAATCCAGCTGTGGGCTGATTTGTTAAAAAGAGAGACATGTGCTGAGATCTTTCCACATACTTTTTCGCTGACGGTTTCCTTCTATTATCGCCAGAGAGACGGCGATTCCACACAGTCCTTGGCTAGCTTGTCAAGAGATCTACGGCATTGTTTCAACAATTTGGATTCAATTATTGGCGAATCCATGACTTTTACATAGCTCTGGGCTTTCTGGAGCCAGGTTGCAGCTTCACGAACTACTGTGACTTCTACTTGAAATACACTACAGTGATTCGGAAGTCGTATGGTGATACAAATATCCAGAGAACTAGAGTAAACTCCTGCAACTGTTCCAGACGCTTTCTTGGATCCGTCGGTGTAGATGTCTATTGCAGATTTCTTTAAGATTTCTCTCGATTTCCAAGCAATTTCGCTAGGAGTCCTGGTCTTATAGTACTTTACAGTAAAGTCCAGATAGAGGACAGTATAGGCCGAATTACTAGGAGTAGTGTTATGGCCATTTAGGATGCTTGGGTGGCACATATATCCATGAGTTAGTTGCAAAGATTCCCTAAGCAATCATGCAGCTTTAGCCGCGATTACTTTCTCAAACATATCAAGGAGAAGAAGGTGGTGACTGTAACCAAAGGAGTACAGTTTCACCCGGATTTCGAAGGATCCATTGTCGGATACCTAAAAATAGAGACCAAGAAATAGTTCAACAGGTTAGCTGGTGCGCTGTTGAGGCTTGGGCGTTCCCAAAGGAAGTGTGTTGTGTTTTTCTCTACTTGCTGATTCTCATTCTTTAAACGAAGCCCGCCATCGGCTTGTGGCCCCTGAACATACCAATGAGGAGGTTGAACTGTGGGCTACTGAGTTATAGGAGTTCTCTGGTCCTTTTTCGATTGTATTGGACCCAACAAATTTTCGAAACGCGGGACGGTGAGAATGCACTCCATTGTCCACTCCATTGTGTATTGCGGAAGTCCAAAATAATTCCGGATGTAAGGTGACTATTGGGCAAAAGGATTGAGTTGATCTAGTGGTAGCTCATTTGCTTCCGAGCCTGTTCCAGCTAGCTTATCGGTTTTTTCATTTCTTTGGAAGCCCATTTGTCTCGGAATCCATCATAGCGTGTGGCTGTGCCTAGGACTAAGGAAGTTTAGTTACTTCTTACATCTTTGGACCAGTTTTGAGTTGGTTGTGACGGAAGTGGAAGCTTTGATGGCTGCCTGGCGATCGATGTATGTTGATGGCTATGTGCTTGTTTCTGTTCAGAGTGGATAGATCCCTGCAGGCCTCGGTAATATCATATATTTCGGCTTGGAACACACTTGCGTGGTTGTGGAGTTGTATGGATCGATGGTTCCTCTGAAAATGTTCCTGAGACCGTGCCATCGTTCGTTTTTGACTCGTCCCTGAAGATGGATATGCATGGCCGGCATATCCAATGAACAATCCAAGACTAGAGGCATAAATAGAGGAAAATCGGGGCATTCTATCTCGCATGATCTGCAAATTGCAGTTCGATATTTTTGAGCCCTGGAGGCGTTATGGTCTTTTATACCTTCTTGTGAACAATACCAGTTCAGTCTTGGATGCATTAACTCTGAGACCAGCCCAATCTGTCCACTTTGCGAGTTCATTTGGCGTAGACTCAGACTGTAAGATGGAACTTCCCTGCTCCTGTTCCTACCGCAATAGCGTCCACATAGGTTTTGACAGTGAACCCCTCTTTAACCAACATTGGGAGTATCTCACTACCATGGACCACAATAGTGATGATAATACTCCTCCCTGGGTGGACCTTCTGTACACTGACCTTCTGGTTAGCCACCACCCTAGCTCAGTATGCAAAAGTTTGCTTTTAAGCATTTGCTCGATCCAATCGTAGAGATAGTTGTAACCCTTCAAGGAGACGAGAAGGGGCGTGGCTTTATGTTGAAAGCTCCTACAATATCAAGAAAGGACACCATCCTTGTTTTTATCAAGGAGTGTAGGACAGTCTCTATCGATTCCCTGGTTTTGAGTAGTAGATTACTTGGCGCAACAGGTCGATGGGACCCAGGGCCTAGCTTCTCACAACCATTCGTGCTGTGCGTGTTATATTCTTTACACGAATGGAAGGATTAGTAGATTGCTAGATAAAAAAAATGTAGCTAATCAATATTTACATCAATATCTTCAATATCTCATTCAACATCTTTTCTTCTCTTTTCAGGTAAGATCCAGCATTCATTTCAAGATCCTGGTGAGGAACTTATGTATATATCTCTCTGTAAAATGAAACAAATCCTTACGCATTTATAAATATTTCCTTCAAATCCCTGTTGTTTGTCTGAATGTTTTAAAAATCGCGGTTTTCCGAATTCCCTCCGACAGATATCCTTGAGCATGGAATTCCATAAATCATCACATCAGTCGAAGCCAGTTTATTGGCCATCATTTGTATCTTTATTTTCTTCATCCGAAATAATTCTAATATGTGTGCTCTCCCCTGTATGTATGTGTATAAAACTACAATCAATCAATTGCTAAATACGTATTATCATCTACATACATCGACAGGAAGGAAATCCACTCTCTTTCTCATATACATACATTAGATTATCACCACATTGCCATTGATCATGATTGATGGATGCCACAGCTTAAGGCCTACACACATCCTTTAAGTAACAGTAACTCTTTCTTTATGCTCAGTGAATTGTGGAATTGAAGAATTTATAGAATCCCAATTCATTTGGTTCTCCGACTTGTGGAAGATAGAAAAAAAAAAGAAATAAGTACTAATGCCTTGGAATGAAGCGTTGGCACATTCCCTAATGAACCATCCTGACACCTTTATTACATTTTCTCTTATGAACCAAAAAAAAAAAAAAGGTGGATGACATTAGGGGGAAAGAAATACGGAAGAATTTGAACGTGTTTCTGTGTACCCTATTTATCTGAAAGGTTTCTCAATACATACGCACCCTTAAACTTTGTATGATTTGTCAATGTCAAAACGTCAACGGGCAATACCTCAAAATCAGGAATGTCCGTTTGAATTGTGTCATTACTAACAGGCACCACTGAGCCTCTTGTGGCTTCATATACCAGGTGGAGCAAAAGTCATCATCTTATCGAAAGATGTTGTAACTTTTGCAAATGGCGGCAAATGTCAATTCGTAACAATTATTCCGCGTTCTTTAGGAGTATAGCGTGTATACTCACAAATGTCAAAGTAGAATTGGCATTTGCCGCCATCTTCCGATATGATGATGACTTTTGGGCCATCTTGTACCATCGAAGGACATGGATTTAAGGATTGTTGTGTCAAGACACTTATGGCATTAGGAAGCCTTTACATTTCCTGTTTCGATAATAAAAGAGAGTAAGGTCGTGTAAAAGCTCGGTCGACAGTAAATAAGATCGGACTTAGAGTGGACCCTTGTGGGAGTTCTACTCTTACTCTGAATTTTGTAGTTAAACCGGATATTCATTCTGTTTACGATTTTGTGTTGACTTCTTAGTCAGCTTTAGTGGCTCCATTGACTTCAGGGAAAGATCCATCTCTGTTGGCATCTGACCCATTGTTGTGGCATACAACTAAATCCTGGTGGTTGAGGTTTTTCATACCAGCCATCGGACGAAGTATAGCTTTAAGCGAAGTTGTCTTTTCAAGCTGTCTGGGTCCAAAATATTCTGTGACTCCTTAGGCAGAAGCTCAGCAGATCTTGAGGCGATCCAAATACTTACTTTCAGAACTGAGGAGGAAAGAATCCGAATCCTTGCTGTCAAAAGTCCTATCAGTTCCGAGACATTTTCTAGACTTGGAAGGTGGGTTAATGGATTGATGGGACAAGAGAAATGTATACCCGTCACACTGAGGTCAATTGACCCATGGTGATGCCCTAAGGCATATGATTCCCATACTGGAGAGCCTATGAATAACTATGGATCTTGTCTCGAGACAAGTTTTTGAAGAGCTGACAGAAAGTCCTCTGAGAATGTGACATAGTGCTGGGGAGTGACACAGAAAGTGGGGAATACTCTCATACACATCCTCGTTGCTACAATCCCAGCACAGGTTGTCCTGGTTGTAACACAGGAATCGAGTCCAGTCCATCTCTCATATGCTGATCCTTCCCAGCTCACCAGGTTTTTTTTCTTCACTTCCCGGTAGAGTCTCCCACATTGTGCAACAGAGTCGAGAATCCACAGCTCTCTGCGACAGCGACTTCCAAGACTTCAATTTCACTTGGCTCTGATATCAGCCTGTGGTCAGACTGGATTTCCAGCTCTCGGTTTGGCTTAGCTAAAGAGTACTGCTTGCGGCTGATGTTTCTCTGAATCTTGGTTATAAGATTGACGCTTCCCACTAAAACTAGTCGTCACCATACAGTCGGTCTTCCGATATTGGTCCTACTACCGCCTTGAAGAGCCACATGATAAATTTAGGGTTTTTGCTCAATCTATCTATGAGGTTCCAGTTCCCTTGAATTTTAGCTGAACTAAGACTTCCTTTGCCATGATAACCCAAAGAAGGGGTGAAGAACCACACCGCACACAGAAACCTCATTAAAATCTACATTACAGCAGTGTTGCGGTCCCTTAATTTATTTTCAAAATGCTGCCATAGCCCTAACTTTCTCCAATGGCGAGGTCAATTCGCTTGCTATCTCCCTCGGCTCCCTGCGGTGTAAATGGCCAATTACAACAGGACATACCCTACGGCACAAAGGATGTAAAAGTAACTCCCGCTAACATTAATTCCGCCTCCATATCCTGATTACAATTACCAAGCACATTCCACTATCAAATATATATTTCTTCCACTGCCTGCGGACCCTATGTCCTGGTATCCCTCCTGTTTCAACAGCGCCCACATGGCTTCGCCAGAAAATAGAAAACTCTCTCGGCCTGTCTCCTTCATTCGTCTACGGCTGCAGAAATTGGGACGATGATAGCAGGAGATTACCACTTACTTCTCGCCATCGTCCTTTTTTTTCGATTCGCTTTTGTCTACACATTCCTTTCTTTCAGTTTCTTGGACGAAATGGAATGAAAGGACGGTCTAATTTGCCATCGAATTAATTGGTATTTTTTTTCACCACACCCCCTCCTCCAAGGACACGAGGGTTTCCCCCTTGACTCGGTTAAAACAAAAAAAAAAAAAAAAGTTATATTTTGGTAATTGCAAGGATCAAAAATAGAACAGTCCCCCCGGCGGCGGCCCGTCCCGCTTTACGAATGTCAATTAAGGGACATGCTTTGGTCGTAAATTTACAAAAGGATATACTAGGTACAAGTATACATTATTAATTGTTAAGTGTGGCCAAGAGGATAAAGATGTTTTGCGAAAGTTGTTTCGGCAAGATTGATGGGGGTTGGGAGACCGGGCGCTGGGATGGAACTCAATCTAATTGGATTCCTCCTGGTTGTAGGTTCTGATTGAGCTGTCACGAAACTTTCATAAGTCATTGAATATTTCAAGGACCTCAGCAGTGTATAGCGCAGCAGTAGCATGTGTCAGCAGCTGACACTCTTTTGTGAGTGAAATTTGTAATTCTCTCACTAAGATAGCTCGTCCTGGCATCTATTTTAGTGTGAAATCCAATTCACAGATAGATCCTAACACGTATTACCGTCAACTATCTCTTGTAATGGTAATCCAATGCCAGGATACCATTCGATTTCATCTCTAATGCTAATCACGATTCCTAAGACGAATACGAGGAGGACGTTCGAGGAAACGGAAAAAAAAGTGTAAAAAGGAAATTATTCCAAGCACGTAGTTTCTCGCCTCGAGTAAGAGCAAAAGGATATGCAATCGAAGTCAGCAAAAAAAAAGGGAAAAAATGCAATTTTAAGTGCAGAAAGTATTCCGATGATGTACACATCCTGCCGAAGTACCCACCATCAGTACCAACCACGAGCCAATGACACTTAAGTAGCATCCCGTTCGTTCGTATCCTTTATTATTCATGAAAGCTTTTTTTTTCATTTTTTTTCATGTCTCCTCCGATCCGTATGCTCCTGCCAGTGGCACACCCACTGCAGCGGCACGAGAGGAGTAAGTAGTTCTTTTGTATTCAACTTGCGTCAGCCGCCGCAGCAGTGTGTCCTGGGTGTCAGGATAATAAAATTGGAAAATTTTTAGTTTGATGGAGCTAATTAAATCTCTTTCTGGTGCAATTAATTTAGTGAAGGGGTTCTGCTGTGGCGGCTAATGATGGAGACAAATCGCATTACGCTGGAGGTAAACAGAGGCAAGCGTTATCCTTACTCGAGAGTCTGTAGTTTACTGCGTGTTTCTGGGGGTGTTCTCCCGACGCGTGTGTGTGTACGAGGATAATGAAAAGATATCGTTAGTTGTAAGTAGAGTAGGTAGTGTGGTGGATCATCAAGATTATCTGACAATCAACTTGACATCCTTGAGAGGGAGCCGTCGAGTGGTTTCATGAATATTCAATTAAGTTCTTCCTTCGGGTTCATACGATGGATTGTCCTTTTTTTTCGACTGTTCCCCTGCTCGCCTGTTCGCCTTAGATCTACCAGGCGATATGAATTGAGTGATTGCGATTTTTAATCGGATAAGCTTACCAGGGATTCGAGGGTAATGTCACGAAAAGGATTGTGTCGCAACGCATATTAAAGTTTCATAATCAGGGGAGACATTGTTGCTTCTTCAAGGAACTGTTACTGTTGGGGGGTGTTCGTATTTGTTTATCCTTTGTGTGGTAAAGAAGGTGTTATGGGAATGTAAACTGGGGCCTAGGATTGACTGTTTTACGAACTTTAGGTACAGAAAATCTTTCTGTCAGTTCTTTATAAGGACGAGGACGAGGCGACTAACAGGCTGGCCTGGTCTTGAAGGCATAACATTGTTGAAAGTACTCCAGGGTTGCTATACAGCAAGCCACTGAGTATCCCATGCTAGACTGCTCAACCTAAAATTTTGATAGGTGCATTTCCTTTTGAAATGATTTGCTTTTTGGCCAAAATTGGATGGACTTGACCATGAGTGAGATGTGGTTCCAACAAGATGGTGCCACATGCTACACAGCTGGTCAAACAATTGATCGGTAATCGTGTAATCTTTAGAAATGATCCATTCTACTGAACCTCTCTCATGCGTTGAATGACTTTTGATGGTGCTACGTTGAGTTGTTAATTTATGACAACAAGCCGACGATAACGATAGAGGAGGCCAGGAACAATATGGAACAGAAAATTGGCAACCTTCCTGCCGACATGTGTGGAAGAGTAATGGAAAGTTGGCTCCAAAGAATCAATTGCTAGAATTTTCATTTGAAAACGACTTTGTCTTCATTCTTATGGGCAAGTGAATGTCCCAAAGTCTAAATCATCCTATTTCCGCTCCTTTCTTCAGTTTCCCCTATTTGCCCCAAACCACGATGGGAGAGGAGACATCTAGCGACATAGATTCTTCATTTGAAGCCGAGTTTGTCTTCATTCTTGTTTGGAATATACCCCATTGGCTTTCGAATGCATTCACAGTGAATGCCCCAAAGTGTCAATGGAATAGATACTGAGATTCAAAATTGTTATGTCCTTATTGAAAAGCCCTCTAGGTATCCACTGAAACTGTGAAGCCACATTCTTTTACAAAACGTTAGGCAGTATCTGAGTATCTTATTCGTTCATTGTCCATGCAAACACAATCTGGTAAGCCATGTCACATTGAAGCTAAAAACTTTTCTCGAAAGTTGACACGCAAAACACAAGTCTGACAAGTTCTCTCTGTCAAACATGCAACTCTCTCTCTCTCTCTCTCTCTCTGTGTAGCGTCAATAAGCCTCCTATGTTCCACCAGTCGACACAAGCAATTATACAACGACTCGAGTCAGTTAGTCACCCTAAGTAGCCCTCACGAGTAGACATAGACGTACACAGGCGAACAAGACATCCCCCGCAACTGTTAGATTCAACCTCGATATCTGTTAGGGCAAAAACCTAAGCATCCTCCTCCTCCTCCTCCTCCTCCCCCATCTAAGCTACTTGTGTTCAGCAAAAGGACAAAAAAAAAAATAAAAAAGAAACAGAAAACCCAATCCACAACCCATTATCCTGGCAAACTTGACATGAGAACTACACCAGCTGACTGCAATGCTTGTCTGTACCGTTGTACATGTTACATTCTGATGTTAGTCACACACATATGTCCAAATCCGAATCCCCATGCTCCTGTACAGATACACTGTAAAATATTCTAGCTTCAGTTTCAACCATTGTGTGTGTCTGTGTTTGTGTGTGTTATCTGCCTTATCCTTGGGAAATGCTCCAAAGGAAGAAGCAATTCTGGCGAAAGAAAGCGCAAAAAACGAGAAAAAAAAAACAGCAACCGACAGCAAAAAAGTCCCTGAAAAGCGCTCAGGGTATATAATGTGAGGACGAAATAAAAAAGTCGTTACAATAATAAAATATATCAGCAGGACGACCGACCGACAGAACGAAGTGATTACTCCTGGGGTAAGGCTAAGGAGGCCAAAGCGACGGTGGCAGTGGCGGCGTAGGACATGAATGAATGGAGCTGACACAAATATATCTGCAATGAATGTGATTTCCATTAAATGTGGGTTTTTTCCTTTTCATTTTATTTATATTTATTTGTTCATCCAAAATGTGGCTTTGAAGAGAAAAAAAACGTATACTATGTATGATTTGTGCTCGGAAATATGTTTGGTCATGGAATTTGGGGCTTCGTCGCGTATAGCGGTCGGGTGTGTGAAATGTGTTGCTATTGTCGGAACGTTTAGGAATAAACAAGTTTAATAGACCCTTAAGCGAAACAATAAGCTTTTTATACCGTCACGTGGGTTGCTGTTGATTTCTTTATTCATTGCAGTAAAGTGGATGAATTGAAAATTTCGGGCCACTTTATCACAAAGGTGGTGGAGAGTGTGTCTGTTCAAATGGGCGCCCCCTCGACTGTGTTATGTTACTGCAATGCAAATGGTTTTTATTACCGTGAAGGCGCATTGAAGGACTCTCAGCAACGGCTACATAGCACCTTCTCACATTAGGCGGGGTTACTGACACGACTGTCGAGTGCCCAGCAGTTCAAAACTGCGAGGATTAGGTGGGTGTGTTCCACTTACAAAGGATTTTTTACTGAGAGTCTCCCATTTTGTTTTTTTTTTGTATAAAATGTCCGTCACGGAAGCGTCTGTACGAGAGTATAGGCAAAACCAGGGGATATGTCATATAAAGTCTCAGGTTTATTGCCATAGGTACACCATAGTCTTGTCACATCTTCAACGAGAAAAAGTCGAGAAGCATCGAAGCACACGATAATGGCTGCACGACGTCTGAACTTCGATTTCATTGCCAGGTGTACAGCATGTAGCGCCATCTTTCAATTCACTCCAAGAACAGTAAGTCAAAATCGTTTGATTACGATCTACATGACTGTGTTGACAGCATAATTGTACAAAAACTTTTGGGCCAATGACTCACAGATGAGTTGAAACGTCAAACAAAACGCTGCCAACTTCACATGCAGCCGGAAAATTATATTGAAATGATGGGGCGTGTCACTTGAAAAACTATTTAGTTCTTGCAAGAAATGAACATGTCTGTGCAGTCATACGTGTTGACTACAGTGATCTACAAAGTCCTTAGTATGACCGATGACTAGGTAGTTCGTAGTCCGAACACGAGACTAAGTTTGATTATGAGTTTCGATGACGAATGCTGCTACACAGATCTTTCGGGCAATAGCCACCGACTTCAAGTGCACGTATGACATTCATTATAGCCATTCCCATATTGGGCGTAAGCCTGAAGTTCCATCTTAAGTGACGCATAGGTTTCAGAAAGGGCGTTTTCGGAAACGTCATCTGCATCAAATTGCTTTCTTGAAGACGCCAGTGGACAAAGTTATGTATTCGAAATTATCATCAGAACAGAACTGCATTAGCATATTGTTTGATAATGCAGTTTGCTTTGAGCCAGGTGTTCATAAACGTCATTTGGTGTTTAGTAGAGCAGTCGTACATGCTAAAAAGAAATTTTGACAGTTACGTGATGGTTTATTCATTTGCTTCATGGATTGACGGTTATTTGCAAGAGCATATGACTTTCCTTTGAGGTTTCCGAAAATATTCAAAGACATCTACTAAGATGTTAACACAGGACTGAGAACCTGATTTTTTTTTCGACATTTACTGGCGAGGCAGGAAGCGGAGAAAGTGATATGTCACCCCAACCTGCCACGTCACAAAAGGTTTGCAGAGAAATGTTTAGAAAGGACTATCAATCTGAATACGGAAATGTCAACAAAAAAATTCAATCTGTCAGTCCTGTGTAAACGGACTCAGAAGTGTTACACCTACACCTCAGAGATTTCAAACCCAAAAATAGGCTTGGTGCTGTTGTGGACTTTCAACTAACTCAATCCAGAGATGTCCTTTCTCTCCTCAGATCAATGTAGCCGTCTTCATTGTCAGTATTCTAGAAAATTACTCCCGCCGGGCAAAGATGGCGCTCCGTCCGCACATTACACACATCAAAGTTAGCAAACATATCTCCAGACCTTGGGTTGGGGTTGGATTATATCCAGCACTTCCCCGAGGTGCGAGGAAAAGTGCCTTGAGCATCTCCTCTGTGAATCTGTTGGAAAATATCTGAGAAGATACGACTCCCCATCCTCAAATTAAACTTCTCTTCATTTATTTCGGGGAGGCTCTACTTGACAGTTTTTCAGGAGGAACCAGCCGTACTACGTGACTATACCGGATGTCACTCGACTAAAACCACCTCGCATTACATTTTCCCCCTTTTTTTGTCAAATGTTGCTATTGTCATACTTTCTTGTTGCAGAACTTTACCCAAATCCCCTAACTAACACTCTATTTCTTTCATTTTCTTGGTGACAGAGCTCACATAAGATTAAGTTCAGTTCTGTCTTTCTCGAAGTACATCCTTTGTGTGTATGGGAGGTTTAGACCCGAAACACCGCAGCACGAAATATCTATTTCTTTCATTTGCAATACTTGTATGTGTTATGGTAAAGTACTGTCGTAATTTACATGTAATAGTACAGGGCCTAGTCTTCATCCATGCGGCACTCCAATTATTTTTTACACATATGGCTCATTCTCATCATGAGCCGATACACGCTGATACTATTATTTTCTGGGAGTAGTGCTGAATCAGTCCGAGATTTGTAAGCCCCAAAACCAATGATGAGGTCCCTGACCTTAAGCCTTAATGACCTCCTTGCTGTCCTACCCAATGTGGGTCTATTTGAAGACTTAATCCTTCGACTCACACAGCAATGTAACATTGACCTACGCCCAGTGAAAGAGCACAAAATTCCTCTGCGAATTCCTATAGCAAATATCCTCAAATCTCATCCTTGCACGCTCCCACCGAACATTATCCTCGATAAAGACGACAAAGATGACTGTGTGATACAAATGTCAGTCGTTTTGTTAATATTTACCGAAAAGCTTTATGAGACAGCAGGTCACCCTGCTGCACAGAAAGACCTGAACTACATTGTAGTTACATCAAAGTAGAACTCAGTAGTCAGTTGGGAACTGACACAGTTTACACAGACTGTGTAACAACTGGCAAGCTTCAGCCGCCGCCGAACGACAGAGTTCTAGGACAACAAGGATAAATGGTTGTATCATGTCGTTTTGCAGAAAAAACAACCAAACTAGATGTAAATGTCTGCAAGAAATCCAGAGGGAAAGTGTTCAAGGATGTTTTTGGATTCAGTCAAGGATAACTACAACAACAGCATGACATCAAAGATACGTCCTCACCCACGTTCGCATATTCCCCTTGTAATTAGCTAATATATTCGTTTCGACATTTTTACCACCTCCTACCACCATCCCACATTGGCCATCAGATGTCATCCGTCCCATACCCCGCAGGATTCTTCCTTCAAAAAAAAAAAAAAAAAAAACAAGAAGAAGTGGAAGCACTTCCTTATTTCCCAAACTTTAACGTCAATTTCTTCTTCTCTAAGTTGCCAAGCAATTTTTGTAATTTGAATTTCTCATGCGATGATAAGCATTTTCCGCTGACTTTTGTTTTCGAATTCCCTCCTCGCAAAGGACATAACTTCCGAACAAAAAAAAGTACACAGCAACAGCAACAACAACACAGAAAAAAGGACACAAACAAAAAGTCGACAAAAAAGTCGAAAAAAAAATAAAACAAAACTCAAGGATCGTACGCATCCTTTTAACCAAAACTGAAATTTATGAGTCGTTCTTCTTTGTCTCCCCCCTCGACCATCCCCTCTCTTAGGAAGAAAGAATTGGGTCCTTGGTTCCGCTTGATGGATGATGTTGCGCCACCACAGACACACACATCCTCCCTCCTGCTTTATACCCACAATGGCATTTCAGAAAATCGTCCTCTCATGCAGCACACATCGGTTTCTGTTATTTGTGTTCAAAAATACAATATTTCTGGTATTTCCCAGCCAACAACTAATATCTCCCGGAACTTTCATTCCCTACCCGAAGGTTAGGTGCACTGCTCTCCGCAGAGTATCCTTGTACGAGTAGAAATGCCATGTGTTGTCGCTGGTAGATACTGATTTTATTTATGCCAACCATTTTGCATAATATACCGGCGGCGGCTCATGGGGTTGGGGGTCTAACTGGGCACAGGACAAATATAAAAAAGAAAGAAATATCAAAGTACCACAAGGATATCTCGAAGATATCACTCACTTTTCTCGTTAAATATTATTTCGTACGAAACTTTGCCGGCTACTGTCCGGGGGGAAATGCATAAATTTTGTGGGCGGAATTGGAATTTAAATTAAAAAAAAATCAAAAAAAAAAATAACAAGGGCTTTCAGGGGGGTGGTAGGATGGCTGGTGAGATTGGAATTCAATTGGGACTTTCAGCATTTTTTTCGTAGGCTTGGTCATTCAATTTCACGATATCTCGTGAGGTGAGTGTTTGACGTTTTGTCCAAATGCTATGTCACGCGGAAGGGTAGCTTACAAAAAATGACAAGAAAAACAAGAGTGGACCTAGAAGTGACCCCTGTGGTAACCCATTGTGTCTATCTGGTTGTGGTTGTCGGACCATCTGAGATGAATACTTAGAGGTGTCTACCATGAATGCACTCCGTGTAGTGCTTTCTGTTCGAAAGAGCTCCGGCGATGACCCTGTTTAAGGTCCCTTTAACATATACGAGTTGAAGAAGAATGAATAGGCTCTATGGGCATCTGACAGAGGAATCGCGAAGGCATTCAGCGAACTCTGGAGATTTAAGCTTGTAGCAGTGTTCAGTTTCAGTTTCTGCAATATCTTGTACCCTTCTATCCTGAGATCTTGCTTACAAGATGCTAGAATACCTTCCTTACGCTCCAGGATAAATGTACCGACGTTTCAAGAGCAGGCAGACTATATCATTCAAAAGCGACGAAAACGCTATCAGGCAGGCTGAACGATTCAACATAGACGACGATAGTCAAATTGCCCGTCTATCTGACCAAAGTCAAGTGAGGAGAGCAATATCTAGGCCGAGTTCTGGAGATGACTTGATAGAGAGCATACACCAAGTTTGGTCAGAGGAGTTACTAGTCTGAGTCTACTAGAGGTACTAGTCTCTTGGAGTTCTAGTTCTAATCAGCTCCTATCAGTGTGTGTTCACATTGATTCTCATGACTTCTTTGTCGATTATAAGGCTGCATATGACAGCATCTACAGAGACAAGCTGTATGGAATCCTACCAAAGTCAAGTGCATATGCAGGATGACGAGAGAGAATGCTCGGTGCTCCATCAAGACTGACAAGGCACACTTTTTCAAAAGTCTGTTCAAGTAAAGGGTGACCAGATAAGAAAGATAGGAAAACATATTTAAATAAAACAACAACGGTGTGAGATATAAAATTGATTCTGGCTTTATTTTGAAGCCACATTCATGCCATTATGTGTGGAATGGCAAATCATTCAAATGGCCGCCTCAGCTACGCGGACAGAGCTCCAAGCGGTCGGTCCAATTTTTGATGACTAGATACAATATGTGCGTTATTCCGTCTCGAATATTGGCCTCGAGCTCGTCCAAAGTACTTGGCTTGTTGGCATAGACTAAGGACTTGACGTAGCCTTAGAGAATGTAATCGAGTGGTGTCAAGCGGCATGATCATGGTGGCCAATTGATGAACGTCGCAATATCTCTCCTTCACAATTTCGAGCGTTGCGGCGCTTGTATAGCATATAGCGCCTTCTTCTTGGAACTACATCACGGATATATCGGTGCTGTCAAGCTTTGGCCACAGAATGTCGGTTAACATTGCTCTATACCTGAGATTTGACGGTAATGGTGTCTCCTTCTTTATTTTCGATGATCCCGCCATGCCATAAGCCGCACCATACCGTCAATCTTTGTGGATGCATGGATGCTTGGTCGAACACTTGTGACGGCAATTCTGCTTGTTGACATAGCCCCTGAGCCAAAAATGTCAATCGTTCGAGAAGATGATTTTTTGGACAACATTTCCAGCGCCCTCACAGCGTTGTCTATGGTCGTCATGCACAGAGAATCAGAATATCTGGTCTAGACTGTGTCACAAGATACTTAGAGTCAGGATGTGCGTCCCTGGTTCTGTGGCGTATGTGCAACTAATTTTTTGTGTTGAACAATTTTTTGGTTTCTATTTCACGTGGCGAGGCCACAGTTGAGCTCGTAATATGCCTAGGAGATACAAACCCAGAATATCTGGTCTGGATTTTGTCACAAGAAGGTTGCACAATCTTCTACGGTTGTAGGCCCAAATCCAATCGCAAAATAAGCCGGATTGACTCTCTGGCGATGCCCAATTCAGCTGAGCGCCACCGAATCGCAATTTCTGGGTCTTCTTTGATACTGGGCGATACGGCAGCTAAGTTTTCTTCTTCTAAACCTTCAAACACTCAACACTTAAGCCATGATGACGATCGACATCACGTCGAATATCACGTTGCGTATTCCCAACTGTGCCGGACTTTCGAATTTCTGCACGCTCGGCAGGGATGAAATGGCAAATCTTACTGAAGATTTTGACAGCTAGGTGTCACTGGTAACTTTGACAGCTGCTGAAACATAACAATTGGAAAAAGTGTCCTTTGCTATCTGGTCACCCTTTCCTTCCTTTACTCCTTGAAAACGAGTGCTCTTGAGTAAGTACTCTGGAGGGTGACTGCTCAAACAATATATTTTCCAAGCCTTATCCCCCAACTCGATAGCTGTCCATGGCGATGTTGTGTCCCATTCTAGTTACAAAAGGGCATCAAGTGAACTCAAAGGGTTAATAAAAATTGACGGGACACATCCCAGACTTCTCCTGTTTTCTATAACGTTCCACCACAAGCTTTTTATCATGCTGTCTGCCCTCATTCTGACGTGTCAATGCCTTTACTTTGAGCCTCACATCTTTTCAAAGGTCGAAGGTCCCCACCGCACAATTCATATGCCCCTTCGGCCTTGAGCATGAGTTCTATTCGTTTGTGGTTAGCATTACGAGTTCGTCTGGCTATAATCCTTTCTGGGTCTAGCAATGAATTTCATTTCCAAAGAACGCAATTGTACCAAATTTCGGGACACATTTGCATTAATTGAAACCACAATTTGAACAGAAGAAAGGATGTTAACGACGTCTGGCAATGGCTAGCAGTGTTTGAAAACAACTCCCCGTCCTTAGCCAAAACCATAAAGAAACTCACAGCCTCGAACTCGAACTCGGATTCATTCTCTTTGACAAAGTTTTACGGAGAATGACTGGCAAAGTATACCCCCACTCCCAGGACACTTTAATCCAAATTGATTCTCCTTTCAAAAAAAAAAAAAAAAAATATGACACAACCCAGCCCAGGGATATGTGGAATTTCATATGAAAAGTTATGCCCAAGCATCAATCAATTTTCGTCAAAAAATCAGAAAAAAAAGAGAAATTCGCCATAAAAATCCGACGGAAATGACGATACAATTTGTTGTTGTCATCATAAAATTTTCATTCGTCATTATCTCCTCAAAGCACATGTACGGCAAAGTGTTTTCGATTAGGCGCCATAACCCTGCGCACACATCCTGCCAGGACACCCCTCCAACACTTGATGGGGAATTCCAATTTAATATCGCAGCACAAAAAAAAAAAACAGACACACAAACCAGGATAACAGCAAGGACAAGGAAAAATCACATCCTTGTGTGGTGGCACAGATGCTGCTGCTACCACTGTTGCTGTTGCTGTTGCGATGACAGTTCTTCAGAGGGTCATCAAGAGTGTACCTACAGAACCAAGTGCTGTACACATAAGGATCCACTCACTCACTCATTCATCCATTTTTCCACTAAATGAGCCACACCACCGAGCCACTAAGCCGGCACTGGTGTGTTTGGGTATTCAGCAAAATGTCGCCGTCAATGGCGTACTTAAGAGCATTGATTTCGTTGCTAAAGCTGTTAGCATGTCGTACATACGCCACATGACACACCGGATGGTACATAGTACGTACATATGTGCAGACGTTAATGTGGGCCAAAGGAAATCAAAAGGCGATAGAATGGCGAAAGGATAATGAGAAAAGCGTTCAATACCACAGGGAGCAGCGGCAGCTGTCTAGCATGTGGTGTGCGCCATCTGTGTCTGGGGCGGATGGCTGGATGGGTGGATGGAGCGAGTTGCGAAATTGGAAAATTAGCAGCCAAGTTCGGGAATTAAATGTGCCAATTCAGGGATGTGCCATGAAGAGATTTATTGACTGCGTGGAGGGAGAGATATGTGGGCGTCTATCAAGTGTGTGTCCAGAGAGTTATTGCCATAACTGACAAAGTAATCGAGTGTGCGCAAGTGGAGAGCTGTGATTCCAAGGAAATATGGGGGAAAATAAAAGTGAGGCTGCAACCGAAAAATGTATGCCGGAATGGGGCTCCTAGGAGCCCCTCGAGGGAGATACTGAGATCTTGAATGTCCCCTCTCGTGGCTCAATTCGCACTATAAATTCTGTTTCTGTGCATCGTAGGCACATCCGAGCTCGGCTGCAGCTTCGGTGAGTCTGAGAAAAATGCAAAATTTTTTCACCGAAAAATGTATGCGGGGATGGGTTTCCTAGGAGCCCCTCGAGGGAGATACTGAGATCTTGAATGTCCCCTCTCGTGGCTCAATTCGCACTATAAATTCTGTTTCTGTGCATCGTAGGCACATCCGAGCTCGGCTGCAGCTTCGGTGAGTCTGAGAAAAATGCAAAATTTTTTGACTGAAAAATGTATGAAGGAATGGGTCTCCTAGGAGCCCCTCGAGGGAGATACTGAGATCTTGAATGTTCCCTCTCGTGGCTCAATTCGAGCTAGGAATTCTGTTTCTGTGCATCGTAAGCACATCCGAGCTCGGCTGCAGCTTCGGTGAGTCTGAGAAAAATGCAAAATTTTTTGACCGAAAAATGTATGCCGGAATGGGGCTCCTAGGAGCCCCTCGAGGGAGATACTGAGATCTTGAATGTCCCCTCTCGTGGCTCAATTCGAGCTAGGAATTCTGTTTCTGTGCATCTTAGGCACAACCGAGCTCGGCTGCAGCTTCGATGAGTCTGAGAAAAATGCAAAATTTTTTCTCCGAAAAATGTATGAAGGAATGGGTCTCCTAGGAGCCCCCCGAGGGAGATACTGAGATCTTGAATGTCCCCTCTCGTGGCTCAATTCGAGCTAGGAATTCTGTTTCTGTGCATCGTAAGCACATCCGAGCTCGGCTGCAGCTTCGGTGAGTCTGAGAAAAATGCAAAAATTTTTCACCGAAAAATGTATGCCGGAATGGGGCTCCTAGGAGCCCCTCGAGGGAGATACTGAGATCTTGAATGTCCCCTCTCGTGGCTCAATTCGCACTATAAATTCTGTTTCTGTGCATCGTAGGCACATCCGAGCTCGGCTGCAGCTTCGGTGAGTCTGAGAAAAATGCAAAATTTTTTGACCGAAAAATGTATGAAGGAATGGGTCTCCTAGGAGCCCCTCGAGGGAGATACTGAGATCTTGAATGTTCCCTCTCGTGGCTCAATTCGAGCTAGGAATTCTGTTTCTGTGCATCGTAAGCACATCCGAGCTCGGCTGCAGCTTCGGTGAGTCTGAGAAAAATGCAAAATTTTTTCACCGAAAAATGTATGCCGGAATGGGGCTCCTAGGAGCCCCTCGAGGGAGATACTGAGATCTTGAATGTCCCCTCTCGTGGCTCAATTCGAGCTAGGAATTCTGTTTCTGTGCATCTTAGGCACAACCGAGCTCGGCTGCAGCTTCGGTGAGTCTGAGAAAAATGCAAAATTTTTTGACCGAAAAATGTATGAAGGAATGGGTTACCTAGGAGCCCCTCGAGGGAGATACTGAGATCTTGAATGTCCCCTCTCGTGGCTCAATTCGCACTATAAATTCTGTTTCTGTGCATCGTAGGCACATCCGAGCTCGGCTGCAGCTTCGATGAGTCTGAGAAAAATGCAAAATTTTTTCTCCGAAAAATGTATGAAGGAATGGGTCTCCTAGGAGCCCCCCGAGGGAGATACTGAGATCTTGAATGTCCCCTCTCGTGGCTCAATTCGCACTATAAATTCTGTTTCTGTGCATCGTAGGCACATCCGAGCTCGGCTGCAGCTTCGGTGAGTCTGAGAAAAATTTAAATTTTTTTCACCGAAAAGTGTGTGAAGGAATGGGTCTCCTAGGAGCCCTCGAGGGAGGTACTGAGATCTAGAGTGTCCCTTCTCGTGGCTCAATTCGAGCCAGGAATTCTGTTTCTGTGCATCTTAGGCACAACCGAGCTCGGCTGCAGCTTCGGTGAGTCTGAGAAAAATGCAAAATTTTTTCACCGAAAAGTGTATGAAGGAATGGGTCTCCTAGGAGCCCCCCGAGGGAGATACTGAGATCTTGAATGTCCCCTCTCGTGGCTCAATTCGCACTATAAATTCTGTTTCTGTGCATCGTAGGCACATCCGAGCTCGGCTGCAGCTTCGGTGAGTCTGAGAAAAATTTAAATTTTTTTCACCGAAAAGTGTGTGAAGGAATGGGTCTCCTAGGAGCCCTCGAGGGAGGTACTGAGATCTAGAGTGTCCCTTCTCGTGGCTCAATTCGAGCCAGGAATTCTGTTTCTGTGCATCTTAGGCACAACCGAGCTCGGCTGCAGCTTCGGTGAGTCTGAGAAAAATGCAAAATTTTTTCACCGAAAAGTGTGTGAAGGAATGGGTCTCCTAGGAGCCCCTCGAGGGAGGTACTGAGATCTAGAGTGTCCCCTCTCGTGGCTCAATTCGAGGTAGGAATTCTGTTTCTGTGCATCATAAGCACATCCGAGCTCGGCTGCAGCTTCGGTGAGTCTGAGAAAAATGCAAAATTTTTTCACCGAAAAATGAATGCCGGGATGGGGCTCCTAGGAGCTTCTCGAGGGAGATTTTAAGATCTTGACTCTCCCCTCTCGTGGCTCAATTCGAGGTAGGAATTCTGTTTCTGTGCATCATAAGCACATCCGAGCTCGGCTGCAGCTTCGGTGAGTCTGAGAAAAATGCAAAATTTTTTCACCGAAAAATGTATGCCGGAATGGGGCTCCTAGGAGCCCCTCGAGGGAGATACTGAGATCTTGAATGTCCCCTCTCGTGGCTCAATTCGAGCTAGGAATTCTGTTTCTGTGCATCGTAGGCACATCCGAGCTCGGCTGCAGCTTCGGTGAGTCTGAGAAAAATTTAAATTTTTTTCACCGAAAAGTGTGTGAAGGAATGGGTCTCCTAGGAGCCCTCGAGGGAGGTACTGAGATCTAGAGTGTCCCTTCTCGTGGCTCAATTCGAGCCAGGAATTCTGTTTCTGTGCATCTTAGGCACAACCGAGCTCGGCTGCAGCTTCGGTGAGTCTGAGAAAAATGCAAAATTTTTTCTCCGAAAAATGTATGAAGGAATGGGTCTCCTAGGAGCCCCTCGAGGGAGATACTGAGATCTTGAATGTCCCCTCTCGTGGCTCAGTTCGAGCTAGGAATTCTGTTTCTGTGCATCGTAAGCACATCCGAGCTCGGCTGCAGCTTCGGTGAGTCTGAGAAAAATTTAAATTTTTTTCACCGAAAAGTGTGTGAAGGAATGGGTCTCCTAGGAGCCCCTCGAGGGAGATACTGAGATCTTGAATGTCCCTTCTCGTGGCTCAATTCGAGCCAGGAGTTCTGTTTCTGTGCATCTTAGGCACAACCGAGCTCGGCTGCAGCTTCGGTGAGTCTGAGAAAAATTTAAATTTTTTTCACCGAAAAGTGTGTGAAGGAATTGGTCTCCTAGGAGCCCCTCGAGGGAGATACTGAGATCTTGAATGTCCCCTCTCGTGGCTCAGTTCGAGCTAGGAATTCTGTTTCTGTGCATCGTAAGCACATCCGAGCTCGGCTGCAGCTTCGGTGAGTCTGAGAAAAATTTAAATTTTTTTCACCGAAAAGTGTGTGAAGGAATGGGTCTCCTAGGAGCCCCTCGAGGGAGATACTGAGATCTTGAATGTCCCTTCTCGTGGCTCAATTCGAGCCAGGAGTTCTGTTTCTGTGCATCTTAGGCACAACCGAGCTCGGCTGCAGCTTCGGTGAGTCTGAGAAAAATGCAAAATTTTTTCACCGAAAAGTGTGTGAAGGAATGGGTCTCCTAGGAGCCCCTCGAGGGAGGTACTGAGATCTAGAGTGTCCCCTCTCGTGGCTCAATTCGAGGTAGGAATTCTGTTTCTGTGCATCTTAGGCACAACCGAGCTCGGCTGCAGCTTCGGTGAGTCTGAGAAAAATTTAAATTTTTTTCACCGAAAAGTGTGTGAGGAATGGGTTTCCTAGGAGCCCCTCGAGGGAGATACTGAGATCTTGAATGTCCCTTCTCGTGGCTCAATTCGAGCCAGGAGTTCTGTTTCTGTGCATCTTAGGCACAACCGAGCTCGGCTGCAGCTTCGGTGAGTCTGAGAAAAATGCAAAATTTTTTCACCGAAAAGTGTGTGAAGGAATGGGTCTCCTAGGAGCCCCTCGAGAGAGGTACTGAGATCTAGAGTGTCCCCTCTCGTGGCTCAATTCGAGGTAGGAATTCTGTTTCTGTGCATCATAAGCACATCCGAGCTCGGCTGCAGCTTCGGTGAGTCTGAGAAAAATGCAAAATTTTTTCACCGAAAAATGAATGCCGGGATGGGGCTCCTAGGAGCTTCTCGAGGGAGATTTTAAGATCTTGACTCTCCCCTCTCGTGGCTCAATTCGAGGTAGGAATTCTGTTTCTGTGCATCATAAGCACATCCGAGCTCGGCTGCAGCTTCGGTGAGTCTGAGAAAAATGCAAAATTTTTTGACCGAAAAATGTATGCCGGAATGGGGCCCCTAGGAGCCCCTCGAGGGAGATACTGAGATCTTGAATGTCCCCTCTCGTGGCTCAATTCGAGCTAGGAATTCTGTTTCTGTGCATCTTAGGCACAACCGAGCTCGGCTGCAGCTTCGGTGAGTCTGAGAAAAATGCAAAATTTTTTCACCGAAAAGTGTGTGAAGGAATGGGTCTCCTAGGAGCCCCTCGAGGGAGGTACTGAGATCTAGAGTGTCCCTTCTCGTGGCTCAATTCGAGGTAGGAATTCTGTTTCTGTGCATCATAAGCACATCCGAGCTCGGCTGCAGCTTCGGTGAGTCTGAGAAAAATGCAAAATTTTTTCACCGAAAAATGAATGCCGGGATGGGGCTCCTAGGAGCTTCTCGAGGGAGATTTTAAGATCTTGACTCTCCCCTCTCGTGGCTCAATTCGAGGTAGGAATTCTGTTTCTGTGCATCATAAGCACATCCGAGCTCGGCTGCAGCTTCGGTGAGTCTGAGAAAAATGCAAAATTTTTTGACCGAAAAATGTATGCCGGAATGGGGCCCCTAGGAGCCCCTCGAGGGAGATACTGAGATCTTGAATGTCCCCTCTCGTGGCTCAATTCGAGCTAGGAATTCTGTTTTTGTGCATCTTAGGCACAACCGAGCTCGGCTGCAGCTTCGGTGAGTCTGAGAAAAATGCAAAATTTTTTCACCGAAAAGTGTGTGAAGGAATGGGTCTCCTAGGAGCCCCTCGAGAGAGGTACTGAGATCTAGAGTGTCCCCTCTCGTGGCTCAATTCGAGGTAGGAATTCTGTTTCTGTGCATCATAAGCACATCCGAGCTCGGCTGCAGCTTCGGTGAGTCTGAGAAAAATGCAAAATTTTTTGACCGAAAAATGTATGCCGGAATGGGGCCCCTAGGAGCCCCTCGAGGGAGATACTGAGATCTTGAATGTCCCCTCTCGTGGCTCAATTCGAGCTAGGAATTCTGTTTCTGTGCATCTTAGGCACAACCGAGCTCGGCTGCAGCTTCGGTGAGTCTGAGAAAAATGCAAAATTTTTTCTCCGAAAAATGTATGCCGGAATGGGGTTCCTAGGAGCCCCTCGAGGGAGATACTGAGATCTTGAATGTCCCCTCTCGTTGCTCAATTCGAGCTAGGAATTCTGTTTCTGTGCATCTTAGGCACAACCGAGCTCGGCTGCAGCTTCGGTGAGTCTGAGAAAAATTTAAATTTTTTTCACCGAAAAGTGTGTGAAGGAATGGGTTTCCTAGGAGCCCCTCGAGGGAGATACTGAGATCTTGAATGTCCCCTCTCGTGGCTCAATTCGAGCTAGGAATTCTGTTTCTGTGCATCGTAGGCACATCCGAGCTCGGCTGCAGCTTCGATGAGTCTGAGAAAAATGCAAAATTTTTTCTCCGAAAAATGTATGAAGGAATGGGGTTCCTAGGAGCCCCTCGAGGGAGATACTGAGATCTTGAATGTCCCCTCTCGTTGCTCAATTCGAGCTAGGAATTCTGTTTCTGTGCATCTTAGGCACAACCGAGCTCGGCTGCAGCTTCGGTGAGTCTGAGAAAAATGCAAAATTTTTTGACCGAAAAATGTATGCCGGAATGGGGTTCCTAGGAGCCCCTCGAGGGAGATACTGAGATCTTGAATGTCCCCTCTCGTGGCTCAATTCGAGCCAGGAATTCTGTTTCTGTGCATCTTAGACACAACCGAGCTCGGCTGCAGCTTCGATGAGTCTGAGAAAAATGCAAAATTTTTTGACCGAAAAATGTATGCCGGAATGGGGTTCCTAGGAGCCCCTCGAGGGAGATACTGAGATCTTGAATGTCCCCTCTCGTGGCTCAGTTCGAGCTAGGAATTCTGTTTCTGTGCATCGTAAGCACATCCGAGCTCGGCTGCAGTTTCGGTGAGTCTGAGAAAAATGCAAAATTTTTTCACCGAAAAATGTATGAAGGGTTGCGTATACGCCACCGACAAATTCTGCCGTCCTATCTTTTTAGGACCTTGTTCTTTTCACTATTCTTGTGACTCACTTGCTTTACTAGCGAGAGTATGGCTCTCATGAGAAAGATACTTGAACGAAGAGTACCCTGCAATCACAGCATTTAGCTCCCAGGTAGTCATACCTCAGCTGCAAGAGCAAGAGGATCACGGTAACATCAGTTTGTATCAGTGATGTCCTTGTCATACAGAACTTCCCTCCTACAATAGTCTGACAAAAGTCGACAAGCAAATCGTTTGTGTCAACTGAGCACAAATATTGCATCCATCGATCCCAAATCCAATCCAAACACTCCTGCAGGACGACTGATTTTCAATTCATTTCTTTCTGGTTTTGAAAGGACCACCCCCTCCCTCCAGCATCAAAGCACCAAAGGCCATTTGCTTTGTTTCGTTTCGAAGGACTAAGCATCCATTACTAATCTCAAACGAGTGATCCGACCAACAAAGGCCTTTGAAAGCTCCTGCACTTTCCTGTCGTCCAAAAATTTCAGGAAGCACAACAGGACCACTCCCCGCCCAGTGGTCATTCCTAGGATGTGTGCCATCAAAGGCCTCTGAACACTAGACATTGTTTACCTCTTCCTAATTCCATTTCGGTCTCGTCCTTACACAGCCCCAGAGAAACCATTTGGACAGTAAAACTTCCTATTTATCCTTGTAACGTCTATTTGTTTTCGAGTTTAAAAGAAAAAAAGAAAGAATTTGCTAACAAAAAATCAACAAACAATAGCAAAGGACATTGAGAGAGCACAGGACATTGTTGGTCAAGATTTTTTCACTAATTAACGACCGAGCAGCAGAGCAGCGGAGGATGCATAAGGATATGCGCTGTAGGCAGCAGCGTATGGCGAGGCAACATATGGGCTGGCAACATAGGGTGATGCAACCAATGGTGAGCTGTAGGCGGCAGCGGTGTATGGCGAGGCAGCAATCAACGGCGATGAGTAGGCCGAGTAGGCAGCGACTGGAGCCACAATACCTGGCTTAGCAGCAGCCAATGCGACGACAGCCATCAAGCACAAAGCGAACTGTAACAGAGACGCAGAGAGTTAGTCCTGACCCTGGTGGCCTGGTGGCGAATGTGGCCATTTCGGAGGAAACTTACGAATTTGAACATCTTGATTGGTTTTCTGTTTCTTTGGACGATTCAAAGTGGAACTGATACCTTCTCCGGCCAGCCCGTGGGCTTATATACCACCTGAGTTCGATCAAGTGCACTGCCCATGGCACGTCCGACCACCGAAGGTAAGAGACAATTATCCCCACCCGCATGGGCTGTTGTCAACCGAAAAAGCCACTTGTAACGTCCGTAGGTTCGTCGACACTCAAATGGCAGTCGCTTTGCAGGAAATTTGTGGAAATAATTGAAGTTAATCCAAACTAAAAGAAAATATCGCTTGATTTACGACTTACACCAGTGACTTACTTTCGGTTTCGCGCTTTGGGCCCAATAAGGCTGGCTACCGGCCGACCGCCTCCACCAGACCCCTTGGCTGACAGTGCCAAGAGCATGCGGTCGTTCTATGAATACGAAATGCGATTTAGTCAATCGAACAGTCGTCGGCCGGGTAAACAGGCATCCCGGCCATGGTGGAGCTGTGGATTAATTAATCCACGATTTGGTGGATGTTTTGATTGATTGTCGAGTTATGGTGGGCGGTTGGGCCGGGTTAATTGGGTAACAAAGCGTCTAGAATGTTATACAAGTGTCGAATGCGTGGCGGCGGAATGTCATGAGCATTAGGCATTCATGGCAGGAGGAAGCGATAACTGAGCGTTATGAAGGTCAAGGTGAAATGAACTGAAAGCGATTGATGCAGTTGATGGCGTTGTTCTGTGGCCAGTGGCCTTAGTGGACAGTGGAAGCATGATGGGGAAATGTATTGAATTCTAATGAATCCAATGCAGAGAAATTCTGGAACTACCTGTGCATCTACTACTAAGCGTACTAAGACCCAGCAGATGATCTTAGTGAAGAGTAACCAACGCTAGACCCATTTCTAATGTATTCCAGCTTGTAACCTAGAGAACCAAGTTGAAACCGGTTATAAGGAGCATTAGAACTGTCTTAATCAAGAAATGTTGCAGCAGTGCACATACCTAAAGCTGGAAGGAGAAATCTGTAAGACCCAGTGGCATTCGTGCCGATTACATCCTTAAGGTCATGGAAACAATGATCGATCCTTATATCAGAAATACTGCCTCAATGGAACGACCATCCACATGAGTCAGGTAAATCGACAGTAACATCCTTGCACCATCCTGTTGGGCAAAGAAATCACACTATGTGTGCCTTTTTCGAAATCCCCGACGCCTTTAGAATTGCTGCCGATGTTAGACAGCTGACAGATAGATATGGTCTATGCCCAGCAGCAGAATCATCTGGGTCTCCGTTCAAAACTTTAAAGCTTACTTCAGACTTTTCAGGAAAAATTAGGATTGCCCCGCCACTAGCAGAAAGATAACAATCTACACATCGCTCGTAAGGTAGGAAAGGCCAAATAAAGCCTCCTCACGCTCTGTCCTACAAAGGGCATACAAAGACTGGTCTGTGTAGGTATTACGGGTGCAATGCTTAGCTTCGGTCTCAAAGACTTCTTCCATCTTCCAAGCAGAGTTTCGTACTATCGAGCTCTATGTCAAACAATGTTCCAGAAGAAGCCTCCGCAGATGACATATGAATCTTAACGCTGTCATGTCCTCTGACCTAGAATCTAAGCTGGTTTCAAAGCTTTCTACAGCTAGCTCTATACCAAAGCTCATCACCCCAATTATCCTTTAAATAAACTTATCCGGGTTACCCCTCGGCCTTTGACCTTTTTTTTTCATGAGTTTTACGCCTCTATTTCCGGGTTAAGTCCGGTTTTGGGACTTCGGATTAATTTTAATATTTACAGGGAAGTCTACTCTCTAAACTCAGTCCTTACAACGTCTACAGCCAGACGTTTACGATAATCCTTTGAACGCAAAAAGGTCCCGCAGGGTTTGCGAAAACCTGATCATTTCAGGGATAGGGTACCTGACTTGTAGTGTGTTTAACACGGCATAGAAGTTTCTCGTTTTTGCCGTGTCCTGGTAATCTGCGAGGTTATGTGCCAGATGTGCCAGATTCGGGATGGCTTTTACTCTTTCTTGAGTCACGATCTGTTTCTGTGAGAAATAGTCCGGGACTCCAGGAGTTGTCACTTGTCAATGATAACTAAACCAGGTATATGCCGTCACAATGAAGAGGGAGGAGTCTACCTCAGCTCTGCTATGAACTCTGACAACACAAATTCAGAAGTCAAACGAAGAGTCACTCTAGTCAATCTCCATTTCTTCGAGCTAAGAAGGCAATTGCGTAGCAAGTCCTTGTCGAGGAACACCAAGGAGACTCAATGTAAGACTCATTATCCCAGTCATGCCCTATGCCACCGAGGCATGAAAACCTATGAAAATTTCCTTACTTATTTCAAACATAAAACTCTTCGGTCCCATTACTGTTGACGGACTTTGAAGGAGGAAATTTAAAAGCGAAATCTACAAGCTAAGATGTTTAGGACATGAACAGAGAATGTGGATCCACGTTCGGACCCGAAGTCTTTGTGATTTCATCCCGGAGGCCGGAGGGACCTCGCAGTAGAAAAAGACCTCAATTAACTAGAGGCAGTTAGCCAAAAACTACCCTAACTGCCTGTCCTTGCTTTATCGCGTTTTTTTTCAAACGGTTCTGCTGCGAAATAATGAATCGCATTCTGCTTCTCAAATATTTTCCTTACAACATTCTCTGGTACTTCTTTCCCGAGCCTATTTTCGGATGTACCATCAAGTAAAGGGATTCCTTGCTACACCTTTTCGTCTCATAAAAATCCACAAACATTCAAAACCAATGTGGATTGATCCAACTCATTCCTTGGTGTTTAACTCAGAAGGCAATCACAATAAGCGAAGCTCCGAACCATTTGTTTTCTACTTGCCAAGTCTAGATGGCCCCACCACCAGGGATCACCTAAAAGCCCACTTCAGTCGCATCTACTCTTCAAGGCACAAAAAGACAAAATATTTCGTTTGGACGCGAGTCCTTTTTTTTTTATTTTTTTTAGTCCTGCATCGACATTGAATCAAATCCTTCTTCGGTTTCAGCTAAAGTTCTTAACGAACGAGCACCGAACCGGCAGCATATGGGTAGGCAGAGTAGGCGGCATATGGAGAAGCCACGTAGGACGAAGCTACATAAGGTGAAGCAGCAACGTATGGTGAAGCGTAGGCAGCAGTGTAGGCAGCGGTGTATGGCGAGGCGACCAATGGAGAAGAGTAGGCTACAATACCGGGCTTAGCAGCAGCAACGGCGAACACAGCCAAGAAGCACAGAGCGAACTGTAAAAAGTGAACAAATTAGTGGAATCCTTGGAGTCCTGTGATCGTTTGACTTACGAATTTGAACATATTGATGGATTTTTGGTTGGTTTTCGGTTGACTTCAGGAGAACTCTGAGTTGAAACTGATAATCGTTCCCAGATACACTCCCACTTTATATAGTCACTTCAAGTGCTGCGCACACTGAATGGCGTTCCCTTGGCACGTCCGCTGGTCGTCATTATGATTTCGGGGTTTGATTTGATTTTTAATTGAACTTTATTTTAATTTGTTTGCACATTTAAGGAACGTACTCATAATTAGTTTGAATAAGCAATTCGAACTTGATGTCTGAGCTTTGTGTTGACTCTGAGGGTCACTTCGTGCACCTGGAAGTCTCAATACGTTTATGTGTGTTTCTCTAAGGCACGGGTAACGACGTGCCAAGGGCATGGGGTCGGTGCTACAGGCAAACAACTATATAAAGTGGCAGTGTAACGACAATCAATTATCAGTTTCAACTCAGAGTTCTCCTGAAGTCAACCGAAAACCAACCAAAAATCCATCAATATGTTCAAATTCGTAAGTTGAGCGCTAAGGACTCAGAACAAGGATTACAAGGATCTAACTTCCATATTTTCTATTTCTAGTTCGCTCTGTGCTTCTTGGCTGTGTTCGCTGTTGCTGCTGCTAAGCCCGGTATTGTAGCCTACTCTTCTCCATTGGTCGCCTCGCCATACACCGCTGCCTACACTGCTGCCTACGCTTCACCATACGTTGCTGCTTCCCCTTATGTAGCTTCGTCCTACGTGGCTTCTCCATATGCCGCCTACTCTGCCTACCCATATGCTGCCGGTTCGGTTCTCGTTCGTTAAGAACTTTAGCTGACGCCAAAGAAGGATTTGATTCAATGTCGATGCAGGACTAAAAAAAATAAAAAAAAAAGGACTCAGGTCCGAACGAAATATTTCTGTTTTGTCTTTATTGTAACTTGAAGAGCAGAAATGACCTGTGACTCAAGTGCGCCATCTAGGCTTGTCAAGTAGAAAACATCCTCAGTTGGTTCGGAGCTTCGCTTCTGAGTTAAATACCAAAGAATGAGGTGGATCAATCCACATTGGTTTTGAATGTTTGGGGATTTTTGTGACCCGGCATCCAAAGGAGACTGTTCTACTAGTTTAGAGGATGTAGTGAGTGATACACTAGTCTTGACAGCTGCCTGATTGTGAATAAGGATGCCTACTGTGTTAAGAGGTATGGTGGTTTGCTTAAGTATAAGTCATGCTCTTCGTACCGCGATAACTTCCGCCTGGAAGACACTGTATGAGTGAGGAAGCCAGTGAGGCATGGAAGTGTTGAAGGAATCAGTGGAGAGGCCACAGTTCATTTTTGAAAATCATTGTTTCGAGCTCATTTTCCCACTATGGCCTGACCGTCATTTGTTGAGCTCCTCGCAGCTTGAGAAAATGGCTGCCACATTTCGTCGTGACAGATACAGGATGCAGTTGTGACCATACGTTTTGATATACCAGGATCCTCTTAATCTTAACCTGAATATGAAGGTCGAGTAATGAAAGGTTCAGTATCACGTTTAAAGCTTCTGTAGGGTATGTCCTCGTGGCGATGAAGTTGATAAGGTTTATGTTGTGGTCTTTCCTAACCGCAGTCCACAAGACTAGAGATTCTTAGAAAAGTATGGGACGGTGTACATGAAAAAAACCTTCTTCATGCGAATTCCCCACGTCTTACCGAAGGTTTTGTTGCAAGCATAGGCTTTCTTTAGCCGATGTTCCACGTTGAGTTTCCAGCTAAGTTTTGGATTTGTTGGTTTGTTGTTCTCCTGTTGGAAATTTTCGGGTATAAGAGAGAAGTCCACGTCTGTAGCTCCCAGCTAGGCCTCCCGGTAGTGAGCGGAAGGTTTAAGGTTCGATTTCCATGTAAAATCAAGATTTTCTCTAAGCCTTCTCTTTCCAATTTTGCCCAGACTTGAGCTTTGGATAAGTTTTGGAAGTTCTAATTAAGGACTGATGAATCCAGCTTAAGGTCTTAATAGACTCTTACCGTCTAGTCTAGATAGAGTTTGTGGAGTCCATAGAGTTGGGAGCTACTCAACAATCTAGACACGACTTTTTAAGGTAACCTTCTTGTCTGAAGGGGTCAGGGGGGAAAGTTTAAGCCTGTACGGCTATGTCTTCTGCCCAACATACCTCTAATAAAGGCACACTTTGCCTGAGGTGACAACAAAAACCGAAAGATAGCTTTACCACAAAGAATTCCCCCAGATCGGACCCTTAAGGCTCAACGCTACACCTGACTTGGAAGGAAAACGTGTCAGAAACGATAAGGAACTCATTCACAGCCTTCTATAGATGCAGCAAAATCTTTGGTAAAAAAAATGTGGGGCTTAAGTCTGCCATCTAGATGTACACAGCAGCAACTTATCTTATCTAGGACCACAACCACCCAACCAAGCTACAGAAAAACACACAAGTTTCGTTCAATCATTATCCTTTCCTTTATTATGCGAGTCTCCGTCAACAAATCCAAATAATTCCCCGATCACCATTCATCACGAGAGAGCGTGGTGTCCTTAACGAACCAAAACGGAACCAGCTGCGTAGGGGTATGCAGAGTAGGCAGCATAGGGCGATGCTACATAGGGCGACGCTACATAGGGCGATGCTACATAGGGCGAGGCAGCAACATAAGGTGAAGCGTATGAAGCAGTATAAGCAGCGGCATATGGCGAAGCTACCAATGGCGCAGAGTATGCCACTGGAGCTACAATACCAGGCTTAGCAGCAGCAACGGCGAACACAGCCAAGAAGCACAGAGCGAACTAGAAATTGAAAATAACGATTAGCTCCTCGCAATCCTTGTCCATAGTCCTGGCATCCACTTACGAATTTGAACATGTTGCTGGAGGTTTAGTTGACTTCAGGAGAATTCTGAATTGAAACTGATAGTCGTTTGCCCACCGCCGAGCACTTTATATAGCCCCAGCTGAAGTTCACCACTCGACTGGTGTTCCCTTGGCACGTCGCCGCACTATTACGGCACAGACGCACATACGATGTGCTTGTAACGATTTCTTCATTGCAGTCACATACCAGTTACCGATGTTAGCTTCCTAATGTCGATGGTTAAATTAATTTACAATCACTCTCGTCATGCTTTTAGCGAATCCTCAAGCACCTAGCACACTTGCGCCATTAGAGAGATTCCCGAGATTCAAGGACATGCTCACCCTTATCGTCCTGTGTGTGTGGTGCGCGGATCCCATTTAATTGAACCAAATTGAGTACTCGTTGCGAGACTGCTTGTGTGGATTCTGGCAAAACAATGCCAGCGAGTGTGTGGTAATGAAGTTCGCATGTGGTGCGGGACTACTGAGTGGAATTACGTATTCCAAGCATGCAGCGCAGCGGCTGGAAAAAAAAGAAGAAACGAAAACAAACACAAAAGATACTCCAGAGATTCGAGCATCAGGGGCGACTCCTTTTCGTTTTTCATTTCGATTCTCCGAGGGGAGTAAGCCTTTCGTGATTGTTCGTTCCTTGACGTCAGAGGGATGGATGCACCATTCCATCGCACCAAGGATCTTTCAAGGTCGTGCGTCAGTAGTTGCTGTGATTCGCTGCCTTGGCCTTCAAGCGAATACTTCTGTGCCCAAGTTCCGGCACACAATGGTAATGAAAGACCCAATGAATTCCATTCTAGCCATAAATCTAGACCAAAACGAGTGCTTCACAACCACGCCACGAATTGGTATTCCATTAGCCGTGCATGCGAGCAGAAGTAATGTTCAAATAATTAGCATGGTTGAGGCGTTCAATGGCGCGACGTGACCGAAACAAGTTCGCTCTGGTGGTGGCTATAAAAAGCGTTTGAGTCTCGGGACAGATTATCAGTTTCAATTCAGAATTCTCCTGAAGTCAACCCAGAAACCAACCAAAACTCCAACAACATGTTCAAATTCGTAAGTCGCACCTGGACAAATGATACCGAAGCAAGGATTCACCTAAATTTTTGTTCTTTTCTTGTAGTTCGCTCTGTGCTTCTTGGCTATCTTCGCCGTGGTCGCTGCTAAGCCCGCTATTGTGGCTCCATTGGCCTACTCATCTCCTTTGGTGGCTTCGCCCTATGCTGCTGCTTATGCTTCACCCTATGTCGCTGCTTCGCCTTACGTAGCATCGCCCTATGTAGCATCGCCATATGCCGCCTACTCTGCCTACCCATATGCTGCCGGTTCGGTTTTGGTTCGTTAAGGATAACTCTCTGGTTGAAGGTGATCAGGCAATGATTTGGATTTGTTCTTAGCTCTTCTTAGTCGTCTTAGTCAAAAAAAAAAATGAATAAAAAAAAATCTCGTAACTAAAGAGAAATAAGTGTCAATCAATTATCCTTGTGTGTCCTTTGTAAGGACTTCCAGTAGCCACTGAGTGTGTGGTGGTTTGTTGTTGCTCATTTGGGTTTTACCCTCGATTTGTGTTCTTATAATCCAGTGTCCCGCCTGCGATCTAAATGCAAATCCACAGCTGTCAAGGCGAACAGGTCCTGTTCTGGTCTAATTCTGGATGGAAACCAGTCACTGTCGGACGCCAGAGAGGCAAATCCTGATGGGAATTCTTCGTAGCGCAGGACATTTTCGGGCAAAAATTGGTTTCGGTTTGCAATCCTACCGATTCGGAGGATTCAGTTGCCATTTGGTTTTGGCTTACTCTAGTGTCTTCCCACATGAGTCTGAGTCGGAAATGGACTGTAATCCAGTCAAGCGTCTGTTACTGGTGTCTCTGTGGTGCCTTGTGTGTTGCACGGCTTAGCCTCGCGTTAGGTGTTAGTTTGATTTCCAAGTGGTGATGCGTTTTGCCTTTCCAGCTAAATAAATGCGCCACAACAAGCTAGTCTTCCAAGCTAGCTAGGTACGCTGTGACTGTAAGTACTCCTTTGGAAGCAATGAAGAAAAATTGCATCCGGCTTTGTTAAGAAAGTGATGTAAGTACCAAGACAGCAAGTAAGTAGTGGTCCACACCCCGGTATCGTCTGGTGGACGGCTAACTCATCTTAGTCGGTTGCAAGGTTCGACTTGGATTTGCATCAGTGGAACACTTAGAATGACCCTGACACCTACAGCATACAAGTGCCGGTTCACCTACTCGACTGTAGGCTATATCTCAGTGGACAGGACACTCCTAGATTATTAACAATTTTGAATTCCTCTACGTACTTCCCGCATCCCCTCAAGGCTTGACTGGGATGGGAACTTGCGGGTCCAAAACACGGACTCCATCACGGTTTCTTTTCCGGCGTCTTCCAGGCGGAGATCATGGCGACCAATGAGACCTTGTCGCGACTGAGATACATAAGGATAGTCAAGCCGAGAGCAAATCCTTGGTATTCTTCACATTCAACTGAAAAGTTACCCCTGTCACTTGTCTCTTAACAGCCCAAGCTGGATCAGAAAGGCTCCAACTGTCTCATCAGATAGAAGATGACGCTCATAGCAATCATAATAGCATTACGGGACGGTGCGCTGTATACTTAACTCCTGCTGGCTTCTAGCATCTCAGATCCAAGTGGTGTCAGACAGGACTTTGACTGGTTCAATGTGGCCTGCTAATGTGGCCTTCCATGGCAACCTACCTACACAATGAGTGTCCTTTATAAATACTTTGAACATTGCTTCTCATTGAAGGCCAAAGACGTTGTGTCAGAGTCCAAGGTCTGTGGAGGGAAGTCAATGTTAGCTGAGGGCGATATAGCCTTCCCTTTCAACTGTACACCAACTAGTCTCATCTGCTTGGCTGCCCAAAAAGACACGCATCGCTCTAGCAGATATCACCTATTCCTAAACGCATTCGCTTTAATACCTCGAGGAACATAGAACGCCAACGATGCATACCGGCCATCTAGTTCGGATTTCTTCGAACTTCTTGCCTCGAGCTCTTTCCTAGCTCGATTCCTCCTCAACTGTTCTGCACAATGTGTGCCTAAGGCGTCCCGCTGTTCTGATGAAGAACTATGTCCAGTACCTCTCCATATTCTCCAAAAACCGTGTTGAGCACTGGCAAGATCATGTCCGATAATTTCTGCAACTCGGGAGATGTTATGCTGCCAGATCCCGCTGATGTGCACATAAGGTTTGAAGCTGTCAATTAGAGGGCTTAGTCCACACTTCCCTGATGTTTCTAATATTTCATACTGAGCTTCTCTCTCTCATTCCCGATTGAATTCGATGATACTTGACTTTCTTCAAGGAGTCTACGCTTTAAACTCCGAGCTCAACTCTTATATTGATGGAACCATGCATTACGGTGTCACTTGTCCTTGAAGTTGGAGACTAGTGTAGCTAAACTTAAGACAAATGTTGAGTTGATATTGAGGAATGGAATGGCTTGCTGAAATCATCAGCTTTCTGGAGCTCCTTGAAGTGGCACTGGGTGCCTGGAGATCTACTATAGACTGGTTGCTATCTATAAGCCTTATAGTCGTCTGAAACTCGAATATGTCTCACATGTTAGGGAGAGACTTACTCATGAGCCAGTGGGAGTTAAAATACTCGTAAGCCACTCCTGTTAGAAGCGAACTTTAACCTTGTACCACTTGTTTCGTATTAAACGCCCGTTAATCTTGAGTCGATGTCGATTCTGGTTTCGACTCTTTGTTGAACTTATTTGGTCCGAACGTTGACCTCTACTTATATTTAAAAATACAGCCGTGTAGTCCGTTTTACCTTTTCATTTCCATTTCAAAACCTGCCTCCTATAATCAGACTCTCATTATTTTTTCTCTTCTTCTCTTTCCAGGTAAGCTCTCTTTGGGTTCTTTTCTACTTAAGTTTGGGGTAAGTGTTACTTCCAACGCATAGTTTCCCCAAATATCTTGAGGCATGTACATACATTCCTCTTCAAGGAGACTTTTTATAACATAACCGCACTGAAAAAACTCCAACAATTCTCCTCGATTAGTTAAGACCTCATCCATATAGCTATTGGATCGAAAATAACCACCTGAGTTTCAAACCATTAATGTCTCGCATTATTTAACTGCATACTCTGAGGCGTGAAACTGATGTGTAACCTAAAAATGAACGAAGAACCATTCAAGTAGTCCCCACTGCCTGTGTATCTCTTACTGAAACACGAGTAAACCGAAAAAATAGAAAAAATCCCTTAAAACAAGCGACAAATCAAACAACCACCCCTTTATTGTGTTCGTATGTGTCCTGCAATTCACAGATAAAGTGACTTCCATCTCCGGTAAATATTTGCGTCCACCATACAGGCAGGCAGAGACAAAAACTCCAACCAGACACTACCCGTTCAAGTGTAGCACTATTCACGAGGAAGCTTTTCCGCACTTTTGCTTCGCTGGCCAAACTCAATAAGTGCAACACTCCATGCGAACGCCACCGTCATTGGCGCCAACGACTCTATCTATCAGGGCAGGATGCGACCGCCGCGCCGTATGGTAATCCCCTTAACAAGAGCGATTGACTAAAAGATTCAAACGCCAGTCAGGCTACACATTCTGCGTTATCGCGTGTGCCTTGAACGGTTGGAAATAAAAATTACACAGCGAGGGTGTCCTGCACCACAAAAGGACCAGATGGGACACCATCGATGTATGGACTGTGGTCGGCGTGGCCTACGAAAGAACAGGACGACGCTTCGAAGCTAATTTGATGAAGTATTGTGTGCGGGACCTTAATCTGGGGTTTCCTGATGGATCAACGAGGTCTTTTAACCGAAGTGGAACCCATTCGAATTTGTTTTGTTACCCACAGTTTGAGCGACTCACAGATACACAATACATTCCACAAAACTATCACCTCTCATGAGACAGACACAAATTCGCTCACCTATTCCCCTGAAACACTCTCCTTTTCCGCCGAGAGAGACAGCGAGCGCAGAGAGCCGCATCTATTCCACCAAAATAATGAATGCAATCCACACAAACCCACACCAACGCAATCCAATTCAAAATGGAAAAAGCCGGTATTTCCTTACTATTTCCACCGCACGTGTGCCCGTCCCTTTCCGTCGCACGGGCCCAGCCAGCACTAGTTGTTTACGATAGTATAGTGGCGGACCATGTGTGCGAGTGGAACGCACGACTTGAATGAAATCCAATTGATTTTTTGTTTATAACGTGTCGGGGCGGGTGGCTGGTGCTCCGTTTGGGGTGGAAGTGGAATGCGAGCTGAGTCCGTTAGATTAGCTTTAAATGGACCAACTTTCCGGAAGGCAATGACGATGCGACGAGGATGCTTCCTCATCTTTTCCCTTTTCTGTGTTTGTTTTGGTTAGTTATTGATTTTTTACTTTTGGCATCGTCGTGTGCGGAGTGTGTGTACGTGAAGTTGTAATCCGTTGAAGGATTCAAGAGGAAAATGGATGCATTTCCTTTGTCGGAATGGCAGGGAGAGGGGGCCGTTGAGATTCTGCATTTAATTGATTGGAAAACTAACGATAGGATGATCATAATGGCTTTGGAAACAATGTTATCGGAGGAGAATACGGATTGGGAGATGCGCTTTGTCAGGACGGATATACCTAGTTGGGGATGAATATTTATAATCTTGTGCGTAGAAGGGGGAGGGGAGGCACACTCTGGTTAGACTTCCGCATGAGGTCATTGTACCCTCACCTGAGTTGGGTTTTCTGGGAATTCCAGGATTTTTGTAGTTCTGTGCGGGGCGGTGCTGTCAAGGATGAGATGAGAACCATTTTGATGAGATGCCCTCGATTAGTTCCAAGAATCAGACGTTGTTGTGGAAGACATATTGCCTGATCCGAGCAATGGAAATGATTCGGAGTGTCGTTGCCCTCTCCACAAGCGACGCAGACAAAGATTTCTCTTGAACGCAGAACACCCAGGGTGCTTAGCGAAAGGAGAGAGCCCCGTAGAAACAGCAAGATGCCGCTCTTACAAACGCTCGGGAGGATACGTTTAGTTCGCCAGTTGTCAATGAAGGCCCTAACCGAAGGCACAGGAATAGCAAACCGAGCTTCAGATCTTGAGAAATCATTCTCTGAGCCCTGCTTAGCAATCAATTCCAGTTTGACCTGCTATTCAGACAAGAGTTCAGGTTTGGGACCGAATTCGATGAGTTCTTGCAATATTTTGGGGGGTTCCAGGGTTAAGAAGGCTTTGAGCGCAGCCTGACTGTCACTATAGACGCGGATACTCCGACCACTCCGCCTATTCTTAACCAGTTAGTCAGTAGGATTAGAAAACCATAGAATTTTGCTTGAAAAAAAGGCACATGCTTGCCTACGTGAAGTGAAGTTTAGTGCTGGTAGTCTCCACGAAGACATCAGCACTAGGCTTTTGACTATGGAGTCATCTCTGAAGTTTCGATTTCAGCTCAATCTAGTCCTGAACACTGGGTTAGTCGACTCGATTCGTCGGCAAGCGTCCATTCATAGTTCGTCTTGTAGCTTATACTACTTAGTAGGAACCAAATCCTGGCCACAAAATTCCTCAAACCTGATCACTGAGAGAAAGTTCGGTACAATTCGACAAGCTCTTGGTCTTTTAGATTACTCGTCAGAGAGTACCGTGAGACCCCCTCCCAAAACCACTGTTCTTGTATTACTGGAACCTTTTTAGGCAGAGTAGGCTTGTGGACCATGTCATGATGGTAATGCCAAGCAGTGCATAGCCAATTTAGAACCCAAGAATGAATCGACAATATAGTATCTGAGCGGTCAAGCAAGAACTTCCTGCAAGACACAGACCTCAACTTCCTCCAACTTCTGTTTGACGAAAACTTTGAAACCCGAATCTTCTCTGAACCCGACTGGGAGAAGGATCTTGGATTTTGTTCAGAAGCACTACAATGGGTTTTATTACAGGCGTTCGCATCATCTATAGTAACCTCACCAAGTGAGGCTTCCTTGTCAACGAAATCTGCAAAAGGTGTAATAGCTTGTTGTCAGACCAAACTGAGTGCTCTGTCACAAGATCTGCCTGATAGCCTTCTCGTTGGAGTCAATGTCTACTTCCCTGTTCAGACTGTTAAGAGGTGTATAGATCTCAAAAAGGGCCCAAGGAGAGCTGGCCCAGGACCGACTGTGGCTTGAAAAATGCTGCTACCGTCCTTAAATCTGAAGGATAGGTGTGTATTTCGAGACTAGCTAGCGAGCCCTTTCTTCGTACAGGCTGTAGCGTCATACCACTCGTCTCTGGAGGAATTTTTTTTTGCGAAGCCCAGAATCCAGGTTCCACCCGGTTCGTCCTATCGATCCTGTTACTCCCAGACAGTCTGCTCACTGAATCCATGTCACTCTGTTAAGATGATGATATCTTCTCTGTGACGACTTCTCGGCAAAGGCCGTCCGCTGAGGATCAGTGTATCAGGATCCTAACCAAGTAAGACCAACATTTCATCAGGATCGACCTTAGAACTCGGCTGATAGTAGTTCTTTTAAAGACCCGAGTAAGGTACCTGTAACGCGTGCTCTATAAGTGTTTCAGTGGTCTTTCGATTCTTCCTATATAAGGCCATCTCTCTGGTCATTTCATTAACTGTCTTCTATTTCAAAGGAATTGGCTTTCTGTGTAGAATTCGAGATGTGCTGTGTAGGGTTCCCGCTAGGAATAGTAACGCACAGCTATCCGAACATTACAGAGATTCCCAGTTCTCTGGCCAGAAATGATTAGTTTCGCTTTAAGGATGAGAAAGGGCTTTAGTTTCGAACATTGCCTGACATTGTTTGATGGACAGGCTACGAGTAACTTACTCAGGCTTCGCACTCACTCACTTGAGAACCTGATCTAAGCTGTTGCATATAGGATAGCTCCCGAAGAATAAGACACAGCCTTGTGACTTAACTCTATTTACGTTACGGTGGTGAGTTAATCAGTATTCCATTCCATTCGGCTGCCTTCTCAGGACAATAAGAATACTGCTTCCCATCCTATGTCGTTCTCTCAGCGTCTCAAGTCGTAAAAATCCAAAGAAAGGGTTAAAAGGTGAAAGAAATTTTAATAAAACCACGTGAGCCAGGGTTGGATCCACCCTCATCCTCGGTAAAGGAATTTCTTAACAATTGACAACGTATTGGCGTCCTAACTGAATTTTTTCAAGCCTATCGGTCTGCAGAAGGGGAACCAATCAATTTCTGATTGACTGGCTCTTGCTCGAATCAAATGAAAGATCATGCTGCTGACATTCTGATGCCACAAGCATCATTGCAGTTCTCAAGAACATTCCAATCAGATTGGTAAAAGGGACATTTTTTGTCATATCCCGAGCTTTCTAGAAGATATGCTCCCGAGCGAGAGCTTCAAAGTTCAATCTTTCCCACAATATCGTCCAAAAAGGAGACTTTCCTTCATAAATTCAAAGCCATGACTTCGAAAAGTATAGGTTTTTGTACAGTTCAGTTTGCCTTAATTCTTTGTACAAAGAAACAAAACTATTTGTTGACATTTCTTGTGCTGCAGGACGATGAATATTAATTTTCCTTCTCCTTTCTAAGACTCAATTCTCATACAAAACTCATATTTTTCGTCACAAACTCTCAACCAACTTTTAATGGAACATTTCATCGTTTATGTTACAAAAACTGAAATCATTTTCTAAACTTAATTTTACTAAAATTAACAAACAAATCCAATTCTACAATCCACACAAGGCACTCGCGATTTGGCTTCACTTTTTTCGCTGACTCTCATGCGATTAAAGTCGCACGCATCGCCTTTTTTTCTTTATCTGAAAATACACCTGTATGCGTAACACAATCCACTGTCTGTCGCTCCCCCTCTAACACAATACAAACATCAGCTGAATCGTGCATGCCTTTCCGATTGTCAGTTCGATTGTGTTTCTCGTCTCCTGTGGGTGTTCTGCGCGGTCGGTTCCATCTGTCAGTGTTTCGCTGGGAAAATGTCAAAATCTACCAAAAAATAGAAAAAAAAACCCACTCACTCGGTTGTGTCGTTCCACAACTTTTGTTTTTCTTTATTTTTTCTGTTTCGTTCACAACTTGGAGTTCGCAAGTGATTCCCTCCGCGTCGTGGCTTCCCTTCTCTGTAAATCCCATCGCTCGCGCATCCAACTGTCACGCGTGATATAGTCCAACGAAACATCTGTAATCGGGTTGTGCTCCCTTGTAGTAGTAGTAGTAGTGGTGGTGGTGGGTGATTCCCGCCGCTCATGGTTGCCAAAGTCCCTCGGTTCTGGGAGGAAAAATTCCGCAAAAATTGTGAAAATAAGCAAAAAATGTTGTAAAAAGCCGGAAACACACCCAGACGTGTCCACTTTATCGCGCTTCCTCTCCGCATTCCGTAATCGCGCAATCGGAGTGCGATCACACCTCGAAAGTGCAAGTGATAGTGTGGCCGAGAAATACGAATAAATCGAAGGAAAGGTGAATCCCAGTGCGCGTAGCCCCCCATCTGTGTGGGGAGAGAGAAAAAAAATTGAATAAATCTTGCCGCAGCTTCCTTCCCGTTGCGAAAATTTTGTGGATTTTATCGACTTCAACTGGTTTTTGTGCTTCCATCCGGTCGGTCAGTGCTCCAGCTTGGCGGATCCAGTTCTCGTCGGAGTCTCGCTGGTGGATTACCCAAAAGGAAAGGAAAACTTTCGTCGGCAGCTGTAAATGTCAAGTAATTGTGAGATCTCCTTCTTTTTTATCGTAGTTTTGGCATCGTGACTTCGTGCCTCTCTTTCTAGCACACTGCCGCGCCAGCTCGGTGGACAGAGTGTGGTGTAATTCAAGTCTAGACGGAGGTTTTTTTCTTTTTTTTTTGATTTTTTCTCTCGTTTTAATGGTGCGACGACATTTTAGCATTTTCCTGGACCATCTTGACGTATGGAACACGAACACATCGGCGCTGGGGATGGTGGGTGGTGGGAGGTGGAACTAATTTTCCATCTGGAAGAGTAGTGGACTAATTAAGTGCGCGGTGGGGAGTTGCCAGTTGTGAGTTTGCATACGCTTTGGGGAGACTGTGACAGATGGCATTTGGCACTTGACAGCCGTTTTGACACTTGGTACCCATTTTGATGTCATTTTTAAAATGAGCCCTTCTGCACGGTTTTTAATAATCAGGAGGTTTGGAGGAGGAGTGATGCATGACAGGTTTTTGAGACAAAGTTTGATACTGACAGCAGCTCTATCCGTTCATTTTGTAAGTGGATTCGATATGACACCGAAGTCCTTTTTTCCAAGATTAGGAGTGTTCCTCATTGAGATTGTCATGGGGCACTGTCCTGGTGATAGCCCTGAACCCCAAGGAGTAACTCTGTATAGCGACCTTTTTGTTCGATAGGAACCAGGCAAAGATTTCTCTATCCTAACCCCCAACCTATACCTAGGACGTGTCTGGTAGAGATTCCACTTACCTCGACTCTTAGTGAAGCAAGTGACAAGAGAATCTGACATCATAGGGAGATGCCAGTCTGGTTTTTCTTTGTTGTGTTAGAAGCTCGCACATGGTCACTGGACCTACTTTCTTCGCAACGAAAACCGTGTATGTCCATGCCACGGATCCCAGGTGAAGGCTTTATCTCTCCGCATTTCTGTGGGTCGAGCAACAGATTAACAGAAGCGTCCTTGAGTAATGGAGTTCAATCTCGATTACGCGGAGATTTAGTGCTTTCGTTAGCTGAACCTGGAGTCAAATTTTTGTTTCTCTCATAAGTGTAGTGACTCCAAGCCATAAAAACCCTAGAACTACCCAAAGTATGGAGCTACAGGTTGACCACAAAGGTGTTAATCGCTCGGATGTCTCATATGGCTCCTAGTGTTAATGACCTTCAGACTGAAGTATACCCTTAGGACCACTTGAGCCAAGCCTTTATGAATAGCCTTGGATTGCTGGGTGAATATAGTCAGCTAAAGTCTTGCCCCTACGGATCAAATATTTGGCACCAATCCGATGCAAATGCCTATCCTTCAAGGTGGGCACTGCTAACGTAGAGTTTGCAGACAGTGGAGAAGGATGTCCGAGGGTTATGTCAAAACTGTTTCGTCCTTTCGGATAGCAACCCCTGAACCAGTGGCTTGTTCTTTTCGAACTGATTCGTTCCGAAACAAAAGATTCGTTCACCCTGCCACTTTCACCCAACTGGAAGGATTACAGTTGTCCTAATGCAAGTTAGCCTCTTCGGAGAGGCTCCAGGATGCAATTGTCAGGGAAGGCGAGGGGTAGAGATCCACAGTCTCAAATTCAAGTCAATTCAGACACACTTTCTTCCCATAGAGCTGAGATGCCACTTGTTGAGAGAGGTGTTGTTAGCCCTTGGTCCACAGAAATGGTTCTATCTAGTTGGCCGACTAGTTGGATCCTTCGTATAGCTCCATGTACGACTTGGGCAGTGATGAAGAAAAGGAATAGTATCCTCGTTGACCTCCTCATCTCCAGGATTTCCTCTCCTCTTGCATGATTCTGTCGGTCCTACACTTGTCAGAACAAGGCCCTCAGATTCTTGTGATCACACAAGTGTCCAAGGAGGACCATCTGATGTTTGCCTTCCTTCGTTTCTTCATTTCTGCTTCAAGCCTCCAAGTGAGTGCAAGGCCGGATGAACACCGAAGTGTTGGCTTGTTCTGATGTGGATTCCACACCTTTCCTGGCCGATTCGGGAGTATTCTCATTATTTGAAATATCTGGGTGTCCTGATACCCAACAGAATCCAATCTTGTACTGAGTTCCAAGAGCCGTAAGCCCTTCGTGACAGCAGCTAACAATCTGTCGATGAACAGGTGGAACCTTCCCGTCATATTGCTTTCAACGTAGTCTCACGGTCGGCTACTGTCTTACTACTAGGACCTCGGCTTGGAAAATACTGCCATTCGGTTCGGGATATGCCCAGTGGTTTCAAAAAGATGCCTGAGTCTGCGCTTACATCCCTCCGTGTGGGCCGACCGCTATTTCATTCTTCTCGTCTCGGAAAAGGGTCCGCGAAAGTTCTCTTGAAATCTAGACACGGGATCATGATCATTTGTCTTTCGTCTCCAACAATCTTGTGGACTTATGCTTAGGGGACTCAGAGCTACCGAGGCTTGAACGAGGGTATCTTGTGGAGACAGATTGCGTTCCGAAGTATGTGTAGATAGTTCTCTTCGTGCTTGTGGTGCAAATAAAAGCCAATCCCTGTATCTTAGGCAACCATAAGTCAGAATAGGTCTTACTATAGCCGAGTACATCCATTGGAAAACCTTGCTGCAAGTATAGAAGGATATAGTGGCCTTTTTCTTTATCAATGTTAGGTCTCCAGCTCAGTTTTCTTTGAAGTACGAGGCCTAGATGTCTAGGACTATCCGAGACTCTAAGGAAGGAACCACCTATAGGCAGAGGGTTCTAAAAGCTGTCGTCTTTCTCTTCATAGTCTGAGTATGACTTCAATGCTTTAAAGGTTCCTGAGTCCAGGGTTTACTTTAGTCGGTGAAGCTACCTTACATTCACATTCAGATCCATGTTCGAAGCTTGTAGTTGCTTTGTCTTGCGTTCTTTTCCCTCGTTCTGGCTTCCATCGTGTTGTCATGACTTTAGCGAGTGGCTGGGTACTCCGATAGCATCTTTTGCTTTCTCAAGACTTTGACAGTCGAATGGCTTGGCAACAGTTTGCCTGTTGGTTCTTTCGACGACATGTCCATGTGAACCGACCCACAACCGGCCTCGGTATATCGTCGAAGTGTACAGTCGATGTGTCAAGTCCTGTCCTCAGATAAGTCCCCCCACTTACGAGTAATTAGAACATTATTGTTCTTTGCTTTGTTTCTTGTGTCAAAAACTTTATGCGTACGACTCTCCAGAACCCGCTCTGCATCCATCATGCGAGTATCTCTGTGCAAACACAAGCAGTGTCTCCGAAGTCAACAAAATCCAGCCAACAACGACAGCGACAACGAAGACGACGTTGAATCCAAATGGAACTCGTCCTCCCTCTGCCTTCTGCTGGATGTTGTGTTGTGTTTAACTTTGGTAACAAAGTTCAGCTATTATTATCAAGAAAGAACAACACTGTGTGCGTGTGTGTGTTTTGCAACTTTAACCTTTCGTTCCTCCATTCCACTCGACTGTTTGCATCTTTTTCCCTTATCAGCACTTTTAGCCAAAGTTCCCTCCGAGTGCACACAAGCTGTGAGCTAATTTAAGAACGCACTGTCGACACGTACACAGCCACGCAGAGGAGCTGAGATCTGCCAACTTGGAGGCTCCAAATGTATCTAGATACAACTGTATGGTGAACTTTTCCTTTCGAATGCTAATTGATTGTTGCAACACGTTTGGGGATACATACTCCATGTTGCTACGATTGGATGGCGCCACGTCAATTGGCTTCGCGTTGTCGTCCTCAGCGAGTTTTGACAGGCGAGATGCCGTCTTCAGAGGCTCCATCGGCAGTCGGGAACGAAAATTTCGACGAAAACCACTCAAAACATTGGCAAAACCTCGTTGGCAGTCGGTGTCCACTTGGTAATCACCCGCGCGCCCTAGATTCCGCTGACACACTAGGCGTACGTGTCGGCGGCGGCGGTGGTGGTGTGCGTTTTGTATAGGACGTGGTCCCGCACTCTGCCTGGAACCACCTCGTGGCAAGCTCTGTATCTGTAGATACTATTCGTCTCGCAACGCAATCGTACAAAAGTTCGGTGAACTCTTCTTTTTTTTTTTTGGTTTTCTGTTGTTTTCTTGTTCATCTCTGTTGTTGACGCCACAGTTGTGTTGTTGTTGTTGCTGGTTGGGGCGGGGGGGGAAAGTGGAGGGGAGAGTGGAGTATCTGAGCAATTTTGGTTTTATTTGCTTTGCGTACGCGTACTCTGTGCTCTGTGCTGTGTACTGTGTGCGCTGGTCTGGTCAAAGGAGCGAATCGTGTTGGGAATAAAGTTTCATTTTGGATTTATTTTTCTGTGTCGTTGTTTTTTTTGGATTAAAGTAGATTTTATTGCGTGTAACTCGTTTAACGCACTGTTTAGCGCAAATTGTGAGAAATCGCTTGGCAGTCGGCTGTATTTCACTTTTTTACGGATTCGATACGTTGAAGTTGATAAACTTTTGTTATTCGTTCAACGACTGCGAATGGGACACGACATGTGAGCTGGATGTCTCACATACCAGAGGGAGGGAGTGGAGCAGCAAAAAAAACAAGACAAAGGGTGTGAAGTCAATGGAGTATCCCCCGGGGGTTAGCTTCAGACAAAGGAGATCGATCCTTATCACGCTTTGGATAGAGCTTCGTGTGTAAGAAGGGCTCGCCTCGGTGGGCAGTTGAGTAATAGGCTGAGGAAGTATCTACAACATTCCTGATTGGGTCAAGTTAGTGTCACCCATTAGGCAGATAAGCCAGTCCATTTGGATCTCTGTGGGACTTGGAATGGACAACGTATGACAAGTTCCTCGTAAAGCTTTGTGTGAACGTCCATTCTAGAGACAGCCAATCTAGCGTCGTAGTATATCCTGCTACAAGGAGGGTAGCACAGAGAGGTGTTACTTTTTCTGAACGTGTGGCCCTGTATTCATGCCAAGATGATTTCTATTTCCTCCTCGTGCCTTTGTAGCTTTTGGAATAATCCTTGTGAGGTATCAGACAGGTCGTGTTCTCCTCCTTTAGTAGCACAAAACCTGGAAACAATCCAGATACTGGTGGGACTCTGAAAGATGCTATCCAGAGACCCGACGATGCCCGAGTTTCATCAGGAATTCTAGTGACTCGTAGCGGAAAAGTTGACACACACTTTCCAGGATGTGCCAGCCCCGTAGATTCCATAAGGAATGGGCACTCAGACACTACTTGTCTGTCGATAGAGGAGGAGGTAGCGAATCTCATTATATGGAAGAATTTACGTTGGGCTATTATGTCATTCGGACCATTCAAGGTGCCTGGTCTGACCAGCTATGGTTCAGAAAGTCCCAGCAAAGGGCAGAGTCAGGCCAGATGTTGAACTACATACCAGCAGTGTCAAGTCAAGTTGAGGGTCATTTTCATACCGAAATCAGGTAAATCAAGTCCCTCCCAAGCCACAGAGTACAGACCCATTAGTCTCTCGTCCTTCCTTCTTAAGATACTGAGAGAGAGGCCTCTGGATACAAGTATGCATCAGAGGCAACGGTCGGTTGAGTGGTCTGTGCATGGTCTTGGTCTCGACATCCCTGATGAATCGGATGGCATTCTCTGTTCCCTGGGCTTTGATACACCGTTCGAAGAAATATACCCGGAATGGGAGGATTGGGAGAAGAAAGCTGTGTCTCTACAAATTGAGATTACATTGGCAATGGGTGCATGGCCTGTATACTCTAGAGACATAGACTTCAGGATACATGTACTGTAATCCAAGCAGAATTTTTAGCTTAAGGCACCAGAATCCAACATCATTAAACCTGAAATAATCAGGATTTGCCGCACAAAGTTCAGGACATTATGTACGCCGAACCGTGTCAGATTATCCTGCGTACCTGGACTGGACGAACTTAGCCAAAGCAACACAGTTAGAGGTGCGTAAAACCAGCGATCTGTGTGGCTAAGAACATGGCTGACTTAAGATGATTTAACTTAGAAGGACATAGAGTGTCTACTGAAGAAGGTCCAGTCCCTCTGTATCCAGTCCCTGTGATGTAGTTTTGACAAGTTTTTCTACAGATACAACGCTTTCGTACTTGGTTCCATAGATTCAGTAATATTCCTCAGTCATTTTTCTTTCGTCAGTCTTGACACTCATCTAGATAACCCATTTCAAGCCTAAATGTACGAACTCTGTAGTGGTGGACGTCTAGTCCCTTCCATTAAATGCTTCTTTAACGACTGAAAAAAAGCAAAGAAAGCGCCTGGGATACTCCCACAACCAGTTCAATACTGTGGAGCTCGGCTTGAAAGATGGAAAGAAGCATTCGTTAAGCTACCGTTCATCTAAACTTGACTAACCTAAGGTCAAGCATTTCTCGTGGTTATCCAGTTCGTGCCATTCGTGTATCAAACCTTGGTGGTAAGTGGTTCAATGTCGCTTTACAAACACACACTCAAGCCAACCACATAAAGGGTTGTTACACGGCCCTTCGCCAACTGGATCTACAACTCTTCCATAAGTCCCAGAAGCCTGACTTAAGTGAGTGCTTGAGAAAGTGGTTTCTCTTGCGTGTGCTTCCAGTAAGAGTTATCATATCATTTGCTATACCGGCGATAATGAAGTCGCAGCAAGTCACTAAGAAAGTCTTCAGATAGTTCCTTAAACTGGCTCATCTAAACTACCAAGCCAGGCTTATGAATCGTTGAATTAAGTCACAGTGCAGCTCAATGCAGATGTCGAATACAGAGACATCCAAACCACATTATGTGTATAACTAAACATTTCCGTCAAACTAGGCTTTATAATCTGCTAAGCCTGGCTTATGTATTACCAGACTTACCATGACTATCAGATCATGAAACAAGCAACTGTATCAGAAGAGGATCTAACTATGGACAGAATACATCCAATTTAGTTCCGGGAATCATCCGAATTTTGCTACTTGTTGAACCTTGCAACTAAGCTCGGTTTGATCGCACTTAACTTGTTGTTTTTCCAAAGACATTTCGACTTAGTTTCAGTTGGTATTCCGGACCAAAGTGTGGTTTATTTGTCCTCGAGTTGCAATTGAACTCAAGTGGAAAGATACTTCGTACCAAAGCGAGAGCAAGGAAAAATCTTCGAAGAAATGCTCAAAACCTTCAGATTCTCTGTTTCTCTGGATGAACAGCATGACATACCTGCCTCTGTTTCTTTCAAAAGATGTGACTCTGATGAAACTTGCACACATCTGGATCATCAAAAGCTATCACATTTGCATTTCTAGTTCATAGATTCGATCAACATAGCTAGTACCCTCGGGTTCCGCTAAATCAGCAAAATGTGATGGTATACCACAGGGAAGCCTACTGTCTACCTTGCTTTTGAATTTAATTTTATATGAACTGTCTCCTATGCAGGAAGCAGTGTAGGCAGTTAGCTAAGGCGAGGGTAAATGCCCATGGAATCTCGCATTAATTACGTCTAAGTCTGTACCCTCTACTTGCGTTAGAAGGGAATGGCTCACAGATGGCGTTGCTGGCACACCTAAGTACTAATCGAGGCGTGTTATCGTAAGAAGCTCGCATCGTTCTCATTATTGACTGGCAAATCAAAAGCCAGCATGGTCCACTGCTCCACTGTCGTTTGAAAGTAAAACCATTGCCATGGCAAGGACTTCCTCAACCTCATGTCGTTGAGGGTTTGAGTTGAAAGAGAACTTCAGTTCCAAAACGATGTGTAAACACCCACACACTTCGGTGTGCTCCTGTTCAATTATTCCCAAAATAGATACTAACATCTGATACGACAGAGCTAAGTATGTCTACGTGAAATTGTATCTAGAACGCAAAAATTAAAAGTAGAATTCCTCCATCAGATCAAAACAAACTTGTAATCCACTTAAGCCGCACCAACGCCTCCAGGACATCGAAACTCTCATCGAGTTTATCCCCAAAAATGGAAAGAAAAAATCACCAAAGATCAACACGAGTACGAGTATCTCTGAGCCCTGGAAAGCCCCTAGCAAAGGTCCTCCGTCTCTCCTCCTAGACGCGTAGGGCTAATTTTTAATTAGTAGTTTCGTACTGACGGAAACGGAAAAATTTCCATTTTAATTACTACACTCTACGGGTATTAGCTTTCCCTCCATTCGACGGTGGCGGTGGTGGTGGCGTTGGCGTGTGGTGGAATAGTTGAAAAAAAAAAAAAAAACATTCTGACACATTATTCCGAAGGAGAGCCCGAGATGGATTTCATTTCCATTCTCCATCTTACCGCCGAGACATACACACAGTCACCCGTAGAACGTGCAGAATTTAATTATTGCGTATCTGTGTGTTGACATAGTCTGGGAATAAGCAAGGAAAGCAGAGATGCAAACAACAACAAAAAAAATACACCAAAGCAGATGGATTTCAAATGAAAATGATAGTACCCCTCAGTGTGGGGGATGGGTGGGTAGGTAGGTACTTTGGTGAAAGTATAGGTACACACTCGCATCTATAGCTTGTATCTCCAGTGGCTGGAGATAATTTTATTTTTTTTCGTCTTTCAATTCACTCTCCCCAGTGGGAAATCTATAATCCTGTGAAATGGAATTTATAGCAGAAGCATTTACTTGGATTAAAAGACGGAGGAGTACTGAGCGAGTGGTGTCCTTGGATGTGTGTGTCGTTTAAGATGGAACTGCTAACTTATTAATGAGCAAGGGGATCTATTTTACGGATTAAAAGCTTATTGCAACATATTCCCTGAGTTTGATTGAAATTGAAGACCGGGACACGGGCAGTGTGATGCAATACAAAGTGCTGCGCAGTAATATCCTTTAAAATGTCGTAAATGGGTTTGAGTGGCTTTTCTGGCAGCGGCACTTACAGTTCCCTTGAACCATGTAATCTGTTTCCACTTGAGATCTTTTGCCATAAAAATTGTCCTTTGATGCCAGAAAAACACTGCGAATTCGATGACAGCATCGTCTGAGATGGTACTTACTCACACTGTCCAGGACCAACACTACACTTGGTCGGGTTTTTCTAGTCCATTCTGATGTCGCATGCTACCACACTGCAAAGTAGGTACCGATAGTCAGTTAACTGACAAATAGTGGTGAAAGCATTCAACCTTGCGGCATCCCATTGTGAATCAGTATCTGACACCTCATCGTTTTGGGTGACACTATGCATCATCATACAGAATGTTTTAGAAGACTTTTCCAAAGCTGGTAACTAGTAAGGAATATATTGAGGAAGGAGGACCTATTTGTAGGACTTGGAGAAGGCCCTTCGATTTGATAGGAAGGGTGGGTATACCTTTGCAATATACCCCTTTTGTCTGGATGCAGAAGAATGGTCAACATTCTGAACGCCACTTGAAAAAGACCAAAGCCTCTGTTTGTGGCTAAAATAGTTGCGGGGCTGTGCATTCTAGCAGGGTTTCGAGAAATCGCTGTTGTAGGCAGTTCTTTTGGAACAGTTTCGTCTACGTGTGCCTGAAAACGGTGGCAATATGGTTCATTTATATACCCAACTCCTTTGTAATCTTAGCAACGGACCATTTGTCTCGACTAAGTCCTGTAGATTTGTAGACTTCATAACTTGACTTAATCTGGACCAGGAATTGGGAATCTAAGTCCAGTATCTTAAATACGCTGACCGACAGTCTACACTCTATCAATCCGTGCGCAAAATATTCAATACTTGAGCTCTTAGTGTGGACATGAACCATAGAGTACATAAAGATGTCCAACCAAAGCTCCAAACCAATGTCTTTCTATCATTTCTCCTCTAGTAGCCAGGACTGGTTCAAGAGCAATGTACAGCTGTCTTCGGTGGCAATAAGAAGAGAAATCCAAAAACTCCTACGTACCAAACCACTGCGCCAAGAAATCATCTCTCTGTCATATCTGGTCTACGTTTCATCAGCGAGAATACCTTCAGTTGCCTGGACTGAAGCCAGTTGTGTCGCCTTCAGCCTGACTCTCCATTTGGTTCCACATTCGGGAGCTGAGGCAGAGTAGCAGATAGTTTTAGAAAACCTTCAGTGTCTGTGCACTGAAAACTCTCTCGCTCACTACTTTCAATCGAAAAGTCAACCTACCTTGGTCAACGGCCTAAGAGTCTTGCAGACTGCAAGCCAAATAGCCTGTGTACCTTGAAGTCAGACCACATTCCACTAACCAACAAGAAGCGGGCCTCATTTACCACACGTACCACTGCAATACACCAACAAAAGTCCAGAAACAACATTGCCTTACGAATACTGGCCCCTGCATCGACCCCTGTGGCACCCCGTTTAATTGGATTTAACGTTTAACGACCGCAAACATTTCCGTCTGGAGAAGACGGAACTTAAAATAAAAACAAAAAAAACTTAATTTCATCCTCATTGACGAGCAATTTTCATTGAAACTCAATCAGAATTTTCATTATCCTTCTGAAATGAAAACTGCCAAAGTAAAACTTTCAATTTACAAAGGACGCAAGGAAAACAACAACTACCAACGGCTCTAACGGTCATTTGTTCCAACAACAAACACAAGCACGTCTCCTGCAATCCCTGTAGGAGCAACAAAATTTAATTTCCTTACTTTGTCGTCTTTCGATGGCTTGCTTGGTGGTGGTGGTGGTGGTTCGTGGTGGCCAGCAAGTACTTCAGACATCCTTGTTGGCCTCGTCTTATAGAATTTTTTTTTTTCGGTTTTGTTTTTCCCCTCCTTCAGTCCTTCGTTATTGATTGCACATTGGCTTCGTTTTATGTTGCAGATGCGAACAATGAACGTTCCTGAATTATTCTTACCCTGGCGTGTGTCTGTCCAGGTACGGGAGAAGAGGGTCCTTCGATTGTACCTACACATTGTATGTACAAAACGGTTTTACCTGTCGTCCTTTCGGGCATATGAACTTGAAAAAAAAAAAAAAACGAAATCCCCTCAGGTAAGGACAGCAATTCGGCACGGCAGACGAGCAGGGAACGAGAAAGATGGAGAGCAGCGCCGACCTATTGGGAATAGTTAGTGTCTGTCTGTCTGCATCGCGATGCTATTTATTCAGGATAACCGGGTAAACAGCAGAAAAAACCAAGTAAAACAGGTGTGCGCCATTATTATTTTACGTGTGTTTGTCTGTATCTATACGGCAGGCGTCCTGCCTTTTTGTTTTTTATGTCGTGAACGGGTATTTCGAAAACCTAATTAGAATTTATTTGAGATCTTTAAGGAGGAATCGGTCTCCCCCCGTTCGGGGTTTATTAAAATTTGTGAGGGTGTTTGACCTTTTTTTCTTTCTCCTTTCTTGCTTGGATAAGCACCGAAGGGGGGGGAGGAGGAAGGGTGCCACCAATTTCGGCGGAGCTTTTGTGTAAGTGGCCAGCTCATTTTTTGGGGAATTATGTGCGGCAATTCCGTATCCTCCGATCTGATAGGCGTAATCCGCGCGTTAGGGTGTGGATAAATCAGTGTCTGTGGCGTAAGACTAGAGAAAAATGGGAAAAAGTGAGGTTAATGCCTTTGTGTAGCCGTTAAAAGGTTTTCGAAATGTATGAAGGACTTTTAAATGGACGCATTATCTGGGGGGTTTATGTGGTAAAGCCGGGTTGTAAGTACAGCATTAGGTTTGGAAGAAATCAATCTTTTGTTCAAAATTTTGTTTGAAGAGCTAAGTGGGACAGGAGTACATACGATGTTTCAGGACGAAAACTGTCCAGGACATGGAATACTCACATAGGGAAGGTTGTAACGCGACATTTGCATTGCCAGGAAGGATTCAAGTTTTCGTATTCATATTGAACAGAAGCGGACTTGAGTCAGAGCCCCATTTTTACTTGATAGTCATTCCTTACTTACTTACGAAGGTGGCGCTGCAGTTCGGGATGAAACTGGGCCTCGATTAACAAAATTTTCTAGTTGGCCGTTCCTTCAAGTCGATTGACGTCCCCTTGTCCTAGTGCGCGCCATCTGAGGCGACGTCTTCCTCACTGCGTTATCCCTCCGGACATGCTCTTCATGTCCTATTCTTCTTATTCGACTTAACGCGCGACTAGGTCGATATCGCTGTTCATCTTGTGTGAAAGCTTGTGGCTGAATCTCCTCCTCTAAAGCCTGAAGAATCTTTCTCTCGAAGCAGTCGAGGATGTCTTCAACCCCGATTCTGGCTCTGCGGCGTATACGTAACCAATTTTTTCATACGTTTTTTGCTCGAAAAAATTTCTGTTTCTCATAGCGAGGTCTCAGTGAAGCTCCAGTGTGCTGAGGATGCATAGAAACAGAACATCTCTCTTGAATTGTGCCCCGAGAAGGTGGCTGCAGGATATGCGTAACTGGCTCTGTGGCGTATACGTAACATTTTTCATAAATTTTTCGGTTGAAACATTTTCCGTTTCTAGTACTCGCATCAAGGCCTTAGTAAAGGTCTTTTGTGCTTAATATCCGCGATTAGATAGAGTCCGAGGTTCAGGGGCATAAAGCAAGACTGGGATGACCAAGGTTTTCTACAGAATCTACTTAGTTGTTCGGAGTAGGACTTCAATACTAGCAAACGTACCAGTGACAACCCGCTGTGTTCTGTGAATAATCTTAACATCGTCGGCATACATACAGAGCTATACCGACTTTTGAAAGGTTGTGCATCCTGTGAGGACTTGCGAGTTTTGCACAATTGTTCCGAGCATGATGTTGAAAAAAACAAATGACAGCGCCTCACCTTGTCTAAGTTCTTTTTTGACATCAAAGGTCTCGGTGAGTTCGTTACCGACCTTGATGAAGCAGCAAGGACTCTGCATCGTCATCCTATATATGCGAACGAGTGTGTCCCCACACTACGAAGGCTCCATTTCCTACTGGTTCACGCCAAGACCAAGCTGAAATGTCTCCAGCTGCTTTGTGGAAGGATTTTTCCGGTTTAAGGATCCATCTTGCCTGAGTAAGAGTTTAAAAAGTCCACACAGGTGTGGTGATGACTTTGCCTGATGTACTTAGTATCTTCTAGTAGCATCTCTGTTATTCCCTGTAGTTATCCTTCATTCGGAGGAACAAGGAAGTCCTAGAATCACTGTGGTACTACTTCCATCCTGAAATTGTGTCTACACCTCTTGATTATTCTAAAACATGGCCGCCATTCCGCTGAGAATACCCTAAATCCTCACACTTTGTCTGACTAAGCTCTCTGCTGCACTCCATCCGTCTTCAGATTCCGTCACATTCATTACTCAGCTCTTGGACAAATCCTGAAACACATCCACGTTGCATTCTAAAAAAAAAATCCCATACTCCACCATGAGCACCGAGAAACCGACAAAAAATATCAAAAACCTCCTGTTTTTGTCGGAATTTTTTCTTCGAGGTAATAAATCAGAAACGACGTTAAGCCTAGACTTGAAAAACAGAACGAACGCAGCGAAAAAAAACCACAAAGATACAAAGATACACACCCACGTACCGAGATACATAGAAAGAAAGGTATGAAAGCGCATGATGGATGCTTCGCCCGAACCCGAAGCATATATCACAGGCGAATTAAATTATTAATTTTGACATATTTTTCTCCTCTCCCCCATCTCCCCCATTGCCTTCCCTCTAGATGACATAAAACACTTTCTGACCTTGCAATCGAATAGAGGAACCACAATCTCGAGAGCGTCATCGTGCCGCAGAGGGAATTTCAAAATACCACCAGCCAGCGTCAACGTTATACGAGAAGCGGCATCTGTGCCAAAAGCCCCATTAAGTCGGTTGGAGAAGTGGAAACGTGGAAAAGCGAAATTGTCACACCGAGTGGCGGTATCAGTGTCAAAATAAAAAGCCAATCCACCCCCGTGTGTCATTAGTCTCGAAACGTTTGTGTCTCTCTGTGTAGAGTGCATTGCATGTTAAGCTATCGAATCGCGTGCGTTTTTCGTGTGCGTGTGTGCTAAGCGTGTAATTAACGTCGCCACTCGTCAACAGCAACAGAAGGTGTCTGTCGTCGGATTTAATTGTTAATACAATCGTCAAGGGTCTCAATAATCCGCTTGAGTTATGTCTATGCGAAGTAACAAGTTCACCCATGGTAACAGCAACAATAACAACAGCAACAACAATAGCTTCGGCCCGCAAATTCCCCTCCAACAATACCTTCAGCACCAGCAGCAACAGCAACAACAGCACCAGCAACAGCTTCAGCACAATCAGCAACAGCAACAGCATCAGCAACAACAGCAACAGCAACAGCAACAGCAGCACCAACAGCATGTTATCAACAATAGCCGCAACAATTTAGCGAACCTAGTCGCCGCCATAAACAATGAGAATTGTTATCAATTGTCGCCAGTGTCACCTAACTTCCCCGAATCGCATAAGCAGTCGCAATTCCAGTTTATCGGACCCGGCAGCCAGTACGCTCCGAATTCAGCGGTGGAGTTGAGCTCCCCCACTACAGATTCGGACGATCAAAGCCAGCAGGTGTGTGTTGTTGCTAAAATGCAGAAATCTGTTACAATAACGGTTACGCCACAGCGTAGCAATTCGCTGGATTACCTCAACTTCGAGGAGAAACGTCAACTAATCGCTTCGTCGCTGTCGTTGTCGGATATTCTACATTGTGGACCAGCAGCAGCAGCCGCAGCCGCCGCTAAGGAGGTAGCTGCTAACACTGTTATCGCTGGTAAGTGTATCTTTTTATATTTTTTTTAGTTTTATGAAGTTTTTTTACTATGTCCTGGCGCGGGTGTAACAAAAAGAGCTTGAAACAGACTCGCAGATACAGCTAAGTCTGTGGAGTGTTAAGCGGTTTTTTGAAATTGAAAGTCGTGCCCCATATACGAGTATTTCAGAAGTACCGCCAGATGGTGTTTGTACAGATGGCCAGGGAAGGGAACGTAGCCTGTGGATCGACCTTATCCTTGACCTCATCCCTACAGCTTTTGCAGGATCAATTTGAAAAGACGTCTAGTCTTGGAGAACAGTAACAATTCAGTCCTCTGGAGGATGACTTACACTCCATCTATACCAGCTTCACGAAACAGCAGTTACACCTCGTAGATTTCTCCATCAGAAAAAAGCTCTTTCCCTTTATAAGCTCTTTCGCAAAAGCTTACAAAAGAAGAGTAGACAAAGCACCACCTTGCGGTATGCCTCTCTACTCGCATGTATAGGGGGTCATCCAGCAAGAGGTGTCATTTTAAATGAATTGAAAAACTCAATGTTTTGATGAAAAGTGGGGATATTTGCATTTCGTTTTAAAGCTCAAACTCCGAGGTTAGTAATGGCATACAACATTTCCAAAATGTCCACCTCAGGTCGCCCTACAGAGAGTCGTTCTTTTGATGAAGTTCTTCATCGCGTTTTCCCATAATATTGCCCATATGTCGCGAAAAAGCATCAACCAGCCCAAAATGTGTACCAAATTGTTCCTCGTTGTGTATAGGGAGGTCGTTCCACTATTTCACTTGGATTGTTTAAGCCGTAGATGCGGCAGTTTGGTCGGTTTACGTAGCCAGACATACAGAAATTAGCCTCTTCACTCAGAACCTTGTTTATTCAGTCTCAGCACCCAATCAGCGAAGCTACTCGGTTGCGCTTGATTCAATTCTTATGTTAACTGGACCATATATCCATGTGGCCAAGATCCTTATGGAAAATGGGGTGCAAAGTGGTTGCGAATTGGACACATGTCTAGAAGGGATCCTGGGCATACCTGGGTTCGAAGGCGTTATTTTCAGTTGCCCTTCTTGGACGAACACGAGTTGGAGTCCTCACATCACTAACCTGTCTGGGATATTCACGTTCACTACAGCTGCGCGAAAAGGCTTTTGGTGGCCATGGAAACTGCATCCCATTGAGATCTGCGCCAAAAGAGAAGCCAGACACATTGTGTTGCAAATCTCCTCCTCTTGACTGTCTACAGGCTTCCATTCAATCGTAGATACGCCAGGATTCGACTGAATCAGACACTTAGGGGAATTCCTTACCTACAATATCGTGTGGTGTACTACAAAAGATACACAATCCTGTGTGGCGAATGCCTTTGTGTTTGAGAGTCAAAGGTAAAGCAGACATCCAACATCAATGAGTCCATTAATCGAATAAATTAATACCCCGACTCTAGCATCTGTTGCAAATACCAATGCGCCCGTCAGCATGAAATCCATAAATCCACGCGATAATGTATTAAAAATTACAAACCCATGTCTGAGCGTCATTACACCATCCGCCGCCCAACCGACATCCAGAGAGCAAGGCACCACCCTTGTTAGCCTGTCAGAACGTAAAAAAACCAAAAAATTTTCCACTGCACTCATTCGGAACTGCAACAACAGAGCAGAAGCAGCACATCGAATCGATGGATTTGAGTGAACGCCGCGCCCAGAACACGAGATGCCTTCGTCTTTGTTGACGCAAGCCTTGTGGTCGCCCGCCGACACCACCGCCGCAGACACAAACAGACAGACAGACAGACAAGTTTCAAATTTTTGAATACATAATTATGCCGCGGATAATGATAAAAGCCTCCTCCTCGCAGAACGTTAATCTGTCCGCTTACCCAACCACTGAGCCGGAGTCAATCGATTTCCATCACTCGCCCCTCCTCTCGACCGGTCTGTCCGCTGGTGAATCACACAAAAACGACAACTTCCGACCGCGGAGTGTAATAACTTATCTGTCCACTTCCAGGAAGCAGATAAATCCAATGGATGCACATAATTCGCTTTTCGAATTCGAACAGGTCGAGGCTAACCACCTGCACAATACCGCACATATCGCTGCTGACTGAGCACACCTGAACTGGTAAATGCATCCCGCGAAGTACACGACACATACCCCCTGACAGACAAATTACAGGAATTTGAATTTTATTGCAGTTTTTGGCGCCTGGCTACAGGAGTATCTAATCATTTATTGGTTTTGCATATTTGTACTGCGGTCGAGTGAATTTATTTCGGTGATGCGATGGAATTTCGCTGATCCGTAACGCGATATGCTTGTTTGTGGGGGAAAAATTGAAATTAATTGAATGTGTCCTGGGCCAACACACAGTACGCACACCCATGTGTGTCCTTGCACAATTGATAAACCTGGAAATAGGTCGCAAATAATAATTTATATTTGGAATACACGATCTAATGGAATTCGTGACCGCAGATGTAAAACGATTGATTTATGAATATCGCTGGGGGGTTACAGGATTCGTCGACATCCTGGACGTGTGCTTTACTAGCTGTTTTTCACCTGTAGATACCTCCTTTCCACCTAAGTTACGTCTTTCGAAGCGTTGTGACTGTCATAGTCAAGCCCAAAAGTCTTTGTATTACTTCACGAAGCAGCCCAAAACTTATTCGCAATCTATTGCCCGTCCAATTGTGGCGTTTAGCGGAATGTAACTATCGTCCCATCACCTTCTTTTCTGGTTTCAAACTCTCTATAGTTGTCAATCACAAGAAAAAGTTATGGTGATACCATACAACCCTGCTGTACACCGCATTTACTCTGCAAAATACCTCGGAAAGCACCGACAGATGCTAATATTCGAGGGACATCGACTGAATTTTACAAAAGTTTGCCTTAAGAATGATTACTGAGGTTTTGTTGTAAAGCAAAGTGGGCGTGGTTGGTGCTGTTTGTAGTAAAATTAATGAAAAGATACGAAAGATGATTTGATGCCCTCACAACTTATCCAACTGGACCACAAAGTTCTATATGCTTCGAAGAGTGAACGAATGTAGAAGTGAACTCCCCAAAAAGGGGCGTGGCAAAACTAGACTCTCTAAATAATTTCTTTCTAAACTGATTCGCGTTCCTTCGTCCTCATATCTGAAGCATTTTCCAAAGCAGTAGATAACCTTTGAAGCCTTTTAGCGCTTTCGTTATATTTCTTGCATCTTCAAGTCTCCGACTGACTCTTGTAAGAATGCTTATAAAACGCGGAACTATAACGTGTAGAGGCTGCCTCTGAGTCCATCGAGATACTTGTTGATTCTGCTTTGTGATTCCAGTAAGGTGTTCTTATATTTTGGTATTCGTGAGCTCCAGCATGTCTTTGATTCAAGGACTGACTTTGAACTACAAACCCTTTCATGAGTAGTTGCACTTAAAGCCAGGAATTAATAGAATGGGCCATAGCATGAATGCCTGTGGCAGTCCTGAGTTTACAGTGAAAATTAGCAACTCAGCCACAGAACTATTATGGGTAGCTTGATGGGACTCGTACTGAAATAGACGGAACGAATGGGACATGTGTGCATTCACTTAGCATGACAAGTGTCTATCGAATTTCAAGGGCTTAATGGCTTCAGAATATTCATTACAACACTGATTGTATTTTTCACCACTTGAACATGAGGTACAGAGCTGTGTGAGGATAGATACTTAGGTGGGTACTTCCTTTCTTCATTGGAAATCCGTTTGAAGTGATTGATAATTTATTCCTTTTTTGGGACTTAAGGGGTCCAAAAGTTTGTCCTCAAATTGGACTGAACTTGTAGCCTAATTATCAACCAAAACCAACACAGAATCTTTCCAATTTCTTGCCTGGATACTAGGCTTAGACAAGAACACTCTGAAATAATGTAGAGGGCTGTGGGTTATAAGCTTGCGGTTATTCAAGAATAATTCGCAGTCATAGGAAATTTAGGACAGCAATCGTCTAGCCTATTCCGTTACATTCCGATATAGGTTCTATGTTTATCCCAAACAAAGTTTTTTGATTGAAACCTAGGACACAAACCCGTCCACACATAGTTGGTACATCAACCTTTCCCGGAACCAAAATAAACATCTGTCGTCCCAAACCCCTGTTCCTAATCTTTCGATGCATGGATCCAGTTTCATCCTTGCATATCAGGCATACAGGCATATCAAGCATACAGAGCACCGCAGTTCGGACATGAACCGTGTAGCAATCGTTAGCGACTCCTAGGTTTCGAACCATTAGATCAACCAAAGAGAGGAGTAAGATCCATTTCTTATGTGGAAATACCGTTTGGGTAATGTATGCCACAAAGCCTTAAGAAAAGTCCAACAGATACGAATTTATCGCATACAAGTCCTATGACTCAATTTTCCCACAAGCCGTCCTTAAAGTCTTCAATCTCTACGCAAACATCCTACTAACGTCAACCTATGTCTTCCATCTACTGTATCCCACCCTCTTGGCAATCCTGCATCCATCCAAGCACTTATCGTTTTACAAGACACTCAACTTCGTAGGTGTTCACTTCCCACGCACTGTTTATCCGTTTGACAATTACACTTAAACTTGAACATCCAATCGATTGAATTAATATTTCCCTCTTATCGTCGTCGTCTTCTTCGTTTTCGTCGTCTTTGTCGTCGTTGTCGTCGTCGTCTCAAGAGTTCATCTTATGACACACACGTACAGCCCAGTGCTGTTGTAGGGCATTGCCCTGCAGCATGACATTGTTCTCGTCGCAGTATTTAACTCCATGCCACCACCACCATATGATTAGCTTATGCAAGTCAAGTTCGGTTCAATGCATAGCCACACACTGCCATCGCTCCTGAGGACAATAATAGCGCGACATCCTCCCCACCAACCCATCATAAAACAATCCTGTCTCCACCCATTTGAGTAAATTTAAAAAAAAAAAGTGAGAAAGAATAAAGTATTTTCTTCTCAAAATGACACACAGTCGAGGTCTGGAGGAGGGGAGATTATATCTACCCATCAACACGATCGATGAGCATGCTACTGATTCGAAGATAAATATAAAATGCCTTCCAGGCCAAAGGATGATTTCCCCGGTTTTGCCGCTTTTGTAGGGTTGACGACTGGCAGTTGCCTTCTACAATGACGTGCTAAGAACCCCTTACACCACCCTGCAGCCTTTCGGCTCCCCATAAAAACCCCTTCCCTCGGCTCCATCCGATCCCAATGGTGTTGTTCACAAGGACTCTTGTCCTTTTTATATCATTCCCGGGGATAAGTCGAAGGGAGGCGCGCTATGTATTTATAGCTATCGATGAAAGTGTTCACCCTTAGAATGTGATGGTGTGTTCAGAAATAAGGTACGAAGTGGAATTTTTCATTGTCATACATACACAGGCAGACATCGAAATGTACTGGAAGGACTCTTCAAAGGACAGGATTCGTTATGAATTCCGTGAAAAGTTTCCAACAGAAAAATGGCCCAAGGCAAGCGGGAGGCCATGCTTATACATACATAGTATGTGCGCTTGTCTAACTATGTGTGGAAGACGACTTTTATGTAGGTTTGACAATGTAAGGACGACGAGGATGAATTCTTTGGGTAAAGTGTCATCGCAGTTCGATTGCCAGGCAGGGTGGGATAAGAGAGCTTATAACAGATAAGAGACAATAATCTTGTCCTTTAGATTTTCTTATGAGGTAGATTCAAAGAGATATGAAATATGAAGTGGTTTCCTTCGTTCCGAAGAGGTTTTGTTGGAGAAAATGTGGGAGAAATGTGCTTTTGTCGAAATCGAATAGAGATATTGGATTACGGATGGATTGATTGAGGGTATTTTTAGGGTTTCTAAACAATTCGAAACAATTCGGAACAATTGGTTTTTTACTTGCAGAAATATTATAAAGCCCCAAGGAATTATGGGTCAGCTTAGACTTTTGAAGATATCGGATTTGTGTTGAAATACTTTTCGTTTGAATGGAGCATCAGGTTTCCAAAAAGGTTTTGGATTGGTGTCTGGTGTCAGCATCTGGGTTCCAAAAGGAGACTAATGATATCATAGTTTGCAAGGAATAAGTGGACAGAGAGGCAGGCTGACATCGGAAAGACTGTAGAGGCATGTCCAGAGGGCGATAAGTCAGTCGGTTCTAGTAGGAGTTCTACCAAAGTGGGTAAGGTAGGCTTGTTTTCTGACAATAAAAGCAGCCAGTAGTCAGTAGAACAACTAAAGGGTGGGCGGCATGGTTCAAGTGGTAAGTGCGTTGGACTACGGAGCGACAGGTTCGTGGTTTGATCCCCATACAACATCTAAAGGTTTTCTTCACGGTCATGCCTTTAACTGAAGAGAGGAGACGACGAGAATTGATATTTGTAAAGAGCGCCCTTGTGGTATTGGAATGCTTGTTTCAAGCTAAAGTAAGGTTAAAGTAGTTTGGGTTTGAAGCCTTTACCAAGCCATAGCTTGGTCGTTAAGTTTTTCAGCGGAAAGTCACCTTTTTTTTCGAGACTGAATCGATGAACTCAGTGCCTCGTGAAGTCCACTTAAAACAAGCTTACTATGTTCCTGGAATTTGGTGCTCCTACCTTGACTTCAAATCGGTTTCCAATTTCTGGTTTTTCGTATCCAAGTCTCGGATGTTCAGTAAATATTTGCTAGTCCCAGACTAGCTTTGAAGGTTTCTATCTGGTGAGTCAAAGGTCTTAGACTAGGGCTTCAGACAACTCGATATCCTAAGTTGGGTGATATTTGTTAGCACAGTGTATACATGCCTCTAGAGTTCGACAAACATTCAACTTCCAATCAGTGGTTGTGCTAACGCTGATAATAAGGTGCGATAGAGGGCTCCTAAATTTGTGCTTAGACCTTAGGGCATTTCGGCGACTGTTACCAATCAGCCCATGTTCTCACTAACAGGTCCTTCAGTTCAAATCTTTCAGTTTGAATGATGAACACGTCATACCATCACTGATATGAAGACTCCATCATCCATCTAGTTTCAGTCTTTACCGTTGGGAGCCTAAGAAAGATGCCATACCTCATGAAATTTAACCTAATGATGACCACTACTTCACCTACTGAATACTAGAATAAATAAATTGCATTTCTGTAGTCAAATGTTAATTTTTACAAAAGAAAATCGTTGTTCAGAATAGTTCAGAATTGTTTAGAACTGTTTAGAAAATACAAAAATCCCATTAATCTACACACCAGGTGTCCCATAGCACCTTTCTCAAGTCATTCGCAGTAGAATAAAACATCTAAAACGTTTCAAACAACGTTCGCAACATTCCTATGCAAATAGTTTCTATCGCGTTAAATTCTGCTCTCGCTTTCTTCAGCTGAACGTTGAATAATTAACGGTATGATGTGTCTTACAATCGCTGTATCGGATGTATTGTGAAACAAAATATGAATAAATTTCTCTCATCCCTCACCAATGCGGATTTGTTTATTATTTACTTCGATTATATTACCTAATACCGCTGCTCATTAGCATAGTATATTCGTGAGGCAGATGTCAGCCGCTCCCATGTGTATGTATAACTATTCGACTTGACTTCACGTGCTCATTGCATGGCTCTATCGACTGCACCACTATAGTGCACATCACGTCACCGCTATAATCGCTTAAAATACGAACTAACTTTCGGAGAGAGTCAATCCTAATAAGCCAACTCAACGGTTTAATTCAGATTGGAATGGCTTTTGCCACCAGAAAATGAGCTTCACACTGCTGCCAATCTAATCTACCGGATCTAAGCCTCTTTATGGATTTTTTTTTTTCAAATCATAATCCAAGCGCAGTTATTGTTAACACTTTTCCCATCGTTCATCTCTGTCTCATTAGATACGCAGTGATAGATACATGAGAAACGAAAAAAAGACGCGACGCAGAAAAAAACGGTACAAAGAATAGGCGAAGATGATCAGAGGATAATGATGATGATGATGGCGCGCAGAAGATGACGAAGAAGATCCACCGCAACTCATCGAAAGCTAAAGTAAAACACGAGTGGGAAAATAGGTTTTTGTGACATTCATTCTCCTCTTCTCCCTCTCTCTCTTCCTTTCTCTCTTTGCCGCTGCCCCGCGGTGTAATATAAATAAATTGCTTTTGCAATTTTTTTATCGCCTCCTTCTTCTTTTGTTGTCGCCCTTATCGCACAGCGATCGTTTGTCTGCGCGCGGGAATTCGCAAAACATTGATAAAGATATTCAGAGTCGAAGTGGAAGAGAGACAAGACTCAGAGAGAGAGAGGGAGAACGAGAGGAAAATTGAAAAAAACAAAAGTAAAAGTCAAGCAGTGAGAATAAATCAAAGAGGAAAACCGCAAAAGAAAATGCCTTAACCCAGCAACAACGGCCAACCGTTGGCATACCATCGGTCTCGAGAGATCAAAAGGTTGCCGTGTTGCCGTGCTGCTGCTGCTGCTGCTGGTGGTTGGGTGACGAGAGAAAATCAATTAGAGATGAATGACCCAGATTCTCGGGTCTATTTTCCCCTCCCTGCATTGCCGCGTTCGCTCGGAAAATAGCACACGGAGAAAATCAGGAGGAATGTGCGGCCAAAAGCTGTTTTGAAATTGAAATGGTATTTCTTTTCCACCAAAGAGAGGGGGGCTCCACGTCCATAGGGTGGTGGAGTTTTCCCGTGTAGGCATTCGTTTTCATTTTTTATTTTTTCTTGCATTTTTCTGTGCAAAAAATATGAATATTGTGTGCTACGGGCGATATAATTTAAGTGCGGTGGCCCATTTTGTTTTAAGTGTATTTACTTTATGTTGGTCATTATGTGTCGGTATGATTTTCCCACTTTGACAGTTTGTTTGTGCCAAAGTTATGTCACGGAAAGTGAGATTGGGGCGTTTTGCATTCTTTTGACATTAAATTGTCAACAATTTAGGACGAGTGGGAGGTGTGTGTGATGGTGACAGTAACAGGTCGGTTTTTTGTTTTTGGTAAACGATTTTGACTGAACGTTGAAATATGATATCCCATTACGGGTTTGCGTGTGAATGTAGGACGGAATCCTGTCAAAATGATACGTGAGCCGGTGGATAATGAGCTTAAATGGCTTCTCCAATTATCGACAGACAAACTCTCCTATTTGAGTCGTTATTTGACATTTGGCTTTGGATTGATTTTTGGTTCTAGGGCTGTGTATATCTATGTGTGTTCCGAATTAATGTACTAATCTGGAGAAGAGCGAAAATTTACTTTTCCTTCGTGACAGATGACAGATGACAGGTGACAGTTCTCACATCCAACAGAGATGTACTGACGGTTGCCTGTTACGGCTGTGTTCGCAAAGAATGCTTAAATAGTGGAATAGTTGCGGCGAAATCTCTAAATCTGGAACTTCTGACAGAAATTGTTTAACTAACAGCAATCAGTAAAGGGGAACTGATGGTCAGCAAAAGAGCTGTACAGTCTTTCAAGTCGAATACAGAATCATTATCAAAGCAGATGGACACTATTTGGTTTTTAGGTAGACAATATCGTGTCTCTGAGTTTCTTTCGATAAAGACTGGTAAGAATCTACAAGGCATCGACCTTGTATGTCCCAGATAACCCATGAATAGACGAACTTGCAATAATCGCCAAAGAAATGGTCTGAGATGGTCGTAGATGTTGAGTCTGCCATTAATGAATGGTTTTTCAGTAGGGACATCACAATTTGGAATTTTAATACAAATGCGCTCTTGGACTTGCTTTATGAGCTGTAAATGTCAGAATGTCACTCAAGGTTTACATTTTCATCACAGAGAAGTTCGGAAACGGGCAACCTTTGGGAATCATTCAGAATTACTGCGGAAAGTCTGAGTTTATGGTCGGAACTTTAAGAGCGCTTACTCCAATTTTTGGTCATAATCATCGTCTCACCAGACAGACTGTCATACTGTAGTGGATAAATTCTTGTCAACTGATTCACTACTGAATCTTCCTGTGACAATGAGACAACGCATCTCGAAATATTTGAAATTTGGGAACCGTAAGTGCCTCAGCTAAAAATTAGTCAAATCTGTCGACTCCTCGTTGTCCACAGGAACTGGAAATCTCTCAGTTGGCACTGTGGCCAATTTGGGGTACAGGTCTTGGCCTACACCCTTGCAAGATCAAATGAACTCATGAACTGAAGCCTCTTAATCATTTGAAGCGCCCGAAACTTGTCCGATTGGGCTAATATGTGATATGTGGTTCCGACAAGATGGTGCCACATGCCACACAGCTGGTTCTTGTAATCTTGAGAAAAGCTAAGTCGTTGGTTTATGCCAACAAGCTACCAACGGTAGGGGGAATCCACGGAATTGATAACATTTCAGCCGATATGTATGGAGGAATGGTAAAAAGTTGGCTCCAAAGAATCAATCGCTGGAAACGTCCTCTCGCTGGTCATATGAACGAGATAGAGTCCCATACTTAAATTTACTGCATGTGGTACTACATCTGGAATCAATCTCAACCCGATATCTCAATTATTTTCTGTTTGATCTAAGTTCGAAATTGTTATGTCCTTACTGGAAAACTCCTTACTTTCGTGATGGGCTTTAGGCTGGTGGCCTTGTGGGTGGCTTCTCACCATACAAGGTTGCCATAGGTAAGTACCGAATGTTCCGTGCCTCCCAAGGGAACTGAGGCTTGTCATGACATCTATACTCTCGGACGCTCGCGAGGTGTCGAATCCTAGAAAAGTTGTAACATGCACATGCGTCCTTATTCGCGTGACAGGCAATTACCGTGATTCCCCGTCAATCTGAAGCCTGCATCTGTACCTTATCCCATCAGACGGGACTAAGCATGATAAGAAAAAACGCTTGTCACTGCCATAGATGACAGATTGTGTACACAACACGCGGTCAGTGTACATTATCACCTTGTTTGCGTGTGGAAACATTTATGTGAATATAATTTCCACCGTAATTAGCTCCCCGCAATAAAAACAAAACGCTTTGTACTTTAAAAATAATAAAAAAAACACTCATTAGTCATGTTTGCTTAAAAAATAATTAAAAAACACTAAATAAATTAACTACGCACCTCAGCAGAGTGTCATAGATACATATCTCTGTTGTTTACGGTCACTATGAGTGTCGGTATTAATTAATTAAATCCATCGGATTGCCCCTCAAACACAGCGCTTTTTTGCAGCACAACCTGTGCTTAATTTATTTTTATTTGATCCTATTTTTAAACACAACAACCTACCATGGGGGGGGCTGCGTCCTTTTTTATTCCATTCTCCGCTCAAAATATAACAAAAATCAATTTAAATTGTTTTTTTTTTAAAAAAGAAAACAATCCCACCCATGCATGTACATATTCAACTCACAGATACGAGTGAAACCAGCGACAAATCGATCGATCAATCGGTTGTTAGCATTCATAGATACGAGTACTTGTACAGGTATTTTTGGTCCTGAACAACGCGAATGCCATTCATATTGCATATCCATGGAACGGATGAGAAGAGGCAGCCATTAATAATAATTTAGTTTATTGAAAAGAAAATAGAATGGGCCCCACCATCCCCATTGAAAAACGCACAAAGAAAATCATTACAGATACATTTTTCATTCATACATTCCCCAGCGGAATGCTCACAGAATATGTTGTGTGCGCGCAGCGCCACTAATGACTCTCGGTTATGGAATTCCTTTTTTTTTTCTTTTTTAAATATTTTCGCAAACACGAAAATGAAGAAAAGATATTCGATTGGACATGAGGACGGGGTGGGAAGACGAAAAATAGAAAATTACGCAATTTTTATAGCATTCGGTGGGCTATACTTCTATTCTAAAACTTGCTGCGGCCTTGGGATTATGTGCCGCTGAATATGTTTCGAAAATGTAATAAAAAAAATAAAAAAAGATAATAGAACACTTGCGGAGATACTCCGAGACGAATGAAATTCCTTAGATACTTGCGCCTGCCTTCGTAGATACCTACACAAGACAGACGTCACAGGTGTGCATTCTTTGGGAACACATGTCATTTGAGTTCTCTGTTCTCTGTTTTCTGTATCTTTTCTTTGAATGCTCAATGAAATGGAATGAATATCGTAACAATTAGAAGTAGATTTGCAGGGAGAATGTCAGTGAACTGGAATGTCATGAAAAGTAGGATTTCTGAGATGCAGTTGTGTACGTACTTTGAGATATTTGAAAGAAATTTCATTAAAATTGATGATACTTGTCGCTCTCTGTGTGGAATTTGGGTCAAGTTGAATTTATTAATAGAAATAGTTTCGATGGAAACTTTACCTTTTACGATCGTTCAGGGTACACACCATCATTAAGTATTCGTTTCCTTTTCGTGCATCCTTACCGCTGAGCGTTGGAGTTCTGCGTGGTTTCGATATTCAAAGTTTCATGTCGGGTCCACTGCACCCGGAAAATATTCATTATTTCCATGGATTTAGAGATGGTTTCTGAGACTCTTTATGGAGCCGAGCAGCAGGTAGAACCGGTATGGAGACATGCTACAATTGTTGCCATTATATGACACCCTCTCTTGAAAGATCCCAACTCGTTGTTCAAATAAAATCATCCTTTCCGAAGAATTGCTTTTCTTTTGAGGATTATTCTCTCGGATGTTTGTCAGGCGTTTTCTTTTTTTGGTTGGGATTCGTCCGTGTAAGCCCTTGCTCCATAGTCCAACACACTAACGATGAAAGCCACAGTAATCACGATGCACAGAACCAGAATATCTAGTCTCAACTGTGTGACAGGTGAGCAGATGCAGGATGTGCGTATCGGGTTCGGTGGCGTATGCGTAACCCATTTTGTCTCCCTATTTCGCGTGGCGAGGCCACAGTTGGGGCACGTATGTGCTCATGATGCACAGAATCAGAATATCTTCTCTCACAACAACCGAGCTTGGCTTAATCCATTAACACCTCTAGGGCGTACAGCAGGACTGAGATGGTTAGAGTGTAGTCCTTAGAGAGTGGGATTTGCTATACTATTGCCCTCTTAGCTCAAAGAAGGTGTCGTTGTTTGAATTTATAGAGAATCCCAGCGGACGTCTTAGTCGTTACACTCATCTAAGCCTGACATCAGGGTTTGTTCATCCAATAGCATCGGCATACATACTTTCGAATCAATGAACCCCTGATGTTGTGGGGTCAGTGCAGAACACTAGTTTCAAGACCGAAGAAACCGCACAACATGTCTGTTTAAAACCCTTTTTGACATCAAAGGTCTCGGTAAGGGCTTCCCCACATGGAGTACGGTCGTCACCCTGCACAAAGAAACAAGTTTGCCAAGGATGCCAAAACTAGACATAGGTCTGTATAGCCTGCCTCTATAGATACTGTCCAAGGCGGCCTTAAAATCGATGAAAAGCTGGTGGATATCGATGTGAAATTTCAGGGTTTTTTCTCCCAAACCTACAGTAGTGTGAATCTTTGGTCGTTGGTGGACTTTTCTGGTCTAAAACCACACCTAAGCGTCCACACAATAACATACTTTTTCCCCAACAATGCATCCGATTCTAGAAAAGAAAAATTCATCTCACAGCCGCACGTGATAATTAGCACCTGATTCCGCTAACCTTGTCCAAGTATTAGCACCAAGTAGGCACAACAATTGCGCAACAGAATTGTCAATTCCATCAACAAATCTAAACGGAAACCATTTTAAATTCAAAATAACTCCAAGACCAAGAAGCAACAACAAACCCCAAGCAATTGCACTTGCAAAGGAAACATAATCCAACAATTTTCCCCACCCATTCCACATTCACATCCATAATTCATTTTGCTTTCGGGTTAAGGGGGACGACGGCTGAACGAAAATCTGTGCTCCAACAACCCCTTTATTATGATTACCCCCATCTAGTGCGCCCCGCCCCGCTCCGACCCGCTCGCATGAATGATGATTATTCGCAAACAAAAAACAGAATTATTGACGGAATAAATTCATTATAATCGGAGAGTGAATTGTTTACACATGAGTGGAACGCGCAGGGGTGGATGATGAATCTCTCGTGCATTGTTTGTTATGGACTTTTAATTGAGAATACTCGTGTGGAATGGAATTAAGGAACAACTGCATGAGATACGTTGATACGTTCTCAGATACATGTACGAATTACCGGTGAAGTTGCCCAGATCAAGTTAAAATCATGCGATAAACTGTGGGATCACGTAGCCATTTAAGGCGAATAGGCCTTAAATTTCCCGAGACATGTGGTGATGGATTTCTTGCGTAGGAAATTCTCTTTGCGGGAAGGTGAAAAAAATTCCCATCCACGATGAGGAACGACAAAAAGATACGTGCCCCACAGTTTGCTGTCACTGGAAATACCCCTCTTTCAGGAGAACCGAATCACATTGAACTTTCAGTGGAATTCGAATTCAAATCTAAAAATAAATTAAATTAATCTAATGGCAAACGTAAACATCAACATTTGCTGAATGAATTTCACGTGAGCCGCGAAATTTATTCGAAAACAGAGATTTAACACAAAAAATATCAACAAAACCCAAAAACCACTTGTACACCACCATACACCTTCCGAGAAAACAGAAACAACAGAATCGGAAACAGCAGCCACAGAGACCGTCTGATGTCGAACTGGCTCTGTCTGTCTGACGACGGTGACGACGATGACGACGACGACGACGACGACGACGACGATGGCTGAATCATCACAATGTTGGCCATAAAAATATTTCTCCGTCGTCGTCACCGCGCACACAGATCATGAACTTGAAAAAATGGTTGTCTTTTTATTTCTTTTCGAATAAACACACAAATTTCAATATCAAGTTTAGTAGAACAATAAACGGGACCAGCTGGCAACGGAGGTGGAGGTAATTATGGCTCGGATACTCGTATTATGGAACTGGATGCACAGATCAACTTTGTTTTGAGTTGCTAAGGACACTTTGCTTTAAGTTTTCATGCGAATAGACGAATAGTTTAAAAGGATTCTCGGAGACAATGAGTAGTGTGTAACATGAGGATAATTTGTAATGAAATACGAAAGGAAATTGCTATGCGCAACAACAGAGACGGGATAGTGGGTAGCTGCTTCGGTGGCGTATGGGTAACCCATTTGCTCACTCATATTTGACTGAAAAATTTTCTGTTTCCAATCCTCACAGCGAGGCGTCTGTCCACCTCGGTTGTGCTTGGGATACGCAGAAACAGAGCATCCTGGCAGAATTGTGCTAAGAGAGGGGATTTTCACGATGTGCCTAGCTGGTGCGCTGGGCTATGGGTAACCCATTTGCTCACACATTGTTGGACTGAAAAATTTTCTGTTTCCAATACTCGTAGCGAAGCGTCTGTCCACCTCGTTTGTGCTTGGGATACGCAGGAACAGAGCGTCCTGGCAGAATGGTGCTAAGAGATGCGTTTTTCACGATTTGCGTAGCTGGCTCTGTGGCGTATGGGTAACCCATTTGCTCACACATTTTGGACTGAAAAATTTTCGGTTTCCAATACTCGCAGCGAGGCGTCTGTCCACCTCGTTTGTGCTTGGGATACGCAGAAACAGAGCGTCCTGGCAGAATTGTGCTAAGAGATGGGATTTGCACGATGTGCGTAGCTGGCTCGGTGGCGTATGGGTAACCCATTTGCTTACACATTTTTGACTGAAAAAGTTTCTGTTTCCAATACTCGCAGCGAGGCGTCTGTCCACCTCGTTTGTGCTGGGGATACGCAGAAACAGAGCGTCCTGGCAGCATTGTGCTAAGAAATGGGATTTGCAAGATGTGCCTAGCTGGAGTGCTGGGCTGTGGGTAACCCATTTGCTCACACACTTTTGGACTGAAAAATTTTCTGTTTGCAATACTCGCAGGGAGGCGTCTGTCCACTTCGTTTGTGCTGGGGGTACGCAGAAACAGAGCGTCCTGGCAGAATTGTGCTAAGAGATGGGATTTGCACGATGTGCGTAGCTGGCTCGGTGGCGTATGGGTAACCCATTTGCTCACACATTGTTGGACTGAAAAATTTTCTGTTTCCAATACTCGCACCGAGGCGACTGTCCACCTCGTTTGTGCTTGGAATACGCAGAAACAGAGTGTCCTGGCAGAATTGTGCTAAGAGATGGGATTTTCACGATGTGCCTAGCTGGTGCGCTGGGCTGTGGGTAACCCATTTGCTCACACATTGTTGGACTGAAAAATTTTCGGTTTCCAATACTCGTAGCGAAGCGTCTGTCCACCTCGTTTGTGCTTGGGATACGCAGGAACAGAGCGTCCTGGCAGAATGGTGCTAAGAGATGCGTTTTTCACGGTTTGCGAAGCTGGCTCGGTGGCGTATGGGTAACCCATTTGCTCACACATTGTTGGACTGAAAAATTTTCTGTTTCCAATACTCGCACCGAGGCGACTGTCCACCTCGTTTGTGCTTGGAATACGCAGAAACAGAGCGTCCTGGCAGAATTGTGCTAAGAGATGGGATTTGCACGATGTGCGTAGCTGGCTCGGTGGCGTATGGGTAACCCATTTGCTTACACATTTTTGACTGAAAAAGTTTCTGTTTCCAATACTCGCAGCGAGGCGTCTGTCCACCTCGTTTGTGCTGGGGATACGCAGAAACAGAGCGTCCTGGCAGCATTGTGCTAAGAAATGGGATTTGCACGATGTGCGTAGCTGGCTCGGTGGCGTATGGGTAACCCATTTGCTCACACATTGTTGGACTGAAAAATTTTCTGTTTCCAATACTCGCACCGAGGCGACTGTCCACCTCGTTTGTGCTTGGAATACGCAGAAACAGAGCGTCCTGGCAGAATTGTGCTAAGAGATGGGATTTGCACGATGTGCGTAGCTGGCTCGGTGGCGTATGGGTAACCCATTTGCTTACACATTTTTGACTGAAAAAGTTTCTGTTTCCAATACTCGCACCGAGGCGACTGTCCACCTCGTTTGTGCTTGGAATACGCAGAAACAGAGCGTCCTGGCAGAATTGTGCTAAGAGATGGGATTTGCACGATGTGCGTAGCTGGCTCGGTGGCGTATGGGTAACCCATTTGCTCACACATTGTTGGACTGAAAAATTTTCTGTTTCCAATACTCGCACCGAGGCGACTGTCCACCTCGTTTGTGCTTGGAATACGCAGAAACAGAGCGTCCTGGCAGAATTGTGCTAAGAGATGGGATTTGCACGATGTGCGTAGCTGGCTCGGTGGCGTATGGGTAACCCATTTGCTTACACATTTTTGACTGAAAAAGTTTCTGTTTCCAATACTCGCACCGAGGCGACTGTCCACCTCGTTTGTGCTTGGAATACGCAGAAACAGAGCGTCCTGGCAGAATTGTGCTAAGAGATGGGATTTGCACGATGTGCGTAGCTGGCTCGGTGGCGTATGGGTAACCCATTTGCTCACACATTGTTGGACTGAAAAATTTTCTGTTTCCAATACTCGCACCGAGGCGACTGTCCACCTCGTTTGTGCTTGGAATACGCAGAAACAGAGCGTCCTGGCAGAATTGTGCTAAGAGATGGGATTTGCACGATGTGCGTAGCTGGCTCGGTGGCGTATGGGTAACCCATTTGCTCACACATTGTTGGACTGAAAAATTTTCTGTTTCCAATACTCGCACCGAGGCGACTGTCCACCTCGTTTGTGCTTGGAATACGCAGAAACAGAGTGTCCTGGCAGAATTGTGCTAAGAGATGGGATTTTCACGATGTGCCTAGCTGGTGCGCTGGGCTGTGGGTAACCCATTTGCTCACACATTGTTGGACTGAAAAATTTTCGGTTTCCAATACTCGTAGCGAAGCGTCTGTCCACCTCGTTTGTGCTTGGGATACGCAGGAACAGAGCGTCCTGGCAGAATGGTGCTAAGAGATGCGTTTTTCACGGTTTGCGAAGCTGGCTCGGTGGCGTATGGGTAACCCATTTGCTCACACATTGTTGGACTGAAAAATTTTCTGTTTCCAATACTCGCACCGAGGCGACTGTCCACCTCGTTTGTGCTTGGAATACGCAGAAACAGAGCGTCCTGGCAGAATTGTGCTAAGAGATGGGATTTGCACGATGTGCGTAGCTGGCTCGGTGGCGTATGGGTAACCCATTTGCTTACACATTTTTGACTGAAAAAGTTTCTGTTTCCAATACTCGCAGCGAGGCGTCTGTCCACCTCGTTTGTGCTGGGGATACGCAGAAACAGAGCGTCCTGGCAGCATTGTGCTAAGAAATGGGATTTGCAAGATGTGCCTAGCTGGAGTGCTGGGCTGTGGGTAACCCATTTGCTCACACACTTTTGGACTGAAAAATTTTCTGTTTGCAATACTCGCAGCGAGGCGTCTGTCCACTTCGTTTGTGCTGGGGGTACGCAGAAACAGAGCGTCCTGGCAGAATTGTGCTAAGAGATGGGATTTGCACGATGTGCGTAGCTGGCTCGGTGGCGTATGGGTAACCCATTTGCTCACACATTGTTGGACTGAAAAATTTTCTGTTTCCAATACTCGCACCGAGGCGACTGTCCACCTCGTTTGTGCTTGGAATACGCAGAAACAGAGCGTCCTGGCAGAATTGTGCTAAGAGATGGGATTTGCACGATGTGCGTAGCTGGCTCGGTGGCGTATGGGTAACCCATTTGCTCACACATTGTTGGACTGAAAAATTTTCTGTTTCCAATACTCGCACCGAGGCGACTGTCCACCTCGTTTGTGCTTGGAATACGCAGAAACAGAGTGTCCTGGCAGAATTGTGCTAAGAGATGGGATTTTCACGATGTGCCTAGCTGGTGCGCTGGGCTGTGGGTAACCCATTTGCTCACACATTGTTGGACTGAAAAATTTTCGGTTTCCAATACTCGTAGCGAAGCGTCTGTCCACCTCGTTTGTGCTTGGGATACGCAGGAACAGAGCGTCCTGGCAGAATGGTGCTAAGAGATGCGTTTTTCACGGTTTGCGAAGCTGGCTCGGTGGCGTATGGGTAACCCATTTGCTCACACATTGTTGGACTGAAAAATTTTCTGTTTCCAATACTCGCACCGAGGCGACTGTCCACCTCGTTTGTGCTTGGAATACGCAGAAACAGAGCGTCCTGGCAGAATTGTGCTAAGAGATGGGATTTGCACGATGTGCGTAGCTGGCTCGGTGGCGTATGGGTAACCCATTTGCTTACACATTTTTGACTGAAAAAGTTTCTGTTTCCAATACTCGCAGCGAGGCGTCTGTCCACCTCGTTTGTGCTGGGGATACGCAGAAACAGAGCGTCCTGGCAGCATTGTGCTAAGAAATGGGATTTGCAAGATGTGCCTAGCTGGAGTGCTGGGCTGTGGGTAACCCATTTGCTCACACACTTTTGGACTGAAAAATTTTCTGTTTGCAATACTCGCAGCGAGGCGTCTGTCCACTTCGTTTGTGCTGGGGGTACGCAGAAACAGAGCGTCCTGGCAGAATTGTGCTAAGAGATGGGATTTGCACGATGTGCGTAGCTGGCTCGGTGGCGTATGGGTAACCCATTTGCTCACACATTGTTGGACTGAAAAATTTTCTGTTTCCAATACTCGCACCGAGGCGACTGTCCACCTCGTTTGTGCTTGGAATACGCAGAAACAGAGCGTCCTGGCAGAATTGTGCTAAGAGATGGGATTTGCACGATGTGCGTAGCTGGCTCGGTGGCGTATGGGTAACCCATTTGCTCACACATTGTTGGACTGAAAAATTTTCTGTTTCCAATACTCGCACCGAGGCGACTGTCCACCTCGTTTGTGCTTGGAATACGCAGAAACAGAGTGTCCTGGCAGAATTGTGCTAAGAGATGGGATTTTCACGATGTGCCTAGCTGGTGCGCTGGGCTGTGGGTAACCCATTTGCTCACACATTGTTGGACTGAAAAATTTTCGGTTTCCAATACTCGCAGCAAGCCACAGATTCCATATGTTAGGCACTTCATTCCAATATCGAGGGGAAGAACCCAATTCACTTCGCTTTGCTGGCTAATCTCCGCCACAAGCCAATGAACTTTCTACAAATTCGCTACCAGATGCTGCTTTATCAAAGTCACTAACCGCAAATTAGGTCCTCTGGGTATCCATTTAATTATCGCACTTTTGAGAGTCGCATTAATTTGATATAATTAGGTACCATAGTAACATCCATCAGCAGAGTTCGTGTATCCTCTCTGTGAACGTGTTAATTATGAAATTATGACATCGCTGTGGAGCTAGCTGTTCCATTATAACCATTGTTTCGTTTGAAAATGGCAATTCGCATGTGTATATCGACATTACACAACATTGTATACCCACTCACGTTACTGTGTCGAAAGATAAACGTGCAATTAAAGCCAAAGATACCGAAACACAGAGTGTCTAGTGTTTTAAAGATACTCGAACTTGCACAAACGAAAAAAACGAAACAAAATGTATCTATGAGGTTTGTTTGCGTTGTTTTCCCTTTCCGTTGCTGGTGTGGGCCTACAGGCAGTTCACTGTAATCCACGCAACAAATTAAGACACAAAAACAAGTGCTTTCCGGTGACTTAAATTGCAAATTAACTGCTGATCCCGCCCAGCAGCGGCACGACGGCGGCGGCGGCTGCGGTGGGCTACTAGGTGATGGAGCATTACTAATCTTGGTGTGACTCATCATCCAAATGATGATGATGATCGTATCATCGATGTTTTTATTTTTATTCATCAGAATTTCCTATTATGCGACCGCACAACACAAACTTAATTGGCATGACCGAGCGTAGTATTAGTAATCGAATTGTTTAGAATGCAATGGAGTACGAAATAGTTACACGTGCGTTCTGCTAGAGCAGTCACACTCAGCTTTGGAATGTTGGTTGCTCGTAACTCTTATTGATTTGCTGTAACACTCGATACATGTAATTGAAATTCAAATTGCGAATAAGTTGTAATTAGAATCGATTGTAGGTAGTATGACCTTAGTGGAGGGGGGCTACACGGCACACAGTCGTTGAATACCTCAAATCTTATTTGTTATTCAGCTAATGTGACGGTATTTCATTGCGTTTTATGCGGTAAGATGATGACAACCAACCGATTGTGTGCTCACTTTCAATTTATATAAAGAAAAGACCAACATTTACTTTTATTAAGCCGCAGTTACTCACTTTAATTGCTAACTCACGAGAGAGAAACCGCCTTGACACTGACTGTATTGTTTTTTTTTTATATTTTTTTTATGTGTGACCACTTGAAATTGCTTTCCTGGTTTTCTACATGTTTTCTCTGGGGAAACTGCACATTTAGCGCAAATATGTATCTAAAACGTTTCTAATTTTGAATTTTCTTCTTTCTTTGCAGGTAAGTTGCGAGTTCACCTCCAGTGAATGTGTGTTGGTCATGAAATATCTCTTTAAGCGCCTATTAGTTGTAAGTACTCGTATCTATTATATTAAGATGTTCCCACAGGGAGGGGAAATTATCTTTAAATGAAGTGGAACTGAACTGAATTTACATACATAGTTGACATCTGCCAAATGTGACATCTGTCAGACAAGACAGCTGCCAGAAGTGACATCTGTCATACAAGACAGCTGCCAGAAGTGACATCTGTCATACAAGACACCTATCAAACAAAACAGCTGTCAATTATGAGAGATTAGAACAAAAATCAAACCAACACCAAGCAAAAATTTAATCAGTATTAAGGTCTGTCGGGGACACTGTATTCCACAAGCATTCCATTCGAAATTCCATCAAAAGATACAACCACCACTGACTGCATAACTTTTCCCAATCAGATGATTCAATTAACAATCACTATCCCACCACACCTGGAGTTATGCGAACTAACTACAACATTCTGATTCCAAAAAGACCACAACTCGTCTATATGACGACCAGACAAACCAATTCCACCAGAAACCGAAACACAACTCAACTTTTTAATTAGAAAACAAATTTATAGTATTGCCAGCCCTGTGGATGGGCTCCTCATTCAAGTCAAACAAACCCGAATTAATCCCAACCCCGGAGCACGTTGCGATGGTTAATGTTGGAACTATTGTCATTATCGAGGAATTAATTACAACATTAAACCATTAAACCATCCAAGTATGTGCACAGCGGGCGACGACACCGTTGATTGGGGGTGTGGTTGATACCACAGATGTCCTACTTGACCAAAAATTGCCTTCAATCAAGGGTAGGGACAAGGGTGGCTCTGTTGTATCTTTAAGCCTTTTTTCCTGTTGTTTTTTTTAAAGCAACAGGCCCCGTGACACTGTGATGACTTGTGACCCCATCAATTGACCCAAAGTTCCGTGGAATCGTATCCATGGGTGCGGGGGACATTAACATCAATTGCCAGAGAGCGTTGAAAAAGTACAGAAAAAAAAAACACAGTCTCCACTTAATAAATGTTGCAATTAATTTTCATAGCAGAACAAAACTGCAACACAGAAACAGTTCCATTGTTGAACCAATTTGTAGTGTGCCATCAACTGGCACAGACAGATTCCACCAAAGGGGACGCGCGTACCATGATGATGATGACGGTGCCAGTGGTGCTGCTTTTGATGATAATGATGATGATCTGTGAATGAATGAATTTTTGTGTTTCTTTTTCTCATTTTATTGTCCAAAGTGCATGGAAATATGTATGCAAGTACTGTCAGTAACAATGGCATGGCAATGACTGCGACGAATGCAAAATTATACTTTACTCCAACGATGTGATCTCTCCTTCTTGGTGTATCTGTGTGTATCTGTGTGTGCTATGATTATTGAGTTTGACAGCGAGGTGAAGGCGAGCTGTTTAAATATAAATCTGTGGGTAGATTAATATTCGAGACGACGACAGTCCTAACCAATGGAACTTGGGTCTGATGAGCGTGTTAGATCTTGTCGTTGAACGCAAATGAAATGATTGAGCTGCAAATGATCACATTGTGGTGAATGAGATTATTTTGGAGTCGATTTGGAGGGTTTCAAAATCTACTGATGTTCGCTGATCTTGTACGATCAGTCGAAAAAAATTCGATCCTCAGAAACATTCTGTAAATTTTTTTCACTAGAAACGATCGGACTTCTGTGTCTGACGAGCCTCACAATTGTTGAAAAAAGTCGATCCTCAGAAACATTCCGTGACCGATCTGATCTTGCATTGGATCTTGTAAATTTTTTTCACTTGAAACGATCGGACTTCTGTGTCTGACGAGCCTCACGATCGTTGAAAAAAGTCGATCCTCAGAAACATTCCGTGACCGATCTGATCTTGCATTGGATCTTGTAAAAAAAATTTCACTAGAAATGATTCCAAAGAAAAAACAGGAAACGATCGGGCTTCTGTGTCTGACCAGCCTCACGATCGTTGAAAAAATTCGATCCTCAGAAACATTCTATGGCTGATCAGATCTTGCATTGGATCTTGCAAACAAATTTCACCAGAAACGACCGGAGTTCTGTCTCTGAATAACCTTCTGATGTTCGGAAAAATCAATGCTCAGAAACATTCTGGCTGATCTGATCATGTTGATCGTATTTATCACGGTCGGTCCTCAAATATGAGAATGATAGCTTTTAGTTTTGGCTACCCATAGGGAAAAAATTGTTTGCTGTGCAAGCAAGTGATTCGTAACGATCACCAACATCTGATCTTGCAAACATATTTCACAGCGAACTATAGTCAGTTCCGATCAGCTATGGATGAATCTAGTTTTCCTGGAAAAATTAAATCTTTACCCACAAGTCGGTTCACTTCTCAGGACATTTTTCGCGATCTTGGCATAAAAGCAAGGACTTGTGTGATAGCAGATACTTGATGGAAAGTTTTCTGTTGTTACTCGCTTTTTCTTTCTTAAGGCGCCTAGGCGATAGTTTGTCCGATCATAGTCCACTTGTTTGCAAAAGTTCTGATGAGTACTAGAGGCGGGTACCAAGTCTTTCAGAACAAGCATATGATCACAAGTGATCGGTAGAAGAAGCTGATCAGCAACCACGGTGTCCATGTACATACTTAAGCTGATTCTGAGTAATTGTCCATCTTTTCGGAGGAGATTTGTAGCCGTATTTGCTCCTCCCTCTCAGTGATCTTTCATACCGAATACGATCACTGATCGTGAGATCGCATAGAAGTGAAAGAACACTTCGAAAACGAGTCAAGTCTTGGAGTGAGAGGTTTCGATATTAATATTTTCTGTTTTGAAAATGTTTATTCAGTCTAAACAGAGATTAGAATTTTGTTTAGAAAAAGGAAAAAATTAAAACAAACAATAAACAATCTCAACACAAAAACGACAGCTCGACATTCGTTGCTAGAAATGGTATCGAAACTTGCTGATATGGCACCCTCTGACGTGAGAGTTCAATAACAAATCATCATTGGATTTGGACGATCGTGTCCTTCATTCGTTTTAGGAATAATTTCCGATCTGACATGTACACTCATAGACGAGATGCAAGCGGTTGTTGGTAGATTTCTAATTGGGTCCCTGGATCCTCCGATGTTTGGCAGTAGTCCGATCAATGTCGCTAATGTCCAATTGATCGATCTTTGCGGTCGACCCTGTGATCCAGCGATATTTCCTAGTATTTGGTGCTTCGACGGTATGTTCGTGAACTTGAATGGTAGGGTGTTCTCCTTTTGTTTCTCATGTCTGCCAGTGTCACGCCTGATCTTTGATGTCCTATCTCACTACACTTTTCGGATAATTGATCTGTTTGTAGAAGTTAAACTGCAATATGGTCAGCGGTTCCTATAACTTGGTCATGCTAGTGCTCTCTTCATCATAGTGCCCACTGCCACATATGACATACAGCAGGCTGTGCTCACTTCCCAAGCATCCCATCACATTATGATGTCCAGATCCGTTTGGTGGTATCTGCTCTGCTATTCATCCTGTGTGGGGCATGTAGATGCAGTTGTGACGGTACGTACCTCCGTATGTCCTAGGTAGGAGTTCCTCCCTGTGTACCTAGAAAGATGTGCCTTTGCTCTTCTGGTTAGGGCAGTCCTAGCATACATCCGTAGCCAACAACAAATACTTTGATAATTTTTTATTTCACCAAACAACTTGTCTCACAACTAAGGCCGAACGTTACCAGCTATCCACGTTAAATAGGAACTTACTTTCGAGAAACTCGTCTTCGTAATGGTACCACTAAATCCCTCGCCACCTGATATAACTCCATACTGCACCGGATTATGTGGACCATTGTTTGGGGAAATGTAAAGTGGTCCACCGGAAACGCCTCTTTTGAAACCTTTCAAGGCTCCTACAGCACACATCTGCTTCTCTGTGATCCGTATGATACGGAAGATCTGTTGGCAATAATCGTTGTCCATGACCTGGACCTTTGCCTTTTTCAGAACGACTCCCACTCGGATGTCTATATCGAAGGCATCATCCATAGACCAAGCAGCTAAGTCGGCTTCGCCAAAAGTGATGGCTTGAGCTTCTGGGCTCATTGGCAGGCAAATCGGTCGCACATAGTCTAGAGGAAGAGACTTCTGAGATTAATTTTGAAATCAGTATGGAGCTCCATGAAATACAGTCGATTTGTGCCTGCTTGTATAGACGGATGAGTCCAATGTCGTCGTTCAGGAAGCGGGGGGTGTAGTCCTTGTGGTAGATCGCTTCTTCTATGCTGATTTCTTGAAAGGGCGACTGAACACACTTGCTGCCTGAACAGCCGGTGTTTCCACCCAAGCGTACGCTGACTCTACTTGTTTCGAAGAACGAAACGAAAATTAGTTTTACGAGCTGGGTATGTGAAAGACTTACAACTTAGCAGCGACATCACAGATGCAATGAGCGGCTGTTAGTACGTATCGGCTCGTGATTAGTGATCCACTGCAGTGCGGGGGCTCACTGTCGTCATGAGTTGATTTGTACAATAATAACGCCATCCAGGGGCTGTCTGATAGACTGGCGTCGTCTCCTCCACACTCTGATTCTAGCAGAATAGCCATGCCGTACTGGATATCCTCATCGGATGCAGGGATACTTGGATGGATATAGGGCTCAATATTCCACCTCACCTCTGTTGTCGGTCCTACTGGAGTTGTTTCTTCATTGGAAATACGGTCTTGGACACAGCATATGTAGATCTGGAATACAGGAACTTCTCCAGACTAATTAAGTCCATGTTTGAGTTCTACTTACAATGTTGTTGGTACTGTCACACTGCGACCGCTGGGCAGGGTGTGCCCTTTCAGTAGATGGACGTTCTGTACTTCTCTCACATCCAGATTGTTCTACACAAACTCCTGGCTCCTTGTCATTCGTTACGCAGGACCATTCTGCGAAAGAATCCTAAGTACGTGACAACTTTCGCATTGGGATTGTTTGGAACTCACTTCTACCACGAGGGACCGACACTAGTACTATCACTACGATCGTTGTGATAGCTATGAGGGCCGCCGTAAATGTGCGTCTACTCGGGAACATTCCAAATACCAAGAACAGCTCTGGGTGACTTCGATCGCAAGACTGAGATGCTTGCCTTGGAACCGTATGGGGAATTTGCATTATTCAGATGTGGGGAAACCCCTTCCCTTGGAATTTCTAAGCTCAGCTTGTATCTGTGACTGTTTGTCAATTGGTTCAGAGGTTTGCGTCTGTAATATGCAAATTGAATGACGCATGTATGTAGATTTATACTCGCTGATATGTAGGTGCTGTATGGCAGTGAATGTATCTATTATAGTTACGAAGTATCTAGGGCAACACCAAGCTTGATAAGAAGTAGTAAAGTACTTAACCCATTTGCTTGACAAGAGTCTAGTTCACCCTAGAGTTCGAAAGAAGCGGTTAGTACCTTTGACCAAGGGAAGCGGACCCAACCTATCCGTGAGATTGTATTTTGTAAGAAAGGACTACAAAATGTGCGTCCAGTTACGCAGTAGATTAGATAACAGTCATTAGAGGGAAGACCTGGGTACATAGCAATGTCCAGGCTTATATATCTAATGAACACCGGTACCTGTCTACTTTCTTGACGAATTCTATGTCAATCTCTCTAATAAGCGCTTTGCTAGCTTAGAACCTCTGGAGAGCAAACATATCAGTTGGGTAGCTTCATCTGGTTTGTCGTTTGTCGAAGATAGCCATTTGTCCTGACACGCCCTCTCAAGGCAAACGATGGTTGTGGAACGTTCAATATATTGATAGTGTTAGGTACGTCTACAGCCGTCTCTTGTCTGTCTAGAAGCATTAGTAACCTATGTTATGGTCAGTTGTTTGAATAAGCTTTACACTCTGACTAGTGATATGACTCCACCTGGAGGGTGCCCCTGATATTGCTGTCAATTATATCGAGAAGTTGATGAATCCTCGTACTAAGCGCATACTAAAGCCGATTCCATTTCCCATAGTAAGATCCAATCAACGTACCGAGCTATCTCTTGGTCGAGTAGGATTACCTACCCATCCCGTCGATTCAGTATGTAAAGAGATATCCTTTTGTTTCTATTTTTTGATGTTCCTCGTCTGCTCAAGCGTCATAGAGGGTTTTTCGGATAGGTTTGCCATCATTTGATTGATATTCAAGGTTTTGATAAGCGCCATCTATTATTTGCTTCCGCTAATGTGTTTATCCGTGTTTCAAACCTTAGTAGACCCTATGGTGCGTGCAACCTGTTCTTGCTTACTGGGATGTCTTGGGATGCAATAGAACTCTACCTCACGCTGTGTGCTAGGAATCTGGAACTCTTCTCGACGGGACTTCACAAGCTAGGATTTGATTTCTGAAACCTGACTACCTGGATGTCGGGAAATAAGGTGATATTCTTTCCTGATATTGTCTCTACTAGGACTCCTTCTAGGAAAAAGTTGCTATGGTTTGAAATTCTTGTGAAGGAGGATCTACCAACATACCCCTTCGTATCTATTCCAGTAAAACCTCGACAGACTCTTGTGCTATTCATCCTCCAACCATTGATTCGTGTTTGAAGCGATGGAGCGGATGTAGGATGGATTTGAGTTCTGTTCTTCAGCTTGGTTTTGTGGGGTTTAGCTGGCTGCTATAGTGGAAGTGTGGGCAAGATCCTGTAATTTTTCTAAAAAAAAACATACGTTCGTCGTCAGTGCCAGTGTCAGATACTTTACTTTATTTTTGATTTTTCTATTCTCGACTAAAGGGGGTACACCTCCTTCACCAAACTTAAGATCTAATGTTACCAGCTATCCATGGTAAATAGTAGGTTATCCTCGAGTAAATAAAATTTGAAGTAGGACCAGGAAGATGATCAGACGACGTCAGAACACCGAACTGAACAGATGGTTTGCTTCTGCGATAGTCTATGGACGCGTAAAGGGGTCCACCAGAGCCACCAGACTCCGATCTAAGCGATCCTCCGACAGCACATACCAACTTCTCTGTCATGCGGATGATTCGGAAGATTTGTTGGCAATAATCATTATCCTTGACCTGAACCACAGCCTTCTTTAGAACACCATTTGCCCTGACATCGATGTCGAAGATGTCGAAGGCCCATCCTGTGACTTGTGCTTTTCTTAAGTCGGTCTTTTGTGCCTCCGGAGTCAGTGGCAGGCAGATTGGTCGGACATAGACTAAGGAACAAATTCATAAGATTTAGTTTACACTCATTCGATGTACATACAGTTGATGTCTGCCTGGGTGCTGAGGCGGATAAGTCCAATGTCATTGACTAGCTGCGGAACATAGTTTTCGTGGTAAATCGCCTGTTCAATGGCGATATCCTGAAAGGGTGACTGGACGCACTTGTTGCTTGTACAGCCTACGTTTCCACCCAAACGTACGCTGATCCTGTTTCAACGGAGATACAAAGGATTATTTGATGTTGGAGTCCAGTCTGACTGAGTTAAGTTACACTTTCGGAGAATCGTCGATACAATGAGCGGCAGTCAGGACATATTGTTTCGTGATAAGTGATCCACTGCAGTGCATCTGTGGACTGTGTTCGTACACAAGTAACGCCATCCAAGGACTCTCCGATAGACAAGCGTCGTCCTCTCCACACTCTGATTCGAACAGAATAGCCATTCCGTACTGGATATCTTCATCGGATTTTGGAACACCTGCGTGGATGTAGGGTTCGACACTGTGGCGCTCTGTTGTCGGTCCTTTTTGAGTTGTTTCTCCACAGCACACGTAGATCTGGAACACACAAAGTCCTCGACAGTTACATACTACATGGTTGAGTTCCACTTACAATATCGTTGCTGCTTTCACATTGCTTCAGCGGTGCAACTTCAGTGGAAGCGCATGCCGATTCTGGAACACAGACTCCTGTCTCGTTGGCATCTGTTATACAGGACCATTCTGGAAGAAATCCCAACTATGTGACAACTTTCCCATTGGGATTGTTTGAAACTCACTTCTGTCACGAGGAAGCGATAACAACACCATCACCACTATCGTTACGATCGTTGAAATCAAAATAATTACTCCTCGCATAATTGCGGATTTTTCAAATAACATGTTTCTGGTTTTTTGTTTTGCAAAATGGAACACGAACAGCACTAACTGACTCCGAAGCCAAGACTGGTAAGACTATGTTGAGACTCAAGTGCGGTTGCCGCAACAATACGAACCTAGTCGAGTGGGTATCAGTGATTAGTCATTCGGTAGAAAATACCGCCAAGCTTTCATCTGAATTTCAGTCTGGTATTACTCACTCGATTATTTGGAAATGACGTAGCCTAGTGCGAGTTATTTCAGAATCTGCCAGTCAGCATACGATATCGAAGATTTTGAAACGTTCCAACGCGTCAAGCACCAAGCACGACCTGCACAGAAGCAGAGAAGGGCTCCTGCGAAATATTGTATGTATAACGGGATGTATGTATAAAAGGGAACACCATCCAATGGTATCTAGTATATGTCCTCCTGCACCGACCTTACGGATCATCATATCTTGAACCGCCGATCCCTTGAATCTACCTAGATGCTTCGTGGGCTTTCGCTGGAAGAAAAACTCATCGTTGTCCTTGTCAGTTGAATTTGAAGTCCGTGGTGGAAAACGACAAGGTTCCACTCCTTGACCACAGCTATTCCTTGTAACAATCAGTGATGGCATCATTAGTCCACCGTAGCTACCGTTTCTGAGGACAAATCAGTTGAGCTTTTCAAAATAGTTGCAAATGACCTTGTAGAGGGCAAACGTGTGTATGTCTGATGAATAGAATCTCACCATCGTTTCCTCGATCCACAAGAATGTGTCACTTGCAGAGGCATCAGTTTTCCCGGCCACATAAATCTATCCATCACATATGGTATCCGGTTCAAGTCTGTTCTCCTAATAACGTTCTTGGCCAACATAATGGCTCTTAGGGTTCCAACAGGCACCCATCTAGGTCCCTTTTCGTTACATCCTAACTATACGCTTGCGATAGAAGCGTATTTCTTACTCAATAGATGTTCGATGTGGTGCCTAAGAAGTATGGGGCAAGCTAGCTTTCATTGATCTATATGTAGACCAAAAGAAGTCTTCATCTTTCGGCCTCCTAAATCTCGTTCGAAGTCTGACCAATTACGTTCATGTAGCTAAAAACAGGCTCAAGTGCAAATACTCACTTGATCTGGATAACCTGTCCTCTTGGCTCCTATTGATGGACATAGGGACGTTCTTTCGAAAAACTCCTACACAATCCCTTTTCACAAAAAGCTCCTAAGAATGAAATTTGTTAGCATTGTATCTAAGACTTCATGCTATCGACTTAAGCAAGAGTTGCGACAAAATCTCACATCAATTCAGCATTATTTCGTTTCCAAGCGGATCGGACTGCATGGATCAAGGCTTTTTTTTGGTTTGAGTCCCTCAAGGTAGCCATGTTGGTCCTATGGTATTCATTTTGTTCCTGACGTTGCTTGCATGAGTGAAAATTCATTTCGCAGCCTTAAATCATGAAATCTATCTATTTCATGTTTGGTACCAATTTCCTTTGAAACAAGCCTGTTCAAACGTTCCAGCAAACGTTAGTCTCTGGTTCAACAATACTTCTTAACGCCAACCCCAGCAATTTGTCGGAAAAATAGCCAATACTTCGCTAGACACTGCTCCAGAACTCCAAAATTGTAACAGAACTCAAGAAGAAGGATCTAAAGGCAATTCTTTCATAAAATATGTATGGCCACGCCCACTTTTCGAGGGCGTTTTCACTTATACAGAAAAGATTTTGATGTTTCGAAGTTATCATTTTATTTCCGTTCAATGTATCCGGCCTAACTAAGGTCTAATGTTCCCAGCTATCCATGGTAAATAGTTCCTTATCCTCGAGTAAACAAACCTGGAAGAGGGACCAGGAACACGATTACCCGGCGGTAGAACTCCCAACTGAATCGATGATGTGCCTCTCCGATAATTTAGAGACAAGTACATCAGTCCATCCGAGTCGCTCGTTTCGGTTTCGTTCGATCCAGCCTGGGCACACATCATATTCTCTGTCATTTGAATGATTCGGAAGATCCTCTGACAATGACCATTATCCTTGACCTGGACCACCGCTGTTTTCAAAACACCCCAACCCGATATCAGTCCACTTGAAGCTTCTGATTCTGGTGTCAGTGGCAGGCAGATTGGTCGGACATAGTCTAGTAACAAGAGATTTCTGGGACACTTAGGCTTGCACTTATACGATATACTTACAGTTGATATCTACGGGCCTAATCAGCCGGATAAGTCCAATGTCGTCGAGCAGATCGGGTGTATAGTTGTCGTGGTAAATCGCTTCTTCAATGGCGATATCTTGGAAGGACGACCGGATACACGATTGGCTTGTACAGCTGATGTTTCCACCACCCAAACGGACACTGATCCTGTTATGGAAAAGATACAAAAGGATTACTTATGCCTTTAGTCTTGCGTGACTGATTAGGTTGTTACAATTTCGGAGAATCATGGATACAATGAGCGGCAGTTAGGACATATCGCTTCGTGATCAGTGATCCACTGCAGTGCTTCTGTGAACTGTGTTCATATACTAGTGATGCCAGCCAAGGTCTTTCCGCTAAACTGGCGTCGTCTTCTTCACACTCTGATTCCAGCAGAAGGGCAATTCCATACTGGATTTCTTCATCAGTCTTCGGTACACTGGCGTGAATATAGGGTTCGAAACTTCGCTGTTCTTTTATCGGCGTTATTTCAGTCTGAGGTTGCGATGGCTTTCCATCGGTTACACGGTTTAGGGCACAGCACACATAGATCTAGAATTTAGCAAATGCTCAGGACTAGGCTACTTATCCGTTTCAGTAAGACTTACAATATTGTCGCACTGGGACGGCTGGGAGAACAGTGAAACCTCAGTGGATGCATGAACCGGCAGATCTGTGTTCGAGTCACATGCTGATCGTGGTACACAAACTCCTGTCTGGTTGTCACGTGTCATACAGGAGCTGTCTACGATAGAATCTTTAAGAACGTGTTACCGCATTGGAATTCTTCAAAACTCACCTCTATCACGAGGAACAGAGAGTAAAACTTTTACCACGATCACTACGATCGCTGCCGTAACAATGATCACCGCCGTACATGCTCGCCTGTCCGATAACATTGCAAACTGACTTCCACCGCAAGACTGTGAAGTTTGTCTTGAAAATAGAGAACCTAGTCAAGTAGGAATCAGTGCTTAGTCATAAGTGGAGATGAGGTTTTTAGAACCGCTTGTATCTTACATCTTGATCTGGTGAATTGTTCTAAAAGTTTGAGTGGTGTATGCTCGTTATATAGTCTCCGAATGACGCATTCATATAATTGGTGGTTTCTATTATCTTAACTTGTACGGTGAGGCTGATTTACTACGACTAAGTGTGTGGCGTAGCTTTGTGGATAGCTGAGTCATGACTTGCGAGAGAGGTTTGTCAATTGGTACATCATGTCAAGCAGAACTGATGATAAAAGGAGTCAAAATAGTTATTACGTATTCGAGACATGTTATTGCTTTCGAAAGTGTCTTGGAATGGACTGCCTTCAACCTGATGTCCAATTCCCTTAAGCTTCTAGATCAGCTGGCTCATTACGAGGTTCTCCGTCATCATCTCCTTCTATCTCAAGGCTCAAACTCCAGTATGTAGGAGAAATCTAGACAAGATAGTTCAATCTGACTGAAACTGTAGACACTATGGAGTCCCTGAGCTCATTCAAAGAATATACCCACTAAATCGAGCAATCTTTGTTGGAACATAGAGACGATACCCAGCTCTTCGTCCCTGTAAGTATAGCAGGAATCATTTGACTAGAGGCCCAGCTATATTTACCGAGAAGTATACCCAGGTTTGGCTAGAATCCTTCCGAGAAATCTTTCGCGCGAGATCGTCATCATCGAAGTTTCCAAGAATGTCACTATAGCCAGATCTAGAGATTTCCTCTAACCTTGTCCGAGGTAGACCCCGATTCGTCCGAAATGTTAGATAGCGGGTAGCTGAGCTCACCAAAGATTTGCATTTTTTTCTAAGTTTTTTGTTGAATTTTGTCCATTTCTTCCAAAATGCTAAGGGAGAGGAGATTTGCACTGGATCCAGAGACCCAATTCTTCCAAAATGCGACCAGCTGAGTGGGGCGGATATGACAGTGTGTTCCTATTGAAAAAAGCCCATCTCTTCGTATCTAAACGGCTTAATTTCTCTTCCGATACTGTTGGAAAAAGCACAGGCCCATAATGGCACTCCTATGGCACCCCAGATACATATGGCTTTTCAAGATCTTGAATACAATCGCCTCGCGTTTCGAAAGTCACTTCATTAACCAGAACAGGGCATAATAAACCGTGTCAACAGAGTTTAGAAACTCTAGATACTTCTGCCTGTTCTTTCAGTCGTATATCAGTTGCAACTATCGACTTATTTAGAACGATGTCAACTCCCAACTCTCTCTGTGTAATACCCTGTGAACCAATAAAATGATAAGACTCCCAATCACCGCTTAGACGACAGTAGAAACGTCAACACGTTTACCTTTCACTTTGATAAACCACACATGACGCGACAACAATTAAGAAAGACACTGTCAAGCGTCCGAAGGCGCACCAATTACCCCTCATCAACAATTAACGCTTGCTCACTTGTGTCAAGCCACATTGGGTCAATAGTGTAATCTATTCATTAAGTGTTGTCGGTCGGTAGTCCCCCATTCCTCCGCTTCGGGGGGCTTAATTGGGGCTATCTGGGTGCAAGCTTGTTCCTAATACATTGCGATACACTTTTCTTTTTTTTTTTTAAACCCATTTGGTGTGTCTAATTCAATGACTCACAGTGTAAAGCGGCATTTTCTTTGTCACAGATACAATTATACTTGCACGCTCGATTCCAGTGAGAGTGATAATGCGTGCCCGTGCGGTGACGCAAGATGAAATCGAATATTTCGATCACGTTAAGTCGGTTAGTAGACCCGTGCGCGACATTAAAAAGATACTTTACGCCAAGGTGGAGCGGTATCCTTCAATGCAGTCTCATCAACCTTCAATTGCATGAGGGGAGGGGGACTTTAAAGGACAATGAATTCCTTTTGTGTTTCGTAACAAAACACGAAGGAACAAAAAAAATCCTTTGATTTATGGACGACAGAGTAGTATGCCACACTTGACCCCAACCTCTGTTGACACTGTCAAGTGCAGTCCTTCGTGTGTGCTGTGGTGTACTTGTATGCAAATGAATGAAAAGTGCACCATAAATGAAGTCTTCCGGCATTTGTTTCCCTCAGAGCGAACGGCAGGACTTTCTGGAGCCTACCGCCTCTTCCGCCCAAACAAATGCGACACCTCCGCCGCGCAGGCTGGCACCACTGACGAGAGCTATTTGGAAAATAATTAGAATAATAAAGCGCACATCATTCATGTGAAATAGTTTGCCTTAACACGACGTTGCCGGCAAAGGACTACAACACTATCGAAGCAGAGCTCTGGCTCTTCAACAGCTCTTTAGGAGTTCTTGCCACCACCGCAGTAGAAGTACGATGTGTGTATGTCTAAATTTTAATTAAAGATACAGGAAACCTCAAAAGGGTACCTTTGAGCTCTCACATACACATAGTCGTGTACTGCACAGGATATTCGTACATACAGTGAATTCAATTGCGAACTGGGTTGGGCCACAACTGTGTGTCTGCGTTCTACGGGAAATGTTTGGTCAACACTTTCGTTTGGTTATGCACAGAGGGAATGAACTTTTTCAAGGATCCCAGGTCCAGGAGAAGATTTTACGTTCAAATGAAAGGTTGGTTGGTTGGTTGGTAGCAGCAGCATGAATGATTGATAGTTGGACAAAACGAAATCACTAGAGCGGATAAGAGGAACGATGATGGTTCGGAGAACTTAAGCTGCTTGTGAATTGGGTTCACTGTCCCCCTTGAGCAGGGTGGTCTTGGTGTTACATATAGAGGACGTGATTGCTTAAAAAAAATATGTATACCAGGACCCTATGTAAGTGGGTTACATGAGGACATTTTCATTATCAAATACAATCGCTGACAGATTGTAAGTCTGTCAGACCTGATTGCTCCTGAAACCACTTATTGCACGAATCTCCCGAGAATGTAATCTCGAATCTATTTTCGTAGTTCACACCGAATAGTTGAGTTTCATAGTCAAGTTTAGGTCAGCCACTGCGATGAACGAACCTGAATTAGTGTTCTGCATTTCTTGGCAATAGACGACAGTTTTCTTGTTCTTCGTCTCTTTAAGTTCTGGCAAGCGATGCCAAACTCGAGGAATACGTGGACGGATACAGATGCATTGTGGATGCTTGGGATGCAATTAATGAGAAGAATAAGTAGGTACTTCATGTTGTCGTTTTGTATCTAGCAATACTTTCCTTCGTTGTACTTGAATTGCTATGAGCTATGAGATTCCAGATTTCTCAGCTGAGATCACTTGTTTAATGCTTTTCCAGTGTTTTCCTGGAATTACTCGTGAAAAAATCGTTTCTTCCATCACAATCAATTCAAATCTCAAGCTCTAATCCCTCACCTCAGTTCACAGCATCACGCTCTGCTGGATTTCTAGACATGGACTTCTAAGGGATCGAATGGGCCAATAAACAAGCTAGAATAGGCTCGAAATCAATCACCCTACCAATAAATCACTCAGTCCTATCGCTCATCAGTCGTCTTACATTCGAAATTTCTTTGGATTTCCACAACTTGTCCAACGCAATATTGAGTGCACTCTCCTTGTGCCGCGTTTCGAGATTACTTCGGGCCCAATATAGCAAAAAATGACGAGAGAACTCCTGTAAGTCAATAGATTACAGCTGACCCTCCTCATTGATATCCTCGTTGGCGACAACCCAATGGCGGCCCCCCTTAGAAAAATGAGAATCAACAGGTAGAGAAATACACAGCACACTTTGTCTGCGAAGGTAAATGCGCAACGGAACTAAATACTTAGCGACTCACCTGAAACTCATCACGCAAACGGAGTCATATAAGAGGGCTGATCCCGCCCGCAGATGGACTAATCTGTTGGACTAGCTGTTGCTCTGGTTTTTTCGTTTTTTCGATCCGAGATAGGCCGCACTTCTATGGCTACAGTTACGTCCCAACCCATCCACCTACCTAGTGTCACAGAAATCTTCAAAAGAGACTAACAAGCCCGCCCTGTACCTCAGCTCATAGTCGTACTTAGGTGCACCCAAATACTTCATGTCGGAGCTTCCTCTATGAACCTTCTGATTGACCTGTAGACCTTTGACCTTTACTCTCAGATATTGGTATAATCTATCCTCTCACTTGTAACATGCTCAGCTTGCAAGATATCTCCTTAAAAAAGTCTCAAAACGTGAAAAACACGTTAGGTACGGCGCACAGCCGAATCACCTATCAAAAATCAATAGAATAGGCCCTAACCCAGAACCTTTTGGTATCACACCTTTCGCTAGTCTTTCGCTAGATTCACTTAACTAAGAGAAGATCCATTGTGCTATCGACTGCTTTAATCGGAAAGTAGAAGTATTCCTCCAGAATTTCCTTTCTTGATGAGAGATGGTGATCCTTTTCTTCATCCAACCAGGCACAACCTAGGTCGTTGGCCAAAATTTAAAGCCTTAAGGTGTGTCTACTTAACGCACAGTGACCCTCCAGTAATCCGATAAGAGTACCTATGCGTGGACTGCTGATTGGATTCTATGTCGTTTAGTAAAAGGAATTAGCTTCGTTTTCGTCGGATTGGCACGAAATACGCAGCTCTCTGTCCATCTTGACCATCCTCACTTGGGCTGATTCCATGAGGTCCCATGTCGTTCCTGTGTGCTCTCCACTGACTGCTCTAGCAATATCGTCCGCATAAGCTATAACTTTAATCCTTTCTCTTCTACGGCAAGGAGTAGTTAGTTCACCTCCTTGTGGTGTACCTCGCTCAACTGAATTGATCACCCTCTTGACTAGCGTCGTCTGGTTAATCCAGTGACTTACCCTATCATTGATCTCTATGGACTCTGGCAGTACACTGTGCCTCTTCTATATCTACGAAGGATCTGTATCCTTTTAATGCCAACAGCAAGAAGATGTAACTCAGAGCTCTGTTGATGTTGCACACTCATGGATTATAGTAGGTTTTGAGATGTGGATCCAGCAATCGTCGTGATTGCTTTGAAATATAGCAGGGTCCTGTGCCGAAAGGTACACAGACTTATAAGTCCATGAATAGCTCTGGTTTTGGCTTGACTATTGTCAGATGCTACCTACCTCTGTTTCATTCTTAGTTTTTTCCGACCCTAGTGGGTACAGTCTGGTTATGTAGTTTCGAAATCCATGTCAGAACTGATAGATACAAACTCTTTCATCATTTCTATGATAAACTGTCCGCTGATGGGTTTAGCCGCTGGATTTAAAGCCGCCTTTCACCCTCTAGCCCAAGTCTTCGCTTTCTTGTTTTAAAGATTCATAGGTTTTGAAGGGTTCTAGACAAACTGACTGCAGACAGTCCCAGTCAGACAGTTCAAAATTTAGGCAATTTTCAAATATTTGCAGAAAGCTTATTACATCAAGTGATCCTGCTAAGTCGTCGGCTAAGTGGTTCAAAATTTTGATTTCTAATATCAAAGCCTGCAGTCACTTTTCATCTTTCATCCTTCACTCAGGATGAACATCTTGGATGAAACACTCCCAGTGAAATGCGAAGGATAGAATTCACTTGGATTTCATTCAGAGATATGTCCATCCAAAGTGAAATGTAAGATGACACGACTGGATGATTCATCCATCCACCAGTGAAACCTGAGGAACAGGTGCTACTTTCTTTTGCAAAAAAAGTATCAAATCACCAATCACTTTCACTGCGGATGATTCATTCCGAGTGCACATCCAAACCCTGTAGACCGCACCTCACAAAAGGATAAAAAAAACAAAAGAACTTGCTGACGACAGAACCAGGATTTTCAATTAAGAAAAACATTGTCATCATACCATCCACCCATTTGTCCCTGGCCAGTGTGCCTTCAAATGCCAGCTATGTTGCCACGTGTCGTACCAATTTAAACGAAACGGATTTTTGTTTCTCCGTGTTTTCTGCCAAAAATATATCCAAACGCGCATCACCACAAAATTTTATCGGAATTGCTCATTTTCATTCGTGCAAAGTCGATTTCCACTTCGGCGATTACTGCCTGCCTACTCTCTATTTTTAGCCCGGCCTAGTACGGATGACACAGAGACAATGTGCACTGGGCCATCTCGGAAAGAGAAAACGCCACAAAAGTCATTGAATTTTCGACTTTTTCCAGAGCGCGCCATGTGCGATAGATTGTCGTCCACCCACCACCCATCAGGATTGTTTCGAAAATTCCACTTTGATCATCATTGTCTCCTTCTCCCTGGGACCGGTGAGGGGCTGTTACCAATTCGGGGATGGGGCTAAGAAGCAGATTGTTGAACCCATTCTCCCCGTTTTGAATCGTTTAGTGCAACCGAGTGGATTAAATGAAAAATCAATGTTTTCCAATTCTTCTGCGAGACGACACACATGACCTTTTTATGTGATCCCTTTCGGAAGGGGTCGCAGGAAAAGGACTTGAACCTCACACACGGGGAACTCTGGTGGATTGTTATGGGAGCTATGGTGTACTTGGAAGCCACTTCAAAGGCAATTCACGTTAAATGCACGCTGCACGGAATTGCGTTTAATTGAATCTCATCGTGTGTTGGTTCGTGATTATTGAAATGGGGACTCCGGTGCACGGCGTCTGGAGGGATGAGATACTTTTTGATGTCGCTCGGTTGGATGACTCTTGTGGCTTGCATATGTGAGACGTACTTTAGAAATAGTTGAACGGGAAAATTACCATCTCGGCGAATGTACCTTTTGCGGGGAGCCATGTCAACAATTAAGAGGACGACAACGTGGAAGACGTGGAATGCACATAGTGGCTCAGGGAATGATGTTGATGAAAGGGTTTGAAAGTAGGTTTGGTTAGGTGCTCTTAGGAGTTTGTTGAGCACAGTATTTCGTGGCTCAACTAACTCTGAAGGGAAAAGACTGTTAGGAGTTGTCCTTCTTCTATGAGAGTGGCTCATACCAGGCATTGCACAGGCCATAGTACGAGCTTGGATCTTATCGAAGTTGACTGCTTGACTACTCACTTACTTAATAAGAAATGGGCAGCCTTGCACTCCGTTCGATCCTGGACACGCTGCTTCCAGACCAACCACTCTGGCATTTGTGATACCTTGATCCTGAAAAGAAAGTTCAGTCTTTCTTGTCGTTTCGAACCTGGGGACTGTAGCATTACGAGTATTGTCGAGTCCATTGCCTCGATGGGGCCGAGCGTGATTTGGCATGACAGCTCGAGAGTTCACGGTTTTACCTTCTCCTCTATTTTTTCTCTCAAAAGTGATCAAAATCTGCTCTGTTTCCTGCTTTTCGTTGAGCTATAGGCTCTATAAAGTAGACCCCGCACGATCAGTGCTTGTTAGGAGTTTTGAATCCATTTGTTCTGTGAAATAGCAGCGGTTTCCTCCTTAACCACTTCGAAGTTACTGTTGCCAACATGAAGGCGCTGGACGGATCCTTTTTTGTCTCTTGAAGTCGATGAAGAGATGACGGGTCTCGACTTGAACTTTGTTGGACTTTTCCAGGATTTGAATGAAGGGCTCTTCTTAGGCGATAGTTGGCAACCTATGGTGGTCTCGGCTAGCTTTTAATGGCATCGCGGTACTGGGGTCACAGATTGTTGGTAGTAAATGCAGAAATCCTTCGGGTGATCTCTATAGACTTTCGGTACTCCAGTCGTGGTAAGGCTTCCAACCGTGAATTTCTTTGTCTACTTCATATCTCTGATTTTGTCTGCAACAAGAAAGTGGTATGGGTCGACACTTGCCATTCTGAATGCCGGATGCATGTGGTCGGTTTGGTTGACAGTTGGACTGTCTGGAGAGTGCCAGGTTGCTGTGTGAATTCGTAGTCTTTGTAACCTGCTGCTACTTATCACCGCTGGTGCCAAATCGTGGACACTGACAGCTGCTTTCCTTACCGATTTTGGCGTTGAGGTCTCCTAGTATTGTTTGGACATCATACTCTGGATGGGCACCATAGGCTCCGCCCAAGAGGTCATAAAACACCTCCTTGATAGAGTCTTCAACTTCATCGGAAGGGGGCGAGGTCACATATTAATGCGAATGCATAGCTGCTCCTATCTATCGTATCTCCTGGATCGCGGTAATAGCTACGCTGTACCGCATAAGGAAAGATTAAAATTTTGGAGCAGCAGCACGGGTGTAGGTTCTAGGTGCATACTCTCTTTATAGTTCGCGATTGTTCCTGGTCGTAATTTTCAATGAGGAGGTTGGTTGTTAACGTGGCAAGGAAGTTACACCGACGGCACAACCTCCACCTGCTGCTTGACTATCTAAAATCAAGGAACTCAAGGCAGGCGGAGTTCGTCACGTGGCGATAAGAGTTGCTTTAGGTCAGTTTGGAATGAGACAAAATTACCGAGTGCCTAAGTTGATTATCATCTTCCAGCCAGTTTGTCCCAGGTACCTTGAACACTCATTGCGAATCCTTAACCCTCCGGTTAACCTTGATTACCTTACCCCTTTCTGAAACCAATTCTTCTGGCCAAATCGACTCGAATAGATGCGTCCATCCCGCAAAGACATATCAATGTCCTTCCAAATGTGCGCGCTGTCATCTTCAACAGAAGACTATCACTCAATCAAAACCCGGACACGTTGTATCCCAGATCCCTCACATTCGTTCCAAAGATACGGAAATCTTTCCCACACTGTCTTCGAAAAGAATTTGTAATTCAATATTCCCATCCACTAGGCAGACACTATTCATATTTTCTCCACCAATGAACAAGAATCCTTTCTTCCGGTGAATGAACCTTAAGTTTTCACAGTCCCGTCCCTACCTTTGTTCCACACCCCACCACCGTCGGTTGTTAGAAAGGACGAAGATACGTTTTGTATTTCACACGTCAGCACTGCATATGGCTGTGTGTGTGTTGGGGGGTATCTAATCCTTAAAATGATTTCTCACAATTTGTTTCGTTCATTTTGTTGAAAGGATTTTCTTGTTCTCTGTCAGAGCCAGAGTCTTCGTTGTTGTAGTCGTTGTAGTCGTCACACCGCCACTATCCGTCCAACAGACAACATGAACACAAGTAGCATTATCCTGGCGGATATTCATTTTTGTTTCTTCTATCAGTGTCTGTGCCGGTTCGGTTGGAAAATGTATATTTCTGTCTGCCTTCCTGCCTGCCTGCCTGCCTTCCAGCCTACATGTGGGGGTGTGGTCATAATCCAGTTTGTTGAACTTACACGAAACCCAACATAAAAGAAACCAGAAATCCTCTTTAAACAAATTTTCGAGAGGATATCCACTCCTGAATTAGTTATTGAGTCGAAAAAAAACCACACTCTCTGTTCAAGTTTTGATTAATGATCACGAGTGGCAGATCCGATGATGAAGTGGATACCCAAGGACTGGGACAGGTTGGCAAACACAAATTGTCAACCAGGATGGCAATGATGATGATGATGAAATCCTGGCCAATACCTACTTGACTTACTAAATAGATTAGAAAATTTCCATTAAGGGCGGGGGCCGATGATTGATGGTCTATTGATGTTATCATGTTTCGGTGACTCAGGTGGACGATGGTGTTTTGAAGCAAAAAAGAAAGGGTTTTTGTAATTAAATGTGGTTCCACGGAGGGATATTTGTGAATTTGTGGCCCACAAGTGGTTGTTATCGTTGGTTACTGATGGAAATATGGTTTTCAGTCTTAAATCAGTCAAATGAAACAGAGCACCAGAGCGCAGATACTAGGCCTGATGGTATTTGTATGCCTCCTCCGCAATCCTTAGAGCGTCTTTTTGAGTGGAAAGTGTATCGTGTTTGGGGGCGTCTCGGAGGAGATTTTCGTTTCCGTGGACAGTAGGCAGTAATTAGAAGTGACACTCCTTCAACAGGGCCCACGAGATGACGCAGATAACTGAAGTACATTTCGGATGGAAAATCAACTTCGAGGAAGCTCTGTGATAAAAGGATGGATAGGATCAGGAACATTGAGCAGTTTTTTTCCCCCCGTTGCGTCAATGGATGTGTAATCTTCTAAGGACACCCGGGTTACTGTCATGTAGACCTGAACACCCTGCAAATTTCAACCAGTCTCTCCCTGTTTTCTGATTCAACATTGGGCTCAGCCTTTGCTGTTCTTTGTTGTGTAAAAGGTCCCATCTGAGCCTGATTTTCATTGGTGTTCTCCCTGACTCTTTCTAACCATCGAAGCTCTTTCACGATTACTGCTGCAACCTGAGTCACCGTGTTGGGAGTTGGTACTTCTCCGATTTTTTCCTCTAGTTCCCTGCGCTCTATATTGAAGCGAGGATGTGATACACATCTTCTCTGGATTCTCCGCAGTATGCTCGGTTAGGAGCTGGCTTAAGAAGAAATGTACTCCTCCGTAGTCTCGGTCCATCCATCTCTCCTGCCATAGCTTGATATCTTTGACGGAGGTCCTGAATTTTTTGGCATCGTAGGTCCGTTGTAGCTTGCTCGCCAAGATATCCGCTGATGGCATTCCTCTGATGACACATGTAGCAAAGTCTGACACTTTGCGATATGCACAGCAGCCGGTTGACTTCGTTTATCCTTCTTGCGTATGACTTAACTGTCACTGCTTTACATTGTGATGGACTGCACCACCCTTGACAGAATTAGTCTCCTTTACAAGGCAGTACTCACCTTTGGAGCTTTGTCACACGTTCTTGCAAGGTATTCCTTGTCAGCGAGTTACATCATGATCATGCTTCATGTCATCTATCGCCTCACAAGGTCACACTCATCCTCCGAATAGCATCTACTGTACAACTCTTGGTGGCCAGATATACTTACACGTTTATCTAAGCCCGGTCAGGGCGGATCGCTCAGTAAAGTTTGAAACTGCATTCGGTTGGTATATCTAAGAAATTTGTATCATAGATTGTGAAGTGTAGTCAGCAGGGACTGTGTCTCAGAATTGCCTTCGTTCCGAGAACGTTTGTCTTTCATCGATCAACTGATCAGGTGAAGAGGCCTTTGTAACTCTCAAGCATTTTTCAGTCGGAAAATGTGTGAAAAAATTGGTTGCGTATACGCCACCGAACCAGCTGCGCACATCGTGAAAATGGCGCTTCGTAGGACAATTCTAGCAGGATGCTCTGCTTCTGGGTATCCTGAGCACAAATGAGCTTGGTTAACGGCTCGGTGCTAGTATTGGAAACACAAAATTTTTCTGTCGGAAATTGTGTGAGTGTTACGCATACGCCACCGTGTCAGCTGCGCACCTAATGAAAATGCCTTTAGGTGGTACACTATCGCCAGAACTTTAGGAGTAAGTGTAAGTAGGAGTGTGGGACAATCAGATACAATTCAAGAGCAATCAAGCGTTGGAAATCGTATCTAAGTACATGCCAATCCATCGATACCAGGCGCTGGATATTGAAGAGCTGAAACGCGATTTCATGTGTAGTATCGTAACTATAAGTAAAAGCTAGAACCAACAGACTGCAGCTTTGCTTAAGACCCAGTGAAAGGCTAGTCTTCTGGTTTCAGGAAGGTTTTGGTGTTGCTATCGTTCTAGATATCTGAAAACGAAACCTTCTTCACGATATCTCTTACTACATGGTACACCTATGCCATCATGTCTGGTTGATCCAAATGAACTTCCTTTCACTGGTACTACTGGAGAAAGCCCTCAGCCCCAACTTTCTACTCCGCGTTCCCTATCACAAGGCACACACTCCTCCACCACAGTTAGTTCCCAGAGATGAATATGAAAAACTGCATCCGACCCAACAATAGCTGAACAATAGAGACTCCGCGTCTGCGTCACACGACTAAATTAGCCTGCCATTGTCACCAAATTGACTTGAACTGAGAATTTGTTGCACTAACTACCTACTTGGCACCATCATGTCAACTTCAATTCTATTCTCAAGACTGTCGCTCCAATGTGCAATGGGAAACAATAACATGCACCAGCCCCGCGTCATTTATTGTAACTTCCAGTCCTGAGTATCTAAAGAAAGAGAGAAAAAAAAATAAACAATCAGAGTATCTGAAACTATTGTTCGTCGTAATGCATGTACAGGGTGAGGTGTATGGTGTTTGTATCTATTCATTGTGACAGTCGTAGCCTTGAATATGATCTGCGACACGAAAGATGCACATACGAGCGAGAATGACAAATGAAGGTATGCTTGTGGGTACATAATCAAATATATATCAAACCCATCCGAGGGAAGCACAAGATTAAGATTATGACGAGCAGCAGCAGTCACCACAAGCGGATTTTGCTCAAAGAAGCGATTGACCCACTTCCACTTCAAATCGGATGACACTGATGGGTATAGAGACGCCCTCGCCTGAACTCGGTCGGTTTGTGTACAAACACAAGCACAGACGATAGGTGACACTGTCACACCGCCCTGATTTGAATTGGAATCGATAGGTTTTCGCTTCACAGATACGTGATATCTAGTCGTAGATACTTTTTTCTTTTTCATTGTTTTCACTCGTTTTTGTGATGTGGAACATGCAGGAGTAATCTCATTGAGGGGAAATTTTGTGGTCGGTTTATGGTAGCATTGCGGGTGACAGTCCAAAGTCAAGGTGGGTCGTACTCCCTGCACGTGTGTGTCTGTGTGCGTTGTAAGCTGAGAGGTGTTAAACACCAAACGACTGCAGGTGGGTTGCTTTAATTGTTTCGATAATGTGACGTCCGGCAAGTAGTGTTTGATGAGATTTCCAGCAGTAATACCGACAAATGTAATTGAGGATTGTGGTCTTGGGGTTCCTGGTTGCACCGTATTGAGAAGTTCAATTAGATTAACAAGAATGTTTCAAATTTGATGGCTTGGGGGCATCGGGAAAATCGATGTATGTTGGTAAACGCTAATGCTGATGAATGGTTGTAATGGGGTTTTGAGGAACAATAGGGCTTGCTTGGTGTGTGGAAATGATGTCGGCTTTCAAGTTGATTTGGTGCACCATTGATGGTTTGATGTAAGAAAGGCGTGCTAATTAGTTTTGGATTTGAAAAGGGAGTTCGAATGGATGTGGCATTGAATTATATTTGACATCTTGTCTACGTATCCACTGTTAGCTGATGCTCTTCGTGGGTATCGTGGTCCTACTCAGGCAGCATCCCGGGAAGGAGAACTGATAGCACACAGTGTAATGTCACTCTCGAAACATGTGGCATCACAATGGACCTTCGCTTGGTCTAAGTGTATCCTGACTCTCGCTAGGATAGCCATCTTACCCAACCTTACCTACTGTCACCCTCTCCGATTTCCATTTCTGTAGACAATCGAGTAGGGGATCTTCCAAGTAGACTACCTGAGAGAATAAGAAAGCATTGTGAGGCCTTGTCCTTAAGTGGTCGTTCCTGCGAGCTTTTATAAACTCGACGGAACCCACGGTATTCCTCAAAGGAGTATGCTAGGTCCCATGCTTTGTGACAGACTGTATGACATTGATTGTTTCATATGGAAGACTTCTCCTGGCGGTTTAGTTCTCACTGAGCACACAATAACGTTGGCAGTGTGTCCGGATTTACATGGCTTCCATGACGTTGCTGATCACCATTAGCCTTCACGAGACCAACTGGCAGGTTCATATCTGGAAATTAAAACATGTTGCCAAGTCTTGATTCCAAAAAGTCGATGAATTTGGTCGTCGTGTGGTTCCATTCTGTCGAAACCACATCTTGTCTGAAACAGTGTCATCCGTACTTTCAAAGAAATTGTCATTGATCGTGGTACGGTAACGATAGAGCTCTCCTATTTTTGTGATAAAGGTTTGCCTTGTTGTCTGAACTAGTCCAAGTCTTTGCAGAGCATCTATGTCTGGCTAGAAATAAGGCTATAAGTTTTGAAGCCATTTGCTGTTGCATAACATTGACTTTTTTTCTCTATGCCTGTGGAATGTACTCAGACTGTCTCTAGCTAACGATTTCCTCTGACTATAGGTCTCTTACTTTCCGCAGCTACTGCCAGTCCTTCATGACGCTGGTCATAGTGCTCACTTATTGGGTCCATTGTGGCGCTTGTCCTATTGCCGATTAGTGGCGGATTTATACGTGCAGGAGTGAAAGACATTGCCGGGAATAGTAGTGATGAAGCTGATTGGGGTGATGCTGGTGGTGGCATCCCTACCTTCTGTAGGCATGGTCCTACCATTGGTGATGACATCATCCGACCAGGGATGACGGGCATCATTTGAGGCTTTGGAAAGTCTGTGAATAGCCGATTTCATGAACCGTCATCATATTCTGTGAACACTTTTGGAATCGTTCTTGCAAGGGTATTGGACAGCAAAGTTTATGAACGCGAAGCCTTTGAATTCGAAGCCCGTTTTCGAATCTCCTATGAACTTCAGTGTCTGGAGTATCAATCCGAAAGCGGAGACAACTTTGTAGAGAAGTTTCTCGCCAAGTTTTGAGTCGTGATTGCTTATCAAGGGGTTGGACGTTCTTCTGATCTCGACTTGCCGTAGATCGCAGATCTCGTTCGTCTTCGCTATGGAACTCAACTCTTAGCAGAATTAGAGCGCTATTGGCGGAATTTCGAGATATTTTTCGACTTAATCTGTGTATCTGTATCTAAGTCAGTCAGTTTTTTTTTTAAAAACCTGCACACATACATACATATGTATATTTTCTTGAGAGTCAGCCAATAGGTCAGGAAAATACTCCGGAATCGGTGGTACATAAGGGGCTTTTCAATAAGGACATAACAATTTTGTATTCAAATAAAAGACGAAATAATATATATTTCGGTCTGAAATTCAATCCAAGCCTAGTACACGTGTTAAATTTAGTATTGAATTCAATCTTGTTCATATGACCTTTGCGAGCACGTTTTCAACGATCCATTCTCTGGAGAAAATTTTCAGTTTCAGTGTCAGAATTTCAAGTAGTAGTTTTCAATAGTTTCTAAACGTTTTTCGTTCGCGAACTTCACCTTGATAAAATTGCAAATCTTAACCGGCGTTCTGACAATGATAGATCAGAAAAAAAAGTTTAAGATTATGTTTGGATTTAAGTACAAAATTGTTATGTCCCTATTGAAAAATCCTTCATATCGCATAAATGGCGTACCACGAGGGTACTTTCTTAGTCCAATACTCTTTACTTCATAGAAAAAAACATGTTTTTACAAAAATCTTTGAGAATCTTTGACATAGATACAGAAACTCGTAGCTACGACGGTGTTCTCGTTCTTTGGTTAACCTGAATACCATCCTTTCTTTCACTAATTAACCGCGCTGACCAATAATTCAAACCAAACCGGTTTCATCTGTCACCATTTTCTTCTTCTAGTCTCTTCGTTGTCTAAAAAACTGACAAAAAAAAACTCTCTTTAGTGCCACGTGCCCGAAGATCTATAGCGTTTATTGTCTTAGTCCGAATTTGCATTTCAAATAACTCTTCGTTACGCCCTAATACGGTATTCTAATTAATCATTAGTATCTCTGACACAATCTATAATCTCCGAAACCTGTAAACAAGTCTATAAATTCTTCTCCTACCCAACTTCCTCAGGAATTTTGCAAACAAAAAGAAAAGTATCTTCCAGTTGACCAATTTAAATTCATTCGGCGTATACCTACCTAAAAAAAAAACATACATACGTACGTATGTATCTATTTTTAGACCAACTATCTGCAGCGGAACCGATGATTGAAAAAAAAACATCTTCCATCCATTTGTCGCTTCTTCAGCTACAAGAGCTACACACAACATTGTATCTAAAACCATTCAAATTCGAATCTCAACAGGTTTCCCCGCGAAGCGCGTGTGATGTTTATTTTTATGTTTCAATAATTTGTTTGCCATTTCGTTTTATTTTTATTTTCCCATCTACCTATGGGTTTACGTTGTAAACCTTGTGTGATGGCTGGAGTGCGCGCGTAGGCCCAACAATTCGAAAACAATCAAATTTTGTCGTCAGATTTTGATTGTTATTCCCTTTTGACATTTTGACTTTGTTACACAAGTGCGAGGTGGGATTTGTATGCAAAGCACTTATCATTAAAAGAAAATAAATAAATAAAACCGAAAAAGATACACAAATCCATGAAAGATACAATCCACAAGCCGCCACCACAACACCACACATGGAAGCAACTCAGCGAAAAAGTGTTTTCTCGTTTCCTACGTGTGTGGAGAGAGAGAGAGAGATTAGAGATGTGCTCTCTCGATTTACCAACACAAGTAGTTTGTATCTGGTTCTGTGTATCTTGTGCCCTTTTAGTAGAGGCGAACGCGAAAGCGACAGCTACAGCGCGACTGCAAATGCATTTGTGTGGATTGTGGGAAAACTACATATACTACACGCATTTGGATGGAATTTGTTTTGTTATTACATTCGTCTGCCATTGTATGCCCGATCATTGGTTTTGAAGTTGTGTACATACCTACCTACCTACCTACCTGACTGCCTTCCCTTTGCGTTTTATTACACGTTTTTGGATTTCGTTTTATTTTTTGTAGGTGTATGCCATCGCGGAAAACTGGTTTTATTATTTCTTTTTTTTCAAAGAAAAACGTAACTCGTAGTTGTATCTCGAGCCTATAGGGAGAGAAAAAAAGGCAATGTTTCGTTGGATAACCAGTTTTAGCGCGCAAATATTTTTTTTCTTCGATTAATTTCATAACAAAAACTAAAAAACAAAACTGTTTTGAACTTTTGAACATTTTCGTCGTCTTACGAGAGGCAGAGCGAGCGAAAGATACAATTTGTTTGGCCGCGCTGAGCCTGAGATGAATTCCTTTCGAGAAGAGTGGAGTAAATTTCGGAAGTGGGAGCGCCAACGGAATGTAGTAGTACGCGTACTACATCACAAGACAACACGTATTGTGGTGTGGAACCCGTTCCCTGAAATTGGAATTTGAACTTGGATGTCGATGGAAAAACAAATAAACGTAGGCAGACACACAAAGTATCTCGTCGAACGGATTTTATTTGTTTTTATTCAAAACACAAGCTGGGGGGGAGGAGTACCTACAGGTTTTTATCGTTTTTTTTTTGTTTATGTTTCCAAGACGTGCTTCGGAGATTTGTTTGCAAAAAAAATGGAAAAAATGCTCAATAAAGTGTTTAAGTAGTTTTATACAGCCCTATCTTGCTTTCTGGTTTTACGTTCGCTTTTTATGGGTTTTAGCAAAAAAAAAGTATCTATGCACATAATTTGGTAGTCGGGAATGCGCTTGTGGCAAATTGACGGGCCATGTACAGGTATTCGTTGTGCATTTACCTTTGGTTGATGGCTGGAGTAGCTTTGTGGGTTTGTTATCAGCATTTTTGCTAAGACTTTGGATATCTAGTAGACTGCGTAAGCATGGAGTTAACACAGGAAGCAGTTAAGCATGTGTCATGCGTTTTTTATGATAAGAAGTTTAAAGCAGTGATTATGTGTCGTTCGTACGTGGAGGTATCAGAGTCTTGAAATAAGTTGCTGGGAAAGGCGTGTTATAGTGTTTAGTTTGACGGTCAGACTGGGGAAAATCAGCAGCTAATCACGGGTGTTCTTGTGAAGGAAAGTCCAAAATCTGGGATTGAAACCTTCATTCCAACCAAGACTTCGAGTCCAGTCTGCAACCCTGGCCTCAATTTTATAGAAACATAGGCTTAGATCCTTCGGGCCTATAGTGCCTGATCGATATTTTGGGCGAAACCTTACGCTTGTCTCTGCGGTGCTATGGTTTGGAGATGGATCAAAAATTTTGTTCGTCTCTTCGAACATTCTCTTCAAATGTTCTGACATAAATCGATATGCAACTGCGTACAGGAGGTCGTAGACCAAGGAGTGCTTAATGGTTGAGTTGGTTGGCCGTCCCCGCTCAGCAGGCACACAAATAAGGTCCGCTGGGATACCAATATTTAAAAAACCCGGATTGCCAGCACCGGAAATCTGCTAGAGAGCGCTAGATACAGTCTAACAATCTTCATGAACTTATCATCCTGGAACTCAATCCGTGGTAAAACTGCGGGGCTTGAAAAGTTCTTACGACTTGTAACATCTCATGAGCTGCGAATGCACTGTTAGGGTTTTTCAACCTTCTAACCAAAGACAACTGATAGCAGATACATTCGAGGTCAGGAATGCTCCAACAAGCTCAGTTCCCTGACTATGTACCTACAGTCAAGAAAGCTCAGAGGTTCTTATGGACACCCATTTGCCCGGTAGCAAACCAGTTTTTAGTACCAGGGAACGTTAGCACCCTCAGCGGGGGGGAAAGCTTCTGTCCCTACCAAATCCCTGGTCTTGATGGTACCTTACCAGTGGAGGAAGTTGTTTAAACTTTGGCCATACCCCAAGATCCTGAAGAAAGGTCGCAGTAGCTTTCGCTGCTGCACTTCTTGACCTGAAGGTTGCCAACTATCTTCGCCGCTGGATCGGGAATCAGGCTTATCCATGCTGAGCTGTGGAGTTGAGTAACCAGAAAGTCGGTGTAGAAGGGGACCCCCCAGGATAGAGTATTGAGACTCATGGTAATGAGTGAGATACTCGTACTCCTAATCTTGTGCAAAGAAGGGACGACATTTCGGCCAGAAACCTGTTGGAATCTGTTCTAAATTAACTCTCAAACTGAGTATTGATTCCGAAAATCAAACCGTCCAAGACTGGTCTCCTCCAAAGCTCAAGAGTATTGAATCGTAACTTCCAGATCACTGTAGATACTTGGGGGTTATTCTCGAAGCTGGGTAGTTAAGTCCGACTGTCCTATATTCAAGTAGGAAGGTCTACAGGACACAAATGGTGTCTCCAGGCCCGAGTTGCTTACTGGATATACACGGCAGTCGTCAGACTCATCCTTATATATGGAGCACTAGTCTGGTGGACTTACTCCTGCACTAGAAACTATGCTGCACCTTCTTCCCAGTGATATCTGTGGAAAGCTGATGGTGGTTAAAGCAGCAGGTCTGGGTCCTATCCAAGTCAAATATTTACAAGTTAAGACGTACATCTATACAGTTTCAGATCAATCCTTATTCGAGGCATACATATGAACAACTTCCCTTTCGTCAGGATGTGCGGAAATACCGTATACCAACACGACAAAACAATGTCGCCTCCTTTATAAAGTCGCTGCCAGGATTTCTCTTTCAAACGAAAGACGTTTGTCTTTCCTATACCATCCACTGCCGAGGAGCTCCTTTGACACGCAATATGTCCTTTGAAACATCAATCAATAATAAATATTACAAGGAGTTATCATTTGTATCCTCATTCCATCTTCCATCATCGACATAGAAAGGTTATGTGATCCGGCTCGAAGGACCAACAAATTGATTTGATTCCTGTTTTTGTTTTTCATTCCACACAGGCAGACATCATAGTCATTACCCAACGTTTTGATGAAATTAGTTTTTATTTTTATTAAACTTTTTCTCTTTTTCATATCAACAACACGATGAATCGTAAACGAAAGATATTTACAATTGAATGGTTCCATTCAGGACCAGTCAACAGCGGCGCATCGTAATAAAAACGTTTTTCATCAGAACGAACTGGAGGGAGCTTCCTGTCGCCACACGCAGCAGCACAATGTCCTTAATTTCAATTCCATTGGAATAACTTCTATTCGGTGCTCGTTGTTGTCTCCTTGCAGTGTTGGTCGTAGTTGGGTTGTCGTCATCCTTTATGTCTGGCATTTGCAGAAGAATGCGATTTTCTGTCGACCGCCTCCATCGGAAAAATCGATGGGAAAGCGGACGGACGGGGGAGATGAGAAGGATGCTGTGTTGGCAGGATCATTTGGGAATATTTTCACACAAACACTGTGCGTTGTAAATCAATTTCTCGAGAAGAACATACTCCCAACGCGATAGACATTAAATTTAATGACTAAGCCAAGACCGAGACATATTGCGATGGTTGTCCTGGTTCGCCATGTCATCCGGAATTAGTATCTAACTACCACACACGTTTCACCCCATTTTTGAGGTTGTTTTCGGAACACACCGTGAGTGAACACGTTTATCTGTGTTGAACGGTGGTTCCATAGGAATTCCTATAGCTAAGCCTATAGTCAGGACGTGTTCTAGTGCCTGTCATTTGGTGTGCGCCGTAGGACTATGCGCCCGTGTATCCCTCTATCTGTTCCTCGTGTAACGCGTGTTAGAGCTTTTTTTTCCTGCCTCAACCCCTGGTGAATTATAAATTTATTAGATGGTCTCAGGAATGCATTCACCTTTGTGATGCTAATGCGCTGGCATCCTCTTAGTGGTGGTAGTGGTTGGGTAAACTAAATCCGTAGTAGTCTCAGTCGTATGTGTGATATTTGCTCGACATCCTGTGAATTTCTACATACAGAGTCCAATGAACCAGTTTGCTGGTTGGATGGCTGAGAGGAGATAAAATAGAACGAATGGTGGCGAATGAATGATTATCCTTCTACACAAGGTGTGCACTGAAATGAGTGTGGCATGTGCTAATCCTGGAATGTTTCCTTTGCTGTATCTATACATGCACATGTTGGGAGGATTTTTTTTTCTCCTTTTTCTCGGTTTTGTTGTTTGCTTATGCTAAATGTGTCGATGGGTTATGTTTGACTGGCGGATAGGTTTCGAGAATATGTAAATATTTGTATCGCGAATATATGGCGGGATATTTTCAATTAAAAGAGGATTGAGAGTGGAAGCTGTTCCTGGACTCTGCGCTGTGCACTCCTCGGTACTTCAGTAATTAAAGGGAGATCCGGAATCAGAGGATTCAAAGAGAAGAAATGTTTGAAACATGTCGGGTTTTGACATGTGCGTTGGCAAAAACTTTTAGCAGATACTAACAGATATTTGTGACAGTCTCCACTGTAGTGCTCGTATTAAGACCCACTAAACCAGGGGTGGACCAGAGCGCCTCAACAACTCTTCAGTTTCGCATACCAAGTTGGTTAAGGGGTATCTTCTCTCTTTTTTACTCCACAGATACACATGGGGACTTCACGGTCTTTTCTCTTAGAATGACCAAGGCTATCCATGCATCCCTCCACGACACAAGAAAGTGCTATGACGGACAAATCCTAGTTTGATTTACGAGGCCTTTGCCTCCTAATTGCATATTTTGACAAAAAAATAACGTTGTTTGGCCTCAGTGCTGTATCTATAGCATTGGTTCGTCCAAGTAGTCGATTAAGAGTCTTCTCCTTCGTGGATTGTATGTCCATTAAAGCCATTTACGCTTCTACTTGTCAGTACCTATGAAGACCACTTTGTCCTGCCACGTTTGCGTCTTGCATAATCCCGACAACCTGGTTCTTTTTTGAGCGAATGACGAAAACCCTCGAACAATATTACTGAGTTTAGTCATGGCCCGTTCCATCGAGTTTTGCAGATCATATGTTGGCTGGAAGTATAGGCAAATGTCTGGAAAAGTCGTTAGGATGATCCAGAATTACTGTAGGCCCTTGCTCTGTGCTGGTGCTGCTATGAGAAGCTTTAAGTCAACCGAAAGAAATCAGTGCCGAGCAATACAGCCAAGCCTACAGTATTCTATACTTCTCTAGAAGAGCAATGGACCCAACACAGAGCCCTGTGGGACCCCATCGGTGATTTTCTAAATTCATTGTCGATGCTATATATCAGCATAGTCTTTGTAAATTTATCGCCACACAGTATCTTTCAGTAGAAGGTAGAATAGTATCGGGATTGGTTGACAGAATAACTTTCATTCTTCAGGAATAGCGAGTGCTTGGGATCCTTTTCCTCAGGTCTACACCGAAATAGATGAACTTCTCAGCAACCTGAAAGTTTTGGTCAGAAGAACGTTCTTTTCTTACTTTGTGAACTGTTCGCTTGTTGTCAGCACGTGTTCGATTCTATCTATATTCGATCGAACTATGGTCTCTCTGCTGAAACCTAGAGTTCCTGAACCCTATTAGCCAAAGACTCGCTCTCTGGGAGACTATTTCAAATACGATTTCGCGGTTCATCATTGGTCATCCCAAATCAAGTTCCCCACTGCTTTGGCTTCTATATTTAGTTCTCGAACTACAGAAACAGCATGAGGAACTGTCTGCAATCCTATGGTGTTCCAATTAAGCACTACAACTAGTGCCACCTACTGAGTCAAAAAAAAAATATAACTTGCAGCCTTACTTTTACGGTCGGCGGCGTTAAACGTCCATATACTCAAATTCCAATTAACACCTTCCTAAACGCCTCCCATTATTACCGAATCATAAAAATTCCTTGCACGGGGCACATGCAAATCCTAATAAAGACCTGGCACGTGCTGCAAGCCAATTTAGTTTATAACACCCGGTGCGCAGAAGGCACCAATGCCGAACGTGTATCTTCGACAAGAAATGAACTGTATCTGGGGGGAAAAAATATGCCCAGCAGTAGCTCCTGATCCCAGTTGAACCTTTTGTTTATTAGCCATTATCTCCGTTGGTCAGACAATGGACTGAAAAATCGGTCAAAAGGCGAATCCATTAAATTACTTTCGCTTAGGAAACAACAAAAAAAAAAAAAAGGTACTGGCATTTCCAAATGCAAAGTGTGGAGCTCCTTCGCTATGGTATTCCGTATTCCGGGTCTGATCGACATTAATCTTTTCCTTGGCCTTTTCTTGGTCTGGGAAAATTGAAACGATTCTGCTGCTTGCTCCCCAGAAAACCAGGCAACGGGAGAGACTGATTGTTTGACGGTTTGTAAATCTTTTTTTTACCAATGACGACGGGTGTGTTTAGGACTTTTCCCTGGCATAGCAGAGATCATTGTTATTAGCTTGTAATTGATAGGGACTACAGTCACGGGAATGGATTTCTCACTTGCAACTGTTGCCGGGTGATTCAATGGCGCATGTAATTATTGAGCTGTCAGTGATTATGTTTTTGTTGTTAATGTTGCTCGTGATTGATGTTGATTTGGGTAACAGGTTGTTGCCGCCTACTAATGTCGAGGGACGACATAAGGCTAATGACTTTTTGGATTTTCGAAGATAAATAACCGGGAAATTGTTTTCACACTCCTGGGAGGTGATTGGATGGAGTTCAAATTATTTCCTAAAGTGGTTCAATGGGCTGTTTATCTTGACGGAGATTTTCTCCCTGTTTTCTGTCGAATATATAGCTATTTAGTACGAAACACCGCCTTCCGTTTGTCAAGTGTTTCATGTGTTACATGAAAATTGTGACTGAAATAGTAGGAGAATCGACTTGCGACTTGGTTTCGGATCTGCATAAGCAGTAACAGATGTCCTTGTGGACTTTTGAGAAAGTCAGCATGAGTGTCCAAATCTCTCTAAAAATTCCAAAAATTTGAGACTTTCTTGATGAATTCTGTTCAAGAATTGAGCCCATTCACTGTTCGTTGCACCTAGAATGGACCCTAGAGTCTTCGGAAGACATCAGCAAAGTTTTGGCAAAGTATGGTCCTCTCGCATCCGTGTATCCCTTGCAAGCTGTTCAGCCTATTTGACTGATTTTTGGTTTCATACATAATGCCATGATATGCTCTTGAAATGGCTATACAAATTATTGGGGTACCTCCCTCACAAGTGAGATTCGTGTGACTGGAAAGATCTAACACTCTTAATAAAAACCCCCCCCTTTTTGAGCATTTACCCTGTCACACTAAATTGTATAACAAATTCCAGCCAAATACGGTCAGCAACAACTAGTACGTGTTCAAAACTCCACTCTATACGCTTAATTTGTTTCCTTGGACAATGCTAACCCAGATAGTGCAACAATTGTGTGCACATTCCATTCGACTGGTGGCTGGTTATGCAATGCTCTCCGGCTGACATTCCTCCCTTTTTTGCTCTATAATTCCTGAATAAAACCGATCCAATAAGGAAATAAATTTCGATCAACAAATATCGTCGTAGTCCGACACGGCCAGAAGTCTGCTTCCATCCATCGTATCGTATCGGTCCAATGGCCAGAATAATTGCAAACTCGCACGGGGTGCTCACAATTTCCTTTTACGGTTTACTACCCTATGTATGGCTGTATACAGCCAGACACACACACACACACACACTAGTTGCCACTTAAATCCATTACAGAACTTTTTATTATTTGCAACTTGCATTCGATTTGCATGCAACTTATTGGCCTGCGGTCCCGGTCACACATGTACTATGTATCTATGTAACTCTGACTCGCCATTAAGTGCATCTATGGCCCATTAAAGATGACCATTATCTTTTGTTACATTGAAATGGACAGAGTGGAAGATGAGTAGAGAATACAAAAGAATATACGAGTAGAGTATCTTATTGTTATTACTTTGCCGATTGAATGGTTGAATGAGATACTTGTTGGTCTCTCTGGTCGGATGTATCTTTTCCTTGAATAACTGTTGTACGGTCGTTGCTTACCGTAAATTACATTTTGTTGTAACCCAGGGTACCGCAAAGAAGATGGGTTTTTTCTTTTGTACTGCTGGGGCTGGCTCGTTAAGTTTTCATAAATTTTAACTCAAATCGTTGTGCTATAGATGCACTGACGGTAAGCGGATGAAGTTTGGTATGCAGCGTGAAATTGGGAAATTGAAATTGTTGACAGTACGACGGTGTGTACAAGCTTTCTCCTTCCTAAACTGTTACAAACTTTTCCAATTTATGTGAGGAGAGGTTGTTAATAGTCGCGGAAAAGTATAATTGATTCTTGAAAACTCCCAAAGAACTGGCATCGATGTGGGGGGAAGCTATGCGGTGCAGCATGCAATGGATTGAACTTAATCTAGTTTTTTAGTTTTGTACTTATTGTTGAAGTGTCGATTAACGAGCTCTAATTTATGTTTTTTTCTTTTTTTCTTTTCGTTTCAGGTAAGGAATCCAATTGTGGTTTTGCTGCGGAATTTGCTTTGGTAATGAAGTTGAAGTCGTAATAAAGTAAAACAGAACAGAATGGCATGGTTGAATCGGTACCAGTTAACTGAGTTGGACGCGAACTGTAAAACGCTTTCATTGACTACTTACGACGTCTGTAGCTAATCGCTGTAGAATATGCAAGAAAATCGCACCTCTAGATACTTACCTTGACATCCATGAGACATTCTGAGATTTAAAGGTTATGTGTGAAGTTAGCTGTGGTTTATTTGACGTTTGAATACTTTGCTACATGTCATTCAAACATGGATAGGTACACCCTTCAAAAACAAATCTTCCGAATTGTTTCTCAAAACTAGCGGTTTACTACGAAGTCCTCCACTAAAAAGCCTCTGTAGATAGACCAGTTAGTGAAGCTATCTTGAGTTAGGCACTCCAAAGCGATTAAGTTATCCTTTTACGTCTGTGCACCGCCACCTAAGGTTAGGTCTTGAGGGACAATCCTTGCAAAACCGGTTTAGTGCCTTTTACTCAAAGAAGACTGGTCAATCTGGGACCTATGTATGTGGCACCACATTAGTTTATTCCATCGAAGTCAAATATCTCGGGACCATCATTGGCCAAATGCTTAAATGGATTTCCCATATCAAGACCGCCATCAAGCGCCATCAACCTGAGAGCCAGTAGACCCCTTTACGGTAGAACTCGTATGCTGGGCTCGTCAGCCGTAGTCCTTATTTAAGGCTTACCTGAGTTTCGGGTCTGTTCGGATGTTCCCTCCATGCACAACCATCCTAATAAGAAGGACCAGTTCCTCAGAGTAGAACCTCACGTTGGGGATATGAGCACTGCTCTTGGTTTATCTGGGACCACATTTGTGTCCAACACCCTGGCTCTAGTTTTGTGGATTCCTATAGACTTGGGACTCGAATTTATCGAACCTGGGCATATAAGGATGCACGTACTCGTTCAGATAAACTAACATATGAACTACATAAGGTTATCGTGCAAAAGTGCTCTTGGACATCTGGAATTTTGCCCAGGACTAGGACCTCTTTCCTTAGAAGATCGCTCGGACACATGAACTGAATCCGAATGACCATCCACTTGGCCTTAAATTCAGTGTTTTGGTCCTCAAGATATACATTCTTAGCATACAAGGGATGACAGTGGTTTAGCAGTATGTCTCTGCCCAGCTTTTTCTCGAAGAAGGAAGCTCTACTGAGGAGCCTTCTATTAAATGATCTAGGGCAGCGGCCGATGAAGAACCTCCTCCACTAAGGAGCCAGCTTCATGAAGAAGTTCAAAATTGTTTCATCCCAGTATCCTAGGATCCTTGTGGCATCACAATGAACCTTTTGCTGGTCTAAGTGTGTCGGTGTTTCTAAATTGGCAGCCACTTCAATCAAACCTCATCAATCTGGTTGGTCAGTGTTCTAAGCCCTAGGAAGTGTGTCCCAAAGCTCGATTTCATTAGGTTTTTCGATGAAGCCTGCAGGCAGTTGTTCCCAACCCCTGCTCTGGAAGTGTGACTACCTTTATAAAACGCTCCACGCTTCTGATACCCCTGCTGGTGTATCATATGACATCACATGAAAGCGCATCACATAGCCATTGCAACATAACCGCATTCAACACTCATGCTCATCGAACCTTGAAATGGTCCGTCTGCCCCAGGGGCTACACATTACACCACTCGAACTCATAATGGTAATGCTCACCTCTGTGCGATGATTCAATCAACACAGCACACCTCTGCATGTCTATTCTACCTCCTCGGTTGCAAAGAATAAAGAAAGAGCCATGGTGTCACATTCCGGACACCAGCATGCAGTCAAACGGACACATCTGCATCTTCTGACGGAACCCCACCAGAAAGCCAACTAAAGTGAAAGCGCCAACTATTGCCACACGTCCAACAGCAGTCCTCGCCCCTCTGTAAGAAGTAAGACATCAAAACCAAGGGAAATTACATTCCCGAGAAAGAGACACCGAAAACAACCCCAACGGGCACACACTCATACCCCATTCAAATAAAACCTGGAAAAGGAATTTCCTCTCGATGTGAAAAACTAATTTCGGTAATGTCCTCCTGCTGCTGTTCCGGAATTGTTGCAACACTACAAAGGTTGCGAGGATATTTTTGTTTTTTGTTTTGAATTCGTCAAGCCAGCCACTTCCACCCACCAATGGCATGCAGATTGTTATGAAAAGGAAGTGCCGCCTTAGGGGATGGATGCTGTACGAGTACTACCCCTGTGACACCACGCCATCACCACTGACCCTCGAGAATTTCGGATAACATTTTCGGGGATCCACAGCGTCAGGCATACATAGTTGCTAATGTGAATTAGATTTTTGTCCTCCGTGGGGTTTCGTGTGTTCATGCACCGAGGAGCACAAATTTTCGAGAGTGCATGCCCCTGGCAGAGGAGGAATGAAGTATATACGCCTGCGGGTTGCACGGGCGTTCACAATGACAATATATTTTTCTGCAATTAATAGTCAGTTGACTTTGTCGCTGTTGTTATCATTTTTCTTTACGAATGCGTGAGTGGGGCGTGTGTCCTGGGCGGGGGTTTATTTTTATTGAATTAATACACGGAGGAGGTAATTATAATTAATGAGTTCGCATGCAGAACTTTTTAATGATAATTCATTACTTCGACGAATTGAAAGTCAGACAACAAAAAACGTAATTAATCATCATGAACGTTACAGTGGGTGTAGGCGAGAGAATCCTTAAAAAAACAGATACATTCGTATCTGGCAGTGCTGAACGTGATCCTGGCGATGTGAATGGCAGGGGAAATTTTATCTGAATTCTCCATTAGGACTTTGGAACATTGAAGGCTTAAGTCTGGTGGGTGGGTGTTGTCGACTTTGCACAAAAATGCCAGACAGCTAAAGGGTTTTTCAATAAGGACATAACAATTCTGTACTTAAATAAAAGTAAACGTGAATTGAGATATCGGGCTGAAAATCATTCCAGGCGTAGTACACATGTTAAATTTAGGTCTGGAAGTCGGTTTTGTTCATATGACCACCGTGAATTCGTTTGTAGGGATCGATTCTATGGAGCCAGTTTTCTCCACCGCTCTTTCGCACATATCAGTTAGAACGCTAACAACTTTGCGTGCGATATGGTTCCTGAGCTCTTCTTACATTGTTGGCTTATAGGCATAAACCAACGACTGAACTTAACTTTATTAAAAGAAACCAAAACGACGTTAAATCTCATCAGCGAGATGGTATTTTGACTACCGAACGTCCCGTTCAATAGATCAATTGTTTGACCATCCGTGTGGCATGTGGCACCATTTTGTTGGAGCCACATGTCACTGATGACAAGACCAGCCAATTGTTGTCCAATTACACAAATTCTGCTTACTGGCAAAGCTATTAAGTCAAAAGCCAAAGCCTCATCGCTAAAAATGATTTTGAATGATGAAATTTAGGATTTTCTTCAAACTTTTGCAGAACCCAATTGGAGAGGCTTCGACCCTTCAAATGACCAAGAGGCTTCAGTTCTTGAGTTTATGTGATCTCGTAAGAGTGCAGGGCAAGATATTTACGCTGAATTCGGGACAATGTGGACCGAGACATTCGCACTTCCTATGAAGACCGTGAAATCAACTGATTTTGGCTCTGAAGGACTTACGGTTGCGATATTTTTCGTTCTTCAGGTGGTCCTTTATCTCACTAGTATAGGAACATTTAGTAGTGAATGTGTAGACTCGAATTTGTCCACTATAGCACGCACAGCCTCTTTAGTGGGACGATGTTTAGGACCGAAAATTACAAAAAGCGAAAGCTCCATCCAACGACTTAGAATTTTGGTAGTATTTTTTAAATGATTTCCAAAGGCTGTTCGATCGTGAACTTCACCATGATAAAAATGTAAAGCTTGAGTGACGTTCTGATATGTACGGATCATAAAAAATGTTTAAGGGTCCGGATGTATTTAAGTACAAAATTGTTATGTCCCTATTGAAAAACTCTTGACTTTTAAAAAAACACAGGTTCATTCCTTCAAACCCTACAACTCGTTCTGTCCTAGTAGGGCGTAGATACAACAACTGCATCTGGACCTAAATATTCATTATGAAGAGGGGACCCTTGGAGCTTCACTTAGGGCGTAGATACAGCAACTGCATCTGGACCTAAAAATTCATTATGAAGAGGGGACCCTTGGAGCTTCACTTGCAGCCTGTGGTTTACCTGTAGAGTTACGCCATAGTGTCGTTGATATGGATTTAACTCGCAATTTGGTGAAGATACCACCCGTACTTGTCCCTCGACCCTCTGTCAAAACGTCAGAACAATCACATTGTCATTTTGTCCAATTTACAGCCAAAGAACAAAACAAGAACCTACTCGTACCTACTGATGACAAAGCCATTTGTAATAAATTAAATCCATTTACTCGTATCTATCACGTTCCAATTAGCATCCAAATTTGGCGCCGCCTTAGCTGCTATCTGGGTTACGTGATAGACTTCAAATGTTGTTTACATGACGGACATACGAGATCCGGTTCTCTCTGTTAGAATTGTTTTGTTTTTTCGGTAAGTTGTTTGTTTGATTTATTTGTTCCATAAAATTGAAATAATTGTTCGAATTAGAAAATCACGTCCTTCCTCACATACATGGGCCGAAGTTCCAGCTCAATAAAATGTCCTTTATCTCGAGTTTATCTATTTTTGGGTTATCCTTGCAGTCTGAGTATGAGGCAGACGAATTCCTGATGACATAATGCTTCGAGTATGTATATGAGTCTCGGCCTGTTGTCAATTTTCCAACCTACACAACACAACACAGTCCAAGTCACATAAAAGCCAAGGAACCTTTTATTGCTTCAGTCCCATTCTGCTGGGGTAATTTGCAGTTTAATTTATTCCATCTAGGAAGTCGTTTAACTCATTCAAATAGGTTCTCTGGTTGTCTGTAGGTCTGTAGTTACTATTGTGACAAACGGAGAGATATTTATTTCACTTAATCCCCTGCAATTACTTTGAAACTATTTTTCATTATATCTGTGCTTGTTTTTTTCACAAGCAGGACACAGGACCTTCTCAATGCTGATGGGATATAATTTATATCTGTGTCGTGAGTTATAAGGACGAAGCATTGAAGGAATTTAAATGATGAGGAGGAAACTTCATGATGTAGTTTGTATCTTTTACATCTGTAGATACATTAAGTTTTGTAAACTATGTAGTTCTGGTAGGGGTTAGGTCTGAAACGGGTTGTGGGGAAGAAATAATTAGGAATTTACAGAATGTCTGTATGTGGAAGGTGAGGAGGTCCCTGCATCTGTTCCACGAGCCGACACGCAGCTTTTAGTTTGATTTTACGGGAAAATACTTCCCATGCCTTACATGTTTCTGTTTTTAAAGTGGAACTCAATGTAGACTGTATCCATCGATCTGTGACTTCATGTTGGCCAAAATGTCGTGGGAGGAAGATACAGAATTCAGGATGTGCCTCTCTGGTCCGGTGGCGTATACGTAACTAATTTTTTTATCCATTTTTTGGTTCAAAAATCTTTTGTTTCTATTTCACGCGGCGAGGCCGCAGTTGAGCTCGTATGTGCTCACGATGGACAGAGTCAGAATATCTGGTCTCGATTGTGCCACAAGAAGGTAGATTCAGGATGTGCCTCTCTGGTTCGGTGGCGTATGCGCAACTCATTTTTCCACACATTTTTGGTTTGAAAAATCTTTTGTTTCTACTTCACGTGCCGAGGCCGCAGTTGAGCTCTTAGATGTTCACGATGGACAGAATCAGTTTCTTGAACTTGTTAGGAAGTCCAGTTTTAGCCACCTAGAGTCACAGATACTAAAACTTTGGGCTATATGACCCCTCGATACTAGTTTCTAATCAATTCTCTGTCAATCATCTATAGTTGCTGTCGCCCATACTACAGGCATAACGATGCACCATTGACCTACAGTCAAGGCTATAACTATGCCATCAGGCAATTTATTGACATCAATTAACCATCTGTTGACACGTTTGGAAAACCGTATTCTTCCGACAAAGAAAAACGTTTCTTGTTTGAGAAATAAAAACACTTTTTACTGTTAACACCTCGTCGGCGGCAACTCGTGAGTACTTCCTCCAGACAGACGCACCGCATCAAAACGTCTTGTGTCCGTTTACACAGAGCGCAACAAAGCAAACCAGTTTGTCATCAAATGACAGAACGGACAGACGGGTGGGAAGCAAAAACAGAACAGAAACACACACACCACTCCAACTGACACAATTATCTATGTTAGCTTAAGTCATTATGATTTTTACTTTCATTTCAATGGGAGGACGGCTTCCGGTTTTACGTTGCCTCCATCAGCAGAACGTTTGCTTTTCCTGGGAAAAACTGGAAAAACCGCGTTCGCGCGTTTAATGGGTTTCCTTATGCTCCTATCCGTCGCTGGTGATGATGATGGTGGTGGTGGTGGTGGTTTATATCACGCGCGAATTACAGTTGTAACAGCAAAAATTATGAGGTAATAATTTGCGGTTCTTCATGGTGCGGATGAGTGACTGACTACCTAGATACTCATGCTTGCACCACTTGTAACCCAGCAATAGTGCTGGCGATGGTACCTGGCGCACAATTTAAACACAATTTTTCCAGTTCGCATCCCTTTCGTTTTGTCTACCTCGTGGTATGCGCCACTTGAAAAGTTTTTAGCGGAAAGTAGAAACTTAAGACTTGCACTTGTCTTACTACTAAGTATCTATGTACATGCATACATACAGACGAACACATTCAAAAAAGTCCATAGAATGCAGCTGTGTGTGCCTTCAGGTGTACACGTACGTTTATCTGCACTTGGTTGCTTTTGTTTGGCTTTGGCTATGATGAGCGTTTGTCTTCTCCTTCTCCTTGCCAGTGGATGCTGCAGGCTACATGGCTTAGTCTTCGCATTACAAATTGAAAGAAAAGATACAAAAAAAATAATTGCAAAGTACATTATAACTCGCAGGGATGGGATGACTGAAGCATGAGGTGGACCTGGAGGATGACTACCGCCAGTATAAACGAAGACTGCCTGGCATCTAGTTATTAGCGACACATCTGCAATTAGTTACGTTCAACGTGCGTCTTGTCTTTTGAAATTGAAAGCGGAATCTGAAGCGCAGTGACTGCGGATGGATGTTTGAAATTTTTCCTTGAAATTGATCACCGGTTATGGTTTTGTCTGCGTCGTTTGCTCCTCCTGTACCCGAACAAATGGTATCCCAATAGACTGATGTCGACAGGGGAATGTTGTGGAATCGATAGCCACCGTGAAAGTCCTTCTACGATTGCAGTTAGATACTGTAGATACTCTTTGAAATTATGTGAACGTTTAGAATTTAATAAAATCTTTGGAGTTTTCAAATTCAATTGCACTTACCTTACTTTCCTTTCGCATTTCTAATTTCAAAACGTTCTAAGGTATGAAAATCGTTGGACGGAAAACTCATAGTTCGCTGAAAGCTATCCCTGTGACAGCACCCACTCAACACTCGAGCAGGAAGATCGAAGGTGGGTATTACAGTTGATTGTTTTGAAAAAACAGCATGCATCTGAAATATGTATACTATATGCATGAATTTCGAAACGGCTTTTCTCCCTGAATGCCCTGATCTGCCATAGGGTTTCCAAGGCATTTTGTGTCTATCGACCTTCATGTCCTCTTTGTTGTGGTAGTTTCCAAGGTCTCCCCCTCTCAGTAGATGTGATCCCTTATTCTGATTGTCATGAATCCGAGTGTATGGTTGACCCTGTGGATAGTAGGCAAACGCTATCATTGATCCTTGGGTGTTTCGCACACTTTCACGCGCACTAAAGGTTGGTTGTTTCTAAAAGAAGTTGGAGTTTGATGATCCATTCACCTTAGGTTCCATGAATTCCATGACATTTACTGCACTCGATGTTAACCCATACGCCACGGGAATTCCAATTGTCAACGCAATATCTGAGTCATACTTGGCACTTCAGTGCTATTTGTAATGATGACATCGACGATTGTTGCTTGTAACACTGAATTGAAATCACTTACTTCTATGCACTGCAGCTCTTGCCATCGATTAGCTCGTGTAATTATAAAAAAAAACTTACTGACTCTCGTTTAGTTTGTCCCACGTTATGCTTCTGTGGATCTATTGTTTGTTCGTGTGGCTGATAGAAACAAATGAAAATTACATCATCTACTGGAAGCACACTGATGTTCATTTCTAAAGAGAGATGGCAATTTAAAAAAAAAAAAACTAAAGCAAATCCTTCCAGTTGAAAAGGACATCTATTGTGAAGGAGATGAATTAATTTGAGTATTTGATGTTGCCTTCACTAACTCACCCATGACATCAACCTCCTAGTCGTGACGTGAAAGAACCGATTTTCTTTCAGAGACATACTTCCAATTTTGCATCCATTTGACAGTTTACTTAACAGATTCTTAAAACATTAAACAGAGTTTGACTGTGACAGCGAAACCTTGGATCACTAATAAGGCAGTTTGTGCAGTCAAACCTTTCTGATAGGCGATTTAGCTTTGTGAACTTCATTTGGATCCAAGCTACGGAGTTCGTTGTTAAAACTTCTCTTCCATTCGTATTTTACTGCCCACAGAGCTTAGTATTTATTTTCGCTTACCAACTTGGCGTCCGCCTCTGGGTGCATAGGCTAACAAATCGGTCCACAAAATTACTACATATAGCTGCGGATTGCGAATTTACCTTTCAATTTGTAAAATTAAGTTGGAAACCCCATAAGCCCATCAGATCACAACCTAAGAGCTCTGATGCCACCACCTAAGTTTCAAACCACTGCTCCACAAAATTTATCCTATCCTCTGTCCTTACTTCTGACTTAAGCCACAAGGGAGAGTATACTCTTAGGCGTGAATCAAAACTTCGTGCTGTGCCTTCACATTGTGAGCTATCACCTCATAGATCCCAAAAGTACAAGTATTTGCGGCAACAGGCTCATTGTATAAGGTTTAGAGTCTTCCTTCTTACAACCATTTGTGGAAGGGGATTGAAGGCCGTGTCTGATGGGCAATTATGTGTTTGAAGGACTTTTTCATGACTGCTGCACTCTTTGGTGTTTGTCAGGCGTTCTCAAGAGGTTGAATCGTCAAAAATTAAAAGAAGTTCAGAACACACTTAATCATATGAACCTTGACCTGTTTTTGGTCGTATACTTCGAAGACCTTGCCTTGCCCTTCATGCAAACGCCTGTGACTCTGGGTAACTCGTATCCACACAACGTTGGTGGACACAACGTAGTCCCTGAGAAAGAAGTCCAAGTCAAAACCATCCGCTCACCGAACTTCGACTTCGAAAAATCCATTATGACGTGCTGTGTGGCATGTGGCACCATTGTGTTGAAGCCACATGTGCTCCAAGTCATCACTAGGAATGAGCTTCTGATTAAGTTGTCGCATCGGAACGCCATTTTTTTGTGAAAAGGATTATCATGATTCAATGGTTTATTGGAGAGGTACATGGTTTTGTTAGAGTTTGAGGGTTGTGTGCTCTTAGTACGCTTCGACGGAAGAAACCCGCCTTGGAGCAGAATCTGAGGATGAGAGATTCAATAGTAAGTACAGATGATGTGAAATGTTATACAGATCTCCTGGTCACTTGATGGTTTTTTGGGTATCAGCCATGCACCAAGAACAATACCCTCTACGGCATCTGATCAAATCTTAAACGATCCTCGATCAGCTAAGGAAGAAAATATGAACTCCATCTCATCGAAGCTAAGATTTGCTCATTACTTTCAAATGACTGATCTGTTCGGACTGAGTGGGATAGTTCTGTGAGTTTGGTTCTACACAGTTGATTCCAAGACAAAAAGTGGCGAATATGCCATAACCAAGTTTACCCACATGCTATACCGTGAGAGAGATCTGAAATGCAGTGCAGTCGCTAAAGCGACTTAAAATACTGCTTCAGACGGCCAAGGCATCTTTTCTGATGACTTTTGCATGCAAGCTGTTCCAAAGAAGACTTTTCGATTTAAGGTGTCTTTTCTTCAAGAGTCCCTCAGGGAATTGACATCCTTAGATGTCATAAGCGTCCTGTCTTTCATACAAAGCCTGGGTAGGCAGAAATGAAAATATATCCGGCCTCTTCTGGTCTAAATGTCTATATCTTCAAGGTTTCTGAAGTCCATTCGGGCTTCGAAATTCTAGCAAACAATGCCATGTGATACAATACATGTGACTCACAGATGACATAAGGCTTCTCTGTGTCGCGAATGATAGTCCTATGTATCCTCTACGAGTCATTCAGTATGGGGATTGATTGGACGCCGGCTATATATTTTATGGCTCTCCTCTCCTTGTACACAATATACAATGTACATACGTCAGTTTCGTGGTTCATAACCAAACATCCTTCGTCCAGAGATGGCTCCTTTATGACATACATACATATGACCGAAATGCATTAGGCATTATGCCCCCAAGGACAATAGAAAACCCTTTCCGATTCACTGCCCATTAACCTCAACTTATAGTCTATAGTCTCGCACTAAGTCTCCTTAAATGCTATAACCAACTTGCTATTGTTTTCCTAAATGATTCTCACCGCAAGTTTCAATACCGACTATGTGTGTTCCCCGATTAATCTCACCACAACTTGTCATTGTCGTGCTGTCGCTGTCGCTGTCGACGTCCAAGTTCACTTTCAATAGACGCCCCACGAAGAAAGGAGGCACCACTTGCAGTAACACTTAAAGCTGCCAGAAACAATGAAACTGTTGTGTTTCCCCGCTGTATCCGCACGACGATGATTCGTGGTTAAACTTTAGTTACCAAGAACCTGTCCGTCATAAATCCTTTTCTCAGGATATATTGTAGTATGCACGTAAAAGTTTCTTTTTCCTTTCCATTCTTTCGGTAAAAATAAACTACGCCACACCACTTCCTTAAGTAAGTTAAGACTAAACTTTGCGAACACACCCACGCACACACTTAATCCTCTTCCATGAAGTGATGAAGTTTACACAAAGCTTTTGTATGTAGTTTTCACTTTCAGTTCCAGTGGAAACTATTTAATGAAATAGAATTGCTTTTTTTTTAAATCCTTTTTCCTGTGAATCCTCGCCGAGGAGATATGTACGCATCTCCCTGTGTTTCCGCCATTAGTGGTTACAGATAAATTTCAGGATATTCCAATCGATTTGGATTGAAGGGAGACAGAAAGACAGGGAGAGCGGGAGTTTTTTCCCCATTTTTTTGGGAGAAGAAACTTTGAAACTATTCTCCTGGTGGGCGGGTGGATTTATGCATCCGGAAATTACCATGAAGTCGATCAATTGCAAATAGTTTGTAACATCCTTGTTTTTTTTTGTGTTTTTTAGCGAAAAAACAAAATGGTGCTGCACTTCGGACAAACAGTTTGGGTTCGGGTACACGTACACCGCCTCTGGAGAGAAAGAGCAAGCTGAGTGCATTGGGACGTTTCTTCAAGCCGTGGAAATGGCGGCGAAAAAAGAAAAGTGAAAAATTCGAAGCTGCCTCAAAGTGTAAGTACCTACCCGGGGGGTGGACGATTAACGGTAATTGAAGGGAGATGATGATAAATGTGTTTGGTTTATTTGCAGCGCTCGAGAGAAAGATATCAGTACGTGCCAATAGGGAGGAACTTGTCCAAAAAGGTATCCTGCTACCCGAGAGTCCATTGGGGAATATACCCGAACCAGGTGAGTTAAATGACAGTCGAATGTACATATGTATGTGTATGGATAGATGAACCACTTAGTGTGGTTTTTAAAACAAAATTTACCATCGAAGGATACCGTCGAGGGCGGTGAAGTCGGTTTCGTGCGTTTGAAGTTTTTCAAAACGAAAAGCTTTTTCTAAAATTTTCTTGCAAATGTCAGGGGCGACGTAGACATCTCAAGAACTTGTCATACAGGGTGACCAGATAGCAATGATACTTTTTCCGATTGTTATGTTTCAGCAGCTGTCAAAGTAACCAATGACACTCAACTGTCAAAATATTCAGTAAACTTTGCCATTCCATCATGCCTCGTTTCACGTTTGCCGAACGTGTGGAAGTTATAGAAAAATATTATCGAAATTCCGGTCGATTCTGCGCCGATAAGGTGCATTGGGCATCGCCAGAGAAGCAATCCGGCCTATTTTACGGTTAAATTTGGGCCTTCACCTGTATAAGATTATGCTGACGATTCTGCTACTTTCTTGAGACACAATCTAGACCAGATATTCTGATTCTGTCCATCGTGAGCACGTACGAGCTTAACTGCGGCATCGCCACGTGAAATAGAAACAAAAGATTTTTGAACCCAAAAATGTGTGGAAAAATGAGTTGCGCATACGCCACCGAACCAGGGAGGCGCATCCTGAATCTACCTTCTAGTGACACAATCTAGATTGACATGCTAACTTTTGAACACAAAAGTGAGACTGTTATGATTGAAAACCTTTGGGTTTGATGTCGGTCTACTCTCAGATTTAAGTGTGAATGAGAATTCCCATGCTTTACGGATTCCAGAGCCCATTCTGTGTGGAAGTAGCCCATCTGATGGAATCAGAGGAGAAGGTTGTTTTTGAAATGCTCCGTGTGTGCCTGTTTGGGGGATGTAGTGATCGGCAATCTGTGCATCCAGGGAATTGAGTTTACACAAGCAATCCTAACGTTTCGTTGTATGAAACCAATTCCATTGGTGTGTTCTCTAGAAAGGGATTTTTTGAGCTCCAACAGCTCATGTCTGCAGCTTCAGAGTTCGAGGCTGTCTATCTGACATCACGATGAATAATTGTTGGTTCAACAGCTTTGAGGCTTCTTCATCGTGTGAGTGTGGAGGGACTGTATTTCAACAGGCTGTGACGGACGGGTCGATCAAGATCAAACCTTATCCACGTATGACGATCTGTCAATGAGAATTCTTTTGTCTGAGGTGCTGTTTTGCCATTACTTTCGCTCGCAGCTTACCAGAACACTAGGCTGCTGTAGATAAATACACAATTCTTGTCTCCATGTACCACAGATACCCTGATTTGAATCGATTTTTGACATCTGTCAAATAGAAATTGACAGAAATCCATCAAAATGGCGGAAAACTCAAATTTCACATCCTGCCTTGGACAGGCATGTGTGTACGTACCTGCTCCACCCAATCGGCAAACAAAAAATTCCAAATATTGACTTTAGAGCGCATTCACCTTATCACCTACAAAAGCAATCATTTCGGCTTCGACAAGTCGAAAAAAAAGACAAAAGATACATTTATTCTACCTGGCGTCCCAAAGTCACGGTCATACATACACTTAAACGAGAGAAGATTTCACTTTCGTTGAACGATAAGAACAGCACTATGCGTCCCAAGGAATGATTCATGTTTCTTTGCGAAAAGAATTCCGTCTGTGACACTGTTCCTCCTCAAAATATTCATAAGCTAAACGGGCGTACACTATCTTGAAAAAAAAAAAAAAAAAACTAAAAAGAACCTAAAACTCCCTCATCGAGCAATAAATCGTCGAGTGTTCCTCTGACTCGTTTAAATTCTTGACGCGGCGGAGGAGGAACATTCCTCCGCTCATTCAATTCCAATCGAGAAGCAGAAATAAAATTTATTATTCATATGTCGAAGGCGCGACCGAACGCTTCCACGGAGCTCTTTTCTGCTGCGAGTCGTGCGTGCATGCATTGTCAACGGAACCCGTAACAAGGCAGGTTAGTTACCCTCTTTAGATATTCTAATTGCGTTACGTACTCCAGCCAATGACAGTTGCCAGGAATTACCAACACAAACGCACACACTCCTCCAGGGGTGACGTGAAAGTTTTTCGCAAGCAAGTTGTATGCGCTTGTCGTCCTGTGGGGAATCCTCCCCCAAAACCCAGTCATTAATTACAAATTAGTCAGATCTTGAGATACAAAATGTATCTGCCAGCGAAGGCACACGTATACACGTATCTTGCAAAACACCACAGGAAGTCCAATGAGCCGTGATCGTCCCCCGATGGCGCTCGGTTCATTAACAAAACACGAAAACAGAAGCAGGACTGCAACATGGCAGTGGCAACAGCAACAACAAAACGCATTTTCCTGATTGCATATCCGGCTGCTGACATTGAGTAGTAAATCGCTACTTATCAACATAGCCAGGCCGCTGCGGATAGTAACTCCTATGAACGGGGGGCAGGAACACTGAAGTGTAAATGCATGCCTTTTGCTGGCCTGCTCGGACCTGTCTCTGTCCGAGAGCTCCTTGCACATAGACATTGTGATGGAGATGACAGGCTTTCTGGTGGACGCACGCTATTGTGGAGAATTCGATTATGAGTTATCGCTTTTCCTATGGCTGGTGCTTCTGGCTGGTGGATGCAAGAGATGTCATTAAGTTCATCAAAATTTGCATAAATTTGCTGTGGATCCGTCTAGTCGGTCTGTGGTGGCGTCGGGCGACGCCTCGTTAGGGAATGGTGGCGAATAGATGGTGCTTTATGTCAACTGGTTCATCACAATCACCTAAATGCCTTTTCAGTGATAGGATGCTTGTGGTGTCACAGGATGCGGTGGGATTGTGAAAATACCCATCAAGCTAGGTGGAGATTGGACGGTTCACGCTTTTATCCTAATAAATCTGTTTTGCTTTCGAGGAATCTGCGGATAACAACGTTGTGAATCAGGGAGTTTCGGAAAAGCTACACAGTCTACTAAGCGATAGGGTTTACGACCTTTTATACCGTGATTTTCAAAACGATTTCTTTTTGGAAAAAAAAGGGTCAAAGAAAGGAACTCCTAGATGAAGTTGTCTTTTTTAGGACAAAGCTGGGATGTGGTGTCTCCCTTCTCTTTACCTCAATAGTTTCTGCAGAAGTCATGTGGAAGGAGGCCCAGTCTTTTGGCATGTTGGCGGTCAGACAGTGTCGAGTGAGAACACCGATAACACGGCTGGTCTGTGATCGCTTCAATAGAACCAACTTCAGTTATGATTCAGTACTCCAAGCGAAGAACCGATTTTCAGGCTTGGAAGTGCATCTACTACCCTTTACGGGTTGACAATCTTTTTAGCCTTCTTGACAATCTTTGGCCTTCAATAGCAAAACAGTGTGGTAGTAAAGTAGAATCATTTTTGTTCGCTGTTCGTGCCACATCATACATTTTGTAACATTCTTGCTGACTTGCATTCTAAATTTGGTTATTGCTAGTCTCAGTCCATCCGAGTCTCAGTTCCCTTTGTCACAAGTTTCCAGGTATTTCACGTGACTACGGGGACCTCTATGAAGCTGGTACGAAGGAGTTATTATGTCCTTTTTGCAAAAGGACTGATTTGGTGTCATCAACCATTGGTGGCTTAGTGTTTATTAACGAGAACAGAATCTGGTGACCTTCCAGAGAAAGCAACCATGTCGGGATAGTTCAGGAAGAGCGTTTCGCTATCACTGAGCTACAAAATCGTGTTTGTCTTCGCCCAGTCACCCAGTCTCCTATTCTGCCTGTTTACCTACCTACCACTCTTTCACCTGCCTCTATTCGACTTGGATGCCGCTCCAGTATATGGCTCTTTTCTAAACGCTTGTCTGGAGGATAGTTCTGTCAGAAGTCTTGATGGACCTTTCACCGATTTCTGCAGAAGCTGTAGGGACAAGGACCTGTACCTGTCCTGTCCTAATATCCAGTTGTTTCTATTGTGGTATCACAATTGAAGTTTTGAACTAAAATCGTGGTAAAATCCTGAGCGGGCCACCCACCTAACTCAACACAACCAAGGCTACCCAAGACTTAAGATAGGGGTCAAGCCTGTTAGATAGGTTTCGCGGTGGGAAAAATTGATTATAAAGAGGATTCTGTTGCCAACCTAGTATTGAGCTTAATCCAGGAGACTGTACCAGTTGAGCAAGGCCTTCAGTGTCGAACTGCAGAACAGCAGACATTGGAAAGACCTTTAGGTCGTGGTGGGACTGGTATCGCGGTTTTCCCCACCTTTGTGTGGTCCTCTTTTTTCCTTAAAGTAGTTTCTGAACGAAACCTTCTTTGGCGAGTCACTGTCTCCCATTTGTGCTTGGCTACATCTCCAGATTCGTTTGTCAATTTCCCAACAACGTGTTCGAATTTCTGCGTCTAACTTTGGTAGATGACTCCTAGACTAAGACTCCAAATGGGTTAACACTAATAGCTGATTAACAAGAGATAGCCATCCACATATGGAAAGTACCACTAAACATATCCCACCCCCATGTGTTGACATCTCAGAGCGCGTTTAGTCATAAAAGAAGATTCCCCGCACAACCGTTACACTATTTCCATATATGACGCCATTTGTCTTTCAATTTTTATTGCACAATGAAATCCGTTAGAGCGTTTGTCCACTCTCTCTTCGACTTATTAGCATTGTTAATCTGTTCTTGAAGAAAATACGCCTTGAACTCCAAACAGGCAGAGCTTTTGGCTATGAAAAGCTCTCTGCGTTATGTTTTGTGCTATGTCTCCGTAGATGTCGCTTTTGGTATTTCTTAGTTCATCTCTAAACCGGTACTTTAAGCTTTCCAGAGAGCTTTTTGTTGTTACACTGACTTATGAAATTTGTTTTGTGTTTTTCAGGTGAAGAATCCTACTACAACACATCATCCAATGTCAACGGTTCTATTCTATCTGCCGTCCATAATAATTCGACGACAACAAATAATTCCACAACAACCACTACCACTGGAACTGCGGGTACAATTATATCTCAGTTGCAACAACAACATCAACAACAACAACAACAACAAGCAAATGTGCCTTCGTCACATTCTGTTCAACAATTCAGTTCAAATTCCATTGCGAATCACAACAACAATCACAACAGTCATCAGAATAATAATTCTGGCATCGGTGGTATTGGAGGTGGCGGAGGTGGAGGGGGTGGAGGTGGTGGTGGAGGCGGTGGGAGCGGTGGCGGCGGTTTAAATAACAATTTAAGTATAAACTCATCAGTACCACATTCCCAGTCGGCACCGCATCAATTGGGTCAACCACCACCGTTGACACCACTGGCACAACATCATCAGGCATTGGCAGCACAGTTGCAGCAACATTTCGCTAACAACAATATCGGTGAGTTGAATTTGTGTTGTTTTTTTTTTTTTTTTTGGTTTTGGTAGTGGTAGTGAAAATAGTTGCCAAATTTTTGGAAAAACTGTCAGTTTTTCAATTTTTGTTATTACCCCGTACACCTGTTGGCATCACTTTGCTAATGGATGCCAACAGCGTGAAGTTAGTTGTAGTGGGTTTCGCTTTGTTTACTTTTGACGCAACGAAGATACATTTGAAGATAGATGGGAACGACTGTGGCTATGATTTTAGAGATTTTATCGACCTTGTTTCACAGATGTGGCAGTAGGGACTTAATCAGGTACAGTAGTACTCCACTAGTTGCGACAGTTGTAAGCCAAATCGCTGCATTCAGGCTGAAAGTAAATCAATTGTCATCTTGATGTGTGGAGTTCGCTTTGAACACATCTCTATTTGGTGACAAAAATGGCTAATTAGGAACACAGGAACTATGTTGACTGGACTCTTTAGATTTTGGCCATACCCGATTGAACTGCTATAGACTTGTAGATTGAGAAGCTCTTGGATAAATAAATGGATCTCAAGAGGACTTTTAGCTTGGTTTCGCGAAAGCCGTTCTTCTACTTGAAGAAGTGACTACCAGAAGTCCACTTGGAGAGGTACTATGTGCACTCGTTAGGGCTTTCCCCGCATTAAGGTTCTCTTCGGAATAATTTTGAGGAACTCTTCGCACTCGTAGCTACTTGGCTATCTGACATTAACTCGTAACTAAGAATGATGGCATAGCTTTCCGCCTGAAAGATGTTGGTATTTACCCTCGGATTCAGAGTATTTGCTTCTAGGCCCGAATATTTCAGCTCCAGTTGAGGTCAAGCTCATCCAATTCATCTAATTTTCTTCAAATTCTTGCTGAGTCCAATCGGAGAAGTCTCGACAAAGGATCAAGAGGCTTCAGTTCATTAGTTAATTGGATCTTGTATGAGTGTAGGCCAAGATTTTTACACAAAATTCGCCACAGTATGGAGTGAGAGATTCCCATTTCCTATGAACGGCGTGGAATCGACTGATTTGTGTCATTTTGAACTAAAGGCCCTACGACTGTGATATTTTCGGTACTTTGGCCGGTGCGTTGTCTTACCGGATCAGGAACCTTCAGTAGTGAATATGTTGACTAGAATTCGTCCACTTTAGCACGCATAGTCTGCCAGGTGGGACGTTTATTACGACTGAAAATTTGAGTAAGTGCTCTTAAAGTTTCGACCACCTACTCAGAATTCCGGAAGCAATTTTTAATAGTTTCCAAATGTTGCTCCTTCGTGAACCTAACCGTGAAAAAAAAATGTAAATCTTAACTGACGTTCTAATAGTGACAGATCATAAAAAATGTTTAAGGGCGGGTCCCTACTACAGTACAAAATTGTTATGTCCTTATTGAAAAAGCCTCTATCTAGTACTTTGGGAAGAATATGGAGAGCACTCCTACATACAGAGACTCCTGGCTCGGATTTAACTACACAAACGAGCTAAGTTGCTTCGGGAAAAATAGATTGTTTGCACCGAAAGATGTTACGTATACGCCACCGGACCAGATTCTGACAACTTGAATCACCATTCTCAGGGCTCAATTCAAGTCAGATATTCTGTTTTTGTGCATCAGACGCACAAACGAGCGTGCTTTCAGGACTAGCTCAGACTAGCCTGAGGACGAGAAGGAAAAACCTCTAAGTCTTAGGAGTCTCTTCCTTTCGTCTCTGATTTGTGGTGTATACCTGCTGAATGTATCCTCCTCTGCAACAAGTATCTGCATCCCCCTAACGTAGCGCCCACCACTTCTTTGGCTTCCGAGTGTGTGGTCTATAAGGTGTAAACCACGGCAAAGCCCTTCCTATCAAATTTCCCCAAAAAACAAAAACCTACCACCTGCTGTGTAGCTCCCTGGCACCCACAACCCCTCCTCAAAATAAATTAATTTTCATTTATTGTTTGGCGATAATTTATCACAGGGACCGCACCAAGTCATACCGATATTAAGTACCCTTGCTCCTTTGACTCTCGCTTTGTTCTCATTTCATTCTTTTGGCACGCAATCCCGCCTCACAGGCAGAGCCGTATTAATACGAAATTAGAAAGGATAAACATCCTTTTTCCTTCTCCTCTTCAAATTGGTCCTTTGTAGCATTCATACCTTCGCTGTGACGCAGCTCGAAGCTGAAATAAAATCGCTTCTAAGCGAAAGGACGAAGCGAAAGGTGGATTAATTATCCCCCTGACTTCCATTATTACCAGACAATTTGTCATTGTGGCACAAAGTGGTGGCGGATGGGGGTGTGTATGTGGCTGCAAATGCATGTTACCAGCGAGGGTTGTTGCCATATTCACATACTCGTAGGTAGGTACGTATGGTGAGTGTAATCAGTTCTGCATCAGTGGCTGTGGATATGTGTGAAAGTATTCCTTGGATGTAATCACAGGACACGACAACGAGGAGTTCTTTTTCGGGTGTCAGTGCCGAGGGAACCGCACCGTGTAAGCCACGAAATGTGTGGTGTTGGCGGATTGAAACTGATTAATTATAATTGTTCGATTTACGACACACGCTACAAATGGAGCGTAACGAGCGTTACCTGGTGTCGTGGATTGACGATGTACTGATGATTGGTTGATGAGAGGTAACTTGAGTTGATTACTTTTGGTGCGCGTTTCCTAATTACTTTCGAGATTTGATTTGTGTTCCTGGGGGCTGTCTGCTTGAGATGACTGTACTGTTTGTAAGGGGAAATCTTTATTTATTTAAGCTGAGCACAGGGATCACAAGGATCAGGATTATATTGGGCAATCTTACAGCATCTGTATGAAAGTAAAGCGGACTTTGTTGGGCCAAATAGATGACACTCTACTATGGTCTGAAGGTAGACACTTAAGGAGTTGTTTACCTCTTCAATGATCTCAACGAAGTAGGAAAGGTCTGCACGATTCACATAAACGTCGCACGACCCACTAAAATAAATGCCTCCAGCTTGCTCTAAGAGAATATCCAACGAGAGTCATTCTAACTAGGATTTGTCAGTCATCCTGTGACGAGTCATCCTCGAACGAGTTCAGCATTTTACTTACTTACGAGTGCGTCCGTCAAGAGGAAAGGCCCTCTTAGTGTTGACAAAATCCATCCATCTGCGCCAAACAGCATTTCTTCCTCTAGATAGAGCCTAACTAAATAATTGTCGCCTAAGGGCGGAGTATCTATAGCGTTAAAGTCAGGATTGGGAAGGCCCAATCTGATGAAGACTGGATGATATCTTTGTGCCTAATAAGGTGGGGTGCCATGCCACATGGATATCCCTGGTAACGAAAAAGCAAATGCTATAGCCAGGGCTGGGTCACATCTAAGTACGGTGCAGGCCCCTCTTGAAGACGAAAATTGAAACTGAATCTAACGAGGTGATTGTCCAGCACTAGCCTGCAAAAGGAAGGGGAGCTACTCCCATCTGAAACTGAACGATCTCAGACACATCAAGCTAATAGTCATACACTTATCTGGGTGGTTTAGTTCAGCCATCGAAGAGTGAAATTAGATTCTCAGGGCTCTAGGACTCATTGATAGTCTACGTTAGCCGTTGACAAATCTTTCATTTACCTTAAGGCCGCAGTAGTAACGATTAGCGAGGACTATTCTATGATCAATCTCTGGGCTGATGTCGTTAGTAGGATTGTTACCAGAGGCTGGGTAGATGAACTCTATATCTACTTCGCGGATGCGTTGAAGGACTGGAACCGACATCTCACTTTATAAGAAGTTGGTGAATGTTAAGGGTTAGAGAGAAGCCTTACATATCTGCTGCAAGTTTTGTAGCCTTATTGTGCTGTCTACGTATTCCTGGCTTGTCGTCATTTAAAGTTTTTCTTTTGGGTTACGACTTGGTTAAGAAATCCTTTACCAGATACGAAAAAATTCGGCCACCTTCCGAAAAGTGTGAAAATTTAAAGATGTTGGAGGCTTTGGTCCAGTGAGTCTCGTTTAGTTGATCCTAATGGCTCGGAATTGACTGGATTTGATTTTCTGGAATTTGTCTTAGTTACAAGGCCACAGCAGTACTCTCAAACATAGTACTCCCCACGGAGTCGTTTCTCAGGAATCAAGCTGGTTAGTCCCCTGCTTCTGTTAGGGATCTGAGTTGCTGTGGCAAAGACTGTGTCCTTCGGTACATACAGCCTCTTCGGGTCGAACTATTTAGCCGCAGATTTAGGCTTAATTTCCAGGCAACAAACGCTTGACAAACACTCAAGGGTGTATTTGCCAACAAAGACCTCCTAAGCAATCCTTTTTACATGATGTTTGACATTATACTGTAGGTCCCGATACCACTTCTTCTTCGAAATATCTTTTAGAATTTCTTCGGCTCTTAGATTCCTTTTAGGTCCTGCATGCAGCTGTCGGAAAGGCAGATAATCTTTTGATGAGTTCTGACATCTTGAGTCCTCTTACTAGGTGCTCTGAACTCACTGCGTAAGGAAAAGACTGAGTATTGCTAGGTAGCCCATACTTTTGTCGGGTTAAAGCGATTTCACTGGAGCACTCGGACACAATAAGTCCATTGTACTACCAGGAAACAAGACCCAGTTCCTGGAATTTCTTCTAAGTACTTTCGGAGAAAGTTGAGAATGCATAGCGATGAGGAGCTTATAGTATCAGCGTTCAGCACATTAACATTGCCAGTGATCTGGGAGCTGGACAAGAGTCAGAGACTGAATTCAAAGAATTCTTTTAGTCACGAATTGCATTGGAACGGGTCACAGAGCTCAGCAAGTCCTTAAGCGCAGTCTGTCTGTCCCTATAGACTTAGATACTCCGAGCACGCCACCTGCTCTCAACAAACTAGTCGGCACCTATTAGGCTAGCAAAGGTCTCATTTAAAAAAAAAAAACCGGGGAATGGTTGCCTTGTGTTGAAGGTCTTTAAGAAGCCACCAGCACATGACCTTTGACTAGTTTTGGTGTCATCTGTGAAGATTGGACCACAGTGCAGTCCAAACTCAGACTCTACCTGCACCTAGTCCAGGAGCCGAAGTTCCAGTGTCATTGCATCAGACGGCATATCCCTGGAACTAGGGTCGTAGGATAAGTGCTGGGCAAAGTCATTCATACCAGAAGTCAACTCGTTCAAGACGTTAAGTTGCTTTGATGGTACAGCCTCGGATAAAAGCATCAAGAGGAAGAAAATCAAACAGAACCAGCCGTACTCGGCAAAGTTCTCATGCAGCCGTCCCTTAAATTTCAGTACAAAAGTCAGTCAGAGGACCAGATATTTGAGAGCGCCTTGGATGTCTTCGACTTGAAATGCTTTGCTTGTAGATAGCTCTTCTCCAGGGCCATTTTCATATTTCGTTCGCTTCATCGGAGGTCACTTCGGTCACAATCCTCTTTCCCGTGAAGAGCTCAGTTTTCGAGGGATGGATCGAAAGGATGGATTCCTAGTCCACCATTCATCGACCAGCCTGTATGCCTAGAGAATAGTGTTGGCCTTGTGATCTCGCTTGCCTACTCTTGAAATGGTGAGAGTCCTGGGGCAGTAGACACCTAGAGACATAGCAATTCATCTGCGACAAGGAATGTGGTCTATGCACCTATAATGAATCCGGAAGTTTGTTCAATGACACATGCACTCGTGACTAAAATCTCAAAGAACCAACAGCTCTAGGCCATCCTCTATGAAATTTGTCAAGCAGTCATGGCATCTCCCAAGACATTCGAAACCTCCCGGAACACCCACAAGACCATGTTGTACAAAACTTGTCTCCTAACTATGCACAAAATTCCCTGAATTCATTATTCTATGATTTATTACTGCACCGAGAGGACTCCTTACCGAAAAATACCGCCTTCCCGTATCCGATTCCTCTCTGCCCAAACCGAACACCGGCATATAGTGCAGCCGACTTCAACATGAATTCGGGATTACAGACCGTAACCCGATGCTTTTGGCTCTCAAAACATCGTAGGTGCTGGTGATTTATGATTATCATCGCATGCTCGTCCTTGAAGGAAAACTCATCTCTCAAAGGATCATCACATCATCCTACGATGCTCGTACACTTATTACTCGTATACACCTCCATCAATGCGCGGCATTTGGAATTCTCAAGATGTACCATACTCGTTGTTGGAGGTCCTTTCGAGGAAGCCCTTGCTTTTTGCCAATCACGTCGAATATTGATTTGGTATTCAAATCGAAATGTGCGAGGCATGGCGGCTACGGAAGGAAGGATTGGTGTCTCTCGCCGTATGATCATCCAGGAAATAATTTCGTTTTCATTATTTCAAGAACGTTCGGGGTTTCTTCCTTTTTCTTCCTCGCAGGATAGATGGAATTTCTTAACGAAAAATTCATCCTTTAATCTCCTTTTTACTCTTTCTGCGGAAGCAACAAGCCGCGCCGCCGGGGCGTGCTAATAAAATTGTTCCAAAGATTCCTTTGCCTTTGCAGCGGAAGTAGCGTTAAATAGGAAAAGAAAAAAAAAAAAAAAAAAAAGAAGGAACGTAAAGATTTTTTCCTTCAGATAGTTATGGTATTTGTACGCGCCTCCTGGCCTCAAGGATATAATTTTGTTCGCGTGTTTCTGGTGGGCGGGTGGGCGTGAGTTTTAAAATCAATAAAATGCCAAATGCAGAACTGTGGCACCCTCCTTGCCAGGATATGACCGCAAAAGTAATTACACTTCACATTCGAGTGGGGGTGGTGGCATGCTCTCAGCTCTTACTGCAGAGATATAGATTCTACCATTTTGTATCCTTACCCTGTTGCTGCTTGGCTTGTGTTTGAAATCCTTTTTTGTTTTTTTTTTTTTTTGCTTCTTGCTATCGACATTCTCATCATGGATATCATTCTTTTGACGTTGTACTCATACAGACATTAGGCGGCGGCGGCGGCGGCGCTATCCTTATATGGAAGAGTGAAGTACAAATGAAACCGCGCGCTAAGGATGAGTAGGAGGCTGAATAGGATACAAAAAAAAATGAGAAGGACATTCAATACTTGGTAGGCAAATGGAATCGATAAAATGCGGACGGTGTAGCGGCAGTAGTGTTTCGATATTCACACGAATGGCCGAAAGTGCTTGAATGAAAGGATGTGCATTCTAAATGCGAACAAAGGATTGCAATCTGAAACGGAATTGTATTTTTAACGATTTTTTTGTTCCATTTATTGGTTTCCATTTTTTTTTGTTCATGCTTCTCTACTCTTTCGTTGAGATTGAATGAATGAAGTTCTTTGACGGGAAACAGATTGGAATTGGATGGGGTTTCTGGTATCTGTGCATGTGTGTGTGGGGAAATGAATGGAATTAGCAGTGTCCAGCTGAAGTCGGACGGAGTCCTAAAGGGCTGGAGATCGAAGGTAGACAATGTTATTCAATTACTGTTTGACTGTTTGCCTGGGTGGACTGATTCTTCTTGCTCTCGGACCTTAGATACATGACTAAGCTGGAGTAGGTCTTTCCGTTCTTTAGGAACGCTTGACGTTCTAATGGGAAATGTCATTTCGACTCCGTGGTATGCTTTTTTTTTTCCGTGATTTCACTACACTGTCTCTCACGAAGGTTGGACAAATATTTGACAAAAGTGTGAACACCATGCACATGAAGTAGGAATAGAATTGGTTAAAGAATGGACCCCTATGGTAGCCCAGGGCGTATAGTAGTAATCAATGTGAAGTCGTTAGGACACTAGGGGCTGTAGTGGCCCCATCGCGATCCTTAGAGAAACACTACGGTCGAAAACCTAAATCAACTCTTCCAAACAAAATTTGATTATCCCATTGCTTTGGTTCGTGGAACCAACTTTCTCCAAGTTGTCAGAGGAGAGGCTCAGTTGTTTAGGGTTGCTTCGACCTACGCCTTGGAATTTACAGACTAGGTGGGTGTATGTTGTCCTCCGAGACGTGCATCTGCATATACATATCTGTATTTGACGATCCTAGTCGGGTAAAGCTCCTTCAGGTTTGTAGTACACACCATGCGAATAGAAACTAAAGCTCGATCGATAGCCACGAGTGTCAGTGTCTGATCTTGGTTAGAGCGATTTTGACCCTGTCAATGTGACACAATTCATCCTGACCCAGCTATGGACCATATTGCTCTTCAGTCGGGATACCTTCGACTTGCATCATCCACTGGCAGGGAGGAAACCTTCACCATCATTACATCCCTTGTGGACAAGTTCCCACTAGCAGTAGATGGGAGCCTACAGACGCACTAAATTGTTGCTTAGGAAGTAACTTGAAAACGTGAGACAAAGTTTTCATTCAAAAAAAAATTTGCGAGTCTTCGAAAAAACGTACGTTGTATGTGTACTGTATGTACCCAAAGAATTTTTCAACAGGGACATAACAATTTCGTATTTTAATACAAACACACACTTAACCTTTTTTTATGATCTGTCAATGTCAGAATGTTGGTCAAGGTTTGCATTTTTATCATGGTGAAGTTCACAAAGGAGCAACGTTGTGAAAGCATTGAAAACTACTACTGAAATTCGGTGTCGGTGGTCGCAACTGAAAGAGAGTATCTTTTTATCGATGGAAATTATTGCCAATTAACTTCGCGATCGTGCCATGTTGGAGGATTTATCTTGGCCACAATTGGACGGATTTGACAACAGTGATGTGTGGTCAAAACAAGATGCTTCCACATGTCATACAGCTGATCAAACGATTGACCTGTTTGAAGGGGAAGTTTGATAATCGTGTAATCTAGAGAAATGGTCACCTCGCCACTTATCGGTTTACGTAAAATCGGTGGTTTATGCCAACAAGCCAACCAAGGAATTCAGGATCAATATCGAACGCGAAATTGAGAATGTTTCGGCGGATATGTGTGGGAGAATGGTGGAAAAATGGCTCCAAAGAATCGATCGCTGCAAATGTGCTCGCATTGGTCATGTGAACGAGGCCGAATCCCATAGTTAAATTTAACATGTCTACTCTATCTGGAATAAATTTGAGTCCGATATCTCAATTATTCTGTGTTTTAGTTAAGTGCAAAATTGTTATGTCTCTGTTGGAAAAGCGTTTGTACACTATGCTGCTTTCAGGCCTCACTATCATTGCTCTCTCTCTCTCTCTCTGTATTTTACAAACTTACTAACCACTAAATCACTAAATAATACTTGACTTAATATCATTTGCTTTATCAACACTTCTCCCTTCTCTTTGCAGGTAAGTTCCATAGTCTCTAGCAGAACTAGTTACCACTGGTAAGCCATCCTCCTTCTATGATAAACAAATTAAATAAGTTCAAATTTAATAAACAAATGATAAATTGGTTTGTTCAAGTTCTTATCTACATATGTACATCCCAGCGCAAATATATGACTTGAAGTACCATCGCCCGCCTTGTATCTTTGCATAGGCATTACTCTTGTCTATTAGTGCATGACACTCCATAGATAAAGCCATTCGCAATACAAGTATCTAAACATGGTTAGCGCCGGTATTTTATTGAATTCCTATTTTATTCGAACTCGAATTGAATTTATCATTCAAGAAAAAGTATAAAACTCTACAACGGATTGCATAATTTTTTTAGAATTAATAATCGCTTTCCTATAACTAATCAGTTTTATTTTCGTTTTCGGCTTAATTACGCCAATGAGGACACAAGGAGAGATATGAATTGTTTTGTTGGTTTTTTAATCTGAAATTGAAATTAAAAAAAAAATAAAACAATCGTCGTCTCATATCTTATCTTAATTAGAACGATTGGCGCATAGACTCTGCATTGGGTCTATTTTTGAATTTACTATATTTTTGTACTTTCCGTGGGAATGGTTGCGTTTTTAATTGGGAGTTTCCAAGATTTTATAACCAAATGTAGTCGAGTTATAGTTCTGTGAGACAAACCGAATGTGTCGGTTGGTAATTGGGATATCACTTTGCGATATGAGGTTTTTTTTTTCTATAGAACAGATAAACGTTATCTTTGACTGAATATCACCGATTACCTGTCGATTTCACGTCAGACGGAGCGTGTAAAGCGAATGCCAATTCAAAATGTCTGTTGAAACTGAAGCACTTGCTTGGTGGTTTGGTGAAACGAGAATGTTGGTTGGGCCTGAAGGGTTGCTATATGTACTGTGTATACTCAACCCAACTAAATAGACTCTTTCAATGCATACATTAGCCACCAAAAGTTAGAAGGAGGTTTTTAATTATGCAGGGATGAGCATAGCTGCGTTTAGTATGGAGTCACTGCTAGTACAACTTCAATGTTCTCGAATATAGAATGTAAGGAAGATAAGTATCTAATGCATTATTTCTGGGTGCAGGAGGTACTAGACCCAAAGTTTCAAGTCCAATCCTGCGCATTTTCTCTATGAAGATACAAATACTTTGCCATGATTGACCTAAAAGCGTTGTTTTTCTTAAAGAATCTGGCCCTAGATGGTTTTGAAATTTGACCTACAGCTTTTTTGTTTCGACTTGAATGTGCCTTCATGTGTTTTTAGATGAAAGACTGATATTGAGTGAGATACAGCAAAGTGACAGGGTTAAACTGTTCTAAACTATGCCATGAGTTGAGCTCAGTTGATTGATAAAAGGGCGTTAAGCTCCCCCGATAGAGAGTTTTCAGTTCTATTTCATTTCCCCAAATTCAAGGAACTATTTTGAAAAAGTGATACCATTTTGAAGTTTAGAACAGAACCTAAGAGTCTCGAATGTCGGAAGAGATCTAGAATTCAGTGTAGTGTCTTGAAATCTTCAGCTAATCTTCTGATTAGTTCGTAGCCATTCTGACCTATTCTGAAGCATTCCAAGTGAAGCGTTGAAGTGGATCTATCGATGGTGTAGAAGCTGAGGTTTGGGAGATTTTTTAAACTTCTAATGATTCATACAGAACCTGCTGTGACGGACATAGTATCTCGGAGTAAGCATGGTATAGATTATCGCTCTTTAAGTTAGTGGAACTCATTGAATACCTTGATATTCTCTTCCACCAAGTGTCCATAGACTTTATAAGGTCACCTCTTAATTGTGCATCACGTATAAATGCAAGGACGGGCCACTGCACAAGTTTCACCAATCTAGGACATGATTCATATCGTAAGGTCACACACTGTTCTGGAAGGTGGGACTTTTCTCGAGAGCCTAAGCATCATACCGATACACTGTATGCAGTCCATTTCATTCCAGATGGTAGTCGTATTAATAGGGATTAGTGTGGATCTGTCCAACTTAGGTATAAGGGAGGCACTATCACCAGTTGGATCCATTGCGATCTCAGATTCTGACTTTGGTGTACCTCCCCTAGCCTCGCTGAATCAATCCGAAATTTTTATAAATTTTAAGTTGGTTTTTACTTGAGCATTCGCAAAGAAAGTGGGAACCTCTACAGAGGACTGCGTTTATTCGCATTCATCCTCATTGGGCTGTGAAGAGACTGCAGTCGGTTATAATCCCTGTGAACAGCTCTAAGTTCTTTCTACTAAGTACTAGAATTTGGTTGGTTCTTGTTTCCAGAGTTTTCTGGAGACACAACATGACATCATCCTCAAAGTAAAGAACCAGTCAAAAGCTATTGAGTTGAGCTACAATCCTTTCTAAGCCTAGTTTTACAAATTCTTCGAATAGTTCATAGTTCGCGATCTTATAACTGACTCTATGGTGCCTCCGATTTAATCCCATTTTCGAACGGAGGTTGCTAGAGGACTAAGCGATGTCTTAAGCTCGGCTTGGCTGGCAATGCAAACGCAGATACTTTGTCTATTCGTTGGAGTCTAGAAAAGAGCACTGACTCACTTAGACAGAAACTGAAAGTATCGCAGCCTTGTTTTCGTTGGTAAGCTACATGTCTGGTTGAAAACTCATAACCCTTACACTCTGAGACATGTTCCTAATACTTTCATACTATTTGTCGATTATTTTAGAACTATCTACGACTTCGTTTCCGTACTTCAAGTAGCTCTGCGTATACATAATAACTTTGTAGAGGACACAGTCAATAATCTAAGAACACAGAACAGTTGAAGAGGCTGAGTGGGAGCGATGAATTGAATAATTTTCTTCTAAATGTAAACTTTAATCCTTGAGGCTAATTGGTCCTCGTTCTCTGTGTGTTGTTTGTCAAAAAAAAGAGAAAAAATTGAGTTTTGGTTTCCTTAAGTTCACCTCTGCACTTTTAATTAGTTAAAACGCATCCATAGCACTACGAATGCAAGCATCTTTCATTTATCTACACCGAGACGGGGACCGTATGACTTTGAGGCACTCAAAGCTTAAAATTTTAATTAATACTCCTTCACCAGGATCTGTGCTACGAACGAGAGACGCGCAGGAGATGTACTACGTAGCAACATTAACCCTTATTCGCGTGCAGTCTATTATGCATTCCTTCGGAGAAGTACACGGTGTGTGTGGTAGTATTTCGTTCAAACCACCAACGAATCAACTCAGAAGCCTGTTCGTCCTGCTGGTGCAGCCACTCCTTCGTGTAGGCCTAGAAAACTGCATTTTTATCGATTCACGCCAGCACCTGAATGACGTAATTGGGACGTAAATTAAATTTCGCCTTCTTCCGTGAGTTCCGTGAGTTCCGTGAGTCTGTGCGTTCGTGCGTCCGTGAGTAAGTCAGAGGGTGAGGACAATCGCATCACAGAATCACGCTTAATAGTTTGATTAAAGGACCAACGACCATAAGGACACACGATGTTTGCCATTTTAATGCACGAGGACGAGTACGGGTTTCTTCCTAGGTCATGGCATCGAAACACAAAAGGGGAGGGGTGCCAAGAAAAAGAAGAAAAGCAGGAAAAAAAAAAGGATGTTGATCCTGTTTCTATTCTTTTTTTTTTTTTCGATTAAAAGTTCAGTGTCTCCCTTCGGTGAGTCAAAACAAACAAAGGGCGCTACGGTTGGGGAACGTTCAAATGTAACGGCCATAATGACGTTATAGCCAAGTTTATGGATTCGTCTGCGAAATCCGACGAAATCCCTTTAAAAAACCATTCGCCACTGTGGTAGTAAAATATATTTTTATTAGTTTGCCTCCGGGGAAATGGCAGCACGATATTGTAGCAAGTAGACGCATGAGCTTTCCTAGGTTCTGCCATATAGTTGAGTTGGAATGAAAGTTCTCCTCCTCCTCCTCCTTCTCTTGGTATGGCAAACGCAGATCTAGTACATTTTTATGTTTGGGGTTTTTTTTTTTGTTTGTGTTTTCCTGTTTAGGGATTTGGTTGGGAAATCACTGTGCGAAGGGAGTACCTAAACTGTAGTGACAAAGGGTTTGGACTTAGTGTCGTGCGATGAGATTAGGTGGATTTGGCTACGGGAGTAGAGTGACTCATGTAATTCTCTGTTGACGGCGAACTAGTCGGTGATGGTTTGCCTTGCGGACTCTCTGTGGGGAATATGGTCAGTTAATTAAAGTTTTCACAGTTTTTACATAATTAGAACGAAACGACACGGAGGTGTTAAGACGACAAGGAGTTTAGGGAGAGTCATTGAAAAATGTTTTAAAGGGAAAGGTATCGTAAAGACTGTCATGACTAAGGATACTGTGAAGTTTGAATTATGTGGAAGGTTGCAGGTCGATGATCGAGTTGGCTGGTAAAAATCTAGAAAAATATTCATGCTAACGTTACAAAACTCATTGCCTAGAGAACATCTCAGGGACAGAACCTGAGCCTTGGTCCTTGCCTTTATGTTCACATTGCCCGATACCCAGTGTGGATTAACGTCGATGGTGGACTTTCCGTTGGAAATCAACTTTTTCTTCAAGTTACGCCCAAGACTCTCAAGCGCTATCGTTTGAACAAACTATAGAAAGATACGATAGCGTTCGTTGCTATCGTTTAAACGACGATCGACTTAAAAGTTACGTGATAAGGGCCCTGGTCTATAGGAGCACCAAAGAGGACTAATTACGTTGAAAACTTGTGGTGTAAAGTAGTGAAAAGCCTTACAGCTAGGTCTATACTTATAGCCCTATAGCTTCAGATTTAAGCGTAGATTACTGTCATCCTAAATAAATGGTGGTTAAGTATGTCTAGTTTTCCTTTCCTTGGCATCGGTTCTGGTTCAAGTTGACCTGTGCCTGTTTCGGCTCTGAGTTCCTAGCCTTTCATGATCCTTTCTTTTCGTTCTGAGAACCTACTAGCCATACCAATCGATCACATTGGTTTGTGTTAACTTTCCAACTTCATGTCGTCCTTATATCATTCAACCAGTTCTCCAATTATAAATCAATCCTTATATGAGGATCCTAGCGGCCATCTTATGTTGTAACCATAAAATTACCAGAAATCCTTTCGCCTCCTTTAGAAAACTTCTGAGTTTCAACTGGGTTTTCTATTTTTGCCTCAGACTTTGATCGTCACGTTCCAAGGACAAGGTAGGTTTAGACTACTTCATACTTCGAATCATTTTCGATTACAGATTCTTAAAGGAACTCGACTTAAATTTAAAAAAAAATATTCGACTCTGGTGGTACTTCTCTCTTCATTTTCCAGAATTCTTGTACGAAAGTCTGATCCCCTTTACACGGAAAAGATCAGATCCTGTAAAAAGTTGAGTTCCCCCTCGTGATCTTCTTTTCATCATCTTCTGCCAGAAAAGTATATTCGCTGTTTTATTGGTCTTTTGGGACGTGTGTCCACAAATTCGTTAAGGGCTCCTGTCGACAAAAATTTAAAAAATTTCTGAACAATTTCGAAGGCACTTTTTTGGCTGTGTCCCCTAGGGTTGAGAGCCAGATCTAGGTCTTGACGTCTTATTGCTTCAACGATTTATTCGTTCTTTAAAATATTCTAACACCTTCTCTTCATCATTTAGTTCAACGAAACCTTTCGATGTTCCGTGACAATAGAGGCCACGTTTTCGAATCTCATGCTCATTTTGAAAATCTGTATTAGCTTGGGCTTCAGATTTTGGTTTCCTAGACCAATAGAGCCTCGCTCCAAGTAGGATAATCTTCTCCTGCTACTGGATGTAATATGTTCAAATGTTTCTTTTTCCTCTCCATAGAGCCTGCAGGATCTAATTTATAATTTCATTTTGTACAGATGGTCAATGTGGGATTTGTTAAGATTGAAGGCTCAGCCTCTGATGGTTCGCGTGTCTGTTGACTTTACGTTGTGTCATCCTAGAGTGGGGACTGTTAAGCTGTACCCCAAGGCTCAGGACCAATAAGCGGCCTAAACGGGCCTCTTCTTTCCTCGAAATCCTCATATCCCGGAGTTTCTGTTTACAAGATTTGCAAGGAGATTGAGACACTCCCAGACCAGCTTAGACCCTACTGTTTAGGATTAAAATGCTAATAGTGCGCTTGACTGTCCAAAGAGATAATAATGCTTGTTTCTTTAGTTCTTCTCTCACATAGTTCAGTGGAATGCACTTCTTCTTGAAAAAGTATTGGAATTAGTGTTGCCATTGTCCTATTTGAAACTATCGGTATAAACGGTTTTTCAATAAGGACATAACAATTTTGTATTCTAATACAAAAGCACTTTGAAACATTTTTTATGATCTGTCAATGTCAACACATCAGCCAAGGCTTACATTTTCCTCATGGTGAAGCTCACGAACAAGCAACGTTTGGAAATGATTAAAAGTTTGAAGAAAATCCTGAATTTTATTGAAAAATTATCTTCAGCGATGAAATTCAGTTTTGGCTAAATGGCTTTGTCAATGAGCCGACTGTGGTGTATTGGACATCAATAAAGCCACATTTGCTTCAAGAGGATGGATCTCATGGCTTAGATGTGATTCGACTGTATTCTTTCGTCGATGAAAATGTTCTGTTCAATGGAATTCGCTATCGTCCCATGTTCGAAGTATATTTTTGGCCAGAATTTGATGGACTTGACATCAGCGATATGTGGTTCGAACAACATGGTGCCACATGCCACACATCTTCTCAAACAATTTATCTATTGAAGGTGAAGTGGGAGCCCTAATCATAGCTATTTTCCGTCACCGTCACATGCATCGACGTGAGTCATATTCCATCGAGCCGGTGATACCGATGATATACTTCATTTAGTTGCTCCCACGTTTTAGTTTTAAGTGTTGCCATGTTACTCACTTGCGTACTTGGGTCCCAAACAGCAAGTCTCTACTAGACATTGGTCATTCCAAACGCTTGGTACGCAACGGCAACACACTGTACCCCCAGGGTGCAACAATGTATTAGAAGACTGTACATTTACGCTTCTAATACATTTTTGCACGAACAAATATAATAAAAAGCTCCGTCGGTTGAATAGGAAAAGCTCTCCTTCACTCTCTCGTTTACATAGTACATGCGGCAATGGCTGCTCTCGCAGAGAATAATAATTTCTATTCTTTCGTTTTTCTTTTCGTTTTTTTTTCTGTTTTCCACTTCACTTTCCTGTTGACATTTTATTAGAAAAATGTTTTCGTTTTCTTGTTTGTGTTCTTTTTTTTTGTGTGCTGTTGTAGGAGGAAGGGGTTGCCATTTTGGGGGTGGCTCTTGGGCGACTAATGTCAAGTGTCCGCCACCGGATGAGAGGAGGACAGCACACAGTAGTGGTCTAGTGGACATTTCGAAACATATCCTTAAGAGCCTGACACAAGGGGCTCTCCGGCTCTCCGTCCGCTCGTATGCATACTAATTTATGGATTTTCCATTTTCATTTCGATTGTAGTACAACGGAATGTCATTAGTTGCAGCAGTGCCTCTGTGGTGATGGTGATGCCGTTTTCTTACTTTGTATTCTTTTGCCTCCCATTTAATTCTGTTTGTATACATTAGTCTGACGTTTTCTCTGTCTCTCTCTCTCTCTCTCTCTCTGGGGCCGTTGGTCTCTCTTAGAATAGAATCTGCGACTACGGCGACACAACCCCTCCTCGGAGAGTGTGGCAGTTGTACGGAGAACGAGCGTATTTTTGTTAGTAATAGACAGTCTGTTGATGTTTGTAGTCTGATTTTGTTTTTAGTCCATCGTCGTTTTTTCCGTTGTACAGCGTGTGTTTGTGTGTGTGTAGGTTTAATTAGTCCTTTTTATTCACTTAACTATAGTATAACCTCCTCGTCCTTTTGTTTTTGTTATGCTTTCGAAGGAAAAAAGTACCAAAAGTGTTGCGGAAAAGTTGCAGAAATAAAAGAAAAGAAAAGAAAATAGTTTCGTCTAATTGGGAATATACCGCGTATAAGGATGTACAGGGGAAGAAGGCAGAAAATATCCTTCAGCGAAAATATTATGCGTGTGTGCAAATCTAGTACAAAAAAAAATTCGTCGAATATCTGTCAAAAGTGTACGCGAAGTCCTTGCTGGAGAAATTGTACAAAACCACGGAAATTATCTCGAAAAATTTATTAATAATTTGTTTTCCGCATTAAAGGATACACACACTGAGAACTAGAAAAAGGAGCAAAAATCCGTAAAAAAAAGAGCGCGCGTTGGAAATATCCTTTTTTTTTTTTTAGTGAAGTTTCGTTCTCTGGAAGTTTTGTACCATTTGCTTGCATTTGTATTTGTGGGTGAATATCAATGCACTCATGGTGCGCTGTCGTGCCCGTCGCATACATTTCCTCCTCGTCTTGCCCCGGTTTTGATTCGCCTCCTCGTCTGGTATGGCGCGGTGTGTCTGAGGTCGTGAACCCTTGAAATTGACTGTATTCGTTGTTCGTTGTTATTTCTTGTTTTTGTTAGTGTATTGCATAAAAAAAGAAAAACACAGGATAGATCCTTTGTGTATGCAAAAAAAAAGAAGAAAATTTACAAATATTTAGCTGGCATTAGTCCAGAAATTTTTGATGGAAAGCTAAGTAAAAGGATATCCCAGTGATTGTCGTGTGTTAATAAATAACAAAAAAAAGTAATGGGAATTTTAAAAATAAGTGTTTTTTGCGAAAGAAAAAAAGGATAACAAAAAAAAAACCAGAAGGATTCACAGGAGTGTGCTTTAAGGAAAAATCACATTTTGTATGGATTATAAGGATTACTGTCGTATGAAGGAATACGAGTGGATTAACACTCACTGGGACATTGCAGGACAATTTTTATAGTATTTTTTTTGTTTTCAGTGGGGAGGGGGATTTGTGGAAGGTTTTGTACCTTCTAAGCCAGGATTAGGACATCTTTTCGCGCATGCCATACGTAGTGTGCAAGTCCTGGTGGTTTCAATTTTGTTCCGCAGTTTTTTCTTCGTCGTTTTGACCTCGAATACACAGAAACAGAATATCTGGCTCGAGATGCGCGATTTGAGGATATAACAAGATTGGGGGTATCTAGCATTGTGGGCTATGCACTGCCCTTTTTGTCACACATTTCTTGGCTAAAAATTTTCTATTTCCTATTTCCATTCCGAGGCTGCAGCTAAGCTAGTTTGCGCCTCGAATACACAGAAACAGAATATCTAGCTCGGGATGTGCGATTTGAGGATATAAAAAGACTGGGGGTATCTAGCATTGTGGGCTATACACTGCCCTTTTTCTCACACATATTTTGGCTGAAAACTTTTCTGTTTCCTATTTCCATTCCGAGGCTGCAGCTAAGCTAGTTTGCGCCTCGAATACACAGAAACAGAATATCTAGCTCGGGATGTGCGATTTGAGGATATAAAAAGACTGGGGGTATCTAGCATTGTGGGCTATACACTGCCCTTTTTCTCACACATATTTTGGCTGAAAACTTTTCTGTTTCCTATTTCCATTCCGAGGCTGCAGCTAAGCTAGCTTGCGCCTCGAATACACAGAAACAGAATATCTGGCTCGAGATGTGCGATTTGAGGATATAACAAGACTGGGGGTATCTAGCATTGTGGGCTATACACTGCCCTTTTTTTCACACATTTTATGGCAGAAAAATTTTCTGTTTCCTATTTGCATTCTGAGGCTGCAGCTAAGCTAGCTTGCGCCTCGAATACACAGAAACAGAATATCTAGCTCGGGATGTGCGATTTGAGGATATAACAAGATTGGGGGTATCTAGCATTGTGGGCTATACACTGCCCTTTTTGTCACACCTTTTTGGCTGAAAAATTTTCTGTTTCCTATTTGCATTGTGAGGCTGCAGCTAAGCTAGTTTGCGCCTCGAATACACAGAAACAGAATATCTGGCTCTAGATGTGCGATTTGAGGATATAACAAGATTGGGGGTATCTAGCATTGTGGGCTATACACTGCCCTTTTTGTCACACATTTTTTGGCTGAAAAATTTTCTGTTTCCTATTTTCATTTCGAGGCTGCAGCTAAGCTAGTTTGCGCCTCGAATACACAGAAACAGAATATCTAGCTCGGGATGTGCGATTTGAGGATATAACAAGATTGGGGGTATCTAGCATTGTGGGCTATACACTGCCCTTTTTGTCACACCTTTTTGGCTGAAAAATTTTCTGTTTCCTATTTGCATTGTGAGGCTGCAGCTAAGCTAGTTTGCGCCTCGAATACACAGAAACAGAATATCTGGCTCTAGATGTGCGATTTGAAGATATAACAAGACTGGGGGTATCTAGCATTGTGGGCTATACACTGCCCTTTTTTTCACACATTTTATGGCAGAAAAATTTTCTGTTTCCTATTTGCATTCTGAGGCTGCAGCTAAGCTAGTTTGCGCCTCGAATACACAGAAACAGAATATCTAGCTCGGGATGTGCGATTTGAGGATATAACAAGATTGGGGGTATCTAGCATTGTGGGCTATACACTGCCCTTTTTGTCACACCTTTTTGGCTGAAAAATTTTCTGTTTCCTATTTGCATTGTGAGGCTGCAGCTAAGCTAGTTTGCGCCTCGAATACACAGAAACAGAATATCTGGCTCTAGATGTGCGATTTGAGGATATAACAAGATTGGGGGTATCTAGCATTGTGGGCTATACACTGCCCTTTTTGTCACACATTTTTTGGCTGAAAAATTTTCTGTTTCCTATTTCCATTCCGAGGCTGCAGCTAAGCTAGTTTGCGCCTCGAATACACAGAAACAGAATATCTGGCTCTAGATGTGCGATTTGAGGATATAACAAGATTGGGGGTATCTAGCATTGTGGGCTATACACTGCCCTTTTTGTCACATCTTTTTGGCTGAAAAATTTTCTGTTTCCTATTTGCATTGTGAGGCTGCAGCTAAGCTAGTTTGCGCCTCGAATACACAGAAACAGAATATCTGGCTCTAGATGTGCGATTTGAGGATATAACAAGACTGGGGGTATCTAGCATTGTGGGCTATACACTGCCCTTTTTTTCACACATTTTATGGCAGAAAAATTTTCTGTTTCCTATTTGCATTCTGAGGCTGCAGCTAAGCTAGTTTGCGCCTCGAATACACAGAAACAGAATATCTGGCTCGAGATGTGCGATCTGAGGATATAACAAGACTGGGGGTATCTAGCATTGTGGGCTATACACTGCCCTTTTTCTCACACATCTTTTGGCTGAAAAATTTTCTATTTCCTATTTCCATTCCGAGGCTGCAGCTAAGCTAGTTTGCGCCTCGAATACACAGAAACAGAATATCTAGCTCGGGATGTGCGATTTGAGGATATAACAAGACTGGGGGTATCTAGCATTGTGGGCTATACACTGCCCTTTTTCTCACACATCTTTTGGCTGAAAAATTTTCTATTTCCTATTTCCATTCCGAGGTTGCAGCTAAGCTAGTTTGCGCCTCGAATACACAGAAACAGAATATCTGGCTCGAGATGTGCGATTTGAAGATATAACAAGACTGGGGGTATCTAGCATTGTGGGCTATACACTGCCCTTTTTTTCACACATTTTATGGCAGAAAAATTTTCTGTTTCCTATTTGCATTCTGAGGCTGCAGCTAAGCTAGTTTGCGCCTCGAATACACAGAAACAGAATATCTAGCTCGGGATGTGCGATTTGAGGATATAACAAGATTGGGGGTATCTAGCATTGTGGGCTATACACTGCCCTTTTTGTCACACCTTTTTGGCTGAAAAATTTTCTGTTTCCTATTTGCATTGTGAGGCTGCAGCTAAGCTAGTTTGCGCCTCGAATACACAGAAACAGAATATCTGGCTCTAGATGTGCGATTTGAGGATATAACAAGATTGGGGGTATCTAGCATTGTGGGCTATACACTGCCCTTTTTGTCACACATTTTTTGGCTGAAAAATTTTCTGTTTCTGTTTCCAATTTTCATTTCGAGGCTGCAGCTAAGCTAGTTTGCGCCTCGAATACACAGAAACAGAATATCTAGCTCGGGATGTGCGATTTGAGGATATAACAAGATTGGGGGTATCTAGCATTGTGGGCTATACACTGCCCTTTTTGTCACACCTTTTTGGCTGAAAAATTTTCTGTTTCCTATTTGCATTGTGAGGCTGCAGCTAAGCTAGTTTGCGCCTCGAATACACAGAAACAGAATATCTGGCTCTAGATGTGCGATTTGAGGATATAACAAGATTGGGGGTATCTAGCATTGTGGGCTATACACTGCCCTTTTTGTCACACCTTTTTGGCTGAAAAATTTTCTGTTTCCTATTTGCATTGTGAGGCTGCAGCTAAGCTAGTTTGCGCCTCGAATACACAGAAACAGAATATCTGGCTCTAGATGTGCGATTTGAGGATATAACAAGATTGGGGGTATCTAGCATTGTGGGCTATACACTGCCCTTTTTGTCACACATTTTTTGGCTGAAAAATTTTCTGTTTCCTATTTCCATTCCGAGGCTGCAGCTAAGCTAGTTTGCGCCTCGAATACACAGAAACAGAATATCTGGCTCGAGATGTGCGATCTGAGGATATAACAAGACTGGGGGTATCTAGCATTGTGGGCTATACACTGCCCTTTTTTTCACACATTTTTTGGCTGAAAAATTTTCTGTTTTCTATTTCCATTCCGAGGCTGCAGCTAAGCTAGTTTGCGCCTCGAATACACAGAAACAGAATGTCTGGCTCGAGATGTGCGATTTGAAGATATAACAAGATTGGGGGTATCTAGCACTGTGGGCTATACACTGCCCTTTCTCTCACACAGTTTTTGGCTGAAAAATTTTCTGTTTTCTATTTCCATTCCGAGGCTGCAGCTAAGCTAGTTTGCGCCTCGAATACACAGAAACAGAATATCTGGCTCGAGATGTGCGATCTGAGGATATAACAAGACTGGGGGTATCTAGCATTGTGGGCTATACACTGCCCTTTTTTTCACACATTTTTTGGCTGAAAAATTTTCTGTTTCCTATTTTAATTCCGAAGCTTCAGCTAAGCTAGTTTGCGCCTTGAATACACAGAAACAAAATATCTGGCTCGAGATGTGCGATTTGAAGATATAACAAGATTGGGGGTATCTAGCACTGTGGGCTATACACTGCCCTTTTTCTCACACATTTTTTGGCTGAAAAATTTTCTGTTTCCTATTTCCATTCCGAGGCTGCAGCTAAGCTAGTTTGCGCCTCGAATACACAGAAACAGAATATCTGGCTCGAGATGTGCGATTTGAAGATATAACAAGATTGGGGGTATCTAGCACTGTGGGCTATACACTGCCCTTTCTCTCACACAGTTTTTGGCTGAAAAATTTTCTGTTTTCTATTTCCATTCCGAGGCTGCAGCTAAGCTAGTTTGCGCCTCGAATACACAGAAACAGAATATCTGGCTCGAGATGTGCGATCTGAGGATATAACAAGACTGGGGGTATCTAGCATTGTGGGCTATACACTGCCCTTTTTTTCACACATTTTATGGCAGAAAAATTTTCTGTTTCCTATTTTAATTCCGAGGCTTCAGCTAAGCTAGTTTGCGCCTTGAATACACAGAAACAAAATATCTGGCTCGAGATGTGCGATTTGAGGTCATAACAAGATTGGGGGTATCTAGCATTGTGGGCTATACACTGCCCTTTCTCTCACACAGTTTTTGGCTGAAAAATTTTCTGTTTCCTATTTCCATTCCGAGGCTGCAGCTAAGCTAGTTTGCGCCTCGAATACACAGAAACAGAATATCTGGCTCGAGATGTGCGATTTGAAGATATAACAAGATTGGGGGTATCTAGCACTGTGGGCTATACACTGCCCTTTCTCTCACACAGTTTTTGGCTGAAAAATTTTCTGTTTTCTATTTCCATTCCGAGGCTGCAGCTAAGCTAGTTTGCGCCTCGAATACACAGAAACAGAATATCTGGCTCGAGATGTGCGATTTGAAGATATAACAAGATTGGGGGTATCTAGCATTGTGGGTTATACACTGCCCTTTTTTTCACACATTTTTTGGCTGAAAAATTTTCTGTTTCCTATTTCCATTCCGAGGCTGCAGCTAAGCTAGTTTGCGCCTCGAATACACAGAAACAGAATATCTGGCTCGAGATGTGCGATTTGAAGATATAACAAGATTGGGGGTATCTAGCACTGTGGGCTATACACTGCCCTTTCTCTCACACAGTTTTTGGCTGAAAAATTTTCTGTTTCCTATTTCCATTCCGAGGCTGCAGCTAAGCTAGTTTGCGCCTCGAATACACAGAAACAGAATATCTGGCTCGAGATGTGCGATTTGAAGATATAACAAGATTGGGGGTATCTAGCACTGTGGGCTATACACTGCCCTTTCTCTCACACAGTTTTTGGCTGAAAAATTTTCTGTTTTCTATTTCCATTCCGAGGCTGCAGCTAAGCTAGTTTGCGCCTCGAATACACAGAAACAGAATATCTGGCTCGAGATGTGCGATTTGAAGATATAACAAGATTGGGGGTATCTAGCATTGTGGGCTATACACTGCCCTTTCTCTCACACAGTTTTTGGCTGAAAAATTTTCTGTTTCCTATTTCCATTCCGAGGCTGCAGCTAAGCTAGTTTGCGCCTCGAATACACAGAAACAGAATATCTGGCTCGAGATGTGCGATTTGAAGATATAACAAGATTGGGGGTATCTAGCACTGTGGGCTATACACTGCCCTTTCTCTCACACAGTTTTTGGCTGAAAAATTTTCTGTTTTCTATTTCCATTCCGAGGCTGCAGCTAAGCTAGTTTGCGCCTCGAATACACAGAAACAGAATATCTGGCTCGAGATGTGCGATTTGAAGATATAACAAGATTGGGGGTATCTAGCACTGTGGGCTATACACTGCCCTTTCTCTCACACAGTTTTTGGCTGAAAAATTTTCTGTTTCCTATTTCCATTCCGAGGCTGCAGCTAAGCTAGTTTGCGCCTCGAATACACAGAAACAGAATATCTGGCTCGAGATGTGCGATTTGAAGATATAACAAGATTGGGGGTATCTAGCACTGTGGGCTATACACTGCCCTTTCTCTCACACAGTTTTTATCTGAAAAATTTTCTGTTTTCTATTTCCATTCCGAGGCTGCAGCTAAGCTAGTTTGCGCCTCGAATACACAGAAACAGAATATCTGGCTCGAGATGTGCGATCTGAGGATATAACAAGACTGGGGGTATCTAGCATTGTGGGCTATACACTGCCCTTTCTCTCACACAGTTTTTGGCTGAAAAATTTTCTGTTTCCTATTTCCATTCCGAGGCTGCAGCTAAGCTAGTTTGCGCCTCGAATACACAGAAACAGAATATCTGGCTCGAGATGTGCGATTTGAAGATATAACAAGATTGGGGGTATCTAGCACTGTGGGCTATACACTGCCCTTTCTCTCACACAGTTTTTATCTGAAAAATTTTCTGTTTTCTATTTCCATTCCGAGGCTGCAGCTAAGCTAGTTTGCGCCTCGAATACACAGAAACAGAATATCTGGCTCGAGATGTGCGATCTGAGGATATAACAAGACTGGGGGTATCTAGCATTGTGGGCTATACACTGCCCTTTCTCTCACACAGTTTTTGGCTGAAAAATTTTCTGTTTCCTATTTCCATTCCGAGGCTGCAGCTAAGCTAGTTTGCGCCTCGAATACACAGAAACAGAATATCTGGCTCGAGATGTGCGATCTGAGGATATAACAAGACTGGGGGTATCTAGCATTGTGGGCTATACACTGCCCTTTCTCTCACACAGTTTTTGGCTGAAAATTTTCTGTTTCCTATTTCCATTTCGAGGCTGCAGCGAAGCTAGTTTGCGCCTCGAATACACAGAAACAGAATATCTGGCTCGAGATGTGCGATTTGAGGATATCACAAGATTGGGGGTATCTAGCATTGTGGGCTATACATTGCCCTTTTTTTCACACATTTTTTGGCTGAAAAATTTTCTGTATCCTATTTGCATTGTGAGGCTGCAGCGAAGCTAGTTTGCGCCTCGAATACACAGAAACAGAATATCTGGCTCGAGATGTGCGATTTGAGCATATAACAAGATTGGGGGTATATGGCATTGTGGGCTATACACTGCCCTTTCTCTCACACATTTTTTGGCTGAAAAATTTTCTGTTTCCTATTTGCATTGTGAGGCTGCAGCGAAGCTAGTTTGCGCCTCGAATACACAGAAACAGAATATCTGGCTCTAGATGTGCGATTTGAGGATATCACAAGATTGGGGGTATCTAGCACTGTGGGCTATACAGTGCCCTTTTTCTCACACATTTTTTGGCTGAAATATTTTCTGTTCCCGTAATCCCAGACAGATCAAAAGGGTGCTCCTTTCTCCTTCTGATGTTGAAACTATATCTTTACAATAATTTTTCGAGACCTTATCTCCAAAAAAATGATTTTATGTAAATGTCCCTCCTTACCAATGACCCTTTTGCGTGTTTCGAATACGGGGTTTCCAACGTATACTTTTCTCTCCAAAATCAACGTAGGAATACTACCAGCACCAGGTTGACTGTATCCCTGCGTCATTAGCAACACGCATCCATCCGTCATTGGCATGAAATATCCGCATACTAATAATTTTATTCAGCGAATCATAAGTTTTTTGTTTTTTCCTTTCCATCTTCTGCTGGGTCACAGCGGAAGTGGATTAACAGCTAATCCTTCATTTTTCTTTCTCAAAATGCATAAAAAGTTTCACTTTGTCAAGAATTTCCGTTCCTCGTGATTTGTTTAAAAATTTCCAAAAAAAAACAACAGCAACTCACGCAAATATGTTTTTTTTTCGAAAATAAATTTAATTTTGCAAATTTTGCTACACGGTTTATTGCATTTTTAAGGTCATTCCTAGTAAAATACTAAAACAATGTATTTTTAAAATTTACTACTCTGTGAGTAGGTCTTGGTATTTTTGTTTTTTTGTTTTGTTTTTTTTAAAAAAAGACGAAAATTTATAAAAATAGCTGGTACACGCATAAAATTAGAAAAGTCGTCAATTAAATGGAGCGTGAACTGTTATAAGAAGGACATTAAAACGTAAATACTGTGGGAGGGGTTGTAAAATATTTACGATATCTGACAATGTGTTGGGGAGTGCCGCTTTCGCTCGGTGTGAGCGAAAGGATTTTTGTTTTCGAAGAACATGTGTTTCGTCTAGACATGGATTGGTAGGAAGAGAGTAATTAATGCCTCATGGTGTTGCTTCTAGGTTGGTGTTCCGAAAATTGTGGAAGAGGGTCGTCTTATACTTGTAAGGAGGACGAATTGAACAGTCACAGTCCTTCGAGGAAACTTCTACTGAAAGTGTATCACTGAAGATTGAAGGAGGCTTTAGGTGCTAGATTTCATAAAAAGTAAAAGTCTTACAAAATTCTCGTGTCACCATGAGTGTAAAAAGTGTAGTCCTCCTCCTTACAAAAAAAAAAAAAAAAAAATGTTACGTATACGCCATAGAAACCATATTTTGGCGCACAACCTAGCTGAACTCAGTAGTTTGCAAAGGACTACGTTTCTTTTGCCGTCCTTCGTTGGTATAGGTTAGGTAGGCGAGTGGAAGAATTCATCTCGCCACACTCAGATCATACAGGCCCATTATGATACTCATAAGGGAGAGATGTCCCTAAATTGAATAACTAGTCGTGGTTGGTTGGTTTAGACCGGTCCTCGGTGAGGCACCAATGTACTGCCGTTCTGCAAGGTGGGTGGATCACCTTCTAGCTCTGGGAACTATCCGCTGCTTTGTATGAAGGAGCTAATCTTAATCGTACAGGCGATGCTGAGATCCTTAAGATCATTGAGAAGGTATTCACGTAGTGTATCCTTCTTGATGTTGGCAAGTGCAGAGGATGCGCACAGCTTCACATCAGCTTCTGCAGAAGTCGTTGCCTAGAATTTGAGAACGTCTTCCTATAGCACAGTGGTCAGTTAGGGTGTTAACTACCTTGGAGAGGGTTCCTCTCTTGCGTTTTAGGAGCCCGATGGTCTTGTTTTTGTTCAAGGTCTGCCAGACCAGCCTAGCGGTGGTGCATTGGTCACGCTGATGCCATCGATGATTGGCCATCCTACCTGTGTCGGCGTCTCGATGTCATTGACGTTTATGCTGCCTAAACCAGAGGAGCCTTTTCTGGTGAGCTGGTACCCAGCAAAGGGTGAGGTTGTACTATCTAACTATCTCGCTAAAAGACACACAGGAGTTTTTCACTGCCTTAGGTCTCATAGTGCTGACTTCGAGAGGCTTGTTGCCTGCCTGATAGTCGATGTAAATGACAATATCTGATGCTGATACTGCATTAACGCCAGGCAATCAGCTTCTTGACGAATAGCATTGATTTCGGCTTGAAAAACGCTGCAATCATGTGGAAGGGTAGAGCAGAGATGGCTGCCTAGGTCTTCTGACAAGATTCTGTCACCGACTCCCTCCTCAGTAAAAAAATTGACAGCGATTCGTGGTACAGGACCTCACGTTGAGTCCATTCAGTAATCTCTTGCATCGGTGCACAAGGGGGGATGAACACCGAGGTGTCTACCTGTTCTGCTGTTGATTCTGAACCTTTTTCAGCCAGTTCGTCGGCTTTCTCATTACATGGTATATTTTCGTGTCCAGGGACCCAGCAGAGGGCTTCTTCTAGATTCGGTTCATGGGTATAAGACACTCTTGTCTTCTTCATCCGATATAGGGATTCTATTTCGATTCTTCATGCTCCTGGAGTTGCTGTCATTCTAACTCTAAGCTGTTTTTCTTCGACGATCTTTCTCCAGGTTCCCTCGGAAAGACACACCTTCTGACAATCCTTCCAGGACCTAGTGTGAGAATGGTTTTTACAATATTCCACTGTCAATGGCTGATTGTATCCACAACACGTGAGAGATAGTCTCTTAGTTCTTGGCGCACTGTGGCATCACTAAGTTGGTCGATGTTGAACTTGGCCGTCATTGTGTCATTTCATCTGCAAGTAGCAGGAGTGCTTAAATGGTAATCAAGGCGAACAACCCTACGTTGGACTACATAGACTTCCTCTGAAACGCCTTTGGTTGGTGGCAAAAATGGCCAAATCCATACGTCTTCCAGTTCATGTCTAAATCGCTTTCTCAAATCAATACCGCACCTTCGGTAAAATCCCCAAACTCTGAGAATTTGACTAAAAATACTCCAAAGTGGAGCCAACCCGATAAGCGCCCAAACCAATCGGTGAGATAAAAACGAAAAACAAAAACCAAAACAACACCCCTGAGCCAATCGGTGATAAAAACACTGAAACAACCCAGGGATGGCCTCTACGGTTTATAGGTTAAAGCTGAGCTGTCACTAGTCTGGGTGTCTCGTGTTTGTTTTAAGTTCACCCGCCTCCTGCCACCACTCGGTACTGTACTCTCGGCTGTACCCTGTTATCAATTCGCTAAAATTAACATTCGAAACCTACATACACACATGCATGCGGCCTGGCCATAATAAATTTACCGGCTAGTTGTGTGACGTAATTACTTCTGCTGGCCCAATAGAGAACAGATAGACAGATAGCCGTGTGTAGATACTTTTCAGCAATTAGTTGACCAAATAATTACGTATCGGATGTAAGCCGGGTGGAAGGAATATAATTGGAAATTTATTACGTGATTTGCATTTTGATTGACTCTATCGATTGGTGGTGCTTCGCTTTGTTGTTGTTACTTGTTTTTTTTTTAAGAATTTGGGCCATGAAATATGATATAGCATTCGAGGGAACTACTGTGCCATTGTGTCGTGCAGTTGTCGTGTAGACGGCTTGTCCGAGTGGCTGGAGGCGCAAAGTGTCGCCACTATGTAGTGCAATGCCTGTTTTACCAAGTGGAGTGTGTAAACAGGGTATTACTCATGTCAGTTGTTCTGTAAATCGGATTTAACCCCAAACGCCGCTAAAGTGAATGAATTTGTTTTTTGCGAAAACAAAAACAAAACAGAAAAACCGGGCTAATTGCTGTTTGCAATTGTGTCTGGTTTGACTGTTGTAAGATAGATGTTTGTGTTCCGTCTAATGGTCGTACTAGCCTTCTAGAATGAAAACCATTAATATGGGGGGGCTGACGGTTTTCACGTGCTCCCTATCGGCAAGGTCATCTGTGATATTTTGTTATACTTTATGTCCAACTGCGCGGAAAATTTGCTCTTAATTTGTAACTCGATTAGACAGGTTGCATGTGTTTACGTGTGTAGGCCTTCGTAATGAGGTTCGAATATGTGTAGACACGTATCTGTGTTTTGATGAAAGGTGATTTGTTGAACTGGGCGCCAGGCGGTCGCATATAAGTTTTTGAATTTCTATTCTCTCGGGTTCACTGGCAGTGCTTCAAGCGGTTGGTGCAATTTTTGGTGACTCTGTCCAATACGTGCGGTGTTGTTCCGGCAATAGTGTCTCGAATGTTGGCCTCGAACTAGTTCACAGTGGTTGGCTTATTGGCGTAAATTACGGACTTGACGTAGACTTAGATCGAGAGGTGTCAAGTCGCACGATCGTGGCCGCGTATTGACCAATTGATCAACGCTCGCTGTGAGATGACCCAGTCGCCAAATTACTCCTTCACAACTCCGAGCGCTGGGTCCTCTGTATGGCGGATATATCGATGTTGTCCGTTGACGTCTTTCTCATTTCGAAAGGAATAAGGTCCGCTAATGCCGACATGCCATAAGCCGCACCAAACAGTCAATCTTTGTCAATAGCGTCAATCCTGCTTGTTGACATAGCCGCTGAGCCAAAAACGGCCCTCGTCTGAGGGGGCAACATTTTCAGACCCCATTTAGCGACTAGGACTGTGTCACAAGAAGGTAGATTCAGGATGTGCGTCCTTGGTTCGGTGGCGTATGCGTAACTCATTTTTTCATACATTTTTTGGTTCAAAAATCTTTTGTTTCTATTTTGCGTGGCGAGGCCGCTGTTGAGCTCGTATGTGCTTAGGAGACACAGAGTCAGAATATCTGGTCTGGATTGTGTCACAAGAAGGTAGACTCAGGATGCGCGTCCTGATTCGGTGGCGTATGCGTAACTCATTTTTTCATACATTTTTTGTTTCAAAAATCTTTTGTTTCTATTTTGCGTGGCGAGGCCGCTGTTGAGCTCGTATGTGCTTAGGAGACACAGAGTCAGAATATCTGGTCTGGATTGTGTCACAAGAAGGTAGACTCAGGATGCGCGTCCTGATTCGGTGGCGTATGCGTAACTCATTTTTTCATACATTTTTTGGTTCAAAAATCTTTTGTTTCTATTTTGCGTGGCAAGGCCGCTGTTGAGCTCGTATGTGCTTAGGAGACACAGAGTCAGAATATCTGGTCTGGATTGTGTCACAAGATGGTAGACTCAGGATGCGCGTTCCTGGTTCGGTGGCGTATGCGTAACTCATTTTTTCATACATTTTTTGGTTCAAAAATCTTTTGTTTCTATTTTGCGTGGCAAGGCCGCTGTTGAGCTCGTATGTGCTTAGGAGACACAGAATCAGAATATCTGGTGTAGATTGTGTCACAAAAAGATAGCACATTGGCCCACATCCCCCCATTGCGATGCTCAATGCACCTGATCGGCGCCGAATCTACATTTCTGTATTTTCTTCGATACTGGGCGCTACGGCAGCTATATTTTCTTCATTTCCCACCAATCTCTGTCTGGTTGGTGGCTTAAGGTCCAAAAGAGTGAATGGGTGATCTTTGCAAGAGGGGCGCTAAGAATGAGCTGTATCCCCACATCCGCTGTTTGTATCACCAAAGGATTGCAAATTTTTTCAGCCCACAGACAATCCGTGCTTTTGCGATAGCTATCTCCATCTTAAGGCAAACAAATCGCAATGATTAAATAGCCATTACGGCTATCAGCAGGAAATTCTCATACTTAAAGCGCCCCGCCAGGCGTAGTACGAGATACAAACTTTCCAGCGTTCACGAGCCATGAAATTGCCACTGTCAATGGAAGAACACTTAGTTTTTTTCTTGTCAAAACTTAAGTTTTCTCCTGTGTATGTGTTAACCAGAAACTTCAACAAAAAAAAAAAAATCCCCACCCATCTCAGACGTGTAGTCAGCAAATCGACATCCGACACACACAGCAAAGTGAAAGATAGATACTATGCCATACGCCGTACGTCTGTTCGTCTTAAATCATCTTCCACACCACACACACAGCCATAGCCCACCACATTGGGGAGAAGCGGAGAGAAGTAATTTCCCGAGACGCAGCCCAGCACAGCAACAGTGCAACGTCAGAGCACACGGCAGCCCAGTAGAAAATGATAAATGCCCAAATCCAATACCAATGTACCATTAATCTTGAAATGTTACACATACGCCGCAGTAGCTGCAGATACAAGAGCACACAGCCCCCGCCCGACATGTGATATGGAACTCTCGTATCTCACGGATCCATGATAACCAGACGAATGGATTGCGATAGAAATGCTGGCAGCATTTCCAATTTAGGGCAGAGCTCCATCTCCACTTGAAAACGTAAACTTTACCGAAGCGGAAGACGAACTCTACGGAAAAACCAAACACAAACTTAAAACTCCATTTGCAGGGGGGACGCGCCCCCCCATCCCCCTCAATTAAGCGATGGACACTGAATAGAAAAGTTTGCCGAGAATTATTTGGATTTCCGGTTTGCTGGCGCTTCCGTGTTGACCAATACTACGCCCTGTGAGCGTAGTTAATGGCAAATGCATTGAGGTTTATCGCACACATACGAGTGCACACATTACCCATACAAACAAAAAATAGGCTCTTTAGAGTGTTTAAGGGTTTTTTTCTTTGCTTCTCTCCAGCTATTGGTGGAATGAGAGGTGTCTTGTAAGGTTTTACAACATCATGCCGTCATCCAGAGGTGTGGGCGATTTGAAGTTTAATAGCAGGGTTCAGGGATAATATAAGCTTGAAGGCATAAATATTATGTTGGCAAGTCGTTGCACCTATAAAAAGTAAACAACGTACATAAAGGTTGACTGAAGAATCGATATGGACAGTCAAGACCGAGTACAAGGAGCAGAGAAGCGTATCCTGGAAGATGGGCGGCATACGACACAATGGCAGGATGTACATGTACGATGTATGTATCCATGCAGTGCTTATGGGCCAGTGCGTGCCTGATATAATAGGATGCGATGATATGCGATGATATGCGATGATATGAGAGAAGTTAAACAGGAAAGGAAGAATACATATCTTGCTGCCATGTGTATCACTCTTTAGATGAAAAGAAACGACTGCAGGCGGTGTTCCACAAGGTTGTATTCACGGACCACTACTTTTCGTAACACAGTATCTGTATAGGGAGAGCTCTACATGTTGGTGTGAATAGGACTAGAACTGAACAGAAATCGAAAGCGGTACACCCTCTAGAGTGGAACCCTTCCAACCGAAGATGATGTACTTTGGTGTCTTTGACCAGACTAACCAACAAAAGGAACACAGGTGGCCAAGACGACATAAGATGAAGATCAACTAGATCTATAGTATTGTTTTACGAAGCTGACCCGGTACAATGATTCCGAGAAGCATTCTGCTGCAGACAGTAGATATCAAGTATCTGGTTACCAGAACAAAACCACCTTTTTGTGTGACAAGTCTCGGGAAGCAACAGCAACATCCACTGAAACACTCTTTTTGCCAAGTTCCACAGAAGTAATTGCAGATGCAGGGCTTTAGGTGTTTATAAAGCCAACGACTCGATTGAGTAACACATTGTTTAGAGAAGGACGCATTTGACTGGCCCTTCTCCCTCATGACTTCTGTAGAAACTGCACTCCTCCTTCTCCGCCAAAATTAGATTCCCCTTAGTTCCAATCCTTTACGTTGAGCTCCTGTCGGTTCCAAGGATTATCTTATGCAGATTTCAGTTTCTATCTTCGACTGGGCTAAGTGTAACATCTTCGTTTATAATAATCTCGTTCTGCAGCTTCAAGGAAATGTGTAACCTTTGCTCTATCAAGTAGAATTTTGGTGACATTTTGTTGTCCTTTCTTCGACATCCTTCTCCCTGTACATTGTTCTGTCTATTGTAGTCAATCTCTGTTGTACTTAGGGACAAAAGTAGACCGATCTAGCTTATAGACGTAGAACTCCAATGCAGGGACTCAGCATAATAGAATATTGGCATCTGCCACCATCACCTGGATCCATATTGTCTTGGACAGGTTCACACAAACACAAACCGGCATGGCAACCAATTTGTCCTTAAGCTAGGCAACTACATATGGTAGACTAGGTTGGAGTAGAACAGGCAATCTGTGATCATTGATCACAATCCTGAACTCCCTCCATGAAGCTGGCTTTGAAATTTCCTAGTCGTTCTGACCATAATAACAATGAAATCACAGACACCTCTTGAGCTCAGAGTGATTACCTAAGTTGACCAGAAGCAGTGAAAGCTATTCTACTCAGAGGCTTAAGTCTTAAATCATTTTAGGTTTGACTTCCTGGATTGGTTAATAGGAGAGTCAAAATCTAACCTAATCCTTAGTTTTAGGAAGAGGATACATCGCGGTTGTAGGTTATGGAGTCTAAAAACTCGATTTTAAGTTAAATGGAAATGGTTTTTCAGTAGGGACATAACAATTTTGTATTTTTGTACAGACGCACCCTTCAACTTTTTTTATGATCAGTCAATGGCAAAACGCCAGTCAAGGTTAACATTTTTATCATAGAGAAAGTCGGGAACAAGCAACCCTTGGAAATCATTCAAAATTCTCACCAAAATTCTGAGTCGATGGTCACAGCTTTAAGAGGGCTTACTTCAATTTTCGACCTTAATCATCGTCCCACCAAGGATGTCTATATATGTCTGCTATAATGAACGTATTCCAGTCAAGATATTCAGTATTGAGTGTTCCTGTGTTCCTGTGGGACAAAGTACTAAAAATATCACAGCCGTAAGTGCTTTAGTTCAAAATGAGTCAAATCAGTCGATTCCATGGCATTCACAGGAATTGGGAATCTCTCAGTCCACATTGCGGCGAACTTTGTGTAAAGATCTTGGCCTACAACCTAACAAGATCAAATGAACTCCAGAACTAGAGTCCCTTTCACATTTAAAGGACTAAATCCTTACCGATTGGGTTCTGCGAAAGTTTGAAAAAAGTCCTGAATTTCATCGAAAGATGAGGCGTTTCCTTCAGTGATGAGGCTTTCGAATTTCGACCTAATAGCTTTGTCAATAAGCAGAATATGTGTCATTGGATGCCAAGTGGATAGACTTGACATGTGTCTTCAACACGATGGCGCCACATGCGACACAGCTGGTCATACAATTCATCAATTGAAGGGGAAGTTCGGGGTAATCTCAAGAAATTCTTCGGTCGAAAGGTCACCATTGGCTTTCTTTTTGTAGGTTTAAGTTAAGTCGCTGGCTTATTCCAACAGCCAACATAGTTAAAGGACCTTAGGAGCAATATTGAACGTGGAATGGCCAATGTTCCACCCTATGTGTGTGGTAGAAAATTGACTCCAAAGAACCGATCGTTGCAAACATGCTGGCGGTGGTCACATGAACGAGATCATATTCCATATTTAAATGTAACATGTGTACTATAGCTGGAATAAATTTCAGCCCGATATCTCAACTTTTGCATACTTTTATTTAAGTACAAAATTGTTATGTCCTTACTGAAAAGCCCTCAGATGCAATGCAAGTTTGCTACAAAAACGCCAGTTTCGAACACCGACCGACCGACTGTTCCAGCTATGTGTGTACAACATATTTCAAATGTGATCAGTTGAACAAATCGCGTGCAACGATAATTGAAAATAAACACAAATTTATTTTTAAACATCACAACCATCTAGCCGCAACCAATTATCTTTCAAATTTGCTTTAAAACTCAACATTTTGCTACTAATCTCATTCGCAAAAGTTATCATCCGATTTATTATTAATTTTCATCGAAAAACCAAAATTATATTCCGCCAAACTGAAGCATCTGGCTCTTGTTGGGATTTTTTGTTTGCTTTGCTCTGTTCCGACGCCCGACGAGTGTGTGTTTTTGTTTGGAATCGGCTCTGTGGGATACGGAATTGAAAACAGAAAAATATTTTCCTCAATGAAATCCTCCTACGACACATGTTCTTTTATTTTCTGTGTTATTTGTTTAAATGCGAAAAAAAAAATAATAATTTAACATCGCGTAACAGGCCGAGTAGTAGTAGTAGTCGTAGCAGGCATGCCTAGTGACTAAGTGACTAATAAACGAGCACCCTTCAGCCATCCGCAGCGCTCCTTGAATTTCCATTAGCTTTCCCGGTGAGTACACAGTGTTGATGACCTTGAGTGGCAATGTCCACTGCCCACACAGATACTCTTTGTGTTTTTTTTTGTTTTTGCAAAATATTTTCCTACATGTGAGCCTTAGTTAATGCCCAGTCGGGCACACCACCCACACCCTGCCAATCCAATTCGTCTAATGACATCTCGTCTTAATTAAATTTGATTAAGTTCAATTAAACTTCAAGTGGACTACGATGAATCGGGTAGTGACAACGATAATCGAGGTTTTAGTGCGCCGAGTATCAGTCCAAGTATCGCACTCCATTCAACATTGTAAGGAGGACAGCTTGAATGTAAATTCTGTCCCCACTTGTGTGTTCAACCCTCTGGCGATGTACGTAGTATCGTACGTGTACTGGCGCGTTCTACTTCTTAATCTCAATTAATATCAAAGTTATTAGCGAATTTAATAATCAGACACTCGACTCGGTGCGGTCGTCGTCACGTCGTCGGTCGTTCCGAATGTCGAAATATTTCCAATGATGATGATTTATGATGGGATGTGGTGACGGCATTGCGATTTAAAAGGAAACTTTGTAGTCGAATGTACGTAGATACTTGTTGATTTAACTGTGCTACATGTTTATTTGTGTTTTTTTGAGTGAATACCAAAAATAGCAATGTCCTCGGGAATTGCTAAGAAAAATGAAGAGTTTAGGCTCTAATTGGGTTCCTTGTGGAATGCCATTGGCTACCCCAAGTGCACTGTTTTTGTAGAGATTTTTGTGATCCAGCTATGACTAGTCAAATACTTGCATCAAGTCCTGAATCTCCTTGTGGAGGAAAGGGTATCAACGAAGTATCTTTTATTTATAGAAAAATGAAGAGTTTAGGCTCTAACTGGGTTCCTTGTGGAATGCCATTGGCTGCCCCAAGTGCACTGTTTTTGTAGAGATTTTTGTGATCCAGCCATGGCTAGTCAAATACTTGCATCAAGTCCTGAATCTCCTTGTGGAGGAAAGGGTATCAACGAAGTATCTTTTATTATATTGCTAAGACAAAGTCTCGTATTCTCTCAGTTTTTTTGTCTGTCAAAGTTTATTTATGATGCTAAGGGGTTAGGCTGAGAATCTTGATCAAGACAGAGTTGATTTACTGCCCATCGCACTAGCACGATGTCATAGAGATCATTTGCACTATCCCCTTGAATGCTGTGTGGATTCATGTACGAACCTTAAGATTCTTTGAGGAGGAGGTGACAATACAGGGCGAGTGACAATAGGTGACAATACAGGCAACCGAGCAATCGAACATAAAATATGTTCGACAGTTTAAGTGGTTTCGATGGCCTGGTGCCAAAATTTGAGAGAGCAATGACCAGATAGGAAGTCGGTCAGGACAGGATTTCTACCCCGTCGTTTTTTTTTTTAAATGTGCGTGTATGGCTCGGTGGCGTATACGTAACAAATTTTTTATACATTTTGGGCTGAAAAATTTTCTCTTTACCATTCACTTGGCGAGGTCTCAGGGGAGCTCGTATGTGCTCAGGGTGCACAGAATCAGAAACCTTAATTTTTATCCTGAAACGGGAAAGTGCGTGTCTGGTTCGGTGGCGTATACGTAACAATTTTTTTCATATCAATCTAGATGACAAGGCAGGATGTTTGGTTCCATTAAACCCAACCAAGCAACCAGAGTGAGAAAATTTTGAGCACAGTTTTACCATTTATTGGCCCTTTAGTTGGATCTATTTGCAGGATCGTCTGTCTCGGGCACTTGCTTTGTCGTACTCTTCCCTGAGAATCTGAACTACTATTTATCGTACTGCAGTACAAATCATTTCGCCATGGATAACTATGAGCTCTGATTCCTTTCTGTTTCTCTCTCTCAGATACTAGAGATGTAAAGGAATTAAATCATTTAAAAATGTAACTCATTTGGTTGATCTCCAAAAATGGGGACTTCTCCTTCAAACTCTGAAATATCTATTCATTTTGAAGTCAATGATTGCATTCCGTTCCAAAATGACTTCAATGACTTCACTGGAATCACCGAAGATTGCTTTCAACGAAATGCTGGAGTCCCAATCAGTGACTTCAAAATGAAGGGGTATTTCAGATTCTGAAGTTGAAGTATGATATTGAATTCATATGATTGAAGTCAGTACGAAGAAGATTTCATTGTTAGAAACTGGTTGAAACCAGTGATTTTGTGATTCGAGTTGATTTTTAACTCCGTTGGGTCCCTTCTTTTCAGAGAAGGTGTCATGAGGTTTATGGAAATTGATTCTCTGGCTGTGTCTAGCAGTTCTAGCTGAGTTCGTAGCGTTCTTACTTTACTTCGAAAATATCGGAACAGTATGCAGGCTGAATAGTCGTTTTCCATTCAAATACTACTATTTAGTCACAAGCGTGTCATTTAAAATTTGAAATCCTTATGTTAATCCCTCTGGTGTCGTATCTGCCACGATTTGAGACATTCATCTCTGATTGAACTGCTTGGCCATTATTTTGAATGCTATCCCATATCTTATTTGTACTCCCAATGGTCTCGTTAGTCGCTAACCTATTAATTATATGACACCAGGGATGATTTGCAGGGAGTTGATATCATAAACAATAGAAGAAGGTCTCTCGAATGATATGCAGTATCTATTGTAATGTGACAGCAAAACCTGTGTAGTGGCTCTAGAGTTATGGGAATCTTGTAAGTTCTTGCTATACTCAATGAACTGCAACTGCAATTTGAACTTCTACCATTTAGCAGTCAGCATTGGAACTGTCTCCAGTTCTAATATTTTGAACATGTGCCACAGGGTTGTGTCCTTTGGCCACTTTTCTCTCTCGGTGGTGTTTTTAAGCCAAAAATAGTACCGAGTTGTCCCGAATAGAGATCGAGGCATACTCATCGACTACAAGACTTGAGGTACTTCGTCTGTATCAAAATATTTTAGTTCCCAACTTTAGAAAGTACATCTTCAGCTGCTTTAGACAGAGCCTATGCTTCAGCGCCAAGCTGATCAAGGTCTTATATAGAGTCTCCTTAGTTCTTCGGGATAGGGCTCTGCTACTCAATTGCCTTCTCAGCCCGAAGAAACAAGAAACAGCGACTGGCAAGAGTGAGATCATTACCGACCTTGATGGAGCAGCTGGCATTCTCCATCGTTATCCTGATAAGTTTCGAAGGGACATGGCTCTGTGTAGCTCGTCTCTATAAATCGACTTGGACTTCTTGGGTTTTCTCCATGGTCTGCCTGAGTGTGAAAATTTGGTCGAATTTGGACTTTCCTGGTTTGTAAGCACACTGACAGCGAGGTACGGCTAGACCCCATAAACTATCTATAAATCTGTTTAATCTTAGATACTCTAGAACGAGTGTGAGTGTGCAAAAACTTAGACTAAGCCTTGAATACTCCGAAAGGGACCGCAAACTTTTAGGATCTTCTTTGGCTTTCATACGCTGGATGCTATTGGAGGTGATCGATATTCAGTCAATGTGTAAAGAGCAACGGTCTGAAGTAAGCTTCCTGTGGCATCTGGCGATTTGTAGCGTCAGTCTTGGGAAGAAAAATATGTACATTTAGACTTAAAGATCCATTCAGGCGTTACATTCTTGACTGCCATGGGAAGGAGTCCCAGATGAAGTTCTTGTGGGGAATATTGGTACCAACGTGTACATTCTTCAACAATTCAGTCTGAGAATGGTGGTATATTGAGCAAAACGTTTAAAGATGTTATCCAGTCTCCAGTGCACCTCGACACGCCAATTAACTTTACAAGTATAACTGAGGCAAAGGTGTAGGGTTCTCAATGTCGAGAATTCTTATAAATTCGTTTGGTTTGCTTGAATCTTTTTAAAATCAAAGTCTGGGACATGTCTACATATTTCTAAGGAAATGAGTATCTATTACATTTTGTTTCCATTTGGAAACTGCATTTCGTACTTGCCAATGTATGTACAAGATATGACAGGAAAAGATTTGGTACTTATTTTACCATTTTGGGCTTTCGCTCCCATTTGTCGTAATTTTTTGTTTTAAGTATTCCCAGTTCGCTTCTAGCTCTGTAGTTTTATTTTTATCAGGATTTCCTTCCCTAAGCACTCATTACTCATCCTGTTATCGACTGTAGGGATGCGATAAACCAACTGGATGAAGCGGGCACTTAAAGGATCCAATTTCAACTCTAATCAACTCTATCAGTTCACGTCTGGTAAACACAATTATAAGGTCTTCGTCTTCAATTGAATACGAGGAAGCCTCCTCCAAGACCACTTCAGTGCTGAAACCACCACCCTTTGTATCTTTTCCTGAAGACATTAACCTGCCAGCCACCACCTCGCGTAAACAGCTTTTCGAAGCAAAGTGTTCCACACGCCAATGTGTCTAGTGAAAACCGGAAATTCACCGGAAACCATCAACCATAACCATCGTTGTCGAGGAAGAGAAAGAGACCCAATAACAAAAAAAAAATAGAAACACACTCCAGCCGACAACTTCATTTGTTGTTTGCCCAGGCAAACACGAAACAACATATGTCCCGCCGCCGCCGCCGCCGCATACCCCAAGATGTCTCATTTGCCACACTTGACGTTTGCCCCTTTGTAGTTCCAGAGAAGGAACTTTGGCGAATTAGGTCACGCAATGGTGTACCACCGCGCCGCGTGATGTTGTTTGCACAGTGAGACAATAAAAATTGTTTAAGTAAACAAAATGAAGTTAGAAACCCCTCCACACCGCCTCCACATGGGCCATATGGGGCTCGATGTGACATTCCGGCGCGCACACTCCTAGTACGGTCCGAGTACATTCCTCCAAAGGAATGCGCGTTGAAAGTTAATTAAAGCACACACACTCTCGCATACACGTTTGGCGAATGTCATTGCCATGCCAGAGTGTCGTCAAAATAAGACTTTTAGTGTTCCCCGTGCCGCCATTACCATCTCAAGACTTGTGTTCCTCGAGAGAGACTGAAAATTTCCAAAAATAGATTTCATTCACAAAATTTTAAAGACTTTTTCGGTTCCTCACGCGTCGCGGCTTGTTTGAGATGAAAGGCAATGCAGCCGGCTATGACGGCGTAGCGTGGCGCTAATTTGTGTATTTTTAGGACACAAATTATTTCGAAAATAACTGTTTCATTCCTCTGGTTGTGTGCATTTCAAAATGGTGACTGTTGGGAAAATTCGTTCTCTGAATGCATCCCTGTGACACGTGAAATGACTTTCGATGCGCACACACTGGACTGACGGCGAGGCATTGGAGCTTGGCTCTAGAAGGCCATTCGGATGGAACTAATTCTTGGTGGAGGCGTGCTGGTGCATTAGAGTGATTGATTGATTATTTCAGTCTTGAGGAAGATGTGCGCGCTAAAAATGCGTGGGGAACTATTTTTACTGCAAAAAAAAAAAAAAAATGCGCGTGGGACACATTTTGCCGCAAACGGATGTGGTGGAATGTACATTAAACAAAAAGCCATCAGGTGATGAGTACAACGGTTTCTAATTATATTTTTGTATAATTGGTTTAGCAAAAGGTCCTGCGGTACGTATCGAGAGTCATTAGTTCTAATGGAATGCCCACGGATGACTGTGGGGAAAGTGTTTGTCTTACGCCTACTTGGTGCTACTTGATGGGTACCATAGCTCTTTGGTTATCATGTTGCTTGCGTCAGTGAGCAAGAAGCATACCATACTACCGATTCTTTGGTTCCTTTTTTGGTGGGAATCTAGATTAATCGATGTTTTTGGTCCTAAATCCAGATCTCCGTCTAACATTTCCAGTCCCCAATTAGCGAGCTCACAGCATTGTCTATCGTCGTCGTGTTTAGAAGACACAGAATCAGAATATCAGGTCTGGATTGTGTCACAAGAAGGAGTCAGGATGTGCATCCTTGGTTCGGTGGCGTATGCGTAACTAATTTGTTCATGCATTTTTGGGTTGAAAAATCTTTGTTTTCCTCTTCACGTGGCGAGACCGCAGTTGAGCTCGTAGTTGCTCACGATGGACAGAATCAGAATATCTGGTTTGGATTCCGTCACAAGGAGGTAGAACCAGGATGCTCCTCCCTGGCTCGGTGGCGTATGCGTAACTCATTTTTTCACACATTTTTGGGTTAAAAAATCTTTTGTTTCTATTTCACTTGGCGAGGCCACAGTTGAGCTCGTAGTTGCTCACGATGGACAGAATCAGAATATCTGGTCTGGATTGTGTCACAAGAAGGTAGACTCAGGATGCGCGTCCCTGGCTCGGTGGCGTATGCGTAACTCTTTTTTTCACACATTTTTGGGTTGAAAAATCTTTTGTTTCTATTTCAAGTGGCGAGGCCGCAGTTGAGCTCGTAGATGCTCACGATGGACAGAATCAGAATATCTGGTTTGGATTCTGTCACAAGGAGGTAGAATCAGGATGCTCCTCCCTGGCTCGGTGGCGTATGCGTAACTCATTTTTTCACACATTTTTGGGTTGAAAAATCTTTTGTTTCTATTTCACTTGGCGAGGCCGCAGTTGAGCTCGTAGATGCTCACGATGGACAGAATCAGAATATCTGTTTTGGATTCCGTCACAAGGAGGTAGAATCAGGATGCTCCTCCCTGGCTCGGTGGCGTATGCGTAACTCATTTTTTCACACATTTTTGGGTTGAAAAATCTTTTGTTTCTATTTCACTTGGCGAGGCCGCAGTTGAGCTCGTAGATGCTCACGATGGACAGAATCAGAATATCTGGTTTGGATTCTGTCACAAGGAGGTAGAATCAGGATGCTCCTCCCTGGCTCGGTGGCGTATGCGTAACTCATTTTTTCACACATTTTTGGGTTGAAAAATCTTTTGTTTCTATTTCACTTGGCGAGGCCGCAGTTGAGCTCGTAGATGCTCACGATGGACAGAATCAGAATATCTGGTTTGGATTCTGTCACAAGGAGGTAGAATCAGGATGCTCCTCCCTGGCTCGGTGGCGTATGCGTAACTCATTTTTTCACACATTTTTGGGTTGAAAAATCTTTTGTTTCTATTTCACTTGGCGAGGCCGCAGTTGAGCTCGTAGATGCTCACGATGGACAGAATCAGAATATCTGTTTTGGATTCCGTCACAAGGAGGTAGAATCAGGATGCTCCTCCCTGGCTCGGTGGCGTATGCGTAACTCATTTTTTCACACATTTTTGGGTTGAAAAATCTTTTGTTTCTATTTCACTTGGCGAGGCCACAGTTGAGCTCGTAGTTGCTCACGATGGACAGAATCAGAATATCTGCTCTGGATTCCGTCACAAGGAGGTAGAATCAGGATGCTCCTCCCTGGCTCGGTGGCGTATGCGTAACTCATTTTTTCACACATTTTTGGGTTGAAAAATCTTTTGTTTCTATTTCACTTGGCGAGGCCGCAGTTGAGCTCGTAGATGCTCACGATGGACAGAATCAGAATATCTGTTTTGGATTCCGTCACAAGGAGGTAGAATCAGGATGCTCCTCCCTGGCTCGGTGGCGTATGCGTAACTCATTTTTTCACACATTTTTGGGTTGAAAAATCTTTTGTTTCTATTTCACTTGGCGAGGCCGCAGTTGAGCTCGTAGATGCTCACGATGGACAGAATCAGAATATCTGTTTTGGATTCCGTCACAAGGAGGTAGAATCAGGATGCTCCTCCCTGGCTCGGTGGCGTATGCGTAACTCATTTTTTCACACATTTTTGGGTTGAAAAATCTTTTGTTTCTATTTCACTTGGCGAGGCCGCAGTTGAGCTCGTAGATGCTCACGATGGACAGAATCAGAATATCTGGTTTGGATTCTGTCACAAGGAGGTAGAATCAGGATGCTCCTCCCTGGCTCGGTGGCGTATGCGTAACTCATTTTTTCACACATTTTTGGGTTGAAAAATCTTTTGTTTCTATTTCACTTGGCGAGGCCGCAGTTGAGCTCGTAGATGCTCACAATGGACAGAATCAGAATATCTGTTTTGGATTCCGTCACAAGGAGGTAGAATCAGGATGCTCCTCCCTGGCTCGGTGTCGTATGCGTAACTCATTTTTTCCTGCATTTTTGGGTTGAAAAATCTTTTGTTTCTATTTCACGTGGCGGGGCCGCAGTTGAGCTCGTAGTTGCTCACGATGGACAGAATCAGAATATCTGGTTTGGATTCCGTCACAAGGAGGTAGAATCAGGATGCTCCTCCCTGGCTCGGTGGCGTATGCGTAACTCATTTTTTCATGCATTTTTGGGTTGAAAAATCTTTTGTTTCCACTTCACGTGGCGAGGCCGCAGTTGAGCTCGTAGATGCTCACAATTGACGGAATCAGAATATCTGGTCTGGATTGTGTCACAAGAAGATAGATTCAGGATGCGCGTCCCTGGCTCGGTGGCGTATGCGTAACTCTTTTTTTCATACATTTTTGTGTTGAAAAATCTTGTTTCTTCGATGAATCGGCTACACACTGAATCCATTCAACATAGTTTCGATACATTTTTTTAATAATTTGCGTTCGTTCGTAAAGAATGAAACAATGGATTATGGAATGGCAAACCTTACTGAATACTTTGACATCTGGCTGTCATTGGTAACTTTGACAGCTGCTGAAACATTATAATTGGAAAGAGTATCATTGCTATCTGATCATCCTGTCAGTTCAGAGAAAACGAAGATCCTGTCTCTTGAAGTTAGGTACACATTTGTATCTTAAATATGAAGCAGAACCTATAAGCCATACAAAATGAGATCGTCCCTCTAAAATAAATTTATTTCATTCCCCAGATTAATTATTAGTGATAAATAAAATAGTCGTACACCAATTTAAACTAACCCAAGTGCAACAAGTGATAGTGTATAGTGTAACGTATCCATATGTATAATAATCATTGTGGTAGCTTTAATCTAAAAACTAAGAATAAACAAAAAACAAATACTCGTCGCTAAGCATTTACGACCAAAAATTAACACATAAATGTTATTAAATAGTCCGCCGTTCATTTTTCCAAGTGCACTCATCGTCCTTTACATTTTCGTCAAACGGAAACGAACCAATCCCCCAACGTTACAGTACTAGTTAATAAGTTATTCAAAACAAAAAACAAAAAAAAAATACAAAAATTAATAAACAAAACTAAAAGAAAAAATAAATAAATTATTGCCTATCGTCGCCAAAGTTCGTCACAAGTTACTCTGATGATGGGATACATCATGGGGTGTGCTTGTTTTAAAGGTAAGCCAGGCGTATACGTAACCTAAAAATCGTGTATCCTTTGAGGTATACAAGTGCATGTCCTTTGAGTAATATTTTCTAAGTTTTCGTTCTGTTTAATGATTTTTTAATTAACAAATTCCTTCGTTTTCTCTCCTCTCGTTTCAGGTAAGCGCTCACATATCCTTTTTCCTCTTTTTTTTCCTACTCCTTTGCCGTAAGGCGGGCGAGTGGGGGCAGACGGTGTGGTGGTAAGTTACAGCGTAAAAGAAGTGGCAACAGTCTGTTGCAATTAAATTTAATTGTTTATTTTGTTAAAACAAAAATTCTTATAACAAACTGTTTAATGTCCTAGACACGCAACAGCTTCAAGGAAGTGTTACTCGACGCTTGGTGTGAGAATTATTTTTTTTTTTTGTATATCGATATTTAATTATCCTCGAAGGAACGGTTTGTTCAAGTACTTCTGCTTCTTTAATTTACTTTAAGACTCTGTCACGCCATTTGTGTCCTTAACAAATGACTTGTGCGTCTTATGGTCGCTCTCTCTCTCGCTGTGAGTGTGGGGGGTGGGTGTGTTAGTATGCAGATGTGTGTTGTGCTCGTTGAAGTTTAGCAAAATGTAAACATGTGCACACACAAAAGGGAGGGGGTGAGGCGGCTAGGCTGCAGGAGGGAGGGAAAGAAATAAAAGTGAAAAAAAAAACTGAAAAGGATCCTTTTTTAGTGGCACTTTTGGTGGGCGGAATACAGTTGGTAGAGCCACCTTTTCTTGAGATATACAAATTTCCATGAGAGTTGTTTTTTGTTTTCGCTTTCGTCCTTTTTTTTTCTGCTCTGTGCTCTTCGTGTTTCTGATGCAGTTAGGGGGATGAGTCGAACAGCGGGTGGATGTTGTGTTTTGCACTAACTAGCATTGAAGAGGAGCGAATAGATGTTATGTCCTTCTCTGTGCTGTGCTGTGCTGTGAAACTGAGCGCCGTTGCTTATGTTTTCTTTATTTTTTGTTTTTATTGTATGAATGTGTGGATGTGTTGATAGAGAGAGGAGTGTATAGTATCCTTCATACATATGTGTGTAGGTACGCGCGCTAGTTTATAAAGGCTGGCGAATAAGTTGAAGTGGCTTTAAGGTACACATTCTCTTGGATACACCGAGATAAGTGAATGTGGATAAAGTGTAGAAATGGGTGGAAGAAGAAAACGACTATGACTACGACTACGACTAGGATGACGAAAGAAAGGAGGAATAGAAATGCCTTCGGATACTAGAGTGGATTACGATGCGGATATAGAGTTATCTGCTATTTATGCGATGGAAAAACTTCAGATTTGATATGCTTTCCGCAGGGATGCTCAGTTTTTGTTTTTTGTTTTTTTTCTGTTTTTATTTGTATGGCTGTGTCCTGGCATATTGCAAAGAAATGAGTTCAGGCGAAAAGAGCAATATGCCAGGATTTGTTTTCAATTTGGGGAAGATCTTAATTTTACCATAACAAATGAATGCAGGGATAGAGCCGTAGCCGTAGAGTGTATTATTTTCTACAAACCCAACAAAAAATCACAAAATAAAATAGTTTTTGGGTCATCAACGAGAAAGAAAAACAAAAGAGAACCAAATTTCATTCGAATCATGTTTAGTAGGCTCTAACTGGTACCAGGTAGTGAAAGGGAAAGAAAACTGGATTGGGTAGGGTATTGGTTAAAGCTTGCTTGGACTATGCCATGCACTATTCGTGCGGAAGAAGCCGCTCTTGTTGTAGGATTAAACTGACGGACAGGCGGGACACAACTACAGATTTCCTTCGAACAATTTTAGTGAAAATGTTGGTACAGGGCCGATAAGCATCCAACATTAGCGAAGAGATTTGATCGCAAATTGAAAGGTCACCGAGCAATCTACATGCCTGACGCTGGGCAGGATCTAAGAAGCTTAAACAAACGTCCAAACATGTGAGTTGCATTATAGTTTCGCACGAATATAAGCTTTGTAGATAGTAGCCAAGTCCGCAGAACTGAACCGAACTGAACATTTACACTTCTTGAGGAATCTGTGGTACACCATACGGAAATCTGATGATTCCAGCTAAGATCTGAGGGTAACTTGCATGCCACAGTATCAGCTCCAATGGATCGAGTTGGATTGCAAGTGAAAGAGAAGATCGTAAAAAAAGAGAAGAATGAAAAAAAAGAAAATCGGAGAGAGAACTGAACCCTGAGGTACACCAGCATTGGCTTGTATTCTTGTATTCACTGATTACTTGGAATCCATGATGAGAATTGCAACTACGTGGCATTCACTGTGATGGTGAACACTTTGGTTCCATTTTTCTGTTAAGTACGCCATACGGTCCCCTGTGGAACATAGTGGAAAACCATAGTAAAAAACAGATACATTATCAACTTACTTACTTAGCGTTTCCAGTTAGGGCGTTCCTTAGCTAACTGCCTCCAGTTCCCTACTCAAAGTCGACTGATTTCCCCTTCTAATTGTGCACTCTAGCTAAGCCGAAGTCCTTCTCTGTTGCGTTGTTCCCTCGGATTGGATTTCAAGACTCAGAGCCTCTGTATCCGCTCTGCATGTTCTTGTCGCTGTACAGCTCGACAGCTGTTGACTCAGCTCCCATCACACCCGTCAACGCAAACAAGACCGAAACACTCTGACCGGGTGATACCTCTGGCCACAGTGGCCAAGGCTTGTGTTTCCAGTCATTAGCTAGCAATGGTGCTTCTGTAAGATTGTGGTTGACCTGTAGTGGACTTGTCGTTTCAACATTCTACAATTTGTACTTGAATTCCCAGCATGCTACTTGAAATGGTCGTACCTACCACGAATAGAGATCACTAAGTCATCAGGATATGACAATGTAACCTAATCTCTGTCAATCGACTAGAAAGTTGTCCACTACTAGTCCTACTACTAGTGAGTCTTTTGGTGAAATGTAGGAGGGCACCATAGCCTTGCGTTTCTGTACCCGAACAGCCTCAAGAGCAACGGGCTCTGTAATGTGAATGTCAATGAGACTCTTAATGGTGTGGAGAAGAAGCGATTGGGCATTGATCTAACTTGGACTAAAAAATCAGGAGATCGCTCCTGTAACCAGCTCCAAATTAAGTGATCCTTAGTAAAAGCTCTGGAAATGAACAGGCTTGAACACAGATGCTGATATGTGACCACCGGCGCCTTCTCTGACTGTATGGCACTTAGCTGGGACAGGGGCTACTACTCAGTGTTTTGAACTATTGACAACCCCATGAAAGTAGTTTCTCATTCTGCACTGAACTCAATCCCGTGTGGTCCAGTGAAAGCCCTGAATGCGGCAAACTCGTATTCATCGTGGCTTAACGTAGGACAAAATACGAACCTAAACAGGAATGAATAACCTTGAAACCTTGCCTATAACCTTCAAAAACCTAAATAAATCTACGTGTACGGCTGTCAGATTAGTAGTGCTACATGGTACTATCAAGTCGCTTGGTATGATCGATGGAAAAGACACAACTTTTCCGTCGAAAATGAGTCCTACACATGCTACTGTCAAGTGCCTGTATTACAGTGTTGTCAGCGAGTTTTAGGGTTCAAACTACAAACCAATAAAACAACACTTTTTCTGAACTACTTTGAAAGAAAAATGTGAGTCCATCAGAGAAGGGTTCTGCTGATACTTTAAAAATGTCATCTCTCTGTCATACATTGTCTGCCGATTATTGGTAACAAGTTACCATAAAACTCCCAACGAAACTGAAATGCTGTCCTTTCATAATACAATTTCGACAAACCAAATCCCCTTAGAGACATTTTTCGCTCTATAACATGTGCAACAACCATGACATCTTTATGTCCGAACGTGACTAAGGCATTGTTTTTCGAATTCAATGCCATCCCTGATTCCATGTACATCAGACTTCTTTACCCAGCCAATAACACCACACTATGTGTGTCCTAAATTTCCGCAAAAAAACCCCATCTGCCGCCTATCTCCTTCCACATCATCTGACAGCATATCAATGGGACTTCAAGTGTGAAATTATATGCGCGCCCCAAAATGAGTTTATTTATGTGACAGTTTCATTTCGTTTAAGGCCATCCCCGTCTAGTCGAGTTTAAGTAACAGATTTGACATTTGTTATCGGTGTACGAGTACCTGTCCAATCTAATCTCTCGTTCTAGTCGAAAAGAATTTAATCGGCAAAATTAATCACTCCCTCGATGGCCCGTCAAGTAATCTAAAGTAATTCGCAAACATTTTTTGTTTGTAAAAATTGATTTACACTCGAGAAAGTTGTAAATAATTTAGCTGTCAAAATTGGACACCAGTGGGCCATTTATTTCCGAGTTGACGTTTTATTGCGTTTTCATCATTAATTTGAATTATGCTTTATTGTTGTTTTTCTTCTGCGTCGTGTGTGTTTCTGACAAGTGCAACGTCACGGTGAGGAGTGTTAACGTCACGCCGGGCACGGGTTTGGGTGTATAAAAACAGAGTCATGCGCATTTAACAATGAGACTGTCACAATGACAGATGTCAGAGCTTTTTTCTCTCGCCGCCAGTAGAGATTGTAGTAGATTTTTTCACCACACTACAGTCAATTGCAGTAGGGGATGAAATTTTCCCCCCCAAAGATGTTGCAGGATATACGAGTATTTGTGTAACGTTGATTAAATGACAATGGTACGCTATTAGTGTGAACAAGTGTTTCCGCTGTTGCAAGCTAAATTGAACAATGGCGCAACACGAAGTGGCCGGTGACTGATTCAACTGTCACAATATTATTAATTGTCTGTTATGACAGGCAGACTAATGGCGATTGGGGGGTTGGTATACATACCAACGCCGCCTTCTTTGCCAATTGAATCGAAATGTCAATGTGCTTGTATAACATTCACCCTGTCAACATACTTCAATTGAGTTGATTGTTGTTGGCTAAAATTGAAGATGACTTTTCAATTAAGAGATTATTATCTAGTAGTAGTATTGTATGGGGAAGAGTAGCATGTTTTTTAATTCATATCCTTGCTCATCGCGCAAAATCCTTTGTTTCACTATAACAATAGTGACGTGGTGCACACGACGAACACAGCCGGCATGCAATCCATTTTATTGTCATCCTTCCTGCTGCAACTGCAGCATAAAGTCAATAATTTGTATATGAACACATACGAGACGGGATGGTAGTGTAACAGCGCGTTTAATATGCATCGCCATGTGTGTCCTGTGTGTGGTGCTCAACAACCCTGTGTGCATGAAGGACTATCATCAGTTATGCAGTCAGAGTATTTATCGCATACTTGAAAGCCCCAACAGCACTAGCAGCAGCAGCAGCAGCACTGTACCAGCCCAGTAGAGACGAACCTTAATTATATGGATGCTTTGCATCGTCCCCGTTATGATTTCGGTACGGATAGGGATGAATGTCCTTTTTATGGGTTGAAATTTGTGTTTATGGTTTATGGGCTTCGTTTATATTATTTTTTTTTTTTTTTGCGTTTTACCCGGCTCTGTCGTCATCATCGTCGTGTCGTAGTCGCAGTCGTAGTCGTTGGAATCATCCATTAGAGTGGTTTTGCTGATGATTGCTTCTGGCGAAATGAGTGTTGATATATGGGTGAGTGGTGAATTCAGGTGAAATATTTAAACTGGAAGAAGTTGGAAAAGCGATTTGTATGTATGAGTTTGAAAAAGATATGAATTTAGCTCTTTGGGTCAGGGAACCACTACTGGCGAGAGGCATAATGTGTTTATATTCCGTTTGGGACTTAAGTTTTTGCAGCCTCAGTTGGCAGAATGTAACCTGGAACTTAAACCGGAAGCCGTGTCTTTCGAATAGTTTTCTAGACATATGTACTTTTGAACGACTTAGGACTCACCGATACTTCTCAGTGCTTATCTAGTGACTATCTGTGCTAGGACACTGATGTTCCCTAGACGATAAGGCGTAGGCGAGTAAAGTGAGACTGTTCTCTTTATAAGGAAAGGAACGTGACAGAACTGACTCAGCCATTGCTAAAGGACTCCAAGGAACTCGAAGCTTTTTAGTGTGTAGGGCTACTTATGACAAGTATCTGTGTAAGGTTACACTGCCCCGCTCTTGGCTTCGTGACAGTTTTTTAAGTGCGCCTGAGACTAGATACACTACTTGATCTACCTTCTCGTGATCGTCTTAGGCGTGAATACTTAGACTTCAAGTATTATTCGCCCTTACTTTACGAACTCCCGACCCGTGAAGAGTATCTACCTGAGACAGAACAGCCTTCCCGAGTATGGAGCTTTCAATCCAGATCAAGCCCCCTGGCATCCACGATGACTTGTTCCCTAAAATGACGATCGATGAATCGAAGATCCTCCTCCTCCGACTCAGAATAGTCGATACATGCTTTGGCTTTATAGACTACATCCACATCATCGTACAGCTCACAGCTATCGCGAATGTGTCTTCTCCTGTACTAGCCCTTCTCGCATACGGGAAGACTAATTTTTCTCTCGAAAGTGGTTCAAATCTACTCTGCTTTCCTGCTTATCGTCCAGCACTCGGCTTCCTATAGCAGAACTGCCAAAATCACTGATTTGTAGAGCGCATGCATTTCGTCTTCCGAGCTAAGAGCTTTGCAAGCTGAAGTAGGAGCAGTTGCCTAGGGAAGCCCCGCCGAATTTCCACTAGGATGCCATTCGTGGAGTTTTTAGGCGGTTTGCCTTAGTTGGTGGACAAATGCTTTTTTATTTGTTACAAGCATGTACTTGATTTTGTCCTCGTAGGCCTTAAGAACCAACTCGTTACGCTTGTTCTTTAATTGCTACAATAGTCCATGTGCCTGATCCAGCACAAACTTGAAGAAATCAAACGACAGCCTATCTCCTTGCTGAGATCCGATGATCCGGGGTAGTTCAGGCGCAATGTTCCCGAATTTCACATTGCACTGCATATTGGATACGACTATCTGTGGAAATACGACAAGGACTACGACGACGACTCCTGTCTCGGACTCTCGTCTTAGGGGAGCCAGTTTCCAGTGCTATTACGTCCAATGGCCATACTCAGGGCGTGGAACTACTTCTTAGCTCTGAATCCGAGGCAATAGCATTATATTCGAGGACAGTCAACCTGGTCTGTGATGAAGGTGTCAGATAATATGGATCTCGATCTGGGTAGGTCAAGCAATCAAGAATTGTTTGTATGCCGGACTGATGCCTGGTGATGTCTACCATTTGTTTGGATTACGAGAAAGAGGAGGAATGTCATAAGCATCCCCTCCGCGAATACCCTTTAACATAAAAACATTAGGGCTTCGTGAGGTGTTCCTTTCAGACTTTCAGACCTTTCTTCTGCTTGACACCATGCTTTCAACTTCTTGTACGATCGGGCTCATCACTCTGAGCTTCTTTTGATGGAGTTGGTCTTTCCTTATCCTAGGATTAGAGATCCTTATTTGGCCATAAAGCTCTCAAATGGGTCTTAATTTGGGAGTCCTGAATTGGAATCACCTTCTTCTGCCCATTCTTGATAGAAAGCTACTTCCCACCCTGGGTTACTATCCTGCAGGATTCAGTTTGTTCAGATTTCCTCATAGCAAGTGGACACAGGGTACAAAACGTCTAAAAATTAAACACACTTAGCCAGAGCTAGACGTGGCACACTCTAAGAAATTTATCTTTCTCAAAAGACTGCGTATTAGGGGCACACTAGACTTGGCAAGAAGGCTCAATGGATATTCAATCGATTTCTGCAAAAGCGGTACAAATGAATTCTTCACTTAAGGAGCCTTATAGGTAAGGAAAATTCTTCCCAAGATCCTTGTAGTATCACAGTGGACCTGTCACTGTTCTATCCTAGCTTCTTGGTTTACTAGTATCTACAAACGTTTACATAATTCTAGAAAAATGTTACACCCCCTCGAGCATGAACGAATTAATTAATCCGCTGACCTCCACTCGAAGGAGTATCACTTCCAGTTGAACCGAAATTGATTGCACATGTCGTTGACATAAGTTCCGGTCGATGTAAGGACTACAGCCCCTGCCAAATGCAATAATAGGTTTATTGCCTCTTGCTCAACCCAATTTGCTTCTCCATACGGAATCGATAAGCCCCTGCAATTATCCTTTTTGTTTTTATAAAAACAAAAGCCTAACCCCCGAACCGAGTTAATTGCGTACTAGTAGGACTCTGCTTGTTTGCTCTCACATGGGGGTGTATTTCTAAGCAAACACATTTCTTTCGAAAGGATTTTTCCCACACTCTCACACAAACACAGAGTATAGTAGGTACGAGTACGTGACTCCATACGTTTGGTGCCTACTTAAGGCTTCAGCCATGCTTCCAATTTCCGAAACGCAAAACACATTATTAAGGATCACCCACATCAGTTTTCCTTATCCGGGATATAATCCCTTCTTTTCGCCAGAAAAACGAGGGGCGTCTTCCAATTTGCTATAATTAATCAAATTCCATTAATTAATTCAGGAACGGAAATATTCTCTCTACAAAAACATCGAGGACGACGACGACGACAGGTGCTGTAAATCGCTTCGAACTCCAATTGTAAAAGTGCCTTTCTTCTTCAGTTTAAAACGAGTAGTACTCGAGAAGTCAGCACTGGAATGGGTGCATGGCGATGGGGGTGTTCCTACCTGTGCCCTTCGTTCTCAGGCAATTGATTTGCATAGAAGGATACCTCCCGATAGTCATGAAGCTGCCTCCCATATTTCCCACATTGATTTGAATTTACAGATAAATCGCTGGCAGTACGAAAGTCCTTAGTGGTGATTTTTTTTTCCACAACCACCACTGCGTCTAGGGGTTGGTTGAACTAAAGCCACTTCAGGCATCACAAGCTCGTGGGAATTAACGAACCACGAAGTATGCATTTTCAAACAAAAAAAAAAGAAAAAACCTCGTGTTGACCTACATTTATGAGGTGAAGGGGTTTTTTTTTTTTATTTGCAACGACATGGACGGCAGGCTTCGCCGATAAATATTAAATAAGGATAATTAAATTGCCGCGGAGTATTCTATTTATGTATGGCGCAGCAGGCAAATTGTGTGGCACGAGTAGTGAATGACCACAGGGTTCCCATTTAGCAGGCTTTTCTTTAATTTCGAAAGTGTTAACGTCGGAGATTATGATATTTTAAGATGGTTTGGTGATTGCAGGTCTAGATGAAGGTTCTATCAGCTTATAGCCACCTATCATGTACATATGTACATCTGTAACCACAAGGAATGTTCTCCACATTTGTATGACGCATTTCTACGGGCCATAATGGTGCTCTTCCATACCCCATTCGTATGACGAATTGGTTACCTGATCGTAAACAAAAGTGCGTCATCTCGGAGCCGATGAGACTAATGGAACTTGCCATAATCGGACTGGCCATTAGTGAAGACCAGCCTTATGAGACTCCGTACCGAATTCATAGCACGTTTTTGGTAGATGGCGTTGAATAAACATCTCAGAGTTGCTTTAACGCTCCATCTGAGAGCACGAAACTTTATAAGACGCACGTGTCGGTTAAACGGTTGAGTTGATGTTTAGTGCTCACAAGTTTTAAGGCGGTTGGGTGTGAACATTTGTCTAGAGGTACTCAAGGAACTAGGGCAGTGTTGTTGACTCTAGCAGCATAGTCCTAGGAACACCTCTGTCTCGGCAATCCTTCGAGTAAAGTAGAGAATGGCTTTGATTTGAAGCGTGCCATCGCAAGTGGGATTCGACTTATGATAGCGATCCAGCAACATCGTTATAAAAATCCTCAGATCTGATGCATCCTTCCTCGAGGAACAGACTCTTGATGTAGTACAGTCACAGTCTCAAGAAGGCTACGAAGACTATAGACGAAGTAAGGATAATAATTTCCAAGCTTAAATCCAACAAGGCTGCTGGATCTGAGTATAAACCAAACCAGATTATTCCTGCTGAATGGAGCACTTCAGCACTGTTTGCCCTATCCTCAGGGAAGAATTCTCTCCAAACAGCGCCAACTATAGAGCAATAAGTCTCCTTGTACCTGGTGTACAAAATCTTGTATGCCATACTGTGTGAATGCCTGATCTATACTATTTGCCAAGCTTCTTGGAATGTCTGTACAAGTCCTGTTGTGTAGGTCGAGTACTCTTGGCCCATTTTTGGTTGAATCGCAGCTTCTCGTGACATAATTCTTCAACTCGTGTTAGTTTTATGTTAGCATCAGTTACTAAGTCGGATGGGTTCTTGACTTGATTTTCCGAGCGAACTATCAAGGGCTGATTTTCATTTCTGTAGCTCATCAGCCCGATTTTTACTCTTAAGGTCCTGTGTCCCGCCACTATGTGGAACAATTTGGTTGATTGCTTACAACTGCAGTGTTCAAAGAGTGTCTAGATACCAGAATTGCTGTCACAAGACCTCCTTGGATATACTCCAAGTAAACTGTGCTGATTCGAACCGTCATAACCTTCGACGTTCCCTACTATGTCTGACGGAAGAATAGCCAAAAAGTTGATGAAACCAACTACATGAAAGGAAAGTGGACGTTATAAGCGGCATCCACTGTGATTCTGGAATTCATCAAGATCATAAGAAGACGCACTTGACAATGTGCAGTCAACGGATCCAAGTATTCCAAGAGTTTATGGGTTGAGCGGTTTACCCAAATCAGTCTTTTTCCGATTCCGTGATAGTTTAATAAGGCTAGAAAGATGCGTTTCCAAGGATGGTGTATTTAGTCCTGTTGAGGCTTAGGCATTTGCAAAGGAGTCTTCACATCCCCTTCATAAGTCTGTGATACTGATTCTCTTTCTTCTAAAATGGGTTCTAAGGAGAGTCAGCTTTGCGTAGTAGTGGGCCCAAATTTTTCTGGAGATGAGACGAGATGAGTGTACCTTACATACGTTGGCCATGTCCTGAAAGTACGAAGTGATCTTGGACATGAGAAGACCGATGAGTGTTAGGATCGAGTGGTATGCTTGTAGATCGTTCAATTCTGCGCCTTCTCTATCTATTTCATTTCCATGGAAGCCCATATGTTTCGAAACCCAACAGAGCATTGTGGAGTCCTTCGAGCTGAGAAATTTGAGTTCATGTAGATGTCTGCTTATTGCTCCTCAAAGTAGATAGGTCCTGCCAGGTCTCAATGATTTCATAGTTGTCTGCTTGGTAGACCCTGTAAGTGCACCCACTGAATCCATCAGTCATATGGATGCTTCACAGTCAATACATCCCGGAAAGTTGGAGTCAGGAGCTTTCCTTTCTACCCAATACTAACCCTTAAGATGCTACTGGTACACGTTCTCTAGAGCTCATTTAATTTTGTAAATGAATTCTACCTTTTGCAGTTCACTCTGTCTCTAGGTCTACAAAACTTATGATCCTGACAAAGTCTGATTCTGATTGGATCCACAGAAAAGGTTCTCTTCTGGACTGTTGTCTAAAGTTTATCCTCCGACAACTTATTTTCGAAAACATTTCAACATGTTCCAGAGCGTTTTCCTTGATTATCTCCAACTCCACGCTAATTCCAAATTTTCAAGCTGCATTAAGCTCCATTCTCCAGCTGAAAACATTCACTAATCCATTACAAATCTTCCACTAAACAGGCATGAACTCACGTCCGAACGTATTCAACTGAAACTCTCGGGCGTATACGTAACCTTTTTTGTTTTGGATTTTCCCCGGCTTATCTAATTTTCGTGTGTAAAACTAATTTTTCACAAATCCACTTATTTGCATTCGGAATTTGGCAGATAAATCCCAGCGATTACATCCATGTTCTACATGTGGGTACAGTGAGTGCAGTGACTACAGTGGGTACAGTAAGGGGAGGTTAAATCTGTGCCACCTGCTTTCCGAAAACAAAAACGGAACGATAATCTCTTAATGACGGCGGCTATAACATTGTGATGAATTTTTAAATGATAATGACTTTAATTGTTGGTTCAATGGATTTGTGTTTGGGGGCTCGCGCCCCTTCGGAAGGACGGATGGTAATGCTTGTGACATTCGTGTTCACGCCCAAAATATGATATTTTATTAAAGCTTGTTTAGGATTTTTTTTGTGCTGTTCCAGGGGCGACGGAGACGCGTATAACTTTTAAGAGCCATGTAATAAAAGATTAAAAGTTTTATGCGGCACTTGAGTTAATGACCGGTTGATTAATGAGCCGGCTGCCGGGGGGAGAATGTCGTAAAGACATCATCGGGATGGGAATTTACGGCTCTTAGGGAGGAGGCACAAAATCTGTTGAAAAGCTTGATCTGCAGTTCAGCTTGAGCGTCCCTGACTCGCTTTGCAAATCTGACATCTCTGGAAAACTTATAGCAGGAGCTTTGGTATTGGGTGGGCGGCAAGTTTTTCAATAGGGACATAACATTTTTTGTATTCTAATACAAACGCACCCTTAATTTTTTTTATGATCTGTAAATGTCGAAACATCAGTCAAAGTTTAAATTTTCATCATTGTAACGCGAATGAGGAAAAGTTGGAAATTATTCAAAATTACTACCAAAATTCTGAGTCGGTGGTCGGAACTTTACTACAATTTTCGGTTGTAATTATAATCCCAACAGGTAGGCTGTGCGTGCTATATTGGATAAATTCGAGTCAGCATATTCACTTTTGAATGTTTTTGTATCAGTGATTCAAACCACCGGTCGAAATTTCGAAAATATCGCAGCCGTAAGTGCTTCACTTCAAAATGAGCCAAAACAGTCGATTCGACGTTGTCCACAGGAATTGGGAATCTCTCAGTCCAGACTGTGGGGACTTTGGGATACAGATCTTGGCCTACAACCTAACAAAATAAAATTAATTCAAGAACTGAAGCCTCTTGGTCATTTGAAGCACCGAAAATTGTCCGATTTGGCTCTTCAAAAGTTTGAAGAAATCCTGGAGTTCATCGAAGAATCATCTTCAGCTCTTTTTTGGTTTACTGACTTTGTCAACCGATTGAACAACGTTAGATCTCTTTTTACATAGTTACGTTAGGTCATTGTTCTGTATCAACAAGTTAACAGAATTAGAGGAGCTTCGGAACATAATCGAACGCGAAATTCCCAATGTTTCGGTCGATATGTGTGGAAAAGTAGTAGAAAATTGGCTCGAAAAAATCGATCGCTGCCAAAGATCTCGCGGTAGTCATATGAACAAGATCGAATTCCATTCTAAAAAACTTAACTTATCTACTACAGCTGGGATAAATTTCAATCCGATATCTCAATTATTCGGTGTTTTATAAAAATGCAAAATTGTTATGTTCTTGTTGAAAAACCTTTAGAATAGGTTCGTGCCCAAACTGATGTGGCAATGGTTCATATCCGTGGTTCAGATTTTGGTAATATGACTTCTTTTCAAAGGTTAGGAGAGGACTTGATACCTAGATTGATCTATGGATGTGATATGTAGTGACAGACTTCATTCAATTGACAAGCTGCCAGGCTATATTCACGGACGCGATTGGTATATTCAAGATTGAGTTCAAACCCGAGTTGTGGTCCACAGTTGAAAACTATGTCTGGCAAAGTGGGTCTTAATGTCCTGTGGACGCTTGCCAGGACAATCAAGGAGATTCTTAAGTACTCTTTCATGCATTAACCTTCATCTGTACCAACAAAGATCTTCTGTTTGTAGACTCAATCCTGGTTGTTGAACCAAGGTTAGCTGGGGTCGATCATAACGTTTTGTCAACCGTGGACATCCGTGCTGCGGAAGTGTGTATATATCTGTCCGCAGAAATGACAAGAAAGCCTTTTGATTAGGTTTAGACAGGATTAGTTTGATTCGATCTGTACCAAGGCTTGTGTCCTAGCTGATCGTTCCGTGGTTTGCATCTGAGAGTGGATCATTTGCAATTGTACTGTGAGTTCTTGTCTGTGGTTTTGTACGGTAATTGGTGATCGTCTTGGGAATAAAGGATTGTGTCTATACTACGAGGTGGTATTTGCCGTAGTTCTTACCTAATCAATTCCTTGCATCCCTGTTTTCAGTGAAAGCGCATTCACTGCAGTCTTTTGCCCGCCAAACCCACATTGTGGTTCCAACTCGCAGTATGGGCAGTCATCTCATATTTGCGGCAGAAGCGAGCTGTAAATCCTTTTTATCCCCTGATTATCTGCACGTTCTCTTGTGGGCATCCCTCTAAATGTCAGGGTAAATTGAAATGCCCGTCGCGTCTCACCTTTACATCTTCTCCATATAATCCCCTATAATCGAGAGAATATCCTCGTCAAACGATAATAATTCACTCAAGCGTAAATCCTTTACGTCAAGTCCATGATGGATAGATAAATATATACGCCACACGTATTAATTTAACTCTGTCGTATCTGGCACATTCCCGTGCCTTAAGTTTTGGCTCGCCACTTCGCCTATATCTATCTACACGCTGAAGTTGTTGGTAAATAAATGCTGCGTTAGTTGGATCGAAAATGTGACTCCAAGCCACCAAGGTAATTGTGCCATCCATACACACATGCCTGTCATATATCCTGACACACACACAGACACCGTACACCGATGGGGTAAGCTAAATAAATGAACTTAATTTCATCTGGGATAAATCCTGCTGCGGAGAAACACTCCCTGGTGGCAGACAAACTTGCCACCCTGCCTGTAAGTTGACTCTGGTTTGATGCTTAACACAGTTTCACTCAGTCCGTCATCATTTGCCATGGGAGTCGTTTGGCTTGTTTTTTTTTTTTGTTTGCCTTTTGCGGAAGGCCTTCCTTTATTAGGTCAACGGAAGAGGGAGCGACGAGGACAAGCGCTCCACATCTAATATTTTGCGTGTGAATCTGAAGCGATTGGCCTAATTGAAAAGGACATATTGCTATCCAGCGCGCTGCGTTGAAATCGATATGAGCGAAGACCAATCAGGATACAAACGAGTCTAGCCACACGCATCTAATTGCACGATAAAAGGTTCAGCCTCTTACGTCCAAAGATGCTTAACAACGAGGACACTTGAGCTGCTAGACATAAGAGTTTCATCTCAAATTACCATGGATGGGGTTCCATAGTCGTCGCTGTGCATGAGAGTGCCATTGATATTGGACAATCCTTTGTGCTGCTTCTTCTTTCCTGTGCTAATGACATGTGTGGGTATCTGCGTACCATTTTGTTACTTCATGTTTTTTTTTTGTTCTGTTTTCGTTTTGGTTTTGGTTTTGTTTTTTCATCGTCTCGTTCTATGAGTGGAAATTGCTGGGCGCTCTCATGAGGAAAGGGGTCTGAATAGGCTTTGTCCTTTTGCCTTAACTATTTATACTTGAAGGAAATATATGGCAAAGCCAAAGGACGAAGGTTTAATTACATGCTGTCAAGGATAAAAGTCAGCCCCATGTGGTGTTTTCGATTGTAGCATGACAGTGTTAATGGTTTGGCAGAAATTTGTTTTTGTAGTGTTACACAGGGAGGGAGGAGGGGGGAAATGGTTTTTAAGAAAATCAATCGCTGTCAGGATGTGTATAGTTTTTTTTTTTTTTTCGTATGATGAAGGAGTCATAATTTTTTGTTGATGTGGTGGAAGCAAATGGAGTGGAGTTGATGGATTCAATATTGATGAGTCTTCGTGACGTAGTTAAACAGGACTTGGGTTCGAGGAAATCTCCAGCGAATAGCATAAATGAAAACTGTTCATAGTGGGACGAATACGGTAGGGATAAGGAGAAAAATTCTAAACCTTGGATACCTTGGATACCATTGCAAGTGATGGGATTTTTCGCTTCCCAATGTCTAGTTTAGAGGTGAAATCGATTAGTAGCACAAGAGCTGTAAGGCAGCGTTAAACTAGTTAGATAAATGGTAATCGAAGCATATTTGGATGGAATCCATAGGAAAACAGAAAACAAGGATCTGACCTTCGATATAGCACCCAAGTTAGTCTGCAAAATTGTAAGCAAGAAACCCAATGATCGAACTAGCTCTCGCGATTGAGACTCATGTGTCATTCTGACATTAAAACTCTAAATGTAACAAATAAAGAGAAACTGAAAATCTGACCTCTAGCCAGTTCAATGCTGAATAGAGATTGCAAATATTTCAACACTCGTTCATGGAAAATGTCGTCACAATATATACGATTCAGTAGACCGGAGGTCATGCTTGCAAGACTATCAATAACAAAGCACAGTTCCTCTATTGGTTCGCCAGGAGTTCCTTAAGGGGCAGTGCTAGGACCAGTCATGTACAGATGTATATGAAAAATTCTGTGGAAGAACTGAGAGACAAGAAAAGTACCAGCATGGATATATAGACAGAACGGCAATACAGATTAAGATTGCTAATCTGAGTCACCTTAAGCAGTGGCATATTAGAAAGCTGTCTACCTTTTTAAATGTAAATCCTAGCGTCCTTGATACCTTAATAAGGTTTAACTAATTGCAGATTTCAATACCATGAAGGTTAGTCTTGAAAACCGTGGGACACATTCCCATAGGTATTGTGACTTTGGTGTTAAACACCAGCTCCAACTTCAGATTACATCGTTCATGAACCAAATCAGACCCTATGGTCCAGTAGCGGAACACCATTAGACAGACAGATGAATAGTGTACAACTTTTGGAATTGAGTCAATAAGTTCGATGTGTCCCATATGGTTATCTGGTTTATACCACTATTAATAGCGCGTCTAGGAGACCATCTTCCTAAGTACCCTCCTAGCCATGCAGTCAATTCGGGACAACACGAGAAGTACAAAGCAAGAAGTAAGTTTCCCCATTTGATGGTGGCGGCTATAACATGAGAGCTGTTGGCTGGTGGGCGCTACGTAGAGACAGTGAGTCTTCTTGAAGCGTTCTCCAGTAGGGATCGTCCAAAGATCTTCCAGTAGGAGAAGGGAGGACTTAGTGTCAACATGTTTACCCACTGTTTGCTTCTTTCGATATTGGAATGGTTTTTCCCTCCTTCTCGTTATCCTCCACTCAAAGTTAAGGCATTCCCTTGCAAATATTAAAGACACGATCAGACAGGTATCCTCCAGTGTACTTGATATGTCTAACAAATCGTTTTTTCTTTTATTTCCAGGTAAGCTTATTGCTAATACCGATGACGATAATAACGGTAAGCGTATTATTTCTTTTTATTTTATTTTCTTCTGCACGAGGGAGTATTCTATAGAAGATGTCCCCTTTTACGGCAATACTTTGTCGTACAACGACATCCTTCAATATATTTCGAATCTATTTTCTACAAAGTGTATGTTTTCACCAAAAATGTGGCAACGCGATATGTGAAAGCGATGAGCTTTACGGTCAAACTGCTGGCATTGGCGTTCAAATACAAACTGATCCGATCTATGGTATTCTGTATCCGTAAAATTTATCTTTTTGGTACACAGCTCATGAGGGGACAACGCCCAAACGTGGGGCATTTACATGTGACACTTGGAACAGAGCTCCATGGTAAAAGTTCATCATCACATCGGTTGCTCATCGCATCGCGTGTATCGGATGCTTAACATTCACGTTGGACACAGCATGGTGCTTTACAGTTTTGAATTAATTGTCTGTTAAAAAAGTTCTCTAAAAAGTTCTCAAATAGATTTTCTCTTACTATTTGTAGCTTTTCTCTTGCTCTCTTATTTTCGAAAAAGCTCAAAGCGTTCAGAAAGTGTTTCGAAATGCTTTCAAATGAAATGCTTTGCGGCTTTTGATGTGGGTGTTCTGAAAGTTTTATAAAAAGTTCTTGTAGCTTTAATGTATTTCGTGTGCTTTTTGTTTGTATGAATATTTTTGATGAGTATCTTGTGGGGTGGTTACACCTATTTTTTGGTTCCTGTTTTATCTTTTTCATACTTTAGGCAATATGCTTTTAAAAATGATTAATTTTCGTGGTTGCAATAAATTATATCTCAAATTGGTTGTGTCCGCATTTGATTTACAGTCATATGTTCGAGTTTATGTGAGATTTGTAATAAAATTTTAGCAGTAAAATTATTTTCAAACTACGTATTCACTCCTCTGTCTGCTGTACACACTAACTGAATCTGTTTTTGATCTTTAAACCTATATTTCCTGTTCATAGGTTCGTATTTGGATTTCCATAGTCTTTGGTGGGACTAATGTTGGTTAGCCATTATATTAGCCCTAACACTCAATAGCAATTCTTAGCAAAATATCGCTAATCTTTATGATTAAGAAATGCCTAGCACAGCCCTAACAAATTCACCAGGACACTGCGGACCACTGTCGTGAAAAATAAGACCTAATAGCTCCCCAGTCTCAAACCAGTGTCAAATTTACCTCCTTTTCGTGTAAGAAGATTCGATGATGTGACCATTAATTAGCCACTTTGTTTCGTTCCCTTGACACCTTCTAGACTCTATACTGGATCAGGTACTATATGGTCACTCTGGTGGATGTCACACTGATATAATAAAAGGGTTTTCCAATAGGGACATAACAATTTCGTATTTTCATACACACCCACCCTTACACTCTTTTTATGATCTGTCAATGTCAAAATGTTTGTCTAGATCTACATTTTAATCATGTTGAAGCTCACGATCGAGCAAAGTTTGAAAATTATAAAAATTTCTTCCAGAATTTTTGAGTCAGTGATCGTAATAATCGTCCCACTACACTCGCTGTCCGCGCTAAAGCGGATAAATTCGGGGCAAACATATTCACTATTGAATGTTCCTATACCAGTGAGACAAAGAACCAGTCGAAGTACCGAAAATATCGCAGTCGTAAGTGATCCAATTCAAAATAATTATGTCAATCAATCCATTTTACGCCGCTCACAGCAATTGGGAATCTCTCAGTCCACATTGTGTCAAATGTTCCTTAAAAACCTTTGCCTTCACCCCTTAAAGATCTAATAAACTCAAGAACTGAAGCCTTTTGATCGTTTGAAGCCATCTTTCACTGAGGTCCCCCACATTGCTTTCGAGTTGGGTCGAGAGACTTTGGCCATCTTTCACAAAATTGTTATGTCCTTATTGAAAAACTTGTACAAGTATTATTTGAAATAGGATAGTCGGCACTACTGCCCGCTAGTCTACTGTCTTCTTCGCTTATAGTTGAATGTCTTCTTCTCTAACTTACCAGTCACATAAATATTTCACACTGGAACCCCAATTCTATCCCAGTTTCTGTGTCATTTCTAAGAATGAGAAGTGATTCTGACATATCCTTATGTCAGTCGATTGCATGGAACTGTCAATTTCGAATGTCAAATGTCGGGCGATACTCATTGGCAGCAATTTAGTGTTCGACATTGATCCTGAGTTTGTTTACATTTTCTGATTTATTCGCATAGACTATCGATTCAAAGAAAAAGAAAGAAAAAGAAACAAAAGAAAAAACTCAAAGAAGTTCACTGGTTCCTGGTTCCTGGACCATTTTGTTCAAATCACATACATTGTCCTCCAAGCTGGGAACAAATTGGATAATCTTCCATGCGTTGTGGGATCGTTGGATTAACTAAAAAGTATAGACGAATCGAAATGTCAAAACAAACAAGTCCCGGATATCTGAGTCACTTCTCAAGGACAATTGAACTCGTCTGCTTCACGGACTGCTTCTCTTATGTAAATGCGGTGCCACCATGGCTCTGGCCTCTGCTCCATCGAGTCACGTACAAAGTTTCCAAACACATCCTTCAACAACAAACAACCAAAGGCCAACCTGGTCCCCTCTAATTTATACCCAATACGTTTCGAATTCAGATTTACGACTGCCGCCGCCGTCTCTACGTTATAATGCATTTTGAAATTGTTCCAAAAAATTAATAGACACCGTGACACCCCTTTCTTCCGCACCTTCCATCCAATTAAATCTATGATTTATGACTGCATGTCTTGAAGTTTTTACGACTGACGTTGTTGGTTCAAAAGCCTCGCCATTTAACTAAAAGTTTGCGTTGAGTTGTTGTCCAACAGAAGACGAAAAGAGAGAAAAAGAAACTTTCCGCTTCATCGCAACTGAATCATGTGTCATTAATATAATCCTCAGCCAAAGTGACATGACACCGCCGCAGCAAGACAAATAGATAAACTGACAGCTCGTCAGGGTAATAAAAACATGAACTTGCTTTCAAAATAGACGAAAACAAAAACATTCGAGGGACAGAGGATGAGAGGCTCCCACAAGCACTTACTGTGTTTGCCAAAACAAACAGAACTGAGAAGAACTCATAATCATTCGCACATTCCTCTTGACGGACGTATGTGACGTAATCCTTGAGGATTAGTCAGGAACGATCCGATTTTGGACAGTTCTTTAAAAAAAAATCGGTTGAATCCATCTTCTGTGTTCGCTGTGAGGAATTAAAAGTTACTTATGTACTTCATCACTCACCAAATACCCACACACACACACTCGCAGCTCATGTGTGGATGTGGATTGGAAAACTTCAAGGAATTCCAACCGTGTCCTGTTCGGTTGTGTGTTGTTTTCGCCGAAGAGTGTTTTGCTTGTTTTCTTCTGTTTTTGTTTTTTTGTTTTGGATTTTTGTTGGTGACAACGCCGACGTCGTCGTTGTTGTCCTTGTTTAGGACATTTAACGAGCGGTTTTGTCTTGCATGGTTTTGTGTCACCACTGTCAGTCGAATAAGGTTCTTCTTCCCCCCGTCGAGCATCTCATCTTCTTCTGTTCTTCTGTTGGTTTTTTTTTTTGTATTCGTCCTCTGGGGAGAGTCCTTCACCGTCTACTTCGTCCCTCTGTTTGATGCGACGACACAAGAGAATAGAAAGAGAAAACGAAAGGCAAGAAGCAATGATGATGCACGACGTTGTGTGTTGTGTAATACTTTCAAGGAGATGTCCTTAGCCTGCCATGGTCCCTCTGTTCTGTGTTGCAGTTACTCGTTGCTGGTCGATGTTTGGGTCGAGGATATTGTTGCCGTATGCCATCTTCGTTGGTATGCTGTCTAGCTCTTGTGTGTTTGTTTACCTCGACTTGGGCTTCGGTTAAATGGCCTTCCGCTTAAGGTTAGTTGATGAAATGCAAACAATTTCCTTTTTGGCTTTTGGCGACGACCACGACCACGAGCACGGGTACGATGGTGTTTGGATATTTTATTATGACAAAGCTATGGAACGTGATGCATTCTAGAGCAAAGGATTGTCGTTGGGCGGAATCGGGGGAGTGGCTACGAATTTATGATTCCAAGACAGTCTTTTTCTTTTTGGAGACCAATTGGCTTTCTAGTCATATATTACACGTGCCGAGTTCACAGAGTTCACGGTGCTGGAGGGAGCCACGTGCCGTAGGAGATTCGAAAGATAAAGTAGGTGCGCGCCTCCTACACGAGGATGTCTATTTTATTTACATTCGAAGTGGATTTGAGTTTCCAATTCATATTTAGGAGAATCGAACTGAGGGTGGACGACAGATGGGAACAGATCGGTGGAAGAGAAATTGAATTTGACAAGAGGATGTTATTCTTTTACCTGAGACATGATGACTTCACCATCAAGATGTTTCCTGGAAAATAATATGCTATGGTGAGGGAGATATACATATTTCCTGGTTTTTAAACTCCCGACAGTAGCTTATAGCATTCTAATGCGAGATTTTAGGATTGGCTCTCTTTAAGGAAGCAGGATGCTTGCATGTATGCAGTCCCAATCTTCGAGAGGGCTTTAATCCTAGACACGTCTTTGGTTTATGTTTGCAAACATTCTCATGAAGAAGTAGACTTTCTTGACATGGTATTGGGAAGGGATTTGCGGATTACAGAGAACGCTATTCTAAAGAGAAGCCTGCACACCCTATGCAGAAATATTAACATTTGGATGAAATTGGCCTCAAGGCCTACTGTATTTGTACAGGACACTGTATACCCTTGAGAAGCTACATACGTATGTGGTCTTACTTTCTAGCTGAAATCAAACTTGCGTTAGCATTGGTTGAGATCTGAAGGATTGATGAGTTAAAGCCTTTCTGAAAATGCTTCATCCTGGTCGGGAGCAGTTGTCATCAACAGATAGTCTGCTGATTGGTTAACACCAATTTTCTTGACGTGTTGTTGCAAAAGCAGTAACCAGTTCGGAAGACAGTCATTGCTATCGTTTGCAGGTCTTAAACCAGGTTGGGAGTTCTAGTGCACGGTCTTCTTTTCATTCCGAGTGGTTGGCTTCCATATGCAGGCAAAGGGTTTAAGGACTTTTGTATGTAGATTGGGCACCAGATTTGGCTAAATCGTTAATACAGCTACTGCGGAGCTTGAAAACAGTGAAATTGACGGCCTTAGAACTGCTAGGCTGTCTATTCTGATGGGTGGTCTGGTGTAAAGGTTGGTAGAAAATAGAGACAGATCGCCTTGAGGTGCAGAAAACTTATTCTTGGGAATGATTATTCTGAAATCCACTCCATTTTGCAATCGTGTAGGTGTGTCGGTTGAGACATCCGGGAATTATTCCGGGCGATAGAGACTGCCTTTCTTCGGTCTGAAGTACACTTTCGCAAGGATTCTCATAGGGAGGCTCTAGATCCCTGCTCAAGCTGTTGCACTTGCCTTACATAAATGCAGAGGTAGGAGGTCTAGGTGGACTTGCAATACCACAGTCTGCATTAAATGGTTTGAAGGATATCATATATAAGGACTTGTTACTAGCGATTCATATAGTCTGGAGCAAGTCCAGTAGCCTTTTCTATTTCCCTTCAGAAAATAGTTTGCACATCCTTGATCATAGTTTGTTACGTTGATGGTCACCTCGGAGAGAGCAAAAAGGATCTTAGAGATGATACACATACAACTATCACCTTCGAGGATTCCACTCCAAAATTGTCTCTGTTGTTTAGTTGTCAACTCCACAGGATACGACTCCCATTGAGGAAAATCTTTTAAAGTTTCTATGGAGGTCAACCCTTTTTGGATTTTGATCATCAGCAGGAGATAGAAATGATGAGTTGTGAAATGCTCTGAGGGATGGTCAATTGCTATGTTACTTAGAGACTTGTGTGGCATCAAGATGTATCCGGTCGTGGGCCGATTTTCCTGCTAAGGCTCTTGAAAATAAATTGTTGAATCCAACTTTTGTTACTTTGAGTTTAAGGGACGAGACTGTCTTTCGTACTATCTTGCATTTAGAGAAAGAGATGTCATGTACACTACGTCTCTCCATTGTCTACTTTTGTATTCAGTCGACGAGTAGAATGTCACTTTTGTAAGGATTTTAAGAGATTCTTTGCTAAAAGGTGAACTGAAATAGTAAAAAATTTAAAGAATCTATGGCACTTCTCGAGATGTACAACCTTGGATAGTCGCATGCGCAGTATGCTCTGCCAAATTCAATTCCTGTGTCAAATGGGCATGGACAAGGAATATTCATTTAAAAAAATCTTGTGTAATCTTCTAGGTTATCAGTAGTTTCCTGGGTCGGTACTCCTCCGAACCCATTTATTCCGATCCCTGTTCATTTGGCGTTGTATGAGACTTTCGCTGTTAGTGTCAAAGGGAGTCCTTACATTCCAGACACTAACCATAGTCCGACATAACAATGCGCAGTATCGTTTGCAAAGGCAAAACAATTTCATTTAAGCCTTCCCAGTCCCGGTTGGATAAAATCATTATCCTTGCCATATATCCCACATCACATAAACAAGGATCCTGGCTACTGAAAATCATGCTTATCTCCACAACCCACCCACCACTGTCACTGTGGTAATTATTTATTTCTACTAGATTAGGTAAACAAATTAATTACGTATACGTATGGATGTCCCAATAAGTACACACAGTGTCCACAAAGGTTAAATGTCAGACACATAAAGGTCCTACTCCCGAGCCAATTATCTTACCATAACATGAGTTCGTCCTTTTTCTACAATCTATCCAATTCCAATTACTTCTCAAGCAGCAGGTACAAGTATTCCCAAAATTGGCTTCCCTACCTCCCTGCGGTTACCTAAGCATAGATCAACGCAACACTTCGTTGTTTGTTTTCTTTCACCGAAATGACGCCACCTCAGCCATTATCCTTTCAAATTCCGTCTAAAAGATACCATCAGCACTTCAAGGAAGAAGTAAAAACCAAAAGTCAGGAAATTTATTTTCACGTAAATATTTGCACGAGAGAAAGGACACACAGAGCGATGTTAAATGAGTGTATGTTACAGATGTATGTACACATGTGTCCTTACAGGAAGATGGGCCACAGACAAAGGGAAGAGAAGACATTTTCATTTCCTATCATCAGTAATCCCAAAGGAAAACATTTCATCACATCTCGGCACTGTAACAGCACATCAAAATTTCCTCATCCTACGATTGATCCTTTCTTTTGTTATCGTCCTCCTTTCAAGCACACCACCAGTCATCAGCGGAGACAGAGAAGTGACATTAATGCGACACGTTTCCCTGATGATGAGTTCGTTTTATCTTTTCCCACTCGAGGTAGGCAAATCAATTATTTTCTTCGTACACACTTCGGATACTCACTCACAACAACAACAGAAAAAAAAAGAAGTAATTATTGTTGTCTAACTCGCATCAAGCACCTCAAATGAGACTTCGCCCCCAGTCAAGGATGTCCTGATGTATTATTCCCCGAGAAACGATTTCCAGTGTAATTACTTTTCGCTGTGGAATTTCAAGAAACGACGATGCCCATTAGGCAGTGTTTTATAAATTCCTTTGGCGAGGAACAAAAAAAAAAAACGAATGTAGATATCCTTCACCCAGGCGGCAAGGATGCACCTTGAATACGCGGACTCCTCCACAGCCACCGCATGACCACGAAACTTTCAATACCACTCAACGGGCGGAAGAAGACGAATCGAATTTCCTCCTCGGTCCGCCTGTTCTGTGATTCTGTGAAAGGAAATGCAAAGTTTTTCTTTTTTTTTTTCTCTGCCACCACCGCAAGATAAAACCGTTTCGTAAAGTATCTGCAAAATAATTTCTTAGAAAGATTCTTGGTTTTTTTTTTTACTTGGTTTTCCTGTTTCCTCCTGACGAGGTCTTCCAGCAGATTCCATTCCAGCATTGAAGGACGACGGTGTGCTAGGACAAGAATTACGTAATACTTGCAAAGTGGTTGGGGAAATCTGTGGTTTTCTGCACAAAGTAGCGGGGAAACTCGATGGTCTTGAGGATGAACTTGCAACATGAACTTGAAATGGAAGTAAGAGAGAGAGTGTGTGCCACCACCCCCGAACCGAGAGGAAAGCTTTCGCTTCGAATGACGTAGATGGCTTCACACAGATACACACGCACACACGGCGAAAGTAAATGTGTGTAGATGTAGTTGCAAACAGGTTGTTGTTTACATCGTTTGTATGTGTGTAGTTGAGGAGGCCTGGGATAGTTTTTGAGTGTGCGTTCGATTGCACAAATACTGGGTTCTCTGGCACTGGTACTGGTACTGGTCCTAGTAAACGTATCCTCTGTTGAGAAGGTTATTCGACGAGGGGGAGGGAGGACATTTGAATTCGAGGGCGTTTTTTCGACTGATGCTTTGCGAAAGAAGTTACAAGCACTTGGGTGTTGAATATGGACGTATGGATGGGCTTGCAGTCCTTGAGACTGTAAGATTTTTCTGCAACAATGAACGGGTGTGAATGCTAGAGCTTAGAGATGAACTCTTAGAGGTGAATTGTTGACATTCACGTTCTAAGTAGTATGGTAGGTGTTGTGCATTACTGTAATTGAAAACAAGAATGTTTGCTAAAATTATATATATTGCGTCGGTTGAACTAGAAGGCCGTAGGGAGAGTAGGTAAGTCCTAAGCCGTTCCCTGTTTACTTATCTGTTTGCTCTTCAATCGTGTACAGTCGAATGGGTTTTGGGTTTAATAACGCAATGGTAACTGCAGGCAAGGATGAGTTTTCCTGATTGGAATTGTGGTTTTCTTCGAATTCGCATTCAAGGACCGAGTGTTTGAAAAGTCTCTCTTGTAAGTCAGTAATTCTGTAGAACTTGTTGGAGATTTAAAAAAAATGGTTTTAAGCCCCGATTAGCCAACGTTTGCGTCTAATACTTTCAGGGCGATGTAGTCGCTGTACTCCATTTTAATCAAATTCCATGGAGGTAAAGGGTTCGGTGGCGTATACGTAACCTATTTTTTCATACATTTTTGGACCGAAAAATGCTTTCTTTTCAATTCGCGTGGCGAGGTCTCAGTTAAGCTCGTATGTGGCTAGGATGCGCAGAATCAGAATATCTGACTTTCATTGTGCAACGAGGACGTAGAGTCGGGATATGCGTACCTGGTTCGGTGGCGTATGCGTAACCCATTTTTTCATACATTTTTGGACTGAAAAATGTTTTCTTTCCAACACGCGTGGCGAGGTCTCAGTTAAGCTCGTATGTGGCTAGGATGCGCAGAATCAGAATATCTGACTTTCATTGTGCAACGAGGACGTAGAGTCGGGATATGCGTACCTGGTTCGGTGGCGTATGCGTAACCCATTTTTTCATACATTTTTGGACTGAAAAATGTTTTCTTTCCAACACGCGTGGCGAGGTCTCAGCTAAGCTCGGGTGTGCCTAGAATGCGCAGAACCAGGATATCTGGCTTTCATTGTGCAGCGAGGACGTAGAGTCGGGATATGCGTACCTGGTTCGGTGGCGTATGCGTAACCCATTTTTTCATACATTTTTGGACTGAAAAATGTTTTCTTTCCAACACGCGTGGCGAGGTCTCAGCTAAGCTCGGGTGTGCCTAGAATGCGCAGAACCAGGATATCTGGCTTTCATTGTGCAGCGAGGACGTAGAGTCGGGATATGCGTACCTGGTTCGGTGGCGTATGCGTAACCCATTTTTTCATACATTTTTGGACTGAAAAATGTTTTCTTTCCAACACGCGTGGCGAGGTCTCAGTTAAGCTCGTATGTGGCTAGGATGCGCAGAATCAGAATATCTGGCTTTCATTGTGCAGCGAGGACGTAAAGTCGGGATATGCGTACCTGGTTCGGTGGCGTATGCGTAACATATTTTTTCACGCAATTTTGGACTGAAAAATGCTTTCTTTTCAATTCGCGTGGCGAGGTCTCAGTTAAGCTCGTATGTGGCTAGGATGCGCAGAATCAGAATATCTGGCTTTCATTGTGCAACGAGAACGTAGAGTCAGGATATGCGGATTAGGTACGATGGCGTATGCGTGACCCATTTTTTCATACATTTTTGGACTGAAAAATGTTTTCTTTCCAACACGCGTGGCGAGGTCTCAGCTAAGCTCGGGTGTGCCTAAGATGCACAGTCAGGATGTAGAGTCAGGATATACGTCTCTGGTTCGGTGTCGTATGCGTAACCCATTTTTTTTCAGATATTTTTGGACTGAAAAATGTATTCTTTCCAACCTGTATGTGCAAGTAATACTAGTCAATCACTGATGTAAACGATATCACCATTCGCTAGGGTCCATGAACAAATTTATTGATGTATCGGTAGGTGGAATTATACACCTACCTCACCAACACGTCCATCTTATTTCGTCTTCTGGGGATTATGCTCTAACCTCAAACTGGACCTCAACATCTTGGTTTCTTTTTGAATCATATATTGTTTGAGCTGCGATTTGAAGCGGTTGCACTTTTTTGATTAGAAGCCATCGTAAGGTGCTACGCGAACAATTCAGGGACGAAGTAGGCACTCAAGAACTGTGTAAAGTAGGGACGGAAACCACCGAAAATGTATTGAAAAATTGGGCTGACAGGATGGACTATTGTCAAGCCAGTTGGGGGAGCCATTTCAATGAAATAATATTCCACAATAATTAATCGGAAGGCTTAGTCTTTTCAATAAAGCAACATTCGTTGAAAAATATTGAACAGTGTTTCGAGCCTTCCAGCTTTCGTGGCATATGTCGTCTAAATCTTGAGAAACGCCGAGAAAACATATTGTTTCCTCTCGTAAGACTATGTCATCCAGTATTTCTATGAACTTTGGAAAATATCACCGAAGTTTTTTTGGAACATTTTTCAAAATTCACCAACACACTTGATACAGAGCGAGTGGTGTGAAATTCACTAGAGATAACCATCGATGGGCAAACAAATTAAAATTCGACACAAAATCCTACCCACCATGGTTTCCATGAATTATTAATGGTCTCGGTGCAACGTCAGGACGTTCGTTAGCCCTAGGACCATTCATCCGTCAACCCTTAGAGTTGCGGACTCATATTTTCGCCCCCCATTTCCCACACTCATTGCTGCCATTTCATATCTGCATTGCATTAATGTATCTTTTTTTTCACAGAATTATGCTTCAATGGAGCAATAACGATTATTAAAAAAAAGAAATATCTTTTTGAAGTATTTTTCTTTTTTCGTACTGTTGGCTTTGGAGTCATCGGTTTATGGGTTAAAGCACACAAATCGCACGACTGGTTCAAGGTTGATTTTCACCTTCACTCCATGCAACAACGGATGCAAGTTGCAAAAGAGGACGAAAGGATCCCGCCGATATGATGGCAGTATGTCTGTACATGCGGATATGTATGTTTTTTTTTTTGTTTTCAGTTGAGTTGTGTTTGGTCGGAAAAATGGGAACTCTGCCAAATTGGAATACCAATAGACTTTATAATTAAGTCATTTTTGGCGATGGATTTGTTGCTTCACTTTTGAAAGATTTTTTTGTCCGTTTTGCCTTTTTGTTGCATAAAGATTCAAAGGATTATTTTTTTTGTTGGTTTTAGTGTGTTATTAAAAATAATTATCTGGCATGAGACGTGTATGGATTTATTGCGCATAAAGTTTTTATTTTAATGTAAATCACTGTGCGGATTACATTGTGAATTTGTGGAGATTGAAATTCACATTTTGTGGAGCCTGAAATGGATTAACGAGGGGGATTTCCTTTGATGGTAGGTGGGCTCAAAGGAAGTTTTTATTTCATTTTATTTTAGAGAGCTTATTATCATTAAAAAGTAGACGCTCTTTGTGCAATACATGAGATGGCAGATTTTATGTTTGTTTTGTAAAATTTTCAAACATAAAATGTTAAACAATAAAAATAAGTTCATCATAAGAAGATGGGTTACGCATACGACACCGAATCAGATGCACAGATTCTGACTCTACATACACGTAGTCAGATATTCTGATTCTGTGCAACCTAGGCACATACGAGCTTAACTGAGTCATTGCCAAGCACAATGCACAATGAAAGCCAGATATTCTGATTCTGCGCATCCTAGCCACATACGAACTTAACTGGGACCTCGCCACGCGCATTGGAAAAAAAACATTTTTCAGTCAAAAATTGCGTAAAAAATGGGTTACGCATACGCCACCGAACCAGGTACGTATAACCCGACTCTACGTCCTCCTTGCACAATGAAAACCAGATATCCTGATTCTGTGCATCCAAGGAACATACGGGCTTAACTGAGACCTCGCCACGCAGAGGAGTTTAAGGAACGTCATATATACCGACCTCGGAACTAATAATGTCGGGTCGCTATAAGGACGACTTTATGGGCTTGTTTCAAGCGTGAACTTAAAAACTATAAAACTACCGGCTTGTGAGCAAGATCGTGGAGAATGGGTTTTCCAGTGGCCGAGAACTGTTCAAAACTCTACTTTTTTGTCTTTTTTAACTCCTGTCACAGTAAATGGACTGTTTCTGGTTTAAAACTTTGTCAGGTCTAAAAATGTACTAAATTGTCACACACCTCCGTCTCCAACTTTTTCAACACGCGAGTCGGTTGTGATAGTTTGCAAAATATTATAAAATCTATAAATGAATCAAATATTGTAAAGCAAGGAACAAAGTCTATTCGGAGTTTTCTTTAAAATCTTGAAATTTCTGATCAACCGCATATTAGGGATCACTTGGCTAAATTTTTAGTAGTCGCTCAGAAATGGTCCCAAGTGACTTTCTTTCTCTATAAAAAGTCCGTATTTTGAAGTTTTGAATCTAAGCTTCTCCTACGGAACCAAAAGGAACATTTTTGTCATTCAACCAGAGTTGCTATTGAGGTAACATCTGATGCTAAAAATTTCAGTTTTAATGGGCGGTCACAAGTTTTGTATGCACTTAGCCCTAGAAAGGTATAAAAGGTTCTCATGAAACGTGTGGGACAAGACTTGTGGCTTTAGGTGACTGTTTGTTGGAACTGTTTTAAATTTACCACCGACCTGCTGTTAAGAAGTTTCTATATAAAATAATGTCGCTACCTTGCATACGAATATATTTTTGTTCAGATTTTCTCACTCAAACATGCACGGTTCCATGTTTGGTTCCTCTGGACCATCATAGTGATCAGCCTATCATCAGCAATGCTTTTCGACACTTCACAGCGAAGTACATTCTGTACCTAAACTTGGATTCCATACTAATTTCCAGTTCCCAAGGACTGCACTTTAGTCCTCCTATTTTTTTTAATTGAAAATGTTTTGGTCCTACCTTCTGACCATCGTAACAAGGCAACCCTTATGCTGCAAAAAAAAAATTAACAACTAACATACTACCAAATTCAATTACGACAATGGCTCTACACACATAAAATTATATAAAAAAATTTATTTAAATTATCTCAAGTGCATTGCAATCAAAGCCACCCGCCGCCGGTGGTTGTTGAATCTCGCACCGTTTTGAGTTCCGCACAAATATCATATTCAAACTTCATACCAAGGGTAAAATATTCACGGGCACGTCAACTACAGCCAAGTTCAAGTTGCTATACTCCCCACAGATACTTTGCACGTGCAGAAGTTCAAATCCACACGCACACACCGAAAAGGCGAGAAAGCTTTCGCTTTGAACACTTCCCCTCTACAAAACTATATTTCTCTCGGTCAGGAAAAGCGAAAACTGCAAACGTCCTTGTATGAGATCAAAACACACAAACAAACTGTGCAAAGCATTGTATTGGTACGCGCGCCCACTAAAGTGCAAAATTTTCTGAATGAACTGAGCGCAACAAACATTTTCAAAACAGTTACACACACTCGCAAGTACACACAGATACGCCTCTGCTAAGATTTTTCCTCTTGATTTTCCCAAAACAGCATCATACACGAAAAAAAAAAATATAAAAAAAAGAACAGAAACAGAACACATACATCGACTCAAGCTCACCCTGAAAATCGTAAAAAGAATTTCCTCGTGGATCTGCTCTGTGTGTTGTGTCTCTCGGTAAGAAAATGAAATTTCAGTTTGGTTTAACTTTTCACTGCTGACGGTCCCGGTGCGGAAAACCACCTCTTCCAAGACATATCTCTCTCCTCTACCATAGGACACTAAATCCATCGAATCTGAGACTCAGAGGCACAACACCCTCAAATGAAATATATTTTTCTGTTTCTTTTTGGTTGAATTTTTTTTTAGTTTAAATTTTTATTTTTTTTTTTTAATTTATATTTCAAAGTGAAAAGTGAAAAAAAAAAATAAATTTTCATAGAAAAAAACACGTCAAGTGGAAGGTGGACACTTTTTTGTTTTTATTTTCTTTCCCCTCTTGTTTGTTGCTCTCCCGTTCAAGTTTCCATTTTCAAAAATTTTCACAACAAACGACAAAAAAAGTTTCAAAATTTTTCCAAGTCTTCTGTGTAAATCAAAAAATAAATATTCATCTTGTGACACTATCTGTTGCTCTGCACCATCTACGCGAAGACGAGCAACGCTTCGGAGTGAATTCTAAACAAGTGGCTACCATATGTACCTAGTAAAACTTAAAATATAAAATAAAACCATACACATACATAAAATATCAGGAACTTAAGAAAAATTAAATACACCTAAGTATAAGTTGTAAAAATATCAAAAGAAAAGCAAAGTTTATTCTAAATCAAAGCAAATATAGTTTTAAGAAAACTACATAGTATGTAAATTACTCCAAAGTTTAGAGGACTATTTTTGAAAAATTACAAAAAAAAAACTTCTTTTTGTGAAAAAAAAAAACAAAACTTGTAAGTAGGTTTAGTAAAAATCAATTTTCAACCACTTGAAGGGGGTTTCGAACAATACAATTCAAAAAAAATGTACTGACAGCTGGAATTTTCAAAAAACAACTCGAAATAAACTCAAAAGTGATTAGTGTTTTGTTTTGTTTTTGTTTCGTACACATTCAGTTGATCTTAAATTAATTGTTTCGCATATTTGCGTGAGTATTTCGCCGTGTGGGGTGGATGGGGTGTTGGAATTTTTGGATTTTTTTTTCTATTGTCCTTATTTTCCAGTCGAGTGGTTGAAGGTTGGTCGTGACTTTAAATGAAATTTCGACGATATATGGAATTTTGTTTCTTGCATTTAACGATGGTTCTTCTCGATTTGATTTACGGTTTTATTGTTTTTGGATGAAGGCGAGAGTTTATGAGGTTTTTTTTTTTTTGTTTTGTTTCTGTCGTATTGACATGTAATTTATTGTGTGTTAATCGATTTGGAATGTACTGAAGAAAGAAGAGAGAGAATGGGCATTGATTTCGATTCAATTAGAGGGCGAGGGTCTTGTCCTAGGGTATACAGACTGATATTTTGAGGAGATTTTTGTACATAACGTAGTATAAGACATACAGTAGACTGAAGGGAATACACATTTTTTGATTACAAAATTTGATACAAAATTTGAAATCGTGATTAAAAAATCGAGATTTTTTCAAGCCATATCCACCTCACTTCAACGAATTTGATTTAAAAACTTCTGTAGACAAATTCAGCGAAGATAGTACAAAAGATCTTGAATTTCAAATGATTCAAAAATCTCTCCCCAATCTCTCAAATCTGACTATAGAAGGCAGATTTTATTGTTTTTATTTTGAAGCTCAGATCAATCCTGTCCGAGTATGAGAAATTTGGTTCTTTAAGGGCAACACTTGGTCGCGAAATGAGTTAAAGGGGAATTTTTATGATCAAATACTGATTGCATAGGTTTTTAGATATTGTTTTCAAAATCCAAAAATCTAAGATAAGAGAATTGGTCGAGCATATTTCCAAGGAAGTCCCTATTTTGGCACTTTTTACAAAACTTATGTTCGAAATGAAAGGAAAAAGCAAATTTATTGGTTGGGTCTTAAGCTATATGTTCAGATGATTGCCAGTTCTACAACCATTGTCAGATCTGCAAATGAACTGGCAATTGCTGCAAATGAACTGACAATGACAGTTTAACATACCAATTCGTGTAAATTTATTGTCAGATGGTTGGTTTGGTAATTGTTTGAGAATTGTTTTATTGCAAAATTGTCAGACAAGAACACATTTTTAATTTGTAGATCTGACAATATTTGCAAATTTGGCAATTGTCTGACAATGGTTTCAGAAAGAAAGAAATCTATACATAAGTATGTTTCTTTTTTTCTTCTTATTTGTGACAACCTGGGCTCTACAATGGATTCTTGTGGTAGTCCATCGTCAGTCATACAACTGACATTCTAATGGACTTTTGAGCTCGTTTTTATAAACTGAGTTTCCTGACACTTTGTGGCTATTTAATAATTCCTACTCTGGAGTTCCATCTCGTTTGGTATTCACTTCGAAATGGAATTTGAAAGTAATGAGCTGAAGCCCTTAAAGGTTGTAAAGCCAACAATGGACGAGAATGTCTCCATAAGTTTTTGGTACTTTTTGTACTGGCAAGCATGCGCAAGTCATGACTCTAGATACATCCACCGTTGTCCTAAATCTTATGTGTAGAATTTTTTTAAGAAAAGTTGAATTTTGAAGTAAAAAACCTCATGTCGAACTTGGAGTCTTCAGTTTTTACTTGCACCTACCCACACATACCTATAGGGCAAGTATTAGTTACCAGAAAATTTTCGAACTCGAGATTTTAATTAAACTTGACATTAATATGATAAAGAAGTTCATAGTGGGTTCGCCAATTCTGTCTGTCTATGTCTATGCTCGACTGCAGCTTAAACGGATGAATGGATTTGCTTTCTGTATAGTTAGCCTCCCAGATGTCCTTCAGTATAATGTTAAAATAAATCCTTTAAATATGAAGAGTGCCACACCCACTTTATTAGAACAAGACTTTGAGCATTAAGGTCCAAGTACGTACGTACTCATACAAACCTCATAAGATATCAGAAGTTTACGAAGGCCTAATCCATTGATACGTAATAGCCTGGCTTACCTTTGGGGAACAGTGACAAAATATCTACTTATTACCAAAATATTGACCCAACTCGACTTGAAGGTCGTTTCAGACAATCCAATCCATACAAAATAGCTTGCTTTATACATTTAGGACGTTCCTCTCGCGGCTATTTCCAATTTGTGACAGTTTCCGATTATTTTCCAAACCAGGCTTTGTAAATGCATTTCATAAAGAAAAGGTTTTCATAAAGTTTAGGACTCTTAAGAATCTTTTTCGTTAGGTGTCCCATATTGAAAGGAAATCCCAAGCTGGCAAAGTACTTTCCTCCTATTCAATTCTGTCTTTCTTTGAAGATCTCAAGCATTTTGTAGGCTTGGTCTTAAGTCCTTTAGGCGAATTGTTACGTTTTGAAAAAAAAAGTCTTCGAAATTATTCGAGAAGTATGCAATGTTTTTTCCATTCTTGAAATTTGTTTATATTTTTCCCAAAAAATCTAGAGCTTAGAGTCTTAAAATATTCCTGGCTTTGCAGCTTAAATGATGGCTTTGATTTCCACTTAAAAAACATTATAACCGTTCAACAATTTTGACGTGCTTTGGTAGATCTGTTAGCAAAACGTCTTCTCGAACTGATGACATTCATCATAAGGGACAAGGATTCAGATTTCCATGGATACACCACCCATGGAGTGGTGAAACCTATCGAAACCTAAGTTTCGAATCACCACTGCAAAGGGTAGATCTTGTGCTGTGGTTCGAAACTAGGGTGTCTTTAGGTTTCACGATTCCATGGATGGTGTGTCTTTATGGGAAATTTCCAACTTACGTCGGTTGAATGCTAAGAGCTGCATTTTAAGTGAGTTAGACGTAAGTCTTAGCACTCGAAGAGCTGTCATAAAAAAATGCAAGTATCACGTACTGCCTGGAACTGTTTCTATTGGGCCTTCTGTACAAGAAGGTGCTTCAAGAAAACCAGAAATTATCCCTCGGACAGACTAGGTTAAGGCTTCAACGCCCACTTGGTTTCCTGAACATAGTCCTAGTAACACCCACGTGTTTCCAATGAAAATCTATTTTTAAAACTTCAATTCTTTTTGTTTAATGGAAGCAATAATCATATTCTAATTACCATTACCCAATTTATAGCACAAACAGACGGCATATCCATCCTTAACGCCATAGATTAACAAATTCGCACGAACTCATTTTAAGACACCAACGTTCCAACGAATTAGAATGACAAACCGTATAATTGCTCATTCGGATGATGTCCTTCGAATGAGAATTACTCCTCAAATCATTTCAAAACAAAAAATACAGAAAAAAGGAAAAACCAAAAATAGTCCTTAAAATAAAATTCGATTAACACTTAGTATTTAACTTTGCAAAGCTCCTTGGATGCGCAAAGCCCCACAAAGGCAAACCATAAAACAGTGGGCGCGTCCCCCGAGGCATCGTCCATTTACCACAAAAACAGCTTAGCATTTTAACGTAGAATGTCACTTAGATTAGGATTTAACATTTCCCTGGAATCCATGCCGGAAATGTCCTTGCGAAATATGACGTCGTATACGATTAACAAATTCATTCTAATAGAAAATTACATTTTTTTTTGTTCGTCCTTCCCTCTCTCCTTGAATTTATTTATTTGTTGTTAAAAAAAAAAAACTTTGTGAAATGATCTTATCATCATCATTCACATTTAATTAAAATGAAGTGAGGTGCCTTGCCACCTATGTACCTGGTGAACAAGGATCTGAGAATGAAAACCAATGACAGATACATGTTGGTACATCAACTAATCCAGCTTTTGTGTGTGCCAGTCTTTCATTCTTAAGGATAAATACACAGGAAAAGGAGGTAAAACACTACAAAGGAAAGGAAAACAAAAAAAAAAACAAAAACACGAAAAGTGTACTTTCACGCGTGTGGCATTCCTTGAAGGAAGAAAAAAAGGACGAAAACGAAGAAAAAAAACTTTTCTCTGCGCTTTCCGAAAGGAATCTTAATGATGCCATTAAGATATGCGCTACACCCTACCTCTTACATACACTCGACGGCAGCGGCACATGTTAGAACAGAAACAAGGATAATTTTGGGGATTTTTTCTTATTTTTTTTTTTTTTGTTCCTTCGTCTTACTTAGTTTTGTGTGTGCGTGGCAAGGAAGTCGTGTCTCTCGTTTGGGTGGGGAGGGTGGAGTTTTCAACAAAACGAACCCTAGTTGGGTGTGGACTCGAGTATTGATTTTATTTTTTATTTATAAGTTGAGAGTCCTGGGGTTGTTGTAAGGACACCGTAAATAATTGTTTGAAATATAAAACAATTTGTTGTGAGAGTTTATTTTCGGCCAGGATGTCCGAGAATACGCCTTGGTGTCCTTAAGTTGGAGACTAAAAGGTGCAAATGGTTAGACATTACGAGATAAGATCCTTTTTTTTTTTTTTTGGTTTTAAGGATGCGAATTGATTTGTTGGCAAAAGTTATCTGTCTAGTGTGGGTGGGAGCTAATTGAAAACGGGCACGAGTCGGAGTCAGAGGTAGGTAGTGAACGTCTGAAAAGTTTCGACCATTTTTCGCCTCATTTCATGGATGCACTCAAGTGATCAGTTCAGTTGTAGTTGTTTGTATCTACTTGAGTGCATGGCATTGAAGTACATCCTTGCATGTCAAGATTTTATCCTATTTTTAGTGAGTGACCACTCGAGATTGGCCTTTTCATTCATTATATTGTACGTACACACACATTAGCAGCTGAAGGATGTATCTAGTTATTAGAAGTATGCTCTCGAATGATTTATCATCTTTTTTCCGTTCTCAGCCATCCTCGTCCTTTAATACCCTTGACATAAGCATACATTTCTGATTAATTAGATTTTTAGTTTTGGATAGAGCCGGGTGGGTGGGTTGGTTGTGATAGATGTACACCCATTCGAGTTTGGGTCGTTTTCGGTTTATCTTTCGTTTTTTTTTTGTCTGTGTGTTGTTGTTCCTTCCTCTCGGGAGAAAGGACTCCTCAATGACTTTCGAATAAGAGATTCGAAAAAGCACAAAATAACGACGACGAAGACGTGAGGGTATGGAAATAAATTGGATTTCCAGAAGGGACGGAAGAGGATTATTTTAATTTAGGACTGTGTTTTGTGGTCATCAGGTGGTATACGGAGGAATCTAATTTATGAATTCTACAAAAGGGATGGCTACGGATGGGGCTATGGTTTGGGGTACAAACGAGCTGCTAATTTTGCTGTTTTTTTGTTTCCTTGGTTTTTTGAATAGCTGGCGTGATGAGAGGGGAATACCTTTTATGTGTTTTGGAGAACACTGGTTGTGATTAACCATTCAATTAAATAATTAAGTAGTTCATTGGAGAGGGGGGGAAGGGGTGGTGATTCCTGAGAAATTGCCTTTGAGTAAATATCCTTTGTCTGAGGTATGGCGTAGCGATTCTCATTAGGTGATAGCAATCTGGTTTTTGATTGCAGATAACCTTTTGTTAGGATGGACTCGTGCTTTGGAAAATATGGAAATAGCGATGAGGGATATGTGGGAGTAGGGGAGCTATTGTGTTTCGAGAACTGTTGAGTTACTAGAAATTATGAATGCGGGGCATTGAGCCGATGGTGGAGAGTTTCTCGTCCTAAGACCGGTAGGGACCTTACGTTGCTATGCAATCAAACTCACTTACCTAGGCATTCAGAGAAGTAGATTTTGAGAAGAAAGGTCTCATTGATCTAGAGAGTCAGCTTTAGGTACTGAAACTCATTGCAGGATATCAAACTTACCGTGCAGGCGTTCCTGTGCTACTCAGTGGGCGACGAGATATACCCGTCTCTGTTGGGAACTTAAGTCAGGATCGTCTTTTGTCTACCAACGGCTGAACCATCTTAAGTGCAGTTTTCATTGCTGGAAATGCAACCTTGCTCTACTGAGTGTTGTCTGCATTGGCTAATGCCTACTTCTAGTCATATGATGAGACTATATGGGAACGTAATACTCAGGCTCTGTTTTATTTTATTTTTTCGTTTATAACTTGATTTCTAACTTCAAAGACTAGTATAGGTTCTATAATGGATCCTGTTACCGAAAGCATCCTGCCATTTTAGTGTACTCGACGTGGTTAGATAGTGGTAGAGTGGGTTCCTCAGTTCATTCGTTAGTTCCCATTGTGATAGCCAATGATGGGTTTGATCATTACTGCTTTTTGGAGAATAGGGTCTCCAATCATCCTGATGTCCTCAAAACCTAGAAAAAGAGAATGTAAAGTTAGCCATCAAATAGTTCTTGCAAATCCTGGAAGTAGTATCTTCCTAGTGGTCCGTTCCTTAAGTGACATAGGCATTGACGAGTGGTATCCTCGTGAACCTCCTCTTCTGTATATATTGCCATCGTTGAGTTTAAGTTTTACTCATTCTTTCCAAGATTTTAACCAGTCTGCCAATATTTTCTGTTTTTCTATCCTTTTGTAGGAATTTGTTGGACCTGACTGTCATCTTTGGCCAGAGGTACCTACAACTGCTGTTGGTTGTCATTAGGATTATACGTTGGATTCGTTCGTTCCCTGAGATTGGGGAGTGGATGCTTGATCCATTGCAGAACCCTTTCTTCCAAGTTGGTCAGCTATCTCAGATCCGATTTATATCCTTATGACCTGAGACCTAGCAGAGATTTATATAAAAATTATTAGACTTTATAAAAAAATTAAGTTAATGGCCGCATGACTATCAATAAGAATGGTGGCATCATCCTACCTACTGTCATTGATACCATACGGCCAGAACCTCCGCTTGTAGTCCGGAAGTCTGACCAGCCTGTGTACATTTTTATTCGTGGAGAATACAGTGGTCGAGATATAGTGACTTGTAGTCGTCACTGAGATCTTCGTCTATGAGACTCTTGGCGATCCGTGAGTGATCTTAGAGGTTTAAGTTCAAGCCATCGACTGGCTGATTCTCAAACCATGTACTAATATAGCGATAACATATTAAGGATTGCTTCCAAGGAATTGAATTTTTCTTAGTAAAGGCTTAAGACTTTCGTTGCTCCTATTTGTTAAAACTGAGTCAACTATTTATGCTTGTCTTTGGTTCATTTAACTTTTCTATCCCTGGGGTAAGTTTCAATTAAAGAATGCCAACATAAACAGACTTTCCTGGAAGGACTGGACAGGTTTGCCCCATCCTGCGATATGCGATACCTTACCCTTTACGGTTTCGTTTTCTCTCCTTTTGTTCAGAAGATCTGCAATTCACGGTTAAACATTCACGACTCGAATGGCTTTTGTGCTGGGTGACCTCACAATGGCTCTTGGGTCATTCCAGGAATTTTTTAAGTGAGCTTCTTGTCGGGCTTTATTTAACCTAAACATTCTCGGAAATGTTAAATCTGTCTCGATGGCAATTTCCCTTTTCTAATGATATTCCTGATAAATTTGAAATTGGTTAATCTCACCTCAAAATTGGATAAACTGGGTTCGCTCCCCGAACCTCATTTAAACGAAAACACAATTTGATTGGAATTATTTAAAGCTTTCCCTAATCACATTGACAGGTTTATTAGCTTCACGGTTCAATCGCTTTAGTAACTTAATTACTCAAAGCACTGTGCGCCATGTCCTGTGTGTCTTTTGTTGTGAAATTTCCTATAAATACCCAATAAACTGGCGCGAGTCCTTGAAAATTATATTTCGCATTGGTGTTGTCTCGCGTCACCGTGCCATAAACTGTTGGTCCTAAAAAGAAATTCGTAGCTTTTTCCAAGAAAATAATTGAATGTCATAAAAGGATATTTGTGCAAATTGTTCTATTCCCGGCGCAGTGTGCGCCCTGTTGTTGGGAGGCCATTTTTACGATTTCCAATTTTCTGCCTCTTTAAGTGCACAAATAAAAAATAGAATTCATATTCCGGATGCCTTCTCGGTATCCTTGCATGCGCTGGAGTCCTCCGCTGCCATTTTATTTCCTCAACCAGTGGCCTCGTACTTATTTTCTTTTGCACCACAATCATAATTTACAACCGAATTTCTAGTAACTTTGCAAAAATCCTTTAAAAACACACACACACACACACACAGATACAGAAGAAGTAAATGTTTCTTTTTTTTTGTTTTCATCGGTTTCCTGCACTGAATGGGAGTTCATCAGTAGCGGCCAGGGCAATGGCAATAGCCGCCCTAAAAGCCAGGTAACCGGAAGATGAAGTTTTAAACTTAAAAATTCGCCTCGTTGAGTTCGAAAAAAGGAAGAAGCAATCGAGTGCTTTTGAAAAGGACAAATAAAAATTAAGTTGCCAACTGAAAAGGAACAACATTGACTTTCTCCTTCGTATTTAATTTTTTTTTTTTGTTTTTATTTCGTCCTTTCTTGACTTTTGAGCGGAATTACGGTTCACAATTTATGGTTAATAATTATCTTGGGGTTTTTATTTTATTTTTTTTTTTCGGGTAAGGATGGGGGCGGTAAGACCGGGTAACAAGTTGTAGTTAACGGAGTGAAAGTTTTACAATGTTGAAATGGTAGTGCTCGTTAAAAGGAAAGACGACTGAATGAACCATAACTAAGGAGGTAATGGTTGTGTGGACGTACAAATGTTAAGGGGCAGTCGAAAATTATTATTGCATCTTGGAGCAGTGCTTGGTTTGGAGTAACAAGTTAAGCTAATTGATGCTCATTCGGGCGAAACAGTTTTCGAGAAAGACATTCTAAATGGGAGTCTTTCTTGTTGCTCACCCACAGAGGTTTTTGGTTTTTTGCCTATTCCTCCTTAACCAGGACGACCCCTCTAACACGAATATAGTGAAAGCCAGCTGATACCTCCACCAACTCCTTGTTGATCGGGATTTACAACAGATGTACATGATCACAGAGTGGAGTCTTCCCCCTCCACTTAACATTCCATTTGATTCGCAACTGATCTCTAAGGATAATCCAAAATTTACATTCCTCTGACAAAAGAGTCTAGTGCCTACGAAAAACTACAAATATTAATGACAAGAACATGCATATGTATAACCAATCATTCGCTGATCCTTTGAAATCAAACTTCTGACTGTTACAAGTTTTTATTGAATACTTTACGATGCTTATTCAGGATCTCTTACAGTGATTACTCCAAAGTACTTCAGAGCTGATTTGCCTGATCATACTGATCTTACTAATAGCAGACTTGTACAGTTAATTATTTTTTCTTCACTAACCGATGCTTCACTGCTTGACACCTGATCAACCTTAATCAGTTATTTTATGCCTCTATAGTTCCCCTGATCAAATAACAATCATTCACGGATCTATGGTGAATTTTTTTGCTACATGATCAGCAAAATCTCTATCCGGAGTAATAGAGACAAATAAAACGTATCCTCCTTGAGATCAAGAGTGGAATCCTCTAAAGAGATAGTTTACAAACGGGATAGGCTGCAGCCTCGCTGCGCTCAGACTCAGCAATAGCAGCAAGAAATAGAAAATCTTTTCACCGAAAAATTTATGAAGAAATGGGTTACGTATACGCCACCGACTCAGATACTGGCATCTTGCATGTATCCTTTCCTGGCTCAATTCAAGCCACAAATTCTGTTTCTATGCATCGTTTGCACGAACGAGTTGAGCTGTAGCCCCACTGAGTCTGAAAGAAAAAGAAAATTTTTGCTCCAAAAAATTTATGAAGAAATGGGTTACGTACACGCCACCGACCCAGATACTAACATCTTGAATGTACCCTTTCGTGGCGCAGTTCAAGCCACTGCTTCCGTGCATCGTCTGAGAGAGTTTGCGATCATTTTTTTTTTTGACAGAGTGATCGTTGTACGGAGAGCTTCCAAAGGGTGATCATCAACTTTGACTATCAAAAGTGTAACTATCACCTTATAGTCCGTTTGCCACTGATCTTTAAAACTTCACTGATCCTTAGATCACTTTTAAGATCAGTATCTATCTAAATGCTAGTCTAACCATCTTGAAGTATATCTCCTACCTAATTAGTCAATTTAGAGTAATCGCAGCTATTCCTGAAATAGGAATCAGGACAACTTTTACTGTAAATATTCTGATCTTCTTCGAAAAATTAGGAAATGTTCTTAGACATACAATTTTGTGTACTCGAAGACTCACAGACCTCACAACTGATCCTTTTTATTTAACTAGGTAGTCTGATGTTGGGATATCCACAATGCTAGTAAGAAAATGATCCTCGTTGGGTATTCGTTAAAGATCTTCATGACCAATTATCCCCTGAAAATGAAATGCTTTGAAAGACCACTCCATCTGAAAACTTACGTAGTTACTGATCATTGTAGGTTGGTGCTGTAATTATCTTTCAATCCATCTTCTAGGTCTTCTAAAATCGATCTTCTAAAATCGTTCAATAAATCACTTTCGAGCCGATCTTGTTGACTGACTGATCAGTTGAGAATCTCAAAACTACTGATCATCTATGGCAACTATGACTTTACTGATCTTCTTCCACCGATACAAGCACTGATCCTCCAAAAACTTGGTTTATTAAGTGTTTGATCAACTGTTCGTTAAATGCAAGAAACAAGATCCTTAGCTTCAAACTACTAAGTGAAGCTAATTTCTCTTTTTATTGTATTTTCAGAAATAAATAAGACTCTGCATATATTTTACTTCTTAATACTAAACTAAGTGAAAAGAAATAATTACTATAAAGAAAATTACTTATATATATACAAAATTAAAGAATTCTATATATACTACATACATACATGTTGTTAATTGTTGAGAATTGTTCAAGTTTCTATTATAACTGTTTGTACAAAAATTAAGAACAAAAATCAAGTGCTTCTGGTATTACTTAAACAAAAAACAAAAAAAAATATATATAAATCGTGCTTTTGATGTCCTTAAACTCTTAAATCACTCTACACATAGTGGTCAAGTGCAAAACAACAAAAACTTATTCTTCCAACTACAACTCGTAGACATTAAGTATAGTTAAAGGAACGTGGAAAGGAGTTACCTCGGTGAAGAGACTGTGAAGCTTAAACTTATTTTTTTTTTTCGTAATTTGGTTTCAAAGAATCTATATTTTTTGTGTAAGCAATATTCTAAAATACAGAAAGAATAAACTAGAACGACTGTTTTTTAAATAAGTGTGGCAATAGAGAAACAATATTTCGATGATTAAATTCGATTGTGGTCATACTTCGTCGGCACCTTCAGGCAAAATGAAAACTATTGCACCGAATATACGGCGTCGTCGACGCTGTGATAAACATCATTTGGAGTTATATCGTGAACAACCAGATGTGGTACCGTGCTGGGATGCAGTCCCAGCACCACCCATTACACCACCACCGGCATTTTTACCTGTCGGATTTAAGAGATCTTCTGCATCAAGAAAAGGTGAGATTGGTTTGGTTTTTACATTTTGGGTGGGAATTCCCAATATAAGTTTATTTGTGTGGAATTGTGATCCTTCAACGTATGGTACAACTGATATTTCATTGATCTTCCACTCATTCTGTAGAGTTACTGATCCTCGCAACTATCTGATCGCCTTTACTAAGTGACCTTCAACCAAGTTTATATAAGGTGTAAAGTATCTCCTTCTTAAAACTACAACAATCACAGGCTGGACATGCAAAAAAAGAAAACATTGATCGGTGCACGATCGGTAACATTTCTTCAGTTCCGGCAGCTATTTCTAAAGACAACCGATTGACAACTATCTACATCTCTCTTCCATAATGTGATCTAGCACTTGAACTACACCTTCTCTCAGATATGTAGTTTAAGGTGCATTGGTAAACTAATGATCCTCAGTGCCAAGTGATGTGAAATTTGGTGGACTGATCCTTTGTTTACTTCTCTCAATTTATTGCAAAACCTTCAAATGCCTTCCTAATTCTAGATACAACCACCGATTACAATCTTTTTTTGAATATGAAAAATTTCATTTTTTACTGATCCTCGAAGTATACATGATCATTTTTTACACGCCATTTGTGACATTTTTATCAGACTTCTACGTACTGAATGATCTGCATTCTTTGCATAATCTTCCATCTTTAACTGATTAGCTATTCAACTGACACCTAGTGATCTTGAATCCGATCAAGGTACTTTGAAATTTAGTGTAGCTGATCCTCAAAATTTACTGAACCGATTTTTCGTGACGAGTAATCTCCAAATAACCACTGACTTGTGGAATACTGTTTCCCATATTATCTGGAAGAGAGATCATGTCAGTTCTTACTGATCTTGGTCAGCAAATCCTTGAAAAATTGTAATATGTTTCTCACGATTCACTACTTGTTACTTACCCTTCCTGTACAATTGATCATTATTACTTTTATCACAAGTGATCTTCTTCGGTAAGACTGTGTTTCTTGAATAGTTCTGACCATAACTGATCTGCTACGTTGATCGCTTACTGGAACAGATCCTACGATCTGAATGTCTAACAAGTCAACTGCATAAATGATCATCGTTAACTGAGAAAAATGGTTTCCTTTGGAACTACTTACAGAAATGATCTTGCAATGCAAATTAAAATATCATCTCAATAATATCGATCACCTATCACCCATGTGATCGTTTAGGTGTGTCTGATCCTTGAAATCTACTCATTTTTTTACTCTGAGTGATCCTCGAAAATCATCGATCTTCAAGGTTCAAGGTCCCATTTCTTTAGACCTTCATGGCAGCTAAAGATGACAGACGATCACCACTAGATCACCCGGTTAAGATCATGACCCTTACTCCGGAACTTACCTCTATGGAGGACGACTTTGTTGCCCTTGAATGCCCGTATTTCTCCCGAAGTTCGACGTAGCAAATTGTTGAAAACATAGAAGTAAATGTCTGTTTTGATTCTAATTTTAATTAATTCTTAAAAATATATATATGTACATACCTATATGTATCTGCGATCGTAAATGTCACAAAGGTTCTTTACGTGTGTTTTGTTGTGGATAAATCTCCTTATTTATGTGTCATTTTGAAAAGCTGTCATCATGTATCCGCTGACTATTCGTATCTATATTTATACGTCTCCAGTGTTATACGATGACTTATTTATTCTCTATTAGTGGGAGTGCAGGGATGTGTTTATGATGTGTGGGGCTGCACACAATTAAATCTGTATCTGAGAGATTGTAAATCATAATTCTGATGTTGACGTGACGTTAATACTACAGCGGCGCCTTCGATTTGAAGAACAAAAAAAAAACAGCATTGTAATTAATCTTAAGTGTTGTTATTTTGTTCGTAGATTCATGGATTTATTCCTTTCGCCTTTGAAGCTAACAATTTATTTGTGAAGTGGAAAAATTGGGTCTGAATAATATTTTTTGCACCTACTGGGATGCCAAGGGGATTAGGTTAAATTCGCGTGGGAAACTATTTTTCAAAAAAAAAAAATTATTCTTCTTGAATTGTTTTCCTTTTAACTTATAACATTATGACAAATAGATGATGTGAAAAAATCAGGCAAATAGTTGGCGCCTTGTAGTCAGCAGGTTTGGTCTAAAAATATTTAAAAATTTGAGATTTCCAAAAATTTGCGTGCTAGCATTTGTCATCACAGCAATCTGTCGCACTAAGTACTTTGTTGTGACGTACAGATTGTGAAAACAAAATAAGAAATATTTTTGTGAAGTGTTCTCGATAGTGATACCATAGATGGATGGATCTTGGAGGAGTATTCATTTCAAGTGACAGGTTTGATAGTTGGTTCCATATGGTTAGTTGGTTCAACTTCAAGATCGAGTCGATATTTTCTCAAATTGTGCTTTCGACACCAATTGGTCTTCCGTAACCATACTGAGTTACTCTTTGCCTAGACATCATGTGTGTCTTCAGCCTGTTTAGCCTAAACACAACCCATGGTCTTCCGTAACCATACTGAGTTACTCTTTGCCTAGACATCATGTGTGTCTTCAGCCTGTTTAGCCTAAACACAACCCATGGATCAACAAGATCTATCTATAGCTGAGTTTCCAACCACTAAACCAATGTTATTAAACCGAGCATACTCTGAGGAGTAAGCTGTTAAATATTTGGCTAAATAAACACACATTTTTGAATTTTTCTGTTTTGAAAATTATATTGTGGAATTGAATCTAATTTTTAATTTTTTTCTCTCTTCCAGGTAAGTCTTGCATTGTCTTTCAAAAGAATCGTAAGTAACCCCTTTTAGTTTTCTTTGTCATCGCGAGACATTTGCCTTTTCGAAACCAGTAGATTTACTATGTAAAATGATCACTCATCCTCAGATTTGGTACCCACTCAAGCCAAAATCAAGTTAGTACCATACAAAGGTTGATTCCTTTATGAGAATGCAGTGATGATCAAGCTCAACGCCTTGAGGTCTTTATAAAATCTCATTCGTTTAAAGCGTTTTTCCAGTTTCGAAATGACATTTTGTAGATATGGTCTCGCATGACACGATCTATCGATTATAGATTTTTATGCTCAAATGATCTGCAACTGATCTTCAAAAACTACCTAGTCAAGATATAAAAAAAAAACATTGATCGTCAAAATTGCTTTGCTGATCTACCATCTACGATCATTTCTGTAAAAGTGTATTCGATCTTCAAAATCTTCTCTGGATCGATTGATCCCATTTATAAAGTGATCCTCCGGAAACATTAGTCATGACTGTTGCAAACATAAACGTGGAACTTTGTGGACTTAGTCTCCAAGTTATTGACAGAAGAAGTGTTCCACACTATTGCCACTTGCTCCGTAGACGTCGCACATAATGGTGCCACTGAACCTAGAACCTCGATTGAGCTATACAGCTCCATAGAGACAGTGTTTAGTGATTTATCCAAAGTTTGTGGTTGAGGCAGCAAGAAAGTCTCAGGACATTTAAGAGTCCAGCCTTAAGTAAAACCCAACAGCTTTAAGTCGCTGAAACTAATAAGTACATCAGAGGTCTTACTTTTGGGAAACTCATTGTTATCTAATATCCAAACAAGAGTAAGTGATAAGCCTTGAACCTAGACTAGTTGTCTTTGTAGAGGCTTTTGTCAATAATTGTGTCTTGGATCACCAAATGCTTTATTTTTAGATGTTCAATCTATATCTGGTTTGAGAAGTGCGATTGGAGGATATACCCAGATTGTGGGCATCGAGAATTGTGGGCTATACACTGCCCTTTTTTTCACACATTTTTTGGTTGAAAAATTTTCTGTCTCCTACTTCCATTCCGAGGCAGCAGCTAAGCTAGTTTGTGCCTCGAATACACAGAAACAGAATGTCTGGCCTGAGATGTGTGATTGGAGGATATACATAGTTTGTGGGTATCGAGAATTGTGGGCTATACATACACTGCCCTTTTTTTCACACATTTTTTGGCTGAAAAGTTTTCTGTCTGCTACTTCCATTCCGAGGCAGCAGCTAAGTTAGTTTGTGCCTAAAATACGCAGAAAATGAATATCTGGCCTGAAAATTGCGATTGGAGGATATACCCAGATTGTGGGTATCGAGAATTGTGGGCTATACACTGCCCTTTTTTTCACACATTTTTTGGTTGAAAAATGTTCTGTCTCGTACTTCCATTCCGAGGCAGCAGCTAAGCTAGTTTGTGCCTCGAATACACAGAAACAGAATATCTGGCCTGAGAAGTGCGATTGGAGGATATACCCAGATTGTGGGTATCGAGAATTGTGGGCTATACACTGCCCTTTTTTTCACACATTTTTTGGTTGAAAAATAATCTGTCTCGTACTTCCATTCCGAGGCAGCAGCTAAGCTAGTTTGTGCCTCGAATACACAGAAACAGAATATCTGGCCTGAGAAGTGCGATTGGAGGATATACCCAGATTGTGGGCATCGAAACATCGAAATTGGAGGATATACCCAGATTGTGGGTATCGAGAATTGTGGGCTATACACTGCCCTTTATTTCACACTTTTTTTGGTTGAAAAATTTTCGGTGTCCTACTTCCATTCCGAGGCAGCAGCTACGCTAGTTTGTGCCTCGAATACACAGAAACAGAATATCTGGCCTGAGAAGTGCGATTGGAGGATATACCCAGATTGTGGGCATCGAGAATTGTGGGCTATACACTGCCCTTTTTTTCACACATTTTTTGGTTGAAAAATTTTCCGTCTCCTACTTCCATTCCGAGGCAGCAGCTAAGCTAGTTTTTGCCTCGAATACACAGAAACCGAATATCTGGCCTGAGAAGTGCGTTTGGAGGATATACCCAGATTGTGGGTATCGAGAATTGTGGGCTATACACTGCCCTTTTTTTCACACATTTTTTGGTTGAAAAATTTTCTGTCTCCTACTTCCATTCAGAGGCAGCAGCTAAGCTAGTTTGTGCCTCGAATACACAGAAACAGAATATCTGGCCTGAGAAGTGCGATTGGAGGATATACCCAGATTGTGGGCATCGAAACATCGAAATTGGAGGATATACCCAGATTGTGGGTATCGAGAATTGTGGGCTATACACTGCCCTTTATTTCACACTTTTTTTGGTTGAAAAATTTTCGGTGTCCTACTTCCATTCCGAGGCAGCAGCTACGCTAGTTTGTGCCTCGAATACACAGAAACAGAATATCTGGCCTGAGAAGTGCGATTGGAGGATATACCCAGATTGTGGGCATCGAGAATTGTGGGCTATACACTGCCCTTTTTTTCACACATTTTTTGGTTGAAAAATTTTCCGTCTCCTACTTCCATTCCGAGGCAGCAGCTAAGCTAGTTTTTGCCTCGAATACACAGAAACAGAATATCTGGCCTGAGAAGTGCGATTGGAGGATATACCCAGATTGTGGGCATCGAGAATTGTGGGCTATACACTGCCCTTTTTTTCACACATTTTTTGGTTGAAAAATTTTCCGTCTCCTACTTCCATTCCGAGGCAGCAGCTACGCTAGTTTGTGCCTCGAATACACAGAAACAGAATATCTGGCCTGAGAAGTGCGATTGGAGGATATACCCAGATTGTGGGCATCGAGAATTGTGGGCTATACACTGCCCTTTTTTTCACACATTTTTTGGTTGAAAAATTTTCCGTCTCCTACTTCCATTCCGAGGCAGCAGCTAAGCTAGTTTTTGCCTCGAATACACAGAAACCGAATATCTGGCCTGAGAAGTGCGATTGGAGGATATACCCAGATTGTGGGTATCGAGAATTGTGGGCTATACACTGCCCTTTTTTTCACACATTTTTTGGTTGAAAAATTTTCTGTCTCCTACTTCCATTCAGAGGCAGCAGCTAAGCTAGTTTATGCCTCGAATACACAGAACCAGAATATCTGGCCTGAGAAGTGCGATTGGAGGATATACCCAGATTGTGGGTATCGAGAATTGTGGGCTATACACTGCCCTTTTTTTCACACATTTTTTGGTTGAAAAATTTTCTGTCTCCTACTTCCATTCCGAGGCAGCAGCTAAGCTAGTTTGTGCCTCGAATACGCAGAAACAGAATATCTGGCCTGAGAAGTGCGATTATAGGATATACCCAGATTGTGGGTATCAAGAAATGTGGGCTATACACTGCCCTTTTTTTCACACATTTTTTGGTTGAAAAATTTTCTGTCTCCTACTTCCATTCCGAGGCAGCAGCTAAGCTAGTTTATGCCTCGAATACACAGAACCAGAATATCTGGCCTGAGAAGTGCGATTGGAGGATATACCCAGATTGTGGGTATCGAGAATTGTGGGCTATACACTGCCCTTTTTTTCACACATTTTTTGGTTGATAAATTTTCTGTCTCCTACTTCCATTCCGAGGCAGCAGCTAAGCTAGTTTGTGCCTCGAATACGCAGAAACAGAATATCTGGCCTGAGAAGTGCGATTGGAGGATATACCCAGATTGTGGGTATCGAGAATTGTGGGCTATACACTGCCCTTTTTTTCACACATTTTTTGGTTGAAAAATTTTCTGTCTCCTACTTCCATTCCGAGGCAGCAGCTAAGCTAGTTTGTGCCTCGAATACACAGAAACAGAATGTCTGGCCTGAGAAGTGCGATTGGAGGATATACCCAGATTGTGGGTATCGAGAATTGTGGGCTATACACTGCCCTTTTTTTCACACATTTTTTGGTTGAAAAATGTTCTGTCTCGTACTTCCATTCCGAGGCAGCAGCTAAGCTAGTTTGTGCCTCGAATACACAGAAACAGAATGTCTGGCCTGAGAAGTGCGATTGGAGGATATACCCAGATTGTGGGTATCGAGAATTGTGGGCTATACACTGCCCTTTTTTTCACACATTTTTTGGTTGAAAAATTTTCTGTCTCCTACTTCCATTCAGAGGCAGCAGCTAAGCTAGTTTATGCCTCGAATACACAGAACCAGAATATCTGGCCTGAGAAGTGCGATTGGAGGATATACCCAGATTGTGGGTATCGAGAATTGTGGGCTATACACTGCCCTTTTTTTCACACATTTTTTGGTTGAAAAATTTTCTGTCTCCTACTTCCATTCCGAGGCAGCAGCTAAGCTAGTTTGTGCCTCGAATACGCAGAAACAGAATATCTGGCCTGAGAAGTGCGATTATAGGATATACCCAGATTGTGGGTATCAAGAAATGTGGGCTATACACTGCCCTTTTTTTCACACATTTTTTGGTTGAAAAATTTTCTGTCTCCTACTTCCATTCCGAGGCAGCAGCTAAGCTAGTTTATGCCTCGAATACACAGAACCAGAATATCTGGCCTGAGAAGTGCGATTGGAGGATATACCCAGATTGTGGGTATCGAGAATTGTGGGCTATACACTGCCCTTTTTTTCACACATTTTTTGGTTGATAAATTTTCTGTCTCCTACTTCCATTCCGAGGCAGCAGCTAAGCTAGTTTGTGCCTCGAATACGCAGAAACAGAATATCTGGCCTGAGAAGTGCGATTGGAGGATATACCCAGATTGTGGGTATCGAGATTTGTGGGCTATACACTGCCCTTTTTTTCACACATTTTTTGGTTGAAAAATTTTCTGTCTCCTACTTCCATTCCGAGGCAGCAGCTAAGCTAGTTTGTGCCTCGAATACACAGAAACAGAATGTCTGGCCTGAGAAGTGCGATTGGAGGATATACCCAGATTGTGGGTATCGAGAATTGTGGGCTATACACTGCCCTTTTTTTCACACATTTTTTGGTTGAAAAATGTTCTGTCTCGTACTTCCATTCCGAGGCAGCAGCTAAGCTAGTTTGTGCCTCGAATACACAGAAACAGAATGTCTGGCCTGAGAAGTGCGATTGGAGGATATACCCAGATTGTGGGTATCGAGAATTGTGGGCTATACACTGCCCTTTTTTTCACACATTTTTTGGTTGAAAAATGTTCTGTCTCGTACTTCCATTCCGAGGCAGCAGCTACGCTAGTTTGTGCCTCGAATACACAGAAACAGAATATCTGGCCTGAGAAGTGCGATTGGAGGATATACCCAGATTGTGGGCATCGAGAATTGTGGGCTATACACTGCCCTTTTTTTCACACATTTTTTGGTTGAAAAATTTTCTGTCTCCTACTTCCATTCAGAGGCAGCAGCTAAGCTAGTTTGTGCCTCGAATACACAGAAACAGAATATCTGGCCTGAGAAGTGCGATTGGAGGATATACCCAGATTGTGGGCATCGAAACATCGAAATTGGAGGATATACCCAGATTGTGGGCATCGAGAATTGTGGGCTATACACTGCCCTTTATTTCACACTTTTTTTGGTTGAAAAATTTTCCGTCTCCTACTTCCATTCCGAGGCAGCAGCTAAGCTAGTTTTTGCCTCGAATACACAGAAACCGAATATCTGGCCTGAGAAGTGCGATTGGAGGATATACCCAGATTGTGGGTATCGAGAATTGTGGGCTATACACTGCCCTTTTTTTCACACATTTTTTGGCTGAAAACTTTTCTGTCTCCTACTTCCATTCCGAGGCAGCAGCTACGCTAGTTTGTGCCTCGAATACACAGAAACAGAATATCTGGCCTGAGAAGTGCGATTGGAGGATATACCCAGATTGTGGGCATCGAGAATTGTGGGCTGCCCTTTTTTTCACACATTTTTTGGTTGAAAAATTTTCCGTCTCCTACTTCCATTCCGAGGCAGCAGCTACGCTAGTTTGTGGCTCGAATACACAGAAACAGAATATCTGGCCTGAGAAGTGCGATTGGAGGATATACCCAGATTGTGGGCACCGAAACATCGAAATTGGAGGATATACCCAGATTGTGGGCATCGAGAATTGTGGGCTATACACTGCCCTTTTTTTCACACATTTTTTGGTTGAAAAATTTTCCGTCTCCTACTTCCATTCCGAGGCAGCAGCTACGCTAGTTTGTGGCTCGAATACACAGAAACAGAATATCTGGCCTGAGAAGTGCGATTGGAGGATATACCCAGATTGTGGGCACCGAAACATCGAAATTGGAGGATATACCCAGATTGTGGGCATCGAGAATTGTGGGCTATACACTGCCCTTTTTTTCACACATTTTTTGGTTGAAAAATTTTCCGTCTCCTACTTCCATTCCGAGGCAGCAGCTACGCTAGTTTGTGCCTCGAATACACAGAAACAGAATATCTGGCCTGAGAAGTGCGATTGGAGGATATACTCAGATTGTGGGCATCGAGAATTGTGGGCTATACACTGCCCTTTTTTTCACACATTTTTTGGTTGAAAAATTTTCCGTCTCCTACTTCCATTCCGAGGCAGCAGCTACGCTAGTTTGTGCCTCGAATACACAGAAACAGAATATCTGGCCTGAGAAGTGCGATTGGAGGATATACCCAGATTGTGGGCATCGAGAATTGTGGGCTATACACTGCCCTTTTTTTCACACATTTTTTGGTTGAAAAATTTTCCGTCTCCTACTTCCATTCCGAGGCAGCAGCTAAGCTAGTTTTTGCCTCGAATACACAGAAACCGAATATCTGGCCTGAGAAGTGCGATTGGAGGATATACCCAGATTGTGGGTATCGAGAATTGTGGGCTATACACTGCCCTTTTTTTCACACATTTTTTGGTTGAAAAATTTTCTGTCTCCTACTTCCATTCAGAGGCAGCAGCTAAGCTAGTTTATGCCTCGAATACACAGAACCAGAATATCTGGCCTGAGAAGTGCGATTGGAGGATATACCCAGATTGTGGGTTTCGAGAATTGTGGGCTATACACTGCCCTTTTTTTCACACATTTTTTGGTTGAAAAATTTTCCGTCTCCTACTTCCATTCCGAGGCAGCAGCTAAGCTAGTTTTTGCCTCGAATACACAGAAACCGAATATCTGGCCTGAGAAGTGCGATTGGAGGATATACCCAGATTGTGGGTATCGAGAATTGTGGGCTATACACTGCCCTTTTTTTCACACATTTTTTGGTTGAAAAATTTTCTGTCTCCTACTTCCATTCAGAGGCAGCAGCTAAGCTAGTTTGTGCCTCGAATACACAGAAACAGAATATCTGGCCTGAGAAGTGCGATTGGAGGATATACCCAGATTGTGGGCATCGAAACATCGAAATTGGAGGATATACCCAGATTGTGGGTATCGAGAATTGTGGGCTATACACTGCCCTTTTTTTCACACATTTTTTGGCTGAAAAATTTTCCGTCTCCTACTTCCATTCCGAGGCAGCAGCTAAGCTAGTTTTTGCCTCGAATACACAGAAACAGAATATCTGGCCTGAGAAGTGCGATTGGAGGATATACCCAGATTGTGGGTATCGAGAATTGTGGGCTATACACTGCCCTTTTTTTCACACATTTTTTGGTTGAAAAATTTTCTGTCTCCTACTTCCATTCCGAGGCAGCAGCTAAGCTAGTTTGTGCCTCGAATACACAGAAACAGAATGTCTGGCCTGAGAAGTGCGATTGGAGGATATACCCAGATTGTGGGTATCGAGAATTGTGGGCTATACACTGCCCTTTTTTTCACACATTTTTTGGTTGAAAAATGTTCTGTCTCGTACTTCCATTCCGAGGCAGCAGCTAAGCTAGTTTGTGCCTCGAATACACAGAAACAGAATGTCTGGCCTGAGAAGTGCGATTGGAGGATATACCCAGATTGTGGGTATCGAGAATTGTGGGCTATACACTGCCCTTTTTTTCACACATTTTTTGGTTGAAAAATTTTCTGTCTCCTACTTCCATTCAGAGGCAGCAGCTAAGCTAGTTTATGCCTCGAATACACAGAACCAGAATATCTGGCCTGAGAAGTGCGATTGGAGGATATACCCAGATTGTGGGTATCGAGAATTGTGGGCTATACACTGCCCTTTTTTTCACACATTTTTTGGTTGAAAAATTTTCTGTCTCCTACTTCCATTCCGAGGCAGCAGCTAAGCTAGTTTGTGCCTCGAATACGCAGAAACAGAATATCTGGCCTGAGAAGTGCGATTATAGGATATACCCAGATTGTGGGTATCAAGAAATGTGGGCTATACACTGCCCTTTTTTTCACACATTTTTTGGTTGAAAAATTTTCTGTCTCCTACTTCCATTCCGAGGCAGCAGCTAAGCTAGTTTATGCCTCGAATACACAGAACCAGAATATCTGGCCTGAGAAGTGCGATTGGAGGATATACCCAGATTGTGGGTATCGAGAATTGTGGGCTATACACTGCCCTTTTTTTCACACATTTTTTGGTTGATAAATTTTCTGTCTCCTACTTCCATTCCGAGGCAGCAGCTAAGCTAGTTTGTGCCTCGAATACGCAGAAACAGAATATCTGGCCTGAGAAGTGCGATTGGAGGATATACCCAGATTGTGGGTATCGAGAATTGTGGGCTATACACTGCCCTTTTTTTCACACATTTTTTGGTTGAAAAATTTTCTGTCTCCTACTTCCATTCCGAGGCAGCAGCTAAGCTAGTTTGTGCCTCGAATACACAGAAACAGAATGTCTGGCCTGAGAAGTGCGATTGGAGGATATACCCAGATTGTGGGTATCGAGAATTGTGGGCTATACACTGCCCTTTTTTTCACACATTTTTTGGTTGAAAAATGTTCTGTCTCGTACTTCCATTCCGAGGCAGCAGCTAAGCTAGTTTGTGCCTCGAATACACAGAAACAGAATGTCTGGCCTGAGAAGTGCGATTGGAGGATATACCCAGATTGTGGGTATCGAGAATTGTGGGCTATACACTGCCCTTTTTTTCACACATTTTTTGGTTGAAAAATGTTCTGTCTCGTACTTCCATTCCGAGGCAGCAGCTACGCTAGTTTGTGCCTCGAATACACAGAAACAGAATATCTGGCCTGAGAAGTGCGATTGGAGGATATACCCAGATTGTGGGCATCGAGAATTGTGGGCTATACACTGCCCTTTTTTTCACACATTTTTTGGTTGAAAAATTTTCTGTCTCCTACTTCCATTCAGAGGCAGCAGCTAAGCTAGTTTGTGCCTCGAATACACAGAAACAGAATATCTGGCCTGAGAAGTGCGATTGGAGGATATACCCAGATTGTGGGCATCGAAACATCGAAATTGGAGGATATACCCAGATTGTGGGCATCGAGAATTGTGGGCTATACACTGCCCTTTATTTCACACTTTTTTTGGTTGAAAAATTTTCCGTCTCCTACTTCCATTCCGAGGCAGCAGCTAAGCTAGTTTTTGCCTCGAATACACAGAAACCGAATATCTGGCCTGAGAAGTGCGATTGGAGGATATACCCAGATTGTGGGTATCGAGAATTGTGGGCTATACACTGCCCTTTTTTTCACACATTTTTTGGCTGAAAACTTTTCTGTCTCCTACTTCCATTCCGAGGCAGCAGCTACGCTAGTTTGTGCCTCGAATACACAGAAACAGAATATCTGGCCTGAGAAGTGCGATTGGAGGATATACCCAGATTGTGGGCATCGAGAATTGTGGGCTGCCCTTTTTTTCACACATTTTTTGGTTGAAAAATTTTCCGTCTCCTACTTCCATTCCGAGGCAGCAGCTACGCTAGTTTGTGGCTCGAATACACAGAAACAGAATATCTGGCCTGAGAAGTGCGATTGGAGGATATACCCAGATTGTGGGCACCGAAACATCGAAATTGGAGGATATACCCAGATTGTGGGCATCGAGAATTGTGGGCTATACACTGCCCTTTTTTTCACACATTTTTTGGTTGAAAAATTTTCTGTCTCCTACTTCCATTCAGAGGCAGCAGCTAAGCTAGTTTATGCCTCGAATACACAGAACCAGAATATCTGGCCTGAGAAGTGCGATTGGAGGATATACCCAGATTGTGGGTTTCGAGAATTGTGGGCTATACACTGCCCTTTTTTTCACACATTTTTTGGTTGAAAAATTTTCCGTCTCCTACTTCCATTCCGAGGCAGCAGCTAAGCTAGTTTTTGCCTCGAATACACAGAAACCGAATATCTGGCCTGAGAAGTGCGATTGGAGGATATACCCAGATTGTGGGTATCGAGAATTGTGGGCTATACACTGCCCTTTTTTTCACACATTTTTTGGTTGAAAAATTTTCTGTCTCCTACTTCCATTCAGAGGCAGCAGCTAAGCTAGTTTGTGCCTCGAATACACAGAAACAGAATATCTGGCCTGAGAAGTGCGATTGGAGGATATACCCAGATTGTGGGCATCGAAACATCGAAATTGGAGGATATACCCAGATTGTGGGTATCGAGAATTGTGGGCTATACACTGCCCTTTTTTTCACACATTTTTTGGCTGAAAAATTTTCCGTCTCCTACTTCCATTCCGAGGCAGCAGCTAAGCTAGTTTTTGCCTCGAATACACAGAAACAGAATATCTGGCCTGAGAAGTGCGATTGGAGGATATACCCAGATTGTGGGCATCGCGAATTGTGGGCTATACACTGCCCTTTTTTTCACACATTTTTTGGTTGAAAAATTTTCTGTCTCCTACTTCCATTCAGAGGCAGCAGCTAAGCTAGTTTGTGCCTCGAATACGCAGAAACAGAATATCTGGCCTGAGAAGTGCGATTATAGGATATACCCAGATTGTGGGTATCAAGAAATGTGGGCTATACACTGCCCTTTTTTTCACACATTTTTTGGTTGAAAAATTTTCTGTCTCCTACTTCCATTCCGAGGCAGCAGCTAAGCTAGTTTTTGCCTCGAATACACAGAAACCGAATATCTGGCCTGAGAAGTGCGATTGGAGGATATACCCAGATTGTGGGTATCGAGAATTGTGGGCTATACACTGCCCTTTTTTTCACACATTTTTTGGCTGAAAACTTTTCTGTCTCCTACTTCCATTCCGAGGCAGCAGCTACGCTAGTTTGTGCCTCGAATACACAGAAACAGAATATCTGGCCTGAGAAGTGCGATTGGAGGATATACCCAGATTGTGGGCATCGAGAATTGTGGGCTATACACTGCCCTTTTTTTCACACATTTTTTGGTTGAAAAATTTTCCGTCTCCTACTTCCATTCCGAGGCAGCAGCTACGCTAGTTTGTGGCTCGAATACACAGAAACAGAATATCTGGCCTGAGAAGTGCGATTGGAGGATATACCCAGATTGTGGGCATCGAAACATCGAAATTGGAGGATATACCCAGATTGTGGGTATCGAGAATTGTGGGCTATACACTGCCCTTTTTTTCACACATTTTTTGGTTGAAAAATTTTCTGTCTCCTACTTCCATTCAGAGGCAGCAGCTAAGCTAGTTTGTGCCTCGAATACACAGAAACAGAATATCTGGCCTGAGAAGTGCGATTGGAGGATATACCCAGATTGTGGGCATCGAAACATCGAAATTGGAGGATATACCCAGATTGTGGGCATCGAGAATTGTGGGCTATACACTGCCCTTTATTTCACACATTTTTTGGTTGAAAAATTTTCTGTCTCCTACTTCCATTCCGAGGCAGCAGCTACGCTAGTTTGTGCCTCGAATACACAGAAACAGAATGTCTGGCCTGAGAAGTGCGATTGGAGGATATACCCAGATTGTGGGTATCAAGAATTGTGGGCTATACACTGCCCAATTTTTCACATTTTTTGGTTGAAAAATTTTCTGTCTCCTACTTCCATTCCGAGGCAGCAGCTAAGCTAGATTGTGCCTCGAATACGCAGAAACAGAATATCTATCCTTAGAAATGCGATTGGAGGATATACCCAGATTGTGGGTATCAAGAATTGTGGGCTATACACTGCCCTCTTTTTCACACATTTTTTGGTTGAAAAATTTTCTGTCTCCTACTTCCATTCCGAGGCAGCAGCTAAGCTAGATTGTGCCTCGAATACGCAGAAACAGAATATCTATCCTTAGAAATGCGATTGGAGGATATACCCAGATTGTGGGTATCAAGAATTGTGGGCTATACACTGCCCTTTTTTTCACACATTTTTTGGTTGAAAAATTTTCCGTCTCCTACTTCCATTCCGAGGCAGCAGCTACGCTAGTTTGTGGCTCGAATACACAGAAACAGAATATCTGGCCTGAGAAGTGCGATTGGAGGATATACCCAGATTGTGGGTATCGAGAATTGTGGGCTATACACTGCCCTTTTTTTCACACATTTTTTGGTTGAAAAATTTTCTGTCTCCTACTTCCATTCCGAGGCAGCAGCTAAGCTAGTTTGTGCCTCGAATACACAGAAACAGAATATCTGGCCTGAGAAGTGCGATTGGAGGATATACCCAGATTGTGGGTATCGAGAATTGTGGGCTATACACTGCCCTTTTTTTCACACATTTTTTGGTTGAAAAATGTTCTGTCTCGTACTTCCATTCCGAGGCAGCAGCTAAGCTAGTTTGTGCCTCGAATACGCAGAAACAGAATATCTGGCCTGAGAAGTGCGATTGGAGGATATACCCAGATTGTGGGTATCGAGAATTGTGGGCTAAGCACTGTTGTAGTAAAATCAAGTATCCTTTTATGTGGTTGTTTTGGTAATTTCAAACATAGCGAGATCCTTTCATTAACTTCCTACGTTCCACTAGCCTCAGTTTGGCCTTAACCTGCATCGTACCCAATGAATAAAGTCCAATTCATTTAAACAGTTTATTTATCTGAATATTTGCGAAAGTACTTCAAATACAGCCAACCGCTATGGATCTAATTCGCTCCTTACTTCCTGATTGGATAGCTTCTGCAATTCCCCCGCCAGCTCCACAAAAACCAGGGTTCTCTAATTAAATCTATTTACATCCCGCATCGATTTCATCTAGCGGATAATCCCAATTTCAATATACACATCCGAAATCCTCGAAAATCCTTAATGCCCCTACTAACCCCTCTTACACAAAGCAGCAGCAGCAGCACTGTGTCAGCCCTCAAAATGTGGTTTGGATATTGATTCCCCTAAGCGCATGAATAGATCCTTTTTATCATTTCCGCACGCTTGAAATCACAACGTGGTGCGTGAAATGTCCTTGTTCCTCGTATCAAACACTCGAATCGTTATTATCCTCATTCAGTGGGATTGTCCTGTCCATCCATGTTATTACTCTATTAGATCAGAAATTCCCTTTGCCTATCTGTATTCGTATCTTCCAAGGATTGAACGCAAATTGACATTCCTAGAACATACACATATGAACATAGTCATTAGGCAATTCAGTGGATTGAATGTTTACAGATGCTGTCCTGCTTCCTTCACTGATGATACAACAATAATACTCACAAGAGGAGACAGGATATTTTCCAATTTCAATCTTCAAATTGTTTATTCAAACCAAATTGTTCTGCCACACGGACTCAACCGCCATTGAGTTACTGCGTAGCAAAAAAACCACAAACAGTAAACTGCTACTGCTGGTCCTTCGTATCCCCAAATTGGTAATCCTTGAGCGGATGTTTTTCGTCTGGACAAACTTGAATCCTAATAATTCCACCCTTTCGGTCGAACTATTGCCCGAAATGACACCCAACCATTCCCCATTGGTGTTCACACAAGCGAATACCACAGGATACAAGGAGCATTATCCTTCATACTTGTATACACTGTACGAAGTAAGACCAAACTTTAGTATTCTCGGTGCTCGGTGCCCCCTTAGTGCCAGAAGTGGAACTTGGACAATCCACCACCCAAAGCAGAAGAGAAAAGAAAAGAGATTACAGTGACTGGGATGGAATTTTGTGGTTTATCGGTTTTGACTGGCTGGATCCTCTGCAAAAAGGATACGAAAAATCTTTTGCAAAGAACTTGAACAATTTTTTTTTCCCCTTTTTTTTGTTATTAAATCGAATGAACATGAATGTAAGCGGGAGTGGATTCTCACAGGGAAGTTGTCACCAGAACATGACAAAACTGGTGTGTACAGTAATCGAAAGGACGAACAGGGGGTGATGATAATAAATCAACATCATCATGGGTAACACACATCCACACACAAGCTCTTAATGTATGTTTAAAATAATTTATTCGATTATTTTCGTACAAAATAAAATCCACATACGCCACAGTAACGTTCGCTGTTGTGTGTCGCATGTATGGAAAGACGCCAAGGATGCGAAGGATATTTTTGCATTTGATGAAAACTTTTCGAACCACAAAGCAAGACAAATGTGTGATTTGATATTCCTGAAAATGTGTGCTCCGTAGAAATTCTCTGCGGTTTTACATACATACACGCATGACGCTGGTGGGCTTGGAGGAGTTGGAGGTCCTGACATGGTTACATGGATTGTAAATAAATTGTTTTGGGGTTCTGGAATTTTAAGTGATCACATGGGGAGTGAAAAATCGTTTGATTAAATTTATGGGAAATTGTATTTTATACCCCTAGGAAGGGGAATTGAAATTGATTTTGTTGTGTCCTTTGCTCAACCCACTATTGGTGGGCTTTTTTTTTTTTTAATAACTTGGCCCTTTAATGGCCTCCATCACTGGTCGAGTCATTTTGATATTTCAGCTTGAATAGTTCCTCTGATTGGTAACACGCTCTGTCTGTGGTAGCAATTAGTGAACGTTGGGATACCTGGTAAAGCCTCGAATTCAATTTGAATTATTCCAGCGTGAAAATTCTGTTACGCGAATTGAAATGGTTTCAGCTTTTATTGGCGACCTGATACACTAGTAAATACACAGCTTGGGTAGCCTTTTGATGTTATTTTATTCCCCCAATTGTATGCAAGGACTCCATGGAAAGGTTTTGTGATGTAATTTGTTGGATTCCTTGAATTGCGAGGGTGTACTCTTAGTTCGTCCTTTAGGTACAACGATTACACAGCTAAAGATTTGAAAGCTAAACATCGCATCTGCTTCAAGTTTTTAAGCTAGCACAGGCTTTTTAGCAATAAAGTTCGAAAGGCATTTGCACTATCGGGGCTCCCAAATAGAGTCAATATAGCTATGAAGTCATGAAACTTGCCTCTGAGAATAGAATGGGATATCCACCTTCAGAAAATAGTCCTTACTCGACTTAACGATGTACGCATCATACTCCCAGCGCCTGGATACAAGATGAAGTAGGGTAACTGATCTGAAAGGGTGCAGAAGTAGAATTCCTTTCAGAGTCTTAAATGAAATGATAATGTGGTGCAGAGGGCACACTTCTTTAGAGACTCAGTTCAGAATTCAGAACCAGACTTATGCAGAAGAGAAGTGTAACGAAGTAGAGACTGCATAACATAACATTCGAACCTTAACTAGTACACATGTTTTTTTTTTGGCGGATCCAGATCCGTCTCTTCCAATAGGACCTACATCAAGACCTGTTCTGAAAGTCTAGAAAGTAAGGGAAAAGTCTATAAGTATCAGGTTGTTTCCATAAAGCAGGGTCAGTAAACTGGGATTTCTCCATCAACCATACCCGTAAAGATTGGGAACTGAGTTTCGGATTTGAGGTAGGTCATGCTTCAAGGGCACGCTCAAGTCGATATTATCCATCTGCTCATGTCATCTTCTAAAAGGAGGATCTCCCAGTTGTTTGGTTGACAGAGTTGTGGATATGACACGTCGTCGACGCTTCTAGGGTATGAAACTCGGTTCAAAGAGACACAAGTTTAGCCTTTTAAATCGGCGTCGGCACGTGTAATAGAAAGACAACAATTTTTAGTCCAAAAATTTACAAAAAAATTGATGACGCATACGCCACCGAACCAGATACGCACTTCCTGAATCTACGTTCTCAGTGCACAGTGGAAGTCAGACATTCTGATTTTCCGCATCATAAGTACGTAGGAACTTATCTGAGACCCTGCAGAGTGTATTGGAAAGAAAACATTTTTCAGTCGAAAAAAGATGAAAAATTTGGTTACGCATACGCCACCGACCCAGATACCCATATCCTGAATCTGCGCTACCTAGGCCAATGCAACCTTAACGGAAGCCTCGCCTAGGAACTTAGGGAACAGAGAAGCATGTCCGAGTCGTAACTGCTCACCTATTCTGTAGAATAGCGTTTTCCAAAGAAACAGTGCGTAAGCATAGGGAGACTTGGCATGCAGGAAACGACACAATCACTTGGCACTGCAGCACCAGTGAAGACTGTATCAACGTAAAAGTAGGCGGTCTGCGAGGACCTAAGTCTATTAGCTTCTCTAGATGTATGTGTTTTGGATATTGGGTCCTTTTTCTGCTATGCTGACAATGGGTTCAATTTGTAGATACATACTTACCTGCAAACTATTCTCTCTTCAAAAAGCGATGCTTAGAAGTACCGGCCCAAGTACGAATTCCTGTGGAATGAATCTGTTCCATGAACTGCTTTCGACTACTTTGAATGACATTTTTAAAGGATTTCTTACAAAAGCTGAAGGAACCGACAAGAGATAATCATTCTCCAGTAACTTTAGAGCTGTTGATTGCCAACTTCAGGGGCCTTCATTACTTTATTACAGACTCCAGGTGGTTCTAGGGAGAGTGAGAACAGGAAACAATTCTGTTTGTGTTATTACGGCATGGGGAATCTATGTAAGCCCTGAGCTTTTCATTTGGTTTTCTCTTTGCCATTTCAAACCACAATTCGCTGATTGGGGTCAAGCTTTGCAATCTTCTAAACTATTGATTGGTTCCCCTATCCTATCAAACTATCGAAAACCATATGCAACTGCCATTACTCTGTTACGCCTCTCAGAAATGTATGACATCCATTTGAAAATCAATTTCCCCCCACACACACTGACAAGAAAAAAAAAAAAAAAACCCATGAAACCGAAACAATAATGTTTCCATTCAAAATGTCATCTCAAACCTCAAAATCCATCTTCCTAAGGTTGCCAGCTTTTCAAAAAACGAAAAAACGAAAAAAACAATCCACCACTCAGAAGATATCCCAAACCGCCATCATACAGAGCTTAATGTCAATCTCCTGCTGGTACTGCTGATGCTGCCAACCGTATTCCTTCCTTCAAAATAACAAAAGGACCTGCTATTCGACTTATATGTCGACATGAGTCCTTGATTAAATTTTAGAGACCATCGACGAGGACGACGTTGTCGCCGTCGCCGTCGCCGACACCACAGCCCATCATCGTTACACCTACCCTACTACCGTGCCTCTCAGTCATTTGGTATTCTCCTTGGTTAGGACTGTCGTTTCAGTTCCTTTTTTTTTGTGTGTGTGTCGTTGCTCTGCTTTTCTTTGTTGCGTTCTTCCTGCGTGTGACCGAGAGAAGAATTTAATTTATTTCACTGCTTCCCTGGCTCTTGGTAGTGAATCCTTTTTTAATGGAATTTCAATGCCTCCTCCGTGTGTGCGCCAATACCAACCAACCGTCACACGGTTTGTTATCTTTTCCCTGCGAGATATTCCATAGGCGATGGCATTGAGAGTCGAATTCAATTGAATCGAATTCCAATGTTATACGCTTGTCGTTTTTTTTTGACGTCGTCGCGTACAAACGAGGATAGTCGCTGTCGTTGTCGTCCCTGACAAAAGGACATAAGCGTTACTCAAAAAAAAACCCCAAAAAGGAAAATGTTTGATTTTTGATTGGCACTTTTGGGTTGGCATACATATATACCCACTGAGTGTGGGGCAATTTTACTGTCACACAAAGGTTACCCAGATTAGTTGCTTCTCAATCGGCTTAGGGGATGTACTTTGTATCATGTCTGGGCGAGAGGAAGTGCTTTAAAATTAAAGAACAACATCCCCGGTGTCCTGGAAAAACTGCAAAAAAAAAAAAGTGACAGGTTACTACGCGTAGAAAAATAATTTATAAATGTCACTGCCATACTGTGCGCTATCCTTTCAATCATTGCCTGACACCCACCACTCTCCTGCCAGGGAAGAGATCAGGAAAAAAGTGTGAGACCAAACCAAAGTGATTACGACGGAACGCAGAAGGTCAGCATTTTCCTCAGACAAGTTTATCTCTCTCGTCATCTTGGATGTGCATGCCTGTGGGATGTTAACAGAGGAAACCAAGATATATAGGGACATTCCAGCATGTTTGTGACCCTCTTTCGATATGTATCTTAGGGGGCGAGTGTGAGGGGTTAAATTGCAACCATAACTCACATGGTGAACCCCGGAAAGGGGGGTTGGAAGATATGTGGGCATGACAAATATCGGATACAGGCGGTTTTGTTATTGTCGTAAAGATGGGTCCAGTTTTAAGGGAAATTTATGACAGAAGGGGAGGTCATGAGAGCCACAACTATTGACAGAAGACGTGTTTATCATTTCCTAAGTACATACGTCGTAAATAGCAGACGTGATGCATAATCGATGGATAGATTCGGGATGCTTTAACGCTTAAAGTGTGGTCAATTTGTATCCTTGTATCTACACTGTGATGTTTTTATTTTGAAACTAAATTTGGAAGCAGAAATGGTTTGGAGTAACGGAAGGCACCCTAATGGTAGGGAGACATATCCATCCATCGATCTGTTTTAATATTCATCACCTTATCGGTGACATATTTCAGAGAAAGGATGCATGTTCTTCATCTCCTTAATTGAGAGGCCATTTCATCCCTTAAACAGGAACATTGAAGCACTCCAGCGCTAAAGACTATAAGCCAAAAAGTCCCTCATCGTTTTTGCAAAAAGAGGGATGGTCGACCTGCAAAATCTATGTAAAGCCCAACACGCCTACCTGAAAGTATATCAAGGAGAGGAAAGCTCACTCCATAGTGTGATGAAGGATATCTGAATTCCCAAGAATACACTATGCCAGCGATCCTTGTCATTGAGGGAGTTGTCCAAAAATTGATTCTACCAGATTTGACAGAATCATAAACTCGAATATCGGACCAAATTCTGCAAGGAAAACGACATCAAAATGCAATCCCAGGAGATGAATCTGTGTCTCAATCCCATTCCCAAGCCATGCAGAGTGAAGGTGTACCCTACGATCAAGGTATCACAGTCCAAACAGATGGCACAAAAATCGAGATTGGTACTGGAACAGGTTTTAAACGAAAGCACTGCAGAAACAGGAATCAGTCAGATTGGGAGGAGCTGGCAGCAGAAGAAGCTGCTAGATGCATGGAAGACAGTCACCTTCCTCTGTCGGATATAACCATCTTCGATGACAGTGAATCAGCTTTAAACGCGATGCACTGACCGTCTTGGGCACCACTCGGCCAAACTCTACTGGGTTCTCGGATATAGAAATATTCACGGTAACGACAAGGCAGGCGTTTTGCCAAGAATGGAGCTGGAAAACACACCAATAGTAGCTCCAGTTGGAACATTGTGTAGCATTATTCATTGGATAGTAGAGAAAGAGCCCAAGTGGTCCTAGTTATCTAGAGAGGACCCCTCGAACGTTATGTCCGAAATTAGACCAAAAGAATACAAAGAGCCTTCTGGCATTAAATCGATCCTCAGTCCGAAACTTAACTGAAATAATCACAGGATATTGCGTAATCGGAGCCATGCGTCGTAAATTGAGGGTAGATTCCAACTATTATGAAGAAAGGGAGGCCATTGGGCCGGTTAGGATCCAGTCTATCCTATCGGATCTCCTCCACTTCATTCAGAGTACCTACTGGTGTTCAAAAGTCTCCGAAAGGACGTGATGATTTCTCCGTCACACACCTCCTTCATAACCTAACCCAACCGTATCTCCTTAATTTTGAATGATCGCGACTACAATTCGTGCTTTCTGAAATCCCCACCTCTTTCCCATGAACACCCAATGCAATTTCCTTGATTAATTTTTAAGCAACTCCTAAAGGATCCCTCTCACCATAGTTGTCGCTATACTTCAAACAAAGTGAACGCATTATGTGTCATAAATCCTCGGTAAAAGTACTCCATTCCACCCACGTGACTACAGCGATATCCACTCTACGTGAGTCCTGCTACTACTGGTATCCAACCATTGGTCGTGATGCACGACCAGATCAACAAAACCGCATAAAGCAATATTATCTCAAGAAATCCACAGCTACCACTTTATTCCGGATGATGGTCGTAATAGCCAACTGATATGGGGGTTCACTCGAGACGCAAATGGGATGGGATGGTATGGGCGGATTCTCAAGGACGAAACCTGCTGCGTCCTGCGTTCTCTACTTTCTTTCTTCATTTTTTTTCTTTTTTTTTATTGCGATGTGAGCTATGGTTTTAGAAAAATCGTGACAGCATTACTACGATGGGGATTTGTGTGACATTGCGTTTCGGGTGATACTGCGTAGCATATCTTTACTTTTAATTTAATTGAAAATGTCGCGCAATGAATGTGGATTCTGTTCTATTACTGGGGTCTTCTACTCTGTGTTTTCCTTCTTCTGTGCATAAATACAATTATCTGCGTTAAGCTATGTACAAACAATTTTGCTTGGGAGTGACAGTGTGTTTATTTTGACAGGGCCTGGCCTGGAGGACAGTGTTTGCTTGGATATTTTAAAGGGTTTGGGAAACATGCCGGCGGACGATAAAATATAAATTTTTCGGCAGAATTAGTATGTAAATCCAGTTATGTTAATTTTTATTCGAAGCAAATGGAATGAATTGCGATTATTTTAATTTTTATGGTCCAATTTGCAAAAAGCCCTTTATTTGCAGTCGGAAACTGTATGGAAAAATAGGTTATTCATACGCCACCGAACCAGACACGCACATTCTGAATCGACATCCTTGTTGCACAATGAATGTCAGATATTCTGATTCTGTGCATCCTAGGCACATACGAGCTTAACTGAGACCTCGCCAAGCGTATTGGAAGAGTCAAATTTTCACTCCAAAAATGTATGAAAAAATTAGTTACGCATACGCCACCGAACCCAATAAGCACATCCTGACTTTTACTAGTGAGGAACTAATATGGCTGTGAAAATGCAGCCTTATGGTACTCCTTTCTTCGTAGATGTATTGAATAAGGTCTTGATCGGTTTTTATTGTACGAAGATGTGATGTTTTCAGACCATATGATGAATTTTTTTTTGAGATTTTACATGTTGCACATCTAATATTGATTTTCTTTTTTCCTTTCAGGTAAGTGTCTCTTTGTACTACATACGTCAATGTATTGGTAAGAAAACTTGTTGTTTTGGTGGTCCTGTATCCAGGTAAAATAAGGATAATTTAGGTTAAACAAAAACACATATATTTGTAAAGGTGATAACTAGCCGTCATTGAAACAAGTGCAGGAGTCTTCTTTCATGATCCAAATTTATCCTAGATATAGATAAGGATGTCATTTAGCACTTGCTGAGACAAATGGATAATGGTTCTCCTTCTCATAAGGACAGGCACTATTTAGTTTTAAGAAAGTAGCTTGAATATCCATTCTTTTTCCACCAATCATCAGTCCCAAGCTTTACCCCGACATAATACTGCAACGTCATCCATATTTGGTTGATTGTAGGGATTAGAATAATTGGCAGTGTCTGACAAAATCACAAATTCGTTGATTGAATTCAGTCAGATACCCTCTGTTCATGAAAGAACATGTTGTTAAATACAGGAGCACGAAGGGTTTGATAGATTTGGTTCTTTCAAAGATGGTGTCTCTAGAAGTCTTGAAATGGTTGGCAATAGTGAATAAGTCAGACTTACTGGTCTGAAGGTGCTGCGGCTGAGTACTCATCCTTACAAATTCTTGGCATTAAACTCACTTGATGACAAATGCAGTCATAAAAAGCACATCAAAATTTCTCGAATATCCGCCATAGATTTTCTAATCCTCACATCCGAAAAATTTGTCTGCAGTCTTGAGTTGCTTTGTCTATTGAACTTAACAAACATTACGCTGTAAGTCCTTTGAGCTTATGTTGGCAACCTTATGTATGATCAAGGTCGAGGTTATTATAATCTTCAACCCTATGATTGCATGACATGTAGCTTCAACTCGATGGTAGTACTGGAAGGTACTGAGAAGTTCAACGTAAATGATTTCCTAACTAGTCTAGATCTATGGGGATTTATGAAGGCTGTCCCAGTCGAATCATTGTTTGGTTAAATAGCCTGTCCCTTGAAATCTAAGTGGTCTGAGGACAGAAATCGTTGGCTGGGATCATGAGAGCACGCCTCCCTATTGTGACAATAAGCGATATTTTTACTAGGGCTAGACTATTGGAGTGATTGGGGCATGACTTGGGCTAGATCTATTTCATGATAGAGCTGTGGTGCAGTTCGACCATAGTAGAGTAACATGTTGAGATTCACCTTCTATAGAGTTGACTCTATGGCCAGGCACCAAAATATTGCTGCTGAATCCTGAATGATGATGTCTCTCGCGGAAAGTCGCACAACGTCTTCTTGATTGCCATGATATTATACTAGACGCTACAAGGATTAGGAAAATGTAAGAACATCATAACCATACGGATAGCAATAATTTTCTTAGCTTCAGAGTGACAAGGGGTTTCATTTTTTAACGAATTTAGTAAGTTGCGTTCTCAACTTCGTTTTGGTTTCAAAACACTTCTCAGCTCTCAGAATTTTCTTCATGAAAATGTCAAGGATTGATTATCCGATTGCATATGAAGCTATTATCCGGACCCTTTTTTCTAAGAAGAAAGTTTATCCAAATACCAAAATTATTGAAAAAAAATTCAAAAAATTGCCTCTACATTGCCAATTTTTGGAAAAAAAAAGTAAATTATTAAATGAAGTCCTCCTACGTCAGAGAATGTCTCTAGTCACTTCTGTTTTTTTTTGTTACTTTTGAGAAGACGGCGGCATAAGAAAATGCGTAAGCACACAACATACCACAAATGTATGTTTATCCCTCTGGCTAAAAACGGCAAAAGAATGTTAATAAATTATGTCAACCATCGTTGCGCACCCACAAGGTCGTGAGAAAAAAACACACACAAATACCTTGGGCAACTGTCTTTTAGCGTTTTTTTCTTTCTTAAATTAATTAACAAATCAATTCGGAATAAAAGAATGCGTCTTTGAAAAATAACAATTATTCTCTTGACTCGTTTTGTTTTTTGGGTTCTGTCTCACTCAATTCGAATAAGTTTTTGATATATGAATTTATTTCGCTTCAGCTATAGATCATGTCTGAGTGAAACAATCAAAAATAAAATAAAATTTAAAAATATTTATAAATATACTTAGAGGAGCACCGGCATTTCTGACGAGGTATAAATATAAAATTGACTCATTCTACGATTCACCGAAGACACAGAATTCTTTGGCGAAAATATATTATTTTTAAAAATTTGTATATAAAAGTGCGAGACGACTAAAACGACTAAATGTGCTAAAAATGTTGACGAAAAAATTCTTTGTGTAAATTGAGAGCAAGTGAGAGTGCGAATTGTAAAGGTGAAGTTCATTGCTGGGTGCGTATGATTGTACAATGGAATGACATTGGCGGTGACAAGGTGAGGGATTTTTATTAATTTTTGAAAATTCCATGTGGGTGAGTGGCCAGAATGAGTGTTTGCTCGTATAGCCCAGAACTTGAAAGCCGTGGGTGAAAAGACGAACTAAAAATAAATGTCCTTGGGAGGAGTAACGTGATAAATGTTGTATTTTTGTTTTTTTGTTTTTGGAGATCAAGGAAATTACTTTCGTCCTAAGTCATCAAAGCAGAGATTTATTTTGAGAGAAAGATTCCTTTTTTTCTTGGAAAAGGACGTAGATAAACAGTGTCTATCGAAGGATGTTAATATTAATGTTTCCAGGGAGCAGCTTTTTGTTTTTATAGGGACTTTCAAACTGCTCTTTTGAACTTGCGAATAGCTAACGAACAAAACTTAGCTCCTGTGCGACCTTGTTGATGTTATGATGCTTTCAAGGCGTGTGCCTTCAACGTACGTCATCAATCCAACGTTTGACCAAAACGATTGTAATTTGGTACTCAAGGTAGATTAGCACCAGACACAAGGTCGAATTCGGTCGATTTTCTGTACCAGGGATAGTGGGCTCAACGGTGGTCGTACGGGCTTCTTTCTGACGTTACTTTCAAAGGGGTTTTTTAATAAGGACATAACAACTTTGTTTGAAAAAAAAACGCAGAATACTCGAGATACCAGGCTGAAATTTGTTTCAGGTATAATAGACACATTGAATTTTAGTGTGGAATTTCGATCTGGTTGTGGTGACCACCACGAGCACGTTGCAGTGATCGATTCTTTGGAGTTATTTTTCGCCACTCTTCCACACATATCGGTCAGAACATTGGCAATGCTGATTGCTTAAGTTATTGAGTTTATTTGGGTTTGAAGGTAGGCCAAGATCTTTACACAAAATTTGCCACAATATGAACTGAAAGATTCCCGATTCCTGTGAAAGACGTGGAATCGAGTGATTTGTCCCATTCCGAACAGAAGCACTTACGGTTGCGATATTTTCAGTACTTCGACCAGTGCGTTATCTCACTGACAGAGGAACCTTCTATAGTGAATATGTTGACTCGAATTTATCCAATATAGCACGCCCAGCCTGTCTGGTAGGACGATTACTTCGACCTAAAATTGGAGTAAGCTCTCTTCGAATTGTGCTCACCGACTCAGAAGTTTAGTAGTAATTTTGAATAATTTCTAAACGTTGCTCGCTCGTCAACTTCACCATGGTAAAAATGTCAACCTTGGCTGACATTTTGACGTTGAGAGTTCATACAAAAAGTTCATGGGTGTGTTTCTATTAAAGTACAAAATTGTTATGTCCCTATTGAAAACTGCGTCTGTTGATTGTGAACACGAAAATCGCCCCAGTTTCAGCAGGACATTCGAGTTCTCCCTATTTATGATTTCTGTGTCTTACTGGACACTGAATGTTGTCTAGGCACATTACGTCCCGACAAAGAAGTATGGAAATCTAACGCTATGAGCTCTTCAGGGATAAAGTGCTCTATTCCTCTGGTAATCTCGGATAACTTACAATGCGCTCGGATAATATGTTCTTGAATTCTGAGAAAATTGGACCTCTCCTTCCATGTACACACGTGTGAAAAAAAATGATATCCTTAATAAAATCGTCCTCCTCTGCGCTAAGTAGCACCAACTGCTACCTCTCGTTTAAGTAATAATCTATTTCACAGAAAACGAAGAAAGACCTGTGAAAACATTTGAGTATCCTTAGAAGTTGTAAATTGCAATTAAGTATAATTCCTTCTGTGTAATACTTTAACAAGATTTTGCTTACTAAGTTCCTTCGTTTGGTCTTCTTTGTTTGCTTCCGCCGACTGTAGTTTTTCAACTTCTCCTTGAATGGTGTAAACTGCTATGCCAAGGAGAATGACGAGCAAACTACTTTCTTTCCGCCTCTTCAACAAATGACCCTACTAACTCGAACGGAAGGAGCATAACAACGGCATCCCCATTATCACATTACTTAAAATGCACTCCTGTTACAGCACGAGGCTACTTGAAGGAAAGACTTGCCCGCACGAAACTCTCAAATAATCCATAATGCACAAGTGATGGAGATGAAAAATGGACGAGATTTTTTTTTTTCCCCATAATTTAAGGATACTCTCCAGTTGCCATCCACACAACAGGCGATTACAATGAGAAAATGTTAGTCAAAGGATCCAACTTTTTCTGTGGGCGCTTCATATCCAGTCCTGTAGAAAAAAAGAGCTCCTTAATTAAAATACAAAATGGGTCCTGGGCAGGAGTAATCACAGTCTCTCGCGCGCTTCAAGTTGCTAATCCATAGATACAGAGAAATCCAATCCGATTGAAGGATGCCAGTTATGCGCCCGTCGTCCTTGTTGTCGGTGAGATTTCAACATTGAACTTGAACGATGCAACTCTGTGTTGCTTTATCGATTTGCATGCAATGCCAACCTCCTGTGCGGAGGCGTGCATCAAGGACTTTAATTATGTTAGGAACTGTCATGGAAAAAGTGGAGCTTAGAACTGGAGGGTTTGATTGAAAACAGAAAAAGAAAAGTTTTCAATTTTATTGTTTGCGATTGTCTGGGTTTGCTTTAATTTTATTTCATATCTGATTTGGAGTTGTGTATCTATGCAGTTCTTTGTGTGGGGAGATCTGTTTAGTAGGTCAGAGGATATGAAGCATAAAAAAAAGAAAACAAACGACCGTAAATTGGTTAATGCTTGCCGGAAGATAGAGAAAAAGCGGTCTGGGATAATATCATTTTGTAGTTATTGTGTATAAACCAGTAGACGGGGTTAATTGTGTTGGCTTAAACAAAAGATGTGGATAAATGGATTCGGAGGAAGCACGTCAGCGCCCACTGGGTATAAGTTTGTGATATGTGCATTGTGTACACATACAATGAAAGTGTTTGAAATAAACTGAAGAGGATCTCTTCCCTAGAGGGACATTGCAACTGAATAGTCTTACTTACTCCCTTAGGCGGCTATACAGTCTGGGTTGGATCTGGGCCTCAACCAACCGCATCCAGCTGGGCACTTCTTGTAGGTTGAGGTGCTCTTCTACTTGTGAGCGTCACCTAAGGTGAGGTCTTTTTCTACTGCGTTCGGGTTAGAATCAAAAACTTTTCGAAACGGAGCGTATTGATGTCCGTTCACTCTACATCTCTATCTTAGACTACTGATCCAGACGACTTGCTCCATTTCGCTGTAGAATTCCTAGAGTTCGGTGTTCATTGTCCTCCTCCAAAGAATTGTACGTTCAAACCAACCAACCACTGACATTTTATTTCAATCAGATTTGTCGAGCGACACAGCTTTCGTGATACCTAGAACCACGTCAAATCAACTGGATGAGTGGGAACCATTTCTGTCCCAATTGTCAAGGGACATCTGTTCCCCATCACAATGGGTCTGAATTGACCCGAGTGTGTCGTTGTGAATCCATTTCACTCGCTTAGACACATTGCTAACCTAACTAACAACCAAAAAGGAACAATATCATCAGCCATTTGAAATGCCTCCTTGTTGATTCTCAGAACTTGAATATCCATCGATCTTTTGATAGTTAAACCAATAATTATCCAATTGCGGGAAGAAAGAAGCCTCTACCAACATTTTTAAAGGGGTAAAGGGAAAATCAAATATTGTACTGTCTTTGAAAACGAATATTGGACGTTTTTGTTAAGATTTACTCCTTCAAACACAAATGTTTATTGTCAAATCAGGATCTTTTTTTCTTGCAACCATGAACAACAGACGTGGCAATAGGCGTACAGATCCCATGAAAGTTGTTGAAAAACATAATTTTTGTTCACATTTTCGGGTGACCTTTGCATTCTGTTCCCTAGTGGATAAGATCCTTAGTTGAAGAAATGTACATGTCGTCTTTGACACTAGCACTACACATTGTACTATTGTCATTCAAGCTGTCATCTGTCTTTTGCTTCCGGAAAACTGAACTGAAGGGCTTCCGGTTTCTGTCTACATCTTGGTAACTATCTCCGATATATCAAAAACATCTTAAAATAGACTGAACTGACGGTCTTACATACATACATATGTTTGTGAAGAAGTGTTCGAATTTTCCTCTTTTTTTTTTCTCTTTCTTTTTACAAAATCTTATCCGGATTTATCCGAATAATTCTTTCACTGCCTGGGTATTTGTTAACTGTCGAACTTATTGAAGACACTTATCCGAGATTATCCAAGCCCTAGACTGTGCTTATTTGAAACGTACCCTTGCATAGTTTTTGCTAAAAATTTTTCCAGAACTCTCTGGTCTTTAACTTCCCACTCTTTTCTGGTCAGATGCCTTAGCTCGCATTAGTTTATCTGCACTAAACGCTCTCCTGGTATCGTTATAATTTCCAGGCCATTAGCAATGATAAAATCAAAGTCAGCACTTTCACACGCTATGATTCCCGGCGCGTGTGCATAACAAATAGCCCAGAGTAGCCCAGAAAATCAATCACAAAATCTATCTAATACTCCATACTTGTAAACACCATAAACAACACCATACCGTTTGCTCACTTTCTATCTCTTTTCATCAATATAAAATGTGTTTCGGTAATAAACACACCAACAGTCCTCGCGACGAAGATCCTTTCCCCTCTGTAATGCGCCTTCTTCAACATTTCATTGGCAATAAATTCCAAAATCTACCATCTGGCCCCTAACTCCAAATAGCATGATCCTGTCAAAGACGTCGACAGGAGTCACAAATAAAAACACTAATCAAGTGCTAAGAAGAAAAAGAAAAAAAAAAAAGAGAAAAAGAGAAAAAGAAACGAAACGAACTACACAAACGAATCAAAAAGAAATAAAGGAGGCAAGCAGAACAACAACATTTCCGCAACCATAAAACGCAACTTCTCCTCCATTTGACCTCCGAGATTTTCTTCGACACACAGTGTACGTGTACGCTCCTTGGAATCTCTCGCATTTATCTTGCTTTCGCTTCGCGTAGTTCTATGGCACGCAGAAGAGGAATACAAAATCGAATAACCAACAAGGATGTTCAAACACACGCCTCTGAGATTTTCATGTGTACAATGGCGACGACGACGCTCGAAAGGATGTATGGTGGATACATGCAGAAAATATGAAAACAAGGATACTGTGTGTTTCACACATGAGAAGAGGTCAACGTAACATGAGAAGTACAATTCTCCCATCGAATGGTGGAGTTCCAAGGACAACCACGGGAGGACTGAAGTCAAGAGTATTTCCACACGTGTCGGCTAATCCTGCAGAGAATTAGCTGTCCTTCATGGTGGTTGGTCCTTTCTTTTTTATTTTCGTTTTTGTTTCGCCTCTTAAAATTATGATAAGCAGTTCATAAAAGTCAGCAGCAGCTAACAATGTCCTATCGAAGCTGCCACTATAAGCCCCTACACTAGCCGTGAGCATCCTTGATGGCCAAGCTGTTGAATGCAAAATATTTTCATCGTCCTCATCGGTGGAGAACCCTCCACTAGTTCAATTCGCATTTATGAGAATTCTCTCCCCTCCACTCATCATCTCCTGCTGGTTGACTATTTCACAATACGAGTATATCCTTTCTTTGAAGTGGGTGTGTGTATGGGAGGCATGTAGTATGTATGGGTGTATATAGTTTTGCTCGAAGCCCTTAAGGCAGAGTGCTACAGCGCACTCTCTGTGTGCGAATTAAACAGATATCCTCTGCCATTTAGGGCTCTATTGTATGCGATGATGGGTGCTGTAGTGGTGGTGGTAAGTTCTAGTGTGTGGCACTTGTTACAGGACCTTGTCTCCACACCAACACTGTGTGCCCTTGATATTTTATTCTTATATCCCGATTCGTGTATGCAATGGGGAAAGCTACCATTTTCAATGATATCGCCACTGGTATTGGTAAGCCTTTACCGCAAAACTGTGGCTGGTAGATAAAACCACTGTGTCCTGTTATCATTGAAATATGCACGAGGACATTGTTTATTTGCGCCACAAGCAAACATGCCTGTCATCCTTGATCAAAGTCGGAAGGACAAGCAAACACCCGCGTACAGCTAGCGATAATGATTTTTCATATTTTAATAGTTGTAATGAAAATTTAATAAAAAAAATATCCTTTCGTTGTGCCAGGAATTATCCTTATAGAATTATGTTGCCATTGCTATTATTCTAACCGTTTTTCACGTCGGCATTGGCGTAGGACCCCCTAAGCAAAATAAAATTATATTTTGGATTTTTTTTTTTGCCTTTCTTTTCTTCGTCATCGCCTCTCGCATTCAAGGACATACCGAATTAATGGGGAAGGACGACTGACTGCCACGACAAAGAGAGAAATAATAGAATGATTTTGATTCTTTTTTTTTTCTTTTTCCTTTGGAAGGACGACGGCAGTTGATGCTGGTAGCATTTACAGACGGAAATGGTAATTTCTTTCACATTTTCACACAAATACGAGTGTGTACACACACAGAGGCACACGCAGTCGTCCTGGTCGAAGTAGGTACTATGTAGTATGGTAGGTCGGTCGTTCTAACGGAGTTTTTCTTCTATGGTGAGTTTAATTGTTTAGAAGTCATTTGTTGGTTTAGTGCGAACATAAAAGAGGAGAGGTCGGGTTGGTTCGCTCGCGTTTCGTAGTCTCTGCTGTTAAACGGGGGGAGATCCTGTGGGCTATAAATTAATTGGCTCGGACGACAAGGATTAGCTGGGGATTCTTTTTAAGTTAACATTTCTTTTCTTTTTTTTTTTTTTATTCACTGGGGGATTGTTGTTAGTGGCATAATAAAAAATAAGGAAAAGTAGGTTGCGGGCTTGAAAGTGCGCACGTGGCTAAAAGGAAAAGCTGTGAGGTGTGAGACATTCAGATTTGTATGGGGAAGGGTTTATCTTCGGACAGTTTTGGGTGTTTTCTGAATCCGTGATGATGGATGGTATTTTATTAAAATGAAACATTCATACATTTATCGTACGATTTCATGTTCCCCTGAAAGATCAGGTCTATCCAAAGGTGTTTAAGCTTTGGGAGGTGGGAATCTTCAAAAGACAACACTGAGTCTGAGTTGTGACGTGAAATGATGATATCTTCGCCTGTTTTCTGCTAGATCCGGCAAACTTCCTCGACAACAGGGCGTTTTTCAGCGCCTTTCATCCTTGAATAAATCCTTTTAGCTCATACGGATCAAAAGTAGAATGCCCCAAACTTTAAGACAGCAATTTTCGAAGAAATAAACGTTTCAATCCTGAAACTTAGCTTCAAAGAGAAATATAACTTATTGTCTTCATCTGGTTCGAACGTCTTTGGGTTCCCATCACTCTATTGACATAGAGGCATAGAACTTAATAACGACGAAGCCTATGCATTGTCTTACCAGGCTTAAAACTTCACAGCTCTTTCACAAGATAAGTTTAAACTCCACTTAAACCTGTCAGACTAGATAGTAACGTCATCTCTTAGACGTTGTAGCCTATTTTTTAACCAATCTAGACCTGGAAATTAGGAAAAGTTTGTAACTATTGCCAGCCATTTAAGAAAATCAAAATACTGGTTACTAACTACTAAATATAAAAAATCGACTGTTGTCGAAACTATCAGTTTTTCTAACTTCAGGAAGTGAGTAATTATTTCAGCAGATAGCTCTTACAGAAGAACCAGAAGCTTTTCAAGTCTCTTTAACGCATTCTCAAGGACGTTTCTAATTTCTTCTTAAAATCGATTTCAAGCTTCTTAAGTTGGTGATCCTATGTGTCTATGTGTCTTACCAAGTTCTTACTAGAATGGTGTACCTCAGGAGTCAGTCCTTAGACCCTTTCATTTTCTGATACCTTTCTGCCACTCAAAGGTCCCATCATTCCAGTACCTTTTTATTGTACACCATAACAGCTCTGTTTTTCTCAAACCTTATTCTGTTCAATTTGACAAACTCATCGATGATTTATGGAGAGTTATCGAATGAAGCACGTGCATCCACATGTCATGTCTTAAAAGCAAAAGGCATCGATTCAATTAGAACATTTCCAATTTCCTAATGGGTGTTCATTACTTTCGTTTTTTGACGTACTTTCCTTTGTGTTCCTTTCCTCTGCTTTACTTACAATGTCTCTAACTACCAAGTCTAAAAGCAACGAAGTGTTCACTAACGCTTTGATGATTCCGTCGCCCAACGTCGTTTCACATTAGCCCTGTTGTTTCATGCCTCAACAAATTCATACTAATTGGTTACAGATCAATTTCTTTGAATGAAACGTGCCAAATGTTTCAAAACAAATGTGTTTAACATTACCTAGCAGTCGTACCATTGGTTCATATAGACGACGGTGGTTACTTCAATTTGTAAAGGATACCACAGAAGTTATAACTAGTTACGCAACGGCACTGTGAACGTACTATGTATTTCCAAAAAAGGGGTCGTGATTCCATGAAATGGTGCAAGGATTTTAAGAAACTACATCGGCCATCCGGTTCCAACGAAACCATATGCCAGTAGGAATGAAAATGTACGTAACAGCAGTCAAGGAGTGTTCATAGAGGTATTGCGGAGTTCTTGCTTACTTTTCCACAATCAAAGCAAGGAACTTCTACGAAATTTCAATACTCCTGAACAGTCTATACGCAACACAGCTGAGATTACTTTAAAACATCTGTTAGTTTGAAACAAGGATGCGCTTGGTTAATAATTGGTTGGATGATGGGCTGTCATGTCTGCTGATTCCGTCATATTTCTTAGCAGACCAGCAGTTCCTTAATTCTCCGAAATGACATTCGAAAAAAGAACATCCAGTTCAGCCAAATATAAATGCAGTACTGTCCACCGTTCAAAGTTACCTCTTCCATGAACTTTATTTTGTTGTATTCGTTGGAAATATGCATACACAGGGAACTCAATCACTACGTTGATTATCCTTACATATTTAGATAAAACATATTCGACTTCAAGTTTGGACATTCAAGTCGTTAAAAATGCAAATCGTTTCCGGGAATGTGTGTGGACAAACTGCACTCTGTGCAGGAAAATGGCCAATGTTGCAATTTATTCGACAGAATTTTCTTGGTTAGGAAATGCCTCCGCAGAGAATGCTTAGTTAAATAATGTACGTATGTCGTAATAGACTGTACAAAAGGGACAATCAAAAATCATATAAAGAAGTCCTTCGACTTCTAACCTGTCCTTTATAAAGTTGTTCTACTTTTGGTATATTTTTGTTTCCAATGGAATGATGTTTTGTGGTTTTGAAAATTTGTCAGAAAATCTCTCTTTTTGTAATATAAAGTGGGCGTGGCTGTCAACATTTGCAGGCAAATCTTGTGAATCCTGTTGCAATTCTTTGTAAATCAAACCTTTTCATCACTTTTTCTTTGGCAAATGAGTCGGGTTGTATTATGAGTCGAAGAAATTGGCTTTTTGTGAGTTCCTCGCGACTCAGTCTTTGAAACGCGTTTCAGTTTTCGAAGCATGGAAGAATCATATCTAATTGTTTTGAGGTATGCTATAGGCCTCCTTCCCGAGTAAGATAAGAATTGTTTTTGGATTTGAAAGACCCATGTTCTTGCAAAGCCAAATTTCTCTACGCCTGTATCCAAATCTTCAGCAAAATTTTCATGTTCACTCTTCTATCTATGGTGGAGTCAATAAATACAACATTTTCCACATCAGAAACCGCCATTTATGTATTTCCAGATCATCATTGCACGCCCATCATGTATTACTGCCAATGTAGCAAACGGGTTTTCAGTAGGGACATAACAATTTTGTGTTTTAATAGAATCACGCTCTTAAACTTTTTTTACGAACTATCAATGTCAAAACGTCAGTCAAGGTTTACATTTTTATCATGGTGAAGTTCAAGAACGAGCAATGTTCGAAGATTATTCAAAATTAATTTCGAAATTCTATATTGAAACCAGTCGATTCCACTACGTTCACACGAATTTGGAATCTCTGAGTCCACATTGTAGCAATTTTCGCTTAAAAATCTTGGCCTGCAACCTTATAAGTAAAAATAAATTCAAAAATTAAAGCTCCTTGATCATTTGAGGGCTAAAACTTATTCGAAAAAATATCGAACGCGAAATTGTCAATGGCAGTTCCAGCGGATATGTGTGGAAGAGTGGTGGACAATTGGCTTTAAAGAATCGATCGTTTCAAACGTGCTCCCGGTGGTCATATGAACGATATCGAATTCCATACATAAATCTAACATGTGTTCTAAATCTGGAATGAATTTCAGCCCGGTATTTCAATTATTCTGCGATTTACTTAAGTACAAAATTGTTATGTCCTTATTGAAAAGCAATTGGAGCAATTTGAATTACCCTATCCGAACCTGGCTAGACATCTCTCTGTAAAGTTTTGTTTACTTTTTGACTCTCTGAAAAAAATGTATTATTTCCAAATCAAAATGAACAGAAGACAAAATCAAAAACCCCTTAAAACGTTTCACAAAAGATTTCAACTAATCAATTTTTTTCACAAGAAAAAATAAAATAAACAAAAAATACTCAATCAAAAACATTTTCAATTCCATCATCATCATCATCGTCATCATCGAGTGACTATTCTAAATCACTGCACGAAATTTCCGTCGATTTGATTTTTCGAAAATGGAAAATAAATTAACCTCGTTCTCATAACAAACGAAATCCATTACTCAAGGACTGCTGAAATACCAATAATTCCTATCTATTCACGACTGCCATTGATTGCCATGAGTCCTTACAGCCCGAGTGCGCTTACAGCTTCCCAAATAACACTGTGCTGTTACGGCCTAGAAGAGAAATCAATTTATGCTCAATCATTATTTGTTTGCCTCTTTGCCATAATTCTGTTGAAAAATCTCTTCCAACCAAAAAAACGGTAACGAAAAATCCTTGCATTAAAATGTAATCCATCATCTTTGCCTTTGAGTGTAACAAATCATTGATAACGTCAAATGATGTCTTCCACTTGTTTTGCAAACTAATTCCAGAAAATCCATCAATCAAATCAATTGTCAAGGGACGCAGAGACGCTGATACCATCTCCTCAACGTCGTCCTTGTTCTCGTAGAACTAAAATATTTACATCTCCCCCAAAAACTAATGGCGGCCATATTTTCAAATAAAAAAAAAAAAAACTTGTTCGCCCCGTGAAAATCCTTGTCATCGTGAATCAGGGCCTGATGGGAGCAATACATTTTTAATAAGTTTTCCACGTAGGTGATGTGTCAATTTCAGTTTGCCCACATTCCGGCCATAGTTCTCATGACTAGGTATTCAGTCAGGACAGAGGCACTAGGTGCATCGCACACCACCGACGCCTGCATTGATTTAGCGAGGAGTGCAGTTTGCGGAAATTCTGGCCGAGGTGCCAAGAATATTTCCTCACGTAAAGGGAAAATTAGTTTCGCCGCAAATCGAGGGTGGAAAATTGGGTCTCACACTAATGAGTCAAGTGGTGAGTGAGACATGCATTTTTGATTGAATTCTGATGTACTGCAGCTTTTAGTGTGCACTCCCACACGACCTGTCTTCACAGATATGGATCATGTCCTAACATTTCACATGTAAAGAGCCTGTTTGATGTGGTTACTACACAGTAAGTAATGTATGCACATGGCTCTACAAGGATGTTATGCATTTCCGCTTTGGCACAAACTTTGGGGAAAAATGTTACGTATACGCCACAGAAATTGATGATGAATTGGGAATTGATTTGAAGTGACAGTGGTTTTCCACAAAAAGTAACAGATATCCTTGTTATGTTTGTAATGGAAGTTCGTATATCAGGCGAAGTACTGTCCCTATCGGTGTCGTATACGTAACATATTTTTGGAAATTATTTCTTTAGGGTTATACATAGGGCGGAATATATTTTCAAGAAAGTGATTGTTTCAAATGGTTGGAAACATGTAATTTGATTCTAAAAACGATTCTCCATGATCCTGTGGGAATTTCTTCTTTCTTTGAATCAAGTTTTGTAAATTTGGAAGTATTTTCCAGAAAGCTTGGTCAATATTTCTTGCATTTCCGACAAATTTGACTAGTTTGAGGCGCATGTCCTTCACAGTGCAATAATGTGAAGTCTACGATACGAATCCCAGCAATGTTTAAGGTGAGGCTTTTAATATAATCAGGGTCAGACGTCTGAGTTTCACTGCCCTGTTGCAATTATGTATAAAGGAGTACCCTGGGATTTCCTTCAAAAGTGATACTTGTCTTGTCATTTTTTTTAATCTAATCCTGGAAAATATATCGTCAGAAACGAGTTGGTCTTGGAGTGATATCAAAGTCTTTGAAAAGTAGACCCAGAAATCAAATCAAGGTAAACGAATGGACAACTATGCTTTTTATTCAAAATGATCTTTGAATCCTCGCCAAGGAGCACAAAGATTAGAAGAGCGTGAATGCCAGAGCTCTAGGTCAGGTCAAAGCACAGAGGTATATTCCTCTCGAAGGCATTGAGTTTTTAAGACTTTCGAAACCAGTTGTCAGTCCAAAGTCACTCTTTGGGCTGTTAGGCGAACTTCTTCACCTAGTCAAAGTAAAACTTGTCAATAAAGATTATAGGTAGGCCATCATCTTGCAAACCTCAAAACTTTGAGAATTCGTGTAGACTTGAAAGTTGCTGGACCTTTATGTGACGCCTTGGGAAATTGTGAGTCTTTCGGGATTGAAGAGCAAATGGTATGTGTCGACACATTACTATAGTTTAGATACTTTTTTAAGAAGTCAGAACCCTGAGAACGTCTATGGATAAAGTAGAAACTCAATGGTATTCTATGAGAATAATCCGGACAGACAAATTGATTGATCGATACGTAGGTAGATGTCAGATATAACGCTTGCATATCGAATAATGTTTTAGTCTAAGTGTGTCTAACTTTGTATGCCATAACCTAAGCCTACATCTGGTCCTGAAAAAGTGACTAATTGGATCCACACTATCTTGAACTAAGGTAGGTTTGAGTTATACTTAGTGGCATTTGCTGTTTGCTAGATATTCAGACAGAAATTGGCCACCAAATGCTTATAACAATCTGCAATCTGGTAAAACAGGAGGCTAGACAGCACAAGGACTGTACGCAAACTAACTCAACTGATCACATTCATCTGAGGCACGTCTAGCAAGATCAAGAAACTCCTAAGTGTCTACCACCTCGATCGTATTTCATTCACACTCCCTCTTCACATTTTCTCTTCTGTTTATTTGTTAATAAATAAAAAAAAAAATAAAACCAAATCGTATAAACGAAAACAGATAATTAAATTAACCAGCACATCTTGAAAATGTGAAAATAAAAAGGAAAGCAAAAAACAAATACTCCTCTCTTCCTCGTACATCTTAATCAGTTTCTGCTTCTTATTGCCTTTCTGTCTTCATTGCGGGTCGATGATATAAAAAATAAGAAGAAAAAAAAAAAAAAAACGAAAGCCAATATACAACGCGTATCCGAAGAAAAATACACATAAAGCCCGCCCCAAACAAATATGGAATGCAAACAACAGATGGGAAATTTTTATTGGACTTTAGTCCTTGAAGTGAATGTGTTTTCTTATTTTCTTCTTCTTTTCCTGTCCTGATGCTAGCTACTGTCATTGTGTTCGGTCTTATGTTTTCCCTCCAAGAAAACAGAGGGGAAAAGAAAAACGAAAAACATTTTCGCTGAATATCAAGTTTGTAATGAGGTTTCGGTTTCGGTTTCGGTCCAAGGATGCTGGTGTCACAAGATATCACGACAAACGCGGAAAATGTTTTTCTTTATACAATTTTATTAGTTGATAGAGGATCCTCCTCTCTGCCACCGTTGCTGTCGTTGCCCAAGTTATGTTTGTTTATAGATACACGTGCGGCGATTACAGTATGAAAAGTTCCTTTCTGCTCGACATAACTAATAAACAGAGGCATAGCTGGGCAAAAAGGAACAAATTTTCATTTCTCCGAGGAGGCAGACGTGTAAATATGTCGCTAATTGAAAACAGAACGGGTCCGAACGGGTGCTCTGGTTAATTGCTTACACGAAAGGCGAACACGACATCCCGTCCATTAATTGAATTATAAATGCGACGTACTTAGCCATGGCAATAAATTGCACTGAAGGTGAATCAAGAGTCATCATAAATCAAAAAAAATTTAGCACTGTCGTAAATTTGAGAAAAAAAGGACTGTAGATGGATTTTTAAGTGAAGCTGAAATAAGACAGATTTTTGGCAACGCTTGCTGGTCACTGTGTCGTAACAAAGCGATTTGGATGGTAAATGTGGGTAGTGGAGACCAGTGACCTTAACCTTCTGGTTACGACACTCATACCTTCGAAACGTTTTTTAAAACTGAAAGTGGAAGGAAAATAAGTCAAAATAAGTCTAAATTGTTGGGGAAATTTAATCATCCGTTGCCATACAGAAAGGAGCAGTGTTGGCATCCGCTTCTTAAACAATTTGATACCAAAAATCGAGTCTCTAATGTCCCTTCTTCAGCCACACATTCGTTCTAGCTGATTGAAAATTCTGGCCATACTCAAAATTGTTTTCAATTTCAATGCTTTGTTCCAGCAGTCATATATCCTGTTTGATCCTGAACTGACCAAACTTTACGCATGAAATCACCAATCTTATCCTACCTGTCCATTTGTATTCAGTTGACTTCCACAGACTGTTCTAAGACCAAAAGTAGGCTGAACTGTAGTACTTCCTGCGAAAGCTCAATCTGAACACTTCTTGGGGTCTTACAGATCCCTGGAGCATTTTTTCAGTTGAAAATTATTACAGATAAGGAAGCTATACATTCTGAGATTGACACTAATAATCAAGCGGCAATCAATTCCCTGGAATAGTAGTCTTTTATCTCAAAATGTTGCTTTTCATCATTCACTTGTGCTGGGTGCTAGCACAGAGACATTCCGTAAAACAGTAAGACTCATGAAAGGATATGGTTAACTCACTTAATGTAAATGTTTGTTTAAGCTGGAATCAACACAAACCATAGAAAGGAAAAAGCTGATCTAGTCTGGACAAGATCAAAAATATTGTGAGCTGCAGGAACAAGAACAGAGAGGATACAATTCTTGTTCCACTTGACCATCTTAGCCAACATATGCTAAGTCAGACGCATCTGTGCCTGTGTGTCACATCACAAATAGTCACATCGAAGTGAGCCAGTGCCTTATGGCTTACCGATGGCACTATTATCTGGAAAAACCTGAATTGAGTGAGCATTCTGGTATTAGGAGACGTAAGATTCTACTGTAGTATATATTATTTAATAATAGTGGTCCCAACATGGATTCCTGTGGTATCCCTTCAGTCACATTGGATTCCTTAGACCACATCTGGTGCTGTACTATAGAAATCTTCGCCTATACTTCCATCCATCACACATTGCTTTGTACAACATCCAAATTTTAGTCAATACGACGTCTGAGATGTCCTTGAGATAGAGTCGTGAAACTACATGGAGCATTCCCAACTATGTATGAATTTATGGATTCCACCACCGACTATATCACTAAAGTAAATGATTACAGGAACAGTACCACTTTTGATTTCTTGAAGGACTACCCGTAACCAATCAGCCCTACCCAATTCAATTTAGCGATCCTCGTAATAAAATCCTTTCCTCCGATCCTTAACTACATAATTGAAAATTACACTCACACTAGCAACATCCTTTGAACAAGTAAAATCCACGTACAGCTCGAATGCAATTAATTTGATTTTAATTTCAAGCCAAACCCTTCTGCAGTCCTATCACGTCACTTAAGCAATTTGCAACCCATTTAAATTAACTTCCACTCCTGTTAACTGTTTACCGTGCAATTTTAAACGAAACCTATTACAAACTTCCTTCCTCTTCCTCAAGGAACAAGTGTAAACCTACACAAAGTTAATAAAAACTACTTACAGGCAACAATGTGCACATTTGTTACATGATTTGTTGGTTCGCTTGCAGTGCGCTCCTCGTCGAATCCTTGAGGGCGAAATAATTAAAATGGCGCAGCGCTGCTTAGTGTTACATAAATCAAATGAGTAACTGTTCTAAATTGTTAACTAAAAATTAGGAATCATATCTGTTGTTGGCATGCCCGACCATTAATAACGTTAAGAGAGGGCCAGTCGAACACTTAAATTTTATTCGTCCTCCATCGTGGGTGTTTTGTATGTGTGGCCATGAACTGATTCCAATGGAAATCCTTTTTTTTTTGTTGTTTTTTTGCTATAAGTCGATTGAGAATAAAATGTGTGAATTCAATGTTTTTTTGGATAAATTCCAATTTGATTTGAGTGGTTTGGGTTTGAGGCGAAATTGTTCCCTTTAAAGGGAGATTCTAAATTCGTTTGTTGAACGTCAACCGGAATCGGTATCGGTTTCGGGATGTGAAAGAGACGAACTTTCAAGGCCGTGTGATCCCATTTTCATCCCGAAGAAAAGGAACACAAAACAACAACGAGAAAAAAAAAGGTCAGCATGAGAGGCAATTTTTCTGAGAACAAGTTGAACGCTGTAATCCCTAAGCTTTAATGGGAAATTTTGTTGAAAATTTAATCGAAAGATTGATTTAGAATTTATTGGTTCCCATCAGAGGATACACTGCTATAAGTGGAACAGGAAAAGTACTCAAATTATACAAATTATTTATATTTATTGGCTGAGAGTCCTTTTGCTTTTAGTATCTATGTATCTGTAGAGGGAAACTTTTCTTTGTTCAATCAATGTAAGTAATATTTGAACTTGTTTGCCAACCTACTTAAAATGTTATCTAAAGCAATTACTGTCTTCTCTTTTATCTTTTAAAAAAATTGTGACAACGCTAACTTAATTTTTAATTTTGTTCTTTTTCTTTCAGGTAAGTCCATTGAAGTTGTCAAAAATAGTAAGTAGCTTAAGTGCCATGGACATTCTTTAGAGGTGTAAAGGAATTATCAATTTTTAGTGACAAAATAAAGTGGATACTCTATTAAGAAGATTGTCTTGTAAATGGGTTTTTCAATAGAGACATAACAATTTTGTACTATCACAAAAATGCCCTTTTTAACTTTTTTGATGAATTGTCTATACCAAAACGTCCAGCAAGGTTTACATTTTTATCATGAGGAAATTCACGACCGAGGAGCGTTTAGAAATTATTAAAATTTCTTCAATTTTAACCATGTATCGATTAAAACCGAAACAATTCGTTGAAATAGTGACGCTGTACATTGAAAGAATAGTTCAGTCGAAAATATAGCGACCAACAAGAACCACCACGATCTCCAGATTTGACTCCCTCCGGACTTCTTTTTGTGGGGTTAATCGAAAAGCAAAGTGTATGCTAGAAAACCACAGACTATTGACGAGCTTAAGGGAAACATTCGTGCCAAAATTAAAGCTATACTGCCCGAGATGCTCGAAAATATGATGAAAAACGCTTCAAAAAGGGCACATTTTGATGTGGTCAATAGAGGCGGCCACTTGATTGATGTTATAGTCAAAAACCAGTTCAAACATATTGTAAAATGCCAAATTAAATAAAAATAGCTCATATATGGAAATCGGTTTGCAAAACCTTTGAAAAACTGTTTAGTTCAATCCATCCCACCGTTTATAAGGATAGACAATCTACACAAGTCTGTCCAACGAATAAAAAGTAGCAAAACGAAATTTAAAATCATTTCAAAAGCAAAAACTCAATTCAAAATCATAACTTGTCAAAGAATTTAAATTTACACAAATCGCATTCCAATTTCCAGCACCCCTCGAGCAGTGGTGATCCTGTGTGTGTGTGTGTGTTTGAAAAACATTTAATTTGTGGCATTTAGTGGATGGACACAACGAGTCAAGTGCCAGGACCGAGGGTTGTATAGTATAGATAAGCAAAAAAGTTAAAAAAAAAAACCAACCCCCTACCCTACCAGGGGTGAAACGGAAAAAGGACATTTTTCAACATCGATGCTTCCGAGTCGGTGGTTGTTGTTGATTGTAAACAACATTGTTGTCCTTGTTTTGTAGAAAAATATTCAACCACCCGTGGAAGAGAGCATCTCTGGTTTCCTGATACTACTGCCATACTACCGACACGCCGTTCTGTTGGTTTATTCGCTGGAAAATGAAATTTGCACAAAAGGACAATGATGGAGCGCACAGATTCCTAGTCCCGTATCCATGGGATTTTATTTGACTTTATTGAATTTATTTGCATTTCACTTTAATTGTTCGCGTGGTCAATTTGATTTGAGTCAATATCGTGTGAAGCTTGTTTACATTTTATAATAATTGTCCGAGGCCGATTTATTTGATATGTGATAAATCTGATGTTTGGATTAAAAGGAAAAAAAAAGAAGCGATCGAGGCGGTAATCCTTTCTAATTAACACAACATTGTGCCACTGATCCCGATTAGGGTATAAATCCTTTAATTTGCATGATGAAGTCCGGGAGAACTTTGCCAACGAATTAAAGAAGTCCTCTCCAGCGCATACACACACAATTTGGGAGAAAAACCTCTAAACTTAATCCTGTGTACATCACACTCGACTGTAGTCCCTATTCATTTATTTAAATTTTATTCTCGCAGCTTCTAGGAGGGAGTCGAGAAAAATCTCTTCTATATTTGATTACAACTATGGCGGGTTTACCCATGTGTTGGCCGATAGCGTTGGCATCACACTCATATGTGTAATCCTTGACGCCATAAAACACACAACATATACGGTCGCCTGGTCCTTCAGGATCAAAAGCAAAACAATCATCCAGCTGATGAGAATAACAAGGATAATGGTGATGATGATGATGATGAAAAGTACGACAGCTATGTATACGATGGAGATGACGAGGATGACGATGATGATGATGAGGAAAAGGTTTGTTATCAAGCCTCTGGCCTTGTCCTAATCATAAATTCACAACTCTTGTGATAGTGGGGGTAGGGTGTGTAGAATGATGGCTCTTCTCTATTAGAACACATTCTCTATGATAGAAAGCTTAGAATGCTTGTGTGAACGTGTGTATTTCCTTTTTCTCTTTTTCTCTCACTTTCTCTTTTATCATCATCAAAACATTATGGCCATCATCATCAGAAGGATACAGTGTGCTGGTGTGCTCGGTTTGAGGAGGGAGCATTTTACGTTCGATAGGGTTTAATGTCATAGCGAGAATTTTTTTTTTTTTTTTCTCGTTTAGAGCCATTTATATTTAAGCCTTCCCTCGTTTCATTGCCGCGACGAGAAGGATGTCTCTTGGCCTTTTTCGGTTCGAGTGTCTTGTTTACTTTGACAGGAACCTTTATTAGTTATGACAGGCAAAAGATTTGCTCATAGTAAATAGCGAAACAACTTATATATATGGGTCCCTGAGGAGCAATGCTATTAGGGGGATTCAGTGTCACAATTGCGACACATTTGTGTCATTTAATTTTTTATTTACTTGTTAAGCCTTTGAAAGGTCCTAATTTTAACGAGGTCGTCATCTAAGTATGTATGTAGCTACAAGCATGTAGGTATAAGAATGTGCTAGGTTTTTCGATCGATTTTTGTAAGGGTTATGTATGACATATAGTTTTCGTACCTGATTCAAGCAGGATATGTTAAGGACATGAACTAACCTATCCTCCAGATCTATGCGATTTGAATGAATTCTCACACGAAAAGCATAGACATTGGGCACCTGTCCATATACCATATAGTAATCGTTGTTAAGATACAGGACTTTGAAAACATTTTCAGCAACAATTGTGTATCAAAGTACACTTGTACCTGTCCTAAACCAATCTTGGAATGTAGACCAAATAATTTAAAGAAAGTTCTCTTCTAATGCATGCAATGGTATCTTTTGTTGATCAATCCAAACCTCAGCCCCCAAATCGACTCAAGCCAAATTTTGTTCCTCAATTTTTCTGGTTCATTGCTTTCTAGTGAAGTCCTGGGACCGTTTCCTGGAGCCACTGCTCCAATTCTTGAAGATTGAAAATGTTTTCATTGCATGCTTTTAGGTGACAAGATTTGGTAGTGGAACTGGAAACCACTATCAAATTCAAGCATTTGTCATATCACGAATAAGACGTTCAATTCACCGCGGTAGGACTTCCATTTCCTTTCGCTTAATATCAGGTTTTATGGCATCATAACTTAAATTTATTCCAAGATAGAGAATCTGAAAATATGCCACAGAGTTCGATTGCTGGAAATTTCATTGCATACACCAAGGTGCATAGTTGTTTTATTTTAATGTTGAATTGAGCTACTGAACTGAATGCCAGAACATGGAATGAATATGTACGCTCATGGCGTTGGCTTTGGTCGTTCGGCTTCAATTCTTGCGTCAGCACAATTTTCACACAGATGTATGCCCTTATCCGACCACAAAATAAGGCGGATTGTCTCTATGGGGATGTGCAAATCAGCAGATCGGCGCCAAATCGATATTTCTGGGTGTTCTTCGATACTGGTCGCTATGGCACCAATATCTGTTTGGTTGGTGACTTAAGGTCCAAAAGAGTCTACTCACGCTCAAAATTTCCCACGGTTCGAAGAATTGCCTGCACACTGATGCCATGATAATGGCATCACTTTTGCGTATTCACAACTGAGCCGGAATTTCGATAATTTTTTAAAATATTTTTCGCAAGCTCGGCGAGTGTCAAACGAGGCATGAATAAATGGCAAACCTTACTGAATATTTTGGCACCTAAATGTCATTGATAACTTTGACTTCTGGTCACCCAAAAAAAAATCACTTCCATTTCAATATCCTTCGAACGTCATGCATTAAGAAAATACGTTGACTCATCTCGCGTTATCCAATCTATAATTGGTTTTCAAAAGATAAATAGATAGTTCAACAACATTTGAGATTTCAATAAATTCGAAGAAAAAGAAACACCGCTCTTACCACTCAAACAGTGGCGTTTTTAATGAACCCACTTAATTAATTCCCGATGCGATACAAATTCGTTCCCCTTAAAAATGACAGGATAATAATTTATTTCAGCAATTATAAGTATCTAAAAATTAAGTGTTTTTTTTTTCTAAAAACCGCTGCCAAGAAAATTTACAAAATGTATCGGCTGAGATGAAGAAATTTTCTGCATCTGCACTTGTTGATTCGAGAAAACAATTTGTATCTCACATAGTTAGGGATCTACTGGTGTGTAGTACGAGTATAGTATGTGTCACATGGCAAACATCTTAATTAGTCATATAGACTACCACTCCTGCCAACAAACACAGACAGCCATCATAGCCAAAGCATACAAGCACTTAACTTGTTTCAATTTAAAGAACGACACGAATGAATCCGTGTGTGCTATGATGACTGCTCCTCTCCTGGTACAACATACATGAAACATTTTGTATCTTTTTTTTTTCGTATTTTTTTGAAATTCTTTTTGCAAGGATGCCTTTGCGTGTAAAGTATGAGGAATGCTATTTCAATGGCGCCGTAAAAATGAGCACGAAATATAATAGAGAAGGAGAGGAAGGAAAGTGAAAAATGAAAAGGTGGCGATTAAAACTGCTCCAAATGTGAATTTCATGGCCAGAATGGCAGAATGGATGGTTGTGATTGTTTTCTTTTCTGTTTTCTTGTTTTTTTTTTTTATCACTCGCTGATTTTTTTATAAACACAATTGTTTAGAATATTTCTTTTTTTTTTTAATGTTAAAGGCACTAAAAGAAAATTAACAATTGGATGGCTTCAAGGTTAGTGGAGCAGAAGGAGTGTATTTATGAGAAAAAATTTTTGTTGAGTTAATGCTAATGGATGTGAAGAGTGTGATTCGGTCACATTTTGTGTATTTATAGGCGTGACAGTGAAATTTTTTCGGAAAAAAAAAATTTATATTTTCTAAAATTGTATAATGAACGGAAGACTTACACAAATGGTGGGAGGAAATCAATTGATGGCAACAGCTGGCTTTCGATGCGTTTTTATTAACACTAAGATGTGGTCAGTGAACTAATTAATCTAATGCCAATGACTCGAGACAGGATGTGATATAATTTATGAGCTATGAATTTGGAAGCATGAGCGGCACGCTTTGGTAGTGTTGATTGTTGCACAGCAGAAGTAGGAATCTTTTAGATTGCCAGAAGCGTGTGGTGTATTCCAGGCTGGGCACTGTGTCACCTCGCGTACGTTATAACCAAAATTAGGCCATAATACGACAAAAAGGGATTCCTGACACTAAATTGATCGTTAGAATACTGCTATATAGAAGTCATGCTCCGTAAATGGAGAGTGGAGTTCAGTGATTCTGCTGAGCTGGCAGCCCAATTGACACAACAGTAGAGCTTAGGTTCTCTGAATGCAAATTCTGAGTCAGCTCTAGCTAGTTCATTTTCAGATTCGTTGTCTGCAATTCCTTGATGACCAGGGACCCATCCAAAAATCAGACTAGTTTTCACTAGTTACTTGAATCGGGATGTGCCGACACAAAACTAGAGCTAATAATTCCTACATATACGAGTGTACAGCTAAATGTATCCTAAATTGCATCTACTAAGCTACGTAAAATCCTCTTGTGTTGGGAAAACTCTGCTCCTTTTTTAAGGAAAGGAGGTAGTTACCAAGGTCCTAGATCATGACAAAACCAAAATGCTTTTTGATGAAGTTGTTCAAATGTTAATTTTCGAAGGGTCTCATCGATTTAATACCGACCTTACATTGGTCATTGCTATTGGGATGTGTTAAGCAGGGTTAAATAGAGCATAACTTGATGTAGTTTTTTCTAGCCTTGTAGAGTTTTTGAAACTCGATCAGCAACTCTTCCACCATCCACTTCAGTATAGATCTTTAGAAATTCGGTTAAGACTATGAATGTCCTTTTCGACTGATCCTCACCCCGCCAGATCATCATTTCGTATCAAAATAAGAATGGGAATGTGTTCCATAGTGTGTTTCCAGGAAGAACTTCATTAGGGTATCAAGAGCGCTAGGATCTATTCCTTTTCCGAAGGTCAGGCAGCACTTAGAGCACTGTCACCTACATTAGTGGACTCTATGCAGTCGCCATGCATTACAATCTCTTGCTAGACACATTAGAGTGATACTCCAGGTCATCAAGGAATTATAGGCAACGAATCTGCAGATGAACTAGTTAAAACTGGTTGAGGATCTGCGTTCATAAAACCGGAGTCTGAACTTGAAACTGTCCCGGGGTTAAGACAATCCAAAAGATTAATAGAAATATCATCTCGAAGAATTATCACCTCGATGTACTCAATCTGTGGCCAGACATAGAATGTAGGTTCTCCTCGAATCATCTGAACACATTCTTTGTGAAAGTTCGGCTCTATATTGGTTGTGGTGGCATATTCCATAAGGTCCTTCCGATTCATGTTGTGAAATTGTTAAGTCTTGTATGGTGTCCGGCCTTTGGAGAGAAAGTGGTATCTGGGTTCGGTTAACTCAAACTTAATTCGAAGTTTCGAAAGGTTTTTGAATACATCATCAATCAAGTAGCCGCCTCTATTGGCCAAAATAGAGCAAAATGTGCCCTTTTTGCTGCATTTTCCATCACTTTTTTCGAGCGATAATTTTGGCAGGAGTGTTTGCCTTCCGTTCGTCAATGGTTTGAGACTTGCTGGTGTACACTTTGCCTTTCAAATGATCCCACAAAAAGAAGCCGGGAGGGGTCAAATCTGGAGATCAGGGTGGACGTTATGGACGTTGAATTAACACAACTGAACGACTATGTTTCAATGTACAGGGTCACCGTTTCGGTGTGAAGCGATTCGTACAGAAATGACGTTTCAAAAACATGTCTCCTCAAGTCAATCGGTTGATAAATGTCAAAGTTATTCAACGTTTCCATGCCGACATAAAAGATGGTGCACCCTGTAGAAAACCCATTGAAACATGGGATCTCGGCATGCACTCTGGTAATAATTTTACAAAAACAGCAGGCACTGGTATTTTATGGTATGTAATGCCTCTCATGACTTTCTACCATTTTACACAGCATTGATGGAGTTTTATTGTCTCTACCAGGCTTTAAGTGAAGTCCTTCCTTGTATTTACAATGCAAATGCCTTCTGAACAAATAAAACTCCTCCAACCTTGTCCTCCTACAACAATGGATCCCAACTCGATTATTTACCATTTTTTTATGTCGACTGGAAAGAAAAGAAATTATTATTCAATCCAGATATGCATTTTACTACCTCCGTACTCTCAGTCACCCAAATTAAAATTTTCCACCTCAATTCATCTGAGCGCTATTGTGTAACACTTCACGGCGAGATGGGGCAAAAAAAATTTTAAAAAAAGTACGTATACGCCACCGTGTAATGCCAGGTTCAGGCACCATCCAACCGACTACAACACCGACAACGACGACATCCTGCGAGGATGTTTCCGTATTCAAAAATTAATTTTCCTACCTATAGAATATTCAAATTGAATTATAAGTGCACAGCCGGGAGAACCACACCTTCTTTGCGGGCGGAGCAGCAGGAGGAGGATCCAAGGAAGAAGAAATTAAATTTTTCTCTCGCCCGCCTGGGTATTTTGTTTTTTCAAAAAGGATTTGTGTACTTATCCCGACTATTCTGCGGATATACCTAGTTAGTCGTAGCTTTTGCATTATTAAAGCACGAATTAAACTTCCGTGATGCGAGGTGCAATTAAGTGTGTTTTGTTTATAAAACAGAAAACTCTTAATGCGAACGAAATCCACACGTAAAGATGCAAATTAATTCGATTATCACCTGTTAAATGGGCGGTTGATTGGGGGGCGGGATCGCTTCGGAAGGAAAGAAAAATAATCGAATGCCAGCCACAACTCAGCCCAATTAAGTTGGCTATTTCCTATATGGCCGACGAGTTAAGTTGTCACCAAATGTTGTATAAATACGTTTAATGCGAATGCAATTAATTTTTCGATCTCGTTATTTGGGTTAATGCAATGCAGGGTGATGTGTGCGTGTATGGGGCGTGAGGTGTGTTGTTTTTTTTTGATTCTACTTCTTCTGCGTAAAAGTGGAATGTTTTGCGAATTTATTTTTAGAATATGTATCTCGTGTTTTTTTTTTTTTGGGAAATGTGAAGCCAAGACGAATGGTTGGGATTCTTTGTTCTTGGATTGTTTACCTCCAAATCAGGTGATAAAGTGGAATTTTGCTTACACCATCGTGGAGCGGGGGAGTGGAAATATTTAAAAACAAAACGAAGACGATATGTAGTGGGAGTTGTTTTTTGTTTTATTGTGTTTACACGTAGATTAAGTACGGAGTCGTTGAATATAAGAAATTTACGATTGTATACAGAGTTTGTAGAGCGGATGAATTGAAAATGCGCTTGGAAGGGGAGGCCATAGACCATGATTCAGTTGGCAATGTTTGATGGACTGTGACTAGGAAGTGCCATGAACTGTGGCTTGCATAGTGGTATGAAAACTGTCTCAAAATAGGATGCAGAGCATACCACATGTGGCGGGGTGGCCACATGTACAGCGAACACTCGGATTACTAGTGGAGCCATTGTCAGACCCTCTCGTGGGTTTACCTGAAAAACAAACACATGGTTGCTTAGTTTTGAAGTTTCCCTAAACCACGCGGAAGTTCTTACAAATTTCAGGATGTTTGATGGTGGCTTTCGTGATAGGTCGCCCAGGTCTTCGAACTGGTATTCACCGAGAGGCGCTTTTTTGGAGGCGTGCAGGCCAAGATTTTTACGCAAATTTACCAGAATATGGACTAAGAGATTTTCAATTCCTGTGAACGGCGTAGAATCGTCTGATTTGGCTCATTTTGAACCACTTACGGGTACCATATTTTCTGTCTAATTGTCTAAGTGGCACAGGAATCTCCAATAGTGAATATGTTGACTCGAATTTGTCCACTATTGCATGCACAGCATGTCTGATGGGACGATTATTATGATCGAAAATTAGAGAGTGGACTCAGAATTTCGGTACTAATTTTTAATGATTTTGGAATGTGGCTCCTTTCAAATCTTTACCATGATAAAAATGTAATCCTTGACTCACGTTTCGACATTGACAAATCGTAAAAAAAGTTAAAGGGTTCGTTTGTGTTTAAGTACGAAATTGTTATGTCCCTATTGAAAAACCATTAAAATTCAGTTTTGGTTCCTATGTCTAAAACATGGGCCAACAAAATGATTATGTTTTGTCATTTGGCTTGTGTATGGTCTCCCTTGGTCCAATAGACATAACTAGTCCTATTATACAGATCGTTTGAAGTGGCTTAACTTGTGAAACGTAATCGCATTTGAAATGATATGTCGTAAATATCGAACCCTTTGTCCTTCCAAAATTGAATGCTCATCCATCGAGTCAATAAATAGCCAAATGTGATTGGCTTTCTCCCCGGAATGTACTGCAATCTTTATTTCCATTTGACTATATCCGTACGGTTGTCAACCCAACATAATGCCACAAATAAGATACTCAAATTTATTACACAACTAAGAACTTTAAAATAAATTTCGAATCCTAGTTCGGCCGTAGATAACGCAGAACAGCTAAAACATAAATTCGTGGCCCCCGGTTTTAGAGTCTATAAATGCCTACACCGCCATTCAATATTTGTTTTTACATCTCCCTATATGTAGACATGTATACTTTGTTATAATTAATTACTTTTACTGTCAACATTGTCACAGGACTCAAGGCTCACATTCTCATTCATGAAATACATACACCATCTCATGGTCATCCGCAAAATTATTATTCCGAAAACAACAAATATTTAACAAAAAAACAGAAAATATTTTGTCCTACTGCAAACTGTCGTAAAAATGTCTTGACATGTCCAATTAAATGGAACAACAAATGCGCCTTCTAACCCACAAGACCCAGGAATATTATCAATGGACGACGGGTTAACATTTTTATCTGCTTGGCATTTGCACCTCTCCTTAGATGTAGGTTGATCCCAGCGGCAAAAAAAAATTGTTAAATATATTTAAAATGTGTTAAATACTTTTGTGGGCGGATGTGTGGTTTTTTTTTGTTTCACTAAATTTTATGTGTTTTGCAAATTTATTTTTAATAATAAAACTGTTTGAACTTTTTTGAAATATGTGTCTGAATATTTTCAATGTTTCTTATAAAGAAAACACAAAAAAAAAAGGTTACATTGAGAAAAATTTGAAAAACAAATTTGGTAAATGCCAGCTAATGTTTAAAAGTATTTTTTTTTTAAATTTAAGAAGAGTGCAGTAGGGATATTCCCATTCCCATTGAGAGAGGAATGTCGCGATAGATATACAGGGTGACCAGATTAGAACGATAGAGAAAAAACTTTGAATAAAACAACAACGGTGTGAGATAGAATGTTGATTCTGGCTTTATTTTGAAGCTACATTCATGCCATTTTGTGTAGAATAGCACACGGAGTGCTTCAAGGGATCGATCCAATATGTGCAGCGTAGGTGCGTCAATAGCGTATCGAATGTTGGCCTCGAGCTCGTCCAAAGTGGATGGCTTGTTAGGACTTGATGTTGCCCCAGAGAAAATTTGCGAATGGTGTCAAGTCGTATGATAGGACCTCCCAAATTATGAACCCTCGCCGTGCGGATGACCCAGTCGCCCAATTTCTCCTTTACAACTTCGAGCGCTGCGTCACTTGTATGGCATGTAGCGCCGTCTTATTGGAACCACAGCACGGGCTTATCGATCTTGTTGAGCTCTGGCCATAAAAAGTCGGTTAATATTGCTCTGCAGCTGAGAGCATTGACGGTAACGGTGTCTCCTTCTTCATTTCGGGAGAAATCAAGTCCGATGATGCCGCTATGCCCCAAACCGCACCAAACAGTCAAAATCTTTGTGCAAGCATTCGTTTGGTTGAACACTTTTGGATAGTGTTCGCTCCAATAGCGCCAATTTTGCTTTTTCACATAGCCGCTGAGGCAAAAATGGGCCTCGTCAGAGAAGATGATTTTTTGCCCAAAATTCAGATATCCGGGCAACATGTTCAGTCCCCAATAATAGAGCTTACAGCGTTGTCTATCGTCGTCATGCTTAGAACACACAGAATCAGAATATCTAGTCTGGATTGTGTCACAAGAAGGCAGATTCAGGATGTACGTCCCTGGGTCGGTGGCGTATGCGCAACTCATTTTTTCACACATTGTTGGGTTCAAAAATCTTTTGTTTCTATTTCACGTGGCGAGGCCACAGTTGAACTCGTATGTCCTCACCATGAACAGAATCAGAATTTCTAGTCTGGATTGTGTCACAAAAAGGCAAATTCAGGATGTACGTCCCTGGGTCGGTGGCGTATGCGCAACTCATTTTTTCACACATTTTTGGGTTCAAAAATCTTTTGTTTCTATTTCACGTGGCGAGGCCACAGTTGAACTCGTATGTCCTCACCATGAACAGAATCAGAATTTCTAGTCTGGATTGTGTCACAAGAAGGCAAATTCAGGACGTATGCGTAACTAATTTTTTTATAAATTTTTTGGTTGAGAAATCTTTTGGTTTCTGTTTCACTTGGCAAGGCCGCGTGTGTACAAAGGGGCTATTTGGAATTAAGTCAATCGATTTTTCCAAAAAAAAAAGCCTATTTTACTTTGGAACGCACCTTGTAGAACACCTTCATACATCGGTCAACAAAATAGAGGACTTAAAACACTCCCTTGAGGTATTCCTCAATGCCTGTCATTCGATTGCGATGCAATATCCTTGGTATCATGGTTTCCAAACTATTTGTGTCCCTATCAGCCTATTTCATGGTAAAATATGAAACCCAACCATTTGCCACAGTCAATATAATTAAACGATAAACGTTACAGAATCCTCTGATAAGCTTGACAGCGATTGTCAATTAAAATGTCATCCCATAATTCATTAATATCAAACAAAATTGACATGAACTCAGATGCGTCGTCCTCTACCTGTCACATTGATCGATTCCATGTCCTTGTCCCTATCCCCTAACAGTAAACCACCGTCCATCATCATCATCATCGTGGGAAAATAAAATAGAATAAATATTAAGTAACAATCTCCTTTGGCCAGAAGAGTATGTACAACAATCTCAATGAAATGCCATCACTTATGCAATAAATAATTCATCATCATTAAGAAGCTGAACTGAAAAGAAGTTCGTTCTTACGTCACATTAACGTCCGTTGTCCTTGTGACTAAATTCTCATTCACATATGCGCCTCTGGATATGTTTGCCTCATCATTTTCTTGTTTAAGTGCTTCCTGTTTTCCTTGTTTGTATGTGTGTCAAAGAAGAGACTATGAGTGGGATGAAACGAAGCAATTACCCAGTAACTCTCATGAACCGCTTGAATATTTTATCTGGTCCCCCTCGTCCGAATATATCAAAAACAGTGATGACCTTCCCCTATATTGGCATACCTAACACAGGTTGCGATACAAATGTCAGGCATAACCTTTTTGGCTATGAACCCAAATCCCTAAAGTTCTAAAGTTCGTACAGGACTTCAAACGAACTTTAGGTGACACGACCGAAGAAATGTGTCTCCCTACCTCAGGTAGGTTGTACGTAAGACATTCCTGAGGGCAAGGAATCTTTTCAAACAAAAACGAAAAAAAAACCTGGAAAATTTCGAAACAAAAACAAAAATTTTGTTTTTCTTTTTCATTTTTGGTATGACGTCTACACAGAGGGAGAGAGAGTATCATCACCTCATGACGTTGATGAGAACATGAAAATTGTATCTTTTGCGAATGATTGTGTATCTTTTGAGGTTGTTTTGCTTTTAAATACCAGATGAGGTGGACGGATGAATTCCGTTTCCAATCTAATTCAAGTGGTGGCCATTCCGGCGGTGGTTTGTTATGACTTGTGACGTTTTTCCGGTTTCTGTTTGTTTTTGGGCTCTCCGGCGGCGCTCGCTCACTCGCTTGCTTGGTGATATCATTTACCGCGTTTGTCAAATCTCGACGCCCACACGAAAAGTGAGAAAAAGAAAAAATCTGAATAAAATAATGGAGCGATGGTTGTCTCTGACAAAAGGGGGGTCGAGAGATGCGAACGAAAAATAATATTTTGTTTATGTTTTTCTTTCTTTTTTTTTCGTACATGCTCTGCGGTTGATATACAATGACGCCAAAGAAAATATTTTTTTTTATCCAAAATTTTCTTTTAATTTTCCAAAAGACGACAGCGGGCGGACAGTCTTACAGGTGGATTTCGTTTGACGGAGGTAAAATTGAATGAAAAAAAAAACTGCTTAGCCCTATGGCACGACAACGACGTGAGATAGAGCTCGGGTCGTTTAGTTAAATCAATTAATTTATTTATGAGGGCGTTTTAGGGTAGAGGAAGGCCAAGTGATTTATCTTGGATATTACCCCCGGGATTGGTGGAATTTTTGTTTTAATGGTCGTCTTTTTAAGTGATGGGGTCATTACCGAGGACTAATTTTCCCAGTGAATTAAGTTCGTGACTGGCATTTAGTTGTTTGGTTGTGGTATGCGCTTTTGTGTAGTGTAAGAGATTGGGAGAGTCAAGCATAAATTAGGCAGAAAATAAAATTACTGCTTTTAAGCTGCTGAGATACATGCATAAATGGGGGCACTAATCAATTATTCAACAGCAACGCAATTACTTTTCCAAATCACTTGTTTTATGCGAAAGAAAAAATACAGTTGACTCGAGTCATTTACTCTGCCTCCTTGTCTTTAAAAGTCCTACTGTCTGGCCGGTCTCATAATCACTCCTAGGACAACCACAAAAATTGACCCCAACCGTATAACTGGTATGTCTTATAAGCGGCATTCCTCAAGGTTCTGCACTAGGTATAGTTCTGTTTCCTTCAATTTTTTCTATGCTAGGTGAGAGAAGCTCAATTCCCTTCTCCAGTTGAGGAATGTCGCATACAGTTTTGGACCCTGATGCGTTTTTTGGGTTTTCACTTTGTGGATTCTCGTTTGGATCTTTAATCTTACGTTGATTGTCTCTAAAGGATTTCAGAGCGTTGACTGACTGATAATGTCCTGGATTCCCACTAAAATTTCTGGTACTTTCAAAGCCTTCGAACGGCGAGGTACAGTAGATTCAAACATTTTTCAATGCTAAAGTCCTCTCGAACTGAAGACCTGACTACATCTGATATATCTTTTCCCCTATTTGTAACCAAATCAGTTCAGAGAGCACTCAGTTTAGTTCAAATCTGTTTGTTGAACTAGTTTGTTCTAGTTCATTTAGTTCAAGTGTTCAATTTAGTTGAGTTATTCTTACTGAACTACATGTAGGCAGAGTATAACTGAACACGATTCGATTACTGAACTGCGTGAACTATTGAACTGCAGTTCGAAATGAACTGAAGTAAATTGAGATTGGAAACTAGTTCACTTAGCTCATTTGTTAGAGCTCTTTTCTGAACTAGTTCTTTTTGTGAACTACACAAGCCTAGTGGAATCGGTTAATGCATTTTTGTTAGAAGTCCACATTTATCTACTTGGCCGTATCCGGACTGTTTGGAAGGACATTTATTTTACTAGTTAAGACCCTTCTTCAGATCTCGAAAAGGATAACCAACTTTTCACACAATTTTTCAACTTACGCCTGGTAGTGCACAAACTACTAACCGACGCAGATGTCAATCCATTTCCAATTTATCTTTTTCTTTTCAAAACAATGGTTGCCTCATTGCCTCATCAAAATTCAAAAAAAAAAAAGAAAACAATGCAATGAATAGGAAATACTCGTAGGCATGGTTTGTGCTTCACATTCCATAAAGGGATACTCAAAGCAATCTCTGACATCTGAATGCGACTAGAGAGAGTCAATGAATCGAAATAGGACCTCAGAGAGTTGAATTTATTATTCATTCCAAAAATGGAATGTTTTCCTTAAATTGCCAATCCTTCGTCGGTAGTGCGGGCTTTTATGACATGCTATCCGTTATTTAAATACCATAAAACAAAAAAACGACTTGTAAATGCGTCAACGGATGACTGATTCTGTTTTAGTGTTCACGACTTTGATCACTTTCGTCATTACGTGCGTGGGTTACAAGTTTTCCACACAAAAAAAACGAAAATTTTGGCAACAATTTGTCACTGGCTGAGGATCAAGACCACATTGTATCTTTAACACAAAAACATTTCTTGTGTTTTAAATTTTACTCGAATGTCAAGAGATAGAGGCGGAATCGCATCATCCGGCACTCTATTCATCCGACCGACGTCAATCAAATACACGCCATCTCCGGGATATTTTTCCCTCGTTTCGGTTTATTTACATTCCAGAGATCAATTGGCGGATTGCAGTTGCCCAGATACATATACTTGTGCTCCTACTTGATAAATGTACCCATCACTGAATACCTAAACACATTCATCGCACATGGGTATCTGCGAAACATGAATGGTTTTGTGTATCTGGAAACTGGAATCTCTTGTGTGCATGACGCCCTCATAAACACATCCATTCAGAAATTCATTCATTTTTCTTGCTTCTCATGTCTTTGCTCCTCGTTCCCCGCTTGTTTCGTATTTTTTTTTTGTCATCTGACGTCATACCAGAACACATTTGCAACATTACCAGCAGAACACGACACGATGAAAATTTAATGAACCTAAAATCAAAAGCAAACCATAGCTCATTGCTCGTCCCCAGCATATGCCACCGCCGCACGGGAGTGTGTCTGTCCTGGTTGGTTGCGTTTTCCTGTTCCTCCATTCATATCCACCTTTAGTGTTGCGCAGAACCGAGAACACAGAAGTGAAACCCTTAAACCAAAATGTTTATCCCCAGAGCTGGTAACCTTCAGCATTTCGAAATATTGTGTACATGAGGCTCGGTGACGTCACAGGACTCCATTATCAAGGGATTGCTTGTTACGCTCCGCTCATCACTCATTAATGGACAATGAGCGAGGAGTACGTGCAAATGGATGTTTATTCCAGGTTCGCATTTCTCATCAACGGCGTCACCATTTCGCCGGGATCATCGTGGGTGTACCGAAAAAAAAAAAAAAAAAAATGTTACGTATACGCCCGAGTATTTGGCAGGCACTAATGCCGGATTAGTGTTCTGCTTGTGCTTCCTTTCAGGTGAACTTATGTACCGTCTCATCGTCAAGTAGAATTTGATAAGCGATTCTGATTCATTGGAAATATGATGGTTTATCGCGTGTGGGTGCGTGAAATCTGAGCATCTGAATGTTTCATCAAAGAACTTTGATTTGATCCTTAGGGTTTGTCTAACACATTTCCGTGGGTATCTGTGTATTTATATTTGGAATGGAAGCGAATGCGTGAGCGATATAAATAAAAATTAAGCGACTAGACAATAAATTAAATCGTTTAGCACTGCTTAAATGATACGAAAGCCGACACAGATAATTTAGCAACAACATAATGGCAACGTTGTTGGAAGTTGGCCAAGGAATTTATATTGGTTTGGGCTACAATACCAAGTAGGTAGCGCTGCTTGTTGGGTTATGCTGTGATTTTATAGCGACAAATTCCGGAAGAGATTTTCATTCGATGAACTGGTGGCCAATTAACGCTTCAATCGAATTCGTAAATTTCAATTTACGAAAAGAAAAAAATAGGTCAGGGACTGTGCCGTATGATGGTGGACGAGAAATTATGATTTTTAGAAAACCTGTTGACGTGGGTCATAAATTTACACCTCGTTGGTGGTTTCGCCGTGAGGTACCACAGAGTTGTGTACTGAACACTGTGATTCAGAAATCATAAAAAACGCACACCCTTCACAGAGAAATGTCCTTGGATTGGTATCCCTTCATGTGCGTACAGCAAAATTAAAAGGAAAATCAGACCTAAACGGATAATAGAAAAGCATGCTTTAGGTTGTCCATTGCATTGTTCTTTTATGGCGGAAGTCACTATAAAGAGGAATAAAGGATATGTTTTTCAAGGTACTAAGTACAGTCTGCATTGCCATAAGCGGTGTTCTGCTTACAACGCCCACGACTGCACTCAAGATCTTTCTTTCTACAAGCAGGTAATAGTGGGCTTCGACTCACTAGCGTACAACTTAAGTCCGAAAATGTGGGACATAGCTCCATTCTTAGGGAATCACTCCCCGACATCGCTGATAAATCCTTGGTACTCTAAACCTCGAAACACTGTTTAAAGGACTATACTCGGAAAGAGGGGATTGACACAGAAAAGTTACAAAGGTTCTAGCTCTGCTCAAAGCAGTGGATCTACTGAAGATGAGGTCAATATTTGACAAGAATATTGGCATCTACATTGATGGTCAGGCTGCATTGATGGTCAGGCATCTACATTGATGGTCAGGACTCCAAGATCATAAAATCTGAAATAGTCATCCCGACCAATCTTCTGAGGCTTATGTACACAGAATCGTGCCAGATTGTGCTTCGATATTGATGGAAACGAGGGAGTCGACGACGTACTAACTGAGGTACGATCAGAGTTTCCACAAAGCATTGCACTTGAAGGAGTCAAACAAAGAATTATTCTCGAGAGGATCATCAAAATGACTAATATAAAATGGTACAACTTAGGATAGGACATACGGTATCGAGGGCTTTGTAGATTGGGGGAAATCCTCGGAAATGTGAAAACTAAGGAGGCCATGGTTAAGAATAGCGGCATGGTCATTGCCAACCAACCTTTTGGAGAATATTACTCATGAACTCAGTGAATGCCAAGGTGTAGCACCCAGAAAAGTATATTTGTGGCAATCAAAAGGAATTTGGGTTTTCGAACCAAGTCATTAAGAAGTAAAATTTGGTAGGCATTTCGAATGCATGAAGATATGGTTTACGCAATGGGCCCACTAACGTGTCTTCTGTCTTATGAAAAACTCATAGCCCTACACTACTTACCTATCTACTTACCTACTTTGGACTTTGGGCACAGTCTATCAGATTGTCGCAACTTACCTTCAAATTTGTACAGGATCAATGGTTTGACCATCATAATTGACGTACTTAGTATACACTCATTTTTGGGAACTGACTATGCAGGTGCACTTGGAACGAATTTTGCAATAAAACCGAGTTCAACCGAAGCTATGCTGAGAAAGACCTAATCTTTAAGATTTCTGATGCCATGTCTAAGAAATTTTGGTTTTCCACTAGTAATTCAGATTGATGTCGAATTTGAATTTGATTAAGGCTTGGAATAATTTTTTACGCCGAAAGCTGATTTTATGGAACTATGAAGATGAATATAGCTTCAGACAAAAATAAGTTAAAAATGTGTATTCATATAGTCGGGCAGCTATGATAGTTTACGAGTACGTCCAGCGAATAATAGCCGGACATGTGAACAAGTTTGTCACATACCAAACAGCAATTACCTTTTTCTAATTATTGTGTCTAGTCTTGACTTAGCTCTTTTACTATATATTGGTTATATTGAGGTTCTTCACGGTCATAAACTAGTTCGCTTCGTTTCAGTATCTCTGTCCAAAATCCAGAAAATATGCAATGAAATCTAAACCTATCTCATTTCGAAATATAGTTTCAGGCGCTCGATATTATTATAATCTGAAATGCAATGCCATGACATTTACTCCCACCCGAAGTGCAATGAAGCACTAAATGTTGACCTTTAATCTTCATTTTATAAAGAAGGAAATTCTAAAGAAAATAAGTTCCCCTTTTAGTAAATGACTGAGGTGTTCTTTTGCAATTGGCAAACCTCTCACCATACCATACTGCAAGGACTACTTACGAACATATCTTCATTTTTGCATATAATTGTCTATTGTTCACTTTGCTCTAAAATCCTTTCTAAAGTTTTTCCAAAGGAGGAAAAAATTCCTACCAAAATCTACACCACCTAACGTCTCACAATAATTACTCCCTTTTTTGCAAAAAAAAAAATTGTTTAGTGAGAAATCTCCTCACTCACATTTCAATAGCACAACGAGACCGAAATGAGAGACCGAAAGAATTCATGAAAAAAGTCCTTCAACCATGCCAAACCCTTCCGGGTTCACATGAGGAATAATTTTTTAAGTCAAGAGCAAAAGCCATTTAGTCCCACACTCGTGAAATCGCATTAAGACCGGTTTCTGTTGTTCGTAAACGGATGTAAGAGTGGGTGCTCAGGTGAAGTGAGTTAATGCCTTTAACGCGCCTCAAATAATGTCCACTAATTAGAGCCATTTTTCATTTCGTTTTTAATTTATAAAATTAAAATTAATTGTATTTTCTCTCTCTCTTATTACTTGCAGAACCCAGAAAAGACAAGACTGATGCACCAATCGGTGGTAATGGCACACTATCACCCAGCACTGAGCAGCCATCATGTCAAGGTTCAATGCTGCCACCGCCAGGCGGTGGTGGTGGCGGCGGCGGCGGTGGTATGAATTCAAATATGGGCAGCGGTTGTGGCGGTCAAATGGATTCGCATCAGAATTCCAAAATAGAACGTCCAAACACATTGGGGACAAACAAGTTAGCTCGACGAGTCAACATTTGCTACCACAATGATCATTGTAAGTACTTTTTCCACCAAAAAAAAAAAAAAATGCCAACATTTTTCTAGAAACTTTTGCGATTGCTCCCACTATTTGCATCCCTCAACCGAAAGAGAAACTTTTGTTTTCGAAAAATTCTAAAATCCAATAAAAAATTAAAACAAAAAAAACAAATTAAAACTGCTAACAATTTTTGTGCGTTTTGTTTTTGTCCCCTTCTATTGTACTTTTGCATATCCATCCAACCACCATCTATTTACACATTAAATCGCAAATTTTTACCACTTTTTAACTATAGCAGTGTATTCGAAAGCAAATTGAAATGAAAACAAAAAAACAAATAAATAAATTTTGCAGATCCTGAAGGCGGTGGCCCACCAGGAAGTACACCACCTCCGTACACAGGTGATGGTCATCATAAACTTCCAGGGCATATTTTATTGTCTGACCTTCCAGAGCCTCCAATACCATTGTCGGAGATTGGACCCATCCCACCGCCACCGATGTTTTCAACGCCAAGTCCAACGTTGATAGCTGGACGACCACATGGACCGGGAGCTGTTAACGATCAGGATTACCAGGATTATGACTATGATGGTAGGGCGTAGTCAGCGTTTTTTTTTTTTTTTTCTTTCGTTCTCTCTCTCTCTGTCTATCTATCTTTCTCCTAAGAATTATTTCCACTTTAACCCCTTTTTTCCAATTATTTTCTTGTTCTTCTATTTCTTCTATTTATTCTTGTATAAATGTGTTTTATCTGTTAATCCTGTTTTATGTTGGTCAAGGGTTAAGTGTCCTTTTTTTTTTCTCTTCTTTTTCCTCCTCTTTGATTGAAAATGTGTTTTTCTGTTCATTCATCATCATTTTTGTGGCCTTTGTAAGGAGTTGCCTATTTTTATTAATTTTTTTCTTCTGATTAATGCTTTTGTTTGTAAAGAGAAAAGTTAATATAAATCTTTTTTGATTACTTTTTGTAAGAGTATTCAAATTTAACTTGCATAATGTTTACTAACACAAATCTCACTAAATCTTGATATATTGTATAACATGTTGACTGATGACGTATCTTCTTTAAGTCGGGCTTAGTGTTCCGGGATACTAGATGAAGCAGAAAATAAAACTAAGCTCTAAGCTCATCTTTGTCGATCCATGGTCCATTATATCCAGAATCTGTTGGCCAATTTGTTGGGTATACACGACCTATTTAACTTTGTCTTTGTTTTCGAATTCAGAAGTGTTTAAGCAAAAATGGCATTTTGACTCTTGCATATCGTTAAAGTAGAGTTGGTGAAAGATTGCTACCCTGAGGTGATCCAGAATTTTTCGAGCAATTAACAAAAAATTTGTTTGATTTGTGAATCAAGTATCAGATTATCCATATTCTAGTAGATCTAGATGACTACTGACTTGATGATTCACTTTGACTTGTTTCGAAAGGTCTCGAAACTACATTTATGTCTCTGTTCTGTACTTCTGTTTAACAGCCCTTTGCTTACAATTTCAATCTTCCATTTGTACCACTTATCCAGGCTCTGCCAGAGCAGAAATAAAATGGGATTTTCTGCCTTAAAAAGTACATTTTTTCTCAAACTCACGTTATAAACTTGTACAAAGATTTCAACTACAAAAGTCCAAATCCTGACAAAGAAAATACTCACCTTCAGGAAGTACTGACTCCTCATAGTAAGTGTTTTAGTGTTTTGTCATTTGCCAAATGACGAGACGATCAATGTCTCCGGCTAAATCTAAATATTGAATTCACTTGAAAAACTATCAAGAGTCCCTTTAAGCTGGCTGGAGACAGTCATACGCGTAGCCTGAGTCTAGAAGGAACACATTCTGGAAAGAATCTTGATCAATACCTTCCTTAATTTTAGTTCTCCAAACAATGGATCCATACATCAAGATTCGACAACAAACTGGTTGGAATTTTATTCCTGATATAGGACAACTTACCCATAATCCCTAGATTTTTATTTTTTTGTTTAAACTTAGCTGAACTTAGCTCTCTTTTTCCTAAAAATATTCACAACTGTGTTCCAAGCATTAATTGAGACATCTTTCTTATCCAGCCCATCGAATATGGTTTCCAGATCTATAGCACTTCAACTTAGGTTGCGCCTTGTTAATAGATGGTATGGTCTTCAGAAGACAAGTGATACACTTTGACAGAAGGGTTTTACCACTGATAACATCAAGGATTAAAGATATTTGGCAGCATTTTATGGCTCGTACCCGATATTGTGAAAAAAAAACTTTTGCCATTGAAAAACTCTCTTAAAGACGGGTTTGGACTGACATTTATTGGAAAGCATTTCCATTCTTCTTACATCGCTAACGGGCTCCCAATCCGTATATAGTCTTTGCCTGAGTTAGAGCCAGGCTTCCAGTCCCTCTTTTCCCGATCATGTTCCTTCTAGTTGTCTACATCAGACATTCAGCTCACGATAGCCTAAGTCTTAAATCGGATGTTCGGTCTTCTGTGTCGTCTGGAACACCTGTGGGAGTGATTCGAATATTCTCTTCGCTGACTTATTATTGTGCATTCGTTCTATGTGACCTGTCTAGTCCAGTCTGGCTTTTTTGACTACACCCACATTTTGTGGCAGCTCATAGAGTTTGCGGATGTAGCCATTTGTCCTCATTGAGTTCACTATTTGTGTTGGCTTCCTTTTTATCATCCAGCACTTAGCTGCATACATAGAGTGGCATTGGCAGGATCAATGTTTTGTCAAGCACGCATTTCTTCTTCCTCCAATTTATGAGTTTTGAACCCATTTGTTTCCCCAAACCGAAAGCAACTATTTCCTAGAATAAATCTTCGCCGAATCTCCACTAAGGTGTACTGCACACATGGCAGCCCAAATTCGGCACAAAGATCAATCTTGATCAATCTTGCCGCGGTCTCGAATTCAGCCTTCGTCTTATAGAACTCGTCTTTGAAATCGAAGAAGAGATGGTGAGTCTCGACTTGAAATTCGTTAGTCCTTTCGAGGATTTGTTTTAGTGTGAACATTTGGTCGATCATCGATCTGCCGGGTCGGTAACCAAAAAAAAAAAGACTTCACAGTCAAGACATAGGATCATCTTTCTTCAAGATGGTGCATATAGAGCTGATAGTCCAGTCATGGAGCATGGCTTCATCCAATCAAACTTGGTTGATGTTTAAGTGCATCTATGCTACCATCACTGACTTTGTTGTTCGAGAAGTGGGCTATTCTTCAAAACTGCTTGCTCGCAGTTTTGAAAGACAGCATTTTATTGACTGGATACGAATTCTCTTCTAGCCCTTTCTGGTGCTCATAAAGTAGCTCTTGGAAATGCTCCTTATGTACAACTTAAGTTACGGGCTTGAAATCAACTCTAAGGATATTGGGTTTCTGAAGAACATCCGGGTATTCTTCCTATCACGGTGAGACTCTTCAATGCCCTTCAACTGGGTGACAGAAAAGACCAAAAAATTATCACTGAGAGTGACAGTTTTTTTATGTAAGGGTTCTAGACTCGGATATAGATCATTTCGGTGTGTGTACTAAATAATCGCGAAATATGTTTACAATTTTTCAATAATAGGGTAAGGCTTTTTAATAATCTGTTTTTAACTCAAATACTTAACTTCTCAGAAACTAATTTCGTAAAATACTAACTGACTTTCATTTCTTACTCAATCGACTAATAAATCTCTTTGTTTGTGTATTTGTAGTTTGTGCTTAAGGGTAATGTAAAAAACATCCTCTATCCTCTTTATATTATAATTTCCCTGCTTCAAGATGTATCTTTTTGAATATCATTTGCAAAATATCCCTTCAAGATGTTTTTTTTTGTGTAATTTTTTTTTCTTGTAAAACTAACATTCTGTTTCGATACTTTCGTGTACAGATCAAGACGGTGATCAAGATGAACTAGATTCGGATGAGGAATACATGTTCCAATTGCCAAATCAAAATATTGACACATGTCGTATTGAGGAAATTCCAGCCAAAGAGCCAAAACCAAATGCAGTTCCTCTCAAGTCCGCATTGAAAAAGAAGCCCGGCCAGTCAAATTCATCGCCTGGTACACCGACACAGGAGCAAGCTAACAATGCCGGTAGTTCGTCGGGTATATCCGGTGGTTCCGGTGGCGGCGGCGGCTCATCATCGACATCAGCGAATCAACGGCCATTGGTTGTGAGGCAGGAGGCTAATAATTATTCATTAAAGTAAGTATAACTACAAACATTTTTTTTGTTCATTTCAAGATAAAAATAACAAAAGAAAAAAAATTGTTTTTGTTTCTCCTATTTCAACAATGCGTAGACCAATTCTTCGGCCTCGGGTTAGGATATGGTAATAATGAGTTTTGGTTTCCTTTTTTTTTTTTTTCATTTTCATTTTTGTTTTTGTTTTCTTTTTTGATGAAGTTTTCTGGCTTATACTGTTTGCTTTTGTTTTGTATTGTCATTTTCAATTAGCATGAGATATGTATTCCTTATAGCACACGGTTGTTCCATTAGGAATTCAGCCAGTAAGATAGATAAGATATTCATCCTTAAGGACGACAGCGAAGGGTGTTAGTTCAATGAGTGTGAAAAGGGATTTATTTATTTTGTTCGTCCTTTCTTTCCCTCTAAGAAGATGATGATTTCGAAATTATTTGGCAACTGCATGGTAGGCTAGATTTATTTATGTATTCACCTGACATTGAGAAGTTTCTGCAAAGTTATCCTGGACCTCAGAATCAAAGGAGATCCATTTTCGATTTGTAATTTTTTTTTTCCTTTTTTCTCGAGAGTGAGCGATTAATCCTGAATAATACAAAAATGTTTTGAAATTCAAAAAAAAAAACACAAAAAATTCAGAACTGCCCTTTCCATGGGGGACCGATGGAATCCTATTTAAAGGACCAAGAAGTGAGAGAAAGAAAAAATAAAAAAAATTTAATAATAACACACTGCAGTGAGGAATTAAAGTACGGCAAAGTTTTGGCCCCTTCTGAGAGAGTGAAGTAAGTTTTAAGTAAGCAATTTGCTCTAATTAAAAAGTTTTGTTCCCTATTCTACGACGAGTAGTAGGACGAATAAGTGTTTTGTTACAGTTTACTCAGAATCCTATGGAATAAGGGTGAATGAACGAGTTATTCCTCCTGGGTTAGGGGTGCGTAAAGAAGAGTCTTCTTAAATGAGGAAATCCTTTAAAACATAAATGAGGAATTGGAAAACGAAAACGAAAGCGTTCGGTGTATTTAGGGATTAATTGCAGAAGTAAGAAAAGTAAACGACTGGTAAGGATGAAGTACTTTTGGGAAATAAAGCAAAATGGTGTAATTCTGTGGTGGAATTCATTGAATTTTATGAGAGGCTAGAAGTTAAAAGCTATCAAGATGGTTTAAGATTTTTCCGATTAAAATTTTGCAAGTAAAGTTATGCGAAAGGGTTTTCATTTTGTTTTTTTTAAGTAGCTGCCCGTTTGTTTGAGTGGCATCCTTGGTGTTAAGTGTTCTTGTAGAGTTCTTAACAGGCGCCCGATGCGTGACCAGCCTGAGACATGGTCATCACGGTCACATTTTTGGGATGTATGCAGTCATTTCAGTTGCATGCTTTTGTGTCCTAGCAGAGTATTTCAAGGACCTACTAGGAAGGCGTTTCTAAATACTTACGTCTTGTATTTCTAGAGATCATTCCATTCAGCTCAACAGAGCATCTATCTACAATATAAGTATAAGTCAGATGTTTTCTATATGCTATTGACTAGAAGCAGCCTTAGACGCTTCTTAAATCTGATCTACTGTTCCATACCCGTCAAACCCTCGCAAGATGTGGGAACGTGGAAAAAAATAAACAAACTTGTCTTCTAGAAATCGAGCCTTCATAATTTACTGAGCCCACTTTGTATAGACTATCCTAAGTGTATGTTACGTTTGATATATAGATTGTACCATGAGTCATGTCCCTCCACTTTTGGCCATCACCACATTTCAGGCCTTTAAAGTTGAGTTTAAAACGATTATCACGTTTTTTTTGTACATAACTTCACTATTTTACACTAAATCGAAAAAAATTATAAAAACCAAATATTTAGATAGTCAAATTGTCTACAATTCATTCATACATCATATGTGGCCACGCCCACTTTGCAAAGGCGTTTTCATCAAAAAACTGACTTTGATGAAATTTTGCATGTTGCATACACACACCCTTAAGCCATCGCTGTAACTTAGAGAAAAAAATACAGCACGGCCACGCCCACTTAACAAGAAGAGGCAGTATATGATGAAGGATAAGTTATTATAACATTCGGTTGTTTTTTCTAATAATTTGAAGTAGTGGGCAGCAGTCCTCAAATGCTTGAAATAAATAAGGTTTCCTCTTTCGAAATTCGATTTGAACATACTTCTGAAATTTCTAGATGTTTTAGTTAACAAACTAGTTGTCTATGTATGGAGTTAGTAGTCATTAATGTAGACAGCTGGTAATAGAAGAGAACCCTGAGGTATTCTTGTATTTTCCAAAGGATTCATCACAGATTGATCGGAAGGAATCTATTCCATTCAATCACACAGATATCACTGTATTCTCTTGAAGGTTATCGTGATTAATAAAACTTGGCGTGAGACTACTTCGATTAGGTGCAAATCTCCAGACTGACAGCTCTTGACTCCCTATGTTGTGTGATGTTTAGGCTTACCAGTCTCTAGACGGAGTTTTTCCAGGAAATCTCCATGCAAATCTTTCAGTTATTCTTGTCCATCTGTTGGGTTTGAGCTTAGATTACCACGTTGTTTGGATTGGAAGGACGACTCAGCTGTCAGGAAAATCGGTGAACTGTGGCTCTACACATTTTTGGATTCAAAATTTCTCCTTTATTTTCGAAGATCCTTTTTAATAGATTTTTTGCAGATACGCGCAGGAGGGCCCATAAATCCTACGTATGCTGATGGCTTTTTGGCAATATTTTGAGTAGTCCTTTCCTCTGTAAATAGCAATCATGCAAGGGAGTAAAATTATCCTTTTCTTCTTGTACCGCCTTTCGAAAAAGTCCCTTCTTCTTGGAAGAAACTCTAAAGGACTTAATTATACATTCCCTGCTAGACAGAAGGATCACGCTCACGTCGCATTGATATGTAAAACATTTACACATTACGATAGCAATCTTATAATTTACAAAGATGATTACATAACATGTCATGTGCTAAATACAGAAATAATCGTTATCTCATACATTACCATCATCAATTTCCCATCTTTCACTAACTCTCTCTCTCTCTCTGGTTGTCTTAGCCCACAGACATTTAACACGAAACGAATATTTAGCCCTAAAGTGTACTCAATCAATCTTCAACACTGTCGTAATTCACCTTTAATTAAATTAATTATTTTTACCCGCACCATGATAGATTATTTACTCCGGAACTCTGGGCCTCAGATGGGTGATCTCCTTTTTAAAGTATTCATGACAGCATAGCCTTTTAATGGAAACCTATTTGGTATTCCCTTTAACCAAATGGGAAACAATCTATACCTTGGAAGGGGGGTTCCCTTTTCTTTATTTTGTGTCGAATGCTTTTGTGGTATGTTTACTTAGCATCCTTTGTATGAATAATAATTATGGCAGCATTTTTATTCCTTTTATTTCTGACATCAACAAGAGGAAGGAATTCATCTACCCGTTCTTGTGTTCTCCCGATGAAGGATAACCATTTAAGATTGCAAAGAAAATTTATATCTGTTTATTTAGCATTGGGACAAAAGAGTTTCAAGTCCTTCTCTCCCACTGTGTGTGTTTTTGTTTTTTTTTTTTTTTTTTTTCTGGTATGTTTGCATTTCAAGGCGAAAGGACTTTTTAGAAATTGTATCTGTCTCCATTGTCCCTTGGTTGCGTCGAAGGAGAAGGACGAGAAGAATGAAAAGTCACAATGTTTCACTAATGAAGTGGAGAATATGCGTGGCAGTGTGCTTTCAGGACGAAAGAACTGAAAACACAACGGTTTTTTTCGGGAGAGAAATTAAAAGTCACATTGAAAAGAAATTAAAAATGTGTTTGTTTACTTTTAAGGAATGGAATTTAATGTTTGCCAAGGGCGTGGGCGTTTGTTTTTCAAGTTCAAATTATATCAGTCTGTATTGTCAGAAGAAATTGGTTGGAGAGGAGTTACATCAGGTAGGAGTATGTACAACTGGCCTGTGAATATACTGAGCTTTGAAATTTTGTCGAAATAGGTCTCACAACTCTAACCACCTTTTCGAGCTCCAATCCGAGTATATGTCGACTCACACAAGGAATTGACATTTGAATTCGTATTCTTATCTCAAAGTCCTGTATGTCTACGCTCAAACTTAGCAAAAAGGGCCTTCAAAATCACCTTAGATACAAGTATTCTAGGTATATAATGAATAGAACGAGCAGTCCTAACCCTGAAGACATGTAATCCTTGAACTTTTCTTGAAATATGCTAAGCTTTAGTTACTTCCTTATGGCAGGAATCCCCTTATGGGTCCTAGGGCCTCTACAATCCCTACGTGCCATCGTGTGCGATTTGTGGAAATGTGCCTCAGCTGTTCTGCGCCACGTACTCCTATGACGTCCTAGGATCCTGCCATCCTGTCTAAGCAGGTTGCATTCAATCGCGTGGTTAGCTTTTCGCTTTTCGGAGAGTATGTTCAATCCACTGCCACTTTCGTCGTCGTCGTATGGTTGTGCCTATGGCCCGTTCTCTGATAAAGTTGTTCGTTAGAGATACGGTTTGGCCAAAAAATCCTAAAGATATAGCGTAGGCACCTATTGACGAACGTTTTCTTCCTCGTGATAGTGACGGTTACCCTCCAAGTACCACAGACATATAGCAGCACGGATTCAACGTTGGAACGGAACACTCGTAGTTTGGTGATTAAGCATTACTACTCCAACTGGAAGATATCACAGTTCCGCCATCGGTTGAGACAATACTCCCAAGGTATTGGATACTCTCTACTCTCTCAACCGTTTGTCCAGCAATGCGTTCTTCCGTTTTGACTAACATTGTCGGATATAACGACCGCCAGTTATACCTACCCTATTTCCTCGGTTCCTTCACAGCCGGTATAAGCGGCTTTCACTGCATTTGTCTTGGTCGTGGAAAGATGTTTGTCCACCTAACGTAACCTGTTTTCATAAACTCTGCAAAGCCTGCTGATTTTGAGAGTAAAAACTGTCTTGAGATAGTAAAGAAGATTTTCATGCGAGAGTAGCCTTTTTAGGGAGTCCTCCGAAAGAAAGAAACCAACTACGGCGTTGGTGGGCTTTCATTAAAGTTAGCTTTACTTAGTTAAAAGCTTAGAGGTCCCTAAGATTCATTTTACCTCTTAGAATGGCAACAAAATGGGCCTTAAGTGTTACTTTAGAACAGACCCTACTAGGATACGCCTCCTTGCTCAAGGAGATGTGATTTAGTGACTCTAACTTTGGTAGCGAGTTACGATTCACTGTACTCTTAATGTAGAGATCCGAGAGTTTCAAAAGTTTTAGATAGAAATGGGATAGTCATCAGCCCTAGTTCCTTTAGGTATTCAAGTACACTCGGTTATATCCACCTGACCAAGTGCACGTAGGACTATTCTTGGTCGCGAATCCTTGCAAACCTCCGCATAACTTTGAACTCGATGACGGAGTGAGAGATGCTGCTTTCCCTCATCGACCGAAAAGAAAAAATAGGTCCTGATTGAAAATCCATCTTTCCATCTTACGTCCAAAGAACGTCCTCGGAATTTTCCCAACCAATTTGCTGATATTCCCTCAAATCCTACGAAACGGAAACTACCAATTGGATTTAAATCCATCTCGCAGTCCTTCCGTCATGGATGGTCTAATTGAGCAGTAAATTGATTGCTACGAGGAAAAACTCACTGTAAAATCTTGCGGATGTATCCTAATCCTTTGCGCTGTCAAATTTCCATTTGTAAAACGATTGCGACAGCAAAAATATGCAAATGACATTGCCTCGTTTCCGAAGGATGCAAGGACAACCACCACAGTGTTTTCATCTGCACTTGAAAATTGGAAAAATGTGAAATTTATTAGACAAGGTACCCCATCTGGCGTTAGCCGGGTAAAAGAAGAAACGCCTTCTCAATCAAATGATTCAGTGTCACATCCGGTTAAGCCAAGGATACACGTGCAAACATTCAAGTTCACAGAGTCGATTATTATATTCTTCTTACTCTGTGTTCCTTTCTATGTGTCGTTACGCAATGTTGAATGCCTTTGTTCATGGGAAACAGGAGGAAAAGTACTCGGCTTTGAACGGAAGTACGACCCAACCCTACACACACACATGTCACTCGTTTTGAAGTAATCTGAATTATTTATTATTCCAAGTAACTTGTCTAGATGGAAGGATCCTCTTGCTTCCTTTCGCTGGTGTGTATGTGATCTGAAGTGTGTAGAGGACTACAATGCTGGCAGACAGGAGATTTCAAAAATGGATTTGATGTCACGCTTCAGCAGACGGAAAAGCATCCTTGATATAGACTCAACTTCCATGCGTGTGCACATGCAGTGGAGTGTTATGTTCCTTAGACTCGAATGCTTATTGCATTCCATATGTAACCTTGATAGGGAAAGAGGAGGGCTTGGCTTGCAAGGCGCTTATTTTATACTCGAGCATGATAGTTAGAAACGAAAAAAGAAAACTCATGCACTTCCACTAGAATCTGATCGCACAAGAGCATGACATGATTTTGCTACTCTTTTGTTTTTCCTTTTGATTGCTTGCATGTCCTTTTTTTTCAAACTAATTTGTCTCATTATTAATGTATGTTTTTTTTTTTTTTTGTTAACCTTCTCACAGTAGGCAACAAATGTTCAATATCAATCTGCCGTGTACCGTGGAAAATAAGGAAAACACTCGACCATTTGTGATACGCGAGAATAGCGATAGTGATGAGGCTGATGGACGAATCCTTTATCGTGAAGACGATAATGATCGGCAAGCGAAAATTGCACGCAAAGAGAGCCTATCATTGAAACTTCAACTACGGCCAGATAAACAGGATTTAATTAATCGAAATATCCTACACCAAGTGACAGACAACGAGATAAAAGAATCCAAGGAAGCAATCGGTGCACGATTAATACGTCGGCTATCGATGCGTCCAACTGCCGAGGAACTGGTGGAAAGGAATATTCTAAAGAGTAAATGTAACTGCAACTAATCGGTTGGATTTGCTTGCTAACCGAAAGGCACACCCTTTCTTTTCTTTTCGTCCCTTTCTTTTTCAAAATAGCACAATCACCCGCCGAAGAGAAGAAACAAAAGGAAGAGAAGAAGAGCTATTTATTGCGGAAGCTTAGTTTTCGACCCACTGTCGAGGAATTAAAGGAAAAGAAAATCATTCGGTTTAACGATTACATTGAGGTGACACAGGCGCACGATTATGATCGGAGGGCCGATAAGCCATGGACAAGACTGACGCCTAAAGATAAGGCTGCCATACGAAAGGAATTGAATGAGTTTAAATCATCAGAGATGGCAGTGCACGAGGGCAGTCGACATTTAACGAGGTAAGGACGATATTCTTCTTGTTTTTCTCTTTCTTTATCCTTTTTAGTCTCTAAGAGAAAGGTATTGTAAGTCAATTGTGTTTTGGTTCTATGACAACTGTCTACTGTCAGTTAGTAAGTTAAAGTCATTTTCTACTCGGAATCGCCAAGTCTACATACATACCTAGTGTCTCTGGATGAACATGGCCATTAGGGCTTAGCGTTCATTAAATTTTTGCTAACTTACCAGTTTATAGGAGGAAGTCTTCACTTCCTAGTGCTTCTTCATCCGGGTTTGGACCAATGGTAAGTATGGAAATTTGCAGAAAAGTTGTACAAATTTCTTCTTAAGGTCCTTAGTTCGAATTCTATCCTATAGTCCTTTCAGTTTTTACCCTCAAACCATATATTTCGGGGCGTTGGTTGCATGATGTTCTTAGATTCGCTGGATGTAAAGAGTGTTTCAATAAGGACATAACAATTTTGTACTTAAATTAAACGCAAAATAGTTGCGATATTGGGCTGAAATTTATTGCATGTGTAGTGCACATGTTAAATTTAAGTATACAATTCGATCGATCATATGACTACCGGGAGCACGTTCCCAGTGATCGATTCTTTGAAGCCAATTTTCTAGCAATCTTTATCGCTCTGAACGTTGACAATAACAGGTGGGATTTTCTGTACTTCGACTGGTGTGTTGTCTCACTGGCATCGTAACATTCAATAGTGAATATGTTGACTCGATTTTATCCACTAAAGCGAGCACAACTTGTCTGGTAGGACGATTGTAAGAACCGAGAATTGTAGAGAGTTGCAACCGCCGACTCCAAATTTTGGTAATCATTTTTAACAATTTCCAAACGTTGCTGATTCATACGCTTCACTGTGATAAAAATGTAAGCTTTGACTGACGTTTTGATATTGACAGATCAGAAAAAAAGTTTAAGGGTGCGTTGGTACTTAAATACAAAATTGTTATGTCCTTATTAAAAAACCCTATGTATTTCATACCACTGCAACGTGAAAGGTTCAGTTTTCATACCATTGTTTGGAAATGGAAAAACAAAGATACTTGTAACAGGATACAAGTCAGTTTTTCTTAAGATACGCCGTCTGGTCCAATGGGACGACAGGATATCTTACAAGTTCCCCTTCTATGAATACTGCTGCAGTCTGATCAGTAACTGAGGTAACATGACATTAGCTTAAGTCAAACTCCCTTCCTGTGGTGCCTTTCCTGACCTGACCTTTCATTACCAGATTAATTGAATTGCAGCTCTGATTAGGTTCACAACAGTTGCTTATAGTCCTTTGGTCTTGCTTGCGATGGAAACGCTATCTGAAATGACATACTTTAGAGGAGTTTGCCATTGTTCGGAGGGGATTTTTCAAATTTCGTATTAATTGATGAAAACTATCGATTTTCTTCCCCCAAGAGCCACAACCACAAAATCTGTCTTTCAACAGCAGATACACTGCACACACAAGCTGTCCATTGATCAGACGAAAAAGGGGGGGAAACACAAGTCCTTCTTTAGATGTTAATTATTTAATCCCATCAGCAGTTGAGTTCCAAGACACACAGATGCTATCATACCTCTACCGACTCTATTGTCAATTTAATTCGACTACCATTCCAGACACGTGTACAAACTCTATTCCCATCTAAGCACTACCAGATGAGAGGCATCATTAACCTACTCTAGAATAACACTCCTCTCTCAATCGAGGACTTCCATCGTGCTCCTACTAATTTCACTAAAAAACAAATTAAACTCAATGTACCTCAGCCATGATGAAGAAATGACCCAGAACTTACTACTCTCCTCTCACAGGATACTACGTACACGAATCCAAAGACATCCCCTACCCCCTACTCTCACAGAACTATTTTTCAATATAAATTCCTCAACAATGATAATTTTAAAACTACATATTCAAATGCCTGAAAAAGGAAGAAAAAAAAAAATTAAACTTATCCCTGCCAGGAGATGTCCTCAAGTCAGTTGGTCTCTCTCTCTCCAGGCACTACATAGCTAGTAGTAGTTTGTTCCTTCCCATTAACCATTGTTTCCATTGTGTCCGGTCCTGTGGGGGAGTGTTTGCTTTCGAAATTGAATTACCCGGCATGAAGCATCGTATACTACCCACCACCGGAATCCATCTGAAAGGATGTTTTCTTCCTTTTTTTTATGATTTAATCGACCTCTCCCGTCCGTATGCTCTGACATTGAGTCCAAGTGCGCTGCATTTTCGTTTCCATCGGAATTTGGGTTCTGGAAAATTTCAGTGAAAATCTCCGTTCACCGACACGAGAATCCCCATCCTCTCGTGTGTGTATGGAAATTTATTGCATCCTCCGTGGAGAGGTTAACCTGACCAAGTTTGTCAGGCGAAGACAACACCTGTGTATCCTTTTGTTTTTAATTAGAAGAATTTTATTACTTTGCAATATCGAGTTACTTTTTGCAATCTAACGATTTTGTACTTAAAATTCTGGCAAAGGACATGGACACAAGGACACAATGGTGTTTTAGGGATATTAGCCGTCGCTGCACTTAGGGAAATTAGGGAGAATGTAAATTTGTGTGGACATCTGTGACCCGCAGAAGAGATGAACAAAAAAAAAACCGTTCCATCATGGTTTCATTCTTCGTGGAATGTTATACATAGTTTAGATTATATTCTCGATTAGAACAAACAACGAAACGAGTCGAAAGGACACCACACACACACACAGGGAGGGAAAATCCACATACACACTGAAGTGGGACATGCAAATATTTGCGCTTAGTTTTAGGGGGAGAAGCAATTAAAATCGAATTGACGATGGGGGTAGTTTCTAGTATCCTTTCTTTTGTTTGGGGTCCAACCATCATCCTTTGCGTTGTTATCATATTATTTAAAATGCAACAATTGCTGTGAATCGTTTTTGTATTGTGGTTGTTAAGCGAAATCGAATGACCCCCGAGTTGGGGGCTAAATGAAAATCGATAGATAGATGATTGTGGGAATTGTTTTCGGGGAATACTGTGCAGGATCTGGAGGGTTTTTTCCATCGGGTTAACATTGATGGGAATACAATGAAGGTCAGTTGTTACAGTGGATACAGATCTTGTGGTTTAATTGATTTCTATTGATATGTTGATTTGGTATTTTATGTTAGCTTGTAGTAAATATCAAATATGGTGTACTATGCGACCCAATTAAGTTGTGCTACCCCAGCAGCTATAGAGGTACTCCCTATTCCGTTCTGGCACTGAAAAATATTTGGTCCTATCGAAACGACTAACTAGAGTAATAAGGATACGATTTATTGGACTAGGAGATTAGTATTTTTTTTTTAAGAAAACGATACCTCTTCTCAAATGGAGGAATGGAGAGGACTTTCTTAAGGAAAAGTCTTAAAAATATCTTAAAAACGCCTCTTTCTAGAAAAAACACTTCTAACCAGGACGATGAAGTGTTTCAATCACGAGTCCAATGATTTCAACGTTCTGAGGTACAGATCGACAGAATTGAAAATTCTGATGGTACTTACCGTGGTTCCTGCTCTGGGTTTTTGGCGATAGAGTTGGATACAATACAATATTTTCTTGAAGTACTTCATCAGACTCCCTCCTATACTTTTGAAAAGGATCTCCAGGTTATTCCACACCAAGAGGATTCGAGAGGAATGAAGTGGGTTGAGGAGTGAATTTTGGTTAGCAATTTGGCAGGTTATGAACAGAATCACAGTCGCAAGAACGGAACTATTTTCGAATTCATTGCAGCTTAGCGCAAGAGCAGTTTTTGTGTGAGGACATTTTTATAACAGTATACCCTTGCATGTTTGTCAGACGTTCGTTATAAGTGACTCTTTCCATTGGGTAGTACTTTGTTTTTTAGGCGGCTACATTGCTTCATAATATGATTCAAACGTTAGGGTGTTGTCTATGGTTTTTTGTTCCGTGACCTGGGAATCTGGCGTCTTCGACTAGGTGCAACCATTGTGAGAGTTGTGTGGTGTTCGAATCTGGGCATTGGTCAATGATACTGTTAGTCATGTCCGCGAAACCTGTAGTAATTCAGCATTGAGCTCCAACCTGATCTAAGTTGCACTTATGTGGATCTGGTATCTCAGGGAAGATGTTGATCGCTGTGGCGAATTGATTGTGTACGGCATCCTAGTACGATGTCGAATTTCAAGAGCGATCCTGAATGTCTTTTGACGAATTCCATATGGTGGCAGCCGGTGATGCGTAATCTTAGAACACTGTTTTGACATCTTACTATCAAATGATTCCAAAGGTACTAGGGAGGTTATTTGAGTAAAATCGTCCAAACCTCTAGTGGGAGGAATTTCGTCATGTCATAGTTAAAAATGACTTGGTAGAGGCCTCCTCCTTGAGAAACTCCTTGCTTGATTGACTATCACCTTTTACTTGAGTCTGTCAACTTTGAATCAGGAATGTTTTGGAGTAAGATTTCTAAGTCACAAGGACAGTGCGATCGTGAGGTCGTTGTGGGTTTTGTGATCTCGTCTTGCTGCGGTGTTTGCGGAAGCCGTATTGATGTTCAATTTAATAGATCTCGGGTTGGATTGTGGGAACAGTAATGCTTCAAGTATTTTTACTATGGGACAGCAAGGATATCGGGGTGTTAGACGTGACTTGGTCTGCCGGGTTGCCTAACATAAGAAGTTGTAATTTAGATGGTTTTGTTTTGCGTATCGCTTATTTAACGAATTGTTCTGTTATAAATGGAAAGTTTTGTCTAAGCTCAGCAAGACCCAGGACCTTGGGTTTAGTAATGCTCTGTCTGTCACAATAGAATCAACATTACATGCGACGAATCTGTTGAAGTAGGGGTCAGGTGCTGAGTTAGATAAACGCAATGTTGCTCGTTGGAGTGAACGGCAATGAGGCATCTTGGGTGACAGTTTGAATGGTATTTTAAGGACTTTGACTGCAGCGCTTCCCTAAGTGCTGTCCGCTGCGGTAGAAATCGAGTGGAACGGCGCTAAGCTGAATTGCGTATAGTGGCTGAAAACTTTGTTATAACGATTTCAAAATGCTGACACTATATGAGTTGACTTGTTCTAAATACTTTCAGAAAGCCGAAAAGATGACTTATTACTACTTTTTGCTTATATTCTTCCACATTACAATTAAGTTTATTTATTTGTTTTTTTTTTTTGTTAACAGGTTCCATAGGCCATGACAGTTGCAATGGGAAGAAGATAGTTACAATTTTGTTAATGTTCAAATTAACAACTCACATATAGTAATTAAAATCTACAAATGCAACAGCACAGAAGTCATCGCCAATAATACCGCCGCTGCTCCCAATTTAACAGCAACAATAACAAATAAATCAACAACAACAGCAACAACAAAAGCAGTAGTAGTAGTAGCAACAGTAATTATAGAAAATGCCATCATCGATATATTCTCATCTCTAGCACTATCAACTTTATCATTAAAACAAAACCAACAACTAAATGGGTTTCAACTACCAAACGGTCAACACTCTCATCACTGTCGTCGTCATCATCATCACCACCACCACCAACAGCATCAACAACAAGGCAAACATTTCCAAACCAAAATGCTTAGCAAATCCTTGCGAACTTATCAAACCTTAACTCGAGTCTTAGTTAAGCATCAACAAAGTGAAACGTCTAACGACATAAGTATTTTAAAAATTTCTTTGATTAACAATTATAATAAAATCCTGACAACAATTCATGTTATTCTTGGATATTTTCTAATTTTGGAATATATTCAAAAACACATCCTGATGAAGTTTTTTGTAGAGAAATTCATAGCAACTTTAACAGCTAAAAAGACAGTATTACAAACAACCATAAACGGGGTGTCAATATAAAGTTAATTCAAAAGTAGTTAATGAAAAAGGATTTTTCTTTTTTTTTTTCGTTTTGAACAGAACCCTTCCGAACACACAAACAATATGTAAGGAACAAAAAAATAGATGTTTTTCGAAATAGAAAATTCATACAAAACACTTTGTATTCATGAAGCAAAGATGCTGTGATAGGTAAACCCGTTTTGATGTTGAAAATTCCAAACACAAATGGAAGGAGTAAGAGGAAATAATTTGAAAACAAAGTTAGAATCGAAATTTTTGTCGAGATCAAAGATGGTTTAGGGAATAGGGAGCAGTTTTTTTTGTCTTGTTTTGTTTATTCGTGTAGTTTTCAAATAAAGTTTTAAGAAAAGAATACAGACTTCACTTCTATTGAAACAGTCTTTTGAAAGATTTCCGTAGACATTTCATCCCCCTAACGGGTAGTGGAATCCTCTAAGGTGCCATTTGCTCTCTCTAAGGTGGCGCCATCAGCGTGGTCATCATGGTTTTTGTGTGATGAGGTTTACAGAGAGCTAACAAAGTGTGAGCACCAACTTGGACTATCAACTATAACCTTACCGTATTCCACTCCAGGTTTATGTTAAATGAGCGAAATTTGAAGATCCGTGGCTTTTGGAAATAGAGTCTTTCGTTGGGGACTACAAACAGTGCTCACTTTCTTACCTATGAATGGAAGAGTTTAAATCTGCGGAAGAAAACCATTGAAAATCACAATTTCACGCCCCAAACACAGGCATCGAAGTGTAGTGACTATAAGTTACCGCGCCCAAATCGCTTGAGACTAGGCTTCTTTACTGGGCTTAATTCTTCAAACATTTGGACTCCTACGACAAGTGAAAACTCTTCACACACATTTTGTCTTCTCCCATAATCTCTGAATTTGTCTATCATCGACTTTCCGCTCCGACTCACTTCTCACTAATTTGTGATTCCTTTCATTAAAATAAAACCCAGCAAGGAGAATCTTTGTTTTTCCGGCAAAATGTTGGCATCCAAATCGGGAAACAGTTGCTCATGCATTGTAAGCAGATCAAGTGGAAGCTTTCTCTTACGGCCTGACTGTGTGTACAGAAATTGATAGAATATTTCAAAATAAGCTTTTTCATTTCGAAACAAGTATCATTCGTTTGTAGGAGTTTTCTGCAGAAAAATAAATACCTGCAAGCTTCTTTAATTGAAAAGCAATCCGCTCATAGAAGTTCAAAGGACGTACTCTGCATATCATAGTTTTTTGCTTTTCTGTCCAATCCTCCCAACATTATAATGCTTCAATGCAACTAATATTCAATTTTTGGAACCGAAGGGAACTGCCTCATACAATTGGAAGTCCATACGTCCTTATATCAAGAGTTAACAAACTACCTCTTCTCCGTGAGCTACATGGCCATTATTTTACTAAATTTTCTTGTTCTTTTCATCTCTATCTCCCCACAAGGAACATTGGTATTTCTTTTCCCCTCAACCCATTTGAAACAAAAAGAAAAACGAATTAATGTTGATATTACAAAAAAATAATAAAATTGTTGGTTATTTCGGTACCATTATACATACATACTCAATGTTATTTTCTTCTACTTTTATTCAACGCCTTACTGTTTATTTATAATTCTGTAAAAACAAAAGTTTTAATTCATCAAAAATAACTTTACGACACTGAAACAGTAAACAAAATACGAAAACATTACAAGCATCTTAACAAAACTTAAAAATAAAAAACATTAAACTAAATATAAAAAAAAATGTAAAATAAAAAGAAATTAAAGTAATTTTGAACAAAAAAAAATTTATAAAAACAAACAAAAATCCATGCTACAATGGGGAAGAAACAAAATATTAAAGTTCATATAAATAAAATGAAAGAAAAAAACAATTCCATTAAATTTTTAAGAATTCTTAATTTTAGTGCGTCTTTGTTAAATATTTTAATTAAAGTAAAACTAGAGAAGAAACAAAACAAAAACAAACAAAAAAATGTTTTAAAACAAAACATAATTATTATATTCATTTTTCTTTACTTTATTCGTATTTTTCTTTTGGTTGTTAATTTTTGTTTGTAAATATCGAAAAAAATTTAAGAAAAAAATGTAAAAAAAAAAAAACATAATTACTTCAATCAAACATTTCAAACTAGTTGCCTAGAATTATAGACATAAGAGTTTCTGTTCCAGTTTCCCCTTTAAAACTGTGGAGGAATAGTGAGTGAAACAAAGCCAACGACTCTTAATCGTCATAAATATATGTAGTTTCGTGGCAAAAACGAAGCAAGACAATGTAAATTTATAAACTTTATATAGAAAAAACAAAAATTTCATTAAATATTTTATTTTTATTCAATTAAATTCGACTTTGGGAATTATAGATGTATTTTTATTGTTTTGTAAATTTTTATTATTCGTTTTTCCCTTAGGAATTAGATTTTTCTTATAGTTTTTGCTTTCTTATTCATTAATTTTTCCATTTGATTCATTAAAGTAAAATATGTTCATAATATTTTTAATATTAATATACAAGTAAAAGCATTGATAAAACATAAAAAAAACAGTAATAATGATAAAATAAAATAATTCTAAACAATTTATTTATGAACTTGTTTTTATTGTTTCCATACTTTGTTTCCTTTTTGTTATTTTATTGTTTTGATATATATGTTTTGAGTAATCCATCTGGAATCGATTTCTTAAACTTTAAGACGTTTTTGGCTCCCATTAGCCGAAAGCCCTGGTACCTAGTGCTGTATCTTATAGATTAAGACGATTGTTTTAAAAAACAGTGATTTTAAAAATACATTTACACTCAATACGGATATGGTACTGGATATCTGGTACTGCACCTAACACAAAAAATCAATAATCTTAGTCCCCACTGCCTGTTGGATAAGAACTGAATGCCACGAAAGGTGAATCGAACTCCACGTATGGAATGTTTTCTTGAAGTCTGAGTTGCCCTTTAGCGACTTTACTTGCAATTTGACCCTTTTTTTTGAAGCCAAGCCAGTTATGGACTCAATTTAACTTAGGTTTTTGCTAGCCACATCAAACCGTGTGTGATGACCGACTTGACGGCTGGCGAAAGATTTCGAGTTTTGCAAGTTCGACTCACCTACACTGTTTGTGTCAAATCGTCTTCTCCGGGTAATTTGTTCGCCAAGTCTTTCAAATTTCCATTTAGATGAATTGTGTGGGGATTTCGTTTGATTTATCGGGTGATTTTCTTCTCAGTCACAGTAGACCTGTGTCGATCATGATTAATGCGACTCGTGACTCTTGACTCGTTCCCTCAAAAGAATGGAACAGCGCCAAACCAAACGATTACCAAGTCAATACTTATCTCACACAGGTATGAACGAACGAAACAAAAGTATTGATTGAAATGGAATGTACGAAGCAAAGAAAGAGAATGAACGATTGAAAAGCACACCAATCGAATACAACCAGTGTGATATTGGACAGATACCATATCTTTGCTTTTGTTAATGAACGAATCCTTTTTAAAACAATACTCGAATCATCCAGTCTTCAAGTTTGAACGATTGAAACTGCTCAAGTCTAAGTCACAGTCTCAAAACTTAGTTGATGTAGCCAAGAACTCGCGGCAACTCGTTTACATTCGAACTGAATTGTGTGTGAGATGCAGTGCTTTGGACTCGACTTTTCAGTTCTTTTTCTAAGTACCTATTACTTACACACGTGCATATGTACTTAGACGCGGAGTTGTAAGGTCTCACTGGTCCTGTCCGTTTGATATATGCAGTTCAAATGTTTTGCTCGTTACGCTAAGGATCTGCTTATATTTAAATTTACTTAATAAACTCGCCTGTATTGCAGGAATGTGTGTAAGAACATGCTGCAGGTTTACCTAGAGAATACAGGAGAATACGTTTATTAAAGCAAAAGATTCTATTTTATGATACAAGTTGGTACCCTACAGTCAATGATGATTTAGTCCAAATTTTACGTCCATTGTGCATATCAGCCTCCGAACGGGAAAGGAACAACTTGAACAAAAGCACAAGTCCTTCAACTGATCGCTGCTTACATATGTAAGCGGTCTAGTTCACTGAAAGAGTTATTGAAGATAGAAAACGTACTGCACCTCCTTCTGTACCTAATCATTATCGTAACATCATTTTGTGGAAAATAGAAAGAAGGAAGCTTCCAGCATAAAAGAAAAGTTCACCGAAAAAGATACGTGAATTGAGAGAAACTAAAAAAAACTTTAAACTCAGATAGAGGTGTAATTGCAAACCACTTAGACTCACTTTGCCAATGAAAGCCTGACAATAAGGACGCCCCAAACGCCCCGTAGAGATTTCTTTCTCTTATCAAATTGTCTGGGTCTCAATATAAGTCCGGCATATACAAATTTATAACCTCTTTTATGAAAACTCGGCAAGGACTCTGTCTCTTCCCCAATCAAAACCATTTTCTTTCGGATTTCCTTTGCTTACATAGGTTTACATATGCATGTATCTTTCTTCCATGCCAATCCCAATTGGCTGAGCAAAAGGATAAGGAATTACGTATGTGGCTTGTTTTCTCAGAGAATGAAAAAAGGCGATCATTCCATGTAGAAGAGCGAAACTCCTCCCGTCATACAGTGAACACAGAATATTTTATACAGGCTATTCCAAATAGTGAATTACACATTCTTCAGATATTTTCAATGTTCTAACCGTAAAAACATTCAAACTTTGATGAAATGTTCTTCAAGGAGTCCACGTTCATACATATGTAGGTCTGCTTTGTATTAGTTCAATATATCGAACATTTACTGTATCTACATTATTGCAGTAGTGTAAGAACTACAAATGTATGTATACCCAAGAATTTGATCTGTTTCACATTTGCCAATATAAATGGACAATACACGGATAGGTACGGATCCTTACCCTAACAGCTGCTGATCTTGTTGGTAGGTTTGCTTAAGGCTTCTTCATGTCCTGGAGTGGACTCCTATTAAGTGAAGTTTTTTCTTGAAAATGAATGCGATTCCTTTTACTCTCTGTAAGGTGACTATCAGCGTGATCATTACATATTCGCTATCGGTTTTGTTTGACAGCGCGATCATTGGAGCTAACAAAGTGTGATCATCAACTTTGACTCACCTTAGAGGATTCCATTCTTGTTTTCATTACCGTAGACCCTATTTACTCACAATTTTTTATGTGTACGAATGGTACCATAGCTTATTGTACCCAGTTAGTATTTTCTACTTAAGAAGGCTACTAACTCGACCATTGTTTTCCTATTACAACTGTTTTTCTTACCACGTTTTGCTTACTTACACAATAGAGGTCTTCAATTGAATGTTTTATGTGAACGCAACTCTTTCCTTAATACGATGTTGGCCGCTATTTGATTTGTATAGATGGTATCACTTTAAGCCTTCAAGTGCTGTATGACAACTTGCGACAGGTAAGGTAAGGTCGACTTATATCTACGCTTCCTACACCCTTCATTATATTTGATTTATCGTTGTCTTCAAATTGGTGAATGCGTCAGCCTTTTGATACTTTGTTGGGTTAAGTTTAAGACTTAAGACGACAATGACGTAAATCTAGAAAACTGTTTTCGAACTTGATGCTTGTGCTATAGTTAAACATCCTATTGGAATACGTATCGCTTTAGGTCTTTCTTTTATGTTTTGCCATCTACTTACTTTTCTTTCGGTAAAACAATATGATTTCTTCCTGAATTCACAAACTAATTTCCTTAAATATTTTAATACTGTTTCTTCCCCCAAATTAACACTAGCCTTTGAACGAAAAATTGGGTAAATCAAAAGTCGAAGTTGGTTTTAGTATTAACAAATCGTATACACTGAAAAATTTGTACAAAATACCATCAGTATTACGATGAAAACAAAAAAAAAATATCCAACAGAATGGAAAAAAAAACCTCCTCAAATTTTTAACTCTAACAATACTAAAGTTCTTTATTACACACCCGGTTTAAATACGAAAAGAAAATCATTAAAAAAAAAAAAGAAGAAGAAATAATAGTTTACCAGAAAATCTAAATTAATGGTTATAAACATTTGTACATATCGATTAATCCTTAACAACAGAAAAAAGAAAACAAAAATTAAACAAACAATCTAACAAATATTATGAATGCATATAACCTAAGAAAACAAAAGAAAAGAAGAAATTTATATTTTCTAATTGCTTAATCTTAACTAACTTTAAAAGTAGCCCTCACACAAAAAATAAAAAAAAACAATTGAACGTATTATTGATTTTTATAGAAAAACCCCAAAAAAAAAAACCAAGAAAACAAAAGTAGTAGAAACCATTCTCAGTCTTGTGAGAGTAACAGTTTGATATTTTGGAACCAAATTGAAATGGTCTCAGAAACTAGCCGACCTTATGGACCGAAATAGTTAACACTAGAAAAAATGAAAAGTTTGCAACGAGCAATAATCAGCGTATCTTCCTCAAAACAAAACTCACACACACAACACATACATACAAATCACACTGCATGAACATACACTTACACACGCACACAAAAACAAATTCTGTGCTCTATGAATGAGATACTTTTCTATGATTGTATAAAGAAAACAAAAAAACAAAAAGTTTATAATTAATTGTAGCTGTCTACATATACTGCAAATTAAAATGAACAAACCACACTTTTTTTTAAACAAAAACAAAAAAATGAAACTTTTTTGAAATCAATAAATCGCGCTATACAATTAACTAAAACAAAAACAAAAATAAATTTATAGAATTGCTTACAAGAAAAAATAAAAAAAAAAAACTGAAAAATTACCAAAAAAAAAATTTATAAAATACTAAAAGTATTCATTAGTAGAAGTTGAATTGAAAAAAAAAAAAAACACATGTCTTCTATTTACATATGTATACATATAAATATATATTTAATAATTCATATAAATCTAAAATGCAATTTCTTTTGTTTTACACTTAAACAAAAGGAAAAAAAATATGTAAAGTAAATAAAGATAAATAAAATAACACAACAACTGTGAAGTGAGACGAATCACAAATTAATAACAAAAAAACAAGAAACACTGTGTAAAGCTTGCACATTTAAATGTAATGGATAAAACCGTAATGACATTGACTAAAACACTAATTTTTGTTGAGACTTCTATACAAGAAATCGCTAAATAAACACAAATTAATGCATAAATTAAATTGAAAAGCATTTGACATTTGAATAATCGAATGATATTTGAAAGTGAAGATTTAAACAAAAAAACACGATAAATGAATAAAAAAAAAACAAAGAAATTTAATAATAATAATAATTTGAAAAGAAACGAATGAAAGAAATTAAATATTTAAAATGTTGGTTGTTTTATTTCATGGAATGGTTTGGTCCTGGCAAATATCCTTTTTTCGCGTACTCTCCCAAAACAACGAAACTTCACGAAAAAATAAGAAAAGTCACCAAATCCATAGTTTTTCGTAGAAGAGAGCGCTCACGAGAAAGTAAAACATTTCCCCCTGCAACGAGTTTTAGTGCAGGAAATTTCTTTGCACTGATTTACGAAATCTGTCAGATACTTGTAAGAATTTTTTTGTTTTTTGTGTATTTGGATACATTTGACGTCTAAGCGGTGGGCGAATTGCGTAGCTTACGCGTTCGTTTACTTTTTTGTGATTTTATCACTCTCTGAGAGATTTTTACTCTTTGACTCTTTGAAATTTCACAATCTACGAACTTTGGTGCAGATAGTACGCGAACAGACGTAATATAGAACCCCTTCAAACGACTCGTCAGATCGAAAGCAATTGTCAGGCCTACTATTGTCAAACCACTGTCAGACAATTGCCTGACCATCATCTATCAATTGTCAGAGATCTTACAATTGTGTGAACTGACATCGTACATTGGTAGACCTGGCGATATTGTCAGTTACGAGAATCGTTTGAACATGGAACTTACTTTTATTTCATACTCATACGCAGCTAATACTCGGACATGGAACACCTAAATGAGACAAGATAGCAGAAGGCTTTGAGTTGACTATGTGTCATGACTGCACCATTTCGACTTTAAGGATGGTTAATGGTGACCTTCGTTAAAGGTCGCCCAAGCCTTCCAAGTGGTATTCGTTTAGTGGCGCTTTCCCGGTTCCCCCACGATCTTTGCGAAGCTCATCTAAGTATGTTCAGTCGCATTGTTCTTAGGTAGACTATCAAGAGGTTGTCGACGGTTATAATTCCCGATTGTTGGTACCACTTGATGCAAGGTACCCTTTCAACAAACATTTTGGTTTGGGGATATATTACTAAGTCGCTTGGAGCGATTGTATAAATCTGTTTTCAAAAGTTTTCACAGGAGGACCTAGTCGTCTTTGAGAATCGTGTGACTTAACTTTATTCGTTTGTACTCTGCTTGTTCAAGAAATAGCTTGTTTTAGCCGTTGTGCCGCATGGATATATTTCAGTAGAAGATATTAATACTTTTTACCCTGGAAAGTGTGCCCTGAAGGGGAGTTCCATATGCATAATTCTGTTCAGGATTCGTCTGGTTTTGGTTAAGCCTGGCTATGTTTCTTTGGTTTCGATTTGATTGGATGCTTTGCTGTAAGATGCGCTGTTAACATATGTATGCTATCTACATCTTGAAAAAACCTTCTTTCCTAGTAGCGATTCTAATCAGAGAGATTCCTTAAACAATTTCTCTAATTGTAAAGCACTGTTAATCACCATAAGGGGTTGAGCTCCTTTTTGGCTTTGGCTATAGGACAGAACATTACAAAGGCTTGATGGCGGGTTGTCACCACACGGGTAATAGTGTAAATCTATTGTGCTCTTTGATTGATTAAAATGCCTAGTTAATTTAGCACAACCGAGGAAAAAGTGATTTTCTAAGACATTGATTGATTTACTGATGAGTTTGAACTCAGCTGGTGCTACTATAGACACCTGATACGGCTGGAGGATTGGAGATTACTGTACTACATATAAAGATTGTTTGGTCAACTGCTTCGAAAAAGCGTTAAACCGAAATCAGCTAAGCAAAGTTCCACGATTAGCTTGTATGTGCCTAAGTGCTGGACTCCAACCGACACCCTCTTTCGCATTGGACAATATCATTCACCTGACACCCCTTGAGATTTTTGTTATCGCTTCCTTTCAAAGCAATATCTTCAGGTAAGATTTTGACGACTTTTCAATTCTGAACAATTTCGAAATAGCTTCCGAAAACATTGACTAGATTATTCTCAAGTTAGGATTTGACAAAATCTGTCGGGTAGGCATGCCTTCGAGGACAATCTGGGAAGAGAAGCATTCCTTGAAGATGCTTCTAAATCTCTCTCCCTCCTTCCGTTTTCCTAATCATTGCAGCGTGTTCTAAGCGAAATTATTGGCAACTAAAGATGTACTATCTTGACTCAGGGAAAACAAAATATCCACTACAGATATCCGCATCTTGTCAGATAGCCAAGCAGCTATCAAATCCCTGCAATCCTTTTCCAAAAAATCGAAAGTTGTTCTAGACTGTCGTTCGTCACTCTTAGCAGAACAGTATACTATTCACCTTTAATGGGTGTCGAAACAAATGGATATTCCAAGGAATTGTTGATCTGAATGAACTCGACAAACATGGAACTACTGCACCTATCTTACAAGCGAGAGCTACCTAAGCTATTCCAATCGCTACATGCTGTCGAGAGATTAAATCTCAGCTGGACAAGTTGCATAACTTGTCTTGAAGTTTGTTAATCTCTACAAGAGGAAAAGAAGACGAATCTGTTATTGGTCTAAGTATGCTGGGGATAGCTGGCAGCCTAACTTAACCTTACCTACTGTAGGTACTACCTAGCTTATGACAGCATTAGAACCTATTGTTGGGGTATTATCGCTACAATTAGCTAAATATTCGCTAAATGTGCTATCAATGTGCAGCTCATATCATCATAGTCCTACAATTGGAGACAAAAATATTGAGTCGTGCAAACTGGTCTAATGGGATTCCGGTACTAAACCAAAAATTTAGTTCACCAAAGTTTGTAAAATATTATCTGGAGTTGAAGCTGGCGTCGTTGGCCACAACACAAGAGTTTCGATTGGTAATGACTCTGCACTTGAACGACCATGGGCGAGATCAGTATCCGCGTTTATAGGACCTTTCTGTGGCAAAAACTGATCTGAGCCACAGTACTGGTTAATAATTGGAAACAAAAAGCTCCTCTAGTCCACTGGGCCTTCGACAAGCCAAACCATTAATCAAGCGTTTTTCTTCTAACTTTGTTATAGCTTTCCAAGGATTTCACAACATCGAAGTAGCAGTAGAGTAATGATTCTCCCTCAGGAGCCTTCTCCTTTTTGGGAAAACTGATTTTTCCAAGACCTAAAGGGCTATTTGAACTTGGCAACTCTGACCAAAAGTTTTTAGGTTGAAATACGTAATACGGAATGAGCGACAGCTAGTGACTCGAGTCGATAATGTTGGATTACGGCTAGCGCATATCTAAACCAATACGACGACAAAGAACTGAATCCTTCGTACTGTACACCCGTAGCACATACAAAAACCACACAAAAAATCTTCCTTTAAAGAAAATTCAACGAATCTGACTCTGAACCTGAAGAAGGGGTGTTTCTAGGGACAATCTCTGATTTTTTGGACGCTGACAATGCCACGTGTTCGGTTAAACAGCCCCAAACATGTTCAAATAAAAGAATACAATGAAACCTCAAGCCCACAAGAGCCAGGAATCCTTCCTCCCACTCCATCGCTTCGAAATGAAACAAAAGGAAATGGCCTCTACCCTCCTTTGCGTCACATCTCCCACACATCCTTACCGCGCGTCAGTTTGTTCTTTGGTATATGTACTCACATTTTTACACAATGAATGAAAAAGTTTAATTGTGCGTTAAAAGGAGATTCAAGGATGCGAATATGATTTGCAAAGCCATCGCTCAAGGGTGGAACTCCAACAATGACACTGAGTGCGTGTCTTATAGGATTAACTTCAAAATACCGCTTGGAGCCGGCAATTAAACTGATGAGGAGTGGCAGCATGCGCCACAACTATGTCCCTCCAGGCTGTAGGTCCTTATCATGTCAAATATCCTCCTAATTGGGTTTGGCAAATTGATTTCTAGTTCGAAGGTCGAATTGTAACCAACGTTGACAGTCATTGGGAATCATTTATCAAACATTTGAAAATAATCCCCACCCCCTCGAGTGTAACCCTTTTTACGTAAGCCACCCTGAAAAAAAAATGTTCGCATGAAATGTTAGAATGTCATGAGTGTGCTGAGTAGATCCTTTTATCCTGACGGTTGGGCAAAATGATTTATGGCGCAGAGAGAAAGCCAAGAAGCTCTTGCCACCTCCTCTTTAACTGGTTTTTTCGGTTTTTTCTTTTGAGATCTCATCGCGACGACCTTCTTTTGCTGGTTTAAATGAAAACCTCACACACTTGTGGAACACTTTGGCGTGCTTGGGCTTGGAAGATGTAGCCACTTGGACGCGCCGTTGGTGGAAACGCAATAAATTTGCAAGGAGAACCCAGTCTATGGAGTTTTTGTCATCGCTGCGTGGTTTATGGATTTTTATGTGGTGGCGCAGGTGGTGAACGATAATCTGTCGGAGCTCTTAAGTAATTCCAACCATGACGATGGCGATGCTACTGTGTGGGGAGTCTATCTAGAGATATTTTGGGATATGGACGAGAGTGGATAATGTAAACGACTTGCTTGTTGTATCATAGACAGAGAGGATACCTACATATCTGTGAAACGCCTCCTGTTAATGGTATTCTCAGAGTAAACACAATGAGAATTGAATTAAGGGATCTAAAAGGATATTCTAAGAACAACGGAAGGTCATATTTAAATTAGGACATTACAGTTTGCTTATCTATAGAATTAAATCCGAAACATTTCTGCTACTTTCCTTCCATGAAATCCTGAAGTTTACCTGTTGTGCACGTAACTTTTGTTCGCACTCAGCAGAATTTTTGAAATCCATTGGATCTTGAAGTTTTCCTTAAGAGGAACGTTGATTCGAATCAGCATCCATCAAGCATTCTAATAGTCCAAAGCTTTAGAGTATACAAAATCGTATTTTCACTACTTGTATAGCGACTAACTCCACGACTAACTCCAACGAGAAGATACCTTGGAATGTCTAGAATTGCTTGTCTGTAATAGTCTGTCAAGAGTATCTGAGTGTTGTGGAGTTAATCCGTCCAAAACTGAGCTAGTATTGTGCACGAGAAGGTATAAAATAATGGATAATCCCACCAGATCCCATCAGGTACTCAGTAGAAAACTGAATATTCAAGACCATGTTAGAGAGGTTTAGATTGCCCTCTCTTTATGTAGGAAGGCTAAAGGACCAAACTGGGTTTTAAGCCCTGGAATGTTCACAGGATATAGACACCAGTCATCAGAAACTGGTGACCGGTATTGTAGTCCACTAGAAACAATGCTCCATCTTGGTTCCCTTGATATGTTTGGGAAGATGATGGCGGAGGTAGCAGCATTAGGGTTTAGAGAATCCGTGCATCCTATCTGGTAAAAAATATGGACTACCAGTGGAAGTAATTGAATATCAGAAAATAATTGAACAAATCTACGAGAAACGTTTAGACTGACGGAGCCAAGACTGAGTTTAATCCAGCGCACTGAATATTTGTATCACCACACGATTTCGGATCATTGTAGTGTATTTCAATCTGAAGTCACAGCAGTCCTTGAAGTTGTGCCTTTCAATACCCTCGTCAGAGAGCAGCGTCATTGGTGTCTATGTAGATAGTCAAGATACGATAAAGCAATGCCGTGGATCTCTTAACGAGAGATTACAGCTAAGTATAGTGCAAACTGGAACATCCCTGACAATTGGGGGGATGCATCAGGACCTATTAACTGGATAAAGTTCCAACGACCTACCACAGATATCAGAATAACAGCAAATGTCTCTAATTTAAAAAGAGATCTGGCCGGAGCTGGATTGCAGGGAAACCAGGAGATTTATTTCCATTAATAGGACGACCGGAGGCACTGTCACAAGGCACTATCTTTTAGGCAGTCATGCCAGCAGTCAACGATTTCTGTAAAAGCTCTACAGACCAGGGGAGGATGAAAATATGACCATCTTCTTTGAATCTGTCCTACTTTATTGGTCTTGGGAAAGACAATGCTGAGGAGTACTTCTTCCAAGATCTTACCGATCTAGCTAGAGTAGACCTAAGCAGAGGTTTCAGACTGAAACTGATTGCTTTGCATCCTATTCCGATTGGAAAGTTTTCACGTAGGTCTCTGGTGCTGGTAATCCACTTACCCTAATGGCTGGAGAACTACCTAGTGTTCTATCGAGAAAATTTTTGCCATTCTAAGGATCGTTCTGTTCCACAAGGGCTAAAGAAAAACAGGATTTTTTATTTGCCTAGTCATTGAGTGTCTCCCCTTTAGGGACTGGAGAGGTTTATTTCGTCACAATTCTACATTATTCTCACAATGGGACGTGGATCCTTTGTACCTAATGCCTAGTCTTTTACAAAAGGATACATTGACGGATGGATTCATGAAGAACTGAATAAGAGCAAAATGCGTTAGCTACCTGAACTTCTGTCGTCAAATACGGCTTCACATCCAAGAACACATTCCAGAACTCATTCATTCACTCAGCTATAACACACAGCAATGACACATCGGCTCCTCTATACAACCATAAACGATTTCCTTATGACTATTAATAATAATTATGTATATCTGATAATTTACGCAATGGCCCCTCACTGAATATTTAGTTGGCTACTCCATATTTATGCAGAAACGGTGATGCCACCGCTGCACAATTGCATTAGAGATGGCTGGTGCGTGACTTCATTTCTATGCGACTGCATAAGGCGTCACCTCCTACTACAGCTCCAGCGGATTCCGATTCCTAAAACGGCACCGAATGCTTTGTATAAAAGTAATATCACCGATCACGGATGGAACAGTTTATAATTTAAGTTTCACTCATCGGTTTAGTTTACTACTAACATGTTCCCACACGTAAGTGATTTCCTTTCGAAGGACGACTACGCCAACTAATCGATGTACTTTCCCGCAGATACTCTCAATCCTTCTCGCAATCATCGCTTGTGCCGCAGCCAAGCCATCTGGAATTGTACCCGTACTTGGTCCTGGAATTGTGACAGCCCACAGTAATCAAGTGGTAGCAAGGACCTATAATGGAATTGTTACACCAACTGTGTCCTTGCTGCCACCACTAGCTGCACCAGCACCACGCTTCTATCCCACATATCTGCCGACATATGCAAACGGATACTATCCCTACACACCGGTGTACAGGTATGGATACACGTATCCTTGGGGTGCATACGGACCCACAATTGTGCGATACCCAGCCACCACATGGTGGTGAACTGATAGGCGTAGCATAAGTCATTAGGTTAGGTCGTATTCTACCTTCAAAGTTGCAATATTGTTAGCTTGTGAGAATAAAGAAACGCTTAGCAATCCATTATGGTGAGGTTCTGTTCTCAAAACGACAACGTCCTTCCACAGGTGCCCTATTAGACGGTTAAACATTAAAATGCAATTAGCGGAACAATGGCCAAAAGTGCTTAGCCATTATTGCGGTGTCGCATTGCAAGGTTCCGGTTGACAGTTTTCAGCATCAGGTACTCTACCACCACCCACCAGGCCTCACTCAACTCAGACTTTGTCCACAAAGAGCGGCGACGTTGCTCTCACCGCTGTCGCCGCCTCCACCACAGACTCCTTGGTGCCATTCATGTGAGCATCAGGAGGCAGTTTAAAAGCTTTTAAGGAAATGTTCGCAGGATTCATGGAACGTGAAATTTAATCCATTTTGATCCGTCTTTTGTTAGAGCGTGCAAAATAAAAGCCGTGTCGGCGAAATGAACCAAGACATGGGGAGGTGAGATGCGAGTGTTTGACGTGACAGGCCATGGGTCTGCCAAGTGGGAGTGGGGACTACAGGTAAAAGCAAATCGGGGGTTTAATGTGCACACGCCTTAATGGCGGTCATTTTGGGGAGGAAGGCGTGAAGGGAGGTGATTGATTCGAAATTGCAGAGGGTTAACGTTTAGCTGGATGAGAAGTTATGGGAGTGGTAATGAGCGTCGTGCTCCACTGGACCGGCACTCATCGAGGGGAATTTTGGGAAAGAAATGGTTGCACAGACGTTTAATTAGAAAGGAGGTAATCATTACCAGGGGATGGTCTAGTCTCAGTACCTTAAAGGAGTTCAGGTACAGTGGAGCGCAAGAGCCTTCGGAATCTACATGCATCTCGAATGTAAAATAAGCATAGAAAGGGTTCCGAGTGTCAAACAACCGCTGACTCTTGCAACATCACGCGTCGAATGCTGTCGATCCTTGGTGCCTTTTATAGAGCGAATACCATGCCTGTTTTCCAGATCTCGTCTAGAAGAGGCACTCCGCTAAAAGGACTTAAGATTATCTTCCTTCTTAGATATCGAAGGAGTATCTGGGTCGGTGGCGTATACGTAACATATTTACCATACATCTGTGGACTAAACATTTTTTTCTCCCCCTTCACTTCGCAAGGACTCAGTTGAGCTCGCATGTCCTTAAGTTGCACAGAACCAGAAAATCTAACTCTCATTCTACTAAGGGGAAGTTGGTTCAAGATGTGTGAGTCTCGTCCTGTGGCGTCAGTGTAAACCATTTTTTCATAATTATTTGGACTGAAAATTTTTTTATTCTGATACAATTGGGGAGGCTTCAGTTAAGCTCGTATGTGCTTTGGATGCACATTAGGAGAATATCAGACTTTCATTGTGTCACGGGATGGTACATTCAAGAAGTGCGTATCTGGTTCGATGGGGTAAGTGTAAGACATTTGTTCATACATTTTTGGTGTATAGCCCACAATGCTAGATACCCACAATCTTGTTATATCTTCAAATCGCACATCTCGAGCCAGATGTTCTGTTTCTGTGTATTCGATTCGAAAATTAGCTTAGCTGCAGCCTCGAAATTGAAATGGGAAACAGAAAATTTTTCAACCAAAAATGTGTGAGAAAAAGGGTAGTGTATAGCCCACAATTCTAGATACCCACAATCTTGTTATTTCTTCAAATCGCACATCTCGAGCCAGATATTCTGTTTCTGTGCATTCGAGGCACAAACTACCTTAGCTGCAGCCTCGAAATGTTAATAGGAAACAGAAAATTATTCAACCAAAAAATGTGTGAGAAAAAGGGCAGTGTATAGCCCACAATTCTAGATATCCACAATCTTGTTATTTCTTCAAATCGCACATCTCGAGCCAGATATTCTGTTTCTGTGCATTCGAGGCACAAACTAGCTTAGCTGCAGCCTCGAAATTGAAATGGGAAACTGAAAATTTTTCAACCAAAAAATGTGTGAGAAAAAGGGCAGTGTATAGCCCACAATTCTAGATACCCACAATCTTGTTATTTCTTCAAATCGCACATCTCGAGCCAGATGTTCTGTTTCTGTGTATTCGAGGCGAAAATTAGCTTAGCCGCAGCCTCGAAATTGAAATGGGAAACAGAAAATTTTTCAACCAAAAAATGTGTGAGAAAAAGGGCAGTGTATAGCCCACAATTCTAGATACCCACAATCTTGTTATTTCTTCAAATCGCACATTTCGAGCCAGAAGTTCTGTTTCTGTGTATTCGAGGCGCAAACTAGCTTAGTTGCTGCCTCGAAATGTTAATAGGAAACAGAAAATTTTTCAACCAAAAAATGTGTGAGAAAAAGGCTAGTGTATAGCCCACAATTCTAGATACCCACAATCTTGTTATTTCTTCAAATCGCACATCTCGAGCCAGATGTTCTATTTCTGTGTATTCGATTCGAAAATTAGCTCAGCTGCAGCCTCGAAATTGAAATGGGAAACAGAAAATTTTTCAACCAAAAATGTGTGAGAAAAAGGGTAGTGTATAGCCCACAATTCTAGATACCCACAATCTTGTTATTTCTTCAAATCGCACATCTCGAGCCAGATGTTCTATTTCTGTGTATTCGATTCGAAAATTAGCTCAGCTGCAGCCTCGAAATTGAAATGGGAAACAGAAAATTTTTCAACCAAAAATGTGTGAGAAAAAGGGTAGTGTATAGCCCACAATTCTAGATACCCACAATCTTGTTATTTCTTCAAATCGCACTGTTCGAGCCAGATGTTCTGTTTCTGTGTATTCGAGGCGAAAATAAGCTTAGCTGCGGCCTCGAAATGTTAACAGGAAACAGAAAATTATTCAACCAAAAAATGTATGAGAAAAAGGGTAGTGTATAGCCCACAATTCTAGATACCCACAATCTTGTTATTTCTTCAAATCGCACATCTCGAGCCAGATATTCTGTTTCTGTGCATTCGAGGCGAAAATAAGCTTAGCTGCGGCCTCGAAATGTTAACAGGAAACAGAAAATTATTCAACCAAAAAATGTGTGAGAAAAAGGGTAGTGTATAGCCCACAATTCTAGATACCCACAATCTTGTTATTTCTTCAAATCGCACATCTCGAGCCAGATATTCTGTTTCTGTGTATTCGATTCGAAAATTAGCTTAGCTGCAGCCTCGAAATTGAAATGGGAAACTGAAAATTTTTCAACCAAAATTGTGTGAGAAAAAGGGCAGTGTATAGCCCACAATTCTAGATACCCACAATCTTGTTATTTCTTCAAATCGCACATCTCGAGCCAGATATTCTGTTTCTGTGCATTCGAGGCGCAAACTAGCTAGGCTGCAGCCACGAAATGTTAATAGGAAACAGAAAATTTTTCAACCAAAAAATGTGTGAGAAAAAGGGCAGTGTATAGCCCACAATTCTAGATACCCACAATCTTGTTATATCTTCAAATCGCACATCTCGAGCCAGATGTTCTGTTTCTGTGTATTCGATTCGAAAATTAGCTTAGCTGCAGCCTCGAAATTGAAATGGGAAACAGAAAATTTTTCAACCAAAAATGTGTGAGAAAAAGGGTAGTGTATAGCCCACAATTCTAGATACCCACAATCTTGTTATTTCTTCAAATCGCACATCTCGAGCCAGATATTCTGTTTCTGTGTATTCGATTCGAAAATTAGCTTAGCTGCAGCCACGAAATGTTAATAGGAAGCAGAAAATTTTTCAACCAAAAAATGTGTGAGAAAAAGGGTAGTGTATAGCCCACAATTCTAGATACCCACAATCTTGTTATTTCTTCAAATCGCACATCTCGAGCCAGATATTCTGTTTCTGTGCATTCGAGGCGGAATCTAGCTTAGCTGCAGCCTCGAAATGATAATAGGAAACAGAAAATTTTTCAACCAAAAAATGTATGAGAAAAAGGGTAGTGTATAGCCCACAATTCTAGATACCCACAATCTTGTTATTTCTTCAAATCGCACATCTCGAACCAGATATTATGTTTCTGTGCATTCGAGGCGCAAACTAGCTTAGCTGCAGCCACGAAATGTTAATAGGAAGCAGAAAATTTTTCAACCAAAAAATGTGTGAGAAAAAGGGTAGTGTATAGCCCACAATTCTAGATACCCACAATCTTGTTATTTCTTCAAATCGCACATCTCGAGATAGATATTCTGTTTCTGTGCATTCGAGACGGAATCTAGCTTAGCTGCAGCCTCGAAATGATAATAGGAAACAGAAAATTTTTCAACCAAAAAATGTATGAGAAAAAGGGTAGTGTATAGCCCACAATTCTAGATACCCACAATCTTGATATTTCTTCAAATCGCACATCTCGAGCCAGATGTTCTGTTTCTGTGTATTCGATTCGAAAATTAGCTTAGCTGCAGCCACGAAATGTTAATAGGAAACAGAAAATTTTTCAACCAAAAAATGTGTGAGAAAAAGGGTAGTGTATAGCCCACAATTCTAGATACCCACAATCTTGTTATTTCTTCAAATCGCACATCTCGAGCCAGATGTTCTGTTTCTGTGTATTCGATTCGAAAATTAGCTTAGCTGCAGCCACGAAATGTTAATAGGAAACAGAAAATTTTTCAACCAAAAAATGTGTGAGAAAAAGGGTAGTGTACAGCCCACAATTCTAGATACCCACAATCTTGTTATTTCTTCAAATCGCACATCTCGAGCCAGATGTTCTGTTTCTGTGTATTCGATTCGAAAATTAGCTTAGCTGCAGCCACGAAATGTTAATAGGAAACAGAAAATTTTTCAACCAAAAAATGTATGAGAAAAAGGGTAGTGTATAGCCCACAATTCTAGATACCCACAATCTTGTTATTTCTTCAAATCGCACATCTCGAACCAGATATTATGTTTCTGTGCATTCGAGGCGCAAACTAGCTTAGCTGCAGCCACGAAATGTTAATAGGAAGCAGAAAATTTTTCAACCAAAAAATGTGTGAGAAAAAGGGTAGTGTATAGCCCACAATTCTAGATACCCACAATCTTGTTATTTCTTCAAATCGCACATCTCGAGCCAGATGTTCTGTTTCTGTGTATTCGATTCGAAAATTAGCTTAGCTGCAGCCACGAAATGTTAATAGGAAACAGAAAATTTTTCAACCAAAAAATGTGTGAGAAAAAGGGTAGTGTATAGCCCACAATTCTAGATACCCACAATCTTGTTATTTCTTCAAATCGCACATCTCGAGCCAGATGTTCTGTTTCTGTGTATTCGATTCGAAAATTAGCTTAGCTGCAGCCACGAAATGTTAATAGGAAACAGAAAATTTTTCAACCAAAAAATGTGTGAGAAAAAGGGTAGTGTATAGCCCACAATTCTAGATACCCACAATCTTGTTATTTCTTCAAATCGCACATCTCGAGCCAGATGTTCTGTTTCTGTGTATTCGATTCGAAAATTAGCTTAGCTGCAGCCACGAAATGTTAATAGGAAACAGAAAATTTTTCAACCAAAAAATGTGTGAGAAAAAGGGTAGTGTACAGCCCACAATTCTAGATACCCACAATCTTGTTATTTCTTCAAATCGCACATCTCGAGCCAGATGTTCTGTTTCTGTGTATTCGATTCGAAAATTAGCTTAGCTGCAGCCACGAAATGTTAATAGGAAACAGAAAATTTTTCAACCAAAAAATGTGTGAGAAAAAGGGTAGTGTATAGCCCACAATTCTAGATACCCACAATCTTGTTATTTCTTCAAATCGCACATCTCGAGCCAGATGTTCTGTTTCTGTGTATTCGATTCGAAAATTAGCTTAGCTGCAGCCACGAAATGTTAATAGGAAACAGAAAATTTTTCAACCAAAAAATGTGTGAGAAAAAGGGTAGTGTATAGCCCACAATTCTAGATACCCACAATCTTGTTATTTCTTCAAATCGCACATCTCGAGCCAGATGTTCTGTTTCTGTGTATTCGATTCGAAAATTAGCTTAGCTGCAGCCACGAAATGTTAATAGGAAACAGAACATTTTTCAACCAAAAATGAGTGAGAAAAAGGGTAGCTATAGCCCACAATTCTAGATACCCACAATCTTGTTATTTCTTCAAATCGCACATTTAAAACCAGATATTATGTTTCTGTGCATTCGAGGCGCAAACTAGCTTAGCTGCAGCCACGAAATGTTAATAGGAAACAGAAAATTTTTCAACCAAAAAATGTGTGAGAAAAAGGGTAGTGTATAGCCCACAATTCTAGATACCCACAATCTTGTTATTTCTTCAAATCGCACATCTCGAGCCAGATGTTCTGTTTCTGTGTATTCGATTCGAAAATAAGCTTAGCTGCAGCCACGAAATGTTAATAGGAAACAGAAAATTTTTCAACCAAAAAATGTGTGAGAAAAAGGGTAGTGTATAGCCCACAATTCTAGATACCCACAATCTTGTTATTTCTTCAAATCGCACATCTCGAGCCAGATGTTCTGTTTCTGTGTATTCGATTCGAAAATTAGCTTAGCTGCAGCCTCGAATTTGAAATGGGAAACAGAACATTTTTCAACCAAAAATGTGTGAGAAAAAGGGTAGCTATAGCCCACAATTCTAGATACCCACAATCTTGTTATTTCTTCAAATCGCACATCTCGAGCCAGATATTCTGTTTCTGTGCATTCGAGGCGCAAACTAGCTTAGCTGCAGCCACGAAATGTTAATAGGAAGCAGAAAATTTTTCAACCAAAAAATGTGTGAGAAAAAGGGTAGTGTATAGCCCACAATTCTAGATACCCACAATCTTGTTATTTCTTCAAATCGCACATCTCGAGCCAGATATTCTGTTTCTGTGCATTCGAGGCGGAATCTAGCTTAGCTGCAGCCTCGAAATGATAATAGGAAGCAGAAAATTTTTCAACCAAAAAATGTGTGAGAAAAAGGGTAGTGTATAGCCCACAATTCTAGATGCCCACAATCTTGTTATTTCTTCAAATCGCACATCTCGAGCCAGATATTCTGTTTCTGTGCATTCGAGGCGCAAACTAGCTTAGCTGCAGCCACGAAATGTTAATAGGAAACAGAAAATTTTTCAACCAAAAAATGTGTGAGAAAAAGGGTAGTGTAGAGCCCACAATTCTAGATACCCACAATCTTGTTATTTCTTCAAATCGCACATCTCGAGCCAGATATTCTGTTTCTGTGCATTCGAGGCGCAAACTAGCTTAGCTGCAGCCACGAAATGTTAATAGGAAGCAGAAAATTTTTCAACCAAAAAATGTGTGAGAAAAAGGGTAGTGTATAGCCCACAATTCTAGATACCCACAATCTTGTTATTTCTTCAAATCGCACATCTCGAGCCAGATATTCTGTTTCTGTGCATTCGAGGCGCAAACTAGCTTAGCTGCAGCCACGAAATGTTAATAGGAAGCAGAAAATTTTTCAACCAAAAAATGTGTGAGAAAAAGGGTAGTGTATAGCCCACAATTCTAGATACCCACAATCTTGTTATTTCTTCAAATCGCACATCTCGAGCCAGATATTCTGTTTCTGTGCATTCGAGGCGCAAACTAGCTTAGCTGCAGCCACGAAATGTTAATAGGAAGCAGAAAATTTTTCAACCAAAAAATGTGTGAGAAAAAGGGTAGTGTAGAGCCCACAATTCTAGATACCCACAATCTTGTTATTTCTTCAAATCGCACATTTAAAACCAGATATTATGTTTCTGTGCATTCGAGGCGCAAACTAGCTTAGCTGCAGCCACGAAATGTTAATAGGAAACAGAAAATTTTTCAACCAAAAAATGTGTGAGAAAAAGGGTAGTGTAGAGCCCACAATTCTAGATACCCACAATCTTGTTATTTCTTCAAATCGCACATTTAAAACCAGATATTATGTTTCTGTGCATTCGAGGCGCAAACTAGCTTAGCTGCAGCCACGAAATGTTAATAGGAAACAGAAAATTTTTCAACCAAAAAATGTGTGAGAAAAAGGGTAGTGTAGAGCCCACAATTCTAGATACCCACAATCTTGTTATTTCTTCAAATCGCACATCTCGAGCCAGATATTCTGTTTCTGTGCATTCGAGGCGCAAACTAGCTTAGCTGCAGCCACGAAATGTTAATAGGAAGCAGAAAATTTTTCAACCAAAAAATGTGTGAGAAAAAGGGTAGTGTAGAGCCCACAATTCTAGATACCCACAATCTTGTTATTTCTTCAAATCGCACATTTAAAACCAGATATTATGTTTCTGTGCATTCGAGGCGCAAACTAGCTTAGCTGCAGCCACGAAATGTTAATAGGAAACAGAAAATTTTTCAACCAAAAAATGTGTGAGAAAAAGGGTAGTGTAGAGCCCACAATTCTAGATACCCACAATCTTGTTATTTCTTCAAATCGCACATTTAAAACCAGATATTATGTTTCTGTGCATTCGAGGCGCAAACTAGCTTAGCTGCAGCCACGAAATGTTAATAGGAAACAGAAAATTTTTCAACCAAAAAATGTGTGAGAAAAAGGGTAGTGTAGAGCCCACAATTCTAGATACCCACAATCTTGTTATTTCTTCAAATCGCACATCTCGAGAAAGATATTCTGTTTCTGTGCATTCGAGGCGGAATCTAGCTTAGCTGCAGCCTCGAAATGATAATAGGAAACAGAAAATTTTTCAACCAAAAAATGTATGAGAAAAAGGGTAGTGTATAGCCCACAATTCTAGATACCCACAATCTTGTTATTTCTTCAAATCGCACATCTCGAGCCAGATGTTCTGTTTCTGTGTATTCGATTCGAAAATAAGCTTAGCTGCAGCCACGAAATGTTAATAGGAAGCAGAAAATTTTTCAACCAAAAAATGTGTGAGAAAAAGGGTAGTGTAGAGCCCACAATTCTAGATACCCACAATCTTGTTATTTCTTCAAATCGCACATCTCGAGAAAGATATTCTGTTTCTGTGCATTCGAGGCGCAAACTAGCTTAGCTGCAGCCACGAAATGTTAATAGGAAGCAGAAAATTTTTCAACCAAAAAATGTGTGAGAAAAAGGGTAGTGTATAGCCCACAATTCTAGATACCCACAATCTTGTTATTTCTTCAAATCGCACATCTCGAGCCAGATATTCTGTTTCTGTGCATTCGAGGCGCAAACTAGCTTAGCTGCAGCCACGAAATGTTAATAGGAAGCAGAAAATTTTTCAACCAAAAAATGTGTGAGAAAAAGGGTAGTGTATAGCCCACAATTCTAGATACCCACAATCTTGTTATTTCTTCAAATCGCACATCTCGAGAAAGATATTCTGTTTCTGTGCATTCGAGGCGGAATCTAGCTTAGCTGCAGCCTCGAAATGATAATAGGAAACAGAAAATTTTTCAACCAAAAAATGTATGAGAAAAAGGGTAGTGTATAGCCCACAATTCTAGATACCCACAATCTTGTTATTTCTTCAAATCGCACATCTCGAGCCAGATGTTCTGTTTCTGTGTATTCGATTCGAAAATTAGCTTAGCTGCAGCCTCGAATTTGAAATGGGAAACAGAAAATTTTTCAACCAAAAAATGTATGAGAAAAAGGGTAGTGTATAGCCCACAATTCTAGATACCCACAATCTTGTTATTTCTTCAAATCGCACATCTCGAGCCAGATGTTCTGTTTCTGTGTATTCGATTCGAAAATTAGCTTAGCTGCAGCCTCGAATTTGAAATGGGAAACAGAACATTTTTCAACCAAAAAATGTGTGAGAAAAAGGGTAGTGTATAGCCCACAATTCTAGATACCCACAATCTTGTTATTTCTTCAAATCGCACATCTCGAGAAAGATATTCTGTTTCTGTGCATTCGAGGCGGAATCTAGCTTAGCTGCAGCCTCGAAATGATAATAGGAAACAGAAAATTTTTCAACCAAAAAATGTATGAGAAAAAGGGTAGTGTATAGCCCACAATTCTAGATACCCACAATCTTGTTATTTCTTCAAATCGCACATCTCGAGCCAGATATTCTGTTTCTGTGCATTCGAGGCGCAAACTAGCTTAGCTGCAGCCACGAAATGTTAATAGGAAACAGAAAATTTTTCAACCAAAAAATGTGTGAGAAAAAGGGTAGTGTATAGCCCACAATTCTAGATACCCACAATCTTGTTATTTCTTCAAATCGCACATCTCGAGCCAGATATTCTGTTTCTGTGCATTCGAGGCGCAAACTAGCTTAGCTGCAGCCACGAAATGTTAATAGGAAGCAGAAAATTTTTCAACCAAAAAATGTGTGAGAAAAAGGGTAGTGTATAGCCCACAATTCTAGATACCCACAATCTTGTTATTTCTTCAAATCGCACATCTCGAGCCAGATGTTCTGTTTCTGTGTATTCGATTCGAAAATTAGCTTAGCTGCAGCCTCGAATTTGAAATGGGAAACAGAACATTTTTCAACCAAAAATGTGTGAGAAAAAGGGTAGCTATAGCCCACAATTCTAGATACCCACAATCTTGTTATTTCTTCAAATCGCACATCTCGAGCCAGATGTTCTGTTTCTGTGTATTCGATTCGAAAATTAGCTTAGCTGCAGCCACGAAATGTTAATAGGAAACAGAAAATTTTTCAACCAAAAAATGTGTGAGAAAAAGGGTAGTGTATAGCCCACAATTCTAGATACCCACAATCTTGTTATTTCTTCAAATCGCACATCTCGAGCCAGATGTTCTGTTTCTGTGTATTCGATTCGAAAATTAGCTTAGCTGCAGCCACGAAATGTTAATAGGAAACAGAAAATTTTTCAACCAAAAAATGTGTGAGAAAAAGGGTAGTGTACAGCCCACAATTCTAGATACCCACAATCTTGTTATTTCTTCAAATCGCACATCTCGAGCCAGATGTTCTGTTTCTGTGTATTCGATTCGAAAATTAGCTTAGCTGCAGCCACGAAATGTTAATAGGAAACAGAAAATTTTTCAACCAAAAAATGTGTGAGAAAAAGGGTAGTGTATAGCCCACAATTCTAGATACCCACAATCTTGTTATTTCTTCAAATCGCACATCTCGAGCCAGATGTTCTGTTTCTGTGTATTCGATTCGAAAATTAGCTTAGCTGCAGCCACGAAATGTTAATAGGAAACAGAACATTTTTCAACCAAAAATGAGTGAGAAAAAGGGTAGCTATAGCCCACAATTCTAGATACCCACAATCTTGTTATTTCTTCAAATCGCACATCTCGAGCCAGATATTCTGTTTCTGTGCATTCGAGGCGCAAACTAGCTTAGCTGCAGCCACGAAATGTTAATAGGAAGCAGAAAATTTTTCAACCAAAAAATGTGTGAGAAAAAGGGTAGTGTAGAGCCCACAATTCTAGATACCCACAATCTTGTTATTTCTTCAAATCGCACATCTCGAACCAGATATTCTGTTTCTGTGCATTCGAGGCGCAAACTAGCTTAGCTGCAGCCACGAAATGTTAATAGGAAACAGAAAATTTTTCAACCAAAAAATGTGTGAGAAAAAGGGTAGTGTATAGCCCACAATTCTAGATACCCACAATCTTGTTATTTCTTCAAATCGCACATCTCGAGCCAGATATTCTGTTTCTGTGCATTCGAGGCGCAAACTAGCTTAGCTGCAGCCACGAAATGTTAATAGGAAGCAGAAAATTTTTCAACCAAAAAATGTGTGAGAAAAAGGGTAGTGTATAGCCCACAATTCTAGATACCCACAATCTTGTTATTTCTTCAAATCGCACATCTCGAGCCAGATATTCTGTTTCTGTGCATTCGAGGCGCAAACTAGCTTAGCTGCAGCCACGAAATGTTAATAGGAAGCAGAAAATTTTTCAACCAAAAAATGTGTGAGAAAAAGAGTAGTGTAGAGCCCACAATTCTAGATACCCACAATCTTGTTATTTCTTCAAATCGCACATTTCGAGTCAGATGTTCTGTTTCAGTGCATTCGAGGCGCAAACTAGCTTAGCTGCAGCCACGAAATGTTAATAGGAAGCAGAAAATTTTTCAACCAAAAAATGTGTGAGAAAAAGGGTAGTGTATAGCCCACAATTCTAGATACCCACAATCTTGTTATATCTTCAAATCGCACATCTCGAGCCAGATGTTCTGTTTCTGCGTATTCGATTCGAAAATTAGCTTAGCTGCAGCCTCGAAATTGAAATGGGAAACAGAACATTTTTAACCAAAAATGTGTGAGAAAAAGGGTAGTGTATAGCCCACAATTCTAGATACCCACAATCTTGTTATTTCTTCAAATCGCACATCTCGAGCCAGATGTTCTATTTCTGTGTATTCGATTCGAAAATTAGCTCAGCTGCAGCCTCGAAATTGAAATGGGAAACAGAACATTTTTCAACCAAAAATGTGTGAGAAAAAGGGTAGTGTATAGCCCGCAATTCTAGATACCCACAATTCTAGATACCCACTACCTTGTTATTTCTTCAAATCGCACATCTCGACCCAGATGTTCTATTTCTGTGTATCCGATTCGAAAATTAGCTCAGCTGCAGCCTCGAAATTGAAATGGGAAACAGAAAATTTTTCAACCAAAAATGTGTGAGAAAAAGGGTAGTGTATAGCCCGCAATTCTAGATACCCACAATTCTAGATACCCACAATCTTGTTATTTCTTCAAATCGCACATCTCGAGCCAGATGTTCTATTTCTGTGTATTCGATTCGAAAATTAGCTCAGCTGCAGCCTCGAAATTGAAATGGGAAACAGAAAATTTTTCAACCAAAAATGTGTGAGAAAAAGGGTAGTGTATAGCCCACAATTCTAGATACCCACAATCTTGTTATTTCTTCAAATCGCACATCTCGAGCCAGATGTTCTATTTCTGTGTATTCGATTCGAAAATTAGCTCAGCTGCAGCCTCGAAATTGAAATGGGAAACAGAAAATTTTTTAACCAAAAATGTGTGAGAAAAAGGGTAGTGTATAGCCCACAATTCTAGATACCCACAATCTTGTTATATCTTCAAATCGCACATCTCGAGCCAGATATTCTGTTTCTGTGCATTCGAGGCGCAAACTAGCTTAGCTGCAGCCACGAAATATTAATAGGAAACAGAAAATTTCTCAACCAAAAAATGTGTGAGAAAAAGGGTAGTGTATAGCCCACAATTCTAGATACCCACAATCTTGTTATATCTTCAAATCGCACATCTCGAGCCAGATATTCTGTTTCTGTGCACTCGAGGCGCAAACTACCTTAGCTTCAGCCTCAAAATTTTAATAGGAAACAGAAAATTTCTCAACCAAAAAATGTGTGAGAAAAAGGGTAGTGTATAGCCCACAATTCTAGATACCCACAATCTTGTTATATCTTCAAATCGCACATCTCGAGCCAGATATTCTGTTTCTGTGCATTCGAGGCGCAAACTAGCTTAGCTGCAGCCACGAAATATTAATAGGAAACAGAAAATTTCTCAACCAAAAAATGTGTGAGAAAAAGGGTAGTGTATAGCCCACAATTCTAGATACCCACAATCTTGTTATATCTTCAAATCGCACATCTCGAGCCAGATATTCTGTTTCTGTGCACTCGAGGCGCAAACTACCTTAGCTTCAGCCTCAAAATTTTAATAGGAAACAGAAAATTTCTCAACCAAAAAATGTGTGAGAAAAAGGGTAGTGTATAGCCCACAATTCTAGATACCCACAATCTTGTTATATCTTCAAATCGCACATCTCGAGCCAGATATTCTGTTTCTGTGCATTCGAGGCGCAAACTAGCTTAGCTGCAGCCACGAAATATTAATAGGAAACAGAAAATTTCTCAACCAAAAAATGTGTGAGAAAAAGGGTAGTGTATAGCCCACAATTCTAGATACCCACAATCTTGTTATTTCTTCAAATCGAACATCTCGAGCCAGGTGTTCTGTTTCTTCACTTTCGAGGCACAAACTAGCTTAGCTGCAGCCTCGAAATGATAATAGGAAACAGAAAATTTTTCAACCAAAAATGTGTGAGAAAAAGGGTAGTGTATAGCCCACAATTCTAGATACCCACAATCTTGTTATATCTTCAAATCGCACATCTCGAGCCAGATATTCTGTTTCTGTGCATTCGAGGCGCAAACTAGCTTAGCTGCAGCCACGAAATATTAATAGGAAACAGAAAATTTCTCAACCAAAAAATGTGTGAGAAAAAGGGTAGTGTATAGCCCACAATTCTAGATACCCACAATCTTGTTATATCTTCAAATCGCACATCTCGAGCCAGATATTCTGTTTCTGTGCATTCGAGGCGCAAACTAGCTTAGCTGCAGCCACGAAATATTAATAGGAAACAGAAAATTTCTCAACCAAAAAATGTGTGAGAAAAAGGGTAGTGTATAGCCCACAATTCTAGATACCCACAATCTTGTTATTTCTTCAAATCGCACTGTTCGAGCCAGATGTTCTGTTTCTGTGCATTCGAGGCGCAATCTAGCTTAGCTGCAGCCTCGAAATGTTAATAGGAAACGGAAAATTTTTCAACCAAAAATGTGTGAGAAAAAGGGCAGTGTATAGCCCACAATTCTAGATACCCACAATCTTGTTATTTCTTCAAATCGCACATCTCGAGCCAGATATTCTGTTTCTGTGCATTCGAGGCGGAATCTAGCTTAGCTGCAGCCTCGAAATGTTAACAGGAAACAGAAAATTTTTCAACCAAAAAATGTGTGAGAAAAAGGGTAGTGTATAGCCCACAATTCTAGATACCCACAATCTTGTTATTTCTTCAAATCGCACATCTCGAGCCAGATGTTCTGTTTCTGTGTATTCGATTCGAAAATTAGCTTAGCTGCAGCCTCGAATTTGAAATGGGAAACAGAACATTTTTCAACCAAAAATGTGTGAGAAAAAGGGTAGCTATAGCCCACAATTCTAGATACCCACAATCTTGTTATTTCTTCAAATCGCACATCTCGAGCCAGATATTCTGTTTCTGTGCATTCGAGGCGCAATCTAGCTTAGCTGCAGCCTCGAAATGTTAATAGGAAACGGAAAATTTTTCAACCAAAAATGTGTGAGAAAAAGGGCAGTGTATAGCCCACAATTCTAGATACCCACAATCTTGTTATTTCTTCAAATCGCACATCTCGAGCCAGATATTCTGTTTCTGTGCATTCGAGGCGGAATCTAGCTTAGCTGCAGCCTCGAAATGTTAATAGGAAACGGAAAATTTTTCAACCAAAAATGTGTGAGAAAAAGGGCAGTGTATAGCCCACAATTCTAGATACCCACAATCTTGTTATTTCTTCAAATCGCACATCTCGAGCCAGATATTCTGTTTCTGTGCATTCGAGGCGCAATCTAGCTTAGCTGCAGCCTCGAAATGTTAACAGGAAACAGAAAATTTTTCAACCAAAAAATGTGTGAGAAAAAGGGTAGTGTATAGCCCACAATTCTAGATACCCACAATCTTGTTATTTCTTCAAATCGCACATCTCGAGCCAGATGTTCTGTTTCTGTGTATTCGATTCGAAAATTAGCTTAGCTGCAGCCTCGAATTTGAAATGGGAAACAGAACATTTTTCAACCAAAAATGTGTGAGAAAAAGGGTAGCTATAGCCCACAATTCTAGATACCCACAATCTTGTTATTTCTTCAAATCGCACATTTCGAGCCAGATGTTCTGTTTCTGTGCATTCGAGGCGCAAACTAGCTTAGCTGCAGCCTCGAAATGTTAACAGGAAACAGAAAATTTTTCAACCAAAAAATGTGTGAGAAAAAGGGCAGTGTATAGCCCTCAATTCTAGATACCCACAATCTTGTTATTTCTTCAAATCGCACATTTCAAACCAGTTATTCTGTTTCTGTGCATTCGAGGCGCAAACTAGCTTAGCTGCAGCCTCGAAATGTTAATAGGAAACAGAAAATTTTTCAACCAAAAATGTGTGAGAAAAAGGGCAGTGTATAGCCCACAATTCTAGATACCCACAATCTTGTTATTTCTTCAAATCGCACATTTCGAGCCAGATGTTCTGTTTCTGTGTATTCGAGGCGAAAATTAGCTTAGCTGCAGCCTCGAAATTGAAATGGGAAACAGAAAGTTTTTCAACCAAAAAATGTGTGAGAAAAAGGGTAGTGTATAGCCCACAATTCTGGATACCCACAATCTTGTTATTTCTTCAAATCGCACATTTCGAGCCAGATGTTCTGTTTCTGTGCATTCGAGGCGCAAACTAGCTTAGCTGCAGCCTCGAAATGCTAATAGGAAACAGAAAATTTTTCAACCAAAAATGTGTGAGAAAAAGGGTAGTGTATAGCCCACAATTCTAGATACCCACAATCTTGTTATTTCCTCAAATCGCACATTTCGAGCCAGATGTTCTGTTTCTGTGCATTCGATGCGCAAACTAGCTTAACTGCAGCCTCGAAATTGAAATGTTAAACATAAAATTTTTCAACAAAAAAATTTGTGAGAAAAACTGTAGTGTATAGCCCACAATTCTAGATACCCACAATCTTGTTATTTATTCAAATCGCACATTTCGAGCCAGATGTTCTGTTTCTGTGCATTCTATTAATATTTCGTGGCTGCAGCTAAGCTAGTTTGCGCCTCGAATGCACAGAAACAGAACATCTGGCTCGAAATGTGCGATTTGAAGAAATAACAAGATTGTGGGTATCTAGAATTGTGGGCTATACACTACCCTTTTTCTCACACATTTTTGGTTGAAAAATTTTCTGTTTCCTATTAACATTTCGAGGCTGCAGCTAAGCTAGTTTGCGCCTCGAATGCACAGAAATAGAACATCTGGCTCGAAATGTGCGATTTGAAGAAATAACAAGATTGTGGGTATCTAGAATTGTGGGCTATACACTGCCCTTTTTCTCACACATTTTTGTTGAAAAATTTTCTGTTTCCTATTAACATTTCGAGGCTGCAGCTAAGCTAGTTTGCGCCTCGAATGCACAGAAATAGAACATCTGGCTCGAAATGTGCGATTTGAAGAAATAACAAGATTGTGGGTATCTAGAATTGTGGGCTATACACTGCCCTTTTTCTCACACATTTTTGTTGAAAAATTTTCTGTTTCCTATTAACATTTCGAGGCTGCAGCTAAGCTAGTTTGCGCCTCGAATGCACAGAAACAGAACATCTGGCTCGAAATGTGCGATTTGAAGAAATAACAAGATTGTGGGTATCTAGAATTGTGGCTATACACTACCCTTTTTCTCACACATTTTTGGTTGAAAAATTTTCTGTTTCCTATTAACATTTCGAGGCTGCAGCTAAGCTAGTTTGCGCCTCGAATGCACAGAAATAGAACATCTGGCTCGAAATGTGCGATTTGAAGAAATAACAAGATTGTGGGTATCTAGAATTGTGGGCTATACACTACCCTTTTTCTCACACATTTTTTGGTTGAAAAATTTTCTGTTTCCTATTAACATTTCGAGGCTGCAGCTAAGCAAGCTTGCGCCTCGAATGCACAGAAACAGAACATCTGGCTCGAAATGTGCGATTTGAAGAAATAACAAGATTGTGGGTATCTAGAATTGTGGGCTATACACTGCCCTTTTTCTCACACATTTTTGGTTGAAAATATTTCTGTTTCCTATTAACATTTCGAGGCTGCAGCGAAGCTAGTTTGCGCCTCGAATGCACAGAAACAGAATATCTGGTTTGAAATGTGCGATTTGAAGAAATAACAAGATTGTGGGTATCTAGAATTGTGGGCTATACACTGCCCTTTTTCTCACACATTTTTGTTGAAAAATTTTCTGTTTCCTATTAACATTTCGAGGCTGCAGCTAAGCTAGTTTGCGCCTCGAATGCACAGAAACAGAACATCTGGCTCGAAATGTGCGATTTGAAGAAATAACAAGATTGTGGGTATCTAGAATTGTGGCTATACACTGCCCTTTTTTTCACACAATTTTTGGTTGAAAAATTTTCTGTTTCCTATTAACATTTCGAGGCTGCCCCTAAGCTAGTTTGCGCCTCGAATGTACAGAAACAGAACATCTGGCTCGAAATGTGCGATTTGAAGAAATAACAAGATTGTGGGTATCTAGAATTGTGGGCTATACACTACCCTTTTTCTCATACATTTTTTGGTTGAAAAATTTTCTGTTTCCTGTTAACATTTCGAGGCTGCAGCTAAGCTAGTTTGCGCCTCGAATGCACAGAAACAGAACATCTGGCTCGAAATGTGCGATTTGAAGAAATAACAAGATTGTGGGTATCTAGAATTGTGGCTATACACTGCCCTTTTTTTCACACAATTTTTGGTTGAAAAATTTTCTGTTTCCTATTAACATTTCGAGGCTGCCCCTAAGCTAGTTTGCGCCTCGAATGTACAGAAACAGAACATCTGGCTCGAAATGTGCGATTTGAAGAAATAACAAGATTGTGGGTATCTAGAATTGTGGGCTATACACTACCCTTTTTCTCATACATTTTTTGGTTGAAAAATTTTCTGTTTCCTATTATCATTTCGAGGCTGCAGCTAAGCTAATTTTCGAATCGAATACACAGAAACAGAACATCTGGCTCGAGATGTGCGATTTGAAGAAATAACAAGATTGTGGGTATCTAGAATTGTGGGCTGTACACTACCCTTTTTCTCACACATTTTTGGTTGAAAAATGTTCTGTTTCCCATTTCAATTTCGTGGCTGCAGCTAAGCTAGTTTGCGCTTCGAATGCACAGAAACAGAATATCTGGCTCGAGATGTGCGATTTGAAGAAATAACAAGATTGTGGGTATCTAGAATTGTGGGCTCTACACTACCCTTTTTCTCACACATTTTTTGGTTGAAAAATGTTCTGCTTCCTATTAACATTTCGTGGCTGCAGCTAAGCTAGTTTGCGCCTCGAATGCACAGAAACAGAATATCTGGCTCGAAATGTGCAATTTGAAGAAATAACAAGATTGTGGGTATCTAGAATTGTGGGCTATACACTACCCTTTTTCTCACACATTTTTTGGTTGAAAAATTTTCTGTTTCCTATTAACATTTCGAGGCTGCAGCTAAGCTAGTTTGTGCCTCGAAAGTGAAGAAACAGAACACCTGGCTCGAGATGTGCGATTTGAAGAAATAACAAGATTGTGGGTAACTAGAATTGTGGGCTATACACTACCCTTTTTCTCACACATTTTTGGTTGAAAAATTTTCTGTTTCCTATTAACATTTCGAGGCTGCAGCTAAGCTAGTTTGTGCCTCGAAAGTGAAGAAACAGAACACCTGGCTCGAGATGTGCGATTTGAAGAAATAACAAGATTGTGGGTAACTAGAATTGTGGGCTATACACTACCCTTTTTCTCACACATTTTTGGTTGAAAAATTTTCTGTTTCCTATTAACATTTCGAGGCTGCAGCTAAGCTAGTTTGTGCCTCGAAAGTGAAGAAACAGAACACCTGGCTCGAGATGTGCGATTTGAAGAAATAACAAGATTGTGGGTAACTAGAATTGTGGGCTATACACTACCCTTTTTCTCACACATTTTTTGGTTGAAAAATTTTCTGCTTCCTATTAACATTTCGTGGCTGCAGCTAAGCTAGTTTGCGCCTCGAATGCACAGAAACAGAATATCTGGCTCGAAATGTGCGATTTGAAGAAATAACAAGATTGTGGGTATCTAGAATTGTGGGCTATACACTACCCTTTTTCTCACACATTTTTTGGTTGAAAAATTTTCTGTTTCCTATTATCATTTCGAGGCTGCAGCTAAGCTAATTTTCGAATCGAATACACAGAAACAGAACATCTGGCTCGAGATGTGCGATTTGAAGAAATAACAAGATTGTGGGTATCTAGAATTGTGGGCTGTACACTACCCTTTTTCTCACACATTTTTGGTTGAAAAATGTTCTGTTTCCCATTTCAATTTCGTGGCTGCAGCTAAGCTAGTTTGCGCTTCGAATGCACAGAAACAGAATATCTGGCTCGAGATGTGCGATTTGAAGAAATAACAAGATTGTGGGTATCTAGAATTGTGGGCTCTACACTACCCTTTTTCTCACACATTTTTTGGTTGAAAAATGTTCTGCTTCCTATTAACATTTCGTGGCTGCAGCTAAGCTAGTTTGCGCCTCGAATGCACAGAAACAGAATATCTGGCTCGAAATGTGCAATTTGAAGAAATAACAAGATTGTGGGTATCTAGAATTGTGGGCTATACACTACCCTTTTTCTCACACATTTTTTGGTTGAAAAATTTTCTGTTTCCTATTAACATTTCGAGGCTGCAGCTAAGCTAGTTTGTGCCTCGAAAGTGAAGAAACAGAACACCTGGCTCGAGATGTGCGATTTGAAGAAATAACAAGATTGTGGGTAACTAGAATTGTGGGCTATACACTACCCTTTTTCTCACACATTTTTGGTTGAAAAATGTTCTGTTTCCCATTTCAATTTCGTGGCTGCAGCTAAGCTAGTTTGCGCTTCGAATGCACAGAAACAGAATATCTGGCTCGAGATGTGCGATTTGAAGAAATAACAAGATTGTGGGTATCTAGAATTGTGGGCTGTACACTACCCTTTTTCTCACACATTTTTGGTTGAAAAATGTTCTGTTTCCCATTTCAATTTCGTGGCTGCAGCTAAGCTAGTTTGCGCTTCGAATGCACAGAAACAGAATATCTGGCTCGAGATGTGCGATTTGAAGAAATAACAAGATTGTGGGTATCTAGAATTGTGGGCTCTACACTACCCTTTTTCTCACACATTTTTTGGTTGAAAAATGTTCTGCTTCCTATTAACATTTCGTGGCTGCAGCTAAGCTAGTTTGCGCCTCGAATGCACAGAAACAGAATATCTGGCTCGAAATGTGCAATTTGAAGAAATAACAAGATTGTGGGTATCTAGAATTGTGGGCTATACACTACCCTTTTTCTCACACATTTTTTGGTTGAAAAATTTTCTGTTTCCTATTAACATTTCGAGGCTGCAGCTAAGCTAGTTTGTGCCTCGAAAGTGAAGAAACAGAACACCTGGCTCGAGATGTGCGATTTGAAGAAATAACAAGATTGTGGGTAACTAGAATTGTGGGCTATACACTACCCTTTTTCTCACACATTTTTGGTTGAAAAATTTTCTGTTTCCTATTAACATTTCGAGGCTGCAGCTAAGCTAGTTTGTGCCTCGAAAGTGAAGAAACAGAACACCTGGCTCGAGATGTGCGATTTGAAGAAATAACAAGATTGTGGGTAACTAGAATTGTGGGCTATACACTACCCTTTTTCTCACACATTTTTTGGTTGAAAAATTTTCTGCTTCCTATTAACATTTCGTGGCTGCAGCTAAGCTAATTTTCGAATCGAATACACAGAAACAGAACATCTGGCTCGAGATGTGCAATTTGAAGAAATAACAAGATTGTGGGTATCTAGAATTGTGGGCTATACACTACCCTTTTTCTCACACATTTTTGGTTGAAAAATTTTCTGTTTCCTATTAACATTTCGAGGCTGCAGCTAAGCTAGTTTGTGCCTCGAAAGTGAAGAAACAGAACACCTGGCTCGAGATGTGCGATTTGAAGAAATAACAAGATTGTGGGTAACTAGAATTGTGGGCTATACACTACCCTTTTTCTCACACATTTTTTGGTTGAAAAATTTTCTGCTTCCTATTAACATTTCGTGGCTGCAGCTAAGCTAGTTTGCGCCTCGAATGCACAGAAACAGAATATCTGGCTCGAAATGTGCGATTTGAAGAAATAACAAGATTGTGGGTAACTAGAATTGTGGGCTATACACTACCCTTTTTCTCACACATTTTTGGTTGAAAAATGTTCTGTTTCCCATTTCAATTTCGTGGCTGCAGCTAAGCTAGTTTGCGCTTCGAATGCACAGAAACAGAATATCTGGCTCGAGATGTGCGATTTGAAGAAATAACAAGATTGTGGGTATCTAGAATTGTGGGCTGTACACTACCCTTTTTCTCACACATTTTTGGTTGAAAAATGTTCTGTTTCCCATTTCAATTTCGTGGCTGCAGCTAAGCTAGTTTGCGCTTCGAATGCACAGAAACAGAATATCTGGCTCGAGATGTGCGATTTGAAGAAATAACAAGATTGTGGGTATCTAGAATTGTGGGCTCTACACTACCCTTTTTCTCACACATTTTTTGGTTGAAAAATGTTCTGCTTCCTATTAACATTTCGTGGCTGCAGCTAAGCTAGTTTGCGCCTCGAATGCACAGAAACAGAATATCTGGCTCGAAATGTGCAATTTGAAGAAATAACAAGATTGTGGGTATCTAGAATTGTGGGCTATACACTACCCTTTTTCTCACACATTTTTTGGTTGAAAAATTTTCTGTTTCCTATTAACATTTCGAGGCTGCAGCTAAGCTAGTTTGTGCCTCGAAAGTGAAGAAACAGAACACCTGGCTCGAGATGTGCGATTTGAAGAAATAACAAGATTGTGGGTAACTAGAATTGTGGGCTATACACTACCCTTTTTCTCACACATTTTTGGTTGAAAAATTTTCTGTTTCCTATTAACATTTCGAGGCTGCAGCTAAGCTAGTTTGTGCCTCGAAAGTGAAGAAACAGAACACCTGGCTCGAGATGTGCGATTTGAAGAAATAACAAGATTGTGGGTAACTAGAATTGTGGGCTATACACTACCCTTTTTCTCACACATTTTTTGGTTGAAAAATTTTCTGCTTCCTATTAACATTTCGTGGCTGCAGCTAAGCTAATTTTCGAATCGAATACACAGAAACAGAACATCTGGCTCGAGATGTGCAATTTGAAGAAATAACAAGATTGTGGGTATCTAGAATTGTGGGCTATACACTACCCTTTTTCTCACACATTTTTGGTTGAAAAATTTTCTGTTTCCTATTAACATTTCGAGGCTGCAGCTAAGCTAGTTTGTGCCTCGAAAGTGAAGAAACAGAACACCTGGCTCGAGATGTGCGATTTGAAGAAATAACAAGATTGTGGGTAACTAGAATTGTGGGCTATACACTACCCTTTTTCTCACACATTTTTTGGTTGAAAAATTTTCTGCTTCCTATTAACATTTCGTGGCTGCAGCTAAGCTAGTTTGCGCCTCGAATGCACAGAAACAGAATATCTGGCTCGAAATGTGCGATTTGAAGAAATAACAAGATTGTGGGTATCTAGAATTGTGGGCTATACACTACCCTTTTTCTCACACATTTTTTGGTTGAAAAATTTTCTGTTTCCTATTATCATTTCGAGGCTGCAGCTAAGCTAGTTTGTGCCTCGAAAGTGAAGAAACAGAACATCTGGCTCGAAACGTGCGATTTGAGGAAATAACAAGATTGTGGGTATCTAGAATTGTGGGCTATACACTACCCTTTTTCTCACACATTTTTTGGTTGAAAAATTTTATGTTTCCCATTTCAATTTCGAGGCTGCAGCTAAGCTTATTTTCGCCTCGAATACACAGAAACAGAACATCTGGCTCGAAATGTGCGATTTGAAGAAATAACAAGATTGTGGGTATCTAGAATTGTGGGCTATACACTACCCTTTTTCTCACACATTTTTGGTTGAAAAATTTTCTGTTTCCTATTAACATTTCGAGGCTGCAGCTAAGCTAGTTTGCGCCTCGAATGCACAGAAACAGAACATCTGGCTCGAAATGTGCAATTTGAAGAAATAACAAGAGTGTGGGTATCTAGAATTGTGGGCTATACACTACCCTTTTTCTCACACATTTTTTGGTTGAAAAATTTTCTGTTTCCCATTTCAATTTCGAGGCAGCAGTTAAGCTAGTTTGCGCCTCGAATGCACAGAAACAGAACATCTGGCTCGAACAGTGCGATTTGAAAAAATAACAAGATTGTGGGTATCTAGAATTGTGGGCTATAACTGCCCTTTTTCTCACACAATTTTGGTTGAAAAATTTTCAGTTTACCATTTCAATTTCGAGGCTGCAGCTAAGCCAGTTTGCGCCTCGGATACACAGAAACAGAACATCTGGCTCGAAATGTGCGATTTGAAGAAATAACAAGATTGTGGGTATCTAGAATTGTGGGCTATACACTGCCCTTTTTCTCACACAATTTTTGGTTGAGAAATTTTCTGTTTCCTATTAACATTTCGAGGCTGCAGCTAAGCTAGTTTGCGCCTCGAATGCACAGAAACAGAATATCTGGCTCGAGATGTGCGATTTGAAGAAATAACAAGATTGTGGGTATCTAGAATTGTGGGCTATACACTACCCTTTTTCTCACACAATTTTGGTTGAAAAATTTTCAGTTTCCCATTTCAATTTCGAGGCTGCAGCTAAGCTAGTTTGCGCCTCGGATACACAGAAACAGAACATCTGGCTCGAAATGTGCGATTTGAAGAAATAACAAGATTGTGGGTATCTAGAATTGTGGGCTATACACTACCCTTTTTCTCACACATTTTTGGTTGAAAAATTTTCTGTTTCCTATTAACATTTCGAGGCTGCAGCTAAGCTAGTTTGCGCCTCGAATGCACAGAAACAGAACATCTGGCTCGAAATGTGCAATTTGAAGAAATAACAAGAGTGTGGGTATCTAGAATTGTGGGCTATACACTACCCTTTTTCTCACACATTTTTGGTTGAAAAATTTTCTGTTTCCCATTTCAATTTCGAGGCTGCAGCTAAGCTAGTTTGCGCCTCGAATGCACAGAAACAGAATATCTGGCTCGAGATGTGCGATTTGAAGAAATAACAAGATTGTGGGTATCTAGAATTGTGGGCTATACACTACCCTTTTTCTCACACATTTTTGGTTGAAATATTTTCTGTTTCCTATTAACATTTCGAGGCTACAGCTAAGCTAGTTTGCGCCTCGAATGCACAGAAACAGAACATCTGGCTCGAAATGTGCGATTTGAAGAAATAACAAGATTGTGGGTATCTAGAATTGTGGGCTATACACTGCCCTTTTTCTCACACATTTTTTGGTTGAAAAATTTTCTGTTTCCCATTTCAATTTCGAGGCTGCAGCTAAGCTAGTTTGCGCCTCGAATGCACAGAAACAGAATATCTGGCTCGAGATGTGCGATTTGAAGAAATAACAAGATTGTGGGTATCTAGAATTGTGGGCTATACACTACCCTTTTTCTCACACATTTTTGGTTGAAAAATTTTCTGTTTCCTATTAACATTTCGAGGCTGCAGCTAAGCTAGTTTGCTCCTCGAATGCACAGAAACAGAACATTTGGCTCGAAATGTGCGATTTGAAGAAATACCAAGATTGTGGGTATCTAGAATTGTGGGCTATACACTACCCTTTTTCTCACACATTTTTGGTTGAAAAATTTTCTGTTTCCTATTAGCATTTCGAGGCTGCAGCTAAGCTAGTTTGCGCCTCGAATGCACAGAAACAGAACATCTGGCTCGAAATGTGCGATTTGAAGAAATAACAAGATTGTGGGTATCTAGAATTGTGGGCTATACACTACCCTTTTTCTCACACATTTTTATTTGAAAAATTTTCTGTTTCCTATTAGCATTTCGAGGCTGCAGCTAAGCTAGTTTGCGCCTCGAATGCACAGAAACAGAACATCTGGCTCGAAATCTGCGATTTGAAGAAATAACAAGAGTGTGGGTATCTAGAATTGTGGGCTATACACTACCCTTTTTCTCACACATTTTTGGTTGAAAAATTTTCTGTTTCCTATTAGCATTTCGAGGCTGCAGCTAAGCTAGTTTGCGCCTCGAATGCACAGAAACAGAACATCTGGCTCGAAATGTGCGATTTGAAGAAATAACAAGATTGTGGGTATCTAGAATTGTGGGCTATACACTACCCTTTTTCTCACACATTTTTGGTTGAAAAATTTTCTGTTTCCTATTAACATTTCGAGGCTGCAGCTAAGCTAGTTTGCGCCTCGAATGCACAGAAATAGAACATCTGGCTCGAAATGTGCGATTTGAAGAAATAACAAGATTGTGGGTATCTAGAATTGTGGGCTATACACTGCCCTTTTTCTCACACATTTTTTGGTTGAAAAATTTTCTGTTTCCTATTAACATTTCGAGGCTGCAGCTAAGCTAGTTTGCTCCTCGAATGCACAGAAACAGAACATTTGGCTCGAAATGTGCGATTTGAAGAAATAACAAGATTGTGGGTATCTAGAATTGTGGGCTATAACTGCCCTTTTTCTCACACATTTTTTGGTTGAAAAATTTTCTGTTTCCTATTAACATTTCGAGGCTGCAGCTAAGCTAGTTTGCGCCTCGAATGCACAGAAACAGAACATCTGGCTCGAAATGTGCGATTTGAAGAAATAACAAGATTGTGGGTATCTAGAATTGCGGGCTATACACTACCCTTTTTCTCACACATTTTTGGTTGAAAAATTTTCTGTTTCCTATTAACATTTCGAGGCTGCAGCTAAGCTAGTTTGCGCCTCGAATGCACAGAAACAGAACATTTGGCTCGAAATGTGCGATTTGAAGAAATAACAAGATTGTGGGTATCTAGAATTGTGGGCTATACACTGCCCTTTTTCTCATACATTTTTGGTTGAAAAATTTTCTGTTTCCTATTATCATTTCGAGGCTGCAGCTAAGCTAGTTTGCGCCTCGAATGCACAGAAACAGAATATCTGGTTTGAAATGTGCGATTTGAAGAAATAACAAGATTGTGGGTATCTAGAATTGTGGGCTATACACTGCCCTTTTTCTCACACATTTTTTGGTCGAAAAATTTTCTGTTTCCTGTTAACATTTCGAGGCTGCAGCTAAGCTAGTTTGCGCCTCGAATGCACAGAAACAGAATATCTGGTTTTAAATGTGCGATTTGAAGAAATAACAAGATTGTGGGTATCTAGAATTGTGGGCTATACACTGCCCTTTTTCTCATACATTTTTGGTTGAAAAATTTTCTGTTTCCTATTATCATTTCGAGGCTGCAGCTAAGCTAGTTTGCGCCTCGAATGCACAGAAACAGAATATCTGGTTTGAAATTTGCGATTTGAAGAAATAACAAGATTGTGGGTATCTAGAATTGTGGGCTATACACTGCCCTTTTTCTCACACATTTTTTGGTTGAAAAATTTTCTGTTTCCTGTTAACATTTCGAGGCTGCAGCTAAGCTAGTTTGCGCCTCGAATGCACAGAAACAGAATATCTGGTTTGAAATGTGCGATTTGAAGAAATAACAAGATTGTGGGTATCTAGAATTGTGGGCTATACACTGCCCTTTTTCTCACACATTTTTTGGTTGAAAAATTTTCTGTTTCCTATTAACATTTCGAGGCTGCAGCTAAGCTAGTTTGCTCCTCGAATGCACAGAAACAGAACATTTGGCTCGAAATGTGCGATTTGAAGAAATAACAAGATTGTGGGTATCTAGAATTGTGGGCTATAACTGCCCTTTTTCTCATACATTTTTGGTTGAAAAATTTTCTGTTTCCTATTATCATTTCGAGGCTGCAGCTAAGCTAGTTTGCGCCTCGAATGCACAGAAACAGAATATCTGGTTTTAAATGTGCGATTTGAAGAAATAACAAGATTGTGGGTATCTAGAATTGTGGGCTATACACTGCCCTTTTTCTCATACATTTTTGGTTGAAAAATTTTCTGTTTCCTATTATCATTTCGAGGCTGCAGCTAAGCTAGTTTGCGCCTCGAATGCACAGAAACAGAATATCTGGTTTGAAATTTGCGATTTGAAGAAATAACAAGATTGTGGGTATCTAGAATTGTGGGCTATACACTGCCCTTTTTCTCACACATTTTTTGGTTGAAAAATTTTCTGTTTCCTGTTAACATTTCGAGGCTGCAGCTAAGCTAGTTTGCGCCTCGAATGCACAGAAACAGAATATCTGGTTTGAAATGTGCGATTTGAAGAAATAACAAGATTGTGGGTATCTAGAATTGTGGGCTATACACTGCCCTTTTTCTCACACATTTTTTGGTCGAAATATTTTCTGTTTCCTGTTAACATTTCGAGGCTGCAGCTAAGCTAGTTTGCGCCTCGAATGCACAGAAACAGAATATCTGGTTTGAAATGTGCGATTTGAAGAAATAACAAGATTGTGGGTATCTAGAATTGTGGGCTATACACTGCCCTTTTTCTCACACATTTTTTGGTCGAAAAATTTTCTGTTTCCTGTTAACATTTCGAGGCTGCAGCTAAGCTAGTTTGCGCCTCGAATGCACAGAAACAGAATATCTGGTTTTAAATGTGCGATTTGAAGAAATAACAAGATTGTGGGTATCTAGAATTGTGGGCTATACACTGCCCTTTTTCTCATACATTTTTGGTTGAAAAATTTTCTGTTTCCTATTATCATTTCGAGGCTGCAGCTAAGCTAGTTTGCGCCTCGAATGCACAGAAACAGAATATCTGGTTTGAAATTTGCGATTTGAAGAAATAACAAGATTGTGGGTATCTAGAATTGTGGGCTATACACTGCCCTTTTTCTCACACATTTTTTGGTTGAAAAATTTTCTGTTTCCTGTTAACATTTCGAGGCTGCAGCTAAGCTAGTTTGCGCCTCGAATGCACAGAAACAGAATATCTGGTTTGAAATGTGCGATTTGAAGAAATAACAAGATTGTGGGTATCTAGAATTGTGGGCTATACACTGCCCTTTTTCTCACACATTTTTTGGTTGAACAATTTTCTGTTTCCTATTAACATTTCGAGGCCGCAGCTAAGCTTATTTTCGCCTCGAATACACAGAAACAGAACATCTGGCTCGAAATGTGCGATTTGAAGAAATAACAAGATTGTGGGTATCTAGAATTGTGGGCTATACACTGCCCTTTTTCTCACACATTTTTGGTTGAAAAATTTTCTGTTTCCTATTAACATTTCGAGGCTGCAGCTAAGCTAGTTTGCGCCTCGAATGCACAGAAACAGAACATCTGGCTCGAAATGTGCAATTTGAAGAAATAACAAGAGTGTGGGTATCTAGAATTGTGGGCTATACACTGCCCTTTTTCTCACACAATTTTTGGTTGAAAAATTTTCTGTTTCCTATTAACATTTCGAGGCTGCAGCTAAGCTAGTTTGCGCCTCGAATGCACAGAAACAGAATATCTGGCTCGAGATGTGCGATTTGAAGAAATAACAAGATTGTGGGTATCTAGAATTGTGGGCTATACACTGCCCTTTTTCTCACACATTTTTGGTTGAAAAATTTTCTGTTTCCTATTAACATTTCGAGGCTGCAGCTAAGCTAGTTTGCGCCTCGAATAATGCACAGAAACAGAACATCTGGCTCGAAATGTGCAATTTGAAGAAATAACAAGAGTGTGGGTATCTAGAATTGTGGGCTATACACTGCCCTTTTTCTCACACATTTTTTGGTTGAAAAATTTTCTGTTTCCTGTTAACATTTCGAGGCTGCAGCTAAGCTAGTTTGCGCCTCGAATGCACAGAAACAGAATATCTGGTTTGAAATGTGCGATTTGAAGAAATACCAAGATTGTGGGTATCTAGAATTGTGGGCTATACACTGCCCTTTTTCTCACACATTTTTTGGTTGAAAAATTTTCTGTTTCCTGTTAACATTTCGAGGCTGCAGCTAAGCTAGTTTGCGCCTCGAATGCACAGAAACAGAATATCTGGTTTGAAATGTGCGATTTGAAGAAATACCAAGATTGTGGGTATCTAGAATTGTGGGCTATACACTGCCCTTTTTCTCACACATTTTTTGGTCGAAAAATTTTCTGTTTCCTGTTAACATTTCGAGGCTGCAGCTAAGCTAGTTTGCGCCTCGAATGCACAGAAACAGAATATCTGGTTTGAAATGTGCGATTTGAAGAAATAACAAGATTGTGGGTATCTAGAATTGTGGGCTATACACTGCCCTTTTTCTCACACATTTTTGGTTGAAAAATTTTCTGTTTCCTATTAACATTTCGAGGATGCAGCTAAGCTAGTTTGCGCCTCGAATGCACAGAAACAGAACATCTGGCTCGAAATGTGCAATTTGAAGAAATAACAAGAGTGTGGGTATCTAGAATTGTGGGCTATACACTGCCCTTTTTCTCACACAATTTTTGGTTGAAAAATTTTCTGTTTCCTATTAACATTTCGAGGCTGCAGCTAAGCTAGTTTGCGCCTCGAATGCACAGAAACAGAACATTTGGCTCGAAATGTGCGATTTGAAGAAATAACAAGATTGTGGGTATCTAGAATTGTGGGCTATACACTGCCCTTTTTCTCACACATTTTTGGTTGAAAAATTTTCTGTTTCCTATTAACATTTCGAGGCTGCAGCTAAGCTAGTTTGCGCCTCGAATGCACAGAAACAGAACATCTGGCTCGAAATGTGCAATTTGAAGAAATAACAAGAGTGTGGGTATCTAGAATTGTGGGCTATACACTGCCCTTTTTCTCACACATTTTTTGGTTGAAAAATTTTCTGTTTCCTGTTAACATTTCGAGGCTGCAGCTAAGCTAGTTTGCGCCTCGAATGCACAGAAACAGAATATCTGGTTTGAAATGTGCGATTTGAAGAAATACCAAGATTGTGGGTATCTAGAATTGTGGGCTATACACTGCCCTTTTTCTCACACATTTTTTGGTTGAAAAATTTTCTGTTTCCTGTTAACATTTCGAGGCTGCAGCTAAGCTAGTTTGCGCCTCGAATGCACAGAAACAGAATATCTGGTTTGAAATGTGCGATTTGAAGAAATACCAAGATTGTGGGTATCTAGAATTGTGGGCTATACACTGCCCTTTTTCTCACACATTTTTGGTTGAAAAATTTTCTGTTTCCTATTAACATTTCGAGGATGCAGCTAAGCTAGTTTGCGCCTCGAATGCACAGAAACAGAACATCTGGCTCGAAATGTGCAATTTGAAGAAATAACAAGAGTGTGGGTATCTAGAATTGTGGGCTATACACTGCCCTTTTTCTCACACATTTTTGGTTGAAAAATTTTCTGTTTCCTATTAACATTTCGAGGCTGCAGCTAAGCTAGTTTGCGCCTCGAATGCACAGAAACAGAACATCTGGCTCGAAATGTGCAATTTGAAGAAATAACAAGAGTGTGGGTATCTAGAATTGTGGGCTATACACTGCCCTTTTTCTCACACATTTTTTGGTTGAAAAATTTTCTGTTTCCTGTTAACATTTCGAGGCTGCAGCTAAGCTAGTTTGCGCCTCGAATGCACAGAAACAGAATATCTGGTTTGAAATGTGCGATTTGAAGAAATACCAAGATTGTGGGTATCTAGAATTGTGGGCTATACACTGCCCTTTTTCTCACACATTTTTTGGTCGAAAAATTTTCTGTTTCCTGTTAACATTTCGAGGCTGCAGCTAAGCTAGTTTGCGCCTCGAATGCACAGAAACAGAATATCTGGTTTGAAATGTGCGATTTGAAGAAATAACAAGATTGTGGGTATCTAGAATTGTGGGCTATACACTGCCCTTTTTCTCACACATTTTTTGGTCGAAAAATTTTCTGTTTCCTGTTAACATTTCGAGGCTGCAGCTAAGCTAGTTTGCGCCTCGAATGCACAGAAACAGAACATTTGGCTCGAAATGTGCGATTTGAAGAAATAACAAGATTGTGGGTATCTAGAATTGTGGGCTATACACTGCCCTTTTTCTCACACATTTTTGGTTTAAAAATTTTCTGTTTCCTATTAACATTTCGAGGCTGCAGCTAAGCTAGTTTGCGCCTCGAATGCACAGAAACAGAATATCTGGCTCGAGATGTGCGATTTGAAGAAATAACAAGATTGTGGGTATCTAGAATTGTGGGCTATACACTACCCTTTTTCTCACACATTTTTTGGTCGAAAAATTTTCTGTTTCCTGTTAACATTTCGAGGCTGCAGCTAAGCTAGTTTGCGCCTCGAATGCACAGAAACAGAACATTTGGCTCGAAATGTGCGATTTGAAGAAATACCAAGATTGTGGGTATCTAGAATTGTGGGCTATACACTGGCCTTTTTCTCACACATTTTTTGGTTGAAAAATTTTCTGTTTCCTATTAACATTTCGAGGCTGCAGCTAAACTAGTTTGCGCCTCGAATGCACAGAAACAGAATATCTGGTTTGAAATGTGCGATTTGAAGAAATAACAAGATTGTGGGTATCTAGAATTGTGGGCTATACACTGCCCTTTTTCTCACACATTTTTTGGTCGAAAAATTTTCTGTTTCCTGTTAACATTTCGAGGCTGCAGCTAAGCTAGTTTGCGCCTCGAATGCACAGAAACAGAATATCTGGTTTGAAATGTGCGATTTGAAGAAATAACAAGATTGTGGGTATCTAGAATTGTGGGCTATACACTGCCCTTTTTCTCACACATTTTTTGGTCGAAAAATTTTCTGTTTCCTGTTAACATTTCGAGGCTGCAGCTAAGCTAGTTTGCGCCTCGAATGCACAGAAACAGAACATTTGGCTCGAAATGTGCGATTTGAAGAAATAACAAGATTGTGGGTATCTAGAATTGTGGGCTATACACTACCCTTTTTCTCACACAATTTTTGGTTGAAAAATTTTCTGTTTCCCATTTCAATTTCGAGGCTGCAGCTAAGCTAATTTTCGCCTCGAATACACTGAAACAGAACATCTGGCTCGAGATGTGCGATTTGAAGAAATAACAAGATTGTGGGTATCTAGAATTGTGGGCTATACACTGCCCTTTTTCTCATACATTTTTGGTTGAAAAATTTTCTGTTTCCTATTATCATTTCGAGGCTGCAGCTAAGCTAGTTTGCGCTTCGAATGCAGAGAAACAGAATATCTGGCTCGAGACGTGCGATTTGAAGATGTAACAAGATTGTGGGTATCTAGAATTGTGGGCTATACACTACCATTTTTCTCACACATTTTTGGTTGAAAAATTTTCTGTTTCCTATTAACATTTCGAGGCTGCAGCTAAGCTAGTTTGCGCCTCGAATGCACAGAAACAGAACATTTGGCTCGAAATGTGCGATTTGAAGAAATAACAAGATTGTGGGTATCTAGAATTGTGGGCTATACACTGCCCTTTTTCCCACACATTTTTGGTTGAAAAATTTTCTGTTTCCTATTAACATTTCGAGGCTGCAGCTAAGCTAGTTTGCGCCTCGAATGCACAGAAACAGAACATCTGGTTTGAAATGTGCGATTTGAAGAAATACCAAGATTGTGGGTATCTAGAATTGTGGGCTATACACTGGCCTTTTTCTCACACATTTTTTGGTTGAAAAATTTTCTGTTTCCTATTAACATTTCGAGGCTGCAGCTAAGCTAGTTTGCGCCTCGAATGCACAGAAACAGAACATTTGGCTCGAATTGTGCGATTTGAAGAAATAACAAGATTGTGGGTATCTAGAATTGTGGGCTATAACTGCCCTTTTTCTCACACATTTTTTGGTTGAAAAATTTTCTGTTTCCTATTAACATTTCGAGGCTGCAGCTAAGCTAGTTTGCGCCTCGAATGCACAGAAACAGAACATCTGGCTCGAAATGTGCGATTTGAAGAAATAACAAGATTGTGGGTATCTAGAATTGCGGGCTATACACTACCCTTTTTCTCACACATTTTTGGTTGAAAAATTTTCTGTTTCCTATTAACATTTCGAGGCTGCAGCTAAGCTAGTTTGCGCCTCGAATGCACAGAAACAGAATATCTGGTTTTAAATGTGCGATTTGAAGAAATAACAAGATTGTGGGTATCTAGAATTGTGGGCTATACACTACCCTTTTTCTCATACATTTTTGGTTGAAAAATTTTCTGTTTCCTATTATCATTTCGAGGCTGCAGCTAAGCTAGTTTGCGCCTCGAATGCACAGAAACAGAATATCTGGTTTGAAATGTGCGGTTTGAAGAAATAACAAGATTGTGGGTATCTAGAATTGTGGGCTATACACTGCCCTTTATCTCACACATTTTTTGGTTGAAAAATTTTCTGTTTCCTATTAACATTTCGAGGCTGCAGCTAAGCTAGTTTGCGCCTCGAATGCACAGAAACAGAACATCTGGCTCGAACAGTGCGATTTGAAGAAATAAAAAGATTGTGGGTATCTAGAATTGTGGGCTATACACCACCCTTTTTCTCACACAATTTTTGGTTGAAAAATTTTCTGTTTCCTATTAACATTTCGAGGCTGCAGCTAAGCTAGTTTGCGCCTCGAATGCACAGAAACAGAACATCTGGCTCGAAATGTGCGATTTGAAGAAATAACAAGATTGTGGGTATCTAGAATTGTGGGCTATACACTGCCCTTTTTCTCACACATTTTTTGGTTGAAAAATTTTCTGTTTCCTATTAACATTTCGAGGCTGCAGCTAAGCTAGTTTGCGCCTCGAATGCACAGAAACAGAATATCTGGCTCGAGATGTGCGATTTGAAGAAATAACAAGATTGTGGGTATCTAGAATTGTGGGCTATAACTGCCCTTTTTCTCACACATTTTTTGGTTGAAAAATTTTCTGTTTCCTATTAACATTTCGAGGCTGCAGCTAAGCTAGTTTGCGCCTCGAATGCACAGAAACAGAACATCTGGCTCGAACAGTGCGATTTGAAGAAATAAAAAGATTGTGGGTATCTAGAATTGTGGGCTATACACCACCCTTTTTCTCACACAATTTTTGGTTGAAAAATTTTCTGTTTCCTATTAACATTTCGAGGCTGCAGCTAAGCTAGTTTGCGCCTCGAATGCACAGAAACAGAACATCTGGCTCGAAATGTGCGATTTGAAGAAATAACAAGATTGTGGGTATCTAGAATTGTGGGCTATACACTGCCCTTTTTCTCACACATTTTTGGTTGAAAAATTTTCTGTTTCCTATTATCATTTCGAGGCTGCAGCTAAGCTAGTTTGCGCCTCGAATGCACAGAAACAGAACATCTGGCTCGAACAGTGCGATTTGAAGAAATAAAAAGATTGTGGGTATCTAGAATTGTGGGCTATACACCACCCTTTTTCTCACACAATTTTTGGTTGAAAAATTTTCTGTTTCCTATTAACATTTCGAGGCTGCAGCTAAGCTAGTTTGCGCCTCGAATGCACAGAAACAGAACATCTGGCTCGAAATGTGCGATTTGAAGAAATAACAAGATTGTGGGTATCTAGAATTGTGGGCTATACACTGCCCTTTTTCTCACACATTTTTGGTTGAAAAATTTTCTGTTTCCTATTAATATTTATTTATAATGTATTGAAAGGAAATAATATTTCAGTCCAATACTGTATGAGGACACGCACTTGTGCGGATACGTAACCCATGTCGCGGCATGGCTTTTAAATAACCCAGTAGATAGTGCGAAGCAGAAGATATCGTGACACAACGTCCGGGTTCCCGTTTTGTCCTATTGGCGGTGGTAAGAAGAACACTAGTTGAATACTTCTTTAAAGATCTTACAAATCTAGCGAGTCTCGACTTAAAAACTGATTGTCCTCCCTTTTCTCTTACATAGGAAGTCCATTCATAGGTTTCGCTCCTTATAATTTGATCTTTTCCAAAAGGATATCACAATGGACCTTCCTTTGTGTATCCCTGCCTTATGTCACTTGGCTTTATGTCACCTTACCACCTAACCCATCTTTTTTTTGACACTCTGGTGCTCTTGTATGTATAAACATGTCAAGGTGTATCTTTCCAGCTATGATTTATTCATTTCATTAAATTCCTGTTACAGGCCGTCGCACGTCGTAGTTCTAATTCATTGGCTAATTTCACCACCATTTGTGGCAATTTAACCCTCTCATCACGTAGCCCATATCAAGAATCAAAATTTCCCCAAAAATAAATCAAAATTCCCCTCCCAGAGCACCATTTTCGCAAAAATACGACACAAAAGGCACAAATGTCACACAGTGTCATCAACCCATCACCGGCAGCCGCCGCCGACGCGGATTATTTCCCCAAATCCCAACCGAAACTCCATCAACACAACCAAACTGCTTACGTATTCAGCTCACATTTGGCCAGCCAGTGCGTACCTATGTACATACGGCAGTCGTGGACATTGCGCTCCAATTGGCTCCGTTGGTCGGTCGCAGTTGGTCTTAGTTTACGCCTGAGAAATTTATTACCTATTGGTTACCGTTTGCCGCCCGAATGCCAATTAGCCACCGAACTGACGCAACATTTCAGTCCGATACCGAGTTGTGCAACTCCTCCTCGGTGTGGGCCAAATTGGAAAACGCTTGTCCATGTATACAAACCTTAAAGCACGAGTAGGGTACACAACGCTTTATAGGTCATGTTGAGTTGACATTGAAAATATGTACATCGGTCTGTGGAATGCCAATGAAAAGTACACACGCACGCAGTATTCGTAGTTCAAAGCAGTTTATTGTCAGTCTCTGGTGTTGGATTTAGATGAGGTATGGGGCTGGAGCAGCGTAGCTGAGGGGAGATGCGTATCCCAGGGGAGATGCGTATCCCAAGGGAGACACGATCCTTGATGCGATGGGAGCAGCAGCATAGTTGTAAGCGGCGGCATATGGAGCGGCATAGGCAGCTGGAGCAACAGCCAAGGGAGCAGCAGCCAATGGAGCAGCTAATGGTGCAGCAGCAAGTGGAGCGGCAGCTAATACTGGTGCGGCAGCAATTCCATTGTAATTTCTGGCAATCACTTGGCTACTAGTAGCAGTGACTACTCCAGGAGCAGCGGCAACCAATGGAGCGGAATATGCAAGTGGAGCAAGGACTCCTGGCTTGGCAGCAGCGCAGGCAATAGCAGCGAAGAGGACAATTGTCTGAAATTAGAAAATTGGTTAACTTCTGATTCCGCAAGGACTCGTGGTCTACTGCGCTACTTACGAACTTAAACATTTTGAAAGAGTTTGGTGGTTTTCAGTTGCTTGCTCCTCGAAAGGTGGAAGAATGGAATATGCCATAACGGTGTTCAAGTGCGTGTATTTATATGAACTTACCACTCGCCCACGGAGACACAGCTCGAGACTTTTCCGAATTAGCATTCAAAACATTTCCCCCAGTGCTGACGATGGCGCGATGATGGCGAATGGGATTGGAACAATTCGCTTGACCTTCGATTGAAAGTGAAGACGGTCTTGGAATTGCGGCTCGCTTATGGTAATTTCATTCGGAGTTCCATTTATGTTGCAAAACAGCTGGAGTCTTTCGTATAAGCTTGGGGTAAACCCGGATTGCGTTACAGTTTTATCGAAGAGCTGCAATCTGATAGGTAGGATTGAAGAGTAGCTATTTGAATAAGCTGTGTCAAGTATCTTGACTTGGCCGTGATAAAGATTGCTAGGGATATGGAGACAGGCTGAGTTATAAGCCTTCATAAAGAGAAACAGAGCAGCAAATTGATGCAACAAGCGCACTTACCACAGCAGCATCAAAGATCCGCCGCCAGACCCGAGTAAAGGGAGGACAATCACAAAGTATAGTCATTCCTTCAAAACCGTCGTAGTTTTCTACGACCTTTACTGCAGGAAGAAGTAGCAACAATGCTGTCAGCATTCTTTTAGCCTGTTTGAGTTTCGGAGAGCCATGCCACACAACTTTGTTTGTAAGGAACCCAATTAGCTGCTGCGAAGAGAGATTAAATTCGCGAAATGCCTGTTTAAATAAAATGAAGGCCCATAGGATAGTCTTGGACATAAAGTGGGATATCTGAGGAAAGAAAGTTAGTACTAGACAGTACTTAACAACAGTCAAAAACGACTTCCTCAAATGAATTGGGAAGCTATGTTCCTCTACCAATCAGTGTACTCACCAATCACTCCTACCAAGTTCGGAGGATACACACCTAACTTACCATCTTCCAGACAGAAACGAAGAAACATTGGTAACGATATTTGGATAGTCCTGTACTCTGTTACCTCAACTAGCTCAAACTCTGTTCATCCAAGTAGGTGGACCAAAAAGACCCTTCAAATCCCCCTTCCTTCGAAGGTACAAAGGAACCGACCTAAAATCTAAGAATTGATGCTCTAAATCGATAAGGGTTCTACCAGTACCCAAATGTAGACAAATTTCGTCAGTTAGCACATCTATGCCACAAGTTGAGAGAGAAGCATCATCGACTAATGGACACTGAAGTGAAATCCTATAGAATCCAGCTGAGATGAAAGCATTGGTTCCTTGAAGAGAAATTGGTGACGTGAGCTATGTAGGGAAGATAGATTCATATCCTTTGTGATTTAGAAATCTTAGTCTTACTCATCTCAGGTCTACCATCTCCCACAGAAGGTTAGTAGAAGGGTTGTGTTATGTAATGAACCTCAAAAGGAATTGGATTTTGATGGTGACTTTCCTGACAGATCGTCTAGATATCCGATATGGTTTTCGCCGAGAGCTGTTTTCCTAGCTCTGCATAGACTAGGACATAGCATACTAAATGAATTGTCATCAGTTTTGACTTAGACTATGGTGAACTGCTTTTAGTTTTGAAGCTCTTAGTCAAAAGTTTTCTTGAGCCCCTACAAGTACTCATGGGTCAGTACCCAAAAACTAAGCATTGTCAGGTCCTGTTCAGACTCCTTCTTATTGATTTGTCCCCCAAACTCCTTCCATTGAATACCAGTGTACCCTGAAATCCATCGGAGTGAAAAATCATGATATTTTGTGACTTTTCTGAGCTCGTTGTTGCAAGGATTCAGAAGTTTAGATTTTTAACAGGTTTTTCACTAGAGACATAACAACTTTGTATTTTGATGCAAGCGCACCCTTAAACTTTCTTAATAATATATTAATTTTAAAACATCAGACATGGTCTAGACTTTTTTCGTAGTGACATTTAAAACCGTATAAAGTGTTGCAATTATCAAAACTTACTACCAAATTTCGAAACCCGGTGATCGTAACTTGAAGCCCGTTTAAAGTCCCACAAAATAGGCTGTGCATGCTATTGTGGATAAATTCGAGTTAACCCCATGATTCTGTCTTCTGAGGACACAAGTCGAGCTAGATATTCTGTTTCTGTCCCGCTCTGGGTAGTGTGAACAGAAAATATTTGAACCGAAAAATGTACGAAAAAAAAAAAAGTTACGTATACGCCACCGAGTCAAAAGTACTGAAATGATCGCAGATGTGAGCCCTTCAATTCAAGCTTCAAGCCATTTAAATCGACAAGACCACATGGTATAATCTTCAGTGGAATCCTCCAACGTAATGTTGGCCTTATCCTCCACTACCTGACGTAGATTGCAAGGAAGTCAACGAAATTTTTATACTTAAGGCAGCTAAAAGCTCGTATATGAAACACTATTTCTTCTGGAAACTCTGGAGAAACTGATTGACGTTCTCATCCGCTGCATCATACTATGAACCCGCCCCCCAATGAGTCTGTATATGTTGTTTCACTTGCCGTCTTTGAATTTTTAAATAAAACAAGTGGCAGCCTAGTGCAGCCTTAACTCAGTGATCTAGTCTATCGAGAGGACACTATTCTATTTGAAACAATATTTCTTTCACGAAACGTTGACTATGTACCTCCAGGACGGGGTGTCTTCCCCAACGAGCTAAATATGAATATTTCTTTTCGGCTTCCCAATCATTGCAGAGCCTTCCAAGTGAAAATCATGGCGATGAAGGATGACTTGTCGTAGCTGAAGGACACTCACGCATACTATATTTTGATATCTAATAGGGAAGTCAAGATTTTAAAAAACAGACGATGAAATAGCGACAGATCTGGTCTAAGCTGGATCAGAAAGGCTCCAATTGTCTGTCAGAAAAGGACAACCATAAAATCATAGCAGGGAATCTTGCATTATATAGAAGCTGCTTGGACGAAGAAGAAGTACGAACTAAGCTCCTTGATACTTACCTTACTCTGTAGTTAAGTGACTATATCTTCGATAATTTAGACAGACTGACTAGGCGAATGGGTTTCATTAAGCTCCTGCTAAGTCAATAGACCTTCATTTGTGTATATGTGCTGCTAATGTAGCCTACTACGGCAACCATATTCGTATTCTGTATCTTTCATAGTTTTGCCCAAGGAACATGGATCTATTTCCGATTCCGTCCCGAGTTCAATTGGATTACGAGATACTCCATTAATTGCCTCTAAATGTGTCATGTCATCCCACATATCACAGAGTGTATCCTCGAAATTAATGCCTCCACGGAGGGTATACCCATACTTATCCAGCCTATTACCTATTCATCACATCAACCCAATTGAAATTTAAATGGAACAATAAATTCATTTGAATTCCACCTGCCAAATGAATATATTAGCCATCATTCAAAGCACTTACAAGTCTTGAGGACTTGCCTTCCTAATTAACAACAATTCCTGATCGTAAGCAACTGATACAACGAATTCCGCTGATACAATCACATCCAAGGACGGAGTAGTAATGCCATAGAGACAATCAAAATTCTCGCACAAGTGCTTCCTCAGCAATTTCGTCATCATAATTCCCAAAATGGAAGCACCGAAGCTATCTGCAAAACTATCAATACACTCCGCAAAGTATCTGTAAATTCCCATAATGCTAATGCTTCACTGTGCGTCTACGCATTTAATTAATGCACGCACAATGGAGACTCCTGCCGACTATTAAGATATAAGTTTTCTCCCAAAAAAGGTACCCATTTTCATTTTGTATCTCTTAATGGCATCTTTCATAAGATATCATCCTAAATTTTGCCAGATATGCCGCCATAGATACAACGCCAATAAATTAGCAAGGAAAATTTAATTAGTGAAACAGCGAACAGCAAATACGTGATCTGGCATAACTGGCGTACTAATTTAAAATTAAGTCAAGCGCACGAACACAACGATTCGTTGATGGAAGGACGATAGATCCCGAAATCAGGCAGGCCACTCTGCACCGGCCTTTGTGAAAGTACAGAAAGGAAAAGGAAAAGGACGAACAAATGGCCACACAAAGCCAAGGGTTCGAATTAACCATATCTTTGCCGGCCAATGCCCCTTTTTCCGTTGTCGTTATGTTTTATACCAATAATTCTTTATTTCATTTGTGTCCTTACGACATAAAGCGAAATAAACGCTGACACAGGACACCAACGAAAAGGGAGTCCTTTGTATGGCACACTCTCTCAACACAAGCAACGTGCAATTCAATAATCAAAGGTTGACACAAACACTGGTACACACTTGTAGTTCGTGTAGGTATGGGTGTTGTTGAATATGAATGAACGGAAGGAAGTGCGATGAGTCCTTGAGTGGATATGGAATTTTATTCATGGGGGATATTCAATTTTCGCAAAAAAGAAACCGTTTTGCTTCCCTGGAACGGACTGGGTCGTTGATTGGAGTACCTACTACTCTGCTGGCTGGCATTGGTATTGGTTCATTGCTCATCCTTGACGAAATGGTTGTTAAATGGTCCTTTATTGTGACGGCTGTAGTGATGCTGGCAGGCATTACCACTTGACGTTGGGTCTTTGGTACTTACAGTTTAGTGGCTTCTTAGTTTTTTTTTTTTTTTCTTCAAGGATAGTGAAAGTGAATTAGTTTCGTTTTGGAGGGTGACTTCCAGTTCCGGCGGGGCATATTCCTCCGAGTTTTTTGTCAAGTCAGGGGTCTTTAATTTTATCTCTAAAGATGAAAGTGGGCTGGCTTGCATAGAGTATATCAGTCAGGAACTGGTAGGACATTGAGTTTCATCAGAAAAACGCTTCCGATTGCTTTGAGATTGCTGGTTTTGGAAGCTATGTACACTTCTTTAGAGTCTAGCTGATTACAATAAATGTTTCACGTTATAAGTCCTTTTACATTACGTGTTGTTTCATTCTCCCTACCCAACTTATAGGACGGATCTGACTCCCTTGATGATATCCCTACCTTTGGTGACTTAAACTGGCACAACTTCAGTGAACTCCAACTGATGATTATTCCTTCAACTGTCAACTGCTTCTTTCCAAATAGACTGCCTGATTCAGATCCATGCCAAGACAGTGGCATCACAAATTGTGGCTCATTTCCTCATCTGATCCCATTAACTCCTCTGTCTTGCTGTGACACCCTCTTTCTATTAACTATTGGTAGGTATCAGGTCCTAGTTCTTCTCTCTCCTTCCGCAGCTCAATTTCAGAAAAGCTTTTGGCTAGAAATCGTATCAATCCTCATTAAACCACTTGCCCTCCCACACTCCATGTGTCCCACATGGCACCCATCTAGGTCCCTATTTTTCTATTCAACACCTCTACATCTTGGTATACGCTGACGATGTCAAACTTTTCAAAGGACTTCTTCACTCCACGATTGCAGTCCTTCTCAAAAAGATTTTTCGATTTGGTGCCTTAGAAATTCCTTAACATCGTCAGAGTCCAATCTATGACCTTTGACTGGTGTCAGTCCCACTCTGGACTGGAATCAGTCCCACTCTTACCACAGTCGAAAAATTCCACATCCGCCCCAGTACCAAGGATGAATTTTAATTTAGACGTCATCATCGGCGGAGATGAGGTCTAGTTTGGAGTCACAGTTTCCCTAGCAATAGCATACCTCGAGTTGATGTTCTTTTTTTTATACCTCGTGGTCCTGGTAAGCGGCAATCAATTTGCTGCCGGATCTTCTGTGGAGTTCATATATGTAGTTCTTTTCCGGGACCAGATTGACCAAGGTTTGAAATATATAACCAATCTCGTTCGGCGGCCCTGGGTATCTAAAGACCTTTTCTTTGTTGGTTTCTGTATGCTGAGTCTGGGTAGTCGAAGGAGTCATCCGTTCTTCTGTGCTACTCTGACTGGTTAAGTTATTTTTGAGGGAAATTCAAATCGATTTCATGTCTTCAATGCTTCCAATGCTCCCTTCGCTTAAAGATCGACATCGACCAAGATTTTCCTCTGCCGAAGGACTTTTTGGATTTTCAGAACCAAATTTGCAAAATTAATGATGAGCAGCGAATGGATAAGCCATTCTCTGTGGATAACACAGCTTCGTCTACGACTACCTGCTGCTCGTGGGTCGAGTGGAATGAATCTGATCATGTGATTCCTAGACGTCTGGTCTTCTCATCTTCGGAAACGCCCAATCGCTCAAGAGTCCTTCTAAGAGGCTTTTGCTGCATGATCGTTTCAATCTAATTGATAAATGTGTCCATTTCGTTGGTCCATTTCGGACCAATGTTCATCTTCTTCTCATTCCTTACTGGGTTATCCTTGCCCTAATCTTCTTTTTGACCTTTAACTCTGTCGTCTATATAAGAATTGCTTAGCTTCTTCCCTGCGACTGTCTTAATCACTGTCGTCTCTGGACTCTCCCCAGGACTGATAAGTGAAATCCAACACTGGACGCTCCATTAAAGAAGGTGGTATGGACGCATTTGACAGACCGTCCCCTATGGAGATATCAGCACACTTCGATGAAACCGAGATCGTAAAATTCGACTACGATCCCGTGTCTGACTTAAATAAACCGATCTCATCGTATGTATGTGTTTGATCTGTAAGACTCATCTGTTAAAGGAACCATAAGGTCCTCGAAAGTCTTGAGATCCGACAATGATTTTACGGTCGTTTTGTCCAGCTTCATTCTTCTCATCCATCGGGTACTCTTTCCAGCTCTATGTACTTCAGCATTGGTCCTTGTAATTTAAGATGCCCTGGCCTTGTGTATCTATCTGCCCATCGTACCATTTATGGATGAAAATAACCAACTTCCCGAATGTTGCACAAAGTTAGCTCAAACCATTCCGTTTTCGACTTCATGTAGAGGCAGACATTTCGAGCGAATCCTTTACCCAAGAGTCGTTTATCCAACGAAACTACCTTAAAACTAAACCAAGGCTGTTGATTACAATCGACAGGATGGCCTTCACTCTACCGTCCACAGGGAGGCCCTACGTACCTAGCGAACTAAACAAGTTAAAAAAAAACACTATAAATGTTCCTTGAACTGTTCGTTCCTTGAGTGCACTCAGCCAAGTTAATAACTTCTCATTCAGTGACACTTCATTATACCCAAATGGGTACCGACATCAAAATCGAGTCACAACCGACCATCCGCATACGAAAATAGGTCAACAATCCCAATGAGAATAATTTCCCCCCATTACCACCTCACCCACGCCGCAAACACCATCCCCGCGCACATCAATTTACCATTGTTACATCGAATTACCACCTCTAGAGTGTTCGCTGGGTCCTTTCCCGGTTTCATTGAATTGTCACCCGCCACATCGTTCCTAACGCTGCGACACCTTTACGCATTAGCACCGTTTGATTTTAATAAATTAACAGCTCAGCCTCGAGGCGGTGAAAAATTCAAAATCATGAATCACTGTGTCATGGAAATTTCATCAAATTAATCAAATCTCAGGACACCCTCACTTAAACGTGCTGTTCTCGTTTCGGTTCTCCTCGGATTGGAGGATGGGGTGCCACCACGCCAGCGCACATACTCTCGCCCTCAATCTCATGAATCCATCAAAGCACCACGTCGGGTTCAATGAGTTCACCCAGGGTGAGCGATGGAGGGAGGACGAGAGAAAGGGGGCCATCACATGCCTGATGTTTCCTTACCGCAGTCGAAGGAGCACACAGTGTAGCAAGCAGCAGCTCCTTAATTTCTCAGGGAAGTGGAAATTTATGTCGTCTCATGATTCCACGTCTTTGATTCTAGAAAGCGGCAAGCACCACTTGAGATGGAAATTGCCAAGGATTAGCATTTCACTAGGAAATGTCGCGACATGTTTTGGTTACGGTTTTGGCTTAAAAAAAACGAAAACTCTTCATATGTTGGTAATACTGTTTCGTGTGATTTATTTATTCTAAGTCATGAGCCGTGTCGTGGAATGGGATTTACCAGATTGCTGGTGCAGCTGCCAATGGAGCGGCAATTGGGGCACTGTAAGCCAATGGGGCGGCAATAGCAGCTGGGGCAGCAATCCTGGCCAATGGAGCAGCATAGCTCAATGGAGCAGCGTATGCATAGTTGTTTTGGATATCGATCCGGCTGCTACCGCCGGCAGCTAAGAGGGGTGCATTGTAGGCCAATGGTGCTGCCACAGCCAAAGGAGCAGAGTATGCCAGTGGAGCTGAAAGGGCAAGTGGTACAGCAGCAAGTGGTGCAGCAGCTAGTGGTGCAGCTAGTGGACTCAATAGACCGGGCTTGGCAGCGGCGCAGGCAACAAGAGCGAAGAGGACAATGATCTGTGAATAGTTAATATGGTAACCCGAAGATCGAATGGTTCAAATGGTTAACTTACGAATTTGGCCATTTTTGTTGAAGAAGTTTGTTTTGGTCGGTTTAAGCGAGGTGCTGTGAGTTGACTGTGCCTATTTGGGCTGTGGCGCTCCATTTTTATACTTCAGTTTTGGCCATTGGACGTGATTGGCGTGAACGGCATACGTAATCGGGGGCGTTCGTGTCGATTCGGAAATGTAGAAAGAAAATGTGCGGAATTTGAAAAGTATCAATGAACAAAGTCGGAGGCGTTTGATGGCCTTCGATTGTATTGCATGAAATAGTGAATGAAATTGTTTATATTTATTGAACCCACAAGCGTAGGCACATTCCTTTTCAAAAACCAAAACACTAGGTGAGCCTAACGTCTTGAAACATCAGGCTCACTTTTCGCAGAACACTTTGCTGAAGATAATCAAAAAATAGAAAACAATACAATCAGATGGAGTGTACTTGCATGAGGGACTCCACTTTGCAGATGACAACGCTCAAAGAGTACAGTGCTTCAGGGATGGAAATGACTATGTGGCCTAGGAGACGTAGCCGGAAGGAATGACCATAAAAAAAAAATACGACAGTCAGTCCAAAAATGTTTGAAAAAAAAATGGTGCGTATACGCCACCGAAGCAGGTACGTAAATCCAGAATCCATCTTCCACAATCCGATATTCTGGTTCTGCGAATCCTGGGCATATACGAGCTTGACGGAGGCCTTGCCGAGTGGATGGGGAAGAGAAAATTTTTCAGTCCAAAAATTAGTTACGTATACGCCACCGGACCACAATTTTTTTGGTCAATTTCTTTGACATGTGACGCCCACTGCCTAAATACTGACGGTTTTAGCCACTCGCCTCGACAGCGGAAGAGTAGCAGCCATTTGGTCGAAAACATTGCTTCTAAGGCGGCAGGGATTCAAGAGAAATCCTAACCATCAACTACAGCAGAATTTTGCTGAAGGACTTGAACAAGTTTCCATATAAAGTACAAAATGGACATCAGCTGTATCCTGCAGATGGCCAATTGCGTACAAAATACAATCCACTTTCTATATGTACTTCACAAGATAAGGTTCATTACCTCATGCAGTGATTGATCAAGGCTCTTCGTCCTACTTGAAATCTGCTTACACGAGTGCCTACATTAGCTTGAAAAAGGTGCACTTTGGGATTGCACTCAAGATTCAAATTCGATCCATCGCTTCTTCATATTCCACCACAAATTCATTTGAGGTTTGGTGGGGATGATGAAACAGTTCTCCAAAGCTATTGTCTTTCATGTAGTTACGCTGTAAGTGTTTAAGAGTCAGCCAGTACACCCTTTTGCTCTGATCAATGTCAGTAGTGAAGGAGATTGAGCCATGTCCGTTCTTATGTCACCAGTTTTTGGGACTAAAACTAGCAAGCCTATGAGCTACCAGTATTTTGAGATTGAGAACCAGTTGAGAAGTGTAAACACCAAGCTCTTAGGCATTCACTCATAACTGATTTCCAATACATTTTGCTACTAACTGCTGTATTTTTTCGTTGAAATATCTGACCCTAAGCTGAAGGGATGTGGCGATTAGAAAGTAGACAGGATTACAGAGTCAAGAAAAATCTAGAAAAACGCGACACCCTGGACAAACTCATCCACACTTGTTAGTAAAAATAATGAGAACCTAAAAGTAGGAACATTTTTACCAATCTTCGATTAGACTCAGCCACAGAGTTGTTTCAGAGTCATTTTTCGTTCCTTTTCACATTCAGTCATGTCAATACAAATATTTCTTTGGAGAGTACCCGGACAAGGTATTTGTTTCAGGTTTGTATATTGACATAAAGATCGACAGACAGGCAGCCATCAAAGCCATCACTTCCATTACAACCAATTCAACTGACCAAACAATGTAAAAAGGAGCTCAAATCCATGAGTTCTAGGTAAAGCATTACGGTATGCTGGGGACATATGGGCTTCCAAGAAAATAAAAATTCGGAAGAGCTAGCGAGAACACCCAAGTCTCAGCAGAATCAGACACCAAACCTATCCCACACCAGGGATAGTCCTTTACTAACCATCAAGTGTCATCTAATACATCGACGTTATGTATCCTACTTCCATTAATTTCAGTGATTCTCAAAGTCATCAAGAAAAGAACCGAGCTACAGGTTCCTTATAAATGATCCTCTATACCAATTTGCAAACAGCCATATCCTTGCAGCAGCCATTCATAGTCATCAATCTAGATATCGACAAGCCTTTGTATATTGATGACACTGCTCTCTTTCAAAGACAAAATGTTCCTTTCTCTTCCTAAATACTTTACTACGCCACGGTTGTAGCCATTACGTATGGGGAGACTTGACGACTGAATCTCAAGCTGACATACGACGATCTTTCCTTGCTGCAGTCGACTTCAGAGCCACACTATCGGCGCTTCGTTGAGTTAAACGTTCTTGTACTATGTAAACGAAAGGACCTCTGTATGAAGGCTGCATCATTATCCTTTCAGGCAGCTAAGCTGTACACGGATTCAAAATCTCTTTGAGTTCGACCTATTATATTCTCACATGTGATACAAATGGCAACTTGATACCGGGACCCGCAGGATTAAAGCCGAATGGATCAGCGGATCCTTAAGCGTGAAAAAGTATTTGGTGGTCCCAAATCTATAATCAACCTAAAGAGCTTGACTCAATCAAATAGAAACCAAATTTGTAATGCTATTCAATAATTTATTTCATCATCAGTCGGGGAGCTGTTGTGTTTCTCAAAATTTACAAAAGAACTGGAGCAGCTACTTTAGCAATTGGAGCGCTATAAGCCAATGGAGCTGCAATCCTGGCAGCCAATGGAGAGGCATAAGCAACTGGGGCAGCAATCCTAGCCAAAGGAGCAGCATAGCTCAAAGGAGCAGCATAGCTCAAGGGTGCGGCATAGCTCAAGGGAGCAGCATAACCATAATTGTTTTGGATGTCAATACGACTGCTTCCACCAGAGGCAAGAAGTGGAGCATTGTAAGCCAATGGTGCTGCCACAGCCAAAGGAGCGGAGTAAGCCAATGGAGCTGAGACGGCAAGTGGTGCAGCAGCAAGTGGAGCAAGAACTCCGGGTTTGGCAGCGGCGCATGCGACCAAAGCGAAGAGAACGATGATCTGCAAAGAAAGACAAAAATGTATTGTTCTGCTGACACATTTGACCAATTAAATGTGTGGACTTACGAATTTGGCCATTTTTGTTTTGTTGTGATTGTGCTGACAGCTGTGAACTGAATATGCGAAAACTGCACTCTATTTCTGGCTTTTATACCCAACGAATATGGCTCAAACGCCAGTGTGCGTGACCCGAATTGGTAAGAGTCTTGAAGTACGTCTTCGACGTTGAAATATTTGTGAACAAATTTCCATGGTATTTGGGTCAATTTAAATATGGATTTGTTATTCGAAAATCTTTAAGGATGACTGAACCAACTTGCGGTCATTACTCAAACGTCATTTAAGCCATTTAATCGCCTCCGTCCATTTAGGATAATTGATTTCAAAAGTTGCCACCTAAATTAATTTCGCAATTCCTTATCTTCCATCTGAGTTCCTTACGATCCTTCTCTCTCTCAACAAAGTGGAAGGACACCGCTGGCGGTAGATTTATTTCGAAAACTTCAAGTCATATGCAATTTTGCATATTTATGACTCTTTTGCAATTTGCCTTAATGCATAAGCACTCGCTTAGATGCGATAAAATAAAAGCGGTTAAGTCCTTTTCTATATAAAGTCCTTAATGACCCAAAGGGTTCCTTGTTCTCGGTAATTTGAATGCATGCACTGTTTTCAACGATAATGGAACTACGACGGCGAAAAGCGTTAAAATTATGCAGAGTCCACGTGAATTTTTATTCCAAAAACCAAAGGATACCAACTTAAGTGGATAATCTGAGGTAATAAATTTTCCTTTAATGACTTTATCTTGTTGTGGAGTGTCCTTTCCACGTGCGCATTTGTTCTAGTTGTTAACGGCTGTGGTTAGTAAATCAAGAATAGTTTCGAGTTTAATCGCTGATAAATGGATGAAGTTATTAATGTATGTCGGGAGATTAGTTGTTTGACCTACATATATGCACATGTCCTTGATATGATATGTGTTCTAAATTTAGTGGAAATTGTCTTGATCTATGGTGGTTTTGTGTATTTCCTTGTCCGAATTAGGACACACGGTCAGTTGTAAGAGGTAAGTAGAGTTGGTTTAGTTAAAGTGCTTGTGGCAATGAACTAGGATACAGATTACACGCTTTGGGACACTGGTTATGGTGATTCACGACTGTTTGTTGTGTCCTTTATAAGTAACATAATAAACTATTTTATGAAACAGTTTTCAGTTTCAGTTTTTCAAAATAAATCACAGCGTAATTGCCCACAAAATGTCCACAGTACCACGCTTTGAAGTAGTTCTACGAGCTCGAACATGAACAACTTTTCTACGTGGTCTAGTACTAGAAATTTGGAGTGGCTGTTACCAATTACTACTTATTGCATTTTTGACAGATTAAAGATAAATCGAAGATTTAGAAAATTTTTCAGTCGGAAAGTGTGTGAATGAATGGGTTACGCATACGCCACCGAGCCAGCTAGGAACATCTTTAAAATCCTATCTCTTAGCACAATTCCAGCAGGATATTCTGTTTCTGCGTATCTTAAGGACAAACGAGCCTGGCTGAGGGCTCAGTGCGAGTATTGGAAATTTTCTGTGCTCTGTGCGACTACTAGAAACAGAAAATTTTTCAGTCGGAAAGTGTGTAAATAAATGGGTTACCCATAGCTCACCGAACCAGCTACGCACACCTCTAAAATCCCATCTCTCAACACAATTCCAGGAGGATGTTCTGACTTCTTGACTTGACCGGTTCTGCCAATTTCGTCAACGGCTTCATTTTTTTCTGACGATAGTAACGCAAGTGCATCGTCTTCAGTTTTTCATATTTTTCTGAAAACAAACGCAAAGCTTAAATGGACAAGTTGTGAACCGTGACTAGGAACTAAACAGATTTGGCCAAAGCTGGATTTCATAAATACCCTCTAAGAAGTTGATCCCTTTCAATACTCTACATCTACCTATAAACGCTAAAAGGAATCAGCATTGACCACTCTAGTAGGATGCATGCAATAACCCTTGGGATGGACTTGAACGATATCTGTCTAAGCTGTTTGACCACAGCTCTCTTCCACAACAGATCTAAGTGATTAGATCAATCTGACTAGGTACTTTTGCTCAAAATCCTTGTAGCCATGCTACACTGGACCTAGCACTAGCTTTTACAAATAAAAAAATATTTTTTCACTAAGATAGTATTATCACTCAAATGCCTTTATTCATCTCTTTTCCGATTAGTTTACCACAAAGCTGGAGCAGCATAACCCAATGGACTGCCAACCAATGGTGCTGAGTAAGCTAGAGGAGCAGCTAATGGAGAGCCAATGTATCTAGCAGCCAATGGGGCAGCCAAAGGAGCACCAATCAAAGGAGCAGCAGCCAAAGGAGCAGCAGCTAAACGAGCAGCAGCCAAAGGAGCAGCCACAACTGGAGCGGCGGCCAAAGGTGCAGCAGCAAGAATCGGAGCAGCAGCTATTCCATTGTAGTTCCTAGCAATAACTTGGCTACTAGTAGCAGTTACAACTCCTGGAGCAGCAGCAAGCACTGGAGCAGAGTAGGCAAGTGGAGCAAGAACTCCCGGCTTAGCAGCAGCGCATGCAAAGATGGCGAAAAGGACAACGGTCTGCAAGAAACAACAAAACTTGATTATCCTTCAAACAAGACAGTATACAAGTTTTAAAACTTACGTATTTGAACATCTTGAGTCAAGGTTTCCTGGTGAACAGTTTTAATTGCAAAAAGTGCTGAACTGAGTATGATACACCCAAACAAAATGACGAACTTTTATACCACCAAGCTGGCTACCGCGACCACCTAATTAAGATTCTAGGCACACAGCACCACGCTGAGGTCTTTCGAGTGTTAGATAGTCGAATTTACCCAACGAGGCCATCGACTCCTCTCTTAAGAAAGACTTTTGGGCGAAATATTGATCAAGTACGCGTAATTGGTGTTGAAAACTAATTGGACTTGGATTTGAAATTGTAAATGTGCATTGAATGCATTCGATTTGATTAACAATCAGTTAACGATAATTGGTGATTGGTTCATAAGGTCTTAACAAATTGTTGACAACTCGACCACTAATAGAGGAGATCCGGTATGAAGTCACGGCGAAGTAGCGTGATGAAGTAGCGGTCATGGATGTACCCATTTATTAGCCGAGAAGGTCCTTTAAGACAGGCAGTCGAAGTAAGCGTCGTTTTTCTATGGATTGCGTTCGATACGTCAATAATAATAGTTTCTTCACTGAGGAGTTCCTCTGCTTTGTTAGTTTGGAACAGAGAATTGGATAAAATTGTATGACGTGCACGAAAAGTAGAGACAAAGCTGGGTAAGAGGGGCTACCTATACGAGGATGGAGACACACTTAGACCAGAGGAGGTCAGTTAGGATCTATTTAGCTATCCAAGGACTGAATAAACCAGTTGGTTGAATCGGGAACAATTCTGCGAGTTGATTGCAAATACTGGTAAGACTTTCAGATCCTGGATGATCCTGGTTAAATACCCAGCACAAAGTAGGGAGAAAGTTTTGGAAATGCTGATTGAAAGCCACTGTCGAGGCAGTGCTATACCGGAGGGTTCTATAACGAGTCCTCACTTAGACAAGACTAGTTTGACGATAGAAGTGGAGAAAGTAAATCTTGTCACATGAAACCACTTGCATTGTGATCACGTCCCTCGCACCATTCCCACCGCTTGAGTCTGATGCCATTCTATAGAGTATGTTCCCGAAAGACCCAGGAAAGGTCAAGTACAGGATTAGGGAAAACAATCTTTAGGCTTAGGCTACATACCAGTAGCACAGATACCTAAGAAAGGTAAATCAAGTCTCATTCAAGCGAAAGACTATTCTAGAGAGGCTCCTCAATGAACCCATAAGAAGGAACTGTCATGGAACTGTGTTTATGGTTTGTTTAAAGATCAGCATTCATACCTTAAGGGTAAGTGGGTGAAAACTGCATTAAAATATCTGTTAGGGAGAACTAAAACTAGCCTTCGTTTCAAGGAATTTGTACTAGCTGGTTTCTTAGACCTAAAAGGTGCATTCAATACCGCCGACTAGTGTAAGGCTTTAGAAGGCACTCGCGAAAGTTTTAAAATGTTTCCTCTGCGATGTAGTTCAATCAGGAAAACCATTACTAGAAAAACCTCCTAAGTGATGTGTTATATCCCTCACTTCACTGAGTTCTAGTCTAAACTAACGCAGGAGTAGGCGGATGACGTAGAAATTTTAGTTCAGGTGAAATTCCTAGACGCATTGAGTGAAATGATAGAATCAATTCTTACCACTTTAACCGGACAAAACAGATCTGGTACAGCTCTCTTCTGTCAAAATGGATCGGCTCGAGCTGACCCTTCCGGCTCACTCCATACACCTTGGCATTGTACTACACTGGATAAGAGTCTGTACTATAATCAAGAGTCCGCAAAGCCTATAGTGCTCCCTTCGTTTGCAGAAAAGTGTCGCCACAATCCAGGAGGGATTACTTGGCTTTACATCATGGTAACATCATGGTAGTTAAGTTTATTCTAAGACATGTGAATCTTGTGAAGTGGAAGGCTATGAGCTATCCTGTACAAGGTGTAAAGGACTAGCAGAATTGCCATCACTGGTGCTCTAGGCACTACGCCCATGGCTACAATCGAAGCGTTCATGTACTGGATCTACCACCGTCTCACTAACGCAACGCTCCTTAAAACCAACTATATATGGAACACAGCTCTATTCTTAAAGAATCATTGTCCAACATCCCTCTCTTGGTTTACTCAAACTTCGAGATGGATGGTCCTTAAATTATTGAGCATATGGGTTCAAGCATTTGTTTGAGAGATTTAGACTTACCTGCATCCAAGCAGAGGTTCTAGTCCCACTTAAGTCGCTGATCTTCTTGACATCAAAATTTAACAAGAATATCGCCTGAAAGTCTTGCTATGCTAAAATGCTAAAAATGCTTACATCACCAAATCTTTATCTGATCTGACAATGATTAGAGCATTATGTCCGCAGAACCGTGCCATATTAAGTTGGCTGCCTGGACACTCCCAAAATAGAGACGATCTCTCACAACTTGATGCGTTTGAGGGCGTTAGACCACCAATGGCCGTAACTAAGAGCATTCAATCATCAACGTGGCCGACCTAAGATCATCAGAAGGACATTGTCGTCTGAAAAACACACTAAGCGGTTGTGTTTAACGAATATTCTATTCTATGAATGCCAAGCCATGTTTGGCTGGTTTCTTGGACAAAATTGAGGCTATAATTAAATTTTGCAAGGAAATGAAGTCTATTGGTTTGAATTGAAGTTTAGGTTTCCCACGCTGACGTTTCCCTAATGCCTAATGCCTTAGATTCGTACTGATGAACTCAACTCTTTAAATGTAAACTAACCCAACCCACCTTTGTCTGTGCTAATAGGGAGAGGGACATATCGTAAAAATACAAAGAAACCTTGTTGCCACAGGAGCTAAAAGTTACTTCAAGATTATCCTGAAGTTTCATATCACAGAACTGGAGCCGTACTTGACCATAAATGACACAAGAAAGCCAATTAATTTGACCACTCTCAACGCTGATCATACTACCTCGAATAGTACTGATGACAGCCAGGATAGTGGTCTATCCTCTTTTAAAACATCAAATCTCTCAAAAGACCAAATACTTAATTCGCCCATGGCAGTGGAAGAGCAAGTGGATGGACTCTACTGAAAGTATACAATTAAATCCTGCGGTTTTTGTTAAAAATTCCTCCTACAAAAATAGACATCCTTGCATGCATCCAAGCTTTAATTTGACATTCAACCCATGTGATGCAAAATGCCAAAGATCACCTTTCTGTTGTCAACTTGAACACAACATCTAACTAAGTGGTTTATTAAGCCACAAGGACCTTCAGCTGCGGGGGATGTGGCTTAAGTAAAGCCATCAGGAAGTTTTCATATTTTCCATTGAAAAGTTCCCATCGAACGCATTTAACATTTAAGAACACCCCAACCACCCCGCCCACGCACACATATGTATATGCACTTCCTCTGCTCCAAGGACTGGTATTGGTTATTTTCCCATTAGTAACCTTACCTGACGTTGCACTTTGCCACTTTTCCAAGACAAAACCACCAACATGAATGCATTCATTTTAGCTCAAAGCATGAAGCTGAGTCCTGGTGCTGCTCTTCCGGTGTGCATACATATATAGTATACCTACTCTTTATGGTAATTCGCTTGGCATGGTATTGGTTTTTAGAGCATCCTTTTACCTTGGAATGCAATCATAATATTGAGCAGAATAACCCAACAAAGTGAAGCAATAAATCGATATTAAGGACGAGTCGTTGGTTCCTGCTCGATTCCACCTTCGTCGACTGTATTATTAACAAGGAATTCTATTTCAGAGAAAACCATTTGGAGCAGGAGCATCAGCTATTTGTAGTTAGTTTCAGAGATGAGATCGAGGAGGAGGAATGTACGCTGATGGAGTGAACTTAAATGCAGAGAGTTCCTTGACACTCTATAACTCAAGGATCATAGTAAGGAGAGATTTCACCTGCATATGTAATCAGCATCATCTTCATCAGGGAAAGATATGATTGGTGGAATCCTTTAAAGAGGATTCACAGTTGACCTTTGCTAATCGATGTATAATGGCAGGACGATTGGTGTCCTTGTCGTAAAGTCAAAAAGTGAAACAAAAGGCGTATTTGTATAAAATGCTTATTTTATTTGGCAATCAATTGGGCAGTCTCAAGGTTCTTCAGTAGTTACCCACTGGAGCAACAGGAGATTGAGAGGCTTCGGATTCAGCTTTGGGAGCTGGTGATTCTTCAACGGGAGCTGGAGTTGAAACCACTTGGTCATCGACAGGCGCTGGGGATTCTGATAATTTAGCAGATACAGACTCTGAATCAGCGGCGACAGCAGCAACTGGGGCAGCAGTCAATGGAGCAGCAACAGGAACTGGAGCAGCGGCCAATGGAGCGGCAACTGGAATTGGGGCAGCTGCTAGTGGGGCAGCGACTGGTACTGGAGAAGCAGCCAATGGTAGTGGGGCAGCAGCAACTGGAACTGGGGCAGCAGAGAGTGGTAGAGCAATTGGTGCGGCAGCGATGCGTGCAGCTAGAGGGAATGGAGCAGGAAGACTGTATGGCAGTGGACCAGCCAATGGAACTGGAGCAGCAGCTAATGGAGCAGCAATACGAGCGGCCAGAGGAACTGGAGCTGGAAGACTGTACGACAAGGGGGCAGCAGCTAATGGAGCAGCAATACGAGCAGCGAGAGGAACTGGAGCTGGAAGACTGTACGATAATGGAGCAACAAAACGAGCAGCCAGAGAAACTGGAGCTGGAGCAGCAGCTAGTGGTACTGGAGCAGCAGCTAATGGAGCAGCATAACGAGCAGCCAAAGGAACTGGAACTGGAGCAGCAGCTAATGGAGCAGCAAAACGAGCAGCCAGAGGAACTGGAGCTGGAACAGCAGCTAGTGGCACTGGGGCAGCAGCTAATGGAGCAGCAATACGAGCAGCTAGAGGAACTGGAGCAGGAACGCTGTATGACAATGGAGCACTGTAGAGACGGCCATAGTTGTTTACGATATCGATGCGGCTGCTACCACCAGAGGCAAGAAGTGGAGCATTGTAACTTAATGGAGCTGGTACGGCCACTGGTGCAGGAACAGCCAATGGAGTACGAACGGCCAGTGGTGCAGGTACTGCGACTTGAGCGGCTAATGGAGCAGGTACAGCGACTGGAGCGGCCAATGGAGCAGGAACAGCAACTGGAGCAGAAATTCTAGCCAATGAAGCAGCAACGGCATACCGATTGTAGTTGTTCTGAATATCGACGCGGCTACTGCCACCTGGAGCAAGATTATAAGCCAATGGTGAGGCGTAAGCCAAAGGAGCAGAGTAACCCAACGGAGATGAATAAGCCAAAGGTGAAGAGTAGGCTAAGGGACCAGCCCCCAATGGAGCTACTACACCAGGGTGTCCAGCAACACATGCGATGACAGCGCAAAGGACAATGATCTGTAATTTACAAAAAATTAACAAAAAAAATCCCAAAGATACCAACAAGTGTGCTTCACTTACGAACTTGGCCATTTTCGTTAGGGGTGTTTTGAATGTTTTTGGTTAAAAGCTTGAATTGATTATGTTTAACCAAACATCGATGACAGGTTTTTATAGCAAACTGTCTAAGACTCACGAGTGCGTGATCTGCATGAGTGGCAACACTTATCATACATGCCATCCACCCACTGTGGGTGAATTGGCCGAAACGAATTTCGTGTTTTTTTTGTTGAATTTTTAAACAGGCCCACAGCTCAAAGTCAAAGATGTATCTATGCACGTTAATGTTGGGTGATTTGGGGCAAAAAACAAAAACAAAAAAAAGAAACTATTTCGCCAACATAGTTGGACTGATGGTATCTAAAGATATTCTTTGGGTTTGGTGCTTCGTTTGGAAAGTGAAAGGACTGTTTGCCAAGGGTACTCTGTTCTGTGATTGGTTTGGTGTTTATGTATTCTTGGAGGAGCTGGCTCATGGAATGCCCTTGGAGTTGTGGTAGACTAGTTTTGGCACTAGGCCTTAAAGAAAATGTTACCTTCACATATGTTAACAGTTTCGTATCTTTCGATTCATGGATGAAATGGAGGTTTGCTTATGGACAGAGCTATTGAGCCTAAACAGAGCTTCAGCGCTGAAGATGACTATCCGATGAAATTCAGGATTTTCTTCAAACTTTTGCTGAGCCCTATCGGAGAAGTTTAGGAACTTCAAGTGATCAGGAGGCTGCAATTCTTGAGTTGATTCGATCTTATAATACTTCCTAGCTGTCTATTATTGAACGAACGATGTGCTTGTTGGGTTTCCTGAGTTTGAGTCACCTCCAGCCCACATATTTCAGAAGAGGCATCTTTCGTTGACTTAATTGGGATAGATTTCAAATATCTAGCAAAAGATCTTCAAATGGAGGATGTCCACTGGACCACTGAAGGATCCGATCAAAATTGTTGTCGACAGCCAGATTAGTAGATGCTTCATTTACACTACTTCGATAGATTTGGAGCTAAGGTCAATAAGGGTCTATCAAGACCGACTTGAAAAAGACATTCAGATGAAAACCTGTTTATGATCCAACTAAGGTTGTCATTCTGGATCAGTGGCGTATACGTAACCCATTTTTTATTACATTTCTTGGACTAAAAAATTCTCTCTTTCCCATTTACCTGGCGAGACCGTAGTTGAGCTCGTATGTGCTCAGGATGAACAGAATCAGAAAATTTGGGTTTCATTCTGCCACGGAAAAGTAGATTCAAGATGCGTGTATCTGTGCAACCCACTTTTGCATACATTTCTGGACTAAAAAATGTTATTTTTCCCATTCTCAGGATGCACAGAATCAGAATATCTGACTTCGATTATGCCTCATCATCTGGGAAAGTAAGTTCAGGATGTGCGTGTCTGTGGCGGTTCTGTGGCTTTAGCGTAAGCCATTCTTCCATACACTTTGGGCTGAAAAATTTTATCTTTTCGATACACTTGGCGAGGCCTTACTTGAGCTCGTATGTGCTCAGGATGCACAGAATCAGAATATCTGACTTTGATTATGCCTCATCATCTGGGAAAGTAAGTTTAGGATGTGCGTGTCTAGTTCGGTGGCTTCAGCGCATTTTTCCATACACTTTTGGCCCGAAAAATGTTAGCTTTCGCATTCAGCTAAGGCGAGGCCTTAGTTGAGCTCGTATGTGCTCAGGATGCACTGAATTCGAAAATCTAACTCTCATCCTACCACGGGACAATAGTTTCAGTATGTGCGTCTCTGATTCGGTGCCGTCAGTGTAACCCAACCCAATTTTTGTTTATCTGTTTCGGTGGCGTATGTGTAACCAATTTTTTCATACATTTTGGGACATGTAGCAAACGGACTTCAAACTTTTCTCCTTGTAAGCTCTTCTTGCCAATGTCTGGTCCCAAATAGCACAGGAATACTCGTAGACGGGATTATACTTTTTTTGTTTAGGGACCATGTTAACATTTCAATACCTTTTGTGTGACAGTAGAGGTTAAGGTTGAGTTGTGACTAAGCCAAAGTCCTCAATCTAAAGTAAAGGTCCTCTGCTTCGAAGTAAAACTAATTCCCCGACTCTATGTCCTTAAAAATAACAAGGACTGATGATGTCTGCAAAGTTATATAAAAGTTGAGTGCTTTCCTTTTTGCGCGCATTGTTCGCCAGTAGGCCATGAAACTCTTCAAAGAAAACTGACAAAAGTCTTCCCTTATTAATTAGCTAAGGACGAAACTATTTCCCCCTTCCGCCGAAAATATTTCCCCAGAAAATAACTCCTTGAATGAAATTCAGAAAGCGAACATTTTAAGATTCCTTTTGTTTGTTTTTCTCAAAATACATCTTACTTACCTGGTTGGTGGCGCTTATAAAATACGAACTCATTTTCTCTCCTCTAGCCCCGGCCCGGTAGAATCCTTGACAAAACACGCACAGAGCATTGCTCCTGCTGGCTTGCACATTCATTCGTCTGTGTACCTCGAATCCCTAGAGCGAATAATTTTCACATTTTCCTCCCGCTCGGAAGCGTCCTGTGTTGTGTGCACCTAAAATTTCATGAAAGGACGAAAAACAAAGCAAGGAAATACCATGAAAAACAACGAGTGCTAGCCAAGCTATTGTTTGTGTGCTGTGCGCTCTGTCTGTATGGGTTTGGTTTGCATGAAAGGAATTTCCACTGAAATTACCATTTTCCTTAAATTTCGAGAGCGCGTACAATATTTTTTGGGAGGCGGACTGCTGTTGTTGGCGCTCCTAAATGCTATGTCAATGACACGGCGTCTTATTAAGTCCATAATGGCTCCTGGAGAAGTTCTTTAAGTGGTTATACGAGTATGATAGGTGCACGTTTTATTTGGATGCTGAATGCTTCGCTTGTTGTGCGAATGAATTTAGTATGTTTAATTAAAAAGGAACCACCTGCCTGGGCTTAAGTGCGAAACATTCGCTTCGGTGGGAGATGTTCTAGCGAAGGTGAAATTCCACGGAGGTTGTACAATTTTCCTGACAGCAACAATGGTCCTTTTAATGATAAATAGTGAAGTAGCAGCATCGTTTTTTCATTTAGAGTTTGAATTTTGAGAGATAAAATACTTGGAGACCTTCCTTGGTCTTAATTTGAAAGTGAGGCATTATGTCTGAAGTGGCCCAAATCAAAGGAAATATAAAGTTCAGGAAAGGATTCCCGTGGAGAGAATCATTTCGGAAATCAGAACTACACGCTGTGGAAAACAACGTCCTGGGTCATTAAGGCCAATTATAAATGGCTTTTCATGATTGGAGGAATAAAGGCAGGCGAAGGATTCTTTGTGGAAATCTAGAATAGAAGTGGGTGCAGTGGAGCGCCGGTGCCCCATCCACAAATATTACCAACAGATCAATCGTTCACCAAGGATCTCGCTAAAACCATGCATCGTTTCACAGAATTCGAAGAAAAAAAATGTATCTGTTAGCGGTGTATTGTCGAGTATCAAATCTAAGCCCAGCAGTCTAAGAGATGGGTTGTATCATTAGGGTGAATTTAATCTAAGAGATGTACTATGTTCCTGTTCGTCCTTAACAGCAGAGAATATTTTACGTGGTTTGTCACCTTCTATTCCTTTTCGACGATCACAGATTAAGCTTCTTAAAGTAATGCTCCAAGCAGCTCTCTAATGCTATCCAAGTCCAGAATAAGGACTTCTTTGGATTGTCTCAGCCCCGGGACATTTTTTCAGTGAACTAGACGAAGTTTGTGCTCCCAGTTATTAATCAGAGCTGTGGGTGTAGCCTAGTTGACACTACAGTAAATGTTAGGTCCTATCAGCTGTTTTGTTTCATCCAATTTCTTGATGACCAGAAATTCATCTGAGTCTTACCCTGTTCTGTCTGACAATGGACTGAACTGCTTCGGAAAAGGATTCTAATATCGATCGAATTGGATGACAGCGCTTTGAGTGCCACATGGCTCTGGTGGCACACCCGACTCGATGGTGGACTTAATGTGAAAATTTGAACGACTACAACTGCTTTGCAAGAACCGATGGATAGTACTTCTTTCCTGCAGCATTCTAAAATGTGTAGTTAAGCACCTTGTATGAACCTAGGAACTACTAATACATATCGCCAGGTCATCAATTAAACCAACAGAGAGGTAGTTTAAACTGAGATTAGTGACCATAAAGCGAGAGAAAGGATTTCTACACTTCTCTATAATCTAACTAGGTTCCCAGTCTAGACAGCACTGAGTCTCTCCACAGGTTTGTGAGCAAATGATGTTATACCAGCTCACTAGAGTTAGTATCTAGTTTGAGGATGAAGATTACATTGACCTGTGTCCAGGTAGTAGGAATGTAACCCCAATCGTACCAGGTTTTGAATATACTAATTATACCCGACAGGATGAGGCCAATTATTTTCCGTAGAATGTCTGGAAAATGACAATAGCCACCGACCGCTTTGAATGGCTTGAAGGAGCCTACAGTCCCTTTACCTTATTCGGACTGATCCGTTTACTGCAAGTTCTAGTTACTAAGTTACTCCACTTTCTTTGAGTGTTCATCCTTCTGCCTTATTTTTAAGGTTCAGATGAAATCCTTTCGGAGTCAAAGAATCAGTGTACGGCAGAAGTGAATATCCTGACCCTTCCCGTTTTCGTTATAACCTGTAGAGAGGTTTTAGTTTCGCTTAGGTCGTTAGAGGATACTTTCCGAGAATCGTACTGTATAAAGTTTTGCTGAGTGTTGGACATACATATGTACATACAAAAAGGAAATGAATGCGACTTTGGATGGAGAAACACTTTTAGTCAATTTAGCGACTGAAGCTTAGCGAGGTCCTTTTTTTTCAAGACGCGCTATAAGGTGTATATATATTACCTTTCGTTGGACCGTGTGGTTTAAAATCGTTTTGTTCTATTCTGACCCTTTTCTAGCTAACCCATGTCATTGCCCTGAAACCCAGTTTGTCCCTGGATCGAAAAAATCCTTCGAGCTTAGCGATTTGAGTTTCCCTTAGCACCTCTTAGCCAGTTTTGATTTGGTTGTATGTTACTATGTTAATTACAGTTCAGAGTAAATAAGTCTTGGTAGGCCTAGGTTTGGAATACACTTGTCGATGGGGTTTATGACCTCTCTATTTATTTTTAGCGCTCTCGAGAATGGAATTTAGAATTGAGGTTAAGGCTGAATCCATATACCGAGTAAGGTGATCCAAAGATTAACTACTTGATGGTGGTGTAGTGTTCGATTAGATTATTTTTTCCAAATTTAGGTGAAGATGTCATAGCTTAACCATGACTACGAGAATGGTGGTTGGTGTTACGATGGTCGTACCTATACACACTAGACATTGGATCCTTGTAAGAATCGGCTTCAAATTTGAAGCTTCTAGTATGCATCCTAGTTATTTTGTCTGAGATCTAGAGGTCATAACATTGGCTTGACTATTCACCAGTCTCCAGACTCATATTTCTTGTATTATCGAGGAGAATGGGACTCACATGGCTCTGGTCTAGTGTTTGTCTGATTAAGCTGGTGAATGTTCCTTGCATATCAAGTAAAGCTACTTTGTTCAGTTCTGCCTCCATCGGGCAACCCTTCGTATATGCATGTTGTGTAGATCAATGGAGAGAATTTAAGGCTACCGTGTCTCAGGCAGGGACTCTTCACGGGTCGGGAGCCCGTAAAGTAAGTAAGTAAGTAGTAGATCGAACCTAACTTGAGGTCTGGAGGTGGATGTCAAATCTGTTCTTTATGGTCTTGAGCATGAAGGAAAGAAATCCTTTGCCATGGAGTAGCTGCATGTAACTCCGCAGTTTAGAAATAAAAACCTCATTGCGTTCTCCTTCTGCCTGAGGTACATAGGTGTTGCTAAGGCAGCCCGTCAAACTCTTTGTAGGGCACGGACCGCAATATGCTAAATGGTTGAGCCTTGCTATCTCGGACTACCTTCTCTGTATCACCTTTCTCATCATCATGATCAAGGTCTTGTGGTGTAATGTACTACAAATGTTCATCGAATTCCTTAGATATCCTCTCTTTCTCAATTTTTCAAGCAGAACTTCGGTGTTTCTTGTCGTTACAAACCCAGGAAGTTGAACTCGAAAAGCTTATTGGTTCGAACATCGGTGTCTATTCGCTTGATATGACCTAGTCAATCCAGTCTTCTTATCTTTGTTTGACTACAATACCACTTTTTTGTAGCTCGTAGACTTTGTGCTTCGAAATGAACAAATTTTTGATCGAAAGTTGCCAATGTCTTCCCAGCTTCGTGTAAAGCAGATATTTCACCCTCCGTTGATCGCTGCATGAATATGCCCTAAAGATGGTCCCTTTATTGCGGATTATACACCGGAAATGGATGACATGATAACCAATAGGAACACCTCTCACACATTAGCTTAAACCATATAGCACTCGAAACAGCGCATTGAAATTGCATCAGATTCCACGATTTATTTGGCCACAATTGAGTGCACAACACCACCAAATATTTAGGTAACTTCGCCCAATAGTCTTTCTCGAGCAAGGCCATCGATATCGTTGGGTAAATTTGACTGTCTTACACTATAAGACCCCATCGCGATACACTTTATTATGTTGTGGGTTCGGAATCCTAATGAACTGGGTATACACCGTCCAGTCAGGGTATAAAAGTTTCTCATCGTCCATGGGTACATCATAATCAGTCCAGCATTTCTTGGAATTAAAACTGAAAACCAACAAACCACTCACTCGACATGTTCAAATACGTAAGTTGAAAAAAATTTCTTAAAGGACAACTCACAGGATAACTTATTTATTTTTTGTATTTCTGGTAGATCGCTGTCTTTTTTGCTGTCATCGCTTGCGCTGCTGCTAAGCCTGGTCTTGTGGCACCACTTGCCTACTCTGCTCCATTGGTTGCCCCAGGAGTTGTTACTGCCACCAGCAGTCAAGTTATTGCGAGGAACTATAATGGAATTGCTGCTGCTCCAGTTTTAGCTGCTGCTCCTCTTGCTGCGAGGTATGTGGCTTCCCCGTTGGCTGCACCATTGGCAGCTAGATACATAGCATCTCCATTGGCTGCTCCTCTAGCAGCTCCTTTGGGTGCTCCTTTAGCTGCTTCATTGGCTGGCCCTCTGGCTTACTCAGCACCACTGGTTGCTAATCCTTTGGGACTAGCTGCCCCAGCCTTGTGGTAAAGGGGGAGTTGATGTCTGTTAATAAAACAAAGTCGACCTAAAAAATGAGTCTTTTATTAAATCGTTCAGTTAAAGCCTTCAATATTTGCTACCATTTACTATAGGCACCATACGCCTACGAATCTGGCTCCATTATGGAGATCTCTTTCTTAAGTTGGAGTGACAATGCAACAAGGACATTGCTCTCTTTTAATTCGTCGATATTTCCTTACTAATTGGAAAAGTTCCCAGCAAAGGCATCCAACCGTCTTTACTTGGAAAGAGGCAGGCAAAAAAGCTCATATTCTGAAAAATAGTTTCCCACTCACATTCTCCATATTCGAAACAAAAAAAAAGAACACACGCATCGGGGGAGAGTCCTGACTGAAACAAAATTTTACGTCGAAAAGTTTCCTTGCACATCCGGAGCGGCTGCTGTTTTCCCTTCCTTGCAATGTATGTACAAGGAAACCGGATCGTTCCTCGCCATCATAGCCAGGGATGAACTTTTATCCAAAGCCTTTCCTTAGAGAAAACCAAATGCGGTGAGTATGCGGATGTGTATACGTGTGCGTGTGCACCTAAGGATCCTCATCCTAATCATCACGAGAAACTATGTAGACAAAAGTTTTCCGCTAGTTATTTGCATACAAGATTGGAATGGAGCACGTTAGTGTGTGTGCATTGCTGCCTATCAGGAGAGAAAGGGATATCCTGCCAACGAAGGATTATTAATTTGAAACTTAATTAAGCATGCAGGATGGTATGCATTGTATTTCTAAAAGAAAACCCGACTTCATCGTTATCCTGCGAAAAGTTCGGCATGTTTCTGATACTAGTGCCGGGGTGGGTGGCGGATGGATGGACTGGCATATTGTCCTAGTTCTCGTTAGGGGGTTTGAGCTTGGTCTGACCACAAGAATGGTTGTCCATTGTTACCTGTGTGCATGTAACTTTTACAACTTATTTGTTTGCAAAAATTTTTGAAAACAGGAAATGGGAAATGCGAGAAGGATATTTGGGTTCAATTTTTTTTTAATCCTCTCCTTCGTCCTTATTTTGGTTGCCATTTCTATGGATACGTGATGTCATTATATGAAAAACTTCAAAGCGAAGTCAATGCAATTTTAATATCCTTGAAACAGGAGAGATATTCTGGTTTTTTTTATTCCTTCGTGAGGGGGAGTCCCGTGAAGGACATGGTTTTGCATTTATTTCGTTTCGAGTTGTTCCTTGTGTGTGTCCTTACCAGTAGGGGATTTACTTCTATTATCGAGGATAAGGATGAGTCTTTAACTTATCTACTAATTGGCGAAGGAAAGGTCACAAAACTCCGTTAAATCAATTACCTTTCCCAATGTCTGACTGGTGTTGAAAAATTCCCACAACTGCCTACAATTACAAATTAATGCGATCGCGTAAATTTCAAATCGAAGAAATGTTTCAACTTCCAACCAAGTACGTGACTTGAATACCAATTTGTTGCAAGGTGCTGCCGGGCACTTGCATATAAAGTGGTTCACGAATGGCAAATAAGTCATAACACTCACAAGCCTCCTCCAGCTACAACCAACCAACCCAAAACAAACTCAATATGTTCAAATACGTAAGTGATCGACAGGACAACCCAAAAGGATAATTTAATTGAAATTCTTTTTCTGTTTGCAGACCATTGTGATCCTCGCTGTCATTGCTTGCGCTGCTGCCAAGCCTGGACTAGTTGCACCACTTGCATACTCTGCTCCATTGATCGCTGGTCCAGGAGTTGTCACTGCCACTAGCAGTCAGGTTATCGCCAGGAACTATAATGGAATTGCTGCTGCTCCAGTTCTAGCTGCTGCTCCTCTTGCTGCGAGGTATGTGGCCTCACCATTGGCTGCTCCTTTGGCTGCTCCTCTGGCTGCCAGCTATGTAGCTTCACCTCTGGCTTATTCATCGCCATTGGTTGGTTCTCCATTGGGATATGCATCTGCTTATGGATATGCTTCTCCATTGAATTATGCTGCTCCTGCTCAGCTTTTGTTGTAAGGAACTAAATAATCTGTGATACGATAGTGGTCGAGATATGGACGAAATAAAATGTTTTAAATGAAGTTAATTTCAATTTTTTTAATGCCGTCTAGAGTCTAGATTCAGGAAGCCTGCAGCCTGCTACATTAAATTGTTTTTTGAGCAGAACTTGTGAATTCTTGATTCCGATAGCCACGGAAACCGTTTTTCAAAAGAATGTGAGCTTCAACTTCCTTAAATCGATAGGTTAGCATCAAAGGAATTCGCTATCTGACTATATTCAGCCCATAGCCTAGGAGAAGTCATCCCTTCAGCTATGAAGGACGAACGGGTCTATCCACGTTAATGCCTAAAGATTTTGTACAGCAGGTAGGGCGTTAAGCGTTGACGTTCCTTGCATTCAAGACTAGAGCTGGTTGTCTACTATATTTTTAAGGATATGTACAGGGTAAGAATATCTGCATCTATAGCTACAGTCAGGCAGTGCTTAAAGCCGTAACCCGTTCCAAAATAATTCGGAAATGCAAGAACTCTTGAATGCGATCACACGGCTGAACTCTTTGACTCTGGCTGGGTTCTAGGTCACACTGGGATTGCGGAAAATGAGATCTCCAATGACTTTGCTAAGCAAGGCTCAAAAAATGATTTTTCGGGAGCTGAACGTGCTATCGGTCTTTCCAAGTCACAGCTTCTATTGACAATTAGGTTTCCTAGACACTCAACCGTGTGTGGCACGACACTCCAGGATGCACGTAGGTTAAACGTATGCCCTCGAACGTCTGTAAGAATTCAACGACATTCTTTCTGTCTCTCAGCAAACTAAATTGTATATAACGTCAGTTCCCATGGGACACTTTCATTTTCCCAAGCATCTGTGGGGACGGCGACGTCACTTCGGATCATTTTGTGTGTTATTGTCCTGGTTTTGCTCTGATCAGTGCTGATACTGTAAGGTCCTCATCGCTGAAATGGATACTCGGCTTGCGCTGAAAGTCGAAGGAATTCAAGTAAAATGGGTAAAACGGGATTGCTTCCTGGAAGTACAATGGTTGCGTTCGAGTGCTCCAGGTGAGCCTCACCCGACAAACAGGAAGGTAGGAAAGCCCTCCACCGAGGAAATCGATTTAATCGATCACCAAAGCACCTCTTGTATGTAATGTTCAATCCAAAATGCGGTCTTTAACCACTGATACTAGAAATCGATCAATTCGACGCGTTACGTTGCTGAAGTCATTGGAAACCTGTGGCTTACGAGGAGGATATACTCGTTAAGTTTCCATGCTGAGAGAACCAATGCGTATGCTGTCCTACTCTTCTGGCACTCAGCCTTGGAACGACCAAACCTTTGACGTCTCTTAGAATCCTGTAAAATGTCTAGGATTCCTCGAACGATGCAAGAAACACTTCGCCCCCTCTGGTCTGGGTGCAATATGTAAGGCATACATCCATCCTAAGCTCGAGTATAGTGCTCATGTATGCTCATGTCTAATCCAGTGAACCCAAAACCTCCTTGCACCTGGTAGAGAGAAGGAAGATTAGCAGCGACTATTGATTCTCTCGAGCTTAGAAGTCTACGAGTTTTTTTCCGTAAGGAAGGATCTCCTGTGCGATTCCCATAGCAATAGGGTCTTTTTTTTTTTAAGTCTGTAAAAGATCAAGATGGTAGGTATGTGGGTAGGCGACTAGATAAATATCACATCGCCATACTCATGTCAGTACAGACCCATTGTGATACCCACAAGGGAAAAAGTCCTTTGTCCATTGGTAAAATCTCGTATTAATTCACATCTTGTGCATCACCAAATCATCCTGTAGATTTGATGAACCTAAAAATTTCATTGATTAGTCTGTTTGCTCATTCTTCAAGGTCACAGACAAAGTGTCGCCCTAGAAATTTAAATCTAAGGTGGATAAGCCCAGGGCAGTAACAGAGAAAGTGGATTGTATCCTCATTAGCTTCCTCGTCTCCACACCCCCGACATAAATCTTCTCATGTGGTACCGAAGAGAGTTATGCCCCGTGATAATTCCTTTAAGGACAGAAAGGGACTTCCTTTCCTTAAAAGATCAAGATTGCAACATAGTGGTAGTAAATTGGTAAAATGCAGGACCTCGCCATACTCAGCCATTTGCAGACCTATTTTTCTCCAAAGCTAGAGGAGTCCAAAATCGCTTAGTAGCCGGCTACCTACATCTTCTAATAACTTGGATTGTCAATAACTTATCTGTAGCACAGGCTTATGTCATTAAGTCCAACATGTTCAACAGGTTTAATCAAAAAATCTGACACCAAATCAGACCCCCCATCATGAAGGTCAAATCCAGATCCTGGAGATACCACCTTCTTTTTCCAAAACAAGGGAATGAAGAGAGCCTATCGTGGGTGCATAAGCATTTCCAAAGTACACACTGAATGTTTTGAAATCCGAAGCAATAAACTTCCATAGAACTTAAGAAGGAAGTACTCGCGAGGCTAATGAGTCCAAAACGCTGATGAAATTTTTTAGGAAACAGAAAACGAAGAAAAACTCAATAAAATTACCAAAACAAAATCGTGCACAAAAATTCACATAAATTTACCCAAAGGTCAGTCAATTGCTAAGCAATGTGATCGCGTAAATTTTTCCCTACGTGACCGGAGTGCCAATGCCTGCTCGTGCACGGTGGCACTCTCCTACTCAGTGCGTGTTTAACTTGATTTTTGAATTTAGTTTTTGCATATAAGACGATTGTTGAATTAAAATTAACCATACAAGTCTCAAGCCTCCTCCAGCTACAACCAACCAACCCAAAACAAACTCAATATGTTCAAATACGTAAGTGATCGACAGGACAACCCAAAAGGATAATTTAATTGAAATTCTTTTTCTGTTTGCAGACCATTGTGATCCTCGCTGTCATTGCTTGCGCTGCTGCCAAGCCTGGACTAGTTGCACCACTTGCATACTCTGCTCCATTGATTGCTGGCCCAGGAGTTGTCACTGCCACTAGCAGCCAGATTATCGCCAGGAACTATAATGGAATTGCTGCTGCTCCAGTTCTAGCTGCTGCTCCTCTTGCTGCGAGATATGTGGCCTCCCCGTTGGCTGCTCCTTTGGCTGCTCCTCTGGCAGCCAGCTACGTAGCTTCCCCTCTGGCTTACTCATCACCACTGGTTGCATCTCCATTGGGATATGCATCTCCATTGGGATATGCATCAGCTTATGGATATGCTTCTCCATTGGGTTATGGTGCTCCAGCTCAACTTGTCTTGTAAAGAGTGGAATGTCTGTGATAACGAATAAAACTATTTAAACGATAAAAGGAAAATTAATTGCTTTATACTTATGTCAGGGTTTCTTGTCGACTTTAGTGAGACCTGGCACCCAGTGACGACAGTTGTCAGATGATTATCAGGATTCACACATAAAAGTCAAGTATTTGGGCAACATTTTAGGTAAGAAACGTGGTTTGAAGTCCAGCATCCTAATATGAGCAAAGTTGGTCATTTTGAATCTTTTTTGCTTTAAGAAAGCAGTCTTAGCCGTACAAGTGGGCCCCAAATCGTTTAGACTATTGGAAAAGAACTGAACAAGTGAAGGGCATGTGGATAGGATGTGCTTAATGTAATTCTCATTCGATGTAGGCATACTGGTTAGAAGGGTTGCATATACCACTCAACATCTTGTGTAGCTACTCCTATTTTCGGGACAACTTGGAACTGCTTTCGCAAGACGTCGACTACACCTTTTCAGTGTTAAAAATTCTTTCAGATCTGCGTTCTTTCCAGAAGGATCTCAGTAAAAGCAAAGCTTTTCAGCAAGTTGCCACGGAAAGATTGTCGTACCTAAAAGACGGTGTATCTACTGATAGTCAAGTCGCTATCAAATCCATAGAATATATCCCTTTAACTGGAAACAAAAAACTATACTCATGTTCCTATGCAAGTGTAAGTCTATAGACAAGAGTAAGGATTTTCACGATGTGTGTAGCTGGTTCGGTGGCGTATGCGTAACCTTTTTATTCACACGTTTTAGACTAAAAAATTTTCTGTTTCCAATACTCGCACCGAGCCTTCCGCCAGGCCCGTTTGTGCATAAAACACGCAGAAACAGAATACCCTGCAGGAATTGTGCTAAGAGTTGGGATTTTCACGATCTGTGTGGCTGGTTCGTTGGGCTATGGGTAACCCATCTATTCACACAGTTTTGGAGTGAAAAAATGTCTGTTTCCAATACTCGCTCCGAGCCTTCCGCCAGGCTCGTTTGTGCATAGAATACGCAGAAACAGAATACCCTGCAGGAATTGTGCTATGAGTTGGGATTTTCACGATCTGTGTGGCTGGGTCGTTGGGCTATGGGTTACCCTTCTATTCACACAGTTTTGGAGTGAAAAAATTTCTGTTTCCAATACTCGCACTGAGCCTTCCGCCAGGCCCGTTTGTGCATAAAACACGCAGAAACAGAATACCCTGCAGGAATTGTGCTATGAGTTGGGGTTTTCACGATCTGTGTGGCTGGGTCGTTGGGCTATGGGTAACCCATCTATTCACACAGTTTTGGAGTGAAAAAATGTCTGTTTCCAATACTCGCTCCGAGCCTTCCGCCAGGCTCGTTTGTGCATAGAATACGCAGAAACAGAATATCCTGCTGGCATTGTGCTATGAGTTGGGATTTTCACGATCTGTGTGGCTGGGTCGTTGGGCTATGGGTTACCCTTCTATTCACACAGTTTTGGAGTGAAAAAATTTCTGTTTCCAATACTCGCACCGAGCCTTCCGCCAGGCTGGTTTGTGCAAAGAATACGCAGAAACAGAATATCCTGCTGGCATTGTGCTATGAGTTGGGATTTTCACGATCTGTGTGGCTGGGTCGTTGGGCTATGGGTTACCCTTCTATCCACACAGTTTTGGAGTGAAAAAATTTCTGTTTCCAATACTCGCACCGAGCCTTCCGCCAGGCTGGTTTGTGCAAAGAATACGCAGAAACAGAATATCCTGCTGGCATTGTGGTATAAGTTGGGATATTCACGATCTGTGTGGCTCGTTCGGTGGCGTATGTGTAACCTATTTATTCACACTTTTTTCGTCGGAACAATTTTCTGTTTCCAATATTCGCACCGAGCCTTCTGGCAGGTCTGTTTGTGCCTAGGATATGCTGAAACTGAATATCCTGCTGGAGTCGTGCTAATAAATGCGATTTTCACTATGTGCGTAGCTGGTTCATTGCAGTTCCTAGGCATCTGCAAGCAATATAGCCTAACATTATTTTTGCTTCACAGAGCTAGCAAGCATCACTATCTGACAAATAAATAGTCTGCAGGACACTCAATGTTCCTTGAGATTCTTTGTTTGCCTTTGTTGAGATCGAGGGAAATTTTGTCTTTTCTTGACACTGAAGGTTGAACTATTAGTCAGAGTATAACACTAGCGCACTCAGTTAGGTGCTACTCAAAAATATGACTGAGAATCAACAAGTGGGCTACATGCACTTCATTGGTAGCTCTGTACCTTGCAGGATTTTTCAGATGATTGAGATAAGGCTTGTCCAGTGTAAATTAAGTATTTAGTGGCTAATAGATCTCTTTCATTCCGACTGATGGGTTAGAGATTTTTGGCTTTCACGTGCGATCTTTTGCGTTCCATGACCTGGGTATATAAACTAAACTTAGACAAGGGCTTTAAGACTACGGAGACCCTATGTCTTCATGTTGTCCAAGCTTTGGAGGAATAATGCCATCAGATCCACAGTTTAAAATTGGCATCTTTCACTTTGATTTTGAAATCCTTTTCGCTTGTTGTCTTGCAAACCTTTGATCGTGTTTCTCGTTATAAGCTACAAACCTTAACATGACTTAACCGCACACCAATCTTTTACACTAAATGACCTTCAGCACATTAGCCATTCCACATGGCATAGCTCGAGACTACATATTTTAAATTAAAGCTTCATTAATAAATTATCTCTTGTCGCATGCCGTGCCTACTCCCGCGCAATGCACTCCCTCTCAAATACCACCTCTGACGACTACTGTGTGCCGATCGGATCAAAATGCACCGCAAAATGCAATCTCATTAAAATTCCGTAAATGAAAAGCTGAAAATCATTCCACACAGTCTGGCTAGATGGTTTCTTTGTTTTTAACTTTTTTTTTATTTTTAAGTGCAATAGCACTTCGTGCAATTATATCGTAGCATGGCATGTAGGTAGGTAGGTAGTACGCGCAATCGGATGAACCCCCACGCTTGCCACACTTTGGTAATGGCAGTGTCAGAGAGTCAAAGAGTGAGAGTCCTTTTGCGAAAATTTTCAATTGGCGAACGCGCATAATTGCCACACTGTGTCCTTGTGCGGACTTTTATCGTATTTGCGTTTTAATTCCGAATGAATATGAAGAAATGTTCAACTGGTAGGTCGGTGGGTATCTCTGGTGTATGTATGCAGGGAACTCTGTGTCCCAATCTTTCGTTGAAATTTTAATTGAATCAGTTAATGAGATGGCAACGGTCGGTGTTGAAATGGGAATATATGTGACAGAGTTATTAAATTCAATAAAAGCAGGATTCGCAACGGGGCTGGTCTTTCGCTGGTCGTAATATTTTGAATAAATTTTCGCTTTAAAACCGAAAAAAACCTTGAAGAACACATTAAAATTTTGCTTTTATAGTGGGCGGGCGGTATACAGAACTCCTTGGAGGGGCATTTGGTTGATGGTGTTACACACACAAGGACTGTACAAGTTATGTAAGCGATGTTGCTATAAAACTGTATCTCAACTGATGGAGAATGTCCTCAACCTCATTTCGAAGTGATGCAGAACGAAGGCCCACCTTGAACCCTTTTCCAGGAAAAAGCATTATTAGACAACATTCCTAGCCCAATAGCCCAACAGTCCAACAGAATTGAATGGACTCAACGTGGGATCCTATACAACAAATTGCTGTAAATTTTTACTGAGGACGGTGTCAGTGCAGGAATCTTCTCAGAGGACTTAGGCATCTACCTCTCCTTTGACCTTAAACTATTGTAGCTTTGATAGCCGAAATCAATGTCAACTGTAAAGCAGCTGATTGGCTGGCGGTTAATGCAGTATCAGCATCGGATATTGTCATCTACATCGACAGTCGAGCAATCGTGGCAAAGGCTGCCGCGCATCTCTTAACAAGAAAGATGGAGCATTGGCTAAAAGAGACTCCTCTGGTTTAGATGTCTTGTCGAATGGTCAATCATCGATGGCATCATCTTGACGAATGGAACACTGCTAGACTGCTCTGGCTGACCTTAAACGGTAACAGAACCATTGGGCTCCTAAAATAGAATGGAGGATCCTTCTTCAAGATAGTTAACACCCTAACCGGCCACTGTGCTATCGGAAGACATACTCAAAGATTGGCATCCCCTAGGGGACGAAGAGAAGAACATCAGGAGACCTTCAGGAGACCATTAGCCGACCTTCCATGCACATGCCATAAACCTTCTCTGGCCTACGTGAATCCTTATCAAGGGGCGGTCTTAGCCCATCAAGGCTAACAACAACCCGGTTAACCAACCTCCGGAAAGAAACCCACACCACAGGGTCACTTATTGTGGATTCAATTGAGCCTCATAAAGGACATGTGTGTCTGTTGCTGTAATACAATCCTATTGACAAAGCTAAGCCAAAAATGAGTTCCGTCACTGAAGATGATTTTCCGATCAAATTTTGAACTTTCTTCAAACGTTTGAAGACCCCAATCGAACAAGTTTTGCCACTTCAAATGGTTAAAAGGCTTCAGTTCTTGAGATAGCTTGTAAGCCAAGATCTTGTGTGCCTTTGAGTGATTCTGACTTCATATGAGCAGCACTAATTTAGCTCATTTAGACAGGTGCGTTGTCTCACTGGAACAATAACATTGAGTAGTGAATATGTTGACTCGAATTTATCCACTTTAGCACGCACAGCTTGTCTGGTAGGACGATTATTACCATCGATAATTGGAGTATGCACTTCTCAATTTGCGACCATCGACTCAGAATTTTGGTAGTCAGTTTAAGTAATTTCCAAGCTCTTCTTGTTCATGAACTTAACTATAATAAAAATGTATACCTTGGCTAAAATTTTGGTAGTAACAAATCAGAAAAAAAGTTTAGGAGTGAGTTTGTGTTATAGTACAAAATTGTTATGTCCCTATTGAAAAACCATTTAAAAACAAAATATCTTAACCTCTAAACCTACATTTCCCATATTACCAGTGTGAAACAGTTAGTAGCAATTGGCTTGATGGTCTCACTGGTAGACTTGATCCACTTTGAACTGTAGAACAGTGTATTCCCAAGTTCCCAGGATTTTCGCAAATAATTGTGAAGGTTTGCCATCTCCTTTCCAATTTGTTATTGGCCTGTGTCCTCACTTCAGTTCGCGATTTATTGAAAGCTTTCCAGTTGGATATTTCAAAATCTAGCTCTCTTTACAACTCTCTAGCCACGTACGTCTTTTTTTTCGAAAGCGAAAGGAAATGAAATCGAAATCGATTCGCATTGCATACGAAAGGAAGCCATAAATCCCTGAAAGAGTTCTGTGCCAAATTTGTATTTTACGTTTTTGCCTCTTTTTTTGCACCCCAAAGGACCTCATCTTCTTTGGAACGTTTTCCGTATTTCTTCAACGACTGCTGGCATCCTGCAAATATGTCCTTCCCTTCGAGAATTATTTTCACAATTTTGGCAATACCCAAAACTATTTCAGGACATATGCAAAAAATAAAAAAAAAAAATATCTACAGTTTGCGCTTCGATAGATGCTTGAAGGATTCCGCAGAGGAGCAAAAAAAAAAGTAAAAAAGGAAGAGAAAAACTCGACATTTGAAATATGTGCACTTGCCTTGGTTCTCATAATTTCATTTGAGAGCTGCAAACACGTAGCCCGGTAGTATGTAGGATAGAAGCTATGCCATGAATCTTCTCAAACAATGAAGCGAGTTCATATTCTTTATGGGTTTTCGCGCTTCGCGAAGTATCCTTCGCAAATAGGAGTACGTATTCTGTGAGAAGAAATGCCAAGCAGTTGGGTAAGTCCTCCGCCGAATGCTTGGCAATCTTTCACCGATGTAAACTTGGACAGGTTCTCGCATGCTAAAGTATCACATGGAAGCGCGTCTAAGATAAATGTGAAGCGAACTGGGAGGAAGTTTTCTCATTTTCCAACTCGACACGGTGAAAATACGCTCAATTACCATGGAAAGTAATTTTTAATAAAAACAAATTGAAAATAATGAATATTCAGTCAGTTTCAAGGATTCGTTTGAGAATCTAGTGCTTTTTTTTTCCTTTTTGGTGATCAATATTCAAACGCGAAGTCAAGCAGAGTATCTAACAAAATAAATGTTTCCTCCCCCTGGCTCGGAGGCACATCAAGGAAATGGAATTCTTTTTTTTCTATTCTTTGCTGGAGGAGAGAATTACATTGAATGTCCTGATTTTTTGATTTTATTTAATTTAACCGAGTTTCGATCGTGTACAGGATGGGATTTCCTCTATTAAATCAAAATGGAATCGGAATCGAATACGAGAATCCCTTTGCAGATGCAGGGATATACGAGGAGGTCCTTTTTTATTTTTGCACACAGCAGTGCAAGGCGAGAAAGGGGGAGCAATCTTTTAATGCATTATGTATGAGAGAAATTGTGACACAGTGGCAAACATTTGAATTGATATCGCAGGATGGGATAGGTTGGTGGAATTATGTGGGTGGTGGTGGAAATAATCAGTATGAAAAACAAATGCAATTCGAATTGGAAAGTCCTTGAGAAATGGAAGAGGAAACAGCATTTGGAATTTATTTTCAATGGAAATGAAGGGATGGGGATACATGTAGAGGTGGTCGCAAGTAGAGATGCGGAGATGAAAGGATAGCTCGTTTCAATGGAATATTCGTTATGAAATATTTATCTGAGGATTTAACAAAGACGGAGACTGATGGATTTGATTTAATTTATAGAATGGGTTCACAGTCGATTACTTACCAACCAAGGGTATGGGATATTCGTATCCTTTGCGGTTTTTCAGATCATCAGTGCTACTGTTTGGATAATGTAAGAGAGCAGGACATCTTCTATTGAACTAATGGAAGTAATCAGTTTTTTTTTTTTAATAAAAAAAGGGATCTAGTCCATATCGGTCTCATAACGTAAGGAATTCGTGAAGAAAGAGGCCCATTTATGGAATATCTAAGGAACGCTAGTTCCACGAATTTCTTATTAGAAAGCTATTGATACTATTCGGGATCAACAAGCTTTTTCACCCACAACGATCCTTGGCTAGCTGACTCTAGTGGGTTATACCAACTTTCTAGTTCATCCGCCACTTGCGCACTCCATTTGAGATTTGTACGTCTTCTTCTGCATGTTCCTTCAAGATTGACACTTTCACTTGGCACTTTCTTTCGATCCATGTACGTTGCTTTACTAGATTTCCAGAGTTCCACCGTTTATCTCAATACTCAAGGAGTTGCACTGAGTTGTAGAGATAGTTTGTATTGTGGTGACCTGGGAGTTTCCCACCTATTTCTTTCGCATCAGGTCAAAACGCTTCACACCATATATAGCTCGCAGGACCATACCCTATAGCTCAGGTTACTGAAGTCGAGCTTGCGATTGAGTCATTGGCTTTGCCTTTATCAATGTCGAAAGACTATAGCTTGAATGACACTTTCTGGTAGGTTTACCTCAACTTTGTTTATATGGAGGTCTTCGAGGCTTTCCTGATTTGATTTCCACAAGTTTCTTCCAGAACGTTGTTGTCTATACCCTCTACTCGTACTAGCCCTCTTAAGCGACCGATACGTGCTTTGATCACTGACTAGGTCGATGTCGCTGCTCAGCTCTTATAGTAGGTCGTTGTACCTTCTTCTCCAGAGCCAGTCAACACAAATGGGATCAAACATTTTACAAAGAATCTTTCTCTCGAAGCAACAGCTCGCTGTGTCCTGCTGAAGATATCAATGTCATCAGTGTTTCCCACCTACGCTGCGAGCCCTTTCCATCGTCATCGTTCACAATGTCGTGAGTTTGATAGGGATGCCAAAACTAGACAGGGTCCTGTAGAGCTTAAATTCGATAAAAGATGATGAGCATCGATCTGGACTTCTTGTTTTTATTCCAGGATCTGCCATAGTTTTTGGTCGATTCTGGCTTTATCTGGCTCAAAACCGCACTGATAGGGCCCAATCAGTTCTTTAACAAAGGGTTTTGAACGTCCACACAATACGCTCGACCGGATCTTATATGAAATGTTGAGGACACTTATGCCTCTATAGTTGGCGCAGCTTAGGGGGTCTCTGTTTTGTGGATCAAGCAAAAGAACCTGTGGTTTCATTCACTAACCATTCTTTCCTCCAACCGGATCTTTGAAATGAGATGGTGTATGTTCTCCATCAAGTCATCTACGGCTGCCTTTAACAATTCGACCTGTAGACCGGCTGGGCCTGCATCTTTGTTGGACTTAAGTTTGGATATTGCTATCCTCACTTCATTCGGGTTGTGTGGACGGAAGCTTGAGTTTCAATGAATTTAAACTCTCCCTTGGAAATATTCACTCCGAATGGCATCCATTGGGATACCTGACTACGAACCGACTTGCAGCCATGGCTATTTCAAATACCATTTCAGGGAAATTGGCCTTTACTCTTCTAGGCTACGTCCGCACATAACATGTGCCAGTCATTAAATGTTCATCACCCCATCTGACATCATCTCATCTTCAACACAAAAGATCCTGAATTTCCTTTGGGAACCTGATTTCAGTTAGACTGAACAGTAGGCAGAAAAGTGGCATATGATTCCGAGGGTATAGCTGGACAGTGGGTGTAAGATTTTTCGATAGACAAGCCCTCAACCTCCAGTGACTGTAGTTGTTGCCACAGACTACATTGCAAACAGTTCTGTAGGTTCATCTACTGGTGGACAATGTAAGCAATCCTTTCAACCGATTTATCTCGAAACAACGTCACTCTTGCCAAATGGTGAAACCAATTTACTGGCAACACTAAAACTAATGAATTCTGTCAAACATCATCACCTGTCACCGACGCACAAGTATCTGCCACAAAATTTTGCATGAATTTGCATTCTTTTTCATTTTTTTTCCTGCCTACCACTCGTCCTCATGAATCTTGTAGGATCCTGGATATCCAAAAGCCCATTGCTCCAAGTCTCCCGAGGAATTCATGGAAATCTCATTTCCTCATCGCTGACGTCGTTGGTCGTCGTCGGTCGGTTGTCTCACGCCCGACAGGGTGGTGGACTAGAAGGAAGCACACCATCGCCATTGAATTGTCCTCAACGATAAGGACTTTCGAAATAACTTATGAATAATGGAAATTTTCACTTTTCGAGTATCAAATCCCTTATCCTCCTGGAAAGGGTGGATAATTCCGATGGAAAACCAAAAAAAAGAAAAACCCCATCTAAGCTGCGGACCAGGCAGTCGTCAGCGCGTGTTCCCCAACACTGATTCTCGCCACATGTGCACATTTGGCGTTAGGCGTTTAGTTTGCACCGCATTATACCGCCTGGTGTATCCTTAATCCGATTGAATGGCTCGCTGAACAAATTATCCTGATATGTGAGCCAAGGCGAGCCGAGGTGTGGTGCGACAGCATATATAGCTTCAAGCGAGCATTCCTTTCTGCATGAGTGGTAAGCGCGCACACAGCGGCGATTTAAGGGTGGGCTTGAGGATATCTCCACACCGACATCGCATTAAGCGGCTAAAGTGCTTTAAGAACACTTCAGGACGAGAATTTAAGAAAATATAAAGTGGATTCTGGAATATGCAGGAAAAGGACTTTATTTTAGCTTCTAAGGGATTATAACTGTTCTAATTCTGGTTTACAATAGAGTGGTAGCAACTGGAGCGGAGTATGCGTAGGGAGCGGCAACAGCAGCTGGAGCGGCAGTGATTCTGGCAGCTGGAGCGGTGTAGGCAGCTATGGCACCTGGGGCAGCAATGGCCTGTGGAGCATAGGCATAGCGTGCTGGAGCAGCAACAGCCTGTGGGGCATAGGCGAAGCGAGCAGCTGGAGCGGCGTAAGCTAGAGGAGTGGCAATTGGGGCAGCGGCATATCTAGCGACTGGAGCTGAGTAGGCAGCCAAGCCAACTGGAGCGGCATATGCTTGTGGAGCGTAAGCGTATGGTGCAGCGACAAAAGCGGCATTATAGTTATTCTGGATATCCACACGGCTACTACCGCCTGGAGCGACAAGTGCTCCACTGTAGGCAGCGACAGGAGCAGGATACGCCAAAGGAGCCGAGTAAGCTACAGGCGATGAATATGCTGCAGTCAGAGGTGCAGAGTAAGCCAGTGGAGCTGCAGTCAGGGGTGCAGAGTAAGCCACGGCAGCAGCAGGTACTGGAGCAACAACTCCTTGTCCAGCAGCGGCGCAAGCAATGAAAGCGCACAGAACAATGATCTGAAGGGGGAAAGTATCTATAAAGTAATAACTCGTACCAACTTGGTGCTACTTACGATTTTGGCCATTTCGGAATGGAATTGCTTCGTTTTGGTTATTTGTCCAACGTGGGAGAGAGCTGTGATTGGAATACGGTGCACAGTAGGGTTAGTCTGGCTTTTATATGCATCCACGCACGTACGACGCGTAATCGGTTAATTTATGCATGAGTTCGTGGGGAACATTAATATGTGCATTTTACTTGGCTCAGTGGCGTTGGTCAATTGTCCGGTAGTTCAGCACAGAATACTTGGAACAGTTTTTGCATTTTTTTGGACAAGTTTCAAGGATTTCAACTAACTGACATGTGTCTGATGGATGGGTTACATCAGAGAAATAAATTGCAGACCAGAAACACAGACTGTTCTGGAAACTTCCCAATCGAATTAGAGGATACATATGTAGATGTCCAAGGTATCAATGGTCAAGAGAAGATCAAGAAGATACAAGGATTTTCTAGGAAGTACCAAGAGATGGAACATACGCACCGAAAGACATATAAGTTGAATGTTTAGATGACGGAAACTTGCGTTAATTTCCCAGGAAGGGTATCCACTTGACATGATAGTGAGAGAAAAACACTTGCCTTGATCGAGTCCCGGGCCAATAAGCAGTTAAATAAAGGAAGGGTTAGCTGCTATGGACGAAAAATTCTTAATGGATAATTTGATTCTCCTCGAAGGTCGAATGCGGACGGCGAAATCTACCAAGACGTGGGTTTAGTCCAAAAACACACGTTAAGGCGACGCATGGCTAGGCCTCAAATAGGCTCGTAAGTGCTTGGGATCCACAGAATCAGAGAATTCGACTTTCATTCTTCTACGGGAAAGTAGATTCAAGATGTGCGTGTCTGGTTCTGTGGCGTATACGTAACTTTTTCTTCATACATTTCTGGACTGAAAAATTGTCTCTTCCCATTCACTTGGCGAAGCCTTAGTTAGGCTCGTATGTTACCAGAATAGGAGCACCTGATTGTCATTTTGTCACGGGAAAGAAGGTCAATGATGTGCATGTCTGGTTCGGTGGCATAAGTGTAATACATGGGTTATGTATGGTGGCGTATACACATCCTGGATTTTCTTTCCCGTGGTAGCATGAAGGCTAGATGTTCTGAATCTGTGCATCCTGAGCACATATGAGCTCAACTCAGGCCTTTCCAAGTGATTGGAAAAGAGACAAATTTTCAGTCCAAAAAGTATGGAAAAATGGGTTACACTGACGCCTCCGAACCAGACACGCGCATCCTGGATTTTCTTTCCCATGGTAGCATGGAGGCTAGATGTTCTGAATCTGTGCATCCTGAGCACATATGCGCTCAACTCAGGCCTTTCCAAGTGAATGGGAAAGAGTAAAATTTTCAGTCCAAATATGAAAAAAATGGTTACTCATACGCCACCGAACCAGAGACGCGCATCCTAAATCTACTTTCCCATGAGAGTCAGATTCTCTGTTTCTGGGTCCTAGGTCTCTGGAACGCTATCGCCGGAAGGCCTCCAAACACGAAATTATGAGCGACTGTTTCTGGTCTGTTCAGCGTATCAGACAGTTGGCTCACATCTGTCAAGATTTAACTTTCTGTTCCTCAACTTTCAGCATTTCCTTGGTAAGTTTTGGATTTACTCACCTTTTTATGGTTTTTTTATTGGCGCTTTACATCCTCAGGTCTACAGTTTTCCCGTCTTGTTCTGATTTGTGTACCTTTTAGGTAAGTATTGTAGTGAAACCCATGTGCGTGCATGAGTTATCTAAGTTCTGACATTTATCCTTCTGACAGTAATCCTTCATTGTATCTCACTATCACTTTATAATGTCAACCTGTCGAGCAGAGAAAAAGTGTATGTCCTTAAGGAAACCTTTACTATAACATTTCTATCCGACCGAATCCCGTGTTGTGTGGACAGCTTAATACACAAGTCTCTTTGAACTTTAAAATGTCCTTTTCCTTCCCAAATCCTCCGCCGTTCTCACTCGCAATTGGTCTATCGTCCTCTCAGCATAAGATAGAGCTTAACGAAAGCACAAACTTATTGAAGTTTATAACACCGAACTAACGATGTAGGATTTCCTTAAAATTTCTACACGAACAACCCCTGAAAGGACATTAGTCGTCCAATTAAATGGTTTTTTTTTCCCTGTATATTCCTGCCGGTTCCTATAGGATCCTGTATTTTCCCCAATTTGAGTATATATTTCTTCTAATTTGAGAAAATTCCTTTTTCGGCGTCAGCTACATAAATTCGTTTCCCAAAAAAGTTTGTTTGACTTTTTCCGTACAAAGCCCAGTGCAAAGGGCACAGGACGACAGAGACACAGAGCAACAGAAAAAAAAAAGTAAAAATTCTGGATTCTCCTGAGATAGCATCCAGAAAATTTTTCCTGAAGTACTTTCACAGACCGGTGGTTTCGTTTATTAGTTAACAAACATTTTGGGTCTTTTTTTTTTGAAAAATTTGTTGTTGGAGTATTATGCCATCCTGTTTGGCGGTGGATGTAAAATTTTATTTACTTGAGAGGTTCGTAGAAAGTTGATCCTACTTCCGGTCGGGATGCACCACTGCCTGATAACCTTTTTATTAAAACTGTGCATAAACTGTGAATGCAGTCGGGAGATAGAAATACCCACACAATATTGCGTTGCAATGACAAAGTTGTGTTTTTTTTTTTCGTTTTGTTTTGGGATGTATGTGGGGGAAGTTAATTTGAATTGAGATTCACCCCGAAGGACTGGCCGAAAAAAAAGGCGACAGTTGCTTTTTTTCAAAAAAGTTTTTCATAATTAATTTTAATTAGTTTTGCAATATTTTTTGGAAGGTCTGTGCTGGGAAGGGGATACGTTAGTAGTCATCAATAAATGATTATTAATCAGGACGCAGTGTCCTTGCTCTGGGGAGCTGTCTGGTATCCAGTATTCCTTACATAATTCAATTGAGGACAAAATAATGACTGGAAAATGAGGTTATTTTTCCTTAAAGTGCAAGTGCGTCGTAATTCCCATTCTGACGACAACAAGTGGTAGGTTTATGGGGCACCCTACAACCGTGGCTGTTTGGAGAGATAATTTTTTTATTACCTAGCTAATCTTTATTGCTTCAAAATTATTATACTCTTGAGCTGACGGTGGTGCCAAGTGCATTGCCTGTAAACATGAAAGGAGTGTAGAGGGGTAGATGCTCCTTCTGTAGATAGGTGAGGTTTTGAAAAAAAATTAGTACCCGGACAAACTGTGAAGAACGAAAACCGTGGGATACGGAAAAAGGAAGCTCGTTGGCAAGTGTCATTTGGAACCTGGAGTATGGGGCTCAAAAATTTTCTCTAGAGTCATTGTCCATCGCACTCTAGACCATCCAGCACTGGAAGGACCACATGCTATTCTAGAGTGTCCGATGATTACGATCTCGTTTGCCTATCCCAACAGCTGCAGGACGGAAATGACATAAAAAACAAAAGATTTTAAGGTTCTATGATTTCAATATTAGTTCCGTAAACGCACAATTGTTTCATTTGGTTCTTGGAATCCTATATAGTGGGCGCCGTGGCTCAGTGGTTAGTGCATTGGACTATGGAGCAAGGGGTTCGAGATCGAATCCCAGTCGGGGAACACCTACAAGTTTTTCACAGCCCCACCTCTCGCGAGCGTCTGACAAACATCCGAGAGTACAACTGTCCTGAGAAAGCTTCTCAAATAACAAATTGCCATTCGGACACGGCATTGAACGGTAGGCTCCTTCCACTCGTGTAAAGAATATAACACGCACAACACGAATGGTTGTGAGAAGCTAGACCCTGGGTCCCATCGACCTGTAACACCAAGTATTTATTTTTAGTTAAGAAAACTCCCCCTGAATGCCATTAAGGTTTACTCCATGCGTCTCGGTTAGGAATCACTTGACCATTAAGTCGCATCTGGACTAATATACCATCACGACGTAAGAACCAGTATTACTCGTTTGATTTTTCAACTTTTGGCCAGAATCGAGAAGGTTTTCGAAGGATGTTACTTGACTACTAGGTTTGGTTTGCCACCTGTTTTCCCCTGCACAGTGCAACCCAAGAGGTTCTGACAGAGGACAACATAATCTTATTTCTTGGAATTGCAGTATGATCTGGAACGACATAGATGACTGAGCAGGGCCTCAAGCATTGACTGTGGCTATAGACGCAAATATTGCGAGTCCTTCTCTTAAGTCTCCGACTAAGACCGTAGGGAAGTCTATTGTTGTCAGTCTCCATAAAAATAAAACCAGCAAGGGACCTATGACTAGTTTTGTGGACAACGTAGAGGAACTATCCATGCTCACACTTAAGCTGAAGCCAGTTCTGAATCCGAGGAAAGTCAATTCGAAAGTCCAGTCTTGATGTTGTCAAAAACGATAGACTGCTTCAATGACTTACAGCCCAAGATATTAGTATCAAGGAGAGGTAAATCAAGCATAGTATTTGGAGAAGATACAGACGACCTCAATAAGGCTCCTATGTTCTTTCTTACTTACTTAGGTGGCCCTACATTTCGGGGTGAATCTGGGCCTCCATTAGCCTTAGCTAACTGCCTCCAGTTGGGTACTTCAGGTCGGTTGACGTCCCTTTCCACTTGTGTGCACCACTTAATACCAGGTCTGCCTCTAATGGGTTGTCTCTCCGAGTTGGATTCAGATAATCTGCGACCCGGTCTTGAATAAATCCATATCGCTGTACAGCTCATATACACCTTCGTTGAATCTCCTCCCAAGGAGGAGAACTAGTCGATTCTAAATGGTTTACTCCGCTTTCGATAGACTCCAAGCTTCAGCGCCAAGAAGAAGGACTGGGTGGATCAGGCTATTATACAAAATCTTCTTAATTTTTATGGATAGGGCTTTACTATTCACAGAACGGCGATTGGCAGGATTTTAATTTCTGCTGCAATGTCATTGTCAGGATTTACAGCAGAGCCGAGGTAGACAAAGTCCCTTACTACCTCGAAGTTATAGCTGTCAATTGTGATGTTCTGTCTGATATGCCGATGTTTTACACTTGCTTTACCCAATTTTGGAGCTTCTGTTTCAATACTAATAAACGTACCAGTGACAGCCCACTTTGTTCTGCCAAAAATGTCAATACCATCGGGATACGCAAGTAGTTGTACAGAGTTTTGAAAAGTTCTGCCTCCGGTGTTCACTTGTGAGTTTCACAAAATCCTTTCAAGTAAGATATTGAAAAAATCGCATGACAGCGCGTCTCCTTGTCTAGGTCCTCTTTGACATCAACAAGAGTTCTCCATCGTTATCCTGGATAGATGAAGAAGTTTGACAGGGATGTCAAGGCTAGGCATGGTTCTGTATACCTCGTCTTGTGGATCTGGCGCAAGATGCTGAAATTCTATTCATCAGGCATACACTCGTCTCACCAAACTTTAGAGATGACCATTCTTACCCCACCCACCTTCCCATTCATGAAGCCGATGACCGTACGTGCGTGCCTCGTAATGACTTCCTCACGGATTGCATATTTGCCGAAAGCATTCTCCAGATTGAATGCCTTGCTCGAATGATCAACTAAAACCGAACAGCTGCCTTCACCCCGAAATCTCCACTTAACCGCATAAAACACATGTCTCCTCAGGAAAAAAGGACGAAGCGCTCCTATAAAATCTCAGCATCTTCATAAACCGAAAATTGCTACCAATTCTCAGAAATCAACTTAAATGGGATTTTTATCACGTAACCAGTCTTGACAAGCGGTCGACCCAAGACCCAGGACCCACCTGTAGCCACACACACACAAACACACACCTCTAACCTTTTATGGAGGTTACCTCTGCCTTTTGGGAGCAAAGCCCGATCTAATGCAGTGACTCGACTCAACTCGACCACCACCACCCACACGATGCTCCCTATGATGATGATGATGATGATGATGATGGGAGATGAAGTTGATAGCATCTGATGATGGTAACATACGAATCGTGACCGGAATCCTAATAGCAACATTGAGTCCTCCTTCGGGTTAGACTTGCACTTCCAGAGCACCTAATTCAATTCCAAGCAGGACAAGGAATTTACGAAAGAATTTTTGCGTTTCGCCTTCCGGCCTGCACAAGGACACATTCAAATTCATTTCGGCAATTCCTCGGAATGACATTTTATATGGACAGGATGCTTGCATTCTCCATCCCCACTGTAATCCTGCAGTAATGCTATTTTTTTCCTCACCCCTAAGGCTGGCGAAAAGAATGCTCCTGCAGTGAATGGTTCTTGCGGTGTGTGGCAGAGTTTCCATTCTCTCCTGCCACAGATGAAGGAGAAGACAAAACAAAAAAATTCCTTGCAAATGCAAATTGCTGCTGTAAAAGCCTTCCAGGCAGGATGACAAATAATATTCTATGTCGGCCTGGTTGGGTTTTTTTTGTTGTTTTCTGCTGCAGAAGACAGAACTGGCGCAAACGGCGCGTTAGTTGAAAACTTGTGCCAATTAAGTGCCATGCAGCTGGAAGAAGATGAAAACCACCGAAAAGTTTCCTCTGGTAGTCGATTAGGCGGTTGTTGTGTTGTTTTCACTTTTTTTTTTTTTGTAAATTTTTTTCTAAAGCAACAGCAACGGACATTAAAACTTTGGACTTTCTCTGCTGGAATTTGCGTAGCCTTTCATTAGTCCCTCGGGGTTGTGTACCGAGTAAGACGGCGGCACCGTGGAAGGAACAAAGTTTTCTTACTCTCTGGTCGCCGTGAAGTTGCGTCGAGTTTATGAAGGCAATTTTACAAGTTTAGCAATTTTTTAGCCATCAGCTGGAAAACTCATGGCCAACAAAACATAACTTTGGATACAACAAGCCAAGGAGGCATTTGGCTCAGTGTCTCCTGGAGGATTTTAAGTAATTGGTTGAGATTATGGATTAATTTTTGTAGGCGTTTAGCGTATTAAAAATTTAAGAACTGCGCGGGGCTAGATGGATCTCCTGTGGAAAGGAGTATTTTAATTAAAAATTTTTCGTTGGAGTGTGTAGGACAATTCAATTTGCAGGGGAAGTCCTTTGTTTTTGGATTGTTTGGCTCGAATGTTGGAAGGAATTTTTGGGAAATTTTTCAATTGATTCGAGGGTTAGAGCCCTTTCGGCAGAAGGCATTGAATATTGATTTCGTACTACAAAGGGTTTACTTTTCAAGGAATTTAGCATTGAGTTTGAGTTGATAACAAGCAGGCAAGGCGTGGTATCCGCATGGCAATGGCAGAAAGAGAGCTGAGGAAAGTGGAGAAATTTATTTTGAAGACATTTTTCAATAGGGACATAACAATTTTGTACTCAAAATACGTACACAGTCTTAAACTTTTTTTCCGATTCGTTTCTTTCAAAACTTCAGCCAAGATTTCATTTTTTTTTGTGGTGGGGTTCATGAACAAGCAACGTTTTAGAATGTTCCTTCGACGCACCGATAATATAGTAGCTGCAACTGATTCAGTTCAAAATGACCCAAATCAGTCGATTCCACGTAGTTTCACATTGTGGCAAATTATGCACAAAAATATTGGCCAACACCCTTACAAGACCAAACTAAATCAAGAACTGAGGCCTATTGGCCATTTTAGTGGCCGAAAACCTCTCTGATTGGGTTCTGCAAAAGTTTGAAGAAAATCTTGGATTTCATCGAAAAATCATTTTCAGCGATGAAGCTCATTTCTCATCTCTCAGACCCAGTCGCCAAGTCTCTCCTTCTCCCATCTGCATTTCGAGGTATCAGCTTAGCTCGTCTGTGCCTAGAATGCACAGAAACAGAACAGCTGGCTCGAGATGTGCGATTGGAGGATATAGCGAGATCGTGGGTATCTGGTTCTGTGGGCTATACATAGCCCTTTTTTTCATACATTTTTTCGATGAAAAATTTTCTGTTCCCAATCTGCATTTCGAGGCATCAGATTAGCTTGTTTGTGCGGTTGGTTGTTTAGTACCGTCCTTTGTGTTGAAACCACAGTACGGATATCTCGATATGTCGACCTCGGGCCACAGAAAGTCGCTTAACATCAGAGACCATTGACGTTAGCGGTGTCTCTTTCCCTATTTCGAGAGAAAAAGGTCCGGTAATGCCGCCCAGCCATAAACTGCACCAAACAGTCAATCTTTGTGGCTGTATTGATGCTTCCTTGTCGATTGTATTCACACAAATAATGGCAATACTGCTTGTTCACGTATCCGTTGAGCCGAAAATGGGCCTTGTCCGAGAAGATGAACTTTGGCCAAAATCCGGATCTCCGGCCAATAGTTCCAGCGTCCAATTAGCAAACTCTGGGCATTGTCTATGGTCGTCCGGCTTCAATCCCGCACCAGCACAATCTTATATGGATGAAGGTCAAATCCAAGCCAGGCTGACTCTCTGGCGATGCCCAATTTAGGTGATCTGCACCGAGTCGACATTTCTGGGTCTTCTTCGATACTGGCCGCTACAGGGTCTATGTTCTCTCCAGTTTGCACCAAATTTCTATCTGGTTGGTGACTTAAGATCCAAAAAGTGTACTCTTGCTCAAACTTGTCCACGGTGTGACGAATTGCCTGCACATTCGAGCCATAATGACGACCGACTTCAGGACGAAATTCACGTTCAACTAAGCCGAAATTTCGATAATTTTTTTAAATATTTTTCGCAAGTTCAACAAGTATAAAATAATTCATGATAAAATGGCAAATCTTACAGAATTTTTTGACAGCTAGATGTCGTTAGCAGGTTTGACAAATACTAAAATACAATAATTGGAAAATGTATCATTACTATCTGGTCACCCACTTTTCCCGGCAATTTGACTTCCAAAATTCTTTGCCACTGTTCTTTAAGGACATTTTCGGAAAAATCCTTAACAGTTGTAAACAACCCTTCTCCTGAATTTGACACCAGCTCCTTAGGTATGAAATTGAGTTAGCTTCCCACTCTCCACTCAGCACTTATTCACTTAGCCAATTCAATTTAACTATTACACACGATGACTGATGATGACGTCTCCGCAGAATAGTATCCTGTTTCCCAAGAAGTTCACCCAACCAACGCAAGACCGCTGCCAGGATCGCAATACAAAAACGGCGAAAAAAAAAAAGAAACTTTCATTTCGATTACTTTATTTTCGAGTCCAGAGTGGTGGCTCTGGTATTTATCAATCTCAAAAAATAGCGCAAGAAACTTTCCACTTCCTGCTTCCTGTAGGTAGCTACTGCTCTGGTCTATCCTCCTGGGTAAGGAAACAGAGTCTTGAATAAAAACTTTTCGATTAGTACACCCCGACATAATCCAGAAGATAGATGTTCAATTTAATTAACGTTAGTGCTCGGAGCGAAGTTTTCCAAAGTTGGAAATTCTCCGAAGTCCAGGTGCAGACAGCCATCCGGGTGTGTTTGTGCGTGGCATGGAGTGGAGGATTTACTCTGTCATCGGGATACCATGAATGGTGGTGATATGTGGGGGATTAGGATGGATATGGGGATTTGGTATAATCGAATTGATGAATTGATAGCGTGGGTTGTTAGATGATTCGCTAGTAATTGTGTGGATTTTGTATGAGGATCCTGGATACGCCATTAGCTTACCTGTAACGTCGTCCTGTTCCGTGCTAGAGTGAACTTTGAAATGGTAATCTGTTGTTTTGTAATTCGTTAACTAGGTTTTTATTTATTGGTTACAGAGCTAAGGTCAAATATTTAGATACATTCTAACTATCACAGTCTTCTTCTTGAACATCCTTTACCATGCAACTGGAGCGGCAGCGGCATAACGCAGACCAGCTGGGTAGGCCAAGGGTGCTGGAGCAGCAGCATAGTTCAAAGGAGCGGCGAGTGGAGATGCTACGTACCTTGCTGCCAATGGAGATGCATACGAGGCGTAGGCCAATGGGGAAGCACCGGCGATCAGTGGAGATGCAGCATACCGGGCTGCAAGTGGTGAAGCAACCAATGGTGCTGCGGCTAATGGTGCTGCGGCTAATGGAGCAGCATAAGGCGACGCGACGTACCTAGCGGCCAATGGAGCAGCAGCTAGTGGAGCAGCAATTGGACCAGCAGCATATGGCGATGCAATAAGCCTAGCCCCAAGTGGTGCAGCTAATGGGGCAGCAACTGGGCCAGCCACATACCTCGCAACTGGAGCAGCAGCAATTATTGGAGCGGCAGCTATTCCATTGTAAGTCCTTGCCACTACTTGGCTACTTGCAGCAGTCACCACTGGAGGACCCGCAATCAAAGGAGATGAGTATGCCAGAGGGCCCAGTACTCCTGGCTTGGCGGCAGCGCATGCAATCAAAGCGAAGACGGCGATGGTCTGTTTAAAAGAAGAAATAGTCAAGGTAATCCTTTGGCACTCTCGCAAGTCCTTAATCCTACTCACGTATTTGAACATATTGAATTATGTAGTAGGTGTGGTTGTTGTTGATTGAATGATGAGATAACTCCAACTGATGACAGCTCACCGTCAGCCAGACGCTTTTATACAAAATGAATTGCTAATTGTTTTGTTTTGGGCCAAATGCTACCATCCATTGGCACGCGTCTTTGCCACATGTTCGACATGAGACACAGCGTTTCATGTCGACGAATTAATATGCAACACACATGCTATCGAGTGGGCTTATGGATTGGCCATTAAAGAACACACATTACATGTGCACAGACAGTTAGACGACCTTAGCCAATTGAATAATGGTTACGATTGTACAAGACAATGACATGGTGTAGGAGGGCTTGCCATGTCGGGATGTGCGATTGGATAAGTCGACAATAATGACCTTGGGACGTTGTTTCAGTTCGAAAATAATTGCACGATGAATCAGCAGCAAGACTCGGGCAGTGGTATGCAAATTGTGTTCTTGAAGCTTGGGGTTTCCTTAAATTTCTTCTTGCAATATGGGGGAGTCTATTCCCTCAACTCGACATCCATATTGACAGTCAAGTCGCTATAAAGGCCATCTCATCCACAGCCGTCAAATCAAAATTGATGAAACGATGCGTTGAAGATCACACAGGGCTCACGACAAACCCTGGTTTCATACGCCTATGGGTTCTAGGACACAGGGGCATTCAAGGAAACGAACTGGTAAACGAATAAGCAAGAAGGGAGTCCGAAAAGGACCTAACAAGATCCTTCAGTTAACTCGGAAATACTAAACAAATCCTAGCGCTTAACAGACCCAACTTAGCATTCTTCACGGGGAGCATACATCTAATGGCGGTCCACCGTAGTCTAATGCGAATAGAGACTGATGACCACTGCCTAGGGTGTGGCATCACGGATGCAGTAGAGTGAATTTTTTAGTTAATGACGAATGCCCAAGCCTAACTAGTAAAGCCGCTCTCGGTGATTACCATTTCGGAGACCTGGGCGAAATTTATAGCAACCTCTTGGTGGTTCAGGGAGGCGACGTACCTAACTCAATGCTAAGAAGCAACCTTGTATTTGTTTTTCAGGTAAACCTACGACATGGGCTCACAATGGATCTACTAGTCATCAGAGTGTTGGCTGCACATGTGGCCACTTCGTTCTACTTACCTAAGACTAAAAAATTGGGTTACATACTATAGTTTTCAGGGTAAGGAGAAGGTGGGTCATTAAACGAGTAGCCGGTGGATGAAGAGAATGTCTCTGCGATCAACAAGGGCTGTAAAGTTAATGAGTTAGAGGCGGTCTTGATAGGGAAGCTTGATGAGAAGATCGTTTCAGGGTAGATCTCGTCTGTTAAAATGAAGAAAACGAAGTCGAATGTTCTCGAATTGGATACATGAACTCGCTGGAAAGAGGACTAGGCTTGGCTAGCATACTCAAGGAGTGGCTGAACGAAGGGAGTGTGTAGATCATCGTTTGACAAAACCAAGTGATGAGTGGGCTTTAAGGATCATCCCATCAACGTGCGAACGAAGTTGATTTTCCTGTCAAGGAGACTAGGGTCTTGGAATTTGAAAAACTTGGTTTCTAAATGATCAGAAGGCGACCTTGATGACTGCCTTCAGAAGGAACAAAGCTTTATTCAAAAGCACCTGAGCGAACCGACGTAAAGCACCTTTTTTCAAGTAATAAGATCTTCATTTTAACAAAGTTGGCTTAAAGCTTATGGCAGACAGTTTAAAAAGGATGAAGTTGTTGCAGAATGCAAATCTGGCCTACGACCAGCAACACCCTTTCGTTCTCACAACGACGATGCCCATAAGAGGACCTTGCATGGTGGAATCCATGTGCATTTGCCGACCAAAACTGGATATTGTAAATGAAGGGCTGCGTCAAGAGCTTCTTCAGAATTGTAATATTTGGTTTCATTTTTGAACACCTTCAGCACTACAAATGATGGGCAGTGTATCGGGCTCCCAGGGTCCGCCAGCAGGACCATTTTTTACACACAGAAATCGATTACGCAGGGCCAATTGATGTCAAGGAAAGGCCAAGGATTCAAAGTGATCAAAGAATATCTTGCAATATTCGTTTTTCTGTCCACTAAGGCAATCCAGAGGTCGCTGATTAATACCCGGCTCGAAGGACCAACATGTCATGTGTAGATCTTTTTAGACCTTCTCCCCTCTTCATCTTCTAGTAGTGGTTCGGTGGCATAAAGTTCATGTAACATCCTGCTGATAACCTTGACTATGTCTGAGACTGCAGGAAACTGCTAACACCGTAGTTTAAGGGTACTCCCAAGCAAATATGTCTCTGACATTCCCCGAACAGAGACGGTACATATTTATGCAGCCATATTCGGTGTCTTTTATGAAGCTCTTGGCATTTGTGGCACTAGACCTATTGATATATACTGATTGGACTTGAGGTTCCCTTCTATATGTCTTGCTCTACTGCCCATTGATTTTCACCTTCCGTACACCCCACATGTGCTTAATATGTCCAATACCAAGAGTAGAATCAGTTCTTCTCCTTCAAGTACGTGACAAGGTCCGAAAAACTCTGCCTAGGGTCCGAATACATCTAAGTGATCCTTAAGAGGAATAAAGTAGCTACCTTGTCTGTTTCCAGTTGATATCAACTAAAAACCATTTATAAGCTCAACACTATCCATCCCACACTTGCATAAGTAGTAATGCATCAGTCGTAAAGGAAATCCTCTACAGAATGAGAGTCCTTCCACTTTCCGTCGTTGTCACTCGTAAACTAATTTAATATCATGACACACACTTACGTAAAGTCTCACCGAAAATATGTTTTCACAAATAACCCCTCCTCGCACTAAGCAGTAAGAACACACACACATGATGTAGGTACCACACACCACCAAGGCGGTGTTCTTTTTATAACCAGGCTAAGGCCAAAATAATAAATTGCCAGGGTATCGCAGCATAAATTTCATATTTTTCATGACTTTCATTTCCTGGCAGAGCCACCGCAAAACATAAATAATCCAGATAAGTCATTCTGAGAACGTTCACTGGTGTACCCGCGCGTCAGGACGACTTAATTTCATTTTGTTAAGGAAATTTTAAGGGATTATATGTTTTGGTTCGTCCTCGACATTCAGCTCACTTTATGTGGGTCATTACACATTCCAAAGCCTCGAGGAGCATATGTTCATCGCTGTAAGTCGCCTCACATGTGACCTGACCTAATGCATATAATCACCATCATTAAAATTAAATACTAGGCGTCGGTCGTGTCAGAAGCAATCCTTTTGCTGCTCTGCTCCCATATGGGAAGAAAGGATAACATAACTTGTCCAATTTTAATAATAGAAAATTCCAAGAAATCGGAGAGCTGGTATGGTAAATTCAATTAGATGCTCTTGGCTGTGCTTGTGCAAGATGCTGGTGCTGGTGCTGGTTCGGTATCCTGCCAAAAATTGTCTGTCTTGTGTCGTAAGATAGTACGTAAAGGAAGGAAGGCGGACAGGGCGGGGGAAGGACAATCAAATTAAGCTGCGGAAAATTGCCGAATTTTCCGAAAATTGGTTTGGATGACAGAGCTCTCTGCTGGAGTAAAACACAATTGGACAATCATATTGGATTAGGCGAGGACTGTGAATGGAATACGAAAGTGTTTTCCTTTGGACTGTCGTACTGTGGTACTTAGTCGGTTTCAGGACATGGAGGAGTTGATTTTTGTCATTGCTTGTGAGTTATGAGTTGATCTTTTGGGAGATTCTTTCGAAAGAGAATCATTATTTGCATTAGGGATGGACTTCAAGTTGAGTTTTATTAACTCAGAGGACATTTCAAAGGCGAGTTGAATTTCAAGTAATTTGGGGGAAGTCCTGTCGCATGCGTCTATTATCCTGAGAGACTGTTCCATGTACCATGAATGGAGTTGCTATCATATAACTCTATCCCGAAGGAGTACTTTACCATAAAGTAACAAGTACATCTAAGTACATGCTGAAGACTAGTACAAGCTTGAATATTTAGAACCGCAAAGATTTAGGAGCATGAGAATGACAATAAAACGAAACGAACTGAGTGAAATGCTATGAGTCAGATACCTGAAAACCAGATCTGAATCTACTCTCTCGTGGTAGAATGGAAGCCTGATTTTCTGATTCTGTGCATCCTGAGCACATTCGAGCTCAACTGAGGCCTCGCCAAGTGACTGGGAAATAGAGAATTTTTCAGTCCAAAAATGTATGAAAAAATGGGCTACACTGACGCCTCCCAGCCAGATATGCCCATCCTGAATCTGCTTTCCCGTGGCAGAATGAAAGCCTTATTTTCTGATTCTGTGCATCCTGAGCACATATGAGTCCAACTGAGGCCTCGCCAAGTGACTGGGAAAGAGAGCATTTTTCAGTCCAAAAATGTATGAAAAAATGGGCTACACTGACGCCTCCCAGCCAGATATGCCCATCCTGAATCTGCTTTCCCGTGGCAGAATGAAAGCCTTATTTTCTGATTCTGTGCATCCTGAGCACATATGAGTCCAACTGAGGCCTCGCCAAGTGACTGGGAAAGAGAGCATTTTTCAGTCCAAAAATGTATGAAAAATGGGCTACACTGACGCCTCCGAGCCAGATACGGACATCCTGAATCTGCTTTCCCGTGACAGAATGAAAGACTGATTTTCTGATTCTGTGCATCCTGAGCACATATGAGTCCAACTGAGGCCTCGCCAAGTGACTGGGAAAGAGAGCATTTTTCAGTCCAAAAATGTATGAAAAAATGGGCTACACTGACGCCTCCCAGCCAGATATGCCCATCCTGAATCTGCTTTCCCGTGGCAGAATGAAAGCCTTATTTTCTGATTCTGTGCATCCTGAGCACATATGAGTCCAACTGAGGCCTCGCCAAGTGACTGGGAAAGAGAGCATTTTTCAGTCCAAAAATGTATGAAAAAATGGGCTACACTGACGCCTCCCAGCCAGATACGCACATCCTGAATCTGCTTTCCCGTGGCAGAACGAAAGCCTTATTTTCTGATTCTGTGCATCGTAGGAACAAACGATCTTACTGGATCTCTCACCGCTTCTGTAATTGTTGTCTGGTCTTATCAGTCCAGGATGAGGATTGCGCGGCCTGAAAGACCGGAACAATCAACTTAATACATCCTAGAAAGTGTGCTTGCATTAAAAGCTTTAAAGGCTCTACGGAAGAGTTCGTCCAAATCAATGCCGTTTTGTCGACAAAGTGATACTTGGACAGGATCTCAGTCTGAGAGAGTCCTTCATAGTCTCAATGTACTGACAGTAGTCTGTCCGGGTCGAGGTTTTGTTAATGGATATCTTTTATTCTTCAAGATAATCCTTACATGGTTCTCAAAACTTGTGATGGAAAGAGACAATGAAGGTCTCTCCAGTGATCCTCGTAAGATTAGATGGATCTTCCTTCCCAAAGAACTCTATTGATGATCAAGGTGAATAAGTCGGTAACTATTCTTCCAACTACCATGGTGTACATGTCTAGCAACCTTCCATCCAAAATTTCTTTTGGATATAATACCGTCGAATCCTTCTTCGTAGACAGCGAAGGATTCGCTGGCGTATACTTGCTATTTTAATTACCAAATTTTCGATGCCTTATTGTACTCCTCCCCGGCCCTATTGCTGGCTCCTGTGCAGCACAAGCAAGTTCCATTAATCCCTTGTGCAAGCTTGACGAAAACTACTGTCAAACATAATGAATTTTAATAGCACCTCTTAACAGTGTCCTGGCAGAACTCCACCGTGCTTGCTATCTAGTGAATAATGAATTTCCATCTAAAGGGCAGGTGCTAGTAATACGTTCCTTTTATGAAAAAAAAAAAACAAAAAAAGAAAAATCTAAAATTCTTAATGTTTGCAACACCTTCAGAGTGCATCCTGCGCTGTGCACAGGCACTTCTTGCTCCTTTTCAATTTCCCCAAAGGAACCTATTTTCAATTCTCGAACCCTTTTTCCGCATCGTCCTCCCTTCATCGGGAAAACATTGTTCATTGCGCGGTGAATGGGTTTATACCTCAGCGGTGCGATAAGGATCCACTGTTGATGCTGATGAGGACATCTTTATGTGCGATGTTACTTTTAAGAATGTCATTTCAGTTTCAGTGGTTTTCGTTTTTTGGTATCGTTCCCGGTTCTTGTTCGCGTGTCGTGTTGTTGGCGTTGTTTTAGAAAGTGACACACACCCGAATGGGGTTGACATTTTGTTTGTTCTCTCCTGCAGGATGGGATCCGATGAGCGGGGCGGGAATCTAAAGGAAAAATCTTGATTGTGATGCGGCAGGATGGGTATCGCGCATTGTGATTACTTTTAATAAGGAATGTCATCAGCAGTATGCCGTGTTCGCGATATTTGTGGTAGGATTGTGGTAAGTTTTTTTTTTGTCCTTTTTTTTTTTAATTAAGGATGATGCTCAAAGATTTCTTTTGTTTTTTTTTTTTTTGTTAGAAGCGGCTGGAGGTGATACTGATTGTGTTGTATTTTTCTGAAGATGGCTTTCAGGACGATGTTCCTTTTGATTAAAATGTTTTGATTGTGAATTTTGAGTTCTGGTTGTCTATTGAGATGGGAGAAGTGGTTGTTTCTGTTCTTTGAACTGCGAAAGGTAGGAAGTAATAAGACATTTTCTTTCATGTCGGTATTCAATTCAAAGGAACCCCTTTAGCCTGCGGCATGTTAGAAAGGATCTGAGGAAGGATATTGAAAGGCACTTGGACTGGACATGCAATTATCTGTAGTTTGAAGGGGGTGAAGGTGCAGGACAGTGACTTATTGCTTCTAGAGGAGGCTGTGGCAGGAATTTGTGCCCATGGTTATGTTAAATGTTAAAAGTCTTGGGATACAAAGTGAAGTTGATAGCAGAGACCATGTTTGTGAATTTGTGTTTGGTTTTATCGACGAAGGCATGGTGCTCCAAATTTTTAAGAGAACATGGTTCATGGAATCCACACACAATGTCTTAGACAGAACTTCCTTCCACTTATGATGCCGTAGTCTTGACATGTGTGACTAGTTTGTCTACAGTTCCTTTCAAAACTGGAAAGAGACACGAAAACGTGTCAACAAGCGAGAAGTCTTGAAGCTGATGTTCACTCAAAAACCAATGAAGACAGGAACTAAATTAGGTCCTTTGCTCTTTTCAAAAATGGAAATCTCTCAGAAATGCTAGAGAAATGCCACCACTACATACTGCCTTCTAATCTCAGCAAACTCTGAACATTCCTGGTAGTTTGTTACTTCAAGCATCCTGTCATCTATGATTATTTGATTTTTGAAGCTAAGTTTCGGTCCTAAAATGTCCTTTTTCCTCACTGTAGCTGTTTTATTGAATATCTTCTCAGAATTTGGATGAAAAATTCTGTGAATCTAGCCTGGAATTGCTAGATTTTTCAAGGATTGAGTTTACGGCATAGTCTACCTTAAGGAATGGCAGACTACAATACCCAAGATGGTCAAGTTCAGTCGTATAGGCAGTCGTAGGACATGCTTTCCTCCAGCCATGAAGATTCGTCGGTGTTCTTCCTTCGTGTTGATAGTCACAGTTTCTCTAAATATTTCCTCCGCGGAACTTGATTGTTTCTACATATCTAGGAACCATGGACCACATTTTGTGCCGAAAAATTTTTTAAGAGCAATTTTCTTGTATAGTTGAGCCCCGATGAGCCTTACGAGTGAATTAATCTTATTTACTGACCTGCTAAGCTACTCCCAATGTACTTAAAAGAAGGTACCCTGACCAGATGCTGGCAGGAACTCTAAAAATCGTCGCTTGAACATGCCTTCAGCTACTGGTGAACATGTACATGTAGCTTCCTCTGGGACAGGATTTTCCATAAGAACTGGAAGAATCAATACTTGAGTTTGAGTTTGTAGATAGGATATTCGAAATCAGTCTACAAACCACTGCGGATGTTGGACATAGCAAGGAGACTTCTGGAGAAAATGCTAAAACCACTCCTCGCAACAGAAATCCAGAACACCAGCGGCCTGTTTGAAAGTCAGCATGGAATCAGGAAAATAATTAACGTAGTCCAAGCGGCTCTGACAATTTTAGACGTGAGTAATGGCTTGAACTCAACCAAGTGGGAAGACACTAAGGACAACCTAAGAGCTTGCAGGTTGATGTATGACGTTATAGATGGATCTCGCAGAAAGGAAATTACAGAAGCATTTCGAGTCTCAGTATTGGGACGTGACTTATGAAACAGTGGCTCAAAGGTACCTAGTAGAATGCGCAAACCAAATCGGTTTGATGATCTCGGGAAGCACCACAGAGGACACAGGAAAATGACTCAGTCAAGTCACGGACTGAGCTAAAGACGGAGAAGTCGGAGATCGTTCTCCTAACCAGAAATCGAATTGAGCAAGATCTGATAAGCAGTAGAAATGGAGACCTTAAATCTACCTTCTGACAACAGACCAAGTCTAGATCCAATCGCAGAGGGATTAGACGGTGACAGTGCCGTTCAGCATGACCATGGCAAACGTTAGAGTAAACGAAGACGCACCAACGGAATCACTCAATCACTCCTGTATGGAATATGGCTAGATGTCCTTAAACAAGAGAGTTACAGGAAGTAGGTGACAGCAGTATAGAGGGTGTGTACACGATATGATTTGTACACTCCAAGAGACCGAGAACCTCTTTATAGTGAATGATGTATTTTTCGCCTTCCATTGAGAAAAAGAGGTCCTTTAACTTTACTGCTTTGGCTCTTCTATCTAAGTTAACATGAAACAACACTTATGGCTTTGTCAGGGTAATACAATCATTTGATGCCCTTGAGGAGCTTTAAATCTGATCATATCTAGAGGGTAGCTCCAATTCGGTGACAAAATTTTCTTCACTGAAACGACAGTATTTCTTGACTCGATCATGCTAGTTGCCCAAACCTTTGTAAATCATTTGTGTTTCACATGTCCTTGTCTCGCCAACTGCCCTTGTCCGAGACATGGCTATATAGACCTATATTTCCTAATTTTTGCTCCCAAGACTGCTTTTATCGTACAACCTTGAGGATGCTGACACTATCCGTGTAAAATTGCTAAGCTAGCGTAAGAACACCTCGATCTACATTAGAATGAGTTGTAAGGACCAACAGACGTTTCTCTACCTCCGCTTAAGGGACAAACCTAGGAATCTTGAATTTGTTACAAAAACATATCGTTCTTCGTAATAAGTAAAGGATTGTCTGAAAAAAAAAAAACAATCAGCTCCAACCTCGAATCAAAGATTACTAAGCCGTACTTCAATGAGGGCTATGTTGTGGCTTCTAATACTCAACTATTTTCAAATCCTCGAATACTGTTTGCCCTTCATCCGGACTCTAGTCCTTTTAATCTGGTCTATTCGGTGGAGGGCATGGCAATCATTTTCTGTTCTTTCTCTTCGATTTCTAGGTTTAGGTGATGACATACACTTCAAAGTTGATAGGTGGGCTCTGTCTATGTAAACAGCCCTTCTGCTGATTGCCTCAATACTTGTCAGTCTACCACCTACGAATTGCCCCTTTACATCATTCCTAGAACTACCAAAGCCTAGTGATTAAAGCCACCCACACCGTGTATCAGTAATGAAATTCAAAGGTCCTGCTGCTATAGCCAAACAATCTCCGATGACTCGTTAAAGCACCACCGACAATTTCAGTTTAGTACCACGTCATGTGCCATCCTAAGCCAGCCTCACTGTGCATATGCATGTTTTATGAACTTCCCCCCCAAAGTTACAAAAAAATTTGATTAACCAAAAAGTCAATCCAAAGGGGGAGCCCCCCACGATGGACACATAAAATAAAACGAAAAAAAAAGTAAAATAATTTTAGTGCTTATGAAAATCTCTCGTCCTTTATGATCACCATAAAACTCCAAGACTCTAAAACGGACATGCCCAATGGCAGCGTTTCAGCTTCTTAACAGATGTCACAGGAAAGCAATAAACGCGCGAAACAAATAAATACTACATCACCAACACATCATCCTCCAGCCAGCGGGGTCCTTGCGAGGCGAAAAGCCAAAGGAGAGACTCTCCTCCAAAACCATAAACAACCTTACAAACGCCATCGGCAAAAAAACATTCCATCTTCGCGCGAACAAATTTCAATTGAAAGTCTAGATCCGTATCTGGGGCGTGTCAAAGCACCGGAAGGATGCCAGGACATTGTAACTACAGGATAGGGCGGATACACAAAACACCATGTGTAGGTGTGTTAACTGAAAACTAGAAACGTATTCGTAAGCCATCACCTCCTCGCCGATAGCGTTAGAACAAATAAATAAATTTAAATGCCTTTCGTGCCGATATATCCTGTTGACATCCTTGTCCCCATTCACAATTCAATCCACAATCCGAACCATCGATAGCGAAATTGTATTGAATTTTACCCTCATTTCTTGGCGCTGATAGCTGTGGTCGTATGCTGTGGTGCCAGGATAAAGATCTCTCCTCAGCTGCGCTAAGAAGGCATCTCTCTCGTCCTTTGAGAGATTTTCTTCGACGATTTTGTGCTTTGTTTTTTGTCCTCTATTTGTTTTTTGTGTTTAGAGAGGAGAAAAAAAATACATATATATTCGACAGCAGCGGTTTTTTTTTTTTTTGCTTTGGGACGGATAAGTATTCCATTAACCCAGTTACTCGAATTTCGGTTTATTTTGTTGGTTAGGCAAGTGCGGCAAAAGCAAATACTATATACAATCCGTGGAATGAGGAGATGAAGAAAGAAAGAAAAGGATTTCGCACTAATCCTCCACCTCCAGGAAGCGAGGAGGAAAGAAGTATGGCAAATGTTGTGCTATCTGGAAACTGGAGCGGATTGTGGTTTGTTTTTCACGTTGTCTATCGTCAGAGGATTTAAGTGGTTGGAAATCCTTTAAAGTCAATTCAAACGTTTCTAACTGAAAGAAATTGGAAAAATGTCGAGTCTGACAAACCGTAGGAATTCTTCACGTGGAAACTGTTGAGCGATCAGTGGCGCAGAAAACTGAGCTTCCTTGTGGCTTGACAAATATTTTTTTTTTTTTTTTTTTTAAAAAAAGCCGATTGCTGTGCAAACAACTTGGGTGTAAGGAATAACTATTAGTTTTGACATCTGCTTACTGAAGTACACCGGTACTGTACTTCATGTAGAGTTTTCGAGGCTTGTCGAGGTCACGAGTCATGTTGAGGATTGCAGAACTTAGAGAGACATGTCATCTTGTCCCACAGTCGTTGAATGGGTTATTCGTTTATAAGAAGTCAAAGGATAATTGAGTCGAACCGTAAGGCCCTTTGAAGGAAGCGAAAAATCGCTACGTTGTTGGTGAAATCTCTAAGATCCTATTGACTGCGACTGTACGCTGACTAAGAGCGTGCATCCTGGATTGCTTCAATTCTAAAGATGGGACACACTATGCATATAGTTCGGGAGAGGATTATGGACTCTACAGCGGAAAAAAGGGGCAGCAAACGAAGAGTATTGAGCCAGAAGAAGGGAAGACAAAATGATCCGGCAAACAAAAAAAAAGGACGTACGTGGTCCCCTAACTCAACAATATCAAAGAATCCCCACATAGGAACAAGCAACCCAAGCAACTGGGGGCTGGCTTTAAGCAGGAAATATAGATCCTTCGAAACAGTGAAGGAATCCAAGAAGACCATTTCCAGCAGCTTAGTGTTCATCGTGTAGTGAGAGTCATAGACGAAGAAGGGAACCCCCATCCAATCAATGAAGAAGCCTTCCCCCTTTCAGTTTAGCAAAAGTTGGCTCAACTACCAAAAAGCTAAAGAACAGCAACCCCGTGGGGTCTAATGGCCTACCAGTGGAAGTTGAAATACATTGTGGTGATGTTTTGCTAGGCTATGTCCACTAAATCATCAACCAAGTTTGGGTAGTTGGAGCCTTGCCCGATGACTGGACTATCGAGGCATATGCGTAATTAATTTCTGAAGACAGTATGGAACACATTACCAGATTGCCGATCGTGAAAGAGGAATGAATTTTAAGTTGTGACTCACCATCTTTTCGTGAACTTCAGAACCACATATGATAGGATTCATTCGATGAAGGAATTCGAATCCTGTTCTGCAGCGTAATGCTGGAAAATACGAGATGGAATCTGCACTTCACAAAACTATTTCACCAAGGAGATGCTCTGTCGTGTAGTTTCTTCCATCTTGTGCAATCATGTCCTTCCACCTATCACACAGATAGTCCAGTGTCTAGGACATCTTAGCTACATCATAGCTACCATGATAAGGTTTTCAATTCTTTCACAGTGCGACCTGGAAGTGAGACTGTAGACCCAGCTTTTAGAACTCTGTCGGTTTGATATAAATCACAAGTATTTCTGGACCTGGTTCGCTTCCTGATTTTGGTTTTTCGGGGGTGTTTTGCCTCAAAGTTAAAATTCCAGCATTTAGGGAACGATTAAGGTCTGAGAAGAAGCCAAAAGGTTTTTCAGCTGCTAGAACGGACTGATTTTTTACACGAAGCTCTAAATAGTTTTAAAGGGGTCCAGGATAACGTCATTCAGTGTGAAGTAGGATCAGGTTGCCTTCTTAGACCAGGAAGACAGAGTTCGGTACGAGAAATTGGCAGGACGAGTTTGACTGGGATGTCAAACAAGACATTGTATACCTAAATGGCGTCCTTTAGATCGACGAAGACGTGATGGTTATTGATTTCTTCGACTAAGAGTTGATGATAGAGCACTACAATGGACTACGTGTTTCAAGATCTTCCACATGCGGCTTAAAGGATAACTTTTCATAGAGATCTTGCTGATCTATCCACCTCCTCTTACTTACCTCATTTAGGTCAGGTGGACGAAAATTGTTCTTCTGTTTGAAATTAAATTTCCTTTTCATAACATCAGCATCGTACACGTCTCTGAAGGATGATATATCCTATCTGCGCTTTTCTCAAACTTTTGAATCGTACTCCAGAAAGGATAAGACCTTCTTTTCGACGTCTTTAAGTTAAGACTTTCGCAGGCACTCAATCACCTCGAAGTAAGAGCTAGATGTCCAAACCTGTCACTTACATCCTCGATAAAACTACCACTTACATACATGCACTATTGACATTGCACAGACTTCAATAGTTTGACATCCCTGCCATATGTTGCAACCCATCATGCAACTGACACTCCACCACCACCACCACCACTGCGAACGACGTGCCAGTAAACTCAATCTTTCGCAAAAATCAAACAACAAAAAAAAATTTGAGGAGCTCCTTGAAAAATGAATTTCAACACTTAAAACCCTCTGAATGAAAACTTCACTCACAGATGCCTTCCCAGCACCGAGCATCCCTTTTCGAGTTCTGACATCCTTTTGTATCAGCGAACCAGATGCAGTCCTGCGCACAATCATCAAAGTTCATCCGCCACGCACACAGCACAGCATGCACCTTTCCATTCACTGGAATGTTGTGTGTACTATAACTCAGAGGATGAGTCCAATCCTGACTAATCCACGAGTCCGAAAATTCCATCACTATGTCCTTCCTCAATGGTGCGTTGCGAAAGCCCCCCTTCCTCTGAATCTGAAATCCTTATTATGTGACTCGGCGATCGATAACACCACTTGGGCGGTTGTATGCCGACACCATGCAGCTCTCACAGGACACCAGGTGCATGGTTACACACACTGACGGTGCCCGGTTGGACATGAATTGAATCCACGAACGATGGTGCACCATACGGGAGCGGGTGCACAGCCTGGCATTCTACTAGGCGAGCAAAATTGATCAATGGACTCTCGACTGAGTTTGGCTCTGCCAAACACCAACACACACTTGAGGGTAGCGTTCAGAATGCTGACCACCCCGACATGATGGGAATCCATTCGTCGTAGTACTACAACTGTCATGGTAGTACACGATTGTATTGGATGGAGGAGGGGGCTTACTACTATCTGGGGATGAACAGAGGCTAAGGGTGCGTCATCTGACGTTGATGGGCGCACACGACAACCCATACATGAGAGACTACATGCCATTTGGTGTTTTGGGGTGCCACACGGAGCACTCTGTTCACATGTTGCGCATCCGGCGAACAGGACGACATCCGTAATCGATATTCCCACCTACGGGCGATATGCGTCGCCATGCATTGCTAATGCTAATGATTTCGATTCGAATAGCCGCTCCCACTGCTGTGCGTGTAGGTGGTAAATTAACAATTATAAAATTAGTGACAGAAATTTGATTAATCTCTCAATTGAATAATCGACGCTTGCCGCTGGTGGAGCGGAGTGAATACAATTGCTGATGGGATTAAGAATAAACCAAAACCAATGGAGAGTCGGCTGGAATCGCTGATGGCTCGCGCGCTGTTTTCAGATGAGATTATCCTTGATTGAGTTTGGGGTTGGAGTGGTTTGCTTACTTTTTGGATCGGGATTTCCAAAGCCTATTTAAAGGAGTTTTTTTGTGTTCAGCATTACTGTGGTCGTTTCCTGTGTTTACGGAAGGGATTATGGTGGCAGTTTGCTTTTAATGCAACTTTGTCAAAGGACATTCTCGTTTTTGAACGTTTTTTTCCATAATTTCTTCTGAAAAAGCGATGAAGGCAACCACACCGGACCGGACCGGACCGGACCATTAGGGAGACTCCCATAGAATTTAGGATCGGAATATATTATGATTTCGAGCAACCAATTATTTCGCTAAGAGAGAAAGGATTAAAGTCGCTAAAAGGAAATTGTTGAAAAATTCACTGCACGAAGACTTTTTTGTGAAACGTTCATCGCCACCAAAGGACTTAAGTTCTTTAAAGTTATAAACCCAGGAGGAAAGGGAATAGGAAGGAAAGAAGTTGAAAGGAAAAGGAAGGGGATTAGGTGACGTTACGTGTTGATTGTAAGCCTTTTCAAATTATAAATTGTTGGAAACGTTAAAAAGGGGAATTTTCTGACTGGAAAAAGGTTTTAAGGGATTACTTACTTACTTAGCGGGCTACAGACCCATGAAGAGTCTCTGACTGAGACACGACAGCCTTTCACTTCTGTCGATCTCGGGCAGGTTGCTCTTAGTTGTCCAAATCAAGCGCTGTGGCATACGTGATAGCTTGATCCTTAAAATGGAAATTCGGTCTGGCATTGTCGAACCTGGGAAGTGTGATTCGAAAATGCTCATTGTTGGAGCAATAGTGTCCATTCGCTCGATGTACCCGAGACAGTGTAGTAGACGTGCTTTTGCTTTTAGGACTACATCCATTTCGACGAAGAATTTTCCTCCCGAAAGTGGTCAAACTTTGCTCCAGCACTCGACTCCTTATATCAGAAATGGAAGGGCCGAAGTTTTGAACCCATTTATTTCGCCACACCGTTGTACCACTGAATCCCTAAAGTAAGTCTGTGTGGAGTTGATATTTACTCCGAGGTTGGTGAACACCTATCAGGGACGATTTGTCCTAGATGTTCGATCGACGTTTCCTTGTTTGTTGACAACAGCTACTTGGTTTTGAACTCATTTACCTCTAAACCAACTCTTTTCGCCTGTTATTCAACTGTAAGCGTTCTATAAAGGAACGCTTGGAGCAATCATGATGTCGATGTTGTTTACGTATCCCAGCAACTGAGTGTGTTTCCACCTGCCCTGTGAACTATCTGTCCGCCACAGGATTCAAGAAATCACACGAAAGCGCATCTCCTTGTCGAAATCTGGTACATGTTTGGAATATTTCAGAGGCACACTTGTCATACTGTCATATGTGGCTTTGAAGTCCATGAAGAGACGGTAGGTCTCGACTTGAAATTCGATGCACTTTTCCAGAATTTGTCGATCTACCGGGTCGGGAACCACACTGATACAGGACGATAGGTGTGGGAAAGAAAGGTTTCATACGTTCACACAATACGTTGGACAGGATCGACATGGGATCTCCTTTTTTGAAGATTTGGGGCATATAGAGCTGATAGTCCAGTCATCGGGCATTAGTTCATTCATCCATACTTGGTTCATCTCTTTCTGCTTCTCTGTTTCCACGCGTAACATAGTGGATGGCCCCCATAGCACTTGGATGTGGAAGAAGTCCATCAAGTAGAGATACCCAATGAAATGGTTGACTTTTTGAAGCAATTCCTCCTGAAGATAACATGTGGTTTTGACCATTGACGATGGCTTTGATTACATGAAGTGAAGCTGATGTCACAGCTTAGATCCAATTGCTCCGGCCATGAGCCATTTTCAGGAGAGCTACTAAGAACTAGAGAAGTCTTGGAAAAAGAGGAATAGTTTCCTCTCAAAATGGTAGTTTCTGGTTGAATCTGGACTACATGAAGAAGATGGTGAACGGCTCCAAACAATGTCGTTACCATCCAACAGATGTGACTACAGCCAAAGGTGAAAGAAGAACAAGAATTAGTCCATGGCAAGAGCGGCCTTCCTGAACCTCGTTAAAAGATACTTTTTAGAGATCTAGGTATGTAGTTTTGCTAAGACTGTGGTAGTCTGCGTCCATCATTTGGATGTGAACTGTGAGGACACAAATGAAGGGGAGCAGCTGTCTATTGAGTTATAGGAGTTCTCTGAAACACGACACGAGGAGAGTCCACTCCAAATATGAGCTATGAATCGGAAGTCCAACGGGTCGAGCCCGAGCTTGGTTTCAAGGACGATAGTAGGAGTTGTTCTTATTACGCTAGTAGTCCTTTGTATACGACAGGCGTTGGACTCTTGTGGAAGTGCTCAGAGTGTACATCCAGTGGGTAGTGGCATCCCATTTTATATCGGAAACTCAGCAGCAAGCATAATAACCTATTCAGGCTCCTTCGTGCATTGTAGTACGTTGTTCTTCTAGTGGGCTTGATGCAACGCACAAGAAAAAGGCCAGAGACATCAAATGTGGCATGTGGCACCGTTCATACCTAAATTCATTCAGATAGAGAGGTGGATCCTGAGTGACTCCACATACAACCAGCACTTGGAGCAAAAAGTGGCATTACTAGCCAAATGGTGCTATCCATAGCAACAAAATGGACTTTTATTGGTCTAAATGTATCTAAAGCTAAACCCATGGGCCAATGACCCTTTCCGAGGACCCAAGGCAATGCCATTTCATGAATAACTTTGGGTCTGATTAGCTTGTCAAAGTCAAACCAGACATTAGCCAGAAAAAAGTTGGACATTCCAATTAGAAAGTTCGGTAACAACTTGAAGGTCTAACCCTACTGGCTCCCAACTGTCGGGAGCATGCATTTTTCAACAAATAAACTTGCAATGCATCATGTTCCATTCGCTTGAAAGGACATTTTTAAGTTAAGCCCTACCACCCACTGCCACAGTCGGCGCGCCGTTAAAACAAACAAATTATAAACTTCCTTCAAACTTTCGAAGGTATCTCCGTTGATTAATTGTTTATGTTTTAAGAACTGACCTACATTCGTAATTAGCATATGCACACCGTACACATAAACAAGCACACCAGCACACCAGCACCATCAAGGAAACCTCTCAGCTCTATGGCAACTGGAATCGAAGCTATTGAGCCTACAGCCCAGTATTTGGAAGACTTCTCGGTTCGTGCGCTTTAATAGTTCGAAGGAAACTAGGTTGCCGAAGTTCCTTTTCCTTTCGCCTTGTTATTTTTATTTGTTCTACCAGTGTGCTGCTATACAAGGAAGCGACCTTCGTGTTGTAAGCAGCGAACATGTGCTCTGGCGGGCGGGGCGGGTATATTTATAGCAGGCACACTACGCGAGTGATGTACTCCGGGACAGAATAGAACGAAAATCGAATTAGTCCTTACGTGACATCTGCTTCGCGAAGAGTTAACAAGAAACAGCTGGCGCTGGTGTAAAAGAAAAATGAATTCGAAGCCAAATTGCAACGAGAACAGCAATCCGGTCAAAGGACATCAGTCGCCACAGCGTGACCCCAGAGATGGTCCTTACTGCAGTCGCAAGTCTTGGATATCGGTGGAGCGTATGAACAGTCTACGCAAGCAGGCGCAGGAGGCTGTCCACTCGAATAAGACGTTCACCATTCGGGGGTGTTTCAACTCGGTCCGGAATGCACTGACCTCACGTGGGTGGGTCGAGAAGCTGGACGTGCACAGGAAGCACGTGCCATCGGGGACGTGTCAAGTGACATACGAGGATCTGGCGCAGAGCCTGCCCAAGCGAAAGTTCAGTGAGTCTCACCGACAATACATACTCAAGTGTGAGCGGAATATCACGTCGCGGTTTCTGGAGCACGTTCCCATAGACTTTCTGTGGACCGCGAGGAAGGAGAAGTGCGACTACATAGACCTGGCAAGGAACTCCCAGATGACCATAAACAAAATTCACGGAGTCCCCTTCACATCGAAGGAGGGCCTCTGCAGCAATCTGAAGGACTTTCATTGGTTCTACGAAGAGGGTATTTCGGAACTTTTCTTCCCTCGATGCTACAACGCCTGGAGTCCCGAGGAGTTGGCAGAGTTTATCGAGAACTTCAAAATCACTGCCTGCATTTCGTTCATCAAATGGCTGGTGGATAAGTTCACCGAGGGTGGATTCGATGCGGTTTTCTCGCCCACGGGGAAGATTCCATTCAGCTCGATTGAGTTCGCCTTCAAGAGGTGCAATGAGTTTGTGGATACGTGCAACCACCAGGATATTGATTGCAATGAGTCGCCACACGTTTGGGAATACGACTGGGATGCGTTTTTGACGCAACAGCACATGATGGCCAATCAAAATGCACGCATTCTCTCCGATCCGCAGAGGTTGGTGGAGAATCTCATCAAGACTGCCCGCGTTATCCTGGAAAACGTGAAAGAGAACTGGCCGCAGTACTATCTGGATGGATACCAGAATATCTGGATTATAAAACCAGCCAACAAGTGTCGTGGAAGGGGTATTCAGCTGATGGATAATTTGAAAAAGATTTTGGGTGTCATAAATCCTTCGGTGGCTTCGAAGAGCCGTTTTGTTATACAGAAATACATTGGTAAGTCTGTGTAGTGTTGTGGTGCGTGCATGTGGAGATGAATGTGTTCTGCCGTTTGAGGACATTAATTGTTATTATGGCATTAGCGTGTGCCATCGGGAAAAAAGGGTTAACAAGTCACCATTTACGCCATGTTGTGAACGCTGGCAGGGGGCAAAGGTCACAGCGATAAGTACGAAGGATTTGTGTATGGCACTTTCTGTGGTTGACAAGGCTTATGTGCACGCAATGTGGTGTCCTTGAAGTGAGACTGTGTGGTGTATGTTTTCGTGTGTTACGTTGGTTTTTCAAGTCATATGGATGCGATGTAGGTCAGGACTAGGATACTACTTGCGAATACCTGGGTAGAGATTCTACTTAACGGGCGCCCGACCCGTAAAGAGTCCCTGCCTGAGAAAGAGATTCTACACAGTGAGAGAAGGTACCAGAATGAGGAATAATCCCAAGGATAATCCACTTCTGTTGAGGTGGTTAAGCACTGAAAGTTGCCTGTCTTCATCTCAGTTTCTCTACTTCGCTTAGCAGGTCGTGTTCTAACTCACTTAGTTTGCTCCAAGAGTTCGTTGAAATACGCAAGCATCCTTGAGTCTAGAGGAGTGAACATAGTCTTATCCCTTAGCTTGATTGCTGTCTTGGTATGGCGTGTCCTTCACTCTATAAAGCCCAGTCTTCTATTTCCAGCTTTCACAGGGAGATATTTCCTTAATCCTGACTAATACGCCTCGTGCAATATTTTTCGTTTCAGAAAGACCACTTATCATCCACAATACCAAGTTCGACATACGTCAATGGTTTCTAGTAACCAATGTCCAGCCCCTAGTCCTGTGGATGTACAAAGAGAGCTACGTGCGATTCAGCTCCCAGGAATACAGTCTCAGCAATCACCACGAATCGGTGCACTTGACCAACCACGCGATTCAGAAGAAGTACACCAACGGCAAACGGGACAAACGTCTGCCCACAGAAAACATGTGGGACTGCTACTCCTTTCAGGCATACCTTCGTCAAATTGGCAAGCACGAGATGTGGTCCGAGAGAATTTATCCTGGAATGCGTAAAGCAATCATTGGTACAGTACTGGCCTCCCAGGACAACATGGAAAGACGTCAGAACACGTTCGAAGTTTTTGGTGCTGACTTCATGATTTGTGAGAACTTCTATCCATGGCTCATTGAAGTCAATTCCAGTCCGGACTTTGGGGCAACGACAAGCGTTACGGCAAGGATGTGTCCACAGTGCTTAGAGGATGTAGTTAGAGGTAAGGCTTGACACAAAAACATCTTGAAAAACTAATAATTCTTTGCCTGCTTTCAGTTGTGATCGATCGAAAGCAGGTGCCCAAGGCCGACACCGGTAATTTTGAGCTGATTTACCGGCAATCCATTCCACCATCCCCAGCGTATATGGGACTGAATCTGTTCATAAAGGGCAAGCAGCTGCTACCAAAAACCGTGTTTCAGCAACAACGAATCCGAAAGGAACGAGCTGCTAGCACAGCGCAATACCGACGGATCTTACAATCCACTGCCACTGTCAATGCTCTGAGTGTCCAGTCGTCGAGTCTTAAGGAAATGCCAACATTCAATGCAACAGAAAATCTGGAAAAGGTGCTTCAGACACGTGGCTCCAAGAAAATTGAAGGAATCCTTTCAATCAGCCCTAGGGACAAACCCTCTGTGTTGAGGGATCACCTACTCTTGAATCCGAAGAGTGCAAGTCCCCCAAAGTCTCAAGGGCAGTTCAGTATCGAAGCCTATAGGAATTCCCTAAGATCTGGACCATTGAACTCCACACAGTCCCCACAGACGCCACGAAAGCGTTCGGTAATCATCAAACTAGCCAGGCAGCGACAAACCGATCTCCAGAAGAACGGTGCTCCGGAGACGGAAACCTTCGATCCGACAAGTTGTTACAACTTTCTAACGTCACCCAAGATAAGTGTGACCACCAAGAAGGATGACGCAACAGGCAAGCCCCGCAAGGGTTCGGCCAAGTTTTCCAAAAAGCACAGGTACCTCAGTACCCACAGCGTTGTGACCAAACGACAGCAAATGGAGTACATTGCTTCCATGAAAGTGGCAGATCGTAATGCTAAGAAAAGGAAGGCTTCACTGGAAGTACCTCTCACCGAGGTAAAGTCCTTTCACGCCGTCGGCAAGGGATTCCTTGCGTGGAAGGCAAAGCACGCAGTAAATCGTAGTGCACCGCAGTTGCTAGGTCTAAAGGCTGAGAGGACTTGCAAGCGATTTTCAGCTCACATCTGTCCAAACACATGATGCTAGACTGGGGGTGATAAAGGATCACAGCTTTTCCTGCCACATTTATGTTAACCTTTGCGTAAGGCTTTGTTAAGTTTGAGAATAGTTTTATTAAATAAAAAATTGTGTTATGTACCTATGTCCTTGTGTCCTTGAAGAGGGACTGGTATATGAATATATGAATCATGCAAATGCAGCTTTTTTGAACCTGAAGAGGCGTTGACAAGCAAAGAAGAGAGATTTAAAAAAAGATAGAGATGACAGACAGAATCTCTTCCAACGAATGACTTTAGAAGCCCCTTGTACCTCTAATGCAGAGGACAGGAGAATAGCAAAACTTAAAGGCTCTGCTACAAAACTTTGAGTGACATTTCTGGGAACTTCTAGGCATTCAACTCCTGTCAGGAAGTCTGTTCCGCATAGCGACTACACCGGAAACAAGACGGAATGAGACTCATTATTTCGAAAGCAATCTTTGGTTATGCCACAAGCAAAAATCAGTGGAGTATCCGACTGTTTTTTAAATTTTTTCCTCTGTTTTCTATAGGTGGAGAGATAATGAGGATTCTAGGCAGCAGACCTTTCACAGTCTCACATCTTTAGGTTCAGGAGGTTGACAAATGTGTTGTTCTTCGTGAAAACCAATGAAACTAGAAGATTCTACTTAATCTACTTGGAAGCTGAAAGGTCGTTCAGCACAAGATAATGTTTATTGGACATCCAACAACGAACAGGAACCCTTGCTGATAAAGGAAGAAGGAAAGATCCCATCAGAACTTGTCCAATACTTTTTTAAAATATGAGTACCATTCCTAGCTAAACGCATCATCAGCCGAAAACTTACAAGCCCTTGCCATCTTCTGACTAAACAAGGTTAACTACTTACTTACTTACTTAGGTGGCGCTACAGTCCGGGGTGGACCTGGGCCTCAACCAACAAGCCTCTCCAGTTAGCGCGGTCTTTGGCTAACTGCCTCCAGTTACGCACTCCAAGTTGGTTGAGGTTGTCTTCCACTTGTGCACGCCACCTAAGGCGAGGTCTTCCTCTTCTGCGTTGTCCCTCCGGGATGGATTCGAAGACTCTTCGGGCCGGAGCGCTGATGTCCATTAACAAGGTTAACTAAAGATGTTTAATTAAGTTAGTCGCGGTAACTGTCTTAGAGAAGCCAAGTACTTACTCTCTCCAAACTACCTTCCTAGATTGAGAGATATATTTCCAGCCCCAAAGCTAAGTAGCTTCATCCTACTTCCCATGACTTATTCGTTTTCTTTACCAAGTCGTGGGTCTGGTTTGATTCAATGAATGCCAACACTTTACGGCTTGAACACTGCTCACCCAGTAGTTGGAAGAGGATGGTGTAGCTTTTGTAAAGGCAGTCTCGATGGCTTACCATCTCACCGTCTTAGATCATACCGTGTGAAGTGGTGTTCGAAGATTCTACTTCGGAGCATGCATTTCTGAAGAACGATCACTACTGGAGGCTTCACTGTTGAGTTCATACCGTTTACATAATGCCCGGGGGATTGAAGGGTATAGCCTCCATTTCGTAACAATCTTGGAATGATTTCATCTTCCCTATGAACTTTATGAGGCTGGACAAAGTTCACTGCCCAACCTATACAAGGGTTTTTCGCTACTTTAAACTCTTCGGTTTAATGACAGTCTAATCGTCTCCGGCAGAAGAGACCGGATGTGCAAGGATTAACCATGAAAGGGATAGGATAGTAAATTTAAGGATTTAAGGCTACAAATGGAAAAAAAAAGTTTGGTGGAACCAGAGTAACTTTAAAAAGAAGTCTGTTTATTGTTGAAGAAGATAACTGAATCATTGCCGGTAATGGTTAAATACGCTAAGCCTAACAGATATTCCTTCTAGCACCAGAATAAGCCCACTGAGCGGCTCTTCCTACATTCTCCTAACCTCTAGTCAAACTTTGAGTAAAATAATTGCCTGAGTTCGTCAAAAAGATTCCAGAATACTCCGGAAAGGGACGTTTTAAATAGAGCCTTTCGACTCTTGATTCGACCAAAACGACCAGACCTTAGCTGAAGAAAGACGTCAAGTTTAATTATGTATAACTAGAACTGTGTGATCTGACTCTGTCCCGATCCTCATTCTTTCATTGCTAAGAATCTGGCACAGGTCTGCTGAATACCCTACGGAATTGCCTTAGAGCTTCTTGCACTTTTTTTTGTTTAAGAAGACTTCTTTGATTTGAAGAAAATTCAAACGAACCCCCAAAGACCCTTAAACCAGGCTGCTATCTGGTCTACAGTAACCCATCTCTCCAAACTCTGAATTTAAAAAAAAAAATAAAAATCTCCTGGAACTTCCTCGTTTTCGCTGAAAGTCAGTTGAGGGTTAGAAGACTGATGTTTCAGGAAGGAAAAGAGACTTAAAAGTCTCTCGATCTCGAGGAAGGGCTCTTTCAATACAGAATATGACTGCTGGCGAACCTTTCGGTAGTACGGGAAGTACCGCACCTAGATGTCTCGCTTATAGTGACTCCTAGCAAAGAGGCAGTGGAACCAACGACCAAAGGAAGCACAGATTTCTTAAGAGAGGGATTTAAGTTTGATCATCTACTAAGTCAACTAGAGATTGAAGAAAACTCTATCGTCCGACTAATCTCCCTGCCACTTGTGACCACTAAACTTCATACTGCCTCCACAGCTCGCCTTAAATACCACGCTATGGGCCTACTCTCTATGTGAAACGATACGCGACATCCATCAATCAGCCAAAGTGCCAGCGACTACCGTAAGTCCTCCAAAATTTGCAAGACTCCAAACCAGACGTCCAAAGGTGTCCTTGTCTCAATTACACCATTTAAACGCGACGCATATTTCGTGTCTTACCTAATTCACAGTCTGGCCCATAAAAATACCACTGACAGCCAACTCGCTTATTTGACCGACTTCAGCGCTCCAACTAATTGGTATGCACCACGTCCGATGTAAACACAACAAAAGCGTAAAAGAAAATTGACATTGAAAAGCCCAGCAATGTCCGTAACTGTGAGCATTTGGCCATTTCTTGCAGAGCATTGTGTGCAATCCGAAGGTGTTTGTCGAATCTGAAATATGGGGATTCCCCCACTCGCTGGTGGATTGCCTCAGGTGCTACCAAGGAGCATATGCAATTGTAATCCATTGTGTGTTGTCTAAGCCATGCGGAGGGGGGTAAATAAAAATCAATTCACTTATGTATCTGCACACTGCACACAGTGTATAGAGTATAGCTGGAGTCATAGCCAAGAGACAGGTGACCCATTTCGGTGGTGCAGCAAAGGAAACGTTTGCTGAATGTGAATTTGGCACACGCATCTAGCACCGTGTCGCTGATGGCTGCAATTTAAAATGCATTTGGAAATCTGAATCTGTGTGCTGGCGCGCGAGGGCTTGCGATATGGTTTTGTTGGACACGTTTTGTGAACTGCAATATTGGGGGAGATACTCATACGAGTATCTATGTACGTGTCCTCATTTCGCTCTTGTAGATACTTGCAATGGATTGTGTGTAGTTTTTTTTTTTAAATTAAATTTTAAGTGAAGTAGTTGAAATGTGCACTCATGGCAGACGACCGGAGGAAGCTATTAAATGTGAATTTTCTTTGAAAGCTCAGGATAGGTATGCATCCTCTCTGAATTGCTTTCAAAGAGAAGTACAAATGCATGTGGAGATGTGTTTTCTTCGGGGTTCTGATTGTTTTATGGGGGAAAATTTTGTTAGGAGGATTTTGGAATTCATAAGCAAGGAGGTGCAGTTGTTTTTTATTCAATTTCCATTCATTAAGGACACTAAAAGCTTTGGCTTCACAATTTTCTATGGAATGACATTTGATACGATATGTGGCTGAACCTAGTGAGCACTTTAGTCGGGAAAAGTCTAGTAGTATCCAAACTCGCTTAAATCTTTTAGGTATTCCTGTGAAAAGTGCATATATCAGCCCGGGAGATTGGCTAATCCGATGGAAATCAAGATCCCTATTGACGGCTTAAACAGCCACTCAGGTAGGTAGGTAGGCAGTGGGTGTGACTGCATCTATAGGACTACAATCAGCTTAAGGCAGAGGCAGTTTTCCTCCATTTTCGTCATGAATTCTGGAATTTTTTAGATGGCGTATTGCCAAATTTGCTAAAGTCGTTGATAGGTACTGTTCCGGTGATTGAGTTCAATTGAGATTTGGGCATTCGCAAAGAAAATGTGTCTTTGTGTTGCCACAATCTCTGCAAAGGTCTGACTTGTTGATTCTCATTCTTCTAAATATAATGACGCCTATGAAGAGAATCAGTTGATGTCTATGTAGCGACAGGAGGTCACTTGTTCCTGAGCACATACGAGCTCAACTGAGGTCTCGCCAAGTGAATCAGCCTTCCCGTGGCAGAATGTAAGTCAATTTTTTTGATTCTGTGCACATACGAGCTCAACTAAGGTCTCGCCAAGTGACTGGGAAGGAGAGAATTTTTCAGTGCAAAAACGAATGAAGAAATGGGCTACACTGACCCCTCCGAGCCAGATACGCACATTCTGAATCTGCTTTCCCGTGGCAGAACGAAAGTCAGATTTTCTGATTAAGTGCATCCTAAGCACATATGACCTCAACTGAGGCCTCGCGAAGTGACTGGGAAATAGAGAATTTTTCAGTCCAAAAATGTATGAAGAAATGGGCTACACTGACCCCTCCGAGCCAGATACGCACATCCTGAATCAGCCTTCCCGTGGCAAAATTAAAGTCGGATTTTCTGATTCTGTGAATCCTGATCACATACGAGCTCATCTTAGGCCATGCCATGTGACTGGGAAATAGAGAATTTTTTAGTCCAAAAATGTATGAAGAAATGGGCTACACTGACCCCTCCGAGCCAGATACGCACATCCTGAATCTGTTTTCCCGTGGCAGAATGAAAGTCAGGTTTTCTGATTCTGTGCATCCTGAGCACATCCGAGCTCAACTGAGGCCTCGCCAAGTGACTGGGAAATAGAGAATTTTTCAGTCCAAAAATGTGTGAAGAAATGGGCTACACTGACCCCTCCGAGCCAGATACGCACATCCTGAATCTGTTTTCCCGTGGCAGAATGAAAGTCAGGTTTTATGATTCTGTGCATCCTGAGCACATCCGAGCTCAACTGAGGCCTCGCCAAGTGACTGGGAAATAGAGAATTTTTCAGTCGAAAAATGTATGAAAAAATCGGTTACGTATACGCCACCGAAGCCACTGAAAGTGTAGTCCCTTTCATACAACCCGGCGTTCTGTACCATTTTCTCTCCATCAATGAGAAGGAATAAGTCCTTTTTCACTACTTTATCGACTGCCACACCAAATTCTCGTGGTGCACCAAAGCGTATTCAGTGATTCACTGAAGCAAGTGCATTTTCCTTGCCACAACCTAACAACCTCGCTACTACAAAACTAATTACTACCTCCTGGCAGGATATAAAATCCCCAAAACCCATTCCAACAGTCTCACAGCGCGCATTTATTTACCCAGAACCCAAAAATCCCTTCATACACCTAATACTCCCGAAAAAGGGACCAACTCTACAAACAAGAAATCCTTTTCCACTCCTTGATATCGCACGTCCTGTAATTAACAAAAATAACCACAGAAAAGCATTTTTACGCTATCGGCGATATGGTTGCAAAATTACGCTCGCTCTCTCTCGGCTAGGCCCCCCCTTGACAGGACGACAATGGAAAATTACAAAATTCGTAAATCACCAGCAGAAAGGACTAAGCCGCCACAGCCACCGGGTAAACGGACTGTACCCAGCGATTTGCAATAATCAGGAACCATTTTCCGAGGGTCCACATGTAACAAAGGTGTACACACAAAGCCACAAAGCTGCAATAATGAGCCACAACGGTGGCGGTAGGTAGGAGCTAGCCACGAGTCCTTAAAAGAAATAAATTTCACAAAAAAAAAATATACAAACCAGGACTTTTAGCTATCGGCGTTTTTAGGGATTATAACGAAAAAAAAAGAAAAGACCAGCGACTTGCGGATTAACTGAGAAAAATACCGCGCCACACCCAAAGGACCATTGTGTGGTGTACGTGCGGTCGGAGGCACCGGAACAACCGCAGATCTGTAATTTTCGAGAAAACTTGCTATGTAAGCTCGAGGCTCACTCCTAAGTCCTGGTTATGCAGTTACCCCCTGCATAATCTGCGGAGAGTAAATATTTTTCCCATCCCGCTGGCGGGCGTTGAAAGTCCTTGTTGACTTTTGTCTTTATGGTGGGCTGGCATTCGCGGAATTACTTCCGTTACTCGGTTAAGTATGTGTAATTAGAATGTGTCTGCTGGGGTTGATGACTTCTCATTTAAAGCGGAAATGTTTATATCACCAAGTCTGAGATTATAATTGCTGCGCTCGTCGAAAACACCTTTTTAATTGTTTTTCAGCTGTTTGCCGGGTGAACAGAGAGGATATCCGGTGCGTGGAGGAGATGTGTGCAATGTTCCTTGTGGTAGCTGGAAGGGGGATTAATGGAATTAGCACGTTTCCCGAAAACCTTTACCAACCCCAAGTGGAATTTATTTCTATTGAAGTCGTAAAAAGGAAGTTCATCCGGAGGGCTTGAGAAACACACACATACTGTCAAGTTAGTTCGTTTATTGTCTATCACATGTTTGTTCATAGGATTTACCCCAGAATTGGAGCTGGAGCAGCGTAACCCAATGGAGCACCGTAACCCAATGGGGCAGCATAGCCCAATGGAGCAGCAGCCAACGGAGCGGAGTAAGCCAATGGCGAGGAAACATATCCAGCAGCCAAGGGTGCAGCCAGCGGTGAGGCCACGTACCTAGCTGCCAATGGTGCAGCGACAACTGGAGCTGCAAGTGGGGCAGCAGCTACAATTGGAGCGGCAGCAATTCCATTGTAGTTCCTTGCAACGACCTGGCTGCTCGTAGCTGTGACAACTCCTGGAGCGGCAGCAATCAAAGGCGACGAATACGCTAGTGGGGCAAGGACTCCTGGCTTGGCAGCAGCACAAGCAATAACAGCTAAGATGACAACAACGACGCCGGTCTGAAAGGATCCAATAGGAGGCATAGTAATTAAATACAAGAAAGGTTATCCTGACTTACGTATTTGAACATATTGAACGGATGTGGAACGTGGTGTGGTTGCTGGAGGAAGCCTTTTTGGATTGTGCGTGGTTTACCGTCATATTCGTTGGTTTTTATACCCAACGTCGTACGTGACGTGAAATATCTTTATGAAGTTCAATTGCCCTCAGGCATGTGTGGAGTGGATGGATGGCGATGGGACTCATTTGTATGCTGGATGCGTTTAATTTAGATTTTATGAGTCATTAAGATACTTGACCAATTGGTTGGAATTTCTTTACGCAATGATGGTGGATATTTGTCTTAAGTGCGATAGATTGTAATAAATTTGATGAAGATGTGCTTTAATTAGGTTGGCTGGGCTCAAAGTGGGTTACCAAGAACCAAACTGTTCTTGAACAACTCGTAAACCTCTATCATTTAGCTCAACACCCAAAGGATACTATTGGATGTATTTGCATTATGCGACACTAATCTTATGGGGAATTTCAATAACAATGTGCTTAAAGATGACAGTCTAGTGGAAGAGAATAATTCCTCTGGGTGGGGTGTACTATTGGCAATACACTCGCAAACTTCTGACTTCGAGTTCATTTGGCTAATTCGCATGAAATTAACTGCTTCTTGACGAAATGTTTACATCCAAAGCTATCAACCTCCTATTAACGCGATCCATTCTCTATTTGACGATATCGACCTCTGCAGTGTCACCATGGTCCTAGGAGACCCTGTACCCGCTACGAATCCCTCCTCTGACAAAGAAGTAATATGTCCACTATCATAAGCGTTGCACTTGTTAAAATAAGGACAAAAAAATATAATCATATTTCCAATCTGCATTTCGAGGCAGCAGCTAAGCTAGTTTGTGCCTCGAATGCACAGAAACAGAACAGCTGGCTCGAGATGTGTGATTGGAGGATATTGTGAGATTGTGGGTATCCAGTTCTGTGGGCTACACATAGCTTTTTTTTTCATACATTTTTTGGTTCAAAAATTTTCTGTTTCCAATCTGCATTTCGAGGCAGCAGCTAAGCTAGTTTGTGCTTCGAATGCACAGAAACAGAACAGCTGGTTCGAGATGTGTGATTGGAGGATATTGTGAGATTGTGGGTATCCAGTTCTGTGGGCTACACATAGCTTTTTTTTTCATACATTTTCTGGTTGAAAAATTTTCTGCTTCCAATCTGCATTTCGAGGCAGCAGCTTAGCTAGTTTGTGCTTCGAATGCACAGAAACAGAACTGCTGGCTCGAGATGTGTGATTGGAGGATATTGTGAGATTGTGGGTATCCAGTTCTGTGGGCTATACATAGCCCTTTTTTTCATACATTTTTTGGTTGAAAAATTTTCTGTTTCCAATCTGCATTTCCAGGCAGCAGCTAAGCTAGTTTGTGCTTCGAATGCACAGAAACAGAACTGCTGGCTCGAGATGTTTGATTGGAGGATATTGTGAGATTGTGGGTATCCAGTTCTGTGGGCTACACATAGCCCTTTTTTCACACATTTTTTGTTTGAAAAATTTTCTGTTTCCAATCTGCATTTCGAGGCAGCAGCTTAGCTAGTTTGTGCTTCGAATGCACAGAAACAGAACTGCTGGCTCGAGATGTTTGATTGGAGGATATTGTGAGATTGTGGGTACCCAGTTCTGTGGGCTACACATAGCCCTTTTTTTCATAAATTTTTTGGTCGAAAAATTTTCTGTTTCCAATCTGCATTTCGAGGCAGCAGCTAAGCTAGTTTGTGCCTCGAATGCACAGAAACAGAACAGCTGGCTTGAGATGTGTGATTGGAGGATATTGCGAGATTGTGGGTATCCAGTTATGTGGGCTATACACAGCCCTTTTTTTCATACATTTTTTGGTTGAAAAATTTTCTGTTTCCAATCTGCATTTCGAGGCAGCAGCTAAGCTAGTTTGTGCCTCAAATGCACAGAAACAGAACAGCTGGCTCGAGATGTTTGATTGGAGGATATTGTGAGATTTTGGGTACCCAGTTCTGTGGGCTACACATAGCCCTTTTTTTCATACATTTTTTTGTTGAAAAATTTTCTGTTTCCAATCAGCATTTCGAGGCAGCAGCTTAGCTAGTTTGTGCTTCGAATGCACAGAAACAGAACTGCTGGCTCGAGATGTTTGATTGGAGGATATTGTGAGATTGTGTGTATCCAGTTCTGTGGGCTACACATAGCCCTTTTTTTCATACATTTTTTGGTTGAAAAATTTTCTGTTTCCAATCTGCATTTCGAGGCAGCAGCTAAGCTAGTTTGTGCCTCGAATGCACAGAAACAGAACAGCTGGCTCGAGATGTGCGATTGGAGGATATTGTGAGGTTGTGGGTATCCAGTTCTGTGGGCCTTAGGGCCATAGGCCTTTTTCTCATACATTTTTTGGTTGAAAAATTTTCTGTTTCCAATCTGCATTTCGAGGCAGCAGCTTAGCTAGTTTGTGCCTCGAATGCACAGAAACAGAACAGCTGGCTCGAGATGTTTGATTGGAGGATATTGTGAGATTGTGGGTAACCAGTGCTGTGGGCTATACATAGCCCTTTTTTTCATACATTTTTTGGTTGAAAAATTTTCTGTTTCTAATCTGCATTTCGAGGCAGCAGCTAAGCTAGTTTGTGCCTCGAATGCATTGAAACAGAACAGCTGGCTCGAGATGTGTGATTGGAGGATATTGTGAGATTGTGGGTATCCAGTTCTGTGGGCTATACATAGCCCTTTTTTTCATGCATTGTCCTCATGGTCAGCTGGACATGATAGTACACCTCCCAGTATCTCTGTATCATAGAGTATCCGTCCAATGCTTTGGAAGAACTCTTAAATAATCCCACTTCCCAAAAAAAACCACGAAAGTGTAGCCAAACTTTTCGAAAGAATTACTTTGGATACTCGGAGCGATCAGAACGACTTTCTTAAGGAAAGATCAACAGCTACATGCTTAAAAAATTCGTTTCAACTGCTCTGTGTGCATTAGAAGATGGTAAAGGATGAAATATCCCCTTATATAACTTGTTCAAGCTTAAAACTCCTGGCTTTCATTCGGCGTTTATTATGAGGCTTAAATCGTACCTCGAAGCACGGCAATAAAAGGAACAAATTATGAGTAGATCCTCCGTATCTGATACTATTGCAGTCATCTACAGGGTTTCTCAGAGTAGCCACCTATGTGGTTCATTGCCAGCCAAAGTCCCAGAAAATCCTTGAACAGTTTGCTGCGGTGTACTTGTATCTATACTTGCGGAATGTTCATGTTTCATTCTCATTCGGATGAGAGCTTTCGTTTTGCCTTGGATTCGTTTATTACTGATTACGGATTAAACGGTCAATGCCCTGAAAGAAGACTTAGACGACTTAGAATAGACCTTGTATTCCGGATCACAGTGAGAATTTTTTTTTTGAGTTTGGAACTACTGGCCCAAGAAGCAAATCCCTTTAAGAAAACCGAGAAGGCGCTTCAGCAATGTAGAGGTAATCGTATCAAAACTCACCTCATCATCACCGAAGATCTCCCACCTGATCCAAGAAAGTCAGGACAATCAATAAGGGAGTGATTCGAGGTTTTATAGACAGTGATGTCTCTGATACAACAAGATTACCAAGGATTTCTTAAAAAGTTCGAAAGCATTCATTTTGTCCGCCTTCACCCTATGCAACTGTGCCACACAATTGTGTTCGTAAGAAATCCAATCGTTAATGGACATCCTGGTTGAGGACACTTGCAAGTCCTTAAAATATCCGTACGCTGAGGCTTACTTAAGAATTTTTATCGACGATCTTGTTCCCAGCAATATCAGGGTCTCATGTCTTATGTTGTTCGTCTCAACGACCACACCAACGACGCACTTTTATCTGAGCTTGAAGAAAAAATTCGACTAGAATCCAGTCCATGGTCACGCTACAGACCATGCCAGTCGCATGCTTAGAGCTAAGACGTTTTGTTTTCCTTTACCCACGATCACCTTCAGATATTGTGTTTCATAGGTCGTTTAGATGGGTCGCCCTTTAACAATACGTCTAACACAAACCGGTCACAATCCTTGCAAAGCGAACAAATTCAATTTTCAGAGGATTAAAGACTGAACTCCCACTCCCATTGCACCATTCATAGACCTTGTGGCAGGCCATCAGCGCGCTTGAACAGACTGTCTCAAGACAGAGGGTTAGGTACACAGAACCTTTCACGTAACTTCAAATCATCTCCATCGCCTTCTAAACAGCTTTATAGATACGAATTACACGACTCGCCAAATCTTTGCCAAATAGGTACATAGGAACCTGCTTTCGCACTTGAACCTTACTTTGTCAGCGAAAATAACATCTCTACTAGTTCACCGGCCTCAGCCCTTTCCCACTTGTTTTGTGGTCAAAAGGATGGATAGGTCTAAGCGTTGAGAAAACGTTTCCTCCATCTAAGCCAAGTTATTACCTGGACTCTCAGCGGTGTACTGATGATCTAGTTTTTCAGATTTGAATTGACTCCGAGCATCAATTGCTCCTGGCGGTGCCTCGCATCTACATGGGTCCCTTCCATTAGTGTGACGAATAGGCAGGGTATAGGAAGCCCCTTTGTACGGATATCCTGATATTTTTTAACTTGTCCTAGTTATTACTTTCGTTTACAACCACAAATCATTCAAAATATTCCGAGACACCCTGCGGCTTATACAAACTTACGAACAGCAAGTCCCTTCTCCCGCCTGTTTCCCTGTTCCAAAACACTACTCGACTCATTTTACCTGTACACCTGATCATCAACCACCAATCATCGCTCAGAAAACCGAAAATCACTCAGCAACCCTATGACCATCTCATCATTCAAAAACTGTACCCTCCCTACTACGTGCGAAATTCGTGGAATTTTTCGCGGCTTGGCGTCATTCCATTCCCATTCCCCATTTCAATTTTCACCAACGAGCACTTCAGTCGACGCACGGAGCATTCGCACAGGAAAATCATCAGACATGAGCTTCCTGGAAGAGATCCAAGGAAGCTTCTTTGAAAATTACCAGGAGAATGGAACTAAGTACCTAAAAAATAGCCGTCCCTTGCCGTTTAGTATTTTAGAGGATCTCCTTCAGTGCGCTGGAGAGGTAAGCAATCCCATGGAATCCCACAACAACGCTGGAATCATTCCTTTGTTTTTTTTAGATCTATTTGAGCGGAATTCCAGAGAACGCCACAGCTGAGCAGATTGCCTCAATCGCCTGCCTCCTTGGAGAATTGTATCTGTTGCGGTTCAAGGTGAATTTTGCCGGACAATCGCGAGGCTTCGCATACATGCAGTACACCAATCCGGGGATGATGAATCTGGCCATTCAACGGTAGGGTAACCCACAACAAAGTCCGATCAAAGCAATAAATTTCCTTTATTCCCACAGACTTCCGGAACTGTTCGGTCTCAATGGCTTGGGACAGATCCGAGTCCGGCAGTCCAAGAATTGCTCGAAGCTAGTCTTGCGGAATGTGTCGGACATGACGCCCCTCATGGTGGAGCAAACCCTTCGGAAATACGTGAACTTCCGCCAAGTCAATGCACGACCTGTTCGCGCCGATAAATTCGAATACCAGATCGTGTTCGGATCGAACGAGGATGCTGTGCGCGCCAGGAGGATCATAATTGGTAACATCTACGCCTTTGGGCGATCGGCTATGATCACCTGGGACCGTGTCTATGGGAAGTAATTGAGGAGGAAGGCTTCGTAAGTTGAAAGTAAATCGTTTTTGTGAAAAGAAAAAGTTAATATCAATGTGAAACAACTTGGAATAACTGATTTGAATTAAACATTTATTTTGCATGAAAAGGAGTGGGTGGTGGTCCTTTTTTGATTGGGAATCTCCCACGGCTGGGCTAATGGATAGTCTCCGCTCCGCCAGCTGTGATGTGAGGATTGTGGATCGCACGGTTCGAGGGTGTTAACTCATTCTATCGGTTGTAGGGATACGGATCTGCGTGAATTCATAAATTTTGTTTTCAGTGCGAAGTCCTAGATTTGAAAAATGAAAGGCAGCGACTGGAGGTAGCTCTTATCTGAGAATTCAACCATTCTACGGTTCAGCTTCCTCGTCCTGGGCCTCAATATAGTGAAACGTAATGAATTAAGCCCAGTTTTCTGTAAATTTTTTTTTGATTATTGTGGACCTATCTCTGTATCTATTTTTTGAATTTTCTATGTAGATCGACTTTTTTTCATTCGATCTACTCATCTCTTGCGACCTGGTCCTTGAATGAATTTTGAGGGATTGTATTAGACTGCATAGGAAGCATGCTCCATCTTGTGTTGGACAGCAAAAGAAGTCCATTTCCAGCTTAACCAACCAGAAACCATTCAAAAACGTCAATTGATTGCATTTTGACTGAACGTTTGGGCCATGCAAAGTGTGTGCACGATGCTGTCCAAGCTAAAGAGGACTTTTCAAAAAGTAAGACCATCCTTTGAGTCAAAATCGCATTTTGACTATCTACCACTGGCCTCTTCGGGAAAATGGATCTGTCGATGAAAGGAAAGCATTTTGTGGACGTAGAAGCCATCGGAAAGCCATATAGAGACGTTATTGACTGTACTACGGTAATGTAATGTAAGTAAGGTTCCTTGGAAGATTTCAAGAAAGATGGGTTCAGTGAATACCTACCTAGTATATCGCATTTTTATGTCCATAATTTCGGAAGGGAATAAAGCACTAGGGTGGGAAAAATTTGTAGGTTTTCTCAGTGCAGGGATACTCCAACTCAGTCACATTTACATTTTCGAAAGGAGCTTGGTTTCGTGTTCGAAAGTGTCGATGTGGATTCTTTCATTTCGTACAAATAGGAGAAGATTCGGTTCCGATCGAATGCCATGATAGAGGACTAGAGATTGGATCCACACATATTGACTGGTTCGAGTTTCATGCGGGACAAGTCTTTGGCTCATTGTTCTTCAATAATTCTGTTAGTATATTGGACAGAGAAACTAGTGTGAGGATTGCTAACATGTTTTGCAATTGCAACTTCTTCCCATTTTTTTTCCTACTAAGCCTTTGGGGAACCCTGACAGCCTCTAAACAATTTTAAATTATAGATGTCTTTTCAATAGCGACATAACAATTTTGTATCTTAATACAAACGCAGCATAAAAGTTTTGTTTATAGTCTGTCGAATGTCAAAACGTCAGTGAAGGTTTACATTTTTATGTGAATGCAGTTAATGAACGAACAACATAAGAAAATTATTACAAATTTCTACAGAAATTCTGAGTCAGTAGTCGGAGTTTTAAGATCTTTTACCTCAAATTTGGATCTTAATATCCGTTCCACCATAAAGGCTTTGCATACTAGTGTGAATAAATTCCAGTCAGAACATTCACTATTGAATGTTGAATGTTCCTGTGCCAGTGACACAACGCACCCGTCGAAGTGCTTAAATTACCGCTGTCGTAAGTGCTGCAGTTAAAGATGAGCCAAATCAGTCGATTCCACGCCATTTATATGAACTGGGAGTATTTCAGTCCACATTGTTAGGTAAAGATCTTGGCCTAAACAATGACAACATGAAATAAACTCAAGAACTAAAGCCTCTTGATCACTTGAAGACTTGAAACTCTACCCATTGGGGTCTGCAAAAGTTTGAAGAATACACTGAATTTCATCAAGAAATCATCCTCGGCAATGCAGGTCATTTTTGGCTTAATGACTGCAGCAAAACCACATGTGCTTCAAGAGACTTCTTTGCATCCTTGGATCATAATTTTTCGTCGATGCTACCGCGGCATGTTCTAACAATATTTTCGGCCAGAAATGGATGGTCTTCACATCAGAGATATGTGGCTTCAAGGAGATGATGCTACATGCCACAAAGCTGGTCAAACAAGAGATCTATTAGAGGAGAAGTGCGATAGTCGTCAAATTTCGAGAAATGGTCCGCTCGCATGGACCCATCCCTCATGCGATTTAACGCTGTTGTTGTTATTTTTTTTATATGGCGACGTTCAGATGTTGGTTCATGCCAGCAACGGTACAGAACCCCAGAATATTGAAGGCGGAATCGCCATCATTCTGGCCCATATATGTATGTGGAAGTAGATGAAAATTTTCTCCTAAGAATCGATCGCTGCAAATGTGCTCACGCTGGTCATATGAACGAGAACGAGTTCCATACTTAAATCTAATATGTGTACTATCCCATGAACTTATTTCAATCCGATACCTCAACTATTCTGTGTTTTATTTAAGTACAAAATTGTTTTGTCCTTATTGAAAAACTCTTTATATGCGTATTTGGTCTTTTGCGCCGTCTTGAGAGTTGGCAGTGGGATTTAGGACCTCTGATGGTTACCGATGCTTGGTAAAGAGTCAATCATTTAATTGTTCCCTATTCCCATCTACAAAGTATCCTATATTTGGATTCATTCATAGACTTAGGTTTGCTAGGATTGCTCCTAATGGTGTACCTATTGGTATGTCGTCAGAGTTTAAAGCCATCAAACATATCCCTTACATCCATTCCAAGGTTTTTTTAGCTGCTGCCCTAGCGACTTAGCAGCATTTTTGAATACATGGACTAAGCTGTTCTGGGTGATCGGCCTTTAGTAGAAGACGTTTTTGAGACCTGAGGCCTCTGTGATTAGTTCATCACTATGCTCGTTTCCAAAACAGAAATAAGTTGGAGCTTTGAGAGACTGGAGAACAACGAATTTCGAACGAGGATTGGGTGCAATCAAGCAAATGGCCTGAACCTTTTGCTGTACCATAGAACTTTGGACGTAGAAGGTCAGATAGTCTTTTTGGTTTCATATTGGTTGAATGCTAGGGTTCTCAAGACTAATGTACATGCCATCGCTTGGTGGATCATCATTAAAGCATAGAACTGCATTGCGTGTAGTAAAACTTTTCCTCTTAGTAATGAGTCCGGAACTATTGCAACATAAGCTTGTGAAGGTCGCAAACTTAGTGGTGCCCGTACTCGGTCCGAATGGGTTGATCTAGCCAATCCCTTACAATTTTCTGGAGCATGAGCTAGTTAAGTTCATACATCAGCACTCTCGCAATAGGAGTGTTCAAACGTTGTCCCTAAAGTCTGATACAGATTTATTGAAGTCTAGAGAATACTTTATAGATTTCTTAGACTCTTTGTGCCATTAACGTGTTGTAGTCCTGCTTCTAGATACAGGAATAACCTTGCGTAGATAACTATTAAGTGTTTGAACACACCGTCCCAAGCCTAGTTTACATGCAGGCACCAGGAATAATCACTTCTTCGGATCCTAAGAGTCGTTGACTAATCAATATGACTAAAACTTCTAAGACAGATACTGATACCCTTATGATTTCTTTGATCCAAACTACACCTCCAGGGCTTCAATTGTCCTTTCAGGGACTGACTGTTAAGATTCACAAAAAGGACGTACATAAGGCTTGCATTCACTTACTATCATAACGCCCTGCTCGCTTAATAGGTTTCACTTCTCTAACACTAAACCTAGTCGGGAAGATATGCAAATCCCAAAAAAAAAAAACAATGCCCATCCCACTTTCGCTTGCATCCTCAACCGAAATCCTTTCAACCGATCCATCTAAACTTTTAGGAATTCGTCCTAACCATACTGAAATTTGCCGCAGCTCCTCAAAGTAACTCCTTTATTAGCACGAACACATCTATCTAATTCCATTTCACCATATAGTACGGGCCATGAAGTGTAGACAGAAACTGAAACCTCTATTCCCAGCTGGAACTATATATGTATGTCAACCAACCGTCAACAGAAGATTACCTTCACGAGCAGTCTTACCTTCCACATTTCCTCTGACACACAATGCACATCCAGCAATTAAATTACCAAAATTACGTCATTATTTACAGTGCACACAACACTCCCGGGATCCTTCAAAGGACTCATTGAAAATTCAGCCGTAATTACGTGTAAACCTTAACTAGTCACGCAACATGAAATCGGGTCTTCTCTGCAATCCTTGTAGAAAATTTTTTGTCCCAAAACCCACCCATACACACATGAAGAGATGCGACACGACACATCTTCTTTGCCAGGACAATAGATTCATTCATTCAACAAAAACAACAACATAACCATCAACATCAGCAGCATCAGCAGCGCCAGGAACAACAGGCACCTCATACACAAAAGGATATTTATTACACATTCGCTTAATGTCTACATTACCTCAGATCAGGCGGATCCCTTTGCGCCCACTTCAGGAGACTCCTTCGAACCGTGGATAAATGGCGAAACAATAGCGCACTCATCTTCTCGATGGTGCTGATCCTGGTGGTGATGGCGATGGTGGAGCGTCGTCGTCCTCAAATGGGTGCTTATTCATAAATTAAGAAAATATTGCGTTCGTGTCATAACAACCCACACACTCGTTCACTCACCTGTGAGTGCGACACGACTCAAAGGCGGGGGAGGGGGGGCTGAAAGGACTAAGGGATTTCTTTCAATTTTTCGCAGGATAATCGTTGGATTATGTTGCTAGTTGATGATGCTGTTGTTGTTGGCGGCAGATGGTCCTCCAATAAACACGAGTGAATCTGAATAACATACACACACTCGTACCCCTGGCCACTTTCAACAGTGGGTGGGATGGGCTGTGTGCCTTCTGTCCTCAAGGATGACTGATGTGTGCTGCGTGTGTGTTTCTGTAGGCCCGCAACAGATTTCGAAGGCAAATTTAATGAGGATAACACAACAACTCTGGGAATTTAATTAAGCGACTCCGAGTTTTTGTAAACAAATTAAAATGTCGCCTGGGAGAGGTGCTTCTTGGAATATCCTTGGCGTAAAGCGATTGGGAATGTTGACTTGAATCTTATCTTATGTCTGACGATATGAGCGAGGGTGTCGCCCAGAAGCACTGGCATGATGGGGGTATCCTAGTTTCTGTCGTGTACATGTTGGCCAGGAGCGGCAGGAGGGGAAAAAAGGTGAACACATATACATATAATGCAATTAGACGCCTGAGTTATTCACGGAACCTGGCAAGACAGACTTGTGTTGTTCTTCGTCGTTCAATTGGGTGCAATGATCTTCGCAGTACACGTTGCTGTGGATGCCAGAACACGTCAATTAAATTCTCGGATGAACCCAGCCAAGCACCTGATGTCGAGTGTACAGTGCACATTGTCTGAATAGCATAGGGAGGCACTATTGCTTTAAGATCAATCCTTTGCCTTGTATTTTCCTTAAGTAGGTAGCTAGAGATACAAGGACCAGAGAAGAAGACGAAAGAAAAGACTGGTGTTCTGGTCCATGCAGATTCATATATTTCCATCTTCATCGTTTACATTTCACCACAGAAGTGGAGCGCTCAATGGAGATGCTAGTCCCAAAGGAGCAGCGGCCAATGGGGCAGAGTAGGCCAATGGAGATGCCAATGAAGCAGCCCATGGAGAGGCTACACTCAGAGCCAATGGAGAAGCGACCAAAGGGGCAGCAGCAATAATTGGTGCGGCAGCAAGTCCATTGTAGTTCCTTGCAATCACCTGGCTACTAGTGGCAGTGACAACTCCTGGCGCAACCAATGGGGCGGACAAAGCAAGTGGTGCAATAAGTCCTGATGGCTTGGCAGCAGCGAAGGCAATCACAGCGAAGATGACAACGGTCTAAAGGAAAAGAAAGAATCAATTATATTGAGATGTCCTTTCAATGAAAATCCTGCAACTTACGTATTTGAACATTTTGATTTAGTTTTGTTGGTTTGGATTGATCTGTTCCGAGAGGAGTGAATTTGAAGTCTATTTTGGCTAACGCTGCTTCGAGACTTTTATATCGCAGCTCCGATACGTGTCTGTCAAGCGCAGTGGCTCATTGAAATTCTTTCAGCGATTCTCTTACGTCAGATATGGAGTCGTTGTAGCGCACTATTAAGTTTCGATGTATGTACCTTTATGTGGTTCGGTTCGGGTTTTAAAGAATAGCTTAGTGAACTGGCTTCTATGAGTTGTGGTGCCCTTGGCCTTGCGTACCGTTTGTAGCCATTGTGCGCTTATGGACGACCTAACACTGCTTGAGGATGATGGCGTAGTGGGTTAACTAAGCTTATGCAACTTTTTCATGGATTACGGTAGCGGTAGCAATTCGGGGAAAAAATAACGACCAAGTCAAGTTAATTATTCACTGAGGTATTGATTCTCTGAAAAAGCGCTTAAAATTGTTTGCAATGCAAATTGTAGGCCTTCTGGCTTGTCTAGCAAAACAGTATTCACATCCGGATCTGTTGCAATATTCAAAAAGATTGGATCACATCTCAAGAGAAGTCCTTGAACACCCGTGCAGACTGGGCACTCAGCATACACAATGAGAACCTGTTCATGACTAGTTGTACAAGTATCTCACAGTGGTGATCTCAGTTTGACAGTTGGAACAGAGGATAGATGGGAAGATGAAGTCTCCAAAGCGTTGCAGACCTTACATCATACCCCAACTCAGAACTTGGACATAAGCAACTCCTCTATGCAGACCGCTGGGCAGACATGCATCGGCCTCACTGGTGAAAGAGAAAGACCTTTAGAAAAGCCCAATGGACGCAAAATATTTGGAGGTTTTACGTGAAGGAAACTTCATAGTTGGGCCACAGAGTGTGGGGGCACAGATGTCACCTCTACTGTCTGCCAAACGGCACAGATGTCACCTCTACTGTCTGCCAAACGGCAACGATGACACAATTACAGCTGCCAGACAGAACAAACCGCACAACGAATACAGGAGTTCCGTCCACCCGACCAGGATGGAGTGAAGATCGAAATATTTTTACCCAAGTCTGACGGTGCCTATAGCCTAACGTAACCAATATCGTCTCACATCTCCTCTCCCTAAGTGCTTTGGGTCAAACGGACGCAATTGAACAAAAAACTTAACCACAGAACCCAAATCGGATGACTAAGACTTTGGTGCACTCAGTCAGCCCGCTATGTAGAATTTCAGAATTAATGTGGGGTACCAAGAGGTCAAAGTCAATACATATACCCTTGCGGCCATAATATCTTTACTAAGATTAAACCTAACCTACAGCTAGTCTCAATGGCACGAAGCTCTGAAGCTCTGGAATCTTTGAAGCTTAGTTGCCATGGTTCGTTGAAGAACTTTCAACCGTATTCGTATCACTTTTGGGCTTGGACCCTAATTTCTACCCTTAAGGCTTCTAGTGGCCCACGTGTACTTAGTGTCACGCTCGACTTGATATGAGAAGTCGATTTTAGCCATTTGTTCTCGCTGGTCTTTCGTAAGGGTAACAGAATCGTCCTGCAAAGATTTATGGACAGTCCTTCCAAAAGTTTGACAAAACTCGCTAATGTCACTTAGCGTCGACCATATTCAAGATTATGTTTTGGATATCATCGGCACATACTATGACGTGGTTATCCATCGACTCATAGTCGCATGATGTTCTGAGAGACAAGTTCTCTCTACATAAGCTGAGATCAGTGGCTGATCCTTCTGTCTGAGTAAACCATAAGCACTAGGCTTTCCCCCGGTAAACTAGATCAGATTCTAAAAATCTGAAAAATCCTTGGAAAAAAAACAAATTCGAGTTCTTTTCACTTCCAATCAGATTCATTTATTTCCGTCATCACTTTTTACCAAGCAAGCTGAGCAGCAGCCAATGGAGATGCATATCCCAAAGGAGCACCAATCAAAGGTGAAGAATAAGCCAAAGGAGCAGCCAAGGGAGCTCCCAAAGAAGCGGCCAATGGTGAGGCTACGTATCTAGCGGCTAATGGAGCAGCAATTTGAGCGGCAAGTGGAGCAGCAACATATTTGGCAATTGGGGCAGCAGCAACAATTGGCGCGGCAGCAATTCCATTGTAGTTCCTTGCGATCACCTGGCTACTGGTGGCAGTAACAACTCCTGGAGCGGCAACCAATGGAGCAGAGTACGCAAGTGGTGCGACTAGTCCTGGTTTGGCAGCAGCGCAGGCAATCACAGCGAGGATGACAATGGTCTAAGGAGTAAGGGAAAACGAATAAACATCGAAATATCCTTTCAAAGTATCCTTTCACTTCAACTTACGTATTTGAACATGTTGAGTTGTTTGGTTTTGTTTAGGTGTGAACTAAAGTGCTCCAAGAGGTGTTGGGTTGCGGTATGTCTTCATTACTCCAGTTCGAGTCGTTTTATAGCCCTGCCGTCACTCAAGCCAACACCAGTCACGTTGCAGCTAATTAAGTATTCAGGGCGTCACTCTCGGCGGACGGATTACTTGTTCATTGAGAAATTTCGGTTTTTCTGTCCGTCTGCCCGGTGGTGTGGGTCGAAATTTCAAATTACCTGGTCTTGACCTTTGATTTCGTTTATTTTTGTTTGGGTAATTTGATTTCATTGTACCTATGGTAGTATACATTCCATTCGCGCAGCTGTTCGTGTCCAATTCACAGGAACGTCGTCCTTGTAGTTTGCCAGCGCGCGTGCTGGGTTTTCATTGAATTTTTCGTTTTTTTTTGTCATCATCGCTTCAGGTTGATTTAATCAAATTGATTGAATTGAATTCGAGGAACAGATTTTTGTCCCTTTCCATCTGGTTGGGATGATTTGGGTGATGGATTTAATAGGCATGTGGGTGGGATAGGATAGGGAGCCTGCTTAAGTCCATGGATTACATTCAGCTGCCGACTGACGGTGTTGATTGGATAAATAATTGTCCTTTACCCAATCGGGTTGGCTGCTGGAATTGGTTGGATTATGCCTTGGGATGAAATGATTTTAATGAACAGCTTAAGCGATTGTTGATTTTTCCGGTATAATTTAATTAAGTGCATTGATTTCAATTAATATGCTAAAAGGTATTTTAATTATAAACTAGGGCGTATGTGCACCTACTTATTTGCGTTTATATCTGCGTGGTGGAGGGAAGTTAATATTGGTCAAGCTTCTCTCAATGAAGGACATCAGAAAAATTGGCGGGATACACAGTCTGTCACTCAGCTTAGTGGTGACTTTGGCTTGGTAGGCTTTGGGTTAACCTGCTTTGAGTACGAAAACGGCCGCAAATCCCATCTTACTTGGACTATCATCTTCGGTAATATACAGTCAGGACCCGTGTGCCACCCGTTGAGATGACTATAAGTGCTCCGTCCTGCATTAGTTGGCAAATCTAGCTAAAACTTGGAGAAATTTTGGATCAATACTCACTCGATTGGTGGCGAGCTTCAAACAAAACAACCAACGTTAAATCACAGTTTCAACCAACGCGATGAGACCAATGCCAAAAGCTGGGCTGGAAGCAATCCTTAAGATGCTACCACTTCACCTTTACCTGCAGGAGTATGTCGTCTTAAAGATAAGCCAATCAAACGTCAAGAAATTAAACTTGGAAGGGCGGTCTTAAGTCCTTGGCGCGGACCTACATATACACATACCCTCTAATACTTTAATCCTAAATATAGGGTAATTCGATGAGCTGGTGTTTAGGAGGTGTTTGCAACTAGAATTTGTGTTTTCAAAGGACTTTTAGGGAAGTAAGATTCACCTGAACTCGTCCTGAACTCGTATAATTTGTTACTCTTCTCAGCTGAAGAGGCGTCCATGTGGTGTTCATCGTGGTGTTTCGTCCTTTCCTATCAAATGTGTTACTTGGTTGGTAAACTTCTTTGCAAAGTGCATACTGGCATGCTTTATACCAATCGACCTTTGTATTAAAAGCAGACCAGGATGAATCTCGATTAGATTACGAGAAGCAGGGCATTGGTATCCTGTACCGTATGGTCATAGCAACTTTCTAAATCCATTGCCTATGGGTTTGGCAACAAATCTAATCGACTATACCATCGCCAAACTGAAATTTAGAAAAGGTTTCATGGTAGGATTCCCGTCCAGGTGGTTCCAAATGCACTGTAGAGTTGGTGCTGGACTGTTCTCGAAAACGCTTCCGATATCTGAGTTATACCCGCTTCAGCGCCTTTCAGATGGAGGTACAAGCAATGCTGTATCAGTGCATAACATTGTCATCCTTATTGACAGTCAGGCTCGTGCCAAGGCCATAGCATCGAATGCGAAGCTTCCTAGATCTGTTGGAATAGAGCAAGGAGGAACTCGGTTAAAATCAGTCTCTTTTGGGTGGTGGAAGGAAAAAACGAGCTGACCAGGCATAGTTCAATCCTCGAAAGGTCCTTCGCGAAGTGTGGCCTCATCTCATTGGAAGCATTGGGGGTGAGATTCCTCTTGTACTTTCCATCAGACTTTTGAAGGATTATAGGTACTAGTGCGAGTCATTGGCCTATATGAACACACGCGTCTAGATCAGAGAAAGAAGCCGTTTTTCCCCTACTTTGCGGGTGTCCGGGTCTATGTGGGTAGAGTCAGATATCTCATATTCGCACTAAGTGGATGGTTGTAGAGGATTTCCGCCCTCTTCTACGATTCTTTTTACAATAACATGGCGAAACCTCGTCACGTGTGTTGCGGTGTTAAAATGGCACTAAGCCCTAATTAATCTTCATCGAGGAGCTACCACTTCTACCTCCCTAGCTACCAATTTGTTTAGTCTATGTTCACTTGGAAGACAAACCAATCAGCAGAGCTACCCAGCACATCCTTGCGAAATACAAATTTATCAGCTTACCATGGAAATCTCCTGTTTACTCGCATGGGATTCCTCCTTTCATGAATCCCTTTCAACCAATTCCCACTACCCAACCAAATAGTCATGATTTTGACCTATCCCCCCATCCGCATTGTACATGTATACATGTTTCTTCCCTTCCTCCCTGTTTACTTTGTTCTTCATTAATTCACTTCTTGCGAAATAAATTGCTGCAAATTGCAAACACAGAAGACAATAAAAAAAAAAAGAAAAAGAAAACGAAAATATCCCAACAGTAGCAGCGGAAAGCGGAAACACACAAAGAAAGGGAGGCAAACTGCAAGCTTCGAAAAGACTCTTCATCATCAATTTAAATTTTCAATTAATTTTCCACACCCTCGCACATTTCCTCCATCTGGTGCCACGCCCTCTTTCACGGTACCGTGAGTGGTGAAAGTGCTTTCACTCTGTGATTCCGAATCCGATTCTTCTTCTTTTATTCTTTCTCTCACTAGCCGTACCTACTCATTTGCAAAGTCAACGTTCTTCCCCACGAATGCATTGGCACAAGGATGTGCTCCTTCAAGCATATCCCCTCATACACATACCTCCATACAGACTTACCGTCTTAAAAAGAAGAAAAAACTTATGTACTTCACACAACGCACAGGATAAATGCAGGATAAAAAAAAAAACTATTTCTCACAAATTAAGGACGACCGAGAAGAATGAGAAGCAAAAATGCAAAAACTATTCTTTCGTTAAGGATTACCAAATGGATGTGAGTAGAGCAGTGGTAGTAGAAGATGGCTCACAAGGATTACTTCTTATTTTCCATCCATTTAAGACGAACATCATGAAGCGCTTAAGAAGTGTTCTGCGCTCGGTGCGATTTAATTAGTGTAAACTACCCAGGCAACTCCGGCACGATGTCGCTCGTGGATCCTTTTCGGGGAAAAACACAAATTAAATTGAATGTAGTTCGGGTTTTCGCAGGATACTCAGGGGTAGAGTGCTTTATATGTAGCCAGGAGATGTGGAAGAAAGAAACAAGAAATCTGGACGTGATTCTTAATTCTGTGGAATAACTAGAGCTCGGCGGAGTCAGAAAGTTTAGAGGGCTTTTGAGATTCTGTATTCATTAGCGATGATGTTTTTTTCGGTTTTTTTTTTCTAGGATGTTGGATTATCTTTTTGACATAAGGAAACTTTATTATGAAGGACTGGCTTAATGAGACTTCCCCGTCTTCATAATCCATGTAATATCCTTTTACAGTGAGATAGAGTGTAGCCAGTCCTTGAACTTGTGGAAACAGAAAAATTTTCAGTCCAAAAATACATGAAAAATTGGGTTACGCATACGCCACCGAACCAGATACGCAGATCTTGAATGTGCGTTCCCTTGGCACAATGAAAACCTGATTTTCTGATTCTGTGCATACAAAGCACATACGAGCTCAACTGAGGCCTCTCCAAGTGTATTGGAAACAGAAAAATTTTCAGTCCAAAAATGTATGAATAAATGGCTTACCCTTGCGCCACCGAACCAGATACGCAGATCTTGAATGTGCGTTCCCTTGGCACAATGAAAACCTGTTTTTCTGATTCTGTGCATACAAAGCACATACGAGCTCAACTGAGGCCTCTCCAAGTGTATTGGAAACAGAAAAATTTTCAGTCCAAAAATGTATGAATAAATGGCTTACCCTTGCGCCACCGAACCAGATACGCAGATCTTGAATGTGCGTTCCCTTGGCACAATGAAAACCTGATATTCTGGTTCTGTGCATCCAAGGCACATACGAGCTTAACTGAGGCCTTGCCAAGTGTATTGGAAAGAAAAAAATTTTCAGTCCAGAAATGTATGAATAAATGGCTTACACTTGTGCCACCGAACCAGATACGCACATCTTGAATGTGCGTTCCCGTGGCACAATGAAAGCCTGATATTCTGATTCTGTGCATCCAACGCACATACGAGCTCAACTGAGGCCTCGCCAAGTGTATTGGAAAGAAAAACATTTTCAGTCCAAAAATGTATGCACAAATGGCTTACACTTGTGCCACCGAACCAGATACGCAGATCTTGATTGTGCGTTCCCTTGGCACAATGAAAGCCTGATATTCTGATTCCTGTGCATCCAACGCACATACGAGCTTAACTGAGGCCTCGCCAAGTGTATTGGAAAGAAAAACATTTTCAGTCCAAAAATACATGAAAAACTGGGTTACGCATACGCCCCCGAACCATTTACCCACATCCTGAATCTGAGTTCCCGTGGCACATTGAAAGTCGAATGTTCTGATTGTGTACATCGAAAGCTGAGCTTTGGCATTCGTTCCAAAGTTTTCGGTACAAAAGTGAATGGCCTACAACACCTAATATACTTCGTAGGCTCATGATCTTGGCATCCCCTTCACAGCAACCTGGGAAGTATTTTCTCAGACCAAGTTCCAATGATTCCCCAGTAGAATCCATCCAATGTCCGTCAGCCTTTTCAGAAATTACAGTATGCAGCGGCCATTGGGCTGCATTTGTCTCAGTTCTTCTCAGCATTCATGGGATCAGGCATCCAGTATCACGGCTTAGTGTTAGATTGACCCTTGATTCATCTTTTAGTATCAGGTATTAGAAATATCCAGCTTCATTTCAAGAACGATTCCCTGAATGTCGGCTTCAAGGCATACGTTGTGATGATGATTTGGTAGCCTACAGTCCCCAAAGCGAAACCTTTATTCTGTGCCTTCCGTTCGAGTTGAAGCAATATGCAGTTTAGGAGGTCTTTCCGGAGCTTCAACAACTACAATCCTTTGTCTATTGCCAGAAGCTTTCAAGTCAAATGTCTTTGGTTCCTCCCATACCTACTTCCTCAAGACCAACTTCAATGGAGGCAGGGCGGTTCATATTTGCCAGTCAAACTTGATATCGGTCCACCCTGTCAATTATGCACCCCACCCCACATTGACAAACTTTTAATTGCCCCCCTCCCTCGGCATGTTGATACAGACTGAAGTCCTTTCCATAAATCAAGTGATACCAAACAATTGCCAAAGATGTCAACACTTTCGAGTTTGCGAACTTTAAACTTTATTGTCTGGCCCCGAGGATGATGTCTACAAAACTTGCCAAAGAAGCACATACACACCAACGCACATGCCAAAAAAGTCATTCGCCTGTCGATCCATTAAAGGTCCTTCCACACAAAAATATATGCACACACTCCATCTACATATGTAAGCACTTGAGTTGACAATTTTCGTCTCAAGGGGATTGCCTTGTGTGTTGCAACGTTGCAGAAGCGACACCAGCCCCGTTCCTCGTCGGTTCGGGTTAAATTTCATAAATGCAACATCAAAGCGCATTAGTTTCCATGTTGCGTGAACACTGGAAAGCACAAATAAAGGACAACAACTCCTTGTGACAAAAACGAATGGTGGCAGCTATGCTGTCACCGCTTTCCTTCAAAGGCGCAGCAAGAGTTGAAATTTCACAAAAAAAGGATTCAAAAAGTTCCTTTGACACCTTTCGGCGAGAAGCCATTCTCTTGCAGTTTGTCCTGATGCCCAGGAGTGTGGGGATACTAACAAGAACAACACAAACTGGGATACTGTATCAGCAGAGGAGTCGTTCAGAAGCAACTTTATCTTCAAAGTGAGTGAGCCTGAGCAGGAGCAATAGCAGCACCAAAAGCAGCCCTAAAAGTTTGTGGCGTTATGTACATTAGAGGAGAGAGAGCAAACGACTGGTTACGAGTACACTTGCTTTGGCCGAAAAAACCACACCGTCTCACCACACGGCACGATGTCGATGCAAATGGATTCGAAGTGTGTATCGAACAGGAGTCGGGCACCGGGTATGGGAGGACGACGACGGTGGCGGGAAGCTCGTAAGTGCATTTCGTAATTCCAGCTCTTAATGTGCATCTTCTGCGTGAGCGGGTGTGGTTGGTGCTTGTTTTTTTCATTTTCTTGTTTAAAATCTGCATCCTGAACAAAACATCGATAAGAGGATCTTGGGAGCACTTCCTTTGAGGACGATGTACTTTTTTGTGAACGCCTTGCATAGCGAAAGTGTTTTATACATCAAAGGCGTCACATGAGGTGGAAGGAGCCTGGAGAGTTCGTCTTGAGATTTTAAGAGGACCATGCAATTTTTGTGTGTTGTTTTCCTTTGAAGTGCCTACTCTCCTAAAATCCATTTTTTTTTTAAGTTTGCTTGGAATAGTTTTGAATGTAGATGCCTCCTTAACCTGGACACTATGCTTGGTATTTTTTATATAAATCTTGGGGCTATGAACCAAAAGGTAAAGATGTGAGGGATAGTGCAATAATGTGGAGCTACAGTGTCAGGATAATTTTGTCACGGTGCCCTATGCTTGTCAACATTCTGAGTAAGGATAGGGGGCTCAAGACTTTACTGTCATTCATGGCTATGACTAACTTTTAAGTAAAGTAAGGCCACAGTATGGCGTGGTTTCGGACTCAATCATTAGCCAGCTGTTTCCAGTTTTAGTTAAAGTCTTCCTCCCGTCCTTCCTAGCTGTATTCGAAGACTCTTCGGATTCTGGAATTCTTATCCAATTGCTCTAGATGACCCACCCATCGTAGTCGTTGTATGTGAGGCATTCCGACTAGGTCGATGTTGCTGTATAACTCACACAGATAATGGTTGATCTGTCCATGCAGACTGGACCAAATCACTAGAACTATTTTTGTCTCATAACAATCGAGAGCTGCCTCATCCATTCTTGATATAGTCCATGCCTCTGCGCCGTAGAGTAGGACTAAGTTGATTAGAGTTTTCTAGGTGGTTGTCTTAGCTCTTCGAAAGAGGGACAGAATTACCTTCTTAGCCTTTTTAGATCAGTGATTGAGAAAGATCGGAGAAAGGCCTTAACTACCTTAAAGTTATGTATATTAGTCCTGGTTGACTATCTGTCTGATACGTTTGTGTCGAATGTCTTTTCCAGTTGACAGGCTTTAAACGCATCTTAGCCGTTTCCATGAAAATGCTCTCGAAAGCCCTACTGACATCACATCAGTGATAGATTCTACTACTAGGTTTGCTTATTCGTTGCTACAGTCTTTGGTACGTGATTAGTAGCAGAACTCTTTTTGGGATTGCCAAGGAACACACTTGTCTTTGCGATTTCCTACATAAGTACATTCGTACCTTGGCTACAACTAGATAGTGGATCGAGTCATTGTTCACTCCAGGTACTGGAAGGGTGCCATGAGGCGACTGCAAAGTGATCAATCTCAATCGCCTTTACCTAGTCTGGAGATCTTCATGTTCCTTTGTGATTTTGGCAACTACGACCAGATATGGGATATCGAAGGTGGTGTAGTGCAGACTATACTTTCCGGCAGTACTACCAAAGATGCCTTCCCTCCCTAGGTTTGCATTGAAATCATAGCTAGGGCGCTCCTCATAGATCTTGTTTAGGAGTTCGCCATTGTTCGCCTCTGAGGGGTTATGAGACTCAAGACGTCTTAGCTATCGCAGTTCTTCATCCTTCATCTCCTTTCAGCCAAATTCCACACTTTTTTGCCATCTGCTCGGTTCAACCTTAAAGTCCACAAAAAAAAAAAAAAAAAATTCAACCAACCTCATCCTGCCGTATCATCTCTATCATTCCTTTTGACTTTGAGTAAGGATCCCACATGTATGTAGGTATGTATGTGAATATAGGAGCCTAACAAAATTTAGTACAACGCAAAGGATAAATGGCAGGATGAAAAAGTATCCTTAAATGACTTATCTAATAAATTTCCCGTCCAACAGTTCCATACTTCATTGCACCTCTAATTGCGGGACTCACCAACATTAAGTTTCGCCCAACGACTCTCTGTTTGTGGTCAGTATACACACATCCACATCCCGAGTACTCGTAACCTACAATTAATATCTCATTAAGGATCCAATGGAATCCCCAGCAGCAATTAATTACATCGAGGCGAATGCCATTGGCATTCCTCACAAGTTACTAAGGAATTCCTAACAAATATCGTACTATACCGAACCGTTAAACTTTCTTTACATCCTCTCCAAGCCGCAGACCATACACACAAACACACACATACGCACACATGGCAAAAAGTTCTACTCCTGCAAATGCATACATACACAGCTACTCGTATATTATATAATTCTCGTACTCAACGCATCGATTCGATTAGAATTTCCATTTCCAGCTCCGACATTCTTCAATCGAATTCCATTCGTTTGATTCTGAAATATCGATCCCTAAGGTGCGAGTACGGTACACACCTACGAATGTCCTAGCTGACCTGGTATTCTCTTATACTTCTCCGGGCAACGACTCCTTCGGGGCGAAGGTATTTCACGCATTTCCGTTAACTTCGTAGCATTAAATTTCATAACGCATACCTCAATATTCGAGAGGAATTTATTATCCTTCTTGGTGATTGGAACTGCGGTAACAAGGACAACAGCGTCACAAAGACGACTGGCTCTAGTACTGTACCTATAGTATCGCAGCCGCGCAATACATTGGCCTTCGTGTGCCCCCCTGTCTCAGTCACAGTCAGAGCATACCATAGCATCGTCGTCGTCGTCGTCCTCGTTGTCGTTGTCGTCGTCATTCATTCCAATCGATGTTCATGTCCTTTATTTGGAAGATTTTATGAGACGTCAGTTAACCGAAGTCGAAACCAATTTTAGTCAGGCAAAACGTATTTATGGGAATTCTTGTGCGTCCTTTACGGACGTCTGCCGGTATGAGACGTTCTGCCAGTCGGGCAGAGTTTGCCCTTTTTGTCTCCTTTTATCGTTGCGTAGGGTCGGAGTGGAGGAAGTAAAAGACGTATCAGAAGCAATGAAGGAATTGGGATAGTTTTTCGTTTATGGTAATTTGGTATTCCGCATGACCAGTCCCACATCCTTTGCGGTTGGGTGTGTTCGGACGGACGGTTTTTCTTTGTCGTAAAACAACTTTACGAAGCTGTTAAGTGGACGCACTTAAAGCTAAGTGAACAGCTATAATAGTGAATGTGTAGTTTTATGTGTGTTGAAGTTTTAATTTGTTGTAAACTTTTTGATTACTGCTTCGCCGGAAATTCCATGATGAAAGGAGAAACGGGTGACTTGGGTCTTAAGTGTTTTGCTTAATAGGATTTATGGCACACGAGCGGCAGGGATAATAGTGATATCATTCACAGTGACACGGCTGGAAACAGCAAATGGAAGAATTAGTCTTTACTTGGTTTATGACGAGACTCGAGAATGGTCTTTGACTGGTGGGGTGAGCCTAAGCCCGAACCTAGATCTAAACCTGGGGCTGAACCTAAATAGTAAGCTCATTTGGGACACCTCGCCAAGTGGCGACCAAGAAGGCGAGCAACAGAAACCAGCCTTCATATGGAGGTCCTAAACTCTTCTACGGGATAGGGGATCATACCTTCAAAGAAGAATTTAGGAAACTACAGAGGGAATCTGGCACAGGACATGAGGCCAAAAACCATTTATAAGCACGTGGAAGAGTAACCTAGTCTACTGTAAAACACATTATAGAGTAAACCTTCGTAGAACGATGTAGATGAGATGGAACGCATTGCCATCTTGTCGTGCTTGCAGAAAACTCTGGACAAAATATGATGTCGCCAAAATTAAACATATCCTGGCGCTTTTCAGATGCAATTGAGCACCCTTCACGGGGATTATTACTGCCCACAACATCATGGGGGCCCACCGTAGTCGAATGCCTATGTTTTGGCATGATATGGAAACCTACCTTAAGAGCTCTTTCGGGTTCCCTAATAGTCACCAACTTCGTTAGGCACTAAAGTATTATGTCGCAGTTCACACATATCAGTTTCACTCACTTAAGCAAGACAAACGCTAGGATATCAAGAGTCTTTCTAGATATGTATCTTCTTCTATCTCAATTTATTAGATGGTTATAATAGAAGGGTCCAAAATGAAGCTTACATCTGCCGAAGAGAGCTGCCTTGCAGCATGCTTGTCTATTAGGAAATGTCCCATGTTGACAGCTATTGTAGTGCCTCTTAGAGCATCTAGAGCATAGTTTTGACCAAATTTATTCTGATTCTCTCGTTAGCATCCAGCTTGATATTTTGTTTCCAATTAGGGCTTGATAAACATTCCTAGGGTACCCCTTGGAGAACGGGTTTACCTTGCGCACTACAGTACCCAAAACCCGAAAGGCAATTCGGATTCTAGATTTCGTAAAGAATTAACAGAGGTCGATCTCAAGAGTCAGGTTAGCTGCCCAAAAAGAGGAGGATATCTGTAGTAAATATCCTGTTTCTTTAAACCAAGATTAAGCTTTTAACTTCTGCCTAGTACACGTTTGGTAGACGGAAGGAGAGCTTCAGATTGAGGCAACCAACCCTGACTTTGGTTTTTGAGTCATCAGTGGAGCAGTAAATCGACTCATCTTCTAAAGTGCATATACATAAATTCCAAAGGGATCTAGAAGTGATGACGAGGACGAGGTTTTTATCAAAGCTTATGAATATATTCTGAATAGAGGCGTGGTCAAGTTTTTTTCTTAACCACTATAGCTTCGAAGCATACTGTCATTTGCTTCACAAATATTACACAAGGAGTGTAAGATGATGTCCATGGGACCTTACTTAAATAGTCGATGTTTATAGATTTTTAAGGCTGCCAATCAAACAATCACTCTTTAGCTTTAGCTTTTACTTGGGGCTATACAATCTTAGAAGTTTGGACAAGTACATGGACTTCAAGTATGTGCAACTGATACAGCAGTTGTTGGACAACAATTGATACTCAGAGGATGACTAAGAAAGTTTCGATAGCAGCATCACCTTTAAGAGGGCTGAAAGGAATCTTGAAAGCCCTTCTTCCTCATTATTTGGAAGACATATCGGGTGAGGCTGGATTCATAGCTTCATCATATAAGCCGTAGCAATCCAAGCTTGTCCAGTGAGCACAAAGTTGGTCAGGAAGGACATTCTTTTGTGTGTCTATACGTAAGGCTTATTGACCTAAAATAAGTTCTACAATCCATCTGAATAATGTCCAACTTCTTTCATCAGATCCTTCAAAACCAATGCCCCCTGCACATTCATTCTAAGTTGCGACAAACATCGATAGTTCTCTACTCCTTAGGGGAACACTTATGCAGCACTACAACACAATCAGCAGCACAATACATGATTTCGCATAAAAAAAAAAAAAAACATGTCAAGCAATAAGGAATACATCCTCAAAGATTTGAAATCAAATCCTGTTTGTTACCCAACCATTCACCCGCCAACACTTAAAAAAATACCCAGAGCAACGGCTTGCCATAGGTATGTGCAACACCATGCGTCCTGGGTTCATATGCAAGTCGTTCCCTTCGAGTAGAATTGACATTCTATTCCCGGAGAAGACGGAATTCTTTTTCTGCACATAATTTCGTACAAGGAGCGAAGGAAAGGATATTTATTTGTGTGCGTGCAGAGGATACAGTGCATATTACATTTCCAAAGAACTACGACAATGCAGTAGCACTCCACACAAGTGACGCCCAAGGAAGGAAGGAAAATGGATTTTCCGTTGAAGTTGCGATTGGTTGCAAGGATGGTATTGCCAGTTTGAATGAAAGGATTCGTATTTCTAATGAAAAAAGGGGTTCCAAGGGCTTTATAGGAGGGGTATATCCAGATAAATCGCCAATAACGAGCAAAAGTAAAAATAGCCTTTAATTGGGGAGAAAGAGTGCCACGCTTCTTGCTCTGGAAAATATGCTGGCTTGTCGACAACTTTTCATTATCAAGGACCTTAGGATCTACCTTCTCTAAAACACAAAATTTTTCCAATTAGACCGATAATTCACTCTAGAAAATCACAGCTTTAGAGTTACTTGAGGGAAAAAGGATAGACGATGAGGGGTATGTTTAGTAGGATCTAATTCCCAAGGTAAGGTACCTAATGACGCAGAGGCTCAGGCCGGAATATGAACAGATTTTTAGTGCATGAAGAATTCAGAAACTATCTCAAACAGGGACACAGGTCTGGTAAGAGAGGATATTTCTTGTAAAGTTTGTAAGAAGATTTAAATTCGAAGACCAATTATACTAATGGAGACATTTATACTCTCAAATGTTTGTAGAACGTTCGCGAGAAATGGGACTGAGAAAAATAAAAAGAGGAAAACTGGTTTTGCCTTGAACACTAGCTCAATAGATGAAGTACGGCAGGGCTGCATATTTCAACCTCAGCTATTTCTTGAACTGATCAAGATCCGTCAAGAATTATTGGCAGGAAGTACTGTGCTAATCGTCCTGCCTTATGTTAAAAATCGACTCACGCGGAGTAGTCTTAAAGATAGATAAGTCTAAAGCAACTTCCTTGAGCCCTTTGCCAGGTTGACACCTTTGACAAAATATTATTGATGGTAAGACCAAGTAGTATATATTTTGGCCTGCATTCAGAATACTAACCAGGAAAGTAGAATGAAGGTACTGCCATCTTGAAGTCGTCTTTAACTTGTTCAACTCTACTTTGTTTCAGTTTGTGCTGTTTCATCATAGAGATTGCCAGATTTTGGCGCAAAACATCCTCATCATATCGCTAGCATTGGAATATAAAGCCCACTGCATCCTCTACTGCATCCAGACATTTTGGCTAAGAATCATCTCTGCCAACATAGTATTGGAAAGCTGTACTCGTATCGACGAGTTTTCGGTCGAGCTTCATACGCAAATAGTTCCAAGATTTAGTAGATATCACCACATAACAGAGGGACTGCCAGTAAATTGGTATTATTCCACAACTCGCCCTAAGGTGCAGTCCACTTATCGATGCACTCACTCGGCATAGAGAGAATTCACGTATCTTCTACTTACGGCAGGTATTAGGAGCACTCCATCAGATGGAATGCTTTCTCCTTTCTCCAGAACGTACTTATGACTCAGATGATTCTATTTTTGGAAGAGAAAGGCTGTAGCCTCTATACACTAATAGAACTTTTGCAGAATGCTCTGGACTAAAGACTGTGGCTTCAGTGTCAATCCTTAAGAAACAAAACTAGTCTCCTTTACCAAGAAACACTACATCCCCACTATATCCTCCCGAATCAGATAGTGATATCTTGAATCGACCTTTCCGTGGTCCAATTCAAGTCAAATATTCTGTTTCTATGCTTCCTAGGCACAAACGAGCTCAACTGCTCTCTCGCTGTGTGTGGAAAAAATAGGAAAGTTTTGGACCCAAAAATATATGAAAAAATAGGTTACGCATACGCCACCGAACCAGATTCTGATATCTTGAGTCTACTTTCCCGAGGCACAATTCAAGTCAGAAGTCACTGCCGGTCTACAGATTTTCATGGAGCCTACAGCCACGAACTCCATAAAGTCTTTAAGCATCTATTACCAGACCTATGATGGCTTTTATCTCGTTAACGTGTGGTGTACATATTTAGAGAAAGGCGTTCATTACAACTATCTTGACCTGGTGGGAGCCTAGGCATTAGTGGAGCACTAAGAACCACTTCATCATTGGCTCTAAATATTCGGACTTATATACTAGTAAACAGTGCCAACTTAAGCAGATACCCGGAGGTATCCTCAGTGGTCTATTTTAGGCACCGAACATTTGGCTTTGAGTTTTTTCTCCAGCCCACCGCCTATATCCTTTCACAGCTCCTTTTTGACAAAAGACTAGCCTTTCATCCTTGACTATAAGAGGGATTTTGGGGCATCTCTGCTTTTCTACATATGGATTTGAAATGTGGAACCATATAGATCTTGAGAGTTAAGCAGGATATCACCATTGCTACAGACAGTTAAAGTTCAACCCAAAAATGTTGAATGCTACATAGTCATTCCAGAGAATTTGATGGCCGACGAGAATGCCACTCCATCAATTGCAACTGATAAAGGCAGTCTTGGCATGTAGATGGGCGATTATAGATGGGCATGCTCACCAGGTCAAACTGGCTCCATCTGTTTACTCGAAGATTGAGTCAATATCTGCGTTTCTGTGTTTTTCTTATTGGCAACACTCCAATCGCAGCAAAGACTGTGTGTGCTTTTAATCAAAAAGAAAGAACAATACAAATCGCACACGGAATTGCGAGAGAATTTCATAGATTGGAATTCAATTATGAATTTCCTTTTTCCATGCGATGTTTATTTTCCTCCTTCCTTTCGAATCCACCTGCTACCTGTGTATCCACGTATTTGCGATCGCAAAGAACGAACACCTACCCACGTAAGGATATGCAAGCGCAGCGTCTCGCCATCGATGAATATTCATACGAAAGCAATTTTAATCGAAATTCCGTTGTTTTATTATTTTCAAATTACGAAACCTAATTGCACGCCAAAGGAGGACGAGCGTAGGTTACCTTAGAAGCTCCAAGGTGCCAACTGCGATGCAATGCATCGCATATGCAATTAGGGATTCATTCCTGTGGGATACGTTCTGTGGTGATTGTGTTTGAACACAAATTCACTTTAATTATTTTTCTCCTCGTAGATGGAACAAAAATAAAATTACGAGTACCTCCTCTACACTGTGATTTGTTCCTGGCGTATCCTTTCTTCGGCACGTCTCACAGTATTTACCTGTTGAAGGAAGTGCTCTGGGAAAACATGCTCTTCGAAAATGTAGAATAAAAAAAACCAAAAAAAAAAAACTGAAGAAATCGATGATGATGCTTGTTGCTATATCCTTGCTGAGAAAAGGACTTAATCGAATAGCAGATGCTCTACGCTCAACAGACGGCAGCAGGCGGTAAAAATGGATCACAAAGTGTAGAGCTGTGTGTGCACATAGCACATCCTGGCGATGGACGTTGGAGAGAGCGAAACGTTCTCTGTGAACGTGTTTGAAATTTTCAATTGCCACTACCGGATGAGATGCCATTTGCCGGTGCAGCAGTTTAATCATAGACGAGTGGGACTTCTTCCCAGTGAACGACATGGACTTTAACTTACGGCTGGTGGCATTGCATTGCAAGTATATGCCAAGTCGTCTTGACGATTGTTATAGCTTGCAGCGAGATGAACTCGTTGAGTGTTGCTATTGAAACTGTTCCTTTGGCTGAGCGGGAAATTGATGTGAATAACTAAGTGAAACGTTTAAGTGAATTTTCGAGCGTGACTTTGTGAGTTCAATTTACTGCAAGGACATTTGTAAATCGCCAGAGGGGAAATGATAAAACATCGATTGAATTTCAAGGATGTTTCTCTTGCAGTTGAATCTCAATTAGATATGACATGAATGGTATTATTTCGGTCGCGTTTCGAAGGGATTTGACATCATTTTTGAGCAGATCTATTCGAAAAAGGTTACCACATCTTCATGGAATGCAGAAGCGCTTCAAAACTTATGAAATCTTTGGTCAAATGTGCGCCACAACCATTTTTACCATGTACACTTCTAGTAAATGTTGTCAAAAACATGACCTCTGTCATGCACGTATCCTAGCAATACTATGAAAGCTCTTTGAGTGATTGGATACTCTACATAAAATGCCGTGAAATTTGCTTTGAAATACTTGAAAATGGAATAGAATACCTCGAGTTCAACTTGGTTCGATGAACTCTAAAGTTCAGTCACTTCTATTGAAACACTCTTTGCTGCAGCTAAGACACAAACCCACAAGTGTCCTAGTAAACATTGTTAAACCAAAGGATATGAATCAATCAGCAGTCAATTCGAAGTTATGACTTTTATGAAATTTACAACTCTCTCCATGCATGTCTATTGCTCGCAGTTCCCTTGGTGAATGACAATGTACAAGTACAAGGATTCCAATGATACTATCTCCTCGTCTATGTACAAACCAACAACTACTCCTAGATCCATCTTTCAGAATACTTTTGAAAAAGTTTTTCCTTTTTTTTTTTTTGCTGTCGTTATTATTCCCCAGCGAGACGTTATTAAGTTGCATCCTCGTATCCTTAATCCATACATACGAGGCAATACTCTATTCATTCCTGAGGAAACTGAAACAAACACTCCTGCCATAAAGGACATACTTAGAGCCGGAAATGTGTGCAAAATGATAAAAATGGCAAGAGTGGAGCCATGATTTCATGTCAACGAGGGTGTAATAAAAAAAAAATTCTACTCGAAAAGACGACAGCAACGGGAAGCAGCAGTATAATGTGAAAGTTGTCCGTCGAGCTCATGGCGTTCCAGTTGGCTCGAGAAAGGATATAAGTTTACAATTGAATTGAATAGTTAGTGGTAAGTTGGCGGATTTTCATCGTTTCCCGAAAGACAATGTTGCGAAAGTGTAGAATTTTGAGAAGCGATAGCTTAAGGGTGTAGAGGTGCAACTGTTCAGGGGAGGTTATGCTGTTGCAAAAATGTTGCAAATAAGTATAGCCTGTGGCATGGATGAGACAGACATGGTTGGGAGAGGATAACTTAGGTGACACGTTGTCGTATGCTAAAGTTTTTTTTTTTTTAAGTTTACTTTGTCAGTTTTTTCTACTCGGAGAGGATGTGTTTGAAAGTTTTATTCGAGAAACATTTCATCCCCTGGAGAGCGGCAGATACAATTTGGGGAAAACAGTAGCAGGAGCTTTGTTTTGACAGAGTATCTGAAACTAAAAATTTGCCGAAATATTTCTTCTGTCGACAAACAAGTATATCACGAGATTGTCCCAGGAGGTGTCTGTATCAACACTGTCACTGCTTTCGAGTCCAAGAAGCTTTATTTCGAAGTCAGGTTGATGTGAAATCAGTGCTACACTAGTAGCTGGTGAGGGCTTGATAAACATGCTAATACCACGCCTGGACTTCTAGTACCGGATTCTTATGAAATGGTGGTACCCTGGTTGAAACGACTATAAACTCATTCGCCAGTACCATCGAAAAGCTTTAGATTGCAAAGGATATAAGTACTTTGTTAGCATTCCTGGGAATTGAGGGATATTATTGTGGTTCCAACAAGACCGAGCTACGTGTCATACAAGCGACTGGGTCACCTCACAATTGGTCGACTTTCTCTGGGACTACGTGAAGCCCTTAGTCTTCACTAACAAGCAAACTACTTTGGATGAGCTCAGATGCTATTGCCGAGTCATCAAAAATTGTAGCGACTGCTTGAAGCACTGACAGCGAAGCCGAGGTGGCCATTTGACTGATGTTTTACTGCACACATTATGGCACGAACGAAGCTTTAAAATGAAACCAAAATCAATTATATATATCAAGCTGTTGTTGTTTCACGTAACTTTACTGTCCTATCAATCTTATCTGGTCACTCAGTTGCCTGTACAGATGTTGCTGTGTCAGGGAAACATTGCACTACACGTGGGAATCTTCTGCAGAGTCTCTCTAAAGAATGCGACTTCAATCCTCAGAAAATACAAGAGACTGCAAAAACAATGTTGAAACTCAACACCACCACCTCCTCAGGCCTCAGTTAAGCTCGCAATTGCCAAGAATGCAAAGAATCAGGATATCTCACCTGCATTGTGCCACGGGAAGGTAGATTCAGGATGTGCGTATCTGGTTCGGTGGCGTATACGTAACATTTTTTTCTGATGCATGCTTGGACTGAAAAATGTTCACCTTCCAATACACTTAGCGAGGTGACCTCAAAAATATTTCCACGTACTTAGACCTCATCCTAGATAGTAAGTTAAGCTGGAAACCCAACATCCTTTATTCTGAGTTCAGGTAGGCTGTCATCAGGCAAGATTGTAGACCTCGTTGAAAAAAGCCAATCTACTATCTTAGTCGTGTGTAAGGAAAGGCATACTGCTTGAGGTATTAGCGGAACTCAGAGGAGCATTGCAACTGCAGGTATGGACATAGTATTCCAAATGCTTCCACCTCATGTCCAATGCAAATATGTGGCTCCAAGTAACCGCTCTTCTTTTATTCTGAATAAACTAGACTGAGTCTCAAAAGACACTGATTACGCCCTGCCCTAGGCCCTTTCGAAACCTATACAATCAATCCTCTAGAATTGACTGAGAGGCTGATAAAGGGTCTAGAAGTGAATCTGTTTGAATAGGTGAAGGCGAAGTGCAAGATCTCCTTCCGCTTTCCTAATCATTTTACCTTGTTTCAGGGGCAAATCTTGCCTTTTAATGAGGCCTAGTTGTGGTTAAGGCGAGGGATATCACCTAACATCTCGAGGCCCTCTCTTTTCTAGGAGATTACTTGTTCGACAACCTCATCGAACTCATCGAACTCTGCCTCATCGAAGCTGTCATGAAATGCTCCCTACTTTGTAAGAGCGATCTAGAGTCAAGTGTCTTCTCCGATTCGAAGGTTCTACCAGTGCCCTCAATTAAGACATCCAACTGTCAAGCAGTGTATGAATGATGGCAGGCTTGACAATAGAGGTTCAAGTCTAGAAAAAAGGTATACACGAGGCTAACCATAGATGGCGTTCTTTGAACACCAATCATCAATCTCCAGCGTCACCTTAAGACTTGGAAACGCTTCTATTGAGATTACAAAGCTGAAGGATTGATCTCATTTTCTTGAAGACTTAAAGTCAAACCCCCATCGTGCATGAAACCAAAAAGCCAATTGAAACACCCTGTCCGCATCACGTATTCCCGACACTTTTAACGGCGAACCATTTAACTGCTTAACTTGGCTTAAATTATTGATTGCGTAGATTGATGTCTGAATATTTTATGTGGCACACTTTACACCAGGCCTTCATCACGCGTTGACACTGAGTGATATGTGCTGTTGGCACGATTCACTTCCACACACGCATACCATTTCAAAAGTTCCTCAAAGTCAACACCAGCCATATGACCTATGTATATGTGGGTGTGTATCTGGAAGCCCAAGGATATAAGTAATCCCGCAAAGATATGGATATTAGCTTTGCCACAAACTTTGACTGCTCTTGTACTTAGAAGTTTTTTTTTTTTTTACTCGAAAGTATAACCTGCATCAATGCAGATCCAAGAAGTAATTCCAAGAATCATGGATATGTGTGTCAATATCTTGAGTAAATTTTGCATTCGTTTCTTCTTTTTGTTCATTTTCCCATCTAAGGAAGCCAAGGAAGCCAAGGAAGCCAAGGAGGAAAAAATCGATTACACAAGCGAACCAGGTGGTCCTTGGGTTTGAAGTCTCGTTTCGGAGAAAAAGCAGAAAACTTGCGCGCTCCAGTTAATTTACTCCTTCGGAGAATTATTATCCTCGTTTGCGTCGTTCCTGAACTGAACTTGGCGGTGGGAAAACATTTTCTTTTTTTATCCTTGCCTTGCCACGAAGTTGCATAGTTAAGAACATTTTCTTGTCAACATGAAGCTTTACGTTTAAATACTTTCCTTTCTGGGCTTCTGACGGACGAAGTTGGCTGCAGGAGAAAGTTTCTCGTTTCCCATTTCTCGTCCAACTAGCCGGATGGAAATAAAAATAAACTTCTCAATGAGCACCCGATAGTGCAGGGGCTTGAATGAAGGGAGGAGGGCTCTTCTCCACACCACCACACCGACACAGGATGGAGTGAATGATTTTCCAATGAAAAAGGCGGAAAACTTTGTCCTGTGGTTGCATTGATTATTTCCTTTTGATGAGATGGGCGGTTAAGTGAAATTTCCGGGCAATGATGGCGGTTTAGGTGGGAAATTGATTGAAAATGGCTTTTGGCCGAACTGGTCCTGTGCTCTACTTCTGGAGTGTTGAACAGAATTAGAGTATCTATTTGTTTTACCTTTGGCAACTTGTCCTAACGAAAGAGGATGTGGTCGTAATGTTGGATATATACACACAAATTTGTTACTCTGATTGGCTTAAGGGACATGGAGGGTGTTTGGGTGACCTATCGGAAGATGTCTCGAAAGGATGTTAAACAACGTACTCACAAGAACTAAACACAGAGGTCTCAAGTCTCTGAGATTTTTCTATACATTTTCAAGCCTACGAAGTCTGGGAATTTCAGCGAAACCTAGTTGAAATGCATTTGAGTTCATTCACCTATCGCTGTCAAATCGAAAAAGACTAGTGGGCGTGGCAGTAAGTGAATTTTAAGAACGTACTGCTTTTTTTTCGTAAAAGCCCCTTTGTGACATTTCATAGCTATATACGATTGAACGAACAGGCTTATTCAGTCCTATCCATCCAGAAAAAAGAGTCCAGTATCATACCATATACAGGCTGAATCGCGACAGTTTCTCCTTACAGACAGAGACCTTATGGTGTCTCTACACTGAAGAAACTCTCAAAGTGAACAGATAGTGCCGATATCGGAGTTATTGCGTCCCAGGTTAAAGCAAAATTGCTCACAAGAAGTTATAACTCCTCCAGAACCCAAAAGTATTGAATTATAGCTTGCAAATCAGGCTAGATGCTAGAAGGATATACTCAACAAAAAACTTAGTTCGAAATTGAGTATTCAAGAACGAGCTGGAAAGTGCCTGATTAAACTTCATTCATCCCGAAAGGCTATAGGGTAACACTGGACATGAAAAAATGATATTGTAGACTTGAGAAGATTCAAAGGCTATCCTGCATCTGTGTTAAGGGTGTCCTTGAATTACTTCTACAGCTGCACTAAAAATTATGCTCTACCTTCTTTTCGTTGACATCTTGGGGAAGCTGATGGTTGATGTGTGATGCTATTGCAGCTAAGGGAATCCTTGCATATGACTCGTGGATATATGGGGCATCCAAGCATCCAAAAAAGCCATGTTTTTAACTCTAATAGCGAACTACAGGAGAATCGGCTTGTGTTTCGAACAAAAATCACAAAATTCAGTGAAGACGCGATCTGGGCTTACATAGATCAGCGCCATTATACTACTGATTCCCCGAACATTTCTGAAGAGTCCTCAATATTTTTGTAAGACATACTGATATGATTCCCTACATGTACCTATAGGAATCACATTCAGAACGCAAGAGAGACAGGCATGTCGAAATTGGGGGCATTTCGAAAAAAGCTAAATTTTTGACAAAAGAGGAGGTACCATCACCATATCCCTGGTCAAATACGTGTGTAGCTCATCCATGACCCAGTTCCACATTAAGCAAGATAGTACTAAAGTTTGATGATTTCGATGTTTAAGACTGGGAAGGCACATTTCTACAAGTAATCGTAACCATTGATAGCAGGCTCACCGAGGCATAGAGAATTGTAAGAGCTCTTGCTGGAGCTCTTGCTGGTTCTTGGTGGCTTACAAGAGTGGTATGAGTATAACGCTTTAGCTGGGGCTATTTTCCAGACATTCGCCCAAAGTCACTTTGTGGAAGTTTTCCTCTAATGGTCTAGCTTTTGTTGGAGTCTTATAGCCTCTTGATGCAAATAGGCAAAGGTTCTCATAGAAAATCTAGGAAACAAATACATATATCGAAGTCAAAATCTCGAATAAGACAATATTTTATCGATACAAGCAAATCATTCTGCTTACTTCAAACAGGACTCCTAAAGGCTGACTGACGATGCATGATTCCATTATTCAACGGAACCAACAAAAATCCAAAATTGAGCTAAGGACTCTTGTTCCATTTCATCGGATTCAGAATTTTGGCGAAAAGACTTTGTAACTCGCTTGCCTTCATTCATCCTTAACGATCGGCATACGAATTTGGTAAGCACGGGCCCTAAAAATCTCGACAAAAAACTTTGTTTCGAGATTTTACTCGTTCAGGGTCCCCCAGGCAAATCCTGAGTTTCAAGGTTCTGTTGAGAACTCTTGCTTGGATTCTCTCTACTTTTGGTTTGAAGGAGTTTACGAGAAGGAGGAGTTCTGCCGGTTAGTAGAATGAGTCAGTCAAACCATTTTTCCTAGCAAACTAACAGCCAAGCTGGCATGTTCTACGACTCATGACGAATCGAAAATCATTACAAAAAACCAGAAACGTTTCAAGTTTTTGAACTTTGTCATTGCCGTTCGCAACACAAACCAAGTGGACCCTTGAGACATTGAAACCTCTATTATGGCCACATTTTAGGCAATTCAAACTTATAAATTCTCAATTTATATTCACACAAATATTTTCACTCAATCACACAAATGTCCAATTTAATCCGAAAACATTACAAAAGTTATCCTGGCGCCTAGAGGCTTGCTCCTCTTCTCGATTGGTAAACTTTACAAAAAGCATTCCACAGATTATTACTATTGTATCTGCAGTGAATAATTTCACACACTGTCATGGTATTTTGTATGTATTTGTACGTATCCTTGAATTTTAAGTAAATGACCATCCAACACAAAAAAAAATAAAACAAACCACGAAAACTTTTTTCATTAAAAGTAACTTTTTTTTTTTGTGTTTTTTTTTCGGCGGAAGTGACAATTTGCTAAACTTGATCCACAGGACTAAGGCGTATCCTGTGCTGGGTTATAATAAGACTTGTGTGTATGGTTGTGTGTGTAACCAAATTAAATGAAATAACAGAATATTCAAAGTGAGAAAAATGGGATTTGTTTGGAGTGAAGTTGAAGTTTGTTATTTAAATGAGCAGGACGTTGTCCAAGTAAGTGATATTTATTGCAGATAAGGACATTATTTTTGATACATCTTCGTCGAATGATTTACACGGGGCAATTGGAGTTGCTAGACAATGGGAACTCATAGCTACAACATCTCTTACGAGTGAGAACACTACCCTCATAAGGATCTCATTCTAGTGAGCGTCGATAGGGAAAAAGAGAATCACTTAGAAGCAGAGCTTGGCTCGACTAGTTTCGCGCTAAAATCTAAGGATGGGCGTGAGGCTTTAACGTACTAAAGTCATCTTCTATTACTTTTCGTATTTCACATAGTGCATGCCAACAACTTTCTGCAAAGGAGTACGGGATCAACTTGGACTAAAACCAAGTCTGACTAATGGCATGAATAACGTCTTGGCTGGTGATCTGTGGCACATTGGTCATAAACTTATAAATTGCATAAAATACCAGCTGAACATAGTAAGCCAATACAGAGCTTTACATTCTGCGCACCTTACTGTTTTAGGACTTCGATTGAGAAAGACCTGCATCTTTGGTGCTGGGTATCACCCTATGGACCCACAAGACAGTACAGGGACGGGTACGTATGGATACTGAAAGTGGAATGAGAATTGACGGATATCCTTATGTGTTATGAATATGTAAGTCAATCAGATAGTTGGAGGCCAAAGAAAACGGGTCATTCCACAATTCTTTGAAAAATCTAGGTCAGGTATTTAAGCAATACAATGGAAGACGTACTTCATGATGATATGCTCATTATCCATCAAGATTTCCAAATGATACAAAAAAGAAAAAAAAAAAAATACGTTGAAAGAGGAAGCTTTCCAATGGACAGGACAAGATTAATAAGTCCCTCACCTTCTTCAGGAAAAGACTGCAATGAGATGGCAGTTTTCACAAAAGTTTAAGCCTCTGTATCTCCGATATTGAATTTGAATTTTTTGAGTTCCAAATCAGTGCTGGACTAAGAATGTCCCTAAATCTGTGATTGATTTAACAGTTCATCCCACAAGACATCAGTCCTCCTTTCTGGAATACGGATTTCGGATACTTGAGTACGATCCAGGGAGGAAAATAAAACAACTGAATCCTCAGATTCTACCGCATATTAACGTCAAGGCCAAAAAGCTGACAGAACCCATAAGGAAATCTGTTGGAACTCCAGGTCTACAGGCCGACCAAAGCAACTGCAGATGATTCGCTAAAGACTTTTCTGATGAATAGATTCACATCATCGTTTGACAAGACCAGAACATCGTAGACAAGATCCAATATAACTATCTTATTTAAGCTATCTGCCACCTAGGGACTCGAACTATTAAGAGGCTTGTCCAATATCACTGGATAACTCTTTCACTTATACAGGATGACGATCGCTGCTCCATTAAGGTAATAAACTCACGGAGACCTTTAAATCTCGATGTCATGTGGTTCGGTGGCGTATGTGTAACAAATTTATTCACAAATTTTCCGACTGAAAATTTTCTGATTCAGTGATTTTCTGATTCCTGATTTTCATGCAGGATTGAAAAATGTTGTCCTTTCAATACACTTAGCTAGGCATCAGCCAAGCTAGTTTGTACGTAGGGTGCAAGGAAACAGAAAATCCTGCTATTATACATACTTATGTATGAAAGGACACACAACATCGACAGAACGTCACAATCGTAGTTTAAACCTTCGAAGTACTTAGAGACTTTGTCTACATCGAACCTGCTATAAGGAAGAAGAACTCTTGCCAATCTTTGCTTCTTAAGGCTGAGAAGGCAATAGTGTAGCAGAATCCTTTCAACAACGGCTAAGGAGATTCTGCATAAGATCCTGTTTCATCCCACACTTACTATTTGGTGCTGAGGTTTGAACTATACCGAAGCGATTAAATGATTCTTCGGATTCGTTTCCATTTGGAAGAGGAGGTTCAATGACAAAACTAAACAAGCTATACAGCGACATGGTCCTATGGAGAGCGGATGGAGAGCGGATGGAATCAGAGGGACAACGCAGTAGTTGCAGTAGTTTGATTTAACAGTTCACAAATAGAAGGGAATCTCAATCGATAGGGAGGGTGCAAAAGTAAGCAGTTAGCTAAGGACAGAGCTAATACGAGAAGCTAGCCCAGATTCTGAACTATAGAAACATCAAAGTATACGTTACCCCTTAGTACTTCCACGCTGGTTTCAGGATATATACTCCTATGATGGCACATCCAGGGTCGTTATAAATCAGTGTCTCCGGCGGCAGTTTTTTTGGATCCAAACCTTTCCATAGAGGGTGGCATAGTGCTCTCTAAAACAAAATCCAAGCTTACAGTGGTGGCAGCATCATCTCATCATGGACAGCAAGTTTTTTACGTCATCGGTCAATACAAGTTGTACTGAGCAGCCCAGTCCTTTCCCCCAGCCTGCTTTTTATTCTTAATAGTCCTTATTTCTGTTAATTGCAGTCCAATCCATTTCATTGCGGGTGACAACTCCGGATTTTGTTCATATTTTGACGAATGCACGGTTCTTCTCCAATATTGATGCAATCATCATGTCTCCTGCCGCTGAAGCGGGATCCTAGTGCCGCCAATCTAAGCATGAAAATGACGCATATTTAGGATTGAAATTTCTTGTCAATACTTAGCATGCAAGTTACCCTAAACCCTCGCTAGAACTATCAGATTTCAGAAGCTGCAAAGAGTGACTCTAAGTGCCTCGAATTTTTCAAGAGATGTCAACGTTTTTCAGTCCTGCAAACTCGGCTACTACCTACAGAGCTCGAAATTCGAATAAAATAAACTGAATAAAGCAAAAATATCAGTGCCCTGCCAATTTGCACACAAATCACTTCTCTAGACCATCATGATAGAATGTTGGTTATCTAACAGTCCTGTACAGACATTATCACCACAAGTGTTCAGATGAAATCTATGTATAGCTGTGTCCCGCCTGTCTGTCAGCTCTTCAGGACACCATTATCCTTTGAAAGCCAGTTTCGGTTGCACAGTACAAGTTCGTTCCATACTCAGAGCCACTCACGGTAACATTTCATTTTCATCATCGACTTTAAGATTGCGAATCAATTAATAAACAAATCATTCTAATGGCTTGTCCACCTTCCCAATAGTCTTCAAATTCCCAGCCTCCATCAATCAATAGAGATATGGCTATCCTTCTCAAGACCCACCAATCATCGTTTTATGCAAAAATTTACTCCGACAGACCTTAAATCCTGTACGACACTAATCTCTTCATCACATTGCCCTAATTACCTCAACCTTCCCATCCCATTCATGGTACGAATACATCAAAAGTACAACGCGTTGATGTCCTCGAAAGTCTAAGCAAATTATCGAATAAATCAACAAAACTTTTAATTAAACATCAACCCAAGGCCATAATGCCCCTAATAACTAAACATCAGGTGTTGAATAACACAACAAAGACTCTGTTATCTCTCCTCACAGGATCATGATTAATCCTCGTAAAACATAAATTATGTCATCTCAATTTCATTATAAAGCAGCGATTTAGCAAAAAAAAAAAAAAACGGAGAAGAAAAAAATATATCCTATATACACAAATACAAAGTCATCATCAGTCGTCAGCAGCTCATAATCATCTTCAAGGATAACACGCAATGCCGCCTTCGTCCTGCGCCTTCTTACGAGTGTACCCCCAGATTGTACATCTCTTGGCAAGCAACGAGTAAAACTTTTGCACAATCAGATTGAATGAAATCTAAGTTCGCTCGTTTGAAGAGCAATTGAGTTAATTGAATCCGATGTGTCTGGGTAGAGAGCTGAAAATTTAAAACGAACCATTTTCGCAAAACCAACCAACCCACTCCAACCCACACCGACAATGGCGTCCTTCTCGATTTTCCTCTCCATCTTGTTATTGAACTTTCAATTTGTAAACGAGCACAGACAAGGATGATTAGGATAGAACAAAAAAAAATAAATAAAAAATACCATCTGCCCTTCATTTTAAAGTCGTAATCCTTGTTGTGACCTTTATTGAGGTTTTCCATGAAAAACAGCCAAATAAACAAGGACCTTACTCACACTGACGTACGTCATTTAAATGAACATAAATCCACTGAAAAAGGGTATATGCGAATGTGGCGAGAGTCTTTTGAATAAATTATGTGTCAATTTTGTTAGTCCTGTGAGACAGGAGGACAGGGTGTCTCGAAAGTGATTTAATTTGAATTGATGGAATAATATCTTTGGTTTTCTATTTTAACAGAAGTTTCTGCAGAGTAGAATTGGTTTTGGTTTCTCATTTCTATATATGCATACTACATGCCTTAGATTTGATCCTTTATTTGGGAGTGATTGACGGGTTATACTTGTAGGTTAGGTGGGTTGATAGAGAAGTTGAATGTGTATTCAGAGGGAAGGCAGATATGTTTGCTACAGAACCTTGTCTTCTTAGAAGTAGACGATCATTGCTAGATTTGCAAATTTCATATAATGGAAAATGTCCTTAATGAAGCTATTGAGACTGGTTGAGAGAGGTAAAGACTGGACGAAATGTGGGAAAAAATTACAAAGTTAGGACAAACTCTTGAGATCCTGCCCGATCTATCCCGAAGTAGTTTTTATTGCGTGTTTTTTTTAGAGATCATTGAAGTGATTGACTTTAAAATAGGCTCAAGAACCAGAACCACCTCATAGAGATCTCTTGTACTGTCTACTGTCTTCTTAAAGATGCTGTGCTACTATCTGAAATAAAGTTGGGGAGGATCGGACATCAAAAGGTACAGCGTTTGTGGAAATATTTTCGCCTAGTCCGACCAAAGGCAAGACTTTCAGATTAGGTTTGCCTCTTTCAGTGCCTTTACGCATAGTTATTATGTGTGCAAAAGTCAGTCAAAATCTTTGCGTTCTAAAGAGTTTTTCAATAAGAACATAACAATTTTGTATTTTCGTACAAAATTCCAACCTTAAAATTGTCCAAAATTTGCGTGAAGGTACTTTGCAGAGGAGGCTTATTGAGCATGGAAGTCACGCCTTCAGATCTCAGACGGGAAGTTGACGTTTTTTTTGTTTTTTAGGCTACAGAGCCATAAGCATCAAATCTGGGCAATCTCTTCTGTTTTTCTTTGATTGTAGAGAGACTGCTTTTGCCAGCAACAATTTCAAGTACTTCCTCCTTCGAATTGGTTAGCGTTATCGCTTAGTCTGGGCTGATCAAGGTTGAATCGAAGAGGCACTCATAATAGGTGAACACGTTAAGAAAAGTGAGAATTAAAAAGGAAGGCACATCACATCATTCAACATGCAATGCACATACTTACCTGTGATGCTTGTTAATAGACCCATTTTTTGATGAAAAGCATGTCTAAGTAAAACCAAAGAATCACTCCTACCAGTGATCTTCAATATCTGACTCTAATTGTGCCACGGGAAACAAGAGTCAGGATGTGGGTATTTGGTTCGGTGGCGTATGCGTAACATTTTTTTTTCATACAATTTTGGGTTGAAACATTTTCTCCTTCAATTACACATGAAAATTTCCTCCTTTTTATGTAGATCCGAAGGTCTAGTCTGAATTAAAAAGAAAACCCCTCCTTTTCAAATCCAACATAGGAATCAACTTGAACCCATGTGGCAACCTATCTTGGACGATAAACGATAAAAAGACTCAAAGACTTCATTTCTAGTTTTCTACCAATAACACTGTCTCTACTATTCTAAATGCTCCTCTCGAACTGTGATTCCCTATTCTATAGAAGTTTGGACTCTAGATCCTTTGTATTTGGTTTATACATTTCAATCTCATTCCATCTATTGCATCTTTCTTTTGCCATCGCTATCAGCATTTCATTGGGATCTTCACAAATATAAGGTTTGGGGGATCACGTCCATACGAAACTTTTAAACAAATGTACCAACCTTAGGTTTTTTTTTTAACTGCCTTCCTTGGTATGATAAGACTGCTTCGATCAGTCCACGAAATGGCACTCATCCTTCTCCAGATAATCCAATGACTTTTACTGTATATATGAAGTGGTTTGGTTTACTTGGGTCGGGTACCATCAGTTTGTCCAAGTATAGTCCTGGATGGGTAAGATCTACCAGCAAAAACTTGAGAGTTCCCATTCCCAAAAGAAGCTTTTTTTTATTAAGGAATCGTCATCTTGTGTCGAGATTGATGATTTGTAGAGACGTGTGAGTCTTCTCTACCCTTCGGTTGATCCATTGAGATACTGGGTGTTGGCCAGTACTTGTACAAGTTGCTGAGCAGAAGATCATCAGAGAGGTTAGCATAGTGATGATAAAATGATGAAAATGAGAGACTCGAGACTCAATAACAGTCCCTGTATTGTCTTATATTTGTACCATCTATCTGCATATGCCTTAAGTGCTGACAATCCTTCCATGAAGCCTTCAAGATCTATGAACGCTCAAGGCTTCGTAGAGTTTCATCTTCCTTGCCATGTTAATTTTTCTTCTTTAGATCTACGATAATGGCAAGGTTCCTCTGAAGCAGTTCCCCCATAATTCCATCAGCAAAGTTCTAATAGCTTTGCTGTAGCCATACTCTATTTCATCTAGGAGCTTCCTCACCCTAGGATCATCGTAGTATACTATTTTCAACAACAAAGTATCTAGTGCACAACCTTGCGGTACGTCTTTCGTCTTCGACTTTGTAGAGCAGTATCTTATTTCTAAAATTACTGATACTGATCAGAATCGCCTTTCATGTACTGAAGGTCTTTTCGAAGGTAAAATTCAACCCGCGATGAAGTCCTTGAAAGGGTTTTAACAAGAAAATGCAATTATATGTAAGTTTTCATTGATATTTATTATCCTTGAGTAATTGTCCTGACTTTTGTTCACTTTAATCGCCTCACTTCAAGAGCAGAGGAGCTGGGGCTAGTCCTGGAGCAGCATAGGCAGCGGGTGCAGCGTAGGCAGCTGGTGCAGCATAGGCAGCTGGACCGGCAATCAAAGGAGCAGCAACTTGAGCGGCATAGGCAGCTGGAGCAGCAAGCAATGGAGCAGCAACTGGAGCAGCGGCATAGGCAGCTGGGAAGGCAGCCGAGTGGGCAATCGAGTGAGCGTTATAGCTTGAGGCGTATGGGGCAACGTATGAAGCATAAGCAGCAGCAACTGGGGCAGCAACTGGAGCAGCAACCAAAGGTGATGAGTAGGCCAATGGAGCAACAATTCCTGGCTTAGCGGCAGCCAGAGCAACGACGGCCATGAAGCAGACAGCGACCTACAAATACAAACTCAATTGTTAATCCTTGTTCTCCTTCCGTTATCCTTTTTGAACTCACGAATTTGAACATCTTGAGTGGGTTGGGTTTGTTTGTTTGGTTTACTTCGATTGATCGAAAAGTGAACTGTGATACTAACTCGTTACTTACTTTCGTTTTTATACCGCCGGCCAGCTGTCACTTAGTATTCCATCGGCGTGGCATCAGTTGAAATCGAAAGTGTAACTCGGGTGTAGCACGTTCGCTACCAATAATCATGCTGTTGCGCTTCGATTGCTTACGCTTGTGGTCTTCCTGCCCTGCTTCTGCTTCTCTGTATTCTCTTTTGGTCTTCGTTGTTGCCTCTTTTTTTTTTTACATAATTATGTTATTTTGCATTTTAGCCATGAAACGCGAATTGGCCCATTTGCACACTGATGTGACAAAATGTAATCGTGTGTAGGCTCCATTGATGGTCGGAAGCGCGGCCAATTGATATGGGTCACGGGTTGTGCTTGTGGTCTTCTGAGAAAGGTGTTCAATCGAAGACAAAAAAAAGAAAAAACAGAAAACACCTTCCAATCATTTTAATGGACGGCCATCAATTGGTAACAAAAAAACACTTTCATCGACCATTAATTTGGGTATCGATGATGGATTACTGCGACTGGGCAGGAGCGCAAGGACGACGATTCTCGCTTTTGCGAGTGAGCACAGGGGGGCGAATGAGATAAATAAATATAAATAAACTACTTGTCAGGACGAAAAGGAAAGGGAATACTCTCCTCTAACAGGGTTTTGGCATTTTAGGAGGCGCGGATGGCCAACGTAAAGGCAGCAATCAACCAAATTGAAAGCGTTGACTCGTTGTGAATTGCCGCTGGACCGATTTATTATGCAAATTTATCGAGAGTGCTCCTGTTTGGGATTTTTCCCTTTTAAAAGGCGAGCCTCTGTGTAGCCGGTTGGAGTAATTTAGAAAAAAAGAATCGGAAATGGAAAGCTTTAGTGGTGGGTCAGTGATTTTAATGCCAATAGGTCTGGAGTTGGAGGAATTATTTTTTTCCCTTTTTTGGGGATAAAAAGGCTTGAGGGTTCTTTTTTATTTTTTTGTGGGGCTGTTGCTTGGGTGTCTAGTAGGTGTGAGGAGTCTATTTTTATTTGAAATGGAAGCAAAAGAATTATCTGCACATTAAGGATTAATGCTTAGCTGTTGCCTGTCTGTTACAGCAGGAGATTGAATGGAAACAATTATAGGTTTGTGAGGTCAGTAACACCTAGAATGCCGAAAAAAGGAGATCCTAAATGGAGTAGTCTTTTAGGGAAGTAGAGCTGGGCAATTGCATAAAAGGTAGGGAATGGATTTTTCCCTTTTCACAAGAGAGGTCCAGCCTTTTGTCAGACTGTGTCCAGAGAGAACCAACTCTGCACTGCATTTCAGATCAAGTCTTGGCCAGATTTGTCTTAATTTGAAGGAAGATTTTCTCATCTACATTTACATCTAAAAGTTGTCAGTATTACAATCTGCCATTTCAACAGGTTCCTGCGGGTCGTATCCACTCTGGTAAGCATGTCAGCGTTGCAATTTTATGGAGTGTCTCTTCTGCTCGGGACCTACCATAGAACTGCTCAGACCTCTCCAGGAGAGTTAAAGGCGGTTTTTGAAGTGAAATAGTACTATTCCAGAGATTTGATTCCTACTTGACTGTCAGTGACTGTTACTGACAGGGCCAGACTTCCTTCATCTCCAAAATTTCCGCCTGAAAAACGCTACAATACTCTGGGAAGCACAAGAAGATGCTCAGATTGTTGGAGCAAACATCTCAAATCAGGAAAGTGAGCAGTTTATGTGGTGCTTGCGAAAAATCTGGATCCCAGAATGCGTCCTTGGAAACGGGTACATTCAGCAGGTTTTGGTTTGTCTCCACTTCTACCTCATATCTGCAGCATATCAGCATAAATCCTTGGACTCTCTCCTATCCATGTACGGAAGATAACTCAGATGTTACAGTGTGCTGTTAGCTTGCGCAGAGAGGATCGATTTAGTGCCAAATGGCTCTTTGTTTTCTCTTTTCCTAATTTCGACAGTAACATGCAAAGGTAACGCAGTCCTCTCTGGATAACCAGGACTAGTTTGTCTCTTTTTCTATTATTTTGTGTGCGTTTCACTAATGTTCATTTCGATCCTATTCTGGTCAGAACATCCTGGTTTACGTTACCTTCAACAGGGCTCTCTCCGTGACGCCAGCAGAGTTTGACCAAATGGTGCTCAATGCTCATCAGTCCGTCGTGACATTTTCTAACTTCTTCTCTTCTCTGACTGCCAACAAATATAGTTATATCCGACAGATGAAGGTGATTGCTTTTCCTTATATCCTTTCCGAGGACATTTGGGAGTCCGGAATCCTGCTGTGATATTTCACCTCGAGTAAGAGATCTGCATAAAATGTTGCCATCTAACTTTAGTAGTATAAAGTCCGGGATCGTTCTCCTCCCAGTGAACAGAACAAGTTCAGTTTTCTGTGCATTCGTCGTTTGCTTTCAAGGAAATTATAAAATGTTCCTAAGGAACGATCTTAGAAATATCCGACTAAACGGTTTGGTATCCCTATTCACAACAACATCGTTAGACTGTACTCTGGAGATTCGTAGTTCGTAGAAAGTGGAGAAAAGTTCGTCCTGATTGATTTCCAATTCTCTCTTCTGTCACCAACAACCTAGATATGTATGTATGTCAAGAAAACTCCACTTTGATTAACTTTTTGTGCTGAATCGGCTTTGCGTCATCTCCATCCTTGCAGTTCTCCCAAACTCTTGAAATAGACCACCCCACGTCCAAGTATGTACAACGTTTACGTTTTATTCCCATTTCTCCATCCCAGCATTGCATTCAGTACACTTGACGTGACTAGTTCCCCAGATAACAAAACGCTATGCGTACGTAAGTGTTGAAATCGACGCAATTATCCCATTTGCCACTTAGGCAATTAAAATGAACTCAATGAGGACACAAATTCCCCAGATTCCATTAAAATACTTCACTCCGTGTTACCATTCAACGAATCAGTCCCACAAGTCCTTCCTTAACTTAACTCGTTTCGCAGTTACCCAAAGGGACCAGCATTACATAAAACGCACTCTGTACACCATCCGAACAGTCATGTGTCGTCCGTACTGAAACTTCATCCTTACCACGAGGATGTAAGTCGAAACGGTGAACGATTTATCATATCACACATAGCCCCTTCAGGGGACCACGTCCTATTTATCCGCATCATCTTCCATCCGCATTCTCCAAGGAAAACATGACTCAAAGTTCTGTGTATATGTTTGCAGGCAACAAATCAGATTAGTTGATTGGATTTGCGTATTTCTGCGGAACAGAATCACGAATAAATCTCAAAAAAAAGGAAGAAAAATTGAACTACACTCGTTACATATAAACGAAATCCAATAGAGGGCGTTCGTAATAGAATTACCGTAGGGGGAAGATAAAGTTGCACAGAAAAAAAAAATAGAGTCCTTCAATTCTTCTTCCGACTGGCAACATCATTTTACCTTTATATGGACGTTTTCCTTTGGGTTTGGTTTTTTTCTTTCCGTTTTCCTATGCGAGGCCATCCTTTGGCAGGCAAACTGTTGAAAGGATTCGAGTTGAAAACTTATCATGCTGCTTCCGTCGTTGAATACTAAAGAGTATCCTTTATTCATTTTAACTTCTTTGAGCATTGATTTGTGTATGAGGAGCAGGAGCAGTTGAAATGGATTCAGTTACAGGCCAAGGGAGTGCCTCAAAGTAGTGTATTTCAGTGGCAGCAGGATTCATTGGAATAATATTATTGAAAATATCACATTGCTGAGAGGATTTTTTTTATATTTTTTCAATATCCTTGGAGAGTTTAATTTCTATATTTTATTGAAGAAGTTTCAAGGTTGAGTGGTTCAGTGGTTTCGTTGCGGGGTAGTGTGTCTGATTTGTTATTTGATGCTGCTGCGGGCGCTACACTTTATCGAAAGGATTAGTCGGTGGTGTGGTACGATATTTGGTTGAATGGGAGGATTCCCGAGCACAATGACTTGATAGACTCTAAGTAGGTCAGATTTTTCTTTTATAATTCCTTCGCCCTCAAGGGTTTAAGGTACAATGTGGATTATAATATGCGGAAAACCTACATACGTTCCACATGACTTTAGGTTTGGAGACAGGCTAAACTGATGATAATCAGAGAATGACAGAAAGTAATTGGCGGAAATACAAGGAGAGGGAAGAAACATTTCTAAGATGTTCGAGCGAGCCTATTGACCATTAGAGACCCTCGGACTCCGAGGTTGTATTCTACCTACCAGATCCAAAGTGGTTTTAGGTGCACCCGACCCGATATGAGTGTTATACTAGATCACAACTTCTTCTTGAATATTGTTTGAGGAATCTTGGAGCCTTCCATGATCATTCTATCGGAGACGGTCACTAACACGCCTACCGAGAAGATATAACCTTCAGTTTCGCCGATTCAGGTGCCATTTATACACACTTCAGCATACTATCGTGATAAAGATTCAGTGAGCTAAACTAATACCAGCTCTGTAGTCGAAGAGTAGGGTCGTGAGTCTAGAAACGAATATGAGAAGCTAATGGCATTGGCGTTACCGCAGGAGTGTATTGGATTCGAAGTACCAGCCAACAGATTATTTGCGAAAATAAGAAAGAATTTTTTGAATTGAATTATGTCCTGTATCCCCTTGTGGGTGCTAGGGCCTATACAATGCCTACGCGCCATCATGTGCGATTTCTGGAAACATGCCTCAGCTCTCCCCAACTTTTTCCCAGTTGCCGTGCTTCTTTCTCAACTGTTCTGCGCCACGTACTCCAAGGACCGCCGCGTATCATGCCATCCTGAGTAAGCGGGTTCCACAATTCACAATGTCACAATTTCGGAGAGTATGTCCAATCCACTGCCACTTTCGTCGTCATATTGGTGTGCCTATAAGTTCACGGCCCGTTCTCTGATAAAGGTGCTCATTAGAGATACGGTTTGGCCAGAAAATTCTAAGGAATTAGGCACCTATTGACGATCGAGCAGTTGATCCGTAGCGATCAGTTGGGGATGAAATCAAAACCAGAGATGTGTATGGTAAATTCATAATTTCGAAGCACGTCTTTGTTGCTTCAGAACTTCTAAAAGCTTCAAGTCATCGGAAAAAAAACCAAAATGTTCCATCAATTTTGACAAAATTTAAGAACATACATTGGGCTCCTAAAAGTGTACGACTAGAGGAAAGATCCGGAAACTCCCATTCGAGGATGTTCGTGACTTTAAAGGCGGAGTGCAGATCGAGATCAGGGAAGCAATATACGCCCTTCGGGTACAAGTTTAATAATTTTCTCATGATCTGACTATACTTACCAAAGCCTCTACTAATGAAGTCATTTTCGTCATTAACCTAATGATCGAGCTGGCTAGAGACGTTTGTATCCAGTCTATCCAGGTCTCAAGGTAATGGAATTCCTTCTAACCACTTACCTGGCGTATTTTGGTTAACTACTTACCTCGTATTATGGTTCGGATTGTGACTGTAAACTCATGCTTTGACAATTAACATTCCAGAGTCTGTTCACTAAATATGGACTCCGAGAGTTTAGACTAGCGTCTGCGGTGTCATTTATCGAATTTTCAAAATTTAAAGACAGATTCTTGAGTTATTCAAGGAAGTCCTCCACTGTACATAAGTGCTCTGAAAATTTCATTAATTAATCAAAACGTACTCTTCCCATACAGGATTCAGCATTTCAAAGCAGCTTGCAAGATTCGTTGACAAACTTCTAGCTGACTGCATTGGAAACTCGCATTGAAGTGTCCTCTTTAGAAATGAACCTAAAAGCCAGTTTCACCCTAAATAACAACAAAAAACCGAAACCAATTCGACAAAATCCAACGCTTAAATGATTTCTCAACCAGAACTTCACGTGTGTCCTATTTGAGAGCAATTAGTCCTCCTGGGTGCATGGAATAGGTAGTATATCCTCCAAAACAAAAGTCCCATGCAATGAAATCTTTTCCCCCTTCCCCCCTTGCCACCGCCCTTCATTCAGATACTAATGGGTTCCGATGTCACATTCCCGGCGATGTGATCTCTTCGAGCAGGAGTCATCAGAAAAAATAGAAAAAAAAAAAAAAGAAAAACCGAAGCCCAAGCCGGAGCCCATAGAACTGTGTCCTTCATTGTGTGAAATCGGCAACAGTCTGTACGTGAATAAAATCTACACACACTCTCGTCCCACTTGACACTCCCATAGGTAATAAGTGTAAGTGATGTTCGTTTCATGCGAAATGATCCAACAAGCAGCAAGTATCAATCCCAACCCCACTATGACACACATGAAGGGATGACATGGCGTCCTCGTCCGCATGTAACCAGCGCGCCATGTGTAGTGGCTGTGTGGCACCACTGGAACCAATTTAGCTCAGCACAAAAGTGCTCTCTAAACCTAACCGAAGCCGAAAATTACCTAAACCTACCGCCCCTCGACTGGTGTGCAGTCTAGAGAGAGAGAGAGCGAGATAGTGAAATGAATAGACGTTCGTCAGGGGAGCCGAATCGAGCTGAATGGATAAGATCCTTCAGTTTAGGTTTGGGGCCGTGTCGTCGTCGTATTTGTTTTTGTGGAGGAAGAGGACGACCAAGAATTGTCCTCTGATAAGGCGCGTTCGTTATTTTTGAAGTGTGCTCCTTTATTTCCTTCTTTTTTGTCTGCCTCTCCTTGCTCTGGTGGTCTGAGGGTATGTGGGTGTATAGGTGTTTTGGGGGGCGCGCACATTTGTTTTAATGCTTTCTACCACTTCGGACCGAGCACGGGTTAGGGTTAAGATGGTATCGTGACTTTTTATTTGCAACCCTTTGTTCTGTGAAATTACCATCGGTATCTACCTCTCGAATGGTTTTGTGGAAAGCGTCAAAAGCCTCAGTGTAATGGGGATGCAATGAAAGGAAAAACGATATAGAGAAGCTGGAAATGGGGAAACGTCATCAATGGGTTCATCATATCTCTGCTTGGGCATTAACAGTATTTGGATATTGGGATATGTGTGTGAGGACATGTCTTGTGGGCTTTTTGACTTACGTCAGGTGGAGGGGAAGCTATTGAACAGGACTTGTAGGTCATTTTTATATCTGGCACCAGCAAACAACTGTAGATTGTGTCAGCAAATTGGTAGAGACTATCAGAGATCTCTGGGGAACAGTCTAAGACTAAAAGGTCAATGATTTTGGGGATTCGAGTGGAGTGTAGGTACGACACAACAATGTCACTTCTTATTGTCGTGATGAGTGGCAGTTCATAACAGCGGATGTGACAGATAGTGTCAACTCATATCCAACATCTTGATTATGTTGATGACAGTTGCTACCTTATGCACTCGATCTGGGAGTGTTGTACTCCAATGGTATAACATTTAGTAGCCGACCACCATTTCGAACGGTTTTCAGAAACGTCATCGGGACCAAATTGCTTTTGCAACAAGTTGCCAAAGTCGTGTGTTCGAACTAAAAAATCATCATCAGAGTAGAACTGCATTAGCACAGTGTTCGACAACTCAGTTTACTTTAAGCCAGATGTCATTTGCTGTCCAATAGAATGGCCAACACACATGGAAAAAAGAGCTGCAGAAAATGACATTTGCAAACATGTTGGCCGATTGACTTGTGTCATCCATTGACAGTGATTTGCAAAACCTTTTTGACATTTTGAAAATTACCGGTCTATGTGGCAAATTTTTGTTTCCAAATAGCAGGCTTATGTACCTAACTAGCCAGGGCCATTAGCCGGACGCACTTCTTTCATCATTTATCTACATAACCTCTTCGTTGGTCTCTTTATGTCCCAAACTTTCGACCCTAATCTCTAATTGTTATTAAGTTAAGGAATCTTAGTGATGAATTGAAACTAAGTTCTGATAGTATCCGCTCAATATATATAAAAAATACAACAGTTTCTCCAACCTTTCACTCTCATTCGTCTTAGTCTTGATGTCCGTCACCTTTTTCAGTCTTAAGCCCTAGTTTGTAAGTTAGTTTTAGCCTAATAGTAAGCCTCCACCACTGCTCATTGCTCTCTCTCCTGAGTGCAATTCAGTTGAAGGAGTGGATTCGGTGGCGTATACGTAACCTTTTTTCACAAATTTTTTGGTGCAAAAATTTTCTATTTTTCCTGACTAGAACCAGATAGAAGCTATTCCCGTTTGTGAGGATTTACAGAAACATGAACATGTCCTTCAGTTCTGCCACCTGAAACCTGATTCAGGACATCAGTATCTGGTTGGGATGCTATCTCCTTCAAGCAAAATCTGAGCATTCCTTTTCGCCTTGTAGTGTTTTTCCTGAGAAAAACTTACCAATAAAGGAAGCCTCAGTCACCTTCAGCCCAGTGGCAATCAAATCCCTGGAACTGTGCTCTTTCTGTTCAAATGCCGCTTTAAATTCCCAGTTTTCTGTCCTGTAGATGTTTGAAGAGTTCAACATTTACCTATGCTAGGTGCCGGGCCACAGAAATACTGTAGGAAGTATGCTCCACAGTATCCTTTCAAAAGGCTGGAACCTGGGTATGCCCCTCGCTACATGAAAAGTTGAAACATTTCAAGACAGTTCTGGCCTAGCCTTGATCTGAAACGTAATGCAGAGTTGGTTCTATTGAAGCTATCACAGATGAAGCACCTTAATCGTATTCTCACTTGACACTGTCTGATAGGCCAACATACCCAAAGGTTGGGCCTCTTCTCACATGACTTCTGGAGAAGCTGTAGGCATGATGAGAAGGAAGAAACATTTGTCCACCTTCTGCGTACTTGCCCACTCACCGTCTACCCCATGTATAGGTAGTAACTAATTTTTTGACATGGTAGGTGTCACTAGTGTCACTAGACGCCACGAGGATCCTTGGCTGAATTTTAAGCGTCGTTTTGTTCAATTAGTCCTGGAGAGTCAAATGGTGCCAACCACGGCATCACAATGGAACTTTATTGATCTAAGTGTTTCTGGAGACCTATGCCGGCAGTCACTCTAAATTAAACCCAAACCTAAGCATTCAAAGATTTCTAATATTATTTGTTTCAAACGAAGAAGAAGGTTCTTTTGGAGTTTTTTTTAAATTACTTTTGTATTTCCCATCTCTCTCCTCAAAGTAATTTCAAAAATGCAGCTCCTTCCACTACTTCTTAGCTCTTCCATATCTGGTCTATATGTGCATCAGTTTTTGTGCAGGATCATGATGGAAGACGCATTTTGCTACATCAAGTCTCAAGGCTGTAATAGTAGTACTCGCAGAAGTATGTTCCATTTCTAAATAGCTTTCGCCTTTTCCTCTTAAGGTCCTTAGATTGCAATCCTCCCTTTGTTGCTCCTGTACTTCCAAAGCAAAAAACAGCTCTAAATGTGACAAATATTCAAATCACTGCTATCTTTCACTGTGACATCAGAATATCCGTGAATAACTTCGCTGCACAATTCGGAGTGCCACATCATTTGCTTTGCATTAAGAAACCATCACTTCGGATGCATTTTAATAGCATCTGCAAAAAAATAAAATAAATTCTCCACTATTATCCTGCGAAATTTACAAATCGACCACGTTCCCCATAAATATCGAACCCATTCATCTAGTCAGTCGTAACCTTCCACAAGGCACTCTTAAAAATATGTTTTCCTCCTTCGAGTGCATTCACTTTCGAAATATTCCAAAATAACCCACAAATAAGGTCACAAAAAAAGCCAAAAAACAAAAAAAATACTTTCTACATAAAATAAAACACATCCAGCGTCTCGGGTGGAAAAAAACCATCTTGAATCCTTCGTCCTCCAGTTTTTATCCTCTGCAAATCCTCTCTCCATCTTTCTCATCTTTTATTCATTTCTCAGATTTTGTGCTTACACTCGCTTCCTTTATGTTTCGATACATTTACTGTGAAGTGAAGAAGCTCGCCCGCATACCGCGTATAAGGATACCCGGGGAAGGCGTTAACTTGGAACCAGTTCACATAGCATAAATCCGATTCCATAATAAATGTATTCCGATGGCATTTGATTTATGGTAAATTCATTGTTCAATGAATTGATTTTCGGCCACCACCCTGTGGAATATCCTTTGGAACAGTTACAAAGTCAAGACAGTACACAGTATAGTCCTGTGTGTGAAATGTTTAACAGGAATAAGCTTGCTGTTCCTTGTGGAGAAAGAGAGTGAAAAGGGATTTGAAACAAAAGTACCTAACATATGAATTCTCTTTTCAAATGCAAAACATAAAAAAAAACAAACACCACGAGCAAGGATAATTGAAAAGAAATGAAAAATATCAACGATTTCCCAGTACAATTGAGAGCATTTCAAGTTTTCAACTGCGGAACTGAAGAAGACCATAATTGCTGGTGAACGGCGACAGGGATTTCCATACACGCACAAATAAATCGACGAAAACGTATTTGAGCATAGCAGATCCTTCAATTGGCTTTTGTATAACGAAACGACTGCGACGCGGGGTTAAGAGCCAAGCCGAATGCTCGAACTCTCAATGGATGCTGGATTTGCATTTGATTTGTATAATGGCTGCCATAGGGTATGTTGTGCAATCGATATCGAATTGTACGAATAAGATATATTTGACGCTGTCTGTGTCCAAGGATACAGTGATAACATTGCAAATTCCGGGACACAATCCCGGAACTCCTTCAAAAGATACTCAATCTTGTTGGGGACTTGTGCTAGAAAGTTGACCTAGGTAGGCCTAGCTGCAGACGAAAAATTTACTTGGAACTCTTGGATCTCCTTCCGGATAGGCAATAGTCTAATTGGTAAGAACTGGTGCATGAGCACCAAGATGATGCTATGGCTTTATGGGTGGTATGACCCCAAGAAATAAAGCAAAAGACTACACAAGACAAGGTCAAATAACTCCGAAGATTATGTAGCTTGTATATCCTCTAGGACAATGAGAAGGACCTCTACTACAGCCCTAGAAGTTATCGTTAACATTCCACTACTCCATCTTCAGATATACTTAGTCAGAAGTCAGGACTAACTGATCTTAGCAGAAAATGACCACAACTCCAAGCTAGCTTAGCAAAGATGAACAACCTCCCAGAACATCATAATAGGGAACAGAGCAAACCTACACTTGGTGGGCGCCGTGGCTCAGTGGTTAGTGCGTTGGACTATGGAGCAAGGGGTTCGAGGTTCGAATCTCAGTCGGAACACCTAAAAGTTTTTCACGGCTCCACCTCTCGCGAGCGTCTGACAAACATCCGAGGGTACAACTGTCCTGAGAAAGCTTCTCAAAATATCAAATTGTCCTTCGGATACGGCATTAAACAGTAGGACCCTTCCATTCGTGTAAAGTATATAACACGCACGACACGAATGGTTGTGAGAAGCTAGGCCCTGTGTCCCATCGACCTGTTGCGCCAAGTATTTAAATCTACACTTGGTAGTGATTCTCATGTATGCTCAACAGGTGGTGTGAGTGTACGTCGGGACTGGAGTATACAGAATACTTACCTTTTGTCCCTTGAACAAGTAATTTATTCTTCGGTTTTTAACTACTTACGTCCAGGCATAGACACAGGTCTATTACTGCATACTAAGGCAACAAAATGACAGACTTACCAGAAAAGGATCAGTATCGACGTTCATGATGCCAAAACCCATTCTGTGGAGTAACTATCAGAACTACGAAATGTTGCATTAAAAGCAAACCACTCACCATCCTCACCTCTAGCTGTCTGTTCAGGCAGTCTACTACGGCAAAAGCTACAAACTTCAACATCGTCAAATCTATTGAGGCAAACCCTTTGAATCCATGCCCGGACCATGTCTAACTGACCTCTTCACAGAAGAAGCATCAGCAACGTAAGCCTTCGATAAATCTGAATGTTGACTAGTAATCCAATCACCAAACCGTAGCACTATCTTACTCCACCCACGGACTACAACCTCGATTCCAAATTTCCTTTTACAAAGAGCTGGCCAAGCGGTGAGTTCATAAACCCTGCATTCATATCCTTCTTCAGGAATGAGTCAAAAATTTACGATAGTACTGAGTCTAGAATATTCTTAAAGGAACCTCGGTCCATAAAACTGCTCAACCACCCAAGTATCCTCACCGAGGTTTATCAGTTTTGAATAGCAACAAACATATAGACACATCCATAGCCAGTTCAGCAGGCATCAAATCCATCACCTCCATCACAGCTAAATCAAAATTGGTCCAGAGCTGCAAGGATAAATCTCTCCGCTCGAAGCACAGCATCACAGTCTTCTGAATTCCGGGATATATGAGTTTCCCCAGGAACCCAATGGTCGATGTGTTTAAGTTTTTTAATAGTCAAAATAGATCGGGCGTCTCTAAAGACCAGTGTGGCCAATACACCAATAAAAGGACAAGAGACATTCTTTCGCTAAACAGACCAGATCTGACTCTTCCAAGAGGTGTCCTCATAGAAAACAACTCGTTGACAGCCCATCTTAGATGAATGTGAATCGGCAAAACAATCCTATGGTAGAGGAGGACGCACAGTACATTGCCTCTCTGAATTCCCAAGCTAAAACACAATCCTTGAAAGAGTGACCTCAGCGATCTAGCAGACCATTGCTCTTAGGTATCCCACACCGCGAAATGCTATGAGTCCTTTAAGCCACAACGGTGCTAGAATATCAGAACTATAAAACAAGAATTGCAACGATTGTCACATCTCGTTGGTCAGGCACATGAACTCGAAAGAGTGGAAGACGCCTTAAGGGACCGAGGAATGTAAGCAAGCCTTTAGAGAGTCCCTTGAAAGACACTGGGATGTGAATAACATTACCTCTTTCTCTCCTCTAGATCAATTCATCGATATCCCTAGCCAGGATGATTCCTTTTCTCTATCAAATCTTCCTTCATTATTTGTAGCTCATAAGCCTTGACTAGGCTCTATCCTGCTGGAAATTTCTTTCATTTTCTGAGATCAATATTTGTTGTTCCTGTACTCCTTACTTATTGACAGAGTCTCTGCCAAGGCCTATACTTTTTGTTCCTTTCCACTTTGTATGCCGTCGACCTCTTAGGAAACAAAACTTTTCCAAGAATGTGAGACGATCCTACTCTCAAAGTATCTAACGTACAAGAACCTTGAACAATCAACATAAACATGCACTCCGCAGGGATTGCGTAAATTATTCAAAGGCTCTCTAATTTGCCTCCCAACACACAGCAGCAGCAGTCCTTCCACAGAAAGAGTAATTACATACACATCTCAAGCTGATAAATTATTGCCGAATGCCCAGAAAACTTTTCGAGAACGATTATCCACCACCAGTTCCACCCAGTTCCATGTCCTAATCTGAACTTTCTGCATTCATCCTTAATGCACGCACATACACTAACCCAATCCATGTGTAATCTAATTTCACAAATTTATTTACTCAAATACGAGCATCCTTTCGCAAGCAGCCGGCCCCGAGGATCTTGAAAACCCCATTCGACGTGACAAATTCACTCAAAGAAAATTTCCAGCAATTTCATTTTGAAATTGCGTCTCCCTAAGGACATTCTTCGTCGATGGAACAACTCGACTTCGACAAAGTTCTTCCTCTTCTTCTGCATCTGGTCCTGGTTCTCTTCGTCCTCTGTGCCGCCGCCGCCCGATTATCATATGAAAACTTTTTATCCACATAATAAATCAATTCACTTCTTGTCTTTCGATCTCACCTCATCCATCTTGGGCTCTACCTCGCAAGGACTCGTAGCTGCACTTTCTTGGGGCCAAAAACTTTAGCAACCGGAACATGCCGAACACAGAAAGTAGAACAAAACGGAAGAAGCCAAGAACAAACGACACAAGGACGACGATAATCGAACGGTAATAAAAATTTGTCTTGCATTTTTCGTGAATGGGTTGTGCTCACATTTCCATTCGATTCGATCAGATCCTTAAGCAAGGAAAATTGCACAAAAAAAAAGGACCAACACGACAAGAAAGGAGAAGCACAAAAGTTTCATATAATAGAAATTGTAGATTCACCTTGTATGGGATGGAGAGAATCCTTTTTGCTTTCGTTCCGTTTGGGAATTTCCTGGCAGTGGGATAAAAGCCATTTTTGTAACAAGGACGATAGGTGGAATACAAAAATGGTGGCGGATGTTAGAATAAAATCGAAAGACAAAGTGCCCTCAATAATTTGGATTCTCATTCGAGATTCCCTGGAGATGGTGCAGGGAATATGCAGCGCAACAGCGCGTTTCATTGTGTCCTTTGTGGCATGGGGGAGGACCTATGTCCACCACCCACTTGATGCGCGCAAACGACAACGCTGCTCGTTCAACAGGTGGATGGGATATGCTATAAAGCTTAATCGATGGATTTGATTTTGTTGGAAAAGTTTTTTTCTTTTTTTTTCTTTCTCTGTCGTCCTTTCGATTGGATGTGTGTGTATGGATAACATTAGAAGCGACATATGAAAATGTTAGGACAGAGAGTGTGTGTGTGTGTGTGGGAGTGGGACTGCATGTCGAGAACAATGGGGAATCCTACGAGTCATTTACTTTCGACGATAGAAAATTTGCCAAGAGAAACTAGAGGATTATTTGTCGATTTAAGGATGGCAATTGTGCATTCAGAAGGAATAAATCCATGGAGTGGTACGATTCGAGGACTCTTATTACATGGACAGGGATTACAAATGTTCAATGTTCGATGGTTTTAAGTGATGTCAGGGTAGTTTTTGAGTACTTGGGGATATCGATTGTAGTTAGGTGAGACGAAGGGGAATAGGATCAAGTTGGCATCATGCCTGAAAGGACATCTATAGGTCGATTTATTCGCTCAGGAGAACGATTCACATGAAGAACCTACAAACTTATAATTGAACCACAAATGTCACATGTGTCTGGAAGTTGTCAACCACAAACTGACTGTAGATGAAGTTTCAGAAACGTTCAGCTCTGGGGAAAAATATCCAGGCATAGAGTGGAGATGTACATATGTGCTCTGCAAATATTTTTAGGCGTCTTTAAGGATTTTGTGGGCAATGCAAATTCGGGCATTGAAATACATTTTTAGTCAATGAATAACCATACAGTCTTGTATAGTCGTATACACTGCTACCCTCTAAGTGAGTCCTAGAATCTGTATGAGAAGTTAGAGTTGTGGAAGCCGTATACATATGGACATATGTAGGTATAGGTCCAACCTTACATTTGTATGGTGAAACAGTATGATGAACAGGGTGCCCAAGGTAAAAAAGAAAGTCTGCATTGCCATCTTTCGTAGTTCCTATCAGGTATCTTCTACCACTGAACCCATCATCAGGACTTTTCAAAACTGACTTTCTAGAACATACTTAGATCCATTCTCAAGGAATCTTTTCCCAACATTCCTGATAAGGAGGATGTATACTTGACTTCGACACACCATACGGAGTTATGTACCCTGATAGGGCGAACTGGGAATGGAAAACAGTTTTGAAATTTTAATATTTAAGGTTGGCTTCGAGACTGATTCAAGTTCTACCAAAACTTTGCTTTACAATTTTTACAGAAACAGTGAGGTGTTGACTAGGCTGTCCTATGGTCTTTGGTTTATTTTAAGAAATATTCTTTTAAGGACACCAGAGACTCTTTGTTGATGATAAGCTCAGACTTACTCGTCCCCCAACGTTGATCCACTTTATCAATATTGTGCCTTTGTGCCAGGAGGTAGGTGTATTGTGTGACAAGAGCCTTTAAAATATGGTTTACTCCTTCGATGAAAGAGGAAGTCTTTATCAATTAATCCCGGCATATGTGAGGCATGCTGTAGGCTAATAGTATCTTGGAAATGTTTACTGACTTCTGATTCAACCCGTTTAGACCAGTCAAATTCATCCCAGTTATTGTGATAATCCTGAAATCTCTCAATTGTCACCTCAGTCTGAATGGTCTTCAGTCCAAACTACACATAATCTACTTCGTTAGGACACCTTTCCTTCAAGCAAAGGAGGTTCTAGCTATCGAACTCTGTACCGGAGAGTGTATGAGAATTCAGTAGAAACCTCCAAAAATCATCAAACAGTTCTAAACCTCTCATGTTCGTTGACTTTGAGTCTAAGCTGATTTGGAACCATCATCGAATCTTCCTAGATCTGGCTGTGTAGATATGGCATTAGCCAACTGAAAAAAGGCCGACTATGCCCAGAGGAGACTGACACACATATTTTATGTAAATGCTCTGCCATGGCTACAAGGCTACAAAGGCTTTATCTGGGCTTCTGATGTCACCTCCTTGAGCTTGATTTTGGCTAGTGGACAAGTCACACACCATAGGGAATAGTACAAACGATCTCTATTTTAAAGTTTGTCATCCCAAGTATCCTTCTTACTCCCACTGAGTGGTCAGTTCCGTCCTTTCGATTTTTTACAATACTTTCAGCCAAGGGCTCGAAAGAGGCTTCATTTGCCTCAAAGATAATGCGCCCGGATAATTCAATGAGATTGACTTGGAACTTGGTATCATGTATTCCCTGTATTCAACTAAAAGATAAAGTGTTTCTTGGGAATACCCCCTCTGTCAAAACTTCATCACTCCCAGGAGACTGTTACCGATTCTGTTGGTTAAATAACCACCTTCTTCCCTCCAATTATAACTCCAATTAGCGCGAAAAATAACCAAAGAAGCCTCCGTCCCACGGTAAAGAAATCAATTCTGATCTGCAACTAAGCCAATAAGATCCCGTTTTGTATCTCATCAGATACTTGAAATTCATTCAAATTAAAATGTAAATCCCAATCTTTCCAAATTCAGCACAATACCCACTCGAATCCCAAGAAATTAATCGCAAAAATATTTCTAATTGCTACTACACATAATAAATGAATATCCTTGAGTTTCATCGAGACTCTCCTTTTCTCCTTTTAATTGCCTACTACTGAATTAACGGTAGCCTGGCTTTAACTATAATAACATAGATATTGTTTCATTAATATAAAATTACCAGCCACAGGATACCGAAACCGGCAATTCTCTGTAAATTGGCCCACTGGAGAGGGAGACCCAGAGAGATAAATCGGCCCAACTCCCACACCGAAGCGAAGGATGTCTATATCCTCTTTCTCACTGGCTTACCATAAAATTCAGGATATTAAACAATTCCCGAATGAACCATCAGGTAGAAATTGGAAACATATGTATGTTCGGTGAGTATTCTTCCTTTTATTGCATTCCATAAAGTTGGTAGTACCTATGTGCATGTGGATACAGAAGACAGAAGAGAATGAAATTGTCATCGAAGGACTGTGTTCGTTGAGGCAACTCCATAACTCTTTCAATTGAACCCGATCAATCATACCGCACACAGGAATGGGTTTTAAAAGCGTGTTTGTTAACACGCTCCTGCGCTCCCTTTCGTCCCAGCTAGTGTGAGTCAACTTAAAAGGACTTTAATGGTTGACAATCGTTTTGGCCGCTTCGAGACGATTTTTCACAATCCCCTCCAGACCGCGCACACACACACACACACATGTCACGTTAAATGATTTTGTCCGACAGCAACACTGGCTTTGGCATGCATACCGGCGAGAGTGTGGGATATTCTTGGCTTGTGTGTCATTAATCATTTGTTCTCGGTCGAAGGATGTCAAAATGCCATTTGGCATTTGTCGGTTTTAGGTTTTCGGTTTTCGGTTTTTTTTTTTTTTTTTTCTGGCAATGACGCAGGATGTTAACTGAACGACAGGGAACATCTTGAAATATCATTAAAATGAAAATAAAGTGAAAACCCCGTATTGGAACTACATATTGATGATACGCAAAAGGTTGAGATGGTGGGTTCAACGAGTGTGGCAATCGATATTTCCTAGAAGGCAACCTGCCATCTTCTCTCACATTTTTTTCTGGGAATATCCTTCCCTTTTGAGCTAATTACACAATCTGAATGGGCATAGATTGTGAACGAAATTTCGATACACAGTCACTGGAATTGGGCGATGGCATAGATTGGGTTGTCTGAAATTACTTTCCAGACGGTTGGGGGGATTTTATTGCGATACTTGAATAGATATTGTATCTTATTTTTAATTTTAAAGGGAGATGGAATGTAGGGTGTGCAAGGAGATGTTGTTTTCGATATTTTGAGGGATTTCTTAAAGTCCTTCCTTGATAGGAGAAGGGAATCACATTTGCAAACCATCATACGACATTGTTAGGGAAACCAGACTTGTTAGCATCCTGACCCCTGCACATGCAAAATACATTCGTGCGTACGCCATAAGAGATGACAGAACATGCAGCGCAATACAAGGGCACCAAGCAATAGTATCGAATCAGGAAAAGGAAGGAGCAGAAGGTTCTGCGTAAAAAGAAAAGTTTCCAATGCCAAGGATATTGCAAATTCCCGCGAGAGGAACAACCTCCGGAGGGTTTTTAGGAAATTCAAGTAGCTGGCTCCAAGACTGAAACGGAAGCCTTTCCGCAGGGAAAACTATATACTTAGTGACCATCAGATAGAAAGAGGAATACGGCACGAAGGCAATCTTATGTTTAAGGTACGTTGTGTGCAACAAAGCACCAACCAGGCTTAGGTAGACTATCAGCTCTTTTAGCCCCATCTTCAAAAAATGTGATCATATGTCTTGTAAGTACTATCAGGCTAAATGTCACACATAGGAAACCATTTCTGTTGGGCAAGTTATGCCACTTGAATAACGAGTGTATGTCCTGTTCTGAATAATAAGAAGGAAAGGAAAACAGATACTGAACACTTCCAAGGGAAAAATTATTCCTCAAATATTTGGTGTCGTATAGTACAAGAATGGCTGCCACGCCTCTCGCGAGCATTTAACAAGCATCCGAGAGTACAACTGTCATAACAAAGCTTCTAAAATAAGAAATTGTCCTTCGGGCATTTAACTGGAGGCCCCTTGTTGTGAGAAGCTGGGCCCTGGTCGCCACAAATGTATATACAACGAAGGTGCAGGAGTAGGATATATGTACAATCTCAAACCCTATAAGCTTTTCCAACTAAAAACCCATTCCAACACTAAAGTTCGATACGACAAGGAAGACCTAACCTACTTTTTAAGGATCAAGTTATCGGGGATGCCCGAGGACTTGGTTTGGTCGAGTGGAAGCAGCGTCACGAAAGTAAATTTCGTTGCTCCACAACATATTTTGCCAAAACGAGAGAGGCTTATCCTAGTGAGCCTCTGCACAATGAAGTTTTTTTTAAGTTTCTTTTTTTTTGGACCCTGAAAGGTATTTTCCTGTCAGTTCCTCCTTCATGGCTGATTTTTGGTTACCATTGTGGGCAGCCACTTGGTGTTTTATTTCTCTTGATGTCGGGAAAGGGTCAGAGAAGCTAGTTTTGGTAATAATTCTGTCGGGCCTTTCATTTGCACTTTTTCCGGGCAAGTTTCCTGGAACAATTTTATGTTCTTCCCACATCCAAGTTATGCAGTTTTTCTGTATCCTGATAACAATCAATGCTTCCCCAGCCCGTCTTAAGTCATCGAAGTGTGCGAAACCACAAACGAAAGGTCGTATTGTTTCCTGAAGCTACTTCAAGTCTACTATCCCAAAACCAATATTTCCTGATACATTTTTTTGTCGAGCTAGTCTACCCTAATTCGAGACGAACCTCCGTTTTAAAGACCAAGCTATCGCGAATGCCAGAGAGCTTGGTCTGGACAACTGAAAGCAGCGTGCCCGGGATCGAAGGGAATGGAAATCTACCGTGCCTCAGGCAGGGACTCTTCACGTGTCGGGAGCCGGTTGAGTATGGAAGTAAGTCTCCCCTAGAAACGCCAATAAGTTGTCTACTTTTGTCTTTTCTGCTGCAAATACAACCTAGCATTAGCACACTTTTAGTCTGCCCACATCCTGGAGAGTTGTGTTCATCAGAAGCCCCTTGCCAAAGACGTAGGAAGGCCTAACCTAGGTTCAAAGTTTTTCGAAATCATTTTCTGAGCTTTACATAGCAATCCCATCGGAAATTTCAATTCCCGCAATACCAGTGTGACTTGAGATCCAAAGAAGAATCAAAAAGTTTAGTCTTGCCACCGAATTCAAATTCTTGGATTCTTGGATTGCCGGACTATTTTGGAACAGGTTACAGGGTTGAGAAAGCCCTTAAATGGAGTCTGACTGTCACAGATACTTCAACCCGGTCACCTATTTCTAAGTATAAAGCCCTTAAATTCTCCAAACCAAGACTTCTAAGTTATATGTACTTCTAGATGGGAATAGTAGACTGTTTCCGGTGTCAGAACTTTGGATTTTCCCTCTTCCAACTCAATCCATTCGAAAAAGGACATGGTGTCCGTCTCGAAATCTCGTTGTCACTTAGAAAAACACAGAAGACCATGATTGCTCCTCTTTATTGCCCATTTTATAGGGTACCACAAAATGCATGCCGGATATCTACTAGCCTCTCCACAGGACATTTAACCGCGCCTCTTCAAACCATACCTAGTGGTTTATTTACCACGAACAAGGAGTGCAAGGAATCACTGGTTTGATGATGCTGCTGATGACGATTACGATAGTGTGATGGCTGATGGTGAAGTTGCCTGCCTGATGCTAGTCCGGATTGCATGATAGTTGCGAATCATCATCATCGTCCTTTCCTCTAAACTCTAGTATCCTCTTCTCTTCTTTTTTTTTTGCATTTCCGGTCTTGTCGTTGGTGCATCTGAATGTGTTTCGAAGATTAAAATCTTTTGTTTCCTGGCTTTTTTTTTTTCATTTCCTTTTGTTTACTGATGTGGTTGTTGTTCGGCAGTGCACAGTTGGACGGATGGATGAGATGGTAGCGCTTCCATGGTGGCTTGTGGTAGCAGCAGTGCTAGTACTCTTTACTTCCACTCTGCTCAGTGTGTTGTGCGCCCATTCCGTCGTTTGGTTAAGTGCTCTCCTTCGGTTTTGTTTTTTTGTTTAGATTTTCGTTTAATTTCGATTCGAATGGGAAACAGTAAAATTGCTTCATGCAACGGTAACGCTCCTGATGAGACATTGATGCCATGCCAACCATGCTTTGGTGTCATCGTAGACATCATCGTCGTCTCGAGTTGGTCGATGGTAATAGTCCCAATGCAGATGATGTGGATTGGAGGATTCTATTGTTCCTCTGCACATTTGAAAAACTCGTATTTATTTATTTTCCACTTTGAAGGATGAAAGAATGGAATGCGAAGGGGAACCCAAGTAATAGATATCTGAAATTACCTGAAAAATATAATGAACATATTGTTTGGGTGGGTTGTCGCGCAAGGATGGAGTATTGGTTGGTTGTCTTGGAAAAGGAGTCTATTTTTCATTGTGCGAGGAGGTATTGAAATGGCAGTATCTGCAAAATTATCTACCGAAACTGGCATTCAAAGAATAATTTTTTATGGTTATTGGGATGGAATATGGCTAACTTGGAATGAGGGTGGCTGAGCAAGTGTCCCAGACCAGTATATCGAATAAATCTTGATCAAGTTTCAGGTTAGAAACTCACCTACTACAGCCTCGTCAAAGTGTTGAGTAAGTCTTCTTTCTCATCAGACCACGCATTCGTTTTAGGATTCAGAGAACGTTTTGCCCTTGCTGCAAGCTCTCAGTGCTGGATAAGCTTTCTCTGGATATTTAAAGGACAGTGGTTGCCAATTCGTGTTCCAGAATACATATATACAAAAAATGTCACCCAAGACCTCCCATACAAATTCTTATGTATTCCCAGTGAACAGAATCGGGCAGAGAACGGATGGGTCTAACACGACGGTATAGGAATTGACCTACCAGACTATTACCAGACAGCATAGTGTTATTCGTTAACCCGCTGATTTGCAAGGAAACCACTCAAATCACCAGTACTATCTAAATTGGCTCCTTAGTATCAGTCCTTGGGGTAAACGAGAAACGGACAAAGGCATAAAATCACACAAACGATACTATGTCCATGTACCAATGGACTGGTACGTTTCTGGTCAACAATCAAGTCATCGTCTTCCAGCTTGTCCCTAATATAGTCAGTCAACATAGTCGGACAGCGATCTGCATTGACGGTACCTATGATTTGTATTCTGTGTTCTGTATCCTGTGTTCTCATATACTGGCAATAGATCAAACCTCTACTCTCAGGCATATGTGGACTATCATACCTACCGACCGTCTCTGCTAAAAGGCTGAATAGCGCTCAGTTTTCTGGTAGTAGAAAGGCGTTTTCCAACTGTCTGGGCAGCTTACTACCGAAAGAGATGCTAGGAAGGGCTTTGCTTAAATATGTTACTGCCTTCTCCACCAAACTCCAAAGAATGACCTATTTCGGCAGAGGACGCTTGTACATAAGCTGTACTATCAAAGGAATCCGTCGTGTTAGACAGTCTGGCTTTTGGTTTGATTCGTTTCGATGTGTTTGGGTGACACCATTGTCCCATGGATATGCCGACTGTTGGAACCAACTTTCCTTTCACTCAGGACTACCATTGGTTAGAATCTGAGCATGGAATAGACTTTAATCGAACCTTTACAGAAGAGTTCGGTGGCTAAACACTAAACTTCACTACTGGCTACACAGAATGCTTCTATCTTTTAAGTGGAGATCTATGCTAACTATGACTGCCGACTAGATTGTTAAGAATAGTTGATAGGCTGAACTTAAAGTCTTAGTCTAACCATTAAAATCGGTCGGAAGGCTGAATTCCTAGACTCTTGTCGGAGGGTATTGCCTGAAATGAGATCTCCAATAAGATTGCTATGCAAGGCTTAGAGGATGCTTTCTTATTTTGTGTGCCTGCGTTGTATTTTCCCACGTCTTCAGACAACCCATGTTCCCGAACGTTTATAAGAAACCAGAAGCATTCTTCTTGTCTCTTAGTAGAAAAGCCTGTACACAACTTATTGAGGTTCTTACTGGAGTCCTTCTTTAAGCAGATTAGTATTCTACGCTTAAAAGGCACGTTTGTCTGTAAAGCATATGGAGATAGCGATACTTTTCCATTGCTACTGTTTCCCTTTTGCCCAGACCAAGTGGTAGATCTTCGTAGGACATGTGGTAAGTGTGGACACTGTAAGCTCTTCGTAGCTGAAGTATACTTTCGTATAATTTGGGATTTTGCTTCCTGGCACCACAATGGACCAGTTACATCTGTGTGCTTCAGTCGAATGGTTCCTAATCAGTCAGTAACAGATTTGCAATGAACTCCAGATATCAAGTAAAGTACATCTCTAACGTTTCAATTTTCGAATGTAACCTGATTTCAGACCTCCAATCTACAGACGTCCTCATTCAAAGTTGCCTCCAACCAATCGAGCTTACTCAAGTGGAAGCAACTTTAAAAAAAAAACTTCCTTAACTTTGTGCCGATTTCAAGCTTCGAAAAAACTAGGACACCAATCGCCTAAGGAGCAGTACCCAATCGAAGCACCTCTCCTGGAAGGCAGAGCAGCGCCATTTATTTTATATACCACAACGAAAGTTAGTTCCATACCTCGCGTACCATTTTTACGATCCAAACTTTCATCTCACCTTAACCGAGAATTCTAAATTTTATGCAAAACTCTGCAATAGTTTGCCCGAACAAAAGGTGCAACTACATAGAATGAAGCGCGCCTGCATCCACCCTACAAAGTTTTAGCTGCGATAGCCAAACTCTTTCAATTGCTTATTAAGCCCGATTAAGGTCATTATAGTGCGCACATCCTGTTCTCATAGTTAAGCCAACACCCACACATAGCTCGTCGGAGTACGGTGTAATTCCATTTTTAATTCCTTCATTCAACACATTTATTATCTTTTTTAAAATGGCGAACTTTTGTGCGATTAATTGGCTCGAAAGTTATCCTCCTTTTATTTAGAGGATCCTTTCAATGTTCCTGTCGCAGCGTTCCTCGCTCAATCTAATTATTGTTCGTATATAGTGTGTACCTATAGATGTCTTGGTTTTCAACGTTAGAATTAAGTTGAAACAAGGACGAGACAAGTTCCTTAATTAGCTAGCTAAACTCAAGGACGAACGGCAAAAAGGACGCGAGAATGAGAGAGGGATGCCTTTCAATTGGATGAAATAAATTTCTACATTCAACTACTTAATTTGCTCGCGAACTATGTTGCGTTGTGTTTCTTTGAACAATTTGCTGCTGATACATTGTGATGTCCTTTTTCCTTCCACCAAATTAGTGTATATTTTAGATTCTAATGCGGGAGTAAGCTGATGGTTGAAATGCAAATTTTAGGAGGGGTCGACAGATGTTGACGAACCAATTGCAAAATTTTCACATCAGAATCGGGAATATCCTTAAGCTCGAGGAGGTCACGATAGAAGTCACTTGACTTGTTGTCCTGCTTCTGTATATCGCATTGAAAAATGTTCTGCTTCCAACACTCGCACCGAGCCTTTAGCCTAGCTCGCTTATACCTAGGATACGCAGATCAACACAATATCCTGCTGGAATCTTGGTGATGGAGATGGGAATTTTACGATGTGCGTAGCTGTTCGGTGGCGTATGTGTAACCAATTTTGTCAGATTTTTGGACTGAAAAAGTTTCTGCCTCCAATACACATACGGAGGAGATACTTCAGCTCGTTTGTGCTTATAATGCACAGAAACAGAATATCCTGATTGAATTGGGCTAAGAAAATGTATTTTTGGGAAGTGCGTAGCTGGTCCTGTGGGCTATAGCTCACCCATATATTCACACATTTTTGCACTGAAAAATTTTCTGAAAAAAATGTGTGAGAAAAAGGGTAGTGTATAGCCCACAATTCTAGATACCCACAATCTTGTTACATCTTCAAATCGCACATCTCGAGCCAGATATTCTGTTTCTCTGCATTCGAAGCGCAAACTAGCTTAGCTGCAGCCTCGAAATTGAAATGGGAAACAGAAAATTTTTCAACCAAAAAATGTGTGAGAAAAAGGGTAGTGTATAGCCCACAATTCTAGATACCCACAATCTTGTTATTTCCTCAAATTGCACATTTCGAGCCAGATGTTCTGTTTCTGTGTATTCGAGGCGAAAATTAGCTTAGCTGCAGCCTCGAAATTGAAATGGGAAACAGAAAATTTTTCAACCAAAAAATGTGTGAGAAAAAGGGTAGTGTATAGCCCACAATTCTAGATACCCACAATCTTGTTATTTCCTCAAATTGCACATTTCGAGCCAGATGTTCTGTTTCTGTGTATTCGAGGCGAAAATTAGCTTAGCTGCAGCCTCGAAATTGAAATGGGAAACAGAAAATTTTTCAACCAAAAAATGTGTGAGAAAAAGGGTAGTGTATAGCCCACAATTCTAGATACCCACAATCTTGTTACATCTTCAAATCGCACATCTCGAGCCAGATATTCTGTTTCTCTGCATTCGAAGCGCAAACTAGCTTAGCTGCAGCCTCGAAATTGAAATGGGAAACAGAAAATTTTTCAACCAAAAAATGTGTGAGAAAAAGGGTAGTGTATAGCCCACAATTCTAGATACCCACAATCTTGTTACATCTTCAAATCGCACATCTCGAGCCAGATATTCTGTTTCTCTGCATTCGAAGCGCAAACTAGCTTAGCTGCAGCCTCGAAATTGAAATGGGAAACAGAAAATTTTTCAACCAAAAAATGTGTGAGAAAAAGGGTAGTGTATAGCCCACAATTCTAGATACCCACAATCTTGTTACATCTTCACATCGCACATCTCGAGCCAGATATTCTGTTTCTCTGCATTCGAAGCGCAAACTAGCTTAGCTGCAGCCTCGAAATTGAAATGGGAAACAGAAAATTTTTCAACCAAAAAATGTGTGAGAAAAAGGGTAGTGTATAGCCCACAATTCTAGATACCCACAATCTTGTTATTTCCTCAAATCGCACATCTCGAGCCAGATATTCTGTTTCTCTGCATTCGAAGCGCAAACTAGCTTAGCTGCAGCCTCGAAATTGAAATGGGAAACAGAAAATTTTTCAACCAAAAAATGTGTGAGAAAAAGGGTAGTGTATAGCCCACAATTCTAGATACCCACAATCTTGTTATTTCCTCAAATTGCACATTTCGAGCCAGATGTTCTGTTTCTGTGCATTCGAGGCGCAAACTAGCTTAGCTGCAGCCTCGAAATTGAAATGGGAAACAGAAAATTTTTCAACCAAAAACTGTGTGAGAAAAAGGGTAGTGTATAGCCCACAATTCTAGATACCCACAATCTTGTTATTTCCTCAAATCGCACATTTCGAGCCAGATGTTCTGTTTCTGTGTATTCGAGGCGAAAATTAGCTTAGCTACAGCCTCGAAATTGAAATGGGAAACAGAAAATTTTTCAACCAAAAAATGTGTGAGAAAAAGGGTAGTGTATAGCCCACAATTCTAGATACCCACAATCTTGTTATTTCCTCAAATTGCACATTTCGAGCCAGATGTTCTGTTTCTGTGTATTCGAGGCGAAAATTAGCTTAGCTACAGCCTCGAAATTGAAATGGGAAACAGAAAATTTTTCAACCAAAAACTGTGTGAGAAAAAGTGTAGTGTATAGCCCACAATTCTAGATACCCACAATCTTGTTATTTCCTCAAATTGCACATTTCGAGCCAGATGTTCTGTTTCTGTGTATTCGAGGCGAAAATTAGCTTAGCTACAGCCTCGAAATTGAAATGGGAAACAGAAAATTTTTCAACCAAAAAATGTGTGAGAAACAGGGTAGTGTATAGCCCACAATTCTAGATACCCACAATCTTGTTATTTCCTCAAATCGCACATCTCGAGCCAGATATTCTGTTTCTCTGCATTCGAAGCGCAAACTAGCTTAGCTGCAGCCTCGAAATTGAAATGGGAAACAGAAAATTTTTCAACCAAAAAATGTGTGAGAAAAAGGGTAGTGTATAGCCCACAATTCTAGATACCCACAATCTTGTTATTTCCTCAAATCGCACATCTCGAGCCAGAAATTTTGTTTCTCTGCATTCGAAGCGCAAACTAGCTTAGCTGCAGCCTCGAAATTGAAATGGGAAACAGAAAATTTTTCAACCAAAAAATGTGTGAGAAAAAGGGTAGTGTATAGCAAACAATTCTAGATACCCACAATCTTGTTACATCTTCAAATCGCACATCTCGAGCCAGATATTCTGTTTCTCTGCATTCGAAGCGCAAACTAGCTTAGCTGCAGCCTCGAAATTGAAATGGGAAACAGACAATTTTTCAACCAAAAAATGTGTGAGAAAAAGGGTAGTGTATAGCCCACAATTCTAGATACCCACAATCTTGTTATTTCCTCAAATCGCACATTTCGAGCCAGATGTTCTGTTTCTGTGTATTCGAGGCGAAAATTAGCTTAGCTGCAGCCTCGAAATTGAAATGGGAAACAGAAAATTTTTCAACCAAAAAATGTGTGAGAAAAAGGGTAGTGTATAGCAAACAATTCTAGATACCCACAATCTTGTTACATCTTCAAATCGCACATCTCGAGCCAGATATTCTGTTTCTCTGCATTCGAAGCGCAAACTAGCTTAGCTGCAGCCTCGAAATTGAAATGGGAAACAGAAAATTTTTCAACCAAAAAATGTGTGAGAAAAAGGGTAGTGTATAGCCCACAATTCTAGATACCCACAATCTTGTTACATCTTCAAATCGCACATCTCGAGCCAGATATTCTGTTTCTCTGCATTCGAAGCGCAAACTAGCTTAGCTGCAGCCTCGAAATTGAAATGGGAAACAGAAAATTTTTCAACCAAAAAATGTGTGAGAAAAAGGGTAGTGTATAGCCCACAATTCTAGATACCCACAATCTTGTTACATCTTCAAATCGCACATCTCGAGCCAGATATTCTGTTTCTCTGCATTCGAAGCGCAAACTAGCTTAGCTGCAGCCTCGAAATTGAAATGGGAAACAGAAAATTTTTCAACCAAAAAATGTGTGAGAAAAAGGGTAGTGTATAGCCCACAATTCTAAATACCCACAATCTTGTTACATCTTCAAATCGCACATCTCGAGCCAGATATTCTGTTTCTCTGCATTCGAAGCGCAAACTAGCTTAGCTGCAGCCTCGAAATTGAAATGGGAAACAGAAAATTTTTCAACCAAAAAATGTGTGAGAAAAAGGGTAGTGTATAGCCCACAATTCTAGATACCCACAATCTTGTTATTTCCTCAAATCGCACATTTCGAGCCAGATGTTCTGTTTCTGTGTATTCGAGGCGAAAATTAGCTTAGCTACAGCCTCGAAATTGAAATGGGAAACAGAAAATTTTTCAACCAAAAAATGTGTGAGAAAAAGGGTAGTGTATAGCCCACAATTCTAGATACCCACAATCTTGTTATTTCCTCAAATTGCACATTTCGAGCCAGATGTTCTGTTTCTGTGTATTCGAGGCGAAAATTAGCTTAGCTACAGCCTCGAAATTGAAATGGGAAACAGAAAATTTTTCAACCAAAAACTGTGTGAGAAAAAGTGTAGTGTATAGCCCACAATTCTAGATACCCACAATCTTGTTATTTCCTCAAATTGCACATTTCGAGCCAGATGTTCTGTTTCTGTGTATTCGAGGCGAAAATTAGCTTAGCTACAGCCTCGAAATTGAAATGGGAAACAGAAAATTTTTCAACCAAAAAATGTGTGAGAAACAGGGTAGTGTATAGCCCACAATTCTAGATACCCACAATCTTGTTATTTCCTCAAATCGCACATCTCGAGCCAGATATTCTGTTTCTCTGCATTCGAAGCGCAAACTAGCTTAGCTGCAGCCTCGAAATTGAAATGGGAAACAGAAAATTTTTCAACCAAAAAATGTGTGAGAAAAAGGGTAGTGTATAGCCCACAATTCTAGATACCCACAATCTTGTTATTTCCTCAAATCGCACATCTCGAGCCAGAAATTTTGTTTCTCTGCATTCGAAGCGCAAACTAGCTTAGCTGCAGCCTCGAAATTGAAATGGGAAACAGAAAATTTTTCAACCAAAAAATGTGTGAGAAAAAGGGTAGTGTATAGCAAACAATTCTAGATACCCACAATCTTGTTACATCTTCAAATCGCACATCTCGAGCCAGATATTCTGTTTCTCTGCATTCGAAGCGCAAACTAGCTTAGCTGCAGCCTCGAAATTGAAATGGGAAACAGACAATTTTTCAACCAAAAAATGTGTGAGAAAAAGGGTAGTGTATAGCCCACAATTCTAGATACCCACAATCTTGTTATTTCCTCAAATCGCACATTTCGAGCCAGATGTTCTGTTTCTGTGTATTCGAGGCGAAAATTAGCTTAGCTGCAGCCTCGAAATTGAAATGGGAAACAGAAAATTTTTCAACCAAAAAATGTGTGAGAAAAAGGGTAGTGTATAGCAAACAATTCTAGATACCCACAATCTTGTTACATCTTCAAATCGCACATCTCGAGCCAGATATTCTGTTTCTCTGCATTCGAAGCGCAAACTAGCTTAGCTGCAGCCTCGAAATTGAAATGGGAAACAGAAAATTTTTCAACCAAAAAATGTGTGAGAAAAAGGGTAGTGTATAGCCCACAATTCTAGATACCCACAATCTTGTTACATCTTCAAATCGCACATCTCGAGCCAGATATTCTGTTTCTCTGCATTCGAAGCGCAAACTAGCTTAGCTGCAGCCTCGAAATTGAAATGGGAAACAGAAAATTTTTCAACCAAAAAATGTGTGAGAAAAAGGGTAGTGTATAGCCCACAATTCTAGATACCCACAATCTTGTTACATCTTCAAATCGCACATCTCGAGCCAGATATTCTGTTTCTCTGCATTCGAAGCGCAAACTAGCTTAGCTGCAGCCTCGAAATTGAAATGGGAAACAGAAAATTTTTCAACCAAAAAATGTGTGAGAAAAAGGGTAGTGTATAGCCCACAATTCTAAATACCCACAATCTTGTTACATCTTCAAATCGCACATCTCGAGCCAGATATTCTGTTTCTCTGCATTCGAAGCGCAAACTAGCTTAGCTGCAGCCTCGAAATTGAAATGGGAAACAGAAAATTTTTCAACCAAAAAATGTGTGAGAAAAAGGGTAGTGTATAGCCCACAATTCTAGATACCCACAATCTTGTTACATCTTCAAATCGCACATCTCGAGCCAGATATTCTGTTTCTCTGCATTCGAAGCGCAAACTAGCTTAGCTGCAGCCTCGAAATTGAAATGGGAAACAGAAAATTTTTCAACCAAAAAATGTGTGAGAAAAAGGGTAGTGTATAGCCCACAATTCTAGATACCCACAATCTTGTTATTTCCTCAAATTGCACATTTCGAGCCAGATGTTCTGTTTCTGTGTATTCGAGGCGAAAATTAGCTTAGCTACAGCCTCGAAATTGAAATGGGAAACAGAAAATTTTTCAACCAAAAAATGTGTGAGAAAAAGGGTAGTGTATAGCCCACAATTCTAGATACCCACAATCTTGTTATTTCCTCAAATCGCACATTTCGAGCCAGATGTTCTGTTTCTGTGTATTCGAGGCGAAAAATAGCTTAACTACAGCCTCGAAATTGAAATGGGAAACAGAAAATTTTTCAACCAAAAAATGTGTGAGAAAAAGGGTAGTGTATAGCCCACAATTCTAGATACCCACAATCTTGTTATTTCCTCAAATCGCACATTTCGAGCCAGATGTTCTGTTTCTGTGTATTCGAGGCGAAAAATAGCTTAACTACAGCCTCGAAATTGAAATGGGAAACAGAAAATTTTTCAACCAAAAAATGTGTGAGAAAAAGGGTAGTGTATAGCCCACAATTCTAGATACCCACAATCTTGTTATTTCCTCAAATTGCACATTTCGAGCCAGATGTTCTGTTTCTGTGCATTCGAGGCGCAAACTAGCTTAGCTGCAGCCTCGAAATTGAAATGGGAAACAGAAAATTTTTCAACCAAAAACTGTGTGAGAAAAAGGGTAGTGTATAGCCCACAATTCTAGATACCCACAATCTTGTTATTTCCTCAAATCGCACATTTCGAGCCAGATGTTCTGTTTTTGTGCACTCGAGGCGCAAAATAGCTTAACTACAGCCTCGAAATTGAAATGGGAAACAGAAAATTTTTCAACCAAAAAATGTGTGAGAAAAAGGGTAGTGTATAGCCCACAATTCTAGATACCCACAATCTTGTTATTTCCTCAAATTGCACATTTCGAGCCAGATGTTCTGTTTCTGTGTATTCGAGGCGAAAATTAGCTTAGCTACAGCCTCGAAATTGAAATGGGAAACAGAAAATTTTTCAACCAAAAAATGTGTGAGAAAAAGGGTAGTGTATAGCCCACAATTCTAGATACCCACAATCTTGTTATTTCCTCAAATTGCACATTTCGAGCCAGATGTTCTGTTTCTGTGCATTCGAGGCGCAAACTAGCTTAGCTGCAGCCTCGAAATTGAAATGGGAAACAGAAAATTTTTCAACCAAAAACTGTGTGAGAAAAAGTGTAGTGTATAGCCCACAATTCTAGATACCCACAATCTTGTTATTTCCTCAAATTGCACATTTCGAGCCAGATGTTCTGTTTCTGTGTATTCGAGGCGAAAATTAGCTTAGCTGCAGCCTCGAAATTGAAATGGGAAACAGAAAATTTTTCAACCAAAAAATGTGTGAGAAACAGGGTAGTGTATAGCCCACAATTCTAGATACCCACAATCTTGTTATTTCCTCAAATCGCACATCTCGAGCCAGATATTCTGTTTCTCTGCATTCGAAGCGCAAACTAGCTTAGCTGCAGCCTCGAAATTGAAATGGGAAACAGAAAATTTTTCAACCAAAAAATGTGTGAGAAAAAGGGTAGTGTATAGCCCACAATTCTAGATACCCACAATCTTGTTATTTCCTCAAATCGCACATCTCGAGCCAGAAATTTTGTTTCTCTGCATTCGAAGCGCAAACTAGCTTAGCTGCAGCCTCGAACAGAAAATTTTTCAACCAAAAAATGTGTGAGAAAAAGGGTAGTGTATAGCAAACAATTCTAGATACCCACAATCTTGTTACATCTTCAAATCGCACATCTCGAGCCAGATATTCTGTTTCTCTGCATTCGAAGCGCAAACTAGCTTAGCTGCAGCCTCGAAATTGAAATGGGAAACAGACAATTTTTCAACCAAAAAATGTGTGAGAAAAAGGGTAGTGTATAGCCCACAATTCTAGATACCCACAATCTTGTTATTTCCTCAAATCGCACATTTCGAGCCAGATGTTCTGTTTCTGTGTATTCGAGGCGAAAATTAGCTTAGCTGCAGCCTCGAAATTGAAATGGGAAACAGAAAATTTTTCAACCAAAAAATGTGTGAGAAAAAGGGTAGTGTATAGCAAACAATTCTAGATACCCACAATCTTGTTACATCTTCAAATCGCACATCTCGAGCCAGATATTCTGTTTCTCTGCATTCGAAGCGCAAACTAGCTTAGCTGCAGCCTCGAAATTGAAATGGGAAACAGAAAATTTTTCAACCAAAAAATGTGTGAGAAAAAGGGTAGTGTATAGCCCACAATTCTAGATACCCACAATCTTGTTACATCTTCAAATCGCACATCTCGAGAGAGATATTCTGTTTCTCTGCATTCGAAGCGCAAACTAGCTTAGCTGCAGCCTCGAAATTGAAATGGGAAACAGAAAATTTTTCAACCAAAAATTGTGTGAGAAAAAGGGTAGTGTATAGCCCACAATTCTAGATACCCACAATCTTGTTATTTCCTCAAATCGTACATTTCGAGCCAGATGTTCCGTTTCTGTGGATTCGAGGCGAAAATTAGCTTAGCTGCAGCCTCGAAATTGAAATGTTAAACAGAAAATTTTTCAACCAAAAAATGTGTGAGAAAAAGGGTAGTGTATAGCCCACAATTCTAGATACCCACAATCTTGTTATTTCCTCAAATCGTACATTTCGAGCCAGATGTTCCGTTTCTGTGGATTCGAGGCGAAAATTAGCTTAGCTGCAGCCTCGAAATTGAAATGTTAAACAGAAAATTTTTCAACCAAAAAATGTGTGAGAAAAAGGGTAGTGTATAGCCCACAATTCTAGATACCCACAATCTTGTTATTTCCTCAAATCGTACATTTCGAGCCAGATGTTCTGTTTCAGTGCATTCGAGGCGCAAACTAGCTTAACTGCAGCCTCGAAATTGAAATGTTAAAGATAACATTTTTCAACCAAAAAATGTGTGAGAAAAAGGGTAGTGTATAGCCCACAATTCTAGATACCCACAATCTTGTTACATCTTCAAATCGCACATCTCGAGAGAGATATTCTGTTTCTCTGCATTCGAAGCGCAAACTAGCTTAGCTGCAGCCTCGAAATTGAAATGGGAAACAGAAAAATTTTCAACCAAAAATTGTGTGAGAAAAAGGGTAGTGTATAGCCCACAATTCTAGATACCCACAATCTTGTTATTTCCTCAAATCGCACATCTCGAGCCAGATATTCTGTTTCTCTGCATTCGAAGCGCAAACTAGCTTAGCTGCAGCCTCGAAATTGAAATGGGAAACAGAAAATTTTTCAACCAAAAATTGTGTGAGAAAAAGGGTAGTGTATAGCCCACAATTCTAGATACCCACAATCTTGTTACATCTTCAAATTGCACATTTCGAGCCAGATGTTCCGTTTCTGTGGATTCGAGGCGAAAATTAGCTTAGCTGCAGCCTCGAAATTGAAATGTTAAACAGAAAATTTTTCAACCAAAAAATGTGTGAGAAAAAGGGTAGTGTATAGCCCACAATTCTAGATACCCACAATCTTGTTACATCTTCAAATCGCACATCTCGAGCCAGATATTCTGTTTCTCTGCATTCGAAGCGCAAACTAGCTTAGCTGCAGCCTCGAAATTGAAATGGGAAACAGAAAATTTTTCAACCAAAAAATGTGTGAGAAAAAGGGTAGTGTATAGCCCACAATTCTAGATACCCACAATCTTGTTATTTCCTCAAATCGCACATCTCGAGCCAGAAATTCTGTTTCTCTGCATTCGAAGCGCAAACTAGCTTAGCTGCAGCCTCGAAATTGAAATGGGAAACAGAAAATTTTTCAACCAAAAAATGTGTGAGAAAAAGGGTAGTGTATAGCCCACAATTCTAGATACCCACAATCTTGTTACATCTTCAAATCGCACATCTCGAGCCAGATATTCTGTTTCTCTGCATTCGAAGCGCAAACTAGCTTAGCTGCAGCCTCGAAATTGAAATGGGAAACAGAAAATTTTTCAACCAAAAAATGTGTGAGAAAAAGGGTAGTGTATAGCCCACAATTCTAGATACCCACAATCTTGTTATTTCCTCAAATCGCACATCTCGAGCCAGAAATTCTGTTTCTCTGCATTCGAAGCGCAAACTAGCTTAGCTGCAGCCTCGAAATTGAAATGGGAAACAGAAAATTTTTCAACCAAAAAATGTGTGAGAAAAAGGGTAGTGTATAGCCCACAATTCTAGATACCCACAATCTTGTTACATCTTCAAATCGCACATCTCGAGAGAGATATTCTGTTTCTCTGCATTCGAAGCGCAAACTAGCTTAGCTGCAGCCTCGAAATTGAAATGGGAAACAGAAAAATTTTCAACCAAAAATTGTGTGAGAAAAAGGGTAGTGTATAGCCCACAATTCTAGATACCCACAATCTTGTTATTTCCTCAAATCGTACATCTCGAGCCAGATATTCTGTTTCTCTGCATTCGAAGCGCAAACTAGCTTAGCTGCAGCCTCGAAATTGAAATGGGAAACAGAAAATTTTTCAACCAAAAATTGTGTGAGAAAAAGGGTAGTGTATAGCCCACAATTCTAGATACCCACAATCTTGTTATTTCCTCAAATCGCACATCTCGAGCCAGAAATTCTGTTTCTCTGCATTCGAAGCGCAAACTAGCTTAGCTGCAGCCTCGAAATTGAAATGGGAAACAGAAAATTTTTCAACCAAAAAATGTGTGAGAAAAAGGGTAGTGTATAGCCCACAATTCTAGATACCCACAATCTTGTTATTTCCTCAAATCGCACATTTCGAGCCAGATGTTCTGTTTCTGTGCATTCGAGGCGCAAACTAGCTTAACTGCAGCCTCGAAATTGAAATGTTAAACATAAAATTTCTCAACCAAAAATTGTGTGAGAAAAAGGGTAGTGTATAGCCCACAATTCTAGATACCCACAATCTTGTTATTTCCTCAAATCGCACATTTCGAGCCAGATGTTCTGTTTCTGTGCATTCGAAGCGCAAACTAGCTTAGCTGCAGCCTCGAAATTGAAATGGGAAACAGAAAATTTTTCAACCAAAAAATGTGTGAGAAAAAGGGTAGTGTATAGCCCACAATTCTAGATACCCACAATCTTGTTACATCTTCAAATCGCACATCTCGAGCCAGATATTCTGTTTCTCTGCATTCGAAGCGCAAACTAGCTTAGCTGCAGCCTCGAAATTGAAATGGGAAACAGAAAATTTTTCAACCAAAAAATGTGTGAGAAAAAGGGTAGTGTATAGCCCACAATTCTAGATACCCACAATCTTGTTATTTCCTCAAATCGCACATCTCGAGCCAGAAATTCTGTTTCTCTGCATTCGAAGCGCAAACTAGCTTAGCTGCAGCCTCGAAATTGAAATGGGAAACAGAAAATTTTTCAACCAAAAAATGTGTGAGAAAAAGGGTAGTGTATAGCCCACAATTCTAGATACCCACAATCTTGTTACATCTTCAAATCGCACATCTCGAGAGAGATATTCTGTTTCTCTGCATTCGAAGCGCAAACTAGCTTAGCTGCAGCCTCGAAATTGAAATGGGAAACAGAAAAATTTTCAACCAAAAATTGTGTGAGAAAAAGGGTAGTGTATAGCCCACAATTCTAGATACCCACAATCTTGTTATTTCCTCAAATCGTACATCTCGAGCCAGATATTCTGTTTCTCTGCATTCGAAGCGCAAACTAGCTTAGCTGCAGCCTCGAAATTGAAATGGGAAACAGAAAATTTTTCAACCAAAAATTGTGTGAGAAAAAGGGTAGTGTATAGCCCACAATTCTAGATACCCACAATCTTGTTATTTCCTCAAATCGCACATCTCGAGCCAGAAATTCTGTTTCTCTGCATTCGAAGCGCAAACTAGCTTAGCTGCAGCCTCGAAATTGAAATGGGAAACAGAAAATTTTTCAACCAAAAAATGTGTGAGAAAAAGGGTAGTGTATAGCCCACAATTCTAGATACCCACAATCTTGTTACATCTTCAAATCGCACATCTCGAGAGAGATATTCTGTTTCTCTGCATTCGAAGCGCAAACTAGCTTAGCTGCAGCCTCGAAATTGAAATGGGAAACAGAAAATTTTTCAACCAAAAATTGTGTGAGAAAAAGGGTAGTGTATAGCCCACAATTCTAGATACCCACAATCTTGTTATTTCCTCAAATCGCACATCTCGAGCCAGATATTCTGTTTCTCTGCATTCGAAGCGCAAACTAGCTTAGCTGCAGCCTCGAAATTGAAATGATAAACATAAAATTTTTCAACCAAATATGTGTGAGAAAAAGGGTAGTGTATAGCAAACAATTCTAGATACCCACAATCTTTTTATTTCCTCAAATCGTACATTTCGAGCCAGATGTTCTGTTTCAGTGTATTCGAGGCGAAAATTAGCTTAGCTACAGCCTCGAAATTGAAATGGGAAACAGAAAATTTTTCAACCAAAAAATGTGTGAGAAAAAGGGTAGTGTATAGCCCACAATTCTAGATACCCACAAATCTAGATACCCACAATCTTGTTATATCTTCAAATCGCACATCTCGAACCAGATATTCTGTTTCTGTGCATTCGAGGCGCAAACTAGCTTAGCTGCAGCCACGAAATATTAATAGGAAACAGAAAATTTTTCAACCAAAAAATGTGTGGGAAAAAGGGTAGTGTATAATAGCCCACAATTCTAGATACCCACAATCTTGTTATTTCCTCAAATCGCACATCTCGAGCCAGATATTCTGTTTCTCTGCATTCGAAGCGCAAACTAGCTTAGCTGCAGCCTCGAAATTGAAATGGGAAACAGAAAATTTTTCAACCAAAAATTGTGTGAGAAAAAGGGTAGTGTATAGCCCACAATTCTAGATACCCACAATCTTGTTATTTCCTCAAATCGTACATTTCGAGCCAGATGTTCCGTTTCTGTGGATTCGAGGCGAAAATTAGCTTAGCTGCAGCCTCGAAATTGAAATGTTAAACAGAAAATTTTTCAACCAAAAAATGTGTGAGAAAAAGGGTAGTGTATAGCCCACAATTCTAGATACCCACAATCTTGTTATTTCCTCAAATCGTACATTTCGAGCCAGATGTTCCGTTTCTGTGGATTCGAGGCGAAAATTAGCTTAGCTGCAGCCTCGAAATTGAAATGTTAAACAGAAAATTTTTCAACCAAAAAATGTGTGAGAAAAAGGGTAGTGTATAGCCCACAATTCTAGATACCCACAATCTTGTTATTTCCTCAAATCGTACATTTCGAGCCAGATGTTCTGTTTCAGTGCATTCGAGGCGCAAACTAGCTTAACTGCAGCCTCGAAATTGAAATGTTAAAGATAACATTTTTCAACCAAAAAATGTGTGAGAAAAAGGGTAGTGTATAGCCCACAATTCTAGATACCCACAATCTTGTTACATCTTCAAATCGCACATCTCGAGAGAGATATTCTGTTTCTCTGCATTCGAAGCGCAAACTAGCTTAGCTGCAGCCTCGAAATTGAAATGGGAAACAGAAAAATTTTCAACCAAAAATTGTGTGAGAAAAAGGGTAGTGTATAGCCCACAATTCTAGATACCCACAATCTTGTTATTTCCTCAAATCGCACATCTCGAGCCAGATATTCTGTTTCTCTGCATTCGAAGCGCAAACTAGCTTAGCTGCAGCCTCGAAATTGAAATGGGAAACAGAAAATTTTTCAACCAAAAATTGTGTGAGAAAAAGGGTAGTGTATAGCCCACAATTCTAGATACCCACAATCTTGTTACATCTTCAAATTGCACATTTCGAGCCAGATGTTCCGTTTCTGTGGATTCGAGGCGAAAATTAGCTTAGCTGCAGCCTCGAAATTGAAATGTTAAACAGAAAATTTTTCAACCAAAAAATGTGTGAGAAAAAGGGTAGTGTATAGCCCACAATTCTAGATACCCACAATCTTGTTACATCTTCAAATCGCACATCTCGAGCCAGATATTCTGTTTCTCTGCATTCGAAGCGCAAACTAGCTTAGCTGCAGCCTCGAAATTGAAATGGGAAACAGAAAATTTTTCAACCAAAAAATGTGTGAGAAAAAGGGTAGTGTATAGCCCACAATTCTAGATACCCACAATCTTGTTACATCTTCAAATCGCACATCTCGAGCCAGATATTCTGTTTCTCTGCATTCGAAGCGCAAACTAGCTTAGCTGCAGCCTCGAAATTGAAATGGGAAACAGAAAATTTTTCAACCAAAAAATGTGTGAGAAAAAGGGTAGTGTATAGCCCACAATTCTAGATACCCACAATCTTGTTATTTCCTCAAATCGCACATCTCGAGCCAGAAATTCTGTTTCTCTGCATTCGAAGCGCAAACTAGCTTAGCTGCAGCCTCGAAATTGAAATGGGAAACAGAAAATTTTTCAACCAAAAAATGTGTGAGAAAAAGGGTAGTGTATAGCCCACAATTCTAGATACCCACAATCTTGTTACATCTTCAAATCGCACATCTCGAGAGAGATATTCTGTTTCTCTGCATTCGAAGCGCAAACTAGCTTAGCTGCAGCCTCGAAATTGAAATGGGAAACAGAAAAATTTTCAACCAAAAATTGTGTGAGAAAAAGGGTAGTGTATAGCCCACAATTCTAGATACCCACAATCTTGTTATTTCCTCAAATCGTACATCTCGAGCCAGATATTCTGTTTCTCTGCATTCGAAGCGCAAACTAGCTTAGCTGCAGCCTCGAAATTGAAATGGGAAACAGAAAATTTTTCAACCAAAAATTGTGTGAGAAAAAGGGTAGTGTATAGCCCACAATTCTAGATACCCACAATCTTGTTATTTCCTCAAATCGCACATCTCGAGCCAGAAATTCTGTTTCTCTGCATTCGAAGCGCAAACTAGCTTAGCTGCAGCCTCGAAATTGAAATGGGAAACAGAAAATTTTTCAACCAAAAAATGTGTGAGAAAAAGGGTAGTGTATAGCCCACAATTCTAGATACCCACAATCTTGTTACATCTTCAAATCGCACATCTCGAGAGAGATATTCTGTTTCTCTGCATTCGAAGCGCAAACTAGCTTAGCTGCAGCCTCGAAATTGAAATGGGAAACAGAAAAATTTTCAACCAAAAATTGTGTGAGAAAAAGGGTAGTGTATAGCCCACAATTCTAGATACCCACAATCTTGTTATTTCCTCAAATCGTACATCTCGAGCCAGATATTCTGTTTCTCTGCATTCGAAGCGCAAACTAGCTTAGCTGCAGCCTCGAAATTGAAATGGGAAACAGAAAATTTTTCAACCAAAAATTGTGTGAGAAAAAGGGTAGTGTATAGCCCACAATTCTAGATACCCACAATCTTGTTATTTCCTCAAATCGCACATCTCGAGCCAGAAATTCTGTTTCTCTGCATTCGAAGCGCAAACTAGCTTAGCTGCAGCCTCGAAATTGAAATGGGAAACAGAAAATTTTTCAACCAAAAAATGTGTGAGAAAAAGGGTAGTGTATAGCCCACAATTCTAGATACCCACAATCTTGTTATTTCCTCAAATCGCACATCTCGAGCCAGATATTCTGTTTCTCTGCATTCGAAGCGCAAACTAGCTTAGCTGCAGCCTCGAAATTGAAATGGGAAACAGAAAATTTTTCAACCAAAAATTGTGTGAGAAAAAGGGTAGTGTATAGCCCACAATTCTAGATACCCACAATCTTGTTATTTCCTCAAATCGCACATCTCGAGCCAGATATTCTGTTTCTCTGCATTCGAAGCGCAAACTAGCTTAGCTGCAGCCTCGAAATTGAAATGATAAACATAAAATTTTTCAACCAAATATGTGTGAGAAAAAGGGTAGTGTATAGCAAACAATTCTAGATACCCACAATCTTTTTATTTCCTCAAATCGTACATTTCGAGCCTTATGTTCCGTTTCTGTGGATTCGAGGCGAAAATTAGCTTAGCTGCAGCCTCGAAATTGAAATGTTAAACAGAAAATTTTTCAACCAAAAATGTGTGAGAAAAAGGGTAGTGTATAGCCCACAATTCTAGATACCCACAATCTTGTTATTTCCTCAAATCGTACATTTCGAGCCAGATGTTCTGTTTCAGTGTATTCGAGGCGAAAATTAGCTTAGCTACAGCCTCGAAATTGAAATGGGAAACAGAAAATTTTTCAACCAAAAAATGTGTGAGAAAAAGGGTAGTGTATAGCCCACAATTCTAGATACCCACAAATCTAGATACCCACAATCTTGTTATATCTTCAAATCGCACATCTCGAACCAGATATTCTGTTTCTGTGCATTCGAGGCGCAAACTAGCTTAGCTGCAGCCACGAAATATTAATAGGAAACAGAAAATTTTTCAACCAAAAAATGTGTGGGAAAAAGGGTAGTGTATAATAGCCCACAATTCTAGATACCCACAATCTTGTTATTTCTTCAAATCGCACATTTCGAGCCAGATGTTCTGTTTCAGTGTATTCGAGGCGAAAATTAGCTTAGCTACAGCCTCGAAATTGAAATGGGAAACAGAAAATTTTTCAACCAAAAAATGTGTGAGAAAAAGGGTAGTGTATAGCCCACAATTCTAGATACCCACAAATCTAGATACCCACAATCTTGTTATTTCCTCAAATCGCACATTTCGAGCCAGATGTTCTGTTTCTGTGCATTCGAGGCGCAAACTAGCTTAACTGCAGCCTCGAAATTGAAATGTTAAACATAAAATTTCTCAACCAAAAATTGTGTGAGAAAAAGGGTAGTGTATAGCCCACAATTCTAGATACCCACAATCTTGTTATTTCCTCAAATCGCACATTTCGAGCCAGATGTTCTGTTTCTGTGCATTCGAAGCGCAAACTAGCTTAGCTGCAGCCTCGAAATTGAAATGGGAAACAGAAAATTTTTCAACCAAAAAATGTGTGAGAAAAAGGGTAGTGTATAGCCCACAATTCTAGATACCCACAATCTTGTTACATCTTCAAATCGCACATCTCGAGCCAGATATTCTGTTTCTCTGCATTCGAAGCGCAAACTAGCTTAGCTGCAGCCTCGAAATTGAAATGGGAAACAGAAAATTTTTCAACCAAAAAATGTGTGAGAAAAAGGGTAGTGTATAGCCCACAATTCTAGATACCCACAATCTTGTTATTTCCTCAAATCGCACATCTCGAGCCAGAAATTCTGTTTCTCTGCATTCGAAGCGCAAACTAGCTTAGCTGCAGCCTCGAAATTGAAATGGGAAACAGAAAATTTTTCAACCAAAAAATGTGTGAGAAAAAGGGTAGTGTATAGCCCACAATTCTAGATACCCACAATCTTGTTATTTCCTCAAATCGCACATCTCGAGCCAGAAATTCTGTTTCTCTGCATTCGAAGCGCAAACTAGCTTAGCTGCAGCCTCGAAATTGAAATGGGAAACAGAAAATTTTTCAACCAAAAAATGTGTGAGAAAAAGGGTAGTGTATAGCCCACAATTCTAGATACCCACAATCTTGTTATTTCCTCAAATCGCACATTTCGAGCCAGATGTTCTGTTTCTGTGCATTCGAGGCGCAAACTAGCTTAACTGCAGCCTCGAAATTGAAATGTTAAACATAAAATTTTTCAACCAAAAAATGTGTGAGAAAAAGGGTAGTGTATAGCCCACAATTCTAGATACCCACAATCTTGTTATTTCCTCAAATCGCACATTTCGAGCCAGATGTTCTGTTTCTGTGCATTCGAGGCGCAAACTAGCTTAACTGCAGCCTCGAAATTGAAATGGCAAACAGAAAATTTTTCAACCAAAAAATGTGTGAGAAAAAGGGTAGTGTATAGCCCACAATTCTAGATACCCACAATCTTGTTATTTCCTCAAATCGCACATTTCGAGCCAGATGTTCTGTTTCTGTGCATTCAAGGCGCAAACTAGCTTAACTGCAGCCTCGAAATTGAAATGGGAAACAGAAAATTTTTCAACCAAAAAATGTGTGAGAAAAAGGGTAGTGTATAGCCCACAATTCTAGATACCCACAATCTTGTTATTTCCTCAAATCGCACATTTCGAGCCAGATGTTCTGTTTCTGTGCATTCGAGGCGCAAACTAGCTTAACTGCAGCCTCGAAATTGAAATGTTAAACATAAAATTTTTCAACCAAAAAATGTGTGAGAAAAAGGGTAGTGTATAGCCCACAATTCTAGATACCCACAATCTTGTTATTTCCTCAAATCGCACATTTCGAGACAGATGTTCTGTTCCTGTGCATTCAAGGCGCAAACTAGCTTAACTGCAGCCTCGAAATTGAAATGGGAAACAGAAAATTTTTCAACCAAAAAATGTGTGAGAAAAAGGGTAGTGTATAGCCCACAATTCTAGATACCCACAATCTTGTTATTTCCTCAAATCGCACATTTCGAGCCAGATGTTCTGTTTCTGTGCATTCGAGGCGCAAACTAGCTTAACTGCAGCCTCGAAATTAAAATGTTAAACATAAAATTTTTCAACCAAAAAATGTGTGAGAAAAAGGGTAGTGTATAGCCCACAATTCTAGATACCCACAATCTTGTTATTTCCTCAAATCGCACATTTCGAGCCAGATGTTCTGTTTCTGTGCATTCAAGGCGCAAACTAGCTTAACTGCAGCCTCGAAATTGAAATGGGAAACAGAAAATTTTTCAACCAAAAAATGTGTGAGAAAAAGGGTAGTGTATAGCCCACAATTCTAGATACCCACAATCTTGTTATTTCCTCAAATCGCACATTTCGAGCCAGATGTTCTGTTTCTGTGCATTCAAGGCGCAAACTAGCTTAACTGCAGCCTCGAAATTGAAATGGGAAACAGAAAATTTTTCAACCAAAAAATGTGTGAGAAAAAGGGTAGTGTATAGCCCACAATTCTAGATACCCACAATCTTGTTATTTCCTCAAATCGCACATTTCGAGCCAGATATTCTGTTTCTGTGCATTCGAGGCGCAAACTACCTTAGCTGCAGCCTTAAAATTTTAATAGGAAACAGAAAATTTTTCAACCAAAAAATGTGTGAGAAAAAGGGTAGTGTATAGCCCACAATTCTAGATACCCACAATCTTGTTATTTCCTCAAATCGCACATTTCGAGCCAGATATTCTGTTTCTGTGCATTCGAGGCGCAAACTACCTTAGCTGCAGCCTTAAAATTTTAATAGGAAACAGAAAATTTTTCAACCAAAAAATGTGTGAGAAAAAGGGTAGTGTATAGCCCACAATTCTAGATACCCACAATCTTGTTATTTCCTCAAATCGCACATTTCGAGCCAGATGTTCTGTTTCTGTGCATTCGAGGCGCAAACTAGCTTAACTGCAGCCTCGAAATTAAAATGTTAAACATAAAATTTTTCAACCAAAAAATGTGTGAGAAAAAGGGTAGTGTATAGCCCACAATTCTAGATACCCACAATCTTGTTATTTCCTCAAATCGCACATTTCGAACCAGATGTTCTGTTTCTGTGCATTCGAGGCGCAAACTAGCTTAACTGCAGCCTCGAAATTGAAATGGGAAACAGAAAATTTTTCAACGAAAAATTGTGTGAGAAAAAGGGTAGTGTATAGCCCACAATTCTAGATACCCACAATCTTGTTATTTCCTCAAATCGCACATTTCGAGCCAGATGTTCTGTTTCTGTGCATTCGAGGCGCAAACTAGCTTAACTGCAGCCTCGAAATTAAAATGTTAAACATAAAATTTTTCAACCAAAAAATGTGTGAGAAAAAGGGTAGTGTATAGCCCACAATTCTAGATACCCACAATCTTGTTATTTCCTCAAATCGCACATTTCGAGCCAGATGTTCTGTTTCTGTGCATTCAAGGCGCAAACTAGCTTAACTGCAGCCTCGAAATTGAAATGGGAAACAGAACATTTTTCAACGAAAAATTGTGTGAGAAAAAGGGTAGTGTATAGCCCACAATTCTAGATACCCACAATCTTGTTATTTCCTCAAATCGCACATTTCGAGCCAGATGTTCTGTTTCTGTGCATTCGAGGCGCAAACTAGCTTAACTGCAGCCTCGAAATTAAAATGTTAAACATAAAATTTTTCAACCAAAAAATGTGTGAGAAAAAGGGTAGTGTATAGCCCACAATTCTAGATACCCACAATCTTGTTATTTCCTCAAATCGCACATTTCGAGCCAGATGTTCTGTTTCTGTGCATTCAAGGCGCAAACTAGCTTAACTGCAGCCTCGAAATTGAAATGGGAAACAGAAAATTTTTCAACCAAAAAATGTGTGAGAAAAAGGGTAGTGTATAGCCCACAATTCTAGATACCCACAATCTTGTTATTTCCTCAAATCGCACATTTCGAGCCAGATGTTCTGTTCCTGTGCATTCAAGGCGCAAACTAGCTTAACTGCAGCCTCGAAATTGAAATGTTAAACATAAAATTTCTCAACCAAAAATTGTGTGAGAAAAAGGGTAGTGTATAGCCCACAAATCTAGATACCCACAATCTTGTTATTTCCTCAAATCGCACATTTCGAGCCAGATGTTCTGTTTCTGTGCATTCGAGGCGCAAACTAGCTTAGCTGCAGCCACGAAATATTAATAGGAAACAGAAAATTTTTCAACCAAAAAATGTGTGAGAAAAAGGGTAGTGTATAGCCCACAATTCTAGATACCCACAATCTTGTTATATCTTCAAATCGCACATCTCGAACCAGATATTCTGTTTCCGTGCATTCGAGGCGCAAACTAGCTTAGCTGCAGCCACGAAATATTAATAGGAAACAGAAAATTTTTCAACCAAAAAATGTGTGAGAAAAAGGGTAGTGTATAGCCCACAAATCTAGATACCCACAATCTTGTTATTTCCTCAAATCGCACATTTCGAACCAGATGTTCTGTTTCTGTGCATTCGAGGCGCAAACTAGCTTAACTGCAGCCTCGAAATTGAAATGGGAAACAGAAAATTTTTCAACGAAAAATTGTGTGAGAAAAAGGGTAGTGTATAGCCCACAATTCTAGATACCCACAATCTTGTTATTTCCTCAAATCGCACATTTCGAACCAGATGTTCTGTTTCTGTGCATTCGAGGCGCAAACTAGCTTAACTGCAGCCTCGAAATTGAAATGGGAAACAGAAAATTTTTCAACGAAAAATTGTGTGAGAAAAAGGGTAGTGTATAGCCCACAATTCTAGATACCCACAATCTTGTTATTTCCTCAAATCGCACATTTCGAGCCAGATGTTCTGTTTCTGTGCATTCAAGGCGCAAACTAGCTTAACTGCAGCCTCGAAATTGAAATGGGAAACAGAAAATTTTTCAACCAAAAAATGTGTGAGAAAAAGGGTAGTGTATAGCCCACAAATCTAGATACCCACAATCTTGTTATTTCCTCAAATCGCACATTTCGAGCCAGATGTTCTGTTTCTGTGCATTCGAGGCGCAAACTAGCTTAGCTGCAGCCACGAAATATTAATAGGAAACATAAAATTTTTCAACCAAAAAATGTGTGAATAAATGGGTTAACTAAAGCCCACAGGACCAGCTACGCAGATCCCAAAAATACCTTTTCTAGCCCAATTCTAGAAGGATATTCTGTTTCTGTGCATTATAGGCACAAACGAGCTGAAGTATCTCCTCCGTGTGAGTATTGGAAGCAGAAAATTTTTCAGTCCAAAAATGTGTGAATAAATGGGTTAACTATAGCCCACAGGACCAGGCAACGCACATCCTAAAAACACCTTTTCTTAGCCCAATTCTAGAAGAATATTCTGTTTCTGTGCATTATAGGCACAAACGAGCTGAAGTATCTCCTCCGTGTGAGTATTGGAAGCAGAAAATTTTTCAGTCCAAAAATGTGTGAATAAATGGGTTAACTATAGCCCACAGGACCAGGCAACGCACATCCTAAAAACACCTTTTCTTAGCCCAATTCTAGAAGAATATTCTGTTTCTGTGCATTATATGCACAAACGAGGTGAAGTATCTCCTCCGTATGAGTGTTGGAAGCAGAAAATTTTTTAAGTCCAAAAATGTGTGAATAAATGGGTGGGCTATAGCCCACAGGACCAGGCTACGCACATCCCAAAAATACCTTTTCTAGCCCAATTCTGGAAGGATATTCTGTTTCTGTGCATTATAGGCACAAACGAGCTGAAGTATCTCCTCCGTGTGAGTATTGGAAGCAGAAAATTTTTCAGTCCAAAAATGTGTGAATAAATGGGTTAACTATAGCCCACAGGACCAGGCTACGCACATCCTAAAAACACCTTTTCTTAGCCCAATTCTAGAAGAATATTCTGTTTCTGTGCATTATAGGCACAAACGAGCTGAAGTATCTCCTCCGTGTGAGTATTGGAAGCAGAAAATTTTTCAGTCCAAAAATGTGTGAATAAATGGGTTAACTATAGCCCACAGGACCAGCTACGCACATCCCAAAAATACCTTTTCTTAGCCCAATTCTAGCAGGATATTCTGTTTCTGTGCAGTATAGGCACAAACGAGCTGAAGTATCTCCACCGTGTGAGTATTGAAAGCAGAAAATTTTTCAGTGCAAAAATGTGTGAATAAATGGGTTAACTATAGCCCACAGGACCAGCTACGCAGATCCCAAAAATACCTTTTCTAGCCCAATTCTAGAAGGATATTCAGTTTCTGTGCATTATAGGCACAAACGAGCTGAAGTATCTCCTCCGTGTGAGTATTGGAAGCAGAAAATTTTTCAGTCCAAAAATGTGTGAATAAATGGGTTAACTATAGCCCACAGGACCAGGCAACGCACATCCTAAAAACACCTTTTCTTAGCCCAATTCTAGAAGAATATTCTGTTTCTGTGCATTATAGGCACAAACGAGCTGAAGTATCTCCTCCGTGTGAGTATTGGAAGCAGAAAATTTTTCAGTCCAAAAATGTGTGAATAAATGGGTTAACTATAGCCCACAGGACCAGGCAACGCACATCCTAACAACACCTTTTCTTAGCCCAATTCTAGAAGAATATTCTGTTTCTGTGCATTATATGCACAAACGAGGTGAAGTATCTCCTCCGTATGAGTGTTGGAAGCAGAAAATTTTTTAAGTCCAAAAATGTGTGAATAGATGGGTGGGCTATAGCCCACAGGACCAGCTACGCACATCCCAAAAATACATTTTCGTAGCCCAATTCCATCAGGATATTCCGTTTCTGTGCATTATAGGCACAAACGAGTTGAAGTATCTCCTCCGTGTGAGTATCGGAAGCAAACAATTTTTCAGTCCAAAAATGTGTGAATAAATGGGTTAACTATAGCCCACAGGACCAGCTACGCACATCCAAAAAAAATCTTTTCTTAGACCAATTCTAGAAGAATATTCTGTTTCTGTGCATTATATGCACAAACGAGGTGAAGTATCTCCTCCGTATGAGTGTTGGAAGCAGAAAATTTTTTAAGTCCAAAAATGTGTGAATAAATGGGTGGGCTATAGCCCACAGGACCAGGCTACGCACATCCCAAAAATACCTTTTCTAGCCCAATTCTGGAAGGATATTCTGTTTCTGTGCATTATAGGCACAAACGAGCTGAAGTATCTCCTCCGTGTGAGTATTGGAAGCAGAAAATTTTTCAGTCCAAAAATGTGTGAATAAATGGGTTAACTATAGCCCACAGGACCAGGCTACGCACATCCTAAAAACACCTTTTCTTAGCCCAATTCTAGAAGAATATTCTGTTTCTGTGCATTATAGGCACAAACGAGCTGAAGTATCTCCTCCGTGTGAGTATTGGAAGCAGAAAATTTTTCAGTCCAAAAATGTGTGAATAAATGGGTTAACTATAGCCCACAGGACCAGGCTACGCACATCCTAAAAACACCTTTTCTTAGCCCAATTCTAGCAGGATATTCTGTTTCTGTGCATTATAGGCACAAACGAGCTGAAGTATCTCCTCCGTGTGAGTATCGGAAGCAAACAATTTTTCAGTCCAAAAATGTGTGAATAAATGGGTTAACTATAGCCCACAGAACCAGCTACGCACATCCTAAAAATACCTTTTCTTAGCCCAATTCTAGCAGGATATTCTGTTTCTGTGCATTATAGGCACAAACGAGCTGAAGTATCTCCTCCGTGTGAGTATTGGAAGCATTATAAGCACAAACGAGCTGAAGTATCTCGTTGCAGCTAAGCTAGTTTGCGCCTCGAATGCACAGAAACAGAACATCTGGCTCGAAATGTGCGATTTGAGGAAATAACAAGATTGTGGGTATCTAGAATTGTGGGCTATACACTACCCTTTTTCTCACACAATTTTTGGTTGAGAAATTTTATGCTTCCCATTTCAATTTCGAGGCTGCAGTTAAGCTAGTTTGCGCCTCGAATGCACAGAAACAGAACATCTGGCTCGAAATGTGCGATTTGAGGAAATAACAAGATTGGGTATCTAGAATTGTGGGCTATACACTACCCTTTTTCTCACACATTTTTTGGTTGAAAAATTTTCTGTTTCCTATTAATATTTCGTGGCTGCAGCTAAGCTAGTTTGCGCCTCGAATGCACAGAAACAGAATATCTGGTTCGAGATGTGCGATTTGAAGATATAACAAGATTGTGGGTATCTAGATTTGTGGGCTATACACTACCCTTTTTCTCACACATTTTTTGGTTGAAAAATTTTCTGTTTCCCATTTCAATTTCGAGGCTGTAGCTAAGCTAATTTTCGCCTCGAATACACTGAAACAGAACATCTGGCTCGAAATGTGCGATTTGAGGAAATAACAAGATTGTGGGTATCTAGAATTGTGGGCTATACACTACCCTTTTTCTCACACATTTTTTGGTTGATAAATTTTCTGTTTCCCATTTCAATTTCGAGGCTGCAGTTAAGCTAGTTTGCGCCTCGAATACACAGAAACAGAACATCTGGCTCGAAATGTGCGATTTGAGGAAATAACAAGATTGTGGGTATCTAGAATTGTGGGCTATACACTACCCTTTTTCTCACACATTTTTTGGTTGAAAAATTTTCTGTTTCCCATTTCAATTTCGAGGCTGTAGCTAAGCTAATTTTCGCCTCGAATACACAGAAACAGAACATCTGGCTCGAAATGTGCGATTTGAGGAAATAACAAGATTGTGGGTATCTAGAATTGTGGGCTATACACTACCCTTTTTCTCACACATTTTTTGGTTGATAAATTTTCTGTTTCCCATTTCAATTTCGAGGCTGCAGTTAAGCAAGTTTGCGCCTTGAATGCACAGAAACAGAACATCTGGCTCGAAATGTGCGATTTGAGGAAATAACAAGATTGTGGGTATCTAGAATTGTGGGCTATACACTACCCTTTTTCTCACACATTTTTTGGTTGATAAATTTTCTGTTTCCCATTTCAATTTCGAGGCTGCAGTTAAGCTAGTTTGCGCCTCGAATACACAGAAACAGAACATCTGGCTCGAAATGTGCGATTTGAGGAAATAACAAGATTGTGGGTATCTAGAATTGTGGGCTATACACTACCCTTTTTCTCACACATTTTTTGGTTGAAAAATTTTATGTTTAAAATTTTAATTTCGAGGCTGCAGTTAAGCTAGTTTGCGCCTCGAATGCACAGAAACAGAACATCTGGCTCGAAATGTGCGATTTGAGGAAATAACAAGATTGTGGGTATCTAGAATTGTGGGCTATACACTACCCTTTTTCTCACACATTTTTTGGTTGATAAATTTTCTGTTTCCCATTTCAATTTCGAGGCTGCAGTTAAGCTAGTTTGCGCCTCGAATACAAAAAAACAGAACATCTGGCTCGAAATGTGCGATTTGAGGAAATAACAAGATTGTGGGTATCTAGAATTGTGGGCTATACACTACCCTTTTTCTCACACATTTTTTGGTTGAAAAATTTTCTGTTTCCCTTTTCAATTTCGAGGCTGCAGTTAAGCCAGTTTGCGCCTTGAATGTACAGAAACAGAACATCTGGCTCGAAATGTGCGATTTGAGGAAATAACAAGATTGTGGGTATCTAGAATTGTGGGCTATACACTACCCTTTTTCTCACACATTTTTTGGTTGAAAAATTTTATGTTTAACATTTCAATTTCGAGGCTGCAGCTAAGCTAATTTTCGCCTCGAATACACAGAAACAGAACATCTGGCTCGAAATGTGCGATTTGAGGAAATAACAAGATTGTGGGTATCTAGAATTGTGGGCTATACACTACCCTTTTTCTCACACATTTTTTGGTTGATAAATTTTCTGTTTCCCATTTCAATTTCGAGGCTGCAGTTAAGCTAGTTTGCGCCTCGAATACACAGAAACAGAACATCTGGCTCGAAATGTGCGATTTGAGGAAATAACAAGATTGTGGGTATCTAGAATTGTGGGCTATACACTACCCTTTTTCTCACACATTTTTTGGTTGATAAATTTTCTGTTTCCCATTTCAATTTCGAGGCTGCAGTTAAGCTAGTTTGCGCCTCGAATACAAAAAAACAGAACATCTGGCTCGAAATGTGCGATTTGAGGAAATAACAAGATTGTGGGTATCCAGAATTGTGGGCTATACACTACCCTTTTTCTCACACATTTTTTGGTTGAAAAATTTTATGTTTAACATTTCAATTTCGAGGCTGTAGTTAAGCTAGTTTGCGCCTCGAATACACAGAAACAGAACATCTGGCTCGAAATGTGCGATTTGAAGAAATAACAAGATTGTGGGTATCTAGAATTGTGGGCTATACACTACCCTTTTTCTCACACATTTTTTGGTTGAAAAATTTTCTGTTTCCCATTTCAATTTCGAGGCTGCAGTTAAGCTAGTTTGCGCCTTGAATGCACAGAAACAGAACATCTGGCTCGAAATGTGCGATTTGAGGAAATAACAAGATTGTGGGTATCTAGAATTGTGGGCTATACACTACCCTTTTTCTCACACATTTTTTGGTTGAAAAATTTTCTGTTTCCCATTTCAATTTCGAGGCTTCAGCTAAGCTAATTTTCGCCTCGAATACACAGAAACAGAACATCTGGCTCGAAATGTGCGATTTGAAGAAATAACAAGATTGTGGGTATCCAGAATTGTGGGCTATACACTACCCTTTTTCTCACACATTTTTTGGTTGAAAAATTTTCTGTTTCCCATTTCAATTTCGAGGCTGCAGCTAAGCTAATTTTCGCCTCGAATACACAGAAACAGAACATCTGGCTCGAAATGTGCGATTTGAGGAAATAACAAGATTGTGGGTATCTAGAATTGTGGGCTATACACTACCCTTTTTCTCACACATTTTTTGGTTGAAAAATTTTATGTTTAACATTTCAATTTCGAGGCTGTAGTTAAGCTAGTTTGCGCCTCGAATACACAGAAACAGAACATCTGGCTCGAAATGTGCGATTTGAAGAAATAACAAGATTGTGGGTATCTAGAATTGTGGGCTATACACTACCCTTTTTCTCACACATTTCTTGGTTGAAAAATTTTATGTTTAACATTTCAATTTCGAGGCTGCAGCTAAGCTAATTTTCGCCTCGAATACACAGAAACAGAACATCTGGCTCGAAATGTGCGATTTGAGGAAATAACAAGATTGTGGGTATCTAGAATTGTGGGCTATACACTACCCTTTTTCTCACACATTTTTTGGTTGAAAAATTTTCTGTTTCCCATTTTAATTTCGAGGCAGCAGTTAAGCTAGTTTGCGCCTCGAATGCACAGAAACAGAACATCTGGCTCGAAATGTGCGGTTTGAGGAAATAACAAGATTGTGGGTATCTAGAATTGTGGGCTATACACTACCCTTTTTCTCACACATTTTTTGGTTGAAAAATTTTCTGTTTCCCATTTTAATTTCGAGGCAGCAGTTAAGCTAGTTTGCGCCTCGAATGCACAGAAACAGAACATCTGGCTCGAAATGTGCGGTTTGAGGAAATAACAAGATTGTGGGTATCTAGAATTGTGGGCTATACACTACCCTTTTTCTCACACATTTTTTGGTTGAAAAATTTTCTGTTTCCCATTTCAATTTCGAGGCTGCAGTTAAGCTAGTTTGCGCCTTGAATGCACAGAAACAGAACATCTGGCTCGAAATGTGCGATTTGAGGAAATAACAAGATTGTGGGTATCTAGAATTGTGGGCTATACACTACCCTTTTTCTCACACATTTTTTGGTTGAAAAATTTTATGTTTAAAATTTTAATTTCGAGGCTGCAGTTAAGCTAGTTTGCGCCTCGAATGCACAGAAACAGAACATCTGGCTCGAAATGTGCGATTTGAGGAAATAACAAGATTGTGGGTATCTAGAATTGTGGGCTATACACTACCCTTTTTCTCACACATTTTTTGGTTGATAAATTTTCTGTTTCCCATTTCAATTTCGAGGCTGCAGTTAAGCTAGTTTGCGCCTCGAATACAAAAAAACAGAACATCTGGCTCGAAATGTGCGATTTGAAGAAATAACAAGATTGTGGGTATCTAGAATTGTGGGCTATACACCACCCTTTTTCTCACACATTTTTTGGTTGAAAAATTTTATGTTTAACATTTTAATTTCGAGGCTGCAGTTAAGCTAGTTTGCGCCTCGAATGCACAGAAACAGAACATCTGGCTCGAAATGATCGATTTGAGGAAATAACAAGATTGTGGGTATCTAGAATTGTGGGCTATACACTACCCTTTTTCTCACACATTTTTTGGTTGAAAAATTTTCTGTTTTTCCATTTCAATTTCGAGGCTGCAGCTAAGCTAATTTTCGCCTCGAATACACAGAAACAGATCATCTGGCTCGAAATGTGCGATTTGAGGAAATAACAAGATTGTGGGTATCTAGAATTGTGGGCTATACACTACCCTTTTTCTCACACATTTTTTGGTTGAAAAATTTTCTGTTTCCCATTTCAATTTCGAGGCTGCAGCTAAGCTAATTTTCGCCTCGAATACACAGAAACAGAACATCTGGCTCGAAATGTGCGATTTGAGGAAATAACAAGATTGTGGGTATCTAGAATTGTGGGCTATACACTACCCTTTTTCTCACACATTTTTTGGTTGAAAAATGTTCTGTTTCCCATTTCAATTTCGAGGCTGCAGTTAAGCTAGTTTGCGCCTTGAATGCACAGAAACAGAACATCTGGCTCGAAATGTGCGATTTGAGGAAATAACAAGATTGTGGGTATCTAGAATTGTGGGCTATACACCACCCTTTTTCTCACACATTTTTTGGTTCAAAAATTTTATGTTTAACATTTTAATTTCGAGGCTGCAGTTAAGCTAGTTTGCGCCTCGAATGCACAGAAACAGAACATCTGGCTCGAAATGTGCGATTTGAGGAAATAACAAGATTGTGGGTATCTAGAATTGTGGGCTATACACTACCCTTTTTCTCACACATTTTTTGGTTGAAAAATTTTCTGTTTCCCATTTCAATTTCGAGGCTGCAGCTAAGCTAATTTTCGCCTCGAATACACAGAAACAGAACATCTGGCTCGAAATGTGCGATTTGAAGAAATAACAAGATTGTGGGTATCCAGAATTGTGGGCTATACACTACCCTTTTTCTCACACATTTTTTGGTTGAAAAATTTTCTGTTTCCCATTTCAATTTCGAGGCTGCAGTTAAGCTAGTTTGCGCCTCGAATACACAGAAACAGAACATCTGGCTCGAAATGTGCGATTTGAGGAAATAACAAGATTGTGGGTATCTAGAATTGTGGGCTATACACTACCCTTTTTCTCACACATTTTTTGGTTGAAAAATTTTCTGTTTCCCATTTCAATTTCGAGGCTGCAGCTAAGCTAATTTTCGCCTCGAATACACAGAAACAGAACATCTGGCTCGAAATGTGCGATTTGAAGAAATAACAAGATTGTGGGTATCTAGAATTGTGGGCTATACACCACCCTTTTTCTCACACATTTTTTGGTTGAAAAATTTTATGTTTAACATTTTAATTTCGAGGCTGCAGTTAAGCTAGTTTGCGCCTCGAATGCACAGAAACAGAACATCTGGCTCGAAATGTGCGATTTGAAGAAATAGCAAGATTGGGAGTATCTAGAATTGTGGGCTATACACTACCCTTTTTCTCACACATTTTTTGGTTGAAAAATTTTCTGTTTCCCATTTTAATTTCGAGGCTGCAGTTAAGCTAGTTTGCGCCTCGAATGCACAGAAACAGAACATCTGGCTCGAAATGTGCGATTTGAAGAAATAGCAAGATTGGGAGTATCTAGAATTGTGGGCTATACACTACCCTGTTTCTCACACATTTTTTGGTTGAAAAATTTTCTGTTTCCCATTTCAATTTCGAGGCTGCAGTTAAGCTAGTTTGCGCCTCGAATGCACCGAAACAGAACATCTGGCTCGAAATGTGCGATTTGAGGAAATAACAAGATTGGGAGTATCTAGAATTGTGGGCTATACACTACCCTTTTTCTCACACATTTTTTGGTTGAAAAATTTTCTGTTTCCCATTTCAATTTCGAGGCTGCAGTTAAGCTAGTTTGCGCCTCGAATGCACAGAAACAGAACATCTGGCTCGAAATGTGCGATTTGAATAAATAACAAGATTGTAAGTATCTAGAATTGTGGGCTATACACTACCCTTTTTCTCACACATTTTTTGGTTGAAAAATTGCAGCTAAGCTAGTTTGCGCCTCGAATGCACAGAAACAGAATATCTGGCTCGAGATGTGCGATTTGAAGATATAACAAGATTGTGGGTATCTAGAATTGTGGGCTATACACTGCCCTTTTTCTCACACATTTTTTGGTTGAAAAATTTTATGTTTAACATTTCAATTTCGAGGCTGCAGTTAAGCTAGTTTGCGCCTCGAATGCACAGAAACAGAACATCTGGCTCGAAATGTGCGATTTGAGGAAATAACAAGATTGTGGGTATCTAGAATTGTGGGCTATACACTACCCTTTTTCTCACACATTTTTTGGTTGAAAAATTTTCTGTTTCCCATTTCAATTTCGAGGCTGCAGCTAAGCTAATTTTCGCCTCGAATACACAGAAACAGAACATCTGGCTCGAAATGTGCGATTTGAGGAAATAACAAGATTGTGGGTATCTAGAATTGTGGGCTATACACCACCCTTTTTCTCACACATTTTTTGGTTGAAAAATTTTATGTTTAACATTTCAATTTCGAGGCTGCAGCTAAGCTAGTTTGAGCTTCGAATGCAGAGAAACAGAATATCTGGCTCGAGATGTGCGATTTGAAGATATAACAAGATTGTGGGTATCTAGATTTGTGGGTATCTAGAATTGTGGGCTATACACTACCCTTTTTCTCACACATTTTTTGGTTGAAAAATTTTCTGTTTCCTATTAAAATTTTAAGGCTGCAGCTAAGGTAGTTTGCGCCTCGAATGCACAGAAACAGAATATCTGGCTCGAAATGTGCGATTTGAGGAAATAACAAGATTGTGGGTATCTAGAATTGTGGGCTATACACCATCCTTTTTCTCACACATTTTTTGGTTGAAAAATTTTATGTTTAACATTTTAATTTCGAGGCTGCAGTTAAGCTAGTTTGCGCCTCGAATACACAGAAACAGAACATCTGGCTCGAAATGTGCGATTTGAGGAAATAACAAGATTGTGGGTATCTAGAATTGTGGGCTATACACTACCCTTTTTCTCACACATTTTTTGGTTGAAAAATTTTCTGTTTCCCATTTCAATTTCGAGGCTGCAGCTAAGCTAGTTTGCGCCTTGAATGCACAGAAACAGAACATCTGGCTCGAAATGTGCGATTTGAAGAAATAACAAGATTGTGGGTATCTAGAATTGTGGGCTATACACTACCCTTTTTCTCACACATTTTTTGGTTGAAAAATTTTCTGTTTCCCATTTCAATTTCGAGGCTGCAGCTAAGCTAATTTTCGCCTCGAATACACAGAAACAGAACATCTGGCTCGAAATGTGCGATTTGAAGAAATAACAAGATTGTGGGTATCTAGAATTGTGGGCTATACACCACCCTTTTTCTCACACATTTTTTGGTTGAAAAATTTTATGTTTAACATTTTAATTTCGAGGCTGCAGTTAAGCTAGTTTGCGCCTCGAATACACAGAAACAGAACATCTGGCTCGAAATGTGCGATTTGAGGAAATAACAAGATTGTGGGTATCTAGAATTGTGGGCTATACACTACCCTTTTTCTCACACATTTTTTGGTTGAAAAATTTTCTGTTTCCTATTAAAATTTTAAGGCTGCAGCTAAGGTAGTTTGCGCCTCGAATGCACAGAAACAGAATATCTGGCTCGAAATGTGCGATTTGAGGAAATAACAAGATTGTGGGTATCTAGAATTGTGGGCTATACACTACCCTTTTTCTCACACATTTTTTGGTTGAAAAATTTTCTGTTTCCCATTTCAATTTCGAGGCTGCAGCTAAGCTAATTTTCGCCTCGAATACACAGAAACAGAACATCTGGCTCGAAATGTGCGATTTGAGGAAATAACAAGATTGTGGGTATCTAGAATTGTGGGCTATACACTACCCTTTTTCTCACACATTTTTTGGTTGAAAAATTTTCTGTTTCCCATTTCAATTTCGAGGCTGCAGTTAAGCTAGTTTGCGCCTCGAATGCACAGAAACAGAACATCTGGCTCGAAATGTGCGATTTGAGGAAATAACAAGATTGTGGGTATCTAGAATTGTGGGCTATACACTACCCTTTTTCTCACACATTTTTTGGTTGAAAAATTTTATGTTTCCCATTTCAATTTCGAGGCAGCAGTTAAGCTAGTTTGCGCCTCGAATGCACAGAAACAGAACATCTGGCTCGAAATGTGCGGTTTGAGGAAATAACAAGATTGTGGGTATCTAGAATTGTGGGCTATACACTACCCTTTTTCTCACACATTTTTTGGTTGAAAAATTTTCTGTTTCCCATTTCAATTTCGAGGCAGCAGTTAAGCCAGTTTGCGCCTCGAATGCACAGAAACAGAACATCTGGCTCGAAATGTGCGGTCTGAGGAAATAACAAGATTGTGGGTATCTAGAATTGTGGGCTATACACTACCCTTTTTCTCACACATTTTTTGGTTGAAAAATTTTCTGTTTCCCATTTCAATTTCGAGGCTGTAGTTAAGCTAGTTTGCGCCTCGAGTGCACAAAAACAGAACATCTGGTTCGAAATGTGCGATTTGAGGAAATAACAAGATTATGGGTATCTAGAATTGTGGGCTATACACTACCCTTTTTCTCACACATTTTTTGGTTGAAAAATTTTCTGTTTCCCATTTCAATTTCGACGCTGCAGTTAAGCTAGTTTGCGCCTCGAATGCACAGAAACAGAACATCTGGCTCGAAATGTGCGATTTGAGGAAATAACAAGATTGTGGGTATCTAGAATTGTGGGCTATACACTACCCTTTTTCTCACACATTTTTTGGTTGAAAAATTTTCTGTTTCCTATTAAAATTTTAAGGCTGCAGCTAAGGTAGTTTGCGCCTCGAATGCACAGAAACAGAATATCTGGCTCGAAATGTGCGATTTGAGGAAATAACAAGATTGTGGGTATCTAGAATTGTGGGCTATACACTACCCTTTTTCTCACACATTTTTTGGTTGAAAAATTTTCTGTTTCCCATTTCAATTTCGAGGCTGCAGCTAAGCTAATTTTCGCCTCGAATACACAGAAACAGAACATCTGGCTCGAAATGTGCGATTTGAAGAAATAACAAGATTGTGGGTATCCAGAATTGTGGGCTATACACTACCCTTTTTCTCACACATTTTTTGGTTGAAAAATTTTCTGTTTCCCATTTCAATTTCGAGGCTGCAGCTAAGCTAATTTTCGCCTCGAATACACAGAAACAGAACATCTGGCTCGAAATGTGCGATTTGAGGAAATAACAAGATTGTGGGTATCTAGAATTGTGGGCTATACACTACCCTTTTTCTCACACATTTTTTGGTTGAAAAATTTTCTGTTTCCCATTTCAATTTCGAGGCTGCAGTTAAGCTAGTTTGCGCCTCGAATGCACAGAAACAGAACATCTGGCTCAAAATGTGCGATTTGAGGAAATAACAAGATTGTGGGTATCTAGAATTGTGGGCTATACACTACCCTTTTTCTCACACATTTTTTGGTTGAAAAATTTTATGTTTCCCATTTCAATTTCGAGGCAGCAGTTAAGCTAGTTTGCGCCTCGAATGCACAGAAACAGAACATCTGGCTCGAAATGTGCGATCTGATGAAATAACAAGGTTGTGGGTATCTAGAATTGTGGGCTATACACTACCCTTTTTCTCACACATTTTTTGGTTGAAAAATTTTCTGTTTCCCATTTCAATTTCGAGGCAGCAGTTAAGCCAGTTTGCGCCTCGAATGCACAGAAACAGAACATCTGGCTCGAAATGTGCGGTCTGAGGAAATAACAAGATTGTGGGTATCTAGAATTGTGGGCTATACACTACCCTTTTTCTCACACATTTTTTGGTTGAAAAATTTTCTGTTTCCCATTTCAATTTCGAGGCTGTAGTTAAGCTAGTTTGCGCCTCGAGTGCACAAAAACAGAACATCTGGTTCGAAATGTGCGATTTGAGGAAATAACAAGATTATGGGTATCTAGAATTGTGGGCTATACACTACCCTTTTTCTCACACATTTTTTGGTTGAAAAATTTTCTGTTTCCCATTTCAATTTCGACGCTGCAGTTAAGCTAGTTTGCGCCTCGAATGCACAGAAACAGAACATCTGGCTCGAAATGTGCGATTTGAGGAAATAACAAGATTGTGGGTATCTAGAATTGTGGGCTATACACTACCCTTTTTCTCACACATTTTTTGGTTGAAAAATTTTCTGTTTCCCATTTCAATTTCGAGGCTGCAGTTAAGCTAGTTTGCGCCTCGAATGCACAGAAACAGAACATCTGGCTCGAAATGTGCGATTTGAATAAATAACAAGATTGTAAGTATCTAGAATTGTGGGCTATACACTACCCTTTTTCTCACACATTTTTTGGTTGAAAAATTTTCTGTTTCCCATTTCAATTTCGAGGCTGCAGTTAAGCTAGTTTGCGCCTCGAATGCACAGAAACAGAACATCTGGCTCGAAATGTGCGATTTGAAGAAATAGCAAGATTGGGAGTATCTAGAATTGTGGGCTATACACTACCCTTTTTCTCACACATTTTTTGCTTGAAAAATTTTCTGTTTCCCATTTTAATTTCGAGGCTGCAGTTAAGCTAGTTTGCGCCTCGAATGCACAGAAACAGAACATCTGGCTCGAAATGTGCGATTTGAAGAAATAGCAAGATTGGGAGTATCTAGAATTGTGGGCTATACACTACCCTGTTTCTCACACATTTTTTGGTTGAAAAATTTTCTGTTTCCCATTTCAATTTCGAGGCTGCAGTTAAGCTAGTTTGCGCCTCGAATGCACCGAAACAGAACATCTGGCTCGAAATGTGCGATTTGAGGAAATAACAAGATTGGGAGTATCTAGAATTGTGGGCTATACACTACCCTTTTTCTCACACATTTTTTGGTTGAAAAATTTTCTGTTTCCCATTTCAATTTCGAGGCTGCAGTTAAGCTAGTTTGCGCCTCGAATGCACAGAAACAGAACATCTGGCTCGAAATGTGCGATTTGAATAAATAACAAGATTGTAAGTATCTAGAATTGTGGGCTATACACTACCCTTTTTCTCACACATTTTTTGGTTGAAAAATTGCAGCTAAGCTAGTTTGCGCCTCGAATGCACAGAAACAGAATATCTGGCTCGAGATGTGCGATTTGAAGATATAACAAGATTGTGGGTATCTAGAATTGTGGGCTATACACTGCCCTTTTTCTCACACATTTTTTGGTTGAAAAATTTTATGTTTAACATTTCAATTTCGAGGCTGCAGTTAAGCTAGTTTGCGCCTCGAATGCACAGAAACAGAACATCTGGCTCGAAATGTGCGATTTGAGGAAATAACAAGATTGTGGGTATCTAGAATTGTGGGCTATACACTACCCTTTTTCTCACACATTTTTTGGTTGAAAAATTTTCTGTTTAACATTTCAATTTCGAGGCTACAGTTAAGCTAGTTTGCGCCTCGAATGCACAGAAACAGAACATCTGGCTCGAAATGTGCGATTTGAGGAAATAACAAGATTGTGGGTATCTAGAATTGTGGGCTATACACTACCCTTTTTCTCACACATTTTTTGGTTGAAAAATTTTCTGTTTAACATTTCAATTTCGAGGCTGCAGTTAAGCTGGCTCGAAATGTGCGATTTGAGGAAATAACAAGATTGTAAGTATCTAGAATTGTGGGCTATATACTACCCTTTTTCTCACACATTTTTTGGTTGAAAAATTTTCTGTTTCCCATTTCAATTTCGAGGCTGCAGTTAAGCTAGTTTGCGCCTCGAATGCACAGAAACAGAACATCTGGGTCGAAATGTGCGATTTGAGGAGATAACAAGATTGTGGGTATCTAGAATTGTGGGCTATACACTACCCTTTTTCTCACACATTTTTTGGTTGAAAAATTTTCTGTTTCCCATTTCAATTTCGAGGCTGCAGTTAAGCTAGTTTGCGCCTTGAATGCACAGAAACAGAACATCTGGCTCGAAATGTGCGATTTGAATAAATTTTCTGTTTCCTATTAAAATTTTAAGGCTGCAGCTAAGGTAGTTTGCGCCTCGAATGCACAGAAACAGAATATCTGGCTCGAGATGTGCGTTTTTAAGGTATAACAAGATTGTAAGTATCTAGAATTGTGGGCTATATACTACCCTTTTTCTCACACATTTTTTGGTTGAAAAATTTTCTGTTTAACATTTCAATTTCGAGGCTGCAGTTAAGCTAGTTTGCGCCTCGAATGCACAGAAACAGAACATCTGGGTCGAAATGTGCGATTTGAGGAGATAACAAGATTGTGGGTATCTAGAATTGTGGGCTATACACTACCCTTTTTCTCACACATTTTTTGGTTGAAAAATTTTCTGTTTCCCATTTCAATTTCGAGGCTGCAGTTAAGCTAGTTTGCGCCTTGAATGCACAGAAACAGAACATCTGGCTCGAAATGTGCGATTTGAATAAATTTTCTGTTTCCTATTAAAATTTTAAGGCTGCAGCTAAGGTAGTTTGCGCCTCGAATGCACAGAAACAGAATATCTGGCTCGAGATGTGCGATTTGAAGATATAACAAGATTGTAAGTATCTAGAATTGTGGGCTATATACTACCCTTTTTCTCACACATTTTTTGGTTGAAAAATTTTCTGTTTCCCATTTCAATTTCGAGGCTGCAGTTAAGCTAGTTTGCGCCTCGAATGCACAGAAACAGAACATCTGGGTCGAAATGTGCGATTTGAGGAGATAACAAGATTGTGGGTATCTAGAATTGTGGGCTATACACTGCCCTATTTCTCACACATTTTTTGGTTGAAAAATTTTCTGTTTCCCATTTCAATTTCGAGGCTGCAGCTAAGCTAGTTTGCGCTTCGAATGCAGAGAAACAGAATATCTGGCTCGAGATGTGCGATTTGAAGATGTAACAAGATTGTGGGTATCTAGAATTGTGGGCTATACACTGCCCTTTTTCTCACACATTTTTTGGTTGAAAAATTTTCTGTTTCCTATTAAAATTTTAAGGCTGCAGCTAAGGTAGTTTGCGCCTCGAATGCACAGAAACAGAATATCTGGCTCGAGATGTGCGATTTGAATAAATAACAAGATTGTGGGTATCTAGAATTGTGGGCTATACACTACCCTTTTTCTCACACATTTTTTGGTTGAAAAATTTTCTGTTTCCCATTTCAATTTCGAGGCTGCAGCTAAGCTAGTTTGCGCTTCGAATGCAGAGAAACAGAATATCTGGCTCGAGATTTGCGATTTGAGGAAATAACAAGATTGTGGGTATCTAGAATTGTGGGCTATACACTACCCTTTTTCTCACACATTTTTTGGTTGAAAAATTTTCTGTTTCCCATTTCAATTTCGAGGCTGCAGTTAAGCTAGTTTGCGCCTTGAATGCACAGAAACAGAACATCTGGCTCGAAATGTGCGATTTGAATAAATTTTCTGTTTCCTATTAAAATTTTAAGGCTGCAGCTAAGGTAGTTTGAGCCTCGAATGCACAGAAACAGAATATCTGGCTCGAGATGTGCGATTTGAAGATATAACAAGATTGTAAGTATCTAGAATTGTGGGCTATATACTACCCTTTTTCTCACACATTTTTTGGTTGAAAAATTTTCTGTTTCCCATTTCAATTTCGAGGCTGCAGTTAAGCTAGTTTGCGCCTCGAATGCACAGAAACAGAACATCTGGGTCGAAATGTGCGATTTGAGGAGATAACAAGATTGTGGGTATCTAGAATTGTGGGCTATACACTGCCCTATTTCTCACACATTTTTTGGTTGAAAAATTTTCTGTTTCCCATTTCAATTTCGAGGCTGCAGCTAAGCTAGTTTGCGCCTCGAATGCACAGAAACAGAACATCTGGCTCGAAATGTGCGATTTGAAGATGTAACAAGATTGTGGGTATCTAGAATTGTGGGCTATACACTGCCCTTTTTCTCACACATTTTTTGGTTGAAAAATTTTCTGTTTCCCATTTCAATTTCGAGGCTGCAGCTAAGCTAGTTTGCGCCTCGAATGCACAGAAACAGAATTGTGGGCTATACACTACCCTTTTTCTCACACATTTTTTGGTTGAAAAATTTTCTGTTTCCCATTTCAATTTCGAGGCTGCAGCTAAGCTAGTTTGCGCCTCGAATGCACAGAAACAGAACATCTGGCTCGAAATGTGCGGTTTGAGGAAATAACAAGATTGTGGGTATCTAGAATTGTGGGCTATACACTACCCTTTTTCTCACACATTTTTTGGTTGAAAAATTTTCTGTTTCCCATTTCAATTTCGAGGCTGCAGCTAAGCTAGTTTGCGCCCTTTTTCTCACACATTTTTTGGTTGAAAAATTTTCTGTTTCCTATTAAAATTTTAAGGCTGCAGCTAAGGTAGTTTGCGCCTCGAATGCACAGAAACAGAATATCTGGCTCGAGATGTGCGATTTGAAGATATAACAAGATTGTGGGTATCTAGAATTGTGGGCTATACACTACCCTTTTTCTCACACATTTTTTGGTTGAAAAATTGCAGCTAAGCTAGTTTGCGCCTCGAATGCACAGAAACAGAATATCTGGCTCGAGATGTGCGATTTGAAGATATAACAAGATTGTGGGTATCTAGAATTGTGGGCTATACACTGCCCTTTTTCTCACACATTTTTTGGTTGAAAAATTTTCTGTTTCCCATTTCAATTTCGAGGCTGCAGCTAAGCTAGTTTGCGCCTCGAATGCACAGAAACAGAACATCTGGCTCGAAATGTGCGATTTGAGGAAATAACAAGATTGTGGGTATCTAGAATTGTGGGCTATACACTACCCTTTTTCTCACACATTTTTTGGTTGAAAAATTTTCTGTTTCCCATTTCAATTTCGAGGCTGCAGCTAAGCTAGTTTGCGCCTCGAATGCACAGAAACAGAACATCTGGCTCGAAATGTGCGGTTTGAGGAAATAACAAGATTGTGGGTATCTAGAATTGTGGGCTATACACTACCCTTTTTCTCACACATTTTTTGGTTGAAAAATTTTCTGTTTCCCATTTCAATTTCGAGGCTGCAGTTAAGCTAGTTTGCGCCTTGAATGCACAGAAACAGAACATCTGGCTCGAAATGTGCGGTTTGAGGAAATAACAAGATTGTGGGTATCTAGAATTGTGGGCTATACACTACCCTTTTTCTCACACATTTTTTGGTTGAAAAATTTTCTGTTTCCCATTTCAATTTCGAGGCTGCAGCTAAGCTAGTTTGCGCTTCGAATGCAGAGAAACAGAATATCTGGCTCGAGATTTGCGATTTGAGGAAATAACAAGATTGTGGGTATCTAGAATTGTGGGCTATACACTACCCTTTTTCTCACACATTTTTTGGTTGAAAAATTTTCTGTTTAGCATTTCAATTTCGAGGCTGCAGTTAAGCTAGTTTGCGCCTTGAATGCACAGAAACAGAACATCTGGCTCGAAATGTGCGGTTTGAGGAAATAACAAGATTGTGGGTATCTAGAATTGTGGGCTATACACTACCCTTTTTCTCACACATTTTTTGGTTGAAAAATTTTCTGTTTCCCATTTCAATTTCGAGGCTGCAGCTAAGCTAGTTTGCGCTTCGAATGCAGAGAAACAGAATATCTGGCTCGAGATTTGCGATTTGAGGAAATAACAAGATTGTGGGTATCTAGAATTGTGGGCTATACACTACCCTTTTTCTCACGCATTTTTTGGTTGAAAAATTTTCTGTTTCCCATTTCAATTTCGAGGCTGCAGTTAAGCTAGTTTGCGCCTTGAATGCACAGAAACAGAACATCTGGCTCGAAATGTGCGGTTTGAGGAAATAACAAGATTGTGGGTATCTAGAATTGTGGGCTATACACTACCCTTTTTCTCACACATTTTTTGGTTGAAAAATTTTCTGTTTCCCATTTCAATTTCGAGGCTGCAGCTAAGCTAGTTTGCGCTTCGAATGCAGAGAAACAGAATATCTGGCTCGAGATTTGCGATTTGAGGAAATAACAAGATTGTGGGTATCTAGAATTGTGGGCTATACACTACCCTTTTTCTCACACATTTTTTGGTTGAAAAATTTTCTGTTTCCCATTTCAATTTCGAGGCTGCAGTTAAGCTAGTTTGCCCCTTGAATGCACAGAAACAGAACATCTGGCTCGAAATGTGCGGTTTGAGGAAATAACAAGATTGTGGGTATCTAGAATTGTGGGCTATACACTACCCTTTTTCTCACACATTTTTTGGTTGAAAAATTTTCTGTTTCCCATTTCAATTTCGAGGCTGCAGTTAAGCTAGTTTGCGCCTCGAATGCACAGAAACAGAATATCTGGCTCGAGATGTGCGATTTGAAGATATAACAAGATTGTGGGTATCTAGAATTGTGGGCTATACACTGCCCTTTTTCTCACACATTTTTTGGTTGAAAAATTGCAGCTAAGCTAGTTTGCGCCTCGAATGCACAGAAACAGAACATCTGGCTCGAAATATGCGATTTGAGGAAATAACAAGATTGTAAGTATCTAGAATTGTGGGCTATATACTACCCTTTTTCTCACACATTTTTTGGTTGAAAAATTTTCTGTTTTCCATTTCAATTTCGAGGCTGCAGCTAAGCTAGTTTGCGCTTCGAATGCAGAGAAACAGAATATCTGGCTCGAGATGTGCGATTTGAAGATGTAACAAGATTGTGGGTATCTAGAATTGTGGGCTATACACTACCCTTTTTCTCACACATTTTTTGGTTGAAAAATTTTCTGTTTCCCATTTCAATTTCGAGGCTGCAGTTAAGCTAGTTTGCGCCTTGAATGCACAGAAACAGAACATCTGGCTCGAAATGTGCGGTTTGAGGAAATAACAAGATTGTGGGTATCTAGAATTGTGGGCTATACACTACCCTTTTTCTCACACATTTTTTGGTTGAAAAATTTTCTGTTTCCCATTTCAATTTCGAGGCTGCAGTTAAGCTAGTTTGCGCCTCGAATGCACAGAAACAGAATATCTGGCTCGAGATGTGCGATTTGAAGATATAACAAGATTGTGGGTATCTAGAATTGTGGGCTATACACTGCCCTTTTTCTCACACATTTTTTGGTTGAAAAATTGCAGCTAAGCTAGTTTGCGCCTCGAATGCACAGAAACAGAACATCTGGCTCGAAATATGCGATTTGAGGAAATAACAAGATTGTAAGTATCTAGAATTGTGGGCTATATACTACCCTTTTTCTCACACATTTTTTGGTTGAAAAATTTTCTGTTTTCCATTTCAATTTCGAGGCTGCAGCTAAGCTAGTTTGCGCTTCGAATGCAGAGAAACAGAATATCTGGCTCGAAATGTGCGGTTTGAGGAAATAACAAGATTGTGGGTATCTAGAATTGTGGGCTATACACTACCCTTTTTCTCACACATTTTTTGGTTGAAAAATTTTCTGTTTCCCATTTCAATTTCGAGGCTGCAGCTAAGCTAGTTTGCGCCCTTTTTCTCACACATTTTTTGGTTGAAAAATTTTCTGTTTCCTATTAAAATTTTAAGGCTGCAGCTAAGGTAGTTTGCGCCTCGAATGCACAGAAACAGAATATCTGGCTCGAGATGTGCGATTTGAAGATATAACAAGATTGTGGGTATCTAGAATTGTGGGCTATACACTACCCTTTTTCTCACACATTTTTTGGTTGAAAAATTGCAGCTAAGCTAGTTTGCGCCTCGAATGCACAGAAACAGAATATCTGGCTCGAGATGTGCGATTTGAAGATATAACAAGATTGTGGGTATCTAGAATTGTGGGCTATACACTGCCCTTTTTCTCACACATTTTTTGGTTGAAAAATTTTCTGTTTCCCATTTCAATTTCGAGGCTGCAGCTAAGCTAGTTTGCGCTTCGAATGCAGAGAAACAGAATATCTGGCTCGAGATGTGCGATTTGAAGATGTAACAAGATTGTGGGCTATACACTGCCCTTTTTCTCACACATTTTTTGGTTGAAAAATTTTATGTTTAACATTTCAATTTCGAGGCTGCAGTTAAGCTAGTTTGCGCCTCGAATGCACAGAAACAGAACATCTGGGTCGAAATGTGCGATTTGAAGAGATAACAAGATTGTGGGTATCTGGAATTGTGGGCTATACACTGCCCTTTTTCTCACACATTTTTTGGTTGAAAAATTTTCTGTTTCCCATTTCAATTTCGAGGCTGCAGCTAAGCTAGTTTGCGCCTCGAATGCACAGAAACAGAACATTTGGCTCGAAATGTGCGATTTGAGGAAATAACAAGATTGTGGGTATCTAGAATTGTGGGCTATACACTACCCTTTCTCTCACACATTTTTTGGTTGAAAAATTTTCTGTTTCCCATTTCAATTTCGAGGCTGCAGCTAAGCTAGTTTGCGCCTCGAATGCACAGAAACAGAACATCTGGCTCGAAATGTGCGGTTTGAGGAAATAACAAGATTGTGGGTATCTAGAATTGTGGGCTATACACTACCCTTTTTCTCACACATTTTTTGGTTGAAAAATTTTCTGTTTCCCATTTCAATTTCGAGGCTGCAGCTAAGCTAGTTTGCGCCCTTTTTCTCACACATTTTTTGGTTGAAAAATTTTCTGTTTCCTATTAAAATTTTAAGGCTGCAGCTAAGGTAGTTTGCGCCTCGAATGCACAGAAACAGAATATCTGGCTCGAGATGTGCGATTTGAAGATATAACAAGATTGTGGGTATCTAGAATTGTGGGCTATACACTACCCTTTTTCTCACACATTTTTTGGTTGAAAAATTGCAGCTAAGCTAGTTTGCGCCTCGAATGCACAGAAACAGAATATCTGGCTCGAGATGTGCGATTTGAAGATATAACAAGATTGTGGGTATCTAGAATTGTGGGCTATACACTGCCCTTTTTCTCACACATTTTTTGGTTGAAAAATTTTCTGTTTCCCATTTCAATTTCGAGGCTGCAGCTAAGCTAGTTTGCGCTTCGAATGCAGAGAAACAGAATATCTGGCTCGAGATGTGCGATTTGAAGATGTAACAAGATTGTGGGTATCTAGAATTGTGGGCTATACACTACCCTTTTTCTCACACATTTTTTGGTTGAAAAATTTTCTGTTTCCCATTTCAATTTCGAGGCTGCAGTTAAGCTAGTTTGCGCCTTGAATGCACAGAAACAGAACATCTGGCTCGAAATGTGCGATTTGAATAAATTTTCTGTTTCCTATTAAAATTTTAAGGCTGCAGCTAAGGTAGTTTGCGCCTCGAATGCACAGAAACAGAATATCTGGCTCGAGATGTGCGATTTGAAGATATAACAAGATTGTGGGTATCTAGAATTGTGGGCTATACACTGCCCTTTTTCTCACACATTTTTTGGTTGAAAAATTGCAGCTAAGCTAGTTTGCGCCTCGAATGCACAGAAACAGAACATCTGGCTCGAAATATGCGATTTGAGGAAATAACAAGATTGTAAGTATCTAGAATTGTGGGCTATATACTACCCTTTTTCTCACACATTTTTTGGTTGAAAAATTTTCTGTTTCCCATTTCAATTTCGAGGCTGCAGCTAAGCTAGTTTGCGCTTCGAATGCAGAGAAACAGAATATCTGGCTCGAGATTTGCGATTTGAGGAAATAACAAGATTGTGGGTATCTAGAATTGTGGGCTATACACTACCCTTTTTCTCACACATTTTTTGGTTGAAAAATTTTCTGTTTCCCATTTCAATTTCGAGGCTGCAGTTAAGCTAGTTTGCGCCTTGAATGCACAGAAACAGAACATCTGGCTCGAAATGTGCGGTTTGAGGAAATAACAAGATTGTGGGTATCTAGAATTGTGGGCTATACACTACCCTTTTTCTCACACATTTTTTGGTTGAAAAATTTTCTGTTTCCCATTTCAATTTCGAGGCTGCAGCTAAGCTAGTTTGCGCTTCGAATGCAGAGAAACAGAATATCTGGCTCGAGATTTGCGATTTGAGGAAATAACAAGATTGTGGGTATCTAGAATTGTGGGCTATACACTACCCTTTTTCTCACACATTTTTTGGTTGAAAAATTTTCTGTTTCCCATTTCAATTTCGAGGCTGCAGTTAAGCTAGTTTGCGCCTTGAATGCACAGAAACAGAACATCTGGCTCGAAATGTGCGGTTTGAGGAAATAACAAGATTGTGGGTATCTAGAATTGTGGGCTATACACTACCCTATTTCTCACACATTTTTTGGTTGAAAAATTTTCTGTTTCCCATTTCAATTTCGAGGCTGCAGTTAAGCTAGTTTGCGCCTCGAATGCACAGAAACAGAATATCTGGCTCGAGATGTGCGATTTGAAGATATAACAAGATTGTGGGTATCTAGAATTGTGGGCTATACACTGCCCTTTTTCTCACACATTTTTTGGTTGAAAAATTGCAGCTAAGCTAGTTTGCGCCTCGAATGCACAGAAACAGAACATCTGGCTCGAAATATGCGATTTGAGGAAATAACAAGATTGTAAGTATCTAGAATTGTGGGCTATATACTACCCTTTTTCTCACACATTTTTTGGTTGAAAAATTTTCTGTTTTCCATTTCAATTTCGAGGCTGCAGCTAAGCTAGTTTGCGCTTCGAATGCAGAGAAACAGAATATCTGGCTCGAGATGTGCGATTTGAAGATGTAACAAGATTGTGGGTATCTAGAATTGTGGGCTATACACTACCCTTTTTCTCACACATTTTTTGGTTGAAAAATTTTCTGTTTCCCATTTCAATTTCGAGGCTGCAGCTAAGCTAGTTTGCGCCCTTTTTCTCACACATTTTTTGGTTGAAAAATTTTCTGTTTCCTATTAAAATTTTAAGGCTGCAGCTAAGGTAGTTTGCGCCTCGAATGCACAGAAACAGAATATCTGGCTCGATATGTGCGATTTGAAGATATAACAAGATTGTGGGTATCTAGAATTGTGGGCTATACACTACCCTTTTTCTCACACATTTTTTGGTTGAAAAATTGCAGCTAAGCTAGTTTGCGCCTCGAATGCACAGAAACAGAATATCTGGCTCGAGATGTGCGATTTGAAGATATAACAAGATTGTGGGTATCTAGAATTGTGGGCTATACACTGCCCTATTTCTCACACATTTTTTGGTTGAAAAATTTTCTGTTTCCCATTTCAATTTCGAGGCTGCAGCTAAGCTAGTTTGCGCTTCGAATGCAGAGAAACAGAATATCTGGCTCGAGATGTGCGATTTGAAGATGTAACAAGATTGTGGGCTATACACTGCCCTTTTTCTCACACATTTTTTGGTTGAAAAATTTTATGTTTAACATTTCAATTTCGAGGCTGCAGTTAAGCTAGTTTGCGCCTCGAATGCACAGAAACAGAACATCTGGGTCGAAATGTGCGATTTGAAGAGATAACAAGATTGTGGGTATCTGGAATTGTGGGCTATACACTGCCCTTTTTCTCACACATTTTTTGGTTGAAAAATTTTCTGTTTCCCATTTCAATTTCGAGGCTGCAGCTAAGCTAGTTTGCGCCTCGAATGCACAGAAACAGAACATTTGGCTCGAAATGTGCGATTTGAGGAAATAACAAGATTGTGGGTATCTAGAATTGTGGGCTATACACTACCCTTTCTCTCACACATTTTTTGGTTGAAAAATTTTCTGTTTCCCATTTCAATTTCGAGGCTGCAGCTAAGCTAGTTTGCGCCTCGAATGCACAGAAACAGAACATCTGGCTCGAAATGTGCGGTTTGAGGAAATAACAAGATTGTGGGTATCTAGAATTGTGGGCTATACACTACCCTTTTTCTCACACATTTTTTGGTTGAAAAATTTTCTGTTTCCCATTTCAATTTCGAGGCTGCAGCTAAGCTAGTTTGCGCCCTTTTTCTCACACATTTTTTGGTTGAAAAATTTTCTGTTTCCTATTAAAATTTTAAGGCTGCAGCTAAGGTAGTTTGCGCCTCGAATGCACAGAAACAGAATATCTGGCTCGAGATGTGCGATTTGAAGATATAACAAGATTGTGGGTATCTAGAATTGTGGGCTATACACTACCCTTTTTCTCACACATTTTTTGGTTGAAAAATTGCAGCTAAGCTAGTTTGCGCCTCGAATGCACAGAAACAGAATATCTGGCTCGAGATGTGCGATTTGAAGATATAACAAGATTGTGGGTATCTAGAATTGTGGGCTATACACTGCCCTTTTTCTCACACATTTTTTGGTTGAAAAATTTTCTGTTTCCCATTTCAATTTCGAGGCTGCAGCTAAGCTAGTTTGCGCTTCGAATGCAGAGAAACAGAATATCTGGCTCGAGATGTGCGATTTGAAGATGTAACAAGATTGTGGGTATCTAGAATTGTGGGCTATACACTACCCTTTTTCTCACACATTTTTTGGTTGAAAAATTTTCTGTTTCCCATTTCAATTTCGAGGCTGCAGTTAAGCTAGTTTGCGCCTTGAATGCACAGAAACAGAACATCTGGCTCGAAATGTGCGATTTGAATAAATTTTCTGTTTCCTATTAAAATTTTAAGGCTGCAGCTAAGGTAGTTTGCGCCTCGAATGCACAGAAACAGAATATCTGGCTCGAGATGTGCGATTTGAAGATATAACAAGATTGTGGGTATCTAGAATTGTGGGCTATACACTGCCCTTTTTCTCACACATTTTTTGGTTGAAAAATTGCAGCTAAGCTAGTTTGCGCCTCGAATGCACAGAAACAGAACATCTGGCTCGAAATATGCGATTTGAGGAAATAACAAGATTGTAAGTATCTAGAATTGTGGGCTATATACTACCCTTTTTCTCACACATTTTTTGGTTGAAAAATTTTCTGTTTCCCATTTCAATTTCGAGGCTGCAGTTAAGCTAGTTTGCGCCTCGAATGCACAGAAACAGAACATCTGGGTCGAAATGTGCGATTTGAGGAGATAACAAGATTGTGGGTATCTAGAATTGTGGGCTATACACTGCCCTATTTCTCACACATTTTTTGGTTGAAAAATTTTCTGTTTCCCATTTCAATTTCGAGGCTGCAGCTAAGCTAGTTTGCGCTTCGAATGCAGAGAAACAGAATATCTGGCTCGAGATGTGCGATTTGAAGATGTAACAAGATTGTGGGTATCTAGAATTGTGGGCTATACACTGCCCTTTTTCTCACACATTTTTTGGTTGAAAAATTTTATGTTTAACATTTCAATTTCGAGGCTGCAGTTAAGCTAGTTTGCGCCTCGAATGCACAGAAACAGAACATCTGGGTCGAAATGTGCGATTTGAGGAGATAACAAGATTGTGGGTATCTGGAATTGTGGGCTATACACTGCCCTTTTTCTCACACATTTTTTGGTTGAAAAATTTTGTGTTTCCCATTTCAATTTCGAGGCTGCAGCTAAGCTAGTTTGCGCCTCGAATGCACAGAAACAGAACATCTGGCTCGAAATGTGCGATTTGAGGAAATAACAAGATTGTGGGTATCTAGAATTGTGGGCTATACACTACCCTTTTTCTCACACATTTTTTGGTTGAAAAATTTTCTGTTTCCCATTTCAATTTCGAGGCTGCAGCTAAGCTAGTTTGCGCCCTTTTTCTCACACATTTTTTGGTTGAAAAATTTTCTGTTTCCTATTAAAATTTTAAGGCTGCAGCTAAGGTAGTTTGCGCCTCGAATGCACAGAAACAGAATATCTGGCTCGAGATGTGCGATTTGAAGATATAACAAGATTGTGGGTATCTAGAATTGTGGGCTATACACTACCCTTTTTCTCACACATTTTTTGGTTGAAAAATTGCAGCTAAGCTAGTTTGCGCCTCGAATGCACAGAAACAGAATATCTGGCATGAGATGTGCGATTTGAAGATATAACAAGATTGTGGGTATCTAGAATTGTGGGCTATACACTGCCCTTTTTCTCACACATTTTTTGGTTGAAAAATTTTCTGTTTCCCATTTCAATTTCGAGGCTGCAGCTAAGCTAGTTTGCGCCTCGAATGCACAGAAACAGAACATCTGGCTCGAAATGTGCGATTTGAGGAAATAACAAGATTGTGGGTATCTAGAATTGTGGGCTATACACTACCCTTTTTCTCACACATTTTTTGGTTGAAAAATTTTCTGTTTCCCATTTCAATTTCGAGGCTGCAGCTAAGCTAGTTTGCGCCTCGAATGCACAGAAACAGAACATCTGGCTCGAAATGTGCGGTTTGAGGAAATAACAAGATTGTGGGTATCTAGAATTGTGGGCTATACACTACCCTTTTTCTCACACATTTTTTGGTTGAAAAATTTTCTGTTTCCCATTTCAATTTCGAGGCTGCAGCTAAGCTAGTTTGCGCCCTTTTTCTCACACATTTTTTGGTTGAAAAATTTTCTGTTTCCTATTAAAATTTTAAGGCTGCAGCTAAGGTAGTTTGCGCCTCGAATGCACAGAAACAGAATATCTGGCTCGAGATGTGCGATTTGAAGATATAACAAGATTGTGGGTATCTAGAATTGTGGGCTATACACTGCCCTTTTTCTCACACATTTTTTGGTTGAAAAATTTTATGTTTAACATTTCAATTTCGAGGCTGCAGTTAAGCTAGTTTGCGCCTCGAATGCACAGAAACAGAACATCTGGCTCGAAATGTGCGATTTGAGGAAATAACAAGATTGTGGGTATCTAGAATTGTGGGCTATACACTGCCCTTTTTCTCACACATTTTTTGGTTGAAAAATTTTCTGTTTCCTATTAAAATTTTAAGGCTGCAGCTAAGGTAGTTTGCGCCTCGAATGCACAGAAACAGAATATCTGGCTCGAGATGTGCGATTTGAATAAATAACAAGATTGTGGGTATCTAGAATTGTGGGCTATACACTACCCTTTTTCTCACACATTTTTTGGTTGAAAAATTGCAGCTAAGCTAGTTTGCGCCTCGAATGCACAGAAACAGAATATCTGGCTCGAGATGTGCGATTTGAAGATATAACAAGATTGTGGGTATCTAGAATTGTGGGCTATACACTGCCCTTTTTCTCACACATTTTTTGGTTGAAAAATTTTCTGTTTCCTATTAAAATTTTAAGGCTGCAGCTAAGGTAGTTTGCGCCTCGAATGCACAGAAACAGAATATCTGGCTCGAGATGTGCGATTTGAATAAATAACAAGATAGTGGGTATCTAGAATTGTGGGCTATACACTACCCCTTTTCTCACACATTTTTTGGTTGAAAAATTTTCTGTTTCCCATTTCAATTTCGAGGCTGCAGCTAAGCTAGTTTGCGCTTCGAATGCAGAGAAACAGAATATCTGGCTCGAGATTTGCGATTTGAGGAAATAACAAGATTGTGGGTATCTAGAATTGTGGGCTATACACTACCCTTTTTCTCACACATTTTTTGGTTGAAAAATTTTCTGTTTCCCATTTCAATTTCGAGGCTGCAGTTAAGCTAGTTTGCGCCTTGAATGCACAGAAACAGAACATCTGGCTCGAAATATGCGATTTGAGGAAATAACAAGATTGTGGGTATCTAGAATTGTGGGCTATACACTACCCTTTTTCTCACACATTTTTTGGTTGAAAAATTTTCTGTTTCCCATTTCAATTTCGAGGCTGCAGCTAAGCTAGTTTGCGCTTCGAATGCAGAGAAACAGAATATCTGGCTCGAGATTTGCGATTTGAGGAAATAACAAGATTGTGGGTATCTAGAATTGTGGGCTATACACTACCCTTTTTCTCACACATTTTTTGGTTGAAAAATTTTCTGTTTCCCATTTCAATTTCGAGGCTGCAGTTAACCTAGTTTGCGCCTTGAATGCACAGAAACAGAACATCTGGCTCGAAATGTGCGATTTGAATAAATAACAAGATTGTGGGTATCTAGAATTGTGGGCTATACACTACCCTTTTTCTCACACATTTTTTGGTTGAAAAATTGCAGCTAAGCTAGTTTGCGCCTCGAATGCACAGAAACAGAATATCTGGCTCGAGATGTGCGATTTGAAGATATAACAAGATTGTGGGTATCTAGAATTGTGGGCTATACACTACCCTTTTTCTCACACATTTTTTGGTTGAAAAATTTTCTGTTTCCCATTTCAATTTCGAGGCTGCAGTTAACCTAGTTTGCGCCTTGAATGCACAGAAACAGAACATCTGGCTCGAAATGTGCGATTTGAGGAAATAACAAGATTGTGGGTATCTAGAATTGTGGGCTATACACTACCCTTTTTCTCACACATTTTTTGGTTGAAAAATTTTCTGTTTCCCATTTCAATTTCGAGGCTGCAGCTAAGCTAGTTTGCGCTTCGAATGCAGAGAAACAGAATATCTGGCTCGAGATTTGCGATTTGAGGAAATAACAAGATTGTGGGTATCTAGAATTGTGGGCTATACACTACCCTTTTTCTCACACATTTTTTGGTTGAAAAATTTTCTGTTTCCCATTTCAATTTCGAGGCTGCAGTTAAGCTAGTTTGCGCCTTGAATGCACAGAAACAGAACATCTGGCTCGAAATATGCGATTTGAGGAAATAACAAGATTGTAAGTATCTAGAATTGTGGGCTATACACTACCCTTTTTCTCACACATTTTTTGGTTGAAAAATTTTCTGTTTCCCATTTCAATTTCGAGGCTGCAGCTAAGCTAGTTTGCGCTTCGAATGCAGAGAAACAGAATATCTGGCTCGAGATTTGCGATTTGAGGAAATAACAAGATTGTGGGTATCTAGAATTGTGGGCTATACACTACCCTTTTTCTCACACATTTTTTGGTTGAAAAATTTTCTGTTTCCCATTTCAATTTCGAGGCTGCAGTTAACCTAGTTTGCGCCTTGAATGCACAGAAACAGAACATCTGGCTCGAAATGTGCGATTTGAGGAAATAACAAGATTGTGGGTATCTAGAATTGTGGGCTATACACTACCCTTTTTCTCACACATTTTTTGGTTGAAAAATTGCAGCTAAGCTAGTTTGCGCCTCGAATGCACAGAAACAGAATATCTGGCTCGAGATGTGCGATTTGAAGATATAACAAGATTGTGGGTATCTAGAATTGTGGGCTATACACTGCCCTTTTTCTCACACATTTTTTGGTTGAAAAATTTTCTGTTTCCTATTAAAATTTTAAGGCTGCAGCTAAGGTAGTTTGCGCCTCGAATGCACAGAAACAGAATATCTGGCTCGAGATGTGCGATTTGAGGAAATAACAAGATTGTGGGTATCTAGAATTGTGGGCTATACACTACCCTTTTTCTCACACATTTTTTGGTTGAAAAATTTTCTGTTTCCCATTTCAATTTCGAGGCTGCAGTTAACCTAGTTTGCGCCTTGAATGCACAGAAACAGAACATCTGGCTCGAAATGTGCGATTTGAGGAAATAACAAGATTGTGGGTATCTAGAATTGTGGGCTATACACTACCCTTTTTCTCACACATTTTTTGGTTGAAAAATTTTCTGTTTCCCATTTCAATTTCGAGGCTGCAGCTAAGCTAGTTTGCGCTTCGAATGCAGAGAAACAGAATATCTGGCTCGAGATTTGCGATTTGAGGAAATAACAAGATTGTGGGTATCTAGAATTGTGGGCTATACACTACCCTTTTTCTCACACATTTTTTGGTTGAAAAATTTTCTGTTTCCCATTTCAATTTCGAGGCTGCAGCTAAGCTAGTTTGCGCTTCGAATGCAGAGAAACAGAATATCTGGCTCGAGATTTGCGATTTGAGGAAATAACAAGATTGTGGGTATCTAGAATTGTGGGCTATACACTACCCTTTTTCTCACACATTTTTTGGTTGAAAAATTTTCTGTTTCCCATTTCAATTTCGAGGCTGCAGTTAAGCTAGTTTGCGCCTTGAATGCACAGAAACAGAACATCTGGCTCGAAATATGCGATTTGAGGAAATAACAAGATTGTAAGTATCTAGAATTGTGGGCTATACACTACCCTTTTTCTCACACATTTTTTGGTTGAAAAATTTTCTGTTTCCCATTTCAATTTCGAGGCTGCAGCTAAGCTAGTTTGCGCTTCGAATGCAGAGAAACAGAATATCTGGCTCGAGATTTGCGATTTGAGGAAATAACAAGATTGTGGGTATCTAGAATTGTGGGCTATACACTACCCTTTTTCTCACACATTTTTTGGTTGAAAAATTTTCTGTTTCCCATTTCAATTTCGAGGCTGCAGTTAACCTAGTTTGCGCCTTGAATGCACAGAAACAGAACATCTGGCTCGAAATGTGCGATTTGAGGAAATAACAAGATTGTGGGTATCTAGAATTGTGGGCTATACACTACCCTTTTTCTCACACATTTTTTGGTTGAAAAATTTTCTGTTTCCCATTTCAATTTCGAGGCTGCAGCTAAGCTAGTTTGCGCTTCGAATGCAGAGAAACAGAATATCTGGCTCGAGATTTGCGATTTGAGGAAATAACAAGATTGTGGGTATCTAGAATTGTGGGCTATACACTACCCTTTTTCTCACACATTTTTTGGTTGAAAAATTTTCTGTTTCCCATTTCAATTTCGAGGCTGCAGTTAAGCTAGTTTGCGCCTTGAATGCACAGAAACAGAACATCTGGCTCGAAATATGCGATTTGAGGAAATAACAAGATTGTAAGTATCTAGAATTGTGGGCTATACACTACCCTTTTTCTCACACATTTTTTGGTTGAAAAATTTTCTGTTTCCCATTTCAATTTCGAGGCTGCAGTTAAGCTAGTTTGCGCCTTGAATGCACAGAAACAGAACATCTGGCTCGAAATATGCGATTTGAGGAAATAACAAGATTGTAAGTATCTAGAATTGTGGGCTATACACTACCCTTTTTCTCACACATTTTTTGGTTGAAAAATTTTCTGTTTCCCATTTCAATTTCGAGGCTGCAGTTAAGCTAGTTTGCGCCTCGAATGCACAGAAACAGAACATCTGGGTCGAAATGTGCGATTTGAGGAGATAACAAGATTGTGGGTATCTAGAATTGTGGGCTATACACTGCCCTATTTCTCACACATTTTTTGGTTGAAAAATTTTCTGTTTCCCATTTCAATTTCGAGGCTGCAGCTAAGCTAGTTTGCGCTTCGAATGCAGAGAAACAGAATATCTGGCTCGAGATGTGCGATTTGAAGATGTAACAAGATTGTGGGTATCTAGAATTGTGGGCTATACACTGCCCTTTTTCTCACACATTTTTTGGTTGAAAAATTTTATGTTTAACATTTCAATTTCGAGGCTGCAGTTAAGCTAGTTTGCGCCTCGAATGCACAGAAACAGAACATCTGGCTCGAAATATGCGATTTGAGGAAATAACAAGATTGTAAGTATCTAGAATTGTGGGCTATACACTACCCTTTTTCTCACACATTTTTTGGTTGAAAAATTTTCTGTTTCCCATTTCAATTTCGAGGCTGCAGCTAAGCTAGTTTGCGCTTCGAATGCAGAGAAACAGAATATCTGGCTCGAGATTTGCGATTTGAGGAAATAACAAGATTGTGGGTATCTAGAATTGTGGGCTATACACTACCCTTTTTCTCACACATTTTTTGGTTGAAAAATTTTCTGTTTCCCATTTCAATTTCGAGGCTGCAGTTAAGCTAGTTTGCGCCTTGAATGCACAGAAACAGAACATCTGGCTCGAAATATGCGATTTGAGGAAATAACAAGATTGTAAGTATCTAGAATTGTGGGCTATACACTACCCTTTTTCTCACACATTTTTTGGTTGAAAAATTTTCTGTTTCCCATTTCAATTTCGAGGCTGCAGCTAAGCTAGTTTGCGCTTCGAATGCAGAGAAACAGAATATCTGGCTCGAGATTTGCGATTTGAGGAAATAACAAGATTGTGGGTATCTAGAATTGTGGGCTATACACTACCCTTTTTCTCACACATTTTTTGGTTGAAAAATTTTCTGTTTCCCATTTCAATTTCGAGGCTGCAGTTAACCTAGTTTGCGCCTTGAATGCACAGAAACAGAACATCTGGCTCGAAATGTGCGATTTGAGGAAATAACAAGATTGTGGGTATCTAGAATTGTGGGCTATACACTACCCTTTTTCTCACACATTTTTTGGTTGAAAAATTTTCTGTTTCCCATTTCAATTTCGAGGCTGCAGCTAAGCTAGTTTGCGCTTCGAATGCAGAGAAACAGAATATCTGGCTCGAGATTTGCGATTTGAGGAAATAACAAGATTGTGGGTATCTAGAATTGTGGGCTATACACTACCCTTTTTCTCACACATTTTTTGGTTGAAAAATTTTCTGTTTCCCATTTCAATTTCGAGGCTGCAGTTAAGCTAGTTTGCGCCTTGAATGCACAGAAACAGAACATCTGGCTCGAAATATGCGATTTGAGGAAATAACAAGATTGTAAGTATCTAGAATTGTGGGCTATACACTACCCTTTTTCTCACACATTTTTTGGTTGAAAAATTTTCTGTTTCCCATTTCAATTTCGAGGCTGCAGTTAAGCTAGTTTGCGCCTTGAATGCACAGAAACAGAACATCTGGCTCGAAATATGCGATTTGAGGAAATAACAAGATTGTAAGTATCTAGAATTGTGGGCTATACACTACCCTTTTTCTCACACATTTTTTGGTTGAAAAATTTTCTGTTTCCCATTTCAATTTCGAGGCTGCAGTTAAGCTAGTTTGCGCCTCGAATGCACAGAAACAGAACATCTGGGTCGAAATGTGCGATTTGAGGAGATAACAAGATTGTGGGTATCTAGAATTGTGGGCTATACACTGCCCTATTTCTCACACATTTTTTGGTTGAAAAATTTTCTGTTTCCCATTTCAATTTCGAGGCTGCAGCTAAGCTAGTTTGCGCTTCGAATGCAGAGAAACAGAATATCTGGCTCGAGATGTGCGATTTGAAGATGTAACAAGATTGTGGGTATCTAGAATTGTGGGCTATACACTGCCCTTTTTCTCACACATTTTTTGGTTGAAAAATTTTATGTTTAACATTTCAATTTCGAGGCTGCAGTTAAGCTAGTTTGCGCCTCGAATGCACAGAAACAGAACATCTGGCTCGAAATGTGCGATTTGAGGAGATAACAAGATTGTGGGTATCTGGAATTGTGGGCTATACACTGCCCTTTTTCTCACACATTTTTTGGTTGAAAAATTTTCTGTTTCCCATTTCAATTTCGAGGCTGCAGTTAAGCTAGTTTGCGCCTCGAGTGCACAAAAACAGAACATCTGGGTCGAAATGTGCGATTTGAGGAGATAACAAGATTGTGGGTATCTGGAATTGTGGGCTATACACTGCCCTTTTTCTCACACATTTTTTTCAGAAAATTTTTCAGTGCAAAAATGTGTGAATAAATGGGTTAACTATAGCCCACAGGACCAGCTACGCACATCCCAAAAATACCTTTCCTTAGCCCAATTCCAGCGGGATATTCTGTTTCTGTGCAGTATAAGCACAAACAAGCTGAAGTATCTCCTCCGTGTGAGTATTGGAAGCAGAAAATTTTTCAGTCCAAAAATGTGTGAATAAATGTGTTAACTATAGCCCACAGGACCAGCTACGCACATCCCAAAAATACCTTTTCTTAGCCCAATTCTAGCAGGATATTCTGTTTCTGTGCATTATAAGCACAAACGGGCAGAAGTTTCTCCTCCGTGTGAGTATTGGAAGCATAAAATTTTTCAGTCCAAAAATGTGTGGATAAATGGGTTAACTATAGCCCACAGGACCAGCTACGCACATCCTAAAAACACCTTTTCTTAGCCCAATTCTAGCAGGATATTCTGTTTCTGTGCATTATGTGCACAAACGAGCTGAAGTATCTCCACCGTGTGAGTATTGAAAGCAGAAAATTTTTCAGTCCAAAAATGTGTGAATAAATGTGTTAACTATAGCCCACAGGACCAGCTACGCACATCCCAAAAATACCTTTTCTTAGCCCAATTCTAGCAGGATATTCTGTTTCTGTGCATTATATGCACAAACGAGGTGAAGTATCTCCTCCGCACGAGTGTTGGAAGCAGACAATTTTTTAGTCCAAAAATATGTGAATAAATGGGTGAGCTATAGCCCACAGGACCAGCTACGCACATCCAAAAAATTCTTTTCTTAGCCCAATTCTAGCAGGATATTCTGTTTCTGTGCATTATATGCACAAACGAGGTGAAGTATCTCCTCCGCATGAGTGTTGGAAGCAGAAAATTTTTCAGTCCAAAAATGTGTGAATAAATGGGTTAACTATAGCCCACAGGACCAGCTGCGCACATCCTAAAAATACCTTTTCTTAGCCCAATTCCAGCAGGATATTCTATTTCTGTGTATCCTATGCACAAACACTTGGCTGACTGTATGTTCCTATTTAAGGCTGTACATTGGACATCTAAGTGAACCATTATCGAAGGCATTCCACCAAACCAACCAACAACAGGTTCCCTCATCCCTTAGCTCTTTTCTTTCAAGGTCTCGCTTAAATGGTGTCGCCTTAAACACCTTTCACCTTGAAACAGTCTGCAAATTGTCAGTCAGCTGAAAAAGGTGTTAGAAAGATCCATTATCAACGTTCTTCTCTGTGCCGATCAGAAGCAAGATCAGATCAACAACATCTATAGGTCACAGGCTTGCTTCACCAGCGGTCCCGGTTAGGTTCTTAACTGTCATAGGGCTGACCATCGGAACTTTGAGGAACAACCAAGTTGCCAAAATTTATGTTGTCATAAGGAGGATATACGCACAATAGGCAGCTATAACTACGAGTTAGGTATGTACTTCCTTCAGCGGTGGACTGCTGGAGCCTCCGTCAACAGTAGTTAGGAACTGTGATAAAGGCAACTCATTGGATGTCTCTACCTAAAAAGGCAATTGAGTAACAACGCCTTTCAAGTTACGCTCTAATTAAGACCCTTACCGTTCCACTCGTAATTAATGGCCCAACAGCAAGGGCATTAATGACGGATTAAAATGTTGGGTGATTTTTGATGCTCAGTGCGTTGACAGGCTTCGGAATAGATGACTCAAGGAGGAGGAGGATTCAATCAAATCCGAAAGTTCCCAGCTAAGTTTCAAATAGTACCATACATCACACCCTTGTCACAATCACTGACTATTAACTTCTCTCCCTAAACGTCACGAAACGTCAAACTCTGACGTTTATTTACTTCAAAATACGAAACGATATACTCTTAATGCCGCCATTAGCAAGCGACACCACCAAGGAAAACAACATCGAAAAAAAAAAAAAAAACAGCAGCAGCACTAATTTCTTGCCTCTCCTGTTTATTTGTTTGCCTTTTCGCCATAAATAAGAATGAAACTTTGAGAAAGTTTTTAACAACAAAAAATGTCTACCCTCCGTTCGAGAGACGCCTGTTCTTCGCCCTCCTTTACGACCGACGTAATATTTTCAAAAAAAAAAAAACAAAAAATAATAAAAGAAACAATTTTCTCTCCTCCGGCTCCATCGCTCATTCACGAATTACGGTCTATTTTTATTATCTTACCACGGGCTTTGTTTTGCAGAGACACCGCGCTGCTGTCGCACCCTTGTCGTCCTTGGATTCGAATGGAAATACACAATGCGTAGGAGGGGTAGAAATATCCACCCACCTACCAGGGATGTGCGACCCAATTATTTTTAAAAGCCAACTGCCGGTGGATGGGGCTCCATAACTCATTCGCTTTTGATTGGGTCCTGGGGGAGGAGGGGGGCAAAAAAAGGGGTTTTAATTGCATCAGATTGAGGCAAGGAGCAGTGCGGTGATTGAGAAATCGAAAGACTTGACAGGCGGCTGCGAGTAATGATTGAACTGACACTTTGTTTCTTGCAGCGCGCAACAAATGGCCATTTCCATGGTTTCCGGCCAAAGTTGTTAGCAACTAATCATGTTGGAGGCTCAATTGGGGGCTTCAACGTATTCGCCCCCGACTCACAGTCGAATTAAATGGAAATGCGCAAAAGTCAATTGAGGGGGAGAGTAGTCGTATCGAATTGGCCACGGCTGCGGCGGTAATATGTATTGATTTGTGCTAAAAGCCCGTCAAATGTGTTTCAAACTAATGGCAATTGCATGAGGACGAGAACGAGATCGAGAACGAGGACGAGGACGAGGGCGAGTGGAAAACAATCTCCACACACAGTTGAAAGCCGAGACGAACGAAAGGATTATATCGTTATCGCTAGTTTGGCTGAGCGAGTCGAGCAGGAATTACTTCGAACAATTTAGCAGGAAAATTTTCGTTTTACCAACAAGGGACGCATTCCAAAGGGATCGTCTTTCACAGGAAAACAATACCAGTCGACCAAGGCTAACGTGATTTTGATTGATGACAATGGGCTGGAGTGGGCTTATGAGTGACTACTGTTTGGTCGTATTACCAACTTCGGAATGGGCTGCAGGGTGTTTCTTAAGTGAAACAAATAAAGAACAGAACAAATGGCACCTACCCTCTCGGTTTGTATAGGAAGTACTTATGAGTGTATGTTTCCCAAACAGGGGTGTATTACCTTTAAATTTGTGCGAAAAATGGAAATGGCTTTAAGCCAGTTTCTTTCGCGGCAGAAAATTTGTGGCTATGTGTCAAAAATTTACTCCATTCCCAGGATCAGGAAACATCTTGCCACTCAACTTGAGGCCTGAAGGACATTTAAGGTTGTTTTGAAAGACTTTTATAGCTTAAAACAGCTTTAGGGTATAGATGAGCACAGAATACGTCCAAAAGAGGAACAATTTAGACGATTTGCGGTGGGAAAATCTAACAGACCAGGAGGTATCCTGTCGAACCAGCGAAAGTCACAGTAGATTTAGAGTATAAAATGTGTTCTGTCTTTAGCTTTTGAATGACAACTTGCTTTTACGAGTTCTAGTCCAAATCATAGCCCTAAAGCAAGAAACTCATAAAAACGGAGTCTGTGAGTGGCAAAACAATTTCATTTCATGGAAAGTCTTACGACATCTTGCTGAATGAATTCCTTATGACAGGAAGTACTTACTTTTGCTGAACCTCCTATGCTACTATCTAGAGTAAACTAGGGCTTCGATCAATAATCCTTCTAGTTTCGTAGTTCAAGATAGTTAAGTTCATCATCCACTTCCGCATGCCAATGGAGATGATCTTCTTCTGTTCAGGGTAGTATTGAAGGATATTTTAAAGGATTTTTCATTAAAAGCCATCTTCAAGTCATTAAAGGCAAAGAAATGGAATCAATTCAAAGCAATGCCACCAGCTTCCTAATACTATCTTTGTCTAAGCTAAGAGTTTCCTGGCTATAAGGAATAAGGCTTGCTCAATCTCTTGTACTGTCGTAACTCCGGGACCTTTTCCCAGTGGGTGTGGCAGTAGTCCAGTTGACACCACAGTAAGATTGAGGCCCAATGAATGCAGGTCCTGAACCAGCCCTAGCTAGTTCATCTGGTGATCCGTTGAGCGCAAGGCTCAATGGCACGGAGTTCAGCCTGGAAAACCGTTGGACACATTCCCATTGGTACCAAAGACACCAGCACCCACTCCAGAGTCCATTTTGAATCATTCAATAAACCAGACCAGACCCCTATGATCCAGTGCCGGAACACCATTATCACGGTCTAAAATTTTAAACTCAAGCAACCTACCAAAACAGTGTTCTCTGACCAGGTCAGGGTTAGTGCAGAGCATGGGTCTTTGTGGGATTGAGTCAAGAATTATCAGGTGTCCCACATGGTCACCTGCCTTAAACTGGTATTTTAGTTGCAACTTGATAGTGCATCTAGCAGCCGTCTTCCTTATGAAGATTTATTCTCGATGGATTTTAAAGCTGCCGTAGGGCAAGGACGCATAACACCTACAATACCGAGACAGGCTATTCTTTGTAGCTTCTAAAGCTTAGCTGCCGTTGTCCGTTCAAGTACTTTCGGCCACCAAATGTGATAAAGGGCCTCACCAACATTTTCAGATTGAGACCCCAAGCTCTGCCATAAAGACGTCTACGGGCCCACTTGGCCCTGGTGGCGCATTCAATGGTGGACTTGAATGATGAGGAATAATGCAAACTCATTTCAGAAATCATATCAAGAACTAAGGCTGGAATCTTAAATGAGATACCTAGCACAACACTTTTGGTCATTCTAGGAAAATACTCACAAAGACAAACATTGTTACATTGGAAACGACCAAGATTTTGTTCCAAAACCTCATTGGGCACAGTTCCAAACTACTTGCAGCGAGGTGTACCAAGTATTTCTGTTCTGCTTGAACAAGAACAAACGATGCCCTAAGGATGTCCTGTCTTTTGAAAATAGTTCTATTGTGGCTCCGCTCGTTACGGAACTCCAGATGTGCAGAACCCGACTCCCAAGATATTCCCTGATTGCCGTACACAATAGAAGTCTTAAAGACTTCATTCTCATCTCTTATCCTTGCCCAATTTTTAAGGATTATTTAGTCAGAAAGTTGTATGGAGATACTTTCTCAATGACCCTAAAAATTAACTGACCAGAGAGCCTACCAAATTCTTGAAAACAATTTGGACTCTGTTCCAGGCAGTAATAGAGTAAGACACCAACCCCACTGTTTGCATCTACCTAAGAACAGAATGGAAGATGAACTCAGAAAGTCCACAGCATTTTGTGAACCTAAAACGTTGAGTATCAAGGTCCCTTCCAGTCCCAATTTGTGATAAAACTAATGTGAGCTCAACTGAAACGTCCATCTAACCATGGCTTATTAATATCCAAAAGCCCTAATAGCACACCCAGTCGTCCATTAACTCCGAAGCAAACTAAAATTTTATATTGTTAATCCTTGCGGAACCCGCCGGACCCACAAATTGAATACTCCGCCCCAATACTTGAACGAGATAATAAAACCGACAGGGTACAAGAAAAATTCCCAGCATTTCACCAACTTCTTAATCAAATTTCTTACCCCCTTCCTAAGGTAAAGTGCTCGACATCAATCTCATCTCATCAGCCCGCTGAAAGTCATTATCCAAAAAATAAAAAAAAAAAAAAAACCCTCCCAACATAGCGCGCCGCGAGCTCATCCTAGAGACACCACTTCGTCCCAACCCGGCATTCTCGATGTCAGTACTTAAAACAACGAAATCTACACAAAAGCCACCTCCAACTCCATCCCAACCGTTGACGTCCCATTCAAGCGTCCCATTTATCTAGCACAGCGTCGACTCTATACCTAGCTCTACCTATACACATGCAAACCGTAGGGTAAGTTTGCGACATTACTAAATGAAGAAAAAAATAAAAAAAAAAACAAAACAAAAAGGAAATAATGTTAAAATCAAGAAAATTTCAAGTAATGAAAGCACTCGGCTGTTGGTTGGTCAAAAAAACAAAAAAAAAAAAACAAGTGAAGGGAGAAAAAAAAAAAACAGGACGAAAGGATGATGGGAGTGAACTTTTAATGAAGTTTATGTTTCGCATTTTACTTCGTCCTCTTTTGAGTCTTTCCTGGACTCATTTACCCTCTCCGGGAGAAGAAAAGCAAAAAAAAAAACACAAAAGTCGCACAAAAAACTGTTTACATTACTTTTCATTTTTGTTCTCATTATGAAAAAAATGGGAGAAAAAAGAAAAAAAAATTATAAAGGACCTCTCAGAGTGCACACACAAGGGATGTACCCACCTACCATATGTATATGGTACATGTGTGGCAACGATAAACAACGGCGCGTTCATAATGCACAAACATGGTCTGCGTTTCCGTTTTGGAATTGTTGCAAAACAATTTAATAAGAGCGCACGGAAAAGAATGTGCGGCTTGTGTGCTCGATTAATTATGAATGTATACCTATTGCAAGGATAATAAACATCCTGTTGGAGAAAAAATACAAAAACCTTATATATCTGGGTATCACGTTGGAGGTATGCATACTTACTTTATTAAAAAAGCGAGTTTCCTCGCTTCGAAATAACGAAACCAATATCCTGAGAAATACCTACATACTTCCGGGCAAACATTTTCAAATCTAAGCCCGAATGTGGAAGGAATTCGAGGTCAGAATGGGAAATATTTGGTACAACTACAGGTGGGGAAATAACAATAAAATGAACAGGCGGTCTTTGGTTTAAACACTGGGGTACCTCACTGATCCATTCCTTCACCAATACTGTTTGCACTCTATAGCGGTGGCATAGAGTAGGCAACAAATGACCGTAGATCCTACCACTTTTTGCCAGAGACGTGAACCACTTTGTGGAGGAAAGCAAGTTTAAATGAATTGAGTTTGGGCCGATTGCCAGGTAACAGCGAACGTTTTTTCACGGCCCTAACTCTGACAAGTGTCGGACAAACATTCGAGAGTATTGTCCAATTGCGTTTCTGGTACGGCATGCGACTGTAGGCTCTTTCTTTCGTGTAAGGAATGTTTGTTAAAAGCTAGGTCCAAAGTCCCAGTGTAAAGAGTTTATGAATAGACAATTCAACTTCAAACTTTTTTTAGGTTAGGGTTAGGTATGTGGGTCGGCGACTAGAACACGTCGCAACACTCAGGTCAATACAGACCCATTGTGATACCCAAAGGGGAAAAAGTCCCTTGCCCTTGGTAAACCCTAGTGCTGATTAGTATCTTGTGGATCACCAAACCATCCCGTTGATTTGATGAACCTAGAAATTTCATTTATTGGTCTGTTCGCTAATTCTTCGAGGTCACGGAAAAGTGTCGCCCTAGAAATTTGAATCTAAGGTGGATAAGCCCAGGGCAGTGACAAAGAAAGTGGGTTGTATCCTCATTAGCTTCCTCGTCTCCACATCCCCGACATAGATCTTCATCCGTGAGTCTTAACTTTCTCATGTGGTACCGAAGAGAGTTATGCCCCGTAATAAGGACGGAAAGAGACTTCCTATCCTTTAGCATAATTCGGTCGGTCCTACTCTTGTCAAAGCAAGGCCATAGGCTTCTGCTGACCAAACAGGCGTCCAGGGAGGACCATCTACTATTGGCCTCACTTCTGGGCAAGATCCATGCCAAGATCCATGCCAAGATCCAACGTTTTTTTATAATCAGTCAATGTCCAAACGCCAGCCAAGGCTTAAAGTACTTTCATGGTAAAGTTCACGAACGACCAGCATTTGAAAATTATTACGAATTCTGAATCGACGGTCGTAACATTAAGAGGGCTTTCCCCGATTCTCGATCGTAATAATCATCCCACCAGGCATGCTGTGCACGCTATAATAGATGAATTCGACTCAACATATTCACTATTGGTTCTGCCTGTGCCAGTGAGACAACGCACAGCTCGAAGGACCAAAAATATCGCAGCCGTAAGTGCCTAAGTTCGAAATGAGCTAAATCAGTCGATTCCACACCATTAACAAGAATTGGGAATATCTCAGTCCATATTGTGGCGAATTTTGCATAAAGATCTGAACTTGAACCTTAACAAGATCAAATCAACTCAAGAACTAGAGTCTTTCGATTATTCCAGCAAAAGTAGAATCTCCAAGGCTTCTTCGATTAGATTCAGCAAAAGTTTAAATAAAATCCTAAATATCGTCTAAAACTCATCTCCAGCGACGAAGGTCGTTAACAGCTTAATACATAGTCCTGTCCGATGGCCCACCTTGCTTATGTGGTTTAACACAGAGCCAACAAAGTTGGAGCAATTCCCAACATTCCGGCTGATACTTATGCGTGGAAGAGCGGTGGAACATTGACTCCAAAAAATCAATCCCTGAAAACGTGCAAGTGGTGGTGATATGAATAATATTTTATGGAATACATTTCAGCTTCAAGTTTTCTGTCTTTTTATTTAAATTCAAAATTCCTATGTCCTTATTGGAAAACTCCAGTAACTCGACATATAGGCAGAGACTGCTTTAATCATGCACTCAAGTACTGATAATGGGATAAGATTCAGCCTCCTACTGAGAGAAACACTATTAAAGAGCTGCCATCCTCTCAACAACTTCTAATAGAAGGTATCTGCAAGGATACATAGCCTCCAGGCCAAAAAAGACTGTTGTTGATCCGACAACGTAATCGAAAAGACAATGAATCTGGAATCGGGAATCCTATGTTGGACATTACCACTAAAAATACCAAGAAACCGATTTACTTTACAGCGATTTGAATATTCTAAAACCATTTCAAATCAGTGTATTAGACCAGCGCCGAAGATACCCTTCAGAAGAAGTCTCCATAATCCTTTCTTTTTAATCCGAAAACAAAGTCCAGTCCAGTCAGTCAAAATGCAATAAATCTATGTTTTTGAGATGACCAGGCATGAATTTCAATGAAGATTTTGGCTGATCTGTGATGAATTCACAAAACAGTTTTGATGGAATCTGTTGTGATCACGGATTTTGGTTAGGCAACATGTTCTTCACCATGTTTGTACCACTCAAGAACTCATGGGATAAACAGATAGTAAAAAGTCTTACCAAGTTCAAAGGAAAACTGAATATTAACTCATTGTTCGATCCTCATTTAGACTCCATTCAAACTGATAGTACATCAGTAAAGGATCTACATTTCCAATACATGTAATTGTCAGTTGATGGGCTAACTAGAAACTCCAATTTTGATAAAAGTCCTTTGGACATATTTTACACAGCACCATGTATCTGATTCTCCACCATCCTGCACGTGTGGATTTATATGAGTTGGAGTTTAGAGTCGTCCTTTCAATAGTAATATCATCGACTCTTAACCATCTTAGCTTTATCGCTGTCAAGCCTTGATAGAATCTTTAATACAGTCTTGACCGTACTATAATCTCACAGTGATCTGCAGATGGCCTTAGCGAATGAAATGTCATTTGCCGACTTTTGAGGAAGATTTAGTTCCATAAACCAAATGTGTATAAAATAGTATCAGTTCTCCAATAATATGTGCCATCCCTGGACCATTTTCATTAAAGCTGTCACTACGTGATATTATTACCAATGTCGGAAAGAGCCTCGCCTAGTTCTGTGCATCATGTCAGCGACTTCTTAAACAAAAAGATGTTTTAGTTATCCAAAATGTAATGACATGATACTTGCTCGCAGAAATGATCCTTTTGATACAATACCACGATCGACATAATTGCTCCCAAATAGACTATTTGTTTGTGAGTTCCAAGCGAGACAAGTCACTCACCGCGCTTTTCTTTTAATTTTCAAAAATTGGTCCTATGGCGTATACGCAACAAAAATGCATCAAATCACCTCCGGTCACCATGACGTATGAGTAATCTTCTCAACAAAAGGATGCCCAAACCACACTCGAGTCATTTGGTCCATTCCACTCACAGTGGTGTACAACTGCATGGAATTCCCACTCAACCGTTATCACATGGTAACATGCATTCGAGTGAAAACACAAACCGTGTCCACATGCACCTGCGCTACATAGAGCCGGAGTCTGCAAACCCCATCCAGATGAACTCTCCCTTGCAGACTCCATTCTTCCAAATTTTCATCCTGGAATATTCCCGTCGTAAGGATATTCGCCACCCAGAGCCATGTGTACGAACGATTTTCCAAATATTTTCTCAGTCATAGTTCATCGTCTCTCTCGGTCGGTAGTGGTAAACGGAAAAAGCGGATACGCGCGTTTGAACAAGGAAAGGCCCACTAAGCCTCAGACATAAGGACAAGCAAACAAAAAAAAAAAAAAACAAGTGTACTGCCTCCCCCTTGCCAAACAAAAAAGAAAATAAAAAAGAAAAAGTCTTCTTTTTTTAAAAAAAAATAAATAAAATCAGTGCTAGTGTGTGTGTGTGGGCTTCCTTTGAGTGAAAAACAAAAGAAAGCAGAGATAAGAAAAAGGATACAAATTACTCTTCATACGGTTAGTATTTCCCATCGTTCACATCCTTGATATCCTTCAAATAATTGCCCCGATTGCAAATGCAATTGCAATTGTCTGTGGCTCTGCTGGTGTGTGTGTGTGTGTTTGTGTGTCTGTGTCGGAGGAACTGCAATAAAATCGAATTTGCCGGTATTTTTCCAGGATTTTCTACTTTTTTTTTGAAAAATCTCAGGCAACTGACTGAAAAAAACGAGATGAGTTAGTTCAGGGGGAAAAGAAAATCCTTTCAATTAGTGTTTACCTGCAGGCAATACCTGCTCAGAAAACTGTGAGGGTGGAGATGAAAAATTCAAACTAAACACAAGGAAAGGCAAAAAAAAAAAAAATTTGCGAAAAAGCAGCGCAAAAGGAAAACAACAACAAAATCGATAAAATCCTGTGACTACATATATGAGGCGCATAGTGTGTGCATATCCTGATGGCGGCTACCCGTGTTCGTGCCTCCTTCCGTGTGCATATTTATGTGCAATGATTTTTTTTTATTTTTTTTTATTCTTTACTCCCTTGGTCCTTTGTTTCCATGCTTTTCGTGTGTTCGTTTGTGATAAGAAGAAGGCTTTTTATTTTCAGTTTTTAGCGTGTCACTGGGCAGGCATGTGGTGTGCAGTGTTTGTGCCCTACGTCCTGCGTCCTGCATGCATATTCATACGTTAACGTGGTCGCTCGAAATTTTGGTTTTTTTCAATGGGAGAATGGAATCCTGTGTCGCTGATTTCGAAATCCACTCACTCAGTGTGTAATCGATTCTGTAGTAAAATTCTCTCTCTTGTGTTTTGTGTGTGTGTTCTGTTTGAGCAGCGCGTAGTAAATGTGTCCAGTTCCTGTATCCTCCTTGCAGAGGGATACAAACAATGAATTTGTACCGAAATACGCTTACCATACATTGCATATATAAATTCAATATTTAACTCTGTCTGCCTCTGTCTGTGTGTGTGTGTGGGTTTATGTGGGTGAATTTCGGCTATCGTACGAGGTCCTTTAATGGATTTGCATGCATGAACCAACTACGTGGACCAACATGTGCCGATTGTGTGTACTACAGGAGCAGACAACATTTTCGGTAGTGCTTTTGACAGTGTGTTTGTGGAATTTAAATTTTTAATGTGATTGACCGAATCCTTCCAAACTGGTGTGTTTTGTGTACAAAAAAAAACATGAAAAACCAACAACAAAGGATAACAGATGATAAGAATGTAACTCGTGTGTGTACTCTATTGCATGTGCTAAGCTTGAGAACTGAATCATGTGGTGTAAGAGCCTTTCCTTACTCAGTGTGGAAGGATTGACTTAAATAGTTAAACAGGTTACAAGGAAGACCGCATGCAGTTACCTGAAAAGGACCAAATGTCGTGTCAAGTATTTGTTTTCATCGGCCTTTCAGTTCAGTTGTAGACACTGCAGGTAATGTCAGCTTTTTTTGAAAAATGTTTGATTTTCTAAGCCGAACTCCAGAGTTGACAGGAAGGATGCTACTTAGGCAGTTGACTTGAATACGTTTCGAACTCACTTAGCAAGTAGCAGTTGAAATTGACGTTTTCATTTTCGAAAATAACAACGAAACCCTAAGAAGGTGATGATTTGCAGGGTAGCCACCCAATCAAGAGACCAAATCGAGGGAAACGAATGACGAATGACATTTGAGAATAGTGTGAGAGAGTGTGTCTTTCAAAAGTCTTTCAAAGTTGGGCCTAGATTTTTATTTTAAATAAACGAGTAAATACTTTCATAGAAATTATCTAGAATTTGGTTCTTAATGTGTAAAAATAAAACCATTAGATGGTCCTCAGAGGAAGTCTACAGATTCCCATGCAACCATCAACATTTTCAAGAACTCAAGAACCACATTGACTTTGCTTTTTAAAAAGCCCACCGGGACAGTAGTCCAGTGGTGTTAAATCGCATGATCTAGGCGTAGATCAAGAGCTCAGTATTTTCACTTGTTGTGTGACTTGCAGTTTCATCCTCAAGCAAAGATTGTTTGGGACTATTTCTTTGATTTAAGTCCACAAACATTTTGTAATCATTTGTCAACAGCGCTCTCCATTGACAGTAACAGCCTTTTCATTTGAATCCACCAGCCACCAACTACACCAAACAGTACATTTTTGTAGGTTTTCTAAAATTATTCGAGGACTTTCTTCTGTCCAGATGCCTTGAGAAAAAGGAAGTGTTCAGAAATTATTCTACTAAATACTTACGCCACTTTTGAAGGATCCTTTATATCTATTCTAGATAGTTGGACCTATCACATATTCGATGAGGCGTATTCTGATATTATGTTCGCCATAAGCCTTGTGGCTAGTACAATTTCAATCAGTCAACATCTTGAAGTTATGTTCCGAAAATGAACGAGTACCTAAAACTTCATACAAAGTGTGTTCGAAAGTAAAGAAGACTTTTTAAAAATATGAACAATAAAGAGTTTTTTTTTCAGAACCTATTATTGAATATAATCGCCTTCCAAGTCGTTATAGTAAGTTGCATGGTGAGTGAGTGTTTTAGATCGTCGGCCTTTCAAATGGACTTTAGGTCACCGAAAACGCTTTCCCTTCATCCGCAAATAGATTTTTTCGAAAAGGCTAAACAACACGGACTTAAATGAGGACCTGTATCACATACGACGAGAATACAAGTGGCTGACCATATAGTTTTGAAACAGTTTTGCTTCAAGTAACTTAAAAAACGATTAAACACTACTTGAGCTAACTACAGGCGATAGTGTTCCTTGCTTTTGTGTAGACGACGATCGTTTTAAAAACGTGATGAGGGCCCAGGCAAATACAAAGAGTGGTAGCAGATGACTTCGCTAGCACTGGATATTTTTCAAAACTCCTGTTTCAAAGGACTTGACAAGAGCATTTCAAGGAAATCATGTTTTCAAAAACTCTATGTAAAAGATTCGCTTAGCTTTAGAGGTGGGGAACTTTACGTTACAAAACATTCAAAGGTATGATGAAGTGAGATGATTAGGGATAGTAATATTCCTTCTGAGAAGTTCTGTTTGTTTTCGAAACACTGCTTGCAGAGAAACCCTCACAATCCGTCTCAATACTGTGAAGGAATACGTCACTAAATCGTATGATATGTCGTTAACATGTAACTAGAGCTCAAATGCCACAGACTTTCTAGAGGTGTTTTCAATTGCGAAGCCCCACTTTACCAAAAAAGTTTCTGGGCTATGCGTGAAGTTAGTTGCAGTTGATTTAATGTTTTAAATATGAGTTTTTCGAATACAATTTGTATCGCAAGACTATGTATTCTTGGTGATGAAGCCTATTTGTGATTCAACAGCTTTGTTGTAAATGAAATTCCGGCATTTGGTCATATGAACATCTCGCATCCTTAAAAATTTGTAGGATGCTTCATGCTTTGGTCTAAACTTCTTGTTCAATGATGCTGGTAACATAGTCACAGTCAATGGAGATCACTACCAGACTATGTTGACTGATTGTTTTTGAAATGAATTGGAATGGGATGACCTAAGGAATAGGTGGATTCGACATGATGACGCCACATTCCTGGCCAAACAATTGAGTTATAAAAGTTGAATTTCGGTGACCGTACCATCTCCAAAAATGCGGCTGTACTCTTTTATTGTTAACTATAGGAAGTCTATGTAACTGATGAAATTGGACTCCTGGGGCCTACTTCGTAAGACTGCAAAACTAGTAATAATTATTTGTGAATTTACTTGTAACTTGTGTATGATCCGTCAATTGTTGTTTCAGATTACCAACTCTCTAAAGACTATAAGTATGCTGCAAACTTTTCTGTTTCATAAAAGTTTCATCTTAGTGACGGACTTGTAACCAGAGGCAAGTTTTGCACAAGAACAAAGAGACTTATAAAATTAAGGACAAGAGACTTAGTTATTTCTGGAATCAAGGATTTAATGAAAAGCTTAGGATTAAGCTATCTGCTTTCCAGAGAAACTGTTAAGAAATATTGAGCCATGATTTGTTGGTCAAAAAGTAACTCTTACTCCCTTTGCATTGGTTAGGTAAGGGTTTCCAGTATCATAGTGTTGTTGATATCAAGTCAATTACTAAAATGATTACTCAACTAAAAAGTAAAGCTGCAGTCTTGTAGACTTGGACTACTTTATTTTTTGCAGTTTTAATCCATAACTTAGTATGCATCGTAGGCAAAGCGATTGAACGTTAGAATCGTTTTAATCCCAAAACTTTTCTTTTTTCAAATTCAAACTCTGCAATCTTTAATTTTGTTTATTTTAAAAGTTTTAAAGACTTAACATGGTCATACGTCTTTGTGAAGCCTTACTGTACCTTACAAAGGTACCACAAGCTGATCCCTAAAGTCAGCAGGAAATTTTCGAAGTAGATATCTGTAGAAAGGTCCTCTTTTGACATTTTAAGTATCAACCACTCCCCGTATTCATCTGACGACTCATCTAACGACTTTTACCTTTTCGAAGAATTCAATTTCCTATGAAAAAGGAAGGATCTTGTGGTCAGAGACTTTTATAGACATTCTGCAGGACATCACGGGCAGCGATCTAAAACGCTCAGTCCTCATAGCTTTAAGATCATGCTTACGTTGTATTGAGTCGAAGGGGACTATTTTGATTAAAATTAATCAGTTTTCTCACTGTTTTGTGAGTTAACCATTCTCCTCAACCCATTCTTGGTTCTTATTTCCAAAATATTGACCCAACAGTTTGCTATTGAGCCACAAGTTCTCAATCGGATTGAGATTTGACCAAGGAATGATGGACACTTTTTCATTGCGAAACTACTTGTCTTCACGATTGGTGATGGTATATTTTGGAACCAACTGTTTTTCTTGGCGAAAGGAACCGAGTTCATGCTCCACACTTGCACCTCTTCTTTACGATTATTGGTAATGAAATTCCTTGCCTTTTGGTTTCTGACCTTATTTTCGTGTCCAATTTCATATTCCTTCCATGCATCTCCAAGGGCGGTGTCCTTCCGCCCTCCTGAGAGGCTTTTAACTTACAACTCGTCCCAATAGATTAAGATCCTGGCTTTTTGTCCTGAAGGACGTAATTTGGATTTAATCAAACTTTTCAAATTTCGAACTTTGTGGACATAACAAAGGCAAACATTTTTATGGCAGATCCTTCCTTCATCGGACCAATTATCTGTATTGAAAGCCCACTCACGAAATGCTGAGTTTTAAGCTACTTAAGTACTGCCTGTAAGAATAAAGCAAATACGTTAAACGTTCACAAGTAGGGAGCTGAATTTTATCAAAACCCGTCGATTTAAAAAAGGATTTAATTTCAACTATGCACACACAGAATTCAATTATGTAATTGACAAAGATTAAAATAAAATCAATTCACAATTCATTTGCAAAGCGGATACGTACTCGACAATTAAAATTTTTAATTGGTATCTCCACGTATTTGTGTTATTTTCATTCGATTTTTTCAAGAGCTGCATCTCTGAAAAGCCTGCTGCTGACTTTATACCTCACACAAGTGCATACAAATCCTTTTGATCTGTTCGGGAGAGAGAGAGAGAGAGAAAAAAACACAAACATTCCTACCACTTCAATTAAAATTCCTCTTCACATTTTTGTTACGTGTGAAAGGTTCACATACACACACACACATGTATAAATAGAATACCTCGTCGTCCTGAACTCAAATCATTCATTTATCAAACGCATCCAAACGCAACGATGCAAATTAACAATTTCGCCAAATGACTGCTACTTACCCAGCGTACTGCAGCAGCACCACACACCCTTCAGCGAATAGAGCTGAATTCAACTCAACACAAGGATCAAAAGCAAAACCACACTAACCACCATGCAACGATTAACTCCTTTTTCGAGCTGTAGACTGTGCCAGATGCATACATATACGAACACAGCTCGAGGTCGTAATATGAGTATCCCAGCGAACAAATCGACCGCGAAATTCGCGTAAATAATTACAAAATTCCAACTAGTGGCCTAATTAAATGTCCGTCCAGGACACGAATGTCCTGCAATGAGTTCTGTTTGAGCATTCGTTTCAAACCTCCGCCGTTCAAAGTGGAATTCTATGAACTAAAAGGGATTCCATTGTGAAATTGAACTTTGTTTCGATTTCGGTTTCGGGCATATCCTGCGAAGGATGAAAACTAAAAACTGCGGTGAGGTACGAAACGAGCGGCGAAAACTCCTCAGGCGAGTACACCAAGTTAAGACAATATGCTCTCAACTTTGACCTCGAAAAAGTTGAAAAGTTTCATTTAATTTTCTAGAATTGTTCTCCTTTACAGCGTCGCCAGGACGAGGGAAAAAAAAAGGAAAGTACATACCAACAGTGTATACTTTACATAGTGTAGTTGTATATCCTGCAGCATTTTCTACCCAAGTGCGTACGTCTGTTACAATGTAAGGCCAAAAGCATAGAAAGGATGTTGCAAGAGGAAAATTAACGAGGAAACATGTGCTTATTTCCTTTTTGCCAGTTTTGTTGGCTTCTATCGTTGTGTTCGGTTCGTCCTTATAGAATGCGGCACACAACGAAATTACTCGTGTAATGTCGAAAAGTTGAAGCACATAATCTCTCATACGCTAGACAGTGTTCTGTGAAAAGGATTAAAGTGATGGAGAGCATGCTTTGCATGTATAGGTATTAAGTAGTCCTTTCGGTGCAAACTTTTCTCCTTGTGTGTTTCTGCAGCGAAACAACGACATATTGACAAGTGATTGATCCCGAAATAAAGCGAAACTTTTATTTTGTCTTATCCTTTCCCTCATTCATGTCGCTCTCTTGGCTTTTCAAAGATAAAACACATTCCATCTCTCGCCCCCCCCAGCATATCCTTTATATTCAAATTGTGGCATTATGCATTCAGTTTATGGTCGGACTAATGACTTTTATAATGGAAACCGCAAAAATCAATAGCTCCTGGCAGGATACTGACATAAACGGTGCAGTATCTCGGAGAAACGGACCAAACGGACAGCAGATCTGAGGAGAATGCCTCCATCAGTACAAGGTTAAGTCTGAGAAAGGAAAAAAAAAATATTTAACGTTGCCAGGATACAGCCACCCACAGTTGCAAATGAGAGTTCAGTCTGCATTGCACTTGAAAGTGTAGAGCCGGTCGAAATGTTTTAATGCAAAGATAATAGGCGAACCTCTATTTTCGGGTTCATAGGCTTTGCGAGGCAAGAATAAATTCCCTTTGTCTGGACGGCTTCGAGTGCCGCAGACACTGCAGCGTCTGGTATGCATTAAATGCAGAAGCCGGCATATGCAAAGTGTGTGCAGATAGACGAAAGAAACTATTCAAACGAAAAAGGAAGTCGAGGTCCTGCCCTTGGCAAGCAATACCATCTTGCGAATGGTATTTCATTATTATTGTGTATATGCACGGGAATTGTTTTCCTAAAACAATTGTTCCCCTGAAAGCATAACCTGATACGTCCTTGGATCCTCCTTAAAACATGAAAATTAAGGACGCGTTTAGAGAAAATAGTTCTATAATGGGTTTACAGAAACGGACTCAGTCTTCTCACGATTCAACATCCTGCATCGACTTTTTAATGAACTGCAGGCACAAAGAGAGAAAAAAGGAGTTTTCAATAGGAATTGTGCCACCTCAGTCAAGCTCGTATGTCCCAAGGATACACAGAATCAGTATGTCTGATGATTTGAGTCTCGGATCCAGGAAGTCCATATCTGGTTCGGTGACGTATACGTAACCAATTTTTTCATACATTTTTGAACCGAAAATATTCTATTTCCAATACTAGCACCAAGCCATCAACCGAACTCTCTCGTGCTAGAACTACACAGAAACAGCATGCCTGGTCTGAATTGTGTCACGAGGAGGTAAGGCCAGGATGTGCGTATCTGGTTCGGTGGCGTATACGTAACCAATTTTTTCATACATTTTTGGACCGAAAATATTCTGTTTCCAACACTCGCACCGAGCCATCAACCGAACTCTCTCGTGCTAAAACTACACAGAAACAGAATGCCTGGTCTGAATTGTGTCACGAGGAGGTAAGGCCAGGATGTGCGTATCTGGTTCGGTGGCGTATACGTAACCAATTTTTTCATACATTTTTGGACCGAAAATATTCTGTTTCCAACACTCGCACCGAGCCATCAACCGAACTCTCTCGTGCTAGAACTACACAGAAACAGAATGCCTGGTCTGAATTGTGTCACGAGGAGGTAAGGCCAGGATGTGCGTATCTGGTTCGGTGGCGTATACGTAACCAATTTTTTCATACATTTTTGGACCGAAAATATTCTGTTTCCAATACTAGCACCAAACCATCAACCGAACTCTCTCGTGCTAAAACTACACAGAAACAGAATGCCTGGTCTGAATTGTGTCACGAGGAGGTAAGGCCAGGATATGCGTATCTGGTTCGGTGGCGTATGCGTAACCAATTTTTCCATTCGTTTTATGTATTCTGTATAAGCCGGATGAAATTCGCAAATTATGGTCCTAAATCTCTTCGTTAGCGTACCTGACATATGTAACAAGTGGGCCATCTGTTGGGATCTGACGACAAGGATTTGACGTCGTTCGACTTATTTTTTCCGGGTTGCTATTAAAGTTCGAACAATCCATAGACGACTTAGGCATTCGAGAATGATATTGCTGAAACTGAAATAGGGGCCAAAACCATCGAAAATGTGTTGAAAAATTATGTTGAAAGGATGTGTTGACAAGGCAGTCAAGGCAGTCAGTTTAATGAAATTCCGTATTTAATCGGAAAAAGTCGTTACAAAGGAACAAGTGTTTGTTTTGGCCTTTTAAAAAGTAACCAGCACATGGCCCACCTCTTGGTATTCATAGGAAGATGCCAGGCTTAGTGCATTCGATAATATCTACACTTCAACCGTTCATTAGAAATCTTGAAATGCCTGTCACACCATAAGAATTGAACCTATTTTGCGAATTCCTGCATTTTTCGAAAGTGTCCACGATGCCAAATGACGGTTAATACTTCAAAACCTTACACCCAAAAGAAAGACTCACTAGAAACTCCAATTTAAAAATGTCCTCCTTTCTTTGAACAGCACCTTGTGTAAGGGTTCAGGGATTAAATAAATATTGATAGAGTCTGGGGTGTCCCTTTCTCCTAAGTTTGACTAAATTTAGAGCATATACTTGGCATCTACCCTTTTCCTTAATAATGTTGGTCTATACCTGCCAATTTCACTTTCCCTTGTCATCACATTCAAAGCAAACATCCTACACAACACTGAGTCCAAAAAGTTTTCTAACAGTATTTCGTTTCAATAAAACTTTTTATACCCGTGCAGCTCGTGCTTAGTATAGTTGGTTGGTCAGCCCTTATCACTAATAATTATCACTTATCACTAATCTTTATCAATTCCTCTGTTAGAATGGATCTGAGCTTATTTTTGCTGGTTATGGCTTGCTGAGAGGTTTTTTTTTTTGTGCAGATAGTCGCTTTAGCAAACATTTGGGTTTAGGCCATTTGGATTTGGTGCATTATAAACCAGCCATTCCTTCATCAATTCTGAGGAGTGGCGCGGGTCGTAGTTTTGAAATGAAAAGTTGTTGGATAGACCTAGCTTACTGACACTCTAATTCGAATATCCTCTCCCTAGTTAGATGTTCAAAACTGTCGATTTTGATTTCAATGAAAGCCAATGAACCCAGCCCAGGTGAAGGTATATGTGCATCTCCAGACCAGTGTAAGCATCTCGGTACTCGTTTCAGTATTTGACTTTCTCTAAACCAAATGGCGTTCATTTGATCCGAAAACGCTATTCTATGAGACCACAATGAATTGCCCTTGTCAATAAGTTCAGACACTTGGTTGGTTGGTGGATTTAAACCGGCATTCGATAAGGATGCACTTAGACCATAGAAGGTCCACTGTACTGCCGTTGTATAAGGTGGGTGGAAACATCCGCTCCTTTATATGAAGGAGCTAATCTTAGCCATGCATTCGGTGCTCAGATCGTTGGAAAGGTATTTACCTAGTGTAGCCCTTGTAAAATTGACAACTGCTGTGCATGTGCATACGATGTGACTGATGGTCTTCGCTTCCTCTTCGTCCCTACAGCTTCTGCAGAAGTCGTTGTAAGGCATGCCCAGTCTTTGAGCATGCCTCGCTATAGCACAGTGGACGGTTAGGGTGTAGACTATCTTGACTATAGAGGGTTCCTCTCGTGTGTTTTAGGAGTCCTATGGTCCTGTTTACGTTTAGAGTTCAATGGCTTGCTCTAGTCTTGCCTTCAACTTGAGTGTTTTGATGTGAGGCTTATTCGGCCTCTTCTGACCTTATACCCAGAATTTTGAACACTGTTCCAAGAGTTTATGTAAAGAAACGAAGACTTTTTGGACTCACTGTACACACGTATACCTTCGAACAACATCGAAACCCTACCCTTTTCAAAAACGATAGCTTAATCCATACGAAAGTAAATATTTGCTCCATGTAAACACAATATAAATCTGCGGAATTATGATTTATCAAATAATTACATCAGCTGCGTTGTCCTGGTGATCAATCAATTTACCGCCTTCTACTCACACACACACTCACACAACCACTCTTTTCCAGCTTTAAGCTCCATTTGAAATGGAAAGAAAAAAGCTCTTCTCAAACGATTGTTCCCAAATGGGGTAGTGTTATACACCCTGATCAACCCTCCGGTGTTTTAGCACCACACCCTCCCGAAAAGCTATAAAAGAGTACTCCATCGTCCGTACATTGACGGCAACTGACAACAACTTCCACGAAACATCCATCAAATCAGTTTCGTGCAACATGTGCTCGACGACGGCGGCGGTAGTGGTGGTGGTGTCCTGATTTAGGGGTGCGAAATTATAAAGCGGGCGGACAACGCAGTGAGAAACCCCACAAACCCCTTCTCGTCACTCTTTTTCAAAAAAAGAAAATCACTCACTTAAACAAGTGAAGAGAAAACTCACCCGCCCGGTACTGTTCGGTGTGTGGTGGTTTTGTTGGTGAAGAATTGAAAGTACATTGCCACGCCAGGATCTGGAATAAATCACGGAACCAGAGCGGATAATCCACCCGCCGCCGAAGGATGGGTGGCGAATGGCGCAACAATAATACGACCAATGTGAGTGAGTAACCGAGTGAGTGAGTGTGCAAACCACTTATTTCTTTTTTTTTTTTGCCTTTCTCCGCTCGTTCGTCAATCAAAGGAAAGTCGAACACTGGAATGGAGGCAAATGGACGGAAATTAATGGTCGACCGGGGGAGTGGGTGAACCGACACACCACCATGCCAAACCCCGACAAGGCGGCTTTGATTTTCCAACATTAATGAGCCGCATTTTGTAATGACGGATTTAAGGCCATCGCCATTCGTCTGACTGTGTGTGTGTGGGGGTGGGGAGTGTGAGAAAAACACCATTCAATGCGAAACGTGTAATCCTTGAGTGCGATATTCTTTCGCCCGTGCTCTGCACTGGTATGTTGTGTTTGACATGATGGCATGGGTGTGGGGAAATGACTTTTATATGGAATTCCGGCGAAAAAAAAAACATTTTGCTGTGCAAATTCCATACCAGGATATGCAAGCAGGATATTTCAATTCATTCGACGAAATGCGAGGAATTTCTGCTCGCATTTACTCCTGGAAAGTCGTACAATTGAATCGCGTGGTGTTATGTTCGCAATCACGACTATTTGACAGGAATATCTGTTTTCAAAAAACCCAACCCCTCGCACATAGTTTTTTTTTTTTTTTTTGAAAAATCCATTAAGCGTGTGCACTTTTGTAAATCACGGTCAGTAAGTTGTTGTCTTGTGACTCATGTGTCCTTGATTTGTATCTGTCGACGTGCGTTCAAAGGCTCGTATGTAGGTGCATTTTTCATCATCCAGGGATGAAGTACGGAAAAACTTGCCTCAGTTAATTGATTGTTTATTAATGAAGTTAAGTCCCAAGGTATCGTCGTTTAACCTTTCACCAGGGTTAGCGGCCTTGATACATAGCCACTGGCCGCCATTGGAAACTGGCTTTTACGGTACGGGAATAGGCGAGGGAATTGGCTGACTTCTGATCAAGTAACACGAGAGTATTCCCAAATCTGTTGGTTAATGATGCCTTTGTCGATTTAAGAATGTTTTTGATGATGGAAATGTTTATTTTTTTGAAAATCAGTCGTATTTTGGGTAACAACATGAACTACATAGAAAAATTTGGCCAAGAAATGCCAAAAATGTGGGGCATTGGTCCGAAAGTCAAAGTTTTCTTTTGTTTTTCAAACGATTTTGGGGAAAGGAGTAGGATTTGCTGCTTTCAAAATGATGTCTCGAAACCTCAGGACATAAGGTCGGGATAAAAAATTTTATATAATAAACGTTTGAAACTAGCTACACACATTTAAATTTACTTTTACAATCCTGCAGATCCTAGTCATGTAGAAGTCCTGGACATCGAAAATTATTTCAATTTCGTTGACGACTTTAGGTCGTGTGACATTCATGATTTGCTATGCCAACTTGAGGCAAAGAGCCTTGATCATTTGATGTTCCTTACAGAAAAGATTAAATCACTGAAAGGAAATGTTGTTGCTTTTACTGGAGAATGGACTCAGGCAGGACTTGCAAATAACCTTTATTTGAAACTCCTCCAATCCGCGTCTGTGTTCTGAAGTCATTTTTGACACCAAACTTGTTTGCTTGAAGTACGTGAATCAGTGACAACTAAGGCGTAGTTTTTATCAGTGTAAGAGTATTTATCTTGGCTGTCCCAGGATACTGTCAGTCTATTCAAAACCCACTACTCTATGTGGCTGCTTTTAATACTGATTTCAATGGTACCAGTACCAGTATTTTTCATTTTAGGCGAGATAACTTTTTCTACGATATTTGGTGCTGTGTGGCCTCAAAGATGATACTATTTGCGCTGAGGAAGATATTCCCTCATAGTCTGAACCTAGGACTGAACATATTAATATTCTAAGCTCAAAGTGATGTCGCCCTTCAATTTGAAAAAAAAACAGTTAAAGCCTTTCTATTTGTGAATTATACAGAAAAAGGTACCACACAAACCATTCCCTAGGTTCGAACTCAATACGGCTCCAAACAGGACTTTTCAGAACCTTTTTGCGTAATAAAATCACGACAATCTTATTGGTGCGCACCACAAAAGGCTTCAAGTAAAATGAATCCCTGTTACCGCAGTTTAAGTGGTGAAACTTTCTAAGCCGCTTATGATGTGACTGTGGAAGACTTCCCTTCCCCATGATTTTCAAGACTGATTGTTGGTTCCAAGTGGTAAAGTTTGACAAAGGTGCATCACCAGAAAAACATTCATCATCAGTCAAATGAAACCCATCGGTGGAACGAAGTGCCGCCTGCTTTAGAATCAAGCAAAGCCTTAATCTTTGACCGAAGAATGAAGTTGAAGAGAAGGTTTAAGTACCTGTTATGGCTAGTCCTTCAGAGAAATTCCTTCCTGTGAAAAGAAAAACAAAATCGTTGGCATGGACTAGTGTTTGAAATTTCGACTCACCTCACCAACAAAGGCAAGCCTCCTGTGAATAAATAATAGTAAGATCAGTTCCCAAAATTCTAAACCCTTTTTTGGAAGACTGTTAGTAAATATATTTTGGAATCAATAAGACAATCAATTACTACAGTATGAGAGGATCTAATGGGTCTAACCAATGAAACATTGAACTGTGTTATCTTCACTACTGCAGTCCTACCTATTGAATGGTTTGCAAAAGAAGGACTTTTCATGCTGAACGGCAATGCCGTGGTTACTCCTTAAGCATTTAGATTTGCTGAATTTGTCCAGGCCTGACATTTTCTCCTGGTTTTGCCGCATATCCATCACCATTACAAAAGAAAATGTATAAATCAATGCTCCCTCCAGGATGAAGCCCGCACGAAACAGTGGATGTTATGGAATCTCGTGAATATAATAAATGCAACAATTTCTCTTGAGTCGAGTCCTTCTATATTTATAACACATTTTTACAAGTGACAGTGTTCTTGTCCCAAACATGAAATTTTAAACAATTTTTTGGCCTAGCATTGCCACTGCGGTTTGGTACTCAACACACGTTAATGTTGAACTGATTCTTCATCTCTATATCCGCGACAGACAAGTGCTAGCTTGTAGCCGACTTTCAGTAAAAAGGACCCGACTCTAAGGATTTGACTGTCGTCTGATGGGCGCTAGAAACACTAATAAGGTATATATTTTTTAGGGTCGGAGGACTTTGAATGGAAATAAAACACAGATCCTTAAAATCCATGAAGTTAGCTTTATTTGACAGATAATTTAAGGCTCTCCGGCCTTCGTTTCTGTTAAAAAACAACTCTTTACTTATTTTTGTCAGATTTTGCATTACATCACAGTCTCCGTCTGAGCAAGGACCTACCCAAGCAACTGATAAGACTTTATGAAGCCATTATTTTGGATTGCCAAAGGATGTTGAGTCATTTGGAGAAAGCACTACATCCAAGGTACTCTCGGTTTTGGAACGATCTGTATAGAATTGCCGGACATAGTATGTATCTATGGACATTTGAGTCTCACATATTTTAGAGAACAGTTGGTATGATCTTTTAAAGGTGCATCCCATATGGCAGTACAAGTCCTATTAGAGGAATAGAGAGTCTCTTAAATAAATAAATAAATACTTGGCGCTACAGGTCGGTGAGACCCAGGGCCTAGCTTCTCACAACCATTCGTGTTATATTCTTTACACGAATGGAAGGAGCCTACTGTTTAACGCCGTGTTCGAAGGGCAATTTGTTATTTGAGAAGCTTTCTTAGGACAATTGTACTCTCGAATGTTTGTCAGACGCTCGCGAGAGGTGGAGCCGTGAAAAACTTTTAGGTGTTCCCCGACTGGGATTCGATCTCGAACCCCTTGCTCCATAGTCCGACGCACTAACCACTGAGCCACGGCGCCCACTCCCAAGAGAGTCTCTTAGGCTGTCAAATAGATTGGTTACTTACTACTGAGAAGGTACTTCTTAACCATTTTTCTATGCAACTAGTTAGTGGATTGGAGGAACTATTGCATCAAGAAGAGCATTGTCTAAACGCATTCCACTAAGCCAAGAGCCAGCCCCTGAAGTTACAAGGACTGTTATGCTAAATTTGTTATTCCCAGAACTCCACTTGACTTGTTAGACATCGCTGCCTTGTTACGCCTAATTGGCACTATATAGCCATCACATCAACAGTCAATCCGGATGTACGTAAATACCATTCTCACTATCACAACACTCACCAGAGGTCAATAAAAGTCAACAGTCTCTGTTTTCTTGATAAATCTCTACCAATCATCTGCCAATAAAATGTTATAAAATCAAAGCATCCATCCTTCGCCCGCACATGTCCCGACGAACCGACGAACCGACGAACCGACGAACCGACGAACCGACGAACCCACACACGCATCATCGAACTGTAACCGAAAATAATTAATCTCCACTTTATTCGCCACAAACACGCGCCGGACGAAAACAACTTACACAACCAGAGACAACCGGGGCTCTTACTTTAATTGACTGCCTGACATGGTACTTCTTAGGAACTCAAATACCATCCTGCATATACTAGTGTGTATGTAAGGATATCTCCGTTCAGTTTCTTTCCCATGTAATCTCGTCCTTAATTGGGCCCCACTTTCGAAAGTCATTAAGCGGATGGCGAATTGATTTCTGAAAGTTGAACAGACAGCCGCAGAGATTCACCCACATAGTGTCCGAGAGACTAACTTTACCCTCGGATGTGTGATGTGTGATGTGTGCTTGTGTCCACATTTGGCTGTATCTGCTTCTCTACACTTCCTTCCTTTTGTGTTTTTCTTTTTCCTCCTTTTTTTTTTTTGTTTTGGTGGTAAGGATTTTTCCGTTTTCTCCAAATCCACCATCAGTTCAGATCTTGATTGTCTTCGGCTTCCGTTCAATTAAAGTGCTACAAGCGGCGCGGGTAACCCCCATGCGATAGGATGCCGTTCTATGTGTCGATGTGTGTGCGTCTGGTTAATTAAAGTTCTCGTCATCATTACTTCCTCGTTTTCGTTTTTCCTTTCATCCTTCGAAGGGATGAAGTATAGTTTTCAACAGCAAAGTAGCTGAATGTATCTCATCCCCTTCGAACAGGACGCCTCAAGGCAGCAATTTCAGAGGCAAAATCGTTTGCTAGCTTCGCTGGAATTTATTTCGAGGGCGTTATCAGCAAGATTTCACCATTCCAAGTCAGAGTACCCCCAGGTGGATTCGACTGAAATGCTGTGTCGACACGTTTTTCCCGGTACTGTCATAGTTTGAACAGGAAATCTGTCGAAAATATCTTCAGCTAGATTGTCGTTAACATTGTGTGACCTCGGGCGAGTACATACTCCATATTCCATGGAACCAAGGACCAAGGACCAAGGACCTCCAAATCATCACGCCTGGCTGATGTGGATATCATGGGATTCATCAAATTGAGTTTGATGGGACACTGATAGTGTCCTGTCGGGGAAGACAGCTACAATTAATGAACGTTGTCCTGGCCCGAATTTGAAATTGCACCTGTCACTCCAGATAGACAGTAAAACTCTGTTCATTGTTCCACTTGGCATTCAGCCCTACTGTTCATAATCAGGATAATTATTGTGATTCCACTTTTTTTTTGTGTGTTCCACTCCCCTCCGCCAAAGTTCCAACAACAATAACATTGTCATCCTAAGGATATGTGAAGGATTTTTGAACTTTGACCCAAATTTTCAAAAAAAAACCACTCGCTTCCATGTCCTACAACTCCAACTTGTCATAATTCATAATACTCATCCCATCCTTTTGGTATTAGTGAAAGTGTACTCAAGTGTGTACGTGTGTGTGTGTGTGTGTGTGGAGAAGGATAACCACCCCATGTGTGGAAGGCAAAGCACTATATCATCGCCGGCTCAGGATAAAAATCAACATTTCAGCTTAGAAGAAGTAAAAAGTTACAAAATAAAAAGGATACCCTTGCATCTCACTCACATGCATCCTTGTATGGAACTTTCTGTTCCCGATAACCCTTTTTTCTCTCTCTTTCTCTCTCCCTTCTGCTGACGTAATGGCATGGTGAACAAAAGAAATAGAACCCCCGTGTGACTTTCCCTTCTCCAGTTCTCTGCGTTTTATGCATTTTTTTTTTTTTTGTGTTGAGTACAAGGATAGAAGGACGTTGTCATCAAGAGGGTGGTTGTGCTATCCCCCACGACTTCTATGCACTTAAATGCATGCACCGAAGCCCGAAGAATAAGAGAGGTGGGCTTACACAGCTGCTACACTGGAATTAAATGAGGAAATCTTTCGGAAGGTCCTTATGTATGTAGGCTTGCGGTTAAGATGGGGCTAGCATAGCTCAACATAACTTAAGTAACTTGATTACTTGCCGGTGTGCGTCGTTGTAAAACACACCTCAACACACTCTAACCCTGATGTTTCGTTGCAACTGATGAAAGGATACTTTGGCTAGAAAGAGGATTGCAGGTGCCGCATGGTGTGGATAATTTAATGGACTTGCGGCGAGCTATGGCATGAGTGCACAGGAGGCATTTGCGTAAAGGTAAAAGCCATTAAGACCGGAACACAACGGAAAAGTTGAGTGTTTTATGCAGTGGTCGGGATGGGTGGAGAAAAGCCTCGGGTTTTTTGACCTCTCTCTTTCTCCCTTTTTCCCCCTCTCTCTCTCTCTCACACACACTCTCTATGCTGGTAATGTGATTATAGTCGCACCTGAATTAATTATACCCAGCTGACGTAGCACAAATCTTTCAACGGCAAAGTGGGTTTTGTGTAAGATTTAAATGCAAATGTGTTGGTTGCCTTGTTGAAATGGGTGCCATCGGCAGGCAAAGAAACCGCAAAGTGTGTACAAGGTAAGGACTGAAAAAAAATATCCTTAAAACCAACTCGACATACTTGTATTTCGAAGGCGGTCTCCTACACACAACGAATGACATTGTCAACTGCATGTACATTGTCGGCTGAAATGTATTCAGGACTTTGGATGGGGGAACAACTAGACGGGGACTACTCCCTGGAATATCTGACATCATGCAGATAAAGATTTGTCGTAATGTCACTACCTTACCTGGATACATTTTCAAAAAGGACGAAATGATTTGCAAGGTATTACCGAACTCCCAGCATCAGGTTGATGGACAAAAGCCAGCGAGTGGAACGAATGGACGAATGGTCTTCAAATACAGTTGGAGGAACACTGCAGTAGAAAAAAACATCGCTAATTGGAACAGCTTGTTGGTTAAACGCCAGGTTCACCCCGGACGCCGGTTCATATCCCTGAATTGGAGGTTTGAGTTTCGAATCACAGACACCCTACACAGTGCATAACCTGTTTGGTTCATGTTAACATTCTGTTTCATATTTTGAGCCTCAGAGCAAAGGGAATTCCATATGTAGGTTCGAAAATATAGAGTTTCGGACTAGCCACGTTAATCCCAAGAACGTTGGTTCTAATTTCCTAGACCAAATGGCGTATAATCACCTGTTTTGTATGCATAAGGTGCATATGTAGCTGGTATTCCATATATCAGACTTATTTATCCGTTCCAGCCTATGCATCACACCTGTCTCATCAGACTGGTCTTAATTTTTATTAAACCTGCCCCAACCTTATCTCCCTGTAAGCTATGTACCTTGCCTGGGAAATTCTTTGAGCGTCCTCCAAGAATCAGGTTGAGGCGGAGAATATCTAGCGAGGGAGACACTGTCACGGAAAGACACTGACTATAAGTCTGACTGTCGGAGGCGGTACCTTCCATCTGCACAAATGGAAAGTGGAGGTTTTGTATTCCCATAGTGAAGGCTACTTCGTGGGCGCGATCTACGTGTGACATTATGTGGTATCCTTTGATGGGCTAGAGCTGATGACATTGCCAGCTTGAGTCACTCTGCTGAGGTATGCAAATGGTGACTACATTCATTAGTTCAGCTCAGAGCACCTTAAAGCTTCTCTGGCCTTGAGCATAGTATAGGGCACTTCTGGTCCACGAAAAACGTCATTAGCTGAGAGGACTTGATTGAATGGTAGTCCAAATCCAAGTCCTGGCGGGTTTATTCCAAATACTGACAGTAACTCCTTTATCCAGATCGTGAAGATTGTAGCAGAGGACTGGATCGATGATGATTTTTTTTCCAAAAGCCATGTTGATGCTCTGTCGTTTAAGTATTCGACATAATCCGGAAGACTAAGGCTTCCAGCTTCCACAACTGTGGAGAATTTCATCTTGAGTATGACAGCCGCTACTTGCTCTGATGGGAGATCTTCTGGCACATTGTTCCGGGGAAGCTAGTTCAAGTTTTAGAGAATGGTCCTGCCGCATTTCCTCGAGTCATTCATACCACGTGCTAGTCTCGACTATTGGAGTGTAAGAACTGCCTTTGCCTCTTGCTCGTAAGTCCTTCCTGGCCCAGGAAATTCTTCATCGTCTCTTGATTCGATTTGTATGTCCAGGCCGAACTTCCATGGGTCTGTAGGCGCCTCTGTTGACTCCATGTAGACAAAACAAGAGAAATCTTTTTTCTGTCCTTTCCTTTCATTTTATATTTTTGCTGAACAAAGATTTGGTCCTTGGAGCTTCTTTTGAAAAACTGCAGATGCTCTTTGATTCTTAAAGAGTTCCTCAGCTAGTGACCACTCCCTTGTGACTTAAATTAGTCCAACAGACGTGTTAAATACCTTCAGGAGTTGCTACCTGTCACAACTTAACTAAATTAAATAAAAATAAATCCTCATTATCCCAAAGGACACACACTCTTTCACGTCGCAAGGCACAAATCACCCTGACAAACTGCCGGAAGATACTATCCAACCTTATCTGGATTAAAACGCAATAAACACAACACAGTCCATCTAGGTACTCGCTCCGCATAATTCACATGATGACAACACAAAGAAATAAAAAAAAAAAAAAACCGAAGAACGAAAGTGAAACAAGCTCTCTCCAACGAGTGTGCCAGGATTAAAGAGATTTGTTAAGGAAATTCTCACCAGGTCAAATTCCTTTGAGAGCGACACAGCTAGAGCGGTCGGAGATAAGGTCGGAAGCTTCTTCTTTTGGCTTCTAATTAAAAAGCTACCCTTTATCCCAGGACAGACAAGACAACACCACACAAACAAACAAAATGAATTCTTTCAGGTTCCTGTTCATGTCTACCTCTCTACTCTACTCTACTCCACTCTACTCCGCTCCTCTGTACAAGCTGACGTAATTAATTTTGTGTCTCTGAATGGCTGTATGTGGGTGTGAGCTTAAAATTTCACTTAATTTCAATGGTTATGCACTTGTGTGTGTGTATGTGTGTGTGAACTGGTTTCCATTTAATTTATTTCAATTTTTTTTTTTTTTTATTCCCTTCTTTCACTTATCTACAACGTATGTATGTATGTTTTTTTTTTTTTGTAGAAAGTCCTGAGAACAAGCTGAACTGATGATAAAGTGGAACTCAACACCATCACTGGAACCAGTACCACTCCTGAGTTGCTGGCCCGAGGCACACTACTGCCAACGACAACTACAAATGAAATTATGTTAATTGCAAAAGGATACTTGTTATGCATGTGACTATGAAAGGCATCTGCAAGGATTCTATTTAGGCACAAGACCACACAAAGGACCTTTTCATCATCTACCCACCTAGAAGCGCCACCACCCGGGATAGTAATAATAAAAATAAGAAAGGACTCTCCTTCACTCTCACTCATCCTGAACCCGAATAAAAACAGAAAAACATAAGCCATAACGATTGTTGCCCGAAACAACAACAAGGACAACCGCCAGGACAAAAGAAAACAATCTCCGAAAATCACTCATAAAAAATGTAATGGAAAGCATTAGACTTCATAAAAAATGGATTTACACGGCCTTTTTAAGGCTGTTCTGATCCTGTATGCCGTTCGAGGTGAGTTATCCTGTCATTTTTGCGTTTTGCATAAAATTTTTTTTTTTTCTTCTTCCCGAATCCTCTACCACACAATACAATGATTTTGTGAGTGTGTTCGTGTTTGTCCTTAATTTGAATACGAAACCGAGACATGGAACTTGTCTGAGACTTCGGAATAAGTAAACAACTTGATTTTTTTTTCTTTCCAAGGACATTACAATACTGTCGACACGTCTCATGGGAACGTCCCATACCCCGTGGGTTTTATTTGCTGTGTTTGTCACCAATAATATCCCTTTTCCCGGCGAACACACTGAGTGTAGCCTGAGTATTTGTGTGAATTGAATTTAGTCCTTTTTTTTGTTGGCGACAAGCAAGTGCCTTAGATTCAAATGAAATAACAAATTATTTGTCATTCAGCAGGAGGAGATCCTTTCCCTTGGATTTGACGAGGAAAGGACCTTTTTTTTTTTGCTTCACGAATTAAATGCTGGAAAATATGTTTGCTAAGTGTATAGCACCGCGACGGCGATGAAGCAGCTTAGTCCCTTCGGGTGGGAGGAAGGTTATCCACAAAAATAAAAAACCAAGTCTTCGTCCTGAGAAGAGTGTTGCTTTTAAGGATTTTCCCTTTGCCTATTTATTTTCCTCTAAAAAAAAACTGTTTCTCAATGATCCACTTTGATTTGAATTTATTGTGCCATGGAGTGGCGTTTTTTTTTTTTTTTTTCCTGAGACAGGAAATTAACAGGATCTATGGATGGGAGTTTTTCTCTCCGTTTGCCTGGAGTAATTGGAAAAGGTTGCTGCTGATTTCTGGCGAATATCACGTTTCACTTGGCTGGCGGGGATGGGTTGTCGAATTATTGGGGTGGAAAAATTGATTGAATTGATTTTAATCATAAAGAAGAACGTTTATCTACATCTGGGTAGCGACGACCTTCGTTGTGCGAGTCATTTAAAAGTGAAGGAAGGAAGAAAAAAAATAACCAAACGGGAGGGAATAATCGGATTGCAAGGAAGGTGGCGAATTTTTCGATTGAAATATAAAGCTGGGACGATGACGGGGGGAGAAGGATTTAGCACCATTCTTAGGTGCTATTATGATGTTATCTTTGCACCTTATCGAGGGAATACAGCTGCTGGGGGTTTTATCAAAATTTGGATTCAAATTGAATTGACTTAGAGCTGGAGGCTTATGGTACCATTTTCTTTTTCAAATCAAATGGTTTTAGCTTAGCATGAGGATGGGTTTTATGCCGATGACGAGGCAACGTGGTAAGGATGGCAAATGGGAGTATAGCGGCCATGTTTGAGAACGTCGAAGTAAGTGGTCGAAATATTCAGTCAATTCACTCGAAATAGTTCGCGGAGTCAGGGAATTTTCGAAGGATTTGTACAATTTTAGTAGAAAGGCCTCCCTAACCCGTTATAGTTTGCTTTAGTTATTCTAGAATATTGTGGTCTATGACGACTATAACGAGGAGTGTTTTATGTAGTCAGGATGAGCCGTCTGTCTGGTTCTGTATAGACTAGAAAGTGAGCTGTGTTTGACTCTTCATTATTCAGCCGGAACTTCTCCAAAGGTCATCTAGAGGATCTATTATAGATCAATTGTTTGACCAGGTACATGGTATGTGAAACCGTATTGTTGGGACCACATATCACTAATGTGAAATCCGTCTAATTCTGGTCAAAAGTAGTCTTGGCCTAATGATGATTTTTCGATGAAACTTTGGATTTTCTTTTTCAGAATCCAGTCGGAGAAGTTTCAGTTCTCAAATAATCAAGAGGCTTCAGTTCTTCAGTTAATTTGATCTCATAAAAGAGTAACCAAAGATCTTTACCCAAAATTTACTACAATGTTGACAGAGAGAATGTTGATACCTGTGAACGACGTGGAATCAAGTGTTTTGACTCATTTTGAACGAAAGCTCTTACGACTGTGATATTTTTGGTCCTTTGAGCGGTACATTGTCTCATAGGCACAGGCAAATTAAATAGTGAATGTATTGACTAGACGTCATCCACTGTAGTACGGAGAGCCTGTCTGGTGGCACTATTACTACGACCAAAAATGGGTGCAAGAACTCTTAAAGTCGCAACAACTGACTCAAAATTTTGGTAGTAGTTTTTAATGATTTGAAAACGTTGTTAGTTTTTAAAAATCACTGCAATTAAAATATCAAACTTGGCTAATATTTTGAAGTTAACAAATCATAAAACAAGTTCAAAAATGATTTTGTGTTGAAATTTCAAAATTGTTATGTCGTTATTGAAAAATTATTTTTCCACTTGCTGTCCGAGTTTTCTAGAGACACTTCAAGATGAGAGTGCGAGCCATATCTCACTGCTAGCCACTGAAAGTCTTGATTGTTAACTTGCCCATGAAGAATGAAATTCTGTTCATTTACCCAGTTCTTTCCCAAGCGAAAGGCTCTTTCGGAGTTTACGCTGAAGTCAGGGTATTGTGTCGGGCGAAGTAAGCTCGTCTTTGGATTTTGATCTGCTGGAGGCTACTAGACTCTATAGTCTAGCTTATAGGTTAGCATGAATATATCAAGTGGAATCCTTCTTATCGTTTCTGAAAAGTTTCTTTTTCAAGTCAACTTTCGGTCAAGAGTTAGAGTGGGATACCACTGAATGTCAAGCTCCCTCAGTTGTCAGATGCTCAACGTTTACTTAAACTAGTAGACTGCAGCAGTTCGCTGAAAGTTGTGTTCTACTACTTACATAGGTTGCGCTGCAGTCCGGGGTTAATCTGGACCTCAACCAAGTTGTATCCTAGTTTTACTTACATAAGATATAACCCACCTTTGCAGGATTCCTCTGTTCCAGTTCTGAACTTATATATGTATCTCATCGCAAGGGTAAGTTGGTTTTAAAAGAAAGCTATGTTGGATGAGTGCATTTGATAGACTAATCTTTCGATTGTTGTCACCACTTCAACCAGGACCTTAAGAGTCTGTCCTATTCACACCACAGCACGACGCAGTACCCGAGCCGGTCTTAAGATAGAAGTAACACTGCCTTGCTTGTGACTAAATGGGATGTGATAGCCGTTTAAATGCTATTTCGCGCTGACAAGTTGAAAGCCACATCAACCGATTGAAAACAATGAGCTAAGAACCGGAATAAGTGGAGAAGATTGTTGTTTGGCGCCCAGATTCAATCAAACTATAGCGTCACCTAATTAAGTAGATAGGCGATTGTCCTTAATACTTGTTTCAATGTACCAGTGTCCTTGAAAAGTCTGTCTGAAGACTCTTCGGGTCATGGAAGTTTGTTTCATTATAGACTCAATCTCTTTAACTTAGAAAACCTTACGAAGAACTATCTCATGACCAGAGGGATCTAGAGAGCCTTTAAAATAGACAAAATGGCTGTATCTATGCCAGCCTGAGAAACCAATTCAATTTTCCTAAGCATTTCAAACTCGAATGGTTCTGTCGGTTTAAGGATATATCACTGCTTTCGTATAAGCACCAACTGCATCATTTGACTCTACTTGGAACTTAAGTGCCTGACCCTTTCCTTAATGAGTACGTAGAACCAAACAAAATACCATTCAGGACATTAAAGGAAACCTGTTTTTCAGTCAGAATATCCATTTTCGAAACCATTGGCAACAAACTAAAGACTTGCCAAGCTTTAATTATAAATAATTCCATTCCACCCAAGAACTTAACGCAAAAGCCAAGGCCAAGGAGCCACCGTACCCCCACACAGTCTTAGGCGCACCCGCCTTAAAGTCAAACATCCACAGATTACCCCACCATTTGCATTTCCCTCACTGTCTGCCAGTTTGGCTGTCCCAACACTGCGGCAACCGCATTCAATGGCAAGAAGCAAATTTAGAACACCACCAAGCAACAGCATGAACCGAACAGCTGCTGCACCATCTATGGACCAAGTTCAACACACCCTCACGGTGTGAATGTCCTTTCACGATAGTTTGCGCCTCGATTAATGAGTGCATAATGCTTCCGGCCACAATCGGTATCCCGTCCATGCGCCGCCGCTTCACTTCTTCTTCCATTTTCTGTTCCTTATTAAGTTTTGTTTGCTTTGTGTCTTCAATGGCGCGCGATGGGATACAAACAAAGAGAAGGAAAAAATAAATGCAAACGAAAGAGGACGCGCGCGGTAATATCCAGGATTTTTCTTACTTGCAAAGTTATTATGGGAACTCGAGTGTTTACAGTGGCAAGCAGCAGAATAAGTTTCCACATAGTATCCAGCGCACAGCACACAGTGCATCCTATTTTTAATTTCCCTTTTCATTTGGTTTGAAGGAATTTTTAATGATCCCAGCCGAGAGGACGACGATATTAATAATATCAACGATGACAGCATTTACCCTTCTTCTGGTTGATTTCACAGCGATTTCACAGGACGAAGAGAAACAAACAGAACGTAGAATTGAATTGAATCCTGGTTTGAGTGGAGAAAAAGGATCGCATAACCCATAGCCAGCCAGTTTCTTCAACGAACGAGAGACGGTGAGAGCATTGAATTCACAAGATGCCAAAAAATGATAGCACACACATGCACATGCGAGTGTATGAACAAACACAATGAATTCAAAGGATTTGCGCTTTTGCCTATGTGTAAGCGAAAGTAGCAAGGACACTTTCGGAGGATTACTTCATGACTTATCGTGCATCAGTGGAATGTGTTCTCGAGTGGGGATGGGTAATTACTGTTCCTTATGCATGCACACTTTTCAATGTGAAATTGAAAACCGTCCAATTAGTCTGTATTGAGGGGGAGAAACCATTTTTGCTGGTGTCCTTGTTTTGACATACTCCTTCCAGTCGAAGGGGAATCGTTGTCAATTTTTTTAGAATACCTGCAGGATGTCTGAAATGCGTCGTGCCACGTGATTCGTGTTACTGACATTTGAAATAAATTTGAAGGCACAAGGACCTGCCAGAAATACAACAGGAAGACGGGTATTACATATCACGGTTCCAATATTGGCGTTTCTAGGAACGTGCCAGAATGCCTACCAAGTCTTCTATAGTTCGGGGGCGGAAGACTTAGACACACAGTCTGCTTTAGGTGCTGGAACTTACTTACTTCATCTGATGGCGATACAGTCTGGTTCTTGGCTAACTGCCCTCCATTGGGCACTCTACTGCGTTATCCTTTCAGGTTGGATCGTTGATGTCCATTTCCTGTGCATGATGTCTTTATGATGTAGGGCAGTTTTAGGCGGCCTGATCCCTGAGGTGATCAAAGGATACTCTTTGAGACATTTGTAGGGAAAATGTGTCGCGTCCTGCTCTACCCCTACGTTGCCACAGCCTCTGCATGGTCTGTAGCTCTGACTCCCATACTTGATCGATGACCCGCCATTGATTTGTGGCGTCCACTTTGGGAATGAAAAGACCGACGGGGTTAAGGAGCAAATGGTCCGCTTGTAGATCGAGTGATTCTGAGCCTTTTATAGCTAGCTCATGGCCATTTTAAAAGAGTTAACGCCCATAAGTCCCACAATCCAGCAAAGCGTAATGCAATGCCTAGAGCTAAGGGATTTACGTTCCTCTTCACATCACTTGGATGATGGCTTTGTAGATGTCTACATATTTATTGCTGTTCAGAGCGGATAAGTCGCGATAGCCCTCGATGATTGTCTACATTTTCGCCCAAAACATGCTTCCGTGGTTAGGGAGTTCTTCTCCAACTACTCCAATGCCAGTACCGTTGCACATTTTTACCGCGGGGTTTATGATCACATCCCAAGTCCAGCTCTCTCTAGAGATACATTTGGGATCGAGGTTAGGGCTGAGGCCCGTGTGGGGTTGTACGGCAGTCCGAAGGCTCATTTACATTTGTCGACCTGGTGACGATGCAGTGCCCTTTTCACATCTTTAGTGAAGAAGTGAAGTGGACATAACCCGAGCATGACTTCAAGGGCGTTAGTCGGTCTTGGATGAGTCCTATCACTCACTCAAAAGGCTTTTTGCTATCCACGTTGAAAGTGCGTGTTTCACTATGAGAGCTCATCACAAGAAACATCAGTACCACTCCCTTAGCAAGAATATTACGATCTTCCTATATTCGCTCAAGGAAAGCGGTCTATTAGAAAGACAGCCTAAGGTCTCAGTCCTAGAGAAGTCAACTCCAAAATCCAAGCTGAAAGCAGAAGAGGTGTACTCTTGGTATTCCTTCATGGAATCTTGTTTTTTGTCAGAGCAAGCTCTTTCAGTTTGTAGAGTAAATAATTGATTGATAGGCAAAATGGGATTTTTAAAGGAAGGAGCTCTGAGCTTGGCCTAGAAATGAGCTAGAAGTGAGCTTATATCACCCCTACAGCTCCAGGTATATGGAAGAACTGAGTCAAGAATTACTTGCGTACTTGCATAGTGCTATAGCAAAGTTCCCTAAGGGGATATCTTTTCTTGTAGTAGGTGTCCTTTTTTTTAGGATAGTGGGTGTGTTGAACTGTAAAATAGTCCCGAAAAGCTCCATTGTCTGATTTCGCAAACTTGTTGAAGTCAAATTTATGCGTAAAGACTGAGATTGTCTTCAGGAAGTAAATGAAAGATCAGAAGGTGGTGTAAGCCCTTCAAAGAAATTTTGGAGCCCACACCGAGCAGTAGTGGGATATTCGTAAATACTTTTCGAAGTTCCAATATCCTCAAAGCATATTTGGTACATGTCCGATTGGCTAGTATCAAATTTTTTGAGGTGGTATTTATGAAAGGAATGATCAGTTGGAAAGAGTCTCTTTCTAGGCATAAGATCTCAGAAGATCTTCAGTAGCATTGCCCGGAATACCATGCAAATATGATAGTATTGTGTCTAGCTAGCAGGAGCGTTAAAAAATACTTCAAAATCAGCTTAAACTCAAAGTCAGAGGACATGAGACTTGTCCTTGGCTAATTGATAGAATATTTACAAGTGAGATTCGGAGGACTCATTCAATGCACACTATGGTACAGGGCTCGAAAGCAAAAGCCTCTGCTCCTAACGACAAAGGACATTTTTGACATGTCATTGTACCATTCAGATTGAAGTATCAATGTCGAACGACAAATTGGAGTTCTTGGTTTAGAGCAGATATATTTTGGGTTTTAACATTTATTTCCCTTCAAAAACTAGACCAGACGAAGAAGGATTAAATCTCCTTTTCAGTGGTTCTGTCAAGATGATACACCATGTAGCGTTATCGTTCGCAGGATTACGTTTTTTAAGTTGGATTCGTTTTAAGTCCTTCTGATTACGACTAGCCATTGATTTTGTAAAAGATTCGAGCTATGAGTATGAAACTGCTTCAAAAGACACCATTTGTCCCCCAAGAGGTGCCTGATATCTTTCAGTGATTTCACATCACAAATGTCCTTACCGTTGTCACGAAATTGATATTTCAAAAGGACCTGATGCCTTGTGGTCAGTTCCTCTTTAAGACTTCTCTTTAAAATGAAAAGCGACGCGTAGACAACTGACTGTGTGCAAATCTTCAACAATTCATTGTCCTAAGTCCATTCAGAAGTGACGGCGGCGCGGCACTGATGAGGGACATAAAGGACGAAGAAGAAAAAAAAAACCAAACGAAACTCCATTAATATCCGTCATTCAAGCACACAACACAGAACTTAGAAACAACTGACAGACTTGAAACGTAGAAGGGCGGGTCCCAACAGCCAACCCTCAAAGTGGGCATTAATGTTAATGAAAAAGATTGCAGCGAAGGATAACAATAAACAAAAGACTGCTTCCCGACATCCTCATGCCATGCATCCGGCGAGAGTGGTCTATGAAGGCGCTTCCAGAATGGGAATGGTGTTTCGCCATTTTCTACGCCTCACCGATTAGGCCTCTCTCCAGGTGGAGGTGGAACATTCAAAACACCCGTAACCTTACCGCCTGGTGAGTGACAAAGTTCAAGTCCTCACCATCGCGGATTATATTCCCGCGATTTACTCTCATTTTGGTAAAACACAAAAGCCCATCTCACGCCGTTGTTCCCTGCCCCACCCAGTTGGTTATAACCATTTTGTGTTCCTCGCATTGTCTGTTGTGCACGTTTGTTAACCAACTCTGCTCACCCCCAGTGGAGAACATTGATGAAACCATGGAATGTGAATGTTGCACCCCGCGTGTGCGTCCTTAATGACATCGTAGGCGCGCAACGTGTATGGTGCGCATTTGGAATGATGACACTTATTAGCAGCAGCGCGGTGCGGCACGGCGAGTCCTTAGGTCCTTGTTTGCTGCAGCGTTGCTGTGAAATGCATTCGCATGGTATTTTGTTGCTGCAGCAATTGTTGTTAGGTGGTGACAGTGGTGAGGGCTGTGATGGTCCCATTAAATTGGCAAACACGGTTCAACTGGTGCAACCCTTTTAACCCTCTTTGCTTGTTTGCTAGCTCGGCTGTATAACAGTATGTTGCACACTCGAGGGTTGTTATTTTACGCGCTTATCGCATGCGAACACACATGCGATCGAGGACATTAGATGCACGTGTGTTATTATGTACCTTCCAACAGTCGCTGTCGAGAGTATAAAAAAGGATATCACCCAGGCGTAGCGCTTGTAGAGCGACCATTCAAGTGAATACGTTGCTGCGCCTAATGAAAGTGTTGTGCACTTTTTTAATCTCTAATTAATATATGTGTGCGTGTTTTTTTTTGCTGGCTTTTATGAAAAGAATCCTTATTCGCTCGATTGGTGAGGGTGGCATGTGATGCTTTAATTGCTGATGCGGCAGATGTCGAAATGGGCGGCAATCGTGGAGCTTAATGACTCAAGTTGCCGTAAAATAAAACCGATAATTGGATGTTATTGTGTGTCTCTTGAAAATTTAATTTCTCTTCAGTGTTCGGCAAATAAAAAAAAACTCACCATCATAAGGACTCTTGGGCTAGATTGGAAAACTTTCAGTTCAGGCAGAAAATTGCTCTAAAAATTGGGTGTGGCATGTCAGAATGAAAACAAGTAATTGGAATCCATACCGAAGTGCTCATCACAGAGCGAAGTTACTTTCAAGGGCACTGTGCCTAGTAGGTTCGGTGGCGTATGCGTAACCTATTTTTCACGCATTTTCCTTCGAAAAAATTTCTTTTGCCAATAGTCGCACCGAAGCGTCAGCCAAACTCCTTTGTGCTCAGGGTTCACAGAAACAGAATATCTTGACAGGACTGTGCTAAGGTATGGAATTTTCAGGATGTGCGTTGCTGGTTAGGTGGGCTATAGGTAACCCATTTAGTCACACATTTTTGGACTGAAAATTTTTCTGTTTCCAATACTCGCACCGAACCTTCAGTCAGGCTCGGTTGTGCTCAGGATTCACAGAAACGGAATATCTAGCCAGGAATGTGCAAGGATATGGAATATTCAAAATGTGCGTTGCTGGTTAGGTGGGCTATAGGTAACCCATTTAGTCACACATATTTGGACTGAAAAATTTTCTGTTTCCAATACTCGCACCGAACCTTCAGTCAGGCTCGGTTGTGCTCAGGATTCACAGAAACGGAATATCTAGCCAGGAATGTGCTATGATATGGAATTTTCAAAATGTGCGTTGCTGGTTAGGTAGGCTATAGGTAACCCACTTAGTCACACATATTTGGACTGAAAAATTTTCTGTTTCCAATACTCGCACCGAGCCTTCAGTCAGGCTCGGTTGTGCTCAGGATTCACAGAAACGGAATATCTAGGCAGGAGTGTGCTAGGATATGGAATTTTCAAAATGTGCGTTGCTGGTTAGGTGGGCTATAGGTAACCCACTTAGTCACACATTTTTGGACTGAAAAATTTTCTGTTTCCAATACTCGCACCGAGCCTTCAGTCAGGCTCGGTTGTGCTCAGGATTCACAGAAACGGAATATCTAGCCAGGAATGTGCTAGGATATGGAATTTTCAAAATGTGCGTTGCTGGTTAGGTGGGCTATAGGTAACCCATTTAGTCACACATTTTTGGACTGAAAAATTTTCTATTTCCGAGACTCGCACCGAGCCTTCAGTCAGGCTCGGTTGTGCTCAGGATTCACAGAAACGGAATATCTAGCCAGGAATGTGCTAGGATATGGAATTTTCAAAATGTGCGTTGCTGGTTAGGTGGGCTATAGGTAACCCCTTTAGTCACACATTTTTGGACTGAAAAATTTTCTGTTTCCAATACTCGCACCGAACCTTCAGTCAGGCTCGGTTGTGCCCAGGATTCACAGAAACCGAATATCTAGCCAGGAATGTGCTAGGATATGGAATTTTCAAAATGTGCGTTGCTGGTTAGGTGGGCTATAGGTAACCCATTTAGTCACACATTTTTGGACTGAAAAATTTTCTATTTCCGAGACTCGCACCGAACCTTTAGTCAGGCTCGGTTGTGCTCAGGATTCAGATAAACGGAATATCTAGCCAGGAATGTGCTAGGATATGGAATTTTCAAAATGTGCGTTGCTGGTTAGGTGGGCTATAGGTAACCCATTTAGTCACACATTTTTGGATTGAGAAATTTTCTGTTTCCGTTCGTTTGTGCTCAGGACTTACAGAAACTACCAATATGTACATCTTCATCTTGAAAACTTTTGTGGTTTAGTTTCGGTTGCACTCTTCCTGTCAAACTTAACTATTCTGCCCAGATGATAACAGATTTACTATAATTGGGCTCTATTCCGTAGAACTCCTACTATTCGTACTTTTAAGAAGATTGTCATTCATTAGGTAAAAGTAAGGGAATAAGAACGGCGACTTGTGGAAAGCCATTCGATATGGTACTGGTGACATAGTGGTTGAAACAGTTGAGGCTTAAGAAACTGATTATGGACGCATGCATGAGTCCAATCCCCGACGTTTACCCCAAGCAATCTCTTACTTCATGGACCCAACGATGCGATTGTTTTGCGCCATTATCCTCGTAATGAACGATAAAACTTTTCGCATTTCAAGTTAATTACAACCCAAACGTTCACTTAACCGTCCTTGTCCTACAAGGACTACATACCCACTCACACACACACTTTACACTTTAAACATAATTTCAGCCCTACACCGAAAATCAATGAACTTAACCACCAAAGTATGTTTCCATATCCAACGCAAATTGCTTTCTAGACTCACCACATACCACATAAATAATCCATACACACACATGTACATCGTGTAGTATCCTTCGTCCCCATAGGGGACATGGCGAAACCCAAGCGCAAAGTAAAAACTTTCCATTAACCGAAAAACCGCATCGCAACTTGTGTCATTTACCAAAAATGCTCCCTTCATGAATATCTAAAGGAATTCTTGAGTACAAAATGAAAAGTAGTTTCTCACTAGGAGGACATACATTTGGTACATATTTGCTCGGAAGGAGCAATGCATCCTTCTCGGCCTGTGCCATGTCTCAAGTGAGGTGACGGAATATGAATGAATACTTTATTACCCAGAAGTCGTGTTTCACGCGACCCAACCACTACACCAGCGCCCCATCATCATCATCATCATCATCATCCTTACACCCACACACACGTGCGCTTACAATGTACACAACGAATTGATGTATACAGTTGTATAACAGAAAAGAAAAATGTTGCTGGTAATGTCAATTCAAATATCCATTCAAGGATATCAGGATCATCTAAGCGGGGAACCATTAAAGGAATTCGGGCACAAAACTTTCATCATGTCAACAAACCCCTACCAACGATTTCAATGAAAATTAAGTTAACTTCCCGAATAAAGGACTAAATTGCAAGGACTCCAAGATAGGGAGAGGATGAAAACAATTTTATTTGTTTCTGTTGGAGCAAAGAAAAAGGTCGATTATATCATCAGTTTCCTTGCAAAATGTATCGAGACATTTAAGGATAATGAAAAATCCATTGAATTTGATTTGCATGGACGAATAAGGAAATCCTCTTTCATCCGAGAAGAGTTCCTTAACAATATTAAAATAACAAACAACGAGTTGGTAAATAAAAATACCCCCAGGGGGATTGACAGCACTCCATGTTTCGGGCCGTCGCCGCCGCTGCCGCCACCGTATCCAGATCCTGTTCCTAATCCCCTCTGAACGAAAGATTTTACTTTTTTATTATTAAATAAATCTTGTTTTCCTTTTTCGTCCTTCTTTTTTTTCTGTTTGTGTATGCAGCCTATGTTAATGGACTTGACCTTCAGGGACCAATATTTCTGCATGAGCCGCCGCATAAAGTTGAATTTTCCAATAATTCGGGAGGCCTGATAGAATGTTCGGGTCACGGAAGTCCACAGCCGGAGGTAAGCGAGAACGATTAGTGTTTGATTAGGGACGTCGACATTTTTTTTTTTTTTTCTTCTGTTTTCTGTTTTCTACTTATTTATTATTTATTTTACTTTGCTTTGATGAGTTTTTAAATGTATGCACAGCTGGTGGAAGGAAATTACTTAAACTGTCCATTAAAAGAGGATTAAAGGTTTTGAGTTTCGTTTTTTTCTGTTTTTTTCTGGATTTTTAGGTCGAATGGACACCGATACCACCGCAACAGGACTTGGTTTTCACCCTATCGAATGGCAGCCTTATGTTTTATCCATTCACAGCGGAAAAGTATCGACATGAGCTTCATTCAACTGTATATAGGTAAGGATATTTATTTACAAAGCATTTTTTTTTTTTTTTTGTATTTGTCAAGTTGGGAAGGCATCTGCTTCCGGATGTGTCCTTTATAAGGAGGATAACTGGGTCTTTTAATTCAATTTAGATCACAACTAAGCTTATACATATGTATATTCCAACAGGTGACAAGCCTTACCAGCCTATAAGTCTCTACTTACAGAGATCCTTTAATTGCTAACCAATTCATCCTTTAAATGACACGTTCCTGCCACTTCTGGTAAATAAAGACCCTTTGAAGCTTAAATAAAAGGTCTGTTTTAAACACCTGTTTTATCGTTTAGGTATCTATGGTTCTGGTGGATAAGGGTCGTATAAACAGCCAAAGTCAGCTCTTAGACTGAAGGGCAAATCTATGAACAGCTTGGTGGAGACCCAAAAATGAATTTAATGAGCTTCTCTGTAGGTCATAGCATAGGGCCTAACATAAGACTAGATGGAACTGCAATTTACTTCACGTAAACCTAGCACAGCTATTAGCTTTCATCCGTTGGATATATGTACTTCCGTGTAAATCAGTGATTAGGACGTCCTGTCTTAACTGCTTGCTTCTTATTTGTGAAGATTTAGGAACTGAATTTTTGGTGACAGGAAATCCAGAACCAGAAAATCCAAGCTTTTCTTGAGAACCTCTGTTAGCCAAGGCAAAATATTGTCCGAGGACTTTGGAATTTTCCATCCCATCTCGTAGTTTGAATTCCGTCCTTGTAATAAGACTTTTCGTTGATAGTGAACAACCGAGAAACAAGGTATCCAAAAATGGTTCAAAAAAATTATCACTGAATGACCTTCTTTCGATTTCTTTAGTGCAAACTAAATTTTTTTGAAAATCCTGTTGGAGGAGTTCCTACATGAAGTGTAGGGCACAACCAAAATGGTCGCTGTTGGCCTCTGATCCTAGTTACAGAACTGAAAGAACCGAAAAAGCAACTCTTTCAATGGTCCATTTTCTCAAATCTATGACTTTCCAGAATAAAGCTTAAATCTACTTACTAGAGTTGACTATAGTTCCAAAAGTTTGAGCATTGAACCCTATACTCTTACTTATGTTTATACAACTGAAAGAAAGGGTTTTTCAGTAGGGGCATAACAATTTTGTATTTTAATACGAATGCACTCTTTAATCCTTTTTACTATCTGTTAATGTGAAAACGTTAGTCAAAGCTTACATGTTTTTTATGGTAAAGTTCATGAGGGATCAAATTTTGAGGAGTATTGAAAACTACTACCAAAATTCTGAGTCAGTGGTCGCCACTTTAAGAGCGCATACCCTAGTTTTCGGTCGTAATAATTGCCTCACCAGACAGGCTATACTCCATTCAAAAGAATAGTGAATCTCTCAGTCCACATTTTGGCCAATTTTGTGTAAAGATCTTGGCCTAGACACATAGAAAACTAAGATCAAGATTAAAAACTGAAGCCTCTTCATCATTTGAAGCTTCGAAACTTCTTCTACTGGATTCTGCAAAATTTTGAAGAAAGTCCTGAATTTGATCAAAAAGTCATCATCAGCAATAAAACTCATTTCTGGCTCAATCCCACTGCATGGGCACCAAAAAATTCACATGTACTTCGAGAGACTCCATGGTATTCACAAAAAGTGAGATTTTCGTTGCTGAAAATTATTGTCATTTTACTATCAATGAACCTTGCAATCGTGCCATGTTGGAAGACTATTTGTGGCCAGAATTGAACAGACTTGACGTCAGGGATATATTAAAAGTTCGGCTATCGTGTAATCTGAAGAAATATTCTAGTCGAATGGATTTAAGGCCATTGGACTTCTTTTACGGGGTTGCCTTCAATCATTGGTTTATCCCAACAACCCAGCAAATTATCAAAGTTCCGGCCGATGTCCGTGTAAGACTGGGGGAAAATTGGTTCGAAAAAAACAATCACTCCAAATTTAAATTCAACATGTGTACTATACTTTCAATATTATTCAGCTCGATATTCCAATTATCATGCGTTTTATTCAAATACAGAATTGTTATGTCTTTCCTGAAACACATTTTTCTTCTTTGCTCATTCAGGTGCCGAATAACCGATTGCGTCACATAAGTGTATCCACCTTGTTGCCACCTTGTTGTATCCACGTCTCTTAGGTCCTATTCAAGTAGGGTTATGTAGTAGAGGAACTCTCTTCTTTAGATCACTGCTATTTTTTTCAAAGTTTCACACTCTTGAACTTTTCAACAAATGGTTCAAGACCACGATAATCCAAGATGGAACCCTTCCTTGGCAATTTGTCATGAGATCTACAAATGTCCAGCGACAATATTCCTACCATGTTTGATTGTATACCTCCGCAATGCATGCGGCTCTATGGATCCCTCTTAGATGATAGGTTGAACGAGTCGGAAACGTTTCGTGATTAAGACTTATAGGGTCTGCCAATTGTTGCTGGAAATTCCTCTCATATTGAAGAACCACTCACACCTTTCATTCCGTTCAACAAAAATACGAATCTTACAAGGAACTGTCTGCACTAATCCATGAAATAGAATCATAAAATCTTTGATCATTTTGAATTGGAGCATCCTGTGTTTCAGAACGTTAGCTAAGTGCTTCATCCAAAGTTCAAAAACGGCCCCTTTTACCAATAGAGTTTCTAGACTATCTGTGAAGTTAGCTCTGGTTTATTCAACGTTGCCATTCGTCATTGCAACTCTTCCAAAGTGTGTTGCCTTTTCAAAGAACTCGTACGATTCTTCGATGAAGCCCATTCGTGGCTCAACGGATTCGTTAATAAGCCAATTTTGCCCTAATAAGCTAAAAATTGGCCATTTTTTGCAGGTTTCATGCTGAAGGGGCAGTTGGCCCATATATCTTCTTCAGTGATCCTGCCAACACAGTCACAGTAGCGGACCATATTGAATGACTTCCTCTTTTTCAATATTTTCAGAAATGATTACTTGGAACATAAGTTTGTATTTTCAAATCAAAGTCGGCTTAGATTTCGGCCCTTTCGTGTGATTTGACGCCTTTTCTTTTAGGTTATGCCATTGTATATGCTTGTGTACTTCATATATGTCAACGATGACATTAACAAAGGTAGGCGTGGCTTTTGAAATTCCCTTTAACATCAAAACGCCAAGTATAGCATATACGGAACCAACCTGACTGAATATTGGTCAACAACCAGATGTAATCCCTCCATTCAACCTCCATTAAGGCCATCGACTTACAAAATTGCACAATATATCATTTTACAACATGACAGCAGCGATTTAACCCAAAACTTAATGTGCATTTCCACTGCGCAGCCAGTGGAAATAATTTATGGCTAAATGCTAAGCCGGAATAAATAAATGTCTGCCATTGTTGTAGTGCCACTCAAAATAAAGTATTTTTTTATTTTTTTTTCAAAAACCAAACACAAAAAACAATTTAAATCCAAAAAAAAACATTCATTTTCAGATGTAAACTCCGGAATCTGGTGGGGACAGTGCTGAGCCGTGAGGTGCACGTACGTGGTGGTAAGTAATGCAAACATAGTACAGGCTTGCTCTTAAATTTTTCAAAACAAATTCCAGTAAAATCTCTTGTTGCCCAAATACTTGTAATCCCTACCGGTTTACTTTTTTTTCCCCCAAAAAGTGTGTCATCAGGGAATGCAGAGAACTTTTCTGAATACTCGGTTTGTTTAAAAGTTTAAATTACATCCGGATGATTTCAATGGTATCGGGGATGTGAAAAACTCAAATTCAAAAAAAAAAAAAAAAACAAAACAACGAGCATAACATGTTCAGGCTCGAAACTTTTAATCACATCCCTCCCAGGAGGCGACTGTGACGCCGCCGCCTCACTCCGTTCGTGTCGTCCAAGTTTAACTTCAGCTCCATTTAACATTCGCTCCACAAAATGCCACCGCTTATGTCCTGTCGATGACCCAACAACTAACCTCCCTCTCGACGGGGTTTTATTTGCTCCAACCTAAGTAAATATGGGCGCAAAATTGAGGAAAAGTTCAATCATACGTGAAACAGGATATGGTGGCCGCTTCAATGGGAGGCAACTTGCGGCTAACCAGCATACTCTGGCCAGTGGCTGGGCGGTGGGTTCCAACGACCAACGAAGACAATTTCCTGGGAAAAGTCGAACATGAACATGGGTTTAATAATGCAACCGGCAGTTTATTTGTTTCAATCCAAATTGAGGAAGCGACTCCGCACTCGAGGATCTCCTAAAGCGCGACGTTGATTAGTATGCCTACACTCTTGATGGGCGGCTGGGGGGAAATACTTTAATTAAATTGTTTTACTGGAGTAATTTCATTGCGAAGGATGTAGGAGGAGGAGGGTTGTCTGCAATGTGTGTGTGTGTCAAAACAGGTGATAAATCGGGCAGGATAATTAAATTCCTGTAGTTTATTACACGCACAGAATTTACTCCTTCTCTGGCAGTCCTGCCGGCAAGCAGTTCTTCAGTCCTTCCCCGGCCGCTCGGCTCTGCACAGTAATTGGGTTCGACAGGAATCACTCAAGCGAGAGCTGCGTGTCCTAGCAAAAGTAATTTCAATTAATTTAATGAGAGCATCAGATGGGCGGAACTTAAGTGCGATCTCTTTTGATGGCCGAAGGATGTTGGCCGAAATGAGGTGGAAAAATGCAGAAAAGTGTCTGGCTTATATTGGAAGAGTGGAAAGTGCTATATGAGGGGTTTATTTGATGGCCGTTGTGGTAAAGTACTGTAGGCGCCTTTGACGTTATTTAATTTTCATAGGGACGACGACGCTGAAAGTATTTGCATGGAAAAGGTTCTTTAAATTTAACAGCTGGTGTTTAATTTACTTTTCAGTTACATTTCGAATTTAAACATGGTAATGGTGTAGTTTTTCTGTGAGTGGGTTTTTATTCGACAGTGCTCCCCAAACGTCAGAGTATTCGAACGGGATCAAATGGATTTCAATTGGACGCCATTTTGGTGTATCTGACATATGTCAACTAAGTTATATACTAATTCCGTAATGGAAAAATATCAAAGGGGGCTTCGATCTCATTTATTTAAGTACTCCGTGCTTAAAGGGTCAGAAATACTACGCATACTACGCAGTTTATAAGGACAGAACATGGTGCCAATACTTTCTTGGAGGTTACAGGTAGAATTTAAGCCTTTCAAAAGGAAATGGCTACTTCCTGTGGCAGTCTTTGATTTCTTATAGGTGACACTGAACATGGCATGAACATGGGACGTTGAATCTTGAATACTCTCTTGAATGCAGTATATTAGGTTGACAGTCTGAACGTTGCGTTCAACTGCTACAAATAAGTTGTAGTTTATGAAAGCTAGGTGGCGTTGCTGAAAACTACTACAAGTTTGATTCTTGTCAAGATTTTTCAAAACACTTTGACTTTATGAATAGTAATGGCTGTCAACTGGTTGAGTGTTGTATACATAAATCCAGGTCTGTTTAAGGTTCAATATTAGTTTAATATATCCTGGAATATTTGACAAGCTTTCCTAGTTTGTATACAGTTGATAGGTGAATAGCTTACGCAGAAATGAATTTAAAAAATCACGAGTTCTGATGTATCTGTCTCAAATGCAAGAAGTGGGCGTGGGTAAAATGTTTCATAAAATTTGGGTTTAACCCCTAAGGCAGACAATAGAAACTCGTTCGATCACTGGAAGGATTTGGATTGCTTTGGTATAACAAAGGTCAACAGGCTTACGAAAAGGATAGGAAGTCCCTGAGACAGTCAACAAGTACACAACTCACTTTCTCCATTTTGTGTGAGATATTCGCAGTTCGCTACAGCTTGGAAAGAACTGAGTTCTCATCAAAGGTGCCAATATTTTCAAGATCATATATCTGATTCAAGTATCTTGACAGCCGCTTTAACCTACAAATATGGGTAGCAGTCTAGTACCCTTAGAAGCCTCTCCAGAATAGCCTCCAGAATTTTTCAAGGTTTAATATTGTTGCCACTCACGACTGCTTCCTTTTATTTTTCCTCTGCGGTTTCAACAGACCTACCATGGACATAATGTTTCACCTGGTTCCTCCAAGCAATTGGCGGCTAACGCGGTTGTTCGACTACAACCCTCCTCAGAGACCAATCCTCAATCATTTGTATTTTTAACTTCATCCTAGACGACACCGACTGCATTACGCTTAGAGCATAGGAATTGAGTCACTGGTCCCTCTACTGAGCACATTGTGGTCTTCTTCTACACGGACACCTTTCAGCCCAAGATGAGTGTGTGGGCTGAGATATTTTCTTCGGCAAACTCGATCTGAGCATTTCCTCCCATCTTCCAATTTATTGTGGCATTTTTCAGGCCTGGCTTAAATATAGGCTTAAATATAGTACACTATCTGTCAGAGATATAAGCATTCAACTCAATCAAATCCCTGTAATCGTACCCTTTCACCCAAAAGCCACTTTAAACTCTCCATTGTCTCTCCTGATGAAACATTCATCTATGCTTGGCGGCAGACCACTGAGACATCGTAGGAAGTTAGAAGACTTTCGAGCTCGCCAGATTGGATATGATCCATAGGATCCTGCCAAAATCTGGGAGCCTAGATATAGGCCCCAAATACATGTAAACCAAAAGTGTATAGGAAAATATCTCCATTTGCAATATTTTAAGACAGAGTTGGTGCTCTTGAAGTGATCACAGATCAGCCATGTTAGCCAGCCATGTTCTCACTTAACACTGTATGAGCCTTGTTTCACATGACTTCTGCAGAAGCTGCAGGGATGTATGGCCTCAACAAATGCTTAAGGACATCAATGACTCAAAAAAAAAAACCACTGAAGTCGAAGGAAACTTCTCTGTCGTAAGAAGACACTCAACAGCATTGGCGAAGTAGACCACAAATCAAGTCAACTTTTTAACTATATATCATGACATATTTCATGCAACTTCTAGAGTCAAAAACAAGTTTTCCAAACATTTAACTATTATTTGCAAATCTGCAATAAAAATCAAATAAAAAACATTCAAAGCGAAATTGTCAAATGATTCACGTAAACTTCATTCGAAATGTGCATAACGACCAGCCAGCAATAAATGAAATGAATTGCAAACCACAAAAACTCAACCCAAACCACCACAGGGTGGCACAGAAAATATATATAAAAAAAAAAAAACCAAAAAACAACCATCACGCAAACTTTAATTTGAAAAGTTGTCTTGCACATAACGTCCAGAAAGTCATTCTTTCCATAAATAACCGCTGTGCAGACGGAAGTTCATTTACACCGAAACTAGATAAATAACGGTATACGATGGGTAAGAGTCGAGCAATGACGAGGTCTACAGAAAAAGGATGCCATTTCAAACCTTCATGGAAATTGTCGCTATAGTGGTGATAACGTTGCAACAGACCAACTACAATACAGTAATTCCAAAGGATAACAACAACAACAGCAGCAGCTGTATAGAGAGCGATAGTTTTGCCGTCATTTTTAAAGGACGACAAAGAATCTACAAGAAGCCACCAACACACACACGCAAACTCTATTGCAAAAAAAATAAGCAAACAGAATACATACTAAGACCTCAACAGGATGACTGGCTGTATGGTTGGATGAGCAATCGCAAGTCCTTTTTGTTTTTGTTTTTTGTTTGCATCAGTGAAAAGGATTATTTACACACAGCGGAGAAGAGTTTTTTTTTTTAAATAAAAAGAAAAAAAAAATGGAACGAAATGAACGGAAGAGAATGGCAAAGAAAGTGGTCTCGCAGTGGGAGTACGGTGGGATCCATGATGCAAGAACAAAATTACCTATTCATCAGTCAATGTCATTTGGAGTGGTATGTCGTCCTTTTCCTAACTACTTTGTCCTGTTTTTTTTCCGTTCTTTCCTTCGTTCGCCTTTCATCGTGAAGAATAGAAAAAGATTTTTGAGTTTTTCCTGTCCGTGATGCATTTGTCAGGACTGTGGAGTTGCTGGCTGGCTTCTTGCAAATGATTTCTTCATGATGGTTAACTTTTTAACTTTCAGGAGTTAGACGCAGAGACAGAATAAACGATGAACAGTAGAATTACTTTAAACAATTTATAATTTAAGGATTTTATTAGTTCTTGTGGATTAAGGAATTAGTTGCACTACTTGTATTTGCATTTAATTTAGTCGTCGTTTCAAGAACAAACGAGGAGTAGCTGTGGTGTTCATCTGCTTTTACTAGTTTTTTTCTCAGAATCCCTTGAGCGACAAGAGGATCCCAAATGAGGTTTTCTTTTGTGAAGCCAGGGCAGGTTCAGAGAAAGTGGAGAATAGATTCCTCTACCTCTCTATCTCTGCCGCTTCTGCAAATATCATTTGAATGCATAATCCAAGTCTAATTACGCGGTTTCCTATTAGACAATATCCAGTCATGCCAACTGTCCACCTGAGATTTGATTTGTCGAGAAGATACGGCTTTAGTTAAACGAAGCATGTATCAATTGAAACCCCTAAAGTAGTTTTACCTGGAACCAGGTACTATAGTTCCATGTCCTAGAATATCTCTCAACGAAGTTGCATAGCAAACTGCTCTCTCATCTTTAAGAGAGACGATGGGCAATCTAGAGTAACTTTCGAAGTATTTGAGAAGGATACCAAGGATTCCATAGCTGCTGGGTTATTGCCTATCGGATAGCGGATATCTGGAGTGGATATTACGTTTTTGCTGAGCCAATGAATTCCACCTGGAACACGCTGATTAGGATCCACCTAGCCTCTCTCGGCATAAAATTGAATTGACTTGTCCTCCAGGAAAACTTCTCTAAACCAGAATGTCCTAGAAGGGATAGTTATCTGGGAACAATGTAGTCTCGGTGGTGTGGGTAAAATCTTTACTGAGTCATTGATTTGAGACGAGCAGCTGCACTAGGAGTCATTTGTATACAAAAAATGTCAGATGTCAGGAAATGTTGGGTGAAACAAAATGTCCTGTGCTGCAGCAAACAAGCTAATTGTTGCACTTTGATTAGATGTGTTTCGGTTGGCAGCTGAGGGCAGCCTCTCTCAGTCTGAGAAATAAAACATTTTTGCATCGAAAAATGTAAAAAAAAAAAGTTACGTATACGCCACCGACCCAAACACTCTTCTGTCTTGATACAAGCCATAAACTCTGCGTCTGTGAATCATAAGCATAAACAAGCCGAGGGACAGCCTCGCTGAGTTTGAGAAAAATAGAAAAATTTTGCACCGAAAAATGTATGACAAAATAGGTTACGTATACGTCACCGACTCAAATACTGACCGTACCCTCTCGTTGCTCAATTCAAGGCAGAAATTCTCTTTCTGTGCACATTAAGCGCAAACGAGCTAATCTGCAGCCAAGCATTGTAAACTCCACTCTAAGGCAGACATCGATGGGTAAGTAGCACAGCTTTTTACAGGAATCTTTCCATTTAGGTGCTTGAATATTATCCAGGAACTCTTTCGAAGTCTTAGAACTTCCAAACAAGCTTAAAACCCCCTTTCTAAGGATTATAAACTGCCTACTCCTTGTAGTCTAACCTGTTTGTGGAGACAAAAGCAGTCCGGTTTTTAGCTGGAACTACTTTCTCTTAGGCCTACTCACAACAACATCAAGGATTTTTCATTGGCGACATAACATTTTTGTATTTTGTTACAAACGGACACTTAAATTATTTTATAAATCGGCTAATGTCAAAACATTAGCCAAAGTTTACATTTTTGTTATAATGAAGTAAACAGACGAGCAAATTTACTATTGAATGTGTTTCTGCCAGTGAGACAACGCATCAGTCGAACCGCAGAAATTTCAAGCCAAGTTAAGCGTTAAGATCTTGGGCTACATCCTTTCCAGGCAACTCAGAAACTGAATCGTCTGAATAGTTTAAAGTGGGTTCTGCAAAAGTTTGAAGGAAATCTCGAATTTTACCAAAAAAACATTTTTAAAGATGAAACCAAAAATGAAGGCTTAATGGCTTAATCAGTAAGCAAGTAAGATAGCAGCAAGCCCACTTAAGAGCATTTTGGTTTCCCTTCAAATGCTCTTCCTATTTCATCAGTTAATCGGTGTTTCTGAACTGTTGCCATATTGATATTTCTTGAACCAATTTATTTCCTCTTTTACTGCTTACCTAGATGGCGATTTCAAGCAGCAAGCCTCTTCAATTTAAGCCACCTTTGGCTAACCTAGTTATGCACGCGAAGTTGGCTAAAGCGCTATCCCTCAAGCTTGGACAAAGACATGTCATCCTTAAAACCCATGCTTCTGCTGCACCCTACAGCGAAACATTAATGAGGGTCCTGCCTAGATTTTCCCTAGTATGAAATTGCCTTCTTAGACGAATTGACAGCAGTCACTGCCTGAGGCCCTTACTGCCTCAAAGTGATAGCTGTCCACTGTGACGTTCTGTCAAATCCGTCGAGGATGTGTCTTCCACTGACCTTCTGTCAGAATAATACCAGTGACAACTCGCTGTGTTCTGCCTGTTATGTCAATGTCATCAGTATTCAAGTAATTGCGCTGACTTTTAGAAAATATTACCTCTGATGTTGTTAGCCTTAAAGTTTCGCACAATTTCTTCAAATCTGATATTGAGATAGCCACTTGACAACGCATCACATTGTCTGAATCCGTTTTTGACAGCAAAGGTCTTCGGGAAATTGTTTCCGTCTTTTATGACATTCTACACGAGTTTGCAGGGATGTCAAGGCATGGCTTTGTATAGTTCGCCTCTACGATCTGGACGTCTTAGGATTTCTTCAGAATCTTCCGCAGTATAACTAACCTGGTCTGAAACCACACAAGATTTTGGGATTCACATGGTACCATCGCTACAGGATCTTGTTTTCTTTTCGTATTTTGTTATACAAAGCACTAGGTCTGGAGGAGTCTTTTTGGTCTTTTCCCGGGGTTTGGGTGGTTCCAATCAAAGCAATGCAGCTCAGTTTGAGAGTTCCATCTTGTAGCGCCCTCAAATGATGTTGACATATTTCCTAACCTAGAAAAACTACTCGAAAACTCATATTCTAAATATTTCTTCCACTTTTCTCCTCTTCCAGTTGTTAATCAAAAATACACAGTCCAAGTGCACGATGAATACGTTATGACGGGCAACACAGCAGTCCTCAAATGTCAGGTAAGTGCCGTTGAGTAAATTTCATCCTCTATGATCCTTACTCATAGAATGACATCCCCTATCTGATTCCATTTCCACTAACCCATTACCCAGGCAACTTTAAGTGAAACTCATCAAAATTTATTTTCCCAGGTTCCCAGCTACATGTCGGAGTTTGTCATGGTTACCGCATGGGTACAGGACACCGGAATGCATCTCTATCCCAACACCGACATCGGTGGGAAATACACAGTCCTATCCAATGGTGAATTGTACATAAACAACGCTGGACCAAATGATGCATACAAAAGCTACACATGCCGAACTGTAAATAGACTGACAGGTGAGCTAAGGCGGACCGGGGGTGCTGTCCCATATCCCCAGTTCCACTTTAATACTTAATTTTCTCGAACTGCCAGCGGAGGGGAGAGAATGAGTGAGCTCTAAACCTAGAAATCCTTGCCATTGGAGGTGGAACATGAATGCGAGTCTAGTTGGTTAACGTAAAGTGGTGAAAATGAGAACGTGTCGTTCCCGATGTTGAAAAGTAAACGCTTTTTCTCGGTTTAGGGGCAAGATGTGTCCTACACAATCCTTTACCACGCAGAGCGCATAGTGGTAACCGACACCGCACTATCTTTCCCCAATGAAACCAGGTCATGCATTACTAGGAGACACAAGATGCTGCTTCTGCTAATGGGATGACTCCCAATGGATAGCGTTGTCGTCATCGTCCTCATCGTCCTCATCGTCCTCATCGTCGTTCGGCAGTCACCAGCATTATCGCCATCGACACGCCACTTATGTGCAGTTTTTTGTCCCACTGAAGCGGAACATCCTTGCAGGAAATTCACTTGACTTCTGTTTTCTTCGTTGTCTTGCTCTGTTTGGTTGTAAGGATTGCCGCCATCGCCAAGTCATAATTTATCTATCTTTTCGTGAGTGTATCCGTGCGATATAATTAAATGCATGAATGAGTACTCAATGGGCGGTTGCGGTTACGACCAGGCACTCTGACGTACGTGGCTCACAATTTGTATCATTTAGTTGCAAAGTAAGAGGAATTTGTGTTCGTGCATAAGCAGATGAAGTTGGATGGAGGGTTGTTTGGATGCCAGGATCTAGGCCAATCGATTTAATTCAATGCACTGAACGGTTTTTATTTGACAACTTTTCTCACTCCTGCTCCAATGGAAGTTGACTTTTAGGGACTTTGTATGAGCGGAAGTCAAAGTGTGCTCTCTAGATCGGGTGGTCTTTCCTTTGGACGGAGCCAACAAAAGGCTGCTGGTGCACTTAGACTAAGATTGCTTATTTTGTAGTGAGGTTTGCCATGAATTGAATATTCCCTCTTTGGCGTCGTAGAGTTAATGGGAGTCTTTTGTGTGTGGATGGAGTCAAAGCAGATTTGGGTAAATGATTAACGTGTTGTAATGGAATGCTGTAAGGGGCTGCTAGTGGAGTGAATTTGTTTAGCTGTCTGTTGTGTATTCAGTGACATCTGCGTTCTTGTGTCCACAAAAGAGGTACTTCCTGGTTCCGGGAGTGTTTCCTTTTACCTGGCTGCTCGAGATCTCAGTGATTGAATTTTGAACTTTTTTTGCATGACTTCAGCCGGTTTCTGATTCTGATAAACAGATAGACCTCAAAAGGCTTTCAGGGCTAAAAAAAAAGACGCAGACTATAAAATCTGATGAGTTTGTCTATAAATCCGGGAGCAGGAGGGTTCGGCAACTCGGATTCAGAGCAATCTATTAAAGCATTTATATGAGAAGAAGTTGATTAGGCACTGTTGAGTGAAGTCCAAAGGAGTGGCATTGGTTTTAATCCTCGAAACTGGAGCGAACCTAGAAGCCTTTAGTCGTTTGTTTCATTAGACGGATTAAGTTGCACACCATTAGGAGTTAGTGTCTGGAAGTCGTAGCTCCTTCTCTATGCGGACTGTGTGATGAGTCAACTTTTAGTCCTACTGCTTATCACCACTTCTGTATTATTCTTTGCATGGAGCATATCTATCTGCTTGTCGGCAGGGATTCAATCAGAGTACCTACATATTTTATGTCCTATTCCCTTCATCACCGGATTCTTTATGTCAGTATAGGCCATCTGATGGAATCATTCGAAAATACTCCTTGTGTGCCTGTTGGAAGTATATGTATACGATCTTTCAAAACATAGATCAAATCCAACTTGATCGAGTACGCTCCTTGGCCATATAGACTTCCAATAGTAGCATCACAACTGACTCTGTGAATTCAATGGTTTCCATCGCAGAATGCGAGTTTTCCTTGCAGATGACCCATGCAAGGACTGCGTCAGAATATACAAGGAATTCACCAAGAATCTAAATCAATCCATTGAAACTATCAACAATGCCCACAGCTTCTGTCCAATGAATAACCCAAACCCTCCATCATTCAAAGATAGGATGGGTTTTAAGCAGGTTCCACTCTCAAGGATATGCAGACAGTTCTGTTCATCAGTATGAAACAGAAAATATCTTTGACGTAGAGATTCCACCTTCACAAGGAAGAACTCAATGCGATGTTATCTCTCCTCTATGACTTAGGGCTATTAATAAAATTCTGTCAAGACTCGACCGAAACGAAGTCAAAAGTAGTCACGTATGTGAACTTCCTATTGGCGGGAGTTTGCTATGAAATCCTAGAACGTTCTCTGGAGAAGCAAATCTACATTGTTGTGGGCTGAGTGTCAATGCAACTAAATTGGTTCTTTTACTATGATTTCCCATTACCAAACCTTAGGAAAGACTCCATTGAAGACTTCCCATCGAGGATGCACTAGAAATATGTGAGGTTATACATATGGTTGCCCTGTTTCCAAAGACGGCTTCATATCTATCCAAAATATGATCACAGTCCTAGTATCGAATGTGACACCATCGAAACTTGTTGAAATAGTACAGAGATGAACTTATTTCATTAGGATATGATGACTCTCCTCCTCAGACGCGATTCAGCAATCGACAAGTCAAAGTGTGTCCCCTTTCCATTGCGACGTGTCAAAGGAAAAATCCCTTCGCATTTTCTATTAGATGCTAACGCAAGTTAACACGGGTTTCGAAATTTTGGCCCAGCCACTGCAACTAGTCCACAATACAAAATCTACAAGAGAGGACTCGTAGATACTGCAAGAATCCTGCAGGTTCAGACCAGGCATATCATTAAACGCAAGTGCCAAATTGCTGTCTGTTTCCCAATTGGACCGCAGACTATCCATTCGTAGCGATACCAATAGCTTTTACTCAGCGGCAGTTCCTTTCGACGTCAATTGTACCCAAGTCGTCGGGACCAAGTATAGGCCTTGCAACTGCTATGGAAGTACCTTGGAACCTTGTCGTTTAAGCATATCGGCAACTTCCTACTTAACGCAAACTTTTCTCATTCCCTACCACTTGTTTCTCACAAAACAACTCCACTTAAGGACCACGTCAGAAGATTGTGGCAAAAAAAGAAAAGTTCTTCTATCCTAGAGACACAAATCACCAATTATCCCTGCCGTCCAGTCCATAACTTTTTATTACTAGGACACGCAGTGATTTACACTACTATTCCTAAAAACTCCGCAAAACATCTATAACTCCTTAATGCGAACATACTGCCAGCCTGGTCCTGGATAACCCCCTCCACCGTCGAAGCAAACCCCAAATGATTTATCATCATTTAACGCGCGCAGTTGCCTCACTCGGATTCCCGTAATTAAATAGAGAAAAGCCATATTTAGGGGGCGTGTGGCAGGCTGTATGTGCATGGGTGTGAGGAACAAAACATTTGTCCCTATACCACTCCAACAGGAGGCCATTTATCCTAACTCCCCGTGCCGTGGTGTAATCGAGTGCAAGGCATTAATATTTGCACATGAAATCTCAGAGCATAATTTGGCGAACGAAGGACTCTCTCACCCCTCTGCTGGTGGGTGAATGCCGCCCCAGATACATTGCAGGCAGCTATTAATTTGTATTCCATTCAAGGATCATTAATGTTCTCTCTCTCTCCCCCTATTCGCATCTATGGGTAATAAATTAAGTGTGGGTTGCACTCCGTTTGTGTATTATTCTGATGATCATCCACCTGCAACCGTTTAATACGGTTTCAATAATCCTTGCTATTATTTCTCTTAACTCCCTCTTTTCATGTGTGTGTGTAACCGTATATACAATTCTCATCCTAATGCAGGCGAAATTCAAATATCAACATATCCAGGACGAATCATTGTAACGGAGCCCAAGGGTATGGTACAGCCAAGGATAAATGTGGAGAAGCATTCAATGAGGCATGTTGTACTTAATGGGCAGACAACGTTGCCGTGTATAGCCCAAGGACATCCAGTGCCAACGTATAGGTGAGTTTAACTGCTTGAGTTTGAATTACCTTTTTCTATAAATGCAATTTCTCGGTGTGGAGTTTTCTTTCGTCCTTCTACTTCTACTTCAACTTCAGGTTCCCTTTTATTTTTTCTTTAATTTCATTTTTTTTCTTTATTCGCTTACTCATGTATAACTGCAGGGTAGAGTGTAGGCTGGTAGACGAAGTCGATGGAAGGTATTGAACCGAGTAAAGACATGAACATGTGGAACTTGTTTGTGATTTATGTGAAGCTTTTAGGATGTTACTGGATGCTGTGATGCAATTTAGGACGTGTCTAGTCTGACGAGTCGACTACGTTCAACATGGAAGGAACACGCGCTTTGAATCTCCAGTGTATATCGTTAGATTCAACTATATACTCGACTACATGTGAAGAACTTCGAGAAGAGTTAATGTAGTGTTCGTGCCTAAAACTCCCTCAGATGCAAAGACCTTCAAGCCTATCACTCTTACCTCAGTGTCCTTAAGGTTTTCCGTACATCAGACATTAGTCATGTTGTCATTCGCATAGCAATCGGGACAATCAACAGAATGAGCCTTGCCTCATCGCCGTAGATTTCTGCAATCAGAACAACCCTTCAAAGGCTCAGAAAATGGCCTTTTTGTGGTTTTCAAATCAACCTGGAAGGGATACAGTTCATAAGGAAATGCATGTCCATGAATGATGTCCAAGATATCTAGACAAAATACTTAACTGAAAATTTGACGTAGGTACAGGCCCTGCAAGGGCAAGAAAACCACGGAGAAAATGCTGGATATGAAATATAGAAGCAGTGCTGTATATGCCCTTGCATATTTTGCCACAAGATTTACAAATAAAATTACAAACAGTGACAGTACTCACTAACAAATGGGGGCTTGAAGCCAATTCTGCAGGACATTGCTTCATTCTTACGGAATCTCTTCCTAACATCTATCTGACAAAATTAAGTAATGTACCTTGGGAGACAGAATTGGCAAAGAAAAGCAATCTTGATCGAACACATTTGGTTGGCAGACCCAACTTCCTCTAAATTGTAAAAAAAAAAACAAAAATGCTTTTCCAAGTGCTTAAGTCTACACCGGCCTAGACTCTGTCATTCACAGAGTAGATGTGTGATGTCCTCCGAAACGTGAAGCTCAATCAAATTCATGTCTCATGGCATGAAATTCAGAAGAGGTAAAGGTCCAAGCCATTATGGTTTGTTTCATGATTTCCCCAGATTTCCTCCAATCTTAGATAAGCCACAAGCCCTTCAACCTATGTCCTTCTAAGTTGCATTATATTGATGAACCTTTCAAGAATAATCTTCTTAGCCACACAGATCGGTGATTTTATAAGTTTAACTGTGTTGCTGTGTAGAAGCTCTGATCCCATTCGTTCCCTTCAATATCGCAGTGTCCAGATCCCGAGTACAATCTGACACGATTCTGCGTACATAATCCTCTGCGCACTGTGTGGCAATTCCTGACTGATTCAGATTGAATGATGTTGAATTCCAGTTTGACTATCAATACAGATAACGAGATTCATGTCAAATATTGATATCATATCTAGCTTTGAGCACAGGTTTTGGAACCGTCCGAGTACATTGCCATCTCGTTTTGTCGAAAGACAGTTTTACTCTGGCAATTCTTATCCTCAGAGTACATTACTTCGAGTGGTGTACTGAAGTCTAGTGTACCAAGGATGTCATCCGATCCATCAAGGATTTTGGAAAGTGATTCTCAAAGAATGTTCCACACCATCGGACTTGAAGAACCGTACATTAGTGAGACGAAATGCACTATTACCTGCCTGTAGGTTAAGTCCAGGACAAGTAGTCCAACATACAGATAGGCAAAGCATCGACAATGGCATTGGTTGTGGCTTTCAGCGCACAAAATCCCCATATGTAAGGTTGGTCCTGACTATCATTATGTACATATACCCAGTGCATCATTGCAGGATAAGAGCCCCACTTTCTTTTTCTCCTCCCTTCTTTTCCAATTAAGAGAACTTCTTGTATTTACACTCTTAGATCCTTGATCCCTGCTTCAGGCCTTAGTGTGCAGGGCAAGTAGACTGCAACATAGTGCTGTTATCCAAGAACCTTATAACCTCATAAGCTTAGATTTCCTTTGAATAGCAGAAGTCGTTATTGTGGCTGCCCGACTGTCGAGAGCAAAAATAATACTTCAACGGGCGGCTACGGTCACTGATAGGACCTCTGCTTCGAAAACACTACTATGCTTCGGGAGGCTAACTGATAGGATATGCCAGATTAATAAGTTGCCTGAGCCTACACCTACATCCATCGTTGAAACATTTATCTACTTTTCAATTGTTCTCTCCTTGGCAAACAGCTGCTCTCTTTTTGATTCTCATAAAATCGAGGTACTATGCCACATAATTCTAGATAACCCGTAGTCATTTCTTTCCAACTGTCTAACTGACTTATTCTTAGGGCACTAATAGTTACTGATGGCTGAACGAAGATAAAGCCCCGAAGTCCTTATGGGGCTTTAAGCCATTCTGTCACTATACCATACAGGACAACCATATGTCAAAAAGGAACTACATACAAGATATGGTATAGAGCTAAGCCTTGAAGGAGTCGATAGATGGTAGTCCAGCTTCTACCAACCAATCCCAGTTCATATATAACTTCTATCCACTCCAGTGTACAAAAAACGATCCATTTATGTGAATTTAAATAACTAAAACAAACATTAAGTCAAAAATTGTTTCGCCAACAGTTGCCTAAATTTTAATGTAGAAGTTCCTCGCTCTCGACTCCATGTCCTTCATGCAATCCAAATGCTCATGAATAATAATTCCAGTAAACTTTGTTAACTAATTTTGTATGCCAGAGTCTATGTATGTATACGTACCTACTATATGGATGTACATCCCCGATGAAGGACTCTATAACCAAGTCTTTCGAGTGGAATTTTTCGTGGTAAACTTTACGTGGACCACGAGACATGGCATGCAATTAATAAATTATACAAAAGGTTGTCCTTCCACTGAACGAACGGCGCACATCATGGAATAGAGTACACATCCTTTTCTATTCTTATCAACATTATAATTATATGCTCCTCTTTTGTTTTGTGCTAGAGTTGTTGTTTGTGTTGTCCTTTCGACCTAGTTTACAAAAAATAAAAAACAGGATATGACCCAAACAAACCCTTACTCCTGCACATAACATTTATATTCCAAATCCTAAATACTGTGTACAAACAGAAGAGAAAACAAAAAGGATTCGCATAAACAAGCAAGCACCGGAAGGAACGGAGCCAGGAAGGAGAATGAATAATAACAGAAAAATGAAATAAAAATTTACAAGAAACTAGGAAGGTCCTTACTGCTCGATTTATTATTCAAACAAATTTGTAGAGTATGTGTCGTATGTTTCCAAGGATTATTATCTGTAAACTGTTACACGACACATAAGAGCCATTACACTGGATGATTTGCTACTAGATCCTTTTTCCTTTGGCAGGTGGTTCAAAGAAGAGAACGAACAACTACTGCCACTACAACTAAGCGATCGGATAACAATGATATCAGCTGGCTTGCTGAAAATTACTAAGGTAACCTCATCCTGAGGATAGTACAATTTTTTTTTTCTAATTGCTGCCTCTTTTCAGGCCCGTCTCGAGGACAGTGGCAAATATCTATGCTGGGTGAACAATACTGCTGGCGAGGAAACCATCCAAGTGTCACTCACTGTCACAGGTATTCAATGAAATTTAATTAAATAAAGGATATACTGACTAGTGGACAGGCACTATCTAACGATAACCTCATCTTCACTCAATGTCCTTGTGCCCTGAATTCCTTCACACAACCAACCCAACCCAACCCCAATCCAAACCCACTGTCATTATCAATGTTTACCCATTGAGAAGAGTATCCTAATAAAATTTGACTTTACCTAGTTTGGAGAAACTACAAAAAATGGAGAAAAAGAAAAGGATAACGATTTTCTTTCCTCTTTCAGCGCCATTAACCGCTCATCTGCAGCCGCAGGTGCAGACAGTCGACGTGGACAAGGACGCACAGTTTCAGTGCATCGTATCTGGACATCCTGTGCATGACATTAATTGGTTACATGATGGAAAACCAATTCTAAGAGATAATCGAGTTGAGGTACGTACCATACACACAGACACACACACACACACAAAGTCCTTGCGAAAGGACGAAACACAAAGTATCGTTGATAAGTGAATTTCATGGTGAATGTGGGTTTGTTGCATCAACGGGTACGAGTGTCGTCGGGGTGAAGCTCTGATGTTTACCTCTTAACCCATCCAGCATGCATAGTAAAAGAATTAGAACAGGATAATTTGGTTTTACCCGACATTGTGGGTCGGGGGAGGCACTTAATAAGATTTAAAATAATGATGGATGCTGTGCCGCTATGGGAAATTTATGTTTTGAGGTGAAGAAGGTTTTGACCCACATTCGCGAGCGCGGGATTTCATTTTCCATTTTATGCAGCGAATGGATGGGATTCTGTTGAATGGGATTGCTGAAGTGATGAAGTGATGAAACGCTGAAGTGAATTTTGTTTTTTTCTCTTTTTTTTTTTTGCAGATACTCACCGATCCACCAAGACTGATTATAAAAAAGGTGACTAAGGACGATCCGGGAATGTATCAGTGTTTTGTGTCAAACGAATGGGAGCAAATACAATCAACGGCGGAATTGCAGTTGGGAGGTGAGTTCTTCACTGAAGGTTGTCAGTATTTCAAAATGCAGGTCAGACCTGAAGCTGGTCATCCAGGAAGAGGTGTCATTTTAAGTTTCCATCGAAGAACGTTTCGTAAAGTTCGTACTACTTTTATTCGGTATCAGGAGCCCCCTCGCATAGTTATAGTGAATATAATCCACAAATTTGAACGCCTCAGGCAGGCTATCAGCTGGAAATATCGCACCTATACCTGAGGGTGTGATTGAAGACCCAGGCCTGTCCATTTCGAGGCGATCACAGTAAGTGGATCTATCTCTAACTACTTTGGATCAACCTTTGCATTAAGATCTTGGCATACATATGTGTCCATAAGTTCCAGTTGACAGAAGAACTGAACCCAGGACAACGTTCGTTTTCTACAGGATGGGGCCACATGCCACACAGCTGGTGCAACGATAGGACTATTGCGTGACAAATTTCCTGGACCTAGGATGACTTTCAATGACTCCCGAGATCGTTGGGCCAGTGTTAATGATTCAATCAAGTTCGTATGTGCCTGGGATGCACGCAGTTAGAATATCTGGTCTGAGTTGCGCCACGAAAAGGCAGATTCAGGATGTGCATCCAGGTTCGGTGGCGTATACGTAACCAATTTTTTTATACTTTTCTGGGTTGAAAAATGTTCACGTGGCGAGGCCTCATTGTTTAAATTCGTGCACTTGACCCAAAACGCCACAAAAGAGGAGATATGTGATCCTTTTGCATTTGCGTCGAATCGAGAGACTTTTTCCATCCTGGACCTTGGTACTCCGCATTGCTTCTGAATTCCCAAATAGAGGGCAACTGAGTACACCAAAGGCAAAATCATGCGATTTGGGTTTTTAGGTTGTTTTTTTCGTCCACTGGACCCATTTCTCTTTCCATTACACATGACGAGGCATCAGGTTAGATCGTATGTGCCCATGATCCACAGAATCAGAATATCCGACCTGCATTGTGCCACGAAAAAGTAGATTCGGAATTTACGTGTCTGCTTCGGTGTCGTATACGTAACCAATTTTTTCATAAATTTTTCGTTGAAAAAATCATTTTTTTCTAAGGCGGGTACGCGTCCTAAAAGTCATTCCCTCACCCTTTTATAGCAATCTCATCGGAAATCTCTTCTCCTGCTATCCTAGTGAGACCTGCGGTGCACACAAAGGTCAGCCTTCTGGCCAAATTCAAAGACTTCGTGGCTATTTTTTGGCTACAGTCACAGATACTCCCATTTGATACTTAAAATTCTCTGTTTGATGCTATAGAGGCATACTCGCTTAATGATTAGCCTGTTGTCATCGATCTACGCGAAGACACCAGCATTATCAGGGAAGCTTCAACTACCGAACAGTCCGAACAAGTCCTGTAGCAGTCGAAGTTCAGGTGTCATATCTATGGAATCGAAATTCCATTGCGGATCATACTTAGGTGGCGCTACAGTTCGGGGTGAACCTGGGCCTCAACCAACAAGCCTCTCTAGTTAGACCGGTCCTTAGCTAACTGCCGCCAGTTGCACACTCCAAGTCGGTTGAGGTCCCCTTCTACCACCTCGCGCTCCACCTAAGGCGAGGTCTTCCTCCACTGCGTTGTCCCTCCGGGTTTGATTCGAAGATTCTACGGGACGGAGCATTAGTGTCCATTCGCTCTTCAGGTCCTAGCCATCTTAAACGACTGATGCGCATTTTTCTGACCAGGGTGATGTTGCTGTACAGCTCGTATAGTTCGTCGTTGAATCTTCTCCTCCAAAGCCCATCAACGCAAACGGGACTGAAAATTAGAAGAAGAATCTTTCTCTCAAAGCGACTGAGGATCTCTTCATCCGCTTTAGATGGAGTCCATGCTTCAGCACCATAAAGTAGGACTGGGATGATCAGGGTCTTATAGAGAGTCTCCTTGGTTCCTTAGCATAGGGCTTTGCTACTCAATTCCCTTCTTAGCCCAAAGAAACAGCGATTGGCAAGAGTTATTCTTGGTCTTATTTCTGCTGAGGTGTTATTTTCACAGGTTATAGCAGCGACGAGGTAGACGAAGTCCCTTACTACCTTAAAGTTGTAACTGTCGATTGTGACGATTGTGGCGTTCTGTCCAATGATCATACTGTGCGGATCATACCAAAAGATAATTCTGATAGTACAGCCCATACACTCCAAGCACACCGGGAAATGCTGTCATACCACCAGGACAGGCTTAGGTACAGTTTTATCAAAGTCGTATAGATCCAAAGGACCTTTCTCGGTGATAAACTCCATGTCTTGTCGCAAAACTAGGAGAAAATTCGACATTAAACCAGGATCGTACCTATAAAAGTTACTGCTTTTGTTCTCATACACCCATCTCCACCATTTCCAAACAGTCTTCCTGTACATATCTACGCCTTTCGCAATAATTAAAACTTTTATCTCATGTCCTTTCATGTTTTGAGTCACATTCATTTCATACACTTGCACATACATGTACATACATATGTATTACGAAGGAGAAACTAAAATTCAATGAAAATTCTCTAACAACCACAAAACAAAAACAATTACGATTCGAAATTTTCGGAATTTCCAAAATATGTATACCTTACCTTATGGGTAGCAGACACACTCTATAAAACTCCTCATTCCGCAGCCTCACATCCGTTTCCCTATCGCACTCTGTCAGGACTTTTAATTAAGTTTAATAAAACAATTTTCAAAATTGCCTGCAGTCTACAGTTCGTATAACAGTACATTCAAATAATTTCAAATAATGTACACATGCAGATAGAAAATAAAAAGAAATAAAACAGGATACAGTCAGTCAGTCTATTTTATTATTACTTAGCCGCAAGGACTCTGCAATGAGAGAAATCATTTTGAAAATGAAAAATTACTCGTCCTCGCTATTGTCCCCGCTAATAAAATTCACCATCACCATCACCACCGCCACCACCACCCTAAACAAATTTCCTCCAACAGGATATCAAAAGAAACATTAAAAGAAAAAAGGACCTACACCCCTGCCTGCCATGCTGCAATGAAATTGCAATTTGTTAGGACATTCTAACGACCGACCCTGTGTGTCTGTATGACGATAGCCACAATTAGGAGTCAAAGCGGATCGATAGGAAACCGACATAAGACGTTTTATGGGGCAATCACGAAGGATATTTCCTTTTCTTCTATCTGAAAGGATAACAAAAAAAAAAAACAAACAAATATCCTTTTAACTGGAGACAAACCAATAGAGAGAGAGAGAGAAAAAAAATGTACAAGTGTGTTGAATTCTCATTTCAGATGCCTCACCGGAACTGCTTTATTGGTTTTCAGAGCAAACGCTGCAACCGGGACCGACGGTCTCGTTGAAATGCGTGGCAACGGGGAATCCACTTCCTCAATTTACATGGTCCCTGGACGGATTTCCGGTAAATATAAAACTATTTTCTATAATGTAAATCAATTTTCACAGCCATCGAGGCTGTTCTGCACGTGTTAGATGGACATTTTTGCAAAACCTCTGACTTTAATGGCGAATTTCCGGTGTTTTTTTTTCTTCCTTTTTTTTTTTTTTTTGTTGCTTTATGCGATGAAATTATTTCCGGACACATCATCATACTCCGGCCCCCCCGTAACGTTGGATTTTGGATTCGACAATTATTATCCTGCTGATATTGCTGCCGCGCGCCACACTGTTGTTGATGTGTTATGGTCAATGGAATGGATGGGGCGTACCACCCGCATATTGGACGGACCACTTGTTGAACAAATGAAATGTAACACAGATACCGGACAATTCGAGGTTCCTTGTTGGGCAATATGTAACGATACATGACGATGTCATTAGTCATGTCAATGTGTCAAATGTCAAGGAGGAGGATGGTGGCGAATATTCATGCACGGCACAGAACGCCATTGGCAAGTAAGTAGAGAAGGATTTGGATTTTCTTTTTTTTTTTACGTAGTTTAACATATATTGTTGATTTTGGTCCCCTTTTTTGTGGAGAATTAGAATTCGCTCTATATAGAGTCACTGTTGTGCTGATTTTTCACATCTTTCACACAAAGATATAGTTTGCAACAGGCTGTCAATCTAATGGATCTCTTAGAAGTTTACAAGCGATGACTGGAAAACTCTTCCCATGGGACTGCAATTACTCCTTAGTCGAGATCCTGTGAGGGAGAACCGTGGAAAGAGGATTTAATAGTTCTTGTACAGTACCTACGCAGAATCTTCCAATTACTGAAGCAGAGCAGATATTTAATATGTTCTTCAGTGTGATGCCATGTCTGCACACAAGAATGTTGAATGGAAAAAAATATGTCCTTACACCCCTTATGCGTCTATAAAGAGTGTCTTGGAACTTCAAAGCTCGAATTGGTAGTTCAACCACTGAGCCACGCTTTTGTCGTCGCGTTCCCTAAACTCTGTAGCAGATAGGACAGGACAGTCACAAAGCTGGTCTGAGACGGGTTCAATTTCTCCTCATCTCTGCGGTTTTTGCAATAATCGTTGTGTAGTACACCGAGGTCCTCCGCATGGATACCAATGACACTGTGTTCAGTATTATGCCAGAGAGTACCAGTGTGTTTTATCGACTAGACTTCGCTAAAGAAACAGACCACTCCTTGTTAAGGAGCATCCTGGCCATTACACATGTGTCTAGATGAGTCCATTATCGATTTGTTCGACCAATGACTTAATTTTCATTTTTTTTTAAGGAGCATGTTGTGATTGCAACTAAGTTAAGCCTCTCTTCTTTCGAACTCAGGAGCCCTGTCCTTGTACCCAGCAATATATCACTTTATTGGCTCTGGATATACTTTTCAGGAGTAATTTGCAAGTGCCCACAAGCCAAGAGCCTTAAAGGCTGTTCGACTGTCTACCTGGACAGATACTATTTGACCACAACTGTGATTTTGACTTGGAAAACAATAAAATCATCATTTATTCTAAAGGATGGGTCTAAGTGCCGATGTTCATCTTAGAATTGTTAGTATAAAAGGTCAATTCCTTTTCATTGTGTACTCTAAAGTGTTTCCAGTAGGACTTATCCGGAATTCCACCAGACTGCTGCAGTACTGGTGCAGCAGAATGAGACTTAGCATGGTCTCCTTGACCACTGTCGGTGTTATTCGTAGAGATCCCATGATACCGATCCAAGCCCCCCTCTGTATTTTTATAGAAACCTCATTTTACTTTTTGAGTCACTTCCACCAAACTATTGAATTATAAGGACGAATGGGGATCACAACTGTCGTGTGTAGTATACCATGGCGGGTTTGAAACTTCACAAAATGCTAAACGCTTTTTTACAGAGGTAGTCCTGTAAGGCTGCGCTTGCTTTCATAATCGGCCAGACATCACCCCGATCTGGAGAGTCCCAGTCACACTCCACTTATAGTGGCAGGGCTAAAGGAAGGTATCAATCTGTTCCTACTGCAAAAGCACTACGATTTCGATTATTCAACTCCCAGTTCTTTGCTCCCAGCCCAGCCATACACTAGTTGCAAACAAGATTGAGCCTTTCACTAAGAAATGTCTTACCAAGATTCCGTTCACCACGAGAAGTCCTTTTAGATAAGAGAGGGCTCCGTCTTGTGGCATTTCTTTGCTCAGTTCCTCTTCAGTGATCTAAGGCATTTCAATTCGCATTCCATACGGCTCTTGCGGATTCTGGTACTTTTAATGATTGCAAATCAATTGAACAAAACTTTGAGGATATTTATAGAGAGGTCCCACTCTCAGTTCTAACTTCCAGTTCACATTACTCAGATATCACCCCCAAACGGATGTGTGTGGGAAAAACTCAATCAACATTCACCCAGTTGGCAGGATATCGTTCGACTCTTGAAGTTCTTCAAATTCAAATCACAACTGAAAACTGTCATAAACATTCGTCGCATTACTTCCGCCAACTTTAACCCTCTGCGCACACATACATATCACTTGCCATCCTTTATCCTTTCCCCCTCTACCCCCCCTGAAAAAAAAAAATTACCGCAATTGATATCAATCACACTTCATAAAACACGAATCCTAAAAAGCAATCACAAAAAAACACCACAAAAGCAAGAAAGACCAAACTAAACGAAAATGGCTTCACCGCTAAATGGAGTGTCAAAATATGTCCTTACGACTATGTGTACATGTATGTACATACTATCCTTGGAAGTTTATTTTTTATTTCGATGCGTCTTGCTGGGTTTGGTGTTTTTACTTGTTGTCTCTTGTTTTTTTTTTTTGGTTTTAACAATATTTTTGTATCTTTTACTTCCAGAGTATCGCACAGTGCTAAAGTAAACATTTACGGTCTTCCATATATTCGGGAAATGCCAAAAATAACTGGAATATCGGGAAGCGATTTGATAGTTAAATGTCCTGTCGCTGGATACCCAATCGACAAGATTCACTGGGAAAGGGGTGAGTCTCTAGCTTTTATTATTTCTCCTTTTTTTTTTTTTTTGAAGGAAGAGTAGGTACACAGACAAAAGGCAAACACAGAGAAAAGAATCCTTTATGCTCACATGAGCAGAATTCCTTCCTCCTTCGTAGTTATACCAAAGGACACACACAATTTTAATATTTTTTTTTTTGATTCTTCTTTATGCGCATAGTTTCACTTTTTGTTATGACATTTGCTCTGTCTTTTGTTTAATTTCAACAAATGTTTCACATATCTCTTAGAGGGGTGGTCAGGACATACATGCATACAGAGATATCCTTGTCTTATTGACATGCCTAGAAATGTATGTTTTTTTTTTGTTTAATTAATTCCTTTGCTAGGAACAATTGTACTTGCTTTCATTAATTATGATTTTGCAGAGTAAATTTTTTTTTAATTATAGTGGAGCGTAGGAGGAATGTGTTTTTTTATTGTTTTAAGGATCCTGCTGCATGTGCTATGGGCATTTACAGAGGAGACTAAAACTTGACGGTCACCTGTAAAAAGATGTATAGATGTAAAGTCTAAGCATATGATTGGATAATTGTGCTGATTCTAGATTACACTTGACCTCAGAAGACACTCACCTTTGTAGTGAAATACACGCAGACTGATCCATCTGCAGAGACTGTAGGACTAGGTTAGGAGTTATCGCAGATTAAAATGCAATTCCGTCAGCCTGAGCTTCTATGGTTCAAATTGAAGCCTTAGTTGTTACCTGTTGGCTTTCTGGATTCTTACAACCGAAGTAACCAGAAACCTCTCTACTGATTCTATGAAATGGAATTCATTAAACTGTATTCCCAGGACACCCTTAACTCAAACAAAGTGACCACAGCCTTAACAAGGCTGCTCTCTCTTTAAAGACAAAGTTCGGCTTCTGTGCCTTGATAGAGGTTGAAATGATTCTGTTGAAAATAAATATCGTTGAAGCTCTGTATATCGGCGTTGATGTTGATGACGCAAGTTCCTAGTCTTAGAAAAGAATGTTGACTTCTTTTTAACTTATTGTGATGCCTAAAAATTGTCTTTAAAAATCCTACAAGGAAGAGCACTAGGAAGGAGCAGTGCGACGATTAAAGAACTCTCGTTCGACAGAATATGTATATACTCTTCAAAAGCTTCAAGGTTGCGAGACCTCTCCAACTACCTAATGACTTTTGATCTCACTTTTTGTAGATCAAAAATCACCTCAGGGTCATCCGCTTCTTCAGACAATTTGCGACTGTGGTTGACGTCAAAAAACTCGGATGGATCCCAACGTTGTCCAAACTATCAATCTATTCTCCTTCTTATTGAAAACTGTGGAGCGGTTGGTTTTCAAATTAAAGGCAACAACAGACACACTTGTAAATCTGAAAGTAGATACTGCGCTCGAAATGTTGGTTAACCTGGAAGACTTGTTAACAACCGATTCACCTCCAGAAGATGTCTCATCCTCTTCTCTCTGAAGTCTATCAGAAATAAGCTACTGGTCCAGAGATCATTATTACAAAAGGATAGATACTCTTAGGCAAGCCTCCAAAGGCACAGTTTAGGAGCTAAACCTCAAAAAATGTATATATGGCTAGAGACCTCACGTTTGATACTTCGTTCTCATGAAAACATAATTTGCACTTGGCTTAGAGTTTCGAAGGACCATGGATCCAAAATGGATGAAGATATTAATACTGGCGTCTGCTACGAGTCTCGGAATATAAATTGGTCATTCAAGCTGAAGTCACTGCAATAGAACAAGCTGCTCACATGAATTGAGAGCTACAGTCAGCTTTGGTAAGGTCCAAACTCGCTAACAAAAAGTGGATAAATTAACCAGGACAGGATCAGATCTAAGCTTTTCGCAGGTCCTTCCTCAGGCTTAGCACTATGAATAGGAAACAGAAAATAGACGTCGAATCCTGCGAGATGGCTAAAAGGCGGTCGATTACATAAAACATATGCACGTGCTACATCCAAATCGTTAAAAGGAAAAAGAGGCCTGAAGATCTTATGAAACTTCGTAGCTGACCCTCCTCATTGGTATCCTCACACGCTAAAACTCAATGGCAGTCGAATCTAGAAGAATGGAAACCAGCATCACATCACCACATTCCCAAACCTATCTATGTACCTATCTGGTCACGGGGGTACCCGGATAGCTGTTGGTATCGTGAGAGCATACAGAACATACATATATGTGCTTGTCCAGTATTAGCCATCAAAATGAAATACTCTTTTGGGAGAGGTGATGTGAACAAACTCCCGAGATTCATACATGTATCTGGGAAGTTTAGTTCAGCTATCCAAGATTGGAATTAGCGTCTTTTAATACTTATAATTGGACACAATAGACCTTCAGCTAGTCTTAAGGAGTCGTTGACAATTTCTGTCAAGAAAGGTAGCAATTTATCTAACCGAACCTTCCACCTCCTTCTAGATCACTGTTTCAGGCTAAAATTATGGCCTACTTGAAGCTGATGTTTGTCTCAGTATCGGCAAGTAGGTTAGTATTCATTTATGCTGTTTGCTAACAGATACATTCTCGATAACTGCGTAGAGATCCGGCCTAAGTTGGAGTTAGCACAACATGGCCTGATTCTAATTAGTGTCGAACCTCAGTGTGGCTTCATGGGAAGGGAAGTCTCCATAAGCTTTTGCCATGAGTTCAAATCGACTACATTTTCAGATACAGCTTCGAGTTCATTACCAGAAAGGGAATAGCTTAGGATTTCCATTTCACGTTCCGAGTTATTTCTAGTTTCGTTCGCACTCTGTTTCCTGACACTTAGTCCTGATTAAGGCTTACATTTCATAAATAGAAAACTGTGTCTAAAAGCTAGAAACAAACCTTTGAGACTCAACAAGCCTAAAACTTGTCCGAAAAATGTTATAGTTCACTGTATCCACACTCACATAGCCACATTTTTTTTCATTTACCCCTACAGATGGCCAAACATTGCCCATCAATCGACGGCAAAGAGCCTATAACAATGGAACGCTCGTTATCGAACAGCTGCAGCGCCTCGAAGATGCCGGGACGTACACGTGCATGGCCCAGAACAAGCAGAAGCAAACCTCTAGAAGAAATGTGGAGATTCATGTGCTCGGTGAGTATACACATAAATTTTCTTCGTCCTTAATCTCCTCTCCCCCTTCCTCTGACTGTCCTTAGGAACAACAAAACAAAACAGAAAAAGCTCCACCGGAGCCCAGGTATTTCAACAAAATGGAATATAATAGATTTATCCATTGTTTAGGGATGTGTTACGCTCCGGTTTTCCTTTACAATACCAGTTGTCCGCATAGCTAGAGTCCTTGTGCCGTTTGTATAATTGTATGAGCAATGCCAGGATGAAAAGCAATTTATCCTGTTTAACTGATTTTCTTCTTTTTTTTTTCCTCATTTCATCTCCATGCAGATGTTGATTGTGAGATGTTAGCAGCAGGGGGAGAGGTATCCCGACCAACCATCTCCCAATTTAGGTTCTCCTATGGTGACGGTTGCTTATGTCGTCCTTCTTTTCTTTTCTGTACCGTTAGTAGCTGACGATTTTGCATTTTTAAAAAGGATATGTATAGAAAAGGTGAATGAACCTGCTACTCTCGCTGAAAACTGTTTGTTCGGCATTCTCTGGCTCCGGCTCTGGCCTGTTTGTTATGAGGAGCAATCGGATTGAAAGGTAAATATGAGGTTTGCCATCTCAAATGGAGTACAGTTGGAGTTCTTGTTCAAAAGAAGAATTTATGATGTGTTTAGTGAAAGGATGGGGGTTTTCCCATTCCTTTCGCAAAGGATGCTAAGGAGAGAGGCAAAAAAAAAATAAATCGATAATGCTAACTCATTCGATGCTCTCTGGGAGCTAAGTGGGTATTTTTATTTGTAAAAGCATTTTTATTATGTTATGATTGACGTCTTCAAGGATGCAAGCAATTTGCTTTCCTTCTGAACAAACACGAACAGCTGCATGTTGTTGAAAAGCTCATTTTCCTTAAGGAAACCTCTCCGATTTGAGGTTATATTCTTCTAAATGGTGCGGGTTCACAGCACTGGGGCTTTGTTTGGACAGTAACACTTGAAAGTCATCAATCCCATTACAATCCTATAGGCATAGTCAAGCCGTGCTAACCTTTGAAATTTTCTTACAGTTCCGCCTAAAATCATGCCTATCCAGGCAATGACCGACATGCTGCGCGAGGGTATGCGAGCCGCAATATCCTGTCAAATTCTCGAGGGAGATCTACCAGTGAGCTTTCGATGGGAAAGGAACGGAAAGCCACTCATCGGGACTGGGTAAGTCAGCTCATACTTACAACCTCTACCATCATTCTATCCTTTTTCTGCCTCTTTTTTTTTTAGAAATGAAGTCTTTCGTCGGCTAGACGAGTACTCAGCCAGTCTAGTTATAGAACATATCACATCAGAACACTCAGGGAATTATACATGCATTGCCAGCAATATTGCTGGTACTGTGAAATTTACCGTTCCTTTAACAGTTAATGTTCCTCCAAAATGGATCCTAGAGCCGAAAGACTCAAGTGCACAAGCCGGGCAAGATGTACTATTGCACTGCCAATCGGAGGGCTATCCGAAACCGCTTATAACATGGAAAAAAGCAATCGGTACTAGCCCCGGTGAATACAAGGACTTTCTCTATGAGCCAAGTGTGCAATTGTTTAACAACGGATCGATATATTTTAAGAAAATCAGTAAAGAATCACAAGGACACTTTCTGTGTGAGGCGAAGAACAATATTGGATCGGGTGTGAGCAAGGTGATCTTTTTGAAAGTTAATGGTAAGTTTTTCAACAGAGTGGTCCAGGAGTTAAAGCTAGTTTTAGCCTGATTGTCGTCCTTTTTCACGTTTTTATTTATTTTTATTTGTCCAGTCCTATGACAATCCAAGGAGGATGGTCTCCAAAGATGCTCCCATGTTTAGGGGCAGTAAATATTCACTAGCCTCTTGAATCTCAAAGAATATGTCGTTCAGTTTTTGATTCAAATGCATATAAGGATTGGATTAGTCCCTGTGGAAATCTTAGTCAAATCTAAATACAAATATTTCGAACAACAAGTCGTACAGACCCCTGGGCTTATTTTTTGACCACCACTCCTGTTGCACGTGTTATATTCTTCTCTGATGTTTGTCAGGTGCTTGCGATATTTTAGACGTTTCACGTTTCTGATTGGTCAAAGACCCCTGATTTGACAGACAAGTAAGCATTTGTGAAATGTCAAAAACAGCTGATTGTTTAGTATTCTTTGTTCGGTTCGGCTTCGGTTCATAAATCAAACGAACTGCTATGCAGTGATCTATGATTTGAGGAAAGCACAGGACATGATCGACAAAGCAATGTTCGTTGTACTGGTGTGTTGAAGTTGCACTGACTTGTGGAAGAGAATATCTGCGATTGACAGCGTATCATCCTGTTGCACCATGACCGGGCTTTCCCCATTGTCCTACATAAATGGTTTTTCAATAAGAACATAACAATTTTGTACTTAAATCGAACACAGAGTAGTTGACATATTAGGCTTACATTCATTGCAAATATAGTAGACATATTAAATTTAAGTATGGTATACGATTCGTTTGAATAACCGTAACAAACACATTTGTAGTGATCGATTTTTCTGGAACATTTTTCACCACTCTTTCATATATATCGACCAGAACGTTGGCAAATTTCCCCATTATTTCAATATTTTTCCAGAACTGCCATCACGTAGTTGGTTTGTTGCTATAAATCAACAACTTGACGTAAACGTAAAAGGACATCCGACGGCGTTAAATCGGTTGAACGAGGTGGCCATTCAACTCGACGATTTCTCGAGATAACACGATTATCGAACTTCCCCTTCAATAGATCAATTGTTTGACCAGTTGTATGGCATGTGGCACCACTGTGTTGGAGCCACATATCACTTATGTCGAATCTGTGCATTTCTGGTCAATAGGTAGTCCAACATAATGCGATATGGCTTATAATCGCAGAGTGGCATCGGCTGACTTGGCTCATTTTATACGCAATTACGGCTCGACGGTGCGTTGTCTCACTGTCTCACTGTCTCACTGGAGACAGCCTTTCCGGTGGAACGACCATCACGGTATGCCGATTCTTGTACGGTGGTGGTAAGGAGTACAACAATTAATCGCGACTCGTCCTTTTCTACAACATCATAGTCACTGCATATATTCGACCCGATAGTTGGCTAAAAAGTGTATTCCGTCGATTGCAATACGATTGCGAATTCCATGAGAACATTTCAGCTTACAAAGATTACCCTTAAATCCCTCTCTGTAAGCCCCTTTCCCTATCCTTTTCTGAATACCATAATTTTTTCTAATTAAAGCCATCTGTGTGTATATTTCGGAGAATTGCTAATCCTCTCTCTGCCTTTTCGGGATAATAATGTGTTTTCCTTGAAGGACGACAAAAGATAATTTATTTTCTAGTACACATCTACACAATAATCCCCAATCATCCCCTAAAGTCCAGAAAAAGGACTTGAAATGAGAAAAAATACGTGTTTTTTTGTATTTTTGTAGTGCCCGCCCACTTTACAACGAAAAACAAACAAATCTCGGTTCCCAAAGGCAAACAAGTCCATGTCCAGTGCAACGTCCAGGGCGACAATCCCATTGATATCAAATGGAAAATGCAAAGCACCCAACAGTATCTGGACGAATCCTTGGACTCGAGGTAAGCGCCAGATTCATACATATATGTACATAAGGACATTTAGTTTTTACTCACATGTACCCACACTTAGATACACAATTCGTGATCAGGTCCTTGACGACGGAATGGTCTCTGAGTTGGGCATCTCGCACACCTACCGACAGGACACAGGAATTTATATCTGCCAAGCAAGCAATGCATTCGGACAGGTAAGCCTTACACACACACAAAAAAAATGAACGACATACATAGGTATGTTCTATTTAAAGGATGACATGTCGATACAACTCATCGTTCAAGAGGTACCCGAACAACCGAAGAATCTCCGCATCAATTCCCAGCAATCACGCAGCCTACAACTCACCTGGAGCCAGCCATTCGCCGGGAATAGTCCAATCGAAGAGTATCATATATTTTACAAGCAAATCACAGGTAGAAACACCCATTCCCATCGCCATCCACCCAAATCCTTTCATTTCCTAATTACACTCTCGTTGCAGACATTTGGCAGAATGCCGAGCGCATATCCATCACCGGCTCTCAAACGGTTGTGAACATCCAGAATCTACGTCCTGCCAAGGCATACCACATACGAATGTCGGCCGAGAATAAATTGGGTTCATCGGAATTCTCCGAGGTGGTGCAGGTCACCACCCTCGAAGAGGTACCATCCGGTCCACCGTTGAATGTACGTGCCGAGGCGAAAAGCTCCACAGAGATTTCCGTCACATGGGATGCACCCGATCGTGACCACTGGAATGGCATCCTACTCGGCTACTATGTGGGCTATCAGATGTCATCATCGCCCGAGGACAAGGAAATCAATCCAACACAAGGCTTTAGCTTTAAAACAGTCGAAGTGAGATCACACTTTGGAGGCGAGACTGTTCTCACCAATCTGAATAAGTTCACTCAATACCATGTCATAGTGCAGGCATATACCAGCCAAGGTAGTGGCCCTCCAAGCAAGGAGGTGGCCGTCCAAACACTGGAAGATGGTGAGTCCATTACTCAGTTAATTGCTTTTCGTGTAACCGTATGAATCGCCTTCGGCAGTTCCGTCATCACCACCAGAGAGTCCGCAATGCGACGTCCTGGGTTCAACATCGATTTACATCACCTGGTCACCGCCGGATGTCGATGGGCAGAATGGCAAAATTAGGGGATACAAAGTGTTTTACATATCAGTTGATGAACTGTACGGTAAGTGAGCAATAACTGTAATGAGAAAATAATCTGCACCCCAGCCCCACACCACCCCAGTGAGACTGAGAGATTCTTTTTTTTTTATTTCGACGAAAGGGTGCATGCACTTAGCAGTAGCAGCTCATAACGAAAGTCAATGCTCGACGTAGTGTCGAGTTGGAAGCTGGCCAGAAATGGGATCTGCATGTACATGCACGTGGGGTTCACTCGCACAGCATTAATCGAATTGCAGATGGGCAGGTTGGGAGAATTCAGCCACTGAAGGCACTATTAAAGGATTCTTGTGGAAACTTTGAAGTAAACGAGAACTCGGATGAGGGGCACTATGAAGGTGTCTGGTATTGCTCTGCTGTGGAGGGGGATCAAAGGGTCTTCAAAGTAATGACGGCTCATGCAGGGGACACTTGTTAAAGGAAAGGGTTATATGTAGGCCTTAGGGTAGTTGCGTAGGGTTGTTGACTTTTAAATTTGAAAGTTGCCCAGGATCCCAATGGACTAAGCTATTCGAAAATCCTGGAATAAAATTTGAGCGTATCCTGCTTTAATTCAATAACTACACTTGATGCGATGATGGAGTTAGGATTAGGAAGCAGATATAGGGACTCAACTAACCAACTCTAAGATTATTCAATCACCAGCAACGATTTGGAAGTAGATTGAGAGGGTGACTGCATATGGAAGAGTGCCTCCGCACTTGGGTCACAATGGATCCATTGTGTTTCCCACTGTGGGATACCTGAAAATAATGAACAAACTGTTAGTTCAACAATTAGTTAATGGCAAAGGCAGCCCTCCTAAACCAACCCGGTTTTAGGCGACGTGGTTGATAATTCCCTGAGGTTACCGAAGGATATTTTTCCAAGGATTGTGTATCGGATTCTCTAAGGCTTGGGTATATGAAGAGGAAATGTGTCGAGTTTTCCTGTCGACACAGCCTCTGTATAGGTCTGTGGTCCTTAGTCGCATTCCTCAAAGATGAGGCGTCATTCAATTGGGTCTGTGGAAATGTGGTCTATTATACAACAGAGGTTCTTCATTTCATTTTTGGCTGCTTTGGGACCAAAGTTTCTTGGAGACTTGACGTAGACCGATGGACTAGAGGTCTGCTTGTAGATCGTTTGATTCTGAGACTTTTCGAGGTATCTTATGGGCTACTTCATTCCCGTGGAATGTTTCCATATGTTTTCATCGGAAATTTTTGTCATTGCCACTGATGGTTTCTCGGAGAATATTCCGGGAACAGTATTTATCCTTGAAGATGGATATGGAAACAAGGTTAATGACCTCATCACTTGTCCAGCTCTCTCTAGAAGGTAATTTTCTGTCGAGGTTGAGACTGAAGTCCGTGTGGAACTATGTAGTTCGACCATTTGATGATTGTTCTATGTTCGCTACTCCTTTTGTGAAGAGGTCAAGTGGACGAAGCCCCAGGATAATTTCTAGGGTTGACCGCCCCCATGCACTCTAGACGTTGGATCCTTGTACGAGTGTTATGTCTTTAACGATGAGGGTATACATACAGTCAGTGGATGGCGACTGATTTTGGCCCCAATTCGTAGACGAAGATTCTGCTTTTTGGGTGGTTCCACGTGAGGACATATCATGTGGTTGGTTACTGCCCAATTCAGATCTAATATTCCGTGCTTTGAGCATACATTCTATCCGAACTTATAAGATAGACGTTGATTCCCCTCCAAGATAGGGATTCATATGTAGATACACATGAGGCAGCCTATTAGAATCCATGTGGGCCACGAATATCCCTTTCAGCTTTGCAGCATTATACGAAGCCCCGGTGATTTTTAAGGAGAGAAGGTTTCAATGAGGTTTCTTTTCCTTAACTATTTTATCAAGCAATTGTCTCCTATTTGATGTCATTAAACTCCTAACCCGCTCTTTGGGGTGTAAGTTGGTGAAGAAGAAGCCAGAGGAGTGAATTTGAATAAATGCTTTTAAGATCTGTACTGTGTGACTATGTTGGAAGGTACAATGTTCTAAGTAACTCGCTGAAGTAAAGAAATGCAGGATCATGTTTGACATCCATTTGAGAGTATAAGTCTCATGAGAACCCTTCAAAATTGAGTCCTTTCTTAGACGAATAGGTCTCCTTGATACGTAAGTTTGAGTTATCGTTACCGTACTTCCTCCTTTCATTCCATGGAGTCAATGTAGTCTTTATCGTACCCTTCACTAGGTGGTACAACCCATAATTCTTTCATGACAGCTCAAATGTTTCATGACAGCATATAAGTTTCATGATATGTTTCCTGAACAGAAATATGGAGGAATATGGTACTTCTTCGATCTCCCCCTCAGTGCAGACATATATGGAAGTCATCGTGCCTGAATCTGTAAAGATAAGTCATCAACAAAACCAACAATGTTGACACATTTAAAACTGTCTTTTTTTTTTAATGAAACTGGGCCTAGTCCAGACGCTTGTGGTATCCCACCAGATATGGGATGTTCATGTATAACTAGTGCAAGCTCAATTTTGTATAATAGCACCTTTCCTTCACGTTGTCCATGTCTGCCCAGACTCTCTGTTAGACATCTTAGCCTCCACTAGTTGACAGTTGTTCCAGCTTTTCTTTTTCCTACTGAAGGTCGGGGGTTTAATAGAATGTCGCTAGAAGTAAGTTTCAAATTATTTAGGAGGTTGATGGTGGCCCGCGTCTACACTCACGTAACCATGTTGACTTTCACTCCTTCGAGCTCTTTACGGAGAACGACTAACTCATCATTGTTGGATCCACAATTTGGCTACTATTTCAGGGCGGGATGAGTATCCCAAAAGTATCGTCTTGAGCATAGCAATTTCATTAACTTTACTTAAATTTCATAATCTCGCCAATTCGCCTCACTTTCCATGCCTAGAGCAACTTTCATTTCCAGAAATCGTTGAAAATCCCTAAAGCAGAAAACTTAACAACATCCTTCCGAATCCTTTTAGAGATTTCTTTTCCAAAACTACTCTCACTTGAACGTAAACTGAACAGCAACCTCTACGCAAATCTTTATATATTTCACAGAAAAAGATCCCGAAGTGGTTAAGTCAACAAACCAGTATCTTACGATAGAGAACCTACGAAAGTACACCAACTACACAGTATGGGTTCTGGCCTACACCAAAGTTGGTGATGGCATGAAGACAAAACAGTTCTTCTGTCGTACCCACGAGGATGGTAAGTACTCGTAGTCGTGGATATCCATGGCAACTGTACAATTTCTCTTGTTTACACTTTTACAGTACCATCCGCGCCGCAGGACATTAAAGCTATACCAGCATCGAATACGAAAATAATAATCTCATGGCTGCCACCGGAGAATCCCAATGGAGATATCGTAAGGAACTGGAAATCGGTGTGTGTGTGAGGGTTTATTTAATTTTTTGCAATCCTTTCTCGAACAGACGGGATACACATTCTATATGTCAGTGCTGGAGGGTGGTCGCGAAGAGGGAACCCATAAGCGAGTCCTTGGTCCTTTTGTTGAAATGCACGAAACCCAGCGACTGCAGGAGGCAGCTACGTATCAGTTTTGGTTGACGGCATCGACAAAAATCGGTGAAGGTGAAAAGACGCAAGTAGTCACAGTGCCACCGAATAATAAGGTTCCCGCAAGGATTGTATCGTTCAGTCAGAGGATTGTCACTCCGTGGAAGGAGAATCTGGTGTTGCCGTGTCGAAAGGTGGGTGCACCAGCTCCGGTGACTATTTGGCGGCAGGATGGTCACTCCATGGAAACGAATACAAGGAAGACGATAGCGAAGAATGGGACATTGTTTGTTAGGGACTGTCAGAGTACGGATGCGGGAAACTATACGTGCAGTGTGGAGAACACCTGGGGCAAGGATGAGATTGTTTATAGTTTGGTCATCAAGGTGCCACCGGAGCCACCGAACTTGACAGTGGTGAATACCTACACGGATAGCCTGCACCTGGAGTGGGTGGACAACAGTCATGGGGGTAGCCCGATTCTGGGTTATGTAATCAACTATAAGAGGGACAATGGAGACTGGGAGGAGCTGCAGATCGATTCGAAGACTAATTCGCATTTGTTGAGCAACCTCTGGTGTGGAACTAGGTATCAGTTGTATATCACGGCGTACAATAAGATTGGGACCGGGCTGCCGTGTGATATTGTAAATTCCTTCACCAAAGGCAATCCACCGGTTCAGCCTAAGCACTCGCAGATGATAACGAACAATTCCACGAGTGTGACGTGCTGGCTGGACTCTTGGGGCGATGGCGGATGTGGCATATTGTACTTTATGATCGAGTCAAGGCAGTATGGAAGGTAGGTTTCATTTTGACATTCCGATCCACCGGTAGCTATAGGAATTTCCTTCAAGATCGCAATGGAACGTTGTGTCCAACCATATAGCACCGACAGAACGGATATACACTGTTAGCGACCTCACTCCCGGTACTAAATACCAGGTACGTTCCGCTTCCTCTAAAATCATGATCAATGCCTCACTTTTCCTTCCATTTTCAGTTAAAAGTCACTGCCCACAACAATGCTGGCTCCACAACAGCTGTGTATAACTTCACAACGCTCTCACCCCAGGGCGGTAAGTCTAATGACAGTTTTTGAAAGAACAGCCCCTAACACCTCTCATCTCTTTGCAGTTGTGTACAACACTGACCACTCAAACCCAGTGTCCCACATGAGTGATAGTCCATTCTACGCCAACTTTAAGGTCCTTCTTCCAGTATGCCTCTCGATGTTGATCCTCCTGGGCCTTATTGCAGCTGTTCTCCTCATTCGAAAACGAAGTAAGATTCTCTAGAACCAAAGCCTTGTAGCTAATCAATTCCTTTCTTTAGAACTAAATAACCAAGCACGAGTGCCATCATCTTCCATGTCAGAGTCGCCATCTCTGGCGAACCTACAAAACAAACAGAACCGGGATCAGCAGTACCTAGCAGTTCGCTGCAACCCGGGCAATCGAAATTCGAACTCCAACGACTCTGGTAGCTTTAAGGCCGAAGGCAACGAATACATTGAAGACATATGCCCGTATGCGACTTTTCAATTGAATAAGCAGACCTACAGCGAAAGTTCGTACAGCGGAAATGTGTACAGCGGGCCATACCACTCAGTGCGGGGGTCTTTCGTGTATCATGACGTCAAGCCTGATAGTTATCACGTAAGTCCGACAAATCCTCTTTCACTACTTCCATCTCAGTAAGTCTTTCGTTTCCAACTTTCAGACTAAAGAACCAGAGTACACGAAAGTTCGTCGAAAAGGTGGCCGCCTTAGGGATCCACACTCCGAGAGTCAAGGTAATTTCAACTCTATGCAATTAGTGTCCTACTATTGCCCCATCCCTAGCTATAAGGCCTGTTGATTATTTTCTATTTATCAAAATTTTTTAAACACCATATTCATTCACCAATTCATCACATCACTGTCATCACTGTTCCATCAACTCTATCGAATTCGCATCACATCAAACACACACCAACATACTACACACATGCGCGCCAACTGGTCCTGGAATCCTGCAAAATCCACTCACAATCCAACGCCCAATCCATCTATCCTCCTTTCAATCCCGACCAACACCCGACTAACACCTCCCAAACATGTCAAATGTCATCTTGCAAAAAAAAAAAAAAAAAAATCGCCCATCAAATCGTACTAAACTTTTTAGAATCGGACAATCCAGGTTCAACAGATTCCGAAGTTAGGAAAATCCTAACACTTCACATACCAATTACAGAATATGACACACTCGGCTCCGAGTCAGACAACGATGTTAGCTCACGTGCCGTCAATTCGGCTAAATATCGACCACAGAGGGGTAAGAATTGTCAGAAATGGCCACGCCTACTTTTTTTTGCTCTTCGTCCGGCCTGTAGAAATAAGGATTTGTGTATTTTTTTTTTCTGTTGTAGATCCACAGGATGAGACGTCTTCATCGTCAGAGACAACGCCTACGAGTATGTCGCGTAAATCGAAACCGCCTTTCTCGACTCGAAAGTCTGGGAAATCGGCGGCTAATGTGCCAAAGCGGCATGTGCGTAGCTCCAGTGGGTACTCGAGCCACAACGAAGAAACCACTTTTAGGTAAGATATGGTAAGCGATGTTGAATATCTAGTTGCATGCTCATAATATTGATGTTGTGTGGCTTTGTTACTTTTTGCTTTATTTTTGTTTTGTCTGCTTTTTTTTGTGTCCTTATTGAATCTGTGGGGGCAAACGGGCAGCCTAGAGCTTGTCTTTCTTCCTAATCTGAAGCTAAAAAGGACCAGAAAACACCCGGTTCTCCCCATAGAATTTTCAACCCAAAAATGTATGAAAAAAATAAGTTACGGACACGTTACCAAGCCAGGGACGTACATCCTGAATCTTCCTTCTCTTAACGCCATCCAGACCTGATATTATGGCTCTCTCCATCGCGAGCACATAAGACCTCAACTGTGGCCTCGCCACGTTAAGTAGTAAGACACGATTTTTCAACCCAAAAATGTATGAAAAAATAAGTTACGCATACGCCACCGAGCCAGTGACGGACATCCTAAATATGTCTTTTTGTGACACTATTCAGACCAGAACTGTGGCCACGTGAAGTAATCCATGGTCCATGGAGTCCTCGACGATATCTATATCGTCTTTGTATTCCAGCAGCTCGATTGAGTCCTTAAAGTTGGTACCTTACCAACCACACTGCACACTACGTATGTTGTAGCGGAACACAGTACACCTGGGTGTGCTTTTTCAGGATTTGGCTATCACGTTCCAGAGCTCTAAGTAATAAATCCTGTCATCGTCACACGCAGCCTTAAAGTCGATAATATTTTCTGATGTTCAACCTTCTCATCGTCCCAGTTTAATCCTTTAATATTGACTCTGTTATATCCATTGAATTAGGTTTAACTGAAAGACGTGCCAGGTATTGCTCTGCCAGCCGGAAATGTCTCTCGTGTCATAATCATCATAAACAGGCGCCCACAGGATTTCAAACCTCGCCTCAAACCTTGATACTTGATACTTGAGAATGAGACATCAACAACCCTTAAGTCATCAACATCTGATGCTGAATTAAGCTCATTTCCGTAATTACAACAATAGCAACTGCTTTCTCAGAACTTTGAATACCATCTCACCTTTAAGTACCGGCGATACCATCTCGCATAGATACAAAATATCCTTGTTGTCAATTCACACCCAAAAATTTGGAAATCGACCTCCCACACAGGACGGTGTCGTCTACACACTTCCAATGTTCAATCAGTGGCAATAATTCATAGACTACTTCCCAGACCTACTTAACAATTTGTGTTTCCCATTTCGCACAGGTAGCTGAGTAATTAAAATAATCCTTTATTCAAATGATTCTCCTGCACACACTGAATAAATTAAGGATTTGCCATAAATCTGCATTGCTAAAATTCAAATGTACAGGAATGGGCAATGGTATCCTTAAATAGAAGGATCAAACTCGCGTAGGCAGCTGCGATGATTTCAAGTGAAATTTTCGAGTATAAATACTCGTAACAACCAGGTATTGAGCATCAGATTTGTTTCATCTTCAGCTGGTTACACATCATACATTAGCGCAGCCAGAATAAAAAACACAAAGTATGTCCTCTTCAACTGCAAAGATTTTCCTGTGCTTACGCTGGCTGTGCCTGTTGGTGATATTTTGTTCCAACGCACCATCCTGCCAGGGACAACGGATTTGCAGCAGACAATTAAATGACGCTCTTGAGATGATTTGTACAAAAGGTTTCGTTAGAAAGCTGAGGAAAACAAGTGAGTACCCGAGAGTGAAGCCTTAAGTGTGATTTAAATCAAAGAAACAATCCTTTAACCAATAGTTGATCCAATTGACTACTACACTGATAACCAGGATGATTTGCCATCACCATTCGAACAGTTGCCATTCCTTTCAAAGACTCCATCTAATGCTTTGGCCAAGACTCGCCGAAGGAGGTACGGTGTTGTCGACGAATGCTGCAGGAAGCCATGCACATTGACTGAACTTCGATCATACTGTGTGTCTTAGTTTGTCTAGGACACCTTCTTAGATGGAACTAACTGGCCTAACAAGATAAATAATCTGTATTATGAAATAACTTACGTAGGAGCTTCTTAAATTGTGTTCATTGCATTGTTGTATTGGTTTCGTTTAATAAAGGCGAACAAGGTCGTTATTGTTTTTGAAAAATTGTTGCAAAAAAATTCACCTTCAGATTCGAACCATCTACCGTCGAGAATTCGCATAGAGTGTCTCCCGGTATTGCCAGGGTGGTATTTATTTATCTCGCTTATCTCGAAAACGATGCTTAGACTGGTTTGAATGTCCAAATCTACAGATTGTTCGTTACTTGAGGTAGCTTACACAAAGACTTGAGCTTCGAATTGCATAGACATTTACCGACTCCCTGCTCGTAAAGAATTTTGCCTTCGATCCCGAACGATCCGTGATAGTTTGATTCTTGAAGAGGAGGGTTGGTATCCCTGGTTGGTATGCCACTCTCCTCACAGACGGGACCGAAAATTGGACGAAGAATATTCTTCCAGAAAGTATTCAATATATAGCCTGCTTGCATACTTATCTCCAGTAGAATTGACAGATCCAATGGTTTGTCGAGCATACCATTCGTCTTGCGAGTTAGAAATTTTTAAGCCATTGGTTTTCTAACCTGGAATGGGCAGTACTGGGCGCAGTAGGGCAGTACTTAGTGTGCTGGATCATGAACCAAGGCGTTCGAGGTTCGAGTTCCCTCCAAAATACCTAAAAGTTTTTTTCACGGCCCCACCTCTCGCAAGCGTCTGACAAACATCCGAGAATAAAACTGCCATGAGAAAGCTTCTCAAATTATAGATTGGCCTTCGGACACGGCATTCAACAGTAGGACCCTTCCATTCGTGTAAAGACTACAACACTCAAAACACGAATGGTTGGAAGAAGCTAAGCCCTGGTAGACCTGTTGCCCCAAAAATTTGTATTTTTTGTAGTACTAATTACTTATCGAACTCCCCAACAGTGAAAAGTCTCTGCCTTCGATCTCGGGCACTCGGAGGTTTGGTTTTCCTGTCGACTACAATTTGGTGACTGTTATTTCCAAAATCCTCTGTCTATTTACTCGATATGGTCGACGCAATGTAGTCAATTTGTTCTGACTTTTTCCATGTGATCCACATCTTGGGACAGGTTATAGAAATCGCGGTCATATCTTCTCTCGAAAGCGTTCTATATATGATCTGACTCCATATAGTAGAACTGACGGGATCAATGATTTGTCGATCATGCCATTCGTCCTACGAATTAGGAGTATTGATATATTCTAATTCTATGTATCCTGGGCACATACGAGCTCAACTAAGTCCTCGCCAAGTGAATGGGGAAGAAAAAATTGCTCAGTCCAAAAAAAGGGTTACGTATACGCCACCGAACCCGACACGTACATCCTGAATATACTTTCCGGTTGCAGGATGAAAGTAAAGTTTTCTGACGCTTTGCATTCCGATCTATGGAGTAATATGGACAGTAGTACGTTGTAGATACATCAGTCTTCTCACATCTAACGCAGTAGGGGCTTGTAAACACTAAAGCCTAGCTCCTTACAAGATCTCTTGTAGATCACAATTCCATATCTGAAGGCAGTTCTTACTTCTAAAACCTTTCTGATAATAATTTATACATTCAGCTGCTTTTCAGACCTTCGCAAGTGATGAAATCTCGTTTTAGTGTTCTTCGAGGGTCGACCCTTTAATCCTAGGCTCCTCTTACATTAAGCGGTGTTATGAAATAATCAAGAGAGGTTTCTTTAATGAGTTTAATATGAGTATTTCCCTTCATTTCCCAAAACATTTAAGAAGCCTTGTAGTGGGCTACACACAAATTGTTATTCGGAAGTTATAATCGATCAGTACAACTCAAGACAGGCACTCCAACAAGCTAAACTTCTTCCTGAATGATCTCTGTTAAACCTGCATCGATGAAGAAACCTTAAACTTCAATTAAGGGGTACTTTGCGGAGTCCTAAAAAAATAATTTCAATTTTTATTTGCATTTCTTATCATATCATAAATTTGTCCATAAGGCTGTCAGAGCAACAATATCAGATTAATAGTACCTTTTATTTAATTCTTTCAGAAAGTGAACAATAGCTGTTAAGACAAGATAATACCACAACATCTGTAACTATAAAATTGTATCTGTCATTCATGGTACTGTTGCTCCGATAGCCTCTCATTTATCCTTTTTTTTTTTTTTTTTTCTTTCTTTTTCTACATTACTTAGCTAACAATTCGCTTAAGTGATTTAGTACTTTGTGGCATGCTTTAACCAAACCCAACATTCGATCACATTTAATCACAATCCGTTCCTTTCAGCATATCGAATTATCCAAATTATCAGGATCACATAAATCCTCCAGCTAGATTCTCCGATAATGGTGAGAAAAAATCACAAAACTCACCACGGATACGTGCCAACCAAAAACTCCAAAGGGAAACATTCCAAATAAATGTGTAAAATTCACCACAAAACCACACAAGCACACACTGCAACCACAAGAAACTATTTTTAAACAATATACTTAATCTTAATACCAAAAGTCTCCAGTAAAACCAACAAAAACTTACAAAAAACAAATATTCAACCAATTGATTCTTGCATGCCAAACCGAAAAATCATTTTTTTACTGAATGTACTGTATTAATTGTAATTAATTTAGTAACTCTTAGGTATATTCCATAAATAAACAACAAAAATCCAAAAAAAAAATATAAAAAAAGACTAATTTAACACAAAAACAAAATAAATACATAAGTAGATTCTACTAAAATAGGCCTTAGACTATCTAAGAAATATAAATTTACCAAAAAAAAAAATAGTAAAACTCTTAAATTTAAAATAAAAGCAAAAAAAAAAATCGAACAAATTGTATTTTTTTAATTAATTTCAACAAGTTTTTGAACTTTTTTGTTACATCTAAAAATTTATAGATATATTTACTATGTAATAATAATTTGTTAGATAGTTATAAACAAAATAAATTAATGAAAATATTTATATATACATTATTACATATATATATATATAAACATATGTAAGTACTTCTAAAAGAAAAAAAAACATAAACAACCGATTGTAATCAATAAAAAAAAGAAAAAAAAAAAACGATGTAAATAGTGATATTAAATTATTCTAATACTAGGAAGTAAGAGAAACAAATTAACTATCACAAATAAATTAAATAAAATTCAAGTAAAGTCTCTTTTTTTTTCCTTTTTTTAGTGAAAAAAATATGAACAATTTGTATTATTTATTATAAACAAATGTAAATTATAAACTATACATACATACGATATATGCAAATAACAGTGACACATACACAAAATATTATTTGTACTTTTATAAACATTAGCAATATCATTTTGAAAAATTGTAAAAACAAACAATAAATCCCAAGGAAAACAAAATGAAAATAAACTAAATGCATATTTCCATAGTTACACAGAATACGTTTATTAATTTGTACGTACAGTCTGTTTCTTAAATCAATCCTTCGGGGATGTGGAAGGCGGAAAACTAGAGGGGAAATTGTTATTTGCATTCAGGAACGGCCTGTGTCCTTAAATGCATAAGGAAACTTCGTTTTTCTTGTCACATCTCGTTTGAAGTTAGTTCCAATTTCTAATCCAATTATAACTAGTTCATGACTCCTTAAACAGAATAACTCTACTTAGTCCCTAGTTTAGAGCAGTCTACTGAAGGCCAGGTACTTTTTTCATACCAAGTTCGGTTGTGCACTTCGCCTATCTGTCAACCCAATTACAATCGTGGCAAACCCAACGGCCAGCAAAAAAGGTTGTGGAGGACGCAGGACCCTTATAAATTGTACCTTACCAACCCTGGGTTCAATCGTGAACAACTTCGGGCACTCTACCTAACCTACAAGCAATTCCCTTTAAAAACTCTCTGTCCTTTCTAAAGTTCGTCATGGGCTCACCACTCTTAAATGGATTCCTCGTTACGTCTATTCGACAGTCGATTCAATCGATTTTCGTAATTTTACATCCAGCGTTAATCCGCTATCAAGAAAGGAACCAAAAGTGAAAGAAACAGGGTCAAAAGAATTTTGTAAGGCTCCTGAAATTTCCCGAATTCACACCAATAAAGAAATCTATAGCACGTCCTTCATCACAACCGAAATTAGCAAGGGCATCGGTATAAAGCTCCCTCTATATTCTCAGCTTGTCACCAACATTTAATGCCATGTCGTTTGCCATGACGATATACTAAAGTTCTTTCATTTCTGTATCGAACTGTTGTTCAGGACTACTTCTACCCTAAGTGTCTCTATGTCTATGATCCTCGAGCAATGCAATGCTTCCGATGTCGGCAAAGTATACATTCTTACCTCCGGAGAATGACTTTACCTTACCGGTGAACAGTCAATAGCCACTTCACTTTATGACAAGCCTTATGCCTTGTTCGAGCAAGGAGTCGAATACTTCGCCAGTTCAGCTAAAGGAAAGCGCATAAGCTTTCTCGCCTATTTCTTGAGATGACATCTACTATTGTGCTGATCTGCAATTTCTTAGAGGGAGCTGGTAACTAGAAGTCCTAGCTTCTGACAAATCTGTAGATGGTCGGTGTACCTGTCACTGGTTTGACTATTAACAGCCTGACTTGAAAAAAAACGTCCTACAACTGTGACTGTTCTATTCGTCCAATAATTTCAGCCAGAAAAAATTATTACTTAACTCCCTAAGAAATATGGCTACTAAGATTGATGCAAACATTGACAGTCAGAAGCTCAAACAGCCCTCTCTCCAGAGCTGCTCTATGACAGCAACGATAGGAATATACATTCCATCTTTCGAGTCTAAGTTGACCCTTTTGAGTCATACTATCAATTGATAACTTACCTGGCATTAAGTAAAACTAGGCATCCCTCGGGCTCTTGTTTAAGATCAGCTCAGTAACCTCTAACTCAAGGTTTATTCCTCCTATTATGTGTCAAAGTCCGAAACCAGTAAACTAGTAAACTAGGCTTCGTTTCTAGAGTAGATCAAATATTTTGTTCTTTTTTTACCAAAAATTGCCTAAGAACTGGAAGCTTCAAACCTAACTAAATGCATTGCATTGCCTCACACAAATTGTCATTTCAATTCCGAGAGAACTCCAATCTAAACTTCTACTCTGCTAACTTACATGCTAACCCTTGAGGTCAGTGTTGTACTCAATACTGAAGGTGCGATCGGTCCAGCCTTGAATTGTATTTATACTGTGAACACTGATCTGTATATTTCCATCTACTTTTTATGATGGTTCTTGATGGATGTTCAGATTTTACTGTTAACATTGCATTTTAAAAAAGAAACTTGTATTTGGCCCACCCTGTACTTACTATGTATGAAAGTCTATATTATTCTACAATGTCCTTCAAGTATACCGCCTATATGTGTTTGGTCTCTCCAGTTTTTGGACTACTCTCCAGTTCGCACTACTTCTAGATCCTTTTTAAAACATTGGCTCTCACCTCCTCGATACTATATCAACAGAATCTTTAAGATCGACATCCCACAAAATCGTCTAAAAAAGACATACAATGTACCTGCTTGCACTTTCTCGTAGATATTCATAAACTATCTGATACCTTGATGATCACACTATATTCGAAATCCTGTAAGTTCAAGGCACAGAATAAAGGAAGAGAAATTTCCATTAATAATTTATCTATAGGTTCAATTCCAACTATGAGATGTCAGTCCTGAAATTTAACAAAAAGAAGAAGGATTTGGTATACTCAGTTCACCATAATCCATTGAACTTGAGCTCATGCATCTTAGCTCTCATTTTCATAAGTCAGCTAAAGTTGAATAATGAGTTTTGCCCAGAGGTACATAAATTTCTGCGTAAATCTTTCCATCTTTTGTTTCTTTGGGTCTCAGCACTCCGACATACAAAGCACTGGGTTTCGGCGCCTGTGTGTTCTAGGTTCTAGAATTCCTGCTAGCTGCAAGTTTAAATATCATTCAAAATATGTAGAATGGACCTTGGGTTTACTTATTTGGGGAAATTCAAAAGGTGTCAATTGTCCCTATGAATGTCTTAGCATAACTAGGGTGATGGCAATTTCAATGATTCTATTATACCTATCTGCGAACATCCGATAAGGACCTTAAAAATTAGATATTCTCACCTAATATGCCTCTATTTTCCTCTCACAATTCCATAATTGCATTGCCTTCTTAACAAATCGCAGCTCAGAAAACCTAAAATTCAAATAAGTACATTAAATCCTTCCAATTCGGGAAAACAATTTCCGCTTTGAAATCAAAGCCTCGTGGGTCTTCCAGCAGATAACAAAACAAATAAGAAAAACATTCCATTTTCTTCTCCTCCGCTCTTACGTTCTCATGCAACATTAAACTACTGTCACTCATGTAACAACTTATTTCGTTTTAAATAATTAATACTTAAACCGACATTTTGTTTTAAATAGTATTCATCTGGCAAAACAGCACAAAACAATAGCTAGATAGAATAACATACATATACATACCTAACAATTAAAATAGTCGTAAAAACATATACAAAACCAACCAACAATAACTAATATTTTGTATCAATAAAACCAGAAAAAAAAACAACAATAGCCCAAGATTGTCTTACAATAAAACAAACCAAATAAGTAAATAAATAAATAAAAAATATATTAATTTTTCTATAGCAATCGTACTTAGTGAAACCAAAACAAACATTATGATATGAAAACCAAACTAATGACAATATGGACTTAATGGAAAATAAAAATACAAATATTTTTTATTTTTAATGATACATCATATATCATATATATCCGTTATTAAGTATTACACAAAATGCATTATGTTTATTCAAAATAACAATTAAAACAAAGAAAAACCTTAAATAATTGGATATTTTTTAGTAAAACGCAATGAAAAGTGTTATTCAAAGTAAAATTGTTATTGTATTACAAAAATTGAATTTTTTCCCAATCTAACAACACACACTGAACTAAAATTAGGGAAAAAATTCTTAAAAAAACCAAAAACTTGCACCCGTCTTAATGAGATTTTGAGCAAAATTGAAAATTAGTTTGGTTAAATTAAATAAAAAAAAAAAGCAAAACAAAAATAATTGAATGAACTAAATAACAATTCAGAATACAAAATTTCAAAATAAAAAAAAATTAATAAAAGAAAAACACGAAAAAGAAAAGAAAAATGTATTGAAAACAGACAATGGGAAAATTGTTAAAAATATATATATGAAAATAACTCAGTCGTTGTCGTTTTATTTAAAAAAAAAAAGAGGAAAGGTAAAACTTGGATCCTTTGGTTCAGCTCCCAGTACACGCACCAAGCCGTCACCCAGCCTAGATCGTTCTCAGGAAATGCAGAAACAGAATATTCTGCTGAAATTGTGCCAGGAGATGGGAATTTCACGGTGGCGTATGTGTAACCAATTTATTCACACATTTTTGGACTGAAAAATGTTCTGCTTCCAACACTTATACGGAGGAGATACTTCAGCTCGTTTGTGCATATAATGCACAGAAACAGAATATCCTGCTAGAATTGGGCTAAGAAAAGATTTGTTTGGATGTGCGTAGCTGGTCCTGTGGGCTATAGCTCACCCATTTATTCACACATTTTTGGACTAAAAAATTTTCTGCTTCCAACACTCATGCGGAGGAGATACTTCACCTCGTTTGTGCATATAATGCACAGAAACAGAATATCCTGTTAGAATTGGGCTAAGAAAAGATTTTTTTTTGATGCGCGTAGCTGGTCCTGTGGGCTATAGCTCACCCATTTATTCACACATTTTTGGACTAAAAAATTTTCTGCTTCCAACACTCATGCGGAGGAGATACTTCACCTCGTTTGTGCATATAATGCACAGAAACAGAATATCCTGCTAGAATTGGGCTAAGAAAAGATTTGTTTGGATGTGCGTAGCTGGTCCTGTGGGCTATAGCTCACCCATTTATTCACACATTTTTGGACTGAAAAATGTTCTGCTTCCAACACTCATACGGAGGATATACTTCACCTCGTTTGTGCATATAATACACAGAAACAGAATATTCTGCTAGAATTGGGCTAAGAAAAGATTTTTTTTTGATGTGCGTAGCTGGTCCTGTGGGCTATAGCTCACCCATTTATTCACACATTTTTGGACTGAAAAATGTTCTGCTTCCAACACTCATACGGAGGAGATACTTCAGCTCGTTTGTGCATATAATGCACAGAAACAGAATATCCTGCTAGAATTGGGCTAAGAAAAGATTTGTTTGGATGTGCGTAGCTGGTCCTGTGGGCTATAGCTCACCCATTTATTCACACATTTTTGGACTGAAAAATGTTCTGCTTCCAACACTCATACGGAGGATATACTTCACCTCGTTTGTGCATATAATACACAGAAACAGAATATTCTGCTAGAATTGGGCTAAGAAAAGATTTTTTTGGATGTGCGTAGCTGGTCCTGTGGGCTATAGCTCACCCATTTATTCACACATTTTTGGACTGAAAAATGTTCTGCTTCCAACACTCATACGGAGGATATACTTCACCTCGTTTGTGCATATAATACACAGAAACAGAATATTCTGCTAGAATTGGGCTAAGAAAAGATTTTTTTTTGATGTGCGTAGCTGGTCCTGTGGGCTATAGCTCACCCATTTATTCACACATTTTTGGACTGAAAAATGTTCTGCTTCCAACACTCATACGGAGGAGATACTTCACCTCGTTTGTGCATTTAATGCATAGAAACAGAATATCCTGCTAGAATTGGGCTAAGAAAAGTTTTTTTTTGATGTGCGTAGCTGGTCCTGTGGGCTATAGCTCACCCATTTATTCACACATTTTTGGACTGAAAAATGTTCTGCTTCCAACACTCATACGGAGGAGATACTTCACCTCGTTTGTGCATTTAATGCATAGAAACAGAATATCCTGCTAGAATTGGGCTAAGAAAAGATTTTTTTTTGATGTGCGTAGCTGGTCCTGTGGGCTATAGCTCACCCATTTATTCACACATTTTTGGACTAAAAAATTTTCTGCTTCCAACACTCATACGGAGGAGATACTTCACCTCGTTTGTGCATATAATGCACAGAAACAGAATATCCTGCTAGAATTGGGCTAAGAAAAGATTTTTTTGGATGTGCGTAGCTGGTCCTGTGGGCTATAGCTCACCCATTTATTCACACATTTTTGGACTAAAAAATTTTCTGCTTCCAACACTCATACGGAGGAGATACTTCACCTCGTTTGTGCATATAATGCACAGAAACAGAATATCCTGCTAAAATTGGGCTAAGAAAAGATTTTTTTGGATGTGCGTAGCTGGTCCTGTGGGCTATAGCTCACCCATTTATTCACACATTTTTGGACTAAAAAATTTTCTGCTTCCAACACTCATGCGGAGGAGATACTTCACCTCGTTTGTGCATATAATGCACAGAAACAGAATATCCTGCTAGAATTGGGCTAAGAAAAGATTTGTTTGGATGTGCGTAGCTGGTCCTGTGGGCTATAGCTCACCCATTTATTCACACATTTTTGGACTGAAAAATTTTCTGCTTCCAACACTCATGCGGAGGAGATACTTCACCTCGTTTGTGCATATAATGCACAGAAACAGAATATCCTGCTAGAATTGGGCTAAGAAAAGATTTTTTTTTGATGTGCGTAGCTGGTCCTGTGGGCTATAGCTCACCCATTTATTCACACATTTTTGGACTAAAAAATTTTCTGCTTCCAACACTCATACGGAGGAGATACTTCACCTCGTTTGTGCATATAATGCACAGAAACAGAATATCCTGCTAGAATTGGGCTAAGAAAAGATTTTTTTGGATGTGCGTAGCTGGTCCTGTGGGCTATAGCTCACCCATTTATTCACACATTTTTGGACTGAAAAATGTTCTGCTTCCAACACTCATACGGAGGAGATACTTCACCTCGGTTGTGCATTTAATGCATAGAAACAGAATATCCTGCTAGAATTGGGCTAAGAAAAGATTTTTTTTTGATGTGCGTAGCTGGTCCTGTGGGCTATAGCTCACCCATTTATTCACACATTTTTGGACTGAAAAATGTTCTGCTTCCAACACTCATACGGAGGAGATACTTCACCTCGTTTGTGCATTTAATGCATAGAAACAGAATATCCTGCTAGAATTGGGCTAAGAAAAGATTTTTTTTTGATGTGCGTAGCTGGTCCTGTGGGCTATAGCTCACCCATTTATTCACACATTTTTGGACTAAAAAATTTTCTGCTTCCAACACTCATACGGAGGAGATACTTCACCTCGTTTGTGCATATAATGCACAGAAACAGAATATCCTGCTAGAATTGGGCTAAGAAAAGATTTTTTTGGATGTGCGTAGCTGGTCCTGTGGGCTATAGCTCACCCATTTATTCACACATTTTTGGACTGAAAAATGTTCTGCTTCCAACACTCATACGGAGGAGATACTTCACCTCGTTTGTGCATTTAATGCATAGAAACAGAATATCCTGCTAGAATTGGGCTAAGAAAAGATTTTTTTTTGATGTGCGTAGCTGGTCCTGTGGGCTATAGCTCACCCATTTATTCACACATTTTTGGACTAAAAAATTTTCTGCTTCCAACACTCATACGGAGGAGATACTTCACCTCGTTTGTGCATATAATGCACAGAAACAGAATATCCTGCTAGAATTGGGCTAAGAAAAGATTTGTTTGGATGTGCGTAGCTGGTCCTGTGGGCTATAGCTCACACATTTATTCACACATTTTTGGACTGAAAAATTTTCTGCTTCCAACACTCATGCGGAGGAGATACTTCACCTCGTTTGTGCATATAATGCACAGAAACAGAATATCCTGCTAGAATTGGGCTAAGAAAAGATTTTGTTTGGATGTGCGTAGCTGGTCCTGTGGGCTATAGCTCACCCATTTATTCACACATATTTGGACTAAAAAATTTTCTGCTTCCAACACTCATGCGGAGGAGATACTTCACCTCGTTTGTGCATACAATGCACAGAAACAGAATATCCTGCTAGAATTGGGCTAAGAAAAGGTGTTTTTAGGATGTGCGTAGCTGGTCCTGTGGGCTATAGCTCACCCATTTATTCACACATTTTTGGACTAAAAAATTTTCTGCTTCCAACACTCATGCGGAGGAGATACTTCACCTCGTTTGTACATATAATGCACAGAAACAGAATATCCTGCTAGAATTGGGCTAAGAAAAGATTTGTTTGGATGTGCGTAGCTGGTCCTGTTGGCTATAGCTCACCCATTTATTCACACATTTTTGGACTGAAATATTTTCTACTTCCAATACCCACACGGAGGAGATACTTCACCTCGTTTGTGCATATAATGCACAGAAACAGAATATCCTGCTAGAATTGGGCTAAGAAAAGATTTTTTTTGGATGTGCGTCGCTGGTCCTGTGGGCTATAGCTCACCCATTTATTCACACATTTTTGGACTGAAATATTTTCTGCTTCCAATACCCACACGGAGGAGATACTTCACCTCGTTTGTGCATCTAATGCACAGAAACAGAATATCCTGCTAGAATTGGGCTAAGAAAAGATTTTTTTTGGATGTGCGTCGCTGGTCCTGTGGGCTATAGCTCACCCATTTATTCACACATTTTTGGACTGAAAAATTTTCTGCTTCCAACACTCATGCGGAGGAGATACTTCACCTCGCTTGTGCATATAATGCACAGAAACAGAATATCCCGCTAGAATTGGGCTAAGAAAAGATTTTTTTTGGATGTGCGTCGCTGGTCCTGTGGGCTATAGCTCACCCATTTATTCACACATTTTTGGACTAAAAAATTTTCTCCTTCCAACACTCGTGCGGAGGAGATACTTCACCTCGTTTGTGCATATAATGCACAGAAACAGAATATCCCGCTAGAATTGGGCTAAGAAAAGATTTTTTTTGGATGTGCGTCGCTGGTCCTGTGGGCTATAGCTCACCCATTTATTCACACATTTTTGGACTAAAAAATTTTCTCCTTCCAACACTCGTGCGGAGGAGATACTTCACCTCGTTTGTGCATATAATGCACAGAAACAGAATATCCTGCTAGAATTGGGCTAAGAAAAGGTGTTTTTAGGATGTGCGTAGCTGGTCCTGTGGGCTATAGCTCACGTATTTATTCACACATTTTTGGACTAAAAAATTTTCTGCTTCCAACACTCATGCGGAGGAGATACTTCACCTCGTTTGTACATATAATGCACAGAAACAGAATATCCTGCTAGAATTGGGCTAAGAAAAGATTTGTTTGGATGTGCGTAGCTGGTCCTGTTGGCTATAGCTCACCCATTTGTTCACACATTTTTGGACTGAAATATTTTCTGCTTCCAATACCCACACGGAGGAGATACTTCACCTCGTTTGTGCATATAATGCACAGAAACAGAATATCTTGCTAGAATTGGGCTAAGAAAAGATTTTTTTTGGATGTGCGTCGCTGGTCCTGTGGGCTATAGCTCACCCATTTATTCACACATTTTTGGACTAAAAAATTTTCTCCTTCCAACACTCGTGCGGAGGAGATACTTCACCTCGTTTGTGCATATAATGCACAGAAACAGAATATCATGCTAGAATTGGGCTAAGAAAAGATTTGTTTGGATGTGCGTAGCTGGTCCTGTGGGCTATAGCTCACCCATTTATTCACACATTTTTGGACTGAAAAATTTTCTGCTTCCAACACTCATGCGGAGGAGATACTTCACCTCGTTTGTGCATATAATGCACAGAAACAGAATATCCTGCTAGAATTGGGCTAAGAAAAGATTTTTTTTGGATGTGCGTAGCTGGTCCTGTGGGCTATAGCTCACCCATTTATTCACACATTTTTGGACTAAAAAATTTTCTGCTTCCAACACTCGTGCGGAGGAGATACTTCACCTCGTTTGTGCATATAATGCACAGAAACAGAATATCCTGCTAGAATTGGGCTAAGAAAAGATTTTTTTGGATGTGTGTAGCTGGTCCTGTGGGCTATAGCTCACCCATTTATTCACACATTTTTGGAGTAAAAAATTTTCTGCTTCCAACACTCATACGGAGGAGATACTTCACCTCGTTTGTGCATATAATGCACAGAAACAGAATATCCTGCTAGAATTGGGCTAAGAAAAGATTTGTTTGGATGTGCGTAGCTGGTCCTGTGGGCTATAGCTCACCCATTTATTCACATATTTTTGGACTAAAAAATTGTCTGCTTCCAACACTCATGCGGAGGAGATACTTCACCTCGTTTGTGCATATAATGCACTGAAACAGAATATCCTGCTAGAATTGGGCTAAGAAAAGATTTTTTTTGGATGTGCGTCGCTGGTCCTGTGGGCTATAGCTCACCCATTTATTCACACATTTTTGGACTGAAAAATTTTCTGCTTCCAACACTTATACGGAGGAGATACTTCACCTCGTTTGTGCATATAATGCACAGAAACAGAATATCCTGCTAGAATTGGGCTAAGAAAAGATTTTTTTGGATGTGCGTAGCTGGTCCTGTGGGCTATAGCTCACCCATTTATTCACACATTTTTTTACTGAAAAATTTTCTGCTTCCAACACTCATACGGAGGAGATACTTCACCTCGTTTGTGCATATAATGCACAGAAACAGAATATCCTGCTAGAATTGGGCTAAGAAAAGATTTTTTTTTTGATGTGCGTAGCTGGTCCTGTGGGCTATAGCTCACCCATTTATTCACACATTTTTGGACTGAAAAATTTTCTGCTTCCGACACTCATACGGAGGAGATACTTCAGCTCGCTTGTGCTTAAAATGCACAGAAACAGAATATCCTGCTAGAATTGGGCTAAGAAAAGATTTTTTTTGTATGTGCGTGGCTGGTCCTGTGGGCTATATCCCACCCATTTATTCACACATTTTTCGACTGAAAAACTTTCTGCTTCCGATACCCACACGGAGGAGATACTTCAGCTCGTTTGTGCATATAATGCACAGAAACAGAATATCCTGCTAGAATTGGGCTAAGAAAAGATTTTTTTTGGATGTGCGTGGCTGGTCCTGTGGGCTATAGCCCACCCATTTATTCACACATTTTTGGACTGAAAAATTTTCTGCTTCCAACACTCATGCGGAGGAGATACTTCACCTCGTTTGTGCATATAATGCACAGAAACAGAATATCCTCCTAGATTTGGGCTAAGAAAAGATAATTTTAGGATGTGCGTAGCTGGTCCTGTGGGCTATAGCCCACCCATTTATTCACACATTTTTGGACTGAAAAATTTTCTGCTTCCAACACTCATGCGGAGGAGATACTTCACCTCGTTTGTGCATATAATGCACAGAAACAGAATATCCTGCTAGAATTGGGCTAAGAAAAGATTTTTTTGGATGTGCCTAGCTGGTCCTGTGGGCTATAGCTCACCCATTTATTCACACATTTTTGGACTGAAAAACTTTCTGCTTCCAACACTCATGCGGAGGAGATACTTCACCTCGTTTGTGCATATAATGCACAGAAACAGAATATCCTCCTAGATTTGGGCTAAGAAAAGATAATTTTAGGATGTGCGTAGCTGGTCCTGTGGCCTATAGGTCACCCATTTATTCACACATTTTTGGACTAAAAAATTTTCTGCTTCCAACACTCATGCGGAGGAGATACTTCACCTCGTTTGTGCATATAATGCACAGAAACAGAATATCCTGCTAGAATTGGGCTAAGAAAAGATTTTTTTTGGATGTGCGTGGCTGGTCCTGTGGGCTATAGCCCACCCATTTATTCACACATTTTTGGACTGAAAAATTTTCTGCTTCCAACACTCATGCGGAGGAGATACTTCACCTCGTTTGTGCATATAATGCACAGAAACAGAATATCCTCCTAGATTTGGGCTAAGAAAAGATAATTTTAGGATGTGCGTAGCTGGTCCTGTGGCCTATAGGTCACCCATTTATTCACACATTTTTGGACTGAAAAACTTTCTGCTTCCAACACTCATGCGGAGGAGATACTTCACCTCGTTTGTGCATATAATGCACAGAAACAGAATATCCTCCTAGATTTGGGCTAAGAAAAGATAATTTTAGGATGTGCGTAGCTGGTCCTGTGGCCTATAGGTCACCCATTTATTCACACATTTTTGGACTAAAAAATTTTCTGCTTCCAACACTCATGCGGAGGAGATACTTCACCTCGTTTGTGCATATAATGCACAGAAACAGAATATCCTGCTAGAATTGGGCTAAGAAAAGATTTTTTTTGGATGTGCGTGGCTGGTCCTGTGGGCTATAGCCCACCCATTTATTCACACATTTTTGGACTGAAAAATTTTCTGCTTCCAACACTCATGCGGAGGAGATACTTCACCTCGTTTGTGCATATAATGCACAGAAACAGAATATCCTCCTAGATTTGGGCTAAGAAAAGATAATTTTAGGATGTGCGTAGCTGGTCCTGTGGCCTATAGGTCACCCATTTATTCACACATTTTTGGACTAAAAAATTTTCTGCTTCCAACACTCATGCGGAGGAGATACTTCACCTCGTTTGTGCATATAATGCACAGAAACAGAATATCCTGCTAGAATTGGGCTAAGAAAAGATTTTTTTGGATGTGCCTAGCTGGTCCTGTGGGCTATAGCTCACCCATTTATTCACACATTTTTGGACTGAAAAACTTTCTGCTTCCGATACTCATACGGAAAAGAAACTTCAGCTCGTTTGTGCTTATAATGCACAGAAACAGAATATCCTGCTAGAATTGGGCTAAGAAAAGATTTTTTTTGGATGTGCGTGGCTGGTCCTGTGGGCTATAGCCCACCCATTTATTCACACATTTTTGGACTGAAAAATTTTCTGCTTCCAACACTCATACGGAGGAGATACTTCACCTCGTTTGTGCATATAATGCACAGAAACAGAATATCCTGCTAGAATTGGGCTAAGAAAAGATTTTTTTGGATGTGCCTAGCTGGTCCTGTGGGCTATAGCTCACCCATTTATTCACACATTTTTGGACTGAAAAACTTTCTGCTTCCGATACTCATACGGAAAAGAAACTTCAGCTCGTTTGTGCTTATAATGCACAGAAACAGAATATCCTGCTAGAATTGGGCTAAGAAAAGATTTTTTTTGGATGTGCGTGGCTGGTCCTGTGGGCTATAGCCCACCCATTTATTCACACATTTTTGGACTGAAAAATTTTCTGCTTCCAACACTCATGCGGAGGAGATACTTCACCTCGTTTGTGCATATAATGCACAGAAACAGAATATCCTCCTAGATTTGGGCTAAGAAAAGATAATTTTAGGATGTGCGTAGCTGGTCCTGTGGCCTATAGGTCACCCATTTATTCACACATTTTTGGACTAAAAAATTTTCTGCTTCCAACACTCATGCGGAGGAGATACTTCACCTCGTTTGTGCATATAATGCACAGAAACAGAATATCCTGCTAGAATTGGGCTAAGAAAAGATTTTTTTGGATGTGCCTAGCTGGTCCTGTGGGCTATAGCTCACCCATTTATTCACACATTTTTGGACTGAAAAACTTTCTGCTTCCGATACTCATACGGAAAAGAAACTTCAGCTCGTTTGTGCTTATAATGCACAGAAACAGAATATCCTGCTAGAATTGGGCTAAGAAAAGATTTTTTTTGGATGTGCGTGGCTGGTCCTGTGGGCTATAGCCCACCCATTTATTCACACATTTTTGGACTGAAAAATTTTCTGCTTCCAACACTCATACGGAGGAGATACTTCACCTCGTTTGTGCATATAATGCACAGAAACAGAATATCCTGCTAGAATTGGGCTAAGAAAAGATTTTTTTGGATGTGCGTAGCTGGTCCTGTGGGCTCACCCATTTATTCACACATTTTTGGACTAAAAAATTTTCTGCTTCCAACACTCATGCGGAGGAGATACTTCACCTCGTTTGTGCATATAATGCACAGAAACAGAATATCCTGCTAGAATTGGGCTAAGAAAAGATTTGTTTGGATGTGCGTAGCTGGTCCTGTGGGCTATAGCTCACCCATTTATTCACACATTTTTGGACTAAAAAATTTTCTGCTTCCAACACTCATGCGGAGGAGATACTTCACCTCGTTTGTGCATATAATGCACAGAAACAGAATATCCTGCTAGAATTGGGCTAAGAAAAGATTTGTTTGGATGTGCGTAGCTGGTCCTGTGGGCTATAGCTCACCCATTTATTCACACATTTTTGGACTAAAAAATTTTCTGCTTCCAACACTCATACGGAGGAGATACTTTACCTCGTTTGTGCATATAATGCACAGAAACAGAATATCCTGCTAGAATTGGGCTAAGAAAAGGTGTTTTTAGGATGTGCGTAGCTGGTCCTGTGGGCTATAGCTCACCCATTTATTCACACATTTTTGGACTAAAAAATTGTCTGCTTCCAACACTCATGCGGAGGAGATACTTCACCTCGTTTGTACATATAATGCACAGAAACAGAATATCCTGCTAGAATTGGGCTAAGAAAAGATTTGTTTGGATGTGCGTAGCTGGTCCTGTGGGCTATAGCTGACCCATTTATTCACACATTTTTGGACTGAAAAATTTTCTGCTTCCAACACTCATGCGGAGGAGATACTTCACCTCGTTTGTGCATATAATGCACAGAAACAGAATATCCTGCTAGAATTGGGCTAAGAAAAGATTTGTTTGGATGTGCGTAGCTGGTCCTGTGGGCTATAGCTCACCCATTTATTCACACATTTTTGGACTGAAAAATTTTCTGCTTCCAACACTTATACGGAGGAGATACTTCACCTCGTTTGTGCATATAATGCACAGAAACAGAATATCCTGCTAGAATTGGGCTAAGAAAAGATTTGTTTGGATGTGCGTAGCTGGTCCTGTGGGCTATAGCTCACCCATTTATTCACACATTTTTGGACTGAAAAATTTTCTGCTTCCAACACTCATGCGGAGGAGATACTTCACCTCGTTTGTGCATATAATGCACAGAAACAGAATATCCTGCTAGAATTGGGCTAAGAAAAGATTTGTTTGGATGTGCGTAGCTGGTCCTGTGGGCTATAGCTCACCCATTTATTCACACATTTTTGGACTAAAAAATTTTCTGCTTCCAACACTCATGCGGAGGAGATACTTCACCTCGTTTGTGCATATAATGCACAGAAACAGAATATCCTGCTAGAATTGGGCTAAGAAAAGATTTGTTTGGATGTGCGTAGCTGGTCCTGTGGGCTATAGCTCACCCATTTATTCACACATTTTTGGACTAAAAAATTTTCTGCTTCCAATACCCACACGGAGGAGATACTTCACCTCGTTTGTGCATATAATGCACAGAAACAGAATATCCTGCTAGAATTGGGCTAAGAAAAGATTTTTTTTGGATGTGCGTCGCTGGTCCTGTGGGCTATAGCTCACCCATTTATTCACACATTTTTGGACTAAAAAATTTTCTGCTTCCAACACTCGTGCGGAGGAGATACTTCACCTCGTTTGTGCATATAATGCACAGAAACAGAATATCCTGCTAGAATTGGGCTAAGAAAAGATTGGTTTGGATGTGCGTAGCTGGTCCTGTGGGCTATAGCTCACCCATTTATTCACACATTTTTGGACTAAAAAATTTTCTGCTTCCAACACTCATGCGGAGGAGATACTTCACTTCGTTTGTGCATATAATGCACAGAAACAGAATATCCTGCTAGAATTGGGCTAAGAAAAGATTTTGTTTGGATGTGCGTAGCTGGTCCTGTGGGCTATAGCTCACCCATTTATTCACACATTTTTGGACAAAAAAATTTTCTGCTTCCAACACTCATGCGGAGGAGATACTTCACCTCGTTTGTGCATATAATGCACAGAAACAGAATATCCTGCTAGAATTGGGCTAAGAAAAGATTTTTTTTGGATGTGCGTAGCTGGTCCTGTGGGCTATAGCTCTCCCATTTATTAACACATTTTTGGACTAAAAAATTTTCTGCTTCCAACACTCATGCGGAGGAGATACTTCACCTCGTTTGTACATATAATGCACAGAAACAGAATATCCTGCTAGAATTGGGCTAAGAAAAGATTTGTTTGGATGTGCGTAGCTGGTCCTGTGGGCTATAGCTCACCCATTTATTCACACATTTTTGGACTGAAAAATTTTCTGCTTCCAACACTCATGCGGAGGAGATACTTCACCTCGTTTGTGCATATAATGCACAGAAACAGAATATCCTGCTAGAATTGGGCTAAGAAAAGATTTGTTTGGATGTGCGTAGCTGGTCCTGTGGGCTATAGCTCACCCATTTATTCACACATTTTTGGACTAAAAAATTTTCTGCTTCCAACACTCATGCGGAGGAGATACTTCACCTCGTTTGTGCATATAATGCACAGAAACAGAATATCCTGCTAGAATTGGGCTAAGAAAAGATTTGTTTGGATGTGCGTAGCTGGTCCTGTGGGCTATAGCTCACCCATTTATTCACACATTTTTGGACTAAAAAATTTTCTGCTTCCAATACCCACACGGAGGAGATACTTCACCTCGTTTGTGCATATAATGCACAGAAACAGAATATCCTGCTAGAATTGGGCTAAGAAAAGATTTTTTTTGGATGTGCGTCGCTGGTCCTGTGGGCTATAGCTCACCCATTTATTCACACATTTTTGGACTAAAAAATTTTCTGCTTCCAACACTCGTGCGGAGGAGATACTTCACCTCGTTTGTGCATATAATGCACAGAAACAGAATATCCTGCTAGAATTGGGCTAAGAAAAGATTGGTTTGGATGTGCGTAGCTGGTCCTGTGGGCTATAGCTCACCCATTTATTCACACATTTTTGGACTAAAAAATTTTCTGCTTCCAACACTCATGCGGAGGAGATACTTCACTTCGTTTGTGCATATAATGCACAGAAACAGAATATCCTGCTAGAATTGGGCTAAGAAAAGATTTTGTTTGGATGTGCGTAGCTGGTCCTGTGGGCTATAGCTCACCCATTTATTCACACATTTTTGGACAAAAAAATTTTCTGCTTCCAACACTCATGCGGAGGAGATACTTCACCTCGTTTGTGCATATAATGCACAGAAACAGAATATCCTGCTAGAATTGGGCTAAGAAAAGATTTTGTTTGGATGTGCGTAGCTGGTCCTGTGGGCTATAGCTCTCCCATTTATTAACACATTTTTGGACTAAAAAATTTTCTGCTTCCAACACTCATGCGGAGGAGATACTTCACCTCGTTTGTACATATAATGCACAGAAACAGAATATCCTGCTAGAATTGGGCTAAGAAAAGATTTGTTTGGATGTGCGTAGCTGGTCCTGTGGGCTATAGCTCACCCATTTATTCACACATTTTTGGACTGAAAAATTTTCTGCTTCCAACACTCATGCGGAGGAGATACTTCACCTCGTTTGTGCATATAATGCACAGAAACAGAATATCCTGCTAGAATTGGGCTAAGAAAAGATTTGTTTGGATGTGCGTAGCTGGTCCTGTGGGCTATAGCTCACCCATTTATTCACACATTTTTGGACTGAAAAATTTTCTGCTTCCAACACTAATGCTAAGGAGATACTTCACCTCGTTTGTGCATATAATGCACAGAAACAGAATATCCTGCTAGAATTGGGCTAAGAAAAGATTTTTTTTGGATGTGCGTAGCTGGTCCTGTGGGCTATAGCTCACCCATTTATTCACACATTTTTGGACTAAAAAATTTTCTGCTTCCAACACTCATGCGGAGGAGATACTTCACCTCGTTTGTGCATATAATGCACAGAAACAGAATATCCTGCTAGAATTGGGCTAAGAAAAGATTTGTTTGGATGTGCGTAGCTGGTCCTGTGGGCTATAGCTCACCCATTTATTCACACATTTTTGGACTGAAAAATTTTCTGCTTCCAACACTCATGCGGAGGAGATACTTCACCTCGTTTGTGCATATAATGCACAGAAACAGAATATCCTGCTAGAATTGGGCTAAGAAAAGATTTGTTTGGATGTGCGTAGCTGGTCCTGTGGGCTATAGCTCACCCATTTATTCACACATTTTTGGACTAAAAAATTTTCTGCTTCCAACACTCATGCGGAGGAGATACTTCACCTCGTTTGTGCATATAATGCACAGAAACAGAATATCCTGCTAGAATTGGGCTAAGAAAAGATTTGTTTGGATGTGCGTAGCTGGTCCTGTGGGCTATAGCTCACCCATTTATTCACACATTTTTGGACTGAAATATTTTCTGCTTCCAATACCCACACGGAGGAGATACTTCACCTCGTTTGTGCATATAATGCACAGAAACAGAATATCCTGCTAGAATTGGGCTAAGAAAAGATTTTTTTTGGATGTGCGTCGCTGGTCCTGTGGGCTATAGCTCACCCATTTATTCACATTTTTGGACTAAAAAATTTTCTGCTTCCAACACTCGTGCGGAGGAGATACTTCACCTCGTTTGTGCATATAATGCACAGAAACAGAATATCCTGCTAGAATTGGGCTAAGAAAAGATTTGTTTGGATGTGCGTAGCTGGTCCTGTGGGCTATAGCTCACCCATTTATTCACACATTTTTGGACTAAAAAATTTTCTGCTTCCAACACTCGTGCGGAGGAGATACTTCACCTCGTTTGTGCATATAATGCACAGAAACAGAATATCCTGCTAGAATTGGGCTAAGAAAAGGTGTTTTTAGGATGTGCGTAGCTGGTCCTGTGGGCTATAGCTCTCCCATTTATTAACACATTTTTGGACTAAAAAATTTTCTGCTTCCAACACTCATGCGGAGGAGATACTTCACCTCGTTTGTGCATATAATGCACAGAAACAGAATATCCTGCTAGAATTGGGCTAAGAAAAGATTTGTTTGGATGTGCGTAGCTGGTCCTGTGGGCTATAGCTCACCCATTTATTCACACATTTTTGGACTGAAAAATTTTCTGCTTCCAACACTAATGCTAAGGAGATACTTCACCTCGTTTGTGCATATAATGCACAGAAACAGAATATCCTGCTAGAATTGGGCTAAGAAAAGATTTTTTTTGGATGTGCGTAGCTGGTCCTGTGGGCTATAGCTCACCCATTTATTCACACATTTTTGGACTAAAAAATTTTCTGCTTCCAACACTCATGCGGAGGAGATACTTCACCTCGTTTGTGCATATAATGCACAGAAACAGAATATCCTGCTAGAATTGGGCTAAGAAAAGATTTGTATGGATGTGCGTAGCTGGTCCTGTGGGCTATAGCTCACCCATTTATTCACACATTTTTGGACTGAAAAATTTTCTGCTTCCAACACTCATGCGGAGGAGATACTTCACCTCGTTTGTGCATATAATGCACAGAAACAGAATATCCTGCTAGAATTGGGCTAAGAAAAGATTTGTTTGGATGTGCGTAGCTGGTCCTGTGGGCTATAGCTCACCCATTTATTCACACATTTTTGGACTGAAATATTTTCTGCTTCCAATACCCACACGGAGGAGATACTTCACCTCGTTTGTGCATATAATGCACAGAAACAGAATATCCTGCTAGAATTGGGCTAAGAAAAGATTTGTTTGGATGTGCGTAGCTGGTCCTGTGGGCTATAGCTCACCCATTTATTCACACATTTTTGGACTGAAATATTTTCTGCTTCCAATACCCACACGGAGGAGATACTTCACCTCGTTTGTGCATATAATGCACAGAAACAGAATATCCTGCTAGAATTGGGCTAAGAAAAGATTTGTTTGGATGTGCGTAGCTGGTCCTGTGGGCTATAGCTCACCCATTTATTCACACATTTTTGGACTGAAAAATTTTCTGCTTCCAACACTCATGCGGAGGAGATACTTCACCTCGTTTGTGCATATAATGCACAGAAACAGAATATCCTGCTAGAATTGGGCTAAGAAAAGGTGTTTTTAGGATGTGCGTAGCTGGTCCTGTGGGCTATAGCTCACCCATTTATTCACACATTTTTGGACTGAAAAATTTTCTGCTTCCAACACTTATACGGAGGAGATACTTCACCTCGTTTGTGCATATAATGCACAGAAACAGAATATCCTGCTAGAATTGGGCTAAGAAAAGATTTTTTTTGGATGTGCGTCGCTGGTCCTGTGGGATATAGCTCACCCATTTATTCACACATTTTTGGACTGAAAAACTTTCTGCTTCCGATACTCATACGGAAAAGAAACTTCAGCTCGTTTGTGCTTATAATGCACAGAAACAGAATATCCTGCTAGAATTGGGCTAAGAAAAGATTTTTTTGGATGTGCCTAGCTGGTCCTGTGGGCTATAGCTCACCCATTTATTCACACATTTTTGGACTGAAAAACTTTCTGCTTCCGATACTCATACGGAAAAGAAACTTCAGCTCGTTTGTGCTTATAATGCACAGAAACAGAATATCCTGCTAGAATTGGGCTAAGAAAAGATTTTTTTTGGATGTGCGTGGCTGGTCCTGTGGGCTATAGCTCACCCATTTATTCACACATTTTTGGACTAAAAAATTTTCTGCTTCCAACACTCGTGCGGAGGAGATACTTCACCTCGTTTGTGCATATAATGCACAGAAACAGAATATCCTGCTAGAATTGGGCTAAGAAAAGATTTTTTTTGTATGTGCGTCGCTGGTCCTGTGGGCTATAGCTCACCCATTTATTCACACATTTTTGGACTAAAAAATTTTCTGCTTCCAACACTCGTGCGGAGGAGATACTTCACCTCGTTTGTGCATATAATGCACAGAAACAGAATATCCTGCTAGAATTGGGCTAAGAAAAGATTTTTTTGGATGTGCCTAGCTGGTCCTGTGGGCTATAGCTCACCCATTTATTCACACATTTTTGGACTGAAAAACTTTCTGCTTCCGATACTCATACGGAAAAGAAACTTCAGCTCGTTTGTGCTTATAATGCACAGAAACAGAATATCCTGCTAGAATTGGGCTAAGAAAAGATTTTTTTTGGATGTGCGTGGCTGGTCCTGTGGGCTATAGCCCACCCATTTATTCACATTTTTGGACTGAAAAACTTTCTGCTTCCGATACTCATACGGAGAAGATACTTCAGCTTGTTTGCACTTATAATGCACAGAAACAGAATATCCTGCTAGAATTGGGCTAAGAAAAGATTTTTTTTGGATGTGCGTGGCTGGTCCTGTGGGCTATAGCTCACCCATTTATTCACACATTTTTGGACTAAAAAATTTTCTGCTTCCAACGCTCGTGCGGAGGAGATACTTCACCTCGTTTGTGCATATAATGCACAGAAACAGAATATCCTGCTAGAATTGGGCTAAGAAAAGATTTTTTTTGGATGTGCGTCGCTGGTCCTGTGGGCTATAGCTCACCCATTTATTCACACATTTTTGGACTAAAAAATTTTCTGCTTCCAACACTCGTGCGGAGGAGATACTTCACCTCGTTTGTGCATATAATGCACAGAAACAGAATATCCTGCTAGAATTGGGCTAAGAAAAGGTGTTTTTAGGATGTGCGTAGCTGGTCCTGTGGGCTATAGCTCACCCATTTATTCACACATTTTTGGACTGAAAAATTTTCTGCTTCCAACACTCATGCGGAGGAGATACTTCACCTCGTTTGTGCATATAATGCACAGAAACAGAATATCCTGCTAGAATTGGGCTAAGAAAAGATTTGTTTGGATGTGCGTAGCTGGTCGTGTGGGCTATAGCTCACCCATTTATTCACACATTTTTGGACTGAAAAATTTTCTGCTTCCAACACTCATGCGGAGGAGATACTTCACCTCGTTTGTGCATATAATGCACAGAAACAGAATATCCTGCTAGAATTGGGCTAAGAAAAGATTTGTTTGGATGTGCGTAGCTGGTCCTGTGGGCTATAGCTCACCCATTTATTCACACATTTTTGGACTGAAAAATTTTCTGCTTCCAACACTCATGCGGAGGAGATACTTCACCTCGTTTGTGCATATAATGCACAGAAACAGAATATCCTGCTAGAATTGGGCTAAGAAAAGGTGTTTTTAGGATGTGCGTAGCTGGTCCTGTGGGCTATAGCTCACCCATTTATTCACACATTTTTGGACTAAAAAATTTTCTGCTTCCAACACTCATACGGAGGAGATACTTCACCTCGTTTGTGCATATAATGCACAGAAACAGAATATCCTGCTAGAATTGGGCTAAGAAAAGGTGTTTTTAGGATGTGCGTAGCTGGTCCTGTGGGCTATAGCTCACCCATTTATTCACACATTTTTGGACTGAAAAATTTTCTGCTTCCAACACTCATGCGGAGGAGATACTTCACCTCGTTTGTGCATATAATGCACAGAAACAGAATATCCTGCTAGAATTGGGCTAAGAAAAGATTTGTTTGGATGTGCGTAGCTGGTCCTGTGGGCTATAGCTCACCCATTTATTCACACATTTTTGGACTGAAAAATGTTCTGCTTCCAACACTTATACGGAGGAGATACTTCACCTCGTTTGTGCATATAATGCACAGAAACAGAATATCCTGCTAGAATTGGGCTAAGAAAAGGTGTTTTTAGGATGTGCGTAGCTGGTCCTGTGGGCTATAGCTCACCCATTTATTCACACATTTTTGGACTAAAAAATTTTCTGCTTCCAACACTCATACGGAGGAGATACTTCACCTCGTTTGTGCATATAATGCACAGAAACAGAATATCCTGCTAGAATTGGGCTAAGAAAAGGTGTTTTTAGGATGTGCGTAGCTGGTCCTGTGGGCTATAGCTCACCCATTTATTCACACATTTTTGGACTAAAAAATTTTCTGCTTCCAACACTCATGCGGAGGAGATACTTCACCTCGTTTGTACATATAATGCACAGAAACAGAATATCCTGCTAGAATTGGGCTAAGAAAAGATTTGTTTGGATGTGCGTAGCTGGTCCTGTGGGCTATAGCTCACCCATTTATTCACACATTTTTGGACTGAAATATTTTCTGCTTCCAATACCCACACGGAGGAGATACTTCACCTCGTTTGTGCATATAATGCACAGAAACAGAATATCCTGCTAGAATTGGGCTAAGAAAAGATTTTTTTTGGATGTGCGTCGCTGGTCCTGTGGGCTATAGCTCACCCATTTATTCACACATTTTTGGACTAAAAAATTTTCTGCTTCCAACACTCGTGCGGAGGAGATACTTCACCTCGTTTGTGCATATAATGCACAGAAACAGAATATCCTGCTAGAATTGGGCTAAGAAAAGATTTGTTTGGATGTGCGTAGCTGGTCCTGTGGGCTATAGCTCACCCATTTATTCACACATTTTTGGACTAAAAAATTTTCTGCTTCCAATACCCACACGGAGGAGATACTTCACCTCGTTTGTGCATATAATGCACAGAAACAGAATATCCTGCTAGAATTGGGCTAAGAAAAGATTTTTTTTGGATGTGCGTAGCTGGTCCTGTGGGCTATAGCTCACCCATTTATTCACACATTTTTGGACTGAAAAATTTTCTGCTTCCAATACCCACACGGAGGAGATACTTCAGCTCGTTTGTGCCTATAATGCACAGAAACAGAATATCCTGCTAGAATTGGGCTAAGAAAAGGTGTTTTTAGGATGTGCGTAGCTGGTCCTGTGGGCTATAGCTCACCCATTTATTCACACATTTTTGGACTGAAAAATTTTCTGCTTCCAACACTCATGCGGAGGAGATACTTCAGCTCGTTTGTGCATATAATGCACAGAAACAGAATATCCTGCTAGAATTGGGCTAAGAAAAGATTTGTTTGGATGTGCGTAGCTGGTCCTGTGGGCTATAGCTCACCCATTTATTCACACATTTTTGGAGTAAAAAATTTTCTGCTTCCAACACTCATACGGAGGAGATACTTCACCTCGTTTGTGCATATAATGCACAGAAACAGAATATCCTGCTAGAATTGGGCTAAGAAAAGATTTTTTTTGGATGTGCGTGGCTGGTCCTGTGGGCTATAGCCCACCCATTTATTCACACATTTTTGGACTGAAAAACTTTCTGCTTCCGATACTCATACGGAGAAGATACTTCAGCTCGTTTGCACTTATAATGCACAGAAACAGAATATCCTGCTAGAATTGGGCTAAGAAAAGAATTTTTTTGGATGTGCGTAGCTGGTCCTGTGGCCTATAGGTCACCCATTTATTCACACATTTTTGGACTAAAAAATTTTCTGCTTCCAACACTCATGCGGAGGAGATACTTCACCTCGTTTGTGCATATAATGCACAGAAACAGAATATCCTGCTAGAATTGGGCTAAGAAAAGATTTTTTTTGGATGTGCGTGGCTGGTCCTGTGGGCTATAGCCCACCCATTTATTCACACATTTTTGGACTGAAAAACTTTCTGCTTCCGATACTCATACGGAGAAGATACTTCAGCTCGTTTGCACTTATAATGCACAGAAACAGAATATCCTGCTAGAATTGGGCTAAGAAAAGATTTTTTTTGGATGTGCCTTGCTGGTCCTGTGGGCTATAGCTCACCCATTTATTCACACATTTTTGGACTGAAAAACTTTCTGCTTCCGATACTCATACGGAAAAGAAACTTCAGCTCGTTTGTGCTTATAATGCACAGAAACAGAATATCCTGCTAGAATTGGGCTAAGAAAAGATTTTTTTTGGATGTGCGTGGCTGGTCCTGTGGGCTATAGCCCACCCATTTATTCACACATTTTTGGACTGAAAAACTTTCTGCTTCCGATACTCATACGGAGAAGATACTTCAGCTCGTTTGCACTTATAATGCACAGAAACAGAATATCCTGCTAGAATTGGGCTAAGAAAAGAATTTTTTTGGATGTGCGTAGCTGGTCCTGTGGGCTATAGCTCACCCATTTATTCACACATTTTTGGACTGAAAAATGTTCTGCTTCCAACACTTATACGGAGGAGATACTTCACCTCGTTTGTGCATATAATGCACAGAAACAGAATATCCTGCTAGAATTGGGCTAAGAAAAGAATTTTTTTGGATGTGCGTAGCTGGTCCTGTGGGCTATAGCCCACCCATTTATTCACACATTTTTGGACTGAAAAATTTTCTGCTTCCAACACTTATGCGGAGGAGATACTTCAGCTCGTTTGCACTTATAATGCACAGAAACAGAATATCCTGCTAGATTTGGGCTAAGAAAAGATGTTTTTAGGATGTGCGTGGCTGGTCCTGTGTGCTATAGCCCACCCATTTATTCACACATTTCTGGACTGAAAAATTTTCTGCTTCCGATACTCATACGGAGAAGATACTTCAGCTCGTTTGCACTTATAATGCACAGAAACAGAATATCCTGCTAGAATAGGGCTAAGGAAAGATATTTTTAGGATGTGCGTGGCTGGTCCTGTGTGCTATAGCCCACCCATTTATTCACACATTTTTGGACTGAAAAATTTTCTGCTTCCGATACTCATACGGAGAAGATACTTCAGCTCGTTTCTGCTTATAGTGCACAGAAACAGAATATCCTGCTAGAATAGGGCTAAGAGAAGATATTTTTAGGATATGCGTGGCTGGTCCTGTGGGCTATAGCCCACCCATTTATTCACACATTTTTGGACTAAAAAATTTTCTGCTTCCAATACCCACACGGAGGAGATACTTCAGCTCGTTTCTGCTTATAGTGCACAGAAACAGAATATCCTGCTAGAATTGGGCTAAGAAAAGAATTTTTTTGGATGTGCGTAGCTGGTCCTGTGGGCTATAGCCCACCCATTTATTCACACATTTTTGGACTGAAAAATTTTCTGCTTCCAACACTTATGCGGAGGAGATACTTCAGCTCGTAATGCACAGAAACAGAATATCCTGCCAGATTTGGGCTAAGAAAAGATATTTTTAGGATGTGCGTGGCTGGTCCTGTGGGCTATAGCCCACCCATTTATTCACACATTTTTGGACTAAAAAATTTTCTGCTTCCAATACCCACACGGAGGAGATACTTCACCTCGTTTGTGCATATAATGCACAGAAACAGAATATCCTGCTAGAATTGGGCTAAGAAAAGATTTGTTTGGATGTGCGTAGCTGGTCCTGTGGGCTATAGCTCACCCATTTATTCACACATTTTTGGACTAAAAAATTTTCTGCTTCCAACACTCATACGGAGGAGATACTTCACCTCGTTTGTGCATATAATGCACAGAAACAGAATATCCTGCTAGAATTGGGCTAAGAAAAGATTTTTTTTTGATGTGCGTAGCTGGTCCTGTGGGCTATAGCTCACCCATTTATTCACACATTTTTGGACTAAAAAATTTTCTGCTTCCAACACTCATACGGAGGAGATACTTCACCTCGTTTGTGCATATAATGCACAGAAACAGAATATCCTGCTAGAATTGGGATAAGAAAAGATTTGTTTGGATGTGCGTAGCTGGTCCTGTGGGCTATAGCTCACCCATTTATTCACACATTTTTGGACTGAAAAATGTTCTGCTTCCAACACTCATACGGAGGAGATACTTCACCTCGTTTGTGCATTTAATGCATAGAAACAGAATATCCTGCTAGAATTGGGCTAAGAAAAGATTTTTTTTTTAAGGCGTAGCTGGTCCTGTGGGCTATAGCTCACCCATTTATTCACACATTTTTGGACTGAAAAATTTTCTGCTTCCAACACTCATACGGAGGAGATACTTCACCTCGTTTGTGCATATAATGCACAGAAACAGAATATCCTGCTAGAATTGGGCTAAGAAAAGGTGTTTTTAGGATGTGCGTAGCTGGTCCTGTGGGCTATAGCTCACCCATTTATTCACACATTTTTGGACTGAAAATTTTTCTGCTTCCAACACTCATACGGAGGAGATACTTCACCTCGTTTGTGCATATAATGCACAGAAACAGAATATCCTGCTAGAATTGGGCTAAGAAAAGATTTGTTTGGATGTGCGTAGCTGGTCCTGTGGGCTATAGCTCACCCATTTATTCACACATTTTTGGAGTAAAAAATTTTCTGCTTCCAACACTCATACGGAGGAGATACTTCACCTCGTTTGTGCATATAATGCACAGAAACAGAATATCCTGCTAGCAATGGGCTAAGAAAAGATTTTTTTTTGATGTGCCTAGCTGGTCCTGTGGGCTATAGCTAACCCATTTATTCACACATTTTTGGACTAAAAAATTTTCTGCTTCCAACACTCATACGGAGGAGATACTTCACCTCGTTTGTGCATATAATGCACAGAAACAGAATATCCTGCTAGAATTGGGCTAAGAAAAGATTTTTTTTTTAAGGCGTAGCTGGTCCTGTGGGCTATAGCTCACCCATTTATTCACACATTTTTGGACTGAAAAATTTTCTGCTTCCAACACTCATACGGAGGAGATACTTCACCTCGTTTGTGCATATAATGCACAGAAACAGAATATCCTGCTAGAATTGGGCTAAGAAAAGGTGTTTTTAGGATGTGCGTAGCTGGTCCTGTGGGCTATAGCTCACCCATTTATTCACACATTTTTGGACTGAAAAATTTTCTGCTTCCAACACTCATACGGAGGAGATACTTCACCTCGTTTGTGCATATAATGCACAGAAACAGAATATCCTGCTAGAATTGGGCTAAGAAAAGATTTGTTTGGATGTGCGTAGCTGGTCCTGTGGGCTATAGCTCACCCATTTATTCACACATTTTTGGAGTAAAAAATTTTCTGCTTCCAACACTCATACGGAGGAGATACTTCACCTCGTTTGTGCATATAATGCACAGAAACAGAATATCCTGCTAGCAATGGGCTAAGAAAAGATTTTTTTTTGATGTGCCTAGCTGGTCCTGTGGGCTATAGCTAACCCATTTATTCACACATTTTTGGACTAAAAAATTTTCTGCTTCCAACACTCATACGGAGGAGATACTTCACCTCGTTTGTGCATATAATGCACAGAAACAGAATATCCTGCTAGAATTGGGCTAAGAAAAGATTTTTTTTTGATGTGCGTAGGACCACAGGACCAGCTACGCACATCCTAAAAACACCTTTTCTTAGCCCAATTCTAGCAGGATATTCTGTTTCTGTGCATTATAGGCACAAACGAGCTGAAGTATCTCCTCCGCATGAGTGTTGGAAGCAGAAAATTTTTCAGTCCAAAAATGTGTGAATAAATGGGTGAGCTATAGCCCACAGGACCAGCTACGCACATCAAAAAAAAATCTTTTCTTAGCCCAATTCTAGCAGGATATTCTGTTTCTGTGCATTATATGCACAAACGAGGTGAAGTATCTCCTCCGTATGAGTGTTGGAAGCAGAAATTTTTTTAGTCCAAAAATGTGTGAATAAATGGGTGAGCTATAGCCCACAGGACCAGCTACGCACATCCTAAAAACACCTTTTCTTAGCCCAATTCTAGCAGGATATTCTGTTTCTGTGCATTATATGCACAAACGAGGTGAAGTATCTCCTCCGCACGAGTGTTGGAAGCAGACAATTTTTTAGTCCAAAAATGTGTGAATAAATGGGTGAGCTATAGCCCACAGGACCAGCTACGCACATCCTAAAAACACCTTTTCTTAGCCCAATTCTAGCAGGATATTCTGTTTCTGTGCATTATATGCACAAACGAGGTGAAGTATCTCCTCCGTATGAGTGTTGGAAGCAGAAAAGTTTTCAGTCCAAAAATGTGTGAATAAATGGGTGAGCTATAGCCCACAGGACCAGCTACGCACATCCTAAAAACACCTTTTCTTAGCCCAATTCTAGCAGGATATTCTGTTTCTGTGCATTATATGCACAAACGAGGTGAAGTATCTCCTCCGTATGAGTGTTGGAAGCAGAAAATTTTTCAGTCCAAAAATGTGTGAATAAATGGGTGAGCTATAGCCCACAGGACCAGCTACGCACATCAAAAAAAAATCTTTTCTTAGCCCAATTCTAGCAGGATATTCTGTTTCTGTGCATTATATGCACAAACGAGGTGAAGTATCTCCTCCGTATGAGTGTTGGAAGCAGAAAATTTTTCAGTCCAAAAATGTGTGAATAAATGGGTGAGCTTAGCCCACAGGACCAGCTACGCACATCCAAACAAATCTTTTCTTAGCCCAATTCTAGCAGGATATTCTGTTTCTGTGCATTATATGCACAAACGAGGTGAAGTATCTCCTCCGTATGAGTGTTGGAAGCAGAAAATTTTTTACTCCAAAAATGTGTGAATAAATGGGTGAGCTATAGCCCACAGGACCAGCTACGCACATCCAAACAAATCTTTTCTTAGCCCAATTCTAGCAGGATATTCTGTTTCTGTGCATTATATGCACAAACGAGGTGAAGTATCTCCTCCGTATAAGTGTTGGAAGCAGAAAATTTTTCAGTCCAAAAATGTGTGAATAAATGGGTGAGCTATAGCCCACAGGACCAGCTACGCACATCCAAACAAATCTTTTCTTAGCCCAATTCTAGCAGGATATTCTGTTTCTGTGCATTATATGCACAAACGAGGTGAAGTATCTCCTCCGCATGAGTGTTGGAAGCAGAAAATTTTTTAGTCCAAAAATGTGTGAATAAATGGGTGAGCTATAGCCCACAGGACCAGCTACGCACATCCTAAAAACACCTTTTCTTAGCCCAATTCTAGCAGGATATTCTGTTTCTGTGCATTATATGCACAAACGAGGTGAAGTATCTCCTCCGTATGAGTGTTGGAAGCAGAAAATTTTTTAGTCCAAAAATGTGTGAATAAATGGGTGAGCTATAGCCCACAGGACCAGCTACGCCTTAAAAAAAAAATCTTTTCTTAGCCCAATTCTAGCAGGATATTCTGTTTCTGTGCATTATATGCACAAACGAGGTGAAGTATCTCCTCCGTATGAGTGTTGGAAGCAGAACATTTTTCAGTCCAAAAATGTGTGAATAAATGGGTGAGCTATAGCCCACAGGACCAGCTACGCACATCAAAAAAAAATCTTTTCTTAGCCCAATTCTAGCAGGATATTCTGTTTCTGTGCATTATATGCACAAACGAGGTGAAGTATCTCCTCCGTATGAGTGTTGGAAGCAGAAAATTTTTTACTCCAAAAATGTGTGAATAAATGGGTGAGCTATAGCCCACAGGACCAGTTACGCACATCAAAAAAAAATCTTTTCTTAGCCCAATTCTAGCAGGATATTCTGTGTCTGTGCATTATATGCACAAACGAGGTGAAGTATCTCCTCCGTATAAGTGTTGGAAGCAGAAAATTTTTCAGTCCAAAAATGTGTGAATAAATGGGTGAGCTATAGCCCACAGGACCAGTTACGCACATCAAAAAAAAATCTTTTCTTAGCCCAATTCTAGCAGGATATTCTGTTTCTGTGCATTATATGCACAAACGAGGTGAAGTATCTCCTCCGCACGAGTATTGGAAGCAGAAAATTTTTCAGTCCAAAAATGTGTGAATAAATGGGTGAGCTATAGCCCACAGGACCAGCTACGCACATCCTAAAAACACCTTTTCTTAGCCCAATTCTAGCAGGATATTCTGTTTCTGTGCATTATAGGCACAAACGAGCTGAAGTATCTCCTCCGTGTGGGTATTGGAAGCAGAAAATTTTTCAGTCCAAAAATGTGTGAATAAATGGGTGAGCTATAGCCCACAGGACCAGCTACGCACATCCTAAAAACACCTTTTCTTAGCCCAATTCTAGCAGGATATTCTGTTTCTGTGCATTATAGGCACAAACGAGCTGAAGTATCTCCTCCGTATGAGTGTTGGAAGCAGAACATTTTTTAGTCCAAAAATGTGTGAATAAATGGGTGAGCTATAGCCCACAGGACCAGCTACGCACATCCTAAAAACACCTTTTCTTAGCCCAATTCTAGCAGGATATTCTGTTTCTGTGCATTATATGCACAAACGAGGTGAAGTATCTCCTCCGTATGAGTGTTGGAAGCAGAAAATTTTTCAGTCCAAAAATGTGTGAATAAATGGGTGAGCTATAGCCCACAGGACCAGCTACGCACATCCTAAAAACACCTTTTCTTAGCCCAATTCTAGCAGGATATTCTGTTTCTGTGCATTATAGGCACAAACGAGCTGAAGTATCTCCTCCGTATGAGTGTTGGAAGCAGAACATTTTTTAGTCCAAAAATGTGTGAATAAATGGGTGAGCTATAGCCCACAGGACCAGCTACGCACATCCTAAAAACACCTTTTCTTAGCCCAATTCTAGCAGGATATTCTGTTTCTGTGCATTATATGCACAAACGAGGTGAAGTATCTCCTCCGTATGAATGTTGGAAGCAGAAAATTTTTCAGTCCAAAAATGTGTGAATAAATGGGTGAGCTATAGCCCACAGGACCAGCTACGCACATCAAAAAAAAAATCTTTTCTTAGCCCAATTCTAGCAGGATATTCTGTTTCTGTGCATTATAAGCACAAACAAGCTGAAGTATCTCCTCCGTATGAGTGTTGGAAGCAGAAAATTTTTCAGTCCAAAAATGTGTGAATAAATGGGTGAGCTATAGCCCACAGGACCAGCTACGCACATCCAAACAAATCTTTTCTTAGCCCAATTCTAGCAGGATATTCTGTTTCTGTGCATTATATGCACAAACGAGGTGAAGTATCTCCTCCGTATGAGTGTTGGAAGCAGAAAATTTTTTACTCCAAAAATGTGTGAATAAATGGGTGAGCTATAGCCCACAGGACCAGCTACGCACATCCAAACAAATCTTTTCTTAGCCCAATTCTAGCAGGATATTCTGTTTCTGTGCATTATATGCACAAACGAGGTGAAGTATCTCCTCCGTATAAGTGTTGGAAGCAGAAAATTTTTCAGTCCAAAAATGTGTGAATAAATGGGTGAGCTATAGCCCACAGGACCAGCTACGCACATCCTAAAAACACCTTTTCTTAGCCCAATTCTAGCAGGATATTCTGTTTCTATGCATTAAATGCACAAACGAGGTGAAGTATCTCCTCCGTATGAGTGTTGGAAGCAGAACATTTTTCAGTCCAAAAATGTGTGAATAAATGGGTGAGCTATAGCCCACAGGACCAGTTACGCACATCAAAAAAAAATCTTTTCTTAGCCCAATTCTAGCAGGATATTCTGTTTCTGTGCATTATATGCACAAACGAGGTGAAGTATCTCCTCCGTATGAGTGTTGGAAGCAGAAAATTTTTTACTCCAAAAATGTGTGAATAAATGGGTGAGCTATAGCCCACAGGACCAGCTACGCACATCCAAACAAATCTTTTCTTAGCCCAATTCTAGCAGGATATTCTGTTTCTGTGCATTATATGCACAAACGAGGTGAAGTATCTCCTCCGTATGAGTGTTGGAAGCAGAAAATTTTTTACTCCAAAAATGTGTGAATAAATGGGTGAGCTATAGCCCACAGGACCAGCTACGCACATCCAAACAAATCTTTTCTTAGCCCAATTCTAGCAGGATATTCTGTTTCTGTGCATTATATGCACAAACGAGGTGAAGTATCTCCTCCGTATGAGTGTTGGAAGCAGAAAATTTTTCAGTCCAAAAATGTGTGAATAAATGGGTGAGCTATAGCCCACAGGACCAGCTACGCACATCCTAAAAACACCTTTTCTTAGCCCAATTCTAGCAGGATATTCTGTTTCTGTGCATTATATGCACAAACGAGGTGAAGTATCTCCTCCGTATGAGTGTTGGAAGCAGAAAATTTTTTAGTCCAAAAATGTGTGAATAAATGGGTGAGCTATAGCCCACAGGACCAGCTACGCCTTAAAAAAAAAATCTTTTCTTAGCCCAATTCTAGCAGGATATTCTGTGTCTGTGCATTATATGCACAAACGAGGTGAAGTATCTCCTCCGTATAAGTGTTGGAAGCAGAAAATTTTTCAGTCCAAAAATGTGTGAATAAATGGGTGAGCTATAGCCCACAGGACCAGTTACGCACATCAAAAAAAAATCTTTTCTTAGCCCAATTCTAGCAGGATATTCTGTTTCTGTGCATTATATGCACAAACGAGGTGAAGTATCTCCTCCGCACGAGTATTGGAAGCAGAAAATTTTTCAGTCCAAAAATGTGTGAATAAATGGGTGAGCTATAGCCCACAGGACCAGCTACGCACATCCTAAAAACACCTTTTCTTAGCCCAATTCTAGCAGGATATTCTGTTTCTGTGCATTATAGGCACAAACGAGCTGAAGTATCTCCTCCGTGTGGGTATTGGAAGCAGAAAATTTTTCAGTCCAAAAATGTGTGAATAAATGGGTGAGCTATAGCCCACAGGACCAGCTACGCACATCCTAAAAACACCTTTTCTTAGCCCAATTCTAGCAGGATATTCTGTTTCTGTGCATTATAGGCACAAACGAGCTGAAGTATCTCCTCCGTATGAGTGTTGGAAGCAGAACATTTTTTAGTCCAAAAATGTGTGAATAAATGGGTGAGCTATAGCCCACAGGACCAGCTACGCACATCCTAAAAACACCTTTTCTTAGCCCAATTCTAGCAGGATATTCTGTTTCTGTGCATTATAGGCACAAACAAGCTGAAGTATCTCCTCCGTATGAGTGTTGGAAGCAGAAAATTTTTCAGTCCAAAAATGTGTGAATAAATGGGTGAGCTATAGCCCACAGGACCAGCTACGCACATCCTAAAAACACCTTTTCTTAGCCCAATTCTAGCAGGATATTCTGTTTCTGTGCATTATAGGCACAAACGAGCTGAAGTATCTCCTCCGTATGAGTGTTGGAAGCAGAACATTTTTTAGTCCAAAAATGTGTGAATAAATGGGTGAGCTATAGCCCACAGGACCAGCTACGCACATCCTAAAAACACCTTTTCTTAGCCCAATTCTAGCAGGATATTCTGTTTCTGTGCATTATAATCACAAACGAGCTGAAGTATCTCCTCCGTATGAGTGTTGGAAGCAGAACATTTTTTAGTCCAAAAATGTGTGAATAAATGGGTGAGCTTATAGCCCACAGGACCAGCTACGCACATCCTAAAAACACCTTTTCTTAGCCCAATTCTAGCAGGATATTCTGTTTCTGTGCATTATATGCACAAACGAGGTGAAGTATCTCCTCCGTATGAATGTTGGAAGCAGAAAATTTTTCAGTCCAAAAATGTGTGAATAAATGGGTGAGCTATAGCCCACAGGACCAGCTACGCACATCAAAAAAAAATCTTTTCTTAGCCCAATTCTAGCAGGATATTCTGTTTCTGTGCATTATAAGCACAAACAAGCTGAAGTATCTCCTCCGTATGAGTGTTGGAAGCAGAAAATTTTTCAGTCCAAAAATGTGTGAATAAATGGGTGAGCTATAGCCCACAGGAGCAGCTACGCACATCCTAAAAACACCTTTTCTTAGCCCAATTCTAGCAGGATATTCTGTTTCTGTGCATTATAGGCACAAACGAGCTGAAGTATCTCCTCCGTATGAGTGTTGGAAGCAGAACATTTTTTAGTCCAAAAATGTGTGAATAAATGGGTGAGCTATAGCCCACAGGACCAGCTACGCACATCAAAAAAAAATCTTTTCTTAGCCCAATTCTAGCAGGATATTCTGTTTCTGTGCATTATAAGCACAAACAAGCTGAAGTATCTCCTCCGTATGAGTGTTGGAAGCAGAAAATTTTTTACTCCAAAAATGTGTGAATAAATGGGTGAGCTATAGCCCACAGGACCAGCTACGCACATCCAAACAAATCTTTTCTTAGCCCAATTCTAGCAGGATATTCTGTTTCTGTGCATTATAATCACAAACGAGCTGAAGTATCTCCTCCGTATGAGTGTTGGAAGCAGAACATTTTTTAGTCCAAAAATGTGTGAATAAATGGGTGAGCTATAGCCCACAGGACCAGCTACGCACATCCTAAAAACACCTTTTCTTAGCCCAATTCTAGCAGGATATTCTGTTTCTGTGCATTGTATGCACAAACGAGGTGAAGTATCTCCTCCGCATGAGTGTTGGAAGCAGAAAATTTTTTAGTCCAAAAATGTGTGAATAAATGGGTGAGCTATAGCCCACAGGACCAGCTACGCACATCCAAAAAATGTATTTTCTTAGCCCAATTCTAGCAGGATATTCTGTTTCTGTGCATTATAAGCACAATCGAGCTGAAGTATCTCCTTCGTATAAGTGCCTGCTTCCAATACCCGCACCGACAGGGAATATGGTCTCCTCATCTCGTGGGGTTGCATGAATAAATAATTTCTTCTTGGTGCAGGAACAGTAGTAGCTCTCGGACACGAAAACTTCAGGTATCATCGCCTGCAGAAGACTGGAACGTAAATCGAAAAATTTTCAGTTTTAGAAGTTGTAATCTCCAAGTGAGTTTGAAACTGCCTCAACTTCTTGAAACTTCCACTCCGTGAACCAACACAATTCTTACCTTCCCTTGTACTACGACACCGTCGTATCAAAGGCAACGAAGTCACTGATCCAACTCCTTAACATACCACCACCTTCAGGCCAGAGCTGAACTCCTCTCCCTGCACAGTTGTCCCTTCCAGAGCAACGAAAAAAAAGTAGCTTGCATCGGCCGGGAATCGAACCCGGGCCGCCCGCGTGGCAGGCGAGCATTCTACCACTGAACCACCGATGCTTGTTGTACGCAGCCACTGTGCCAATGAATTGTTCGGGAGGTGACAAGGTAGATGCCAACCATTTCAATGACAAAAAAACATGTTCCCACTGCGACCAGACTTAAAATTGTTATTGTCTGACGAAATGCCCTCACAAATGCCAGCCTTGAAGTGCTTCACCTACGAAAACAAAACAAAAATTACCTCATCGTCGCGCCTACCGACTGCTTGCGCCTGAGTGAGCGCAACTTTTAGAACAAAATGGAACAAACTGGCAGTCCCACCGCGCTGTCACACTGCAAGAACTCGTGCGGGGATTAAAAAATCGATGACCACCAGCGGAAAAAAAGGAATAAAACACCTCGTCTAGTGTATTCATCTTCCAACAATTATTTTAAATTTATTTTTAAACAGAACAACAATAAATAATACACCAACGGCAATCGTAAACAATTGAACATTTATGACCTTCGAGTCGATAAGTGATTTTAACATATCTGTGAGTGTTTGGTCGCGGATTTCAGTGCCGCAACAATTTTCCATAATATGCCACAGCTTGTCTGGGAGAAGCTGGTGTTTTTCGTGGGATTTTCTGTGTGAGAAAAAATTGTTTTCTTTGTTTAATTGAACTGCAATTGCTTCGAACTTTTTGAAATAAATAAACTATCAGCTGATTGGCGGGGTTGACACATGACACTTGACAGTTGTTAGCTGGGAGTGAAGTCCGTGTGTGGAATTCGGTCGCATGACATTGGTTAGGGTGGAATGTGTTGCATACTTTTAGAAATATGTGAAAAGTTATGCGCTGCTCACACTCGAATGAGGGAGAATGTGAAGAAATATACGCTGGGTTGCGCGCATATTTAGTGACATTAGTGACCAGTCACCGACAAACTCTAAATCTTGCTATCCTTTGGCTGTCACAGTCGTAAACACCCTAATTATAAGCTAGAGACCAGTGAAGCGTGAAGCTGATCAAAGGAAATCTCCTTCGTAGCAAAGGTTACCTGTGCCTGAACGAATGGGGACCTAAGCCTGCTTTCATCCACTGGATGTACACTGCCATCGTTAGACCTAATCTCACATGCCCTGGCACATGGTCTGGTGGTCTGTTGCTTCATAAGCCACAAACCCTCACTACCCTCACAAGAGTCCAACGTTTAGCGTACATAGGGTCTACCAGGACAATCAAAAAATAATTCCCACTGCTGCCTTCGAAGCATGCTCTGCCCATCTGATATTTTTACGAAAGAAAGCAAAAAGCGACTTTCTCTTCACAACATCATAACCAGGGGGTCTAACGTAAAAACGTTATAACGTTTCAAATACCTCCCCCCTTTCTCATCTTCAACTTCAAGTTTCCCTTCCAGAATAAGCTGGGCAAATAGTGGAGTCTTCAACCCTGCCTGCACGTTCATATTCAGAGGAACCACCAACTCTCTGGTCCAGGAAGCCCCCCAACTACGCAAGTATGTTCCAAGTGGAAATGTATGGTATCACCGAGGTCTAAAGAAGTTTATCCTCCCTGAACAATAACAACACTTCCTGGAGTGCACTCTCCTCGTGCCATGCTTTGAGACTTCTCTGGGTCCAATACAATGACAATAGAACTCCTATAACAGACTTCAGCTACCGCTCCTCAGCGGCTATCCTCACAGGCCACAACCCAATAGCCGCCCACCTCAGAAAAATGGGTATCAGCAGCACGGACGTATGCAAAGGCTTCGGTGACACAGAGGTGGAATAAGACACAACTCACTTCCTCTGCGAATGGCCAAGCCTCAGCAGAACCAGAAAAATAACGAAGTAGCTACTACGCCACCTAAAACCACCTCAAAGGTCATAACGAAATCTGAGCGCTCCTCCAATGGACTAATTCTAGTTCTCTCTTTTCTGGTGACCCACAGCGGGGAACGCAATGGATCCGTCGAGAACCGAATGAGACTATACTCCATTGGCTACAGTCACCTACCTAACTGGAAGGAATTCTTGCTTGATACTCCTGTACATCCACTTCCATCCATCTTTTTTATTATTTCTGGGACCGTTTTTAAGAATCATACTAAGTATGACTCCACAATTGATTCCATCTTGAAAGTACTTTTGTCCTACTTTCGAGGGAATACCCCTTGATCTCTCTCATTAACTGTCGCCAACGAGCCTCTTCTCTCGAGATACTAGACATCCAAAGCGTTAGCTTAACAGAACCTTTTTGAGGGCTTTTACCTAGAAGACCTCTCAAGACATCTCTGTTTGTCGCAGAGTTGAAGGGTTTGTACATATGTATTCCGACGAAACAGAATCAACCATCATCTGCAGATATTTTCGTATAAGTATCTGCCCGTTCCGCCGCCTTGATGTACGTATGGGATAAGAATTTGAAAAATTCCCAACAAAAGTTAGCGTCCATCCACTCAAAAACAGATCAAGCCAGACAAACAGAACTAAATAGATGCTTTATCTACGAATTGCTTGAATGCCCACAAGACATAATTTAAGCATACCTCCGACTCCATCGAACCACTAATTGAATTCAATTGGTTGTCCATAACAACAAAAACGCATGACTAACGACAAAACACCTCCACATTCCCGGAAAGCAATTGATCTCCAAAGAAAACCAAAAATGAGAAACGTTAGCATCTTGAAAGTCAAACGAAAAAAAAATCACCATCCGTCCATTTGGGTACTCCCCCTGCCGTGTGACTTTATCTCCGCGAGGTCTTATCATCTTTCGGTGAACTTTCGTGTTCAAATCACAATTCTGTTGATACGGATAGAGCTGATTTATTTATAAGCCATGCCGCTTGCCACATCCGCAAGCATTCCACTGCAAATCGTTCTCCAGTCAATATGACATCGAAACTCCTCCAGTTCGCTGCCCTTTTAATTGGTAATTCAAACTACACCCAGTCACCTAATAATTTGTATCTAAAGTGCTGATATAATTCTCTCTTTTATGTAGTTGCCCAGTTCTGTGCGGGTGTAACTATAGAGCCGCGTAGCGCTTGGGGTGCAGCAGCACCTAAGTGGAACACTCGAGTCAACGGGCCGGTTCAGTACGTCATCATTCATCATTCGGACAATCCAAACGGTTGCTCGGACTCTGGTCGATGCCAGCAACTGATTCGTAACATTCAGTCAGATCATAAGGGTCGTCGCAATTTCAGTGACATTGGATATAATTTCATTGTGGCCGGCGATGGAAAAGTCTATGAGGGCCGAGGCTTCGGTAATCAAGGTTCACATGCACCGCGCTACAACTCGAATAGTATCGGAATAGTTTTTTTGGGAAATTTTGAAAGTAAGTCGCCCGCATCGGTATTATTTTGATTTTAAGTACATTGTGTGACTGGTTTTGCAGATGCACTGCCAACATCGACTATGCTGAACAATGCTAAGGAACTTATTGCACAGGCTGTATCCGGTGGGTATCTGAAAAGGGACTACACACTGCTGGGTCACAGACAGACTAAGGCAACCGCTTGTCCGGGAACTGCGCTTTATAATGAAATCAAAACGTGGCCGAATTGGAAGTCGATTTAAGCAAAAGTTGACTAAATTTGTAAACAAAGAACTGAATAGATAATAAATTATTTATGTTTATACATATGTACATCGATTGTTTATATGTTAGGCATGGCCTTCCTCCTGGTGGTAAGGAGGTCGTAGTTAGGAACAGTGGTATTAATACTCTTAAATACATGGAGAAAGTATTTCTTTCAAAACTGATGATCACTTCTCAGCCACAACTAATTATATAATCTGGACAACGATAAATATCATTTCCGTCTAATGACTAAAGCTCAGAAAAATTAAGGAGACCAAGAGCATAACCGGCAGGTGGTTGAAGCAGCGGAAGATGCAAACTCAATCGCAACATAATATCTGAGTAATGCATGCAAACTTATCTATATTTTCTTAAATCTCAAAAGAAGGCCCTTTAGGCGGCTCGAACTTTTTGCCACCTGGAACTGTTTGCCACGGTGGGAATTTATGAGCGTCAAGGCTTTTTGTTTGTAAGCTCATTGCCGCATAGTCAGTCACCATCGCATTCTTAAGACGATTAACAAGGAAAGGAAAAGGATATGTTGTTGTCAAGCATTGTCATATCTCTACGTACATCGACAGTCAGACAGCCTTCGAAGAGGAGACCATTAGTCACCTCTTACGGTCTGAAAGATGTCAGCACCGCCTGCATGGCTAAGATTAGCTCCTTCAAACAAAGGAGGTTGATCCACCCACCTTCATCCTTATCGAGTGCCGGCTTAGACCAACCTAATAAACAAACTTCATGGTCACTAGGTACACCCCATGATCATAGCAACATCTCCCATTCCAACACAGAATTTACCTTTAATGCAACTAATCCAGCACTTAGTTCAGAATATAGTTAGTTGGTGCACCTGACATTGTATAATCAACACCTGAATATACAAGCCTTGTGTAACTGACCCCATAAAAGTCACAAACACTCATGGAGTAGCTCGCATAACTCACCACTTTGAACTCCAATGTAACCCTTTCAATCCATAATATCAAATCAAGTTAACCTATCCGACTAATACCGGGGGAATCCCCTTTGTATACGGAACAGCATAAGTCGTAAACCTTGACCGCATCGAAATATGATTGCATTGTACATATAATCAGCGAAATATGATTGCAGTGCTTCGTTCTACACGGTGAATCCCATTTCATTTGAATGCATACAGATGGAACTCTAGCAAATTTAAAAACCTTTATCTAATCTTTCACTGTTTTTGTTTTTTTTTTCAAAAAATCCAATAAGTAGAGAACATCAACACCAAACAGATGTGCAACCACATTTTCCTATTTTAATTATTTACTTTTATTTGTAACTTCTGAAGCCATACGGTAACAGATTATAAACCGAAGTGCACAATACCTGCTGCGGTGGCTCTTGTGCTTTTGTTACATATACCGGAAAATCAACAGAAGCGAATTCAATTAAAAACTGCCGACAAACGCCACATGGTGACGTCAGTGAATCCTCCTGATATGCCACCACTGCACATGATTCAAACTCTTTGTAACCCTCACTGACGGCCTTACAAATAGCCGTTCGCTCGGCACACGACACAGGTGAAAATGCAGCATTTTCCACATTGCAACCACTAAATATTTTGCCACATTTTGTGCGTAACGCAGCACCAACAGCGAAATTACTATACGGAGCGTAAGCGAATTTCCTGGCAGCGATCGCGGCCAATATCAACTCTTGAACGGCGGGATCTGCAATTTATAATAAAATTTGCGGAATAAGAACAATTTCTCGGAAATATTAAACGTGTATCCAATACCTAATTCACTGAATTGCTTTGTACTATCCACGTGCTTCCCGGTGTTCTGTTCCATTGTGTTGGCTATTTTTAATTCAACTGATCAAGTAGTAGGTGTATCTGGCTGCACCCTACGACTATGCGACGATCTGAATCGGAATGAGAGAGTATCGAGTATATTGCAGTGAGTGATGGAGGCTTGTGATATATTTGAGTAGGACTGGTGATACACACCCTGAGCTGAGATAAGCGACTATCCAACCCAGAAGAGAAAGTAAACTAGGGTGGGGTGTAGATACACAAAAAAATAATAGATACATTCGTATATGTATCACTATCAGGGACAAAAGCGGAGAGTAATAATGTTTTGTTTCTGGCATTGCATGCGCAGTGGATATTTAAGAGAATCAGGTTTTTTTTCGGGAGCACTGATATACCCACTTAACGATATAATTAGAAAGATATAGCATTTTCCTAGTGAAAGTGTTTTAGATTTGTTTCTTCCGTTTCGTTTGTATCTCAAGGTTAGACAGTCAATATGCTCGTCATCAGACAATTTTGAAATTGTTTTGTTTGCCCGATGTAATGGTGTTGTTTAATGGAATGCCCCGAGTTAGTGTTAACTACTAATCAGCCCTGCATGAGATAAGAAAAATTGCAATTAATGTTGATAATTAGAAAATGTTTATCGGAAAATAATGCTTACATCATCAGCGTTGATACCGTACAAAAAGTAAAAAGCCCTCAATTAACTTTATATTTTATGTTTATTGCACCAACGGTGATAAGATAGGAAGATTTATTTGGACTCTGCAAAGTTTCAGTTTCATTTCTTGTCCGGATAACCCTTCGTCTGGGTTTAATAAGATCTTCAGATCTTTTTTCTTGTCATAGACTGGCCAAATGATTTGCCTGTAGGACATATGCATACTCGTATGGATTAGACACCATCGCCTGTTATCCTCCTCAATGTATTTAATGTCTATTTCTCCACCAGCCCTGCCTAGATCATCCACTATTCATAACCCGGAGAAACTACAATCGTCCTTAAGTCTGATGGACGGATTTGTGTATCGAGACTCACAGCGGATTCAAGCTTCTCATAGTCAAGTTGATCTCATCAATTGAATGTCTGGCTTTGAATCCTTCTCGGTTTACAGTCATTCTCTAATAGAAGCGCACCGTTTCCAGAAGTCCCTGCTTCTTTATTTTGCAACCGCTTCGTCCACTAGTAAGAGTCATATAAGTTGCGACAAGACACCACCACTTTGTAGGACATCTCGCTTGAGTCTCATTTTGCCATTTACATCTCATAAAGTGGAGTTGACTATGCAGGTCCAGAGCATTTGTTCAATCCACCTACATTATTGAATGCCCCTTCGATGTTAAGGAAGGCGTTTAGATAGAGAGTTTTCTATTACAGAAACCACTTTATAGAGAGCGGGATCTACTGAAAGTAACTAGGCATTTGTAGTGGCAGTTTTACCACCACGTCATCTGAAATCGCAACTACAATTCTGTGTTCATACATAGTTGTACTCAAGAGGCATAATTACACAGTCGTTAACCTCCTATTAAGCGCCAATATATTGTTTTCTTACATCTTCCAGCTTCGCCTTTCACTTTAATAAAAATTTAAACAACTGGATTGCACAATTGTAGTCCGAAAGTGTTGTATTTTAATGCAATAGCTTCAAATTCTGTTACAACTCATCAGAGACTGGTTTTGAAAGTTTGAAGTAAAAAACAAGAAAGACAAATGCGATTACAACTACCTCGAGCTGGTTTCAAATAGTGTGGATAAGCGGATTCCATTCCACGAAGACACAAGTATCGTTAAAATCTCTTCTGTTTAAAAAAACCTACTCTCACCTCAAAACGGTGAAGCTCGAATCCCAGTAGGAGATTAGGTTCTAACCCTTTTGGGTGGCCACTAAGCCATGCTTTCCTATTTCCAAACAGCGACGACAAAATTCTTTCCTTTAAATCGTATAACAGATTAGAAATCCACAGCCATTCTATTTCCGTCAGGAAGTCCTTGATGCATACATACATTTCTGCAAGGACATGCCCGTTGTATGAACAGATTAAAACAATCTCACTGAACGCACTTTTTTCGTGCTAAACAAATAGTTTGACAGTTCTTTTCACTTTTTTTTAGTTGGATTAACAAAAGCACAAAAGTGTAGGCACCAATCGTTCCTTTCCACGATTCCTGAAAGCATGGAAGAAATAATCCACTACAGTAGTTCAAATTACAAATCTAAATGTCGTGCGTGTATGGAAGACCTGACTGACCGTCAGCATGATATCTTTCAGACACCGGATCTGAGAACAATGCTTGTGGTTTGCACATCGTTGCCAGTTGAATCGGACGACGGTTTTCCAACTAGTATGTGCCATTCATGTTTTTTAAGACTCAGCCAGTCGTATGATTTTCAACAGATGTGTGTCTACTCCATGCAACGTTGTGGGGATCTTATTGCAGCCGAAAAAGATCGTTATACTGTAGAGTTGGCCATCGTAAAGCACAAACTAGCTGAACATCTTCTATCATTCAAAGAGACTAAACCAGTCCAGGTTAATTTGAATGCAGAGATTCAGGAGCTTATCAATGCGGAGTCTCTGACAAGATTGAAAATAGACGAAACAGTTGTATTCGAAGTATTGCCATCGGAGGGAGAGTTAAACCCGTATCCTATCTATGAGGAACAGCCACACCCAGCACCAATATCGGCAGAAAAGCCAGCTGTGGTAGAAGAAGTAATAGCAACGATGGAGGAGCCAAACCACTATACAGTGTATGATGAACAGGCGCACCTGGCACCAACATCGGTAGAAGAGGTACTGGCAGGAATCTTTGAAGAAGAAGCAGATAAGTGCAATGAGAATGATAACATCAAGCATATTGATAATGAAATCATTGAAACAAACCTAAGCACTTCGGTACCAAAGAAGAAAGACAAACGAATCTTCTTATGCGACACTTGCAACAGACGTTTTGCGACAGAAATAATGGTGGCAGCGCACAAGCTCACCCACAAAGGTGTGGAAATATTCCCCTGTGCTCATTGCGGTAAAGAGTTCGCCGAGCTATACAGACTTCGAATCCACATACGCGAAATACACGAGCGTAAAGAAGGAGAACGACTACTATGCCCTGAACCGGGATGCGGCAGAACCTATGCACTTCAGCAAACCCTTCGAAAGCATGTACGTGAAGCACACAGAGGTGCCCCAAAGCCAAAAAGCCAACAACCCCAAACGTTTGTTTGTGAAGATTGCGGCAAAGTCCTATCAAGCATGTGCACGCTTAAAAATCACCGATTCATGCATACCGGCAAGGAATTACCATTCCAATGCACCGTATGCGGTAAGCGACATTTAACAAAACATAAACTCAGGGATCACATGAATCGTCATGAAGGTATCAAAAACTACGTTTGTCCCCATTGTGGGACAAGAAAGACAACGCGTACCGAGCTGAATACTCATGTCAACTTCCACACCAGAGAGAAGAAATACCCGTGCATGTTCTGTAAGCAGGTTTTCAACGGTATGGGAAATTTGAGGCGACATGTTCGCACTATCCACGAGGGTATCAGGAAATACGCATGCAAGTACTGTAAGAAGGTGTTTGGCAAAAAGGAAACGAAAAAACATCACGAAATGACCCATACTGGGGAGAAACCGCACGGGTGTCATATATGCCAGAAGACATTCATCCAGTTGGTATCGTTGCAAAAGCACATGAAGAGGCACTCTCAAGCAACGGAAATCATATCAACAGCATTGGCAAGGGCCCAAGAGTCTAATTGTGCATCAGAGTCCTAGGTGTGACGATAAATAGTGGTCCCAGATTGACTATATTGGAGATTTACAGGGCAAATTGTTTATGTTTTTGTTGTGTGTTGTGTCGTGTCGATGTTGTGATATTTATTGTATGCATGGTTACTTACTTTGTTCAATAAAAGTAACGGACAAACAATTTTTTCGCTCTTACTAAGCGATAAACACAGATTTGTTCTCACGGTATGTATGCAAACCCTCCGACCACCTCCACATGAGCCATAGGATGGCTTAGCTAGTTGAGAACCCAGACGTCAAATCAAGATCCATAGGAGAAAAGTGGATTAAATCCAAGAAAACCAACTTCTCTGGAAAAGAAACGAGTTGCGAGGCAGAGTGGGGTACCCCATTACATGACTTACTACACTGCACTACAAAATCTTTAAACAAAGAACACCCTGTGTCCAAAAATACCAAAAATTTGAATTTTCAGCGGCGCAGGGGCATGAGTGCTTAGCCTTATGTCTCACCAAATCTGTACAACCTTCTGATTGAACTACAAACTAAATCCTTGATAACCTCCTTCTAGTCCCATCAGTCGAGCATAACCCATCTTGTAATGTAACGCAAATAAATCATGTTTGCAACCCCGATGACCGTCCAAACAAAAGTCGAACTGTACTTACCTTGACTAAAAGTCTCTTGAAACCCTTCTGCGTCGCACTTAAGGCACTTGTTCCTGGTGAGAGTTGAAGCTTTACATACAGAAAACTGCTAATGCAAGTCTGGCTCAATATGCTGCAGTTTTCATGAGTCTACGTCCTCCCACTCTTTCACTAAACGAAACAAAGGACTTAAAACAACTCTTCTGCACTCTTGCATCGAACATCATTGTCCAATACCTCCTCAAAATGAAAAGATCTTCAAGTAATTTTAGTTTTTTTTTAGATTTTACTTTTCTTGTTATTTTATGATGATGATGAGAGGCGATAATGATGATGATGATGATGATGATTGGGGGTACATTAGAGAATACATAGCCTGTTAGGCTACTTCAGTTTTTAAGTTGTATTTGGCTTTGATGTTGTTCAGCTCCTCTTGCTTTTTGTCCACATCTAGACGCTTGAATGCCTTTGTCGATTGGTAATACAGTACAACTAAATAGCGATTACAAACGTTAAATCCAGACAGATGATCACAAGCGTTCTTTGCATCGAAAATATCTTCGTAGACAACAAAGGCTGTACCACGCGTTTCAGGTGTATTACCACTAAAAATTCAATTATTAGCTAAAAAATAAATTTATTTAACAAATCTTCTTACACTCGAATTTGTCGAATGGCTCCGAATTTGCCAAAAATATCGTACATTTCGTCTGAAGTTATTTTATAGGGAAGATTCCTTACGTAGAGGACTCGATTCACCTCGGGAGGCAATCGAATCTGGAATTTATCAAACCATTTATTAATGAAACAAATGCGATTTCAAATAAAGGAAGAATTACTTACGTTATTTCGTTTGTTCATCATCTTAACAAAGCGTTAAGAATACAGGTATCTTTACAAATGGCTTGGAGAATTTGTGATCCTTTGTGAAAACTAGTTCAAAGAAGAAACAAGAAAAAAAGTTGCAAACACAAATAAATGTTTGACACTTCGTTGATACAGAAATGACAGCATTCAGGAAAAATATAGGCACCTAACCTCGGAAAAACAAGGGAATTGGGCGCGTTCACATTGCAATGGCAATTATTTTTCATAATTTGATGGCATTTTCTGATATATCCGACTCCTCAGGCCACCGGACGCGAAGAGAGCAAGAGGAAGAGGAATTCGACAAAGCTCTTTACACCGGTCCTGGAATACACATTTACACAAGGCCATCAACATTGCTCGTGAATACTTTTGTCACCTTTGCTTTGCTAAACCTAATCGATGCTAAACAGGTCCTGGACTAACTAGGAACAAGGTCGAAATAAGTCGGCCTAGAAATAATGTTCAGGAAACCAAAATTTCCCAGTAGGATCTCGGTCATGAGGTGAGCATAACGACACGACGGTAAGCCCAAGCAGAGAAATTCAACGTTGTATCGGTCTACGCTGGACACCCTTTGGAGAAATGAAAACATCTTTAAGAGCGATACAACCATGCTGTTAAAAAAAGAGCATTTGATCAATGTTTACTGCCAGTAATCACCTACGGAACCTTTAACCAGAAATACAAGACAACAAGGCTGAGAATAAGCAGGAGGGACCGGGGAACAAACGAAGAAGTCCGAAGAAGATCTAGTTCCTCCGATAAAACCACCCACATCGCGAAGGCAAAGTGGAGGTGGCCAGGACACGTGGACAAATTATCAGACAGGTGGAGAAAGAGACTAATAGAATGGAGACCAAGGGAAGAGTTGAGAAAGGGACTACCATCGCGCCAAAGGGAGATCACCATCGCGCAGGAGTGACGAAATAAAGAGATTTGCAGTAGAAAACTCGATCCGCACATCACAAAGATGAAACATCTGGAAGATATGCCATAATGATTGCATTTATTTATATTTAAATACATAGGAGGCATCTCAGTGGCTAAAATTTGTCTGTGGTGTAGGTCATTGTAGGATTCTAGATGTCCAAAGTCGGGGCATTCTAATCTAATATAATATTGTTTGCAAACCTTGAACACTAAACAGCCTTCAGCTGTTCGAGAACATGAAGGACGGAAAAATCGGCTAAGGAGCTGCAATTTTATGAGTGAAATTCATCGTGGACAAGGGAAAAGCTGATCCAGTGGCGTACAGAATCAAGTTTATTTCGCATTATCGCACCGGGAATCATCTAACCTCTGTACAACTACACGGATTGCCTGCGTCATTTCTTGGGGAACATTACTCACTCCCTCTGCACGAAGGAGTTCGAATTTCGACGCTTCTCGTACTACTGGTTGTGCAACGCTCTCTATATTTACTGCCCCTCCCAGTGGGAGTACGGTCGACTGAACATGAACTACGCGTTGGTATCAAAATGAAAGATTGTCAAACTCATTACCAGCAGAACTAAAGGGCAACACTACTATCCAGAACTCTGAGAAGGCAGATTTCTATACATCACACTGAGATCTCTGTGAATCCAATGTCAGATGATATTACTAGACAACCCTCACAGCATGGTTTTTCCGAACCAGAGCTTGCGTACAAAATATACAGCGTTGATTAACATTTGTTTGTGTAAAAGTGATTCTTTATTAATACAATATAATAATGAACATATTAATTTTATTTGAATCTACACAATAAAATTATGTATAAAATATTCTAGTTAATATTGGCAACAAAAAAATTTATCGTTGTAGCTAACACTAATAACAGATTTTGCATTTTAATTACACCAAAGCCCAATATAATACAATATGATAAGAAATAGGGATTAAGATGTAGGAATTCAAAGAGTTTTGTACGAAATAAAAAGAATTTGAAAATGGAAGAAACACTTTAACTACATATTTATAGTAGGACATGGAAATTAACTTTCCCTTAATGTTTTTCGCACAGTATCAGGCTAAAATAAAATAGAAATACATAATAATGATTAGTAAGAAACGAATGTACAATATTGGGGGTAAACACTTACTGTTCTAAACCAATAAGAATCAGGTTTAAACATCAAACGGTAGGTTAACGTCATCTTTGAAGCTGGCGCTATTGCATGCATATGCAAATGTTTGACACTTATCATCGGTGGCCAGTGGAATCCATAGAGAGCATCTTTTGTGTCGACTCCCATGTTTGTCAAGTGATCCTTTAACGATCGTTCCATGACATCAACTGAAAAGAAATGTAGTTGTAGTCTAGAAACAATAAATATTCCATGAAAGTAAGGAGATGCTTCTGAAAGCTTACTTTTCAAAGACTAGCTTCAGATTACATTTAAATGTTCATTGGACTTCGATTACTTAAATTACTGAGTCTATGAGAAATTGTGCACATAAATCAATTATGATTGAGATGTAAGGAAACGAGAAGAGGTCAACTGAGATCACGAGTCTTTGTCTTGTGCAAATGAAAAAAAAATGTAAGCTGAAGTTCACATTGACGACTCATTTGATAGACAAGAACAAAAATGGGAATCGAATGGGAATCTGGACGTTCATTCAATTCGTAAGTCGAACGCAGAGGTTCAATTAAATTGTATGATTGGATGTAGAAGAAATGTACTGTGAGTGATGATGTGGTGTAATATGATGTCACTTCGACAACAAGGTGGGATTTTTAATAACGCGCAACGCGTAGCCGATGTACATTAGGAAACAATCGGCTAGGTTCTATCATTGTGAATATCTGGAAAAAGACAATTGATCACTCAATCCTTTATGAGAGTGCTATAGTGTTTAAGTTTTAAGAAAATTTTTAATCCCAGTCTGATATTTCCGTGATCCGTGAAAAAACGTGATGTTATCTGGGATTCGTAATTTGAATCATTAGCTCAGCAGTCCGATGCACTGACCCCTTGAGTTGACTTTGTTTTACAGAATCTAAAGTTCAGACCGACGACGACGTCTAAATTGGAAATTTATCTGCGCAGCGTTGAGATTGTCGGCCACTATTACGTCGTCAGCGAGATTTTCCCTATCAGTACCTAGTATCGTGTGCGGCATGCTTTAGTATGAATAATATTTGTTGGATGCTTTCATTTGAAAAATAATAAAAACATCGCATGTACTACACACTTGTTCTATGTTCTTTTCTTTAAATACCGATGCGAATTTTTTCCTTCATATTTTCCCAATAAAACTATGAGATAAACTTAAAGTACTTACTCAAGTCCACATGCTCCTTTCGCAAGATCTTGGCATTCTCGTAATGAACCTTTGAAACGGCCAAAAAATGATTTTCCGAAGCAGGCTTGATATCCCTAAAAATCACAATCTTATCGTTTACATACTCGATATTGGTTTCTGGAGATCTCCCACCGACTATATCACAAAATATACACTTGCTCATTTCCGATTTTTTTCAATATCAAATTGTTAAGACGGAGAAAGTTTACGAGCCGAATAAAATTCAAGGACCTTGTCCGAGGAGGAATATAACTGTTTTGATAACAAACGTCCACCCAGTTTGCTCCAGCTGAGGTAGGTGTTTGCAGAATTTTCTATGATTTTTCTATGATCTACCCTTTTTGGTTGACAGAAGTTTCTGTGCAGAAGTTTGCAGACGATTTTGTGCAATTACATTACAAGTGTCAAGAAATTTTGTAGCCGCGGCTGTTGACAGTCAGCAGCAGTGGGTGTAGCAGAAAAATATTGATAAGCCCACAATTTCTAATTGGGATTTTGTAAATTTTTCATAAAAATTTAATTATAAATGTTTCACGAGTAGTGAGTGAGTAGGGTTTGAGAAAAATGAACGAACTTAAGGCACCGTCGTTGCAATCTTTGCTGGAATCGGATCGTGGGTCAACCGACAGCTTGTTGGCCGAATCCCTTCAATTAGATATAGAAGACGTAAGAGTGGTGGTATTGAAAGTGAAAAGCAGCGGGTTTATATGTTTTTCTTGCAGCTGGATGATGTGGAGTATTCTATTCCGCCGATGGGTACTTTACCAACGCTGGAGAGTGTGCTGAGTGAGTTCGAGGGTGATTCGGATATTGGTTCGGAGAATATGATACCAGCGCCAACGCCAACCCCATCAATGGCCGGTGATGAGACCACTCGTGGTGGTGGGTCAATCATGCGACATGTTCTGCTGCAGGGTGTATCAGCGCAGACGTCATCCGCTGCGGTGGGTAGAATGAGTAGTTTTCCCGAACTGTGTACTTATGTTTGGAATTTGTTTTAGGACCGAGTGCATGCCGGCTTGGCAACAGCATGTGCTGTATCTCAGTTAATCGCGGTGGGGACGTCTCATGGGCACATTCTCAACTTTGACAACACACAAACCCTGCGTTGGGCTCATCAAGATAAGAACTCGCAGGGTGCAGTGACCGCTCTTGATTACAACCCGGACTGTTCACGCTTGCTGGCAGGTTTTGCCCGTGGTCTTGTGGTCATGATAGATACACACTCAGGAGATGTGCTACGGAATCTGTTCGATTCGATTACACCGAATACTGGGGTCTTGCACGTGAAGTGGACTAGTCGCCCAGCTTTGGCTCTGTGTTCCGATTCTGGTGGTTCAGTTTGGTCACTAAGTTTCACTCGGAAGCTAGGAATTCGAGGGTGCGCTTCTCGTTGTTTGTTCAGTGGAGCACGTGGAGAAGTGTGTGCAGTTGAGCCGCTTATCACAGATGGAGACATGCAACATGACTTGGATCAGTATTCGATAGTTGCACTGGCGACATTGTCAAAGTATTTCATCGTCACCATCCGACCACGACTGAGAGTAATCAAATTCCACACGCTAACTGGACCACCGGACTGTTTGCCATTACTTGCTTGGCAAATGGTACTCATTCAAGCTGCCGATACCACGCGAACTATTGATCCAGTTATTGTGGTGGCTCGTGGGAACCAGTTGTTTTTTCATCAACTTTTTATTAATAGTGGACGAGTGAATTTGTTGTTCCTGCGACATGTCCAACTGGCATGCAACCTCTTAGCCGTCCATTGGTTGGGTCCAAAATCTGTTGCATGTCTGGATACATCTGAAATCCTACACCTGATCGACGTGCGTTCCAGTAAGGAAGCCGAATGTCTTGATATAGCAAACGCCGGGTTAGTTTACGGCTCGGCCCAGTTCAAAGGACTTGCCACAGGTGGAAATGTGTCTCCAGCGCTTGCCATGGCCGGTAGCTATGCTTGTTACAACACGGTCATCTCCCGAGGAACCCAATTATACGTACTTGGAGCTAGGTCCATGCACATGATCACCGTACGAACGTGGAGCGAACGCATCTCCTATTTAGTTAAAAATCAGCGATGGGCCGAAGCATGTGATTTAGCTATTGAAGGCTATAAGACAGCTGGTGAGCGCCCACGAAAGAAAATCCAAGCCAAAGAACGAGCGATTCAACTATTCAAAGAGTACATTGCAACGTCCAGTCGCGCCCCCGAGTACTGTTTGGGATCGATTGTGAACTGTCTCATCGAAGTGAATGAATTAGATTTGCTATGGGACGAGCTGTGGGATCGATTGCATTCCACTGGGCTGTTTCTAACCCTCATCACAGAACACATTGAAAAGGATTCAATAAAGCGTGTTAATCCGATGATATCGCAGGCTTTGGTTGATTTCTGGATAAATCTGTCGCCGCAGAAACTTGAAGAAATAGTCCTTAAGCTAGATTGGACCTGCTTAGATCTGAATCAAGTGTTGAAAGCTGTAAAGAAGAAAAAGCTCTTCAAAGCGCAAATCTATTTGAATACACACGCCTTAGGGGATTATACAGTTTCGCTGACCGAGTTGATTCCACAAATCGAAAAGGAAGATCCATACTTGGGAAATTGTCTGCTTGTCTATATTTCGAGTTGCCTAGCCGGACGTGGCTATCCACATGGAGATATTCCACCAGAAGAGGTGCAGAATGTGAAACATGAAGTCCTGCGTTGTCTTGCCTCACTGCATTCCGCAACAAGCGAACCAAATGAAATGCCTTATCCATATTTAAGGGCTCTTCTTAGATTCGATACACGGGAGACCCTCAATGTGATATCTCTGGCATTCCAGGAGAAAGAATTCAATGGAGAGTTGGGCTTTTCCCATCGTAAGAGAATCATTAACATTCTACTAGAGATTATGACCCCCGAAAACGCAACGGTAAGTGATCCACAAGTAACCAAGCATCTTACACTTCACTTGTAATCAGTTTTTTAAACTTTATTTCCTCTTTCCTTTCAGTGGGCCGAGATAGGATGTCTACTAAACTTCATAAGTCAACAAATCTCTTCGAATTGCTTACCAGCCGACTCCGTACTCCTAGAAAAAGTAATCAATTACCTCGCAATGGAAGAAATAGCGGGCGAAACAGCTCGACAACACTCCGAACGTGAGAGCGCATGGCATGAGTTATTGTCTTCCAACTTCCTCCTTCACATACCCCATGATGAGCAACTGCGCATGGCTCGAAAGGCCAACTGTTACTGTGTAGTCGAGTACTTGCTGGAAAGACTTCAAAAATACGATGAGATTCTAGAGTGTTATCTCAACAATCCACTTCGATATGATGCCATGTATGCCTACATCGAGAAATATGCTAAGATGCCTGAAAGAAAAATCTACGATCAAGTACTGATGCATTTTCCTCGAATTCTAAGCATAGACTCAGACAAAACAACCCGTATCGTCGCCGACTACTTTAGTAACACCATTGTAGACTTGATAGCAGCAACAAAAAGTGACGGGAAACTTTTATTTGCATTCCTCAAAGCACTGCACCGACTGTCTGTGCCGCTGAATAGCGTCAACAGTGAAACTCTCCTCGAACTATTGTGTGTCGAGGAACCAGATAGTGTTCATCATTTCCTAGACAATTGTGATGCTTATCGCATAGAAACAGCTCTGGAGATTGTCAAGCGGCATCATCTAACATCAGCGAGTATATTGCTCTTCGAGAAACAGGGTGACTATCAAATGGCCTTCAACATGTCGTTTGATTTGCTAAAAGAAGCCACAGAGGCGAACGCTGAGGCGTATGCCCTCCAAGTGAGTTCCCTTTGCACACGCGCATCACAAGTGCTATCAGTACAAGAGCGTGAAGAATACTGGTTTGCTCTGCTCAAGCTGATACTATCACGAGAGTATCTCAAGTCGATAACGAAAAGTATGCTGCACGAAGCTAGTCAACATGTGGATCTACCGCGACTCGTCCAACTAGTCATGAACACCAGCACCGTGTCAGGTAACATTGGTGACATTAAAGACCTACTAATGGGAATGCTTTCGAATTCACGCTACGAAACGCACGCCATGGCTACCACTGCGGGTATTCTCGGCACAGATTTGCACGAGAAATTTGTAAAACGTCAAAAAGAGGCCCATCGTGGTCTCTGGGTAACATTCGTAAAGTGCGTCATATGCCGACAAAGACTGTACAACCAAACCGATGTCCTTGTCCTCGGCCCGTGTGGACATGCAATGCACGTCCGATGCATTGAACACGGAGACAGTGAGAAAGATGATTCCGAAGCTGACAGTGATAGTGAACGTAACAATGATACTAAGTTCAAGTGCCCGCGATGTGAAGCTGAGATTCCAGAGTCAGAACCAATAGAATTATCAAAGCCCGCCGTGAAGCTTATCGAGTGCAATCGGAGTAAAGAAAACCAGGAGTTGGGTGTTTTGCAACTAAAAGCGCCGCCTAGAAAATTCTGAAAAACATTTCAATTGTTTAGATTCACTTGTAGATAAGCAAATAGTTATATTCACAAACAAAAGCAAAAAATCTATTTCCTTTCCATAATTTTTGTGTGCAGTTGTGCTTGTTACCCAAATCGTAGTCGTTTAATGGAGGATCTGATCGTTAGACTTTGTATTATAGAATAAGTTATTCATTGGAAATCTATCAGCAGTTCCACTTGTTGTTCATAAGTGTATTACAGTAATATAAACTGACAAATTGTATATAATTAATTTCTTTCAATGACCAATGGAGTTTGTCGCAGGAACTGCCTGATAAATGTGCCCGATTACGTTGTGATTTATTCGCGCCAATTATTACTGAGTTGAAGGAATTAAATAGGACAAAACTGCAGGTGATATCATGAACATAAACTGAAGGTGTTCAAAAGAAGGAACAAAATGTATTTTTCAATTTGATAGGATTTGACATGAGACTAGGTTCTTAAATGCCTTAACCTTGTCGTCAATACAAACCGACTTTTTATCATACTTCTGTGGGGTGCTGGTTGTAAGTCGAGTCAGGAGATTGAATCTTTAGCTCCATGAAATAAATGTAATGCCAACTTCAAGCTGTGGAGCTAATAATTACTGTTGATTCAAAGAGGAAACATGTGTACATATGTAAATAGGATTTCCTTTTTTAGGTCCCTTTCCTACTAGGAAGTTGATTATTATCCTTCTAGTGTTTTCTTGTCCTGAACACTTCAACAGTTTCGTGTCTACGTTTCCTGCCTTCGCTTTCTCTTTCCTTCAATTTATCCTTCTGGAATGGATTGCACAATTCGGTATGTCGCGTTCTGATGATATGCAGCATCAGTGATTCAAGGGGTGAGCAGTCGCCCAAAGAAATACAGTGTCACTCGGATCTCGATGGATTCGTTTTGTTCCCCGGTGTGGGCTACCTAAAAAAAGAAAACAAAAATTGGTTCAACTGATTAATCTATAGCAGGAACGGCCGTCCTGAATCAACCCATTTTCGCTATGAATTTTAAGGTGGTGGCGAATTCGTTGAGGTCGTTGAAAGATAGATACGTTTCCGAGGGTTCTGTAGAATAAGTGTGTTGTGCCGATGACATCAATAATGAGGGTCAGCTGTGGCATATTGAATGGTTGGCATCCTCTGGTCCTTTTATCGTTGTATTAGGCCCACTCGGGAGATTTCGGAAGTGCGGCTAATGCGGATAAATATTTCCATTTCTGGAAATACACCGACTGCCTTAAAACAAGGTTACTCCTCATGGATATATGGATGCTATCACCTGTATTTAGGTTCCAATCGTCTGGTTTAATGCTTCTTCCTTCTGTACTTTGCTTTTCATTTCTTAAATGTTCGCACAGTTCTTATTCAGTCAATTACTCTTATTCCTGTGGCCGGGTCATTAAATTCAAGGTCGAATTAGGCTTCTTAAAGAATTTAACTAAAAAAAATGTGAATAAATACTGGCGCCCACGCAGGTGTTTCATTTTCTAGACAACCCTAGATGATATACGATCATTGCATGCACTTCAAACACTTGCTCTTAACAAGAACTAAATGCTTTTGAATGTTATCTCACACTCAGTATTCCTATGTTAACACGCCGATATTTAATACTTTTGTGTGATAAATAGAAAATTTTTTAAAATTAAATAAAAGGAAGACTCGAGCTTTTAAGAGATCATAAAATATATTAAATTTATTTTATAGACAATAGACATTACATACATAATATACAACAACATAAATGTTTATATAATATTTAAAGGTAAATGAAATAAAACTTACAAACAACTTAAACGTCTTACAAATTACCTCTCCTCAGGTGGCTGTTTGTCTTGAGCTGTACAAGTTGTTATAATACTGAACAAACTCATAGCACTGTTCGCCTAAAAATTCAAATAACATTCAGGACTGCATCGGGGACATAAGGGATTACTTACTCTTTAGGAAGTCGGAAGAACCTCGCTGGCGAAAGTTTCGCAACTGAAAGTATGTGAAAACGGTGTGAAATACTAAGTCATCGTTGGACTTCTTTGCTGCTTCAAGATATTTACGAGCGGATATCGTTTCACCGTCGGGTAAGCTCATCGCTAATCGTAGTGCATCGATTATTTTTCCTTGCCCGAGGAGTACTTCAATGATTATCTAGAGGAGATGTGGGAAATAAGAAATATTCTATCCAACTATTGTGATATGAACAAACCTCGTTGGCTTTAATTTTACTGAGCATATCAAGAGCGATCTGCGAGATGGCCGCATTGACACTCGAGTGGGAAAGTAAGAAGCAGGCGATTGGTTTCGATTCTAGAATAAGAGAGAATTCAACCAATCTGCGGAGCGTGTCAAAGTTGCGATTTCGTATCAACTCGGATATTATCATTTTGCTGAGGTCCTCCTGAGCTGAGATATTATGTCTGCTAAGCGATTGTAAATACAGTATTAGAATGGTTTCTGTATATGGTCGTTCGGCAATGAGACTGAATACATAATTGTACATATCACTCTGGTCGATGAGTACTTTGGGCGGTGCTGGTAGTTTGGGAATTGTTTTCACAGTTGATGGTTGAGCTGTTTGAGTCTGCAATTCTAGCTGCACCCATGACCTGCCAAAAAGGAATTTAGTTTAGTTAAGTTAAGCAATTATGACGAACTGCACAGTGACGTCAATTTCTGACAGAGTGTCAGGTACATTTTGATGACTACTTACTCATAAACTCTGTTAATTTTGTTGAAAATGTTCTCTAAAATCGGCAGAAGAGTTCCATTGTACTGATCATCAACCAGTTGCCTGAGGACTTTGAGTAGAATGAGTTTGCCATTTGTTCGTTGAAGCAGAAACTCCACTAGACGGACTCGATCTGTAATGAGACTGCAGAGAGGTTCAATCTGCAAGTACAAGTACCACATGCAACCAAGCTTGGCATCTATCACGATATTCGGTTGGAAGAGCACCCAATTTATAGAATCTAAAACAAATTTGAAAATTAGTCATTTCGTGTAGGAAAAATCGAAATACTTACACAACTCGCATTGCATAGTTTGTCCATCGAGCGATAGGCTAGGTAACTTCAATGCAAATGGTCTGATTGAACGTCCCGGAGTCACTGGAGCATGGTACGTAATGCCATTGTACGCCTCTCCGCTTAATGCTACATCGAACAGTAAAGAAGTGGCTGATGCTTGGTGATGTACCACTATCAGGTTGTCTACTGTATTTATAGCAAAGCGTCCACTGTGTCCTAATCTTAGAATGTGACATTTTCGTGGAGCCAGTCCAGGTCCATTCAACAGATACACCTCAACTTCCATCAGCCCATTTGCATTTGTTTGAAGAATAAGAACAGCAAGGGTTCCATACACCTGACCAAGAGTTACCTTGCTTTCGGGCACCTCTCGATTTAGATTTCCCACTGAAAGAAAGAGAATCATTTGCACATGGTTGTCGGCAGTGCTGGAAGTTCTTACAATCCAACTTCGGTAACTTTGTTATTGTTTTCTGCTTTATAATGACCGGTGTTAGAGTATTGCTCTCCGAAGAGCACAGCAATGCTATATTACCCTCCGAGCACCAAGCAAACCATTTCACACCCATTGCAACGGCTTTCACAGGCTTGATTTGTCGTTTCTCAACGATAACAGTGAAAATCTCCACCCCCGAGTCCGAGATAAGGGCACACTCTCGATTATGAACCCAAACAAATCCATAGATAAACGCATTCTTTGCTTGATGAGTTATAATCTCGTTCAAAAGGGGCTGATCGCCTTGAAAACAAATGAACTCGACTGAATTGTCTCGACGCTGTACAGCCAATACTTGATTGTCCGGAGAGAATTTTATCGACCGAATCGTACCACGGTCGTTCATACAAAACGATATTACCGATTCCTCTGTTGGTCCTTTGACAACCACGCCTGTGGCACCTCCAGATCGAACCGCGAAGATCTAGTATATGGGCATTAGATAGGACTATCACTTTTGTGGAAGGACATACGTACCTGTTTGTTGGAGTCATCGAAAAAAACATTTGTCAACTGGCTTACTGAATCGAATCGTATTGCATTTTTCGATAATTCAATGTAATGGAGGGAGTTTTCCATTATTTTTTTTCCTAAATTCCGCAGATAAGAACTCTTTATTTGAAAACAACTAATTAATAAATAAATCGACGGACTAACTATTCGGAGAAGCAGCTGGTTTTGACACCAATCGATGACGACACTTGAAAGGGGAAAACGCTGCAAGCGTGAAGGTTGCAACACAAGACGGAGAGTGGCCACACACCACACACAGGCGGTTAGAAATAGGAGGAGGAGAATGCAATTGTAACCGTGGAATAGCTTGTTAAAGATGAGGAGTACATCAAGGGTATTGTACTTAGAGAACCTGAGCATAGAGTAACTATGTATTTACTCTATGAACCTGTGCAACCCTTGGAATGAATCGGAAGCACCAAATTGTTCAACTATCAACCAAATGCTCACAAAAAACGTGAAATTTGAAAAAAAGTCTACTGAGCACTGAATTCGTCCGGATAATGATCCATTGAAGGAGAGATTAGTACTCATGCAGCACGAATAATGTATTCCGATGTGTCGTGACCTTCTCCACATGCGTCGCAGATTGTAAGTAAGCCTATCACGTTATGATACTTATCGAGCTCGTGTGGTTTGGAAGTCTTTAAGTTGCCTCACGCTGCTTTCTCACAGAAAACCGAGTCTGAATTAGAGTCGCTAGAACACAAAAATACAAATATTCAGCGCAACAGGTCCATGGAACCCTGGGCCTAGCTTCTCAAAACCATTCGTGTTGTGCGGTTCATATTCTCGGATGTTTGTCAGACGCTCGCGAGAGGTGGGACCCTGTTTTGTCTGGGATTCGAACCTGGAACCCCTTACGTAGTTCAAAGCACTAACCACTTGAGCCCACTCTCTAAGACTTGAATAGTTAATGGAATCTCGACTAGAGCAGTCGGTATGGGTCAAGACTATGAAGGACGATGTATGATCTGTGAGTCTTCCAAGTGAACTAAGAGAGATGATTTTTGTAGACTTAAACATAGACTTCCATTGGGTGACTCCTTGCCTAACGAATAATTAAATTCAAAACTGTGCTGCCAGTGTTTTTCTATTCACCTCTTTCAACAATTTCACCTCACGGTCATATGATAACTCCCCCCACTGACAGCACAAATGTCATTTTACTCTGCAAAAACAGAAAAAAATCATCACAAACTTTTCTTATCACGCATTTTCGCATAATTTTTGTTATGATTTTCTTCGATTCGTCTTCTTAGTTAATCATCTCGTCGGTAGTATTATTTATTTATAAACAATTATGAACGCTGCAATAGCATTATGCCATTTCTGCGAACAACACGGCCCCTGTGCAATATTCTGTACACAAACATTACGTGACACAAAACTTGATGATTTAAGTCTCGAAGCTCAACAGATCCCCCATAAACTGTGTTCGGCTTGTAATTCGCTTGGTCAGTCGAGTGCAATCTATAGCAAGGACAATGAGAGTGGAGCTATGTTTCTTAGTACACAGATTCCCGCCTTGCCAGAGGTATCGAATCTCATCAAACAGGCATCGGTTCGTAGCCTGAGCTGTGAGATCAATTGCCATAAAGACGGAGGATTTGTTTTCTTTGGTGACTCGTCACGCGGTCATGTGTTAAGTCATACGTTTCATGTTAGTGATTTGCAGGTAAACAAATGCCGATTTCTTATTCCGAACACTGATACAGATTTCTGTTTGTTTTCTAAGGCTCGAGGGTTCTATCAGCTGTTCTCTATCATTATTCTCATGAAGGACAAGTATTTTTTGCTGAACATAAAGCCATTCCTCGCTGAACACCTTCAAGTTAGTTACACAATCCCTTCCAAATGAATTGATATTTACAGAAGTGTTTTCTATAGAAAATCTCAACCGAAATCCAAACATCAGCCCAAAAGATGAAGGACGACGAAACAGCCAAGGGATCACCAAGGCAACGACGCCTTTCGAGCAGTCAATTGCCTGCTCAAACGCCACGATCGTTGGTGGAGCTCACGGGTGAAAAGAACATTTTCGCCATACTTCATTCTCACTTCTCCTGGATCCTATTAGCGGGCTCTAGATTTCTAACAGAACACGTTACATTCGGGAATTTACCATGGCTACCACCAGCCCCATCGATCATACGACCGACTAGACAATTCATAACACTGCCATACAAAGCCGAAGACGATCAACTCGATGAGGATCAGGAGGAGTTTTTCTCGCTGAGGCATGTGAAACAAATGCTGCACAACGAATTCCCAGCAGCATGCTATTGTGCATTGACGGGAATTAAGGTATGTTGGGTGTTTTTTCCGGAATACCTGAGTGAATTCTATATATGAGAATGGTTTTGTAGATTATAGTCCGTGGATCACCGGCAAAAACAGATAACTTCATGATGTGCCTTAAGAAACTACTGCCCGAGCAAATGCACAATTTGGTACAAATCAACGCTGAACAATTTCTTACGAATTCCGAGTGTAAAATCGTTTCGGTTGCATCGGATGTAGCAGTTCCTATAGCTAGTAGTGCGACTTTTCGCATCGATTTCTTGGATAATGAGAGCGAAAGCATAGCGATCAAGTGGCCAGGGGAAATGCCAAACAAATGTAAGTTTGGTTAGCTGGAATAAATTTGGATTGATTTTGGTTGATTTCAGGGCCGGATTTGTTGATAAAACTGATGAAAGCTGTGGATGAACAGCGTTTCACGGAGCTGGTACTGAACAAACAGACGAAAGTGCTGGTGGAAGAGTGGAAAAAGTAAGTAAAAATATGCCGACGGGTACACCCCATCGTACTCCATTACAAAATCAGGCATACGAGGCATCAGTTAGAAACAAGTTATTGTCTTTACTAAAATCTGGACTCGATTCGTACCTAACTGGCACAGAAATGCATCAAATCCGTGAAATTTTGGTATTCGATACTCGGCTGCTACTTTAGGCAGTTAATTCGTAGAAAGAGGAGGAAGTTGGAGATTCAAAAAAGTGGACCCACCTAAAGAGATTTTTCGTAGCACGCGTTACACAAAAATTTCACCATTGCCCGGTTGCGTTGGAATTTGCAAGTCCCTAGCCATACCTCACTGTCTTCTGACTGGTCGCTAGGGAACTTTCAGAGGTCCCGTATCGAGTAATCAAAAACAAAAAAGTTGGCTCAATAGGCTTAGCTAGAGAATTGCAATCCGTTTTCATTTCATTATCTCAACTAGATCTACATTTGGTGAGTATCGTGTACTGAATAGTGTGCTTCCTTGTGTCCCGAATCGTGTAGACACGTTTTCGTAAATCGATGTCAGTGTTTTTCAGTTGACCAGTCTCCTCAATTGTCTTACCCTTGACCTTCGGCGGCGAGAGAGCATGAGGGAATTGCCGAGCCACTGCCAAAACTTGGCCTTTTCCTATTTGCACTGCAATTTCATAACATCTACCCATGTAGGTGGACCCACCAGGCCTGTGCTGACGGGTCTGTCTTTCTTATCCATCGAACCGACACTTCGGGAATTCTCACGACATCGAGTCGTATTATCTGTGTCTGCAAATCTTTCTCGAATATCTTGAACTATCTCGAAATGTTTTCGGCTTTTGGGTCACAACTCCATCTTCATATATTTCCTTCAGTGATCGATTGTACTGGCCCTTCCACAGATCGATCTTTCTGAAATCTGTCTGCCGAAAGCCTGTCCACGTTTATAAAGCTCCGAGGAGCTACATCTACATCGGAAAATGCATCAATCGTCGTAAGTGCTTTCAAAGATAGCAGATTTCGTCTTGGTTTGGTTTGGTTAAAGCGGCTGCCAGCACACTCAACAGATCAATAGAAGATTCGTTGTGATGCCACGCGGGTATCTTCTGTACCTATACGTGAAAACTGTTTTGAACTTCTAATGAAGCGTAGGAGACTATTTATGTCTATGTTCGTCGGGTCTCTTTGATCAGTAAGGCAAAATGCTCCTAGAAGAAACTTTCTGTTGCGGGAGAGAGCCGGGCAGGAACAAAAAAAGGGAGAAATGGTCTTCTTTTCTTCTTCATCATGCAGCTTCGGCAAAAATCGTTCGTAAAAGACTTAGTCTCGTGGGGTGCTTACCTATAAGGCAGTGTTTGGTCAAGACACCTCTTGCAATACCTAGGTGTAGTCCTATGTCTTGCTGGCCTTTATCAGTGAAAGCAGTCGGTCTACCATTGATTTATCCGCGCGAAAAGCATGTCTTTTGCCAGTGGGAGTGCTATAAAAACCATTTAAATACATAAATGGGAGGTGTGGAGCTAATACTCCAAAGATGGACATCGTATATTGCCGTGAGTTTCCACCACTTTCCTTGCCTTTTGACGAGTCTATCGAGATGATCCCGACGATCCATGGGATGATGAAACTTTCCTCCGTCCTTGATTTCGAAAAATATTGCTTCAGTCATAGGATCGCTAGTTCTACGTCATCAGTGGCCCCTGCCTCGTGTACTAATGTACCCAAGCCGCATCCCCGAACTCAACCCCGTTTCTCTGTAATGCAACAAAGCTCACCAAGGAAATATAAAGAAAGGCCCTCGTAGGGATTCGACATTTAGAAAAAAAACCCAATTGACGGCTCATTTCCACTTCAACTAACGCACAACACTTCTTTTCCATTTCAGCAAAGTTATATGCCTCAACCGAGCGAAATCCTCCAGTGGACTGGCAAAACTCAAACGAGTCCTCGGCGTCCAGCCCCAAGATCAGCACCTAGTCGAATACTGGAGTCCGCACTTGCAGGGAAACTAAACAAACCGACCACTCATACCTCCTATCACCGAATAAAGATACTTTTTTTTGTAAATTTCAACCAAAACAAAGTTGGTTTTATTTCTCCCACTATTTGCGTTTTTTTTTTGCATACAATGTCTTCTAGTATAAAACAATTAATTGTTGTTGGCGTAAACATAAACTTTTTTTACTTCTTGTAACCACAGCTGCTTCTGCGACCACGAGCGCGTTCGAACTTGCGTCCCTTTGATCGTACGTATGGACGAGTATGCGAGTGGGGTACACCAGGTGCCTTGCCGAAGTGCTTGTTGGCTGTGCGAGCGGTGCGCTTGCCCTGCAACAGCAAAGTCTTCTTGCCTGTTGGCGACTTCAGGGCCAACTGGTCGAAAGTAAGAACTTCACCGCCAGCCTTCAAGATGCGTTCGCGTGCTTTCTCGGTGATGTGCAAGGCACATACAGTCATCTTGGGGACGAGCAGAAGGCGCAAATCATCGGTGATGGTGCCAACAACGACAACAATGGAATCTGGTTGAGCGGCCTTCTTGAACAGACGACTTACACGCTGCAATGACATTGGTGGCCGATTGATTTTGCTCATAAACAAACGTTTGAGAACGATTCTGTTGAACTTCTTGTTGGTACGGCGCTGCAAGAAGCGGTACAACTGGAAGAGAGAGATGGACAAGTGTTATTGGGTTTGGGCAAGGGAAAGTAACTTCGAACTTACCTTGACGAGAAGCCTCAAGTAAACATCCTGAGATTTGGGCTCAGTTCGGCGAACTTTGCGATCGTATTTGTGGCAAATATCAATACCCTATGGCGAGAAATTAAATGAAAAACACATTAATAAAGCACTTTGGTAAAGTAATCACGAAGTAATGTTCACAAAACATTCACATTTTGTTGGATGTTAATGAATTTAATTTTGTATGGAAAACTCCGACAAGCCTTACCATTTTGGCGACCGGAAAAAGAAAGAGAAGAAAGGTTGCTGTCGATATGCCAGTTTTGACAGTTTACAAATAATGCGCGTGAAGTTGGTTATGGTAGGTAGTACTTGTAATGATTCTAGTACAGTTCAGGTGGTGAGTGATGACACACTAGGGGGTTTTTTTCTTCTAGTTGAAAGCAGAGCTTGAGTACATAGTTAAATAAAACAATTTTTACTATCAATTGAATTGTCAAAAAAATGTCACTTATGGTAGCATAATTTCCAATTAATGGCGCTTTTGGGAGATAAAAACGCTTGAGAAATGGTTTATTCAACATAAAAAATGGGCGAATATACCTTAGCCTTCGGAGAGCATTCTAACGGTCTCTTTCAACTTCTACGTTGAATTTCCTTATTTGTTGTAGCGCTTGGGATAGTTATGTACATGCGTTGATGCAAAGCCCCATAAGACTCTCGTTTAAGTGTCGAAGTAATCCTGAAACAGAATTCTCAACCAGATTTTTCAGGTCCATGGTGTAAAACTGTAGAACAAGGGTGAGGCTATTTACATGCAAATATGTTGATAAAGTTCAAACACACCATATATGAATCAAGCTGAGACAGTCAATGTTGATTCCATTGAAAGAATTGATCCGTATTGGTTCCAAAATAATAGTTTCCTCCTCTAGAGGAAGGTACTGAACAAACTTACGCCATATTTCTCCAATTGCTCTTGAAATCCCCTAACAGGGTACCAGTATTGACGAGATATATTCCTAATGCTCTGACAATGGGGTCGAGTACCTTCGGATTAAAGTTCCAATTGTAGTTGAAATCCGCTAACAGCGTGTGGCAGCAGTGACGAAATATATTCCTAATGCTCTGGCATTGTCAAATAGCGTCGAAGCTCTTCCGATTGTAGCTCCAATCTCCGCCCAGATATGGGAAAAAAACATTTCTTTAGTTTCCTTGCTTTGTACTCCCAAGCTCAGGTCATTTCACTGCAAATGTTACCACTTTTTGGAACTTTTTATCACAAATTATCGAAGTCTTTACAATTGCTTCGCTATACGTACAGAATACGAATGAGGCAGAGCAGAACTGCTCCCATTCCCACTAAGAGATCGGATTTCGAATAAAAAAAAACTCAGTTTAATACCTTACCGTGTTGACAAACAAATTTTATTTTATTTAAATGCGTGCAGAGCGATGGTACACAGAAAACAAAAAAGAAACAATTAGCTAGAGCAGTGGAAAATAAAAAAGAAAATAAATATTTTGTTGTAAAGAAATACTTTAGGGGAATGATGTGTGTCAATGAATGTGGTTCCCAATCTCAAGCCAACCCATGCATGCGAACACCCTCAGCAAAGTTACGTTTTCTTTACGATTTTCATAAACAACACCATTCCTGCAAATCACATCAACAGTAAGTAAGGACCGACAACGAACTCAATCGAGAAAGTCTCACCAATAAATATAAGTATGACGGAGCCGAACATAAGAAACGTCCAACATTTCCACGCATTCTTTGAGTGTTCCTGGAGTTTTCCGGTTTCCTTCGTTAGGGAGGTAATATTCTTGTCCGTCATGTTGGTCGATTTCGAAACGACTTCTGTGTCACGTTTTATGATTCGATTGGCAGTTTCCGTTTGTTCTTTGAGACTTCTGGTCAGTGAGAGCATGTGTTCGGTTATTTTCTCCTGCACATCGTTGTGGTATTTCAAGGCTTCATTTATTCCCTCTTGTTCCTTGGGTTTTCGACGTCGCACAGTATCATCTGGAAGAAGAAAACCGTCGTAGAGACGACAATTCAAATCACAAACTATGTACCTCGCACCATTTATAAGTTCTTTTCGTAGATCGGAGTAGTTTTTAGAGTTTTGCAATTGTCGCACCTCCTTGAGGACGTCGTCGACATTCTCGGTACCCATTTGAACGTGGGAACCTTTGCTAACCGACGGTGGGGTGTCAATGTAGTTTGTTAGTGTCTTTAGGTTTTCCAGTCTTGTGCAGTAATCGGATATAGACGACAAGGTGTGAGCACTGTAATGGGAGGGGATTAGTGATCTTTGGAACACAGTTTGTTATTCAATTCATACTCTTCGTATTCTTTGAGCTCTTCAACCATGGCGTCTAGGGATTTGATGAATTTCTTCAGCCTCCAGAAGTTAACTTCATCCTTTGCCAGTTCCTCACAATTGGCAAGTAGACTGCGGAGGTTTATCTCTAATTTGGTTACCATAATTATAAGAATATTTGTTTACAAAACTAAAAGAAAATCTGCGAGAAATAAATTGGGAACTTTTTGATATGGATTTATTTGGCACGTCATACACAGCTGTTTGGAAAAAAAATCCCGAAAAAGGGAAATTTATTTGAAAGATGTAAATAAACTCACCATTTGTGTGAAATGTGACAGATTTCATTGCGACAGATGAGTGCATTCAGCAGAATGATGAATGAAAGTAAAAACTTTTTGTCGTTTCGTCGACTTTTTGCTATATTTTCCAATCTCCGGACTGTTTGTTCTGGCATAAAGGATAAAAGAAAAGTCACCTGCACTGCACTATTGGTTTTCAGCTATTATGACAGTCAGCTTTCAGATACACATGTCTTTCTTTGGGCCAAAGTGGGCGCCATGGCTCAGTGGTTAGCGCGTTAGACTACGCAGCAAAGGGTTCCAAGTTCAAATCCCAGCCAAAACACCTAAACGATTTTCAAGGCCCCACCTCTCGCGAGCGTTTGAAAAACATTCCAGCGTACAACTGTCATAAGAAAACTTCTCAAATAACAAATTGCCCTCCAGACACGGCATTAAACAGTAGGCCTCCACATTCGTGTCAAGAATATAACACGCACAACACGAATGGTTGTGAAAAGCTGGCCCATTTCTTTGTTAACTTCATAATTTTCTCAGTTTTAATTTTTTATTTTTTTTTTTTTTTAACTCTTTTGTCCGGTGTCAACAAAATCCAGTCCGACAATCCTGTGGAGACCCAAACGGAAATGACATAAATCAGTTTATCCTCTCATCAAAAGAAGAAAAAACAAATCAATCAATCGACTCAAGTGAAGTCTACTCGATTTGCAAATTCAACCTCGGTTCAACTTAAAATGCAGAAAAAACTCCATTCAGCCACATCTTCCTTAACCCACCCAACAATCGCTTTGAATTCAACCACCATTTGCAATTTTTGAGACATGAAACAAAAAAAAAAAAATGCCACTTACTCACCACATTACACAAATTTCCCTTAAAATTTTCACAAAAAGCGAACGAGGTTCTCCTCGAGTCTTCATTTTGCAATTTTTCCATTGAAAATCAATTCAATATAAGTGAAAATACTAAAAATTTAATCAAGCTAAAGGGTGCAATTTATTTTTTACAATCATTTTCGGAGGTGGGTGCTAAATTTTCGTCTTAAAAGTATTTTCCTCTTCCCGAGCACACCTGTGTCTGAGAAACGAAAAAGAAAAAAAAAAAAAAACAGCCGATTGCAATGAACCAAAGCCACTTTCATTGGTGAAATTTTTTTTTTTTTTTTTATTTTTTTATTACACACGGTCGTGCTCAAGAGTGAGACAACTAAATCGAGATGAATTTTCTTTTTGTTTGAGAAAATTCTTGCAAGTGCGACTTTACAGCAAAAAAAAAAAATAAAAAAATATAAATTACAACAAATGATTACTCAAACATTTGTCTAAAAAAAAAAGCAAAACAAGAAAACAAGATATAAAAAAAAATTATATTTCCTAAAACAATTTATAGGCAGATACAAAAATGACGTGGGAACCACAGGCCGAAGGTTTGCAGCAGATCATTACGATTCTGAAGGAGTCCCAGTCTCCAGACACCGCTACACAACTGGCTGTCCAAATGGTAAGACAAAGGCTACATACATGTGTATGCATTTAACTAAATTATTGAAGAAAAAAGAAAAAAAATGTATTTTATTATGGAAAGGGTCAGAGGTTCAATGCACCTGGCTGGTGCCAGAGTCAGAGGGAAAAAAAAAAATTCTTTCATTATAAGTTTGTCCTTCAAATGAAAAGTGAAAGATGAACGATTTGGTGTATGTAGACAGAAATGTGTGTATCATTGGAAGGGGGCGGGTGTAATTGAATTGAATTCGCGAAAAGGTACACATAATGGAGAGGCAAACAACTTTAGAACTTTTAACATTTGCCCAGCAATTGTAGAACATGATTTGTAATGCCTTGGGCTGTGTTTAGTAGTTTTCATGAAAAAATTTATTTATGTAAGAAAGTTATTCGCTCAACAAGTACTGATGTTGCCCTTTGGGGCTCCAGATTCGGTTTTCAATATTCCTTTTCAAACAGACTGTGTAAAGAAAATAAAATAAAATGGTGTACCATTACTAAGAAATGAGTGGGACTTCCCCAGGCCATCGGCTTGTTCATTCTATTCACAAACAATACTTTGATCAACATTTTGTAGTTACCGCACATGCGCAGATTCTAGAATTTCAAAAATCATTTTCGCTTGCATTCGCATCCATGTGCTTCTGTTTTTTAAGTGCAGATTGGTCTTAACAATCAAAAACTTGCTAAAAAATGACTAAACTATGTGTAAAGCCGAGAATTATTTTTCAATTAAACTCCTTGTTTTGTTTTTACAATTTCTCCGGTGGTTAGCGCAATATGTAGTGAGTCTTTGGACGTGAATACGTATTTAGATGTGTCCCTAGCAAAGTTAGCTAAAACTTTGTGATTGAATCCTTCCTTTTGGACCTAAAAGCACATCAGTGAGACGAAAACTACGTGTTTATATTTATCAAAGACAAATTGTGGTATTATTTGGGATTAATGCAAGCTAAAACTAAGACTTAAAAACTAACTAACGAGCTTGGGGCTTCATGGTAAGGAGAAGGGTGAAGGAGGTCGTGTTTAAGGCGAGCAGTGTTACTTACGAGCTGAGGATTTCAGGGTAAAGAGCAGGGTGAAGGAGGTCGTGTTTAAGGCGAGTAGTTTTGCTACTGAAGTCTTAATAAAGAGATTTTGAGTCGACTTTCATTAACATACGAGAAATCGGTCAAGAAAGAGGGACAGTGGGTCGTAAGATAAATACGTCGAGGGCAACGAAAGTTAGTGTAGAGTAGTCGATGAATGAATAGAATGTCAGCTGTGTCTCTGCGATCCTCAAGGGTTGATACGTTAATTGGATTTAGGCGGTCTTGATGGGGACGGTTCAGAGTAAACCGCGAAGGGCAAAATGAATCGAAAACGGCACATCAATTCGCTGGAAGGGGGACCAGGCTTGGCTTTGTGTACTCAAGGAGAGGACGAAAGAAGGCAGTGCCACAAACGATTTGGTCACGTAAGGGTTGGAGAATTCTTTGGATCATCGTTTGAGAAAACCAAGCGATGAGTTGGGTTTAAGAATTATCTCATCAAGTGATTAGTTCTTTGCCGTACGGAGCAAGGGGTTCGAGGTCAAATTCCAGCGAAAACACTTAAAAATTTTCTTTTGTCACACAAAATGCCAAGATCTCGAAGAGCAAGAAGAACAGACCAAGGCTTTTTTCTTGTTGTGTAAGGAGTTAAGCCTACTTATGTACTATGGAGGGAAAGCAGGTTATTTTTTACGTTGAAATGAAGGAGGATACAGGGAGATACCATTGCAATTCAATGATCAAACTCAAAGGAAGAAATTCTGAAACAGGGATTCTTTGACGGAAATTCGTTTTATAAAAGTTCTACGAAGGTAGAGCCAGGGAGAGAAGGACTGTCGAGCAGAGATGTGGAAAAATTAAAAAAAAACAGGGAAGGGTGATAATACAATGAGCGAAGGGCCCCTCGACAAGAACGTCATCGCGGAAATAGTAGTCATCTGTAGATTTTTGATGTTACGACGGGTTAAACCTAGTTGAAATCAAAAAAAAAAAACTTACTTTCTTTTCAAAAAATGCACATACAAGCATTTATTTTCATACAATTACATACATATGCATAACCAACGAAAAAAGAAGACAGTTTTTCGTTTGGAGATCACTCCAAGCAGTACTATATCACTTTGGAATAAAAGTAACTATGTACATACATATTTGAGTGGTTACACAACTCAGTAGAATATGTAAACCCAACAAGTTGTAGGAAATTTTATTAGGTGAATCTTTTTTTATTTTATTTTACAACTTTGCTGAACAGCGAACAATGTAGTTGAGCTAAGTTGTGGAATAGCTTTTTATTATTTTTTGCACGAAAACCTTGTGTTAAATGAGCAGGAAACTATTTATACGCGACGTATTCGATATATATATACATAATTGTGTTTTATTTTGTTTAAATTGTACATTTTAACACGTTCGTTGATAACCAACATATTCAATTGCATCGTGGAAATGCAAAATAAAAATTAAGTCTCAGGCTTCATTGGAACGGGTCTACACAGTTCGGCCCAACTGTGTGGACCCAATGTTTTAATGAAATTCGTATTTTTTATCTTTTGGAAGGAGGTTGTCGCGGAAGTTCGCTAGTAGGCTTGTAGAATATTCCCTCCACTGCTTAGAAAACAAAGATGAACTTTGAACTTGATTGGGCACAGATTCCGGTTGCTGTTATTGCATGGTTTGTTGTTTTGTTTCGAGATCGTAGTGTTGGTTTTATTTATCCGATAGAATCAGCATAGTAATTCACTGCCTGGGATGTTTGTCGGCCATGCAATTCCCTGAAGTGTCTCTCTAGCCCAGCACTTAAAGTGAATTCTGAATTGAATTGATGCTGGCTCTAGCGGCATACAAGCACAAAGAACTCAAACAATCGAAACTTAAAATGAAAGATTTACGTAAGACGTAGGGAGAGAAAGGTGGTGGAAGAAATAAACCTAAAGATCTTCGTGTCGTCGGCATACACAGGGAGAGGGGTTTTTGATAATCCAGTCAACATCACTGGTGGTGAGCACGAATAGTAAGGGACCAAGGTGACTGCCCTGAGGGACACCCATGCTCATCAAAGAATTAGAAACCTACCCAGTAGGTAATGATCCATTTGAAAAAATTCTTTCGAGCACCGGGGGCTTTTAGTTTAAAAGTAATGAGTGAGTGTGAAATTTTATCAAATGGTTTAGTCATTACACCGATTTCTCTGCCGTTTTCAATTGCACGCAATGTCTGGTAGACAAATTCTTGTAAGCTCTGTGGTTGTCGAGCTGCCTTTAATGAAACTATGTTGGGAAGAAGGAAATAAAGATTTGCAGTAAAGAACATTGAGTCGTACACAATATTTTCGAGGAGTTTGGTTTTAGCGATTGCGATGGCCATTAGTTGGTGGTTAATTATTTCGTTTTTGGAGTCTTTCCTGTGAACGAGGGTGATTAACTAGTTTTTCCATAGAAAAGGGGAAAGTTCCTTGGGAGATGCACGTGAGAAAAAGACACGTCAGGGGTTGATTTTAGTGTCTCAGGCATTTTTTTAGAACAATTGCAGGCAGTCCATCATCTTCTATTCGACAAGTATCGCAGTGATGGAGGTTAGGGATGTTTGGGCACAATCAGCCATATATGAGAAATAATCATGATTGGGTTCGAGGGAGAGGTCATAAACTTGCGGAGAAAAGTTAGGAAATAAGTTAGCGATAGTTACGAGGGTTTAACCAAGCAGTGTCGGCAAACTTAAGGGTAGGTACGCAATTACGTTTGGGGTTTATAAAATTATAAAAACTTATAGAATCCGTAATTCGTCTAGATTGCATTCGTCTCAAGTAATCTTAATAAAGGGCTTCGCAGACCTCAACAAACTGTGTATGTGAGTGAAGGTAGAGGGGATAGTCTCCAATGTTTGTTTCTCTTGCTACGAATCGAACGCAATTGTCTTTCATAACAAAGTGGGAAGGTAGAACAATTTCTTAGAAGCTTGTAAGGGACTGTTTGTTCGAGGCAGTGGAAATTGCCGTCGCATCGGCAGTATCCATATTATGACGTATATAGTTGAAGCTGAAACGAAGCTGTACAGGTTATTTAACTTGTAGAAGTCGGCGCATTTCTACGTTTCCACGTGCAAAACCTGAAATAGACTCGATTTATCAAGAGTGAGTCAGAAGAGTACAATCAAACACAGACTCGAGACTCGAGTGCAAACAGCCTGCAATGCATGGATGAATAAATAGATCGTTAGTTACTTTCAATTTGTTGAGGTTGTTTTTTCATCTTTAGTTGTGCTGTAGCAATTGCCGTTTACACTTGACAATGATTATTCTTACATCGTTTGTTCCAAATGTACATAGCACAGGTTTTAATACAATATTTGCGTTTATTATAAAACTACCAATTACTAATTGATTGTATTTTGAAATCAATAGAAACTAGAGGAACTCAACCAATATCCGGACTTCAACAATTACCTAATCTATGTCCTCACTAAATTGAAATCAGAAGACGAGCCAACACGTTCACTCAGCGGTTTAATTCTGAAAAATAACATTCGTCTACATGGAACCACCCTGCAACCAGAAATATTGGAATACATTAAACAGGAGTGTCTACATGCAGTGGGTGATCCTTCGCCTCTAATTCGTGCCACAGTTGGTATTCTGATAACAACAATTGCAAGTAATGGCGGATTACAAAATTGGCCACAACTCTTGCCGGCGCTGTGTGAAATGCTCGACTCACAGGACTATAATATTTGTGAGGGTGCCTTTAGTGCGTTGCAGAAAATATGTGAGGATTCAGCTGATTTGTTGGACAGTGCCACTCTTAATCGACCACTTAATGTTATGATTCCGAAATTCCTGCAATACTTCAGTCATAATAGTCCCAAGATTCGTTCCCATGCCATTGCCTGTATAAATCAGTTTATCATTAATCGCTCGCAGGTAAGGAGTTTGTTTTACATTTATTTTGTTTGAGATTAAACAAACTTGTTTCTCTTTAGGCCCTAATGCTACACATTGACACTTTTATTGAGAATCTTTTTAATCTCTCTTCGGATGATGACCACGAGGTGCGAAAAAATGTATGCCACGGTCTGGTGATGTTGCTGGAGGTTCGAATGGATCGTTTGCTTCCACACATGCCGCAGATTATTGAGTACATGATGATGCGCACGCAGGACTCCGATGAGGGAGTCGCTTTGGAGGCGTCCGAATTCTGGCTATCTCTGGCCGAACAGAGTATATGCAAGGAGGTTCTTACCCCATATCTGGCTCAGTTGGCACCTGTATTGGTGCGTGGAATGCGTTACTCTGAAATCGATATTATTCTTCTAAAAGGCAACGTGGAAGAGGACGATATGGTGCCAGATCGCGAAGAAGACATTCGACCCAGGTTTCACAAATCCCGCACCCATACAATCAATTCGGGCGAAGTCGCAGACGACGACGATGATGAATTCGACGATGGTTTAGATGATGATAACTCTTTATCAGAGTGGAATTTACGTAAGTGTAGCGCGGCTGCTCTAGATGTCTTGGCGAATGTATTTCGCGAAGAATGTCTACCGATAGTGTTGCCAATTTTAAAGGACACCCTCTTCCATGTGGAGTGGGTTATTAAGGAGAGTGGTGTGCTCGCTCTGGGTGCCATTGCCGAGGGTTGTATGCAGGGCATGATTCCTCATTTACCCGAACTGATACCATATCTAATCAGCTGTTTGTCTGACAAAAAAGCACTTGTCCGTTCGATCACCTGCTGGACATTGTCCAGATACGCCAATTGGGTGGTCAACCAACCCCATGATCAATACCTAAAGCCATTAATGGAGGAGTTACTTAAGAGAATCTTAGACTCAAACAAGCGAGTACAGGAGGCCGCTTGTTCAGCGTTTGCGACTCTTGAAGAGGAGGCGTGCACCGAGTTGGTACCCTATTTAGAGTATATTTTGAAAACTCTGGTCTATGCCTTCTCGAAATATCAACACAAGAATTTATTGATTTTATATGATGCCGTGGGTACGCTGGCCGATTCCGTGGGTCATCATTTGAATACTCCTGAGTATATCAATATTTTGATGCCGCCGTTGATAGAGAAGTGGAACTTGCTTAAGGACGACGATAAGGATTTGTTCCCACTACTGGAGTGTTTGTCGAGTATAGCTACAGCCCTGCAATCTGGTTTCCTGCCATACTGTGAGCCTGTCTACAGGCGGTGTATTTCTCTCATTGAGCAAACCATTAATCAGGATATGGTAAGTTTCAATAGTAGTTTCACGGAATTATTTCTGTTTTATGATAACTCTTTTCCATTTGAAGGCTTGCAAATCAAATCCAGGATTCGATCAACCAGACAAAGAACGCATGATTGTGGCGCTCGATTTGTTGTCGGGACTGGCAGAAGGACTTGACGGTCACATCGAGGCACTTGTCGCAAACAGTAATATTATGCAACTGTTGTACCAGTGCATGCAGGATGTTTTACCAGAGGTTTGTTCGACATGTTTGATTAGGTATATGTATTGAATATTCATTTTTTTAAAAAAAAAAAGGTTCGACAATCGTCGTTTGCACTGCTCGGGGATTTGACAAAGGCTTGTTTCCAACACGTCCATCCATTTATGTCAGATTTCTTCCCCATACTGGGACAGAATCTGAATCCAGATTTTATATCTGTGTGCAATAATGCAACATGGGCGATTGGTGAAATTTGTATGAAGTTGGGTAAGTTGGCTAGTCTATCGTATTTCCTTCACCGATTCTTAAGGAGTTATTAAACGACGTTTTTTTTTCTCTTATTTTAGGGGAAGAAACACGACAGTACATTCATCTTGTACTCAAAGAACTCTTCGTTATAATCAACCGTCCAAATACACCGAAAACTCTTCTCGAGAACACAGGTAAGCCATACAAAATGTCTATAAAACAATACTCAAAAATATCTGTTACTTACAAACGACAGTTTTAATTAAAAAAAAAAAGAAATGTACCATACTTACATATATATATTTGTTAATTGTTTTATTTTGTTCAAAGCAGAGCTGGTCATTTATTTTTATTACAAATAATACAAAATGAACATGCATACGTACGTTACGTGTAACTACTGTGTATATCAGAAACAAAAAAGAAACAACTCGAAACAGAGAAACATTATTAATTTGTTTTGTTTATTCTTTATATAATCACGCAATAATAATGATTTTGTGTAATATTAATAATTAATTTTTACATTTTTGATATGAATTGTTATATGTAAGCAAATATTTTTTCTCATATACTCGAATATGTTATTTGTTTAATTTTATGTGATATTTTTATGTATATACATATTATTTTCTTTCTTTTCTGTTGTTTTTAGCTATAACAATCGGTCGTCTAGGTTATGTGTGCCCCGTTGAAGTGGCTCCTTATTTGCCAGAATTTGTACGACAGTGGTGTGTAACAATTTCTAATTATTTTATTTTCCTTTCTCTTTGTTTTTCTACTTCTTTTTAGTTTTAGTTTCCATTTTTTTCCATTTTTCGTTGGTAAATTAGACTTTTTTTTTCTTTTTTTTTACTAAAAAAAGAAACCCTTTTTCCTTTCCTTTTGTTTTGTTTTTTTTTTTTTTAATTCAACTATAACTAATCAACAAAAAAACAAACATTTATTGGGAATGTTTTCTATATTTCTTCTCCATTTAATTACTTTTCATATGTTTTGATTTGTTTTGGACTTTGTTTTTAACTGAGTCTGAGTTTTTTTTTTTAATGTTATTGGCTTTTTTATAAAATTTATCCAAAGGCAAATACCATTGTTACAATATTTCATTTTACACACTAGTAATAAGTAATTGTCTTAACAGTTTTCTTTTGTTTGTACGTTAAACGTTTGTGCTTGATTAATTTGGAGTATGTGGACAAGTTGTTGTTTGAGTATTAAAACAAAAGATTTCAACCGAATGCTGTGAATTTAAAGGTCACGGACAGTGCATACTTTACTCTCAGTACACGAATTAACATCTGGGAGTGCAATTTGACTAAATTGTATTTGTTTTCGTTGCTGCTCAAGCTGGTTTGTGAGTGACGGACTCATAATCTGTTAAGGGGAACAAAATTGTTGGGTCATCCACACAAAGCTCAACCTTTTCGGTTGCGAAACTGTGCAAACTGTTCATTTACTAAATGTACCAAATGCTTTAAATTAAGAAATTCCGAGGGGCATCCAGCATTTTTTCCGAGAGTAATTCGTATTCATGTGGTTTTATATCATCCGGGTCGAATTGGCTGTGCTAAAGCAGCTGTTTATTCGGTGTTCTTACTTTTTCTTTTTACTGTATTTCTCCTCTTAGGAGGTTGTTTATCATCCTTCTGGTCTTTTAGCGTGGTCTTGTGTTCCTGATAGACCGAGCCAGGCTTGTAAATTCTGCATCCATGATGTCCTCTGTCCGCCTGCTGTTCTCCTTCCTTCGACTTTTCCTTGAAGAATTACCTGCAGCAGCTGATACTTTTCATTTCTAATGACATGTCGGAGATATTTCAGATTTTGTCTCTTTACAGTGTTCAGAAGTTCCCATCCTTATTGAACACTATCTGAGTGAAATATATTTGGCGCACCAAGTCTATGGAACCCAGGGCCTAGCTTCTCAGAAACCATTCGTGTTGTGGGTGTTATATTCTTTACACGAATGGAAGAGGTCTACGCTCCTATGCCGCGTGTTCAAAAAGGCAATTCGTCATTTGAGATGCTTCTCATGACAGTTGTACTTTCGGATGATTATCAGACGCTCGCGGGAAATCGAACCGTGAAAACAATTTTAGGTGTTGTCTCCGGATTAAACCTGGAACCCCTTGCTCCGTAGTACAAAGCACTAATCACTCACTAAACAGTTTAGCTCTATTTTCGTATGTTTACAAGAATTGTAAGAACGAAAAGGCGGAGTACACCATGCTCAACCTAGCATTTACCTGTCAGGACAATTCTGAAGAAGACTGCCTCTTCTTTTCAACGAACTCGCGGTTTGTTTAGTTAGTCTCTGGGTAGCCATAAATGCTCAGAAAACCCACTGAATGATATGACTTAAAATTTACTTGCATTTTACCGAAACAAAAAACTACAAATTCTATTGTTTTAATACCAAAATAACATACTTCGCTAAATTAATATTCTTTGATTTGTTTGTTTTGAAATTTCATACAACTATAGCGCGATCGAAATTATTATACAAATTTCTTTTAACTCCTGAAAAGAAAACAAAAACAAAAAGAAAAAGAAAAACTCTAAGCAAACTTCCGTCAGACAAAATTAAAATATTTACAATAATTTAGGTGTACATCTTTACGTCACATAAGAGACAATGATGAAAAGGATTCAGCCTTTCGTGGTATGTGCCACATGATCACAGTACATCCGGCTGGAGTGGTACCGGATTTCATATTTTTCTGTGATGCTATTGCGTCGTGGGTAAATCCCCCAGCGGATCTCCACCAAATGATTCAGAAGGTAAATACCCATTCATTTCAAAATTTAAACTCTAATATACAATCATTCCCATTAACAGATACTACATGGATTCAAAACACAAGTTGGCGAAGAGAATTGGCGTAGATTTGTCGACCAATTTCCACCAAATCTTTCCGAACGTCTAGTTGCATTGTATAATATTTAAACCAACATACACATTTCTTATAGTAAATTGCATCTACTAATAACTAAACAAGCGAAAAAAAAAATCACCAACTGGTATATAAAAAAAAACAAAAAATTATTGATATAACACTGGAGTTAAAATTTAAGAAAAATTAAGAAAGGTAACAAAAAGAAAAAGTCTTAACACATCCATTCTTAACACAAAATCATATAAATACCTAACATGTGTAAAATATAATAAGTAAATTTATATTTAACAAGAAAAGGAAAAAAATTGAGAAATTAACGAAAAAGAAGGAAAAAAAAAAAACAAACTAACAAACTGAAATGGGTGTCTCTTGGTATTTCTCATACAATTATTTATATACATAATAGCAATCTATCATCCTGGATAAAGAATGCCTTGGTGTGTGCATATTGGAAGCAATTTTAAAATTTTATTTTTATTTTTCGAATAAGATCACAAAAACAAAAAAAAAAAAAATGAAATTAAACATAAATGGTTTCTTCTCCTTAGGTCTCTATCTCTATATTAAAGAAAGAAATAACAAAACATATTTAAAAATATGTAATATTTATAAACAAGTAAATATACATAGCATTACCTAGCATTAATACAATTGGTATCTCAAATTATCAGAAAAAGGAAAATATTTTCATTCCCCTACCTTTTACTTATTATTATATACAATATCGTTAGGCCCATAATATTATAGAAATTCCAATACCCAAACCATGGTCAGTTAAAAATGATTATTCTTCGTATTGTCTCTTTACATTTTTTTTTTTTTTTAATATTTTATTTAAGTGATTCAGTTAAAATCTGTTTCACTGTGTATGCACTCATTTGAATTTTATTATACGTTTTTATTTTATAAGGAAAACGGAATTTATAAATTTGTATTTTGATTTTACTAATTAATGTGGTATACGGATTTTTTTTTTGTTTCTCTACTTAGAAAAAAAGCATGACTTAGAATTTAAGTTTTTTTTTGCTTCCTATTTAGCTTTTTTAAATTAGAAACCAAAAGAAAAAACCATCTGAAACCATGTGGGATAGAAGCGGTTCAGTTTCTATTTGTACTTAAGCTTAAGAATGTTCCTTTTATTTCATGACTTCTCTTTTAAATTAGGATATGTTTTTAAATTAGGGGGTGCTTCTCCGATTTGTAATTGCATATGACTGTCAAAAAGGCAGCACTTGTAGGCTGTAGTAACTTAATGTACTAAATCAGAGCCAGGTTTTGGCTTTCCTTACAAAAACAAAAAGGAATGCAACTTGTGAGAACTCGGAAAGGCAACAAATTGAATTCATTTTGATTCGAACACTCACAAGACTGACTTGCTACCGGAGATCGCATGTAGCTATTTCTAAATCACATGATTAACGCCTAGCAGACGATATGAATCCCGATCAGAGTTCGGGTTAAGAGTGCATCGGGCGATCAACGATTTAGACTGATCGTTGTCTCTGTAGCTGTTGAAATTGATATGAACCAATAATCCGAGAACCAGATGGAGAGTACCATCAGTTACAAACCGCTTGAGTTATGAAAAAAGTTTTATCAATTTATTTAATATCTTTACCCTGGTCACCAATAATTCACTGCAATTAAATTTCCAATGTAGACCGCACATTTCTTGAAATAATTTATACCAGCGAATTCATGTTTGATATTATTTCTTGCCAATTCTGTGGAGATAAACCCTGAAATGTATTTAACAGATCAGTTTTCCCATAAAGAAAACATGACTGATTGGTGAATTTAGAACAGAGCTCGAAAACATCGTGTCAGCAAACTAGTTTCTATATCAAACAAATGCCTTTTCTAGGAATGCATCGATCTAAAAACGATGTCTTCTGTTTCTTTCGGATTATTTTAGTTTTTCGACTTCATTTTAAGCTCTTTCAAGCTGATTTGCCCACCAAGTGACAAAATAAAGAGTATTATGTATTATGTATGCCTTGTGGAGGCTCGGCGTACAAGACATTAGCCATTTCCTAATTTATAAGAGAAGTAGTCGGTCTACTCTTCTCTTCTCGTTCACTGTTTAATGGTTTTTCTTTCATCGATATAACGTATCATTCAACACCAGACTGACTTAAAAAGATTCTTCAAACAATTGCGTAAATACAAAAATCCACACATTTATGTAGCACAAACGTAATTTGTATATCCATGGATTAGTTCTTCTTTTCATCTAACATTTGTATGTAAAAAAAAAAAACAAAACAAAACAAAAAAGAATAAAAACATTTTATATATTTGTATTTCTATTTCCTATTTCAGTTAAAAGTAAAACATAAATTCTTTTTAAGGGGCTTATCAATATATACGAATATATATATATATTATAGAGGATAATATCATTTGTCATTATTATTTCTACATAGGATTTAAAGATTTTATGAACAAAATATTTTTATTGTCGTTAGGGTAGGCTTATATTCCGTGTTGATATTTCTTCGGGTTCGCGTCGCGTTTTAAAATAAAAAAAATTAAACCTAAAAACATATAATAAAATCACACAAAACAAAGTAATATTTCATTTTTATTATCAAGCTAAGAAAATACTTAATAAATTCTTGCAATTCGTAAACTGTTTTTTTGTTTTTTTTTTTTCTTTTTTTGTATAGTGCCATTAGAATTAAAATAAAAATTATTGCTGACCAGATAGATATTTCTGATATAAAATTATATCATCAACTATTACCAATGAGAAACTGACAAAAAAAAAAACAAAAAAGAATATGAACTTCATACAAAAACTTGATGAAATTACGAAAGACTGAAAATTTCCTTTTTGTACAAATTAAAATTAATAATAGTAAAAAAAAAACAAAAAAAACATACTAAAACTAATTAAATAAAAAATAAAAAAAAAAAAAAACTAAATTAAACATTTTATAATGAATTTTTTTAATCAATTTAGTAGATATTAGTTGTTTTTTATGTAGACAAGGGAAAAAATTGTGTATTTTCATTTACAATCATTGTCTATTTTAACGAACTCTGTAGAAAATAATATAACAAAACAAAGCATAAAAGCATAAAAAATACACCATTACTTGATAATAAAAATGAAAAATTATATTTTTGTTAAGATAATATCGCGTTTCGCCGTCGTCGTCGTCGTCTGTCGTTTTTTTTTTAAATCTCGCGTATCGCGTAATAACTGAGAATTTAATAAATAAAATAAAAGCAAAAGAAAAGTATAAAAACTATCGTGATCATCTTGTGGTACCAAATTAGTATTATTCTTTCATTTATATACATTATATAATTTTATTTCTCTCTTCTTTATTTTTTTCCCTACCAAGAAATATAATAAGAACAAAACAAAGTCAAGTTTTTTTGTTTCAACAACAAATGAATTTTCTTTTAGTTATTTTTTTTTTGTTTGTTTTATTTCTGCTGATTTTGTTTAATTTATTTATTCTAATTTTTAGAATGTCCGAATATATACGTTTTTATATTGAAAACAAATCAAATTAATTTACCAATTATACAATTTAAATTAAATTATTATTTTTATAGGTCAATAAAATCAAAATGAGAATATATAAGTTAATTGAACAAAAAACTAAATTAAAGAACTGTTGTATATTATCAAATTAATTATATAATAAAAATAAAAAAAAAGGAAAAACTAAATCAATTATAAAATAAAGTAATTATTGTTTTTTTTTTTGGGGAACAATCGTCGTGTTCGGTTTCGTGTCGGGTTTTTCATATGGACTTCCGCCCCAGGGTCCCAATACAAATCTAGTAAATAATATCGCGCGTTTCGTATAACAGCCAATTACTGGTTTATTCCACACACATTCATGTTGTTATTACATATTTATTTGTTTATTTTATTTTTTTTGTTTATTTTCAAAGGGCTTTCACTATTTTAACGTGAATTTAGAATTAATAGCTTAAGGATAAGTGATGAAAATTAAAATTAAATTAAAATGAAAACAAAAACAAAACAAAAAACATAACCAAAAGAAATTGCAATATATATATCTATATTTGTATATGTGTTTACAGATGAATATATTTTTATATGTGCTATTACAGTTACAATTTAAAATTTTTTAAATTTAAGACAAATATAGAGAAATTCATTGATAAATACACCACCTCTCTGCAAAAACACAAAATTTAAATAAGTGTCAGTCCAGTAAATGTATGTATTTTTGTTCCTAATTCATAGAAAGAAAAAAAACAAAATCTCATCTTTTAAAATAGAATACAAAAATGAAATAGGATTTCCCTTTGAAAATAACACAACATGAATCAGGAAAATCAGCTAAAAACAATAGAAGTTATTTTTGGTGTTTTGTTCTTGGATAACAGTGTGTACTTTGAATGATTTATAAAATTACAACGAGATTCCTTGAGGAAGGTTATTGTTTCCTATGGAATGGCACGAAAAATCAGTCGAAAACTCAACTGCGGCACGAAGGTGTGAAACTAGTAGCAGAGTTAGTCACAATGTTATTTGCCCAAGAAGTCTCGGGACGACTTGGGAGTTACTGCCTTAAATCTGATAAATTCTATGCTGGAGTCAAACTTAAACTCGAGAGCTAAAACATGAGCAAGGAATCGCGTTTGCAATACTAGTTTTAGTTCTCGAATTGAAGCACAAAGGCCAAGCCTCACCAGACGATACTCCTATCTCATCGTTTTCTGATAAATTCTATTCGGGAGTCAAACTTAAACTCGAGAGCTAAAGCAATACAAGTTTTAGTTCTCGAATTGAAGCACAAACGATACTCCTCCTCTCATCGTTTTCTTGTTTACTTTTCCAAATCATTCAAAGTATCAAACTTGATTCAAGGCTTACAATTCATCGAAAATTTCTTAGCGGGTCAAATTAATTAATAATAAATAAAAATAAAAAGAGAAAAACAAAAATACTTAAATTAATAAGAAAAAGAAAAAGAAAAAAAAAACAAACAAAAATAAATCGTGATTTCGTATGTACCTAAATCGAATTCGCCGGGAATTCGGTCGCGTCGCGTTTTTTCGCGTTTTACTCGGGTGATCTTTAACGTTTAAGTAAATTTATTCAAATCAAATTAGGGTTTAGCGTTTATAATAATTATAATATAAAGATTAAAACTTAACAATTGTTATAATAAGCAAAAAAAGATTCATTAACACAAAAAAGAATTATACACTTACATTTTAGGGGGAATTTATTTAAACAAAACAAACAAGCAAAAGCAAAGCAAAAAAAAAAAAGAAAAATAATATCATTGCTTATTTTTCAGTTTCTTCTGTTTAGTTAAATGATTTTGAGTTTTGTTTATTTTATTTTAATTAACATTAGTGGTTTTATTTAAAAGAAAAGAAAGAAAAAATAATATATTTTCAAATATCCTGCATACACAGCTTTTCCTCATAAGTAAACATAAACAACACACACACACACATTTATCATATATGTTTTTTTTCTTTTGTTTAAGAGAATTTCTCATAACAAATGCTCATCACACGAAAAAGAAAGAAATGCGAAATGCAATATATATAAACAAAGTTTTTCAATTATTTTTAGGGCATCAAAATAAATCTATATATTATGCAACTAATGATTAAAATATAAGCTTATTGAATGATATACAGCTTTTGCCCAAAATATAAGAAACTAAATATATACATATAATATATATTGTTCCTAAATTTTGTTTACCAAATTTATGTACTTTTTTTTTCTTCTTTGTATCACTTCCCTTCTTTTTTTTTTTTTTTTTGTTAATTTTTTGCTTTAATGCCAAAATAAGTAAAAATTTATATTTTTAATTGCTTCTTCTCCTTATATACTTCTTCTATAATATACTTCTACTTCTGATTATCTATATATACTATATTAAATGAATGAATGAGTGGTAGTGAATCCCTTTTAAACTACACTATACTGATAAATTATAAAACAAAAAATAAGAAAACACAACTATTTTTGAAACATTTATTGAAAATGTTTAAAAAAAATTTGATGCTAAGGAAAAATAAATTGAAATTGCTTGAAAAAAAAACGTACTATATACAAAATATATATACATATTGAATTATCAATCCACATGTAATGGTAATTGAGTATACTGGTAGTAGTGTGTTAGCAAAATTTAACTCTCATACTTGCAACTATGTATGTTGAACTGTAGAAAAAAAAAACAAATAAAGAGAAGCAAAACAAACAATACACATACAAACATATGAAGCTAAGTAAATCATAATAATAATAATAAATATAAAAACTGAAAAACTTCAAAGTATTATTCGTCTTTCATCTGGTTTGGTAAATAATCTAGTTTTCAGGGTTTTTAGAAAGAGCACCCAATTAAGGGTCTCACTGATTGGTGGCACAGGCTTCAATGAACTCCTCGGCTAAGACCCCAAGCTGTGGAGTCTCACCGAGAGCGAAGCGAATGTCTGCCGAGCTCAACTGCGATATTTGTGTAATCATTAGTTGGGGTGCGGAAAACTGAGTTCAATTCGTCAAAAACCCAGTGCTGTGTCGTGTCTCTAAAGCGCGATACCAATGTAGCCAATCTAAAATTGAATGGAGCTGATATTGAGGAATCTAATCGCTTGTCATAGCTTGGCATACAAGTTACCCCAGCCCTTCGATGGAATCATCAGATTTCCGAAGTGGCGCTAGGTGCGTCGGATTCCTTAAGAGGCGTAAAAGTTTTTTCAGTTCTGCAGACTTGGCTACTATCTACAAAGCTTACATATATTAGTTCGAAACTAGGACACAACTCACATGTTGGGCGGAAGCTTCGGAAACTTGTTTGAGCTTATTAGATTGTGTCCAGCGTCAGGCATGTAGATTGATTTCAATTTGGATCAAATCTCTTCGCTGGAGCATCGTCGGAACAGATAAGAATATTTATATTCTTTCTGATAGCAAGGATGCACTTCTAACCATTTAAGCCTATGAACTAGTATGGGACTGCCTTCAAGCACTAGTGTCAGTAGCCAGCATAAACAGAGTTCATCTCATTTGGGTGCCAAGGCACAGTATAGGCAATGAGATGGCAGACATACTAGACAGAAACGGATCTGCAGGGACGCTCGTCATGCTAAGACCATTCTGTGGACTACCCATCAGCCCTGCGAAATGCGAAGAATGTGTAACGAGGACTCTTACGTAAATTATACCTTAAAGCAAGAAGATATAAGACAGCCCACTCAAAGATGTATTTGAATTCATCATGAACTCGAGTATCAGAAGTCAGCTCTATTATTGGAGGAAATCACAATAGGCCCACCTAGTCTAGGATCTAAGTCCGATGTGGACATGGGAACATTTATTTTGTGTTAATTTTCTCAATTAGAAATTGTAGTTCGCTCAATCCTACTTAACTCATTAAACGGACGGCAGTTTGCAACATTCCGAAACACAACGAATGCATAGAATACAATCCACATACTACTACCCCAAGCAAAGTCTGGTAGTAAACCGACACAAGAGTTCCTTGGAAAAATTCCGCTTTAAATTGATGTCGAAAAGGTCATATAAAGTATGAAGCCGGTTCTTGAACTCATATAAAAATTAATTTCGTATAACCATGCAACAACTGACATCATCACATGCCGATGCCATCAGAAGTATAGTTGATCAGAATGAAGACTGTTTTTCTAGACTCGCTTCGCGTGACAAGTTCTAATTCAAATCTTAATTGTTTCCGAGTGAGCGAATATCATATGGGCTCCAAGGCCATAAATTTACAAATAAATTCTCATTAAATCCCTTTTCTGGTTCTTAAATAAATCGTCGAATATTAACATATATGTACATATGTACTTGCATACAGTAGGTGTAGGTACATGTCATCGGTTAGGAGGATTGAATTAAGAATGAGTTTGTTTGGGTTTCTCTTGATTTAAAGTTTATTTACGAGAAGAAAATAAGAATCACTATTTAGCCATCATTTCAAGTACATAGTAAACGATCCCTCTTTGAAAATGTAGGTCAGTAAATAGGAGGGGTAACTGCGTATGTAGCTAGCACTCAGATCACCAATGGATCCATTGTGTACCCCTGTGAACAAACTTACAAGAAGACAAATTTCGTCTGTGGCTTTGAGATGACTAAGCATCCTCCCTGAATCAACCCAAGGTAGTGAAGTTGTATAGAGTCGTTTGTGCTGGAGAGTCATACTGCACTTCTGGTCCAGAGAAATCCTTCTGCAAATCAAGTGTAACCTAGACTGTACCTGAGCCATTAACATCGTTATCTAATCATAGTATTTCCTTTACAAAATCCACAAATTTTATTAGAAAAAATTCAGCTCTTAATTAAATATTTACAAAATACAACCTAACTACAGTTTGAACTATTTTCTTAAATGTTTTTTTTGTGTTTCTTTCTGTTATGGCGAGCATTTATCTTACGCATAATACAAAGGCGAGGTGTTAATATTTAGTTTGAATTGTAAAACTCCTCAATACCTGTAAGAAGAATAAAAAGTAGTTATTCAGAACGCGATGCGGATATTATCCTTTGCCTACCAGTCTTTAAATCTGGAAACAGTTTTCTCCCAAATTTTCATTCTTTCTTGGTACTCTGATTTGAATTCGTTCCTAGGTTTGAAAGTCTGATCAATAACACGATACTTTTTAATGGCCTCTCGACTTTTCCAAATTCCTGGAGCGCAGAGCAGGGATATAAATGTTTAAGACTGTAGAGTGTGTGCTAAAATCCTACCTGAATTGAGACCAGCTACATAGGCTGAGCCCATTACGCTGGACTCAGAATTAACAGCACGCTCCACACTGACTCCGGTGACATCGGCCAAGAACTGACAAAGGAAATTGTTTTTCGAGACTCCGCCATCCACTCTGGTAAAGAAAAGCACTGAACTTTGTAGATAAAGCGTAAACACAAGCAAGTTACTTACTTTAAACATTGCAATGTATAGTTAGTTTCGTTTTGTGTTGTCTCACAGATTTGTGCAATACGGAATGCTATACTCTCCAGAATGGCTCTAACCAAGTGCGCTTTAGTAGTTGATGGTGTTATTCCCAGAAAACCGGATGCTGCCTTGTAGTCATTCACCGGAGGCTAAGAAGATCATTAGTCAAAATTTCAATAAGAAGAAAAATTCAACACTAACTCCAATCCCACTGAATGCCGGCACAAAATAAACTCCATCTGTACTCGCCACCGATTTGGCTATGTCCGATGTCTCACTGGGGTCGTTGAAAAGCCCACAAGACTGAGCCCAACAAATCAGAGTACCTGTGTCTTGAGCAGAACCCTCCACACAAAACGAAATATCATCTTCATGTTTCTTGTCTTTGAAATGCCACGCCACCAAAGGGTAGAGACCATGTACGGATGCTTGACAACGCTCACCCGTAATCAGATCTAGAAACGAACCAGTTCCCATGGTTATCTTAACGTCTCCTTCTTCAAAGCAATTCGAACCCCATAGTGATGCCGTTTGGTCGCTGATTGATGAACTAATACGTATTTGGCTTCCGAATAGGGATTCGTGTACGTGGCCAAAATCATGGGAGTTCGTTACAACTTTTGGCAATTGTTGAGTCTGGAAAAGGCAATAATGAGTGGATAGTTGTGGATTTGAGGTTCGAGAACTTACATTGATTCCAAAGACCATTTTCATTAAATCCGACCAACCGAGTGTGAATGGATCAAACAAACCAGTAGCTGTGGCAGATGTAATATCGGTGATATGTTCAATGTTGAGGTTTCTAGCTGTTCCAGTCCTGCACAAAAGAAAGATTTGATCAAAAATATATTTAAGTATATCTTGCATCTTAAAAATAAAATGTACGTAACGTTCAGTTGAAGTAACCGTGACTACAGAGGTATAGAGGGATGAGCATCAGACCTGAAGATTGAAGGAAGCCAAGCGTAAGAGCTACTCTTCGTCTAGTAAGAACTATCGACCCACATCCTCAGTCAATGAATAACACAATTGGGTATGATTTGGCCACGAACTCTATGAGCTCTACTTAGATGTGGATGTAGTCTTAAAAACTGTATAACGTCAACTGGACACATTGGTCCCATTCATACAATTTTGAAATTTCTCAAAAACTATCAAAACTGAATCGTTTGAGGGATTTACATTGCAGGAGACTACCGAGGTATTACTCTCCTCAACATCGCACTTAAGATCTTATCTGACGTATTGGGTGAACGTCTGAGACCCTTGGACTTGGGTCGTTAATCGCTAATTACCCTGCTCATGTTAGCTTAGATAGTTACCTCAGTTTGTATAGTATCCATGAGTCCAGCGTTTCAACCAAAGCAGTCTTATTTTTCATAGCTTCCCTCAGTTTTTGATTGGATTCCATCTCATGGAGGAGCCTTAAAGTTACCTTCACGTCGAGAAAAACAACAAAAACTAATAGAAAAACAACAGCGCATGTTCCACTATCCTTCCCACCTGTCCATTCATCATTTTCACAACGCTTCCCGCCAAAAAGCGTTTACTCCTTGTCACCAAATATAGCCCATACGACAGAGTATTCAGTGTTTTCAATACAAAACCCGAATTCCACTTATTCACCAATCTATCCGCCCGACAATCCTTCCAGGTGATAAAATTATGAAAGTACTCATTCGTGTTACGATCCCATGTAAGAAACGTACACCGCTGTGTGGATAATCCAAGGCAGGTTATATCTGAGGACGTAAGATTGGCATCTAACAAAAACAAATTAATCACATACTCATGTAATAAATATAACTAGAAGTAATCCAAACCTTTGATAGCATTCGTGATCACACTGATTATGGTATGCCACAACTTTTCCGGTTCGATTTCGAAATAACCAGGTCTGGGATTGAGTAATTCCACCTAAATGATATCATTACACAAAATTTATGATCAATTATTTATTATATTTACCAGCTCCGCAGCGGAACCCTTAATTTGGCAGTTCTCGTTAAAAATAAAACATCGCACCGACGTAGTTCCAACGTCTAACGATGCAATGAACGCCATAATTCCACGTCCGTTTGGAATAATCAATTGAAACCGACTGAAAGCAGTCCGCTAAACACCATTCAGATAGCGCACCAAAACTGTTTGTATTATCAGTTTAAATACACTATCTCCCCGATAGCTGGGCGATAACTGAGACTGTTCCAATGAGCACCTATTAAATGTGATTTTTATTCGCTCTCTGAATACTGGTTCTATATAAATACGAGTATGTTGATAAGCAATCGGAGCGTTGTAGTTGAGACGAAAACAAAACATTGTGTGCATTCCCAGAGACCTGACGAATCAGTGTATCTACGACACGGTATTGTGCACAACGCCAAAACGCCAAAACGCCCCTTAAAATTAATTATATCACTTAAAATTATAATAAAAATTATAATACTGGGGTCACACAGTCACATTGTGGCGAGTAATAATAGAAACTTGTTTGCAGTTAAATTTAACTCTACGTGGGGTTCAAGTTGTTTTTTTTATTATCAGCTGTTTATCGACTATTCCAATGGCATTGGTTGCAGCCGGTCGTTGGGTGTCGTTGATGTTTTCATTTTAATTCAAAACACGAAGCAGATAGAAGGTGAAAAATTAATGAGAAACTAGCATTAGATACATGCCGATGTCATATAGGAATGCTGCACCTAAACTTTAACTGGAATATGGTGTTTGAGATAGAATTTCAAAACAAACAAATTCGTTATGCGGAAATAAACACAAAACACAAAAATTTGAACCATGAGAGGCAAAAGCCGAAAGCAAACGACGAGATAAAAAAAGCAATTCGAGCGAAAGGTCAGCTCAGAGACGCACAGTTCATTGAAGGTGACCAACTCTTCTTTCCTCGATTTCTGCACAAAATCTAATGTTAGTGTAGAGTGTACTTTTATTATGAGTGTGATCTTCGGTTGCAGTATTCAATCCTGAATTTAAATAATGACTACTTAGTCGAGGTCTTACTAGAGTCAGCAGCTTGTATCTGTATGATTTGTAATCCCTGCATTGCGCATATGTCAGACTGATTCATAGTACTGGTTGCAAGCACCTGCTACTGCAAACCTGCAATAGACTAGATTATCTACAATCTCATGGAAATCAGAGAAAAAAATCGATTATTTTTTTTTTGATTCAAAGTAAAACATATATGAAAGCTACAATCTGTTTGGACCAGATTGTGTTGTGCACTATACCAACCACTTTAGGGCTATGTTCACCGTCAAGTGATTGGGTCCTTCAAACGGGGCGGTTTTGCTTGGTTTTATTTTTGTTCTGACAGTTGTTCTGGTCGCTCGCAGTTGCTTTAAGTCGCTTGACAATGAACACAGCCTAATTCAGTATGCATCTTCGCTATTGTGAATATTTAAGGATGTGGACTGCAATGGTTTATACAAGCACGCAATATTTGAGATGGGAGGCAAGGACTTTTAAAAGCCGCCTATGACAGCATCTATAGAGAGCTATATCTAGTTTTGGCATCACGATGGAGAATTGCATTCTCTGCTGCTCCATCAAAGTCGGGAAAGACTGCATCGAGAGCTCTGATGTGACAAAAGGATTTAGACAAGACGACGTGGTGTCATGCGATTTCTTTAACATCGTTCTTGGAAGAATTGTACAGAATTCATACGTCAGTGGGACAATTTTTCAAGAGTCCTTGCACCGGCTTGCGTATGCCGATGATAGTGACATGTAGTGATGCCTGTAGTGCGCTTGTGAGTATTGAAACGTAAGCGGCTAAAATGGGTTTAACGGTTAAGGAATGCAAAACGAAGTATATGCTGTCAACCAATAAGGACACACACATCGAAGTATGGGTCAGAAGGTCACACTCGACAGATATAACTTTGAGGTAGTTAAGGACTCTATCTACTTAGCCAATCGATGCTTCTTTGGGTTAAGAAGAAGTTGTGTAGCAAAGCCCTTTCTCGAACAACCAAAGTAAATCTGCATAAAACCCTTATCATTCCAGTCCTGCTCTACGGCACAGAGGCATGGACTTTGTCAAAAATGGACAGGTGGCTCTCGGTTGTTTTGAGAGAGAAATACTTTCGGTTATTTTTGGTCCCGTATGCATAGACGGAGTGTGGAGAAAAAGTTACAGCGACCTAGTCAGAAGAGTTCAAGACTTATGTATATCTTAGTCATGTTAAGCGGTTGAACAAGAGTGCTCTGGCCCGGAGAGTCTTCGAATCCACCCTGAAGGGACGGCGCCGTAGAGGAAGACCCTCCTAAGGTGTTGCAACCAACTCGGCGTTCGAAACTGGTTCCAGCTGTCTAAAGATCGAGTTAGCTGGAGAGCCTTGTTGGTTGAGACCCAGGTCCACCCGGACTGTAGCACCATCTAAAGTAAAGTAAGTAAGTACACTAATGAAATTGTGAAACATAATAAAAATGAATGGTATTCTGGATCACAAAAATCTAAGAATATCCTGGAGAACCGCATCGAGCCATACATTAATGAATCTATGCCTGTATCTTGGATCTTTGTGCATGGGAAGGACTAAAGAGTTTTTCGCGTCTTGTCCAGAATTGACTTTTGAAGCAACAGATATCGGTGGTGATTGGTGAGTCTGAAGATCTAAACTTATAGTAAAAGGCTCAGATCCCATAAAAATTGTATGAACATTGGTTATATCAAACAATCAGCGTGGATAAGCATCCCCTTGAATAGGATTTTAGGGGCTTAGTGGAGAATCGATCAAAGAAAGGAAATTATAAGGAGCAAAAGATGTGTAACAAATTTATTGTTTTTTCATTAATTTGTGGTTATTTATGAGATCTGTTTATCCGTGCTAAGTCACCGTTCAAGCCATTTGTCTAGGCAATGAATCAAAGCTCTCAGTATAATGAGCAGAATCACAAATTTGTACCTAAACTAGTAGGTGAACTGTTCCCGATTGATCTTAACAAATTTCACTGGGATAAAATACACTAGGAAACAGAGTCAATAGCTATTTGCATTGGAAGGATCCAAGTCAAATATTGCTCAATACTTAGTTCATCGCTTATATCAGCGTTTATAGGGACCTAGTTGATCAAAGAATCCTTACCTCTTATGCAGACTTAACTTTAAAAAAAAAAAAAACAAACTGCACCAACTAGGTCTTAAATAGTTTACACCCATGTGCCTACCAGAGTAGCTCAACAAAACACGAAACGATTCAAGAGTAGGTGGGCTCAAATGATTTCATTCCTATTTCTCTCTCCATAGGCGACTATCCCTTTGCCAAACCAATGAGACTCATTATGGATTAAATGGCTTTTTACGTGATTCTTTGTGTGCAGAAGAATAAATTTGAAGATATATCACCTAAGAACTACAAAATTCCCACAACCAGGCGACGCGGGAAAGACCTATTTTGTAAATAAGTGTTTATTTACTTCCACCAAAGTTCGTAAAGCCAAAAGTACCCTCGAAAAATTCGTATATTTTGGATAAAGATGCTGTTGCGTGTTGCAAGATATCACATCACCACACAATGTACATAGAGTTAGTAATATTTTTTATGAAGAAACAGCAGTAAAACTCCACTAAAATCACACAATTTTCAAATAAATATTCGCCTTTTTATACAACTGTTGCTCAACTAATCAAATAATTATTGGATTTGTCAATTTGTACGTCAAGTTCTTTAATTATAAATGTTATCGATTGCTTGAAACAAAAAAACGATTGTAACAAGTTTTTAATTATTTTGAACTTTAACTTATAAAGGGTAAGGTATTGGGTTTCTATATACATATAATATGTATAACGACTGAGCGTTGATTCTGTCTGCACGTTAATTTTAACCCGTCGATTCCAGAAACGCATCCATTATACCATGATACCATAAAGTTCTCGGCAGTTGTACCTATGTCGCTGGATATTTTATCCGATTTCGGGGTAAAACAAATGTTGGTTGACCATTGGTTAGCTTTATTATGTTGCTGTATCATTTATTATTGCAATCCAATCGTTCAACAAGAGTCACCCGAGGAACTTACCTCTGCGCTAAATGAGACCTGTGCAGTGAAGAAGAGAGTACCTTGTGTCCTCATTGAAATCATCTCTGAAATCTCGACAGACATAGGACTTCTTTTGTTAAGCATAGCTCTTGATTTGGTACCAAAGACTACTACAGCCCGCTATGACTCCTAGCAGTCTGTCGGTTGGGGTTGTCTAAGTGTCTGAAGAGGGTAATCTGTCGTGTGGTGAGAGCCTTAGTTTCTCCTTCGAGCTTCCGTGTGTAAAACGGAGGGACGAATGTCAAACCTCTACTGGATTATGTACTGCGCAATGCTAATGATTATCTACTCCTATAGTCCTACCAATTGAACCGCGGGAATGCTGCTCTCTATCGCGTTTGTACTTACATTAGTGCCGGCAGAAAGCAGTTCCTACGCACCATTCTGAGTCAAAATCATTATTTGCTAAACATAATTCTCGTGAAATTACTTTATTGCAATTAATCTTTCCGGAGATGTCTACAAATTCAATTGAAATACCCCTAAAACATAAAATACCGTGAGTTTCATTCCACTTCATTCCATTCATTGAATGAATGACTATCTAGAAACGTTGGAAATTATTTTGCTGCTGATTGAACATCATTTGCTGCTGTGAAGACTGATGATGGAATTCTTGTCCCTGATTTACTTGACCCTGTTGCTGTCCGGGTCCAGAGAGTCGGACGCGTTTACTACTCGGTTCGTGATGTTGATTTGCTTGCTGCTGCTGTTGTTGCTGCTGCTGCTGTTGCTGTTGTTGCTGCTGCTGTTGCTGTTGTTGCTGCTGTTGTTGTTGCTGCTGCTGCTGCTGCTGTTGTTGTCGTTGTTTATTATCAGACTTGTCCTCTTGATCATCGTCGGTAAGGAATTCACGTTTTGGATAAGGAATTGGGCAACCAGCAAACACATCCTGAGTCGGCAGTGGGTCCTCTTGGAAGTATGGATCTTGCATTGCTTGCTCCGATGTTATGCGTTTATTTGGATCCATAAGCAGTAGTTTCTGCAACAAATGGAAAGCCTTGCTGTCTGGTTTAATCTTGTGTCGCTCCATGTACTTTGCCAGAGAACAGTTCGAGTAGCTAGACCGCTTGAAGTCCTTAATGAGAGTGTGATGCTCTGGCATCTTCTTGATGTCTTCCCAGTCTTTGTCTTGTGGAAAACCCATAACATTGAAAATCCTATCCAACTGGTCGTGATGGTAGGGATTGCTGGTCTTAATATCCTCCTGACGACAATGGAAAATCGGCTCAGAAGTGAGTAATTCAGCGAAAATGCATCCAATGGCCCAGATGTCAATGGCTTTAGTGTAATGGCGTGCGCCCAGAAGCAACTCTGGTGCGCGGTACCAGAATGTGACCACCACCGGATCTAAATCGGCTAAAGGTTTTAAGGGAGCGTTAAACAGTCTAGCGAAACCCATATCTGCGATTTTTACACGACCACGTTCGTTGCCATCGCCCATAACCAAAATATTTGCTGGTTTCAGATCGCGATGCAGAACCCAATTGCTGTGTAAATAGTGAATTCCATCAAGAATCTGATACAGTAGACTTTTCACCATTCCCTTGGGAACAACCACTTGTTTCTTGGCTGCCTTCGCAGCCCTATGGAACTTAATTATATGCCACAAGTCATGCTCGGCATAGTCAATCAACAGAAACACTTTTCGATCGTTGTGCGAGAGAAATACTCGAATTAAAGTGATAACGTTGGCGTGTTTCAATTCACGTAATAAGGCGATTTCACGGCATGCAGACATGGACAAGCCAGTCCCATCAATTTGCTTCAAAGCGTATTCTTTGCCATCGCTGGCCTCTTTCCATTTTGCCTTGTAGACATGGCCATATGTGCCACGGCCAACTTTACAGCCTTCATAGTTAAATAAGTCCTCCACCTTGGTGCGCTCCATTTGGGTTTTCATTTTAAAATCATAGTCCATGGTGTTTTATTTATAATTTTCACTATATTTACCAAAAAATATTCACTTTTTCATATCAAATGAATTCACGCGACGAAAATTCTAAGTTTTTGTTTACGTTCTTGACAGTTGTGTAAATTCACCAGTGGTAGAAGGGAGGGAAGCTAAAGAATAGGCTCTCAAACTGGAAGAATTTGCAAGGCAGCGGCGGACAAACAGTGTTCACTGAGTGGGGTTATTGTGTTCTGTTTTAATTTGCTCATATTTGGTCAAAATTGTTGTTAAGATGTGAGTATGGAGGTTGTCAAAATTTCGCAGGAAGGTGTTGTATATTGCTGTCTGCCTCTTATATCAATACCATCAGTATAATGTGCTAAAAGTCGGAGTGAAGCTTTGGTCTTCTTCTGCAAACACTAGACGAAACAAATTTGAGCAAATCACGGGTAGATTGTTAGATATACCGACGTACAAAGGGGGTTGGACGTTTTATGAAGCTTTCTTTTGATGTTCTGTTCATACTTGTTTAGGTAGCGATATAGTTCGGGGTACATATGGGGTTTCAAACAAGTTGTTTTATTTACCTTTCCTTACATATCCGCTCTACGTGTCCCAACTCTTCAACTCTTCTGAGGCGATAGATGCCTCCTGTACTTAATGCTCAAACTTTTAAGTTCATATTACTTCATATTACCTGGAATGTGCTGAACCCATCCATCATCAAAATGTCAACCACACATTTGATTAACCTCACTAGCCACCTGATGAACTGACAGTTCTTTCAAAACACGAAACGATTTGCTGCGAATTTTCATAGTTTATTGATTTAAACAAAAATATGCTCTTAGCAGCATACTAAAGCCAATTCTAACAAAATTCAATATTTCTGGAATGGATTCCAACATCGACGTTAGCAGAAGGAAGCCACGTCAATCTCGAGGAACACCGTCGTTCCAATACAGAAATCGTTTTGCGGCGGGTTGCATGGTCTTTGGATCTCTGGTCTTTGCAGCATTTGCGTGAGACTTACATAAAACTGAATCACTTACATAATTCTAAACATTCCAACAACTTTCAGTTTCACCCCTGTCTTCCGCAAGGCAAATCAAAGAATCTATCAAGACTTTTGCACAGAAACTGAAGAGGAGCGGGATAAGAGGTTCTTGTTTTCTATGCCCGCACCTAGACGCGGCGAGTTCATTCTTAAAACAATGGAAGAGCAGAAGGATATTATGGCAAAGCAATAAAAATACAAAAAAGAAACAGAAAACCGCCTAAAAATGAACTCAAAAAAAGTAAATTTAAAGAAACTACGATTGCCAGTCGCAGACAGCAGCGGTTCACGGTAGATAAAGTTATTGTTTACATTTAGTTGATGATTTTCCAAACAAAAAATGTTAATAAAAGTTCTATGTAGAGTGTACTAAGCAAGCGAATAGTTTTCCTTCTTTTCACGTTGTTTTCTATTGCTCCACAGAAGAGGACGTGGAAAGACCACTGCCACTATTTCCAATTTCTTTCCAACTGAAGCAAACGAAACAAACGGGACGGCAGTGCTTAATGAGGTTGAGGCAGACATATATTCACAACCATTGCCATCCCCGATACAAAAACCAGATGAAGATGTACCAGAAACTAAGGCTAAACGTGCCACACGAACGAAATTGTCCACCTTTTTGCCGAAGGAAAAGCGAATTAAGCCGACTATCGAGAAACCTATTTCGGATTTCCTCACGAAAGTGAACTCTGATGACTTAGAAACTCCCGACAAGAATGTCAAGAAGGCGCCTAAGGCTAAAGCGAAACCACGTCCGAAACGGCAGCAGAAGATTAAAACTGCGTTCTTAAAAAATGAAGAGCTCTTCACAGCAGTCACTGCGCAACACTGCCTCGTGGACAACATCAATCCAGATGAAATGCAAATGGCATTGGCGTTGTCAAGATCCGAGGCGGATGCTGGCGGGGTGATAGTGCTTGATGATGACGATAGTAAGGAAGAGACTGACGGGATTCGGGAAAAGTTGAAGAAGTTTGGCTTTCGAGTCGGTGAATCCGAAGGTATACACCTAGAAACGCAATGGAAGACTGTGTTTATAATTTCTTGTATTTTTCAGACTACAACCTAACAACTTTCATGCCGACGAAGAGAAAAACTAAATGGGCGAACAAGTTCACTGCATTAACCTTGCGCAACGCAAATCGACAGTTGCAGAGGGTTAACCAGAAGGTTGAAGAGTTTCTCAGTGCGCAGTTCCTATCAAGTGACTCGACACACGTTGATCAGGTGTGGAGTTACTCTGTAAAAAGTAAAATCCTTTTACCATTGGTAGCTGGCGATCACACTATCATTCGACCAGATCCAGATAAAGACCTGGGTGTGGTGGAATTTTACGTGTTAAGCCTCTTCCAGCCGTCAACAACAAGACCTGGGTACTTGTTGAAAGACGTCCGCTGTATTCCAGGGCGAGACATATCTCCCAAAAAACCTCACTCCCGTCTGAAAGGAGAACCTGAATCAGATCCTCTTCTCCAGAGTCCTGCTATAAAAAAGAGTCGATATGATGGAAACATAGATCTCGCTGAACTTTCGCTTCCATGTCAAAGCCTCGATTGTACGTCGCCTGAGATGTTAGACAAACCTTTACCGGCAACAATAAGTAGTTTTCCTAATTATGCCTCTAAAACCGAATCCCCACCGAACCAGGCTGCAAGTTTGCCGATTAACAATTCTCCGAATGGTATTACAATGTCCAGTGATTGCGGCAGCATTGCATTGAGTCCAGACGTAACGAAATCCATCCCGAATGACAATACGTCCAAAGTGTCTGAGTCATCAACGTCACAACCCATAAGTTCGATACGACCGACCTCGCCAGATATATTTGCTGATTCTGATGTTGAAATGGAAACAGGTGAGAGTTGGTTCCTCATAAAATGTTGTACAGATGAACATTTTTCATTTCCAGGCGATTGCAGTGAAGTGGGAAAGCTAAACGTCAGCAAATCTAGTTCAAGTAGTCATCATATAACGACTTATGAGATATTTTCCAGTGATGAAGGTGAGTTCTAACAGCAATGTTTCTTTTTTCACTTTACTGACTTAATTCCTACCAATTTTGTGTGGCATTCCATTTAGCAAAGACTTTTTCGGGCACTAAAAACGACTCCAATGATGCGATCCACAGTAAGTCTAACAAACATACAACCCTTTACACCTTCAGCTCACTACTTTCTCTATTTGCAAAAGATTCATTAGCCGCACTCATTGATTTAACAGAAAACGGAAGCGATACCAGCTCGCAGCACTCTGATAAAAATATATTATCATTCCCTATTCGATCTTTTCAAGAAAATTCATATGCTGACGACCCCCCGACTACTTCAAAGGGGTTAATTTCAAAAGGACAGGCAATAGCTTCTACTAGCTTTCAGCTTTCAACAGATACGTTGCATTTAAATGGAAGTTATTCGATGGAGAAATCCACTTGCTTTTCATTCGGTAGTAGTGCTTCCGAAGAATTTCATAAGTCAACGTCTTTTAATAAACTATTTCCAATGCAACCCGATGACTCGATCGATTTAACACAAACTAGTGATGGTGATGAACAGTACATCGTCTTGTCCGATGATGAGATCAATTATTCCATTCGAAAGGCTGATAAATCTCTGCACGTTAGAGAAGAGCAGCTGTCCCAAAGTATATCAATCGACAATTTACTGAATGGCGCCAGCAAAAATCAGTCTCAGGAGAAACACGAATTCTCATTTGTTGACCTGGTGACGGATACTCAACTTGCAGCCTCTCAAAGCGAGGAGTTTGATTTCAATGTAAAGACAAAATCCAACACATCATTCGATTCGCTAGATTTGGATTTAAGTAAGCGTTCGGATTTTGGTATCCTTGATGAGCAATCTCCGTTCAAAACACCGACGAAAACTCCCAAAAAGACACCAAGAAAAACCCCAACCAGTGCCTCTCCAAAGTGTCGTAGGGCACTATCGGAATCTTTCCTCGCCTCGCCAGTGGAACGTTCAGTTCATCTGCGACATTTTTCAAGCACGAAAAAGTTCGACGTATTCACAAAGAGCGACGATGATAGCCTCTCCGACTTGGATGAAATTGATAAGATAATCTATGGGAGTCCTTCGAAAAATGCCTACAAGAAGCCAGCTGGTTTGGATCAACTTTTAACAGGTGCTATCAGTGTAGAACATGAGTCGCCGAAGAAACCAGTCTCAGAGTCGCCAAAAGAATTTCAGTTCAACGGTCGGACGTATTTAGTTCGAACAACAAATGTTTCAGAGAAACCCAACTTCGGGGCTATGGATGAGTCAGCACTGCTGAATGAACTCTATAGGTACGGGATAAAGCCACTGAAACGGAAACAAGCGGAAAAGATACTGGAATACGTATACAATCAAACACATCCGTGTTTGGTCGATGAGGTGGAGAGTCCTTCACAATCCGTGACGGAAAATGGTGCTGACCATAACGATTTAGATGATGACAATGAGTTTAATGGAAATCAGGAGGGTTTGACAGCTACAAGTGATTCTAAATTTAGCTTAAAAGACTGCTGGGGTCATGCGATAGTGTCGGACGGGGACAATATAATGGAAATCGATAACGAACAGTATATAGTTCAAACCAATACTAGCAAAAAGGTGGGCAGGTTAAAGTTAAACTTTCTATTCTTCTAAACCAAACCATATTTGTCCAGGTTCCCACAGTTCTGCTGCCTTTTCACATTGCGTGGCATAATCTAGTGAAATCAAACAAGCTCCTTCATGAGGCAATTCTACACTATGAACCCATAGACTTGCAAGAGATATATTTATTCTTCAAAGGGCTTGGATATCGCTATGACCCTAAGGTAAGCTTGGGTTTTTTTTTAAACTTCTTGAACTTATGTGAAACTTTATAGATGCTGAAGTACTTTTTCGACAGTCGATCGATAATATTTCGTTACGATTTAAATAAATCAGATCCTTCAGCTGGCGCTAATCGGCATGTGCGAAAGAAGCGGCCTAAGTTGACACAACGTGGTGGGAAGAGTAGAATAAGCTAGCATAAGTGCATTTATATTTTTATAGCGTCACTTTGTATATAGGTTTAGTAAATTTTTTTATACTGGAATGCTGGACAATTAGTTTTGGTTTATTTCTTGGATTTCATTTATTATGTTGAACAGTATTTTTAATAAAGTTATTTTTCAAACTATTATTTGTAATTCGGGTTTCATTCTGCCAGAGGAAGGTATGTTCAGGAGTCGCGGACCTGGTTCGGTGGCGTATACATAACCCATTTTTCATTCATTTTTGAACTGAAAATTTTTATCTTTCCCATTCACTTGGCGAGGCCACAATTGAGCTCGTATGTGCTCAGGATTCACAGAATCAGAAAATCTGACTTTCACTCCGCCAGGGGAAGGTATATTCAGGAGGTGGGTACCTGTCATGGAGGCATCAGAGCAACCCATTTTTTCATGCATTTTTGGACTGAAAAATATTCTCTTTCCCATTCACTTGGCCAGGCTCCAGTTGAGCTCGCATGTGACCAGGATTCACAGAATCAGAAAATCTGACTTTCATTCCGCCAGGGGAATGTATATTCAGGAGTTGGGTACCTGGTTTGAAGGCATCAGAGCAACCCATTTTTTCATGCATTTTTGGACTTGAAAAAATTCTCTTTCCCATTCACTTGGCGAGCCCCCAGTTGAGCTCGTATGTGCCCAGGATTCACAGAATCAGAAAATCTGACTTTCATTCTGCCAGGAAAAGGTATATTCAGGAGGTGGGTACCTGGTGTGGAGGCATCAGTGTTACCCATTTTTTCATGCATTTTTGGACTGAAAAATTTGCTCTTTCCCATTCACTTGACGAGGCCCCAGTTGAGCTCGTATGTGCCCAGGTTTCACAGAATCAGAAAATTTGACTTTCATTCTGCCAGGAAAAGGTATATTCAGGAGGTGGGTACCTGGTGTGGAGGCATCAGAGCAACCCATTTTTTCATGCATTTTTGGACTGAAAAATTTTCTCTTTCCCATTCACTTGGCGAGCCCTCAGTTGAGCTCGTATGTGCCCAGGATTCACAGAATCAGAAAATCTGACTTTCATTCCGCCAGGGGAATGTATATTCAGGAGTTGGGTACCTGGTTTGAAGGCATCAGAGCAACCCATTTTTTCATGCATTTTTGGACTTAAAAAAATTCTCTTTCCCATTCACTTGGCGAGCCCCCAGTTGAGCTCGTATGTGCCCAGGATTCACAGAATCAGAAAATCTGACTTTCATTCTGCCAGGAAAAGGTATATTCAGGAGGTGGGTACCTGGTGTGGAGGCATCAGTGTTACCCATTTTTTCATGCATTATTGGACTGAAAAATTTTCTCTTTCCCATTCACTTGGCGAGCCCTCAGTTGAGCTCGTATGTGCCCAGGATTCACAGAATCAGAAAATCTGACTTTCATTCCGCCAGGGGAATGTATATTCAGGAGTTGGGTACCTGGTTTGAAGGCATCAGAGCAACCCATTTTTTCATGCATTTTTGGACTTGAAAAAATTCTCTTTCCCATTCACTTGGCGAGCCCCCAGTTGAGCTCGTATGTGCCCAGGATTCACAGAATCAGAAAATCTGACTTTCATTCTGCCAGGAAAAGGTATATTCAGGAGGTGGGTACCTGGTGTGGAGGCATCAGTGTTACCCATTTTTTCATGCATTTTTGGACTGAAAAATTTGCTCTTTCCCATTCACTTGACGAGGCCCCAGTTGAGCTCGTATGTGCCCAGGTTTCACAGAATCAGAAAATTTGACTTTCATTCTGCCAGGAAAAGGTATATTCAGGAGGTGGGTACCTGGTGTGGAGGCATCAGTGTTACCCATTTTTTCATGCATTTTTGGACTGAAAAATTTGCTCTTTCCCATTCACTTGACGAGGCCCCAGTTGAGCTCGTATGTGCCCAGGTTTCACAGAATCAGAAAATTTGACTTTCATTCTGCCAGGAAAAGGTATATTCAGGAGGTGGGTACCTGGTGTGGAGGCATCAGTGTAACCCATTTTTTCATGCATTTTTGGACTGAAAAAAATTCTCTTTCCCATTCACTTGACGAGGCCCCAGTTGAGCTCGTATGTGCCCAGGTTTCACAGAATCAGAAAATTTGACTTTCATTCTGCCAGGAAAAGGTATATTCAGGAGGTGGGTACCTGGTGTGGAGGCATCAGAGCAACCCATTTTTTCATGCATTTTTGGACTGAAAAATTTTCTCTTTCCCATTCACTTGGCGAGCCCTCAGTTGAGCTCGTATGTGCCCAGGATTCACAGAATCAGAAAATCTGACTTTCATTCCGCCAGGGGAATGTATATTCAGGAGTTGGGTACCTGGTTTGAAGGCATCAGAGCAACCCATTTTTTCATGCATTTTTGGACTTAAAAAAATTCTCTTTCCCATTCACTTGGCGAGCCCCCAGTTGAGCTCGTATGTGCCCAGGATTCACAGAATCAGAAAATCTGACTTTCATTCTGCCAGGAAAAGGTATATTCAGGAGGTGGGTACCTGGTGTGGAGGCATCAGTGTTACCCATTTTTTCATGCATTTTTGGACTGAAAAATTTGCTCTTTCCCATTCACTTGACGAGGCCCCAGTTGAGCTCGTATGTGCCCAGGTTTCACAGAATCAGAAAATTTGACTTTCATTCTGCCAGGAAAAGGTATATTCAGGAGGTGGGTACCTGGTGTGGAGGCATCAGTGTAACCCATTTTTTCATGCATTTTTGGACTGAAAAAAATTCTCTTTCCCATTCACTTGACGAGGCCCCAGTTGAGCTCGTATGTGCCCAGGTTTCACAGAATCAGAAAATTTGACTTTCATTCTGCCAGGAAAAGGTATATTCAGGAGGTGGGTACCTGGTGTGGAGGCATCAGAGCAACCCATTTTTTCATGCATTTTTGGACTTAAAAAAATTCTCTTTCCCATTCACTTGACGAGGCCCCAGTTGAGCTCGTATGTGCCCAGGTTTCACAGAATCAGAAAATTTGACTTTCATTCTGCCAGGAAAAGGTATATTCAGGAGGTGGGTACCTGGTGTGGAGGCATCAGAGCAACCCATTTTTTCATGCATTTTTGGACTTAAAAAAATTCTCTTTCCCATTCACTTGACGAGGCCCCAGTTGAGCTCGTATGTGCCCAGGTTTCACAGAATCAGAAAATTTGACTTTCATTCTGCCAGGAAAAGGTATATTCAGGAGTTGGGTACCTGGTTTGAAGGCATCAGAGCAACCCATTTTTTCATGCATTTTTGGACTTAAAAAAATTCTCTTTCCCATTCACTTGGCGAGCCCCCAGTTGAGCTCGTATGTGCCCAGGATTCACAGAATCAGAAAATCTGACTTTCATTCTGCCAGGAAAAGGTATATTCAGGAGGTGGGTACCTGGTGTGGAGGCATCAGTGTAACCCATTTTTTCATGCATTTTTGGACTGAAAAATATTCTCTTTCCCATTCACTTGGCCAGGCTCCAGTTGAGCTCGTATGTGCCCAGGATTCACAGAATCAGAAAATCTGACTTTCACTCCGCCAGGGGAAGGTATATTTAGGAGTTGGGTACCTGGTTTGGAGGCATCAGTGTAACCCATTTTTTCATGCATTTTTGGACTGAAAAATTTTCTCTTTCCCATTCACTTGGCGAGCCCCCAGTTGAGCTCGTATGTGCCCAGGATTCACAGAATCAGAAAATCTGACTTTCACTCCGCCAGGGGAAGGTATATTTAGGAGTTGGGTACCTGGTTTGGAGGCATCAGTGTAACCCATTTTTTCATGCATTTTTGGACTGAAAAATATTCTCTTTCCCATTCACTTGGCCAGGCTCCAGTTGAGCTCGTATGTGCCCAGGATTCACAGAATCAGAAAATCTGACTTTCACTCCGCCAGGGGAAGGTATATTTAGGAGTTGGGTACCTGGTTTGGAGGCATCAGTGTAACCCATTTTTTCATGCATTTTTGGACTGAAAAATTTTCTCTTTCCCATTCACTTGGCGAGCCTCCAGTTGAGATCGTATGTGCCCAGGATTCACAGAATCAGAAAATCTGACTTTCACTCCGCCAGGGGAAGGTATATTTAGGAGTTGGGTACCTGGTTTGGAGGGATCAGTGTAACGTAACCATTTTTTCATGCATTTTTGGACTGAAAAATTTTCTCTTTCCCATTCACTTGACGAGGCCCCAGTTGAGCTCGTATGTGCCCAGGTTTCACAGAATCAGAAAATTTGACTTTCATTCTACCAGGAAAAGGTATATTCAGGAGGTGGGTACCTGGTGTGGAGGCATCAGTGTAACCCATTTTTTCATGCATTTTTGGACTGAAAAATATTCTCTTTCCCATTCACTTGGCGAGCCCCCAGTTGAGCTCGTATGTGCCCAGGATTCACAGAATCAGAAAATCTGACTTTCATTCTGCCAGGAAAAGGTATATTCAGGAGTTGGGTACCTGGTTTGGAGGCATCAGTGTAACGTAACCATTTTTTCATGCATTTTTGGACTGAAAAATTTTCTCTTTCCCATTCACTTGACGAGGCCCCAGTTGAGCTCGTATGTGCCCAGGTTTCACAGAATCAGAAAATCTGACTTTCACTCCGCCAGGGGAAGGTATATTTAGGAGTTGGGTACCTGGTTTGGAGGGATCAGTGTAACGTAACCATTTTTTCATGCATTTTTGGACTGAAAAATTTTCTCTTTCCCATTCACTTGACGAGGCCCCAGTTGAGCTCGTATGTGCCCAGGTTTCACAGAATCAGAAAATTTGACTTTCATTCTACCAGGAAAAGGTATATTCAGGAGGTGGGTACCTGGTGTGGAGGCATCAGTGTAACCCATTTTTTCATGCATTTTTGGACTGAAAAATTTTCTCTTTCCCATTCACTTGGCGAGGCCTCAGTTGAGCTCGTATGTGCTCGGGATTCACAGTATCAGAAAATCTGACTTTCACTCTGCCAGGGGAAGGTATATTCAGGACGTGGGTTCCTGGCTTGGAGGCATCAGAGCAACCCATTTTTTCATGGATTTTTGGACTGAAAAATTTTATCTTTCGTATTCACTTGGCGAGGCCTCAGTTGTGCTCGTATGTGCCCAGGATTCACAGAATCAGAAAATCTGACTTTCATTCTGCCAGGAAAAGGTATATTCAGGAGGTGGGTACCTGGTATGGAGGCATCAGTGTAACCCATTTTTTCACGCATTTTTGGACTGAAAAATTTTATCTTTCCCATTCACTTCATGAGGCCCCAGTTGAGCTCGTATGTGCCCGGTATTCACAGAATCAGAAAATCTGACTTTCACTCCGCCAGGGGAAGGTATATTCAGGAGGTGGGTTCCTGGCTTGGAGGCATCAGAGCAACCCATTTTTTCATGCATTTTTGGACTGAAAAATTTTATCTTTCGTATTCACTTGGCGAGGCCTCAGTTGTGCTCGTATGTGCCCAGGATTCACAGAATCAGAAAATCTGACTTTCACTCCGCCAGGGGAAGGTATATTCAGGAGGTGGGTTCCTGGCTTGGAGGCATCAGTGTAACCCATTTTTTCATGCATTTTTGGACTGAAAAATTTTCTCTTTCCCATTCACTGCATGAGGCCCCAGTTGAGCTCGTATGTGCTCAGGATTCACAGAAATAAATATTGAAGAGTCTGTAGTGTCTCCATTGCTACTCCAAGTGTATCAGCCTTGAGTTTAACTCATAAAGTACGACACGATACATGCGATTTCAATGAATAAATACAAAAGATTAGTGTTTCTTATTTTCATAAAAATAAACTGAAAATAATTTTTTATTATTTGCGTATTAAATTATGATAAAATTGTATTCCACAATACTTTTTATTAAAACATATTTGTTTGCTCTTTTAAAAAAAATAATAACAATAAAGGACGAATTTGTTTTGGAAAGATTTTGAGAGTAAAAACATAAAACTATGTTAAGGTTACGTTTAAAGAAAGAACAAAAAAATAACAGCACATCCCTCTTTGTGAGTAAATCCCCTCGAGAACATTAGAAAAATGTGATGAATAAAATACGAACGCTTAGAACTTAAGCTATTTAGCGCCACATAAAGACAGTCATATCAGTTGTTGTTTGGCAACGTGTTTCACTATTTCACTATAGGATGTAGTCCTTTGTATCGGCTTTGATTCCCTTAAAATTATTAGCTGAGGTGCATTGACTGTCGTTATATTATGTATGTTTGAGGTTACTTAAGACTACACGACCTGTACATGTATTCTTCTAGATACACTACAACTATTCTATTCACTATTTGAATTCTATTGGTAACACATGAATCGGGTAACAAATGTAACTTGGTCTTGAACGTATCTCACGAATTAACATAGAAAAATAAGATTCTACTAATTGACATTGCATTGCATTTATGTTGCGTAAGATATTTTCAAATTATCCCTGGTTAGTCGGACTGTTGGTTTCTTATTTCTTTTTTTTTTTGCGACTGCGTTTTGTTTTTCTTTTTTACTTGTTTTTTGTACTTAAAATGTTAAAAGTTTTCTATTACTTTTGTTAAGTTATTGATAACAATATAAAGACAATAATTAAACTAAGAAAAAATTGTAATAAAATAAACGTTTAACACAAATCACCAGACACATCACATGCGATGAACACAGAGTGGAGTTGTTTCTATGTAAGATTGCAGGAACTGCTGCAGCTTTTCAATGGTTTACTTTGACCTAAGTGAATGCCGCTTTCCTCTTGGTTTTCTACGTCCAGCGTACTGTGTTTTCTCTGAAATGGTAAGCAGTGGCAGTTTGGTGAATGGGGAATGAAATGGTAAATGGATGGTGCTAACCTTAAGTTCAGCAGCGAGACATTTGAAAGCGTCTTCGACGTTTGTATTCTCTTTCGCTGAGGTTTCCATTACGAAGAGAATTTCTGGAATATATTGGCACATGGCTTCGGCCTCTTCGAGTTCAACTTCACGCTCTTCCTCAAGATCGCACTTGTTGCCGATCAGTATCAGAAGAACATTGGACGCTGTATAGCGGCGGACTTCTTCGATCCATTTCTGGAGATTTGTAAATGATGAACGCTTTGTGATGTCGTATACTGGAATTAGAGATAGGCAGAGAGAATTTAATACAATTGATGGTAGATCATGGAAAAAGAAAATAACAAACAACAACAGAAATGGTCTGAACACCAAGGTAATGCCAAGATCATGGTTCATACACAAACATCAAGTGTTTCTCTGTCTGAAGAAGAGACCCATGCCGCTGTTTCCCCATGTTTGGAGGACAAATGTTCAGCAGGGTTTATTCAAGGAGAAGAGTTTTTCTGCGCAATGTTGATGCTCGCCTTTACGGTGGCTTTGTATAAATTATTTTTATTACCGACTTTGTTTAGGCTGATTTTCTATCAGCTCAATGCTTCAAGACATAGCGCGATAAAATCTCAAATGATTGGTTTGCTATAAGTTCTAAAATGTTGTGAAAAGATTTGTGACTTAAATAGGAGACTGCAAGGAGTTTTCTACCTATGTGAACCACATAATTCTGGTCATTTGTCTATGAGCCTGATTAGGAAGGGTGGCTTCTCTCTGTACTTACTCTTACACTGAAAACTGCCGACACAATCGATTGAATACAACTCGTCTAACAGGGCTCTCTTGATGTTACACTTAATGACAACAGTTGAGAGAGTGGACGACTGTTCCGTCCCAACGTTGAATTCGTGCTGCTATATGGATGTGGTACTTGGAGGGTGACCGTCACTATCACGAGGAAGTTGCAAACGTTCGTCAATAGGTGCCAACGTTATATCTTTAGGATTTTCTGGCCAAACCGTATCTCTAACAAACAACAATACGACGACGAAAGGGGCAGTGGATTGGACATATTCTCCGAAAGCGTGACAGGTCCATAGCTAACAACGCGATGCAATGGATACGCGGCGCAGAACAGTTGAGAAGGAAGCACGGCAACTGGGAAAAAGTTTGAGAGAGCTGAAACACATTCTCAGAAATCGCACCCGATTGCGGTTTGTAGAGGCCCTAGGACCCACAAGGGGATACAGGACATAAGTAAGTAAGTTAATGCCCTCCCGACGGCTGGTAAAGGTGCTCGCATTCAGTTTAAGTAGTTAAATGCATCCCAAGAATCGGTGAAGGTGTTCCATTTCTTGTGAGTTTGCCCGTCTACTTTAAGTTTCTTTGAAATAGTTTTTCCTGGCAATTGTGAGTAACGTAGATTCAGTCTATTTCGATGAATATAACACTTTGTGTACACATTTCTATGAATTCTAAGTAAAATTGTGGACGAATATCTTCCGTAAAGCCTTCATTTCCTTCGTCTTCGATTCAATATCTGTGTTGCTGCCCATGGAATGGCACGGTTACACCACGAGCGTTGGCAATGAGTCACGAGTTCACTTGCAACGTGACATTTTCCCACCTACTTGTGTCCCTCCATCAAAATAGTTTCCACTCGTACGTGTGTGCTGACCCAAGATCATTGTCGTTTTCTACTTAGCGACGCTTTTCTCTAAAATGCTTACATTTCATTGTAAGCTGATAATGGAACCTCATTACAAATCTCTGGTTCACAATATCTGAACCCAGGTTGTGTGATTTGTTAATTAGTTTTATGTGTTCACAACAGATCGCCACCAGTGACTGCTGCAATGTCGTCAGATTAAACAATCAGCACACCCGTCAAGAGAGCTTTAGATAAACAATAAAATGAAAAAAAAATGGTAATTTTCTACCAAAGCACGCATGATTGATTAAAACGTGTACTTGTGAATAGATTCTGCCTTTTTTTTTGGCTACGAATCAACTCTTCTTCTATTCAATGCACGTATTCGTGCTTTTACGCGTTTACTTCATGCCTTTAGCTTCACACTGTTCTGTGTCTTTTTTTTCAGTTACAGTTCATTGCCAGCTAAGCAATTGATCACAAATTTAAGCTGAATTTTTGCAATGACTCAACAGCGTTGGGTAGGTACTCTTAAGAGATTAAAAAAAAACTGTTGCGATACTATAATTCCCCATGGGCATGGCGAAAGTTGATTAAAAATAGAACTGACACAAAGGTGTACTTAACATTTTTCTGCAGCTACACACGGGTAATTACCAATTTTGTATAGTTATGCCAAAAAGTGGGCGTATAGCCAAATTTCGACACCCCACACCCGCAACTTACCGATGATAACTCCATTCGCTGACCGATAGTAGCTCTGTGTTATGGTACGGAACCGTTCTTGACCAGCAGTATCCCATATTTGTAGCTAAAAGACAATGATAATTACCCCGAATTAGCAATACCCCTTTGGAATGGATCGTTTCCGCTGTCCAGCAACTCACCTTCACTTGTTTCCCTTCGATGGCAATGGTTTTCATCGAGAAATCTACGCCTATGGTGTTCCCATGTCGCTCGACATAATTGCCCGTTTTGAAGCGCTCAACAATACATGTTTTACCAGTTCCACAGTCACCGATTAGTACGATTTTAAAGAGGAAATCAAAACTTTCCTCGTTTGGCACAGCCATTAGGGTTTGGGGGTTTCTTGCAGTCATGCTTTTGTCTGGATTCACTTGTCAGTTTGCACTTACATTTAACACAAAATGGTGGAGAAGATGTTACACCTGCAGCTTGGCTAGTTTGTGTCTAATAAAACAGGTGGAAATTACGTTGGAATTAAAATTGTTTATGCAACTGGCCACTGATTGTTATGATTTTTTACGATTTAAGTGACATTTTCGTGACGTTCCCATATTTGGCTTCTGTGTTTGGTTTTGACGTTTAGCATACCCTTTAGTTGTTGTTAGAGGGAGACTACTATATTCTGTTGGTAGGTCATAGTGATGTGATTTGAGAGGCATTCGTTGGTTGTTCGGAAAATGTCGAGTGAATGATGTACGTTAGCTTGTAGCATGGAGAAATAATCAAGAGAGACCAAGATTGGGTCATGTCCCTTCCTTGCTCTGTTCCTATGGCCGCCTACTGTTACGTGCACTTTTTGTGTGAGTCAAACAAGATGGTGGAACTTGTCATATAATTGGCCAACTCTGCAGTTAATGGTGAAGCAGTTTGGCCTTAAAACCTTTGCTTGAAGTGGACCAATCAATTACAAATACAAATTTTTGGCGCAACAGGTCTGTGGGATGCAAGGCCTAGCTTCTCACAAGCATTCGTGTCATGTGTGTTACATTGTGTATACGAATGGAAGAGGCCCACTGTTTGGGACCGTGAAGACAATTGGTGTTTTGGCTGGGATTCGAACCTTGAACCCCTTTTTCCCTAGTCCAAGGCACTAACCAGTTGAGGTACCATAAGTCATAATGTTGACTTCCAAAGCGTCTATTAGGGAAGCTTTCTCAAGGCTACTTCCTATCTACTCCTAGGTATGTCTGAGGCTCTCTATCGACTAACAGAAATAGCTCCGAAAAGAGATCTGGGACTCCAACAGCTCAATCCTTAGAAAAGGGATCAGATATCATTCTGACTCCAGGTTTGTAAATTTCTTCCTCGAAAATCGCTATTTCCCTTTTGAAAGAGGTTCCAAATTATGACATTTCAAAGAAGTATCCTTCCCGGAAGCCCTTTATCAACAATTTTGTATGTAGTCAAGCGGCCATAAGAATTGGTGAAACTGTCCTCAGCTGTAGAATGAGGCCGACAGAATAAGTTTCGTAGCAAAAGGTTCACTGGTCTACCTACTTACTTACTTAGGTGGCGTTACAGTCCAGGGTGGACCTGGGTCTCAACCAACAAGTCTCTCCAGTTAGCACGGCCTTTGGCTAACTGGCTTTAGTTGTGCACTCCTTGATTGAGGTCCTTTTTCACTTGTGCGCGCCACCTAAGACAAGGTCTTCCGTTACTACGTTCTCCCTTTGAGTTGGAATTGAAGATTTTTCGGGCCGAAGCGTTTGTCTTCTGGTCTCACAGAAAAGTGGGACGACTCTGTGCATCACTCTTTAGATCGTACAGACTGGTCTAATGGTGTATCGGCACTGAATCCTAAACGTCTTATCTGGTACACTGACGGATCTAAAATGGACTCTGGAGTGGGTGCTGGTGTCTTTCCAACACTAAAGTCTCGATACTTAAGGGAATGTGTACTACGGTTTTCCAGACTGAGCTCCATGCCATTGAGATTTGAGCTAGAGCTAAATCTTAGTAAGGTAATCAAGGGCGCTAGGATCAGCTGACTTTTCAGATAGTCAGGCCAGCTCTTAGAGCGCTCTCGTCCAATTCAGTGGACTCCATATCAACAACAGTGTGGTACTCGGATGAGTTCCAGGTCACCAGGGGATTGTAGGCAACGAATCTGCAGATGATTGGGCCTGAACCTCACTGTGGTCTCAACTGGGCTGCCGCCACAACACTGATAACACAAACCTGGTCCAATCCACTGAGAAAATGTCCCAGACAGTCCAAAAGATTAATCAAGCCTTATTTCTACAAGGAAATGTTTGCCTTCGACAAAGATAGTATTAGGAAGCTGGTGAGCTCTCTAACAGGTCACTGTGTCCTAGAATATCACCTCAACAAACTCAATCTGTGCCCAGACATAGAATGTAGGTTATGCTCGGAAGATGACCAAACACCTGAGCACATTTTCTGTGAATGCCCGGCTTTTTCATTGGTTGAGGTCGCGCAGTTTCCACAAGGTAACATAGCGAGCAAGTTTTAAAGAGCAGATATTAAAAACTCTGCGACTAAGGACGTTATTTCCTTCATTAAGGAGGTGGTACGACTTTTAGCGTAAAATGCATAATAAGATACAATAGATCGCAGTATCAGCCCTATGGACTAATATTCGTTTGAATAATCATATAGTCAACCCCCTCTGATCTGTCTGCAATATAAAAGGCATACATCCATCCTAAGCTGGAGCATAATGCTCATGTCTAGCCAGGTGCACCTGCTGGATAGACTTCGAAATCGCATGGTAAAACAGACAAAAGCCTAGCAGTGACTGTGGACTCTCTCGAACACAGCAGAAATACTTCCTGTTTCACCTTGTTTTATCGCTGTTTCTGTAAACAGTGCTCCAGTGCACTTCCAGCCCTTCAACAGTTTTCTAGCAACACGCATCAATCTACAATTGCTCATGAGTTTACCTTCAAGCCTATGTTCGGACGTACCGTCAAGTATAGGACTGCGGAATCCTCAACCAAACTCTGTTTTTCCCCTGAGATTCTTCTGTCTTTTCTCCCTAATTTGTCTAAGAGTCGCGCTATGCCTTTACATGAAAATGGTAAGACCTCCTGAGTGCTAAGTCTTTAGATTTGAACTCATTCTCAACGTTCGAAAGCTTCATTCATGAGCTTGCTTTTAGTAACAGGCTAGCCGCAGAAAAGATTCATTTGAGGCTCATTCCTTGGAGTGTAAGAGCTCCATTGTACTGCATTAGTGTCGTTTTCATTCGGCCAAAATCAATTTCACTTTCATCATCGAAAACACATTCAATAAACAAAAAAAAAAGTGCGCATACGCCACCCGTTCAATCGAAAATTGAATTTAATTTTTGAATTCCCCTGACGGTTTCACTTTTTGCATAAATTTCCTCTTCTAAGCCACGCAGTCTCGCCCTTAAACAGAGGACAATTCAAATAATCGCACGTCGCAATTATTAATTCAACGAAAGTTGCTGCCACTCAATGCAGAGCCATAAACTCACTTCTGACCAGTGACGACCGGTAGCCTGATATTGATGACAAATGAAACTTCCGACCAGCTACTCACTGTCAGTCGTTGTTATGAAGAAAAACCCTATTTCTTCGAGTCGTTAAAAACGTGCATGAAATGCAAAGTACTTCACCCACTTAGCTTGGCTTGGCGCACTCAAGAAGCCGGCCAACAAGGATACCATAGTGCACCACTCCCACGGTGTCGTCGATGAACTCTACGGCGATTATCTCATCGTGAACAGCAGCCATCGGTAGCCGGAAGCTTGTCTCATAGCCGCCACATGTTGGTCAAGCACAGACCCAGAAGACGGGTCTAGAAACCTCACCAGTGGCATTAAACTTGCACACCGTTTCGCTTGCAGCCTGTGCCTAGGTTTGGCCAAAACCCGATCATAGCCACTGCATAATAACATTGTATTGTGGCTTCTATTGATTTAGTTGGTCGTTGGCCGTTTGCAAAGTCGGTTGTGTGTTCTTGGTCCGTGCGAATTGTGAACAGTCTCCGCGATCGTGTTGCCACAAATTTCGGTTGCAGCGATGGCCTAAAGCTATCATTTGTTTGGTTTTTGTTTCTCGGCGATGGTAGGAATCCTCGACTTGCTAGTGATCGTGTGTGTTGCTGTTGTTGTTTAAAAGACGGTTTTGAAATAAATTCTGGATTAACTCCTCGGGACTGTCTGCGCGCGTGGAAGCGACTCTAAACTGGATCGTTGTGTGTTGGATTAATCGAACAATGTAAGTTTGTCGGAGTGTACAGTGCCCTAGTTTTTTGTTCTTTTTTTTGTGCGCATTGTGATCTAATAGGACCAGTTGGTGGTGTCCAGGAATATCAGGTTTCACCGAAGCGTGATGAGATAAGGATAAGCGTTACCTAACCGTTTGGTTTTTGTTCGTCGACTGTGGATAGGCGCGGGGAACCGTGGTCATGGAATCAGTGTTTGGAATGATTTCAATTCGAACTATGGATGGCATTGCTTGGGATTGGTTGTGGTACCGCCATGGGTATGAATCAATGTAATTGAGTAGTTTAGTCAACGGTTTCATGTTCATATGAAGCAACGGTATGTTATGTAAAGGATAAACGGGAAATACAGATCATGGTCATGCACTGGGGCTCTGGTTGGATTCAGTTGGAGTAGCTAAGAGGTTTATGCAATTCAGTTGGATTTGTGTGGTAGGGGATCGTCATGTAGACGGAGACATCTACTTTTCCCTGTCAACTGTTAACTAATGTTCCTATGAGTGGTATTATCGCTTCCTATGAAGTCCTCGTAGATCTATTGGGTGTTCTTAGAGGGTGTAAGGGACATTTTCATCAGCCTTTCTTCTAGATGCTTTAGGCATTGAAATGTAAAGAGAGTTCAGTTCGTGGATACTTCCTTTTGCTTGTCTGAATTTGTACCTTTAGCGCTTATTCGTTCCAAATCTCAGAGGATTTAGATTTCAATTCAAGTCCACAGTACTGTTGGGTTAGAAATTTACTTTTTTGAGAAATCTGAATTAAAATGCTTAGTCTCAGCTGATAATGTAGACTGAAGGCTGCAGTACTATACTCAGGCTTAGAACTATACAGTTCGGGACACAATTGTTTATCCATTCCTCCATTTAGTCAAATCAAATGAACCCTTTGTTGCATTTCATCTGTATTGGTCCCTTCTCTGTACGTAAAGGTCATCTGAAGAGAGTTTCCTTCTTTATTACATCCTTATAGCTGCGACAATATGCTTTGAAGGCAATACAAAGTCCTTATGTTTTATAAAGGAGCTCTGTTTTGAACTTCTAGCATTCTAGGCCAGTTCTAGTTAGGTCAGAGTGTTTTCTATGACCATTTAGGACTTAGTCGTTGAAAGCTATAAACCCAGTGATAGTGTGAGAGGATTGGGCACAGAGAGAAGCTAAAAGTAAATGGAAATCTGTGGAAGCAATCCTTTGCATTTGGTAGGATGCACTTAGATCAGGAGAGATCCATTCTGTCGCATGGCGAGCTGGTCACCACCATTAGGCTGTGCTTACCGTCAAGCGATTTCGCGGCTCGCGACAGGAAGGTTTGACAAACTGGCTTACAGATTTGATAGAAATTCAAATCGGTAGTATCTTCAAGTTCCTCTAAGAAGTATTCTCCAAAATCTAGTGTCTTGTTGGACGTTGGACAGGATAACGTAGGATAGCTGCAGAGTAGGTAAGATAGTGATTCTTTCTTGTTTTCATTCATTCAGCTGTAAGGGAAGTCGTTGGCCTGCATTCAATGGCCCAAGAGGTGCCTGCCTAATGCACAAATGGCAATTATCAGGGTACCTATGGGTGGTCTGTGTGATGAGTAGTACACTTCTTCTCTGACGTACATATGTGGGCAAACCTATTTGCCAAGTGCAGAGCTATTGTAGAGATATTGCATCCAGGCATTTGAATAGTTAGGTTAAGCCTCACTTCAGTAGTCGAGAGCTCATGTTTAGTCTCAGTTTTGGGTAGTTCGACTGCTTAATAATAAATTTAAGTGACCAAGACGCCAATACAGAGTGGCAAGCACAATCTAGAATATTATCGTCAGCGAACGAATGGATTGAGTTGTGAATGGGGTTGGAGTTTGCTGGAAAGCATGACAAGATTTGGCATTTGACAGGCCCCCGCGGAACCTAGACTTCTTATGCAAGTAATCTGTCAAGGGATGAATTCCACCTCAGCAGTTCGTCAGGCTGATTGTTTTCTTCTATATTGGTATGCATGGTGGATAGTATGTTGGGTTTTTTTCTAACAGAAGGTGACTCAAGGATAGAGACTTGCTTGGGCATATACTGACAGAATAAGTCACATTGTGTTGCATGGGTACTTTATTATAGATCACGACTTTAGCCTAAACTTAGTCTCTAGTAAACAGAATCATTCTTTTGTAGGCGATGGCCCAACCAGCCATTCTTCTTTCAGTTTGACATTTAGATCATAACGTCAATCGAGTTGAAAGTGTTACAACTTTGGCAACTCTAGCAGTCTCCTTTCTGCGATCATTTTGTCCTTAAAACAAAGTTTTGTTCCTAATGTCCAACCTAATATTTCTGTATAAGCCAATTCTAAAGAGAGAGACTATAGAAATGTCCTCCAGCCGTTCTAAGTCTACTGACTCCTAGGCGGTGTGTTTAGACTCAACATTCGGAAACCTCCTGAGGGTACATTCTTTATCAACTCCATGAGTGATTGCTTATGTGGAACGAACTGCAACCAATGACTAGAGCCAGAAGAACAACTTTCCTAAAATCGTTTAGATTTTATTTCCCCTTTAGTTAATCTAACACTCTCATCACCTCCTGTCATTCGTACGTGTTTTGTTTTCCAATTGCCTTACATACTACTTCCCTTACACTTTTCTTTGGCAATTCTTTGGCAACCCCTAATCTGTTGAATCAAAACCGAAATTCATACCAAAAGCCATGTCTTTGAAGTCCGATATCAAACGATTTATGTACTTCTTTGCAGAATCCTCCAGTCGTTTAGCGGTCACATACTTACGTTCACATGTCACTCATACACTTGCGGCCACTTGAGTGCCAAGAAACATGGCGTGAATTTGTAATAAGCCGTACTGTAACTTAATTACGCTTTCGATTGAATTGGTTTCTTGAGACGAGATTTAAACAAAAGAAAGTTCACCAACGCACTATATCTGGAATAAAATGGATAATTTAAATTCCGGAGAGGAATTTCGGCTGAGTAGCGGTGGCCTATTGACAGGCGTCCATATTGTTGATCGTCTGCCAAAATTGGTAGTTAGATAATTTAGTATTTGGCTCAGACGGAGTAGAAAGTGTAAATGCAATCGAATTGGTTATTTGAATATCAATTTCAATTTAATGCTAGGATATGCATTTTAAATGGTTATTTTGTCGCCTAATTGTCGTTAATGGCGTTAGCAAATTTTATTGAAAGCGATTAAGTATCTCATGACAGATAAATACATACATACACCTGTCATCTGTCATAAAGATTAAAATTTATGGTAACTCGTTCTTAACTGGGTAATAAGCAAGTGCGCTTATGTCATGCCCCTTAACATTCGAGTTTGAGATGAGCTCTGTGAACTCCAAAGCGGGCAAATAATAAATATGACATACGGATGTATGGTGTAAAAAATGAAAGTAATTGTCATGTCAGTATGGAGAAAGAATGCGATTTAGTGGTGTCTGTCCACAGAGGAAATCTTATAAACTGAATTGATATTTTTACCGCAGGCGTTGTCGTTTTTGAGTAGATTATTGTTTACAAAACATATCGACGGATAATTCTGCAGAAAGTGCGACTGATTTAAGGTCGATTGACCGCATTAATCCCGTAAATATTTGCGTAGGTCAGTAATAAGCATAGAAATGACATTTGGTGTTGTAGTCGGATTTGTGACAGTTCCCTTTTCACTGGTGAAAGTCACTCCTTTATCTTATACGAGTACATGAGTCGAGATTATTGGTAATCATTTTTTTATTTTGAAATGAGATTCTCTTGTATTTTGGCTTCATTGGGGTTAGATTTGGACCAGGTAATGTCTTATATCTTTCCTTGGACTTAATGTACATTTGGAAGAACTGAATGCTATATGTAGCTTCGGCGTGACCTCATTCTCCTCACTGTTCGTGTTTGAACATGACATGTGACATGTGTGAACTTAGTCACACTGGCACTGTGAAGTTAGTAGGTATTTCCTCTTACTTTCACTAGCAGGCGTATATGTGACATCCTGGCACTTAAAACATCGAATTGCATGCAACAACATTTGATTGAACGATTAGGAATAACAAATGACAGCCGCAAGAGAAATTAGTAGCTATCGATCGATACGTGCGAGGAAAATATGTTAATTGCTTAGAATAGATGAAGTAAATGATTAGCGAATAGAAATATCTGTATACGATCTGACATTGCATTTGCAGTGTGAAAGATTGGATCGATGCCAGAATGCGATTAGCAGGGTTTTCGCAATTTAAATGAAAACTGTAGTTAAATGTCGCAGTGTAGTTTAATCCATCATTACTGGCGGTGGTGTTGTGGTGACAAATTGCAGGACTACTTTTGTGATCAGTGAGTTGAGTTTTGTGAGCTGTCTCTCTGTGGGGTTTGGATAAATTAAATCAAATTTCAGTTGTTTAGCGGATTCGTACCTAGTTACCATAACTTGTGTCAAATTCAATTCAATTTTTTATGAAGTGAATACAAAGTCTGTGATTTCGAACGTGTTTTGTGGATAAACTTTTAATTTTGCAACAGTAGTAGGAATAAGCTCATAAAAATAAGTTCCGTCTACAAAATTGGTGTTACACTCCAATCGTATGTAACGTCAGGATGTGTTATTTGAGTGAAACGTTACCGGGTTAGCCAAAGATGGTTAAGAAATAGTCCTCGGGAAATACTAAATACTAAGTTATGGGTTCTTGGTTGATTTCTTCTAAGACCTTAGTTAGTTGATCAAATACCACTAATAGTAATGGAACTAATGGAAAGGTTGTCCGAGCTGTTGCACTGGTACAGCTCATACAGTTCGTCATCTACTCTTCCAAAACTCATAAACCTAAACGTGATGACAATTTTACGAAATTCTTTTCCCTCAATGAGAATGTCTTTATCTGGTTTAGATAGAATCCAAGCTTAAGTTCGATAAAGCAGGATTGGGATGGGGATGATCACAGTCTTATGGTTTACCCTCCTTTAACACTGAACCCATTTTTGCAGCTTCTGGTTCAATACTAGCGAATGCATCAGTGGTAGCCCGCTTTGCCAATAATGTCACTGTCGTCAGGATACACTAGAAGATGCATAGACTTTTGAAAGATCGTGCCTCCAGTGTTGGCTTGTGAGTTTCGTGCAATTCTTTCAAATTCGGGAAATCACGTGATACCACGTCACCTTGTGTAGGTCCTTTTTTGACATCAAAGCTCTCGGTTACCGATCTCGATGGATCTCTATCATCATCTTCCATAGGCGAATGAGTTTTGCAGGGATGTATAAGCTCGACATGGGTCTGAATAGCTCGTCTCAATAGGTGCTGTCATATGGCGGCTTAAAATCGATAAAAAGATGGTGGGTATCGACTTGGACTTCTTGGGTTTTCTCCAAGTTCTGCCCAAATGTGAAAATTTAATCGATTGTGGATTTTCCTTGCCTGAAACCACATTGATTGGTCCCGAGAAGAGTGTTGACGAAGGTATTGAGGGGTGTGACTGATGAGATCTTCTTGCGGGGCTCCTTTTTTGTAGATCCGGCAAACGGCGTTGAGATTCATCAGGAATACACTCATCTGACCAAATTTTAGAATCGATTTGGAGTATGCTCTCTACCAAGTCATCTTTTAGTTTTGAGCCTAGATATTGTTATCCTCACTTAGATTTGGACAGGTTTGTTTTACTTTTCTGTTGAATCCTTAAGATAACGTTATTGACAGTTACCTCGAGTGATTTGATTCCATTTAGTCTTTGCGTAATCCCAGTAGTATCGCTTCCTGGTTAATATGTCGTCTAAGTCTTGAGTGGTGGTCTGTTGCTAATTCTCGAATCATTTCTGGTACTGATTTCAGCACAAGCTCGCGATGTAAATCGAATTGGCTTCATCCAGACCCTAAGCGTGAATTGGACTGTAATTGAATCTTCACAGAGGGCTTCAAAACTAGACAATGACAACACTACCTTTCACTATTCGTTAGGCAGGCATGCCTCTGTGTTTTAAGCGGATATCTATGCCATTCTAATAGCTAACAACTACTGCAGGGCCGGAGTAACTGCGTCTGCAGCGACAGTCAGAATGCGCTTAAGAGCTTAGTCAACCCTCCAACCCGTTCCAAAATCGTTCGAGACTGCGAGAACTCAATGAATTCGATAACATGGTGGAAATCATTGACTATAATCTAGGTCCCAGGTCATACTAGGAAATGGGATCTCCGATGAGATCACTATGCAAGGGTCAGGACCTGAACCTGGATTTGGGTTGGATGTCTTACAAATAGAATTGTATGTGACATTGGTCTCCAGGATGCAGGCAAATTAAACGCATATTCCCGAACGTCATCCCAAGCCTCTGTCTGTCTTTCAGTAGAAAAGTACTACACTGTCGTTCTTACAGAATACTTTTCTCTGCCTCAGCATCTTAGAGTCTCTGTCCATGACACTGGTGATCTGTTTTTGCTCAGATCGGTGCTGATGATGACATTTTTCTGAAAGTTGAAGATTTTCCACTGAATTTTGCCTATGTCTACTGGCTTGAACTCACCGTAACATTATCAGAAGCCTAAAGGCCTAACACAAGCCACCTTCGTAATACCACGGATATTTGATTCCATCAGTAAACTTTAGAATTGCAGACCATAACTCCGTAATCTCTGTGTTACCTGCTTTCTTCTTGATTAGCTGTCATCGAGGAAGATGAAAAGCCTTCGGAAGTCAGTAAGGATTGCATCCTTACGTCATTCACCGCACAGACGCTCACGAGAGGCGGGGCCATGAAAAAACTTTTAGGTGTTCCGACTGGGATTCGAACCTCGAATCCCTTGTTCCATAAGTCAACGCACTAACCATTGAGCCACGACGCCCACGTTCTGCCCGATTACTTTCTTTAATTCATCCTTCTTCAAGTTCTACCAATTAAACTCCTTATCAACCAGATTTTTTACTTCGAGTATTAATTACCACTAATCAAAGCCCGTGTCCAGTGTCACCGTACCGCCACCAATTGACACGGATTCGACAGCTAAAGAAAGAAGCAAAAAACTCCCAAAAGGCGATCCGCACACTATGTAGAAGTATCGCTTCCTCATCGTTCTTCATCATTTTGTTACTTGCGACACTGGAGAACCAGTTTCGCAAAACCAGACGCTGCTGGTGCGTACAGAACCCGCCCGACATCTTCCATTTGATCTTGACATTAGAAATCGAAACTGAAAACAAGATCTTTCTCTCCACCAACCAGATCACACTTCCAAAGTGGAGCGAACTGTTCTATGCGTAGACTGTGCGAATCAAATCCACAGGGATACACTCCAAATGGGGTAACCCGAATGGTTTGGCCAAAAACTGGGTCAACTCTTCTGTTTTTGTTTGTTTGTTTTGGTTGTGGAATTTTCTTCAATGAAGAAGAGACATTGAATTGTGACAAGTTCAGTCACATTTGGTATGGTCAAGCGGCTGCTGCTGCTGCAAAACAAGTGCAGGAGGACGTTTCAGAGAAGAAAGAAAAAACCAAAATGGAGAATAAGAAGGAAAAAAGATAAAGAAGATCGCGTGCTGCTTGTTTTCAAATCGAATTGGAGTCGTTGAACTCCTTTTGAAATGTAGTTTAGTGAGCAGGCAAATAAATATCGGTAATTACAGATTGAAAAGTGAACATTTATGGTTTGGATTAAAAGGGAAAATAGGTTAGGCACTGAATATTTCCTTAATGAGGCTTGAATTGATGCCACGCCTGGTATTGGTATTTCTGTGTCAATGCAAACGACTGTCAGAGTTGTCTGAATTAGTGGACTTTTGCTTGTCAGGTCTTTAAATGAAAATACAAGAAAGCATTTGCTTACTGGAAGTGAATATCAGTTCAGAGGTGGAGAACATACGCAGTTCATCTGACACTAGCTGTCAATGGCACATGAGTATGGATGTGTGACCATGTTTCGATCGAAGTCCAGCGATCTCAGGAAGGCTAAACGTATCCCATGTTTAGAAAATTCTTTCGAAAACAATTTCCTTGAATCTTAATGTCAAAACCTTTAAACAATGAAAAAGTAGACATTTTGCCACAGGATGTGTCACCGTTTGATTGACGGTTGGGTATTTGTCAATCAGTAAACGGAGAGTCAGATCTTGACAAGGACGTCACTTGACCCTGACAAAAGTCGACGTTATGTTGGACGCCATGTCTATAGGAGGAAAGTCTTGACTTAAGCGTTACATAAAGTCATCATAACTCAGAAAATTGGTTTTATTGTGCTGCTCTCTGTTATAACCAAGGAAAGTATAGACGCAAACCAATCTAATGGACAAGTGTCACTTGCCACATAAAATAAAAAATCTTCCGAAGTATAATTGCAGATTATATGTGCTTCAGGTCATACTGAAGGGCGCTGTTTCCTTGACAATCAGGTGAACTCCTTTGAGAGTAAACGTCAGATAGTACTCGTAGGTTTCGTGTGCGAAGAGGGCAAATAGAGTGACTCTGCACAGGATATAGATAGTCTAAGCGGTTTAATTCAAAGTCCATCTAGTGTCATGTCCTGTCAGCTTCATATTTGCAGCCCAAATATCCTTACATTTGAATCACAAAATTCGCCATTAAAGAAAAATATGCAAAAACTTTGCAAACAAAATGAGAAAGTTTCAGGAAACCACACATCACACATCTAAATTCCTTCTCATTTGCATGAAATTCTAATTCCACTTTCGTGCCACAGTCATTGGCATCATCATCAGCACAAGCGAGTCATCTTGCAACTTCCCATCGGATTCGACTTCGGATTAAACCAACCATGCCACCATGCCAAGTGAACACGCATTAAATGATCACCTTGCATATATTAACATTTTGCGCCAAAAATGTCCATCATACTACCTGTATCGTGACTTAGTAGAGGCATCTGCTGTGGGATGACAGAAAAACAAGCTTTTGGATAGTTCTAGCATTTTGTAACAATGTTATAGCGCTGGCAGCATTAGCGCAACCGCCTTCTCTGTGACATATTTTGTTTTTGACAATAATTGGGTGAAAACTATCAACTCGCAAGGAGTGTAATTTGCATAACTATCTGAAGGAGTTAAAGTGGATCACTGGTTGGAAATTCCCCAAGAAAGAGAGAGGGAGAGAATGCCAGGAACTGACGCTTGCTGTGTGTGGTAATGTTGCTATAAAAATTATGTCAATTATGGTGCGTAAACCCATCATCTGATGTTCAATTGATTTGCGTTCAATTGACAGTGGATAATCTGTCAGTGTGCGCCGCACACGAATGGGAAGCTGATAGCTTTCTTCTTGGATAGACATTGCTTTGGCATGTGCCAAGCAGAAGGCGAAAGAGTGACGGGTTGGCTGAGTTATAATTACTTTGGATTTGTCAATGTCAGTCAGTTTGGATGACATGAATAACGTAACAAAATATGGGACAGTGACTCTCAAATCTGCACATGAATTTTTGACCCACGTGCAACGAGACAAAGGACGGATCATAATTCCTTGACGTCCTACTTGGTATGAAGGAATGAAGCAAGAATATACAGATAATGGTTGCGAATTGTTCGTACCATTAGTTTCAGAAAACGTGGTCTGCCACAGAATGAAGGATGGTACTTGTTGAGAGATTGTCTATTATCTGCGTAGCTAGTCCGAATCTGTCTGTGGCTGTCAGATGTGGCCCCACCTCTCGCGAGCGTCTGACAAACATCCGAGAGTAAAACTTATCATCAGAAAGCTTTTCATTGCTGCTGACCTAATAACGTTTTCGTGCTGTAATGACATTTTATTGCACTTAGTTCGTGATATCACAGGAGTTGTAGCAAATGACAGAAATATAGTGAAACCCGGCAACTCTAAGAACGAGTTGCATTGTTCGACAACTGATCCAATATCATGCTTCCACCTCTGCCCTGCCATTTATAAAGTCAGTGCAGTATCTGCAAGTGTCCATGATTAATAATCCTAGTCCAGACCAGAGAGTATACCTACCGCTTTTCTTAATCGCGACCTGCATACTTTTATAATTTCTCTACGTCTCCTCCGATATAAGAAGGACCGGAAGGTCTATGTCCTCCTCCTAGGTTGAATCCTAGCTGTGAGCCTCTTTGGCAAGTTCCTCGGCCATTTCGTTCCTCATAATATCGCAGTGTCCAGGTACCCAGCATAATCTGACAGCGATTTGCGTACATTATGTCTTGAACGGGATTTCCTGACATTTCCAGACTTAAGGACGATTCAAGCGCCTTAGGCGCAGCCTGACTATCGATACAGATAGCGATATTCTTGTCAGATTTTGATCCCATCTCTAGTAATTTCGCAGCTTTAAGCACAGCTGGGGCTTGAATTGCAATCAATGTGTCTGGAGTACTTGCAGGACTATGTGTCTCAAGTTTATACCTGAGCCCATGCCCCCATCGGTCTTGGAATGATCCGGTTTTCTCTAATAATCTTCCGTCTTAGGATATACTATGTTACTACCTATGGTGTATCAAAGTCCAGGCTATCGAGGATGTCATCCGATTCAACAAGGATGTCGAAAAGTGATTCCTTAAGAATGGAACAGTGTCCCACGCTGTCAGACTCGAAGAGCGCTATATTAGTTAGCCGAAGTGCACTATTACTCGCCTGTAAGTCAAGTGGTATAAGATACCGTGGCCGCAGTACCCAAAGCACTGGTAATGGCAATGGAGGCCAATGTATCCCGTGTATTCCAAACAGAAACCCCATAGTGTGTAAGGATGTGTCTGACTACGAAGAGACCTTTATATGACTATGTTCCCATCTAGCCTCTTCTTAGTACACTGCTGAGATATGTATAACTCTATATTCTCTAAATCCATCTAACTATCTTCCAATTAATTTTATCCAAATAAATTGAACCTAACTGCATTCATTTCTCGTGGACATTCAATGATAGCTAGATCGGCTTACATTCTTGAAAAATGTTAAATAACTTCTGCTCGTGTACTTCGTTGACAGAATACAATAATTTATGCCAATGCCACCGAGAATATCTTTTTCCAAATGATTTATTGCCTCAACATTTATGTAATATGCATTCCCTGGCAATCCTCTACAAGAGTGGCCTTTGTTGAGACTCCGCATCGCGCTGTGCATAAAGAAGAATAAACAGTCACTAAGAGTACGCCAGAGCCATGCACAATTTTCATAACTTTCTCTTACATAACCGGATTCGTGCGATCACTTGCGTTCTATACACATCTGTAGGTACAACGGTATACAGTTCTGCGGTCCAAGCAGCTGATTTAGCTTGTTTGACCTCTAAAGAGGATCGATAACTCCTTAACCGGAGCACGCTATGCCAAATAAATACAAATGAGAAGAACTTGCATCCGCAAGACCAGAGACACTATCTATCTATCCGTTGGTCCTCTCTATTTGCAGATAAATTAAAATGACAAGAACAGGGCTGTGCGATATGACCTCAGTAGCGTTTTTCCTACTCCTCCTCATAATAGAGATAGCATCTGGCCAAAGCACACAGAGCCGCTCATTGAAACCGCCGTCTAGCGTTGAGAATTCATCGAAAACAAGTTTATCGACAAATGCGGATGCGGAAGAGTTCCTGGATCATCGATCGAATCAACCGCATTCCAGAAAAAAACGTCTGGTCTGGATTACAGACGATGGGCGTTTAGCCTTGCCTCCTGGCACGTCGCTGACGTTTACGCCTACGATAGCACTGCCGCTGGTGCGACATCCACCCGAGGGATTCTTCTCCAATCTGACAATTAGTTTTCCAGTTACAAGTAAGTGTACCCCAACCCATCTAGTCATCTTAACTAACGAAGTCCTTTGAAATTTCCAGTCGACTTCGACAAGCTGGGACTGACGGACAATCAGAATCCATTGGGTGATCTGCCACCGATCTTTGCCCGATCATTTGGTCACACCGCTGGAGAAATGCTGGGTAGTACCGGTGAACATGATTCATGTTTTAGATTAATTTTCAAAGACTCGTTTAAGGTGGCTACATGTCCAGGTATTTGAATTATAAGGCGAAGCGTGATCTGTCATCGCAAGAAGATGAGTCGAGAAGTGGTGGGCAATTTCACAACTTAAACCTAGCAGATGAGGACGACGAGGAGGAGGAGGAAATGCCTGAACTTCCTGATAGATTTAAGCATATTTTCCACGGAGGAGAGAGGTTTGAAATTAGTTTTGAGATAATTATTCGATAATTTGCGAAATTCTATTGCTTGTGTTGCAGAGTAATGCTTTATGGAGCTGTTGAGACGTTTCTGTCCACATTTGGAATGGACGGTAAGGCATGTTTGCTGAGAACAATTTGTGAAGTTCACTCGAGGAGTCTGGATCACTTTGGGGTTTTCGGGGAGATGACGAAATTGTTTTTGACGTAAGTATTAGTAGGGATATAGTTCCTCAGAGGAACGACGATTCTAAGCCTGAACTGCAGAGTAAGACTTGTGAGCTCCCTATGTAGGATCTCATTGGTTTCTCTTTATAGAGAATCACTACTCAATAGTCTCTCTTAAGTCAATGTAAAATAGATTGACGAGTTTTGTGGAAGACACCAGTGTTGTGCTGGAATGTGTCACTGTTGTGTGAAGACTGTTCAAACTTCTGCACACAATTTACGTTTCCTTCTAACTAGAATCCAAGTCTTTTAAATCTTCAGTTCAGACGTAGGATGGATTTGGATTCGTGTTTTAGTTGAATTTTTCCTGAACTCCGGAGCAAGAGCATTCGAGATCAAGAAAGTTGTTTTCGTTTCTCACATAAGTTCATGGCACAGGATTCTGTGGAAGGTATCTTCTAGACATATATCTTGAGAGACATATTCAGAATGAATCTTGTGCTGGAGGATGAAGGAAGATGAATTACGGTTCCGTCTAAATACCTAGCCTAACCCAGATTTCGTTTGATATCTCAGACTGATCCCTACTGCTAGCTTTTCCCAATGGAGCCTCCTAACTAGGTTCTATGTCACATGATCTAGCTTACTATGAACATTTATCCTTTTCATCAGAACAATGAAAGAGGAAAGATGAACAATGTTCTTGCTAGAGATCAATTGTTTTTAGACGAGCAAAGGCCTTGAGGTACTTAGGTAAGAGTAGCTGCACTTGTGGCCAACAATCGGATCGAAAAATCACTCACTTTTTAGCTTTAGGATAGCTAAGTGGCGTCCTTGTAACATCCCGATATTGTCATGAATTTCAAAATAATTAATGGTGGCTTTCCTGACAGGTCTCCCAGGTCTTCCCAGGCTTGGGCATTCACTCTCTGCTCTATCCTGGATCCGTGTCACTTCGCCAGAGGTCATCAATATTTAGTTGGATTCTTCTTCGGTGGGTCTACAGGAGGTTGTGCCCGGTAATAATCCCCGGGAGGAGCCTAAGGTTACCTGTGTTAACCGCTACAACTTGGTCTTGACATTGTCATGTCTTGTCCAGAGTTTTCTAGAGTCCCGGCAAGATGAGAGTGCGCTCCATTTCTCATTAGCTAGGCTCGTGAAAGCTTGCTCTATATTAGATTTACAAAGAGCAAGGGGCAGTATAACAGGGGTAATGATCATTGTTAGGCCCTGTTCGGACTCCTGAATGCTGTGTCCGATGTGTACTGAAACCTGTAGAGTTCTTCATGGCATCGTTTCACAAATTTGGATTTGGCGACTGTGGATGAGATGACCTCGATGTCTGTCGATCATGTTTAGTGGATAGTTCTCGTCCCGTTTCTGCGATTGCTAGTACCTCCACTTGGAATACACTGCCGTGGTTTCCAAATCTTAGTGAGGTAGCAACTTCGGGTTCAGCTGGGTATATAGCAGGGCCCACTCCTTTGTCAGTGATTTTTCTGTGAAAATCAAGATATTAATCAGCTTGATAGCACTTTGTCTGTACTGAGTCTGTGTTGCGATTTCGCTAAAGTGCGGAGGGACCTGTATAAATTTTATTAAGCGCAGGGCATGCCTTCCAGCTGTTTCGATTCAGGTGCAGATCCAGTGGAATCAGTGCTAATATGGCTCACATCACGCTCAGCTCAGTCCAGAAATTATCCACGAAAATATATTTCATGGCTAAACTCAGGGATATTCTTGGATTTAGGCTTCTTTGATGCAATTGCCGATTCATGCCGATTCATGAGCCTTTTATCTCAGTTGGGTTAGGAAGGAGACTGTGTCTATTGCGTATGGTCTTCCCTAATCAAATCTTGTTGCTTTCAGTGTCAAACGATCACCATTCGCCCATCTCATTCCCGAGTACGTAAAAGCTCAAGAAACAGGTGAAGGTAAGGTGGCACCTGGCGAGTGTTTCCCCTACTACAAGGGCTGTCCAAAGAGCGTCTTCAAAGCTATGATAACCAAAAAATACAGGTAAGCATATCAAGAACCAAATCTAGTTTTGTTTTTAAATCCTCGAAAACTTTAGCAATGAACAGCACAACGAATACCACGAACAAGAGGCGGAAGAACTAAACGAGATCAAAGGAGGCTCTCCAACCACCTTCCAACGGAAGCACATAATCTCGATGTAGAATCTAAATTCAAACAAAAAATATTGAAAATGTCATTTTAAGTTGTTTTTAGCGGCCATAACTTGAGCATTCCGTGTTGTATAAGAAAATTATTTATTTGTTTATCCATTAAGTTATTTATTTATTTATTAATGAACGAATTTAATTGTTGTTTAGTTTTGTTATTTATTTATTTATTCTTGTTTTGTACATTTAAATACGAGTGGATTATGAAGTCATTTTTTAGGTTTAAGACGCGAAGCAATTCTCTGAAGTTGTAAATATTATTTATTTTGTAATATTCTTAAGTTTTTTTTTTTAATTTTCACTTAAAGCTGTGTACAGTAGTAGTGTAGTTGTGAATAATGTATATTTTCCTTTGAAATAAATAAATAAATAAAAATGTATTAACACTTAACCATAAGAGGCGTATACAAGCTAGTTTAAGGTCAGCGTAAAACAACGTAAACCACTCCATTCGCATTCTTAAGACTCGGGAGTATGGCTCTGAAGGGGCAGTTTAAGTTGACCTTAAGACCTTCCGATGCTCAACTAAATCAAATGTTTCAATCTTGGATAAGATTTAACTTACTTACTTAAGTCCTGTATATCCTTGTGGGTCCTAGGTCCTCGACAATGCCTTGTCTTTCCGAAGGTTTGGTGTCTGATTTTGCTGAGACTTGGGCTGAGAAAGTGTTTCGTGGCTTCCTCCACCTCAGTGTCGCCGCAGCTTCTGCATAGATCTGAGCCGTTGTAACCCATTGTACTGAGGTGGGCCGCCATTGGATTGTGGCCTGTAAGGTCGCCGATGAGTAGGTTTCATTTGAAACGTTATATAAAATAAAAAAGGCAGTCTAACTGCGTCCTTCCTGCTGTGGCTGAAATAGTTAGACTTTTCCTGGAGCGGATCAAAGAACATGTCTTAGATCATCATCGAGCAGTTCGCTGAATATCGATCGAAAAGTCATTTCGTAGTATCAATAGGAATTTTTCGGTTTGCTTCATGCATGAGAGGGATTCCTAATAAATTAAAGTGATTTTCAAGGCTATATACGATGGGTCTAGATGTCACGTTTTGCGCCGAGGAAGGCTGTCTTAGGAATTCGTAATCCAAAGTGGGGTACCGCACGGCTACAATCTTTCACCAACAATGTTTTTTTTGTGATTAGCGATGTTTTAATGCGACTTTATCGACGGAAAATGAAGAAATTCAATGGACTCTTGCATCCAAACTCAAAAACCTTGACTACGCTGACGATGTATGCCTACTATTTCACAGAATAATGGAGATAGTAGACCTGAAGTTATAGGCACAACCATACTTTCCGTAGAGGCTAACCATGCGATGCGATGTAATCAGTTTTGAAGTACATGCCGCAGAACAGTCAGAAAGGAATGACTGGAGGAGGAGTTGGGGAGGCACATGGCCATAAACCGCACACAATGGCGCGTATGCTTTGTCGAGGCTCTAGGATCCACAGGAAGGTTTCGGACATATGTAAGTAAATAAAGAAAAGAACTGGGAGAGTTTGGAAACATTTCCTCTAAACATATTCTAGTTCTCATTCGACTTTTTCAACTGAAGCGGATAAGGTGAATAGGTGGCATATTGGCAGAAGTACACTCTTGTAAGACCGACGAAGGGAGAGGTACATGGTTAGAAATCCGAACTCGATAATCTGTAGAAGCCTGTAGAATTTAAGAGAATGTTCGAATTTCATATCTCAAGTTTGAGGGCTGAAAAATTGAGTCTACTTCCTATAGTTGCGCACTCTATGTCGGTTGACGACTCCTTCTACTTGTGCGCATCACTTAAGCCGAGGTATTCCTCTACTGCATCGTCTCTCTAGATTCGAAGAATTTACGAGCCGAAGCATTTGTGTCCATTCGCACTACATCTCCCAGCCATCTTAGAGGATTGATGGGCAACTTTTAGCCTAGGACGTTCTTGCTTTACAGTTCTTGTAGCTCGTCGTTGAATCTGCGCCTCCAAAGCCTGTCAACGCAAAATCTCTTTCTCGAAGAATGTCCTCCAGAATGTCTTCCTTCGCTTTAGATACCGTCCAGGCTTCATCGCTATAAAGCAGGACTGGCATGATCAGGGTTTTATACAGAATCTCCTTAGTTGTTCGGGATAATGCCTCACTAGTCAATTGCCCTCTCAGTCAAAAGAACCAGCGAGTCCCTTACTACTACCTCGAAGCCATAGCTGTAGATTGTGCCGGTCTCTCCGATTTGCAGATGATGTGTGTTCCTTTACGGTGACAGCATATACCTGGTTTGTCCCTAATTTATCAATAAATCCATTTTTCCAGACGAAATAACAAACCTTTCAACGTTTTTCGTTTAAACTCATAAAACAATTCCCAATAGCCAACAGTTTCCCCGTTTAGCCAATACCCCAACCACCATACTTCTCACATTTTGTCATATTGCACAACCTGCCATTTTGACTTTTCTCTTTCGTGTGCAAAAAGAAAACAACAACAAAGTGACAGTTCCCATGATGGCTGTATTTTGTTTTGCCCCAATCAACTTGTATGCGTATTCGGAGTTCACATTCGGAGTTTTTCTTTTATCACCAAATCAACAGCAGCAGTGTGTAGAATATCATCATCGGCAATCAGCAGCAGCAGTGAAAAAGCAAAAAAACCAAACTAAATTCCCTCACTTCGTTTCCGCACAACGACGCTAATTAGATATCAATAAAAGTCTGTGCGCCCGCTCCAGTTGTAATCAAATGACTAAACATTGAGAACAGTGAGGTCACCCGAAGCCAAATTACAAAAAAGCAGAAAAAAAAAATAAGAAAAACACCCCAATTCCTCTAGCGGAGTGGCAGTGTGGTGTGGAGCTTCTGATTCGTGGAACATTTAGTTTACAAAGAAAAGAAGAAAAAAAAAATAAAAATACGTGGCGAGATCTTAGGATTAGCATTAACAAAAGAATCCAATTCCCTGGCCATGGACGAGAACTGTTCTACGGCAACAAACAGCAATGCTCTTGCTTCCACACTCGATGGGAATCTCTCGGGCGGCGAAGAATCTGATCAGGATTTCCTCGACAACACAGTGGAACTGCGGGGCTATCTGAGCAAATGGACAAACTACATTTATGGCTGGCAACCGAGATATATCGTTCTGAAGGATGGAACACTGTCGTATTACAAAAGTGAAACGGAGAGTGATTTCGGGTGTCGTGGTGCGATTAGCCTTAGCAAGGCCACCATAAAGGTGCGTTTATCTGTGAAAAAAAAATTATTTTTAATTTACTTTATCCCATAAAATGAGAAATACTTTCAACAAATTGTGTAAAATTCATGAGCGAGGGTGGAATGGTAGAAACAAAAAAGAAATTGCGACTCACCGGAAGCCGCCTGATTGATCTTTTAATCATTTTAGTGACCCCCGCGCGGCTATAAGCCATTTGAGATGTTCACGAGGAATGTGGCTTCTATAGTCGGGAGCAAAGTTTAATTAGAACTGCGGCTAGTGGAATGTGCATACTGTTTCGGTGGAAATCGCCTAGAACTGCTGGGAATATGTTTTGTTTAGGAATTCAGTCAACGTGGGTATTGTTTGTGACGAGTTCAATGACCCTGTTATCGTGACGGAATTGGTGACTTCTTTTCGTGATAACCGGAATCGTATCATACGGTGTTCGAGGATTGTCAGTTTATTTTTGGGATTGCAGTCATCGATTTGCTGACCTTGCGTACGAATTCATAGTGCATAGTCTCATTACATCTCAGAAATAATTACCCTTTGCACAGCTACTATCCGTCTTGATACAGATTTCGTACATTTTAAAGTGAGATGTACGTCCCTCTTTTAAGCCTTCTACAGACATTTAGATTTACCGCATATAGTGAGGAACTCCCTCTGTTACTCTGGAGTTAGCTAGTGATAGTGTAAACTGCGATTGCAGATCAGTATGATGAATGGACCTACATAGTTCAGTTGTGCATCCAATTCCGAAGAGCATCGCACAAAGCCACGAACTCTCTCTGTTATTTTGGAGTTCGGTAGTGCCAGCGTAAACTGCGATTGCAGCTGCGGAGTTCAGTTGTGCATTGAAATCGAAAAAGCATCGTATGACCAAACATTCTACATTGCCAGTCCATAAGGCTTTAAATACTGTACTGTGTCAGCATTGTTGCACAATTTTTGCTACCTTATCTAAAGTTATGAGACTATTTGAAGGAAACACGAGACCCATGTTATAAAAACAGTCCATATAGTGGGTAGCTTTCTGTTCTTGCGTTCTTTAATATGCGTTGCGGGTCAAAATTCTCCCAGTCTTCTCTGCTTGTAGCTGCTTCATTGACCGAAATTGGTCGAGATCGCCCAGAGTCGATATTTTCCTCCATGCAAGCAGGAATTTAACTAATTTTTATGGTGCACTTGGTTAAATGAGTGTGTCGTGGCGTAAAAATCTGCAGAAACTTCCGAAAACTTCTCTCTTATAGATCGAAACGCTTGCCTCATGACACGAATAAGTATATCTAGCAACATGTCCTATCCAAAACATTTCCTCCATTCTTTTCTAACTCCTACCTATCTTTATCTTATAGACATACGAATCAGATGAACTACGTTTCGATGTCGTGGTTAATAACTACAATAATTGGTGCCTTCGTGCAGAAACTCCAGACGATCGAATGCATTGGGTTGAAGTTCTGCAGTTATACAAAGAAGAATCTGCTAGCACAGATACAACATCGTTACGCCGACATGGTAGTACCATGTCCTTACAGTCAAACACACTGTCTGTGGCTAGCGGAAGTAGTCTTAAGAAAACACAACGAAATCTTAAAGAAAAAGTCGGTGAAATCGAAACATTTAAGGACATTCTCTTCGGGCAGATTGAAACATTACAAAGGTGAGTAAATAGATACAAAAGTGATTTACTAGCAGTAAATAATCAGTGATTCCTTTGTTTAAAGATACTTTGATGCCTGTGCAGATATTAATAAAGGAACTGGAAAGCCATTAGACCTTGGAGACGGATTGAAACCAATTGATTTTAAGGTAACTCAACTGAAGTAAATGGTGTAACCATTGCTTACCTTTAACCTTTCATATTTCTAGGGTGAATCAATAACATTTCGTGCTACAACAGCGGGTGTTATAATCACACTACAACACTGCCTTGAGATAATTGCCGAACGTGATGAATCGTGGCGAAAAAAATTGGAAAAGGAGACTGAAAAACGCCGAAAAACTGATGATTTGAATAGGTGAGTTCGATTGGACTGTTGATGTCATAGAATTTTGATGAGATGAGATGTTTTTTTTGTTTTTTTTTTGCAGAAAGTACAAAGATGAAATAGAAAAACTGAAGAATATCTCATATCCAGGACCAGATTTTGAGGTGAGCTATAGAAATAAGAAGACTGAAGAAGATTTCTTGGGTGTACAAACTGAAATATGATGGGTTGTGTGAATAAAGAGATCTCAGACTGGTCTTTATGGTCTGAACTGTTGTCTGGGTTGAACTTGAGGACTGTAAACGTATGAGAGACAAAGTGACACGGTTTTAAAAAGTCCTTGTTGCATGGAAACACCTGGCGAAAAGGGTACTAACAGATGTCCGTAAATTAAAAGAAGAATTTGGTTAAACAAGACTAAGAATGTACTGCGAGATAAATCAGTTGAAAGATAGTTGGAGTTTCACAGTAGAATCATGATTATGTGCAAACAAACTTAGCTTGGTTGCTTGGTATTTCGATGAACACTGACTTGATAGTTATTGTCTAAGTTTTCCACGCAATTCATGCGCTCGGTCTGACCAAAGAAGTTTGTTTATTTTAATCGGAATTAGCTTAACAGCTTAAGCTTTACCTTTGTTTTCCGTGTTCCAAGCGGAATGGACAGAGGTAAAGTGAAAGATGAACTGAAATCTATCGATGACTTCAGGTACTGCTAACGTTTTGCCTTCTACCGAACTCTTCTAAGTCATTCAGCAGATTTTTCGTTGATACTCACATCATTTTGCTATAACATCATTCAGAGATGACTAGCAATGCCAGGTTGCATTCCTGTCCATCTAGCATGGCGGGAACCGCAATTATTTTCTCAAATCTCGAGTCGATATCGCGTGTTTCGATTTATCTTACCAAATTAAACATCGAAAAGTGACTTTTATTCCAAAGTGTCACAAGTAACGCGAGCATCAACAAGCCCCAAATCGTATGATAAGGACCACATTCTACAGATAATGTACAGAACTTCGTGTACAGATCTGAATTATGCAACTGATCTTCTCAGCGTGCGTGCGTCTATCAAACCCGGAAACTACTGTACTTTTGGTTAATTAAGGAATAATCTGATATGGTATCCACTTTTGTTTTTCGATTGCCTGCAAACTATCACTGTTGTCATGCGATGCGATCCATTTATTAGCTTCATGAGATATCTGATAAAATCTGGGTTTACTGCGCCAGGCGCCATAGTTTCCATTGTTTTAGAACCATTTGTTGTAAGAGCTTATATAAATAAACAATGTCGGTTATTACGGGCTTACGGGCCTTGCATCTGGGGAATGTTATATAAGCTAATTGTATTTGAACTTGCTTGTTCCCTACGTTGACTGAATTCTCACCAGTATAGCCTTACTTGAAACCTGTCAAGATATTTCTAAACAATCGGCCCATATCTCGTGCTAGCGCTATTTAAAGAAACACTTAAACTTTTTTTTACATTAATAGCGTTTCCCGAACTCGCACAGGTGTCTATCTTTTGCGATGTTTATCTCCCTGAAATTTTCGACGAAAATTTGCAACTTAGAGCCAATTAAGCGTTATCATGGTCTGGCAGCTTTAAAATCTTTATATTTTTTTCCATCCCATATCTATCCTCTCGTATTTCTTATCTCTCAAACTGAAATATGTCCACTGCGTGGATAGAGTTTATCCATCAGCGGTTTTGTATTAAAATTGTTTTGACATGCACTAAGTGGTTAGTCATAGGCTTCCCACTTGACTCGTGTTACAGCTACAGCCTTAATCACCGCTGATTCATTATGAGTAAACAAGGACAAACGTTGGTTATCAAACGATCGCTCCTAAACAGAAACACTCATTTAAGTTTACTATGTGAATCATTTTTTGTAATCTTTTTCGATTCGATAATTCTACTGCACTTGAATGGAATTTTTTTCCTTCTTTTCATTCTTATCGTAGATTTGATAATAATGTTCGTTGTCGTAACATCGCTGGGGAGTTTACCTATGTCAGAGTTGGTTGAATAGAATTCCTATTTGGCGCTTGTCTCGTGCAAAGGTCAGGCGAGTGATTATATCAATCAGAACGTTTCGCTCTGTGGTTTCTTAATTGATGATGATTCGTTTTAAATTGTGCCAATCGAAAGAAGTGCGATTTGTTTTTGTAGGCAAAATGTATCCACTCAAGGTATGTACTGCGTACTGGTCAGATGTTGTTTTTAATGGCCGAGTGGAGTCATATGATCGTTGTATTGCCTTCAGGGTTTAATATTTTTTTCCTAATTATGCTAAGAATATCTAATAATGCCTATCATCAGGGTTAGAATTTTGTTTGATTAGGGTAATTGACCCTAACCAGTGTATTAGCTGTTTATCACCTCTAGAGCGCCGCTAAGTGTTTGCTTTCGACACATTAACGATGTTTACCGATAAATTTGTGTGAATCTTGAATAGATTTTGTTGATCAAATTGTAGCAACAGAATTACACCGTTGTTGTTGTCTTTAATAGTATTTCGTTTCTGGTTTTTATTAGTTCACCTGCTGAATATTTAACAAAAAAATGTATTCTTTTTTTTCAAATAGAAGCTGCGAAATGATTGGCAACTATGAGGACGAAGTGAAACCAGGCAAAGCAAAGTGTAAATTTCTTGTAAAATCAGAGTTCTACCCCTGAAGAGTATTCAGAGTAACTCCCACCTAATGTTTTTCGCGACAGAATCTGTATACCAAATGCAAATTTCTAATGGAACCCAATCAGCTATGAGAAGAGTGAAGTTTGACCCGGAGACTTCTAAAAGCCTTTCAAAATTACTGCATACCTGCAGTAGCCTTGTGTGCTATGTGATCTGCTCATTTATTTCCTTCACCAGGCCTCTACAAAATCACAGAACGCTCTCGCGTTAGCTCAAAAACTCATTTGATTTGAATAATTCACGGTTGTTTTACAATCGTTAGGATAAGAAAAAAGTCGCATAGACAGTACTAAGACCTAAAACTGCGTGCGTCGTCTAATGAGCAAACACTAATAAGTTTGTTGCCATACATAAGTGGTTACACAGTAGTTCATGTGTTCCTATTCACAGAATAGAAATGGAAAGAATCAACCTGAGCTCCATCTTGGGTCTCCAACTTTCCAGGATATGATAGTGGCATATTTTACACATTATCTGCTGATGGTTTTCAATACTATCCTCGATTATGTTCGAGTTCGAGTTCGTTAGTGTGGTGGTTACAGGAAAATCCAGAGTGAAAACTTGCTTGTTTTTTCTTCTTTAGTTGCAATGTGTCAACAACAGGAAGGCTACACTACACTACGATCTGAGCACCGCTCTTTCATACAAAGAAGCGGATTGTTCCCAGAGAATGAGATTGATCCATCCACCTTGCACAGTGGCAGTACAATGGACCTTCTCTGTTTTACGTGCTGTATCCTTACTGCGCGAGGGTCAGTCTAAACTAACCAACCAACCATAATACCTCTCTAGTTTTCTTATTTCTTTTTTAATTGCTCTCCACAACCGGATGCTGCAACAGCTCAATCGGACTGGTGAAGGTGAACACCAAAGTCTTCAAAGTTCTGTCTCCTTGAAGTGCTGGTTCTGGAATCATTTAAAGTCTTAACAAAGTTGTTAGTTATGTTATTATTCTATCAGCGGTACGACTGTAACATTTACAACGTACTTACCTAACTTCTTCAGCTTATGCATTTATTCCCTACACACTAAGTACCTCCTTACAATGGCTAAGATTGTAGCAATGTAAGGCGTAAGATGTATTCCACATACTTATTGAATAGCCTTGAGATCTCATCGGTTATCGGCCAAAAAATTTAAATGTCCACAGCGCGGACACAGTAAGTTCACTTTTAAGCGATCACTTCCAAGGATCTTTCAAGCGTCTCAGCGTTAAGCCCGCAGTATTTGATTTTCAAACATAATTTTCAAAATTAATTTCAAAATCAACTCCTCGACTGTTGAGAGCATCAATTGAACATGAAATGATCAATTTGAATTCATACTACCAACTTACCTTGACTATTCTATTTTTAGCTATAAAAACTGCGTCTCTCCATAATAAAAATGAGTTCTCAGACGTTTGCAAAAGGACTAAGTTTAGGCGGCATTTGTGCCGATCCTGGACACGTACCTACGTAGTAGAAACTAGTGAAGGATTAGATAGTTCGCCGCCTGATAATCAAATTCTTCTCCACTCACTCTGCCATCATTATTCATTTTCACTGCACAAAGTTAAAAATAAACGAAAACAGAAAATACTTACCCTCCATCCAACATGTATTATTAAAAACAACAAAAACATCTTACAAACCATTTATTATCAGATGTCATAACCTTCTTGCATTTGACAACTTCCAATTCGTCTGCAAATGTCCTAAACGTCTAACAATAGTCTAACAATGGCAGAAAAGAGTGTTCATACGATTGACAGATATATGATTAATTCATTGTCAGATGGCGGTCTGTCATTTGTCTTTCTTATGATATAAGGTCTGTTCGCGTAGTTTCTGCACTAAAAAACGTAGATTGTGACATTTCAAGGAGTGGGGGTAAAATTCCCACAATCACACAAAAGTAAACGAATGCGAAACTACGAAATGTTCCTCGTTTTTCAAAAGTCAAATCGAAATTTATACAGCTATCTGGCAGATTTGACAGATGTCATAAATCAGTACAAAGAAATTTGTTGCACTAAAATTCGTTGCATGGGAACATTTTTTACTCTCTCGTGAGCGCTCTCTTTTACAAAAAAAAACTACAAAATTTTTGCGTACTTGGACAAGATTCGCAAACAAACCTATTGTCAGAAAAAAATAGATACTTCACATGATTGTCAGTCATTGGCACATTTTTTATTTCTACTGATAGTATTTGTCGATCTGATAATCATCTGAACATAGCTTAAGGTACTTCAAATGGTTCAAAGTGAATGAAGTCCGTCCGTTCGTCTGTCCGTTACCACTTATCGGCCCATAAATATTGAGATAGAAGCATGAAATTTTTGCTTTTAAAAGAAGAACCAGTAAAAGTGTAAACTCTTTTGGAATTTGCCTTGCTCCTGTATAACATTACTAGGCTAGTTGGAGTCGAAAAAAGTCTACAATCTATCTATACATTGCCTATAGACACGCCTACTTTTAGTAACGTTTAAATGCTCTCAAGTTCATCTGTCTGTCACCACTTTTTGGACCTAAAATCTGGCGACAAGAGAATGAAGTTTAGACTTTTGAGAAGGAGGAGAGGTAAAAGTGTCAACTCGCCCACTATTTTACTCGAAACCGAAAGAAGTCTACAATCTATCTATACATTGCCTATAGACACGCCTACTTTTAAACGTTTAAATGCTCTCAAGTTCATCTGTCTGTCACCACTTTTTGGACCTAAAATCTGGCGACAAGAGAATGAAGTTTAGACTTTTGAGAAGGAGGAGAGGTAAAAGTGTCAACTCGCCCACTATTTTACTTGAAACCGAAAAAAGTCTACAATCAATCTATACATTGCCTATAGACACGCCTACTTTTAAACGTTTAAATGCTCTCAAGTTCATCTGTCTGTAACCACTTTTTGGACCTAAAATCTGGCGACAAGAGAATGAAGTTTAGACTTTTGAGAAGGAGGAGAGGTAAAAGTGTCAACTCGCCCACTATTTTACTCGAAACCGAAAAAAGTCTACAATAGACGACACGCCCACTTTTAGGGGCGTAAGAAGTCATTCTAGTCTTCTGAGAATACCCTGTAGCGTTGTCGTTCATGTCTTTTGATTAGAAACAACGAAAATTTGACACATTTAAGACAAGAATTCATCTTGGCTACATCTGGAGGCCCTGATGACGTTCTCCAACTGATAAATTCCTTCATTCTAACCTGAATTTGTTTCAAACTTTCATAGAAATATGTAGTATCTATGATTCAAAGGCCAGGACACAAAAAATTTTGAAATTCATTCCACAAATTCATCGACCTCATTATGCGTAAGAACATCTTCAAACATTTTCATGAATTTCAAAGGCGCTATTAAAGTCCCCACTTTATAGGGTCAGAGGGTAGTGGCAAGAGACTATACCATATCCTCTGGGGGACAACATGCGGCGTTAATCCTCATTACTTTAAATTTGGAACACGCTGTGCAGGTGAGGTTAAAAGCTTAGGCGGGCTCGTGCTTTCTACAATATTCATGCTCCACCCAATCCCCACGCACTGTTTACGCTGCGGAAGTCTCACGTGAAGCCTTATCGTTTGCGGTTAGATATAATTAGTCCCCCCCTCCCCCCTCCACCTGTCGAAGACCGAGCAATCAGCCAGGCATAAACTGAGTAACAAATGGTTATGTCAAACAATACCTATGTGTGAGTCAGGAATGCGAAACATAACCTAGGTCAGGTATGGTTCCGGACACGCACACCCCATCCGTGCGTTGTCTATGTGCTCAGGTAAGCCACTATCACAGTAGATAGTGCGCGTCCAAGCTTTTTTAAAAGTTCACAAATTACCGTAATGTGTATAATTTGGTTAATTTCTTCTGTACACAACCGTACGTACGTCGTTTCTCTTTTGTTACACACTTTCGTCGATTGTATCTGCTCGTATGTAAACAAACATTACTCTCGGTTGTGGACAGACAGACCATAGTGTATTTATGCAATGTTTTTAGCGTAAAGAAATATGTTGTTGTGAAAATGAATTTTAGGAAATTTTTAATTAAGCCCGTAGCCAGTGGCTTGGTAAACGTAGTTTAGCTTCTTAATGACGCCCTTGAGTGCGATTGGCACGTGCTAAGTAGTTTATGTAGTTCAAGTGAGTTTCAGTTTTTGAAATTCTTTGAACTTAAGCCAACGATTGGGTTTAGAGATACAGAGATACTATGTAGTTATGCAGATTACCTTCGCGATGATAGTGTGTGGCAAGTGGATGTTTTGAAATTCGTGTTAAATGTATCTTTTTGCGGCGATAATTGGTCGGTGACTTTGAAAGAGTGGTGTAAACTGCCTTGGGTTGTTTTGCGGATTTTTTTCTAATTAGCCACCTACGTCATGGGTAACTAGGTGCGTCGATCCGCAAACCAGAAATTTATTTTACCATTTTTTTTTGGATACTATCAGTTGGTGATTCATAAAGCAGTCATAGGCATGGCTTAGCTATTGCAAACAAAGCTAAATGTGGGTGGGACATGGTACATCATACATATGACCTTCTCATTGAAGCTAAGTCGAAAATATCCGCCAAAACTTTACATTCCCTATCTATCTCATTAATTAAGAAACGTCTTTGAAGGGAAAATGGGAAAATTGACAGACGATGATGGTACGGATTCCGTGACTAATTTGGTAAAGTCTGCGTCAGACAAAAGGCAGGCTTCCACTTCTCTCGATTCAAACTAATAACACATCTGGAGCTAGTTGTTCTGTCTCTGTGCATTGAAAGCACAAACAAGCTTAGCTTCTGCCTTGAAATGGAGATTGGAAACAGAAAAAATTTCAACCAAAAAATGTATGAAAAAAAAGTTACGTATACGCCACCGAAGCAGAAGATTTTTTTCTCAAAATCTGCTCTGCTTTCCTGGTCATCGATCAGTATTCGGCTTTATACAGTGGAGCTGGTAAAATCAATGTTTTGTTGATCATGCGGTCGTTTTCCGAGTTAGGAGTTTTGAACCTAATCGTTTCGCCCAATCGAAGTTGCAGAGGTTTCCTAGGGTAGGTCTTTGCTGAACTAGGGTTTCAAACGCTTAAGGCGCTAGAATCCAACATCATGAAATCTGAAATAGTTAGAAGTTGGCATGCATACTCAGGAAATATGTACGCAGAACCATGTCAGATTATGCTGAGTACCTGGAGACTGCGATGCTGAAGGGGACCGAAAGGCCTGACGAGTGAATGATAACGAACACAAACCAGGTGGAAACCACCGCTTTGTGTAGCTAAGAGGATTGATCTAGAGCGGTTCATCAATGACCTAAAATCAGTCAACTGACCTAAAATGGTCCAATTTAGGAGGCCATGGAGTATCTAAGACCTTTTGGTTCACGTTAGATCGGAGCAAATCTGGGGAAATAAGGAAACTAAGCAGGTTAGAGCTAAGACAGATGGTAGGGCTTCTCTCTGGCCATTGCCATCTGAGGAGGTACGCCGTGATACTGGGATTACCAAACACGGAACTTCACGTCTCGAAGGGACACCGCACACCTATTCTGTGAATGCCAGGACATAGTTCTTTGAGAATATAAAGGTAGTTGGTTCTGGAAACCAAGTAAGTGAAATAGTGAAGACTTGGAAGAAATGGCCCTCTTAGGATTGCGATGGCCCACTATGGTGCCTAGTGCTTTACGATAAACTTAACCCCACACTACCTACTTACCTATTTAATCCATCATGGAAAATAGGGCTTCATCTACGCCTGTGCACCATCGTGTTGCTTGAGCTCCCTTCAAGTCATCTCCAATGATCTGAACTCCTCCTGAAATGTCCTCCTTGTCTGCATAAGGTGGTCCACTCGTCTGTCTGATTGTGTAAGTGGGTTTCATAGCATGGCGTACATCGCAATGGGAATATCTTCGGGTGTAAGGTTGTTAGCAATCCACAGCCACTTCCTCCTCCGAATTCTGATGTCTATTGGTTTTTGGACCTCGTTGGTCGTTCGATATACAGTTCTACCAGAAAATCCTTTAGACATCTTGGATCTGCTAAAAGACATACATTTTAAATGTGAAATACTTTGGGCTGAAGCTGCACTGATAAACGGGAGGAAGCGCCTTAGGTGTTCACAGAATATAAAGTCTCTCTAATGCCATCAATCGACTCCTACATATGTCATTCAGTTGACAGTTTTTGTTTATAAAAAAAATTCAAAGATTAGAATGATTTTTGTTTTTCTCCAATTAAAGGCTTCCAGCCGACTTGTGTCCTTTTCGTTTCGCCCCAGAAGTGTCTTAATTTGGTTTTCGTGATCTTGCCACCGCTATCACTCGCAAACTAATCGAACAACAGATGGCGTTCCGTACATTTGGGATGCGTTAAGAAAGCAATATTACATTAAAAGTCGGAACATGCCTTGTCTGCAAAAATTTAATGAACTGGGTAGAAGGAACAAGGTGACCCTCTGTTGGCTACCTGGCCACGTAAGGGGCAATGAAATGAGTGATTTTCTAGCAAGAAAGGGGCTGCATCACGCACCTTCATGAGTTCTGAATCATTCTGCGGCACAGAGGATTCGAAGAGTGTACCAGTATCTAAGAAAAATCTTCCAGTGAAATCTCAGAACTCGTGCTAGGATCTTCAGAGGCACTGTCCCACCAAAAACTGAAATACTGGGGCGAGTGTCAACTATCAGATGAGAAAATTAAAGAAATCTACCTGTAGAGCAGAGAGGGTGGTCTAGGACAGATTTCTTCCGCCAAGGAGTTGTAAGAGCACATGACGCTCTAAATCATTCCGAAAGGAATCGTCATGCGACGGGAGCTCTAGTCAAGGCACATACCTATTCAAAGTGGTAGTAGGTGGCACAATAGATTAAAACACATTGATGTGCAACATTCCTCTTCCACAGTAGGGATTCCTTGCTGAGATTTTATTCATCTGGCAATTATCTGCCTGCCCATATCTTAGCTTAGCATCTGTACCCGATTTGAGTCCATCAGTCTTGCTTTGTTTTGAAGTTTCCGATAGCATCAGTCTGCTGAAATGGTATTCCCTACAGCTCTCTCTACTGGTCTTCTGTCCAAATGTGGTTGGAATACATTAGCCCCCCCACCTAGTCTAAGTGAATTCGAATATCCTACCTAATAACCATCCATTTCGATGCGTATCCTTCGTGGTTATGAATAAATATTACGATGGAGTTCATTTACCCGCAATTTGATCGTAATCCCATTACAAATTGTTGTTTCCGTTCTAACAAAAGGCCAGAATTCACGTAACAAGTTTGTTATTCAAAGAGAACTCCCATTTAATCGAGTTTAGGATTCCTCGCGCGTTTTCCTCATAAAAAAAGAATGTTCCTCTCGTGGTTGGTTTTTTAGAAGTCATGTATGCCACTCACTTAGGCATTCACCTGGCAAAACTATCTCTAATCTCGCATCTCATTGAAGTAACAAGACCCAGTGGTGCTGCTGGCTTTGATTCAATTTATAGCCATCGTCACTCCATCATCGTGCTATAGCAAACCCTGGCAAGAATCTTCGATATGCTAATAGATCCAGGCTCTGTTATTTCCCGAAATCATAAATTCTCAATCTCGTCCATTAAATTGCATTTAAAAAGCTTACACTTGGAGCAGAGGGTGGATAACCAGTTTATAGCCCCACGACCCGTTCATTGCCCTCGTTTCGGTGCCTTCTCTCCAGTGTGAAGGGGGGGTGACAACAACCCTCACATTGCAGCACTTTCAATGGCTCTGTGGGTCTCCCCTAAGACCGATTGACGAGGAAGTTTCTCCCAGAATGTGGAGCAGAAAAAGCTTTTCGTTTTGTTGACCTCGTTAAGTCGGTGACAACAACATCATACACTCGGTATCTCTCGCTCTTGCTTGGTGTCTCTGCGTGCCACCCACCACTCCCGGCAGAGAGGCAAGAGCTTCACCCCACTTATGCGCTGCCTACACCATGTTTTGTGGTGGCGTTCCGGGAGATTGGACGGCGCCAGATAATCTTCTCCTGCTCGCCCAGTCAGTGTTGTGTACACTTTGCTCAGGTGAAGACGGTCGTTTGGATTTCGTGTTTAGATTCGTTCGGTGCAGCGCGTACGGAAAGCACTTTAGTTTTTGGATTTTTCCTTTTGTTTTTGTTTTTCATTTTTGTTTTGTTTCGGGTTTTTTGTTTGGTTATTCAGTTTGTTTGTGCAGCTGGCTGGACACAAGACAATGCCATCAGTTCGATTCATTACCAAAGCATTTAAAGTTCGCAACAAGAGTAGAAGTGGCGTCGGTGGAAGGGTAAGTAATTTACCACCCTCCCCCAGGGATGGTGGAAATTATTTTGGGAGTGGTTGTCGTTTTTCGGGGGTGGGTGGCCAAGAGCAACAGTTTGGGGCTATATTTTTGTTTACATTCTCCCCCAGCAGCCGTGGCAAGGTAGGATACATGAACTTGATGTTGTATCTCTGGCCACAGATTATGAATAGAAAAGAAAAAAAATTCAATGAGGCGTAGATTAGATGAAATTCAGTTGCCAGGGAATGTAAAATGAGGAATTTATCACAAAATTTATTTAAAAGTGTCTACGTGGGCAAATGTTTGCAAACGCGTTGTGTATGCAGCGAGCAAGTGCATGGAACCAATTGTTGCTTTCACGGAAATTGGTAAAGAAAAACAAGCTAATTGCCCTGCGATAGTAAGCAATGAGGAAAGCAATATTTTTTTTATTTTCTGTTTGTTTAAGCGAGGCATTGTACACTGAATTGGTTGATACACAATCTGGCACGAACTGTGCCATAATAAACAGAACCCCTCTACCTGTAGGTACACCTATTTGGATCTCGGTTTTTGTTTGTTTTTTTCGCTCAGAGATGAGCTCCGGATGAATGATGCGATCTCGTTGCGGTTGGATGTGGTCACAGAGAGCTTCGATTGATGGGTGCTTCTCTTACATTTAAGTGTTTTCCGAATGTACACTCACACGGTTTTCGTTTATTCGATGGGGAATGGTCAGAGCAATGTTTTGAACGAGTTTGTTGTTGTTATTGAAAAAACATGTCCCAGGCTCTCTACATATGTATATTCCCCAGCAAACAGTTTTACATACGTACATGCCTACATATGTTACTTCAAATATATCTTTCAACATCCTATTCCCGGTAAAAGCCCACTGTAACCCTGATACAGCGCCCCGGGTAGCTGGATATTGTGAGCTCCTGGAACTGTGTTCAAATACACACGTAAAATGCCTTTCAACAAGGACATAACAATATTGAATTCAAATAAAACATAGAATAGTGGAGATATCGAGCTGAACTTTATCCCAGGAATAGTACACATATTAAATTTAAGTATGACACTCGATCTTGTTCATATGGCCACCGAAAGAACGTTTGCAACGATCGATTTTTTGAAGCCAATTTTCCACTATTCTTCCTCACATATCGGCCGCTTTTGATATTGTTCCTGAGGTCCTCAAACATTGTTGGCTTGTTGGAATATAGAAATGACAACGTAACGCCATAAAGACATCTAACGGCTTGTCGCATGAGCGAGGTGGCCATTCGAGCGAACCATTTCTCGACATTGCACGACTGCCGAACTTCCCTTTCAATAGATTAATTGTTTGACCAGCTGGGTGGCATGTGGTACCGTCTTGTTAACCACATCTCAGTGATGTCAAGTCCATCCAATTCTGACTAAAAATAGTTTTCCAACATGTCACGGTACCGAACTCCAATTGAAATAAGAGCTCTTAAGCTTACGATCGCCGACTCAGAAATTTAGTTGTAATTTTGGATAATTTTCGAACGTTGCTCGTTCGTGTACTTCAAGATGATTAAACTTCAAACCTTGCCTGACGCCTTAATATTGACGGATTATAAAAATCAGTTAAAGACCACATTTGAAATAAGGGAATAAAATGTTATGTCCCTATTGAAAAGCCGGGGCTCTACTAGTATTTAACGAAAAGATCGATCAATATTGTGATTGAGCGCCCTATTCCCTCCTGGATTGTCAGCAATGTCACAGATTTTTAACGGCACTGAACAAAAAAAAAGGGCCAATGTCAAATTGCAGCTTTGTGTCGGCTAAGGGACATCATCGAAACAGCTAATTACATGTGGACAAGTGCACAACATATCGATTGGTAGATGGCTAGTTTTGCAAGCACTGACATCCTTCTAAAACCTTCAAGCACTGACGTCCTTCTGGCAAAAAAAAATATTCATTTCGTATTGTGGTGATACGATACTGTGTTCTTGTCAAAGACACGCTGTCAGCCAGCTTTTTTAAGGCTGTCGCTGTCAAAGTAAGATGCGATAAGATGTCATCTCTCCGCTTTCCTCATCGCCTGTAAACGTCAAAAAAAAAATCGAGTCTGACAGTCTTATGCATAGATTTTTTACTGCCTAATATCTGTAGTACAGGTTGCTATTGATATATTAGCCTGAAAGATGTTGGTGCATTTGGCCATGGCTTCAGAGTATTTACACTTAAATAGGCTACAAGTGTGGACGCAATCCGAGATTGCCAGTCTTCAACGTTTCATCCCAGCCTACACACTATCATTCTATATGATACCCAATTCACTCTTGTCACGTGCTGAATAAAGGGGCTTTCAGATTGCTCCAAGTTTATTTGGTATGCTGATCCCAGATTTTATGAGTCTGAACTAACATTTACGTGGGTTGGATTGTTTGTCAAGTCGCTCCTTAAACAGGGAGAAATAACTAAATTTTCCTGCACATTCATGCTTAAGTCTCCGTCATTCGAGCAAAACTCACAAACAATTTTAACGTTCATCGGTTTTGACCTCAGTCCACTTTGTGTATCCATTGCTTCAACTCTTTTCTGTTGCTGAGCTTCGAGGCGAGAGGTGGAATGCAGCTCGTAGTTCTTCTTAGTCTTCTGCAGGCGCACTTGGACTTATGACCAATTCAGGTTCTCATTAGCGAGCTCTGATTTGGAGGAAATGAAAAAGGCTTGGATCCCGCCTTGTTCTTGGAAAAAAAAATGTTACGTATACGCCACCGAGGTAGAAAAATTCTTGACATTTCTGACTTCTGCTGATCCGATTCAGCGGAGCTCTAGAAGGAATCTGGTTGATCTGCTCTTAATCACGCAGCTTGACTAGAGCTTTTACGTGACTGTCTTCCAAGCAAAACCCTGAAGGTACTCGCAAACCCAAGAGCTAACTGAATATTGATGAAGGAATTCGGGGAAAACCTTAACATCTTGCCAACCTCCTTCCAGATCAACTTGATTACGTACATGGTCAAGGCAAGAAAGAGCATCTACGGTTACAAAACACAATCGTCATGATCGAACGCTCCTGCCATCCTCAGCCGAAGATAGCGCTCGATCTAGGGAGAAGAGAATTAAGGCGATGGTTGGTCTGTACACCGGGCTCATCATTCTGAATAAGATTCGTGCGTAAGCAGGTGGAAGAATCCACATCGCCACACTCAGGTCCAGTATGAACAGACACGTTTGTAGTCTGAGTCTAGTGACATCAAGTATCTGGCCAGGATGCGAGGAAGAGAAAAGAAGCGAGGAAGCAGAAGAAGAAACAAACTCCTGGGAAGACAGCTCACCTATGTTAGACGATCGGGAAAATCCTGGAGTTCGTTAGAAATATACTACGTTCGCAATACTCTTCACGATCAAATCTCCTTCGATGGCCTTCAAATCTTTGGCCATTTTTTGGATTGTCTTGCTCCTCAACCGTAAGAAGTAATTTATTCGGCTCCAGTGGTAACTCCATGTAACACAGTCTTTGGACTTAATAGAGTGTTTCCGTCTCGGTAATATCATTGGATTGGATTGATCATTAGTTTTACAGTAGCAAGGATGTTCGGGCTACATCTCCAAAATAAGCCTACTAGGCTTCGGTAGGTCATTAGGGCTCGGGTAGACTTCCTGGCTATCTCTCGTATTTCTTCCAGATGAGTGTACTGTCTAGGAGTAGTTCCAGATATTTAGCTCCTGTGACTGGTGTCAGTATTGTATCCGACGGCCTTTTTCGTCGTTAAGTTAATGTTTGGCGCGACAGGACTATGGGACCCTTACAACCCATCACATCTCACAGACGCTTTATCCAATTCATTGCCCCTGGTGCGGACTGTTTGATCATTGTTCCTTGACCTTGTATTACGTTTTATTCAAGTGATGTTTGCGAAAAGCCAGCTGTAAAAATATGAAAAAAAATCCAAAAAAATAGGCCATAATCTGTTCATGCAGATCAATGTTAGACCATTAAGACCACATCGACCTCGATTACAAAACCTATGAACGTATCTATGTAGCCAGTCGGAACTTCCCCCAAATGTAATAGAAATCAATGTCACGCTGTTAACAACAGCAACAACAAATCAAAACAAACATAAACCCAACAAACACTTAGCCTGGCTCTCAAGTTCACTCGAGCGATCAAAAGTGTAACAATGTCGTTAATGCTATCAGCAGTCGCAAGCAGCCAGGTGGTTGGGTTAAAGAAAACATTTTACGCGGCTCGTGAGTAAACGAACACGTAACCGCCATTAGAGACTCTTGATCAGCTATCACATTTCGGTGTGAACATGGTGTGGCGATCCACACTATAGGTTGTCATCCATCCTGCTGCGGTGGGCTGAAGTATGTCACGGTGGCAGAAACATTGCATGCGTTTCCGAATGACATTCAATGGACTTGCCGTCGCATGGTTAGCTGGTCAGGTATTACCCGAATGCAGGTTGAATATTAAACGATTTGTTGTATGTGCGTAATTTTGTGCTCTTTGATGTGGTAATCTTGCAAACCTAAACAAAACACTAAGCGCGAGTACAATGTAAGCGCGTATTAAAGGTCAGGAGAAATGTTACTTGCTGTGAAAAGTGTTAAGTAAGGGCGATTACAGTGACTTCCGGCTAGCGAAGTGCTTGAAGAAGGAAGGGGGTGGTGCGCCTTTGATGTGATTACACGGAGGCGGTAAGAAAGGTACAAGGCTTATGGGATATCTACTATTTTACTTGCACCTACGGGGTAAGTATTGGTTTCTTGAAAATTTTGTCGAACTTAAGATTCGCCTGATCAAGGCGGAGTGGGTCAGTGGGTCTGTCTGTATGCTAGATTGCAGGCATAAACGACTGAACAGAGTCGAAACGAAATAAGGATTAGAAATAAAAAAAAAATCGGAAACTCTGAGCTTGCATCAGTTTCAGTATATTTCATGATAAATCCAGAGTACCACGCCCACTTACATAATTAGGGATCAAATGTAAGAAGTAGAAGCCATGAATTTCAATGCTTTTATGGTTACAAAGTTACACCCAAAGTCCAGCACGAATATCCCAAACCGCGGTAATTTTTTTGGGTTTGACTGAAGTCCAAACACTCCATCTTTGTCCAGCACTTTTAAAGGAGGTCTTCCTAACCTGAATCTATCCCTGAATACAGCAACTTTAGCTAAATTAGAATGATTCATGCACTGATTGACGCTGCAGTAAGACTGGACGTCATTTTCATGAAGACTTTGTAGTGATCCGTTTTGGAGCCTTTAATCTGTGTCCCATTTCATAAGGAACTATAAAGTTCTGGTACAGTTTTACTCGTGTTTTAGTAATTTTGTATTCGGCTGCCATGTCCAACTTTCTTTACTTTCATGGAAAGTACCAAACGTCGGAACTTAAGTTGTCAGAGCAATGTGACATATACATATAATACACGAGTCCCTGTGAAGTGTGAAGTGTCAATATTGACGTTAGGTTAGAAACCGTCGCATCCGTCGCATCCATAGCGTCAATAAAATACATATCTGCTTATGAAACTTGACTTATTAGCAACGAATATGACGGATGAAGTATGTTCTCTTTCTATTTTTTTATCCGTTGACAACCGATTTACATTTAAGTTATGAAATAATTTTCAGGGTATGGATCTTCTGTTTTCTGGCGATTTGTCCGCCATTTTATTATTTTCTTTGACTCTAACAGCGACTTAAGCGTTCTTGGTCTCCATTTTGTTTCGATTTTGGACTTGCCACTATAATCCGTGTTCGTGTTTTTGAAACATTGGTCTAAAGCTTGAAACAGACTTGCAGCAACGCATTTGAAACAACTTTCTTGTTTTGACACTTCAGCAGAAGACTGGTAATGACAAACAATCAATTATATGAAATATTGAGTCACAAAAGTTGTACTAAATTGTACTATTTCGCTATTCTAGTACTGGAGGTTTCTATCAAAACTGAAAACAGAAAGCCATATTCTCTACATGTTCTCCTTTCATGACCTGTTTAACGCTCATTCGTCCTTTTTATCCGTACAATGTTTCTCTTGCTTTGACAGATAAAACTCAGTTCCTATGGCGATGGTGAAAAACGTCATGTCACATTGTCGACCTCTGTGGATGTCAGGTATTAACACAAAATATCGCTTGTTCTGCTCGCAGCACCAATCCATCCAACTTGAGTTTTCTACCTCTTTTCCGTCTTAATTTTAACAGTTGCTGTAGCGTGCATTTTAGTTCAGTTCAGAGAGCTCTCAGTTTAGCTCAAATCTATTTGCTGAACTAGTTCGTTATTTTAGTTCATCTAGCGCTCAGGAAATTCTGCGACGTTATACACGTGCAGAACTACTGGACTATATGTATGGAGAGTATACCTGTTCAACTAACGAACGCTTAAACTACTGAGCTGAATGAACTAAAATGACATTGAGAACTAGTTCACTAAGATCACTAATTGGAGCTCTTTTTTGAACTAGAAATCCTTTCTCAAAACTTATACAAAAACACAGATGGTGTCACTTTCCATGGATCCTCATACAAAATGCTTTGCAATGATGTCAATCTGAACGTTGACATGAATTCTGCACCAAAGCAGGCAAAGAGTATGCGATTCACCATCTCGCGTAAACATTTTCCAAAGTTGTTCAGCTACGACAGAGTTTGTTTTTCTCCTCCCATTTCGGCAACAAAGAGTAGCCGTGATCAGAAATCCTTATGTTCATGAATTATTTTTATTTACGAGCAGATTAGCAGTCATAGCTTTTCCGAAGAACAATCGAATCATAATGTCAATCACACTTAATTGACTTCGTAAACAAAATCTCGTAGATCGGATCACGTAATTCGGATGCCATAACGGAGTTATTCTATTCAAATAAAATTAATAGTTAATTCAAAGCGGCGGCGCGGCGACGATTCATTCAAAAAAACACAAAAAGACCGTCACATGAGCAAATTTGAAATATTTTTTATTATTCGTAACGAAAAACGCACAATCACGTTCCCGCTAAATATTTATGACGACTCAGTGACCAACCCTATATTTAGGAATCGTACATTGTACGCATGCGTAGCCAGGTGAGGATCGCAGCAGAAGGTAAATGGCACATGTATGTAAATCAGTTATTTTTTGTTATACCACCCGAAGTCCTTTTTTAAATGAAATAGTTTTTTGAAAATGTTGTCTAGACGCATGGCTTTGTGAATTCGTAATTTATTCGCGGAATGTCAGTGTAAAGGCGTTGAATCTGTTGTCTATATATAATGTTATTAGAGTTTATTACCCATCCTTAAGTGGGGAGTATTTAATGGTAATTTTATGATGTGCAATGCCTTATTCTCCGATCGAAACTGACCAAATAGAAATAAGGAAGAGCATGTGAGATTCCATAACCTTAAAGGGTGGTTCTGTCATAATAGACGTAACACAGTCTTATAAGGGTTCATTGATTATGGAATACGAATACTTGAGTGACACATGACACATGTCAGAACATTGCATTGCTTGAAGAACCTGACACAGGCTGTCTATTTCTAGTCCACAAATTCCAGAAATCGCACACGAAGGCGCGTAGGCATTGTCGAGGCCCTATGACCCACAAGGGGATGCAGGACTTAAGCTCAAGCTGCCTATTCCTAAGATGTTGACATTTGTTGTGTTCCCTTGAAGTGACCCTAGACAAGGACTCCATGACATCCCTGATGTGATTGTATAAGGAAATTCTTCCCTTGAAGTTCTGTGTTATTATTTTTGTGATGTACCTTTCGTAGGGCTTGCAACATTGCTTTATGTTCGCGGAGCTGAAAGAAGCTTTCGAGATCCAGTGTCATGACGGAACCATACTGCTAGCGCGACTATCCCCATGCTATAGTCATGATCCTATTCCATGAGACTATTTCGCGTTGATAAGATAACTACGACAGGTCTATGGGACCCAGGGTCTAGGTTCTCACAACCATTCGTGTTGTTGCGTGTTATTGCGGACCTATTGCGTAATGAGAAGCTTTTTCAGGACAGTTCAGGACCGCTCGCTAGATGTGGGCCGTTTTAGGTGTTCTCTAGGGATTGAACATGGAACCCCTTGTCCCTCACGTCCAACGCACTATCCATTTGAGCAACTTCGCCCACAATATGATAACTATTCGAGTATATATTTTGAAATAATGGTCCTTTTGGGTTGTGTATATGTACATCCAAGGCTGATGTTCACTCTAGACCGATTTGTAACCCCTGGAAGTATTGTATCAGAACAAAAGAACCAATACCCAATATGTTTCCTTGATACTAGGAAATCGAGAATCGAGACATCCTGGGTGGCGAGAAGCGTTTATGGCTGATTAACGAAGTAACGAAGGTGATACGTCTTCCTTTAGCATACATATAGGCGAAGTTGTGCTAGAACCTTTGGCAGACCAACCATTCTTACCTGACGATGGACTTTTCCAATATCTTTCGGTTTAGGATGTCAGTTCCGCGAACTTCCGCTTGGAATACACTTTCCTGGCTTAGGAACAAAAGTCTGTATCCAGTGGGTTATATTGTGGATTCTTCCCTCGTTTAATTTTCAAGAAGCTTGCACCAGTTATTAAGGACCAGATTGTAAGTTATGTCTGAGACTTGCTAGTGTGGTCAAATTGTTGATCCAGTAAAGTGTTATCCGGATGTGGGGCTTGAAATTGTCTAAACATATTCGGAAATGAAGTCACATATAACCTAGAGTGTTACTCTTACAAAGCTGTAAGTCCTTACTGAGACTTTTGCTGAAACCATCTTCAAAATATTCAAACTTCCCTTGAATGAGTTAAGGACCTAGGAGCTGTTTTGTCTGTCTTCTCAAGATCCTAGTTCAGAAATCGATAAATGTGTACGAACTTGTATATAATTATAAAACAAGAACAACTATCGAAATGGGTTCTAAATGCAGCCTAGTCTGTGTCAGACTGCGGCTATTATTATCAACTAATTATACCTTGTAAATGAATCCAACACGTACTTCCCCCTTATATTGATCCAGAGATAAATCAGATACACTGTGCGCCCTGTGATTGGTCCCCTTATCAATTTGGATTAGTCTAAGCGGCGTGTTTTTATTTTATTATTTCCATTCACATTGAACAACCAATGAATTCGCTTCTCTCGTCAACAGGAAGGACCAAACTCTACCCTACCGGAAGATGAATTCTTTGATGCTGTTGAAACTGGTCTGGATAGAATCGAAGAGGACATGCAGTTGAGAGTTAAATTAAAACTACAATCCCAGCTCTCACAGACGCTGGTGAATGTACCCCATCAGGCGCAAAGTGACAGTGAAGATGGTCAGGAGGAATTTGGAACTGGATTTACGGCCCGAGAGCATTTGCTATGGCCTGAGGTAAGGCACACCTTCAAACAGAAATCAATCAATCGATCCGGTTACAATTAATTTCCTTTTCACAGATTGATCGAGTTTGCAGGGAACAACTGCATTATGCCCGTGAAGGTGTTGGCCAAGGTGGCAACGGTTGGCAAATATTCGCCGACGAAGGTGAAATGAAAATGTACAAACGTGAGGAAGAAGTGAATGGTATGGTGATGGATCCACTAAAAGCGTGTCATGTTGTTAAGGGTGTAACCGCCCGGGAAATGTGTCATTATTTCTTTATGCCAGAGTTTCGTAATGATTGGGAAAGTAAGTCGAAGTGAGTATAGACTATGGGAATCTGATTTTAATGTTTGGTTACATTGTTCAGCTACATTGGAGGACTGCACAATACTGGAGAAGATATCCCCGGACACATTAGTTTTTCTGCAAACGCACAAACGCGTTTGGCCGGCAAATCAGAGAGATGCACTATTTTGGTCGCATATGAGGAAAATCACAGATAATCTCGAAAAGGAGGCCACCGATGTGTGGATAGTGTGCAATAATTCAACAGAACGAGCTGGTTATCCGGTAAGAGTTAAGAAAACTGGTGTGGGAGTTGTGGTATTTGAATGGAGGTGTCTTCTGTTTTCAGCCCAACACTGGCAAATGCATTCGAATATTCCTCACAGTTATACTTGTTTGTCAGACAAATTTGACGGAGGGAAAGACCAAAAGCGATGAGCTCAGCCGAGATGATCTGACGTGCAAAATTACATACTGTTCAGTTGGTAAGTACACAGCTAAGGCTTGCAACTAAACAAAGGTAGGAGAACGGCTGCTGGACTTTCGGATTATTCCGAATTCTCTAGCTCCACATGTCGTTGTCTAAGAAAAAGCGTATTCTAAAGTCATCACCCTTCTGAATCACCTGAATCTTTATTGGTTTTTTGCTATACAGAGTGCAGAGTCATTAGAAAATTAGTCTATTCTTATGTCCTATACCCAGAACCATCGAATAGAATTGATGTTACAGAATATCTTTCATTACGACATCAACTAGGGTGTCGTATCACTTTTTCTTCTTTTATAATAAGATTCTCGGAAATGGTTAATGTTTTTGTTCTTTGTAGGGGGCCTCTTGAATCCTTGTTCCATTGGTAATCAAAGAAAATTCTTTCTTTCTCATTGGGGTTAGCTGACGCTTGGTTACTGGTATCAAGTTATCATTCGACTATCGGCTCAGATAGATTCCAACAAGTCGTAGCGCTAGTTCTTTGGAAAAGATTGCTTTGGAGAACACTTAACGCAATGTCGCCCAATGGTCAACTCTGTCGAAATTCATTCCGTCAAAATTTGAGCGGGATAGTATCCAAAAGCATTAGTCCACCTCCAGTGGTATCGGTGATTGGGACTATGGAAGAAATGTTGCTTCTTTGAAACTCTGCGTTGAGAATGGAATTTATTTTCTCTGTGATATCTGTGAGCGCCGTGGCTTAGTGCATTGGACTATGGATCAAGGGGTTCGAGGTTCGAATTCCAGTCGGAACACCTAAAAAAGTTTTTTCACGGCCCCACCTCTCGCGAGGGTCTGACAAACATCCGAGAGTACAAATGTCCGGAGAAAGATTCTCAAATAACAAATTGCCCTTCGGACACAGCATTAAACAGTAGGCCCCTTCCATTCGTGTAAAGAATATAACACGCACAACACAAATGGTTGTGAGAAGCCATGCCCTGGGTCCCATTTATTTATTTTATATCGAGAACAAGAGCATTTGAGTGGTATAAAGGGTTCAAAGAGGGCCGTCAAGTAGTTGAAAACTTGCCTCATTGGAGACGGTTACTTAAGAAAACATCGACTCAGTGAGGAAAATAGTATGAGAGAGGTTTTACAAGAACTATCCATCACTCACGAATCAGTTCGCCATATTTTTGGTGATGTTTTGTACATGAGACGCGTCGTAGCACGACTTGTTCACAAATCCATCCTTATGAGCGTCGTTTCCACCAAAAACGGTACACATTTGATCAAGGAAGCAACGTATTTTCCAGATATGAAACCCTTTGATTTTTTCCTGTCCTTGGACTTGTTTCTGAAACTCAAATTACCACTTCGTCTTGAGTCGATTGAAAGGATAAAAGCAAATTCGTTGAGAGAACTGAATATGTCTGGATGACTGGGATGTTGGTTGGAATACCTACATATACTGGTTCAAATGGAAATCTATTTTGAGGCAGATAAAATAAATTTTGATGATTAATTGTTTTTATTAACTCTGTCAGTCCTATTTATTCACTTTGTCGTCCGGTAATTGAAAGAGTTGGGATAAATCGCAGGAGAGATTTCCTGTGCAGCGATATCTATTCTGTATTTTCCAATGATTTACTATGCATACTTTACCTAACGATGTTTGATTTTTTTTCTACTTCCAGTAAACCCCGGTGGTTGGGCACCAGCATCGGCCTTACGAGCCATCTACAAACGTGAATATCCCAAGTTCCTAAAACGCTTCACTCAGTATGTGATAGACCAGTGTAAAGACAAACCAATTATGTTCTGATATTTGCCACACCTAATCTAAATGGTTTTTGTTTTTTGTATTTATAAACGAAAAAGAGGAAAACAAGTAAAAATCAATCACATTTTTTGTGAGTCTACTTTAGTGTATTAGTATTTGTTGAGAGAAAAACTTTTTTTGTAATAATTTTTACTTTTGTTGTTTTCTTTTTATTACGTATGTACTATTTTTATACAATATATGAAGGATAGATTAAATAAAGTATATATTGTTGTATTCTTAAGTGTATTTTTAAGTCGGAATGTAAAACCATGTAGAATAGTAACATTCACATAAAGAAAAATTGGAAAATTGTACTGAATTCAACATCGTTTTGTTTTTCTTTCATTCGTTTGTCATCGGTTTGTTTAAGTTTGCATATTATTCTCGTTTTTTTTTTTTCAGCCAACAACGTTATTGTATGTATCTCTCACTGCAACTCCTAGTGTCTTCATAATCAAAATGAATATTCAAATACCTTTTCTGTAATATTGTATGTTGTTTCTGTTGTTTTTGACTCTCTTTTTTTCACAAGTTTTATTCTCTATACAATTATTAAAATATTAATGTAAAGCACATAACAACAAAACACACAACCAATCGTCTTTGTAGATTGTAAACTTTTTTCTATGCTATACATTGATAGCTTTAAATGTGATCAAAGGGTATATTATATATATGTAATCAAGTTTTTTGATTAGAATTTTTTTTTTGAATAATAAAAACAAAACAAAATAAACTATATATGTAATTCTAAACATTTTTTATGAACTCATTCTATGTTGATGATCTTATGCTATCCATTTTTACTGAGTTTAAGTATAAATATGTATGTATACAAAAGAAATAATACATTTATATTATATATAAACATCTATATGAAAAGAAAAAAAAAGTTTAAATGGAAAATACTATTTGTTATATGTATAAAAGAATATATATTGAATAGTGTTAATGGTAAACTATTTAAAATAAAAGATAATTGTTTAAAATTATTGTTTTGTGTTTTACTTACTGCAGTCAGGGTGGACAGTTGCTTCTAGTCCAGTACACCAAGTTTGTAAGAATTATAGTGTGACCTGTACTGTAGTATGATTCGGTACCACATTGGGAACTGTTTCCAGGTGTAGCATGAGTCTCACTGAACTCTTGGGAACCGACTAATGAGTCGGAATTCTCATGAATTCGGTAGTGTGCACGCGTTTGCATTTAGGATAGCAGGGCTTTTTTCTTTTACAATATCTCAACTGGGTTGTGTTAAATTGAAAACACAACTTTTGTTGTTGGTTCTGGAGTGAAAACCTCTTAAGGTTTGCTCTTCTTAAAAAACGATCGCAAAAATGTGATGATCACGCTGATGGTCACCTTAGACAGAACAAAGGAGATGATTGTGGTTGTCCAAACTCAACTAGGTACATATCACCTTAGAGGGTAACACTTCTGCATTCCAAACCCAAACTCACTTAGACGATAAAAATGGCTATTGATTGGGGTCGCTCCCACGTCGTCGTTTTAGGCGTTTTATACAAAAAAGTAATGGAAAAAATCATCTGAACATGAATTGTACATTAAGCTGCAGATACCTACTTTTCATTTGACACCTAAATCGAAAAAATCCATAGAAAAACAGAAAAGTTACTACGAAATCAAATCAACACCAAAACCCAACAGCACAGTTTGGGAAGCACTCGCAAAATCGGGTTGCCTTCTGTTTTGTGGAAATTTCTGTTGGCCTGGTGTTTCACAAAGTTTCGACGCAAAAATTCTGTTGAGAGTAGGTGGGACTTTAGGAAGTAAATTTCTGCGGGTTCTAGGAGGGCTTTTAAGAAATAATGAAAGTGTCTTACCATTCAGTTTGGGAGGTGAAGTCTTGCACGGATTCAACCTGAACCAGCAACCCATGCTTTTACTGTAAACATTGCGTTCTCCGTCAAGCGCACGATTGAGAAAATTCTTTGGTCAGACTGAGACTCGGAAGTTATATCATACAACAACTGAAGGCTACAAACGACAATCATTTTTGACCAGCGACTTGGATGAGTTTAAGCTGGCGTTGTTCGTAGATGGATCGGTGGCGTATGTGTAACCAATTCACACATTTTTGGACTGAAAAATTTTCTGCTTCCGATACTCATACGGAGAAGATACTTCAGCTCGTTTGTGCTTATAATGCACAGAAACAGAATATCCTGCTAGAATAGGGCTAAGAAAAGGTATTTTTAGGATGTGCGTGGCTGGTCCTATGGGCTATAGCCCACCCATTTATTCACACATTTTTGGACTGAAAAATTTTCTGCTTCCGATACTCATACGGAGAAGATACTTCAGCTCGTTTGTGCTTATGATGCACAGAAGCAGAATATGCTGCTAGATTTGGGCTAAGAAAAGTTATTTTTAGGATGTGCGTGGCTGGTCCTGTGGGCTATAGCCCACCCATTTATTCACACATTTTTGGACTAAAAAATGTTCTGCTTCCGATACTCATACGGAGAAGATACTTCAGCTCGTTTATGCTTATAATGCACAGAAGCAGAATATCCTGCTAGATTTGGGCTAGAAAAAGGTATTTTAGGGATGTGCGTAGCTGGTCCTGTGGGCTATAGCCCACCCATTTATTCACACATTTTTGGACTCAAAAATTTTCTGCTTCCGATACTCATACGGAGAAGATACTTCAGCTCGTTTGTGCTTATAATGCACAGAAACAGAACATCCTGCTAGAATAGGGCTAAGGAAAGATATTTTTAGGATGTGCGTAGCTGGTCCTGTGGGCTATAGCCCACCGATTTATTCACACATTTTTGGACTGAAAAATGTTCTGCTTCCGATACTCATACGGAGAAGATACTTCAGCTCGTTTGTGCTTATAATGCACAGAAACAGAACATCCTGCTAGATTTGGGCTAAGAAAAGATATTTTTAGGATGTGCGTTGCTGGTCCTGTGGGCTATAGCCCACCCATTTATTCACACATTTTTGGACTGAAAAATTTTCTGCTTCCGATACTCATACGGAGAAGATACTTCAGCTCGTTTGTGCTTATAATGCACAGAAACAGAATATCCTGCTAGATTTGGGCTAAGAAAAGATATTTTTAGGATGTGCGTGGCTGGTCCTGTGGGCTATAGCCCACCCATTTATTCACACATTTTTGGACTGAAAAATTTTCTGCTTCCGATACTCATACGGAGAAGATACTTCAGCTCGTTTGTGCTTATAATGCACAGAAACAGAATATCCTGCTAGAATAGGGCTAAGGAAAGATATTTTTAGGATGTGCGTAGCTGGTCCTGTGGGCTATAGCCCACCCATTTATTCACACATTTTTGGACTGAAAAATTTTCTGCTTCCGATACTCATACGGAGAAGATACTTCAGCTCGTTTGTGCTTATAATGCACAGAAACAGAATATCCTGCTAGATTTGGGCTAAGAAAAGATATTTTTAGGATGTGCGTGGCTGGTCCTGTGGGCTATAGCCCACCCATTTATTCACACATTTTTGGACTGAAAAATTGTCTGCTTCCGATACTCATACGGAGAAGATACTTCAGCTCGTTTGTGCTTATAATGCACAGAAACAGAATATCCTGCTAGATTTGGGCTAAGAAAAGATATTTTTAGGATGTGCGTGGCTGGTCCTGTGGGCTATAGCCCACCCATTTATTCACACATTTTTGGACTGAAAAATTTTCTGCTTCCGATACTCATACGGAGAAGATACTTCAGCTCGTTTGTGCTTATAATGCACAGAAGCAGAATATCCTGCTAGATTTGGGCTAGAAAAAGGTATTTTAGGGATGTGCGTAGCTGGTCCTGTGGGCTATAGCCCACCCATTTATTCACACATTTTTGGACTGAAAAATTTTCTGCTTCCGATACTCATACGGAGAAGATACTTCAGCTCGTTTGTGCTTATAATGCACAGAAACAGAATATCCTGCTAGATTTGGGCTAAGAAAAGATATTTTTAGGATGTGCGTGGCTGGTCCTGTGGGCTATAGCCCACCCATTTATTCACACATTTTTGGACTGAAAAATTTTCTGCTTCCGATACTCATACGGAGAAGATACTTCAGCTCGTTTGTGCTTATAATGCACAGAAACAGAATATCCTGCTAGATTTGGGCTAAGAAAAGATATTTTTAGGATGTGCGTGGCTGGTCCTGTGGGCTATAGCCCACCCATTTATTCACACATTTTTGGACTGAAAAATTTTCTGCTTCCGATACTCATACGGAGAAGATACTTCAGCTCGTTTGTGCTTATAATGCACAGAAACAGAATATCCTGCTAGATTTGGGCTAAGAAAAGATATTTTTAGGATGTGCGTGGCTGGTCCTGTGGGCTATAGCCCACCCATTTATTCACACATTTTTGGACTCAAAAATTTTCTGCTTCCGATACTCATACGGAGAAGATACTTCAGCTCGTTTGTGCTTATAATGCACAGAAACAGAATATCCTGCTAGAATAGGGCTAAGGAAAGATATTTTTAGGATGTGCGTAGCTGGTCCTGTGGGCTATAGCCCACCCATTTATTCACACATTTTTGGACTGAAAAATTTTCTGCTTCCGATACTCATACGGAGAAGATACTTCAGCTCGTTTGTGCTTATAATGCACAGAAACAGAATATCCTGCTAGATTTGGGCTAAGAAAAGATATTTTTAGGATGTGCGTGGCTGGTCCTGTGGGCTATAGCCCACCCATTTATTCACACATATTTGGACTGAAAAATTTCCTGCTTCCGATACTCATACGGAGAAGATACTTCAGCTCGTTTGTGCTTATAATGCACAGAAACAGAATATCCTGCTAGAATAGTGCTAAGAAAAGATATTTTTAGGATGTGCGTGGCTGGTTCTGTGGGCTATAGCCCACCCATTTATTCACACATTTTTGGACTGAAAAATTTTCTGCTTCCGATACTCATACGGAGAAGATACTTCAGCTCGTTTGTGCTTATAATGCACAGAAACAGAATATCCTGCTAGATTTGGGCTAAGAAAAGATATTTTTAGGATGTGCGTGGCTGGTCCTGTGGGCTATAGCCCACCCATTTATTCACACATTTTTGGACTGAAAAATTTTCTGCTTCCGATACTCATACGGAGAAGATACTTCAGCTCGTTTGTGCTTATAATGCACAGAAACAGAATATCCTGCTAGAATAGGGCTAAGGAAAGATATTTTTAGGATGTGCGTAGCTGGTCCTGTGGGCTATAGCCCACCCATTTATTCACACATTTTTGAACTCAAAAATGTTCTGCTTCCGATACTCATACGGAGAAGATACTTCAGCTCGTTTGTGCTTATAATGCACAGAAACAGAATATCCTGCTAGAATAGGGCTAAGAAAAGATATTTTTAGGATGTGCGTAGCTGGTCCTGTGGGCTATAGCCCACCCATTTATTCACACATTTTTGGACTCAAAAATGTTCTGCTTCCGATACTCATACGGAGAAGATACTTCAGCTCGTTTGTGCTTATAATGCACAGAAATAGAATATCCTGCTAGATTTGGGCTAAGAAAAGATATTTTTAGGATGTGCGTGGCTGGTCCTGTGGGCTATAGCCCACCCATTTATTCACACATTCTGGGACTGAAAAATGTTCTGCTTCCGATACTCATACGGAGAAGATACTTCAGCTCGTTTGTGCTTATAATGCACAGAAACAGAATATCCTGCTAGAATAGGGCTAAGAAAAGATATTTTTAGGATGTGCGTGGCTGGTCCTGTGGGCTATAGCCCACCCATTTATTCACACATTCTGGGACTGAAAAATGTTCTGCTTCCGATACTCATACGGAGAAGATACTTCAGCTCGTTTGTGCTTATAATGCACAGAAACAGAATATCCTGCCAGATTTGGGCTAAGAAAAGATATTTTTAGGATGTGCGTGGCTGGTCCTGTGGGCTATAGCCCACCCATTTATTCACACATTTTTGGACTGAAAAATTTTCTGCTTCCGATACTCATACGGAGAAGATACTTCAGCTCGTTTGTGCTTATAATGCACAGAAATAGAATATCCTGCTAGATTTGGGCTAAGAAAAGATATTTTTAGGATGTGCGTGGCTGGTCCTGTGGGCTATAGCCCACCCATTTATTCACACATTCTGGGACTGAAAAATGTTCTGCTTCCGATACTCATACGGAGAAGATACTTCAGCTCGTTTGTGCTTATAATGCACAGAAACAGAATATCCTGCCAGATTTGGGCTAAGAAAAGATATTTTTAGGATGTGCGTGGCTGGTCCTGTGGGCCATAGCCCACCCATTTATTCACACATTTTTGGACTGAAAAATTTTCTGCTTCCGATACTCATACGGAGAAGATACTTCAGCTCGTTTGTGCTTATAATGCACAGAAACAGAATATCCTGCTAGATTTGGGCTAAGAAAAGATATTTTTAGGATGTGCGTGGCTGGTCCTGTGGGCTATAGCCCACCCATTTATTCACACATTCTGGGACTGAAAAATGTTCTGCTTCCGATACTCATACGGAGAAGATACTTCAGCTCGTTTGTGCTTATAATGCACAGAAACAGAATATCCTGCCAGATTTGGGCTAAGAAAAGATATTTTTAGGATGTGCGTGGCTGGTCCTGTGGGCTATAGCCCACCCATTTATTCACACATTTTTGGACTCAAAAATTTTCTGCTTCCGATACTCATACGGAGAAGATACTTCAGCTCGTTTGTGCTTATAATGCACAGAAACAGAATATCCTGCTAGAATAGGGCTAAGGAAAGATATTTTTAGGATGTGCGTGGCTGGTCCTGTGGGCTATAGCCCACCCATTTATTCACACATTCTGGGACTGAAAAATGTTCTGCTTCCGATACTCATACGGAGAAGATACTTCAGCTCGTTTGTGCTTATAATGCACAGAAACAGAATATCCTGCCAGATTTGGGCTAAGAAAAGATATTTTTAGGATGTGCGTGGCTGGTCCTGTGGGCTATAGCCCACCCATTTATTCACACATTTTTGGACTGAAAAATTTTCTGCTTCCGATACTCATACGGAGAAGATACTTCAGCTCGTTTGTGCTTATAATGCACAGAAACAGAATATCCTGCTAGATTTGGGCTAAGAAAAGATATTTTTAGGATGTGCGTGGCTGGTCCTGTGGGCTATAGCCCACCCATTTATTCACACATTTTTGGACTGAAAAATTTTCTGCTTCCGATACTCATACGGAGAAGATACTTCAGCCCGTTTGTGCTTATAATGCACAGAAACAGAATATCCTGCTAGAATAGGGCTAAGGAAAGATATTTTTAGGATGTGCGTGGCTGGTCCTGTGGGTTATAGCCCACCCATTTATTCACACATTTTTGGACTGAAAAATTTTCTGCTTCCGATACTCATACGGAGAAGATACTTCAGCTCGTTTGTGCTTATAATGCACAGAAACAGAATATCCTGCTAGATTTGGGCTAAGAAAAGATATTTTTAGGATGTGCGTGGCTGGTCCTGTGGGCTATAGCCCACCCATTTATTCACACATTTTTGGACTCAAAAATTTTCTGCTTCCGATACTCATACGGAGAAGATACTTCAGCTCGTTTGTGCTTATAATGCACAGAAACAGAATATCCTGCTAGAATAGGGCTAAGGAAAGATATTTTTAGGATGTGCGTAGCTGGTCCTGTGGGCTATAGCCCACCCATTTATTCACACATTTTTGGACTCAAAAATTTTCTGCTTCCGATACTCATACGGAGAAGATACTTCAGCTCGTTTGTGCTTATAATGCACAGAAACAGAATATCCTGCTAGATTTGGGCTAAGGAAAGATATTTTTAGGATGTGCGTGGCTGGTCCTGTGGGCTATAGCCCACCCATTTATTCACACATTTTTGGACTGAAAAATTGTTTGCTTCCGATACTCATACGGAGAAGATACTTCAGCTCGTTTGTGCTCATAATGCATAGAAACAGAATATCCTGCTAGATTTGGGCTAAGGAAAGATATTTTTAGGATGTGCGTGGCTGGTCCTGTGGGTTATAGCCCACCCATTTATTCACACATTTTTGGACTGAAAAATTTTCTGCTTCCGATACTCATACGGAGAAGATACTTCAGCTCGTTTGTGCTTATAATGCACAGAAACAGAATATCCTGCTAGAATAGGGCTAAGGAAAGATATTTTTAGGATGTGCGTGGCTGGTCCTGTGGGCTATAGCCCACCCATTTATTCACACATTCTGGGACTGAAAAATGTTCTGCTTCCGATACTCATACGGAGAAGATACTTCAGCTCGTTTGTGCTTATAATGCACAGAAACAGAATATCCTGCCAGATTTGGGCTAAGAAAAGATATTTTTAGGATGTGCGTGGCTGGTCCTGTGGGCTATAGCCCACCCATTTATTCACACATTTTTGGACTGAAAAATTTTCTGCTTCCGATACTCATACGGAGAAGATACTTCAGCTCGTTTGTGCTTATAATGCACAGAAACAGAATATCCTGCTAGATTTGGGCTAAGAAAAGATATTGTTAGGATGTGCGTGGCTGGTCCTGTGGGCTATAGCCCACCCATTTATTCACACATTTTTGGACTGAAAAATTTTCTGCTTCCAATACTCATACGGAGAAGATACTTCAGCTCGTTTGTGCTCATAATGCATAGAAACAGAATATCCTGCTAGATTTGGGCTAAGGAAAGATATTTTTAGGATGTGCGTGGCTGGTTCTGTGGGCTATAGCCCACCCATTTATTCACACATTTTTGGACTGAAAAATTTTCTGCTTCCGATACTCATACGGAGAAGATACTTCAGCTCGTTTGTGCTTATAATGCACAGAAACAGAATATCCTGCTAGATTTGGGCTAAGAAAAGATATTGTTAGGATGTGCGTGGCTGGTCCTGTGGGCTATAGCCCACCCATTTATTCACACATTTTTGGACTGAAAAATTTTCTGCTTCCGATACTCATACGGAGAAGATACTTCAGCTCGTTTGTGCTTATAATGCACAGAAATAGAATATCCTGCTAGAATAGGGCTAAGAGAAGATATTTTTAGGATGTGTGTAGCTCGTCCTGTGGGCTATAGCCCACCCATTTATTCACACATTTTTGGACTGAAAAGTTTTCTACTTCCGATACTCATACGGAGAAGATACTTCAGCTCGTTTTCACTTATAATGCACAGAAACAGAATATCCTGCTAGATTTGGGCTAAGAAAAGATATTTTTAGGATGTGCGTAGCTGGTCCTGTGGGCTATAGCCCACCCATTTATTCACACATTCTTGGACTCAAAAATTGTTTGCTTCCGATACTCATACGGAGAAGATACTTCAGCTCCTTTGTGCTCATAATGCACAGAAACAGAATATCCTGCTAGATTTGGGCTAAGAAAAGGTGTTTTTGGGATGTGCGTGGCTGGTCCTGTGGGCTATAGCCCACCCATTTATTCACACATTTTTGGACTGAAAATTTTTCTGCTTCCGATGCTCATACGGAGAAGATACTTCAGCTCGTTTGCACTTATAATGCACAGAAACAGAATATCCTGCTAGATTTGGGCTAAGAAAAGATATTTTTAGGATGTGCGTAGCTGGTCCTGTGGGCTATAGCCCACCCATTTATTCACACATTTTTGGACTGAAAAATTTTCTGCTTCCGATACTCATACGGAGAAGATACTTCAGCTCCTTTGTGCTCATAATGCACAGAAACAGAATATCCTGCTAGAATTGGGCTAAGAAAAGATATTTTTAGGATGTGCGTAGCTGGTCCTGTGGGCTATAGCCCACCCATTTATTCACACATTTTTGGACTGAAAAATTTTCTGCTTCCGATACTCATACGGAGAAGATACTTCAGCTCGTTTGCACTTATAATGCACAGAAACAGAATATCCTGCTAGATTTATGCTAAGAAAAGACATTTTTAGGATGTGCGTGGCTGGTCCTGTGGGCTATAGCCCACCCATTTATTCACACATTTTTGGACTGAAACATTTTCTGCTTCCGATACTCATACGGAGAAGATACTTCAGCTCGTTTGCACTTATAATGCACAGAAACAGAATATCCTGCTAGATTTGGGCTAAGAAAAGATATTTTTAGGATGTGCGTGGCTGGTCCTGTGGGCTATAGCCCACCCCTTTATTCACACATTTTTGGACTCAAAAATTTTTTGCTTCCGATACTCATACGGAGAAGATACTTCAGCTCGTTTGCACTTATAATGCACAGAAACAGAATATCCTGCTAGAATAGGGCTAAGAAAAGATGTTTTTAGGATGTGCGTAGCTCGTCCTGTGGGCTATAGCCCACCCATTTATTCACACATTTTTGGACTGAAAAAGTTTCTGCTTCCGATACTCATACGAAGAAGATACTTCAGCACGTTTGTGCTTATAATGCACAGAAATAGAATATCCTGCTAGAATAGGGCTAAGAAAAGAAGTTTTTAGGATGTGCGTAGCTCGTCCTGTGGGCTATAGCCCACCCATTTATTCACACATTTTTGGACTGAAAAATTTTCTGCTTCCGATACTCATACGAAGAAGATACTTCAGCACGTTTGTGCTTATAATGCACAGAAACAGAATATCCTGCTAGAATAGGGCTAAGAGAAGATATTTTTAGGATGTGCGTGGCTGGTCCTGTGGGCTATAGCCCACCCATTTATTCACACATTTTTGGACTGAAAAATTTTCTGCTTCCGATACTCATACGGAGAAGATACTTCAGCTCGTCTGTGCTTATAATGCACAGAATCAGAATATCCTGCTAGATTTGGGCTAAGAAAAGGTGTTTTTGGGATGTGCGTGGCTCGTCCTGTGGGCTATAGCCCACCCATTTATTCACACATTTTTGGACTGAAAAATTGTCTGCTTCCGATACTCATACGGAGAAGATACTTCAGCTCGTTTGTGCTCATAATGCACAGAAACAGAATATCCTGCTAGATTTGGGCTAAGAAAAGATGTTTTAGGATGTGCGTAGCTCGTCCTGTGGGCTATAGCCCACCCATTTATTCACACATTTTTGGACTCAAAAATTTTTTGCTTCCGATACTCATACGGAGAAGATACTTCAGCTCGTTTGCACTTATAATGCACAGAAACAGAATATCCTGCTAGAATAGGGCTAAGAAAAGATGTTTTTAGGATGTGCGTAGCTCGTCCTGTGGGCTATAGCCCACCCATTTATTCACACATTTTTGGACTGAAAAATTTTCTGCTTCCGATACTCATACGAAGAAGATACTTCAGCACGTTTGTGCTTATAATGCACAGAAACAGAATATCCTGCTAGAATAGGGCTAAGAAAAGATGTTTTTATTATGTGCGTAGCTCGTCCTGTGGGCTATAGCCCACCCATTTATTCACACATTTTTGGACTCAAAAATTTTTTGCTTCCGATACTCATACGGAGAAGATACTTCAGCTCGTTTGTGCTTATAATGCACAGAAATAGAATATCCTGCTAGAATAGGGCTAAGAGAAGATATTTTTAGGATGTGCGTGGCTGGTCCTGTGGGCTATAGCCCACCCATTTATTCACACATTTTTGGACTGAAAAATTTTCTGCTTCCGATACTCATACGAAGAAGATACTTCAGCACGTTTGTGCTTATAATGCACAGAAATAGAATATCCTGCTAGAATAGGGCTAAGAAAAGAAGTTTTTAGGATGTGCGTAGCTCGTCCTGTGGGCTATAGCCCACCCATTTATTCACACATTTTTGGACTGAAAAATTTTCTGCTTCCGATACTCATACGAAGAAGATACTTCAGCACGTTTGTGCTTATAATGCACAGAAACAGAATATCCTGCTAGAATAGGGCTAAGAGAAGATATTTTTAGGATGTGCGTGGCTGGTCCTGTGGGCTATAGCCCACCCATTTATTCACACATTTTTGGACTGAAAAATTTTCTGCTTCCGATACTCATACGAAGAAGATACTTCAACACGTTTGTGCTTATAATGCACAGAATCAGAATATCCTGCTAGATTTGGGCTAAGAAAAGGTGTTTTTGGGATGTGCGTGGCTCGTCCTGTGGGCTATAGCCCACCCATTTATTCACACATTTTTGGACTGAAAAATTTTTTGCTTCCGATACTCATACGGAGAAGATACTTCAGCTCGTCTGTGCTTACAATGCACAGAATCAGAATATCCTGCTAGACTTGGGCTAAGAAAAGGTGTTTTGGGATGTGCGTGGCTCGTCCTGTGGGCTATAGCCCACCCATTTATTCACACATTTTTGGACTGAAAAATTGTGTGCTTCCGATACTCATACGGAGAAGATACTTCAGCTCGTCTGTGCTTATAATGCACAGAAAAAGAATATCCTGCTAGATTTGGGCTAAGAAAAGATATTTTTAGGATGTGCGTGGCTGGTCCTGTGGGCTATACCCCACCCATTTATTCACACATTTTTGGACTCAAAAATTTTTTGCTTCCGATACTCATACGGAGAAGATACTTCAGCTCGTTTGCACTTATAATGCACAGAAACAGAATATCCTGCTAGATTTATGCTAAGAAAAGACATTTTTAGGATGTGCGTGGCTGGTCCTGTGGGCTATAGCCCACCCATTTATTCACACATTTTTGGACTGAAAAATGTTCTGCTTCCGATACTCATACGGAGAAGATACTTCAGCTCGTTTGTGCTTATAATGCACAGAAACAGAATATCCTGCTAGATTTGGGCTAAGAAAAGATATTTTTAGGATGTGCGTGGCTGGTCCTGTGGGCTATAGCCCACCCATTTATTCACACATTTTTGGACTGAAAAATTTTCTGCTTCCGATACTCATACGGAGAAGATACTTCAGCTCGTTTGTGCTTATAATGCACAGAAACAGAATATCCTGCTAGAATAGGGCTAAGGAAAGATATTTTTAGGATGTGCGTAGCTGGTCCTGTGGGCTATAGCCCACCCATTTATTCACACATTTTTGGACTGAAAAATTTTCTGCTTCCGATACTCATACGGAGAAGATACTTCAGCTCGTTTGTGCTTATAATGCACAGAAACAGAATATCCTGCTAGATTTGGGCTAAGAAAAGATATTTTTAGGATGTGCGTGGCTGGTCCTGTGGGCTATAGCCCACCCATTTATTCACACATATTTGGACTGAAAAATTTCCTGCTTCCGATACTCATACGGAGAAGATACTTCAGCTCGTTTGTGCTTATAATGCACAGAAACAGAATATCCTGCTAGAATAGGGCTAAGAAAAGCTATTTTTAGGATGTGCGTAGCTGGTCCTGTGGGCTATAGCCCACCCATTTATTCACACATTTTTGGACTCAAAAATGTTCTGCTTCCGATACTCATACGGAGAAGATACTTCAGCTCGTTTGTGCTTATAATGCACAGAAACAGAATATCCTGCTAGAATAGGGCTAAGAAAAGCTATTTTTAGGATGTGCGTAGCTGGTCCTGTGGGCTATAGCCCACCCATTTATTCACACATTTTTGAACTCAAAAATGTTCTGCTTCCGATACTCATACGGAGAAGATACTTCAGCTCGTTTGTGCTTATAATGCACAGAAACAGAATATCCTGCTAGAATAGGGCTAAGAAAAGATATTTTTAGGATGTGCGTAGCTGGTCCTGTGGGCTATAGCCCACCCATTTATTCACACATTTTTGGACTGAAAAATTTTCTGCTTCCTATACTCATACGGAGAAGATACTTCAGCTCGTTTGTGCTTATAATGCATAGAAACAGAATATCCTGCTAGATTTGGGCTAAGGAAAGATATTTTTAGGATGTGCGTAGATGGACCTGTGGGCTATAGCCCACCCATTTATTCACACATTTTTGGACTCAAAAATGTTCTGCTTCCGATACTCATACGGAGAAGATACTTCAGCTCGTTTGTGCTTATAATGCACAGAAACAGAATATCCTGCTAGAATAGGGCTAAGAAAAGATATTTTTAGGATGTGCGTAGCTGGTCCTGTGGACTATAGCCCACCCATTTATTCACACATTTTTGGACTCAAAAATGTTCTGCTTCCGATACTCATACGGAGAAGATACTTCAGCTCGTTTGTGCTTATAATGCACAGAAATAGAATATCCTGCTAGATTTGGGCTAAGAAAAGATATTTTTAGGATGTGCGTGTCTGGTCCTGTGGGCTATAGCCCACCCATTTATTCACACATTCTGGGACTGAAAAATGTTCTGCTTCCGATACTCATACGGAGAAGATACTTCAGCTCGTTTGTGCTTATAATGCACAGAAACAGAATATCCTGCCAGATTTGGGCTAAGAAAAGATATTTTTAGGATGTGCGTGGCTGGTCCTGTGGGCCATAGCCCACCCATTTATTCACACATTTTTGGACTGAAAAATTTTCTGCTTCCGATACTCATACGGAGAAGATACTTCAGCTCGTTTGTGCTTATAATGCACAGAAACAGAATATCCTGCTAGATTTGGGCTAAGAAAAGATATTTTTAGGATGTGCGTGGCTGGTCCTGTGGGCTATAGCCCACCCATTTATTCACACATTTTTGGACTGAAAAATTGTTTGCTTCCGATACTCATACGGAGAAGATACTTCAGCTCGTTTGTGCTTATAATGCACAGAAACAGAATATCCTGCTAGATTTGGGCTAAGAAAAGATATTTTTAGGATGTGCGTGGCTGGTCCTGTGGGCTATAGCCCACCCATTTATTCACACATATTTGGACTGAAAAATTTTCTGCTTCCGATACTCATACGGAGAAGATACTTCAGCTCGTTTGTGCTTATAATGCACAGAAACAGAATATCCTGCTAGAATAGGGCTAAGAAAAGATTTTTTTAGGATGTGCGTAGCTGGTCCTGTGGGCTATAGCCCACCCATTTATTCACACATTTTTGGACTGAAAAATTGTTTGCTTCCGATACTCATACGGAGAAGATACTTCAGCTCGTTTGTGCTTATAATGCACAGAAACAGAATATCCTGCCAGATTTGGGCTAAGAAAAGATATTTTTAGGATGTGCGTGGCTGGTCCTGTGGGCTATAGCCCACCCATTTATTCACACATTTTTGGACTGAAAAATTTTCTGCTTCCGATACTCATACGGAGAAGATACTTCAGCTCGTTTGTGCTTATAATGCACAGAAACAGAATATCCTGCTAGAATAGGGCTAAGGAAAGATATTTTTAGGATGTGCGTAGCTGGTCCTGTGGGCTATAGCCCACCCATTTATTCACACATTTTTGGACTCAAAAATGTTCTGCTTCCGATACTCATACGGAGAAGATACTTCAGCTCGTTTGTGCTTATAATGCACAGAAAAAGAATATCCTGCTAGATTTGGGCTAAGAAAAGATATTTTTAGGATGTGCGTGGCTGGTCCTGTGGGCTATAGCCCACCCATTTATTCACACATTTTTGGACTGAAAAATTGTTTGCTTCCGATACTCATACGGAGAAGATACTTCAGCTCGTTTGTGCTTATAATGCACAGAAACAGAATATCCTGCTAGATTTGGGCTAAGAAAAGATATTTTTAGGATGTGCGTGGCTGGTCCTGTGGGCTATAGCCCACCCATTTATTCACACATATTTGGACTGAAAAATTTTCTGCTTCCGATACTCATACGGAGAAGATACTTCAGCTCGTTTGTGCTTATAATGCACAGAAACAGAATATCCTGCTAGAATAGGGCTAAGAAAAGATTTTTTTAGGATGTGCGTAGCTGGTCCTGTGGGCTATAGCCCACCCATTTATTCACACATTTTTGGACTGAAAAATTGTTTGCTTCCGATACTCATACGGAGAAGATACTTCAGCTCGTTTGTGCTTATAATGCACAGAAACAGAATATCCTGCTAGAATAGGGCTAAGAAAAGCTATTTTTAGGATGTGCGTAGCTGGTCCTGTGGGCTATAGCCCACCCATTTATTCACACATTTTTGAACTCAAAAATGTTCTGCTTCCGATACTCATACGGAGAAGATACTTCAGCTCGTTTGTGCTTATAATGCACAGAAACAGAATATCCTGCTAGAATAGGGCTAAGAAAAGATATTTTTAGGATGTGCGTAGCTGGTCCTGTGGGCTATAGCCCACCCATTTATTCACACATTTTTGGACTGAAAAATTTTCTGCTTCCTATACTCATACGGAGAAGATACTTCAGCTCGTTTGTGCTTATAATGCATAGAAACAGAATATCCTGCTAGATTTGGGCTAAGGAAAGATATTTTTATTATGTGCGTAGATGGACCTGTGGGCTATAGCCCACCCATTTATTCACACATTTTTGGACTCAAAAATGTTCTGCTTCCGATACTCATACGGAGAAGATACTTCAGCTCGTTTGTGCTTATAATGCACAGAAACAGAATATCCTGCTAGAATAGGGCTAAGAAAAGATATTTTTAGGATGTGCGTAGCTGGTCCTGTGGACTATAGCCCACCCATTTATTCACACATTTTTGGACTCAAAAATGTTCTGCTTCCGATACTCATACGGAGAAGATACTTCAGCTCGTTTGTGCTTATAATGCACAGAAATAGAATATCCTGCTAGATTTGGGCTAAGAAAAGATATTTTTAGGATGTGCGTGGCTGGTCCTGTGGGCTATAGCCCACCCATTTATTCACACATTTTTGGACTGAAAAATTTTCTGCTTCCGATACTCATACGGAGAAGATACTTCAGCTCGTTTGTGCTTATAATGCACAGAAACAGAATATCCTGCTAGATTTGGGCTAAGAAAAGATATTTTTAGGATGTGCGTGGCTGGTCCTGTGGGCTATAGCCCACCCATTTATTCACACATTTTTGGACTCAAAAATTTTCTGCTTCCGATACTCATACGGAGAAGATACTTCAGCTCGTTTGTGCTTATAATGCACAGAAACAGAATATCCTGCTAGAATAGGGCTAAGGAAAGATATTTTTAGGATGTGCGTGGCTGGTCCTGTGGGCTATAGCCCACCCATTTATTCACACATTCTGGGACTGAAAAATGTTCTGCTTCCGATACTCATACGGAGAAGATACTTCAGCTCGTTTGTGCTTATAATGCACAGAAACAGAATATCCTGCTAGATTTGGGCTAAGAAAAGATATTTTTAGGATGTGCGTGGCTGGTCCTGTGGGCTATAGCCCACCCATTTATTCACACATTTTTGGACTGAAAAATTTTCTGCTTCCGATACTCATACGGAGAAGATACTTCAGCTCGTTTGTGCTTATAATGCACAGAAACAGAATATCCTGCTAGATTTGGGCTAAGAAAAGATATTTTTAGGATGTGCGTGGCTGGTCCTGTGGGCTATAGCCCACCCATTTATTCACACATTTTTGGACTCAAAAATTTTCTGCTTCCGATACTCATACGGAGAAGATACTTCAGCTCGTTTGTGCTTATAATGCACAGAAACAGAATATCCTGCTAGAATAGGGCTAAGGAAAGATATTTTTAGGATGTGCGTGGCTGGTCCTGTGGGCTATAGCCCACCCATTTATTCACACATTCTGGGACTGAAAAATGTTCTGCTTCCGATACTCATACGGAGAAGATACTTCAGCTCGTTTGTGCTTATAATGCACAGAAACAGAATATCCTGCCAGATTTGGGCTAAGAAAAGATATTTTTAGGATGTGCGTGGCTGGTCCTGTGGGCTATAGCCCACCCATTTATTCACACATTTTTGGACTGAAAAATTTTCTGCTTCCGATACTCATACGGAGAAGATACTTCAGCTCGTTTGTGCTTATAATGCACAGAAACAGAATATCCTGCTAGATTTGGGCTAAGAAAAGATATTTTTAGGATGTGCGTGGCTGGTCCTGTGGGCTATAGCCCACCCATTTATTCACACATTTTTGGACTGAAAAATTTTCTGCTTCCGATACTCATACGGAGAAGATACTTCAGCCCGTTTGTGCTTATAATGCACAGAAACAGAATATCCTGCTAGAATAGGGCTAAGGAAAGATATTTTTAGGATGTGCGTGGCTGGTCCTGTGGGTTATAGCCCACCCATTTATTCACACATTTTTGGACTGAAAAATTTTCTGCTTCCGATACTCATACGGAGAAGATACTTCAGCTCGTTTGTGCTTATAATGCACAGAAACAGAATATCCTGCTAGATTTGGGCTAAGAAAAGATATTTTTAGGATGTGCGTGGCTGGTCCTGTGGGCTATAGCCCACCCATTTATTCACACATTTTTGGACTGAAAAATTGTTTGCTTCCGATACTCATACGGAGAAGATACTTCAGCTCGTTTGTGCTCATAATGCATAGAAACAGAATATCCTGCTAGATTTGGGCTAAGGAAAGATATTTTTAGGATGTGCGTGGCTGGTTCTGTGGGCTATAGCCCACCCATTTATTCACACATTTTTGGACTGAAAAATTTTCTGCTTCCGATACTCATACGGAGAAGATACTTCAGCTCGTTTGTGCTTATAATGCACAGAAACAGAATATCCTGCTAGATTTGGGCTAAGAAAAGATATTGTTAGGATGTGCGTGGCTGGTCCTGTGGGCTATAGCCCACCCATTTATTCACACATTTTTGGACTGAAAAATTTTCTGCTTCCAATACTCATACGGAGAAGATACTTCAGCTCGTTTGTGCTCATAATGCATAGAAACAGAATATCCTGCTAGATTTGGGCTAAGGAAAGATATTTTTAGGATGTGCGTGGCTGGTTCTGTGGGCTATAGCCCACCCATTTATTCACACATTTTTGGACTGAAAAATTTTCTGCTTCCGATACTCATACGGAGAAGATACTTCAGCTCGTTTGTGCTTATAATGCACAGAAACAGAATATCCTGCTAGATTTGGGCTAAGAAAAGATATTGTTAGGATGTGCGTGGCTGGTCCTGTGGGCTATAGCCCACCCATTTATTCACACATTTTTGGACTGAAAAATTGTTTGCTTCCGATACTCATACGGAGAAGATACTTCAGCTCGTTTGTGCTTATAATGCACAGAAATAGAATATCCTGCTAGAATAGGGCTAAGAGAAGATATTTTTAGGATGTGTGTAGCTCGTCCTGTGGGCTATAGCCCACCCATTTATTCACACATTCTTGGACTCAAAAATTGTTTGCTTCCGATACTCATACGGAGAAGATACTTCAGCTCCTTTGTGCTCATAATGCACAGAAACAGAATATCCTGCTAGATTTGGGCTAAGAAAAGGTGTTTTTGGGATGTGCGTGGCTGGTCCTGTGGGCTATAGCCCACCCATTTATTCACACATTTTTGGACTGAAAAATTTTCTGCTTCCGATGCTCATACGGAGAAGATACTTCAGCTCGTTTGCACTTATAATGCACAGAAACAGAATATCCTGCTAGATTTGGGCTAAGAAAAGATATTTTTAGGATGTGCGTAGCTGGTCCTGTGGGCTATAGCCCACCCATTTATTCACACATTTTTGGACTGAAAAATTTTCTGCTTCCGATACTCATACGGAGAAGATACTTCAGCTCCTTTGTGCTCATAATGCACAGAAACAGAATATCCTGCTAGAATTGGGCTAAGAAAAGATATTTTTAGGATGTGCGTAGCTGGTCCTGTGGGCTATAGCCCACCCATTTATTCACACATTTTTGGACTGAAAAATTTTCTGCTTCCGATACTCATACGGAGAAGATACTTCAGCTCGTTTGCACTTATAATGCACAGAAACAGAATATCCTGCTAGATTTATGCTAAGAAAAGACATTTTTAGGATGTGCGTGGCTGGTCCTGTGGGCTATAGCCCACCCATTTATTCACACATTTTTGGACTGAAACATTTTCTGCTTCCGATACTCATACGGAGAAGATACTTCAGCTCGTTTGCACTTATAATGCACAGAAACAGAATATCCTGCTAGATTTGGGCTAAGAAAAGATATTTTTAGGATGTGCGTGGCTGGTCCTGTGGGCTATAGCCCATTCCTTTATTCACACATTTTTGGACTCAAAAATTTTTTGCTTCCGATACTCATACGGAGAAGATACTTCAGCTCGTTTGCACTTATAATGCACAGAAACAGAATATCCTGCTAGAATAGGGCTAAGAAAAGATGTTTTTAGGATGTGCGTAGCTCGTCCTGTGGGCTATAGCCCACCCATTTATTCACACATTTTTGGACTGAAAAATTTTCTGCTTCCGATACTCATACGAAGAAGATACTTCAGCACGTTTGTGCTTATAATGCACAGAAATAGAATATCCTGCTAGAATAGGGCTAAGAAAAGAAGTTTTTAGGATGTGCGTAGCTCGTCCTGTGGGCTATAGCCCACCCATTTATTCACACATTTTTGGACTGAAAAATTTTCTGCTTCCGATACTCATACGAAGAAGATACTTCAGCACGTTTGTGCTTATAATGCACAGAAACAGAATATCCTGCTAGAATAGGGCTAAGAGAAGATATTTTTAGGATGTGCGTGGCTGGTCCTGTGGGCTATAGCCCACCCATTTATTCACACATTTTTGGACTGAAAAATTTTCTGCTTCCGATACTCATACGGAGAAGATACTTCAGCTCGTCTGTGCTTATAATGCACAGAATCAGAATATCCTGCTAGATTTGGGCTAAGAAAAGGTGTTTTTGGGATGTGCGTGGCTCGTCCTGTGGGCTATAGCCCACCCATTTATTCACACATTTTTGGACTGAAAAATTGTCTGCTTCCGATACTCATACGGAGAAGATACTTCAGCTCGTTTGTGCTCATAATGCACAGAAACAGAATATCCTGCTAGATTTGGGCTAAGAAAAGATGTTTTTAGGATGTGCGTAGCTCGTCCTGTGGGCTATAGCCCACCCATTTATTCACACATTTTTGGACTCAAAAATTTTTTGCTTCCGATACTCATACGGAGAAGATACTTCAGCTCGTTTGCACTTATAATGCACAGAAACAGAATATCCTGCTAGAATAGGGCTAAGAAAAGATGTTTTTAGGATGTGCGTAGCTCGTCCTGTGGGCTATAGCCCACCCATTTATTCACACATTTTTGGACTGAAAAATTTTCTGCTTCCGATACTCATACGAAGAAGATACTTCAGCACGTTTGTGCTTATAATGCACAGAAACAGAATATCCTGCTAGAATAGGGCTAAGAAAAGATGTTTTTAGGATGTGCGTAGCTCGTCCTGTGGGCTATAGCCCACCCATTTATTCACACATTTTTGGACTCAAAAATTTTTTGCTTCCGATACTCATACGGAGAAGATACTTCAGCTCGTTTGTGCTTATAATGCACAGAAATAGAATATCCTGCTAGAATAGGGCTAAGAGAAGATATTTTTAGGATGTGCGTGGCTGGTCCTGTGGGCTATAGCCCACCCATTTATTCACACATTTTTGGACTGAAAAATTTTCTGCTTCCGATACTCATACGAAGAAGATACTTCAGCACGTTTGTGCTTATAATGCACAGAAATAGAATATCCTGCTAGAATAGGGCTAAGAAAAGAAGTTTTTAGGATGTGCGTAGCTCGTCCTGTGGGCTATAGCCCACCCATTTATTCACACATTTTTGGACTGAAAAATTTTTTGCTTCCGATACTCATACGGAGAAGATACTTCAGCTCGTTTGCACTTATAATGCACAGAATCAGAATATCCTGCTAGACTTGGGCTAAGAAAAGGTGTTTTTGGGATGTGCGTGGCTCGTCCTGTGGGCTATAGCCCACCCATTTATTCACACATTTTTGGCCTCAAAAATTGTTTGCTTCCGATACTCATACGGAGAAGATACTTCAGCTCGTTTGCACTTATAATGCACAGAAACAGAATATCCTGCTAGAATAGGGCTAAGAAAAGATGTTTTTAGGATGTGCGTAGCTCGTCCTGTGGGCTATAGTCCACCCATTTATTCACACATTTTTGGACTGAAAAATGTTCTGCTTCCGATACTCATACGGAGAAGATACTTCAGCTCGTTTGCACTTATAATGCACAGAAATAGAATATCCTGCTAGAATAGGGCTAAGAGAAGATATTTTTAGGATGTGCGTGGCTGGTCCTGTGGGCTATAGCCCACCCATTTATTCACACATTTTTGGACTGAAAAATTTTTTGCTTCCGATACTCATACGGAGAAGATACTTCAGCTCGTCTGTGCTTACAATGCACAGAATCAGAATATCCTGCTAGACTTGGGCTAAGAAAAGGTGTTTTTGGGATGTGCGTGGCTCGTCCTGTGGGCTATAGCCCACCCATTTATTCACACATTTTTGGACTGAAAAATTGTGTGCTTCCGATACTCATACGGAGAAGATACTTCAGCTCGTCTGTGCTTATAATGCACAGAAAAAGAATATCCTGCTAGATTTGGGCTAAGAAAAGATATTTTTAGGATGTGCGTGGCTGGTCCTGTGGGCTATACCCCACCCATTTATTCACACATTTTTGGACTCAAAAATTTTTTGCTTCCGATACTCATACGGAGAAGATACTTCAGCTCGTTTGCACTTATAATGCACAGAATCAGAATATCCTGCTAGACTTGGGCTAAGAAAAGGTGTTTTTGGGATGTGCGTGGCTCGTCCTGTGGGCTATAGCCCACCCATTTATTCACACATTTTTGGCCTCAAAAATTGTTTGCTTCCGATACTCATACGGAGAAGATACTTCAGCTCGTTTGCACTTATAATGCACAGAAACAGAATATCCTGCTAGAATAGGGCTAAGAAAAGATGTTTTTAGGATGTGCGTAGCTCGTCCTGTGGGCTATAGTCCACCCATTTATTCACACATTTTTGGACTGAAAAATGTTCTGCTTCCGATACTCATACGGAGAAGATACTTCAGCTCGTTTGCACTTATAATGCACAGAAATAGAATATCCTGCTAGAATAGGGCTAAGAGAAGATATTTTTAGGATGTGCGTGGCTGGTCCTGTGGGCTATAGCCCACCCATTTATTCACACATTTTTGGATTCAAAAATTTTTTGCTTCCGATACTCATACGGAGAAGATACGTCAGCTCGTTTGTGCTTATAATGCACAGAAATAGAATATCCTGCTAGAATAGGGCTAAGAGAAGATATTTTTAGGATGTGCGTAGCTCGTCCTGTGGGCTATAGCCCACCCATTTATTCACACATTTTTGGACTGAAAAATTTTCTGCTTCCGATACTCATACGGAGAAGATACTTCAGCTCGTTTGCACTTATAATGCACAGAAACAGAATATCCTGCTAGATTTGGGCTAAGAAAAGGTGTTTTTGGGATGTGCGTGGCTCGTCCTGTGGGCTATAGCCCACCCATTTATTCACACATTTTTGGACTGAAAAATTGTGTGCTTCCGATACTCATACGGAGAAGATACTTCAGCTCGTTTGCACTTATAATGCACAGAATCAGAATATCCTGCTAAACTTGGGCTAAGAAAAGGTGTTTTTGGGATGTGCGTGGCTCGTCCTGTGGGCTATAGCCCACCCATTTATTCACACATTTTTGGACTGAAAAATTGTCTGCTTCCGATACTCATACGGAGAAGATACTTCAGCTCGTTTGTGCTTATAATGCACAGAAATAGAATATCCTGCTAGAATAGGGTTAAGAGAAGATATTTTTAGGATGTGCGTGGCTGGTCCTGTGGGCTATAGCCCACCCATTTATTCACACATTTTTGGACTGAAAAATTGTCTGCTTCCGATACTCATACGGAGAAGATACTTCAGCTCGATTGCACTTATAATGCACAGAATCAGAATATCCTGCTAGACTTGGGCTAAGAAAATGTGTTTTTGGGATGTGCGTGGCTCGTCCTGTGGGCTATAGCCCACCCATTTATTCACACATTTTTGGACTGAAAAATTGTCTGCTTCCGATACTCATACGGAGAAGATACTTCAGCTCGATTGCACTTATAATGCACAGAATCAGAATATCCTGCTAGACTTGGGCTAAGAAAAGGTGTTTTTGGGATGTGCGTGGCTCGTCCTGTGGGCTATAGCCCACCCATTTATTCACACATTTTTGGACTCAAAAATTTTTTGCTCCCGATACTCATACGGAGAAGATACTTGAGCTCGTTTGTGCTTATAATGCACAGAAACAGAATATCCTGCTAGATTTGGGCTAAGAAAAGGTGTTTTTGGGATGTGCGTGGCTCGTCCTGTGGGCTATAGCCCACCCATTTATTCACACATTTTTGTACTGAAAAATTTTCTGGTTCCGATACTCATACGGAGAAGATACTTCAGCTCGTTTGCACTTATAATGCACAGAATCAGAATATCCTGCTAGACTTGGGCTAAGAAAAGGTGTTTTTGGGATGTGCGTGGCTCGTCCTGTGGGCTATAGCCCATCCATTTATTCATACATTTTTGGACTGAAAAATTGTCTGCTTCCGATACTCATACGGAGAAGATACTTCAGCTCGTCTGTGCTTATAATGCACAGAAACAGAATATCCTGCTAGATTTGGGCTAAGAAAAGGTGTTTTTGGGATGTGCGTGGCTCGTCCTGTGGGCTATAGCCCACCCATTTATTCACACATTTTTGGACTGAAAAATTTTCTGGTTCCGATACTCATACGGAGAAGATACTTCAGCTCGTTTGCACTTATAATGCACAGAATCAGAATATCCTGCTAGACTTGGGCTAAGAAAAGGTGTTTTTGGGATGTGCGTGGCTCGTCCTGTGGGCTATAGCCCACCCATTTATTCACACATTTTTGGACTGAAAAATTTTTTGCTTCCGATACTCATACGGAGAAGATACTTCAGCTCGTTTGTGCTCATAATGCACAGAAACAGAATATCCTGCTAGATTTGGGCTAAGAAAAGATATTTTTAGGATGTGCGTGGCTGGTCCTGTGGGCTATAGCCCATCCATTTATTCATACATTTTTGGACTGAAAAATTGTCTGCTTCCGATACTCATACGGAGAAGATACTTCAGCTCGTTTGTGCTCATAATGCACAGAAACAGAATATCCTGCTAGATTTGGGCTAAGAAAAGATATTTTTAGGATGTGCGTGGCTGGTCCTGTGGGCTATAGCCCATCCATTTATTCATACATTTTTGGACTGAAAAATTGTCTGCTTCCGATACTCATACGGAGAAGATACTTCAGCTCGTCTGTGCTTATAATGCACAGAAACAGAATATCCTGCTAGATTTGGGCTAAGAAAAGATATTTTTAGGATGTGCGTGGCTGGTCCTGTGGGCTATAGCCCATCCATTTATTCATACATTTTTGGACTGAAAAATTGTCTGCTTCCGATACTCATACGGAGAAGATACTTCAGCTCGTTTGTGCTCATAATGCACAGAAACAGAATATCCTGCTAGATTTGGGCTAAGAAAAGGTGTTTTTGGGATGTGCGTGGCTCGTCCTGTGGGCTATAGCCCACCCATTTATTCACACATTTTTGGACTGAAAAATTTTGTGGTTCCGATACTCATACGGAGAAGATACTTCAGCTCGTTTGCACTTATAATGCACAGAAACAGAATATCCTGCTAGATTTGGGCTAAGAAAAGGTGTTTTTGGGATGTGCGTGGCTCGTCCTGTGGGCTATAGCCCACCCATTTATTCACACATTTTTGTACTGAAAAATTTTCTGGTTCCGATACTCATACGGAGAAGATACTTCAGCTCGTTTGCACTTATAATGCACAGAATCAGAATATCCTGCTAGACTTGGGCTAAGAAAAGGTGTTTTTGGGATGTGCGTGGCTCGTCCTGTGGGCTATAGCCCATCCATTTATTCATACATTTTTGGACTGAAAAATTGTCTGCTTCCGATACTCATACGGAGAAGATACTTCAGCTCGTCTGTGCTTATAATGCACAGAAACAGAATATCCTGCTAGATTTGGGCTAAGAAAAGGTGTTTTTGGGATGTGCGTGGCTCGTCCTGTGGGCTATAGCCCACCCATTTATTCACACATTTTTGGACTGAAAAATTTTCTGGTTCCGATACTCATACGGAGAAGATACTTCAGCTCGTTTGCACTTATAATGCACAGAATCAGAATATCCTGCTAGACTTGGGCTAAGAAAAGGTGTTTTTGGGATGTGCGTGGCTCGTCCTGTGGGCTATAGCCCACCCATTTATTCACACATTTTTGGACTGAAAAATTTTTTGCTTCCGATACTCATACGGAGAAGATACTTCAGCTCGTTTGTGCTCATAATGCACAGAAACAGAATATCCTGCTAGATTTGGGCTAAGAAAAGATATTTTTAGGATGTGCGTGGCTGGTCCTGTGGGCTATAGCCCATCCATTTATTCATACATTTTTGGACTGAAAAATTGTCTGCTTCCGATACTCATACGGAGAAGATACTTCAGCTCGTTTGTGCTCATAATGCACAGAAACAGAATATCCTGCTAGATTTGGGCTAAGAAAAGATATTTTTAGGATGTGCGTGGCTGGTCCTGTGGGCTATAGCCCATCCATTTATTCATACATTTTTGGACTGAAAAATTGTCTGCTTCCGATACTCATACGGAGAAGATACTTCAGCTCGTCTGTGCTTATAATGCACAGAAACAGAATATCCTGCTAGATTTGGGCTAAGAAAAGATATTTTTAGGATGTGCGTGGCTGGTCCTGTGGGCTATAGCCCATCCATTTATTCATACATTTTTGGACTGAAAAATTGTCTGCTTCCGATACTCATACGGAGAAGATACTTCAGCTCGTTTGTGCTCATAATGCACAGAAACAGAATATCCTGCTAGAATAGGGCTAAGAGAAGATATTTTTAGGATGTGCGTGGCTGGTCCTGTGGGCTATAGCCCACCCACTTATTCACACATTTTTTGACTGAAAAATTTTCTGCTTCCGATACTCATACGAAGAAGATACTTCAGCTCGTCTGTGCTTATAATGCACAGAAACAGAATATCCTGCTAGAATAGGGCTAAGAGAAGATATTTTTAGGATGTGCGTGGCTGGTCCTGTGGGCTATAGCCCACCCATTTATTCACACATTTTTGGACTGAAAAATTGTCTGCTTCCGATACTCATACGGAGAAGATACTTCAGCACGTTTGTGCTTATAATGCACAGAAATAGAATATCCTGCTAGAATAGGGCTAAGAGAAGATATTTTTAGGATGTGCGTGGCTGGTCCTGTGGGCTATAGCCCACCCATTTATTCACACATTTTTGGACTGAAAAATTGTCTGCTTCCGATACTCATACGGAGAAGATACTTCAGCACGTTTGTGCTTATAATGCACAGAAATAGAATATCCTGCTAGAATAGGGCTAAGAGAAGATATTTTTAGGATGTGCGTGGCTGGTCCTGTGGGCTATAGCCCACCCATTTATTCACACATTTTTGGACTGAAAAATTGTCTGCTTCCGATACTCATACGGAGAAGATACTTCAGCACGTTTGTGCTTATAATGCACAGAAATAGAATATCCTGCTAGAATAGGGCTAAGAGAAGATATTTTTAGGATGTGCGTGGCTGGTCCTGTGGGCTATAGCCCACCCATTTATTCACACATTTTTGGACTGAAAAATTGTCTGCTTCCGATACTCATACGGAGAAGATACTTCAGCACGTTTGTGCTTATAATGCACAGAAATAGAATATCCTGCTAGAATAGGGCTAAGAGAAGATATTTTTAGGATGTGCGTGGCTGGTCCTGTGGGCTATTGCCAACCCATTTATTCACACATTTTTGGACTGAAAAATTTTCTGCTTCCGATACTCATACGGAGAAGATACTTCAGCACGTTTGTGCTTATAATGCACAGAAATAGAATATCCTGCTAGAATAGGGCTAAGAGAAGATATTTTTAGGATGTGCGTGGCTGGTCCTGTGGGCTATAGCCCACCCATTTATTCACACATTTTTGGACAGAAAAATTTTCTGCTTCCGATACACATACGGAGAAGAAACTTCAGCTCGTTTGTGCTCATAATGCACAGAAACAGAATATCCTGCTAGATTTGGGCTAAGAAAAGATATTTTTAGGATGTGCGTGGCTGGTCCTGTGGGCTATAGCCCACCCATTTATTCACACATTTTTGGACAGAAAAATTTTCTGCTTCCGATACACATACGGAGAAGAAACTTCAGCTCGTTTGTGCTCATAATGCACAGAAACAGAATATCCTGCTAGAATAGGGCTAAGAGAAGATATTTTTAGGATGTGCGTGGCTCGTCCTGTGGGCTATAGCCCACCCATTTATTCACACATTTTTGGACTGAAAAATTTTCTGGTTCCGATACTCATACGGAGAAGATACTTCAGCACGTTTGTGCTTATAATGCACAGAAATAGAATATCCTGCTAGAATAGGGCTAAGAGAAGATATTTTTAGGATGTGCGTGGCTGGTCCTGTGGGCTATAGCCCACCCATTTATTCACACATTTTTGGACTGAAAAATTTTCTGCTTCCGATACTCATACGGAGAAGATACTTCAGCTCGTCTGTGCTTATAATGCACAGAAACAGAATATCCTGCTAGATTTGGGCTAAGAGAAGATATTTTTAGGATGTGCGTGGCTGGTCCTGTGGGCTATAGCCCACCCATTTATTCACACATTTTTGGACTGAAAAATTGTCTGCTTCCGATACTCATACGGAGAAGATACTTCAGCTCGTTTGTGCTCATAATGCACAGAAACAGAATATCCTGCTAGAATAGGGCTAAGAAAAGATATTTTTAGGATGTGCGTGGCTGGTCCTGTGGGCTATAGCCCACCCATTTATTCACACATTTTTGGACTGAAAAATTGTCTGCTTCCGATACTCATACGGAGAAGATACTTCAGCTCGTTTGTGCTCATAATGCACAGAAACAGAATATCCTGCTAGAATAGGGCTAAGAAAAGATATTTTTAGGATGTGCGTAGCTGGTCCTGTGGGCTATAGCTCACCCATTTATTCACACATTTTTGGACTAAAAAATTGTCTGCTTCCAACACTCATACGGAGGAGATACTTCAGCACGTTTGTGCTTATACTGCACAGAAATAGAATATCCTGCTAGAATAGGGCTAAGAGAAGATATTTTTAGGATGTGCGTGGCTGGTCCTGTGGGCTATAGCCCACCCATTTATTCACACATTTTTGGACTGAAAAATTGTCTGCTTCCGATACTCATACGGAGAAGATACTTCAGCACGTTTGTGCTTATAATGCACAGAAATAGAATATCCTGCTAGAATAGGGCTAAGAGAAGATATTTTTAGGATGTGCGTGGCTGGTCCTGTGGGCTATAGCCCACCCATTTATTCACACATTTTTGGACTGAAAAATTGTCTGCTTCCGATACTCATACGGAGAAGATACTTCAGCACGTTTGTGCTTATAATGCACAGAAATAGAATATCCTGCTAGAATAGGGCTAAGAGAAGATATTTTTAGGATGTGCGTGGCTGGTCCTGTGGGCTATTGCCAACCCATTTATTCACACATTTTTGGACTGAAAAATTTTCTGCTTCCGATACTCATACGGAGAAGATACTTCAGCACGTTTGTGCTTATATTGCACAGAAATAGAATATCCTGCTAGAATAGGGCTAAGAGAAGATATTTTTAGGATGTGCGTGGCTGGTCCTGTGGGCTATAGCCCACCCATTTATTCACACATTTTTGGACAGAAAAATTTTCTGCTTCCGATACACATACGGAGAAGAAACTTCAGCTCGTTTGTGCTCATAATGCACAGAAACAGAATATCCTGCTAGATTTGGGCTAAGAAAAGATATTTTTAGGATGTGCGTGGCTGGTCCTGTGGGCTATAGCCCACCCATTTATTCACACATTTTTGGACAGAAAAATTTTCTGCTTCCGATACACATACGGAGAAGAAACTTCAGCTCGTTTGTGCTCATAATGCACAGAAACAGAATATCCTGCTAGATTTGGGCTAAGAAAAGATATTTTTAGGATGTGCGTGGCTGGTCCTGTGGGCTATAGCCAACCCATTTATTCACACATTTTTGGACTGAAAAATTTCCTGCTTCCGATACTCATACGGAGAAGATACTTCAGCTCGTTTGTGCTTATAATGCACAGATACAGAATATCCTGCTAGATTTGGGCTAAGAAAAGATATTTTTAGGATGTGCGTGGCTGGTCCTGTGGGCTATAAGCCCACCCATTTATTCACACATTTTTGGACTGAAAAATTTCCTGCTTCAGATACTCATACGGAGAAGATACTTCAGCTCGTTTGTGCTCATAATGCACAGAAACAGAATATAGTGCTAGAATTGGGCTAAGAAAAGATATTTTTAGGATGTGCGTAGCTGGTCCTGTGGGCTATAGACCACCCATTTATTCACACATTTTTGGACTGAAAAATTTCCTGCTTCAGATACTCATACGGAGAAGATACTTCAGCTCGTTTGTGCTTATAATGCACAGAAACAGAATATCCTGCTAGATTTGGGCTAAGAAAAGATATTTTTAGGATGTGCGTGGCTGGTCCTGTGGGCTATAAGCCCACCCATTTATTCACACATTTTTGGACTGAAAAATTTTCTGCTTCCGATACTCATACGGAGAAGATACTTCAGGTCGTTTGTGCTCATAATGCACAGAAACAGAATATCCTGCTAGATTTGGGCTAAGAAAAGATATTTTTAGGATGTGCGTGGCTGGTCCTGTGGGCTATAGCCCACCCATTTATTCACACATTTTTGGACTGAAAAATTGTCTGCTTCCGATACTCATACGGAGAAGATACTTCAGCACGTTTGTGCTTATAATGCACAGAAATAGAATATCCTGCTAGAATAGGGCTAAGAGAAGATATTTTTAGGATGTGCGTGGCTGGTCCTGTGGGCTATTGCCAACCCATTTATTCACACATTTTTGGACTGAAAAATTTTCTGCTTCCGATACTCATACGGAGAAGATACTTCAGCACGTTTGTGCTTATAATGCACAGAAATAGAATATCCTGCTAGAATAGGGCTAAGAGAAGATATTTTTAGGATGTGCGTGGCTGGTCCTGTGGGCTATAGCCTACCCATTTATTGACACATTTTTGGACAGAAAAATTTTCTGCTTCCGATACACATACGGAGAAGAAACTTCAGCTCGTTTGTGCTCATAATGCACAGAAACAGAATATCCTGCTAGATTTGGGCTAAGAAAAGATATTTTTAGGATGTGCGTGGCTGGTCCTGTGGGCTATAAGCCCACCCATTTATTCACACATTTTTGGACTGAAAAATTTTCTGCTTCCGATACTCATACGGAGAAGTCACTTCAGGTCGTTTGTGCTCATAATGCACAGAAACAGAATATCCTGCTAGATTTGGGCTAAGAAAAGATATTTTTAGGATGTGCGTGGCTGGTCCTGTGGGCTATAAGCCCACCCATTTATTCACACATTTTTGGACTGAAAAATTTCCTGCTTCAGATACTCATACGGAGAAGATACTTCAGCTCGTTTGTGCTCATAATGCACAGAAACAGAATATACTGCTAGAATTGGGCTAAGAAAAGATATTTTTAGGATGTGCGTGGCTGGTCCTGTGGGCTATAGCCCACCCATTTATTCACACATTTTTGGACAGAAAAATTTCCTGCTTCCGATACTCATACGGAGAAGATACTTCAGCTCGTTTGTGCTTATAATGCACAGAAACAGAATATCCTGCTAGATTTGGGCTAAGAAAAGATATTTTTAGGATGTGCGTGGCTGGTCCTGTGGGCTATAGCCCACCCATTTATTCACACATTTTTGGACAGAAAAATTTTCTGCTTCCGATACACATACGGAGAAGAAACTTCAGCTCGTTTGTGCTCATAATGCACAGAAACAGAATATCCTGCTAGATTTGGGCTAAGAAAAGATATTTTTAGGATGTGCGTGGCTGGTCCTGTGGGCTATAGCCAACCCATTTATTCACACATTTTTGGACTGAAAAATTTCCTGCTTCCGATACTCATACGGAGAAGATACTTCAGCTCGTTTGTGCTTATAATGCACAGAAACAGAATATCCTGCTAGATTTGGGCTAAGAAAAGATATTTTTAGGATGTGCGTGGCTGGTCCTGTGGGCTATAGCCCACCCATTTATTCACACATTTTTGGACTGAAAAATTGTCTGCTTCCGATACTCATACGGAGAAGATACTTCAGCACGTTTGTGCTTATAATGCACAGAAATAGAATATCCTGCTAGAATAGGGCTAAGAGAAGATATTTTTAGGATGTGCGTGGCTGGTCCTGTGGGCTATTGCCAACCCATTTATTCACACATTTTTGGACTGAAAAATTTTCTGCTTCCGATACTCATACGGAGAAGATACTTCAGCACGTTTGTGCTTATAATGCACAGAAATAGAATATCCTGCTAGAATAGGGCTAAGAGAAGATATTTTTAGGATGTGCGTGGCTGGTCCTGTGGGCTATAGCCTACCCATTTATTGACACATTTTTGGACAGAAAAATTTTCTGCTTCCGATACACATACGGAGAAGAAACTTCAGCTCGTTTGTGCTCATAATGCACAGAAACAGAATATCCTGCTAGATTTGGGCTAAGAAAAGATATTTTTAGGATGTGCGTGGCTGGTCCTGTGGGCTATAAGCCCACCCATTTATTCACACATTTTTGGACTGAAAAATTTTCTGCTTCCGATACTCATACGGAGAAGTCACTTCAGGTCGTTTGTGCTCATAATGCACAGAAACAGAATATCCTGCTAGATTTGGGCTAAGAAAAGATATTTTTAGGATGTGCGTGGCTGGTCCTGTGGGCTATAAGCCCACCCATTTATTCACACATTTTTGGACTGAAAAATTTCCTGCTTCAGATACTCATACGGAGAAGATACTTCAGCTCGTTTGTGCTCATAATGCACAGAAACAGAATATACTGCTAGAATTGGGCTAAGAAAAGATATTTTTAGGATGTGCGTGGCTGGTCCTGTGGGCTATAGCCCACCCATTTATTCACACATTTTTGGACAGAAAAATTTCCTGCTTCCGATACTCATACGGAGAAGATACTTCAGCTCGTTTGTGCTTATAATGCACAGAAACAGAATATCCTGCTAGATTTGGGCTAAGAAAAGATATTTTTAGGATGTGCGTGGCTGGTCCTGTGGGCTATAGCCCACCCATTTATTCACACATTTTTGGACAGAAAAATTTTCTGCTTCCGATACACATACGGAGAAGAAACTTCAGCTCGTTTGTGCTCATAATGCACAGAAACAGAATATCCTGCTAGATTTGGGCTAAGAAAAGATATTTTTAGGATGTGCGTGGCTGGTCCTGTGGGCTATAGCCAACCCATTTATTCACACATTTTTGGACTGAAAAATTTCCTGCTTCCGATACTCATACGGAGAAGATACTTCAGCTCGTTTGTGCTTATAATGCACAGAAACAGAATATCCTGCTAGATTTGGGCTAAGAGAAGATATTTTTAGGATGTGCGTGGCTGGTCGTGTGGGCTATAGCCCACCCATTTATTCACACATTTTTGGACTGAAAAATTTTCTGCTTCCGATACTCATACGGAGAAGATACTTCAGCTCGTTTGTGCTCATAATGCACAGAAACAGAATATCCTGCTAGATTTGGGCTAAGAAAAGATATTTTTAGGATGTGCGTGGCTGGTCGTGTGGGCTATAGCCCACCCATTTATTCACACATTTTTGGACTGAAAAATTTTCTGCTTCCGATACTCATACGGAGAAGATACTTCAGCTCGTTTGTGCTCATAATGCACAGAAACAGAATATCCTGCTAGATTTGGGCTAAGAAAAGATATTTTTAGGATGTGCGTGGCTGGTCCTGTGGGCTATAGCCCACCCATTTATTCACACATTTTTGGACAGAAAAATTTTCTGCTTCCGATACACATACGGAGAAGAAACTTCAGCTCGTTTGTGCTCATAATGCACAGAAACAGAATATCCTGCTAGATTTGGGCTAAGAAAAGATATTTTTAGGATGTGCGTGGCTGGTCCTGTGGGCTATAGCCCACCCATTTATTCACACATTTTTGGACTGAAAAATTTTCTGCTTCCGATACTCATACGGAGAAGATACTTCAGCTCGTTTGCACTTATAATGCACAGAAACAGAATATCCTGCTAGATTTGGGCTAAGAAAAGATGATTTAGGATGTGCGTAGCTCGTCCTGTGGGCTATAGCCCACCCATTTATTCACACATTTTTGGACTGAAAAATTGTTTGCTTCCGATACTCATACGGAGAAGATACTTCAGCTCGTTTGTGCTTATAATGCACAGAAACAGACTATCCTGCTAGATTTGGGCTAAGAAAAGATATTTTTAGGATGTGCGTGGCTGGTCCTGTGGGCTATAGCCCACCCATTTATTCACACATTTTTGGACCGAAAAATGTTCTGCTTCCAACACTCATCCGGAGGAGATACTTCAGTTCATTTGTGCTTATAATGCACAGAAACAGAATATCCTACTAGAACTGGGCTAAGAAAAGATATTTTTAGGATGTGCGTAGCTGGTCCTGTGGGCTATAGCCCACCCATTTATTCACACATTTTTGGACCGAAAAATGTTCTGCTTCCAACACTCATCCGGAGGAGATACTTCAGTTCATTTGTGCTTATAATGCACAGAAACAGAATATCCTACTAGAACTGGGCTAAGAAAAGACATTTTGGGGATGTGCGTAGCTGATCCTGTGGGCTATAGCCCACCCATTTATTCACACATTTTTGGACTGAAAAATTTTCTGCTTCCGATACTCATACGGAGAAGATACTTCAGCTCGTCTGTGCTTATAATGCACAGAAACAGAATATCCTACTAGATTTGGGCTAAGAAAAGATATTTTTAGGATGTGCGTAGCTGATCCTGTGGGCTATAGCCCACACATTTATTCACACATTTTTGACTGAAAAATTTTCTGCTTCCGATACTCATACGGAGAAGATATTTCAGCTCGTTTGTGCTCATAATGCACAGAAACAGAATATCCTGCTAGAATTGGGCTAAGATAAGATATTTTTAGGATGTGCGTGGCTGGTCCTGTGGGCTATAGCCCATCCATTTATTCACACATTTTTGGACTGAAAAATTTTCTGCTTCCGATACTCATACGGAGAAGATATTTCAGCTCGTTTGTGCTCATAATGCACAGAAACAGAATATCCTGCTAGAATTGGGCTAAGATAAGATATTTTTAGGATGTGCGTGGCTGGTCCTGTGGGCTATAGCCCATCCATTTATTCACACATTTTTGGACTGAAAAATTTTCTGCTTCCGATACTCATACGGAGAAGATACTTCAGCTCGTTTGTGCTCATAATGCACAGAAACAGAATATCCTGCTAGATTTGGGCTAAGAGGAGATATTTTTAGGATGTGCGTGGCTGGTCCTGTGGGCTATAGCCCACCCATTTATTCACACATATTTGGACTGAAAAATTGTTTGCTTCCGATACTCATACGGAGAAGATACTTCAGCTCGATTGCACTTATAATGCACAGAAACAGAATATCCTGCTAGATTTGGGCTAAGAAAAGATGATTTAGGATGTGCGTAGCTCGTCCTGTGGGCTATAGCCCACCCATTTATTCACACATTTTTGGACTGAAAAATTTTCTGCTTCCGATACTCATACGGAGAAGATACTTCAGCTCGTCTGTGCTTATAATGCACAGAAACAGAATATCCTGCTAGAATTGGGCTAAGATAAGATATTTTTAGGATGTGCGTGGCTGGTCCTGTGGGCTATAGCCCATCCATTTATTCACACATTTTTGGACTGAAAAATTGTCTGCTTCCGATACTCATACGGAGAAGATACTTCAGCTCGATTGCACTTATAATGCACAGAAACAGAATATCCTGCTAGATTTGGGCTAAGAAAAGATGATTTAGGATGTGCGTAGCTCGTCCTGTGGGCTATAGCCCACCCATTTATTCACACATTTTTGGACTGAAAAATTGTCTGCTTCCGATACTCATACGGGGAAGATACTTCACCTCGTTTGTGCTCATAATGCACAGAAACAGAATATCCTACTAGATTTGGGCTAAGATAAGATATTTTTAGGATGTGCGTAGCTGGTCCTGTGGGCTATAGCCCACCCATTTATTCACACATTTTTGGACTGAAAAATTGTCTGCTTCCGATACTCATACGGGGAAGATACTTCACCTCGTTTGTGCTCATAATGCACAGAAACAGAATATCCTACTAGATTTGGGCTAAGATAAGATATTTTTAGGATGTGCGTAGCTCGTCCTGTGGGCTATAGCCCACCCATTTATTCACACATTTTTGGACTGAAAAATTGTCTGCTTCCGATACTCATACGGAGAAGATACTTCAGCTCGTCTGTGCTTATAATGCACAGAAACAGAATATCCTATTAGATTTGGGCTAAGAAAAGATGATTTAGGATGTGCGTAGCTCGTCCTGTGGGCTATAGCCCACCCATTTATTCACACATTTTTGGACTGAAAAATTGTTTGCTTCCGATACTCATACGGAGAAGATACTTCAGCTCGTTTGCACTTATAATGCACAGAAACAGAATATCCTGCTAGATTTGGGCTAAGAAAAGATGATTTAGGATGTGCGTGGCTGGTCCTGTGGGCTATAGCCCACCCATTTATTCACACATTTTTGGACTGAAAAATTTTCTGCTTCCGATACTCATACGGAGAAGATACTTCAGCACGTTTGTGCTTATAATGCACAGAAATAGAATATCCTGCTAGAATAGGGCTAAGAAAAGATATTTTTAGGATGTGCGTGGCTGGTCCTGTGGGCTATAGCCCATCCATTTATTCACACATTTTTGGACTGAAAAATTGTCTGCTTCCGATACTCATACGGGGAAGATACTTCACCTCGTTTGTGCTCATAATGCACAGAAACAGAATATCCTACTAGATTTGGGCTAAGATAAGATATTTTTAGGATGTGCGTGGCTGGTCCTGTGGGCTATAGCCCACCCATTTATTCACACATTTTTGGACTGAAAAATTGTTTGCTTCCGATACTCATACGGAGAAGATACTTCAGCTCGTTTGCACTTATAATGCACAGAAACAGAATATCCTGCTAGATTTGGGCTAAGAAAAGATGATTTAGGATGTGCGTGGCTGGTCCTGTGGGCTATAGCCCACCCATTTATTCACACATTTTTGGACTGAAAAATTTTCTGCTTCCGATACTCATACGGAGAAGATACTTCAGCTCGTTTGTGCTTATAATGCACAGAAACAGAATATCCTTTGGGCTATAGCCCACAGGACCAGCCACGCACATCCTAAAAATATCTTTTCTTAGCCCAATTCTAGCAGGATATTCTGTTTCTGTGCATTGTAAGCACAAACGAGCTGAAGTATCTCCTCCGTATGAGTATTGGAAGCAGAAAATTTTTCAGTCCAAAAATGTGAAAAAATTGGTTACACATACGCCACCGTACCAGCTACGCATATCCTTAAAATATCTTTTCTTAGCCCAATTCTAGCAGGATATTCTGTTTCTGTGCATTACAAGCACAAATGGACTGAAGTATCTTCTCCGTATGAGTGTTGGAAGCAGAACATTTTTCAGTCCAAAAATGTGTGAATAAATGGGTGGGCTATAGCCCACAGGACGAGCCACGCACATCCTAAAAATATCTTTTCTTAGCCCAATTCTAGCAGGATATTCTGTTTCTGTGCATTATGAGCACAAACGAGCTGAAGTATCTTCTCCGTATGAGTATCGGAAGCAGACAATTTTTCAGTCCAAAAATGTGTGAATAAATGGGTGGGCTATAGCCCACAGGACCAGCCACGCACATCCTAAATCATCTTTTCTTAGCCCAAATCTAGCAGGATATTCTGTTTCTGTGCATTATAAGTGCAAACGAGCTGAAGTATCTTCTCCGTATGAGTATCGGAAGCAAACAATTTTTCAGTCCAAAAATGTGTGAATAAATGGGTGGGCTATAGCCCACAGGACCAGCCACGCACATCCTAAAAATATATGTTCTTAGCCCAAATCTAGCAGGATATTCTGTTTCTGTGCATTATGAGCACAAACGAGCTGAAGTATCTTCTCCGTATGAGTATCGGAAGCAGAAAATTTTTCAGCCCAAAAATGTGTGAATAAATAAGTGGGCTATAGCCCACAGGACCAGATACGCACATCCTAAAAATATCTTTTCTTAGCCCTATTCTAGCAGGATATTCTGTTTCTGTGCATTATAAGTGCAAACGAGCTGAAGTATCTTCTCCGTATGAGTATCGGAAGCAAACAATTTTTCAGTCCAAAAATGTGTGAATAAATGGGTGGGCTATAGCCCACAGGACCAGCTACGCACATCCTAAAAATATCTTTTCTTAGCCCAATTCTAGCAGGATATTCTGTTTCTGTGCATTATGAGCACAAACGAGCTGAAGTATCTTCTCCGTATGAGTATCGGAAGCAGAAAATTTTTCAGTCCAAAAATGTGTGAATAAATGGGTGGGCTATAGCCCACAGGACCAGCCACGCACATCCTAAAAATATCTTTCCTTAGCCCTATTCTAGCAGGATATTCTGTTTCTGTGCATTATAAGTGCAAACGAGCTGAAGTATCTTCTCCGTATGAGTATTGGAAGCAGAAAATTTTTCAGTCCAAAAATGTGAAAAAACTGGTTACACATACGCCACCGTACCAGCTACGCATATCCTGAAAATATCTTTCCTTAGCCCTATTCTAGCAGGATATTCTGTTTCTGTGCATTATAAGTGCAAACGAGCTGAAGTATCTTCTCCGTATGAGTATTGGAAGCAGAAAATTTTTCAGTCCAAAAATGTGAAAAAATTGGTTACACATACGCCACCGTAAAAGCTACGCATATCCTAAAAATATCTTTTCTTAGCCCAATTCTAGCAGGATATTCTGTTTCTGTGCATTATAAGCACAAACGAGCTGAAGTATCTTCTCCGTATGAGTATCGGAAGCAAACAATTTTTCAGTTAAAAAATGTGTGAATAAATGGGTGGGCTATACCCACAGGACCAGCCACGCACATCCTAAAAATATATGTTCTTAGCCCAAATCTAGCAGGATATTCTGTTTCTGTGCATTATGAGCACAAACGAGCTGAAGTATCTTCTCCGTATGAGTATCGGAAGCAGAAAATTTTTCAGTCCAAAAATGTGTGAATAAATGGGTGGGCTATAGCCCACAGGACCAGCTACGCAAATCCTAAAAATATATGTTCTTAGCCCAAATCTAGCAGGATATTCTGTTTCTGTGCATTATGAGCACAAACGAGCTGAAGTATCTTCTCCGTATGAGTATCGGAAGCAAACAATTTTTCAGTCCAAAAATGTGTGTGCACATCCTAAAAATATCTTTTCTTAGCCCTATTCTAGCAGGATATTCTGTTTCTGTGCATTATAAGTGCAAACGAGCTGAAGTATCTTCTCCGTATGAGTATCGGAAGCAAACAATTTTTCAGTCCAAAAATGTGTGAATAAATGGGTGGGCTATAGCCCACAGGACCAGCTACGCACATCCTAAAAATATCTTTTCTTAGCCCAATTCTAGCAGGATATTCTGTTTCTGTGCATTATGAGCACAAACGAGCTGAAGTATCTTCTCCGTATGAGTATCGGAAGCAAAAATGTGTGAATAAATGGGTGGGCTATAGCCCACAGGACCAGCCACGCACATCCTAAAAATATCTTTCCTTAGCCCTATTCTAGCAGGATATTCTGTTTCTGTGCATTATAAGTGCAAACGAGCTGAAGTATCTTCTCCGTATGAGTATTGGAAGCAGAAAATTTTTCAGTCCAAAAATGTGAAAAAACTGGTTACACATACGCCACCGTACCAGCTACGCATATCCTTAAAATATCTTTTCTTAGCCCAATTCTAGCAGGATATTCTGTTTCTGTGCATTATAAGCACAAACGAGCTGAAGTATCTTCTCCGTATGAGTATTGGAAGCAGAAAATTTTTCAGTCCAAAAATGTGAAAAAAATTGGTTACACATACGCCACCGTACCAGCTACGCATATCCTAAAAATATCTTTTCTAAGCCCAATTCTAGCAGGATATTCTATTTCTGTGCATTATAAGCACAAACGAGCTGAAGTATCTTCTCCGTATGAGTATCGGAAGCAAACAATTTTTCAGTCCAAAAATGTGTGAATAAATGGGTGGGCTATAGCCCACAGGACCAGCCACGCACATCCTAAAAATATCTTTTCTTAGCCCAAATCTAGCAGGATATTCTGTTTCTGTGCATTATAAGCACAAACGAGCTGAAGTATCTTCTCCGTATGAGTATCTGAAGCAGGAAATTTTTCAGTCCAAAAATGTGTGAATAAATGGGTGGTCTATAGCCCACAGGACCAGCTACGCACATCCTAAAAATATCTTTTCTTAGCCCAATTCTAGCAGTATATTCTGTTTCTGTGCATTATGAGCACAAAGGAGCTGAAGTATCTTCTCCGTATGAGTATCGGAAGCAGAAAATTTTTCAGTCCAAAAATGTGTGAATAAATAAGTGGGCTATAGCCCACAGGACCAGCCACGCACATCCTAAAAATATCTTTTCTTAGCCCTATTCTAGCAGGATATTCTGTTTCTGTGCATTATGAGCACAAACGAGCTGAAGTATCTTCTCCGTATGAGTATCGGAAGCAAACAATTTTTCAGTCCAAAAATGTGTGAATAAATGGGTGGGCTATAGCCCACAGGACCAGCTACGCACATCCTAAAAATATCTTTTCTTAGCCCAATTCTAGCAGGATATTCTGTTTCTGTGCATTATGAGCACAAACGAGCTGAAGTATCTTCTCCGTATGAGTATCGGAAGCAGAAAATTTTTCAGTCCAAAAATGTGTGAATAAATGGGTGGGCTATAGCCCACAGGACCAGCCACGCACATCCTAAAAATATCTTTCCTTAGCCCTATTCTAGCAGGATATTCTGTTTCTGTGCATTATGAGCACAAACGAGCTGAAGTATCTTCTCCGTATGAGTATCGGAAGCAGAAAATTTTTCAGTCCAAAAATGTGAAAAAATTGGTTACACATACGCCACCGTACCAGCTACGCATATCCTAAAAATATCTTTTCTTAGCCCAATTCTAGCAGGATATTCTGTTTCTGTGCATTATGAGCACAAACGAGCTGAAGTATCTTCTCCGTATGAGTATCGGAAGCAAACAATTTTTCAGTCCAAAAATGTGTGAATAAATGGGTGGGCTATAGCCCACAGGACCAGCCACGCACATCCTAAAAATATCTTTTCTTAGCCCAAATCTAGCAGGATATTCTGTTTCTGTGCATTATAAGCACAAACGAGCTGAAGTATCTTCTCCGTATGAGTATCGAAAGCAAACAATTTTTCAGTCCAAAAATGTGTGAATAAATGGGTGGGCTATAGCCCACAGGACGAGCCACGCACATCCTAAAAATATCTTTTCTTAGCCCAATTCTAGCAGGATATTCTGTTTCTGTGCATTATGAGCACAAACGAGCTGAAGTATCTTCTCCGTATGAGTATCGGAAGCAGACAATTTTTCAGTCCAAAAATGTGTGAATAAATGGGTGGGCTATAGCCCACAGGACCAGCTATGCATGAAGTATCTTCTCCGTATGAGTATCGGAAGCAGAAAATTTTTCAGTCCAAAAATGTGTGAATAAATGGGTGGGCTATAGCCCACAGGACCAGCTACGCACATCCTAAAAATATCTTTTCTTAGCCCAAATCTAGCAGGATATTCTGTTTCTGTGCATTATGAGCACAAACGATCTGAAGTATCTTCTCCGTATGAGTATCGGAAGCAAACAATTTTTCAGTCCAAAAATGTGTGAATAAATGGGTGGGCTATAGCCCACAGGACCAGCCACGCACATCCTAAAAATATCTTTCCTTAGCCCAAATCTAGCAGGATATTCTGTTTCTGTGCATTATAAGCACAAACGAGCTGAAGTATCTTCTCCGTATGAGTATCGGAAGCAAACAATTTTTCAGTCCAAAAATGTGTGAATAAATGGGTGGGCTATAGCCCACAGGACCAGCCACGCACATCCTAAAAATATCTTTCCTTAGCCCAAATCTAGCAGGATATTCTGTTTCTGTGCATTATAAGCACAAACGAGCTGAAGTATCTTCTCCGTATGAGTATCGGAAGCAAACAATTTTTCAGTCCAAAAATGTGTGAATAAATGGGTGGGCTATAGCCCACAGGACCAGCCACGCACATCCTAAAAATATCTTTCCTTAGCCCAAATCTAGCAGGATATTCTGTTTCTGTGCATTATAAGCACAAACGAGCTGAAGTATCTTCTCCGTATGAGTATCGGAAGCAAACAATTTTTCAGTCCAAAAATGTGTGAATAAATGGGTGGGCTATAGCCCACAGGACCAGCCACGCACATCCTAAAAATATCTTTTCTTAGCCCAAATCTAGCAGGATATTCTGTTTCTGTGCATTATAAGCACAAACGAGCTGAAGTATCTTCTCCGTATGAGTATCGGAAGCAAACAATTTTTCAGTCCAAAAATGTGTGAATAAATGGGTGGGCTATAGCCCACAGGACGAGCCACGCACATCCTAAAAATATCTTTTCTTAGCCCAATTCTAGCAGGATATTCTGTTTCTGTGCATTATGAGCACAAACGAGCTGAAGTATCTTCTCCGTATGAGTATCGGAAGCAGACAATTTTTCAGTCCAAAAATGTGTGAATAAATGGGTGGGCTATAGCCCACAGGACCAGCTATGCATGAAGTATCTTCTCCGTATGAGTATCGGAAGCAGAAAATTTTTCAGTCCAAAAATGTGTGAATAAATGGGTGGTCTATAGCCCACAGGACCAGCTACGCACATCCTAAAAATATCTTTTCTTAGCCCAAATCTAGCAGGATATTCTGTTTCTGTGCATTATGAGCACAAACGATCTGAAGTATCTTCTCCGTATGAGTATCGGAAGCAAACAATTTTTCAGTCCAAAAATGTGTGAATAAATGGGTGGGCTATAGCCCACAGGACCAGCCACGCACATCCTAAAAATATCTTTTCTTAGCCCAAATCTAGCAGGATATTCTCTTTCTGTGCATTATAAGCACAAACGAGCTGAAGTATCTTCTCCGTATGAGTATCGGAAGCAAACAATTTTTCAGTCCAAAAATGTGTGAATAAATGGGTGGGCTATAGCCCACAGGACCAGCCACGCACATCCTAAAAATATCTTTCCTTAGCCCAAATCTAGCAGGATATTCTGTTTCTGTGCATTATAAGCACAAACGAGCTGAAGTATCTTCTCCGTATGAGTATCGGAAGCAAACAATTTTTCAGTCCAAAAATGTGTGAATAAATGGGTGGGCTATAGCCCACAGGAATAGCTACGCACATCCTAAAAATATCTTTTCTTAGCCCAAATCTAGCAGGATATTCTGTTTCTGAGCATTATAAACACAAACGAGCTGAAGTATCTTCTACGTATGAGTATCGGAAGCTGAAAATTTTTCAGTCCAAAAATGTGTGAATAAATGTGTGGGCTATAGCCCACAGGACCAGCTACGCACATCCCTAAAATACCTTTTCTTAGCCCAAATCTAGCAGGATATTCTGTTTCTGTGCATTATAAGCACAAACGAGCTGAAGTATCTTCTCCGTATGAGTATCGGAAGCAAACAATTTTTCAGTCCAAAAATGTGTGAATAAATGGGTGGGCTATAGCCCACAGGACCAGCCACGCACATCCTAAAAATATCTTTCCTTAGCCCAAATCTAGCAGGATATTCTGTTTCTGTGCATTATAAGCACAAACGAGCTGAAGTATCTTCTCCGTATGAGTATCGGAAGCAGAAAATTTTTCAGTCCAAAAATGTGTGAATAAATGGGTGGGCTATAGCCCACAGGACCAGCTACGCACATCCTAAAAATATCTTTTCTTAGCCCAAATCTAGCAGGATATTCTGTTTCTGTGCATTATGAGCACAAACGAGCTGAAGTATCTTCTCCGTATGAGTATCGGAAGCAAACAATTTTTCAGTCCAAAAATGTGTGAATAAATGGGTGGGCTATAGCCCACAGGACCAGCCACGCACATCCTAAAAATATCCTTTCTTAGCCCTATTCTAGCAGGATATTCTGTTTCTGTGCATTATAAGTGCAAACGAGCTGAAGTATCTTCTCCGTATGAGTATCGGAAGCAAACAATTTTTCAGTCCAAAAATGTGTGAATAAATGGGTGGGCTATAGCCCACAGGACCAGCCACGCACATCCTAAAAATATCCTTTCTTAGCCCTATTATAGCAGGATATTCTGTTTCTGTGCATTATAAGTGCAAACGAGCTGAAGTATCTTCTCCGTATGAGTATCGGAAGCAAACAATTTTTCAGTCCAAAAATGTGTGAATAAATGGGTGGGCTATAGCCCACAGGACCAGCCACGCACATCCTAAAAATATCTTTTCTTAGCCCAAATCTAGCAGGATATTCTGTTTCTGTGCATTATAAGCACAAACGAGCTGAAGTATCTTCTCCGTATGAGTATCGGAAGCAAACAATTTTTCAGTCCAAAAATGTGTGAATAAATGGGTGGGCTATAGCCCACAGGACGAGCCACGCACATCCTAAAAATATCTTTTCTTAGCCCAATTCTAGCAGGATATTCTGTTTCTGTGCATTATGAGCACAAACGAGCTGAAGTATCTTCTCCGTATGAGTATCGGAAGCAGACAATTTTTCAGTCCAAAAATGTGTGAATAAATGGGTGGGCTATAGCCCACAGGACCAGCTATGCATGAAGTATCTTCTCCGTATGAGTATCGGAAGCAGAAAATTTTTCAGTCCAAAAATGTGTGAATAAATGGGTGGTCTATAGCCCACAGGACCAGCTACGCACATCCTAAAAATATCTTTTCTTAGCCCAAATCTAGCAGGATATTCTGTTTCTGTGCATTATGAGCACAAACGATCTGAAGTATCTTCTCCGTATGAGTATCGGAAGCAAACAATTTTTCAGTCCAAAAATGTGTGAATAAATGGGTGGGCTATAGCCCACAGGACCAGCCACGCACATCCTAAAAATATCTTTTCTTAGCCCAAATCTAGCAGGATATTCTCTTTCTGTGCATTATAAGCACAAACGAGCTGAAGTATCTTCTCCGTATGAGTATCGGAAGCAAACAATTTTTCAGTCCAAAAATGTGTGAATAAATGGGTGGGCTATAGCCCACAGGACCAGCCACGCACATCCTAAAAATATCTTTCCTTAGCCCAAATCTAGCAGGATATTCTGTTTCTGTGCATTATAAGCACAAACGAGCTGAAGTATCTTCTCCGTATGAGTATCGGAAGCAAACAATTTTTCAGTCCAAAAATGTGTGAATAAATGGGTGGGCTATAGCCCACAGGAATAGCTACGCACATCCTAAAAATATCTTTTCTTAGCCCAAATCTAGCAGGATATTCTGTTTCTGAGCATTATAAACACAAACGAGCTGAAGTATCTTCTCCGTATGAGTATCGGAAGCAAACAATTTTTCAGTCCAAAAATGTGTGAATAAATGGGTGGGCTATAGCCCACAGGACCAGCCACGCACATCCTAAAAATATCTTTCCTTAGCCCAAATCTAGCAGGATATTCTGTTTCTGTGCATTATAAGCACAAACGAGCTGAAGTATCTTCTCCGTATGAGTATCGGAAGCAGAAAATTTTTCAGTCCAAAAATGTGTGAATAAATGGGTGGGCTATAGCCCACAGGACCAGCTACGCACATCCTAAAAATATCTTTTCTTAGCCCAAATCTAGCAGGATATTCTGTTTCTGTGCATTATAAGTGCAAACGAGCTGAAGTATCTTCTCCGTATGAGTATCGGAAGCAAACAATTTTTCAGTCCAAAAATGTGTGAATAAATGGGTGGGCTATAGCCCACAGGACCAGCCACGCACATCCTAAAAATATCTTTTCTTAGCCCAAATCTAGTAGGATATTCTGTTTCTGTGCATTATAAGCACAAACGAGCTGAAGTATCTTCTCCGTATGAGTATCGGAAGCAGAAAATTTTTCAGTCCAAAAATGTGTGAATAAATGGGTGGGCTATAGCCCACAGGACCAGCTACGCACATCCTAAAAATATCTTTTCTTAGCCCAAATCTAGCAGGATATTCTGTTTCTGTGCATTATAAGCACAAACGAGATGAAGTATCTTCTCCGTATGAGTATCGGAAGCAGAAAATTTTTCAGTCCAAAAATGTGTGAATAAATGTGTGGGCTATAGCCCACAGGACCAGCTACGCACATCCCTAAAATACCTTTTCTTAGCCCAAATCTAGCAGGATATTCTGTTTCTGTGCATTATGAGCACAAACGAGCTGAAGTATCTTCTCCGTATGAGTATCGGAAGCAGAACATTTTTCAGTCGAAAAATGTGTGAATAAATGGGTGGGGTATAGCCCACAGGACCAGCCACGCACATCCTAAAAATATCTTTTCGTAGCCCAAATCTAGCAGGATATTCTGTTTCTGTGCATTATAAGGACAAACGAGCTGAAGTATCTTCTCCGTATGAGTATCGGAAGCAGAAAATTTTTCAGTCCAAAAATGTGTGAATAAATGGGTGGGCTATAGCCCACAGGACCAGCCACGCACATCCTAAAAATATCTTCTCTTAGCCCTATTCTAGCAGGATATTCTGTTTCTGTGCACTATAAGCAGAAACGAGCTGAAGTATCTTCTCCGTATGAGTATCGGAAGCAGAAAATTTTTCAGTCCAAAAATGTGTGAATAAATGGGTGGGCTATAGCCCACAGGACCAGCCACGCACATCCTAAAAATATCTTCTCTTAGCCCTATTCTAGCAGGATATTCTGTTTCTGTGCACTATAAGCAGAAACGAGCTGAAGTATCTTCTCCGTATGAGTATCGGAAGCAGAAAATTTTTCAGTCCAAAAATGTGTGAATAAATGGGTGGGCTATAGCCCACAGGACCAGCCACGCACATCCTAAAAATATCTTCTCTTAGCCCTATTCTAGCAGGATATTCTGTTTCTGTGCATTATGAGCACAAACGAGCTGAAGTATCTTCTCCGTATGAGTATCGGAAGCAAACAATTTTTCGGTCCAAAAATGTGTGAATAAATGGGTGGGCTATAGCCCACAGGACCAGCCACGCACATCCTAAAAATATCTTCTCTTAGCCCTATTCTAGCAGGATATTCTGTTTCTGTGCATTATAAGTGCAAACGAGCTGAAGTATCTTCTCCGTATGAGTATTGGAAGCAAACAATTTTTCAGTCCAAAAATGTGTGAATAAATGGGTGGGGTATAGCCCACAGGACCAGCCACGCACATCCTAAAAATATCTTTTCGTAGCCCAAATCTAGCAGGATATTCTGTTTCTGTGCATTATAAGCACAATCGATCTGAAGTATCTTCTCCGTATGAGTATCGGAAGCAGAAAATTTTTCAGTCCAAAAATGTGTGAATAAATGGGTGGGCTATAGCCCACAGGACCAGCTACGCACATCCTAAAAATATCTTTTCTTAGTCCAAATCTAGCAGGATATTCTGTTTCTGTGCATTATGAGCACAAACGAGCTGAAGTATCTTCTCCGTATGAGTATCGGAAGCAGACAATTTTTCAGTCCAAAAATGTGTGAATAAATGGGTGGGCTATAGCCCACAGGACCAGCTACGCACATCCCTAAAATACCTTTTCTTAGCCCAAATCTAGCAGGATATTCTGTTTCTGTGCATTATGAGCACAAACGAGCTGAAGTATCTTCTCCGTATGAGTATCGGAAGCAGACAATTTTTCAGTCCAAAAATGTGTGAATAAATGGGTGGGCTATAGCCCACAGGACCAGCCACGCACATCCTAAAAATATCTTCTCTTAGCCCTATTCTAGCAGGATATTCTGTTTCTGTGCACTATAAGCAGAAACGAGCTGAAGTATCTTCTCCGTATGAGTATCGGAAGCAGACAATTTTTCAGTCCAAAAATGTGTGAATAAATGGGTGGGCTATAGCCCACAGGACCAGCCACGCACATCCTAAAAATATCTTCTCTTAGCCCTATTCTAGCAGGATATTCTGTTTCTGTGCACTATAAGCAGAAACGAGCTGAAGTATCTTCTCCGTATGAGTATCGGAAGCAGAAGATTTTTCAGTCCAAAAATGTGTGAATAAATGGGTGGGCTATAGCCCACAGGACCAGCTACGCACATCCTAAAAATATCTTTTCTTAGCCCTATTCTAGCAGGATATTCTGTTTCTGTGCATTATAAGTGCAAACGAGCTGAAGTATCTTCTCCGTATGAGTATCGGAAGCAAACAATTTTTCGGTCCAAAAATGTGTGAATAAATGGGTGGGGTATAGCCCACAGGACCAGCCACGCACATCCTAAAAATATCTTTTCGTAGCCCAAATCTAGCAGGATATTCTGTTTCTGTGCATTATAAGCACAAACGAGCTGAAGTATCTTCTCCGTATGAGTATCGGAAGCAGAAGATTTTTCAGTCCAAAAATGTGTGAATAAATGGGTGGGCTATAGCCCACAGGACCAGCTACGCACATCCTAAAAATATCTTTTCTTAGCCCTATTCTAGCAGGATATTCTGTTTCTGTGCATTATAAGCACAAACGAGCTGAAGTATCTTCTCCGTATGAGTATCGGAAGCAAACAATTTTTCAGTCCAAAAATGTGTGAATAAATGGGTGGGGTATAGCCCACAGGACGAGTCACGCACATCCTAAAAATATCTTCTCTTAGCCCAAATCTAACAGGATATTCTCTTTCTGTGCATTATAAGCACAAACGAGCTGAAGTATCTTCTCCGTATGAGTATCGGAAGCAGAAGATTTTTCAGTCCAAAAATGTGTGAATAAATGGGTGGGCTATAGCCCACAGGACCAGCCACGCACATCCTAAAAATATCTTTTCTTAGCCCAAATATAGCAGGATATTCTGTTTCTGTGCATTATGAGCACAAACGAGCTGAAGTATCTTCTCCGTATGAGTATCGGAAGCAGAAAATTTTTCAGTCCAAAACTGTGTGAATAAATGGGTGGGCTATAGCCCACAGGACCAGCCACGCACATCCTAAAAATATCTTTTCTTAGCCCAAATATAGCAGGATATTCTGTTTCTGTGCATTATGAGCACAAACGAGCTGAAGTATCTTCTCCGTATGAGTATCGGAAGCAGAAAATTTTTCAGTCCAAAAATGTGTGAATAAATGGGTGGGCTATAGCCCACAGGACCAGCCACGCACATCCTAAAAATATCTTTTCTTAGCCCAAATATAGCAGGATATTCTGTTTCTGTGCATTATGAGCACAAACGAGCTGAAGTATCTTCTCCGTATGAGTATCGGAAGCAGAAAATTTTTCAGTCCAAAAATGTGTGAATAAATGGGTGGGCTATAGCCCACAGGACCAGCCACGCACATCCTAAAAATATCTTTTCTTAGCCCAAATATAGCAGGATATTCTGTTTCTGTGCATTATGAGCACAAACGAGCTGAAGTATCTTCTCCGTATGAGTATCGGAAGCAAACAATTTTTCAGTCCAAAAATGTGTGAATAAATGGGTGGGCTATAGCCCACAGGACCAGCCACGCACATCCTAAAAATATCTTCTCTTAGCCCTATTCTAGCAGGATATTCTGTTTCTGTGCACTATAAGCAGAAACGAGCTGAAGTATCTTCTCCGTATGAGTATCGGAAGCAGACAATTTTTCAGTCCAAAAATGTGTGAATAAATGGGTGGGCTATAGCCCACAGGACCAGCCACGCACATCCTAAAAATATCTTCTCTTAGCCCTATTCTAGCAGGATATTCTGTTTCTGTGCACTATAAGCAGAAACGAGCTGAAGTATCTTCTCCGTATGAGTATCGGAAGCAGAAAATTTTTCAGTCCAAAAATGTGTGAATAAATGGGTGGGCTATAGCCCACAGGACCAGCCACGCACATCCTAAAAATATCTTCTCTTAGCCCTATTCTAGCAGGATATTCTGTTTCTGTGCATTATGAGCACAAACGAGCTGAAGTATCTTCTCCGTATGAGTATCGGAAGCAAACAATTTTTCGGTCCAAAAATGTGTGAATAAATGGGTGGGCTATAGCCCACAGGACCAGCCACGCACATCCTAAAAATATCTTCTCTTAGCCCTATTCTAGCAGGATATTCTGTTTCTGTGCATTATAAGTGCAAACGAGCTGAAGTATCTTCTCCGTATGAGTATCGGAAGCAAACAATTTTTCGGTCCAAAAATGTGTGAATAAATGGGTGGGGTATAGCCCACAGGACCAGCCACGCACATCCTAAAAATATCTTTTCGTAGCCCAAATCTAGCAGGATATTCTGTTTCTGTGCATTATAAGCACAAACGAGCTGAAGTATCTTCTCCGTATGAGTATCGGAAGCAGAAGATTTTTCAGTCCAAAAATGTGTGAATAAATGGGTGGGCTATAGCCCACAGGACCAGCTACGCACATCCTAAAAATATCTTTTCTTAGCCCTATTCTAGCAGGATATTCTGTTTCTGTGCATTATAAGTGCAAACGAGCTGAAGTATCTTCTCCGTATGAGTATCGGAAGCAAACAATTTTTCAGTCCAAAAATGTGTGAATAAATGGGTGGGGTATAGCCCACAGGACGAGTCACGCACATCCTAAAAATATCTTCTCTTAGCCCAAATCTAACAGGATATTCTCTTTCTGTGCATTATAAGCACAAACGAGCTGAAGTATCTTCTCCGTATGAGTATCGGAAGCAAACAATTTTTCAGTCCAAAAATGTGTGAATAAATGGGTGGGCTATAGCCCACAGGACCAGCTACGCACATCCTAAAAATATCTTTTCTTAGCCCAATTCTAGCAGTATATTCTGTTTCTGTGCATTATGAGCACAAACGAGCTGAAGTATCTTCTCCGTATGAGTATCGGAAGCAGAAGATTTTTCAGTCCAAAAATGTGTGAATAAATGGGTGGGCTATAGCCCACAGGACCAGACACGCACATCCTAAAAATATCTTTTCTTAGCCCAAATATAGCAGGATATTCTGTTTCTGTGCATTATGAGCACAAACGAGCTGAAGTATCTTCTCCGTATGAGTATCGGAAGCAGAAAATTTTTCAGTCCAAAACTGTGTGAATAAATGGGTGGGCTATAGCCCACAGGACCAGACACGCACATCCTAAAAATATCTTTTCTTAGCCCAAATATAGCAGGATATTCTGTTTCTGTGCATTATGAGCACAAACGAGCTGAAGTATCTTCTCCGTATGAGTATCGGAAGCAGAAAATTTTTCAGTCCAAAAATGTGTGAATAAATGGGTGGGCTATAGCCCACAGGACCAGCCACGCACATCCTAAAAATATCTTTTCTTAGCCCAAATCTAGCAGGATATTCTGTTTCTGTGCATTATGAGCACAAACGAGCTGAAGTTTCTTTTCCGTATGTGTATCGGAAGCAGAACATTTTTCAGTCCAAAAATGTGTGAATAAATGGGTGGGCTATAGCCCACAGGACGAGTCACGCACATCCTAAAAATATCTTCTCTTAGCCCAAATCTAGCAGGATATTCTGTTTCTGTGCATTATGAGCACAAACGAGCTGAAGTATCTTCTCCGTATGAGTATCGGAAGCAGACAATTTTTCAGTCCAAAAATGTGTGAATAAATGGGTGGGCTATAGCCCACAGGACCAGCCACGCACATCCTAAAAATATCTTTTCTTAGCCCAAATCTAGCAGGATATTCTGTTTCTGTGCATTATGAGCACAAACGAGCTGAAGTATCTTCTCCGTATGAGTATCGGAAGCAGACAATTTTTCAGTCCAAAAATGTGTGAATAAATGGGTGGGCTATAGCCCACAGGACCAGCCACGCACATCCTAAAAATATCTTTTCTTAGCCCAATTCTAGCAGGATATTCTGTTTCTGTGCATTATGAGCACAAACGGGCTGAAGTATCTTCTCCGTATGAGTATCGGAAGCAAACAATTTTTCGGTCCAAAAATGTGTGAATAAATGGGTGGGCTATAGCCCACAGGACGAGCCACGCACATCCTAAAAATATCTTTTCTTAGCCCAATTCTAGCAGGATATTCTGTTTCTGTGCATTATGAGCACAAACGAGCTGAAGTATCTTCTCCGTATGAGTATCGGAAGCAAACAATTTTTCAGTCCAAAAATGTGTGAATAAGTGGGTGGGCTATAGCCCACAGGACGAGCCACGCACATCCTAAAAATATCTTTTCTTAGCCCAATTCTAGCAGGATATTCTGTTTCTGTGCATTATGAGCACAAACGAGCTGAAGTATCTTCTCCGTATGAGTATCGGAAGCAAACAATTTTTCAGTCCAAAAATGTGTGAATAAGTGGGTGGGCTATAGCCCACAGGACCAGCCACGCACATCCCAAAAATGTCTTTTCTTAGCCCAGTTCTAGTAGGATATTCTGTTTCTGTGCATTATAAGCACAAATGAACTGAAGTATCTTCTCCGTATGAGTGTTGGAAGCAGAACATTTTTCGGTCCAAAAATGTGTGAATAAATGGGTGGGCTATAGCCCACAGGACGAGCCACGCACATCCTAAAAATATCTTTTCTTAGCCCAATTCTAGCAGGATATTCTGTTTCTGTGCATTATGAGCACAAACGAGCTGAAGTATCTTCTCCGTATGAGTATCGGAAGCAAACAATTTTTCGGTCCAAAAATGTGTGAATAAATGGGTGGGCTATAGCCCACAGGACGAGCCACGCACATCCTAAAAATATCTTTTCTTAGCCCAATTCTAGCAGGATATTCTGTTTCTGTGCATTATGAGCACAAACGAGCTGAAGTATCTTCTCCGTATGAGTATCGGAAGCAAACAATTTTTCAGTCCAAAAATGTGTGAATAAGTGGGTGGGCTATAGCCCACAGGACCAGCCACGCACATCCTAAAAATGTCTTTTCTTAGCCCAATTCTAGCAGGATATTCTGTTTCTGTGCATTATGAGCACAAACGAGCTGAAGTATCTTCTCCGTATGAGTATCGGAAGCAAACAATTTTTCGGTCCAAAAATGTGTGAATAAATGGGTGGGCTATAGCCGACAGGACGAGCCACGCACATCCTAAAAATATCTTTTCTTAGCCCAATTCTAGCAGGATATTCTGTTTCTGTGCAATATGAGCACAAACGAGCTGAAGTATCTTCTCCGTATGAGTATCGGAAGCAAACAATTTTTCGGTCCAAAAATGTGTGAATAAATGGGTGGGCTATAGCCCACAGGACCAGCCACGCACATCCTAAAAATGTCTTTTCTTAGCCCAATTCTAGCAGGATATTCTGTTTCTGTGCATTATGAGCACAAATGAACTGAAGTATCTTCTCCGTATGAGTGTTGGAAGCAGAACATTTTTCGGTCCAAAAATGTGTGAATAAATGGATGGGCTATAGCCCACAGGACCAGCCACGCACATCCTAAAAATATCTTTTCTTAGCCCAATTCTAGCAGGATATTCTGTTTCTGTGCATTATGAGCACAAATGAACTGAAGTATCTTCTCCGTATGAGTGTTGGAAGCAGAACATTTTTCGGTCCAAAAATGTGTGAATAAATGGATGGGCTATAGCCCACAGGACCAGCCACGCACATCCCAAAAATATCTTTTCTTAGCCCAAATATAGCAGGATATTCTGTTTCTGTGCATTATAAGCACAAATGAACTGAAGTATCTTCTCCGTATGAGTGTTGGAAGCAGAACATTTTTCGGTCCAAAAATGTGTGAATAAATGGGTGGGCTATAGCCCACAGGACGAGCCACGCACATCCTAAAAATATCTTTTCTTAGCCCAATTCTAGCAGGATATTCTGTTTCTGTGCATTATGAGCACAAACGAGCTGAAGTATCTTCTCCGTATGAGTATCGGAAGCAAACAATTTTTCAGTCCAAAAATGTGTGAATAAGTGGGTGGGCTATAGCCCACAGGACCAGCCACGCACATCCTAAAAATATCTTTTCTTAGCCCAATTCTAGCAGGATATTCTGTTTCTGTGCATTATGAGCACAAACGAGCTGAAGTATCTTCTCCGTATGAGTTTCGGAAGCAGACAATTTTTCAGTCCAAAAATGTGTGAATAAATGGGTGGGCTATAGCCCACAGGACGAGCCACGCACATCCCAAAAACACCTTTTCTTATCCCAAATCTAGCAGGATATTCTGATTCTGTGCATTATAAGCACAGACGAGCTGAAGTATCTTCTCAGTATGAGTATCGGAAGCAGAACATTTTTCGATCAAGCGTTTCCTTGGATCAAGAGAATTTTTCCATCCTTAACCTTGGTACCCTAATTTGAATTCGGTCTCTTAGTGAACTGATTCTGCATAGCAAGTCATCTTTAGCAAACACACTGTCTGTAAAGTTGTTATTGAAAGACCGGTCAAACTTCAGCGAAATGATGAATTGTTTCGCAATTAACGTCTCGTGATGAATGCAGCTTTGATTACACGCACGAAATAGACAGTACTGATAAATGCAATAATTAAATACAAATTAATCTTCGGTTTCCTTTAACGTAAGCATGTCAATCTACCCAACCCAACAAATTCCACATTTCGCGATAAGAACACCCTCCGCGTCAAGAATTATCTAGTCACTCGTCGTCACCTTCACCGACTAGCTATGCCAGATACTTAAACAAACAAACAAGTCTGCTTAATCTTTTGTATATTTATGGAAAAGATGAATTTCATCAATAATTTCGTTTTATAAATATTCTACAGCTAATCTAAATTTAGTTTCTTAAGTTTAACGTACAAAGGATGATCACAGCTTTAGGAGATTTCAATCTTTGCACAAAAGATCGAAGGTGCAGGTAATATTGTATAAAAAGTGCAAAATTGTTTGTTTAAAACTAAACTGTATGAACCACAGGAAGGCTTAGAGAAGGCCCACTGCTGATAGGTTTTCTGTCAGAATCATTTTGTGAACATCTTTGAACACTTTGTCAATATTTTTGGTATCCGTAGCGACGGTAAAGTGGTAATAACATTCACGTGGTAAACTATCTACACTCATTCTTGATGGTCGTTTGATTGGCTCCTGTGTGATATCCTGCAAAAGACAGATACATTTCGTAAGCAAAGATTCCCTTGAAACAAATGTGTTTATGGCTTACCACTAGTTTTTGTTTAATGAAATTCTTTGTCCAATCACATTCATAGAAATAGTTTCCCATTTTCGGTGATTTCCGATAGTCCTCGTAGTCGGGAAAGTAGTCAGATATGCGTTTCCCTGCTCGTATCTTTCTCTCCATAATATCGACTTTATTTAGGAATACTATTAGGCCAGCAGACGATAGAAATCTATTTTGCCAAACACCACGAAACAGATTCAATGCCTCGGTCAAGCGATTCTGACTGGGATCCTCACGCAAAGTTTGATCGAAGTCACCACATGAGATTAGGAAGAGCACTGCTTGGATGCCCTCGAATACTTGGATCCATTTGTTGCGCTGATCACGCTGTCCACCAACGTCGAACATTCTGAATTCTTGTTCGCCACCACCCAGAGAGCTTGGAATCTATAAACGAGAATATTTGTTAAAACATTTTGTCCGTGGTGGGAGGATCGTCAGGAGCCTACCTTAACTCTGAAGGTGATTTGATGGATACCAGTGGTGATCTTCCGACTGTGGAGGATGTCATCTGTTGTGGGAATGTAATTGCAGTCTGATATTCTTTCAAAGTTATCTAGAAAGCTGTATCAATCAAAAACAAATCATTAGTACATGTGGGGAAACGTGCAAACAAGTGGGAACTTACTATTTTGTACTGTCAAGCAGGGCGAATTCATTGGAGCGATTGTAGCAAGCTCTGATTCCAATGTCGTTCCAAAGTGTTAAAATATTGTCACGGTACTCCTGAAATAAAATAAATCTATTAATTCATTGAAATACAATCAAGTTTGCCTCTAAAACATTAGTCAAACGACTGTGGACATGGACTGAACAAAGTTCATTCATAAACTAACTTTATCGCCACAGGCAATGTCCGAAAGCCATTTAAGGTGTTAAAGTCATCAAATCTTAAACGTTTATTAGTAAATAAACAATTTTACAATGATTAAGGGATCAAAAGTGCGGCCTTTTGACAAATGCCATAGACAAGCATTGTTTTATCGGTCGAATAACCTAGATAAATGGAATAGATAAACGAATAACACTAACCTCATTCATAGATTCTGGCGCCCAATCGCCCATGGATAAAATATACTGGGCGCACTTTCTGCTCACGGTGCTGCTGAATTCTAAGCCCAAAATTGTCATTTGCTTTGTTAGCTGGTAGATGGACTCATGGATGTTTTGATAGATTTCAGGAATCTTTTCACGGCGCTCTCTGGAAATAAACAAAGTAATGAAGTTAGTAAAAAACTTTGCTATGCAGGTGCTCTTTGTTTCATGAATTATGGGAGTGAAGTGCCTAACCAGAGTCTTGGTAACAAACAAGTATTTGTTGTGTTTAAAAGTTTTGTAAAGTTTTATGTCCCGCGGAAGTCAATCTTTGAGACATCTGTAGTCTTCTTCTTGTGGAAATGTTAATGGCGCCCAACGAGAGGCCGCTGAATAAGAGCTTATTTGTCAATTCCAAGGCACGTAGAAAATGTGAAAATATGTTGAAAGTATCTGTGCGAGTTTCTTTATAACTTTGGGCATCAAACTAAGTAAGAAATCGTTCAGATCGGAACGAGTGTACTTTCAGAGTTGTATCTACACTGTCGGACGAAATAAAGTGCAAAAGTAAACTCAGAAACATTTCCTAGTTTTTATATTTCATGTTGAAGTCTTTCTCAAAAAGATGTTAAGTTTCGACTTGGAATTCTGTTATCCAAAATCGACCAAAGGTTCTCAATTGGGTTCAGGTTTGGGGACTTAGGTGGTGGAACTTTCAATACATCAACATTATTTTGGGTAAAGTATAACTTCCCAAAGACATTTTAGAAGCAGAAGAAGCTAAATTTTCCCTAATAATGTTGACGTATGTTAGACCCGTCATTTTGGTGTCGATTTTGACAAGATTTCCGACGCCATTAAAGGAGAAACATCCCCATTGTAAGCACCTTTGGCTTAACCTTTCAGATGGCCTGCACCAAACTCGCTTTCTAGATTTAGGGTTTTTTAACTCAAATTTGGACTCGTCGGACCAAATTACATTTTGCCAGAATGTTGGTGGCTTTAGTAAAAACTTTCTTGCGAAGGTGAGGCGTTTTTTGATATTAATCGCACGAAGCATAGGTTTTTTGTTCGCAAAAAAGTTTTTGAAGTCGTTTTCCTGGACACGCCTTTGCACTGTCCTTGGTGTAATATTCAATGAAAGTTTTTCTGGCCGAAGATAAAGGGGTTTTCCTGGCCTCGATTTTAATCTTCCGATCAACTGTTGCTGTAGTCTTCCGCTTCCTTCCGCAAGAACTTTTAAAACTGGCAACTGTTCTTCGTTTGGCAAAGTTCAGGCAGATTTTTCTTCCTTTTAACAGGGTGAATCAGCTGCTTTTGCACTTTATTTTGTCCAACAGTGTACCTTTCCGTGTTGCAAGCTACGTTTAAAAAAATAGTACATCCCACGGGATAGGCACGAGAATTGCCCATTTATAATCCATTTGCCCTTAAAATGTAATCTAATTCTGCCTGGAGTAGGTAGACACTCGAAAGTGTTCATCCATTTATCTTATCTTCCTTTTCAATGTCAAAAATTTTCATTAACGATTGAACCCAAAAGAATGTTTTTTTAATTATAATTGTCTTGTTGTTGACTTGTTGTTTCTTTTTTTTTATCAATAATTACATCCTAACCATTGTCGAAAAGTTTGATATGACCTGTGAAACAATAAAATGGATTTCTGTGGAATATTTCTTTACTTACTCATCCGTGTAGCCATTTATGTGTAATATTCGCATTTGTTTTATAACTGTGGTCTTCCCCGATTCTGCTGTGCCAAGGAGTAAAATTTTCACAGCACTTTCGAATTGTTTGTGATCCTTCGAGATTTGTCTATCGATTTGATTGGAACGTATTGCCTCCGTAGGGCGGGGACGTAAACAGCGTAACATTCTAAAATAAAAAAAAATACAAAAAATTATAAATAAAAGATGGATTAACGTGTTACATGTTATGATGAAGCACAATTCCGTGCCTGTTTTTATTAATGAAATTAAAAAGAAACTTCCCCCGCTTAAGACAATTACTAGGTAGGTACATCCATATATCAAAGTCGGAAGTTCGTAAGCCTTTTGTTTATTTACAAAATTGGTACCAAAATACGAACAAAACTCTTTGAACTTTGTTTACCTTCAAACTTTATTTATAACCACAACGTTATCGGTGTATGTATATTTTAATGGATAATCAGGATTGGGATTTAAAGCAGCTGGATTAACCTAGTCGCCGTTATAAATAATTTACAAAATCCGCCACTTTCCATGGAATAAGGTGATGATAAGCTGATGAGATACCCAACACACCTCCTTGTTAGGAAACTTATTGAAGGGCACTACACCCACTTGAAGAGTACAAAAGCACTCGTGCTTGCAAATTTAAATAAATAATGCACTCGATGTTCTTAAGTGAACGACAACAAATGAAAATAAAGGGTCTTCTGATGGTTAGGTGGAAAAGGAATTATACAGAATGTTAATTTTTTCAGTTAATTCTGATCTATCACTCGGCAAATGTGTGCTCAGTTGAATGAAATTTTGTGAAAGTCGGTGAAAGTCAAGTGTATACGTTGTTGTTATATCTAACAACAAGACAACTCCAATTAATCCATTGTCCACTTGACAAAGAGGAGAAGTTTACCTGCTTTATTTTTCTTGAAGAACTTAATCTCCATTACTATACAGGTTACAGGTTTGATTAATTACTCGTATTTCATATCCAAACTATGATAGGGCGACTCACGTCAGCTTTTCACAATCACGTACTTATTTTGTGTCGTTTACGGAGACACTTAACGAAAATTAGAAAGAGAGAACGAATTTAAATGTCTAAATTGAAAATTGAATCCTCCTGCACAACATAAGAAGGTTATTGCAAACTTTTTAGAGGAAGATGTGACAGGAAGATATACTGCCTTAAGTGTCTGTCTACTGATGTTCCTTCTCAATGGTTTCTTGTAACAGATCGTTCATTTTTGACCGTTCGACAAGCATACCAACTGTTAAAACCTGCCGATAGAGTTGAATGTAATTACATCATTAGATGTCAGAACGACAGTCAAATCGAAAGACTTAGGAAGATCCCTAATCAATACCCAGCTTTGCTTCCCAGAAAAATTTCCATTACGCTGTAGGTCATTACTCAATGGTGTCACCATATCAACTGGGATTTTGACAGCCAAAGTAAAAATGTCAGAAATACTTGACATGTGAACTTCAAAATTTTGTCTTTGCTTATCATTTATAGATTTGTGTTTAAATAAATAAAAACCGTTTGTGTTACGAGGTAGCAATGGCTAAATAAATATTTAAAAAGTTGCAATACACAGAGAGTTAACTAAATTTGGACAAAATCAAATCAAAATCTCTAATGTTCCTGTCACTTTTCATTTGGCATGTAATGGTTGTGAATAACACGATAATGTTTGGATCAGCGACATCGATCTAGTCAAAAAAATGCGAATCAGTCGTTTGAGATGGCTAAGGCATATGCAGGGTCTTCGAATCAAACCAGGAGGTGGCAGGCATAAGTAGAAGGGGATCTCAACCGACTTGGACTACGCAACAGGAGTAAGGTAAGGTAAGGACCGGGCTAACTCGAGAGGCTTGTTAGTTGAGGCCCAGGTTCACTGAAGCGCAACCTAAGTAAGTAAGTTACTGGTAAGTAGGCGACGTAGAATAAAGTCAAAGATGTTAGTGATGCAAAATAGTGTTAAAGACTTCAGATGAGTCAGGCCTTATAGATGTTTACTTGAATGGTTAAATGGAAATAGGAGCTACTAAATGATGCATACATTTATTGGCACATATAAAACCACGATTATCGATCATCATTTGACAAATTAGTGTAAACAACAATCATACATTAGTCACACCTGTGCAATATATCACTAGTATCTGACTTCTTAATATCCGCACACAAATTCGACTTAGATTATTCTTAACTCTGGTTTTTGAAAAAGAAACTATGATTCATAAAGAAAAACCATCCGACTGTTCCCTGTTATTCAACAGGAAATCGTACTCCACACAACTGAAATCTTCAGATTTATTCTCGGATATAATCCAATCAACTATCAAACAAAGCTTATCGTAGAAAAAAATCACCTACTAGGTCTACTACAGATAATCCAATTTACTTTAACTACATCCAATCAAAAACTTAATCTGTGCTAATAGTAATAATAAAAAGAAACTTAACGCACTCGAAAGGAGCTATGTAAGTCAGGTGCCTGCAGTAAGACTGTGCCACAGAGAAAAGTGGGCGCGACCAAGCCCATTGCATTGTCTACTTCTAAATTCCTCACCTGTATATCGTCAGGCCATAAACTTTTGTCATGCTCGCTCGTTTCGACTCTTATCGATCATGTCTGACCGTCGATCAAAGTCTGGTGATTACAAAAAAATTAAATGTTGCAATATAATCGGTATATGTATTCGTACAGCAAAAGAAAGCCACAGCAGAGAAATGGTGCAAAAGAAAATAACACAAGGAAATGATTAATTAAACAACACCAACTAATTGAAACCAAAAAATAAGCAAAAACTCAATTCAAAAACAAGACCGATTAAGTGGTCGTTTATCGGGTGTTTTGGCGCCATCGACGACAAAATATCGCCTGGGTTTCACGCACAGAGATTTGCCGATTTCGAACGAGCCCTGGCCATTCAGATGGCTATTTCGTTAGTAATGAGTGCTTTTTTAGGCACACTTGCTCGCCTAGTGATCTTAAAGTGTTGGCTTTTATCGATATGCAGAATCATTATTGAATAAAGTTCAGCTGGCTTATCCGCGCCAGATAAGAGTTTTTGAATATATTTTTACTGTCTTTATTATTACCTGCAAGGTTGTTACTTGTTTTTGTTTAATCATGCGTTTTATGCCATGCAACACAGAAAAATAATGGTGAGGGCGTTAAGATAAAATCAAAAGATTAATACATTCTTGGTAATCAATATTTATTGCTGTTAGTAACAAAACAAACAAATGTTGTAAGCTGCAATTATATTGTATGTTTACCAATAGATAGGTGGAATAGTTTATGGGAATCACAAGGAAACTTGAATGCCATACGTATATTGCATTTCCGTTGGGTAAGGAATTTGCTACGTATACGCCTGGTGTGACTAAGCACAAAATAACTTCTTGCGACTGTAGAAATAAAAAAAAGAGAAATAGGACAGAGCTGGGATAGGGTTGCGAGACTCAACCAGATGTTGCATCATAACTATTTCACAACATACTTCATGCGGTCGCCATGGAAGTATAGTTTCCGTTTTGTGAAATACATCCAGATATTCAGATTAATGTATGAAATATCTGCATAAATGTATTTAATCGCTTTTAGTAGTATCAGCGCCAATAAAGAGAAAGTTATACATACATTTGAAGTTGATTTAATCAATGTATATGCATGACAGGTCATTAAATGTCATTTCGTTTTGCGCTTCTGTCAAAGAATCAAGAAAAATGTCACCAATTGTCATCCCAATGTGAAGGCAATTATTTTGTTTGAAATAAATTTGGAACAATTGTAAGGGGAATGGTTATTTTATTTTGCTTTTGTTATCAGACATAACTTGCCATGGAAAGGGGTCCGCCATTTTGAAGGCCTGTTGTGGATTTACTGGCTCGGTTTGAATATTTAACTGTCAGATCAAAAGATGACAATTGGAAATAAGTTTGTCAGAAGTACGACAGGAAATGAAAATATGAACATTAGTTCTGTTCTGTTTGTTTATCTTCTGAAAACAGAGAATTATCGACTACTTCGTGTAGTTTTTCGTAGCAGACCGTGCTCATGAGAGAGTAAGAAACTTCTCGATGACACGAATTTTTTTTTCTCTGATTTATGAAATTTGCTAAATCTGTCAATTTGTATACATTTGCATTTGACGTTTGAAAAGATGGCAGATTTCGTAGTTTCCTTGTTTCTTGTACCCTCTCTCTCTGAGAGAACTGCACCTCCAGTTCTTGAAATTTCAAAATCTAGCAAATCTGCTGGCATATCTGTAACTTTTACTGAAACTAAACTGATCATAGAAAAAGGTGATTATGCAATCAAGGTTCTTAATATAAGTTTTTCGAGATTCGAAACAAAATATTTGTTAGCATGAATGCAAGTATCAGGATTCAAATACTAGTTTACTACTTTTCCTCATAATTCGGAACATTAAAGTCTGTCAAATGATAAAGTCTGTTGGAAGTAACAGGATAACGTTGTTCTCGCTTTGTTCAATCAGTAGCCATGTAGCCTGTCCTCCATAAAATAGTCATAACATCTAACAAATCAAATATGGAAACGAGTCCGAAGAAGCAGACATGCATTTCCGAATCACTGATCAACAAAAATACCTCAGAGAACACTAGAACTAGCGCAAAAACTTTTTAACAGATTCATAGACTGTTCTGGAAGAATATACAACATAAATGGTAAAGAAGATCGTTACCCATTCAGAAATATCTATACATATCTCCGCTGTACAGTAGAAAACCCAATTACGTCAGTAGCCAGTACTTTACAACCCAAATAAAATTATTAATAAATAAAAATAAAACAAACTTATAAATTACTACTGTCATTCACTGACTGACTATACGTATTTATTGGACCATAAAACATTCACCTGATTTCTTCCAAATCATTCCCCTAAGTCATTCTAATTAACAAACCAACAGACTGCTTGTCATTTGTTTACGAAAAGATCACCCAAAGTAAATTTTGTGTTTTATATTTTAATTGTAACCGCGCCATTAGACTTGCTGTGAAATAATTAAGAACTCGAGTCTGAAAGATTTTATTTGTCCTCATTATCTTGTTCAAATGGAACAATTTTTCCATTAACGAAAATGCTTAGTCATAATTTAATTTTTGTTGATAAAACTCGTTACCTTGCACAAGAAAACCAACACAAAATAGAACTTAATCGAATGCCAATAAAATTTTATCCTTTTTTTTGTGTTTTTTTGTTTTTTTCAACAAATGACTACATATTTGTATAGAGCGGCAAATTGTTTGTGAGATGGAAATCTTACCGCATTTTCATTATTCCAAAATGTTGTCCTTAGTGTCGGCAAATATTTGAACAACTTGCTCCCCACTGAGTAGCTTGTAACGAATTTCAAGGACTCTTTCTTTTTTTTTTCAAATAAAAAACACTTCAAGTGACACTGGTTTTTAATTGATACAAATTTTGTAATAGATTTAATGTTTTTCTTTGGTGTAAAACCTTTGAAATATACCGCTAATTGCACACGATCACGTTTATGTTGTTTCACTGAATTTTCTCTTTCTATTTTCTTTTTAGTTTACTTAATGTCAGGTCTAGTCTCTGGTACTCGAAAGTCGAGAGTTAAGAAAAAGGAAACTTTTTTGTAATTTTCTTTCTAAAAAATAAGACGTGTGCGACTTGAAACCGATGACTTGTGGTACTAAAAACTTACACTAGTCGATCGTGTGCTTAAATAACAATTATCACTACGATATGAGGTTGCGAACGACATCTACACACAGATAAGATTAAGGTGGCTTGTTGTTTTTTTTTTTTATTTTATCAAGCCAAGACAATCACGCTTGTAGGCATGGAAACTAACCACAAAAAAGAAACAAGGTAGAACCACGTTTATATAGACCTATGTAGATGGTGGGAGGGTTATGTTACTCCGGAACAGCTAAGACGTATGTAAATATAAGATACGCACTTACGTATTTGTTTAAACCATTACCTGTTGGAATTTGTTTGTCCACAAAATGAAAAAAAAAAAAACAAAATTATAATCCCTTTCGAACCACCTGGGGAAGTCAAAATCGCACAACGAACTGAGATATCGGCCCTTGCGTGGCGTTGGTAATAAAACGACTGAGCGATTGATTAAGACCCATTGGCCCGGGCCGGTGTGTTTGCGCAATGACTAATTTCAACATTAAAGCATCAACTAAACGTGACTGGATTACAAATTAATTTAAAAAAAACATATTTTGACGTTCGATGATCGTTCCGCATCATCTACCGCCAAAGTCCACTAAGGGTGCTGCTGGATTGGATCAGAACTGTTGTGCGTACATTGTTCCTCCGAATGAAGCATGATACGAATCTTAAAATGTTTTCCAAAGCTGAATTTTTGTTATTAGAATTTGTTTGTATGTTTTGAACTTCTTCCTGTGTTGAATAAGTAATACGGCTTATAAGGAGCGTGTACTACATCGTAAAAGTATTAAAACTTTCAAACGTTTTTCTCCGAATCTTTATTTGGCTGATTGAGTACGTGATTTACGTCATTCGAGACGTATTTGTAACATAATTTGGTTAATGACACAGTAATGTTGCTGTTCTCGAATACATAAAGCCAAAACATGATGAACATTGTGATTAGAAATTTCTATTGAGACGTTGAGTCAGATTACAATTGGTGCGTCTTCAGAGATTGTTTACATCCGATCACGTATTCAAGCTAAGCTTGTGGATATGTCAAATGGAAATTCATTTGAAGGAAACTTGTCCAATGGTCTAAAAATATGGAAAAGTGTTATCAACATAATCTTTAAAACACGAAAGGTTCTGAGAACCTGTGCCCTGGATCCTGAACGAACCTAGCTTCCGGAATAAGTTTGAGTAGTTCACGAACGAACACAGCTCAAAAAAGAGCTCTAACAAGTCAGCTAAGAGAGCTGGTTCGCGATTCAATAGGCAGAGACACTTCACGGGTCAGGAGTAAGTAAGATCAATAGTTCAGTCAGCTGAACTAGCTCAGGTATACTCTGGATACTTGTAGTTCAATAAGACATCTAAATTGAGCGCTTTTTCCGTTCTATGGGTGTTTAACAGCAGCACGAGTACATCATTGTGTTCGCCTATGTGAAGGAAGTCGGAATTTCCTGAGCAGTGAACTGAACTGGACTGAATGAACTTAAACGAACTGGTTCACCAAACAGATTAGAACTAAACTGAGCGCTCTTTGAACTGATCTAAACTGAACCAAAAGCTATTTCGAAAGACCTTTTGTATTTATATTTATTTTTAGTTTCTAATATTTGTTTTGTAAGATTAACAGCCATCAATGTTAGCCAAACATGAACACACTCGTATATAGTATGTAAATTGTTAAAAATAACTTGAAACCTCGACGTCGTCTTCTATGTACAAGTACGTATGCTGTTAACGCTCCTTCAATTATTGTCAATTATGATCTTTCGGTAACAAGCAATCGTAAGTATCTGCGAACTCAATTAGCGGCTCTTTCTACAGGTGTCGGTCTTTGCATTTTCACCATGCTATTGTGAGTCAATATTATTTTCTATATTTTAGTTTATATTTAAAAAAAACATCTTTCGAATCTATTTTCCTGCACATAATCCAAAAAATTTCATACAATTTCGATAGGAATCATAATTTGTTTTTCAAAATGTAAATGACCTTCTCAGATCACGCCCCATTCGACGTAACAATAACAGATCACCTGCTAGTTTTGACACTTATAAGTAGCAAACACTTGACAGATAAGCATCTGTCAACTAAGCCAATGTCTACGATTACTATACATACATATGTACATACGTTTGTAATAACAATATCAGTTTGTTTTATTACAATTAACAACAACTCTTAAGCGAAACAATGTTACGCTTGACAACGCCTCTAATCACTTGGTAGGCAATGTAATTCTACGATCATGGATTTTCCTTATTGATCTTTTTATATACATACATCCATACATATGTATGTATGTATTTCAATGGTACATATAGATTATAAAGTGATCGACATTAAACGGCCTTAACCAATTTAATCAGTGAAAACGATGAGACTTTAAGAAAAGTTCAGGGATTTTTCATTTGACTTGGTAACACCGTAACAACTATAGATCGTTGATTTTATGACCGTTAATCATCAAGTAATGAGGCTAACCATTTATGGCGTCCTACTATTAGCCTATAAATGTTTTAAATCAAATCACGTGAAAGACAGTTTAGGGATAAAGGGGTTTTTATTGCATTGGCATGCGAACGACAGGGTCTAACTCCTATGGAGGGTGGTAAGTCAGTAAGTTCTAAATGACTCAGCACTCAAGTCTATAAATAAACAAAGAAATCCAATTTCATACGGAATGAAGATAAGTCGTGTCGGGTGTAGACTATTCGATAGTTCTGTCGGTTAGGGGAATTTTATACTTAATTCGTGGCAATGTAATCCATGGAAGATACATGGACATGTTGTCTTTGCTGAGCTCTAAGCAAATATACATTTTATATTAACAAGTAATAAACGCATTTAGTTGGATATCTTCGTAGTTAGGGTAAAAATAGAAATAAATAATTCAATTAGCTGCCAATATGGAGTCACTAAGTAGGTAATTAAGAACGTTTATGCTGCATTTGGAGTTGTTATCGGTGCTGCCATAGTTTAAATTTTATTGACTTCAACAAGAACAACAAGTTGGTTCCCAATAATGAATTCCTTTGAAGATTCACGATGTCGGCCTTGTAAAATTCTGGGAATGATGTCAACAAGTTTTGTGATTCAATAGTGGGAGCTAGACCTGGGAAACATTTAATTAGTTTCACTAGCATATGCTTGCATGAAGTTTTATCTGAATAGCTGGATACTATTCTGATACACTGACTGGCGTTGATAAAGATTTTATAATAGCAATTTGAGTTGCGAAAAATTCCACTTGTGTGGCTAGGCAAATTATTAAATAGAACAAAGATAAATGGGTTTCGTTTTGGGGCAATAAATTCGAATTTTGGATATTGTTTCTTGTGGCGGTTGAGATTCGGTCTACTGAAGAGAGTATTCGGATTCCAGAAACACAAACAAGTGACTGTTTGGTCTTGTCGGGCGAGCAGTTTATCTTTATTTTAAGAAGATTGTGCTAAGCATTTAGTAGTCTTGTGAAATCTTTGCCCTATGCAACGTAACCTTATGTACATCGTATCTAGGGATACCTTTTTGATACTTGGTACTTATAAAGATATTTTATACTCTTGTGGGTAAATGCCCTGCAAGATTCCAAAATGTCTCCCGCTGGATTGACTATAAAATCTGACTGTTTTTCAGTCAATCTTCAAGGCAGAGATCTTGGCGATCAGGGAGGCCTAAAGTATGCATAATCTGATATCTAATCGGGGTATCAACACTTATCGGATCACGTGGTGATCACATCCCTGGAATCTTTCACATTTAACTCAAAAACTGCCGTAAGTTCATAAGGACATATAGAGCTGATAGTCCAGTCATCGGGCATGGCTTCATCCACCCATACTTGGTTGATGATTTGGTGCATGCACCCTACCAAAACATCACCACCAGCCAGCGGCTTTGTTGTTCTTCAGCTTTTTGATAGCTGAGCCAACTTCTTCAAAACTGGGGAGGGGGATGGCTCTTTATTGATTGGACGTGGGTTCTCTTCTTGCCCTATCACTCTCTCTATTTGATGCCCGTTAAGTAGCAGCTGGAAATGCTCCTTAAATACATCTACTATTCCCTGTGCTTCAGTGACTAGGTTTCCTTCACTATTTCGAAGAGCTTGCGTTCCGGGTTTAAAGCTGCTTGGCTTCCTTAAAAAACATCCGGGTATTGTTCCTGTGGCGAGACTCTTCGATACCCTTGAGCTGGGAGACTGCGTGGGCCCTTTTCTTTTTACGCAGGATCTTTTTCTCCTCCCTTCTTCTGGGTCGATATTTTCCCTTACTGCTCTTGTTTTCCGCTGCAGCATTTGTAGGTGTACGCATTCATCATCATCATCATACCAAGGGTTCCTCCTAGGTGGTGGTTGGTAACCTATGGTGGTCTCGGCTACCTTTTTGATGATGTCGCGGTACTGGTTCCACTGGTTGTTGGCATTTGTGGAGAGTTTTTCACTCAGACGCTCTCTGTAGACTCTGGCTACTCCAGTTGAATTTCTTTTTCTGGGCATTTCGCAGCTTCTTCTCGTTGGATAGTCGAGCTCTGAAATTGGCTGCAACAAGATAATGGTCAGAGTCGACATTTGCCCCTCTAAACGTTTCCATGGGGATTGACTGCTAGTCTGCATTTCTCAGTCCAGGTGGCTAGACTGAGAACTCTCATTCAATGAGAGTGTTCTTTACTTCTATTCTGTGGCCTTGTTCTCTTTCTTCTTCAAACTTATCACTATTCCTATTATTCCTTCAATCATAAACATTTACATTCTCTTATGCACATACTACTCTGGTCAACGATAGGAATCTATTGCCAATAAAATGTCGTCCTACAGTCAAAACAATAATATAACATTACTGATTGATTTATAACTCTCAATTTTAAATCATTTCTAGCGCCGCCACAGCAGCATTACTGATACCCTATCAGTAGTTATTGCCAGGGCTTACCGAGTTTTAGCACCGCGCTACCAAAATCAGTAGATTTCCATAAAAACAATTCACCCATTCGTCTATCTGCAGTCACTTTCTTGTTCTTTTTGGCTTTCTTTATCGCCTCCTTATCGATTCATCTACTAGATGTTAATTCAAAACATCAGATGCAAAAGTGATAGCGATTCCCTCTTTGTTCAGTGAACCTACAGATCGTGTATCTGTGTCTGACAAATTTTGCGGTATGAACCGAATTTTAAAATTCAATTAACTCAGCACTGCACAGGAACATCAATTAATTAAGTAATAGGCCCAGCTACACACAATCAAATTAGTAATCAATTTGTTGATAAAAAAAAATTCGAGAAGATACCATCTAACTAGCGAAGAAGTGGAATTTCCGCTGAGATACAATTTGCGTGAATGGAAAACACGTTGTCTGAAGCTATCACTATCGAAGTGCAGTTTTTACCTGGTGAATCATGGGCTATACGGTTCATAAATTGCATTATTTGCTTTTATTATTATTTAATGAACTATGGTTGGGCAATTTAACGAAACAAGCCGAGGAATTAATCGATCATGCTATCTGACAGGGAAAGGTGAACCAATCGCAAAAATAAAAGAAACAATTTGGCAACTTTTGAATGAGCACACTGATTGATATGGCAGACTTAAATAAATTAATAAATAAATTGGCGAAATGGCCTAATCAATCAGGAGTTTAAAGATTGCCACACGTAGACAATTTAGGGAAATTCCCATTTTTTATCGGCGTGCTTGCGGATTCGGATGGAAAGGACTTGTTCTTACATATGTAGGTACATTGCCAGCAAGTATCTAGATCAAATTTCAATCAACTAGATCCTTGCCAGACACAAAACGAGCTAGAGCAACAGATAAATGTGCATTGGTACCACAAGTGCTATGAGAACAACGCCCAGTGCAGGGCTGGGGGATATCCCTAAACTACTACCGCTTGACATCTTCGTCCAAGAATCAGCAGGAATGAGTGCCCTAGGAATAACTCAGAAGGTAGTTGGAGACTTAATACCACGAGTCATTCCATGATCCTGGAAAAATATCACGGATTACCTTTCTTCATACCTAGACTTCAAGAGACCCTATACAAGGGTAGTTTCCAAGCAGAGAAGAAGCGATCAGCCTACCAGTATACGTACCATCTCCGGCTTCACAGATGGGTTAAAGCTGGATGCAGGCGTAGGTTTAGATATATTTTCTAAGCCGCTGGGTATATGAAGATCAGTCCGCTTTTTGAATCAAAGCAGTGCTTGCCAAGCGAAGGTGTAATAATAGCTGTCCGTGAGACTGTATTGATGGCAGTACCACATGAAGGTATCAGCTTTTCCATCGAGAGCCAGGCAGCAATAAAAGCTAATCTTGTGAAGTGCTGTCGCGAGGTTCTTGGAACACAGCACAAAGTTGCCCTCTGTTGGGTCCCTGGACGTGAAAATATACCAGGAAATGTAAGGGCCGACTAACTGGCAAGAAGATGTTCAGAATCAACGTCAGAGCAGGTAGACAGCTCGGTGTTCATTCCGCCTTGCACATTGAACCAAGAAGCAGGGATCAAGGCCCGTAGAGAGGCCAACAGTAGATGTTCCTTCCTAGACGCATGTGTGAGTACAAGAAGCTTATTATTACGATACGCCGATAGGTACTCTTCGGTGCCAAATGAAAAACAAAACTAAGGCTTACGGAAGAAGACATACATATGTTGGGGATGTGAAGGTAAGGAAGTCAATAAGGACACATCCCACTGTCACTGTTACTACGCTGACCTTATCTAGTTCATAGGAATCATATTTGTTAACCATTGAGCAAGAGACATATATTCCCCATGAGTATCACAATGGGTCTGTTTTGACCTGAGTGTGGCGATGTGAATTCTTCCACTTGTCTACCCACGAGCCACATTGATATCCCTGGTAACGAAAGAGGAACTAGCCAGAGCACAGTCATATATATGCATCGCGGAGACCCTTCCTGACGCTAGTACACCGCTTAGCACCACCCTGAACAGGAAATTGACATGCGCTACAGCTAAATTCGTAGGGCGAGTCTACGAGAAAAGAGATCTTCAGATGTCAGGGAACTCAGTCGCATGGTTATTCGGACAAGTGTGTACTGCTTTGTTGAACTGAACGCTCTCAGAATCTCTCGAGATTCATGCACTTATCTGGGTGGTTTAGTTCAGCCATCCAAGACTAATCTGAAGTTCTCTTGGGTCCTATACTTGGGCACAATGGAGAGTCTTACAAATCTTTCTTTTGTGAACAAGGACACCCATATATGTACCTAACGTAAATAACAATGACTCCATGGCTGAAGTGCGCTAAGTCACCACATCCTATGCAGGTATCATCAAGGATATCAAACTTACAACAGCTACGGGATTACTTCGCCAAATGGAGATGAACCTAACGTTTTATTGGTCATAGTACGATGGAACCTACAGCACTATAAGGACAGGAAACGGCTTGCATGCAGTTTGCAGCAGCACTTTCTATGTTCCTTGGTGATCGATATCATAACCAAAATCGTTGATTGTCAGGCTAAGAACAATGTGGTACCAAGCGCAAAGCTCTGGGTATGATTTCATTTCAGTATCACCGAATTCCAACGAATGCTTAAAGAATTTATACTTTCCGGTACCGTGATCGTTGTTTACGAAATTCCTAAACAGATGGAATTCCAATCATAATCGTTAAAGAATTCCAAAACCCATTTTCTCGGAACTCTGTCAAAACAAAATGTGACCATTCTGTCTGCTATCGAAAAGGAAACGATAGAAACCATATCATGGGATTATTCTCGATTTGATGCATTCCGTCCAAGTACCCGCCTTTTATTTCCTATTGTAAACAAACAAACTGTACCTGATTTTAATTGGGTAATCTCGTTCGATTAAACAATGATTCTATAAAAAATTTCTTATCAAAACAATCAAAATAAGGTGAAACGCCAAATTTGTCATGACCGTGATCATGGCTATCGATCAAGAATATGCCTTGAATCAGGTTTTTAAAAATATCTTTCAATGCGCAGAAAATGCTTGTATATCTCAGACTCAATTGCAGCTAAAGTAATCTTAAATTGGGGAACCGTTTGTTGGTTGATATGAAACCACACTCGGAACAGGTGTGTAGACATGACTGCGACATTTTCTTGAGACCGAGGAATACACAAACGCAGAACTTGCAGAATGCACGAACTTTTTACAAAAATTTGTCTTGATGGTCATGCTGGTAGAAGGACCATTTGGTATTCAGGTCTAGCTTCTCGCGGCATTCATGTTTTGCATGGTTTGTTCCGCACGATTGGGAGGAACATACAAACCATATTTGAGCGACGGAGGTCGTTATCGCTTTGTCGCGATATTGTTTGTTAGACATCCGTAAGGTTCATGGATGTGGGTGCAAGGCTTAAAATAAATTCTATAAATAAAGGCTTAACAGATAAGACGTAGACAGTTGGACAGAAAGAATTGTCGAGTTTTCTTGTCTCCTAGGAAGAAACCAAGACAATGGAGTAGTAAGGTCCTATCCCTAGTAACTATGGGAGCTTTTTGTAAGACAGAACCGGAACGGATTCCCACCCGTAGGCTAGCTTTGAAATCTATTATAAAAATAAATACTTGGGCGCAACAGGTCGATGGGACCCAAGGCCTAGCTTCTCACAACCATTCGTGTTGTGCGTGTTATATTCTTTGGACGAATGGAAGGGGCCTACTGTTTAATGTCGTGTCCGAAGGGGAATTTGTTATTTAAGAAGCTTTCTCAGGACAGTTGTACTCTCGGATGTTTGTCAGACGCTCGGGAGAGGTGGCGCCGTGAAAAACTTGTAGGTGTTCCCCGACTGGGATTCGAACCTCGAACCCCTTGCTCCATAGTCCAACGAGCCACAGCGCCCAGAAAATCTATTATAGCTCTGTCTATTCTGCCTGAAGGAAGCTAAGTATATCTGAAGAAGGTCTCTGCAGATTCTGCGAAGAGATCAGCGAAATCCCGGAGCATTTTCTGGGATCTTGTGGGACACTGACTCACAAATGACTGAAATAGTACCAATTATCAGAAGGAGAAATACAGTCCGTAGATATCTATCTGTCCAGCTGCTGAAATACGCAGACGACATCGACATCATCGGTCGCTCCCAGTGCGCCGTTATAGAAGAAGCTTTCACGGCAATTGAAGAAGAAACGAAACGAGTTGGCCTTGAAGTGAATGAGGACAAAACCAAGTACCTGTTGTCAACAAACAAAGAAGCATCGGTCCACCGTCTAGGACAAAACGTCACTGTTGGCAACAGTAACTTTGAGGTAGTTAAGGAGTTTACATCAACTTCACGAGCGACACCCTAGTGCAGATTCGGCGAAGACTTACCCTAGGAAACCGCTGCTACTTCGATTTGGCAAAACAAATGGGTTCAAAACTCCTATCTCAGAAGACGAAATGTATGCTCTACAAAGCACTGATCCTTCGTCAAATTTTCGGTCCCGTATGCGAGGAGGGCGAATGGATAAGAAGATATAACATTGAACTCTATGGGCTGTACCAAGATGTGGATGTAGTCCAAGAAGCCAAAATACGTCGACTACACTGGCTCGGCCACATCGAGCGAATGGACAATAATGATCCAGGAAAGAGGATCTTCGACTCATAGCCCTTAGGTTGGACACTACAAGAAAGACCGAACCTCCGTTTCAAAGACCAACCTATCGCGGATGCCAGAGCGCTTGGTTTGGACAACTGGAAGCAGTGTGCCCGGGAATGGAAGGCTACCGTGTCTCAGGCAGGGACTCTTCACGGGTCGGTAGCCCGTTAAGTAAGTAAGTAAGATATTTTTCCCACCGATGCGAAGTAAGAGTGTACAATTCTCAAAATGATTCTGTGAGGACATGTGCCTATCTATGTTGTAGCAGAGCAACATACCCTTCATTCAAATAATAATAATAATTCTGCCTGACAATCCATCATTCCTTTCTCAATATTCCCCAGGAGTTCCCAACATACTAACCTCAATGCAAACAGTTTATAGTGATTGATCTACATGATTGCAATCATATGAGGAGTAAGTCAGTGATTAGATGCATTTGAACTTCCCGTTGAAACTGATCATAAAGCCCATAAAATACTGGTATTTTCTGAAATAAGTCGTAGTACCTGTGCTATCGGTAAGCAATAAATTAAAGATTGGAATCTTTTAGATATTTATGTGTATAAAGAGTCCAATAGTACGGCGGTAAGCAAATGAGTTTTATATGGTGATTCGATGTGTATCTTAGATAAAAAAAAAGCCAAAAACATTTATGGGTTGAGACGCCTAATATTGTATACATTCATACAAATAAATATTCTTTTATTTTCTATTAATTTAATGTAGCAGATAGCCATCAATGTTTGACATTATCGCAAGTAGTTGAAGAAATCATAGCGCGGGACTTTATCGGACTGATTTGCACGATATGATGGCCGTGGACAAATAGGAATTCACTCTCAGAACTCACACTAGCTTCAAAGGGATAATCAAATCGAATAGAACCGAAAAACCATGCATTTTACTTGATGTCGCAATCAATTCTTGAATAACATCGACAAATTAATATCACTGAAATTCAGAGCAAAGATTTGTACAATTTAGGCGTAGTATTGGGTGTTGATACTACGTTTGGCCTTTGAACATTAGGTCCGTTCGCGTACTCTCTAAAAACAACGAAATTTCACGAAAATCTACGAAAAATCACCAAATCCTGTTCGAGTACGCAAAAGTTTCGTAGTTTTTCGTAGAAGAGAGCACTCACGAGAGAGTAAAAACATTCTGTCAGATATGTACCTGTAAAAAATTTTACATTTCGCAGCTTTCGCGTTATTTTACTTTTATGTGATTTTACTACTCTCTGAGAGAATTTTAACGCCACTTCTTGAAATTTCACAATCTACGAATTTTGGTGCAGAAAGTACTCGAACAGACCGATTGTCTCAATCTACTTGACAACATTTAGAGAGTATTTCTCCAGCTCTTCTCATTCTACTTTTCTCCATGGTTGTGAAATCAAAGGTTATCTGGTGAATGGTGAGTGGTGAGCATGAATACTTTATATACTTAATGGGCTCCTGACCCGTGAAGAGTGGCTGCCTTCAACCCGGAAGGCTTCCGCTCTCTTCGATCCCGGCATTCTGGTTTCAATTGTCCAGACCAGGCGCTTTGTCTTCCGCGAAAGCTTGACCTTTAAAACGAATGTTCGGTCTTGCTTGTCGTCTCGAACCTGGGGACTGTGATTCAAAGATCCTCATTGCTGGAGCATTATTGTCCATTCGTTTGAGCTACTGTAGTCAACGCTTTTTCGACTACATCCACATCTTGCTACAGCTCATGGAGTTCGCGGTTACATCTTCTCCTTCATTCGCACTCCTCGCATACGGGACCGTAAATTCGTCAAGGAATAGATCTGATTGTATATCTTACTGGAATCCCTTTCTGCATCATTCTGGTGAGTGGAAGATTTTCGCGCTTAATCAAATCCTGAATCTTCCAGGTCCCCGTCCCCTAAGCTTCCCTTTTTCTTCGACTCTTTTTCTTATTTTCATAAAGGAACTCGCACTGATTTCAGTTCTCTTAGCTCCTTATATTCAATCATCGTTGGAATGATCATAAATTGGAGATCGTCTCTTTACCAAATGCGATAAATAAGTCTTCATCCGTCCTAATCTTGAGTACATCGCCCATACCAGGTCTTCTGTATGTAAAACCTAATTGCACCTTCAACATGGAATACAAAATCACGTATTCAAAGGAAGAGGAGGTCATAAGTACAGCGGAGTCATCAGATTTGCTCGAATTTCAGAGAACTATCAAGTTCCACTCCGTCCCTTCTACATTCTGTCAGGCTACACTGACCACAAACATTCAAAACCAACGCGCATTAGTATTCCCTTCTCTTGTTTTTCCTCCTGCCTGTACAATGTCTTAAATAAAAAATAAACATCAGAACCTACGTATCAATACATAGGGAAAAGTTATCTGATAAAAATATTAATATCAATTTTTTTCAAAATCGTTTCCGTATTTAGAAAAGAAGGTGTTTTCCAAGTTTTTTTCTTTTACTGGCAATGCTACTAGAAGTATTTCTGCTGTCATTTCATTTACAAACCCTCCACGCACTATCGCATTTTGGCGCTGTCATCGATTTGAAGGCCCCTTTCGCCAAATAGGCGACGTCGTGAACTATCTGACAAGTGAAGTCAACACGTTTATTTTTATTAAAAACGCCGTAAAATCTTGATCAGAATTAATAAAATACATTCGCAAACAATATGGCACAATTCGATTTAACAACTAAAAATTGCCAGTTTCTGGATAGGCATTTAACTTTTCCTCTTTTGGAGTTTCTATGTGGCAAAGAGGTTAGAAAATGACGGCCACTACTGAGCCCGATGCTCAATTGCTCATGCAAATGATTTACAAAAAAATATTTTTCATTTCCATTACAGATTTACAATCAACAAGATTTGCTGGAATACATTTTGGAAACAGTAAATAAAACAAACATGATTGATTACACTATGGATACACGAAAACGTTTGAATCTGAGCAAAGAAATGCCGGAGGAGCTGGTACAGCGCAAGGCTGAGGTGCTGGCCACACTCAAGCAGTTGCAGAATGAAGTTGCACCGATTATGAAGGCAACGGATATTCTGAAGAATGGAGAGAGCATGAAGGATTCGAAAACATTCGTGAATGCCTTGCAGAAGGACTACAATTTCAAGATTGAACACTTGGAGAGCGCTTACAAGTTGGCTAAGTACTTGTACGAGTGCGGTAACTACCAGGAGTCAACTTCGTATTTGTACTTCTGCTTGATTGTCATGTCGCCAAATGATAAGGTGAGTTGGTTTGAATGTTTTGCTTCTAGAAGTTTGTATATGTAGGAATCTATTGGGTTGAATTGTTTGTTTGTTAAAGCACTGGAGCAGTCTATCGGTTTCTATTGCTCATAGAAAGTTCAATGAAGGAATCCTTACCAGAGCGTGAATACAGACGGAAATAGATTCAATACTCATAATAGCACGCACGACTCGTTTACGTTAGACTTGATGTAGTTTAGTTGGCTTAGAACCGAGGCTGTAACTGCCTGTAGTTTGAAGTCTGAAATGGATTCGCCATTTGTATACAGAAATGGTGTAGCTAGATCCAATGTAGCATGAGCAAGTTTTTCTTTGAAACCACCGGTATACTATAATTCGACCGGTCAGGTTTGAACTTTCCCATCATCGATTGCAGGGATAAATCAATACTCGACAAGCAAGTACAGTGCCCACACTTTCCGTAGACCTAACCACGCGATGCAAAGAAATCTGCTTACTCAGCATGGTAGGTCCTAGGAGTAGCTGGCGAAAACAAGTCGAAAAGCAAGCACGGTAACTGGAAAGAGCTGTGGCACATTCCCAGGAACCGCACTAGATAGTGCCTAGACGTTGAAGAGGCCTGTCGTGAAGAAAAATGATGAAATTCTTTAGTGACGAAGAGCTAAGCAAATGGACCTTAAAGTGGTGGTATTGGTTTTTTCCGTTCCATATTCCTCCTGATATTTGCTGCCCTTGGTCGTAGTGCTTGCGAGCATTCATCCTCCGCCTTTACTGGCGCCGCTTTATATTCCTTCTGTTTTGCTGTACGCCCTTGCTGAGATTCCTTCCCAAACCGATGTATTTGTAGGGAATGTTGGATTAAACCAGATTGTCCTTTCAGAAGACCCATAGGACACGGTATTCATTCATACTTGGGCTCTAACTCCACCTTTAGTTTCGCGGATTCTTTCCATCCCGACGGTTTCCAAACTTGAGTTTTACATCCTCTTGTCCCCAATCCCGTGTTCGTTTTACTATCACAAATAACATAATTGTTGGACACTAGAGTTAAGCCTTTTTCTCTCTTCTTATTTGCAGAACTACCTCAACGTACTATGGGGTAAACTAGCCGCTGAAATTCTGACCCTCAACTGGAATACAGCATTGGAGGATCTGAACCGCCTACGTGACTACATCGACAACAGCAATTACACCAACATTCAAGCTTTGCAACAACGCACTTGGCTCATCCACTGGGGTGTACTTGTCTTCTTCAACCATCCCAAGGGACGCGATCTCATCATCGAGATGTTCCTCTACAAGCCATTGTATTTGAATGCCATTCAAACCATGTGCCCACACATCTTACGTTACCTGGCCACCGCTGTAATAATCAATCGTACTCGTCGCAACGCTCTTAAGGATCTAATCAAAGTCATCCAACAAGAATCCTACACCTATCGTGATCCCATCACCGAATTTCTGGAATGTCTATATGTAAACTTCGATTTTGAAGGTGCTCGCATGAAGTTACACGAATGTCAAACCGTTATCCTAAACGATTTCTTCATTGTCGCCTGCTTGGATGAGTTCGTCGAAGATGCCCGTTTGATGATCTTCGAGACATTCTGTCGCATTCATCAGTGCATCACGATCAGTATGTTGGCCGATAAGCTGAACATGAAACCCAGCGAAGCTGAATGCTGGATTGTGAATCTGATACGTAATGCACGTTTGAATGCGAAAATCGACTCGAAATTGGGACACGTCGTTATGGGCACACAACCGCTGAGTCCATACCAGCAATTGGTGGAGAAAATCGATTCGCTTTCAGTGCGATCAGAGCACTTGACAGGTTTGGTGGAGCGTAAGAATAAGCAAAAAAATCAAGAGGACTCTTGGAAGTATTATTAGACGAAGGAAACCATTTTTTTATATGATAACGTAACAAGTAATTGAAAAAAAAAAAAGAAAAATAAGAGAGTAGCCCGTTTTTTGCGTATTCTATAAGAAACATTCGATTTCCACCCACAAAACCATTACAGAGCGAGAGAGAACCGTAAGAATTTAGATCAATTGTCCCGTTGATAGAAGTTTTATGGATTTTTGTAATAAACTATTTTGGAATAAAACATCTATCCGAAAGAGAGACGTTTGTTTTATTTAAAAAGAGGAGGAAGAGTTGGTTTGTTTTGTACGTGAAGGTCCATCGATGGGTCGCGGTTATGTCGGCAGTGTTGTGGGTAAGAAGAGTGAATGGTAGAGACAAGGAAAACATCCTTCTCGATTGAGCAATTGCCGTCTAATCAGGGCCGTAAATAGGGGCTAGTTTGGGCGTCATCTGTACTAGCTCTGGTGGTACTGGAAGAAGTAGATCTCCTTGATTGTTCAGAAATCATTAGCATCAAACGCGATCAGTGTGGTAAAGAAAATCCTCTCTTAGGTAGAATTCTAGACGACGTTCAGTTCCCAGTTTTCATAGAAAGCTGGTCCTACAGAGAAAATTTCAGAAACGAGGAAGGAATAGATCGCCTTGACTATTCAGAGACCATTAACGGCCAGTACCGTCGAACACGATCAGTGTGGCAAAGAAAATCCTCTTCTAGGTTGAATTCTGGATGATTTTAAGTTTCCAGTTTCCATAGAAAGCTGGTCCTACAGAGGAAATTTCAAAAACGAGGAAGGAAAGATCGCCTTGACTATTCAGAGGCCATTAACGGCCAGTAGAAAGAAAATCCTCTTCTAGGTTGAATTCTGGATGATTTTAAGTTTCCAGTTTCCATAGAAAGCTGGTCCTACAGAGGAAATTTCAAAAACGAGGAAGGAAAGGATCGCCTTGACTATTCAGAGACCATTAACGGCCAGTAGCGTCGAGCACGATCAGTGTGGCAAAGAAAATCCTCTTCAAGGTTGAATTTTGGACAATTTTAAGTTTCCAGTTTTCATAGAAAGCTGGTCCTAGAGAGGAAATTTCAAAAACGAGGAAGGAAAGGATCGCCTTGACTATTAAGAGACCATCAACGGCCAGTAGCGTCAAACACGATCAGTGTGGCACAGAAAGATTCATGCTTATTCTGCATGACCTCAAGTTTTCGGTGTCCATGTCATGTAATCTAGCTACATTCTCTCTCAAATTTAAGGTCTTAGATGGAACAACTGTTGGAAAGCGTCCATAGCTCTGTATAGCTTCAATCGTCCTCCTTGCAGAATAGCCGATTCCTTTCCTCCGAATGCAACAACAGACTCTCGAGTCACTCTCGCCTAACAGACGAAGGTTGACTTGACAGAGTTTGTGGACACTGTGTCTTAACATTATGGTCCCAAGAACATAGAATCAGCTTATACACATGTTAGTCATCGGGCATAGTCTCGCCGACCTCTATCTGACGAACCTTAAAAGAGGAGTCTGTCTTAATATTTAGTACATGCACTCGTACTAGTACGTACTATGTGCGATCGTTGATTCAGTGGGTTTTTTGAAAAACACTATTTACGGACCACTACCTCGGAAAGTAATAGCCATGCACCTTGCATGCACTCGCAAATCTTTAAACCTAGATGTCACCCAGTTCGACAGGAATCGAATAATTGTTTTCATCAAGCGTACCAACATTCAAGGTGAATGTCATTCTTCAAGTTGTCGCTAGCATTGTCGTGTTGGTTTCTCTTTTTTCTTCCTAACTCGGACGATATGTGTTTGTTTTGACGATTTTTGAATGAAATTAAAGAGTATTCAGCATTCCAATCAATTATAAAAAGTCCATAAAGCTATAAAGTGTAATATATGTGTGCTAGAACTATTTATTTTATAGGCTCCAGCATAGATCAACAAGTTACATACGTAAACTACTGACGTGTCCTTTGGCAGACCCAGTCGTGGCTCGTTACGAGTTAATTAAAATTCACAATAACTTTGCAATAAAACCAGAAATTCATGCCAAGAATCGGTGATCAATAAAAATGACCGTTCGACGGAGGACAGAAGGTGGCAGCACCAAAGGCGATGATAAGCACGCATTACTGGATCATGACCATTTCGAGGTGCATGAGAAAACCGATATACGTGGTGATAGAGGGAATATCGCTATTCTACTCTTCCTGTATATCTTACAAGGGATTCCACTTGGTTTGATATCTGCGATTCCAATGCTGTTACAGAATCGCGGTGCAAGTTATAAGCAACAAGCTGAGTTCAGCTTTGCCTATTGGCCGTTCAGTTTGAAGCTGTTGTGGGCACCGATTGTGGATTCGTTGTATGTGTCACGTTTTGGTCGGAGAAAATCGTGGCTTATACCAACGCAGTACTTAATTGGATTGTTTATGTTGCTGCTGTCGTCGCAGGTGGACAATTGGTTGGGCGGCGATGGAACTGATCCTAATGTTCCTCTTCTGACTGCAATGTTTTTTGCGTTGAACTTCCTTGCAGCCACCCAGGATATTGCTGTAGATGGATGGGCATTGACTATGTTGAAACGTTGCAATGTGGGCTATGCATCAACGTGTAATAGTGTGGGACAAACAGCAGGATACTTCCTCGGTTATGTTGCATTCATTGCTATGGAATCGAAAGACTTTTGCAATACTTACCTTCGCAGTGAGGCCAAAGACGAGGGAATGGTTACTTTGCCGGAGTTCCTATGGTTTTGGGGAATTTGCTTCTTGGTCGCAACAACTCTGGTGGCCATATTCAAGCGAGAGCATGGTGAGGACACAGATCAAAGATTTACCGACCATCCAGAGCTGAACATCAAGGACAGCTATAAGATTCTAATTGATATTGTGAAAATGCGACCTATTCAGATCCTTGCAGCTATTCTCCTCACAGTGAAGGTAACATTTGCTGCTTGTGATGCTGTTACTTCATTGAAACTTATCGACGCTGGGGTGCCCAAGGAAAAGCTGGCATTACTCGTTATTCCAATCATTCCATTGCAAATAATCCTGCCGCTGGTGGTGAGTCGCTATACAAACGGACCGAAACCGATGGATGTCTATGTGAAGGCGATTCCCTATCGAATTGTATTCTCCTCAACAGCGGCAGTGATTGCCTACTTTACTCCACACATGATCGCTGGTGGTTCGGTTCCGCTTTACTACTACGTCTTGCTTGTGGCAAACTATGGCGTCTATCAGATATTCCTATACTGTATGTTCGTCGCCGTGATGGCATTCTTTGCAAAGATCTCTGACCCCGCAGTGGGTGGTACTTATATGACGCTGCTAAATACGGTGGCGAATCTAGGCGGGAATTGGCCCAACACTGTGATACTATGGTTAGTCGATGTGCTCACTTGGAAGGAGTGCAACAACGTGAACGAGGAGATGTCCTCGAAGAATCGATGCCTTAACAAAGCGCAACGCGAAGTGAGTTATAACATGTTCTTATGTTTGAGTCGCCTTACCTTCAATCTACTTTAATCTCTCTAGCAATGTACAGCAGCGGGTGGACAGTGTGACATCGTTTTCGACGGTTACTACATGGAAGCTATTATATGCGTACTCTACGGCTTGGTGTGGCTGCATTTCGGTCGCAAATGGATTACATATCTGCAGAACTTACCAACTCGACAGTGGTTGGTAGTGCACACGACCAATGGCGGCAAACCCGCCAAAAAGAGGTAGCAATTCGTTGTATGAGACTTTTGAGTCTCGTGAAGCCTTTCGATTTCCCAACGTTTGTTGAGTAGCTTTGTTTTTTTAAAAATTGATTTTGTTTAGGTATTTAATCTTCTCTTAGAGGGAAGGTTTGAATGTGTTTGACTAGTGCAATTTATTTTTTTTTTGTTTTTCATTTGAAAACCATTTTATGTTTGCGTTGTTAACTCTATTTATGGATCGAAGTGCGCAAAATTAATTATATTTTGTTTTTTAATTATTCCAATTCTAATTGGTTGGTCATGAAACCAATCCACATTCAGAAGCCACAATTTGTTTATAATAAATTCATATTTTATATCAATTAGTATAAATCCAATGTAAAGCATACAAGTGGTCTTTGTTTTATTGTAAACGGTGGACGATGGGGGAGACGGAGATATCCATGGAAATGATTAGCTTGTCCACCTATTGCGCTAATAAAAGTGATCGAGGAGTGAACTGGTTAGTCTAGATCGACAAAAAAGAATCTCATTGCATAATTTCATCGGAAAATTGCAGTATAAAGGGTAATTCATGGTCCTTTACTTTGTTATATTTAGCACCATAAGCAATAGTTAAGATAGAAAGCAACGCAACGGGCAAGTAGGCACAACTAACTACACTCTGTCCCATCGTACGTAGGTTAGTACGCATTTCCTGCTGCAATAGTTTTCAGAGTCAAGATGTCGTGTTGTGTTCTCACTATCAGTGCCTACCTACATGTTGGATACTCTGTCTGTTCGTGAGATTGTCAGCATTCTTCCGAACAACCCAGTGTGAAGGGTCCTGATTTCGACATCATATAATAGAATGAGCCAGACAAAGCATTTAATACGTTCAGGTATAGATGTAGCCCAAACCTTCTTTAGTTAAAAGCTGGAAGAGAGCGATTCCTATGATCTCGAACTTCATCACTGCATTTGTATTCCGAAACTAGTTTTTAACCTGTGCTTACCGCAAGGCTGCAATCGTAGAATCATATTCAGATTTGTTTAATGAAAGCAAAGTACTTTAGACATCACAATGGGTCTGTATTTACCTGAGTGTGGCGACGTGTTCTAGTCGCCGACCCACATACCTAAAGTACTTTAGACTATTGTGTGCATGTCCTTCCTAATCATCTTAACCAGCAACAGTTCTTATAGAATGTCCTTGGTTGTCCGACAGAGGACCTTACTACTTACTACAGGCCATAGGATGCAGCGATTGGGAAGAACTCGTTTTCGACTGATTTCTCTTGCGATTTCATTTCGGTAGAGGGCAGGTAGACAAACACTGTCTTCCAGAATACCTTTGATTTCACATATGCATGTACTTTATTAGTACCGCTAAACTAATTTGAGAGTTACTCTATGAATAAAGGTCTAGAAAGGGTTATAAAATTATTAAAACGATTTTATCTACAGGGTGCTCCAGGAAAAATAAGACAGGATAGCAGTTAGTCCGATATTCAAACAATTCGCACTTCAATTGTCAAAGCTGTCAAAGGCCTGTCAAAGTTTTCATAGTGTCAGTTTACAATTCATTTGGTGTATATTTTGTTCTTCTGTGAAACGAAAATAAATAACAAATAGAAATTCAACCGTCGACAGGATTTTACTTCGTAAACAGGTGAGTTTTCTTCTGAACATAATTATGATGACAAGATTGTAGATTCCTGCTCTAACTTGTGTGGACAGTGATAGGGCTGCCCAACAGACTTTTCAGTATGCTTAACTCTTAACATTTCTTTATCAAAGAAAATATAAACCTAATGATATATGAAGGCATCTCCAGAGGGTTGTAGTGTAGCCATAAGACACAGTCATAGTTTTGACTAGATTCTAACAAAGTATGTGGGTTTTACCAATATTCTTTGGACCACAAAGTACTGAACAACAGACAGAAGTACGTTTACTAGTAGCGCCTCATAGAACTTATGATCGTCTGGCTTTCCGCTTTCACACAGTCTAGTACATAGAGAAACTATAGTCTGTGGTCTAGTATTCCAAAATCTATGTGGAAATACAGCGATGATCGCTCGCATGGTTCAGCTCGAGGTGAATACCTACTGGTTGCCTTCGTCCTCTGATGAGCTGGATGATTTGTTACCCTTAGATGACCGTTTCTCTGATGATTTCACTTACAATACCCACGCACAGCTACTAGAAACCAGTAATTCCATTTCATTTAAACGTTTTCCTTGTGTTTATTTTACAATTAACAATTTTGAAGGGAACCATAGTAAAGAAAATTACAGGCGCCTACCAAGCACTATAACAATTAAGTTCTCCGAATAACATTAGAGTAACAAATTCAACAAAACGAATGCCATAAGCTGCCCGAATTTAAATATAGATTTACGTATAAACAAGCACGAGTTGGTAAACTAATTAAAAAATAAACAAGTCTTCATGCAACAGTTTTATTAATAATATAACTTTTGTTTTACTATACTAGTACAAAATTGAATAAAAGAAAAAAAAAATTAAGTATACAATTAAGTAAAAGAAAATAAACGTACAAATGTTATTGAATGTGAAGAAGAATGTTTACAAATTAAGTGAATTACATAACCGATACCATCTGCCATGAGGAAAATTCGAAATGAAATTGAACACAAAGTCTAAACTGGAATATTTCAACAATTACCATCATAAATCTCAAACGTTGTGCCGCCCCTTCTGCGCCGTCTTTTTGAACCGCATTTTCTTTTTTGTGTTAACAGACAAAAAAAATAACTCTATCTACGCCCACTTTTTTTTTGCGCGAAATTTTGATTTTAAAAACTATTATAAAAAATACTACATTCAGCTGTATAGTAGGTATAATCTCATAAGCATCGGTTTGTTGTTTTCTGTTGTCGCGGTTGTTCTCCTTAAAACGAGAAAAAAAAAATCATATATCATCATCATCGTAGCATCGGAAAATCTCGATGAAATGATACCAATAATTGGATTCTGGATTAATTCTCAAAGGCATCGGGAGTACTCTCGAAGCGTTCCTCCCACTTGTGATGGACTTCTGGTGTTAGATTGATTATTTGACAGTGAACGGCTTGGTGTTTTTCATATTTTGGAGGAATTGCACACAAACGGTACTTGACTTCATCGCCTGGCAGTGGTACGTATTCACCCTCGATGCTACAAAGACACGAAGTATGAGTATTTATCATGCCATACACTTGTTTAAGCGATACTCACTCGGAGATGTGAACGAAAATGTCATCGCCACCGGAATGGGGTGTGAGAAATCCATGACCTTTAGATCTACTGAATGACTTAACGATCCCAGTCTCTATGGGATTTTCGAGAGCTCGAGCAGACCTTGAAAAGAAAAATATCCAATTACACTTGGAAGAAAGGGTGGGCGACCCCCACTTGTACTCACGTTGATGCAGTCCTTGTTCGTTTCGTAATAATTGGACTTGGCAATTGAAGTGAAGCGCTTGGACTGTGACTCGGTGGACGTGGGCACATGGGCGGTTTGTTAAGATTTTTATCTGGAGTGTTTTGTGAAGACATTTTGATATTGAACTCTGATTTATCTCCTCTATTGCGCGTTTAATTCAAGAAGATTATTCTTTTCTTCGGTTGCGGTGCACAAGAAAAAACACTTCTGGCTGGTTTTGGCTTTTGATTTATTTTTCAAACAAAGGACAACCGTCTGAGGCAAAGGGAGCAATTTGCAGTAACGTGCTCGCAAAACCAATCGAAGTAGTGAGGACTGCAGAAAATTAAGTTGGTGCCAAGTTTTTTTTTTTTTGGTAGACTTCGTAATTTTGACAGGAGACAATTAAAATTAGAGGGACGCCAAAACATTTGTGGGGTTTGCTGGTTTTCTGTTTTGACCAGAAACGCCGGGTAGGAAATTTTCTGCCTTACGCTGAAGGCGACATCTGTGTAGTGAAGGATTTTATTTGAGACTGGTAACGGAAATGTGATTTGAAAAACAGTTCATATTCATAAATGGTATCCTCAGGACTTCAAGTTTACTGCAGACTGCAGACAGTTCCAGATCCAGCTTGTTCTTTCAACAGCATCTCCCATTTGTTTAAGCTGAGTGGAGTTAGAGTGGATCGGTGTACAAAGGGAACCTTTTGGGTTGTGTTTCCTCTCCAAACGTAAGTGTATACGCTGATATGTTCGTGGCGGGACGGACCACGCTGGTTAGTTGTTTTGGTTGGTTCAGACCGGCCCTCGATAAGGATACACTTGGACCAGAGAAAATCCATTGTGCTTCCGTTGTGTAAGGTGGCTGGACCACCCTCTTACTCTGGGAACCATGCGTTCCTTTTTTTGAAGGAGCTAATATAAGCCATGCATGCGGTGCTCATATCGTTAAGATCGTTGAAAAGGTATCCACCTTGTGTAGCCTTTCTAATATAGGCATGGGCGTGGTCTCCTCTGGTCAAGTCTTTGAGCCTTCCTATAGCACAGTGGCCGATTAGGGTGTTGACTACCTTGGAGAGGGTTCCTCTAGTTTATTTTGGAGTCCTTTGGTCCTGTTTTCGTTTAAGCTTGGGCAGAGCAGTCTGGTGGTGTTGCATTGGTCAAGCTGATGCCATCGATGATTGGCCAGCCTTACCGCTGAGGTTTTAAGCATACGATGTTGGCGCCTCGATGTCGGTGACGTTTATGCTATCTAAACCAGATAAGCCCTTTCTAGCCAATGCGTCATATTTTGACCGGTAATGCTGAGTCAAGCGACCCGTTGAGTTTTTGCCAGTATGGTCAAATTAGAATGTTTCTCTAGAGCGGACTATCAAATCACGCTACAATGACACAGAAAACGGAGGGACAAACCAAGATTAAGCCATAATTCTGTCGGTGTAAAAGTGAGTCGACTTACCACCATAAAAATTAAGGTACTTTCCCAAGATTGTATATACTTTCGGAGATCGCAGAAATACCAGAAAATATTTATCTACTTTGAGCACCAAACGCCACTGAGTTCTTTTTTTCTATTGCTTGTAGTGTCATCTATCGTTTTACGTTTCCAAATGTCAAATATATACTTTCACTGTCAATGCATGGTAACAGATAACAAACAAAGCGGGTTAAACTAAAACTTTCGCATCTAAACTTAAACAAACTAAAACCTAACAGCGATTTGTTCAAACTCCCTGCTTGCGATTATGAAAATAGAAATCAAAATTAACCGACAAATGAATTGCTCTTAACAAAATCTCCTTTCATCGAGGTATGTACAATAAACAAGCTTATCAGGACCATGTCCAATTTTGCGCAATTGTTTTCCAGTCAAATGCAGAGCCCGGAGCACATAGATGTACAAGAAAATGAAAACGAAGTGGTCTATGATGTTCCAATTATCGAAAGGCTTTCCCCGGTAGTAGCAGCTGCTGAAGTAGTAGAAGTTCCTATTGACCCAGGTCCACAAGTAGAACCTGAACCGCCCAATCGTAAGTCTAATGTTAGAGAATTTCTTGAATCCCAGTTCAATGTCAATTTCCTTTTAAGAAGAAAACACAGATAATCCGGTTGAGAACAACCCGTCAGGAAATAACGCAGAGTCGCCAACGCCTCCGAAAAAACGTAAACGAACCTCACTGGGACATACGCCCAAGTTAAAAAAATCAACCGACGACGACGATAACGAAGACGATGGCCTTACCTGCCCCATATGCATGGACACTTGGGAGATGTCAGGAGAACACAGACTGGTCTCACTTAAATGTGGTCACTTGTTTGGTGATTCATGTATTCGACGCTGGTTGCTCGAATCCAGTCGCAATGGGATAAAATGCTGCCCGCAGTGTAAGACCCGAGCTGTCAACAGAGATATTCGATGTCTGTATGCGCGGCGGATACGGGCTATCGATCGCAGTGAAGAGCATCGATTGCGAGAAGAACTCGACCAAGAGAAGGCCAAAAGTACTCGCATCCAAACAGAGTTGGCAACACTCAAGATGAGCTACACGATGATTTTGCAAGAAGTCCAGAAACTAGCGGGCGACAATGAAAGATTAAAAAACACCCTTCGTCAGGGTGGAGGCAGTATGACAGACACCGACTTAAATATAGGCAGCGGTGACGAGCTTTCTCGGCTACGTTTCTATAAGCTTTTCATGGAGAAGAACATTGTAATAGCCAAAGATCCCGGCTGCCGTGTTATGATATATTCTCAAAATTTCTCCAACATGATAGTGTCGCAAAAGTCGTCGCAAAATCTTTTTCCTGGCTATGGGCTGCGCTTCATTGATACGCCAACGTTTCGACCAACAACTTTCCTCCATACATCGTCGAAGACAGTGCGAGATATTTCCTTAAATTCCGATCAAACACTGTTGGTTGCTGCATCAATGGAAGCTCAAGCGTCCGTTTTTGATATCAGGTCGCGGGCAAGTGTAACCACGTTTTATCCTGCAGATAAACCCATATGGGCATGTTCGCTGGATAAAATTCGTCGTGAAAACACAATTTATCTTGGAGTGCAACACGGTACCACCTACTCCTTTGATATAAGATTCCCCATGAGAATGCTGGGAGAGTACAAAACTGAGTCTGACCTAAGTCCAGTGATTAATATCGCTCCTGTTTCAGCGACGAAACACTTTCCGAATGGAGGCTTCGTAGTGTGCAAATTGCAATCTCTTTGGTTTTACGAATACACAGACGAATCATCAGGATGCACTCCCACCAAGATGCCAGTTGAAGGTCCCTTCATTTCGATGTCGTACGATTCAGTCAATGAGAATCTGTTGGTGTTTGCCAGAAGCAATACACGTTACCCGCAATCGAGATATATTCTCGGTAAGTTGGAGAAAATCGACGATATGCCAGTGTTCAACGTAAAAGTTTCGTTCTTCGGCTCAAAAGTTACGCCTGTGATGACTCGGTGCTCCCAGATTCCAGTGGAAAATAATACTCTGGTGGCTGGTTATATTCAGGATGCAAAACTACTATCGCTGTTCGACATGAAACGCGAACAGAGACTACAATCGATGCCAGTACAAGAGGTTGTGTATGATACATGTGCGGTGTATGTCCCGAATAGCATATATTTAGCTGCGTTAACGGAAACGAAATGCAGGATTTACAAGGTGATTCCATCTGAGGGTGGTCGATGATTGGAATTGTTGTTAATGTATTGTAAAATTATTATTTTTTTTTGTTTTTAAATATAAGAAAGACAATTAAGATATGTTTATTGCTGAGTATATGTATGTGTTCCAAACGACCTGGGCATTGGCAGAGGAAGTGCGTTGTGTCCCCCTCTATTCATTCTTCTGAGGTGGGTCGCTATTGGGTTGTGGCCTGTGAGAATGACAATAAGAAAGGTCAACTGTAGCCTCTTCTTGCTTGTAATCTCGTACACATTGCCCCTTTCATTTCCTTGCCCCTATATCCCAGTAGAACAGCCGGACGAGTTTTGAGTTGGTTGTGGCTGAAGTAGAGGCTTTGATGACTGCTTGGGTATCGATCCATGCCTCTATGTGCTTGTTATTGTTCAGAGTGGATAGATCACAGCAGGCCTCGGTGATGCCATATATTTCCGCATATTTGACCTATAAACGGCAGACGTTGGTTTTCGGCTTTTGCCCCAGCCAGCCATAAGTTATAATAGGCCTAATGATGGCAGTAAACATAGAGTGGATAGTGCCAGGTTTAGGACCCCATTTTCTACTTAAAATTCTCTTGCAAGCAACGTGCTCTAGTATGCTGTCCTTCCAGTTCACAATTTAGCTCCACAAAATTAAAAACAATATCATCGTCGATTGTTTTACACATAAATTTATATACATCTATTTAGGTATATGTACAAAATATATATTTATCTAAAAACAGTTTCGAAAATACACAGTTTTATTGGTATGTGGAAAGCTCTAGACATCGGGCGGTGGTGGATTTACATGCAATATTTGATCCTTGGCCGCCCCCGAATACGACTAGAATAAATTATTAGCTTATATTAAAAAAAAACAAACATTTTAACAATAATATAACACTAAGCAACTCAATTAGTCTATTTGTCTATATTTAAAAATAAAATAAAAGACACACAACTTACCGTACGTCTATTCTGAAATTATTTTAAAAAAAAATAAGAGATTATCCAATTATTAACAAAACAAGTAAAAATGCAATAACATACACATGTACATAGTCTCCTCCAATCAACGTATGGAGTTAGAAGCAAATACCACGTGCATACGGCATACCCGAGAATACAAAAGCCAGTTATATTCGAAATGAGTTCTCTTTCACTGTGTCCATCTCTGCAGAAGATAAGTGTAAACTAAAAGGTTCTCGTTACACGATTCGATTATTTGAAAGTAATTTACCGTGAAATTTTATGCCACGCTAATATTCCATCTGTTACACATATAAAAAATATTAGTACTCCGATAAAGCTATGTAACCCAGTACGAAAGGCTTTTGAAGCGCGACTTCTTCCATACCGGATGATCACCAAATGAAATGATAGGAGAAACTATTCCAATTTTATGGTTTAATGGTTTTTTTTTTTTTTTGAATATAAAATTTAATGCAGAAATTTAAGAAGAATAATGAGAGGCCCTAACTGGGGCAGGGTATTCAAATTCAATCAAAATCTACAGACAGGTGGCATAGTCTTAGTTAAGGGATCTTGTAGGATATGTAGTAGGTACACTGGACAAGTTCTCCTATACAATAATTAGTGAGTAGTTCTTCTTTGAGGGGCTGAGTGTTTTACTTATAACTTGTTTGCATTTAGAAGAAAGCCAAAAGAAGACTACTCGGTTATCGTAAGAGGTTCTTGCACATGTGCAGACAAAGAGACATCCATTACCTTTATATGTAACTTAGGAGCCAGAAAAACGAACTGAATTCTGATTGAGTGTCAAAAAAACTAAGGCGTTGTGTTGTGCACACCATGTACCTTAACCCAGATCGTCGAGCTAATAGGGGGGAAGTGCTAGATGTCTTCGTTTTCCCTAAAGATGTTAACTTGTTTCTTTTTGTATTCATTTGCCTTAACTTGTTTCAATTGGTGTTTGCTTGCAACTTCTGCATGTACTATGATCATTCGGGACCAACTGAACTGCAATGCAAGTATAACAACTTTTAGAGACGCCTATATTTCAGAGTTCTCTATTTTGAGAGCCGTCTCGAGTTTAACAAAAAAAAAAATATGTGGCGCAACAGGTCGATGGGACAACCATTCGTGTTGTGCGTGTAATATTACACGAATGGAAGGGGCCTACTGTTTTAATGCCGTGTCCGAAGGGCAATTTTATTATTTGAGAGGCTTTCTTATGAGAAATAATACCTTCGGATGTTTGTCAGACGCTCACGCCCGTGAAAAAAACTTTTAGCTGGGACTCGAACTAGTCCAACACACTAGTCACTGAGCCACGGCACCCCTTGCGTCTCCAGTTTAGAAGATCGATTTTTTAACATAAATCTGAACCTCTAGGCTGAGACTGCTGAAGGTTCCAACACTAGAGCGGAGATCTAAACATGTGATGTCTGTAAATAATTGAATCAAGTTATATTGATGGCTAAACTGACCTCTTACGTGGAGTCTACTACTTGTTTTGTCGAAAAAAAAAATAAAGCTGATGGGGATTGCTTTACAAAAAATAAATAAATAAATAAATAAATAAATAGAACGAGCATTAGTTTTGTTTTTTATTGTTACATTAATTTATATTTATTTTTTTCAACCTGAAACAAATTTAAAATTGTACAGTTTTAGGATTATGTTCTAGAACCCCTGCATTGGGACTTGCTTGCTCGACCTCCTTGATATTGTTTACTTGGTGTGCGGTGAACATTCTTTTTCGAGGATGACTAAAATAAATTATTAATTTAAGAAAAAAAAAAAACAGAAACAGATTTATAAAGAATAGAAGAGCGCCACCAAGCATCGTATTAAGGAACTCAATTGGTCTATTTGCTCATACAAAAGAAATGTTTGAAATGATTTCATAAAAAAAAAACAACACAATTGAGTTCCGGCCATGTTTGAGAGTTTTTGCAAAAATATTTTACCGTAGGGCGAGATTTATGCTGAAATTATTCAAAACTTTAGATATTAGCAAACAATATTTTAAGATAAAAAATAACATACCAAAGAACTTAATCTCCTCCAATCGAAATAGGGGTTTAGAAACAGATACCACGTGCATATGCCATACCCGAGAATAGAAAAGCAAGCTAGGTCCGAAACGGGTTCTCTACTACGGCCTCCATCTCTGCAGAAGACACATTATTTACGAAAATGTCGTCTAACAAGATTCGATGTTTGAAAATAATTTTACCGTCCAATTCTATGGCACACTAATAGTCCGTCTGTTACACATATAAAAAATGTTAGTGCTCCGATAAAGGCATGTAACCCAGAACGAAAGGCTTTTGAAGCGGGACTTCTTCCATACCGGATGATCACCAAATGAAATGACAGGAGAAACTATTCCAATTTAATGGTAATCTGTTATTGTTTGCTGATCTTTAATTTGAATATAGAAATTCAGTAATACATAAATTTATCTGTCTATAAGGGCGGAACTTTTCTAGAAGTTCTTAGGCATGGCTGCATTGCAACAATTCAAACATTTTCGCAGACCTATTATTTATTTATTTATTTATTTAGCAGTAAAGAACTTAAATCTAAAATTCACGACATTTACTTAAAGCTAATTCAGGACATTGCAGAGGAAGGACGTTTATAAGAGTGAGCACTCGAGACATAGGCTCATTACTTCCGTACGATGAAACTTTTGGCGGAAGAGAGCTACTGACCTCTAAGTTCGTGGATTGGTGTTGAATGCTATGGTTGAAAGCATCTCATAAGAATTAATATTTCCTGCTGATAGCTGATGCAAAAAAGTGGATCGGCGACTTTTCTGGGCTTTTCGAACGATTCAGCAAGTTCAGGCGATACTCGTAAGGAGGAAAGTTATATCTGTCGGTGGGCGTAAAGCAAAATGAATAAACCACCACTGGACGCACACAATTAGATACGAGACTGTGATGGGGACACCAGACTTACTGGCGTATACTAAAATGGGTCTTACAAGGGTTAACTGCAAGAATTTGAGAATTCCTTGGACCAGCTATCGATGTGGCTGCAAAAATTGAGTTCACTCTCGCGTATGACACCCAATTCACCCAGAAAGGGGACAGTGGAAACGGAATCGTTGTAGATCACGTACGTTCTAGAGGCTGTCGGGAGACACTTTTGGGAATAAGTAATAGCTTGGCATTTGTTGACATTCATCTCTAGAATGACTTTGAAGTGCACGGGAGTCAGTAGGTTTGGAGATGTCTGAGAACGTTTCCATAGTTTGATAGTTTACGAATTGTTTTAAGACTACGGATGGTATACCGTCCGGGCCAGTAGAGTATTCGCACTTAAGTCTATCGATCTTTTCCATCACGAGTGTCACAGACGTTAATGAGGTTTTGGCACAGTCACTCAAGTAGGAGAAGTACGAATGATCGGGCTCTAATGTGTGATTGGAGAACGGTTGATTAAAGTATGAAGCGATTAAATGTGCTACAATTCGAGGATCACTCTACGATGACGGGGTTAGTGATTGCACTAAATCAAGGTAAAGAAACTAGCAGAGTTGCGATGCGGAAGGAGGTAATCAGAGCAAGATTCAGGGAAGAGCTTGTTTCTTCTTTTGGGAAGAGAGCGTAACTCTTTAGTACACCAAGGAGGGGATAATAATGAATGCTTTTGGGGCATGGATTGCATAAAAGAGCTGAAAATTTGAGAGTTAAACAAAGCATTGTTAAGAATGCTAAGTTTTGTACGGATTGCCTTTCAAAAATTAAAGTAATAAGAGTGCTCAGATCGTATAGTATTACTATCATTATTGTAAGACCCTGTAAGACAAAGAAGGACTTGAGTTTAATAAAAAATGATTCCTTGCTGAAACAACGCAATTATCGGCGTTTGACTGGACTGCAATCTGAGAGATAAAAAGCACCTCCTTGTCTGAGGAGGAATGAATTTGTAACATAATGGGACTGATCGTCGGAAGGAGACCATTATAGGTCGAGGAGATTAAAATCACAAAAAAATCGACCCGATGATGCGTCCTCTTTCTCACGACCATCATCGGATCTCACTCTGAACGTCTAAATCTGGAAAAAATTCATTGATAAAATAATCAGATGTGAGACTAGTTTTGTTTAGGACACGAAAGTATCATAGGGAAGCTTTGGAGAAATAATATATATGGAGGGTGCCTTAGTTTGCAGCCCTCGGACACTCAAGAGGGGTACCTAGTCGTTTAGTGCAATGGTATTATGATACTCTTTCCAGTACAACGTTCGATTTCATTTCATTTGTTTAAACATTGTTTCACACGCGTAACAAACTGCACAGTGTCGCGTATCGAATTTAGCCTTAAAGGCGATAAAAGTAGTTTTTCTTGCGAACAGAAAGGCCATTGTGCTACAAAACCAGCATTGCGTCAACGGTTGGGTAGGGTCTGCTATCTTCACTTTCTGCTGAGTAACCCCAGCTTCGAGTAGCCAGAAAGAAGTAAGTTTTTACACAGAGCTGTGTATTGCCAAATTTTTTTAAGATAAAGATCCAGTCACTGCCATCATGGTGCGTATCAAGTTGATAACATTGACGAGACATTGACCCACTAGGTATTTGACCACAGTTGTACACCACCAAAACTCATCACAACTTATTTTCGGGAAGTTCAAGGCTAACCTCAGACATAGGTACTGCTTCAAGTTAAGCCAATACTTCGATCCCTATCAGTAAGTAGCACTGTAGTCACTGCAGGTCTTGAATTCCAGTCATCACCTACTATCCACTAACTGCACTTCACCGCAACAAGTTTAGACAAATCTTGAACTAACTAGACTCAAGGCATACCTAATTGGGTTCATCTCCCTTGCATTTGTTATTACTGACGACACAAGTATAGTAGAAATAGAAAATTAATACAAATCTTACCTGAATTATGTACACCACTATGGCAAGAAGACTAATGGTATATTTATTTGTTAATTTATCCATCGAACCGAAAAGGCTAAATATTTCCCTATGCCCTGCGACCATTAAGACAAAACTTATAATATGTAAAATTGCATGCGACCAGGTCATCTTTGAATGGAATATCCTGAACCAAAGGCAGCCTAAACAATTAGTTATGCTTAGCAAAAAAATTAAGTGAATTATATCTACTTATACCATACCCAGTCCAGTTCCGAAGGTGGTCCCTAATAGGTAAAGAAATGATGATGTCCAGTTATCCCCTCCTTTTGAGTTCATTAAATTAAAAATTGTGCATGAAATAGCTATCAACGCAAAGATTATCGACAGAAGAAACACCAATATAAATATTTTTATTGTTTTTTCCCTTGTCCACGCCATTTTCTTTTTTTTTTATCTTTTCCAAAATTTTCTTGACGTTCATAAAAAAACTAAAAATATGGCCACCTTTAAAAATACAAAAAAAATGAAACGAGGAATGCTAAGTAGCGAGGAGGTAAGGTAAATCTAAAATCAATATTTTACACGAAAAGCTACGCAAGCTGACGAAACTGCCACTTCGGTGGCAATGTGGCATTTATTGTTTTTTTATTTTTATTTACATTTGTACTACATAAGCTGTATAAAGTATTAAAATTCCATGGACCTAGTATTTTTTACACGAATGGAAGGGGCCTACTCTTTTATGCCGTGTTTTCATGACAGTTGTACTCTCGGCTGTTTGTCAGGTGCTCGCGAGAGATGGGGCCATGAAAAAACGTTTACGTGTTGTCTGGGATCGGTCTTCGAACTTCTCGTTCCGTGGTCTAACCACTAATAGCTTCAGATTCGAATAAATGTTCATTGGATTCCAGTTTGTTCCGTCCAGCTACTTTAAAGTGGATCTTGCTTTTGGCTCGTTAAATACTTAGGGACTATCAGTTTTATTAAGAGGAAGGTCTCTATAAAAGCTATAAAGCTAGAGAGTTCTGTTTTCAGGATTTAGTTTGGGATCTCTACTTATTTTCATTATTCACTAATAGCTCCGAAACGGGACAACTTACTCCTATGTTACGATGATAATTCTCAGAATACAGTATTGACCAGTGGGACAAATTTTGTAATATGGTCTTACATACATAAAATATTATTTATTCGGATCCTATGGCCTCTACGCGCGATCCTGTGCAGTCTCGCTCATCCTGGGTCAACTTATTTCCTTACATCGCATAGTTAGCCGAGAGCGAAGTCTAGACCCGTTTTCTTGTAAAGATGGTAGAAGTAGTAGTCACTCTCCACATATTGCATCCATATAAGCCTAGTTCCAAAGCCTAGTTCCAAACGCAGACTTTCTTGTGTCGATTCAGTTGATTCGCTAATTTTTGTTTATCTTTTATTCATTTTCAGCTCAACATCTGGCTCGCTGATGGAAGGTCATCACTCTAAGAGACAGGGATTTGGATGTCTGATTGACAAAGCAACACCAAGAACTTCATTCGTGAACAACAGGAACAATGTTGTTGAAAGTGCACAGCCTTGTGTTACCCCACTTTGGATATTGAATTCATCATCGTCTGGGTATGAATTTTGTACGAATTTCCTTACCTTTCCTTACTTTACCTCCCTCCGGAACTAGACTTCAGCTAGTAAGCAGAAAACGACACAAAAGTCTTAAAAATAATTTGCTGTTCAAGAAACTGCATCAGATCGGGTCAAGCCCTGGCAGTGGTCCTGGTATGTTAACAGCAAAACATAATGTAACAGTTTTGTAAAACGTTCTTGTTTTTCAGGTGACTTCCCTTTTGGTATCTGCATTACAAAGACGTAAAAGTACTAACAGAGGTACAGAAAAGGCCAGTTTCGGAGGGATGTGTAGTTGCCAACAGGCAACGTAGGCAGCTTTTAAGCAGAAATCAAACGAGAATCTCTAAGCATCACCAAGTCAACTTAGTCAGAGGAACAGTTCAAAGCCAGTCTAACCGAAGCACAATATGCTTACCACGAGAGAGAAAGCCTATGACCTGATTCATGTATATATATAAATTATTTCCCTGACCCACCTGAAATACAAATAATGCCTGAAACAAAATAATACGAATCACCCTGTATGTACTCGAGAAAGTGTCAAAATAAAAGAACAATTTTTGATTTTTATTTTAGTTTTTATTTCCTTTCGCTACCCCATTCAGAACCAGACATATTAACGACAGAAAATCAGAAGCCGTAGTCAAATTTTCAGCAAAACACCAGGCCAACAGAAATTTACATAAAACAGCAGGCAAACCGATCCTCCCAGAGCTTCTTAAACTGTTCTGTGCGCTGCACCTCCAAAGTCGTGTACCAATGAATTTTTTGCTCGGAACTGGTTTGGTTGTAACTTTTTTATTTGTGGACGGATTTTGATGATTTAGGTGTCAAATTGAAGATAATTTTCTAAGGAATGGATTCATCTCATCAAGTTTCACGAAGAATTGCTACCTACTTAAGGAATTGTTAATGATATATGAACATCTTGGAATCACCAATGGTTTTGTGTACAATTGAACTTGTGGAGAGTGCGGATAAGGGCGATAAGCGGATCATCTAAGACGTACCTCATCTTTTCATGATACAACTTTGGTTATTCAGGTTCCGTGGTGGTCGTGGGCCCGGAGAACCTATGAACGAGCAAACTATGTAGTTGTTGACATTTAATGATAAAGGGATAACCCGAGGTGTGTAAGATCCTATAATGTCTTGTCTCAGTTCATAGTCAACTGTTGTTATGGTCCTTGTACTCTTTAAGACTTCCAAGCGCGATTGTATCGTCTTTCGGTGCATATCTAACACGCATCCTCGTGAGGTCTGGCTCTTTTTCAGTTTCCTTCCTCAATGTTCATCCCATAAGGCGAGTGCTATCACACGCATCCTCGCGAGGCCTGGCTCCTTTTGCAACTTTCATTCTGAGAGGCCGACACACAGCTCACTTCCCTTCTTTTCTTTGAACCTGTGTCCGTCGCCCCTCATGAGGCTTCGTGTGATATGGACAAAGACGAAGCTGGACGAAGGCCAAATGTGCAATTCTCGAAACACAGTGCGTACCAAACAGCGAATAATTAATTCTATTTAGACGATTACTTTTATTTATGTTTTTTTATTTGCTTTTGCTGTTTTTTTTTATATATATATATATATGTTTCAATAAAATTTATTTAAATATAAGATTTATTTAAAATATTTCACATTATTATTGTTTTTTTCTTTCATTTTTATTTCATAGATACAAAAATATAATCGTACTCTTCGTTTGGTTTGGAAAAGTTTTACATTATTGTAATATAAGTGTTTTAATCTTTAACTTTCATTATCGTTTAACAATTTCAAAAAAAAAAAAAAAAAAAAACCAAACACAAAACATTGCTAATAGTAATAATAGTTTACAGCAAAACTTTGTTTCTATATCTTCCTGCTCACCTTCATAAGAGTTTTACTAAGGACACGAATATAATAACAAAATTGACAAATAAGAAGGCATACTCTATGTATATATGTAGCGAAGATTAACAATTAATATATATATATATATATAAGTAGGTATAAGAAGAAATTAATATTATATATATTTATTGAAAGTAAAATAATAATAAATAACTAAATTTAGTTTAGTGAACTAGATTTTCGCATTACAAGTGGTGATTGATACATGCATTTGTAATTCAGACATAATTTTCTTTTCATTTTTTATGTGTGTAAGAAATCTAGAATAGTATATAGTTTTAGATATAAATTAATATTTACATTGTTTTTTTCTAGCATTTGTTGGATAGCTCCTCTATGTGTAGAGAGTTTTTTCCTTTTTTTTTTCTGTTTAGAATACCTTAAGAGTTAATTGAATTATTTTATCTACGTTAATTGCAGCGCACTTAATTGTAAATAAATATATATATACATATGTATGTATATATGAAGAGTTTTACTATAATCACTGAGAAATGCATGCTGAACAGGGTTATTTTTTGAAAACCCGCATGCATTTCTCGGTAAAAAAAAGGTTCTAGTTTTAGTTTGGAATAGAAAAATACATTTTATTGTGTTTATTGGTAAACCTTTACACTGGCTAAGTGGTGAAGATTGCAAATAGTAGACAATTTGGAATGTTTTTTTGTTTGTTTTATTTAAATTGTTTGATTTTTGAATTGTAAAGCACTGTTTTTTTAGTGTTAGAACTTTTTCATTAGGAAGGTTTGTTTAGTATTTTATTTGTTAATTAGAGAAAATGTCTTGTTGTCTTTTTCTTTTTCTTTAATATTTTTTTGTGATTTAGATTTATTGCTGGCATACGTATGTAGTATTTTACAAAAACAAAGTGCTCCTAGGATAAGTACAAATTTTGTTCTTTGTTTAAAACTCTAGTCTACTCCGGCGAAACCTTGGCTACCTTCGATGGCTTTGATGAGTTTATCCTTAAGCTGGAGGTAACCTTCATAAGGTGGCAAATCCAAACGATTGAAACTATAAGCAAATAAAGCAATAAATAAACAAATGGAAAGTATTTTCCTTTAGAATGTGGGTGTACCATGTATGTGCTCTTGGATAGTTGTTGGGTGTACCCCATTTCTCAATGGTAAACATCTGGGGACCATTGGAACCGTATAATTCTTTGAAACCATTCATTGGAACACGTGATGTACCGGTTACGAATTGCAGTAAACGTGAACGCATTTCATTTGAAAATGAGAGCACTGCTCTCCAGAACCATTGGATAATGATGTGATTCATATGATAGTCACCCTTGTAGAGGGTGTTGTCTCTCCAATCTTTCACGTCAATATTTTGTATACCACACATGAGAAGCTCGAGTTCATGTTCATCGAAGATTTTTAGTAGATTTAGTGGAATAATAGAGCCAAATCCATCCAAGAAGGCGGTCATTTGCTCCTTGACACGCGACACAAAACGCCATTCGATCACTAGTCTGTAATAATGAAAAATAAATTTATAAATACTCTCATGTTGTGAAACAAGGTATGCATAAGTGAAACAAAGTTCAAGTCTAGTCTCGCTAGCGAGAGCACACAGAGAAAAATAGAAAACGCTTAACAACCATTCGATGTGAACTTTTGGGTCATCGCACACTGATGCTTCAAAGCCAAACTAAATGAAATAAATGACGATTTGACCCCAAATCAACCACATTGCTAGGTCTCATCAAGAGCTCATCCTGCAAACATCTGCACTAAGAGCTCGTAAACATGCATAGCATGAATTGGCCATTCTACTGGTTATTCTGTTCAGAAAAACTCATACAACACTAGAGTGGCCTCTGCACCGCAGAGTGTCCCAACAAATAGGACTGGTTTGAAAGGTTTTCAGCGTGATAGAAGAACAATTCAATAAATGTACTTGTAGTTCGTACATAATCTACTTTCAATGTTGTGTAGCGATTTGCAATTACAAAGAACCAATTAGAATAGATTCAGAGGACAAGGATTAGCTTGTACCTAGTTTTATCCATGTACTTGGCTTCAAGTCTATCTAATCTACTTACTTAATATATTCATCCTTGTTGTCGTTGGTAACATCAATATTAGCACCATTTGGTTTCAATTCACGTTGACTTGTGTGACCAAAAGTTTCTTCATCCACACAGAAAGTTAGTTCAAGTTCACTTGGATCGTTTTCCTTGATCCACAGCAGTGAATTGTAGTACTCTGTATCAACCGATTCCATATCCTTTAAATCAATTGGCTTTTGCAGCATCATTTTGTAGAAAGGACGAATAAAGAAGGCTGCAATGGAAGACGATTATTAGAATTCGAATAAAAGCCATAAAAGTTACGTTACCATCTAATAGTTTTCCATGATACACTGCCATGCCGGCTATTCTTCCAATAAATCTACAAAAATAAATTCAATTGTTAATAAAACGTATAATGGCCAACATTTACTGAAGCACTTACTTGAAATAATTCAAATGCTCTTCATTGCAAAGACCGCTGAATGGATTTATTTGCAAAGTGTAATTATCCATTGCTGAATATTCGAATAGTCCGTAGTACGGATTGAACATTTCTTTGGATAACAAATAGAACCACTCCCTAGCAAGGCCACCATAATCTAAAAAGAAATAAAATTTATTAGATAAACTTAATTTTTAGTCATTAGAACATAATAACTTACCTAAACCAGTCTCTCCTTCGAACTCTACCCACAATTTAGTCTTAAGTAAGTCCGTTTTATTGACGGAATTGATAATTCGGTAGGAATCTTCTAATATTGACGTACGCCTAATTCGAATCTCAAACTTATTTGGTACATTTGTCTGAAAGCAGGAAACAAAATGTGATTTAGGAATTAATGTCACGTTTATTGCTGGGAAATTTTGCAGTCCAAAAATCCATGAAAAAATGGGTTACACTGACGCCACCGACCCAGACACGCACATCCTGAATCCACCTTCCCTTGGCAGAATGAAAGTCAGATCTTCTGATTCTGTGCATCCTGGGCATATGCGAGCTCAACTGAGGCCTCGCCAAGTGAATGGGAAATCGAAAATTTTTCAGTCCAAAAATCCATGAGAAAATGGGTTACGCTGACGCCACCGACCCAGACACGCACATCTTGAGTCTACCTTCCCCTGGCAGAATGAAAGTCAGATCTTCTGATTCTGTGCATCTTGGGCATATGCGAGCTCAACTGAGGCCTCGCCAAGAGAATGGGAAATCGAAAATTTTTCAGTCCAAAAATCCATGAAAAAATGGATTACACTGACGCCACAGACCCAGACACGCACATCCTGAATCCACCATCCCTTGGCAGAATGAAAGTCAGATCTTCTGATTCTGTGCATCCTGGGCATATGCGAGCTCAACTGAGGCCTCGCCAAGTGAATGGGAAATCGAAAATTTTTCAGTCCAAAAATCCATGAGAAAATGGGTTACACTGACGCCACCGACCCAGACACGCACATCTTGAGTCTACCTTCCCCTGGCAGAATGAAAGTCAGATCTTCTGATTCTGTGCATCTTGGGCATATGCGAGCTCAACTGAGGCCTCGCCAAGAGAATGGGAAATCGAAAATTTTTCAGTCCAAAAATCCATGAAAAAATGGGTTACACTAACGCCACAGACCCAGACACGCACATCCTGAATCCACCATCACTTGGCAGAATGAAAGTCAGATCTTCTGATTCTGTGCATCCTGGGCATATGCGAGCTCAACTGAGGCCTCGCCAAGTGAATGGGAAATCGAAAATTTTTCAGTCCAAAAATCCATGAAAAAATGGGTTACACTGACGCCACCGACCCAGACACGCACATCCTGAATCCACCATCCCTTGGCAGAATGAAAGTCAGATCTTCTGATTCTGTGCATCCTGGGCATATGCGAGCTCAACTGAGGCCTCGCCAAGTGAATGGGAAATCGAAAATTTTTCAGTCCAAAAATCCATGAAAAAATGGGTTACACTAACGCCACAGACCCAGACACGCACATCCTGAATCCACCATCCCTTGGCAGAATGAAAGTCAGATCTTCTGATTCTGTGCATCCTGGGCATATGCGAGCTCAACTGAGGCCTCGCCAAGTGAATGGGAAATCGAAAATTTTTCAGTCCAAAAATCCATGAAAAAATGGGTTACACTAACGCCACAGACCCAGACACGCACATCCTGAATCCACCATCACTTGGCAGAATGAAAGTCAGATCTTCTGATTCTGTGCATCCTGGGCATATGCGAGCTCAACTGAGGCCTCGCCAAGTGAATGGGAAATCGAAAATTTTTCAGTCCAAAAATCCATGAAAAAATGGGTTACACTGACGCCACCGACCCAGACACGCACATCCTGAATCCACCGTCCCCTGGCAGAATGAAAGTCAGATCTTCTGATTCTGTGCATCCTGGGCATATGCGAGCTCAACTGAGGCCTCGCCAAGTGAATGGGAAATCGAAAATTTTTCAGTCCAAAAATCCATGAAAAAATGGGTTACACTAACGCCACAGACCCAGACACGCACATCCTGAATCCACCATCACTTGGCAGAATGAAAGTCAGATCTTCTGATTCTGTGCATCCTGGGCATATGCGAGCTCAACTGAGGCCTCGCCAAGTGAATGGGAAATCGAAAATTTTTCAGTCCAAAAATCCATGAAAAAATGGGTTACACTAACGCCACAGACCCAGACACGCACATCCTGAATCCACCATCACTTGGCAGAATGAAAGTCAGATCTTCTGATTCTGTGCATCCTGGGCATATGCGAGCTCAACTGAGGCCTCGCCAAGTGAATGGGAAATCGAAAATTTTTCAGTCCAAAAATCCATGAAAAAATGGGTTACACTGACGCCACCGACCCAGACACGCACATCTTGAGTCTACCTTCCCCTGGCAGAATGAAAGTCAGATCTTCTGATTCTGTGCATCTTGGGCATATGCGAGCTCAACTGAGGCCTCGCCAAGAGAATGGGAAATCGAAAATTTTTCAGTCCAAAAATCCATGAAAAAATGGGTTACACTAACGCCACAGACCCAGACACGCACATCCTGAATCCACCATCCCTTGGCAGAATGAAAGTCAGATCTTCTGATTCTGTGCATCCTGGGCATATGCGAGCTCAACTGAGGCCTCGCCAAGTGAATGGGAAATCGAAAATTTTTCAGTCCAAAAATCCATGAAAAAATGGGTTACACTAACGCCACAGACCCAGACACGCACATCCTGAATCCACCATCACTTGGCAGAATGAAAGTCAGATCTTCTGATTCTGTGCATCCTGGGCATATGCGAGCTCAACTGAGGCCTCGCCAAGTGAATGGGAAATCGAAAATTTTTCAGTCCAAAAATCCATGAAAAAATGGGTTACACTGACGCCACCGACCCAGACACGCACATCTTGAGTCTACCTTCCCCTGGCAGAATGAAAGTCAGATCTTCTGATTCTGTGCATCTTGGGCATATGCGAGCTCAACTGAGGCCTCGCCAAGAGAATGGGAAATCGATAATTTTTCAGTCCAAAAATCCATGAAAAAATGGGTTACACTAACGCCACAGACCCAGACACGCACATCCTGAATCCACCATCACTTGGCAGAATGAAAGTCAGATCTTCTGATTCTGTGCATCCTGGGCATATGCGAGCTCAACTGAGGCCTCGCCAAGTGAATGGGAAATCGAAAATTTTTCAGTCCAAGAATCCATGAAAAAATGGGTTACACTGACGCCACCGACCCAGACACGCACATCCTGAATCCACCTTCCCTTGGCAGAATGAAAGTCAGATCTCCAGATTCTGTGCATCCTGGGCATATGCGAGCTCAACTGAGGCCTCGCCAAGTGAATGGGAAATCAAAAATTTTTCAGTCCAAAAATCCATAAAAAAAAATGGGTTACACTGACGGCACCGACCCAGACACGCACATCCTGAATCCACCTTCCCTTGGCAGAATGAAAGTCAGATCTCCAGATTCTGTGCATCCTGGGCATATGCGAGCTCAACTGAGGCCTCGCCAAGTGAATGGGAAATCAAAAATTTTTCAGTCCAAAAATCCATAAAAAAAAATGGGTTACACTGACGGCACCGACCCAGACACGCACATCCTGAATCCACCTTCCCCTGGCAGAATGAAAGTCAGATCTCCAGATTCTGTGCATCCTGGGCATATGCGAGCTCAACTGAGGCCTCGCCAAGTGAATGGGAAATCGAAAATTTTTCAGTCTAAAAATCCATGAAAAAATGGGTTACACTGACGCCACCGACCCAGACACGCACATCTTGAGTCTACCTTCCCCTGGCAGAATGAAAGTCAGATCTTCTGATTCTGTGCATCTTGGGCATATGCGAGCTCAACTGAGGCCTCGCCAAGAGAATGGGAAATCGAAAATTTTTCAGTCCAAAAATCCATGAAAAAATGGGTTACACTAACGCCACAGACCCAGACACGCACATCCTGAATCCACCATCCCTTGGCAGAATGAAAGTCAGATCTTCTGATTCTGTGCATCCTGGGCATATGCGAGCTCAACTGAGGCCTCGCCAAGTGAATGGGAAATCGAAAATTTTTCAGTCCAAAAATCCATGAAAAAATGGGTTACACTAACGCCACAGACCCAGACACGCACATCCTGAATCCACCATCACTTGGCAGAATGAAAGTCAGATCTTCTGATTCTGTGCATCCTGGGCATATGCGAGCTCAACTGAGGCCTCGCCAAGTGAATGGGAAATCGAAAATTTTTCAGTCTAAAAATCCATGAAAAAATGGGTTACACTGACGCCACCGACCCAGACACGCACATCTTGAGTCTACCTTCCCCTGGCAGAATGAAAGTCAGATCTTCTGATTCTGTGCATCTTGGGCATATGCGAGCTCAACTGAGGCCTCGCCAAGAGAATGGGAAATCGAAAATTTTTCAGTCCAAAAATCCATGAAAAAATGGGTTACACTAACGCCACAGACCCAGACACGCACATCCTGAATCCACCATCACTTGGCAGAATGAAAGTCAGATCTTCTGATTCTGTGCATCCTGGGCATATGCGAGCTCAACTGAGGCCTCGCCAAGTGAATGGGAAATCGAAAATTTTTCAGTCCAAGAATCCATGAAAAAATGGGTTACACTGACGCCACCGACCCAGACACGCACATCCTGAATCCACCTTCCCTTGGCAGAATGAAAGTCAGATCTCCAGATTCTGTGCATCCTGGGCATATGCGAGCTCAACTGAGGCCTCGCCAAGTGAATGGGAAATCAAAAATTTTTCAGTCCAAAAATCCATAAAAAAAAATGGGTTACACTGACGGCACCGACCCAGACACGCACATCCTGAATCCACCTTCCCCTGGCAGAATGAAAGTCAGATCTCCAGATTCTGTGCATCCTGGGCATATGCGAGCTCAACTGAGGCCTCGCCAAGTGAATGGGAAATCGAAAATTTTTCAGTCCAAAAATCCATAAAAAAAAATGGGTTACACTGACGGCACCGACCCAGACACGCACATCCTGAATCCACCTTCCCCTGGCAGAATGAAAGTCAGATCTTCTGATTCTGTGCATCCTGGGCATATGCGACCTCAACTGATGCCTCGGCAAGTGAATGGGAAATCGAAAATTTTTCAGTCCAAGAATCCATGAAAAAATGAGTTACACTGACGCCACCGACCCAGACACGCACATCCTGAATCCACCTTCCCTTGGCAGAATGAAAGTCAGATCTCCAGATTCTGTGCATCCTGGGCATATGCGAGCTCAACTAAGGCCTCGCCAAGTGAATGGGAAATCGAAAATTTTTCAGTCCAAAAATCCATAAAAAAAAATGGGTTACACTGACGGCACCGACCCAGACACGCACATCCTGAATCCACCTTCCCCTGGCAGAATGAAAGTCAGATCTTCTGATTCTGTGCATCCTGGGCATATGCGACCTCAACTGATGCCTCGGCAAGTGAATGGGAAATCGAAAATTTTTCAGTCCAAGAATCCATGAAAAAATGGGTTACACTGACGCCACCGACCCAGACACGCACATCCTGAATCCACCTTCCCTTGGCAGAATGAAAGTCAGATCTTCTGATTCTGTGCACCCTGGGCATGTGCGAGCTCAACTGAGGCCTCGCCAAGTGAATGGGAAATCGAAAATTTTTCAGTCCAAAAATCCATAAAAAAATGGGTTACACTGACGCCACCGACCCAGACACGCACATCCTGAATCCACCTTCCCCTGGCAGAATGAAAGACAGATCTTCTGATTCTGTGCATCCTGGGCATATGCGAGCTCAACTGAGGCCTCGCCAAGTGAATGGGAAATCGAAAATTTTTCAGTCAAAAAATCCATAAAAAAAATGGGTTACACTGACGGCACCGACCCAGACACGCACATCCTGAATCCACCTTCCCCTGGCAGAATGAAAGTCAGATCTTCTGATTCTGTGCATCCTGGGCATATGCGAGCTCAACTGAGGCCTCGCCAAGTGAATGGGAAATCGAAAATTTTTCAGTCAAAAAATCCATGAAAAAATGGGTTACACTGACGCCACCGACCCAGGATACGCACGTCCTGAATCTACTCTCCCGTCTGATTTTATTATTTTATGCATACGATAGGGAATTTAGAGAACCACTTACCGGTTTCCTAATGTGACTCTTGAAGTATTCATACTTTTGCTTGTAGTCTCTAGAATATGGTACCGCTGGCCCAGCTATATTTGGATTAGACAGTCTTGGATCCTCCCATTGTGTTGTTCTTGTATCTAAATACACACAACCAACTGATTAGAATACATTTCCTTGCAAAAGAGAACATCAACTCACTATGATCTATATAAAACACTCGCCCATCGGTGTGAACACGTTCCTCCCAGCCCTCTGGCAGTGGTCCCAAATCATCTTCAACGCGCCGGGTTTGATTTGGCATTGGACTAGCTCTACCATTACGAGGATCAATCCATGTGGTCTTACGCGCCACATGATCGATGAAAAATGTCCTCCCGTTGGGCGCCACTTGCATCGACCACCGTGGCGGCAGACTCTCCTCATCGTTGTTCGTTGTTGTCTAAAAAAAGCGCAAAATAAAATCACAATTTTGTTATTTTCACACAGTTTTTGAAAATCCAATATCTGCTAAAAAATACTTTCTACCAGATACAGAGAATAAAAACAAATGAAAAGTATTTAGTTTATGAAAAAAAGTGCATCTTTACTTGATCACCAACTGCTGTGTTGTCTTCGACAGAATTTCGTCTCGTCGATGACGCCGAATTCTCCGATCGATTGCCACTATCGGCCTGATCTACGTCCTCGTTCTTTATGTGTTTTGAATGATTGTTTGTTTGTTTTTTTGTATTTAAGGATGTTTTTTGTTTGTATAACAACATAAGAGAGAAATAAATAAACAAAATAAATAAAAATAATATTTTAATTAATTCTTTTTGTTTAAATTAAAATCTTATTCAATTTAGATGATACACACATATGGTAACAAATAACAGAAACAAACGAAAAATGTGGAAATGAAAAACCAAAGGACATTGAAAACCAGGTGAACAAATGGCTTTTTGTTTTAACGTACTTACTATAAAACATATAAGCATTTTACAGCTTTGTCCGTGGACAGTTTTAATGGCAACATGGATGCAGGAAATGGTTTACTTTGTGTTATGATACAATGGTACCAACCCTAAGGAGATGAGATGATAGACAAAATGTCAGAACTAGTGAGCCAATGGAATGAAGACGCCCGACTGACGAGATGTAAAATATTAGTAGTTAAGCAGTGGGGATGCCATAACCCTATGCACAGGCAAATGTACATATTTGTAAGAAAAACATATTAATTTACAATGAGAGTCTCAAATTAGAACATAAAAGCTATTACACTGCAAACGCTAGCACTCCGATGTATGCGGAGTAGGTAAGTTTTAGAACAGGAACAACGCTGACCCCCTGTGACAATCTTCCTACTTTGCCCAACTAAACAGGGTATTCCTTAAGGTCCAACGCAAATGCTGTAAGCTGTGTTGGGTGGCTTGGACATGTGAAAGTGAAATCCCTAACCTGAACCTTTATTCCTTAATATAGAGACTAGAACAAAAGGAGGCAGAACAATTCTCGGACTGATACAGAGTGGGCGCTGCGATCAGAATAATAGGTCTGTTCCCGTACTTTCTGCACCGAAATTCACAGATTGTCTAATTTTTAAAAGTGGGAGTAAAAAACTCTTACAGAGAGCCAAGTGTATAGAAAAGTACGGGAACGCATTCAGCAAAAAACTGAGAAAATGTCAAGGGCAAACGTCAACTTTGACAGATGTCATAAATTTGTCTAAAGAAATTTCTTGGACTGAAATCCACAGATAGGGGAAATTGCTTACTCTCCGGCAAGCGCTCTCTTCTGTGAAAAACTACGAAATTTTGGCGTACGCTGACATGTCCGGCGATATGACCCCAATTCCCCGATTATTATCTGTCAAATGACTAAATTCTCAACAAAAGACGAATTCGCATTCAACTGTCACTGTTACTGGAGAACGATCCTCAAAGATGATTACATTTTCAAAATTTTTAAAGAACTTTTTGTGGTCTTTCCATATATTCCAAATATAGAGAGGTATAAAGTCAGCCACTAGCCGTTTTCGAAAACGTCATCCGCAAAAATAATTTATTCGAAATACGAATCACATTTTGAACTGCATTAGCATTACGTTCGATAACGCAGTTTCGCAACTCATATATTCGGAAACGGAAAGATGACATTCGCTCCCTTGGCGTTTCACGTTTTCAACAAAATTAAGTTTCGTTTCCTCAACTCAGTGAGACACTTTTGCCAGTCAATTTGTTTCGGAACTGCATTTTGTTTTACAATGTCAAATGCGCTTACAAATAAAACAAAATCATTGACGATGACCAAAGCATGTGTGCAAACCCAACGGTTTGACGTTTGTTGATTTGTGTCATTCAATGACAGTCAATTGACGATCAAATTGACTATTTTAGACGATTTCGAATCCTGACAATCGAAAGTAGAACCCAAAGACAGGATGTTGCTGCAAATAAATTTAAACCGACATGCGTAAGACTGATCCGAACATGGACAGCCAGCGAGAGAGAAACCGTGATAGAAGTAGAAGAAGTAGAATAAAGTATGAGGGAAATAATTCCAAAGATTGATGAAAAAATGATACATTTGTGAACCCTAAATTGAAGTACTACTGTGATCAGAAAAAATGTGAAATTTCACTTTTAAAATACGTGCGCAATTCGTATTTGCTTTAGGTTGGTAGTACTGCCATTGACATCTGTCAACTTTTTCAACCGAAAAATTTTATTTGCGGAATAAAATGTTTGCTGCTTGAGAATATTGCAGAAGGCATTCGGTGATAAGTGGTACAAATAGTTCAAAGAAGGCAGAGAAAGTGTTCAAAACCTGGAACGCCATCAACATCAACTGATGAACAACCCGTCAAGACAATCAGAGATTTGGTCCTCAAAAATTGTGAATTAGAGATGTCCCTGATACTGTTGACATTTCATTAGAATCAGTCCAGATAATTTCGCCCAAAAAGAGACCAAAATTATGGGCAGACAACTCTTAACCAAAAATATTACTCATATCGTTCCACAACGACCATATTCGACTGAATTAGCACCGTATGACTTTTGGCTATTCCCTAAGCTCAAAAGACTGCTCCAGAGACACCGTTTCGACACGATTGAGGAGATAGAAACCGAATGCCTTCATGCCCTTCAAAGCCCATTCCGGAAATCCACTCCACATAATAGTTTAGAGAATTGGGAAAACCGTTGGCATAAGTGTATTCTATCTGGAAGGGAGGACCTTGAAGGCGATGAAATAAATTAAGAAAAATAAATAAAGATTTTGAAATTTATAAACACATTCAGCTTACAGTAGTAGAAATGGTCTACAGTTCCAGGTATTCGCTAAAGCAAAGATAACTACATGACCCAGCTAAGACAAAAATAAGCAACGGTTCAGAGTTTTTCAGGCACAAGATGGCAATCGTACCCTGAATGAGTAACGAATTTAGGACGACTAGTTAGAGATCTTGTGGGCCTCGTGCTGGGTCGTATCCTGTACAGGGCATGGTATGAGAACGGCTATCAAAAAATAAATATAAATATAGGACCTAGGACTTAGGATCTCGCAATTATTCGTGTTGTGCGCTGAATACTGTGCCCGAAGAACAACATTTATGTTTGAAGAAGCTACACTCTTCGATGTTGTCAGATGCTTGCAAGAGATCCAAACACAAATTGTTTGCGAAACAGCTCTAGGGCCTAGCTTCTCTTGTGCATGTTGTATTCTGTACACGATGGGAAGGGACGTACTGTTTAATGAAATTTTTTATTTAAGGAGCTTTTTCAGTGACAGTTGTACTCTCCAATGTTTGTCAGACGTTCGCGAGAGGTTGGGTTGTGAATAAAATGTTAGGTGTTTTGACTGGAATTCGAATCAGGAACCACTTGCTCCGTAGTCCAATGCACTAACCACTTAAGCCACGGCGCCTACACTTGCGAAGCGAGAAAAAAATTGTTTGGATATCGAACCTCACGTTCGCTCGTCCGACGCAGTAACCATTGAGCCTACCTCGCAGAAGATGGTAGTCTCAGAAAAGCTGACAACTCATGACGACTTTCATTACAAACATTTTCTTTAAAAAGAACTAATGACAGGATCACTAATATCAGGCTGAAGTCCTTCTTGCTGTGAAATTCTGAAGGGCAGCGCCTCGAGGACACAAGGGACAAACGGAGTGAGTGGAAATACCAGGCTTTTGCTGGTCAGTCGAACAGAAAGTCTACTGGAATGTCCTGCCACTGATATTTGGTTGACCACGACAAAGCATAATAAAACCGATCACCGATCGAAAAGTGGCGAATGAAGGACAAGAGATTCGCTCAACTTAATTTAATGTGCAAACGAATGTATATTTATGAATTTATGCACAAAAGTGTGTAGCATTTCCATTTCTTTTGGATTTGTTGCTAGTTTTGAAAGCATGAAACATTGTATTTCTTTTGGACTTTCATTCGATGAGAACATACATATTTGTTTAGCGGCAATCACTTTGATGGATAGGACAGAGAATGTAGGTTTTCCACAATGCTGTGGCGAAAAACGAATTGCCTAAGCGATTATGTTTGACGAGAGACTTTGAATTATGAATGGAACATATAACAACATGATTTGGCTACATTCAGATACTCAGAATCGAATCGATTCAATAGAGTTACTCGTATGCCAACTTATTACTTACGCTCTCATCACTCCTGTAGCTACGACAGCGTAAAGTTTCTATGGCAAGCCTAGAGCTCGGCACCGTAGGACCCACAAGTACACTTGAGGGCGGGCTAGTCAATTGATTAATTGGTTAGTTGGTAGTTTAATACAAAAAAAATGACATTAGAAACCTTTCAAATGTATCCGTGGCTGGCGAAAATAATGGCTCTAAAGATAAATACGAAGGAGTGAGGTCATCTGGATCCTAAACAAGCATAAGTTTGGTTTGGAAAATAAAATTAACTATGTTCTCTCCCGAAAATTTTGAAATTTTGTATAAATAACTCAGTGTCTAACCAATTCGATAGGGTTCCGCTAACGGATATGATTACTTACTCTATCTGCATTCCTGTAGTTACGACAGCGCAAGGTTTCTATGACGAGCCTAGCTCTTGGTATAGTCGGACCCTCACGAACGGGCCTAAGATCAGTCAACATACTCGAGGGTGGTCTAGTCAATCAATTAATTTGGTTAGTTATTGTTTTGTCTTTTAAAAAAGAATTAAAAGGAAAACACCTTTCAACTGTATCCGGCGCTGTTGATGGATATAACGACGTAATGGACAAGGAGCGAGAAACGAAGTCATCTGGATCCTAAACAAGCACAAAGGTTAATTGCTTTAAAAAAAATTCTTCAAAAATAAAAGGTTTTCTTACTAATTTCTTTGAAAATCTTTAAAAAAAAAATTCAAAAATTTGAGTCCCACATGGAAAATGTATAAAACATGCTTCGAGTTTGGAATGCGATGCTGTTTTAAAAGCATTAAAACTACTTACGTTCTACATATGGGGAATGAGTTTACCTAAAACGCACATTTAGAGCTCTATTTGCCCCAAACTACCGCACTGATTGACAGTTGCGGAATACAAATCTAGTAAACCACATAATTTGAGCAACCATATGCTAAGCTCAATGCATGAGGAAGACTGCAGGGTGTTGTAAAAGGTCATAAAAGTCATCACCATATCGGAAGATGCTATAATTTTTCCCAAATGACATTAAATGTCAATTCTACTTTGACATTTGTGAAGAAAACAGATACAAAACGCACGTCAATAAGACATGAACGTGGAATAATCGTTAGCAGCCAAAGTTTTTCTTAAAAAAAAATTACAGGCAAAGATCAAAGGGTGACAACTTTTGCGCCACCTTGTGCAAATGAATACACTACTAAACTTCGCATTCCTGGTGATAAATAAAATGCAGTAATTATTGATTTAAGTTTGAATTCTCAGTGAATGACAAGATATTTAACAAAAAAAATCGATTTCTATTATAATTTTGACGTTTAAAAAGGGTAAATCTGCTTGAAGTCAGATCAACTTTGACATGAAGAAATGTCACTTTTAACACATCAAAGCATTCATTGTGACGGAAGAACCAATCGTAACCACTAAAAAAGATTGAAGTTTGAGAACAGATATCACATTTACTTGTCATTGAAAGACCATCCTTCTAGCCTTACATGTCCAACCAGGTTTGGTGTATCAATTTGTAAAGATTTTGAATATTTCTATGAATATCATGGAATTTTTCTAAATCAAGCATTCGATGTACGAAATTAAAGATCCTGGTTAGTTCGGATGCGTTGTGCGAATTTTTATTTTGTTCTGGTCAAGTTGGCAGCCCTTTGATTGTGACAGTTGTCATCTGTCTTACTACACATGAAACTTAAAGAATCGGTAAAGGACCAAGAATCTCTTGTATATCGAACGCTATTAGGTTCAATCCATGATGCAAATTCAGTTGATTCAAGCCAGCAGATGATTCTAAGTGAAAACAGTCCTTCAAGGAAGATTTGAAGGAAGGTTGAACTCGATACAGTAGCGAGTGGACGATAAGCAGCAGGATACGGAGTACCAATATAGATGTAAGCCAAAAAGTCAAAATACGTCGACTATACTGGCTCGGCCACACCGACCGAATGCACAATAATGCAAAATAGATCTTCGAATCACAGTCCCCAGGTTCGAGACGACAAGGAATACCGAACCTTCTGGTCTGGACAACTGGAAGCAGCGTGCTCGAAGGAAATGAAAGGCTGCCGTTTCTCAGGCAGAGACTCTTCACGGGTCAGGAGCCCAACGTGGTTTTCAACGAAAGAATGCGCGGAGCTAGGGATACCAGCATTTATATGATGAAGACATTTTCGACAGAAGGGGTTTGATCCCGAACTAAACCACTGGATTTGTTTCAATTCTCCCCTTAACCGTCACTGTACCCTGACGAACCGAGAAAACAATGCGCTTATGGTGTACTTATCTACGTGGGACCTATGAATCAACTCCCTCCAACCATCAAGAAAACATTTAATCCTAAAAATTAGTCTAATACAAGACAAAAAAAAACAACAAAATTTAGGACAGATTACGTCGTGTGTGTATAAACATATATGTATGTACGTATAAACGAATCAGCAACATATAGGACAACTCACATTAGTTAACATCTAACCAACACAATTAACTTTATTAATAAACTCTAACCGATTCGATAGAATCCTGCCTGCAGTTATTGTTGTTATTATCATTATTATTAGTAGCTTGTCCCCAAGCAGGGGTAGCCGCCTCTGTCGAAGTCTCAGCATCCACGTAGTTACGATAGCGTAAATTGTCCATAGCTCGTCTCGACAAAGAACTTGGTACACTCGGTGCCTGACGACTTGGTCTAAAATCAACCACTGTACTTGTGTTTGGTCTACTTATCAAGTTAAGTTAATAAGAATTTGCAAAAAAAAAAACACAAAAAACATTACAACAACCTTGCAGGTGGATCCGATGTCGAGGAATTCAATGAAGTCAACGATGACGATCGTGTAATGGTGTCATCTATGCTAACTTGACTGATGGTATCCTAAACAAACACAAATACTGAATGTTAATGCTTGCAACTATTACCAAACCAACCTCTAGATATTCGAATACTAATCAATTTTAAACAACAAACGAAAAAAAAAAAATAAGAACGAATGACGATAATACTATAGTTTCTGGTGTAATTACAATAATCTCTGTCATATGCGGCGGTTCGGCAAGACAACTACAAGTGTGATCCTCTCCTTCACTTGGCACTCGATCACTAGTGCTAATATCATCATCATCATCCTCATCACTCACGTCTTCATCATCATCCTCATCATCATCATCATCTTCATTATCATTGTCTTCGACGGCGTTATTACTAAACGAACCTGAGAACGATGTACAGCTGCTGGTTCGACTGATCGAGCTACTATCATTACACCTAGATGGCGCCGCTTCATGATCCACCAATAGGGTTGCATTCTTTTTTTTTTTTATTTTTTAATTTTGTTTTTAAATATTTTTCACACAAAAAAAGCAAACAATTAAAATAATATTAAACTCCAATCGAAAAAAAAATTGTTTTTTAATTGCACATTCCAGTTAATAAATTAATAAATAGCCATGCCAAACAAAATTGTTTCTTTTTTTTTTAAAAAAAAAAAAAAAAGGAAAAAAGTGGAGTATATATAGAGTTCGGAAACAGGGTGGTACATATTAATATTGAAAAATAAGAAAAGCATCGAATGCCTTCGGCTACAAGGGTAGTACATGGTACTTACCGGATTTCTTTGCGCTTCTGAGTCATCCACACTGATGTGGAACCGTCTTTGAAAGTCCGATGCGGCAGCATCTTCTGAAACTGAATTTGTCGCTGATCTGTAAAAGAAAGAACGGATTACTACAGATTTATGCAAGAGACACTGATTAGAAAAGACCTAACAAACAAGATGGCCTAAGTAAGTATGCACTAGGAACATAGCTTCCTCCGTTTGCAGGAGAATTTTCGGTAGGAAATGGGAGGCCATCATCAGAACAGTTCTTACTGGACTGGTTGTCGCAAAAGCCACAAACTTGAGGATCCTCACAAAAATCCAACGTCTGGCTTGTATAGGGATTACTAGCGCAAACAGGATTACTCTCACTGGTGCCCGTAAGACCATGCTCGAGGTCTGCCCACCAAAGCGCACACTCTTACTTTGGGCCAAATACAACGAAAAAAGGACCAAAGCGCGTTCAATAGACCACAACTGACTCTCCTCTTCGGTGTCCTCAAAGGCCACAACACAATGACGGCCCAATTGAGTAAAATGAGATTCAACAGCTTAGCAGAGGCTGCGGTGACACACAGGTGGAGGAAGACACGAAACACTTCCTCTGCGAATGCTCAAATCTCAGCAAAATCAGACACCAAATCTTGGGGAAAGAATTCTTCGACCAACTCTACGAACTAACACGCCTCCTACAACCCCAATGGATCCGTTGAGATCCCAGTGAGTCTGCACCCTTCTCAAGGCTTGCAGTTACCTAGTCTTGCTTTCCTGAATGTTTTAGTCTAAGGTAGTCTTCAAGACCGAGCTTGAGTGGAGTTTCAATCGGGTTTTGTGAAATTTATTTGAAAGCAGTGAGGTGGCTTGCTGCACTAGTTGTTTGGACCTTTTGCAGAATTTGGACTGCATTCGAAGCTTGCTAATTGCGAATGAGCTGGAGTCTTAGGTTGGCTTTTGGACTTAGATGGGGTTTTGATGCTTATCATCTATATTAACGATTGTCTTATTCGTCAAAGAAATAGGGTTTGCATGATCCCAGACCGATTCATCAAACTTATTTCACGGCTGAGTCTTCTGCAGCAGGAATCATCGAATGATGAAAGTGGATATACATGTGTTTTACTATATAAAATAGAAAGCCAATGGCAAAGCCTTTATTAGCTGGAGAATACCCTATTACTTCTGAAGGGATGACTGTTCTCAATGACATGAAGCTGATGGAAAAATTCGACAACAAATGCGCTTTTCCTTGGCTTTTCTTGTTATTAAGTGACGAAGCAAGACTGATAGCTAAAGACTGCAGACTACGGACGGGTCAGATGAGCTAAGCATGAATACATGAATGAATGCAGAACATTCCCAATGACTGGTTCTCTTTTAAACACTTTTCCAGACAAATAGTTCAACTTACAATAATGGCCTGTTCCACTGTGTCGTCCTGGCTGTATGATTCACAAAATACGTTCGGCCATTTGCATCTTGTCTCTCCTCCCATCCTTGAGGCAGAGGTTCAGCTGCAGTACTTGGAAATGGATTCTAAAAACCAAAAACTCATTGCATTTAGTTACAAAGTGTGTGCCTAAATATATCATTCACTTACCCCTGATTGCGTTCCAGTTATTGAAACACTCTCCACATGATCCCAGTCTCCGTCGGGTGACGAATTAACTTCGTCACGTATATAAGCGTGATATATGTCCAAGGTACCCTTTATTCTCGATTTAGCGCTATAAACAGTTTCATTATCAATAATGTTTCAAAATTAATTGAAAACATAGAGTTTTATTCAATTTTTTTAGTTCGTTTTAAATATTGTAAAAGAAAATATAACAAAGTTAAGAAATGAAATAGATTTCAAGGGTTAGAGTTAGATATAGATACGAGTATAGTATAGTATAGAGCCAACTAAATCTCAATTATTCGCCAACAATGCTTTAAATGAAATTAGCGCAACTGAACTCAACTGAAATGGAAAGAAAATTAACAGCAACAATAAAATTTGTTCTTAAAACAAAACAAATACAGTGGTATCGCGTTCTTTGATTGTTTGAAACCAAAATGAGTTTTCTTATTCAAATTATTAACTAAAAACTAAGTACGTAGTGATGTTGACTGAAATTTTAAATGTTTAACTGGCAAAGTGTTTGTAATGTTTGTTTCGTGTATGATTATGCGAGAAAGGATGTACATTGCTTGTGAGGTCAGGTGTGTGGCGGGTTTCACATCGCCATACTCAGGTCAGTACAGACCTTGCCCATTGCCCTAGTCTTACAAATCTGTTTCATGTGGATCACCAAACCATTTAGTAGATTTGATGAACAGAAGAAGAATTGTAGCCCGAGAAATTTAAATCTAAGGTGGATAAGCCCAGGGCAGAGACAGAGAAAGTGGATTGTATCCGTGATTCTTATTTTTTTTCATGTGGCACAGAAGAGAGTCATGTCCCGTGATTACTCCTATAAGGGTAGGAAGGCATTTCCAAGAACCTTGAGCTCTGCACGACAGCACTTCACAAGCTTGGACTTTATTTCTATAGCTGTAATCGCAATTATTGCCACCTGGCTGTCCTACAACGCAGTCTCACGGGTAGCTATTGTTACTGCTAGGACCTCCCCTTGGAAAATACTGCTATGGTTTCGAAGGCGGACTGATCTGGGATTGAGAAAATATGCCTGAACCTACGCCTACATCTATCTTTAATCGATCTGTTGAGAATAAGAAAAGCACAGGCATGTGCGTTGGAAGCCTGTCCGTTCTTCCATTCTTCACTGCTCGGAAACGAGCTTGGGAATTGTCTATTGAAGTCTAGGTACGGAGTAAGATAGTCCGTGGTATGAACCTTTTCTAGTTATTTCTCCAGGATCCTTCAACTATGCACATTGCTTAGTCAATTACCAGCTTCGCTCAACAGGTCTGCAATAAACCGAACACAAAACTGGCTTTGTCGTCAGAAGTAGCTGCAAAAAAGTTGAGTGGCTGGTGACATACAGTAAGTAAGACAATCCTACTGGACGGATAATCGGAAACAGCTGTAGCGGTGCCAATACCTATTGATTGTGAGCTCAAAGTAGCAGCATCAATACACAATGACGAATACCCAAGACAAGAGCCGAGAGGTGCTAAAATGGAATAGGAATGACGGTGGGATGCATCTGAAAACGGTCCAAGAGGACGAGAAGAAAATATGGTGAAGTGAACCTTACTCCATTCTTAACAGGTCTTTGGTTTGATGAATTCCCATATAAGTACGACGTAGTAGGAGACCCATTCTGTCGTCATTTTAAAGGAAAAGTCCAAAACGCCGAGCATGTGCCCTTGGAATGCAGGAAGCAGCCAGAAATATCTTAGATCAAATGATAGGCAATGCTCTGAGCCCAAGAAGACTGATATCGTTCATACTGTCAACAAGGGAAGCATGGCACAAGACCAACAGTATCACTGCGAGCATCATGCTAGAACTATGGCGAGTAAATAAACAGCAGGAGCTCAAGAGGAAGGAAACCCTGGATTAGTTTCCGAGTGTCCATAGAGTTATAAAGGATTCCACCCGTCCAGCGCAAGGGCTATTTTCAGCTCTACTTTTCCATTTATGGTGCCCAAGGCCTAGCTTCTCACAAAGTCGCAACCATTGTGCGAGCTACTTTCTTTTCACGAATAGAAGGAGTCTACTATTTAGTCCCGCATCCGAATGGGGGATTTTGTTATTTGAAAGACTTTGTCATGACAGTCGCACTCTCAGGAGCTTGTCACAGAGATGGGGCCTTAAAAGAAACTTGTAGCTGCTGTCTAGGGATTGAACTTGGAGCCCCTTGTTTGTCGTACTGACCACTTAAATCGCGGTGCCTACAAGTTATGTATACATTCCGTAATATTCAAATATAAGTGCAACATATCTCATGACAAAAACAAATGTGATTACCGTCAGTTAAGTCGTTACGATGGCGATGATTCAATGAATAATTTTAAAATTTCTGACTACAGTGTAGTTTCTAACTCAAATGCCAATGTTTGACCAATTACAGTACCAAAAGTAATTATTTCTCTAACATTTTGTATGGATTCTACGCGCTCTACTGTATTCATTTGAAAAGAGTTTCCATTTTCATTTCATTGTTGCCGCTAACAATCGTATAATTAAAAACAAAATACAACAGAAAATAATAAATCGCAAATCATAAACATACCCTACTGACCTTCTAGGCCGCAATGAGTAACTCTTTGAATTGATAGTTCGTCCCTCTTGTTCTTTGGGTAGATTCACTAGTGTCAGCTCGACCATGCCCAGAAAATCATCTCGGGTCAGGCGATTCTCGTCGAATACCTGAAATACTAGTTTATGTTCGTTTGGTTTCACCTAGAAGCGAGAAAAAACCAGTCGTAAGTGATAGTGGAAAATGGACAATATTGAAATACTCACCCTAAATACAAATTCCTCATTCCACATTGGATTTAAAGTCTGCCGGTTGGACATAAAATGAAAGAGAACAAACAAAAGCCTGCGTTAATCCCAAGTTCGTATGCACTTCGTGTGCATGTTGATAGCCTTACCTTCTTTTTGGTCTTGGTTAGGACCGAGTCGATATTTATATCACCGTGTATAGTATTCAGGTCGATTCTGACATAAGGATCACTGGAAATAGACTTAGGTTGGTGTATACTTATTTATAAGACTATCCGCAGCTGGACTTACCTGGCTCCGAAAATGTCTTTCTTTGCTAAAGATTGTCCAGCAAGTACCTTGATGCGTAGCTGGCTGGTCTCAGTGTCATTCTGTGTTGGAGAGGCGCATAAAAAGAAGAAGGGAAACATTATTAGCTATGCATTCGATTGTTGGTATCATCTAACTCGTAATTCTATTGACGCAATGTGGAACTTTGACATTTCGATGTTAAGTGGTCATTTACACGAGAAGGGCGGTCACTTATTGTGTGTCATGTGACGTCATGTGAAGAAAAGAAGAACTCGTTAAGGGTATTATTCAAAATGTTGGTGCGTTACTGTTTGTTCTATTGCTATCGCAGCAGATGTGGGGTGGATGGATTATTTACGACAAGAAGAAGGCGACAGTCTATCTGGGAGAGGGGATTCCCCTGAGGGCGTTTAATTCAATTTAATTTTGTCTGCTAAGCTGCATATGAATGTGAATGTTCTTTCGAATCGATGGTGATGGGTACAAGTGGCAGACTAAAATGCCATTTCACATGCCGAGAGGGGGGTTGGATCAGAGCCTTCATACCCCATACAGCCTTTGCTATTGCCGATGGTGCTCTAAAGATTGCAAGGATTATGTTAGGATTCACTTGGACCAGAGAAAATCCCTTATGCTACGACACTAGATGGTCACTTACCGCTCGAATCAACTCAATTTATGGACGGATTTCAAAATTTTGTTGGCAATACTTTCAAACTCTTCGAAGAACTATTCCCCCAGAATCTGCTTTCCTGATGAGGATAATGCAGAGTAGCTGCAGATAAGGTGAAATGGTGATTGTTCCTCTTCTTTATCCATATACCCACAGAAAAGCTTATCTAACGCACAGTGATCCCTCAGTCATCTGACTAAAGTCTGTTGCCACGTCTGTCTGGTATGATCACACGTATCAAGACTAACCCATCTTCCATTTGCCAGATGCAGAGCCAAGCAAGAGATATCGTATCCGTCCATTTGAATGAGTAGATGAAACCTCCTTTGGCAGTACCACTTCTAGCTAGTTCGTCTGCCTTACAATTCCCTTGGACGTTCGAGTGGCCAGGAACCAGCACAGAGTGAGATTGCAATTGTTCAGTTTTATCAAATTAGAATCTCCCTCTTGGTGATTCGAGTGGTTGGATAGCTCCTTGACTGTTGATACCCAGTCAGAGCTCCACGAATAACCATAACCTTCGCTTGGAATACACTGCAAACGCCTGATAGTCTTGATGTTTTCAGCAGAAGAGCCTGCAAACAGTCCAGCTCCTTTGCCCTCGCTTGTCCTACACCCAGCGCCAAAGGTATAAAAATATGAAAAGGCCTCCAGCTCCAAAGAAATGGTGACAAAGTGGTTTGAAACTCTAGTCGAACTCTAGACAACCCAACTGCTAACAAATGTACAAGACAGGACCACAACCGACGGAAACTGAACAAGCAACGCTATACCCGATTCGACTTAAAACTTGAGAACTCAAAATCCGCGATGAACCCATAGCGAACTCGGTTGGTTGCAGGAAAAAAAGTAAACCAGATCCCTGTAGGATCTCTGCCAACATGAACGTATTTCCCCTTCATACACGAACCTCCAAATCTTCGGTGTAGCAACGAATCATTTCTGGACGACGTACAGCAATGACATTCCACAAAATATGGAACGCACTGTATCCAACTAAGTTCAAGTGAGGTTATGAATACAAACTGTTCTCCGAAGCCACAAAACAATAACCTAACCTAGCCTCACCCTAATTTACGCACGCGGTTTCAATTGACAAAAGCATGAGTCCAAGTGCGTGAGCGTGTCACCAGACACTTCACTAGGTCATCGATCTTGTAGTCTACCCTTCTTTACATTTTTTTTTTCCCGATAATTGTTGATCAACCCAAATAGCAACAAACAAATGCAATGACCCACCAGGGGCTAGAAGACGCCTTCGCAAGTTCACTCAAATCATGGTCGACGAGTGTACTGCGTACATCAATATAAATGAATAATTGATTCATTCTCACGTGGAACTGACCGGCAAGTGTTATCACTGCCGGCAGAAAAGCAGACACCTCACTTTCACAAATAATGCGACGTTTTCCAAAGATATCTCCGCAAAGCTTACGAATTCGTGCGATTAAAGTGCCTCATTCAATGGTTGAAGGCATGCCACAACAACAGATTCTCATAATATTCGTGACGAACGAACCTGGTTTTGTTTTGCTCTTTATTTGTTTAAAAATCGCGACACTGGCTGAAAAGTTGGTGTTTTTTTTTTGTTTTTCGCTTTCGTGATAATTCAATTAAGTGTCGGTATATCCGCGCATACGAGAAATATAATCTCCGATGGCGGAGACAAATATTTTCGGTTTGTCCAAGATATGGACGTATTAAGTTTCTGGAGGAACAGCAAGAGCCCAAGACACACTGGACGGATACAACGGTGGCAAAATGGCCAGCATGTGTGTCGTACACAAAGGGCTCCCTCTGCGTACATTATTGATTTTTGTTCAACACACAGAGCGGGTAATGGGAGGAACTCATTTAATATTTGGTCGAGTCTTTAATCAATAAAATTGCAGTGGATGATGAGCGCTGATGAATAATTGAAAAGCGCCCTCCAGGGGGGTTGCGTCAACAGACTTTCGCAATTGCAAGCAAGTCCATTGGGAAATGGAAGGCTAAGTATAGCTTGCCTGGACGAGGGGTTCATTTAGGTTAGGTTAATGAATGACAAGTACATACGTCAGGGGTATAGGTCATCAAATGTCATTAGAACGTTTCACTTAGGCACTTAGACAGAGAAGTCTGTCGTAGCCCTTGAAGAAAAATACCAAGTAAAACCTATGCGATCTCTTAAGACTTGTTCAGATGATTGTCAAATCTCCAAATACTGTCAATTCATCTGACAATCGTGTGCCCCACCATTTGACAGTACATTTGCAGCTATGTATCTGCCAATCACACTGAACACTCCTCTATACGCGTACTTTCTGCACCAAAATTCGTAGATTGTGAAATGCTCTCAGCGAGAGGTTAAATCACCAAAAGGTAAACGAACAAGAACTACAAAAAGCTGACAGATATGACAGATTTCATAAATTGCTGCAAAGAAATTTTTGATTCTCTTGTGAGCGCTTTTTCTTACAAAAAACTGTGAAAATTTTGCGTACTTGAAGAGGATTTCGTGAATTTTCATAGATTTTCGTGAAAATTCGTTGTCCGTTCTGTAAATTAAAAATTTGTCCCGAATATCTGACAACTGTGTGACAATTTTGAAGCAAAACACTTGTCAGACAATTCGCCTGAAAAATCCTTTATGTCATTGTTTGGAGACCCATTGTCATTGGCTTATGTCATCTGATAATGAATACTGATAGAGGCTGACTACAGACAGTATCTTTCCTGCTTTTCAATGCGGATGCGGCCAAGATCACGGCAAGTGCCTACTTTTGTTCCACTTCATTAAAAAGTTCTGTGAAGTGCTGAGTCTGATAACGTATGACACTCCATCTGAATACTTTTCGTGTCAAATTGACAACCGTGTGAACTGACAATTTTTTGTTTGACAATATTCTAAGCAAAGCAATTGTCAGTTACTTTTCATCTTCCCGGTTCAATGGTGGTCATGTTGGTCTGACAAACGTCCGAGAGTATAACTGTCATGAAGCTTCTCGAAACAAAAATTCCCCCTCGGACACGGCAGGTAACCAAACGGAAACTGGACTGTGTTCAGCAACAATTGGAAAGCAGAAAAAGTTCGCGAATCGAATCCACACCACACGGTCACTTATTGCGGATCCAATAGAGTCTCTTGAACCAAATGTGGGTCTATTACTGCCCAACAACGTACATTTTGCTTACTAAGCCAAATTCAAGATTTTTTTCAACCTTTTCCAGAGCCCAATCGAAAAAGTTTTAGCGTTTCAAACCCACATATTGCGTGTACATGCAACCATCATAAAAAATCCTGACTGAGGCACTTCCAAATGACTCTCACAATAAATCCACAGAGATTCGAGTCACGCTGCAGAGCTCTTATACAGTCAAACTACTTATAACTTTAAATGTGCATTTTTTGATTCAAAATCACTTAATTTCCATTCCTTTTGGAGAAATTTCGAATAAAAAAAATGTTCCACATACGCCTCCACACTTTTTTTTTTTGTTTAATAGGCCTTTCGTTTCGGCCTCGATAGTGCCTGACGTTTTCAAGTTAAACCATAGAAATTCAATGCATCTTACGGCTTCGACCTTACGTTTGACATTTGTAGACATCAACGTTGATTTTAACGGTTACAAGGTATGAAACAAGGAAACTGCAGAATTTGACTGGCAATGCGACACTTAGTAAGATTCTCAAACTTTTAAAACTCTGTTCATACAAGATTTTGTTTGACATTTGCCTGTTGACATATTGAGAGACCTTTCGGAACACTTCCTCGTACTTCTGTTTGACGTATTAGTTGCTGGCTCCGATCAAATTGGTTTGGTTCGTAACAACAAAACAAATGCTTTCCACAAAAATTAAGTTTACTTTCGTATTTCTATTAATTACTTCGTGAATGTCTCAACACCCTTATGTCAAGTGACAGCCAGTAACATTTCCAAACGTCAAAAATTCAGGGAATTCCCATAACATGTCACCTCTTCGCTTCCTCCTCGTCAGAAAACGTCAACAAAAAATCCAGTTGGTCAGTCTAGGACAACCTTGTCAATTTGTAAACAATGCGAAATGTTATTTCGAAGTTGAAGACATCGAAGTCGTCATGGTCTCTCCCTAAAAAAAAGCTTCCGAACCCATCAACGCCTTTCAGTAATTTCTCTGGGTCCGGTGTAGCCAGTAACAGCTGTCAATCACATCAGAAATGTCATTTCAAACCGCGTTCAGATCAGACGGAGTCAAACGTAACAAAAGCCGCAATTACGCTTTAAATACTAACGCCAATGACCAGTTCTGCTTAAAATCAAAAGCGGAAACTACTCACAACCCGTTTGCCCCGAATATTGCCAATGGCTGGCTGGGGTCTCAAATTTTACGTTTTTTTTTCTTCACCGCCCTTCAACTTCAAATCCAGTTTATTCCGAGACCGCAAGATGCCAGCCAATGGGACTTGTATTTATAAAACATTTTAACGAATATCTGCACAAAGAGAGCAACAAAGGGACAGAGCAACAGAGGAACAGAGAGACAGAGAGAGAGAGAGAGTGTTAATAATTTACACAATTATAATCGATTAGCAGGTGTCGATGATATTTTTTAAGTTTTGCCCCAGCCACACCGGCGTAGTTTTATAAAAGAAAAACATGTCCTAACTCAAATCACGAGAGTTTAACTTGGCAAGGGTACGAGTATATACCTAACACACAACCCACCAGGGCATGTACAGTATTTTTACTCAAGGACACGACCAGGAATACGACAATTTGAATACATGCACAGCCAAAGGACAATGGGAGGCAAATCGATCGATATACGAGTAGACTGCTGCGGAACATGCTATGCCACTTTCCAACAGGTACACGAGGGTGACATAAGAACAATATCACCGGAAGAAGGGGGAAATTAGGTGAGGAGGAAGGCTTTTCAAAGTGCACACACAGTGGCATCTCCTAAAGTTGAACACCATACGACAACGAACCTTCCGGAAAGAGAAAATGTGCAGAAACCCCGATGTTCAGAGATGATTTATGTCGAAGGCGTTCCGCCCTGCTCCCAGAGGTTGTGTGCCACTTCGAAATTATACACACACGCACCATTAGGCACAATATGGCTGACCTTATTGGCAGTTGTTACATGGATGTGCTTGCGATAGATTCCGTACAGTCATTGGTACTCCGAGACACGAGACTTGAGAGAGAATATTACGTCACGCTAATTCGCGAGATATCTGATCTCGGGTTTGTAGTTTGCTGGCATGAAACTGGTCAGGGATTTGTCACACTATATCAATTTTTTGAATCTAAGCCGTGCATCTGGAACCAAGTTCCATACTGATGGGTTGAAGCCATCACCATGTCCCAAAAGAACGACTTAATCACACCGCCTGTCTGAAAACAGCATCAAACACTGCCTTTCTGACTCAGCCAAGGATTCTGTTTCCGAAGCCCGTCCAGTTGGAAGGGAATGTCGCTTGAGTGGCAACGAACCTCAACCAACTTGAGGTGCAAAGCTAAACGCTACTGGCTTAAAATCGAGCTGTCTGGAGCGACCTTTTGGTTGATTCCTAGAACCACTTCAAAGCCACTTAAAGAAGGGTATCTGCCTCATTATGGACGTACTGTGGTAGTTAGACCTTTACTCATAGATTTTCGATTTGAGAACTTCTAGTAGGCGGGGTTTTAAAACTCCTCCTTTGAAGACTACAGCCAGACGTGTAGCCGACAGTGAATTTGATCGTTCAAACTGAAACGTAGGAGCAATAACATAACAACCATCTTCGAGGAATGATACCAAAGATCACTCTTTTGAAAGGGCCCACGGCGTCAGAAGGCCTGGAATGTCAAGGACAAACGGAAGCCATGCTACTTGTTTAGCCCACAGATACCTAGGAACGGAAACTACTTAAAAATCAAAGCTTGGTGTTCTTAGGAAGAAAAGTAGGCTCCTTAGCTAAAGGCTCTCGTAAGACGGCTGATTGCGATTCCAAGCTGTGTGTGCAAGACTTGTTGAACAAGCCAAAGACCTGCAAGTATGTATGTATACAAATGTGACAGCAGAACCTTTCACCAAAGAGCTGAACACTTTGCTCCAACGGGAGGTGAAGAGTTTGTTCCCGTCTTTGTTGATTTCTGATGAGAGCCAGCTTAGAAGCAAAACGTTTCCATGGTGGACGAGTTGTCAAACCTTCCACTAAAGATGGAATCACCAACGTCAAACCAAACAAACCTGGTTAACACTGGTTCCATTAGTCCAGGAGATTTTGAACAGAGAAACATTCTCGGAAGAATGAGGGAAAGGAATGTTTATCAGGCTCCCAAGGTATAGTAAGACATGTCTGTGCTTCTTCCAACTGCCAAACAAAATAAAGGCAACGTAAGCCCTAAAGAACATCTAAAGGGTGACCAGAGAGCAATGATACCTTTTCCATTTGTTAAGTTTCAGCAGCTGTCAACGAAACACATGACATCCAACTGTCAAAATATTCAGTAAGGTTTGCCATTCCATCATGGATCGTTTCACGCTTGCCAAACGTGCTGAATTTTTCCAAAAAATGTCGAAGGTCGGTCATCATCATGGCTTCAGTGTGCAGGCAATTCGTCGCACCGTGGAAAAGTTAGAGCGTGAGTACACTCTTGTGGACCTTAAGCCACCAACCAGACAGACATTGGTCCGAAATGAGGAGAACATAACCGCCGTAGCGGCCAGAATGGAAGAAGACCCAGAATCTGGGCATAGCCAGAGTCAACCCGTCTTATTTTGCAGTTGGTTTTGGGGTACATCCGTATAAGATTGTGTATAAGATATTGGGCAAGGATCCAGATTTTGGCCAAAAAATCGTTTTCCTGGACGAGGCCCATTGTTGCCTCAGCGGCTATGAAAATTTGGCGACTGGGTCATCTTACGGCGAGCGTCTATTAATTGGCTGCCGGGATCATGCGACTTGACATTACTCGATTATTTTCTAGGGTTCCTCTCAAGAAAGTGCTCTGTCCCTACTCTTCTGGGTTCTGGCCATTATACTGAAGAAACCAGCTAACACAAGAGTAATCGTCATTGCGTATGCGAACGACAAGGAAGCAGCCTTGGGAACTTGGCTAGAGATCGTGGTTGACGTCCACAGGACAAAACAGATCTGGTACTCTTCAATAAAATTGTATACGATACGCCCTTCAGAACGGCCTAAGTGGAGTGGAACTGACACTTCCAGATCGCACAAAATATCTTGACACTGTAGTGAACAAGAGGTTAGATTGGAGGCTCGACATAGAGAACAGAGTCCCCAAAGCTTGGAACACTCACTTCATCTGCAAGAGAACGACTGGGAAAAGTCGCAATATGCTAGGATAGTAAACCTATTCTATCTTAGGATCAGAACTTACACAAAGCAACACAGTTAAAGGTAAAGGTTCATCAAAATGGCTGACAGAAGATGGTCCAACTTAGGACCAATCCATGAAACTACTCGTAAGCCTTCTGAGGAGGCATGCCATGAGATACTGCAATGACCTTCACGTCTCAGAGGACATCGCACATCTACTCTGTGAATGTCAGAGCATAGCTCGGAGTAGGAGACCGTATTTCCTTGACAATTTAGAGGCAGTTGGGCCTGGGAATCAAATCAATGAAATAGTTATCCGAAATCGAATAGTTTGTCAAATCTTTGCAAGCAAGTTTGCAGCAAAAACCACAGTCCCTCCACTGAATAAAAACTTTTACAGTATGTCCACTTTATCCCGAGTGTACTGTATCCGACCTGAAGGTCTCCCATTGTTTTACATTACCCAAGCAATTTCGTATCAGAAAAAAAGATTTTAATCAAATTTAATCGCAATTTTGTGCACGACAAGTACAAATAATGCACGAGAACACCATGTAATCCTCAGCTATAATGGACGCTCGTTGGAGTAATCCATCTAAACTGGACTCCCTTTGATTATTCGAATGCAACTAGCAACGTATGGAACATATTTGTAATTTCTTGGAATGTTTTGTTCATACATTATTCAGATTTGGAAAATAAAAACTGGTTACCACACGAAATAACTAGTTTGGTGTTCGGGGTGAATCACATCTCGCAACACATCGAATAAAATTAAACAACACTGGTGTGGTTCGACTTGAGACAATGCAACTCGAAGGGTGGGACATTACCTACCGACAACGCCATCAAAACCAGTCCAAGAACAAGAGAGCACGGGACAAGTTAAGCGCGCTTTAGAAAACGTTTTTAAAGTTAGTTTAGTCATTGTAAGGCAGACACTTTCAGTGGAGACTCATATATCGGATAGTGTCATCAAGGTTAGCACAGCAAGGGGATGCCTGCAAGGAAGAGTTCTTTCTCTCTAAATGTGGAGTCTTGTTGCTGATGAGCTACTTGAGGAGTTGACAAACCATGGCATTGACTGACGATGCGAGGTCTAATGATTTGGCGAAGCCTAGTAGGGGATGTAGTCCGACCACCTAAATTTCTATTGCGAGACCAAATGGAGGAGTTGGATGTATTAAAAGAACCAATCTGGTCACCATGAGGCAGACACTCAACAAGGCGCAAAGACTGACACAGATCTGTATTACAGAGCCATGGAGGTACTACTGGAACTGACGTGGCTGATGAAGGCTCAAGTAAAACGCTTCTAAGAATGACCAAAGAAGGAATAGGAAGAGATAAGTGCATCGAGTTGCTTAGAACTCGAACAAATACCAGTCCTGACCTATCCTAGAGGTGACATCATTAGAAGGGTCAACCTCCAAAAGAATTTGGCGATCAAGCTTAGCAATGAAACGAATTCGAGCAGTGAATCCATAATGCACAGACTAATCAATCACACAATAGAGTGGCACACAGATTGGTCAAGAACTGATGAAGGAACTGGAACAGCAAACCATACCAACTGTGACTATAATGACAGATAGTCAAACTGCTATCCTGGCACTTGACTCCTGTCTCATGAAGTCTAAACTCGTGTGGGAATGCCTCCTCTCTTTGTTGGATACCTGGCATGTATTGGCATGTATACCTGAAAAACAACTACGAAGAGTGCCCCTACGCTTGAAGCAATCTAACTTGTAGAAGACTGCGACGCGGGGCATCGTACCACTGCGAAATGGGCACACTTGGACACAAAAACAGATTACATATCGCCATCCTACGAGATCTTCACGGACAGACCAAAAACTGACGAAGGAGTAGGCTCCGGCATACATACATGTATTCATCTGAAACCGAAGTTGTCCACTCTCTGAGACTTCCCAACCACGGCAGTGTGTTCCAAGCGGAAATACTAGCAATCGCAGAAGAGGCTCGAGAACTGTCCTCGAAACTGCAACTCAGAAAGATGATCGACATCTACTTTGACAGTCAAGCCGCCATGAAGGCCATCCCATTCACATTCGTCTAATCAAAACTCACAGCAAACTATGACGTCACACTCCTTTAGGTTCCAGGAAACAGGAGCATTCAAAGGGACGAACTGACGGACAAATTAGCAATAAAGCGATTCAAACACGACTCCTTTTGAACACAATATAGAGAAGCCCTTCGTGAGACCGGCTAACGAGAGATGGAACGCACTCCCATCTTGTCTTGTCCCCAGAAAACCCCAGAAATCGCCAAGACTTAGTAGATTTTACCGCCTAACAGACCCAACTTAGCACCGGTCACAACCGGTCACACAGATGCAGTAGACTGTACTTTTCACTTCCTTTGCGAATGCCCAAGCCTGTGCAGAACCAGAAAAGCGGCCCTCGGTGAATACCACTTCTACGACCTGGGCGACCTGTCAGGAAAGCACCTCGGGATTGTTCAGGGAAGTCATGTAGCTACCCCAAAGCTAATAACCAACCTTTGTATTTGTTTTTCAGCTAAAGCCACGACAGGGGCGCACTAATGATCCGAGTCTTCGCTGCATATATGGCCACCCCTTTCTACTTACCTACCTACCTAGATAGATGGCTTTATGACAACCAAGAAGTGGGACATCAGTTATCTGCTATAGTTATAGGTCCTGAACCATTCCACGCAATAGCGGATCACAGAATAGTTCAGGAAACTAAAAAGGGAGAGCAGACGACGAACATGGAATAATGCTCAGGGTATGAGACAAGCCAAGATTTCGCAGGCTCTCTCCTACAGTAGAAGAACCTCAGGGTAATACCAAGTTGCTTTACCACCCTCAACCTACTCCACAACAGCTTTCACAATGGCAGAGCTTTAAGAAAGAATTCCTCAACCACCCGATCCAGACAATGTTAGCCCAGTTGAGCACGGCCATACACCTTGTACTTCTTCCATTTATCTAATCAATACTGATTGCTAGTGAAACAAGAAAAACAAAGTTCAGTCCTCTAAGCATATGACTTTCCAATCTCGCCCACCACTCGCAATCGCACAATTTGTATCTGAACAATTCTTCTTAACCACAATGGTTCACAGTTGCTGAAATTCAATCCAAAATTCATGGCAAACCGAAGTTGAATGACTCACGCTGGAGAATTATAATCCCATGTTTGCACTGATAACGATTACATACGCCGAAACCGAATGAATGGGTAGAGACAGAGTTTTTGTTTTCTTCTTCACTGCAGGAATGACCCACACACTCGAGCTTAGATACAAAATTCGCCTCGAAGGAAGCCAACCACTTGTTTGATAAAGAAAAAGTCTTGATAAGGCCCTGTATCCGATGATAAATCGAAACAATTAAATCGGCATTTTCTTATCAGAAGCATGGCGGTTCGGTAATTTGTTGAAAATATTACAAATGTGGCCAGCGGCGATACGTTTATCGAAAATGTGTGTAAATTCGATAATTATAGAAAAATTGATAATCGGAATCGAATGGAATGATTTGTTGTGTCATTTGATACGATTCCCCTCTTTGGAGTTCAATCATCTGACGAAAGGCGAGTGTTCAGTCACCCTGAGATACTAAACACTTTGGACGCAGGTGCTGCTTTGCTTTTCTGCATTGAAGTGGTGTTTCGAGTGGCTGTGGAAACAGCCATATGTTCTCGTATTGAAAGATATCCACTGTGGATAGTCTGATACGCTATGTGCCAAACATTCAAGGTACAGACCGAATTGGAAGTGCTCCTGACCCCAAAAGTGGTCAAAGAAGAGTCCCAATTGGATGGGTATTCATAGAGAACTTCTTCTTGAAATCGTTTGTCATTTCTCAGTCAATAGTTGGATCGGTAAGCAGTCTGAGAAGAAGGCCAACGGACATCGTCGGATACAATAACTTGCATACATTATGTACGTCGGTGCTGCAGTCGTTGTAGGAAGAACTCAAGTATCCGAAAACTGCAACAAGACAGAAGGAATATTAAAAAAACAGTCAGGAAATAGTGGAACAACTTACTGCACAGGTTGGTGAATATACCATCGAGGCGAGTTAACATATCCAATTGGAAACATTGCAAACCTTCTTAGAAAGCCAGCCTCCTGGCCTGTAGGGTCAAACATTGAAGAACCCAGGCAGACATTGTGAAATCTGCTTGCAACAGTGAGTACATCAATCCAGTACAATCAATTTGTGAAGGGAAGACCCAGAAACACTTGCTTCCGTTGATAGTGATGATAGCAAATGAAATCATCACAAGCATGACACAGCAATTAGGTCTGGAAGAACTAAGAACCGGGAAATGAGAAATTTTCCGCGAAGTGTATCTAAGATTTGTCTCGAGTTGTGTGGATACAGTTCGTAGAACAATGGCATCCATCTACGACCATGGCATTATCAAAAGCTTGGCAATACGGGAAAATTTTTACTTCTGCCCCGTCATCCACATCTTGGTACAGCTCATAGAGCTCGCGGTTATATCTTCTCCACCAATCGCCCTCCTCGCATATGGGACCGAAAATTCGACGAAAAATATTTTTCTCAAAAATTCTCAAAATTTGCTCTGCTTTCCTGCTTATCGTCCAGCACTCGGTTCCATGTACCAGAACTGTCAGGATCAATGTTTTGTAGAGCATGCATTTGATCTTCCGTGTTAGGAGTTTTGAACACATTTGCTTAGCTAAATCGAAGTAGCAGCGGTTTCCTAGGGCAAGTCTTAGCCGAATCTCCACTAGAGTGCCATTCGTGGAGTTGATATTTACTCCGAGGTAGGTGAACTCTTTGTAGTTACTTTGAAGTTACTGTTGACGTTCTGTCCTAGGCACTTGGTTCTGTCATATTATCCACTAGACCTCACTTATGTCTTTCAAAAGATTATTGCCTTCCCTGCCAGCCTAGTATGTGGCCCAGTCACCAACACGATGTAGGGTTACAATTCCTCGGTACAGTTCTTATCCTAAGAACCCCAAGCTAATCGCCTGTTATCAGCTGCTCCCTTCTCACCTGTCCAATCCAACAATCCAACACTTATCCGTTGACAAGTGGCAGGTGTTACCATCCCCATCCTTCTATTCAACCAACTGACTAGACTACAAAGATACCCATTCACACAGTTATGCACGTTCCCCCGGAAGCCAAGTACATTCAAATTTAACAACCATTCGCTACGATTCCTAATGACAACATAAAAGCAATAAAAAACTTTTATTTTTAGGTGCCATCTCCCGAAAACGAAAATGTAAACAAAAACGTAATTTCGTTGTAAAAAGCTTCGTCGTCGTACGTAATCACAAAAATATATAAAAAAAAAAAAAAAAAAAAAAACTGAGAAGAAAAAGAAAGACTCTATCCTACGCCCCATCATTCGAAATAAACAATTCACCATCTCTTTCCCACAAGCCAGCACACTGCACGAACACAGCCAAAAAGAAACGTCAAAATGCAGCGTAATGTGAAAATTATGCAAAAATTCATCACACCGCCGCCGCCGCCGCCGCCGTCAAACCAACAACAACTGGAACTGGAACTGGACTCTGTTCTGTTGTTGTGAACTGGAGTGAGTCGCCCAGTGTGAGCACCATTACAAGAAGCACACCAAATGCCAAACATTCCAGCACTAGCCAAACAAAGACAAAAATAGCCTCCAATTAGCGCCCATCTCACCCCTTTTTAGAACACTCTCGTCCACAGCACGAAAGAGACAATCAGCCTTTCAACAACAGCGGCGGGACAAAAACAGAAGACCCACCGAATCGATTGAAGAAAAATTCTTATGCAAAAAGTGAGTAATAAAATTAACATTTCCTTTTCATAAAAAAAAAAAACCAAAAAGAAACATTCTCCATCGCAGGGCTAGCACTCCTACAGGACTTACGTATTCCAAGTAGCCGTGGATTTGGTCGTCCGTACTCCCCTCGGCCATGATTCCAAGACAAAAGAGTGTGTGTTGTGTGGGAAGTTGGGAAGTTTCTTTTTTACTCTAATCCAAGTGGAGGTGTTTTTATTGCTCGTGTCCTCACTCACTCTGCTTGCACTCTACACACAAATGTACTGCAAACACGAACCGAGGAAAGAAGAAAAAAAAATAGGGGAATTCCTAAGCGATTAGATTTTTCCTATTCCCGCAAGGCACTGCACACGGTAACATTCAGCGAACCCGAGGTTGGAGTTAAGTACACTTTTTGGAGAAAGAAAAACCAAGAAAAACTAAATATTTATTCACAGTCCGACGACGACCGCAACGTTGCACTTCAGACAGGTTAACGAAAAAATAAACTTCCACACGGGGGGACCCTTCGCAATGACAGCACTGGCATTCCACCGACTTGAGTGCGACCACGAAATAAAAATATCTTACTACGATATTTTCCGAGTGAAAATCGACGAAAGCTCTCTTTTTTCTGGGGTTTCACGCCGCCGTGGTGAATGGGGCTGAAAGCTCCAATGTGGTGGATACCAGTGTGGATCGTTCACGGTCGGTATGGTGGAGTTCGAACAAGCTGGTCTAGAGATGGGCAAAGTTGCAACGAGCAGTTCGCTCGCAGAATGACACGGTTGAAGATGAGGGAGAATTTGGAGCTAGTTAAGGACTTGACAGTGCCTAGAGGAGAGAGGTACTTAGTTCTTAGGATTTGAAGTAGAGATTCACATGACAGCATTCATCGTTTTGAGCTCTACAATGCGATGGTCGAATTCGGAATCGGGCTGGAAAACACGTCGTGCAATGTGCAATGCGGGAACAGTTCCTCTGAACAATTCTAGGCATCCACCAGATGTCGGTAAGGAGATGCGCTGTCGTGTGATTTCTTCAATCTTCTGCTGGAAGGCATCATCTTCAAAAAAATTGTCCAGCGGCGGGGATATGCGGTCGCTTTTACGGCAATTGAAAAACAGGCGATCCTAATTCGGAAGACGATATGCATTCCGTACAAAACATTGATTCTGCCAGTTTTGCTATATGGACCCAAGTGCTGAATGTGCTGAACGATAAGTAGAAGAGCAGAGCAGATTTTGGGGACTTTCGAGAGGAAAATATTTCGTCGAATTTTCGGTCCCTTATGCGAGGAAGGCGAGAGAAGGGAGTGGAAGGCTGCCGTGTCTTAGGGAGAAATTCTTCGCGAACAGCGAAACGAACTTTGACAGCAACTGTCATCTCAAACCATTTCGGACATTTGTCACCAGACAAAGTTTTGCAAGAATTCTGCCGAAATGTTACATTTTATTTCCTGTCAACGCTTCAAGTGTTACCTACGAAGTGCTTATTGAATGACAGCGCCAGCAGCTAGATAGAGCCATGCCTAATCCACAGACGTATTGGTCTTTGAATTTTGTCGACACGATTGTAGTGTATTCCTTAAGACACCGTTCTCCACACTGATAGGTGCAAAGCTAAGGGGATATTTAAATCAGAAGGCTGTAGTCGTGCTCCTCACCACAACTCGATGACAATCTCTTGCCAGACATATCAGGGTGATACTCGGATGGACCCTGGTCATCAAGGAATTGTAGGCAATTCAAGTCACATATTCTGTTTCTGTGTATCCCAAGCTCAAACGAGTTCCACTAAGACCTCGCTATGGGCATTGGAGACAGAAATTTTTTCAACCAAAAATGTACGAAAACCATCTATACTATCTGTACCATCTCGTCTAATCTGCAGCTTTACTAGCTAGGACTGGCTAAGAATCTCCGTTAGTAGGAGCTGAGACCTACTGCTGTCTGGGGCTGCCCCCACAACGCTGATAAAGATTCGGAATACAATCTTCGTCTAATGTTCCGAGATTAAGGCCATCCAAAAGATTAATCAAGGAAATCTTAATCTGTGCTCAGATAGGTAAGGCAGGTCCTCATCAGAAGATGACGAAGCAAATCTGCTTTATATTGGTTAAGGTAGCCCATATTCCATAAGAAAACATGCTCGCAAGCAGGAATTAAAAACTGCGGCTAAGGACATATTCTCCTTCACTCAGAGAGGTCGTGCGACTGTTAGATTAGAACACACGCCTGAGACACAATAGATCTTTGCAGGACGCAGTCTCAGTTAGATGGGCAACGGTCTTCACACAAAAAATTAGAAGGAATTCATGCATCAAACTGGATATTCTAGGAAAAAGCGAAGTTAGGTGTTGAGAACACGGCATTCTACCCTCCAAAATGGGTAGAACCTTCCTGGTCAACTGCACAATACGGGCAAGGGCTTTTGCCCTGGTCAACTTAAAGTCAGAGACTATCCACATAGCGTGCATCTAACATCAGAATAGGGAGGGACCACCATCTTACTGCACCTAGTACACGTCCTCTTGCTTCGATCACATCAAGACCTTACGGATCATAAAGGAACAATCCGTCGATAGCTTGAATGTAGGTGCTTCATGGGCTTTCGCTGGAGAGGTATGGCAGACAAACCCGTCGTTATGATGGCAAGGTTCCACTCTATTCCTTAAACCAATCAGTGATGACTTATAGACAGGATGATTCAGGAATGACTTGTAGACAGCTCAAGTGCGTTGCAGAACTCCGAAGACGATGCCTCGCTGTGATCGCTGACATCCTACGCCTCAGTTCCCGCATTCGCAATGCCCATCCTCCCGTTCAAGCATAAACACTTCTCAAGTGCATTCCATTTCATTATTATTTTCCTTCACACTTTCGCTTGCACGGTACGAGTATTTACTTTCAATTTCAAGTTCATTTCAACACTTGCCGTTTCTATATCGCTCTTCCACTTCAAAACTATGTACTCGTGCAACGATCAACGGAAACGCGACGAGTCCACCAATCGATTGTACATATCACCCAGCAAGGTTCTAACGAGATAAGTCAAGTGGCATTGACATCCTCAAATAAACAAATATTTGAGGCAATAAATGTATTATTTGCGATGCTATACGATTGCGACCGCTAATTCCAATTATGGTAATAAATTATTCACGTTTGGAATAATGGCCATTTGTTGAGTTGGAAACCCTCACAGCTCACCGTGGGCTTTCCATGGAATTTGACGGGATTTCAGGCGTAAACTTCGACTACTAAGCGCAGATTCTTGGGACTGAACCACTTAGATACATAAGATGCGAAGTGTCAACAGGTTATAAATAGAAAGATCCTCCGCGCTCGTGATGTGCGCCATCACGTAGCTCAAATTAAAATTAATTGCTAATAAGTGGCAGAGGAATTAAAAAAAATCTGGTCGGAGGCTATGTGTGCATAGTTTTGTGCTGATGAGGGATGGGCATGGAGTCAAATACGCATTTGCTGGGGAAGCGAGAGTTACTGTGATTCGAAATAGAACAGCGAGAATCAGAGTTTTTCAAAGATTCCTCTAGGACCATTCAGAGGACTAATACGTTTCCTGACGATCCCACGATATTCACAACAACATCATAATCCAAGTAGCAATCGAACGACCTAGACAAACCTAGTTTGGCTGAACATGCAGCTCCATGCAGCAGAAGATGTTAGAGTGAAGGAAGCTATGATGGTTGTCTGGTGGAATGCCTTAGATAAAGCCATTAACTTAGATCACCTAAGCAAAGTCGTTCGATCTTATGCTCTGCACCCTCTGCAGCAGTGGACATTTTGTTGCACTTGACACTCGTTGACATTTTTCCAGCTGTTCTCTTTCCATTCCGAAAACATAGACTACACTGTTCCCAAGTTAAGTTTTGACAAAAACTCTCGGGTAACCATCCTTTCCAGCTCATTCTTGGAGGAAGGCAGTTCGAAAACCAGGGGTTTTCTTTGGCCTACTTAATCTCGTGCTCTCCTTCCGTCTTCCAAACCATTGGAACGTGTTCTAGTCGGAATTAATGGCAATCAAAGAAGTCCGTAGTAGGGTAGCAAAACCCAAATTAGCCCAGTCCTGCTTTATGACTCTGAAGCTCAGATTCTACCTAAAGCGGATAGAGAATACCTTGGTCGCGTCAAGAGAAACATTTTTCGTAAAATTTTCAAACCCGTTTGACGGGCTTTGGAGATGGAAATTCAACGACGAACTATACGAGCTGTACAGCGCCATCGTCCGAATCATGAATGGACAGAAATGCTCCGGCTTGTAGAGCCTTACATGAGACAATCAAGTAGAAGGAGACGTCCATCGACTAGGAGTGAGCAACTGGAGGCCCAAATTCACCCGGAACTGTAGCGCCACCTAAGTGAGCTCCTACGAAACCCTTGGAATCTTGCGCTCTCTCTCTCTCTCTCTTAGAGATGGCAGAGCTGTTTATTATTCAGTTTCCCCGATATGCCCGGGCGTTGGGATATTTCAGGGAATTGCCTTGGGTATTGGATCCTTTCGAGAGAACAAATCTCAGGTGTACAAGTGGACATAACGTCTCTACAACGAAAGAGATTTGGCCAAAACTGGATCTGAAAGCCTCCAAAACTTTGATCTCTCTTAACAGACTCCATACCAGCACTATAATAGCTGTCTTCAGTGGACATTGTCTCACAGGGAAGCCTGCAACTAGGCTTGAAACTGCATAGATCGATCGATTATCCATCTTCTCTACATCCGCCCTGCTGATTCTCGGAAAAAAAGGCTTCCCGTGGGAGCTATCTTTTTTAATGATCCTGGTGGTTACGATATTAGGAGTCTACCACACTTCATTAGAAGCTCCTGGTTCTACATTAGAAGAACTGGTTTCACTAGTTGCTATGGAGGATTATATGATTCATTTCATTGGTCTATGGGTGCTAGGAAGCTATACAGAAGCTTATAACCAATTTTAGACTAGCACTGCAAGTTTAAAAGGAAACCCACGTGTCCACATCAAGGACTGGAATGCATATACAAGCAGAAATAATTGTCAAAGGAGACACTGTTGCTCTCGCTGATCTCAGGTATAAAGCGACTTTAGGCGACTTTCTGTGAGCAGAGCTCGACGACATCGATATTTCCAAGTTGTGGTTCCAACAAGACGGAGCCACATGCCACATGGAGAAAAGGACAAATTTAGCGATTGGGTCATTTCAAGGAGAGCGTTCATCACTTGGACGCCGCGATCTTGACTTGACACAACTCGACTATTTTCTCTGGAGCAACGTCAAGTGTAACAAGTCAACCACTTTGGACGAGTTCGAGGCCCATATTCGAGACGCTATTGCCGGAATAACGCCGCACATATTGGACAAAGTCATCAAAAATTGGACCGATCGCTTGAAGCACTACCAGTGAAGCCAAGGCGATCATCGATCAACGATGTGGCATTCCACACATAATGGCATGAATGTAGCTTCCAAGTGAAGGCAGAATCAATTTTATTTCATCGTTCTCATCTGGTCACCCTATATTTGAGAAGCAGTGGAGTACACCTCCTGAAAATAAACTCGGAATCCAATGCAAATGCTGTCAAGCGATCGCCATGTTACGGTCAAACACTATTGTTGGCCTCAATTGGATGGAGTTGACATCAGAGACATGTGGTTCCAACAGGCTGATGCCACAAGCCACACAGCTGGTCAAATAATTGATTCAGCTTTGAAGGGGAAGTTCGATAATCGTGGGATCTAGAGAAAGGGTCCAAGGGTACGTTCAGTCATTGGTTTATCCCAAGAAGCCCCAATGTTATAGGAGTTCAGGAATGCGTGGGGAAGAGTGGTGGTGCTCGCTGTAGTCATATAAACGAGATCGTGTTCCACACTTCTCGTGCCATTTAGCATAAATTTCACACCGATATCTCGATTATTCTGTGTGAAACTGTTTACCCACTCAATCTGTGTAACGTGACCTGACGATTAGTAAAATCTCATTCAACACCGCTAAGCGCTACTTCATCAACTTGACAGCCAGATCGTTATCCCAAGGATTACAAGAAAATCACCCTTTCCTGGTCGCATCTAGAAACAAACAGAAATTCGATTAACCACCCATAACACAGCTAATCAATCGAAAACAGCAATCATACGCCCGCTTCTCCTCCTCCTGACCACTCGATCAAAATCAAAATCAAAATCAAGATTTGATTGACACGACACATGAAATTCAGCGTGGCAATGCCCCTCGCTGGCCAAGTCTGCAAAAAGTGTGATAATAGCTGAATGCCAACCCGATAAGCCACCAAACCGAGGAGATACCCACATTTAGATACTTTCAACGGGTGTCGCAGCGAATGTTGTCACTGACTTGGTTAGCGTTTTGCTTTAGCATTCCGTTCGTACTGTGAGAAAGTTTCCCCCTAGTTCTCCGACTAAAACGCAATTAATTCGTTTCGCGTAACTAAAACAGAAGAGAAAGAGGAAATCCCGTGCCCCACCGCCTCGAGAGGAGGAGGAGCTGCCTCTCAGTGTCTTATCTTATCGGATTAAGAAAATAAAATACTTGTGTGTCGTCTGCTTCGGTCTTGTTTATCAGAACTCTATCAGGGGTTCCGGGGAAGTACAATCAGGGTACTTATACGTGTGTACGTGTTCTTTTTGTTTGTCTTTATCAAGACACTCTGATGTTTTTGGCACCTAAAAATGGAGTTAAGACACCTCGTGAGCAGAGAAAAATAAAGGCGATGTCGCCTTGTCTTTAGGGTTAAGCCGAGGCATTCAGCATTCTCGGGTAATCCGTCAGTGAATTTCCCTTTGGGATTGCACGCGGAAAACACTTTTCCAAGAACTGAGTCTGGATGACATCACCTTACTTGTTGCGCCTATGATTCAGTGTCTTATGAAATATGTTAGAAGCGAATGCAATGATTTCCATGAGCGAGGTAACCGATTTAGAAAGCAAACGTGACAGTCTACACATATGTAAGTCTAGCGAGCTCGTGCTCCACTCGGAAGAACATCCATTTTAAGTGGAATAACGCGAACTGTAAGTGAATGCTAATCGAAGGGGCATCAGGTTGCATTCGAGACTTTTTCTAAAATGGATGAGATATGTAAATGCTATCTTATCTGCGCAGTTTATGATAAGATACTGCATTCCTGTAGCTTGTTCAGGGCGGTTGTAGCGGCTTATGTACTTAGATCGTTCTCAGCGGAGCTCAAAACACGTGTGGAATACCTGCTGTGTAACATGTGACAACTCTAGAGAAAGACGGCGCCTAGGTCAGACGGTATGCAAGGACAAGAAAGGGGCACAAAGCATGAGTGAGGGGCAACCGAAATTGAGTCTATCATCAGCAGATTTATGGCTTAGAGTTAGCTTGTCAATACTTTTTAAGTCAAGATGACTACCTATCTTAGGCGGGGACGCGAACAAAACTTTTCGGTTTTGTTGTGGATTCCAACTTGACAGCTCCAGTTCAGCAATTCGTGGGAAAGATGGGACAGAGAAGTGAGACGAGTCTTGTGTTGGGTTAGCAAGAGCTACCTAATGAATCAAACATAATCAAGGAGCAATTAGGTCTCTCGAAGGAAACTAAGTAAAGTCTACAATGACAGACGGTCTGATGTTGTGCCACATTCCTAAACTTATAAACGTTATCATCGAACCCGGGCCACATGTCAAGTGTTGATAGTAATGATTTACACAAAAGCGCTGGTTGTCTACAGTACTGCGTCTCTAGAAAACTTTCCATCAGTGCTAGTTGGAATCCAATGACTTTCAAATGAAGGAAGTGTGTGTAAAGTAGCTCCATCTACTGCTATTGAAGAAAATCACCCGACTAGTCGAATGGCTACACATAATCCAGATCTTTGACTCGATTCCACTTCTACTAGATCTGCATGGACATCCAGTTTCAATATCTTCATCACAAATCAAATGCCACTCCTACACTTAATCCAACTGTCAACCAACCAAGTCAAATGACGATTTGACGTTTAAGAGATTGCTAGTCAACTGAGTTGAACGACTTATCCGTCAAAATCTTTTGATCTTTTAACAACCAATTCGTCAAATGTCAAATAGATCAAATGACTAACCCAGCCCACACGGTATGATTTGGGCAACAACCGACTGAGTTGACAACTGAGTTCAGTAGTGTGTGGAGTGCATAAGAGACTAAATAATGACAGAAAGCCTGAAGTACACCTGTCAAGCTTTTTTTTTCATGAAAATTTCAAATGTCATGCACAACTCACGAACTTTTGACGCAACAGGTCTATGGGACACAGGGCCTCTAGGTGAAATGTTATATCGTTTATCAAATTGGAAACAAATTTGACAGGACTTCACAAGAATCAAATCTTGTTTGTTCAGCATTCTAGGCTCTGTTGGTTGAAGGATGTTTTGATTGAAAACCAAGTCCATGATTTCACCGAAAATCAACTGTCATTCAGAGGCCTTTGACTTTTCGCCGTTTGGCTACTTTTCTAAGAGAAAAGCGAAAATCTTAGGATTGCGTTGAATTTTGTTGATAAAACTTTCAGAAATCGAAACTGTCAATCGAGTGAAAGGTGGACAGCGCTGGACTATTGAAAGAGAATTTGAGTTTCACTTTTCAGTTAACACCAACTTGTAGGTTTGTTTGCATACTTTCTGCACAAAAATTCGTGGATTGGGAAATTTAAATGAGTAGGGCGGACCCCTTTTCAGAGATAGAAAAAGTAAACTAACAGATCTACGCATAAACGTCAAATGCACAAATAACAAGAAATTACATACATCTGTTGGACAGATTTGACAGATTTCATAAATCAGTGCTAAGAATGGCTGAATTTTTCACTCTCTCTACGTAAAACTACGAAAGTACTCGAACAGGATTTTGTGAAAATTCGCTGTTTTGTGAGGGTATGTTGTTATGATTAAGGGCTAAGATCAAAAACCGATCGAAACAGTGATGAAACATTCCCAAATGTCAAAATTGTGATACAAAATATATCATGAAGTCATCAGTCGTTGTTGGTCTGTAAGTTATCTAGTAAGGCGTTCGATTTGATTGATTGGAATTGTCAGCATTTACTGTGTATGTAGTTCTTTAGAATTCACAAAAGCATCGGGTAATTATGAAGTAGGTTTCCCACCCCTGATCATGTTTACTTAAACGTTGACTCGCTTACGCTTTGACAGAAGTTGACTATATGTCAAAAGCTTTTGTGTCAACAGGAACTATATTTTTACTAATTATTCTGCTTTTCAAACTACTTGAGCTGAGAGAAGGAAATGATATCGGTCAGCTCGAAAAAAAGTGTACATAGCGATGACAGTCTATCGTTTGATTAAAATATGTGACGTTCGGCACAAATAAACTGATGGCCATGAAACGTAAATGTCTGAATCGAATTTCACTCCACGCGACCGACATACATATTTAATGTACACAGTTGTGTCACACTTATTTTTTTCAAGGTTATGAAGCACCACATGCTGTTAGAAGAGAATGTTTTGACACATGTGACACTCGTCCCTTGAATTTTCATCTATATTGGTGTCAGTCAGTCTATTCTGATACTTTGTCATGAACTGACACTTCTGCTGTGTTTTTTACTAACTACTCAATCAGCAATGACAGGTCCTAAAGGTATATAAAAGTGTTGTGGGCGGGGCTTAATGCATGCCGTTGTCATGACAGTTAAACTCTTTTTGGATGTTTGTCAAACGCTCGCGAAAGATGGGACTGTGAAAGGTCCAAATGCTCATCAGAATCTATAGACACAAGGAGACACGGTAAAAGATATTCCCGCAAAAGCATATCCCATTGATTGTTAAACTTAAAATCGAAGGTCTAACATGGCTGCCTTGAGGGACCTCTATAGATGCTATGATCGCCATTGAAAGCATCAAATATATTCCCAACCAATGCATCCAGTAATCAAGAATTTCATGAGATTACATATTATGCTCTTGGATGTTTGGTAGAGATTCGCAAGTTCTCTCTCAGATCGACACGCTAACTGTGGTCCCGACTAGCCTTGCGTCATCTCCGTCGGGTACTTTCATGAACGCAGTGAAACAGCTATGAATTTTTTCGAAGACATTTGACAGACAAAGTAAAATACGCGACAAAGGTGTCGAGGATGCTCTGCAATATCAAAGTAGGCTTAGGACTAGAATCCAACGACCTCATGCTCCGTTACAACCAATAGTTTCGACTATGAATGTGTGTTTTGATCAATCAAGTAAGACTGTCCACAGTTCCTTTCGCAACTCATCCGATGACAGAAGTCGATTAGCTTCTGGATTGGAAATCGTCGCCCAGGAACGGCTAAATTTTCACAAGAAGTGACGAACTTCTTTCGGAATTGCTTTACTCAGACTCGATAGCAATGGAATCTCTGCAGAATGGCTCAAGTGTGTGAAAATCAGTGCCAACCGATTGTCGGCCATTTGGACGGAACAAGGTTGCTTCTAGTTCTCACTATATTTTCCAATTGTGATGAGGATATGGAAACTCACTTCTGGCACGGAGTGTGCAAGCAGATCTGGTAGGAGTGGAATCGGGTCAAAGATCTGCGCATATTGTGGTCATTAGCTCGCGAGTAATCGCGTTTATCGTTTGCTAACAGCATTGATACCGAAGCCCCGAGTACGATTGAAAGATGTTTAAGGACACCAAGTTCGCTTGGAGCCCCTGATGGTCTTCAGAGTCAAAATTTACCAGACAGACGCATCGGACGGCCGATAGAAGAAAGTCAAATGTGGTTCCAATGTAAAGTGGACCACCATCAACCAGAAAAACCCACCCTAGTCATCGAATTGTGAACGCTTCTCTGGAAGAAAGAGTGGAATAAAACTTTAAACGACTTTTTGCACAGACTCCACATTATACTATGTGCAAGTCTGGCCCCATTTTATGCTCAAAGCAGAAGGTAATTCTACTTGAGTCTCGTATTTATCTTCCAAAACTGATTGCATCACCGCAGACCGTCTTTATGGTCAGAATTAGCTGAATACAACAACTTCTTCAGTTTTTTTTTGTGTTTCCTTGCTTTGCTTGTGCATTTTATTATAATTTTGCTTTGCATATCAGTCGACCTGTCGCTGAATCGCCTCTGCCGCTATCGGCATTTATGCTAAACACAGCTGGCCATGAAGGTCGATGGTGACGTTGCATTTTAACATAAAATGCCCGCACGAGTAAACAAACACGAATCCGGACAGGGGAGTGTATAGCACAAACAAAATACAAACAACCATACCGCCAGTCGAGGGTCTGATCTAATAATCTGATTCTCGCTAATGAGCTGCACACGTTCGAATGCCACAAACCTCTGCGGTGGCTAGTTTAATTCCATTCTCGTTAGGTTGCGACTAATGTTGTTCCCTGTAGTTTGCACAGTCACTCGAATTACATTAAAAATCCATTCCCAGAGCCACCGACGAGTCCCTAAAAAGTACACACAGCCCGGTTGTCTAAGTGGAAACAAACAAACCTAAACTGCAACGACAATAATAATGATAAATGAGTAAATCAACGGAAGTCTCTACCCCCATGAGTCATGCCCAATGGCTTCAAAGTTCCATTGAAGTCAAGAAATTATAGAACCCGTCCCTAACCCATGAATCAGGAAACAAGAAACAAACGTCTTTCTTACCGAAATTGCCAATGACCTTCGGGGTGTGTGTCCGTTGCCGTATTCACTGGCGGAAGGACGTCTTGGATTCTGTTGAAACACAGAAGCTGCTCGCCGTCGTGGTGGCGGTCTTGGTGCTGTTCCGACCAGACCCGGTGCATTGTTAATAGCGGTGCCGCCATTGCCATTGGCCGTTGTAGTAGGTGAGGCCGAACTGCTTGAACTGCTCATTTTGTAGAATTTCTGCTGTTTTTCTTATTTTTCTTCAAATTTGTTCGTCTGAAGAGGAGGGCGACAAAAAAAACCACCCAAGCGTGAACGATTCTTCTTTTTGAATCTCCTTTCGGGAGCGGAAAACTGATACTCTTGGCTGGGAATTCAATGTGCCACCAGCAGACAACAACGCTGAAGGGGCACTTTTTTCTTTCTTTTTTCAATCACCGGATGATGGGGGCGCGGAGGGTCTGGGCCACGGCACAGCTTCACCACATATATATGTAGAAATATGAACACAAAACAGAAAAAAAACAGAAAAATTAAAATAAAATTGATAATCACGATCGATCTGTGTGCGCTGGGGGAACGAATTAAATTTGTAACACTCCGACGCGACGACACGAGACAACAATGACGGAAACTATATCGAGATTATGCTGAAGAACCCTGCGATTTTAGTTGGGATTACATCTTAGATTCATGGGCTGCGTGTGGAGATGGGGGGCATTACGCGTATGATTTTCTTGATTTTTTTTTTTCACAAATCTTTCGTTGAACACTTATTGGAAACCACTTTTGGATAATTGATTGAATTTTAGGGATTTTGGCGATTGAAGGGGCCGGGCGGGGGTTTTCTTTTTTGAAAGATACGGGCGCGGGCAGTGGAAAAATTTCTGCAAGAAGTCTCGGATTTCAACAGTTAGCACGACGAAAAAAAAACCATCTGTGCTGAACGGATAGGAGATGACTGGAACGAAAGCTCTACGCACTGACAGATGTCTGCCTGGTGGCAGAACTTTTTCGATTATGGCAGGTGGATTTCGAATTGAGTGTTGCCGTTGCCGGATAATATTTAGAGAGATTCTTCTTTTTTAAATTTTATGGGAATTTGAAAATTATTTTCATTTAGAGTTTTTTTTTTTCAGGGTATTTTCTACTCATTCTTGCACTTTTATTGTCATTTCTGTTGGTTTTTAGTTTATGAGTTGAAAATCGATGGAATGCATGTGGCGCTGCAGACAATAGAGAGCGTTTGAGTTGTGGAATAGCACCTTGCAATGTGCAACTGATTTCTGTTAGAAATGCGAAGACACCATATACCTATTGGTACAAACAGCTTTGAGTTTGGATAATTTCTTGATCACATAGTCTTGACACTCACTTGGTATTATCTGGCCTATGGCCTATGGTTCGAGTTACAATGTCGGATCGAGAGTAACCGATGCCTTTTAAGATTAGGTTGGCAGGTAGAGTGGCGATTCATTAGAGAAAGAACCCTGTTAGCGCTTGGGTGCGTCTTTTTGTAATCAGAAAAACTCATGTAAAAAACCTGAGCGATATAGTTTAATTTGGTGGGAGCCGTGGCTCAAGTGGTTGGACTACAGAGCAAGGGGTTCGAGATTTAAATCCCAACCAAAACGGCCCAACCACTCTCGACTGACAAACATCCAAGAGTACTCCCATGAGGAAGTTTCTCAAACAACAAAATTACGCTTCCCGTACAGGATTAAACAGTAGGCCCCTTCCATTCAAGTAAAGAATATAACAAGCACAACATGAATGATTGGAAGAAGCTACATATGTAGGTCATGGGCCCCTAGACTTGTTACGGAAAAAAATTTTATTTGATATAGTTTAGATCTAACCCACGAAAAGGATCTGCATAGGGTGCCATGCTTGGTCCTCTCTTAGGCTGGACAAGGAAGTGATGTAGAAATTCTTTCTCGCTAATATCCTTCCAGTTTCTGCACAATTTCTTTTATTTTTGACAAATGACCAAAAATGTCTGCTATCTTTGGGACAATGTAGGACTTTTGGCCTCGATTTTTGGTCCAAGGAGAACTGCACACGGCGAATAACAGCATTACAATCATTTCAGCTACAGTTTGTGATAGATGGTCACATATGCAGCCAACACTCTTGCAACCATTGTGAGGCCCTGTTGTGGGTTGACCTGAAAAGAACACATACAAAGTTTGATTATTACCTTTGGGTGAGATACATGGCCTTTCTAATCCAATCAAAGGTTGTTCATGGTGACTTTCCTGACAGCTCGCCCAGGTCTTCGAATTGGTATTCACCGACGAACTAGTCTAGTTCTGCATAGCCTTGGGCATTAGGAAATGAAGGGCACAGGCTCTGTAACTGGTAACTGTAACAGGTTCTGTAACTTCTTCACGGCATCGTTTCACCAATTTTGATTTGACGACTGTGGATGGGATGGTTTTCATGGCAATATAGTGCCAATCATCATTCTGGAGTGCACTAGGAATTGCTAGTACTTCCGCTTGGAAGACATTGCTGTGATGTGGAAGTCTCGGAAAACAGGCAAGTGGCGATTTCGGGTTCCGATGAATATATGCCAGAGCCTACTCCTTCGTCAGCTTTTGACCCGACTATGAAAATCGAATTGATGGCTTTGCAGTTCGTCCAATTGGAGGGAAGATTTTTTCAACGCTTAGCCTGAAGCCCTGGGATGGGGATAGATTATCTGCGATACGGTGTTACAGGCACATCCACCGAATAACTTAAACTTAGATCCATGAACACAGCAAACAATTTCAGTTCGTTTCCAATGAGAAGGTTTTTATTGTTTTCATTTTATTAAATTGAATTTGTTTTGATTTTGTTTTATGCATTTTAGAACCTTCTCACCTACATTCATTAACAATCTGTTTTCTGTCTTTTCTTCAAAATTTTTAGTACAAAAATGTATACGTTAATATTAATTACAATTTTCGTTCATCGTTTCTTTTGTTTTGTTTTGTTTTTTTCTACAAAAAAAAACAAGAAAAATGCTTACAACGTGTCAGCGCAAGGGGGGATTGGTTGAACAGAAGCAAATTAAAAAAGGAAATTCCAATGAGGTAGCCTTTTCGGGGAGGGGTTTCAGGTTTCGGGGGAGCAAAACATACACAAAAATAAAAAGAAAAGTTATGAAAAAAAAGCTTTAAATATCTCTCTATATCTTAAATAATTTAACAATAATATAACTCCTAAAAAAAATGCATTTTTGTCGAGAAAATTACAAAATAAAAATAGAAAAAAAAAAGTGGGCGGGGCAGGGGGCGGGGAGAATGAACAGAAAGGCTAGAAAGTCACACGAGAAGGGGAATGAATTTGCAATTTGTTGTTCATTTTGCTGTTGCTGTTGTTGCTGTTGATTGGATGAAACTTAGTTTGTTTTTGTATGGAAGTGTGTGTGGTGTGTGTATGTGTGTTTAGTGATTGTTAATAGAGATGAGAGAGTGTGGAAAATAAATTTTTTTTGTTTTGTTTTGTTGTTTGTTGCAAATTATTGATGTCAATGTTTCAGTCCTTCATGTGAATGGGTATCACAAATTTGTGTCCAAATGGACTTTTGTACTTAATGCCAGCTTCACGATAGAATTTATCCGGTATTCCTAGATTACATAGATATAATTTGCCACAGTTCGATGATATGCCATTGAGCGGTAGTGTTGGGAGTATTGAGTATTTAATTGGTACGTCCTGAATGCCATTCGGTGGTGGATCAATGGCGAGAATTGAAGCTCTGAAACAAACCAAATTGAAATATCAAATTGCGGTGCAGGATTTAAGGGTCTTACCGATTTTCCTTCAGCCATTTCGTAACACTTGAGGACAAATTATTCGAACATGTCGACAATATCACAAGATCAGGTGTTGGTAAAGCTGTGTAACAAGTGTTATGTGAGTTAAAATGAAATGGATAAGGCAATGGGGAGGCACTTACCATCAACTGAGTAAACAATAGTGTTACCAGTTGCCTTAAAAAGTAAAACTTCGGTGCTCTGCTTTTCAATGCTTGGATCTTCTTCCAAATAGAGAAGAACCTTTAGGCCATGTGATGCCAATTGACGTCCAGTCGCAGCACCAATTTCGCTAACTCTGCAAGGAACAGTTTGGAATTTTTGTTAATAACTCTGAAAAGATTGATTTTGGTTTTAAGAAGACAGGCTACACTCTCAGATTGTTTCTAAGCGAGCAACTTAAAGCACAGACAGCGCTGACCTCAACTGATTTCCCATAAAACGCTTTAAACTTGTTCATGTCTCGGTTTTCGTGCTGCTCTTAAGCATTAAGAGCTACGTTGCAACCCAAGCTTTATTGCTCGGCCTTGTGGTCTGATGCGAGCGGTTCTAGTGCTGTGATTTGACAGATTTTTGTCCCTGAATCGTGCACATATTGAGAAGAGTTTGGTGGCAGACGTTAATTAGCGTTCTAACCTTGCTTCAGTCGTTTAAACTAAGACAAGTTGCTCAGTGATAAATAGCTTTGCCTGGAATTTCGCAATTGAAAACGAAAGAGCGTTGATAACATTGAGTGCCTGCTTGCTATTCTAGACTCATAGAGTGCCTGTATGCTATTCTAGCCCTCATTTAGTGCTTGCCTGGTACTGTACACCTCATTGAGTGCCAGCCTACTATCCTACCTTGCATTGAATGCCTGCATGGTATTCTAGCTCTCAGCTTCTTGTGTTATACGTAATGTTTAGATTTTCACTGCCTCTCCGTGTTTGCTGCTCTGTTAATCTTGTCCGTACCATCTTAGCATTCTTTCTTTCACCTTTCCCTGAATGGTGTTACTCTAAGTAAGTTAGTCAGTTAGTTCCCGTGACCCCTCGGAGGGTATAAGGCGTCAACAACGCCACTCAGCCACCTTGTCCAGTATTTTGCAACGTGTTTGTGTTTGACCGCTTTTCAACTCTTTCAGAGTATTCTCGATTTCTCCTACATTGTTTTGCGCCTTTGGCAGCCAGTTTAGTTCCTTCTAACTAAAGCCTACATTACCAAAATCCTCTTAACTTTGTCTAAAGACGTTTCCTCCTTCCGTTGCCTACACTTTTTTTTGACTATTTACCCTGTTTGAATGGCTATGGGCTGTCTGACAAGGTTTCTTCTTATCGATTGCCTGATTCAGTGATCGTGTTGTGGCTTCTTCATACTCGACGTTCTTAGACTCTTCATTCTACAATGCATTCATTCTTACTACTGTTTCACCATTTTAGAGAAAGAATGTCAAGACTTTGGGTAAAGGCCTAATAAATGCTAAAATCAAGAGGCAAAACCTACATCCATTCTTTACAAGGTAATGCCTTCCAAAACATTTATGGCCACAGAGTGGAATGGTAACTTTTCCTAGAACTTCTCTGAGCTACACTTCCTTCGTACCTACCTCGTAGACCTCAAGGAGCCACAACTACTCATGAATTGAAAGAAAAAAAAGTAGCATTTACCTAAAATTCTTTGATTTGTCGCAAATGATTGCAATCGTTGGCCATTGATGGCAATTATTTGGCGTTAGCCTTCGTGCTCCGCCCAGCAGAAGGATCGCCAAATCAGTGGTGCCCCTAGCAAGAATGTCATTCTGCCTTTGAACGGATAAACCGCAAGCTTCAGCGGTTTGTTCGATCTTCGAACGGACGAAATGCGGTATGGTCGGAATAATGAGACCTTCATCTGCAAAACAAAGCAACACAGTTAACCTAGTCTCATTAGATTAGTAGAATACCCACTGAGCACCTCATACCTGTAACAAAATCCGTTGAACCCTCAAACATCGTTTCGATCTGGCGCAATTGTAGGGGCGCTGCTTCCAGAATATTCTCATCGTGACGATATTTCTTGCCCTGCATTGAAACCGCTTGTCGCACCAAATCGGGCTTCTGCTCCGCCTCGATGACGTCCCACAAGGCCTGCTTATCAAATAGTGCTAGATTCCCCTCAAAATCAAAATCCTCATTCATGATCGGATCATCCACGGAAGTCCCAAAGGTTTGGTTCTGCTTGAGACTTCCCTCGCGACGGCACTTCTTTCGTTGCTTGTTCAAACTAACCCGATTGCAGATCTTGCCATTCCCATTCCCATTGGCCCCGTTTCCATTCAGCGAACTACTTGGATTGGTATTCACCGAAGCCGACCGATTAGCGTTCACTATGTCTATGGGCTTGCTGGTGCAACCAAAACTCTCGGGAGTGGTGGCAAATGACGCTCCCATGCGTACCTCTACTTTTGGTGGTATCAAATTGCCAAAGAACTGCGCTACACTATTGATTGTTGCCGGTGACTTAGTGCCGTTGGCACCTGATGATGATGTGGAAGCGTTTGTGTTGGTTAGGCCATTGGGATAGCTTGAAGTGACGGTGGGAGCTTTTGGAAATTTCTCTGATGTTGGTGTTCTACAAAACAGAAAACAACAAGAAATACTAAAATGAATCAAGTATTGCGAGTGTAGAGCTCACCTGCTATTTCCATTCGCAACTCTCATATTAGAGATCTTACTGGTCAGAGCCGAGGTACTTTCTCTTGTACCAGCAAGTCCATTCGGAAGAACACCACCCACCTCGGCGGCAGTCGGCGCACTAGCAAAGTTCGGCTGTTTCACTGGCGTTGGCTTATTAATCACAGTTGGCGTTACAGTACTTTGGCCATTGTACGATGGTATCAACTTGATATCAAATATATCCTGTGCCCTGTAACCGAATAAAAGGCGTTACAATTCAGCTCCAACACTACATTTTCATTTCTCGTGCTCTATACTCTACCTCAGGGTTACTTCTGCATCTTGTTTCCGCAACGGTACCCCATTGCGGAACGCACGAATAATGGTTATATGTTCGGCACTGATGTCTTTTATCATGCCTTGGAAGACGCCCAGCTTCTCGTCGCATTTTATGGAAACAGCTCGACCAATCCAATCTTCGTCCATGATACCCGTTGTCAGTGCGAATCTTTAAGAACTCCAGTTGGAGCAAAGGCAAGGAGGAAGATTGAAAAAACAAAAAAATAAAAAAAAATGTCTCTTGGTTTAACTTGAAACGCAATTAGAGGGGAAGCGAGCAAGATTGCCGATTTCAGTTTTTCACCACACCACGCACAACACACACTTTGGTTAGAGAAACTTGTCTTCAATTCTTTGAAAAGGACTTCCCTACGGTACTTGTGGGCTCTAGGTGTGCAAAACTATTTTAATTCAGTGGCTAATGCTTCAAGGTGAATGTTTTGGATGCCTTTTTAGGGCTAAATGCAATTAATTTGCACGAATTTCTTCGCTACTAAATTTTACACTTTCTCATCGAACACAACACTTTTTGACACAGTTCCAAACTTTCTTATAACTCACCACGTGGAGCTACCTTTTGCGCTTAACGTGAGTACTATTGGTGAGGTGAAAAGTACGAAATTGCACATGTGTTACCAGTGTTGTGAGTGGTTTTTAACAATTCTTGACACAAACTTTAGCCGGAGAAGGAATTTTGCATGAACATCAAATGTTAGGAGACACAAACGTCTTAGAACCTTTTACTGACGGAAATGATTGCACTCCGTATGAAGGGACACAACAGTTCATATATGTGCAGCCTTGAATACGAATACTGTCAAATGTAAGGGACTTTCAGTGGAGTAAGGCTCTGTCTGGAACTACTTGGGACAGTCTGCTTGTATGAGAATCTATCCCTCTGAAGCATGAAACGCAACAGAAGACATCTAGATTCCTAATTAGATGCTGAATACGCTGTGAGCTGCATATGTATATTGTCTGCGCAGCAGTCCTATAATAGTCGGCTAAGTCTTGAAGTATTCAGATGCGACATAAGAACAAAATGACACTTTCAATTAGATCCACTATTCGATTGTGCAGCTCAAACTGACAGCATTTGAACTATTCTATTCCTGACTGTCTTTGAAGAACTAAGAACAAGGATTTAAGGGGAACCTTGACATTCCCTTCAGTTTCAGTCAACGGTTCAGAAAGGAACTAAGTCAGTTCATAGTTTAGTGAAAGACATTAGTTTCCAGAGCCACGATTCCCTGATTCCTTGTTCGTTCCTTCCCAGTCGACCTCTAATACTATTTTACTACCTAACTCAAATCTAGGACATTTGCGAACAACTTGTCAACGGAAAACTGACATTTCGGAAGCAAACTTTGACACATTTCAAGCAGTGTAAACTGAACGTTTTGAAATCGTGTATTTTATTTTTCGTGAATTTTTCAATTAAAACTTTGTTTAGATCGAATAAAAGTGCGATTGAATAAAAATTCCATCGACAATGTCTGACGAGGAGGATATTACGTATGTGAAACGTTCAAAAACCATTCACTATGGATCTCTGGAAGAAACCGAACGCAACCGGCAAGCAGCCCTCGAAGACATCGAGTCGGAGGAGGAAACCTACGAACCCGAGCAGAAAAAGCAACCAGCTCCTGTTTCTACGCCAGCACCGAAGATAGACGACGACTACTATGACATCGAATCAGAAGTATCAAAGGATAAATTGGCGCTGTTGGAGGAATTCGAAAGGAAGCGTCGAGCGCGCCAAATTAATGTAAGTACGGATGACGCTGAGATTAAGAAGAATCTGCGGCAGTTGAATGAACCTATTTGCTATTTCGGCGAAGGGCCAGCGGAGCGACGGCGGCGGTTAAAGGAATTGCTGGCCAGTTTGGGCGAGAATGCCATAAAACAGAAACAAACCGAAGAGGAGGAGCGTAAGCAGTTGCAAAAGGAACAGGAGACAACGTGGTATCATGAGGGTCCGGAGTCGTTGAGGGTTGCTCGATTTTGGATTGCAGATTACTCACTGCCCAGAGCGAAGCAGCGTTTGGAGAAGGCTAAAAGTATTCTTGAGCTGCCGAGTGCGACACGTGCTGGACGAATGGTGGAATTGCAAAAACGATTGCAGTCGTTGGCGCCTTTGTGCAGTCAAGTGGGTGATACAAGACCTGTGAGTGGCTGTGCCTTTAATGCAGACTCGACCATGCTGCTGACTTCTAGTTGGTCGGGTCTGTGTAAACTGTGGTCCGTACCGGACTGTGCTCTGAAACAGACTCTGCGTGGGCACGCTAGTTACGTTGGTGGGGTTGCATTTCGTCCAAAAGTCACCGCCAATGACACAAATGTTGTTTCGATGGCCTCGGGCGGTCACGATGGTGCTGTGAAACTATGGTGCTTCGGCAGTGAGGAGTCCATCGCTGACATCACTGGTCACATGCCGAATAGAGTCTCAAAGTTGGGATTCCATCCGTCAGGTCGATTCCTAGCCACCGCATGCTACGATTCTTCCTGGAGATTATGGGACTTGGAACAGAGGACCGAAGTTCTGCATCAGGAGGGTCACGCTAAGTCTGTGCATTGTCTGGCATTCCAAACAGATGGCAGTGTGGTTGTCACCGGCGGCCTGGATGCTTTCGGACGTGTTTGGGATTTGCGAACTGGTCGATGTATTATGTTCCTTGAGGGTCATCTTGGCTCAATCTTTGGTGTGGACTTCTCACCAAATGGCTACCACATCGCCACCGGGAGTCAGGATAATTCTTGTAAAATTTGGGATCTGAGACGACGACAGCCTGTGTACACGATTCCTGCGCACACAAACCTCATTTCGGACGTTAAATACGAGCAGGATGGTGGAAACTTCTTGGTCACTAGTAGCTATGACTGCACGACGAAGATTTGGTCAAATAAGACATGGCAACCACTAAAGACGCTGCAGGGACACGACGGTAAGGTTGTGAGCGTGGACATTGCAGGAAATTCTCAGTACATAGCGACGACGTCTTTCGATCGAACCTTCAAGCTGTGGGCACCGGAAAGCTGAGAGTTGGAAGACGATGTCAGGCGACGTACATGGAAACTTTTTTAATGAGATATTGTGTTTGTTATGACCAGTTTTTTTTTTGAAATGTTGTTAAGCGTTGGCGATGTAAAGTTATGACCATCCGTTAGGCGATTGAAAACAAAAAATAAATAAAAGTACCTTGAATGGTTTTTAGTCAGAATGAAGTGTGATGGGTTTTTGTTGTTTAGGGAGTTCTCTTCCAGGTTTCATTCATTGCGCTTACAAATTCAGAGTGGACTTGCCTTTTGGGTGGTTTCCGCTGTTCCGCTGACACGAGATGAATGGCTTGAATGGATATGAACTACCAGAACTAATTGAGAGGAATATACCTGATTTCGTGCCACCACATCTAATTGGAACCCCACTCCAAGTATCAGACAAAGAAAGATATCTTGCGTCCATACTGTATCGTAAGCTGATCTGGAAGGACAACATACTAGAACGCACGAAGAAGGCCTGCATAGTTTTGTACGCTTGCAGCAGAATTTTTGATAGAAAATGGGTCCCAAACCTGCCTCTATCCACTGGATGTAGCATCGTTAAGCGTATTCTTACGTACGACTGCCTGGTCAATTGGGCTCCTGCCATACACTTGCGCACTTCCAAAGGACCTTTCATTTGACTTAGTTTGCTGGCACCCACTTTCACCAAAACCATTGTAAGGTGTTCATCTATTCTATTCTTCTCGACTCTTTCCGGGTGGATGGAGCAAAGCATTTGGCCAGCCCGTCCATTAAAAAGGCGAATCTTCTCTTCCCTCCAACTACCAGCCCATTGCACTTCCGTCCCTTCTTTGCAAGATCATGAAAACATTGATAAACCGCCAGCTTTTCTCACCAAAAAGTGGAACCACTCTGTGGATCATTCTGGTGTATGGTAGATTGCTGCTGATATTTCCAAGGCATTAGACAGACTTTGGCATCAAGTTCTTTTGTCGAAAATGCATGCATTTGGCATCGATGAATCCCTTTTTCAATGGATTAGAAATTAATTTTTGAAACGTGCACTACAAGTTTTTTGGACGGTTTCAAGTCTAAAATTCCACCATTTAAATGCTGGCGTCCCCCAAGGCTGCGATCTGAGCTGAGCTCTTGTTTCCTTCGCTGACGACAGTACCCTCAGCTTCTTATATTTGTTTCCAGACTCTCGTCTCTGCTCTTCGGTCGTACAGCTGGAGCGGCAGTGTATGTTAAACTCATTAAATTCCAACCATGACAGCATAATAAAACAAGACATAAACAACAGAGAGGAGTTCAGTCCTTCAGAAACCCAATGCTGTCTTCTGTCGCTTAAGCATAAAGGGTTAGCCATTACCAATGAATGGCACCTGCATCGCCGAGTCCGAACAACTTTTCATCTTCGGTTTGTATGTTAATGACAATCTCCGTAGGAAAGACCTTACATACGACGTCGCTAAGAATTCTACGAAATGTCTAATGTCTGTCTCCAATATATAAAGTGTTGTACATCCGTCCGTATAATGCTAACGTCTGGTCCGGGTCGCTCGAAACCTATTTATACCTGCTAGATCGAATTCAAAATCGCGGAATACAACTAATTGGAGGCAGAAGCAAAGAAGAGTCTATTAGCTCTCTCGAACATTTTAGAAATATTTCCTGTCTTACCCTGTTTTATCGAAATAGCCAGTTGGATTCCGCCCCTTCAACAGTTCTCTCGCAACAGCCATCACTCTTCGAATGCTCATCAGTTTGTCCTGCCCCCTTTTTTCGGATGTACAGTCAAGTATAGGGATTCCATCCTAAACCGTAAGACACGAATGTGGAACTCTCTACCAAGCTCTACTTTCTCCTCACGCTGTAATCGACGCATACATTTAAAACCAACCTCCATCGGTATCTCCTATCTTCTCTCCCTAATTTCCCTAACGCCTCCGTATGTGTATTGACATCATAAGGGTAGCAATAAGCCCTTGAGTGTGCGTCATCATTATCAAATATGTAAATAAATATTTGGCGCAACAGAGCCCAGTTTTGCACAATCATCCGTGTTGTGCGTGTTATATTCGTTGGGAAGGAAGGACCTACTGTTTAATGCCGCCAATTTATTAGTTATGAAGCTTTCTCATGACAAGTTATACTCTCGGATATTAGTCAGGCGTTCAAAAAGTTTTAAGCTGGGATTCAAATCTCGAATTTCCTGCTCCTTAGTCCAACGCACTACAATGCATCAATTAAAACAAAACTAACCTGTCTGTCCATACATGAGTGTATTTCTCCTTTTTATAAGCAAAATCCTTTACATTCTATTTAACATTTTTGTTTCCTTTTTATCATTTATATCTACATTTGAATATTGAAAAGCCATACCGATTCTATATTCTCTTCAAAGTAAATCTTGTTCTCCAATTCGTTTCGGTAACATGAACATGCAGTTTTGGTGAGATTTTTATTTTGTTTTAAATGTTTTCACTTAAACTCTAGTAATTTCGTTATTAACAGTATATTTATAATACAATACATAAATTGTTTTTAATGTAATAAGCAAAACGTAAGACTAATATAGCAATTATCATAATTGTATACAAAAATATTATAACTTTACCTCTTTGTTTGTTTAAATTTCTGCTTAAGATTTAACCATAGGTACGCACACTTAATATTTACTTTTATTTCAAAAGCCTTACATAAATACATATATTATTATTTTTTCTGTTTTGTTTGTTACATCAGTTTCTTGTACAGCAAAAAACAATAAAAAAAACAGTACATACGAACAAAAAAAGTTGGAAAAACATTATAAAACAAACAAAAAAAAACGGGTAAAACTAACTAAATTTATGGTACACTATAAAAAAAATATGTAAATATATAATATTGAACTAAAATTTAACTACCACAGATAGGTTGCAATATTCTCTACAAAAATCTACAAAGTTTCACACTAAAATGTATGGATAAATATGTATTTCTTATATATTTCGTATATAAACCATTTTTATATAAACTTTTCTTGAAATTGTTTTCTTTTGTTGTAAATTAATGTTGAGATTATTAGTTGTTTTTTGTTGTTGTTTTAATATTTTACAAATAAACTATGTAAACGTTATATATGTGTATATATAATTGTGTATATGTATATATTTATATGTACTTAGACGAAAAAAAAAAGAAAAAAACTTGGGCAATGTTGTTTTTTTTTTAGTTTGAAGGTGTTTTTGATTTTCTTTTTCTTTTGATTTAAGATTTAAACAATGGCTTGAGGTCAATTGCTGGTTTCTTAGTAGTAATTATAGTTTGTAAAAGAATATCTCGGTTTGTTTGCAGCGCAGGCAAAGAAAATTTAGACCGTTGTGTCGGGTGCTGTCATTGGTTTTTCACATTCGGTATCGGTTTTTGCTTCCTCTTCAGGTGTTATGTCGATTCGGTGTGCCTTAGACCAAACCACTAGATCCATGAGAAATGCTAGAAACATTATGCCAGCTGTAATGCCTGTTGGAGTTAAGAAAGAAAAAGGTTAGAAAAGAGTGAACACTGTAAGCATGTTAGGTAGGAGGAGCTGTTTAAACAAAAAAAAAATCAAAAAAACCACCGCATTTAGTCTTATAAATGCGAGCTTTGTTAACATCGTGAGTGCAGAGTGTGATATGCAAAGAGAAACGTATTTTATGTGGGTTCGGGTTTCTACTGAAGAGTGCGATACGAAACCACAAGTGTTCGGCCGGAGCATTGGAGCACATGTCCTAGCCATCTCAAACGGCTGTTTCGCATTTTTTTTTGATTAGATCCATGTCGCTGTACCGCTCGTATAGTTCATCATTGAATCTTCTCCCCCAAAGCCCGTCAACGCAAACAAACTGCACCTAAAGAATCTTTCTCTCAAAGCGACTGAGGATCTCTTCATCCGCTTTAGACAGACTCCACGCTTCAGCGCCATAAAGCACTACTGGGATGATCACGGTCTAATAAAGAGACTCCTTAGTTATTCGGGATCGTGCTTTGGTACTCAATTGCCTTCTTAGCCCAAAGAAACTGCTATTGGCGTGAGTCGTTCATCAGTTTATTTCTGCTGAGGTGTTGCAGAGGTTAGAGCAGAGCCAAGGTACATACATCGACCAAACATCAATGCATCCACAAAGATTGAATGGCGGAATCATCCCACCTATTTCTTTCGAAATGAGGAAGGCGACACCGTTACCGTCAATGGTCTCAGGTACAGAGCGATGTTAACCGACTTTCTGTGGCCAGAGTTCGACAACATCGATATAACAGAGCTGTGGGTCCAACAAGACGACATTGCATGCCATACAAGCGACGCAAAGCTTGAAGTTGTGAAGGAGAAATTTGGCGACTGGGTCAAGGCCTTAGTCTACGCTAACAAGCTAACCACATTTGACGAGCTCGAGGATCATTCGAGACACTAATGCCGGAATAACACCGCACATATTGGGAGGAGTCATTAAAAAATGGACCGACCTCTTGAACCACTGTCAGCATCTCATCTGGTCACCCTGCATATGAAAAGTTTTACCGACCGACTTTGGGCATAATCTCAGCCATAAGTCTGATGTTCAAGCTCCTTTCGTTACCACAACTCCGACTGCATTTAGAAATAATTTCAAATTTCGTTACAGTGATTCGTCGTAGTCACTGAAAATGTATCGTTTGCCTGAAAAAGGGAAGAAATTAATGCCGTCACCTCTAGAAATTCCTAGTTCCTAGTCAGTCTTCTGTAGACCTCAAACTTTATAAGAATATATGCCCTGAGTACACTGCGATTGTTGCTAGTAGGTTGGGTAGTCTAGTATAAGTTTCAGGGGTTCCATGAAGAAATGATTGCGTCTTCTGCTCCATTAGTCAAACGGAGATAGAGGATTTTGTGGTATTGAGTGGAGGGACCCGTGAGGTTTATTAGTTTATTTGAAGAGTTACCGACGTAGGCAGATCGTGGTTGACATCAAATTGACTTCATTTTGTTTGAACTCACCCAAAAAGTTATGCCTAAATGCTTCCACATCGTACAGAGAACAAGCGCCATGCTTGCCGCAAACAGTTTTCCACACCAAGCAAGCTGAATCCACCACGGCACCATAAATAATTGGACAAGGAACATTCCCGAAAAGCCCAATGGCTGACTGTATCACACCCATGGCCATTGCTTTGTCTAAAATCAAAATCCAACAGAAACATAAGTCACAAGTATTTTTTTGTATTTTTTTGTAACGAATTCACTTACCCTTTGGATGTGTACACCTCATAACAAGCAGCATACTGCCCACCTCCGAGGTTGAATGCATAAAAACGCAAGCAGCAAAAATCAATATGAACAACACAAAGTTCTTGCAACTGCTGTCACAATAGCCACTGGTTGCTTCGTAGGCCTTCTCCTCCGGTGGCACATCTGGAATGCATTCACAATTCGAGAACACCGTCCTGTTTCCGTGGACTTCGAATGAGGTACAGCCAGCGTGACACGATGAAAAGTATGTCTTTCCATCGCTGCCGCAAATCGGTGCGAATTTCTCCATATCACATGTGCAGTTGAGATTACATGTTGGTGCAAATACCGCCGTTCTTTACACAAATAAAGAGAAAAAACAAACAAAATAATCAATCGATTCACCTCGACTTTAGGAATAAACAAATAATGAAAACCTCACGTTTGATTCAAGTCCTGTTTGAGTCCGGCAAAGTCACTCATATTACAGCCGACAAACATTAGAACGACCATTCCGCATGCGTACACGAATGCTGTGAAGGCAATCCATGCTGCTACCGATTTGGCTGTTGGTTTCATCTTGAGTATTACAATTCCAGAAATTACTATTCCGAAGCCCATTACAAGGATGCCTCCAAAGGCAGCGATTAGGTTTGCATCAGCTGCGGGCAAACGGAATTGTGTTTCGAGATACTTTGGTAGGAACGTAGTTAGACCAGCAATTGGTAATAAATGACAAACACAAGACGCTGTCCGGAACATGAGGATATCATTGCTCAGCTGGCGACGAACTGTTTTCGGAAAATCTATCAAGAAAAGAGAATATGAATGAGAACTAGAACTGAACTGGATGTTGGTGGTTCTTACCTCTTAACCGTGGCTTCTCCTCTGGTTCGGAGAGTGCTGTTTTCTCTGTAGCTGGGTCTGGTACACGTCTTCCGCGCAATTGCTTTGGAAAACTGAACATAGCAATCGATGCTAACATCATTAAGCTTCCAATTATTACAGGACCTGGATGGGTATACAAATGAATGGATTTTGAGTAAAAGAAATTGGTTGTGATTCAAGAATGATGACTTGTGGGGAATGGATGAACAAGAATACGATACGAAGACTTTGCCGAGTTTGTGGCAATCATCCGGGTTTAACAGCAGAGTCTTGAAGAACGTGAGATGTCCCTAGGGACGATTACGAACCCAAAACAAACCATGTCATGCAGCAGGAAAAGTTTGCTTAAACAGTGATGTGCTCCTTAATCTCGGGAACAATCGAGTTAACGCGTCAACGCGTATTCCTTCAAATGAATCCTTGTAGGAAGGATGACATGCAGTTCAACAGATCTGCGAAGACAAAGGTTCCAATAGCTGAGCTGTTAACATTTCCAAGTAATGTCTTTCAAAGCATTGACTTGGGCATTGAACTTGTGTTGGTAGAGAAATATCAAAACCATGTTCAAGGGGGCAACCAAAGCCTCTATATAGACTCAGTATTCTGGAAGAGAACCCAGTAAACACCATACTACTCGTGTTTTTAGAATGTATGTACATACTTTGAATTTCTACTTACCCAACCACCAAGCGCCAATCCACCTTGGATCTGTTGCGTCGAAGCCTGGCACTGTGAAGTCCACATACCATCGTGTACAGAACGATCCAACTATGAATCCAGCTGTGGGTCCCAGAATACGTACTCCAATAGTTATAGCTGAAACAAAAAAATACAAAATCAACTGAAAACCAAGTGAATCTTATTCCTTACCCAAATAGATTGGCGACTGTCGACTAGCAACATTGTCATCAATGTACGGTATTCCCAGAGTCGCTACAGCGGTCTGTCCAATACCCGAACTCATCAAGCTCACAAAGAATATACACAGCACAATGATGGTAATTTTCGAGTGTGATGCCTGTTCCAGCTTCACATCATCTTCACATTCCGCATTCGAGTTGTGCGTTCCATTGTCCGACACAAGGCATAAGTTTAAACTATTATCCGAGCTCATAGAGCTCAAAGTATAACCCAATCCTCCGGTCAAATCGGTAGAATTAAACAAATGCTGTCCCGATGATGCCATCGAATCCTTCAGTCCTACACCACTCACCGTCCCACTCATAAATGCAGTCGACTGCATCAGCTGTTTGCCGAAAATAAAATGCGGCAATGCACATGAAAATGATGCTATCGCAAAGACCACCATTCCGCATGCAATCCATCTTGGACGATGACCACGCCCGGCAAAGTAAGTTAACAGCATTGCGGTACTAATCTGACCCATCTCACTGGCACTTAACAGCAGACCCGTCGTTCGTGACTTAATTTGGAACAACCTTTCAATCGTTGTTATCACACTGACGAAGTACGTCATGTACATACCTTGAAGCACCCACGCCAGCAGGAAAATCACCATAAACACATGTGTCGAAGCGAAACTTCGAGCCCATCTTGGCTTAAAGCCAAACAAGCCACAATTCGAGGTAGAATCGACTTCAGGCAGATCAACACCATCGTCATCGCTAAACTCATCGGATCGCGTCGGTATTATCTGCGGTCTATACAGTCCTGTCAGGGGATCCTGTTCGTCATACTTATCGGTGAGTCCCAGGCCGTTCTTGCCATTCATCATCGAGCCGTTATTATTGCCCTGACCTATATGAAGGCCATTTTTTAAATTATTTATCTCTTCCGAGGCTTTCCATTCGTTATTGTTGCTTCCACTATACAGCACTGTCGTCGGATCGGGCACGGAAGAATCTGTCTGCAGGAGTGGTGACCATACATGCGCTGAATCACGCCTTGCATTCCCATTTAAACCGTTGTTATTGCCATTATTATAGCCATTCGTAGCGTTACCATTCTTAGTGCCATTCTGAGTTTTGCCATTGCGTTGATGATCAGCGGCTTCATTGTTTTGACCCGATGTCGGATGCATATTAAGCCACTTTTTCTTTTTGGTATTTTTCAAATCGATTTCTAGTATTGAAGGTGTGTTTGGTCCCTCATTCTCAGGACTCATAGCAAGGAGGCTTGTACTGTTTCAAGAGGTAGTTTGTGTTATTCCCTGAGTTATATTGTATATATGGCAGTTAAGATGTATCTGGAAAGAGAAATTCACAAGTTAGTCGTTTATATAAGTGGAATATGGGTTTTTTACGGAGGCACACACTCTGTCATATGGTTTGGAACACAACACTTTCACCATTCCTAATCGTTGGCAATTGAAAAGTGAATTGCGCGACGACTTGTTACCTCCAGGTCTTATCGTACTTTTCGCTCAAGGTCCTTGAAAATGCAAAAAAGCAAAAAAAACAAAAATCGCTTCAACGCATTGGTTAGCGAGACTCTGAGTGTTATCAGCAGTTTGGCCAAAATACAGTGGATTGCTGCGTGATGGTGGAAACGAAAAATGATACAAAGATATACTGCACAGAAGCAGTCACAGTTTTTTAGCTCTGATTGTGGTGTACCCTATGCGGGAATCCGGTATGTCATGTGTCACGTTTCCCAAGGATGTTTGGAGAAACCCTAGCCGACCTTTACTCAAATCCTTTCAAAAAAATCAATGAAAATAGTTGTTTCCAGATCGCTTAGGTGAAGTGTAAGTGTTTTTCGAAAAATGGGCGTGTTAGAGGGCGTGGTCGTTTCGGATAAGTGAGTCAAAACCCCCGAGTCTAACGAACATGTAGTGCGAATATGAGCTCTATCGGACAAGTGGTTCAAAAGTTAGAAGGTATCTTCTGCTTGTGCGACGACCAAAAGTAGGCGTGGTCCCACTTAAGATAAGAAAAAATCACTTTTAGAGTCTTTACTTTATCGCAGCTATCCTCAGATTGATGAAGTTTTGAGTATAGATTGCTGTCTACCAAGAGATCGATGCAAATGACTGAGAAATGAGATTCAATAAGTTCCATGTTCCTACAAAATGCCACTCGAAATACAACACCCTACTGTTAGAAGTCATAATTTAACAAACAAATATAAATAAATTCCACTGATAATGCACATGCATATGTATGCAGCAATCTACATTCTGCACTGGTCTATTACCAAGACCGCAGTATCTTATCTTTTGGTAGGTCTACGAGTATCTGTGTGTACTCTCGTACAAATAAAGGGAGGAAACAGCCATCGGCGCAAAAAAACCAACACTATCCCAGCAAGAACAGTGCAAGAAAAAGAAGAAAAAACAACAACAAAAAATCCGCAATGACCTTTGATAACATGAATTCGAAAAAAGTGTTCTACAATCGCAATAGCCTAGTTAGCCTTGAGATTTATATTCATTTTTTCGGTAAATTTGCTTGCAAATTAATTTCGAATGAAAACAACTATATGATGATAATTGCATGTCGGATGTTGCACATACGCCATAGAATGATAAGAATTGAGAATTTATTAGCACTAATTTGGGGGAAAAAATGAAGAAAATTAGAATAAATCTTGACGCAGACAAAAAAATAAATAAAAGGCGTTCGTGGTTTTATTTTAGAACATAACTTGGAGGGGTGAACCACCTAGCCGGTGTGAACAAGTTAGGAGTAACCTTGAGCGTGTTTTGTTTTTTGATTTTTATTAGCTGGCATTTCGATTCTTGGAATTACTTGCATTTCATGTTTTCTTCTTTGCATTATGAATATGAATAGATGGTTTTGTTTTCGGGTGTTATGAGCTGGGCTGGGCTTAAGCTTTTTTGCAGACTTTTGAGTTTCTCATATTTTCTTGTGTAGGTGATACTTGCTTTCGCCTGGTAACACTGCTCCACTATACTACATACACTTGTAGATTCTATTGGGCAACTCCTAGTTCACGGATGAAATTGCAGCCTGGGCTTGAAACCAGAACTTCAGGTGTCCTGTGCAAGAGAAGGAGTGTATCTTCAGGGTTGAGCTGGCCTAGGAAGTCGGGATGGTCTCTACATTAACTTGAGCTCAGACCCATGAATATGTTTGAATAAGCATGGAGTATCTCTGCAAAATGGCTGACGGCTCGGTGCGGGTATTGGAAACAGAAAATTTTTCAGTCCAAAAACGTGTGAGTGAATGGGTTACCCATGGCCCATCGAACCAGCTGCGCAGATCGTGAAAATCCCAACTCTTAGCACAATTCCAGTAGGATTTTCTGTTTCTGCGTATTCCTAGCACAAACGAGCCTGGCTGACGGCTCGGTGCGGGTATTGGAAACAGAAAATTTTTCAGTCGAAAAACGTGTGAGTAAATGGGTTACCCATGGCCCATCGAACCAGCTACGCAGATCGTGAAAATCCCAACTCTTAGCACAATTCCAGTAGGATTTTCTGTTTCTGCGTATTCCTAGCACAAACGAGTCTGGCTGACGGCTCGGTGCGGGTACTGGAAACAGAAAATTTTTCAGTCCAAAAACGTGTAAGTGAATGGGTTACCCATGGCCCGTCGAACCAGCTGCGCAGATCGTGAAAATCCCAACTCTTAGCACAATTCCAGCGGGATATTCTGTTTCTGCGTATCCTAAGCACAAACGAGTCTGGCTGACGGCTCGGTGCGGGTATTGGAAACAGAAAATTTTTCAGTCCAAAAACGTGTATGTGAATGGGTTACCCATGGCCCGTCGAACCAGCTGCGCAGATCGTGAAAATCCCAACTCTTAGCACAATTCCAGCAGGATATTCTGTTTCTGCGTATCCCTAGCACAAACGAGCCTGGCTGACGGCTCGGTGCGGGTATTGGAAACAGAAAATTTTTCAGTCCAAAAGTACAGATTTTGAGAACGAAAACCGAGCGAAGATCTTAACGAAAACCTCATTGAAAGAATGTGCACCAAAACCGAAGTTACCGTCATTCTCTAATAAAAGTGTTTCCGTTTTCCTTTTCAGTAAAAAAAAATAATACCTCCCTCCAATACGACAGACAATAACAACCGAATAATGGCCTCTTCATAACAGGCCTAATGGTATCCCCTAACGATAGTCCCTTAATAGGCAATTTTATTCCAAGAAAGCAAAAGTAATGTCCAGCGGAGAAAACCGAAAATCTCATTCAAGAAACGCGCTCTAATAACGTTGTCATGTGGCTAGAGAGTCTCAAGTCCGGTCCAGCAACATAACATCTTTTGTGCCACGAAAGTGACACTTACAAATTGATTGTAAAGCAATTCAAAAAAATAAAAATTCCAAATTTCTCTATGAATGGCCGCGTACTGAATAGTGTTTAGTGCTACTCGTATTCGTTTTCTCTTGCCCCCTCCCCATTAGTTGATAATTTGTGTTGTAAGTTTTTTTGTTGAAATTTTTATTAATAAAATTAATTGAAGTGACAACGTGCCGAAAATACTTTTTATTCTATTTGCCCACTCTGTCACACCACACAATAATGCGACGGCGGCGGTGGCGGTGCCGAGTCACAGCTTAATTGCTTAAAGTGAGCATACCAAGCCAACCGAAAATATTTTTAATGTTTTATTTCATATTTTTTGCTGTGCAGACCTTTGCACAGTGCTATACATATGGACATATGTGTATGTAAAATATTTGTCGATTCAAATTTCATTGTCAAATCAAAAACGACTCTGGCTAGACCGGTATTTAAATACAATTCCCCTAAACAAGCTTCACAGACAACCTTGCATTAGCTCTGTTCGTTCATCTCATTGTCATTTGTCCATAACTCAAATTGCATCTAATTCTATTACGTAGTACATACTATATGTCATCGGTCTGTCAATGATGATTTTTTTGGTTGTTATTTGAATATTTGACAAATGAAGCCTGACTTATGTGATCCGCATCTCTGCAGTAGAGATGGCGCGCACACACAACAGCTGCTGGCTATCTGATACTGACCTTAACATTGAACTTGAAACGTATTTTGGTCCGAGCTGGCGCTTGAAGCCATGAGACAATTCGACCGGCAAGTGAACCTCAAAAAAAAATTGTTTTGTTTTTTATTTTGCGTAATTTGTTGCCGGCAAATTAATATAATCAAGTGACTGCAACGCAAACGTCAGAAGGAAACAAAAATTGACCTTAAAGTTAATTATTTATTGTTTGTTTAGTTTTTGTGAAACAAACTCACAATAATTGTTTCTTGTTTTGAGAGAGTGCGAATTCATTTACCGCTCTTATACTTGTTTTGTTGGTTAATTAATATTTATTTATTTATTTTGGTTTCTTTTTTTTTTTGGGAGAAATTAAAGCAATTCGCGTAGACTTAGTAAGGTGAAGAGTCAGAAAATATTGGCTTAGCTCTTAAAAAAGCACGATATGGTGTTAATTGCTGAGCAATAATAACAACATTGCGAAATACAGGGGGGGAAACAAACTCTACAAGGACAAACGATTGAACCAGAACATACTGGTTGTCAATTCATGGCTGGCTTTGTTCTTTCCTTCAGTTGAGGGCTTAGCAGGCAATTAAAAGATGGTGCGTTGTAAACAGCGGTCTCAGATCTAAAAAAAATAAAATATTGTACTAGATCACGAAGATATTTGGAGTATTCTGGATTCAAATTGAAGCCTCGCTGTTGTGAACCGTCTATCGAATTTGAAGCCATACACGGTTTTCTATTTTTTATGGAAGAGGCTTACTCAAACTGTCTGTCCAAAGGTCTGCTATGAACATTTTTAAAGAGATACCTTCTGGACCTCTTTCGGGTTGAAATCTTACATTTAAATCTGAGATAAATATTTGACCCCTGAAACTCCTAAAAAATTCTTGATTTTTTCTTGACAAGTGTTCCAACCCTTTAAGATTTCAAAATACAAATTACAAACGTAGAGAATCTCCAAAAGAATGTTAAGATAGATGTTAACAAGCCGAATTTACAGATTTAGTGAGGATTATGGTATCATCTAGGAATTTTTGTAAGCTTAGGGACTCTTGACCATGTTTTAACGAATCCGAAAAAGAAAAATACGATGCTTTCGGTATTTAAAACTCTGCAGATCGCTTTTTCAAGTCATCGGAGACCCGGATTAACCAGAATCTAAATCTGTTAAAAATCTGGTGATCATACGGTTTTTTAAATATCGGATCAATACTTGATAAAAAAATGTGGAGTTCGCACGCCATTTGAAAGTATCAGAAGCGCGGATCAGCTAGAATCAAAATCTGCTTAAAAAAACTTAGGAGATCGTATGCCTTTTAAAGTATCAAAACCGCGGATCGGTCAGGATCAAGCTCTGATAAAAAAAAAGACTTAGAGATCGTGTGCCTTTTTAAGGTGTGGAAATCGCGGATCAGCCAGAGTCAATACCTACTGATCTGGTGATCGTACGTCTTTCTAAGGTGTGCGAACCGCGGGTAAGCCAGGATCAATACCTGCTAAAAAAAACTCTGCAGATCGAACACCTTTTTAAGGAATCACAACCGCAGATCAGCCACGACCAATACCTACAAAACAACTCTGAAAATCGCAAATCTTTTGAAGGTATCAGAACCGCGGATCAGCCAGGATCAAAATCTCTAAAAACCCTCGAGATCGGGTGCCTTGTTAAGGTATTGGAAGCCCGAACTAGTCAGAATCAAAATCTGCTAAAAAACGTTGGTGATCGTACGCTTTTTTAAGGTATCGGAATCTCGGATCAGCCAGGATCAAAACCTGCTACACACCTTTGAAGATCACAGGCCTATTTAAGGTATTGGAAATCCGGATTAACCAGAGTCCAAATCTGATAAAAAACTCTGGAGATAGTGCGCCTTTTAAAGTGTCAGAACCGCGGATCAGTCAGGATCACAAACTATTAAGAACGACAAAGTCGACAAACCGACTCCCAACGCTATAACTAATCAGTACATATCCGAGCCTCGAGTTTGAGTATCCCTAATGCTATTCTATGAATATTCAAAGGATAAGCCTTAATTGAAATGGCCTGCCTTCATAAATTGAAGTTATTTAAAAAACGAAAGTCAAATGGGCGACTAGTAGTCCCCGACTCCCATTGCTTTTTCTCAAGAGTAGGAGTAGTCTAAACCCATCAAGTGTTTTTGTACGCTCTTTGCATCTATGCATCTAGCTGGATGGCCTCCCTCCGTCATCAACGCCATAGCCATCCTGATAAGCATCTCTATCGCATGCGTCTGTTGCATCTATCTTCTGTCGATCATTGTTCGCCAGACTTAATCGGCCTGGCTGATGCCTGAATTGCACTTGTTTCTCTGCTCTTTTTTTTCTTCTTTTCTTAATCTTTTAAGTTTACTCTTAGTTATTGCACTTTCAAGGTTATTCTGCCTTCGAATCACAACAAAAAAAAAAAGGAAAAACGATGATGATGCGTGCAGTACTATAATGCTCGTGCGCACAGCTGCAGTGCCAACGATGGTATTCATATCCTTGTGGTCTTTCTTGTCGTCATTGTGCCCTTAACGTTGTACGTACAAGTATTCCTCGTCGATCTGTCACTTAGCTGTTACACCATGCTTTAGATGCAGAATCTTAATTGATAAATAGCAACAAATTGGCTATTTATAGAATATAAATCTCCTGTATTCAGATAAAACATGATCTGTTTTTAATTTGTTGAAGGAGTTCTCTGGAGCCGGTCAGTTTGTTTGCAGGAAGAAAACAAAAAAAGCCACGCCGGCACGGATCAATTGAAATGTTAAATGCATTTTTAATGTCCCATTCTTGATAAATCTTTTGAATTGCAGGCACTTAAGCTGTACGTGTGCGGTGTGGTGTAGGGCTCTGGCTCTTGTGGTACAATGTCTGATTGGGTGTTTTCTTGTTTTCGTCTTGTTGACATGTAATTAATTGTATACGTAAATATGTAGTCTGGAGTTGAGGAATTTACCTACCTACACTCAGTCAGTTAATCAGTAGTCTGAAAAGGGGGGAATTTTTTAAGTTGAATTCCATTATTGTAATTAAAGTACAAAGTGGACTGGCAACGGTTGGATGCATGCTCAAGCGGAGGGTGATTTTAAATGGTTTTAGTTTGCATCATACTATTGTTGTTTACAACATTACACTTGGTATCTAGTTAAACGAGAAAGTTACACAAGCTAGCAGCAGTGACATGGTCAGGTCCAACGATAAGACAACTATTATGTACAACCTACACTCGGAATATCTTCTGAATTTGTATGGAAAGATGTGTAGTATCGCAGCAGTATAACCAATGCAATATGCTAGCACGGAAACTCCAAGCCATGGCTGACATGTAACTTGAGAACTTTAGAGGAATTTCATCTCCAAAAACTCTGGTTAGACTTGTCAGTAGCATACCTACTCCAGTAAAGCTTTAAGTCTTAATCTCAATCATGGCAAACGATGTGACATATCAAACTGGATTTCAGTCAAAATAGTGCTCAATAAATCAGATTTTTACTTGGAAATCTGTCAGACAGTTTTGGCGATATTAGGTCTGTTCGCTTACGCTCCCCTGAGCAACAAATTTTCACGAAAATCTACGAAAATTCACGAAATCCTGTTGGGGTACTTAAAAGTTTCGTGAAAGAGAGCGCTCACGACAGTGTAAAAAATGTCCCAATGCTACGAATTTCTTTCCACTGATTTGTGAAATCTGTCAAATCTGTCAAGGCCTAGATTCAGCCCGAACTGTAGCGACACCTAAGTTAAATCTGTCAGATGTTGTTTGTGGTTTTATATACATTTCCATTTGACATTTAAAAAGTGTCAAATTTAGTAGCCATAAGGTTGGTTTCCTTTATCATGATATTGCCTCTCTCTGAGAGAAATTTCTACAAATTTTGGTGTAGAAAGTACGCGAACAGACCTATTGTTTCCTCTGTAGAAGGGCTGTCAGTTCAGTTTATTTCTTCACTGATAAATACGTGCGAGACTTGAAATAATTTTTATTCTTACCGCCGCCGTTGACCTTCCGACCCACATGCACACAATATCTCCATCTTGCCAAAAAAAAGTACACAACTACTGCCAGTAAGAGTGTTTCTCCTCTAATCTTATGTCGTTCGTCTGTCATCACTGTCATTTCACGCAGCAGTCACACAATTGACTTGAAAATAGCAGCAGCATTACCATGTGAATGTGCATGTTTATGCACAAGTATAAATAGCTGAATGATTGATCCTATCGCCTGTGCGGATCTACAAAACAAAACAAAAAATAAACAAAAGGGCATTTTAAATGAACACATCTTTCATTTTTATCCAGCAGTGTGTAATAATCTGCAGAATTAATCTACCACATGTCCACCGGAACGACAGATTATTCTCGCATTCAGACAAAACGCAAACGCAAACGCACAAAACAATGGTGAATTCGAAAACCTCCGAAAGGAAGCCATCTTTCTTCACACGCCATTTCCATTTTGGTTTCTTCCTTCACAGTTATGACTTGTTCAGTCCCTGACAAATGTGACAGTTCATAAACAGACAGAGAGAGGGATAGAAAACCTTGCTCCTCTTGTTTTTGACATCTTCTCACCTTTGTGGTGGAAAAAAAGAAAGAATCCTCAGTTGAATGTCAAAAGAACCGACACCATTTTGCAAAACAAAACTCGACGGTAATCTGGTAGATATCCTTACTGTAGTCCAGCTTTGATGACTACAGCTTCTTTACTCTGACCACAGGTAGCGCGTTGAACTTTTACGGAATGTATTGCATTCGCGTTTCTTTTCATTTTTTTTTTTCTTATTTTGTATTCATTTCCTCTGCTTCTTCGATGATGATTCTCCTGGTTAGAGCCACCCGACCAGACAATAAGAATGATTCATTCACACGATTATTCTTGTGATACCTTCATCATCAATTTGCTGTTTGCTGCGTGTTGGCTTGATGGCGGTTTGTTGATCTTCCATTGAACAGGAGTGAACCTGCTTTGGCACCACTTCTGGGATGTACAACGTCTAATGAACCTAATATCTGTACCTATGAAGACCATAGGCCACATAGTGGCTAAACAAATCACTAAAGCAAACTAAAGGTACGAACCTGTGTAACTTTGTGAGTTTTTTTTTGTATTTTATGACCACCAGCTGATGGTTGTTGCATAGAAATTCAACATTCCGTATTGACTTAGTCACATCCGTAGACTGAAGGGTTTCGCCAATGAGAGGATGATTGCATAACCCTACTGTGTGGCGGATTCTTGGGAAAATATACGTATTTTTGTTTCTGTATCGTGCGTGCTGGAGATATTAGCTAAAAAGTTTATTGATCTTTCGCAGCATCTTCGAAAGTAATATATTACCGGGCAGACATGGCGGAATACACAGCGAGTGACGTTTTTATAGCGTCAATTGGATTTTTCTTAAAATTAGACACATGCTACCGAAACTGCAAGGAATGTGGAAGAGAAGAAGTTGGAAAAATCGAAAGACTGATCTTGTTATGCTTACTTGACCTAGTTTGCAATGGTCAAGCACTAACAATGTTCCTTAAAACTAACAAAGTGGTAGAGGTGTCGGCGAGATAGGCTTAAGGACGGGAGGTGTAGATGGAATAAATGGCTAACTTGAGGGACAGTTTGTTAAGCTAAAAGTCAAAGAGGATGTGAATATCGTTGACTTTACGTAGCATCCTTGACATTGACTCCTGGTACCCGTAATTTGTACTCGAAAAAGGGGTGTAGTTCTGAGATTACGCGGATTAGTGTTAAGCTTGGTACACTGGAGTTGAGAGGGGCTATTAATGCTACGAACTAAAAGTTGATGAACGAAGAGTATGTCAGCAATTTTATGGTGTAGAGAAAGAGGCTGCAGGTTTATGGGTTACAGTCGGCCGAAGTATGGCTATCAGTCAAGGGAAGTCCCCTTAAAGGCGGGAATCGGAAAAATCTGCACTGTACAGCTTCTACCCGAAGAATGACTGGCACATTTAGGGAGGGGCCTTATAAAAGTTATGTAAAAGTATTTAGTGACATAAGGATTAGAGAACTCTTTAGACCAGCGCTTGATAAAGCCAAAAGGAAGAGCTGGCTTTGGCTATGATGTTATTGATATGTGATTGGAATTTGAGTTCTCTCTCACAGATAACACCTAGGTCGCGCATTGCTGCAACTACAGGAACTGGATCATTAAGAATCAGATAAATCCGAGATGAAGTTGAAGTACGTTTGCGGGAGTCAGTTATTGCTTGACACTTATTGACATTGAGCTCAAGGAAATTGTTTAGACACCAACTAGATAATCTATCCAAGTCTTCCTGTAATAGAAGACAGTCAAAGCATGACGATATGTGCCTGAATATCTCCATATCATCTGGGTAAACAGATAACTTTGAATTTACAATGACACGGTCAACATCATTAATTGTTAAAATGAATAATAAAGGATCTAGATGGCTGCCTTGAGGTACTCCAAAGGATTTAATCCTCCTAATATACATCGCCTGAAAGCCAATAGCATTTTGTTTAATAAAAATAATTTTGTGCGAGATTTTGTCGAAGACTTTGCTTAAATCAGTGGCGATCACAGCTAAACGTGTTAGTCCCAAGGGTTCATAGGTCGTAAGGCCCTAGAAGTGACTAAACCTTAACAAAGGGAAGGTTATACTCGACTATACCGACTAGAGTGCATTAAGGCAACACTTATTCGCCGTTTAGTCATCGGAAATCTACGAAATCGTTGAAATAACTACTCCGTACAATAAATGTCCCAATTTGTACAAAATTAACGAGCATTTTACATTCAAAAACGTTCATTAAAATCTTTAGCAAAACAAAAAAACAAAGCAAAAATCATTATGGCCACCATGATCATGGAGTTTTTTTTTTTTTTTTTTTGACTGCGCAACGCAACATTGCGTTCCAGGAAACGATGTCAAATTTGAAGTTTTTTGCGTTTTTTGTATCTTATGTCCACCATTTTCGGTTGTTGTTTTATTTTGCGTGAACAGAGACGGGGGAGGGGGGGAAAAAAAGTTAATAAACAAAAAATCGTGTAAACTTATAAAAAGCATTTCGCGTAAAGTGAATCACCACCAACAAACGGAAGGTGTGCCATCTTCGTTTTCTTTTTTTTTTCCATCTTGTATTGAATACAAAATACTTTTTCGTTTGTGTATTTGATTGTTTCATTTTCGGACGTGCTGTTCGTTTGATTTTTTTTAGGGTTTTGTTTTTTGGGCTAATAAATGAAACGGTTCATGGATGTGAAATGTTGTTTTTGTGGGATTTTGTCATTTTGAAGGTGACGTTTGACAGCCGCCCTACGTTGCAGCAACACCGCGTTGACACATAGGGCGGCACGGATGAAAAATGTACCCCAGTGGGCTCTCCCGCACAAATTTATGAACTTTTTCCTCTTTCGCTGTCTTTCGCTGTTTGAGGAGCACATAACAACAAGTTTTTCAAACGTCATGCAGTTGGTAAAGTTTATTGAGATTTCTTCTACTTATGGAGTTATCCTGGAAACGACTTGTTGGTGTAAACTTTATGTTACTCGCATTTGTGATTGATTAGGGGGATTCGGTTTTGCGTGGAAATTTAAAAGGTTTTTTGCTCGTTAAGGTGGTTTTGTTTCAGTCTTTTTGGTTGTTTTTAAGGAGCAATCCGTTATATTTACTTAAATATTTATTTATTGATCCAATCAAGCGACGCGAAGACATGAACGTGATAAATTTATTGACATTTTAAATTTTATACGAACTGACATACATTTTTTTCATTTTTTTTTTTTTGGGTGGGAAGGCAATAAATGTTGGGGAATAACTTCATTAAAAATTTTGCTGCCTCTTAGTGTTTGTCTTTAGGCTGAGATGTTAAGAGGGTTTAAAGCACTTTAAGTGATACGATTATCGATAAACGAAACCTGTTTTGGTTTGTGCACATCTTTTTGGGGGATTTTATCAGAAAAGGTGCAGGTAGTACTTTTTTTTATAAAGAATTTAGCATCTTCTTAATGAACTAAGTGCCTTGGCGACTGATTGACTCATCAAGTTTAGTATTTTTGCTGGAATCGTAGCCTAATTTACATCGAGGGCCATCTTGAGCCTGAAAGTGCGGAATAACTTGTGGGTAGTATTCCTAACAAGTGTCACCTAGTAATGACTAGTGCTTACACCTGCCAAAGGGTTATAAAGTTTATTTGAATTGGGAATGAAAATTTAGTAAATTCTTTTCGGAAAAGGACTTGTAGAGTCGATAAATATTCTTTTCAAAGCCTGACTGGGGTTCTTGGAAACTTGGAATACGTATTTGTGAGGCGGCTTGAGACTTTCTTGCTTAGTACAAGTGTAGCTTCCACATTTATAAGGACGTGAATAGGAGGCAGGCCGGAGATTATGTGTGAAGATTACGTCGCTTGATTGGATCAATAAATAAATATTTAAGTAAATATAACAGATTGCTCCTTAAATACAATCAAAAAGACTGAAACAAAACCACCTTAACGAGCAAAAAACCTTTTAAATTTCCACGCAAAACCGAATCCCCCTAATCAATCACAAATGCGAGTAACATAAAGTGTGTGAAGATGCTGGTAGACACGAATAGACCAAAATAATGTTGTTTTCTGACTATGGTGACTCTTCCATCGATCCTTTGATTCTTAAGGGATGGAAGTAGGATTTCGAAGACGAAGGAATATGAGGAATGACAGGATTTCGCCGTGCGGGGATCCTCGGATTGTAAGCCCCAATTCGACTCCGGTATAGGACTGCCAGATCTTTGTTTTTTCCGCTGGTTTTAGAGGCTAGTATACATTTTAACAGGGATTCTCGAACTAATTTGAATAAAACTAGTACTTAGGTTCATAATACAAGTTCAAACTGTTCCAGATTTCGGACAGACCTTTGTCTGAGAGTTTCAACAACACATGAAGAAATGAAGGAAGTGTTATCAGGATCATATTAAGGTTTAGAAAATTCTTATGGGCTCCTACTAGAATATGACTCTTGCTTTTGCTGATCTTTAGTGATCTTGACTGATCTACAGGAATTCACTCGTGATTAGAGACATCGCAAGGACCTATGTATGTTACCTAAACAGTAAAGGCCGGTCATAGGTATCTGAAGTAACATTCCAACTTGTGGAAGCATGACTGTTTTCCATTTGATCCTATTTGCAAAAAAGGATTTGGAAGGAGAATGTGCATAGCATAGTCTTTGCAAGTTTTTAGCTCTGGAAAGACATTCAGACTGAAGGCGGATGAAGTTCTTATTAATTTAAGACAAGACCCATATAAAATTGTCTCGGAACACATTAGGACTCTCTTATTTGTAACAAAGAGTCACTAAACACAACAATACCATGGATATTTATATCTTTTTAGTAAACAAACTAAAAAGGGTAAACTAACCCAACGACTATTTTTGGCCAAAGCGTTAAGCAATAATTCACGAAGTATTTTTTTTTTGTTTTTAGAAATTCGAATAATCTCCAAAATAAAAGCGTTTGAATATTTTCTCTCAACGTGCCGCGCGCCGCTGCCAAACAAAAGCAAAGCAAAATGTAAAAAATAAATAAATATTAATCTGCCATTAGTGCCTGAAAAAAGCTCCCAAACTTGTGATTCACATGATTAATAATCCCAAACATTTGTATTTTTACCTTCGCCGCGATATTTTTGCCTAAAAAAGTGGAAGTTTTGTGTTTTATTGTTTCTATTGTCCATGGAATACAAGGCATTATAAGGAAAGTAAGCATGCCAAGCATTTTTAAAATTCAAGCTCCAAATAGTTCTCGATTCACACAGTTACAAGACTTTAATTAAAATTAAGCAAAATTTATAAAAAAAACAAAATAATAAGGCAAATGTTTGCTGATTTCTAAAAGTGCGTACATGACTGTATTAGCTTTGGGTTGGTCGTCGCAACAAGAAAATAAAAGTGGTGTGCCTCAAGGCAAACATCTAGGTAATGTTTTATTTATGTAATGTTCTGATGGTTTCCCTTTTTTTTTTGTTTTCTTTGTTTTGCAAATATAAAAGCAATAAAAATATGTGAGTGAATGCAGTGGCTCTTGTTTATTGCTGTCATAAAAGTGAGCGTACATAACGCATTCATCAAATAGTCCGCGCACTGACGTTGGACATAAGATAGAAAAAAAAACCGTACTTGTTGGATGGAAGTAGTTTCTTATTTTATGTGACAAACAAATAACAAATTATTAAGAACTGAAGGCGGACTCAATTGAAGGGACATTACAAATTAACATCAATCTAAGAATTTATTAGGATTGACAGTGATAGACGTTGTAGATTGCAAGATATTTTGTAAATTGTTGGATGAGTGTCTATTACAGATCATGTCAAGGAAAGTGTAAGCAATTAGAATTTCACTAAACGATGGACAGTTGTTCATGACGTTTAGAAGGGGCGATCCTTTAGAAGTTATCATTCTGTTGACTGATTAAAGTGAAAATGTTGCAAATTCGTAAGAGATAAACAGGTAAAATAGAAGCACTTACGTTAGATTTATCAATAGGATATGGCAAACGACATGTATCTGAAAGAAAAAAGCAAGAAAATTATAATCTGAAAATGTTCTATTCATGTGATTAATATATAAAAATGAGTTTAAGGAGCAAATGGATAACAAGTTCTAGGAGAAATAGCAAGTCTGGGTAGTCCATCGATTATAAAGCCTAATGTACCCAGACATTAAGCCTAATCTTTAAAAGACCTTTGATGTGACAGGTCCGTACGAAACCTAGGGCTTAGATTTGTTATAAACGTTCGTATTGAATGAGTGCGTCCGTGTCTTAAGGTCTTTTTGTGTTTGAAAGATTGAAAGATGTTTGTCAGGCGCTCGCAAGAGTTGTGACTGTGGAAATGTAAAAAATTGTCTTAAAAGACTAAGTAAATTAAGGACTGCAGTATATTATATCTCGGGAGGATTGTGTAGTTCAAAATTTACTTTTAAATGAACTGATAAAACAACCTCTAGCACCAAACATCGCTCCATGGAATGGATTTTTGAGGAAAGCAATAGGCGAGCACTTTCAATCAGCCCTTATAAGACGGCTCAGCTTTTATGTCTATATACAGCATAACTTTATTTTAAACCTCACATAAAATTGAGGGAAAAGTTCGTCCTAGAGCATCCTAGCAAAAACTTCTCGGCCTATGCGAAATGATCTTGATGTCTTAAACCAAAGGCAATCCATTGTTTGAATGATGGTCAAAAGTATACAAAGGGTCTACGGCACTTGTGCTTTAGAAACTCCTATCAACGAATATTCTGCTAATGTGCAGTCTCTAGTGAGATACAATAAAGTCAAACTTACCAAAGAATTGAAGGCTTGGATGTGTTTTTTAAAGCCTTTCCCTGGCGTAGACTGAGTCAGGGATCAAATTTGATCCCTTCATTCCTCTCTACCATCCTTGTTAGAATCAGATTAAACTTCTAATGAAGCTTAAGCGACTGTTAAAGTCTGTATTTTCCAGAAATCTGAGCAGAAACAAATAAGGGGGGGAATGAGGGAGAAATGCCTCTACTGCAGGACATCTACGAAGACAATTGCTTTCACAAATAGTTAAGCCTGTCATCCAGTTTTTTTCAGGCAGAATTTCTTACAAGTGATGAATTTTGGCGAACCCTATAATAGAATTTTACGACCAAACCCCTAGATTGGGCTACAGATACATCCTCTTACAAACTAGTAAAACAGAGTTAATCATGCAGAAAAGCTAAAATTCGTCTGGAACGGATGGTATATTAGACTATCCTTCTTCAAAAATGTTTACAGTGATACTGCTTTTCCCAAAAGGTCCGATTCGGGCTTAAATCTCGACCTAGGAGGATGAAATTTCCGCCTTTTTCAAAAATGTCTGCAATGGCATTTTGTTAAATTTCGTCCTTTTGACCCAAAACGCAAAGGGAGAGGAGGTACGTGACGATATTGCATTTGAAGTTAATCAAGCAAATTTCTTTACTCTTCCAAGAAATATCACTGTTTTCGAAAATCTATCACCTCTACGTCACAATCTATAAGGCCTTCAAGTACTGCCCAACTAAAGGCGCATCCACAATCGTTAAGAACGCAGTGAGTAAGATAGATTTAAGGTCGCAAATTAACATGAAAGACAGCCCCATAGCTGTGACCTAGCGACCTCTAGATTCCTGTCTCCAACCTTTCCGAAGAACAAACAGTACAGAACCCATGTCCCAAGTGTAAATAAAAGATGTAAAACCTCAAAGTTATAATGAAATTCACAGAAATTTGTACATGGCCAGAATAATTTAAATAAAAGAACCTTCAGCCACATTGCAACAGTGTTTTATCGACACGCAATTGCAATATGTATTAATTAACCTCAATTTTAATAATTAGCCGCCAATAATACTGCTGCCTCAAATGCATATGCATGCACGTATGTAGCTGCTGGATTCTCTTCTAGTTCAATAAATTATTCGAATGCTTCCAGAGAAATATAAAATAAAAAAAAAAAAACCCATTCGATGTAGAATAACTGTCAAGTTGACATCGTTACAAAAATAAATACACGACAAAACCACCATCACCCAGTGAACTAGGTCAGAAACATTTACCCGAGTGATTCACTCCTACCAATGCAAGTACTATCTCATTTAGTATTTCTTTTTTAATGCCATTTCGTCCAGCACCACCGCCGCCGCCGCCGGGGTTGGAAAAGATAAAAATGAGAAATTCTCTGAATAGATACACACGCACACCCCCCTCAAGTATCGAAACATAGGTACCCAACGAGGAGTGCGCCCAATGAAAATGAAAACAAAATGTTCAATCCAAGAAAATAAAATAACAAAAAAAAAAAAAATAAATAAAAGATACATCCATTACGGTCTCCTTCTCGGGGTCCGTAAACTTTTCCACTTACGCGAGTTGCCTCGCCTTGATCTCAAATTATAAATACGCACTTACATCGAAGTGAGAAATGGTTCTCTTGGCCGAATGAGGGGTTGCAGATGCAGCGCGCTAGTTGTGTGACTAAGTGTCTGACAGGCACAACCAGACCAGATGGATGGCCAGAGCGACAAAGATGCGAGAATAATTACATATCTCATGTTTACGCAATTTGCAATGCGATAAACTGAATAACACACTGACCGGATCAATGGCATTTTGGCAGACCACTTCAGTGCTCTGCTGCGGTTGAATATTGGAATGTGTTTCATTTAACATTGGACAGTTCTTTGTTTCAGATGTATCTTAAAACAAACAAATACGGAGGATGTTTACACCACAGTTTCTGCCACAAATAGGCTGCTTTATTAATTTAGAGCAAACTGCTAAGACGTAATTTTTATGACCAACATCCATTGAATCCAATTTGAAAACGGCCGTGTTGAACGTTTTCGAGAGTACGAGCATGTTGCAGTGCATAAAACAGACGCGCATTAGGTCTGTTCGCGTAGGCTCCCAAAACAACGAATTTTCATTAAAAATTACGAAATTCTTACGCAAAACTTTAAGGCTGTGTTCACAGTCAACCGAATTTGCGTCGCGCGACGCGATGGCTTTCGTGCGATTTCAAGCGATATCGCTAGCGAGATCCCAAGCTATAGAGTGTTTCTGGCATTTCGTCTAGTTTTACTCATGTTTTGACAGTTGTTCTCGTTGCTCGCAGTCGGTTGAAATCGCCTGTAGTCGCTCAATTCACGTTTCGCGAAATCGCTACGGCGTGAACACCTCCATATGTTCTTGTGTAATTGGTCGCTAGTAGCGAATCGTATCGTCTCTGAACTTCTTAGACATGGTACCCAAGCTTCGCCATCTCTGTAAAGTAGATTACGAACTATCAGTTCTAGGACTATCCGATCTGAACTCTACTCTGGAGCCACACCATGAATAAAAGATCAATCTAAGCAAAATAAATGAAAACCTGACAAAATACAGAGACTCACTTTTCAAAAGATAGTGTTTGCTTGTTACGTCTTACATTCTAGGTCTCTCTACTAAGACGATGAGAATCAGAAAGAAAAAACACTCGAAAAGCATAAAGGTTTCCCTACTCAGCATAATGCAACTCGAAAAGCTGCGTAGATTCTGTAACAAAACCGAAAATCATTTGGATTACATTCCAAGGAACTGCGAGGCTTTAAATTTTGAGAGAGTAAGTCTCCTAATGTCCTTGGAAATCAAGGAAATAGAACGTCGCCCACGTTAAAAACTTATTACTAAGAGAATTTAGCTGAATAAGGAGTTTCAGTTGAGAAGACCTCTAGATGCCGTGCTCTTTACATTGTTGGTTCAATCCTCAATAAGGAGCCCAATAGCTCATTTGTTCCACTTACTTCTGTAGGTTCAGCTTATTCGTTCTTCTTTCTTTGAACTAAAAAAGCAATTGAGTAGGAAAATCTTAGTAAAACAACTAAGAATCGACTGTATTCCATGCGTTAAGAGAGAAAACCACAAATTATACACCGAATACCGGATACACCGAATGGACATCAATGGAGAATTTCAGGATCCACCAGCAATGGAGTTCCATCTCGACTGTATCCACATCGAATCAAGAGACGAAATGGATAGATCACAACGCTGTCCAGAACTAAGACTCACATCCAGGCTACACACTTCGAATCCTAAATGCATGAAGCAGTCACGATGAACACTAAGAATTATTCCAAAAGGAATGTGTTCCAGAGGATTAGACCTTCATTCCCCCTGAGATTCCACTTACTTATACGAGAAAAGGTTTCCAAACGAGATGATTTTATCGTTCTCTACTATGTGCTTGAAAAAAAGAGCCCATGTGGCAGCAAATTACAATCCGAACCCAATCTGTCCATCTCCATTCTGTTCACACAAAACTCACAACAATAACTCGCCACACCACCGCGTACCGAGCACGTGTATTACTTGTCAACAAATCAGCAACGCCTTTCGAGCACTCCTAACTCAGAACAGAAAAAAACGCCATGTATTCCAAAACAGGAAATCGGTCTTATCTCACTCAGCACACAATTTAGGACAACAATTTCGACGCACGCACTGAAAATAACTCAACACATATGCGCGTTCAAACATAAAAAAAAAAAAACTGAATACATCCTTAAAAAACTGCTTGCATTCCAAAAATATATTTCACACGATCCCAACCCAGTACGTTGGTATTCTTCTTCCTTTTTTTTTTTTGCTTTTCTTTTCTAGACTCACGCGCGTTCCCGAGACTTTCCCACACTTTCGCTTAAGCGTCGTAGTCGTGCTCGTATTCGTCTATGTCTGCTTCCTTATTTTCAATATCTCGCTGGAAGCCTGTAGCGTCTGTGTTCTAATAAAAGACCCGACAGCGTGCTGTTCTGCAAAAAACCAGGTCCAAGACGGTCAAGCAAGTACAACAGCTAAAAGAGTGATGAAAAAAAAAAAAGTAAAGAATTATACAAAAAAGAAACCGGAGGAGCAGCGCACACAAATGCAGCAGTCTGCGCGCTTCCATAAGGAAGAATATTTTTTACGATGGTAATCCTCCCATTTTGTATGTTTTTATGATTCTTATGCAATGCTGGCTCTGGCCAGTCTTGCTCTGAAGGATGATGGTTTGCTTCTTTTCTTGTTTTCTCTTCTTTTCTTCTTCTTTTTTTTTTTCAAAAATAATGCATAAACATCATAAATGCCATGCATAGGAAGACGATGACTATAATGGTGGAGTGTTTGGTCGGAGAGGAGAACGCACAGTCCAAGACGAAGTCGTTTTCATTATCACAGACTCGCTCTCGTTCCGTGATTTGGAAGCGCGCGTCTGTGATACCCCCAGGGAGCAAGAGGAGAAACTATTGCCGGAGTTTGGTCAGCATGATTGGAATGCTGGGGCTGGTTGCATCCCAAATTAAGTGCAATAAAACCAAAAAAAAAAAATGTATAAATACCCAATACCATGTCATGATTGAGTCCATCGTTGTTGTTCGTCGCACGCAGTGTATTTTGAAAATTAATTTGACTGTAAAAGTAGAAATTAAAAACAAGCCAAGGAGTCGGACAAAAACAAAACAGAATTCACAAAAGACAGCTCTATGTGTGTGGAGTTTAGAGAGTCCCTCTATCCTGGTGCTCAAGCGGAGGATGGATAACAACAGTAATGAGACGTAATAGGAAAAGAATGGGAGGAAGATGCACCTTGCAAAGAGGAATCGCAGCGTTCAATACAGTTCCAGATGTAGGTAGGAACGTGTCCAGTGGGGAGACGACATGCACAATCTTAGCCTCAGTCTTGGTCACCATCGATTTTAATTAAATAATAACTAGTTTTGGATATGGTTGCCAGGTTATATGTACTGAGTTGGCCAAAGATCACATGGGGTTGGTAACTAAGTATCATTTCTTGCGGAAGGCTGGATTCTGGCCGCTTCGAGAGAAAAATCCTTTGTAAAATGTTTGGTACCGTTTTCCTAGCCGAGTTTTGGAGAAAGACAGCGATACAAATGCTCCGGCTTGCAGAGTCTTCCAATCAAACCCGGAGGAACAACGCTGTAGAGAAAGATCTAGTGGAAGGAAAATAGGTGGCGCGCATAAGTAGAAGTCGATTGAAGTCCCCGACTTGGAGTCCGCAACTGAAGGCAGTTAGCTAAGGACCAGACTAACTGAAAATGCTTGCTAGTAGAGGCCCAGACCCCGAACAGTATCGCCACCTAGGTAAGTAATTTCTTTCGGTATACAGAGGCACTTAAATGGTAAAAAGTCTTAACCTGACCATATTTGGTTTTCAAAAGACATCAATACTACCCAAGAACTGGTTTTACAAGATACCAAGTTATTGATTGCACCTCGACTATCTGAGGCCGGGAAACGAAACTTTTTAGTGTTTTCAGATTCAAACTTGGTACTCCGATCTTATAAGCACTAAGCCATCATTCCCACGTTCGTACCATATTCACGGCAAGGATGGTTGAATTCTCGCTATTTCCAGAGTCGGGAGAATATCAGACGACCAAGAGTTATGGGAATCCTCATCCATAGTGATGCTGATCTTCATCCATAGCTACACTGATCGTGAAGGCCTTAGTCACGGCTTAAATCTACCTAAACATAGGTAATACACTCAAGAGAGTGTGGCCAGATCTCAGAAGCATCAGATGAAAACATTTTTTGTTCAAAAACATGAGCGCTTGTCAAAAAGTCTCTTTCATCTCATGCCTTTGTTCTTGTCTTTTCATAAATTAGGCTTTTATGTCCCAGCTAGTCCAACGCTTCTTAAAAATATACGCAACAGGTCGATCGGACCCGGGGCCTAGCTTCTCAAATCCATTTGGGCTATAATTCTTTACACAAATGAAAGAGGCCTAATGTTCAATGACGTGTCCGAAGGGCTTTTTCATGACAATTGTACTCTGGGTTATTTGTCAGACGCTCGCGAGAGGTGACACTTTTAGGTGTTTCGGCTGGGATTCGAACCTCGAGCCCCTTGCTTTATAGTCCAACGCACGATACTTCTTAGTCCAATGAAAGCTTCATCAGTTTTTCTTACTTAGCGTGGGTCTGTCAAAATGACAGATACGCACGAATCGAATATTGCAAATCCACCTGGCAGCCCTATGCCATTCGAAGAGCACCACAAACAAGTGACAGCTCCCTATAATCTCGTCTCACATTTACTGCACATTTGTTCCACGAATCGTCCAACAACCGCACACAGAACAACAGACAATTGCACGTCACTCCGCTTGCAGCACCTGAGGCGAAAAATCTAATTGCATGGCGGTCCGAGATGCACTCGTCGCGTGCAGAGACCAACGACTGCATGCCGTTCGAGTGAATTTTACTTTTCGTGCGAGAGTGAACCGCAATTACTCTCAATTGCACACTATTGCAAGCAAAAAAAACAACGAAGAGAAACAAAATAACAACATAAACACCACAAAATAACTACAAGTCAGGTTACAACAATTTTCTCATTGAGGTAGATCAGCACCATCTAATTACCCCACACAACAACACAGAGCACGCACACCAGTTTTGTTGCACTTTTCGTTGCACTTTTCTGCATCCACTCCACTTGTGCATGTATGGCATGAGTGAAACAAGAGAGTGTGCACAATACAATTTCACACCAATTCATTGTGCATTCACTTTTCTTTGTATAAAGTTTCTGCAATGCACACTGAGTGAGAGAGCGCCCACCGAGAGCGACTAAGGAAAATGCATTCCAAAACCCCAGAGAATAAGATTTTCAATTTCTGGACAAAAAAAGCGAAAGGAAAATTCCAAAAGAGAGCGAAACATCACAGAGCAATAGATTACCACAACTGCATTTGCCAGAGTGCGCCGATGCACTTTGAGCACTAATTCGCGAAAGAGAGACATAGACATGTAATTGCTGTGAGATAAAAGTTCAGTTGTTTTTGTACTAACTGAGATTACAAAACCCCAACGAAGACGGCACACAACAACAAGTGAAAAGGACTAATTGGGACTAGGGTAATAAAAAGAACAGTGCCCTATAACAAAATGGTGGTGTTTTGAGCATTAAAATGCCGATGACATTTGGCCCCACCCAGCAGTGCAGTAAACGAAAATGTAAAAATAAAATACTTTTTTATTGCTTTTTTATATGAAAATTGGTGGCGTTCAATTTATTAGCATTTCAATAATAAAACGCACCAAGTGATAATCGCAAGAAACTGGTTTTTTGTTTCTTTTCGCAGCCATATTGGATCATGAAGAGGAAATGAAATGAAGCGCAGAAGAATGAAAACTGTAAATTTTTAAGCATTTTTTTTATAACACTATCGACACACATTGTAAGTGGTTAATAATTTGTCTGACATTTGAAACGTACTTTTTGGCATTTCTTTTAATTGAGTAAAATATCGCGTGGTTACACTTTAGGTTAAGTGTTTGCTGGCGTTTCGCAAATGGCAACTGTCATCCGATTAATTGAAGAAGTGAATTTGGGACAAGATTTTGGGCTGTTGTGCTCGAGTGCTTGCACAAAAGGGAGACAGTTAGGACCAGAGACGTTTACATGGCAGCCGGTATCAATTGACTGGTGACAGTAACTTGTAGATAAGCTATGATACCTCGTACCAGTATAAGTAGACATTTTATATAAAATATACCAGCGGTCAAATAGCCTTCATTTTGGATGAAATATTCACATAAATGCAGCTCATCTATTGGTATGGATCGGCTTCAGTTCAATTAATTTAGAATTCATCGTTTTCTAAGGCGATTTCACGCAAAATGAACAAGCTACACCAAGCAAAATAACGACGTGAATTCAATAGATTTCTCAGCACTCACAATGCACGATATAAAGCGGGTAAGGCTCGAGGATATTCACCTTTTTGTTGTTAGTTGGTTAGGCTGAAAAATGTCAACATACATCCTGGTGTATTTGTAGAAAGGAATGACAGGAGATCGCCATATATTGCCAAGCCGACAGTAAGGACTTGTTGAATCATCAAGACTCTTCAGCATGACTTTCTTATTTCTAAATCGAAAAAAAGATTAGAATTCGAGAGCTGAGTTCAAGAAGTCTTCTTTGGGACCTAAATTTTGAGAAAAGTGATTGCCTATGAACGTATCAGACAAGACTCAAAAAGAGTCTTAGCTCGGCTGCGATTGCTTTTGTGCGTCTACGGTCAGAACTTTCATTGACGACTGGATCTTTTGGGAATAGAACTGTAGATGACTATGTAACTCTTTAGGATGGGGGCGTAGACCAATTTTTTATGACACATGGCCTCTAGAAAGAGTGTCGAACAAATCTCACGACTGTTGAGGTTCTTGCTCGGACGAGGTGTTCGTTTTGAATCTGGTGGTGATTGGGTTACATAGAATAAAATTTTGGAAGTAAAACTTGTTCTTTTCATTTACAAGAAGAGTAGGTAGTAAAGAATGGATGGATAAATATGTATATGCTATTCATTCTGTGATGCTTCAACACCTATGTTTCCGCCCGTAATATGAAATGATAGAAACAGGGAAAGAAAAAGAATAAATCAGAAATCTCCAAGCCTTTTAAACAGATGTAAGCGAACCAGTTCAGAAGACTGTGATAGAAGTACAAGGTTTCTCTTCAAATCCAAATTACCTAGACATGAAGAGCTAATATTTTGTGCCCGATGATTGGCAGCGTCGGAAGCAATAGTTGTGGAAGGGCGGCTCGCAGAGTCTGAATTTTTTCGTAGAATGAATCAAATCTATCAGGTATGGCATATCAGAAACTGTAGAAGGACCTCAAATGACACAATTGTTGGTATTTTATGGAATTTAATCCCTCATTCGTAGATATATGCAACCCATATTCTACATCAATGTCCTCTCCTCGAACTCTGACAGCACGTCCAATACCCCATAAAATCATATAACGAATTAACGAACTAACGCTATTTATTAATAACCAACCACATGCCATCAAACCGTCAAATGCATCGAAACAGCAAACATTATCAACACAAATTTAACTAAATAACTTTCGATTTTTCCTTTTGCTAATCACCTCACATCGCGTGAACTGTCAACGTCCAACAACCGTCATATAAGTTCAAATCAACAATTATATCTGACAAAAAAGAAAATGTCACACAAACGTCAGTCTCTTCTCCATGCACACACACACGCATACACCCACTCTCTTGAACTGCATACAATATATTAAAAAAAAAAAATACATTTTTTTTGTTTTGCATTATTTATATCAATCTCTGTCAGTGATATGATAAAAAGCGAAACTACATGCTGCCACTTTGCTCGAACATCACGAGATGACAGTTCCACTACTAAACTAGTTCCCCAGTGTGTTACATATGTTGACAACTAAAAAAACTACTCAATGAGTCTAGCGGCGCAATGCAACGTGCAGCGGTATCTTGTTTCTTTTTTCCTCTTTAGATTGTTGTTATTTTTTTTTTGTTTTTTGTTTATTTCATTTGTTAATAGGGTGCGTGCACCTTACTTCAGCGATGCAACAAATAACAAAATAAAATGAGAAAAAAAAAAAAACTTCAATTCACTTTCACTAATTATGTCAGCGCGCAATGCACTTTTTTTTTCTTTCTTATTTCTATTCTCTTCGCTTTTACTGACGTTTGGTTTGTTACTTTTTTTTGCTCGTTTTTGCACATTGCACTTTTTCTTTCGATGGAATTTTAATTGCAATAGAAAATGTGCAATCGCCACTAATTACAGAGGACGATGTGGACTTTAATAAAATAGAAAATATTTATGCATGGCGAAGGCAGATGACATGTAGTTCAGTTGCAGAATTTATGAATAACAACTGAAGAGATAGGTACTCACATTGTGCGTTATAGGAAAACTGACAGCTTCTGTAAAGAAAAGAAAATAAATTAGTTTTAATCGTTTGAAACAGATTTGAATGTGATCAAGAGAGTGTAGAAGTGAACTGTCAAAATGTCGTGGTTAGTTTCTGTCAGAATAAGAGAGAGAATCGGGCTTCAAACTCGGTGAGGGCTAAATTTTCTGAGATGCATTAGGCATTCTTAAATATAGTTTTATAAGAAAGGAAACGTTTTAGAAGGAATAAAGGAATCGTTAATCGTTTTTAAGGAAAAAGTTGAGACCAAACCCCTCTGGCAATTATACAGTCTACAGAACCATCTAGTAGTCAAATGCAGTGAACGTTTTACAGGCACAAAATAACTCAATATATACAAAGTCCCTCCGTGTGACAGAATCGATTTTTTTAGAAAGGTTTTTGAGGAAATATCCGGCAAAAGGAGTGCCAATAATCTGAGCATTTACCATTGCATCAGAATATGGAATCTGTCACAGAGGTGGAAGATCTCACAATCGGCAAGGCAGGCTGAGCAGTATCTTTCACATATTTAGTAAGTTCAAGCAAAAACATGAAAAATTCTACTTCTCACGAGCGTCCGAGAGTACAACCGCCCCAACCGCCCTTCGAAGACGATATTTTTATCGAGTTCTGCTCGAAGTTGACAGTAGTTTCTCTTTCGTTAAGAAACTGACTGCAAAGCATAAAAAACCGTCACTTTAGCCATCATCCCGTAACGAATAACCCACAACTGTACACCACGCATAAGTACAACACACCTGATATTGAAAATGTTGCATGACAAAATGTCACCCCACCGTGAAACCCGGCTCATCATAAACGTGTCTGACATTTACATACGTTGATGTATGCCTATGCACACGGCGCAGCACGTCATAACCAAACGAACTTTTTCGTCAGCAGTGTTATAAAAAATTTCCCAAAACCATTACACACAGGAAAACAGATTCATAAAAAAGTTTCCAAACTGCATTTAACGACTTTTCGTTTCTTCTTTTAGAAAATTGTACAAATGGTAAAAATAGACAAGCACTACCATTTTAATCAAGAATCCGACTTTTCCGCTGTCATACATGGTCACAATGCATGCCATATCAAATTGTGTAGTAGATTTCCGGTCTCCATTTCCTATTCATTTCCTTTTTTTTTTTTTTTTTTCTAAAAAGAAACTTCAGTCTTCTTTTCGTTGATTGGAATATGTCAAAACCGAACCGTCACTATCAATTCAAAACGAAAACTAGGTCGAAAACGACGGAAGTGCGCTGTCTATTTAAATTCAGCAAAAGTTCACATCGCTTAGTAACATTTCGCGCGAATTAAATAAAAACTCAAGTGATTCCGTTTAGTGTCTATCGCTGACTGACTTTTATTATTATTTATTCGAGAATTAATAAGTAGGTATCAAATATCAAATGCATTAAATTTTAGGAAAGTGCATTTCATGCAAATGGAAATGCTTTTATGTTAATGAACTTAATATGATATGTAGGTACAATTATGCTGATCTAAATGGAGCAACGACTTAAGGTTGTTGCTATACATGTTTACTGGTGGAGGTCACCATACAAATATGTAACTTCTCCACCCTTTGTTTTAAGATTCTCCTGAATCGTTGGAATCTCAATTTTTTGAATTTTTGGTTCTGACTTGGTAACATTATTAATTTTTATTTTTAGTTCACGATTTGTCTTAGCTATGCAAATAATTACAGTTATTATTACTATGAGTATTACGAACATTGTTATGTTACTAGCATAATTAATTATTCTATGGTAATTCAATTCTTCAATATGTTTTAAGTTTTCAATTTGCTGTATTGATTCAATTTCTTTAAAGTTTAATTTTTCCGTTATGTTAATTTTTTCTTCATCTTCATAATGAAATTTTTGAATAAATTCTAATTGGTAATTTACAATAGTTACATTTAGTATGTTAATAGAGCAATTGTTGATATTTATTATAAAGTTTCCAGTAAGGTTTAATTGTCTATCGTCGCATTGATTAATTACATATTCCTTTTCTAAGTTTATACATATAATGGTATTATCATCAATCTTAGTTATTCTTTTTACTGCGTTATAGCGATAAGTACATGCATTTTGTGTTATACATGAATGGCTTAGATTTAGTTCTTTTAAATAAATATTATTAATATTGTATTCATATTGTAGGTTATTTATTTCTATAAGTTGAAACGCTTCGATGTCTATTTCTTTTTTCTTGTCATTTGGAATGGGTATAATCATTTTAAGTTGGGTCGTAATGTAGTCTTTCGGTAATTTTACAGCTATGATAACTCTATCTTGGTCGAATCTCAAAAGCCCTATTCTAGCATATTCAAGTTTATAAAAGTCTATATGTGCTATTTTTAATTCCATCCCGGTCAATATACTTGGATGTAGTATGCCTTGCTTAGCAGAAGCTATATTGTCTAGTATGCTATCTATTTTACTTTCTAATATTTGCAATTTTAGTAGTTGCTCGGTAATCAATTGTTTCCTTACAATGTCTTTTTGGTTAGATGCGATACTTTGGTAGGTATACGATAATGTTTCCCTATCTGTTTCTATTGTTTTTTTAAATTTATTTAATGAATCCATGAACTGCCCATTAATTTTAATTTGTTGATTAAGATTTGTTATTGCTGCATGATTATTAGTATCTACAACTTTCATATGTTCGAGGATGTCTTGTCTGTCATTGTCGTCCATTGTCCCAAACAACCATTTTTGTGTTGTTCCTATAAAGTTTAGAAGTCCTCTTTTCTGTCTTCTGAGTGGTATAATTGCATGAAGTTTTGCTTTGATGTTAAATATTTCGTTCTGTATTTCCGAATTATTTGTTAACTGTAGAGTTTGTAAATTTAGTTCAATTAATGCAATTGTTGAAAGTATTTCCTTAGTGTCGATTATATGCAAAATTGTCTGGCTATTATTTATTACTTGGACTGGCCCTAGGTTCAGAGTGGTGTAGCCTTTACCTGTTTGTATTGGTGTTATTATAAGAGTTGCTTCCGCTGTCGTTATCGTTAGTATTGCCATTATGACCGTCGGCCAATAGATTATCTGCAAATTGATTTGGTCTTTTAGTATTTGAGGCGTGTACATTTCTTAGATTATGTTTTCTGTAATATGTTTCATTCTTATGTCTTAGGTGTTTGTAATTTCTTATATAACCTTCACTACGTTTTTCTACATAATTTTCCCTTGGAATATTTCTTTTATTTATTATTTTTTTCTTTTTCTCTTCTAGTTTGTTCTTTAAGTTTACCGGCTTTGCGTTCTCAGCCTGATTTGGAGTCATGCCTAATGTCGAATGAAATCTATTGTTGTATATTTGAATAGCCTTATATATTTTCCTATTGGTTGAAATGTCTGTGTCTTTTATGGTTAGTAAAATTTCAAGTAACGTTGAGTGAAATCTCTCTATATCTGAATTACCTGTATGAGAGTTGGCCTTTGTCATATGCATTTCTATTCCTTCCTTCCTGAAGTGTTCTTTTATGTTTTCTGAATTGAATTCATTGTCACAAACTATTTTTCTTGGTTTTCCGAATTTTGTCAATTGTTCATCTATGCATTCTAACTTACTTGTCCAATTTTTACTTGTCAAACTATATCCGTAAGCTTTTTTAGTAAATTTGTCTATAAATGTCAAATATATTAATTTATTAAAATGATAGATATCCATGTGTAATATTTCATTTCCTTTGTTCGGAGTTTCGGTCAGCTTGAATTTAGGCCTTATTGGTTTTCTGTCATATTTCCCTTCCTGACAAGTCTGGCAATTTCCTATTACCCTTGATATTTCTGTTATCAGTTTTGGAAAATATATTTTGTATTTTAATTGATAGTATGTTTCTACTACTCCTGAGTGGTTACTTTCTTCGGTGTGATAAAGAGATATTTGTCTATGAACATCTTCAGCTTTTTCTAAATCTCTTGCTCTCTGTGTAAGCTTATAAAATATAACTTCTTTATTATGTCCATACATTTCGATTAATACTTTCTGCACTTTATTATATTCCCTATCTTCTACTTCAGAATAAATACCGATCTTCCCTGCTATAATTGTTCTATTGAATAGATCCCTCCAGTATTTGTCATCTTTTGTCATGTCAACCTGAATAATTCTTTTACCATGCAGTGTTTTTATTTCATTTTGAACTGAGTAAGTTAGTATTAACTGAGTCTGATATGTATTTATAATTCCCTCTTTTATTGGTATATGATCTAACAATTGTTCATCTACTGAGTGTGCAGTTTCCGAGGTTTCGTTTATTTCGTTTGGAATTCTGCTTAGGAAATCTGCAATTTTATTCTCCTTGCCTTTTATATACTCAATGTCAAACTCGAATTCTTGTAATTTAAGAAGTCCTCTTTGAACTCGTTGACTGAATTCTTTTCCATTATATTTTTTTGTTAAATATTTTATGGGCATATGATCAGTGATTATTTTGAATTTTTGTCCCCAAAGATATGGTCTAAAATATGAGGTAGCCCAAACTACTGCTAAGAATTCTTTATCGGTTACTGAGTAATCTTTCTCATGGTCATTTAAAGTTCGAGAAGCATAACATACTGGTTGTCCTTCTTGAGTAAGTACAGCTCCCAAAGCAAAATTACTTGCATCAGTGAAAAGTGAAAATTGTTTATTAAAGTTTGGAAATTTAAGTATTGGATGCTTAACCAGAGTTTCTTTTAATCTTTCAAAGGCTTGAATATATTCAGGGTCATTGCTATTGATTTTCATATTCTTTTTTAAGTATTTTACCATCGGGTATGCTATTCTAGCGTAATCCCTAATAAATTTTCTATAATAACCAGTGCTACCTAGAAATCCTTTCAATTGAGTTATTGTCAAAGGTAAAGAATATTTCTGAATTACTTCTACTTTATTCGGATTTGGTTTCATTCCTTCCGAAGTTAGTATGTGACCTAGGTATTCCGTGTTGTTCTTAAGAAAAGAGCATTTATTTAGTTGTATTTTTAGATTATGATCTGCTAATCTTTGAAATATTTTATTTAATGATGATATATGTTCTTCTAAGGAAGTGGAAAAGATTAGTATATCGTCAAGATATACTGTACAAATTTGTCCTATGTACTCTCTGAGAATATCATTCATTAGACGTTGAAACGTCGCTGGGGCATTTTTCAGTCCGAAAGGCATTCTGGTATATTCATAAAGACCATTTGGCGTAACAAATGCAGTCTTATGTATATCTTCAGGATGTACCTTTATTTGATGATATCCCTTGGCTAAATCAAGGGTAGAGAAATACTGTGACCTTCCTAACTTATCAAGAATACTCTCGATATTTGGTAGTGGGTATTTATCATCCACAGTTATATCATTAAGTGCTCTATAATCAACACATACTCTATACTTAGTTTTTCCTTCGCTATCAGGTTTCTTGGCCACAACTACTATTGGTGAGGCATATCGACTATTTGATTTTCGAACTATGCCCTGCCTTTCCATATCGTTAATTTGTTTCCTGACTTCTTCTTCATGTTTTTGAGGAAGACGGTACAGTCTGGCATTTATTTGTTGATCCGTGGTTAGAATTATTTTATGCACTGTGCTGTCAGAATTTGTGAGTTCATCTCCATCTTTGTATAGGAGGCTTTCATATTTTTGCAACAGTTCTTGAATTTTCTGTTTTTCAAAAGTTTTTAAATGGTCTAACTCTACTTCATCGTTTCCCCCTAATTCGTAACATTCTATATACGGTTCAACTTCAAAAATCATTGGAATTATGGTTTTATTTTGTAACAACACTTCTCTTTTTTTTATGTTTATGCTTTCTACCATATTACCTATGACGTCCATACCTAATAAAAGACTGTATGATTTTTCCCCCAATGACTTGCCGTATGCTTGGATAAATACATTAGATCTATATCCAAATTCTTTAGGCACTGGGACTTGATAGATCTTTAATCTTTCGGCAGTCTGATTATTTACTGTCGAAAGTTTTATCGTTACTTCGTTAAGAATATTGTATGTACTACAATCTATTCTACTTGTATTAACGATTGTCATAGTAGATCCTGTATCTATTAGGCATATATGTTTTTGATTTCCAATCGTAAATGCTATTTGTGTCTTTCTACCAGTGAGGCTGGATTCAGAAAAACCGGAGCTTCTATTGAATGGGCTTCTTCTGGAATGTTAATGTTATCGATATCCATTTTCTCGTTATTTTGCCTATAGTGTAATTGCCTGGAGTTACTATAGCTATCAGTACCTCGTTGCTGCTGGTTGGTTGCAGAGTTATTATAATTAATTTGTTGCCTTTCTCGATTGAATTGTAATTGTCCCGAGTTATTGACATAAGTATTTCGTCGCTGTCCAGGGTTATTAAGATTATTGTTTTGCCTTTCTTGTCCAGAACTAATAAGATTTGGATTTCGTCGTAGTTGGTTGGTCTGTCGTGGGTTATTGTAGTAATTGTATTGTCTATCGTCATGGACCTGTTCAGAATTATTGAAGGACGTATTTTGTCGTAGTTGGTTACTAGGTACATCTCTTCTTTCTTTATATTTGTAACTAGTATATGCCCGATTACTACTTCGTTCCGTTATTAAGTTACCTTCATCAAACCCTACATATGAATACAATATCATTTTTATTTTATGTAAATCATATTCATCCCTAATTTCTCTAGCTAAGTTCCCTCTTGCTAGTTCCCTAATCTTATTAACTACCAAATTATACAATAGCGATTTTAGACTATGCTGCTTATTTTCATACATTATTATTGTATGAATATCGGTTAATAAGAACTCAATTTTATTGTTTAAATCTAAAACTGAACTTACCCTTAAATTATTTATTTTCCTTGTGATTTCTCCCTGGTCGATTATTGGTCTAAACGTCAATCCAAGCAGGTTCCTCGCTTCATCCCACGTTGTTATTGCATTAGTCAGCAGTAGCTCCTTTGCTCTTCCAGTCACCTTGCATTGTGCTATTGCTGTCCATGTAGTGGGTCTTCTGTCCTCCGGTGTTAGGCTAATGTGGTTGTCCACCACATTTATGAACTGCGTTAGCTCTTCTCTATTTCCAGAGAATTCTTTTATGTATGAAATCTCTCTCATTAGAACTAGGGCTCGGCTATCAGGTTGTTGAGTATTGGCCTCTAGTCTAGCGAGAATTTGCGCCATTGTGGCCAGTATGGTATTTGGGTCAGCTGCCATTTCGGTTTCTTCCTCTTCCGCTTGTAAATTTCTTCTGGAATCGTGGAGTATTTGTCGCGAAATGTTGGTGTCTTCGGATATCACTATTAACGGCACTTATATCTTTCTTTTCTGTGTGCTGCGACTGATTTTTAGTCCGCAACAATCACTTGAATTCTATTTTTATTTTATGTCTTTGTTACGACTGATTTATAGTACGTAATAATCACTGCACTTTTTCTAATTAATTGTTTTCATTAAAGACTGATTTGTAGTTCTTTAATGTTCAATGTGGTTCGTTTTTTTTTCTTTTTCTTTCAAAAACAACAAAAAAAAAAAATCCGTACGACTGCGCCAATTAAATAAAAACTCAAGTGATTCCGTTTAGTGTCTATCGCTGACTGACTTTTATTATTATTTATTCGAGAATTAATAAGTAGGTATCAAATATCAAATGCATTAAATTTTAGGAAAGTGCATTTCATGCAAATGGAAATGCTTTTATGTTAATGAACTTAATATGATATGTAGGTACAATTATGCTGATCTAAATGGAGCAACGACTTAAGGTTGTTGCTATACATGTTTACTGGTGGAGGTCACCATACAAATATGTAACTCGCGCGCCTTGATGCCTTGATTATAGAGTCAGTCTTATGCCAATTGAACGACAAACGGGGGCCAGGCCACAACACAAATAATCCCACACTCAATTATGAGCTTCCTTTCAATTTCTTTGTAGTTATGTACGAGTAGAATAATGGCGACGATAATGACAACGATCATGATGATGACGGTGGTGATGACGACGATGATCCAGATGAAGATCTCATACAATTAGCCAAGTAAACTGGTTAAACCGGCAAGGCGTTCTCCATTGCACATGACACAGAGTTGGAGACGCGCCTCCACCTTTAAAATGTAATCCGCACACACATGTCTATAGCTCGCCTATTTGAATCTGAACAACTTGCAGTTTCTAAGCCAATTCAACAAAAGATGCAACAACCACGAGAAGAGATCTAGCACGGCACTGTGTAGCAATAGTGTTCAATGTGGCATGCAACATCCTAGAGCCAAAGAGCCAAGGCACTGAACGAACCCAAACGTTCACTTTCAATCAGCCTCCTCATGGATACTGAGACTCTTGTCGCTTGTCGTTTGCACAGTTTGTACAGTGAAAGAGGAAGTGGCGGAGGCGGATTTGCGGATCTGCGGAGGAAGCGGCAATGATCGTCTTAGCGCATTAAATGAAAGAAAAAGTTTTATTGCATGCAACAGTAGTAGGTTGCGGCTAACACACAGCCAAACTAAACCTAATTTAAATGCATTCGTTAAATTGTAAATCTTTTACCTGTGCGATCTTTTTTTTTGCAGCGAAGAATGGAGTGTAGAGTGGAGTGGAGAAATAGTCGCAAGAAGCAGACAGGCACACAAAATGGGAGGCGATCTGCCGCGACAGAGATTTATGTTGTCAATGATCGTAATCGGTTTTTCGATAGGGTTGAGACTTTTGTACGAGACCTCGTTCTATAGAAAGATGTTTATTGAGATATCGATCAATCGTCGGAGGAGGAATGGCATTGTGGTTAGGACTTCACTTGGTAGTTGTACTGAATGAGTAGGAGCGGAGGCATAAATCGGTTTGGGAAAGTGACAGATTGTCGGAAGAACCGAATCTAGTTAGTGATGTCAAAGAAGCCGTTAAATCTGAAAATGTGAAAAAGATCTCCAGATAGTTACAGAACAGAAACAGACTTAGTTCCAAGCAGTCGAATTGCACTAACTTTTGATAGAACGAGCTGACTTTGTTCAGATGGCTAAGGTAATTGGAGAGGTATTCCTACAGATTATGTGCGTTGACTGGCAAACAAATTGTCCCTTAAGAGGCGATCTCTACTTTAGTTTCCATTGTTTCGTAAACTTGACCCTTAAACTGAGGATTTTGAGGTTGTGACTGTCACCCTTTAATGTTGAGTCTGTACCATTTCACGCATCAGAACTATTGGTGTTGGTAAGCTTCACAGTTAGATAGGTTCTTCAGAACTCTCGTTGAAGATCATCTCGAAAAAAATGGAGTCGTACTCCTCAGAGTATGCAATGAACCAGTTCGGTATTTATCACAAAACAAAAACTAAGGAGTGGACATAGGATACCATGGACCCGTCGCGAAATATCAAAACGATCATTTCAGACAAGTTTTGAGCAAAAACTTTCAAGATCTTTGGATTGTCTTAACCAAAACTAAGTCAACAAACTGCCTGCAGTATTGGAATCTAACATACTCTCCTGCCCTTACAGATCTTACTGATCCTCACGATCAGAAGACATCGTATTAGGGTCGTGTAGAGGGCCAATTTATTCAGAAGCTAATTTTTAGAATACCTTTCAAGACTTGAATATTTTGATTTGTCAGGGTAAATCGGGTGCTTAGGGGTGATCGCTAGAAACTGATCTATACATACATTTAGTTTTCTAAGCATGTCCTCACTATTTGGGGACAAAAAGGATGAGAACAAACAGCCTGAAGAGACTGAATTGACTTAGAACACTTCTATCTCAGGTGACCCAGTCGTATCTCTGACTAGCTACAGACCATTTTCATCACCTCCATCAGTTTTAAATGAAGTTCAGGAATGACATAGCTTCTGTATGAGCTGTGTTAACCTTATGCCAAAACTTCAATAAAAATTAACTCTTTTCTGAGACATATTTTCCCCAGCCAAGGGGTAGACCATCCGCATCTATTAATAACACCACCTGCGACAGGAAAAAACCCACGCAAAACTTTTATGAATAATCCTCACATTCATTCTACACTCCTTTGGCAGCAAGTTCAACTCACTTTCGATCGTATCGATGCATCGTACAACAACAGGTTAAAACCTTATGCGTAGGTTAAATAATCTAATCCACAATTTCATTTCGCTTTCTACCACCGCACACCGACGGACGACGTGTGTAGATTGTCGTAAATCGAATCAAGTTTACCACAAAACCCAGCCATTTAATATGTGCGTTCCAAACAGAGCTGCCGCCGTACAGTCAGCCAAACAGCCAAACCAACTACATACATCCTAGAAAGTGAATCTAAAATTGCATTGAAACTCATCCAACTGCATCGAAATGAAAGTGAAATTGATCTCAACAGAGAGCGCGCAGCAGTTTGCGCGATCACTGTCTTGGACGCGAGTGCACGAGCGCGCGCGCGCGCAATCAAATTAAAATGTCGTTATTTTTACGAACCTGAACGCGCATAAAAATTTACAACTTATTGTCAAACAAGTTCAGAGCTGCACAGAGCAAGAGTCATCATCAAAGTTTTGGTTTGGTTTATGATTGGATTTTAGATTTGCAAGATCAACATGCAAGGAGGATGTTTTTTCTGTTAGGGATGCGTTCACAAGGTTTATTTACTTAAACTTGAATTCTGTCTCGGAAAGCCATGATCTCAAAGAATCTTTAGACAGGAGATTGTACAGTGAGTAGCAGAGAATAAGAGACAGTTTACCATCTGTCATTTAACTGACTGAAAATTTACAAATCTTAACATTTATCTGCAATTCGCGAAGGCTCTGCTTAGCTCTCACACTGAATCGAGATGAATTTTGGAAGTGTTAGTTGCAAGGCAGAGCAAAATCCTTGTGGGCCCTACAATGGCAATGTGCCTCCGCTTCCACCAACTCTTTTTCAGTTCCCATCCTTCATTCTTGACATACTTCATTCTTGCCATACTGAGGAAGCGTATTCCTGTCACGAAAATGCGTGGTGTTTAAGCATATGGCATTACTTTATCAAATTGTGGATAGCATCTTAAATACAGATTTTGCATTGCCTCTTCGGCTGGCAATATCCAGTTCAGTACCGCCATCTGTTGACACAAGATATTGGAAACCAATTACTCTCCACCTTATGTGAGATAGGAGCCCTACATCGTCAGCGTAGTCAAAGTGCTTGAGTTTCACCAATAAAAACAATATTGGTGAAAGAATGCAACCTTGCTGGACCCCACTTTGGACTTCAAATTTCTCAGACAAAATGTGCAAAACGTAGCCTTGATAAAAGCTTCTCAATAGACACTATCAAACGTCTTTTCGAAGTCAATGAACAGAAGGAGAGTGACTACCAATATTCAACGTATTGCTCTGTGATCATCCGCAGGGACTTGATGGGGTCGACGCTAAAGGATCCAGAGTGGAAACCTGCTTGTTCGGCGTCGACTGTGTCTTTTGTGTTTTCGCAACGACATTCGTGCCATGAATGTCCTTAATAGTTCCTACAATTCTAGGACCTCTGTTATTCCTTTGATGTGTCTGAAGTTGCAACCAATCTGAGCACATATTGCACCCTATTTCTGCCTCCACTTTGGGATATTACAATCATCTGCTCAGGCCTTTAAAGGGAACTCATCACCTCTTTAAATTTCTTGAAGAGTTTCGTCTTCTCTGTCATCTAAAAGTTTGTGCAGTCTACGGTTTGGTGACGAGTACCAAAAATTTCTATTTCAAGGAACAATAATCAAATTCAACATCCAACAGATGTTGTCCCGTCGATAATCCATCGAATGGGTGCCTTTCCCATTTCATTACCATACAACATTCATTATCAGTCCATGATTCATGTTTCATGTCATAAAATCTCATATTTTCGTTCCACTCGTGGGAAACCAAACCAAACTAATCCACCAATCCCGCCTCAAATGAATACAAATGCCTCGAATCATGTTCATCTACCACCACTTCAAGCCAAGAAAATAGACAAAAAAAAAGGTAACAATCCATTCACTAAGCCCACCGCATACCAATCAAATGAACTTCGACTCTAATATGTCGCAATAAACACTCATTCAACTATGCATCAGCATAATGGCCAAATGATTCCCTGGCCTGAATAATTTATACAAATTACTCACTGCGCCAACCTCCAAATGTGTCTCCATTCCATATACAATGGCTTACAACTAATTCATAATTTAAAGCCTCACCAGCCGGCCAACAATCACCACTCTCCAGCCCAAGATGCAGTATCTATCGTTCGATGCCAACCTGCTTACCGTGTGCAAACACATTAAACAGATTTTCATGTTGTTTCCTCACATCCAACATTAAATGAGCCAACTAAACAGCGTTTAGATAACTTCCAGCCAACAGTGCCACCCGCACCCAAAACAACAGATAGACAGACGGTTGTGCTCCTTTGCAAAGCAAGATACATCTTTCGGTCTTAGCCTCCATACGATGTGTGGATAATGTATCTAACCAGAGGTGGTTATGGTAAAGTAGTCGTTAATGTTGCTGGTGCGGTGCTGGCCTTTGGCCGCTTTTCAGCACATTTTCACAACATGAATGGCTAAACTAGGTATGTTTGTGCGCGCACGCCTCTCAACTATAACACACGAGTCACATGCTTTTTTTTTTATTTCTTTTGTTAACATAATTTATTTTCGAAACAAAAAAAACGAAATAAAATGAAACGGCAAAACCTGAATGGCGATTTGTTTTGCATTTTTAATCTCTCGGCTTAAATATGCCATTTTAGAGTCACACATTCAAGATTGGAAGACTTGCTTACTGCGCCTGCCACTAGGTACAATCAGGAAAATCTCGTTTTGAAAAGAAAAGAAAAAAAAAAAAAACAAAACAAGAATCCAAATCTCAAATCCAAAGGCAAACATCAATAAAAAGGAAAATCGGAAAATTCACAACAAACAGAGAGTTATGTTGATGAGAAAATCCATGGAATGTGTGAGTAGCGTAATAGCAAATAGTTGAACCACATTTTTGCAGATACATTCACTTTTTTTTCGATTTTATTTTATTTTATTACTCAACGTGATGTGATGATGATTAAAACGCGATGAAGAAGAGGAGAGAAAAAAAAAATGGAGAAGAAGATACGAAAGTGAAGTCCCGATACTTGGAGTTTGTGGCCAAACGTATCCACATAGTATCTGTAGCACACATACGGGCGCAATAGTTGCAGGAGCAAAAGTGGATTGACTGGATGCCTTCGTTGTGCCATGGTGGATGGTTTGGCGCATCTAAGAAGGAATAACTTATGCCGGTGCAGTGAGTGGCTTTTTTTTTGGTTTGGGAAAACCAAGGCTGTCTATAGAATGAGCAACACGATAACGAGATTTTCGTGAATTTCGACTTTGCAGCCAGAATAGACAGAAATATCAAAAATCCACCAACTTCACCGTTCCCCGTAGAGTTTCCCGCGTATATGTGTAAAGTTAGCTGCGGTTTGTTTGAGGTGTCAACTCGTTTGCCCTCCCCCTTAGCGTTTTGGGTCAAATAGACGAAAATGAACAAAAAAACTTAACCAAGAAACACAAATCGCATGAACTAGACTTTGGCGTACTCAGTTGCCCGCTATTTGGAATTTCAGAAGCAATGTGGGGTACCAAGGTCGAGGATGGAAAAAGTCGCTTAATATAGTCAAAATGCAATATCGTCACATAGCTCCTCTCCCTTGGCGTTTTGGGTCAAATGGACGAAATCAAGCAAAAAACTCAATCGAAAAACCCAAATCGCATGAACTAGACTCTGGCATACTCAGTTGCCAGGTATTCAGGATTTGAGAAGGAATACAGGGTACCAAGGTCGAGGATGGAAAAAGTCGCTTGATCCTGTCCAAATGCAATATCGTCACATAGCTCCTCTCCCTCTCCGATTCACCAGATCCCATTACATCCACTAAGCTGATTCCTTCGTACAGGTTTTAGGAAGAAGATGATTTGGAGGATATGTGGTTTTAGCAAGATGAGGACACGCGCTACGTCGCTGGCCCAGTGGACAAGGTACATCAGTGTTTATGTCTTTTGGGATACGAAGCTAGAACGTGTGGGAGGTTAATCTCTGCCCCAGGAGACTACATCAAACAGAAACCAATTCTAATCACAAGTCCTACTCAAACAACTTCCCAAGAGAATGGATTTCATTATTTCGAAATCATCCACGTGCAGGCGATTAAGTATCTAGCGGAACATGTACACAACCACTGGCGGAAGTATATTGTACATGCTGTGCAGTCCTTTCAGTGGATTTATTAGTTTAACAGAAAAAAAGGACAAGACACAATAATCCTTCCGACATCATGGCGAGTGACCCTTTTAATTTGTTTTTTCCCTTCCATGTGACAACAAAAGTTGTTATAATATCGATCGATACGAGTACACTGTGAAAAAAGATTTTACGTTGCCATGTTGTGTCTTACGTAATCTTTTGTAGACATTGTCCTCCTAGGCAAGACATTCATGGAAAGGAATATTTTTGTTTTAATAATAAGTAGTATAAGGGTTCACCGTGGCTCAACCGCGGCTAGGGGTTCCGACTTTAATCACGCAAGCGTCTGACAGATATCCGATAGTAGCTACAAATGTCATGAAGAAGCTTCTGACACGAAAGATTGCCCTATAGATACGGCTCTTCCCTTCTATAAGAAGTAAGGGCGTGGGTCCCAGGGACAACAAACATTTTTATGTGGTTTCGGCAAAACAATTGAAAGGTTAAGCTCTTTACCCGTGTATACGCATATACCCAGAGCACTCAATGTACTCAAGACTACTGAATACAAAGCCATGTTCAAAAGTATCTCTTATTGATTATACACTCCACAGTTCATTGACCATAAGTTCTGATGTCATTGTGAGCACATCTATTTTGACATGAAGTCATTGTTAATCATTCATCGACAACTGACTGATAATTGACATAACTGACAAACCCCAGCGTTTGTCCATCCATGATGTCAACCGGAAATGTCAATCGACCAACAAACTTCAAAAATAAAACTCCGCCAACATGAATTGCCAGAACAAACATGAAACTCTGCTCACTAATGATGATAATGCGTGAAAGTTGTTACACTATGTTAATTATTCGCAAAAAAAAAGAACCAAACTAGTCATGCTTTCCAAATATTGACACATCTCGAGCCATCGGTTCTAATTCTATGAACTCTCCCATCCCACGTCGTGTATCTGTTAGTTATTTGCCAAAAATTTCGACATATTTGCCGGAACAATTATGTGGTTAGCACTCCTGCGTACCGCCACTACCCTGGCCGCAGCCAAGTACTTAATTCAAATGTTTGACAATGGCTACGCACAATCAGTGGGAGACTTCACTGATATGCTTCGGCAAAAGGGTTCATTCGAGTTCATTGACACAGATACCCTATACTCAAGTGTATAAGTAATATTAACATTTTTTTTTTTTTAGATTTTTTTCCAGATATCGTAACAATTCGTCAAGATATAGTAGTTTGTTGAGGCTACACACCAGATAGTGAGAGGGAGGCCAGAGAACTTACTCGTAGGCGGGCTGGGTTGTCAGCGCAACATACGTCGGACTTGTCAAGTATGTATCTCCCACCTGGGTATTAGTTTATGACGCTGAGAGTAAAAATAAAATATTGCTTATCTTTGGACGTGAAATTCGCGCTCGCATTCTTTTCTATGTGTTGTTGCGTTGCGCCAGAGAGGAATCTCGAAAATACTCTCGTATAGTCCCATGCTTAAGATGGCCTAGTTTGTGAAGTTATTTTTGAGATATGTTTCGAATTCGTAGCGAACTGATTGGTGATATGCTGTTTGAGGTTTTCACTAATAGCAGCGGAAGTGCGCGTGGTAGATACTGGTTGTGGGTTGGATTATATAATTGCGATTTGTATTTGGGCGCGATTGGGCGATTACCCAAGCTGGGGGCATGGGGCTTATCAATGAATACATTTCCGATTTGTAGATTTGCTTAGTTTTCGGGATTACGTTTGCTCTACAAGACGCAGTTGGGAGTGGGGTTCTAATGGATTTCTCAGTACACTACTTGCTGCACCACAGGTTTGAAAAAGACGTATGATAGCCCATGCACCTTCGGCGGAACTAGTTCCAGATAGTACAGTAGGTCCTTCTCGACAAAGCTTGATTAGCCTGTTTCTATCGAAACCAAATGTCACGTTTGGAGATGCGAGAACGACAGTGTTACAAGCCTATGACATTCTTTGTAATTCAGGCTTTGAGGAAACACTGTTCAGAATCATTTCAACTACTAGTTGCCTTCCAATTGGAGGCACTGGGTACCTCATACATAGATGCATTGGATGTGATCAACTTTTTAAAAATAAAAATGGCTTATTCTTGAAGGCTAACGTGGGTTTCTGCTAAAATCCCCAACATAGAGCTTGAGTCTCTGATGAGAACAAAAAACTTTCTTTATTTTTGAAGGTTTGACCCTCAAAATGTGAGGGTAATGGGGACCAACGTTGTTCTCACATAAATTCGAAAGATTTCAGACCAATTACACTCTCATCGTTCCTTTTGAAAATCCTAGAATAGTTGATGGATATCCACTTACGCAGCAGTACTGTAAGCGGTCCAATGTCCACATTGCAAAGGCAAATCAGTGGAAACTCCCTGTATCACGATGGTTACCTTCCTGAACATAAAGGTGCTCTTAAAGTCGACAGCTCACTTTGCGAAATGATCAAACTACTGCTCAGTGGTAGGGTTACAAACTTCAAGCTGGGTGAAGATCAGTTAGTAGAGGCACACCGCAAGGTGGTGTTCTATCCCCTCTTCTTTAGAATTTGGTGGTTAAAGAAGTATTGCTAGACATACGAAGGCGAGGAATGCATAGTGATGACTGTCTCGGGAAGGTAGCAAATGTCAGCTTGTGCAGCCGTTCGTCTCGAAGCTCCCATACAGTGATCAAAAATTTGGCCACGCCCCTATTCCAAAGAATCTCAAAATTCTTTTCAAAAGCTTCGGACCACATCAACCCATTTTTTGATTTTGTTAAGAATTTTACTGTCACCATTCCCTCTAGGTCACTCTGGAGGGTCACACCTTAAGAAGATGAGTCGATTCATGGCTCAAAAATTTGTGGGGAAGGTGTGATCGCTGTGATCTTCCATCTTCCAAGTCACTGTAGCGTGTTCCAGGTGGAAATTATTACAGAAATTTTATATTGACTTAAGGACGTGGAATCTGCTATCTCCATCTTCTCTGATAGCCAAGCAGCTATGTACATATCAAATCCTTGGAATCTTATGAAGATGGCGAAGCAGTTGAACATTCACCTACATATAATGCTATGTAAAGAACGAAGCTTAGGTTAGCTAGATCAACTTTTCTAGCAACAAAACGTTCTGAGACTATATCTTAATAGACTACACATAGGCATAGCATTCCACAAGGCTAGATCTTCTTGCGAATGATTTTTGCAGAAGTTCCACGGATGAAGAAGAGGAGGAACTTCTTGTTCCTGCCCAGCTTTCACGCGCATTCGAAAGTTCTACAGAAGTGGTCTGATGAATACAGATCGTCAATAGTCTCCGACGCTTCATTAGTAGGTCGAACTGGTTTACTGGCAGCAACTTTAACGAAACCAAAGCCTAAATTTTTAGAAAATCACTTTTTTTTTGGAAAGGTGGATATTTCTAAATCCTTTTAATGTATTTACAAGAATTGTCTTATGTGCATGTAACGTGCTTGTCCATCCAACTTCTGCAGTAAGTCCTTGTAAAGGTTCCCAAGAAAGCTCCACTTAATCTCTACTCTCGCCCAGTGACCAGTACTGAACCCAATGTTAGAATTAAGACCACCAATGAATAACCTTTATGTTCTGGTTCTGTTCTGCAATAGCAATAGGATATCAGAGTACATAGATACCCTGGTTTAGGTTGTTTGATCTGAGCAATAAGAAAATCATTTGCATGTATGAAACCTAGCTCAAGGTCAGGACTCCTCTCACTATTTCATCGAAAGCGAATCAAAGCAAGGCTTCGATATCGATGCTTTAGAAGCCCGTCTCAATGGGCAAGTCACTTAAAGAAGTTAAAGGCTCCAGGAGATACGGTCTTAGATCCTTAAACATTCTATAAAAGCACCTGTTTATCAGCCATTACAGACACAAGACTTAACTATTCATTGACACACGAAGATCGTAGCTCAGATTTCAGATTATTCACTCACAACCGACTGCCTGAGTTACCTGCTAATCGGTAGCCGCTCAAAGTATCAATTTCATTGTACATAGGTTCGACCTCCGTTGCATATAAGGTGATTAGGTAAAGTCCATAAATAATCAATCATCGATCAGCAATGCCTGAATAACCCAACTCACATCATGTTGCCTTCTTCACAGTCTGGTAAGCATTCACCTGCTTCGGGGATACTCTTCGCCACATCCAGGTCCATTCACATGTTTCCTGTTCTTGGTTTTTTGGTTTTTGTTTTGTCTTTTTAGCAAGGTGTCACTTTGATTAGGGTCCAATCCACAAGCCACTAATTTTCAAATCAAATAAAGGGTTAGAATCGAAAATAGGAAAAAAACAAAAGGAAACAATCGATGAACAGTGTGAAGATGATCAAATTAAAAAGTCAATATTGAGACAGAAAACAGTTGAAAAAGAACAGAATACACATATGTATGTAAGTATGTGTGGAACCATTTAAAAAAAAAAAAAGAACAACACACGATTTAGTGTAATAAAAATTAGAGAACACTGATCAGTGAATAGATAAAGTGGATACCAACTTCACCTGCGTTTTAAATTTTAATTTATTCCCCCATTCTTCCGTAACAATTTCCGTTTCGTGTTAATGTCTTTTTTTTCAGTTTTGTTGTTGTTTTATTTTGGATCTAGATATGTTGTTCTTTTTGGAAAAAGGTCGGGAATATAACTTGAAGTCATAAAAGAAAGGGAATTCAAGGCTCGATGGCGAATCTTGATAGGGCTTAGGGGAGAGAAGAAAAACCTTCGGAACTAGTCGGTAACCTTTGATAGGCATAGGTACTCGCATAATGGGACCTAATAGGGGTGTTAAGCGATCTAAAACGATTGTTTTTATTCAAATTTATACAGCCACTACAGACTTGTGTCACTGCGGGTGGCCATAGCGGTGTTGGAGTTCCTTCCCAAGAGGTGTCTACTCACCTAGATCGTTGAATAACGAAAACATAAGACAGTCCTCAGAAAATCAGAAGGAACAAGGTACCAAAAATCGATGGATCTTGTGCAGAAATCGTCTTTTGCCATGGTGTCCTTTCAAGAAATGATCAAAGGATTCCGATTGTAGCAGTTATAGAGGAAAACAGGCTACTTCATCTGGCACTACCATCTTTCATGGGTGCGATGGTTGAACTCTGTGAACACCCGACGAGCCATATTCATCTCATCATCATCTTGTTTCAAAATATGTGACATTCCACAATCCAGTCGAATGATTTCAAGACTTACATTGCTGACTGGCTATCTGGTATGTCTGGACAACTTGTCAAGCCAAACAGTCAGGAACAGACCTCGTTTCATTAAACCTAATTTAGTAGCCGGCCATATTTTCTTTAGGATGTTCAAATATTTTGGTGTTGAGTTCAAAGACGCTAGCTTCAAGTCTACATTTCATTTTCGATCTATCGGTGAACTAGACTAGACTTCTAGGGACAGACTAGACTTCTAAACCCAAGTTTCAAGGTCTAATACTTTCGCGTCTAACAACTTCAATGTACTATTCTCTGATCATAATGCAGGAGGATAGATCTTTAGCTGGGAGTTGAGCTAAGGATTCTCAGCTGACCCTGATTAGTTGCAGGTTCATAGCACATCCAGCAGCTGTTTTTTTTTTATTGAAAACCGTCTCTACTGTTGCAGTACTGCACAAAAACTTTCGTGGGATCCGGTTTTAAAAAAAAAATCACAAGTGATCAAACCCTGCATAAGCCTTGTTCCGTTCTTTAAGTTTATGCGCTTCGTTTTGAAACGCAAGGGTATAATCAACGTTCCTTCAGAATTTCAACTAGGTTTGTGTTCATTGTCGAGTAAGATCACCTTGTAGCGCCATCTAGATTAAATAATAGAAGTATGTTCAGACGATTGCTAGCTTAAATGGTCTGTAAAATCTGTTTTCCTTGAAATCTGAAACCAGGCTTTGCTGAGTCTAGTAAAAAATATCTCCTACCTCCTTCAATGTATTGTCTTCCGAACGAAGATCATGGCGATCAAGCATGCCTTGCCAAATCGCGATCAATTCCTCTTTCACATTCAACTCAAAAACTCCCATAAATTGACATCTGTCTCGAGGAGGCTGTCTCGAGGAGGCTTAAACATTCGGCTCACTTCGTTGCCGAGACATTGTGACATTCCGGGGAATTGTGTGACCAACTTCTTTCGATCTTGCCAAGCAAGGTACAACCCTAACAATCTCATTGGATAATGCCTTACAGCAATCTTCGATCGGTAAACGATACGTGTCTCATCTGTAGACAGATCTGGGTGACGCTGGATCAGAAACGCTCCAATTGTTTCATTAGACAGAAAGATGCTCATCGTAATCGCAGAACTCTTCGCTAACGACTTCTGCAGAAACTGCATATTTAAAGAAAAGGAAGAGAAAATTCTTCACCTCCTTTGTATGTACATAGGAGGTTCTTTCCGCTTGAAAAAGACTCCATACTTCTTTGATAATCTAGGTGGAGTGGCTAACGCAATGGCCTCTCCAGGGCTTTAAATGTATTAAGTTCTCGCTGATTTCAAGGGCAGTTCCAAGAATTTTTTCAAGATCTATGGCAGCCAGTGTGCCCTACCTACCTGACTGCCTAGAAAACTAAGTCCTGTCCAAACTAAAGTCATTGATTATCTTTTCAAAACCCGTCAAGTCATCGCAAGTCTTAGGCTATGTTCACGATCAAACGAATTCGAGTCGCGTCTTGCCATTTCGCTGGTTGGGATATCGCTTAAAATCGATCGCGTCGCGCGGCGTGAATTCGCTTAACCATGAACACAGCCTTAGGCACCGCAACTGACGCCCGATCGGTGACCTAAAATCGATATTTTCGCACCGATAATTTGGTCGATAACCACATGCTATAAGTACCTTTAAGACATTTAAGTGCCATCGGGGCCAACAAATCTTTTCACTGTCGCTATCGCGCACCGCATTTCGGGCCAATTCATTCCAGTTTTACAAGTCGTCCGCAAGAAAGGGGGGGCGAACACTGTCCGAACCTACCTTTCCGGCCGATAAATTTGCCGATCAGCACGCAGTTTTCATGATGAGTAGGTACCGCCACCGCTTTGCTCCCATATGGCATTAAATTTAGTTCATGTAATACATTATGACCACTTTCTCTCGATGTGTAGCAATGCTCGCTCGTCTTAAAATATCGCTTTGACGCTGTGCGTTCGATATTGTTGGTCGTTTTTTGTATTTTTTTTTTGTATTTTTTCGAAATCGATTTGCATGCTATAAATAAATTAAGGTTCTCTTACGTGTATCTTTTTTTTTTTTATAGGAAACAAACAAGCGTACTACAAATGTATCTCACTACACCTACTCCATGCGGAATTTCAGAGAGTGTGTCGAGTACGATGCTTATAATCAGAAAAGAAATCAAGTGACATCGAACCACCATCAGTACAAAACAAAAAAAAAAAACAAAAAAAAACCAAAAATTGTGGTCAAAAAAAAAAAAACAACGATGGTTGTGTGTACTTTTTTAGTTAACACACACTTAGTGCGTGGCGGTGGTGATTTTGGGTTTTGCTTTTATTTTGTATCTGTATCTCAAGGGTCGTTGACATAAATTATTTTAAGCTTTGTTGCTATTCTTTTGCGAAAGAAAAAGTTATATTCGCAGTTATGGGAGAATACCTGTGCCCTCAGGTGTTTCTATTCTCGAAACACTCTCTTGTTTTGATGAAAAAATAAAATTCAATTTCACTATGAAGATCATTTATCATCGCTCGATCATTCCTCGCTTACTACCATTCATTCTCTCCCTCAAGGCGAATTGTTGTTTAAATAACAACTCAAAAAAAAAAATCTATTTATTTGTTATTAACAATTATTTGAAGTAGAAGACCCATCTGTGTGTTTTCTCTTGAAAATTTCCCTTTTCTTGGGACTGAACAAACAAAACACAATAAAGTTCTTAATTTTAAATAAAAAAAAATTGTATTTACTTAATATATTACCGTCATTGCACATGGAGAAGTATAAATGCGAAAGAGACGGCATGAGAAGTGAAAACAAGTCACATGATTTGGGAGAAGGGGGGCCTCACCATAGCCATAGCCAAACCGTCCCCAAGCGAATCAAGGGGAGTGTGAGGTTTCATTATGAGTTTTATTGTGTTTTTCTCATGCTCAAGACGTGGAGCTGGTTCTGGTGTGGCTTTGGAGAAGAACTCGTGGTTTTCCGTTTCTTTTTGGGAAAGTGTTGTATTCTTGATGCGATGTGTTGGCCGCTGCACAAGACTGATAACGCTTTTAATTGAAGTAGGTATACACCGCTGGGTGTTTTCGTTTTTCCATTGAGAAATGTTACTTTTTTTAGTTTGAAGTTGAAGGATTAAGGTCAAGGTTTTGGAGGAAAGTGGCCAGTTGTAATTGGGTACACTTCATTGTAAGAGGGCATATACGGTCCAGTGTGGGGATTAGTGTTGTCCACTTGATCCACATGCTTCTAGTTTTGATCTGTTCGATTCTCGGTTAGAACAGGTTCTGTCACTTTGCACTTGACAGATGTCAAAGTAGAAACTTGCGAGTTATAGGTCAGTTCGCGTACGCTTTGCACCAAAATTCTTCGATTTCAAGGAATGGGGGACAATTCTCTGAGAGTGAGGTAAAATTACGAAAAAGTTAGCGAAATTTGTTCACTTTTTAAACGTCAAATGCAAATGTATAGAATTACACAAACAATGTCTGACAAATCTGACAGATTTCATGAGTCAGTACAAAAAAATTTCTTGCACTAAAATTCGTAGCATTGGGGAAATTTTTACTGTCATGAGCGTTCACTTCTACGAGAAACTACGAAAAGTTTGCGTACTCGAACAGGATTTCGTGAATATTGGTAGATTTTCTTGAGAATTCCTTGTTTTGGGAAAGTCGCGAACATACCTTACATGTAAGTACTTTGGAGGTACGTACAGAGCGCCTATCAGAATTCGCAGCAATAGTTCTCGAGAAAAATACTCTCATTTAGTAGGGAGTCTCGAGGATATACACAAAAATCTGAGAATGTTTCTCCCTTTTTCAGTGGGAAGTAAGTAAGACCGACTTTTTTAGCATTCTTTCTTCTGAGCCGCTCTTGCATTATCGAACTACGAAGACTGTCGCTACAGACGCAAATAGTTCGACCCCTCCACTTATTCTTAGCACTAAATCTCGGCTTGAAAAACAGAGAAGCATGTCTCAGCCTAACTAGTAGTGAAGTCTCGTGTTGTCGATATCCACGAAGACACCAGTTTTGAAGTCATCCGTTAAAATTCGACTACAGCCCAGTTCAGGCTCAGACTCTACCTTAAGCTAGACTTGAATGCAAGGAAAGTCGACTTTAAGTTTTTGCAAACAAACAGAGTTTCGGTGTCATTGGATCAGACGGCATATTCATGGAACCAGGATCGTAGGTTAAGTGTCGCTTAAGGTCATCGAAACTTCTGTCTTGGACGATAGATTACTTTGATGGTAGAGTCCATGATGATAGTATCAAGGGGAGGTAAATCAAGCAGAGCATCTAGACCAGAGCCAGGCGTACGCAGTTAAGACAGGTCGTTCTTTGAAGTTTTCTGCTGATGATGGTCACATACTTACGCGAAAGTTCCTTCTACCTAACAACCTCCGCATAGGCTAGGAAAGATTTTATCATAGCCATAAAAATCCAGAGGACCTTTTTCGGTAAAAAGTTCGATGTCTTGTCAAAAGCATCCGTACACTGCAGTGCCAGAAAACTGAGAACGCCTTGAATGTCTGCAACTAGACTAGACTTTCTTATCCAGGTACACTCAAAAGCAAATACTACTTGTCTCAAAATTTTAGGAGAGATCCAGGATAACGGGAAGACAGGAGGAACGGCTGAGGTACAATTCGTACTTCTGTCGACTAAGAGAGAGAATACAGAGAAGAGTTCTGATCGTCACAGTATTTGAATGCCTTGATTACCAGCTAAAAAGCCTACATCCAAATGTCCTTATCGAAAGGATTCAAATAGTCAAAAAGACATTATCTATCCAGGTCAAGCTAAGGGGCAGCTAGCTAAGAGACGAGTATTGCCAGTCGATGTTTAGGTCCAATCCAAAGTAGATACTGCGGTTTGTGAGCTCTGTTGCGGTTACAAGCCCTAGATATTGTGTAATACCAATGGGACGCCGTCGTACTAAGCTAACTGCCTCTCGGGCTAATGTCACATAAATTCAATTCAATTTCATTGATTTTTGAAACAACACAAGCAAGTGTTTCCTGATCACGATGATCTCAGTTCGAACCCGCTCGACTTCTGCCTCTGGATTGTGTAATATTCCCATTTTATGATTACAAACATGCAAATGATGTGAGTGATTACACGTATCTATGTAATTAAACTGTATAGGCTCCTTCGTTATACTTACATTGTCGTAATTTTAAATACGTAATTACTTACGTAATAAAAATCAGTAAAACACATTCGTTTATAATCTCGCAGATAAATTAATTTACGTTTTATGGGATTTTTAATGTCGATGCTAATATCGGGCTAAGAAATAATTAATGTTGATCATGTTCTCTGACCAAGAACATTGTACATAGGTAGGAGGTAATTGTAAATACCGAAAGGCAGTAACTGTCTGTTAATGTTTAAACATAAAAATAACCATAAAAGGTATTTTGAAACTTGTTGTTGTCTGGCTGTAGGTGCTTCTTCTATTTGTTGGTTAAAATTAACGAATAGCTATAAATCAAGTGAACATTGTAGGCACAGAAGCGATTTTATTTAGCAAGCCGGTAAAGCATAAAACAAATTTTTACTGCAAATCAGTTGACAATACCAATAATTTATACGTTATCATCAACAGGGTCGTTTTATTTTTTTTTTTTTAAGAAATGACTTCCGTCCACCACTATGGATCCGGGTGTCTTCAATCCATCCAATGGATGTTTTACAGACGCCTTTCAATACTCCAAGCCAGCGATTTGGTTTCCACTAAACAGAAGAAGCCACTTTGAAGCCTGGATTTTGACAATCTTTGGGTAACCTAAAGCCTGGCTTAGACTCGGCTTACTTAATGTAATGGCATTGGCCAACTGGTAAACGGGGAAAATTGACACACTCGCCTATGGTAAGCCCGAATTCATTTGTTCTTAGTGGTATTTTTCAAATTATAAACGAAGTGCTAAGCCTGGAATAATAACGCCACCGATGTGGATATCAAAGAGTTACTTAACCAAACTTAGTCACTGATCGTCAAATGACCGTCTCTGGTTGGTTGTGTCTTCAAAGAAATGAGTCTCAAATGGATGTGACAAGACAGCTGTTCATACAAGGAGTCTTATTCTGATGAGAGTACTTGCATTTATACACCTGGAAGGAATACTGAACAAAAAATGTGATAATAAAATTGCAAAGTCAATTTTGAGAGCCGAGAGCCGAGAGTAGGCCGAGCAGACCCCTTTTCTAGTCGACCGAAACGGGCAGAGAATTCTCTAATGCAGTTGCCCAGAACTATTCTCGGGGAGGAACTGTCAGATATTGGGCCTTTTTCTTTCTTAATTCAGAGTAGAACCAACAAGACTGCAAGACTGCAAGACCGAATTGTTCAAAGCAGCTTGAGGTCACTGGGTAGAAAGCATAGTTCAATTCACTTTCTAAATTTGGTCAGATGAGTGAATACCTGATGAATGGAATGTTAGCATGGAGATCTTCTGAATTACAGAGGTATTAGCCTCTTGAACATGGCAGGCAAGACCTTATCTGTCATTTTGTGCGAACGCCGGAAACCCTTTGTCAACTCTCTGATCGGCCACCTTCCGTGTGATTTCAGGCCAGGAAAGTTTCCAGTCGATCAAATTTTCACTCTACGACAGATCCAGGAAAAACCCAAGAAGTTCAAAGCGGTACCCAAAACCTTTTCTTCGATTTCAAGGCACCATAAGAGAGCATCTATAGAGACGAGCTACACAAAGCCACAGGATGACGATGATGGGTGACGAACTCACCGAGACCTTTGATGTCAAAAAAGGACTTACAGAAGGTGACACGCTGCCATGTGATTTTTGAAAGGATTGTTCGACATTCACAAGCCAACACCGAAGGCACAGCCTTTTAAAAGTCCCTGAAACTACTAGAGTATGCCGATGATGATGAGAACTTAGTCCCCGATCGTATTTGATAAATAAATCACGAGTGTCCCGAGGCCCCTCTGAGCGTTCAGACCTGTTCAGGCCATCTTCAGATTGCTCTGAACTAAACAGATCTGTTCAAGCCATGCTCTGAACTAAACAAGACAAACGCCTATTGCAGACTTTTTAATCAAATTTGGCAGCAAATTTGAAACGCAAAAGTAGTCTTCAGATGAATCTTACTTGATCTAAGTGAATCGCATAGAGAAGGCGTAACACGCTGACAACTAGAAGAAGTCAGTTTCGAGATATCTTCAAGATAAAGCCCCGAACTCACTTTCCATTTGCCCCCCAACAAGTTAACCAGTTGACCATCTCCAGAATCCGATCAGAAAATCACCTAATCTCTTGACCAACTCTTATCTTTCCACAGAAGCGTCTCATTTTTTCAGTCTGAATCGTTCCCACCGCACAAAGCACTAATTGCTCGAATCATTCTCCTAAATACTGTCTCATCGTTTTCCCTTCCCCATGTGGTTCTACTAACAAATACGCTTACAATTTATTTAAATTCACATAAGAAGATGAAAGTCCAACAAAACACTACAGTCGCTTGCGTTTGTTATGTATTTAACGTTTTGACCTAGAACTTCATTCGCGGTTCTGTCAACAGTCAAGCTTTAGATGTGTTCATTTGACAGTTCGCTTTGCGTTGCCTTTTTGGGGAAAAATCGAATTACTAACTTCATTTGAATTAAATACAAATAAATGTTTATAAACATTAGCCCTTCTACGTCATCACAAAATTTGTATTTCAATAAAACCAAAAAAAAACCCAAGAAGATGAAATTTTAGATGACAAACGCGAGACAAACCTGAGGAAATTAATGACAAGTTCTTCGTTATTCGCTCGTTTCGTGGTGTATTTCACAATTTCATCGAGAACTGGTTTTCTTTCTTTTTCATGTGAAAATTTTGCTAAACACTGGAATTTCGAATATTTGCATTTTTAATTTTGTGCGTAACCCACCGCACAAAATTTTTGTAGTCAAAAACAGAAAAAGATACTAAAATTCCCGGACCGGTTTTTATGATAACACAATAAACAATCTATTTGGGGGATGGTGGTTGGTGGTTGATTAAAATGTAATTACATATTCTATGGAACTAAAAGCGAGGACTGATATAATGACATACGTTTTGTCTTCCTCTGCTTTTTCTTCTTATTCGGGGTGAGGAGGCTTTTATATATAAAAAAAAAAAAACCGGAAAACAGGCCGAAAACAAAACGAAGTTTTATACCATTTCAACCTGAACCGCGCTCAGCTGCTGCCGGTAACTGACTGTGTGTGTTTGTTGTTGTCTTTCCGTACTACCTTGGCTTTGGTCTACACCATTATTTTTTTTTTTTTTTTTGTTTTTTTATTGTATCTGTGTTTTTAGGCCAACTTTCAGTTTTTAGTGAATATATTTGAAATAAAGTAATTCGGGGCCGGCTCGGTCTAGATAGTGTGTTTTAACAAATTTTTTTTCAGTTCCACGCTACACGGAAGCTTAGACGGAAAGTTAAGCAAAGTAATAAAATAAAATAAAAGTTTTAAGTAAATAAATTGAGTTTTGTTTGAATTTTTAATCTTGAGAAACCTTATATAATAAAAAAAAACAATTTGTTATGCATGCGAATGGTAAGAAATCAAAAACTATTACCAGAATAGTTTTTTGACTTTGGGACATGAATTATGGTGCATTCCTGGCATGAGATACAAAAGTTTCCAGCTATTGTGAACTCTTTGACATATGAAACCCATTATATCTACCCTATCCCTGCAATTTTCAATCTTATTTGTACATCTAGCATCCTAAACTTGTTTGTCCGCCATGTTGTGTACTACACGCCATTTTAAACATTGCACTCTTGCGAACAAAATGAAGGCTGTGTCTAACTGAACAGTTGCATGGGCAAACACTTGTATTTCACGCCACAGAGAAAGGGAGTTCCTTTAAAACTTCTTGTTACTATATATTGCCAAAAGGAAAGTCATTCTCTGCAATTTTCAAAGTTAAAAAGGACTGGAAAGTGAGTAATCAGCAGTAAAAAAACAAATACTCCCCATATGGCTAGACGTTTAGACTACTCTGCTGTTGTTATTTACTTACTGACGCATTCGAACTATGATTATCTCAAACACGTGGCACATGAAGACACACAAGGGCTCGCGTGTGTAAATGCTCACAATATGAAGGGTTTGCATGGGACGTGTTATCTGTGAACTATTGAATAAACAGGGTGAATAATATTGACAAACTTACTGCATTACATTGCCGTACAAATAAGGGGAAGATGTTCACGGATCAGATGAAGTAGAGTACACACAGTTCAGTTCTGAACTGAATGCCAATTGATTGGATCGATCCCAAAAGTGAAGAATATTCACAAAACTATAAAAATTTTCGTAGCTTTATGCATCGAAACAGCGACTTTAGGTATTGAAACTGGGGAATGTGAAAAATTGTATGGTTTTGACGAAAATTCTTGACTTTTGAAGTTAATTGGCATTCAGTTCTTTTGATAGATTCATTCGTAGCTATTTCATTCACCGGCAATATACGTCTCTCATACTACATAATGTATAGCAGTTTATACGAGTACAACTCATTGGGATCTGGACAGATTCGTTGCTATATGAATCGTTTTCCAACGAATTCTAACACTTAGCCTACTCTATTAATAACCTTTCGTTTCTTATTGAACTTTTCCCTCCTTTTTTGCTAGAAAGGTCAAATATCTCTTAGGGCTTTGTCAACTACTGATGTACCCCCACTTATTGTGATAACTTAACCATAACTAAGCAGTTCTATTCAGCTGATAGTTGTGTACACAAGACTGTACCAAAATGATCACAATTGGCCAATATTTCCATATGTAAGGCTGGGCCCTTAAATCTTCATAAAAATATATGTAAGCGACAGTCGTCAGACCTATCTTCAGATATGGAGTCTTAATCCGGTGATCTGGAAGCCCGCTAATAGTATCTCAAACACCCTACCTACTGTTTTAAGTAACTTTATTAGGCTTGTGTAGTTGAGGAACGAACTAGTGAGCTAAGTGAACTAGTTCTCTATGTAATTCCATTTTAGTTAATTTAGCTCAGAGTTTCAATAGTTTATTTAGTTTAGTATTTGGACAAGCTCAGGTGTACTCTGTACTCATGTAGTTCAGTAGTACCAAACTGAACTCTTTTTGCGTTGGGTGTGGGTATTGCGTTGATCTGATAAAAGCAGGAGCACATCGTTGTGATGATCTATGTGAAGGGAAATTTTACCCAAATCGCACAATATCGAGTTTTTTGAGATGTGAACTAGATTGCACTAAAAGAAAGAACTAGTTCAGCAAACAAATTTGAACTAAACTGAGCGCTCTATGAACTGAACTAAAATACAGAAGGTTAGACTATGTGTATTGTTGCCATATCGACTAAAAAAATTATGATTTCTAGCAGAAGTGTTTGGTAATCTGGAGTAATTCCAAATCAGTCTGCGATATAAATATATACACAGATTCAGAGCGGAGCCAGTTCATCAGGCTCATATCATCACAGTAGTCTAATACACTAGCGAACCCACTCTCTTAATGCAGCAAATTGGTATTATTCTACAGACAAATAGTCCAGAAGTGATGAAAGCCTTAGAATCGATCTAAGGAGGTAAAGCAACGCCACGGATCCTTAAAATCTCTTCAGATGCAAAATCTATTTGTGGTAGGGTTGTGGTGGTCACAGAAAATATTCGGGTGATTGGAAAGCATGCCAGCTGGCGGAGGAGGGTGAAAGCTATGACCCGATGATAGAGAAGGCAATCGGTACAGCTCCACCTAAATACTGAAACCAAACGAATGATGAACAGCCAGTGGAACAATATCCAAGAATTTTTGAGAATAAAACAAGAAGAATTAGTTCCATTTGTAGAGAAAGGGACCGTGGTACAAGTGGTTAGTGTGTTGGACTACGGAGCAACGGACAACACCTACAAATTTCTTTCTTTCTCACGAACGTCTGACAAACATCCGAGAGTACAACTGTTCTGAAAAAAGCTTCATTAAACAGTAGGTCCCATCCATTCATGTGAAGAATACACAACAGGAATGGTTGTAAGAAGCTAGGTTCTGAGTCCCATAGACCTGTTGCGCCAAATATTTGTAACAAGGTTCTATGAAAACCTTTCTTAGAATATAGGCGTCCTGTGAATTAGATTAAGAAAAAAATATCATAAAGATGTCTCTCGCTACGATGGCCTAGAGAACATAAACCCAAAACTTGTGTAATTCAAAAAAATTCTCTTTTCAAACAAATTAACAGAAATATATTGAAATCCACTTACATTGTCTTCCTTTCTTTAGCTGTGGTGTGCTGATATATGAATTAAGAAATAAATTTTTGTACTTAACTTCAATTCGATAACAAACTATAAACACTTCTTCTCTAAATGCAACGTAAATTCATGATTACAAATCACAATTACTTTCGAAAAACAACAAAAAAAAAGAACACTTGTTTCGCTAAGTAAATTTCATTTCGCGAATATCATACAAAAATCACTTCCGATACAACACTTAGTAAAAATCTTTCGAAAATAGTTTTTCCATTGACTTCAAAACGATCTACAAGGAGAGATTTATTAACACCAAACCCATTAGTTTCAAGTACTAAGTGTTCAATTGTATCTCATAAAAATAGAATGAACTCCTTTTTATTTTCATGGGATTCATTAAGTTTACAAAGAAACCTCGAGTAATGCAAAAAGAAATAAAGAAAAGAATATCTTTAATTTTAAAAGTAGATACTTATCTCATAGATAAAATTATTGACTGAGAAGGGAGCGCAAATACAAGATAAACGCGGGTATTATCTGAGAAGATACATATATACATATATATTTTTTTAATAACATTTGTGTTTACATAGCAATTGAGATATTTGGAACAAAGAGCGAGAGAGCAAAACGCTTTGTACACAAAAGAAAATTGCTTCATCTTAAAGGATTCAAAGATTTATGTGTAGATGCGTTGGATTTGAATTTTTGACAGAAAATCAATTTTTTTGGTTTTTCTCAAGAAATATTGAAAATTTTCAGTACATAGAGGGCTAAAAATAGAACACATTAACGCGCCTTTCAAATGGTTTGTTATGTGGATCTTGCGTGAGAAGTAAGTCATGTAGACGATCGTAGACTTGGTACAAGTGTTCCTAAATTGTCTATGACATCATTTCGAATGTGTTGAGAGGTGAATTCTCCTTCCAAAATGGAAACAATGTTCACTTAACTTAGTGGATTACCAATCGAAGTACTATATGGGATCGCAACAAGACACTATACTAGAAGAGACTTCTATACCCCAAGCTTAGGTTGCCAATCCAACCTATATCCAGAGGGCACATTTCAGTCTTTGATTTCAAAAACTATCTGAGGCTGTATAAGAAAAATGTTTTCTGGTATTTGCTGCACTTTTAGGAAACTTTTCCTCATCATAGAAAAGGTTGTTGTATTGTTAAGACTCTGGCAGAAGGTGTGCTAAGATTCCGGGTTTTTCTAAGGTCTATTTGAAATAGTATGCATTGGGTTGTTCGGTCTTGCCTTGTTCTCCCTTAAATGTTTCAAAAAGAACGTACAAACAGATTACATTCCCCAACTTCAGAATATGAACAGAATGTTACATCTAACGTGTTTCGCTTGGGTTGGTTCCCAAGAGTTTCACATACATTTGTAGTTACGGCTCGAAAACCTCAAAAATGGCAATGGATTGATCACACTTTGAGGCTCTATGTGAAGACAAGACCCCTAAGATATTTGTTTTTTTTTTTAAACTGAGTTTGTTTAAAATTTTTGAATTAATTCAACAAAAACTTGGCAACTTTCTAAAGCTGTGAGTTGTGCATTTGTTTCTGACTCAAGCTGGCAAGATTTAAACTTGAACAGAGATCAACAACCAAGATCCACCGGAACTTATGAGAAAAAGAACGCTGTTCTCCAAGAATGTCCGCTTCTGATTTCGAAGTCCTTCTCTAGCCATACTCGCTCGATATGCTTAGTTAGAAAGTCTTGAAAGCAAGAAAAAGCACAAGTTTTAGGCACAAAATTTTGAATTGGAGAAGATTTTGTTTTGCCCATAATTTTCCCAAAACAATCTCCAACTCTTGCCATTGCTCTGATCAGTTGTGAGTCCCTGCATGAGCACCATCAGGCTCTTCTTACTTTCTTAGAAAATTCTTGCATGAGAAGTTAACTTTTAATAGAGGATAGGGAGCATTCCGGATAAAATCCAAGTTCGGTATCGATTTACACAGTTTGCCCCATTTCCGATGAGACTGGTTTAAACTAACAGGCAATCGCAACGCCGCAACAAGTCAGTCAGTCTCTCGAAAAAAGTGCGATCTGTTCCACATTTCCTCACAGAAAGCCATGAGAGTAAACCATGAAATCTGTCATAAAGAAAACATCTGGATTTGTATGTCATCTGGTGCTTTCGAAACGAGCCACTCACCAAAAGGCAGAGCCCGACATGCAAGTCACCAGATGAGCCAAAAAAAAAAAGTGCGGATGCAGGAGACTAACCCATAAGGAATACGTTCCACAAGGTCAGACTGTGAGATTGTGGGACAGAATTCATCGTCTTCCACCGCCGTCGCACAGGACCCGAATTATACGGAATTTTGTGGACAAAAAAAGCAGCTGTGTCCTAAACTCTCTTAAATTACCGATAAAGAGGGTCACCTAGAGTATAATTCCTACCATCATCGGGTTCGACCAACATTCTCAAGACTATTGGAGGCCCTCGAGTACCACACATGGTTCGACAAGTTTTATGATCGCTTACAACGATGTTTTGACTCGAAGAGGGATTTAATCAACTTTGGAGCAGTCTCATCGGATATGGGACAGACTGTGTAGGTATCTTGAATCAATTGTTACACCCATGCTGGTGATAGTTTCCCTCATTCATGTAATCTACCTCCGTATCTTCACTGACTTTAAAACCAGTCCGAGCGCTTAGCTTTAATAGGTCGACTGATTGCCAAATGATCAACTTGTCTGTCAGTTAAGACCCAGTTAGCGGCGTATGTGGGCGCCGTGGCTCAGTGCGTTGGACTATGGAACAAAAAGTTCGAGATTCAAATCAAAGCCAAAGTTATTTCACGGCTCCGCAAGCATCTGACAAGCATTCTGACAATTGCCCTACGGACGCAGCATTAAAGAGTAGCCTTCCATTCTTGTAAAAAAGAATATAATTGTGAGAAGCTAGGCCCTGCTCAAATATTTTCTGGCTTATCCCTGAACATTAACCCGTAATATGTGGAAATCGTCCAATCAGGCTTGAATTACACTGATTCGTCTTATGACGGTTTGTGACTTTTGGGATTGGCCCAGTCAACTGGGACTCAGTTCACAACCGATAGAGCGTACTCTTCTTTACTCTCGTCCGACATTCGAGCTGCACCTGTCAAAGTCAATACGTTCGAGCTTAGCGTCAAGTTTCAGCCGTCATGACCCGTCAACCATTAGGACGGTGTTCCTGTGGTCTAGTCAGGGACTGCATGATGTTTTCTAATGGACTTTAGACTAATACACAGCATAGGCTTGCTAGATAAATCTGTCAACATCCCTACGAATGTGACACTTCTAATTAGTAAGAATCTATCTGTTCGAAACCGGATGAACTTTATCAACTGTCAGCCTGCGCTCAAAACATTGACACCATTTGCCCCCTACAACCTATTAATAGTTCTACTTGTTTCAAAACCATATTTCCAACTCAATTCTCCGTCCACTCGCACCGCAAAACAAACAACTCCTCCACCATGTGCACACACTATTTCATCGTAAACTACAGATAGTGCGTGAGCTAAACATCAAATAATAAACTTTATCTGCAGCACGAGTCAAATAGTAAAAAAAGATAAAACAAACGGAATTCGAAAATGAAATCGAAATACAAAAAAAACTAGAACACATGTGGTGTATCTTTTCTAAGTATCTTTCGTATTTGTTTCCATTTCTACCACCAACGCCGCCGCTAAATCAGCTGTTATATACTATGTACACTGGTGCATGCAGGAAAATTTCTTCTTCTCTCTCCTCTTTCTCTCTTTGATTATAGTATTTTCAAAATGAAAATGAAAATATCACTTTTGTTTTCCATCATCAACATCATCATCACCATGTTGTCTCCACCATAACACAACAAACAACCAACAGCCAACATCATATCCATAATCATTGGCAGGTTTTTCTTTAATTTTTTTTTTTTTTCACTTTTTTTATACACACAACTTCTTCTTCTTCTTCTTCTTTATGTAAGAAAAATGAAAACTAAAAATATATATAAGTATGTACGTAGCTAGTATGTATGTTTAACGAAAATGGAGATGTGGTGTGTACGGGAAAAATGCGATAATCCGCAGCAATTGCTCTCAATTAACTCTCCTGACACAAAAACGCACAATCGAAAGGAAAATTACAAAAAAAAAGCGAAAGAAAAACACAGAATTATACGAGAAAACCAGACGAAAAGCGGATTTCAAAAAGAAACCAAAAAAAAGGGGAAAAAAAACTGTTGAAACATATGATTTTTGTTCGGAAACGTACGTTGAATGAGATACAAAATTGGGAAAGAAAATTCGACAAAAAAAATTCGTATACGTCACACCACACGAAATACTCTTTTAAAATACAAAGTATCTTGTAGATACATTTCTTATTGCATTACATGGAGAGCGAGGCTAAGGTAAATTTAGATTTTATTTTGTTTTAAAAGATACATTTTGTTTGTTAAACCGAATCGAAGTGTTGGCTTGGCATACACTATAGCATGCAGCAGTAGGAGCCCGAGAGAGTAACTATCCGAAGAAGATGAGGCGCGAAAAAAGGGGAATAAAAATGTATATTTTTGACGGTTTTACCGGGGGCAACGCAACGACAAACAAATCAGACAAAATTTTCATCCCACACTCGAGCAAAAGCGAATTGAAACTGAGTCGTGAGTTGTATCTAGAATGAAAATTACTCCTCGGTTTTCGATTTTCGTTGGAGTATTTCTGTTATTTTTTTTTTTTTTAATTTTGTTGTCTCCAATCCATGGAGGTACCGCGACGCGAACCGAACCGACTGTGTATGGATGGAACCTGGCTGTGTATGCGTAGGTTTTTTCATTTCGTTTTGGGTTTTGTTTTTCTTGAGTTGTTGGTGTTGCTTTTGCTTTTTGGTTCTGTGTGTTTTTTTTTTTTGAGTTTGTTTTGTTAATGTGTTTACATAGCGCTACAGATGTGGGTTTGCTGCCCTAATATTGAGGGTTTTGGGGGGTTTTCGGATAGCTTTAGTCTATTTATCTGCGTTTCACTCTCATTTGAATTTGGTTTTTTGTTTTCTTTTGATTATTTCAGTGGAGAGGGAGAGAAATCAGCTGAATAATCTCTCACTCTCTCTTTCAGAAATTCTCACAAACACCAGCAAATGTGTGGTTGGGATGATAAAGTTGAGTGTTTCTTGGTTTTTTTTGTTTGGTTTTTCGATTCTTTCAAGTCACTTACAAGACGGAGTGGAAAAGTTGAGTGAAAGAGCAAGTGCTCGGTGAGTTGTTATTTTGTTATCATTTTCACTGAGAGTAACCAACACATCGAGAGATTTGTGTGAGTATTGTGCCGGTAGGTTGTACATAATGTGTATCTGGTTTTAGACGGACAATGAGATATGCCTTTGCCACATGTGGCTGTGGAAGGTCCTTTCAAATGTAAACAAGTGATTGTGTTGACACAAGTCCTGCGCGTTATTTTTGGAAGTAAATGGATTCGTGTGGGGATGGCTATGGGATTGAAATCGATACAGGTGCATAGACAAACAGCTGACGTGGGTAGACAATCAGTGGGAAGTGCAGACTTTTTGGGTGTAGACGCTACAGCATCTTGCATAACAAAACAATCCCCGATGACCAGTCATACTGCAGCTATGTATAGTATGTGCTTCCACACACATGACCAACGAAATGACCCTTAATCGCGAAATATTTCATTGCCAGTTGACAAAAGATATAGGAGACGACACTACTGACATTGTGTGTCAGCGATACTGATATCGCCGACGGATGACTGGATGCACTATCGTACGTGCAGTCCATCACGTTACTGGTTTCTTCAAATCAGTAATGACTTTGACCCTTAAAAATGCGGTCAATGTCTGGGATGGTATGGAGTTTCAATATTTTCAACGAGTTCCTGTATTTGGATAAAGGTTGTGGTCAGTCGATTCTGCTTCCGATTCTAACCTAGTTTCGGGTGAAAACTATAGAACTGAGTCTGAGGGAAGGTATGGCTTTGATTTTTGTGAGTCAGTACTACAAATGGAATCAGCTTTGAAGGTACTACCGATGTGAGTGAAAGAAAGGAATCCCAGACTGGTAGTCTATATCCGACTTCTTGATCCCTGTTTGATCATGGTACGATCGCTGAAAGTGATGTAGATTATGGTATGCAAGACAAACTGTCAGTAAAAGAAGGAAATATTGGCAAAGATTTTATCATTTGAAAACAAAACTGGCGCCCAACAAGGGACCTGTACTCTAATGACTGAAGAATCACTGGAACAGAGTGTGACTGATATACGCTTCATTTTCCAAAGTATCTGCATATGCAGATCAGGATTTGAATTCGAAGATTCTGGAGAACGACATCAGTATTTGGGAATGAAGAAGTGCACCACAGTTGGTGGGTTCTTTGAGAAGCAAAGCATCTTCTAGTGATCAATGAACCGACACATTCTCGTCCCTTTGTGGACAGGCAAAGGTTGCACTTTGAGGAACGAGATTTTGTGATCCGTGGTGATCTTGATTTTATGTTGATCTATCAGAAAGGACCAGGTCGTGTGATCTTTGAGGTATTGCTATCAATTCTGAAAACGACACATGAGAAGTAATAAAACTTTTGGCTGAGAAGGTCATTAAGTAGCAGAGCTCTTCTATACCAAGAACTAAGGAGACTCTACACCAGAAGCTACAGCTCGAACTGGAACTCAGCTTTTACTGAATATGTCGTATAACCGTTGCCTTTTTCACAAGAGGTGGAAGCACAACGACTAGTACTCATCAGCAAAGGAAAAGGAGACCCGAATTCCCCATCGGCTTACAGACGATTGTGTATGCAGGGCACTGCAGGGAAACTCCTAGAAAATATGCTCTAGTCAAAGCGCATGTGACTTTTCTGAAGAGCAGTACGGGTTCAGAAAAGGCCACTCTACTGTAGGAGCAGCAGAGAAGGTGGTCAAGATTGTCCAATCTGTAGATGACATTGGCGAGGTGATCAGTGCAAGAACCACTAAAGATGCACAGAAATGACTGAACCAGGTCATGAGACGCGTGTATAGCTGGTCGGAAGAACATGAACTTAGCGTAGCGACAGAGAAGACGACGATAGTCCTCTTGACTAAGAGGCAAATACCAACGATCGTCGACTTTTAAGTACTACCAGAGGTTACAGTCAGCGGAGAAGCAGTAAAGGACTTGGGAATGGAAAGAAAGAGCTGCACGTGTCACCGCATCACCCAGCAGGCTCATGGAGAATATAAGTGGTTCAACGCGAGGAAACGGAAGCTCCTGATTTCGATAATCCACCATTCCAACCTCCTGTATGGCTGTGGGATTTGGGCCGACACGCTCAGACAGCTCCAACCGAACAGTTTCGGAACAAGTCGCGGGAGTCACTTGAAGATGACAAGTCAGATCCAAAGATCGTAATAAAGTTCGTCATTTTATCTGAAAATCCTCCTCTTCCCACTGTAAAGCAGTGCTTACATGTGTTGGCAACATGTTGCAAAGACACCCTTTCGCTTACACATACATATATGTATTTTTACAACTCATTCCTTCGGGATAAATGGTCCACATTATCTACAAATACGACTGGCGACATGGTCTAGACATCCAGTAAATAAGGCACGTGTCAGCTGATTTCGTGTCCTTTGGCTGTTCCCCTGGAAACGTCTGTAACCTGTCCTTAGTACCAAAAGCTACCACACCTCTACATATCTGAGCCTGAAAAAACTGCTTTCGCCCGGAATACCTTAACAAAAGCCCAGTAGATGGCAACAAACCTAGGAACGGAATGAAGTGAGTGATTGTCTAATTTAAGTTTCATGATGATTGACATCTTTCGGTGATTGGATAACGTGTGTGGGATCGCGCACTCTTTTGATGAACGCCTATATGTAGTCATAGTCCGTTTAAATTGTTTGCCAGAAAATTATTTCCAGCCCACATGCTAATTTTTTTTTTTGTACTTCTAATGGCTGTGTGTGCTTCACAGTTCTAAGCTTTACCTATTTGGGCACAGATATTTCGCGGCACCTACCCGCATTCAATAGATACAGTCGTTGTTGCGTAGAGAGATTTGTACGTTTCGCGAAGGCACCTCTTGCAAAACACATTCACGGGTAAGTGAACGATTAAGTGATTTGTGCGGAGGCGGATATATTATTTTTGAGACTTCGTTTGCTTTTTTTTTTATTGGCATTTGAGGTCAAATTTGGCAAATTAATTGGAGGAACACGATGCTTATCTGGGCTCATCGAATAGTACGGGTGTAGGTATGACTCAGAAAAATCAATCTTCTGTCAGTATTTATAGCAAAGAGATTATAGATACAAACGCTTCAACTGGATTGAGTGAAGGTTCTCAATTTGCAGGCTTAACGCTGTCTTTCTTTTCTAGCCAACCACGGACTGTTTCCTATTCTAGACTATTCCCAAGCTTATGGTGTCTTTCCCTCAACTATTGGTGAAGCCCGTGAAATCGTCTCATCTTTAAAGACTGGTTGCCCATAGTTTGTACTTAGTTGGGAAAATTTTCCAGAACTTGGGTTTTTAACGCTCAAATTAAAATGAATTCCACAACAACGTCAGAGTTACAGTCGTGCCTTATATTTTATATCTCGATACCACTCAAGATTCTTGCATATCCTTAAAAAAGAACTCAGGACTTCGTTGAGCATGAAGGCTGCATCAATTGATCGAGTATCCCAAGAACTTCCAAAGATTGGAATGATGAACCCCTTGACTCTGTTTTGGGCAATCGACTTTTGATGGAGATCTCAGACTGCACAATCTCCAGCAGAAAGATGGGTATGTCCATCTAAGTGGTCAACGAAGTACTCACCAAAGTGTGCAAGTATATTCCCGAGCTATGCCTTGCCATTCACAGAGTAGATGTGTGATGTGCTCCGAGATGTGAAGGTCATTCCTAACCCTGATCTGGTTAGTTACATCATTTCTCCACATTTCCTGCGATCCAACACAAATCCTAAGACGCTCTATGCCACGCAAAGTTGGTCCGTTTTAGGTGAGCCTTTTGATGATCCCTTTGAGAATAATCCTCTTAGTGACGATGATTGGTGGACATGACAAACTTGGACATGAATCGTTTGGTTCCAAAACTCACTCTTCAGTTGGATTATGTGACACTCTATACTAACCTCTGATTCCTTACTAGCTTGGTGTCGCTGTTGGCCATTGAATCGTATGAGAATTAAGAAACGAGTACCACTTACCGTGTATTTGAATAATGGATCCTGCTCCACACTTCATCTTGAGTCAGTCCTCTCTCAATTGGTCTCCGAGGAACTGAGATTCTGTGCTCGAAAGTGTTACGCTCAACTTTGCAGTCATACTGGGCTATCTATTCTGGGACATTTTGATGAGCACTAGCGTTCCATCGGATCAATCTCTCAAGTCCCTTCAATACTCCGGTTATTTCTTAAAACTTCTAACCTTCTCCGGGATCTTCTGGAAAGAACCAATGAAGCCTTTCAGCTCACATATTTCCAAATTCATCAAAGTCAGCAGCAGGATCACATGGCCTTTCTTCAGGAAATTCATCGATATTTTTTGTAGTCCAAGGGATTTCAAAAATCACGAAATGACGGTCATCCAGAACAGACCCACATGCCTTGGGAATATTAATTGAAACTGAGTTCAGTTGCTTTCCGAACTCTTTCCACGCTCATTCAACAGATCTCGTAAAATGAGTGGCCATTGCAGAACTCCTAACTTGGTTCACGAAAAACATGATATCCACTACAGACATCAGTTCAGGTAGTCAAACAGCTATCAAATCCTTGGAATCCTTCTCCAATATTTCGAAAGTTGCTCTGGACTGCCGTTCGTCTCTATTAGAGATGGCAGTACAGCTTTATATTTACCTTGTTGGGTGCTGGGGCACAGGACCGATGAAGTCGCCAAGATCTACATACATACATACATATGTATGCCATCAGCTACAAATACAAATATTTGGCGCAATAGGTCCATGGCTTCTCACAACCACTCGTGTTGCGCGTGACATATTCTTTACACGAATGAAGTAAGCTTACTTTTTAAGGTCGTGTCCGAAGGGCTAATTGGAGGTTTTGAGAAGCTGTTTATGACTCTCGGATGTTTGCCAGACGCTCGCGAGAGGTAGGGCCGTGAAAAAAAAAAACGTTTTCCCTAAAACTCGCCTCGTAGCCCAACGCACCAACCACTTGAGCCACGGCGCCCATGTAAACTTTATGTAAACTTAAGTTACAGCTGGATGCTCTCGAAAAATCAAATCTCAGGTAGACAAGTGGCATAACGTGTCAAAGTAGATTTGGCCAAAGCTGGATGTGAAACACTCTCTTGCTAGACTGCATGTAAGAACCATAATAGGTGTCATCACTGGACATAGTCTAACAGGAAGGACGCAACTAGATGTGGTGTGCATTTTGCAGAATTGCCGAGCTGAACAGGAAGAGAAACCTGAACCTGAGCTTACGTTGGTCTAACTAACAAAAGAAAGCTTCATTTAGGAGGCTTCTTCTTCAAAGATCTCGGCATTGTGACCCACACTAGGAGTCTACTACAGTTAATTGTACACTTAAATTGGTTTCACTTGTAGGTATCGGTCTAAGTGCACTGGCGATAGCCGCTGGCCACTTCAAACCTAACCTAACCCTAGTATTCCTCTGAGGTCTCACAATATTTATAGTTCACAGCGGCAAGTGGTTATTCCCCACCCTGCCGTTGGTAAAGAAGTCATCATTCATCAGATTCGATTGCCTTTCCCATCGTATTTCCACCACCATTTCATCTCACTGACCTTCAAACAACAGCCCACCCATTACGCACAATTGTCAGGATAATTAACCAATTTCTATAAACAAATTTTATGAACAACGCAATTCGATAATTACCCCTGAAAAACAAAAAAAAAACACCGCCTATTGGCAACCAAATTTTACGCAGCAACACCATGTATCCAAGTACCCATGCTCATGTGTGTTTGTCAAGAGGTTATGTACAAACAAAAACAAAATTCCAAATTCCTTACATAATACGTACATTCTATGTATGTATCTACGAGTAAATTGCCTAATACTTTGTAAACACAAAAGTATCTATAAACATAGGAAATCGTTGTTCGTCAAAGAGAAACAAAAATCACTGTTACCATTACCATTCACGTCTTCACCTCCACCTATTATTGCCTTAATTTACATTATATTCGTACATAAGAGCATAAGTTCCTCCCCGTCCGCCCAGCGCCCGGCCCCGCCATCCAAAGGATGTAAGAATAAACAAACGAACAAAACAAGATACGCCAACCGACAACCGACAACCGGCAACCGGCAACAAACCAAACAGAATCATTCTCCGACGATATCAATAGACGACAGGCGCGCTAGCTCACGTAACCGAAACCAAAAACCAAAAAAAAAAAAAAAACACAAAAAAATAATAATAATACGCATTTTATCCGTACCGCCGAAAAAAAAAACCGAATGTATCTACAGACGTATTCCATGGTCAAAGCTATAGCTACACCAGTCATCATGACAGCAAACCATGATTAAACCCAGCACCAACACCACCACCACCACCACCATCGAGCACACTTCATTCAGGGTTTGGGGCCCCTAAACTTTATATCAAATTCGCAAAAATTCAAGGTCAAATCTAGAACAAATAATACACAACAAGTCTGTTCTGTTGTGTATTATTATATTAGCCAGGAGAGAGAATAAAGAGAACAACAAAAATAATAAAAGAAATGATTATATACAACGGCGGCGACGGCGACGATGAGAAGAACGACACGACACGCTTGAAATACAATACGCCAAGCAAATCAAATAAGACATCAGTCAGACTTAAGCGACCCTTCGAAGCAGGAGCGCATGTGTTTCAGATCTCAGATGCATATGGATAGGTACTGCCAAAACAGAGATACACAGCACAAAAGAAAACAAATTTTGGAAGACCATCTGAGTCTGGGATTTGATAAACTAGTCCTGACCATCAGAACACACGTTTTATCTGATAGTCTCATGTACATAGCACATATGGACTGGTTGGCTAGAGAAGAGCGGTAGACCGCTGGTAGCCGGTTGTGGAATGTATGCAAATAAATCTTTTCTTTTCGCCATGTGGGACAAAATTCGCGACTGCGGCTTATAAGCAGATTGAAAGCTTGACTTGGACATACATACGTCAAGTGATTCTAATAAAAATGAGTCCCAAACAGCCTTAGAGACAAGTTTTGAATAATCTTGCAAAACCTCGATTTAGTCTTGGTTCCCTGGATAAATTACTTACTTAGGTGGCGCTACAGTTCGGAATGAATCTGGACCTCAACCAACAAGCCTATCCAGTTAGCCCGGTCCTTAGATAACTGCCTCCAGCTTAGCTAACTGCCACTCCAAGTTGGTTGAGGTGCCCTTCTACTTGTGCGCGTCACCTAAAGCGAGGTTCCCTGGATAAGCATTGGAAGATTGGAAGTTCGTGGATTTAGTCAGCTTCTTTGGGTCTAAAGTGAGATCTTTTCTTGGCGTTTCGTCACTCGCCAGAGTTTTTATCACTGCGACGATACAAGCATTGCCAAAGGAATCCTTCACAGAAAATTCCAGAATAAAGCGAAGACATAATGTATTTACCGGAGAACCAAACCGAATCGGTCCACGGAAACTTAATTCTAGCTGAGGTGCTTCTTTTCGACTGATCGGCGTCATGTTCTTTTCAGAGTACGGAGGAGCCTTTTGCTACCCTAAGGTCTTCAGGTATTTTCGAAAAGTATGACCAAACTACTTCCATTTCAGTCATTGTATGATTGTGCCCATGGGTTATAGACCCGTTTTCTTGTAAAGATGGTTGGTTAGAGATGGGGTTGGGCCAGAAAATCATCTCATGAAGCCACCTGCCATGCGGCGTGCTTGTATAGTGTATAGTCCAAGCGATAGTCTTAATTTGGTTCTGTCCTTTGGTGGAGTATACATCAAAAAGCAAATATTTGACCCAACAGGTCAATGGGCCCCTGATCCTAGCTTTTCACAACAGTTCTTGAACTGAAAGGGGCTTATGTTCTGTTCTCTCGGATATTTATCAGACTCTGGGAAGAGGTAAGCCCATGGTGTTAACTTTTCGGTGTTATCTAAAAAATTTCGAAAAAATATTTATTTTATTTTGGTTATACAGATGAGTCTTAACTAGAATCGGGTCTAAGAGTAGTCTAGCTAGGTCTAGCCCTAGTTTAGTCTAGGATTTACAAAAAAACTTCACTTTCTTTAGAAGTCTAAATCTATCCCTCCTGTAGATGAATACATTTACCAGCTTAGCTCTTAGACAACCTCGCCAAAGTAGCTAAGACAAACATCAGGGCTTTATAAGAAACTCTACGTGACACGAAGCCTGTGTATGTAGATATCCAATATCCAATCTTCCTAAATTCGATTAGGAACTGTTCTATCTTGGGACCTTTGTATCTCAACAGATCCTCTTTCTAGACTGAAGTTTACTTGGTTACTTATTGAACCGGTTCCGAACCGCGAAGGACCTCTGCCGGAGACACGGCACTCTTCTACTTCCTTCGATTCCGGGAATCTGCGCAATCTTGATCCTTAAAATGGAAGTTGCATCTTCCTAGTCGCCCTTAAACCTGGGGCTGTGCTAGGCAGAGCTCAAGGAGATGAATGCTCTCATATGCGGCTTTAAAGTCGATGAAGAGATGTTGAATCTCGACTTGAAATTCGTTAGTTTTTTTGCTAGATTTGAGAAAATTTGGTCGATCTTCGATCTGTCGGGCCGAAAGCCACACTGGTATGTTCCGATTGGTGAGTTGCAGAAAGGTTTCAGACGTTCACACAGTATGTTCTAGGTTCTAGGTTCTATACATTCCCTTTTTACTACAGAATCCCAAGACACATCATTGCGAGCCCCCTGACAAGTGCTTAAACCTCCTGACATACATGATTCTTTAGAAGCAACAAAGCTATTTCAGAGCAAAACGATGGATTGCATAGTTTTAAAGACACACCTCTAGATTTTTGTTAGATAGTCACCAAGAGTATGGCCTTTACAAGCCCACGATTCCAAAATAAATAAAAAAAAACCCAAAGAACCCCCACGATCGCCCAGAAAGTAAAAAAAAAAAGTTATGAGAACCTACAAGCAGCTCACATCTCCTTAGAATTCTGGTAGAATTTTATTTTATTTTATTTAAACGACAAACCCATCGTTCAGAATGCTAATGGAATGCAAATTGCATTATATACCCAAGACGTTTTAAATATTATTTAATCGCTGCGGACAAAACGACCAATGCAAGTGCATACACAACGCCTTTTCAAACCAGGAAGACAAGAGACTTCGGAGAATTCTGTGCCATCACGTACGTGTCATGTCCAACTATACATATATTGTTGCGTGTCCCTAAACAGAAACAAAAAAAACACACAACAAACAATGACAACTCTTAAGGAATGTTTCACCTTAAAACAATAATCAATTGTTGTGGCGTTTGGGGTAAGCTGCACGGAATAAATTATTAAGCCTGCGCTAAATTTGTATAGGGTGGGGCTTTGTTTAACAAATGCGACAACCATGAAACTATCATTTTTTTGGGCTCAGATTCTGGTAATGTTTGAGTTCGAAATTTGATAGGGTACTGGCAATGATGTCCATACCTTTAAAAGGGGAAACTGGTTGAATTTTAGGCACGCATTCGCCACCGGGCTTCACCAGATCCAGTATACCCTTTTCACAGAGCAACAAATGTGTAATCAAATCGGGATCTCGATCTTGTCCAGCACCGGGCGCCAGATAGCAGTTCAGTTGCTTTGGCAGCATTGAGCTTCCTCAAACCTTCCTTCGAGGGTCAAAAAGTACTCTGTCTGACACTTCTTCGGACTTCAATCGGAGGCCAATCTATTAAAGACTTTTGATCATACCACACACGAATCTAGGTGACTCCACACTTGTTGCAATGAACTCGTTCAGCTCGATTAAATTTTGCAATGCATGTCTCAATATTTTTTTTTTTTCTATCAAAATCACCTTTTATGCGGCAAGTAAGTATAATTGAATTTAGCCTAACCACCGTAAACGTGATTGAATTAATTTAATATAAATAAAGTGAGTTCATAGACTTGATTGCATTGAAAAAATATTTCACAGAATTGCTCTAATAATTCGTTTAATACCAACAACGAGAGCTGAATGGTTGCCAACTACTGAATTCTACGAACGCCAATCGGTCTTGTCGTAATGGGCTTGCATGCATACGTACGTACGATGCATGTTAAGTTGCATAATCGAAGGAATCAAGCCAAAGTCGGTCGACAAAATTTTCAGCACAAAAAAAAGAGAAAAAATGCGTAGCTCTTAGGTTTTCGAGTGATATTGAAACAGGGTGGTTCATGAAATGGAAATCTTTATCAAAATTTAGGGGGCAGTATTACAAAAACCGTCTCGACCTATGAAGGTACAAAGTCAGAATTGTGCCGTAGAAAATGAATGAAATTTCTGACCAAAAATTTAGGAAATTTGGCAGATTATGTACCCTCGAGCACTAGAATTTTGTGTATTCCGGGCTTTTTCTAAAAGAAATCGAGTATAATTTCCTATAGCGTAGTTTCTAGTACATTTTTTGCTGTGGTCGGTGCCTTGATCTCCTCTCAGCTGGGGTAATCTTTTAAGGGCTTACTCTGTGAAACTTTAATACATTTGCGACGATAAGTCCGTAGGTGTTGATGTGCATTTTTGACAGACGCTGATGAGAGGTGAGATCGTATAAAAACTTTCTGGGAATCCAGAATCTCCTACTCAGTACTCCAAAGGGAATAAAGACGAATAAGTATTTCAAGGCTGATTGCGGCCTTCTGCAGAATGCGGGCGTTTGCCGGAGGCTACCAATGACAGATCACCAACGACAGAAAGAGAAACGTTTTGCAAACACAAGACAGATACTATTTCTGTCAAATATAAATGTATATATGTATGTGTAGAAGAACACAAGCAACAAAAACCTACATACGTTACAGGCCTTTGAAATATTTGACATACTTCATAAGTTACTCCTCCTCCTTCTCGGAACTTGTGAACTCAAAACTACGAAACTTTGAGTAATTGACCAGGATTTCGTGAATTTTCGTAGATATTCGTGAAAAATCGTTGTTTTGCGAGGGTAAGCGAATAAACACAATGTTTTTTCAAAACGTTTTCGAAACGTTATCCTAAATGTTTATTTGACTTGACTTGAAAGTCGCAGTGCATATTTATTAACAAAACGTGTGTCGTTTTGACACTGACATGCAGTTGCAATTTGACATCGCTGGCCGTTTTTGTGGGGTGCCATTAAAGATCGATGCTATGCGAACCTTCCAGTGATGATTCAAGTTGGTGAAGGTATTCGAAAAGTTGGGTTGTCAGGATGGGCGATGACAGCCGGAAGCAGTCATTTGAATGGTTTAGCAATATTCGTTGGGAAAGATTGAACAGTGTTTTCATAGCATTTTTCAAAAGAAACCAACCAGCTTTCGTGTTAAATTTTCACGAAATTTTGTGAAAACCTCGAGACAACATATTTTCTCTCTCCGTCCTTTGACGATTTAACAAAAAATTTGATTTGTGTCAACCACTTAAGAAAGATTGAGTTGAATTAGAGGCTTATGGACATATAAAGGAAAACGACGTACGCCTAGTGAAGTAACGTTCTGCTAAAAAACCAGCCACACATTGAGCTCTACTCTTCCAGGACCGGGGGCATATTTCTCATCTTTAAAGTGGATCGTCATACCTTATTCGCTTCCTATTTGCCAATTATAGAATAACGCCTACTTTTTACACCCTGTCTGATCAAAAGCGGAAACCATAAAGTCATTTCTGTCCATCTGTCGGTCTGTCACCACTCGTTGAGCCTTAAATTTTGAAGTATGTACATAAGTATCCGGGCTCATATCTGGTGAGAGGCAATTCCTCCCATTCTTGTGTCCACTCACAACTTTAACATGAAATCAAAGTATTGTGTTCGTTCCTACATCATATGTGGTCACGCCCACTTTCTCATAAGGGTTCTCATAAAAAAACCGGATATTTTGCACGTAACCTATCCAAAAACGTAGTTATTCAACGAATAGATGTAGTATGCCACGCCTACTTTAGTGCAACTGCAGCAAAGAAAGAAGAGTTGGGTATTATACCATCCATTCCAAAGGGGGATTGCAGCTTCTCTGTATGTTTCATTTTAATCTTCGTTAGAAGCTCATATATTAATCAGAACCAATTAGGGAATCTTGTTGATATTTTTACCCTTTTTCTCTTATTTTTCATGCTCCACATCGAGTCACCCTGTAACGCGTGTTGTCACCCATATAATAATGTCATCGAGTTTGAAATTATTAGACATAAATTAATGAAGTGCCCGCGTACAGTACTACAATCCGGCCAGCACACATCGAACCGCGCAGACACACATGTGACGTTAGCACGCCGGCCGTGCCGCCTTGGCCAGGGTAAGAAGAAAAAGTAAATAAATGATTAGCAGGTCGGTGCAATGAACCTACACTGGCGGCCGAGTGGATGATTGCATAATGCACTAGCACACACGGTCCATATTATTGGGAGCAGAATGCTACTGCTGCAGCAGCAAGTCTATAGTGTCACCACGCTACCATCAGTGGTGAGTGGAAGCTTTGTAGATACTATTATAAGTCAATTTGCGGCAATAGGCTTGGACAACATTCCATTTATGGCCATATGTGGCCTCATGGTTTTCCCCTGCCTGTACGTACATAGCCGACACGATCTTAGGTTGCTCGGAATTGGGTTATTCTTAAATCAAGTGCGGTGCGTTGGTCAACTGGACCAAACTTGAGTGCTGCGCGCCCAGCAATTGAGAGTGATTTCAGTTTCAGTTGACGTTTTCTAGTTTTGTGATAGCTCCGTTCCACCCGGAGAGGGGACACGCAAGCCTTAATGCGTTCTCCTTTAATGATGCAAGCTGCGATAGTTGTGTCAAAGTGCTGCTTGCGTTGACTTGAACGCACAGACAAACGAAACGGACGGACGGACTTTGGGTTGTGTAATAAATCCAATTCTAACGCGCATGACAATTTGTCATTTGTTTAACTAATTTCGATTGGGCGGCCCACTGTAATTTCCATTTGATCCGCTGCGCTGGAAAAGCCTATGAATTCATTTGAAATTTTGAATTGATTTGAATTGAGAGCAGACAGATTTATTTGCGCAATCGCCAGTGCACAGGATTTACTTGGGAATTGAGTGCACGCACACAGATTGGAGGGGAAATTGATTGAACAATCTGATTTATTAGAATTTAATGGAATCGAATTGTGGCTGTTATGTAACTGCGTCATAAGTGGTTTGTAATTGACACAAAAGTGACATGCACAGCGTTGACGCATTACTTATTGGTAAATGGAATAAGAATCTGCGGAGCTGTCTTGAAAGAAGCTTTACGACTTAGTAAGACTTGCATCTGGGTCTGTATCGCTAAAGACTTTCCAGTGGTACTCTGTTTTTATGTACCGCTTGGACTGTTAAAAGATAGATGATAAACATCAGAAAGTACAGGCCAAGATCCATTCTGCCACCATAAAAGCTGGTCGCTTCCATTACCCTTGGAATCGTTACAATTTATGGACGCATTTCAAAATTTCATTTTCTCGAGAAAGTATTTCCCAGAATCTTCAGTCTTGACGAGAACAATGTAAGTCATTGCGCGGAATTCCAACCCCCAAGCCGCGCCTACCTAATACACGAATACCCCTCGGACTAGGGTACCTATGGGTGGTCTATTATTTCGAAGCTCAACATTTGCATGGTATGATGCCTGACGTGATTAAGACTACGCGGTTTCAATGAGTAGACGTAGCTTTCCCCGGTTCTGCTGCCAAGAGCTCCAGTTTAGTGTCACTTCATGCTAGATTGTCTGCTTTGCCATTTCTTTGGGCCTCTGACACCGATTCCATCAAAAGCCAGTCAGCGACATGACGAATACCCATAGCCTCCATTTGGAAAGTATTTCAAGATTCTGGTAGTTTATAAAACATACTTTCGATAGGAGAGACTGAACAGTTCAGCTTCTGGGTCCTTGCCTAACTTCCCATAAATATTGAGAGAAAGTTCTAGTATAAGACCCAAGTCGAGGCCCAGGTTCCCTCTCATTTCGTGAGGATCTTTGGTATATGTTTCAACTTTTTCTAGCTTATGCGTCGATTGTTTGGTGGTCTTCTGCACAAAACTCCAAAAAACGACCTATATCTGCTGCAAGGGAGGCTTTCCAAATACGCTGAGTACGATTTACCTCTCCTACACGGGGTAACATGGTTTCGGTACCATTGACACTGGAGTGCCGATTACCTTCCACGACATTCATCCTACTACTCGAGTTCCGTGGATATGGCGTTTCATGGAATGACACCAACACTTCGGCTATCTTGCAAATTTAGAGTCGACTTCCCCTGCATTTAGGACTGGCTTCAGTTAAACCCTGAACTGATGGCTTCGAAAGTGGTTGATGATCCAATGCCTCTATTTTCGTGGAGATCACTACTTAACTACTCCGGCTACCGCTTGGAGTGCCTGTGTCGTCTGAGCTGTGTCACAAGTACGTAGAGTCAGGATTTGGGTATCTGGCTCGGTGGCGTATGCGTAACCAATTTTTCATACATTTCTGAGTTGAAAATTTTTCTATTTCTCTTCCTCGCGGCGAGGCCCCTGTTAAGCTCGTGTGTGCTCACTATGAACAGAATCAAAATATTTCGTCTGAGGTGTGTCACAGGTAAACAGACTCAGGCTCTGTGGCAGTCAAGCTGTGCTTAAGGCTTTCCTTAATCATGCAACCCATTCCAAAATAGTTCGAGAAGGCAGGAACTCCTTGAACTCTGTCTCAAACCCAAACTCTTTGACTCTTGCCTGGATTCCAAGTCTTTGAAAAGATTGTTAAGCAAGAGTCAGAGGAGGATTGCTCAAAACCTGATCCAGCGTTGGAACTTTCTGCGTCCTCGGTCAGGGGCCTCAATAATAATTTCATCTCTCAGGAACACACAATGCAAGCACACCAAACGTATGCTCTCGAAGGTCTGTAAGGAATCAGCGGCATTCCTCCATTCTCCCAGCATTAAAGACTGTAGACAAGTCATTGGTGCTCTTAAGGAACGCTAAGCCTCTTAGTGAGCTAGGCTTACGTGACAACTCTGTCCGAGACGCTTAAAGCGGTGGTGATCATACTCTGGATCGTTTCCTATGTTATTTGTTCTGCTATTGGTCAGATCATGTGCCAGCTCTACGGTGTTGATATGGTCATTCTTGATACTGTGAACTGCTCGTCGCTGAAGTTTCGTACTAACGTCAAAATTCATATAACAAAATGTTGTGAAAAACAATGCAGATGTTGAATTTATTGGAAAAATAAGTACATACTTCCACTTTTTAGACATTTCCGACCAATTATTGTAAGATATGACAGTTCCATAGAGAAACGTCAAACCTGTGCGTCATGTTTCTGAGACGTCAGCTCTCAATCATCGTTAAACAAAAAATTGGTCTGTCTTCAATCAAATAGTAAACTACACCTGTTTACACCGTCAACACATTGCCTCGAATTATTGCGACCATAATTGTTTGACAACGAGAAGATGATGGCGACGACGATGATGATGACAACGATGACATTATTTATCAAAAGGTATTCTGTTCCGCAAAACGAATCCGCACGTTCGCCTGCTACTTCTGCAGAGAGCACCGCACCACAATAGTATATTTTATGCAAGGGCTAGCTTACATATAAAGATTGAACAAATAAATTTATTTGCACTGCGGTTATCGGAGGGGTTTTACGGTCTTTTCCTCGTTTCCATCTCTGTCTTCGTGCCTTCGCTTCGCAGCTGAGAATTAGAAGTCGTATGAGTAGGTACTCCCGGCCCGACCAGGGGAATAGCCATAGATACTCGTAGTTGTGAATTTTTTTCGCATTGTCTCTGCTGAGTGTGGAATAATAAAACTGCACCGGACTAGGTGCAGCGCTACTGTCACTGGGACTAGAGCCATCATCATCACCATCATCAGCGTCGTCTGCATTTAAATTTGAACATTTAGAAAAGTGCCAAGAATAGCTGAGGAAAGGTAAACAGGAAGCTTATCCATAGCGGGAATGGAATGTCCATCTAATTATGTTTTCAGTGCGGTGTGCGCCAGGCCAGGATCTGTATGTGTGCTGCGCTACTGCTACTGCTACTGCTGGTGCACGCAAATGGCACGAGAAAGTTATGCAACAGGTGCAGTCAGACAGGCAGTGACTGCTTCAGGCGTTTGCGGTTACCTCGGGTCTGGTGTTATATCTTTACGATTGACTTCTAATGAAATAGAATATCCTCCTCTAGCGGGCATGATCGGGGGGAGTAAAGTGTATTTTGGCAAAGGTGCGCATTGGGGTGATCAAAAAATTAATGACTTGCGCCACATGCGGTTAGTTCATGAACAGTCAATATCCGGATTGCAAATTAGCTTCTCATTAAATTTCTCAGACTTGGCGGTTTGGCGATAGAAGACTTGCCGGTAGGCATTTAGCGTGTGAAAATACAAAGGCTGCTATTAATTAAGGATTCTGATACAGGCTTCGTGGAAGTGCTTTCGTAGATTAAAAGGATTAAGCACTCCCTTCAGTGACTTCACCACCAATAGGCAAAAAGAGAGGAGAGGACATGCTTGAACAAATCCTCGAAAAACCCTTTAAATCGATTTCAAGGCAGCATTTGACAGCATTTGTAGGAATGAGCTATAGAGGGCCATCTCTGGATTTGCCATCCCTGTGAAACTCGTCAGATTATGCAGAATGACGGTGGAAAATACTCGCTGCTTTAACAAAGTCGGTAATGAATTAACCGAGACATTTGATGTCAAAAAAGAGTAAAACGAGTTGACAGGTTTTCATGTGACTTTTTTGATATCATACTTCAACGAGTTGTGCGATCAATCCAAGACCGGAGGCACAGTCTTTCAAAAATCTGTGCAAATCCTAGCGTAAGGCGACGACATTGACATATTTGGCAGAATTCGACGAACTGTCACCGAGCTGTCATCGGTGCTTTCGCTAGTAGTGAAACGAAAACTGTCAAATTGAATTTATCGGTAAAATGGGGCTCCAATCCTAGTAAATGCTGTCAACGACAGGACATAGGGACACATAACACCGACGAATTGGACAGAATGTCGAACGCCTATGACTTTGATGTGGTCAAAGTCTTTGGTTACATCGGTTCTGCTTTGAATGAGAAATAACTATTGCCAATCGCTGTTTCTTTGGTCTGACAAGGCAATTGTATACGACTCTGTAGAAAATCTTGATCATCCCAGTCCTGCTTTCCTCGGTTGCTTTTCGTTAAGCTTTCGGTCCGATTTGCATTGACGGGCTTCGGAAGAAGAACTATAGAGACTGCACTGTAATTGTCTATGACGGCTAGGACATGTAGAGCGGACCGATGCAAATGCTCCAACGTATAGAGTCTTCGAATCGCAGCAGAGGATTCGAAGAGGTAGATGAAGTCATCGCCTTAGGTGGCGTTCACAAGTAAAATGGGAATAGGATCAGCCTTTCTCAGCAGAGAGGCACTTAGACTAGAGAAAGGTCCATTGTGCTACCATTATGGAAAAAACCCGATTGCCAGCACATCCGGTGCATGGAAACTCTCCATGGGTAGGACCCAGGGCAACCGATTTCAGTGCTAAGTCATGACGAAAGCCGTATGGTTCGCTGTTTAGGCATGAAATCAGTTTAATCCGATTAGATTGTTAAGATCTAGAAAGAAGTACTCGCCTAGGGTTTCCTTCTCAAAACCAATAAGACAGGACATGCACACAGAAGATGTGTCATTGTTTCCTGGTCTCTGCAGCTTCTACAGAAATCATTGAAGGGAGCATACAGTGCCTTGCGAGTGTCCCAACTATCTTTCTTAGCTTTGTCCTATTGACGGAACAAAGTTGTCCTACAATCCTGGCCAGATTTGTTTAGGGTTAGAGACATGTGCTGATGGTGGCGTATACGTAACCAATTTTTCCATAAATTTCTGGACTGAAAAATTTTGTCTTTCCGATTCACTTGGCGAGGCCACAGTCGAGATCGTTTGTGCTCAAAATGCATAGAAGCAGAAAATCGAACTTTCATTCTGCCACTCTTTGTCATTTTATCGATTTAATAGGTACTGACGATTCCCTCCTTATATCAGGGAAGTTCTCCGTCCGCTTTGCAATTGCCTGTAATTCTCTCTGCCCTGAGAGATTATTGGCTATTCCAAGGCTTTTATCGGCTCTCAACTATCTATAGTTTAGATAACAATAGCATTGCACTCTATCGAGTTACTCAAAAGCCAGGTCGCGGCGTCACGGACAGCTCTGACTTCTCCTTGAAATATACTACAGTATAGGCAATCTACCAAGCACTTCTGCTAGGCATCCTAAAGTCCAGGTAGTCATGACATTTCAGGATGTCAACGTGCCCCCTATCTTCCCTAACTCATAATGTTTCCTTAATCACCATCACTCTCCCAAAGATCTCAACGGAAGAAGATGGAACATAGTTTCTAGTGCAGCTATGGGAGTGGTCGTTGTATAGACGCAGGATAGCCTTTGAACCTTTTCTGAATGTGCTTATCCAGTACCATCCACCAGACTTAAACTCTGTACATTAGGATGGGTCTGACAATCAGGGACTGGAGACCCCAGCCCTCCTTCATGAACAGAGCCCAATCGAGGGCGACTAACTGAAGAGGTTTCTTATTTGAGCTCCAGCTGCTAACAAAAGTAGACTGTACATACAACCTAAATGCGAATAGTCCACGTTCAACACTTTTAGCACACAAATGATCGATTCGATATCAAAAGAAACCCAAACCACTTCTGTCCGTTGCTGGTCATCATCAATCCCAGTCCTCCTCCTCCAATCAACTCAAGCCACACAAAGATGATATCACAAAATGAATGCATAAGCGCTCGTAAAATCCATATTCCAGGTGCATTTCATGCATTTAAGATGTTATTGACCTCCAGCCCAACACAAAACACAAAATAAAACCAAAAACCCTATCAAAGTCCAGCCCAAGCACACCGCACTGCCAAACTGCCAAACTGCCAAACTGCCGGACTGCTGTTGCTCCATGTGACGATAATCATCACAAAATATTACCAAACAACAACAAAAAAAGTATCTTAATGTTGTGCCTCAATAAATATGTTGCCGTTTTGGGGTGTTCCCCCGCAGGAGCGTCCACAACGAGTGTGGGTCCCTTTTTGGGTGCAAAATACTAATTCCAAACAAAAGACGATCACGTCTGCTTGGCGCTTACAGATTCCGCGGACACGATCGCCTCTTTTCACTTTGCCTTTCCCAATTTTATTAATCTATCTCCGACCACATTACTTTTATTCCATTTTAATAATGATAGTAATAAACATAATAATGCGCGGAGGGAAGATCGAGTTCCGCTTGGCCATTGGGCCAGACACGCTGGCATCGCTTGACGGAAATGCCAAGTTCAGGAATTTATGTTTGCCGACTGGGGATAGCCAGGGCTTTTATTCCTTCTTATCGGGATAATTGAAGTTAATAAAATTTTGTAATTTAACTGCGGGGCACACGAAACGATATGGGCGATCAGGAATCAAGGATAATGCTGCGATGTGTCGTAACGTCGTGCTGGTGGGAACTTTGTTATTTATATAGTTTCATGAACTGTAAAGGCTCTTAGAGGCGTGTGAAGGTTTAAATTGAATGCTATATACAGGAGTTGGTTAGAGGCGGTCGTACTTACTTACAGGCACCCTTACAGGGGCTTCAAACTGCAGCGTAGCCCGTCAAAGTGTATTCACAGCGAATGCTTTTCAATAAGGACATAACAATTTGGTGTTCAAATGAAACACAGAATAATTGAGCTATCGATTCTGAAATGTATTTCAAGTAAAGTACACATGTTACATTTAAGTATGAAGTTCGATCTTGTTCGTATGACCACCGGGAGGAGGTTTGCAGCCTATTGGAACCCATTTTTCACCACACTTCCGCCGGAACGTTGGCAATTCTCGTTGACTTATTGGCATAAACCAACAACTTGATGTAACCTTTTAAAAAAGGAATCCAAAGACGTTAAATCGCAAAGGCGACTGGAAAAACTTCCCCTTCAATGGAGCAATTGTTTGATCAGCTGCGTTGCGTGTGGCACCATCTGGGGAGATTGGATCATTGTATGGTGTCAGCTGAATTCTTGTACTCCCATCAGCAATCAGTTAACAGAAAATACCCTAAAAGCGCAGCTTGACACCGATTGAAGCACCCTTAATTCGTTCTTGAACTGGACTCTATGGTTCCTCGATATAGATGACAAGATCACAGAAGTAGCTTCACTTGGAATACGCTCCTTCATGCCGGTACGACTGTTCACAGCCCAATCGGAAAAGGTTCGGTGCATTACATGATCAAGAGGCTTCAGGTGTTTAGTTAATTTGATCTTGTAAAGGTGTAGGTCAATGTTTGTATGCTAAATTCGGTACAATGTGGACTGAAGGATTCCGAATTCTTGTGAACGGCTTGGAACGGACACATTTAACGCATTGTGAACTGAAGCTGCGATATTTTTGGTTCTTTGACCGGCGAGTAGTCTCACTGGTTGTCAAAGGTTGCCATAGTACGGCATAGATCTCAAATTGATAGTACACTTGCTCGAAAGACGTAGTCCAGACTCACCCTTACGTCTTCACTCTACCTTTTCGTTTCACTCCATCCAACTCTTACTTACTTACTTAGTTGGCGTTACAGTTCTGGGCCTCCATTAACGAACTTCTCTAGCTGCACCGGGCCTTAGCGAACTGCCTCCAGTTGCGCACTCCAAGCCGATTGTCGTCTCTTTCTACTTGTGTGCGCCATTTAAAAGGAGCTCTTCCTCTACAGCGGTGTCCCTCCGGGTTGGATTCAAAGACTTTGCGAACGACAATTGCGTAATTCGTTGACTAGATCGATGTCGTTGCACAGCTTGTATAGTTCGTCGTTGCACCTTCTCCTCCAAAACCCGTCAACGAAACCGGGACCACAATTTATACGAAGAATCTTTCTCTTAAAGCGACTGAGGATATCTTTAACCGCTTCAGACAGAGTTCCGGCTTCAGCGCCATAACGCAGGACTGGAATGATTAAGGTCTTCTACATAATCACCTGAGTAGTTCGAGATTGGGCTCTGGTACTCAATTGCCTTCTCAGCCCAAAGAAACAGCGATGGACAGGAGTTATTCTTCGTTTAATTTCTGCTGAGATGTCATTGTTAGAATTTAGAGCAGAGTCGATAGTCGAGGTAGACAAAGTTCCTCGCTGCCGGAAAGTTATAAATGCCGTTTGTGACGTTCTGTCAAACTCGCCGATATTGTGTGCCACTTCTTGTTGACAGTGACAGCTCGCTTTGTTCTGTCAATAATGTCAACATCGTCGGGATACGTTAGTAGCTGCACAGACTTTTGAAAAATTGTGCCTATAGTGTTGAATCGCAGATTGCGCTTTTCCTTGTCAAAGTCATTTTTTGACACCAAAGGTCTCGGTGTGACCAGCTTACCTTACTGCAGCGAGCGTTCGGCATCCTCATCCAGCTCAACTCAGTGGATTCTAGTTTTGTATTTTATGCTTATTAAGTCTCACTTTAGAATGTTTTGCATTTCCATGACAAAAAAGACTCCACAAAACCATTTAATTCCTAACGAACAAAGCCATATCACACTTACCCTCCTATCTACCACAATTTACGATCCAAAATCCTCACAGACCACGTAATAAACCTATTTCCGTCAAATTCAAATGTAAATTGTAATAAAAGAATATTTAGCACGACCAGACAATGCACACCCAGCTTATCAGTCAGTAAACGTTCGCCTTAATCAGTCGCAACTAGTTCGGTTCCCTTGGTCGCGTCGCCGCTGGCTACAAAGTGTTACATGTTTTCGCAGTTTTCATTAATCTTTGACGCTGCTACTGCTGCTCTGAATCTGTTTCTGAGAAACTGCATCAGCAGAACTTATTTATTCTTTTGTCGTTAGAAAAAAAAAGGTCATCTCCAGAATTGCCCAAAGGCCAGTGGGCCTTAGATAAGGGAAGAGTTCATCGGGGGCTAACACTTCGCCCGTTCTGATGGAATATGAGCTGAGTGTGTGAAGTGCCATAAATTTGTGAGTCGGCTTTATCTATTGGCGCATTAGGCAATTTGACGCCTTAATCAGTTCGAGTAATTATAGAAATAATAAATTAGAAGGGAATATTTGAAAATTTCTAAATGCATTGACAACCTTGACATTGTGATAAGGAAAATCGGGACAAGTCGGTTGGTTTTAAAAGGTGTTGTCGGTCATTTGTAAGTCTTTGCGATATTTTCCAGGGCTTGGCTTGAATAGATTTGGATCAGGTAGAGTCCAAATTTTCGAATCATCCATTATTCCATTAGGATGGCTCGGTAATGTGTGAAGTTAGCTGCGATTTGTTTGAGGTTTCGAATCGCCTATGCTTGACAGTTCATTATGGAAACGAACCAGGAACATGGACAGTTTCTGTTCAGAAAGGAACTCACTTACAGCATTGTGACAGCACGAATGAACTACATTACCTGTACTTGGACCAAGATGTAGATTAAAAAAACTTAAAAAATATATATATACTGGTGTGACTGGTCGTTGGAATCCAGGGCCTAGCTTCTCACAACCATTCGTGTGGTGGATGTTATATTTTTTACACGAATTGAGAGGCCCTTCTGTTTAAAGCCGTATCGGAAAGGAAATGTTTAATTTTGATGCTTTTTTATGACAGTTGTACTCTCGGATGTTTGTCAGACGCTCAGGAGAGATGAACCAACACTTTTGGTGTAAGCACACTTTCTCAAGGGATTTTAGTTATCCTTTCAATGCTAAGGTAGAAAGTGGGAGGTAATAGGAGATACCGATGCGCGTTGGTTTTAAATGTTCGTGAACTATTCTGTGAGAAAAAATACACCTCGGCAGAGTATCACTCATTCGCTCGGAAATACCGAAGTTGTCGGGTGTAAGGTACGTACGAGCTCTGGTCGCAAAGAAGTCTGTTTACATCGCTCTATTTCTGAGACAATTGGCGGTAACGGCTATAAACCGCACCCAACAGTCAATCTTTGTGGATGGATTGGTGCTTGATCGAACACTTGTGGATTGTGTTCGCTCCAATTCTACTTGTTGAGATAGCCGCTGAGCTAAAAATGGGCCTCGTTCGAGAAAATGATTTTTGATAAAAATCAGGAGCCAGCATTTCCAGCGTCTGTTTTCAATTCCTGCGTCAGTACAATCTGATACGGATGTAGGTCCAAATCCATCCCCGAAATAAGCCGGGTTAACTCCCTGGTGATGCCCATTTCCGCTTATCGACTGAATCGAGATTTCTGGGTCGCTAAGGCGGCAAAGTTTTCTTCATTTCGCACCAATCTCTATCTGGTTGGTGGCTTAAGGTCCAAAAGAGTGTACTCACGCTCAAACTTTTTCACGGTGCGACGAATTGCCTCCACACTGAAGCCATGATAACGGCCGACATCACGACGAAATTCACGTTGCGAATTCACAACTGAGCCGGAGTTCCGACATTTTTTTTTAGTAAATTTTGCATGTTCGGCAAGCGTGAAACGATGCATGATAGAATGGCAAACCTTACTGAATATTTTGACAGCTGCAAATCGTTGATAACTTTGACAACTGCTGAAACATAACAATTGAAAAAAGTATCATTGCTATCTGGTCACCCTTTATTTAAGTCGACTACGACTAAGTCCTCAGAAGAAATATTTGTCGAAGATTTTCCTTCTTAAAGTCAATAAGGTAGAACCTGTACACAGAAACTGTGCCATGGTTTCTTATGCTTCCTTGTCTCTACAGTTTGTACAGAAATCGTTGAAATCCTTTTCACAGATCTACCTACCAGGCGACATCCCGTCAGAGTTCCAACTTAGTTTCTTAAATTTTTCCTACAAACGGGGATAGGTTAGGTAGCTGGCTATCCTTCGTACCTAAAAAGATGTGGTGTGCTGGATCTTGTGAAGACTTATCTCCGTTTAGTAAGTCTTCTTACAATCCAGTCCTAAGGCTGATGACTAGAGTATCCAATTCATGGAAAATTGACTTCCGTGCATTCTACCGTGAAGGTGTTTTCCTCGGAGATCACTTGAATGATGTTGTATTCCATAATTAATGGTACTTTGATCCGCTCTAAGCCTAGATTCGTCAAAACAAATTCCCTGGCAGATCCAGAATCACTCCCTACTATCGAAAGTCAATCTTTGTTCCTTGCTTCATTTTTGAACTCCAAATTCCACCTCAGCACAACACAATTTGAAAATCAAAATCAAAACGAAAAAAACTCCCCAAAGCCGACTGCAGAAACCCTTGCTGAATAATTCAGAGCCAACAATTGAAAGTACAAAATGGCTAATCTCCCATAGAACTGGGTTAAATTAAATATGTATTTATTTGTTCTTAACTAAATCCGCCGTGCTGGGCTGAATTTTAAGTGCATTTCGTCCAAAAAATTTCCATGTCTGTGACGTCAACCATAATCTCTCCACACACCATCCGCACCACACTCCAGTCCAAGTGTGTACGCGGAGCTGCTCCAGCATATATAACTTTCAATTCGGCGGAATTCACAATTGGCCATCAAACGCTGGAACCTTTTCGGTTTTTTTTTTTCTGTTTTTTTTCTACAAAACACTTAACAAACATACCACAAACAGTACTTGGGGCTAAATTTTGGACGTTTGATAAATTATTTAAAAAAAACAAAAACAGGAACACACCTTTCAAGGCGCACAGGCACGTCCGAATGGAAATTTCGATATTTCTATTCCAAGCTCGCTACATACAGATGGTTAAATTAAATTTAAGGCAAAATAAAAATTTAAACAAAATATGTATGTACGTACATGTGTCTGTTTCGTACGTGAAATTCGCAAAAGAAAGTATATGTGGAACACACTGTGATTGTAATAATCGGCCAGAAACCGGCGAATAGTAGTTTGGTCACGTTTTGATTTACGAAAATAAAACGAACGCAACGCAAATAAAATTTAATTCATCAAATCACCCAGAGCTCGAAGCTAAGATACAGATGTACGACGAGTACATGCTGGTGGTGGGCGTTGAGCACTGGGTGAACGCAAGAAAGGTTTTCAGTAAAAGTGTGTAGCGCACCCGGGGAGTAAAAGTAAAAATTTTGGCAGAGATGATGAGTGCCGGGAATTTTGATTGATGTCCACTGGACGCATCACTTGGGCGTGCATAAATCATGAGGATAGGTACCGACGTTGTTTTAGGAGGAAACAAATTGCATCTCATTAGCAAAACGAATGGATAACTATGTTAGGATCGATTGAAGTGATTTGCTCTTCAAGGAACTATCTTCGGTAACACAAAAGGAAGCAAGCAGCTACGTGCACATCACGCAGATATTTCAGAACCGAAGAATGCCTAGAACGTGCCACAACTTCAGATCCAGAACGTGGTCTGGAAGGGATTACTAACGTACTAATCATGTTTGACCTGTTTTCGATAGATACAATGGAAACTATAAATAAACATTCACCGAGTATAGGGTGGCCAGATGGCAATGATACTTTTTCTAATTGTTATGTCGCAGCAGCTGTCAAAGTTGCCGATGACAGCTGGATGTCAAAATATTTCGAACTTGCGAAAATTATTCAAAAATGCTATCGAAATTCCAGCTCAGTTGTGAATACGCAACGTGAATTTCGTCGTGAGTTCGGTTGTCGTCTTGGCTTTAGTGTGCAGGCAACTCGTCAGACCGTGGAAAAGTTTGAGCGTGAGTACACTGAAAATGAAGAAAACATAGCCACCGTACCGTCCTTAATTGAAGAAGACCCAGATTAGGTGAATTGGGTGAATTGGGCACCGCCGGAGAGTAAATCCGGATTATTTTTCGATTGGGTTTGGGCCTACTTCCGAATAAGATTGTGTTGGCGGGAGAATGGGAGCCGGACGACCATAGACAACGCCGTGAGTTCGCTAGTTGAGCGCTGAAAATGTTGCCGTAGATCCGGATTTTGGCTAAAGAAATCATTTTCTCGGACGAGGTCCGTTTTTGGCTCAGCGGATATGTCAACAAGTAGAATTGCCGTTTTCTTTCCTTTCCGACCTTATTTCTTTCGAAGGAGAGGAACGAGACACTGTTGCCGGCTATGGTCTCAGGTATAGAGCGACTTTCTGTGGCCAGAGCTCGACGAATTCGATATATCCGAGCTCTGGTTCCAAGAAGAGGGGGTCACATGCCATACAAGCGACGCAATACTCGAAGTTGTGAAGAAGAAATTTGGCGACTGAGTCATGGCATGTTCATCACTTGGTCGCCGTGATCATGCGACTGGACACCACTCGATTTTTTTCTCTGGGGCTACGCCAAGTCCCTAGTCTAGGCAAACAAGCCAACGCTTTTGAACCAGCCCGAGGCCAACATTCGAGACGCTATTGCCTGCACATATTGGACAATCAAATGAATAATTGGAACCTCTACCAGCGGAGCCAAGGGGGATAGTTGATTGATGTGCTATTCCACACTTCATGTTGTTTTAATTAAATTTTTGTTCTCATCTGGTCACCCTGTTTATCCCAATGGCCAGCAATCGGCTCCATTCTCACTTGAAGAAGCCCCTTACATAGGTTGGATACAAACAATTCCTCGGAAGCTTCAACGCTCTTGATGTCGTCAAGGTGCCAAATACCCTCGAATGTTTATAAGATATTGATGTCCTTCGGAGGTATGTAATCAAGAATCAAGGTTGTCAGCCCACTTGGGTTGCTACGCTGTTCCATTAACTCCCTTATCCCTCCTAGGACGCAATGATTCCAGCAAAATGCTCATGAAGACAGAATTACGTATCTTTTTTTCATTTCTATTTTCGTTTCGCTCCTAAGCGCCATCCATGAGATCTAATTTGCTCCTACGCCTCATATTCAACATATTACACGCCCACCCGCTAGACACGTGTAACATGTAATTCAAGGAGAACATCCACATTGGCGCTGGTTGCCCATGGAAATTATTTGGTTTCCAGGAATTCAATTCAATCTCGGAGAATCCACATTTATGCTATGAACAAGGAAGCCTAAGTAGCTCATGTTCTCCGTGTGCACAACAGATGTGAGATGTGAGAACAATAAAATACAAGAGTTCCTACGCACAAATCACTGCGATACTTCAAAGTTTTTTTTTTTCTAAATAATCACTCAATCTCCTCACAGATACGAGTACAAGTGCTAACATCGCAAATATCTACAACTTGGTTCCACCGACCGACGGTCTAAAGAATCTGGAATCTCTCCGGTGCGGTGTTTGTTTTCCCCCTTCGTAGGCATTTTTCCGAGTTGTATTTTGAACCGAATTCAAATTTGCTGACCAACAATAGTGGTCGATGGTCTTCAAGTGTAGCACGACGGCCGAAGTGTAGAGGGCAACAATTTAACTTTTTGTAGATAGTAATTCGATCGAGTACGTGTTTGCTGAGGAAACAAAAAAACAATCAAATCCATGGGAGAAAACAACCTTCTGCTATGTTCACGTGAACAGGTGGAACGTTCTGATGGATTACGGTGAGCTGGCAATTAATTTTTCAAGGCCTTATTTATATTTTTGTCGATACTACATGTATTGGCTAATTATGAACGTAATTAAGAGAAGTAAGCTTGATAGTGATGAAGATACATACTACTAGGTGATGACTAGAAGATGCTCTCGGAGTAGTTTTTAACTGATCGGGTTTTCACGGTTTTATACTGAGAAGTTGGCGTTTGTAGTTAACAAACGAAGTAGTTGAGAAAGAGCTCTAGCAAGTGAGCTAGGTGAACTATTAATTCAGTTCATTTAGCATATAGTTCAGTAGATGAACTAGTTCAGGTGTACTCCTGTAAGAGAGCCAAGTTTAGCTCTTTTTGTGTTCTTTGTGGGTATTGCGCAGATCCCATAACACAGCAGTACAAGTCCAGTACAAGTGAAGGGAATTTCACAAATGTTTATGCTGTGAACTAAACTAAACTGAACTAAATGAGCAGAAAGAACTAGTTCAGCAAACAGATTTTCGCCAATGAACTGCGCCCTATGAACTGAACTTAAATGGACAAGTCTAGTACTCATGGGCAGATTTGTCTTTTTTAAGACTAATTTGAAAGTGAACTGGTTCATGTCATTGTGAATTCGGAACAGGATATGTGAGATTAACAAGCGAAGGTGAAAAGGGATCTAAATAGTAAGAAGTATTCGAATACAACAGTTAAAATGCAACGAAGTAAGGAAGAGGACTGCACTTCAGGTGGAGCCACGCCTGTGAAAATGGGCTTCAATTGGTGTGCCATACTGGAAGGACTTAACTAAGCATCAAGTCGGCTGGTGGAACTTGTCAGTGTTGTTTAGTCACCACAAGATGTTCCACTATTTAAGTGTCAGAGGACCAATTCGAATTGAAGCCTTTGGAGTCCAAGGTGGAACTGTCATCATCAGTGATGGACTTGATTTACTGATGAAAATCAAGGATCTATTTGCAAGCCAAGACAAACTCTGATTTACACAGAGAGTCCGCTCAACAGTGTCAGCCAGCAGGTTATGTAAATTGACCAAACTCTTGAATGAGGAGGAATCTACTTAAGACTTACACTCGCAGACTGCAGAGTCTTTTACAAATAGATGCGTCTGCGCAAAAACTCTAGCTCAAGGCAATCGATTCAAGAAGGTCTAAGAGGCGTTATATACATGCAAAGGAGCGTTCGAAATCCTGGGAATCATAGGATGACTGCTGCAGCTCAGTAAACCCTATGGTCATGCCTCAATCCAGAACTGGTGGCTCCAGAGAAAGAGGACTACATCATCCCACGACCAAACTATAGTCAGAGATTCCCTATAAAAATGTTTAGCAGGGAGCCATGGGATGAGTCTGTGTGAGAGTGGGTTCAGTCTGTACGAAGAAGAGCAAGCTACATATTTGTACTGATGGATCAAAAATGGATGCTGGTGTCCACTGCAAGTCTCGAATTGGTACTTTAGACTTAAGAACGATTGTAGGGTTTTGCAAGTCAAAGTGACTGCAATGAGACAAGCTTCTGAGTGGCCAACAAGGTGACCCTTTGTTGGGTACCGAGCAACATGGGAATCGGACTAACTGGCAGGGTCACATTTAGACTTCTTGCAGGCCCTTCCTAAGGCCAATACACCTCTTAGCATCCTGAACAGGGAAATAGGCATTAAATCAAGCAATGCTGAAATCGGCGGATCTCAGAGATATCCGATCATCTGTCGAGGTCGTTACAGGACACTGTGTGATATAGCACGGCTGGGACTGCCCCACAACGGCTTCTGTAGAAACAGCATGAACGAAGAGTAAATAGAACTTGTCACTTGCTACGTGATTGTCCAGCATTAGTCCAGAGGAATGACCGATCTAGGAGATATTGGATTGCGTAATTCAATTGCAGATATTTTAAATACAGTGGATGTCGCTTATACCGTCGGTCAAGGGACAGGGGGATTATGGTCGTTATAACCGACGGTCGCTACATCCGACAACGTTATCGGACGGAAAAATAGTCAAAAATATATGGAAACCAAGCAAATGAAAGGAAAGTCGTTATAAGCGACTCGTCGTAGAAAGCGAAGACGATATAAGCGACTACCACTGTAAGTAAATGTTTGGTCTTGATGAGCGACAAATGAGTGAGTAAGTGAGTCCCATCCTGTGGTGGCATACGTGTGTCCTTTAAGGGTTTAAGAAAGCAAAGAGCTGATCTTAATTTCATTTCATTTATTCAGCTCTATTCAGAAACGGGTTTAGCTACTTTCAAAGGTCAACCAGTCAATTGGATCCTAAATGTCCAGTCTACATCCTTCCAGACAATATATGATTTCCTTTAGCAAAAATCGCCCAAATCCCCAAAAGCGATGCACCCGCATTCTGGCAATTTGTAATTCAAATCGAAACAGTTTGCTTGGCATTTGTAGATACAAAGATGCAGCACCAATCTACCGTCCGTCAGAAGCGGGCCAAGTTAATTATTCGAATTTATTTATAAGAATCAACTGTTGACAACATGCCAAGCTGAATGCAGTTCTCAAATCCCATTCGATTTGTTTTCCTTTTTCCAAAACGTGCGATGCTAATTTCAATATTCAAATATATCCATGCACACATGTACGTACATAGATTGTATCCAAGTTATTAGATTGATCGACAAAAAAAAATGCTCTCCATCGAAATTTAAGTGCACAAATGCGAACGCGCGTGTGAGCAATTTTAAATGTGCAGATACAGATGGATATACAGACGTATACGTATATTTCTTGATTATTTATGATTTGTTGTTTGTTTACACTTCTGCTGTGAGAAGTGAAATACGAGAGCGAAACGCCTTATAAACGTTAAATAGGATTCAATAGCATACACACTTGCCCAGATGTACATATGTTTCAACATTTGAATCGGTTTTTCGAAATACAAGTTTCGACGTATATTGACCGATGCCTTCCAATCCCTAGTTAGCCAGTACTATCATATAAGGCTTGTTTTATGGTATCATGCAGATCGTAGAAGCTCTACAATTCTTGTGTTACTTTGAGCTCTATATCGCATTGGAGTCTCTCGTCAGTCCTAAGTGATCATCCACGCGCGCGGGCGATGATCATATTCTTCCCGACAGACAATTGTAATTGAATTCCCTAGGTCGGTTCATGTGTCCATTCGAAAGATGTAAGATAATGGATCATCGTTACTATGTAGGAAGGAATGACAAAAACATTTTTAAGAATGAGATACACTGCAAGCTGTCCAGATGGGCATTCCTCTGACAGATGAAAAATGTCGCGACCGACCATCGGTGTCAGTTGCTGCGGAAGTTGCACGGGCGAATATGATACCGAGCAAGTGACTATCAACAGAGGTGAATCCAGTTACCAAGGATTTTCATTTCGAATTGGACCCAGAGTGCTTCGGACTAATGAGTGGCAGTTCGACATTCAGTTCTCAGCCAAAAATGTGTGAATACATCCCAAAAATATCTTATCTTCTCCCAATTCTAGCAGGAGGAGATACGTCAGCTCATTTGTGCTTATAATCCACAGAAACAGAATATCCTGCTAGAAATGGGCTAAGAAAAGATATTTTTAGGATGTGCGTAGCTGGTTCTGTGGGCTATAAGTCACCCATTTATTCACACATTTTTGGACTGAAAAATTTTCTGCTTCCAATACTCATACGGAGGAGATACTTCAGCTCGTTTGTGCTTATAATGCACAGAAACAGAATATCCTGCTAGAATTGGGCTAAGAAAAGATATTTTTAGGATGTGCGTAGCTGGTTCTGTGGGCTATAAGTCACCCATTTATTCACACATTTTTGGACTGAAGAATTGTCTGCTTCCAATACTCATACGGAGGAGATACTTCAGCTCGTTTGTGCTTATAATGCACAGAAACAGAACATCCTGCTAGAATTGGGCTAAAAAAAGATATTTTTAGGATGTGCGTAGCTGGTTCTGTGGGCTATAAGTCACCCATTTATTCACACATTTTTGGACTGAAAAATTTTCTGCTTCCAATACTCATACGGAGGAGATACTTCAGCTCGTTTGTGCTTATAATGCACAGAAACAGAATATCCTGCTAGAATTGGGCTAAGAAAAGATATTTTTAGGATGTGCGTAGCTGGTTCTGTGGGCTATAAGTCACCCATTTATTCACACATTTTTGGACTGAAAAATTTTCTGCTTCCAATACTCATACGGAGGAGATACTTCAGCTCGTTTGTGCTTATAATGCACAGAAACAGAATATCCTGCTAGAATTGGGCTAAGAAAAGATATTTTTAGGATGTGCGTAGCTGGTTCTGTGGGCTATAAGTCACCCATTTATTCACACATTTTTGGACTTAAAAATTTTCTGCTTCCAATACTCATACGGAGGAGATACTTCAGCTCGTTTCTGCTTATAATGCACAGAAACAGAATATCCTGCTAGAATTGGGCTAAGAAAAGATATTTTTAGGATGTGCGCAGCTGGTTCTGTGGGCTATAAGTCACCCATTTATTCACACATTTTTGGACTGAAAAATTTTCTGCTTCCAATACTCATACGGAGGAGATACTTCAGCTCGTTTGTGCTTATAATGCACAGAAACAGAATATCCTGCTAGAATTGGGCTAAGAAAAGATATTTTTAGGATGTGCGTAGCTGGTTCTGTGGGCTATAAGTCACCCATTTATTCACACATTTTTGGACTTAAAAATTTTCTGCTTCCAATACTCATACGGAGGAGATACTTCAGCTCGTTTGTGCTTATAATGCACAGAAACAGAATATCCTGCTAGAATTGGGCTAAGAAAAGATTTTTTCAGGATGTGCGTAGCTGGTTCTGTGGGCTATAAGTCACCCATTTATTCACACATTTTTGGACTGAAAAATTTTCTGCTTCCAATACCCATACGGAGGAGATACTTCAGCTCCTTTGGGCTTATAACGCGCAGAAACAGAATATCCTGCTAGAATTGGGCTAAGAAAAGATTTTTTTAGGATGAGCGTAGCTGGTTCTGTGGGCTATAAGTCACCCATTTATTCACACATTTTTGGACTGAAAAATTTTCTGCTTCCAATACTCATACGGAGGAGATACTTCTTCTCGTTTGTGATTATAATGCACAGAAACAGAATATCCTGCTAGAATTGGGCTAAGAAAAGATATTTTAAGGATGTGCGTAGCTGGTTCTGTGGGCTATAAGTCACCCATTTATTCACACATTTTTGGACTGAAAAATTTTCTGCTTCCAATTCTCATACGGATAAGATACTTCTTCCCGTTTGTGCTTATAATGCACAGAAACAGAATATCCTGCTAGAATTGGGCTAAGAAAAGATTTTTTTAGGATGAGCGTAGCTGGTTCTGTGGGCTATAAGTCACCCATTTATTCACACATTTTTGGACTGAAAAATTTTCTGCTTCCAATTCTCATACGGATAAGATACTTCTTCTCGTTTGTGCTTATAACGCACAGAAACAGAATATCCATCCTTCTAGAATTGGGCTAAGAAAAGATATTTTTAGGATGTGCGTAGCTGGTTCTGTGGGCTATAAGTCACCCATTTATTCACACATTTTTGGACTGAAAAATTTTCTGCTTCCAATACTCATACGGAGGAGATACTTCAGCTCGTTTGTGCTTATAATGCACAGAAACAGAATATCCTGCTAGAATTGGGCTAAGAAAAGATTTTTTAGGATGTGCGTAGCTGGTCCTGTGGGCTATAAGTCACCGATTTATTCACACTTTTTTGGACTGAAAAATTTTCTGCTTCCAATACTCATACGGAGGAGATACTTCTTCTCGTTTGTGCTTATAATGCACAGAAACAGAATTTCCTGCTAGAATTGGGTTAAGAAAAGATTTTTTCAGGATGTGCGTAGCTGGTCCTGTGGGCTATAAGTCACCGATTTATTCACACTTTTTTGGACTGAAAAATTTTCTGCTTCCAATACTCATACGGAGGAGATACTTCAGCTCGTTTGTGCTTATAATGCACAGAAACAGAACATCCTGCTAGAATTGGGCTAAGAAAAGATATTTTTAGGATGTGCGTAGCTGGTTCTGTGGGCTATAAGTCACCCATTTATTCACACATTTTTGGACTGAAGAATTGTCTGCTTCCAATACTCATACGGAGGAGATACTTCAGCTCGTTTGTGCTTATAATGCACAGAAACAGAACATCCTGCTAGAATTGGGCTAAGAAAAGATTTTTTTAGGATGTGCGTAGCTGGTTCTGTGGGCTATAAGTCACACATTTAGTCACACATTTTTGGACTGAAGGATTGTCTGCTTCCAATACTCATACGGATAAGATACTTCTTCTCGTTTGTGCTTATAACGCACAGAAACAGAATATCCATCCTTCTAGAATTGGGCTAAGAAAAGATATTTTTAGGATGTGCGTAGCTGGTTCTGTGGGCTATAAGTCACCCATTTATTCACACATTTTTGGACTGAAAAATTTTCTGCTTCCAATACTCATACGGAGGAGATACTTCAGCTCGTTTCTGCTTATAATGCACAGAAACAGAACATCCTGCTAGAATTGGGCTAAGAAAAGATTTTTTTAGGATGTGCGTAGCTGGTTCTGTGGGCTATAAGTCACACATTTAGTCACACATTTTTGGACTGAAAAATTTTCTGCTTCCAATTCTCATACGGATAAGATACTTCTTCTCGTTTGTGCTTATAACGCACAGAAACAGAATATCCATCCTTCTAGAATTGGGCTAAGAAAAGATATTTTTAGGATGTGCGTAGCTGGTTCTGTGGGCTATAAGTCACCCATTTATTCACACATTTTTGGACTGAAAAATTTTCTGCTTCCAATACTCATACGGAGGAGATACTTCAGCTCGTTTGTGCTTATAATGCACAGAAACAGAATATCCTGCTAGATTTGGGCTAAGAAAAGGTATTTTAGGGATGTGCGTGGCTGGTCCTGTGGGCTATAGCCCACCCATTTATTCACACATTTTTGGACTGAAAAATTGTCTGCTTCCAATACTCATACGGAGGAGATACTTCAGCTCGTTTCTGCTTATAATGCACAGAAACAGAACATCCTGCTAGAATTGGGTTAAGAAAAGATTTTTTCAGGATGTGCGTAGCTGGTCCTGTGGGCTATAAGTCACCGATTTATTCACACTTTTTTGGACTGAAAAATTTTCTGCTTCAAATACCCATACGGAGGAGATACTTCAGCTCGTTTCTGCTTATAATGCACAGAAACAGAATATCCTGCTAGAATTGGGCTAAGAAAAGATGTTTTTAGGATGTGCGTAGCTGGTTCTGTGGGCTATAAGTCACCCATTTATTCACACATTTTTGGACTGAAAAATTTTCTGCTTCCAATACTCATACGGAGGAGATACTTCAGCTCGTTTCTGCTTATAATGCACAGAAACAGAATTTCCTGCTAGAATTGGGTTAAGAAAAGATTTTTTCAGGATGTGCGTAGCTGGTTCTGTGGGCTATAAGTCACCCATTTATTCACACATTTTTGGACTGAAAAATTTTCTGCTCCACTACTCATACGGAGGAGATACTTCAGCTCGTTTGTGCTTATAATGCACAGAAACGGAATATCCTGCTAGAATTGGGCTAAGAAAAGATATATTCAGGATGTGCGTAGCTGGTTCTGTGGGCTATAAGTCACCCATTTATTCACACATTTTTGGACTGAAAAATTTTCTGCTTCCAATACTCATACGGAGGAGATACTTGAGCTCGTTTGTGCTTATAATGCACAGAAACAGAATATCCTGCTAGAATTGGGCTAAGAAAAGATTTTTTCAGGATGTGCGTAGCTGGTTCTGTGGGCTATAAGTCACACATTTATTCACACATTTTTGGACTGAAAAATTTTCTGCTTCCAATACTCATACGGAGGAGATACTTCAGCTCGTTTCTGCTTATAATGCACAGAAACAGAATTTCCTGCTAGAATTGGGTTAAGAAAAGATTTTTTCAGGATGTGCGTAGCTGGTTCTGTGGGCTATAAGTCACCCATTTATTCACACATTTTTGGACTGAAAAATTTTCTGCTCCACTACTCATACGGAGGAGATACTTCAGCTCGTTTGTGCTTATAATGCACAGAAACGGAATATCCTGCTAGAATTGGGCTAAGAAAAGATATATTCAGGATGTGCGTAGCTGGTTCTGTGGGCTATAAGTCACCCATTTATTCACACATTTTTGGACTGAAAAATTTTCTGCTTCCAATACTCATACGGAGGAGATACTTCAGCTCGTTTCTGCTTATAATGCACAGAAACAGAATTTCCTGCTAGAATTGGGTTAAGAAAAGATTTTTTCAGGATGTGCGTAGCTGGTTCTGTGGGCTATAAGTCACCCATTTATTCACACATTTTTGGACTGAAAAATTTTCTGCTCCACTACTCATACGGAGGAGATACTTCAGCTCGTTTGTGCTTATAATGCACAGAAACGGAATATCCTGCTAGAATTGGGCTAAGAAAAGATATATTCAGGATGTGCGTAGCTGGTTCTGTGGGCTATAAGTCACCCATTTATTCACACATTTTTGGACTGAAAAATTTTCTGCTTCCAATACTCATACGGAGGAGATACTTCAGCTCGTTTCTGCTTATAATGCACAGAAACAGAATTTCCTGCTAGAATTGGGTTAAGAAAAGATTTTTTCAGGATGTGCGTAGCTGGTTCTGTGGGCTATAAGTCACCCATTTATTCACACATTTTTGGACTGAAAAATTTTCTGCTCCACTACTCATACGGAGGAGATACTTCAGCTCGTTTGTGCTTATAATGCACAGAAACGGAATATCCTGCTAGAATTGGGCTAAGAAAAGATATATTCAGGATGTGCGTAGCTGGTTCTGTGGGCTATAAGTCACCCATTTATTCACACATTTTTGGACTGAAAAATTTTCTGCTTCCAATACTCATACGGAGGAGATACTTGAGCTCGTTTGTGCTTATAATGCACAGAAACAGAATATCCTGCTAGAATTGGGCTAAGAAAAGATTTTTTAGGATGTGCGTAGCTGGTTCTGTGGGCTATAAGTCACCCATTTATTCACACATTTTTGGACTGAAAAATTTTCTGCTTCCAATACTCATACGGAGGAGATACTTCAGCTCGTTTCTGCTTATAATGCACAGAAACAGAATTTCCTGCTAGAATTGGGTTAAGAAAAGATTTTTTCAGGATGTGCGTAGCTGGTTCTGTGGGCTATAAGTCACCCATTTATTCACACATTTTTGGACTGAAAAATTTTCTGCTCCACTACTCATACGGAGGAGATACTTCAGCTCGTTTGTGCTTATAATGCACAGAAACGGAATATCCTGCTAGAATTGGGCTAAGAAAAGATATATTCAGGATGTGCGTAGCTGGTTCTGTGGGCTATAAGTCACCCATTTATTCACACATTTTTGGACTGAAAAATTTTCTGCTTCCAATACTCATACGGAGGAGATACTTCAGCTCGTTTCTGCTTATAATGCACAGAAACAGAATTTCCTGCTAGAATTGGGTTAAGAAAAGATTTTTTCAGGATGTGCGTAGCTGGTTCTGTGGGCTATAAGTCACCCATTTATTCACACATTTTTGGACTGAAAAATTTTCTGCTCCACTACTCATACGGAGGAGATACTTCAGCTCGTTTGTGCTTATAATGCACAGAAACGGAATATCCTGCTAGAATTGGGCTAAGAAAAGATATATTCAGGATGTGCGTAGCTGGTTCTGTGGGCTATAAGTCACCCATTTATTCACACATTTTTGGACTGAAAAATTTTCTGCTTCCAATACTCATACGGAGGAGATACTTGAGCTCGTTTGTGCTTATAATGCACAGAAACAGAATATCCTGCTAGAATTGGGCTAAGAAAAGATTTTTTAGGATGTGCGTAGCTGGTCCTGTGGGCTATAAGTCACCGATTTATTCACACTTTTTTGGACTGAAAAATTTTCTGCTTCCAATACTCATACGGAGGAGATACTTCTTCTCGTTTGTGCTTATAATGCACAGAAACAGAATTTCCTGCTAGAATTGGGTTAAGAAAAGATTTTTTCAGGATGTGCGTAGCTGGTCCTGTGGGCTATAAGTCACCGATTTATTCACACTTTTTTGGACTGAAAAATTTTCTGCTTCCAATACTCATACGGAGGAGATACTTCAGCTCGTTTGTGCTTATAATGCACAGAAACAGAACATCCTGCTAGAATTGGGCTAAGAAAAGATATTTTTAGGATGTGCGTAGCTGGTTCTGTGGGCTATAAGTCACCCATTTATTCACACATTTTTGGACTGAAGAATTGTCTGCTTCCAATACTCATACGGAGGAGATACTTCAGCTCGTTTGTGCTTATAATGCACAGAAACAGAACATCCTGCTAGAATTGGGCTAAGAAAAGATTTTTTTAGGATGTGCGTAGCTGGTTCTGTGGGCTATAAGTCACACATTTAGTCACACATTTTTGGACTGAAGGATTGTCTGCTTCCAATACTCATACGGATAAGATACTTCTTCTCGTTTGTGCTTATAACGCACAGAAACAGAATATCCATCCTTCTAGAATTGGGCTAAGAAAAGATATTTTTAGGATGTGCGTAGCTGGTTCTGTGGGCTATAAGTCACCCATTTATTCACACATTTTTGGACTGAAAAATTTTCTGCTTCCAATACTCATACGGAGGAGATACTTCAGCTCGTTTCTGCTTATAATGCACAGAAACAGAACATCCTGCTAGAATTGGGCTAAGAAAAGATTTTTTTAGGATGTGCGTAGCTGGTTCTGTGGGCTATAAGTCACACATTTAGTCACACATTTTTGGACTGAAAAATTTTCTGCTTCCAATTCTCATACGGATAAGATACTTCTTCTCGTTTGTGCTTATAACGCACAGAAACAGAATATCCATCCTTCTAGAATTGGGCTAAGAAAAGATATTTTTAGGATGTGCGTAGCTGGTTCTGTGGGCTATAAGTCACCCATTTATTCACACATTTTTGGACTGAAAAATTTTCTGCTTCCAATACTCATACGGAGGAGATACTTCAGCTCGTTTGTGCTTATAATGCACAGAAACAGAATATCCTGCTAGATTTGGGCTAAGAAAAGGTATTTTAGGGATGTGCGTGGCTGGTCCTGTGGGCTATAGCCCACCCATTTATTCACACATTTTTGGACTGAAAAATTGTCTGCTTCCAATACTCATACGGAGGAGATACTTCAGCTCGTTTCTGCTTATAATGCACAGAAACAGAACATCCTGCTAGAATTGGGTTAAGAAAAGATTTTTTCAGGATGTGCGTAGCTGGTCCTGTGGGCTATAAGTCACCGATTTATTCACACTTTTTTGGACTGAAAAATTTTCTGCTTCAAATACCCATACGGAGGAGATACTTCAGCTCGTTTCTGCTTATAATGCACAGAAACAGAATATCCTGCTAGAATTGGGCTAAGAAAAGATGTTTTTAGGATGTGCGTAGCTGGTTCTGTGGGCTATAAGTCACCCATTTATTCACACATTTTTGGACTGAAAAATTTTCTGCTTCCAATACTCATACGGAGGAGATACTTCAGCTCGTTTCTGCTTATAATGCACAGAAACAGAATTTCCTGCTAGAATTGGGTTAAGAAAAGATTTTTTCAGGATGTGCGTAGCTGGTTCTGTGGGCTATAAGTCACCCATTTATTCACACATTTTTGGACTGAAAAATTTTCTGCTCCACTACTCATACGGAGGAGATACTTCAGCTCGTTTGTGCTTATAATGCACAGAAACGGAATATCCTGCTAGAATTGGGCTAAGAAAAGATATATTCAGGATGTGCGTAGCTGGTTCTGTGGGCTATAAGTCACCCATTTATTCACACATTTTTGGACTGAAAAATTTTCTGCTTCCAATACTCATACGGAGGAGATACTTGAGCTCGTTTGTGCTTATAATGCACAGAAACAGAATATCCTGCTAGAATTGGGCTAAGAAAAGATTTTTTCAGGATGTGCGTAGCTGGTTCTGTGGGCTATAAGTCACACATTTATTCACACATTTTTGGACTGAAAAATTTTCTGCTTCCAATACTCATACGGAGGAGATACTTCAGCTCGTTTCTGCTTATAATGCACAGAAACAGAATTTCCTGCTAGAATTGGGTTAAGAAAAGATTTTTTCAGGATGTGCGTAGCTGGTTCTGTGGGCTATAAGTCACCCATTTATTCACACATTTTTGGACTGAAAAATTTTCTGCTCCACTACTCATACGGAGGAGATACTTCAGCTCGTTTGTGCTTATAATGCACAGAAACGGAATATCCTGCTAGAATTGGGCTAAGAAAAGATATATTCAGGATGTGCGTAGCTGGTTCTGTGGGCTATAAGTCACCCATTTATTCACACATTTTTGGACTGAAAAATTTTCTGCTTCCAATACTCATACGGAGGAGATACTTCAGCTCGTTTCTGCTTATAATGCACAGAAACAGAATTTCCTGCTAGAATTGGGTTAAGAAAAGATTTTTTCAGGATGTGCGTAGCTGGTTCTGTGGGCTATAAGTCACCCATTTATTCACACATTTTTGGACTGAAAAATTTTCTGCTCCACTACTCATACGGAGGAGATACTTCAGCTCGTTTGTGCTTATAATGCACAGAAACGGAATATCCTGCTAGAATTGGGCTAAGAAAAGATATATTCAGGATGTGCGTAGCTGGTTCTGTGGGCTATAAGTCACCCATTTATTCACACATTTTTGGACTGAAAAATTTTCTGCTTCCAATACTCATACGGAGGAGATACTTCAGCTCGTTTCTGCTTATAATGCACAGAAACAGAATTTCCTGCTAGAATTGGGTTAAGAAAAGATTTTTTCAGGATGTGCGTAGCTGGTTCTGTGGGCTATAAGTCACCCATTTATTCACACATTTTTGGACTGAAAAATTTTCTGCTCCACTACTCATACGGAGGAGATACTTCAGCTCGTTTGTGCTTATAATGCACAGAAACGGAATATCCTGCTAGAATTGGGCTAAGAAAAGATATATTCAGGATGTGCGTAGCTGGTTCTGTGGGCTATAAGTCACCCATTTATTCACACATTTTTGGACTGAAAAATTTTCTGCTTCCAATACTCATACGGAGGAGATACTTGAGCTCGTTTGTGCTTATAATGCACAGAAACAGAATATCCTGCTAGAATTGGGCTAAGAAAAGATTTTTTAGGATGTGCGTAGCTGGTTCTGTGGGCTATAAGTCACCCATTTATTCACACATTTTTGGACTGAAAAATTTTCTGCTTCCAATACTCATACGGAGGAGATACTTCAGCTCGTTTCTGCTTATAATGCACAGAAACAGAATTTCCTGCTAGAATTGGGTTAAGAAAAGATTTTTTCAGGATGTGCGTAGCTGGTTCTGTGGGCTATAAGTCACCCATTTATTCACACATTTTTGGACTGAAAAATTTTCTGCTCCACTACTCATACGGAGGAGATACTTCAGCTCGTTTGTGCTTATAATGCACAGAAACGGAATATCCTGCTAGAATTGGGCTAAGAAAAGATATATTCAGGATGTGCGTAGCTGGTTCTGTGGGCTATAAGTCACCCATTTATTCACACATTTTTGGACTGAAAAATTTTCTGCTTCCAATACTCATACGGAGGAGATACTTCAGCTCGTTTCTGCTTATAATGCACAGAAACAGAATTTCCTGCTAGAATTGGGTTAAGAAAAGATTTTTTCAGGATGTGCGTAGCTGGTTCTGTGGGCTATAAGTCACCCATTTATTCACACATTTTTGGACTGAAAAATTTTCTGCTCCACTACTCATACGGAGGAGATACTTCAGCTCGTTTGTGCTTATAATGCACAGAAACGGAATATCCTGCTAGAATTGGGCTAAGAAAAGATATATTCAGGATGTGCGTAGCTGGTTCTGTGGGCTATAAGTCACCCATTTATTCACACATTTTTGGACTGAAAAATTTTCTGCTTCCAATACTCATACGGAGGAGATACTTGAGCTCGTTTGTGCTTATAATGCACAGAAACAGAATATCCTGCTAGAATTGGGCTAAGAAAAGATTTTTTAGGATGTGCGTAGCTGGTCCTGTGGGCTATAAGTCACCGATTTATTCACACTTTTTTGGACTGAAAAATTTTCTGCTTCCAATACTCATACGGAGGAGATACTTCTTCTCGTTTGTGCTTATAATGCACAGAAACAGAATTTCCTGCTAGAATTGGGTTAAGAAAAGATTTTTTCAGGATGTGCGTAGCTGGTCCTGTGGGCTATAAGTCACCGATTTATTCACACTTTTTTGGACTGAAAAATTTTCTGCTTCCAATACTCATACGGAGGAGATACTTCAGCTCGTTTGTGCTTATAATGCACAGAAACAGAACATCCTGCTAGAATTGGGCTAAGAAAAGATATTTTTAGGATGTGCGTAGCTGGTTCTGTGGGCTATAAGTCACCCATTTATTCACACATTTTTGGACTGAAGAATTGTCTGCTTCCAATACTCATACGGAGGAGATACTTCAGCTCGTTTGTGCTTATAATGCACAGAAACAGAACATCCTGCTAGAATTGGGCTAAGAAAAGATTTTTTTAGGATGTGCGTAGCTGGTTCTGTGGGCTATAAGTCACACATTTAGTCACACATTTTTGGACTGAAGGATTGTCTGCTTCCAATACTCATACGGATAAGATACTTCTTCTCGTTTGTGCTTATAACGCACAGAAACAGAATATCCATCCTTCTAGAATTGGGCTAAGAAAAGATATTTTTAGGATGTGCGTAGCTGGTTCTGTGGGCTATAAGTCACCCATTTATTCACACATTTTTGGACTGAAAAATTTTCTGCTTCCAATACTCATACGGAGGAGATACTTCAGCTCGTTTCTGCTTATAATGCACAGAAACAGAACATCCTGCTAGAATTGGGCTAAGAAAAGATTTTTTTAGGATGTGCGTAGCTGGTTCTGTGGGCTATAAGTCACACATTTAGTCACACATTTTTGGACTGAAAAATTTTCTGCTTCCAATTCTCATACGGATAAGATACTTCTTCTCGTTTGTGCTTATAACGCACAGAAACAGAATATCCATCCTTCTAGAATTGGGCTAAGAAAAGATATTTTTAGGATGTGCGTAGCTGGTTCTGTGGGCTATAAGTCACCCATTTATTCACACATTTTTGGACTGAAAAATTTTCTGCTTCCAATACTCATACGGAGGAGATACTTCAGCTCGTTTGTGCTTATAATGCACAGAAACAGAATATCCTGCTAGATTTGGGCTAAGAAAAGGTATTTTAGGGATGTGCGTGGCTGGTCCTGTGGGCTATAGCCCACCCATTTATTCACACATTTTTGGACTGAAAAATTGTCTGCTTCCAATACTCATACGGAGGAGATACTTCAGCTCGTTTCTGCTTATAATGCACAGAAACAGAACATCCTGCTAGAATTGGGTTAAGAAAAGATTTTTTCAGGATGTGCGTAGCTGGTCCTGTGGGCTATAAGTCACCGATTTATTCACACTTTTTTGGACTGAAAAATTTTCTGCTTCAAATACCCATACGGAGGAGATACTTCAGCTCGTTTCTGCTTATAATGCACAGAAACAGAATATCCTGCTAGAATTGGGCTAAGAAAAGATGTTTTTAGGATGTGCGTAGCTGGTTCTGTGGGCTATAAGTCACCCATTTATTCACACATTTTTGGACTGAAAAATTTTCTGCTTCCAATACTCATACGGAGGAGATACTTCAGCTCGTTTCTGCTTATAATGCACAGAAACAGAATATCCTGCTAGAATTGGGCTAAGAAAAGATGTTTTTAGGATGTGCGTAGCTGGTTCTGTGGGCTATAAGTCACCCATTTATTCACACATTTTTGGACTGAAAAATTTTCTGCTTCCAATACTCATACGGAGGAGATACTTCAGCTCGTTTCTGCTTATAATGCACAGAAACAGAATTTCCTGCTAGAATTGGGTTAAGAAAAGATTTTTTCAGGATGTGCGTAGCTGGTTCTGTGGGCTATAAGTCACCCATTTATTCACACATTTTTGGACTGAAAAATTTTCTGCTCCACTACTCATACGGAGGAGATACTTCAGCTCGTTTGTGCTTATAATGCACAGAAACGGAATATCCTGCTAGAATTGGGCTAAGAAAAGATATATTCAGGATGTGCGTAGCTGGTTCTGTGGGCTATAAGTCACCCATTTATTCACACATTTTTGGACTGAAAAATTTTCTGCTTCCAATACTCATACGGAGGAGATACTTGAGCTCGTTTGTGCTTATAATGCACAGAAACAGAATATTCTGTTAGAATTGTGCTCGGAAAAGATTTTCTTAGGATGTGCGTAGCTGGTTCTGTGGGCTATAAGTCACCCATTTATTCACACTTTTTTGGACTGAAGAATTGTCTGCTTCCAATACTCATACGGAGGAGATACTTCAGCTCGTTTGTGCTTATAATGCACAGAAACAGAACATCCTGCTAGAATTGGGCTAAGAAAAGATATTTTTAGGATGTGCGTAGCTGGTTCTGTGGGCTATAAGTCACCCATTTATTCACACATTTTTGGACTGAAGAATTGTCTGCTTCCAATACTCATACGGAGGAGATACTTCAGCTCGTTTGTGCTTATAATGCACAGAAACAGAACATCCTGCTAGAATTGGGCTAAGAAAAGATATATTCAGGATGTGCGTAGCTGGTTCTGTGGGCTATAAGTCACCCATTTATTCACACATTTTTGGACTGAAAAATTTTCTGCTTCCAATACTCATACGGAGGAGATACTTGAGCTCGTTTGTGCTTATAATGCACAGAAACAGAATATTCTGTTAGAATTGTGCTCGGAAAAGATTTTCTTAGGATGTGCGTAGCTGGTTCTGTGGGCTATAAGTCACCCATTTATTCACACTTTTTTGGACTGAAGAATTGTCTGCTTCCAATACTCATACGGAGGAGATACTTCAGCTCGTTTGTGCTTATAATGCACAGAAACAGAACATCCTGCTAGAATTGGGCTAAGAAAAGATATTTTTAGGATGTGCGTAGCTGGTTCTGTGGGCTATAAGTCACCCATTTATTCACACATTTTTGGACTGAAAAATTTTCTGCTTCCAATACTCATACGGAGGAGATACTTCAGCTCGTTTGTGCTTACAATGCACAGAAACAGAATATCCTGCTAGAATTGGGCTAAGAAAAGATATTTTTAGGATGTGCGTAGCTGGTTCTGTGGGCTATAAGTCACCCATTTATTCACACATTTTTGGACTGAAGAATTGTCTGCTTCCAATACTCATACGGAGGAGATACTTCTTCTCGTTTGTGCTTATAATGCACAGAAACAGAACATCCTGCTAGAATTGGGCTAAGAAAAGATATTTTTAGGATGTGCGTAGCTGGTTCTGTGGGCTATAAGTCACCCATTTATTCACACATTTTTGGACTGAAGAATTGTCTGCTTCCAATACTCATACGGAGGAGATACTTCAGCTCGTTTGTGCTTATAATGCACAGAAACAGAACATCCTGCTAGAATTGGGCTAAGAAAAGATATTTTTAGGATGTGCGTAGCTGGTTCTGTGGGCTATAAGTCACCCATTTATTCACACATTTTTGGACTGAAGAATTGTCTGCTTCCAATACTCATACGGAGGAGATACTTCAGCTCGTTTGTGCTTATAATGCACAGAAACAGAATATCCTGCTAGAATTGGGCTAAGAAAAGATTTTTTTAGGATGTGCGTAGCTGGTTCTGTGGGCTATAAGTCACACATTTAGTCACACATTTTTGGACTGAAAAATTTTCTGCTTCCAATACTCATACGGATAAGATGCTTCTTCTCGTTTGTGATTATAACGCACAGAAACAGAATATCCTGCTAGAATTGGGCTAAGAAAAGATATTTTTAGGATGTGCGTAGCTGGTTCTGTGGGCTATAAGTCACCCATTTATTCACACATTTTTGGACTGAAGAATTGTCTGCTTCCAATACTCATACGGAGGAGATACTTCAGCTCGTTTGTGCTTATAATGCACAGAAACAGAATATCCTGCTAGATTTGGGCTAAGAAAAGGTATTTTAGGGATGTGCGTGGCTGGTCCTGTGGGCTATAGCCCACCCATTTATTCACACATTTTTGGACTGAAGAATTGTCTGCTTCCAATACTCATACGGAGGAGATACTTCAGCTCGTTTGTGCTTATAATGCACAGAAACAGAATATCCTGCTAGAATTGGGCTAAGAAAAGATTTTTTTAGGATGTGCGTAGCTGGTTCTGTGGGCTATAAGTCACCCATTTATTCACACTTTTTTGGACTGAAAAATTTTCTGCTTCCAATACTCATACGGATAAGATGCTTCTTCTCGTTTGTGCTTATAACGCACAGAAACAGAATATCCTGCTAGAATTGGGCTAAGAAAAGATATTTTTAGGATGTGCGTAGCTGGTTCTGTGGGCTATAAGTCACCCATTTATTCACACATTTTTGGACTGAAGAATTGTCTGCTTCCAATACTCATACGGAGGAGATACTTCAGATCGTTTGTGCTTATAATGCACAGAAACAGAATATCCTGCTAGATTTGGGCTAAGAAAAGGTATTTTAGGGATGTGCGTGGCTGGTCCTGTGGGTTATAGCCCACCCATTTATTCACACATTTTTGGACTGAAGAATTGTCTGCTTCCAATACTCATACGGAGGAGATACTTCAGCTCGTTTGTGCTTATAATGCACAGAAACAGAACATCCTGCTAGAATTGGGCTAAAAAAAGATATTTTTAGGATGTGCGTAGCTGGTTCTGTGGGCTATAAGTCACCCATTTATTCACATATTTTTGGACTGAAGAATTGTCTGCTTCCAATACTCATACGGAGGAGATACTTCAGCGCGTTTGTCCCTATAACGCACAGAAACAGAATATCCTGCTAGAATTGGGCTACGAAAAGATATTTTTAGGATGTGCGTAGCTGGTTCTGTGGGCTATAAGTCACCCATTTATTCACACATTTTTGGACTGAAGAATTGTCTGCTTCCAATACTCATACGGAGGAGATACTTCAGCTCGTTTGTGCTTATAATGCACAGAAACAGAATATCCTGCTAGAATTGGGCTAAGAAAAGATATTTTTAGGATGTGCGTAGCTGGTTCTGTGGGCTATAAGTCACCCATAGTCACCCATTTATTCACACATTTTCGGACTGAAAAATTTTATGCTTCCAATACTCATACGGAGGAGATACTTCAGCTCGTTTGTGCTTATAATGCACAGAAACAGAACATCCTGCTAGAATTGGGCTAAGAAAAGATATTTTTAGGATGTGCGTAGCTGGTCCTGTGGGCTATAGCCCACCCATTTATTCACACATTTTTGGACTGAAAAATTTTCTGCTTCCAATACTCATACGGAATAGATACTTCAGCTCGTTTATGCTTATAATGCACAGAAACAGAATATTATTCTAGATTTGGGCTAAGAAAAGGTATTTTAGGGATGTGCGTGGCTGGTCCTGTGGGCTATAGCCCACCCATTTATTCACACATTTTTGGACTGAAAAATTTTCTGCTTCCGGTGCTCATACGGAGAAGATACTTCAGCTCGTTTGTGCTTATAATGCACAGAAACAGAATGTCCTGCTAGATTTGGGCTAAGAAAAGGTATTTTAGGGATGTGCGTGGCTGGTCCTGTGGGCTATAGCCCACCCATTTATTCACACATTTTTGGACTGAAAAATTTTCTGCTTCCGGTACTCATACGGAGAAGATACTTCAGCTCGTGTGTGCTTATAATGCACAGAAACAGAATATTATTCTAGATTTGGGCTAAGAAAAGGTATTTTAGGGATGTGCGTGGCTGGTCCTGTGGGCTATAGCCATCCCCATTTATTCACACATTTTTGGACTGAAAAATTTTCTGCTTCCAATACTCATACGGAATAGATACTTCAGCTCGTTTGTGATTATAATGCACAGAAACAGAATATCCTGCTAGAATTGGGCTAAGAAAAGATTTTTTTAGGATGTGCGTGGCTGGTCCTGTGGGCTATAGCCCACCCATTTATTCACACATTTTTGGACTGAAAAATTTTCTGCTTCCAATACTCATACGGAATAGATACTTCAGCTCGTTTGTGATTATAATGCACAGAAACAGAATATACTGCTAGAATTGGGCTAAAAAAAGATAATTTTAGGATGTGCGTGGCTGGTCCTGTGGGCTGTAGCCCATCCATTTATTCACACATTTTTGGACTGAAAAATTTTCTGCTTCCAATACTCATACGGAATAGATACTTCAGCTCGTTTGTGCTTATAATGCACAGAAATAGAATATCCTGCTAGATTTGGGCTAAAAAAAGATATTTTTAGGATGTGCGTGGCTGGTCCTGTGGGCTATAGCCCACCCATTTATTCACACATTTTTGGACTGAAAAATTTTCTGCTTCCAATACTCATACGGAGGAGATCCTTCAGCTCGTTTGTGCTTATAATGCACAGAAACAGAATATCCTGCTAGATTTGGGCTAAGAAAAGGTATTTTAGGGATGTGCGTGGCTGGGCCTGTGGGCTATAGCCCACCCATTTACTCACACATTTTTGGACTGAAAAATTGTCTGCTTCCAATACTCATACGGAGGAGATACTTCAGCTCCTTTGTGATTATAATGCACAGAAACAGAATATTATTCTAGATTTGGGCTAAGAAAAGGTATTTTAGGGATGTGCGTGGCTGGTCCTGTGGGCTATAGCCCACCCATTTATTCACACATTCTTGGACTGAAAAATTTTCTGCTTCCGGTACTCATACGGAGAAGATACTTCAGCTCGTTTGTGCTTATAATGCACAGAAACAGAATATTATTCTAGATTTGGGCTAAGAAAAGGTATTTTAGGGATGTGCGTGGCTGGTCCTGTGGGCTATAGCCCACCCATTTATTCACACATTTTTGGACTGAAAAATTTTCTGCTTCCAATACTCATACGGAGGAGATACTTCAGCTCGTTTGTGCTTATAATGCACAGAAATAGAACATCCTGCTAGAATTGGGCTAAGAAAAGATATTTTTAGGATGTGCGTGGCTGGTCCTGTGGGCTATAGCCCACCCATTTATTCACACATTTTTGGACTGAAAAATTTTCTGCTTCCGATACTCATACGGAGAAGATACTTCAGCTCGTTTGTGATTATAATGCACAGAAACAGAATATCCTGCTAGAATTGTGCTAAGAAAAGATATTTTTAGGATGTGCGTGGCTGGTCCTGTGGGCTATAGCCCACCCATTTATTCACACATTTTTGGACTGAAAAATTTTCTGCTTCCAATACTCATACGGAGGAGATACTTCAGCTCGTTTGTGCTTATAATGCACAGAAATAGAACATCCTGCTAGATTTGGGCTAAGAAAAGGTATTTTAGGGATGTGCGTGGCTGGGCCTGTGGGCTATAGCCCACCCATTTACTCCCACATTTTTGGACTGAAAAATTGTCTGCTTCCAATACTCATACGGAGGAGATACTTCAGCTCCTTTGTGCTTATAATGCACAGAAACAGAATATCATGCTAGAATTGGGCTAAGAAAAGATATTTTAGGGATGTGCGTGGCTGGTCCTGTGGGCTATAGCCCACCCATTTATTCACACATTTTTGGACTGAAAAATTTTCTGCTTCCAATACTCATACGGAGGAGATACTTCAGCTCGTTTGTGCTTATAATGCACAGAAATAGAACATCCTGCTAGATTTGGGCTAAGAAAAGGTATTTTAGGGATGTGCGTGGCTGGTCCTGTGGGCTATAGCCCACCCATTTATTCACACATTTTTGGACTGAAAAATTTTCTGCTTCCAATACTCATACGGAGGAGATACTTCAGCTCGTTTGTGCTTATAATGCACAGAAACAGAATATCCTGCTAGATTTGGGCTAAGAAAAGGTATTTTAGGGATGTGCGTGGCTGGTCCTGTGGGCTATAGCCCACCCATTTATTCACACATTTTTGGACTGAAAAATTTTCTGCTTCCAATACTCATACGGAGGAGATACTTCAGCTCGTTTGTGCTTATAATGCACAGAAATAGAATATCCTGCTAGATTTGGGCTAAGAAAAGGTATTTTAGGGATGTGCGTGGCTGGTCCTGTGGGCTATAGCCCACCCATTTATTCACACATTTTTGGACTGAAAAATTTTTTGCTTCCGATACTCATACGGAGAAGATACTTCAGCTCGTTTGTGCTTATAGTGCACAGAAACAGAATATCCTGCTAGATTTGGGCTAAGAAAAGGTATTTTAGGGATGTGCGTGGCTGGTCCTGTGGGCTATAGCCCACCCATTTATTCACACATTTTTGGACTGAAAAATTTTCTGCTTCCAATACTCATACGGAGAAGATACTTCAGCTCGTTTGTGCTTATAATGCACAGAAACAGAATATCCTGCTAGATTTGGGCTAAGAAAAGGTATTTTAGGGATGTGCGTGGCTGGTCCTGTGGGCTATAGCCCACCCATTTATTCACACATTTTTGGACTGAAAAATTTTCTGCTTCCGATACTCATACGGAGAAGATACTTCAGCTCGTTTGTGCTTATAATGCACAGAAACAGAATATCCTGCTAGATTTGGGCTAAGAAAAGGTATTTCAGGGATGTGCGTGGCTGGTCCTGTGGGCTATAGCCCACCCATTTATTTACACATTTTTGGACTGAAAAATTTTCTGCTTCGGATACTCATACGGAGAAGATACTTCAGCTCGTTTGTGCTTATAATGCACAGAAACAGAATATCCTGCTAGATTTGGGCTAAGAAAAGGTATTTTAGGGATGTGCGTGGCTGGTCCTGTGGGCTATAGCCCACCCATTTATTCACACATTTTTGGACTGAAAAATTTTCTGCTTCCAATACTCATACGGAGGAGATACTTCAGCTCCTTTGTGCTTATAATGCACAGAAACAGAATATCATGCTAGAATTGGGCTAAAAAAAGATATTTTTAGGATGTGCGTGGCTGGTCCTGTGGGCTATAGCCCACCCATTTATTCACACAATTTTGGACTGAAAAATTTTCTGCTTCCGATACTCATACGGAGAAGATACTTCAGCTCGTTTGTGCTTATAATGCACAGAAACAGAATATTATTCTAGATTTGGGCTAAGAAAAGGTATTTTAGGGATGTGCGTGGCTGGTCCTGTGGGCTATAGCCCACCCATTTATTCACACATTCTTGGACTGAAAAATTTTCTGCTTCCGGTACTCATACGGAGAAGATACTTCAGCTCGTTTGTGCTTATAATGCACAGAAACAGAATATTATTCTAGATTTGGGCTAAGAAAAGGTATTTTAGGGATGTGCGTGGCTGGTCCTGTGGGCTATAGCCCACCCATTTATTCACACATTTTTGGACTGAAAAATTTTCTGCTTCCGGTACTCATACGGAGAAGATACTTCAGCTCGTTTGTGCTTATAATGCACAGAAACAGAATATTATTCTAGATTTGGGCTAAGAAAAGGTATTTTAGGGATGTGCGTGGCTGGTCCTGTGGGCTATAGCCCACCCATTTATTCACACATTCTTGGACTGAAAAATTTTCTGCTTCCGGTACTCATACGGAGAAGATACTTCAGCTCGTTTGTGCTTATAATGCACAGAAACAGAATATTATTCTAGATTTGGGCTAAGAAAAGGTATTTTAGGGATGTGCGTGGCTGGTCCTGTGGGCTATAGCCCACCCATTTATTCACACATTTTTGGACTGAAAAATTTTCTGCTTCCAATACTCATACGGAGGAGATACTTCAGCTCGTTTGTGCTTATAATGCACAGAAATAGAACATCCTGCTAGAATTGGGCTAAGAAAAGATATTTTTAGGATGTGCGTGGCTGGTCCTGTGGGCTATAGCCCACCCATTTATTCACACATTTTTGGACTGAAAAATTTTCTGCTTCCGATACTCATACGGAGAAGATACTTCAGCTCGTTTGTGATTATAATGCACAGAAACAGAATATCCTGCTAGAATTGTGCTAAGAAAAGATATTTTTAGGATGTGCGTGGCTGGTCCTGTGGGCTATAGCCCACCCATTTATTCACACATTTTTGGACTGAAAAATTTTCTGCTTCCAATACTCATACGGAGGAGATACTTCAGCTCGTTTGTGCTTATAATGCACAGAAATAGAACATCCTGCTAGATTTGGGCTAAGAAAAGGTATTTTAGGGATGTGCGTGGCTGGGCCTGTGGGCTATAGCCCACCCATTTACTCCCACATTTTTGGACTGAAAAATTGTCTGCTTCCAATACTCATACGGAGGAGATACTTCAGGTCCTTTGTGCTTATAATGCACAGAAACAGAATATCATGCTAGAATTGGGCTAAGAAAAGATATTTTAGGGATGTGCGTGGCTGGTCCTGTGGGCTATAGCCCACCCATTTATTCACACATTTTTGGACTGAAAAATTTTCTGCTTCCAATACTCATACGGAGGAGATACTTCAGCTCGTTTGTGCTTATAATGCACAGAAATAGAACATCCTGCTAGATTTGGGCTAAGAAAAGGTATTTTAGGGATGTGCGTGGCTGGTCCTGTGGGCTATAGCCCACCCATTTATTCACACATTTTTGGACTGAAAAATTTTCTGCTTCCAATACTCATACGGAGGAGATACTTCAGCTCGTTTGTGCTTATAATGCACAGAAACAGAATATCCTGCTAGATTTGGGCTAAGAAAAGGTATTTTAGGGATGTGCGTGGCTGGTCCTGTGGGCTATAGCCCACCCATTTATTCACACATTTTTGGACTGAAAAATTTTCTGCTTCCAATACTCATACGGAGGAGATACTTCAGCTCGTTTGTGCTTATAATGCACAGAAATAGAATATCCTGCTAGATTTGGGCTAAGAAAAGGTATTTTAGGGATGTGCGTGGCTGGTCCTGTGGGCTATAGCCCACCCATTTATTCACACATTTTTGGACTGAAAAATGTTCTGCTTCCGATACTCATACGGAGAAGATACTTCAGCTCGTTTGTGCTTATAGTGCACAGAAACAGAATATCCTGCTAGATTTGGGCTAAGAAAAGGTATTTTAGGGATGTGCGTGGCTGGTCCTGTGGGCTATAGCCCACCCATTTATTCACACATTTTTGGACTGAAAAATTTTCTGCTTCCAATACTCATACGGAGAAGATACTTCAGCTCGTTTGTGCTTATAATGCACAGAAACAGAATATCCTGCTAGATTTGGGCTAAGAAAAGGTATTTTAGGGATGTGCGTGGCTGGTCCTGTGGGCTATAGCCCACCCATTTATTCACACATTTTTGGACTGAAAAATTTTCTGCTTCCGATACTCATACGGAGAAGATACTTCAGCTCGTTTGTGCTTATAATGCACAGAAACAGAATATCCTGCTAGATTTGGGCTAAGAAAAGGTATTTTAGGGATGTGCGTGGCTGGTCCTGTGGGCTATAGCCCACCCATTTATTTACACATTTTTGGACTGAAAAATTTTCTGCTTCGGATACTCATACGGAGAAGATACTTCAGCTCGTTTGTGCTTATAATGCACAGAAACAGAATATCCTGCTAGATTTGGGCTAAGAAAAGGTATTTTAGGGATGTGCGTGGCTGGGCCTGTGGGCTATAGCCCACCCATTTACTTACACATTTTTGGACTGAAAAATTTTCTGCTTCCAATACTCATACGGAGGAGATACTTCAGCTCCTTTGTGCTTATAATGCACAGAAACAGAATATCATGCTAGAATTGGGCTAAAAAAAGATATTTTTAGGATGTGCGTGGCTGGTCCTGTGGGCTATAGCCCACCCATTTATTCACACAATTTTGGACTGAAAAATTTTCTGCTTCCGATACTCATACGGAGAAGATACTTCAGCTCGTTTGTGCTTATAATGCACAGAAACAGAATATTATTCTAGATTTGGGCTAAGAAAAGGTATTTTAGGGATGTGCGTGGCTGGTCCTGTGGGCTATAGCCCACCCATTTATTCACACATTCTTGGACTGAAAAATTGTCTGCTTCCAATACTCATACGGAGGAGATACTTCAGCTCCTTTGTGCTTATAATGCACAGAAACAGAATATCATGCTAGAATTGGGCTAAGAAAAGATATTTTAGGGATGTGCGTGGCTGGTCCTGTGGGCTATAGCCCACCCATTTATTCACACATTTTTGGACTGAAAAATTTTCTGCTTCCGGTACTCATACGGAGAAGATACTTCAGCTCGTTTGTGCTTATAATGCACAGAAACAGAATATTATTCTAGATTTGGGCTAAGAAAAGGTATTTTAGGGATGTGCGTGGCTGGTCCTGTGGGCTATAGCCCACCCATTTATTCACACATTCTTGGACTGAAAAATTTTCTGCTTCCGGTACTCATACGGAGAAGATACTTCAGCTCGTTTGTGCTTATAATGCACAGAAACAGAATATTATTCTAGATTTGGGCTAAGAAAAGGTATTTTAGGGATGTGCGTGGCTGGTCCTGTGGGCTATAGCCCACCCATTTATTCACACATTTTTGGACTTAAAAATTTTCTGCTTCCGATACTCATACGGAGAAGATACTTCAGCTCGTTTGTGATTATAATGCACAGAAACAGAATATCCTGCTAGAATTGTGCTAAGAAAAGATATTTTTAGGATGTGCGTGGCTGGTCCTGTGGGCTATAGCCCACCCATTTATTCACACATTTTTGGACTGAAAAATTTTCTGCTTCCAATACTCATACGGAGGAGATACTTCAGCTCGTTTGTGCTTATAATGCACAGAAATAGAACATCCTGCTAGATTTGGGCTAAGAAAAGGTATTTTAGGGATGTGCGTGGCTGGGCCTGTGGGCTATAGCCCACCCATTTACTCCCACATTTTTGGACTGAAAAATTGTCTGCTTCCAATACTCATACGGAGGAGATACTTCAGCTCCTTTGTGCTTATAATGCACAGAAACAGAATATCATGCTAGAATTGGGCTAAGAAAAGATATTTTAGGGATGTGCGTGGCTGGTCCTGTGGGCTATAGCCCACCCATTTATTCACACATTTTTGGACTGAAAAATTTTCTGCTTCCAATACTCATACGGAGGAGATACTTCAGCTCGTTTGTGCTTATAATGCACAGAAACAGAATATCCTGCTAGATTTGGGCTAAGAAAAGGTATTTTAGGGATGTGCGTGGCTGGTCCTGTGGGCTATAGCCCACCCATTTATTCACACATTTTTGGACTGAAAAATTTTCTGCTTCCAATACTCATACGGAGGAGATACTTCAGCTCGTTTGTGCTTATAATGCACAGAAATAGAATATCCTGCTAGATTTGGGCTAAGAAAAGGTATTTTAGGGATGTGCGTGGCTGGTCCTGTGGGCTATAGCCCACCCATTTATTCACACATTTTTGGACTGAAAAATTTTCTGCTTCCGATACTCATACGGAGAAGATACTTCAGCTCGTTTGTGCTTATAGTGCACAGAAACAGAATATCCTGCTAGATTTGGGCTAAGAAAAGGTATTTTAGGGATGTGCGTGGCTGGTCCTGTGGGCTATAGCCCACCCATTTATTCACACATTTTTGGACTGAAAAATTTTCTGCTTCCAATACTCATACGGAGAAGATACTTCAGCTCGTTTGTGCTTATAATGCACAGAAACAGAATATCCTGCTAGATTTGGGCTAAGAAAAGGTATTTTAGGGATGTGCGTGGCTGGTCCTGTGGGCTATAGCCCACCCATTTATTCACACATTTTTGGACTGAAAAATTTTCTGCTTCCGATACTCATACGGAGAAGATACTTCAGCTCGTTTGTGCTTATAATGCAAAGAAACAGAATATCCTGCTAGATTTGGGCTAAGAAAAGGTATTTTAGGGATGTGCGTGGCTGGTCCTGTGGGCTATAGCCCACCCATTTATTTACACATTTTTGGACTGAAAAATTTTCTGCTTCGGATACTCATACGGAGAAGATACTTCAGCTCGTTTGTGCTTATAATGCACAGAAACAGAATATCCTGCTAGATTTGGGCTAAGAAAAGGTATTTTAGGGATGTGCGTGGCTGGGCCTGTGGGCTATAGCCCACCCATTTACTCCCACATTTTTGGACTGAAAAATTTTCTGCTTCCAATACTCATACGGAGGAGATACTTCAGCTCCTTTGTGCTTATAATGCACAGAAACAGAATATCATGCTAGATTTGGGCTAAGAAAAGGTATTTTAGGGATGTGCGTGGCTGGTCCTGTGGGCTATAGCCCACCCATTTATTCACACATTTTTGGACTGAAAAATTTTCTGCTTCCAATACTCATACGGAGGAGATACTTCAGCTCGTTTGTGCTTATAATGCACAGAAACAGAATATCCTGCTAGATTTGGGCTAAGAAAAGGTATTTTAGGGATGTGCGTGGCTGGTCCTGTGGGCTATAGCCCACCCATTTATTCACACATTTTTGGACTGAAAAATTTTCTGCTTCCGATACTCATACGGAGAAGATACTTCAGCTCGTTTGTGCTTATAATGCAAAGAAACAGAATATCCTGCTAGATTTGGGCTAAGAAAAGGTATTTTAGGGATGTGCGTGGCTGGTCCTGTGGGCTATAGCCCACCCATTTATTTACACATTTTTGGACTGAAAAATTTTCTGCTTCGGATACTCATACGGAGAAGATACTTCAGCTCGTTTGTGCTTATAATGCACAGAAACAGAATATCCTGCTAGATTTGGGCTAAGAAAAGGTATTTTAGGGATGTGCGTGGCTGGGCCTGTGGGCTATAGCCCACCCATTTACTCCCACATTTTTGGACTGAAAAATTTTCTGCTTCCAATACTCATACGGAGGAGATACTTCAGCTCCTTTGTGCTTATAATGCACAGAAACAGAATATCATGCTAGAATTGGGCTAAAAAAAGATATTTTTAGGATGTGCGTGGCTGGTCCTGTGGGCTATAGCCCACCCATTTATTCACACAATTTTGGACTGAAAAATTTTCTGCTTCCGATACTCATACGGAGAAGATACTTCAGCTCGTTTGTGATTATAATGCACAGAAACAGAATATCCTGCTAGAATTGGGCTAAAAAAAGATATTTTTAGGATGTGCGTGGCTGGTCCTGTGGGCTATAGCCCACCCATTTATTCACACATTTTTGGACTGAAAAATTTTCTGCTTCCAATACTCATACGGAGAAGATACTTCAGCTCGTTTGTGCTTATAATGCACAGAAACAGAATATCCTGCTAGATTTGGGCTAAGAAAAGGTATTTTAGGGATGTGCGTGGCTGGTCCTGTGGGCTATAGCCCACCCATTTATTCACACATTCTTGGACTGAAAAATTTTCTGCTTCCAATACTCATACGGAGGAGATACTTCAGCTCGTTTGTGCTTATAATGCACAGAAACAGAATATCATGCTAGAATTGGGCTAAGAAAAGATATTTTAGGGATGTGCGTGGCTGGTCCTGTGGGCTATAGCCCACCCATTTATTCACACATTTTTGGACTGAAAAATTTTCTGCTTCCGGTACTCATACGGAGAAGATACTTCAGCTCGTTTGTGCTTATAATGCACAGAAACAGAATATTATTCTAGATTTGGGCTAAGAAAAGGTATTTTAGGGATGTGCGTGGCTGGTCCTGTGGGCTATAGCCCACCCATTTATTCACACATTCTTGGACTGAAAAATTTTCTGCTTCCGGTACTCATACGGAGAAGATACTTCAGCTCGTTTGTGCTTATAATGCACAGAAACAGAATATTATTCTAGATTTGGGCTAAGAAAAGGTATTTTAGGGATGTGCGTGGCTGGTCCTGTGGGCTATAGCCCACCCATTTATTCACACATTTTTGGACTTAAAAATTTTCTGCTTCCGATACTCATACGGAGAAGATACTTCAGCTCGTTTGTGATTATAATGCACAGAAACAGAATATCCTGCTAGAATTGTGCTAAGAAAAGATATTTTTAGGATGTGCGTGGCTGGTCCTGTGGGCTATAGCCCACCCATTTATTCACACATTTTTGGACTGAAAAATTTTCTGCTTCCAATACTCATACGGAGGAGATACTTCAGCTCGTTTGTGCTTATAATGCACAGAAATAGAACATCCTGCTAGATTTGGGCTAAGAAAAGGTATTTTAGGGATGTGCGTGGCTGGGCCTGTGGGCTATAGCCCACCCATTTACTCCCACATTTTTGGACTGAAAAATTGTCTGCTTCCAATACTCATACGGAGGAGATACTTCAGCTCCTTTGTGCTTATAATGCACAGAAACAGAATATCATGCTAGAATTGGGCTAAGAAAAGATATTTTAGGGATGTGCGTGGCTGGTCCTGTGGGCTATAGCCCACCCATTTATTCACACATTTTTGGACTGAAAAATTTTCTGCTTCCAATACTCATACGGAGGAGATACTTCAGCTCGTTTGTGCTTATAATGCACAGAAACAGAATATCCTGCTAGATTTGGGCTAAGAAAAGGTATTTTAGGGATGTGCGTGGCTGGTCCTGTGGGCTATAGCCCACCCATTTATTCACACATTTTTGGACTGAAAAATTTTCTGCTTCCAATACTCATACGGAGGAGATACTTCAGCTCGTTTGTGCTTATAATGCACAGAAATAGAATATCCTGCTAGATTTGGGCTAAGAAAAGGTATTTTAGGGATGTGCGTGGCTGGTCCTGTGGGCTATAGCCCACCCATTTATTCACACATTTTTGGACTGAAAAATTTTCTGCTTCCGATACTCATACGGAGAAGATACTTCAGCTCGTTTGTGCTTATAGTGCACAGAAACAGAATATCCTGCTAGATTTGGGCTAAGAAAAGGTATTTTAGGGATGTGCGTGGCTGGTCCTGTGGGCTATAGCCCACCCATTTATTCACACATTTTTGGACTGAAAAATTTTCTGCTTCCAATACTCATACGGAGAAGATACTTCAGCTCGTTTGTGCTTATAATGCACAGAAACAGAATATCCTGCTAGATTTGGGCTAAGAAAAGGTATTTTAGGGATGTGCGTGGCTGGTCCTGTGGGCTATAGCCCACCCATTTATTCACACATTTTTGGACTGAAAAATTTTCTGCTTCCGATACTCATACGGAGAAGATACTTCAGCTCGTTTGTGCTTATAATGCACAGAAACAGAATATCCTGCTAGATTTGGGCTAAGAAAAGGTATTTTAGGGATGTGCGTGGCTGGTCCTGTGGGCTATAGCCCACCCATTTATTTACACATTTTTGGACTGAAAAATTTTCTGCTTCGGATACTCATACGGAGAAGATACTTCAGCTCGTTTGTGCTTATAATGCACAGAAACAGAATATCCTGCTAGATTTGGGCTAAGAAAAGGTATTTTAGGGATGTGCGTGGCTGGGCCTGTGGGCTATAGCCCACCCATTTACTCCCACATTTTTGGACTGAAAAATTTTCTGCTTCCAATACTCATACGGAGGAGATACTTCAGCTCCTTTGTGCTTATAATGCACAGAAACAGAATATCATGCTAGAATTGGGCTAAAAAAAGATATTTTTAGGATGTGCGTGGCTGGTCCTGTGGGCTATAGCCCACCCATTTATTCACACAATTTTGGACTGAAAAATTTTCTGCTTCCGATACTCATACGGAGAAGATACTTCAGCTCGTTTGTGATTATAATGCACAGAAACAGAATATCCTGCTAGAATTGGGCTAAAAAAAGATATTTTTAGGATGTGCGTGGCTGGTCCTGTGGGCTATAGCCCACCCATTTATTCACACATTTTTGGACTGAAAAATTTTCTGCTTCCAATACTCATACGGAGAAGATACTTCAGCTCGTTTGTGCTTATAATGCACAGAAACAGAATATCCTGCTAGATTTGGGCTAAGAAAAGGTATTTTAGGGATGTGCGTGGCTGGTCCTGTGGGCTATAGCCCACCCATTTATTCACACATTTTTGGACTGAAAAATTTTCTGCTTCCGATACTCATACGGAGAAGATACTTCAGCTCGTTTGTGCTTATAATGCACAGAAACAGAATATCCTGCTAGATTTGGGCTAAGAAAAGGTATTTTAGGGATGTGCGTGGCTGGTCCTGTGGGCTATAGCCCACCCATTTATTTACACATTTTTGGACTGAAAAATTTTCTGCTTCGGATACTCATACGGAGAAGATACTTCAGCTCGTTTGTGCTTATAATGCACAGAAACAGAATATCCTGCTAGATTTGGGCTAAGAAAAGGTATTTTAGGGATGTGCGTGGCTGGGCGTGTGGGCTATAGCCCACCCATTTACTCCCACATTTTTGGACTGAAAAATTTTCTGCTTCCAATACTCATACGGAGGAGATACTTCAGCTCCTTTGTGCTTATAATGCACAGAAACAGAATATCATGCTAGAATTGGGCTAAAAAAAGATATTTTTAGGATGTGCGCAGCTGGTTCTGTGGGCTATAAGTCACCCATTTATTCACACATTTTTGGACTGAAAAATTTTCTGCTTCCGATACACATACGGAGAAGATACTTCAGCTCGTTTGTGCTTATAATGCACAGAAACAGAATATCCTGCTAGAATTGGGCTAAAAAAAGATAATTTTAGGATGTGCGTGGCTGGTCCTGTGGGCTATAGCCCACCCATTTATTCACACATTTTTGGACTGAAAAATTTTCTGCTTCCAATACTCATACGGAGAAGATACTTCAGCTCGTTTGTGATTATAATGCACAGAAACAGAATATCCTGCTAGAATTGGGCTAAAAAAAGATATTTTTAGGATGTGCGTGGCTGGTCCTGTGGGCTATAGCCCACCCATTTATTCACACATTTTTGGACTGAAAAATTTTCTGCTTCCGATACACATACGGAGAAGATACTTCAGCTCGTTTGTGCTTATAATGCACAGAAACAGAATATCCTGCTAGAATTGGGCTAAAAAAAGATAATTTTAGGATGTGCGTGGCTGGTCCTGTGGGCTATAGCCCACCCATTTATTCACACATTTTTGGACTGAAAAATTTTCTGCTTCCAATACTCATACGGAGGAGATACTTCAGCTCGTTTGTGCTTATAATGCACAGAAACAGAATATCCTGCTAGATTTGGGCTAAGAAAAGGTATTTTAGGGATGTGCGTGGCTGGGCCTGTGGGCTATAGCCCACCCATTTACTCACACATTTTTGGACTGAAAAATTGTCTGCTTCCAATACTCATACGGAGGAGATACTTCAGCTCCTTTGTGCTTATAATGCACAGAAACAGAATATCATGCTAGAATTGGGCTAAGAAAAGATATTTTAGGGATGTGCGTGGCTGGTCCTGTGGGCTATAGCCCACCCATTTATTCACACAATTTTGGACTGAGAAATTTTCTGCTTCCGGTACTCATACGGAGAAGATACTTCAGCTCGTTTGTGCTTATAATGCACAGAAACAGAATATCCTGCTAGATTTGGGCTAAGAAAAGGTATTTTAGGGATGTGCGTGGCTGGTCCTGTGGGCTATAGCCCACCCATTTATTCACACATTTTTGGACTGAAAAATTTTCTGCTTCCGATACTCATACGGAGAAGATACTTCAGCTCGTTTGTGCTTATAATGCACAGAAACAGAATATCCTGCTAGATTTGGGCTAAGAAAAGGTATTTTAGGGATGTGCGTGGCTGGTCCTGTGGGCTATAGCCCACCCATTTATTCACACATTTTTGGACTGAAAAATTTTCTGCTTCGGATACTCATACGGAGAAGATACTTCAGCTCGTTTGTGCTTATAATGCACAGAAACAGAATATCCTGCTAGATTTGGGCTAAGAAAAGGTATTTTAGGGATGTGCGTGGCTGGTCCTGTGGGCTATAGCCCACCCATTTATTCACACAATTTTGGACTGAAAAATTTTCTGCTTCCAATACTCATACGGAGGAGATACTTCAGCTCCTTTGTGCTTATAATGCACAGAAACAGAATATCACGCTAGAATTGGGCTAAGAAAAGATATTTTAGGGATGTGCGTGGCTGGTCCTGTGGGCTATAGCCCACCCATTTATTCACACAATTTTGGACTGAAAAATTTTCTGCTTCCGGTACTCATACGGAGAAGATACTTCAGCTCGTTTGTGATTATAATGCACAGAAACAGAATATCCTGCTAGAATTGGGCTAAAAAAAGATATTTTTAGGATGTGCGTGGCTGGTCCTGTGGGCTATAGCCCACCCATTTATTCACACATTTTTGGACTGAAAAATTTTCTGCTTCCGATACTCATACGGAGAAGATACTTCAGCTCGTTTGTGCTTATAATGCACAGAAACAGAATATCCTGCTAGATTTGGGCTAAGAAAAGGTATTTTAGGGATGTGCGTGGCTGGTCCTGTGGGCTATAGCCCACCCATTTATTCACACATTTTTGGACTGAAAAATTTTCTGCTTCGGATACTCATACGGAGAAGATACTTCAGCTCGTTTGTGCTTATAATGCACAGAAACAGAATATCCTGCTAGATTTGGGCTAAGAAAAGGTATTTTAGGGATGTGCGTGGCTGGGCCTGTGGGCTATAGCCCACCCATTTACTCACACATTTTTGGACTGAAAAATTGTCTGCTTCCAATACTCATACGGAGGAGATACTTCAGCTCCTTTGTGCTTATAATGCACAGAAACAGTATATCATGCTAGAATTGGGCTAAGAAAAGATATTTTAGGGATGTGCGTGGCTGGTCCTGTGGGCTATAGCCCACCCATTTATTCACACAATTTTGGACTGAAAAATTTTCTGCTTCCGGTACTCATACGGAGAAGATACTTCAGCTCGTTTGTGTTTATAATGCACAGAAACAGAATATCCTGCTAGAATTGGGCTAAAAAAAGATATTTTTAGGATGTGCGTGGCTGGTCCTGTGGGCTATAGCCCACCCATTTATTCACACATTTTTGGACTGAAAAATTTTCTGCTTCCGATACTCATACGGAGAAGATACTTCAGCTCGTTTGTGCTTATAATGCACAGAAACAGAATATCCTGCTAGATTTGGGCTAAGAAAAGGTATTTTAGGGATGTGCGTGGCTGGTCCTGTGGGCTATAGCCCAACCATTTATTCACACATTTTTGGACTGAAAAATTTTCTGCTTCGGATACTCATACGGAGAAGATACTTCAGCTCGTTTGTGCTTATAATGCACAGAAACAGAATATCCTGCTAGATTTGGGCTAAGAAAAGGTATTTTAGGGATGTGCGTGGCTGGGCCTGTGGGCTATAGCCCACCCATTTACTCACACATTTTTGGACTGAAAAATTGTCTGCTTCCAATACTCATACGGAGGAGATACTTCAGCTCGTTTGTGATTATAATGCACAGAAACAGAATATCCTGCTAGAATTGGGCTAAAAAAAGATATTTTTAGGATGTGCGTGGCTGGTCCTGTGGGCTATAGCCCACCCATTTATTCACACATTTTTGGACTGAAAAATTTTCTGCTTCCGATACTCATACGGAGAAGATACTTCAGCTCGTTTGTGCTTATAATGCACAGAAACAGAATATCCTGCTAGATTTGGGCTAAGAAAAGGTATTTTAGGGATGTGCGTGGCTGGTCCTGTGGGCTATAGCCCACCCATTTATTCACACATTTTTGGACTGAAAAATTTTCTGCTTCGGATACTCATACGGAGAAGATACTTCAGCTCGTTTGTGCTTATAATGCACAGAAACAGAATATCCTGCTAGATTTGGGCTAAGAAAAGGTATTTTAGGGATGTGCGTGGCTGGGCCTGTGGGCTATAGCCCACCCATTTACTCACACATTTTTGGACTGAAAAATTGTCTGCTTCCAATACTCATACGGAGGAGATACTTCAGCTCCTTTGTGCTTATAATGCACAGAAACAGTATATCATGCTAGAATTGGGCTAAGAAAAGATATTTTAGGGATGTGCGTGGCTGGTCCTGTGGGCTATAGCCCACCCATTTATTCACACAATTTTGGACTGAAAAATTTTCTGCTTCCGGTACTCATACGGAGAAGATACTTCAGCTCGTTTGTGTTTATAATGCACAGAAACAGAATATCCTGCTAGAATTGGGCTAAAAAAAGATATTTTTAGGATGTGCGTGGCTGGTCCTGTGGGCTATAGCCCACCCATTTATTCACACATTTTTGGACTGAAAAATTTTCTGCTTCCGATACTCATACGGAGAAGATACTTCAGCTCGTTTGTGCTTATAATGCACAGAAACAGAATATCCTGCTAGATTTGGGCTAAGAAAAGGTATTTTAGGGATGTGCGTGGCTGGTCCTGTGGGCTATAGCCCAACCATTTATTCACACATTTTTGGACTGAAAAATTTTCTGCTTCGGATACTCATACGGAGAAGATACTTCAGCTCGTTTGTGCTTATAATGCACAGAAACAGAATATCCTGCTAGATTTGGGCTAAGAAAAGGTATTTTAGGGATGTGCGTGGCTGGGCCTGTGGGCTATAGCCCACCCATTTACTCACACATTTTTGGACTGAAAAATTGTCTGCTTCCAATACTCATACGGAGGAGATACTTCAGCTCGTTTGTGATTATAATGCACAGAAACAGAATATCCTGCTAGAATTGGGCTAAAAAAAGATATTTTTAGGATGTGCGTGGCTGGTCCTGTGGGCTATAGCCCACCCATTTATTCACACATTTTTGGACTGAAAAATTTTCCGCTTCCGATACTCATACGGAGAAGATACTTCAGCTCGTTTGTGCTTATAATGCACAGAAACAGAATATCCTGCTAGAATTGGGCTAAAAAAAGATATTTTTAGGATGTGCGTGGCTGGTCCTGTGGGCTATAGCCCACCCATTTATTCACACATTTTTGGACTGAAAAATTTTCTGCTTCCGATACTCATACGGAGAAGATACTTCAGCTCGTTTGTGCTTATAATGCACAGAAACAGAATATCCTGCTATATTTGGGCTAAGAAAAGGTATTTTAATGATGTGCGTGGCTGGTCCTGTGGGCTATAGCCCACCCATTTATTCACACATTTTTGGACTGAAAAATTTTCTGCTTCCGATACTCATACGGAGAAGATACTTCAGCTCGTTTGTGCTTATAATGCACAGAAACAGAATATCCTGCTAGATTTGGGCTAAGAAAAGGTATTTTAGGGATGTGCGTGGCTGGTCCTGTGGGCTATAGCCCAACCATTTATTCACACATTTTTGGACTGAAAAATTTTCTGCTTCGGATACTCATACGGAGAAGATACTTCAGCTCGTTTGTGCTTATAATGCACAGAAACAGAATATCCTGCTAGATTTGGGCTAAGAAAAGGTATTTTAGGGATGTGCGTGGCTGGGCCTGTGGGCTATAGCCCACCCATTTACTCACACATTTTTGGACTGAAAAATTGTCTGCTTCCAATACTCATACGGAGGAGATACTTCAGCTCGTTTGTGATTATAATGCACAGAAACAGAATATCCTGCTAGAATTGGGCTAAAAAAAGATATTTTTAGGATGTGCGTGGCTGGTCCTGTGGGCTATAGCCCACCCATTTATTCACACATTTTTGGACTGAAAAATTTTCCGCTTCCGATACTCATACGGAGAAGATACTTCAGCTCGTTTGTGCTTATAATGCACAGAAACAGAATATCCTGCTAGAATTGGGCTAAAAAAAGATATTTTTAGGATGTGCGTGGCTGGTCCTGTGGGCTATAGCCCACCCATTTATTCACACATTTTTGGACTGAAAAATTTTCTGCTTCCGATACTCATACGGAGAAGATACTTCAGCTCGTTTGTGCTTATAATGCACAGAAACAGAATATCCTGCTATATTTGGGCTAAGAAAAGGTATTTTAATGATGTGCGTGGCTGGTCCTGTGGGCTATAGCCCACCCATTTATTCACACATTTTTGGACTGAAAAATTTTCCGCTTCCGATACTCATACGGAGAAGATACTTCAGCTCGTTTGTGCTTATAATGCACAGAAACAGAATATCCTGCTAGAATTGGGCTAAAAAAAGATATTTTTAGGATGTGCGTGGCTGGTCCTGTGGGCTATAGCCCACCCATTTATTCACACATTTTTGGACTGAAAAATTTTCTGCTTCCGATACTCATACGGAGAAGATACTTCAGCTCGTTTGTGCTTATAATGCACAGAAACAGAATATCCTGCTAGATTTGGGCTAAGAAAAGGTATTTTAGGGATGTGCGTGGCTGGTCCTGTGGGCTATAGCCCAACCATTTATTCACACATTTTTGGACTGAAAAATTTTCTGCTTCGGATACTCATACGGAGAAGATACTTCAGCTCGTTTGTGCTTATAATGCACAGAAACAGAATATCCTGCTAGATTTGGGCTAAGAAAAGGTATTTTAGGGATGTGCGTGGCTGGGCCTGTGGGCTATAGCCCACCCATTTACTCACACATTTTTGGACTGAAAAATTGTCTGCTTCCAATACTCATACGGAGGAGATACTTCAGCTCGTTTGTGATTATAATGCACAGAAACAGAATATCCTGCTAGAATTGGGCTAAAAAAAGATATTTTTAGGATGTGCGTGGCTGGTCCTGTGGGCTATAGCCCACCCATTTATTCACACATTTTTGGACTGAAAAATTTTCCGCTTCCGATACTCATACGGAGAAGATACTTCAGCTCGTTTGTGCTTATAATGCACAGAAACAGAATATCCTGCTAGAATTGGGCTAAAAAAAGATATTTTTAGGATGTGCGTGGCTGGTCCTGTGGGCTATAGCCCACCCATTTATTCACACATTTTTGGACTGAAAAATTTTCTGCTTCCGATACTCATACGGAGAAGATACTTCAGCTCGTTTGTGCTTATAATGCACAGAAACAGAATATCCTGCTATATTTGGGCTAAGAAAAGGTATTTTAATGATGTGCGTGGCTGGTCCTGTGGGCTATAGCCCACCCATTTATTCACACATTTTTGGACTGAAAAATTTTCTGCTTCGGATACTCATACGGAGAAGATACTTCAGCTCGTTTGTGCTTATAATGCACAGAAACAGAATATCCTGCTAGATTTGGGCTAAGAAAGGTATTTTAGGGATGTGCGTGGCTGGTCCTGTGGGCTATAGCCCACCCATTTATTCACACATTTTTGGACTGAAAAATTTTCTGCTTCCAATACTCATACGGAGGAGATACTTCAGCTCGTTTGTGCTTATAATGCACAGAAACAGAATATCCTGCTAGATTTGGGCTAAAAAAAGATATTTTTAGGATGTGCGTGGCTGGTCCTGTGGGCTATAGCCCACCCATTTATTCACACATTTTTGGACTGAAAAATTTTCTGCTTCGGATACTCATACGGAGAAGATACTTCAGCTCGTTTGTGCTTATAATGCACAGAAACAGAATATCCTGCTAGATTTGGGCTAAGAAAAGGTATTTTAGGGATGTGCGTGGCTGGGCCTGTGGGCTATAGCCCACCCATTTACTCACACATATTTGGACTGAAAAATTGTCTGCTTCCAATACTCATACGGAGGAGATACTTCAGCTCCTTTGTGCTTATAATGCACAGAAACAGAATATCATGCTAGAATTGGGCTAAGAAAAGATATTTTAGGGATGTGCGTGGCTGGTCCTGTGGGCTATAGCCCACCCATTTATTCACACATTTTTGGACTGAAAAATTTTCTGCTTCCAATACTCATACGGAATAGATACTTCAGCTCGTTTGTGCTTATAATGCACAGAAACAGAATATCCTGCTAGAATTGGGCTAAAAAAAGATATTTTTAGGATGTGCGTGGCTGGTCCTGTGGGCTATAGCCCACCCATTTATTCACACATTTTTGGACTGAAAAATTTTCTGCTTCGGATACTCATACGGAGAAGATACTTCAGCTCGTTTGTGCTTATAATGCACAGAAACAGAATATCCTGCTAGATTTGGGCTAAGAAAAGGTATTTTAGGGATGTGCGTGGCTGGTCCTGTTTGCTATAGCCCACCCATTTATTCACACATTTTTGGACTGAAAAATTTTCTGCTTCCAATACTCATACGGAGGAGATACTTCAGCTCGTTTGTGCTTATAATGCACAGAAACAGAATATCCTGCTAGATTTGGGCTAAGAAAAGGTATTTTAGGGATGTGCGTGGCTGGTCCTGTGGTCTATAGCCCACCCATTTATTCACACATTTTTGGACTGAAGAATGTTCTGCTTCCAATACTCATACGGAGGAGATACTTCAGCTCGTTTGTGCTTATAATGCACAGAAACAGAATATCCTGCTAGATTTGGGCTAAGAAAAGGTATTTTAGGGATGTGCGTGGCTGGTCCTGTGGGCTATAGCCCACCCATTTATTCACACATTTTTGGACTGAAAAATTTTCTGCTTCCGATACACATACGGAGAAGATACTTCAGCTCGTTTGTGCTTATAATGCACAGAAACAGAATATCCTGCTAGATTTGGGCTAAGAAAAGGTATTTTAGGGATGTGCGTGGCTGGTCCTGTGGGCTATAGCCCACCCATTTATTCACACATTTTTGGACTGAAAAATTTTCTGCTTCCAATACTCATACGGAGGAGATACTTCAGCTCGTTTGTGCTTATAATGCACAGAAACAGAATATCCTGCTAGATTTGGGCTAAGAAAAGGTATTTTAGGGATGTGCGTGGCTGGTCCTGTGGGCTATAGCCCACCCATTTATTCACACATTTTTGGACTGAAAAATGTTCTGCTTCCAATACTCATACGGAGGAGATACTTCAGCTCGTTTGTGCTTATAATGCACAGAAACAGAATATCCTGCTAGATTTGGGCTAAGAAAAGGTATTTTAGGGATGTGCGTGGCTGGTCCTGTGGGCTATAGCCCACCCATTTATTCACACATTTTTGGACTGAAAAATTTTCTGCTTCCGATACACATACGGAGAAGATACTTCAGCTCGTTTGTGCTTATAATGCACAGAAACAGAATATCCTGCTAGATTTGGGCTAAGAAAAGGTATTTTAGGGATGTGCGTGGCTGGTCCTGTGGGCTATAGCCCACCCATTTATTCACACATTTTTGGACTGAAAAATTTTCTGCTTCCGATACACATACGGAGAAGATACTTCAGCTCGTTTGTGCTTATAATGCACAGAAACAGAATATCCTGCTAGATTTGGGCTAAGAAAAGGTATTTTAGGGATGTGCGTGGCTGGTCCTGTGGGCTATAGCCCACCCATTTATTCACACATTTTTGGACTGAAAAATTTTCTGCTTCCGATACTCATACGGAGAAGATACTTCAGCTCGTTTGTGCTTATAATGCACAGAAACAGAATATCCTGCTATATTTGGGCTAAGAAAAGGTATTTTAATGATGTGCGTGGCTGGTCCTGTGGGCTATAGCCCACCCATTTATTCACACATTTTTGGACTGAAAAATTTTCTGCTTCGGATACTCATACGGAGAAGATACTTCAGCTCGTTTGTGCTTATAATGCACAGAAACAGAATATCCTGCTAGATTTGGGCTAAGAAAGGTATTTTAGGGATGTGCGTGGCTGGTCCTGTGGGCTATAGCCCACCCATTTATTCACACATTTTTGGACTGAAAAATTTTCTGCTTCCAATACTCATACGGAGGAGATACTTCAGCTCGTTTGTGCTTATAATGCACAGAAACAGAATATCCTGCTAGATTTGGGCTAAAAAAAGATATTTTTAGGATGTGCGTGGCTGGTCCTGTGGGCTATAGCCCACCCATTTATTCACACATTTTTGGACTGAAAAATTTTCTGCTTCGGATACTCATACGGAGAAGATACTTCAGCTCGTTTGTGCTTATAATGCACAGAAACAGAATATCCTGCTAGATTTGGGCTAAGAAAAGGTATTTTAGGGATGTGCGTGGCTGGTCCTGTGGGCTATAGCCCACCCATTTACTCACACATTTTTGGACTGAAAAATTGTCTGCTTCAAATACTCATACGGAGGAGATACTTCAGCTCCTTTGTGCTTATAATGCACAGAAACAGAATATCCTGCTAGATTTGGGCTAAGAAAAGGTATTTTAGGGATGTGCGTGGCTGGGCCTGTGGGCTATAGCCCACCCATTTACTCACACATATTTGGACTGAAAAATTGTCTGCTTCCAATACTCATACGGAGGAGATACTTCAGCTCCTTTGTGCTTATAATGCACAGAAACAGAATATCATGCTAGAATTGGGCTAAGAAAAGATATTTTAGGGATGTGCGTGGCTGGTCCTGTGGGCTATAGCCCACCCATTTATTCACACATTTTTGGACTGAAAAATTTTCTGCTTCCAATACTCATACGGAATAGATACTTCAGCTCGTTTGTGCTTATAATGCACAGAAACAGAATATCCTGCTAGAATTGGGCTAAAAAAAGATATTTTTAGGATGTGCGTGGCTGGTCCTGTGGGCTATAGCCCACCCATTTATTCACACATTTTTGGACTGAAAAATTTTCTGCTTCCGATACTCATACGGAGAAGATACTTCAGCTCGTTTGTGCTTATAATGCACAGAAACAGAATATCCTGCTAGATTTGGGCTAAGAAAAGGTATTTTAGGGATGTGCGTGGCTGGTCCTGTTTGCTATAGCCCACCCATTTATTCACACATTTTTGGACTGAAAAATTTTCTGCTTCCAATACTCATACGGAGGAGATACTTCAGCTCGTTTGTGCTTATAATGCACAGAAACAGAATATCCTGCTAGATTTGGGCTAAGAAAAGGTATTTTAGGGATGTGCGTGGCTGGTCCTGTGGTCTATAGCCCACCCATTTATTCACACATTTTTGGACTGAAGAATGTTCTGCTTCCAATACTCATACGGAGGAGATACTTCAGCTCGTTTGTGCTTATAATGCACAGAAACAGAATATCCTGCTAGATTTGGGCTAAGAAAAGGTATTTTAGGGATGTGCGTGGCTGGTCCTGTGGGCTATAGCCCACCCATTTATTCACACATTTTTGGACTGAAAAATTTTCTGCTTCCGATACACATACGGAGAAGATACTTCAGCTCGTTTGTGCTTATAATGCACAGAAACAGAATATCCTGCTAGATTTGGGCTAAGAAAAGGTATTTTAGGGATGTGCGTGGCTGGTCCTGTGGGCTATAGCCCACCCATTTATTCACACATTTTTGGACTGAAAAATTTTCTGCTTCCGATACACATACGGAGAAGATACTTCAGCTCGTTTGTGCTTATAATGCACAGAAACAGAATATCCTGCTAGATTTGGGCTAAGAAAAGGTATTTTAGGGATGTGCGTGGCTGGTCCTGTGGGCTATAGCCCACCCATTTATTCACACATTTTTGGACTGAAAAATTTTCTGCTTCCGATACACATACGGAGAAGATACTTCAGCTCGTTTGTGCTTATAATGCACAGAAACAGAATATCCTGCTAGATTTGGGCTAAGAAAAGGTATTTTAGGGATGTGCGTGGCTGGTCCTGTGGGCTATAGCCCACCCATTTATTCACACATTTTTGGACTGAAAAATTTTCTGCTTCCGATACACATACGGAGAAGATACTTCAGCTCGTTTGTGCTTATAATGCACAGAAACAGAATATCCTGCTAGATTTGGGCTAAGAAAAGGTATTTTAGGGATGTGCGTGGCTGGTCCTGTGGGCTATAGCCCACCCATTTATTCACACATTTTTGGACTGAAAAATTTTCTGCTTCCGATACACATACGGAGAAGATACTTCAGCTCGTTTGTGCTTATAATGCACAGAAACAGAATATCCTGCTAGATTTGGGCTAAGAAAAGGTATTTTAGGGATGTGCGTGGCTGGTCCTGTGGGCTATAGCCCACCCATTTACTCACACATTTTTGGACTGAAAAATTGTCTGCTTCAAATACTCATACGGAGGAGATACTTCAGCTCCTTTGTGCTTATAATGCACAGAAACAGAATATCCTGCTAGATTTGGGCTAAGAAAAGGTATTTTAGGGATGTGCGTGGCTGGGCCTGTGGGCTATAGCCCACCCATTTACTCACACATATTTGGACTGAAAAATTGTCTGCTTCCAATACTCATACGGAGGAGATACTTCAGCTCCTTTGTGCTTATAATGCACAGAAACAGAATATCATGCTAGAATTGGGCTAAGAAAAGATATTTTAGGGATGTGCGTGGCTGGTCCTGTGGGCTATAGCCCACCCATTTATTCACACATTTTTGGACTGAAAAATTTTCTGCTTCCAATACTCATACGGAATAGATACTTCAGCTCGTTTGTGCTTATAATGCACAGAAACAGAATATCCTGCTAGAATTGGGCTAAAAAAAGATATTTTTAGGATGTGCGTGGCTGGTCCTGTGGGCTATAGCCCACCCATTTATTCACACATTTTTGGACTGAAAAATTTTCTGCTTCCGATACTCATACGGAGAAGATACTTCAGCTCGTTTGTGCTTATAATGCACAGAAACAGAATATCCTGCTAGATTTGGGCTAAGAAAAGGTATTTTAGGGATGTGCGTGGCTGGTCCTGTTTGCTATAGCCCACCCATTTATTCACACATTTTTGGACTGAAAAATTTTCTGCTTCCAATACTCATACGGAGGAGATACTTCAGCTCGTTTGTGCTTATAATGCACAGAAACAGAATATCCTGCTAGATTTGGGCTAAGAAAAGGTATTTTAGGGATGTGCGTGGCTGGTCCTGTGGTCTATAGCCCACCCATTTATTCACACATTTTTGGACTGAAGAATGTTCTGCTTCCAATACTCATACGGAGGAGATACTTCAGCTCGTTTGTGCTTATAATGCACAGAAACAGAATATCCTGCTAGATTTGGGCTAAGAAAAGGTATTTTAGGGATGTGCGTGGCTGGTCCTGTGGGCTATAGCCCACCCATTTATTCACACATTTTTGGACTGAAAAATTTTCTGCTTCCGATACACATACGGAGAAGATACTTCAGCTCGTTTGTGCTTATAATGCACAGAAACAGAATATCCTGCTAGATTTGGGCTAAGAAAAGGTATTTTAGGGATGTGCGTGGCTGGTCCTGTGGGCTATAGCCCACCCATTTATTCACACATTTTTGGACTGAAAAATTTTCTGCTTCCAATACTCATACGGAGGAGATACTTCAGCTCGTTTGTGCTTATAATGCACAGAAACAGAATATCCTGCTAGATTTGGGCTAAGAAAAGGTATTTTAGGGATGTGCGTGGCTGGTCCTGTGGGCTATAGCCCACCCATTTATTCACACATTTTTGGACTGAAAAATGTTCTGCTTCCAATACTCATACGGAGGAGATACTTCAGCTCGTTTGTGCTTATAATGCACAGAAACAGAATATCCTGCTAGATTTGGGCTAAGAAAAGGTATTTTAGGGATGTGCGTGGCTGGTCCTGTGGGCTATAGCCCACCCATTTATTCACACATTTTTGGACTGAAAAATTTTCTGCTTCCGATACACATACGGAGAAGATACTTCAGCTCGTTTGTGCTTATAATGCACAGAAACAGAATATCCTGCTAGATTTGGGCTAAGAAAAGGTATTTTAGGGATGTGCGCGGCTGGTCCTGTGGGCTATAGCCCACCCATTTATTCACACATTTTTGGACTGAAAAATTTTCTGCTTCCGATACACATACGGAGAAGATACTTCAGCTCGTTTGTGCTTATAATGCACAGAAACAGAATATCCTGCTAGATTTGGGCTAAGAAAAGGTATTTTAGGGATGTGCGTGGCTGGTCCTGTGGGCTATAGCCCACCCATTTATTCACACATTTTTGGACTGAAAAATTTTCTGCTTCCGATACACATACGGAGAAGATACTTCAGCTCGTTTGTGCTTATAATGCACAGAAACAGAATATCCTGCTAGATTTGGGCTAAGAAAAGGTATTTTAGGGATGTGCGTGGCTGGTCCTGTGGGCTATAGCCCACCCATTTATTCACACATTTTTGGACTGAAAAATTTTCTGCTTCCGATACACATACGGAGAAGATACTTCAGCTCGTTTGTGCTTATAATGCACAGAAACAGAATATCCTGCTAGATTTGGGCTAAGAAAAGGTATTTTAGGGATGTGCGTGGCTGGTCCTGTGGGCTATAGCCCACCCATTTATTCACACATTTTTGGACTGAAAAATTTTCTGCTTCCAATACTCATACGGAGGAGATACTTCAGCTCGTTTGTGCTTATAATGCACAGAAACAGAATATCCTGCTAGATTTGGGCTAAGAAAAGGTATTTTAGGGATGTGCGTGGCTGGTCCTGTGGGCTATAGCCCACCCATTTATTCACACATTTTTGGACTGAAGAATGTTCTGCTTCCAATACTCATACGGAGGAGATACTTCAGCTCGTTTGTGCTTATAATGCACAGAAACAGAATATCCTGCTAGATTTGGGCTAAGAAAAGGTATTTTAGGGATGTGCGTGGCTGGTCCTGTGGGCTATAGCCCACCCATTTATTCACACATTTTTGGACTGAAAAATTTTCTGCTTCCAATACTCATACGGAGGAGATACTTCAGCTCGTTTGTGCTTATAATGCACAGAAACAGAATATCCTGCTAGAATTGGGCTAAAAAAAGATATTTTTAGGATGTGCGTGGCTGGTCCTGTGGGCTATAGCCCACCCATTTATTCACACATTTTTGGACTGAAAAATTTTCTGCTTCCGATACACATACGGAGAAGATACTTCAGCTCGTTTGTGCTTATAATGCACAGAAACAGAATATCCTGCTAGATTTGGGCTAAGAAAAGGTATTTTAGGGATGTGCGTGGCTGGTCCTGTGGGCTATAGCCCACCCATTTATTCACACATTTTTGGACTGAAAAATTTTCTGCTTCCAATACTCATACGGAGGAGATACTTCAGCTCGTTTGTGCTTATAATGCACAGAAACAGAATATCCTGCTAGATTTGGGCTAAGAAAAGGTATTTTAGGGATGTGCGTGGCTGGTCCTGTGGGCTATAGCCCACCCATTTATTCACACATTTTTGGACTGAAGAATGTTCTGCTTCCAATACTCATACGGAGGAGATACTTCAGCTCGTTTGTGCTTATAATGCACAGAAACAGAATATCCTGCTAGATTTGGGCTAAGAAAAGGTATTTTAGGGATGTGCGTGGCTGGTCCTGTGGGCTATAGCCCACCCATTTATTCACACATTTTTGGACTGAAAAATTTTCTGCTTCCGATACACATACGGAGAAGATACTTCAACTCGTTTGTGCTTATAATGCACAGAAACAGAATATCCTGCTAGATTTGGGCTAAGAAAAGGTATTTTAGGGATGTGCGTGGCTGGTCCTGTGGGCTATAGCCCACCCATTTATTCACACATTTTTGGACTGAAAAATTTTCTGCTTCCGATACACATACGGAGAAGATACTTCAGCTCGTTTGTGCTTATAATGCACAGAAACAGAATATCCTGCTAGATTTGGGCTAAGAAAAGGTATTTTAGGGATGTGCGTGGCTGGTCCTGTGATCTATAGCCCACCCATTTATTCACACATTTTTGGACTGAAAAATTTTCTGCTTCCGATACACATACGGAGAAGATACTTCAGCTCGTTTGTGCTTATAATGCACAGAAACAGAATATCCTGCTAGAATTGGGCTAAAAAAAGATATTTTTAGAATGTGCGTGGCTGGTCATGTGGGCTATAGCCCACCCATTTATTCACACATTTTTGGACTGAAAAATTTTCTGCTTCCGATACTCATACGGAGAAGATACTTCAGCTCGCTTGTGCTTATAATGCAAAGAAACAGAATATACTGCTAGAATTGGGCTAAAAAAAGATATTTTTAGGATGTGCGTGGCTGGTCCTGTGGGCTATAGCCCACCCATTTATTCACACATTTATGGACTGAAAAATTTTCTGCTTCCGGTACTCATACGGAGAAGATACTTCAGCTCGTTTGTGCTTATAATGCACAGAAATAGAATATCCTGCTAGATTTGGGCTAAAAAAAGATATTTTTAGGATGTGCGTGGCTGGTCCTGTGGGCTATAGCCCACCCATTTATGCACACATTTTTGGACTGAAAAATTTTCTGCTTCCAATACTCATACGGAGGAGATACTTCAGCTCGTTTGTGCTTATAATGCACAGAAACAGAATATCCTGCTAGAATTGGGCTAAAAAAAGATAAGTTTAGGATGTGCGTGGCTGGTCCTGTGGGCTACAGCCCACCCATTTATTCACACATTTTTGGACTGAAAAATTTTCTGCTTCCACTACTCATACGGAGGAGATACTTCAGCTCGTTTGTGCTTATAATGCACAGAAACAGAATATCCTGCTAGAATTGGGCTAAAAAAAGATAAGTTTAGGATGTGCGTGGCTGGTCCTGTGGGCTACAGCCCACCCATTTATTCACACATTTTTGGACTGAAAAATTTTCTGCTTCCACTACTCATACGGAGGAGATACTTCAGCTCGTTTGTGCTTATAATGCACAGAAACAGAATATCCTGCTAGAATTGGGCTAAAAAAAGATATTTTTAGGATGCGCGTGGCTGGTCCTGTGGGCTATAGCCCACCCATTTATTCACACATTTTTGGACTGAAAAATTTTCTGCTTCCAATACTCATACGGAATAGATACTTCAGCTCGTTTGTGCTTATAATGCACAGAAATAGAATATCCTGCTAGATTTGGGCTAAAAAAAGATATTTTTAGGATGTGCGTGGCTGGTCCTGTGGGCTATAGCCCACCCATTTATGCACACATTTTTGGACTGAAAAATTTTCTGCTTCTGATACTCATACGGAGAAGATACTTCAGCTCGTTTGTGCTTATAATGCACAGAAACAGAATATCCTGCTAGATTTGGGCTAAGAAAAGGTATTTTAGGGATGTGCGTGGCTGGTCCTGTGGGCTATAGCCCACCCATTTATTCACACATTTTTGGACTGAAAAATTTTCTGCTTCCAATACTCATACGGAGGAGATACTTCAGCTCGTTTGTGCTTATAATGCACAGAAACAGAATATCCTGCTAGAATTGGGCTAAAAAAAGATAAGTTTAGGATGTGCGTGGCTGGTCCTGTGGGCTACAGCCCACCCATTTATTCACACATTTTTGGACTGAAAAATTTTCTGCATCCGATACTCATACGGAGGAGATACTTCAGCTCGTTTGTGCTTATAATGCACAGAAACAGAATAACCTGCTAGAATTGGGCTAAAAAAGATATTTCTAGGATGTGCGTGGCTGGTCCTGTGGGCTATAGCCCACCCATTTATTCACACATTTTTGGACTGAAAAATTTTCTGCTTCCGATACTCATACGGAGAAGATACTTCAGCTCATTTGTGCTTATAATGCACAGAAACAGAATGTCCTGCTAGATTTGGGCTAAGAAAAGGTATTTTAGGGATGTGCGTGGCTGGTCCTGTGGGCTATAGCCCATCCATTTATTCACACATTTTTGGACTGAAAAATTTTCTGCACCCGATACTCATACGGAGGAGATACTTCAGCTCGTTTGTGCTTATAATGCACAGAAACAGAATATCCTGCTAGAATTGGGCTAAGAAAAGGTATTTTAGGGATGTGCGTGGCTGGTCCTGTGGGCTATAGCCCACCCATTTATTCACACATTTTTGGACTGAAAAATTGTCTGCTTCCGATACTCATACGGAGAAGATACTTCAGCTCGTTTGTGCTTATAATGCACAGAAACAGAATATCCTGCTAGATTTGGGCTAAGAAAAGGTATTTTAGGGATGTGCGTGGCTGGTCCTGTGAGCCCACTCACTTATGCACACATTTTTGGACTGAAAAATTGTCTGCTTCCGATACTCATACGGAGAAGATACTTCAGCTCGTTTGTGCTTATAATGCACAGAAACAGAATATCCTGCTAGAATTGGGCTAAGAAAAGGTATTTTAGGGATGTGCGTGGCTGGTCCTGTGGGCTATAGCCCACCCATTTATTCACACATTTTTGGACTGAAAAATTGTCTGCTTCCGATACTCATACGGAGAAGATACTTCAGCTCGTTTGTGCTTATAATGCACAGAAACAGAATATCCTGCTAGATTTGGGCTAAGAAAAGGTATTTTAGGGATGTGCGTGGCTGGTCCTGTGGGCTATAGCCCACCCATTTATTCACACATTTTTGGACTGAAAAATTGTCTGCTTCCGATACTCATACGGAGAAGATACTTCAGCTCGTTTGTGCTTATAATGCACAGAAACAGAATATCCTGCTAGATTTGGGCTAAGAAAAGGTATTTTAGGGATGTGCGTGGCTGGTCCTGTGGGCTATAGCCCACCCATTTATTCACACATTTTTGGACTGAAAAATTGTCTGCTTCCGATACTCATACGGAGAAGATACTTCAGCTCGTTTGTGCTTATAATGCACAGAAACAGAATATCCTGCTAGATTTGGGCTAAGAAAAGGTATTTTAGGGATGTGCGTGGCTGGTCCTGTGAGCCCACTCACTTATGCACACATTTTTGGACTGAAAAATTGTCTGCTTCCGATACTCATACGGAGAAGATACTTCAGCTCGTTTGTGCTTATAATGCACAGAAACAGAATATCCCGCTAGAATTGGGCTAAGAAATGATTTCTTTAGGATGTGCGTAGCTGGTCCTGTGGGCTATAGCCCACCCATTTATTCACACATTTTTGGACTAAAAAATGTTCTGCTTCCGATACTCATACGGAGAAGATACTTCAGCTCGTTTGTGCATATAATGCACAAAAACAGAATATCCTGCTAGAATTGGGCTAAGAAAAGGTATTTTAGGGATGTGCGTGGCTGGTCCTGTGGGCTATAGCCCACCCATTTATTCACACATTTTTGGACTGAAAAATTTTCTGCTTCCGATACTCATACGGAGAAGATACTTCAGCTCGTTTGTGCTTATAATGCACAGAAACAGAATATCCTGCTAGAATTGGGCTAAGAAAAGATATTTTTAGGATGTGCGTAGCTGGTTCTGTGGGCTATAAGTCACCCATTTATTCACATATTTTTGGACTGAAAAATTTTCTGCTTCCGATACTCATACGGAGAAGGTACTTCAGCTCGTTTGTGCTAATAATGCACAGAAACAGAATATCCTGCTAGAATTGGGCTAAGAAAAGATTTTTTTAGGATGTGCGTAGCTGGTCCTGTGGGCTATAGCCCACCCATTTATTCACACATTTTTGGACTAAAAAATGTTCTGCTTCCGATACTCATACGGAGAAGATACTTCAGCTCGTTTGTGCATATAATGCACAAAAACAGAATATCCTGCTAGAATTGGGCTAAGAAAAGGTATTTTAGGGATGTGCGTGGCTGGTCCTGTGGGCTATAGCCCACCCATTTATTCACGAATTTTTGGACTGAAAAATTTTCTGCTTCCGATACTCATACGGAGAAGATACTTCAGCTCGTTTGTGCTTATAATGCACAGAAACAGAATATCCTGCTAGAATTGGGCTAAGAAAAGATATTTTTAGGATGTGCGTAGCTGGTTCTGTGGGCTATAAGTCACCCATTTATTCACATATTTTTGGACTGAAAAATTTTCTGCTTCCGATACTCATACGGAGGAGATACTTCAGCTAGTTTGTGCATATAATGCATAGAAACAGAATATCCTGCTAGAATTGGGCTAAAAAAAGATATTTTTAGGATGTGCGTGGCTGGTCCTGTGGGCTATAGCCCACCCATTTATGCACACATTTTTGGACTGAAAAATTTTCTGCTTCCGATACTCATACGGAGAAGATACTTCAGCTCGTTTGTGCTTATAATGCACAGAAACAGAATATTATTCTAGATTTGGGCTAAGAAAAGGTATTTTAGGGATGTGCGTGGCTGGTCCTGTGGGCTATAGCCCACCCATTTATTCACACATTTTTGGACTGAAAAATTTTCTGCTTCCGATACACATACGGAGAAGATACTTCAGCTCGTTTGTGCTTATAATGCACAGAAACAGAATATCCTGCTAGAATTGGGCTAAAAAAAGATATTTTTAGGATGTGCGTGGCTGGTCCTGTGGGCTATAGCCCACCCATTTATGCACACATTTTTGGACTGAAAAATGTTCTGCTTCCGATACTCATACGGAGGAGATACTTCAGCTCGTTTGTGCTTATAATGCACAGAAACAGAATATCCTGCTAGAATTGGGCTAAAAAAAGATATTTTTAGGATGTGCGTGGCTGGTCCTGTGGGCTATAGCCCACCCATTTATTCACACATTTTTGGACTGAAAAATTTTCTGCTTCCAATACTCATACGGAGGAGATACTTCAGCTCGTTTGTGCTTATAATGCACAGAAACAGAATATCCTGCTAGATTTGGGCTAAGAAAAGGTATTTTAGGGATGTGCGTGGCTGGTCCTGTGGGCTATAGCCCACCCATTTATTCACACATTTTTGGACTGAAAAATTTTCTGCTTCCGATACACATACGGAGAAGATACTTCAGCTCGTTTGTGCTTATAATGCACAGAAACAGAATATCCTGCTAGAATTGGGCTAAAAAAAGATATTTTTAGGATGTGCGTGGCTGGTCCTGTGGGCTATAGCCCACCCATTTATGCACACATTTTTGGACTGAAAAATGTTCTGCTTCCGATACTCATACGGAGAAGGTACTTCAGCTCGTTTGTGCTAATAATGCACAGAAACAGAATATCCTGCTAGAATTGGGCTAAAAAAAGATATTTTTAGGATGTGCGTAGCTGGTTCTGTGGGCTATAAGTCACCCATTTATTCACATATTTTTGGACTGAAAAATTTTCTGCTTCCGATACTCATACGGAGAAGGTACTTCAGCTCGTTTGTGCTAATAATGCACAGAAACAGAATATCCTGCTAGAATTGGGCTAAGAAAAGATTTTTTTAGGATGTGCGTAGCTGGTCCTGTGGGCTATAGCCCACCCATTTATTCACACATTTTTGGACTAAAAAATGTTCTGCTTCCGATACTCATACGGAGAAGATACTTCAGCTCGTTTGTGCATATAATGCACAAAAACAGAATATCCTGCTAGAATTGGGCTAAGAAAAGGTATTTTAGGGATGTGCGTGGCTGGTCCTGTGGGCTATAGCCCACCCATTTATTCACGAATTTTTGGACTGAAAAATTTTCTGCTTCCGATACTCATACGGAGAAGATACTTCAGCTCGTTTGTGCTTATAATGCACAGAAACAGAATATCCTGCTAGAATTGGGCTAAGAAAAGATATTTTTAGGATGTGCGTAGCTGGTTCTGTGGGCTATAAGTCACCCATTTATTCACATATTTTTGGACTGAAAAATTTTCTGCTTCCGATACTCATACGGAGGAGATACTTCAGCTAGTTTGTGCATATAATGCATAGAAACAGAATATCCTGCTAGAATTGGGCTAAAAAAAGATATTTTTAGGATGTGCGTGGCTGGTCCTGTGGGCTATAGCCCACCCATTTATTCACACATTTTTGGACTGAAAAATTTTCTGCTTCCGATACTCATACGGAGAAGGTACTTCAGCTCGTTTGTGCTAATAATGCACAGAAACAGAATATCCTGCTAGAATTGGGCTAAGAAAAGATATTTTTAGGATGTGCGTAGCTGGTTCTGTGGGCTATAAGTCACCCATTTATTCACATATTTTTGGACTGAAAAATTTTCTGCTTCCGATACTCATACGGAGGAGATACTTCAGCTAGTTTGTGCATATAATGCATAGAAACAGAATATCCTGCTAGAATTGGGCTAAAAAAAGATATTTTTAGGATGTGCGTGGCTGGTCCTGTGGGCTATAGCCCACCCATTTATTCACACATTTTTGGACTGAAAAATTTTCTGCTTCCGATACTCATACGGAGAAGGTACTTCAGCTCGTTTGTGCTAATAATGCACAGAAACAGAATATCCTGCTAGAATTGGGCTAAAAAAAGATATTTCTAGGATGTGCGTGGCTGGTCCTGTGGGCTATAGCCCATCCATTTATTCACACATTTTTGGACTAAAAAATTTTCTGCTTCCGATACTCATACGGAGAAGATACTTCAGCTCGTTTGTGCTTATAATGCACAGAAACAGAATATCCTGCTAGATTTGGGCTAAGAAAAGGTATTTTAGGGATGTGCGTGGCTGGTCCTGTGAGCCCACTCACTTATGCACACATTTTTGGACTGAAAAATTGTCTGCTTCCGATACTCATACGGAGAAGATACTTCAGCTCGTTTGTGCTTATAATGCACAGAAACAGAATATCCTGCTAGAATTGGGCTAAGAAAAGGTATTTTAGGGATGTGCGTGGCTGGTCCTGTGGGCTATAGCCCACCCATTTATTCACACATTTTTGGACTGAAAAATTGTCTGCTTCCGATACTCATACGGAGAAGATACTTCAGCTCGTTTGTGCTTATAATGCACAGAAACAGAATATCCTGCTAGATTTGGGCTAAGAAAAGGTATTTTAGGGATGTGCGTGGCTGGTCCTGTGGGCTATAGCCCACCCATTTATTCACACATTTTTGGACTGAAAAATTGTCTGCTTCCGATACTCATACGGAGAAGATACTTCAGCTCGTTTGTGCTTATAATGCACAGAAACAGAATATCCTGCTAGATTTGGGCTAAGAAAAGGTATTTTAGGGATGTGCGTGGCTGGTCCTGTGGGCTATAGCCCACCCATTTATTCACACATTTTTGGACTGAAAAATTGTCTGCTTCCGATACTCATACGGAGAAGATACTTCAGCTCGTTTGTGCTTATAATGCACAGAAACAGAATATCCTGCTAGATTTGGGCTAAGAAAAGGTATTTTAGGGATGTGCGTGGCTGGTCCTGTGAGCCCACTCACTTATGCACACATTTTTGGACTGAAAAATTGTCTGCTTCCGATACTCATACGGAGAAGATACTTCAGCTCGTTTGTGCTTATAATGCACAGAAACAGAATATCCCGCTAGAATTGGGCTAAGAAATGATTTCTTTAGGATGTGCGTAGCTGGTCCTGTGGGCTATAGCCCACCCATTTATTCACACATTTTTGGACTAAAAAATGTTCTGCTTCCGATACTCATACGGAGAAGATACTTCAGCTCGTTTGTGCATATAATGCACAAAAACAGAATATCCTGCTAGAATTGGGCTAAGAAAAGGTATTTTAGGGATGTGCGTGGCTGGTCCTGTGGGCTATAGCCCACCCATTTATTCACACATTTTTGGACTGAAAAATTTTCTGCTTCCGATACTCATACGGAGAAGATACTTCAGCTCGTTTGTGCTTATAATGCACAGAAACAGAATATCCTGCTAGAATTGGGCTAAGAAAAGATATTTTTAGGATGTGCGTAGCTGGTTCTGTGGGCTATAAGTCACCCATTTATTCACATATTTTTGGACTGAAAAATTTTCTGCTTCCGATACTCATACGGAGAAGGTACTTCAGCTCGTTTGTGCTAATAATGCACAGAAACAGAATATCCTGCTAGAATTGGGCTAAGAAAAGATTTTTTTAGGATGTGCGTAGCTGGTCCTGTGGGCTATAGCCCACCCATTTATTCACACATTTTTGGACTAAAAAATGTTCTGCTTCCGATACTCATACGGAGAAGATACTTCAGCTCGTTTGTGCATATAATGCACAAAAACAGAATATCCTGCTAGAATTGGGCTAAGAAAAGGTATTTTAGGGATGTGCGTGGCTGGTCCTGTGGGCTATAGCCCACCCATTTATTCACGAATTTTTGGACTGAAAAATTTTCTGCTTCCGATACTCATACGGAGAAGATACTTCAGCTCGTTTGTGCTTATAATGCACAGAAACAGAATATCCTGCTAGAATTGGGCTAAGAAAAGATATTTTTAGGATGTGCGTAGCTGGTTCTGTGGGCTATAAGTCACCCATTTATTCACATATTTTTGGACTGAAAAATTTTCTGCTTCCGATACTCATACGGAGGAGATACTTCAGCTAGTTTGTGCATATAATGCATAGAAACAGAATATCCTGCTAGAATTGGGCTAAAAAAAGATATTTTTAGGATGTGCGTGGCTGGTCCTGTGGGCTATAGCCCACCCATTTATGCACACATTTTTGGACTGAAAAATTTTCTGCTTCCGATACTCATACGGAGAAGATACTTCAGCTCGTTTGTGCTTATAATGCACAGAAACAGAATATTATTCTAGATTTGGGCTAAGAAAAGGTATTTTAGGGATGTGCGTGGCTGGTCCTGTGGGCTATAGCCCACCCATTTATTCACACATTTTTGGACTGAAAAATTTTCTGCTTCCGATACACATACGGAGAAGATACTTCAGCTCGTTTGTGCTTATAATGCACAGAAACAGAATATCCTGCTAGAATTGGGCTAAAAAAAGATATTTTTAGGATGTGCGTGGCTGGTCCTGTGGGCTATAGCCCACCCATTTATGCACACATTTTTGGACTGAAAAATGTTCTGCTTCCGATACTCATACGGAGGAGATACTTCAGCTCGTTTGTGCTTATAATGCACAGAAACAGAATATCCTGCTAGAATTGGGCTAAAAAAAGATATTTTTAGGATGTGCGTGGCTGGTCCTGTGGGCTATAGCCCACCCATTTATTCACACATTTTTGGACTGAAAAATTTTCTGCTTCCAATACTCATACGGAGGAGATACTTCAGCTCGTTTGTGCTTATAATGCACAGAAACAGAATATCCTGCTAGATTTGGGCTAAGAAAAGGTATTTTAGGGATGTGCGTGGCTGGTCCTGTGGGCTATAGCCCACCCATTTATTCACACATTTTTGGACTGAAAAATTTTCTGCTTCCGATACACATACGGAGAAGATACTTCAGCTCGTTTGTGCTTATAATGCACAGAAACAGAATATCCTGCTAGAATTGGGCTAAAAAAAGATATTTTTAGGATGTGCGTGGCTGGTCCTGTGGGCTATAGCCCACCCATTTATGCACACATTTTTGGACTGAAAAATGTTCTGCTTCCGATACTCATACGGAGAAGGTACTTCAGCTCGTTTGTGCTAATAATGCACAGAAACAGAATATCCTGCTAGATTTGGGCTAAGAAAAGGTATTTTAGGGATGTGCGTGGCTGGTCCTGTGGGCTATAGCCCACCCATTTATTCACACATTTTTGGACTGAAAAATTTTCTGCTTCCGATACACATACGGAGAAGATACTTCAGCTCGTTTGTGCTTATAATGCACAGAAACAGAATATCCTGCTAGAATTGGGCTAAAAAAAGATATTTTTAGGATGTGCGTGGCTGGTCCTGTGGGCTATAGCCCACCCATTTATTCACACATTTTTGGACTGAAAAATTTTCTGCTTCCAATACTCATACGGAGGAGATACTTCAGCTCGTTTGTGCTTATAATGCACAGAAACAGAATATCCTGCTAGAATTGGGCTAAAAAAAGATATTTTTAGGATGTGCGTGGCTGGTCCTGTGGGCTATAGCCCACCCATTTATGCACACATTTTTGGACTGAAAAATGTTCTGCTTCCGATACTCATACGGAGAAGGTACTTCAGCTCGTTTGTGCTAATAATGCACAGAAACAGAATATCCTGCTAGAATTGGGCTAAAAAAAGATATTTTTAGGATGTGCGTAGCTGGTTCTGTGGGCTATAAGTCACCCATTTATTCACATATTTTTGGACTGAAAAATTTTCTGCTTCCGATACTCATACGGAGAAGGTACTTCAGCTCGTTTGTGCTAATAATGCACAGAAACAGAATATCCTGCTAGAATTGGGCTAAGAAAAGATTTTTTTAGGATGTGCGTAGCTGGTCCTGTGGGCTATAGCCCACCCATTTATTCACACATTTTTGGACTAAAAAATGTTCTGCTTCCGATACTCATACGGAGAAGATACTTCAGCTCGTTTGTGCATATAATGCACAAAAACAGAATATCCTGCTAGAATTGGGCTAAGAAAAGGTATTTTAGGGATGTGCGTGGCTGGTCCTGTGGGCTATAGCCCACCCATTTATTCACGAATTTTTGGACTGAAAAATTTTCTGCTTCCGATACTCATACGGAGAAGATACTTCAGCTCGTTTGTGCTTATAATGCACAGAAACAGAATATCCTGCTAGAATTGGGCTAAGAAAAGATATTTTTAGGATGTGCGTGGCTGGTCCTGTGGGCTATAGCCCACCCATTTATTCACACATTTTTGGACTGAAAAATTTTCTGCTTCCGATACACATACGGAGAAGATACTTCAGCTCGTTTGTGCTTATAATGCACAGAAACAGAATATCCTGCTAGAATTGGGCTAAAAAAAGATATTTTTAGGATGTGCGTGGCTGGTCCTGTGGGCTATAGCCCACCCATTTATGCACACATTTTTGGACTGAAAAATGTTCTGCTTCCGATACTCATACGGAGGAGATACTTCAGCTCGTTTGTGCTTATAATGCACAGAAACAGAATATCCTGCTAGAATTGGGCTAAAAAAAGATATTTTTAGGATGTGCGTGGCTGGTCCTGTGGGCTATAGCCCACCCATTTATTCACACATTTTTGGACTGAAAAATTTTCTGCTTCCAATACTCATACGGAGGAGATACTTCAGCTCGTTTGTGCTTATAATGCACAGAAACAGAATATCCTGCTAGATTTGGGCTAAGAAAAGGTATTTTAGGGATGTGCGTGGCTGGTCCTGTGGGCTATAGCCCACCCATTTATTCACACATTTTTGGACTGAAAAATGTTCTGCTTCCGATACTCATACGGAGGAGATACTTCAGCTCGTTTGTGCTTATAATGCACAGAAACAGAATATCCTGCTAGAATTGGGCTAAAAAAAGATATTTTTAGGATGTGCGTGGCTGGTCCTGTGGGCTATAGCCCACCCATTTATGCACACATTTTTGGACTGAAAAATGTTCTGCTTCCGATACTCATACGGAGGAGATACTTCAGCTCGTTTGTGCTTATAATGCACAGAAACAGAATATCCTGCTAGAATTGGGCTAAAAAAAGATATTTTTAGGATGTGCGTGGCTGGTCCTGTGGGCTATAGCCCACCCATTTATGCACACATTTTTGGACTGAAAAATGTTCTGCTTCCGATACTCATACGGAGGAGATACTTCAGCTCGTTTGTGCTTATAATGCACAGAAACAGAATATTATTCTAGATTTGGGCTAAGAAAAGGTATTTTAGGGATGTGCGTGGCTGGTCCTGTGGGCTATAGCCCACCCATTTATTCACACATTTTTGGACTGAAAAATTTTCTGCTTCCAATACTCATACGGAGGAGATACTTCAGCTCGTTTGTGCTTATAATGCACAGAAACAGAATATTATTCTAGATTTGGGCTAAGAAAAGGTATTTTAGGGATGTGCGTGGCTGGTCCTGTGGGCTATAGCCCACCCATTTATTCACACATTTTTGGACTGAAAAATTTTCTGCTTCCAATACTCATACGGAGGAGATACTTCAGCTAGTTTGTGCATATAATGCATAGAAACAGAATATCCTGCTAGAATTGGGCTAAAAAAAGATATTTTTAGGATGTGCGTGGCTGGTCCTGTGGGCTATAGCCCACCCATTTATTCACACATTTTTGGACTGAAAAATTTTCTGCTTCCGATACACATACGGAGAAGATACTTCAGCTCGTTTGTGCTTATAATGCACAGAAACAGAATATCCTGCTAGAATTGGGCTAAAAAAAGATATTTTTAGGATGTGCGTGGCTGGTCCTGTGGGCTATAGCCCACCCATTTATGCACACATTTTTGGACTGAAAAATGTTCTGCTTCCGATACTCATACGGAGGAGATACTTCAGCTCGTTTGTGCTTATAATGCACAGAAACAGAATATCCTGCTAGAATTGGGCTAAAAAAAGATATTTTTAGGATGTGCGTGGCTGGTCCTGTGGGCTATAGCCCACCCATTTATTCACACATTTTTGGACTGAAAAATTTTCTGCTTCCGATACACATACGGAGAAGATACTTCAGCTCGTTTGTGCTTATAATGCACAGAAACAGAATATCCTGCTAGAATTGGGCTAAAAAAAGATATTTTTAGGATGTGCGTGGCTGGTCCTGTGGGCTATAGCCCACCCATTTATGCACACATTTTTGGACTGAAAAATGTTCTGCTTCCGATACTCATACGGAGGAGATACTTCAGCTCGTTTGTGCTTATAATGCACAGAAACAGAATATCCTGCTAGAATTGGGCTAAAAAAAGATATTTTTAGGATGTGCGTGGCTGGTCCTGTGGGCTATAGCCCACCCATTTATTCACACATTTTTGGACTGAAAAATTTTCTGCTTCCAATACTCATACGGAGGAGATACTTCAGCTCGTTTGTGCTTATAATGCACAGAAACAGAATATCCTGCTAGATTTGGGCTAAGAAAAGGTATTTTAGGGATGTGCGTGGCTGGTCCTGTGGGCTATAGCCCACCCATTTATTCACACATTTTTGGACTGAAAAATTTTCTGCTTCCGATACACATACGGAGAAGATACTTCAGCTCGTTTGTGCTTATAATGCACAGAAACAGAATATCCTGCTAGAATTGGGCTAAAAAAAGATATTTTTAGGATGTGCGTGGCTGGTCCTGTGGGCTATAGCCCACCCATTTATGCACACATTTTTGGACTGAAAAATGTTCTGCTTCCGATACTCATACGGAGGAGATACTTCAGCTCGTTTGTGCTTATAATGCACAGAAACAGAATATCCTGCTAGAATTGGGCTAAAAAAAGATATTTTTAGGATGTGCGTGGCTGGTCCTGTGGGCTATAGCCCACCCATTTATGCACACATTTTTGGACTGAAAAATGTTCTGCTTCCGATACTCATACGGAGGAGATACTTCAGCTCGTTTGTGCTTATAATGCACAGAAACAGAATATTATTCTAGATTTGGGCTAAGAAAAGGTATTTTAGGGATGTGCGTGGCTGGTCCTGTGGGCTATAGCCCACCCATTTATTCACACATTTTTGGACTGAAAAATTTTCTGCTTCCAATACTCATACGGAGGAGATACTTCAGCTCGTTTGTGCTTATAATGCACAGAAACAGAATATTATTCTAGATTTGGGCTAAGAAAAGGTATTTTAGGGATGTGCGTGGCTGGTCCTGTGGGCTATAGCCCACCCATTTATTCACACATTTTTGGACTGAAAAATTTTCTGCTTCCAATACTCATACGGAGGAGATACTTCAGCTAGTTTGTGCATATAATGCATAGAAACAGAATATCCTGCTAGAATTGGGCTAAAAAAAGATATTTTTAGGATGTGCGTGGCTGGTCCTGTGGGCTATAGCCCACCCATTTATTCACACATTTTTGGACTGAAAAATTTTCTGCTTCCAATACTCATACGGAGGAGATACTTCAGCTCGTTTGTGCTTATAATGCACAGAAACAGAATATTATTCTAGATTTGGGCTAAGAAAAGGTATTTTAGGGATGTGCGTGGCTGGTCCTGTGGGCTATAGCCCACCCATTTATTCACACATTTTTGGACTGAAAAATTTTCTGCTTCCAATACTCATACGGAGGAGATACTTCAGCTAGTTTGTGCATATAATGCATAGAAACAGAATATCCTGCTAGAATTGGGCTAAAAAAAGATATTTTTAGGATGTGCGTGGCTGGTCCTGTGGGCTATAGCCCACCCATTTATTCACACATTTTTGGACTGAAAAATTTTCTGCTTCCGATACACATACGGAGAAGATACTTCAGCTCGTTTGTGCTTATAATGCACAGAAACAGAATATCCTGCTAGAATTGGGCTAAAAAAAGATATTTTTAGGATGTGCGTGGCTGGTCCTGTGGGCTATAGCCCACCCATTTATGCACACATTTTTGGACTGAAAAATGTTCTGCTTCCGATACTCATACGGAGGAGATACTTCAGCTCGTTTGTGCTTATAATGCACAGAAACAGAATATCCTGCTAGAATTGGGCTAAAAAAAGATATTTTTAGGATGTGCGTGGCTGGTCCTGTGGGCTATAGCCCACCCATTTATTCACACATTTTTGGACTGAAAAATTTTCTGCTTCCAATACTCATACGGAGGAGATACTTCAGCTCGTTTGTGCTTATAATGCACAGAAACAGAATATCCTGCTAGATTTGGGCTAAGAAAAGGTATTTTAGGGATGTGCGTGGCTGGTCCTGTGGGCTATAGCCCACCCATTTATTCACACATTTTTGGACTGAAAAATTTTCTGCTTCCGATACACATACGGAGAAGATACTTCAGCTCGTTTGTGCTTATAATGCACAGAAACAGAATATCCTGCTAGAATTGGGCTAAAAAAAGATATTTTTAGGATGTGCGTGGCTGGTCCTGTGGGCTATAGCCCACCCATTTATGCACACATTTTTGGACTGAAAAATGTTCTGCTTCCGATACTCATACGGAGGAGATACTTCAGCTCGTTTGTGCTTATAATGCACAGAAACAGAATATCCTGCTAGAATTGGGCTAAAAAAAGATATTTTTAGGATGTGCGTGGCTGGTCCTGTGGGCTATAGCCCACCCATTTATGCACACATTTTTGGACTGAAAAATGTTCTGCTTCCGATACTCATACGGAGGAGATACTTCAGCTCGTTTGTGCTTATAATGCACAGAAACAGAATATTATTCTAGATTTGGGCTAAGAAAAGGTATTTTAGGGATGTGCGTGGCTGGTCCTGTGGGCTATAGCCCACCCATTTATTCACACATTTTTGGACTGAAAAATTTTCTGCTTCCAATACTCATACGGAGGAGATACTTCAGCTCGTTTGTGCTTATAATGCACAGAAACAGAATATTATTCTAGATTTGGGCTAAGAAAAGGTATTTTAGGGATGTGCGTGGCTGGTCCTGTGGGCTATAGCCCACCCATTTATTCACACATTTTTGGACTGAAAAATTTTCTGCTTCCAATACTCATACGGAGGAGATACTTCAGCTCGTTTGTGCTTATAATGCACAGAAACAGAATATCCTGCTAGATTTGGGCTAAAAAAAGATATTTCTAGGATGTGCGTGGCTGGTCCTGTGGGCTATAGCCCACCCATTTATTCACACATTTTTGGACTGAAAAATTTTCTGCTTCCAATACTCATACGGAGGAGATACTTCAGCTCGTTTGTGCTTATAATGCACAGAAACAGAATATTATTCTAGATTTGGGCTAAGAAAAGGTATTTTAGGGATGTGCGTGGCTGGTCCTGTGGGCTATAGCCCACCCATTTATTCACGAATTTTTGGACTGAAAAATTTTCTGCTTCCGATACTCATACGGAGAAGATACTTCAGCTCGTTTGTGCTAATAATGCACAGAAACAGAATATCCTGCTAGAATTGGGCTAAGAAAAGATTTTTTTAGGATGTGCGTAGCTGGTTCTGTGGGCTATAAGTCACCCATTTATTCACATATTTTTGGACTAAAAAATGTTCTGCTTCCGATACTCATACGGAGAAGGTACTTCAGCTCGTTTGTGCTAATAATGCACAGAAACAGAATATCCTGCTAGAATTGGGCTAAGAAAAGATTTTTTTAGGATGTGCGTAGCTGGTCCTGTGGGCTATAGCCCACCCATTTATTCACACATTTTTGGACTAAAAAATGTTCTGCTTCCGATACTCATACGGAGAAGATACTTCAGCTCGTTTGTGCATATAATGCACAAAAACAGAATATCCTGCTAGAATTGGGCTAAGAAAAGGTATTTTAGGGATGTGCGTGGCTGGTCCTGTGGGCTATAGCCCACCCATTTATTCACGAATTTTTGGACTGAAAAATTTTCTGCTTCCGATACTCATACGGAGAAGATACTTCAGCTCGTTTGTGCTTATAATGCACAGAAACAGAATATCCTGCTAGAATTGGGCTAAGAAAAGATATTTTTAGGATGTGCGTAGCTGGTTCTGTGGGCTATAAGTCACCCATTTATTCACATATTTTTGGACTAAAAAATGTTCTGCTTCCGATACTCATACGGAGAAGGTACTTCAGCTCGTTTGTGCTAATAATGCACAGAAACAGAATATCCTGCTAGAATTGGGCTAAGAAAAGATATTTTTAGGATGTGCGTAGCTGGTTCTGTGGGCTATAAGTCACCCATTTATTCACATATTTTTGGACTAAAAAATGTTCTGCTTCCGATACTCATACGGAGAAGATACTTCAGCTCGTTTGTGCATATAATGCACAAAAACAGAATATCCTGCTAGAATTGGGCTAAGAAAAGGTATTTTAGGGATGTGCGTGGCTGGTCCTGTGGGCTATAGCCCACCCATTTATTCACGAATTTTTGGACTGAAAAATTTTCTGCTTCCGATACTCATACGGAGAAGATACTTCAGCTCGTTTGTGCTTATAATGCACAGAAACAGAATATCCTGCTAGAATTGGGCTAAGAAAAGATATTTTTAGGATGTGCGTAGCTGGTTCTGTGGGCTATAAGTCACCCATTTATTAACATATTTTTGGACTGAAAAATTTTCTGCTTCCGATACTCATACGGAGAAGGTACTTCAGCTCGTTTGTGCTAATAATGCACAGAAACAGAATATCCTGCTAGAATTGGGCTAAGAAAAGATTTTTTTAGGATGTGCGTAGCTGGTCCTGTGGGCTATAGCCCACCCATTTATTCACACATTTTTGGACTAAAAAATGTTCTGCTTCCGATACTCATACGGAGGAGATACTTCAGCTAGTTTGTGCATATAATGCATAGAAACAGAATATCCTGCTAGAATTGGGCTAAAAAAAGATATTTTTAGGATGTGCGTGGCTGGTCCTGTGGGCTATAGCCCACCCATTTATGCACACATTTTTGGACTGAAAAATTTTCTGCTTCCGATACTCATACGGAGAAGATACTTCAGCTCGTTTGTGCTTATAATGCACAGAAACAGAATATTATTCTAGATTTGGGCTAAGAAAAGGTATTTTAGGGATGTGCGTGGCTGGTCCTGTGGGTTATAGCCCACCCATTTATTCACAAATTTTTTAACTGAAAAATTTTCTGCTTCCGATACTCATACGGAGGAGATACTTCAGCTAGTTTGTGCATATAATGCATAGAAACAGAATATCCTGCTAGAATTGGGCTAAAAAAAGATATTTTTAGGATGTGCGTGGCTGGTCCTGTGGGCTATAGCCCACCCATTTATGCACACATTTTTGGACTGAAAAATTTTCTGCTTCCGATACTCATACGGAGAAGATACTTCAGCTCGTTTGTGCTTATAATGCACAGAAACAGAATATTATTCTAGATTTGGGCTAAGAAAAGGTATTTTAGGGATGTGCGTGGCTGGTCCTGTGGGCTATAGCCCACCCATTTATTCACACATTTTTGGACTGAAAAATTTTCTGCTTCCAATACTCATACGGAGGAGATACTTCAGCTCGTTTGTGCTTATAATGCACAGAAACAGAATATCCTGCTAGATTTGGGCTAAAAAAAGATATTTCTAGGATGTGCGTGGCTGGTCCTGTGGGCTTTAGCCCACCCATTTATGCACACATTTTTGGACTGAAAAATTTTCTGCTTCCGATACTCATACGGAGAAGATACTTTAGCTCGTTTGTGCTTATAATGCACAGAAACAGAATATTATTCTAGATTTGGGCTAAGAAAAGGTATTTTAGGGATGTGCGTGGCTGGTCCTGTGGGCTATAGCCCACCCATTTATTCACACATTTTTGGACTGAAAAATTTTCTGCTTCCAATACTCATACGGAGGAGATACTTCAGCTCGTTTGTGCTTATAATGCACAGAAACAGAATATTATTCTAGATTTGGGCTAAGAAAAGGTATTTTAGGGATGTGCGTGGCTGGTCCTGTGGGCTATAGCCCACCCATTTATTCACACATTTTTGGACTGAAAAATTTTCTGCTTCCAATACTCATACGGAGGAGATACTTCAGCTCGTTTGTGCTTATAATGCACAGAAACAGAATATCCTGCTAGATTTGGGCTAAAAAAAGATATTTCTAGGATGTGCGTGGCTGGTCCTGTGGGCTATAGCCCACCCATTTATTCACACATTTTTGGACTGAAAAATTTTCTGCTTCCAATACTCATACGGAGGAGATACTTCAGCTCGTTTGTGCTTATAATGCACAGAAACAGAATATTATTCTAGATTTGGGCTAAGAAAAGGTATTTTAGGGATGTGCGTGGCTGGTCCTGTGGGCTATAGCCCACCCATTTATTCACACATTTTTGGACTGAAAAATTTTCTGCTTCCAATACTCATACGGAGGAGATACTTCAGCTCGTTTGTGCTTATAATGCACAGAAACAGAATATCCTGCTAGATTTGGGCTAAAAAAAGATATTTCTAGGATGTGCGTGGCTGGTCCTGTGGGCTATAGCCCACCCATTTATTCACACATTTTTGGACTGAAAAATTTTCTGCTTCCAATACTCATACGGAGGAGATACTTCAGCTCGTTTGTGCTTATAATGCACAGAAACAGAATATTATTCTAGATTTGGGCTAAGAAAAGGTATTTTAGGGATGTGCGTGGCTGGTCCTGTGGGCTATAGCCCACCCATTTATTCACACATTTTTGGACTGAAAAATTTTCTGCTTCCAATACTCATACGGAGGAGATACTTCAGCTCGTTTGTGCTTATAATGCACAGAAACAGAATATTATTCTAGATTTGGGCTAAGAAAAGGTATTTTAGGGATGTGCGTGGCTGGTCCTGTGGGCTATAGCCCACCCATTTATTCACACATTTTTGGACTGAAAAATTTTCTGCTTCCAATACTCATACGGAGGAGATACTTCAGCTCGTTTGTGCTTATAATGCACAGAAACAGAATATCCTGCTAGATTTGGGCTAAAAAAAGATATTTCTAGGATGTGCGTGGCTGGTCCTGTGGGCTATAGCCCACCCATTTATTCACACATTTTTGGACTGAAAAATTTTCTGCTTCCAATACTCATACGGAGGAGATACTTCAGCTCGTTTGTGCTTATAATGCACAGAAACAGAATATCCTGCTAGATTTGGGCTAAAAAAAGAAATTTCTAGGATGTGCGTGGCTGGTCCTGTGGGCTTTAGCCCACCCATTTATGCACACATTTTTGGACTGAAAAATTTTCTGCTTCCGATACTCATACGGAGAAGATACTTCAGCTCGTTTGTGCTTATAATGCACAGAAACAGAATATTATTCTAGATTTGGGCTAAGAAAAGGTATTTTAGGGATGTGCGTGGCTGGTCCTGTGGGCTATAGCCCACCCATTTATTCACACATTTTTGGACTGAAAAATTTTCTGCTTCCAATACTCATACGGAGGAGATACTTCAGCTCGTTTGTGCTTATAATGCACAGAAACAGAATATCCTGCTAGATTTGGGCTAAAAAAAGATATTTCTAGGATGTGCGTGGCTGGTCCTGTGGGCTATAGCCCACCCATTTATTCACACATTTTTGGACTGAAAAATTTTCTGCTTCCAATACTCATACGGAGGAGATACTTCAGCTCGTTTGTGCTTATAATGCACAGAAACAGAATATTATTCTAGATTTGGGCTAAGAAAAGGTATTTTAGGGATGTGCGTGGCTGGTCCTGTGGGCTATAGCCCACCCATTTATTCACACATTTTTGGACTGAAAAATTTTCTGCTTCCAATACTCATACGGAGGAGATACTTCAGCTCGTTTGTGCTTATAATGCACAGAAACAGAATATCCTGCTAGATTTGGGCTAAAAAAAGATATTTCTAGGATGTGCGTGGCTGGTCCTGTGGGCTATAGCCCACCCATTTATTCACACATTTTTGGACTGAAAAATTTTCTGCTTCCAATACTCATACGGAGGAGATACTTCAGCTCGTTTGTGCTTATAATGCACAGAAACAGAATATTATTCTAGATTTGGGCTAAGAAAAGGTATTTTAGGGATGTGCGTGGCTGGTCCTGTGGGCTATAGCCCACCCATTTATTCACACATTTTTGGACTGAAAAATTTTCTGCTTCCAATACTCATACGGAGGAGATACTTCAGCTCGTTTGTGCTTATAATGCACAGAAACAGAATATCCTGCTAGATTTGGGCTAAAAAAAGATATTTCTAGGATGTGCGTGGCTGGTCCTGTGGGCTATAAGTCACCCATAGTCACCCATTTATTCACATATTTTTGGACTGAAAAATTTTCTGCTTCCGATACTCATACGGAGGAGATACTTCAGCTCGTTTGTGCTTATAATGCACAGAAACAGAATATCCTGCTAGAATTGGGCTAAAAAAAGATATTTTTAGGATGTGCGTGGCTGGTCCTGTGGGTTATAGCCCACCCATTTATGCACACATTTTTGGACTGAAAAATTTTCTGCTTCCGATACTCATACGGAGAAGATACTTCAGCTCGTTTGTGCTTATAATGCACAGAAACAGAATATTATTCTAGATTTGGGCTAAGAAAAGGTATTTTAGGGATGTGCGTGGCTGGTCCTGTGGGCTATAGCCCACCCATTTATTCACACATTTTTGGACTGAAAAATTTTCTGCTTCCAATACTCATACGGAGGAGATACTTCAGCTCGTTTGTGCTTATAATGCACAGAAACAGAATATCCTGCTGGATTTGGGCTAAAAAAAGATATTTCTAGGATGTGCGTGGCTGGTCCTGTGGGCTATAGCCCACCCATTTATTCACACATTTTTGGACTGAAAAATTTTCTGCTTCCAATACTCATACGGAGGAGATACTTCAGCTCGTTTGTGCTTATAATGCACAGAAACAGAATATTATTCTAGATTTGGGCTAAGAAAAGGTATTTTAGGGATGTGCGTGGCTGGTCCTGTGGGCTATAGCCCACCCATTTATTCACACATTTTTGGACTGAAAAATTTTCTGCTTCCAATACTCATACGGAGGAGATACTTCAGCTCGTTTGTGCTTATAATGCACAGACACAGAATATCCTGCTAGATTTGGGCTAAAAAAAGATATTTCTAGGATGTGCGTGGCTGGTCCTGTGGGCTATAAGTCACCCATAGTCACCCATTTATTCACATATTTTTGGACTGAAAAATTTTCTGCTTCCGATACTCATACGGAGGAGATACTTCAGCTCGTTTGTGCTTATAATGCACAGAAACAGAATATCCTGCTAGAATTGGGCTAAAAAAAGATAAGTTTAGGATGTGCGTGGCTGGTCCTGTGGGCTATAGCCCACCCATTTATTCACACATTTTTGGACTGAAAAATTTTCTGCTTCCGATACTCATACGTAGAAGATACTTCAGCTCGTTTGTGCTTATAATGCACAGAAACAGAATATCCTGCTAGATTTGGGCTAAGAAAAGGTATTTTAGGGATGTGCGTGGCTGGTCCTGTGGGCTATAGCCCACCCATTTATTCACACATTTTTGGACTGAAAAATTTTCTGCTTCCGATACTCATACGTAGAAGATACTTCAGCTCGTTTGTGCTTATAATGCACAGAAACAGAATATCCTGCTAGATTTGGGCTAAGAAAAGGTATTTTAGGGATGTGCGTGGCTGGTCCTGTGGGCTATAGCCCACCCATTTATTCACACATTTTTGGACTGAAAAATTTTCTGCTTCCAATACTCATACGGAGGAGATACTTCAGCTCATTTGTGCTTATAATGCACAGAAACAGAATATCCTGCTAGAATTGGGCTAAAAAAAGATAAGTTTAGGATGTGCGTGGCTGGTCCTGTGGGCTACAGCCCACCCATTTATTCACACATTTTTGGACTGAAAAATTTTCTGCATCCGATACTCATACGGAGGAGATACTTCAGCTCGTTTGTGCTTATAATGCACAGAAACAGAATAACCTGCTAGAATTGGGCTAAAAAAAGATATTTCTAGGATGTGCGTGGCTGGTCCTGTGGGCTATAGCCCACCCATTTATTCACACATTTTTGGACTGAAAGATTTTCTGCTTCCGATACTCATACGGAGAAGATACTTCAGCTCGTTTGTGCTTATAATGCACAGAAACAGAATGTCCTGCTAGATTTGGGCTAAGAAAAGGTATTTTAGGGATGTGCGTGGCTGGTCCTGTGGGCTATAGCCCACCCATTTATTCACACATTTTTGGACTGAAAAATTTTCTGCTTCCGATACTCATACGGAGAAGATACTTCAGCTCGTTTGTGCTTATAATGCACAGAAACAGAATATCCTGCTAGAATTGGGCTAAAAAAAGATATTTCTAGGATGTGCGTGGCTGGTCCTGTGGGCTATAGCCCACCCATTTATTCACACATTTTTGGACTGAAAAATTTTCTGCTTCCGATACTCATACGGAGAAGATACTTCAGCTCGTTTGTGCTTATAATGCACAGAAACAGAATGTCCTGCTAGATTTGGGCTAAGAAAAGGTATTTTAGGGATGTGCGTGGCTGGTCCTGTGGGCTATAGCCCACCCATTTATTCACACATTTTTGGACTGAAAAATTTTCTGCTTCCGATACTCATACGGAGAAGATACTTCAGCTCGTTTGTGCTTATAATGCACAGAAACAGAATATCCTGCTAGATTTGGGCTAAGAAAAGGTATTTTAGGGATGTGCGTGGCTGGTCCTGTGGGCTATAGCCCACCCATTTATTCACACATTTTTGGACTGAAAAATTTTCTGCTTCCGATACTCATGCGGAGAAGATACTTCAGCTCGTTTGTGCTTATAATGCACAGAAACAGAATATCCTGCTAGATTTGGGCTAAGAAAAGGTATTTTAGGGATGTGCGTGGCTGGTCCTGTGGGCTATAGCCCACCCATTTATTCACACATTTTTGGACTGAAAAATTTTCTGCATCCGATACCCATACGGAGGAGAAACTTCAGCTCGTTTGTGCTTATAATGCACAGAAACAGAATATCCCGCTAGAATTGGGCTAAGAAATGATTTCTTTAGGATGTGCGTAGCTGGTCCTGTGGGCTATAGCCCACCCATTTATTCACACATTTTTGGACTGAAAAATGTTCTGCTTCCGATACTCATACGGAGAAGATACTTCAGCTCGTTTGTGCATATAATGCACAAAAACAGAATATCCTGCTAGAATTGGGCTAAGAAAATGTATTTTAGGGATGTGCGTGGCTGGTCCTGTGGGCTATAGCCCACACATTTTTGGACTGAAAAATTTTCTGCTTCCGATACTCATACGGAGGAGATACTTCAGCTAGTTTGTGCATATAATGCACAGAAACAGAATATCCTGCTAGAATTGGGCTAAGAAAAGGTATTTTAGGGATGTGCGTGGCTGGTCCTGTGGGCTGTAGCCCACCCATTTATTCACACATTTTTGGACTGAAAAATTTTCTGCTTCCGATACTCATACGGAGAAGATACTTCAGCTCGTTTGTGCATATAATGCACAGAAACAGAATATCCTGCTAGAATTGGGCTAGGAAAAGGTATTTTAGGGATGTGCGTGGCTGGTCCTGTGGGCTATAGCCCACCCATTTATTCACACATTTTTGGACTGAAAAATTTTCTGCTTCCGATACTCATACGGAGAAGATACTTCAGCTCGTTTGTGCATATAATGCACAGAAACAGAATATCCTGCTAGAATTGGGCTAGGAAAAGTTATTTTAGGGATGTGCGTGGCTGGTCCTGTGGGCTATAGCCCACCCATTTATTCACACATTTTTGGACTGAAAAATTTTCTGCTTCCGATACTCATACGGAGAAGATACTTCAGCTCGTTTGTGCATATAATGCACAGAAACAGAATATCCTGCTAGAATTGGGCTAAGAAAAGGTATTTTATTGATGTGCGTGGCTGGTCCTGTGGGCTATAGCCCACCCATTTATTTCTGCATCCGATACCCATACGGAGGAGATACTTCAGCTCGTTTGTGCTTATAATGCACAGAAACAGAATATCCCGCTAGAATTGGGCTAAGAAATGATTTCTTTAGGATGTGCGTAGCTGGTCCTGTGGGCTATAGCCCACCCATTTATTCACACATTTTTGGACTGAAAAATTTTCTGCATCCGATACCCATACGGAGGAGAAACTTCAGCTCGTTTGTGCTTATAATGCACAGAAACAGAATATCCCGCTAGAATTGGGCTAAGAAATGATTTCTTTAGGATGTGCGTAGCTGGTCCTGTGGGCTATAGCCCACCCATTTATTCACACATTTTTGGACTGAAAAATGTTCTGCTTCCGATACTCATACGGAGAAGATACTTCAGCTCGTTTGTGCATATAATGCACAGAAACAGAATATCCTGCTAGAATTGGGCTAAGAAAAGGTATTTTAGGGATGTGCGTGGCTGGTCCTGTGGGCTATAGCCCACCCATTTATTCACACATTTTTGGACTGAAAAATTTTCTGCTTCCGATACTCATACGGAGAAGATACTTCATCTCGTTTGTGCATATAATGCACAGAAACAGAATATCCTGCTAGAATTGGGCTAAGAAAAGGTATTTTAGGGATGTGCGTGGCTGGTCCTGTGGGCTATAGCCCACCCATTTATTCACACATTTTTGGACTGAAAAATTTTCTGCTTCCGATACTCATACGGAGAAGATACTTCAGCTCGTTTGTGCTAATAATGCACAGAAACAGAATATCCTGCTAGAATTGGGCTAAGAAAAGGTATTTTAGGGATGTGCGTGGCTGGTCCTGTGGGCTATAGCCCACCCATTTATTCACACATTTTTGGACTGAAAAATTTTCTGCTTCCGATACTCATACGGAGAAGGTACTTCAGCTCGTTTGTGCTAATAATGCACAGAAACAGAATATCCTGCTAGAATTGGGCTAAGAAAAGATATTTTTAGGATGTGCGTAGCTGGTTCTGTGGGCTATAAGTCACCCATTTATTCACATATTTTTGGACTGAAAAATTTTCTGCTTCCGATACTCATACGGAGGAGATACTTCAGCTAGTTTGTGCATATAATGCATAGAAACAGAATATCCTGCTAGAATTGGGCTAAAAAAAGATATTTTTAGGATGTGCGTAGCTGGTCCTGTGGGCTATAGCCCACCCATTTATTCACACATTTTTGGACTGAAAAATTTTCTGCTTCCGATACTCATACGGAGAAGATACTTCAGCTCGTTTGTGCTTATAATGCACAGAAACAGAATATCCTGCTATATTTGGGCTAAGAAAAGGTATTTTAATGATGTGCGTGGCTGGTCCTGTGGGCTATAGCCCACCCATTTATTCACACATTTTTGGACTGAAAAATTTTCTGCTTCCACTACTCATACGGAGGAGATACTTCAGCTCGTTTGTGCTTATAATGCACAGAAACAGAATAACCTGCTAGAATTGGGCTAAGAAAAGATTTTTTTAGGATGTGCGTAGCTGGTTCTGTGGGCTATAAGTCACCCATTTATTCACATATTTTTGGACTGAAAAATTTTCTGCTTCCAATACTCATACGGAGGAGATACTTCAGCTCTTTTGTGCATATAATGCACAGAAACAGAATATCCTGCTAGAATTGGGCTAAGAAAAGGTATTTTAGGGATGTGCGTGGCTGGTCCTGTGGGCTATAGCCCACCCATTTATTCACACATTTTTGGACTGAAAAATTTTCTGCTTCCGATATTCATACGGAGAAGATACTTCAGCTCTTTTGTGCATATAATGCACAGAAACAGAATATCCTGCTAGAATTGGGCTAGGAAAAGGTATTTTAGGGATGTGCGTGGCTGGTCCTGTGGGCTATAGCCCACCCATTTATTCACACATTTTTGGACTGAAAAATTTTCTGCTTCCGATACTCATACGGAGAAGATACTTCAGCTCGTTTGTGCTTATAATGCACAGAAACAGAATATCCTGCTATATTTGGGCTAAGAAAAGGTATTTTAATGATGTGCGTGGCTGGTCCTGTGGGCTATAGCCCACCCATTTATTCACACATTTTTGGACTGAAAAATTTTCTGCTTCCACTACTCATACGGAGGAGATACTTCAGCTCGTTTGTGCTTATAATGCACAGAAACAGAATAACCTGCTAGAATTGGGCTAAAAAAGATATTTCTAGGATGTGCGTGGCTGGTCCTGTGGGCTATAGCCCACCCATTTATTCACACATTTTTGGACTGAAAAATTTTCTGCTTCCGATACTCATACGGAGAAGATACTTCAGCTCATTTGTGCTTATAATGCACAGAAACAGAATGTCCTGCTAGATTTGGGCTAAGAAAAGGTATTTTAGGGATGTGCGTGGCTGGTCCTGTGGGCTATAGCCCATCCATTTATTCACACATTTTTGGACTGAAAAATTTTCTGCACCCGATACTCATACGGAGGAGATACTTCAGCTCGTTTGTGCTTATAATGCACAGAAAGAGAATATCCTGCTAGAATTGGGCTAAGAAAAGGTATTTTAGGGATGTGCGTGGCTGGTCCTGTGGGCTATAGCCCACCCATTTATTCACATATTTTTGGACTGAAAAATTGTCTGCTTCCAATACTCATACGGAGAAGATACTTCAGCTCGTTTGTGCATATAATGCACAGAAACAGAATATCCTGCTAGAATTGGGCTAGGAAAAGGTATTTTAGGGATGTGCGTGGCTGGTCCTGTGGGCTATAGCCCACCCATTTATTCACACATTTTTGGACTGAAAAATTGTCTGCTTCCGATACTCATACGGAGAAGATACTTCAGCTCGTTTGTGCTTATAATGCACAGAAACAGAATATCCTGCTAGAATTGGGCTAAGAAAAGATTTTTTTAGGATGTGCGTAGCTGGTTCTGTGGGCTATAAGTCACCCATTTATTCACATATTTTTGGACTGAAAAATTTTCTGCTTCCAATACTCATACGGAGGAGATACTTCAGCTCTTTTGTGCATATAATGCACAGAAACAGAATATCCTGCTAGAATTGGGCTAAGAAAAGGTATTTTAGGGATGTGCGTGGCTGGTCCTGTGGGCTATAGCCCACCCATTTATTCACACATTTTTGGACTGAAAAATTTTCTGCTTCCGATATTCATACGGAGAAGATACTTCAGCTCTTTTGTGCATATAATGCACAGAAACAGAATATCCTGCTAGAATTGGGCTAGGAAAAGGTATTTTAGGGATGTGCGTGGCTGGTCCTGTGGGCTATAGCCCACCCATTTATTCACACATTTTTGGACTGAAAAATTGTCTGCTTCCGATACTCATACGGAGAAGATACTTCAGCTCGTTTGTGCTTATAATGCACAGAAACAGAATATCCTGCTAGAATTGGGCTAAGAAAAGATTTTTTTAGGATGTGCGTAGCTGGTTCTGTGGGCTATAAGTCACCCATTTATTCACATATTTTTGGACTGAAAAATTTTCTGCTTCCAATACTCATACGGAGGAGATACTTCAGCTCTTTTGTGCATATAATGCACAGAAACAGAATATCCTGCCAGAATTGGGCTAAGAAAAGGTATTTTAGGGATGTGCGTGGCTGGTCCTGTGGGCTATAGCCCACCCATTTATTCACACATTTTTGGACTGAAAAATTGTCTGCTTCCGATACTCATACGGAGAAGATACTTCAGCTCGTTTGTGCATATAATGCACAGAAACAGAATATCCTGCTAGAATTGGGCTGGGAAAAGGTATTTTAGGGATGTGCGTGGCTGGTCCTGTGGGCTATAGCCCACCCATTTATTCACACATTTTTGGACTGAAAAATTGTCTGCTTCCGATACTCATACGGAGAAGATACTTCAGCTCGTTTGTGCCTATAATGCACAGAAACAGAATATCCTGCTAGAATTGGGCTAGGAAAAGGTATTTTAGGGATGTGCGTGGGTGGTCCTGTGGGCTATAGCCCACCCATTTATTCACACATTTTTGGACTGAAAAATTGTCTGCTTCCGATACTCATACGGAGAAGATACTTCAGCTCGTTTGTGCATATAATGCACAGAAACAGAATATCCTGCTAGAATTGGGCTAAGAAAAGATTTTTTAGGATGTGCGTAGCTGGTCCTGTGGGCTATAAGTCACCCATTTATTCACACATTTCTGGACTGAAACATTTTCTGCTTCCAATACTCATACGGAGGAGTTACTTCAGCTCGTTTGTGCTTATAATGCACAGAAACAGAATATTCTGTTAGAATTGGGCTGGGAAAAGATTTTTTTAGGATGTGCGTGGCTGGTCCTGTGGGCTATAGCCCACCCATTTATTCACACATTTTTGGACTGAAAAATTGTCTGCTTCCGATACTCATACGGAGAAGATACTTCAGCTCGTTTGTGCTTATAATGCACAGAAACAGAATATCCTGCTAGAATTGGGCAAAGAAAAGATATTTTTAGGATGTGCGTAGCTGGTTCTGTGGGCTATAGGCCACCCATTTATTCACACATTTTTGGACTGAAAAATTGTCTGCTTCCGATACTCATACGGAGAAGATACTTCAGCTCGTTTGTGCTTATAATGCACAGAAACAGAATATCCTGCTAGAATTGGGCTAAGAAAAGATTTTTTTAGGATGTGCGTAGCTGGTTCTGTGGGCTATAGGCCACCCATTTATTCACACATTTTTGGACTGAAAAATTTTCTGCTTCCGATACTCATACGGAGGAGATACTTCAGCTAGTTTGTGCATATAATGCACAGAAACAGAATATCCTGCTAGAATTGGGCTAGGAAAAGGTATTTTAGGGATGTGCGTGGCTGATCCTGTGGGCTATAGCCCACCCATTTATTCACACATTTTTGGACTGAAAAATTGTCTGCTTCCGATACTCATACGGAGAAGATACTTCAGCTCGTTTGTGCCTATAATGCACAGAAACAGAATATCCTGCTAGAATTGGGCTAGGAAAAGGTATTTTAGGGATGTGCGTGGCTGGTCCTGTGGGCTATAGCCCACCCATTTATTCACACATTTTTGGACTGAAAAATTGTCTGCTTCCGATACTCATACGGAGAAGATACTTCAGCTCGTTTGTGCTTATAATGCACAGAAACAGAATATCCTGCTAGATTTGGGCTAAGAAAAGGTATTTTAGGGATGTGCGTGGCTGGTCCTGTGGGCTATAGCCCACCCATTTATTCACACATTTTTGGACTGAAAAATTTTCTGCTTCCAATACTCATACGGAGGAGATACTTCGGCTCGTTTGTGCTTATAATGCACAGAAACAGAATATCCTGCTAGATTTGGGCTAAAAAAAGATATTTTTAGGATGTGCGTGGCTGGTCCTGTGGGCTATAGCCCACCCATTTATTCACACATTTTTGGACTGAAAAATTTTCTGCATCCGATACTCATACGGAGGAGATACTTCAGCTCGTTTGTGCATATAATGCACAGAAACAGAATATCCTGCTAGAATTGGGCTAAGAAAAGATTTTTTTAGGATGTGCGTAGCTGGTTCTGTGGGCTATAAGTCACCCATTTATTCACATATTTTTGGACTGAAAAATTTTCTGCTTCCACTACTCATACGGAGGAGATACTTCAGCTCGTTTGTGCTTATAATGCACAGAAACAGAATATCCTGCTAGAATTTGGCTAAGAAAAGATTTTTTTAGGATGTGCGTAGCTGGTTCTGTGGGCTATAAGTCACCCATTTATGCACACATTTCTGGACTGAAAAATTTTCTGCTTCCACTACTCATACGGAGGAGATACTTCAGCTCGTTTGTGCTTATAATGCACAGAAACAGAATATCCTGCTAGAATTTGGCTAAGAAAAGATTTTTTTAGGATGTGCGTAGCTGGTTCTGTGGGCTATAAGTCACCCATTTATGCACACATTTCTGGACTGAAAAATTTTCTGCTTCCACTACTCATACGGAGGAGATACTTCAGCTCGTTTGTGCTTATAATGCACAGAAACAGAATATCCTGTTAGAATTGGGCTAAGAAAAGATTTTTTAGGATGTGCGCAGCTGGTTCTGTGGGCTATAAGTCACCCATTTATTCTCACATTTCTGGACTGAAACATTTTCTGCTTCCAATACTCATACGGAGAAGATACTTCAGCTCGTTTGTGCTTATAATGCACAGAAACAGAATATTCTGTTAGAATTGGGCTAAGAAAAGATTTTTTAGGATGTGCGTAGCTGGTCCTGTGGGCTATAAGTCACCCATTTATTCACACATTTCTGGACTGAAACATTTTCTGCTTCCAATACTCATACGGAGGAGTTACTTCAGCTCGTTTGTGCTTATAATGCACAGAAACAGAATATTCTGTTAGAATTGGGCTAAGAAAAGATATTTTTAGGATATGACTAGCTGGTTCTGTGGGCTATAAGTCACCCATTTATTCTCACATTTCTGGACTGAAAAATTTTCTGCTTCCAATACTCATACGGAGGAGATACTTCAGCTCGTTTGTGCCTATAATGCACAGAAACAGAATATCCTGCTAGAATTGGGCTAAGAAAAGATATTTTTAGGATGTGCGTAGCTGGTTCTGTGGGCTATAAGTCACCCATTTATTCACACATTTTTGGACTGAAAAATTTTCTGCTTCCAATACTCATACGGAGGAGACACTTCAGCCCGTTTGTGCTTATAATGCACAGAAACAGAATATCCTGCTAGAATTGGGCTAAGAAAAGATTTTTTTAGGATGTGCGTAGCTGGTCCTGTGGGCTATAAGTCACCCATTTATTCACACATTTTTGGACTGAAAATTTGTCTGCTTCCAATACTCATACGGAGGAGATACTTCAGCTCGTTTGTGCTTATAATGCACAGAAACAGAATATCCTGCTAGAATTGGGCTAAGAAAAGATATTTTTAGGATGTGCGTGGCTGGTCCTGTGGGCTATAAGTCACCCATTTATTCACACATTTTTGGACTGAAAAATGTTCTGCTTCCAATACTCATTCGGAGGACATACTTCAGTCCGTTTGTGCTTATAAATACTTTGGTGTACTCAGTTCCCCACTACTTAGGGTTTTGGCAAAAAATCGGGGTACCAAGGTCAAGGATGGAAAAATTCTCGTGATCCTGTGAAGTGGAAAATCTGAGCATATCTCCTCTCTCCGCGTCCCGCCCTTCTCGGAGGTCCTTACCTCCCTCCGGTGTTATGCAGATTGCGACTATAACACACCAATGTCCAGAATGTTTTGCTTGTCCAGTAATGCGCAATCTCTTTTGTTTTGAAGTTTTTTTAACCAAGCAAATCCTTGCGCTGAACAGACCCAACTGACCAATCTGCACGGGGATCATCTCCGCCCACAATCTCTTGACGGTCGTGTATCTACATCGTATTATGGAACAAAGAATTCGCAACGTATAGCGCTGCATCTACCCGACCGACCGGCATCAAACAAACACACCTGTATGTACCTAGATATTTATTAACTTTATTTTGGAATAAAATGCATTCGTATATTTCATATCAATAGACACTACATGCGGTTAGAGTTGCTCCAACCGGGATACAAACAAATATAAAAAATCGAATGTGTACACAAGCATAGACTTAACAATTTCACTTTAGTATCGACCACTTGAGCTGTTCTCTCGCCGATTGAAGAACCTAAAATACAAGTAAGTAAACGATCATAGAATATATTTATTCACAAATAACCACAAACACTATTTAAAATCTACATATGTACAAGAACCAAGGAGAGGCGTTAAACCAAGTGATTAAAACAAAAAAATAAGGCATTTGTGCAGATGAATCGATTAGTAAACGAATTAGTCTAATGTGAACCAAAACATAAATAAAATGTAAGATTGCTCTCTCTACCAAAACAGCCCATTTAAAACGTTGGTTACCTGGGCCACTGTTTGCTCTCCAATTGGAATGTCATCGTTCCTCAGGTCGACACGTTTCACAACAGACGACGGATCTGCGTCCAGAATTATTCTAAAGAATCACAAACTATTAGTGCACATCGTATGTAGACACCCGATGATGTCTTACCCTCCATCACAGATCTCATCGAATGCCAACATGATGATTTCCAAATTGTCCAGCACCAGTCGCTTTTCGACATTTTTCTTGAGAATCAAATGTATCGAGTCGTATAGGCAATTCAACACGGATAGCAGAATCAGTTCATTCTCGTAGGTACTGCCCATCACGTAGAAGAACAGGTCAACGTTGCTCTTGTATACACAGGTCAATCCGTCGAGCATTATGATTTCGGTGTTGGAACGGTGGGTTTTATTGAAAAGATTCTTCTCAAAGGTTTTCTGCTCCTTGACTGTGGGCAAAATGTTTTTGTCGTAATATTTTGCTAGGATACGATTTCCATCGTTATCCATTATGCACATTCCCTTGACAATATTTAGAGTTGGCTCCTGCAAATGGAATTTATTCGATTATTTGCGGATTTTGTAAAGAAAATTGCAATTTTACCAGCATGAATCCGTCCATTTCGGCTGAGTTTTGTTTGACGTTGACGTGTAAGTTGAGTTTTGGCACGAGTGACATTTCAGATGAGTGGTGCATTCACGGTAGAGATGGTGTACTATTGTACTTTCTTCTTTTTTTTTTAAAGACGTACTAGAACATATCGGAGGAAAATATAATTTTTTTTTTTAAATCTGTTTGAATGCATAAAAGAATAAAAATAAACGGATGTGGATGTCGCAAACAAATTTTCCAACTGAATGAGTAGATTTACTTGAATTGTTGAATGTTGGAAAGGGGTGAAAGCTGTCTGTTGGAAGTGTGTAACTTTGGAATTGCTTGCAGGAATTGCGACCAGGAGTTCGAAAATGCCTTCAGTTTCCGATTCATGTTGATCTGCCTTGAAATATTAAAAGTCGGGACGTCAAGGTTCGTCATTTCTTGATTCTCAGACAAACCAAACGATTTTTTCCTCCTTCTCACGACGAGAATATAACAAGAACAGCAAGACACTGTTTTTGACTTCAAAAACTCCTTCAAATGTATATATCTGTGGCACTAGCAGCGGTTGGCAATATTCCCTCCTAAACAGGATGAGGAGAGGACTGCAATTACACGGCTGCAGCCTCACCTCTTAGGAGGCTGATTAGACGTGTGGTATTCAGTCGGTTGTGTCGGTAGTTTTGTAAGTAAGGTAGAGACAGAGGACACCCTTCTTACCCACAAACTGACGACCCTACCGATTGAGATCAAAACGTATACCCAGACTTCAGCACATCATTGTATAGCTAAAGTTCAACTAACAAAATTTGATCAAGGAGGTAACAGCTGAGATACTCTGCATTATTTTGAAATCAACAAAATCACCAATCGTTACTCTTGATGGCTACCAATAGTCACTTGCGTTTCGACATTCCATTGTGAACATAAAAACACTGTCATAACCTCAAGTGACGGTTATTTTTCAAATATCTGGAAAATCTATTTCTATATTTGCCACAAAGAATTTCACATATATTTTTGTTTTCTTTTTTTTCAAACTCAAAAAATGGATAATATTGCTGCATTCACACAAATATGCGAACGAGTGACACTCAAAGATGCAGCTGCATCTACAGATTCAATATTTTTCGAAAAGAAAAAACCCGAAGTCCGAAAAGTTCTTCGCCGGAAGTTAAACGTAAGACATCAGAACCAGAATTGAAAAAATATATTATATCACATAAGTTCGCGTACACATTTCAGACTGTTAAACAAGAAAAACAATCATTGGAAGATGTAGTCTCAACAAAAAATAACGAAATCGATGAATTAAAAAAATCCATACGTACTCTTAACGATGTCATCAACTCTGTTCCCATTGAGGACCTGAAGACCAACTCTAGCATTGCCAGTGCAAAGATAGTGGAACTTAGCAAGAAAAACCACCTGCTACGTGGGGATCTCGACTCAGTGAGGAATAAGAATACCAGATTGGAGCTGAAAATACACAAATTAGAAGATGAATTGAAAAAAGCCGCTGAAAAGAAGACGGAGAGCCCAAACACCAAAATGGTTTCTATATCTGATTCAGTGCTCGAGTGCTCGGCCAAACTTAAAGGATTTGGCCTTGCAGTCATGTATGTTACACGTGAGGTACTGATGAAATGAATATTTATTTCCAGATGGATTCCCAGCTTGAAGAAATGCAGGTGAAACTCGCCCAAACGAAGCAGAAGCTATTCGAGAGCCTAAACATGAATGTTGAACTAAAAAACCAACTAAAATTAGCTCAGAAATGCATCCAACAAGAAATTGGAGAGAATGTGAATCTAAACATTTTGGCGTCATCCGGCACGTCTTGGCGTGGTCGAGCCCAGACGATAATGACGCTGCAATTAAAAATAAACGAACTCAAAGACCAGCTGGACTGCGTCCGTACCGAGACCGGTTGGTCTGAGATAGGCTCGGATGAGCCACCAGTCCGAAGGGAACAGATCTATCATCGAGCGGAAGTTGATGTCTTGCAGAAAGACATCTCAGCACTGACAACACACATAGAGGAACAGAATCAGAAAATAGCAGCGCTCAAGGCTCGTAACAAGAATCTAACTTCAGACATTGCCAGGATGAAGGAGAAAAGCTCCAGCTTAGAGGGGGTTGTAAACAATAACGATAACACTATCCAAAGTCTCAACGAAAAGATTGGGGTGCAGAAATTCCATTATGAAAACCGAATTCGTGAAATTCAAAAACAAATTCTAGACTCCCAGAAGAGTCGAGAGGATTTCGAGTTTCAAAAGGAGGAGATAAAAATCAAAACGGAAAATCTTCAGTCAGCGTTGAACAGCCGAGAGGAACACATATCTGAGTTGAGAACCACAATTAAGAAACTCGAAAGGGACTTGAAATCGGTGTGCGGGGACTTCCTGTTCGAATGTAGACACTTTAAAAAGGTAATGTGGTTGGGGATGGTTGTTTCAGGGTCGATCCGAATAATTTGTGTCCTGTGATTTAGGAGGAATTTACGGCCATGTTGGACTGCCTGGAGTCAGAGAAAAATAATTTGTTAGAACTCAATAAAACGATTAACGAACGACTTGACAGTGAGAGATCCAGAGTGCTAAGTCTAACCGATCAGTTGTCGAAGCAGAAGATCAAAATGTGCCGATTGGAGGGAAAGATACGTAAGCAGCTCATTCTATTCATATTGCAAATTGTATTCACGGTATTAAGAGAAGTAGGATCGTCAGCAGTCTTTTAGTAGCTTCGAGTCTGGGAATAAGATCTGAGAAGGCTTGATAGGTCTCTGGATCGAGATTAAATCAGGATTCTTACTGCCACAGCAGAAATCCATTACTTAACGATGTGCAAATTTAAGAAACACTCCTGCATTGAGTTCATAATCGCTTGATAGAAGTAGGAGGAGTTACAGACGTATCAGTCCTACGTACATATTTCTGACGAAAGTGCACATTGCATTCCATTCCTTCTCCGACTCTAGCATGTATGCAACTAGACTTTCTCGTGTCGGTGTTTCCTCTTTATGCTGTATCTCCCACTGTGTTTGCGCAGCACTAGTAGACTGGCGAGTCGTCGTGCTTGAACCGATAGAGCTATGACCGAAAGAAGCAGTGTTCTGTAAAAACCTGTATGTCCCCATGCTTGCGCCTTATCCAGGTTTCGATTCCATCGATCTCTGATTGACAGGTTTCAGCGTTGCTTTCACTCTCTTGAGCTCCTCATTGCCTCTTCGTTGTGCACTACTTCATTTTCCTGGCCGTTCTTCTCATATTTCCTTCGAAGTTCTCTAGCCTGTATGTCGATTGGTGTTACTCCTGCAAAGTTGTGCGAAAAGGGCTGCTCTCTCTCAGTGCATATAGTCAGTTTTTCGCGCCTATTAGACATTGTATTCATGGTTCCCTCCCATACTGGTGATCTGTAGAATAGTAGAGACGCAACAACCCTAGTAAGTAATAGCCTACGACTGAGTGCGTACTCCAGATGCTTCCCACTCTCACTAAATGATATTCTTTTCTACTACTCCATGCAAAGGTGACTTAGAAAAGGATCAAGACTCCCAAACCGTAAAGAAAAGGCGTTCCCAACGAATCAACGACTATGCCAACAGCATCAACAACAACCAAAGCTCAGTCTCATCATTTGTATTCGAAAACACTTCCCTAACTGATGTCTCAAACGCCGGTGATCGAGAAACAAAGACTTACGAAATTGCCGAACTTAAAAACAAGTAAACTGAAACCACACACTGCCTTACCACTCACCCAAGTGGTTCCAATTTCAATTTCAGACTGGAAGTCGCCCGAGAAAAAATCACTATACTCGAAGATAAGCTCAACTACATCACAGAGGAGAAGCAAAACGATGCCAAAACTTTCGAAAACATTATCAAGAAATCAAAATCTATTCTTTTGGAAACAATCCACCAGACAAGAGAGGAAAATTCCCTGCCCCTCCATTAAAAAGGAAAACAAAAACACAATCTGTGATATTTTTCAAAATAATCATTTTTATTTTAGTACTACTAAAAATATCTTATACAAGGGATTTACTTTTCTTTTGCTGTTAAATAAAATATTATCTGATGACTATATTACATTTTTTTTTCTCCATTATATACTCTTAGCTAGTAGTAGGTTGTGTGTGTGTTTTGTTTTATATATATTTCTAGTTAAACAAACAAAAAAAAGAAATTCATTTTACAAATTGCTTTAATATTTTGATTTTAGGTTTTCATTACTTATATTGCAACAGAAAGGCACTTAATTTTATTAAATATATAAGCATATATGTATATATATAATCTTTTTATAATCTCTACAAAGAAAAAGAGTAAATACGAGGAAAAGTTTAAAATTTGTAGACTTTATTGGGACACGGAATAACTCAGCTTGTGATGCATACATTTGTGAGAACATAACTTTTATTGTGAGTCTAGAATGTTTAGAATTATGTAAAGAAAATATTGTATAACGTAGGCAATTATTGGCAATATGTGAGGTGTGGATGAGCAGAAGTTAGGATCGACGGATTGTCTAAATTAATGTTTGTGTTCACGGAGAGAAGGACATAGGGTTTGCAATCTGTTCATCGATCCAAAAGATCAACAAAATGATACAAAAAATCATTAAAAAGCAATAATTGGAAGGAAGACGTTCAGATTGAAGACTTTAGTTCTGTTTTTCGATGTGTAAATGGTAGGTTTTCAACAATTTTAATAAGAACTTCGACAATCTATTCTGTAAGTCGCCTCGGATTGGATGAATGATTACCAGAAGAATTTTCAGACAAAATGTAAGTGTTTCCATATGAAAGGAGATCCCCTCAACTGCGCCCATTACAGTGGTGTCAGTCTCCTTAACATCGCGTATAAGATCTTATCTGCCATTCTATGTGAACGTCTGAAACCCTTCGTTAACAACCTGATTGGTCCCTATTAGTGTGGTTTCAGACCAGGAAAGTCCAGAATCGACCAAATCGTCACCTCAGCAGAAATAAAACGAAGAATAACTCTTGCCAATCCCTGTTTCTTTGGGCTAAGAAGGCAATTGAGTAGCAAAGCGCTATCCCGAAGAACCAAGGAGACTCTCTATAAAACCCTGATCATTCCAGTCCTACTTTATGGCGCTGAAGCATGAACTCTGTCTAAAGCGGATGAAGAGATCCTCAGTCGCTTCGAGAGTAAGATTTTTCGTGTAATTTTCGGTCCCGTTTGCATTGATGGGCTTTGGAGGAGAAGATTCTACGACGAACTGTACGAGATGTACAGTGACATCGCCCTGGTGCAAAAAATGCGCATCAGTCGTTTAAGATGGCTAGGACATGTAGAGCGAATGGACACCAATGCTCCGGCCCGTAGAGTCTTCGAATCAAACCCAGAATGCCGAAACACGAAACCTGCAGAATTCGAGGCCTTGGTGCAATTTATGGAAATCTGGTCAATGGATTAGTTCTATCGTCTATGTATCGAACCAGCTGTTTGTGATAGACTGTCTTCTATCAATCGGTAACTCAATTGCCTATTGGAGTGCGTACAGCTAGGCTTCCTGCGACACCCGAAAGTTTTTCACAAAGCTGTATTATACAATATATTCGTCATAATGAATTGTAAATCAAATATCTCTCTTCCCATGGCTCAGTTCCATAATGTTAGAATGATCCTCTCGATCGTTCTCATGATCGTAGATTTCCCAGTTTCACAATTAATTTAGGTATTGGAACTGGGAAACACGAACATTTTTATGGTTTCTTGGCTTTTGGAGTTAAGTTTTCTTCAAATAAGAACAGATACTGTGTACTATGTACTTCAAGGCAGCAACAGACTACAGCAACCCATGTATTGCTATCATCCACACACTTCACTGTTTCATTTTTCATTGTTTTTTTCTTTTGTTTAAATCACAAATAAAATAAAAATAAATAAAAAGAAAAATAAATATCAATTTGTTTCGCTTTTCACAATGTTTAACAAAAAACCACGAACTCAATCAGGAAAGGGACATTGGTAAGACACTCTCTACCGAGTGTGATATGTATGGTAAAATATTTTGGAAGTATTTTTCTTCCTACTTTAAGTTTTATTTCAAAAGCCTTACAATTGAAAAACAATCTCTTTATGCTATATATTCGTTTTAAAATCATTGTATGGATGTAATTCACTTTATACTCTTGTTATGTTTGCTATATAATAATTATTATACATAATTTCATTTAAATGCAGTGTTTTTTATTATTATTTTCTATGGATAAATGGTTTTCTTTTAGAAATTGCGGGTTTCTTTCGTTTCTAGAAACTGTTTGTGATTACATTGTTTGTTGTTTGTTTTATAATTTGCTTTTTTTATAAATTAATTTGTGAAAGAAAGTATTAATATATATTTATATAAAAATATGTATAACTATTAAATAATTGCTTGTTCTACATAATTTGCTGGAAGCATGCCAGTTTTACCAGTTCGTTCCACCTTGCCTGTCATCCAGCCAGAATCAATGGAATCGACTTCGAATATAACATCGCCTTCACGGAAACTAACTTCGTCGGTATCTTGTGCCTCGTAGTCATAGAGGGCTCGATACACTCGCTGCAAGAAAAGAAAGAAGAAAAAACACAGATAAATGACAGTTGAGAGGCTGAGATCAAAAATACTAATTGTGTGTGCCCTACTGAGTGAGGATTGAGTGTTAAATGGTGAAGGCTACCAAGAAATCCAGAACATGTTCAATGAAATATCCCTACTCTCATGGAAAACAATCGATTACGGACAATACAGTTGGCAGGGGTGCTAAACATCGGACAAGAACAAGATCAATTGCTGTTGGGTATCCAGAATAGTGACAATTGAAGAAAAAATGCCAACGACTGGGGACTTTACATGCGGAAGACTAATTCAAACCAAATGATGCTTGATTCCAACGGCGACACCATGGGCTCTGTTTTCTGGAAAGCGGAATGGATTATTTTGCCGCATAACACCATGTTTACGGTCAAAACCCTTAGAAACGATATGGATTCATTCGTTAACTATAAATAGCTTCATTCAATGATTGTTGTTTCAAACTCCACACCGAACTAGCCAGAAATAACTCCACCGATTAGTTTTGATTTACAAACCTGAAGGAGTAGCTCAATGGGAACCGTATTCCGACTAATGAAGAGGTGCAAGAGAGATATGCGGCTAATTTGAAGACATAATATGCTCAGACCCTCTTTCAAGGGATAGCAGCAAGGGATGAAGCAGCAAAAACGTCTCTAAGTCTGCAAATTTATTGAAAGATTGCTGACTACTTTCGTATGCTGACTACACTAAGGGAGTACATATGGCGCTCGATAAAAAGCCACCCACCTACCTTAACAATTTATTTAAGGTTGTACTGGCGCCCAACGAGAGGCCAGCAGCTTACTTTTGCTAAGGTAGTGACACTCGAGGTAGTGCAATCTGACTAACCTTGACCGTGAGTAGGTGATTAATTATCACGTCCAGCGAAACAATGGCAGTACTGCTTGCACATTTGGATCAAAATAATATCTGAGAAGTAGGTGCCTTGAGCCCAATGAACTTAACGTTGAATCACGCTTCCCTAATTGATGATTGTAAGGAAATCCTCCGAAGTTCAACGTACCGCGAGGAAGGCATCAAAATGACATGGAAACGAGTTCCAAAATTTATTGCTTACGAAGAATCTAGACATCTGTTCCTTTTACTCACCATGTTCTGCTTGTTTTGCGCTTGTTGCTGTTGCTGTTGATGATGATGCTGATGTTGGTGTGCCTGCTGTTGCTGCTGTTGCTGCTGCTGCTGCTGCTGCTGTTGCTGTTGATGTTGTTGATGTTGTGCTTGCCTAACTTGATTTTGATGATGTTGCTGTTGTTGCTGATGCAATTGCAACTGTTGTTGATAATATTGTTGTTGCTGCTGCTGTTGTTGAGCTGCTTGGGATTCCGTCAATGAACCATAGACGCCATTAGCCGGATCAATATCGGCAATCGAACCAACCCGTTTGGGATATGCGTTGTTCACTATTTAGACAAACTTATTAGAATATGTTCGCATAAAATTGCATTCACACACACACACACAAACAAACACAAGCATACACACTCTCACGCTCTTTTTAATGAACAAATGCACTTGCTTAATGAAACACTTAGAAGCCAGGTAACAAAGGACACATAAAACTAAGCAAATGCTACAAGAAACTTACCTGATCCACGATCAGAACTATAGATAAGTGTTGTGCTGGGTCGTGTCGTGTTTGGTATATTTCGTGGACCATCGGTAAGTGGATCGTAGTCGGCAATCTTACCAATACTACCACCGCCACCGCCACCTCCACCTGGTGCTGGTGCTGTTCCTGCTGCTGTAGTGCTGTTCATTACCCCAATACCACCACCACTCAGTATACTACTACCGCCGCCACCACCACCACCACCACCGGTAACACCACCAGCACCTGTGCTATTAACCCCCATCATTCGATTGCTGCCACCGTTTACATTTAGTCCCCCATTAGTCGTACCAGGCAAGTTATTCGTTGGTGAGTTGTTGTAATTGTTGTATGCCGCTGTCTGATTGTTGGCGGTGTACTGCTGTGTAGGTTGCTGATAGCCATAGTTGTGTTGATGCTTCTGTTGTGGTGCCGTATTCGAGTTGGTTCCATAGGCACTCATGTTGTTATTTGTGTACGATTGCTGTTGCTGCTGCTGTTGCTGCTGGTGAGTTGGTGCAGGTCGAGCATAGTTGTCATACTGATCGTAGTATCCCGATGCTGAGTCCACCTGATACCCGCCAGTCGGATTGTGCGAATTCTGAAGAATCGATGAGCGTAGTTGATTATAATTGTTGGTGGCCTGCAGATGCTGCTGCTGTTGATGTTGATAGTTGTCGTAGTTGCTTACACCGCTGCTGTTGTTACCCATTGTTTGTGATGGCTGTTGTGCGTGATGCGGATACAAGTGTGATGTCTGCTTGGTTAGATGTTGTTGCGGTTGTTGTTGCTGCTGTTGTTGGTGTTTTGTTGGTGATTGTGGATACTGTTGTTGTTGGTGAAGATAACTTTGTTGTGTGTTGCTTTGTGCGGTCGTTTTAATTGGTTGTGGTGACATTGGTTGCTGATAGTGTTGTTGCTGTTGCTGTTGTTGCCTATGGTTTGCAGTGGACGGTGGTGATGAGGATGATAATGTTGGTGAATTATATGCTTGGGGAGAGATTTGCGCTGCCTGACTGCTTGGGATTATGGATGCGGTATTCTGTTGTTGGTGTTGTATTGGTGGTGGTGGCAGTGTTTGAGGTGGTTGTGGGGCATATTGTGAGAATTGTTCGGCCGCAAGAGTCTCAGAGAAATATTCAGATTCTTGGTCTGTGGGATATTTAGGATGCAGGATGGAATAATTACAAATAATTTGTTCTTTCGTTAAATATTCTAGCCTAAGTTAATAAAATCAGTTTACATAGTAAATGCCTTAAACTAGTTACTGTCCGCCTCGAAGGACCAAACAAACAAAAAACAAAATTAATTTTTAAAGCACATTTAGCAATAGTACAAAACTTTTTCGACAAAATACACAATTTTTTTAGCTTTCATGAACCGTGATGGCATTGATTGATTACTTTGTAATGTGATGGTAATAGAAGTTGTTATTTTTGTTCCCTTTTTTTTGAGAAATAATTCTTACCTCTTGTGTCACCCACTTCTGCGGCTTCCCTCTGCTTTTCCATGGCTGCCTTCTTTTCTAGATCACCATGGTAGGCGACATTTGATATAATTTTTGTATTTTGCTTAATTCGGAGTGTCTCGGGATCGTCTGCCACCTAGTGGGGGAAACATTTGAGTTTGAGATAAGCATGTTCACTGGGAGTTTAAAAAAAAACGAAAAACCAAACCTGTGTAAACTTTCCCTTCGCCTTTTCGAAGTCCGCATGGTATTTTACATTGGATTGGATTTTTGTGTTTTCAGCTATTCTTTTTAGTTCCGGCGTGTCGGCGATCGCTGTGGCTTTCGCCTTTGGAATGTGCCTACAAAGAAATCATGAAATTAGGTAACGAAAAAAAGTAAAGTAAGGATAATCAACCAATTCTAGCAACATGGTGGTAACGAAAAGAATACACTGTCCGTCAGCAGGCCTATTAAGGTTGTATGAAGTGCTACAAACATATAATGACTGATATTCAAAGTTGGTTATCGTTTAACACTAGGTATCTTCCGCTTTGTGTGAATTCTTGGACCTTGGAGCACAGCTTCCATTCTATGTCCTTCAAGACAGCCAGAGCTTGTACATCGAACAGGAAACACGCATTTGCTAAAGCAAATAATCTCATCCACTATCAAGCAGATGAAGATGAAGAAAATGCCAGACGAGGCCTGGGTTTTAAGAGTCATAACCCAAACGTATGCAATCAATTGTTTGGATGAATATTGAAGGCTGTGCTGGCTGGACCTCGTATTCCATTTATTCGTCTAGAAAACCCCAAAACCCGAAATGAGGAGTGCAAAACCGTTTGCACATATATAGTTCTAAACGTGTTTTAACTTGGTTTAGCAATGCTCCGGATCCTTATGTATCATTTTGGTGAGTTCTAGTCCAAACTATTGAAGAAATTTCAAAGCGGAGCAATTGCTAAATTAGGGTGCAGGTCGTAAACTTAAAGGATAATGTCAATAGATTTTCCCACCTGGATGCTGCCACCAGCAGAATGGCAACATGTCTCTTGATTTATTCCATCATCCGCCAACATTTAAGACGCGCATTATAGTTGGAGGCATCAAGACACATTGTCTGGTAGACAGGTTGGGTCCTAACTTCACTGATTTCTGTAGAAACTGTAGAGGCAAAGAAGAGAAAGAAGCAACGACCCACCGTGTCCTAGCTATAGGCCTTGAAAGTGAAAACTATAAACGAAAACTTCTTAGAAGGTCTTTGTGTTCTAGTCAGGCCTGACTATACGGCTTGAAATACGACTGAATATGGGAAGACCATTGTCAGAAAGTTATTACAATTTCCTTGCCACTACACGCATGGTGAACACAGCTCAAATGTCTGTTTTTCATTGCTCCCTCTCTCTCTCTGTGCACCTTTAAAAGTATCCACTGTCAACAGTCGATGCAAACACTTTTGTGACAGTGACAGGGTCTTCAAATGTAGCATGTTCAAGGACACCGTTTGATTGACGTTTCTAGTAAGTAACTGTCTTGTTTGTTCCTCGATAAAACTTTCACATTTCTGTCGATGGGTTTTCGTCTCACAATGCAACGATGACACTTCCATGCACACCAGGCACTGTACATACATTTCTATGAACAAACGGAAAAGTTTCTCCTGACTTCTGAAAAGTACCCGAAACGTCACATCAAAATTTCTTACTAAAACCTACGTCAAACGTTTTTTATATTTAATCATTATATGCACACAATTCTGTACTTTACAAGCCACCCACAAACTTACAGGTCACTGGCTTTGTGTAAATCTTTTCAAAAGAAAACAAGAAATCATATTCCGCTGTATGACTGCATGCCATGCTCCCTTTACTAACTGGATGACATAGTGTGACCGCAATTGGACAAATGCAATCGATTCGAGGAAAGAAATGCCAGTACAAGCCACCGAGTATGTTTTGCCCTGCGGCAGTGCTCACGTGGAGGCAAAACTAGGTCTCTCTCGTGCGCAACAAGCTGCCGCTGTGCCGCCATTGAACGACCTTGTGTTACGGTGTATTAAAGTTGTCTACTTAGTCCGTGATTTGTGTCACATTGCAACCAAAAATACTCCCAAAGGTTACCCGCGCATACCGTAAAGAGGGAAGCCCCGTCTAAGTGAAACTTGAAATTTTATACGTACGAGGTACAAAATCACATAATGGTTTCAATTTACCACTTTCAAAGAAAGTGACACTTAATTCCGTCATGTTTCATGCCCTGTATGTATGATCGTTAAAAATACAAAAAAAAATAATAATAATTACATTAAGAACTGACAACTGCAGTGGGGGAGATGATAATACGAAAACGATAGTCACAAGAAGGGAAAGCTCAAGTAGTCGTATACATGCAAGCGGGTTTCGCTTTTTTCTCTGACAGTAGGTACAGCGCATGAAATCGTTGTCATTTTCCGAACCAAAGTGAAGTGGTTAGCTAAATTGAAAGAATAAAACAGCAACAGGTAATCGAAATGAAATAAATATGTAAGTTCAGACTATATGACATTGATTGGGGAATAAATGCCAATAACAATGGCGGTGTGTCTGGTGAGAGGAAACCAGAGAAAGGAGAGTTAGACTTTCTAATAGATCGATCTGTAATCGATAACATTTGGGGAGAGGCATACATGTGTAAATGTAGAGAATTGAATTGATCGGAGGTGGAAATTGTTTCTGACAGATGGCGGCACAAACCTGGACAGATATGTATACAACAAACGAAGGATCGGGTAAAGACCGACTTGAGTCAGTTCAGGTGACAAGAGAGGCGTTAGTTGTTTAGAGCTATGTTTGCTTAGAAATAGATTTGTACAAAAACTGCCCTAAAAACCATATCGAACTGTCAAGTATGATCACCAGCTAAAAGCCAAATCAAACTGTCATGTGCCATAGTCAGCGAATCATATCTAAATCAAGAAGTTATATCTATTCACTACTCGACCAAAGTCCAATGAATTAATCACTTAAATGTCACTTGCTCTCATATTCCCCTTTAAGTGGCTTTTACCCAATACCAGCAATACCTACAAAAAGGCCAACATCCTGTTGACATCAAAAATATGAGAACGAAATGAAAAAGTAAAAAAACATGAACCTCGCTATGACATCACCTTGCAGTGACACATTTCTCTTGTTACATCAGCCGACGCAAGCATAATGAGCACAAACAATAAAAAAATAATCAAATGAAAACAAAACCATTTTCATTTGTAAATTTTTTCTTTCTTTAATTAAACGTTCCGCTGACGTTTCGCGCCCCCCCTTCTGTCGATCTATCAGCACATTCCACATCACACAAATGAGCATAATGTAAACATAAAAGAAACGTCAAACGGTGATACGTTCAAATATGCGCTCACCTGGCACGGTGATGGTGTGTTGATTTGCCCGAAATCGATGAATGAAAGGAAAACGAAAAACACAAATGTGAATCACTAATTTGTTTCTGACATTTTGCTTACGATCGCAACTACTTTTCCTGTTGAATACATTAACATTAACCCGATCTTTTGTTTACGTCAATATGAGCCACATCACGTAACCCGGCCGTTGGCAGTTAGTCGGCGGTCGGCCTCTTCAACGAAATCGAAATCGAAAACAACGAACGAACCAACCCGCAAAAGTGATAACCATTATGAAATACATATGTATATGTACTCCTCGACGATGATCCCGATTATAGAACGCAAAACTGTTGCAACAACGTACGGATACGTGTTGTGTTATCGGTTCTTGTTTCGAAATAAAGTGTCAGCACTTGCAAAAGACTGCGATAACATATACTCAAGTGTTGTACAACGGTATCAGGTTGAACTCGGAAAGGGTACGACAAGACAATCAATAATTGACAAATTATTAACGAAGCTACATATAATTGTTCTAAATGGGATTATGTAGTTTAAATTCTGTTTTATTATGTATCTCAGTGCGCTTCGCGGGGAATGTGGGAAGACACGTGGTCGCCACAAGTCAATTTTTGAGGGAAGGCAGGCAGTCTGTGTGACAGAGGGTAGAGTTTATAATTGAGTCTAATGCCGCTCCGATATGGGGTTGGAAATACTGACTATAAATACATACATATGTCACTGTCATTAAGCCTTAAGCGGCTATTTACATTCCTTTCTTTGTAATCCATTGACCTGAGGGGTAAGCTTTACGAAATACACATAGAGAAGCACTTCTTCTGTCGGGTGAGTGAGTCTTTATACAGAAAAGTAGATGAAATACCAGTCCACCTGCTGGACAGGGTAATGTCAAAATTATGTAATCCTGGTATCAGACCATAATGGCTTTAGCGAGAATTGGGCAAACAAAAAATTCAAATATTTCGCACAACAGGTCCGTACGGGACTCATGGTTTCTCAGAAGCATTCGTGTTGTTTCTGCCATATGAATGGAAGTGGGTAATGGCGTGTCCGAATGGAATCTCTTTTTTAAGGCTTTTTAATAGCTGTACCTTCACATTATGTTTTAGGAAAGAAAGAGGGGTATGTTCACAGCGAACGTTGATTCTCTTCTTAAAAAGATGGAGGTGATGGGAGGCTCCGGTAACCTGTCTGGTAAAAGGCAAAAATGTAAAATTTACAGGGATCACTCCACTGGGTTCTTAAGAGCATCTGTGGGATAGAGGTAGGGTTCTGGAATTTGATCATCAAACTACGGCTCAGTATACCGACGTACTGGAAGGAAGACCGTCGCCATGTTTCAGTTTCCGCAGTTGGATGATCAATTTTGTCTGAGACTGGAGTTTCAGCGTTCACCACCGTTGACCAATCATCAGAAATATACCCTTCCTGCAGGTTTTTCCGCGTCAAGATGCTTTGTTTTCAGCTGCTTGCAGTTTTAGTTTCTATCGTGACTTGGGTGTGCTTCTTGGATTTGGCGATTTTAAAGCTCTTTCCGTCGCTTCTGCAGCTATGTACATCCTCTACAACACCTCTCTCGTGTTCAAACTTCCTTAGTCTCCTCATTGGAATGAGGTCCTCCCAAGCGTCTCTTTCCTTCTGGGGTCCGAATACATCATACCATTCCTGGTTATCACATTTTTTTTTAATGGTTTCTAAGCTAATTCACATCTTATTTAGTTGGTCCTATCCGCTAAATATAATTTTGTGTATGCAATCTGAACACCATCCGTTTGACGGTTTCATAATCTTAACATTTAACAACCTTAACCCAGCCTTGAATGTGACTTCCGCTGTTCGCACGTGATTGCTTTTATTTCGAATTTTATTACTCGTTTATTTTTACCACCCAACTATAGATATCTCTGTTTTCTTTGGTCTTCAAACAGATTGGCGTGCACTAACCATTTCATATAAATGTAATCAATTTACTTTTGTGTGCTTATCAAACGAAGCATATCTGTGTGCCGCACCTGATAAGATAGTGAGTTCGCAAGCTGGTTGCTGAATTAAGTTTTATTAAACAAATCCAACAACGCTATCTGTTTTCTTCTAAAAGGTTTTCTCAACCATTTGCCTTTTTTTCATGATAGGATCACGACAATGACTCAAAAGTTTTCGAAAGTAGTAGGAAATTGAAGAGTTAAGACCTTCTCTGCAGGCAAGGTGCCGAGGAAGTAGATAGCTCCTAAAAGATCACGATCTCCAACTACTTCCAGATACAATCACAATGATGGAAGGGATCATATGATCAGGGCCACGAATAAAGCAATATCAGCCCTCAGTGCAAGGTAAATCTTAGCCTCCCTTTTGCAAGACAGATACTCACAAGCGTATACGATCATTTAGTAGAGGGAGCCGTGACAATAGAGGCTGCAAACTACTCGCTTCGGCGACGATAGGTCAGAGTCACCATTAGAGTGCTAGACTTTACCCAGACTTATGGACCCACGCGAACCATATGACACTCTGCTTAACTTCAGAGAGAGAACCCCGAACTTTAATGTTGACGCAACTATTTGATGAACACCTTGTTCGAGGTTGAAGTTGAGCTCTAAAATGTCCGACCACGCTGGTCTCTTCTATTTAAGAGGTAAATCCATCCTTTTGGTGGGTCATTCAACAGTCAAATGAAACGACTATGTGCTATAGTTTGAGTGGCTGTCTCTGTAATAGGCCCAGGTTCACCCCGAACTGTAGCGCCACCTAAGTAAGTCTCTGTAATAGACGTACTTTTGCTTAATGCGCGGGCAGGGGCAGCTTTAAAGCTAAAAAATGTCCTCGCTTTGCTTTCTCTAGGAAAAGGAAAGGATCTGGATTATAAGCTGTCATCTAGGCTGCTCTTTGAAAGTTGGCTCAAGGATATCGAGAAGCTTTGTCACAGAAACTTTAGCCACGATCTCCACAAGAAATCCAAACATCTGGCTGAAGGCTTCAAAGGCCCCAATGCACGTATAACAATAAATGTGTCTCAGCTACTAAATGGGTCAGAGTTAGCGATATACTGCGAAAAGAGATTTCGCCGCTAGCTCCAGCTGCTGGGTTACGCAGATCACATTGACCTCGGGCCTTCTCTACAAGCCATGATAAAGGCGTTCGCGGTTCAATCAAAACAACTTCAGGAGTACAGTAGACAATTTAACAGCGAACTCTACTAGGTGTACCAACATATGGATGTAGTCCGGAAGGCCAAAGCACTTCAACTACTTCTACGCACTGAAAGGCATTTGAAAGAAATCTCCCATAACGAGGAGTATCACCGTCCTTCTAAGACATTGCAGCAGCAATCTCGATGTTGAAAGTCCTGCAACCTCTCCTATTCCAGCCAGTTTGGAGGATGGGGAAGACTCAAGATTCGAAGGACGCCAGGTACGCTGTTTAAAGCAGTTATGCTACCAAATCTACTACCTACATACAGTGTATGCACATTGTAAGGTCTTATCCGAATCGGAACCTAGTTCTAAGAAACCCATGATCCTCTGCACAAGGACCTACCATTTCTGGAAAGACTGACTAAGTTAAACGACAAAGAACACTCAATCATTGTTTAATGAAAAATCCAATGCCTATCATGTATAAAACTTTATTCGATCACCAAAAAGTGGTTTGCTGGTTGTTTCATTTAAAAATACAAATTTTTAGCGCAACAGGTCTATGGGACCCAAGGCCTATCTTCTCAGAACCATTCGTGTAGACCATGTTATATTCTTCACACGAATCGAGGAAGCCTACTGTTTAAGGCCCTGTCCGAAGGGCGACTTGTTATTTGAGAAGGTTTTGTAATGACAGTCATACTCTCAGATGTTTGTCAGACGATCGCAGGAGGTGGGGCTTCATACCTCGAACCTCTTGCTTCGTAGTTGTACTCACTAAGCCACAAGTTATAGAGAATAGACAATGGATTCATGCATATTTTACTCACGCTTCGCAATATGGCAGTTTGCTGTAACCCTTGTATGTTTTCATATTTAACGCCATTCCGCACTCCGTGCATTTGAAGCAGGTCTTGTGCCATGTCTGCAAAAAAAAACAAGAAAATTATGGTAAGTACAAGTGTAAAAGTTCATTGGAACAAGTCCTACTCTAAATGCACAATAATACCATAGAATCGCAACCCAGAGTTGTCAGTTATATAAACGACACTAAACAAACCATCAAGCATCAATTAGTTTCAATTATCTAGTTTAACTTTCTCTGCAACAACAGCAGGGAGATCTGTACAAAGATTTCCTGTATCCCATATTTACCTCGCATACTAATCCACATAATAATCGTGGAAAGTAGGCAGCGGCTTCCTGTCAATTGTTGAATGGAAACGAAAAATGAAAAAAATATGAAAAAATTTCCAACATCATTGCCAAATGCGATTTGCAAATTAGCCAGGGGAGGAGGGGGGTCGTCTTATGTAAAGCTAATCAGTAACTCCCCAGAGCTAAAGATATTCGCCGCGTAAAAGTAAAAGTTTCCACCCAGAAGTCAGCTGTGTAGCGCACCCGATTACTGCATCCATCCACCAAGAGAATGACACAACTTTCTTCCACGTCCGTGGCATTTGACCACATTTGACAATGCGCTCCACCACATGACCATAAACTCACATAAAATGCGTTATAAAGAAGCCCGTTCCTGTTTGTTGTGTCCAGCTTCAAATGGTCATATAGTTTTCTTTGGCAGTTATTTCTTTATTTTTTTTTCACCTTTTTCACCACGCACGGTGTGTTTTCACTTTCACACGTCTTTGAAGCACAACACGAATACGTATACGAATACCAACGGAAATGCTGTCATGTATGCTACTCCCTGATGTAACTAGTTCCGTAGTAAAATTGTTGATATCTTCTTTGGCAAGTACCGCAATGGGAATGGCGGCTGTAACAAGAATTGTAATATGGAGGTGGGATGTGACACGACGCTGAGGTGTGTATTTCCTTTTTACACGTTCGAGTGTTAACAAAGCAGTGCAGTGTTTCGATGATTTTTGTTGCAACACTTTGTCTGTGTAGCGTTTGTTAGGCAATAGCGAGTGTATGTCGCGTGACAGTGGTAATTGATAAGATGCCGACTTCTGACGTTTTGATGAGAATAGTATTTTTTTTTTAAAGTGCAATGCATTTATAATTTAGAATTAGGACGGAGTTGTCAGATCTGACAATACTTAGTCTATTCGCGAAATCTATTCTGTCAAATCAGCGCATTTTTACGAAATTCACGAAATTCTATTCGAGGACGCAAAGGTTTATTAGTTTTTCGTAAAACAGAATCCTCACAAGAGAGTAAGAAATGTCCACATGCTACGAATTGTAGTGCAAGAAATTTCTTTGCACTGATTTATGACATCTGTCAGATGGGTTGATTGGGGTATTTGTATACATTTAGACTTGACGTTCAAAAAGTGGGCAAATTTCACAGCTTCCGTGTTCGTTTACTGTTTTCTAATATTAGCTCTACGAAGCTATCTGCAGAAAGTACGCGAACAAACCAACAGTCAGGTCTAAAAAGACAGTCGTATGATCTATCAAATTTTATCAGACAATATTGTAAGAATATTGCTAGACCCTCATCTGACAATAAATGTGTCAGGTATATGCCAGTAGTGTGAGCAATCTTAAGTATCGTTGTCAGACATTTAGGACATTTGCAGACTATGAGCTGCTTATGACGTTTGACAATTGATTTGTTGTAAGATGCTTTTTCTTCTCTGTTTTTGACGCATGATACACTTTTTTGTTGCTGCATGTTGGTACTATTTTCGTTTGACGTTTGATTTTGTGCTGCGAAAGTGAATAATGATAAGAAAGTGAGTGAAGCAGATTATCGCTGATTTGATTGTCTAGCGAGACTGAGCAACATCAGTGGCACAATCTATCCGATGACATTATTGTAACATTTTCACAACTTCCCGTTGGTAAGGGAAAAGCCTTCTTAAAGCATTAGCTCCTGTTTGCGATGAGATACGAGATACAAGAATGAACTATACAACCCCATCGAGTTACTCCAGAGTCTTTAAAACTGATCCAGAGTTGTAAAGGATGATATCAGAATTGAAGTCGACTTGTCAAACCCCCTAATTGACACAGAATTCCTCTTACCATACCCACATGGGTACAACCTAAAACGGTACCCACTTCACTAGAACGAGTCTGTCAAAGTTAAACAAGTGACAGAAGAGTATTCCAAAAAGTAGTTTCTAAAAAAGCGAAAGTACTAGCGACATCCTCATCGACTTTAATAAATAAATCAAACTTAATTTATCCCGCCGTTATAACCGATTCTCACTCCGCTTGACCTTTATACATATTAACATCAGCGTTTCCAAGGCAGCGACGCAGCGTTGCCCACAAATAGTCGATCATTTTTTTGACACTTTTCAACGGTTTATGATTTCTCTCCGTTTCTTCACAGATCACTGACCGCACCAGCGACATGTGCTCATCGTCGTCACTTGTGGTGTGAAGTGTTAATTAAATTATCAAATAAATTTTGTTTATGTATTTTTCGGTTGAATTTTAATTAATTTTGTTTTTTTTTTGTTCGGTTCCCCTCTTGTTCCGATCTCGCAAAGCTTTCTGTGCCATTTGACGTACACATATGTGTGTTCTATTTTCCACTTCAATTGTGCACAGAACTTCAATTAAAAGCGACACGATACTCTTTTTTGAATTCAGCCTGTCGACGCCATGCCGCCGCCATAGCACGCTTTATCTTTATCGAGAGATGGAATTATATTTCATTGGTTAGTCAAATGATCAAGCGGTCGGCTACGGCTACTATGGGACACAATTTCATGCTCTAGATTCTTTTATTGAAGTTGTTATTGGTTTATGTATTGGTTTTTCGATGGTCTGTCAATGGGAGTTGACAGTCGCAGTCAAATTGGCGGAGCTTCTGTTCTTTGGAGACTTGAAGGGAATTGACTTTGACGACGTCACGAGTGGCTTGCTATAATCGGAAGCGGTAGTGCCAAGTGTAGTCATCATCATTTGGGGAGTGATTCGCGCCCTCATGAGGGTGAATTATGTAATGTTGGAGCTGAATGGATTTCAGCAACCCCGTCCCAGTTGTTTGTTTCTGAGAAATTGCGAAAATTCCCAGACGACAATATCTATTCGTAGTACAGAGCTCTGCATTGAGATGTAAATGATAAACTTCCTTCATATGGAGCGAGATACGTGTGCAGTGCATGGTTGGTCTCTCTGGAAACCATGCCAATTGCAATGCAAGCAATACTACATCACCACCCACATGGCAAGCTTTTCGAAAGATCAGAATCATCATCAATATCATCGCTATAACCGCCATAGCCGCGCCGCGCACACAATTGCCAGTTGAATCGAAATGAATGTTTAATCTCGTATACGAGCAAAGTGTGTACCAGACAGTAAATTGTATGCAAACTAATGCATCGGTTGAGCCACAGAAAAAGAAGGAATACGTGGATTAGAATAGAAACTCAGCCGCAGATAATGGCTGGCATTGTTTGCGTCTCATCAGTCACCTAATTAGGCAGAGAATAGAGTCATACGGTGGACGATGTGTGTAGTTCACCAATTTGGGGGCGAAAGGATGTTTTAGACATAAACGTTGTTAATTGTGTTTAATTAAAGTCAATCAGTTGTAATGATAAATGGATGTTGCTTTCTGTCTTCTTAATGCGAGACCAAACTCTAGGCAGACATCACGGAGGCTACTTTAAAGATATGGGCTTCTCTTCTAGGTAAACAGCGTTGGAGTGGAATCCAGATTGTTGACAGTCACAGTGGTCTGTCCTACCGGTTTGTAGCCACCTACAGAGTTCCTCAAGGCAGGCACCTAGGTCCCCATCTGTTCATTCTAGCCATTAACGATCTTTAAAGACTCCCCGATCTCTATTTACGCTGATGACACGAAATTTTTTAAATCCACTTCTTGTTTCCTCCAACAAGACATCGATAGCTTACCGATCTGGTAAACATCTGGTAGACATCTGGTGCCCCACGCCAATCTTTTACCTTTTCGCGGTAGTCCAACCAGTTCCTTCCCTTGCCCTTGCACATGTCACCAGATGTGTGCAAGCTAACTTGCCCAACCGATAGATTCATCTTCTAGCAACGGAGTGCTGAGTCTGCGATACATGCAGCGCCGCATCTTCTTGCGAGCTATTCAACCCTTTCCTACGATATTCATATGCCCATCCATATGCTCTGGATCAGGGGTGACAAGGATTTATTTACCGCAGAGTCCAGAACCTTAACGGCTGCCTGGTTTGAAGGTTTTAACAACGATACCGCTCTCGGGAATAATTTCACCAGATTGAGTAACTGGCATGATCTCGGCTTGAACGACACTACAATCGTTGATCATGTTCAATAGACCTCAGTTCCTGCACCGATGTCTATCTTAGAACTTTCGGAATCTCCTTTCAAAAAGAAACAACGGGTTTATGTTGTTATCACTGGCCTTCCATCGAGATAGTATCAATGCATCACCCTAGGGGTTCGATGAAGATGATTGTACTTCTATCAGTCTTACAGCCGTTTTGGCCGCCAGACTCCTCCAGTATAGGTTCAGCGGAATGAGGCTGAGCATGGTCAGATAGCTCAGTCTAAGAGAAAGGTCTTCGCATTCTAAAAACCCAACTATGTGTTGAAAATATGCCATCTACCATCAGTCATTATAGAGGAGGGCAATCTATTTCAATTAGAAATCATTACGAATGTAAATCCAGTGTCCAGTACTCGGTTCGTTGAAAGGCCCCTCGTCCAACTGCAGCACCAGACAGTCACGCAGTGTGTTCGGCCGAGGGTGAATTAAATGAGAGTAGTATGTCGCTGGCACTACAGACTTAATTTGCACCATACCTAGTGCAGTCAATTACGCACATTGCAGATGCATCTCGTCGAGCATCGTTCATCGTTCGATCAGTCATTCGTCTGTGGCCAACAGGAAATAGAAACAGCAACGTCCTCCCCTCCCAGAGAGGCCAATTGGCTTGACCTATCTTCAACTATAGAGTAAATGCAGTCAGTAGCTATGGTTTGACTAATATGCAGTATCTGCAGCATAGAACTGTGAAAGACAAAAACTGAGTGTACTACAAATGAAAGTGCGCATCCCAAGGTCGCGAATTTTACACTCACAACAGCCACTCACAAGTCAATCAAAGCCATAACACGAAACAGTCGCGTCACGACTAAAAAACACGTACCTATCCACAAAAAGGTCAAGGCATTGAGCAAGACTACCCAACAAAAGCTAAATTAATATTTTGCTTGCGTGCAGTCCCCATTCGTTTTGTCGCCACCATATTCAGCACTGTTTACACGTTTCAAAACCAAAACAATTCCACGTCGTGTAGGTACTCCGCTTTGGAGCAAATAAAGTTATTAATTTCGAGATTCTGTGTGACACACAATGTGGTCGACAAATTTAGTTTCGATGACTAAGCGGTGACTGGATCACCAAACAAGGAGCTAAGCATACCACTGCACACACTGCCTCTCATAGAATGAGTATTGAACTCCATCGCCATAAGGAGATCTGTTCCCCAAGTGTCAGTAGCACTTGGCAGCCGTGACACAGAAAATAAATCACAGCCATCTCTCGCAGTGACAGTGGCCGGCAGCAACGTGGCAGTTTGAATACATTTTTGTTGTATTTTTTTGGCAATACTTTGCGGCTGCTGTTGCTTCTTCTGGTCCGAAGTGATCTATGACTTTCTAGGAATGCTGATTCCAGACGGGAAATGGCAGCTGCAAAGTTTTCTGCTGATGCGGTTGTTTTATTGATTTTCCTGGAGCACTCGTACTCGTAATAGAGATGGGAACGACGAGTTAGACTTAGAATGTCACAAGCGCTGTCATGATTCGAAGGAATGATTAATAACGTGACTAAGGAATTTTCATTGTAAACATGGAACTGGAAATGTGTCAAAGTGTTTTTTTTACTTGATCTTCATGGTGGAACATATTTTAAGTGTAGAGCATCCGTCTATAGCGTATGGAGTAGATCACCCTGACATCTGTGATTAGTCCTGCGAATTGCACCCAACTTCATTGAATGTTCACTGTAAGGATGGTTCTACTTGAATTTTGACACTAATGTGGTATCAGCATCCAGAAATCTTGGAATCAAGACAAGGTTTACTTAGTCGGGAGTTTCGCTGCAATAAAGGAGAAAATACAAGCTTTTGACGCAACAGGGCCTAGCATTTTACAACCATTTATGTTGCGCCTGTATCCTAAGGACAATTTGGTATTTGAGAAGCCCTCTCATGACAGTTGTATGCTCGAATGCTGATCAGACGCTCGCGAGAGGTGAAGCAGTGAAAGATATCGTATGTGTTGTCTGTAGTTCAACGCATATTGATGTCGATTTCGAATCCACTTTCGACTTCGAATCTATGTCTATGTAGAATTGGAACCAACTTCAATCGAAAAATGTCAAAGACTTTGTAGTACACCTCCTCCTCTTCTGACAACACTGCGCCACAAACACAATACCTTAATCCACGCTCGCATTCTATTCCAATTTGGGGTTTTCTCTTTTCATTTCCTCTTACACTCGACGCGGAAAATAGAGACCCATATGTACTTATTTATTTATTAAGGTACACTTCGCATTGTGTGTAAGCGAACGCACAGACACAATGGGCGACCAATTGAAATGGTTTGCCCCCAAACAATCAAAACTGTCAAATTAATAAGATTACAGGAAATTATCCGACGACAAAAAGACCAACAGTCCAAAAGCTGTGTTGAGTAGACAAGACAACACAACACAACACACACACCTCCGTCGATGTAGGTCAGTGTACTTAGATACACTCTCTAAAAACGCAACACAGCTCAACAGCGATCCAAGATCTGGAGTAGGGGTCCCGGCGGCATTCATCAGCATTTTTGTTTCTTTTCTTTTTTTCCATCCAGGTGCAAAGTCGAACACGAAACGCGACTCGTCGTGTGAACGGGCGTCAGAAAGGCTTATATTTCATTATCTCATTGTTTTCCAAGCCATCACTCGAGAGTTGCGTAACTTTCGTTCATTTGGGTAAATTTGAACAAAACGCAGAGATTAGCTTACGCACTTAAGCCGACGCGACATGCCACTAAGTGAACAGAGCGCGATGTGAAAGGCAAATTCAAACACATACCCGTATGAGGTGATATATGATTGCGATCTTCTTGCAAAAAAAAAATAATTATAAACGATCCCATGCGGTTGAGAAGACATTCTTTTATGATCCGCCATAATTATGAATATGTATCTATGCTTTCGTTTTATAGTAGCTATCACATACTACTGGGTTGGTCGTGCCTTGCGGCAGTGAGCGAGTGAAAGACTGTGCTTTCGTTTATGGAGCTCTGAGCAGTTCACAAAGCAGTATAAAAGATGTTTATCGTCGGTTCTAAGGCCGGCTATGGGGAGCGCGTTAAAGCGGTTTTGGGGCGAACAGCATTCGGGATATGATTTATGCTGATTGTCAGATGATTCAGACGCGTAATTACGTTATCAAATGACGCGCTACATTACTACATACGAGTATGATGAAATTGGAGGTCGACATACGAAAAAAGAAAAAAGTGTGAAAAGAAATTCAGATAACAAGCAAAGAACAACAGTGTGACGAAGAGGACTGTGGAAAGTTTGAAGGTTTTTTTTTTATTTTTTCGTTTATAACCGTTGTTGATGCCGGACAAGCAGGTTTCCGGTCTAGATCCTCAAGTGTCGACCACATACATTAAAGGTATGTAGAAGCAATTTGGCAGCACCAGCAGCCTTTGATCGACACCAACTTCACTCAGTTGGTTTTGACACTCGAGGACGGAGTATCACAAATTCCAGGGCAGACCATCAACTTATTTCTACGCATACCCTGGGAAACGCTGAGATTCGATGGAAACCCTAGGGACTTGCATTAACTCGAGAATGGTGCCTGACGTCTGGGCTAAGCAGAAATCCAATAAAAACCACAATAGTACCCATCCCGAGGCAAAGAAAACTGGGACCGATAAGACTGACATCAGTAAAAGAAGTTAAATATTCGGTAACACACCTGGATAAACTCGCCAGGAAAGTGACACGAGCTCTCATGATTCGGCGGACCCTTGAGGATGTACCGACCAATGATCACATATGAAGCAATCGCATGAACAAAAAGAACCAAGATCGTCAGCACGAGGCAGACATTCAAGTGGCACACATCTGTATTACAGGGGCCATGGAAACGTGTCTACCTGAAGCTATGGAGGTACTACTGGAACTGACTCTTCTGCACTTTGTGGTTGAGGAAGGTGCAAGTAGAACGTTTAAAAAAAATGACGGTTTATCCTGGTTTAGAGATAATATTATTAGAGGGTCAACTTCCAAAAGGATTTTGCTACCAAGCTCAGCAATAAAACGAATTGAAGCAACGAATCCACAACTGAGACAGACAGAGCAATCACACAACAGATGGGTCAAGAACAAAGGAGGGAACTGGAGCAGGAGTATTTGGGCGTAGGTCCCCTTGACTATTGCCTTGAACGATGGCGAAATTGAGCTGGATTGGCAGAGTTTTTTTGGCGAAGTAATTCCCTGTCCCCTTCCAGTGTTGAGTCCGTGGTGGCATATTGATATGGTACTTGGAAACGTCAGCTAATAGTAGGTGGCTACGAAGCATTTTTTCCAACGAACAGCTTTATCAGAGAAGGAACCATCAACTATTAGTCACGACCATACAACAACCTCTGGGTCACACTTTACAAAATGTAATGCAATGGACGCCATCCAATGGAACTCGGTGACTCAGGACCCAGCTTTCCTAGAATCTGCTTTTTCTTGTTGGGTTGCGCTACAGTATAGAGTGATGCAGAGTCTCCATGACAAGGAATTGCCTTCTTAGAAAGAAGAAACAGCGATTGACGAGTAACTCGAAAGTTTATAGCGGATCGGAGGTAAACCAAGTCCGTAACTACCTTCAAGTTATAGCTGCCTACTGTGACGTTCTGTCCGATTCGTCGAGACAGATTCTTATGGACAGAATACACTTGGTTTTGCCCTGATCCCTTGCTAAACCCAATTCTGTTCCAAAATTTGCAAACACACCAGTCCTGCCGATGATATCGTTGTCATCAGAGCAGGCTTTTGAAAAATTGTACCTCTGGTGTTGGCTAGTGAGTTCCGCACGATTTTCTCAAGTTCGGCCCTACTGGGCTCAAGTTCGGATATTGTTATCCTCACTTCAGTCTGGTCAGGGGGACGGAAGTCTGGGTTTTCACTATTCAGGTTGGATGGTTTATTCTGCCTGACAAAGGATTTTTGGTCATCTTCGCCGTTTAACAATCTGGAGATTGTCAGACTTGCCTTCCAATGAAGAAATTGTTCAGAGCCCAAACCAAAGCTTATGGATTTGCGTATCCTAAACTAATTATTTCACTCCTTTCAAACAGTGGACCCACTGTCACCACCCATTGCCACCACTTTGTACTTCTCGCCGAACCCAACCTAATGCCAACATTTATCCAGTCGCGACCCAGACACACAGGACCAATTTACTCTGCCCAACTCCAGCTAACAAAAAGCCCAGCACCTACCTTAAGGCTTTCGCTGAGAACAAAGGCAGCCCGCAATCCTGGCGGTGGGAATATTAAATCTCCACTCCACTAAAAGCTGCGCCAATATTTATTAACCAACCAACCGACCAGCCAGCATCATAACGTCTCCGAGTTAAATATTCTCCGCACTGATTAACCCAGATTCGGCGACACAGGCAGCCTAAATTATTCCCGCATCGCCAGTTTTAGCCGGCAAGCCTTTGTGTTGCGCTCTTTGTGGCCTTATCAATCCGTGGATTGTGCTCCGAGAATCATTAGTTTGTCCCAAGTGATTTTAAATTCCATCCATATTCAATTAGGAGCGCGAGAAACTTTTCGGTGTATGTGCGCTGCAATGGGAATCAAACACAAAGATTACTTGCGCCACCCCGTGGTTGAATGCCAGTTGGGGGAGAGAAATGCCAGCTTTGTTCCCACACCTTGTCTCTCCAACCATGATGATGATGATGATGATGATGATGGTAATGGATTGGTTGATGAAGGCAAAAGGGCCCCAGGGCAGTGGTTCTCTGCAGAGTACCTCAATTGGTGGATATTCGAGTGCTGAAAGGGATAAATCAAAGCACCTAGTTGGAGGAGATACACTGATTGAATGAGTAGTTGGGTTAAATTAGCCGTGATTGGGTTCAAGAGGAGGCGCAAAGGAAAAGTAAAAGCTGCCAACAGTGGTCATGAGTGAAATTGGATTAAAACTACTGCAATGCAGTCGACCGGTTGCAGGGACCTAGGGAATGGGTGCAGATCTGTGCAGGGTGCATAGGAGGAATGTTGTTCGTTCTAGTCTCAAGATCCTCAAGGGAATATGTACATAATTCTCCTACAAACTATGTGCTCTAGTCACCTTCAAGTCAGCTATAGAAGGGAAAACCTCTGCAACATTTCAAGGCAGATGAGACTTAGGTTTGATCTGAAACGTAGTACGAAGCTGGTTCTACTGAAGCGATCACAGATCAGCCACATTGTCGGTGTTCTCACTGGACACTGTCTGATGGAACAACATGGCAATAGTCTGGGAGTCTTTTCTCATGATTTCTGCAGAACCTGTAGAAATGAGCAGCAGGAGTAGACCTCCCAACCACTTACCCAGTTCAGTTCCATAAAAGCCTGCTCCATCTAGAAGATCCTTTAAAGCAACGGCTACCCACTCTAACCTAAACCTACGTCAACTGGTCAAACACTAAGACGTATAGCCTCTCGTCTCAAACAAACAGGAACAACACGTGAGAGAAGAGGCTTCGTAGTCCTCCTGGACACGCCATTCGTAACACTGTTACTGTGGCTGGTGAGCGATACAGAACTATGAACTGGGAGTGGAAGAGATGTGGTTTCAACAGGATGGTGCAACCCCACACAGCTCGCACGACAATGGACGTTTTTTAAGGATACGTTTCCGGTTCACCTAATGTCACCGGTCTATGAGAACTAGGCACTGACTCTGGCAGTCACAAGTGTGCGAGAATGCATCGCCCGAAGTTCTTGTCCAAAATAATTGAAAATGGTGTAAACGCAGCCCAAATCAGGCTCTTTCAGCAAATCCTTCTCTCTCTCGCTCTCTCATTGGTTCGAGCAATGTCATCCATTTCCCCATCTTTTAGTAGCGGGCTTCATAGCTTCCGCCATCTTTCCAACGCAAGTTGTCATTATTTTCCATAAAAACTGCAAAAAAAAAAAAGCAATTTATCGAGACAGCTCGCCTTTAATACATGTATGTCGCCCAGCGGCATAGTTTTCCAAACGACCGTCAATGTATGACACCTTGTCATCATCATGCTTGCAACTGTCATTGACTTTCTATTCAACACGTGCGGTCTGTTCGCCACGCAAATGACATTTATGGACATTTGACTCAAAGTAAACTGCCTTATCGAACACTGTGCGAATGCAGTTCTACTCTGATGATGATTTCGAACACATAACTTTGACACATGACAGATTGCACTTTTGACAGATGACGTTTACGAAAATGCCCAACATCTGCTTGAAGGTAGACCGCATACATGGTTGTATCGTCTCCGGAATCGCCCTTCCTCACATACAAGGTCAACAAGCCAGAGTGTTAATTTTTCCACATCATTTAGAGCCCCCAAGGCAGTTGGTTACTCTTAAGCATCTCTGAAGTAAAATCGAGCATTAAGCCCGACATAAATGCCTCGGTGTAACGGTCATGTGGGATTTGCCCTCAAAACAGAACACCGCGCACTTCATCTTCACACAAATTCTTCCCAAAGTTTTCCAAATCCCTTTTTCCACAAAAAACATGATTTATTGTCCTTAACGCACAAAATTTCTCTCTCTTTCCCGGCGGTAATCCATTTTCCATAATAAAATCTCTTTATTCTTCTTTTTCTTTACTATTTCCACGCCATAAACCATCACAACCACCATTGCCGGTCGGTCGGCAAGTCGGTTGGTTGGTTGGTTAGTCGGTGCAACTTCAATCAATCAAAAGGCTAAATAGCTTGATCCCGGGGATCCCCTTCTACGATCTCAAACTTCGAGGTTAACAAACAAAGAGCAACACATTCTCCGGTCTTCGCTATAATTACAACCAACCAACTCCAATACCATCTGGGGCACATAAATAGATGAAAAAAAAAAAACCCACTAAACAGCAGAAAAAAGCCCAGAAAACGCAGATCAAGAAGAACTCCATAAACATTTTCAGAAGAAAGAAGCGAAAGCAACAGAAAAACGAAACAAAAGAAAAAGAAGTAAAGCTGCTGCTCTACACATGTTCAAGACCTCTGTTGACCCAAATTGCAAGCATAGAACGTCCACGGATCCATTGGGTCAAACGCAAATCAGCCACAGTCAGCAGCAGCAGCGGCAGCAGCATTGAGGAGGAACCACCTCGAGCGCGCGCGAGTTACATATTTGTATGGTGACCTCCACCAGTAAACATGTATAGCAACAACCTTAAGTCGTTGCTCCATTTAGATCAGCATAATTGTACCTACATATCATATTAAGTTCATTAACATAAAAGCATTTCCATTTGCATGAAATGCACTTTCCTAAAATTTAATGCATTTGATATTTGATACCTACTTATTAATTCTCGAATAAATAATAATAAAAGTCAGTCAGCGATAGACACTAAACGGAATCACTTGAGTTTTTATTTAATTGGCGCAGTCGTACGGATTTTTTTTTTTTTTTTTTTTTTTTTGTTGTTTTTGAAAGAAAAAGAAAAAAAAACGAACCACATTGAACATTAAAGAACTACAAATCAGTCTTTAATGAAAACAATTAATTAGAAAAAGTGCAGTGATTATTACGTACTATAAATCAGTCGTAACAAAGACATAAAATAAAAATAGAATTCAAGTGATTGTTGCGGACTAAAAATCAGTCGCAGCACACAGAAAAGAAAGATATAAGTGCCGTTAATAGTGATATCCGAAGACACCAACATTTCGCGACAAATACTCCACGATTCCAGAAGAAATTTACAAGCGGAAGAGGAAGAAACCGAAATGGCAGCTGACCCAAATACCATACTGGCCACAATGGCGCAAATTCTCGCTAGACTAGAGGCCAATACTCAACAACCTGATAGCCGAGCCCTAGTTCTAATGAGAGAGATTTCATACATAAAAGAATTCTCTGGAAATAGAGAAGAGCTAACGCAGTTCATAAATGTGGTGGACAACCACATTAGCCTAACACCGGAGGACAGAAGACCCACTACATGGACAGCAATAGCACAATGCAAGGTGACTGGAAGAGCAAAGGAGCTACTGCTGACTAATGCAATAACAACGTGGGATGAAGCGAGGAACCTGCTTGGATTGACGTTTAGACCAATAATCGACCAGGGAGAAATCACAAGGAAAATAAATAATTTAAGGGTAAGTTCAGTTTTAGATTTAAACAATAAAATTGAGTTCTTATTAACCGATATTCATACAATAATAATGTATGAAAATAAGCAGCATAGTCTAAAATCGCTATTGTATAATTTGGTAGTTAATAAGATTAGGGAACTAGCAAGAGGGAACTTAGCTAGAGAAATTAGGGATGAATATGATTTACATAAAATAAAAATGATATTGTATTCATATGTAGGGTTTGATGAAGGTAACTTAATAACGGAACGAAGTAGTAATCGGGCATATACTAGTTACAAATATAAAGAAAGAAGAGATGTACCTAGTAACCAACTACGACAAAATACGTCCTTCAATAATTCTGAACAGGTCCATGACGATAGACAATACAATTACTACAATAACCCACGACAGACCAACCAACTACGACGAAATCCAAATCTTATTAGTTCTGGACAAGAAAGGCAAAACAATAATCTTAATAACCCTGGACAGCGACGAAATACTTATGTCAATAACTCGGGACAATTACAATTCAATCGAGAAAGGCAACAAATTAATTATAATAACTCTGCAACCAACCAGCAGCAACGAGGTACTGATAGCTATAGTAACTCCAGGCAATTACACTATAGGCAAAATAACGAGAAAATGGATATCGATAACATTAACATTCCAGAAGAAGCCCATTCAATAGAAGCTCCGGTTTTTCTGAATCCAGCCTCACTGGTAGAAAGACACAAATAGCATTTACGATTGGAAATCAAAAACATATATGCCTAATAGATACAGGATCTACTATGACAATCGTTAACACAAGTAGAATAGATTGTAGTACATACAATATTCTTAACGAAGTAACGATAAAACTTTCGACAGTGAATAATCAGACTGCCGAAAGATTAAAGATCTATCAAGTCCCAGTGCCTAAAGAATTTGGATATAGATCTAATGTATTTATCCAAGCATACGGCAAGTCATTGGGGGAAAAATCATACAGTCTTTTATTAGGTATGGACGTCATAGGTAATATGGTAGAAAGCATAAACATAAAAAAAAGAGAAGTGTTGTTACAAAATAAAACCATAATTCCAATGATTTTTGAAGTTGAACCGTATATAGAATGTTACGAATTAGGGGGAAACGATGAAGTAGAGTTAGACCATTTAAAAACTTTTGAAAAACAGAAAATTCAAGAACTGTTGCAAAAATATGAAAGCCTCCTATACAAAGATGGAGATGAACTCACAAATTCTGACAGCACAGTGCATAAAATAATTCTAACCACGGATCAACAAATAAATGCCAGACTGTACCGTCTTCCTCAAAAACATGAAGAAGAAGTCAGGAAACAAATTAACGATATGGAAAGGCAGGGCATAGTTCGAAAATCAAATAGTCGATATGCCTCACCAATAGTAGTTGTGGCCAAGAAACCTGATAGCGAAGGAAAAACTAAGTATAGAGTATGTGTTGATTATAGAGCACTTAATGATATAACTGTGGATGATAAATACCCACTACCAAATATCGAGAGTATTCTTGATAAGTTAGGAAGGTCACAGTATTTCTCTACCCTTGATTTAGCCAAGGGATATCATCAAATAAAGGTACATCCTGAAGATATACATAAGACTGCATTTGTTACGCCAAATGGTCTTTATGAATATACCAGAATGCCTTTCGGACTGAAAAATGCCCCAGCGACGTTTCAACGTCTAATGAATGATATTCTCAGAGAGTACATAGGACAAATTTGTACAGTATATCTTGACGATATACTAATCTTTTCCACTTCCTTAGAAGAACATATATCATCATTAAATAAAATATTTCAAAGATTAGCAGATCATAATCTAAAAATACAACTAAATAAATGCTCTTTTCTTAAGAACAACACGGAATACCTAGGTCACATACTAACTTCGGAAGGAATGAAACCAAATCCGAATAAAGTAGAAGTAATTCAGAAATATTCTTTACCTTTGACAATAACTCAATTGAAAGGATTTCTAGGTAGCACTGGTTATTATAGAAAATTTATTAGGGATTACGCTAGAATAGCATACCCGATGGTAAAATACTTAAAAAAGAATATGAAAATCAATAGCAATGACCCTGAATATATTCAAGCCTTTGAAAGATTAAAAGAAACTCTGGTTAAGCATCCAATACTTAAATTTCCAAACTTTAATAAACAATTTTCACTTTTCACTGATGCAAGTAATTTTGCTTTGGGAGCTGTACTTACTCAAGAAGGACAACCAGTATGTTATGCTTCTCGAACTTTAAATGACCATGAGAAAGATTACTCAGTAACCGATAAAGAATTCTTAGCAGTAGTTTGGGCTACCTCATATTTTAGACCATATCTTTGGGGACAAAAATTCAAAATAATCACTGATCATATGCCCATAAAATATTTAACAAAAAAATATAATGGAAAAGAATTCAGTCAACGAGTTCAAAGAGGACTTCTTAAATTACAAGAATTCGAGTTTGACATTGAGTATATAAAAGGCAAGGAGAATAAAATTGCAGATTTCCTAAGCAGAATTCCAAACGAAATAAACGAAACCTCGGAAACTGCACACTCAGTAGATGAACAATTGTTAGATCATATACCAATAAAAGAGGGAATTATAAATACATATCAGACTCAGTTAATACTAACTTACTCAGTTCAAAATGAAATAAAAACACTGCATGGTAAAAGAATTATTCAGGTTGACATGACAAAAGATGACAAATACTGGAGGGATCTATTCAATAGAACAATTATAGCAGGGAAGATCGGTATTTATTCTGAAGTAGAAGATAGGGAATATAATAAAGTGCAGAAAGTATTAATCGAAATGTATGGACATAATAAAGAAGTTATATTTTATAAGCTTACACAGAGAGCAAGAGATTTAGAAAAAGCTGAAGATGTTCATAGACAAATATCTCTTTATCACACCGAAGAAAGTAACCACTCAGGAGTAGTAGAAACATACTATCAATTAAAATACAAAATATATTTTCCAAAACTGATAACAGAAATATCAAGGGTAATAGGAAATTGCCAGACTTGTCAGGAAGGGAAATATGACAGAAAACCAATAAGGCCTAAATTCAAGCTGACCGAAACTCCGAACAAAGGAAATGAAATATTACACATGGATATCTATCATTTTAATAAATTAATATATTTGACATTTATAGACAAATTTACTAAAAAAGCTTACGGATATAGTTTGACAAGTAAAAATTGGACAAGTAAGTTAGAATGCATAGATGAACAATTGACAAAATTCGGAAAACCAAGAAAAATAGTTTGTGACAATGAATTCAATTCAGAAAACATAAAAGAACACTTCAGGAAGGAAGGAATAGAAATGCATATGACAAAGGCCAACTCTCATACAGGTAATTCAGATATAGAGAGATTTCACTCAACGTTACTTGAAATTTTACTAACCATAAAAGACACAGACATTTCAACCAATAGGAAAATATATAAGGCTATTCAAATATACAACAATAGATTTCATTCGACATTAGGCATGACTCCAAATCAGGCTGAGAACGCAAAGCCGGTAAACTTAAAGAACAAACTAGAAGAGAAAAAGAAAAAAATAATAAATAAAAGAAATATTCCAAGGGAAAATTATGTAGAAAAACGTAGTGAAGGTTATATAAGAAATTACAAACACCTAAGACATAAGAATGAAACATATTACAGAAAACATAATCTAAGAAATGTACACGCCTCAAATACTAAAAGACCAAATCAATTTGCAGATAATCTATTGGCCGACGGTCATAATGGCAATACTAACGATAACGACAGCGGAAGCAACTCTTATAATAACACCAATACAAACAGGTAAAGGCTACACCACTCTGAACCTAGGGCCAGTCCAAGTAATAAATAATAGCCAGACAATTTTGCATATAATCGACACTAAGGAAATACTTTCAACAATTGCATTAATTGAACTAAATTTACAAACTCTACAGTTAACAAATAATTCGGAAATACAGAACGAAATATTTAACATCAAAGCAAAACTTCATGCAATTATACCACTCAGAAGACAGAAAAGAGGACTTCTAAACTTTATAGGAACAACACAAAAATGGTTGTTTGGGACAATGGACGACAATGACAGACAAGACATCCTCGAACATATGAAAGTTGTAGATACTAATAATCATGCAGCAATAACAAATCTTAATCAACAAATTAAAATTAATGGGCAGTTCATGGATTCATTAAATAAATTTAAAAAAACAATAGAAACAGATAGGGAAACATTATCGTATACCTACCAAAGTATCGCATCTAACCAAAAAGACATTGTAAGGAAACAATTGATTACCGAGCAACTACTAAAATTGCAAATATTAGAAAGTAAAATAGATAGCATACTAGACAATATAGCTTCTGCTAAGCAAGGCATACTACATCCAAGTATATTGACCGGGATGGAATTAAAAATAGCACATATAGACTTTTATAAACTTGAATATGCTAGAATAGGGCTTTTGAGATTCGACCAAGATAGAGTTATCATAGCTGTAAAATTACCGAAAGACTACATTACGACCCAACTTAAAATGATTATACCCATTCCAAATGACAAGAAAAAAGAAATAGACATCGAAGCGTTTCAACTTATAGAAATAAATAACCTACAATATGAATACAATATTAATAATATTTATTTAAAAGAACTAAATCTAAGCCATTCATGTATAACACAAAATGCATGTACTTATCGCTATAACGCAGTAAAAAGAATAACTAAGATTGATGATAATACCATTATATGTATAAACTTAGAAAAGGAATATGTAATTAATCAATGCGACGATAGACAATTAAACCTTACTGGAAACTTTATAATAAATATCAACAATTGCTCTATTAACATACTAAATGTAACTATTGTAAATTACCAATTAGAATTTATTCAAAAATTTCATTATGAAGATGAAGAAAAAATTAACATAACGGAAAAATTAAACTTTAAAGAAATTGAATCAATACAGCAAATTGAAAACTTAAAACATATTGAAGAATTGAATTACCATAGAATAATTAATTATGCTAGTAACATAACAATGTTCGTAATACTCATAGTAATAATAACTGTAATTATTTGCATAGCTAAGACAAATCGTGAACTAAAAATAAAAATTAATAATGTTACCAAGTCAGAACCAAAAATTCAAAAAATTGAGATTCCAACGATTCAGGAGAATCTTAAAACAAAGGGTGGAGAAGTTACATATTTGTATGGTGACCTCCACCAGTAAACATGTATAGCAACAACCTTAAGTCGTTGCTCCATTTAGATCAGCATAATTGTACCTACATATCATATTAAGTTCATTAACATAAAAGCATTTCCATTTGCATGAAATGCACTTTCCTAAAATTTAATGCATTTGATATTTGATACCTACTTATTAATTCTCGAATAAATAATAATAAAAGTCAGTCAGCGATAGACACTAAACGGAATCACTTGAGTTTTTATTTAATTCGCGCGCGTCTCACGGCATCAGCACAAGAACCCAAGGTTTGTGTGTTGCCACTTACAATTGAAGGAAGCAAACAATTCGAGAACTCGAATGGCATGGTAATGGATATTCGAATGGATGGCGACGACGAGACCAAGTGAACGGGGGAAGCTGGCTCTCCGGCCGGCGCTGACTACTAACAAGCAACGAAGATAGAAAGTTTTCGACTTCCAATTGTTTGTTGTATACTAGGCCCCCTCCATTATTATGCTGAATACGGCTGAAATTGGACTTTGTTTCCGGTTGACTAGGTCTGTTTGAATTTTGCCAGCTCGCGCATATTTGACGCTTGATGAATCATACTAATGCGAGTGCAATCCCTTGAAGGAAGGACGTGGAAGGCGCAACACGACAATGCCCAGATAGAATAGACGATAAGATTCGCAACAACATTTGTGTGTTGTTCACTTCCAAATTGGATTCAGCCGCTCTAAGGTCAACATTCTTTAGGTGTTATGGTTCGCTGAATGCGTTCACAAAGGGGGAATACATATTTCTTGAACTTCTGCAGAGTTTTTGGTTATTTTTTTGTAAATTTCCACAGAAATTGTCTTGCCGCAGAGTCAGGCCAGAAACAACAGGTGTTGAGTTTTGAAATCGTTCATTCGTTCGTTCGTTGCCTGTGTCGCACAGCCTAACCGTCAAACTTGGTGTTTTTGCACGCATCTGATGCGCACATTGTAACTCGATACTTTGATTGAGAAATACCACACATCTGGTGTACAGCTCTCCACTAAAATATGCTTAGACATCGCATCATCATCATCGTCATGAACAACATCGCAAGGAGCTCATGTGTGGAGTACAGCTTGGGGGAGCCGCTTGTTGAGTTGTTTATGGTATTTTAATGTGTAACAATTTTTATGTTAATTCGGAGTTTTATGGATTCCGACGAAGCGATAAACTTGAGTTGCGTAATCGACGCAACAGCTTTTGGGTCTGGCAATGTCTGGATAAGCGCTTTACGACCGTCTGTCACTGGTTTTTGTATTCGAAATTGGTCGACCGACGATTTAAATAATTTTCTGTAATTGCTTGTGGTGTTTGGACGAGAGATGGAAGGAAGGGCTTGGGAGTTACTCTGTTGGACGTCCATCGTTGGGTGAAGGTGTTTTGGTTAACCAATTAGCCGATGGAGTTCTTCTGATATGAATTCAACTCATGGAGCAGTCGTTACAGTCGTTAAGACACTTTCACACTAGGTCTAGATACTAGCAGAAGGTGGGTGTTGGAGTCTTCAGCGCACGACAATGTTGACCGTCGATTTTGCAATGAAAGCTGAGACGGAAGTGGAGACTTTTAATCTTCTGGGGGAAACACATTTGCAGCTTTGCCAAGATCGGAGTAGCTTGTACACTGCATCGACTGTAGTACTATACGAATCACTTATTGATTCCGGACCACCTGGCTCTGCCTTCCTGCCCAGTCTAGAGAGGATGTTTGCTGCTGCTTTGGTGCGAGCATATACGAAACATGCAAACGGTTAGAGTGACTTTTATACATTCTTGGGACTCCGCATGGTGATTGTTCGAGAAACTACTGATAATACATGAATTGGGCCAACTCGTGGTGGTCATCGGGCAACTTTCTACGTTCAGGCTAAAAATACAAGCCCGGCGTTGTCTAAGAGCCATAAATCTGGGCAAGGTAACCAGGCCTAGCATTTAATGTCTCTTTGTCCATCGTTCTAGGACAAAGATTTGGTTTTGAAATGTGAAGACTCACAGAGTTAAGGGCCACAGAACGCCTTCAACTGGAACATAAGTTCATGTGTAGGCCGGACATTTTGGGAGTAAGCGAGGTACAGAAGCTCCCGGAGGTCTGAAATCGGATTGTTGCACTCGATTCCCTGGCAATCGAACGGTGACTTGATTTTAAAGGCCAGACTTCGGACTACAGAACGTCCCATCACCATCATGTAGTGTTGCACCCCAAAGGATGGTTCGTGTGAGGAAAAAAAAGGAGGCTTTCTACACCAATTGGGCATCGTTTTCAATGCAACGCCACGAGCGAATAGACACAACCATACGACGGCGAAAATGACAGTCGATTGGAGATGGCGGGAACAGTAGAAAAAGGACCAGGAAAAAGCTAAGACTCTGTATATAAAGGATCCTGGATATAAAACGAATATGAGGCTAACAAAAGCAGTACTATCCGAACTGGAATTTCGATGACCTTGCGTGAAACTTATCCTTGAACCTTGATTTCATGGATATGTCGTTGGATGCATTGACACTGGAAAGTTCTGCTTCTGAGTCTGGATTAAGCCACAGATGGCTCCTAGAACTAGAACTTAGCCAAGAATTCCTCTGTGGCAGTGGCATTTCCATAGCTAACCACGCGATGCAATGGAACCCGCTTACTCAGGATGGCAGGATACGCGGTGGTCCTAGGAGTACGTGGCACAGAATAGTTTAGAAGGAAGCACGGCAACTGGGAAAGAGCTGAGGTACATTTCCAGACATCGCACTGGATGGTGCGTAGGCATTGGAAAGGCCCTAGGACCCACAAGGCGATATCCCACACCGGGGAACATAAAAAGTCCGTTGGAATCCGCGTGAGGGCGCCTAACTAAGGGCGGAACCGATAGAAGGCACATCGTCGATCAATAACAACCCGATCACATGACTCAACACTGATTTCGCCACTTGATTGCCTTGTTGTTTTGCACAAATAACCAGATTAGATGTATCGATCAGTTGTTTACTCGTATTTCGACAGAAGTCGCTTGCCTATCTCCAGATAAGACGCATAAACTTTTAAGAAACATTTTCGCTGCAAGTATACAACAACAGGCTAGGGTCCGTCGACTCCTTGCTTCCGATGACATTAACGTTTACCCCATCCATGATGTAACTCAACTAGACCAGACGATCCGTACCTTGGCGTAAAAGTGCTAGGCGACTAGCCACAGTGTAAACACACGACTTGTCAGCTCGAATTAGCAATAAAAAATTCTACGAAATTTACAAATAAACTAACACACAGCCAAGAGCTCGTCCAAATCATGTGGGCGTCGTCGTCGTCGTCGTAGACACCAAGTACATACAAATAATAATTAACCATCCACTCCCGGGTGCTACCAGTGGCTTTGTGATAGTGGAATGCGCAAGCTACGAAGCAGAATTAAAAAAAAAAAAAAAAGCTGACTTAGTGGGTATTCGAGACTACACCACACAACCAGTAACCAGTTGTTAGTACGAAGAGCGTTAAGAGCTGAGTAATCAACACATCGACGTTGGACGGTGGTGCCGCAAAGCCCACGAAGCACAGAGACGAGGAAACTATCCCGACCTTGAAATATACTATACACCCATGCTGTGTTGGATATACTATACGTAGATCTACTCTTTCTCTGTCGCTCCGCTAAGGCTGATACTAACCAACCAGCCACCCAAATGGACTACCAACGCCAGAGCATAACAAATTATTCAGCGAAACTAGAAATCCGCCAATGGAATGTGTGCTTACTAACATCACTCGTACGTGAGAGTGAGCGCCGCCGCTGCTGCATTCCAGTTTCGTGATAGAATTTTGGCGAACTCAACTCAACGCAATAGATCACCTACCACCGATCACCGATCACCGATCGCCGAAGGGAAAGGCGGCTCAGTTCGATATTCTTTCAGGAAATTCTAAATTTAGACTGCTGTCGACTACAGTTTTATTAATTTCCCTTTATTCAGCGGAAAAGATACTTAAAACGAATTCCAATTGAAATTTATTTATTGTGAGAGGCAGTGCGCGCTTTGGATTTGACGATGGATCGGCGGCGGATGAATGACACAGGGCGGCCGGTTATACGTATGAACTTCTGTTGGTGCGGGTACAGGTCCCGTGGAGAAGTGTTTTTGTTTCTCTGAAGTGGATTCTTGAGCATAGAACCGATGGAGGGGCGGCAGGGAGGCAAATTACCATATTTATGGTACTTGGAGTGAAATTTGTTTTTCCTAATTCACGCCATACACACAATTGAAGTGGTGGAGTGGAGAAATTTCTTTATTTTAACATTTTTTCCCCCCCATTCGAGGGAGTTAAGAGTGCCTGCTGCTGCTGGCTAGAGTTGAAATGGTAGGAAACAAAAAAATAAAACGATGGATGGATGGAAGAGAGTATTACCAGATTCCTCGGATTTAGTGTGAACTAAGCTGCATGGGTTTTAGCAGAGTATTTCTGCACAAAGAGGGAACCTTCGGAAGGCTCTGCGGCGAATAGTTTTATAGTTTTTCAATAAAAACATAACATTTTGCATGCATTTTAGTAAAAACGAACCCTTAAACTTTGTTCATGATCTGTCAATGTCAAAACGTCAGTCGACTGTCAGTATGAGACAGAATAGCCATATGACTTTCGGTAGACGGATCAATGGGCGTACAACTATCAAAGCTCGGATTACAGTGGTCTCAAGAAAAGAGCTTGAAGCCCAATATCGTGCAAAGAAGCAGGAAGTGCAGCGTAGTGTAAGACATGACAAATGTCAGTACATCGATACACTTGCTTCAATGGCGGAAGAAACGGGTAAACAGGTGCGACAGTAGGACTGTCTACAACATCACCAAGGATCAACCATTAATGGTCGAAACTCCAAACAACACGAAGTGAAAAGTTTAGACGGTAACCTACTACATTCGTAAGCCACTTGGACGAGGCCGATATGATGTCGAACAGTCGGAAGCAATAAACTCCCGAATTCGAATTCCCGATTGAGTCCTTAAGAAAAACAAGTCTAGACGGCATCCCAGCTGTTCATACAGAACGCAGGAATGGAAAAGGGGGATAATCATCAAACTTCCGAAGAAAGGAAATATGATGGACTGTGGGAACTGGAGAAGTATATGCGTCCTCCCGGCTGTACCCAAAATAATAGCTAAAATAATACTGAAACGTGCTAAAGAGCGCTCGACGTCGAACAGGCAGGCCTTCGCGGTGATCCTCCTGCTTCGATCACCTAAACACCTTACGGATTATAATAGAGAAATGCCTTGAATATATGTATGTAGGTCTCCTCTGCATCTACTGTTTATCGACTTAGAGAAGGCTTTCGACAGTTTGACTAGAGATGCTATTTGGTTGATCTTGCACAGGAGAGGCATTCCAGAAAAAGTCAAAGCTATACGAGTGTGGTAAACGTCTTGCACAATGGTAAGATATCTGAGGATTTTGAAGTCCAAAGTGGAGTACATCAAGGTTGCACTCTGTCGCCACTACTATTCTAAGTGATTATCCGTGGTGTGCTCCGAGCAGCATTGACTGACCTTACTTGTTAGATCGTACCTTATATGTACATGTGGACGCTGATGAAGTTTATCTACTTTCACATCGGATAATCCTTCATCTGATGGCCCACAATCTAGAAGCTAAGACTGAAAATAAGACTCAGAATAAACACGGCCAAAACGAAAGCCCTGAGCAGGTGGTCGAGGAAGTGAACGACTTTGTAGGAAGTGTGGTCTCGGCTAACTGCGGTGGCACCGAACTGGACGTGCGCGGTAGAATTGGGAAAGCTATAGCTGCGTCTGGGGAAGCAATGTTATTAGCTTAAGGACTAAGCTGCGATTGTTCCGATCCAAAGCAGAATAGGTGCAGTACTTGGAAGGTGCAAATCTTCATTAGTATCTACAGACATAACTATACGGTGGAGAGAGCGGGAGTGGATCGGACACAGCCTACGACACGTAGACAACTCCATTGCGAAGGACATCATGCAGTGGAATCCGCTCACTCAAGCAGACAGTGCAGAACAATTAAAGCGAAATCGAGCTCTCTGGGATTGAGGTGGAGTCAGCACAACGCGTAGGCGTTGTTGACGGTCTATGCCCCTCGAGAGGTTAAAGTTTTACATTTTATTTCAATTTTCAGACGCCAATGAGAAGGGGCAGCTGTGGCCTATTGAGTGATAGGAGTTTTCTCGTCCGAGCTACAAGGAAAGCGCATTCCATCTAGCATTGGCCATGTTACGAAAGTAAAGAGACTAATGAGCGGTTAGACCGAGTGACCCATTGAGGTGTCATTTGATTCCGAGCCTAGCTAACCTTTCATTTCCTTGAAAGGAAACCCATGTGTTCCGAAATCCAGCATAGCGTGATGCTGTGCCTAGGGCCAAGGGAATTGATAAGTTCTCTCTGTCGGTGAGATAGACTTAAGGATGGGAGGTGTAGACGGAATAAATAGCTTTCTTAAGGGACAGTTTGTTAAGGTGAAGGTCAAAGAGGAGGGGAATATCGTTGACCACACGTAACATTCTTGACATTAGTTCCTGGTACCCGTAATCTATTCGGTGCCCATTAATACGAAACCGAACTCACACTCCATAGATCTGTTCGCGTACTCTCCCAAAACAACGAGTTTCCACAAAAATCTACGAAAAGTCACCAAATTCTGTTCGACTACGCAAAAGTTTCGCAGTTTTTCGTAGAAGAGAGCGCTCACGAGGGAGTTAAAAATGTCCCCATGCAACGAATTTTAGTGCAAGAAATTTCTTTGCACTGATTTATGAAAGCTGTCAAATCAGTCAGATACACGAAGTTCTTTGTTGTTTGTGTATTTGCACACATTTGCACTTGACGTCTAAAATGTGAGCGAATTTCGTAGCTTTCGCGGTTCGTTTACTTTTTTGTGACTTAACCACTCTCTGAGAGAATTTTACCCCCACTCCTTGAAATTTTACAATCCAAGGATTTTGGTGGACAACAGGCCTAATGCTTCTACACAACTAGACGGACAAGATGACAAGATGACAGGAAAAAACAAAAGTACTTCCATCACATAACCTTGAAGCACTCATGCATTCAAGACATTTAACTCGGAAACTCTAAGTTTTCCTCACTCATCTGTTCCCGATTATTAGAATGTTCCTGTACCTGCAGGAACATCCAACCTTCTCACCTGGCAACACCAAAAGGCATCACCAAAGAAAAACTCCTCTCCACCACCACTAACCACTTGAAACAAACTCTCCTCTCTCCTACGTGAAAACGAAGATCATGATAAAGTGGAATGATAAAGTACAACAAAACGAAAAAAAAAACTGCAAGAGGAGAAAACAACAACACAACAACACCGAACAAGAGGGTGAAGCGAAGCAACAGATCGTCTGCTGTGTGGCTGTGTGGCTGTGTTGCTGTCTTGTAAAGCCCAAAGAGCAACTCAAAAAGAAACAAAAACGAAAAAATAAAGTTGTATTTTGCCCACCAAGCTCTTCAGCTTCCTCCCCGTATTCGTTGTGTGAATGCGCGCAGAAATTAACTTTAATTGTTTAAAATCTCACAGAAAAGAAAGAGAATTTAAATTTGTACTTATCCCAGCGTTTACCTTGTCCAAACACTTCAGCTCCTCGATGGGGTAAACAACTTTGTTGCATCTCGCACAGGTTTTATTCATTTTTCTTTCCTTCTTTTTTTTTCTTCTTTTTGCTTTTCTTTTCTTATCCCTTCTCACTCGCGCGATTTTCTTTCTCGAAAACACCAATTAGGATACGAATTACTTCACTTTTTTTGTATTATTTTCTCCACTAGGCACTCGCACTACTCACCGCTGGCACTCGGTTGGGTTTGCAAATTCAAAACTATTTTTCCAATTCGACAGAAAACGGAAGAATTTTAGTTCGCGCAGCAGCCGCAGCACAGTACAATAGAGAATAGAGCGAAGAGAAACCGAAAAAACAACGACAATGAATAAATTAAAATGAAAAAGAAAAAATATTTCAAACTCGAAGGAGGAGAATAGGAAAAATATTTTTATTCCGACGGAACACGATCGCTGAAGAATTACACTCGCACACACACACCTTGTCCGGTCGCGTACAGAAATACGAATGAAAGAAAAGGAGAGGAGGAAAATGGTTAATGGTGCAACTGGAATGTGGTATAGTTGGAATTTGTCGGTCTTTTCTCCGTCTCCAGTGTGGGCAGTTCCAGTTCCAGTTGTGGCTTGGAGAGTTGAGTTGAGGTAGCCTGTGCATTCACAGTGAACGAATTATAGGAAGTTTAAACGTAAACGTTAAGGGCTTCCTTACATTGGTGGTACGTTAGAGGAATCAGAGAGACAGCATTAAATTAGCGAGGCAGGCAGCATCAGGTTTAAGGTTCATTGTGTTACCACATGAGTTTGAGAAATTCATCTTGAAAAACTCCCCTTGAACCCAATGAAGGGAGCCTATTTATGCTGGCGTTAGGGGCTTCACCTAGTTTATCAAACAAGTATGCCCCTAAATGCAATCTTCTTTGAGCAGAGAGAGCCAGTCGTGCACAAAGGAAGTGAAGAATGATTTCTTCCTCGTCTTCGTCCATGCACCTTCTGCAGAAGTCATGTGCGAGGATGCCCAGCCTAGGGGCATGTCTACCGATACTGCAGCGCCCTGTAGTAACACCTATTACAATGGCTTTGAGCGTTCTTTTCTGTCTAATCAGACAAATGATGCGTTTTTGATTCAGCTAGTGCCAGATCTGTCTGGTTGTGGACTCTGTCTAAAGCGGATGAAGAGATCCTCAGTCGATTCAACGACGAACTATACGAGCTGTACAGCGACATCGCCCTGGTCAAAAACATGCGCATCAGTCGTTTAAGATGGCTAGGACATGTAGAGCGAATGGACACCAATGCTCCGGCCTTCGAATCAAACCCAGAGGGACAACGCAGTAGAGGAAGACCTCGCCTTAGATGGCTCGCACAAGTAGAAGGGGACCTCAACCGACTTGGAGACTCAGGTGGAGGCAGTTAGCTAAAGACTGGGCTAACTGGGGAAACTTCTTTGTTGAGGCCAAGTTCACCCTGAACTGTAGCGCTACTTTTGAATAATTCCTGTCAAACTTTGTTTAGCAAATCCCTTTCTCCAACAACTTCAGTGCTAGACTATGTATGGCAAAAGTGCGATTCTTGGTCCCATCAAGAGATACAACCATGAATTGTAAAGCTATAAAGCGACATCTACCAGAAGAGTTTAAATACAACTACTAGATTGAATGGCCATCTAGATGTCTGGGCTCACGGAGAGATGTTCAATTGGAAGACTCTGCATCAAGTACGATATTTCAGACAAATAAATAACGATCGAGCTTGAGTTTAGTTCTTCCAGGAACTCTTCCGTCTGCTTTAACCAATCCACATAGAAGCTGGAGGTGAATAGTATCCATACCGACTATATGTATATAAACGATGTTGTGAAGCTCAGGATGAGCTGCGTTCATAATGAGCATAATCCTTTGCAGGCTCAGCAAACAGCTATCGTCCGTCGTCAGTATCAACTTCAGTGCTCAATTAATTGTTCCCTTCTCTTGGATGAAGTCTAGCGAAGGAGTCGAAAGAAAAATGTATGCCGTGTAGTGGACAAAAATAAGGTTTTCATGGTGACTTAGGTGAGCATTTACCTAGTTAGGTCCTCTGCCTGATGCAATTAAGACACTCTAGCCAACTAAATGTGGAAAAAATATGTTCAAACATGAACTGTTTTTCTTCTGGGCTTCAGTCGAGAGACTTTCTATTTTCTAAGATATACGATAGAAAGTAAAAGTGCATACAGGTCTTCTTAAATGATTTATGAATCAAAGCCAGATTCTGAGTAACTCTGATGTCACCTTACAAAGTCCCGATGAATACTTTCAAATAGCTTTCAAAACCAAAAGGCAATCAAACGAAAAGTTCTACATTTCACGACCTACACAGCATTCATACAAATATTCATTTTGTATTAATTAAATTGAAATGCAAACGTCAAAACAAAAGACAAGCTTCGATTGCCATTCAAATAACAGAGAGTGGTCCACAAAATCAATAAAATTGTCAAAATCCTCTCAAGTTTTACTTTCACTACCAGACGAAATCAGCGAATAGTACTGATGGGAGGAGAGAACACGAATTAACTGAGTTCCCGATCATTTAAAATGTTCTACTTCTCGATGCTCAAGTGAATCAAACCCTGAGTAATACCTTTCCTGACTTCAAAGAAAATTCATTGCTTAAAACCCATATTTTACTCAAAAATTACTCTCAACTGGAAAAAAGACTGTATGCAGCTAATGTGAGCTTTCTGAGGAAAGAACCCAGGCAGAAATTTAAAGCCATTATTGGGCGCGTTCTTAGTTTTAGGCCTACTTTTTCACGTAATGCCTAGCATATGGAACGCCAAACTGACTGAAAAGGTAGGGAAAATGCCTTACTTTTGAGTCAAATTTGAATCTCTCTACCAATCATAAACCTAGTGCCTACAAGTCGGAATATTCGCCCATTGCCTTCCTCGAAAAGCAATCGAATCTATCGAAAAGTCTTTGAAAACACTTTTCAAACAATGGCATCCGTTGACACATCATCATGGCGTACGTTCACCAAGTTATATACCCAAAATCCACTCACCCCTGACATTTTCTTGCCATAAAACGTTCTCGTTCCATTAGAATCTCTCAACATACTAACACACTTGGAAAGTTAAGATATTTTTTCGACTAAGTAGGGCGGACGAACCTGGTCTCGGTGAAAAAATCGAAATTTCATAATTTTACATCCGCAACTAACCAATAAAACTCTCTCCAATCGATCATATAACCCTCTCCGCATAAAAATCACTAATTATCACCAAAAAATAGTTCAATCTTCAAATCGAAATCTTCAAGTGAAAATTTTACAACACCCCCCCCGAGTAAAGGGCAGGAAAAAAAATCTCAAATAAATGTTACACCCCAATAGAAACCATAGTATTCCAAAGTTTAAACTATAAATACCAAACTACTCAATAAATTTACTCCAAACCAAGTACAATTGTTCAAAAAAAGAGAAAAAGAATACATAAATCCACTTAGGCCTCATTTATATAACTCCTAACGTGGACTGCAATAACCTAACCAGTGTCCATAGTTCTGAATCCTAGAATCGTTGTTAACAAGTTTTTTTTAAAAAACAAAAAAACATTAACTTAACCAAGGGTTGATGGAAAATAAGTAATCTCCAGCCACAATGCAGAGTGTTGTGTGGGATTAGCAAATCACCAAAAAAAGAAAAGAAAAAAACCACTTAAGGGATGAATTTCGTGAAAAATCGATATCAACGTTATTGCCGGTGTTGCACCCTTTGGAATAGTTTACCATAAAAAAGAACAACGCACACCATAATAACAGAATAAAAAACCTAAAAAAAAGCATCGACTTTTTGACAGCCACCCCTCCGAATGTAAATAATAATAAATATAACAAAGGCAACTTTATAGCAAACGTCGAAAACCACAAATTCCACTAAAAATTGTTTAAAAATTAAAAACATAAAAGTGATCAACTAACGTGCAATATATAAGTAGGTATACCTAAAACCAAAAACAGATAGCAATCACCATGTAAAGTGCATAGTTTTAAAAAATTGTAGTTCTAACGCTGTGATACGTATCCATTCGCAATTTTTAAGCATAGTTCTCGTAGTTTGAATCCAGTTTATTGCGTATTCGGGTTCGATTCTCTGTCCTACATATATACTATATACCCTCAACAGAAGAGGGAAAACATAAAACACTCCTCTTGCATACTGTCGTAAACCGCCGGAAGTGATTTTAAAAAGAAAAAAGAAAACGGATGTTAGACAGTTTTTAAAGAGCATGCAAACGTTAAGGAAGAAAACAAGTCCATGCAAATGTGAGTAAATAAAAAACAAAAAACATGAATCAAATGAACACGTTTTCTTTTGTTTGTATCGCATTTTTATTCCTCAATACACACAAGAAAAGGACACACAAATACAGTATTTAGATATGGTTGAAGTTTTCCTAAGCTACTCGTAAAGTACTTACACATCACAGAAACAATACACCAAAAAAATAACAGAAGTAACTAACGACATCTAGTGGCTTTGAGTTAGTGTATCTAACGGTAAACATGCTTAGACAATTTGGTGGTAAGTCATGGGTGTATTTAGGACGTTTTTTTCGTATTATTTGCATCTGAATGAATGAACAGGATAACTACTGTAATTTCTTTATGTAATTTCATCATTTTTCACCTAAACTGTTGTCCTCCTTTCATCACTCGCACTCTCACAGCTCAGGAGCCATCAAAAGGGTGGGAATTTTGTGTTTTCTGATCCGTTTTGGTACTGGGATTGGAAACGTTTTTGAATCTTAGATGTATGCACGGGTGACCAGATAAGAAAGATAGGAAACAGAATTTAAATGAAACAACAATGGTGTGAGATACCATTCTGTGCGGAACAGCACATCATTCAAAGTCTGCCTCTGCTTCGGTGGCAGTGCTTCAAGCAGTGCATCCAGTTCTCGTTATAGCGTCTCGAATGTTGGCTGACTTGACGTAGCCCCAGAGAAAATAATCGAGTCGCTCGCCGTGAGACCCAGTCGTAAAATTTCTCCTTCACAACTTCGAGCGTTACGTCGCTTGTATGGCATGCAGCGTCGTCTTGTTGGCACTACAGGTCGGATATATCGATGTTGTCGAGCTCTAGCCACAGAAAGTCGGTTTTTCGAAAGAAATAAAGTCCGATGATGCCGCCATGCCATAAAAGGCACCACACAGTCAATCTTTTGCCTCAATTCTTGCATCAGCACAATCTAATCCCCCAAATCTAACAGCAACATAAGGAGGAGAGTTGACTCTCTGGTGAGGCCCGATTCAACTGAACGACGTCGAATTGACTTTTCTGGGTCTTCTTCGATACTGGCTACTACGGCTGCTAAATTTTTAATAAAACGATTCCTTCTGAGATTCCATCGAACGCCTTACTTAAATCCGTGACTTGGGTTTCACAGAGTTTTCTCACTTGATAGTTCGAACATCGAAAAGGAGATTTTCTAGACTTTTCAAAGGTGAAGTAGGGCGAGGAAGATCAGGACTTCTTCTGGATTACGAATGGGGCAAACTTTGTGTTTCAAACATTATAATAGCTGTCATCACGGGACACAATAGTATGTCGCAAGTCTAGGGCGAATGATTTTTGCAGAAGCTGAATGCCACCGTCTTTGTTTCTTCTCATCTCTTTCCCGCACTAGGAGACTTTACCTAGAAGCATTCTTCTTCAAGTGATCTTAAGTGATCTGAAAAATATGGACATTAACAGTCTCTCACGCTTCACGAACTGGTTTTGACGGACAGGTAGAAAAGAACTTTCACCTTTGATCCACATGATACCACAATGGAGTTACTACTGCTCTAAGTGTTGTAATGTTACATACCCTCTCGTTTGCGGTACTCATTTAGTGGAACATTAAAAGGACTTGCACGCTTACGAATTGAAAGGTTTGGATCGTCAACAACTGATAAAGACTCTCCACGTTTTCGACAGATCTGGATGATCTTGGTCCCCCGGATGTTGGTTTTTCCAGTGTTATACCGGTCTCTTCAAACTCTTGACCCATTTTAGAATGAGAGGTATGCCTGTCGTATCATTTAAATGGCGAAAACCTCGAAAATCTTCTACGCACTACCGATGTCGAATTACTTTTTTTTGTAGAACTCTCGAACGCTCCCGAGAAATCCTCCAGAGCTACTGAATTCCCTAGAGCCAGGGTACTGATTGTCATTCGTTGCATTCACGCAATAAGCTAAACAAATATAAACTTTCTTTTGAAACACCTTGCACCGATATGTGATGCTGCTACCAAGTCTACGGCACCCCACCTTCTTACAATAATTTGTGTTCTGCGTGTCATATTTTTTACACGAATGGAACGAGAAGAATGAGTAGATTTTCATGACACTTATACTCCCGAATGTTTCTCAAACGCTCGCCAGAGGTGGGGCCGTTAAAGAACTTTTACCAGTTTTCTGGAGATCGAATCAATTCTCGATCTCCTTGCTCCAGAGTCTCCCACTAACTTTTTCTGTATTTCCCTTGATTCGTTAAATTTCCGAACAAAAACTTCTCCCCATCATCTTTAACAAAAAAAAAACGAAATAACTTCCCATAATGCATGGTTTGGCATCACAGTTTCCATAACTTGGAGACTTCTCTCCAATTTTCCTTTCGCCATTTCGGCCAACACACCACACCACACCATCTCGCGCACACAACTCCAATAATCCATTCCATTCCAATGGCAATCTGACATTTGGAATACCTTGTACTCCTTCGTTCGTTTCGTTTGGAATGTTGTTTTTCACAGTTCAACACCGCCAACCCCTCTAGGGTGTGTTGTTTTTGTTGCCTGCTAAGGTTTACCAATCGGCTACGGCTAGGTTCTGGTTCCCCGTCGTAAACTAATTACGTTTTTTTTTTTTTGTTTGTTGTTGTTTAGTGCACAATAAAACGGCTGATAAAAAACATTTAGCAATGTTTATGGCATCGAATTGTCTTTCTCAATGAAAAAGGCAGCTAATCCGCTCCGTTTTACACATGAAAAGAACGACACAAACGACGACAACGAAAAAGAAAGGCACTGCAACAAGAGCACAAAGATCGTAATAACACAAAAGTGCGGAGCATCATCACACAATCAATTGTTTGCCGAGTTAATTGAGAAAGAAAGACGGAAAAAAAAAATAAAGCGCTTCTCCCCTTCAAATGTATCTTCACGATTGGCTGCTGGACAAGTCTCCCCCGTCGCGTACTCCTGCACCAAAATCGTAGTTTCATAGTTCGTGTGGTGTTCGTCGCCGTCATACATGATTAGTTAATAAAAAAAAATAAAAATACGAAAACAGAACAGTGTGCGTTCGGCGCACAAATTAGAGAATTGAACTCTCGCGGTGACGTCAGTCGGAAAATAGAATAAAAAAATAGTAAAATGGTGAAAAATCTTGTCTCAAAATTGTCCTCCTCATCGTCGTTGGCATCGTCCACATCCTCACAGCACGAAGCTCATAATCCAAAAAGTACTTATACTCCTACTCCGCTAGACATTCCTTGAATGTTCCTACTTGTTCATTGCGTTATTGCTTCTCCTTTTGTTCTCTCGTTTTTCTTTTTTTTTTGTCTTTAGATCGAAATGACCCAGGTCGATTCTTTGGCGATGGCGTGCAGTTCAAGGCGAAACTCATTGGTATCCTGGAGGTGGGCGAGGCACGGGGTGATCGCATGTGCCAGGAAGCCCTACAAGATTTGAAAATGGCTATACGTGCCGCTGGAGAGCATAAACAACGCATCACCATACATGTGACTATCGATGGTCTGCGGTTGAGGGATGAGAAGACAAGTGATTCGTTGTACCATCATCCGGTGCATAAGATATCGTTCATCGCTCAGGATATGACAGACTCGAGGGCGTTTGGCTATATCTTTGGCTCGCCGGATAGTGGGCATCGATTTTTTGGAATTAAGACTGATAAAGCCGCTAGTCAGGTGAGTAACGTGCTGCTATTATTCACTCTTTTCGTTTTATCGGTTTAATTAGATTGCTTAGCGTAATCAAATGGGGAATCCAGTTTTAATTTTCGATTTATCTTTACATATACATGCGCGCATGTGTATCTTAGATGTTCTCTTTGGGGAATATCGGGGCCCGTCTGTCTTGGCAGGGGTTGGCCGATAATATCGATTAAGAAAGACGTTTGTAATGATAAGAAGGGGGTATTTCTTGCCATGCAGAGCTCCACTGTAGACTAAATGCCTTGCCGTACGCATTAAGTAGATATTCCTTTGTGGATCACAAGGATTTGTCATGCATGTACGTCATCGTCAGTGCTCGCACTTGAGACACTGATGAGCTCTTGAAACACAGACTCAGAATTTGTTGATGGTTGATTCAGCAAAACAAATTCCTTTAATCCTTAAGCAGCTGCTCCCAGTTGAGTACTTCAGCATTCTATGCAGTATCAACGTACTCCGAGCAAAACCCCACTGTTATAGCGATGAGCAGCTGAATGCATTAATATCCATTTCCCTGTAATTGATTCCAGAGTTCTACTCCTTTTCTTCGTTGCATGTCGCAATAGATAATTAACAGATCAAATCTTTACTCCGATTAGGTTGTCCTAGCGATGCGTGACCTCTTCCAAGTAGTATTCGAATTAAAGAAGAAAGAAATCGAATTGGCCCGCCAACAAATTCAAAGTAAAACAATTCACGAACATCAGCCGCTCACGTTATCGGTGAAAAATGCATCGGCCAGTGATGCTGCATCGATTCTAAGCGGCAGTAGTAGTAATAAAATGAACAACTTAGAAGGAGCCCGATCTTCACATGTTAAGGAGGTGAGTTTATTCTTATTAGATGGCTTCGCATCCTTATTTTTGAAAATATTTAATCTGCTGTTTTGCCATATTTAGATGTCTCCAGAATCGGTTGCTGATCTAGTCGATCTAGAACAGGAACTTAGCTCAATTCAACGTGGTATTACACAAATGGAACGTATTACGCCAAGCGAGCCAACACCGACGGGTAAAAGTCTCACAGATGAAGATCCATTTGGTGATTCGTTTACTAATTTTCCGGTAAGTTATTGGTCATGGAAAACAGTGTGATATAACAAAAAAAAAAAACAACTAACAGATGTGTGTATGAATATAGTACGTATGTGGTGCGTCTTCACGTCTTATCAGCGATTCTCGTGTGTCTGGGCTCTTTTTTGTTTTTAATGGGGATAATGATTAAGATTACACATTGCGATAAGGAGTAGTTGTTTTGATTGTTCGCAATCTAATGTGGGACAGCATTGAGTGACCAAATGCGAGACATCAGTCGTTATTTGCTTGTACTCGCCTCAAAGTTAACTAGACACACATATGTATGGTGCTGTCTGGGCTAAAACACAAAGCTTAGTAAGTTTTCCGGCAGTCGATTTCCCAGGTACAAGTTCCGACTCGCGGTATCGTACCTTTACCCAAACATTTCTCTTCAGTTGGGGCGTTACATTCGATTACTCTTGAATGGAAGTTTAGCTGATGTTTCGAACTTCAATCAAACACCGCCTGTGTTGACGGACGAGACATAGTTGTACATGAAACCACATGCAACTCCTCGTAGCACCCAGCACTGACTTATAAATCAAGGACTTTGTGCTTTTCCCGTTCTTACACGATGCTGTGACTCTATGTGTCTCTGCGTTCCATCCAAAAAATCCATCCACCGATAAGTTCCTACTGCCAGGACTGCGCCTAATGAATGAATGACTTAATGACTATCAATTACAGCATCCGATTCCCACTATTAAATTGAAATATTTCCATTTCAGACCTACAATCTTCTACCGCCACCCGAATCCACGCGTTCGCGACACTCGAAACCCAATAAACCTCCCGATTCTACAATATCCTCCACAACCACAACATCCGGTGTCCCATCCATGTCCAATATACACTCCTCTCAATCTTCAAAGCCGAATCAAATAAACTCATCGAGAATTTCATCGTCGACCAACGACAATTGGTTAAACGATCTCAATCAAAATGATGTCTTCGATACAACAAAAGCTGCATCCGTAGTCGCTGGTTCAACCACAACACCTCTACCAATTCCATCATCAGGGATTATGTCTAGCTCGGCGACAACAGCAGCACCACCAGTAACAACTAATGTCAATCTGCAGCATACACCACCTCAATCGACCAGCAGTGGTGGCATTGGAATGACAAATTCTTCACCGCCAAGCGCGCCAATTGCCACTACTGTTGTCGCTAGCGCACCACCGCTAAACGATGAATCACAAATATCTGGTGAGGATTATCTTAGTACTAGCACTAATACCAATAAATATTCAGCTCCACCAAATGCATTACTAACCTCTACTAACGACAATCTTGTGTCAAATAGTAATAGTTCCACAACTACCATCACAAATAACTCAGTATTACTAAGCAATTCGGTCACATCGGCCAATGCAACTCATAGTAGTCAATATATAGACGCTTTTTCAGATTTAGACCCGTTGGGAACGGGCCGCATTCGGCCGTATGTGGATAAGAAGTATTTCTTCCAAGAGCTCAAGAATCCGCCAAAGAAAGTCTTAAAGGATCTATCCGGTCCGGAGACAGGCTTTACAGCACAATTTGTTTCCAGTTCTGATGGAAGTAATGATGTGCTTATGGACGACCTTCCAACAGCTGGCGGAGACGTTGAAGTATACCAGACGACAAGCGACAGACAGACAAGTTCGTTGAATACTCATAGTTGTACAACAAAAGCTCTAAATTTAAATTTTACTCATAATTTCACCAAAGCAGATGGTCATCCAACGGATCCGGTGATGTTGCCACGCGACACAGATCCCTTTTCACCGACACGCAAGAAGAGCGATCCCTTTCAGGATGGAGATATCTTTGGCAAACTCGATCCGTTTGAGTTTGAGTTTCCTACTACTAGCAATGGAGCTGGACTCTTGCCAGAAACAAAGATTACGACCGTCGATGACCAGCGTATGGCAAAGAAAGAGAACATGTTCAATGGTCCGTTGCAGGTGAATCTCCCGCCAGAGTCCGGGTGGTCGGGAGCAAATAGCAATCAGTTGCAGCAGCATCGTCGTGTGGAGCGGCAAACAAGTGAATCTCCAACAGCAGGGAGTCGCAATCGACCAAGTGTATTCAAGCAGAACACTGTCGATGTGATCAGCAGTATTAGTTCCAAGAAAATGCCGCATCTATTTGGCCAAAAGTTCTCTAAACGTGACTCGAATAGCATAAACATGCGACGGCTGCAAGAAAGTGATTCTCTGAGTGAGAACGAAGCGGCACCGGAGCCACCACCACGACCAGATTCCGCCAGTCATGCGGAACCACCGCCTTTGCCGCCAAAGAAACAATTCTCCGACATTGTCATCCGACCAAGAATCACTCCACCACCATCGAGCCGATACGAATGTGTATCAACAAGTAAGGGTCGCAACACCGCTCAAGATGGATCGGTTCCACCGATTCCATTGCCTTCGAGGCGTATTGGTCGGTCGGAGGGCATCTATCCAGGGCCTGGTCGACCACGAAAACCAGGGAATGACGAAGACGACTACTTGCAGCCAATGTCGGGAAATGTGCCACCGCTGTTACCACCGCCACAAACAAGAGGTCGACTCCGTCGACAGGAGATCTACGAGAACAAGACTGAGGCAGTAACAGAGCAGCTGGCATCAGCTACAGCAGTAAAAGCAGAGGATGACGAAATGGAAGAGGCTTCAATTTTGCCAGACATAACTCTAAGTCAATTGTTGACTCTTGGAATAGATGAGCTCGCCGCGAAACTGAATGTGCCCACATCGAAGCTAAGTACAATGACTCTAGTGGAACTGACCACTTACCTGTCAGAATTTATTGAGAAATCAAAGAAACCCAAGCAAAGAATAGTGGTTGCAGCAGCTCCTCCCCCAGAGGACAGTCCACCAATATTCAAGGTAAACTTTGACCAAATGCCGGATGCCACTTTCGTGGCCAAATTCGATGATAACTTTGGCGAAGAAGAACCAGCGCCATTCGTTGCAAACTTTTCTCAATTTGAAAGTGCGACTGCGGCAGTGCCATCGAAGGTCGATGATACTCCGAAAGCCGCCGCTGTACCTCCAGCCGATAGATATGCCGTTTTTCGTGAAATAATCGACCAAGAGCTCCAACAGGATAGCATAGAGCAAAAGAGCTCACCGGAGGCAGATGACGAAGCGGAAAGTCTGAGTGGAATCATCCCGGAGACTAATACTCTGGCGCAGTTCAGTGACGATGAGAAATCACCCACAACAGTGCCTGTGCCGAAGATCGACACAAAGATCACCGAAGCAATATCGCATGCCAAGGATCGGTATGCAGCCTTGCGGGACATAATCCTAGTGGAGGATCTCTTCGAAAAGCCGCCACCACCACAGAGCGAAGATCTCATGCAGGACTTTCCCGAGTTCAGCGATGATTTCAACAGTAACACCGAAGATCTGGCGGCTGAAGAAGATCAAAAATCTCCAGTGGAGAGCAGTCCCGAAAGTAATCAAAACGAAGAGGAGGATGATCAAGCTAGTAGCAAGAAGGGCTCCAATAAGTTCCTTCATACTCTGACCGTATCCTCTACGACCAAAGATGATTTGGAAATCGACGAATTGATGAATCGCGCAATATCCAACCTTTCACTGGATTCACGAGAACATCTCTCTCCGAATAATGCAGCAACAAAGTCTCCAGCTGCAATAGATAACAATGGTGGCTCTCCACACACCGTGCGGAGGTCACCATTAGCGTCAATGTCAATCACTGCGACAAGCAGCGCAGGAAAGTCCCAATTCAATGATATGTCCACATCGCCCATTCCTCTGCAGAAATCCCCAGCACCTGTCCAAAAATCTCCCCTCTCCAAGTCACCCTTATCGAAGTCGCCGATTCCCCCACAATTGGTGGCCGTTTCCAATCTCATCGATGCCAGTAAACGCTTGAATTCTGGTTCACTGAGTGACGTCGTGTGTGGGTCATCTCCAGATGCAGATACTGGTCTGTCGGATGCAGCTGTATCGAAACCGATTACAGGGGGGAAATCGCCAAAATCGCCGAAGGAATCATGGGCGATGTTCGACAAGGGCGCGGACATGGACGGAGGTAAACATCGTCTGAAATCTCCAAAGGTAGCGTTGACTACAAAGGACCAAGGTGAATCGCCATGTTCGTCGGACGGAAAGGAGGATTGGAACCGTACTGGCGGCGAGGAATATAACAAACGATGGCCTAAGGGACAAACCTCTTCATCATCGAGGGATTTGAGTCCTTGGGATGATGAGACTTCAGATTATAAGAAGAGAATCCCTCCAGCAGTGGTGGTCGGTACCGACCGACATGGATACTACATGAGACACGCAAGACGAATGAACTCCTGCGACGAGGACTACGAGTGAGTTGTTTTTAATCATAACATTGTGGGGTTAACGATTAATCTATTCTTGGTTCAGGTACGAGGAAGAGATGAACAAGCGTCGGGATCGGAAGATCAAAACGGGTATTTCCAGGAGCCGAGAGAACTTTGAATTTGGTAAGTTTTCTTACGAAGGCAATGGGCTCTATTCTACGTGGTATTCATATATTTTCAGACTCTCCTCAGTGGTACCATACAGCTCCTCATCACACTTGGTCGCCACAAGATGAAGAGGGTCGTGCGCGATCATTTGATCGAGGTGCCTACGAACGTACGACCTATGGGCCGCCTGTGTATGACAAGCGTGAGCACAAAATTCCTTCGTCACATCTGGCCTACGATCGAAGGGACTACAAGGGGTATGATAAGCGGAAGTATTATCGAGAGTACATGCGTCCAAACTATGATTTCGAGTCTTATGGAGAATCTCCGGATACGAAGGATCGTAAAATACCACAGTATTATGGAGATGGCAGCTTTGAGAAGATCAAATCCGGCCGAAGGGACTATGAGAACATCTATGAGGAGAACTTTGGAGGAGGTGGTGGTCCAAGGTCTTACAAATCACGTGACTACATCTATGAGCGTGATCGCAAGAGCTTCGATCGTGACAGCGTGGAGTCGTATGAGAGTGGAGGTCATAGGAGAAAGAGTTTCGGAAGTGGGGACGTTTATGGCAGCTTGGAGAGCCGTGAAGAGTTCCGTGAACGTTACATGGGTGGTCCTGAGAAGACGCGATCATTGCGAAAGGGAATGAAAATGCGACTACCTACAGGAGGAGGAGGAGGAGGAGGTGGCGGTGGCGGTGGTGTTCCTGATGACTATGATCAGGACTCAGAATCAGAGGTCCAGTCGCGGAGAGTAGGACCGTTGGACACAAGGAGCTTGCAAAGGCCTAGTCAGGGACCACAGCGAATGCGCAAGAGTAGTGGTTCTAGTCCCTGGGATGGTGAAGGTATGTGTTTTTCTTTCCTTCCACGACAGCTCTAAACATTTGAATTTATTTTAGAACCTCCACCACCCGGACATGGCCAGAAAGGATGGAAGCGTCCATCTAGCGCATCCGAGTCTGAGAGAAGGCTTGCCGAAAGTCGGAGGGCACTGGGGAACACTCCATCGGGCTCTGATGGTGAAAAGGATCGACGGTAAGCAGCAGACAGAATCAAATAGATAAATGACTCAACTAACGCATGACTTGTCTTCCAGATTCAGAAAGAAACCACGATCACGCAGTGGTAAGGAACTGCCGCCATCAGAGACGCGCCAGGTTCAACGCTACGGATCACATCGCGACAACTATGACTACATAAACTACGACGATTACGACCAACCAACTGACGAGGATAAGTTCGAGCGGCTAAATCGACGTCGTCATGAAATGCATCACCGAATGATGGAAAGCGAGCGGCGGCAGAAGGCATCCACCAACGACAAGTATAACTACGACGACGATGATGAAACTCCTAGGTATATGGCCAAAAAAGAGACTGGTTTTTACTCAGAGAAGGTAGCAGCAGCTCCGCAGCATAAGCACGAGGTATTCGACGAACCTGTTGTTTCAAAGTCCATAAAACATCCACGAGGTGCAGATTTTGATTTCGACGACTTCGAGGATACACCGCGCTCTAACACGAGTAGTAAATTTAATTTCGAAGAGCATGGCTTCGAGAGTGATTTCAATTCTCCACCACCAGCCAGTTGCAACTCCGCCTCAACGACCACACCTGCCACGAAGTCTTCTTTTAGGTTTTCAAATGATTTCTCCGAAAAAGAAAAACAAATTGCAGGTAGCCTCCACTCGGTTACAACGTTCGATAGTGAATTTTCACCTGCTCCACCAGTGGCTAATAATTCGAATAGTAATCCTACCACGACTACAACTCAAAAGCTTCGATTCGATGACCGTGTAACGATCTCCAAATTCGATAACGATCAGCCAAGCATTGGCGGTGGTGTCGGTTGCTGTGATGATGCTTTCGAAGATGACTTCTCCAAGGCAGAGTTTGATTTCGAAAAGGAAGACCAATGGAACCCTGAACCACCGAAGAAAAACAATCTTCGCATGAATAGTAAACTACAGCAGAGGCAAGAGATGATTAAGAAATCAGAATCAATCAATATTTTTGCCAAGAAAAGCGAAGATCCATTCGAGGATGATGAGTTCTTCAAGTCTCCACCGCCTGGCACCAATGGTGGTGCCCAAAGCAAAGCAACGAATGGCAATGGCAACAGTAGTAATGGCGGCAGTGCTGGTGGTGGTAAAGACTCAAGCAGCTTTCAATGGGAGAGTAACTTTGCCAAGTTTGATGAAAATATGTGATTTGATGAGCTCTTTGCCAGGTGTTGTGGAGAAAACAAAATGGTGAGTGTATCGACGCAAGTTCATGAAAATAATCTCTCCACAATCCAAACAGCAACATTTAAAAAGGCAATGGCAACTGAAACAACAGCAACGACTAAAGTAAAACGTCGAAGTAAACTGAAACAAAAAGGTAGGCAATTGATTTCAGTTAATTTTTTCATGAAAAACTTTATTACGTACCGTTTTAACTATGGGATCTTGTAAGCTTGATTGGGTGAGAAACGATAGATGGGCTTCTATGAGTTGAAGCAGATAGCTTAGCGATAAATTTCACAAACGGTCAATGCAAGTTTCTTTTTATGTTTGAATCTAAGGAGGTGGGGGCAAAAACATACCCTTTTCATCGCATTTAACGTACTGTTTATCCATTACTTGACTTGAGGTAGTACTTGATACTTCCGGTAAATTTTAAAGCAGACTTTTTGCGCCTAGCATCGTTTAGTCTGCCTACATAGGTACACAGCATGCATACAACCAAACGACTTCAGATAAAGCCAGCATCCTTTTACTGGTGCCGCACAGGAGTCTTAGTTGTTGAAATATGGGCTGCAAAAAGCAGGCTCAGGATAGAATATTGTCTTTGACAGCTAATAATGTACTTCTTATGGGTTTCCCTCTACTAACAGCGACGAGCACTGTGTAGAAGTATGTGAATCTAAGACCGCTGGTAATCTTTCGCTGGTTGTAATCCATAAACTCCACGTTGCTGCAGGCAATGAGCAGTTCTAGTTCTCCAGTGATCACCTTATAACCCTGCTCAACCTTTATATCGATTATCCGTCCATTTAACAAGAGATACACAATCATCGGCGGTAATTGTCAATTACTCAACCGTATACTCCCAATGGCTTCTCGTTTTACAGGAACCTACTTAAAGATACGAAAAGGATATGGATATCCATTGAACAAAGGTACTTCCTTGGACGAATCCTATTCGATAACCTACTGCTCGTGATTCTTCGCCAGTCCCTGTACCCTCAAAGGACGTGTTGCGCTAAACTATTAAACACTCGTACTTGAGCGGTACAATCGGCACTTAACTACAGCAGTAGTAGACATTGCTTTGTATTGATTGAGCACTCGAACAAAAGAATTTCTTTGTTTTTGTTTTCATTATCTTCCTTCTTTAGCTCCTGTCTCTCCTCGTGCGGCATCCTCAAGTTCTGCAACTCACTTCAACTCTTTCCAACTAATGTTTTCCTTGGACGACCCGCTCGTCTGCCCGATTGGGTAAGCGAGTTCCTCTCCATGCCACCCATTTACTGCCGATGGTGATGAAAATAGAATCCAAGCTCTCATATAAAGCTGTTAGTTTGGTATGCGATTTCCCCATAATCGTAGGGATTCGCAGACATCCACTCACAAAAGACTGTAGTTAACGCATTGCATACCATTAGAGGTAGAACAGTGTGGCCACTTGTGCAGCCAACAGTCGGATCACTAGTGGTCCAAAGCAGGAGTAAGTCAACATTTACCCACCAAAACAGCAGCTCACCTATGGCGGTGTAAACATTACTTCTCCTAATTTTTAAAAGCAACCCGGATGCAGTTTTGGATTTTCGGATGCTCTTGTCCACTTAAATTTCGGTGACATCTCTGGTCGACATAATACCACTAAATGAAGAAACTTGTGTTGTTTTCTCGACCTCCTCTGTTCAGCAATGTGAGACTGAGAGCTGGACGGTGGTAAATAAACGTTTTCAGTGTAAACCAGTGCCCTCGTCGCGTAAATTTTAAAACAATTGTCGTCTGCAGTTTGTTCCATCGGCAGTGTCTGACGTTGATTGAAACATAAGTTGATTCGTCGAAACGATATCGCCTAAACGATGGTGATTTTCAATGTTACATGAAACCAAAGTCTCTTTAAACGATATCTTGAGACGATAGTCGTTGTACGTAATGAGTGCCCAGGTGTTTCAGATAATCCTTACTATGAACACGAACTTTGGACCACTTTGAGCACTATTCTGCTCAGCCAGAAATCTGGTGGAGCTTTCACAAGTGTGCGGTTGATCAAGCGCCTAAAAATCCTAAGGCTTCAACAGCGGTTTTGATTCGACTCAATTCAAGCCACTGAGGACGGTTTCATTTCTCTTTCCCTTCGCTACAGAACTCAAAAGAAGCATTTCAGTCCATCGACAAGTTTGCCCATACCCATTCTAAAAAACGGTACGCATCCTCATTCAGCCAAAAGAACAATACATACATATTCCTTTAAATAAAAAGCCTTACATCACACAAATCCTTCTCAACTAGAGAAACGAGATTAAAGCAAGATTATATTTACATCATCGTTCCATACCCATTACTAAATTATATTAAATTATTTATATTTACTCATTTTCAAATAACAATTATTAAACGACGGGCTTGACAACAAAGATATAGAAACTAGCATTATATAATAAATTAATACAAATATAGAATTTAATCAAAATAAGAAAAACAAAAAGAAACAAATTTTAACTTATACAACAAATATGTGTATTACTAACAAATTTTCACGTTAAATGTTTTCATAAAAATTGAATAAACAAAAGCATATATAAGTTTGCATAACTGACGATACATTTATCCTAAATAAACTAAATTTATCCAAAACACAAAAGAATACTCACTCACCACTCGAGATGAGACATGAGATTAAGAAAACAAAAAACTCTGTTCCCTGTTCTCTCTCTCTCTCTCTCTCTCTCTCTTCGATTTGTTTAATTCTTCTACTTTTTTTTTTTCTTTGTTTTTTTTGTTATAAACTTTTATTCGTCACAATTTTATGTGTGTGTGTACTATTTTTGTAAATAAGAACAAAAACATATAGCAATTTAATTATGGTTAGTTTAAATATTAGATAATAGAATTTTTGAAAAGTAAATTATTAAATAAATAAATAAATAAATAAATACATATATGTATGTGTATCATCAGCCAGAACGAGAGATTTGAAATGGAGGAACAAAAGTAATAAAAGTTAAGCAAAACTATTATTGAAATGTAATAACTGATTAAGATACTCGTGTTTAGTTTTTGTTTCTCTGTTTTTTCTGTTTTAATGTTTTGTTTGTTTTATTTTTGAGATAGTATGTAATATACAGAAAAGTATATGATAATAAAAATTTAAATTAATTTGGAAGAGTTGTGTTGTTTTCCTTTGCACTTGAAGTGAAAAATCGATCATCTATGTCGTTTCACTTGGACCCTAGTTGTAGTTAAAATCATTTAGATTTCCACCATGCTACAGGCCAGAGTTTTACCGCTGTACCTAGTCCGTTCCAATGTTGAATCCGTGCTGCTATATGGATGTGCTACGTGGACGGTGACCACGAGGAAGCTGCAAACGTGCCTACGCTATATCTTAAGGATTTTCTGGCCAAACCGTATCTCTAACGAACAGCTTTATCAGAGAACAGGCACAACCATAGTGCCAGTGGATTGGTCATACTCTCCGAAAGGGTACAAGGGTCCATAGCTAAACGCGCGATGTAATGGAACCCGCCTACTGAGGATGACAGAACAGTTGAGAAGGAAGCACGACAACATGGGTCAAGAGTTGGGGAGAGCTGAGGCAAATTTCCCAAAATAGGCATTGTAGAGGCCTTAGGACCTACAAGGGGACACGGGACATAAGTAAGTAAAGTAGTCCAGTCAGAAATATTGATACAATTTGTATTGCAATCATTAAACATATGGGCTTGCAAGGAAACGAAGAAAAGGGCTGATAAGCTAGCGGGAACAGCCTCAGACTTAAGCAATATCCCAAAGGACTACTCGGCCCTACCGTTCATTAGCCTCGACTCCTCAAACAACTCGACAGACTTCCGCAATACGGGCAACGCTATGTGGAGGGCACTCTCTTCTCCTGTCGTGTTTCGAGGGTTCTTTCGGCCCAATAGAACGAACAGAGGACCAGAGAGCTCGTGCCTCTCAGTAGATTACAGCTGACTTCTCATCAGTGTCCCCACAAACCACTGAGAAAGCAGAAGATATTGTTGAGGGAAATTAACTTTTCGCAAAAATCAATGTCCCATATCATCACAGAAGACTTGGGACTTAGTGCCTACAAAAGACACATTGGACACCTGCTAACAGTCGCATTGAAGCAAAAAGTTCTCTTAAGGCGGTACGCTAAAAATGCTCACAGACAGACCCGACGAGAAAATTTTTACTGTCGACCATAAACCAAATGATCGAGTGTATGCTCAGACATCAAAAGAAGCTTGTTCCAAGGGTTGAAAGAGGCCACCACACCGCAAATTTAATGGTATGGTGGGGAGTGAGCTACGATGTCATAACACTCCTCAATTTTTGTGAAAAGGAATCACGACCTCGGTGAAAGTCTACCAAACCACTGTTTTGGAAGACGTCGTTATGCCACTAAACCGAACAATGTTTGCAAGCAGACACTGGATATTCCAGCAAGGTTCAGCTACAGCCCACCAGGCGAAAACCACTCAAGAGTGGCTAAAAAAATTTATCTGATTTCATATCAACAGATGATTGCCCAGCTGGTTGTCCGGACCTTATTCTCAGAGTTTTCACTTCTCATGAACGAACTCTTAACTGCACCCGGTGCCCATGTAGGGACTGCGTACATGAGGATTGACATGGCGCCCACCGCCCGATTTTTTGTTGCCAATTATGAGGACACCGTCAGTTTGGTGATTCGATAATTCCCGACGTGTTAAAAAACTCATATTTTCACGTCTTTGGTGTAGTTGTTGCATTTTTGCGTAATTTCCTCCAGGCTACCATCAGCACCGCGATGTCATCGGCGAATCCTATTACATATATCCACTCCTCTTGGTCTTTGTATATGTAGCACTTGGTCATAAATAATGTTCAACAGGGCAGCACCTAAAGTGGATCCCTTCGATTCGCATTCCATCGTGAATAGATGTCCACACATCATCCAAACTGTATCTCCAACTAACAGCTTTGTATTAGAACTTGCTACGAACCTATTTCAATTAGGCAAACGAAGAAGAGTTGAACTGAATTCTATAACTCAGCGAATGAGCAGAAAAGTATTGAAAGGAACTAGAGACCATTGCAAATCTTTGAACACGATGGCACTTAGGCGTTGTTGATGCTCTATAACCCGAGGAGTACCAAACATGACCTTGTATACGAACAGCCCGTGCCAAGAAGTATGCGTAACTCCATGCTCACCTATTATTCTCCCCTGTCCGTGCGTTTTGGATCCCCGTTAAAGTAATCAACTTCCACACAGACGTAACCTTGGCTCGGGTTTCTGTAAAACTTCCGGATGTTGTTCTTGTTACCTTGAAGGTTACATTTTGCCACGATGTTGAATGCTTGTTAAAGTACATTTTTTTTGCTTAAATTCCTCTAAACGGATTGGATCTCCTTAGTTCAAACTGACTCCCAGAAAGTACAGTGAAGACTTGAAAACAACATTTGTCTGCAAGTTCCCCTGTGTATCATAAAAGAAAGGAACGCTTGAATGCTTTCAGAGAATAGCAAACCCGCCCCAATCGTAGTCAATAAAAATAAAACAAACATTTCAACAATATCATAATTTACTTTCTGTATCTCTTAATATTAAAATGTCTTTTGGCAAATGTTTCGCCGACAATTAGTGGAAAGATCAAATTCGCCTCAGAGTACAATTTCACCGGAGTGGCTTCCTTTCTTATTTTACCCCAAGAGACCGCTTCATCTGGTCTCGCACCACTATCACTGCCATCGAACTCGGATGCTGTATTAATGAAAACCGAGAAATCAGCACCATTCCGCATGAGATTGGCATTGCAAATGTGATGTTTTATAACCCCGCCACCGAGTATGATCATTCCCGAGGTGACAGCCTTAACTGCCATCGTATTCAGCCTTCGCAAATCCGATACAATATCAACAACCAATCCAGGATTGCGAAAAGAATGGAAATACATCATATCACCAAGGCTGCCATCGGTTAAAGCTGGACTGAACACAGGAATTTTATTCTTTGCCGCCCAGTAATAGATCGAAGAAGGATTATTGATTCGTTCGCCTAGTCGTTGAATAATTTTCGATGGCGACCAAAGGACTTGTTTCTCTTTCTGTTCGTTAAGCATTTCGGTTAACAGTGGCATTAGCCAATCTTCAAATTTACAGTAATTATCATTCGGTACTAGCAGGTTGCCGATTCGATTTATTCCCTTCTCACGCAGTTCTTTGCCAGGCAACTCAAAGGAACCTGTCAAACACTATTGTGAGTATAATATTCACTTGTTGCTCCATGCTGTACTTACCCATGAAAGTAGGGGCTAAGCACTTAATGAGGTCTTCTTCCACTCCACCGGCTGTTGTTACAAGACAATCGACCATTTTATGTTCCACGAGAAAACGTATTGTTTCCCGTAAACCAGCCGAAACTAGATTCGAAGTGTAACCAAGGAATATTGTACAGTTATGCTTTCTTCTTATAAACTCATCATCTTCATGGACGTCTGCTTGCTCGGGGATAAGCGGTCTAGATCTGCAATCGAGCTTTAGATGAACCAATTAGTTAGGAATCTGCATATGTTGTAGGAGGTTTTACATACCATTTTATCTATTTCCTTTATGGCAAGAGCAAGATTTGTAGCTTGGAAACCCGAATTTATGTAGGACTGCATAAGAGTGGAGTAATCAATACCGTTATTCCACTCATATCCCCGGACAACGGCAGTACCCTTTGGAATAGGGCAGCTGGGTTTAAGTACAGCTTCTTTAGCTATGGCTGGTTCGCTAGACATTGTATATTTTGTAAGTAACAATCAATTATTCGAAAGAAATAAATTGTGGAGACCGAACCGCACGATGGACATCAAAACAAATTCTTGACATTTCTACTGACACCAGAAGAAATTTGTTCGGTTTCCGGTTACTCAAGTACGGTTCACATTGGATGCGTCCAGTCTAATTGGCAGATTGATGTCGTAAAATCAAGGAGTATGCGTTAAAGCACACAGCAGCTTTGCATTGTTATGTGTACGCCTGATAGCCGTGAATTTAAAATCAGTACTTACACCGATACTTACGATTTCAAGCCTGGCGTTCCGCAGTGGTTAATGCTTCGGACTACTGAGTGGGAGTTCGATGTTTACTTCGCAGACAATACTGCGTCCCACCTCTTTCGAGCGTTTAGCAAACATCAAAGAGTGTGATTGTCCTCAGACACTACAGTAAACAGAAGGCCCCTTCCCATTAGTCTAAAGCTTTGGATCTTGTGTGGGCCCGTCACACTAAATATTACTTTTTTATGATAAGATATTGGCTGTCATGTTTGGCACACTGATACATTTGTGTTAACGAATACCAAAGCTAATTTTGCAAACCACAATCTTTCATACAAAAAGATAAATATTTGGCCCGACAGGTCTATGGGACCTAGGACCTATCTTCTCACAACCATTCGTGTTGTGTGTGTTATATTCTTTACACGAAAGGAAGGCTGCTACTGTGTCCGAAGGGCAATTTGTTATTTGAGAAGCTTTCTTGTGAATGTTTTACCCTCGGATGTTTGTCAGACGCTCACGGGAGGTGGAATCGTGATTTGGCTGGAATTCGAACCTGTAACCCCTTGCTCCGTAGTCCAAAGCACTAACCACTTAAGTCAAGGTGCCCACAATCTGTCACAAACCTAAGGAATTTTCCACGTACTCTGATGATTTGACATGATGGATCAGAAGATGCAGTTAGCCTAAAGCCACGCATCCTAACAATCAGAAACATCCACCTTCGACAAATTGGACAGAATGTCTACAAAGACAGCTGCAAGTTTGACATAGTAAGGAGCTTTGTCTTTCTTAGGTTAGATTAGGTCAAGGCGGTGACTGCAAAACCATGGGGAGGGAGCAGTCTCACTCGGATCTCCAAGTGTGGGAGCCCTTCTAAACCAACTCGTTTTCGTCATCAGTTTTGATGAGGTTTTAGGGGGCACATTCGCGAAGGTTTGATGTCTGATTCTGCTAACACTTGGGCACTCGCAGAGGAACTGCATCGTGTCTTCTGCAACCTTTGCATAAGTCTTAGCTGTAGTTCAGCCAACATTTCACTGTATTCTTCTACACCAGAACAGCCTTTTCCTATTCAATTGCGTTCTCTCTCCAAATATACATATCTCCAAATCGATGACAAATTCCCACTGAACTCCGTCACAGTTGCTGGCAAGTATGGTGAGTTTCTCATTTTCCTCCGACGACATCTGAAGTCTGAATTGTCAAAAAAAAACTTTTTTTTTTATTAAGCCAGCTACTGGTTGGCTTTTTGGCAATTCTACATCAAATTCGGTTCGTAACTTTTGTGTGTAGAATTTGTTGTGGACATTTTGCAAAAATTGTTAATCATTCAATAGTTTGCAATAGTTTAAGATATTTAAAAGATCAAAAGCAAAAAAAAAAACCCCCAAACCAAAACTCTTAAAACAAAGGCGAGAGTTCGATACTAAAATTCGCCGTGGGAAGGTGTTTGCAGATTTTCAGAAAAATGATCAAATTGTTTTCATTGAAACAACAAAAAAAGGATGGCGAGCAAACCTCCAGGTCGGGTCCACAGAAGAAGGCATCTGCTGCACAACTGCGTATTCAGAAGGGTATTTATTGTTTGAGGAAAAAGAAAATTTATTATTTTTTTTTGTTAAAAAATTCACGCAGTCAGTGCGGATTTGGATGTTTTGGATTTGTGCCCTTGAAATCGTATATATTATTTTTTTGTTCGTATTTTGCAAGAAAATTATATGCAAGGTTGTACTGCTGTGGGTTGCAAATCACGAGAATGTACATCCTTCCGTGAGCTATTTTGGGCTTCGATTTAGTTCCTATTTAATTCAGACAGATGGGCATCATGCGTTCATCTATTAGTCACCTGTGTGGAAATATTCACTAATTGCGAATACGCCAGAGCCTCTGGGATGCAGGCAACAACAAACAATTATCTCTGTCTCTGCTAAATCCGAAATAAGATAACAATGTTAAAAAAGAAAAACTATTTTGCGGCAGCGGGCACAAATAAAAGTTTTGACGGGTTTTGTATGTATTTATGTTGTTTATACGCACATATCTGCTGCAGTTAAATATGTACATACCTTGATTCACCCGTAGTGTCTAGCCACAAATCCGAGTCCTTTGCTTAAGTTCCACACTATAGAGTCCCAGTTTGTATTTTCTCATTTTCTCAATTCTAATCGCGTTTAGCTCGGGTAGTCGGAAACTGTCTACAAATCGTGCTTCGTGTACCTAAAAATGTTGGTCCGTGTTGCTTAGGTGTTTAAAACTTTAACGCAGCTGCGTTTCTTAGATCTTACTTCATCTGAAGTCGACATTGCCTGGCCTCTGAAACTTCCAAACCACGGCAGTGTGTTCCAAGTGGAAGTAGTAACAAAAGCACAAGCGCCACGAGAACTATCCACGAAACTGCACTCCAGAAAGATGATCGACATCTATGTCAAGCCGCCATAAAGTCCATCTCACCCGTAGTCGTCAAATCAAAACTGGTTAAGCGAAGCCGTGAAGAACTCACGGCAAACCACGACGTCTCACTCGTTTGGGTTTTAGGACACAGCGGCATTCAAGGGAAAACACTGGCGGACGATGCAAGAAAGGGATCTGAACACGATTTGGCAATGGCCAAGGCTGTGTAGTACCGCCCCTAGTACAACAAAAAAACAAAATTTAGAAAAAACCTTCTTGAAACTGGCTAGAAAACCAAGCTATTTCTGGCGCTAAATCCACAAGTAGGCACCCCATTCTACCTACCTGCTGCCGTCAGTAACTCCAGTCAAAGGATTACAGTCACACTCGGATCTCGACGGATCCATTTTGTTGCCCGGTGTGCGATACCTGAAAATAGAAAACAAGAATTGATCCAACAAATCTGTCTATGGGAGGAGTGGCCATCCCGCGCAAGGCCCTTTTAGCTATGAAGGCGGTTTTAGGTGGCTGGTTGGTTGAGGTTGTTCTGCTGAGGCTTAGGCATTCGTAGTTTCGCCACAGCCTCTGAATAGGTCTATGCTGCTAATTCCCTTTTTTTTTTAAGTGGGCCGCCATCGGGCTGTGGGCTGTGAGGATACCAATGAGATTGGATTGGGCCCAAAGTAGGCACGAGGAGAATACGATCCACCTATCATTGGCCATGTTGCGGAAGTCCGAGGAGATTTTGGAAGTAAGGAGACTAATGGGCGGTTTGACCAAGTGATACGTTGAGATGTCGATTGCTTCCAAACCTGTTCCAGCTAACACTTTCATTTCCACGGATGATCACGTGCTCCGAAATCCAGCATAGCGTTCTACTTTTCGTGTTGCAATCGAATACTAAAAACTTGATTGACATCGTTAGGTTGTCCCTATTCGTTTGCAACTTATTTCCAAACCATTCTTCCTTCCCAACCCGCGTCTTATTGATGAACAAATCTAATTCTGGAAAGTAGAGCAGTTGTGCTTCCGATTAGGTTCGAAGGGTCTGGTGTTCATTCGCCATCCATGTCCTAATAATGTTTTTAGTTTTTACTTTGTCCGTGTCGATGTATTGATCTCATGGTTCGTCGTGTTTTTGAACAGAAACAAATATTTTACGAAGAATCGTTCTCTGAAAACGGACAGGAATATCTTTATCGCCTTGGGATAGAGTCCTACTATTCATATACCATCTCAGTCTAAATGTTATTCTTCATTTGACTTCAGCTGAAGTGAAGCCTCAAAATTATGACTGCCTGACATTCTGTCGGAAAATCCTTGCATCTGCCTGAAGAAGGCAAGCAATTAGTCTGTAAAATTTCAAGTTTCTTTGTCCAGGAATTTTGGAGAAATTCGTGCTTGTTAAGCCAGAGATCTCCCTAACAGACTCTCAAGTAAGGCTCTTATCTTAAAATCCTATGGGTCGGCAGAAAGATCACCCTCAAGGCCAGAGTGTATCAACTGTTCCGCCATTATCATCATCATGCTGCCTGAATTGTCTCAAGAAGGGTTTTTTTTTTTTCTTGCGCTGTGCGGATTCAGTGTACTACTCTTTTTATGTCGTCACTCTCTCTCTCCGTTTCTCGAGTCTTCCCTCGGTCTCCATTCTATCAGTCTCCTGATCCGTGTGCTGTCTGATAATCTCCCCTCGTGTCCTACCCACCTCGGAGACACCAGTTCTTCTTCGGACTGCTTTCCCACAATTGTTGATGTCAATATGTGTACACAGGTAGTAAATCGCTTAGAAATAACTAACACTTTCCTTTTTGCAGACATAAATGAGTTGAACCTTCCAAAAACCTGCGCCACTGATTTTCCTGATCCGGACGATCTTCTCAACTTTAAATTGATCATTTGTCCCGACGAGGGTTTCTACAAAAATGGACGATTCGTGTTTAACTTCCGCGTCGGACCCAATTATCCACACGAACCACCCAAGGTCAAGTGTGGCACCCAGGTGTATCACCCTAACATCGATTTGGAAGGTAATGTCTGCTTAAACATTCTACGTGAAGACTGGAATCCAGTCCTAACAATCAACTCAATTGTTTATGGACTACAATACTTGTTCTTGGTAAAAACCCACATCACTCACTAATCCATTCAATTAATCATAGTTTTTTTTTTGTTTTCAACTCCACCAATAGGAACCAAATCCAGAAGACCCATTGAACAAGGAAGCAGCTGATGTCTTGCAAAATAATCGACGTCTATTCGAGAATAACGTCTCCAAGGCCATGCGCGGCAACTTCATTGGCGAGACGTACTTTGAGTGCTGCCTCAAGTGATACATAAAATCAAAACTTAATCTTAGGAACGGCGTCTGTCTGATTGCACTTATATTAGGTGGGCGTTTTTATATTAATTTTATTTACAATTAAACTAGAAACACACGGAAAGAGAACGAGAACGATTCATCAACATAAAACAGAAAAGGAAAAGAAATAAACAAATTGATTGGAGTAGCTATGCCAGAGATAAAAAGAATAAAAAAAAAATACACAACGTCCGAGTGAAGGGAAACCCAACATCTATTATTGACTTTTTTTTTTTGTAAGAATAACAGGACTGAGGAAGGAGACGAAACAAAAAATTGTACTGCAAAGCAAAAAATATATATTTTCCCATTTCTTATATAAAAAAAAACAAAAATAAAACATTAAATGTAAAATTTACCAATCGCAGAGAATTGATTTAGGAGTTTTTTTTTGTTTATGTTTTTGTTTTTGTCGTATGTAAAACTCAAGGCAAAGAAAACGCGTGTAATCTAAACAATGCAGTGGTAATTCTAACAAAGAAAACAAAAAAAAAGCAAATAACTTGTAAACCTTTAAAGGAATTAAATAATTTATGTAAGCTTTTTTCTCTCTACATTAAGAATTTGTCTAGTAAATTAATATTAAAACAAAAAACAGTGAGGAATTTTGTTTTGTTGCACTATTCTATTTTTTTTTTACATAACATACCTTGAAAACAAAACACAAAAATGCTACAAGAAGTAATGTATTCGATTGATAATGCTCAACAGATAATTTAATTATAAAGAAAAGCAAACAAAAGTGTATCGTTTTTTTTGTTTTGTTTTTGTTTATCAAATCATAATTTGCCAACACAACTTCGACTCACTCAGAGAACAACAACAGAGACACCAATTAATTGAAAAAAAAAAAAGAATGAAAAACAAGAAATAAGTTTATTGCTGGGATAATTTTAGAGATGAAAATAACAATTTTAAAACAAGTTTAAATAATGTACCTCTATTAATGAAATAATAAAACAAAGCAAAACGGAAAACAAAAAATATTAAAATGTTTAAAAGAAAATATATATAATGCTACAAGTAGGAAGTCAGTTTTGTTTATTTTGTTTTATAACAAACCCGTCTCGTGGGTGTCCTCAACGGCTGCAATCCAATGGCGGCCCACTTCCTGGGGCCTTATTTTATATTCCTTTTTGATGTAGGAACGGAATACAAGATACACAGGAACCGTACTACCAGGGGTGTTAGCACCGGTGGCGGATAGCTGAACGACCTATAGATATGCAGGTTAGCTGCGAATAACCAAGAAGGAGTCCCCGGCCAGGAGCGGCGAAAACGGAGGGTGTGACGGAAAAAAACACATGAGCTCAGTGAAATTTTTGTAACAGGGCGAGTAGATGCCGCCCGTATATAAGCGTCCTGTCCTCAAGGCAAGGCATTATGCGACCCGTGCCGAGTCCCGAATGGTGCTGAGGACAAAAAATTCATACCGATGCATACCCTCTAGATAGCTAGCGCCATCTGGTTGTAATGTAGCCTTACCACATTACAGGAGTCTCTAATGTGGTGGACTTGCCTTTCCCCCATACTCGTGGGATCCAAATATGAACCAGGAACCTGACTGTATTGCTACTCGAAAGTCAAATCATTCGAAAACTGAACAAACTTTTGTTGCCAGATTCAACGTCAATTTCAGGATTGGATTCAATGGCTCAGACCTATGCTGTGGCGACACTGAGGTGGTGGAACGATGTCAATGCCCCAGTATCAGCAGGATCAGACACCAAAACTTCGGAAAAAATATTCTTCGACAAACTGTACGAACTGGCTAACACGCCACCCAAAACCAGCTTAAAGGACGGCCTATCCCGCCATGGATTAACTTTCAGGTATGCCACACCGGGGAGCACAATGGATCCGTCGAGATCCCAGTGAAACTGCATACCCTTAACCTACGTGCCATAACAAACCAGCTGATTGGCGCTTCCTCACTCGCGTACACTATGAAACACTTTGATATGAAATGATTGGGAAAGTTAAATGTATTCTAAAGAAACAAAGATTCACCGAGGAAACACGTTGGCTTGTGGCATGGGAGAGATGTTCTTCAAAAATCAAAATCAATTTTTTTATTGTAAAGCTGGTGGATTGACTATATATTTTGTTTGTCCGTTTTCTGCATAAACATAGTCACAAGCAGCCACATGAGTTGCGGCTCACATCTGTACAAAAGAGAAAAGAGATGAGCTCGAGTGAATTGGAAAACAGAGTTCCCGGTGAGCCCTTTCATTTGATGTTATCGCTTATTCAGTGAACCTCGGTTGTCGGTAGTTCAAAACGTCGAAGGATTGCGTTTGGAGCCAAGAATTGACATCGAGACTCATATGTTTATATGAGATGCATCCACACTTGTATGTAACCAATCCACAAAGACACTATAAATCGAGTAAGGAGCCTGATTCCCATTAAACAATATTCGAAAGTCTGTCTGAATTTGCCAACGCGTCTGCCTCACAGTATGAAAGTTACTGTCTTGGGATGAGAGTTGAAAAAAGAACCAAGCCTCACGAGGCTGCGTGTGATAGCCGACATAGAGTATAACTGCCCAAGAGAGAGGCAATCTTTTTCTAAATTCAAACCGCACACTTGCAAAGACTGCCCCTGCGTTTTTTTGATAGTCATAGCGAAACCAAAGCGAATTGGAAATTGAAATCGTTTGAATTCGAAAGGCATGTCGGCCGAAATGAGTGGTATTCGTGGAAGTAGTACGCCTTCGCCGTTTTGAGGTCCAATCAAAATTGTTGCTTCAATTCGATTGTTCATTCAATTCTTCGTCGAATGTTCGATCTCGTATGCGAGGAGGGCGAATGGAGGAGAAAATATAACAGCGAACTCTATGAGTTGTAGCAAGATGTGGATGTAGTCGACTACACTGGCTCGGTCACTTCAAGCGAATAGACAATAATGCTCCAGCAAGGAGTATCTTCGAATCACATCCCTCAAGTTCGAGACGACAAGGAAGACTGAACCTCCGTTTTAAGGGACAACTGGTAGCAGCTAGCCTGGGATCAAAGGTTGCTACTTTTCTTTGCTTTGTTACGGAGTCAATAATCATTTCCAGCTGCTTTCAATAGCTCGGCTGGTAACGCGGAAGTCTGCTATCCTCATTTAATTTTGGTAAGGTGGACGGAAGTTTTGGCTGTCACCGTCTAGATTGAATGGTCTATCAAACATTCCACCTAAAACTACCCTAAAATTCATAGCAGAAACGAAACCGATTGTTTTGTTCATGGTTTCAGGTATCCCACACAGAGGAACTCAATAGATCCGTAGAGATTCGAGTGAGGCTGCCTAGTAGCATCCCATACCCTCCAAATGCATAAAAAAAAGACAATCCGTGTGTTCATACAATAATTTATAAATTTAACTCTACAATTGAATGCTTAATTTCCTTAAGTTAATATTGCGCCATAAACACAAGTCTGAGACTGCAGATTGCCTGCCAGTATTGATCCGGAGGTCGTAGATCCTGCAAACAAAACAAAAACTTTTAGTAAAATACGCCAAAGTATATCTTGTACTTGTAAATATTTACCGGCAAATAAGTCCGACTGTAATTTCATCGGTCACCATGACCTTTAACAAGTTCTGTATCAAATTATTTGGCAGCAATTTGAGCACCGGTTTCACACGGTCCTTGCCGCACTCAACAAGCAATGAAATGAATTGAAAAATGAAATAAATTCTTGGTGAGAGCTCATCAGTGGCCACAAACTGAGCAAAGACTTTGAATATTCCCTGTAAACTACTCTGCAATGGATCCCTTATGACTGCCGGTGGTTCTTTGCTGCTCTGATGGGTCTCCATGACGAAATCACTTGAGCTAGAGTTGTCTGAACTTTCGGGATTGGTAAGCTTGCGAATTTTCGCCGAACCATGGTCGACCTCATCTAAGTCTTCCGATCGTGATCGTTTTTTAATCGGAGGAGTCCGTGTCTCAAGATTTGAGATGATACAATAGACACACAACCTAGCCAGCACAAATGATTGCGATTCTGTGATCTCTTCACTGTAACAGGGCAACTGTAGCATATACGGTGAAGTCAAGAACAAGTAAAACAACTTACCTCCCGGTTTTATTGAACAGCACCAGTGGTACAATGCGTTCCAGTATAGCCACCGTGTTTCTTTCAATGTCCAAGTGCATTACAGCGAACACTATGTCCATGGTTTTCATCATATCCTACATATCGGAAAATTAACCATTAACTATGCCCCTAAGAGCGTCTTTAACACTTACCCTGGTGTATTTGCACTTTAAGATCTCATCAACCAATTGTGTGACAAACCACACTGGACCGCCGGCTTGCAGCAGACTCTCCAGTATTTGTGCTGCTTTTACAGGCACCCATCCGTGTTGGGAAACACTTTTCCAAACGTCCTTGAACTGCTCGATGAGTGGTGTGTGCGATACGAGATTCTGTGTCACGGTTAAGCTGCGCATTTTAGGATTTCCCGATGGATGGATATCGTGTTGCATTTTACGTATTATTTGGAAGGACAGCCCAAGACGTTCTTTGGTGTTGTCCTGTGATGACATTTCCTCGGGGCTGAGAGTCGAAAGGAATTGTTGAACCATATTGAGTGGCTTGAGGAATTCGTCCTGGAAGAGAAGACAGATTTTTAATATTCAAATGAACGTTGAATAAGGATGGAAGATGGTGGGATAACGAAATGAAGTCCATTGTAAGAGCCTCGGTGATTGCAATGAGTTCTATTAGTTTCGGAAAAGGATCAGATAAGTTTATATGTCCAGCATTGGTCTCCGACGATCGTGGATTAGTTTATTCCGCTGCTGAATATTGCCCACTCAATGCATCAACGCGCATCCTACCAAGTTTCATCCGATGAAACTAGCCCACGATCTGCGAAACCACTTTACCCCATCTGAAGCTTGAACAGAGAGCAGATCTTCTCCTCTGCGAATGAAAACGCAACACTGGTGGTATGGACCTTCCAAGAGAAACTTGGGTTAGTCTCTCAATCGACTGAGAGCAATGTTGACGTTCACAGCGAGACTAAGGGCAGCTACCTCGACATATTTGGAGCTCAGGGCAATAAGGCAACACTAGGTTAAGTTAGATTGGGCAAAACTAGTGGCAAAATCTTTCAAAAGTCTGTCCAACTTATAACGTACGCCGACAATATTTACATATTTTGCAGAACTCAGGTTCAGAGGGAGTTCGCGTTTGCATTTCCCGCTTGATACAGACACCTAACGAATCCAAGGACCACATTCCACTTACCTCTCGCACGGTCTGCATGTAGGCGCACAAAAACGAAGCGGCACATACAGAGAACGAAAACAAACGACATTTAATGCTGTCCAAGATCCCCTTCACATCAGTCGATGACAGTGTTTCGTTCTCCCAAGCAACTAAAACCTGATAGAGAACTCCTGGTATGTTCATGCATATATCCTGCCACGTAAGATTGCTGCAAGAATAATTTGATAATCGATGTGCTTCTACTGTTAAAATCCAACACAAACCTATTTTTCAATTGCGCCTCTGGTTTGCTAAGACTCAACAGCAACTCATCGACAATATTCTCATCACACAGTGCAACCATATTCCTTGGTGACTTGGGTTTGTTACGTTCAACCATGCATTCTCGCACCCATTTTTCGAAGAATGAATCTCCATTTTCAGACAGGACCACCTAAAAAGTCATGAAATTCAAAAGTCTGCTGGTGATCATCTACTCAACTTACATCAGATCCGTACTTCTGTACAATGAATGTCAGCATTAGAAACGACACATCAAACAGTGTCGATCTAATGACTGAGGTTTTACCAACTTCGCCGGGTACTTGCTTTGAAGTTTCATTACATTGTATGAGTCTGGAGACGAATGTCTTTAGTCGTCCTTCTACTGTGGCCACGGATAGTATAAGATCAAAACTATTGCCTACAAAAAAACATACGTTCTGCGGCATTAGAATGTTTGGACTAGGTACTGGAACTTACCAACTAAAACTTGACACAGCACTCCTAGGAGAGCTTCTTGTACTTTATTGTAATCCGCACTCAAAGTCTTCAAAACTCCAGATAAAGGTACTTCTGCGCGAATTATGAAATTTATAATCGAAGGCGCTTGATTGGCGACTTCTCGTTTTTGCAAAAGTGATGATATTGGCTCTCTGTGAAACGAAAGAGTAATAGTTTAGTTTTGGAGGAGATTTGTAACCCCCTGCTATAGACAAACGGGCATGAATTAGATCTAATCTTCAGTGAGTTGCGGAGATCATTTTAAAATTCGACTGGGCGACCTCCTTACCCAGAATAGGTTCAGAGAACGCTACAACAATCGCTCTGCCACAGCAATGCATTCCAAAATGATGGAATAAGCTCTTGATTCCCTGAACAGAGTACATTCGAACAAAGCTAGTCTCTCATAAAAAAGAAGTCAAAGATTGATCAACTCTGCCCACAAAACCAGAAGACATGTCCAACAAAATATCGAAGCCACAGTCGTAGTCACTTACCTAAGTGCGGAAAACCTCTGAATATGGACATCATTGACCAGCTGTTGTTTCTTCCAGTCATTGAGCAGATACTCAATCATATTACAAGAGCATTTGGTGTCCATAAAGTCCAGTATGAGTGTATCCTCCAGCAGCATATCCAACGCTTCTACCACCTCGGGAATGTGATCAACCTCACTTGGTTCTAAAATTTGAAACCCAATCAAACAAAGAAAAAATAAAACAAAATGTCAACAAACTTACTATGATGCGATAGCGCATTCAGTTGCTTAACAATCAGTGGTACTTTGAAAAAGGTAAACGCTCCCCACATTGTATCATGACTCGTCTCAATAACATTACTCAGCGATATGAAACCCGCTCGTATAATCTCATAAAACAAACGCACCATGGAGTAGTTCTTCAGCCGCTGAATCATTAACAATTCCGATACATAAAACTGAGTGTCACTACTCGGGTTCAGCAGAACTTCCACAGCCAACAATGGCTGAACACAATACGAAATCGGTTCGACTTCTTCCGACTCCAGCCGCAAGATATGCAATTGACCGACATCAACGTACGCCAGCCGATGTAATTTCTTCTCAATGCTTGTATTTTTTGGCTTATAACCCGAACTAATCAGCGAACTCTTGATGTGCGAGTATTTCTCACGAATTTTACCGAAAAAATCCGGATCCTCTTGTTTGCCAATATACAGGATTCCCATAAGGAAGTCATTGCTTATGATGTTCTCTATCACTTCTGTGGTGTTGTCAATTAAAATTTGATGTTCTGGCGATAGCTTGCCTCCAACTGCGAATTGCTCTGTGCACGAGGCGAATATCTGCATTAGCCAGTAGACAAGTGACACTACAGCACCCGGCAGGACTAGTTCTTCTGGTTTGCTTCTAAAATACAAAAAAAAAAAAATGTCATTGAGAGGGAAAACAACTCAATAGGAGGTAACTGACCTGCAAGTGACTCCACCAATAACGGAATGTAAAAACTCTAACAGTGACGTGACACAGTACACTTTGTCGAAATGTTCATACTTTGATATACGCTTCAACACCGCCGCATGTGACACCAAATGGGCGCACAAAGAGTGCTTAAGATACGCCAATACCAGCTAAAAAAAAAAGTACATCTTTCAGTTTCATCAATTAAAACCACACAAATGGCTGTAATAGGCTTACCGGGTTAGCATTAGAACCAATGACAGCCTGTTGTAGAATACAATCGGCTAAATTGTACACATCTCCACTGACACCTCTCGGTAGTACCTGTATTCGGTGAGAAAAATTAAATCAATATAAAACAAATAGCACTGAATAGAGTATCACTGTAAAAAGCTTTTTAGTTCTCATCAATATTAAGTACTCAATCACTTTTCGTTAATTATGTGAGATATGTTAAAAATCATAAAATTATCACGAAACATAGGAAATCTTCGGTTCGTTCGTTATTCGAATTCATGGCGTCACCAGTTTAAGACCGATCAGCCAATCTATTATCCCAAAAGGGATTTGACTGAAAGGGATGAATTGAAAGCATCTCTGCAGGTGCAGGAGCAAGCACTGAAAGCAATGATACCTTCAATTGATTACTACAAAATTCTTGGAGTAGAAAAAGTTGCATCAACACAAGAAATTAAGACAGCATACTATAATTTAGCAAAAAAATTCCATCCAGACGCCAATCCAACACCGCAAGAAACAAAATCGTTTCAAGAAATCTCAGAGGCTTATCATGTGCTAAGCGATGAAAATAATCGATCGGAATACGATCGATGCGGTTATGTTAAGAATGCACAGCCGTATTTGAATACAATTGCGCTGGCAGAGAGTAAGTCTGTAAGCGGAAAGAAGTTACCACAGTTTTTAAGTTTTTTCAAGAAGGAACCTCGGAACGATCGCTTAGAGACAAGAGTGGCACTAAAAGGTATGTTTTACATAAATATTAACGCTTTCAGCGATTTTGTGTGTTCAGTTCGAAGTTCACATCCTTTTTTATCGAATCGCTTGTTCAAACCGGATTCCGTTCACATTTTAGTTCAGTTTAGTTTCCAGAGACAAATTTATGACGTGAAACATGTTGTGAGCTTATTCGGGTGGACTTTCGTCTTCTTATTGTTGTTCTGTGTGACATATTAAAGCTAAAACTCGTTGAATTCCTTAAATGAAATGATTTTCTTTTGTTCACAGACGTTCAAAACATAAATAATCGAAATGAAATGGATATGACTTTGAAATTCCTGCAAGCCGTCCACGGCATGACGGAGTATGTCAGTCTAAAAGCGATGATCAAATGTCCAAGATGTAATGGTACTACGCGAAATGGCAGTCAGGCGAATATTGAATTTTGCCAAAAGTGCGGTGGAACCGGTCAATTCCGGTCACTGAGGGACCCAAAGAAGTATAAAACGTGCGATACTTGCGAGGGGAAACGATATGTGAACCGAAATAGTTGTAAAACTTGTGAAAATCGAGGTTTTGTAGTGAAAAGTCGACGCGTTGAGGTAAAAGTACCGCCAGGTGCACAAACGGGGGACATTGTAAAAGTGACAAACCCAGTGAACAATCAAGTTGTGAAAATCCGACTGAACGTTGAAAAGAGCAGTTATTTTAAGCGGAACGGCTTCGATATCAACACTGATAAGTATTTAACGATTAGCCAAGCAGTATTGGGTGGGAAATTTAAAATTCGTGGTCTCTACGAAGAGTTGGAAGTGAATCTAGGACCCGGAATAGATAGTCATACGACTCATTGCTTCAAGAAGAAAGGTGTATACAATCTATCTGGTATATCGGGAGATCATACGGTAACGTTTAAGATTCGTATCCCAAAGACATTGACAACAAAGCAGAGGCAGCTGATGTTGGCTTTGGCTAGAACTGAAGATCCCGCCTTTGATGGGCAGTCGTAAATGTTTTAACTATATGTGTTGGTGTAACGCTAAATTAAGTATAAATAAATCTTGAGTTAACTTACGGTTTTTATATTTATACCCCATTGGGAGTCGGACCAGCGTTCACGCCAAGCCTTCAGGACCATCAGATTGAGGAGGCTGGTTTTGCTCGTAGTCTTTTGTAGTTCCATGCCTGTATCTTTCATTGTCCATGCAGGGCCAAGTCGAAGTGAGCTGATGATTGCAACTTTATTACTTTTGTTTTCTTGTTCTTTGAATTTTTGCAAATTAAATCATTTTTGTAAGACCTCTGTAATCGTGTCAACAAAAAACATTTTGACAGGTTCCAAGCGAGGTGAATTTAAGTTGAAATTAGAGTACAGTATTGCCAGCAATGCGTTTTTAAAAACGAGACTGTGGTCGATACTGATTCTGATCTATTCGACACTAGAAATGTTTTATGGAAAAAATTCAAAAAAATCCGAAATGTAATAAATATTCTAGGAACAGCATGCAAGACAAGTTATTTTTAAAAGAAAAAAAACCCAAACAACCCCGCAACCTACGTACTTGCGCATATTTTCTTAACAAAACTAGTGGAATCGTATTTAATCGACCCATTCGGGGTCTTATTTCGTATTGCTTTCGGATTTAGATTGCATGAAATACTTACATTTTGGCTTCTAAAAATCATACATCCAATAACAAGAAACCTTTCGAATGAATATCCGCAAAAGAAGATGATTTTGACAAGCGTTTTTGAATACAAAATTCTAAATTCTAAATTTTCTAAAACGAGTTGGTATTACTTTTTTTTCCGAATTCGGAAAGAGGCATTTTTTATAGAAATAGAATGCCATTTTCCGATTTTCGAATACTTTTGCCATAGAAACGGAATACAAAATAAAGCCCCTGTCCCCGCACTTTCTGCACCAAAATTCTTGGAGTGTTAATTCACAGATTTGAAATTTTGAAATTTTGGCGTACGGGAACAGGATTTGTTCATTTTTCGTAGTTTTTCACAGTTTTGGACAACACGGGAACAGACCTTATATTCCCAGTATTACACGATATAGCTTGGCGGTCGTGTGACTTGTGACAGCGAGCATATCTTAAATGGTTTTTAAAAATTCGTAAAAATTAGATCCTCACCAGAGTGGGACCAGATGGCAGAGAGGATAGCAATATCTATATCCTACTGGGTAGGACGGCATATGAACCGAACTGTTTAATGCAGGCGGGGATGACTTGGTGGAGAGCATACACTAACTAACACTAAATATGGTTGAAGGAATGGATGCCTAGTGAATGGAACCTCAGCATTATTTGACCAATCCACAAAAAAGGTTACCCTCTTCATCTACTGCGCCAACTATAGAGGCATTAGTCTGTTAAATCCTGTCGTTCGTTGGCCTGATTGACCGTTGACCGACTAAATCCACAATTGACCAAATACTTGCATCATGGCAGACGCAAGAAGTCCAGATCGATACTTACCGTCTTTAATTGGTTTCTATATAGAACCCTGTCTACTTTTGCCATCCCTAAAGTCGTCATGCTCTGCCGGATGACGATGTGGGACGCTTGCCGCTCCATGCGCAGTGCGCAGGGCAGGTGTTAACACGGAAGGAACTATCTTCAATAAATCTGTCCAGCTGCTGGGATATGCAGACGACATCGACATTATCGGTCGCTCCCAGCGCGCTTTTACGGCAATTGAAGAAAAGGCGAAACGAGTTGGCCTTGAAGTGAATGAGGACAAAACCAAGTACCTGTTGTCAACATATAAAGAAGCATCGGTCCACCGTCTGGCAGCAGTAACTTTGAGGTAATTAAGGAATTTACCTACCTCGGAGTAAATATCAACTCCACGAACGACACTCTAGTGGAGGTTCGACGAAGACTTACCCTAGGAAACAGCTACTACTTCGATTTGGCAAAACAGATGGGTTCAAAACTCCTATCTCGGAAGACGAAATGCATGCTCTACAAAATGTATGCTCCTGCCAGTTCTGCTATATGGAGCCGAGTGCTTGACGATAAGCAGGAAAGCAGAGCACATTTTGGGCACTTTCTTCATCGAATTTTCGGTCCCGTATGCGAGGAGGGCGAATGGAGGAGAAAATATAACCGCGAACTCTATGAGCTGTACCAAGATGTGGATGTAGTCTAAAAAGCGAAAATACGTCGACTACACTAGCTCGGCCACATCGAGCGAATAGACAATAATGCTCCAGCAAAGAGGATCTTCGACTCACAGCCCCCAGGTTCGAAACGACAAGGAAGACCAAGCTATCGCGGATGCCAGAGCGCTTGATCTGATTTACATATGGGCTAGGGTCCGAAGGAAAAAAAAGCTTCTCAAATAACAAATTGCCCTTCGGACACGGCACTAAACAGTAGGCCCCTTCCATTCGTGTAAAGAATATAACACGCACAACGCGAATGGTAGTGAGAAGCTAGGCCCTGGGTCCCATCGACCTGTTGCGTCAAGTACTTTAGGACAGTCGTTGTAGAAATAAAACACAAACATATTCAAAGTATTTTACCATTTAAGAGTATATTGTATATTTTTCAAACTACAATCATTAAGATTTTTGTTTTTCTTTGTACAAAAAATAGATTCTCGATCCGAAAAGCCCAGAAAGTTCTCACAAAATGTTTTGATGATGTGGAAGAGGACCTCAACCAACTTGGAGTGCGCAACTGGAGGCAGCTAAGCACCGTGCTAACTGGAGAAGTGTAGGACCACTGCGAACTCTACAAACTGTACAGCGACATCGACCTGATATAATAGACATCAACGCTGCAGTCTGCAGACTCCTCTATTCCACCACGGAGAGACAACACAGTAAAAAAAGACTTACCTAAGTGCCGGGCTCAAGTGGAAGACCACCTCAACCAACTTAGAGTGCGTTTCTTTTTCTCCTTCTTCTTAAACTTCCTCCCCTCTGTTAAGGTGGGAAATCGTCGTTTGTAATGTGTATCTACATATTTGTGACTCCTCCTATTATTTCTATGGTGGATAGGTCCATGAAAGCCTTTGTCCCCCCGGCGTTCCCCTTTCCTTACAGAATTAGTTAAGGGGATCGTTATTTTTATTGTCCCAGCTAATCTCCTTTTTTTAATTGAATTATTAATTCTCTTTCTCTGCCCATCCGTCGCAACACCTCATTCTGTCCACCCAGGAAATACGAAGTATGCTTTAGTATATCCACATTTCATTGCTCTTTTCCTTTCACTAGGACACTCATTGAAGAAATAAAACACAAACATGTTCAAAGTATTTTACCATTTAAGAGTATATTGTATATTTTTCAAACTACAGTCATTAAGATTTTTGTTTTTCTTTGTACAAAAAATAGATTCTCGATCCGAAAAGCCCAGAAAGTTCTCACAAAATGTTTTGATGATGTGGAAGAGGACCTCAACCAACTTGGAGTGCGCAACTGGAGGCAGCTAAGCACCGTGCTAACTGGAGAAGTGTAGGACCACTGCGAACTCTACAAACTGTACAGCGACATCGACCTGATATAATAGACATCAACGCTGCAGTCTGCAGACTCCTCTATTCCACCACGGAGAGACAACACAGTAGAGAAAGACTTTTACTTAAGTGCCTCGCTCAAGTGGAAGAGCAACTCAACCAACTTGGAGTGCGCAATTAGAGCCAGTTAGCCAAAGACCTGTAAGACCCATCTTACTCCCGTCGCTGTATCTGATTTACATTCAACCATCTGCGGTTTCCTTTCGCTAGGACACTCGTTTTAGAAATAAAACACAAACATATTCAAAGTATTTTACCATTTAAGAGTATATTGTATATTTTTCAAACTACAGTCATTAAGATTTTTGTTTTTCTTTGTACAAAAAATAGATTCTCGATCCGAAAAGCCCAGAAAGTTCTCACAAAATGTTTTGATGATGTATTAATAAATTTTTTTTCTTTTAATTTCTTTACTTTTTATTCTACTCGAAGCAAAAAATAATGTTTTTTTTCTTTTTTATCCTGCGTATATATATATATATAAGTATGTATATATAAACAACGATTAATATTAATTTATGACTATAGTTTTATTATATTCTTGTTTAATTTGTTTTTGGGATTCTTAAAGATTTTGTAAGTTGGTTTCTCCTTTTCCGTCAGCGATCCTCTTGAGAAGTTATTAAACAAACTTCAAAGTAAAAAAGTGCATTTTATTTTATTTTCGATTTACTGTGATGGACAGCACGAAACTGACTGTTTTTTTTTGTTTTTAATTTATTTATAGTAGTGATAGTAGAATGATTTTAAAAAATATATATATATGCCACCCACATACATCTGTATGTGTATATTGGGGTGGCGGAGGGGGGGTTGTGTGTTGTTCAATGTGTAAAATAAAATCTCGTTAAAAAACAAAATGTGTTTCCGATATGATCGTTTCATTTCGTTTTCCTCTGTACCATTGTTTTTGTTTAAAATACGATTAAAATTACAACTAATACAAAATATTAGATAGTAGAACATTGTAGTCTATTCATGAAGTTGTTTTATGTAAATATATGTTATATTAAAATATTTTTACTACTTGCAAATTTAAACTAAAAAAAAAGAATAAAAAAAAAAAATAAAAAACATAAACGTAGACTCCACTTTAGTAAAAAGTTGATTTGCTTTTTACGTACACAATTAAGAGTATAAGTTTTGTTTAAGATTAAAAATAAAGGAAGAAAATTATAAAGAATTGAAGAAATCCGCTAGATTAATCGTAGTGGATGTAATAAACGAGGTCTATGCACTCTCACCGTCGCCTCCTCCCTTCACGGCTGATGCATAGCTAGGACCGGAAGTCGGCGGGTTGGTGGTGGTCTTGGCCTCGTCCACAATTGGTGGGTTATCAACTGAATACACATTTTAGAGCAAAACAAAATGTACATAAATTGAAATGAGGCCATGATCTTGCATCTCGTTACATATAAAACCATTTGTTACCTTTAACATCCACAGCGAAGCTCTCAACGCTTCTTAGGTCATGTTTCTTAATTAGTTGGCACTCGCCACCCTCTATCGAAGGTATGGAATAAACATACAAGTACCCGTCTTGGGAGGCGACCATTAGTCTGTAAAACAACAAAAATCATTGAAAACTGTTACGAAATTGACTGAAAACTGAAAATTAAACAAACCGTAGCTGTTTCTGGATAGTGGCGATTGCACAGATTCTCCGGACTCCCGCTTCGGGTAGAGTTACCGAGGCAAAGGCCCGGCCCTGACTGAAAACATTTGTCACCTGTGCCGGCAAGTAGCTGGTGACAGTCTTACCCAAAAATCTGAAAAATGACACACTTAATAAATTATTGAAAACGGGATCTTAAACAGAAAAACAGATAAAAAAAAGAAGCATGCACAACTAGAATACTTACGCCATCCAATCGTCGCTTGATTGTTTACTCTCATTCTCAGCCGCACTTCGATCCAAGCGGAATATATGGACAGTCTCTGTGTTTGAGCTAGATACTAAGTACTCAGAGCAGGTGCTGAATGATAGAGATGCAATCGATACACAACGTTTGATGCCACGACGCAATTCGAAGAGTTTACTGCCATCGAGAGAGGAAAACACTCGAATTACGGTGCCGCGCTCGCTGGCCGTGGCAATTTCAGTGCCAGAAGGGCTAAATGCAATCGCTGCCAATGGAGTATCGTGAGCAGAAATCATAGTTTTGGCATGCAAGTTAATGGCATCGAATATTTGCACCTCGCCCGAGGTTACACTGCCCGGATAGGCGAGATAGCAATGATCCGACGATGAGGATAGGGCACACAGGCCAGTTGTATTCGATGGTGTGTCCCGAATTGTGTGTACCACCTTCATGTCCTGGATGTTATGAATGTAAAGGCTTTCTTCGAGACAAACAACAAGACGTTCACGATTGAGTTTAACAGCCAATATAGTGTTCGAGTAAGAATAATTGCAAATCTCGCTTTGTTTCTTGAAATGGCATACCTTGAACGAATGAGAAACATAAACATACATACTTTTGTCGAAAATTTAATTTCAAATACTTTACCTTAAGCTTGCGTGGTGCTTTTAACGAGACTATCGCAACGAGCGAACTTTCGAATAGCCTTTCGATGAGGAAAATTTCCTCCATTTGCCGGCTATAGATTTTATCCAGGGTCGAGTCGATGCTGCCGAAGCTGTAGAGGCTGTATCCAGATTTTGTAGCTACTGCTAGAGACCTAAACAAATGAAGGTAGTGTGTTTAAAATTAGAACTAAGGTTCTTTAAAACTGCGTTACACCTTTAACACTAGGGGGTAAGACAAGATCGTAAAGGGCAGGGCAAGAACCTTCACAGATTCGACTGTCTGTTCCCAGTAGCAGACTTGAGGTTGATAACGAGAGTGCTAGGTCTTTGGAATTGATTTTATGATCTCTAGAACCATTGGCTATGTATTTTCTACCACGAACACCTCAACTTATCAAGACTTGATGCTGAATGTCCTACATGTTTGAAGCAACTCGTTTGAATGCTCAACTCTCAGTGGTTTCTTCTTAGGACAGGACACTCCTCTATTCTGAACAATCTTGAGTACATTCCGCAGGACTCCGACTATGTAATACCTCAAGTTATGTTCGAAAAAAACTTTGATTCATGAATAAACTGTAGCGTCTTCCAGGCGGAGATCATGGCGATCAAGGAGGCCCTGTAGTGGCTAAAGCATAATGTAATATCGAATCGGGAAATCATCATTTATACGGATGCAATCAAACCCCTAGAATCTTTCACTCTCAACTCAAAAACTGCCTTAAATCGCTTGAAGAGACTCCGTTACATTTTAGAGAACTGAATAGCCGATGTGCTCGCTCAGAGTGGTACAGACCTACCAATTTCATCGAATAGGCTGGACATTCTCGCAAATGACTTCTGTAGAAGCTCCATGGACGAAGAAGAAGGTGAAACACTTCTTTATGTTCATACTTGGAGCAGTGCATCCTTTGGAGCGTACCTCAACAGGTTTGATCTCAAAGAAAACTCCGATTGCTTAAGCTGTGGAGAGTTCAGAGGACTTATTTTTTTCAGTGTCCTCGCTAAAGGAAAGAATCGGAGAAATACTAACTCTCGCGAACATTTTGACGCAGTGAAGCAGGTCACAGCAATAATCAGGGAAAATTCGACGGTTAGTCAGTGAGAGCGCCAATGAAAATTAGGCTAAGACGGGTCCTATTACACAACAAAGCACAGCAAACGGGGAAAGAAGAGCATAAACTGCTAACCAGCTCCGCGAAGTAATACCTAATGGTAGTCCCGCGGAGAGAGTGGTTGAAGTGTGTAGGGCGTGTGTTTAGAGCAGGTAGGCGTGTTCCTGCCATCGAGTCGTAATCAGGTCTGCGAATCATGCATGTCAGTAGCCCGAGTTGCTGGTATCTTTAGGAGAACACACATCCGCGTCACTGGAATAGGGAGCCAATGTCGACAATTCAATGAAATCGTACAGAATCAGCTGCAATAAATGAGGAATGGTTTTGTCGCAAAGGCAAAACATGGTAGGACACCCTCAAGACCAAAATTCTTAGTCTTCCCTCGAACTCGCAAACAACTCATAAAATGCACTACAAGACAACAAATCACGATAGTAGATAGCTGCCATTGAAAATCTAAACTCATTTTGACAGCAAAAAGCAGTCGCATACCCAAAATTAGAGGAAGTGGGGCTTAAAACACCAACCGGCGACTACTGCGCTTTAATATGGAGTCGGCTGCAGTACCTGGAAAGTGTCTGACAGTATCACTGCAATTTTTTATTCAATCCCCAAGCTTTATGCGGCAGCGAACCAGGAATGTGGGATCATTCAAAGGCGAAAGTGACAATGGACAGTTCAGACGATAATTGCACATGGGCGGGTGTGCAGAGGTCCTTGTATGACGCGGCGCAGAACTGAGAAAACTGAATGGAGTTGAAACACTGCATTGGGAACCGAACATTATGGTGCGTAGGCGTGGTTGAAGCCCACCGCTGCAGTGCATGGAAAGTGTCTGCCAGTATCACTGCGGGCCAGGAATGTGGCATCATTGAAAAAAAAAATTATGGAACAATGGACAGTTCAGATAATTGTGCATGGGCGAGTGTACAGAGGTCCTTGTATGACGCGGCGCAGAACTGTGAGCCCTGGATGGAGTTGCAACACAGGACAGTGCGTAGGCGTGGTTGATGCCCACCGCCTTTTCTCCAGACAAGGGGACAACAAGTCACTTTGTTAACAGCCGCACTTATCGCGTTTTAACTTTTCTACACAAAACAGATAAGTTTTTCGCCACTTACGCATAAAAATTAATAAAAAAAAATACTCCCTTTACCATTGTTTGTACTTACGTGATGTTTTGATTAAAATTAACGAATAGTTCGCCAGAATCTATGTCTGGTCTGCCCAGGAGGCTCATGGTGTTGCTGTTGTTGGTTTAGCTTCCTTACGATTGACCTCACGCGCACACAAAACTATGTACTCTTGGTGTTTACTTATACTGTCAAGGTCAATGCTGGCTGCCACAGATGCTCCTCCAAGCCTTTACCACTCAATTTAACGATTCAACTTGCAAATTCAAGAGCTGTAAGACCAAGTTTTTTCCTCTTTTTTTTTTCTTCTTCTTTTCTCTTGTTTTCCTTTGGTACTATCACAGCGCGAGATTTGAGGAGGAAGAACAGCAGCAGCAAATATCGATGAATACACAGTGCGAGCGAGGAAGAAAAGAAAAATATCACGAATATGACAGCTGATTTGGACTTTTATTTATGCGCTGCAGATCGAGTGGGAGATTATGTACCAAATACCGGACAGCAGTAGATAATTTTCTGTACACAAATCTGAGTTGAGTCCAAAATTAAAAACAAAAAGAAAAACAAAAAAAACAAATGTGCGACGATTATCAAAACGAAAAACGCAGAAAACGCAGTGTTTTCCTCGGATGCTCTTTCTCGCTTCAAAACACAAAGCAGCAGTAAAAGACGTCAAAACAATTATTGTTCTTCTTGGTGTTTTCGGTTTTTCTCTCTCTCTCGCTCTCCCTGCTGCTGGCTTTTTTGCGTTACTCTCTGTTGGCTCTTCTTTTTCTTCTTTTTTTTTCGTACTGAATTTATTTATCTTTTTTTTTTTACGTAAATATTTGATAATTTTTGAAAAATATCACAATCTGCCTGATGTTGGTTGTTCCACCGAAAATTGTTTGTTGTTTTAAGCACGATTTGACGCTTCGACTGGTTTTGCGGAAATGAATGTAGTTTTTGATTTGCGTTTTGAGGGAAGAATACAAAAAAAAATGTGTGAAAATTTTACCAGAAATCGTGGTACTTTTATCGCAGTTTAACTGGCGAAAATGTTTGAGGAAAATATTTTGACAATTTCATTTACAACAGGGAACGGTGGGAATGGAACTGCAATTAGTGCTGTTGCCATGTTGGAAAAAAAAGTGATTGTTTGAAGTTTGTGAGGAAAAAGTTAGCTAGACGTGATGCGCTGCAACAAATTTAATTCTTGTTTGCTGTTTGTTCTATAAACGTAAAATTACCAGAAATCTCCTAAAGAATGGTTTGAATAAATGGTACATAAGCTCAGGAGGACAGATGCGGGCCAAGTGGTTGGCGCGTTGGACTTCGGAGTCGTTCGGACACGGCGTTCCATTTGTATAAAGAATATAACACCGGCGACTTGAACGGTTGTGGGAAGCTAGGCCCAAGGTCCCATAGACTAGTTGGGCCACAATGGGAGAATGCAGAAAAATAAAATAAAACATGGCTTCCGCTCAAAATAGGCTGAAAAAATATGTGAAAATCGCATGCTGATCGCATCGTGTGTTTGCTACATACAACTGTTGTGCCTATGTCGGTACGACACACGATGGTACAATAGTTTCATCGTGTATTTCCTACCTAGGACTCAACAAGAAAGGTCTTATCATTCTCCAAAAGCAATCGACATCGATTTTTTTAAGATAAAAAAGTCTGTGCAGGTAGATTGGTGGACAGCTAGTCGTACAGATCTCGACTAGACGTTATTCTTTTCCAATTCTCTCCCTGGGCTTACCTGACAGTTCTTGATCCAGTCTACCACTGTCGTGTGGGTCAAAAAAATTAAAGAAACATCAATAATATTTCAAGTATAAGTGCGATTACAAGAATAAAACTTCATACAACTATAGATCAGATCGTGTAAGCTCACGAAACAAGGAATTTTTAGAAAAATCTACGAAATTCTGTTCGGGTACTCAAAACTGTGTATTTTTTCGTACAAGAGAGCACTCACGAGAGGATGAAAACTGCGAATCTTAGGGAGAGAAATTGGTTTCCACTGGTTTATGGAATCCATCAAAATTCTGTCAAATTTCTGTCCTTTTTTGACATTCTGTGGTTGATTGTGACGTTTGAAAAGTGGGTCAATTTCGTGGTTTTCGGGTTTGTTTACTTTTTCGAAGTTTCACCTCTCTCTGAGAGAAGTTTACCCGCAAAGGCAAATGCTATCTCGGAGCTATTCCCAAACGTTGAGCATCTGCTGCCTCTGCGTGAAAAATTTAGATCGAAGGTCTAAATTAAATAGTTAGATACACTTTAACATAAATGTTCACCAAACAAACACTTCTTTTGCACATAAAACTACATTTATGTCGTCAAAATACTCTTCTTCATCTTTACCACTAATACTGTTTTCACGAAGTTTTCCAATTTTAAGGAGCTTGTTTCTTACCACTGAATGCCCAAAACCAGGTCACACAACCAATCAATCAACTCCAAAGCAAAATCTTAAATTTTGTTGCAAATTTCACCTCAATCCTGTGATGTTTGGTCTACCCAAACATTTGACATCTTAAATGTCAAAGTACTACTTTTGACAGACACCCCCAACCAATCTGACTGTTCGGTTAATGACGCAACTCATCTCATTGACATTTGAGATAAACTTCGTACGTCTGCCAACATATTTCAAACTTGATTCAACAAATTTCAAACAAAAAAATCAAATCAAACTATGGAAACATCGAGTGAACCTACTAAGTCTGAAATATCTACAGTGTTTTCGCCTTCTATACAAAATCTACCCATCGAAATCCAAAACGATCAGAAGCGGCGAAGGTTAGCATTTCTCGCCTACTCCAGTCGATTTCATAAAAAAATGTAATTCTTCTCCTATTTGCAGTTCATCTCGTTCGATAAAACGGAAGCGATTCGACGACGAGATAGTGGAATACAGTATTGGATTTCCGCAATCGCAACAGAACCGCGTAGGACGGCCTAGAACTCAATCGCAGTCGTACGTGACAACAGTAGCCAATTTAGAAGCAGGATCGGCTGCGGCTGTTGTACACACGCCCAGTAGTGCTACACCTCCGCATATAGTTTCAGTTAACGCACAAAATATACCAACTCCTCCGCTAATGTCGTTAACGGGTCAACAGAGTGCAGACAAGCGAAAGGCGCTGAAAGCAGGAAAGAAATCAAAGAAACCCGGAAGACCACCCAATCAGATAGCCACCAAGGACTTGGGAAGATGGAAACCCATTGACGATCTCGCACTGATTATAGGTATTCAACAGACCAATGATTTGCGGATGGTCCACCGTGGCACGAAGTTCTCCTGTAAGTTCACACTGCAGGAGATGCAGGCTCGTTGGTATACTCTTTTGTATGAGGAGCCCATTTCTAGAATCGCTGTGGCAGCAATGAGAAATCTTCACCCAGAACTCGTGGAGAGCGTTCAGAGTAGGGCGCTCTACACAGTGCAGGAAGAAGAGCTGCTGGGAACCATTAAAAGTGTAAGCCAACGTTTCATCATGGTTGACTTTTATCATATTGTCACTTTCAGACAGATAACCCGAGACTGGAGACTTTCCAGGAACTTCTGGACAAAAATGCGTCGATTTTCTACTCCGCGAGAACCGCAAAAACCTTGCAGAATCATTGGCAATTGATGAAGCAATACAATCTGCTCCCCGATCAATTGGTTAAGCCCCTCTTTAACGAGGACCAACCTCTGAGTTTCTCAGATGCAGAAGACCTCATCTTGGACGCAGAGTTGGTCGACAACAAGGATGACGCCATTGAAGTCGAACTTGCGCTGGCAGACCGTCGTAACAAACGTGAAATACGCCAGCTCGAGAATGAATTAGGCCGTTGGAATGTTCTGGTGGATTCACTGACCGGAGCCGGAGTCACGCCCGAGTTCGACGGCCAAACCCTGGCCGTATTGCGCGGCCGTTTGGTTCGCTATCTAATGCGCTCCAAGGAGATCACTTTCGGACGTGACGCCAAAGAAGTTGTCGTCGATGTAGACCTATCGCTGGAGGGACCAGCTTGCAAGGTATCACGCAAGCAGGGCACAATCAAGCTGCGCAGTAATGGGGACTTTTTCATTTCCAACGAAGGCAAGCGGCCAATTTTCATCGACGGTGCCCCATTGCTGTGCGGCAATAAGACACGATTGGCCAATAATTGCGTGGTGGAGGTATGTCAATGCAGTTTTTTTCCATTTCCTGGTTAACTAACTTTAACTTTGTAGATCGCTGGCCTTCGCTTTGTGTTTTTAGTGAACTATGACTTAATAAATGCTATACGACACGAGAGCGCCAAGACAACAGCCGCACTGAACTGAAGATCAAGCAACACCTCCACTCAGCCCCCACAGATTTGTTGTATTACGTTACAATTTAAAAACAAAAAACAAACATGCATACATATTAAATGAAGCACGTGTTGCATTGATAACTTTACGACTTCTAGTTTGTACTTGTCTCGGGGCCTTGAACTATTTTGTTATTGTTGTAAATGCACATCATATTGTCGTCGGCCGTTTGATAGCTTTCACTTGATATTATTTTCCGTAGTTTAATGTAAGCCAATTGGTGGTTTGAAAACGTATTCCGTACTCGATTGGAATATTAATTGGTTTGCCAAGAGGCTAGTTACAGTGATATGAAGCATTTCCGAATGCTTTGAAGTGTTTTGATTCAGTTTCGGGCGGAGTACGGTTTGCACAAGTTATTTCAGCATTATCGATGCAAAAATTGAGTTTCGTAAGATGGATTTAGTGTAAAAGAAGGTACATATGGCAGGATAACAACTGGTGTTCTCTGGGGTCAGTGAGTTTTAAAGTGAGTGCACTGTGACATGGTGAATTTTGGTGAATCAAAGCAAACTCGATTAAAAAAAGGATGCACTATGGACCTGTGTTCATAACGAATGCAACTGTATCATGCATCCCCACGGCGTATACTCATAATCAAGACATTTATAACGAATTCTCTCCTCCTTCGCCTTCGCTTTAAGTTCGTCCTATCGGTATCAAGGCAGCTAGCTACCTATTATTATTATTTGAATGAGGTACCTTGCACTGCGACCTTATCGATCTATTGTGCTTCGTGTTAACCAAGGTACATGGCCTCGTTAGAGTTGCAGAGGGTTGTATACTCTTACGCCTCGGCAGGAGAAATCCGTCTTATAGCACTCTCTCTATCCAGTTTCCTTTAAGAATCCGAGGATGAGAGTTGGCTCTAGTGAATGTATTTCTCCATCTGATTGGTACTTGCCCAAGCATTTCAGTCGTTTGTGAGTCAGTGCCCCACAAGATCCTAGAAGTTCTTCCAGAATTTGCAGAGACCTTCTTCAGATATACCCAGTTTCCTTAGGTGCTCACTGAGTTTGCAAGACCCCGTAAGGAGACGCAGGTTTGCACATGCTTCGAATCTTTTCCGACTATATTGCCCTAAAAGCTTCTTGGCTTGTCTCATTCCCTGCACGTTTTTCCAGGTGTTTGCCATTGTTTTCTCTCTCTAGGTTTCGGAACTTTTCTTTTTGGGTATGTTCCCCTACTCCGCAGAATGGTTCCGGACTTACAAAAGTTTCTGATGCCCCCCTTCTTTCTAGGGCATCTATTACCCTCTATTCCCACATGGCCAGGTACATACATCCAACAAAGGGTCACTTTGCTCTTCTCGCTTAGTTCATTAAGTTTCTGCAGGCATTCCCACTAGGAGTCGAGTGGCCATGATCGCGGCAGCTACCTAGGTACCATTTCTTTTCATTCCGGCTATTAACCACTCCCAGCTTTAGAAATCAAAAATTTTAAAATAGCAGCGCCAAGCAGAAGATTGTACAAAAGTGGTTGCAAACGAACACGAAATGCAATGGTTCGCGTTCTTAAATGCAACTTGTTGATCAGCACAGTAAATTTAAATCATTCTTATATAACGGTGTACTATTTGCATAATGACTTGAAACTCGAATTTCTTTAAAAAAAAAGTTCACGTGCTCATGTGTCGAAATTCTTAGAACACAAGAGGATGATGTAATACCAATAGGCCAGGGCCAGTATATAAGTGCCATGAGTAACACTTTATCGTAAGTTTTTATTCTGATATCGAAGTGAAAAGAAGTAGATTTTGCTGTTGTTGTTGTTGCGTTTTTTTTACTTGTTCCATTTTGAACCTGTACTCTTTTTGTAAGTAATATTGTGGAATGATTACTAACCATTCGAATGTGACCAGTGCACTTCATTTGTCACATCACTATTGCTCAGCACAAGCTGAATCGAGTCTCCCAACTGTCAACATAAGTTCCACAATCCTACCCACCTCTTCGTGATTTTTTTTCTGACAGTCGAGTTTGAAAATTGCTGGTTGGCTGCACATTTTTTCAGTCTTCGTCTCGTCAATTCGGTTCTCATCATAAAATCTAATAAAAAAAAAAAAAAAATAAGCGCTATGGGTTCACTAAAACTATAATTACCGCGCGACAGTAACCAAATTAAATAAAATTCGGCATATGCCGATTGTGACGCATTCAAGTGTGATTAGAGCAACGTGTGTGTTGAAACCCTAAACTGAGTCGTATTTCTCCTCGTTTTTTCATTTCTTTTTGCCCATTTTCATCTTCGAAGTTCGTGTGTCTGTTATATGGGAGGAAGCCTGTGTCACAAGTTCTTTTTTTGGTCATCGTCGGTCATTGGAAATTTAGACCACGCATTCCGAGTACTCCAAGGCGAGTTCCATAAATAAGGTAACAAGTTATGGATTTTCTTTTGAAACAGATGCAGTTATGGGTTTTTAAAAATCACTTTGGATCCTTAAATGGGGAAAATTACAATATGTGGTCGCGCGAAAAGCGGCTGCAAACATACGTTCCACAAAAGGGTTTGCTGCCTTTGACGTTTGTGGCAAAGAGAAGCAATTGCATTTGGCGAAGAAAAATTTTGCAACTTAATTCGTCTAATAAGGATGAAAAAAAAGTGTTTCAGTGACTAAAGTTGCAAGTAATTGGTTGTAGATTGAATGCTGAGGTGTGCTGTGGTCTCTGGGTTTGCTGCCCTAGCACGAGGTGGATGGAATTTATGGTCGGTGTGCCGGCATCAATTTTCTGTTTGTTTTCATCGTACTCGATGGGAGAGACGAATTTAGCGCGTTGAATCAATTGCCTATATTAACATAAATCAACAAGACCGGCGCGATATGATTGTGAAATAACGCAATGACCTATATTTTTACATATCAACATACGTATTTATAGATAACGCACTACCCTGAGGTGTTTTTTTTTTGGTGTTATTGACTAAAAATAACATCGGAGCGTAGGTGGAAAAACGTGATGTGTTGGATTTGCATCAATAATTCTTCAATAAGAATGGTAATGATTGGGATTTTGTATGGAACAGCTGTGCGGCGGCATGGAATTTTAAATAATATTATATTTAGTTTTAGTATACTCGTTTGGGGGAGAATACACATACCAAATTCTGGAATAGAGATGTGTCCCTGCTTCTGATTGGAGATAGTATCTATACAATTCGTACGCATTTCCGTGTCGTGCGCAATTTGTGGTTATCAGCTACTACCTCTGTCGGATCGGAACGTGTCTATTGAGTTCTGCGTCATCTAATTTGCAGACAAACGATTGGCTTAAAGTGGAGAGCATGGTTGTCTTGATTGCGGGTGATAAGTTTTTTTTTTTATTGCTTGAAGCGACAACAGAGTCGAGATGTCTTCCTCTAGCGCGTTGTCCCTTCGGCTTGGGTTCGAAGACTTTACAAGCTGAAGCATTTGTAACCTTTCGAGCGAAGAATCCATCTCTTGAAGCGTCTGAGGATATCTTCATTCGCTTTAGAGTCTAAGCTTCAGACTCATAAAGCAGGACTGGTATGATCAGGGTTTTATACAGTATCGAATATCGAGTGCCTTGTCAGCTCAAGGAGGGCTCTGTTCATCAGGGTCGTATACAGAATCTCCTCACTTGTTCGAGATATGGCCCTACTGCTCAATTACCTTCTCAGTCCAAGGAAACAGCGATTGGCAAGAGTTATTCTTTGTTCAATTTCTGTTCAGAAGTCTTTGTCAGAATTTACAGCAGAACCGAGGTAGACAAAGTGCCTCTTTGAAGTTATAGTTGTCGATTGTTACGCTCTGCTCAATTCGCCGATGTTGTGTGTCCATTTTGGTTGATAGCATATGCATAGGTATTTAGTTGTGCCATCATTTATCACTAAACTGATTTTTGCACCTTCTACCTCTAGTAGTTGCACTGATTTTTGAAAGATTGTGCCAGCGGTGATGACTAGTGGATTTCGAAGCAATCAGTCCTTTTTTGACATCAAAGGTTTCGGTGAGTTCGTTACCCACCTTGATGAGGCAGCGAGGGTTCTCCACTGTCATTCTGCATAAGCTTTGGGAGGGAAGTCCAACCTAGCCATGACTCTGTATAGATCATGTCATATAGCGCCTTGAAATCGAAGAAATGGAGGTGAGTATCGGTTTAGATTCCTTGCAATTTTTCTGTTGGAGTGTGAAAATTTGATGGACTGTGGACTTTCCTGGGCTGAAACCACACTGATAGGTGACGATCAGAGTGTAGATAAAGGGTTGCAGGCTTTCACACAGTGTGACACATAAGATTTATTTGCGATGTTTATGAGACGAATACTCAGAAATATTAATTTTTCTGAATTAACTAGCAAAAGACGGTTGCGCTGCTATTCTATCTGCAGAAAACAACCTGTCGCTCTACTTGATAAAGAAAGATAGACCTTCAGAACTTGTTCAAGTGATGTGTTTGAATCAGAATGCGTGGCAATAGCGACAGCCTATCTGCCTATCTGGTCAAAGTATAAACCGGTAGCCGGTATTTGTTCAAATCACTGTTCGTTCCATATCTTATGTACATTATTCATGTGATAAGGTTTGTACATGGGATAAGGTCTTTGATGAGTTGCAACCAGCTGTTGGTGTTTAGCAAGTTGATAAGCGCCCAAGTACGTGAGACAGTACCTTGATCACTGTAATCTGAGAAACTCTTACGTGCGCCAGCATCAGTTTCCAATACACCGTATGCATTACACATTATGTCTCATTGCCAACATGCAGGCACATACAGGCGGTTCATTCCCACTCACATGATACCAATTATTATTATATGTTTGTAAATTCAATCGACATTGATCGCGGCGCTAGTATTCTCTAAAGCCATGCAAACCTACGAATCAATAATGATATGAAATAGAATTGGGTGAACAGCATACAGCATGGCATGCACTGGTAACGAAGAAATCGAAACAACGCTGATAATACTGCTCTTATCTTATCGATTGCGAAAACAATATCTTCTTCACTGAAGCTTCTTGGTTCAGACAAAGTACAAGACAGAGTACATACTGTTTGCTATAAGAAGATTTCAGGTATTGAGTTTATTTATGAACTCTAAGTGATAGGATAGACTGGTGTAATCAGTCGACTCTAGATTGTATTTATTAACTATTCGCTGGGTGAAGAGTGAAGAGCTGAGGTGGTGTCACCTGATTTACCAGTAGCACAGCTCTCCGTGCAGAAGCTCCTTAGCACGTTTTAAGACCTAGAGCGGCTGTTGATTCGACATGATGTGGAGACTTTTTGAAAACGGACACCCAATTGATGGGAATTCGAATGAAAGGAAACTGCACTGAAGAGTAGGTCTCTAGGGTTCGTACATGGATTAAGAAAAAATAGAACGGAAGCGCAATCAAATCATGAAAAAACGACGCATTGCCCACACGTGGAGTACTTGCGTGTAAAGTGTGCACCGTGATACACACAGCCGGATACAGCGCTCAGTAACAACGAGTCGAATTTCGAAATGAATTTCCACAATTTGTATGGATTACTGACCTGTAAGTCTGTAAGGCATGATGATCTACCAGAGTTTCATCTTTGTAGAGGGTTAACAAGCTTTGACATGCTATTCCAATGTACTCTGTCAAGGTTTACGTTTTTCATGGTGAAGTTCACGAATGAGCAGCGTTTGGAAATTATTGAAAATTACAACCGAATCGGTGGTCGCAGGGTTTACTTCAATTTTTGGTCGAAATAATCATCCCACCAGACAGGTTGTGCGTGGTATAGTCGATAAATTCAAGTCAACATATTTACTATTGAATGTTCCCATGCCAGTCAGACAACGTATCGGTCAAAGTACTGAAAATATCGCAGTCATAAGTGCTTTATTCGATTCCATGCCATTCACAGGAATTATGAATCCCTCAGTTCACATTTTGAAGATCAAATTAACTTAAGAAGCCTCATGATCATTTGAAGCAGCAAAACTCCGATTGAGCTCTGTAAAAGTCTGCAGAAAATCCTGAGTTTCATCGAAAAATGATCTTCACAGGCGAAGCTCATTTTTCGCTTAATGGCTCAGTTAAGCAACAAACCCACATGTGCTTCAAGAGACTCCGTTGCATCCACAAAAAGTGACTGTGTGGTGTGGATTTCATGTCAGAGGAATTCGTCATCGTGCCATGTTGGAGGATTATTTTTGGGCAGAAATCGATGAACTTGACATCAGTGATATGTGGTTCCAACAAGATGATGCCACTGTGTCACACAGCTGGTTAAACAATTGCTCTATTGAAGGGAAAGTTCGGTAATCGTGTAATCTTGGCCAATAACTAGAGAAGCTCAGGAACAATACCGAATGCGAAATTGCCAATATTCCTGCCAATATGTGGGGGAGACAGCTGGAAAATTGGCTTCAAAGAATCAAAGAAAATTGGCTTCTTCTTGTGGCCGCCGAAATCGAAATGATTAAAAATCTACCACATGTAGTCCACACACAAGTCCCTATTTGTTAGGTCACCCTGTTTCTGTATCGATCAGTATATTTGAAGTCGTAAGTAACTTAACTTTACGACTGAAAACTCAGTGCACGTGCTTGTAAAAATCCAATAATTAGATACGTGTTCACACATTGGTTTTGCTTAATTAATTGTTTCCCTAAAATTCAAGTTGGACAATTGCATGATTTAGTTTCAATCTTTAGGTGGCGCTACAGTTCAGGGTGCTCCTGGACCTCAATGCTTGCTCTCTGCGCAGCATTTGTTTGCCTCCACTAGTCACTACCGATCGATCATTGACAAACACACAGAATGTTTAAAGAGTTCAAAAAACTTAAGTTTTCACAAAATAACCAAATCAACTGAACATCAGCACAAATTTTTGCAATAACATACGCAATTCGATATCGTCTATCGATTAATACCGCTCTAATTCAATCTCGAATTTCTAATCAAACCCAGCAGACTTTGTATACAAACTTGAACATCCATTCATTATTATTTTTTTTATTATGTAACATGCTATGTACATAATCAGTCATAGGTTTAGTCGGATTTAGATGTTAAATTAAAATTTTAATGTTTCTAAACCCCCAAGCAAGCAGATGTATAAAGCCACATGAGTTATTTGTTAAAACGCCAGTCAACCCTTCTACTCGACTCTAGAGAGAGTGTGTGTCGTTAATTCGTGTTGTCGAATCTAATAGTAATTTAAATCTGTGCAACGGAAATAGATTACACAGTGGTCGATACCATAAAAGTCTGAAAAGAAAAACGCGTAGGCTTACGTATCGTGTGAGTGTTTTAAATAAGGATTCAATTTTTGAGTTCTGTTTGTCTTTCCTTTAAACCCACTCATATGTACAAATATTGTTGGTGCTTTGGTACTTAAATGGAATATTCTTAGAGGTTCACCCACCAAATATGATGTGTTCTTTGTGTCGGTCGTCGTCGTTGTCGATGCGAATATAACAAAGCACTTGCCATCGAATTGATTTTGTATTTAATTGTCTACCAAGCGGAATGTGTCGCGTGCAAAGGACTCTAATTTCATTTGGTTTCAACAAATTACATACCAAACATAGTTTAATCCCAACCCAGTCTGTGTAGTGTAATACGATGCAAGTGGAGATCTAAAATAAAAAAACCGTTGTCGCTGTTTTGATTGCTGCAAATATTTCTCGGAATGCCAATTGAGGCATTCGCAAGGCGAGGACGTCAGCGTCGAGACATTAATTTGGCTCAGTTTATCATATTTCTCCCAAATCAAAGTTTATTTAATTAAATCCTTCATATTGGTCAATTTATATTAATTTACTTGTAATTTGCTTTCGTTGTGTTCTCGATTCTTGTTATACATACGAGCATTCGGTACGTAGGTCGATTTTTCTTATAACCTAAATACATTGCTTGAACGAGATGCGTGCCGCTGATTGAGGAAGTCTGTGGGTAATATTTTATCGATATCAGTTCGTGCTTATATGCTAATCCTGTTAATTATTACTCTTTCGTCCTTGGCGAATGAATTTTCGCGCTCAATGTACAAACCATCGAGAATTTCGTGGGGGTTTTCGTACACACCATCCAAAGTTTTGTCAATAAATTTTCGTGTTTCTCTGTTGTTAGATTCGAAAGGGTTCAACAACGCCTTCAATACCCTTCTCGTGCTGTGAGTGTGAATAACATTGACATTGTTCGTAAGCTGGAATTAGCATATAAGCATTACATAATTAACTTACAAGTATTGAATTTAAAAGTTAACATTGCGTAGTTGTCGAACTGATTGCTTACTAATTTGCTTTGATTAATAGTCTTGTGTGTAAAATTTATTTATAAAATGTGATTTTTTTCGCCTTAAACACACGGTGACACTTGTTGAAGAACAAACTAGAGACTCCCTTAGGTCCGATGTTGAATACTAATTTTCCTTTTATTATTCTTTGTTGCAGTGTGTCAAGAAACGAACGATCAACGCCCACTGATTAGTACAAATACGACTTGCAAGTGAACTTGAACTTGTTATATAAATCAATTGCCGTAATAGGTTACCAAATTAGTTTCGGAAAGGTTACGTGGGTTTTCAAGTGCGCCACCGAGAGAAAATGCTAAAACAATTGACGGATTTAATTGAGGAACGCGGGACTAGGCACACATATGTGCTGCTAAGTTGGTTAGCTATAGTATTGCTTCGCGGATTTGTTTGAAAAAATTAATTTAGACAATGTTCTATCTGAGGAATCTAAAAAAAACGTGATATTCTAATCAGAGTTCTAGTTTTTCAGTTCAATTCATTAAATGGGTTTCAGCGTTCCTTGATTCGATAGATTTATGTTGAACATTAGGTATGGTGACGAGAGCGATAACGACAACATAATGAAATGCCTTGCGTGCGATAAATTTGTTGAGCCTTGATCCGATCGTTATTAGCTGAAATACTCTTTCTGTGTGGAGAGAATAGAGTCGTCATTAAAGAGGGGTCTTTCAAAAGCCGCGTCTAGATGTTTTCTTGCATGAAATCAAGCGACATGACAACTTAGACTGCAATAGCTCAATGTGTTCATGTGTTGTGTAACTTGTAGCTCCATCCTGTTTATAATCTAGATCGTTCTGCAATTTGAGGCCAGAAAAGGTTTTCCATCATTTGTCTAGAGTGCTCTCCGTTGACAGTAACAACTCCTTCACTTGCATCTTCGAAGAAAAATGGATCAGTAGTTCCATCAGCCCGAAAACCATACCAAACAGAACATTTTTGTGGATGTACTCGTCATGTTATAGAAAAGAATGTATCTTTCAGAAATTATTCATTATTGACATCTAGGCGCAGGTGTTCGCTCTCGCTCAAGTGGTCAGTGTGTTGAACTACGGAGCGAGAGGTTCGTGAGTTGATTTCCAGACTTTGGGAGCGTCTGACTAACATCCGAGAATATATATGTCGTTAGAAAGTTTCTCAAAACGGGTCGGCTTTTTGACTTTTTCGTGGTTGTTTGTTTTTTGCTGCTGTTTTCTTCTAGTGGATGTCAAGCATTTGTAAAATTTCATTAGATGCCTGAGGAAATGTATTTTGAGTTCATTAGTTGAGTCTTTTAACCCATTGAGGTTCGTAGGGCATCAACCATGCCTATGTACCACCTTGTTCGGATTTCTGTAGTGCGTTGTCTCAGCTGCTTCCAGCTCAATGCCTCAATTGCTTCTTATTAGTTCTGCCTCACGATTGTCTAGGGCAAACTGTTTTGCCTGCTTGAGTGAGTGGATTCCACTGCATAGTGTATTTCGTCAAAAGAAACTACCACTTTCTCCTCCATATAGTTATGTCCATAGGATCCTGGCTCATTCTTTGATAAAATTGTCCGTTCGAGATACGATTCGGCCAAAAAATGATCAAGATAATTCTTAGGCATTTATTTACGAGGGTTTGCACCTTGAAAGTGATAATGGTGTCTACCTTCCATGTAATAAACTCATAAAGCAGTACTGTTTCTACCTTGGATCGGAATAGTCGCTTTTGCTGCTCATATTCAGTTTGTCGTCGCCAGAAAGTCGTTCACTTTTTCGCCGTTAAAAAGAAAAACCAGCACTTTCAGACAAAATATAAAGGCCAGGCTTCAGCTATGCAAAGAATTGGACGGTGGATGACTGGAAACGAGTTATTTGGTCAGATAAAACCAAAATCAATTGGTTTCAGTTCGACAGTAAGGCATATTCTTGGCACTGACCAAACGAGAAAGGCAACAACGTGAAACAAATCGTAAAACACGATGGAGGAAGTCTGAAGGTTTCAGGCTGTTTTACTTGGTGGCATGGTGCTCCATTGGTTAAAGTGGAGGGCATTATGAAAAAGAAAAGTTATGTGCAATTTGGCAGGACGGCGACCCCAAGCATACAACCAAAATTGTGCGTGGGCAGCACAAAGTCCGGATTTAAATCCAATTGAAAACCTGGGGGCTATTGTTAAGAAGAAGTTGGGGGAGTTTGAAAGAGCACCTGCGAACTTAGATGAGTGGGGCTAAGGCTATAGGCTGAATGGTCAAGAATTCAAAGTGAAACTAGAAAATTTGAAATTATGTATCCACTTTTGCTTGCCACTGTACTCGTATTCTCTCCACCAGTTCTGCTCTTGAATTCGACTCGGAATCATAGTTCTGTGTCGTGTATTCCAATTATACTATTAGTTTGTACGTTAGTGAGTCAAATGAAGAAATACTACAGAGTCAAAGTTAGCCCAAATAACGCTCTTAGATTCATTATACGAATCAATAGAACTGGGCCTCCATATCCGATTGTATTTCCCGAACCATAGATTTTTTGGTTGGATACTGGACAAATGAAATGTTTTAGCTAATGAAAGTAGTTAAGTTGCATTCTCCCAAGGCAGAGCTGTGTTGGGCACTGCAGAAGCAGCAAATGACAATCAAGAATTTAATTTAAATGCAAATGTGCTCATTTGATGCACTTCCCGAACGTGCAGTTTTTTACCAATGCATCACTAATTATGCATTCTAAAGACGAGCGTGAATAACCTTATCGATGAGGAAAAAAAAAAGTTAATTAGAAGGCATTTTGGCATGCATTCGTAACTCGACAAAAAAATGACGAGGAAGTTACGAACATTTTTTGTTATATTTTTGAGTATAGGTTTCCAAAATGATCGAAAAACAAGTGATCAGGTGTAGGCGTGAAAATCCGTGTTACACAACTTTAATTTGAGGCAACTTGCCGCTTAAACCCAGAACTAACAAATTTCCATAGTTTTAATTGTTTTTCAAAATTTATTGCGCTGTAAAACTCAGTGTGTAGTACCAATTTGTTTATTGTGAACGTCTGTATTCGTTTAGTTTAACTGCGAACTTTAAGTTCCCTTAAATCTATTCTGGTTGAAACTCAATTAACCGCGACGAAGACTCACAAATTGTACGAGGAGAAATGAGGAACTCTAGTGTTTTGTAACTCATTTAGCAGTTTAGTAGGATAAGGATTGTAAAGCTCAAAGCGGGGGCTCATTAATTCTGTTAAGAGTTTTATTTGATAAGAAATAATGAAGGTGGTGTTGCGTTAATCATTGTTTCACATTCTTGCGCTATCGGCTTCGAAGTTGTATGGCTTTCTGTAAAGTTTCAACTTTAGTTCAAGCATGATTCAGACTCACAGCTTGAGATAAGAAAACACTTGGTCTTTGTACCACCAGAAATGTATACAACAGCTAGTAATTCTTGTTGAGAAGATTGTGAATTCGAACCAATTAGAAACACGCAAAGTTTACACACAGTTAACTAATGATAAACATTTTTCTTTTATTTCAGATTCTCATCTCATGGCACAATACATCTCCCATTGAATGAGGAGACGGACAACGCTATAATTGAACATTTATTTCCGATGTACAATTAGGCACTACATACCAATAGAATTCAATTAGAACTTTATGTTTATGTTTTAACTGATCGGCGGGGCAACGAAACAATGGCTCGTCATATAATGGCTGTGTGTGTTGTGTGCCTGCTATGCGCAGAGCACTTACCCTGTGAGGAACACATTGAACCGACATCAACTATTATGAAGAATCTCCGGCTGAATGCAAAAGTCTTCCAAAGAAGTGATGTTTCGAATGGTGGATCAAATGATTTAGTGAATACAGATTTGCAAAACAATAAGAATCATTTGAGTGATGGTACTATGTTCTATGATAAATCAAAGCGTCGTAGAAAAAGTGTCTCAACACAAACGGAGAGGAGAAGCAAACACCAAACCACCAAAGCTTTGGAATCTGAAGAGAAACTAGAAATAACAGATGTCTTTCTGCAGCGAATATTTATCGAATATGGTCAGGGTGATGGTACAATCAATGTTAATGAGTTTGAACGTATGCTGAGAAGGCTTGGTCTGTATAAGATGGTAGAGGAGAAGGCGTCCAATGAAACAGTGAGTACCGTGTGGATGATGGAGGTGGACATTTGTTAATATTTTAATCGGTTTTAGTGTGCGAGCAATCATCAAGTGCTGGCCAGTATAAAACCGCATCATCACGTAGATCATGAACATAGTTCAAGCCATAAGTGTTTAACGCACTCGCATCCGCCCTGTGAAGACCCGCCCATTGATAGGGAAACCTATTCCCTTGACACTGATGATTTGATGAACATCTGCCCAGTACTATTGTATCAGTTAGCATCGCCACTGGTTCTGGAGCGATCGGGGTGTCTAAATAGTACGCTTTTCTTTGATGCAGATCAGAGTCACGCAGAGGAAGTAGAGGAAAAGGAGTTGATCTATGGTAAGGTGGGACATTTGGGACGAATTCTTCTGATTCTAAGGATGTTTTTTTTTGTCCAGTTTGGGTGTACGCCTTCATCTCAGTGCTGGCGTGTGGACTGTTGGGACTGATGGGTGTAGCGATAATCCCATTTATGGACTCGAGGTATTACAAACACATAATTCAATACCTTGTGTCGCTGGCTGTGGGTACCATGACAGGTGACGCCCTCTTGCATTTGTTGCCACACGTAAGAAAGTCCACATGAAAGAGAAGGTTAATTTGTAACTGGTTTTCCTTATAGTCTCTTGCAGGACAATCCGAAGCGAATATGGTGTACAAAGGTCTGACCTGCATGGGTGGCATAATATTCTTTTACATCACCGAACATGGTCTTACAATGATATCAGAATGGCGGAAGAGAAAAGCCAAGAAGGAGAAGCAAACCTCACGGGCAAAGGTTGTCCGCGATCCGGATTCGTCAATTAATAATTCAGTGGCCGGTGATAAGTTGTGTAAATCAAAATACAGTTCCTATCCGTATTGCTATGATGAGATTGCAATGGACACGAAGAATGATGTTTGGTTGCATTTACCCCATCCCGAGGGCAATGATATTGCAACAGACAAGAATAACAGTAGCAGTAGGGATACTGGGGATGTAAACGAAACGGCACAGAGCCTTCTGTCACAGAATTACACCCCCATTTCGGATATGAACCATCGCATCCCAGACAGTAACACAATATCAACGAATCTGGATGATACATCACTTGCCGATGGAACAACTGGTGGAAGTTGTGGCAAAGATAAGCCATTGGTGCGAAATGATACCGTTACGGTGATACTAAGAGAACATGAGTCATCGCACCATGGCCACTCGCATAAGCATGGACATGTTCATTCACCACCCGAGACGTTGAGTGCGGTGGCGTGGATGATCATAATGGGCGATGGATTGCATAATTTCACCGATGGCATGGCAATTGGTGAGTGAAATGGTTTTTTTTTTTTTTTTTTGATTTTCATTTTGCAAAATGTTTCACAACTCTCCAACGATGGTATTTGTTTCTTAATTCGTTTCGTGTGTTTGGATATATTTTAATTAAATGAGTCATTCGTCGTCTGCAAAACACTTGTTTTTGGTCGATTAACACATTTATGGCTGAAACCAATTTACAAGTCTAAGCGGGAAAACAAAAAACAAAAAAAAAAGAAAAACTCTTATGCTCGCTAATTACCATCGTCGCTGGTGACGATTAACGGTCGATGAAATGAAGTTTTCATGTTACGCATCAATGATTCCCAAAATGGTCGGTGCCATGCAAATGGATGATGGAGTTGGTTAGGGTTTAGTTTAACATGTGCCGTGTGTCACCTTGAGGCGGTTTTAAATTATTTGTGATTATTTATTTATTTATTATTTATCACCGAAAAAGGGTGAGTAATTTCGAAAGAATAGTATAGTACTGTTAATTAGGAAGCGGGTAGATGTAAATTTACGTTTCAACTTGCGGTGATATGGGTTCAACTGCGAATGCTTTTAGTACTTTGAAGATTCTTGTCTCTAATCGGAAATACTGATGCTTTGAAGGTTCCAATTGAACAAGTCTTCATCCAAGAACTCATAACTTCATGTTTCATGGGAGTACAATCCTTCTGGAATGTGTCTGTCTAGCATACAGTGCCCCGTGAGGTCGTCAACTATCTTTTTGAGGTTTGTTCCATTGACGAGAATAACTACTGGTCTTGCTTTAGTTCACCTTTGACCAGAGATTCGTTTGGAGGAGAAACATGTGCTAACATTGTTCCAGCTACTGTTTGTCATTCTAATCGCACAATGGTATTTAACTGATTTAATAGGTGATGAGGGTTCACCCCTTTGTACTCTCCTAAGCTGGCTCATCTACTTTGCAATCGCCTGGAAAATCCCTGTGGAATAGGAATACATCGCACCTGGCAGCGATCTCGCAAAAGGTTTGCGTCATTGCTTTACCAACTTGAATCGACTTATTGGCGATTCCAAGGGTTTTATCGCAGCTTGAATTATTTATGTAAAAAACAATGGCGCTGTACTCTAAACGAGTACAGCTTCTCTTCTACGCGGCTTCTCTTTCAAATACAGTGCAGTGGTCCGGCTTCTCTACGATGGTACGATGATACAAATATGTAGTCCAGACGCAATCTTTGATCCATCTATCGCGGATTCCTTTAAAATACTTCTATTAATATCCCTGGTTTTATTCTTAACGTTAAGGTCCAGATAGGGGACAATATAGTCCGAATCACTAGGAATAGTTTAGGATGCTTGTGTGGGCTATATCCGTTGCAAGATTCTCTAAGTTCACCTCTCAAAGATATCAACGGGAAGAAGATGAAGCATAGGTTCTTGTGCAAGTGCAGAAGTGGTTCGCCACTTATGCAGACACAGGATAGCCTGTGAACCTTCTCAAGTATTGGAATGTTTTTTTCTTGTCCAATGCCACCACTGTTCTTATACTCATTCTGTCTTCCATATACAGGTGCTGCCTTTGCCGAGAACATTGCAGGTGGATGTTCCACATCACTAGCAGTGTTCTGCCATGAACTGCCCCATGAATTGGGAGATTTTGCCATATTGATCAAAGCTGGAATGTCCGTCAAATCGGCTGTGTACTATAACCTTCTAACTGGCGTACTAAGTTTCATTGGTATGATATTCGGAATAGTATTTGGACAGTCGCATGAAGTCGCCCAATGGATGTTTGCCGCCGCCGCTGGTCTCTTTATTTACATAGCGTTGGTTGACATGGTAAGTTGGTCTTATATAACTTATATAACTTTGCACATAATAATGCCGAGTGTTGTTCCCTTTTAGATGCCAGAACTATCAGCAGCACACAAATCATTGGAACAATTTGTATTGCAAATATTTGGCATGACCACTGGTGTCCTATTAATGTTGCTGATAGCCGTGAATGAAAGTCGCCTAATGACACTGTTCTCGCCCGATGGGGCAATAGGCCACCACCATTAGGTTAGCTATTAAGTCAAAAGAATTGCATAACAACAAACAGAACATAGACCCCAAAGAATGACTGGGTTATTTGATACATACTTAGTTATAGGTACGCATGTGTTTCGTCTACTTAACTTAACTATAGAATAAGTGCAGATATGAAAGGATGAACAAACAAAAGTTCATCAATTCAGTATGAACACAAATAGGTATATATTTTCGCTACAATAACTGTTAGAATCTTATCTTATAAACAAAAACAAAACAGAAGAACAAAAGAAGAGAAAACCAAACATTCTGTTCTCGTATAGTAAATTACTTAACAAGAAATGTATTTATTTTACAACTGATGATGCTAATTCCCATGATGATCTTACAAGTAACCTGCCGTGCATCCTTAAACAAATAGCATTACGTAATAATTTTTGAGGCAAGGCTTTTACAAAACCAAAAAAACGATTAAACATTTCCAAAATACGTACATAAACACTTCGCAGCATAGCAAAACTTGTTCCTTAAAGGCTTGTACTTAACTACCAACCACACCTTAATTTTTTGAAACACTGCTTTAGTAACTGAAATAGAAATGTTTGCTCTCTAACAACACCCAGATACGACTTCCAGTAATAATTGTACATAAAAATGCATATATCTGGCGAAGTTTTTCATTTTGTTTTCACGCAATAACGCATTTTTTTTCTGTTTTTTTCTGAGAATGACGAACAGCACGGCCATTTAGTTAGTTTGTAGAACTCTATTTAGTTTGAAACTTAATTTTGTTTGTTTGCGCAATTTTTTGGTTTTTTTTTTTTTGTTTGTATTATACAATGGGGCAGCTTTTTTTATTTTCAATTATTTTGAAAAAGTTCTGTTTAGTCGATAAGCTTTACCGTAGTTTTGATTTAGTTTTAAAGTTATGTTTCGATGAAATAAAGAGCGCAAGTGGTGTTTCTTTTAACAAACATATGTAATAGTTTTGTTTTATTTTTGTTAAACTAGTTTTCAGCAATAGACTTGTACTTAATGTATCCTAAAAATTCTGATATACAAACATACATATATAAGTATAACTAAAAAAAGAATATCACAAATAGTACTTTTATTATCTTCCATGTAATGAGAATTCTTGATGTAATTTTATATAAATAGAGTGTGTAGATCCTCACTAGTGAAACTAGATACACAGTTTGTACTTTTTAAAAGAACAAGTATTTCCTTAATTTTAATTATTATTATTATTTTATTATAACTAATCTTATAGGAAATAAGAGAATTTTACTACAATTGTGATTATCTTAAAGGTTTTTAAATGAACAAAACAAGGTATATGATGTCACTATATGCACGTGTCAGTCTTTAGGTACTAAGTAACAATTTTATAAACGAGATCATCAGTAATAATAAACGAACTAATAAATCTTTCTAAGTGTGATGTTGGCAAACATGAGTACATATTTACTAGGAAGAACCTGTTGGTCATTGAAGGAATGAAAACTTTCCAAAAAATGATTGCCATTTGAAGCCAAAGGTAATGTAGACATTGCCACTGTGGAAAGGAATTCCAACATAACTATAAGAACTAAACGAGTTGTTTGTCTCAGTGTTACTGGTGCACTGAGAACCTTTCCCACTGCAGTGCTGCGAGCCATACTCCACTTACTCCCGATTGATAACGACGCGAAAAACTGGGACCTTATCACGTATGAGGACAATCGTTGGACGATATCGTTTTGAGATCGTTTTGCTTCAATCTCAAACCAAAAACTCTCAAACACTTGGTGAAAGAAACTACAGACGACAGCGTTTGTTGCTATCGTTGAGCGACGATCTTCAAAGTGACGTGATGAGGGCCTTGGCTACCTGCTCAGCATTCAGGCTGAGAGGCTCCAAACTAAGGAAGGACCAACACACTGGACACGAATTCTATTGATGCAATTGACGCCATCTGCAATAGATCACCGAACACGTCAATATGAGCTACAAATTCGCGATACCAAATAGAAATAGAATTGAATGGACAGAACTTGATGTCCTGCACCACGAATCGCTGTCAATTTTTACGGATGACCCATAACCCAAGGACGGAGTCGGTGCCGGAGTCTTCTCAGAAGATCTGAACAATCACCTCTTTTTAAGCCAAAGTCAATGCCAATCATTAAGCAGGTGATTGCGGTTAATGCAGTATCAGCATGGGATATTGTCGTGTACATCGATAGTTAAGCAGCCACAAATCCCTTGCCTCCAGCATCTAATTCAATGAAAGTCGGCCGAGTACAGTACAAGCTCAGCCTTTGCTGGGTACCAGGTCACTAGCATACTAAGGAATGTGTGAGGGTGTCGTACTGACTCCTCTGGTTTAGACAGTATAAATGTCACCGACATCAAGGTGTCACCGTTTTACCAACGCCGAGACGGTAAGTGAGACCAATCATCGATGGCATCAACTCGACCAGTGCAATGGTGTGCTCTGGCTGACCCAAAAAAAAAAAAAAACCAGGTACATACATCGGACTCCTACAAGACAAGAGACGAACCCTCTCCAAAACAGTTAACACACTCACCAGACACTGCTGTCGGAAGACATGGTCAAAAAATTGGCATTCCCTGCAACGACTTCTGCAGAAGCTGTAGGGACGAATAGGAAGAGACCATTAGACGATACCTCCTCTGCACGTGCACTCGCCAATCAGGAAGGCCACATTAGTTGAACAATGATCTAAATGATTTCAGCAGCGCCTGCAGAAGAAGAGCTACGAAGAGATGAGTTCCTTCCTACAAAAGAGTACATGGTTCCCAATGTAAGAGGAGTGATCCAAAGGCCTTACACATCAGCAGCACAATGGACGTATCTCTGGTCTAAGTGCATCTTCACCGAGGGCTGGTCTTAACCAATCAGCCAACCAATGTACGCATTAAAAACGACCTAGTAAACAATTTGCCTTACATTAGAGACTCCAATGTGTTTAGCAATTGACTATCGAAAGGCCGAACACCGTCATCATCTCTGCCCAACTGTATGGGGTAGAGGAATGGACTTTTCAAGAAAATCAAATGAAAACGCATTGGAAATCTCCGAGAGGAAAACAACGAACTAGATGAGCTGTAGACTTGATCAAAGGGTCATGTGTTAGGATGACTAGTTCGGTATGTACATCCACTGAAAAGAAGAAAAGCCAATTAGAAGCTGGAGGAAGCAATTGATTTTTCAATTTTTGCTATTACGTTGCTCTTTAACTTCTAAATCCCTGATAAATCAAATCTCCATTCAAATTCAACGGATGATACCATGGCGAACAACATAGGACAACTCCCACCAGATAGCAGCATTTATGATAAAATGTTGCCAAATCTAACGACTGTCAACGGTAAATACCATCCAACCCTAACCAACTTCGGCACAATTACATTATACGCTGTCAAAAAATGGCTGTCACCGGTTTGACGTTACGTTCCTCTAGCATTTTATTATTTTATTTAATTTTCCTAATTTTCTCACAAAAAAATGTATCGGGAAATGTAAATAACTCTCCAACTGGAGTGCATCGTCGTTTTGAATACAAATACTCCTTTAAACCGCCGTATTTAGCGCAAAGAGACGGAACTGTTCCTTTCTGGGAGTACGGAGGAAGTAAGTAACACGTCAGATGATTTTACATCTCTTTTTAACTAGTGGCACTTTTAATGGCGAGCGAAAGGAACAAAACGATGTTAGATGTCTTTCAAAAATATTGACACGCGTACGATTTTTTTTTTTTCAAAAATTTGTCTCGAAATCTTGTCCATCAACTGTACAAAACCCAAAAATAATCTTTCAGATGCCATAGCTAGTGCGGAAAGTGTTCGTGTAGCACCATCGTTGCGCTCACAAAAGGGGGCAATCTGGACGAAATCCAAAACGAATTTCGACTGGTGGGATGTTGAGATAGTCTTTCGGGTAACTGGTCGCGGTCGCATTGGTGCCGACGGTTTGGCATTTTGGTATACACAAGACAAAGGCGATTATAACGGAGCAGTCTTTGGATCGTCCGATCAATGGGTCGGTCTGGGTCTGTTCTTTGATTCGTTCGACAACGATAACAAGCACAATAATCCCTATATCATGGCTGTGGTGAATGATGGCACAAAGCAATTTGATCACCAGAATGATGGCACAACACAATTGCTGTCTGGGTGCCTGAGGGACTTTAGGAATAAACCTTTCCCCACAAGAGCTCGCATTGAGTATTACAACAACGTGTTGACGGTGCTCTTCCATAACGGTATGACGAATAACAATGAAGACTATGAAATGTGTTTGCGAGCTGATGGGGTGCAGCTACCGAAGAATGGATACTTTGGTGTTTCTGCCGCCACAGGTGGCCTTGCTGATGATCATGATGTCTTCCATTTCCTTACCACTTCATTGCATGCCCCTGGTCAGTTTGTACAGCCTGCTGGTACGCCCGAAGGGTCTGAGCAACTGACCCAGGAGTTCAAGGAATACCAGGACAAGTTGGAAAAACAAAAGCAGGAATACCGCAAGGATCATCCTGATGAGGTATGATCGGTGGTCAGATTTGGGTTTCATGAGTAAAAATTTTGTGTGTTTTAGGTGAAACACGACGAAGAATGGGAGGAGTTCTATGAATCCGAGAACCAACGGGAGTTGCGACAAATCTGGCAGGGACAGAGTCAGATTGGCGAAACACTCCGCGAACTCTCAAGAAAAATGGACGAAGTCATAGGCAGGCAAGAGAATACCCTATCGCTGGTCTCACGTGGTCTTAGTGGAGTACAACAGGTGCCAGTTGCTGGTCAGCAACAGGTTCCGGTTGGACAACAATTGCCCCCAATGCAGGGGGTTCCTATGGGATCCACTATTACCCGCGTGGAAGTTGACATGATAATGAATAACCAGAATGTACTCGTCAACGCAGTCAGAGAGATTCGGGCTCTAATTGGAGAAATTAATTCCCGTACGGACACCATCATCACGAATCAGGCAAGAGCACCCACAGCTTCTATTCAGTCGGCATCTGGGTATGACATTCAGTCGGTTGTGGCCGAGATGCGGGATGGCCTTAATCAAGTCAAGCAAGGAATGGCACACGTTGGCCAAAAGTGAGTAAATTAACATCCCATGCCTTCGCAGTGTTTTCAGTTTTTTTCCACTTCAGGTTGACTACTCCCAATGGAGCACCACAGACAGCGTGTCCAACCGCAAACTGTGTCGGTGTGACACTCTTCCTCGCCGTAACAGCTGTCCAACTGCTCCTGGTATTCCTCTACAATATCTACAAGTAAGTCCAGTGGCTTTCTCTACTTTCTTTCCCTCTTCTCATGGGCCCTGCTTTTTTCTTTTGCAGAAGTCGAACTGAAGCTCAGGCGAAAAAATTCTACTAGGCCAAACAAATTGACAGGATCTTAGAAATACTAACAAGTTTTTATACCATTCAATGCAAGCAACCGATACGAAATGAGAGAGAGGAAACCAGAAATACAAAAGCGAGCATTTAGTTCCACCCCGTTGGAGACTAATAACCGAAATCATTTAATTATAAGTCAACATGCGAGTTCAGCTCGCCTCAACTTAGTTTTCAAAGAACTGTAAATGTGTGCAGCAGTGCATCTCGTCATTCCATAAACAAAAAACAAACAAAAACAAAAAAATAAAAATTATAAACAAAACAAATCTCCACCAACCATCGTTGTAGATGTACACCTACACCGTTTGTTACTATCAGATTCTTCTTTTCTACTTAAGTTTTTTTTTTTTATTTTTTTTTGTAAAGCAATTGTTAGAGCTTATAAAACAATTTAATTGATTATTGTGATCTATGTTTGGAGAATACTGTATGAAAACGTTAAACGTAAAATTCCCTTCCTTCTTTCTATGAGAAACATTGTTAATTTAATGGCTAAATGAACAATTCCCCCCTTTTTTTTACTTTCCTTATTTAATTTATAATTTCATTTGTTATTCGATATAAAAGAAAATCTTTTTTGAAAAAAAAAACACAAAAAACGAAAAGAATATTCTTTGAATGATTGTAGTGCGGTGATAGATTTAATTAATTCACACGTAACTGTGATAAGGTGGCAGCACAAAGAAATTGTTTTTGAATAAATTAGAATGGAAATGCGTGCAAGTCTATCAGTCTCCTAGTTTGTTTGGAGATAAAATGGTTGTTCTTGTATGGTGAGTTGGGTGTTCGAACACTTTGTTATCGTTATTACCTCCAGGGTCGGAGTATGTTGGGTTGTTCTCAAAATTGTATGGCAAAGCGATTGTAAAGGTACAAAGAATTTACTGAAACGCTTATCTGAGATGTTAGATATGCATGCATGGATGTATGTACGTGGATATATGCGAACTGTATGAGTTCGTACTAAAATGCGAGATTCTTCGACGAATTTTCGGTCCCGTATGCAAGGAGGACGAATGGTGCAGGAGATATAAGCACTAATTCTATGAGCTGTACCAAGATGCGCATGTAGTCCAAAAAGTCGACCACATCGAGAGAATGGGCAATAATGCTCCAGCAAAAAGGATCTTCTAAATCACAGCGCCCAGGTTTGAGACGACAAAGAATACCGAGCCTTCGTTTTAAGGACCAAGATATCCCGAATGCCCGAGCACTTAGTCTGGACAGTTGGAGCATCAAAATGAGTGGAAGGCTGCCGGGTCTCACACAGAGACTCTTCAGTGGGGCGGGAGCCCGTTAAGTATGGAAGCAAGTGTGAATACAAATGATTTGCTCGAGCAAACGGATCTTCTATAATAAAAGCACAGCGTGAACAACGATTTGGCCCATTCGGAAATCTTTCAGAACGACGCTACCCAAGACACACGTGAACTCATCGTATCAGAATGAATAGAATGCATGCTTTGTGCTCAATATGTACATACATAACATCTACGTTCGCCAGAAGTCCAGCACATACTGTGGCCTCGCGTGAGACAGCCAATGGTGAAGACCTATACCCACCACTCTCAAACATTGTGATCAATGAAATACTTATAAGATTAGACAAAATCAGGATTAGCCCCCTTACTTATAGAGTCGTCATACAAAACAGAAAAATTCCTGCCGACAATCGTCGACCTGTTACAAACAACACTGAGCTCCCTGAATAAATAGTCCAAACAATGCGGCCTTGATCTCAATGAACGAGAAACTGACTCAGTCCTCTGAACAAATAAGATTAAATTAAATGAAACCAAACTCCAAATATCTAGCACGACAAGGTAACTAGAATGTAAACTTAATCGAAATATGAAAATTAAATGTGGACAAACAATATACTTGAACTGGGAAAGAAGGCCACCAATTTTAGCCTCAACCTCGATTTCAAGTTTCTCCTAAAGAGAGCTGGATTGCCCTATCCATATCCGTCTTAACCGATGTGTCAAAAATGGATGCAGGTACTGCCTCAGGAATATTCTATTCTATATTCATAAAACTTCAAATGCACGCCAGTATGTTCCAAGAAGAAAGCTATAGCATTACCGAGGATTGGTAGCACCTATCTACTTTGAATTGTGATAAACATACAGAGATCTCTAATAGCCATCACTTCCGTCCCTACAAAATCATAACTAATCCAGTGATGCAAGGAGAAACGCAAATCCTTAAGTTTGAGGCACAGCTTTACGCTCTGAACTGATCCTGAGACATGTGGTTCTCCGCTGTAATGCAATAGCCAATGAGTGAGCTAGACAAGATTCAGAGCCCAACGAACTATAAGCAGACCACTCGATCCTAACGCCCATTAGACTCCTTATCTCCAAAATAACCTTGGACTTTTGCAACTTTAGTAACGTAAAGTGCCATACCCACACCTAATGCCTTGTTTACGAGATGTGTGATTGGAGGATATTGTGAGATTGTGTGTACCCGGTTCTGCGGACTATACAAAGCCCTTTTTTTCATACATTTTTTTGTTCAAAAACTTCCTGTTTCCAATCTGCATTTCGAGGCAGCAGCTAAGCTAGTTTGTGCTTTGAATGCACAGAAACAGAACAGCTGGATCGAGATGTGTGATTGGAGGATATTGTGAGATTGTGGGTACCCGGTTCTGCGGGCTATACAAAGCCTTTTTTTTCATACATTTTGTGGTTGAAAAATTTTCTGTTTCCAATCTGCATTTCGAGGCAGCAGCTCAGCGAGTTTGTGCTTTGTATGCACAGAAACAGAACAGCTGGCTCGAGATATGTGATTGGAGGATATTGTGAAGTTCTGGGTACCCGGTTCTGCGGGCTATACAAAGAACAGAAACAGAACAGCTGGATCGAGATATGTGATTGGAAGATATTGTGAAGTTCTGGGTACCCGGTTCTGTGGGCTATACAAAGCCCTTTTTTTCATACATTTTTTTGTTGAAAAATTTTCTGTTTCCTATCTGCATTTCGAGGCAGCAGCTCAGCTAGTTTGTGCTTTGTATGCACAAAAACAGAACAGCTGGCTCGAGATATGTGATTGGAGGATATTGTGAAGTTCTGGGTACCCGGTTCTGTGGGCAATACAAAGCCCTTTTTTTCATACATTTTTTTGTTGAAAAATGTTCTGTTTCCTATCTGCATTTCGAGGCAGCAGCTCAGCTAGTTTGTCCTTTGAATGCATAGAAACAGAACAGCTGGCTCGAGATGTGTGGTTGGAGGATATTGTGAGATTGTGGGTACCCGGTTCTGCGGGCTATACAAAGCCCTTTTATTTCATACATTTTTTTGGTTGAAAAATTTTCTGTTTCGAATCTGCATTTCGAGGCAGCAGCTATGCTAGTTTGTGCTTTGTATGCACAAAAACAGAACAGCTGGCTCGAGATATGTGATTGGAGGATATTGTGAAGTTCTGGGTACCCGGTTCTGTGGGCTATACAAAGCCCTTTTTTTCATACATTTTTTTGTTGAAAAATTTTCTGTCTCCAATCTGCATTTCGAGGCAGCAGCTCAGCTAGTTTGTCCTTTGAATGCATAGAAACAGAACAGCTGGCTCGAGATATGTGATTGGAGGATATTGTGAAGTTCTGGGTACCCGGTTCTGTGGGCTATACAAAGCCCTTTTTTTCATACATTTTTTTGTTGAAAAATTTTCTGTTTCCTATCTGCATTTCGAGGCAGCAGCTCAGCTAGTTTGTGCTTTGTATGCACAAAAACAGAACAGCTGGCTCGAGATATGTGATTGGAGGATATTGTGAAGTTCTGGGTACCCGGTTCTGTGGGCTATACAAAGCCCTTTTTTTCATACATTTTTTTGTTGAAAAATTTTCTGTCTCCAATCTGCATTTCGAGGCAGCAGCTCAGCTAGTTTGTCCTTTGAATGCATAGAAACAGAACAGCTGGCTCGAGATATGTGATTGGAGGATATTGAGAAGTTCTGGGTACCCGGTTCTGTGGGCTATACAAAGCCCTTTTTTTCATACATTTTTTTGTTGAAAAATTTTCTGTTTCCTATCTGCATTTCGAGGCAGCAGCTCAGCTAGTTTGTCCTTTGAATGCATAGAAACAGAACAGCTGGCTCGAGATGTGTGGTTGGAGGATATTGTGAGATTGTGGGTACCCGGTTCTGCGGGCTATACAAAGCCCTTTTATTTCATACATTTTTTTGGTTGAAAAATTTTCTGTTTCCAATCTGCATTTCGAGGCAGCAGCTATGCTAGTTTGTGCTTTGTATGCACAAAAACAGAACAGCTGGCTCGAGATATGTGATTGGAGGATATTGTGAAGTTCTGGGTACCCGGTTCTGTGGGCTATACAAAGCCCTTTTTTTCATACATTTTTTTGTTGAAAAATTTTCTGTCTCCAATCTGCATTTCGAGGCAGCAGCTAAGCTAGTTTGTGCTTTGTATGCACAGAAACAGAACAGCTGGCTCGAGATATGTGATTGGAGGATATTGTGAAGTTCTGGGTACCCGGTTCTGTGGGCTATACAAAGCCCTTTTTTTCATACATTTTTTTGTTGAAAAATTTTCTGTTTCCTATCTGCATTTCGAGGCAGCAGCTCAGCTAGTTTGTCCTTTGAATGCATAGAAACAGAACAGCTGGATCGAGATGTGTGATTTGAGGATATTGTGAGATTGTGGGTACCCGGTTCTGCGGGCTATACAAAGCCCTTTTTTTTCATACATTTTTTTGGTTGAAAAATTTTCTGTTTCCAATCTGCATTTCGAGGCAGCAGCTAAGCTAGTTTGTCCTTTGAATGCATAGAAACAGAACAGCTGGATCGAGATGTGTGATTTGAGGATATTGTGAGATTGTGGGTACCCGGTTCTGCGGGCTATACAAAGCCCTTTTTTTTCATACATTTTTTTGGTTGAAAAATTTTCTGTTTCCTATCTGCATTTCGAGGCAGCAGCTCAGCTAGTTTGTCCTTTGAATGCATAGAAACAGAACAGCTGGATCGAGATGTGTGATTTGAGGATATTGTGAGATTGTGGGTACCCGGTTCTGCGGGCTATACAAAGCCCTTTTTTTTCATACATTTTTTTGGTTGAAAAATTTTCTGTTTCCTATCTGCATTTCGAGGCAGCAGCTCAGCTAGTTTGTCCTTTGAATGCATAGAAACAGAACAGCTGGATCGAGATGTGTGATTTGAGGATATTGTGAGATTGTGGGTACCCGGTTCTGCGGGCTATACAAAGCCCTTTTTTTTCATACATTTTTTTGTTGAAAAATTTTCTGTTTCCTATCTGCATTTCGAGGCAGCAGCTAAGCTAGTTTGTGCTTTGTATGCACAGAAACAGAACAGCTGGCTCGAGTATGTGATTGGAGGATATTGTGAAGTTCTGGGTACCCGGTTCTGCGGGCTATACAAAGCCCTTTTTTTTCATACATTTTTTTGGTTGAAAAATTTTCTGTTTCCTATCTGCATTTCGAGGCAGCAGCTCAGCTAGTTTGTCCTTTGAATGCATAGAAACAGAACAGCTGGATCGAGATGTGTGATTTGAGGATATTGTGAGATTGTGGGTACCCGGTTCTGCGGGCTATACAAAGCCCTTTTTTTTCATACATTTTTTTGGTTGAAAAATTTTCTGTTTCCAATCTGCATTTCGAGGCAGCAGCTAAGCTAGTTTGTGCTTTGTATGCACAAAAACAGAACAGCTGGCTCGAGATATGTGATTGGAGGATATTGTGAAGTTCTGGGTACCCGGTTCTGCGGGCTATACAAAGCCCTTTTTTTTCATACATTTTTTTGGTTGAAAAATTTTCTGTTTCCTATCTGCATTTCGAGGCAGCAGCTCAGCTAGTTTGTCCTTTGAATGCATAGAAACAGAACAGCTGGATCGAGATGTGTGATTTGAGGATATTGTGAGATTGTGGGTACCCGGTTCTGCGGGCTATACAAAGCCCTTTTTTTTCATACATTTTTTTGGTTGAAAAATGTTCTGTTTCCTATCTGCATTTCGAGGCAGCAGCTCAGCGAGTCTGTGTTCTGAATGCACAGAAACAGAACAGCTGGATCGATATGTGTGATTAGAGGATATTGTGAGATTGTGGGTACCCGGTTCTGCGGGCTATACAAAGCCCTTTTTTTCATACATTTTTTTGTTGAAAAATTTTCTGTCTCCAATCTGCATTTCGAGGCAGCAGCTAAGCTAGTTTGTGCTTTGTATGCACAGAAACAGAACAGCTGGCTCGAGATATGTGGTTGGAGGATATTGTGAGACTGTGGGTACCCGGTTCTGTGGGCTATACAAAGCCCTTTTATTTCATACATTTTTTTGGTTGAAAAATTTTCTGTCTATAATCTGCATTTCGAGGCAGCAGCTAAGCTAGTTTGTGCTTTGTATGCACAGAAACAGAACAGCTGGCTCGAGATATGTGATTGGAGGATATTGTGAAGTTCTGGGTACCCGGTTCTGTGGGCTATACAAAGCCCTTTTTTTCATACATTTTTTTGTTGAAAAATTTTCTGTCTCCAATCTGCATTTCGAGGCAGCAGCTAAGCTAGTTTGTGCTTTGTATGCACAGAAACAGAACAGCTGGCTCGAGATATGTGATTGGAGGATATTGTGAAGTTCTGGGTACCCGGTTCTGTGGGCTATACAAAGCCCTTTTTTTCATACATTTTTTTGTTGAAAAATTTTCTGTCTCCAATCTGCATTTCGAGGCAGCAGCTAAGCTTGTTTGTGCTTTGTATGCACAGAAACAGAACAGCTGGCTCGAGATATGTGATTGGAGGATATTGTGAAGTTCTGGGTACCCGGTTCTGTGGGCTATACAAAGCCCTTTTTTTCATACATTTTTTTGTTGAAAAATTTTCTCTTTCCAATCTGCATTTCGAGGCAGCAGCTAAGCTAGTTTGTGCTTTGTATGCACAGAAACAGAACAGCTGGCTCGAGATATGTGATTGGAGGATATTGTGAAGTTCTGGGTACCCGGTTCTGTGGGCTATACAAAGCCCTTTTTTTCATACATTTTTTTGTTCAAAAATTTTCTCTTTCCAATCTGCATTTCGAGGCAGTAGCTAAGCTAGTTTGTGCTTTGTATGCACAGAAACAGAACAGCTGGCTCGAGATATGTGATTGGAGGATATTGTGAAGTTCTGGGTACCCGGTTCTGCGGGCTATACAAATCCCTTTTTTTTCATACATTTTTTTGGTTGAAAAATGTTCTGTTTCCTATCTGCATTTCGAGGCAGCAGCTCAGCGAGTCTGTGTTCTGAATGCACAGAAACAGAACAGCTGGATCGAGATGTGTGATTAGAGGATATTGTGAGATTGTGGGTACCGGGTTCTGCGGGCTATACAAAGCCCTTTTATTTCATACATTTTTTTGGTTGAAAAATTTTCTGTTTCCAATCTGCATTTCGAGGCAGCAGCTAACCCAGTTTGTGCTTTGAATGCACAGAAACAGAACAGCTGGCTCGAGATATGTGGTTGGAGGATTTTGTGAGATTGTGGGTACCCGGTTCTGCGGGCTATACAAAGCCCTTTTTTTTCATACATTTTTTTGGTTGAAAAATGTTCTGTTTCCTATCTGCATTTCGAGGCAGCAGCTCAGCGAGTCTGTGTTCTGAATGCACAGAAACAGAACAGCTGGATCGAGATGTGTGATTAGAGGATATTGTGAGATTGTAAGTACCGGGTTCTGCGGGCTATACAAAGCCCTTTTATTTCATACATTTTTTTGGTTGAAAAATTTTCTGTTTCCAATCTGCATTTCGAGGCAGCAGCTAAGCTAGTTTGTGCTTTGTATGCACAGAAACAGAACAGCTGGCTCGAGATATGTGATTGGAGGATATTGTGAAGTTCTGGGTACCCGGTTCTGTGGGCTATACAAAGCCCTTTTTTTCATACATTTTTTTGTTGAAAAATTTTCTGTCTCCAATCTGCATTTCGAGGCAGCAGCTAAGCTAGTTTGTGCTTTGTATGCACAGAAACAGAACAGCTGGCTCGAGATATGTGATTGGAGGATATTGTGAAGTTCTGGGTACCCGGTTCTGTGGGCTATACAAAGCATTTTTTTTCCATACATTTTTTTGGTTGAAAAATGTTCTGTTTCCTATCTGCATTTCGAGGCAGCAGCTCAGCGAGTCTGTGTTCTGAATGCACAGAAACAGAACAGCTGGATCGAGATGTGTGATTAGAGGATATTGCGAGATCGTGGGTACCGGGTTCTTTGGGCTATACAAAGCCCTTTTATTTCATACATTTTTTTGGTTGAAAAATTTTCTGTTTCCAATCTGCATTTCGAGGCAGCAGCTAAGCTAGTTTGTGCTTTGTATGCACAGCAACAGAACAGCTGGCTCGAGATATGTGATTGGAGGATATTGTGAAGTTCTGGGTACCCGGTTCTGTGGGCTATACAAAGCCCTTTTTTTCATACATTTTTTTGTTGAAAAATTTTCTGTTTCCAATCTGCATTTCGAGGCAGCAGCTAAGCGAGTTTGTGTTCTGAATGCACAGAAACAGAACAGCTGGATCGAGATGTGTGATTAGAGGATATTGTGAGATTGTGGGTACCGGGTTCTGCGGGCTATACAAAGCCCTTTTATTTCATACATTTTTTTGGTTGAAAAATTTTCTGTTTCCAATCTGCATTTCGAGGCAGCAGCTAAGCTAGTTTGTGCTTTGTATGCACAGAAACAGAACAGCTGGCTCGAGATATGTGATTGGAGGATTTTGTGAAGTTCTGGGTACCCGGTTCTGTGGGCTATACAAAGCCCTTTTTTTCATACATTTTTTTGTTGAAAAATTTTCTCTTTCCAATCTGCATTTCGAGGCAGCAGCTAAGCTAGTTTGTGCTTTGTATGCACAGAAACAGAACAGCTGGCTCGAGATATGTGATTGGAGGATATTGTGAAGTTCTGGGTACCCGGTTCTGCGGGCTATACAAAGCCCTTTTTTTCATACATTTTTTTGTTCAAAAATTTTCTCTTTCCAATCTGCATTTCGAGGCAGCAGCTAAGCTAGTTTGTGCTTTGTATGCACAGAAACAGAACAGCTGGCTCGAGATATGTGATTGGAGGATATTGTGAAGTTCTGGGTACCCGGTTCTGCGGGCTATACAAAGCCCTTTTATTTCATACATTTTTTTGGTTGAAAAATTTTCTGTTTCCAATCTGCATTTCGAGGCAGCAGCTAAGCTAGTTTGTGCTTTGTATGCACAGAAACAGAACAGCTGGCTCGAGATATGTGATTGGAGGATATTGTGAAGTTCTGGGTACCCGGTTCTGTGGGCTATACAAAGCCCTTTTTTTCATACATTTTTTTGTTCAAAAATTTTCTCTTTCCAATCTGCATTTCGAGGCAGCAGCTAAGCTAGTTTGTGCTTTGTATGCACAGAAACAGAACAGCTGGCTCGAGATATGTGATTGGAGGATATTGTGAAGTTCTGGGTACCCGGTTCTGCGGGCTATACAAAGCCCTTTTATTTCATACATTTTTTTGGTTGAAAAATTTTCTGTTTCCAATCTGCATTTCGAGGCAGCAGCTAAGCTAGTTTGTGCTTTGTATGCACAGAAACAGAACAGCTGGCTCGAGATATGTGATTGGAGGATATTGTGAAGTTCTGGGTACCCGGTTCTGTGGGCTATACAAAGCCCTTTTTTTCATACATTTTTTTGTTCAAAAATTTTCTCTTTCCAATCTGCATTTCGAGGCAGCAGCTAAGCTAGTTTGTGCTTTGTATGCACAGAAACAGAACAGCTGGCTCGAGATATGTGATTGGAGGATATTGTGAAGTTCTGGGTACCCGGTTCTGTGGGCTATACAAAGCCCTTTTTTTCATACATTTTTTTGTTGAAAAATTTTCTCTTTCCAATCTGCATTTCGAGGCAGCAGCTAAGCTAGTTTGTGCTTTGTATGCACAGAAACAGAACAGCTGGCTCGAGATATGTGATTGGAGGATATTGTGAAGTTCTGGGTACCCGGTTCTGTGGGCTATACAAAGCCCTTTTTTTCATACATTTTTTTGGTTGAAAAATGTTCTGTTTCCTATCTGCATTTCGAGGCAGCAGCTCAGCGAGTCTGTGTTCTGAATGCACAGAAACAGAACAGCTGGATCGAGATGTGTGATTAGAGGATATTGTGAGATTGTGGGTACCGGGTTCTGCGGGGTATACAAAGCCCTTTTATTTCATACATTTTTTTGGTTGAAAAATTTTCTGTTTCCAATCTGCATTTCGAGGCAGCAGCTAAGCTAGTTTGTGCTTTGTATGCACAGAAACAGAACAGCTGGCTCGAGATATGTGATTGGAGGATATTGTGAAGTTCTGGGTACCCGGTTCTGTGGGCTATACAAAGCCCTTTTTTTCATACATTTTTTTGTTCAAAAATTTTCTCTTTCCAATCTGCATTTCGAGGCAGCAGCTAAGCTAGTTTGTGCTTTGTATGCACAGAAACAGAACAGCTGGCTCGAGATATGTGATTGGAGGATATTGTGAAGTTCTGGGTACCCGGTTCTGTGGGCTATACAAAGCCCTTTATTTCATACATTTTTTTGTTGAAAAATTTTCTCTTTCCAATCTGCATTTCGAGGCAGCAGCTAAGCTAGTTTGTGCTTTGTATGCACAGAAACAGAACAGCTGGCTCGAGATATGTGATTGGAGGATATTGTGAAGTTCTGGGTACCCGGTTCTGTGGGCTATACAAAGCCCTTTTTTTCATACATTTTTTTGGTTGAAAAATGTTCTGTTTCCTATCTGCATTTCGAGGCAGCAGCTCAGCGAGTCTGTGTTCTGAATGCACAGAAACAGAACAGCTGGATCGAGATGTGTGATTAGAGGATATTGTGAGATTGTGGGTACCGGGTTCTGCGGGCTATACAAAGCCCTTTTGTTTCATACATTTTTTTGGTTGAAAAATTTTCTGTTTCCAATCTGCATTTCGAGGCAGCAGCTAAGCTAGTTTGTGCTTTGTATGCACAGAAACAGAACAGCTGGATCGAGATGTGTGATTAGAGGATATTGTGAGATTGTGGGTACCGGGTTCTGCGGGCTATACAAAGCCCTTTTATTTCATACATTTTTTTGGTTGAAAAATTTTCTGTTTCCAATCTGCATTTCGAGGCAGCAGCTAAGCTAGTTTGTGCTTTGTATGCACAGAAACAGAACAGCTGGCTCGAGATATGTGATTGGACGATATTGTGAAGTTCTGGGTACCCGGTTCTGTGGGCTATACAAAGCCCTTTTTTTCATACATTTTTTTGTTCAAAAATTTTCTCTTTCCAATCTGCATTTCGAGGCAGCAGCTAAGCTAGTTTGTGCTTTGTATGCACAGAAACAGAACAGCTGGCTCGAGATATGTGATTGGAGGATATTGTGAAGTTCTGGGTACCCGGTTCTGTGGGCTATACAAAGCCCTTTTTTTCATACATTTTTTTGTTGAAAAATTTTCTCTTTCCAATCTGCATTTCGAGGCAGCAGCTAAGCTAGTTTGTGCTTTGTATGCACAGAAACAGAACAGCTGGCTCGAGATATGTGATTGGACGATATTGTGAAGTTCTGGGTACCCGGTTCTTTGGGCTATACAAAGCCCTTTTATTTCATACATTTTTTTGGTTGAAAAATTTTCTGTTTCCAATCTGCATTTCGAGGCAGCAGCTAAGCTAGTTTGTGCTTTGTATGCACAGAAACAGAACAGCTGGCTCGAGATATGTGATTGGAGGATATTGTGAAGTTCTGGGTACCCGGTTCTGTGGGCTATACAAAGCCCTTTTTTTCATACATTTTTTTGTTCAAAAATTTTCTCTTTCCAATCTGCATTTCGAGGCAGCAGCTAAGCTAGTTTGTGCTTTGAATGCACAGAAACAGAAAAGCTGGATCGAGATGTGTGATTGGAGGATATTGTGAGATTGTAGGTACCCGGTTCTGTGGGCTATACAAAGCCCTTTTTTTCATACATTTTGTGGTTGAAAAATTTTCTGTTTCCAATCTGCATTTCGAGGCAGCAGCTAAGCTAGTTTGTGCTTTGTATGCACAGAAACAGAACAGCTGGCTCGAGATATGTGATTGGACGATATTGTGAAGTTCTGGGTACCCGGTTCTTTGGGCTATACAAAGCCCTTTTATTTCATACATTTTTTTGGTTGAAAAATTTTCTGTCTCCAATCTGCATTTCGAGGCAGCAGCTAAGCTAGTTTGTGCTTTGTATGCACAGAAACAGAACAGCTGGCTCGAGATATGTGATTGGAGGATATTGTGAAGTTCTGGGTACCCGGTTCTGTGGGCTATACAAAGCCCTTTTTTTCATACATTTTTTTGTTGAAAAATTGTCTGTCTCCAATCTGCATTTCGAGGCAGCAGCTAAGCTAGTTTGTGCTTTGTATGCACAGAAACAGAACAGCTGGCTCGAGATATGTGATTGGAGGATATTGTGAAGTTCTGGGTACCCGGTTCTGTGGGCTATACAAAGCATTTTTTTTCCATACATTTTTTTGGTTGAAAAATGTTCTGTTTCCTATCTGCATTTCGAGGCAGCAGCTCAGCGAGTCTGTGTTCTGAATGCACAGAAACAGAACAGCTGGATCGAGATGTGTGATTAGAGGATATTGCGAGATCGTGGGTACCGGGTTCTTTGGGCTATACAAAGCCCTTTTATTTCATACATTTTTTTGGTTGAAAAATTTTCTGTTTCCAATCTGCATTTCGAGGCAGCAGCTAAGCTAGTTTGTGCTTTGTATGCACAGCAACAGAACAGCTGGCTCGAGATATGTGATTGGAGGATATTGTGAAGTTCTGGGTACCCGGTTCTGTGGGCTATACAAAGCCCTTTTTTTCATACATTTTTTTGTTCAAAAATTTTCTCTTTCTAATCTGCATTTCGAGGCAGCAGCTAAGCGAGTTTGTGTTCTGAATGCACAAAAACAGAACAGCTGGATCGAGATGTGTGATTAGAGGATATTGTGAGATTGTGGGTACCGGGTTCTGCGGGCTATACAAAGCCCTTTTATTTCATACATTTTTTTGGTTGAAAAATTTTCTGTTTCCAATCTGCATTTCGAGGCAGCAGCTAAGCTAGTTTGTGCTTTGTATGCACAGAAACAGAACAGCTGGCTCGAGATATGTGATTGGAGGATTTTGTGAAGTTCTGGGTACCCGGTTCTGTGGGCTATACAAAGCCCTTTTTTTCATACATTTTTTTGTTGAAAAATTTTCTCTTTCCAATCTGCATTTCGAGGCAGCAGCTAAGCTAGTTTGTGCTTTGTATGCACAGAAACAGAACAGCTGGCTCGAGATATGTGATTGGAGGATATTGTGAAGTTCTGGGTACCCGGTTCTGTGGGCTATACAAAGCCCTTTTTTTCATACATTTTTTTGTTCAAAAATTTTCTCTTTCCAATCTGCATTTCGAGGCAGCAGCTAAGCTAGTTTGTGCTTTGTATGCACAGAAACAGAACAGCTGGCTCGAGATATGTGATTGGAGGATATTGTGAAGTTCTGGGTACCCGGTTCTGCGGGCTATACAAAGCCCTTTTATTTCATACATTTTTTTGGTTGAAAAATTTTCTGTTTCCAATCTGCATTTCGAGGCAGCAGCTAAGCTAGTTTGTGCTTTGTATGCACAGAAACAGAACAGCTGGCTCGAGATATGTGATTGGAGGATATTGTGAAGTTCTGGGTACCCGGTTCTGTGGGCTATACAAAGCCCTTTTTTTCATACATTTTTTTGTTCAAAAATTTTCTCTTTCCAATCTGCATTTCGAGGCAGCAGCTAAGCTAGTTTGTGCTTTGTATGCACAGAAACAGAACAGCTGGCTCGAGATATGTGATTGGAGGATATTGTGAAGTTCTGGGTACCCGGTTCTGTGGGCTATACAAAGCCCTTTTTTTCATACATTTTTTTGTTGAAAAATTTTCTCTTTCCAATCTGCATTTCGAGGCAGCAGCTAAGCTAGTTTGTGCTTTGTATGCACAGAAACAGAACAGCTGGCTCGAGATATGTGATTGGAGGATATTGTGAAGTTCTGGGTACCCGGTTCTGTGGGCTATACAAAGCCCTTTTTTTCATACATTTTTTTGTTCAAAAATTTTCTCTTTCCAATCTGCATTTCGAGGCAGCAGCTAAGCTAGTTTGTGCTTTGTATGCACAGAAACAGAACAGCTGGCTCGAGATATGTGATTGGAGGATTTTGTGAAGTTCTGGGTACCCGGTTCTGTGGGCTATACAAAGCCCTTTTTTTCATACATTTTTTTGTTGAAAAATTTTCTCTTTCCAATCTGCATTTCGAGGCAGCAGCTAAGCTAGTTTGTGCTTTGTATGCACAGAAACAGAACAGCTGGCTCGAGATATGTGATTGGACGATATTGTGAAGTTCTGGGTACCCGGTTCTGTGGGCTATACAAAGCCCTTTTTTTCATACATTTTTTTGTTCAAAAATTTTCTCTTTCCAATCTGCATTTCGAGGCAGCAGCTAAGCTAGTTTGTGCTTTGTATGCACAGAAACAGAACAGCTGGATCGAGATGTGTGATTAGAGGATATTGTGAGATTGTGGGTACCGGGTTCTGCGGGCTATACAAAGCCCTTTTATTTCATACATTTTTTTGGTTGAAAAATTTTCTGTTTCCAATCTGCATTTCGAGGCAGCAGCTAAGCTAGTTTGTGCTTTGTATGCACAGAAACAGAACAGCTGGCTCGAGATATGTGATTGGAGGATTTTGTGAAGTTCTGGGTACCCGGTTCTGTGGGCTATACAAAGCCCTTTTTTTCATACATTTTTTTGTTGAAAAATTTTCTCTTTCCAATCTGCATTTCGAGGCAGCAGCTAAGCTAGTTTGTGCTTTGTATGCACAGAAACAGAACAGCTGGCTCGAGATATGTGATTGGAGGATATTGTGAAGTTCTGGGTACCCGGTTCTGTGGGCTATACAAAGCCCTTTTTTTCATACATTTTTTTGTTCAAAAATTTTCTCTTTCCAATCTGCATTTCGAGGCAGCAGCTAAGCTAGTTTGTGCTTTGTATGCACAGAAACAGAACAGCTGGCTCGAGATATGTGATTGGAGGATATTGTGAAGTTCTGGGTACCCGGTTCTGCGGGCTATACAAAGCCCTTTTATTTCATACATTTTTTTGGTTGAAAAATTTTCTGTTTCCAATCTGCATTTCGAGGCAGCAGCTAAGCTAGTTTGTGCTTTGTATGCACAGAAACAGAACAGCTGGCTCGAGATATGTGATTGGAGGATATTGTGAAGTTCTGGGTACCCGGTTCTGTGGGCTATACAAAGCCCTTTTTTTCATACATTTTTTTGTTCAAAAATTTTCTCTTTCCAATCTGCATTTCGAGGCAGCAGCTAAGCTAGTTTGTGCTTTGTATGCACAGAAACAGAACAGCTGGCTCGAGATATGTGATTGGAGGATATTGTGAAGTTCTGGGTACCCGGTTCTGTGGGCTATACAAAGCCCTTTTTTTCATACATTTTTTTGGTTGAAAAATGTTCTGTTTCCTATCTGCATTTCGAGGCAGCAGCTCAGCGAGTCTGTGTTCTGAATGCACAGAAACAGAACAGCTGGATCGAGATGTGTGATTAGAGGATATTGTGAGATTGTGGGTACCGGGTTCTGCGGGGTATACAAAGCCCTTTTATTTCATACATTTTTTTGGTTGAAAAATTTTCTGTTTCCAATCTGCATTTCGAGGCAGCAGCTAAGCTAGTTTGTACTTTGTATGCACAGAAACAGAACAGCTGGCTCGAGATATGTGATTGGAGGATATTGTGAAGTTCTGGGTACCCGGTTCTGTGGGCTATACAAAGCCCTTTTTTTCATACATTTTTTTGTTCAAAAATTTTCTCTTTCCAATCTGCATTTCGAGGCAGCAGCTAAGCTAGTTTGTGCTTTGTATGCACAGAAACAGAACAGCTGGCTCGAGATATGTGATTGGAGGATATTGTGAAGTTCTGGGTACCCGGTTCTGTGGGCCCTTTATTTCATACATTTTTTTGTTGAAAAATTTTCTCTTTCCAATCTGCATTTCGAGGCAGCAGCTAAGCTAGTTTGTGCTTTGTATGCACAGAAACAGAACAGCTGGCTCGAGATATGTGATTGGAGGATATTGTGAAGTTCTGGGTACCCGGTTCTGTGGGCTATACAAAGCCCTTTTTTTCATACATTTTTTTGTTCAAAAATTTTCTCTTTCCAATCTGCATTTCGAGGCAGCAGCTAAGCTAGTTTGTGCTTTGTATGCACAGAAACAGAACAGCTGGCTCGAGATATGTGATTGGAGGATATTGTGAAGTTCTGGGTACCCGGTTCTGCGGGCTATACAAAGCCCTTTTATTTCATACATTTTTTTGGTTGAAAAATTTTCTGTTTCCAATCTGCATTTCGAGGCAGCAGCTAAGCTAGTTTGTGCTTTGTATGCACAGAAACAGAACAGCTGGCTCGAGATATGTGATTGGAGGATATTGTGAAGTTCTGGGTACCCGGTTCTGTGGGCTATACAAAGCCCTTTTTTTCATACATTTTTTTGTTCAAAAATTTTCTCTTTCCAATCTGCATTTCGAGGCAGCAGCTAAGCTAGTTTGTGCTTTGTATGCACAGAAACAGAACAGCTGGCTCGAGATATGTGATTGGAGGATATTGTGAAGTTCTGGGTACCCGGTTCTGTGGGCTATACAAAGCCCTTTTTTTCATACATTTTTTTGGTTGAAAAATGTTCTGTTTCCTATCTGCATTTCGAGGCAGCAGCTCAGCGAGTCTGTGTTCTGAATGCACAGAAACAGAACAGCTGGATCGAGATGTGTGATTAGAGGATATTGTGAGATTGTGGGTACCGGGTTCTGCGGGGTATACAAAGCCCTTTTATTTCATACATTTTTTTGGTTGAAAAATTTTCTGTTTCCAATCTGCATTTCGAGGCAGCAGCTAAGCTAGTTTGTACTTTGTATGCACAGAAACAGAACAGCTGGCTCGAGATATGTGATTGGAGGATATTGTGAAGTTCTGGGTACCCGGTTCTGTGGGCTATACAAAGCCCTTTTTTTCATACATTTTTTTGTTCAAAAATTTTCTCTTTCCAATCTGCATTTCGAGGCAGCAGCTAAGCTAGTTTGTGCTTTGTATGCACAGAAACAGAACAGCTGGCTCGAGATATGTGATTGGAGGATATTGTGAAGTTCTGGGTACCCGGTTCTGTGGGCTATACAAAGCCCTTTATTTCATACATTTTTTTGTTGAAAAATTTTCTCTTTCCAATCTGCATTTCGAGGCAGCAGCTAAGCTAGTTTGTGCTTTGTATGCACAGAAACAGAACAGCTGGCTCGAGATATGTGATTGGAGGATATTGTGAAGTTCTGGGTACCCGGTTCTGTGGGCTATACAAAGCCCTTTTTTTCATACATTTTTTTGGTTGAAAAATGTTCTGTTTCCTATCTGCATTTCGAGGCAGCAGCTCAGCGAGTCTGTGTTCTGAATGCACAGAAACAGAACAGCTGGATCGAGATGTGTGATTAGAGGATATTGTGAGATTGTGGGTACCGGGTTCTGCGGGCTATACAAAGCCCTTTTGTTTCATACATTTTTTTGGTTGAAAAATTTTCTGTTTCCAATCTGCATTTCGAGGCAGCAGCTAAGCTAGTTTGTGCTTTGTATGCACAGAAACAGAACAGCTGGATCGAGATGTGTGATTAGAGGATATTGTGAGATTGTGGGTACCGGGTTCTGCGGGCTATACAAAGCCCTTTTATTTCATACATTTTTTTGGTTGAAAAATTTTCTGTTTCCAATCTGCATTTCGAGGCAGCAGCTAAGCTAGTTTGTGCTTTGTATGCACAGAAACAGAACAGCTGGCTCGAGATATGTGATTGGACGATATTGTGAAGTTCTGGGTACCCGGTTCTGTGGGCTATACAAAGCCCTTTTTTTCATACATTTTTTTGTTCAAAAATTTTCTCTTTCCAATCTGCATTTCGAGGCAGCAGCTAAGCTAGTTTGTGCTTTGTATGCACAGAAACAGAACAGCTGGCTCGAGATATGTGATTGGAGGATATTGTGAAGTTCTGGGTACCCGGTTCTGTGGGCTATACAAAGCCCTTTTTTTCATACATTTTTTTGTTGAAAAATTTTCTCTTTCCAATCTGCATTTCGAGGCAGCAGCTAAGCTAGTTTGTGCTTTGTATGCACAGAAACAGAACAGCTGGCTCGAGATATGTGATTGGAGGATATTGTGAAGTTCTGGGTACCCGGTTCTGTGGGCTATACAAAGCCCTTTTTTTCATACATTTTTTTGTTCAAAAACTTTCTCTTTCCAATCTGCATTTCGAGGCAGCAGCTAAGCTAGTTTGTGCTTTGTATGCACAGAAACAGAACAGCTGGCTCGAGATATGTGATTGGAGGATATTGTGAAGTTCTGGGTACCCGGTTCTGCGGGCTATACAAAGCCCTTTTATTTCATACATTTTTTTGGTTGAAAAATTTTCTGTTTCCAATCTGCATTTCGAGGCAGCAGCTAAGCTAGTTTGTGCTTTGTATGCACAGAAACAGAACAGCTGGCTCGAGATATGTGATTGGAGGATATTGTGAAGTTCTGGGTACCCGGTTCTGTGGGCTATACAAAGCCCTTTTTTTCATACATTTTTTTGGTTGAAAAATGTTCTGTTTCCTATCTGCATTTCGAGGCAGCAGCTCAGCGAGTCTGTGTTCTGAATGCACAGAAACAGAACAGCTGGATCGAGATGTGTGATTAGAGGATATTGTGAGATTGTGGGTACCGGGTTCTGCGGGCTATACAAAGCCCTTTTATTTCATACATTTTTTTGGTTGAAAAATTTTCTGTTTCCAATCTGCATTTCGAGGCAGCAGCTAAGCTAGTTTGTGCTTTGTATGCACAGAAACAGAACAGCTGGCTCGAGATATGTGATTGGAGGATATTGTGAAGTTCTGGGTACCCGGTTCTGTGGGCTATACAAAGCCCTTTTTTTCATAAATTTTTTTGTTGAAAAATTGTCTGTCTCCAATCTGCATTTCGAGGCAGCAGCTAAGCTAGTTTGTGCTTTGTATGCACAGAAACAGAACAGCTGGCTCGAGATATGTGATTGGAGGATATTGTGAAGTTCTGGGTACCCGGTTCTGCGGGCTATACAAAGCCCTTTTTTTTCATACATTTTTTTGGTTGAAAAATGTTCTGTTTCCTATCTGCATTTCGAGGCAGCAGCTCAGCGAGTCTGTGTTCTGAATGCACAGAAACAGAACAGCTGGATCGAGATGTGTGATTTGAGGATATTGTGAGATTGTGGGTACCCGGTTCTGCGGGCTATACAAAGCCCTTTTTTTTCATACATTTTTTTGGTTGAAAAATGTTCTGTTTCCTATCTGCATTTCGAGGCAGCAGCTCAGCGAGTCTGTGTTCTGAATGCACAGAAACAGAACAGCTGGATCGAGATGTGTGATTAGAGGATATTGTGAGATTGTGGGTACCGGGTTCTGCGGGCTATACAAAGCCCTTTTGTTTCATACATTTTTTTGGTTGAAAAATTTTCTGTTTCCAATCTGCATTTCGAGGCAGCAGCTAAGCTAGTTTGTGCTTTGGATGCACAGAAACAGAACAGCTGGCTCGAGATGTGTGATTGGAGGATATTGTGAGATTGTGGGTACCCGGTTCTGTGGGCTATACAAAGCCCTTTTTTTCATACATTTTTTTGTTCAAAAACTTCCTGTTTCCGATCTGCATTTCGAGGCAGCAGCTAAGCTAGTTTGTGCTTTGAATGCACAGAAACAGAACATCTGGATCGAGATGTGTGATAGGAGGATACTGGGAGATTTTGGATACCCGGTTCTGTGGGCTATACAATGCCCTTTTTTTTTATACATTTTGTGGTTGAAAAACTTTCTGCTTCCAATCTGCATTTCGAGGCAGCAGCTAAGCTAGTTTGTGCTTTGAATGCACAGAAACAGAACAGCTGGCTTGAGATATGTAGTTGGTAGATATTGTGGGATTGTGGGTACCCGGTTCTGCGGGCTATACAAAGCCCTTTTTTTCATACATTTTGTGGTTGAAAAATTTTCTCTTTCCAATCTGCATTTCGAGGCAGCAGCTAAGCTAATTTGTGCTTTAAATGCACAGAAACAGAACAGCTGGTTCGAGATATGTGATTGGAGGATATTGTGAGATTGTGGGTACCCGGTTCTCTGGGCTATACAAAGCTCTTTTTTTTATACACTTTCTTGTTCAAAAATTTTCTGTTTCCAATCTGCATTTCGAAGCAGCAGCTAAGCTAGTTTGTGCTTTGAATGCACAGAAACAGAAAAGCTGGATCGAGATGTGTGATTGGAGGATATTGTGAGATTGTGGGTACCCGGTTCTGCGGGCTATACAAAGCCCTTTTTTTTCATACACTTTTTGGTTGAAAAATTTTCTGTTTCCAATCTGCATTTCGAGGCAGCAGCTAAGCGAGTTTGTGCTCTAAATGCACAGAAACAGAATAGCTGGATCGAGATGTGTGATTGGAGGATATTGTGAGATTGTGGGTACCCGGTTCTGTGGGCTATACAAAGCCCTTTTTTTCATACATTTTGTGGTTGAAAAATTTTCTGTTTCCAATCTGCATTTCGAGGCAGCAGCTAAGCTAGTTTGTGCTTTGAATGCACAGAAACAGAAAAGCTGGATCGAGATGTGTGATTGGAGGATATTGTGAGATTGTAGGTACCCGGTTCTGTGGGCTATACAAAGCCCTTTTTTTCATACATTTTGTGGTTGAAAAATTTTCTGTTTCTAATCTGCATTTCGAGGCAGCAGCTAAGCTAGTTTGTGCTTTGAATGCACAGAAACAGAACAGCTGGCTTGAGATATGTGGTTGGGGGATATTGTGGGATTGTGGGTACCCGGTTCTGCGGGCTATACAAAGCCCTTTTTTTCATACATTTTGTGGCTGAAAAATTTTCTGTTTCCAATCTGCATTTCGAGGCAGCAGCTAAGCTAGTTTGTGCTTTGAATGCACAGAAACAGAAAAGCTGGATCGAGATGTGTGATTGGAGGATATTGTGAGATTGTGGGTACCCGGTTCTGTGGGCTATACAAAGCCCTTTTTTTCATACATTTTGTGGTTGAAAAATTTTCTGTTTCCAATCTGCATTTCGAGGCAGCAGCTAAGCTAGTTTGTGCTTTGAATGCACAGAAACAGAACAGCTGGCTTGAGATATGTGGTTGGGGGATATTGTGAGATTGTGGGTACCCGGTTCTGCGGGCTATACAAAGCCCTTTTTTTCATACATTTTGTGGTTGAAAAATTTTCTGTTTCCAATCTGCATTTCGAGGCAGCAGCTAAGCTAGTTTGTGCTTTGAATGCACAGAAACAGAAAAGCTGGATCGAGATGTGTGATTGGAGGATATTGTGAGATTGTGGGTACCCGGTTCTGCGGGCTATACAAAGCCCTTTTTTTTCATACACTTTTTGGTTGAAAAATTTTCTGTTTCCAATCTGCATTTCGAGGCAGCAGCTAAGCGAGTTTGTGCTCTAAATGCACAGAAACAGAATAGCTGGATCGAGATGTGTGATTGGAGGATATTGTGAGATTGTGGGTACCCGGTTCTGTGGGCTATACAAAGCCCTTTTTTTCATACATTTTGTGGTTGAAAAATTTTCTGTTTCCAATCTGCATTTCGAGGCAGCAGCTAAGCTAGTTTGTGCTTTGAATGCACAGAAACAGAAAAGCTGGATCGAGATGTGTGATTGGAGGATATTGTGAGATTGTAGGTACCCGGTTCTGTGGGCTATACAAAGCCCTTTTTTTCATACATTTTGTGGTTGAAAAATTTTCTGTTTCCAATCTGCATTTCGAGGCAGCAGCTAAGCTAGTTTGTGCTTTGAATGCACAGAAACAGAAAAGCTGGATCGAGATGTGTGATTGGAGGATATTGTGAGATTGTAGGTACCCGGTTCTGTGGGCTATACAAAGCCCTTTTTTTCATACATTTTGTGGTTGAAAAATTTTCCGTTTCCAATCTGCATTTCGAGGCAGCAGCTAAGCTAGTTTGTGCTTTGAATGCACAGAAACAGAACAGCTGGCTTGAGATATGTGGTTGGGGGATATTGTGGGATTGTGGGTACCCGGTTCTGTGGGCTATACAAAGCCCTTTTTTTCATACATTTTGTGGTTGAAAAATTTTCTGTTTCCTATCTGCATTTCGAGGCAGCAGCTAAGCTAGTTTGTGCTTTGAATGCACAGAAACAGAAAAGCTGGATCGAGATGTGTGATTGGAGGATATTGTGAGATTGTAGGTACCCGGTTCTGTGGGCTATACAAAGCCCTTTTTTTCATACATTTTGTGGTTGAAAAATTTTCTGTTTCCAATCTGCATTTCGAGGCAGCAGCTAAGCTAGTTTGTGCTTTGAATGCACAGAAACAGAAAAGCTGGATCGAGATGTGTGATTGGAGGATATTGTGAGATTGTGGGTACCCGGTTCTGCGGGCTATACAAAGCCCTTTTTTTTCATACACTTTTTGGTTGAAAAATTTTCTGTTTCCAATCTGCATTTCGAGGCAGCAGCTAAGCGAGTTTGTGCTCTAAATGCACAGAAACAGAATAGCTGGATCGAGATGTGTGATTGGAGGATATTGTGAGATTGTGGGTACCCGGTTCTGTGGGCTATACAAAGCCCTTTTTTTCATATATTTTTTGGCTGAAAAATTTTCTGTTTCCAATCTGCATTTCGAGGCAGCAGCTAAGCTAGTTTGTGCTTTGAATGCACAGAAACAGAAAAGCTGGATCGAGATGTGTGATTGGAGGATATTGTGAGATTGTGGGTACCCGGTTCTGCGGGCTATACAAAGCCCTTTTTTTTCATACACTTTTTGGTTGAAAAATTTTCTGTTTCCAATCTGCATTTCGAGGCAGCAGCTAAGCGTGTTTGTTCTCTAAATGCACAGAAACAGAATAGCTGGATCGAGATGTGTGATTGGAGGATATTGTGAGATTGTGGGTACCCGGTTCTGTGGGCTATACAAAGCCATTTTTTTCATACATTTTGTGGTTGAAAAATTTTCTGTTTCGAATCTGCATTTCGAGGCAGCAGCTAAGCTAGTTTGTGCTTTGAATGCACAGAAACAGAAAAGCTTTATCGAGATGTGTGATTGGAGGATATTGTGAGATTGTAGGTACCCGGTTCTGTGGGCTATACAAAGCCCTTTTTTTCATACTTTTTTCTGTTGAAAAATTTTCTGTTTCCAATCTTCATTTCGAGGCAGCAGCTCAGCTAGTTTGTCCTTTGAATGCACAGAAACAGAACAGCTGGGTCGAGATGTGTGATTGGAGGATATTGTGAGATTGTGGGTACCCGGTTCTGTGGGCTATACAAAGCCCTTTTTTTTCATACACTTCTTGGTTGAAAAATTTTCTGTTTCCAATCTGCATTTCGAGGCAGCAGCTAAGCGAGTTTGTGCTCTAAATGCACAGAAACAGAATAGCTGGATCGAGATGTGTGATTGGAGGATATTGTGAGATTGTGGGTACCCGGTTCTGTGGGCTATACAAAGCCCTTTTTTTCATACATTTTTTGGTTGAAAAATTTTCTGTTTCCAATCTGCATTTCGAGGCAGCAGCTAAGCAAGTTTGTGCTTTGAATGCACAGAAACAGAACAGCTGGCTCGAGATATGTGGTTGGAGGATATTGTGAGATTGTGGGTACCCGGTGCTGTGGGCTATACAAAGCCTTTTTTTTCATACATTTTTTTGTTCAAAAATTTTCTGTTTCCAATCTGCATTTCGAGGCAGCAGCTAACCCAGTTTGTGCTTTGAATGCACAGAAACAGAACAGCTGGCTCGAGATATGTGGTTGGAGGATTTTGTGAGATTGTGGGTACCCGGTGCTGTGGGCCATACAAAGCCCTTTTTTTCATACATTTTTTTTATCAAAAATGTTCTCTTTCCAATCTGCATTTCGAGGCAGCAGTTAAGCTAGTTTGTGCTTTGAATGCACAGAAACAGAACAGCTGGCTCGAGATATGTGGTTGGGGGATATTGTGAGATTGTGGGTACCCGGTGCTGTGGGCTATACAAAGCCCTTTTTTTCATACATTTTTTTTATCAAAAATGTTCTCTTTCCAATCTGCATTTCGAGGCAGCAGTTAAGCTAGTTTGTGCTTTGAATGCACAGAAACATAACAGCTGGCTTGAGATATGTGGTTGGGGGATATTGTGGGATTGTGGGTACCCGGTGCTGTGGGCTATACAAAGCCCTTTTTTTCATACATTTTTTTGTTGAAAAATTTTCTGTTTCCAATCTGCATTTCGAGGCAGCAGCTAAGCCAGTTTGTGCTTTGAATGCACAGAAACAGAACAGCTGGATCGAGATATGTGATTGGAGGATATTTTGAGATTGTGGGTACCCGGTTCTGTGGGCTATACAAAGCCCTTTTCTTCATAAATTTTTTGGTTGAAAAATTTTCTGTTTCGAATCTGCATTTCGAGGCAGCAGCTAAGCTAGTTTGTGCTTTGAATGCACAGAAACAGAACAGCTGGATCGAGATATGTGGTTGGGGGATATTGTGAGATTGTGGGTACCCGGTGCTGTGGGCTATACAAAGCCCTTTTTTTCATACATTTTTTTGTTCAAAAATTTTCTGTTTCCAATCTGCATTTCGAGGCAGCAGCCAAGCTAGTTTGTGCTTTGAATGCACAGAAACAGAACAGCTGGCTTGAGATATGTGGTTGGGGGATATTGTGGGATTGTGGGTACCCGGTGCTGTGGGCTATACAAAGCCCTTTTTTTCATACATTTTTTTTATCAAAAATGTTCTCTTTCCAATCTGCATTTAGAGGCAGCAGTTAAGCTAGTTTGTGCTTTGAATGCACAGAAACAGAACAGCTGGCTCGAGATATGTGGTTGGGGGATATTGTGAGATTGTGGGTACCCGGTGCTGTGGGCTATACAAAGCCCTTTTTTTCATACATTTTTTTGATCAAAAACTTCCTGTTTCCAATCTGCATTTCGAGGCAGCAGCTAAGCTAGTTTGTGCTTTGAATGCACAGAAACAGAACAGCTGGATCGAGATGTGTGATTCGAGGATATTGTGGGATTGTGGGTACCGGGTGCTGTGGGCTATACAAAGAACTTTTTTTCATACATTTTTTTGTTGAAAAATTTTCTGTTTCCAATCTGCATTTCGAGGCAGCAGCTAAGCCAGTTTGTGCTTTGAATGCACAGAAACAGAAAAGCTGGCTCGAGATATGTGGTTGGAGGATTTTGTGAGATTGTGGGTATCCGGTGCTGTGGGCTATACAAAGCCCTTTTTTTCATACATTTTTTTTATCAAAAATGTTCTCTTTCCAATCTGCATTTCGAGGCAGCAGTTAAGCTAGTTTGTGCTTTGAATGCACAGAAACAGAACAGCTGGCTCGAGATATGTGGTTGGAGGATATTGTGAGATTGTGGGTACCCGGTGCTGTGGGCTATACAAAGCCCTTTTTTTCATACATTTTTTTGTTCAAAAACTTCCTGTTTCCAATCTGCATTTCGAGGCAGCAGCTAAGCTAGTTTGTGCTTTGAATGCACAGAAACAGAACAGCTGGATCGAGATATGTGATTGGAGGATATTTTGAGATTGTGGGTACCCGGTGCTGTGGGCTATACAAAGCCCTTTTTTTCATACATTTTTTGGTTGAAAAATTTTCTGTTTCGAATCTGCATTTCGAGGCAGCAGCTAAGCTAGTTTGTGCTTTGAATGCACAGAAACAGAACAGCTGGATCGAGATATGTGATTGGAGGATATTTTGAGATTGTGGGTACCCGGTGCTGTGGGCTATACAAAGCCCTTTTTTTCATACATTTTTTTGTTCAAAAACTTCCTGTTTCCAATCTGCATTTCGAGGCAGCAGCTAAGCTAGTTTGTGCTTTGAATGCACAGAAACAGAACAGCTGGATCGAGATATGTGATTGGAGGATATTTTGAGATTGTGGGTACCCGGTTCTGTGGGCTATACAAAGCCCTTTTTTTCATACATTTTGTGGTTGAAAAATTTTCTGTTTCCAATCTGCATTTCGAGGCAGCAGCTAAGCAAGTTTGTGCTTTGAATGCACAGAAACAGAACAGCTGGCTCGAGATATGTGGTTGGAGGATATTGTGAGATTGTGGGTACCCGGTGCTGTGGGCTATACAAAGCCCTTTTTTTCATACATTTTTTTGTTCAAAAACTTCCTGTTTCCAATCTGCATTTCGAGGCAGCAGCTAAGCTAGTTTGTGCTTTGAATGCACAGAAACAGAACAGCTGGATCGAGATGTGTGATTCGAGGATATTGTGAGATTGTGGGTACCCGGTGCTGTGGGCTATACAAAGCCCTTTTTTTCATACATTTTTTTGTTCAAAAACTTCCTGTTTCCAATCTGCATTTCGAGGCAGCAGCTAAGCTAGTTTGTGCTTTGTATGCACAGAAACAGAACAGCTGGCTCGAGATATGTGATTGGAGGATATTGTGAAGTTCTGGGTACCCGGTTCTGCGGGCTATACAAAGCCCTTTTTTTTCATACATTTTTTTGGTTGAAAAATTTTCTGTTTCCAATCTGCATTTCGAGGCAGCAGCTAAGCTAGTTTGTGCTTTGTATGCACAGCAACAGAACAGCTGGCTCGAGATATGTGATTGGAGGATATTGTGAAGTTCTGGGTACCCGGTTCTGTGGGCTATACAAAGCCCTTTTCTTCATACATTTTTTGGTTGAAAAATTTTCTGTTTCGAATCTGCATTTCGAGGCAGCAGCCAAGCTAGTTTGTGCTTTGAATGCACAGAAACAGAACAGCTGGATCGAGATATGTGATTGGAGGATATTGTGAGATTGTGGGTACCCGGTGCTGTGGGCTATACAAAGCCCTTTTTTGCATACATTTTTTTTATCAAAAATTTTCTGTTTCCAATCTGCATTTCGAGGCAGCAGCTAAGCCAGTTTGTGCTTTGAATGCACAGAAACAGAAAAGCTGGCTCGAGATATGTGGTTGGAGGATTTTGTGAGATTGTGGGTATCCGGTGCTGTGGGCTATACAAAGCCCTTTTTTTCATACATTTTTTTTATCAAAAATGTTCTCTTTCCAATCTGCATTTCGAGGCAGCAGTTAAGCTAGTTTGTGCTTTGAATGCACAGAAACAGAACAGCTGGCTCGAGATATGTGGTTGGAGGATATTGTGAGATTGTGGGTACCCGGTGCTGTGGGCTATACAAAGCCCTTTTTTTCATACATTTTTTGGTTGAAAAATTTTCTGTTTCGAATCTGCATTTCGAGGCAGCAGCTAAGCTAGTTTGTGCTTTGAATGCACAGAAACAGAACAGCTGGATCGAGATATGTGGTTGGGGGATATTGTGAGATTGTGGGTACCCGGTGCTGTGGGCTATACAAAGCCCTTTTTTTCATACATTTTTTTGTTCAAAAATTTTCTGTTTCCAATCTGCATTTCGAGGCAGCAGCCAAGCTAGTTTGTGCTTTGAATGCACAGAAACAGAACAGCTGGCTTGAGATATGTGGTTGGGGGATATTGTGGGATTGTGGGTACCCGGTGCTGTGGGCTATACAAAGCCCTTTTTTTCATACACTTTTTGATCAAAAATTTTCTGTTTCCAATCTGCATTTCGAGGCAGCAGCTAAGCCAGTTTGTGCTTTGTATGCACAGAAACAGAACAGCTGGATCGAGATGTGTAATTCGAGGATATTGTGGGATTGTGGGTACCCGGTGCTGTGGGCTATACAAAGCCCTTTTTTTCATACATTTTGTGGTTGAAAAATTTTCTGTTTCCAATCTGCATTTCGGGGCAGCAGCTAAGCTAGTTTGTGCTTTGAATGCACAGAAACAGAACAGCTGACTTGAGATATGTGGTTGGGGGATATTGTGGGATTGTGGGTACCCAGTGCTGTGGGCTATACAAAGCCCTTTTTTTCATACATTTTTTTGATCAAAAATTTTCTGTTTCCAATCTGCATTTCGAGGCAGCAGCTAAGCTAGTTTGTGCTTTGAATGCACAGAAACAGAACAGCTGGCTTGAGATATGTGGTTGGGGGATATTGTGGGATTGTGGGTACCCGGTGCTGTGGGCTATACAAAGCCCTTTTTTTCATACATTTTTTTGATCAAAAATTTTCTGTTTCCAATCTGCATTTCGAGGCAGCAGCTAAGCTAGTTTGTGCTTTGAATGCACAGAAACAGAACAGCTGGCTTGAGATATGTGGTTGGGGGATATTGTGGGATTGTGGGTACCCGGTGCTGTGGGCTATACAAAGCCCTTTTTTTCATACTTTTTTTTGATCAAAAATTTTCTGTTTCCAATCTGCATTTCGAGGCAGCAGCTAAGCTAGTTTGTGCTTTGAATGCACAGAAACAGAACAGCTGGCTTGAGATATGTGGTTGGAGGATATTGTGGGATTGTGGGTACCCGGTGCTGTGGGCTATACAAAGCCCTTTTTTTCATACATTTTTTTGATCAAAAATTTTCTGTTTCCAATCTGCATTTCGAGGCAGCAGCTAAGCTAGTTTGTGCTTTGTATGCACAGAAACAGAACAGCTGGATCGAGATGTGTGATTGGAGGATATTTTGAGATTGTGGGTACCCGGTTCTGTGGGCTATACAAAGCCCTTTTTTTCATACATTTTTTTGTTGAAAAATTTTCTGTTTCCAATCTGCATTTCGAGGCAGCAGCTAACCCAGTTTGTGCTTTGAATGCACAGAAACAGAACAGCTGGCTTGAGATATGTGGTTGGGGGATATTGTGGGATTGTGGGTACCCGGTGCTGTGGGCTATACAAAGCCCTTTTTTTCATACATTTTTTTGATCAAAAATTTTCTGTTTCCAATCTGCATTTCGAGGCAGCAGCTAAGCTAATTTGTGCTTTGAATGCACAGAAACAGAACAGCTGGATCGAGATGTGTGATTGGAGGATATTTTGAGATTGTGGGTACCCGGTGCTGTGGGCTATACAAAGCCTTTTTTTTCATACATTTTTTTGATCAAAAATTTTCTGTTTCCAATCTGCATTTCGAGGCAGCAGCTAAGCTAGTTTGTGCTTTGAATGCACAGAAACAGAACAGCTGGCTTGAGATATGTGGTTGGGGGATATTGTGGGATTGTGGGTACCCGATGCTGTGGGCTATACAAAGCCCTTTTTTTCATACATTTTTTTGATCAAAAATTTTCTGTTTCCAATCTGCATTTCGAGGCAGCAGCTAAGCTAGTTTGTGCTTTGAATGCACAGAAACAGAACAGCTGGCTTGAGATATGTGGTTGGGGGATATTGTGGGATTGTGGGTACCCGGTGCTGTGGGCTATACAAAGCCCTTTTTTTCATACATTTTTTTGTTCAAAAATTTTCTGTTTCCAATCTGCATTTCGAGGCAGCAGCTAACCCAGTTTGTGCTTTGAATGCACAGAAACAGAACAGCTGGCTTGAGATATGTGGTTGGGGGATATTGTGGGATTGTGGGTACCCGGTGCTGTGGGCTATACAAAGCCCTTTTTTTCATACATTTTGTGGTTGAAAAATTTTCTGTTTCCAATCTGCATTTCGAGGCAGCAGCTAAGCTAGTTTGTGCTTTGTATGCACAGAAACAGAACAGCTGGATCGAGATATGTGATTGGAGGATATTGTGAGATTGTGGGTACCCGGTGCTGTGGGCTATACAAAGCCCTTTTTTTCATACATTTTTTTTATCAAAAATTTTCTGTTTCCAATCTGCATTTCGAGGCAGCAGCTAAGCTAGTTTGTGCTTTGAATGCACAGAAACAGAACAGCTGGCTCGAGATGTGTGATTGGAGGATATTTTGAGATTGTGGGTACCCGGTTCTGTGGGCTATACAAAGCCCTTTTTTTCATACATTTTTTTGTTGAAAAATTTTCTGTTTCCAATCTGCATTTCGAGGCAGCAGCTAAGCTAGTTTCTGCTTTGAATGCACAGAAACAGAACAGCTGGCTCGAGATATGTGGTTGGACGATATTGTGAGATTGTGGGTATCCAGTACTGTGGGCTAACAAAAAAAAGGACTGCAATGGGAGAAAAAGCACCATTTCGGACGAAAGCCAATTCGAAGTTCAGGGAAACAGGGTTAGCGTCGTGAGAAGAAGTGAGAACGAAAAACTCCGACCTGGCCATATTGTCCAAGGCTCAAAGCAAAAAAGTTATGTTTTTGAGGGTCCTGGAAACTTGAAGCCGATCGAAGGGATGATGAATAGCGTCAAATATGCAGACGTTATGAGCGTGCGAACCATTCAAAGAAGACCTCTAGAGGAAAATGTGATTTTCTAACAAGACCTTGCGACATGCCGCACTTCAAAAACAATGAAGCAATCCCTCCACGGAGCAACAAATTAATGTTCTGGAATGGCCTGGCCACGAGTTATTCTTCGTTTAATTTCTGTACATATCTGTAAATTTTTGATGCAATCAGAGATTGATAGTTTAGCACATTCGTTTAAGTTACAAATGTAAAGCCTTTTCCACCTTGAAAATGTATTTTAGTCTTTGAAATACTACTTAGTAGCTCTGGAGTTGTAGCTTGTAGCTTAGGCCACAAGGAATGAATGCAAAATTGGCGCCCAACGCTGCATCGCAGACCTAATTTAGATGCTTTTTCGCTAACAATATAGAGCTCTTTCGCTCACGAGGTCTTCTGTGGCAAAGACCAATAAATACTCAACATTCGTCTGAGTGGGTATTTGATTAAATAAGTTGGACTCTTCTGTCCTTAACAACGACATGATAAAGCCAATCTTAACGTCTTGTCAAACTCTATCTCTAATTAAAACCCATGAGCTTTGGACGAATTTATAATTTGCGATTCGCATATAAACTAAAGTTGTTTATGCCAAGATTTGTTTGTTTATTTATGGATGTACATGCATACGATTATGTATCCCAGGACTCATTCTGCTGTCATGGTTGGGCAGTTTTACCGTTAAATTCTTCTTATTATTTTCTCCTGCCACAACCAGTGTCGTCAGAAAAAGAACGAAACCAACAAAAATACCAGAATAACAGAGTAAATAAAATAAAAGAAAGTTTCAAAGTACCATTACTCAACTCTATTCAGAATTTCTTGGCCATAAAATTTATCTGCACAGCCATATATATCTGCATTTTTATAACCACTTTATCTAGATCATGACTACCGAATAGTGTGGAAGACAAAAACCGAATATGGGAAGCATGGCGCCGATTTGTCGCATACGCTTGCCAAAATATATATGATTCGTCGTCGTCGTCGTCCTCATCGCCCATGGGTGGCTCTGGCTCGTTATGTACACAAGATTTGCTGACTTATACACATTTGTATCCCTGGGTACATAGCGTCCTTCCCTATATAGTACGCGTACATCAGGGTATTCCACAAAAAAATGTATATAATTTTATTGCCAGACCGATGGCTGCTGTGTGGAGAGAAACCGACCAATCCGGGCGTGTTACGTATTCAAAATGGCTCCAATTATGATGTGGGTAGAACGGGTGGCTGGTTAGGAATCGTCGCAATAGATGGAAAGGAAAAAATAAACTTTGGCTTCGTTGTAGGTGGGTGTAGTTTGGTAGGGAATAACTTTTTCTTATTGATTTCGAAAGGTCAACTCAAGGGTATTCTCATAGTTGTGGGGTTTTTTCTTCTTTTTTCATTGTTGGAGGATTGAGGGCTGGGGTTTGAAACAATTAAAATAGGTACCTTGGGATAGCTGGAGCTGGGATTTTTTTACTGCCATTGTTACATTACTCGGAATAAATTTGAACGTATTTTCTCTTCAAGGAATTATAGCTAAAAACACATAACAAATGGTTTGTAATTTTTGTGTAAGATTGATGGATGGATTCGTAATGTGAAGTTTTTAAAAATAATAATTCCACGAGTAATGGATGTTTTTGGAAGTAAAAAACTTGCACCGAACAACTCATTTTAACAGAATTTTTTAATTTAAAGTTTTGAAATGAAAATGATATTCGTTCTTTATCTTATCTGTTTCTTACCCACTTTAGCTGTACGCCATTTTGTTTATAACTCACGAATAATTATACATTATAAAAAGAACATGAATACTGAGAAGTATTTACTGTAAATGCGATAATAGTGTTGGGTTCGAGGACTAATAAAAGAATCCTAGAACCTAGACAGCTCCAATGTTATGTGTTTGGACACTTTGGCACCACGCTTTCGGACATTCTTTCAATACGCAAGACCTTAACAAAAAATAAAACTTCCAACAGCCATTGAAAAATAGAAGCAAAGTATTAACCATTACTATGCCGAATTTCAGAATAACTGATAAAATAGAAAAAGCCTTAGAAGAAAAAAAAAATATTATCTACCATCTTTCGTGATATGATACAGGCTTTTGATAAAATCTACTAGAGTCATATACATATGTATAAAGCAGCGATTATATAGAATTAAGCAAGAAAATGAGTAATCCGCATTAAAATGTATAAACTCTGGAGTACCACAAGGTAGTGTGTTATGGCCTGTGCTGTTCCTTCCATACACGAACGACCTGCTACAAAATGACGAAACTACTGTTGCCACTTTTGCAGACGTTACTGCTGTTCTTGCTGTCGGAAAAACCGTGCAGGAAGTCACTGAAAAACTACAAACGACAGTAAATGAAATATCTGAATGGACCAAAGAATGGCAAATAAAATTGAATGAACTGAAGTCAATCCATGTCAATCCCACACTATCACAAAGCTCGCATGCGATGTCTTTTAACGATTTTCACCCAGCTACACGCAAAAAAACAAAAAACAAAACCATGCCGAGTCCTTTATATCTCTAAAGGTTTCGATAAGGTGTGGGACAGTGCATTCTTAAAGTAAATCCCAGCTTACAGTGTCGATGAGATTTTCTCATCATGGATTGCAAGCTTTTTAAGTAATCGGTCAATACAACTTGTATTAGACGGATATATACTTCTACGCCATTCACAACCAATGCTAGTGTAACACAGGGTTCAGTCCTCTCGCCGACTCTGTTTTTAAAAAAAAATTAATGACAGTCTCTCTCTTACTTGCAATGCGACTCCACGGATGAGACTCCAAGCCCATGTTGTGTCTTTCTACAGCGAATTTGCTTTTGATACAAATTACCCCAGGCCTTCGCGATAATCATCCCATTTCCGAAGTTACCAAAAGTTGAGCTAGATGCCTTGGATGCCCCAAGAGGTATTAACGTTTTGTTAGTCCTACAGGGGACTCGCCTACTATCTAAAAAGCTAATGGTGCCCAGCGTCAGACATGTAGTTTGATTAATGACCTGTGAATTTGCAATCAACTTCCATCCCTAGGGGAACGTCGTCGTTCTGTACCGATATTTCCACCAAAGTTGTTCAAAAGAAATCTACAAGCTAGTTAGCCAAATTAGTCAATGCCCTTTTTTCACGAAGACAGTCCTAGTTCTGTCCCTTTCACAGATGTTCACTCCGTAGAATAAGAATTGATGCTTTGCAGTCAGGTAGATTCTTATTCAAATGCTACATCCTCTGCAACTTACTAATGGGTTCAGTCATTCATAGGTTCTTCAGACCAGGAGAGGAAATTTTATAACTACGCCCGCATTGCCGCATTGTACACCGAGTTTGTACCTTTGTGCTATAAGTTTACAATTTTTTACAGGATTTAAGATGAATTTGCCCCAGAAAGTGGGCGTGGCGCTATGCAATGATGTTTTATAAGGAAATGTCGTGGGCTATACATTTTATTTTAATCATTTTGTCTTGATTTCAAATAAAACTTTTGGAATATAAATTTCATATGAAACTGACAAGCAAAATGTTGGCACCATCTTTATAGAAGTGAAGCGAAGAAATCCATGTGAATAATACTTTCATTTTGACGACTTTTTTCCACGGATAAGTGGGTATTCTTGTAAAGATGTTGCGTGGATTAGCCATTTAGCTACGATCAAGTTCATGATTGAAGCTCTGGATTTATTTCTCTAAGAGAATGTGACATCAGAAGGTAAGGTAAAGCTAGCCTAGTCTAGTTCGAGAAAGTTTCTCATGATCTTAGCGTTATACTTGGTTAGACAAACTCCAGATATGAAGTTTACAGCAAATCCGTTCAGCAGATTGGCAACCCATTTTTTTGGATTTCTCTATCATGGCAATACTAACCAATGGTTGCCCCATTGCACAGGTCGGTAGGTAATGTAGAGTCATTAGTTTTTCATAAGACACTAGATACTATAGTGGGCAAATCGAAATCTATAGAAAATCAAAAGGGTAACAAACCCAACCATGTCTTTAATCGATTTAATATCCCTAAAGAAATTTAACATCACATTGACTTGGCTCCCAGATTCAATTTCAATTCAATTTCCTCAAGCTTGCCATAGAAATACTTTTCCAGTTTACTGCAGTACCTGTCTCCTTAGAAGGCCATGATTAGAGAGAATCCTTACCGCTATTCTTAACCACGACCAGTTCAGTCGTTCAGTTCAGTTCATTTCCCAGATATTCTTCGACCTAAATCAGACCACAATTTTACTCTCTGATTTTACTCCTCCAACTATATTGCTTGGTGGAAGCTGTGATCGATCACATTGCAAGTGAAATTAGGTCCGTTCGCATACTCTCCGAAAACAACGAATTATCCCGAAAATCTACGAAAAGTCACCAAATCCTGTTCGAGTACGCAAAAGTTTCATAGTTTTTCGTAGAATTGAGTGCTCATGAGAGAGTAAAAAATTCCCCCATGTAACGAATTTCTTTGCACTGATTTACGAAATCTGTCAAATCTGTCAGATACTTGTAAGAAATTTTTTGTTATGTGTGTGTTTGCATACATTTGCTTTTGACGTCTAAAAAGTGGGCACATTTTGTAGCTTTCGCGTTCATTTATTTTTCTGTGATTTTACCAGTCTCTGAGAGATTTTTACCCCCAATTATTGAAATTTCATAATCTACGAATGTTGGTGCAGAAAGTACGCCAACAGACCTGCTGTGGTCATGGTGAACCGAATTTGCGTCGCATGACACGATGGCTTTTCGCGCGGTTCTAAGCGATATCCCCACCAGGGAATTGAGTGTTTATGACAGTCGTTCTCGTCATTCGCAGTCACTTGAAATCACTTGTAGTTGCTCAATTCGTTTTTCGCTTGCCCGTTATAAGCGAATTGCATCGCGTCGCGCGACGGCAATTCGCTTGATCGTGAACACAGCCTTGAGTGCATTCTGACTATTAATAGCTATATTCTTGTCAAATTGATTGATTCGATTTCTAGTTTTTCTGCAGCTTTGAGCATTGCATGCGTCTGGAAGTGTTAGTGCCACTTACAGTGCTATGTCTCCGGACTACATCTCATTTTGTAGAGAGCCGACTTTCCTTTACCAATCCTCCATTTATCCATTTCCGGTTTTACCGAGGATGTCATCTGATTCATTAAGGTTGTCGGAAAGTGATTCCCTAAGAATGGAGCTGTGTTCCACATTGTTGACTTGGTTTCATAGATTCAAGTAAAAATCAAGCAGAAGCAGATCGCTCTTGAAACAAGAAAAACAAAGCTTTTCGCAAAATCGCATAGTGGCAATGCGACTGGGACTGTACAGGATTCACGTATTATTTCTAGCGCGTCCTCCTTACATTTGTATAGACTATTCTGTCCTCCGCTGCGTCAACATTTTATGACAACTTTCCGTGAGTATTCATCTAAAGGCGTGGTTTGTTGTTCCCTAAACTATGTACAGATCTGATCTTGCAAAAAGTGGACAGTTGTTTACGCTAAGGTTAAATTGCTAATCAATCATATTCGTACGAAGACACATCTTATCCATTTATCCCCATCGTGGCCATTAACTATAAACCATTAACGATACTTACTTCACCAATCCGTATGTGGTGCGTCGTGTCGGTTCGCTTGGTAAATAGCGAATAATAAAATCAAAGTGTCTGACATGTTGACATTGTGTGGCAACTGGTAAATGCATTAACTGATTAAATTAATAAATACATCCAGTAATTTGTACCCTAACACGCTTAACACTTTCCACTCTACCCAACGGAGGGTGATACATTTAATATTTCGAATTGCATCATAAATTTCAATTTGCTTTACGTACGAGTACGTATCCCGGGGAAATGGCCACATTGGCAAATGTTCACATTCTGCATGCATTTTGCGTATCATTATTGAATTTTATGACATCGAGGCCATCTTAAATTTGACAGAAACATGTAAAACTACACATCCACAAGTATGTGTGTACACGAATACAAATGAACATTTTTGGATTTGATGACAGCGATTTCGCAAACTTAATCTTTCACTTGACTAACTTAAGTCGTTGCTACACCCATTTTTATAGATATCATTTTACCCGAACAGTATTTATGTTATTGCGGTTCGGATTCAGAGCTTCTAGGGTGGAAACAAGGGGCAGGGGCTTCTGCCGAGAGATAGAATCCACCCTAAAATCTGCTGATGTTTATCCGTATCCTGTTTACGCGAATGTATACAAGTGTGTTGAGACAATAATTCATTGAATGTTTTTATTTTCATGATTAATGGGATTTCGAAAATGCTTGTGGTTCCTCAACGATGTTTGTACGTACATATATGCATGTGGATGCTGTAAAGGGCTGTACTGTAACTTTAAGTTTCTTAAAATAAAGCACCTCGAACCCATTGCTCCATAGCCCAACGCACTAACCCCACTGAGCCATGGCGTCCAAATAGGTACAAATGACAAGGATGCCAAAGGATTACAAAAACTTACCCATATAACCCAAATCGCATGATTTAGACTTTGGTGTACTCAGCTGCCAGCTATCTAGCATTTGAGAAACCATCGGGGGTACCACGGTCAAGGATGAAAAATGTCTCTTGATTCAATCGAAATGCAATATCGTCCCATATCTCCTTTCCGTGAGCGTTTTGGGTCAAATGGACGATACTTTACAAAAAACTTAAACAAGAAACCCAAATCGCATGATTTAGACTTTGGTGTACTAAGTTGCCAGCTATCTAGCTTTTGAGAAACCATCGGGGGTACCACGGTCAAGGATGAAAAATGTCTCTTGATTCAATCGAAATGCAATATCGTCTCATGTCTCCTCTCCCTCAGCGTTTTGGGTCAAATGGACGACACTTTACAAAAAACTTAACCAAGAAACCCAAATCGCATGATTTAGACTTTGGTGTACTCAGTTGCCAGGTATCCAGCATTTCAGAAACCATCGGGGGTACCACGGTCAACGACGAAAAATGTATTTTGATTCCATTCAAATGCAATATCGTCCCATATCACCTCTCCCTTAGCGTCGCTATAGAACAATTTGTTGACGATTTTACCTATTCTGCAGCTTCCTTGCGTTATTCTCAGCAAGGAAACAGAGCCTCGGCTAGTTCATGTGCTCCATCGTTCCAGTCTTTTTTACGTTTTTAAGATCTTGGACCTTACCGATACTCTGACTGTAACCTTTAATGAGTGCTTCACTGGCAACATAAATGCTGATTATCTTACGAAAGATACAATCATGTTCGCAACTAGGGCCTCGGTTCCTTCATTTCGATTGAAGTTTTCTAAGAAAAGACGTTGATAACTGGTAGGTAAGTTGGTTCTAAAAATTGTGATGCCAAATGTGGGACAACTTCTTGTCCCGATAGAGATCTAACGAAATTATAAACGCCATGGGGATGGAGTATCGCACATGTGCCGACAATATAAAATGTCAAAACATTATTTATCCTTTACGTTCAGACTCAATTGAGTTTCAAATTGTCCTTCTTATCAAGATCTCCGTCATCTTGATACGCCGCTGACACATTACGAGGACCGAATATTTATTTATTTTTAATTCTTCTCATTGCACCACTTATCGCTGTGAATATATGTATCTTCGAATCTTGTAACAATGGTTGCAGATACACACATCTATCTGCATCTATTTTTTTTTAGCAGTTCCGCCTGAATTAATGAAGTCAAAGTTAGACTCTTGGGGTGAACACTGAGCAGAGCAGCACTGTGTGTACATTAACCAAGGATGACAGTAGATACACAAAGGACAATGCATCGCCTAAACAGTTAAAGTGGTAATAAATTATCCCATCGAGGGCGTCTTTTGGGTATGTGCGTAGTTTAGCAGTACACAACCCAACTAATGCTCTCGTACATGGGTGTTGATAAAATTCTATGATTGAATCGGAACATGGTTGATTGAACTTTAACGACAACATTGGCCAACAACAACGACAACTACCATCGACCCAAATGAAGCATTCGACATGGCCAACAGATAGACCAGAAACCCCAAACAAAAACAACTTCAAGGGGTGAGATACTCGCAGTACAGAACGCGTACTTTTAATGTGTTTGCATGTTTGCTGTGCTGAAAGATGTGTCCCTAAAATAAATGACAATTTTTGTGATTGCTCACTCTGCGTTAGATTGCAATTGAGTGAGTTCGCGTAGAGTGGTGGGATGTATCCTTGCAGCCGTGCTTGGGAGGGCTTTGCCCTTTTGACAGGCTCATTTTTTTCTGGTGAAATATGCAATGAGGGGTCGCGTTTTGACATTCTCATGTGTGGCTGTAATGTTATGCATTCGATATTTATTTAAATGAAAGTAGATTGAGTCCCCAGTTTGTGAGTAAGCAAGTTGGTGAAGCATGACTTTTGCGACGACTCTGCAGTATTTTTTATTTATATAAGTTCTCCTCTTGTATCCCCTTATGGGTCCTAGGGCCTCGATAATGCCTACGCGGCATCGTGTGCGATTTCTGGAAATATGTCTCAGTTCTCCCCAACTCCTTCCCAGTTGCCGTACTTTCTCCTAGGACCGCCGCGTATCCTGCCACCCTGAGTAAGCGGGTTCCATTGCATCGCGTGGTTAGCTACGGACCTGTCACCCTTTCGGAGAGTATGTCCAATCCACTGGCACTATGGTTGTCCCTATAGATTAATGGCTCGTTTGGCCAGAAAATCCTAAAGCTATATCTGCACCTATTGATGAACGTTTGCAGCTTCCTCGTGATAGTGGCGTATACCCTTCAGGTACCACATCCACATAGCAGCACGGATTCAACGTTGGAATGGACCAGTCGTAGCTTTGTAGTTAATCTATCCGCATTGCTGCGCCAAACTTTGATTTTACTTTGCCTATTCGGCTGGCTACATCCAGTTCGATTCCGCCATCGGTTGGGACAATACTCCCAAGGTATCGGTAACTCTCTACTATCTCAACCCTTTGTCCAGCAATGCATACATGAGTTGATGGCTTCGGTCCTAGGCTGAACATTTTTGTTTTTGCCGAGTTAGTTTTCAGCCCAACGACGTCTCCTCCCTCTCCACGTTTGCTGTCATTTGGTGAAGGTCCAGAATTCCGTGTGACAGCAGGCATACATACGTCGTCGGCGTAGTCGAGGTGTTTGAGTTCAGATGTCCATCGAATTCCTCCGTTTCCTGTTGATAAGCCCGAAATTTGCACGTCGCTAATCACCGATAAAAATAGTATTGGCGAAAGTATGCAGGCTTGCCGAACCCCACTTTGGACCCCCAATTCCTCTGACAGCCTTCCTCTGCGCAAAACGTGACATGTGGACCCATCATATGTAGCCTTGATATCAATTTCTCTTCTGGTTGCTAGAAAATGAATTGGAACTTAGCTCAATGTAAGTTTTATAAGTGCTGCGTTTCTGGTCAAAAGTCAAACTTTGTTTTGGGTTATGTTGGTGCCATTGTATTAAGCGCTTAGCGCTAAGCCGATGCAGACGGTCTGAGCAATGCAAAATGCAAATGCCATTCCAAAAAAGTCCCATGTGTTGTGATCACACAAAATGGCCACTCGAGACGTACACCGGAAATGTGAGTGAGTTGCTGGGTGTTGCCCACTTCGTCTTGAAGTTAAAATTTTAATAACAACGTCCAGCGATCTGAATCTAATGGAGATATATGCAAATAGAAGCGCATAGACGATGATGATTACAATTCGTGATCTCAATTGTTCACTATGACAAGCGCTTGATGGCTTCGACTGACTGAAGTCCCAAAAAATCAATTTAGATCAGAAATTGAGACGACTAATCTGGTTTTCCAAGATAGTTTTTGACGTTTCTTTCTGTTTAATGCCGTTGAATCAGATATTAGGGTCAATCTGATGCAAAGGGATATAAACGATGTTTTAAACGATGACGCATTCTTAGCATTCTAGATACAGCACCATCCTGTTTGAAGGAACTCCTTTATTTTAACAACAAATGAACAAATGTGTGGTCTATGGATGCCCAAAACTGCGAGGTAGTTGTGCTAAGTACCAGCATATTGGGAGACCCAGTTTACTCTACCAGAAGAGAGCATTACCAGCGACTATGAGTAGGTACTTGGTCCCAGATTTCGGGATGCGCTGGTGCAGACTATTAAGTGAGAAACAAACATCAAACGATGAATGTCATGTTATTACATTGCCAACCTGAAATCCGCGCAAAAACACCGTGGTGGGGCTTTATGACTCGACTGGTCAGTTGGGACTGATCGTTTCTGAGAAAGCTACTTTAAATGATTTCCTTGACGATGCCACTATGGATGAGATGAGCATAGAATTGGCGGATAGAGTGTTTGATGGAAATGAGTATTCCTACTGGACTAGACGGAGGCAAATTTGTGAGGTTTAAGGGTAGATGGGTGGCTGCTAGACCTAAGTTTGATGATTAGCATTCGGACAAGTAAATTTTGGTAAAAAGCTTGTCTTACTTCAGTGGGCGCCATGGCTCAGTGGTTAGTGCTTTGGACTATGGAGCAAGGGGTTTAAGGTTCGAATCCTAGTCGGAACACCTAGGCTCTGGGTCGCATCGACCTGTTGCGCTAAGTATTTATTTTTTACTCCAGCGATGTTGCCCGCTGAAGTGAGTCGTCCAAATCAGAGCGAGGTTTCAGAAGTTTGCTTCTCTTGTCGCGAAGCGAGTGTAGTTGTTTATTACACCCAGGTGGGGATGAAGAACGGGACAGATTCTGGCAAGGCTGATTGTAAAAATCAAAAGGTCTCAAGTTGTTGCACTGCGTGCTCCTTTAGTTCGAGAAATGGATTTGTCATCAGTACTACATTTGGACTCTGCGTGGTACAGACAGGTTTCAGGATCCTGTAACCAATATTTAAGAAATACTGAACTCTTTTGCCAGCGATTTTGTGCATTAACTTGAATGTTTTACATACAATTTCGAACATACTTCGAAAATTACATTTTTAATAATAATCCCCAATCGGATAAAGTAGAACTCCTTCACCCCAGACGATGTACAAAAAAAAAAGAAATGTTTACAGAATGTATTTTCGCCCTCCTTGGCGATTAAGTTCTCTTGTTACGTGGTGGACCGTTTTGCACCCTCTTCATTTATCATTCGAATCCTCACTCGTTTTTATAGTTTAATAATGAAATTGTCTTCAATTAAAAATCCGAAAACAAGTGTTGTGTTGAAATTCTGTGACCATTAAAGCGGATACGCTCTCTCCGTACTGGGTGTCGTTAAAATTCCACCCCTAACCGTTTTATAGTTAATGGTCCGAGGATGTTGTCGAGTGACGCTGCATAATAATTTCAGTTTTCCAAGTGCATCCTCATAACCATTTCATGTCAATTTATGTGGCATTTTACAAATCCGAGACGAAAAAACCAAGAAGCCATGTCCTAAGTAAGACATCAAGGCGATTGTGGTTTCAACCCCAGAAATTCTAGAAGCGGATTATTTCGGTGACGAGTCACTATTTAATGTTCGTTTTTATGGCGAACGTTATTATACGTACGTTGTCAAGTGTTTTTGTCAATTCAAACCTCTGGGGCTGCAATGGACTCTGCGAGTTAACCAGGCATGCAGTTGTGCCGAAAGACTCTCTGAGGGTTTATTACTGAAACAATAAATTAAAACTGGAACCGGAAAGAACATCAATTATAATAATTTTGAGCTTTCTATTCATGTTGGCTGGGAGGGGTTTCGAGGAACCTGTTCGAAGGAGTTGCTTGGACAGGCCTACAGTCTATAAATTATCGCGTTGTCCTCATTAGGACCAGTGGTCACTTGAAAGCTGAAGTGAGTTAAGTTGAAAATTTGAGATGTCCTGTGAGGGAATTGGGTTGCAATAAATCTTTCAAACCGGACCCGTAGTAGAGCGTGCAAAAACCGGAACTAACGCGCAATCGGCCATGCCACCATCCCGAACTGATGTGCGTATGTGGCAGACAATGGGAGCAGTGATGTCGATCGGCAAAGAGTCAGCTGTCAATAGTTGTACGATTTGCAGGGGATAGTGGCTGATTTACAATTTTATCGAAATTAGGTTTCACCCCGTAACCGTTCGAGGGTAAATCGGTTTCGATAGTGCGGATGCGGATGACGACGGGCGACCTATTGATATTAATTCAATTCACTTTGTAAGGATATTTCGACTTCCGATGTATGGATGTAACCATTACTTCCTGCAAACAGTTTTTTTTTGTTGTCTGGGGAAAGTCAAGACATTGCATGGTTGTTATGGACCAACGACTATCATTAAATGATTTATTGTAAGTGTTTCTCTTTTTGTAGCTCTGCTTGATGTATGATTTTGCTGGGCCGTCGGCAAACTTTTCAATGAATTCATCGGGGAATGGATTACAGGAAATGATGAAGATTTTTTTGTTTTTGCATGAAAAGGCAAAATTTTCTGTAAGAAGACATGAATGTCTGCTCCCTTGGAAGATTTATTTTTCTGTGGGAATAATGCAACACAGTGAGGAACATTTATCAACTGAAGCAGGCGTACTTTCACATTTAAGGATACTTCGAGTAAAATCATTTGCGAAAGGGGTCTGGCAGACAGTTCTGAGTTCCGCTGTGACTTATGACTTTGCTTCACATTACACTATATCCAAGATTATAGTCTCCGGCCCAGATTATAAAGTCAAAATCATGGAATTAAGGTTTTTTGTTCAGTTTCGTCCATTTGACCCAAAACGCTGAGGGAGAGGAGATATGGGACGATATTGCATTTCGATTGAATCAAGAGACATTTTTCTTCCTTGACCGTGGTACCCCCGATGGTTTCTCAAATGCTAGATAGCTGGCAACTGAGTACACCAAAGTCTAAATCATGCGATTTGGGTTTTTCGGTTAAGTTTTTTGTAAAGTATCGTCCATTTCATCCAAAACGCTGAGGGAGAGGAGATATGGGACGATATTGCATTTCGATTGAATCAAGAGACATTTTTCATCCTTGACCGTGGGACCCCCGATGGTTTCTCAAATGCTAGATAGCTGGCAACTGAGTACACCAAAGTCTAAATCATGCGATTTGGGTTTTTCGGTTAAGTTTTTTGTAAAGTATCGTCCATTTGATCCAAAACGCTGAGGGAGAGGAGATATGGGACGATATTGCATTTCGATTGAATCAAGAGACATTTTTCATCCTTGACCGTGGTACCCCCGATGGTTTCTCAAATGCTAGATAGCTGGCAACTGAGTACACCAAAGTCTAAGTCATGCGATTTGGGTTTTTTATTTAAGTTTTTTGTAAAGTATCGTCCATTTGACCCAAAACGCTCACGGAGAGGAGATATGGGACGATATTGCATTTCGATTGAATCAAGAGACATTTTTCTTCCTTGACCGTGGTACCGCCGATGGTTTCTCAAATGTTAGATAGCTGGCAACTGAGTACACCAAAGTCTAAATTATGCGATTTGGGTTCTTTGGTTAAGTTTTTTGTAAAGTGTCGTCCATTTGATCCAAAACGCTGAGGGAGAGAAGATATGGGACGATATTGCATTTCGATTGAATCAAGAGACATTTTTCTTCCTTGACCGTGGTACCCCCGATGGTTTCTCAAAAGCTAGATAGCTGGCAACTGAGTACACCAAAGTCTAAATTATGCGATTTGGGTTCTTTGGTTAAGTTTTTTGTAAAGTGTCGTCCATTTGATCCAAAACGCTGAGGGAGAGAAGATATGGGACGATATTGCATTTCGATTGAATCAAGAGACATTTTTCTTCCTTGACCGTGGTACCCCCGATGGTTTCTCAAAAGCTAGATAGCTGGCAACTGAGTACACCAAAGTCTAAATTATGCGATTTGGGTTCTTTGGTTAAGTTTTTTGTAAAGTGTCGTCCATTTGACCCAAATCGCTGAGGGAGAGGAGACATGAGACGATATTGCATTTCGATTGAATCAAGAGACATTTTTCATCCTTGACCGTGGTACCCCCGATGGTTTCTCAAAAGCTAGATAGCTGGCAACTGAGTACACCAAAGTCTAAATCATGCGATTTGGGTTTCTTGTTTAAGTTTTTTGTAAAGTGTCGTCCATTTGACCCAAAACGCTCACGGAGAGGAGATATGGGACGATATTGCATTTCGATTGAATCAAGAGACATTTTTCTTCCTTGACCGTGGTACCGCCGATGGTTTCTCAAATGTTAGACAGCTGGCAACTGAGTACACCAAAGTCTAAATCATGCGATTTGGGTTTCTTGTTTAAGTTTTTTGTAAAGTGTCGTCCATTTGACCCAAAACGCTCACGGAGAGGAGATATGGGACGATATTGCATTTCGATTGAATCAAGAGACATTTTTCATCCTTGACCGTGGTACCCCCGATGGTTTCTCAAAAGCTAGATAGCTGGCAACTGAGTACACCAAAGTCTAAATCATGCGATTTGGGTTTCTTGTTTAAGTTTTTTGTAAAGTGTCGTCCATTTGACCCAAAACGCTCACGGAGAGGAGATATGGGACGATATTGCATTTCGATTGAATCAAGAGACATTTTTCTTCCTTGACCGTGGTACCGCCGATGGTTTCTCAAAAGCTAGATAGCTGGCAACTGAGTACACCAAAGTCTAAATCATGCGATTTGGGTTTTTCGGTTAAGTTTTTTGTAAAGTATCGTCCATTTGATCCAAAACGCTGAGGGAGAGGAGATATGGGACGATATTGCATTTCGATTGAATCAAGAGACATTTTACATCCTTGACCGTGGTACCCCCGATGGTTTCTGAGTACACCAAAGTCTAAATCATGCGATTTGGGTTTTTCGGTTAAGTTTTTTGTAAAGTATCGTCCATTTGATCCAAAACGCTGAGGGAGAGGAGATATGGGACGATATTGCATTTCGATTGAATCAAGAGACATTTTTCATCCTTGACCGTGGTACCCCCGATGGTTTCTCAAATGCTAGATAGCTGGCAACTGAGTACACCAAAGTCTAAGTCATGCGATTTGGGTTCTTTGGTTAAGTTTTTTGTAAAGTGTCGTCCATTTGACCCAAATCGCTGAGGGAGAGGAGACATGAGACGATATTGCATTTCGATTGAATCAAGAGACATTTTTCTTCCTTGACCTTGGTACCGCCGATGGTTTCTCAAATGTTAGACAGCTGGCAACTGAGTACACCAAAGTCTAAGTCATGCGATTTGGGTTCTTTGGTTAAGTTTTTTGTAAAGTGTCGTCCATTTGACCCAAAACGCTCACGGAGAGGAGATATGGGACGATATTGCATTTCGATTGAATCAAGAGACATTTTTCTTCCTTGACCGTGGTACCGCCGATGGTTTCTCAAATGTTAGACAACTGGCAACTGAGTACACCAAAGTCTAAGTCATGCGATTTGGGTTTTTTATTTAAGTTTTTGTAAAGTATCGTCCATTTGACCCAAGACGCTCACGGAGAGGAGATATGGGACGATATTGCATTTCGATTGAATCAAGAGACATTTTTCTTCCTTGACCGTGGTACCGCCGATGGTTTCTCAAATGTTAGACAACTGGCAACTGAGTACACCAAAGTCTAAGTCATGCGATTTGGGTTTTTTATTTAAGTTTTTGTAAAGTATCGTCCATTTAACCCAAATCGCTGAGGGAGAGGAGATATGGAACGATTTTGCATTTCGATTAAATCAAGAGACATTTTTCATCCTTGAACGTGGAATTATTGACAAAAGAGCTTCCAAATATTTCTTCCACAACTTTTTTTGAAAACAAATAGAAACAACAACAATGTGTATGCCACCCAACATTTTCCGAACACTTCGCCGCGTACTTCCGAGATCGGTCGGCAGATGTCAATTCCGTCGCCTGAAACGATGACATATCGCAGGGCGTATGTATTTTTTCCATCAAATGACGAGTGCGTCCAATAAGTGTTTATTTTTTTAGTTTATTTTTCAAGTTCCCCAAATAAATACAAATCAAATATCCGTAAGTAATTAAACTTAATAGTGTGCCCCATCAGTGAATGCCCAAAAAACCCCCCAAAACCATGGTTCAAGTGATTTATTCGACATCAATTCCATCATCTGCTCCAGATTCTGCCCACACTCCGCCATCTTTAAGCTATCGAATATTGGAAAAAGACTTTTTCAGTGCAAATTAAGTGTATTTACGGAGGTTGCCCACCAATTTAATTATCAATTTCATGTTCTAAACAACCCAAATGCACAAAGGCATTAGAAGCACCTCGGCGACGGCATACATTCCAGTCGAACCGGAAATTTATTCCATATAAGGGACGATATTTTCTCCCTACTTTGTGTGGTTGGCGTTGGATAAACAAGTATTCTTTCGCCAGTCGATACAAATTCTGTGCAATATTCGGAATAAGTCTAATCTGAATGAGTTTTGAATTGAAGAAGAAGTGATATCGGTGTCCCTGCGCTGGATAAGATAATAAAGTCTGATTGTGTTTGTTGTGTGCGGAGGTGAAGAAACATCGGGTTCATCGTTTGAAAGTTGAAAATGTTAATCGGTGGCGATTCGACTGGGTGAGACCGAAAGTTAGGTCATACACGCGCATATAAATCACGATATTATCTTGCACTGGGTGTAGAGTGTACGCTAAACAGCAAAAAGCGGGTATTACCTCATAATTTTATTTTTAGGGAGCACAGTTCTGTGTGTAAATCGAGACGAAGCTAGTGGGCTCGCCGCCTCTCTATTGGTTTCGTATCAAAGTGGCTTCGTATCGAATCTGAAGTGCTCTATTTGTGCGTATTAAGCATTTAAACCTCTTTAAGCATATAATGGAACGCTTTATGTTGCGGTGAATAATTTCCAAAGATAAGATAGCGCAATGTTTGCTTTCTTTGGTTTCAAGCACACAGACATCCATCATTCATTCAAAGAGAGTTCACGTACCTACTATGTACTCTGTGCGGGAAACACTCAGCGAAATTGCCAATGAATCAGGCATGTTTGTGAGTGGTTCTCCTTCAGGAGTTTGCTTTCAGTAATCAGCACGGATGTGAAGGGATTTTGCGTTTAAAAAAGTGAATATTACTGCCTGCTGGATCTATCCGGAGAGACACAACCATTAGGTGTTCGGCAAATGGTTTCAATTGGTCTGTCACCCATTCTTTGTTAATTGACTTCTACTTAACTGATCTGGGACAAGCTTCTTTAGTAGTAGGTGGCTTATATTGTCGGTGTTTTACTAATAATTTTGCTTTTTGGAAGCCAATTCCAGTACTCCACTCAAAACCAAATACTTATTGAATCTTCCAGAACTGTGAGAGCATGAGACTGACATCATAAAGTCTCGATACAAGCTCTTAAAGGAGATAACTACTAAGTTACGAGAATACCTACGCAAATATAAATATTCAGCACAACAGACCAGTGTAGAGTCCGGCATTCTCTCAATCTTGTGAGCGATTTCCACCCTGCTTTGGTTTGATTAGCAAACATCAAACTTTTCACACCATTCGGGAGCGTTTGACAAAAATTCGGGAGAAAAATTTGCATGAAAAAGCTTCTCAAATGTAGTCCGCATTAGACGGGCCGTCCCACTCGTCTGCAAAATGTAGCATCCGCGAATGGCTGTAAGACGGCAGGCACTGGATCTCATACGAACCTGCAGCAGCTTAGATGTTCATCTAAACGTTGCTTCTTCATTGTAATGGGATAGTTCATGCCAAGTTTGCCTCGTCTAATTTCTTTCGATTCGTCTGGCTTTTGATTCTGTGGCGTGGACATAGGAATGAGGACAGCGTTGCACTTTAACTAAACAACAACCTGAAGGATTTCTGGCCTGTTCCTGCATGACTTTATGGCTTCACCGATGGTTTTTAATGCAGTGCGGGCGGTCCTTGTATATACCACTTCCGTTCTTCCGCTTAAAATTTTATCATTCTTAACCTCCGTCCATATTTGGAATGAATCGAGGAATATTGCTGTCGCAGGTCCTGATAGAAGACTTAGGACATTATTCTCTTCCGTTGTACTTCATTCCAAATCACCATTGCTCGCATAAACGGCAAAAAAACGTTCTGTAGAGACCTGCCTGTTCTCAGTGAGTTGCATTATCCATCAAAACTTCGCGTGGGTGTAAGTACTTTGCTATACTTTTTGGTGACGTAAATATTGACAGCAGCGGAAGTAAATAATTAACTCGTGTGTGGCTTTTTCTCAGAAAGAAGACTGCAGTTGGTATTATAAATGCTACATGCATGATTGTTAGATATTATCAATCAAGTCTACAGTGACCACAGTGTTTCCACTGTCGGCGAAAAATTTTTGTGAGAACGTTCTCCGTGGCATCCCTGTAGATTATGAAGTGTTAAATCTGTAGCTACCCTGTTATGCCCAGCTGGGCGTTGGTCCTTGGTGTTAACCACTGCCATCCTTCGTTTAGTTTTTTTTCCAGCTGAAAGTGTTTGTACAGGACTCCCTCATTCCCTTTGCTCGTGCTTCCAGACGTAGTTCACAGTTGCTGTATCATGAGGACTTCGACGTGATAATGATCCTCGTCAGTTCTCTTCGGGTTACTAGACTGACAATCTCTCTCTCAACGATGATGGTTTTGGACAAGGATCCAAACGTTCTTTGGTTTGTCATAGTTGACGAATCCTAAACATAAACCTTTCCTTAGCTCCGTATGTTCTGAAGTACTAGAGCTGTTTCCGGTTCAAATAGTTGTGTTTCCTTGCAAATGCATAGGTTTTTTAATTGCCCTCGACTTGCTGTAAGTTCAGTGCCTTGATTGGAACCTAAAACATTATTTCATCGTCAGACTGTGTGATATAACAGGTCCGAACATGATGAAATCCATGACTCAGTACACAAGTACCCTTGCAGAATATTTTATTTTGCTCTTCGTAGGCAGAGTTGGTACCCATTTCTACTCCATTACAAGTCACCCATGTTACCAACATCCATTTCCTTGTTACTTCAAACTCAACTAACCCTGTAAATAGCATTACTAGTCATTCTTAGTCATACATACAAACTATCAGAACTATTACAGGTAATAAATGACCTTGACACGGTATGAGATCATTTCCAAATTCGGGGGCGCCTTCGTTTCTACATATTAACCAAATGTTTTCCCATATTATCAGCTTTATCAGTTTTCTTTTAGCTTTTATTTGTTCCCTCTCCGCACACTCATTTAGTTAAACACCTCTGAACTCACAGTAAATTCGCTCACTGTGCAGTGTTCGCCATTCTTGAAGCTTCACAACATCTCGTATAACTCAAATTTAAATATATGCTTATCGTGACAATTTTCCATAAAGCAGCAGCCTAACCTTTCTGTATTTGTTTTGCAAAAATGAAAAAAAAAAAAAACTCCCAACAATGACAACAACGCAAAGAAAAATAAAACAAAATCTTGCTACGACCACTTCTGCGGGTCTCTCAAGTTGTCCAGTCGACCACTCGCTAATGATTACGCTCTCCACACTACACACAACTGGCTACGATGATGATGATGATGAAAGTTTCTCATAACAAAATAAGAAAAAAAAAACCAAACCAAACCAAAGCAATATATTTTTTTTTTCTTTTTTCGTTAAACATAGCAAGAACCTACTCACTGCCGCCGCCACCACACAAATTTTTGCTCGGTTTTTCGAAAAGTGAGGGAATTTTATTCGTTTAGTCGACCTAAAGACTTCCCCTCGGGCGGCGTGTGTGCGTGTAAAATTGTTTTATAACAAATTCGTTTTGATTTCCCCGAGTATACAGGACAAGAGGAATACAGGACCTCTCGCGGTTGCACCTACACAAAACCGTACACATAATCCAAAAAAAGAACTACACCTAGCGTTAATGTTTACAAAAATCAAATCTTCCTCTCCTCAGTAGTAAACAACAATTGGAAAACAGTGAATGTGATTATACCAGATTGTATGTTTCCCCGGGAACTGAACGCAGGCGTGAAAATTTGAAAAACTCCAAACCGCTCGAAACTAGGGAGGAGGGTGTGCTATTTGGAATAGAATCCGAAGAGAGAGAGGATAGTGTGTGATAGTGCCAAGAAGAAGGAAAAAATTGTTTTATTTTATTGATTTTACCTAAGCAAGTGAAGGAAATTTTCATTTTGAATATCCTTAATTGGTTCTGTGTGCCCAGTGGAATGTGTGTTAAACATCATATCTGCAGAATTGAAACTCTCCACTGACTGGTATGTGGCTTTATTCATTTGACATTCGCACAAATTGTGTGCTGAACTATTGAATGACACCAAAACGAATAATAATTGCTTTGGTGTTCCATTTGATTTATAATCAAAAGTGTATTTTGTTGTTGGGTTTTCTGTGTTTTGTGGAACACAAGTGGGTGGGTCGAAAACCAATTTTGTACAGAGTACACATATAAGTATGTAGTATTTTGAGTTGGTCGACGCGCTCTGGGTAGTTTTTCTCGTTTCAATATCTACTGTATCTCTCAACCCAATGGACGTGGGATGCATCACATCCGTTGTTTAACTCGTATTTTGGCTTAAATCACAAGTAACTTGTAATTAAATGCATATCTGAGATTGAAAAACTTTAACCGTAACGAAGTCACGTAGCCAGTTGCATTGAAAAGCCTGCAGCTGAGAAGTAAATTGCGATGATTAAGTGAAATTCCTCAGAAGCTATTGCTATGCTTAAAAATTAGTCATTGTACAGACATTGCACACTCACATACAGGGCTGGCTGCCTCTCAGTCATTGTTAAATAAGGGGAACACTTGGATCGGCGGTCATCTTAATACTTTTCTTCATATCGTCGTCGTCGTTGTCTCGTTGTCGTTTTTCGTTTTTTCGTTTGTCGTGTCGCGCTTCCACATACACTCTCGATTCAATTACGTCAGAGAAGAGCAGTTGAGTTATAATCACATGGAGAGCGTCTTTGAATTTCAATTTTTCTGAATAAATTTTATTTTTCTTATTATTATCTCTTTTAACAACACACACACACGTCTGTGTTGATGACTAACTAATATCATTCGAAAGAGGAGGCTGCTTGTTGTATTAAACTCCACTGGATGATCTGTTAAGTTGGTTTTGTTGATTTTTTTTTTGTTTTCTGTTCTTTGATTAATATTTATGCCCAGGATTACGTATTTGGTGAGGTGGGATGAAAGGGAGATTGAGTTTTTTTTTTTCTTGTTTTTATGGCGAGGAATCACAATTTCCATATAGCCACACACCGATAAAAATAGACGCCAAGGTAAACAAATAGGTATAACTGTGCGTCTAAAAGCGACGACTGATTGAATGATTCATTCGGTTGTCGATTGAATTAGTAGAATTTGGCAGCAAATCATAAGAAATACACAAACGTGTCTATACATACATACGTCCATACGTATATATTTATGTATTATTTGTCGCTTTGAACTAAGAGTTGGCGCCTAATTGAAATGATTTCCGTGAAACACTTTTGAATTTGTCATTAGGTCTGGAAGTTGGTAGAATACTGATAATTGTTGAAGTTTCTCCTATGTCAGCATGTGGTTGGAATGACGGTGGATAGTGGCTCCTAATTATAGATCAAGTATTTCAGACCTTTCTGTTCTTGTAGATGAAATGGTTTACTATGCCCATTCGCTGGTGAGGTGTGGAAGGAATGGTGTGGAGGTGTATAGTGCAGTGTTTGCTTGTAAAGCGGCGGGGTGCAACAATTGCAGCAACAAATTCTCGAGCTACTGCACCAAAAAAATGGATCCAGTCGGAGTCTGTTTGGCTTTCTTGTATATAAAATACAAAAAAAAAACCATTTGCTTGCCTTTTAATGCAGCAAACTCAGAGAGTGGCAAACAGAGTATCAATAATGTTTGACTAAAAGCCACAAAATCTTGCATCAAGGTTGATACAATGGAAAATACCATCTCTGGGCGACTAGGGGGATACAGTCCGAGCAGAAGCGATTTCCAGTGATCTTACTGTAGCCGCATCCCAGTTGTTTGTAGGGTTATTAAGGCGAGCATCATCCTCCTTTCCATGAGAAACATTTGATCGAGGTATATTCACTTTCCTCGAAAAGCACCTTCTTGGTATGAAGGATCTTTACTTGTTCTTGAGTGTCTGCTTGCAAGACCCTTCCAGGAAAACAAGAAAAAATTTTAGCTAAACGAAGGAAACTGTCTTGCAACTGAGCTACGAGTATTCATGAATGTTTTGCTTTTGTGGTTGATTTTCAGGAACACCCCTCGTTGCATGTCACAATTGGATGCCTTTCATGCGAAAAGACCATCATAGCCGTTGGTGTTTGTCGTTAGTTTTCGTTGTCGTTTGTTGTTTTATTAGTTTTCTAGGGAGATCGGCGAAACCTCCTCAGTGGAGATGTTTAGCATTTCTTATAGCTTTAGAATGGGGATGTTGGGAACACTCCATCTACTTGTTCCACGTGTCTGGTAACCGATGTGAACTTCATCTAAATCAGTGCAATGCAGTAGTAGTCATGCAATTTCTGGAAAAACACTTCTGATTAGTTGCAATGGAAATTCTTTCTGTTAAGTAAGAGTAAATCCGGACCGATAACGTGGATAAGCTTGAATGAATCTTGTGAAAGAGAACCACCATCAACAATGCAATTTCTTATCTACTTTGTGATTTTTGCATTCGAGTTGGAAGTGAATCTCTGCTAGACTGCTTGACTTTACTTCGATTTATCCTACAAAATCATTTACGACTCCAAATTGTGTAATAGCTTGATGATGAATAAGTATTCTTGGAAATCTGCTACTCGTCTATCGACACAGGTCATCCGGTATGAATCATGTGTCATCGAACATAATTAGACGGAGAAGATTGTTGGTAAAATATGAAAACATTCTCTTCACAGAATATTTGGTAGCTACTCTGAGTCATCGTCATTTGCGTGTATACTTCCAGAGCAATGCTGGAAGCTTGCGAAAAATACATACTATGTAGGAGGTTAGTGACGTTGTTGTGAATAGGCAGGTAACCAGCTTTGATAGTTAGGTAAGGTTTAGGCTAGGTACGTTGGCGAGTCGATTAATTCACAACTCATATCCCTTGCCCATTGGTTAACCCTAGTTCCAGGTCACGGAAGATATGTCGTCCGAGAAATTTAAATCTTTGGTGGGTAAGACCTGGACAGTGACAGAGAAATTTGTTTGTTTCTTCACTAACTTCCTCATCTCTATATCCACGACATATGTACATCTCCTTCCGTTTGTCTTAGAGTGTTATGGCCCGTGACTACTCCTATCAGGGTAGAAAGGGATTTCTTTTTCTTCTGCATAATTCTGTCTATCCTACAGGCCATACATTTCTTGTGGTGACACAAGTGTCTAGAGAGGACCATTTTATGTTAGCCTTAATCCGTGGCTAACACCAAGGTGTCGACCTGCTCTGATGTATGAAGATTCAAAACCGCTTTTGACCAGTTCATCGGCCTTCTCATTGCCTAGTATATTTTCGTGTCCAGTGACCCAGGGACAGAGGGCAACCTTGTGCTGTGTTGCAAGAACCCTAAGCTCTTCACGATAGCACTTCTCTAGCTTGGATTCTATTTCGATAGCAGTAATCGCTTTTATTGCCGCCTGGCTGTCAATGAAAAAGGTGATACCTTCCTGTGGTATTGCCTTCAACGCAGTCTCACGGCCAGCTGTTGTCGTTTTCATTTGCAAGGCGTGTTTTCAATTCATAGAATCATCACTTGAAAGACTAATTGTTTTATAATTGACATATGTTCGTCTAGACTGACATGACACATATGTCAGAAACGACATGTAAAACAAGTTGAGTCTCACAACCGCCTCTGACTTCTCTCGGTTCACATACGTCTGTCGGCTATTACTGGAATGGAAAACTTGAACAAGTGACACCACTGAAGGGAACTTGCTTTCGACTCTTACAGTTCAGGGTTAAAGTGATTGCTTTTGGTTCTGTGTGCTTCTCTCTGGCATTAACTTATCATCCACTCTGAGTGTGGTACTGAGTTTCAGTACACATTTCCCCACCAAAAAGTTCCTCTAATCACATCCTTAAATTGTACAAATCATATATAAATCACATTTCGTCCAGACATTCATTTCTCCCGATCAAGTAATAAAACATTACAATATCCAAAGCAAATAAGCATTTTTTTTTTGTAATACAATCATAAATATTGAAAGTAGGCTTAACCCAACCCAACCCGACTCCTCTCTGCCATATCCATACCGAGATACATATGTATGTAGTAACATTGGCGCCAGACTGTCGGGTTCCAGTATTTTCGCCGACAGATTTTACGGAAAACATTTCTATACATACTACCTACTATGTGACAAAACCCGATTGCTTTTGATCAAAAGAAATCGGTGCCAATTCCTTTTTACACTTCACATTGCCTTAACTAAATGCTTTTCTTCTCCTTCGAAGCTTCGAACAGACATACAGCATTACTTACATATCTGAAGTGAAATTCCATCTAAAGCTCTGATACAAAATAATTCACATAGAATGTAACCGATATGCTGCATTTGAAGTGCAATCCATACTTAAATACTGCGTCAGTACTGAACACTGAGCACTGATTCAATTGTTTACTTTACAACCAATGAGCAACAATAAAAGGAATACAAATTAATAAAGAAACAACTAAAAGCGGCATTATCATCTCGCAGATGAGATAAGTTTTAATGAAATGGTATACTGTCACACCGCATGGAGGACGCTATGAATAGAGGTTTGTTATGAGATTTACAATAATTGGCTTCACTTTGAAGATAGATAGATGGAGATACTCATCTTAATGAAGATATTGTTTGGACTGATTTTTGAGAATAATCAGATATCAGACAAAGAGCAACCCTTATGTGTGTTTCAATCGGGTTTGCCTTATGTAAACAGTAAAGCATGGGTTTGGCTTTGTTTTCCTTTTTGTTTTGCAAGCGTGTAGGCGAATTATAGAAATTGTCACTGGAAATGGTAATTTCAAGGAAATCGGCACAAGAATTGTGGGAATTTATTTTTATTCAACACAAAGGCATGTGTGTCTATGTTTTCAAATCTCAAGGAACCGAATTTCACTTAACTTATTTTTTGTATATTTATACAAGCGGGAGGGAGTTGACGTAACCCTATATCTTGGCTACTACTAGATCTCAAGGTATGAAAAGATACCCAATCTGAACTTTTGTAGTCTTTTTACCTTTTCCAAGACCAAGGAGTCTTATAGGACGTCTTTCAGTTTCCGTAGGAAACACCTTGTCTTGGGCGCCAATTTTTAGTCTAGTGTGGACGTATAGGAAATCTTCTAATATCGACGATACCTATGCTCAACTTGTTAGACAGTTCTGATGAGGGTGAACCATTCCATCCCACGTGGAATACGTGAGGAGTGACCTGTGCTTATTGTCTGTTCTGTTATATTCACCTACGCCGAGGGCCGTTCTGCGTAGGCTTGGGCATTGGCATATGAAGTGAGATGTGCTTTTTTCTGTATCCATGTCACCACAGATTTAGCAAAAGCCATCCTCTTCTTCGGTGGACCGCTAAGAAGTTGTAGCCGGTAATAATCCCCGCTAGGTTTCGTTAAGCGCTGGAATTTGGTTGGTTTGACAATGTTATCTTTTGTACAGAGTTTTCCGGAGACACGATAGGATGAGAGTGCTCTCCATCTCTCATTTGTAAGTCTTACAGCGGGTCTATATTGGCTTTAACAAGAACTAGTTGTAAGGGTAGCGCAGAGGTAACAACCGTGCCATTGTCAGGTCCAAACCGGATCCATTTCTTACTAAATCGTCCACCCGTTCGTTTTCCTGAATGCCGCTGTGTCCTGGAATCCAAAGAAGTGTTATATTGTGGTTTGCTGTAAGTGCAGTGAGTTCTTCATGGAGTCGTTTCACAAATTTAAGCATGAGATAGCCTTTTTAGCGGCATGACTATCGATGTATGAATAAGTCGATCATCTTTCTTGACTTCAGTTTCGTGAATAATTTTCGTGCCGCTTTTGCTATTGCTAGTACAGAGCCCACTCGTTCGTTGGTTTTTAGCCCGTAAGTCACCTTACTATTTCTTGAGAATAAAAGAAAGCACAATGCCTTACATCCTTGACTGTTTCATGAAAAAAAACTCTTCTATGTAAGCCCTAGGGTATCTATGCCCCTTCTGGCGTGGGGTGTCGTAGTTTGTTGTTCATAAGTCGTTCTTGTTGCGGCAAACTCCTACTTCCGTAAAAGTAGGCTATGTGCACATATTGTATGTGTAAGATTGTCTGAGTAGATGCTAACTGTTAGTCTTTTGGAAATCAATATCTGACGGAAGTCATTCACAACGTATCGCATTCGATTACAGCCTGCAGTCACGTACTTATCAGTCAGTCAGGAACTTATGGCAACCGTGTCCATCCGTGATTCTTAAGTGAACGTGATCAAAACGCAATTAATTTATTTATGAGTTCCTTAAACTTTTATTTATTCTTTATTTAGCATTGAGATGCACATTTTCAACTCTCTCCGGCTTGCCGTCTAGATGTCTGGAGAGAGAAACAGAACTAGATAATCATTTAAAAATGATTTCCATTGTACACATAATAACTCCTTAAGAGTTGAAGTCACTAAATGTCTCAAAACACCTTAAAGGATCATGTCCTTATCAGTAGAACTATACTGTGTCGCTGCATCGTCACTTGAACCTCTTAAATGCCTTGAATTCTGAAAGACTAATCAATTTGTATGTACATTTCTAAAAATACTCCCTTTTTCTTGAATTTCAGAATTGGATATTGAAACGAACGAAACACACATACGAACGCTAAGGTCCTAATCTGTCCCTACACAAAGGTATGTTGGATTTAATTAAATCATGTTCCTGTTAATTTTTATTAATCGTTAATTCTCTATCTCTCTCACTCTCGGAAATCCAGTATTTGTGTCCAAGGCAAGTTGATAGGGACATTTTTAACTTCTAGAAAAGCTTTCAGCACTCCCCCCTGGCGCAGTGCTGGGTGTGTTTTGCTTGTATCTGTGCGTACAGCAAATATTCATACCGAGTGGCGCCAGGATGTCGCGACAATTAAGATGCTGTGGCGCGCCTTGATGTGTTTTTTTTTTTTGCTTTTTGTATTTATCAGCATCCTAGAGATGGAAACAGCTAACAGAATCCAATGTAAAAAAATGGCTTTTTCCTTTGATTTCACATTACATACACAGGCACTTGTGTTATTCCGTGGTTTTTGCGTTACATCTCTTAGGGTTAGAAGTAGTAGGAGTCGTTAAAGTCGATGTCGACATCATTTATGGGATTTTTCTTTTAGTGTATATATGTGACAAAACTTCGATGCTGGAGATAAGGAAAGTTAGTCTTAAAAAAGGTTATTTAGAACTTTGTAGCCCTTTTGACTTTGACTCATGTATACTGTCTGTAGAGTACATATGTACGGTCTTTCAATCGAACACATACTGCTCACAGCATGGCATTTGTGTTCAATCATAGTGATCATTGTAAATGATAAAAAAAAAGAACGGGAATCACAGCATGTAGAGGAGTAAAGTAACCATTTCTTTCGACTCTACTCCTCTAAGATAAGTTGTGAAAAATCTGCATGGGATGTCAGCTGCTAATACGCTTCCAACTACATAATAATCCCGCTGCTAACTTTCTACAGTATATACAAGTTCACTGCTGCTGGCTGGCTGGCTGGCAGACCATACAAGGGTGGGTGGTGTTATTGCCTAGTGCTAGTAGCTTTAAACTCATTCCCCTTTCTTTCGTTTCTCTTTCTCTCTTTATTTTTGCCTGTCTCTCTTTCTCTCTCTCTGTGGGTTTCTTCTTTAAGGGATATTCAAAGGGAAATATTTGACTAGCCACCGCCAAAGCTATATGTGTTTAAATGGGGAATTGCTTTGATTCTGACCCCCGAAGTCTGCAAAAATTTTTGTCACACACAATGGTTAAGCAGCAGCGCATTTTTAGAAGAAGGATTATGCGTGCAGAAACGAAATGGTTATATACTTTGTGCGAAGCGTGCTCGAACTGTGACCGGGATGAAATCATAGCACTTCGATGTCATACAATCAGTGTATCATTCTAGGCCTAACCACAGATCAGGAAGGACATCTACTCCTGAATCCTTCCTTGCCTAGAATACACACAAAATATAGTTTTAAACATTTTTGTGATATTGTAAATAGTATTCAAGTTTTTTTGTTCTTTCATTTGTGTTTGGTTACAACTTAGAGTTGTTTTTGTTTTGTTTTCCTTAAATTGTTTCATTTTTTTATTTGTTTTTTTGTCAAATAAGTGCCTTAGTGAATTATTTGAATTTTATTAACTTGCCTTGAGTTTAATAAAGTGCCTTAGTAAAAACGACTCTCAGAACGTTTTAAAAAAACCCAAAAAATTTATAAAAAAACAACGAAAATGTATTAAATTCACATTTGTGCCTCGTAAAGTAGTTAAGTTTTTGTTTGAACTTTTGTACATTTTATTTAAAAAACAAAAAACAAAAAAAAAAAAACGTGTCGTCGTCACCCAGTGCCTAAACAAATTTTGTTGACTATTATTGATATATATTTTTCGTTAGTTAATCTCGTTAAAATATAAATATATATATTTATATGTATACAACTGTTAGCAAATAGTTTTTTCTTTGCTAAATGTGCCTTGTTATTCCTATAAGAAGATAAGATTCCTTTAGGAAATTGTTCTTTTGAAAGTAAGTACAATACTACAAGTATTTGTAAAATACAAGTAAAAATATATAATAATGGCTTATGATCAGTAAGATCAGTTTAAACCATTTTTACAAGTGGTTGAGGGTTTATACTTACTTATCTTTCTAAAGAAAGTACTCAACTGATTTTGTGGCATAGTTGTGTTCTTCGACAAAAAACTTCCTGGGCTCCCTTTCTGTTCTTCCCTTTGTGTCTTCCATTCCATTCTCGATCTGTTCGTTGTTACAAAATTTATTTCCCACTCCTCCAAGGCTAGGCTGATATTGTTTTCTAAAGCTTGGATTCTTCTTTTCCCTTTCGTGGGCCAGGCGAAGTCAGTAGATCTTGCTAGGAGTCTGTGGTTCGTTGTCTCCAAAATCAGACCAATTCAAGAGATTTGTAGGCCTCTATCCAACCATTATTCTGTTCCCTTAAAATAACTGTTTGACTTAAAAACTCCGAGTTAACAGATTCATCTGATATGACTCGTCTTCTGTATTTATTTTTTAGAAAAAGTGTCCAAAATATATTCTTAAACACTCTGCTTTGGCCTAAAGCTTAGAAATCCATTCATATCATGGTGATTCCACGTATTTAGTGGCCAAGTGGAGCGAGTATCATCTCCGTTAAATAAGTCTCTGAAGGGAAGATTTGGTTTCAAGAAAGCAGGCGTCTCTTACCTAAGATTTTCGAAAATTCTATTAGGCTGTGACGCTAATCATGCACAGCATGTTTGGTTACAGGAAAGCAGGCGTCTCGTACCTAAGAAGTTTGATAATTCTATCAGGATATGACGCTAATCATGAACAGCGTATTTGAAGCAAGCGTTCGTACCTACGATTTTCGAAAATTCTATTAGGCTGTGGCGCTATTTATGAACAGCTTGTTTGGTTTCAGGAAAGCAGGCATCTCGTGCCTAAGACTTTCCAAAACTCTGTTAGACTATGACGCTGATTCATTATGTCATGATACATAGTACAGTCCATGCCTCGAAAGTGTCTATCAGACAACGAATTATGAGTCTCTTTTTTGAAACACTTTGCAGAACTACAATAAATAAAGCCATGCACCTCATCATTAACCATTGAATAGGTAGCTGGGTTTTGAAACTTAAATTTCACAACTTATTTGAATGGTTTTACAAATGATACACTTTATGTCCGTTCGGTATGAGTTAATGAATTTTCTACCAAGTTCACAATATGTACACTTTCTCGCCTTTTGGTTTGCATCTTGTGTGGGGATGTCGTCATCCAAAAACAGACTCCACAAATAAAGTTCTATTAGTTCTTCATAATAAAAAAAACAAAATAAACTAAAAGAAGCTATAAATCATGATTGGATGCATCAAGTCTCATAAAAAGAGTGAAATGCTATGGCAATTTCAGTTCAATCATAAAAAACGAATTTAAATGAATTTTTAAAACTTCTGTAATATCGACATGTCATTTTAAATGCTGGTTTTCCCTCTGTAATTGTTATTGAGTAGAGAGATTCTAAATATAGTTGCTAATATCTTACGCCGGACATGTGTATTTTATGATTATACATAGATGACACGATTCGTTTTAAACACAACCTACTTGGCATTGAATACTAGCGATAAAACTTGTATATATATGTATTTTTAGTTTCATCAACACCATGAGATTAAAAACAAAAAAAATATGTAAATACTTGTTTCTGTTGAACGGGGTATGGTTATTAGAAACTTGGTTGGTTCTCCTAAGATGACGAGGAGGCGAGAGAATTTTCGATGTAAAGAATCCATAAAAATTAATATCAAGAGATTTCTTTACGGGAATTGTACCTATTTTATCAGTTTTTCTTTAAAACGTGGGCCGGGGAAAAGAAAACAAACACATTTTGGAAAGTCCAGCTGATTAGAGTACGTAAAAGGAATTTTTGCGATAATCAAACAAATGCTCGGCAGCAGTAGCAGACTGGGTGTACTTGCATGTTCCTTACTTGGAGCGATATTTTGGCTGTCCTATCGGTTCAGTTTCGTAGGTCTTTTGAGCTTGAGAACTTCATATTTGTCGTTTTGAACACTGTCATCCAAACGAGCTCACAGAAAACGTTCCAACCAATATCTTCTGGATTCTGTTGTAAAGACGAAAAGACCCCTGTGTTGTAGAGTCATGTATTCTAATTAAATTATCCTCCTTATAGGATTCCCTTATATTGATTGTGCGTCAATATTCGTCACTAATTTCTTAACCGTTCCTTATACACAGTATGTATGTAAGGACTTTTCTCTTGCATCGACGTACATACATATGTATATCATTTCCGTAGCGCTAAAGTTGAATCCTCTAAGTAGATAGGTAACGATTTCGTACGATACTAATAAGTAGGCTAATAAATTGAAACTCCATTAGTCTCACAGTGTGTGGTTTCGCTTAGTTCTGTAGGATGGGGGGCTACTCGGCTACTCGCTGACACGCTCTTGGTATGGGGGAATCAGTCTAGTTGTTATCACCGTTCTTTATTAAGTCTATTAATTTCGTGTCCAATACATAAAGTAGCAAATGATGACTTTCATTTAGTGTTTGTTTTCCATGAAAATTAGTAAAGTCATTTTAAGTTAATACATATTGTCAGCAAGAGATTGCATTAATCAATCCGCAGGGGTTGCCTCATACTCTTATTGTTATTTGATTAAGGAGATTTGTTTTTAACTATTAGTTTGGTCTTGACAAACTGAGAAGGATTTAGTGATCTATTCTTCTAGAAAAGCATTACCTTCCCAGGGACATTTTTTCGATTTCTATAGTCTCTTGTGAGACCGTATTTTACTCCTACTTTTCAATCCTAGACTCGTGTGAGACTGTATTTTACTATTTTACTACTACTTTTCAATCCTCGACTAAATGTTCGACTAAGTCATGTTAAAAAGCTGCCTCGCATGCCAACCTGTGGTTCCATCTACTCGTTCGTTAAAAAATAAGAAAAAAACCAACCAAATTATCATCAATCTAATGGCTAGTGTAGCTCTTAAATCCTACACCCACCATCACTATCCCTATTAACTTGTTAAAGCCCTATTTAGCATGACCTAGAAGGGGGAAGAGAAAGAAAAAAAAAAAAAACACACACAAGCTGTGGGGGCGGTAAAGGTTCATGATGAACTACCATTGAATTCCAAAAGATGTACAAAACATAATAAAAAGAGAAAATCCTTGGCACCACAATGTCGGGCGCCTTAGGAACGGTAATACATAATCTTTTTATGTGGCGCCAAGTGACTATCACCTCGACTGAGAGGGAAAAAAAAGAAGAGATTCTAAGCATTGTGTAGGTGTCCTTGATATCATCATCATCACTCGAATTGTGCATCCTTCCAGTGTGTGAGTAAAGCTTTTCCTATACATATGTCCGCATAACAGTTTCCTTTCTCTGTTTGATCGTTTCCAGTTAACAGTAGACTTCCCCAGTTAGACGAAAATATCCCTATTAACGAAAGACGAGAGGACTTTTTGGTTTTTTTTCGAAATCAGCGCATGCTCTCTCAAGAAATGGTTTTATCGAAACTACCCCTAATTTTTATACCAATCAGTTTGCTCGCCCTTTTTTTTTCCTTGCAATGCCATAGTAGCATAGAGGGCAACCACCCCTCTGAGAAAATTCTACTTTGCGCAGCATCCGGCTTGTACCAGCCCGACAGTGGATTTCAGCGACTAAGCATTCAGTTGTTCCTCGAAGTTCGTTAAGCGTGGTTGTCCTTAAAAAATAGGAAAAAGAAATCACATAAAAGAAAAGTGAATCAATTGAAAAAGTGAGTGTCTACCGAAGCTAAAAGGATGTGTCTGTAGCAAAGGAAAAAATACAAAAAAAAAAGTAATAACGTGGTGAATAAAAGGCATTTTTGGATATTCGATATGGCCAGCTCCCTTCTCCATCCATATCGTGTTCGGCTCCCTCATTGTTTGTTTACCAAAAGGTTTTTTTTTCCTCCCGATTCCATTCTTCTGCATTCAAACAGCTTTTAAGATCTCAAATTTACTTGCGATATCGATTGGCTTTGCCACTGTTTTTTTTTTTTTTTTTTTTTGTATTTAAAGATGGAAAGGAAAAAAAAAATCAATTAGGGAGTAACATCAGCCTATTGTATGTGCATTTGTGTCTGATTTGAGATGAGTGATACCCAGCCACTTACCTACTGAACGACGATAGTGTGTACCTAAAGTCTAAGGGTGGTGTGTGGTGGTAGAATCTTTCTCTCTATTGACAGAGGGCATTATAAGGAAAAAAAAAAAACATAAAATAGAAACCGTGAAGGGTGGGTTTCCATGGGTTTCCATGAGCTCCTTCGTGTATGCGTAAAGATATCAATCCAAACTAAAATTTTTAGCTTTAGGACTTCTGTATTGTATTCTGTGAATTTTCTTAAAAAAAAATTAATTGATTTTGTATTTTTTTTCTTGTATATTGCAGTGCCTTTCAGATATATAAACAATGTCGACGCTGTCTTTACGCATAAGTCTAGAAGGTGGCCGCGTAACAAAGACCATACAATTCCAGCCGAATACGACAGTATTTGATGCATGCAAAATAATCCGAGATAAATTTGCCGAAGCTGTACAGGGACAGCGTAAGTACAAAACAATTATTTAGACATTGTGCGTTGAAAGTCCGGTTTAGTGTTGAATTTTATTTTTTCGATAAAGATATGAGCTCCCATCTGAACGAGTGCTTTGAATTATTTAGTTATCTGAGTAGGAAGTAAGCAAACCTCAAGAAGACTCTGCAAGTCAGAGGTTTAGAATGTGATTCACCAGCTGAGCAAAGCCTTGCAACTTTGAAAACACTCTTAGCAGTAAGAACTTCGATAAATGAGTGAAAAAATTATATATCTTAAATAAGTTTCTCATATGTACTTCGTATTTTAAGTCGAATCCTAATTGGCAAATTTGTTCGGATACCTTGTGGTATCAGCTCAGTCCACTTGCTGATAACCCAGTGTACTAGTACATAGTCAGAGAATCTGTAATTGCAATCATTTGGTTCAAGGTACTGTAATTTTACTTCATGGTACGAAATTCTTGAACGTTTTATTTGGTTGTTTATCAAATTAGCATCGCTGAATAGTGCTTGGAGATCATTTACAACTTAAAATGCAGGTTTCATCCTCGAATATGATCAATCTATCGAATGTGGTGTCAGAAGTACTTTCTATCTTTCTCTAACTTCGTGAAATTCGGTCCAAAAGTTGTTTGCAAATACTCCTTGATACCGCATTGTCTTCGTATAACTAGAAAATAAGTCTCAACTAGTTTTATGTAAAATAAACATCCGACACACTCTGGAGAGAAATAAAGAAAGCATGTTGTGTAGGGGAATGGGAATCTTTAGAGTGCAATATATCTTTGAAGGGCACAGTCTTCTAGCTTGTCTAGAAATGTTCTAAAATCCTACTCGGTAGAACATAGTTGAAATTGCTGTATCCCCTTGTGAGTCCGAGGGCCTCTACAATGCCTACTCGCTATCATGTGCAATTTCTGGAAATATGTCTCAGCTCTCCGCAACAACGAACTCGATTACTAACCAAAAACTTAGCTTCTAAAAATGTTCGTATGAAGAACTAAACCAAACATCGAAGTAGTAGTATAGCACAATAGTGGTTTCTGTTCCACGAAAGCGATTATTGTTATTTATAAAATCAGAACACAACCTGTGGAGGTGGTTTTTTGAAAACCACTGCAACAAATCAATATGGTCGTGTGATTGCTTCTCATCTAACTCTCTATGAAATCCATAAATGATGGATGCTTTCCTCCTTTCCACCTTTTATAACTGACAACTGTCATTGGTTGTATCAGCATACCGGATGATTTATTGCATCCACCTATAGAACACACATCCATATGTAGTTTAAGCATTCGCACGTTGCATTAACCATCTTTAATTTAACCATAAACCGGACTTTATCGACCCACATATCTGTTTTACATTCTCTCTCTTCCTTACATAACGATTTCAATTTTAAATTATTCTCACAGCAAGTGAATATGGATTATTTTTGTCTGACGAACAAAACCAACAGGGTGTGTGGTTGGAAGCTGGACGCACCCTTGGTTATTACATCTTGCATAACTTAGATGTATTGGAATATCGCCGTAAATTGCGAACCCTACGAGTTCGGATGTTAGATGGTGCGGTTAAGACTATTTTAGTGGATGACTCTCAGCCCGTATCACAGTTAATGGTTGTTATTTGTACGAAAATTGGTATTACCAACCATGAGGAATACGGCCTGGTGCGGGAAGAGTCTGAATCACAAAATGAGAATCTACCAGATAATAAATTCGGAACGTTAACGTTGAAGAGGAAATTCGCCGAAAAGGATCGCGATGCTAAGATGGAGAGTTTACGTAAAAAACTCAAAACAGATGATGAAAGTAAGTGTTCCCTTAGCATATTGTGTTCCTGGGTTTGGGTTCTAGTTTGATTTCTTTTTAGTCAATTGGGTTGATGTTGGAAAAACTCTTCGCGAACAAGGCATCGATGAATCCGAAACAGTTTTACTCAGGCGAAAGTTCTTCTTCTCCGATCAGAATATCGATTCGAGGGATCCAGTGCAATTGAATCTATTGTATGTGCAGGCACGAGATGCCATTCTGGACGGTACACATCCAGTTACACAAGATAAGGGTGAGGAAAGAACTATGTTTTTTTCTCTGTTTTTGTTATATTTTGTTTTTTATCTCTTAGCTTGTGAATTTGCCGGTATTCAAGTTCATATCCAGTTTGGGCCGCACAATGAATCGAAGCATAAGCCAGGATTCTTGGAGTAAGTAGTCTTTTTGTTTCTTTAAGCATATTGTGTTTCATTTACATTTCTACCGACACCAGTTGATCTCATTGTAATGAACAAATATGGTTTTGTTTCCTGTAGTTTAAAGGATTTCCTACCACAGTCATATGTCCGTGTGAAGGGTATCGAGAAAAAAGTGTTCGCCGAACATCGCAATCATGTGGACCTGTCCGAAATCGATGCCAAAGTTCTGTACACGAAAACTGCACGCGAATTGCCCACATATGGTGTCACATTTTTCTTGGTTAAAGAAAAGATGAACGGCAAGAATAAGCTTGTGCCACGTTTGTTGGGCGTCACCAAGGATTCTGTACTACGTTTGGATGAGAGGACAAAAGAGATTTTGGTTACCTGGCCATTGACCACCGTACGAAGATGGGGCGCTTCGCCCAATACCTTCACTCTTGATTTTGGTGATTACGCCAATCAGTATTACTCTGTGCAAACAACTGAAGCCGAACAGATAGTTCAACTGATCGCTGGCTACATCGATATCATACTGAAGAAGAAACAGACTAAAGATCATTTCGGTATTGAAGGTGACGAAGGATCTACTATGGTTGAGGAATCAGTTGCTCCTTCAAAGTATGTTTGAAATTGGTTTTCTCTTTTTTTTTCATCATTTAATGAAAGCATAAATCATGTATCGTTGCAGGGCAACATTCCTACAGCATGAGACTAGTAGAGTAGGAAAGATCAATACCGAGTCGGTGGCTCAGCCGGGCGTTATGCGAGCATACGATGGTATGTATGGCTTCACTGTCAAACTCTAATTTGTTTGTAAATATCGAAATCGCTTTTTTGTTTTTCTGTTTACTTGTTGTTTTGTTGGTTTTTTGTTTTGCTTTAATTATCTTATTTGTTTCTTTATTCTTTGTTTTTATTTTTATTTTTTGTTTATCTCTTGATTGATATCTTCTTCACCGTAAACCGCAGGCGAAAAGCCATATACACAAGGTGAAATGCAACCCGTACAATATGGTGCATTAGTTGGGCAAGTAAATGTTGCTCATCAGCCTCCAACGGTGAGTTTAATTCTATTATTTTTCTATAAATTTTAAGTAATTTGTTTATAATCAGTGTCGGTGGAAACAAAAACAGAAATGATACAGCGACGCAAGATGGCATTTGATTTATAGAATTCAAAATTGTTGCACTGAGCAATTTATAAATATTAACACTGCAAGTTGTATGCTTTGTTCATCTTAGTTTGTAAATTTTTAAAAAAAATTCCCTCCAAAGCTACTGCTACTGTCGATGTAATGAAACACGAACTTGTTTGCAGTTCTTCTCAGCCAAATAGCCTTCAATTTTACACATCAAGTTAAGTAGGCGTAGAATTCTCATTTCATTTCTGCACTACATCATGGCAATTTGGTTTAAAAATCATTTAAAATAGAAGAACAGTCTTCACCTGATGTGAATGAATCGTTTTCATTGCATTTTTTCATTATCTCCATAAAGGAAACGTTTATTGTATTATTTATTGAGATCGGCATCTACATATACATACTTCCATCGACACTGAAACTCAACGCAACTCCATTTCAGCACAGTATTTCAGTATTTCGCCACCTTAAAGTAGTTGTTTGCATTCTTTAGAAATTTATTTGCAATATAAGAAGCACATGTTTGCGCGCACACACACTTTTGGAATACAAATTTTCAAAACAAATTAAATTCAGCGGTAAAAACAATTAATTATTTTCTCTATTTATTTATTGCTGCTGGCCTTGTCGGTCTAATAATTATTCTAAAGTACGTTGACAAGACGGTATACGTTTGGAATATATTGAACCCTTTAACGACCAGATTGTTGATTACATATTCGTTTTCATTTCCCTTAGTTTCTTTCTTTGGTTATTTGTATATGTTTTTACAAACTATTGGTCTTTTAAGGGTTTTCGTTGGCACATTCGCTGGACACTTTTTTAAATGATATTCTCTGAATGCTTACAGACAAAAGAAATCCGTGTCAGCTCGGTGAATTTAACAGAACCACAAAGGGCTCTATTGAGCTATATCAGTGCCGGTCAAGACATTCTACTAAGAGCTGACGAAGAGCTCAAAACAAAGGTGATTACACAGAATTACATTTGATTTTTGTTTCAGTCTGATTTAGATGTATTTGCAGGCCTCTATCCAAGAATTGGGTACAGATAAGCGTTCAATCGAATGGCGTGAGAATACGTTGGACACATCTAAACAAGCCGTAACTAGTCATGTGGCTACAATGAGCGCTGCCACAGCGCAAATCATTACAGCAACGCATCCAGATGAAGTTGACACCGACCAGATATCAGCGTCTGTATCGCAAATTGCACAGACAATACCGGAGGTGACAAAAGAGGTTCGTTTGATAGCGGCTCTGATGGAAGATGATGGCAGTGGTGATCGCTTGTTGGAGGCCACACGTAACTTGTGCAGTGCATTCAGTGATCTACTGAAGGCTGCTGAACCTGAGAATAGGGAATCGTCACAGAATTTGATAAATGCCGCGAGTCGAGTGGGAGAGGCCACATCTCATGTGTTGAGTACTATTGAGGAGGAGCCTCCTGAAGATACGGAGCTGCATGATATGCTTTTGTCTTTGGCTAAAGCTGTTGCCAATACTACCGCTGCTCTTGTTATGCGTGCGAGATCAATTGCTTCGGATTGTAAGGATCAGGAAACCTGTAATAAGGTCATTGGAGCGGCGAGTCAATGCGCGCTGGCCACAAGCCAGTTGGTTGCATGCACCAAAGTAATCGCTCCGACATTGCACAATGCTGATTGTAGAGAACAGATTGAATTGGCGGCTAGGAATGTAGCTAAAGCGGTGAATAATTTGTGCGAAGTTTGCTCGGAAGCGACGGATGATCAGAAGTTGAAAGGAGATCTTCTCAATGCCGCTAGGGATGTCTCACGTAGTCTAACCGATTTGTTGGACCATGTGAAGTTGAGTGGTCGTGAGCATGCTACCCGACTGTCGCAGGAGATGACACCCGTGGAGAGTGTCATAATTGGAACGGATATTCTAGTGTCGTCCACTGATCCACAGGAGATGGTTCGCCATGCTAAGGTATTGGGTCAAGCGACGGCTCAGTTGATTCAGAGTATCAAGGGCGAGGCAGAGCAACAAGAGGATTCGGAAATACAAAGACGTTTGTTGTCCGCCGCTAAGCAATTGGCTGATGCCACTGCTAAGTTAGTGGAAGCTGCTCGTATGTGCGCGGTAAATCCTCATGATTCTGATAATCAAGAGAATTTGAGAAGAGCTGCCGAAGAACTGCGAGAGATAACTACAACTAAGGCCAATACTCCAGCTATGAAGAGGGGTCTGATCAATCGGTTAGACTATTGCTCGAAGCAAGCTGCTACAGCGGCAACTCAGTGTATCTCTGCGGCGCAGAATGCCGTACAACATAGTGATGATCAGCAGACTAAACAGTCATTGTTGCAGGATTGTAAGCGGGCGGCGGATACTATTCCAAGGTTGGTAACATCAGTAAAGACGACCAGGACAAATCCGGATGACGCCAATGCCCAATTGAATTTGATCGAAGCCGCGGAGCAGTTTATCGAGCCCGCTATACAGTTGTCCAGTTCAGCTCGCGCCTTACAGCCGACAGTGAATGATATAGCTTCTGCCCAACAGCTATCAAAAAGCGCCTTGTATTTGGGTCAAACTGTGCACGAGTTGAATTCAGCAGCACAGAGAGCACGAGAAGCTTGTGGCGGTCAAGAGCTTGAGTCAGCACTGGAAGCAGTAAAGAATCTGCAAAATGTTTTGCATGATACACGACATGCTGCTGAGACAGGTTCACTTCGTTCATTGCCAGGCGAGACAGTGGAAAATACGGCACAACAGCTTAGCAAATCTGCAAAGAATGTTGGAATCGCTCTAAGTCAGCTGTTGTCAGCGGTTTCACACGGCCAGGGCATTTATGCCGGTGCTGCTGGGCGCGATACTGCCCTCGCTTTGGGTGATTTCACCAAGAGTGTCCATGGAGTTGCAGCCACGACGAATAATCCAACGGTAATCGAGTCAGCAGAAGAGGTGATCGTCAATTCAGTTCATCTTATCGAAGAGGCGCAGAAAACGCTACAAAATATTGGTGAGCCAGGTGCTTTAACTCAAGCGGGACGGGATGTTACGGAATCGCTCTCAAAGACATTGGATTGCATTCCCGGCCAGAGGGAGGTTGACAACGCTCTAAGAAATGTTAGCGAATTGAGTGAGATTCTCTCGATAAACGAATATCCACCGTCGAATCGCAACTACAATCAACTTCAGACGGAGATAAAGCATATTGCCGAAGCGCTGAGTTCATCGGGTGGTCACATCGTGCACTCGTATGCTAGTCCAGCACAATTGGCCAGTTCAAGTCAAGCGTTTGCAAATAACTACAAGGATCTTTTGACTGTGGCAATGGAGATGGCGGGACAGACAAAGGATGACGTTGTTCGGTCGCAAATGATTGATTGTTTGCGTCACGTGTCCACACAGTCGTGCTCACTGCTGTCCACTGCGAAGGTAATTGCTGCTGATCCGGATCAACCCAACTCGAAGAATTTACTGAATGCAGCTGCTAGGAGTGTTAATGAGAGCATTAATCAACTAGTGGATGCCAGTGTGTCCTCGGCTCCGGGACAAAAGGAGTGCGACAACGCTATGCGGAACATTGAGTCTCTAAGGGTTCTTTTGGAATACCCCCACGAGCCTATTACCGATCAGGGATACTTTGAGTGTGTCGAGACAGCGACTGGTAAGTCAAGAAACCTTGGCTATGCCATTTCTGAAATGATCAACAACGCCAAGCAGTCGCAGCATGTAGAGTTTGGAGAGTCGGTCAACAATGTATCGGACTCAATTAATGGTCTAATTGAGTCGTCTGCACAAGCTGCGTACCTCATTGGCGTGTCTCATCCTAGCAGTGTTGCTGGACGGCCTGGAATCATCGATCAGGCTCAGTTGAACTGGGCATACCAGGGTATCGTTCAGTTCTGCGACGTTGTCAGTAGTCCCAAATCGACGAAGCAACAAAAAATAGCTGCTTTAACTTCAGTAGCCAAGCATACAAGTTATTTGTGTTCCATTTGCCGTCAGGCGAGCATGAATACCAACAATCCTGTTGCAAAGAATGAGTTCATTGTGGGAGCCAAACACGTAGCGGGCGCAACATCAAATTTGGTGGAGGAAGTCAAGGGAATCGAAGACGATCATTCGGTGCCATCACGACAACGTTTCGTCGAACCTTTGTTGGATGCGGTGAAGGCAGTTCGCCAGTATGCTTCCAATCCTGAATTTGTGCCAATTCCAGCAAAGATCTCTGCTGAGGGCCGCAAGGCTCAAGAACCGGTTTTAAATGCAGGACGTGGAGTAATCGATGGTGTTATCGAAATGGTCAAGGCGGCCAAGTCATTGGCCCTATCTCCAGACGATCCACCAGTATGGCAACAGCTCTCGATGCACAGCACTCCAGTGTCGGAAAGTGTTAAGCGTCTTGTGGACAACATTCGAGAGAAGGCACCAGGTCAGGCGCAGTGTGATCAAGTGCTACATACTCTTGGCACTTGTACACGTGAACTAGACAGTTGTGGATTGGCCGTGAATGCGCAGGGATTAGGTCAAAGAAGAGATAACAACTTGCAGGGCTTTAGCAGTCAAACACTAAATGCTGCTGCCGAATTACGCGACAAATTGGAACCAATTCGAATGGCTGGCAAGAATAACGCCGAGAAACTGGGACATGCAGTTGGAGAAATATCTCGTTATGTCGTGCCAATGGTAAATGGCGCGATTGGAGCTTGTACGCACATAGTTCACTCGAGCCAACAAATGAGTTTGATTAACCAAACCAAATCTGTGGTTGAAAGTGCCACTCAGCTCGTGCAAGCTGCTAAGGAGTCTGCCGGAAATCCAAGAGCCACACACGCCCATCCTCGTCTGGATGAATCGATTGAAAATACACAAGAAGCTATCCTAGAACTTACACAGACTGTGGAGAAAATTTCCGCTGAGAGTGGTGTTGTTACTGGACTCATGGAGCAAGTCAATCGTGCCATTACTCGTCTCACTGATAAGAGACAGAGTTTGTTGAACGCTTCTTTCAGCGACAGTTTTGTAGACTACCAGACAAGAATGGTCCAGAGTGCCAAGGAGATTGCTCGTTTAGCCAACGAAATGAATGCAAAGGCTGGTTTTGATCCAAGCAAACTTCCGCCACTAGGTGTCGATATGGCTCAGCACTATACACAGATAACCCAAGACTCCGTCGGTGCTTCGACAACAACCACTTCGCCCGAAATCGCAATGCGTATTCGATCAACAGTCATCGATTTGGGTCGTTCAGTAAGCCAAATCATTCAATCCACTGCCGGGGTGCGTCCCAACGATCCGTCCGGACAAAGCGACATATCTCGCAATGCACGCGAAGTATCGGAGAAAGTAGCTCAAGTTTTAGCTGCCTTGCAAGCAGGCTCACGCGGTACACAAGCTTGTATAAATGCTGCACACACTGTCTCGGGAATAATAGGAGATCTGGATACAACAATTATGTTCGCCACTGCGGGTACCCTTCAATCTGATGGAGATGGCGCATTCGCTGATCATCGTGAACATATTTTACAAACTGCCAAGGCTCTGGTTGAAGACACCAAAGTACTAGTGGCTGGTGCAGCTGGCACTCAGGATCAGTTAGCTACCGCCGCTCAGAATGCTGTTACCACTATTTGTAGGCGAATTCTACTAACTAAATTGTATTTTTTTAATAACTTGTTTTTTTTTAGTACAATTAGCGGAAACAGTAAAGCGTGGCGCGTGCTCTCTAGGAGCACAACAACCCGATTCACAGGTAATGGTTATTAATGCTGTTAAAGATGTGGCATCAGCTTTAGGTGATCTGATTAATGCAACGAAATTGGCCTCAGGCAAGCCAATCCATGATCCAACCATGGAGGGACTAAAAGAAAGCGCTAAGGTAAGTGATGTTTTGGTTTTTATCGTTTAGTGATCTCATTCCATTTAATCATTGGAGTATCAGTTAAAATCGCTTATTCTTACCAATTAATTCATACATAGATGTTGTTTAACGAAGAAAAATCATATAACAAACAGATGATTATAATTATTTATTGGTAATTGGCTTTTAACAAGTCTGTAACAAGTGCATTTGTTTTATGAAGCAATGCAACTTATCAGTCGACAGTTGGCTAATTTTCAATCACAAAAGTACACCTAAGACAAGGTCTAACAAACTCTGTTGATTGTCAACGAATGCACCTGTTACAGACAAGACAATTTGTTGACAAAATCATTAATTGTAAAATTGCTTCCTTAACATTCTCCTTCGAGATGAAGGAGAAACACCAACTTGAAGTCAACCTGTATACGATAACAATGCATATACGGGAAGCTTCGTTTTTATTCTATTCATCGTGTTGTTTGTATATAAACACACTTTTCTATTAAATAACTTATTTATATATAACTTGTAATGGATATGGCACTTAAAAGCATATGCGCTACTTAGACAGCTGCAATGGATGGTATCCACATCCGAATTTAACGATGTTCACATTCCACACTTATAATACCGCTAAACAATTACACAAACTACTAAAAACATAAATTCTCTAGCCTTAAACGTATACAATTGTAAACTCAAAAGCCACTATTATTGCTCGCCTATTGTTAATAAGATGCATCCCTGGAAAAATTGCTCGCTATCGATGTTGTAATCACTACTCTAGTAATTCCTACTCTAGTGTAGAAATGAAATGCGTACACGATATACATACCTTTAACCTTTAAAATAACGAGGAGGACAAAACCTTTACCATACTGTTTAATACTAAAGATTGCACATTACCGCATCCCTGGTGTCGCTTGCTGTCCTATACTCTAAGCCTTACTCTCTTTTTTTTCTCTGTCTTTCTCTTTGTCTATCGAACCGAACTCCAAAGATGTCCTACTGTTTTTTTTTTTGGATACTATACTTATCGCTGCACTAAAGTAAAAAACAAAAAATGTATATTGTTCTCTTGTTTTCCTTTCAAACAGATGCTTAGGGATGTGTGCCTCTCTGGCACTAACAGTAGCAAGCGTGCATCAATGGATAAATGAGCTCTTAATTATAAGAAACCAAAATTTACAATAATAAATAAATTGGCTAATATTTTTTTGCAACTCAACTATGCGCGTATAATAAACAACTTATATATATATATATTTAAACAAAAAATCTATTTCTTGAGTTACACATATATAATAGTACTAAGTTGTGTTTAAGCTTGTAACACGTTGCATTTGTAAGGGGAGTAGGTGATCTATTTGTTCGGCTTGCATTTGAGTATATCAGTTTTGTTTCCATCACTCTTTCTCTTAGATTTGCATTTCCCACACTTTCATTGGTAGTTTTATAGTAGCATGGAGTTTATTTGTTGCAAAAGTAGATCGGTAAGAATGGAATTCACTCACAATATTGTAATTAAACTTGCAAATCCTGAAAGGTCTCAAACGAGCTGGTACGTTCATCATTTTTATAATTTCAGACATTTGAAATTATTATAAGTGGTTGCACCGTCAAACAGGCCTTTCTTTCTTTCCGAGAACTGCTTCCTAGAATAAATGTGGCTTTCTAATATTACAGAGGTGAATTTGGCACCCTTTTTGAGAGGCTATGGCTATTTCCTAGAATGTAGACCCTCTCCTAAGTTGTAAGAAGAACAGGGCCTGAGTTCAGCTTGTGTTCAAACACTTCAGAGCTCTGAATCTGTCCTTTTTTTCTTCCACATAGAGCATGATCAGAGCGCAATTTTTGAGCTGAAAATGAAAATAAAATATCTTTCACAATCCTACCTTTTTTGGACAAACATGCGAGAGTATAGCTAACATGAAAAAGCTTCTCCCTTCGAAAACGCATAGCATAAATGTCCAAAGTCCCATGGATGACATATGAACGGATTTGAGTCAATGAAACCAACACAAATTTAGTCTCCTTCCAAATAGGCTCCATTTGAAGGGCTACATCTTTTCCAACAAACATCCATACATTTTGTATGGGCATATTCCGGGATCGCCTTCAGTTCTCTCAGCGAATTTTCTTTAATCTCCTCAATCGACTCAAAATGGGTCCCACGAAGTGGTAATTTGAGTTACGGAAAATACGATGCTTGTTCGATCGATATTGGTAGTGTTTTTGGTTAACAAGTTGCAGATGAAAATTTAGTTCTTTTGCACCAAGCCGTGCTGCGACGCGTCTCAAACACAAAACATCACCTAAATGGTGCCGAACTGATTCGTGAGAGATGGATAGTTCTTGTGAAACCTTTCTCAAACTATTATGACGAGTTTCGAGCACCATTTTCTTCAGTGAGTGCTGTACCAGGTTTTCACAGGTCTCTTTGAATGCATTATACCACTTAAATGCTCTTGTTCTCCATTTCAACGCTTCCGTAAAAGAAATTCCGTTCGCAACGCAAAATATCAAACAAAATCTGCGTATAAATCGTTGAGAGTACTTGGGGTTAACTAATGCTTTTGGCCGAGTAAAACTGAGCACGGAATGCTCAGCCGAAAACAATCAAAATGGCGTTCCAGGCTCTGCTGTTAAGTGGGATATATGAGAGCTTATTTCTCAATAGTGTTTGATAAATAAATCATGTATGCTCAGTTCGATGTGATTAGGCTACCAAGTACTCGATCGGTCTTCCCTTTTCTTCTGTTTCAGGAGGGAGATTGGATTTGAAACACATTTTAGGAAATCACGGCCAACTTTGGTTCCTTTTACTAATGATTCACCACTTACTTACAGAATTGGCGATTGCACTTAGTTTCACTCGAGCTGTGTTGTATTACAGTAGAACACACAAATATATAACAACTATGTACAGTCTCTTGCTAGTACTCTGGAGATCAGATTGTGGGAAATGCTTTTCTTATAGAATTCAAATTCAAATTCAAACCCTGCACCGAACAGCACCTGCTTCTCAGAGTAATAAGCAAATATCCATATCTACATATATATATATTGTAAACATTATTTTCATTCATTATAAATAAACCTTCAGTATTTCATATTTACATTCATTCACTTGCAAGTGCCATAACCAGTTTCTTTTCCAATTAAATTAACGAGAAAAATGTATCACTTGGAGTGAAAGCAATAAATTAAAGAAAAAAAAATATAAAAACAATAAAATACCATTAACTATAAACTTTGCTCACTTCTCTATACCATATCATCGCTCACTTTATTTTTATTTTCATTGCACTGTACCTACTCTTCAATGAACCTGAACATGTATTGCATCGTTTTATCTCAATTTCCGTAGGTAATGGTTTTAAATGTATCCTCGTTGTTGAAAACAGTAAAAGCTGTAGAGGATGAACACACCAGAGGGACACGAGCGATGGAGGCCACTGTCGAAGCCATATCACAGGAGATTCGGGTGAGTTTTTTTTTTCGAAAATCCTTCATCTTCACGAATTTTTTTTGAATGCTTTTCTTTATTAAATAGGCCATGCAAGCACCACCACCACCCGGAACACCACAATGCTCTCCCGAAGACCTCATTCGAGTGACGAAAAATGTTACACTGGCAACAGCTAAAGCAGTAGCTGCTGGTGCCTCCAATTTACAGGCAGACATAGTGTCAGCTGCAAATATGGGACGTCGTGCGATATCTGAAATGCTTATAGTTTGTCGTACGGTCGCATGGAATTGTGCTGAGACTACAGAACTTCGTCAGCGGACATTGGAGGCCGGTGCTGCTGTGGGAGAATCATACAGAGAGCTATTGAATGGAATTCTTCATAATTGTTCCGCCGATGAACGGATGCATTTGTCTAGACGAGTAGCCAAATGTGTGACTGATCTAGTGGCAATGGCACGCCTTTTGAAGGGTTCCGATTGGATTGATCCCGAGGATCCAACAGTCATAGCAGAGAATGAATTGCTGGGAGCTGCTGCATCTATCGATGCTGCTGCCAAGAAACTAGCTAGCTTAAGACCTCGTCGACAGCCAGATGTTAAGGTAAGAGCGAAAACATTGTCCTAATCTGAATAACAAATGCATTGTGATGAATGTTTTTTGCGTTTAACAAATTAATTAAGTAAAACTCTATTTTTATATGGTGATGGGTGCTCTAACAAATTAACAACGCTATGATGAATGCTTTTCATAAAGATAGTTCCAGTCAGATATGTTTGATATTCTTGGTTGTAATTAAATATTCACCCAGGAATCAAACATATTATTACTGTGATTATTAACCTTCTTCTGCTTTTCTCGCCAAACTAACTAGAATGCCTGTAACATACTTTTAACAAACATTTACATATAAATATTTCCCTAACAAGGTGCTTCTCAAAAAAAGATAATCCATTAAAGGGAATCTCTCTAATTCGACGCTGTTTGTGTGTCTATTTTGCAGTTGGAACTCGACGAGAACATGAAGTTCGATGAGATGATTTTGGAAGCGGCTAAGGGTATCATGGCAGCTTCGTCTGCTTTGGTACGAGCAGCCAATGCCGCCCAGCGAGAGCTCATCGATCAAGGTAAAGTGGCTCGTACTCCGTTGACATCGTCCGATGACGGTCAATGGTCTGAGGGTTTGATTTCGGCGGCTAGGTTAGTAGCTGCTGCCACACATAGTCTTGTAGAGGCCGCCCAGAATTTAGTTCGTGGTGTCGGTACTGAGGTTATGTTGATATCGACGGCGAAACAGGTGGCTGCATCCACTGCACAGCTGTTGATTGCTTGTAAAGTGAAATCAAATCCAAATTCAGAAGCTGGCAGGAGGTTACAGGCTGCTGGCAATGCAGTTATCAAATCAACAGACAATCTGGTGCGTGCAGCACAACAGGGTCTCGATGCAGAGGAAGAGCACACGTTGAAGATCAACACCAGTATGGTCGATGGAATGGCACAAGAAATCAATGCCAGATCGGATGTTCTTCGTATGGAGAAACAACTAGAGGAGGCGCGAACCAAGTTGATACGTATTCGACAGGCGAGGTCAAGAAAGAACAACCAGGGATTCACCACAGATGAGAGTGATTCCGAGTATCATACGGCAACATATGGTAGCTTGAGTCAAAATAATGTAAGTAGATGGAATTTTCCCTCTAATCAACTAGTAGTTCCAACTTAACCCATTGAATATAACAATTTGTTTTTTTTTATTTATTTATTAACTCGTTAACAGACACTTAATCGGTCGGGGTATACTGACACACCAACTTCTCCGAGTTATTATCAATCAGCCAAATCACAATATACTTTCCAACAAACCCCCCAACACTTCCATCATCCGGAAGCGGTATCACCCACATTTAACCAAAGTGAAAACTTCCCACCCCCACCGCCACCTCTCCAATCAGCCACAACAACCACAACTAGTAACACTACATATAGGCCTAACCCAAAGCTAACAGCTAATTCAATTCCTCGCCCCTATCCGGGAGCGAGAATTGCCTCACCAGTCAGTCCATCGCCCATTAATAGTCAATCTTTTGAAACTCTAACCTCTGCGTCGACATTGAAAAACGCCTACATCGACCAATTGCATCAAATTGCAACAAAGAAGAACTCTAACAATTTAGAAGCATGTGTAAAGGACCTGCACGATAAGACTTTCGGACAAGGTGGTATCGTTCAGATAACTGGTGCCTATAATCCTGGTCAAAACTATGAAGGTTACACCTCAAGGTGAGTTTTTACACACAAAACTTTGCATCACTTGTTAACGATGTTCCTCTGCAGGTATGAGACGAAAAAATACGAGTCAAACAGCGATGTTAAGCCCTTAGAAGTCGGCATCTCCGAAATCACTCTAAATTCCGATGGTGGTAAGCTTTCGCTTGTCGACGAAGGATCCCAACGCTTATCGTCAATAACACAACGTGTCTTGGAACGAAAAACCTTTACAACAACTACCGAATCTCGATCCGAGAAGAAAACCGAGCAACACAGTTTTAGACTAGAATAGTAACATGTTTCATTTGTTTTTTACCAATAAGCTGTTTGACGGACGTTTTATAATTAAAAAATATATATATATACCTAAAGTAATATATAAACATTTAGCTTATAACCATAAACTAATATAATATTCACCAAGTGCCAGACAACTAGCCCCCTTTTCCCCGTATCTTAACCTCCTCTACTTAGAGTATTACACGTCTAGCGTAAATCTATTCCCTTTCTTTAACTCGCCACCACAAGTGCTTTGAATTAACAACAAAATTAGATGTAAAAAGAAAAGAGATTACCAAATTCTTTCTAAATTTATTGGATTTGTTTCTAACGACTTTTTTCGTTTGCTCTATTTGTCGACGACTAGGATGTAATTGGACGCATGAAATTGATTTGCCAACAGGTTGCCAAGCATTGATGTATTTTTAAATGTTTCTCTCTTTTTTTTTTTGAATTCGTTTACAAGGAAATACTTTTTTTACTAAAGTTACAAATTTGTTTTACTAGGGGAATTAACCAAAAAAAAGCTTTCAGTGTTTTCTTTTTTTTTTAAATAATTACGAGAAATAATTTGCAATAAAGCAGACATAACATGTATTTTTTTTTAATTGTATGTACATATATAATTTATATACACATATTTTTATTTTCATTTTTTGAGAAATAAATAAAAGTTTATCTAACCAAAATTAAATGCGTTTTTTCTTTTGGAATCAAGATGATAGAGGCTCGGAAATGGGGTAAAGTATGAACCTATGACCCGTGAAAAGTCCTGAGACACGGTAGCCTTCCATCCAGGGCACGCTGCTTCCAATTGTCCAGACCAAGCGCTCTGGCATCCGCGATAGATTGGTCTTTAAAACGGAGGTTCGGTCTTCCTTGTCGTCTCGAACCTGGGGACTGTGAGTCGAAGATCCTCTTTGCTGGAGCATTATTGTCCATTCGCTCAATGTGGCCGAGCCAGTGTAGTTTTTGGACTACAGCCACATCTTCGTACAGCTTACAGAGTTCGCAGTTATATTCTATGTTCCATTCGCCTTCCTCGCATACGGGACCGAAAATTCGACGAAGAATTTTTCTTTCGAAAGTGCCCAAAAAAGCGCTCTGTTTTCCTGCTTATCATCCAGCACTCGGCCTGGAACCTGGAACCAACCCTTGCCCCGTAGTCCAACTCACTAACCATTTGAGCCACGACGGTAAAAGATTTGACAAGATTGTGGGAGTCTAGTTTTGTGGGCTATACACCATCCTTTTTCTCGCTCATTTTTTGGCTGCAAAACTTTCTGTTTCCTATATCCATTTCGAGGCTGCAGCGAAGATAGTTTGCGCCCCGAATACGCAGAAACAGAATATCTGGCTCGAGATGTGTGATTAAAAGATTTGACAAGATTGTGGTTATCTAGAATTGTGGGCTATACACCACCCTTTTTCTCACACATTTTTTGGCTGAAAAATTTTCTGTTTCCTATATCCATTTCGAGGCTGCAGCGAAGCTAGTTTGTGCCTCGAATACGCAGAAACAGAATATCTGGCTCGAGATGTGTGATTAAAAGATTTGACAAGATTGTGGTTATCTAGAATTGTGGGCTATACACCACCCATTTTCTCACACATTTTTTGGCTGAAAAATTTTCTGTTTCCTATATCCATTTTGAGGCTGCAGCGAAGATAATTTGCGCCTCGAATACACAGAAACAGAATATCTTGCTCTAGATGTGTGATTAAAAGATTTGACAAGATTGTGGTTATCTAGAATTGTGGGCTATACACCACCCTTTTTCTCACACATTTTTTGGCTGAAAAATTTTCTGTTTCCTATATCCATTTCGAGGCTGCAGCGAAGCTAGTTTGTGCCTCGAATACGCAGAAACAGAATATCTGGCTCGAGATGTGTGATTAAAAGATTTGACAAGATTGTGGTTATCTAGAATTGTGGGCTATACACCACCCTTTTTCTCACACATTTTTTGGCTGAAAAATTTTCTGTTTCCTATATCCATTTTGAGGCTGCAGCGAAGATAATTTGCGCCTCGAATACACAGAAACAGAATATCTTGCTCTAGATGTGTGATTAAAAGATTTGACAAGATTGTGGTTATCTAGAATTGTGGGCTATACACCACCCTTTTTCTCACACATTTTTCGGCTGAAAAATTTTCTGTTTCCTATTTCCATTTCGAAGCTGCAGCGAAGCTAGTTTGCGCCTCGAATACACAAAAACAGAGGATCTGGCTCGAGATGTGTGATTAAAAGATTTGACAAGATTGTGGTTATCTAGAATTGTGGGCTATACACCACCCTTTTTCTCACACATTTTTTGGCTGAAAAATTTTCTGTTTCCTATATCCATTTTGAGGCTGCAGCGAAGATAATTTGCGCCTCGAATACACAGAAACAGAATATCTTGCTCTAGATGTGTGATTAAAAGATTTGACAAGATTGTGGTTATCTAGAATTGTGGGCTATACACCACCCTTTTTCTCACACATTTTTTGGCTGAAAAATTTTCTGTTTCCTATTTCCATTTCGAGGCTGCAGCGAAGCTAGTTTGCGCCTCGAATACACAAAAACAGAATATCTGGCTCGAGATGTGTGATTAAAAGATTTGACAAGATTGTGGTTATCTAGAATTGTGGGCTATACACCACCCTTTTTCTCACAAATTTTTTGGCTGAAAAATTTTCTGTTTCCTATTTCCATTTCGAGGCTGCAGCGAAGCTAGTTTGCGCCTCGAATACGCAGAAACAGAATATCTGGCTCGAGATGTGTGATTAAAAGATTTGACAAGATTGTGGAAGTCTAGTTCTGTGGGCTATACACCACCCTTTTTCTCACTCATTTTTTGGCTGAAAATTTTCCTGTCTCCTATATCCATTTCGAGGCTGCAGCGAAGCTAGTTTGCGCCTCGAATACGCAGAAACAGAATATCTGGCTCGAGATGTGTGATTAAAAGATTTGACAAGATTGTGGGAGTCTAGTTTCGTGGGCTATACACCACCCTTTTTCTCACCCATTTTTGGCTGAAAAATTTTCTGTTTCCTATATCCATTTCGAGGCTGCAGCGAAGCTAGTTTGCGCCTCGAATACACAGAAACAGAATATCTGGCTCGAGAAGTGCGATTTGAAGATATAACAAGATTGTGGTTATCTAGAATTGTGGGCTATAACCACCCTTTTTCTCACACATTTTTTGGCTGAAAAATTTTCTGTTTCCTATATCCATTTCGAGGCTGCAGCGAAGCTAGTTTGCGCCTCGAATACGCAGAAACAGAATATCTGGCTCGAGATGTGTGATTAAAAGATTTGACAAGATTGTGGAAGTCTAGTTTAGTGGGCTATACACCACCCTTTTTCCAACACATTTTTTGGCTGAAAAAATTTCTGTTTCCCATATCCATTTCGAGGCTTCAGCGAAGCTAGTTTGCGCCTCGAATACGCAGAAACAGAATACCTGGCTCGAGATGTGTGATTAAAAGATTTGACAAGTTTGTGGGAGTCTAGTTTAGTGGGCTATACACCACCCTTTTCCTCACACATTTTTTGGCTGAAAAATTTTCTGTTTCCTATATCCATTTCGAGGCTGCAGCGAAGATAGTTTGCGCCTCGAATACGCAGAAAAAGAATATCTGGCTCGAGATGTGTGATTAAAAGATTTGACAAGATTGTGGGAGTCTAGTTTCGTGGGCTATACACCACCCTTTTCCTCACACATTTTTTGGTTGAAAAATTTTCTGTTTCCTATATCCATTTCGAGGCTACAGCGAAGATAGTTTGCGCCTCGAATACACAGAAACAGAATATCTGGCTCGAGAAGTGCGATTTGAAGATATAACAAGATTGTGGAAGTCTAGTTTAGTGGGCTATACACCACCCTTTTTCTCACACATTTTTTGGCTGAAAAATTTTCTGTTTCCTATATCCATTTTGAGGCTGCAGCGAAGCTAGTTTGAGCCTCGAATACACAGAAACAGAATACCTGGCTTGAGATGTGTGATTAAAAGATTTGACAAGATTGTGGGAGTCTAGTTTCGTGGGCTATACACCACCCTTTTTCTCACACATTTTTGGCTGAAAAATTTTCTGTTTCCTATATCCATTTCGAGGCTGCAGCGAAGCTAGTTTGCGCCTCGAATACGCAGAAACAGAATATCTGGCTCGATAAGTGCGATTTGAAGATATAACAAGATTGTGGTTATCTAGAATTGTGGGCTATACACCACCCTTTTTCTCACACATTTTTTGGCTGAAAAATTTTCTGTTTCCTATTTCCATTTCGAGGCTGCAGCGAAGATAGTTTGCGCCTCGAATACACAGAAACAGAATATCTGGCTCTAGATGTGTGATTAAAAGATTTGACAAGATTGTGGTTATCTAGAATTGTGGGCTATACACCACCCTTTTTCTCACACATTTTTCAGCTGAAAAATTTTCTGTTTCCTATTTCCATTTCGAAGCTGCAGCGAAGCTAGTTTGCGCCTCGAATACACAAAAACAGAGGATCTGGCTCGAGATGTGTGATTAAAAGATTTGACAAGATTGTGGGAGCCCAGTTCTGTGGGCTATACACCACCCTTTTTCTCACACATTTTTTGGCTGAAAAATTTTCTGTTTCCTATTTCCATTTCGAGGCTGCAGCGAAGATAGTTTGCGCCTCGAATACACAGAAACAGAATATCTGGCTCGAGATGTGTGATTAAAAGATTTGACAAGATTGTGGTTATCTAGAATTGTGGGCTATACACCACCCTTTTTCTCACACATTTTTCGGCTGAAAAATTTTCTGTTTCCTATTTCCATTTCGAAGCTGCAGCGAAGCTAGTTTGCGCCTCGAATACACAAAAACAGAGGATCTGGCTCGAGATGTGTGATTAAAAGATTTGACAAGATTGTGGGAGTCCAGTTCTGTGGGCTATACACCACCCTTTTTCTCACACATTTTTTGGCTGAAAAATTTTCTGTTTCCTATTTCCATTTCGAGGCTGCAGCGAAGCTAGTTTGCGCCTCGAATACGCAGAAACAGAATATCTGGCTCGAGATGTGTGATTAAAAGATTTGACAAGATTGTGGTTATCTAGAATTGTGGGCTATACACCACCCTTTTTCTCACACATTTTTTGGCTGAAAAATTTTCTGTTTCCTATATCCATTTCGAGGCTGCAGCGAAGCTAGTTTGTGCCTCGAATACGCAGAAACAGAATATCTGGCTCGAGATGTGTGATTAAAAGATTTGACAAGATTGTGGGAGTCTAGTTCTGTGGGCTATACACCACCCTTTTTCTCACACATTTTTTGGCTGAAAAATTTTCTGTTTCCTATTTCCATTTCGAGGCTGCAGCGAAGCTAGTTTGCGCCTCGAATACGCAGAAACAGAATATCTGGCTCGATAAGTGCGATTTGAAGATATAACAAGATTGTGGTTATCTAGAATTGTGGGCTGTACACCACCCTTTTTCTCACACATTTTTTGGCTGAAAAATTTTCTGTTTCCTATTTCCATTTCGAGGCTGCAGCGAAGCTAGTTTGCGCCTCGAATACACAAAAACAGAATATCTGGCTCGAGATGTGTGATTAAAAGATTTGACAAGATTGTGGTTATCTAGAATTGTGGGCTATACACCACCCTTTTTCTCACAAATTTTTTGGCTGAAAAATTTTCTGTTTCCTATTTCCATTTCGAGGCTGCAGCGAAGCTAGTTTGCGCCTCGAATACGCAGAAACAGAATATCTGGCTCGAGATGTGTGATTAAAAGATTTGACAAGATTGTGGTTATCTAGAATTGTGGGCTATACACCACCCTTTTTCTCACACATTTTTTGGCTGAAAAATTTTCTGTTTCCTATTTCCATTTCGAGGCTGCAGCGAAGCTAGTTTGCGCCTCGAATACGCAGAAACAGAATATCTGGCTCGAGATGTGTGATTAAAAGATTTGACAAGATTGTGGGAGTCTAGTTCTGTGGGCTATACACCACCCTTTTTCTCACACATTTTTTGGCTGAAAAATTTTCTGTTTCCTATTTCCATTTCGAGGCTGCAGCGAAGCTAGTTTGCGCCTCGAATACGCAGAAACAGAATATCTGGCTCGATAAGTGCGATTTGAAGATATAACAAGATTGTGGTTATCTAGAATTGTGGGCTATACACCACCCTTTTTCTCACACATTTTTTGGCTGAAAAATTTTCTGTTTCCTATTTCCATTTCGAGGCTGCAGCGAAGCTAGTTTGCGCCTCGAATACGCAGAAACAGAATATCTGGCTCGAGATGTGTGATTAAAAGATTTGACAAGATTGTGGTTATCTAGAATTGTGGGCTATACACCACCCTTTTTCTCACACATTTTTTGGCTGAAAAATTTTCTGTTTCCTATATCCATTTTGAGGCTGCAGCGAAGATAATTTGCGCCTCGAATACACAGAAACAGAATATCTTGCTCTAGATGTGTGATTAAAAGATTTGACAAGATTGTGGTTATCTAGAATTGTGGGCTATACACCACCCTTTTTCTCACACATTTTTTGGCTGAAAAATTTTCTGTTTCCTATTTCCATTTCGAGGCTGCAGCGAAGCTAGTTTGCGCCTCGAATACACAAAAACAGAATATCTGGCTCGAGATGTGTGATTAAAAGATTTGACAAGATTGTGGTTATCTAGAATTGTGGGCTATACACCACCCTTTTTCTCACACATTTTTTGGCTGAAAAATTTTCTGTTTCCTATATCCATTTTGAGGCTGCAGCGAAGATAATTTGCGCCTCGAATACACAGAAACAGAATATCTTGCTCTAGATGTGTGATTAAAAGATTTGACAAGATTGTGGTTATCTAGAATTGTGGGCTATACACCACCCTTTTTCTCACACATTTTTCGGCTGAAAAATTTTCTGTTTCCTATTTCCATTTCGAAGCTGCAGCGAAGCTAGTTTGCGCCTCGAATACACAAAAACAGAGGATCTGGCTCGAGATGTGTGATTAAAAGATTTGACAAGATTGTGGGAGTCCAGTTCTGTGGGCTATACACCACCCTTTTTCTCACACATTTTTTGGCTGAAAAATTTTCTGTTTCCTATTTCCATTTCGAGGCTGCAGCGAAGCTAGTTTGCGCCTCGAATACGCAGAAACAGAATATCTGGCTCGATAAGTGCGATTTGAAGATATAACAAGATTGTGGTTATCTAGAATTGTGGGCTATACACCACCCTTTTTCTCACACATTTTTTGGCTGAAAAATTTTCTGTTTCCTATTTCCATTTCGAGGCTGCAGCGAAGCTAGTTTGCGCCTCGAATACACAAAAACAGAATATCTGGCTCGAGATGTGTGATTAAAAGATTTGACAAGATTGTGGTTATCTAGAATTGTGGGCTATACACCACCCTTTTTCTCACAAATTTTTTGGCTGAAAAATTTTCTGTTTCCTATTTCCATTTCGAGGCTGCAGCGAAGTTAGTTTGCGCCTCGAATACGCAGAAACAGAATATCTGGCTCGAGATGTGTGATTAAAAGATTTGACAAGATTGTGGTTATCTAGAATTGTGGGCTATACACCACCCTTTTTCTCACACATTTTTCGGCTGAAAAATTTTCTGTTTCCTATTTCCATTTCGAAGCTGCAGCGAAGCTAGTTTGCGCCTCGAATACACAAAAACAGAGGATCTGGCTCGAGATGTGTGATTAAAAGATTTGACAAGATTGTGGGAGTCCAGTTCTGTGGGCTATACACCACCCTTTTTCTCACACATTTTTTGGCTGAAAAATTTTCTGTTTCCTATTTCCATTTCGAGGCTGCAGCGAAGCTAGTTTGCGCCTCGAATACGCAGAAACAGAATATCTGGCTCGATAAGTGCGATTTGAAGATATAACAAGATTGTGGTTATCTAGAATTGTGGGCTATACACCACCCTTTTTCTCACACATTTTTTGGCTGAAAAATTTTCTGTTTCCTATTTCCATTTCGAGGCTGCAGCGAAGCTAGTTTGCGCCTCGAATACACAAAAACAGAATATCTGGCTCGAGATGTGTGATTAAAAGATTTGACAAGATTGTGGTTATCTAGAATTGTGGGCTATACACCACCCTTTTTCTCACAAATTTTTTGGCTGAAAAATTTTCTGTTTCCTATTTCCATTTCGAGGCTGCAGCGAAGTTAGTTTGCGCCTCGAATACGCAGAAACAGAATATCTGGCTCGAGATGTGTGATTAAAAGATTTGACAAGATTGTGGTTATCTAGAATTGTGGGCTATACACCACCCTTTTTCTCACACATTTTTTGGCTGAAAAATTTTCTGTTTCCTATATCCATTTTGAGGCTGCAGCGAAGATAATTTGCGCCTCGAATACACAGAAACAGAATATCTTGCTCTAGATGTGTGATTAAAAGATTTGACAAGATTGTGGTTATCTAGAATTGTGGGCTATACACCACCCTTTTTCTCACACATTTTTTGGCTGAAAAATTTTCTGTTTCCTATATCCATTTCGAGGCTGCAGCGAAGCTAGTTTGTGCCTCGAATACGCAGAAACAGAATATCTGGCTCGAGATGTGTGATTAAAAGATTTGACAAGATTGTGGGAGTCTAGTTCTGTGGGCTATACACCACCCTTTTTCTCACACATTTTTTGGCTGAAAAATTTTCTGTTTCCTATTTCCATTTCGAGGCTGCAGCGAAGCTAGTTTGCGCCTCGAATACGCAGAAACAGAATATCTGGCTCGATAAGTGCGATTTGAAGATATAACAAGATTGTGGTTATCTAGAATTGTGGGCTATACACCACCCTTTTTCTCACACATTTTTTGGCTGAAAAATTTTCTGTTTCCTATTTCCATTTCGAGGCTGCAGCGAAGCTAGTTTGCGCCTCGAATACACAAAAACAGAATATCTGGCTCGAGATGTGTGATTAAAAGATTTGACAAGATTGTGGTTATCTAGAATTGTGGGCTATACACCACCCTTTTTCTCACACATTTTTTGGCTGAAAAATTTTCTGTTTCCTATATCCATTTTGAGGCTGCAGCGAAGATAATTTGCGCCTCGAATACACAGAAACAGAGGATCTGGCTCGAGATGTGTGATTAAAAGATTTGACAAGATTGTGGGAGTCCAGTTCTGTGGGCTATACACCACCCTTTTTCTCACACATTTTTTGGCTGAAAAATTTTCTGTTTCCTATATCCATTTCGAGGCTGCAGCGAAGATAATTTGCGCCTCGAATACACAAAAACAGAGGATCTGGCTCGAGATGTGTGATTAAAAGATTTGACAAGATTGTGGGAGTCCAGTTCTGTGGGCTATACACCACCCTTTTTCTCACACATTTTTTGGCTGAAAAATTTTCTGTTTCCTATATCCATTTCGAGGCTGCAGCGAAGCTAGTTTGCGCCTCGAATACGCAGAAACAGAATATCTGGCTCGAGATGTGTGATTAAAAGATTTGACAAGATTGTGGTTATCTAGAATTGTGGGCTATACACCACCCTTTTTCTCACACATTTTTTGGCTGAAAAATTTTCTGTTTCCTATTTCCATTTCGAGGCTGCAGCGAAGCTAGTTTGCGCCTCGAATACACAAAAACAGAATATCTGGCTCGAGATGTGTGATTAAAAGATTTGACAAGATTGTGGTTATCTAGAATTGTGGGCTATACACCACCCTTTTTCTCACACATTTTTTGGCTGAAAAATTTTCTGTTTCCTATATCCATTTTGAGGCTGCAGCGAAGATAATTTGCGCCTCGAATACACAGAAACAGAATATCTTGCTCTAGATGTGTGATTAAAAGATTTGACAAGATTGTGGTTATCTAGAATTGTGGGCTATACACCACCCTTTTTCTCACACATTTTTTGGCTGAAAAATTTTCTGTTTCCTATATCCATTTCGAGGCTGCAGCGAAGATAATTTGCGCCTCGAATACACAGAAACAGAATATCTGGCTCGAGATGTGTGATTAAAAGATTTGACAAGATTGTGGGAGTCTAGTTCTGTGGGCTATACACCACCCTTTTTCTCACACATTTTTTGGCTGAAAAATTTTCTGTTTCCTATATCCATTTCGAGGCTGCAGCGAAGCTAGTTTGCGCCTCGAATACGCAGAAACAGAATATCTGGCTCGAGATGTGTGATTAAAAGATTTGACAAGATTGTGGTTATCTAGAATTGTGGGCTATACACCACCCTTTTTCTCACACATTTTTTGGCTGAAAAATTTTCTGTTTCCTATATCCATTTTGAGGCTGCAGCGAAGATAATTTGCGCCTCGAATACACAGAAACAGAATATCTTGCTCTAGATGTGTGATTAAAAGATTTGACAAGATTGTGGTTATCTAGAATTGTGGGCTATACACCACCCTTTTTCTCACACATTTTTTGGCTGAAAAATTTTCTGTTTCCTATATCCATTTCGAGGCTGCAGCGAAGATAATTTGCGCCTCGAATACACAGAAACAGAATATCTGGCTCGAGATGTGTGATTAAAAGATTTGACAAGATTGTGGGAGTCTAGTTCTGTGGGCTATACACCACCCTTTTTCTCACACATTTTTTGGCTGAAAAATTTTCTGTTTCCTATATCCATTTCGAGGCTGCAGCGAAGATAATTTGCGCCTCGAATACACAGAAACAGAATATCTGGCTCGAGATGTGTGATTAAAAGATTTGACAAGATTGTGGGAGTCTAGTTCTGTGGGCTATACACCACCCTTTTTCTCACACATTTTTTGGCTGAAAAATTTTCTGTTTCCTATTTCCATTTCGAGGCTGCAGCGAAGCTAGTTTGCGCCTCGAATACACAAAAACAGAATATCTGGCTCGAGATGTGTGATTAAAAGATTTGACAAGATTGTGGGAGTCCAGTTCTGTGGGCTATACACCACCCTTTTTCTCACACATTTTTTGGCTGAAAAATTTTCTGTTTCCTATATCCATTTCGAGGCTGCAGCGAAGCTAGTTTGTGCCTCGAATACGCAGAAACAGAATATCTGGCTCGAGATGTGTGATTAAAAGATTTGACAAGATTGTGGGAGTCTAGTTCTGTGGGCTATACACCACCCTTTTTCTCACACATTTTTTGGCTGAAAAATTTTCTGTTTCCTATATCCATTTCGAGGCTGCAGCGAAGCTAGTTTGCGCCTCGAATACGCAGAAACAGAATATCTGGCTCGATAAGTGCGATTTGAAGATATAACAAGTTTGTGGTTATCTAGAATTGTGGGCTATACACCACCCTTTTTCTCACACATTTTTTGGCTGAAAAATTTTCTGTTTCCTATATCCATTTCGAGGCTGCAGCGAAGCTAGTTTGCGCCTCGAATACGCAGAAACAGAATATCTGGCTCGAGATGTGTGATTAAAAGATTTGACAAGATTGTGGTTATCTAGAATTGTGGGCTATACACCACTCTTTTTCTCACACATTTTTTGGCTGAAAAATTTTCTGTTTCCTATTTCCATTTCGAGGCTGCAGCGAAGCTAGTTTGCGCCTCGAATACACAAAAACAGAATATCTGGCTCGAGATGTGTGATTAAAAGATTTGACAAGATTGTGGGAGTCCAGTTCTGTGGGCTATACACCACCCTTTTTCTCACACATTTCTTGGCTGAAAAATTTTCTGTTTCCTATTTCCATTTCGAGGCTGCAGCGAAGCTAGTTTGCGCCTCGAATACACAAAAACAGAATATCTGGCTCGAGATGTGTGATTAAAAGATTTGACAAGATTGTGGTTATCTAGAATTGTGGGCTATACACCACCCTTTTTCTCACACATTTTTTGGCTGAAAAATTTTCTGTTTCCTATTTCCATTTTGAGGCTGCAGCGAAGATAGTTTGCGCCTCGAATACACAGAAACAGAATATCTGGCTCTAGATGTGTGATTAAAAGATTTGACAAGATTGTGGTTATCTAGAATTGTGGGCTATACACCACCCTTTTTCTCACACATTTTTCGGCTGAAAAATTTTCTGTTTCCTATTTCCATTTCGAAGCTGCAGCGAAGCTAGTTTGCGCCTCGAATACACAAAAACAGAATATCTGGCTCGAGATGTGTGATTAAAAGATTTGACAAGATTGTGGGAGTCCAGTTCTGTGGGCTATACACCACCCTTTTTCTCACACATTTTTTGGCTGAAAAATTTTCTGTTTCCTATTTCCATTTCGAGGCTGCAGCGAAGTTAGTTTGCGCCTCGAATACGCAAAAACAGAATATCTGGCTCGAGATGTGTGATTAAAAGATTTGACAAGATTGTGGGAGTCTAGTTCTGTGGGCTATACACCACCCTTTTTCTCACTCATTTTTGGCTGAAAATTTTCCTGTTTCCTATATCCATTTCGAGGCTGCAGCGAAGCTAGTTTGCGCCTCGAATACACAGAAACAGAATATCTGGCTCGAGATGTGTGATTAAAAGATTTGACAAGATTGTGGTTATCTAGAATTGTGGGCACCACCCTTTTTCTCACACATTTTTTGGCTGAAAAATTTTCTGTTTCCTATATCCATTTCGAGGCTGCAGCGAAGCTAGTTTGTGCCTCGAATACGCAGAAACAGAATATCTGGCTCGAGATGTGTGATTAAAAGATTTGACAAGATTGTGGGAGTCTAGTTCTGTGGGCTATACACCACCCTTTTTCTCACACATTTTTTGGCTGAAAAATTTTCTGTTTCCTATATCCATTTCGAGGCTGCAGCGAAGCTAGTTTGTGCCTCGAATACGCAGAAACAGAATATCTGGCTCGAGATGTGTGATTAAAAGATTTGACAAGATTGTGGGAGTCCAGTTCTGTGGGCTATACACCACCCTTTTTCTCACACATTTTTTGGCTGAAAAATTTTCTGTTTCCTATTTCCATTTCGAGGCTGCAGAGAAGTTAGTTTGCGCCTCGAATACGCAAAAACAGAATATCTGGCTCGAGATGTGTGATTAAAAGATTTGACAAGATTGTGGGAGTCTAGTTCTGTGGGCTATACACCACCCTTTTTCTCACTCATTTTTGGCTGAAAATTTTCCTGTTTCCTATATCCATTTCGAGGCTGCAGCGAAGCTAGTTTGCGCCTCGAATACACAGAAACAGAATATCTGGCTCGAGATGTGTGATTAAAAGATTTGACAAGATTGTGGTTATCTAGAATTGTGGGCACCACCCTTTTTCTCACACATTTTTTGGCTGAAAAATTTTCTGTTTCCTATATCCATTTCGAGGCTGCAGCGAAGCTAGTTTGTGCCTCGAATACGCAGAAACAGAATATCTGGCTCGAGATGTGTGATTAAAAGATTTGACAAGATTGTGGGAGTCTAGTTCTGTGGGCTATACACCACCCTTTTTCTCACACATTTTTTGGCTGAAAAATTTTCTGTTTCCTATATCCATTTCGAGGCTGCAGCGAAGCTAGTTTGCGCCTCGAATACGCAGAAACAGAATATCTGGCTCGAGATGTGTGATTAAAAGATTTGACAAGATTGTGGTTATCTAGAATTGTGGGCTATACACCACCCTTTTTCTCACACATTTTTTGGCTGAAAAATTTTCTGTTTCCTATATCCATTTTGAGGCTGCAGCGAAGATAATTTGCGCCTCGAATACACAGAAACAGAATATCTTGCTCTAGATGTGTGATTAAAAGATTTGACAAGATTGTGGTTATCTAGAATTGTGGGCTATACACCACCCTTTTTCTCACACATTTTTTGGCTGAAAAATTTTCTGTTTCCTATATCCATTTCGAGGCTGCAGCGAAGCTAGTTTGTGCCTCGAATACGCAGAAACAGAATATCTGGCTCGAGATGTGTGATTAAAAGATTTGACAAGATTGTGGGAGTCCAGTTCTGTGGGCTATACACCACCCTTTTTCTCACACATTTTTTGGCTGAAAAATTTTCTGTTTCCTATTTCCATTTCGAGGCTGCAGCGAAGTTAGTTTGCGCCTCGAATACGCAAAAACAGAATATCTGGCTCGAGATGTGTGATTAAAAGATTTGACAAGATTGTGGGAGTCTAGTTCTGTGGGCTATACACCACCCTTTTTCTCACACATTTTTTGGCTGAAAAATTTTCTGTTTCCTATATCCATTTCGAGGCTGCAGCGAAGCTAGTTTGCGCCTCGAATACGCAGAAACAGAATATCTGGCTCGAGATGTGTGATTAAAAGATTTGACAAGATTGTGGTTATCTAGAATTGTGGGCTATACACCACCCATTTTCTCACACATTTTTTGGCTGAAAAATTTTCTGTTTCCTATATCCATTTTGAGGCTGCAGCGAAGATAATTTGCGCCTCGAATACACAGAAACAGAATATCTTGCTCTAGATGTGTGATTAAAAGATTTGACAAGATTGTGGTTATCTAGAATTGTGGGCTATACACCACCCTTTTTCTCACACATTTTTTGGCTGAAAAATTTTCTGTTTCCTATATCCATTTCGAGGCTGCAGCGAAGCTAGTTTGTGCCTCGAATACGCAGAAACAGAATATCTGGCTCGAGATGTGTGATTAAAAGATTTGACAAGATTGTGGTTATCTAGAATTGTGGGCTATACACCACCCATTTTCTCACACATTTTTTGGCTGAAAAATTTTCTGTTTCCTATATCCATTTTGAGGCTGCAGCGAAGATAATTTGCGCCTCGAATACACAGAAACAGAATATCTTGCTCTAGATGTGTGATTAAAAGATTTGACAAGATTGTGGTTATCTAGAATTGTGGGCTATACACCACCCTTTTTCTCACACATTTTTTGGCTGAAAAATTTTCTGTTTCCTATATCCATTTCGAGGCTGCAGCGAAGCTAGTTTGTGCCTCGAATACGCAGAAACAGAATATCTGGCTCGAGATGTGTGATTAAAAGATTTGACAAGATTGTGGTTATCTAGAATTGTGGGCTATACACCACCCTTTTTCTCACACATTTTTTGGCTGAAAAATTTTCTGTTTCCTATTTCAATTTCGAGGCTGCAGCGAAGCTAGTTTGCGCCTCGAATACACAAAAACAGAATATCTGGCTCGAGATGTGTGATTAAAAGATTTGACAAGATTGTGGTTATCTAGAATTGTGGGCTATACACCACCCTTTTTCTCACACATTTTTTGGTTGAAAAATTTTCTGTTTCCTATTTCCATTTCGAGGCTGCAGCGAAGCTAGTTTGCGCCTCGAATACACAGAAACACAATATCTGGCTCAAGATGTGTGATTAAAAGATTTGACAAGATTGTGGTTATCTAGAATTGTGGGCTATACACCACCCTTTTTCTCACACATTTTTTGGCTGAAAAATTTTCTGTTTCCTATTTCCATTTCGAGGCTGCAGCGAAGCTAGTTTGTGCCTCGAATACGCAGAAACAGAATATCTGGCTCGAGATGTGTGATTAAAAGATTTGACAAGATTGTGGTTATCTAGAATTGTGGGCTATACACCACCCTTTTTCTCACACATTTGTTGGTTGAAAAATTTTCTGTTTCCTATTTCCATTTCGAGGCTGCAGCGAAGCTAGTTTGCGCCTCGAATACACAAAAACACAATATCTGGCTCTAGATGTGTGATTAAAAGATTTGACAAGATTGTGGTTATCTAGAATTGTGGGCTATACACCACCCTTTTTCTCACACATTTTTTGGTTGAAAAATTTTCTGTTTCCTATTTCCATTTCGAGGCTGCAGCGAAGCTAGTTTGCGCCTCGAATACACAGAAACACAATATCTGGCTCAAGATGTGTGATTAAAAGATTTGACAAGATTGTGGTTATCTAGAATTGTGGGCTATACACCACCCTTTTTCTCACACATTTTTTGGCTGAAAAATTTTCTGTTTCCTATTTCCATTTCGAGGCTGCAGCGAAGCTAGTTTGCGCCTCGAATACACAGAAACACAATAGCTGGCTCGAGATGTGTGATTAAAAGATTTGACAAGATTGTGGTTATCTAGAATTGTGGGCTATACACCACCGTTTTTCTCACACATTTTTTGGCTGAAAAATTTTCTGTTTCCTATTTCCATTTCGAGGCTGCAGCGAAGTTAGTTTGCGCCTCGAATACGCAAAAACAGAATATCTGGCTCGAGATGTGTGATTAAAAGATTTGACAAGATTGTGGTTATCTAGAATTGTGGGCTATACACCACCGTTTTTCTCACACATTTTTTGGCTGAAAAATTTTCTGTTTCCTATTTCCATTTCGAGGCTGCAGCGAAGATAGTTTGCGCCTCGAATACACAGAAACAAAATATCTGGCTCTAGATGTGTGATTAAAAGATTTGACAAGATTGTGGAAGTCTAGTTCTGTGGGCTATACACCACCCTTTTTCTCACACATTTTTTGGCTGAAAAATTTTCTGTTTCCTATTTCCATTTCGAGGCTGCAGCGAAGCTAGTTTGCGCCTCGAATACACAGAAACACAATATCTGGCTCGAGATGTGTGATTAAAAGATTTGAAAAGATTGTGGAAGTCTAGTTCTGTGGGCTATACACCACCCTTTTTCTCACTAATTTTTTGGCTGAAAAATTTTCTGTTTCCTATATCCATTTCTATTACCTCCTTTGAATCCTTTTTTTCTCATCAAAGCTATCGGTAAGATTGTGCCCGGCCTTTATGAAGTTGCGAGCGAAAACTAGATATGGCTCTGTATATCTCTATAAAATCGATAGAAATATCGTGGGTAACAAGCTGGACTTCTTGGGTTTTATTTCCAAGATGTGCTGTTGGACTCATTCGGTCTAAAACCGCACTGTTAGGGGCCAATCACCACTTCAACAAATGGTTCTGTGTTCACAGAATACGAAATACAGAATCTTATATGCAATGTTGAAGAGATTAATGCCTCTATAGGTGGACCAGTTTAAAGGGTCTCTGACGATCCATTCATTATGCATACTTTACTCCAATCAGATCTTGTAAATAAGTTGGTGTATGCCAATCTACCAAACTCTACCATCCTCAGCAGCCACTAAACAGTTCAGCCTGCATACCGTCATACGCAGCAGCATTGTTAAACTTCAGTTTGGATATTGCTATCCTCTCTTCATTCTATTCGGGTAGACGGAGGTAGACTTTAGAGGATTCCACGCCAGAGCACTTCCAACAAGCCTCCTCCTCTCCATGTACCACAAACTATGTTCTCCTCCATTTAAAAAGAAAACATTTAACGGTTATTTAGTGTAAAACCTCATACAAAATATATTTATGCGTATATTTATAGCTTAACAATTTCAACAGATGTAAATAAATGCACTTCGATAGTCTAACAGTTTGTAAAAGATTTGAAAATAGTTTAGTCCCCAGCATCAGTTCCTTTAGGAATATTCCTTATTTAGTACCCTTCCAATCAACCAACGTCGAATTTCCGAAGTTCCAGCACCGATTTCATACAGCTTAGCATCTCTCATAATTCTCCCAGCTGGATAGTCATTGATGTAACCATTTCCGCCAAGTATTTGAATAGCATCCAATCCTATCTGAGTCGCCTTCTCTGCGCAATACAAAATAACTCCAGCACAGTCCTTAGCACTCGCATGACCCTTATCTGCGGCCCTGGCTACATTGTACAAATACGACCGACACGCACTTAAAGTGGTGTACATATCGGCCATCTTTCCCTGGATCAGTTGATATTCACCTATAAACTGGTTTTTCTGTTTTCGTTGATGGGCATAGCCAAATCCAATGTCACACGCAGCTTGCATAAGACCCACAGGTCCAGCGGCTAAAACAAGTCGTTCATAGTCCAAACCCGACATCAACACATAGACACCCTTGTTAACTGCTCCCAGAACGTTCTGTGCGGGCACTTTCAAATCTTGGAACACCAATTCACATGTACTACTGCCACGCATACCCAATTTGTCCAGCTTTTTACCAATACTAAAGCCCTTCGAAGCGGTTTCAATTATAAATGCGGTAATCAATGGTTTCTTAGTACCAGCTGTTGATGTAGATAAACAAGTCATCTTAAGTTGTTGAGAACTCACTTCCACCTCCACTTACCACTTCCTGTCTTAGCGTAAACCACCAAAACATCAGCATCTGCTCCGTTTGTAATCCAAAATTTCGTACCATTCAGTACGAAATCGTCGCCTTTTTTCTCAGCCATTAACTTCATCGAAACCACATCACTTCCAGAGTTATGCTCAGACATTGCTAGTCCTCCAATATGCTCACCGCTGCAAAGTTTTGGTAGATATTTCTTCTTCTGCTCCTCTGTGCCGTTCTTTGTGATTTGATTGATACAAAGATTGGAATGCGATCCATACGAGAGAGCGATACCGCCAGCAGCTCTAAAAGTTTAAAAGTTACTCGTATTCCCACTACCATAGACGAAAAATGAAATGAATGGTTGTTTTCTTGTAAAGACTTATTGTGTGAATGATGTCTATTGGACTTATTGGGGATTTACCTGGACATTTCTTCCATAATGATACAATGATCTAGGTACGTTCCACCAGTGCCGCCGAATTCAGGGGCTGCTGTAATTCCATGAAAACCTAATTCTCCCATTTTCTTCCAAAACGGACGGAGGTTCCTATGAAATACAAAAAAAGAAAAACAGATTACGATGCTGGAATATATTCCAAATCGAATGGACTCACTTAAAGACGTCATTCTTATCGATTTCCTGGGCAAATGGCGCCAGTTCTTTCTGGAAGAAGTTGAATGCAGTCTCCCTGAGCTGGAATCAGAAATTATTTTGTACAATGACTTATGTTTTTTGTGGAGGAAAAAGCTTTGAGATGAAGGATGTTACAATCTGATCAGTAAGTCTGTAAAAGAACATCGATCAGGAAGAGGATTTTGATTTTTTAGTGGATTTCGGAGTCTAAATTGTGATGTGGCGGTCTCTCTCAAGTTAAATGCAAACCAGAGGGCTGTTGAGAGTGCGGTTCAGAGAGGACGGCCACTATCGGGCATCATTCTCAAGTTAAATGCGAACCAGAGGGCCGTGGTGAGTGCGAATCAGAGAGGACGGCCACTATCGACAGTTTTTATAAAGTGAAATGCGATTCAGAGGGCCGTGGAGAGTGCGGATCAGAGAGATCGCCCACTATCGGGCGTCTAGCTGCTATTCATCATCTAAATGTCTCTAATCTGCTACGCCTATCATCGAATAATTATGACAACCTAAGTAGGTTAAAGCTTGTCGTAAATCGTTAAGATATCACGTTATCAATGTGCGCCTTCCAAACGACAAATTCGCATTGTTTTGACTCAAATTTGAGTTTAATCGCCAACATTTGCAAGATGCAATACAGCTCACCTCTCCTCGACACATCAAGGTCAACGAGAATGTGCTTTCTGAAAATAAACCGCGATAGAGAGACAGGTTATCGGAATCCACTTTTACTTTCGAGTTTGAACGTTAACCCCCTGGAAACAATTGATAGCAAAGAAACGTTTGATAAAACCGTCTATTCTTGTCAAAGAAAACACGATAACGCAATCGGTTATGATAAACTCCAATAAAGGAACTCCTTGCAGGCAATTTACTGCAGAATAGCGCCCATTTAACAATCAACATTTCCAAAAGATAAACAATGCACCTACGTCAGGGCAATAAAATTCTTTATAGCACTCCAGCATACGACTCACGATAGTTTTGTTTACAATTGTTTGCCCTCGGCCAAATGTTACTGTGTCAGTAGTTATCAAGCCCCCCAAACCAACCCCTCTTCTTAATTACGACCAGCATGGTAATTAATTTATAAAATACCCACTTTTGTCTGCTCCTCCGCCAGGCCATAGACTTTATCGTTGACAGGGTAATATGCCAAACTTCTCTGTGGAGCTGTCCATCGTAGTCCAGTTCTAGATACGAATTTGCCAAGAATGTGCGAACTTAAACGTAATGACATGCTGGCTTCCTATGAATTTTTGAGGAATGAATCCAAAAAATGTGTGCGATTCGCCTATGGAATGGTACCTGCTCAACAGCAAATTATCTAATCATTGAAATGTCAAAGGGAAAATGTAATAGATTTCAGGGAATCGGAATCTCAGGGTTGTTATACGGAAAGAGAGGTGCTTTTTGGTGTCCGTTAAATGTGTTTGAATTTCAAAACTTATTATCATACCTATTTCGAGAAAAAGACCACAAAACAAAATAAAAAACGAAATATTTATGCCCGCACTTGGAAATGTCATGTTTTAAGGAGAAACAGATTCTTTGGGAAAGAGAAACACATCCTTTGAGGAGGTGTACTCCTAGGCGCATGTCTGGAAATAAAAATTCATATGAAAAGCACAACCTACGCACGGCTTTCATGTTCTCCCTAAACACCCTTAAATTTTTGTTTCTTTTATTATGTTTACACTCACTCTCACTGATGTTGAGTGTTGTTGGTGTCATCGTGGAAAAATGCATTTCATTTCCATTCTCCTACATGTGTGGGAGTCGATTAATTAGACAAAACCGGAATATGGTAGACCATATTTCACGGTCCCTACTTGCAGGAAACAAAACCTCAAATCAAGTGTTTTAAGTGTGTTTTTTGTAAAAATGTTTGGTGAATTATTTTCATATTTATCAGTTAAAATACGTCGTGTAACAAGTAAGTTTTTCTTTTTCGGTTCGAAAGAAATACCAAAATATGTAAGTTGTACACGGCCACCAGAAGCCGATACATTGATTTCGATTTGTATTCGCATTTGGGTGGTTAATAAATAAATACACATTGAATTATGCTTTGTGGTCTCACTATTGGAATATTGAGTTTTTTTTTCTTTCGTTTGCGTTTTCGTTTTTGGTTTTTTTACCTCCGAAAATCAATACCATTAACAATAGGCTATACTTATCACTTGACATGACAGAAGAGGACACTCTTGTTCTAACTAGGTTCTCGTGACATAGTTGCTAGAATATGTTCTTGTTTTTCTATCGCACTGTTGTGTTTGGTTCAAGATATGAAAGGAAAGGATAAATTTATATTAAGGACTCGCACAAAGGTATTCTGTTTTTTTGGTTCTGTGTGGATTTGCTTTCGCTTTTGAATGTAAGAAAGAAATGTTTTTTTATGGCGGTAAAGGTATTTTTTTGTTTCCACATTTCATGCAAGTGTCCCAAAACATTTTATTCCGGTCAAAGTCTTTTCTTTTGCTTTTGGTGTGTGTCTAATTTGTATCTAATGGATACGTCCGATATATGTACTTATGCTTGTAGATTGACGTTACAGCGTATCGTTCATTTGAGTTTATCTAATTTTAAGTTAATCTTGAAGGTAAAAATAACAATATATACTAAATTACTTGTGTGAGGCAGGCACTAGCTATTTATTTATTGTGTGCTGTAAGTGGTGGGTACTGCATTGCGAAAGTAATGTATTGCACTTGACAACTGGGTTGCCAGCATTGTTGTTTGGTAACTTCACGGAGGAGGACTTCAGGGTTTTTGTCGTTTAATTGATTGCCTTCCTGTGAGTGATAGGAACAAAATTGTGTCATTCCTGATCTAGTCAGAGCTACATATGTGACTGTTTATCAATTTAAAATGTGTTGCAACATTTTTCTCTTCTCCCAGCCAATCACAGTACATCATGCGTGGCGTGGTTTTTCTTGTAGGGGGTGGGTAGTACAAGAAAGTCGGTTTTGTGCTTTTCCATGACACTTTCACTCTGCTCGCACGATGCAGGACCATCGACAAACTCCAATCTATCCTTTAGTAGTACAACCACTCAGAGTGAAACTTAAAAACCATAAAATATGTAGTCGCCTTTGGAAGGTTGTGCTTTGGTGAAGAGACAACCGTTGAGTGGGCTTCTAGTTTCAGACAGTAATCCAGTTAAATGGTTTGATTTGAAGCAAATGGTGAACCCTACTATAAGGTGACAGATTGCTTAACGTTTAAATTTGTATTTCCAATGAATAGTTCACACATTGAGTAGGGAATTAAGGGCTGAAAGGTTTTAATAACATCCTAACAAAGTTTTCAATCAGTTTAGAACGTTCAGTGAGCAAAGGTTTTCAAATCTTATGCATTTTCACAATCAATCTACAGCAAGTGAAGTGGTGGTGAACAGAGGTGGATCCAGTTCAAAAATTTCCTTAAACTTTCTGTTTCCAATACCCGCACAGAGGCGTCCGCCTCGCTCGTTTGTGCTTAGGATACGCAGAAATCGAATTTTCTGCCGGAATTCAGCTATGAGATGGGATTTTCGCGATATCCGTACCTGGTTCGGTGGGCCATGGGTAACCCATTAACTCACTCATTTTTGGACTGAAAAAATTTCTGTTTCCAATACCCCCACAGAGGCGTCCGCCTCGCTCGTTTGTGCCTAGGATACGCAGAAACCGAATTTCCTGCTGGATTTGTGCTAAGAGATGAGATTTTCACGATATCAGTAGCTGGTTCGGTGGGCCATGGGTAACCCATTTACTCACTCATTTTTGGACTTAAAAATTTTCTGTTTTCAATAGTCGCACCGAGGCATCCACCTCGCTAGTTTGTGCTTAGGATACGCAGAAACAGAATGTCCTGCTGGATTTGTGCTAAGAGATGAAATTTTCACGATATCATTAGCTGGTTCGGTGGGCCATGGGTAACCCATTTACTCACTTATTTTTGGACTTAAAAATTTTCTGTTTTCAATAGTCGCACCGAGGCATCCACCTCGCTAGTTTGTGCTTAGGATAAGCAGAAACAGAATTTCCTGCTGGAATTGTGCTAAGAGATGGGATCTTCAAGGTGTGCGTAGCTGGTTTGGTGACGTATGCGCAAGCCATTTACCCACACAATTTTGGACTGAAAATTTTTTTGTTTCTAAAAAAGATCTCAAATAACGTATTGTTCCCCTAATACCACATTAAACAGTAGGTCCCTCCTGTTAGTGTAAAGAATATAATACTCACAACACAAATGGTTGCGGGAAGGTATGCCAGGTGTCCCATGGACTTGTTGCGTCATTTTTTTTGCTAAAGTAGCTGTTCCCGTGGTTCTATCAATAATTCATATTTTGTACTTAGTTGTGCGGCAGAGTCACCCATGGAATCAAAGTCGAATTACCAAAGACATCTTCTATAAATGTGCATATTGTGTATTTTTCCTATCATGTGCGTATGCAATGCCTACCCTTGCTAGTGTCTCAAATGTCCTTTTTTATATATTCATTGGTTTGAGAATAATGACAGAATGTTACATTATGATGGCAAGGGCTGACGGACTTCTTAATTGATTGTCAAGTTCGTCTAGTTTGTCGAGCCCATTGTAAGTACGTTGCCACGACAAGAACCATCAGTTTATTCCCATTTTCCTGTCACCCCCAGCACCTTAACGTTGGCAACCGTGCTTACGAACAGGAAATGCAAATGCGATCAGCCACACTTTCGAATCCATACACACATCCTCTGCTTATTTATAACGTATCTATCCATCGCGAATGTCTTCTCCTCCATCTGATTATGTAGACAAACAAAGAAAAAAAGAAAAAAACACAAAATACTCTCAATAAAGTTTAATTTAAGAAAATCTATAATTAAGTAAATAATATTACAATAAAAATAAATCAAACAGAAACAAAAAAATCAAAAAGAAAAACCAAACAGCGACATACGCAAATATTCAAACACACACAGCCCATCCTATCTACTCGGTCGGGCCAGCAGCAGTATCTTTCCAAAAGCGAATGCGGGATAAAACTGCAAAGTGTATTGGTCTTCAGTCTTCGTCTATCTTTAAATACTGATTATTTAGTTGACTGCGCGAAAAAACCAAAAAAAAAAAAAAAAAACAAAAAACCGCACGTTGATATAGGTATTCATCGGACTGTAGAGGTACTAATAAAAAGCATTTTTACTCACGGCGACGGCGACACACCGGCACGACACACTAATACACCATATACACCACAGCCAGCACGGCCGACCAAAGCTACTAACTTGGGCCAAACGCGAACCGACCCAACCTCAGTGATAGAACGAATACGATTCCGATGAGTAGTAGAGTTTAGTGAATGGTCCCCCCAAATGCTGTGAAAGGTGAAAAACAAAATTAGTATTGTCCGAGGGAAATTATTAATTTAAACAAAAAAAAAAAAAATAAATAAATAAATACGTATACATATACAGATATATGCATACAAGTGCGCGGAAAATGTTTGAGAGAGTAGTAAATGCAAGTGATGCCTCTGTATAATTATAAATGTGACAAATTTTTAGCATTTTTTTAAAAAATAAGAAACGTTTTTGTGATTCACACGGTAAATTTTGTGTTGAATTTTCAAATTAGTGAACAGCGAACTCGAGCTCCAGGATTACTCTCAACAATGGATAGGCAATATGTGCCAAAAGACGACGACGACTCCGATGAAGGTATTCATAAAATTTTTTAGTAACTTTTCCAAGTTTCTCCTCTCCAACAACAACCAGCTAATCATACTTGCAGTACAGTTGATAATCTCTGTATATCTCTGTATGAATAGTTAGTAAGCGACGTAATCGCAACAAAAAAAGTACAAAAAAAAAAGGTAAACACAGCACAATGTGTAAATATGAGAGGTATGGCGGCGGCCACTTCCTCTGTTAGACAATCAAAAATATTTACATTGAATAATTTTGCAATTAGCTGACTATGCAATGTATTTTGTTGGCTTGTTTAGTTTATGTTTAGTCTTTCGAACTAAATCACGAGTTCTCCTAACAGAAACCTCGTGAACTTATCTTAATTAGAATGCGCGATTATTCGCGCTGAATAGCTTACAACAAGTACTCGTAAGAGCCTACTTACCTATAATCAAAGCTTGGACTTTGGATAATGCTGTTGATTGTGATAACTTTTTCCTACGCACTAGAGTGAGAAAAAAAAAAAAACCATCAATAAGTATATTTTTGTAGAATTTACAGATTTCCTATCGGCGGGCACCTCCTTGACAAGATTTCTGGCTTGCATGGCTCCAGTTATGGGTAATAATGTTGTTAGCCTGCGTTGTACCCTTAAAACTATGGTGGTTGTCATTAAAAAATGGATAAAATCATTCGCCTTCACTCATTAGTCATTCTCATCGAACATATCTATTTTTTTTTTTTCGAATTTGTGTATAACAAATTATTTATGTAAAATTTAATTTTAAAATAATCCATGGGGACAATTTTTTTCTTTTTTGTTTTTGCGGGTTGGTGTGACATTTTATGTTATTTTTTTTCCATTTTGTGTACGAAATTAGTTCGTTGAGCTACATAGTTATATTGTGGGTGGGTGGACTCATCTGGGAATATGTACAGTGATACGTGTGCGAGAGAGAGTGTGTATTTAAATCTATCTACGAGGTCAGGTTTTGGCTGCACGTAGATATAATTATAATTTATGTAGAAAATTATATGTCATGCGGAATAGTGGTTAGCACACTTTTTACCATATACTCGTACTTTGGATGGAAATGGTCAACGGAGGACGTTGTCCTGATGTCTAACTAGGTGATTGAATTAATTAAGGATTATGTTGTTTATATACATATCTGCATGAGTCATACGGTGCACATTGGTTCGCATAGGGTGACCAGATGGAAGAAAGTAAAAATAAAACAACAACGGTGTGATGTGGCAGTGCTTCATGCTGTGCTTGCAATTTTTGATGACTCTGTCCAATATGTGCGGCGTTATGCTCGATCTCGTCCAAAGTGGTTGAATTGTTAGCGTAAACTAAGGACTTGACGTAAAAATAATCGAAGGGTGTCAAGTCGCATGGTTTAATGAATGTTCGCCATGAGACGGCCTAGTCGTCAAATTTCTCCTCCACAACTCCGCCGCCGCCGGCAGTCTTGTTCACATCACATCTCGGTTACATATATTGATGTTGTTGAGCTCTAGCCACAGAAAGTCGGTTAACATCGCTCTATACCTCACACTATTGACGGTGTTTCCTTCCTCATTTCGAAAGAAATAAGGTCCGATGATGCCGCCATCCCATTAACCGACAAAGAGTCAGTCCTTGGGAATGCATTGATGCTTGGTTTAACACTTGTGGATTGTGTTGCTCCAATAATGGCAATTCTTCGTCCGAGAATATGATTTTTGGCTAAAATCCGGATCTCTGGCCAACACTTTCAGTGCCAGATTACCGAACTCCCGGCATTGTCTATGGTCATCCGGCTTCAATTCTACAATCTTATCGTGTGTAGGTTTAAACCCAACCACTCTTGACTGTCTGGAGATGCCCAATTCAGCTGATCGGCACCGAATCGACATTTCTGGGTCTTTTTCGATACTGGCCGCTACGACGTCTATGTTCTTTTCATTTCACATCAATCTCTGTCTGGTTGGTGGCTTAAGGTCTAAAAGAGTGTACTCACGCTCAAAATTTTCCACAACTTGCCTGAACACTGCAGCCATGATGACGGACAACCTCACGACGAAATTCACGTTTCGTATTTACAACTGAAATCCACGCATTTTACCCACGTTCGGCAAGCGTAAAACGATGCATGATAAGGAAAATCTTGCTGAATATTTTGACAGCTGGATGTCCTTGATAACTTTGGCAGCTGCTGAAACATAACAATTGGGAAAGGCATCACCGCCATCGGGTCACCCTTTACTACAAATTTATTGTTAATACGCATTATCTACATACATATGTCCTGAACAAAATAGAATAAATTTGTTTACATTTGAATAAGAATCTTCAATATGCGAACAATTAACTTTTATGTGTTTTAGCAGATTTTTATAAACACATACAAGTTTTTTTTTGTATTTTCTGTGGGAAATAACTTGAGGGACATTTCAGATTATTAATTTATTTGTTAAACTGCATAGTTTTGATATTATGTGAGATGTAACTTGGACTATTAAATTGCCGATACCAGCATTCCTATTTGTGAAGCCGGTATATGTACGTACATATGTACGAAAAGAAGTGCATTTGTAGAGGAGAGTTCTGAAATACTTGTTGGCAATTTTCCAGAGAGTAGCTGTGTGGATACTGATTGTCATTTAATGCGTCTGATTGGTTTGCAAAAAAAACGAATCAGTTGGTTAATTAAGAAATAAAGATTTAATTTAACGCAGAATTGGCATCTTCCTTCTGTCGGAGAATTCGCTTAAAGGTCATTGACAAGCACATTACTTTTGAAACAAGCCGCATGTGTATCTATGCATATAGTAGAGTTGCCTGGATCTATCTTTCTAATAAGAACTCATTTTTAGAGGGAAGTATCATCAAATTAGCAAATGTTCATCAACAGATCTGAGATTTAGGATATACTACTCGGCTTCTCATCATAATTTTTGCGACGGATGGACATTGTTATTTGTTAACACTCTTCCATGGTAGACCTGTAATGGTAGTCCTAAACCATCCATGGCTAACAAGATTCGCTTCGATGTTGGTTACGACTCTGCGTCACAATCTTTCTTTGGCAGTATGATCCTATTTCCGTTGTGATTTCTATGAATTTATTAGCTTTGTTGGCAATGGGGCATCTCCTCGTTGGTGTGTTTTTTTCAACTGGCACTATGCCAACCATTTCGCACGCTGCATCGTAAGACGCCATGTTAGAGACGACGTAAAGCACTGATTCAGTAAAGCGCCTGAGCTTTTTTGCAAACTTTTGTCTCCATGGTAATGTCCGATATTTGGACATTTGGTTTGTCTTCCCATATGTTGAGGACTGTCAGTGTCATTGTCTCTGACTTGGCAGACATCTTGCTTTCTGTGACAGTCTGACTACAATGACAATTTTTTGAATGACTTGACGTCTCTGAGTTCAGACTGCCTGTCATGACAAAGATTTCAGTCTAAACGCTGATTGCTTTTTTGCATAAAACATAGAAAGTTGGTCTAAGTAGTTGCCAGGCGTCAGTATAGAAGATAGTAGTGTCATTCTGAGGAGACTGATTAGGCCTGTGCGCGTACTTTCTGCTCCAAAATTCGTAGATTGTGAAATTTCAAGAAGTGGGGGTAAAATTCTCTCAGAGAAAGGTAAAATCACAAGAAAGCATACGAACGCAAAAGCTATGAAATTTGCTCACTTTTTAGACGTCAAATGCAAATGTATGCAAATGCATTCGTTCTGCGAATGTATGATACTGATTTCTGTCAAGATTTCGAGCGGGAAACATCTGTCAGTGTCACAATAACCTATGATAACCACCCTTAGCATCAACAGGTATCTGCCAGATTTGACAGATTTCATAAATCAGTTCAAAGAAATTTCCTGCACTAAAGCTCGAAACAAGGGGAAATCCCTTGCTTTCTCGTGAGCACTCCTACGAAAAACTATGAAACTTTTGGGACTCGAAAAGGATTTCGTGAATTTTCATAGATTTCCGTGAAAATTTGTTGTTTTGGAGGAGTAGACGCGAACAGACCTATTAAATGTTTAGTATTCAAAGTTGTCGGACCTGACAAGACATAATATATGTACTACATGCTGAAAGTCACGTCCCCCCTGTCGGACATCGATAGCCATTAGGCGACTGATCGCTTTCATTGCCTTATTATCAAATGCTAAGTGACTAACATTTCACTGTAGATTTAGACGTACTAGGGTCACGATCTCTGATAAGTCAAAACCAAAGTCCTTGGTAAGAGCGTACAACAATGACAATGATGTAAGATGCTGCTATCAACAAAAATAGGGCATTGTAGAGAGGAAATAGCTATAAGTACATGGCTTTAAGTGGTCAACTCCAAAGCACTCAAATTTGCAACAGGTACTCAGATAGCCGGTTTTAGATTCAATGATATCTAAGAATCACGTTGCATGCTTAAGCCTTGTATGTACATACACAACAGGTCATCGTGTAATCCTTATGATTGAAGTGCAACCACAGAACACCCTACATACTGACTCGAGTCCGAGGGCATTATAAAAAAAGAAAATAAAAACTATTAACGATAATTCGTGATGATAAAAGCTAATTACAATAAATCACGTGTACCATTGTACTTTTGCAAATGTATACATAAATGTACAACAATTGTTGAACGTACACACCGCAGAAGCACATTTACCGAAACATCATTGTTCCGGGGCTATCTCGCACAGATTTGTATGCTCAGTACTCAATTTGCCGCCACAGGGCAAGACTACCGTGGTGCCGGCCATAAAACCTCGAGTGAAACAAATGTAGCCACTACATGTTTTCATATGTAATTAGCGCAATTATATTTTGCCGGTCAGTGTCTAAATATACCAAAGACCCACCAGTGATTGGCTAAATGGCACAGATTACATCAGAACCAAAAGAAACATTCTAAAAAAAAAAAACACTTGTAGAGTTCAAACAAATTCAACAAATCAACAGAAAAGAACTAGTTTTCAAATTCGAATGCAATTACTGGTATCTAGGTTGCGCAGAACTCAAAGTGCAACAATATCCAGTTTGGCTAAATGTCCAAGACCTCAGCCAATTCCCCGTTCGAGTGCAACAACCAAGCGAAAGTGTAACAAACTGCAAACTGCAAACTGCAAACTGCACAACTAATAACTCAATCAAAGCTTTTCTGTAAGTTTAAACCTTTTTTTTTTTGTTTCCGAATGAATGAATGCAACTCGAGCGTATCATGTGATAGTGTCTTACATAATAGCAATCAAATCAATTAAAGCTCTTTGCCCGGTCATCAGCAAGCACCAACAAGATCAAAGATCTTTCCTAACTTTCCTTAATTTTCGCATCCGAATATTGACGCGAGATTTGAATATTTGTTTTGCAAATGAGATCATGATTGACAGACTCGGCGGTAGAAGCTTTCACCACCAAAAAAAAAAAACTTGTCAAAATTTTTCTGATGAACTTGTGCTCGTACTATTCCATAATAAAACTAATCATGTGTGTACTGTGTACATAAAGCGAATAATATTATTTTGCGCATATATCACCGAAACCGAAATCAAGCATGTCGCACAGCACCTTCGCTTGAGTGGTAAAGAGTACAGCGTTAGCCTTTCACAGAGCGCGGCGCCGCCGTCTATACGGCCGCCCAGTATTCAAGTCGCGATTACTCGGTAAACATGTGGAACAGTACATAGTAGAGAATGTTTTTTTATTTTTCTTTTAAATTTTTTGTCATAACATTGCTAGTACAGCAATTAAATTAGAAAATTTTTGAGGCCCTGACCTTCAAAGAGACAAAATTAAACTAATCTACGCATAAATGTATCTCTTAAGTTATTCGTACCTGAAACAAGCAAAATTTTAATTTCAAAATATGATTTATTTATTTTTGAGTATCGTGGCAAACTATGGTAAGTAACTGATACACAAGCACACGTTATCAATAAATTTATCCACCAAACTACGCATAGTTTGAGTGTCAATTGTTACGACACGTTTCCATTGACCAGCATGCGATAACACTTGTATCTCGAACGCGGTTGACAGTTGTAAAACTTGAAGTTAAAATAAGAAAAATGACTACAAACTGATTGACTGATTTGGTCAGTTGACCCAATGAAGTGAACTTGTTAAATAATCGCAAAAATGCAAAGTGGAATATGTCACGTATACGTCAGAGTGACGTATCAGCGAAATCCATTGAAATAAAATAATTTTTTTCTTTTATTTTATTTTAAATTAAAATAATAATCATGAACTTGGCTTTGGTGGGGTAATTCACTTGTGTTGGGATGTTACTGTGATCGATGATCTCGAAAGAAAGATTTTTATTTTTCAAAAGTCACAGCTGGCTGGGTACCTGGTGCATTAAACGAAACGGTTCGGGTATAAGTATATTGTATACTACAGTCTGGAGTGAAAAATTAGGTACATTGTGATATTTATTAGGAAACTTAGACATGTATTCAGAAGCAGAATACAGGTCTGAGGACGGGGCATAGTTTTTGACATCACTTCGGTACGTGTTGTATTTTTCAGGTCAGTTCGCGTACTATGTATGGATTGTAATATTTCAAGGAGTGGGGGTAAAATTCTCTCAGAGAGAGAGGTAACATTAGGATAAAGTAAACGGACAGGGAAACTATGAAATTCGCCCACTTTTTAGAAGTCAAATGCATACAAATGTACAAATAACAAAAAACAAGCTCATTTGACAGATTCAGCCCTAAAATTTGTTGCTCGGCAGGGACGCACTTAGACCAGAGAAAGGACCATAACGATACCACAATGAGAAAATAACCGGATGACCAGCACCAGAGACACTCACAAAGACTCTCCTCTTGGGATAAAAAGGCAGGGTAACCGGTTTTGGTATAAACCCAAGCATTAAACCAGTTTGACCCGGTGACGAAGCTCTTTATTCTGCTTAAGTCTCGTCTGGCTAGATCGGTGAGATCTGTGAAGAAGTACTAGTCTATGGTTTTCCTTTTCAGAACCGATACGGCAGGACCGGTGCACAGGAGATGTGTCATGGTTTCCTCCTCTTTCTCGTGTCTACAATGTCTACAGAAATCGTTAAAGGGAGCATCGAGCCAGCTGGCATTCCTGCATACGTTAGAGTTGTCGTAGCGTGAGAGTCAAAAAGTGGTAACAATCACTTGGTTAGTAGAGGGACACTTTCAGCGAAAAATAGAAAGGAAGAACCGTTATGATTTTCAGGAAGTTCCTCAGATTTCAACGAATCATCTATTCGGAGTCTTTATTCTTTAATCTACAACTTGTGCTAAGCATAAATACCAATAGGGCAGTGTCCAGTGATGATATCGGCGATCAGTACATGATCAGAGGGTTCATGTTGAACTGATGGCAGTTGTCGGATCCTGTGTATTACTGAATGACATTTTTCGCCAAAGACGAGTCAAGGCGAAAGAGTGCCGAATAACTTATTATACGACCTCCGACCCGGCCTCGACTCCTTCTCTCAGTGACGCTGCTTTCAGTTGTCTAGATCAAACGCCCTGGCGTCCGCGATAGCTTGATTCTTGAAACGGAGGTTCTGTCTTAAACCTGGGAGTTGTAATTCGAAGATGTTCTTTGCTAATTGTACTTGCTTTCGATGTGACCCAGTCACTTTATCGCTTTATGGACTACATCCACGACTTGGTACGTCTCCTAGAGTTCACGATTGTACCGTCTCCTCCTTCGGCTCCCGTTGCAATATGGGACAGAAAATTCGACCCAGAAATTTTCTCTCATAATTTTCTCTCTGATCTGCTTTTCTGCTAATCGTCCAGTATTCGCCTCCATACAGTAGAACTGGGAAGATCTATGTACTATATGTTGGTCTTTTCCAGGACATCTTATGGATTGTAATATTTCCGGAGGCCTCAGTATTGCTTGTCGATTATTGTGTTGCACAAAGGCTTGAGACGGTCACACAGTACATTCAAGACATAGGATCGTCTTTTTGGAGGCATGGTTTCATCCATTGGCATGGTTTCATCCATTGGCATGGTTTCATCCATCCATACTTGGTTGATGATTTGGGGCATGCATCCTACCAAAACATCTTCACCCTGTTTGAAAAGCTCCACTCGACCTGCGAGTGGGCGCTCTTGATGAACTTTTTCAAAATTGGGAGGGGGTTCGGTCTTTCATTGACTGGATGTGGGTTCTCTTCTTGTATTTTCACTTCCTCTACGTGAGGCTTTTTAAGTATTTGCTGGACATCCTCCTGAAATAGATTTACTTTTCCCTGTACTTCGGTGATTAGGTTTCCTTAGATCGTCTGAAGATCCTGTTTTTCGGGCCTAAAGTCAGCCAGTTTTTTTACATGAAGAGAACAATCGTTTCCTTCAAAGACCGACTTCAGTTGCTCTAAACTTGTTTCAATTGGGGTGATAGCTTATATAAAAATACATAAAACTGATTTAAAAGTGTGAACACTCAAACAGTGTTGTTCTATTGCATCACGGCTAGTTGTGACATTTCACCCTTTTCCATTTGCATATCACCCCTAGCTTGCTACAGACATAAACATACCTGAGAAGCACGTGTCCACCTAGAACTGCATTCGAACCATCGTAAACTTTTCTGATTTATGTAAGAAAACATCGTTTTCTACTCACAAGCCTCACGTCACCAAAAAATCAATACTCTGCCGTTGAAATCGGGAAATTGAAATTCCTGCAGAGCTTCAAGTGATTGCTTTTCCAGTGCACTTGGTCTGTTTGTATCTCATAACGATTCCCATGACTAGAAAAGGAACTCGAAAATCATTGGATTTTGATAAAAAAAACAATACTTGCCCTATAGGTATAGGTGCAAGTAAAAAGTATTTCTCATGCCATACGTCATATTTAATTACTGCTGGGGGACTGTGAGGATAAAAATGCCGAGTGTATTCAACGCAGTTTCGAAGAGTGTTGGTTTCTCTTTTGGTTTTGCTTCGTTTAGAATTTATGTATATTTTGTAATTGCGCTCTAATAAGTGTTGCTTGCTTAACCCAATGATCATTAGTTCATTGCTTAGAATGCGTGTATTTAATTTTTCTTTGCATTCGGCCAATTTGTTTTCGAATATTTGAGTCTCTGTTAATTTTTAAAATCAATTTTGATTTGAATCATATGGAGGTACGATGGATATTTTTGAAATTAGTAGCATTGCTCTGCTAATAAGCCTTATCCTAATATTTTGATCGATTCATAGAATTACTTCACTTACTCACTTAAGTCCTGTATCCCCTTGTGGGTCCTAGGGCCTTGACAATGCCTACGCGCCATTTTGTGCGGTTCTGGAAATGTGTCCCCAACTCTGTCCCAGTTGCCGTGCTTCCTTCTCAACTGCTCTGCGCCACATACTCCTAAAACCGCCGCGTATCCTGCCATCCTGAATAAGCGGGTTCCATTGAATTGCGTGGTTAGCTATGAACTTGTCACCCTTTCGGAGAGTATGTTTCTGTGGCTTGAAGGAAAACCATACCTTGTAGTGTGAGAATCAAAAAGTGGTAACAACCACTTGGTAGAGGCTATAGGGAACTTTCAGCGAAAGATAGAAAGAAAGAACCGCTGAAATACAAGCGCATACATAAGGATATGAATCTCAAGAGGTTCTTTAGTTTGAAGTGACCTTTCGGAGAGTATGACCAATCCACTGGCTCTATGGTTGTGCCTATAGGTTCATGGCCCGTTTTCTGATAAAGTTGTTCGTTAGAGATACGGTTTAACCAGAAAATCCTAAAGATATGTCGTAGGCACCTATTGACGAACGTTTGCAGCTTTCTCGTGATAGTGGCGGTCGTAGCTTGGTGGTTAAGCTACTTGTATTGCTACGCCAAACTGTGGCTATCATCCCAAACGCAGATTTTGCTTTGCCTATTCGGCTGGCTACATCCAGTTCGGTTCCGCCATCGGTTGGGACAATACTCCGAAGATATTAGAAACTCTCTACTCTCTCAACCGTTTGTCCAACAATGCGTACATGAGTTGATGTGTTCGGTCCCAGGCTGAACATTTTTGTTTTTTCCAAATTAATTTTCAGCCCAACGACGTCTGCTTCCCTCTCCACGTTTGCTGTCATTTGGTGAAGGTCCATAATTCTGTGTGACAGCAGGCATACGTCGGAGGTGTTTGAGTTCAGATGTAAGAGTCCATCGAATTCCTCTGTTTCCTGTGGATAAGGCCGCATTTAGCACGTCGCTAATCACCAATAAAAATAGTATTGGTGAAAGTATGCAGCCTTGCCGAACCCCACTTTGGACTTCGAATTCCTCTGACAGCCTTCCTCTGTGCAATACGTGACATGTGGACTCATCATATGTCTTATTAATAAATCCAAGGCTTAATCGAAACAGAAATTGATTAAACGCAAGAGGTTGTAGTTTCGCTAATGAAATATTTATCAGATACTATCGTTTGGAGTATACAAATAATATCGCACAATATTTCGTAATACGAGAACTTATCAATGAATGGAGTATTTAATGATAAAGATTATCTGTGCTTTCAAAATATTTATCGATTATTGGGTAATATATTCTGACGTAGACTGTGATATGCAATTGTTAGACAACCTAAGTGTGTACAATCTTATCGTAGTGGTAATGGTACTTAAATTATCCTCGATTAAATTTAGCAGATATTAGACTGATTGTTTGCAGTGTTTAGATGCATCCTGAAAGTATTCGATTGATTTTATTTGCTGGATTTGTTTGATTTCAAACAATTTTTCAATACAAATATGACATTACTATAACACTGCATCATTTGGAATGGAATTACAATTAGTTAACAATGGTGATCGGACGTTTCTCCGTCCAAGTGTTTGCCAGACGTTCATGAGAGTAGTGATGGAGGAACACGAATCGTGACGATGTATGGTTCACTTTGAACTCAGATGAAACTGGTCCATTCTAACCATGTTTGCAAAGTTTTCTGGAAAAGTTCGAAGATGACGCTTAAAATGCAAAAGAATATTTGAAAATATTGGCTCGTTGAACATCTGTGGTGTCACTGAAGTCTTGTGCATTAAGTATCCTATCCGAAAAATTGGTCTGTAGACTACTTATTTACGAGTATGTCTACTATTCTCGTCGGATTGAACCGCCTCTTCGAGGCGAACTGCCAAATGCCTTAGGCCATGGTCAAGCGAATTCCCGTCGAGGGATATGATGACTTTTTGCTTGTAGTCACTCAATTTGCTTTTCGCCAAATCGCTAGACCATGAAAACATCCATACGTACCCAATGTAATTATCGCTAGCAGCGAATTGCATCGTGTATTCGCTTGACCGTGAATACAGCCGTATTGCTTCCAAAATTGCTGAGGAAAATAATCAGATAGAGTATTTCTCGATATGGATTGTCGACGTGCATTCTGCATCTGTTAACTTCACAAATATGTATCAAAACAAATCTGACAGTTGCTGCGATTTGCAAAAGTTAAAGGATCTGCCGATAGGGTGATACATTTTGGGTCACTTGGGCAAATACAAAAGGGTTCTTTTGTTGTGATTGAAACGTTCAGCCTAAAAAAGCTACTATTGACAAGATAAAGTTATAGCTGTCATCTGTGACGTTGTATTGAATTCGCTCAGCAGTTGTTGAGTGTTAGTCACTTTCTCTAAATTCTTTTTTTGACACGATGAGGTTATTACTGAGGTTGATGAAACCAGCGAGGACTTTCCATCGTCGTTCCAATAAACAGTATATATTTCTAGTCGTTTCGAAACCTCATTGTGGCCAAAACATGAGCAACATCGAACATCTCGCATAAGAAATGCATTATTGTTGAATAGAGACATTCAAATATACGACTTGCATTTGACAGATTCGGTGTCATTAAATGCTTTTTGTGTTCTGCTACACGACTTGCGTTGACATGAAAATGAAGCATTTTATGAGTCACTTTAAGGCATGCTGCCCATCTACGACTTTTCGTCGTAAATCTTATTTATTACTATAATGCCCGCAATAAACATTTTTGTTTTTAGAAACTATTTAATAATTTCATTGAAACTTTACCAAAACCAAAGCATAATCGTCATCAAAAGTCGTGCGTCAAAAATACGCTCGAGTGTGCCTCAAAGAAATTTTCATTGATTTTTACTTCAATTGAAAAACACAAAAATGTTTATTCAATACTTACCCCATGTGGTCCGTTTAAAAAACAATAATTATCTAATATGCCCGACAGAAACATGTATTTAAACTTAAAATAGGCCGATGACAGCATGGATCCTACCCAGACTCGACCGTGAATTGTGTAGGGCTATTCATAACTATATAGCATCTGAGTTTGAAACTAAACAAAAACAACCTGTTACATTGCCACCATATCATTAATTTTCACAAAAACAAAAAAGTTTCTAAATTTCTGACCTATCCCTTGGCCCTATTTTACAATTTATTTTAATTTTAAAAATAACCTTAACGTGTGGCCTGTACAAAATGAAAAACGAAAAACACCGAAAGTAATAAGTTTGAAAATAAATTTTATGCATCTAAACACAGTCTTTCTCGACAAAAAAAAAAAAAAAATACACAACTTTAAGGCCTAAAAATAGCCAAGAGAAAGGCACGATGGAATGGGAGACAAGGCAAACCGCTGAACATACAAATAAACTTTAAAGTTGCGCAGACGGTTTAAGTTTGTTGTTTTTATTTTCCTTTTGGTTTTCCAAAAGCAAATAGCTCTCTCACTGAGCAGTTCTCTGGCGAAAATGGTGATTTTTTTTTCGTTCCTTTATTTTCGAAAAAGAAAAGCTCTTGTAGCCTGTTTTTCTCTGAAGAGATGTACAGATGAGATGACTTTTCAGTTTGCCTAGACGGTATTCCACGGTTGGACTGCGACGATTTTCCAAAAACCAAAAATCAAAAGTTTTAACATCTTTAAATGAATTAAAAAAAAAACCAAAAAATACCAGCAAACTCAGTTAAAAAGAGAATTTTCGTACTATAACCGTAAGTGTCTAACCATCTAAACAGGTGATAATTGAAATCCAATCATCTATCTGGGTGCTCGAATGAAATGTGTCTAGTATATGTATCTAGGGCGAATCTGTAAGCTTTATTTTCTGTGCTCATTCATTCTTCCATTTTGTAAAAGAAAAAATAAGAAATTCAAATTACATTCACATTTGCAACGAACAGAGAAAAGTTGTAAAACATTTTTGGCTAACTAGAACAACAAATTGTTTTATGTCGTCTCATATAAACTCTTTTGCTTTCCGAGACTGCAGAGCTCTGTCTTATGTAATTCCCGAGACGAATTGTTTAAATAAAATTTTTAATATTCTTTTCTTTTTCGTTTCGTTCTTTTTTTTGGTTTTTTTTCTGTGCATTTGTAGTGTCTTTGCCGGGAGTCGGAGATAACGAACAACCAACTATTCTCGAAGTACTTAACAGGGGCATCGTAAACACAGAAGACACAGGAAACGTAGACGAACCGATAAAGGGTGAGCAAGGCATTGGTGATACTCTAAATACGATAAAGGTCACTTCCACATTGGAAGAGGAGCTGAAAAGGCCTAAAAACGATAAAGAAAGTGATAATCTAGTCAGTAGTAGTTCAAGTAGTAGAGGACAGGCTGAATGGAACGAACCACAACGAAGTCAATTACTGAAAGATGAGGAGAAAGTTTTAGATTTTGAATCTCATCTAATCGAAACTTTGAATAATTATTCAGTTAGCGAGGATAGCGATACGTGGGGAGTAGATATTAAGGAACTTCCGCCAGCTGAGGGGGAATTTTTACACACAACTTCGAAGATTCAAACTGATCCTTCAATAGGGACGGTGTTCGAAGTGGAACCGGCAACGCCAAAGGTTCTGAAGCCGGTGGAAATAAGTATCTCAGAGCCGCATAGACAGAGTGGACTCGCACAAAAGGCACAAGTAGAACCGACCACACCGGATCCGAGTGCGGTATCTGTTCCAGAGCTGCAGGGTGAATTCGCACAAAAGGTTGAACCTCCAGTTGAAGCAGCTTGTAGGGCTTCCGGAATAACTGATGAGGTCGGAACCGCTGATGAGAAGGTCGAAAGCTCAAATGCAAGCAAAAGTGTAGAATCTGGAAGTACTACAAGGAGGACTCCAAAACCGGAGCTCAAACAACCGACAGATAAAGCCGACGTCCTCATAGATCCTCCAATTCAAGTGGGAGAGTCAACGGGAGAACTTGAAGTTGAGTGTCCAATCGATGACAGTAAGCCAATTTGGACAATTGTGAAGGAGTTGCAGAGCGAATTCGGCGAGAATAGCATAAGGAGCACAGATGCAAAAGCAAACGTAGAGCGAAGAGGTTCTAAGCTTGAGTTAACTCAAAGTTTTGATAGTGACGAGCCTCACATTGAAGGCAGACAGGCGCATGCAAGTGAAGAGCTAAAGTCAGAAGCACAAGACCTGGTAGTTCCCCAGAATCCTGAAGTTGAGGTGATACAGAGTGTGGATCGAGGTAGTTTCATCGCACAATCTGACGAAAACATTGAATCAGGTAAGGCGATAGTAGTCGGTACTAACGCAGAAGAGATTGATGACGGCTGTGAAAAGAGCGGATTAAAGGGTACAGTTGAAGCTGGAGGCGTAATCGCACAATCGAATGAAAATACTAGCCCGACAGAGAAGTCTGTGCCCGAAACAGAAAGTGCATTGGAAGACCCCAAGGTTGAACTCGTAGCTCCCGAAGTCTCTACTCCAACAGACAAACCAATTGTCGAAGTTGTAGAGATCAGTAAAAAATCAAAACATAGCTCAGAATCAATCGATACAACGAAAACACAGATAGGACCAACAACCCCAACTGGAGATATTAACGAAAAACCCAAGCAGGACATCAAGACTGATTTGTTAGCGAAAGAATTGAAAGACTCTACCCCAGACGAGAAAGAATCTGCTTCACTGACACACGAGATTGACCAAAAGCTCTCTGAACTAGCCACCCATCTCACTAGCAGCTCCAAAGTTGATTTGAATGGAAATGTGCCCAATCTCAAGTCAAACAAGGAACCTTTAGAATCGGAAGACGTTGCTCTAGATGTCAATGGGCTACCCTTGCCGAAGACAGCACTAGAGGAGGAACAGCGGCAGCAATTTTTAGACTCATTACCACAAATATCCTTGGAGACCGATTCGAATAAGGTTGCAGCCTTAGCGAAGCGAGAGTATTACCAGTCCTTAAGACAGTACTTAATTACGCACAGTGACAAGCCACCAGTACCGCCGGAGACATATCGCTGGGAAGACCTAAAACGAGCAAAGCAAAGGGTAAGTTTTCCTTTCATTTACAACTTTACACACTGATCCAATGTATTCCAAATTTAGGGAGGTTACCCGTGGACACATCTCTACAAACGACCACTTGGGCCTGACGAGGAGCCAGAAATAGTTTTACTTCTGCGCAAATCACAGGAATTGCGATTTTCCTCTGAATCACCAAAATCATTCAAGAAAGTCCGCATAGACGATCAAGTTTCCATCAAAGAGACAGAACGTTACATTCAAGAACTATCAGACAACGAGGATAATCCCATAACTGAGGACGAAGCCGAAGCCGAAGAGGAGCAAGAAGACGCACGCAGTGAATGTATTTCATGCGTGTCCGACTCGGTACTCACTGTTGAGAAGAGAGCTTCGAAATTAGGAAAAATCCGTGGAATTCTTAAGAAGCGAAGTCCAAAGAAGGAATCAGACGCAAGATCATTGCCAGACACTACAACTGCTCCAAGTACATCGTTGGGTTTGAATCACAAATCCGAAGAGGACATCAGAGAACGACCAAGTCGACAGAAAAAGGAACCACAGAACAACGCCAAGTGCTTCCCCATCATGAAGAAGCTAAAGAGCATGGCCGATCGGCAGAAGAAGAATTTTCGAAACATCAAGAAAATTTCATTGAAAAAGGACGAAAAGATTTCGCTGGAAGAGGAGCAGAAGATTATCAAGCTGAAGACATCCCCCAAAGCGGAACGCAGCGAGATCCCCCACTTCATCGAGAAGCAAGACAGTGATGATGTTTTGGAGATTGTCGAGCTCGACGAGTCACCAAGCCGCAAACGAAAGGATCAACTAGAGCTTCAAGAACAAGCGGCAGCTGCCGAATCCACGGTTCTTGTGCCCGATGAGATTATTGAAATTGCAAAAATCGTCGAGGAGAACCTATCCGAGAAACCTCTAACATCGGAACCATCAGTGCCAGAGGTTGTCGAAGAGGAAATCAAATCAGCAGCGCCACCAAAGAAAACTGCCCGCCTTCGAAGGGAACATGTATATGAAGACATTGAAGGCGACACTGGAGACTTGGTCAGTGAGGAAATCAATAACATACTGGAGCAAGCCTCGGTGGAAGCTTTGAAGCAATCCCTCGCCATGCAAGACTCATCTGCCTTGAAAGATGTTGAGGCTACAAAAACCGCCTTGCCTCTAGAGCGCATGGGTAGTAGTGAGGAAGAATTGGAACGATCGCGTCTAGCTCCTTTATCATCGATAGATTCCGGTTCCGAGGATGAGCGGAAGCCACACCTGTCGCCTGTATCGGAAGAGAGTGATATTGCAAGTAACGATGGTGTTACTGCCGATAAAGAAGATGCAGCTAAACTTGAGCCTGTGCCGGAAGTTAAAAAAGAGACGGCCGAGCACATTCCATGGAATGATATCGAATTGAAGCCAGCTCTGAAGAAGGAAGCATCACCATCGCCCTCCGATAAGAAGGTCACCTTTTCACATGTCGAAGATGAAGCCGAGCCGCACAGAGAGGACATTGATTTGCCAGAGGGATTGAGTGGAATAGGGCCGAAGCGCTGGTCCAATTTAAGGTAGGAAATTGTTGATTTTTTGTTTTTATTCCTAGAAATAATGATACACATCGACATGCATAAGTACGTGCATACATACATAAAAGTTATAGTTTGTCGAGCGAGCACTTATCTTCCTTTTAGATTCTCATGACAACTATTAGCTTGGAGGGGAATTCATTTTTGATTTTTTCCTGGTGACATGGGCTGACCTTTTATTAGGGCTGATAGCTTTCAAACTCAACATTGAATTCTGATAAAAGAAGTCAAGAACTGTTGTGTCCAGGATAGATAGCTTTAATCTTCTGAAAGGCTTACTCACTGGCCATTTTAGTTGCAAAAATGTAAGTTAGCTGGTCTTGCGTGGGTCTAGCGACGTAAATCACAAACATTCACTTTTTCGTTGCCCAGATAGGCCATAAGCTCTGATACACAGCATAGGCTCACCGTATTGGTTGCAGAAATCTCATTTAGATAGGGCAGTGACATAAGCAGTGATTATCCGTCCTTTGCAGCTTTTGTGATGACTGCATTCTCGATACTGCCGAATTTCATTTTGAAACCTTCATGACAGTGAAGGTTTCCAATTCGTTTTCGTTTGTGATTTGTTAAAAGGCTGAAGGCTCGAAGAGAAGGCATAGACTTAAGAAATTGGTCAGCAGACTACTTGGTCCTTTGTCCTTAATGATGTTTTTTGCGTCGAACTAGCGTTAGTGGGACAGACACCTCCAGCAAGCTAGTATTGCCTTAGTCTGTAATCTCCTTCTCTCCGTCTTTAGCAAAAAAATAAAAAAATCTATAAGGTCGCAGTGGTAGAAGGGTTTGTTTTGATTTATGAGAACCCAGTTCTCTTCCCTTTTCTTGAGTTATTTGGAATCCAGTATGTTCTCGGTTGGCTGTTTCGATGTCCTGGAACTAAGGGACAATTTTCTTCCTAGAACCTGATCTGTTCATTTGATTGGTTTCAGATTATGATTTGGTTCATTACGATACGGTTGGATGAGGATCTTTTTGCAATGCAAAATCCGTTCCTAGACTCGTTTCAATTGCTGTAAATGCAAGTAACACTCTTTCTTTGCAAAATGGACTACGTTTCGGTATGGATTCAAATTGAGGATACTTTTTTATGTCACATCTCCTGGAGATCAAACCTGTGGCTGGCATCTTAGCGCTTAAATTCTTGCACCAATAGGAATGCAACTTTAGATCTTTGTGCAAAATACGTGCGCGCTTTGCGAATTAAAAGGTTCGGATCGTCACAAACAGACACTCTTCATGCTTTCTACCGTTCTTGACGATCGTGGTCGCCCGGATTTCGGTTTTTATAGTGTTACAGTGGTAGCCTTAAACTTGTTGACCCATTTTCGAATGAGGGGTAAGCTTGATGCATCATTTAAGTGGCGAAAACCTTGAATATTGCAGAACCTTCTACGCACTACAATCGCCGAATCACGTTTTTTGTAAAATTCGCACGTATAACGCGCGATCCGCTCCCGAGAAATGCTCCATAGCGACTGAGTTTCCTAGAGCCAGGCTACTGATTGACACACCCACCGCGCCCATAGGATTCGTTGCGTTCACCCAGTAATGTTCTTCAATAGGTCTGTTCGTGTACTTTCTGCACCAAAATTGTAAATTTTAGTTTTTTTAAAATCCTCCTTCTCTGTTTGAAAGGGTTAAGTATTAAGCTTGACATTTTGACATCTGCTCGTACAGAACACCACATTTGTTTCGGCTGTCAGCTCACCTTTCCAATTCAAAGAAGATTTAAAAATGTTGACACTCTTGCACAACCCTGAACCTTACAAGCTTACAAACAGAAGGAATGTTGTCAACCATTTAAATGCCTTAAATCCATTTCTTCAAGACGAACTATAAAAATATGTATGTCTGTATGTTTTTTGTGTTACTTTATATCTATCAGATACTACGTGCCAAGGCACAGAAATAGAATAAGTTTTTTTTTTTTTTTTAAATTACCACAAATACGGTCACTTTCAGAAACCTACACACAATTCGCTAAAACTCCTTACACCTTACTTTCATAAGTATTCAAAACAAAACCAAAAAAAATAACCAAAAACTTGTACTATTCGAAAAAGGTAAGAAAATTGGTGATGGGTTCAACAAAAATTATATATTTTCGACATACATACCTGGCCACTGAACAGGAAACGCTTCTCATGAATCATTAACTCGAATTGCCTTTTGCATTCTCAATACGGAAGACATGTCCATTCTGCCTCCATAACAAGAGACAGGTCATTGCAAAAACATTAAAAAGAAATCCACTTCTTGCAGAAAATCTTCCGAAATCGGTCGAAAAACACATTCGAAATAATCGAAAATGTAGGAAATTCTTAAAATAGCTTCTTTCCTCTTTGCTACACGTCTTCGCTTCTTTTTTGTTTTATCCTACGCCTCTTGAGATGTCTTTGACAGAAGCAAAAGAAAATAAAATATCGTACAACAAAAGTTTTTCATTGCAAATTAAAAATTAAAATTTAAAACAAAAAATTAAAAATAAATTTAAAAGTAAAAATAAATAGAAAGATCGCTCTTTCTCTCGCATAGCGAATGCTTATGGGTTTATGGTTGTTCGAAAAAATTTTCAATACATACTTAAAAAATATGTGTAGTCAGACATATATTTATGTTCAAAGAGTTTTTGGCTAAAATTGAACACACCCTGAACACGACCGTTAGAATGAAATAATTTAGTTTTCAATAAAACTGCCAACGATGCAGACATGAATGTGTAACATGGGACGGGCGCGATTTAAAACGAAAAGTTTTTTTAGTTTTAATTTTTTTTTCAAAAAAGTTTTATAGTTCCGAAATTGTTTGTTCCTCTACTTGACGCTAAGTGCAGAACGCGTTAATTTTTTTAAGAAAAGAAAAGAAAAAAAGTGTAAATTTTCCACCATCGCCGCGCAGGGAGGGGGTGGAGGAGAAAAATTTGTTTAAAAATAAATCGCATGTCCACCCTCGAAATAAATCGTTTTTGAGTTTTTTTTTTTTGAAAATCTTTCGTTGTTTGCTCTCTTGCTAAGGATTACTATATATTTTTGAAAAAAAAGAACCGCGTGAAAGTGTGTGTGTGTGTGTTTGTGTACTGATACGGGCAAATATCATTGAAAATAACGATGAATAACCGTCGGTCTGCATCGGTGGGCGCCTTGCCCGTCGAGAAAAAGCACTTTGTGTCGCGTAATGAGAGTGCCAGCGGTGCACTGTTGGATGTGCGTTGCGCATGTCAGTATTTCCAATGTGAGTCCTTGCTCCCGGATAGGGCTAACCCTGTTGAGTCGCGTCCAACGTCGAAGCAGGGCTTTGTGAGTGACATGGAACTGGGAGACACTCAGCACTTTGACAATATGTCAGCGAGAAGCTTTAATATGACGGGTAGGCCGACGCAGTTTGATACAATATCTGCGGCGAGTTTTGGTGGTCGAATGCATGGCATGGAGGGGCGAGCTCTGATTGTGAGAAGCATCTCAGACGCCACAGAGCAGGAGATGGCAGGCGGAATGATGGCCGGGCATCGTGGTCGTCAAATGTCAATCGGTGGGATGTCAAGTGGGAGCTTTGGCGGACGAGATCCCGATGCCGTGTCAATTCGAAGTGGGATTTCACTGCGTCGCATTTCGAGATCACCGTCGCATGCGGATTTGTTTGTTGCGGATCTTAATATCCCGGTGCCTCATGTGCCGGGGTATTCGAGGAGAGGCTCCAGGGGAGAGATTCCAAGACTCAATATAGTCGCACCAACTCCAACGCCGAACATTGGAAATGTATCTCCACCTGATTTCAGTATCTACGACAGGAAGAGTAGAGGTCCGACTAATCGTTGGGCAGAGGATAATAAGGAAAACCTTTCCGGGTATCATGGACCGCTTCTGCCGCAGAATAAGCCAATTGATGTCTCCAAATATGCAGATCGAGATGAATTTGGTAGAATTATCAACGAACAAATGGATGTTGACATGGATGTTGTGGAGGCCGTGGTAGATATAAAAGACAATATACGAATAAACAGACAGTCGCCACCATTGCAAGAGAATGTTCCTGATATATCGCCAGTGGTAGAGGATGAGACAAGAATTGAGATAACAGATTTCGCACCTCAGCCTGACCTAAGGCCGATTGATGTAATTTTGGCAGATGATAAGCAACCTGGACATTTTGAGAACTTGAATGGGCAAGGGCCACATTCTTATGGACAGACATCGCCAACATCAAGTAGTCAGCTTAAGAGGCAGCATGCTCATGAAAGGGATTTGTCGCCTGATTACTCGAAGAAGCAATTTACGCAAAGGGCAACGTCACCGGGACGAGGAGGCGTACAGGAAATGGAATCACGACAGTTCATGGGCTCGTTTCAAAGAGAATCCTCTCCAAGACCGACAAGTACATATCGTACGGATACAAGGCAGCTTCTAACTGGTACACATCAGTACCAAAGAGGATCTTCTCCAGCACCAGGGGAAACCCAACATGGTGATGCAAAGCAGTTTATGCAATATGGACCCGCTTCAACTGTTGGTCAAGGTTTCCAGAGAGCATCATCTCCTGCACCAACAAGTACGCATCAAATGGACACAGGGCAACAAGGAAGATCACCACCGTCATTCGAAAGGGCAGGCTCTCCAGGACCGGGTGCGCAATCCTTTCAAAGGGCATCCTCTCCAACACCAACAGGAATACACCATATGGATGCAGGGCAATCGTTTCAACGAGCATCCTCTCCCCCACCATCAAGTACGCAACAATTCATGCAAAGAGGCTCCCCTGCAACAGCTCCAGTAAACCAATCTTTCCAACGAGCATCTTCTCCAGCACCAGCAAACGCACAAGCATTTATGCAAACAAATTCGCCTTCGACAAGTCAGTCTTTCCAACGAGCATCCTCTCCGACACCAATAGGCACACAACAATTTATGCAAACAAATTCGCCTTCAACAAGTCAGTCCTTCCAACGCGCATCTTCGCCAGCACCAGCAAGCACACATCCTGCAACAGTTGCGCAATCCTTCCAAAGAGCATCCTCTCCAATGCCGTCAAACTTACAAACGAGGCAGTTCATGCAAAGAGGATCGCCTCCTGCGGTAACGGAGACCCTCAAACCAATCGAAAAACCTCATGACGACAAGCAATCTTATTCCTCTCGATTTATGTCGATGTTCCATTCGAAGGCCCCAGACACTCAGTCCTCGACACTGGACATCCCTCAGAAAGAAGCACGAAAGCTCTCAGTAAGTAAACTTTTGCATATTGATCGTGGAAGATCGCCCTCCCCAGGGAAGCAGTTAAAACCAGAAAACTCACCAAGAACTGGGAGACTAATGTCAGTTTTTAAACACGAAAAGCTTGAGCATCCCACGGCAATGTCAGTGGTTGAGGGAACCCACGTTGCCAATGTATCGATCAGAAAAGCTCCAGAAGAAAAGCCACACACCGTAAAGGTCACTGAAACATTTTCCCTCAAAGTCGACGAAATGGATCAGTATTCCAGCCGTCCACCGAAGTCACCCTCTCCCATACGACACACTCGTCCATACGCCAGCTCCGAACAGCTAGGACTAACCCAGGACAGATTATCGGGATCAGTGGATTTCTATGGCGATCGACAGGAGGCATTTGCCCCCATTATTGTTTCTAATGCTCCATCAGTTCAAGGGCAACTTCAAGCCGGAGATCGTCGCCACTACATGTCGTCCAGCCAGTCTGACATAAGGTCAACTCGAGGATTTGAGTCCCACGAACGTGCCCCCCAACCAATTACATTCAACAGTAACAAGAAGCTCTTCTCAGTTCCTATCGCCTTCACTGACTACTACGACACAGAAATGACGAGTTCCGAATTCATCCACGACGAACCCGAGGAGCAACCCAACTACTCCCGACCGCCCAAAGCCAACCTACCCAAAGCACCTTCCGAGCAGCGCTTAGCCCAATCCAAGCTACTTCAACGAAAATCCTACGCAAGTGATCGTACACAATCGCAAGATCGTGCCGCGGCAGATCGTGCATCCGAACTCGATAGCCTCAGCATCAGTACGCGATCGATGTCTAAAACCGTCAGTTTCAACTTTGGTGAGCATGGCTCACGCTTAAGTCAACATGAGAAAATGGTCTCATCCAACAATCAGTTAGATAAGAATTGGCTTGAAAGGACATACTTCTGGTAAGATCCCAACCCAGCCGAATCCTCCGTTCACACAAAATAAAAATTCGAAACATTACACTAAAAAAAAAACGACCGTAAGTAAGTATACACTTTACAAAGTGGACATACCTACATATAAGCAAAAAAAAAATAGAAAATTTAAGAAAAATAAAAATTGTTTTCCTACTATGTACGAGTAGTTCCGACCTCGAGTAAATGGACGAATTTATTTTTATCTTTAGTGCTTCGCTTTGCTTGATTTTCCTCGAATGCAATGCACTAAGTGCGGTATGCACTTGAGAGGCAGAACGCTTTTGTGGTCTCGTTTATTTTTTTTGGGGAAAAAGTTCACCAAACCTGAACTTCTAAATATAAACAAGCAGCTGAATACCTTAGTAAATGAGATACGTTCGCAGCTAGGAGGAATATCTTGATGTGAATGCATGCTACAGGGTGACGTAAGAATTATCCTTTAGGACGATTTTAGTTTGATTTTTACAAATATTTTGCTTCACGTTTAAAGGCGTAGGTAATAAACTTCGTTGTATACTTTTCTGACAAAATGTGAGGGCTGCCATCTGTCGCCTGAAGCTCGTATAAGGTCATTGAACAAGAAGTGTCATTTTAAATGAGAGAAGAATTCAACAGATAGATAGAGAAGGGAAAGAAAGTTCGGATTCTAGGCCTACACTGAGGTAAGGCCTAACATATGGAAGGTCAAACTGACTGAAAAAGTAGGTGACATTTCATCTGTCATGCTTAGCATACCACATGCCTACAACTCCGTCCAACTACTTCAAAAAACCACCTTGCTTTTCTGTCAAATTTGAATCTGTCGAGCAATTAGAAGCGTTTGACTACCTAGTGCCTCGGAATGCGCCCACTATGGCGTCATGCCAATAAAATGGAGAAGAAGTGTCAAACTCAATCCTCTTTCGATTCGATTCTAACTCGATCTCTCAATCCGGTTACGGTTATATAAACGTGGTAAATAACACTGCTGCGTCAGGCCAAAATACGCACCAAGTTGTTACTCGCCCCTATTACTCTTGGGCTTGCGGAGGACTAGACTAGTTTCGTTTGCTTACCTATCCAGACAAAAGTACTCAGAAAAAGCAAACCAAAAGCAGTACGAACTTCATGAAATTTTTTCTAGTGAGTTTCAGCTATTTCAACACGTTGCGCGAGTGTCTATCTATCCATCGAAATAACATGATTTTGACATGTTAGCTATGGCGGAAAATGACAGCTCTTGTGGGATGACCCTTTATAATTCGTTCTGTGTTACAGTATTTATCAATTTGTCGTTTTGTTGTGAAATTATAAGGTCTCCTGTGACCAAAGAAACCTGGACATTGAAGCCAATTAATCTAAAAAAAAATAAGATGTCATAAATCAGTGCAAACAAATTTCTTGCACTAAAATTCGTAACAAGGGGAAATTTCTTATACTTTCCTGAGTACTATTACGAAAAACTACAAAATTTTTGGGCACTCGAATAGAATTTCATTCATTTTCGTAAACAATTGTGAAAATTCACTGATTTTGGGAGACCTATTGTCAGGTCTTTAAATGTGCTGGCAATCGCTACAAGTGAGCTTAGAATGGCAAATTATTTTGTCAGTTCACACGATTTGTTGATATTTAACGAAAAACTTGGAGATGCATCGTCAGATGTTGTCAAACTTATAGCATTTCTCAGTACTTTTTTCTTTCGTGTCAGATTAAATTGAAAACTCTGAAAAAGTCCAAAATTTAACGATAGCCCTTTGTCAGACTCTCCTATTATTACATATTTTCACAGCGCAAAGTCAAACATAAAACAAAAATAGTGCAATGCAGAACGAAATAGCGAAAATATGTATCACTCGTCCAAAATATGTCACTGAAAACAATAAAAATCCATTCATTGCCAATGGTCATAACCTTCGCACACTTCGCACACAGTTTCCAAATGTCGTCTGACAATGAGGTGACAATGATATCAAAAGGTGTTCACACGTTTGGTAGATACTTGACAAATTGATTGTCAGATGGGGATCTGGCAATTGTGTAACAATGCTTAGCCTTACAATATTGTCAGAAAAAATTGGTAGTTGGCATGAGTGTAAGACATGTTGGACCAAGTTTTCATTTGTAGATCTGACAATCGTCTGATCATAGCTTTACTATTTTATTGTTTCCAGTTCCAGTCTAGATAGTAGCCTTTTGAAATAATATTTTGATATATTTAGCACCTTCCTACTTCTTGTGATCTGAGTACGTTGCATAGGTAACAGCCTGTTTATCTTCTAAAATTCTGTATTGTCGAAAACTCTGTTTCCTGATCATGATCATAAAACCATTTCCTGCAACAAACATTGTCCTCTGTGTTCACACTCATTTGATAAAATGAATATAACTATACGAGCTCGTGTACTTCAAACGTGTATATGTATATCTGTCCAGAATCACATTTACCATCTTAAACTTATTTATACAACAGCTCCTGTGATTGTTTTGACTAACCATTCATTTTGAATTTAAATTTTAGCGACCATGAATACGAACCCATTGGAGAGCCCTCAATCGAAATCCAAGACCAACCAACTGCCGAACCTCTAGTATCTGCTCTTAAGAAGGAAGCCTCACCAGTTCCGCAAGCACAAGAACTTCCCAAGGTCGAAATATCACAGCCCTCGATCGAGCCCACCTCAGATGAAGCATCGTCACCATCCAAGTCGGACGAGCTTAAGGACGCCGAAGAATTGCAAAAAGACATCGAAGATCGTTATTTCAGTTCAGCTGCGACTACACCTCGAACGGAATCTCAAACTGATTATGACATCCATACAAGTCAGGTTGATTCAAGTGCCTTAGAGGAACTGCCATTGAAGCCGGAATCACGCAAAAAGGGCTTCATGGCCAGTGCTCAAGATAGAACCCGCAAAATGCAAGCCGGACTTAAGACTCAAGCTGGAAAGATCAAAACGAAATTCCGCAGCCCAAAGAAGGTGCCATCGGGAAGCCCCAAAGCCAAGGAGCGAAAACGCTTCAAGGCTCCGGAGTTTTCAAAAATGAAAATGCCCGAAATGAAGCGACCAGATCTATCCGGTTTTAAGCGTCCAGAGTTCACCAAGTTCAGTAAGCCTGACATGTCAAAGTTTAAGTTGCCCGATAAGTTTTCGTCATTGAAATTGACTCGCAGTAAATCATTCAAAGAACCACCAACCGAAATTGATGATACAACCGTTTCAGGTACAACTCCCGAATCTACTTCGGCCCCAGTCGCTGCACCGGCCAAAAAGCCGAGGTTCGACTTCAGCTTTGGTACATATCCTCGCGCATTTAGAAAGAAGAAGAAGCCCCAGGAAGCTGAGAGCACTGTGGATGAGCCTAGTGTGATTCCGAGTACGGAGACACAGCCATCAGCGGAATCTACTAGCACACCACAGGGCGATCGAGGACCAGGACCTGTAAGGTCACGCTGGGCTGACAAATTTTCCGATGTCAGCTATAATGACAGTGAAGGCTCGCGGTATCGCCGCTATGGCAGTGAGCAGGAGAGCTCTTTTGATCGAGAATCGTCAATGGAACGTCGCATGAAGGAGGTACTTGACGACAACGCTAAGGAGGAAGCCGAGCTTGCCATGCTGGGAGTGGTGGAGCAAAAGCAATTCGCCGACTATGATGAGGAAAACAGGGTCATCCATGAAATATCGAAGACTCGCGAAGGTGAATTTAAGCGGCGTCCAATGGTTCACCAAGACTCTGATTTGATATCTGAGGAAGGTAGGGATATTGGTTGGACCGAGAGGGAGGCAGAGAAGAATCGACTTCTTCGGAAGGCCGAAATGGAGGCAGAGAAGAGTCTCAGATATGTGCATGAAATGGACCTAAATCCAGAGACTCGTTCAACAGCAAGTTCAAAGAAGTTGATCTTTGAAGAAATTAGTGCCGACGAGTTTCTTTTAAGAAATAAGGGCTACTCGCAGGAATTGAACTTGGCGAATACACGATTCCTTGACCCATGCCTCGAGGCAGGTTTTGATAAATCACCTAACGCTTTGGAGTTCATCGGAGCGCAGTCTAGTAGCCTCAATGGCAGCAGCATTGATCGAATAGACTATGGGTATGATGTTCCACCACCAAAGCCAAGGCGCTTGAGTCATCAGCAACGCCAGCGCCACTACGACTCTGAGAATGTGTCGCAAGTCGAGGAGTTCGCTGATGATATCTCCTTGTCACAGGCTGGAAGTGACTACTATCGGCATGCGCCACCATCGCGTCCCTTACGCAAGGGACGATTCAAGCACAGCCAAGAGATCTCCATCACGGGAACACCTTCGGCGCAGTTTGACGATGAGGATTATGCAGATAGGAGCAATATTATACTCCCAGAGGACGACGAGGAGAAGGAGAATATCATACAAGACCAGGACGAATCACCAATACCACCGCCTCAAGCGCCCAGGCGTCGTCGAAAGCAATTAAGGGACTCCTTAGAGAAAGATTCGTATGTGAATGGCTTCGGGGGCAGATCCGTGTCGAATAGCTACCTGAAGGAAGACAACAAACCAGAGGAAGTAGGTTTTCAAATAAATGGTCACTGTCCTCCTCTCTAAAACATATGCAATTCTCATTCTAGGTGATCGTCTACCGTACAGAGCACGAATACAAAATACCTCTAGCCACTCCTGAACACTACACGGACACCTCTGCTACACCATCCCGAAAATCGAGATCCCTCTCTCGTCTAGGTAACGACGAGGATGATCGTACCTCACATGGAGCCGATTCCCTAGGTCTTGACTTAGCAATGCGCGGTGACAGTAACAATAACAACGCCAGTCTCGAAGAGGAGGAGGAGCTGCAGGAGAAGTACATCATCGAGATGATGGAAAACGATGGGTAATATGAGAACACATTGATTGAGATTCGTTTCTAATGGATGTCTTCTCTATTTCAGATATGCCGTCGTCCGAAAGGAAAACTTACCCAAGCCAACCCCGCCTGCCCGACGTAAAAAGTTCTCCCGTTCACCTGGCGAGCGTTTCGCAACAATGCCTCACCTACGTCGAGGATCTCCCTCCGTACAGAGCGGCGATCAAAAGTCTTCTACCAAAAACTACGCCACAGTGGGAAAGCCGACACCGCCAAGGCGAAAGTCTGCCCTAAGCTTGGGAGCAGAGTCTCAAAAGTAAGAACACACAAAACTTGTTTTGCCAACCAAGATACACACACACTTCCATAGACTGCACAGGAAGTCCAATAGCTCTATACTATATCATTAATTGTTTATTTATTTATTGTTTTTATGAATTTCTATTTAATTTATATGTTTGGTTTGCTTTCTATTTTTTATTTTATTTTTTGTGGAAACCTTTGAACAAGAGTTGTAGTTGTTTCCTGATTTATTTCAAAGCTGACATCCCTCGAAAGTTTTATTCTTTAAGTTTAGTTGTGCTTAGCTAACGCGCTAGTATCTTTTAGTTGTTACTAATGTTACCAATGTAAGCGAATACATAATTCTTAGAATTACTAGTTTAATAAAGATTGTATTTCTTTGATTGATTTGGTTATTGTTTTTGTTTTGTTTTAATTAGTTTGCATCTATTTTTTTTTCTTTTTTTAAAAACATTGTTTTGTTTTCTATGTTTAACCTAGTTGGTGCATTTAAGGTATATCATTGCTTTCGTAATATTAATGCTCTTAATTTGGGGTACACATGTACAGTGTGAGAAAAAAGGTAAAATAAAAGATTGAACTGTAAATGTATGCACTTTTGATGGCTAAAACTGCACAACTAACTGGTGATTGTTTCTCAAATTCAGGGTTTTACAATTGGTATTTTGGCTAAGGGTATCCAAACCGTTTCAGATAGACGACGTTACAGAAAAGGGTAGTCTTTCAACCGATAGTGGATGTTCATTTAGGAATAACAATATCGTCTTAGAAACACTTTTCCTATTGAAATATCCTGGGAACTCCTAAACGAAAAGGAAGCACAAGAGGCTGCTAGTAATCCCTATTTTCAGTTGGCTTTCTGACGAATATCCGCGGCTTAGTAATTGAGTCGTTTTATACGAAATCTGCATCAAATATAGAGAATGCCACGCCCACTTTATAAGCACAAAACTTGAGCATTAAGGTACAAATACGTACGATCCAGTCGTGCACTTTATTTAAGCTACCCTCAAGGAGGTTAAGATTCTTTGCGATGAATGGCCAGAGACATTTTCCAGTTGAGCATGTGTCCAGTTCATTTGTGTTTTAAGGCTAATTGTGGTGATGGGCTTTGAAATAGTCTCAAGAAGCACCACGAGCTCCATACAGATCTGTTGTGGTATCTTTTTAAGGATGCAGTGAGCATTAGCCTTCTAGCTGATATAAAGTTCATGAATGAAGCTTAGGCTTGTTTGAGCAGCTAGTCTGAAGTCCGGCGGTTTCTGAGGACACAGTTTCTTGAAGTGATATTAGAGTTGCAAAGGACTGGGAGGAGGTCTATCAAAGCCTTAGTGTTAAGTGTGGTGATTGTCGGAATCTCTTTCGTAATGAGTTTTCGGAGCGTCTTAGCCTAGTTAGTGAGCTCCAGTAAGAGAGCTTTGGTTTTGTTACCATTGATTTAGCTAACATTACTTGGTTAACAGGTAGACTAGAGTAGGGTTTAGGGGCAATATTTGGGGATTGACCACCGGTTAGCCCATTTCCAGAAATACACACATTTGTATATGTCCAGGGACCCACGCTGGTCTGATTTTTTTGTAAACAGCTAGGTGAAGGAGGGTTCAAGACAGTTCCAAACCAGTAATCAAAGTCAGAGGACATTAGAGTTTTATAGCAGCTTGGGTATCCGATAAAATATTTACAGATGACCTTTTGACACTTACCCGATATTTTTGAGCCATCAGTGTGCCATTGAGGGATTTGAGGATAATCCCAAATACTGCGTTTCGGAATGACGACTTAAAAGAGGCGACTGCTCGTGAGAATAGTAGTAAAATTCTTTTAAGGATTGTAGTTCTGATGCTGCAAAAGAAGTGAAGCGTATATACAGGTACACATTGTACCGGAAATACTTACAGAGGCCAATCTTTACAACTTTTGTAGGATAAAGCGGGAGAAGGTTTTATTAGTCTTTTCTCTGACATCTAGGTATTCGAATGATAGTGGTGAATTGAGTGATCACCACTGGGATCTTTGTATAGCTTCTGGTCGAAGATCTTATCTTCTTGTGTACCTATTTGGGGGAAAGTAAGTGACTTCATAGATAGGGGGTGTGAGTGGTTTTCACAAACTCAGCTTCCTCATCAAACTGTCCCTCAACGAGTTTGTCACTCTTGCCACTCTTCTTCCAGCTTAGGTTAATGGATTCCTTTGTAAGGTATATTTTGCGATGGAATTGTCTTCGTGCTTTAAGGTGTGAACTGATATCCTAATGTGCGTTCGTAGCAGAATATCCTCAAGATGGTGCGAAGACATGTATTAATAAAGTTTTGTAACTCATAAGTGAATGTGTAGACTATTAATCACATTCTTCTTAAAGATCATGGACAGTGAACACAGCTTTCGCTTTCCATGTTCCGTTGACTATACTGAGCTTAGTGCCGCAGGCGATTGAGACAACGCTTCCTATTAACTGTCTCAAACCGCTGATCAACATTATTTCATTGAGTGTTGGTGTTTATGTGTTTATATGGGCGCCGTGGCTCAGTGGTAAGTGCGTTGGACTATGGAACAAGAGGTTCGAGATCGAATCCCAGTCGGGGAACACCTAAAAGTTTTTCACGGCCCCATCTCTCGCGAGCATCTGACAAACATCCGAAGAGTACAACTGTCCTGAGAAAGCTTCTCAAATAACAAATTGCCCTTCGGACACGGCATTAAAGAGTAGGCCCCTTCCATTCGTGTAAAGACTATAACACGCACAACACGAATGGTTGTGAGAAGCTAGGCCCTGGGTCCCATCGACCTGTAGCGCCAAGTATTTAATTTTTTGTTGGTGTTTATACTCAGCTTCAGTCTGCTTACCATTTCGAGCAGAGTCATCAAATTTCAATGACTTGTTCTTGCCAGAGTCGCTGAAGGACACTACTTACAACTACCAGCCTTGTCGTATTCCATTGCGTACCTCAAGGAATGTCTTTAAACCAAACACCCTTACTTTTTTGCGAATGGTAGAGTTCTCTGTTCTGCTGGGAGAAACAGGGAGATCAGAAATATGTCCCAATGTACAACTCATTTGCGTTCAGTTGAACGGTTGAATACCGTGAGTAAGTTTGAAGTTTTATAGTTCTACGCATGTCAAGAGCAGAGCATTAAGTAAAAATCTGCCAGATACAGAGCATATTTAAAAAATACTATATTTTCCGCCTAAATAATAATAAATAATAATAAAATAATTTCTGTGGCCTTGTCCAACACACATAATATTTCTCGAAGTATAATTTAACCAGCAAGATTTTGCAAAAGGGCAATTGATGGTGAACTAACGCATTCATATTTCCGAGTGTACACATGTGATCTATATCCGTTTTTGTCAGCTTCATACACAACATAAACCCCAATAAAGTTGTCTTGGTAACTATATTTGCCTGTTACTACGACCTCTTCATTCTCAGTGCCAGGATTCAGAATTTTACGAACTTCGTAGCGATCCTCATTATCGGCCAAGTTATGTGGGTTTTCTCTGTAGTAACTGTGAGTAGGAGAATACTTTTTTAGTTTGAAAGTAATATTTGATTCAGAATATTTTTTTGAATAATATCAAATCAATACCTCAACCATAGACATACATACATATACTTAAATAGAAAGTATACAAGTATACAGTTTACTTTTGTACAATTTCAAATATTGAACTCACTGGAAAGAATATTCATTTTCAGTACGGGTGCTCTCGCTTCCAGTAGGATTATCATGAGGATGACGAGCAAGATAACATTGAAACTGCAGAACAGATAGTTCATCTGGTGGAATTGTCGGATGGGCTTTGGAACATGTCGCCAAAGAAACTATCAGCACGGCAAACTATAAATAAAAACTTTTGGTGATATCTTTCAAGTTTTGCACAAGGTTTTGACGAAGCACAGTGGGCCGCCAATTGAAAAGATTTGTGTATGTAGAACTTGTTTGATTAAAGCCATCTCTGCCCCACTGTGCGGCGCTAAAAACATCTCAGTTTCACGTAGAAATCCGCGTCAAATGAATCTTTTAGTCAAATGCAGTCGCTTCGATTCAAATATAGTTTTGGTTTTGGTTTAACTCACTAGTTTTCGCAATCCCATTTGGAAATTATGATAATTAATAAAGTTAATTTCCCGCAACAATGTTGACTGATGCAAACGATAAAACACACTAAACTTAATCTTCTCAGCGTAGATGGTAAGAGATATATGAATCGATTAGTCGAACCTACACAAATAATTAAATACATTGGATGGTGCGACAATTTATTCAGAGTTAGCCAAAACACGTTTCTATGCGGTAGGTACGCTCATCTAAAGAGAATGAGGATGTAAAATAGACACTAAAGTAACAATATGCTATGTACACTGAAAAGACCGTATAATGAGTTCTCTTTTTATTTTTAATTTTTTACCTCTGACCAGTTTACCAGTAGTTCTATAAAAAATGCATAATGTTGTGTCACAAAGTGTTATGTATTTGAGGGGAAGTCTTCAATGGCAATCCTAGTTCAAGTCTTGTCCATGTAAAGTTAGGTGCTGTAGTTAATTGCAGTTTCCCACTAATTAGTTGTGGATATGAACTAATGGTTTAAAAATGTTTCGCATACTTAATGTTTATAAGGTATGCTGTGGGCTTGTAGCATTGAATAATTGGGGCTTATCTACTGTTTGGCTTAACAATTTTAATAGCTTCACCATTGTTTATAAGTAATATTCATCTTTCCGTTCTAACGCTACGCTTTTGCAAAATCGTGATTTTCGTGAGTTCCAAAGCTTCGGATAAATTATATAATAAAACGATGTCATGGCTATAGGTGATGGCAAACCTAGGAAACTTCGTCATCAAAGTTTGTTTTTTTTTTAAAACAACTTGTAGTGATCTCCTGGTTCTATTATGATCTTTAAGAAGGCACCTGATTTTCCCTACCTACTACCTACTGGCTGAAAACAAGTTTAGTGCCGTTTGAGCTGAGGTGTGTAAGCCTACTCCGAGTAATGGCGGTCCATGCACATAGACTCAAAATCAAAGGACATGATGCATTCCTTAACTTTGTCTTCTATCTACAAACAAATACAGCAACAGGTCGATGGGACCCAGGGCTTAGCTTCTCGTAACACGAATGGAAGGGCCCGTGTCTGAGTTATTCGAAAACCTTTTTTACGACAGTCATACTCTCGGATGTTTGTCAAATGCTTACGAGGTTTCGAGACGTGACATATTTGCCGTTTATAACTAGCTCTTCGCAATCAGTACCATGATTCAGGATCTTTATCTCTTGTTCTCGGTCGTCACTATCATCCAGTTTTCCTGGTCCAATTCTGTAGGAACTGTGTAAGAGAATTCACTTTTTAGTTTAATATTTTTCGTAATAAATTTGTTTTTCAAATCAATACCTCCACCATGTGCATATAACTTTTCTGTTAGTTACTTTTCAAGTCATGAGCTCACCGGTAAATGTATCCATTGTCAGTAGGGGTAATCTCGCTTCCAAAATTCTTCCCATGAGATTGAATATGATAGGCGTCATCCATCTTTTGGTGGAATTGTTGGATGTGCTTTGGAACATAACACCAAAGAAACTATCAGGATGGCAAACTATACATTTAAAAAAAAAGGAAAAGAAAAAAACATAGAAAAGCAACAATCAATGTTTAAAGAATCGTCTGATACTCTGTCTTCCTTCTTAGGTAAATTTTGTACAGTGGGCGTGGCTGGATTGCATTGTTTTGTTACACCATTATTATGGGTGTGGCAGAGGGCAAATTTTAAAAATGTGTACACATGTACAGCTTCTCCATCTCAAAAGCCCGAAAACTGATGACATTCAGACAGACGGACATGATTTCACACTTTCTACAAATGCTACAAACTGTAATACTCATGTAGCCCTATTTTTTTGGAACTTGCCGGCCAATCAAGAAGATCAATGTACACACAATTTGAATCTTAAAATCTTTTATCCTACTGCGCAGTACTAAAAACTTGTCAACACACTCAATTGCACTTGGAAGACCACGGCTATCACTTTTATTCGAATCATTAGTTTTTTGCTTCTTGGTTTCACTTACTATTTTGATCAAAGCCATTTGCAAGTGCAAATAATTAGTTGCTTTAATTACCGACAACAAAGTTGATTGATTAAAGTCCTAAGGTGGACTAAAGCTTCTCTGCTCAGTGAAGGTGGCATGTTAATGGTGTTAGATGTTTGGACTTCAATCAATTAGTTAAAATATGCAAATTAATGTATTATTATCATCCCACATACATACATACAGACATATACTTGTAAAAGACAAATTTTAAAGCTTCATGTGGACGGATTTAAATGAGTTTTTTGCTATCAATTGTAGGTTCTTTTAATCTATAAAAGCTTACATATGCATATTCATTGACAAACACTTCTATGCAGAATCTTACTGTGTGGATTGTGCGAATAAAATAAAAATAAAATAATGTGGGAAGAAATTGGGTGTACCTGGGTCAGACATCGAAAAAGTCTCTTGAAATGCTATATCTTCACATATCTCCTCCCCCCTTGAGTTGTGAGTCAAATGCACGAAATTGAACAAAAAACTTGACCAGGAAACGTTTATCGAATGATTTAAACTTTGGCGTACTTAGTTGCCCATTATCTGGAATGTGGGAAGAATTGGGGTGTACATGGGTCAGACATCGAAAAAAGCTCTTGAAATGCTATATCTTCACATATCCCCCCCCCCCCCCCCCTTTTTATTTTTGAGTCAAATGCACGAAATTGAACGAAAAACTTGACCGAAAAACGTTAATCGAATGATTTAGACTTTGGTGCACTCAGTTGGCAGCTATCTAGCATTTGAGAAGAATCGGGGTACATCTCGATCAGGGATGGAGAAAGCCTCTGAATCCAATTCAAATCCGATCCAAGGAACACTAGCCCCTTGTGGTTGTTTCTTGCATTTATCTCTTTAAGACTTAACTTGGTTTTATTTACCAGCTGAAATCTAGTTCACGATTTAAGTTTGGGATCGTTTGAGCTGAGGGTATGGTAAAGGCTTCTGGGTATCTTCGGTGAGTGGGAATTTCGGTGATTTCTTGTACCATATACCATAACGACAGTTACCACCTCCGACGAAGCATCTTTCTTTCTAGAGGAGCTGCTTACCAAGGTTATCATTCTTAGGATTAATTTGATCGAAACCATATCTTTCTCTTCTATGGATACCCAGAAGGGAGTCATTCGAGAATTCTATATTTATGCCAGGATAGATGGTCTAATTCTGTTTTCAGATAAATGTGTTGATTGAGAAACAAGCTGGTCCAATCGGTTCTGGAGTTTGTCTAATGACTTTCAGTTCCCAAAGGCTCTCGTACTATTCCTGGAGGTTATTGCAGTACTTTGATGTGTTCTCTGTTCTTGAAACTTTTATTCACATAATCCAATGCAATGCAAAGGTCAAATACACTTAAATATTGAAACAACCAGTTATGGTCTAAATTTTAGTACAACAAAAGGATTCAATTCATTATCGCCATCATTTAACTTTCATCATTTGTTTGCTAAGCTGCTTTTTATTTATTTTCCTTAACTTAACCGATTGGCATGGCACGCAATAGTTACATCACCTAGCACATCATTATTCCACTCTAAACGATTACGAATACTTATCTAGCTCTCCCTTCCAATTGCTAGGGAATTTGGAAGCGCTGACTTCGACGATTATGAGGTACCGGAGCTGGATGATCGTACAGAGTCGCCAAGGAATCTGCAATCAGGTGATATTATTAACAAAATGAAGTACCGACCATTGCCGCCGCCACCTCGTCCTCCTCGAGAGAAGAGGCACATCCAAAGTTATAGGCAAGGCGATGACGATGACGAATTCGATAGTCGAGATGATCGTGATGATCGCGACGGTGGCGGTGAGAGGATCGCTTACGATGATACAACGGAGCTGAGTAGTGATGACTATAATTTACAACATAACGTGGAAGTGGAAGTGTCTACACAGACAGATCCGTTGCCAGATGATTTTGTATGCGAAGAGTTTGAGATTACGGATGATATGAAAATTATAGAACCCAGGCGTTCGAAGACTCTGGATGAAATACTGAAAGAGGAGGAGGAAGCTGAGTTGGAACGCGCCAGGCAGATCGAGGAAGAGGTTCTTGTGAGAGGTATTCAACGGTTTAGAGAAGCAAATCAACGAAGTGTTTCGGAGAAATCGAGAGCATCATCGCAAGCGAAATCTCTTAGTAGACCTCAGACGCCATCTGCCATTCTTATTGAAAAGCGTGTACCCACTCCGGTTCCGAATTCGAATGGTCAAACGGTCTTGGAAGCTTCGCTTACAGTGCAGCCAATTGATGATTTGGATTTGGAAGAAGAACTGCTGCGAAGGGAGGGCTTGTACGATGGATCACATAGCAAGTCAGATGCCGATAGTCGATATCGGGATGAGGACGAAGCTGCTCGTGGTTCGGAAGAGGAAAACGCGAGAATTGGTGAAGAGGAGCGCTCTTATACTCGCAGTATAGATGCTGAAAGTCAGCAACAAGATGAGGAGGAACAGAGATTACTAGACGAACGATTTGTGGCTGAAAGACTAAAAGAAGAAAAGGAAGAAGAGCAGCGGTTGATGGAAGAGTTGGAAAAAGAACAGAGATTGCTGGAGGAAGAGGAAGAAAAACAACGACTATTCGAAAAGCTAAAACGAGAACAGAGATTGCGTCAAGAAGAGGAGGAAAAACAAAAATTATTGGAACTATTGGAAAGGGAAGAAAGATTGCTGCAAGAAGAAGAGGAAAAGCTAAGATTGCTTGAAGAGGAAGAAAGGGAGCAGATATTGCGCGAAGAGAACGAAGAAAAACAAAAATTACGCAATGAACTGGAAAGAGCCCAAAGATTGCGACTAACATCAAGACCCGAAGAGCATGATAGCTATGAAGATGAACAGAACAAAAGACTCAAAGTGGAAGATTCATATGAACTTAAGTCCGAGGTTAGTGAAGAAAAGGAGATCACTCCTCCACCCTCTCCGCCGATTTCTCCATCGCCACCACCAGTAGACGAAGTGATTTCCGTTTTGCAGAAGATGAAATTGCTTTCTGAACCAAAGCCATTGGATCAACCCGAAAGAGAAGAGCTAGACGAAGAGCCACAAAGTTCACCACCAATGGCTCCACCAAGAAAACGTTCCTCCGGAGCAGCACTTTTGGAAGACCAAGCCGACGCATTGTCATTGACTGAGCAACATCCAGCTACCGATGCTGTTCCAATAACAGGTGTTATGCCAACCCATCTTGCCTTAGCCGATCTCGAAGTTGATCGACTTCGTGTACATGCCCTGCAAGCTGGTCAAATAATGGTGTCACACCTGCATGGAGCACAAATTCAAGCTGATGAACTAGAATGTCGGTCAGGAAATTTAGTCGTAAGGAACATTGAATTGCCAGCTGGGTTCATTGAAGATATCGTAGAACGTGTTCGCAGCACCGAACGCGAGCACTCTCAAGCCGGCACACAAACCATTGCCGACACAAGAACACAAACTGAAGTTGAAGATTCCATCCCACCTCCTCCGATTCCCACAAGACAGTCTGATGTCCCACCCGTTCGACCACCGCCACCACAACGAGAATCGGTGTTCCCCTCAGAGTACATGCAGCCCCTACCCTCCTCACCTGTGTTCCTACAACAGCATGACCCAGAAGAACCTCTCATTCTCCCAAGGGGTGTCCTTCCAACGGACTACCTACAGTCAGGTCCTCCTATTGGATTCTATAATCCTCGATTACCCGATGATGATGGCGAACCAATTCAGCCAGTTTACCGACGACGACGCCATCATCGCAGACGTGATTCCTCATCCGAAGAGGAACCACAACGCCATCGCAGTCGCAGTACCCGTCCAGAACAACAAAGCGTAGCACAAGCCGGCCGACAATTCATCTCCGCTTGCAGTCTACCCCTGGCGAATGTCATCAATCAACTAACCAACGCTGTACGTCCAAATAACGACAACAAACAGGATCAGGTGCAACCAAGGAACATATCCACAGTTGTAGTGCTTTTCATTGTCATGACACTTAGCTTTTTGCTTTACCTATTGTCCGGCAGAAACATACACCATCATCACTGGGACTACTTCAATCCACCGGGAAACGATGGACGACTGTCGTAGGCAGTCGCACGGCATCCAAACACTCTCGGCCTTACTGCATTTGTTTAACTTTTCTTTCTTTGGTAACATCTCGCATTCGTTGCGGGTCAATCATACAGGACATCCTTCTTCCATTGAAGAAATGCTTTTTCTGTTTTTGCTACGAACTACAATACTACATAAATCAATTAATAAACCATTAAATAAGAAACAAAAAAACTATTTATTTATATCTGGTCTTTCGTAAGAATGTTTATTATGTATTTTATTATCAAGAGGGCAAATTGTTATGTTGTTTTTAACCTAGATACATAAAAATGGATTTAATTTATAAATAAAATTGGATTTAAAGAAAGCGTTGAGTTTACGTACTTGGTTGTGTGTTTTGCAGGAAGCAGGAGGCGCCTTAGAGAAGGAAGTCCTCGTCGTATTTAACCATTTCTCGTTGATCTTTGTGGCTTCCTTTTTGGGACTTGCTCGCAGCTGAAAAGTAATTAGAATTAGTAACAACGCGGACAGTAAAAGGGAAGATTCAAGCAACAAGGTAAGGCTAGGAGAAGCATAAGTATCTTTGTCTTGTATGAGTGGTAAAATAAAATTGAGTTTTGAAGAAGAAAAGTTGTTCAATCATTTCTTAAACGCCGACCTCTGTCGAGCAGAATGAGATATTTTATCAGGAAAAAAGGTGGACAAGCATGGTGGACTGTACAATGCTGGAAAAATTATGCATAAACCCGGGCGATGTCTACAAACTTAGTTTTCTACTGACTTTTGGATGTCCGAACCTTCGGAGCAGCTCGGATCATTAGCTTGTTGCAGCTAAGGTAAGAATGCGGATATCCCAAACGCCACAACAGAGAAGAATTACTGTGAGAAGAGATCACCTAATGACTCCTAGTGGCAACACTGCCAACAGGCCATCAGAAGTGCCCCAACTGATGTGCTGGGTTTCAACCGACCAACACCAAGAAAACCCTGGTTCGACGAGTAATGCCAGCAAGAACATGCAGCCAAACAAGAGGCATACAAAGCGGGACTGCAAGGAAGGACGGAGGCTGCTCGTGAGCTCTACGAACAGAAGAACAGACGGAAAGAACATCGGCTTCTCCGGAGAAAAAAGAAAGAGCATCAGAAGCGTGCGATCGAGGATATTGAGATTAACAGGTGAAAAGAACGTGTCAGGCCAACAAGATCCGTGTAGAAGACTGTAGAGATGAAGATCGAAACCTCGTAGTAGAGTCACAGTCGGTGCGGACAATATGGAAAAACATCTCCTGCAGACTCTATAAGGGCGGGCTTTGGTCAGAAAAATGCGCATCAGTCGTTCGAGATGGCTGGGACATGTAAAGCGAATGGACGCCAACGCTCCGGCCCTCAGAGTCTTCGAATCAAACCCGGAAGGACAACGCAGTAGAGGTCTTAGGTGGCGCCTTAGGAAGTGCGGAACAGGAAGCAGTTAGCTAAGAACCGGGCTAACTGGAGAGGCTTATTGTAGCGTCACCTAAGTAAGTAAGTAGACCTCAGGAAAGACTGCTTAGTAGTAGAAAACAGAAAACATAAAACACTTACCAATAGTAGACCACACCGCTGAGGAAGAAGCATCATTTATGGGTTCAATTTGCGGTTGACGCCTGGCCAGCTGCACTTGCAAGTTAATTCCCGCAATATTTTTACTATGCATCTCGGCAATAGCACGATCAGCAGATTCTGGCTTCGAAAAAGTCACAAAACCACGACTGCAAATCCAAAAAAAAAAATTAATATACTTTGGCCACCGCAACAGATTTGAACCAACAAATCTTACCCTTTCTCGATTTCCATGGACACATTGACAATAGTTCCGAAGTCATTGAAGTTCTTCTTCAAAAACTCTTCGGTGACTTTGTTGCCAGAAACGAATATTGTGTGTCCAGCGCGTGGCTTATCGCCTTGTGCAGGGTCCAAGCTCTTTTCATTGAGGCCACGTTCTTCCCGATCTCGTTCGGTTGCGAATTTCTGATACAAATCCTGCATGCGTGGCTCTTCTTTGATAATCTCGCTTATATTCTCCTGAGCAACATCATTTTGTGTGGATGAGAATGGCTGGTACGAGGAAACACTTGCTTCGGGGATAACGCGCTTCCTCTCTTGACCTACAATGGTAAACACAAAATTATAAGAAACTATGCCTTATGGTAGATATGGGTGACAACCTTTGGGTCTCTTGAAAGAGGTTTGATCCTGTTTGGTTTGTTGTTTCTGAATCGCTGGAATGGCACCGCTTTTGATGAGTTTTCTGGCGACTTCTCTTGCATCTCGAGCATCGGTTGGTCGCTTTAATGTTAGAGGCTTCTCGGGCTCTTGTTTAGGCGCCTTTAGAGCTTGCAATGCCTTTTTCTATAAAAAAAGGGAAAGCATTTAGGGTTCCTGTTGGGAATGATCACGTTTCGGTTGAGGTACCTTCTTTTTGAGTTTTTGATACTTTGCTTGGAGCATATGCTCCTCTTCGGTTAAATGAGAAGGAAAATGAATATAAACCATTGGTTTTGCGGGTTTTTTATCCAGGATGAAAAATATACGAAACTTGTTTGTTTATTTTAATTAATTGACAGAACGGAGGGATGACATTTCTCATCTGTCAATCAGACTGATGGTAGAATTCAGTGAGTAATTCGTCAATGTTTGGCACTGGAGGTGAAGAATGGAACAGGGACAACTTTAAGAAATTTTTGCTCAAGTATCGAATAATTTGAGGAATTAGGGTTTTATTTTAGGAACGATTTTGAACATAATTCAGTTTATCTACAGAAAATGATTTCCTGAATGCGGTGGCCGAACAGGCTCAGTAGTCTAAGGCCCATTCACAATCATCCTTCAACCGCATGTGGTAAACGTCATATAAAAGTCATTCCGGCTTTTTCAGAAGTTTATTTAACTTCGCCTGAGCAACAGAAATGGGAAAAAATTCTCATAAATTCAATAAACGCGGTGGGAAAAGCAGCAGAGGGCATAACTTTAGGGATTTCAAAGGCAAGAATTTTCCAAAGTCCAACCATTACAATGAACGGGCACGAAAGGGTCCCGATTGCAGTGGCACCCGTCCCGATAGGTATGTTGCGGAGATTATTTTGAAAATGACGAACGTTCCTAACGCATCTCTTACTCAATATAGACCTGAACAAGCTGAAAAAGTAACCCTTAAGGAAGACCAAGTTGGAATTACCGAGTTCGTAAGCGCAGGCAGGGGTTTCACGGGCGTTGTTAAGGCAAGGTTTTCGGATTTCCATGTAAACGAAATCGACTTGAACGGCACAATCCTGCAGTTGAATGATTTGACTATTCCCGTACAACCGGAAACCAACCAGAGTACGTTATAATGTGCATAGAAGTTATACTTTTCCTCTGACCTTTTTTCTGTTCTTTAGATCTTACGGCAGAGGAGCTGGCGTCAGCTAAGAATGAGGTTGCCGATGTGGTCACTGAAGACATGTGGAAGGAAATCGTAGCAATTGACAAGGGAGAACGCGCCGAACCCTATGAAATTGATGTAACGGCTCTGGACAAGGAGAAAAGAACCACAATTCATACGGTAATCAAACAGTTGTACGGAAAGGTCAACAGTTCCACAATGTCTAAGCCTGGCGAAGGAAAGTTTATTCGCGTGATCAAGTCCAACAAAGGTGCTTTCCAATTCATAGAAGAGAATAGAAATTCAATTGTTTATTTCAGAGCAAAACAGACGTAACCGCTGGCCATATCCGGGAGAATATGTTCACTTTCTCATTTATAAGGAGAACATGGACACCTCAGAGGTAGCTGTGATTCTCGCTAACTTCAATAGGTATGCGTCCTTCGCCATGCAATGGGGTTCAGCTTAAAGGTTTTTCTTTAGGTTACCACCGTCTCAAGTGAATTATTGCGGCACGAAGGACAAGCGCGGAAAAACAACTCAAAAGTTCTGCATTAGGAACAGACATCCCCATCAGATCGCCCGGGCAGTGAAAAACATGCATTCGGTGAAAATAGGAGATTTCTCTTTCCACGACAAAGTTGTCAAATTAGGAGATCTCAAGGGAAACAGGTTTGTTTTTCCGTCATCCCAGAGATTAGAAAAAAAACTCCTAACATGTGACCATGTATTAGATTTCGCGTGGCATTGCGTCATGTAGGTGGCGACCGGGCAGAAATCGAGACATCCCTAGACAGTATTCGTGAATTTGGATTTATCAATTACTATGGTCTGCAACGCTTTGGAAACAATGCTTCCGTTCCCACGTACGAAGTGGGAAAAGCCCTCTTAAAGAGTGACTACAAGACGGTAGTATTCTCATTATTATTATCGCAACGTTAATTCCAATTCCTCTCTCTGCAGGCTTGCGAGCTCATTTTGAAGCCACGCGACAATGATATCCCCTTCATGAGGAACATTCGTGAAAAATGGTGGGCCGATCGCGACTCAGGTGCAGCTGCTGCAATGTTTCACAACGATCGATTCATTGAGAAGAAACTCTTGGACGGGTTGTCTCAGTATGGAGAGAATGACTACGCTAATTCCTTGCGCAAGGTAAGCCATAAAATATTGAATGCGTGATAGTAATGATTCTCAGTGATTGTAGATTCCTAGAAACATGCTTCTACTGTACACCCATGCGTATCAGAGTCTAATCTTTAACCGCGTGGCATCGAAGAGAATCAAAGAGCATGGTTTGAAACTGATTGTCGGTGACTTGGTATACCGGAATCAGGATGAACTCGATGTGATAGCCATCGACACTGAGAATGCCCTAAGTGAGCCTACTGCGAGCGAACAATCCGAATCAGCATTTAAACAGAAAGTGAAATCCCTAACAGAAGAGGACATTTCTAGTGGGAAGTACACAATTTTCGACATAGTTCTACCATTACCTGGGCACGACATAACCTATCCAGCTAATGAAATAGCACAATGGTACGAAGATATCTTGGCCGAAGATGGTCTAAACTCTGAGAAGCTCAAGCATGGCGTGAAAACGTTCTCCCTGGCCGGGGCGTATAGGAAACTCTTGATAAAGCCAGAGAATATGACTTGGTACTTCCAGCGTTATAATTCCCCAGAAGAGGATGTGATAAAGTCGCATTTTGAGAAACCCACCGACAAGAAAGACCACTCCGATGAAGGTGAGGGCAAATTCACTGCTTTGGTGTTGGACTTTTGCTTACCAGCTTCTGTGTATGCGACAATGTTTCTAAGAGAAATTCTCAAGTCGGATACTTCCGCAACGAATCAGGCTAACATAGGACGAGCTGAAATGAAAAAGTTCGAGGATGGAACTCACACAGAAGACAAAACCTCAGAGGTGGAAGGACATACTTTGGTGGAGGAATCTTCTTCTGACAAGCGAACAAAGGAAGAAGCACAAGAGGCTGAAGGAGAGAAGTCAAATCGAGATGAGTCGGAGGGAAAAATTGACGCTGCAGAGGGTGAAGTATCTGATAAGCAAACAAGTGAAGAAACGGATGAGCCCGAAGCCAAAAGGGCGAAGAAAGATAGTGAATAAGTTATTCCTTTATAACAATAATGTTGCCTTCAAATAAACATGCTTTTTTTATTTTTTAGTACGAATTTCCTAGTTTTAAACTCTTCTCTATGTTCCTTATGTTCTTCAGGAAGATCATTCCAAAGGGCCTAGGAAAAGCGTGAATAAGGTACACCATTGCGTCCATATTCGCGTCTATTATTTTCATGGTAAAGTACAGGACTTCTACGGAAAGAAAAAATCACCTACATGCTCTAGATCACACAGGTTGTATGTGCAAAGGGAGACACCCTCGAAGTTAACCATTTAATATTCATATGTAGGCGAGGTGTGGCGAAAAACGCACTTCCTTCTTCTTTAGAACATAGTGGTGAACGAACAGTTGGAACGTACTTACTTGCCTACGCGTATGTTGTTACTGAAGCTGTCTTGCGTAAACACGACATTTCGTTCTGCAGATAGACAAACGACTACTTTCCTTGATGATCCTAGAAACTGATTCTTTTTCAAGAGAACGCCAAATTCCCAGTTTTGACCTTTCAAATCTATGCGGAGCTCGTCATACGTACTTGCGTATATGTTCGTCTTCGGACCGATACTGTCGCATGAATGTCCACTTGGTACAAAATGGTATGGTACCAATGGTAAGCATCAGCTGTTGTGTAGGCTAAAGAAGGTATTGCTGCTTTCTGCTCTGCTCTAAGCTGGATGAAAAACAGTCCAACTGTCTAAAGGCAGCTGAAGAGGTCCTTCATCATAATAACAATAGTTCACATTAGAAAACAGCGCAGACGTATGGACGAAACATACTTACCCCTTCTAGATCCATGTAGTTTCATAATGCATCCTGGTAACTCTAAATATACTCAGATTGTATTTCTTAAAGCATAAATCAGTCCCACCCACTGGCAATCAATGCAAACCCTTGACATCGTCAAAATCGAACAAATCCGCTCCACTAAATGGAGACCTCCGTCAAATTTTGCGGAATACTAGGCACTCAGCAGATTTAAAATCCAATTATCTTTCATTGCTTAAGAAAGCCCGTTCCCAATGAAAGACCCCGAAAGGTTTATAACCCTTTTTTCATTTTAAAGAAAATAGCGGTTGAGAAGTGGGTCCTGGAACCAGCAATGATGCATTGGCTATATACGGATTTTATGATTGTCAGCTCCATCTTTCTATATGGGGCTCTTGTATGGTGAAAGAAAAACACACGGGATACGTTGTTCGAGGTACAAAGAACTTTCGGTGATTGCATCCTCGGTACTCGCGACTTCGACACACCGTACGAAGTAATAAGCCCCGAAATGGAGGATTGGTAGGAAAAATACGACTCTAAACAAAAAGAGATTGAAATATACACGGACGGTTCCAAAATTAATAAGAGCACGGACTCTGGTTTATACTCCAGTGAAGTAAACATGAAAGTGGTGCTGAGAGTTCCGGATACATGTAGTGACCTCCAAGCTGTGCTCAAAGCTTCGAAACTACTAGAGATGGGATCAGTATCTGACAAAAAAAGGCGCTTAAGTCCAACATAAGAAACTCTGAAATAGTTAGGAACTGGTGCTGTACGCTGTATAGTATCAGATTATGCTGAAAAGCGCCGACGTACTCCCCAAAAAGGATCAGAGTGATGTAGTTAGACCTAAATGATGTGGTCTTGATAGCATGAAACGCAATTGCTGAAGGCATTCTCTCTGACCACTTTCTCCAGAGGAACCGAACTGAATCTACCCTGGAAGAAGCTCCAAAAAAAAACTGAAAAATAACACGACAGTTGGGTGTTCAAATAGCCAATCCAGCAGGTCACAGAAAATTTTTCAACCAAAATTGTTATATTTTCAAATCGCACTTCTAGAGCCAGATATTCTGTTTCTGTGCATTCGAGGCGCAAACTAGCTTAGCTGCAGCCTCGAAATTGAAATGGGAAACAGAAAATTTTTTAGCCAAAAAATGTGTGAGAAAAATTGTAGAGTATTGCCCACAATTCTAGATACCCACAATCTTGTTATATCTGCAAATCGCACTTCTAAAGCCAGATATTCTGTTTCTGTGTATTCGAGGCGCAAACTAGCTTAGCTGCAGCCTCGAAATTGAAATGGGAAACAGAAAATTTTTCAGCCAAAAAATGTGTGAGAAAAAGGATAGAGTATAGCCCACAATTCTAGATACCCACAATCTTGTTATATCTGCAAATCGCACTTCTAGAGCCAGATATTCTGTTTCTGTGTATTCGAGGTGCAAACAAGCCTCGCTGCAGCCTCGAAATGGAAATAGGAAACAGAAGATTTTTCAGCCAAAAAATGTGTGAGAAAAAGGATAGAGTATAGCCCACAATTCTAGATACCCACAATCTTGTTATATCTTCAAATCGCACTTCTAGAGCCAGATATTCTGTTTCAGTGTATTCGAGGCGCAAACTAGCTTAGCTGCAGCCTCGAAATTGAAATGGGAAACAGAAAATTTTTCAGCCAAAAAATGTGTGAGAAAAAGGATAGAGTATAGCCCACAATTCTAGATACCCACAATCTTGTTATATCTGCAAATCGCACTTCTAGAGCCAGATATTCTGTTTCTGTGTATTCGAGACGCAAACTAGCTAAGCTGCAGCCTCAAAATTGAAATGGGAAACAGAAGATTTTTCAGCCAAAAAATGTGTGAGAAAAAAGGTAGAGTATATAGCCCACAATTCTAAATACCCACAATCGCACTTCTTGAGCCAGATATTCTGTTTCTGTGTGTTCGAGACGCAAACTAGCTAAGCTGCAGCCTCAAAATTGAAATGGGAAACAGAAGATTTTTCAGCCAAAAAATGTGTGAGAAAAAAGGTAGAGTATATAGCCCACAATTCTAGATACCCACAATCTTGTTATATCTTCAAATCGCACTTCTAGAGCCAGATATTCTGTTTCTGTGTATTCGAGGCGCAAACTAGCTTAGCTGCAGCTTCGAAATGGAAATAGGAAACAGCAAATTTTTCAGCCAAGAAATATGTGAGAAAAAGGGTAGAGTATAGCCCACAATTCTAGATACCCACAACCTTTTTATATCTGCAAATCGCACTTCTCGAGCCAGATATTCTGTTTCTGTGTATTCGAGGCGCAAACTAGCTTAGCTGCAGCTTCGAAATGGAAATAGGAAACAGAAAACTTTTTAGCCAAAAAATGTGTGAGAAAAAGGATAGAGTATAGCCCACAATTCTAGATACCCACAATCTTGTTATATCTTCAAATCGCACTTCTAGAGCCAGATATTCTGTTTCAGTGTATTCGAGGCGCAAACTAGCTTAGCTGCAGCCTCGAAATTGAAATGGGAAACAGAAAATTTTTCAGCCAAAAAATGTGTGAGAAAAAGGATAGAGTATAGCCCACAATTCTAGATACCCACAATCTTGTTATATCTGCAAATCGCACTTCTAGAGCCAGATATTCTGTTTCTGTGTATTCGAGACGCAAACTAGCTAAGCTGCAGCCTCAAAATTGAAATGGGAAACAGAAGATTTTTCAGCCAAAAAATGTGTGAGAAAAAAGGTAGAGTATATAGCCCACAATTCTAAATACCCACAATCGCACTTCTTGAGCCAGATATTCTGTTTCTGTGTGTTCGAGACGCAAACTAGCTAAGCTGCAGCCTCAAAATTGAAATGGGAAACAGAAGATTTTTCAGCCAAAAAATGTGTGAGAAAAAGGATAGAGTATATAGCCCACAATTCTAGATACCCACAATCTTGTTATATCTTCAAATCGCACTTCTAGAGCCAGATATTCTGTTTCTGTGTATTCGAGGCGCAAACTAGCTTAGCTGCAGCTTCGAAATGGAAATAGGAAACAGCAAATTTTTCAGCCAAGAAATATGTGAGAAAAAGGGTAGAGTATAGCCCACAATTCTAGATACCCACAACCTTTTTATATCTGCAAATCGCACTTCTCGAGCCAGATATTCTGTTTCTGTGTATTCGAGGCGCAAACTAGCTTAGCTGCAGCTTCGAAATGGAAATAGGAAACAGAAAACTTTTTAGCCAAAAAATGTGTGAGAAAAAGGATAGAGTATAGCAAACAATTCTAGATACCCACAATCTTGTTATATCTGCAAATCGCACTTCTAGAGCCAGATATTCTGTTTCTGTGTATTCGAGGCGCAAACTAGCTTAGCTGCAGCCTCGAAATTGAAATGGGAAACAGAAAATTTTTCAGCCAAAAAAAGTGTGAGAAAAAGGGTGGTGTATAGCCCACAAAACTAGATACCCACAATCTTGTTATATCTGCAAATCGCACTTCTCGAGCCAGGTATTCTGTTTCTGTATATTCGAGGCGCAAACTAGCTAAGCTGCAGCCTCAAAATTGAAATGGGAAACAGAAAATTTTTCAGCTAAAAAATGTGTGGGAAAAAGGGTGGTGTATAGCCCACAAAACTAGATACCCACAATCTTGTTATATCTGCAAATCGCACTTCTCGAGCCAGGTATTCTGTTTCTGTATATTCGAGGCGCAAACTAGCTTAGCTGCAGCCTCGAAATTGAAATGGGAAACAGAAAATTTTTCAGCCAAAAAAAGTGTGAGAAAAAGGGTGGTGTATAGCCCACAAAACTAGATACCCACAATCTTGTTATATCTGCAAATCGCACTTCTCGAGCCAGGTATTCTGTTTCTGTATATTCGAGGCGCAAACTAGCTAAGCTGCAGCCTCAAAATTGAAATGGGAAACAGAAAATTTTTCAGCTAAAAAATGTGTGGGAAAAAGGGTGGTGTATAGCCCACAAAACTAGATACCCACAATCTTGTTATATCTGCAAATCGCACTTCTCGAGCCAGATATTCTGTTTCTGTGTATTCGAGGCGCAAACTAGCTTAGCTGCAGCCTCGAAATTGAAATGGGAAACAGAAAATTTTTCAGCCAAAAAAAGTGTGAGAAAAAGGGTGGTGTATAGCCCACAAAACTAGATACCCACAATCTTGTTATATCTGCAAATCGCACTTCTCGAGCCAGGTATTCTGTTTCTGTATATTCGAGGCGCAAACTAGCTAAGCTGCAGCCTCAAAATTGAAATGGGAAACAGAAAATTTTTCAGCCAAAAAAAGTGTGAGAAAAAGGGTGGTGTATAGCCCACAATTCTAGATACCCACAATCTTGTTATATCTGCAAATCGCACTTCTAGAACCAGATATTCTGTTTCTGTGTATTCGAGGCGCAAACTAGCTTAGCTGCAGCTTCGAAATGGATATAGGAAACAGAAAATTTTTCAGCCAAAAAATGTGTGAGAAAAAGGGTAGAGTATTGCCCACAATTCTAGATACCCACAATCTTGTTATATCTGCAAATCGCACTTCTCGAGCCAGGTATTCTGTTTCTGTATATTCGAGGCGCAAACTAACTTAGCTGCAGCCTCGAAATTGAAATGGGAAACAGAAAATTTTTCAGCCAAAAAATGTGTGGGAAAAAGAATAGAGTATAGCCCACAATTCTAGATACCCACAATCTTGTTATATCTTCAAATCGCACTTCTCGAGCCAGATATTCTGTTTCTATATATTCGAGGCGCAAACTAGCTTAGCTGCAGCATCGAAATTGAAATGGGAAACAGAAAATTTTTCAGCCAAAAAATGTGTGGGAAAAAGAATAGAGTATAGCCCACAATTCTAGATACCCACAATCTTATTATATCTTCAAATCGCACTTCTAGAGCCGGATATTCTGTTTCCATATATTCGAGGCGCAAACTAGCTTAGCTGCAGCCTCGAAATTGAAATGGGAAACAGAAAATTTTTCAGCCAAAAAATGTGTGAGATAAAGGGTAGAGTATAGCCCACAATTCTAAATACCCACAATGGCACTTCTTGAGCCAGATATTCTGTTTCTGTGTGTTCGAGACGCAAACTAGCTAAGCTGCAGCCTCAAAATTGAAATGGGAAACAGAAGATTTTTCAGCCAAAAAATGTGTGAGAAAAAGGATAGAGTATAGCCCACAATTCTAGATACCCACAATCTTGTTATATCTGCAAATCGCACTTCTAGAGCCAGATATTCTGTTTCTGTGTATTCGAGGTGCAAACAAGCTTCGCTGCAGCCTCGAAATGGAAATGAGAAACAGAAGATTTTTCAGCCAAAAAATGTGTGAGAAAAAGGATAGAGTATAGCCCACAATTCTAGATACCCACAATCTTGTTATATCTGCAAATCGCACTTCTAGAGACAGATATTCTGTTTCTGTGTATTCGAGGCGCAAACTAGCTTAGGTGCAGCTTCGAAATGGAAATAGGAAACAGAAAATTTTTTTGCCAAAAAATGTGTGAGAAAAGGGATAGAGTATAGCCCACAATTCTAGATACCCACAATCTTGTTATATCTGCAAATCGCACTTCTAGAGACAGATATTCTGTTTCTGTGTATTCGAGGCGCAAACTAGCTTAGCTGCAGCCTCGAAATTGAAATGGGAAACAGAAAATTTTTCAGCCAAAAAATGTGTGAGAAAAAGGATAGAGTATAGCCCACAATTCTAGATACCCACAATCTTGTTATATCTTCAAATCGCACTTCTAGAGCCAGATATTCTGTTTCAGTGTATTCGAGGCGCAAACTAGCTTAGCTGCAGCCTCGAAATTGAAATGGGAAACAGAAAATTTTTCAGCCAAAAAATGTGTGAGAAAAAGGATAGAGTATAGCCCACAATTCTAGATACCCACAATCTTGTTATATCTTCAAATCGCACTTCTAGAGCCAGATATTCTGTTTCTATATATTCGAGGCGCAAACTAGCTTAGCTGCAGCCTCGAAATTGAAATGTAAAACAGAAAATTTTTCAGCCAAAAAATGTGTGAGAAAAAGGATAGAGTATAGCCCACAATTCTAGATACCCACAATCTTGTTATATCTGCAAATCGCACTTCTCGAGCCAGGTATTCTGTTTCCATATATTCGAAGCGCAAACTAGCTTAGCTGCAGCCTCGAAATTGAAATGGGAAACAGAAAATTTTTCAGCCAAAAAATGTGTGAGAAAAAGGATAGAGTATAGCCCACAATTCTAGATACCCACAATCTTGTTATATCTGCAAATCGCACTTCTAGAGCCAGATATTCTGTTTCTGTGTATTCGAGACGCAAACTAGCTAAGCTGCAGCCTCAAAATTGAAATGGGAAACAGAAGATTTTTCAGCCAAAAAATGTGTGAGAAAAAAGGTAGAGTATATAGCCCACAATTCTAAATACCCACAATCGCACTTCTTGAGCCAGATATTCTGTTTCTGTGTGTTCGAGACGCAAACTAGCTAAGCTGCAGCCTCAAAATTGAAATGGGAAACAGAAGATTTTTCAGCCAAAAAATGTGTGAGAAAAAGGATAGAGTATATAGCCCACAATTCTAGATACCCACAATCTTGTTATATCTTCAAATCGCACTTCTAGAGCCAGATATTCTGTTTCTATATATTCGAGGCGCAAACTAGCTTAGCTGCAGCCTCGAAATTGAAATGTAAAACAGAAAATTTTTCAGCCAAAAAATGTGTGAGAAAAAGGATAGAGTATAGCCCACAATTCTAGATACCCACAATCTTGTTATATCTGCAAATCGCACTTCTAGAGCCAGATATTCTGTTTCTGTGTATTCGAGACGCAAACTAGCTAAGCTGCAGCCTCAAAATTGAAATGGGAAACAGAAGATTTTTCAGCCAAAAAATGTGTGAGAAAAAAGGTAGAGTATATAGCCCACAATTCTAAATACCCACAATCGCACTTCTTGAGCCAGATATTCTGTTTCTGTGTGTTCGAGACGCAAACTAGCTAAGCTGCAGCCTCAAAATTGAAATGGGAAACAGAAGATTTTTCAGCCAAAAAATGTGTGAGAAAAAGGATAGAGTATAGCCCACAATTCTAGATACCCACAATCTTGTTATATCTTCAAATCGCACTTCTAGAGCCAGATATTCTGTTTCTGTGTATTCGAGGCGCAAACTAGCTTAGCTGCAGCTTCGAAATGGAAATAGGAAACAGCAAATTTTTCAGCCAAGAAATATGTGAGAAAAAGGGTAGAGTATAGCCCACAATTCTAGATACCCACAACCTTTTTATATCTGCAAATCGCACTTCTCGAGCCAGATATTCTGTTTCTGTGTATTCGAGGCGCAAACTAGCTTAGCTGCAGCTTCGAAATGGAAATAGGAAACAGAAAACTTTTTAGCCAAAAAATGTGTGAGAAAAAGGATAGAGTATAGCAAACAAAACTAGATACCCACAATCTTGTTATATCTGCAAATCGCACTTCTCGAGCCAGGTATTCTGTTTCTGTATATTCGAGGCGCAAACTAGCTAAGCTGCAGCCTCAAAATTGAAATGGGAAACAGAAAATTTTTCAGCTAAAAAATGTGTGGGAAAAAGGGTGGTGTATAGCCCACAAAACTAGATACCCACAATCTTGTTATATCTGCAAATCGCACTTCTCGAGCCAGGTATTCTGTTTCTGTATATTCGAGGCGCAAACAAGCTAAGCTGCAGCCTCAAAATTGAAATGGGAAACAGAAAATTTTTCAGCCAAAAAAAGTGTGAGAAAAAGGGTGGTGTATAGCCCACAATTCTAGATACCCACAATCTTGTTATATCTGCAAATCGCACTTCTAGAACCAGATATTCTGTTTCTGTGTATTCGAGGCGCAAACTAGCTTAGCTGCAGCTTCGAAATGGATATAGGAAACAGAAAATTTTTCAGCCAAAAAATGTGTGAGAAAAAGGGTAGAGTATTGCCCACAATTCTAGATACCCACAATCTTGTTATATCTGCAAATCGCACTTCTCGAGCCAGGTATTCTGTTTCTGTATATTCGAGGCGCAAACTAACTTAGCTGCAGCCTCGAAATTGAAATGGGAAACAGAAAATTTTTCAGCCAAAAAATGTGTGGGAAAAAGAATAGAGTATAGCCCACAATTCTAGATACCCACAATCTTGTTATATCTTCAAATCGCACTTCTCGAGCCAGATATTCTGTTTCTATATATTCGAGGCGCAAACTAGCTTAGCTGCAGCATCGAAATTGAAATGGGAAACAGAAAATTTTTCAGCCAAAAAATGTGTGGGAAAAAGAATAGAGTATAGCCCACAATTCTAGATACCCACAATCTTATTATATCTTCAAATCGCACTTCTAGAGCCGGATATTCTGTTTCCATATATTCGAGGCGCAAACTAGCTTAGCTGCAGCCTCGAAATTGAAATGGGAAACAGAAAATTTTTCAGCCAAAAAATGTGTGAGATAAAGGGTAGAGTATAGCCCACAATTCTAAATACCCACAATGGCACTTCTTGAGCCAGATATTCTGTTTCTGTGTGTTCGAGACGCAAACTAGCTAAGCTGCAGCCTCAAAATTGAAATGGGAAACAGAAGATTTTTCAGCCAAAAAATGTGTGAGAAAAAGGATAGAGTATAGCCCACAATTCTAGATACCCACAATCTTGTTATATCTGCAAATCGCACTTCTAGAGCCAGATATTCTGTTTCTGTGTATTCGAGGTGCAAACAAGCTTCGCTGCAGCCTCGAAATGGAAATGAGAAACAGAAGATTTTTCAGCCAAAAAATGTGTGAGAAAAAGGATAGAGTATAGCCCACAATTCTAGATACCCACAATCTTGTTATATCTGCAAATCGCACTTCTAGAGACAGATATTCTGTTTCTGTGTATTCGAGGCGCAAACTAGCTTAGCTGCAGCCTCGAAATTGAAATGGGAAACAGAAAATTTTTCAGCCAAAAAATGTGTGAGAAAAAGGATAGAGTATAGCCCACAATTCTAGATACCCACAATCTTGTTATATCTTCAAATCGCACTTCTAGAGCCAGATATTCTGTTTCTATATATTCGAGGCGCAAACTAGCTTAGCTGCAGCCTCGAAATTGAAATGTAAAACAGCAAATTTTTCAGCCAAGAAATATGTGAGAAAAAGGGTAGAGTATAGCCCACAATTCTAGATACCCACAACCTTTTTATATCTGCAAATCGCACTTCTCGAGCCAGATATTCTGTTTCTGTGTATTCGAGGCGCAAACTAGCTTAGCTGCAGCTTCGAAATGGAAATAGGAAACAGAAAACTTTTTAGCCAAAAAATGTGTGAGAAAAAGGATAGAGTATAGCAAACAATTCTAGATACCCACAATCTTGTTATATCTGCAAATCGCACTTCTAGAGCCAGATATTCTGTTTCTGTGTATTCGAGGCGCAAACTAGCTTAGCTGCAGCCTCGAAATTGAAATGGGAAACAGAAAATTTTTCAGCCAAAAAAAGTGTGAGAAAAAGGGTTGTGTATAGCCCACAAAACTAGATACCCACAATCTTGTTATATCTGCAAATCGCACTTCTCGAGCCAGGTATTCTGTTTCTGTATATTCGAGGCGCAAACTAGCTAAGCTGCAGCCTCAAAATTGAAATGGGAAACAGAAAATTTTTCAGCTAAAAAATGTGTGGGAAAAAGGGTGGTGTATAGCCCACAAAACTAGATACCCACAATCTTGTTATATCTGCAAATCGCACTTCTCGAGCCAGGTATTCTGTTTCTGTATATTCGAGGCGCAAACAAGCTAAGCTGCAGCCTCAAAATTGAAATGGGAAACAGAAAATTTTTCAGCCAAAAAAAGTGTGAGAAAAAGGGTGGTGTATAGCCCACAATTCTAGATACCCACAATCTTGTTATATCTGCAAATCGCACTTCTAGAACCAGATATTCTGTTTCTGTGTATTCGAGGCGCAAACTAGCTTAGCTGCAGCTTCGAAATGGATATAGGAAACAGAAAATTTTTCAGCCAAAAAATGTGTGAGAAAAAGGGTAGAGTATTGCCCACAATTCTAGATACCCACAATCTTGTTATATCTGCAAATCGCACTTCTCGAGCCAGGTATTCTGTTTCTGTATATTCGAGGCGCAAACTAACTTAGCTGCAGCCTCGAAATTGAAATGGGAAACAGAAAATTTTTCAGCCAAAAAATGTGTGGGAAAAAGAATAGAGTATAGCCCACAATTCTAGATACCCACAATCTTGTTATATCTTCAAATCGCACTTCTCGAGCCAGATATTCTGTTTCTATATATTCGAGGCGCAAACTAGCTTAGCTGCAGCATCGAAATTGAAATGGGAAACAGAAAATTTTTCAGCCAAAAAATGTGTGGGAAAAAGAATAGAGTATAGCCCACAATTCTAGATACCCACAATCTTATTATATCTTCAAATCGCACTTCTAGAGCCGGATATTCTGTTTCCATATATTCGAGGCGCAAACTAGCTTAGCTGCAGCCTCGAAATTGAAATGGGAAACAGAAAATTTTTCAGCCAAAAAATGTGTGAGATAAAGGGTAGAGTATAGCCCACAATTCTAAATACCCACAATGGCACTTCTTGAGCCAGATATTCTGTTTCTGTGTGTTCGAGACGCAAACTAGCTAAGCTGCAGCCTCAAAATTGAAATGGGAAACAGAAGATTTTTCAGCCAAAAAATGTGTGAGAAAAAGGATAGAGTATAGCCCACAATTCTAGATACCCACAATCTTGTTATATCTGCAAATCGCACTTCTAGAGACAGATATTCTGTTTCTGTGTATTCGAGGCGCAAACTAGCTTAGCTGCAGCCTCGAAATTGAAATGGGAAACAGAAAATTTTTCAGCCAAAAAATGTGTGAGAAAAAGGATAGAGTATAGCCCACAATTCTAGATACCCACAATCTTGTTATATCTGCAAATCGCACTTCTAGAGCCAGATATTCTGTTTCTGTGTATTCGAGGTGCAAACAAGCTTCGCTGCAGCCTCGAAATGGAAATGAGAAACAGAAGATTTTTCAGCCAAAAAATGTGTGAGAAAAAGGATAGAGTATAGCCCACAATTCTAGATACCCACAATCTTGTTATATCTGCAAATCGCACTTCTAGAGACAGATATTCTGTTTCTGTGTATTCGAGGCGCAAACTAGCTTAGGTGCAGCTTCGAAATGGAAATAGGAAACAGAAAATTTTTTTGCCAAAAAATGTGTGAGAAAAGGGATAGAGTATAGCCCACAATTCTAGATACCCACAATCTTGTTATATCTGCAAATCGCACTTCTAGAGACAGATATTCTGTTTCTGTGTATTCGAGGCGCAAACTAGCTTAGCTGCAGCCTCGAAATTGAAATGGGAAACAGAAAATTTTTCAGCCAAAAAATGTGTGAGAAAAAGGATAGAGTATAGCCCACAATTCTAGATACCCACAATCTTGTTATATCTTCAAATCGCACTTCTAGAGCCAGATATTCTGTTTCTATATATTCGAGGCGCAAACTAGCTTAGCTGCAGCCTCGAAATTGAAATGTAAAACAGAAAATTTTTCAGCCAAAAAATGTGTGAGAAAAAGGATAGAGTATAGCCCACAATTCTAGATACCCACAATCTTGTTATATCTGCAAATCGCACTTCTCGAGCCAGGTATTCTGTTTCCATATATTCGAAGCGCAAACTAGCTTAGCTGCAGCCTCGAAATTGAAATGGGAAACAGAAAATTTTTCAGCCAAAAAATGTGTGGGAAAAAGAATAGAGTATAGCCCACAATTCTAGATACCCACAATCTTGTTATATCTGCAAATCGCACTTCTCGAGCCAGGTATTCTGTTTCTGTATATTCGAGGCGCAAACTAGCATAGCTGCAGCCTCGAAATTGAAATGGGAAACAGAAAATTTTTCAGCCAAAAAATGTGTGAGAAAAAGGGTAGAGTATAGCCCACAATTCTAGATACCCACAATCTTGTTATATCTGCAAATCGCACTTCTCGAGCCAGGTATTCTGTTTTTGTATATTCGAGGCGCAAACAAGCATAGCTGCAGCCTCGAAATTGAAATGGGAAACAGAAAATTTTTCAGCCAAAAAATGTGTGAGAAAAAGGGTGGTGTATAGCCACAATTCTAGATACCCACAATCTTGTTATGTCTTCAAATCGCACTTCTCGAGCCAGATATTCTGTTTCTGTGTATTCGAGGCGCAAACTAGCATAGCTGCACCCTCGAAATTGAAATGGGAAACAGAAAATTTCTCAGCCAAAAAATGTGTGAGAAAAAGGGTAGAGTATAGCCCACAATTCTAGATACCCACAATCTTGTTATATCTTCAAATCGCACTTCTAGAGCCAGATATTCTGTTTCAGTGTATTCGAGGAGCAAACTAGCTTAGCTGCAGCCTCGAAATTGAAATCGGAAACAAAAAATTTTTCAGCCAAAAAATGTGTGGGAAAAAGAATAGAGTATAGCCCACAATTCTAGATACCCACAATCTTGTTATATCTGCAAATCGCACTTCTCGAGCCAGGTATTCTGTTTCTGTATATTCGAGGCGCAAACTAGCTTAGCTGCAGCCTCGAAATTGAAATGGGAAACACAAAATTTTTCAGCCAAAAAATGTGTGGGAAAAAGGGTAGAGTATAGCCCACAATTCTAGATACCCACAATCTTGTTATATCTGCAAATCGCACTTCTCGAGCCAGGTATTCTGTTTCCATATATTCGAAGCACAAACTAGCTTAGCTGCAGCCTCGAAATTGAAATGGGAAACAGAAAATTTTTCAGCCAAAAAATGTGTGGGAAAAAGAATAGAGTATAGCCCACAATTCTAGATACCCACAATCTTGTTATATCTGCAAATCGCACTTCTCGAGCCAGGTATTCTGTTTCTGTATATTCGAGGCGCAAACTAGCATAGCTGCAGCCTCGAAATTGAAATGGGAAACAGAAAATTTTTCAGCCAAAAAATGTGTGAGAAAAAGGGTAGAGTATAGCCCACAATTCTAGATACCCACAATCTTGTTATATCTGCAAATCGCACTTCTCGAGCCAGGTATTCTGTTTCTGTATATTCGAGGCGCAAACTAGCATAGCTGCAGCCTCGAAATTGAAATGGGAAACAGAAAATTTTTCAGCCAAAAAATGTGTGAGAAAAAGGGTGGTGTATAGCCCACAAATCTAGATACCCACAATCTTGTTATATCTGCAAATCGCACTTCTCGAGACAGGTATTCTGTTTCTGTATATTCGAGGCGCAAACTAGCTTAGCTGCAGCCTCGAAATTGAAATGGGAAACAGAAAATTTTTCAGCCAAAAAATGTGTGGGAAAAAGAATAGAGTATAGCCCAAAAATTCTAGATACCAACAATCTTGTTATATCTTCAAATCGCACTTCTGGAGCCGGATATTCTGTTTCTATATATTCGAGGCGGAAACTAGCTTAGCTGCAGCCTCGAAATTGAAATGGGAAACAGAAAATTTTTCAGCCAAAAAATGTGTGGGAAAAAGAATTGAGTATAGCCCACAATTCTAGATACCCACAATCTTGTTATATCTGCAAATCGCACTTCTCGAGCCAGGTATTCTGTTTCTGTATATTCGAGGCGCAAACTAGCTTAGCTGCAGCCTCGAAATTGAAATGGGAAACAGAATATTTTTCAGCCAAAAAATGTGTGAGAAAAAGGGTGGTGTATAGCCCACAATTCTAGATACCCACAATCTTGTTATATCTGCAAATCGCACTTCTCGAGCCAGATATTCTGTTTCTGTATATTCGAGGCGCAAACTAGCTTAGCTGCAGCCTCGAAATTGAAATGGGAAACAGAAAATTTTTCAGCCAAAAAATGTGTGGGAAAAAGAATAGAGTATAGCCCACAATTCTAGATACCCACAATCTTGTTATATCTTCAAATCGCACTTCTCGAGCCAGATATTCTGTTTCTATATATTCGAGGTGCAAACTAGCATAGCTGCAGCCTCGAAATTGAAATGGGAAACAGAAAATTTTTCAGCCAAAAAATGTGTGGGAAAAAGAATAGAGTATAGCCCACAATTCTAGATACCCACAATCTTGTTATATCTGCAAATTGCACTTCTCGAGCCAGGTATTCTGTTTCTGTATATTCGAGGCGCAAACTAGCTTAGCTGCAGCCTCGAAATTGAAATGGGAAACAGAAAATTTTTCAGCCAAAAAATGTGTGAGAAAAAGGGTAGAGTATAGCCCACAATTCTAGATACCCACAATCTTGTTATATCTGCAAATCGCACTTCTCGAGCCAGGTATCCTGTTTCTGTATATTCGAGGCGCAAACTAGCTTAGCTGCAGCCTCGAAATTGAAATGGGAAACACAAAATTTTTCAGCCAAAAAATGTGTGAGAAAAAGGGTAGAGTATAGCCCACAATTCTAGATACCCACAATCTTGTTATATCTGCAAATCGCACTTCTCGAGCCAGGTATTCTGTTTCTGTATATTCGAGGCGCAAACTAGCTTAGCTGCAGCCTCGAAATTGAAATGGGAAACAGATAATTTTTCAGCCAAAAAATATGTGGGAAAAAGAATAGAGTATAGCCCACAATTCTAGATACCCACAATCTTGTTATATCTTCAAATCGCACTTCTCGAGCCAGATATTCTGTTTCTGTATATTCGAGGCACAAACTAGCTAAGCTGCAGCCTCGAAATTGAAATGGGAAACAGAAAATTTTTCAGCCAAAAAATGTGTGAGAAAAAGGGTGGTGTATAGCCCACAATTCTAGATACCCACAATCTTGTTATATCTGCAAATCGCACTTCTCGAGCCAGATATTCTGTTTCTGTATATTCGAGGCACAAACTAGCTAAGCTGCAGCCTCGAAATTGAAATGGGAAACAGAAAATTTTTCAGCCAAAAAATGTGTGAGAAAAAATGTAGAGTATAGCCCACAATTCTAGATACCCACAATCTTGTTATATCTTTAAATTGCACTTCTAGAGCCAGATATTCTGTTTCTGTGTATTCGAGGCACAAACTAGCTAAGCTGCAGCCTCGAAATTGAAATGGGAAACAGAAAATTTTTCAGTCAAAAAACGTGTGGGAAAAAGGGTAGAGTATAGCCCACAATTCTAGATACCCACAATCTTGTTATATCTGCAAATCGCACTTCTCGAGCCAAGTATTCTGTTTCTGTATATTCGAGGCGCAAACTAGCATAGCTGCAGCCTCGAAATTGAAATGGGAAACAGAAAATTTTTCAGTCAAAAAATGTGTGAGAAAAAGGGTGGTGTATAGCCCACAATTCTAGATACCCACAATCTTGTTATATCTTCAAATTGCACATCTAGAGCCAGGTATTCTGTTTCTGTGTATTCGAGGCACAAACTAGATTAGCTGCAGCCTCGAAATTCAAATGGGAAACAGAAAATTTTTCAGTCAAAAAATGTGTGAGAAAAAAGGTGGTGTATAGCCCACAATTCTAGATACCCACAATCTTGTTATATCTTCAAATCGCACTTCTCGAGCCAGATATTCTGTTTCTGTATATTCGAGGCACAAACTAGCTAAGCTGCAGCCTCGAAATTGAAATGGGAAACATGAAATTTTTCAGCCAAAAAATGTGTGAGAAAAAGGGTGGTGTATAGCCCACAATTCTAGATACCCACAATCTTGTTATATCTTCAAATCGCGCTTCTCGAGCCAGATATTCTGTTTCTGTATATTCGAGGCACAAACTAGCTAAGCTGCAGCCTCGAAATTGAAATGGGAAACATGAAATTTTTCAGCCAAAAAATGTGTGAGAAAAAGGGTGGTGTATAGCCCACAATTCTAGATACCCACAATCTTGTTATATCTTCAAATCGCACTTCTCGAGCCAGATATTCTGTTTCTGTATATTCGAGGCACAAACTAGCTAAGCTGCAGCCTCGAAATTGAAATGGGAAACATGAAATTTTTCAGCCAAAAAATGTGTGAGAAAAAGGGTGGTGTATAGCCCACAATTCTAGATACCCATAATCTTGTTACATCTGCAAATCGCACTTCTAGAGAAAGACATTCTATTTCTGTGTATTCGAGGCACAAACTAGATTAGCTGCAGCCTCGAAATTCAAATGGGAAACAGAAAATTTTTCAGCCAAAAAATGTGTGAGAAAAAGGGTAGAGTATAGCCCACAATTCTAGATACCCACAATCTTGTTATATCTTCAAATCGCACTTCTCGAGCCAGATATTCTGTTTCTGTATATTCGAGGCACAAACTAGCTAAGCTGCAGCCTCGAAATTGAAATGGGAAACAGAAAATTTTTCAGTCAAAAAATGTGTGAGAAAAGGGTGGTGTATAGCCCACAATTCTAGATACCCATAATCTTGTTACATCTGCAAATCGCACTTCTAGAGCCAGATATTCTATTTCTGTGTATTCGAGGCACAAACTAGCTAAGCTACAGCCTCGAAATTGAAATGGGAAACAGAAAATTTTTCAGTCAAAAAATGTGTGAGAAAAAAGGTGGTGTATAGCCCACAATTCTAGATACCCACAATCTTGTTATATCTTCAAATCGCACTTCTCGAGCCAGATATTCTGTTTCTGTATATTCGAGGCACAAACTAGCTAAGCTGCAGCCTCGAAATTGAAATGGGAAACAGAAAATTTTTCAGTCAAAAAATGTGTGAGAAAAGGGTGGTGTATAGCCCACAATTCTAGATACCCATAATCTTGTTACATCTGCAAATCGCACTTCTAGAGCCAGACATTCTATTTCTGTGTATTCGAGGCACAAACTAGATTAGCTGCAGCCTCGAAATTGAAATGGGAAACAGAAAATTTTTCAGTCAAAAAATGTGTGAGAAAAAAGGTGGTGTATAGCCCACAATTCTAGATACCCACAATCTTGTTATATCTTCAAATCGCACTTCTCGAGCCAGATATTCTGTTTCTGTATATTCGAGGCACAAACTAGCTAAGCTGCAGCCTCGAAATTGAAATGGGAAACAGAAAATTTTTCAGTCAAAAAATGTGTGAGAAAAGGGTGGTGTATAGCCCACAATTCTAGATACCCATAATCTTGTTACATCTGCAAATCGCACTTCTAGAGCCAGATATTCTATTTCTGTGTATTCGAGGCACAAACTAGCTAAGCTACAGCCTCGAAATTGAAATGGGAAACAGAAAATTTTTCAGTCAAAAAATGTGTGAGAAAAAAGGTGGTGTATAGCCCACAATTCTAGATACCCACAATCTTGTTATATCTTCAAATCGCACTTCTCGAGCCAGATATTCTGTTTCTGTATATTCGAGGCACAAACTAGCTAAGCTGCAGCCTCGAAATTGAAATGGGAAACAGAAAATTTTTCAGCCAAAAAATGTGTGAGAAAAAGGGTATTGTATAGCCCACAATTCTAGATACCCACAATCTTGTTATATCTGCAAATCGCACTTCTCGAGCCAGATATTCTGTTTCTGTATATTCGAGGCACAAACTAGCTAAGCTACAGCCTCGAAATTGAAATGGGAAACAGAAAATTTTTCAGTCAAAAAATGTGTGAGAAAAGGGTGGTGTATAGCCCACAATTCTAGATACCCATAATCTTGTTACATCTGCAAATCGCACTTCTAGAGCCAGATATTCTATTTCTGTGTATTCGAGGCACAAACTAGCTAAGCTACAGCCTCGAAATTGAAATGGGAAACAGAAAATTTTTCAGTCAAAAAATGTGTGAGAAAAAAGGTGGTGTATAGCCCACAATTCTAGATACCCACAATCTTGTTATATCTTCAAATCGCACTTCTCGAGCCAGATATTCTGTTTCTGTATATTCGAGGCACAAACTAGCTAAGCTGCAGCCTCGAAATTGAAATGGGAAACAGAAAATTTTTCAGCCAAAAAATGTGTGAGAAAAAGGGTATTGTATAGCCCACAATTCTAGATACCCATAATCTTGTTATATCTGCAAATCGCACTTCTCGAGCCAGATATTCTGTTTCTGTGTATTCGAGGCGCAAACTAGATTAGCTGCAGCCTCGAAATTGAAATGGGAAACAGAAAATTTTTCAGTCAAAAAATGTGTGAGAAAAAAGGTGGTGTATAGCCCACAATTCTAGATACCCACAATCTTGTTATATCTGCAAATCGCACTTCTCGAGCCAGATATTCTGTTTCTGTGTATTCGAGGCACAAACTAGCTAAGCTGCAGCCTCGAAATTGAAATGGGAAACATGAAATTTTTCGGCCAAAAAATGTGTGAGAAAAAGGGTATTGTATAGCCCACAATTCTAGATACCCACAATCTTGTTATATCTTCAAATTGCACTTCTAGAGCCAGGTATTCTGTTTCTGTGTATTCGAGGCACAAACTAGCTAAGCTGCAGCCTCGAAATTGAAATGGGAAACAGAACATTTTTCAGCCAAAAAATGTGTGAGAAAAAGGGTGGTGTATAGCCCACAATTCTAGATACCCACAACCTTGTTATATCTTCAAATTGCACTTCTAGAGCCAGATATTCTGTTTCTGTGTATTCGAGGCACAAACTAGCTAAGCTGCAGCCTCGAAATTGAAATGGGAAACAGAAAATTTTTCAGCCAAAAAATGTGTGAGAAAAAGGGTAGTGTATAGCCCACAATTCTAGATACCCACAATCTTGTTATATCTGCAAATCGCACTTCTAGAGCCAGATATTCTATTTCTGTGTATTCGAGGCACAAACTAGATTAGCTGCAGCCTCGAAATTGAAATGGGAAACAGAAAATTTTTCAGCCAAAAAATGTGTGAGAAAAAGGGTGGTGTATAGCCCACAATTCTAGATACCCACAATCTTGTTATATCTGCAAATCGCACTTCTCGAGCCAGATATTCTGTTTCTGTGTATTCGAGGCACAAACTAGCTAAGCTGCAGCCTCGAAATTGAAATGGGAAACAGAAAATTTTTCAGCCAAAAAATGTGTGAGAAAAAGGGTGGTGTATAGCCCACAATTCTAGATACCCACAATCTTGTTATATCTGCAAATCGCACTTCTAGAGCCAGATATTCTATTTCTGTGTATTCGAGGCACAAACTAGATTAGCTGCAGCCTCGAAATTGAAATGGGAAACAGAAAATTTTTCAGCCAAAAAATGTGTGAGAAAAAGGGTGGCCCACAATTCTAGATACCCACAATCTTGTTATATCTGCAAATCGCACTTCTCGAGCCAGATATTCTGTTTCTGTGTATTCGAGGCACAAACTAGCTAAGCTGCAGCCTCGAAATTGAAATGGGAAACAGAAAATTTTTCAGCCAAAAAATGTGTGAGAAAAAGGGTGGTGTATAGCCCACAATTCTAGATACCCACAATCTTGTTATATCATCAAATCGCACTTCTCGAGCCAGATATTCTGTATCTGTATATTCGAGGCACAAACTAGCTAAGCTGCAGCCTCGAAATTGAAATGGGAAACAGAAAATTTTTCAGCCAAAAAATGTGTGAGAAAAAGGGTGGTGTATAGCCCACAATTCTAGATACCCACAATCTTGTTATATCTTCAAATCGCACTTCTCGAGCCAGATATTCTGTTTCTGTATATTCGAGGCACAAACTAGCTAAGCTGCAGCCTCGAAATTGAAATGGGAAACAGAAAATTTTTCAGCCAAAAAATGTGAGAAAAAGGGTGGTGTATAGCCCACAATTCTAGATACCCACAATCTTGTTATATCTGCAAATCGCACTTCTCGAGCCAGATATTCTGTTTCTGTGTATTCGAGGCACAAACTAGCTAAGCTGCAGCCTCGAAATTGAAATGGGAAACATGAAATTTTTCAGCCAAAAAATGTGTGAGAAAAAGGGTGGTGTATAGCCCACAATTCTAGATACCCACAATCTTGTTATATCTTCAAATCGCACTTCTCGAGCCAGATATTCTGTTTCTGTATATTCGAGGCACAAACTAGCTAAGCTGCAGCCTCGAAATTGAAATGGGAAACAGAAAATTTTTCAGCCAAAAAATGTGAGAAAAAGGGTAGTGTATAGCCCACAATTCTAGATACCCACAATCTTGTTATATCTGCAAATCGCACTTCTAGAGCCAGATATTCTATTTCTGTGTATTCGAGGCACAAACTAGATTAGCTGCAGCCTCGAAATTGAAATGGGAAACAGAAAATTTTTCAGCCAAAAAATGTGTGAGAAAAAGGGTGGTGTATAGCCCACAATTCTAGATACCCACAATCTTGTTATATCTGCAAATCGCACTTCTCGAGCCAGATATTCTGTTTCTGTGTATTCGAGGCACAAACTAGCTAAGCTGCAGCCTCGAAATTGAAATGGGAAACATGAAATTTTTCAGCCAAAAAATGTGTGAGAAAAAGGGTGGTGTATAGCCCACAATTCTAGATACCCATAATCCTGTTACATCTGCAAATCGCACTTCTAGAGCCAGATATTCTATTTCTGTGTATTCGAGGCACAAACTAGATTAGCTGCAGCCTCGAAATTGAAATGGGAAACAGAAAATTTTTCAGTCAAAAAATGTGTGAGAAAAAGGGTGGTGTATAGCCCACAATTCTAGATACCCACAATCTTGTTATATCTGCAAATCGCACTTCTCGAGCCAGATATTCTGTTTCTGTGTATTCGAGGCACAAACTAGCTAAGCTGCAGCCTCGAAATTGAAATGGGAAACATGAAATTTTTCAGCCAAAAAATGTGTGAGAAAAAGGGTGGTGTATAGCCCACAATTCTAGATACCCACAATCTTGTTATATCTTCAAATTGCACTTCTAGAGCCAGGTATTCTGTTTCTGTGTATTCGAGGCACAAACTAGCTAAGCTGCAGCCTCGAAATTGAAATGGGAAACAGAACATTTTTCAGCCAAAAAATGTGTGAGAAAAAGGGTGGTGTATAGCCCACAATTCTAGATACCCACAATCTTGTTATATCTTCAAATCGCACTTCTCGAGCCAGATATTCTCTTTCTGTATATTCGAGGCACAAACTAGCTAAGCTACTGCCTCGAAATTGAAATGGGAAACAGAAAATTTTTCAGTCAAAAAATGTGTGAGAAAAAGGGTGGTGTATAGCCCACAATTCTAGATACCCATAATCTTGTTATATCTGCAAATCGCACTTCTAGAGCCAGACATTCTATTTCTGTGTATTCGAGGCGCAAACTAGATTAGCTGCAGCCTCGAAATTGAAATGGGAAACAGAAAATTTTTCAGCCAAAAAATGTGTGAGAAAAAGGGTGGTGTATAGCCCACAATTCTAGATACCCATAATCTTGTTACATCTGCAAATCGCACTTCTAGAGCCAGATATTCTATTTCTGTGTATTCGAGGCACAAACTAGATTAGCTGCAGCCTCGAAATTGAAATGGGAAACAGAAAATTTTTCAGCCAAAAAATGTGTGAGAAAAAGGGTGGTGTATAGCCCACAATTCTAGATACCCACAATCTTGTTATATCTGCAAATCGCACTTCTCGAGCCAGATATTCTGTTTCTGTATATTCGAGGCACAAACTAGCTAAGCTACAGCCTCGAAATTGAAATGGGAAACAGAAAATTTTTCAGTCAAAAAATGTGTGAGAAAAAGGGTGGTGTATAGCCCACAATTCTAGATACCCACAATCTTGTTATATCTTCAAATTGCACTTCTAGAGCCAGACATTCTATTTCTGTGTATTCGAGGCGCAAACTAGATTAGCTGCAGCCTCGAAATTGAAATGGGAAACAGAAAATTTTTCAGCCAAAAAATGTGTGAGAAAAAGGGTGGTGTATAGCCCACAATTCTAGATACCCACAATCTTGTTATATCTGCAAATCGCACTTCTCGAGCCAGATATTCTGTTTCTGTGTATTCGAGGCACAAACTAGCTAAGCTGCAGCCTCGAAATTGAAATGGGAAACATGAAATTTTTCAGCCAAAAAATGTGTGAGAAAAAGGGTGGTGTATAGCCCACAATTCTAGATACCCACAATCTTGTTATATCTTCAAATTGCACTTCTAGAGCCAGGTATTCTGTTTCTGTGTATTCGAGGCACAAACTAGCTAAGCTGCAGCCTCGAAATTGAAATGGGAAACAGAACATTTTTCAGCCAAAAAATGTGTGAGAAAAAGGGTGGTGTATAGCCCACAATTCTAGATACCCACAATCTTGTTATATCTTCAAATTGCACTTCTAGAGCCAGGTATTCTGTTTCTGTGTATTCGAGGCACAAACTAGCTAAGCTGCAGCCTCGAAATTGAAATGGGAAACAGAACATTTTTCAGCCAAAAAATGTGTGAGAAAAAGGGTGGTGTATAGCCCACAATTCTAGATACCCACAATCTTGTTATATCTTCAAATCGCACTTCTTGAGCCAGATATTCTGTTTCTGTATATTCGAGGCACAAACTAGCTAAGCTACAGCCTCGAAATTGAAATGGGAAACATGAAATTTTTCAGCCAAAAAATGTGTGAGAAAAAGGGTGGTGTATAGCCCACACTTCTAGATACCCACAATCTTGTTATATCTGCAAATCGCACTTCTCGAGCCAGATATTCTGTTTCTGTATATTCGAGGCACAAACTAGCTAAGCTACAGCCTCGAAATTGAAATGGGAAACATGAAATTTTTCAGCCAAAAAATGTGTGAGAAAAAGGGTGGTGTATAGCCCACAATTCTAGATACCCATAATCTTGTTATATCTGCAAATCGCACTTCTCGAGCCAGATATTCTGTTTCTGTGTATTCGAGGCACAAACTAGCTAAGCTGCAGCCTCGAAATTGAAATGGGAAACAGAAAATTTTTCAGTCAAAAAATGTGTGAGAAAAAGTGTGGTGTATAGCCCACAATTCTAGATACCCACAATCTTGTTATATCTTCAAATCGTACTTCTCGAGCCAGATATTCTGTTTCTGTGTATTCGAGGCACAAACTAGCTAAGCTGCAGCCTCGAAATTGAAATGGGAAACATGAAATTTTTCAGCCAAAAAATGTGTGAGAAAAAGGGTGGTGTATAGCCCACAATTCTAGATACCCACAATCTTGTTATATCTTCAAATTGCACTTCTAGAGCCAGGTATTCTGTTTCTGTGTATTCGAGGCACAAACTAGCTAAGCTGCAGCCTCGAAATTGAAATGGGAAACAGAAAATTTTTCAGTCAAAAAATGTGTGAGAAAAAGGGTGGTGTATAGCCTACAATTCTAGATACCCACAATCTTGTTATATCTTCAAATCGCACTTCTCGAGCCAGATATTCTGTTTCTGTATATTCGAGGCACAAACTAGCTAAGCTACAGCCTCGAAATTGAAATGGGAAACAGAAAATTTTTCAGTCAAAAAATGTGTGAGAAAAAGGGTGGTGTATAGCCCACAATTCTAGATACCCATAATCTTGTTATATCTGCAAATCGCACTTCTAGAGCCAGACATTCTATTTCTGTGTATTCGAGGCACAAACTAGATTAGCTGCAGCCTCGAAATTGAAATGGGAAACAGAAAATTTTTCAGTCAAAAAATGTGTGAGAAAAAGGGTGGTGTATAGCCCACAATTCTAGATACCCACAATCTTGTTATATCTGCAAATCGTACTTCTCGAGCCAGATATTCTGTTTCTGTGTATTCGAGGCACAAACTAGCTAAGCTGCAGCCTCGAAATTGAAATGGGAAACATGAAATTTTTCAGCCAAAAAATGTGTGAGAAAAAGGGTGGTGTATAGCCCACAATTCTAGATACCCACAATCTTGTTATATCTTCAAATTGCACTTCTCGAGCCAGATATTCTGTTTCTGTATATTCGAGGCACAAACTAGCTAAGCTGCAGCCTCGAAATTGAAATGGGAAACAGAAAATTTTTCAGTCAAAAAATGTGTGAGAAAAAGGGTGGTGTATAGCCCACAATTCTAGATACCCACAATCTTGTTATATCTTCAAATTGCACTTCTAGAGCCAGGTATTCTGTTTCTGTGTATTCGAGGCACAAACTAGCTAAGCTGCAGCCTCGAAATTGAAATGGGAAACAGAACATTTTTCAGCCAAAAAATGTGTGAGAAAAAGGGTGGTGTATAGCCCACAATTCTAGATACCCACAATCTTGTTATATCTTCAAAGCGCACTTCTCGAGCCAGATATTCTGTTTCTGTATATTCGAGGCACAAACTAGCTAAGCTGCAGCCTCGAAATTGAAATGGGAAACAGAAAATTTTTCAGTCAAAAAATGTGTGAGAAAAAGGGTGGTGTATAGCCCACAATTCTAGATACCCACAATCTTGTTATATCTGCAAATCGCACTTCTCGAGCCAGATATTCTGTTTCTGTATATTCGAGGCACAAACTAGCTAAGCTACAGCCTCGAAATTGAAATGGGAAACAGAAAATTTTTCAGCCAAAAAATGTGTGAGAAAAAGGGTGGTGTATAGCCCACAATTCTAGATACCCACAATCTTGTTATATCTGCAAATCGTACTTCTCGAGCCAGATATTCTGTTTCTGTGTATTCGAGGCACAAACTAGCTAAGCTGCAGCCTCGAAATTGAAATGGGAAACATGAAATTTTTCAGCCAAAAAATGTGTGAGAAAAAGGGTGGTGTATAGCCCACAATTCTAGATACCCACAATCTTGTTATATCTTCAAATTGCACTTCTCGAGCCAGATATTCTGTTTCTGTATATTCGAGGCACAAACTAGCTAAGCTGCAGCCTCGAAATTGAAATGGGAAACAGAAAATTTTTCAGTCAAAAAATGTGTGAGAAAAAGGGTGGTGTATAGCCCACAATTCTAGATACCCACAATCTTGTTATATCTGCAAATCGCACTTCTAGAGCCAGATATTCTATTTCTGTGTATTCGAGGCACAAACTAGATTAGCTGCAGCCTCGAAATTGAAATGGGAAACAGAAAATTTTTCAGTCAAAAAATGTGTGAGAAAAAGGGTGGTGTATAGCCCACAATTCTAGATACCCACAATCTTGTTATATCTGCAAATCGTACTTCTCGAGCCAGATATTCTGTTTCTGTATATTCGAGGCACAAACTAGCTAAGCTGCAGCCTCGAAATTGAAATGGGAAACAGAAAATTTTTCAGCCAAAAAATGTGTGAGAAAAAGGGTGGTGTATAGCCCACAATTCTAGATACCCATAATCTTGTTACATCTGCAAATCGCACTTCTAGAGCCAGATATTCTATTTCTGTGTATTCGAGGCACAAACTAGATTAGCTGCAGCCTCGAAATTGAAATGGGAAACAGAAAATTTTTCAGTCAAAAAATGTGTGAGAAAAAGGGTGGTGTATAGCCCACAATTCTAGATACCCACAATCTTGTTATATCTGCAAATCGTACTTCTCGAGCCAGATATTCTGTTTCTGTGTATTCGAGGCACAAACTAGCTAAGCTGCAGCCTCGAAATTGAAATGGGAAACAGAACATTTTTCAGCCAAAAAATGTGTGAGAAAAAGGGTGGTGTATAGCCCACAATTCTAGATACCCACAATCTTGTTATATCTTCAAATTGCACTTCTAGAGCCAGGTATTCTGTTTCTGTGTATTCGAGGCACAAACTAGCTAAGCTGCAGCCTCGAAATTGAAATGGGAAACAGAACATTTTTCAGCCAAAAAATGTGTGAGAAAAAGGGTGGTGTATAGCCCACAATTCTAGATACCCACAATCTTGTTATATCTTCAAATTGCACTTCTAGAGCCAGGTATTCTGTTTCTGTGTATTCGAGGCACAAACTAGCTAAGCTGCAGCCTCGAAATTGAAATGGGAAACAGAAAATTTTTCAGTCAAAAAATGTGTGAGAAAAAGGGTGGTGTATAGCCCACAATTCTAGATACCCACAATCTTGTTATATCTTCAAATTGCACTTCTAGAACCAGGTATTCTGTTTCTGTGTATTCGAGGCACAAACTAGCTAAGCTGCAGCCTCGAAATTGAAATGGGAAACAGAACATTTTTCAGCCAAAAAATGTGTGAGAAAAAGGGTGGTGTATAGCCCACAATTCTAGATACCCACAATCTTGTTATATCTTCAAATCGCACTTCTCGAGCCAGATATTCTGTTTCTGTATATTCGAGGCACAAACTAGCTAAGCTACAGCCTCGAAATTGAAATGGGAAACAGAAAATTTTTCAGTCAAAAAATGTGTGAGAAAAAGGGTGGTGTATAGCCCACAATTCTAGATACCCACAATCTTGTTATATCTGCAAATCGTACTTCTCGAGCCAGATATTCTGTTTCTGTGTATTCGAGGCACAAACTAGCTAAGCTGCAGCCTCGAAATTGAAATGGGAAACAGAAAATTTTTCAGTCAAAAAATGTGTGAGAAAAAGGGTGGTGTATAGCCCACAATTCTAGATACCCACAATCTTGTTATATCTGCAAATCGTACTTCTCGAGCCAGATATTCTGTTTCTGTGTATTCGAGGCACAAACTAGCTAAGCTGCAGCCTCGAAATTGAAATGGGAAACATGAAATTTTTCAGCCAAAAAATGTGTGAGAAAAAGGGTGGTGTATAGCCCACAATTCTAGATACCCACAATCTTGTTATATCTTCAAATTGCACTTCTAGAGCCAGGTATTCTGTTTCTGTGTATTCGAGGCACAAACTAGCTAAGCTGCAGCCTCGAAATTGAAATGGGAAACAGAACATTTTTCAGCCAAAAAATGTGTGAGAAAAAGGGTGGTGTATAGCCCACAATTCTAGATACCCACAATCTTGTTATATCTTCAAAGCGCACTTCTCGAGCCAGATATTCTGTTTCTGTATATTCGAGGCACAAACTAGCTAAGCTGCAGCCTCGAAATTGAAATGGGAAACAGAAAATTTTTCAGTCAAAAAATGTGTGAGAAAAAGGGTGGTGTATAGCCCACAATTCTAGATACCCATAATCTTGTTATATCTGCAAATCGCACTTCTAGAGCCAGACATTCTATTTCTGTGTATTCGAGGCGCAAACTAGATTAGCTGCAGCCTCGAAATTGAAATGGGAAACAGAAAATTTTTCAGTCAAAAAATGTGTGAGAAAAAGGGTGGTGTATAGCCCACAATTCTAGATACCCACAATCTTGTTATATCTGCAAATCGTACTTCTCGAGCCAGATATTCTGTTTCTGTGTATTCGAGGCACAAACAAGCTAAGCTGCAGCCTCGAAATTGAAATGGGAAACATGAAATTTTTCAGCCAAAAAATGTGTGAGAAAAAGGGTGGTGTATAGCCCACAATTCTAGATACCCACAATCTTGTTATATCTTCAAAGCGCACTTCTCGAGCCAGATATTCTGTTTCTGTATATTCGAGGCACAAACTAGCTAAGCTGCAGCCTCGAAATTGAAATGGGAACAGAAAATTTTTCAGTCAAAAATGTGTGAGAAAAAGGGTGGTGTATAGCCCCCAATTCTAGATACCCATAATCTTGTTATATCTGCAAATCGCACTTCTAGAGCCAGACATTCTATTTCTGTGTATTCGAGGCGCAAACTAGATTAGCTGCAGCCTCGAAATTGAAATGGGAAACAGAAAATTTTTCAGCCAAAAAATGTGTGAGAAAAAGGGTGGTGTATAGCCCACAATTCTAGATACCCATAATCTTGTTACATCTGCAAATCGCACTTCTAGAGCCAGATATTCTGTTTCTGTATATTCGAGGCACAAACTAGCTAAGCTGCAGCCTCGAAATTGAAATGGGAAACAGAAAATTTTTCAGCCAAAAAATGTGTGAGAAAAAGGGTGGTGTATAGCCCACAATTCTAGATACCCACAATCTTGTTATATCTGCAAATCGTACTTCTCGAGCCAGATATTCTGTTTCTGTGTATTCGAGGCACAAACTAGCTAAGCTGCAGCCTCGAAATTGAAATGGGAAACATGAAATTTTTCAGCCAAAAAATGTGTGAGAAAAAGGGTGGTGTATAGCCCACAATTCTAGATACCCACAATCTGGTTATATCTTCAAATCGCACTTCTCGAGCCAGATATTCTGTTTCTGTATATTCGAGGCACAAACTAGCTAAGCTGCAGCCTCGAAATTGAAATGGGAAACAGAAAATTTTTCAGCCAAAAAATGTGTGAGAAAAAGGGTGGTGTATAGCCCACAATTCTAGATACCCACAATCTTGTTATATCTTCAAATCGCACTTCTCGAGCCAGATATTCTGTTTCTGTATATTCGAGGCACAAACTAGCTAAGCTGCAGCCTCGAAATTGAAATGGGAAACAGAAAATTTTTCAGCCAAAAAATGTGTGAAAAAAAGGGTGGTGTATAGCCCACAATTCTAGATACCCACAATCTTGTTATATCTGCAAATCGCACTTCTCGAGCCAGATATTCTGTTTCTGTGTATTCGAGGCACAAACTAGCTAAGCTGCAGCCTCGAAATTGAAATGGGAAACAGAAAATTTTTCAGCCAAAAAATGTGTGAGAAAAAGGGTGGTGTATAGCCCACAATTCTAGATACCCACAATCTTGTTATATCTTCAAATCGCACTTCTCGAGCCAGATATTCTGTTTCTGTATATTCGAGGCACAAACTAGCTAAGCTGCAGCCTCGAAATTGAAATGGGAAACAGAAAATTTTTCAGCCAAAAAATTTGTGAGAAAAAGGGTGGTGTATAGCCCACAATTCTAGATACCCACAACCTTGTTATATCTTCAAATTGCACTTCTAGAGCCAGATATTCTGTTTCTGTGTATTCGAGGCACAAACTAGCTAAGCTGCAGCCTCGAGATTGAAATGGGAAACAGAAAATTTTTCAGCCAAAAAATGTGTGAGAAAAAGGGTGGTGTATAGCCCACAATTGTAGATACCCACAATCTTGTTATATCTGCAAATCGCACTTCTAGAGCCAGATATTCTGTTTCTGTGTATTCGAGGCGCAAACTAGCTTGGCTGCAGCCTCGAAATTGAAATGGGAAACAGAAAATTTTTCAGCCAAAAAATGTGTGAGAAAAAGGGTGGTGTATAGCCCACAATTCTAGATACCCACAATCTTGTTATATCTGCAAATCGCACTTCTCGAGCCAGATATTCTGTTTCTGTGTATTCGAGGCACAAACTAGCTAAGCTGCAGCCTCGAAATTGAAATGGGAAACATGAAATTTTTCGGCCGAAAAATGTGTGAGAAAAAGGGTGGTGTATAGCCCACAATTCTAGATACCCACAATCTTGTTATATCTTCAAATCGCACTTCTCGAGCCAGATATTCTGTTTCTGTGTATTCGAGGCGCAAACTAGCTTAGCTGCAGCCTCGAAATTGAAATGGGAAACAGAAAATTTTTCAGCCAAGAAATGTGTGAGAAAAAGGGTGGTGTGTAGCCCACAATTCTAGATACCCATAATCTTGTTATATCTGCAAATCGCACTTCTAGAGCCAGACATTCTATTTCTGTGTATTCGAGGCGCAAACTAGATTAGCTGCAGCCTCGAAATTGAAATGGGAAACAGAAAATTTTTCAGCCAAAAAATGTGTGAGAAAAAGGGTGGTGTATAGCCCACAATTCTAGATACCCATAATCTTGTTACATCTGCAAATCGCACTTCTAGAGCCAGATATTCTATTTCTGCGTATTCGAGGCACAAACTAGATTAGCTGCAGCCTCGAAATTGAAATGGGAAACAGAAAATTTTTCAGCCAAAAAATGTGTGAGAAAAAGGGTGGTGTATAGCCCACAATTCTAGATACCCACAATCTTGTTATATCTGCAAATCGTACTTCTCGAGCCAGATATTCTGTTTCTGTGTATTCGAGGCACAAACTAGCTAAGCTGCAGCCTCGAAATTGAAATGGGAAACATGAAATTTTTCAGCCAAAAAATGTGTGAGAAAAAGGGTGGTGTATAGCCCACAATTCTAGATACCCACAATCTGGTTATATCTTCAAATCGCACTTCTCGAGCCAGATATTCTGTTTCTGTATATTCGAGGCACAAACTAGCTAAGCTGCAGCCTCGAAATTGAAATGGGAAACAGAAAATTTTTCAGCCAAAAAATGTGTGAGAAAAAGGGTGGTGTATAGCCCACAATTCTAGATACCCACAATCTTGTTATATCTTCAAATCGCACTTCTCGAGCCAGATATTCTGTTTCTGTATATTCGAGGCACAAACTAGCTAAGCTGCAGCCTCGAAATTGAAATGGGAAACAGAAAATTTTTCAGCCAAAAAATGTGTGAGAAAAAGGGTGGTGTATAGCCCACAATTCTAGATACCCACAATCTTGTTATATCTGCAAATCGCACTTCTCGAGCCAGATATTCTGTTTCTGTGTATTCGCGGCACAAACTAGCTAAGCTGCAGCCTCGAAATTGAAATGGGAAACATGAAATTTTTCAGCCAAAAAATGTGTGAGAAAAAGGGTGGTGTATAGCCCACAATTCTAGATACCCACAATCTTGTTATATCTTCAAATCGCACTTCTAGAGCCAGATATTCTGTTTCTGTGTATTCGAGGCGCAAACTAGCTTAGCTGCAGCCTCGAAATTGAAATGGGAAACAGAAAATTTTTCAGCCAAGAAATGTGTGAGAAAAAGGGTGGTGTGTAGCCCACAATTCTAGATACCCACAATCTTGTTTTATCTGCAAATCGCACTTCTCGAGCTAGATATTCTGTTTCTTTGTATTCGAGGCACAAACTAGATTAGCTGCAGCCTCGAAATTGAAATGGGAAACAGAAAATCTTTCAGCCAAAAAATGTGTGAGAAAAAGGGTGGTGTGTAGCCCACAATTCTAGATACCCACAACCTTGTTATATCTGCAAATCGCACTTCTCGAGCCAGATATTCTGTTTCTGTGTATTCGAGGCGCAAACTAGCTTAGCTGCAGCCTCGAAACTGAAATGGGAAACAGAAAATTTTTCAGCCAAAAAATGTGTGAGAAAAAGGGTGGTGTGTAGCCCACAATTCTAGATACCCACAACCTTGTTATATCTGCAAATCGCACTTCTCGAGCCAGATATTCTGTTTCTGTGTATTCGAGGCGCAAACTAGCTTAGCTGCAGCCTCGAAACTGAAATGGGAAACAGAAAATTTTTCAGCCAAAAAATGTGTGAGAAAAAGGGTGGTGTATAGCCCACAATTCTAGATACCCTCAATCTTGTTATATCTGCAAATCGTACTTCTCGAGCCAGATATTCTGTTTCTGTGTATTCGAGGCACAAACTAGCTAAGCTGCAGCCTCGAAATTGAAATGGGAAACATGAAATTTTTCAGCCAAAAAATGTGTGAGAAAAAGGGTGGTGTATAGCCCACAATTCTAGATACCCACAATCTTGTTATATCTTCAAATCGCACTTCTCGAGCCAGATATTCTGTTTCTGTATATTCGAGGCACAAACTAGCTAAGCTGCAGCCTCGAAATTGAAATGGGAAACAGAAAATTTTTCAGCCAAAAAATGTGTGAGAAAAAGGGTGGTGTATAGCCCACAATTCTAGATACCCACAATCTTGTTATATCTTCAAATCGCACTTCTCGAGCCAGATATTCTGTTTCTGTATATTCGAGGCACAAACTAGCTAAGCTGCAGCCTCGAAATTGAAATGGGAAACAGAAAATTTTTCAGCCAAAAAATGTGTGAGAAAAAGGGTGGTGTATAGCCCACAATTCTAGATACCCACAATCTTGTTTTATCTGCAAATCGCACTTCTCGAGCCAGGTATTCTGTTTCCATATATTCGAAGCACAAACTAGCTTAGCTGCAGCCTCGAAATTGAAATGGGAAACAGAAAATTTTTCAGCCAAGAAATGTGTGAGAAAAAGGGTGGTGTGTAGCCCACAATTCTAGATACCCACAATCTTGTTTTATCTGCAAATCGCACTTCTCGAGCTAGATATTCTGTTTCTTTGTATTCGAGGCACAAACTAGATTAGCTGCAGCCTCGAAATTGAAATGGGAAACAGAAAATTTTTCAGCCAAAAAATGTGTGAGAAAAAGGGTGGTGTGTAGCCCACAATTCTAGATACCCACAACCTTGTTATATCTGCAAATCGCACTTCTCGAGCCAGATATTCTGTTTCTGTGTATTCGAGGCGCAAACTAGCTTAGCTGCAGCCTCGAAACTGAAATGGGAAACAGAAAATTTTTCAGCCAAAAAATGTGTGAGAAAAAGGGTGGTGTGTAGCCCACAATTCTAGATACCCACAACCTTGTTATATCTGCAAATCGCACTTCTCGAGCCAGATATTCTGTTTCTGTGTATTCGAGGCGCAAACTAGCTTAGCTGCAGCCTCGAAACTGAAATGGGAAACAGAAAATTTTTCAGCCAAAAAATGTGTGAGAAAAAGGGTGGTGTATAGCCCACAATTCTAGATACCCACAATCTTGTTATATCTGCAAATCGTACTTCTCGAGCCAGATATTCTGTTTCTGTGTATTCGAGGCACAAACTAGCTAAGCTGCAGCCTCGAAATTGAAATGGGAAACATGAAATTTTTCAGCCAAAAAATGTGTGAGAAAAAGGGTGGTGTATAGCCCACAATTCTAGATACCCACAATCTTGTTATATCTGCAAATCGCACTTCTCGAGCCAGATATTCTGTTTCTGTGTATTCGAGGCACAAACTAGCTAAGCTGCAGCCTCGAAATTGAAATGGGAAACATGAAATTTTTCATCCAAAAAATGTGTGAGAAAAAGGGTGGTGTATAGCCCACAATTCTAGATACCCATAATCTTGTTACATCTGCAAATCGCACTTCTAGAGCCAGATATTCTATTTCTGTGTATTCGAGGCACAAACTAGATTAGCTGCAGCTTTGAAATTGAAATGGGAAACATGAAATTTTTCATCCAAAAAATGTGTGAGAAAAAGGGTGGTGTATAGCCCACAATTCTAGATACCCATAATCTTGTTACATCTGCAAATCGCACTTCTAGAGCCAGATATTCTATTTCTGTGTATTCGAGGCACAAACTAGATTAGCTGCAGCCTCGAAATTGAAATGGGAAACAGAAAATTTTTCAGCCAAAAAATGTGTGAGAAAAAGGGTGGTGTATAGCCCACAATTCTAGATACCCACAATCTTGTTATATCTTCAAATTGCACTTCTAGAGCCAGATATTCTGTTTCTGTGTATTCGAGGCGCAAACTAGCTTAGCTGCAGCCTCGAAATTGAAATGGGAAACATGAAATTTTTCAGCCAAAAAATGTGTGAGAAAAAGGGTAGAGTATAGCCCACAATTCTAGATACCCACAATCTTGTTATATCTGCAAATCGCACTTCTCGAGCCAGATATTCTGTTTCTGTGTATTCGAGGCACAAACTAGCTAAGCTGCAGCCTCGAAATTGAAATGGGAAACATGAAATTTTTCATCCAAAAAATGTGTGAGAAAAAGGGTGGTGTATAGCCCACAATTCTAGATACCCATAATCTTGTTACATCTGCAAATCGCACTTCTAGAGCCAGATATTCTATTTCTGTGTATTCGAGGCACAAACTAGATTAGCTGCAGCCTCGAAATTGAAATGGGAAACAGAAAATTTTTCAGCCAAAAAATGTGTGAGAAAAAGGGTGGTGTATAGCCCACAATTCTAGATACCCACAATCTTGTTATATCTTCAAATTGCACTTCTAGAGCCAGATATTCTGTTTCTGTGTATTCGAGGCGCAAACTAGCTTAGCTGCAGCCTCGAAATTGAAATGGGAAACATGAAATTTTTCAGCCAAAAAATGTGTGAGAAAAAGGGTAGAGTATAGCCCACAATTCTAGATACCCACAATCTTGTTATATCTGCAAATCGCACTTCTAGAGCCAGATATTCTGTTTCTGTGTATTCGAGGCACAAACTAGCTAAGCTGCAGCCTCGAAATTGAAATGGGAAACATGAAATTTTTCAGCCAAAAAATGTGTGAGAAAAAGGGTGGTGTATAGCCCACAATTCTAGATACCCACAACCTTGTTATATCTTCAAATTGCACTTCTAGAGCCAGATATTCTGTTTCTGTGTATTCGAGGCACAAACTAGCTAAGCTTCAGCCTCGAGATTGAAATGGGAAACAGAAAATTTTTCAGCCAAAAAATGTGTGAGAAAAAGGGTGGTGTATAGCCCACAATTGTAGATACCCACAATCTTGTTATATCTGCAAATCGTACTTCTCGAGCCAGATATTCTGTTTCTGTGTATTCGAGGCACAAACTAGCTAAGCTGCAGCCTCGAAATTGAAATGGGAAACATGAAATTTTTCAGCTAAAAAATGTGTGGGAAAAAGGGTGGTGTATAGCCCACAATTCTAGATAAACACAATCTTGTTATATCTTCAAATCGCACTTCTCGAGCCAGATATTCTGTTTCTGTGTATTCGAGGCGCAAACTAGCTTAGCTGCAGCCTCGAAATTGAAATGGGAAACAGAAAATTTTTCAGCCAAGAAATGTGTGAGAAAAAGGGTGGTGTGTAGCCCACAATTCTAGATACCCACAATCTTGTTTTATCTGCAAATCGCACTTCTCGAGCTAGATATTCTGTTTCTTTGTATTCGAGGCACAAACTAGATTAGCTGCAGCCTCGAAATTGAAATGGGAAACAGAAAATCTTTCAGCCAAAAAATGTGTGAGAAAAAGGGTGGTGTGTAGCCCACAATTCTAGATACCCACAACCTTGTTATATCTGCAAATCGCACTTCTCGAGCCAGATATTCTGTTTCTGTGTATTCGAGGCGCAAACTAGCTTAGCTGCAGCCTCGAAACTGAAATGGGAAACAGAAAATTTTTCAGCCAAAAAATGTGTGAGAAAAAGGGTGGTGTATAGCCCACAATTCTAGATACCCACAATCTTGTTATATCTGCAAATCGTACTTCTCGAGCCAGATATTCTGTTTCTGTGTATTCGAGGCACAAACTAGCTAAGCTGCAGCCTCGAAATTGAAATGGGAAACATGAAATTTTTCAGCCAAAAAATGTGTGAGAAAAAGGGTGGTGTATAGCCCACAATTCTAGATACCCACAATCTTGTTATATCTTCAAATCGCACTTCTCGAGCCAGATATTCTGTTTCTGTATATTCGAGGCACAAACTAGCTAAGCTGCAGCCTCGAAATTGAAATGGGAAACAGAAAATTTTTCAGCCAAAAAATGTGTGAGAAAAAGGGTGGTGTATAGCCCACAATTCTAGATACCCACAATCTTGTTATATCTTCAAATCGCACTTCTCGAGCCAGATATTCTGTTTCTGTATATTCGAGGCACAAACTAGCTAAGCTGCAGCCTCGAAATTGAAATGGGAAACAGAAAATTTTTCAGCCAAAAAATGTGTGAGAAAAAGGGTGGTGTATAGCCCACAATTCTAGATACCCACAATCTTGTTATATCTGCAAATCGCACTTCTCGAGCCAGGTATTCTGTTTCCATATATTCGAAGCACAAACTAGCTTAGCTGCAGCCTCGAAATTGAAATGGGAAACAGAAAATTTTTCAGCCAAGAAATGTGTGAGAAAAAGGGTGGTGTGTAGCCCACAATTCTAGATACCCACAATCTTGTTTTATCTGCAAATCGCACTTCTCGAGCTAGATATTCTGTTTCTTTGTATTCGAGGCACAAACTAGATTAGCTGCAGCCTCGAAATTGAAATGGGAAACAGAAAATTTTTCAGCCAAAAAATGTGTGAGAAAAAGGGTGGTGTGTAGCCCACAATTCTAGATACCCACAACCTTGTTATATCTGCAAATCGCACTTCTCGAGCCAGATATTCTGTTTCTGTGTATTCGAGGCGCAAACTAGCTTAGCTGCAGCCTCGAAACTGAAATGGGAAACAGAAAATTTTTCAGCCAAAAAATGTGTGAGAAAAAGGGTGGTGTGTAGCCCACAATTCTAGATACCCACAACCTTGTTATATCTGCAAATCGCACTTCTCGAGCCAGATATTCTGTTTCTGTGTATTCGAGGCGCAAACTAGCTTAGCTGCAGCCTCGAAACTGAAATGGGAAACAGAAAATTTTTCAGCCAAAAAATGTGTGAGAAAAAGGGTGGTGTATAGCCCACAATTCTAGATACCCACAATCTTGTTATATCTGCAAATCGTACTTCTCGAGCCAGATATTCTGTTTCTGTGTATTCGAGGCACAAACTAGCTAAGCTGCAGCCTCGAAATTGAAATGGGAAACATGAAATTTTTCAGCCAAAAAATGTGTGAGAAAAAGGGTGGTGTATAGCCCACAATTCTAGATACCCATAATCTTGTTACATCTGCAAATCGCACTTCTAGAGCCAGATATTCTATTTCTGTGTATTCGAGGCACAAACTAGATTAGCTGCAGCCTCGAAATTGAAATGGGAAACATGAAATTTTTCATCCAAAAAATGTGTGAGAAAAAGGGTGGTGTATAGCCCACAATTCTAGATACCCACAATCTTGTTATATCTTCAAATTGCACTTCTAGAGCCAGATATTCTGTTTCTGTGTATTCGAGGCGCAAACTAGCTTAGCTGCAGCCTCGAAATTGAAATGGGAAACATGAAATTTTTCAGCCAAAAAATGTGTGAGAAAAAGGGTAGAGTATAGCCCACAATTCTAGATACCCACAATCTTGTTATATCTGCAAATCGCACTTCTCGAGCCAGATATTCTGTTTCTGTGTATTCGAGGCGCAAACTAGCTTAGCTGCAGCCTCGAAATTGAAATGGGAAACAGAAAATTTTTCAGCCAAGAAATGTGTGATAAAAAGGGTGGTGTATAGCCCACAATTCTAGATACCCACAACCTTGTTATATCTTCAAATCGCACTTCTCGAGCCAGATATTCTGTTTCTGTGTATTCGAGGCGCAAACTAGCTTAGCTGCAGCCTCGAAATTGAAATGGGAAACAGAAAATTTTTCAGCCAAGAAATGTGTGAGAAAAAGGGTGGTGTGTAGCCCACAATTCTAGATACCCACAATCTTGTCAAATCTTTTAATCACACATCTCGAGCCAGATATTCTGTTTCTGTGTATTCGAGGCACAAACTAGCTAAGCTGCAGCCTCGAAATTGAAATGGGAAACAGAAAATTTTTCAGCCAAAAAATGTGTGAGAAAAAGGGTGGTGTATAGCCCACAATTCTAGATACCCACAATCTTGTTATATCTTCAAATCGCACTTCTCGAGCCAGATATTCTGTTTCTGTATATTCGAGGCACAAACTAGCTAAGCTGCAGCCTCGAAATTGAAATGGGAAACAGAAAATTTTTCAGCCAAAAAATTTGTGAGAAAAAGGGTGGTGTATAGCCCACAATTCTAGATACCCACAACCTTGTTATATCTTCAAATTGCACTTCTAGAGCCAGATATTCTGTTTCTGTGTATTCGAGGCACAAACTAGCTAAGCTGCAGCCTCGAGATTGAAATGGGAAACAGAAAATTTTTCAGCCAAAAAATGTGTGAGAAAAAGGGTGGTGTATAGCCCACAATTGTAGATACCCACAATCTTGTTATATCTGCAAATCGTACTTCTCGAGCCAGATATTCTGTTTCTGTGTATTCGAGGCACAAACTAGCTAAGCTGCAGCCTCGAAATTGAAATGGGAAACATGAAATTTTTCAGCTAAAAAATGTGTGGGAAAAAGGGTGGTGTATAGCCCACAATTCTAGATACCCACAATCTTGTTTTATCTGCAAATCGCACTTCTCGAGCTAGATATTCTGTTTCTTTGTATTCGAGGCACAAACTAGATTAGCTGCAGCCTCGAAATTGAAATGGGAAACAGAAAATCTTTCAGCCAAAAAATGTGTGAGAAAAAGGGTGGTGTGTAGCCCACAATTCTAGATACCCACAACCTTGTTATATCTGCAAATCGCACTTCTCGAGCCAGATATTCTGTTTCTGTGTATTCGAGGCGCAAACTAGCTTAGCTGCAGCCTCGAAACTGAAATGGGAAACAGAAAATTTTTCAGCCAAAAAATGTGTGAGAAAAAGGGTGGTGTGTAGCCCACAATTCTAGATACCCACAACCTTGTTATATCTGCAAATCGCACTTCTCGAGCCAGATATTCTGTTTCTGTGTATTCGAGGCGCAAACTAGCTTAGCTGCAGCCTCGAAACTGAAATGGGAAACAGAAAATTTTTCAGCCAAAAAATGTGTGAGAAAAAGGGTGGTGTATAGCCCACAATTCTAGATACCCACAATCTTGTTATATCTGCAAATCGTACTTCTCGAGCCAGATATTCTGTTTCTGTGTATTCGAGGCACAAACTAGCTAAGCTGCAGCCTCGAAATTGAAATGGGAAACATGAAATTTTTCAGCCAAAAAATGTGTGAGAAAAAGGGTGGTGTATAGCCCACAATTCTAGATACCCACAATCTTGTTATATCTTCAAATCGCACTTCTCGAGCCAGATATTCTGTTTCTGTATATTCGAGGCACAAACTAGCTAAGCTGCAGCCTCGAAATTGAAATGGGAAACAGAAAATTTTTCAGCCAAAAAATGTGTGAGAAAAAGGGTGGTGTATAGCCCACAATTCTAGATACCCACAATCTTGTTATATCTTCAAATCGCACTTCTCGAGCCAGATATTCTGTTTCTGTATATTCGAGGCACAAACTAGCTAAGCTGCAGCCTCGAAATTGAAATGGGAAACAGAAAATTTTTCAGCCAAAAAATGTGTGAGAAAAAGGGTGGTGTATAGCCCACAATTCTAGATACCCACAACCTTGTTATATCTTCAAATTGCACTTCTAGAGCCAGATATTCTGTTTCTGTATATTCGAGGCACAAACTAGCTAAGCTGCAGCCTCGAAATTGAAATGGGAAACAGAAAATTTTCCAGCCAAAAAATTTGTGAGAAAAAGGGTGGTGTATAGCCCACAATTCTAGATACCCACAACCTTGTTATATCTGCAAATCGCACTTCTCGAGGCAGATATTCTGTTTCTGTGTATTCGAGGCGCAAACTAGCTTAGCTGCAGCCTCGAAACTGAAATGGGAAACATGAAATTTTTCATCCAAAAAATGTGTGAGAAAAAGGGTAGAGTATAGCCCACAATTCTAGATACCCATAATCTTGTTACATCTGCAAATCGCACTTCTAGAGCCAGATATTCTATTTCTGTGTATTCGAGGCACAAACTAGATTAGCTGCAGCCTCGAAATTGAAATGGGAAACAGAAAATTTTTCAGCCAAAAAATGTGTGAGAAAAAGGGTGGTGTATAGCCCACAATTCTAGATACCCACAATCTTGTTATATCTTCAAATTGCACTTCTAGAGCCAGATATTCTGTTTCTGTGTATTCGAGGCGCAAACTAGCTTAGCTGCAGCCTCGAAATTGAAATGGGAAACATGAAATTTTTCAGCCAAAAAATGTGTGAGAAAAAGGGTAGAGTATAGCCCACAATTCTAGATACCCACAATCTTGTTATATCTGCAAATCGCACTTCTCGAGCCAGATATTCTGTTTCTGTGTATTCGAGGCACAAACTAGCTAAGCTGCAGCCTCGAAATTGAAATGGGAAACATGAAATTTTTCAGCCAAAAAATGTGTGAGAAAAAGGGTGGTGTATAGCCCACAATTCTAGATACCCACAATCTTGTTATATCTTCAAATTGCACTTCTAGAGCCAGATATTCTGTTTCTGTGTATTCGAGGCACAAACTAGCTAAGCTGCAGCCTCGAGATTGAAATGGGAAACAGAAAATTTTTCAGCCAAAAAATGTGTGAGAAAAAGGGTGGTGTATAGCCCACAATTCTAGATACCCACAATCTTGTTTTATCTGCAAATCGCACTTCTCGAGCTAGATATTCTGTTTCTGTGTATTCGAGGCGCAAACTAGCTTAGCTGCAGCCTCGAAATTGAAATGGGAAACAGAAAATTTTTCAGCCAAGAAATGTGTGAGAAAAAGGGTGGTGTATAGCCCACAATTCTAGATACCCACAACCTTGTTATATCTTCAAATCGCACTTCTCGAGCCAGATATTCTGTTTCTGTGTATTCGAGGCGCAAACTAGCTTAGCTGCAGCCTCGAAATTGAAATGGGAAACAGAAAATTTTTCAGCCAAGAAATGTGTGAGAAAAAGGGTGGTGTGTAGCCCACAATTCTAGATACCCACAATTTTGTTTTATCTGCAAATCGCACTTCTCGAGCTAGATATTCTGTTTCTTTGTATTCGAGGCACAAACTAGATTAGCTGCAGCCTCGAAATTGAAATGGGAAACAGAAAATTTTTCAGCCAAAAAATGTGTGAGAAAAAGGGTGGTGTGTAGCCCACAATTCTAGATACCCACAACCTTGTTATATCTGCAAATCGCACTTCTCGAGCCAGATATTCTGTTTCTGTGTATTCGAGGCGCAAACTAGCTTAGCTGCAGCCTCGAAACTGAAATGGGAAACAGAAAATTTTTCAGCCAAAAAATGTGTGAGAAAAAGGGTGGTGTGTAGCCCACAATTCTAGATACCCACAACCTTGTTATATCTGCAAATCGCACTTCTCGAGCCAGATATTCTGTTTCTGTGTATTCGAGGCGCAAACTAGCTTAGCTGCAGCCTCGAAACTGAAATGGGAAACAGAAAATTTTTCAGCCAAAAAATGTGTGAGAAAAAGGGTGGTGTGTAGCCCACAATTCTAGATACCCACAATCTTGTTATATCTTCAAATCGCACTTCTCGAGCCAGATATTCTGTTTCTGTATATTCGAGGCACAAACTAGCTAAGCTGCAGCCTCGAAACTGAAATGGGAAACAGAAAATTTTTCAGCCAAAAAATGTGTGAGAAAAAGGGTGGTGTATAGCCCACAATTCTAGATACCCACAATCTTGTTATATCTGCAAATCGTACTTCTCGAGCCAGATATTCTGTTTCTGTGTATTCGAGGCACAAACTAGCTAAGCTGCAGCCTCGAAATTGAAATGGGAAACATGAAATTTTTCAGCCAAAAAATGTGTGAGAAAAAGGGTGGTGTATAGCCCACAATTCTAGATACCCACAATCTTGTTATATCTTCAAATCGCACTTCTCGAGCCAGATATTCTGTTTCTGTATATTCGAGGCACAAACTAGCTAAGCTGCAGCCTCGAAATTGAAATGGGAAACAGATAATTTTTCAGCCAAAAAATGTGTGAGAAAAAGGGTGGTGTATAGCCCACAATTCTAGATACCCACAATCTTGTTATATCTTCAAATCGCACTTCTCGAGCCAGATATTCTGTTTCTGTATATTCGAGGCACAAACTAGCTAAGCTGCAGCCTCGAAATTGAAATGGGAAACAGAAAATTTTTCAGCCAAAAAATTTGTGAGAAAAAGGGTGGTGTATAGCCCACAATTCTAGATACCCACAATCTTGTTATATCTGCAAATCGCACTTCTCGAGCCAGATATTCTGTTTCTGTGTATTCGAGGCACAAACTAGCTAAGCTGCAGCCTCGAAATTGAAATGGGAAACATGAAATTTTTCAGCCAAAAAATGTGTGAGAAAAAGGGTGGTGTATAGCCCACAATTCTAGATACCCATAATCTTGTTACATCTGCAAATCGCACTTCTAGAGCCAGATATTCTATTTCTGTGTATTCGAGGCACAAACTAGATTAGCTGCAGCCTCGAAATTGAAATGGGAAACATGAAATTTTTCAGCCAAAAAATGTCTGAGAAAAAGGGTGGTGTATAGCCCACAATTCTAGATACCCATAATCTTGTTACATCTGCAAATCGCACTTCTCGAGCCAGATATTCTGTTTCTGTGTATTCGAGGCACAAACTAGCTAAGCTGCAGCCTCGAAATTGAAATGGGAAACATGAAATTTTTCAGCCAAAAAATGTGTGAGAAAAAGGGTGGTGTATAGCCCACAATTCTAGATACCCACAATCTTGTTATATCTGCAAATCGCACTTCTCGAGCCAGATATTCTGTTTCTGTATATTCGAGGCACAAACTAGCTAAGCTGCAGCCTCGAAATTGAAATGGGAAACAGAAAATTTTTCAGCCAAAAAATTTGTGAGAAAAAGGGTGGTGTATAGCCCACAATTCTAGATACCCACAACCTTGTTATATCTTCAAATTGCACTTCTAGAGCCAGATATTCTGTTTCTGTGTATTCGAGGCACAAACTAGCTAAGCTGCAGCCTCGAGATTGAAATGGGAAACAGAAAATTTTTCAGCCAAAAAATGTGTGAGAAAAAGGGTGGTGTATAGCCCACAATTCTAGATACCCATAATCTTGTTACATCTGCAAATCGCACTTCTAGAGCCAGATATTCTATTTCTGTGTATTCGAGGCACAAACTAGATTAGCTGCAGCCTCGAAATTGAAATGGGAAACATGAAATTTTTCAGCCAAAAAATGTCTGAGAAAAAGGGTGGTGTATAGCCCACAATTCTAGATACCCACAATCTTGTTATATCTTCAAATCGCACTTCTCGAGCCAGATATTCTGTTTCTGTATATTCGAGGCACAAACTAGCTAAGCTGCAGCCTCGAAATTGAAATGGGAAACAGAACATTTTTCAGCCAAAAAATGTGTGAGAAAAAGGGTGGTGTAAAGCCCACAATTCTAGATACCCATAATCTTGTTACATCTGCAAATCGCACTTCTAGAGCCAGATATTCTATTTCTGTGTATTCGAGGCACAAACTAGATTAGCTGCAGCCTCGAAATTGAAATGGGAAACAGAAAATTTTTCAGCCAAAAAATGTGTGAGAAAAAGGGTGGTGTATAGCCCACAATTCTAGATACCCACAATCTTGTTATATCTTCAAATTGCACTTCTAGAGCCAGATATTCTGTTTCTGTGTATTCGAGGCGCAAACTAGCTTAGCTGCAGCCTCGAAATTGAAATGGGAAACATGAAATTTTTCAGCCAAAAAATGTGTGAGAAAAAGGGTAGAGTATAGCCCACAATTCTAGATACCCACAATCTTGTTATATCTGCAAATCGCACTTCTAGAGCCAGATATTCTGTTTCTGTGTATTCGAGGCACAAACTAGCTAAGCTGCAGCCTCGAAATTGAAATGGGAAACATGAAATTTTTCAGCCAAAAAATGTGTGAGAAAAAGGGTGGTGTATAGCCCACAATTCTAGATACCCACAACCTTGTTATATCTTCAAATTGCACTTCTAGAGCCAGATATTCTGTTTCTGTGTATTCGAGGCACAAACTAGCTAAGCTTCAGCCTCGAGATTGAAATGGGAAACAGAAAATTTTTCAGCCAAAAAATGTGTGAGAAAAAGGGTGGTGTATAGCCCACAATTGTAGATACCCACAATCTTGTTATATCTGCAAATCGTACTTCTCGAGCCAGATATTCTGTTTCTGTGTATTCGAGGCACAAACTAGCTAAGCTGCAGCCTCGAAATTGAAATGGGAAACATGAAATTTTTCAGCTAAAAAATGTGTGGGAAAAAGGGTGGTGTATAGCCCACAATTCTAGATAAACACAATCTTGTTATATCTTCAAATCGCACTTCTCGAGCCAGATATTCTGTTTCTGTGTATTCGAGGCGCAAACTAGCTTAGCTGCAGCCTCGAAATTGAAATGGGAAACAGAAAATTTTTCAGCCAAGAAATGTGTGAGAAAAAGGGTGGTGTGTAGCCCACAATTCTAGATACCCACAATCTTGTTTTATCTGCAAATCGCACTTCTCGAGCTAGATATTCTGTTTCTTTGTATTCGAGGCACAAACTAGATTAGCTGCAGCCTCGAAATTGAAATGGGAAACAGAAAATTTTTCAGCCAAAAAATGTGTGAGAAAAAGGGTGGTGTATAGCCCACAATTCTAGATACCCACAATCTTGTTTTATCTGCAAATCGCACTTCTCGAGCCATATATTCTGTTTCTGTGTATTCGAGGCACAAACTAGCTAAGCTGCAGCCTCGAAATTGAAATGGGAAACATGAAATTTTTAAGCCAAAAAATGTGTGAGAAAAAGGTTGGTGTATAGCCCACAATTCTAGATACCCACAATCTTGTTATATCTGCAAATCGCACTTCTAGAGCCAGATATTCTGTTTCTGTGTATTCGAGGCGCAAACTAGCTTAGCTGCAGCCTCGAAATTGAAATGGGAAACAGAAATTTTTTCAGCCAAAAAATGTGTGAGAAAAAGGGTAGAGTATAGCCCACAATTCTAGATACCCACAATCTTGTTATATCTGCAAATCGCACTTCTCGAGCCAGATATTCTGTTTCTGTGTATTCGAGGCACAAACTAGCTAAGCTGCAGCCTCGAAATTGAAATGGGAAACATGAAATTTTTCAGCCAAAAAATGTGTGAGAAAAAGGGTGGTGTATAGCCCACAATTCTAGATACCCACAACCTTGTTATATCTTCAAATTGCACTTCTAGAGCCAGATATTCTGTTTCTGTGTATTCGAGGCACAAACTAGCTAAGCTGCAGCCTCGAGATTGAAATGGGAAACAGAAAATTTTTCAGCCAAAAAATGTGTGAGAAAAAGGGTGGTGTATAGCCCACAATTCTAGATACCCACAATCTTGTTATATCTGCAAATCGCACTTCTAGAGCCAGATATTCTGTTTCTGTGTATTCGAGGCGCAAACTAGCTTAGCTGCAGCCTCGAAATTGAAATGGGAAACAGAAATTTTTTCAGCCAAAAAATGTGTGAGAAAAAGGGTAGAGTATAGCCCACAATTCTAGATACCCACAATCTTGTTATATCTGCAAATCGCACTTCTCGAGCCATATATTCTGTTTCTGTGTATTCGAGGCACAAACTAGCTAAGCTGCAGCCTCGAAATTGAAATGGGAAACATGAAATTTTTAAGCCAAAAAATGTGTGAGAAAAAGGTTGGTGTATAGCCCACAATTCTAGATACCCACAATCTTGTTATATCTTCAAATCGCACTTCTCGAGCCAGATATTCTGTTTCTGTGTATTCGAGGCGCAAACTAGCTTAGCTGCAGCCTCGAAATTGAAATGGGAAACAGAAAATTTTTCAGCCATGAAATGTGTGAGAAAAAGGGTGGTGTATAGCCCACAATTCTAGATACCCACAATCTTGTTTTATCTGCAAATCGCACTTCTCGAGCTAGATATTCTGTTTCTTTGTATTCGAGGCACAAACTAGATTAGCTGCAGCCTCGAAATTGAAATGGGAAACAGAAAATTTTTCAGCCAAAAAATGTGTGAGAAAAAGGGTGGTGTGTAGCCCACAATTCTAGATACCCACAACCTTGTTATATCTGCAAATCGCACTTCTCGAGCCAGATATTCTGTTTCTGTGTATTCGAGGCGCAAACTAGCTTAGCTGCAGCCTCGAAACTGAAATGGGAAACAGAAAATTTTTCAGCCAAAAAATGTGTGAGAAAAAGGGTGGTGTGTAGCCCACAATTCTAGATACCCACAATCTTGTGGGGCATCTCTGTCACATTCAAACTCAGGACTACACTCCAAGAAGATATAATTATCTTGCGAGCGTTAGTCTCCAAGCTGAATCAACAGAATACCTATAAAATAGATATGTGGGTTGAATGAGTATGTAATTACCACACCACCCACCCACGAGCTATTTAAATTATGCAAATTAATTTATATATACATTAACGACCGAATTCAACCACACCTGCACGACTGCCTTTACCAGGAATACTCCTTGAATTTACATTATTAAATCGATTCCTACCTGGTCTGCCCACTAAGGCAGTTTCCAAGTTGAAATCAATGACAAAAATATAAAACGTATCCCTGCCTCTCCTATCCACTTGCCTACGTTAATCGCTTAACTTTATTGTAAACTCTGAATACGAAACATAAAACAAAACTGAAAAAAAAAATCGATTTCCGCCCTCGCGCACTCATGGATCGATAAAGGAGAGAGACGTCCCAAGACCAATATGTACATACAGAAAACTGATGCTGGGTGCCTTCGCCCATCCACCACCCTTTAGTATTGTTTCGCCCGCCCGTATTCGCCATATATCCTACGCCACCCCTACGCTCTAGCCACACTATTCCAGTTCGATTACGAATCACACCAAGACGTCTCCATCGAGCATTCGATGCAACTCATTGCACGAATTGCCTCGCAGTCGTTCGGAAGTGTTGCTCATAGGTTGTTCTGTCATTAAACGAGTGTCACGTCAGTAGTCGCAGGAAGACATTTTTCTCCCCATTATCGCTGGGGGTCGTGATAACAAAAAGAAAACTCAAGCCGAGGGTGTGTATTGTGTGTGGAAAAGGCGCGAACGCTTTTATAAATCTTTTGACGGTCCTGGGTGGTTAATCCTTTTCTGGTTTTCGGTTTCATATTTTGGAAAATGTGCGAATTTTAATGAATAGTTTTACGCCGTCGTTAATATTGATTATATCATCGACCGCGAGTGGTGGAAATAGATTTACGAACAATAAGAGACTGTACTCATACTCGTATGTACAATATCCAACGTTTTCGCAACATATGCACATATGTGCAGAGGAAGGAATAAAGAGAAGCCTTGGTTGGGTTATTGAAGGGAAAAAAAGGTAAATAACAACAATTGACGGGGTGGGTGCGTGTCCATCCCCACCTGTCGATGCATCATCATCATCATCATCTTCCTCTACTGTTTCTTCTCCTTTGAAAATGGCGATTATCCTTGCCTGTGGATTCATGCAAGGAGTGCAGAGTGCAGTGGCTAATTACGCGCGTAAACCGAAAGGATTCAATTCAAAACAAGCATAAAATGCAAATTTATAAATTTATTCGATTTATGAACACCACACCACCTCAGCATGGAGTTAACTTCCACGGAGATGTTACTCATTGTTGTTTTCCAGACGAATTTGTATCGATTTATCGATTAGATGTTGGTCCTTGATGTGCTTGGTTAGATATGGATTTCTATCGATTTGGGCGGACGTACATACGGATGTATATAATGTATGGGGACTCTGTGTACATGGTTATCTCTGGAAAAGGGGTTGAAGTTGTATTTACCGGCAAATGTTTTATTTATGCCCAATGGACATGTGTGTACGGGCTTTTCAAACGATATTCTATCAATATTGGTTTATTTAATGTTGACAGGGTTTGAATAAAACAGGAAGACGTATTGTGTGCAAGAAATCGTTACAGGAACGAGACTGTTAAGGCTGTGTTCACGGTGAGCGATTTCACGTCACGCGACGCGATTATTTTTCACGCGATTTTGAGCGAAATGGTAAGCAATTGACTGTTTCCGGCAGACCGACTTCGTTTTATTCATGTTTTGATAGTCGTTCTCGTCACTCGGAGTCACTTGAAGTCGGCTACACCATGAACACTTCCGTATGTACCCATGTAATCCTGCAGGAGGGAAGTTTGTCAGGGATGCCAAAACTAGACATGGCTCCTTATATTTAGCTATTATGCCTTGAAATCTATGAAACAAATTTGACTTCTTGAGTTTTTTCAAGGACCGGTGGAAGTGGTGTGATGCTGAGGCAATACCCTCGTCTGATAAAATTTTAGAGATCAATTGACGTCTGCTTTCTACCAAGTCATTGGAAGCTATTTGAACAATTTGGTCAATAGCCCATTCGATGAAAGAACTAAGCATGGATATTGCTATCCTTACTTCAATTTGTTGAGGTGGAATACATTTGTAGAAATAAGTAGTCTTTGGAAAAAGTCAATGAGCGACATTGTTTAATCCACGACGGTGCCAGTACTTAAATCATAATATACCTGCGCGTGCACTATCATAGATATAATTGGTGTAATCCTTGTGTGCTGGCTTATGATGACTTGAATTCAATCATTCCTTGCACAGGCCGCTGGGAGCCATTATAAATGGGTGAGCTCTTTTAGCGTAATCCCATACTCTAGCTTAGAACGACTCATTCTTTAAGCGCAATCAGTAAGGTATAACGATCGAGCGATATTGCGAGTCATTCACTTATCAAGCCCATCACTGAACGTGGTACTAGGGCTTGTCCAGTTATACCACAATGCGCTAGGTGAATGCTTTTAATGGCTTCCTTGCTTAGTAAAGGAGTCGTTGTCCCGAAAGTGACGAAGCCGGGACTGGAATAATCTAGCAGGTGGTATGCCAGGAGGAACTGTAAAGAGCGAGGTATTGTGTTTTCAGATCGTCAGGATTTTAGTCCCTGCTTGGTAGTAAGCATCTTGTGCCAACAACAGTCGCTAATGACTAGGAAGGCTAGGTTGTCGCAGGCTTATAGATTTCTAAGCTGTAAACTACAGATAGGACCAGCATAATCCATGATGAATCTGTCGATCGCATTACAGGCAACTAGCAGCGTTTGTTTATCCTTTCCCTGGGAATTATCGGCCACATAACTACATTATTCCATGATCTGTGTGGAGATAAAGATAAAGATAAAGGGGTGGTAGCAGCTCTAAGGCAACTAAGTAGTATAGAGCTATATCCAGTTCAGGTAGTTTGGGCAAGAAAAGGCAGTTGTATTGGACGAAAGGTCACCTCTTGGAGAGAGTCTTACCAGAGGCTTTTGATATTTATTTTAGTGTCCGGTTTTTTTACTTATCCAGAGGACAACATAAGAAATTTTGTAGATCTTGACCGACGGAATTGATTCCTTAACCAAACTCTTTCCGGGGATTCCACGGCGTCTAGTGCTGGGATTTTTTTTTACACATTTGCATGAAGCAAGAAGATTATACAAATTTATCTCGTTCACAGACTTATTGGCCTGCACTAAATATTTGCTTAGTTTCGAGGCGCCACAATGACTGTCGAAAACTACCACTTGAGGTGGGACTCCCACTTAACCCATTTGAATACATCTGTAGCGACTTTGTACAGAAACGATAAATTTGCGGATGTCATGCTGTATAGCAGCTGTTCAGAGATTGGCTTCCCAAGGCGTGGTATTTCAGCGCACAAATTCATACTTAGCTCTTCGAGTCAGGTACACGATAACCCTTTGATTCCAACAGAACCAAATTGTTGAATATAAAACTACCTTACAGTTTTTTGCTTCAATTTTTGATTCAACTTTACCGGCAACAACGTCTTCTGGAACATTTCACATTGTGCTTCCACCGGACTTGACACAACGCACTATACAAATCCTAGTGCAGTACATGTATAGCGGTGAGGCGACCGTGCCGAATGATATACTCAGCGAAGTCTTGCGAGGTGGTGAACTCCTAAAAATTCGTGGTCTCTGTCGTACTTCACCCGCCAATCCCGAAGAGACTCATAAGACTTATTCAAAGTCAAATCAAAGTAGTAACTGTCCACGGTTAGCCAATGAACTCCGAGGGTTAGGTGCATCTGTGCTGCCAGAGGAGTGTCCAGTGATAGTGAAATCGCCAAAACCACCGCAACTGGGTTTACTTAGAATTGTGGACTGCACTACATTGAGCGGAGGGATCACGGTTAACAAAGAAGTTGCCATTGACCCAGATCCTGATGAAGGGAGGTTTTCTCATCCAGAAACCAATGCACATTGTCCACCGATAGTGCGGCGGTCCTCTTGCCGTGAAAGTGGCTGTACAGGATGCCCCGATCCCATGGATATGGAGTGTCCGACTGAAATAGTCCAGACGCCGAAACTCACAATGAGAACTGATTTACATCACAGCAGTCAATCCATCGAAAAGAAGTCAAGCACCGCACACAACGTCACTTACCGAAGGATTAGCTTACCCATCGATTCAGCTTGTGCGGCTCAACCAATAAGACAGGCATCAGAGGATGACCAAATCAATAGCTTCCAAATAAAAGAAGAGCCTTCTGATTGCTGGCATGTCGATCAAACGAATGATGCTTCCGAAAAGGTAGGCGTTCCCAAGCTAGTGTTGAAACTAAAAGTGCCACGAGAAACTGTACCAGCTCCGATTAAGATAGAAGCTCTCACCAGTGGTGACGATGATTGCAGTGAGTCACCTTTAGACAACGTAGAACGCATACCTTACACGCGATTGATCTGTGACTTCTGCAAGAAGTCTTTCGACGAACCCAAGGCTTGGGTGAGGCACATCGAAAGTCACACGGAAAAGTTAGATCTCGATAATTCAGACAATTCTTCCAGCGCTTTTAACCAGCCAATCTCCAAAACAACTTTTGTGCCAAAAAAACGACGACGGGTCTCGGTAAGTTTTTCAATTTCTAAAACCACGTATTATGCGTTGTCATCCACTAATCTTCTTCCAGCCACATGCGGAACCTGGTGCCCACGTAACTTTAATGTGTGATCTCTGTTCGAGGTAAGTGCTTTAAGATCGTATAGCTTCCTTCAACAAAACTCTTACCTTCTAGGTCCTTCTCAACCCCGGCCGAATGGGTTCGTCACATAAACACCCAACACACAGAGTCCGAGTTAGCCACATTCAATAATCGTAATGCAGCTCCCCAGAAGCCAGAAGCAGATGTAGTGAGATACAGCAGGCGACACCACGCAGGTGGACTGTTTAAAGCGTGAGATCTTTCAATCAAGTAACCAAACCATTACTCTAGGCTTAGTCTATCCTAGATCAGTCAGAGTTTCTCATCATAATAAATCCATAAGCCAAGATGTTCCAAGTCTGATGTCTGGAGCAGATTTTTAACGTGTCGAACGCATAACGCTAAAGGTGATAATATTTTTAATCGATTTGAACGCACAAGAACTATGGCACACCGAGGCTCAACAAAGCTGAGTTAAACAACCAAATCAATCCAACGATCTGTTTGCAGGAGACGAGAGTAATGTAAAGTTAAAGTACACACAACGCAAAGCTACATACATATATATTTGTAAATATTTTACACTATGAACTTTTTTCAAATTCCATTTAAAAACAAAAAAAAAAAATAAAATTTCTTCTTAAGTCGTTAGTGGAGTTTAAATTTACGATTTACGGTTTTTCTAAGGGGAAGGCAATCAGAACTCGGTATTAGGTATGTTCTCTGGAATAAACTGAAATTTTCAACTCAGCTCTAATGCCTTGGATAACAAACCCTCATTTTAAAGAAACTGCACCTGCTCCGCACAGCCTCTAACCTGAAGTGTTGGATAAGAGGCGAAATAAACTTACTTAGGAGTGCGTGGTGGATCTGGGCCTAGAAGCCTCTACAGTTAGCGCGGTCTTTGAATAATTGCCTCCAATTGCGCACTCCAAGTTGCTTGAGGTCCTCTCCCACTTGTACACGCCACCTAAGGCAAGATTTTCCTCGATTGCGTTGTCGCTCCTGGTTGGAACCGAACACTCTTTTTAGGCGACTCATGCAAACTTTTCCGAGCGAGTCGTTGCTGTACAGCTCGTGGAGTTTACTGTTAAATCTCCTTTTACAAAGCTCGTCTACGCAAACATTCATAACAAAGATATCTTCATCCGTCTTCGTGAAAGTCCATGCTTCTGAGTAATAAAGTAGAACAAAGTAGATGAGAGACCCTGCAACTCAATTGCCTTCTTAGGCTAAAGAAACATTGATTGATAAGAGTACCTTATCGTTTGATCTCTGAATTTATATTATTGCCAGGGTTTATAGCGCATCCGAGATAGACGAAGTCACTTACTACCTCAAAGCTGTAGCTGTCTATTGCAACGTTCTGTCCGATTGGTCGGACCTAACACCTAAAGAAGTCATCTTTTGTTGACTTAATTAGCTCGGCAACTAGGACATCATATATTGCTATCATCAGTTTATGCGAATCGAAAGGTTCATCAGAAAAACTTTCTTAAGATTTGAATAGTGGAGGGCACTGGATGGGATATGGCCCCGCCCGGATATGTTACATAAAATTATGATTTTTTGAAGGGTTGCCAGTAAAATAGATGATTCCAACGACAAGTTCCTTTCCCCTGGATTTAGGTACAGTTTTTGGTTTTTCCTTGTAGCTCGAGTCGCGCCAAGCGTTTTCCTTTGACTTGATCCTTATCCCTTCGACATTCTTTGCAAAAATTTGACTGCTAACGCAACAATCCGATTCGAGGCTTTCTTATAGTGGGCTAGCTATCATGAACGCCACTTCTCGATCACTGATATACTCAATTTTACAACCGAAATGAATGAAACCAACATCTCCAAGACTGATGAAGCGGTGGATTCAGGTCTTTTCTCCGACAAACTTAATCTTCTTTCTCTTCGCAGAGGCGGAAATCTTAGTCCTTATTGCAATGTAATGCAGTATCTGTTAGGGATGTTAGCATTTTCAGCAACAGTCAAGTGGGAATTAAATCCTTAGAATCGTGCTCTTTCACTTCAAAACAACAGGTTCATCCAGGACCCAGGGCTTAGCTTCTCACAACCTACGTGTTGTGCGTTTTATAAATTTTTTGACACGAATAGAAGGATTGTTATATGCCTTTCCACCGATTTACCATGATGGCCCTATTTCTCCAAATGGCTTACATCATTCCACGTGGTCTTCTCAGCCACACGTATCCGTTGCGAAAAAATTCCGAAACGGAAGAAAATTCTGATTCCAACGAGTCAGCTCTACTTTGGTCTCTATTCCTAAGAACTTCCGGCTAAAATGCACACTTCACAGCTAGTTGCCATGATTCCTATGAAAGCCCTAACTATGGCCACAAGTTATGAACTTACCATCCACAGCATACTCAGCAACATCCCTGGTGATGAAATTGCAGGAACGTGTAGCACCTTCAGGAGTGATTCAGGGTAAAGATAGAATGTTTCCTTTTTTTCTAATTAAAAAAAACCGTATATTTCCAAGAAGATAGATATGTATAGAGAGTGTACAATAAAAAAATGTAGATTCTAAGAAAAAAAGAAAAAACTAAAAATCTCAATCTTGTGCATGAAAATTTTTTAAATGAAAGTTTGTTGTCAGAATGTTTTATTAAAAATCGAAACCATGATTAGAAACACATCGAAACACCGTAGTAGCTTAAGCAATCACTTTAGCTAGAGTTTTATCATCGCCGATGCTTACACATTCACTCAAATAGTTCTCTGCCGTTTCGCCGTGCTTCTGAAATATTAATTAAGTTAAAATAAACAACATCAAGAGAGAGAGAGAGGAGAGTGCGGAAAATTTGTTAGAAAAATTAGACACGTTTTTGTTTTCGGTTTTTGTTATTAAGTTGTTGTTTTACTTTAAATTTACACAAGAGATTGCGGGTGTACTAATATTGCTTACGCGAGCATATCGTAGTCCGGATTGTTGGTCCGGCGGGTCTTAATGAATTTAGCATGAGTCTCGCCGTCCAAGTAAAAGCCTCTAACAGCAGGATCCTTAATCATAAGGTCACGCCATTTGATCTGAAATCAAGTTTATAAAATGTTTAAAGTTTTCAAACACAAAACAGCCTCCGAGGAAGAGGGAGAACATACCAAATTCTTGAATCTCTCCTGATCCAACTCGTATTTATCACCAAGCAAATACTTCAACATCTCTGCACGTTCACACCACGGCCAGATCATGTAGTCAACCCAACCGGGTTTGTTACCACCAAAGTACACGGAATTCCGATCAGAAAGTTCCTTCTCGTATATATCAAGTCCTTGGGAGATGTCTGTTAGAGAACCAGGCGAGTTCTCAGGCCCGTTTATCATTACTTTAAAGAGTGCAGCGGTTACAACACCAAAACGCTCGACAAGAATTTTTTCTTGTGCCTTCTTAAGTGGATCTTTTGGAAGCAATGGGTTTTGTGGATACTTTTCATCTAAGTACTCAGCAATCACAAGGGATTCCACAATGGTGGGGTTGCCCTTTTCGTTGGTCAGCTCCAGGGCTGGGACCTTTCCCAATGGGCTTTTCTGTGTTAGCCACTCGGGTTTTTCAGTTAAATTGATGAATATCGTATGATATGGAATGTTCTTAGCGTCCAGCACTAAGTGGGCCCGATGGGCATACGGGCAGAAGCGCATGGAATACAGGCGCAATTGTCCATCGTCTGGAAGAGTCGGAATTACTGAACCTGAAAGTGTAAATGGTAAGAATTGTTATGATACAACATAGCCAACTATGGTGATGCCTTGATGCAAGCTTACAAAGGAATCTTTGAATCAAGACCCATGGAGTAGTCCAATGGAATTCGAATGGATTATTTCAAATATGGCTCAGGGTATGATATCTAATGCTTAAAGCAGATAAGAAAAACCACAACTTATTTGGGCAAACCGCAGTGTCATGTCATGGATAAGGGAACAAGATTGGGATAGTGAGATGGGAACCTGAGCTGTTTATCGATTTTCACAATTTCTGTTGGAAGAAATGATCAGAAGACATGAATAAAATGGATGCATTCGGATTCCACGTCCCTCGGTATGCCTAACTTTCTTTAGAGTGGTTGTTTGGCACAAATGGACATGGAAATGGAAAGGGATTTAGAATTCCAACGCACCACATCTATCGTAGAAGGAGTGATGTCAGGAGAGGAGATGGGAGTATGGGAGTGACTCACAGAAGTCATTCCAGTTGGAAGCATTTGATGGAGAAAACACGAAGAGACACCGACAAGAGAGATGTGACCTAATCTGTGACTTTACACCGACAAAACAGACAGGTTGCTTGAATTATAGTAAAAATAGACAATCAGTGCTAAATGAAATGGTAAACAAGACTCTCAAAGGAACTAATTATCACATTCCCGCATACCCATTAACAAATACCGATCTTGTGGCATTTACGCTAACTAATCGCCAAATTATTTTCCTTATCGCAAGTCTGGAGCATGAGTGGACAAAAAAACAAAACGCACAGCTACGTGCGGATGATGCAACAAGTTCTTCAAGAAGGTGAGATTGGAATCAATACACATGAATAGCGTCTACGTTTCACACTCTTCCTTATCTAACGCGTATCTCCAGTCACTGGTCAGTTGCAGAAAGTTAAATGAAAGGGAAATTGATTTTCTTATCTCCTAGTAGAAGTTCAATAACAAAAACCTTGATTAAACGGTTTGTCTGTCTACATTTTTACGTGCTGACGCTTTATAATAGATAGGTAGGCCGTCGTATATTGTTTATGAAGTGTTGCTTGTCCTAACTTAGGCGAATGCCCAACGATTGTTTGGTAAACAACGAAATAGTTTTATCTTATCGCACAAGACGCTTTCAATAACAAAAGCACTCTACGAAGGAGAACCACAGATAAGGCCAACACCAATTCTTTGTAGGAATGCTCAAGAAGTTGAGTTCAACGATGTGAACGTACATACATATGTATGCACGAATGTGCCTTGGGGGAATGATTAAGAAAATGTGAAAGTCGTCAACTGCAATGCAACGCCGTACGATAGTGTTTCCTTCACTTCTATCAAACAGAAAAACTGCTGAAACACTCAGCTGGGTTTTGCCAATGAATAATTCATGTAAAACGCGTCACCATCCAAGAAACACAGATAATGGACCTTAAAACGAAAGAAAAAAATTTACACAATTCATGGTTTAATACCAAAACTATGACGTCAAAGTCCAAAAATAAAAATTGACCCAAGAGCCAGCCAAACGCCGCAAATGAAAGTTCCAGACCAAGGTGGTGGTACGTGAGACTTTTACATCCAGAAAAACCATCAAACTAGAGTTCAACGTGAGACTTTCAATTGAGATTTTTTAATTAGAATAGTTCCATCATTTTATCGATTAATGGGGAGAAGCAGGGATTCTTTGATTGGGGAAATGGTGTTGAAATATAAATTTGCTTTACCTTTTCCCAAATGTTTGCCACCACTCATGTTTGGTTGATGTTGTTCGATTTCTTCGAATGCTTGTGTTGTGTGAAAATTACTTAATAAATTTGTTAAACCCGCAGGCGTTGTACTTTCCACGAATGAAAATTGTTGCGGCTTTCCTCTGCGGCTGACAGCAAAAAACAACAAATTCCAGAGAAGGAGGAGATTTGAGTTGAGTGATTTTTTTTTGTTTTCTTTGACACTTGTAGCTTCGGGAAGCTTTTGCTTTTCGACATGAAAGCTCTGTCGAGTACTTGATTGGGGTGTGTTCGAAGAACGTGTTCCATTTGTTTGCTGTTCGTTGGCGATTTAAAAGAAAAATTTTAGTAAGTTTTACTAAAGGAAAGAATAACTTGCCTCTGTATCTTGATGAAGAGACTTTGAGAGAAGGTGTCATGAGTAGAGCTCCGGCTGGTAGGAGTTTGAGACTCATGTCTCGCAGTAGTTTCACAATAGAACCAGATCATCACTTCTACTTGGTGTTTGTTGTACGTTCATGAGCAGGGCTGAGTCAATAGTTTTTTAATGGATTTATTTTCCTATGTTGGTACATCTGTCATCTATTTTGACGTAGAGTTTGAGCCCGATCTGTCAATAATTTGTTGACATCAGTCAAAGCATTAGTTTGTTCTAGATTTTGTGCTAAGAATGGAATTTCTTGTTCGGATGCGTGGAAAATTTTACAGAAAGTCCAGGGGGACTCTCTTGGATTGGAAACAAGTCCAAAGAGGGCGGTGAACTAGTTGAAAACTGGCCTCATCGGAGACGGCCTGCAACGACAGTTGCATAAGAGAAGATCGACTTAGTGAAGAAATTACATATTGTCTACATGTCTCTTAGGAATCTGCAGGAATCTGTCCGCTCTGACAATAACAAGCACGTAGACATCTATGTCGATAGCCAAGCAGCCATGAAAGGTACCTCTTCCATCACAACCAACTCAAACTTGGTCAAAAGATGTAAAGAGTAACTGAAATCCCTTAGTACTAGGCACATCAGCACGGTTTGCTGAATTACTGGTTTTTGACTAGAGTAGGGTCACTATATCCAACTGCCCATTAGCCTTCTCAATGCTAGGTGGATTGCTCTCTCCTAGTGCCGTGTTGACTCTTCTGCCGTGCTGACTCTTCTTATTGGTGTCCTCACAGGCGACGACCCAATGGGAATCAGCAGCACATACTTATGCAGTGGCTGCGGCCACACAAAACTAGAGAAGACACAGCAAACTTACTCTACGAATGCCCAAGCCACAGCGGAACTAGATACCAACCCTTGGAGAATTATCATTCAGCAACCTCAACGAACTGCTAACACCCCACCTAAAAAGACCTTAAAATATAAAAAAAAACAGGCTGGTTCAGGAGGGCCGCTCCTGTCATGAATTAATCTGTTGGACTACTTCGTATTCCCTTTTTTAGGTATAATACACCAGGGAACACAATGAATCCGTCGACATCCGAGTGAGACTGTAATTCTATGGCTGCAGTCAGCCCTAAAACCTTTTGGTAAGACGTGTATGTCTAATGAATCGAATCTAAGTACAGCTTGGCGGATCCACAAGAGATCTCTCATTTGCCTGCTTTCACGCGAAACCTGATAGCACGCAAAATGTCCATACTCCTAGAGAAGACTTCAGGAACCAAAGAATTAGTTTTTTTTTATCAAATTTAATGACTGTAGATGCTTACAGACCCAAGTCCCGGCTTATTGGAAAGCCTTTAGCTGAGGTAATAAACCCAAGTTGGTGAGCTGATACAAGTCTTTTGGCGCTCACCCATCCATGCAAAGCAAATTTATTCGACTATCTGCTTTCAGAAAGACACATATGTAGTTAATTTGTTTTCAGTTTTAATGCTTCCATAGGTCCCCTGAGCCTCCTTAAAGTGAGTAACATTAGTTTTCCAGTTAACCAAAATAAAAACACAAAAGTTGTCCACAAAACAAATAGAACATCCAAGGAATTCGCCTGAAGGATATTAAGTCCCGCTGCAGCCGATTTAAGGTGAATCGGATTTGGATTTCGAAGAATGTATTCCACCCACCACACTGCAGTGTCCAACGGTTTCATTGGTTGATCTCGAAATTGTTTAGAGCGTATCCGTACATTTTCGGCCATTTTAGGATCTTCTGCTACTTTCTTGATGGTATCACGCAAGATATCGGTGGTCATTGTCATGAAATCAACTCTCTCTGCAACGCCTGCCAGCATCGATTGACGAAGATTCTGTGAAGTACACACACTTTGAGTAAAAATTGTTAAAAAGTTTGGAAGAAGTGTGCTACCCTGTGTTGATCGAGAAATAAAGGAATTCCCACCATAGGAACTCCTCGCCACGCAGCCTCTTGGGAACTCATACCTCCGCAGTGTGTAACGAACGCTTTAATCTTTGGATGGGCTTAAAGTACACATAACCTAGAAAAAAGGTTCTTAAAGAGCTACCGGTTTTACTTACCAAAAATATCTCTTTGCGGGAAAAAGGTCCTAACAAGAACGTTCTCGGGAAGTCTTTCCCTTAAGTGTTTCTTGTCAAACTTCCACATAAAGTTGTACTCTGGCAACTGCGTCATTGCACCCAGAATCACTTCAATCTTTTCCTCACTAAAGTCTTCAGGATTCATGTTCGTCCCGAAGGAGACCAAAACAACTCCCTTTCGACTTTTGTTCATGAAATCTTCCAAATCCCTCGGCAATGGCTTCGCGTCTACTATCTGTATTCCTCCAACTTCGATGACATTCGGTGGCAGTGGTTCAGCATAGTCAATGGCAGGATGTGAGTTGACCAGAGATATAGCAGTGTGAGCTGATAGATCTCCCAGGTATGGCATGTCCTTGGCGAAATATGGCCTCATGATGGCATCGATCTTGGGCATATACACTAAACGGCGATATCTGAGAGAAGGCTTAGATGTGTTCATGAGATGATCACGTTTGAACTCACGCTGTATCGGCAATGAAAAGCAAAGTATTCTGAAGCCTTTGCCAGAAATCCATATCAGCACTGAATGTTGTTGAGTGGTATGGCACGTAGGCGGGGAAATAGTGATTGAACATCGCATCGATTGTAAGGGGAGAATTGTGGAACGCCGTCAAGCCGATCAGTGGAGGATACTTGAACTTGTGCAGGAATCCCAGCATATACGGTCCCAGGGTGTAGTCATTCAATATCAAATCGAACTTAAAGTCATCCGGATAGCTGAGCAGTGTCTGTAAGCCCTTAGATTCAACAATACCTTTACAAGTTTCAACTCCGAATTCATAGAACGGTGGAATCGATTCGAACGGACTAAGGTTCATGTACTCGAGAAGGTCGACCTTTTTGGCACCCTCAACCTTGTCATACATTTTGTAGGCCTTTTCCAAATGAATGTAGTGGACGTTAGGGGGAAGCTTCTCACTTGACTTGGGTAGATCTACCGAGAGCAGAGTGACATTGTGACCCAATTTCGCTAGTCTGTGTAGAAGAACGCCATTCCTGGAATCGATGTCTTCATAGATGAGTGTTGTAAAATAAGTTTCGATTCATTTACCATATTTGAATGCTCGGAGAGGTCATTCCCAATAATCCCAAAATGTTGGCACCGTCGACAGTGACATTCAATATCAGAAATACAGTCCAGATAATGGAAAACACTCGCGATAACATGTTGCAACAAACAAGTATATTACCGAATGCAGCGAGACATACACTGTTCGTGATAAGGTCTGCGTCAGTAGGCAACTTGCAATCAACTGAATTAACGTTATTACTGTGCGGAGACCTCACAATGAAGACAATTTAAGTCGAGTTCAAGGTTCGTAAATAGAAGATAACAAGTTAATTTTATCTCGTTTATGTAATCAGTGGTACTGTATTGCATTCTGAACGACCTTTGATAAGAGAGTAGACTACTGCACACATGAACCTCGTTAAAAATTGCTTACAACCGACTTTGAATCATTAAATTGATTTTTCCCTTGGAAGGTGTGATAAGTCAGGAGGTACTAGTCGGTTCAGGTTTAAGTCGTAATGATCTCTTGCTGGAACTGGATAAACTGGCTTAGAAGATGCCACGAAAGACAAACAAATGTTCTAGCAATTCACAAGTATAAGGTTAAGATCCTTACACTGCGCTGTTGCGTTGCTATGAGAAATGGAGACAGAAATTTTTTCAACCAAAAATCTGTGAAGAAAGGTTTCGTATAGGCCATCGAGTCAGGTACCCACTTCTTAGTCCCACCTTCTCCAGGCTCAAATCAAGCTAGGTGGTCTGTTTCTGAGCATTACAAGCACAAACCAGCTGCACTGGTGTCTTAGCAGGTGAAATGGAGACAGAAAATTGTTTAACCAAAAATCTGTGAAAAAGGTTTCGTATAGGCCACCGAGCCGAGCTGCCACTTCTTAGTCCCACCTTCTCAAGGCACCAATCAAGCCAGGTGGTCTGTTTCTGTGCATAACAAGCAGAAACCAGCTGCACTGGTGCCTTAGGAGGTGAAGTGGAGACAGAACATTTTTCAACCAAAAATCTGAGAAAAAGGTTCCGTATAGGCCACCGAGTTGGGCACCCACTTCTTAGTCCCACCTTCTCCAGGTTCGAATCAAGCCAGGGACTCTGGTTCATTGCATTACAAGCCAGGGAGTCTGTTTCATTGCATAACAAGCAGAAACCAGCTGCACTGGTGCCTTAGAAGGTGAAGTGGAGACAGAACATTTTTCATCCAAAAATCTGTGAAAAAGGTTCCGTATAGGCCACCGAGCCGGGCACCCACTTCTTAGTCCCACCTTCTCGAGGCACCAATCAAGCCAGGTGGTCTGTTTCTGTGCATAACAAGCAGAAACCAGCTGCACTGGTGCCTTAGGAGGTGAAGTGGAGACAGAACATTTTTCAACCAAAAATCTGTGAAAAAGGTTCCGTATAGGCCACCGAGCCGGGCACCCACTTCTTAGTCCCACCTTCTCGAGGCACAAATCAAGCCAGGGACTCTGTTTCTGTGCATTACAAGCACAAACGAGCTGCATTGGTGCCTTGGCAGGTGAATTGGAGACAGAACATTTTTCAACCAAAAATCTGTGAAAAAAAGGTTTCGTATACGCCACCGAGCTAGACATTGACGGAAAACAGTCGAGTATCTATGCCCTCGTTTTTGTTCAGCTCCTTAGCTCTCAGAACAAAGGTTATTTGGTAAACACCAAAACGGAAAGATCACCCACAAAGTAGTAGAAAACTGCATTAGTATCACATTTTCAAACAAAAACGTGAACATAGAGCAGTTTCGCTTTCCACCGACGCACTATTGAAACACGTTCTGAGTACTTTCCTCAGCAATTTACGTATCGAAGTCTAATTTTAGTTCTGAAATAGTAATTTCGTTTTAATAGATCTTATTAGCCGCTCCCCTACAAAATACCTTGTCAATGTTTACGACTCGTAATAGCAGCTTGTTAACAAAACGCTCACAGTAATGCAAATAAATTGCATCCATCATGCACGTATATCAATCAAATGTATTGTCTGAGGGATATTCTAATCTCGAAAAGTATCTCAGTTCGAATGGGATATGAAAATTGTACTCAGTTTAGCTTAGTTGATAACTAAACGCGGGCATGCACAGACGTGAATATTCCTTAGAATGTTGTCGAAAATATTTCCCTTATTCGTTGTACTTTCATTGAATAATGAGCTGCTATTAGTGAATTGTGCTAATATTTTGGGACTGATGGGGGTACCATCCCCCAGTCATCACATATGGTTTGTTAAAGTGAATCCATGCATCAAAGCATTTGATTGACAAGAGTTTCTTTTTATAGGAACAGTGTTCCCCTCCATAGACTCGCCGAATTGGGACATAATGTCACTATCCTGTCGGTGGATCTGCCCACGCCATTTCAAAAGGTTCCTCGAAACGCGCACTATATACACTTGGAACAGGGCTATTCGATGTATGACAACGACTTCGAGTTGGATATCACAACTTACATTGGCGTCAAGCCCTTCACGTTGATTCACATGTTCTACGACTTCGGCTGGAAGAGTAGCGTAGGTATATCCCAATCCAAGGGCCTGCAGACGCTGTTGAACTATCCAGATGATTTCAAGTTTGATTTGATATTCTACGACTATGCCATTGGACCGGTTCTTCTGGGATTTTTGCATAAGTTCAACTACCCTCCGGTGATTGGGTTATGTGCATTCTTGAATGCACCGATTACCATTGACATCATGTCGAACCATTACTTCCCGGCGTACATTCCATATCATTCGGCCAACTACACCGCGGAAATGAACTTCTGGCAGAGGATGAAAAATACTTTGCTGTTCGTCACCGATACTGTGTAAGTACTCTTTACTTGAGGTTCGACTGAAAGTGATCATAATTTCTGTAGATATCGTCGTGTAATATATCTCCCGAGGATCGATGGGGTAATGAGACCATATTTTCCCAAAAATACTCCGTCATTGGCCGAACTACAAAAACATATAACTCTGGCGATGGTCAATGCGCATCCAGCTGTGACCTTTGTTGAACCAGTGCCACCGAATGTTATCGAAGTTGGAGGCATGCAGATGCTAGATCCGAGTCCATTGCCAAAGGAATTTGAGGAATTTGTCAATAAAAGTAAAAATGGTGTAATCCTGGTGTCATTCGGAACAAATATGAAAAGTTCAGACTTCAAGGAGGAGCAAGTCCAAGTGATTTTGAATGCTTTGGTACAACTGCCTCAGTACGATTTTATTTGGAAATTCGATGCGCAGTACTTGAAGGAAAAGCTGCCGCGTAATATCCTTGCGAAGCCTTTCATACCGCAAAGTGATCTGCTTGGTAAGACAACTATTTTTCTCCATCAACTATCCGTCTTTCGGTCTGAATTTTAAGCTTTAAACACAGGACTGTTTAAAGTAAAATCAAGGATGTTAATCAAAAAACATTTGAAGAAGCCAGGCTGCTAAAGTTCTGAGTCCAAGGATCTAAAGAAAGTCGAGGATACTCAACTGTTTAAAGGATCTTTAGAGCTCGTTTTCTTTGTCTTTTCTTTCAAAGAAGATTTTAAAAACGTGGTTAAGAGTCCTTTAGTTTTAGGTATGTGGAATACATTACAAGGCGTCTTGGTATCATAAGAACTCTAAAGTTTTGAAAGAGTGTTATATTTTGTCAATCTTGGTTAACTCTACCTCCTCTTCGACGTTTTAACCTAATAATCGGTGTCCTCTCAGAGGGTATGACTTCACTGCCACACTTGTATAATCCTACCTTAGAGTACACGTTTAAAGGCTTGTAAAGGTTTTTTGGTACAGCAAGCCATCATCTTTTCCTATCAGCTGTCCCAATTTTATCTAAACCGGGTTGAGGTGGTACTCTTACGTTTTTCAGTTAAGGAAGTGCCGAAAAATTGGACTGTTGACACGAACTGCGAAGTATGTTATCTATAGCAAACTGCATGAACTTCATCAAACATATTCGTAAGACTAGGGTTAACCAATGGACAAGGGACATCTTTTTCCTATCGGCGTCAGGGTGACATTTTTTCCACTCGCCTACCCACAAACCTAACCCTAACCTATCTAGAGCGAAATTAGTTCAAGCTTTATCACTCTTGTCCATTCCTTCCAGCTCATCCCAAGATCAAAGCCTTTGTTACACATTGCGGAGCCCTGAGTACGCATGAAGCTATTTGGCGAGGAGTTCCGATGATCGGTGTGCCCCTTTACTTCGATCAATTCAGGGTAATTTACAAATCACAGTCTACAGCACCTTAAACCCCAAATTTATTTGTTTTTTTCAGAACATACTCCAATCAATTGCATCGGGAGTTGCGGTTAAGCTTGACTTCCAAACACTGACCACCGATGATCTGCGCGACACTATCAAAAAAGTCGTAGAAGATCACCAGATGGCCGAAAGAAGCAAATACCTCTCGTCCATATTCCGTGACCGTCCCATGAAGCCCGTGGACACTGTGGTCTGGTGGGCTGAATACCTCCTGCGTCATCCAAAGCCCACTCATCTCAAATCACCAGCATCAAAGTTGAACATCTTCCAAGCGAATTCTTTAGACGTTCTCCTCACCCTTTGGACTTTGTTCGTACTCCTCACCTGGCTAACTGTCAAATTCCTGTCATTAACATGGACCAAGTTCACTGGACCTAAGAAACCCCCCAGTGCATCGAAACTTAAGATGAAATAATTCCTATTCACGGCAGTTACGTAATTTCTGTTGTAAATATTTTTGACTAGAATAAAAAACGGTGCTCATAAATATTCGGCGCATTATGCGAAACAAACAAACTCTTAAATTAATTCACGATAAACAGCTACAGATACATTAGGAGAAATGGAAAAAGATAGTTCTAAGCGCGGTTGTCATCATCAGTTTTATCGGTTTTCTAGGAGAAAGTTCGTTGACTTTCGATAGTTATGGTTCGAATGCGAACTATGCGTAACCCCTTTCGAAAATAACAATCGAATGAAAGAACTCCTTATTGCAACATCAATAAACATGATGGTAAGGTGTGATTGGCGAAATTCCGAACTTGGTTGATGATGACTTCACGGCGAACCGTTAAAAGATTGTATAAATTGATCTTTACCCTTCTTTATTGATGGGAAAACATATTTCTAATCAGATATGTCAGAAGATCGGCAACAATAACGACGACGAACTGTTGGATGGATGTCATTGACCCTCATGTCTAAACAGTGTTCGATGTGGGGGAGTACAATGAAATTAGATTATTCAGCGATGGTGGAAATTTTACGGTAAGGTAGGTCAGTCTCAAAGTCTATAAAGTATTCAAATTGGAAATAAGGCATTGAGAATGGAGATCCATGTGGGCGATCTGGTATTGTTGCGATCTCTTCCAGAGATATGTAATTTTAGTGATGAAACCTTTCCACGTGATTCATAGGCAATTTGAATCGCATTTACATACAACTGATGGTCGACGCATAATGGTCTCTGACAGTACTTTTACAAAATCATTGAAAATCGGATTCAGATGCTGTTAAGAGTTTGTGACAAAATTGATGCAATAAACATGCAAAGCGCTACAGTCTTCACCAAAAAATGCTACGATTTCTGGTATTCGTAGAGAACAGGGTAAGATTGTGAAAAACATCCTTACTGTGGTGTTTAATCCTTTCTGTACGCAGGTCTTGCAGTTTCCCATTTAGGAAGAAGAGTTCTAGTGTGTTCGAGATATACTACTTATATAAGCTCCTGCTTTGGGTTGTTAGTCGTCTTTTAAAAGATCCTAATAGAGGCCTAGAGAAAGGAGTAAGTCTTACTGGGGTTTATAGGTTACCCCAACCTTTTAATTTCGATTACTATCTCTGTACATCTTTTGATCTCTGTTCCCTTTCATGAATTAATGAAGATCTTGTCTAACTGATTTCAAGGACTTCTTCGTAAGGAAATCTGAAAGTCTCCTGCATTTAATTGCTTCTGAGTAGGATTTTGGTTATCTCTTAAAGTACGAAGTAGTCTCATCTGATGTTGGTGTTTCAAGCGGCGTAAGTCCAGGAGAAGCTACATAGTGAAGAGCCGAGAAAGTATCTACTTCTTGGTTCTCATTTCGTGGAAGGTTCTGTAGAGACTTAAGAAACATTTGATACTATTTGCAATACAATATAACTTTGACCACAATTCTAGAAAGAGAGAAGGAAATAACATCGGGGAAGTTCATGAAGTAAACCCACAAAGGAGATCTTTCGGAGAAATGAATACCAAAATCGGCAGCAAAATCTAGTCAGGACTTCCACTACAATATCAAGACATTCTCCAGATGAATAGACGATAGTCCTTACTTATAGATCCAAACGTTTCTTCGTACTAAATGAAGACTCAGTATTCAATCAATCTTCAAAGCATGACATGACACACATTCGCATTGGAATGACCATTCCCATGGGTATGGTGGAAGCATTATACGAAACGAAGCACTCACTAAGATCATCGGAGAGAAAAGCCTACAAATGAATTTATCTTCTTTCAGACAAAGCCAGGCAGGTGCTTAGGAGATGCAGAAAGGCTTTCTCCTAATCTTCCAGTTTCGCGCTGATGTCCTTTAAAAAGTAGTCCAACACTAAGCAGGTTGACCTAGCTTAAAATTTCAACCAAGACAAGGCCGTTGATCGCCATGATTTGCAACAGAAAACGCAGCCGTGACTTGGGAGGTGGAAACGGTACTCAGAGTATAATTTTCAAAAGAAGGCATCAGACTGCTGGAGAAGGAGCAGTTCCTAGTGCACCACTGGGTTGGGATTCGAGGTTGCATAACTCAACTTCTATTTATGGGCATAGAGAGCAAAGCATTAAGTCTTGGTGTTATATCCTGTAATGAAATATATTTGTCAAATCTCCAGAGGAACAAATTTCAGGGTTGCTAACATCGTCATGGGTCGAAGGACCAAGTGAGGATAGAAATATTTACGTATGTCTGCATTTTTTTGAGTAGTTAAGCCTTCCTTTGTATTTCACTGACTTGGCTATTAAAAATAGAAAATTTGCCTCTTCTTTGCTGCATTTAGTCCTTATCGTTCGTGAAAGGATGACATCGATGCATGAGACAAAAAGTGTCACGGACTTATAAGACTGCTTCAACATACTTTATTTTGGGATTGAAATGACTCAGGAAGTCATTCAATATTCTCCCCTCAGTGACTACTGAAGATCTCACTCTGTGTGGGCATACCCTCAACAACTTATTCTAGAATCAAGTTCCTACTCTTGTAGGAGGGTGCACACTGGAAACAATAACTTACTCATAACACCCCCTCACGATCGAAATTGTCCACCACATACATACGTACATATATCCAATGTCCGTGCGACATAGTTGTGTCAAAATGTCCATATCTCTCGCGAACACTTGCCACAGCATCGCCACCACACCATGTAAGCATATCCATTCCCCAGAATCGCCCGATGATTGCTTCGAAAAACCACAAATTGATACAGAATCCCCGAGCTGCATAGGCGTTCCTCTGCTCCTATGCATATCAATGCGGATGGTGACCACAAAAATTCTTATGTCACAATGTTTGCGGCTACACTATACCATCTTATGTTACGCGAACATAATTCTGTATCCAGTGCACAGACTCGCGTTCCTTAAAAATGCGAAACCATATTTGGCGATAGTCTTACACCTACACCGCGTCACAAAACCAGAAGTGATACCACCGTGCGTTTAGACTGGGCGTTTGGCTGTACTGTGCAGTGCGCACTACCTATCGTTGCTTCCGCTCTGCTTGGCTGCGAATGGAAATAGAAATGGAATCTATACGATCCTTTGACTCCTCTACATACGCATGTATGTATGCGTTCAATCCCAGGCGGATGTGTAACAATAAAAATAATAATAAATTAATCGCTTGCGTGGACTCGCCGCGCCGTGAGTGTGTGTCAATGAATTGCTTATGCGCGCTAGCGTGGGCTAACAACGACTGTTGTTGGTGAACTTCTTGTGGGGAAGCGAATAAAATTGAATCCATTTGGGTTTCACTTTGTTTTTATTACACACGATGATGGCCCTGAAGGCCGATAAATTGTGGTTGAACTTTCGGGCTTTAAGTGACTCACTAGGTGGCTAATTAGTTTGAATTAATGACCGTGTAAGCGACTTATTGATGTGCGAGATGGCGCCCAGTCATCACCATCTCGCGATGACATACTGTCAAACAACTGCGCAGTTGCTAACACAAGTTGAGAAGTGAAGCTCTATTCTAGAGCAAATGCAAAATAATTAATGTCACTCTTGTAAGTAGTAAAGAACTGCTGGCGTCTTAGCAGATTATACACCTTTTCATGTTGGCGGGGCTAGTTAGAATAGCGCCAAAGTGGAGAGCTACCCGCTGATACCAATCAAAGGCGTTAATGTATGTGACAGGCGGTAGGTACAAGAGCAGGCGCCTGTCTTTGAACAATTGTTTGTCAGGCGTGTGGATTGCTCTGTGATGTGGTGCTCTCACTTTGTTCGAGGATTTAGATTCCTGGAATTAGGTGTGATTCGACGTATGTGGGCTGCTTTCGAATTATTAAAATATCGATGGAAGATCATGATAGTGTGGAACAAATCAGTGGGAGTGACTAATAGGAACACGGACTCAGTTGGAATGGACAACTTCGGTGGCGACCATGTAATGAGGTTTTTGGTTTAATAACCTCGAAGCATAGGTGGATTCGATAACGAGGGGAAGGCGCTGTAGAATGATTGAGATCAGTGTAATTGTTTTTTTTCAAATCATTATTTCTATAATATTTTCATAAGTAAATTCGGTCGCTTTGAGTTTTGTAGAAGAACCTTAAGCTCAGAGTTTTACGGCTTAACTAAGACGTGATTTCGTTCTTTCCTTGTCGTCATTAACCCTAGAGATATCGTTGGTGCTAGTGTTTACTTGTAGAGCATAGCACCGATGCCATATAGAATGTCTAAAAAAAGAAGGACCAGAGTCTTTTTTGGTATCAAGCTCTGGTCAACGTATGCTATTACACAATTTTACAAACGGTACTTGCTTACGAAAATGTCAGAAAAAACGACGAAAATTGTCTCAATTTTTGGTGATTTTTAAAACTCAAAAGTCAGCATCAAAATTTTGTTGGGTCGATGGAACCCAAGGCCTAGCTTCTCACAGCCATTTGTGTTGTGCGTGTTATATTCTTTACACGAATGGAAGGGGCCTACTGTTTATTAATCACTGAGCCAGGGCGCTCTGTATAGGTTAGATGATGCTAAATCGGCTAATGCAGATACAGAACTGCGACTTGCTTATTCGTCACATTCGCCACGTCTAACCTTCCTCCTCTGGACACATTAGTTAGGATGACTGCGGTTTTTGGCTCTCTGAAAATTTATTTGCAATGCAACATCAAAGTTTCTGATTTCCTGAGCAAACTGATTCTGCTCTCCTTTCGGACCTAACTGGGCTTATGTTGAATAAATTCAACTTAGCCTGGCTCTACAAAACCATCATTACGAACCACTTCTTTCGGGATAATCCCCAAACACTTCCTCCAGGGGATTATTCAGAAAATTAAAAATGTTGCTGTATCGCTGCGACGCACTACTGCTATTCTCTAAGAAAAGGTTCACACTATCGACCTTTTCGACAGAGGGGCAACCAGAAGAAACTTCCGAAGATCCCACATATGTATATGTTTCGTCAGTAAGCCAATTGGCCTTAAAGCTCTGGATTCATTCCACTTCAGGTTTGAACTACAAAATCTCGTGCACTTGTCTGCACTCTAAGAGCATCACTGACAAAAAATTTGCTTATGAATTATTCAAATCAAGCTCCCAATCTTCGCTCCCTGTTTTTTGTTCTTTTTGGGCAGAGTATATCCATAATTATGGATATACTCTGTTTTTGGGTACCTATCAGCAAAAAATAGCTAAAGATTCACGAACTTTGAATATTGGCTCTGGTGCTGGTAGTTTAATTCATGAAGATCAAGTCTTGAGGACATCGAAACTGCGCAGGATCTGTATTTTTCTTGTCAAAATGGAGTGGCTGCCACTGTATTGCTCGTATTTCTTTCCGAAAATAATGAATAGGCCTTTCGAAGTTTGCATCATTTTTAGAAAAAATATCATCCTAAGCTTCTGCTTTGTAAATATATACCATTTGTAGTTCTAGGTGTTTTTCCAAAGTCCAGAACAGGAGAAGCGCAATTTAATTGCTTCAAGCGAACTTCCCCACTTTTTGATTCTCATTTATTGTTATTTGCTTGTGTTGTCAGAGTACTTTCAGTTTTGTAAAACTCAACTCAAGTACACTTCAACAATTTCGTTACTCTCTTTGAATCCATTCGCTTCGGTTAAACTTTGACAATCCCATTGACCCAAACGAACCCCCGTCTTACCCAACACGGCATGTTTTTTGGTTCCTTTTCCAAAGATTTTCGTAAACGACCTGAAAAATCATGTCATGTCAATCAAGCACATACACTGTTCAATTCAACACCTCACCCTTTTCCATCGGGTCCAAGTCCAACTGCAAATTATATAATTTACCTTTTCTGCCGCAAAGCCGCGACGCAGCGCAATAGTATCTGTCTATTCGTAGATGCCCAATTTGAGTAATAAACATTCCTTAAAAAGGTACTTATCACTTTCATAAATCGTTGTGGAAAGCCGTGCGTCGTCGTCGTCGTTGTCGTCGTCGGTCGGTAGTAATGCCATGACAATTTCATTTTTCATGCAAACGTGCGTGAGAGAATACTTGCACGCGCAGTTTCATTATGAATTCTACAAATGTAACTTCCACGTTTAAGTATAGTACGTCCAGTCCAAGTTTCCAGCGTCGACACAATGACACATCGGGCATGGTCTGACTGAACTTCAATTAATAATTTTTATAATTGTGTAATGCCTCGATTCAGAATTCGTGATCGATGGTATAATTAAATTTGCAACTACCAGCAACAATACCAGCAAATGCGTGAAGGCCTACCCGCACGTAGCCGCACTGTAGATAGTCCGAGATAGTCGGAGAGGAGGTTCGCGAAAATGTGCCAATTTTGTTTTCTATTTTTACTCTCTGTAGTTGCAACAGTTTTTGACTTGGCCAAGATCTGGACGATCCATAAATCACAGAACATGAAGAAGGGGTATCATATCTGAAACATATGATATCGTTCTACTGGTGTGACATGTGTGACGGTGTAGTGATTTATTTAACGATCCATGCACTGTCGATGGAATTCGAAATGGGCATGTCCGGCGTCAAAAAGCCCATCGGGATGAGTATCGAAAGGCAATCACCTAAATCGTTCCACAAAGGTGCGAGAAAACTGACAGACACATGACCAATGCAGTCCAGGTGACATGGACAGCGAACAATAAACAAGAAACGCATTCATCGCATTTGCTTGTGTTGACAATGCAGAGCGATAATGAGGTGTTGGATATTCCATCAACGCACCCTTCTCCCATCGCGCGGTGCAGTAGTCACGTTTCTGTAGCTCGCTACTGTGAATAAAACAAAAAAAAAAAGGTGAGAACTAAAACATCTACCCATTATAAATCAATTTCCTTATTTTTTATGTAAATTTCGATTTCGATTTCAAAAAAATGCCCCAGTGACATAGTTTCGGTTCTCTTTTTCTATGAACAGGCACAGTGCTCGTAGAAGGCTTCGCAGTGCACTGCGGCTATGATTCACTTTTAGTGGTTTGAAGAGTACTTGCAGTAGAAGGTAATAACCATACTGACTTCGAGAAGATTATATAAATTGGAGGGCACCATAGTATATGTAGATGCCTTGAGGTTGTAAAGCTAAGCTTACGTGTAAACTAAAAGTCCTTGGAAATAGTAGTTTTCTTGAGACAGTCTTATTACGATTATGATCAATCGGAAGGAATTTTTAGTAAATCAACTGAAGCAACTACATTGTTCTCTAACCTTAAACCATTTATTATTCAGCTGCCTTCAGCTGCGCACCTCAAGTTAATTCCAAGTTAAACGTGCCAGGTAAGGTGAGGCCTTTTTCTACTTCGCTGTTTTTCCGCGGTGAGTTGGGAAATTCTTCAGGTTGATGATCTGGTCTACATCTCATAGTTGCATAAATGCAGACTACGTCGATATCGCTAGCGATATACATTCGTATGTATAGTAAAATTGGAAAACTCGTGTGTCTGTACATTGAAGTATTTGTAACCACCTTACAGTGGACGGGTGGATCGATCATAGCAAATCACCGATAATCAGTCTGCAGAATTCAGGGATTCTTTGGAATTCAGGGGCCAATGAACTATTGAAAGCCTGAAAGGTGTTGAAAGTCTTGAAACTTGAAAAAATCAGAAAAGATGGGCAGATCGAGTTTGCCTTCTCTAGAAAACCCAAAACGATCCTTCAAAATTATTTGGGTTTTACTTTAGTTAGGAAGTTAGGATAAAAACCCAACGTTTTCGAACATGTCTGAAAGCTAGAGTGGTGCTTTTTTCTTCCAAAGATGAAATAAAAAGGCTGTGCATCGTCGAATACCTATTAGTTCGAAGTACTTGCACGAACGGACTGAGTTTGACAGAGCTTTGATAGGTGTTATTCTCAGAAAAGTCCGAAATGCTTGTTTGTGCATTGGGGGAGTACTCCGGATAATATTCTCGCTTTAAAATGAGATTCTGCCTTGGCTAGGAAATAGCTAAACCTACATCTTGCGAATTCGAAATTCCTTACAAAAATGTAGACTGCTATCCTGAGAAGATAAGTCAATAAATTTTAACTTTGAGTGACTCAAAAACTAAAGAGGAGTCGGTTTAGGATTTTTTCTGATAGACTTAAACCTAGACTCCCTTTTAATCTTCCAAGACAGAACAGCATGTTGTAGTCAGAATTAATGGTGATAAAGCTGGGCATAGCTATATTCTCGAATATATGCTAAATATGGACACATCCTTCCAGAAAAAGGAAGAAATACCAATCACTAAACGACACATCACAGGTGTACAAGTGATACAGAGTGTCTTCCATTTAGGTGTCGTGACTGGGCACTATTTAACACTAAATCATGGAAGAGGGCATGTGGTATCACAGTGGATCTTGGTCTAAGTACGTTGGCTTCAGCTTTGACTCGAAATCATGAGATATCGAACCTTGATTCGATGGCATCTGAAAATATTCCAGATTTTGCTAAGATCAGGCAAGCCCGGCTTAAAGTAAAGGCACAATTATATGTTGAGAACATCCTGCTTTACTTAATATATTGTTGAGGAGTGTTTTTTTGTTTTCCAGGTTAAAAACCGCGCCCTGTATTTCCAACAATTATTTCCCCAAATGACAACGATCAATCACCCTGTTTTCAAACACTACTTTGATATGCAATTGATGCAATGACATCACGTTTAGGTGATCAATACTTATCAGATCTATAGATTCTTTCAGCAGAAAAAGAGTGAAGTGCAATGGAATGCTAAGAACGTTGGAGTACCTATGGTGGCGACTTATTCCGTTGTGATCGTGATTGTTCAGTTCAGCAGACTGATTGGAATTCATGCCAGTGATTCTGAAAATCTACCTTCCTTCTGAAAGATTATCCTAATAGACTTACCTCCTTCTTCACGACGGCTAGCATGTGTAAGTAGAAGAATTTACTGATGAACGTAGTTTTTATGCATGTGTACGGACTCTTTCAACTTTTCTGCCCTAAGTTAGGGTTTCTTTGTAAAAACTAGGAAGCTGCGGCACATTTTACCAGTAGGCTGAACAAAGAGGATATTCTCAGTAGCAGTAGTCTAATGAACTTAAGATTCTAGTTTTATCGACGACGATTCTCAGCCAGATCTAGTTAGTTCATTCGCAATCTCGCAGGAGATTATAAGGAATCGTTTCAGAACAGACGATGATAATGAGTCTAACCATCATAATATAGGGCTAGGTCATTGTTGTGGAACAATACAAGAAAGTATTAGCTTCTAACTTCAGCCCTCTGCCAGAGTTTTTCAAGCGTATTCTTTCCTAAGTCACCCCATTGGAGAGTTCGAAGCACAGCATCGCGAAGACTACACAAAAGTTTTTCAACCCAAAATGTATAACTCTCTTGAGAACTATTTTTTATGCTATTAGATTACGGATTTGAAGAGGAGACTCCTGTACAATACTGATGGTTCTAAGAAGCTAGGCACCTTAAACTTGTGCGAGAATTTACTTATCGAAAATTTGTCAGAAACAACATCGTCATTGAATTCCAAATTTTGAAGTTTGGTGTTATTATCCGTATGCTCTTGGAAGCTTGAAATTTAACTTGATGAGAGTTATATCTAATTGGAAGCAGATCACTGAAGATGATCTTGAAAACAGGTGTAGGATCTTATAGATTGTTTATCTTAAAATGGTATTACCTTAGAAATTTACGGCACGTAATTAAGTACCAAACCTTGTAAGATATGTACCCGTTTGTTGTCCGTTTCAAAAATGCACAAAAGAATGGTAATAGCGACGATCACTTGATCAAAGCTTAAACGTGTTTTCAACACTCGACAATTGGTGAATGCACATTACTCCTATCTCTCATGGTTCAAACGCTTACCGCTAATCGCCCTCCGGCGCCCATAATCTGTAGCCTTAACCCCACAAACCTTGCCACTCTTGCTGTCTTCTTAATCACTCCAACACGTTAAGAAGGAAACACAAAAGGCACATTCATTTTTGTTTATTTATTTATTACGTTTTGACGTTTTAAGTTCATAACGACATTAATATCAATAATAGCAGCATGAATTCCAAATTCGCAGAAAGCATCATTAACGCTGCTAGTAATTTGCAAAGAAAAATCAAAGAAATAAAAAAAAAAAGTTAATTACTTGTAATCAATCGCAGCTGCGATAGCATTCACAGGGAATTACTACAATCAATCAAACTGCGATCACTTGAATCACCACACAGATACTTAAAATGTATCTGCGAATCTATCAAAATGCGTGAGTTAATTATGAATCGCGAGAAACATGGGTTGTGCCAACTATATGTACCTACCACCTACAATCGAAAACGTATCGTGATGGAGGGCGAATATTTTTCACAGGTTTTCTTTTCCAAGGTTGTGATTCAGCGAAGTGTGGTAGAGTAGGAATGTAATGTCCTATATGCGTGGTTTGCCACCAATTTGTTGTTACCGGTTAGCGGGAGCTGGCGTCTTGAAGCTCTAACGCTTTTCCTCGATGGATTTTCATTTTCAATTCAGTTCAGGTGGGAAAAACGCGCCGCAAAATCAAAGGCGGAGGCGAAAATCGCACACTCGTGCGCGCTCTCCGCCCGCCGTCCGCCCGAGTGAAGCCACCACCAACACTTTGGATCCCGAGCCGAATGTGGTAGGCACCGCGCACCAGTTAGATCCACACTCTGACGCTTTTGCATCGGCTTCGGCAGCTCAGGCAAGCAGGCAGCAGGCAGGCAGCAGGCAGGCAACAAGCACCGAAGTAGAAGTTCGCATTTGTGGTTCAATCGACACAACAAACGACCGACAACGTTGAAATTCGTCGTGTAACTCTTTTCACGTTGTTTACCCGGGATTTAGTGGCGATTTAGCCAGCTTCGAAGTTAGACGTGACTATTTCTGCAATTACACGACTGTTGTCGTCGTCTTCGTTGTCTTCGATCGCCATCCGTATCTGCTTCACATATATATTTCGAGCGACGATCAGGAGGCACCGTCACAGCACGAGAGAGTGTGTGCGCATAGTTTGATATAGTTTCGATTTGAGGAAAATCCGTGCTTCACTTTGCATTCCGATCGGAAACTCGGCATCGGCATCGGCATCGCACTTCGAATGAAAGTTTTTTTTTTTGTATCTTTCGGTTCGTTTTTTTTCGTTTTGAGTTTTGGGATGGGATTGCGATTGGATTTAACAAAATAATTTTCCGTGTGTGTGCTCGCATTCTTTGGGCGCTTCATTGAGTGCATTTTGTTATTGTTGTTGTTGTTGTTGTTGGTGATTTATTTTTGTAACGCTTTTCGCGAGTTTCCCCAAATTTTTCTTTTGTTTTCGTTTTGAGGAAAAAAGTGCTGTGCATGGGATAGTGTGCGTGTTTGGGGAAATCGTACTAGTTGCAGTTCTTTTTTATTGCATTTATGAATGATTCGGTGATGAGAATCCGTTCTATTAGACTGTTAGATACAAATTGATTTTGCTGTAATACGTTGGAATACGTTAAGAGTTTAGCGAGGAGCAGGAGAAGACAAGTTTACGGAAATGAGGCGCACTATTTGGATTGCATTTTTGCTATGGGTAAGATACTTGAAATGTTTCTGTAATGACTGGTCCGATGGATGGAAGGGAAGATCGGCTGGGAAGTATTGCACATGTACAGTCGTTGGTTGGGGGGTTTTTAATTTGAATTTCAATTGAGTTCATTCAAGCAGTGGAAGTAATTTAAGAAATGACTCATTCGTTGTTAGTGATCTATGAAGATGTACCTAAGAATGAAGATCATTCACCTAAGTGGGGTGCAAAGAATATGAAGAAAAAAACAGTGGCAATATCAGAAAGCTATTAAATTTAACGAGAATCTGTTTTTTTTTTATTGTAAAACGAACACCTTCGGAGAGGGCCATAAATATCTTGGAAGACTATCGTCAAAACACCCAAAATGGTATTTTAATTCAACACTCGTACGAAAATGTTGGAATTTTTGACTTTTGTCAGGACTATTCGGGAGTGATTCATACATATCGCCTTGGTTTAACAAAATAAAGTAATGGCTTATGTCATGTGGGCCAAAGCGCTAATAAGAGCACGCGCCACCAAGGCAAGTGGGCAATTAGTCAAGAATAATTCATAATTGGAAATTATTTCCGACTTCACTTAAACTTTAAAGATTATCTACGAACTCATGGTCACGAGTCATTCATTTTTTTCAAGATCTTGAAGAGATTTTGTTATATTTTTGAGATCAATTGCGAGCAGATACATGAATACATGTGAATGATGGATAGAAATCTATGAGTAAATAAATAAACAGAGAATTTTAAGTCAAAAAATGCATTAGCAAGACAGAAAGATCGATTGTTTAAGACCTTTAGTTTCAGGATGCTTCTTACAGACTTGACTTCATTGAGCTTTTCTTTGTCAAAATTTGGTTGGGTCTACGTTAATGGGTTGACGAGACAAGAGAACCTATCTGGACTCATTGTGATGCTCTATGGGTTATAACTTCCATGCTACAGAACTTACTACTCTGATATTAAGAAAAATATTGAAAGCAAAAATCAAGAAAACAAAAATTTCGAAACCAAAGTTTCGAATAGCACAAGATCTAAAATTAAGATCAATTTTTCAGACAATTCGGGCGCAGGAACGTACAGCTCCAGTCCACTGAGCACAATGGAGTTATAGACCTTCTTTGTCGAAGATGGAATACAATTTTTGGGAAGATAATCAAGTAAAATTGCTTCGCTGGACAGTCTTAGGTGGGATACCTTTAAATCTTTAATCTTTTCAATCGAAATTTACAGACCTTGCATTTCAGTACTGCTTTCATTATTTTCAGAAGTTAAATTTCTTTTCGAAAGAAAATTTGTTCCGAGGTTTGTGTATCTATATGGACTTTCCAGATTTTGTTCCAGTCGAAATTTTTGAACTGAAATTGTTTTCGAGATTTTGCTCATTCTAGATTGTAGTCGTTCTGGCAAACGTTGTGATCTTGTGCTACTTGCTTCCTCCTTGCTTCCCATCGAGAACATGCTCACTACTTTCCAGTGAAGTGTTGGTCTAAATCCCCTTCTTTCGTGATTCTTTCTTCCTCGTGAAGCTTGACGTTCAACTCGTTTAAAAGTCCTTATTTTTGATCTTGCAGTTGTCAAGCTATTTTTGGTTTGAAAAAGTTTTCACTCGGTCTCTTGTTTCACTTCCTGATTGCAGTGTCGCAAGAAATCTTGCCGCTTGAAGAAAATAATCAAAGCTGCTGCCGTAGTGTTTTTCAAAGATTTGAAGGACAACAGATTGTTGATAGCAAACGGTTCGTCAGTTTTAGGTCTAGAAAAATCATTTTTTTGTTCAGGATCCGAACTCTTCTATTGCACCGGTGGATGCATACATCAAGAAGAGAAAATTGAAGAGCTAGTCCTACGTAAAACCAGCATGAATCCAAGTAGAACAAATAATTCCAAAGAGTCTATCAAAAGTCCACTCTTTACGGATTTCCAAAGGATTAAACAGACTTTTCAATAAAGTTTTGAATTAACATTAAAAAAAAAGACTGTGACAAACTCACAGCAGAAAGAGTAATACCCAACTTTTAAAAGGCATGTTTCTGTATCCAATTGATCGGTCAAAATGGGATAAATTTATGTTTTTAAGAAGCTATGTCCCGATTCCATGATTTTTTATAAACATTTCGATGGAATCTGCGGTGATCACGGACATTGGTTTGTTGCCTGTCATGAACACGCTCGTAGAACTCGTAGAACCTTCAAGATCAAGATGCCTGATGCCTGATTTTTTTGATTTCTCGATTACCAAAGTCATCCAAATGTTAGAGCAATCTTCTGTGTAATAATCTTGGCTCTAAACGATGTCACAAAAATTGTAGTAATTGCGCACATGGATCCAATATTATAAAAAGCATTTTATGAATACATTTTTGATTAGTACATCCTAGTGAGTAGGTATATTCTGACTGAGAGTTTATGGTTTTTTTGTTTTAGCAACATTTTCCTTTTGGAATATAAGCACTTTAATTGCAAAAATGATTCCTGCAATTCACTTAATTGTAAGCTAAACCTTTAACTGGTTACCCGCAGTGATATCACTTATATTTAAGTTGTAGTCTCTTTTTTGTACTTACGGCGATTGGTCATAATGACGGGTTAATGAAAGTAGACTCAGTTTCAGGCATAAACAAGGTGCTTCTTGTAGGAACGTTGTTGTGTATAATTTGCTGTTACCGGTTTTAGCCGGCAGAAATTGTCAGTTCACAGGTCAGTAATCGAATTTATTTGGTTGATTTGTTATCCCCGATTAACTAAGAAGTCATGATATCGTAGTTAAGCAAAAAATTAACCGACTAAATGCGGGGGAAATGTCTCGTCTTGTTGTCGAATTAATTCTTTCGTTTCGATGGTTATTACTAGATTGAATAATATTTATGGAGATTTGCGTTGTAAACAAATACTTCATGCCAAGCGCTGAATACTTTAGGCTTTGTGTCACCTGGTTTGTGTCATGATTATGATGCCATTTTGTTGAACATGTCAAAAGTCTTTCGGATGGCTGTCATGGTGCAATGCATTTCCTGACATTGCCATACCTTTGGTAACCTTTAATACGTTGCAGCCTTATAATTTATTTCAAACATAATCTGACTCTAATCTGAAGCAACGCGTCGGTCGCTTCATATATTAAAACGCTTTTCCTGTTCGGACACAATATGGTTATGTCATAGGAGGAACATTAACTGGCATAATTGAATGGACTATTAAATTTCAAATCTACTGGAAATAATCATAATCTCCTTAACAACTTCTTACAAACCACATCCACGCACCAACAGTGAACATAACAACCGACAAAATTTACACTCATTATACTTGACATCATCAATTGCTTGTACGTAGAGCTGGTTGTCAGTGTTCTCCCCCACATATTCAATGCAGATATCTTAGAAATCTCGCAATAACCTTGGCGAAGTGTATAAGGTTCCTCCACTACCGTCAATCTGTATTCATACAAAAGTTTTAGAACGTGGGAAGGATCAGATACATACGTACACCCACCACAGTACAGAACATTTTAATTGAAACAATGTCTAGGCTAGATTTATGGCAACAGCATAATTCTCATAACCGGTAGAATTGAAAACGAATAGCATCAGTAGATGGTAGGCGCGATTTAGTACATGTTGCAATCTATCAATCCTTTCCGTGCGCCGCCGTGGTCAGCCAAACGGTCAAGGTCAACAAACTTGACTCCGGCTATGAATTCATTTAAACAAAACCGTTGTTGCATAAATTATCTTACTGGCCAAATATTTAATGAATCGACAATCTGAAAGGAATCGAACCAATTATAACCGTCACCCAATCCGAAGCACAACACAAGAGAACCTTCTATCGCAGAGTTGATTGTCTTCTTTGAATCCAATCCGTGTGGTGTTCGATACTGATTATATATTCAAATGAATACGTTAACTCGCACTCTCCGGGTGTGTGACAGAGTGTGTTGACAACATCGCGAAAAATTGGGTTAGCGTGTCTTACGTATTCTCGCAGTTTTTCGTTCGATATTACCTAATGTCAATAAATTCAGCGCCATCTGTATCTTAACTAATTTAAATAATAAAACATCAATCTCGTAATGTGAACAATGGTATAACAGTAATTTTGACACATCGACTCAAGGTCAGCGGTCTCTATGCGTGTGCCTGGGAGTGTGTCTGTTACATGAGGTGTAAGGGTCGCGATTCGGTGACAGTTGGCTGTCAGATGTGCATTCGATCGTAGTGGGTTTCTATTGTGTTACCAATAACGTCTTCGTCGAGATCATGGTGAGCAATCTCTACAGTTGGGGAGTTTGTTTACACAACCAGATGTAATAGGTATAAGCGTGGGATACACGCGGGGGACCTTCGCTAAAAATGTTTTATTTTTATTAATAATTATGATTAACAAATGAGTTCAGATGTTTACGTGAAGCGTGAAGAATGTTGCTGCCTTTCTTGAGGCGTATCTGATTCCTTTTTGATTTTACAAAACTGAATGAAATCGATTCGTACCGGTTTGTTGGTGAGAATATTCTCTAAAAATAAACTATTACGATTAAGAGCACTTAGACATATTTGTGTTTAGACCTTTACACGCCTTTGCTGTGAGAAAACCTCGCCCTGTCGGAGGTATTTGTATTGCGCTTCGTTTTGATTTGTAATAGACTCGTTGTCAGTATCATGAAATCGTGACAGTAGATATAGCGGCCCTTCTAGTCATTGTTTCCCAGATCTGTCTGTTTGTTAGTCGCAGGTATGATTTTAGACAGATCTACACTTGCAGGTTAGGTTTGAGTAGTGTATGGAAGACCAGGTTAAAAGCTGATTCTCAGCTGAAAGGTCCTGGTATCGTCCGGGGAAATCTAAAGCAGTTTTCTTTTTCAGTCAAGAGAGTGTCAGAAAGGATTTCGTGCGATGGAGCCCATCTAAGGTATCCCTAATGAGTACCACCAAACTTAAATCAATACTTCCAGAGTACGTACTTAGATGACATACACTTTCAACATTCAGATGGAAGCAATGAGAGAGAGATCGTTTATATCCACATGAGCTAAGAACGAGTTAACCCATTTGAATGTAACAGGTTGCAAAATATCGATACGCATGAACTAATAAGTGCATTACGCCAATTTGTTTGCTAACGAACATTCACTTTATACTACAGTATGGTGTCTGGGAAAAGTGTAAATTATATTCATTAGCGGAATTTTAATTGAATTGGTTTGCAGATTGCGTTTTTTTTTTTTTGATTTAACAAATTTACTTTATAATATATAATCGATTGGAATGATGTTTGCTTTGTAGAAAGTTATGGTTACAGTACGTTAATCTGACAATAATTTGATTTAATAAAATGTTGGTTATTTGAAATTAATTCAAGGTTAGTGTCTAAGTTTTAAATTAAACAGAAGTCGAATGTAACTTTTTCATTTTGTTGGCCAATTAGGACTGTCGTAATAGTTAAGTTATTCCATTGTTAGTAAGGCGTTGGTTTTAAGTAAATAAAAGCCACATTGGTATATTTCAAAACATGAACCAATATAGAGGCTGTACTATCTAGCTTTCAATTTAAATGATATGAAGAAGGAAGAGGATCAGATCAAGCAGAAGGATAATCGCCCATTTCAGCCAAGATGCGATACGACTAAATTCATTTCTCTTACAAAATTTTTAATACCAAGGTACGGACTGTACTGGATTTCTTCAAAGAACACAAGACTTGCAAGTTCTTACACTAAAGGCTCTGACGGATCTAGCTGATGCTGGAATTTCCTACTAACTGTTTCAGTTCTGATCCGATGCTATGTGTTGCCTTTTCGTGATAGATAAGCTTTCACGCTGGACCACCCTTAGGAAGCCTATGGACAAGGTTAAGATTCCTGGGCCAACATTTCCAGCGCCCAATTAACGAACTCACTGCGTTGTCTATGCTCGTTTGGCTTCAGTCCTTGCATCAGCATGAATTAATACGTATGTAGGCCCAAATCCAACCACAAAATAAGCCGGGTCGACTCTCTGGCGATGACCAATTCAGCTCATCGGCGCCGAATCGACATTTCTAGGTCTTCTTCGGTACTGGCTGTTACGGCGGCTATGTTTTTCCATTTCGCACCAATCTCTGTCCGGTTGGTGGCTTAAGGTACAAAAGAGTGTACTCACGCTCAAACTTTTCTTCTGTCATTCGGCAAGCTTGAATCGATGAATGATATTTTTGAATATTTTGACAGCTGGATGTCATTGGTAACTTTGACAGGTGCTGAAACAAAGCGTTCGGAAAGAGTACCATTGCTATCTGGTCACCCTTCATGACTGAAATGGTATCTAGAGTTCAAGGCGGTCTTGAAATCGGAAAATTAAATGTTTTAGATTAGTTTTGGGCCTAAACGAGGAATCATCGTCATCGACTGACATCGAAATCTGTGAGTAGGTTCCTGATGCTGGTTTTGTTTGGCCGAAGTTCATCACAAGACCACTCCGCACTCAACTCGGAAGGGGATTCTTCAACAGATTGAGTATCTGATTACGTGAAACAAAGTGTTTAAGGTGAAATGGAAAACCCATTGCTAATTCATTATACCTACTGCCTTTACCTGTTTGTTTGGTTCACTCAAAGGTTAACAATAATTTTGCATAATACCCTTACTCGAGTAAGACTCTCTGTAAAAATGTAATAAAACTTAAATAAACTCTAGAGTCTCGCCTCAATTTGCATACATAAAACATAATAATAAATAAAATTAAGAAAAAACAGTTTAAAATCGAATCGCATTCTGACATAAGAGCTGTAAAAAATATTGCACGACTCTGCTGTGGATGCGGTTCACCACATCTGCTGCCACCGTTCAATTGGTACCCGTCACCAGTGCCTTGCAATGTAATTAATTGGTATACCTACATAAAATTTGTTACTGACGTTGACACCTCATGTAGCTATTAGATCATCTCGCACTGATTCGGTTTGGGTTTTCGACACAAACGTATTCCGATCGAGCGTCGATTGAATAGCCCTGCAGGTAGGTCGCCTCTCCATACCCCCGTATCGGTTTATGTTAAAAAACCGCCTGGCGGTCCATAAAGCTATGTAGGTGTTATAAAATAATAAATATACTATGGCGATCCAGTAATTTGACCAATTCGGACGAGAGTTGTCTTGTTATGCAATGCAGACACAGCAAGACACACTCTTAAGTGGTTAGCTGCTGCGGTATGCGCTGCCGATACGAATATCCATAAGATACACTTACTCTCCGCAAGTATCTCTCGCGCTTTGTTTGTACAAATTTCATTGCCCGCGGAGAGTAATTATTATTATTACAACAACAACAGAAAAAAAAGTAAAAAAAAGTGAAGCAATTCATCTACGTACGACTGTATGCACGGACGTGTAAACAATTTATCGACTCAACGATGCGCGAGAGTCAAGTCAATCTCAGTATCTATGGCAATTTGGCAGAGAGCTCAAATAAAATTTGAAAAGCAAAGAATTTGCAAATTTAATAATAATTCAATCGCATTAGCGCTTCAACACTTTGAAAAGCGTTTTGAATTAAACATTTCTGCGGCTGCCATTGCTGTATTATTACTGAACGCAGTCGAGTTTGAACATTTTTCTGTCTTCACTCACTTTGCGGAGGCACTCGACTTGAATGGATATGAATCGTTAGACCCTTGACCTTGGTTGGCTGTGGCTCTGATATTATTTATTTTGTCGGCTATAAGGAACAGACAGTCCGTCAGTTTATCGATATACTTACAATAGTCGGCCTACAATCGGCGATTACAATGATTTTTGGTCTGCGGGCTTGAGCTGAGTATGAATATATAGTTACTTCTGCGTCCGCCCACATCTATGGAAATTAGTTTTGGTTTCGTTTTTTTGTTTCTTTTTGTATTGCGAATGGAGTGTTGAATCGTTCAGATGGAGTACTCTCTCGAGATTGTTTACTTTCCATCTGGCTATTATGTCGATGCATATGTGCATCGTGGTCGGTTAAATGTGGCAAAAGGGTCACAAATAGGTTGAAATGTTAACAAACAGAACGAGCCTCTTGAGATGTTGAACTGTAAGTCATTTATCATTGAACACTTCTTTGTTTTTTTTTTTGATTTTTGGGGAGAAAGGCTAAAATAGACTCAAGGTCGTGGCTTATGAAGCGCTGACGACTGGTTCGTTACCAATAAAGTGTGCTGTATTTGGATTTTAAACGGTTGCAGGGAAATTGTGCATTTGAAGTGAATTTAGATTGGAAGTCTCGAAATCGTTTACAAGGCTACAGTCAGAGTGTTTGATTTTGATGTACTGCTCTCTATTGGTATCATTAATTTTGACAACACGAGTGGACTGACTGGTAAGGAATCATTGACAAGAAATTATGGTCTAAGCCTTGGTACTATTCGACGACAACCTCAATAAACTTTGCAATCTTGAAAGTTGTCCGGTGTAACAGGCCTAATTTGAACACTGTCTGCAGAGTTAATATCAAGTGGTGGTCAACACCTATAAAACCTGTGAACTGACGGATGATAAATGACCAAACAAGTCTGCCAAATTGGGAAGCAATAAACTAAAAGAGGTCTAATTAGATATTTATAATTTTAACTGATCGGTGGGTGTTCCAAAGCCGGATGTTACTTTCAATGGAAAGTAAATTGGCTCTGGGGTATATCATGTAAATGAGTTTTTCTAATTGAAAGTAATACCACGCTCTTTAGCGTTGTTTTTGCTTTCGAATCGTAGCGAATCGCAGGGCTACTTGGCTGTCCGGCAAGAGGAGGTTATATTCCTGCAACATATGTACCTATAGTCGCAGATGATTTATTAAGAGGTGGAGACCCCAGCAAATGACGATGGCCATCTAGGTCATTACTTGCACAGTGATAGACTTAGCAATGAGAAGATTGATCAGCGCTGTCAGCAGCTTAAGCCCTGGCAGGACTCAAAGAACGCTCAATATTTCATCATCATTCAGTTGTTATCGTAGATTCAGATGTAACATTCCTGATTAGCATCGATAGGGCTTTGGCACTTGGGTTTATATCATCCTTAGCTAGAAAGATAAACATGAGATCCGTAGTGATAAGAGTGCTGAGTAAGGAGGCAACTAAAAAGTAAGGACAATGAGGAGACCGAGGAGATCTCATTTTCTAGGAGTTCCAGCCCAGTTAGAAACTGAGACTTAAGAGTTAGAGGCCAAGAGCCAAAAGCTAAGGTGTGAAATAAGGACAGAAACGAATTGCAGGCTGTTTGTCTTCCAGAATTTAGGAAAGAAGATTAACAGCCTGCTCGACATAATGGAGAATGGGAAACAGAGATTCATCCACCAGGTCAAGCTATTTGCAATTGAGATGCATGACAACAGATCGAAGGAGGCTATAAGTAAAACAATGCCAAAAGGAATCCAAAACCAATGATTGAAGCCCTGAGCTCGAAAAGCCAGCGGAAGCAATGAGCGAAGTACAGAAGGCTTCCAAGGACTAAAAGACCACAACTTCAACAAAGAAAGCTGGTCAATAGTCGTCGAAAAGTAGAAGAGAAAGGACAAGAAAGAGCTTCCCAGACACCAAGAAAATACAAAGAGGAGTGATAGCAAGAGCAGCAAAACTCGAGGAAAATTAAGCAAGCCGGATGGTATCGTCCTCATGATGAGAGTGATTAGGAAGACAGCCCAGGATGAGCTGCTCAGCAGTGATGGGTGAAATGGAGTATGAAAACCTTTACAAATCAGGACCTAGACGAAGTAACAACCCTGGAGTAGATCTGCATGGCAATACTGGAGATTCCATTACATCCGTTGAAATAGCAAGGGACACAAATTATGCTTCTCAAACCGAGTAAGGTTGCTTGCTTGCCTTATCAATTCCAATTTGCTACTATAACTAAATAAGTACTAATTTCTTGCTCATTGGTCGACCAGATCGTGCCCTAGGATACCACAGATACCTCAGTAACCTAGAAAATTGAATATTCAACTCAAAGTCCTCTAGGGCTTTTCGACGGAGCCTTTATTCTTACCCGGACGCAAAGAAAATTAAAGCTAGTCAAACTAAAACAAAAAAACTATTAAATTCAACGTGGTACCACCCCTAAAGATCCTTTCACACAGCGATCGGATGGAATCTTATCTGCAGCGGCATAAATCTTTATCCAATCACTACTCGTGTCCGCGTTTTTTTTTTCTTTTCTGCTCTCCACAACTCTGATGACTGTGTCACTTGCTTTAAATTCAACCGATATGCTACATAAAAAGCTTATAATATTGTTATTACCTCATTCCAGGTACATTACAGACGATAGAACGTGAGACACTTCGCGACGCTGCTCGTAAAAAAAGACTCATAAAATTTAATTGTCACCGAGAGAGTGATCTTATTGCGTTGAGCCAACGAAAATCTTGTTTTACTGGTCCGCAGTATTGCAATTTGTAATTGGCTCAGTAAATAACATTGGTTTGGATATTTCCATTTGGAAATATTCACCAAATCGAGGTCAATTTTAAAAGAATTTGAAAGCCCATTGCATTACGTAATCTAGTACAGAAGAGATTGCTGTATAAAAATGCCTCTCTGCCGATACGCTTTTGTAACTTCAATTTGACAGTAAGTGACAAGCCAAAGACATCACACAACTTGTTTTCTGACAACGAATCCTCCTTGAAAATCGAATAACAAGACGTCCTCCTCTGTACTTTGTATAGTTCACCATACACACATGACAATCGTTAACTAAATGACATCAAGACGGCTCTGCGCAAAAACCCAAAGCAGTATGTATGAACGTGTGTGTCGCCAGTCTAGTTACTCGTACACTAACTGACAGACCCTTTTGACAAGTGTACCTTGAAAAATGTCAACTACCGCATCTACCGATTGAGATATGCAAATTGCTGTGTAATACCATATTGAACCAAACGTCGCCGCCTAATTAGGAGCTTAAAGGAGGGAATTAAATATAATCACCATGCAGCAGCCATCAGAGAATTGATTTTATGGAAATCCTGAAGGTCGCATCTCCGTATGCGTTCTGCAAATGGCAAACGATCCGTTTCCGGCCATGATCAATTGGCACTTGGCACTTGGCACTTGGCACCCGCACAATGTCAGTCTCGGGATTAATATTCAGCAACTGCTGTCAACCGAGTATCTGATACATCCAGACATATTTTTAGCACAAACGAGTAATTATACCTCGCCTTAGAAAAAAAATATGAGGCATTCGATAGAATAGTTCGCGTCATGCATACAAAACCCATTGCAACGCACTGTCAAGTCTTAACCCTGCCTTGAGTCGTGTATGATTAATTTTGTCCGACTACGGTCCGGCGGCGCCTTGAGAGTAATAATTTTTTTGTTTTTTTTTTTTGTTTCTTTATGGATTTCCAGAGTCGAGTGCCTACGCATTGTGGTGGATTTGATCATAACAACCAAGTGCGTGACCAAAGCGCTGGCAAAATCGAAAGTGCTGAAACATTTTGACGGAAAGTAAAAACGCGTTTTCGCGCGCAAAGCATTACTTAATAGGTTCTGTGCCGCAATTAGCGCAATGAAAGCAACGGTTTCGTGGTTGTTGTCTTGAATTCCAACAAGAAATTTTGGATTTTTATTTTTCTTTTTCTTTTTTTTTTTTTTTCTTAAGGACAGCCAACTGGGGGGTATTGCCCTTATTTTAACAGACCGGCAATCTGGTCTAACCTAAATCGGACTGCATAACGCAGGAGAGAAAAACTTTCACTCTCGTGCTGATGCAATAAGCGTTGCTTTAAACTGGTCGGCGATCGGTGTTATGGTTTCGATCAGCGCCGATCTCCGGATGTTTTTCATTTCATTTTCAGTTGTAAGAGTAATAAATGCGCTTTTACAGGTAAACCTGTCCTTTTATGAATGAAGAGCTTGGCTGACGTGTTTGTGGGTCTTTTTTTCTGTTTGTTTTTTCCTTGATTTCGATTAGATAAAGCCACGCAACAAACGGAAAAGAAATTAAAACAAATTCGCCTGTTTAAATGCGTTTAAATTTGCACATGTTGACTTGGAAACAAAATTTATGCGGCATTCCGAATTTATTGAACGGGAACACAGAAATTTATTTGTGGGAAAAAAATAATATAAAATTGTTGATATGTACATATAAATTCGATGGGAAATCTGTTGGTCGGCCTTGAGTGGTAAATGCATTTCTGGGTGTCTTGCAAATACTTTACGAACGTGCTCGTCGGGTAAGGTGTGTTGCAAGGTTACATCAAGAGTAAGACCGGAACTGGTGCCAAATGCAGTGGCAGGTGCGTGAGAAACTGGCAAACATCGCAATGCGCAAGTACTTACGTTGGACTTTCATATTTAATGTCCTCAATTGGGTAGCCATACAAGTTAATTGTTGAAGTATTTCAACTCTTGGATAGGAAGTATCGTTTTTTGTTGATTTTTTTTTTTAAATTGTGTTTACTTTTTTATTATTATTATTATTTCTTCTCTTCCGGATATGTTTTATGTATTCCAGCTCTACTTTCAATCTCAGAAAGCACCTAAATCTATCCTCACATGGTTGTCAGATCTGACAATACGGTCACGTCAACAAATGAGCTGACATACACGTTAAATTGTCAATTCACACGGTTGTTAGATTTTATTCCAGTTACTGACAATTGATTGTCAGATAGCTGGTCTGACACAATAACAATCTTTCACAAGTTTGCCTTTTTTCTTCAACTAAAACTCATGATTCTTGCTAACAAAATGGTGGACAATGGCTTTATTTTGCTGAAGCAAAGCACGGATATACATAAATAAATCATTTAAAATCCAAACTCTGAATAAATGTTCGTCAGTATCATATCATATCAGATGGGGATATTTTTAAATAAAATTTCGGGTACTGGAATGGAACTAAGACGACTTTTTGACTTATTTGATGTCAACCTGGAAATACGGTGATTTTCTTCGAATCTACTTCAACGATTGAAGAGTTATTGTACTGAGTATTGGAACTTTTAGAAAATCTCCAATTTTTTAAAAAATTTAACGTGAAATCGCAAAAGTTAGGGCTTTGAGTTCCCTATAGTTTACCTCACAACCAACACAGGCCACGCCAACTTTTGATAGCGTTTCGTAAGAATTCCAACAAATTGCTACCCTAATCATGCAGTGTCTAGTGTCAAATAGATTGTCAAGGCTTCCAATATTTTCAAAATTGCAGAATTATATTGAAATTGTAAAGCAGTTCCTAGTTGATTATAGGTTAGAATTACCAAAATTCTGGCCAAAAATGAAATGAAACTAAACTGCTTAACGTATTTTGAATGCACTTGACGTTTTAGTTGTGACTTTTGCTGTCATCAAAAAGGATTGTTCGCTTTGTCAAATAGTATGCCATTTAATGAATATTTATGTGGATTCAATGGAATGGTTTCGAAGTATATTAAAAATGGATCTCTTACCACGCTACTCAAAAAAATATAAAGTTTTCATTTGAATTAAAATATAATGTGTTTTTTGAAGTGCCAAACCCATTTTCTTTAGACTGATGGACGATTCCTCACCGATTGAAATTTCACCAAATAATACTCAAAGTAGAATCATCGTAGAACTGTGGTGCGATGAACATTGGTGAGCTAAATAGAGATACATTCAGAAATGTTAAAAACTAAACAAAAGTCGCAGTTCATCCAATGCCTATTCACAACACAGCAAACAAAGACCGCTATTCAATTTGCACTGTCGTCTGATTTTCCTTACAATCTACATATGTTAATTAGCATCTGCTGTGTGAAATCCGACTTATAGAAGAGATTCTCCCCACACTGTGATTAGCCCATTTATGTAAGTGCTGCAATTCACAACAGATGTGAATCTATAAATTCCAAATCCATGCAATAAGCTAAATTCGATGAATTTAACAAATGCAGTCATACGTTGCTTCCCCATGCCATTACACAATTTATTGAAACTAGGATCCGGTGTCAGCACACCTACCACTCCATTAATGTACAGACAACTAATTAAACCAATTCTAGTAGCCTGGTAGACTCCATATTTGGTGACTTGTTCTGTCATTTATCATTGCGAGCTTTTGATTTTCTTATGTAAAGTTCTTCGTATAATTCTGTGTTGTTGCAATAGTCAATCCGTCAGGGTGGACATGACTGATATTAGACGAGACAGCTTACAGAAAATAACTCCAATTCAGTCCATCTTGCTTGGGACGTGTTCTGAATACTCAATCAGTACTAGACTATGCAAAGCTTGCTAACTTGCATAACTTCCTTCGGAACACTTTAGAAAAATTCTGTTTTCGTGTAGGTAAAGAGTGATTAAGAAGGTAGTGGTGGGTAGAAAGAGAAGTGTTTTGTTTTGGGATGGCATTACTACTGTCGGAAAGAATGTACACGAGCACCACAAGTACATTACCTTCATCTATTGTATTTTGTTAAATCGATTTGTTTAATTGATTTTGAAAAAATTTAAAAATTTTGAAAATGGATGAACAAATTGGTTGCACATACGCCACCGAACCAGATACGTACATCCTGAATCTACCTACCTGTGTCACAGATCCGACGGGATATTCTGATTCTGTGCATCTTGAGCACATATGTGCTCAACTGTGACCTCGCCACGGGAGATAGAAAGGAAAGAGTTTTCAACTCAAAAATGGATGAAAAAATTGGTTGCACATACGCCACCGAACCAGATACGCACATCCTTAATCTACCTACCTGTGACACGATTCCGATCAGATATTCTGAATCTGTGAATCGTGAGCACATACGAGTTCAAATGGGTCCCTGCCACAAGGAATAGAAAGAGAACACTTTTCAACCCAAATTGCTTGAAAAAATTGGTTACACATACGCCACCGAACTAGATACGAGCATCTTGAATCCTCCTACCTGCGACACAGATCAGATGAGATATTCTGGTTCTGTGCATCTTGAGCACATATGTGCTTAACTGTGACCTCGCCACGGGAGATAGAAAGGAAAGAGTTTTCAACTCAAAAATGGATGAAAAAATTGGTTACACATACGCCACCGAACCAGATACGCACATCCTGAATCTACCTATCTATGACACAATTCCGATCAAATATGCTGAATCTGTGAATCGTGAGCCCTTAGACCTCGTTCTTTCGTTTCGAGTACCAGACTCAGCCGTGCGTATCCGAAGTCTTCATGTTCAAAACACTCTTTATCCACAACTGCTTTCGATTTTGTGAGCTATTCAGTGGGAACATATGCGCAGCATACATACATTATGTACATATTAATTTCATCACCATTTGTATTTAAATAAACTTCAGCACCATGTCAACAGTACCATAGTGTGGCAACTGTTCCCACGCATTATTCAAATGCAATGGCCTGAGCTTGAAAACGAGAACCATGTGCTAGGGGGCCATTCACAGTTCCCACATCAATGCTAATACTGGAGTGTGATCCCATAATTACAGATATCCATATTCATGTCTAATCATCTGTCTAATTCACTTTCGTTTTTTCGTACATGCACTGGGGGGAACAATACCGTCGCGAATTTATTTCGAGGTTAAGTCAATTAGAGTGGCATAAGCTGCTTTTGTAAAAAACAAATACACACTCATGCTACAACAACAAATTCACATGTTTGATGATTGTTTTTTCCATTGGATCCAACAATTATAATCCAACCATTCAACTGTGCAACAGTCAGCTGTCTGTGCATCTCTAATGACAAAAATCCTACATAGAAAGTTGTATAACTTGTAGCAATGGTAAACAGGTAACAAGTATACTTACCTTGACACTGAGATGATTTGATTCGCGTCTTCTTCTTGCTCGTACGAGCACTCGTACATCGAATCAATACGAAATAATTGAGAAATACAAATTGCGATCGCAATTCGTGATCAGTTTGTTCGGCGGGATCCACAAAACCAGGTTCAATGCTCTTCAAAACTCCGTCTGATGATGCTGAGTAATGAGACTTTTTTTCTCGCCTGTTTGTTGTTAGGCTTTTATTACTTACCGCACTTGACCTTGTGCTGTAGCTGAGACTTGGAGACTACAATTCATGTAAATGAGGCTTACATCGCTGCTGTGGTTGGAATTTATTACAAATTGAAAACAAATCACAGATTATGGTTGGATGGAGTCGGGTGGCAGTCCCATAAAACTATAAACGTGTTGCAGCTTTGTTATGCAACGATTCGAAACGAAACGTACTCGCAGAGGAAGTTGGTAGTTGGGTGCCAAAAATGGATTCATTGGTCGTTAAGAAGATCTATTCCTACTCGCTTGCGATGACAGCATTTTATTGAGATGAGCTGGCCTGGTGGAACAGTCATGGCGCGTCGATGGGACTCAAATCGATTTTCATGAATGAGCAATCAAATTGTTTTGACTTAAACGTAATAAATAAAAATATTATTTACGTAGTCGTGCTGGTGCGGCGAATACAATAAAGAATTATGTCTGTCATCGTTTTAAGTAGAAAAACAAAGTTGGAAATAAAGTGCTACAACGTTTTAGTATTCGAATGGGATCAACGATCACGTTTGAAGAATGAGTGTGAGTCAAAATAAAAATTAGAATATTTCATGCAGTTCATTCGCGATCGCGATGTGGAATGTCAGAATGATATTTCAATTGACTCAGAGAATAGAAGAGAATACAATCCTTTCTTTCACATTTAAACCTTTTCTGAATAAATATTCCATGCTATTCGATAATCTCTTAAAACTGACAGCTTTTCCGATAGATCTTTTGACAGAGCTATCAGACTGACAGTAGCAGTAAAGAAACTTACTTTACCCAAAAAGCAAAAAAGCAAAAATTAGGGTGCACATGGGTCAAGCATGGAAAAAGTCCCTTCAAATCCAATATCTTCACATATCTCCTCCCCCTTAGGGTTTTGGCTCAAATGCACGAAATTGAACAAAAAACTTGACCAAAAAACGTTTATCGCATGATTTAGACTTTGGTGTACTCAGTTGCACTCTATCTGGCATTTGGGAAGAAGTGGGGTGCACATGGGTCAAGCATGGAAAAAGTCCCTTCAAATGCAATATCTTCACATATCTCCTCCTCCTTAGCGTTTTGGGTCAAATGCACGAAATTGAACAAAAAACTTGACCAAAAAACGTTTATCGCATGATTTAGACTTTGGTGTACTCAGTTGCACTCTATCTGGCATTTGGGAAGAAGTGGGGTGCACATGGGTCAAGCATGGAAAAAGTCCCTTCAAATGCAATATCTTCACATATCTCCTCCCCCTTAGCGTTTTGGGTCAAATGCACGAAATTGAACAAAAAACTTGACCAAAAAACGTTTATCGCATGATTTAGACTTTGGTGTACTCAGTTGCACTCTATCTGGAATTTGGGAAGAAATGGGGTGCACATGGGTTAAGCATGGAAGAAGTCCCTTTAAATCCAATATCTTCACATATCTCCTCCCCCTTAGCGTTTTGGGTCAAATGCACGAAATTGAACAAAAAACTTGACCAAAAAACGTTTATCGCATGATTTAGACTTTGGTGTACTCAGTTGCACTCTATCTGGAATTTGGGAAGAAATGGGGTGCACATGGGTCAAGCATGGAAGAAGTCCCTTCAAATCCAATATTTTCACATATCTCCTCCCCCTTAGGGTTTTGGGTCAAATGCACGCAATTGAACAAAAAACTTGACCAAAAAACGTTTATCGCATGATTTAGACTTTGGTGTACTCAGTTGCAGTCTATCTGGAATTTGGGAAGAAATGGGGTGCACATGGGTCCAGCATGGAAGAAGTCCCTTCAAATCCAATATCTTCACATATCTCGTCCCCCTTAGGGTTTTGGGTCAAATGCACGAAATTGAACAAAAAACTTGACCAAAAAACGTTTATCGCATGATTTAGACTTTGGTGTACTCAGTTGCACTCTATCTGGAATTTGGGAAGAAATGGGGTGCACATGGGTTAAGCAAAGTCCCTTCAAATGCAATATCTTCACATATCTCTTCCCCTAGGATTCATGAATCGATAACATTCGATTCGATAAGAACAAATTGTGCATTCAATTCTACTACCAAGGACAAAAGACATACTCTGGAATGTATTGGTGGGCTGGGTACACATCCATAGTTGATTCTGGACGGTCCGTGGGTGTCTAAATGAACAGAACCATTCGTAAATTCCAAGTCCAATGCTTCAATCAATCTACCTAAATATGTTAGGTGATCTTCTCAACCCTATTCCCACGTTTACGATATGCATCTGTAATGAATGTTTCTTTTTTTCTATTTCAGGCATGCATCGCAGCGTTTTGTGATGCATCATGGGGCACACCGGGTACTGGGCAATACCACATCCAGACCGACGAAGGCCCCGAAAGATACTTTCGCTTTCAAACCGACAACGGACAATACCGAAAAGAGAAACGACTACAAGATGGAACTGTTATAGGTTGGATTTTATTTCGAATATATTTGCAATAAAAGTAACAAAACCATTTGACTGACTAGGTACCGACGCTTGGATCGATGCTGCTGGTTATCTTCGACAGAAGGACTACATTGCAGATAAGAAAGGCTACCGAATTCTTAAATCAAAAACTGTATACGTCGGACAAGGACGTCCAATTGAGGTAAAATTCTAAGATTCCCTCGTAAACCCCTTCAAAGTAAAGTGTAACGCATTTATTTTATTTCAGGACGCAATTAGATCAGCTAAGGGAACTCCCGCACAGTCGGGTATTCTCGTCGACCCCGGACTGAGTCCAGTTCAGTCCAACAATGTCGCTCCGGTTCCATCAACGACAGTTAAACCGATTTATGTCTATCCTTCAACGACTACAACAACGACGACAACTACCCCTGCTCCGCCAGTACAAGGTTACTTATCACCTGCGGAGGCTGCCTTGATCCCTCCATCTCCATATCTGGGATACGACCACTACCCTGCACCAGTGGTTTTCATTCGACCTCACTCGCAGCCCTATGACAACAACGTTGTACCTGAAAGTGGCTACCCCGCTGCCAGCAGTAGTACCGAAAGTGTTCCACTTCCCTCAGATGGCTTTGAACCACCCTACGAAGATATCAGGAAGAAAGTTAAACCTATTGGGGTTGCTTCCACAACTCCATCTCCAATCACTGCCACAGACGCCATTGAATATTCTCATTCGACGACAGAGAACTATCCATCTGGCTACTCCTATGCCAGTCCCTCACCGTTTTCATTACCTGGCACAACTCCAGCACCAGAATCGCCCAGTAGCTCACCAGCACCGATATTGTCCAATGACTACTACGATCCTTACGGTTTGAATACATACTCCTCATCCACCGAGAGGCCTTTCAACGACTACTCAACTCCCAATGGCGACTTACTGCCACCAACCAGAAGGAGGAGGCCCTCGTACAGGAGCAGAAACGAGCCAGTGGTTTACAACAACAACCTCGGAAGTGGCTATGACGACCAGTACGCCGAGTATGATGGAGTCGCTGTCACCAGAAACGGCTTCCGGTACTACCTTCCCCGACAGTATCACGAAGAAGAGAACGTGGCACCACAAAAGCGGGCGGGTAGCTTCGGCTACATAGATCCTTTCGGCATTCGTCGTGTGATCTACTACAACGCGTCTCCTGAAAATGGATTTGTTCATCGAAAGAACAATCGCTACGTAGGCTTCCAGGCCACTCCCTACGATCCGAGGCCTTGAAAACACACACACACACACACACACACCCACTCACACTCATCTACACATCGCACTATTTATTGATTCATTGACTGGACACTGCAGCCAAAGATGGCATCCTTGTAGCATCAAGCCAACCCCACATGTGGATCAGAGAATAAAACCTATGAACTGTTGATATTATTTTAACTTTAAGGTTCAGCTTCACCTTACATTTACATGCATATGCCTAACAACGTCTGTGTTAACAAAAAACAAAAAAATTAAATTTACTTTTTATTTGTAATTATTATCTCGTAAGTTATTCTAACTTATTTTATTTTTTTTTTTTAATTTAAATTTATCTTTAACGCACGCGTGCACCGACTTTGAGTGACACCCATGTAGACACGTAGATAGCATTAATTTAAGCACTTACACTATTAATTGATATTAATCTTGCCATATTAACAGACCAGTAGTTGTTAAGTGAACATTTTAATTTTTTTTTTGTTTTTTTAGAATAAATTAATTAAAATAAGGAGTATCACGTCTACTACTAATCCACCTAATTCAAATTATGTACTAAAAAACGAAGAATTTAAAAAGAAACTCAACACACACGATCGTCATTTAGAATTTTTTTAAGGATTTCTTCGCGAATAGACGTCCATTGGCGGCTTATATACGTATTATGCCAGTTTAATGGTTATCCGTTGCGAAGAAATCGAAATGAGATATATTTTCATTGCAATGTAAATAAACGAATTCGAAAAACAAAGATTTTTTTGTTGATTTATTGAAAAAAAAAATCGATTTGGAGATCCTAAGGTCCATTGTGAATGGACTCTACTGTTTTGTGGCAGTACTGATAAGGTTTTCAATGGAGACATAACAATTTGGAATTTGAAAATATTCGCACTCTTAAACTTTTTTTATGATCTGTCAATACTAAAACGTTAAACAAGGTTCACATTTTTACCATGATGAAGCTTACAAACATGCAATGTTTCGAAATTATTAAAAATGATTTCCGAAATTCGCTATAGATTTCACGCAATTCACAGAAATTATATGGGAGTCTCGCAATCCACAATGTTGCGAATTTTGCGTAAAGATCTTCAACTACACGCCTACAAGATCAAATTATTTGAAGAACTGAAGTCTCTTGATCATTTGGAGCGCCAAAACTTCTCCGATTGGGTTCTGTAAAAGTTTGTAGAAAGTCCTGAATTCCATCGAAAAATCATTGATTTAATGGTTTTGTTACACTCAAACCTATATGTGGTTCAAGAGACTCCATATTTTTTTGTTGATGAAAATGATCATCATGCCATGGTTAATGAAGCTCTCTATCGTGCCATGTGGGAAGAATATTTTTGGCCGGAATTGGATGGACATTACATCAGTGATATGTGGTTCCAACAAGATGGTGCCACATACCACAGAGGTGGTCATGATCTATTAAAGAGGCAAGCTCAGTAATCGTGCAATCTAGAGAAATGGTCCGTTGGATATATTTTTATGGGGTTACATCAAACTCGTTGGTTATTGCCAACAAGCCAACAACATTAGAGAAGCTCGGGAACAATATCGAACACCGAATTGCCTGCCGATATGTGGAGACGAATGGTGGAAAATTGACCACAAAGAATCGATTGCAGGAAACGTGCTAGTGGTGGTCATGTGAACTAGATCGAATTTTATACTTAAATTAAACATATGTGCGACACCTAGGATAAATTTCAGCCCGATATCGCAATTATTCGGTGTTTGATTTAATAACTTAAACAGAAATGCTAAAAGAATGCGACTAATTGACCGCAAGAATCTCAAAACCAATATAAAGAGAGACTTATTGTCGCTTAAAAATGTCAAGCCACAGGTCGCGGATAAAAACTTCGTGACTGTGGCCTTATTTTTCATATTTTCTTATTTTTAGCAAATCTGGGTACATATAGCCTATAAAGAGGTCTTGCATCAGGCAGGCGCAACAAGCCGAGCACGGGTCAGATAGTTCTGGATACATTTTTCGTAGGTACTAGTAGAACGTGTAGGTCCCAACTTTCTGAAACCAAATTAAAAGTGGATTCAACTACCTAAAGCCCAAAAAAGTACTTTAGCAAAGCATTCGACTTATCAGTATCACCTGGATCAATGGCATTAAAAGATTAATTGACTATATGGCTTCTTCCCGAAACAAAAATTAAAATACACTAAGAATTGGACTTACGGTTTGGTAATTAGATTGTCGACATATGTATATAACAACCTTCAACCCTTCAAAAATGTATTTATGGGTATTGGTATTGGAGGGGAGATGACGCCTCCTTGGTTTCTTTACTTGTGCTGTTGTTTTCTAGTTTTGTCTGAATAATGCGAGTTCTTAGCCTGAATATGAGAGAAGAACATTTTTCTACAAAAAAATGTAGAGCTATCCTCCCAACCCTGTAGAGTCATTTTTCTCGATATCATGGTGTATTTAAGAATGTCATTCATAGAAATGGTACTCCTTACGTAATCCTTAAAAAAGACAACAATTACCAAGTTTCCTTACATACATGAGTTCCTGTCTGAACTAAATTTTGGGGACCGCTTTTGAGGACACTCTACAGAGAACCTTTTGAAATCTCAAATCATTCTAAACGATGACAGAAGTATGATGTCTCTCTAACCTAACTCGGACTGTCAGTGGGACTTCCGCATAAATTTTACATGATTGGCTCAACAACTGTCACAATTCCATGGCAGCCAACCTTATGAGGCACCCTTTATATTTTCCTTCTGACAGCTCCTGAGTGTGTAGAAATGTACCCGAAATTCGATCTACCAAAGAACATAGATAACAAAAAAAGTAATAATAACAAATAAACAATGCTAAGCAACAAAAAATCATTGAGCATGCACACACCCATCCGCTGATTCAGTGTGCTTGACAAAGGTTGCTGCTAATTGAAAATTGATTTGATTAAAGCGATAGTCGATGGGGGCAACGTTTAGAGATAACTTATATCTCTAATTAATCGTTGAGTAATATATTAAAACTAAATTAAATCAGATACGCTGTGTTACAGGTGGCTGCTGAAAGAGATAACTATTCGAAACCACCGCATTTTGAATTATTTTTCAGTGTCTCATCTGGTCACACTGATTTCTGAATGACATCATTATTAAGTCAATTATCTGAAAGAAATAAACAAAATTAGCCTTAGCGCTAACACGTAATTAAGTATTTAGTTGTTGTGCTGACTCTGGACTAGAGGCTGTGACACAAGCCCTCGGCAGAAAGCCCCCAGATGTATCTAAACTACTCTCTGGGCTCGTGGTGTTTCTCTTAAGCGCCTGCGACTGTACATACTCATACATAGTTACGAACATTATCTGAAAGATAAGATACTATATTTCTACTCGCATGCCGGTTATAGCACATTGGTTTGATAACACCGCTCGCAGATATCATATTCGTTTCGAGGTGTGGAGTGTGAATCATGACGTGTTCGGTTAGATTAGCAGCGATTTTTATTTTAATTTTGTTGTTCCACGATGGAAATTCAGCAAATATTTTGGGATTAATGGGATGTACTTCTCATAGTCATCATCTGTGGTATGAATGGTTGTTTTGAATGAATAATTCAAACTAAATTGTGTCTATTTAGGAACGAAGTAATCTTTAACTCGTTGGCCGAGAAGGGACACACTCTGACGATAGTATCAGTGGATGGAAATGATTCACCCCAGAAGAACGTGTCGTACATTCACTTGGAGCAGGCATACAAAGCCATCGAAGAATATTACAAGAACTACGATGTGACTCCATCGTGGGTACCTCTGTCTGATGTGCGAATGTTTTACGATTTTCAAATGGTTACATGCAAGGGAATTCTCGAATCCAATGGCTTCCAAAAGGCCTTGAAATTAGAGGAGAAGTTTGACTTGATTTTGTACGACCTAGCCACGGGTCCATGTCTGTTGAGATTGATTCAGCTGCATCCCAATGTGCCTGTAATCGGAGTGAGTGCATTCAAACTGGCACCCGAGATTTTGAGCCTCACTGGTGGACATAGCTACCCAGCGTATGTTCCACTTTTCATAAGCCAACTGGAGGTACCTATGAATCTTTGGCGAAGGTTGTATAATACGGTGTCGTATGTCGCTGCTTACTAGTAAGATTCATTTAGAGCTACTCCCTACGACTTGTTAAAAATGAACTTTAGTTACAGGAGATACGTTTCGGATGCCGTAATTGACGCCATGGTGTCGAGACATCTTCCCGTGCCGAGACCTTCCTTGGACGACCTCTACAAACGAATGGAAGTTATACTTTTGAATACTCACCCAGCTCTGGATCATGCTCAATCCCTACCGCCTAGTCTAATTGAAGTCGGAGGCTTACATATCAAAGAACCTCAACCTCTTCCATCGGATATTGAAAAATTCATTGAAGCTGGTGAAAGGGGAACGGTTTTCATATCACTAGGCACGAACATCAAAGCAGAGAACTTGGGCGAGGCCGGATTGGAAACTTTTATAAATGTCATCAGGAAGTTTCCAAAGTACAACTTCCTGTGGAAAATCGAAAAGGAAGGTCTGCTGAAGACGATACCAACAAATCTTCTAGTTCGTAAATGGTTCCCTCAAAACGACATCTTGGGTAATACTCCGTACTCCATATACTGTCCACAAGCTCTAACCTTTGTACTTTTTAAGCTCATCCTAATGTTAAGGCGTTTTTCACCCATGCTGGCGGTTTAAGTATACAAGAGGCAACTTGGCATGGGGTCCCTGTCGTAGCCATGCCATTTTTCCTTGATCAGTTGAGTGTGAGTCTCAAAACATCTTTTCGTATCATCGACCTATTAATTGTGCTTTCCGTTTTGATTTGTAGAATGCCCGCCATGTTCAAGTAAAAGGTTGCGGACGTGTTGTAGACTTCAAAACACTAACCGAGAAGTCACTGTTTCAAGGCCTGTCAGGAGTTCTGACCGATGATGTTTACCGCAGCAATATGGGTCAGATACAAAAGCAATTCCGTGACCGTCAAAATAAACCATTGGACAATGCACTCTGGTGGATTGAGTATGTTCTACGGAATCCACAACTGGACCATCTTATTCCCGCCGCAATGGACATGTCGTACTTTGTAGCGAATTCGCTGGATGTCATTGCGATTGTGTTGACGTTTTGTGTTGTGTTTTTGATAAACTTGTGGATTGTGTTGAGAAATATTAAGGGAACGCTGTTCAAATCGAAGGGCAAGAGTGCTGTTAAAGTTAAGTCCTCGGGTAAGAAGAAAATTAAGAAGAACTAAGAGCAGGAAATAAAGGGTGTTTGTAATTTGAAAAGTGTGTTCATTTTGGAATTACCTATCGATACCTATTTCAATGCCCAGAGCAGTTATTACACAGAGGTGAACTCTCCTGGAGATCATTTCGTTCGGTTGAGATGCATATATCGGAGAATTCACATATTTTTGCTTGGAATACACTTGCGTGGTTGAGAAGCTTTATGGATCCAATAAAGGTTGAGAAAAACTGCCTTGATACTCTTCGTCTTCTTGAAATAGTTTACCAGTGATTTTTTTTTGATGATGCCTCAGTCAATGTCGAAGTCGTTCGTATGTACCATATCCTTGAAAGTTTTTGCCGACTGTCTCTTACTGAGATCCATGGTAACAGAATTCCTTTTCATTGTTAGACTCGAGTGGTGTTCATTGTGGTGGATCTGTTCTTTCTATGTTTTAGCAGTGATTTAGTCTTATTTAGAATCACATAACCCTTACAGTCTTCTTAACCTAGAATCATTGTTGTACGACTTTGAATTATATTCTGGTATCATTTGCATTTGAAAGTAAGTATTGTTCCATCTGGAGTTTCCAGTTTTTTTTTCAGGCGTTTGGGTAATTTTTTTAAATCTACCAACAAAAATGTGTGCAATCTCACTTTTACTGCTGATGAAACCATGTATACTTTTAAGGTCATTCGATGCTCATTAGTCAGATTTAATTAAGTCGCGCTTAGTGTCGATTGGCATCAGTGATTCCACGCCCCTAAATATGAGTCCAAACAATGGACTACAACTATTCGAGTCACGTTTGGAATGCCGATATACATTTACATTCTTACTCGTACTACCTTTTCAATTTCTTTCTTCAGGGTTTCCGAGTTCATAAGGTTAATTCATCAATGTAGGTCGTGGATATATTTTAACAAAAATGTTTGAACTACAAATTAGAGCCCAAATTATACCGAATTAGTTATAATCCCTTGTAAAAAAATTCCCAAGGATGTGCGTTAATAAATTTTCATTCCATTTTATCGCCAAAGACTTACAAAGATTTATTTGTCTTATCTTTCGAACCCATAAGGGAATTTAAAATAAAATTATAAATTTCGCATAGATTGTGGTGAAGTGTTTATAGATTGCCGGAGATTTGATTAATGATTTATCGAAGTTACAAATTAATACTGACAGCAAATTAACTTCAAAAGTTTACATAAGACATGATTTACCATTCAAATATTTTTGGAAAACACACAAGGAAGGCTGAACTCAAAGACGAATGGGAGTAGTACTTGGAAACTTCATGGTTTTCCAAATTAGTCAGTTCGATAGTTCATAAACAAAAGTCACCCAAGGAATCAAAATCTTGAAAATATTTGAATTTGAATTCTGATACAGCAACTGTCACTGCAACCGTTTATGTAAATCAAGAAAAAGAACTCCTAACGATTGAAAAGAATGATTGATGTTCAACGAAAGTCAAAACAACACTCAGCCTGATTCGGATACACTCTTCAATTCAACAAAAAAATTAGAACCATTTATTCCAAGCACCCATTACCTATGCAAGGTCACCGAACGAAAAATGCTTGTACAGGAGTTTCGAATTACTTTGCGTGTACTCGATACAATTGAATTTCTTTTGATGTTTTCGGATTTAACATTTTTCTTGGTTCGGCCTAAAATTTGAATGAATTCTTCGAAGTCGAACCGCGCTGGCCTTGAAGTCTCTCCCACAAATGTTTAAGATTTCAAGCCCATTGCCTCTAGTTTAATGTATGTTGCTCTCTGTTTTTGAATTTTGTTAGGTGAGTTGAATATTAATTATCTTCTTATGAATTCAATGTGTTATCTGCTGTTTGTATGTATGTATCTCCATATGTACGCTCTTAAGATACTCCATGTACTTACTGCATTCTCTTAAATGTTTTATTGAGTAAAAGTGTGAAGGGATGCCATACCCACTTAATTTTCTTTTTTCATGGTTTGATACTATTTTTGAGAAGAAAAAGTCATGTTTAAGGTGATCTTTTCGAATTGTATTGCGCTTTGCAATATTGTATCTTTATTATCGAACCAAAAAGTAAAATGGTTCTGTTTTATTGGTTGCTTTTAACTCAGTTGGTTCCACCAAGCTGGGTAATTGACCAAAGCTTGTTATGAAGTGGAAGATCATTCAGAGCTCAAAATTTGACAAGTTGTTGAGATCATATATGTACGCAAGAAATGAGACCTGTTTGCTAAAGATGTGTGGAACCTTGAGAGTATCTGGTATATCCTAGGTACTACAGAAGTGGTTTTGAGTGGATCTAGCCCATGCAAGAGAATATCTTTTATCTTTCATCGAACTCCGCTGACAACCGTGGATTGTAAAAAAAATGCATACTTGGTATAATTTTTTGAAAGTTGCGATAAGGATTCTATAAATTAAAAAAAGTTAGCTGATTGATTGGTAGTGAACGAACATACGCTGCCTTTTAACTCATTGGAATGGTCCTATGATTAGGTACCTGTATTATGGAGGATTTGAGTGTTGGTGGGCATGGTTAGTAAAGATACAATAGTGTGACTGAAAGTATTAACTCCAGCATTCTGTTCTTCACGAAGTTACGTTGCACTGAACTTCTAGTGAAACTTACTCTAGTAGGGTACTCAATTTCCTGGTGCTGAGGAGCATATTCTTAATATAATTCTTTTGGATGCTTCAAGGGACATTAAATGTGTAATCTTGGACATCCAGATACTTCGTTGCTGTAGTTTCTCCTTTGATACATTCTTTAAACACAAGATCTTTCGGAACTCTTTCAAAAACCCAAATTTTCCTTACAAGATTCTAATCCTATACCTAGTAGATACTTTTTGTGTAAATATGTATATTCAGAACATTGCCATTTCACGTAAGTGGCATCCCTGAAACGTAACCAAATCATCTAGTATCCGAATCTAATATCTAATTAGAAACGAACCGAAACTAATGCTGCACAGAAGTATGTTGCATTCCCTCTTTCACTTAGCATTTCTTTACGTCGATCTTTTTCTCCCGTCTTATGTACAAGAAGATAAATACAATCAAATGTATGTACTTTGGGTTGACCGGCAAAATTTTGTCTAAAACAGTGTGAGTGTAGGTAAACAACTCGGGAATTCAGAATGAAGATCAACATGTGGTTCTCTTAAACCAGTTTTCGTTTTCATTTCACCCATCGTTTCGTATCAGTTTCCTGTCTCCTTCGTCGGATTATACAGTTTATATCTGCTTCTAAGCGAGGGGTGTCTTGAATCTCTTGAATTTGAAATGAAAATACTAAATTAAATATTTAAATAAAACTCTCTTTGCTAAATAAAAAATTTCGGTAAAATGTTGAAACTTTGCCGATCACGCAATCTCACACTGGGTAGAGGTGCATTATTGTGCACTCAAGCAGATACTTCTAAGCAAGTTAAATCATTCGATGAGATACCAGGTCCTAGAGGTCCTTTTGGTCTGGGGAACCTGTACAAATATCTACCTGTGATTGGAAAGTATTCCTGGCTTAAGCTGCACGAATCTGGATTCGATAAGTACAACAAATATGGATCGATAGTGCGAGAAACAATGGTACCGGGTGTTAACATCGTTTGGATATACGATCCAAGTGATATAGCGACACTCTTAAGCGAGAAAGACTATCCGCAGAGACGTAGCCATTTGGCACTGGAGAAGTATCGTAATGACCGGCCGCATATCTACCGGTCAGCTGGATTGATTCCAACGTAAGTTGATGATTTTTCAAGGTTAATGGTGGGTTTTTATGTTTATTTCCAAAGAAATGGTACAGAATGGTGGCGATTGAGATCGGAACTGCAAAAGGAACTAAGTGCACCGAAAAATGTTCGTAGTTTCCTCCTGAATGTCGATGAGATCACTCATGAGTTTCTGGATGTTTTGCCAACTGAAAGGGAATTCAATCTGCTGCCCGAACTGGCGAGGCTAAATTTGGAATGTAAGTATGAGTTAAATGGGTTTGAAAAGGTTCACATTATTTATTTGATGTTGGAAGGTAAACTGTTCAAGGTCAAAGCTATTTTAACGAAAAATTGTTTGTGAATTCAACAAATAGTGCTACTGTTACATTTAGAGTCAGTGTCAAGCTGAATTTGCTTGGTTCCAGCTGATGTCAGTGTCGTTCTGGTTTTATTTTTTGTTGGATTAAATAGGAGTGATTAGCATTGATACTAGTCCCTAGGTGAGACTTACTATTTCAATTGTTGAGTGGTTGCCGTGTAATTTAACATTCTAAGCCTAGTATTCCGCTCTGCTAAATTCTTAACTTTCTGTAGATGGGTCAGATAGTCGCCTCTATTCAGAGGTAAATGTTTGAAACATTTAATATTTAGAAAATGGAAATACATTTGATAAATAGAAACAAAAAGCAGACCAACATTCTCAGCCTTCTACTTCCATCTTCCATAAAACGCATATTTTTTTGCTCATCTATACCCTGCATTAAAAATGTATCTGCTGTATGGAGACAAAAATGGAAAATTAGTTGCCTAAAATTTAGTGCAAAGAAAATTTAGAGCTTACAGCGAAGTTTAATGCAAAACGGAGTTTGGTTAGCGAATATGTTGGAAGCTAGAAGGTTTTCGACATCACCAGGCCTGTTGGAACCGAATGCATTTATGACAAAATATGTTTCGCCCTAAAATGTTCATAAGTGCAGTGTTAGGATTGGTATTCAATATATCAGATTCACTTAATCCCCTGTGCTTGGAAATTGATTGTTGGAACCTACTCGCGTAGGACTTTACACAAAACTGGGATACCTATAGTCTTTTCTAACTCTTTATCTTAACGATTTCTGAATATTTTTTTCGAGGAAACTGAAAATCAAGGAATGCTCGGTCAGGACCTTTACTGAAGAATTGATGTTTGATCCATCCCATCGTGTGTGGTGAATAGCACAGAACTTTAAACATCTGTTTATTCGACGAGTCTGTGAAAGGCATGACCTCCACATTCTTTAGGATGTAGATGATGATGACCTTACAGACCCCTAGCCACACTTACAAATCTCAGAGTACTAGGGTGATTGAGATTTATTATTATTTTTGTTTTTAGTAATTTCTAAGCAATGTTCCAAAAAAACTTTTAATTGTGATGCCACTATGCGAAAAACATCAGGCCAATCAGTTTCGGTGCGAACCCATGCTGAAAAAGTATGATTCGTCGTTTAGGCATTAAAGCAGTTTTATCTGATAACGAATCCTTTAATTTTTCTCAAGTCTAGTCCAGCTGGAACCTTAAGATCGTTACCGTGATCTCCTTAAGAGATCCGCGGCATTGTTTTACCTTTTTGAATCGATTTAGTGCCGATTCCAAAGGGTTTGAAGTCAACATATGTACAAATCTCAAATTTTTAAGATGTTTTCCACTATTTTAGATTTGTTAAGTTTTAATGAAAACCGAATGGATCCACACACATAAACAAATTCGATGTTAATTTTAATAATTATTTATGCATCTCTTGACTCTAATAGGTGTCAAATTATTTGTAAACCTGAGCTCTGGCTAGACAAAAAATTTAGCAGTTTCCTTAATTCAATTTGCATATACATAACTATATTGAACATTTGATTTTGTTAAGACTGTCTCTTACATTAAATTCCTCTCCATTCCTCTCTTTCAGTGACATGTGCACTAACTTTCGGCGAACGTATGAACTCATTTGACCCCGAGGAGCATCATCCCAAATCACGAACCTCAAAACTATTGCATTCAACTGAAACCACTAACAGTTGTATACTGCCAACCGACCAGGGTCTCCACCTATGGCGTCATTTCGAGACCCCGACCTATAAAAAACTTCGTAAAGCCCAGAACTACATGGAGGGAATCGCAATCGATTTGGTTGCCCAAAAAATTGTATTTTTCAAGGAATCTTGTGCCCAACAGTCGTCGACGGCAAATTTAATTGAAAAATATTTAAAAAATCCGAACCTAGACTTGGCTGATGTGATTGGAACAGCTGCAGATTTTCTCCTCGCAGGAGTAGATACAACTTCCTATACAACATCCTTTGCTATTTATCACATAGCTCGTCATCCAGAGGTTCAGAAGAGGCTTTTCGAAGAGGCAAAAGCGGTTATGCCCAACGTAAGCGATTCGCTAAGTGAAGAGGCAATAAGAACTGGTATTTCCTATACTAAAGCTGTGCTGAAGGAGTCTTTTCGGTTGAATCCCATTTCTGTTGGATTTGGTCGTGTGCTGAATAAGGATCTTGTGCTTAGTGGATTCCATGTCCCTGCGGGGGTTAGTTTGTATTTACTTGCAGAGCGAAGTTTTGTATCTAAATCTCTGCTTTTTGTAGACTATCGTTGTTACTCAGAATATGATTGCCTCACGTTTGGAGAAACACTTTGAACGGCCGCACGAATTCGATCCAGAGAGATGGTTGGAGCGAAAAAATAACATCAATCCGTTTGTTGTCCTACCATTTGGCCATGGAATGAGGGCATGCATTGCCAGGCGAATGGCAGAGCAGAATGTTCTTGTTTTTCTATTAAAGGTATGGTTGCATGTAATACATGAAAAATTGTGAATAGTTCTATTGATAACTCCATTTCAGATTATTCGTAGATACAAGATTGTTTGGAAAGGACACGGTGATCTGGGTATTGACACTTTACTCATCAACAAGCCAGATAAGCCTGTCAGTGTGCTTCTTGTACCAAGAAGCTAGACTTTATAGTTTTATTTTTTTGTTGATAGGAAAGTTCGAAATTGGTTCTTATTTGGAGGCAGTAAGGGTGAGGATTTCATGTTCTCTACAAAAGATATAGCCAACTTCTTCCTTGTATAGTCCAACATCATCAACCTTTTTAGTAGAGTCTGCCTAACGAGAACATGTAGAATGGTTCTAGAATCCATGACGCAATTAGATAAGTTTTTGATTGAATTGAACAATTGTTTCCAACTTTCTATTTAAAATAGGATGTAAAGCCTGCCCAGACGCAACTGAACATTTCCATGAAATCCTCCTTCAATATACTATATAGGCTAAGACAGATGAAAAATTTGTCTCAAATATCTGACAATAGTGGGCTATTAATTTTTACCTGACAATATTTCAAACTAAGCTTTGGTAGACCATTGCAAGATAGTCCTTCCAAAATTTCACTTCCCATTTCTGATTGATATCGAGTCCTGCTAGCTATTTTTGTTATATTTTTCTTTAAAATTTCTATATCAGGCTCTATTTTCTAAGTCTGTACTTTAAGATCTTAAATAATTTTCTAAATGTTGCTGAACATGTTACATTTCATTTCTGGAATTTGTAGCTCCTGCTAATCTGCGATAGATGTCTTCCCCTTGCAATAGCCTTTTAGTCTTTCTTAAGTCCTGACAACGTATTTCGACTAGAACCACACAGCTAAGCCTGAAGCTAGTCTTAAAGTTTTCCATTTGAAATCAGCCTCACCAGAGCTTAGTTATTAGGTGCTCTGCATAGAAGGATTCAAAGTCAGAACTGCCTCCAGAAACTTCAATATTTAAACTAAAAAATCTGTGTTAAGTTTTCTATATAAAGTTTATTTGTTTTTCTTTTTTTTTATAAACTAATGACTACAAACTAAAAGTGGTGTGAAACATTAGATATATAAATAAATAAATTTTTGGTTCCGAATAAGAAGAAAGTGTTTTCATTTTAAAAATTTCAGTAAAACAAAAATAAAAAATAAAAAGTAAAAAACTTCATATAGCACTATAGTATCTGAGTATCATTTTTTTCGAAAATAAAGCCATTAAGATGTTCGAACTAATAGTTCGAAACTTATTTATCTTTTTTCGTTCTGTGATTATTTACAAGGCATACGCATGATTGGTTTTTGAACGAATTATTATTTATATAACAATATATACTTTTGTTTTTTGTTTTTTAGTAGATCATAAGTCCTTGGTTTCAGTTTATAATTATTATTTTTTTTTCGTTTTGTTTTTTATATGCTTAAGTTTATTAAATTACATTACATCTATTCAAATTCATTAGGGATTTTCATATAAGACAACATATATGACAACAACATTCTGACACTCTAATAAAAACAAATATTCTAATAGCTCTTTCCGATTTTGTTTTCCATTTAATTTAAGTTTATTGTGTATGTTTTTGTTACTTTTATATATAAGTATGTACGTTAACTAGAATATCAACTAAAGGGATGGACAGTTATTTTGAAGTCAAACTACAACTAATTGTTATTTTATTTTTTATATATTTATAAAATATGTGCTGGTGTGTATACAATTTTGTATTATTCATTGCCTTTAGAAGTATTTCGTGGTAGCGAGTTAAAGGATATTGTTCCTGGGTTTTTATTGCTTTAAAGGTCTTGTATTTTTGAGTCAAAAAAATTCTAATAAATTGATAAATATTGTTTAAGAGAAGGTATTGTCAGTTGATGAATATTGCTCGTGAAATTCTTTGTTTTTATCGTTAAGCTGAATACATTGTTGACCCTCAGCCCTATCGTGGTACCAGTTTCGAAGAGGCTATCAATTTTCGTACACAAATTCCCTCGACTAGCCTATAAACGTATCTACACTACCAAACCAGAAATTGTCTGCAGGACGATTATCGTTCGAAGTCATTCGGAGCAAAAAAAAAGGTAAAAACTGTCAGAAAAACTGCAACGTATCGCAACGTCCTTTCGCAGAATGTTTTCGATAAAAGTAAGATTTCGTACAGATCGAACAAAATTCAGTTGCGATTTGATGTCATGGTACGTCTGACCGAAAAGAAGAGGCATAGTAGGACGGGACTTGCTTTTTGAACATTGAGTAAGTAAAGAGTATTTGAAAGAGCCGACCTTTACTAAACATTCATCGAAACCTATGACTGTTTTTGGTGATTTATTTTAAATTGTAGTCGATTGGACTAACCTCAGCCGAGACCCACCAAAAACAGGCAAAAATCTCAGGAAAGCTAACTGGGATTCACATCTTTGGTAAGGAGATACCGATGAAGAGCAAATCTCAACAAAAGAGTGTAGTGGAAGGACCAACAGACATTCTTTAAATAGTTGCACGATAAAGGACAAGACAACTTTTAAACTCCGATGATGACTGTCAGAGGAACTTAAAAAATGAAAAGCTTCGGAATGAGCAAAACACCGCTCATTGCAAACTCTGTAACGAAATCCCAGGTACAACCGAATATAGGGAATCCAAACCTCTAGGATCTTTCAGGGATTGCAACGGAAACTGGACTGTGTTCGGCTTAGAGGGGACTACTACACAGCAAATAGAATAGAAAGCATGATAGATAGTAGTGCAGGAATGAAACAGGAATGATTAGAGAACACAGAATTGAGTGGACTATATCTGGATGGTATTTTTCCCAATATTCAGCAAAAGCTTTAACCCCAGAACTGGTTTATTTGGAAAAAAAATACACACAAGGAAAGAACCCTAATTATCGACATCTACTCCAAGAAAGAATAGAGAAAACTGCAGGAGTTTAAAACTGCTTGCGTTAGAGAAATCTCTGACTGAGATATCTGGGACTAGCATTCGAGAAAAAAATAAGAAAGAATTAGGAAAGTCACGACTTCTAGCACAATCTTCGCAAAAACATATGGGTCAAGCCCGGAATCATTCTGTACCTATCTATCGTAACCTTATACCTTGGGAAACCGCTTGCAAGATCCCCTACAATAAAGCCATAGCGAAAGTAGAAAAGCTAGCCTTCAGTGGGACTACCAGTGCAATCAGAACTACCTACTTCCTCTGAAACTGGCCAAGTTTTAGCTACCTAAGAAATAAATTTCTGGGAAGACATTTGCGCTTCTCCACGAGCTAAGAGATACAGCCGTTTCGCCTATGGGGACCATAATAAGTGCACTCTCTCCTTCTAGCCAAATTCCGGAGCTACCTTCTCACCAACCTAGCCCCTACATGGAATTGATGTACCTTATTTCTATTGCTGTCAAGAACCGATAAAATTTTACATAGCTACGGTGATAGCTGGTCTTTCAGTTCTTGCGTCGTATCGATACTTGTTTGGATTTCACATTTTTAGTTGAAATTCTGTAAGTTGTCACTGCAAACCTCTAGTCAAAGTAAATCTAAATAAACAACTCCCAAGTTAAATTGCAGATATTCTATATTTTCAACCTCAAACTACACTACCAACATAACTACCTACCCTGTTATCCTTGTCATACTTCTTCTAAAATGGCAACATTTGGTCCAATAAATTTTAAGTTCATTGAGATACTCATTTACGTTTCGTCTTTATACGTTTTAACCCGAGTCTTGTCAGTATACATTGGCAACTCGTAATTATTATTTTCGTCTATAAGGCAAGTTAGCTACACGTCTACAAAAATTATTATATTTTCTAAATCGTTTTCCTATGCAAGGATAGTCTAACAAAGTCTATCTGTTTAAAGAGAAACCAAATAAGTACGGGAGAACCTAAAGGCTTTAGACTTAAAGTCATGGTATAACCTACATCGCATTGTAGAACATTTTTTATGTGCTGCTGTGATATATACAAAAATCTTACTCTAAAATGCCGTTAAAAAAAAGAAGACTGATCACGTCCTGCTTACAATTCCAGCAGCAGGACCTCCTCATGCTAGAGGATGTTTAGGGTCGATGAGTCCATCATTCGATCATCGTATAAGCTCAAGGTTTTCGAGGCACGAACTTTCCGCACAGATGGCGGTACGTCTCCGGGTGTTTTGACTCGCTGACTTGGGTTGCGCAGGCGATGATCGGTGGAGCTGCTCCGCGCATTGAATACTTCTCGGAAGAGCTCTAGACTTCGCTGTCGCACTATTTGCTTCTCCTCGGATGGAGTTCGAAGCGTTGGTGGCGGGGGTTTTGATGTGACTTTCACCGCATTCGCCGAGTGTGATACCACCATGCGTGAAGCACTGTCATCTACGGTATTGCGTTCCTCTGAGGGGTATTTCATCGAGCAGTGGTACTCCTCGGAGATACTTTTGATTAAATTCGATTTGTTCTCCGGTGAGAGTCCATTGACGCGGACTGTGATCGGCACTAGATCCAGATTGTTCGGTCGTCTTGTGCTCGACTCGATTGTGGTGAGAATGCTGTTCTGACAGTTGTGATGCTTGTTCTCGATTAGATTGACTGTGGTGTTTTTGGTGGGAGAGGTGATCTCTGGAGGAGGTTTGGAGCTGCGGTTGTCGACTAGGTTTGACTTTTCATCGAAATTTTGATAGAAGTCCTTGCGGAAGAGTTTCTTTTGGATGAGTGCTCGAACACCATGCCAGCCGCGGAGTTTGCGATCTGTGTTGTTCTGCTTGGGGAAACCTTGACCCATGTGCACAGGATCATGGGTTAGTTTTTTGGAATTCGCAGAGATTAGATCCTCCACAGAGACGTCGTCCTCTAGGCAGGAGAAGCTATTGTCTTGGGATTTGTCTTGGAAACTATGTTTCTTGCTTTTCTCCACGAGTACTGGAATGGGTTTTAGTGCTACGGGAGCCAGATTTCTTTCTTGGCATGGATTCCGGCCTTGATATGGCTGAATTTGCTGCGAATAGATGAGATGATTTTTCTCCGTCATGGAGGCCGAATGAAGACTTACAATCGGAGATGTTGCGTCATTGCCACAGCTCCGCACTCTTGGGATCATCTGGTTGGGTGGAGTGACAATTGTCTGTTCGGTTTCTAGATTGCAAGAGTTCGATGAGAAGCTACGAAGTCGCCGAGTTGGTGATTGTCCCACAAAATTATTTGCACTCAAGGGCGGACTGGTGCCATGTCCTAAACTTAAATGCGATCGTGGTCTTAAGTTACAAAGCTCATGCATACGCTCCTCCGCACAGAGAGAGGTAAGTCTTGCCTCGGCATCATGGTCCCAGCAGTCCTCGCAAGTATCTCTAATCAGTTTTCCCGCAGAAGCACCTCCCCAACCAGCAGGGAATAATGGCCTGGCCTTGTGTCGTGCGACAAGCACCTGCATTTGTTCAAAAGTTGGATGTTTTCCCACTTCAGCCTCATAGGGTGCCTTATAGGCAGGCACTACCTGCCCAAATGCATAGAAGTCACTGCATCTTGTGCACAACTCCCAAAGCACCAAACCCAGCGAGTATACGTCGGTCTGCTTTAGGGCCGACTCACAGTCTCTCAAATTAACTGCTCCTTCGAGGATTTCGGGGGCCATATACCGCAAAGTTCCTACTTCATTGATACTCTTAGTCTCTGCCAGAGCTATTTCACCTCTATACTCGTACCTCGAACCAAAAACCTTCAAGGCAAATCCAAAGTCCGCAATGGAACAGGTTAGATCCGCATTTACTAGGATGTTCCTTGTGTTCAAGTCCCGATGGGCGATACATGGCTTCAGGTCATCACCTCTCTGCAGCTCGGTGTGAAGATGGGACAATCCACGGGTGATAGTTGTGGCCATCTTACAAAATGTCCCAAACGTCATGGTATTGGCTATCAGCCAATCCTGTACACATCCTAGTGGCGCGAGGGATAGCACTAAAAAGTACTCAATCTGATCGTCCATTGTCCGCCTTTCGTCGCAACCTGATTTGAAGCAAAGTATGATGAGCTGAGGAAATATGTATTTCAAGAGGAAACTCACCAAAGTAGGACAAAAGCGAAGGACAATCCATCAGAGGCAGTGAGTAGATATTCTTTTCGTTGATAAAGCATTGCTTGTGTTGCGAGGGAAATATCTTAACTGCAACTGGCTTTTCGTTGATTATACCCTTCCAGACGGTTCCGTATTTACCTTGACCAATCATTGAACACATTTTTAAATTGTCTACGTTATGTAAATTCGAACTATATCCAGGTCCTGAGGGGGCTAGGGGAGCAGCCTCTGGTCCTGCCACACTGAGTGGCTTTTTGCAGCGTTTAAACATACTCGCTATGCCGGTGATGAGAATTATTGCTCCGAAGGAGATGGCCAGGATAAATATGAGTTTGACCCAGAAAGTACCCTGGACTCGTTCATCCTCGTTGACAAGGTGATCCACATCCCTCGATATCACAGAATTTGTTAGCTGAAACGAAGGAGATTGTATTAATGTTAAGGTTTCTACCTTTTTGGACGAGTCCTGTCGAACTCGGAACCTAATAAGACAAGCCTCGATAACCTCATAGCAATCAAGGAAACTTGGTCCTGATTGTCTGTTGTGAATGGATTTTGACTCATAGTCACGGTACAGTCAGGACCATTAAATTACTTTCTTTTACATCAAATCTTTCTCTAAGCAGTCATTACGGAGATGACAGATCATTCAATATTCACTTATGCTACGCACTAACCCAAGGAGACGTTTCGGGTTATTGCTAGGCTGACAGTAACGCCTAGAAAACCTCTTTTCTGCACAATATGTGCAATCAATTCAAAGACAGTAAGGGAATGGCACGATCCACTGATCACCCACCATTCAACTAATGTGATTGCTGAAGCTTTGCCAAGGATGGGGTCGCAAATCCATGATTGATGGCCAACTCGAACAGAAAGGCTTCTAGCACTAACTGGAACAGTATGCCATCGAAGTCAATCAAAGATTTATGCAAAAGCTACGGAGACTTCGAATAGGTGGGGTCAATCCAACATCTTCTTCTCGTTCAGTGCCTGGGATCCAAGTTCTTCGCAAGGACCGCATAGTTAGCAGACTTCCAGATCTCCTGCACTTCATTGAGAGTACCAACTGGTTCTCAAGCCAGGCTCAGGTTTTGGTTTATTTTTATTTTCAGGTCTCATTCATTTAAAATGGGATTCGCTAACAAACCCAAACCCAGCCCTCTTTACCAATGGCTTCTGCAAGATCTAAAGGGACGAAGCGTGCTGTCTCAAAGCAGGTGACTACCGTCCTTAACCGTCATGAGTTTCCCTCACTTCATAAATAGAACTCATAGCTAGATACAAAAAGAAAAAGACCTACGACATCACAAAGTGTCTGTTAGGCGGACTAATTTCGAATCCTTATTTGATCCTTTCAGTTACTTTCCAAAACCAAAATGATTTATGTACGTACCTCCAAGGAATAGCTGACTGTCATATTTTGGTTGCACATATCCCCGGAACAGCAGCAGTAGTACAAGTTCACAGCCCCATTTGTGCGCTTATGGACGATGCTCAGGCACTCCTTCTGTACACAGGTTACATTTCTGTCGCCACTCTCCTTCCAGCATCCTGTTTTTCAATCAAATAAACAATTAAATGATTTGTCATTCTAGATAATAGAAAACACAATATAATAGTTTGCTCCTAGCTACATATGTACATATATGTATATTTTTAATTTTTAAATAATGCCTCCCGTTCCCGAGGACAGGTAAGCATCCTTTCATTGAAGCCTTACTTTTGCATTGAAAACTTGAATCCTTGCTTTCAGAAAAAATGACGATAAGCCCAGTGTTTCAACGGCCCAACCGACTGGTAAACGACGAGGAAGAAAAAAATCAAAGCGACCTGAGTTAAGCCTCAACTTCACGAAGCGATTTAAGTACATACTTAGCGGTATTCACAAGGATTTGAGTCTGACTTTGAATACAATTTGTTTGCTAAATTCCCTTGTTAACGATCTGTGCGATCGTTTGACGGATCAAGCTATTCGCTTTCGAAAAGTTTCAAATCGCAAAACGTTGACACATCTTGACGTGGCTGCCGCGTGCAGACTTCTGCTGCCACCCGGCAACTTGAAAAGTCATGCCATGATGAAAGCTACCAATGTCGTGATTGGTTATAAAAATCAAGCAACAAAAAAATAAAACAATATAAAATCCACGCTTCCCTGTGTTTCCATACCTTGTTTGACGATTTTGGTTCCATTAGTGTCCAGAAACCAGAGTCCAAAGCAAAAGTCAAAATCTTGAGCGCATTCCACAAGGTTACTCGATCCAGCCGATTTGTTAGACCCACTCGGTGCAGTTATGTCGGGTGCTGAACTTGATACATATTCGGAGTAATCGTCGTCATCTTGAGAAGAGTCATCCTCGGAAAATTGAGCACAAATTCTCGATTTCGGAACTGTAACACACAAGAACGGGTCAGATGGGTATTCTCACTCAAAAAACGTTTTACTTACTAGCCGAAGCATTTGCTATCAGCGCTATGACGAAAAGCCACAAGTAGTTGGTGGTTCCCATTGTATTTTGTTTAAAGTATCGATAAGTAATCTTAGGTTATTTAACTATATTCGGTTTAGTAATCACATTTGAATGTACATATCGTTGTTTACACCTTTATGTTGGCATTGTGTTTTCTAGAATGAAAAGAAGTTAGGCTGTGTTAGAAAAATTTCGCTTGAATTTATCTGCTCATGCCCTGAACAAAAAAGTAAAACTTATCGCTAGATGTCACGATCCCAATTAGACGGGTATTTGCACATGACCAATACATGACAACCAACACCTACGTTATCTTAATTTGATTTCTATGACAACTGGAAACAGAGTTTATATGTAGGTTTTTGTAGGTTTATAGTCCAGAAACCTGACCCTAAGCAGACGCAACAACCTAGCCTCGAAGAAGACGATTATTATCTATGAGTGCATTGCAATCTTTATTGTTTCATTCAACAAAACACAACCTGGCTTTTCTTCATCTGAACGTTATAAAATTATCTTCTATTGACTTATCGAGGTCTGGTAAGGATTTGGTCTAGATTTTGACTTAAGAACGTCACCAAGCTACTTCTTAATCATTCATCAGTTCAAAGGTCAAGGTACGTTTTTACTGATCGGCGTACCCTACAAGAAAGGCCCAGGTTCACCCCGAAACTGTAGCACCACCTAAGTATATCCTATAACCCATCCTCACTCAAGCGAATCAACACACAACCCCCATCTATGAGAAAGATTTTGTAACATCGAACTCATCTTTCATGAAATTATTCAAGACCCGTACGAACAGATGGAATTTATTCAGAATTAAATCAATAGGTAGCTGACATTCTATTTCAACTGATTCCTACTTTGTGATTCTCATTATGTCTAGTACTTGGTTTAAGTCCATAGACAGTCTTAGCTGGTTTAGTATACTGAATTAAATGCAGTCGATGAAAGAACGTTAAATACCACTAAACATTTCATAAGTAATAAAGCCATGGTCAATACCATGAAATTCAGGGCAAATGGATCCTTCGAGAATGTTGGGGTGATTGCATGAAGTACAGAGATGGTGCACCAGTGAAGGAGACTTTTCTTTTACTTAAAGAAGAAACCTAAATCTTCTTATTCGAATCCTTTGTGATTCTCTTAGACAACAAATTATTCTGAAAACCAAATATTGAACAAATTCAAACCCAACCAGTCAAAAATGGTCCTAGAAATCTAGGTACACATTAGGTGGCAAACCTACTAAGTAACTACAGTATGGAAGCTAGACGAAGATTAGCTGTTTCTCAACACAATATTGGATATAAAAAAGGCTTACATAGACTCTTCCTCTTAAAAAACCCTAAACTCAAAGCACTTCTGCCATCCTAATGGTAATTTTCAACGGCTTAGCCCAACGTTACTAAGCATTAAACCTAGCATCTCTGAATGACAGGCTTCCCACCAATTGCAAAAAAATGTCGTCGTTTAGTAGAAAACTCTTGATTAGTCAACAGGTAAACATTATGTTTCCTGACACCCAAGCCCATTGAGAGGCAATGAGCTCAGTAACGATGAAATCAAAGCACATTCTGGAGTACAGATGAAGTTCGTCATTTTGTATTGGCAACTCAGTAGCCATGATTCTTGTCTCAAGCAAACAGTCTGAATCCGTTTGTGGACTTCCTTAAAGCCTTACCTCTAGCGTCATCCGAACAAACCTTCCTGCCATATACCCAGTACGTGAACACCAAACACCACTGCAGCGAGAAATAAAGTTGACGATATTAGCCAATGGGGTCCACAGAATCTCTAGTTTCCGAAAAAAGTTTGTGAATCATGTTCTGTTTTCCTCTGTTTCGCTTTTATATTTTGCGAATTTCGAACTGCGCCTACTTACAACGTACATCGCCCTTTTTATGAGTTCATCTGGTCCTCTTCACATCCACCAGCTTCTGACGCAATCTAAGTGTTTTTCTGTCGGTTCAATGGTCCTTAATCAGCGGCCCCACCACGGCAGTAGGTACACACAACTTCGTCGATTCTACGCATAGAACTCAAACAATTTGGTTTCCTTTTAACTTCACCACACACAGACATGCACTTAAATCGATTTAAGCGCAAAGTGTACCATTAAATGCAGGGATCTTGAAACCTAATATGCATCCACTCAGACATTCCCAACAACAACGCGAAAATAAAAAAAAGGAAGAGGATACACAACAATCTTCAAGTCATGCCAAGGTTTCCTTAAAAGAGCCCTCAAGTGCCTACGCTAGGCGTCAACAACACAACCACCACCACCACCACCAGCACCAATTATTCGCCCGGTCTTTCCATCTAGATACATATCACAGAACACACAAAAGCAAACTAAAAATGCAGACATAATAGTGCAAGACACTTAAACATGATATACGGCACGGACTGCATTTTAATTTGAAATGAGCTTACAGCCACCAGCCTTTTCCGACTCAAAAGTTCACCAAAGAACACCGATTAGGCGTACGAAGGCTGCCCCCTTCGACGAAGATGACTGCACAATGTACACATTATTTATATTTTTCCTTTCAACACTTAGTATTCCACCCAGATAACACTACTCGCCCGGCTCCAGTCGATAGGCCTTCTCCGCCACACCGCCACAGCGCCTCCTACTCCCACAATCCCACAAACAGCTAAACTCTGTTTAAGTATTAAATTAGCATTTTGATAACACAAACAATTAAAAAAAAAACATTTATGCATTTTTTACAGTATGTGTCACCATACAGACCACAACAAAATGTTTCGAAAAAATCAAAAAAAGAAAACCACAACACAAGAATTTTTTGTGAGCAAAATATAGGTTAGATCCATGAAATCTGATGTTCTTATCGCCACAAGTGCACATCAAACAAGTTTTCCCTATTTTTCTCACAATAATCCCCACAAATTCGAATCAAATCAAGTCAAGAAAAAAAAAGTATCTTTCAATCCCCTACCGAAATCATCATCATCTCAAAACACAACAACACAACGACATACACAAAAAAACCTCTTCGCTTCGCAAGGGATACACGAACTTAAAAATTGATTTTTCCATTTTTCCAGCACAGTAATACGCACCGATTCGTTTTTTTGTTTCTGCGTGTCCACTGAAAAAGTTAATTTTTCTGCTAATTTTTTACTTTCAATCAAGTAAACGCTTTGTATCTGGATACTCCTACATTTGTGAAGAATTGATAATCAATTCCAGATTTTGATTGGAATGTTAATAGAAAAAATAAATTATTTATTAGCCCGGCGCTATCATTTGTGCGAACAACGAAATATATTCAACTGCCAGAGCCAGAGAATCCGGTACTGATTTGTCGTCTCCCCTTTAAAATGAGTAAGATACAATTCGGCAGATACTTGGCAGTTGTACCTACAAGCGTATGGGCAAGGTGGTTGCCAGTTGAAGTGGTTTTTTGGCAAGGAAGTGGCCAAGCGGAATTGGTTTGTGTGGCTTAGTACACATGGATTGGATGTTTGGGGAATAATTTGGTGGTGGTCGCGATGGGAATTTAAAATTTGTACTTGCATCTGGGGGTATACTCCAGCTGTGAGGTGTATGCTTTGAAACAAGTGCTTGATAGTACATAATAGCTACTGCGCATCTGTCATGACGCCACAGAGCTCGGAGTGGTATAGTCGTTCTTTTCTGTTCCAGTGGATGGTTGGTGGATGCAAATCAATAACAACACGAAGTTGTGGAACCATTGGCGTGCGGTTTGTTGGGGATGTTTGCCATAAAATGGGGGTTTTTGCGTACTTTTTGTATGCAATTGCCAACTTTCTTCAACAAAGAGCCTAGCAAATCAATTGTTGAACTTCAAGCCAAGCTTCGAAATTATTTTCATTTGTATGCAGCTGAATACTGTTAGTGGTACCTACAAAGAGAGCAAAAAGTATCGCAATGCAAGAGAAAACTGATAGTTTTGGAATGATAGTATGTTGTCTGGACTGACAGTGTCTTGAACTATTTGTCTTAGGCTTAGGTGAATACGTTGCGTGATTGTCTACCACTAGCCATGAAAAAGAAAGAGATTGCTGCGAGCTATTTACAAACATTGACATGGATAAACTCCTGAGATTCAGAGACTTGTCTTGGTGACTTTATTCAGCCGTAGAAGACTGAAATAAGGTATAAGGGAGACAATGGACTAATTGCGTTGACAATTGTAGTCTCACGGAGGGCACCAAATCAACTTTTCACCTATTGTTGATCATTGATAGAAAGTTTTGGCTATTGACAGCTTGGCCTTTGAATATAAACTTCTGCCGCAAGGGTTCTAGATTCCTTTTCCTTACATCGTTTCATTAGCTTTACATTAAACTTGTAACATTGTTCACATCCTGGCTTTAAGTGGAAATGGAAATGTTTCTGTGAGACAGTACAAGCCACAAGCGCACATGTAGTGCATTTTCCGAAAAGGTAAAAGTATCTCTGTGCCAAATAAGAGTGGTTGACCGTCAAAAGACATGGTCGTGCATACACATTTCGGTTGCCCAAATGCTTACTCAAAATACGATAAGTTTAAATTTTTGAAATGCCAAAGTTCCAATCCCATGAAGTGCAATCAAGATTTTGGCTGATCGTTGATGAATTCGGGCATAGTTTTGATAGAATCTGCGGTGATCATGTTGCTCATCTTTTATGTCCTCAAGATTGATTTTTAAACAGCGTACACTACACATAAAGTCTGCGACGGGATAGGCCATTAAGTCTAGGTTACTTTGAAACACATATTAGATAGATTGGTAAACATGACACAGTTTTTTATAAATCGCATTTAGAATCCATGTATAAATCTAAAGTAGAAGCTAAGTCTAGTATTGAAATGCTAGTAGGAAATAGTTGCGAGCTCATAAAAGCAATGTTTGCTTGACATCTATGGTATAAAGCCCTCCTAACTGAGCTAAATTCCTTTGACCTGCCACAACAAGTTTACGAGCAACTATGTTCGATTACAGAATTTGGTCTAAGTCTACCAAATAACTTAAGGAAGCGAGTAGTTCTGTATAATAGATCATGCACTTTGAGGATCCAACCAGATCAACTACTAAAGTCCATCAATTCTATTGAATGCTCTCTCCTTACTAAATGAGGAATCTTTGTGTCCACTCTCAGTAGACATTATGAACTTGCAGAACCTTTAAATCTTCAGCAATTCAAGGCCAGCGATTCAGCTTATTGAATGCAAACATCTGAAGACATTTCAGAGTGCTACCTAAGCATTTTGGACCCAAGTTCACCAAGGGACGATAAGGTTACTTAGCCCGAAAGTATACGTATGTAGAGACTTAAATACAGATGCCTGGTGAGTTGATTTAAGGGGCTTGGCTACTAATATAAATTATCATGAAAGCATTCCTGCACATGAACGTAAACAAATAAAGCGCCACAACACTTTATTTTCATTAGACTTCACCTAGTTGACCTCAGTAAGATAAACATTGGGTATCTGGTGAATGTTCGTCTGATGTTTATTTTTCTGGATCGTATTTCAAGACTACAAATAGAAATCTAGAGCAGACGATGTTTTGAACACTAAGACATTGGCTTATTAGAACGTTCAGCGATAGACTCAATGAACTATAGTTGCATTGCTTATGGGGTAGATCGCAAGTTTAAAACCAAATCGTCTGGACCAGGAGGTATCACCACACGAAATTATTTAAGGGATTCGAAACTGTTACTATGTGAGACTCAAAAATTTGGAAACACACCTACAATCTTGTTTTTATTTAAATCAGTCGAACCAGCCCCCAAAGTATGAGACACATATTAGTATTCAAACATTCATAAAACAAGTTTCCGGTTCAGAGTGATCTAGCAAAACACGATACCTTTGAGAAGACAGCATGACAGAGAACTCTACAGAATGGTTAGTCTTAGTACGCCACTGACTGTCTGTTCGTTCAGTCTATCCATTGTATTGTTAGGTGTTCGTGTTGTGAATTTATTTGATAAGAAAAGTTATAACAAATCCGATAAAATGAGTTCGTTTGTAGCTGTTCCGGCGGGAAGCGATTTCCCAATTGAAAACTTACCTTACGGTGTGTTCTCAACTCTAACGAATGTGAGTACAAACTTGTATTTTGAAAAAAGATATTTCAATCAATGTCAGAGCTAGAATAAGAATTTTGTTTTTCTGTTATGCAAATTCTTGGCACAATCTTGTTTTACAGCTTCAATGAGGTTTAGATTAACTCAATTTTTTTTTATGAGTCAATGCGTATATAAAACATTGGCATAGCTTGAGAGTTAGAGGGCAATGATGCCCTCAAAGATTTGTGTGCTTGGATTGCGGTGACTTGAATTGATTTGGTTTACTGAGCGAGGAGTTCGAGACTGGATCACCCAAACATCACAAAACATTGGATCCCCAAACCAAAGATCATCAATATTTCTTTCACGAGTGTTTGACAAACATCCGAGGGTACAACTGTGGCATATTACAATATATCCCTTCAACATGAATGGTTGGGAGAAGCTATGCGGAAATTTGTAATTTTTCGTCATCCTAGTTCAGTGCATGAACCAACCCCGTTCTATATATTCCTAGGCCAAGACTGAGCTCTGTCTGTTTCATACAAGAGGGTTCGTTTTCTTTTAACTCGCGAAACTGGAGACTGAAAATCGTTGTCAGCACCGCAAAATGTCTGAGGATACTTTCTGAATTGCGAAAGAAGAAGAATAAGCCAAGTAGATACTCAGTCGATAGGGAGATCTGATACTAATGTCGGATCTTCTGCTAAGCAAAACACTTATATCTCTGTACTGTCAAACAGAAGAAGTCAATCTTTTTGGGTTCGACAATGAGTGTCGTCTACGCAACAGCATCATATAGAATCCCTTGGGCAGACTTGCTTACTGAGAAGCTCCAGTACTTTGAGTATTTTGGTTGCCGAGAAGAAAAGGTTCCTAAACCTAGTCAATAATCGAAGAAAGCAAGAATTGTTTTAAACCTTTTAGTGAGTTATTTACTGGCAAGTCACACCTACTCCTTACTTTTTCTGTTCTGGTAGCTGATACTTGTAGATGTCTGCTCAGTCTACTCTTTCTCTCGATTGTTAGTTCTCAGTCTAGAATCATTTTAAATAACTATTTAAACCTCATTTCTACATTCTATTTAAAGCCTCAAAAAAAAATCTGCGTAGCAATTGGTGATCATGTCCTGGATCTTCACGCTGTCTCGCATTTATATCCACCAGGAGTGCAGGTACTTTGATTTCATCATCCAAACAATTTCAAATAGTCTACAATCATACAATTATTTAACAGGCTTCCCTAAAGTCAAGCTCTCTGAACCTCCTCATGGCTCTTGGACACGAAGCATGGGCTTTAGTAAGAAGCACCACTATTGAGTTGCTACTGAGAAACTCTCATCTACATGACGATCTTGAACTAACAGCTAAGTAAGTAGAACTCTCGTCTTCTGTGCTCCAAACTCATGAAAGTGTTGTAATCTTTCAGAGCCGTAATTCCCCAATCCGAAATCGAATTGCACTTGCCTGCCCAAATCGGAGACTACACCGACTTTTACTCCTCCATCCATCATGCCACAAATGTGGGCATCATGTTCAGAGGAAAGGATAACGCTTTGATGCCCAACTGGAAATACCTACCAGTCGGATACCACGGTCGCGCAAGCTCTGTAGTGGTTTCAGGTACTCCAATTCGTCGTCCATTGGGACAAACCCTACCTGTTGATGGCCAACCTCCAGTTTTCGGACCATGTAAACTACTGGACTTTGAATTGGAAATGGCATTCTTCATCGGAGGACCTGAGAATAAACTGGGCGATCGCATTCCAATCGAAGAGGCCTGGAAGCATGTGTTCGGTTTCACCCTAATGAACGATTGGAGCGCCAGAGATATTCAAAAATGGGAATATGTGCCTCTAGGGCCGTTCACAGCTAAGAATCTAGGTACTACCATCTCGCCTTGGGTGGTTCCAGTTGCAGCATTGGAGCCATTTTTGATTGACAACTTCCCGCAGGATGTGGATGTGTTTCCCTATCTAAGGCAGCAACAGAAGTTCAATTTTGACATCAATCTCGAAGTGGCTATCAAACGTAAGTTGTTAAGGATATGTTTTTAGATGTATTGTGTATGTGTATGAATTTCAGCTGAAAATGAGTCGGAGACGACAATTTCACGATCGAATTACAAGTACTTGTATTGGACGCCACTTCAGCAGATTACCCATCACACTGTCACTGGGTGCAATATCAGACCTGGGGACTTAATGGCTTCTGGAACCATTAGTGGTGAGACAGAGGATTCCTTTGGATCGATGTTAGAGCTGAGCTGGAAGGGTTCGAAGACTGTTAATCTACAAAATGGTGGTACAAGGAAATTCATACAAGATGGCGATGAAGTTCGCATCAAGGGCTACTGCCAGAAGAATGGACTACGAATTGGTTTTGGTGAATGCAAGGGAAAGGTCCTACCAGCCAATCCTCTTTAAATAAATAAATATCTGAGCATGTTTTGAGTGAAATTTGGTTCCTTGTTTAATTTCGATAGGGTTGTACTCCTATAAAAGATTTTGAAGCAATTTGACGGTATTTGACTGTGGCTTCAAGAATCAGCTATCAATTCAAACAGAAGGATCGAACCAGGAGATCGTTGGGCCTGTCCACTATTTTTGGACATTACTCTACCGGCAAAAAATGGGACATACATAAGTCAGTGAATAATGTCTCTCCGCAGTAGATAGGATTTTAAAATTCCTGTTTATTGGTTTTTCCTTCTATAGGTGGCGAAGCAGACCCGTCGATATCCGGTATTAAAGATATTCCACGGTCTTTTCAAGATGCTTATTTAGACCACAAGAGGAACCTATGCCTGTTTGAAGACGTTCAGCTTGTTGCTTTTTATTAGTACAGCTCGGCTTGGGTTGGGTGATTTCTTCACTCAGCAGGGACACACTTAGGCCAGAAGAAGGTTCGTTGTGATACCATTATGGGAAATATCCGGATTATCAGCATCAGTGACCTACATGGAGACTCTCCAGATAGGAGGCAGGCAACAGGTTTCAGTGTGAACCGATGGCGAAAAACGGTTTGATTCGGTGACGTAGCCTTTTATTCTGCTTAAGCCTAGTCTAACTAGATCGTTGAGATCTATGAAAAAGTACTAAGCTAGGATTTTCCTCCTTAGAAACGAGATGCAGGACAGCCATGCATGGGCTGTCTAGCATAAAGTAAGGGGGCCAACTATCTCTCTTAGGGTTGTCCTATTGATAATGAGGATACAATCCACTTTCTCTGTCACTGCCCTGGGCTTATCCACCTTAGATTCAAATTTCTAGGGTGACACTTTTTCTGTAAATCTTAAAGAATTATTATTAGTGAAAACCATCCACATCCACAGGATGGTTTGGTGATTCACAAGATGCAAATTAGTACTAGTTTACCAATGGGAAAGGGACTTTTTCCCCTATGGGTATCACAAAGGGTCTGTACTGACCTGAGTGTGATGATTTGAATTTGTTCTAGTCGCCTACCCACATACCTAACCTAACCTATGTAAGATGTTCAAAATTGACTTATTTTTCATTCATTAAGTCCTGTATCCCCTTGTGGGTCCTAGGGACTCGACAATGGCTACGCGCCATCGTGTGCGGTTTCTGGAAATGTGTCTCAGTTCTCCCCAACTTTTTCCCAGTTGCCGTGCTTCCTTCTCAACTGTTCTGCGCCACGTACTTGACTTATGGTATCGAAAATATCCTGACGCTTTGGACAATCTGTCAAACTTCTTTGTCATTCCAAGCTTCTCGAAACAACTCGAGTATCCTTCACTTCACTCTCAGGATCGCTTGTCTGAGGATTGAATATTTAAAAAAAAAAAATTTTTTAAATAAAACACACAGTTTTTCAGGGGGCTAAGTTATAACATTTAAACATTTTTAATACACACACATATTATATATATTTTTATGTTTTCTTTTTTTTTTTGGTTTTTTGTTTTACTTTTAGTTAAAGTATGCAATTAACTTGAGATATGAATTATTATATATTTTTCGCACAATATTGTCATAATTATCTTTTTTTTATTTTTTTTTCAGTTTTCGTTTCTTTTTTAAAATCAACAAGCTTCAAGATTGAGATAGTCAATAACGGTTTAATATTATAATAATAAGTATATATGTATACGATATGATAAATATGCGTCACAAAATTTTAAGGATTACATATTGACATAGATAGTGTAACAATTCACATCTGCCGTACAAGGATGTTCAATGTGTTTCTATGCAAACTGATTGGAAATCAGCAGCAAAGCTAGATGTTTCTTGAGAATTGTTACATAAGAATATTTTGTAGCTTTTATTTTGTTTTTAATGTGACATTTATTTTAATTATTGTCAGTCACAGCGAAGATTTCAGATCTAGTTCATGGGCATTCTCTGAATAATATATATATATATGTATATATATTTTTTGTTTTGTATTATTTTTACTGTTATCGTCTCGTTAACATCTAAGAATACTTAATTAATATATGTCTTCCAAAAAAAGCCAATGTTATTACTAATGTCTTCCAACAGTATTAGATCTTAAACATATAAACTTTATTAAATTGATTATTAACTATATGTATGTATAAATATTTTTTTTTGTTTTTTATATATATATATTCTTATAGACATGCAAATACGGTAAGGTTTCATTGTTTATAAGTTTGTGCTTATGAAGATGTAAAGAAAAACATTTAAAACTGATGATATTGTTTGAAAATTGATATGCTGATTCTATCAATCAAAAACAATATAACTTTCTTTTTTTTTTTTTTTCATTTAATTCCATTCAATATTTATTTGTTTATATTTATTAAATATGATGACTGGCACGATTGTGCTTGAATTGGCAGGCACACGGTACTCTCCAGTCAGGAATGTGTAATATCAATGGACAGTAGATTTTTTTGTTACATGTATATTTGTAAATCCAATTAGGGTTAATTTATTTAGAAAAAAAAATAACCATTTCTTTCGAATTTTGATGTAATTTTGATGTTTTGACTAAATCTCAACTCGATAGCAGTGGCTCTAGTGGAGCAAAACCAAGAAACGACCTTCTCAGAGCCTCTGATACCGATGGCGAGTTTTGAGTCCGCGAAAGATACCAATTGAAGTTACAATATACACTGCGGTTGTTCAGCAGAATTTCAACTCAAGTGCCACCGGGTACCGGTCAATCGAAGTGGCTCGTGCCAGTCAACGTTTTAATAGAAAACGTTTTAAAATGTATATTTTTCTTGTTTTTTTTTTTTTGTTTATTAAGTTAAAGGTTTTGCACCAAGCCATGTAGACTTGGTGCATGGAAGCCCTTTTGTGTTTTGTTGTATTTTTTTGTTAAAATCTCATGAACCAAATAGATAAACTACCTCAAAAAAAAAAAAAATAATAACTTTTGTTACACTTGTGTTTTGCTTTAATAAGTTTTGTGTTTTTTTTTTTATACATATATATCGTCTATATATTGGTTTTTTGTTTTTTTGTTGTAACATGCTTTTCACAAATTAATTACAAATTAATTGATTCGCATAGGGATTTTATATTTTAATAATTTTCTTTGTTTGTTTGCATAAAATAAAGTGTATAACGTGATTTGTCGTTAAATTGAAAGCAATCGCATAACTGAGTGACAACAAAAAAACAAAAGAAAGGATGTTGGAAACGCTGTACTTTGCGAACGCAGTTAGAGATCTAAAAGAAAGGTGACAAATCACAATTGCACAATGACCCGCCATCGCCAGTTTTGCAAAGGGACACGCAAAGTGCATCCCAGTCTGGCGTTGTCGTTGGGGCGGTAGCAGGATTGGCAGGGGCATTGGCGCCCTTGATGTCATTGGAGGTGTCTTCGCCCTCGTCCGTCGTCCATTCTCTTAGCGGTAGGACTAAATTACAGAGACTGCAACCGGCCAGGGTTTCGAGGTTGTTAATGCAGAAGGTTTGGCATACTTGGTTGCGATCCTGTACGGAACGAGCCGTGGCGATACTCGAACACGGGCAGACACTCCCACCTGAAAAAGAAAAAATTAAACAAAAAAGTTATTTAGTGGGGCTGCATGTGATTCTTTCTTAAAACTAAAAGTGGAGGCGGGATTAAACAAATAAGGAGTGGCCAACCGAGGAGACTCAAAACTAGGTCAAGGTCGGAGAAGGTGAAACTAAATTTTTAGAACTAACCTACAATGGAAGTCAGAAACTCCAAGATACAATGGCTAAAGGTTGCAAGGTTGCAAGGTTGCAAGGTTGCAAGGTTGCAAAGGTTGTCCTAAAATTTAAAGCAGAGACACATTATGTAATCATAAACTACCACCCACTTGAGGTTAAGAATCTAAATTGAGGAGAGTCCTCGTTAGTAGACGAATCCAGATCAGAGCCAGATATTTTGTCACTATTCCTTAAAAGTGTCAGTCGCAGTTTTTTTCTATTACTATAAGTGAGACGAATTCACAGCGATTTAAATGTAGCAATCACTGTTATGGCCTGTGACCAGAAACTAAAATTTTTGTCCATGTCTACATAGAGCTACAGGAGCTACAGGATAGAAGGAAAAGAATGCCTCAGAAAAATAAGAGGGTTTACACAACATTCAAATCAAGGATTTCGCTGTATTTCGCTACAGAAACTGCAGATTGCAATGCGAAAATCAAGAATACAGTCTTTTCGAATATTGAAGGTTCTTAAGTTTTGACAATGAAAACCGTGTTTATCTGATACATCAAGCATTAATTTGAAGCTTAGGGTAGTTTTCTGGGTCACAGGATCTAGGTTTTTACTTTAAGTATGTTTGCTGCTGCTGCTTACAATGGTCCTAATCATATATTCTACTGCGTGTACTTATGAGGACACATATGTAGATCTAAGGCGTCTCTTTATCAAGGTTTTCGATAAACCGAATAGAGGACAATAACTACTATCTATTTCACGTCGAACCTTCACTTTTGAAGAAAAACTTGCAATAGTTTCTATAAAGGTGTCTGACTTCTACTTCTAGCTACGCACATCGTGAAAATCCCATCTCTTAGCAGGATATTCTATCTCTGCGTATCCTAAGCACAGACGAACTCGGTGCGAGTTTTTTAAACTGACAATATTTCAGTCCGAAAACCCAGCTACGCATATCATTAAAATCCGGTCTTAAAAAATGTGCCATTTAAGTACATCAGTCATATGAGCCAAATGAGCCAAAAAAAAGCTAGATGGCAGGAGAAGCTACACTAAATGTAAACCAAAATATTTTTTATTCATAAATCTGTTTAACATACCCAGTTTCAATGTGCAAAGATCATCACAAATGACGTCCTTATTGGGACTGAGTAGGATTTCTGCGTTCGATTTTCTGACACTCTCCGGTACTGTAACTGAATTACAGTAGGGGGCACATGCGTCGCCCCCTAGGGCAGCCCTGTAAAGAAAAACAAAAACTATATGAGTACACGTAAATAAATAAATAAATTTGTAAGATTTTGTTTAAGGACTCATGATAAATCCCTGCGATATTTTCCCGACAGAAAACGGATTTTCCTTTAAATTTTCAAGACCAATCTCTGTAACAGGATCTGAACTACGACCTTAAATAAGTTCTCCTTTTTTTCAATTTTCCGAAAAGCCTTTTTAAACCAATCTCTTAAGTTCCTTCTGACATAAATAACACCAGTAAGTTGGAATTACTGCAGCAGATGCACAGGAAGCAGAAAAAATCTTCCGGTGTGTGTTCAAATTTATGTGCTTCCTTGCATGCAAGTGTCGCATGTACACGTAGGTACAGTACGTATGAGTAAATGTACTATGAAAAAAAAATACCTATAATGTGAAGATTTTTACATTAAAATGTCCTTGCAATCATTGATTTATTGGAGGTTGAATTACGACAAAAAAAACATGCTGTCACGACCATACGAGTATATCGTCCTGCCGTATCTTTTGCCCACCTTAACACTGTATCTACATGTGAACATATGTAGTAACCTATACACGTACATACGTTATGAAACGATGAACATGAGAATAGTTTGAATATTTAATGGTATTTCAGTGTAAGTGAAAACTATGATAATTGTCCAACGAACACAAAGTTGTTTTGCATGTCATTACGTCTGCATTTACATTTAGCGAAAACAAAAAATAAAAAAAGTAAAATGTGGAGAAATTGAAAAATATTTTTTTTACAAAATGGAACATTGTATTGGAACGATATACACAGAAAAAATCATCTCCGTTGTCAAAGATGGCAGTCGTTGGTTAAAGGCTCTAAAATAAACTTTGATGACATGTTTCTAAATTTGTATGAACCCATTTAGACAGTTCTAACCTATCGTATAGTATCTGGTAATCTAATCTGATATAAATATATCTAATCTGTATACAAATTATTTTTAAACAATTTCCTTGGGATTTGTCATGCGAAGCAAATAAATAATAAAAATGACAAGTAACGAACAACGAATACATTTTTAAAGTTTAGCTTCGTGCTTTAAATTTTTATTTTCTTTCTTACTTTTAGTAATTAATTTATCTATATGTTTAATTAATATTGAAGGGCCTATTCATGTTTAGTACAATGAAACTATTCGACCAAAATCATGAACAAAAAATTGTAAATGATAGTTCAGAACAGAAGTGATCTGAATAAGATTTTTAGAAAATCTGAACTGTGCCACTTTTTGAACTCAATAATCAGAAAATGTTACTTGAAGAACTTCTGTTCTTACGTAAATAAATTTAGATTGAGATTTTTTTCTGCAAAGTGTCCAATAGTTCTGTTGACAGTAAGAGTCTAAGAACTCATTAGTATCACAATAAATTGTTTGAGTTTTACAATTCACATAAAAGAAATCACTTCAAAATTGCATCGACCTTGTTACTCTTTTAATCATATTCTTCAAATTACTTAAAGAATCAGACAACTATGTTGGTTTTCTTAATACAAAATATTTTACAACTTTTTGAAAGAATCATTCTCTACAACGTGTAGTTGCTTAGTTAAGTGTATTTTAGAGGTAAATTATTTGGAAAGTCTTAGCAATTAGATTACATGTCAAAATTTCATCAAACGTACTTTAATTAGATACACATTTTCCAGGAAAAAGTATTGCAAAAATTCGATTAAAAGTCATTTTTTCTTTCATTGAAATTCGAAAAGTAGGGTTTAATATTCACAAAATTAAAACTCGAGAATTATTGATGGGACAGAGATTGCTGAATCGGAATTCGATCTAACTATCATCAAAAGGACTTTCTGCTTAACTGAATGGATATTCAAACAGCGTGCTTTGTAGGATCTCAATTTTTTTCTAAATTAGCTAGACATAACCATTCAACGACAAAAATGCCAGTAGATTCGTTACTGACTTGGAGAGGTGCAATCAGATGAGATGGCTGAGGCAGAACATCCAAGAAGGATCAAAGGTCTCTCTCTCAAGGTAGCTCTCGAAAATCAAAAATTATACACGAATTTTAAATGCGATTTTAAAACAGAGAACCAGAAAAACTTTTTAAAGTATATTTCATGCCACATCCGAGAAGGGACTTAGTAAAATAGACTGCGAAATGTCTTCATAGCATTGGAACTTCTTCATCTTAAGGCTAACTAGAGATGACCCTACAAAAAACCAGCTATACACTTTGAGCTAAAATTCTTATATGTTTTCCAGTTAAATTTTGTTAAATACGATTAAGTTCAAGGAAAAATATCTGAAGAAGGGAAGGAAACAATTAAATTTTATCAATTATTTCCGACAAATTCTTGTTCAAATTGTAAAAAGTCAACTAGGCCTTCAGACATTTCGATCACTTTATTTGTGAAAATTTGCTAAAAATGCCAAATATTATATCAGATGACAATACATCTGTCGTATCTGTTTCGAAAGATTTTTTTAAAAACACATAAGAAGAAGTGTTCATAGCCAAAATAGTCCAAACTCGATGTCCAAATGAATTTGTAATCCAAGGGCTATGTGGCTTTTCCATTTTTCCGAAATTAAAAGTAATTCTCTAATCTTAAAATATCTTAACATTTGGCATGAATTTGCAAAAGACATGACTTTGCAAAAATAATCTTTTTCACTCAAAAAAGTAATAAGCCATGAACATGGAATAGAGGCGATAGAACAGATCTAAAATGTTTATCTTAAAATTAGTACTTCATATCTGAAGTCGTTAAAACTTTAATCGGATTAGTATATCTCCCTCTGACTTTTGAAATATGAATCATAAATACTAATAAAATTTGAACAAAATATTCAAAATCTTTTAGAAATATATCAGAAAATGTTCAAGTCAATGTTTAGTTTTTATTAAAAGAGATAGTTCTACCTATAGTACCCACGTGTTCTTAAAAAAAATCAAAATTTTAGAAAAACACAGTACAAAATTGTAATCATGTTTCAAACTATAAGTTTGGATATTTTCGTAATATGCAAGATTGACGATCTGCTAATTTCTCACTTTTTACGAAATTTGATAGAATATTAGATTTTAGATGGATTATAGTAAAATATCCTTTTAAAAACGTATATCGTTGGTGTGTGGAGGATATTTGATAACTCTAGAGAAAATATAACTTTAGTGTTACTAACATACAAATTTTAAAAATCCGGTCATTACATGTAAAGTTAAGTAAAAGTGATACAAGATTCTAAATAAGTTATGTTTGTATTTATGAAAATTGTTTTCTTATTGCGTTTTAAAAATGTTTAAAAGGTTTTTACTTAAAGTATTATTATTACCAGATTTCTTACAAAGTTTGAAGTTAGGGTCAGAGTGTGACAATTTGTACAAAATTTTTAACATTTTTGTAAGGTTTTTCAAAAACCGAAGTGCATTCCACAATATATTTTCAAGTATGATAGTAAAAATTAGAAGAACAACATAATTTTTGAGCTCAAATAACTCTTGCAAATCGTTTTTGTTTTATTAATAATTGAAGTTGAAGTAATCTCAAAACTAGGCCAACATTTTGAAACCGCTTTTGACCTAATGAAAAATATTGGCCTAATTTCTAGCAACATGAAACTGAAATCAGTCAACTTTGTTGCATGATAATCGAAATGTTACAGTCTTGTCTTGAATGTAAATTGTACAAGTTGTACTTGTAAATACTTGCGTAACTTGAATAATTTGTTAAAAATAAAGTTTTGTGTATAACTTTGATTTAAAAAACCACATAATATTATTAAAACAAATAATTTCAAAAACAGTACCAAAATAATCAACAAAAACGAAATACTTGTACTTTTTCATTTCATTGTTCTAAGTTATTGTAATTTGAATATCAGCCAAAACAAAATGGTTTTCAAGGTTGTATAGTTTTCAGTAGTAGACCAAACATACTCCAACACTAAGAAACCTATTTTATTTATTACTCCAAAGGTGTATATCCTATCTGTGTGGTAAAATCAATTCTATGAATATTTGTCAGGCTTATAAAGGCGGTGCGGACATTTTTCTTTTTTTTGTATTTTATATATAGAATAAGGCAGAGAGACAACAACGAAGTTAAGGTGAACTTAAAAGGGAGTACACACAATACATAGAGAAGGATAATGATTAAGAGTCCTTAGATTTTCACGTGTATTGGAAAAGATGGCGGGTGAACATTTTCCAGTTGGCGGTATAAATTTTCAATCTTTATTGTATCTTGCACATATTATTTGGTTTTTCGGATTTTCTCTAAAAAACGTTCACTAAAATCACAATTGGATTGAGAACACTTTTAAAATTTGGAAACATCCATTGGTCTTGGAAAAAAAAAGATTCACAAGTCCTCACAAAAATATCACAAAGTGTAGGAAATTTATTTCATTTTCGTTTTATAAAAAAAAAAAAAAAAAAGAATTCCACAACACACAGAATATTATTATTTATTCTTGTGGCACTCACCCGCAGAGCTGTACGCACACCAAACTCCAATCCTGAACTACACTGACTGGACCATGTTCAACAGCTAATGAAGGAAAATCTCGAGTAACTCTCACTCCCGGTTGTCCTTGCGAATCTTTCAAGTGCGCATCTGCGGCAAATGTATCCAACAGTGACGTCACATCCCGCTGGTGTCCTGGGGATACGATTTCACCCACTGCGCAACGCCATACACCAGCGACCAATAGCAAAACGATAACCACCACTTCCATGATATCCTGTAAATAGATAGTGGGTGGTACATGGCATGTGATTTGTATAAAATGGCATTTAACGAAGGGCGTGCTGCTAAGGAAATGTACAATTTCCTTTTGGGCGGGTAGGTGCAAACAAAACAACAAACCCCCCCCCCCAAAAAAAAAGGATGTGAAAGGTGTGTGTGGGTAGGCGCTCACCAATATCAATACGTTCACCATGTAGGGAAAAACAGCGAAAAAAAAAACACAGAAAGAATCGTACAAGGCTTAAATAGCAAACAATAATCTCAAATGCGTCATAATCCGATTAAATCCCTTCTGGTTAAATAACTCTTGACAACATGCACAACAATGTGCTTCGAACTGAAAACAAAATTTTAGTATCGCCCTAAAAACATCAACAACAGTATCAGTTCATTATTTCATGTTGATCAATGATTTCATTTTCATTCCCTCCGAATTGCGTACCCCAATTAATGCTTAATGAGGATGAAGGAGGACGATGCCTCCTGCCCGGATGCTATTGTATCTATCCTGCTATCCTTCGCCCATGGTGCGCCTGCAAAATTGATATAACACCAAGAATTCGAACATTGTGCATTCGAAATTGTGTAATTTATAATTTTCAATTAATCACCGTTAAACAGGGACGCGAAACTAGCTTTTATTTAAATATTAACACACAAACGATGTTGTAGTCTAGTTTTCTGGTAGCCATGTACGAGTATGTATGAATTGAAGAGATAATTTTTCATGGTAGGGGTGGTGGTGGTCAAAAGCAGGTGGAGTGCGGTTCGAAATGCGGGCGTAATAAAATATTAGATTAACGGATGCGGATACGAATGCAAATGCGAAATGCGAAATGTAAATAGACAATAGCGAGCGATAAGTTTCACAAACAAATTCTGATGCTACAGGCAGAAAAAAAGAGGGCAAATCCTTTAATCTTTTTCGCCGTTTAAAAGTGCACTTTAATCAACAATTAAGGTACTTGTCAACAGCACAGTTTAAACAAAGCTTAGATATGTTTGTTCAGATGGAAGGATGACAGGATGAATGCAATACGCCTGTTGATAACTTGATAAGATGATCCGTGACGGTATTCACGTCATCACGGCTTAGTTAGCTTTTGGTTAGGAATATCTCTTATAAAATGGTTATAGCTGTGTACATACATCGAAGGTCGACTATAGGTACTCCTGCAATAAGTTTCTATAAACAATCCAATGGGATACAATGCAGTATAATTTAGGGATGAATGCCACTGGGTCATATCCGATAATGTCCTTCAAGATTGATATCGCGAAACCCATTTTCTTCAAGTCAAAGTATTAAGATTGTTTTTTTTTTTTTAAGAACAATATGCCTTCTATAAGCCTCCTGTTGTAAAAAATTCAAAGATTTGGTACGATTAGTCCCTACAGGATCCAAGGTTGCGTACATTGTATTTCTCATAAAAATGGAATGGGACCTACTGTCTGAGGAGACATTTTTTCTTGGAAACTTCCTTCCTGATGTAGTTAGAGATTATTCGAGAGAGATAGATGTAGGTGGTTACGAAACTCAAAAATAATGCCAACTAATCCTCTAATCGACGAATTGGTTGAATTGTACAACATTTGTCAGTCAAACAGTTTTGATGAAATGGAGAATCTAAAGTGCATCCACTGATGATAGATTTACTTCTGAAAGAAAATGGGTTCATATCATAGGTAGTGGCTTCTCTTGTTAAAAAGTGGTTAGGATTCCATAGGAAAATGATTGAGTATCTCTTCTAGACCTACATATGTAGAATCTTTAGACTCCATCGATTCCTATCTTCAGTTTTATAAAAAGGTCATCAAGTTAACATGATTGACACTTCTATGTCAATACTCGTACACTCTTAACAAAAATAACCCCAGAATTTTAGACTCATACCAGAACATGTAATATCTGATCTACTAAACACAATCTGGTGTATGAAATGGTAAAATATATGTATAAACTACAAACTTAAAACTCATTGTCTATCAAGACGCTTCGAGTGGAAATAATGCGATCTAAGCTAAGCTAGTTAAGTAGAATTTTAGTTAGTTGAACGTACTGGAATTTTGTTTTAGTATTCGGTATATATTTTCTGATCGTGTTGTCATTATTTCAAAAATCTTTAAATCGACAGAAAACTGATTTTGAAAAGACCTTCAGAGGTAAGATTGTGAGAATTGGAGCACGTCGTGGTATTCAGAAAAACGTTAGTACGTACCGCATTATAATTTCAAATATCATACAGATCATCATGTCTTGTAGATCATAATTTCCCACAACTTTAGGTATAAGGTATGAATGCAATCCTGAACTGAAATCAATTTTTATTCACAACGCCATCTGTGAATCGAACTTCTTCATCTCGGGAGCTGTACTCATTAACATGGCGACAATGTAGTTTTGGTACAAGGTTACCAAGATCTTTCTGTGAACGCTTAAGCCGACGATGTTTTGGAATCATTGAGTCGATCGGACCAGTTATGATGAGTTGAGGCTATGTATAGGAGTGATTCCGCGGGATCAAGATCCAGAAATCATTCAGTAGTTCATCAACAACTCTAGAAGATCTTGCGAAAAACATTTATTTTTCAAGAGCGATGGTTCAAAACCAAATTTTTTGATCAAAAAACCAAAAATATTAATATTTGATGCAACAGGTCCGAATGAGATCCAGGGCCCAACTGCAATTCGTGATGTAAGTGTTCTATTGTCTGAGAAGGGAACCTCAAATCTCGCTCATAAGTGCCTGGCACTAACCACTGCCGGCTTGCTCAGGCAAACGCATTTAGACAAAGCAGACGGTTTGCGATCCCACATGAGGAAAAAACTACTTCACCAGAATTATGTAAAAACACATGAAGAAGAAATGCTACAGATCGCGATGCTATAGACCGAGTCTATCGGAGTCACTTTGATTTTCCAAGAATAATCCAATGAGGTTAATGTTTCTTCCATTGTACCGTCTATTTCTGCAAGACAATGCACTAAAAGAAACCCAATTGAATATCTCAAAATTTCCTTGTCAACAGAAATGACTCTTCCCGTATCCTTAAGGTCTATGACATCTTGACTCCAATTGTGTATAATTTTTCCAAGTACCTCTGCTAGGATTTCTGGTTTCGACTTTGAATTAGGTTGACCCACATAAGCACAATTCATTTCTAAGGGTTAGTGCTAATTTCCTTGCCATTTTCTTCACTCAAACTGCAGACGTGGTTCCTACAGCACTTGATATGTAGATACGAAATAAACTTTGTACTTGCTCGCATCTGACTGAGCTTGATGAACACCTTTACAAAGTCTCCTTATAATTTTTTCTCTAGTTTAGATCATAGACTATAGGGATTAAATGAGGTTCAATTTGCAACTAAAGTGGCATAGTGCCTACTAGCATATAGTAATGTCCTCAGGATCGAATACAGGGTGGACCTGTGTTATTTATTTTAATGATCATGGGCAACCATATTTCTCTTACGATGAAATAGGTTGCAAAATATTTCAAAAGTCAGGGGACTAAACAATTACTTGCCGCAACAGGTCGATGGGATCCAAGGCCTAGCTTCTCACAACCATTCGTGTTGTGCGTGTTATATTCTTTACACGAATGGAAGGGGCCTACTGTTTAATGCCGTGTCCGAAGGGCAATTTGTTATTTCAGAAGCTTTCTCAGCACAGTTGTACTCTCGGATGTTTGTCAGATGCTCACGAGAGGTGGGGCGTGAAAAACGTATAGGTGTTCCCCGAATGGGATTCGAACTTCGAAGCCCTTGCTCCATAGTACAAAGCACTAACCACTGAGCCACGACGCCCACCCAGCCAGGGGAATGGTCCATCGTTTTTGAAGTACGAAACTATCCACTAGAAAAGAACTTCCAAGACACTTCCAAGAAAATATCCAAGTAATCAATGCATGTAGGTGACCAGACATAAAAACACATAAAAGAGAAAAGATCCTACTGAAACACGACCTTGAGTTTCATAGTGCTCCATGGAGAACCAAGTAATAAGTGTAAGATTAATCGGAACAACGAACTAATACGACTTTCCTTCAACACAAGTCACTTCATCAAGGATATCCACTGCCATCTGGATGACCAGATTATCCTTCATGTCTCAAAGTGATGTGATTTCTTGAAATTCTTAATGAACTTTTCGTACTGCACTTGGTTTTGGTCATAAGAATTTCTTCGATCCACGACCGTATTTGTATTTTTGAAATCTATCAACAGCATTTTTCAAACTACACGAAAATATGGGATCAGTTGTAAGTAGAAGCGTCAATCACAAACAGTTAAATGTTCAGAACTCCGTGCTCATAGTTATTCCACAGTTATTCCACAACGAAATACCCGTTTTGACTGATTTCAAATTTCACCAACTACCACTTTTTAAACAACCCAATACTGTGACTAACCATTTTTCAGACACCGATAAGAGTGTTCAACTTTAGTAAAATCCAAATATTTGCAAAAAATTATCTCCCATATAATGTGAATTTGTTAAAACACTAACACTAATTTTAGCCTGGTTCTCTTTGCGGCTTAAAAGCGTCCGCTCTACGGATAACAATATGTTTCAATCAAAATGAACATTATTTCAAATCACAATATATTTATCGAGGACCCCGGCTATTACCACCTGTCATACTACCTGTGCTAACTGATAAAGATCCAGTGTTACACTTAAACCACTCTATGGTCGATAATATTTTCGATAACAGAAGCATTATTAAAGGCAGCAAGGTGAAAGGTTTATAACAAAAAAAAAAAAAAAGTACCCGTAAATATTTTCCCTCCTAATTGGACACCCGAGCTTTGTTATCGTTGACATTTTATTATATTTATACGATTAGAACAATTATGATATTTATAGCGATTTCCTTTTTCTTTAAGTGGATGTCATTATGATTTGACATACGTATCGCCGAAGGACGAGTGCAATAAGACGCAAAAGACGTTTGTATTGGAAGATAAGATTGTTCCATGGGCTTTCCCAAAACACCCCTACTTGGTGTACTTAATAAGGGAGATTAGAAGTTTGAACTTTTCTGCTTATAACAAGGTTTTTGAATTATCATTTCTGATGATTCAACTTTTTTAAAACATTTTCTCTGAGGCCTGTCTATTGGATTTTATAGGAGGAACTTTGTGAGGAATCTTCAAATTACTGCCGATTTTTTATCAGTTGATTACTTTCAAAATTTGATTTAAGAAATATGTATTCCATACATTCCAACCCAGAGTAAAAGCAAAGCAGCATCAAAACTCCAAAGAAGCTCTCTCAGTCTTGAGCTACTTTGACGAAGATGCACATCGAAATATTTTACCAATTTCTTTGCAGACAGACAGTGATTAACCCTCCTTTTACTGTTTCCTGAGACCAGACTGGCTTAGTGTGGATTCTCAGTCAAGGCGTTCCTGGAGCTTGAAGAAATGCCGACTCTAAGAACTTAGGTGGCACTACAGTTCGGTGTGAACTTGTGCCTCAACCAACTAGCCTCTTTAGTCCTTAGCCAATTGCCGCCAGTTCCGCACTCCAAGTCGGTTAAGGTTCCCTTCTACTTCTACGTGCCACCTAAGGTGAGGTCTTCCTCTACAGAATTGTCCCTCCGGGTTTGATTCGAAGACTCTGTGGCCCAGAGCACTGGTGTCCATTCGCCCTACATGTCCTAGCAATCTCAAACGATTGATTCGCATTTTTCTTGACTTGACGGGACCAAACATTTTACAAAGAATCTTTCTCCCGAAGGGACTGCGTATCTCTTCATCCGTTTTGGACAGAGTCCACGCTTCAGCGCCATTAAGCAGGACTGGGATGATCAAGGTCTTATAAAGAGTCTCCTTGGTTCTTCGGGATATGGCTCTACTACTCAATTCTCAGTCCAATGAAACATCGATTGGCAAGAATTATTCTTCGTTTTATTTCTGCTGAGGTGTTGTTTTCGGATGTTATAGCAGATCTGAGGTAGATAAAGTCACATACTGCCACAAAGTTACCGACAGGTTGGTGCAAAACTTCACTGCCCTTGATACCTGCTTACATGACCGGGTAATCAGTTGGCTTTGTTAAATCCAGTAAGTTTCTTTGAGGAGTTGAAATACTTTCATGGAATAAAACGAGGTACTAAGAACTATTAGAAGAGATATATCTATTGACATAAGATGTTCGTCTTGTGATGGGTCATAGAGTTGTTGGCCAGTTCATAGGCATACTTTTAAAAGAAACTTTACTCAAAAGTGTTAAATCTTCTTGATAAGAGTAGATTGCAGAAAATTAAGAATACCTCATGGTCCTTTGTGATCAGTCTTCTGTAATGTATGGGTAAACTATAGAGTTTGTAGATCCCTTCCTAAATATGAATAGAATATCAAAATGAGCTCAAATTCCGAGTGAAAAGTTTTCATCCAAATTTCTGATTCTACCGATTAAATAAAGTCAAATGCATATGAGTACGCTTTCTGTTCAGGTCCCTTGGAGTTCATACATATGCACCCAGTTCAGGTTTCTCAACCCAGTTCTGTTCATCGATTTAGAACTATCTACGCCTTAATTCAGTGCTTAGCGAGTATTCAAAAGTATAACAAGCTTCCCCTCGCCAAAGGGATTAAATAATCGGTCCGCAATCTTCATTCACTGTGATGGTTGCTCCAGGTTCTTCATTATCCTAATTTGCTCTACTCTTTCGTTCTAGGAAACCATTCAACATCCGTGCATCCACTCAATTCTATTAAACCGACACCAAACAGTCTTTACTTTTTACTACCGGCTCTTAATTTCCTGAGTTTTATTTTGATGACCATCGCTGTAATTTGAAAGGACACTGTTTCACAGGGATATACTTATCCTTAAGATAAATACAGAATAGCTACTCTAGGATTGTATTTTTAGGGTTTTCTGTACAAGGTGGTACGGTGTTCAGTTTGGCAATGTTCTTTTCATTGAAATAAACTTGTTCTAGTTACCATGGCACTTTAGGACTAACATATGCACCACAATCGTTACGTGGGGAATGGGTACCAGAGAAACTATGAAGGAGAGCTAGCCATCTAGCCATGGAGGGATTGCCATAACCAGACTAAGTTTCTCAAACTCACAAATTTACGATGAGCATAATGATGCCATCGCCAAAAGCATGCCAGCAATCAGGACTGGATTCTATGAATAAGTCTTGCAAACTAAGTCTGTGGCTTACAACGGATGTAGCAAGCATATGATCGTACTTGTACCCTATAGCTCTATTCTTCCATATAACGACACTAAATCATAGTAATGGTAATCCTAAAAAAGCTTAAAAACCCAGGGATGTCATCATAAGATTATGTCAAGATTGGCTCTCCAAGGTATCGGTCTTGTAGCGAACTTCTTATAGACATAGATCCACCAAAAGTTTGAAAGTATCGGGATGAGTCCACATTGATTTGAGCGTGATTCTCTAAATTTTAAGTTCGACTTCTGCTATGATTTTGAAGGCATGTACATGTGGATTACTTTATTTGTGAATTCTGTGATATTTTTACCATTTTGTCTTTCTGTTTGTAAGCGTGATGACGTTTAAACCCCACTTTTACGTCTCCATAACACAATGTTGCTAGGTCTGAATCTATGGCTTACTATTATCAGAATAGCCCAGGATGTGTAAATGTCACTTGAATAAAGTGCATCATTTCTGTTCACCACTACTGTATACCTCAGAATTTTCTCACACGCTACTTACGTTTCGATTATGTGTCCACCTCTCACCCAAAGTGAAAGAGTAATCTTCGCTTAAGAAAACATGTTGGACTGACACGAAAATCACGCTCTTCTTCCAGCTATATTCTCAATTATACCCTTCAATAGAGCTTCAACATGTTTCACATGTAAAAATGGCAAAAAAAATCAAAAAAAAAACCCTGTCAACCGATTTTATCGACAGTCAAATATTTTTTTACCAATGACATGTACGTGCATACTCGTATATGAATGTGATTTTTATCTAAAAAGCCAAACTGTCAAATTTAACACATAACGAAGTGCGGAAAAAAATATGCCAAAAGTCAAGTTGTCATGTCAGTCGCTTGTATGGTGACTGTGTGTGGAATTCCAAGACATGTCAAAGAATAGAAACTGATTAGGCTTTTGTGATTATCCATTGCTTGTCATACCTTTCCACTGTAGTAGCACTGCTTGCCTATTCATAGAATTTTCTGCTGACTAAGAACATTCCATACCCTAACACACGACATACTTCAAATACTTTTCCACCTAAATTCTTTCTGGCATTTTTTAAACTCGTTTTTTTTTCCTGTTCTTTTGGTACGTTCTTCTAGATTTGAGATTGTGGTTTATTTAAAAATGTTTATTAAGTCGTGTAAATATGTTTTTTTCCTCTCATATGTAAACAGGAGTTCAAAGAGCAAAAGAAATGCATTATAGTATCTATATACCGTGAAATGGCGCCGTATTCTCATACCCATACCCTTCAAGTATACAATACGCACGCTAACTTCATTTTGCCTTAGGATAACTTTTATTTCATTAACCTTATTCTGTAAAGCGTACCTAGTACCTAGTAGCAGCCAGCACACAAATCAAATTAAGCTCCGCCTTCGGTTCGGTTCGACGGGGAGGGGGGGTTTAATATGGCTGACTGTACTTAAATGTCATCCATGACGTCATTCATCCCCGAAAAATAACATAGAAAAAAGGAAGGCATTCTTTCTCTCTGTGTTTGTGTGTGTGTTTGTTTGTATGTAGTATATCTTTAAGGACACTTTTACGAGGGTGTCATCCGCCCCCAACATAAGAGAATATATCCTCCACCAAAAATGCTTGGACTGGCATTCCAGCAAATGTACTCTTGCATAGCTCCGCAGGTCGTCAGACAGTGAAGCTGCTTTCTGTTCAATTCTGTTCTGTCCGTCCTGACATAACAAGACAAACCAGTGTTAAAGTTGTGAAAATTATTCAAAAAAAAAAAACATAAAACCAAAAGAAATTCATTCAAGTGCTAGAGAAAAGAGTTAGTTGGAGCTGTTAAATAAAATAAAGCAAAAGTGAGATTGAAACAAAATTTAAGAACACGCTATAGAGAAAAAGCTATCGATACATATATTTTTCTTTTGTATATTCCCCACATTAAGGTCACGCATTCCATCAGAGACAGACACTCGTGGTGGTTTTCTTTGCATAAAAACACATAAATCTAGCCATTTTGCTTCTGTGCTTAGTTGTAAATTAAATCGATTTCACTCGTCTATATAATTTATTTTTAGTGTAAAAGCGACATTTTAATTTGCTTATTTGATTTTAGTAAATTCCACCGCGAGAGGGGGTGTGAATTTTTGAACATTTTTTTTTAAACCACCCCACATTTTTTTGAAAAACAGTCAAACTGATTTTCTTAAAGCAATACATCGAAGATCTCCGCAAGATTATTGGTAAGATTTCTTAAAAAAAACAAACAAAAAACAAAAAAATTTTCTATATAATTGTATGTACACCCTTTTAAATGTAAAAAAAAATAAAAGTAAATTGCTTGTGACGCCATTTTTACGTGTTACGTGAATTAATTGGCAACGCTTCGAGTATTCCGTTTTTCACTATATACAGGCAGGAAAAATAGAAACTTGTATTTAGTGTGAGAATGCGCACTCTGAATTTTCAAAGCGGACACTACTGAGACAGAGAACAGGGCATGATCATAACCTTCAGGTGCCCTTGCGCCAGGAAGTGGGTCATGATGTATACCTCAAAATCACACCAAGCGCATGCATTTATTTGGTTATCCTGAACAATAGAAAATTCAGTCGAACTCACACATCAGTTTGTAATAACCAGTTTTGAACGTCAGCACGTTGGTCCAGTAAAAATTTTGATTTTTTGTTTAAAAAAATAATATTCAATGGCGTTTCACACATTTTCATTGCACTTGCTTCCAATTCGAACATCCCTCTTAATTTTATTCATTCATTGTAGTGTTTCGTAAATATTTGACAGAGTTTTACAGATTTTTTATTTTGTACATTTCAGAGGAGAAAATGTCGCTCAATCCGAACAACTATAAACTGTCTGACAGGACTGGGAGGCTTACGGCCTACGGTAAGTTTTCAAACACTTTATTACGTAACTAGTCTGTCTGTCTGTCTGTCTGTTTCATTCAAATATTCGAAAACTCTGTTCCCATTACATAAACAAAATATCGATCATACATACATGCATATATCGTAGCAAGTTCGAAAATTCGAATATCAAGAGTAATTTTCTTCAACACCCGTCTGACATTTTGTCGGTATCTACTGTATACATTTTGGGAATGTAATAGATTTCCGCTGTGTGCTGCGCAGAATTGTTTTTAAAGATGGCGTCGTGCTGAAATGCACTGACTTGGTAGGGGCTGCTGTGTAGAGCGCAAAATAAAGGTTTTTTTTCATGTACATGTGTACATTCACTCGGTTTTATGTGAATTTTCCATCCCATCCATGCCATCCATGAAAAAGTAAACAAACTGAGGGGATAAATAGCTAAGTGCAGTTTTATGCTCCATATTTGTAAACTATATGTACCTACATATGTACGTATCTATGAGCGTAGGTAGCCTTCGTTAAATGTTAACTCAATGACGTCAGAAATGGACGCCATTTTTTCAGTATGTACATACATATGTACTTACATACATACATAAAGAAGAAAACCTACCGAAAGAGGAGAAATGAATACATAGTCTACATACTCGTAGGGAGGGTAAAACAACCTCCCATTACTTTTCTCTTCTATTTACTAGTAACTAGAGAACATGATTTTTTTCACTGTGTTTACTGTGAAGTTAGTATAGGTACATAGTTATTGATTAAGCATTTGAATTTTTTGTGATAATCTGAATAGATTTTCACTTATGTAACTTACATATCGGTACAGATGACGCAGAACAGAAACAAAGCTACTGCGTATCAGTTTTATTAGAGAATTTGATGAACCAATTACTCTGGAAATTTTATCAAAGACTTAGCAACGCTGAACATTTATAAATTTATTCGAGTCAAGACCGCATTGATGATTCTGAAAGTCTGAAGGTACTTGGAACCAATCGCTACATTATTTCGTCTATTCTGTAGCTCTTTAAGGGATACGTTTCACACTTTTGGGGGTCCCAAAACTCCACGAGTATTCTTGCAACCCTCTCCATTGTATATCGACCATAGATCGAAAGAAGTCGTAGACATTTAACCTGTTAAGTTCAAAAGCCCATTTGAAACATTAATGCATAAACTAGCTTAGCTGGTGCCTCGAAATGCAGATTGGGAACAAAAAATTTTTCAACCTGAAAATGTATGAAAAAAAAGGCTATGTATAGCCCACAGAACCAGATACCCACCATCTCGCCATATTCTCCAATTTCACATCTCGAGCCAGCTCATCTGTTTCTGTACATTTAAAGCATAAACTAGCTCAGCTGGTGCCTCGCAATGCAGATCGGGAACAAAAAATTTTTCAACCTGAAAATGTATGAAAAAAAAGGCTATGTATAGCCCACAGAACCAGATACCCACCATCTCGCCATATTCTCCAATTTCACATCTCGAGCCAGCTCATCTGTTTCTGTACATTTAAAGCATAAACTAGCTCAGCTGGTGCCTCGCAATGCAGATCGGGAACAAAAAATTTTTCAACCTGAAAATGTATGAAAAAAAAGGCTATGTATAGCCCACAGAACCAGATACCCACCATTTCGCCATATTCTCCAATTACACATCTCGAGCCAGCTCTTCTGTTTCTGTACATTTAAAGCATAAACTAGCTTAGCTGGTGCCTCGAAATGCAGATTGGGAACAGACAATTTTTCATCCTGAAAATGTATGAAAAAAAAGGCTATGTATAGCCCACAGAACCAGATACCCACCATTTCGCCATATTCTCCAATCACACATCTCGAGCCAGCTCTTCTGTTTCTGTGCATTTAAAGCATAAACTAGCTTAGCTGGTGCCTCGAAATGCAGATTGGGAACAAAAATTTTTTCAACCTGAAAATGTATGAAAAAAAAGGCTATGTGTAGCCCACAGAACCAGATACCCACCATTTCGCCATATTCTCCAATTTCACATCTCGAGCCAGCTCTTCTGTTTCTGTGCATTTAAAGCATAAACTAGCTTAGCTAGTGCCTCGAAATGCAGATTGGGAACAGAAAATTTTTCAACCTGAAAATGTATGAAAAAAAAGGCAATGTATAGCCCACAGAACCAGATACCCACCATCTCGCCATATTCTCCAATCACACATCTCGAGCCAGCTCTTCTGTTTCTCTGCATTTAAAGCATAAACTAGCTTAGCTGGTGCCTCGAAATGCAGATTGGGAACAAAAAATTTTTCAACCTGAAAATGTATGAAAAAAATGGCAATGTATAGCCCACAGAACCAGATACCCACCATCTCGCCATATTCTCCAATCATACATCTCGAGCCAGCTCTTCTGTTTCTGTGCATTTAAAGCATAAACTAGCTTAGCTGGTGCCTCGAAATGCAGATTGGGAACAAAAAATTTTTCAACCTGAAAATGTATGAAAAAAATGGCAATGTATAGCCCACAGAACCAGATACCCACCATCTCGCCATATTCTCCAATCATACATCTCGAGCCAGCTCTTCTGTTTCTGTGCATTTAAAGCATAAACTAGCTTAGCTAGTGCATCGAAATGCAGATTGGGAACAGAAATTTTTCAACCTGAAAATGTATGAAAAAAAAGGCTATGTATAGCTCACAGAACCAGATACCCACCATTTCGCCATATTCTCCAATCACAAATCTCGAGCCAGCTCTTCTGTTTCTGTGCATTTAAAGCATAAACTAGCTTAGCTAGTGCCTCGAAATGCAGATTGGGAACAGAAAATTTTTCAACCTGAAAATGTATGAAAAAAATGGCAATGTATAGCCCACAGAACCAGATACCCACCATCTCGCCATATTCTCCAATCACAAATCTCGAGCCAGCTCTTCTGTTTCTGTGCATTTAAAGCATAAACTAGCTTAGCTAGTGCCTCGAAATGCAGATTGGGAACAGAAAATTTTTCAACCTGAAAATGTATGAAAAAAAAGGCAATGTATAGCCCACAGAACCAGATACCCACCATCTCGCCATATTCTCCAATCACACATCTCGAGCCAGCTCTTCTGTTTCTGTGCATTTAAAGCATAAACTAGCTTAGCTGGTGCCTCGAAATGCAGATTGGGAACAAAAAATTTTTCAACCTGAAAATGTATGAAAAAAATGGCAATGTATAGCCCACAGAACCAGATACCCACCATCTCGCCATATTCTCCAATCACAAATCTCGAGCCAGCTCTTCTGTTTCTGTGCATTTAAAGCATAAACTAGCTTAGCTAGTGCCTCGAAATGCAGATTGGGAACAGAAATTTTTCAACCTGAAAATGTATGAAAAAAAGGCTATGTATAGCCCACAGAACCAGATACCCACCATTTCGCCATATTCTCCAATTACACATCTCGAGCCAGCTCTTCTGTTTCTGTGCATTTAAAGCATAAACTAGCTTAGCTGGTGCCTCGAAATGCAGATTGGGAACAGAAAATTTTTCAACCTGAAAATGTATGAAAAAAAAGGCTATGTTATAGCCCACAGAACCAGATACCCACCATTTCGCCATATTCTCCAATCACAAATCTCGAGCCAGCTCTTCTGTTTCTGTGCATTTAAAGCATAAACTAGCTTAGCTAGTGCCTCGAAATGCAGATTGGGAACAGAAAATTTTTGCAGATGGGGAACAAACAATTTTTCAACCTGAAAATGTATAAAAAAAATGGCAATGTAGAGCCCACAGAACCAGATACCCACCGTCTTGCCATATTCTCCAATCACACATCTCGAGCCAGCTCTTCTGTTTCTCTGCATTTAAAGCATAAACTAGCTTAGCTGGTGCCTCGAAATGCAGATTGGGAACAGAAAATTTTTCAACCTGAAAATGTATGAAAAAAAAGGCTATGTGTAGCCCACAGAACCAGATACCCACCATTTCGCCATATTCCCCAATTACACTTCTCGCGCCAGCTCTTCTGTTTCTGTGCATTTAAAGCATAAACTAGCTAAGCTGGTGCCTCGAAATGCAGATCGGGAACAAATAATTTTTCAACCTGAAAATGTATGAAAAAAAAGGCTATGTGTAGCCCACAGAACCAGATACCCACCATTTCGCCATATTCTCCAATTTCACATCTCGAGCCAGCTCTTCTGTTTCTGTACATTTAAAGCATAAACTAGCTCAGCTGGTGCCTCGCAATGCAGATCGGGAACAAATAATTTTTCAACCTGAAAATGTATGAAAAAAAAGGCTATGTACAGCCCACAGAACCAGATACCCACCATTTCGCCATATTCTCCAATCATACATCTCGAGCCAGCTCTTCTGTTTCTGTGCATTTAAAGCATAAACTAGCTTAGCTGGTGCCTCGAAATGCAGATTGGGAACAGAAAATTTTTCAACCTGAAAATGTATTAAAAAAAGGCTATGTGTAGCCCACAGAACCAGATACCCACCATCTCGCCATATTCTCCAATCATACATCTCGAGCCAGCTCTTCTGTTTCTGTGCATTTAAAGCATAAACTAGCTAAGCTGGTGCCTCGAAATGCAGATTGGGAACAGAAAATTTTTCAACCTGAAAATGTATGAAAAAAAAGGCTATGTTATAGCCCACAGAACCAGATACCCACCATTTCGCCATATTCTCCAATTTCACATCTCGAGCCAGCTCTTCTGTTTCTGTACATTTAAAGCATAAACTAGCTCAGCTGGTGCCTCGCAATGCAGATCGGGAACAAATAATTTTTCAACCTGAAAATGTATGAAAAAAAAGGCTATGTACAGCCCACAGAACCAGATACCCACCATTTCGCCATATTCTCCAATCATACATCTCGAGCCAGCTCTTCTGTTTCTGTGCATTTAAAGCATAAACTAGCTTAGCTAGTGCCTCGAAATGCAGATTGGGAACAGAAAATTTTTCAACCTGAAAATGTATTAAAAAAAGGCTATGTGTAGCCCACAGAACCAGATACCCACCATCTCGCCATATTCTCCAATCATACATCTCGAGCCAGCTCTTCTGTTTCTGTGCATTTAAAGCATAAACTAGCTAAGCTGGTGCCTCGAAATGCAGATTGGGAACAGAAAATTTTTCAACCTGAAAATGTATGAAAAAAAAGGCTATGTTATAGCCCACAGAACCAGATACCCACCATTTCGCCATATTCTCCAATTACACATCTCGAGCCAGCTCTTCTGTTTCTGTGCATTTAAAGCATAAACTAGCTGGTGCCTCGAAATGCAGATTGGGAACAGAAATTTTTCAACCTGAAAATGTATGAAAAAAAAGGCTATGTATAGCTCACAGAACCAGATACCCACCATTTCGCCATATTCTCCAATCACAAATCTCGAGCCAGCTCTTCTGTTTCTGTGCATTTAAAGCATAAACTAGCTTAGCTAGTGCCTCGAAATGCAGATTGGGAACAGAAATTTTTCAACCTGAAAATGTATGAAAAAAAAGGCTATGTATAGCTCACAGAACCAGATACCCACCATTTCGCCATATTCTCCAATCACAAATCTCGAGCCAGCTCTTCTGTTTCTGTGCATTTAAAGCATAAACTAGCTTAGCTGGTGCCTCGAAATGCAGATTGGGAACGGAAAATTTTTCAACCTGAAAATGTATGAAAAAAAAGGCTATGTATAGCCCACAGAACCAGATAACCACCATCTCGCCATATTCTCCAATTACACGACTCAAATGAGAGGACTTTATTGATGATAGTTGGGATTCCAACGAACAAAATTGTGAGTTCTACGGCTGTCTGAAATGCAGCCAGATTTAGTGCTCTGCCGGAGCATTTTGTACCCTCACGATATAATAGAACCACCGTCGGGTTTTTGATGAATGCAATCCAACGTAATATTGAAATATTTATAAAATGATTTCACATAAGTACTTATATACACAAGTTGAAGAATCCAGTTCGGCATGAATCGTAGGTCACGAATGTACCTGTGTAGGGCTATGAGTTTTTCATAAGACACTATTCACCAGAATTGGCGAACCATTGGGGTAACAAACCTAATCCTACACATTTCTTGAATGCATTTGATATCACTACAAAATTTTGATTTAGTTCGCAGACAAGGTGGCCTAGGTATTCAGAGCAATACCTTGGCATTGGCACACAGAGTAGATATCTTTCGAGACGTGAAGGTCGCTGAAGTTTTTCCATATATCCGTCGGCTTTTCATTCTTCGCAATATCACATTGTCGACGTATCCACAATAATTTGACACAGTTCTGGGAACATAATGCTCTGAGCATTGTGCTGATTACTATTCCTGATTATTTCAGTTTTTATGATGTTGAATTCTAAGGGCTTAAGCGCAGCCTGACCTATAGTGTACATGGCGATATTCTGTCAAATATTGATCCCAAAGCACAGCGCATGTGTCTGGAAATTTCAAGACCACCTGCAGGAGCATCTTTGCTAATCTTAGTCCTATTTTTTTTTCTCGCTGTTGAACCCTTCAAGATAAACTCTTTCCTGTCCGGATTCTTGTTCAGTATAATGCTAAGATATCTTGAGCGCTTCGAAAGTGTCTACTCCTCCCCATCTAGTTTCGACATTTTGCAGGCTGGTATCTTGTATTTTCTGCAGACCTGTCCTGTCCTGGTTAACGTGATGCCCACAATCTCAAAACTACATATATCCAAAGAGTGTTAAAAGCTGAGTCCACCATTGGAGTTGTTCACTTACCGACGGTATTTTACTTTCTCAATACGCATAGATGTACGATTTTATTTAGACAACTCGTCATATTTTTCTAAGATCCTTTGACAACCTAATAGCCAGACATTTATACAAATGTTTGTTTCAGAATATTTAAATACATACATATGTACATGTAATACTAGTTTACGTCCCCATTTTTTAAGTCCCGTCTGACTGCCAGAAGCAGACTTAAACCAGAGACAAGGCAGATATTTTTTGTTTTAAAAATCGCAGCACGTTTTTAATTTTCTAGCATCGTATTCCCAATTATCCAAACCATAAGCAAATCAAACACAATTTATCTTTGCCGGGTTCCATGCGAGTCATGCAATTAGTCCTTGGCTGTGTGTACATATTTGTGTAACTTATATTTTATAATATCGTTGCAGTCATTGTAGAACAATTAATTGTTTTGCATCCCATTTATCAAGTGAATGACTTTTATTATTTGGGTCATAAGGGATAGTGTTTTCCGCGACTGTTTTAATTTTCTTTTCTCAACCAAATTGTCATATGAACGTTTTTTTTATAAATACATGCAACTAAAAACTGTTGCAACAACCGAGGATATTATACGACAATCAGGAGTGGAGACAAAAATGGAAAAAGAGTTCTGCATATATTGAGGCAGCATTCAAGGATTTTCCCTAAAGACTTTCCTATGGATACATGGAACAAAAAACACCCACAAGTTGTATGATATGGGCGTACATATGTATGCAGATAGCTAGTTGAGGTTTTTCACAGTTGGGCCAAAAAGAGGGTATTTAGTCCTTGATGCATTTCCAATCACTTGAATCGCATGCTTTCATGAAACAAAGGAAGGACCTTCGAGTTTATACCAACTATTAGCTGAATACAACAATTACCAGCATTTTTCATGTCATGAATGTTATTTGTATGTAATGCCTGATAGAATTGTAATTTATTGAGTTAAAGATGGTTTTTGTATCATACTTACCTGCAAAGATACATTCCTATTCATTGGTTGTGATATAATCCACATCCAACGTAAAGTGGTTGCCTTTTACTTCAACCAATCAACTAAACGGGGGAGTTTTGAACTCATCACAACGACTTAATAGCTGGATGCAAGTATTTTGAAATTATTTTCCACATTTCAATTGCAAACAAAGTTTTACCTCTGAAATTTTAAAACTTTAGCCTCATGAGGAGTTCAAACTTCACTCACATGTGCAGGTTACTTCTATTTGTATATATTGAGGAATTTCGAGTTGAAAAGGATTTAAAGCAACATGAAATCTGTATTGGAATTTCACTGCAAAGTAACTTAATTTATGCTTACAGGATGTGCTCAGGCAATGTCCATGACTACGCATACCAAACCAAATACTTTTGAGTATGGAATATGGAATGGATACATGAATTCTATACATTTTCGACATCGGAATTATTATTTGCTGTACTGAATGCAATTTTAGTAAACTCTTATGCAGAGAGTGGTGTATGCGTATTGGGTTTTACTGTCAAAAAGTTTTTAAATAGTTTGGAATTTTGTTCCCTTGGCAGTTGCCTAAATAGGCTTTGGCACGTCTGATGTCCATATGCAATATGAACATACAAATACGGATGAAAATACTTCCAACTTCCAGAAACTTCAGAGCCCCGCGACATAAGTATGTAGATACATACAGTACCGTGAATTGGAGTGCTAGCCAGTGTCAGCAATAGAGTGGATTGGAGCATACATTATCTCCTCCCCCAAGGCGTTTTGGGTCAAATGCACGAAATTGAACAAAAAACTTTACCAAAAAACGTTTGTCGCATGATTTAGACTTTGGCGTACTTAGTTGCCCCGCTATCTGGAATTTGGGAAGAAATGGGGTGTACCTGGATCAGACATCGAAAAAATCTCTTGAAATGCAATATTTTCACATATGTCCTCTCCCTTAGCGTTTTGCGTCAAATGCACGAAATTGAACAAAAAACTTGACCAAAAAACGTTTGTCGCATGATTTAGACTTTGGCGTACTCAGTTGCCCGCTATCTGGAATTTGGGAAGAAATGGGGTGTACCTGGATCAGACATCGAACAAATCTCTTGAAATGCAATATTTTCAGATATGTCCTCTCCCTTAGCGTTTTGGGTCAAATGCACGAAATTGAACAAAAAACTTAACCAAAAAACGTTTGTCGCATGATTTAGACTTTTGCGTACTTAGTTGCCCCGCTATCTGGAATTTGGGAAGAAATGGGGTGCACATATGTCAAGCATGGAAAAAGTCTCTTGAAATGCAATATTTTCACATATGTCCTCTCCCTTAGCGTTTTGGGTCAAATGCACGAAATTGAACAAAAAACTTTACCAAAAAACGTTTGTCGCATGATTTAGACTTTGGCGTACTCAGTTGCCCCGCTATCTGGAATTTGGAAAGAAATGGGGTGTACCTGGATCAGACATCGAAAAAATCTCTTGAAATGCAATATTTTCACATATGTCCTCTCCCTTAGCGTTTTGCGTCAAATGCACGAAATTGAACAAAAAACTTGACCAAAAAACGTTTGTCGTATGATTTAGACTTTGGCGTACTCAGTTGCCCGCTATCTGGAATTTGGGAAGAAATGGGGTGTACCTGGATCAGACATCGAAAAAATCTCTTGAAATGCAATATTTTCACATATGTCCTCTCCCTTAGCGTTTTGGATCAAATGCACGAAATTGAACAAAAAACTTGACCAAAAAACGTTTATCGCATGATTTAGACTTTGGCGTACTTAGTTGCCCCGCTATCTGGAATTTGGGAAGAAATGGGGTGCACATGTGTCAAGCATGGAAAAAGTCCCTTCAAATCCAATATCTTCACATATCTCGTCCCCCTTAGGGTTTTGGGTCAAATGCACGAAATTGAACAAAAAACTTGACCAAAAAACGTTTGTCGCATGATTTAGACTTTGGCGTACTCAGTTGCCCGCTATCGGGAATTTGGGAAGAAATGGGGTGTACCTGGATCAGACATCGAAAAAATCTCTTGAAATGCAATATTTTCACATATGTCCTCTCCCTTAGCGTTTTGGGTCAAATGCACGAAATTGAAAAAAAAACTTGACCAAAAAACGTTTATCGCATGATTTAGACTTTGGCGTACTTAGTTGCCCCGCTATCTGGAATTTGGGAAGAAATGGGGTGCACATGTGTCAAGCATGGAAAAAGTCTCTTGAAATGCAATATTTTCACATATGTCCTCTCCCTTAGCGTTTTGGGTCAAATGCACGAAATTGAAAAAAAAACTTGACCAAAAAACGTTTGTCGCATGATTTAGACTTTGGTGTACTCAGTTGCACTCTATCTGGAATTTGGGAAGAAATGGGGTGCACATGGGTTAAGCATGGAAAAAGTCCCTTCAAATCCAATATCTTCACATATCTCGTCCCCCTTAGGGTTTTGGGTCAAATGCACGAAATTGAACAAAAAACTTGACCAAAAAACGTTTGTCGCATGATTTAGACTTTGGCGTACTCAGTTGCCCGCTATCGGGAATTTGGGAAGAAATGGGGTGTACCTGGATCAGACATCGAAAAAATCTCTTGAAATGCAATATTTTCACATATGTCCTCTCCCTTAGCGTTTTGGGTCAAATGCACGAAATTGAACAAAAAACTTGACCAAAAAACGTTTATCGCATGATTTAGACATTGGCGTACTCAGTTCTTCGCTATTGAGCATTTGAGAAGCAAAGAGGAGTACCAGGTTCATGGATCGAAAAATGTGACTTTATCCATTGCAGATGCAATATCAATTGGTGGTATGCCAACGCTCTGTCTAGTTTCTGGAGTCTCTTCGACATTTTGTTTAAAGTGTCCACTCTGCACAATAAATCCCCGTCTAGGAACTCGGTTAGTCCTTGACGAATTTCTCGTCTAAAGGATTTATAAATCACTTTACTTGTCCTTACGAATCCAATGCAACGAGACGTCTGTCAAATGCATTTAATCCGTTTTGGTAGCGTAAATGACTTGCCAAAGACAAATGACTTGGTCAAAACTTGTTCAATTACAACTGAACTCCATCACTCACTGGTTGCATTGCACTCCAAACCAAGTGGTTAGTTTTAGTCCTGATGTCACCTAAAAACCCCAAGTCCTTTAGAAATCGAATTGCAAGCTCCTTCGCGCTGATCAATCCATTACCCTGGCACAAGTCCAAATGTCAGTTTCAAGAACCAACTTCTCTCAACAAAATATGTTCCTTTGCGGGAATTTAACACAAAAGTCCTGGCACTTACTTACACTAAACGTAAGTATAAGTACAAGACAAATAAAAAGACAAACATTTTTGTGTGTCCAACACATTTACCCTGCCTGTGATAAATTGTCTTTAGTCGACCATATGATGGAACAGATTTCAGGATCACAACCCCTCTCTCTGTGTGTGTGCGCGCACAGGCATCAGGAAGGTGGAAAAGTCACCCTCACGTCATAGGATTACAGTGTGCAAGGCGGCGGCGAGAGTGTGCCCAGCGAATGGTACAAATATAAACCGTTTAGTCACAGGATATTACATTCGATTACATGTTGGCGGAATTTTATATTTTTCCCCAGGAATGTGGTCCTGCTGCTGTTGATGCTGAAGGGTGCTCTTTTTTTTCTTCTGCTTGTGGCACGAAAGGGGGTGGCTTTTCATATATAGATACATGCACAGGGTAGAGTGCTTACTCGGTTGAGGCACTTAAGCACTCTCGTACGTTCGTACGTACTCGCTCTCTATCTCGCCTCCATGTCAGTGGTGGATCAGAGTGGATATTAAATACGTTTTAGTGAACTGGAATTTACAAATGCCAGCCCTGGAATGCTTGGGATATTCTCGAAATTGAAAATTCGCCGCTGATTTATTGAATGTAATTTTGAAAATTGTTTTCAAGTCCTTACAGAGGCGGAGCGGTCCTTAAGCAAGCTACGGTACGTATTGAATTGTTTTTATTAATTTGCTTACGGTTTTCGCACAACAGCGCTTCAATCAATTTGATATACTTCACGGCCGGTTGGGTTTAATTGCCAACCAACGAAATGGTAAAAGAGAAACGTTTTTATTATGTTTCCTGAATTCGGTACGGATGTGCCTCATCGCCAGTTGGTAGGTTGTTTTATATTTTTTAATTAAATTTTAAGTTTCCGGCAATGATATGGATGATGATTTTCACGCCTTTCTGCCCAATTAATGGCGGCAACAGCGTGGCGCGGCGCGCTGCTCGACCCACCGCCAGTGGCTTGGTTAAATGAAACGAAAGAAATAAAATCACCATTGCAGCATATCCTGTTCAAAATGGGAGCATATGTGTAGCTGGGGCTAGGTAGGAGTACTTGTTCGCAGGATAGGCCTCTTTTTTGGATGATCATACGAGTATCCCCACTAAAACACACAGAGCCAAATTCAATAAACCAACGCGTAATCCTGCACCAGGCCATAAATTTTAATTACTTCAGTTATTTGCATCTATAGCCTCGAATAGTTGCTCTTTCTGAGCCATTAACTGCGACAATTTAATCCCACTGCGGGCAATCCAAATCCTCAATTAGCAATTATTCAAGTAGCTCCAGTGCCAGCCACTCTCTGACAGGGGGTGGTTGGTGGCGGTGCTTACAAGGACTCCATTTTGCCAGTAGCACCGTTCTGTAACAGCTGCAGAACGTAATCCTCGACGCAGGATCTAAGGGTATAGCCTGGTAAAATGGATTCCAAACAACATTGCCCTTCTTGTTTATGGGGTGGAAAAGTTAACAAAACAACAGCAAAAAAAAAAAATTAAAATAACGAAAACGTCGCAATCGGATTCCTTGGAAGTCGAGTCGCATACGAAACAAGTGTAAAATTTTATCGTGATTTTTACGAGAGCCAACAACTGTAGTAGTATGTATACGATCTTAGCGAATTGCTATTTTATAAGCACCTACCTACCTACCTACCTCCCTCGACAACAAGGACGACTACGACGACGACAGTGTAGTTTAATTATCGCCGTTAATTGAGAAAAGTTTTCCGAGTTAAAACTAAAAATTCCTTAGATCGTATAAAATACGAAACTTGCAAGTGTGTGGAAGTTTGAGATTTTATCGCCTTCAGAAAGTTACACTAAGGATAATATGATTTCCTTCGACTTGGAGTCGGTGGGGGGCGTTAAGTGGAATACAAAATGGATTATTTGCGATTTTAATTGCGAACGCTTTAAGGACTCGCATCGAAAGTGCTTAGTTCGCGTTTAAGCCGAGGTGTAAGGTAACAAAGTTTAAACGGTTTATTGGTTTTACAAATTAGAACGGTGCATAAAGTTTTATGCAACTTTTGAGACCAAATCCTGGAGGTAATTCTTTGTTGTTTTTTGGAGGGCTCTGAAGCACCACGCCCTCATGGAGATCTATTGTGCTATCACCTTAACGATGGTCTGTGGGCTTGGATTCTAGCTAAAATCGGGTTTAAAAAAGCTGAGGATGAGGTGATATCAGAAGGCAAGGTAAAAGGCCTCAGTGAAACTGTTTTAGCCTAGTCCGAGGAGAGGGAGGCAGGAGTCGTTGGGCTGCAAATTAACTCGGCAAAAACAAACATAATCAGCCTAGGACCGAACTCATCAACTCATGTATGCATTGCTGGACAAACGGTTGAGAGAGTTGAGAGTTTTCAATACCTTGGGTGTATTGTCTCAACCGATGGCCGAACCGAACTGGATGTAGCCAGCCGAATAGGCAAAGCAAAATCCTGTATCTGGCTCGAAGCCCCTGACTTTAAAACAATGGTGTCTTCCTTAAAACTATTTTCATGAGTTTATACTAAAAAATGCGAATAATTCCATTTGGAAGGCTGTGACTTGGCATTTAATATTTGTACAATTTTTTCCATAAAGTTTTAAGGATAGGCTATGCCATTGAATAGGTGAAAATCCTTTCTTTCTCTCAGTGCAGTAGAACATTTTTTGACATTTCAAAGTTTTTAAGAGTTGTCCTAAGAATTCACCCTTGTAGGCTCCCTTCCTTCACTTTGATAAAACTTCCACAAATCAGCACATCCCCCTGAGAAACTCAAAAGGCGATGTGAGGTATGTTAAATGAATCCTTCCATAATTAAGTTGAAACAAGGTATACCCTGCATTCGGAAGATATAATGTTGCACCTCATAGATAGGTATTGAATCGTTAAAACATTGGAGAACCGATTCCTTCTAAAAAGGACTTTTTTTAGGTAAAATCTCGAATGATAATTTTTAACTTATACCAATAAATAAGTATATATCTATGAGAGAATATAGATTGGGAGATTCGAAATATTTACTCTAAGGTCTTATTGTCCTTAGACCTACAGCTAGTTTCAAGCAAATGATATCAACCCAGCTCATGTTCATTCTGAGGATTCATTGGAAAGGTTGATACATCGAAAACGCATCGCTTTTTATGTGATTTCTTAAGGAACGTCTCGTTTCATCTAATATTTTCTTCTTAGGGCTTTCAGCAGGCGTTTAAAAGGATGGCCATAGATAGTTCAGTCAATTTCTTTGGCAATTTTTAATTTTCTGAAATGGAATACCAGATTTTAAATTGGAATGTGAAGAGAAATTCTATTAAACTCTTATACACTATATACTGTCCTGAATCCTGAGACATTTGCCTTGTTTAGTGAATTCTAAATCTTAAAAAGTTACTCCCAAAAAAAAGCTTGTTTAAATCATTAACATTAAGGGCTCATTGAACCAAACTACTTCTTCAGTGATTTAAGCAACACAGTCACAGCCAATGGATGCTCCTACTGGACTATGTTCACTGACAATGAATGGCTTTGGCTTTGGCTTTAACTTTTTCTTTTCCTGCACTTCTGGCCATTTTTTCATTACTTTAAGTGTTTCAAAAACTTTCCATTAGGATGATCTTTAAAAATGTTAATAATCAAACTTGGAATGGGTTCCAGGCAGGATGTTAACCAGACTCCAGCTAAGTATGAATAACACCGACGTTTGTAATCCAAAACTGAGAATCTTTGTATTCAATTAAGTGCAGTCGTTATTCTATGGCAAAAATATCCAAATATCCAAAGCAGGAGCGACCTCTAGAATGCCGCGGTCGACGGAATTTCTTTCCTTATATGTAAGTTCTTCATGGCAAAACCAAATCAAACTACAGATCTTGAAATTTTTGATGTTGACATCAGTGTCTCCAACAGAATTCTCAGAAACGTAGAGTAATCTTCCAACCATCCAAGGATCTCCTCTTGACCTATATGGGAGAAATATTTATTTGTTATTTTCTTGGGTAAATGCCCACATTTTTCGGGCTGACCTTGCAAATTAGTTTCTTTTCAAACTTTAAGCTTCACTCCACCGACACCATTACGACATTGAGGATCCTTCCAAAGAATACTATTCTTCTCCCGGCATTCTCTAGTCCGAAATGACTCCCCTAACCACGAATTTTTCTCCTCAAATCATAAACTTTTATTTAAACAAACTTTTTTTGTATTTTCAGACCTGCTACCTACAACTGTCACTGCAGTTCCAGAGACACGAGAATTCCTTCTTAAGGTCATCGATGTACTTCTCGATTTCGTGAAGAGCACCAACGATCGAAATGAGAAAGTTCTGGACTTCCACCATCCCGAGGACATGAAGCGTCTTCTCGATTTGGAGATACCCGATCGTGCAGTAACCTTGCAGCAATTAATCGAAGACTGTGCCACCACACTGAAGTATCAAGTCAAGACGGGTAAGCGAAGTTATATCCTTCCCCCATACATATGTGAAACATCCTTGCATTAATTAAATCGAAAAGTTTTGTGTAAACATCCCAAACTAATTAGTCCTTGATTAGCACTCATTCAAAGCCCGGCAGGCACACACCCGACCCGAAAGCAACTCCAGCTCAGTTCTTAATCTAATCAATCAATCAAAATGTGCTTCACCGCAAACGATGTTTATTGAAATAATCAATTGGGGACTTAGTCTCTCTCACTCCTTGTGTGTGCGCGAGGGCTTAATTTCCTCACCATATATTCTCGTCGAACGATAACGTCAACGTATCCTGGGTGACACTGGTAGTAGCATCCGCTCACAGAGGGGAATTCTGGATTTCACCCAGGCAGAGGGCTCCCAGAGGAAGCGGTGCGTTGATAACACTATTGTGGTCACGTGCGGTATTAGATTAAAAGTCAGAGAAGTGCCCTTAATTTTCGAGGCGCACCATAATTCAAAAGTTTGCGGTGGGGAAACTTTTACAATATGCTTGAAGTTTTTTTTCCTCTTTTTTTGGTTTGCTATTGAATAGCAACTTATTAATGGCGGGGGATGGTCGGGAAACATACGTTGCACGTTTTGATTGATGGCTTGACTTTGTTGTTGGTGTTCTTCTTTATTTTTTCACCCCTTTTGGGAGGACTATCATAACCAGGTCCTTTTTGAGAATCAAATCAGACGACGGCGAGGATGGTGTGGAACTTTTGTCGATGGCGAATCATAAATAGGATTACCGCCTGCAAATGAAAGGTGAAAAGGATCAGATTGTGTATATTATTCAGTATTCAATGGGCCATAAAATGGTGTCGTGAATGTGGTTATCTTCTTGGATGCACATTTTGTTTGAGGATTTTCAATTCAATCTTAACCCTAATTCCAACCACAAAGGAGATAAGCGTGTTTTAAGGACACTTCTTCAACCCTGGGTCTTATTTTTGTTTTTTTTTTCACTCACTTTTTTACCATCGATGGGGGAATGTAGATTTCTTTTTCACTGTGTCCTCGTAAACAGTATTGGCCTGAGCAAACAGGGTTGAGATAAAAATGCTTTCGTATTGAAATAACAATTGAATGAGAAGTGATTTTACACACGCAGTTCCCATCTGCATATAAATTAGCATTTGATTGTAAAAACAAACGAATTTTGTGTGTGACCTGGGGATTACATGCTGCGTTCAGTTTTACCAGTTTTTTCAGGTAGATACTCCAATATCAGTTTATGCTTTCGACGTTTTTGTTTTGTGTCAACAAAGTCAGCTTATGCAGCATAAAATAAAGGATTTACTGTCATATTCAGGTACACGTTGACAACGTTGAAGAGCTGCAAATATTTTTTGGATCACTGTTTATCACATAACAGCAAATCCATATATTTGGATTCCAAAAAATTCTCGTTTCACTTAACAGTATTTTGCACTTTTGCTACAAGATTTGTGAGTTTGTAGGTAGTGATACGCCAGCGACCATAGAGCCACCAAATCGTAAAGAAGAGGTCCTCTGAAGGTGGTGTTCTAACCTTCAGACGACCTAAAGAAATGTTCCTTTTTTTAGTACTCTACATTGCACTATCTTATAAGTGATATCCCAAGACGCTTTGGAAATATCTGGAAGACTTGAAAATGTTGACTCTGCTTCATAAGCTTAGATTTTCATTTTACAAAATTGGATAACAAATTGCGAATTGAAATTATAACACACTCTTGCATCTGAAAATATGCAAGAAAATACTCAGAGTTTGCATTTTATTGCATACTTCATAGAAACCAAAGTCCTCTGTCGAACAAGTCGTCGACAGAATAGGGATATATGTACATGCTTCGTAGTACGCTTTTCACTTTGCAAAACAAATCCTTGCAAAGTACAAGGGCGACGTGCTGCACTAAAAACGCAAAATTCTCACAGCTTTGCACTTTGCAATCTTTCAGGCTTTTTTGCATTTGCAATCGTGCTTTGCAAAGTTGCAAAGTAAAACAGCAGCACGCAAGATTGGTTTAACCTGCAGTAGTGGGTTGTAGAGGGAGAGGATTTTAACAAGGAAACTTTTCTTTCAAAAACTCAACAGATTAGTACACGTCACATACCAAAACTTGCCTAGTCGTTTGATCGTCATTGTGTTACTAACCTTTTTCTAAGGAAAAGCGTTGTCTCCTTAGTACTCTTGCATCATGCACACTACTCGGCCAGCTTATGTTAACAAACAATTTTCCAACCAACTAATAGTGTTTGAAAGAAATTCATCAATAATAACGTTTGAAAGTCAGTGTACCACTCTACAGCCTATAGCTTAACCTGCTCCATGGTACTGAGGTTCATCTCTAATCCAACGTTGTTGCTTTTGTCCAATTTTTCAGGAAACACATTCAATATTAGTTTTTGTTAAACATAAGCTTTCCAGAGTTGAATAGTTATTTATTTCATAACTCTCTGTACACTATCCGTATCCTCTTTGTCTTCAAAACGTACCTCGAAATGGTTCATTTCAACTTACATATTTATTGTTTCGACCAACTTATCACACTAAATTTTCAAGTTTAAACGCAAAGTGCAAAGTTTATTTCTTTGGTGATACGAAATGGAAGAACATGGCAAAATTTTGCACTTTTTAACAATTTTCTTGTCACTTTGCAAATTTGTGTTTCATAACACGAATCTTGCGAAGTTTTCAAAATAATCATTTCTTCTTTGCAACTTTGCGTTAAGTGAAGCGAAATTTGAAAAGAAAAAGTGATAAGTTGAGAAAAAAAGGCCCTAATACAACGAAGGGTGAATATTAAATGTAAATAAGGTAACCCACGACAGGGGATAGAAAAATAAAATATTTAAGGTTGAGTAAGCGTTGCTTGAAAGCATCATCCATCGAGTATCCCTTATCGATTTAAGGTTATACTTTTTTGATAAGCATACTGCAGGACTTCATAAGCAGGGAGAATCTATAATTTAGAAATAACCATAAGAGTATAACAAAACCAAATCAGTTGAAGGAGAATTGTGTGTTTTAAAGCCTAATTCAAATTAATACAAACGTATCTAGATTGTGAGCAATCTGTACACAACGTAAATAAAGCAACATAAATAGGTTTATTATAACAAACTTTGTTGTGCTTTAGAACTCTATTTCTGCACCATAATTGAACATTTCAAACAATTCTTTTGTTGCTGAGACGATAACTATTTTACAATTAAATGGCAGTATGAAGAGCAGTAGAAAGTTCGCTTGATCCTCAGGGTAACCTTCTTGGACAATGGGTTTTTATGCTAGCAATAGAGGGCTCTCAGTCGTGGCAAAAAATATTGAATTTTAATTTTCTTTACAGAACAGTTTGGATCTGAAATTTTCAACGTGACTGTCTTTTGTCATAAAAACCTTTGCGAAGACTACCGAAAATTCAATTTTTCCCACACAGCGAGAATTTCAAACCATTTATTCTTGGAGAACTTGTTCCATTTGGTCTCGAACTTTTTGATAGGACAGATTGCTACCTTTGTGTTGTGACTATATGTCATTGTTCATTCCACGCATTTTCGGCAAAAGAAATCTGACAGTATGCCACGTTAATACTCACAGTTGACGGTTATGGATGCACTTACATGATTGTCAAATGACAGATGGCATACCAAACTGTCAGTTTTCGTCTGAATTTTTAAAGGAAACGATAATACTGCTTATTGAGGTAGCCGTTAAGGTCATGCGAATTGTCATTGTAAAATAGGCTTCATGTTTGTGGTCAGTCTTCACAATGAATAAGCGTTTCTCTGCAGCGTAACACGGCATGGATGTCAGTGTGTATGACAGCTATGTTATTTGACTTACTAAACATTTGACAGATAGCAATGTCGTCCCATAAGAAATTTCATAATAAATAAATAATAAAACCAAAAAAAATTGTCATTTTGCGACTTTCTAGAACTTGATTAGCAAAATAGTTGCATATTAGATTGAACAAAATGTTTTGATAGGGAAAAGAAATCATTTTTTCTGAAATAGAAATTCCGAAAGGCCTGGTTTCGCTAGTTTGCCTCTGAAAGGAATAGAGATGTCCCGACAATAAAACAGAAGTTGGAATAAGGTCCTGCATTTTCAGTATAGCGCAGATATCGTCTAGATATCTTTGGAGAAGTACTAATAGTGTGGGCATACTGAGTGCTCTGATAATATCTCAGAATATCCACCAAAAGGTTGAATTTGTACACAACGTTTCAAAGCATCCAACCCGTTTAGAAATCATCCAATAAAACAAAGCGTGCTTTCCAAAATAATTCAAACGCCATCCATTCACATTCCAAGTTAAGTTATTTTGAAAAATTCACACTTGACTTGTCTACCAAAGACCGAGTTATTTCAGTCGGCTCTTAAGTCTGTTGTTTTTCAATCTGCAGCGAGAAAACACTGAAACACAAAGCATAACAACGAAGAACGCACATTCGAATTGAAATATCTCTCTCTCCGTGTGTACCGCTCATGTAAGGGACTATTACGAGCAAAAAAAAATATCCTTCTCCTTGTTCAAAGTCTCTAAAAGAATGAAACCATTTATGATCCATAATCTCTCATAAAATTCAATCCCACACACATTGTGTGTGTGCCAGCAACCCTCTTTAGAATCTGTTTCTTCATCTCATGCGAAGGATACTCTATAAAGGGAGTTTTAATCAAAATCCGTTGTTATTTTCTGACTCGCTGCACTGATCCCCCTTCAGTATATAACTGGCAACAGAAAAAAAAGGGAGAAGGTCGACTCGACATTCTCCATCTGTGGCAACATTTCAATTTGCAAATGCTGCTCTAGCTCTACTGTCTGGAAAAGAAAAAAAAACAACACACAAGGATTCCCTCGGTCTGAGACCCCAATGTCTTCCATCAAAAAGGATTCGGAAGTGTGCATTGTAACCCCACCCCAGCACCTGCCAAGCGAGCGAGTGAGCACAAGAGGGAGATTTTCCTCTTCGATGGGATTTTAATCACACGACTTATGGCACCCAAAATGTGAATTGACATTGCCATACCCTCTGGAGGGCAAATCTTTTATTTGTTTGTCCATTTGACGGGGGTGATGGTGATGGTGGTGTTTTTCCTTCCTATTAGCTGCAATAAATGAGCATTTGATTATCTGCTACCTTTAGTTTCCTTGCTGATTGAAATTTGACTATTGATCAAGAAAAAAAGCTATTGGTGATGACAGCCGGTCCCGGATGGACCATATGGGAATTGATTCACGCAGAGATGCCTTCGAAAGGGTTTTTCTTTTTTCTCTTTTTCCTCTTTTTCCTCTTTTTCATATCCATCGAAGCACATAGCCATTGTATCCATTGTGCCTATTGTTTTAGGAGCAGCATTTGTCCACCACCCAAGCGTGAGAGAGGAATTTCGAAAATTTCATGGTAGAAAGTAGAAACCGGGACTTAACCCACCAGCGAGTGCAACTACAGAGATACGTATAACTACTTGAGAACTTTCGCGTAACATAATCCCGTCTATCTATTCAGGGCTTAGCAGTGAAACTATTAAATTACGCCACACACAGCTCCATTAAAAATAATTTCTAACAGAGGACCCGTCTGTCAAGCTTAGTTTTATCCAACGCGTCAGGGATTACTGCCAATCTCTTGTCTTTTGCTACAATAATTATCCTTCCAACAAAGTAGATAATGTGTTGTAGACTCGAAGCATCCTTCAATTGGAGATTAGTTCGGATACTCTTGAATGAACGAGAAAAACGAAATTTCCAAGGATTATTCCGGGACATTTGCTGCAAACTGAACTTGTGTATTGGTTATATGGTTCTGCTGCCACCCTCGTCCTTTTGTAAATGATTTGTCTTGGGATGTTCAGATCGTTGTCGTAGCTAATATACCGAGAAATTGTTTCCTTTTATTGATTCTTTATTTTTTTTTTCTTTTTTTGCATTTTTACTCTATTCCTTGACAGGACATCCACATTTCTTCAATCAACTGTCGAATGGATTGGACTTAATCTCAATGGCCGGCGAGTGGTTGACTGCAACTGCCAATACGAATATGTTCACTTATGAAATTGCACCAGTGTTCATCCTGATGGAGAATGTCGTCTTGACAAAGATGCGAGAGATCATCGGATGGAATGGTGGCGATTCGATTCTAGCTCCTGGTGGATCAATTTCGAATTTATATGCCTTCTTGGCTGCCCGACACAAGATGTTCCCTGGCTATAAAGAGCATGGAGCTAGTGCATTGCCTGGACAATTGGTTATGTTCACATCCGATCAGTGCCACTATTCGATAAAGTCGTGCTCTTCAGTTTGTGGACTTGGTACAGATAATTGTGTGACAGTGCCATCAGATGAGAACGGACGTATGATAACCAAGGAATTGGAACGACTTATTATTGAACGAAAACAGAAGGGACATGTACCATTCTTTGTAAATGCGACGGCAGGAACTACAGTTCTGGGAGCTTTTGATCCACTTAATGAAGTCGCAGACATCTGCCAACGTCACAATTGCTGGATGCATGTTGATGTAAGTTTTACTTTATATATAAATTTTGTATTTCCAATTAGATTCTGGAAGGTATTTGAGTCAAGTTCAATGGAAATGTTTTGAAATTGCGAATACTTTTTAAAAAATCAAGCAAAATCCTCAGAAGGCTCAGGGAAGAGATGTTAGTTTTACTACCTGATGGAGATGGCCGAGTTTAGTGTTTCTATTATTTGGATAATCTATAAGGCTTTTTTTTCAACAAAGAAGAGTTCCTGTTCTTGGTTTTTCAATTTGTTTTTTGTTCCTGAAAAACCAGAATGGAAACGGAGTCACTAGAGAAATCCAAAATGTGCATGGAGAGGGTGTTCTCAACGAGTCCAAGTGTTGCGAGTAGCTAGCAATGTTTAGAGCTCCTGAAATCCCTCGTCGAAAAAATCCTCACTCCTACGGTAAGGAAATTTACAAATGCTCGAGGATCTCAAATACGGCGCATTATGTTACTCCAGGTACAGTCATCAATGAGACCGTTATTGATCTTCTACAAAAAAAAAATATGGTAACTTCCTTCGGAAAGATGAAATCCAATTGGAATCTGGACTCAACACCATGGGTGCACTGAAACACTAGATTAGAGATGCCCCTACATAACTTCACTATTTTGTATGAAATCGAAAAATTTTATTAATACAAAATATTTAGATATTTAAATTCTCTACAATTCGTCCATACATCAATTTTAGTCACGCCCACTTTTTGGGGGCGTGTTCATCAAAAAACCGATTTTGCTGAAATTTTGCTTGAAACATCAACAAACAGTCGAGGATATCATTGTAATTTGAGAAAAAAATGGGGTGCAGCCACGCCCACTTCATAGGCGCTACATAATATGCAAGTTAAGGTATCATACGATCCGTTTCAGATGGATTCTAGTTTTTGCCACGAATTCACCGACAGGAGTCTGAACAACAGACCTACTAGCAACTGGAATAGATCTGGCCTTTACCAAAGGTGTTCTTGCTAACAAACGTTAAAAGGACTCAAAACGTTTTCCTACGTTGAACTTGATTTGTCAAATACCTCCACGCACATCCGACTTTGAGCAAACTTTTTACAAAAATCAATTTTTTATTCACTTTCAGGCCGCTTGGGGTGGTGGCTTACTTTTATCTCGCAAATATCGTCACCCAAGATTGACAGGCGTTGAAAGGTAAGTGATTGATAAATCCATTTTTTCCGTTCTATCCTTACAAAATAATTCACAAAAAATGAGACTAACATCAAGGACACATAAAAAAAAAAAAACTCTTTGAAAATTGCAAACACAGATGGTCAATAGCCTGAAGCGAAGCTGTGGTTGCCGAACAATGTGTCTGTCCACAAGAATAAGTGTTCTCATAAATCACTGTAAAGTCTGCAAGTAATTGCCATCTAATCAAAAACAGTATCCACACCAACTAACTCACATACATGCAGGAGGGTTGCTTGTAAAGTAATTTTCCCCGAAAACATACACCGAATCCCACTACGACGCAGTGTGCCTGACGGATGATTTGTCATCGTTGTATTGTGTTGTTCGCTCTAAAAGCGACTCACTCCGGCCATGTTTTGCATTCGAAGCCAAAGCTGGAAATGTGCATCGGTGCGAGACTAATGATTTTCCCAATCGATCCTGAAACAATGCCGGGAAGGCTGTAAAATAGTGCGATTAGTGGTCTCGATGCATTAGAATACCGACGCAGGGCCTTTTGTTAAATTGATGGATATGCTAATCCGATATGAAAGGACGACGCGATTGAGCGTCTTCTTGAAAGGTTTTGCCACCACAATATGCCAATACATCTCCACTAAGTGGGATTTGCCTAATGCGTTCGGCTCCACCTCCGTACGTACTTCTGCAGCCACAAAGCAATTCAATTAAAGGATTTCTGTAGTTTCTTTTTTTCGAGGCCAAGACTAAGCATTATTTCAAATGGAATGCAACTTAAAAGTAAAGTAGGGTTGTACCGCCATGCCGCTAATTGTATTTTCAATTTAAACCAACACATACCCAAAAACCACCCTCATAACGTGATTGATGAAACAAGCCCGCTCTCCCCCGGTTCGGTTGTTTAGTGTGTTTGCCATAAGGATTAAGGAATTTGTAATGAAATAAATTACCCACTTATTTGAGTTATATGAGGGTAAACGGTAAAGGATGTCAGGCCCGCTTTTGTGCATTAAATAATATTGACTTACTAATCCCAAGGTGTATTCGAAACACCTGAGTGTGTGAAAAATTGTTTTCGAAACTGATGGGAGTAGCATGTGTTCGAAAAGTCATTCTACTCGTAGCTTGTGAGCTTGTTGGATTGAAAAACAAAAACGTATATATTTTTTTTGAAAATGTTTTGAAATTATCGTGTATGTATTAATAAATTGAAATTGAATCCAAATTCACATCGTCAACCAATTCAAATCGAACGAAAAGAAAAACAAAAAGAATCTCAATATGCCCTCGAGGAATTGCCAATTCTTGTCGAAGGATCATGCAAATCTTGACCTTCAAAATTTCAAGCGAAGGCCGGACCGCAGCTTGAGTAGGATTGATCGTTACAGGCATCAGTCGACCGATGCTCGCATTCAACGGCTTCAAACGTGCAAAAGGACAAGGACTCATTTCTCGCGTGGCAGATCTACGACAAGACATTTTCAGAAGGCTTTTTTCGTAGATACTGCTTCCTACCGACAAACAGACAATAAGGCCGAGAGCAATGCTGTTCCGAAATAGAGGTTGAGATCTGTAGCACGCACTTCAAAACAGCATGCTTGTGTTTCAGGTTTGATGGTGTGAAGGATGGTGTTAACGATAATGCAACAATAACGTAATAAATTACGGAAATAAATAATTAAAAAAAAATGTTGTGTTTTGTTTCAATTAATCTAACCAAACTAAGTGCTACCAAGCTTGCTGAGTTCTGCCGATGATGTCAATGTCAGAAATTGTTGGCCTAAACCGATTTGACTCAAGAAAAATTGGCATAGTCATCTTTAGCGATGAATCTCATTGAATCTCATGAATCTCATGCCTGCAATAACCAAAGACACAGCTAAAGGGTGACCAGAAAGATAATGATACCTTTTCCAATTAAGTTTTAGCAGCTGTTAAAAGTACCTATGACATCTAGCTGTCAAAATATTCAGTTAAGTTTGCCAATTCACTGAGTAAGGTTCCACTGTTGTCGAACTTATAAAAATTGTTTAAAAAATATCGAAATTTCGGTTTAGTTGTAAATACGCAACGTGTCATCAAGACTTTAGTGTACAAGCAATTCGTCGCACCGAGGAAAAGTATGAGGTTGAGTACATGTTTTTGGACCTTAAGCCATCAACCACAGAGATGGAAGCGAAATGAAGAAAACAATACATCGAAGAAGACCCAGAAATGTCAATTAGAATTTGGTATCGACAGAGTGTCAACCCGGCTTATTTTGCGGTTGGATTTGGGCCTACATTCGTATAAGATTGTGCTGACGCAAGAATTAAAGTTGAAAGACCATAGACAATGCCGGTAGTTCGCTAATTAGTCGCTGGAAATGTTGGCAGTTTGAACGAGCATAAATGGATTTACAAAGATTGACTGTTTGGTGCAGTTTATGCCATCGGACTTTATTTCTTTCGAAATGCGGATGTTATCCGACTTCCTATTGCTCGAGCTCAACACCATCTATATCCAAACTGGGGTTCCAACAAAGATGCCGCTACATGCCATACAAGCGAAGTTGTAAAGAAAAAATTTAGCAACTGGGTCATCTCATGGGGAGCGTTCATCAATTGACCGCCGGGGTCATGCAAATTGACACCGCTTGACTATTTACTCTGGGGTTACGTCAAGTCCTTAGTCTATGCTGCCTAATCAACGACTTTGGTCGACCTCGAGACTAAGATTCGAGGCGCCATTGCCGGAAAAACGCTGTTCATATTGGTCCAAGTCATCAAAAATTTTACTGGCAGCTTAACGCACTGCCAGTGAAGCCAAGTCAAACATTTGAATGATGTGTTATTCCACACATAATGGCATGAATGTAGCTTCAAAATAAAGCCAGAATCAATGTCAAATCTCACACCGTTGTTACTTTATGTATTATTTATCCTATCTGGTCACCCTGTATCTTAAGCGTTTTTGACAGATTGCACTCATTCATTGCTTGTCACATGTTAGCATGTAACTGAACTTATCAACAAGAACATTTCCATGAAAATAAAAGACCATTTCCACAGGATATTGAAAACGAATGAGATAAAATTTGATTTACAACTCTAAACCGTAAAGGACACTCACAGTGACAGTTAAAATGATTTATGTTTACACGACGCAGAAGTATGTATAGTCCATCATACGTCAGAATAGAGTTATGTACATATGACTTTGTTTTCTTCTTTTTGTTGAAAACATCAAAAGATATTGCTGTCAGTTTGTGTTGCATGAAATACGAAAAATAGAGGTTGAAGGGTTTCCTTCAGCGACAAGCATTATTAATTTTGTAATAACTCATCCATTAAAATGACTTGCGTTTGACAGTTTCCATATTTCGAAAGTAGGGCAATCATATTATGTCAAATGTCCAGTTTGTTAGCGAGTGTTAGTTGATAAAAGTGTCAGACAATATTCACAGTCTTGAACTAAAAAAAACTTTATGCAAAACTGTTGCCAATATTCCCATCTACCGTGGCTGTAAAGATCAAAGAAAGAGATCTTTGAATTCGCTTGGATTTGGACAATGACAGACGAAATAGAAATTCAAAATGACATCTGAGCACAATAAACTCTGAATATGAGTATTCCAGTGAATTCTACTTGTCGCAACAAGGAAAGTATGTATAATTGCAATCTACTAGTCCTGATGTCTAGTCATTTGAAATGCAGATTCAAAGCCTTCAAGGAGCCTTCTCGGTGACTACTACTATTGGATCCTGAACTCATGGAAATAGAAATCTATTACATGTCGCACTCCTGAAACTGCCAAATCTCACTCCCCTTCTCTTCGCTCAAGATAACACTTATCCTTCGAGTAAAACGATTATTTCATTAAGTCCATAAATACACAAATACTGTTGCAGTCAGACGACAACATATTTTCTTTCATTTAGTTATGATTTAAACTGCCGATGTCATCTACACCGACGTCGTCTCATCTGTCAGTTAAGGGTGTCATTGAAGCACCCGAAGAAAAAGTGACACTCGCTGAGCAAATAAGATAACGCACAACAGACACGCACAAGTCGAGGGTAGTAAACCACCCTAAGGTCTGTTCATGATTTTAGCAAACAATCATCAAACCATAAATAGCTCCCAGAGGGATGTTTATGTTTATCTTCAGCTACAGCCCCCTCTTCAATTTTAAACCCTCATACAGGATTCTACCCAGAGGTGGGCTGTGCTGAAGACACCCCTGGATATTTAGAAATCAATTATTCAGTGTACGGTTTCATTTAATCAATTAGCACCTGCGGGTGGTTTAAATAAAAAAAAAAAATACTTACACGTCCATTTTTGTTTTGTAATTTCAGAGCCGATTCAGTTACCTGGAATCCACACAAGCTTATGGGTGCCCTTCTGCAGTGTTCAACAATCCACTTCAAGGAAGACGTAAGTTCACCTCGCCCACATGGGCTTACTATGTATATAAAAGAAAATCATTGAAAAATACCCCAAAAAAGGGTTACACAGCCAAACTCTTGGTATTCAAAACATCTTTTTGAAATGCCAATTTGCCCATCTCAGCAGCAACAGTGGCAAGGCGGTCTGACTTCAGTACAATGCCATCGGGCTTTTATGGCCGACCAAAAAGCATTTCTCAGCAGTTTTCTTCTCCATGACAACATATTTGCAATATGTTACCATTGGCCACAGTTGTGTTCGACATTTTTGCCTCCTTTGTGAGAGAGAATGTTATTCAAGGAATTTTTAATTAAAATTCCCCTGAGTTATTGCTTCCAAGAGTGCTGCGGTACGCTGTGCTGTGCTGCTCCTCTGAAGGGAGGGCTGGCAAAGTTTGCCATCTTTTTTTAAGGGTGGATTTCCGGCGAAAGAAATGAAAAGTCTACCGAGATACCGAGATGAATTTACAGTGTCAGACAATAAAAAACAAAAAAAAACACAAACCTATCAATCTTATTCACTAAACCAAAAAAAAAAGCCAAAAAAATGTCTAACCTTGCTTCCAAGTTTAGATTTTCAAATTGTAATGGCGGTACTCGGTAAAATTTGATTGGCAAAGTTTTGGCTCTTTAAGTAAGAAACGATGTTAGGCGATTTGTGGAGTAGATCATGGGAAATTCGACAGATGGCGTACCGCTCATGCCACCATTAGGCCAATCAAGTGTACAAGAGGATTATCCTCCTCGAGGCAAATCTGTTTTAAAGTGTTTTAAAGTAAATAAACGGGAGTTCGGAGACCGACACCCTTTTTGTATTTTGTTTCTCATCCGCAGGGCCTTTTAATCAGCTGTAATCAAATGTCTGCTGAATATTTGTTCATGACTGACAAACAGTATGACATTAGCTACGATACTGGCGATAAGGTGATACAGTGCGGCCGACACAATGATATTTTCAAGCTGTGGCTACAGTGGCGTTCAAAAGGCACTGAAGGCTTTGAGCGGCAACAAGATCGTCTTATGGATTTGACTAAATACCAAGTGAAACGTATCAAAGAGCAATCCGATCGATTCCATTTGATTATGGAACCAGAATGTGTTAATGTTTCATTTTGGTATGTTCCAAAGCGATTGAGAGGTATTCCACATGACAGCAGAAAAGAACAGGAACTTGGAAAGGTAAGTCAATTGTTTTGAATTGTTTTTGTTTTTAGGGGTCTTGATGACTTGTCACTTGAGTCAATCTCTTATAATTTCCCAAGAGAAGTGTTTTGTATCCTTCTCCCATCGGAATGTGGTACTTGTCCAGATGTGTCAATATCCTACAAAATTTCAGAATCTGTTGGATTCATTGCAGAAACTTTCATACCATTATTTGTCGCAGGCCTTTTACGGTAGTTTCATACCTTGCTTCAGACCATGCACGTTTTCCGGTCCTTACCTGTTCTCCTGAAGAGCCATGATCTAGGATCTATGAAGTGTTTAGCGTGCCTTGCCTTGCTAGTCCACATGATGTTTCAGGTGTTTCTGCCCAGTTCGTAAAGTTTAAGGCATTCCCATACAGTCTAGCAACATGAGCAGTGAGAACTCTTATGTTTCTAGAACTAGATTTCTCTCTTTCCAGCTATAATTTAAGTTGGTACTAAGCGATTTCAGTACCCAAGGTAGTTCCATGTCTGGAAGTTCATCGACTCTACAATTCCCTGGAATATCCGTACACCCCATCACACGACAAAGGTGAATATTAAAGTGCTGTCTCATCTCTCTAAGAGGGACAAGTTATGGTCTAGAATAACTTTCGAATTACAGAAAGATTTCCAGGATTTGATGGCTACTTGGCTGCTTGAAAAGATGGACATACATATATGCAGTGGATACCACGATTATCTTGACTCGAAATAAGAATTCTTTATTTAATTCTGCGTGGAACATGTCACAATGATGAGGAAGACAGAAGGAGAGACGATTAAGTCTATCAGAAAAAAAACACCTCCACCCACACCACTGTTAGTTTTCGAACCTCTTTCTTCCAGAAAGTCCTTAAAGGGAAGGTTATCCGGAAATTGTATAATCTTTGTATTCGGAAGCTATTTTTGAAATTATCAACAATGGTAACGTGGCCAAAATCTCTACTGGATCACTGTCAATATCAAGGGCTCAAGAGAAACAAAATGTACAGTGCTGCAGAGTATATCATAAGAAGTGCTCCCCTTATGCACAGACAAGTAGATGATTTCGGTTTAAGGCTTTATCTAAGGCAGTCCACCAGCCAAGACCGAGATGTAAACCCAGAGAGTGTCACAAGGTTGTAAGTGCAACAGTAGCCTTTAGGAATCTTTCATGAATATTGGATTTCCACCCAAGTTTATACCATTTTCTAGTGAAGAGTACCAGTTTCCTTTGTAAGGGTTTACATCCAAACTACACCGTACTGTCCATCTTCCTGCTATAGCAACATCATCCGCTTAAACGATCACGGTGCAACTATCTGCTTCCAGGATATTCAGTAGATTTTTAACCATCAAATTCCAAGGAAGAGCAAATAGAATCAAACTGAGTTATAGGTGGTCAGCTTCGATGTTATATTTCAACTCTCCTGTCATATGAAAACGGAAACTTCCTTGGTCTAAAACCAATCTGGAACAAGTAGCTCCTATATGCAATATTTTGCTGACTGATCATATAATAGGTAGCCCTCTGTAAGACATGTTACAAACTTTAAAGATTGAAGGCCCACTGTGCTTTCTTCCACACGAAAGCTTCCCACCAGAAGCTGTGCAAAGAGTCATATTTTCCAAATGTATCTCAACCCTCAATACAGTTTAATTTAAGTAACTAATTTTGGTGTTAAATTTTGTAAAAATTCTATGTATTTCTTCCACACGTCTAGATCTGCCCCATCATCAAAGGCCGCATGATGCAAAAGGGTAGCCTTATGGTTGGCTATCAGCCCGATGACCGTCGGCCAAACTTCTTCAGGTCAATTATTTCATCCTCAGCTGTTACCGAACAGGATGTTGATTTCATGTTAGATGAGATCCACCGCCTTGGCGATGACTTGTAAATTATCCTCAGTTCCCACTTTCAGTCAATAGCAATGAGTAGTATTTATTTATAAAACAAATAAGGACTTCAAAACTGTTATATTTAAATGTTTTAAAATATATTATAATTATTATTATTATTATAAACGAATCTCAAAACCACAACCAAGGAGTATCTTTAAGGTAAAGGCATATCATATAATCCAACCATTGTTGCTTACTCATTAAAACGAATTAAACTATCTATCATGTTATGTAATGTTATGTTCGTTAAGTTGTTATTTAAATATATATATTATATGAAATACATGTTGAAAGAAATATTAGTATAAAGAGATATTGCATTTATTTACGCACTAAAACTGTGTTTATCTATTTAATGTATGTATGTATTCACCATATAAATTAAATTGTTGTACATTAACTGAGTACTCGTGACTGTTGACAATATTAGAAATAATTGAAAAAAAAAAGACAAGTTTTGAAATGTATCATACGCAGACAAAACCTATCCTAAACCTTACATATTAATTAAAGAAATACACATCATAACATATCTAACATTATTATTTAAATATGATATATTTGGAATGTAAATTAGTTTCGCTTCTATGTCGGGAAACGTGCAATTATTTTTCAAACATAAAAAACGCTTTAATTTTACCAAAAAAACGGTGCTTTCAGTCCATTAGTTCTTAAAAAAAAAGAATAAAACATAAAACTTGACATTTTTAACATAAACTACCAAAGGCCGGCTTTCGCTGGAGATTGCCACAATATTAGAAAAAAAAAGAAGATGTACCTCCAACCCTGATACCTGCTTAAAAATATATATAAAAAAAAAAAACAGAAACAAAAAAAGCTATGTTTATGATTTGTATCTACACACTAGTTACTACGCTTGTAAATGTCTGATTTTAGTACAATTTCTTAAGTTAACCATTCACTATATGAAAATACATATATATCTGTATATGGCATGTATAAATATATACAAATATATGTAAAAACGTATCACCTAGGGTCAATTAAAACAAAAAACAAAAATGCGTTCCTCAATGCAGAATGCTTAAATATCAATTAAAATAAAATTAAAAAAAAACATGTTTAGCAATGAGAGTAGACTTGGTAAGATAAGACGAAAAGTATTGTGAGCCTCATAAAATGCCACAAAAAAAATACAGAAATGAAATTAGAAAAATATTTAACAATCAAAAAACAAAAGAACATTTCATTATGATTTCTTCTGTAAGAATAATTTTGTTATATAAAAAAACAAAAAAGAATATTTAACGAGTAAATGTTTCAAGGCATTAAACTATTGATTGTTGATTAATTTTTATTGTGGGATAATAGTTTTTAGCATTTACATAATCGCATCAATGTATACATACAGTGCTGATATTAATGTTATATGTTGGTTATTATCCTTATATATATATAAATACATGTATAAATATCAAAGAAAATAAAAAATAAATCATAATTATATTGTAAAGTAGAAATTTTGTGTTTGCATTCAAATTGAGCTATAGCGAAACAGAGCTGGAAGGACATAGAGCTCGTGCGTGGAACACTGCTGAGTCGTAAAACTTAATTGTTGCCAAAAGTATGCATATTTCTTTAATTAATTAAGGATGGTTGTTCTGAACGTTGTCGAAAAGCTTAGTGCGGAAAAGGATTACAAATTTGACATGAGGCCTAAAATTCAAATTAAATTTCCTTGATTCACTTCAATGTTCGAATTGAATGACGCAAAGACAGGTTTTGTTTAAAATCTTCTATATTTGCCATTGAAAGAAGCAGGACGTTTGGTCCAGGATTTGTTGCCAGAATCTCCAATCTCCTATAACCCATTCTGGAGAAACAGTACAGTAGAGGAAGGGTTCACAAAAGTGAAAACGAGTGGAAACCAACTTAAAAAACACAACTGAATAGAACAGCATTCATTCGAATTGGGTTAACAGATGTCCCAGTATCGACAGGGAAAAGAGAAAATGTTTCAATTAAAAAATCTGTGAAAAAAATTACGCATTCGCCACCAAACCTAATAGCCACATCTTGAATCTGCCTTCTCGTGACTCAAGTCCTAAGCACAAACCAGCTTAACTGATGTCTCAGTAACGATAGCGAAAAGCGAAAATTTTTCAACCAAAAGAAATAGGGCAGTGTATAGCCCACAGAACTAAACACCCACAATCTTGAGAAATCTTTTAATCACACATCTCGAGTTAGATATTCTGTTTCTGTGTGTTCGATGCGCAAAGAAGCCTAGCTGCAGCCTCGAAATGGTGATAGGAAACAGAAAATTTTTCAACCTAAAAATGTGTGAGAAAAGGGCAGTGTATAGCCCACAGAACTGGACACCCGCAATCTTGCGAAATCTTCAATCCACACATCTCGAGCTAGATATTCTGTTTCTGTGTGTCCAAGGCGCAAAGAAGATTAGCTGCAGCTTCGCAATGGCAATAGGAAACAGAAAATTTTTCAACCAAAAAATGCGTGAGAAAAGGGCAATGTATAGCCCACAGAACTGGACACCCACAACTTTGCGAAATCTTTAATTCACACATCTCGAGCTAGATATTCTGTTTCTGTGTGTTCGAGGCGCATACTAGCCTTGCTGCAGCCTCGAAATGGTGATAGGAAACAGAAAATTTTTCAACCAAAAAATGTGTGAGAAAAGGGCAGTGTATAGCCCACAGAACTGGACACCCGCAATCTTGCGAAATCTTATATTCACACACCTCGAGCTAGATATTCTGTTTCTGTGTGTTCGAGGCGCAAAGAAGCCTAGCTGCAGCCTCGAAGTGGTGATAGGAAACAGAAAATTTTTCAACCAAAAAATGTGTGAGAAAAAGGACAGTGTATAGCCCACAGAACTGGACACCCACAATCTGGTGAAATATTAAATACACACATCTCGAGCTAGATATTCTGTTTCTGTGTGTTCGAGGCGCATACTAGCCCTGCTGCAGCCTCGAAATGGTGATAGGAAACAGAAAATTTTTCAACCAAAAAATGTGTGAGAAAAAGGGCAGTGTATAGCCCACAGAACTGGACACCCGCAATCTTGCGAAATCTTATATTCACACATCTCCAGCTAGATATTCTGTTTCTGTGTGTTCGAGGCGCATACTAGCCCTGCTGCAGCCTCGAAATGGTGATAGGAAACAGAAAATTTTTCAACCAAAAAATGTGTGAGAAAAAGGGCAGTGTATAGCCCACAGAACTGGACACCCACAATCTGGTGAAATATTAAATACACACATATCGAGCTAGATATTCCGTTTCTGTGTGTTCAAGGCGCATACTAGCCTTGCTGCAGCCTCGAAATGGTGATAGGAAACAGAAAATTTTTCAACCAAAAAATGTGTGAGAAAAGGGCAGTGTATAGCCCACAGAACTGGACACCCACAATCTTGTGAAATCTTAAATTAACACATCTCGAGCTAGATATTCTGCTTCTGTGTGTTCGAGGCGCATACTAGCCCTGCTGCAGGATCGAAATGGTGATAGGAAACAGAAAATTTTTCAACCAAAAAATGTGTCAGAAAAAGGGCAGTGTATAGCCCACAGAACTGGACACCCACAATCTGGTGAAATATTAAATACACACATCTCGAGCTAGATATTCCGTTTCTGTGTTTTCGAGGCGCATACTAGCCTTGCTGCAGCCTCGAAATGTTGATAGGAAACAGAAAATTTTTCAACCAAAAAATGTGTGAGAAAAAGGGCAGTGTATAGCCCCCAGAACTGGACACCCACAATCTGGTGAAATATTAAATACACACATCTCGAGCTAGATATTCCGTTTCTGTGTTTTCGAGGCGCATACTAGCCTTGCTGCAGCCTCGAAATGTTGATAGGAAACAGAAAATTTTTCAACCAAAAAATGTGTGAGAAAAGGGCAGTGTATAGCCCACAGAACTGGACACCCACAATCTGGTGAAATATTAAATACACACATATCGAGCTAGATATTCCGTTTCTGTGTGTTCAAGGCGCATACTAGAATTGCTGCAGCCTCGAAATGGTGATAGGAAACAGAAAATTTTTCAACCAAAAAATGTGTGAGAAAAGGGCAGTGTATAGCCCACAGAACTGGACACCCACAATCTTGTGAAATCTTAAATTAACACATCTCGAGCTAGATATTCTGCTTCTGTGTGTTCGAGGCGCATACTAGCCCTGCTACAGCCTCGAAATGGTCATAGGAAACAGAAAATTTTTCAACCAAAAAATGTGTGAGAAAAGGGCAGTGTATAGCCCATAGAACTGGACACCCGCAATCTTGCGAAATCTTATATTCACACATCTCGAGCTAGATATTCTGTTTCTGTGTGTTCGAGGCGCATACCAGCCCTGCTGCAGCCTCGAAATGGTGATAGGAAACAGAAAATTTTTCAACCAAAAAATGTGTGAGAAAAAGGGCAGTGTATAGCCCACAGAACTGGACACCCACAATCTGGTGAAATATTCAATACACACATATCGAGCTAGATATTCCGTTTCTGTGTGTTCAAGGCGCATACTAGCCTTGCTGCAGCCTCGAAATGGTGATAGGAAACAGAAAATTTTTCAACCAAAATATGTGTGAGAAAAGGGCAGTGTATAGCCCACAGAACTGGACACCCGCAATCTTGCGAAATCTTATATTCATACACCTCGAGCTAGATATTCTGTTTCTGTGTGTTCGAGGCGCAAAGAAGCCTAGCTGCAGCCTCGAAATTGTGATAGGAAACAGAAAATTTTTCAACCAAAAAATGTGTGAGAAAAAGGGCAATGTATAGCCCACAGAACTGGACACCCGCAATCTTGCGAAATCTTATATTCATACACCTCGAGCTAGATATTCTGTTTCTGTGTGTTCGAGGCGCAAAGAAGCCTAGCTGCAGCCTCGAAATTGTGATAGGAAACAGAAAATTTTTCAACCAAAAAATGTGTGAGAAAAAGGGCAATGTATAGCCCACAAAACTGGACACCCGCAATCTTGCGAAATCTTATATTCATACACCTCGAGCTAGATATTCTGTTTCTGTGTGTTCGAGGCGCAAAGAAGCCTAGCTGCAGCCTCGAAATTGTGATAGGAAACAGAAAATTTTTCAACCAAAAAATGTGTGAGAAAAAGGGCAGTGTATAGCCCACAGAACTGGACACCCACAATCTTGTGAAATCTTTAATTCACACATATCGAGCTAGATATTCTGTTTCTGTGTGTTCGAGGCGCATACTAGCCCTGCTGCAGCCTCGAAATGGTGATAGGAAGCAGAAAATTTTTCAACCAAAAAATGTGTGAGAAAAAGGGCAGTGTATAGCCCACAGAACTGGACACCCACAATCTTGCGAAATCTTATATTCATACACCTCGAGCTAGATATTCTGTTTCTGTGTGTTCGAGGCGTAAAGAAGCCTAGCTGCAGCCTCGAAATGGTGATAGGAAACAGAACATTTTTCAACCAAAAAATGTGTGAGAAAAAGGGCAGTGTATAGCCCACAGAACTGGACACCCGCAATCTTGCGAAATCTTATATTCATACACCTCGAGCTAGATATTCTGTTTCTGTGTGTTCGAGGCGTAAAGAAGCCTAGCTGCAGCCTCGAAATGGGGATAGGAAACAGAACATTTTTCAACCAAAAAATGTGTGAGAAAAAGGGCAGTGTATAGCCCACAGAACTGGACACCCACAATCTTGTGAAATCTTTAATTCACACATATCGAGCTAGATATTCTGTTTCTGTGTGTTCGAGGCGCATACTAGCCCTGCTGCAGCCTCGAAATGGTGATAGGAAGCAGAAAATTTTTCAACCAAAAAATGTGTGAGAAAAAGGGCAATGTATAGCCCACAAAACTGGACACCCGCAATCTTGCGAAATCTTATATTCATACACCTCGAGCTAGATATTCTGTTTCTGTGTGTTCGAGGCGCAAAGAAGCCTAGCTGCAGCCTCGAAATTGTGATAGGAAACAGAAAATTTTTCAACCAAAAAATGTGTGAGAAAAAGGGCAGTGTATAGCCCACAGAACTGGACACCCACAATCTTGTGAAATCTTTAATTCACACATATCGAGCTAGATATTCTGTTTCTGTGTGTTCGAGGCGCATACTAGCCCTGCTGCAGCCTCGAAATGGTGATAGGAAGCAGAAAATTTTTCAACCAAAAAATGTGTGAGAAAAAGGGCAGTGTATAGCCCACAGAACTGGACACCCACAATCTTGCGAAATCTTATATTCATACACCTCGAGCTAGATATTCTGTTTCTGTGTGTTCGAGGCGCAGAGAAGCCTAGCTGCAGCCTCGAAATGGTGATAGGAAACAGAAAATTTTTCAACCAAAAAATGTGTGAGAAAAAGGGCAGTGCATAGCACACAGAACTGGACACCCACAATCTTGCGAAATCTTATATTCATACACCTCGAGCTAGATATTCTGTTTCTGTGTGTTCGAGGCGCAAAGAAGCCTAGCTGCAGCCTCGAAATGGTGATAGGAAACAGAACATTTTTCAACCAAAAAATGTGTGAGAAAAAGGGCAATGTATAGCCCACAAAACTGGACACCCACAATCTTGTGAAATCTTAAATTAACACATCTCGAGCTAGATATTCTGTTTCTGTGTGTTCGAGGCGCATACTAGCCCTGCTGCAGCCTCGAAATGGTGATAGGAAACAGACAATTTTTCAACCAAAAAATGTGTGAGAAAAAGGGCAATGTATAGCCCATAAAACTGGACACCCGCAATCTTGCGAAATCTTATATTCATACACCTCGAGCTAGATATTCTGTTTCTGTGTGTTCGAGGCGCAAAGAAGCCTAGCTGCAGCCTCGAAATGGTGATAGGAAACAGAACATTTTTCAACCAAAAAATGTGTGAGAAAAAGGGCAATGTATAGCCCACAAAACTGGACACCCGCAATCTTGCGAAATCTTATATTCATACACCTCGAGCTAGATATTCTGTTTCTGTGTGTTCGAGGCGCAAAGAAGCCTAGCTGCAGCCTCGAAATGGTGATAGGAAACAGAAAATTTTTCAACCAAAAAATGTGTGAGAAAAAGGGCAATGTATAGCCCACAAAACTGGACACCCATAATCTTGCGAAATCTTATATTCATACACCTCGAGCTAGATATTCTGTTTCTGTGTGTTCGAGGCGCAAAGAAGCCTAGCTGCAGCCTCGAAATGGTGATAGGAAACAGAACATTTTTCAACCAAAAAATGTGTGAGAAAAAGGGCAGTGTATAGCCCACAAAACTGGACACCCGCAATCTTGTGAAATCTTTAATTTACACATCTCGAGCTAGATATTCTGTTTCTGTGTGTTCGAGGCGCAAAGAAGCCTAGCTGCAGCCTCGAAATGGTGATAGGAAACAGAAAATTTTTCAACCAAAAAATGTGTGAGAAAAAGGGCAATGTATAGCCCACAAAACTGGACACCCACAATCTTGTGAAATCTTAAATTAACACATCTCGAGCTAGATATTCTGTTTCTGTGTGTTCGAGGCGCATACTAGCCCTGCTGCAGCCTCGAAATGGTGATAGGAAACAGAAAATTTTTCAACCAAAAAATGTGTGAGAAAAAGGGCAATGTATAGCCCACAAAACTGGACACCCACAATCTTGCGAAATCTTATATTCATACACCTCGAGCTAGATATTCTGTTTCTGTATGTTCGAGGCGCAAAGAAGCCTAGCTGCAGCCTCGAAATGGTGATAGGAAACAGAAAATTTTTCAACCAAAAAATGTGTGAGAAAAAGGGCAATGTAGAGCATACAAAACTGGACACCCACAATCTTGTGAAATCTCAAGTTAACACATCTCGAGCTAGATATTCTGTTTCTGTGTGTTCGAGGCGCATACTAGCCCTGCTGCAGCCTCGAAATGGTGATAGGAAACAGAAAATTTTTCAACCAAAATGTGTGAGAAAAAGGGCAATGTATAGCCCACAAAACTGGACACCCGCAATCTTGCAAAATCTTTAATTTAAACATCTCGAGCTAGATATTCTGTTTCTGTATGTTCGAGGCGCAAAGAAGCCTAGCTGCAGCCTCGAAATGGTGACAGGAAACAGAAAATTTTTCAACCAAAAAATGTGTGAGAAAAAGGGCAGTGTATAGCCCACAGAACTGGACACCCACAATCTTGTGAAATCTTTAATTCACACATCTCGAGCTAGATATTCTGTTTCTGTGTGTTCGAGGCGCATACTAGCCCTGTTGCAGCCTCGAAATGGTGATAGGAAGCAGAAAATTTTTCAACCAAAAAATGTGTGAGAAAAAGGGCAGTGTATAGCCCACAGAACTGGACACCCGCAATCTTGCGAAATCTTATATTCATACACCTCGAGCTAGATATTCTGTTTCTGTGTGTTCGAGGCGTAAAGAAGCCTAGCTGCAGCCTCGAAATGGGGATAGGAAACAGAACATTTTTCAACCAAAAAATGTGTGAGAAAAAGGGCAGTGTATAGCCCACAGAACTGGACACCCACAATCTTGTGAAATCTTTAATTCACACATATCGAGCTAGATATTCTGTTTCTGTGTGTTCGAGGCGCATACTAGCCCTGCTGCAGCCTCGAAATGGTGATAGGAAGCAGAAAATTTTTCAACCAAAAAATGTGTGAGAAAAAGGGCAATGTATAGCCCACAAAACTGGACACCCGCAATCTTGCGAAATCTTATATTCATACACCTCGAGCTAGATATTCTGTTTCTGTGTGTTCGAGGCGCAAAGAAGCCTAGCTGCAGCCTCGAAATTGTGATAGGAAACAGAAAATTTTTCAACCAAAAAATGTGTGAGAAAAAGGGCAGTGTATAGCCCACAGAACTGGACACCCACAATCTTGTGAAATCTTTAATTCACACATATCGAGCTAGATATTCTGTTTCTGTGTGTTCGAGGCGCATACTAGCCCTGCTGCAGCCTCGAAATGGTGATAGGAAGCAGAAAATTTTTCAACCAAAAAATGTGTGAGAAAAAGGGCAGTGTATAGCCCACAGAACTGGACACCCACAATCTTGCGAAATCTTATATTCATACACCTCGAGCTAGATATTCTGTTTCTGTGTGTTCGAGGCGCAGAGAAGCCTAGCTGCAGCCTCGAAATGGTGATAGGAAACAGAAAATTTTTCAACCAAAAAATGTGTGAGAAAAAGGGCAGTGCATAGCACACAGAACTGGACACCCACAATCTTGCGAAATCTTATATTCATACACCTCGAGCTAGATATTCTGTTTCTGTGTGTTCGAGGCGCAAAGAAGCCTAGCTGCAGCCTCGAAATGGTGATAGGAAACAGAACATTTTTCAACCAAAAAATGTGTGAGAAAAAGGGCAATGTATAGCCCACAAAACTGGACACCCACAATCTTGTGAAATCTTAAATTAACACATCTCGAGCTAGATATTCTGTTTCTGTGTGTTCGAGGCGCATACTAGCCCTGCTGCAGCCTCGAAATGGTGATAGGAAACAGACAATTTTTCAACCAAAAAATGTGTGAGAAAAAGGGCAATGTATAGCCCATAAAACTGGACACCCGCAATCTTGCGAAATCTTATATTCATACACCTCGAGCTAGATATTCTGTTTCTGTGTGTTCGAGGCGCAAAGAAGCCTAGCTGCAGCCTCGAAATGGTGATAGGAAACAGAACATTTTTCAACCAAAAAATGTGTGAGAAAAAGGGCAATGTATAGCCCACAAAACTGGACACCCGCAATCTTGCGAAATCTTATATTCATACACCTCGAGCTAGATATTCTGTTTCTGTGTGTTCGAGGCGCAAAGAAGCCTAGCTGCAGCCTCGAAATGGTGACAGGAAACAGAAAATTTTTCAACCAAAAAATGTGTGAGAAAAAGGGCAGTGTATAGCCCACAGAACTGGACACCCACAATCTTGTGAAATCTTTAATTCACACATCTCGAGCTAGATATTCTGTTTCTGTGTGTTCGAGGCGCATACTAGCCCTGTTGCAGCCTCGAAATGGTGATAGGAAGCAGAAAATTTTTCAACCAAAAAATGTGTGAGAAAAAGGGCAGTGTATAGCCCACAGAACTGGACACCCGCAATCTTGCGAAATCTTATATTCATACACCTCGAGCTAGATATTCTGTTTCTGTGTGTTCGAGGCGCAAAGAAGCCTAGCTGCAGCCTCGAAATTGTGATAGGAAACAGAAAATTTTTCAACCAAAAAATGTGTGAGAAAAAGGACAGTGTATAGCCCACAGAACTGGACACCCGCAATCTTGCGGAATCTTATATTCATACACCTCGAACTAGATATTCTGTTTCTGTGTGTTCGAGGCGCAAAGAAGCCTAGCTGCAGCCTCGAAATGGTGATAGGAAACAGAAAATTTTTCAACCAAAAAATGTGTGAGAAAAAGGGCAATGTATAGCCCACAGAACTGGACACCCGCAATCTTGCGAAATCTTATATTCATACACCTCGAGCTAGATATTCTGTTTCTGTGTGTTCGAGGCGCAAAGAAGCCTAGCTGCAGCCTCGAAATTGTGATAGGAAACAGAAAATTTTTCAACCAAAAAATGTGTGAGAAAAAGGGCAATGTATAGCCCACAAAACTGGACACCCGCAATCTTGCAAAATCTTTAATTTACACATCTCGAGCTAGATATTCTGTTTCTGTGTGTTCGAGGCGCAAAGAAGCCTAGCTGCAGCCTCGAAATGGTGATAGGAAACAGAAAATTTTTCAACCAAAAAATGTGTGAGAAAAAGGGCAATGTATAGCCCACAAAACTGGACACCCGCAATCTGGCGAAATCTTATATTCATACACCTCGAGCTAGATATTCTGTTTCTGTGTGTTCGAGGCGCAGAGAAGCCTAGCTGCAGCCTCGAAATGGTGATAGGAAACAGAAAATTTTTCAACCAAAAAATGTGTGAGAAAAAGTGCAGTGCATAGCACACAGAACTGGACACCCACAATCTTGCGAAATCTTATATTCATACACCTCGAGCTAGATATTCTGTTTCTGTGTGTTCGAGGCGCAAAGAAGCCTAGCTGCAGCCTCGAAATGGTGATAGGAAACAGAACATTTTTCAACCAAAAAATGTGTGAGAAAAAGGGCAATGTATAGCCCACAAAACTGGACACCCACAATCTTGTGAAATCTTAAATTAACACATCTCGAACTAGATATTCTGTTTCTGTGTGTTCGAGGCGCATACTAGCCCTGCTGCAGCCTCGAAATGGTGATAGGAAACAGAAAATCTTTCAACCAAAAAATGTGTGAGAAAAAGGGCAATGTATAGCCCACAAAACTGGACACCCGCAATCTTGCGAAATCTTATATTCATACACCTCGAGCTAGATATTCTGTTTCTGTGTGTTCGAGGCGCAAAGAAGCCTAGCTGCAGCCTCGAAATGGTGATAGGAAACAGAACATTTTTCAACCAAAAAATGTGTGAGAAAAAGGGCAATGTATAGCCCACAAAACTGGACACCCGCAATCTTGTGAAATCTTTAATTTACACATCTCGAGCTAGATATTCTGTTTCTGTGTGTTCGAGGCGCAAAGAAGCCTAGCTGCAGCCTCGAAATGGTGACAGGAAACAGAAAATTTTTCAACCAAAAAATGTGTGAGAAAAAGGGCAATGTATAGCCCACAAAACTGGACACCCACAATCTTGTGAAATCTTAAATTAACACATCTCGAGCTAGATATTCTGTTTCTGTGTGTTCGAGGCGCATACTAGCCCTGCTGCAGCCTCGAAATGGTGATAGGAAACAGAAAATTTCTCAACCAAAAAATGTGTAAGAAAAAGGGCAATGTATAGCCCACAAAACTGGACACCCACAATCTTGCGAAATCTTATATTCATACACCTCGAGCTAGATATTCTGTTTCTGTGTGTTCGAGGCGCATACTAGCCCTGCTGCAGCCTCGAAATGGTGATAGGAAACAGAAAATTTTTCAACCAAAAAATGTGTAAGAAAAAGGGCAATGTATAGCCCACAAAACTGGACACCCACAATCTTGCGAAATCTTATATTCATACACCTCGAGCTAGATATTCAGTTTCTGTGTGTTCGAGGCGTAAAGAAGCCTAGCTGCAGCCTCGAAATGGTGATAGGAAACAGAAAATTTTTCAACCAAAAAATGTGTGAGAAAAAGGGCAATGTATAGCATACAAAACTGGACACCCACGATCTTGTGAAATCTCAAATTAACACATCTCGAGCAAGATATTCTGTTTCTGTGTTTTCGAGGCGCATACTAGCCCTGCTGCAGCCTCGAAATGGTGATAGGAAACAGAAAATTTTTCAACCAAAAAATGTGTGAGAAAAAGGGCAATGTATAGCCCACAGAACTGGACACCCGAAATCTTGCGAAATCTTATATTCATACACCTCGAGCTAGATATTCTGTTTCTGTGTGTTCGAGGCGCAAAGAAGCCTAGCTGCAGCCTCGAAATTGTGATAGGAAACAGAAAATTTTTCAACCAAAAAATGTGTGAGAAAAAGGGCAGTGTATAGCCCACAGAACTGGACACCCGCAATCTTGCGGAATCTTATATTCATACACCTCGAGCTAGATATTCTGTTTCTGTGTGTTCGAGGCGCAAAGAAGCCTAGCTGCAGCCTCGAAATGGTGATAGGAAACAGAAAATTTTTCAACCAAAAAATGTGTGAGAAAAAGGGCAATGTATAGCCCACAAAACTGGACACCCACAATCTTGCGAAATCTTATATTCATACACCTCGAGCTAGATATTCTGTTTCTGTGTGTTCGAGGCGCAAAGAAGCCTAGCTGCAGCCTCGAAATGGTGATAGGAAACAGAAAATTTTTCAACCAAAAAATGTGTGAGAAAAAGGGCAATGTATAGCCCACAAAACTGGACACCCGCAATCTTGCAAAATCTTTAATTTAAACATCTCGAGCTAGATATTCTGTTTCTGTATGTTCGAGGCGCAAAGAAGCCTAGCTGCAGCCTCGAAATGGTGATAGGAAACAGAAAATTTTTCAACCAAAAAATGTGTGAGAAAAAGGGCAGTGTATAGCCCACAGAACTGGACACCCGCAATCTTGCGGAATCTTATATTCATACACCTCGAGCTAGATATTCTGTTTCTGTGTGTTCGAGGCGCAAAGAAGCCTAGCTGCAGCCTCGAAATTGGTTGAAAAATTTTCTGTTTCCTACTTCCATTTCGAGGCTGCAGCTAAGCTAGTTTGCGCCTCGAACACACAGAAACAGAATATCTAGCTCGCTATATGCCCTTTTCCTCACACATTTTTTGGTTGAAAAATTTTCTGTTTCCTATCACCATTTCGAGGCTGCAGCTAGGCTTGTTTGCGCCTCGAACACACAGAAAGAGAATATCTAGCTCGAGGTGTATGAATATAAGATTTCGCAAGATTGCGGGTGTCCAGTTCTGTAGGCTATACACTGCCCTTTTTCTCACACATTTTTTGGTTGAAAAATTTTCTGCTTCCTATCACCATTTCGAGGCTGCAACAGGGCTAGTATGCGCCTCGAACACACAGAAACAGAATATCTAGCTCGAGATGTGTGAATTAAAGATTTCACAAGATTGTGGGTGTCCAGTTTTGTGGGCTATACACTGCCCTTTTTCTCACACATTTTTTGGTTGAAAAATTTTCTGTTTCCTATCACTATTTCGAGGCTGCAGTTAGGCTTCTTTGCGCCTCGAATACACAGAAACAAAATTTCTAGCTCGAGATGTGTGAATTAAAGATTTCGCAAGGTTGTGGGTGTCTAGTTCTGTGGGCTATACACTGCCCTTTTTCTCACACATTTTTTGGTTGAAAAATTTTCTGTTTCCTATCACCATTTCGAGGCTGCAGCATTGCTAGTATGCGCCTCGAACACACAGAAACAGAATATCTAGCTCGAGATGTGTGAATTAAAGATTTCGCAAGGTTGTGGGTGTCTAGTTCTGTGGGCTATACACTGCCCTTTTTCTCACACATTTTTTGGTTGAAAAATTTTCTCTTTCCTATCACCATTTCGAGGCTGCAGCTAGGCTTCTTTGCGCCTCGAACACACAGAAACAGTATATCTAGCTCGAGGTGTATGAATATAAGATTTCGCAAGATTGTGGGTGTCCAGTTTTGTGGGCTATACATTGCCCTTTTTCTCACACATTTTTTGGTTGAAAAATTTTCTGTTTCCTATCACCATTTCGAGGCTGCAGCTAGGCTTCTTTGCGCTTTGGGCACACAGAAACAGAATATCTAGCTCGAGATGTGTGGATTAAAGATTTCGCAAGATTGTGGGTGTCAAGTTCTGTGGGCTATACACTGCCCACACACATTTTTTGGTTGAAAAATTTTCTGTTTCCTATCACCACTTCGAGGCTGCAGCTAGGCTTCTTTGCGCCTCGAACACACAGAAACAGAATATCTAGCTCGAGATGTGTGTATTTAAGATTTCACAAGATTGTGGGTGTCTAGTTCTGTGGGCTATACACTGCCCTTTTTCTCACACATTTTTTGGTTGAAAAATTTTCTGTTTCCTATCACCATTTCGAGGCTGCAGCTAGGCTTCTTTGCGCTTTGGGCACACAGAAACAGAATATCTAGCTCGAGATGTGTGGGTTAAAGATTTCGCAAGACTGTGGGTGTCTAGTTCTGTGGGCTATACACTGCCCTTTTTCTCACACATTTTTTGGTTGAAAAATTTTCTCTTTCCTATCACCATTTCGAGGCTGCAGCTAGGCTTTTTTGCGCCTTGGACACACAGAAACAGAATATCTAGCTCGAGATGTGTGGATTAAAGATTTCGCAAGATTGTGGGTGTCTAGTTCTGTGGGCTATACACTGCCCTTTTTCTCACACATTTTTTGGTTGAAAAATTTTCTCTTTCCTATCACCATTTCGAGGCTGCAGCTAGGCTTCTTTGCGCCTTTTACACACAGAAACAGAATATCTAGCTCGAGATGTGTGGATTAAAGACTTCGCAAGATTGTGGGTGTCTAGTTCTGTGGGCTATACACTGCCCTTTTCTCAAACATTTTTTGGTTGAAAAATTTTCTGTTTCCTATCACCATTTCGAGGCTGCAGCAGGGCTAGTATGCGCCTCGAACACACAGAAATAGAATATCTAGCTCGAGATGTGTGGATTAAAGATTTCGCAAGATTGTGGGTGTCTAGTTCTGTGGGCTATACACTGCCCTTTTTCTCACACATTTTTTGGTTGAAAAGTTTTCTGTTCACCATTTCGAGGCTGCAGCTAGGCTTCTTTGCGCCTTGGACACACAGAAACAGAATATCTAGCTCGAGATGTGTGGATTAAAGACTTCGCAAGATTGTGGGTGTCTAGTTCTGTGGGCTATACACTGCCCTTTTTCTCACACATTTTTTGGTTGAAAAATTTTCTGTTTCCTATCACCATTTCGAGGCTGCAGCAGGGCTAGTATGCGCCTCGAACACACAGAAACAGAATATCTAGCTCGAGATGTGTGGATTAAAGATTTCGCAAGATTGTGGGTGTCTAGTTCTGTGGGCTATACACTGCCCTTTTTCTCACACATTTTTTGGTTGAAAAGTTTTCTGTTCACCATTTCGAGGCTGCAGCTAGGCTTCTTTGCGCCTTGGATATACAGAAACAGAATATCTAGCTCGAGATGTGTGGATTAAAGACTTCGCAAGATTGTGGGTGTCTAGTTCTGTGGGCTATACACTGCCCTTTTTCTCACACATTTTTTGGTTGAAAAATTTTCTGTTTCCTATCACCATTTCGAGGCTGCAGCAGGGCTAGTATGCGCCTCGAACACACAGAAACAGAATATCTAGCTCGTGATGTGTGGATTAAAGATTTCACAAGATTGTGGGTGTCCAGTTCTGTGGGCTATACAGTGCCCTTTTTCTCACACATTTTTTGGTTGAAAAGTTTTCTGTTTCCTATCACCATTTCGAGGCTGCAGCAGGGCTAGTATGCGCCTCGAACACACAGAAATAGAATATCTAGCTCGAGATGTGTGAATAAAAGATTTCACAAGATTGTGGGTGTCCAGTTCTGTGGGCTGGCTATACACTGCCCTTTTCTCACACATTTTTTGGTTGAAAAATTTTCTGTTTCCTATCACCATTTCGAGGCTGCAGCAGGGCTAGTATGCGCCTCGAACACACAGAAACAGAATATCTAGCTCGAGATGTGTGAATATAAGATTTCACAAGATTGTGGGTGTCCAGTTCTGTGGGCTATACACTGCCCTTTTTCTCACACATTTTTTGGTTGAAAAATTTTCTGTTTCCTATCACCATTTCGAGGCTGCAGCAGGGCTAGTATGCGCCTCGAACACACAGAAACAGAATATCTAGCTCGAGATGTGTGAATATAAGATTTCACAAGATTGTGGGTGTCCAGTTCTGTGGGCTATACACTGCCCTTTTTCTCACACATTTTTTGGTTGAAAAATTTTCTGTTTCCTATCACCTTTTCGAGGCTGCAGCAGGGCTAGTATGCGCCTCGAACACACAGAAACAGAATATCTAGCTCGAGATGTGTGAATTTAAGATTTCGCAAGATAGTGGGTGTCCAGTTCTGTGGGCTATACACTGCCCTTTTCTCACACATTTTTTGGTTGAAAAATTTTCTGTTTCCTATCACCATTTCGAGGCTGCAGCAGGGCTAGTATGCGCCTCGAACACACAGAAATAGAATATCTAGCTCGAGATGTGTGAATATAAAATTTCACAAGATTGTGGGTGTCCAGTTCTGTGGGCTATACACTGCCCTTTTTCTCACACATTTTTTGGTTGAAAAATTTTCTGTTTCCTATCACCATTTCGAGGCTGCAGCAGGGCTAGTATGCGCCTCGAACACACAGAAATAGAATATCTAGCTCGAGATGTGTGAATATAAGATTTCACAAGATTGTGGGTGTCCAGTTCTGTGGGCTATACACTGCCCTTTTCTCACACATTTTTTGGTTGAAAAATTTTCTGTTTCCTATCACCATTTCGAGGCTGCAGCAGGGCTAGTATGCGCCTCGAACACACAGAAATAGAATATCTAGCTCGAGATGTGTGAATATAAGATTTCACAAGATTGTGGGTGTCCAGTTCTGTGGGCTATACACTGCCCTTTTTCTCACACATTTTTTGGTTGAAAAATTTTCTGTTTCCTATCACCATTTCGATGCTGCAGCAGGGCTAGTATGCGCCTCGAACACACAGAAACAGAATATCTAGCTCGAGATGTGTGGATTAAAGATTTCACAAGATTGTGGGTGTCCAGTTCTGTGGGCTATACAGTGCCCTTTTTCTCACACATTTTTTGGTTGAAAAGTTTTCTGTTTCCTATCACCATTTCGAGGCTGCAGCAGGGCTAGTATGCGCCTCGAACACACAGAAATAGAATATCTAGCTCGAGATGTGTGAATAAAAGATTTCACAAGATTGTGGGTGTCCAGTTCTGTGGGCTGGCTATACACTGCCCTTTTCTCACATATATTTTGGTTGAAAAATTTTCTGTTTCCTATCACCATTTCGAGGCTGCAGCTGGGCTTCTTTGCGCCTCGAACACACAGAAATAGAATATCTAGCTCGAGATGTGTGAATATAAGATTTCACAAGATTGTGGGTGTCCAGTTCTGTGGGCTATACACTGCCCTTTTTCTCACACATTTTTTGGTTGAAAAATTTTCTGTTTCCTATCACCTTTTCGAGGCTGCAGCAGGGCTAGTATGCGCCTCGAACACACAGAAACAGAATATCTAGCTCGAGATGTGTGAATTTAAGATTTCGCAAGATAGTGGGTGTCCAGTTCTGTGGGCTATACACTGCCCTTTTCTCACACATTTTTTGGTTGAAAAATTTTCTGTTTCCTATCACCATTTCGAGGCTGCAGCTAGGCTTCTTTGCGCCTCGAACACACAGAAACAGAATATCTAGCTCGAGATGTGTGGATTAAAGATTTCACAAGATTGTGGGTGTCCAGTTCTGTGGGCTATACACTGCCCTTTTTCTCACACATTTTTTGGTTGAAAAATTTTCTGTTTCCTATCACAATTTCGAGGCTGCAGCTAGGCTTCTTTGCGCCTCGAACACACAGAAACAGAATATCTAGCTCGAGATGTGTGGATTAAAGATTTTGCAAGATTGTGGGTGTCTAGTTCTGTGGGCTATACACTGCCCTTTTTCTCACACATTTTTGGTTGAAAAATTTTCTGTTTCCTATCACCATTTCGAGGCTGCAGCTAGGCTTCTTTGCGCTTTGGGCACACAGAAACAGAATATCTAGCTCGAGATGTGTGGATTAAAGATTTCACAAGATTGTGGGTGTCCAGTTCTGTGGGCTATACACTGCCCTTTTTCTCACACATTTTTTGGTTGAAAAATTTTCTGTTTCCTATCACTATTTCGAGGCTGCAGCTAGGCTTCTTTGCGCCTCGAATACACAGAAACAAAATTTCTAGCTCGAGATGTGTGAATTAAAGATTTCGCAAGGTTGTGGGTGTCTAGTTCTGTGGGCTATACACTGCAGTTCACTGCCCTTTTTCTCACACATTTTTTGGTTGAAAAATTTTCTGTTTCCTATCACCATTTCGAGGCTGCAGCATTGCTAGTATGCGCCTCGAACACACAGAAACAGAATATCTAGCTCGAGATGTGTGAATTAAAGATTTCGCAAGGTTGTGGGTGTCTAGTTCTGTGAACTATACACTGCAGTTCACTGCCCTTTTTCTCACACATTTTTTGGTTGAAAAATTTTCTGTTTCCTATCACCATTTCGAGGCTGCAGCTAGGCTTCTTTGCGCCTCGAACACACAGAAACAGAATATCTAGCTCGAGATGTGTAAATTAAAGATTTTGCAAGATTGCGGGTGTCCAGTTCTGTGGGCTATACACTGCCCTTTTTCTCACACATTTTTTGGTTGAACAATTTTCTGTTTCCTATCACCATTTCGAGGCTGCAGCTAGGCTTCTTTGCGCTTTGGGCACACAGAAACAGAATATCTAGTTCGAGATGTGTGGATTAAAGATTTCGCAAGATTGTGGGTGTCAAGTTCTGTGGGCTATACACTGCCCTTTTCTCACACATTTTTTGGTTGAAAAATTTTCTGTTTCCTATCACCATTTCGAGGCTGCAGCTAGGCTTCTTTGCGCTTTGGGCACACAGAAACAGAATATCTAGCTCGAGATGTGTGGATTAAAGATTTCGCAAGATTGTGGGTGTCAAGTTCTGTGGGCTATACACTGCCCTTTTCTCACACATTTTTTGGTTGAAAAATTTTATGTTTCCTATCACCATTTCGAGGCTGCAGCTAGGCTTCTGTGCGCCTCGAACACACAGAAACAGAACATCTAGCTCGAGATGTGTAAATTAAAGATTTAGCAAGATTGCGGGTGTCCAGTTCTGTGGGCTATACACTGCCCTTTTTCTCACACATTTTTTGGTTGAAAAGTTTTCTGTTTCGTATCACCATTTCGAGGCTACAGCAGGGCTAGTATGCGCCTCGAACACACAGAAACAGAATACCTAGCTCGAGATGTGTGAATTTAAGATTTCGCAAGATAGTGGGTGTCCAGTTCTGTGGGCTGTACACTGCCCTTTTCTCACACATTTTTTGGTTGAAAAATTTTCTGTTTCCTATCACCATTTCGAGGCTGCAGCTAGGCTTCTTTGCGCCTCGAATACACAGAAACAGAATATCTAGCTCGAGATGTGTGGGTTAAAGATTTCGCAAGACTGTGGGTGTCTAGTTCTGTGGGCTATACACTGCCCTTTTTCTCAGACATTTTTTGGTTGAAAAATTTTCTCTTTCCTATCACCATTTCGAGGCTGCAGCTAGGCTTCTTTGCGCCTTGGACACACAGAAACAGAATATCTAGCTCGAGATGTGTGGATTAAAGATTTCGCAAGATTGTGGGTGTCTAGTTCTGTGGGCTATACACTGCCCTTTTCTCAAACATTTTTTGGTTGAAAAATTTTCTGTTTCCTATCACCATTTCGAGGCTGCAGCAGGGCTAGTATGCGCCTCGAACACACAGAAACAGAATATCTAGCTCGAGATGTGTGTATTTAAGATTTCACCAGATTGTGGGTGTCCAGTTCTGTGGGCTATACACTGCCCTTTTTCTCACACATTTTTTGGTTGAAAAATTTTCTCTTTAATATCACCATTTCGAGGCTGCAGCTAGGCTTCTTTGCGCCTTGGACACACAGAAACAGAATATCTAGCTCGAGATGTGTGGATTAAAGATTTCGCAAGATTGTGGGTGTCTAGTTCTGTGGGCTATACACTGCCCTTTTTCTCACACATTTTTTGGTTGAAAAATTTTCTGTTTCCTATCACCATTTCGAGGCTGCAGCTAGGCTTCTTTGCGCTTTGGGCACACAGAAACAGAATATCTAGCTCGAGATGTGTGAATTAAAGATTTCGCAAGGTTGTGGGTGTCTAGTTCTGTGGGCTATACACTGCAGTTCACTGCCCTTTTTCTCACACATTTTTTGGTTGAAAAATGTTCTGTTTCCTATCACCATTTCGAAGCTGCAGCTAGGCTTCTTTGCGCCTCGAATACACAGAAACAGAATATCTAGCTCGAGATGTGTGTATTTAAGATTTCACCAGATTGTGGGTGTCCAGTTCTGTGGGCTATACACTGCCCTTTTTCTCACACATTTTTTGGTTGAAAAATTTTCTCTTTCCTATCACCATTTCGAGGCTGCAGCTAGGCTTCTTTGCGCCTTTTACACACAGAAACAGAATATCTAGCTCGAGATGTGTGGATTAAAGACTTCGCAAGATTGTGGGTGTCTAGTTCTGTGGGCTATACACTGCCCTTTTCTCAAACATTTTTTGGTTGAAAAATTTTCTGTTTCCTATCACCATTTCGAGGCTGCAGCTAGGCTTCTTTGCGCCTCGAACACACAGAAACAGAATATCTAGCTCGAGGTGTATGAATATAAGATTTCGCAAGGTTGTGGGTGTCTAGTTCTGTGGGCTATACACTGCCCTTTTTCTCACACATTTTTTGGTTGAAAAATTTTCTGTTTCCTATCACCATTTCGAGGCTGCAGCTAGGCTTCTTTGCGCTTTGGGCACACAGAAACAGAATATCTAGCTCGAGATGTGTGGATTAAAGACTTCGCAAGATTGTGGGTGTCTAGTTCTGTGGGCTATACACTCCCTTTTTCTCACACATTTTTTGGTTGAAAAATTTTCTGTTTCCTATCACCATTTCGAGGCTGCAGCATTGCTAGTATGCGCCTCGAACACACAGAAACAGAATATCTAGCTCGAGATGTGTGAATTAAAGATTTCGCAAGGTTGTGGGTGTCTAGTTCTGTGGGCTATACACTGCAGTTCACTGCCCTTTTTCTCACACATTTTTTGGTTGAAAAATTTTCTGTTTCCTATCACCATTTCGAGGCTGCAGCTAGGCTTCTTTGCGCCTCGAATACACAGAAACAAAATTTCTAGCTCGAAATGTGTGAATTAAAGATTTCGCAAGGTTGTGGGTGTCTAGTTCTGCAGTTTTTCTCACACATTTTTTGGTTGAAAAATTTTCTGTTTCCTATCACCATTTCGAGGCTGCAGCTAGGCTTCTTTGCGCTTTGGGCACACAGAAACAGAATATCTAGCTCGAGATGTGTGGATTAAAGATTTCGCAAGATTGTGGGTGTCAAGTTCTGTGGGCTATACACTGCCCTTTTTCTCACACATTTTTTGGTTGAAAAATTTTCTGTTTCCTATCACCACTTCGAGGCTGCAGCTAGACTTCTTTGCGCCTCGAACACACAGAAACAAAATATCTAGCTCGAGATGTGTGTATTTAAGATTTCACAAGATTGTGGGTGTCTAGTTCTGTGGGCTATACACTGCCCTTTTTCTCACACATTTTTTGGTTGAAAAATTTTCTGTTTCCTATCACCATTTCGAGGCTGCAGCTAGGCTTCTTTGCGCTTTGGGCACACAGAAACAGAATATCTAGCTCGAGATGTGTGGGTTAAAGATTTCGCAAGACTGTGGGTGTCTAGTTCTGTGGGCTATACACTGCCCTTTTTCTCACACATTTTTTGGTTGAAAAATTTTCTCTTTAATATCACCATTTCGAGGCGGCAGCTAGGCTTCTTTGCGCCTCGAATACACAGAAACAAAATTTCTAGCTCGAGATGTGTGAATTAAAGATTTCGCAAGGTTGTGGGTGTCTAGTTCTGTGGGCTATACACTGCCCTTTTTCTCACACATTTTTTGGTTGAAAAATTTTCTCTTTCCTATCACCATTTCCAGGCTGCAGCTAGGCTTCTTTGCGCCTTGGACACACAGAAACAGAATATCTAGCTCGAGATGTCTGGATTAAAGATTTCGCAAGATTGTGGGTGTCTAGTTCTGTGGGCTATACACTGCCCTTTTTCTCACACATTTTTTGGTTGAAAAATTTTCTGTTTCCTATCACCATTTCGAGGCTGCAGCTAGGCTTCTTTGCGCTTTGGGCACACAGAAACAGAATATCTAGCTCGAGATGTGTGAATTAAAGATTTCGCAAGGTTGTGGGTGTCTAGTTCTGTGGGCTATACACTGCAGTTCACTGCCCTTTTTCTCACACATTTTTTGGTTGAAAAATTTTCTGTTTCCTATCACCATTTCGAGGCTGCAGCTAGGCTTCTTTGCGCATCGAATACACAGAAACAAAATTTCTAGCTCGAGATGTGTGAATTAAAGATTTCGCAAGGTTGTGGGTGTCTAGTTCTGTGGGCTATACACTGCAGTTTTTCTCACACATTTTTTGGTTGAAAAATTTTCTGTTTCCTATCACCATTTCGAGGCTGCAGCAGGTCTAGTATGCGCTTCGAACACACAGAAATAGAATATCTAGCTCGAGATGTGTGAATTAAAGATTTCACAAGATTGTGGGTGTCCAGTTCTGTGGGCTGGCTATACACTGCCCTTTTCTCACATATATTTTGGTTGAAAAATTTTCTCTTTCCTATCACCATTTTGAGGCTGCAGCTAGGCTTCTTTGCGCCTTGGACACACAGAAACAGAATATCTAGCTCGAGATGTGTGGATTAAAGATTTCGCAAGATTGTGGGTGTCTAGTTCTGTGGGCTATACACTGCCCTTTTTCTCACACATTTTTTGGTTGAAAAATTTTCTGTTTCCTATCACCATTTCGAGGCTGCAGCTAGGCTTCTTTGCGCATCGAACACACAGAAACAGAATATCTAGCTCGAGGTGTATGAATATAAGATTTCGCAAGGTTGTGGGTGTCTAGTTCTGTGGGCTATACACTCCCTTTTTCTCACACATTTTTTGGTTGAAAAATTTTCTGTTTCCTATCACCATTTCGAGGCTGCAGCATTGCTAGTATGCGCCTCGAACACACAGAAACAGAATATCTAGCTCGAGATGTGTGAATTAAAGATTTCGCAAGGTTGTGGGTGTCTAGTTCTGTGGGCTATACACTGCAGTTCACTGCCCTTTTTCTCACACATTTTTTGGTTGAAAAATTTTCTGTTTCCTATCACCATTTCGAGGCTGCAGCTAGGCTTCTTTGCGCCTCGAATACACAGAAACAAAATTTCTAGCTCGAAATGTGTGAATTAAAGATTTCGCAAGGTTGTGGGTGTCTAGTTCTGCAGTTTTTCTCACACATTTTTTGGTTGAAAAATTTTCTGTTTCCTATCACCATTTCGAGGCTGCAGCTAGGCTTCTTTGCGCTTTGGGCACACAGAAACAGAATATCTAGCTCGAGATGTGTGGATTAAAGATTTCGCAAGATTGTGGGTGTCAAGTTCTGTGGGCTATACACTGCCCTTTTTCTCACACATTTTTTGGTTGAAAAATTTTCTGTTTCCTATCACCACTTCGAGGCTGCAGCTAGACTTCTTTGCGCCTCGAACACACAGAAACAAAATATCTAGCTCGAGATGTGTGTATTTAAGATTTCACAAGATTGTGGGTGTCTAGTTCTGTGGGCTATACACTGCCCTTTTTCTCACACATTTTTTGGTTGAAAAATTTTCTGTTTCCTATCACCATTTCGAGGCTGCAGCTAGGCTTCTTTGCACTTTGGGCACACAGAAACAGAATATCTAGCTCGAGATGTGTGGGTTAAAGATTTCGCAAGACTGTGGGTGTCTAGTTCTGTGGGCTATACACTGCCCTTTTTCTCACACATTTTTTGGTTGAAAAATTTTCTCTTTAATATCACCATTTCGAGGCGGCAGCTAGGCTTCTTTGCGCCTCGAATACACAGAAACAAAATTTCTAGCTCGAGATGTGTGAATTAAAGATTTCGCAAGGTTGTGGGTGTCTAGTTCTGTGGGCTATACACTGCCCTTTTTCTCACACATTTTTTGGTTGAAAAATTTTCTCTTTCCTATCACCATTTCGAGGCTGCAGCTAGGCTTCTTTGCGCCTTGGACACACAGAAACAGAATATCTAGCTCGAGATGTGTGGATTAAAGATTTCGCAAGATTGTGGGTGTCTAGTTCTGTGGGCTATACACTGCAGTTCACTGCCCTTTTTCTCACACATTTTTTGGTTGAAAAATTTTCTGTTTCCTATCACCATTTCGAGGCTGCAGCTAGGCTTCTTTGCGCTTTGGGCACACAGAAACAGAATATCTAGCTCGAGATGTGTGAATTAAAGATTTCGCAAGGTTGTGGGTGTCTAGTTCTGTGGGCTATACACTGCAGTTCACTGCCCTTTTTCTCACACATTTTTTGGTTGAAAAATTTTCTGTTTCCTATCACCATTTCGAGGCTGCAGCTAGGCTTCTTTGCGCATCGAATACACAGAAACAAAATTTCTAGCTCGAGATGTGTGAATTAAAGATTTCGCAAGGTTGTGGGTGTCTAGTTCTGTGGGCTATACACTGCAGTTTTTCTCACACATTTTTTGGTTGAAAAATTTTCTGTTTCCTATCACCATTTCGAGGCTGCAGCAGGGCTAGTATGCGCCTCGAACACACAGAAATAGAATATCTAGCTCGAGATGTGTGAATTAAAGATCTCACAAGATTGTGGGTGTCCAGTTCTGTGGGCTGGCTATACACTGCCCTTTTCTCACATATATTTTGGTTGAAAAATTTTCTGTTTCCTATCACCATTTCGAGGCGGCAGCTAGGCTTCTTTGCGCCTCGAATACACAGAAACAAAATTTCTAGCTCGAGATGTGTGAATTAAAGATTTCGCAAGGTTGTGGGTGTCTAGTTCTGTGGGCTATACACTGCCCTTTTTCTCACACATTTTTTGGTTGAAAAATTTTCTCTTTCCTATCACCATTTCGAGGCTGCAGCTAGGCTTCTTTGCGCCTTGGACACACAGAAACAGAATATCTAGCTCGAGATGTGTGGATTAAAGATTTCGCAAGATTGTGGGTGTCTAGTTCTGTGGGCTATACACTGCCCTTTTTCTCACACATTTTTTGGTTGAAAAATTTTCTGTTTCCTATCACAATTTCGAGGCTGCAGCTAGGCTTCTTTGCGCCTCGAACACACAGAAACAGAATATCTAGCTCGAGATGTGTGAATTAAAGATTTCGCAAGGTTGTGGGTGTCTAGTTCTGTGGGCTATACACTGCAGTTCACTGCCCTTTTTCTCACACATTTTTTGGTTGAAAAATTTTCTGTTTCCTATCACAATTTCGAGGCTGCAGTTAGGCTTCTTTGCGCCTTTTACACACAGAAACAGAATATCTAGCTCGAGATGTGTGGATTAAAGACTTCGCAAGATTGTGGGTGTCTAGTTCTGTGGGCTATACACTGCCCTTTTTCTCACACATTTTTTGGTTGAAAAATTTTCTGTTTCCTATCACTATTTCGAGGCTGCAGCAGGGCTAGTATGCGCCTCGAACACACAGAAACAGAATATCTAGCTCGAGATGTGTGAATTAAAGATTTCACAAGATTGTGGGTGTCCAGTTCTGTGGGCTATACACTGCCCTTTTCTCACACATTTTTTGGTTGAAAAATTTTCTGTTTCCTATCACCATTTCGAGGCTACAGCAGGGCTAGTATGTGCCTCGAACACACAGAAACAGAATATCTAGCTCGAGATGTGTGAATTTAAGATTTCGCAAGATAGTGGGTGTCCAGTTCTGTGGGCTATACACTGCCCTTTTCTCACACATTTTTTTGGTTGAAAAATTTTCTGTTTCCTATCACCATTTCGAGGCTGCAGCAGGGCTAGTATGCGCCTCGAACACACAGAAATAGAATATCTAGCTCGTGATGTGTGGATTAAAGATTTCTCAAGATTGTGGGTGTCCAGTTCTGTGGGCTATACAGTGCCCTTTTTCTCACACATTTTTTGGTTGAAAAGTTTTCTGTTTCGTATCACCATTTCGAGGCTACAGCAGGGCTAGTATGCGCCTCGAACACACAGAAACAGAATGTCTAGCTCGAGATGTGTGAATTTAAGATTTCGCAAGATGGTGGGTGTCCAGTTCTGTGGGCTATACACTGCCCTTTTCTCACACATTTTTTGGTTGAAAAATTTTCTGTTTCCTATCACCATTTCGAGGCTGCAGCAGGGCTAGTATGCGCCTCGAACACACAGAAATAGAATATCTAGCTCGAGATGTGTGAATATAAGATTTCACAAGGTTGCGGGTGTCCAGTTTTGTGGGCTATACATTGCCCTTTTTCTCACACATTTTTTGGTTGAAAAATTTTCTGTTTCGTATCACCATTTCGAGGCTACAGCAGGGCTAGTATGCGCCTCGAACACACAGAAACAGAATATCTAGCTCGAGATGTGTGAATTTAAGATTTCGCAAGATAGTGGGTGTCCAGTTCTGTGGGCTATACACTGCCCTTTTCTCACACATTTTTTGGTTGAAAAATTTTCTGTTTCCTATCACCATTTCGAGGCTGCAGCAGGGCTAGTATGCGCCTCAAACACACAGAAATAGAATATCTAGCTCGAGATGTGTGAATATAAGATTTCACAAGATTGCGGGTGTCCAGTTTTGTGGGCTATACACTGCCCTTTTTCTCACACATTTTTTGGTTGAAAAATTTTCTGTTTCCTATCACCATTTCGAGGCTGCAGCTAGGCTTCTTTGCGCCTCGAACACACAGAAACAGAATATCTAGCTCGTGATGTGTGGATTAAAGATTTCACAAGATTGTGGGTGTCCAGTTCTGTGGGCTATACAGTGCCCTTTTTCTCACACATTTTTTGGTTGAAAAGTTTTCTGTTTCGTATCACCATTTCGAGGCTACAGCAGGGCTAGTATGCGCCTCGAACACACAGAAACAGAATATCTAGCTCGAGATGTGTGAATTTAAGATTTCGCAAGATAGTGGGTGTCCAGTTCTGTGGGCTATACACTGCCCTTTTCTCACACATTTTTTGGTTGAAAAATTTTCTGTTTCCTATCACCATTTCGAGGCTGCAGCTAGGCTTCTTTGCGCCTCGAACACACAGAAACAGAATATCTAGCTCGAGATGTGTGTATTTAAGATTTCACAAGATTCTGGGTGTCTAGTTCTGTTGACTTTGCCCTGCCCTTTTTCTCACACATTTTTTGGTTGAAAAATTTTCTGTTTCCTATCACCATTACGAGGCAGCAGCAGGGCTAGTATGCGCCTCGAACACACAGAAACAGAATATCTAGCCCGAGATGTGTGTATTTAATATTTCGCAAGATTGCGGGTGTCCAGTTCTGTGGGCTATACACTGCCCTTTTTCTCACACATTTTTTGGTTGAAAAATTTTCTGTTTCCTATCACCATTTCGAGGCTGCAGCTAGGCTTCTTTGCGCCTCGAACACACAGAAACAGAATATCTAGCTCGAGATGTGTAAATTAAAGATTTTGCAAGATTGCGGGTGTCCAGTTCTGTGGGCTATACACTGCCCTTTTTCTCACACATTTTTTGGTTGAAAAATTTTCTGTTTCGTATCACCATTTCGAGGCTGCAGCTAGGCTTCTTTGCGCCTCGAACACACAGAAACAGAATATCTAGCTCGAGATGTGTAAATTAAAGATTTTGCAAGATTGCGGGTGTCCAGTTCTGTGGGCTATACACTGCCCTTTTTCTCACACATTTTTTGGTTGAAAAATTTTCTGTTTCTTATCACCATTTCGAGGCTGCAGCTAGGCTTCTTTGCGCCTCGAACACACAGAAACAGAATATCTAGCTCGAGATGTGTAAATTAAAGATTTTGCAAGATTGCGGGTGTCCAGTTCTGTGGGCTATACACTGCCCTTTTTCTCACACATTTTTTGGTTGAAAAGTTTTCTGTTTCGTATCACCATTTCGAGGCTACAGCAGGGCTAGTATGCGCCTCGAACACACAGAAACAGAATATCTAGCTCGAGATGTGTGAATTTAAGATTTCGCAAGATAGTGGGTGTCCAGTTCTGTGGGCTATACACTGCCCTTTTCTCACACATTTTTTGGTTGAAAAATTTTCTGTTTCCTATCACCATTTCGAGGCTGCAGCTAGGCTTCTTTGCGCCTCGAACACACAGAAACAGAATATCTAGCTCGAGATGTGTGTATTTAAGATTTCACAAGATTCTGGGTGTCTAGTTCTGTTGCCTTTGCCCTGCCCTTTTTCTCACACATTTTTTGGTTGAAAAATGTTCTGTTTCCTATCACCATTTCGAGGCTGCAGCTAGGCTACTTTGCGCTTTGGGCACACAGAAACAGAATATCTAGCTCGAGATGTGTGGGTTAAAGATTTCGCAAGACTGTGGGTGTCTAGTTCTGTGGGCTATACACTGCCCTTTTTCTCACACATTTTTTGGTTGAAAAATGTTCTGTTTCCTATCACCATTTCGAGGCTGCAGCTAGGCTTCTTTGCGCTTTGGGCACACAGAAACAGAATATCTAGCTCGAGATGTGTGGGTTAAAGATTTCGCAAGACTGTGGGTGTCTAGTTCTGTGGGCTATACACTGCCCTTTTTCTCACACATTTTTTGGTTGAAAAATTTTCTCTTTCCTATCACCATTTCGAGGCTGCAGCTAGGCTTCCTTGCGCCTTGGACACACAGAAACAGAATATCTAGCTCGAGATGTGTGGATTAAAGATTTCGCAAGATTGTGGGTGTCTAGTTCTGTGGGCTTATACACTGCCCTTTTTCTCACACATTTTTTGGTTGAAAAGTTTTCTGTTTCGTATCAGGATTTCGAGGCTACAGCAGGGCTAGTATGCGCCTCGAACACACAGAAACAGAATATCTAGCTCGAGATGTGTGAATTTAAGATTTCGCAAGATAGTGGGTGTCCAGTTCTGTGGGCTATACACTGCCCTTTTTCTCACACATTCTTTGGTTGAAAAGTTTTCTGTTTCGTGTCAGGATTTCGAGGCTACATGCGCCTAGTATGCGCCTCGAACACACAGAAACAGAATATCTAGCTCGAGATGTGTGAATTTAAGATTTCGCAAGATAGTGGGTGTCCAGTTCTGTGGGCTATACACTGCCCTTTTCTCACACATTTTTTGGTTGAAAAATTTTCTGTTTCCTATCACCATTTCGAGGCTGCAGCAGGGCTAGTATGCGCCTCGAACACACAGAAATAGAATACCTAGCTCGAGATGTGTGGATTAAAGATTTCGCAAGATTGTGGGTGTCTAGTTCTGTGGGCTATACACTGCCCTTTTTCTCACACATTTTTTGGTTGAAAAATTTTCTGTTTCCTATCACCACTTCGAGGCTGCAGCTAGGCTTCTTTGCGCCTCGAACACACAGAAACAGAATATCTAGCTCGAGGTGTGTGAATATAAGATTTCGCAAGATTGCGGGTGTCCAGTTCTGTGGGCTATACACTGCCCTTTTCTCACACATTTTTTGGTTGAAAAATTTTCTGTTTCCTATCACCATTTCGAGGCTGCAGCTAGGCTTCTTTGCGCCTCGAACACACAGAAACAGAATATCTAGCTCGAGGTGTATGAATATAAGATTCCGCAAGATTGCGGGTGTCCAGTTCTGTGGGCTATACACTGCCCTTTTTCTCACACATTTTTTGGTTGAAAAATTTTCTGTTTCCTATCACAATTTCGAGGCTGCAGCTAGGCTTCTTTGCGCCTCGAACACACAGAAACAGAATATCTAGCTCGAGGTGTATGAATATAAGATTTCGCAAGATTGCGGGTGTCCAGTTTTGTGGGCTATACACTGCCCTTTTTCTCACACATTTTTTGGTTGAAAAATTTTCTGTTTCCCATCACCATTTCGAGGCTGCAGCAGGGCTAGTATGCGCCTCGAACACACAGAAACAGAATATCTAGCTCGAGATGTGTGAATTAAAGATTTCGCAAGGTTGTGGGTGTCTAGTTCTGTGGGCTATACACTGCAGTTTTTCTCACACATTTTTTGGTTGAAAAATTTTCTGTTTCCCATCACCATTTCGAGGCTGCAGCAGGGCTAGTATGCGCCTCGAACACACAGAAACAGAATATCTAGCTCGCGGTGTATGAATATGAGATTTCGCAAGATTGCGGGTATCCAGTTCTGTGGGCTATACACTGCCCTTTTTCTCACACATTTTTTGGTTGAAAAATTTTCTGTTTCCCATCACCATTTCGAGGCTGCAGCAGGGCTAGTATGCGCCTCGAACACACAGAAACAGAATATCTAGCTCGAGATGTGTGAAGTAAAGATTTCGCAAGGTTGTGGGTGTCTAGTTCTGTGGGCTATACACTGCAGTTCACTGCCCATTTTCTCACACATTTTTTGGTTGAAAAATTTTCTGTTTCCTATCACCATTTCGAGGCTGCAGCTAGGCTTCTTTGCGCCTCGAATACACAGAAACAAAATTTCTAGCTCGAGATGTGTGAATTAAAGATTTCGCAAGGTTGTGGGTGTCTAGTTCTGTGGGCTATACACTGCAGTTTTTCTCACACATTTTTTGGTTGAAAAATTTTCTGTTTCCTATCACCATTTCGAGGCTGCAGCTAGGCTTCTTTGCGCCTCGAATACACAGAAACAAAATTTCTAGCTCGAGATGTGTGAATTAAAGATTTCGCAAGGTTGTGGGTGTCTAGTTCTGTGGGCTATACACTGCAGTTTTTCTCACACATTTTTTGGTTGGAAAATTTTCTGTTTCCTATCACCATTTCGAGGCTGCAGCTAGGCTTCTTTGCGCTTTGGGCACACAGAAACAGAATATCTAGCTCGAGATGTGTGGGTTAAAGATTTCGCAAGACTGTGGGTGTCTAGTTCTGTGGGCTATACACTGCCCTTTTTCTCACACATTTTTTGGTTGAAAAATGTTCTGTTTCCTATCACCATTTCGAGGCTGCAGCTAGGCTTCTTTGCGCTTTGGGCACACAGAAACAGAATATCTAGCTCGAGATGTGTGGGTTAAAGATTTCGCAAGACTGTGGGTGTCTAGTTCTGTGGGCTATACACTGCCCTTTTTCTCACACATTTTTTGGTTGAAAAATTTTCTCTTTCCTATCACCATTTCGAGGCTGCAGCTAGGCTTCTTTGCGCCTTGGACACACAGAAACAGAATATCTAGCTCGAGATGTGTGGATTAAAGATTTCGCAAGATTGTGGGTGTCTAGTTCTGTGGGCTTATACACTGCCCTTTTTCTCACACATTTTTTGGTTGAAAAATTTTCTGTTTCCTATCACCATTTCGAGGCTGCAGTTAGGCTTCTTTGCGTTTTGGGCACACAGAAACAGAATATCTAGCTCGAGATGTGTGAATTAAAGATTTCGCAAGGTTGTCGGTGTCTAGTTCTGTGGGCTATACACTGCAGTTCACTGCCCTTTTTCTCACACATTTTTTGGTTGAAAAATTTTCTGTTTCCTATCACCATTTCGAGGCTGCAGCTAGGCTTCTTTGCGCCTCGAATACACAGAAACAAAATTTCTAGCTCGAGATGTGTGAATTAAAGATTTCGCAAGGTTGTGGGTGTCTAGTTCTGTGGGCTATACACTGCAGTTTTTCTCACACATTTTTTGGTTGAAAAATTTTCTGTTTCCTATCACCATTTCGAGGCTGCAGCTAGGCTTCTTTGCGCCTCGAATACACAGAAACAAAATTTCTAGCTCGAAATGTGTGAATTAAAGATTTCGCAAGGTTGTGGGTGTCTAGTTCTGTGGGCTATACACTGCAGTTTTTCTCACACATTTTTTGGTTGAAAAATTTTCTGTTTCCTATCACCATTTCGAGGCTGCAGCTAGGCTTCTTTGCGCTTTGGGCACACAGAAACAGAATATCTAGCTCGAGATGTGTGGATTAAAGATTTCGCAAGATTGTGGGTGTCAAGTTCTGTGGGCTATACACTGCCCTTTTTCTCACACATTTTTTGGTTGAAAAATGTTCTGTTTCCTATCACCATTTCGAGGCTGCAGCAGGGCTAGTATGCGCCTCGAACACACAGAAACAGAATATCTAGCTCGAGATGTGTGAATTAAAGATTTCGCAAGGTTGTGGGTGTCTAGTTCTGTGGGCTATACACTGCAGTTCACTGCCCATTTTCTCACACATTTTTTGGTTGAAAAATTTTCTGTTTCCCATCACCACTTCGAGGCTGCAGCTAGGCTTCTTTGCGCCTCGAACACACAGAAACAGAATATCTAGCTCGAGGTGTGTGAATATAAGATTTCGCAAGATTGCGGGTGTCCAGTTCTGTGGGCTATACACTGCCCTTTTCTCACACATTTTTTGGTTGAAAAATTTTCTGTTTCCTATCACCATTTCGAGGCTGCAGCTAGGCTTCTTTGCGCCTCGAACACACAGAAACAGAATATCTAGCTCGAGGTGTATGAATATAAGATTCCGCAAGATTGCGGGTGTCCAGTTCTGTGGGCTATACACTGCCCTTTTTCTCACACATTTTTTGGTTGAAAAATTTTCTGTTTCCTATCACAATTTCGAGGCTGCAGCTAGGCTTCTTTGCGCCTCGAACACACAGAAACAGAATATCTAGCTCGAGGTGTATGAATATAAGATTTCGCAAGATTGCGGGTGTCCAGTTTTGTGGGCTATACACTGCCCTTTTTCTCACACATTTTTTGGTTGAAAAATTTTCTGTTTCCCATCACCATTTCGAGGCTGCAGCAGGGCTAGTATGCGCCTCGAACACACAGAAACAGAATATCTAGCTCGAGATGTGTGAATTAAAGATTTCGCAAGGTTGTGGGTGTCTAGTTCTGTGGGCTATACACTGCCCTTTTTCTCACACATTTTTTGGTTGAAAAATTTTCTGTTTCCCATCACCATTTCGAGGCTGCAGCAGGGCTAGTATGCGCCTCGAACACACAGAAACAGAATATCTAGCTCGAGGTGTATGAATATAAGATTTCGCATGATTGCGGGTGTCCAGTTCTGTGGGCTATACACTGCCCTTTTTCTCACACATTTTTTGGTTGAAAAATTTTCTGTTTCCCATCACCATTTCGAGGCTGCAGCAGGGCTAGTATGCGCCTCGAACACACAGAAACAGAATATCTAGCTCGAGATGTGTGAATTAAAGATTTCGCAAGGTTGTGGGTGTCTAGTTCTGTGGGCTATACACTGCAGTTCACTGCCCATTTTCTCACACATTTTTTGGTTGAAAAATTTTCTGTTTCCTATCACCATTTCGAGGCTGCAGCTAGGCTTCTTTGCGCCTCGAATACACAGAAACAAAATTTCTAGCTCGAAATGTGTGAATTAAAGATTTCGCAAGGTTGTGGGTGTCTAGTTCTGTGGGCTATACACTGCAGTTTTTCTCACACATTTTTTGGTTGAAAAATTTTCTGTTTCCTATCACCATTTCGAGGCTGCAGCTAGGCTTCTTTGCGCCTCGAACACACAGAAACAGAATATCTAGCTCGAGATGTGTGAATTAAAGATTTCGCAAGGTTGTGGGTGTCTAGTTCTGTGGGCTATACACTGCCCTTTTTCTCACACATTTTTTGGTTGAAAAATTTTCTGTTTCCCATCACCATTTCGAGGCTGCAGCAGGGCTAGTATGCGCCTCGAACACACAGAAACAGAATATCTAGCTCGCGGTGTATGAATATAAGATTTCGCAAGATTGCGGGTGTCCAGTTCTGTGGGCTATACACTGCCCTTTTTCTCACACATTTTTTGGTTGAAAAATTTTCTGTTTCCCATCACCATTTCGAGGCTGCAGCAGGGCTAGTATGCGCCTCGAACACACAGAAACAGAATATCTAGCTCGAGATGTGTGAATTAAAGATTTCGCAAGGTTGTGGGTGTCTAGTTCTGTGGGCTATACACTGCAGTTCACTGCCCATTTTCTCACACATTTTTTGGTTGAAAAATTTTCTGTTTCCTATCACCATTTCGAGGCTGCAGCTAGGCTTCTTTGCGCCTCGAATACACAGAAACAAAATTTCTAGCTCGAAATGTGTGAATTAAAGATTTCGCAAGGTTGTGGGTGTCTAGTTCTGTGGGCTATACACTGCAGTTTTTCTCACACATTTTTTGGTTGAAAAATTTTCTGTTTCCTTTCACCATTTCGAGGCTGCAGCTAGGCTTCTTTGCGCTTTGGGCACACAGAAACAGAATATCTAGCTCGAGATGTGTGGGTTAAAGATTTCGCAAGACTGTGGGTGTCTAGTTCTGTGGGCTATACACTGCCCTTTTTCTCACACATTTTTTGGTTGAAAAATTTTCTCTTTCCTATCACCATTTCGAGGCTGCAGCTAGGCTTCTTTGCGCCTTGGACACACAGAAACAGAATATCTAGCTCGAGATGTGTGGATTAAAGATTTCGCAAGATTGTGGGTGTCTAGTTCTGTGGGCTTATACACTGCCCTTTTTCTCACACATTTTTTGGTTGAAAAATTTTCTGTTTCCTATCACCATTTCGAGGCTGCAGTTAGGCTGCTTTGCGCTTTGGGCACACAGAAACAGAATATCTAGCTCGAGATGTGTGAATTAAAGATTTCGCAAGGTTGTCGGTGTCTAGTTCTGTGGGCTATACACTGCAGTTCACTGCCCTTTTTCTCACACATTTTTTGGTTGAAAAATTTTCTGTTTCCTATCACCATTTCGAGGCTGCAGCTAGGCTTCTTTGCGCCTCGAATACACAGAAACAAAATTTCTAGCTCGAGATGTGTGAATTAAAGATATCGCAAGGTTGTGGGTGTCTAGTTCTGTGGGCTATACACTGCCCTTTTTCTCACACATTTTTTGGTTGAAAAATTTTCTGTTTCCTATCACCATTTCGAGGCTGCAGCTAGGCTTCTTTGCGCCTCGAATACACAGAAACAAAATTTCTAGCTCGAAATGTGTGAATTAAAGATTTCGCAAGGTTGTGGGTGTCTAGTTCTGTGGGCTATACACTGCAGTTCACTGCCCATTTTCTCACACATTTTTTGGTTGAAAAATTTTCTGTTTCCTATCACCATTTCGAGGCTGCAGCTAGGCTTCTTTGCGCCTCGAATACACAGAAACAAAATTTCTAGCTCGAAATGTGTGAATTAAAGATTTCGCAAGGTTGTGGGTGTCTAGTTCTGTGGGCTATACACTGCAGTTTTTCTCACACATTTTTTGGTTGAAAAATTTTCTGTTTCCTATCACCATTTCGAGGCTGCAGCTAGGCTTCTTTGCGCCTCGAACACACAGAAACAGAATATCTAGCTCGAGATGTGTGAATTAAAGATTTCGCAAGGTTGTGGGTGTCTAGTTCTGTGGGCTATACACTGCCCTTTTTCTCACACATTTTTTGGTTGAAAAATTTTCTGTTTCCCATCACCATTTCGAGGCTGCAGCAGGGCTAGTATGCGCCTCGAACACACAGAAACAGAATATCTAGCTCGAGATGTATGAATTAAAGATTTCGCAAGGTTGTGGGTGTCTAGTTCTGTGGGCTATACACTGCAGTTCACTGCCCATTTTCTCACACATTTTTTGGTTGAAAAATTTTCTGTTTCCTATCACCATTTCGAGGCTGCAGCTAGGCTTCTTTGCGCCTCGAACACACAGAAACAGAATATCTAGCTCGCGGTGTATGAATATAAGATTTCGCAAGATTGCGGGTGTCCAGTTCTGTGGGCTATACACTGCCCTTTTTCTCACACATTTTTTGGTTGAAAAATTTTCTGTTTCCCATCACCATTTCGAGGCTGCAGCAGGGCTAGTATGCGCCTCGAACACACAGAAACAGAATATCTAGCTCGAGATGTGTGAATTAAAGATTTCGCAAGGTTGTGGGTGTCTAGTTCTGTGGGCTATACACTGCAGTTCACTGCCCATTTTCTCACACATTTTTTGGTTTAAAAATTTTCTGTTTCCTATCACCATTTCGAGGCTGCAGCTAGGCTTCTTTGCGCCTCGAATACACAGAAACAAAATTTCTAGCTCGAAATGTGTGAATTAAAGATTTCGCAAGGTTGTGGGTGTCTAGTTCTGTGGGCTATACACTGCAGTTTTTCTCACACATTTTTTGGTTGAAAAATTTTCTGTTTCCTATCACCATTTCGAGGCTGCAGCTAGGCTTCTTTGCGCTTTGGGCACACAGAAACAGAATATCTAGCTCGAGATGTGTGGGTTAAAGATTTCGCAAGACTGTGGGTGTCTAGTTCTGTGGGCTATACACTGCCCTTTTTCTCACACATTTTTTGGTTGAAAAATTTTCTCTTTCCTATCACCATTTCGAGGCTGCAGCTAGGCTTCTTTGCGCCTTGGACACACAGAAACAGAATATCTAGCTCGAGATGTGTGGATTAAAGATTTCGCAAGATTGTGGGTGTCTAGTTCTGTGGGCTTATACACTGCCCTTTTTCTCACACATTTTTTGGTTGAAAAATTTTCTGTTTCCTATCACCATTTCGAGGCTGCAGTTAGGCTTCTTTGCGCTTTGGGCACACAGAAACAGAATATCTAGCTCGAGATGTGTGAATTAAAGATTTCGCAAGGTTGTTGGTGTCTAGTTCTGTGGGCTATACACTGCAGTTCACTGCCCTTTTTCTCACACATTTTTTGGTTGAAAAATTTTCTGTTTCCTATCACCATTTCGAGGCTGCAGCTAGGCTTCTTTGCGCCTCGAATACACAGAAACAAAATTTCTAGCTCGAGATGTGTGAATTAAAGATTTCGCAAGGTTGTGGGTGTCTAGTTCTGTGGGCTATACACTGCAGTTTTTCTCACACATTTTTTGGTTGAAAAATTTTCTGTTTCCTATCACCATTTCGAGGCTGCAGCTAGGCTTCTTTGCGCCTCGAATACACAGAAACAAAATTTCTAGCTCGAAATGTGTGAATTAAAGATTTCGCAAGGTTGTGGGTGTCTAGTTCTGTGGGCTATACACTGCAGTTTTTCTCACACATTTTTTGGTTGAAAAATTTTCTGTTTCCTATCACCATTTCGAGGCTGCAGCTAGGCTTCTTTGCGCCTCGAACACACAGAAACAGAATATCTAGCTCGAGATGTGTGAATTAAAGATTTCGCAAGGTTGTGGGTGTCTAGTTCTGTGGGCTATACACTGCCCTTTTTCTCACACATTTTTTGGTTGAAAAATTTTCTGTTTCCCATCACCATTTCGAGGCTGCAGCAGGGCTAGTATGCGCCTCGAACACACAGAAACAGAATATCTAGCTCGCGGTGTATGAATATAAGATTTCGCAAGATTGCGGGTGTCCAGTTCTGTGGGCTATACACTGCCCTTTTTCTCACACATTTTTTGGTTGAAAAATTTTCTGTTTCCCATCACCATTTCGAGGCTGCAGCAGGGCTAGTATGCGCCTCGAACACACAGAAACAGAATATCTAGCTCGAGATGTGTGAATTAAAGATTTCGCAAGGTTGTGGGTGTCTAGTTCTGTGGGCTATACACTGCAGTTCACTGCCCATTTTCTCACACATTTTTTGGTTGAAAAATTTTCTGTTTCCTATCACCATTTCGAGGCTGCAGCTAGGCTTCTTTGCGCCTCGAATACACAGAAACAAAATTTCTAGCTCGAAATGTGTGAATTAAAGATTTCGCAAGGTTGTGGGTGTCTAGTTCTGTGGGCTATACACTGCAGTTTTTCTCACACATTTTTTGGTTGAAAAATTTTCTGTTTCCTATCACCATTTCGAGGCTGCAGCTAGGCTTCTTTGCGCTTTGGGCACACAGAAACAGAATATCTAGCTCGAGATGTGTGGGTTAAAGATTTCGCAAGACTGTGGGTGTCTAGTTCTGTGGGCTATACACTGCCCTTTTTCTCACACATTTTTTGGTTGAAAAATTTTCTCTTTCCTATCACCATTTCGAGGCTGCAGCTAGGCTTCTTTGCGCCTTGGACACACAGAAACAGAATATCTAGCTCGAGATGTGTGGATTAAAGATTTCGCAAGATTGTGGGTGTCTAGTTCTGTGGGCTTATACACTGCCCTTTTTCTCACACATTTTTTGGTTGAAAAATTTTCTGTTTCCTATCACCATTTCGAGGCTGCAGTTAGGCTGCTTTGCGCTTTGGGCACACAGAAACAGAATATCTAGCTCGAGATGTGTGAATTAAAGATTTCGCAAGGTTGTCGGTGTCTAGTTCTGTGGGCTATACACTGCAGTTCACTGCCCTTTTTCTCACACATTTTTTGGTTGAAAAATTTTCTGTTTCCTATCACCATTTCGAGGCTGCAGCTAGGCTTCTTTGCGCCTCGAATACACAGAAACAAAATTTCTAGCTCGAGATGTGTGAATTAAAGATTTCGCAAGGTTGTGGGTGTCTAGTTCTGTGGGCTATACACTGCCCTTTTTCTCACACATTTTTTGGTTGAAAAATTTTCTGTTTCCTATCACCATTTCGAGGCTGCAGCTAGGCTTCTTTGCGCCTCGAATACACAGAAACAAAATTTCTAGCTCGAAATGTGTGAATTAAAGATTTCGCAAGGTTGTGGGTGTCTAGTTCTGTGGGCTATACACTGCAGTTCACTGCCCATTTTCTCACACATTTTTTGGTTGAAAAATTTTCTGTTTCCTATCACCATTTCGAGGCTGCAGCTAGGCTTCTTTGCGCCTCGAATACACAGAAACAAAATTTCTAGCTCGAAATGTGTGAATTAAAGATTTCGCAAGGTTGTGGGTGTCTAGTTCTGTGGGCTATACACTGCAGTTTTTCTCACACATTTTTTGGTTGAAAAATTTTCTGTTTCCTATCACCATTTCGAGGCTGCAGCTAGGCTTCTTTGCGCCTCGAACACACAGAAACAGAATATCTAGCTCGAGATGTGTGAATTAAAGATTTCGCAAGGTTGTGGGTGTCTAGTTCTGTGGGCTATACACTGCCCTTTTTCTCACACATTTTTTGGTTGAAAAATTTTCTGTTTCCCATCACCATTTCGAGGCTGCAGCAGGGCTAGTATGCGCCTCGAACACACAGAAACAGAATATCTAGCTCGAGATGTATGAATTAAAGATTTCGCAAGGTTGTGGGTGTCTAGTTCTGTGGGCTATACACTGCAGTTCACTGCCCATTTTCTCACACATTTTTTGGTTGAAAAATTTTCTGTTTCCTATCACCATTTCGAGGCTGCAGCTAGGCTTCTTTGCGCCTCGAACACACAGAAACAGAATATCTAGCTCGCGGTGTATGAATATAAGATTTCGCAAGATTGCGGGTGTCCAGTTCTGTGGGCTATACACTGCCCTTTTTCTCACACATTTTTTGGTTGAAAAATTTTCTGTTTCCCATCACCATTTCGAGGCTGCAGCAGGGCTAGTATGCGCCTCGAACACACAGAAACAGAATATCTAGCTCGAGATGTGTGAATTAAAGATTTCGCAAGGTTGTGGGTGTCTAGTTCTGTGGGCTATACACTGCAGTTCACTGCCCATTTTCTCACACATTTTTTGGTTTAAAAATTTTCTGTTTCCTATCACCATTTCGAGGCTGCAGCTAGGCTTCTTTGCGCCTCGAATACACAGAAACAAAATTTCTAGCTCGAAATGTGTGAATTAAAGATTTCGCAAGGTTGTGGGTGTCTAGTTCTGTGGGCTATACACTGCAGTTTTTCTCACACATTTTTTGGTTGAAAAATTTTCTGTTTCCTATCACCATTTCGAGGCTGCAGCTAGGCTTCTTTGCGCTTTGGGCACACAGAAACAGAATATCTAGCTCGAGATGTGTGGGTTAAAGATTTCGCAAGACTGTGGGTGTCTAGTTCTGTGGGCTATACACTGCCCTTTTTCTCACACATTTTTTGGTTGAAAAATTTTCTCTTTCCTATCACCATTTCGAGGCTGCAGCTAGGCTTCTTTGCGCCTTGGACACACAGAAACAGAATATCTAGCTCGAGATGTGTGGATTAAAGATTTCGCAAGATTGTGGGTGTCTAGTTCTGTGGGCTTATACACTGCCCTTTTTCTCACACATTTTTTGGTTGAAAAATTTTCTGTTTCCTATCACCATTTCGAGGCTGCAGCTAGGCTTCTTTGCGCCTCGAATACACAGAAACAAAATTTCTAGCTCGAGATGTGTGAATTAAAGATTTCGCAAGGTTGTGGGTGTCTAGTTCTGTGGGCTATACACTGCAGTTTTTCTCACACATTTTTTGGTTGAAAAATTTTCTGTTTCCTATCACCATTTCGAGGCTGCAGCTAGGCTTCTTTGCGCCTCGAATACACAGAAACAAAATTTCTAGCTCGAAATGTGTGAATTAAAGATTTCGCAAGGTTGTGGGTGTCTAGTTCTGTGGGCTATACACTGCAGTTTTTCTCACACATTTTTTGGTTGAAAAATTTTCTGTTTCCTATCACCATTTCGAGGCTGCAGCTAGGCTTCTTTGCGCCTCGAATACACAGAAACAGAATTTCTAGCTCGAAATGTGTGAATTAAAGATTTCGCAAGGTTGTGGGTGTCTAGTTCTGTGGGCTATACACTGCCCTTTTTCTCACACATTTTTTGGTTGAAAAATTTTCTGTTTCCTATCACCATTTCGAGGCTGCAGCTAGGCTTCTTTGCGCTTTGGGCACACAGAAACAGAATATCTAGCTCGAGATGTGTGGATTAAAGATTTCGCAAGATTGTGGGTGTCAAGTTCTGTGGGCTATACACTGCCCTTTTTCTCACACATTTTTTGGTTGAAAAATTTTCTGTTTCCTGTCACCACTTCGAGGCTGCAGCTAGGCTTCTTTGCGCCTCGAACACACAGAAACAGAATATCTAGCTCGAGATGTGTGTATTTAAGATTTCACAAGATTGTGGGTGTCTAGTTCTGTTGCCTTTGCCCTGCCCTTTTTCTCACACATTTTTTGGTTGAAAAATGTTCTGTTTCCTATCACCATTTCGAGGTTGCAGCAGGGCTAGTATGCGCCTCGAACACACAGAAACAGAATATCTAGCTCGAGATGTGTGAATTAAAGATTTCGCAAGGTTGTGGGTGTCTAGTTCTGTGGGCTATACACTGCAGTTCACTGCCCATTTTCTCACACATTTTTTGGTTGAAAAATTTTCTGTTTCCCATCACCACTTCGAGGCTGCAGCTAGGCTTCTTTGCGCCTCGAACACACAGAAACAGAATATCTAGCTCGAGGTGTGTGAATATAAGATTTCGCAAGATTGCGGGTGTCCAGTTCTGTGGGCTATACACTGCCCTTTTCTCACACATTTTTTGGTTGAAAAATTTTCTGTTTCCTATCACCATTTCGAGGCTGCAGCTAGGCTTCTTTGCGCCTCGAACACACAGAAACAGAATATCTAGCTCGAGGTGTATGAATATAAGATTCCGCAAGATTGCGGGTGTCCAGTTCTGTGGGCTATACACTGCCCTTTTTCTCACACATTTTTTGGTTGAAAAATTTTCTGTTTCCTATCACAATTTCGAGGCTGCAGCTAGGCTTCTTTGCGCCTCGAACACACAGAAACAGAATATCTAGCTCGAGGTGTATGAATATAAGATTTCGCAAGATTGCGGGTGTCCAGTTTTGTGGGCTATACACTGCCCTTTTTCTCACACATTTTTTGGTTGAAAAATTTTCTGTTTCCCATCACCATTTCGAGGCTGCAGCAGGGCTAGTATGCGCCTCGAACACACAGAAACAGAATATCTAGCTCGAGATGTGTGAATTAAAGATTTCGCAAGGTTGTGGGTGTCTAGTTCTGTGGGCTATACACTGCCCTTTTTCTCACACATTTTTTGGTTGAAAAATTTTCTGTTTCCCATCACCATTTCGAGGCTGCAGCAGGGCTAGTATGCGCCTCGAACACACAGAAACAGAATATCTAGCTCGCGGTGTATGAATATAAGATTTCGCAAGATTGCGGGTGTCCAGTTCTGTGGGCTATACACTGCAGTTCACTGCCCATTTTCTCACACATTTTTTGGTTGAAAAATTTTCTGTTTCCTATCACCATTTCGAGGCTGCAGCTAGGCTTCTTTGCGCCTCGAATACACAGAAACAAAATTTCTAGCTCGAAATGTGTGAATTAAAGATTTCGCAAGGTTGTGGGTGTCTAGTTCTGTGGGCTATACACTGCCCTTTTTCTCACACATTTTTTGGTTGAAAAATTTTCTGTTTCCTATCACCATTTCGAGGCTGCAGCTAGGCTTCTTTGCGCCTCGAACACACAGAAACAGAATATCTAGCTCGAGATGTGTGAATTAAAGATTTCGCAAGATTGCGGGTGTCCAGTTTTGTGGGCTATACACTGCCCTTTTTCTCACACATTTTTTGGTTGAAAAATTTTCTGTTTCCCATCACCATTTCGAGGCTGCAGCAGGGCTAGTATGCGCCTCGAACACACAGAAACAGAATATCTAGCTCGAGATGTGTGAATTAAAGATTTCGCAAGATTGCGGGTGTCCAGTTTTGTGGGCTATACACTGCCCTTTTTCTCACACATTTTTTGGTTGAAAAATTTTCTGTTTCCCATCACCATTTCGAGGCTGCAGCAGGGCTAGTATGCGCCTCGAACACACAGAAACAGAATATCTAGCTCGAGATGTGTGAATTAAAGATTTCGCAAGGTTGTGGGTGTCTAGTTCTGTGGGCTATACACTGCCCTTTTTCTCACACATTTTTTGGTTGAAAAATTTTCTGTTTCCCATCACCATTTCGAGGCTGCAGCAGGGCTAGTATGCGCCTCGAACACACAGAAACAGAATATCTAGCTCGAGATGTGTGAATTAAAGATTTCGCAAGGTTGTGGGTGTCTAGTTCTGTGGGCTATACACTGCAGTTCACTGCCCATTTTCTCACACATTTTTTGGTTGAAAAATTTTCTGTTTCCTATCACCATTTCGAGGCTGCAGCTAGGCTTCTTTGCGCCTCGAATACACAGAAACAAAATTTCTAGCTCGAAATGTGTGAATTAAAGATTTCGCAAGGTTGTGGGTGTCTAGTTCTGTGGGCTATACACTGCCCTTTTTCTCACACATTTTTTGGTTGAAAAATTTTCTGTTTCCTATCACCATTTCGAGGCTGCAGCTAGGCTTCTTTGCGCTTTGGGCACACAGAAACAGAATATCTAGCTCGAGATGTGTGGATTAAAGATTTCGCAAGATTGTGGGTGTCAAGTTCTGTGGGCTATACACTGCCCTTTTTCTCACACATTTTTTGGTTGAAAAATTTTCTGTTTCCTGTCACCACTTCGAGGCTGCAGCTAGGCTTCTTTGCGCCTCGAACACACAGAAACAGAATATCTAGCTCGAGATGTGTGTATTTAAGATTTCACAAGATTGTGGGTGTCTAGTTCTGTTGCCTTTGCCCTGCCCTTTTTCTCACACATTTTTTGGTTGAAAAATGTTCTGTTTCCTATCACCATTTCGAGGTTGCAGCAGGGCTAGTATGCGCCTCGAACACACAGAAACAGAATATCTAGCTCGAGATGTGTGAATTAAAGATTTCGCAAGGTTGTGGGTGTCTAGTTCTGTGGGCTATACACTGCAGTTCACTGCCCATTTTCTCACACATTTTTTGGTTGAAAAATTTTCTGTTTCCCATCACCACTTCGAGGCTGCAGCTAGGCTTCTTTGCGCCTCGAACACACAGAAACAGAATATCTAGCTCGAGGTGTGTGAATATAAGATTTCGCAAGATTGCGGGTGTCCAGTTCTGTGGGCTATACACTGCCCTTTTCTCACACATTTTTTGGTTGAAAAATTTTCTGTTTCCTATCACCATTTCGAGGCTGCAGCTAGGCTTCTTTGCGCCTCGAACACACAGAAACAGAATATCTAGCTCGAGGTGTATGAATATAAGATTCCGCAAGATTGCGGGTGTCCAGTTCTGTGGGCTATACACTGCCCTTTTTCTCACACATTTTTTGGTTGAAAAATTTTCTGTTTCCTATCACAATTTCGAGGCTGCAGCTAGGCTTCTTTGCGCCTCGAACACACAGAAACAGAATATCTAGCTCGAGGTGTATGAATATAAGATTTCGCAAGATTGCGGGTGTCCAGTTTTGTGGGCTATACACTGCCCTTTTTCTCACACATTTTTTGGTTGAAAAATTTTCTGTTTCCCATCACCATTTCGAGGCTGCAGCAGGGCTAGTATGCGCCTCGAACACACAGAAACAGAATATCTAGCTCGAGATGTGTGAATTAAAGATTTCGCAAGGTTGTGGGTGTCTAGTTCTGTGGGCTATACACTGCCCTTTTTCTCACACATTTTTTGGTTGAAAAATTTTCTGTTTCCCATCACCATTTCGAGGCTGCAGCAGGGCTAGTATGCGCCTCGAACACACAGAAACAGAATATCTAGCTCGCGGTGTATGAATATAAGATTTCGCAAGATTGCGGGTGTCCAGTTCTGTGGGCTATACACTGCCCTTTTTCTCACACATTTTTTGGTTGAAAAATTTTCTGTTTCCCATCACCATTTCGAGGCTGCAGCAGGGCTAGTATGCGCCTCGAACACACAGAAACAGAATATCTAGCTCGAGATGTGTGAATTAAAGATTTCGCAAGGTTGTGGGTGTCTAGTTCTGTGGGCTATACACTGCAGTTCACTGCCCATTTTCTCACACATTTTTTGGTTGAAAAATTTTCTGTTTCCTATCACCATTTCGAGGCTGCAGCTAGGCTTCTTTGCGCCTCGAATACACAGAAACAAAATTTCTAGCTCGAAATGTGTGAATTAAAGATTTCGCAAGGTTGTGGGTGTCTAGTTCTGTGGGCTATACACTGCCCTTTTTCTCACACATTTTTTGGTTGAAAAATGTTCTGTTTCCTATCACCATTTCGAGGCTGCAGCTAGGCTTCTTTGCGCTTTGGGCACACAGAAACAGAATATCTAGCTCGAGATGTGTGGGTTAAAGATTTCGCAAGACTGTGGGTGTCTAGTTCTGTGGGCTATACACTGCCCTTTTTCTCACACATTTTTTGGTTGAAAAATTTTCTCTTTCCTATCACCATTTCGAGGCTGCAGCTAGGCTTCTTTGCGCCTTGGACACACAGAAACAGAATATCTAGCTCGAGATGTGTGGATTAAAGATTTCGCAAGATTGTGGGTGTCTAGTTCTGTGGGCTTATACACTGCCCTTTTTCTCACACATTTTTTGGTTGAAAAATTTTCTGTTTCCTATCACCATTTCGAGGCTGCAGTTAGGCTTCTTTGCGCTTTGGGCACACAGAAACAGAATATCTAGCTCGAGATGTGTGAATTAAAGATTTCGCAAGGTTGTCGGTGTCTAGTTCTGTGGGCTATACACTGCAGTTCACTGCCCTTTTTCTCACACATTTTTTGGTTGAAAAATTTTCTGTTTCCTATCACCATTTCGAGGCTGCAGCTAGGCTTCTTTGCGCCTCGAATACACAGAAACAAAATTTCTAGCTCGAGATGTGTGAATTAAAGATTTCGCAAGGTTGTGGGTGTCTAGTTCTGTGGGCTATACACTGCAGTTTTTCTCACACATTTTTTGGTTGAAAAATTTTCTGTTTCCTATCACCATTTCGAGGCTGCAGCTAGGCTTCTTTGCGCCTCGAATACACAGAAACAAAATTTCTAGCTCGAAATGTGTGAATTAAAGATTTCGCAAGGTTGTGGGTGTCTAGTTCTGTGGGCTATACACTGCAGTTTTTCTCACACATTTTTTGGTTGAAAAATTTTCTGTTTCCTATCACCATTTCGAGGCTGCAGCTAGGCTTCTTTGCGCCTCGAATACACAGAAACAGAATTTCTAGCTCGAAATGTGTGAATTAAAGATTTCGCAAGGTTGTGGGTGTCTAGTTCTGTGGGCTATACACTGCAGTTTTTCTCACACATTTTTTGGTTGAAAAATTTTCTGTTTCCTATCACCATTTCGAGGCTGCAGCTAGGCTTCTTTGCGCTTTGGGCACACAGAAACAGAATATCTAGCTCGAGATGTGTGGATTAAAGATTTCGCAAGATTGTGGGTGTCAAGTTCTGTGGGCTATACACTGCCCTTTTTCTCACACATTTTTTGGTTGAAAAATTTTCTCTTTCCTATCACCATTTCGAGGCTGCAGCTAGGCTTCTTTGCGCCTTGGACACACAGAAACAGAATATCTAGCTCGAGATGTGTGGATTAAAGATTTCGCAAGATTGTGGGTGTATAGTTCTGTGGGCTATACACTGCCCTTTTTCTCACACATTTTTTGGTTGAAAAATTTTCTGTTTCCTATCACCATTTCGAGGCTGCAGCTAGGCTTCTTTGCGCTTTGGGCACACAGAAACAGAATATCTAGCTCGAGATGTGTGAATTAAAGATTTCGCAAGGTTGTGGGTGTCTAGTTCTGTGGGCTATACACTGCAGTTCACTGCCCTTTTTCTCACACATTTTTTGGTTGAAAAATGTTCTGTTTCCTATCACCATTTCGAGGCTGCAGCTAGGCTTCTTTGCGCCTCGAATACACAGAATCAAAATTTCTAGCTCGAGATGTGTGAATTAAAGATTTCGCAAGGTTGTGGGTGTCTAGTTCTGTGGGCTATACACTGCAGTTTTTCTCACACATTTTTTGGTTGAAAAATTTTCTGTTTCCTATCACCATTTCGAGGCTGCAGCTAGGCTTCTTTGCGCTTTGGGCACACAGAAACAGAATATCTAGCTCGAGATGTGTGGATTAAAGATTTCGCAAGGTTGTGGGTGTCTAGTTCTGTGGGCTATACACTGCCCTTTTTCTCACACATTTTTTGGTTGAAAAATTTTCTGTTTCCTATCACCACTTCGAGGCTGCAGCTAGGCTTCTTTGCGCCTCGAACACACAGAAACAGAATATCTAGCTCGAGATGTGTGTATTTAAGATTTCACAAGATTGTGGGTGTCTAGTTCTGTTGCCTTTGCCCTGCCCTTTTTCTCACACATTTTTTGGTTGAAAAATGTTCTGTTTCCTATCACCATTTCGAGGCTGCAGCTAGGCTACTTTGCGCTTTGGGCACACAGAAACAGAATATCTAGCTCGAGATGTGTGGGTTAAAGATTTCGCAAGACTGTGGGTGTCTAGTTCTGTGGGCTATACTCTGCCCTTTTTCTCACACATTTTTTGGTTGAAAAATTTTCTCATTCCTATCACCATTTCGAGGCTGCAGCTAGGCTTCTTTGCGCCTTGGACACACAGAAACAGAATATCTAGCTCGAGATGTGTGGATTAAAGATTTCGCAAGATTGTGGGTGTCTAGTTCTGTGGGCTATACACTGCCCTTTTTCTCACACATTTTTTGGTTGAAAAATTTTCTGTTTCCTATCACCATTTCGAGGCTGCAGCTAGGCTTCTTTGCGCTTTGGGCACACAGAAACAGAATATCTAGCTCGAGATGTGTGAATTAAAGATTTCGCAAGGTTGTGGGTGTCTAGTTCTGTGGGCTATACACTGCAGTTCACTGCCCTTTTTCTCACACATTTTTTGGTTGAAAAATGTTCTGTTTCCTATCACCATTTCGAGGCTGCAGCTAGGCTTCTTTGCGCCTCGAATACACAGAAACAAAATTTCTAGCTCGAGATGTGTGAATTAAAGATTTCGCAAGGTTGTGGGTGTCTAGTTCTGTGGGCTATACACTGCAGTTTTTCTCACACATTTTTTGGTTGAAAAATTTTCTGTTTCCTATCACCATTTCGAGGCTGCAGCTACTCTTCTTTGCGCCTCGAACACACACAAACAGAATATCTAGCTCGAGATGTGTGAATTAAAGATCGCTTACATACGTGAGAAGAATATAAGACACGATATGTATGCAGAGTAGATACAGGATACTCCTTAGGAGTACCTTCTTCCTTCTGTTTAGATTTGGGAATTCCGTGGACATGTCTATCGCGATTTCTTTTATTACAGAATCTCTACCAATTCAAGGGTAAAAACTGGTTTCACTGGTTATAAGAGCTTACCCACCACAATTTCAAATATTTCATGGCGACATCTAGTTGTCGTTCTCAAAGCAAATCTGAAACTGTTTCAGTTTCCGCCTAGACACAACCCCATTACAAAAAAATACTTTATTTCGTTGCAAACTGTACCAATTTCAAATTTGTATTCCAATCGTTATTTTTCTTTGGGTTATGCGGCTGGTTGCGATATGCAAGTATATTGTGTATCGTCCTGTCCTGAGTGATGGTCCCAATTAGTATCCTTTAATCCAAAGGTGACCTCTCAAACTAGATGTTGGAATGTTTGCAGAATATTCTTGTTTTTTGCAATTTTGGATATGTGAGCTTGTTACTCTGGAATTGATGGTGACACCAAGGAGAAGGAATTGGTTGAAACCCATACTTATACATTTCCTGAGTTTTTGTTGTGAATTTTAAGGTGGTTTGAGGTCCTTGAAAGATACATTCCCAGGGAATGTGCACTCCAACTACCACTGGCCATGTTGTGGATGTCCGAGGAGATCTTGAAACTGAAGATGCTAATGATGTCGGGATGTTGTTTGATTCCGAGTCTGTTCTAGGTAACTCATCGGACTTTTCATTTCCTTGAAAGGCCATATGTCCCAGAATCCAGGATAGCGTGATCCTGTGCCTAGAGCTAAAGTTTCTTTTTACATCTTTTGTTTTGAGTTGGTTGGTCGTGATTGTTGTGCGTGTAGATTGTAGGACGAAGCACAAGGGTAGTATTCTAAACAATAAAATCGCTCTCTTGTTAGTAAGCAAAACTAACTCGACTTATGTTTAAGGTCAATAAGACTAAGTATCTATTTTATTTACACGTGCCGACGTATTTCATCGTCAAAAAAAGGTCAAGACTTTCTTAGACCAACTCATCGGTACAAACTGACACAAACCATTCTCGAGAGCATCATAAAAATGTTATTATTCTCTTACAACAGACGTCTGACGACGATTCTCTAAAGATACACTAATAAGGACCCAGAAATTCCAATGGCGATGCTTCTTTCTTCAAAGTGCCGAGGAACCGTGCCTTATTCGACACGAAAGTCGTCAAAATAGCAAATAAAACACAGAAAACAATTTGTAATGTTGTTAAAAATTATTCGATTTTATTTTATTGCTGCTTATGTACTAACAAATAAATTATTAGTTTAATTGTTTGTTTCCTTTTAGTTATATATTCTACTGGTTTTGTAACAAATCATTGTTTTCGTATTTTAGTTTTGTTTTTACCAGGAAATTCATTCATCATAAGATTATTAGAACTAGTATACAATTACTTGTCGATTTAATCGACAACAATCTAAGCCATTCATATAATATTACGTTTTTTTTGTTTTTTGTTTTTTTTTTTTTTTTTACAAAAATGAGTATAGAAACTTAGTGGACGTTATTTTGGTGTTGTTAAATTACAATCTCAAGTATTTACGTTCAACAATGCATTCATAGTTTTGTTTGCTTTGTGCGGCAGCAATTAAGGAAAATTGTATTTTTTTTTTCACCGAGCAACTTATACCTAATGAATTAGTTTAAATAAGTACGAACTACAGTTAAATAACAAAGAATCATCTTACGAAACTAAATCAAAAAAGTTGATATTCTCACGAGCACTTAACACAACTATTTTTATAGATTATTGACAACAAAGATATATAATTTTCTAAAATGAGTAACCTGTGTTAAAAATCGATTGCACTAAATTAACAAGTTTTTTCTTTCCTTTTAAAGTAGAAAATTATTAGAGTTATAGAAAAATAAAAAACAAAACAGAAACAAGTGTAAAAAAGGCATTTTGTTTGATAAAAATTGGCAAGGATAACATTTGTTTACGCTTGATTTAGTAGACCTAACTTTATTTAGGTAATCATCACGTTGCGTATAGTAATAATAAATTGATCTTTTTGCATTAAGAATTCAATATAGAAAATTTCGAGCTAGTTTCATTTAATAAGTAATTTGTGGTTAAGAATATAATATCAAGCCAAACGATTGCGTTACATTAATATCTGGTGTTTGTTGGCAGGATTAAGGTAAAACAAAGTTAAGTTCAATAAAAATATAAAAAAAAAAAACAAAATAAAAGTGTTAAACAATTATGCAGATTGAGGATAGTTAGCATGAAGGCAGACGCCTTATTCATCATTCGGCCGATAGTTCATCGATTCGACAACGAACTGCATGTTCTACCACCTCTAAGCTGGGATAGTCCAGCTCCTTGACAAGACACAGAGTAGCTGATAGTAAATTAGAACTCTGAAATATAAAAAGGAAGCAATGCAAATAATTAAATGTTAGCTTAGAAAAAATAGCAACAAACAGAACAATATATAAGTAAGAGTTCAGAAAATCGAAATAAAGCAAGAAGTCTAGCAGAGCTTGAGTTAAGAAAATACTACGTTGCCTGCCGAGACATTGTGCATACTTAAAGCTAGAGGACGCATTACAGATCCAGACTAGGTAACAGTCCTCATTATGATCTCTGTACCAGAGCCCTCATCAGAAACAACGAACCCTGTCGTCTGTAGTTTGTTCCATAGACAGTCTTTGAAATTTTTATTGGCGTAACTTGAAGAAAAAGTTGATTCGTCAAAACGACAGTGATTTTCAATGTTACGTGAAGCAAAGCTATCTTAAAACGATATTATCAGACGATTGTCGTCGAACGTGATGAGGGCCGAACTTCTGAGTCCAACAAGAGTTCCTCCCAACATCGAGGAAGGACTAATCATCAGTTCGCGATGGAATACCAAACCCCAAAATCGGCTAAGTACACCAAACAATGTACTCAGATCGTTATGTGACAGCTTTTGGACAAACGCCCAGGTCGCGGGTGACCGTTCCGAACAAAGTGATATGTGATGCGACTATATTCTCCAAATCTAGACCTAGACCTAGACGTAGACCTCAACAATAGCATGAAGAACGAGCGTTGTTCGTCTGATTAAGAGGTTCATGATACTGTTTCTGACAAGTCTAATATGTATATACAAAAATAAACCTGCATATAGAAAGACGGAAAAAACCAATAGTCCATAGTCACCAATCCAGTTTTCAGTTATAGCTCGAGTATAGTCCTCAATGGCAAAACCCTTCCAAAATTCAACGAAAAACGTCGCATTCTATGTTAAACTTGAATTAAACTAGCCCAACGTTCAAGCTGGTGCTGCCTAGTTACGTCCAATCTCCAGTCAATCCAGAAAACAGGTATTCAAGCCAAAACTAGAAAACTATACTCGTAAGGGAGGTGCATGATGTCCCATTTAGGTTGCTTAATTCAGCATGAACTCCTTTGTATAATCATTTTTCTCGAGGATAGTTTTAGAAGGCAGACGCAGGCAGACAGTACTAAGGTCAAAGAAATCCTCACCGCTTTCCAAATACGAACGAAAGTTTCGGTTTAAGCAGCACAGTGACATTTCTCGGCGTACTCGCTAGGTTGGTTGCGCTTACAAAGCGACTTCTTCTCTGTTCAGTGCTGTAGGGTTCTTTGTAGTCACAGCCTTTTGCTTTGATTTAACTCTGCAAACCATTGCACATGCTTAAGCAACGGTCTTGTTGCATCATAATTAGCATAATTAACAACCAAATGACAAAGTCAACAACCTCAACTTACCCTATTGATTGGACGTCTATGGTAACCCGAATAGTGACTGAGGACGGCTGTAGTCACTACACTTGCAGAGTCACTAAATCTGCCATCCGGTCGTCTGCTACAAAAACAAAAACAAAAAACAAAATCAAAACCAATTAATCAATCAATCAAATTATTATTTTCTTAGAAAATTCAATTACACACCTTGCCGTACGTGGTCGCTCCTCACGATCTTCCCAGTCTCCATTCTCTCGTATATTCCCATTTCGATAATTATATCGGTCTGATATTTCTCTCTCAGTGGCTCCAGCACTTCGCCTTTCCATGGGATGACCCCTTGGCATTCCCCCTTGGCTATTGTATTGATTATGGTGTTGCTGATGTTCCTCCCATTCGGTTAAATCAGTCTGACTGTGTCGATAGTGTGCAGGATAGGACGGTCGATCTGACTGATAATATTCCTATAAAAAAATAGGAATAAATCTTTTCAAAGGTCCTTCAACAAATTTCACAGCTATTATGGATGTTATTAATGTGAACGCATTCATCTTCACCTTCATGGAATGTGTTGATATACTGGGCGGAATAGGTCCTCTTTCTCGGTATCCTCCCAATGGACTCTCTTGGTCAGATCCCGGTGACCTTTGCTATTTTATTTAATTTTTTTTTTCATTTTAAATCAAGCAAGTTAAATGGCAATGAGTATCGTTAGATGAGCATAATTAATAAAAAAATATACAAAAATAAACAGAGAAAGCTGGTTACAAGTATGAAAAGATATAAAGATACAAATATTGAGATATTAAATCAGTTGGGTTAGGTACTGTGCCCGATTGCGTGCGTTTCGGTTGTTATAAGGCAGAGTGATTTACATCCAAAGTTATAAATTCCTTTTCGAGTTCTACGGTTAGTTATTGGCTTTAATAGATAACTCAAGAACTACGTGTATGCAAAAATTTATATTCAACATGCAAGACTCTTATGATAATTATTAGCAAGCAGCCAAATTCCTTGCGTGCAATAAACAAAAAAGAATAATTTGCTATCAGTTAACCACTAAATACAATAGAAACATGGCTCAGTGGTAGGGACTTGGGAAAGCATTAAAGTATGAAGTGTAGAGCAACATGATAGTAGTATCTAATGAAATTATGAAAGGACCTATCGCAACCGTATGTTCTGTTTAAAATAATAGTGTAATCCCCTTGAGGACTGGTATTGATTATGATTCGTATTTCGTACTTTTTCAAGAAGAAATCTACATTGTAGCAACAGTCTTACAAGACCTCTAGATGAGCTTTAAATGCAAACGAACGTGATTGGACACAAAGTTTAATTTGCTGTAAGGATGTAAGCTGTACATAAAATTGCTCATACGACTAGGAAACTCAACACACCTTCTTAGCCAGTAGAAGATGGTTGCAAAGTAAAAACACCAACGATATTAAAATAATAAGAAAATACTGAGCTAAGAAATACCACCACCTAGCCCCCAACTACAATGAAAATTCGAAACGTATTCGCACAAACGGACAGCTGTAAGAAGAACTCTCCAATCCTCTCCCCTATCAGATCTAGAAAAACCGAAACGAACTAGTGGATGATTCAGCAAGAATCGCAACGCTTAGTGTCTACAGAAAACTCTGAATAAAACACGACAGTACCAAAATAAAGTGAATTCCAGGTCTGCCCCTACAGCAAAGATGACTGCTTTATCTAGAAGATCTTCTCTTCGAGGACCTCAGTGAACTGGTGATTATGACGTCCAACCAACTAGGAACCACCAACTTCATGCCCACATGATCTACACGATCGTCTTTCTAATGAAATTCATTTAGTTACAGAGCAAGTCGAGAATGCACACCCAAGAAAGGTAATGTTTGTAAGGAGAGAATCACCAGAAGTACAAGTGTACTTTTGTAGGTTTTGTAGTATTTATACGACTGGCAGGCGCCATCCGTTCTACCTGCATTTAAACTAGGTACTTAGGAATATTTCTAACCTCAGACACGTTCGAATTCACTAAATTCAACGAGAGTACAATTACATGATTCATACGATATTCGTCTACGGAAACCGGATACCCGCAAATATCACATCATTGACAGACAGATACAGCGTGGTGCAAAAGTAATGATCCCAATTTAATAAGGCTTATCGTTGACCAATAACTTTTCATTGAGGTACACTTCCTACATGTCTGTTACTTCAGAACAAGCAATATTGAAAATGGAGCATTCCACACCTTCAGAAATTACTATCACCATATTGCCCCAGGCCTATTGACAAAAGGTATGAGTAATGTTGTTCAAATTGATATTTTTGTTTTACAAAAAAAAGTAAACAAAAATACACCTTCATTTGAGCTTCTTTTGTTTAACAACAGTGTTGCTGAAGTCAGATTGTTAAAGTTTATAAAAAAATGTTCGAGTGGTGCGGTGTATCAATATGTAAACAAATGTTTTAGCACTGCAGATGAAAATAGCGATTTCTTGTCGCTCATGGTGTCGCAGATCAATATGCAAAAATCACCAATTCTACTGACAATTCTGGTATTGGTTGCAAGCATCTGAACGCAGTACACTGTAAGAAGGCTGCATATGTTCACCTGATTGTCAGATCTCACAACATGTCTGAAACAGTGTGAACTGCCAATTTTTGTCAAACAATTTTGTTAGCAAAGAATTGTCAGACAACTCTCATCCGACAATGAATTAGCAAATCGTGTGAACGCCCTTTTGTGTCATTGCTCTGTTCGCGTACTCTCCCAAAACAACGAATTTTCACAAAAATCTACGAAAATCACTAAATGCTGTTGGAGTACCTACGCAAAAGTTTTGTAGATTTTCGTAGAAGAGAGCGCTCACGAGAGAGTAAAAAATTTCCCCATGCAACGAATTTTGTGGGCGAATTTCGTAGCTTTCGCGTTCGTTTGCTTTTTTGTAATTTTTTGAAATTTCACAATCTATTAATTTTGGTGCAGAAAGTACGCGAATACACCTATTGTCAGACCATTGTCAAAGGTTTGGGACATTTGTAGGTTCGTTGGAAATTGTCAGATGTACGCAGCTTATGACATCAAATTTGTTGTAAGATGTTTTTGTTGTTATTTTATTGGTTCATTTTGGACACGTGATTGATGGATGATTTTCGATTCAAGATGTGACAGCGAATACTGATAGAAAAATGAGTGAAGGAAAAATTTATTATCTGGCGGCGCGGTACCCAATCCTTCGTGCAAAAGGTACGCCATTTGTGTGGCGATTCGTCTTCAAGTTCGCGGATTTCCCAGACGTACGCGATTAATTCTTTGGTACGATTACGGTCGCTTAAAATCTTGGTACGAAAGAAACAAAATTCTGATAAATGCTATAAGTCTATCAATGTCTGCCAATGGATTGTGCAAATTGTCCTACCAAACGACAAGTTTGGAACTGACCATATTCAACATTGCTAGACAAATGTCAACATTGACACTAAATTGTCGAAAATTGGAATAAAATCTAACAAACGTGTGAATTGACAATTTAACGTTGCAAAATAGTTTGTCATTGTCAGCTCATTGACACCTTATATGGAGCTATTGTCAGCACGTTTGTAGATCGTATTAATCGTCTGAACATAGCTTATGTACGTCGCCATCAAGTTTCTCGAAACTGTCATATTAGCACCTTACAAATCGTTGCAGAGAAACACATCTAGTTCAGGTCGTCGGCACCTCTGGTACTCATCGACTCAGAGGGGACATTTGACAGCGATTGCGAGGAAGCATTGCAGATGCCTTGTTCACTTCGCCTTGTGTTCGCTGCGTTTAATGCACTGAAACTAGCTGCAGTTTATTTTAATTTTTTGAGGTTTTCAAGAAAAGAAACAAACAGGAATATGAATTCCCTCACAATGACCCAATGCCTTCCCCTTTCAGCACTACAGGGATGTTACTAGATTTTTTTCTTTTTTAAAGGTGGGATGACACTTGACATACTGTCCAGCATTATACTAGTATTTCTGTTAGTAAAGGTCCGCCTACTCCCCTCTACGTGTCGCATAAACCAAGCAAATGTGTACCTCTTGTTTCACACGAAAATCAGAAGAAAAGATACTCATTGCATCCATCTTCCGGTGAAACACTTAAGACGTGTGCCACTACGTGTAATTGTGTGTCGAAAAAAACAAAAAACCATCAAACAAAACAAAAAGTTAAATGCTACTGCATGCATTGTTTGACTCAATGACTCAACAACAACAATTAACTACAAAGCATTCGCAATCAAAATAAACAAAAAAAAAAAACCCAAAAAAAAAAGAAAAGAAAATAAAAACAAAATCTTACATCATATTGCGTGTAAGACAGACGATTTTCTCTAGACTGATTGTACTTTGGAGACGGCGGATGAGCCTGCTCCGGCGGTGAGTAATCCTGGTTTGTTGGCGAACGCTGTAAGGTTTGTTTAAACATTTTTCTTTAAATGTATTTCTTCAACTAACATCATATAATTATGGTTTTCTACAAGCAAAACTAATCCAACCACTACTGGTACTACTTTAAAGAAAAAAAAAATACCTGAAGTGGTGACGATGGGATGGACCCTTGATTATTTTGTTCACTTAAGCTTTCCTCAGTATTATCAGGGCTATTATGCTGTGAGTTCTGTTAGTTGTTAATAGTAGCAGTTTTTTTTTTTTTCACCAAAAACAAAAACAAGTTACAAGGGTTAATAGTATTCGAAATAATGCGCAACAATGCGAACGACTTAATGGTAGGTTTTATACGATATGTACTAGCAAAGATGTTAAGTAGCCCACTGTCAGCACCTTAATTCCTTCAAATGTGTCACATTAAGTAATTAGTGATAGTATAACCTTTATTCCCAGGGACAAGAAGGTGCATTAGTGGGCAGGCAATGTAATAATAAAAAAGAAAATAAACTTAAAACTCTGTTACCTCTTTTATGGGGCTAGAACTTCGCCGCTGTTGTGATGCATACTGTTGCTGCTGCTGCTGTTGTTGTTGTTGTTGTGAGTATTGTTGTTGCTGCTGTTGTTGTTGTTGGGATTGTTGCTGTTGGTAGTGTTGTTGTTGCTGTTTATACTGCTGCTGCTGTTGCTGCTGTTGTTGTTGATGCTGGGAAGATTGTGAAGGTGCTTCGTATGGGTCGTCATCGTCTTCTTCCACTTGCGCAGGAGCGGCATTCAATGCCTCTTCTACTTCCTCCGTTGTGACCTCAACATTATCCAATTTCTTAAGATTTGGTAACGCTCGAAGGACTACGGCTCGATAGCTATATAGATTGGAGGTAATTATGAAAGTTTCTAGTAAAAGAAAAGAAAATCTGAGGAATACATACTTTGGGCCTGCACTATCACAGCAGGGATTCTCTTCGAGCCACAAGTACTTCAGCCGAGGAAGATTTTGCAGATATGCTATTTCACTAATATCCTGAATGTTGTTCTTACGTAGGTAGAGTTCCTGAAGATTTCGGCAGTCTTCGAAATGTTGCAAACTGCTTATTTTATTTACACTGAAATATATTACAAAAGAAATGCCTTTTTTAGTACAAATTTGTAATGAGTCAGTCAGACTGCTTGTAGAGAGTCTGTCAGAGGAACTGGGAACATCATAAGGACTTTACACAGGAAACCTATGACTGGGAAATTACAGCTGACACTATCATCAGTAGTCTGCCTAAGGTTCAACCCAAAACAATGGATTATCAATAGATTGGATTTCCGTATGGGAAATATGTAGGTACAGGGTATTCTGACCTGGTTAGGCTGAAGCTTATACTTGAAATCTATTCAGGTACAAGTTAAACAGATATAGAGCTGCTACTGAAGGAGGTAGGAGTTGTGTCACTACTCTATCGTTATGCTAGCCAAAAGAATTGGTGGACAACCTAATGATATAACCAAGGACTTGGAATGGAACCCCAACCAACTTTGTGTGCACACCACTTTTGTGTGAGCGATTGCAATACCTCAATATGTGCAATTTTTTTGGTCTGTCAGTCCGGGTCTTAGCCAGGAAAATCGCTCCTAAAAGACACCTTTTTTATCAATTTTAAAGCCGCCTATGAAAGTATATGTAGACACTAGCCCAGTCTCGTCTGATAGAGAATATATTGATGCTCGTTCTTCAAACAAATGTTCAGAGCTCATACGCCAACATCATAGGCACAGTCTTTCAAAAGTTTATGCAACTCCTTACAAACGTTGATGGAAAAAATCCAGGCAGAGATGTACTTAAATGTCGTTAAGGGCTTTGTCCATCCCAGTTTCTTGCACAAGACCTCGCTTATGGTAGAAATGTGACTCACCCATCTCGGTGTGCGAAACTGGGGACAGGTGGTTAACGATCAAGCTGGCTAGAGAGGCTTCTAATCGAAGCCCCCTTTTAGTGTCATTTGAAGCCCCAAAAAAATTTAAAAGAAACCTCAGCGATAGGATACAAGGGCATACAGATGAAATTCTAAGCTCCACGACAATATAGTGTAAATGGAAAACAATTCAGTCCAAAAAATAAGAATTGATCGCAACTGGACTCAGCACAAGCCCTGAACATAGGTCAACTCGAATACCATTACTTTCTGAGGTTTTTTTGGCTCTGAAATCTCCCAACTACTCCCTACTACTACCTCGCAATCACAACCATTATCTAGGTCTCAAGAGACAGTAACGAACGAAGGGAAACGAAGTGTCTGACGAGTGGACGAGGATGGGGTAGGCTTTTTAAGGACCAAGAGAAGATATTATAAAAATAAGCAACTGGCCATGGGATACCATATAGCCTACCTAGGTATCCCTTACATCACGTTCTGTTATAACTGCAAAGATAGTGACGAGAAAGACTGACGAGAGACTCACTTCCTTCCCAGATGTCTAGATGCCTAGAGTGGATCAGACTAACCACATTTGGTCTGTAAATCATTCCTTGACGACCTGGAAGTGTTACCTGATAAAGCGATTGAAGCCAACTTTTTTCGACAACAAAAGTATTAAAAGTTTATGACAGGTATGTCAAAATCTAGATGACGCGTTAACGCCATTGGGACCCACTTCAACTTCAAGACAAATGCAACGCCTAGTCTGACGATATACTTACATTTGTTTTCCTATCAACAAACATAACAAGGACGACCTTGCTACTTATACTTCACAATGTTCGATTACGTTCAAATCTGCTAATTCCGCGCTGACAACTTCCATGTTTACTCATTCAATTTCCGGCGAACAAATTACTCACGATTGTTGGTTTCTTATCGACTATCGTTAAACGTAGATATGGAGCGTTTAAGAGCTAAGTATGTCCCTCTAATTGGGACATTTAGTTGGTCACTTTATGAAGAAGTAAAAACGAACCCTTAAAGTATCATAAAATCCATTCGATTGCCTGTCATGCATAATTTACCAGAGTTCACTGAACCTGTGTGCGTTACACACCAATATTACGCTTTCGATTCACCCTCATGTTTATGTGTACCAATGCGAAAACACCTAAATCCATAACAGCAATTAAAAATGCATTAGCATTGCTTTCATGATTTCCGAACATAAAAATAGTACGCGCTACCAATGACAGAGCCACAACACAAAACGTTGATTTCATTACGCTATAACGTACTGAAGTCTCCACTGCACTCTGACGGAAAGTGTCAACTCTTGGAATAAAGAAAATAAAAACAATTAAACCATATCGTTTGTTTGTTTAGATAAGAAAGACTACACAGATAGAAGGAAATCTAATAAATAAATAATTGCACAAGCGTGAACGGTCATAATACGTACATAAGCGAGTATCTCAAACTCCTTTCTTGGATCTGCTTGACTTAAACCTATCTGCGCGGCAATAATTAAAATAACACTAGCGTCGCGCATACGTGATATCACATTTCAATCAATGGAAGTTCGTTTTTCAAAAAATAAAAATAAATAATCGACATACGATACATACTCGCAGTATGGCCCACAAGCGGATTAAACGACTCATTGAGTTCCGCCTATCAGTTGGAATGGTTTGTTTGGATGACAGCTTAACGAAAAGGAGTGACGTACGTACACTCGCATGAGTGAATCAGCGGTAATTAGCACTGTTTGCCAAAATCTATCTTATAGGTCAAGGTCTTTACACGTACGGATTACCCAATACAATACAGTTTGTCTTCTAATCCGGTTTTACCAGAAAATAACCGACAGAACAATGAAGATACATTCGTATGTCAGTCCGTTTAGGCACGCATTCCACGAATAAAATTGGCACTGCAACGCTGAAAGAGATTGCACTTCATTAGCAATCGATTGTCAACGGGGGTTTTAAAAATAGTTTTCGATTCCATTTCAATCGATTGCGTTCGGATTAAGTGAATCGGAATGGGATGGAGCGACGGGCGCCCATTTTGCTGGAATGCACTGTCCTATTCTAATTATAACGGGGAATGAAACTATTTCACACCATGTGACGGTTTTATTCTTGTTGTTCGCACTTTTTTTTTCTTAAGTTTGTCGCACTGCAAGGGGTATCGCCTTGGGAGTAATTTTCAGTTAATTCCATGTTAGTGACTCCACCTCGGCAGCAGCACAGCTCGATTGACAAATGACCAATTTTCCAAATGAGGATGATTATGTCATGACATATGATACACACACCTTTGTTTTGGTCTGAGTTTGGTAAAAACATTTTTAGCGTGTTTTTTTCTTGTTATTCAGTTTTGCAAAATTAACTTACACGTCATCTCGTGAAAGCGACTAATTGCGACGTGTGGATGTGATAAATCAGAGGATAACCAGTTGGTGTGTGACAGAAAGTAACTGTCATGTTTGGAAGGACAAAGGTTTTTGCCAGTAATCAGGACGTAATTTATTTTTTGACATCTGACAGGGATTCTCTGAGAAATATAACCAGTAAGCTAGATGGGTGATTCAAAGACATTGCAAAATGATAGTCAAGGAGGTTCACGACTTTATAACTGACTTTCTTTTGGACTTTAGACGGTTTGATTGGACATGCGACTGCCAGTACTCAGAGCCAGCACCAGTACCGCCGGTTTGTACTTCAGATCCGATAATTGAACTTTCACGTCAAAAAGGAAAGTCCTTGCTTGCCGGCTACCGCTGTTAGCAAGAATTGGGAGTTCATTCCAGTAAAAGATGGCCAACGCTTATTAAAGGAGGAAGCCGGTTCACTCACCGTCGGCTTTATATTGGAACTGGAAAGCGAGGAACTGATTTGTGACCCCTGTGAATGTACCTTTAGAGTTGAAGAGGTCTACTGCTATGGATTGATTGGACAGGTCAGGTATGGTCTGACCTCACCCCACTCTGCTATCTGGGGTTGGTTTTGCGGACCCATTATCATGGTTTGGTTGAAGAGGCCAACACACTTAGACCAACAATAGAGTACCTCCATGCGGACTGTCTCTACTACCAGATGTACAGAAATCTTGGATTATGATAAAAGCGGGCATGGTTCTTGAAAGGACTATGTCAACTTACATATCTCAAAAATCAACCTTCTTTCTTGGAAAAATTATCAAGGCTTTAGAATACAGATCTTTTCCGATAGTATGCCAGCGTTCAGGCGGAATGAATTGGTCTTGACAAATCGTTACTGTTACCTACCTCGCAGTAAATATCAACTTCACGAATGAAACCTTAAAAAGACATTTGACCAAGACTTATCCGTTTGACGAAACAAATGGAATGGAAACATTGATCCTTCCAGTTCTACTAAATGGAGCCGACTGCTGAACTATAAGCACGGAAGCAGAGCACTTTCGAGAGAAAAATTCGTCGTCGAGGAGGAAGATATAACCGCGAACTCTATGAACTGTACCAAGATGTGGATGTAGTCCGGCCACATCGAGCGAATGGACAATACTGCTCTAGGAAATCCGAGGATCTTCGGAACACAACCCCAAGTTCGAGACGACAAGGAAGACTGAACCTCCGTTTTAAGGGTCAGGCCATGCATGCAGTTGTCTACTATCTTCTGTAAGGTTTCCAATTTTAAAAGCCCAAACAAAAAAAAACTCCCGAGATCAGGACTATCGATTCCGAGCACTCTTGTGGTGCAAAATAAGTTCTCTTTTAGCACGATGGCAACAGCTTTATTTGCGTCACATTTGAGTTCGCAGTGATGTAGATATCTTACCAGCAAGAACAATCTAATCTAATCTCATTTACCTCAACGGCGTAGATTGACTTACTACTTGATCCACAATTGTTTAATTTTTTAAACTTTTTAATAAACCGTTTATGGCCATTCTTCGTTTCAACAAAGTGCAAAGTCTCCTCTAAAAGCCTATTATAACCCCTTTATTGCCCTAGGGTTAGTGTAAACAACTTTGAATGAATCAATCGCTTCCATTAGTAACCATTTCCATGTTGTGTATCTATAGGCATACTGTTGCCGATGGGTTTCCGTGCGATAGCTAATTTTCAAAAGAGGGTATGCGTACCCTATTACGTAAAACCAAAATGAGGTTATCGTTATAGTAATTTTTGGGTGATACCGATTATTCAATGCCATTCTAAGTAGAAGACTGGCTTTGACCCAGTTCGATGTAGCCATACAGTGAATGATGGGCAGAAAAACTGGAGACAGCTTCTAGTTTGGATTCAGGTTGACCCTCTCAGCAAACAAAATCGGAATTAATCAGACCACAATGAACTTCATTTAAAAAAATTCAACTGTCCATAGTAAGTGGGAATAATTAACATGTGATTCACGACATGTTTGCATTTTAATCAAGTTTGCTTCCGTCATTCTAGTAATTAGCACTAGTTAGCCACTAATTTGCATTGTTACGATTTTTCTGTTTATAAAAAAAAGAAACGTTCAACGTTCTACCACTTGTTTACTAGCTGTGCTCACTGATCTGCTAATAAGATCTTTCGTAATATGAACTGTGGAATTTCTCAACCAGATACATAGTGTAGATACAGTGTAGATACATAGAGAGCAAGAGAGGGTGCAGGCACCAAAAGAAACAGTCTGAACGAAAATCTTGAAAACCAATCTGTGAAACATTGCAGAGTTGGCAGACCCGCAAGATCTTGGGGAAAGACACTACCGTGCTACATAAGAAAAACGGATGGATAGTGGAGAGAAAGTAGCGAGAGTCTAAGAACCTTAGGTGAAGCATACTTTTCATGAATCTGGACATCAGATTGTCGATAGAAGAGCGGTGCCTAACTAATGCAGGGCTTTTCTGAACCATTTATGTACGACGTAGGTCTTTTCTTAAAGAATCCTTTCCCAACATCCCTGACAAATCGGATGAAAGTCTTGGTACTCTAGTTTTTGCTTGACTTACATACATAGAATGGGTAGTAATGTATGAACCCTGGTCGAGGATTGTCCAAGGACAGTATTCTCGATCGGATGGTCTCAAAACTAGTGCGGGTACAAGGTCAAGGTTCAGAAACTTCCGTGGTCCAGATTGTAAAACAAGAATTCCTAGCAGAAATGCCTTGAAATCGGAAGAAATTTTATATTTTTAATAAACAGACGGATCCAAGCCACCGGACACTTGAAACACCATACGATTGACGGACCACTCACTGTAGTGCAGAAACCACAATAGTCTAAGAAGCCGGTCCCTGGATTTTAATGAACTTTGTAGAGTGGAGCGCTATTGTTTTATACAAAGACAGTCAAGCAACAGGTGGCGGTATAGTCCTTCAAAGACCTGAATCTCAACCAACCGTCTATTTCAGCCAGCTGCATCCACTTAAGCTCGTATAAGCACAGGATTCACGGAATCAGAATATCAGACTTTCAGTTTGAAAAGTGAAAGTAAAGTCAGGAAATGGGTATATGATTTGGTAGCAGATACGTAACCAATTTTGACACAAACGTGAGCCATTTATTCATACATGTTTGGACTGAACATTTTTTTCTCTTCAATTCACTTAAGGAGGCCTCAGTGAAGCTCGTAGGTGCCAAGGATTCACAGAATCAGAATATCTGACCCTCATTGTGACACGAGAAGATCGATTCAGGATGTGCGTATTTGGGTCGTTGGCACAAGCGTAGGCCATTTAATCCTACATTTTTGGACTGAAATTGTTTTTCTTTGATGCACACTAAGTTTCCTTCCCAGTTGAGCGCGCCTCCTAAAAATCAAATTGATAAAGCAATCGCACGGCTTTTGTTCTTAACGAAATCATCATCAGATACGAAGTATCCCTGTCCTGGGTTGCAAATCACAAGGATTTTACAGGCAATTTCAATGCATCAGCAAAGGTTCCTTTTCTAAACTAATCTGGCCAGAACTGCATTCTAGGAAAACCAGAACATCTACATACGTTAGTAGGAAAAATCTAAGAGAGGTACATTGTACATAGTTCGGATCCTAATGATGCATTGCCTAGCAGACAGATATGCCAGAAAGCTTGGTACTCCCTTCAACAATCTCAGCGGCAGGTGTAGACATGAGAAAGAGGAAGAAATCCCAACACGTCTTCTGCGTACACGCCCTGCCCTATCGCTTTGGGAAAGGAAGACCATTTGCGAATATTTCCTCGAAGATCTTAACGATCTTGTTTGCTTGTCCTTCCCTTAACTCTATTAATACCCTAGCAACGAAGCAACCTGACCTCATTCTACATGTAGGTCTTGATGCTGGTAATCCACAGTGTTATGCTTACTTTCAACAGATATTTAAGCAAATCCCACCTAAACAATCGGCCAACATCTTGACCTCTATCAAAAATTTTCATTTCCATGACGACACAGCCTCGTTACGAGCAACAAATAGAATCTTAATGCAGAAGTCAAAAGCTATTGCCATTAACACATTTTGTTTTTTCTCGATTTTTTTAATACCAGAAAGAAGTAAAACGACATAAAGGCAACTTCAACCTACATACTGTTACGAGAAGTCGCCAGTTAACCTTGGCTGGCTTCTCATACTTGGACGTCCACCAAAAAGAAATATGTTTCTCGCATATTTCTGCGCTGAGTACCATCGTTCTCCGAGTAATCCAAGTAAAAAAAACAAAAAATCAGTCGACTACCCACTGATTCTTGTCATCATCGTGCTATACCCTCTGGCCGCCGACCATGTGTGCTCATGATACACGTTCTCGTACTAAGTACGGAGTTTCCAATTCCAAACAACTGCTGTAAAACAAAACCGAGAGTGCAATTTATTCATTTAACTTATCACACACTAAGTACGCGCTAGCAATTTTAATTGAACCAAGCTAGCGACCAATTAGGCGTGTGTGTGCTTGTACGCGAGTTGAAGTGGGTTTATTATGTAAATTGCTTCGAATCTGTCCATTTTTGGGAAGTCTCCCACGACAAGTCGGCTAGCACATGACGGTAATTCGTTTCGCGGTGATATCATGTGGTTTTGTTCTCTATTTACGTCTTAGGGTTCGAATATGTGCGATTTTTTCATATTTTTTGTCCCGGAATCGATTTGTTTGTATGTAAACAGAAAAAAATCGGTCAAACTGATCGCAATGACTTACCTTAGCGCCAAAACTTCCACACCACGCATTCGTTTGATTATGGAGACATCGCTGAGTTCACTTCCCCTATGGAAGAAAAAAAAAATTAAATAAAATGAATTAGAATATCTGACTGGAGTGGGCTTAGTCTAAGGTCTCTGAGAGACTTGATTAAATTGTTTGATTGAATTAAAAAATCCGTTACAGTAAGTATGTTTCATGAGTAAGCACTTCAGACTTGGTGGTCATGTAGGAGCTGGGCATAGAATGGGATGGGAGTTCATGGTATAAAGTAAGGGTAGCAGGAAAGATGAAACAGATTCTGAGAATGAACAAGATTTGAAACGCCTTTAAAGGCAGGCTTAACAATGAGCAGTGTAGGTATTGAGTTAACCTTGAGAATCAGTATGGAAACCGCGGCATATGGCGAGTGTAGCATGAACACTGTCGTAGGTGGGCTGCCAGTAAATATCATGATTTGCGCAGGGGTAAGGTCTTTGTGGTAGAAGTCGACTCATATAAACTTTGGCTGTAGGTCGAGGTCCTGATATCAGTTTTCATATCGAAAACCGGTAAGACTATCTTCCTTTCATTTAAAGACTGATTGGTGTCCATTTAGGAACAAATTTAGACAATAAACTGCCCTGTATGCCGGGAAGATTCATTGGAAGAGAACAGTGATTTCATTATGGTGTCGTTCCTTAATAATGAAGGAGCTTTCAATGATCCCAAACAGAAGCCAATTTTTACCTAGGAGATGACGGCTATCTATACGAACTGTACAGCGCCATCGACCAGTGAGAAAAATGCGCATCAGTCGTTTAAGAGGGCTAAGACATGTAAAGCGAAGAAGGACAACACAGTAGAGGAAGACCTCGCCTTAGGTGGCGCGCGCAAGTAGACACCTCAACCGACTTGGAGTGCGCAGCTGGAGGCAGTTAGCTAAGGACCGGACTAACTGGAGAGGCTTGTTGGTTGAGGCCCAGGTTCACCCCGAACTGTAGCGCCACCTAAGTAAGTAAGTAAGATGACGGCTAAATCCTTAGAGTAAATCCTTAGAAGTAGACTCATTATTGTATAAAAGAAACCAAGCGAGTGTATTCCAGGCGGAAATATCACCGATGCCTGCAGGTGCTTGTCTAACGAGAAACTTAAATCCTTGAACACCAGGCACAGCATTACGCTATGTTGGATCCTAAGGCATATGGGCTTCCAAGGAAACGAAAGGGCCGATGAGCTAACTGGAACAGCCTTAAAATCCAACGATATTCCAACAAACCACTCGGTCCAATCGTTCATTAGCCTCCTCTCCTCCAAAATCTCGACAGACATGGCCAACGCTAGGTGAAGTGCAATCTCATATTGCCATGTTTCGGGAGTACGTTAAGCCCAATATAACGAAAAAAAGACCAGAGAGCTCCTTTGACTCAATAGCGCACAGCTTACCCTTCTCATCGACGTCCCCACAACCCAATGGCGGGCTACATCAGAAAAATGGCAATCAACAGCTCAGACTTATGCAGAGGCTGCGGTGACTCTCTCGGTGACCCAGGTCTCCGAAGACCCAGATACCAAACTTTTGAAAAAGCATTTTGTCGACCAACTCAACGAACTAGCTAACACGCCCCCTAAAACCACCTTAAAATTCATGACAAAATCGGGCTGGTTTGGGAAGGCCGCTCCCGCCATAGATTAAACAGTTGTAATGGGCAATAAGTCTAGGACCATGGTACCAAAAACAATGTATCACTCAAGAACTGGATCACGCCAGATAGAAGCCAGGATCCACAACATCGTTGAGAAGCTTATAGCGACAAAGGCAACACTAAAGCTTACAGAATATTTCTAGTACTTCGGACTATATTGTCTCCAATCTGGATTTCAAAGTCAAATTCAAAACCAGGGCTTGGAAATCTGGCGTAATTTTGAATGAGTCTACGATAGAAGTACACACAGATGGAACAATAAGCTGAACAGTACAATGGACTGAAACAATGAAGCTGACATACGCCAACCTCGACAGGAGATATTGCAATTAAGGAACTAGATAGGTTTCTAGGTCTAAGTTTGTATGGGAGTATCTGCCAGACTGGACCAGACGGGTTCACTGACATAAGAGATAAATGGGGCAGCTTACGCACTTATGTAAGTGTGCAACCTTCCTGCTGAGTAGATGAAGAAAATGTTCTTCGAGTCGAATCCTAAAGTTGTAAATACTCGAGTTAATGTTTTTTTAAGCAATAAAACTGCTCAGATTTCATTCAAGTTATCAAAAAGAATTTTGCCCAATGTGGAATGTCTGGTTCTACTTAGTGGCTGGTTGGCTGTCCAGTGCAAGATATTCCTGCTGGCGATAGATATTACAAAAAAGTACGAGAAAAATATTTCGTTACTGCTTTTGATGGAAAGTAAACCCCCTCGACATAGAATCTGTCCATATGTAGGTCTGGATAGTGGCTATTCAATATTGATGATATGTCCTGGCATCAAAATACTTCCTTTCGTCGGGCACAGATTTCAGAACTCCTCTATTACTTTGGATGATGATGTTGTCTAGGGCTTGTTTCAAAGTCTGATAACCCACCCCACGAGTTACACATCTTCCTAACGAATCTGAGAGACGGATTATTTGAGAAACACGAATTCCATTGTTTATCTTTGAATAGTCGGTGTAAATCCTTGCACTATGTAGAAAATCTGCTGAGAAATAACCCTTGGAACATACCGGAGCTCCATAGAACCTCGCAGAACTATACCCCAATTAGCTAAGTCTGACTCAGCTGCACCATGACATCGACTATCATTTATAACAATGAATACATGAATGAATTAAGTGAGTTTGGTCGCATCTCTGAAGGTGTGAAATGTATCTATTAACTTGTTTGTGAATGATGAGTGTTAGAATGTCGTCATCAGCAAAATAAACTTCATAATCTTTTGATTCTGATGCATGTATCGTATCCAATCGCTTCAATGTTCTAATAAGTAATCTGCTTAACATGACACTTGATTCAAAGTCTTCTATTGGCTGATGTCCATCTGTGGGTTACATAACTCAGTAGGTTCCCAGCTGACTGTTAATACTTACGGTCCAGTGGTCACTCATTATACTTCATCCATCTTCATTCATACATACATAATTTTTCATCATCAAATCTTAGAAAAACTTTGAATTCCATTTATAGTAGCAGAACCATTAGCATTAGCTTTTTTCTGTGCTCCGACAGAGACTTAGAACATACACACATGTACATAAGTACCTCCCACTCGGGGAAGTTCAACAACAACTAAAACTAAATCGACATTACAATGCAAGTCACGTAAAATTAATTTGAGTTCGCCATTCTCCCAAGAGTTGGCGTGGTAAGCGTGTTTTTTATTTTGCCAAGGTCAGTAATGACTGCAGCGTGATTTCCAATGACAAAGGAATACGCAATGAAAAGCCACCAACCCTTTGTTGTCTCGAAGACAAAATGATACGCAAGACCTGGTCTCGATCGTGAAAAAGCCTTAACGGAGTAAATATTCATAGATATCCATCCAGTACAAGGTGAAACTCATCAAATACAAAGCTCACAACGCTGTTCTTAAGTAGAGTAAGCATTCCCCTTCGGGAGGTTTGGAAGTAAAGTCCATTTGATTCGATATTCGAAACAAGAATCGAGCCTTAACTTGTTTCCTCGTCGACATGCAAGTTAACGAGTTTCTATTTGGATTAAACTCCAAATGTTTTCGTTTCTTTTTCGACAACAAACGCGCGTAGCCATTCCCTCATGCATAATTCGATCACATGCCACGCTACACCGAACCAAGCTTACAGCGATTGAGTCAGAATGGTAATATACCAGCGATACTCATCGGGATATTTCAAATGTACATAAATTCCAAGTAGTTTCGACTGTTTACTACGACTCTGCTTTACTGAGTTTCATGAGTACCATTGGTAGCAGGCGCATACTGTATTTATTGCAGGTAATAAGTTGGAAAGCAAACTTTAAATCCGATGGCCGAATAGTTAATAATAGAAACCGGTTATTGATTTGCCCACCACTTACATAGGAGCCGTCGTGCGACAGTAACAAAGTGCCTGCTAGCTCAATTATTCTTTTTGTTTACTAAATTCCAAGTGCTCCTCGTCGAGCCCTAATCGCTAGGTAGACCAGGGAACCTGCCCACAGAAACGTAAACAATTGATATGATTAATGTTGCTTTGAATCACCGCATTCCGAAGAAGGAGGAATTCCAGGAACCTGTTAGTCAACTTGCTAGCATACGTAACAAAGCACATTAGTACGCTACGCAATTACATACGTGGGAGTTGTTTCCTTAGTTTCTGACGCCAAATAGCCAAGGTACAGGCTTATCTGTATGCACAAAGCCAACGAGAGCACTTTCATTCATAGACCGGTAGAGCGTAAATTCTGCAACCTGGGGGAGGAATGAACAACTGCGCTGAACCAACAACACAGCCATGTGCCCAGACAAAGGCTTAATACCCATTTAATTGAAAATAGAAAAGAAAATCCAACTTCGCCTAGGCTTACCAACAATTCAGCTTCTTTATGGAACTCAGGTCAGATTGTTTGGATCGGGCTATAACCATTTCTTCAGTTAACCGAGTCATGGTGACTTGGAGATTTCCTGTTCTTCTTCTTGTGATGTTTATTGTGCAAGCAAGCACTTGGTAAAATGAATATAATTATGTTTAGAACACTGTGCTGTTGCTGCAATCCCGGGACCAGACCAGACCAGACAGAGAAACAACGAGAGAGATCGGCCAACAAAAGGTAAGGTAGACGTAAATAATTTCACATTAACTAGATACGTGTGACTAATTTTTGTTTTGTTCACCGTTCACGGGAGTAATGTGGAGGTGGAGGAGCTGATCCACTAGTACGAGACGAGAAGGTACACTATAAATGCAGATTCTAATTCCAAATCGATTTTTTCCTGCATTTGGGGGCCACGCCACATCGCACTGATTGAAGCACTTTATTACACAAGACAATGCACACACCCGTCGCGTAAATAATTAATGAATTATGAATTTATTTGTTGGACGAAAAAATACATCGAAATTGCCTGACAATTTTGTCGGGTTTAGATTTTTTTTCTCTCCCCGAAGTGATGACGTCCACCATAACCGAGAAACACGCGCAAAATGACAGCAAGTTAACTCGAGTGAAAGCTGGGTTGGTGTCAAAATAGCTTTTCGGAGAGCTTTTTTTTTTGCTGTAGACGCAGATGAGTGACACTTCGAGTGGAGTTGCCTCGGTTCGTTTGGAGGAAAAGGAAAACAAAATTTGACGGAATGTCAACAAAACGAAATGAAGAAAAGCTGATTTTGTTATGAATCTCGACGCGAAGGCAGAGAACGAGAACTTCACCTGAACGGATGTTGAGTTTGAAATTTTAAAATGGCGGATTTGAGTGCTAGACGGAAATAAGTCTCGAAAGGAGTACCAACCATTGGTTAGGGAGGAATTAGTTGAGGTCCCTTTGGTACCTTTGTCTGGAGAAGCTCTTAGAACCTTAAGTAGGATACGTAAGAGCTAATGAGCTGTGCTAAAGCTCGTAGCGGCGTCTGAGCACACTGAAACTGGAAACACTTGAGGGCTACTTTCCTGATTCTACACAGCATTCGCTGAGGAGGGGAGCTGCACTTTAGTCTGTGAATTGGTCTTAGATGATTCTCCACGAGGTTCTGGCCGATGTATTCTTTTTAACCCTAGGATTTGCATTTTGACCATAAAATAAGGATCAATTGCGTACTGGCTAATCGCAGGAAGACTTATTCTATGCTAATTCGTCCGCCAGCGTGTTCCCTTGAATACAGCTTAGACTGCTGTGGTTCAGAAGTTTGAGAGAGTTTGCAATTTCGATTTAAGGCGAATGAATGCCAGAACTCGTACCACGCCGTCCTTGAAGACCTACATTTAATTTAGACTGATTGTCTCAGCGCTTGCTCAAGTCTTTCTTGAGCGGAAGATTATTTCAACATTTAGACTGAAGTCAGGGAATCGACAGATATTCTTAACCTGACGAGGACGTGCTTGCTCTAATCCCTGAGTTTTATACAAACAGCCGTAGATGACAAAAAAATGAGCTGATTCCAAGAGAGTTGGATGAAATCTTAACTAAAATGTATGTGATCCGAGTAGAGTAGGTTAGAAAGCAATTTGTTTTCCAAAAAATTGCTAGGTAGCACCAAACAGAGAAGCCGTTTATAAAAATGGAACCAAAATCTAGGCGCTTGCCTTCTTAAATGACTGGATTTCCCTATTTACCACAGTAAGACTTAAATCCTAGTCTCCTAGAGTACCTTATAGTAAGGCAATAACTGAAAAAGATTCTTACGTCTTAAAACTGAACGCCGGCCATAGAGTTTTACATATGTATTTATGCCCTATACTCCCCTTTATTCAACCATCTTTGGTCAACAAGCTTGGCTGTATTAGCTGAGTTCAATGTGCAAGATAAGTAGTCTCTCAAATAATTTTAGTAAGAACGAACAAAGGTTCGCAGCTCTCCTTTCCATCCGAGAAGAATAAGCCAAACTCCTCCAAACCATTAAATCAATTCACTTTCAGTAATTAATACAAAACGATAAATTCATGTTAAGAAGACCTTTTCATGAACTAACTAAATAAAGTATTGTTAACCCTTTAACCAAGGATACACAGCGAACACCTGCTGCCTTTATTGAACCACCATTCACACTGATATTTATATAATTTCCATTAGACATCTCCTCCACCATTTGTATTCATAACAAGGATACCGCTTACTACAACCACATTGATTAAACAATGCATTTGCTCAACCACCACCAAAATGCACTCTAACAAGGCTTGTGCGCCAGACCACCACGATGCCACATCAAATGCCATCAACTAAAAATAAACCAACCATCACCTGGGTAACCATTGTCAGGATATATTTATAGACAACTACTCAATCCCTTGAGTGCGGCTACCTTTGTGTTGTTATAAAATTTCCCAACAAAACAGGAGTCCTTGTGGAGCAAAACAAAAAAATTTATATATTTTCATTTATGAAATATATTTATTGTTTTGTTTGTGAAACTCCAGAAACACTTCGGTTAATAGTTCGGTTAACTAGCTAATGGTGGCTCCCAAAAAACCAAGTACTCGATTGTCATTGATTCCCGAGGAAAAGTCTCGAAAAATGCCGTAAGCTGATTGTGTTTTTCATTTTGTTTTTCAAGTCTCGTGAACATTTCAATATTTCAGTTCCTCCTCGAAGAGCACAGAAAGTCTGTATTCTAATACTTCCAGTTCGAAGGGTTCAGCTACGGTTCTTTATCGAAGGAATGCTCCGGCAGCTGCTCCTGCTCAAAGCCGTACCGGAGCATTCATCCCGGCTACGACAGAAGTACGTCAACGTGTACTCTCTGCAAGGCGCTTACGAATAAAAACTTTTCAAAATCAGTTAGCCGATGCACAGCAACATATTGCTGTGAGTTAGTGGAGCTGTACCCCATAAATTGGAACTGACTCCGATTTTTTTTCTAGGAGCTAGCTCATGAGAATAGGATGCTGCGTACCCTCCATAAGCGACAGGATTTAGCACTGGCTAAGTATGAGAACACTAATGCAGAGTTACCACAACTCCTTCATTCGCATGCCGAGGAAATACGCGTTTGGCAGTTGAAATATCGCAACCTTCAGGCACAGAACAAGGAACTCCTCTACAAACTCAAGCAAAAGGAAGGTCAGATCCTGTCACTTAGTGATCAAAATAAACATCTAACTCAACTGAATAAGGACAAGTATGTGGCGGTCAATTCTCAAAAATCACATCCGATAACACGTATCATTCCAGGAACCTCGAGGAGAGACAACGATTGTCGGAGAAAGTTCAGCAGCTTGAGACCCGTTTACAGGAAAAAGAAACTGATATGAAACTTATGGCTCGAAGACTACAACTCGATACGAAGTGCTCCAAGAAGGAGCTACAATCGGAACAGAAGAAACGTAAGGACGCACAAGTGCAGCTAGAAAAAGTCAAATTAGAGCTATCAGGCTACATGAAGATAGATGAACTCAATGTAAGTTGTTTTTAAAAAACAAAGTTTTTACAAATTTGTACATTTTACTAAAATTCCAGATGAATGAGAAGCTCGGTAAGCTATCCATTGGTTCAATGGCCAACATCACTAGCGGCATAACTGAAACTAAAGAGAAAATCAGCATGTCACAGACTATTTTAACTCCACTAGACAAAAAGGCTATCGAACTTGGTGATCAAACTAGTAGAACCCTTAACACAGATAGATCTGAGAACTTCCGTAGGTCTGAAAACTTCCAAACTTCCACCAGTAGGAATACTCGCAAATTGTCGGCTAATAAATTGGTTGGAAAGACTTCAACACATCGCGGTAATGGAGACGGTCCATCGGATGATGATCAAAATATGTTATTGAAGTCGGTAAGGACGGAAAGTACCAGTGGATCACAAATTGATATTGAAGCATTGGAAGAATATAAACCGGATGTTAACAATTTCTACGATGATGAATATGACGAACTCGGTAACGGGGCTGATCCTGATGAAATTGAAAATTTATTTGAGGTAAGATGAAAGGAAGCTTACTGAATGGTCTCTCAATTCGCCTCTTCTTGCTTCTATCTCATTGCAGATAACATCGAAAGAGATCAATGCAGCCAGAGCACCCAAAACAGACGACATAATGTCCATTCGCAAGGAAATCACCGAAGACTTCAAGCAACGTGAATCCTTCTTAAACACATTTTGTCGACAAACAACAGCCGATTCATCAAAGAGCAATGCTAGTCGTAAAAGCAAGTTACTCGCTGCGCTTAAGGCCATCGATGGCAATGTTTCACAGAACTGAGTGATGTTATATGTCTACATGCATGCAAATATCCGTATATTTTTGAATACTTATTGTCTTGCATAACGAAATAGATTGTATATGTGATTTGAAATACCAATCGTTTATATTTCTATAAAAACATTTCCAGTAACTTAAGACTATCCTACAAAAAACAAACAAATTCTGCTTAGGTTTTCGACTTTCCCTTCATTTTGCTCAGCGCACGGGAGACCTTCTTCCGCAGCTCCTTCTGGCGTTTCAGTTTTCTTTCCTCGTCCGCCCGCTTTTGCATGTGGAAGTTCTTCAAACGCTTCTTGGTTTCGTGACGGTCTCTTTTCTTCTTGTCGTCGTAGTTCGTCTCGATCATTTTCATCATCTTGGCTACCTTCTGCTCGTGCGGTGAACGAATTACAGCCACGCGATCTTTGTCTATCGAATTCTTGGGATTAGTTGGACCATGTTTTGGTTTGTCTTTGTATGGTAGTGCTCGCTGTAGCGCCTTGGGAATGGTTAGCGGCTTGAAGATCTTCCGTTCTCGTTTGATATCGGTGTACAGACTATCTAAGGCGGCTTCATTCCGGATATTGTTCTCCCGTTTTAGCTGTCCCAAAGTTTTCATCCCTTGCCAGTTGGATTTTTGGTCAAGGGAAAGAAGGAGTGACGTGACTGGGGCGTAGAACCTCGGGACATCTACACGGAACCACGTGCGACAGAAGACAATATCACTGAGAACGATTTTATCTTCGAACGTAGCACGGAATGAGCCCTCAGGAGTGTGATGGGACTTCTTGATTTGACCTCGAATGCCAGAGACTGTCTTAATCTTGGCTCCTTCGAATTTTGCCACCTCCAAGGTGGTGTTGAACATTCCCTTCACAAAGGCTGTTTTCTTGTAAATTTTAAAGGGATGCCCGACAAGTTTCAGCTTTTTCATGATTTGTGCGGATTTGTCCAGCTCTGTCACGCAACCAGTTGCGGCGATACGAAAGCCGATTCTTTTCATCTCATCACGATCGTGACTCACACTCTGCAGAGCCAAGAAACCGGTGTTCTGTGGGGTGATTGGGCCCCAAAATGTCATGCCGCATGTCACATGATTGGGAGTGTATTTGAGGTAGCGATGCCTAAAGTTGTCCTCCACCTTTGCATAGATGGGTACGGTCTGGAATCGTCTCCATCCCATGGAGAGGATCAGAGGATCCCCGGTCTTAAGAATCTTCTTGTACCACCTGTGCTTCTTAACCTTGCAGTTGACATAGCCGATGTTTTCTTCTGCTAAGTTTAGTCCGCCTACGAGAACCGGATAGGTTGGGTCGAAGTTGTCTATGAATTCCGCTGGGATATTCTTGAAGCCAAGGCGGACGTACATCCCTGGACGGTATCCCTCGATTTGAACCCTCAAATCAGAGTCTAAGGTGGAGAACTCGGTTTTGTTCAGGTCTGACTGTTTCTGGGCTTTCGCTTTCAGATCCTCATAGTAGGAATGGTCACCAGTAATGCGGGTTTCCTCCTCTCCTTTGTTGTCGTACTCAGAGTCGAACTTAGCCTTGAGTTTCATCTTTTTCGCCGTGAGCTCTGCTTTGGTGAGGTTTTCTTCTTCCACTCGAGTCATCTTTCGCTTTCGTGAGTTCTCTGAATCTGCTTCTGCTGTCGGTTTCGTTTCGGATTCGGCAGGCTCTACATTTTTACCTGAAATCTTCTCCCCAGTCACTAAATTCTCGTAGTCGCCATAGACCTCTTCGCCGTCACTCATATCGTCGAGTTTCAGCAGATTCTCTGCATCTTCTGAGGCCTTCCAATGGCCGGTGACAAAGCAGTTCTTGATGAGTTCCTTGTTTGCCTCTTCTAACCAGTCAAGGGTTTTACCTAGAAAATGAAATTCATATTACACATCGATCGAGACGGCATACAAGCTGAATCTTACCAGAATACTGCTGGAAGAAGCACGATTCATCCTTGTCCTTGATATCCTTCTCCCGCTGTAGTTCCGATTGTTTTTTAGCAGCGACTTTGAAAAGCCCACCAATCTCATCTTCCTCAGAATCATCTGCAGCTGCATCGTCCTCCTGGGACCTCTTCTTTCGCTCCTATAAGAAAAGTTTAGAAATTAAGTCTTCTTTCTCAGTGATTAGTGCTCATATCTTACCGAATTGCTATACACTCCATAGACCAGCTTCATAAGACTCTTTCCCTCCGACTGTCGTTGCAAGTATGCTTCTCTTGCCTTCTGTGCCAAGTTGTCCTTCCAACTCAAACTGCTGGCAACCACTTTATCTTCTACATCCTCTTCCTCGCTATCACTCTCTTGTCCATCTGATCCATCAAACTCTTTAGCTTCTTGGTACTCCTCATCGGAAGAATCTCCCTCATTATCGTCCTGTTCTCCATCACTCTCAGCCTTCCAGCCGAGATTTTCTCCTTCATCATCGTCACTTCCATTCGAATCATCCTCCTCTTCTAGCCCTGAATCCCCACTTTCATCATCGCTGTCCACATCTGACACCACATCTTCTTTGAAATCCTTTGATTTGATAGCACTACCATCGGAGAACAATCGGAATTCCTGCTCCTCGATCTGGACATCCATCGTTTGCTTCTTCTCTACGATTTTACCCACCAAGTCGTCCTGCTCTGCAGCATCTCCACTCTTGTCCTTATGACTATGTGAACCCTGCAGTTCAATATATACAGCATCCTTGTCGTACACAATGCCACCGACTCCCGACATCGGAGCATACAGCAGGCGTTCCTTCTCAAGAAGACTTCTCTTCTTCTCTGTGCCTGGTAGTGGGCATGGGTCTGTTATGCTGCTTAACTCATTTAATCGTGCATCCCCCAGACCAGCAATATGAACCATAAACTCCTGTTTCATGGGAACACCCCGCACATAGCCGTAGAGAATGATGTCCCGATCGCACTTCGCATTCTGACGAATCAGTTCAGTATTCGTAACATCCTCGACTCGATCCACCAGAAGATAACTATGTGCACCTCGCCACGAAAGTGGACGGAACTTCATTACAGATATGAACCTTCCCAGGTTTTTCACTTCATTACGCAGGTACTCCCCATGGATTATTCCCGACAGGTAAAACAACTTAGCTCCATCGTACACCTCCGTCCAGAAACGATGCTTCAGCTCCTTCTTCCTCTTCCTCAGTTGCTTTGGATTTTTGATCATGTCCAAGTGAGTCAACACACCCATGATTTTCGGCATTCCATGCACCTGGCAGATGTTCAGGAACTCGAATATCTCCATCTCGAAGCCATAACTCGCGTCGCACAGCAGCAGCACCAAGTCAGCACACTTTGCAATGTCAATCATGGAGTTGACATCGTTATTGCATTCTATAAGCGTGATGCGTCGCTTCTTCGAGGTGACAATCGTAATCGGACCCTTAATGTCCGTCACATTCGTTCTCGTGAAGTTCTTGATCAGGTTGTTGATCAGCGTGGTCTTACCCACCTTCGGCGGACCAACAACGGCGATTAGCACTGGCGGTGGTTCATCTGGAGTTTGATCTACTAATGGGATGTGCTGCTTCTTAGCCGTAAGATCCTCTTTGCGACGAAAATTCCGCTCAGCTCTTATAGTAGAGTTGATTGCAAACGCTTTGGGATTCCTCTGGCGAGCACTGAGGTTCTCTTCTTTCGGCTTGTTCTTGAGCTTTTTCTTGTCCGCCTTGACACCAGAGTGGCGGGCACGATGGGACTTCTTTTTGTCCACTCCTCCATCGTCGTCTTTCATCGTAGGTATTATTTAAAGCGAATTATTAACTAAAGAAAGGAAATCAAACCGACTGCACGTGGGAAATTCTGGATTTGTTTTGACATTTATCGACGGTCGTTGGGGTGACGTTTACGAAGATAGAGATGTTCGTTGTGTTTTTCAGTGGGTGTTCAGTTTTATACCAAATGAGTCAGAGGAGAAAATATTTAGAAAATCATCAAATAATTCCAAAAAAAGGAAGTCTTAATCCGGAGGAGTATGTATTCTTGAAGACTATTTTGGTTCATGACACTAAGTGATAAAAATGTTCAGATACGGAAGCATGTTTTTCAGAAAAATGTCGTAATATTTCAGAATGTTTGTTAAACTAATTTAAGGGTTCTTAAGAATATCTGTAACCTCGTGAGTTGCTCTGTGACATGTTATTAAAACATCAATTAAAGTTAAAGGACGTCAGCTGGTCTTTATTCGATTCCATGAAGTAAATCTACGAACACACCCAATGTCGTTAATACGTCTACAACTGTCAGGTATAAAACGGCGTCGAACGTGTGTTTTCATTTGAGTTGTGCGTAGCTTCCCAAATCTCTTGTGTAATTCCGAGATTCCGAGTTTATTTCTTGAAAACTCCAGTTCGTCGTTGCATTATTCTAAACTAAAAGTCTACAATGGATGAGGGAGATTTCGATAATGACGAGTGAGTACTCCATCTGGAAGATTCTTCCGCCATAACCTAACAAAACATTCTGCATCCTAGTGTCGGTGGTGAGGACTTCGATGATGTCGACGAGGATGATAATATCGACGATATCAACCAGGAGGAGGAGGTGGATAACATTGAAATAATCGCCCAAGGTAGTGGTGGTGGAGGTGTACCCAGGTCTAAGCGTATCACCACCAAATACATGACGAAGTACGAGAGAGCTCGGGTTTTGGGAACTCGTGCTCTGCAAATAGCTATGTGTGCACCTATCATGGTTGAATTGGATGGTGAAACAGATCCGCTTCAGATAGCAATGAAGGAACTGAAACAGAAGAAGATCCCGATTATCATAAGGCGCTATTTGCCCGACCATTCCTACGAGGATTGGAGCATTGACGAGCTGATTATCGTCGACCATTAGAAGTAGAAAGAAGTAGCTTAGGAATTAGTGTATTTTTTTTAATAAATATAAAAACAAAACCGTAACAAACTGTTTAGCTCCACGCATAGCCGAACTCGTTTTTGAAGCACACCCGGTCGACGAGCGCTACGGAGTTCTCGTCGGTTTTGCAGAGTGAGTCGACGATGTCGGTTTGAAGACCGCAGTCGGAGAGATTTTCCTTACCGAAGACCTGCTCACCGGAACTGTCGTCTTCGGTTTTGAGGGTTTCGATGAGTTTGGCTGATGCTTTACTGAAGGCGAGGGTGGAGTTATTGCTCGCGAGTGTAGCGCTGAACGTTTCTTTGGTCTCTCTCAGCAGTGAGCAGGTGTAGGGCAAGATAGTTGGTAGAATGATTCCTTTGAGTTCGACGCTGAAGTAATCGACTCCATCCATACGGACTTTGCTGGACCGGGATGATAAGTTTTGTATCGTCGCCTTGGGGAATGCCACTGGCGATAGAAGTGTTGGCGGGATGCCAGCCAAACGACCTACGCTGGAGATGGTGCTCTTGGCGTTGAGTAGGAAATTGAAAAATGCTTGACACTCGACTCCTTCCACAAGGGCTGTCGAGTTGTCACTAAAGTCCTCTGCCATCTCTTTCTGTTGCTTCTGTCGGTTGTGCGCTGTGTTGATTTTTCGGATTTCTTTCTCGTCGACGCCGAGGCTCTCTAGCCAATCCTCCTCTTCGTCATCTTCTTCAGCAATGTCTGGCTTAGGCTCCCCCTCTCCAGATATGTCTGAACTTTCTTGTTTGATTTCGGTAAAACTCCCGTCGCCGGATTTGTTGAGATTTGCGTCCCTCTTCAGTGGCAATGTGAATTCGATTCCCTCCTGACGAAGGGAAGAACGCATTCCCTTAGAAGTGGGCGTCATTAGAGCATGTGTTTCGACACGTCCTCCAATACCCGCCGCCCTAAACAGAACTGTGAAGGTGTTCGCACAGAGATAGAAGTACGGACACTGCCGTGCGCGCAATAATTGAAAAAGCCCCCGGAAGCTATCACTCCAATCGCTGGCCAGCGCCTTACGCTCCCGTTCGCCTGTTTGCAGTCCATTGTTCTCCTTCGAGTTCCTGGGAAACAGTGTAAGCCACGGGATGTGAGGATGCTGCCAGTAGTATGTTCCTTGATTTAGCCTAGCTGCCGGCGATATGTCCAGCCCACCGGATGAATTCCTTGTGTCAATGCACCTCACAAAGCCAGTCAGACCACTAGCCTCTTGACTGGTTTTTAATTTCGTAGCTGGCATATCAGTTTCACAGAAGAACCGCGCTCTAGTCTTCAAACTCCAATCCACTGGCAAGTGCTTGGTGAACTTTTGCTGCTCCAAATGGTCGGCATCATCGTCCAGTGCATCCTGCTGGCGGAAGAGATTCGCGAAACTCTTAGCATCGAATGGCTGGAGGACGAGTTTTGCTGGTGGCGACCGTTGCGGTGTTTCTCGCACTAGTACGTCTACTTTCGTGCTGGGTGTTGCGAGGAGCGACAGTACGGAATCATCGCTGATAACATCTGGACTCTCAAGTTCGTCTGTTTTTAGTTTTTTGGACGCTTCCGAGGATCTACAAAGAAAATTTAGTGTTATGCTACCCGGTGGGTATTCTCAAACTTACTTAGCGAAGGGATTCTTCCGTTTCTGGGCAATTACAGCCTCTAGGAGCTTCTCCTTATCGGTTTCGGTGATTTTTGTACTGCTTTTGTCATTGCTAAGGCGTGCGGCTAGTTGTTTCTTCTTCTGCTTCAACCTGTGGAGTTTAATGAGCTGCGGGGGGTCAAAGATTGAGTGTTTGGTCTTGGGTAAGAAATACTCACTTCGTCTGGTTTTTTCCAAGACAGTGAAACACCTGCATTTTCTGAGGACATTTTGCTTGGAATTTTAAATATTTACCACCGTTCGTGGTTCCCTCGCTAATAAAATGCGTCCTTCGCAAGGCCCTTCAACAAGACAACAAACTGACAGCTGACTACCAGACGGACCCTTTACTGATTTGTGTCGCTCTGTTGGAATTCATGGACAACTTTAAGTGGTGAGTGTCTCGACGGGATGTGAGTGGTTTTCAGCTATTACGGATTCAGCGGAAACAGGGTGCAGTTATTTGATAAGACTGGAGTAGTCTACAGAAAATGACCCATGCCAGCTGACGGTTGGTGTTTGAACTTAAATTTGCGCACCTGGTTGCTCACTCTATTGGATTAGATTGCAAGTTATGGGTGTTTTCTTCGCTAAGTGAATATGAAAACTATTACCAGAATCTGTCGTGGTTCTGTCCTCCGCTCTCTGTTGACGGAATTTAACAAATCCAATACGCAACTCTGTTACCAGGGATTGGTTGACCAATTCACGTATAAGCTACGCAAAGACTAAGAAAAACAAGAAGTTCTAACTAACTGGGTCAAAGGCTAGCAACTATTTAGCAGGACAGTGTTAGCGGCTCCCTCAATGTATGATTGCACCATGGAGTGTGGAGTTAAGGAGGTAAGCTGGTAAGACCAAGGTTAACCAAGGAATAATTTCATGTCATTCAAGACCAGCCCGACGAAGATTGTTCTATGGGCTTCACGGCCAAAATCAGTACGAAAAGATCTCCTAACAACAACAGCGACTGATGCATCCGTAACATGATGGGAAATGGTAATAACTTTGAGCAGCTTCAGTCTTGGCACAGGAACCAGTATCAGGCAGGGGAAACTACAAAGGAATCTCTATGCTTGACGGCAATTCCTTACATGCGAGGAGTAAGAAGTATTGTTTCTCTGGAGAACTGGTTATAAAAAAGCGACGAGACACGAAGAGGCTGAAAATATTTCTGCAGTGTTCCAACGAGTCTATTGACTTCGCTATTCCTCTGTCTGCTTATAGCTTCAAAACCTGCATTCGCATTGTATCTACCGGATCAGGTATCAGCGTTATACTCGAGGTTCTATAAGGTGCGCCGAAAATGAAAAGTCTTTCGATATCAATGGCAATGGGTTTAGGTGATGTTTGAGGAAGAAGCGAAGCATTGAATCGTCATAATGCTCTAAAGATCAGAATTCAATGAGCTCTATGTACGCTGCCGCTCCAGTTCCACGGCAAAAGAGTATTGAGAAAGCGATGGATTGGTTTAGAAGTAATGAAATAAGCAGGAGTTAGAAACGAAACTGAGCCTTGAGGCACACTTATGAAGTTTGGAATTACAGTAGTTTCAGTCTAGGATTCTCGGTCCCGTTTGTGAGAACCGCAGTACCAAGATGTGGATGTAGTCTAAAAAAAACCAAGACTACGTCATCAAGCAAATGGAAAATGCTCCAGCAAAGAGGCTCTTCGAATCACAGCCCTCAGGTTCGAGATGACATGGAAGACCGAACTTTGGTTTTAAGGATCAAACTATAGTGGATCTACACAATTGGAAGCAGCGTGCCAGGGATCGAAGGGAGTGGAAGGCTGCCGTGTCTCATACAAACACAGAAAGTAAGTATTTTCTTCAGGTCCCTTTGGATACTCCGTTCTTTTCTAGGATCTCGTGACACCATTGTAAGCCATGCGATATGCTAGGAATGGAAGGAATTATTTGATTTTATTTTACAAGACTTAGCCACCAACACAAAGCTGCCAACAGAAAGGCTACATAGGAAAGTATGTGTCATACTGTGTTGTCTATCAGTTTGACTCTAAGAAAGTCCACAGTCGATCAAATTTCCACACTTCGACAGATCCCAGGAAAAATACAAAAAGTTCAAATCGATACCCGCCACCTTTTCATATATTTCAAGGCGGCATATGACAGCATCTATAGAGACGAGCTATACAGGGCCATGTCTAGCTTTGACGTCTCTCCCAAACTTGTTTGATGACGAGGATAACGCTCACTGCTGTCAGTAACGAACTCACCCAGACTTTGATTACAAAAGAGGACTTGGACGCGATGTCATGTGATTCTTTTCAACATCGAACTGGAAAGGATTGTGGGAAACTCACAAGTCAACACCGGAGGCAGAATCTTTCAAAAATCTATGCAGCTACCGGCGTATGACGTATGGTTTCAGTGATAAATAAAAGCAGAACCAACCCAGTCCCAGTCCTGCTTTATGCCACTAAAGCTTGGACTCTATCTAAAGCGGATGTAGGCATCCTTCGTAAAATTCTCGATCCCATTTGCGTTGACGAGCTTTGGACACATGTGGCCGACATGTGACACAAATTACACTTTGCCAGGAGAACAAACCATCAAGTTTCTTCTAAGCCGTTAACACTTGCGATTTCTGAATCAGAACTTTAGGTTTAGTTTCAAGTTATCATATAAGCAGCCACCTACTTTTCGTATACCTAGACTCGAAAGGCTAGATGAATATCAGAGCATAAGCTTCGTTCACGAAGTCACCTCCTCGTCAATCTACCTCTACGACCTTCATTCTCATAAATGACAAGACTTGGCATACTTCACACTGGAAGTGTTCACGGTTTTGGTAGTCTGGACTATTCCAGAGTTGGGGCACAGGACATTTATAAAGTCCTATCCTTCAGTATTTCAGTTCCTAGCCTACTAGTCCCCACATGTCTTTCCGATTAAATCAGAGGCAATTATCCTTGGATTGGACTATTCACTGTTTAGTGCTTAGTTTCCCTTCCATCTGAAGTGTTTTTCAATGGCCTATATCGCCTTAATAGACCAACTCAGATTGCTCAGAGACAGCCCTTTTGAGAACTATATACCTACATTCCTTCAAGTGATTAATTGATCGAGTTTTTGTGAAATCATATTGCACTCGCCGGCGCTGTGCAGAGTAGCACTGATTTCCGTTTAGTCCTTTTTATCCTGCAAATGACACATAAACAAGGCCGACCCCACGAAAAAACTACATTATTCCGCGATGACTTACTGCCACCGGCTCCCACCCATTTCTAAATACCAGGCCAGCGCATCCTTCAGCGACATGTCGCGAGCGATATGTCACACAGGCGTATGCACACGTTCGATGCAATAAAATATGACACATTTCTGGGCCTTTCTGCACACTACAGTGGCTCTGCCGAAAAAGGACAAAACCCATGGGTAGGCACATTAATTTATGGACTCACAAAAAAAAGGACCCTTTCCCAGAAAAAAAATGCTAAAAACATGCACACTCACATAAACTGGGTACAACCCGCAACAAAACACTATTTTGATTCGAAACGTTTCTCACTTCATTATTCTTGAGAAATGCCGAACGACAACGACGACGACGAGGAGGAAAACGAGACCAACCCCCTCGTCCAGATTTTTAGGGATGCGATGACATCCGAACTGGAAGATAACTAGTCGGAGAGATGAACTCGAGATTTATGCGCGCTACGGCTCCCGAAATAAAATTGATGATAGAGCATGACTCTCGTTTTCCTCGGGAGTTATTATTTTATCATTTCCTGTGCACGGTCAAGGATCTGGGCAAAGGATATGCAGGCATTATTTTGGCAATATTAAGGAGGGCTCGTGCCGCATTGTTGTCCCCGAGTCGGTGGGGGGTTGCGCTCTCATTCTCGTTATGGATCATTTAGCTTTAACATGACGATGGTCCAGTAGACACAGCATTAGCGCATAAAAAACCGAGACACAATAAAGCCATGAATTATACGTTTTTTATTTTTTTTAAGGACACTGTGCAGGAGCAGGAGTAGGAATCTGTGGCCTTAAACTGTTGAATCTGGTGTAGGATTACACAACATTTTGAAACAATTTACAGCGACGGAATTTTTGGATTTAATTTTTATTTCCTCGCGCTTACCTACCCTCGCCATCAGCCGATGTGCCTTTGATCCGTTTTTAATTTAAATTTCTCCTTGGAATGGGGGCAAAAGAGATTAAAAGTAAATTGGAGCACACAAATGGCAGAAGAAGAAGAAACAAGTAAAAAAAAATTGAAATTGGCTATGCGAGTATGCCGATTTAAATTTATTCATTTCCGATCACGGCGGGTATTGGAAATGTGTGTGGCTGTATCTGTTCCATGGCATCCATTGAACGGAAGGTGAGGGTTGCAAGTAGACATAAGGCTTTGGGCTAAGAGTGGGTTTAATGCATAGAAATTTGAAAATATTGAGGAAATTTCAAGGCGGTGTAGCTTAGCTATTCATGTAGATTTGGCATGGAAAGCAATAAAATTGATTTAAGTTCGAGCTGATGGAAGTTCCAAATGCAAAGGATGCCGAGTATGGAGGGCCAATTTTTTCTTTCAAGATCCGGCGCTGCTTAAAGAATAAGTTTACTTCTAATGCCTCCTTCAACCCATTTGCTTTATTTCTGGGACTTCGGTGGACTGGCAACAAGTTGACTTGTCAGTCATGTTTCATGCCATAAAGCAGAACTGGGATGAACAAGGTTTTCTTCTTAGTTTTTTTCCGGAATCTGTCGGAGTGTGATCGACGATGGACTTTCTTGGCCTGAAACCAGAACAATCCCACAAATTGGGCCCCAGTGACTCGACTGTACATTATATGTACTCAACCGTAAGCTGGATTGAAAAGAGAATACGATAAAGAAAGCATCTATACACTTCTACACATGCAGGAAAATCTTTGGGAACAATTGGAGGTCCAACTTCGCCGTCATCCATTGGATGTGCAGAGCCATCATCAGCGCCATAAGAACCACACCGGTCGCAGCCCGATCAAGCCATTCTTGCAATAAGTCCGCTAGGCCTACATCTAAAGGAAGAGACTGCGAAGAGTGCCCTGCGCCTGAAACAATCTTACCTATGCAAAAAGGTTAATATTGCGAGAAGGGCACACTTAGGCACAGAGACAGATCATATTTCATAATCCCACGACCTCAACCTAACCTTCAAAACAATCTTCCCCCCCAACAGAGGACTGGATTAACGGTGGGGCCATTAACCCGAATAATATCCAGATCTTCGCGAATGGGTCAAAAACTGATGAAGAAGTAGGCTCTGCACCCGAAATTCTCTCTGAGACATCCAAACCATGGCAGTGTGTTCTAAGCGGAAGTACTCGCAATTTCTGAAGCGGCACGAGAACTACCAGAATGACTATCGACATATTTACAGTCAAGCCGACATGAAGGCCATCTAATCCATAGTCGTCAAATCAAAATTCATGAAACGATGCCGTGAAGAACTCACAACACTCGCGGCGAACTATAGTGTCAAGCCGCCTCGGCGTCCCTGGCAGTGCTTCAAGAGGTGGGTCCAATTTTTGATGACTCCATCCAATAAATGCGGCGTTATTCCGGCAATAGCGTCTCGAATGTTCGCCTCGAGCTGGTCGTTTGCTTGTTATCGCAGACTAAGGACTTGACGTAGTCGCAGAGAAAATAATCGAGTCGACAAAGTCGCTAAATTTTTCCGGTTGCGTTGCGCCGTCTTGATGAAACCATAGCTGGGATATATTGATGTTATCGAGCTCTGACCACAGAAAGTTGTTTAACATCGCCCTATACTTGAGACCAATGATGGTAACGCTGTGTCCTGTCCTGTCCTGTCGTAAAAATTACATAAGGTCCGATGAATAACGAATGAACAAGGTTTGACGTAATCGCTGAGTCAAAAATGGGCAACGTCCGAAAAGATGATTTTTTGAGCAAAATTCTGATCGCCGGGCAGCAATTCCAGGGCCCAATTAGCGAACTTACTCCGTTTTCTAATAAGTCGGGTTGACTCTCTGCCCAATTTACTTAGCTGATAGGTGCCGAATCGACATTTCTGGGTCTTTTTCGATACTGGCCGCTACGGCGACTATGTTTTCTTCATTTCGCACTAATCCCTGTCTAGTTGGTGGCTTAAGGTTCAAAACACTGTAGTGTCTACAAAATTGCTTATTTTCAATTGAGGCGGAATTTCGATAGCATTTTTTAAGTATTTCTCGCACATTCAGCAAGAGTGAAACAATGCACGATAGAATGACACATTTTACTCAATATTTTGACAGTTGGATGGTATTGGTAACACTAGCAGGTGCTGAAACATAACAATTGAAAAAAGTATCATTTCTATCTGGTCACCCTTTAATAACCAGATTTTGTCAGGTACGCCCACAATGGGTCTGCTAGTGAACAGAGTGTTGGCTGCACATGTAGCTTTTGAACTCAAGTCTTAGATACTAGAATCTTATGATGAGGAACGTCCTACCAGGAGTCGTGCTTAAGCGAAGCCCTAACAAACGTGCCTACTATAGACTCTCTAAGAACGTTGGAGCCTTCGAACTTATGTAAATAAAAATGTTCGTGGCAAGGGAAGGCGGCCAGGATTTTTAGTTTTCTAAAATAAACTCCATCCACGGTCTGCAGATATTTATCCTTAATTAGGTTTACTACCCAACGTGGACGTAAAAATCCAACTTATGCAAGATATTTCGATATCAAAAGCAAAACTAAAAGGTATTCCATAACGTGTCGTGTCCTTGAGTCCTTTATTGTCACCTTGATTTTCTATAAATACCTAAACCACTTTTTTCTCCATTTATACGAGTGGTACTACCTAAATGTTTCTTTTGTATTTAATAATTGCCTAATTCAATTAACATTTATCCGCGAGGGCGATCACGAAATCAAATATTTCATGGCACGTTATATGTAAATGAAATTATGCTTTATTTACGAATACGGATGTGGGTCGACAGCCGTGCATAATTCAGACATTATGTGGAGAACTGGACAAAAAGTGTCGCCCACAACAAGCTGGAAAAACGATGAACTTCTCAGGCAAGGTCCTTCGGTTTGTTTGGCATGTTAAGGAACTGCCTATTGCGGGCAATTAGTGGTGATTGCTATGATTTAGATAAAAATTTACGCGATTTTGGTAATTTCTTTGGAATAAGCAGCCCGATGGCATGAAAACGAAATATAATAATAAAAACCAAACAAATTGAAGAATTTTAATAATTTCCGTTTTTGTTTTGTTGTTCTGCATAAGCATTTGACATTCATTACAACTTGGAAAGCGGATTCCTTTTAAAATCAAACAGAACTCGCAAAAGAGCCAACTATGGTGGACATCCAGAGTATCCAGACCCATTGTCTGGATGCCCATGCATACCATGTATGTAGGTGAAGAAAAGTCACAGAGTTAGCGGGGTGTGACGAAACATTAACAGCCCATATCGCTTAAGAGTTTCCATTAGCACACAGAGATACAGAGACGGGGGCAGGGATAATTACCACACGGCAAGGGAATTGGATAAATCTGCAAATAATTATACAGAACGGGTTATGTTAATTGGGAGCTCACCCTGGTGCTTTAACCCCATTTCGAGTTCTCTCATCGCTGGCTGTTGTCAGCGAACCGAGCCGCCACTGCCAAGTCCTTTTCAATTTACTCGGTTGGAATGTTTGTGTTGGGATTTTATTCCGCTTCTCATGTCGTATGATCGCACAGGACACGAATGTGTCTTTAAACGTTTAAAGCGGTTTGTTAACAATTATTCCTGATGTCGTTATGCTTGGAATCAACTTTGCTCTTTGTTTGCACAAGGATGAATATCTGTCCCCCCTCGGTGGATGGCGTTCGGGACACCGCAGTAAAAACGACTACAACAGTGACGGAACAAAATGATTTGCATACGTATAAAGGTATTTTGAGCTTGTCGTACATCCGCTGTAAAGGAGAGAAAAAACAGCGAATACATATAACTTTCCCGACGGATTGTTGGCAGGGATGAAAATTACTTAATAATTTAATATGCCGCATTTCCGCAGTTCCTTCATTTGTCAGTTGGTCGGAACTGTGACAGGCGAACGCTTTATTCACTGAGTTGTCAGGACAGAGGAGGTGCAATAAACTAATTTTTGGTCCAAACATAGTTTTGGCTGAAAGAGTCCTTTGGTTAGATCCCGTGAAATGCCGACGGTGTTTGTAGAAAAAGATTTGAAATCAGAAATGGCTTGACATTGACACATGCGAGGAGCGGCCATCTTGTTTCACAGAATAGACGAAGGTGGACCTTTCTTTGACAGACAATTTAGCAGTTCAGGAATTGTTGCAACAAAATCGTTCGCTCATTCTGGCTACGTTGTCATTGTCAACAGACAGTTTTAGGCGCGCTTTCTAGAGCGTCAGCAATTTCGACATTGTTCATAGTTTTGACATTTTCCTTTTAGAACCTGTTCACACAAAACTGTCGAACTGGATTTTGTTGACTTTTAACAGCGAGGAGGAAGTGGAGAGGTAACATGTTACGGCAATTTAGATTTTCAGAATTTGGTAAATTTTCTAAATTTTTTTTGACGTTTGGAAATGTCAATAGTTGTTATTCGAGAAAAAACTGTTTTGGTGTTGAAAAGCTAACCTGGCGCCAGCTACTGATATGTCCACGGAAGTGCTCAGACAGGACTGTCAATCTAAACACGTTTATGTCAAATAAAACACAAAATCCAGTCCGTCAATCCTGTGTGAACAGGATCTTACGTTTTCGGAGAGTCTTGAGAATTGTCTCCTATGGAGTAGGTGATCATCAGGAGTAACAGGATCATCAACCCAAATCTCGGCAATGGCTCAGTTCAGAGGAGGTGTGATCTCACGTGTTCGTTGAAACCTAGTGGTGTCAGAACTACCTATGCAAATGACGTTGCTATTGTTGTCTCAAGGACCGCAATACGCTTAGGGATCTTCTGCAGAACACCGTCTTTAAGCTTTTTAAATGGACAAAAATATATGGTCTGGGGGTCGATTATCAGAAAACCGAAGTAGTCTTCTTCTGGCTCCTCCCTGATGTTTAGAAATACGGACAGGTACTTAGGCCTCGTCATAGCCAGGTGATAACTTAACATTCTGGAGCGATTTAAAAAAAAAAGCTACCGTGTGGAAAGAATGGCTTCTGTCTGCATTAGTGAAGCTCTGAGGACCACTCTAACTGCGGGAATGGACATGTTGTTCTACGCTTGATTCCGCTTGATATCTATTGCCAAACAGTTGACAGAAAATACGACAATTCGCACGAAAGCAATTTTCTTAAGAATCACTCTTCATACTGGCTACAGGTCTATTATCAATAAACTCAAATGCATCGCGGAAGATACTGACTACACCTTCCCTCCAGCTCCTATTTAACAAACAAAATCGAAACCTTGCAGTAAGAGGCACAGAAAGAGACTATTCTTCATCTCCTATACATACCAACTTCTTTCGCCTCGAAGAAAGCCATATCTACGAGAATATTTCTCCGACAATCTCGACGAGAGTCATTGACAAATTAGAAGCTGCTCCAACAAGGTTAGTAACGAGCTCGCCGAGATCTTTGATATCAAAAAGAAATTTGTACAAGGAGACGGGCTGCAAGCCAACATCGGCATCAAAATCTTTTGAAAGTCTTTCCAACTATGAGTACTAGCGTACACCGAGGTTATTGACAAAATTTTGAAAATAATCTTGTAATGAAGCTCAGCAACTAGAATGACTGAATCGATGTATCCACAGTTCGTAGAATGACCAACCCCACATTGAAGTGCTTGGATGGAGTCGAGACCAAGAACTGAATACTTTTCCCGATGCGTTAAATGGACAATGTCAGATAGTTGGGTCTAAAGTTATATGGGAATGCTTGTACAATCTTAGCGATCTGATCAGAAAGAAGAGCTACCAAGACCTGTAGAAATAGAAAGCCAAGAGTCAGGAGATGTGTTAGCAGCACGATAGTAAAATAGAGGAACATACTCTTAAAGAATAACTCAGACGGATTGACAATGCAAAACAGGTTCAAAATTTGAACAAAAAAATCTTCAACGTCTGAAGCAATGTAAGGAATTTCTCGAGAACGATGACCACAAATAGTTGTACGGATAGATCTACCCAAACAAATCTACCTACCAATTCATTTAAATTGCGTGAGCCTCGTATTATGGGAGGTCTGAGAAAAATTCAGATCCTGAAATTGTGTTAAGCAAAGATTAGGATATACCGATGAGAGACCCACTTCGGATTCCCAGATTACTCAAAGAAAGTGACTTGTAGAATGTGCTAGATCCTAAAAAACAAGAAGATAATTCCTGGAGAATTTTAGGACGAGTAGAATCCTCAAAAGTTTACAAACTCTCCAAGGATACTATGCAAAGAAACCTCGACCGCAATGCGCAAAACCCTTTCGCAAATAATAACAATCCTCGTAGTAGGGATTAGGTGTTGAATACATATCCAGGATCCGACTAATATGAGCTTCATGCTGAAATGATTTTTCGATGAAATTCAGAATTTTCTTCAAATTTTTGCAGATCCGAATAGAGAAGCTGCAGCATTTCCAACGATCAAGGGGCTTCAGTTCTTAAGTGTGAATGAAAAGGTGTAGACGAAGATCTTTACGCAAAATTTGTCACAACGAGGTCTAAGAGATTCCCAAATCCTTTGAAAGGCGGCGTGGAATCGTCTGATTTGGCTCATTTTGAACTGAGCCTAACTAACGGCTGCGATATTTTCGGTACCTCGATCGCTGCCTTGTCTCACTGGGACAGAAACATTCCATATTGTGCATGTGAACTCGAATTTGTCCATTATAGTAGGTACATACTGTCCAGTGGGACGATTATAACGACAGAAAATTGAAGCCAGCGCTCTTAACGTTGCGACAACAAACTCAAGATTTCCGTAGAAGTTTTTAAAAAATTTTTAATCATTGTTCGTTCATGAACTTCATCACGATAAAAATGTACATCTTGGCTGCCGTTCTGACATTAATAGATCATAAAAAAGGATTGAAGGCGCGTTTGTATTTAAGTACAAAATTGTTATGTCTCTACTGAAGAGCACTTTATTTTCTAATGGCAACTGACGCCTGGCCAACCTTGCACGATGATTCACAGATGAATAGATCCAATTGATGAAGCCCTAGTTTTTGTGATATTTGGAAATCTAAATTCGTCTTGAAAAATACTTGTACGTAGCTGTTACCAAAATAAGTGCGAATCCGTAACGTCGCTCCTCGCTAATGTCCTGTCGTGACTTTGGTCTGACAAAATACGACTTTCTACGAACAAATTTTTCGTTAAAAACATACGGAACAACGTCTCATGTTACATAATCCAATCCAACGATGTCCTCTTTCACAAAGTCTCAAACCCTTTTCCAGTAAATTGCTTGCGAAAAAACTTCTTTGTTGTTCGGTCATTTAACACTGCTGAACAAACTCATTGAGTGTGTTTCCCCCCTTTTTACTTTTTAGTGTCCTGCAGGGAATATTTACACATCCAAGACAATCTTAACGTCTTCAAAAATAAATTGACCAAAGATAATATCTACGAACGAAAGGACGACACTCGTGAGTTGGGTGAGTTGGTCCTTTCGACCATTTTCCATTCGAAAGAAGCGAAATGTTTGTGTTCTGTTATTGTTGCCGAGGCGAAGTCCACCCCCTCCGGCCGAGTATACGATTAAATTCTATTAGCAATTCGATTGGTCAACAAAAAGTCTGAAAATGACCACACATTCCATATCTGCTCACAATGGACAAATAAACTTTAAGTATCCATCCATCGGATGGGATAGGAACATAAAAGAATTCTCCCTCGGGCCCGAACAGACACGGAGACACAAGGCGCTACTTGTGAACATCCTTATGGCGAAAGATATCATTACAAGGATCAAAGTTCCCACTGTGAAGGAAGAAAGAAGTAAACGGCAAAATGGGGTGTATAATAGAAAACCCCAAAACAATAACCGACCTAAACCACTCCCACCATCGGCAGCATCATTGCTGAAGGATGCTCTCTGCTTTCTGCTTCTTATGTTGTTGATGTCTAAAACTCCAATCCACGCTGCACAATCCGTGGAGGACAAATCTCAAGACGGGGATATGATGGGAAAAGCCTGTAAGTGTATATTCTTCCATTTTAGCTATCTATTTCTAATGTCGACAACAGACGTCGTCGGTATGTGTTGGATGAAAATGAAAAAAAAAAAAAGAAGGAATCTGTCGCTGGCCCACCCACCATCGGAGAAGGAGAAGGACGAGTCAGAACTATGAGTGTAACAACTGCGACAAGGGTGTCCTGAGTGTGGCAGTGATAGCGTTGCGAATTCCTTCGCTCACCGAGTCCTGCATAATCACATACATACCTACCAACTGTAACATATTAAGTGCGATAGATACAGCGATATGACGGTTGCCGGTTCCAAGGGATAACCAGCAACTGCGGCGGATGTGTGTATGATGTGTTCACTGCCAAGCTCATCCTTTTGATGTTTTTTTTTTTTTTTTGTGACTCTGTCTCTCACATTGAGAAGAACTTTCTTTGGCGCTGTGTTTATCTTAGCGCGCTCGATGGATGCTGAACGCTCCTCGACACAGGACTTCTGAGAATGCGGGCACTCTCCGAAATGGGAAAATTTATTATGTTTTTACGCTCCGTTTGTTTTAACTTGCCACTACCACCACCAGTCTTAGTCGCCTGAAATAATATAGAGCCCAGGCAGTAGAAAAAAAAAAAGAAAAAAGAAAAAAAAAAACGCCAAAAAAGGACCTCTGAAGATAATCAAATATACACTTTGTGCCGGCCCCCCTGCCGGTAGGATATGTCACACATATGTGTCCCTTGTTGTGTGGCTTCTTCATTCCAAACTATATGTCGTCCTTGGAGTCCTTCTTCCTACCCCATTCCTCTTAAGTGGCAATATCGTTAAAAGCACTCGCCCAAGAAGCGACAAAAGGATGAACAAAAGGACTTTTTCAACTTCTTCGAGGTAATAAAAATGGCGACTGTTTAGCTAAACACTTTTATTGGTACACATGAGTCCTTCCTCCTCCCTCAGCGGTACGGTGTGAGTATGTGGTTGTGTTTATTAAACCAGTTAAAGCCATAAATTGCATAGATTTGCAATACTTGATAAAAGAGTACTTAGCTGAGAGGGAAATTAAAATAAAATATCTTCTTTGCAAAAAGTGTCAGCAAAGACAACGACACAGGATACGAGTAGTTGGTTGCCTGCTGCTGCCCTTATCAACGAATCACACAGTGGGTGGTTACTTCGTATCCACAAGAAATATTATAGCCATGAGAGCAATAAAATATCTGCAAACTGAACGCTAATTTAGCTCAATTAGTTACAGATACACACATACACACACAGAGAGACAGCCAAACAGACAAAGAACTAGAAAGGACATTTCAGATAAATCGCTGTGCATTATTATTTCAACATCAGACTCTTGTGTTAGAAAGTTATTTGTTTCATTTGTCTCCTTCTATCTTTGGGGAAAGTGGCGCATCTATCCTTAAAGGAGTCTTTGAGTAGCTGTTCAGTATGGGTACAGGACGATCGAAGATTGACTTTATTTTCTAACGAGTAATGAGTAAGAAGGGGGGCTTTAGGAATCTGGTGGAACTTCTTATAGTCCACTGAGGCTAGAAATACAATCTTACTAAGCAAACACAACCTTTCAGTACAGTCCAGTTGGTTGAACCAAGTAAAGTGTTTCAAAGACTCTAATCGAACAGCTTTACGATCGATGTTCTAGATCGATGATGAACCCTTCAATATGTAACCCAGGCATGAGCAAATGAAGACCCGAAATAGATATGCAGTCTGGGCAGGAAGGACTCACACTAGATCATCGACAGCAACTACATTACATCACAGAAGGCAATTATTTAAGACGAGGTGAACCCCTTAACTGCTTCATAAAAATAGGCATTTTCAGGCTTCTGAAGAGCTTGACAAGCAGTTTTGTAAAAAGAACAAATGTATCGAGATTGATACCTAGTTTTGGCATTAATGCCAAGGGCATCCTTCCGTCACAAATCCTTCCGTTTAAGAAGGATGACAGTGAATGGAACTCAAACATGATGCCTTTGATGAAAAAAAGAATAAATTAAGACAAGTTAACGTGGATAGGACAGAGGTAATGCCAGAGTCACAAAAACCCTACTAAGATAGAAATCGTTGAAATGGATTCAGTGATGAATATTTGCAGGAGTTTCGACCATCGACTTTAAGGCTACGAATTACGATGCTTTTATGTGACTTCTTCAATCTCTAATAAGACAAGAGAACCTGAAAGTTTACCCTTGGAAACCATGGCTAAAAGAGATGAGTTCAATACTCCTCAATCGGGACACGAAATATCTGCCCTACCAGACTCGAATACTGCCAGTTCTCCTGTACGAAGGCTATTGCTGGATGATAACCAGGACTTTCTAGCAAAAATTTCTTCTTAGAATATTTGATCCTGTTTGGGAGAAGAGTGAATTGGAGAGATTGCGAGATGGAACAATGCAGATGTCTTAGACGACAAGGCAGACTGAAACTAAACTAACTTGTGGATGTTTTAATAAATTGCAGGTTGAGTCTAATGTATCCTTCCTAAGGACAATATGGTAGACGAACACTTGACTTTTTTACTTCAGAAAAGGGAGTAAGTTGCCTTTCGAAAAATGGCGAGAAGGTGGTTCAGTGGTAAAGTAGTTATAAGTAGCAGAACTCAGACCATCAGTATCTAAGAGCAAATGCAGGACAATCACGAAGGAATTGATCCGAGGTACAACAGACCCTTTCAAAGCATAAGGGACAGCATCTTCGCCCATGGGGATGAGATGTGTCTAAATACCTTTGATTTTGTACAAATATCTGAGAGCATTTGTTTAGCATGTCTAATAGGGAAACGGCAGTGGATATTTGGAAATGTTATCCTCAGAGCTTTGTGTAGTTCATCTTACCGAGATCGCATTGTTGGAGGTCTTGTGTAACTTGAGATCAAGCAAATGATCAAAGAATTTAGTCTCATTGAAGCTTCAACTTGCTATACATGACGAAGACATCAGCACCGAGGCCCCTTGATTGATATTGAGGTCATCAGTACGAATACGTCAAGAATACATGCAGCAGGGTTTGATCGAAGCTCGTTCCGAAGCCTGATTCAAATTTTTTACAACAAAGTGAGACCAGAATCCCTGGATAAGTGTTACATAAGCCGTCACGTTTAAGACTGTAGCATTGACACAACTCTCGGGACCTAGAATAGAGTGAAAATTGTCTGCAATGCTCGAAACTGACTAGTTCGCTGAGATTTCGTTAAGGTTGTCAAAGAAGATTCTGACCAGTATGCGATGTCTATTGCTGCCTAGAATAAGACACCCACAGATTAGATGGATGAGAAGCCTAAATCTAGAGACGTGTGTTCCTATGGGATAGTGACCCTTACTAATTGCGATAATCCTTGCAATTTCTGTATGAGTCTTGTAATCTGAGCCGGCTGTAGTTGGGTCAGACTTTTGCAACTCGTTCCACTTCTGACAGAAACTGCTGGCAACGGGATATGGAAAAACTTCGCGAGGGACCTTTCAAGGACTGTACTGGGCCTGGTTTGCTCATCACCTTCTACTCTACCTAAGAGTACTCTCCGGGTGAAAGACGCTGCATGAATCTTGGAACTCTTACTCTCTGAATCTTCCGATATTTTATTTTATTTTAGTGAAACTTCTTCGTCCTTCAGAAAAACCCGAAAATCCACTTTGAAAAGAAAATTATCCCCTAAGAATGCCAATAAACTGTCCTCAGAATTTCTTGCTAAGAGAAAACAAAAGGAGTCTGGACTGCCACGGCACACACAATTGTGTTCGCAAGATACCCAATCGTCAATGGAGATTCTGACCGATGACGTGGGTAGAGCCAACGCAGGTTCAAGTCCTTAGTAATCATCATTTAAGCTCCGCTTGGCAGTCTCATCGTACATCTCATTTCTCGCAATCCCCATGTGACCTGGAAATCAGACAAAAGTCAAAGAGATCAACCTTGCAATCGAATTCAAGAGATTCTCAGTTCTTGATTTATTTTGGAACAAGGTAGAGACAGCCTGACTGTCCTCGCAGACGCAGATACTCAGACCCCTCCACTTGTTCTTAACAATATAGTCGGTAGCTCGTAGGATAGGTCAGATCTCCTCTTGAAAAATAAAGTCATGTTTGCCCAACCAGTAATGAAGTCCAATATTGTCGGTTTCTCAAGGAAACCAGTACCGGATCCTTGACTAGGATTGGACCCATCTCGGACGATTCGACAACAGATCAATCCAGGCTCAGAGTGTGGCTGAAGTGAGCCCTAAAATCAGGTCTAAATTTGCACAGTAGCCGAAGTTCCGGTGTCATTGAATCAGAGTGCATATTCATGGAACGAAGTAGGGTTCCAGAATGGGAAGCAAGTATTAGCGAGTGACTAGACTTGGTTTGGTTTGCATTTCTCTTCTTTTTCTCCCTTTCTCGTCGTCTAGCTTTCGTCATTTTTTAAAGTATCGCATGGACGTTGGCAAGAGTGTCCATTCGTAGGATGTTTCAAAAGTTCGCAAAATACCCAAACAACAGGCAGTTAAATCAAAACTCCTTTAATTCCATAAATCCCGAATTATTTCCTTAAATAAACGGAACTTTGAAAAACAACGTCCTCTCCCCTCAACTTAATTATTCCGAATAACGATTTCTCGCTTTAATAAACTAAATCTGTCAATTGCTATTGCAAAATCTTGATTCCTAGCTCTCAGTGTCTCCCCTTGCGACAATCTAGGACGACAACTCTTTTATCCCTTTTCAGTTGCGTTGTTCCAAAGGCAGGGATCTGCATCAATTTACATATATTTCAGGGTTCATTTGTATGAATCCTTTTACAAAGCCCCCGTCTGTCTAAAGTGCGGAATCTACTTGCTCTTGTTTGTTGTGCGTGCTCGCAATGGTGCTTCGAAATAAAAGCTCCAACTCAGCACCACACACAATGGGTAACAATCAGGTGACAATCCTTACATTTTCTTTCAAAAAAAAAAAAAATAAAAAAACAGAAAAATTCAAAGACCAACCAACAACTTTACACCTTTCCTGATGGCGGTGGTTGACTTAATGCACGGGTAGTGTACTACCTTGTCGTATATTTTTGAAGGATCATTTTTCATGCTTTGTGTGTAGCACCGCAGAAGGATTACTCTCCCACCGATGCGCTGGAGTTTTCTAGAATTAATGAAGCATAGGTCTTTTAGGTATTTTATGACCAAAGGAAAGTATCTGTTTACGTGTTTTTTTTTTCTTCTAGGATGTGACGACCGATATTAGCCAGTGCCCAGGAGGCAAATTCAATACCCGAAGACAAGATGAAGGGAAAGGACGTCCACCACTTACTCGTATTTGGGCAAACAAATTCAATTTGCCGGCAATATATTCAGTTTAACTGGGCATTTGATTGTAACGTTGTTGGGGTGAAAGGGTTCGACTTTACAGAGTTATTACTTTTATTGCTTCCTGGAGATAAATGCTTGAAGTGGTCATTCAATGTTTAACGTCTGACTGGGTGTGGGCATTCGCAACAAATTACCCCTTTGGACAGGAAGGGTAAATGTTATGTTTTTTTATGAAATATTGCAAATGAAAAGTGTCTATGTTTTCCTGGAAGGCCTGTCCCCAGGAGCTGCTATTCTGGTGTTTAAATGCAGTTGAACTTGTTTGAGTTTTTGAAAAATAGAAGTCAACCAACCAGAGGTGTCGTTTTAAGTCTAAAGAAGCAGGCAAAGTACAAATCCTAAAGTTGGTAAAAAAAAATGCAAAAAATGGCTAAAATCCGTCTCGACTTTGCCTACAAATAGTCATGCTTTTGATGAAATTTTTCGTCACATTTTCTACTAATTTCGGATGTACTTCACTCGAATATTTTCTTTTAGTGAATCGTTGGTGGAGCCTTGACGTAGATTCTGCCTTCAAATGCTGTTGAATCTCACAATTTCGACGGCTAACTACAAGTCTTCATTTCGAGAAATCACACGTCGAGGAAATTTGTCACTCAATAGAGCCTTGTGACATCGTCTAACTGAAAATAAAGGTGGTCTGCGTCCATAGCATCAATTTTAGGAAAACATTTCAGTCAACATCTTGAAACGGTCGCACGAGAATTATTTTCGAAAAATATGGTCCAATGACAGAGCCAGCGCTGAAACCGCTCTAGACTGTAAGTTGTTGTGGATGAAGAGGTGGTTCCACTATTTCTTTTAGTTTTCGGAGCCCTAGATGGTCCAATTTGTTTACGTATCCCGGCAATAGGTACTACGTTGTGGATGATTTGTTGGCTTCAAAGTATTTTCGGATAAGCCCAATTTTCGAAAGGAACACACCAGAATTTTCAGTAACACTCTCAGCTACAGCGCGGATATTTTGAGCTGACTTTGCCGGACGATCACAAGTTGAAGTCTGCATATTACGAACCTGCCAGAGATTTAAGCGCGGAAAGGCGCTTGATTAAGACCAGAAGTAATATGAAGTTTATGAAACATTTTCGCGATATTTTGAACGTTTTTGTAGTTAATTTTCAGTATTTCAAAACGTAGTACTAGTATGGTCCAGTTTGCGTTGACGGGCTTTGTAGGAGAAGATTCAACGACGAACTATACGAGCGACATCGAACAGTCAGAAAAATGCGCATCAGTCGCTTAAGATGGCTAGGATATGTAGAGCGAATGGACGCCAATGTTTCGGCCCGTAGAGTCTTCTAAAACGCAGTAGAGAAAGACCTCGCCTCAATTGACTTGGAGTCCGCAGCTGAAGGCAGTTAGCTAAGGACCGGGCTAACTCGAGAGGTTTGTTGGTTGAGGCCCAGGTTCACCCCGAGCTGTAGCCCTACCTAAGTAAGTAAGTAAGTAGTATTAGTATGGATCGTACCATGTGTTTTAAGCTCATAGTTTTTACTTTTAAAAGTTTATTGTTGAGAGTTGAAAAATGACGTGAAGTTTAGAGAGACAGCTCATGTTGTAGCATTTTTTAAAATTAGGTGCGTTTTCTGAGCATGGCCTTCAGGTGTTTGTTTCTATTAGAATTCCTTGAGAATCTTTTCAAAAAGCCAAGATTTAGAGGATTGTATTGGTATCGCAAATGGTTCTTTAAGCCATTACCAGATTTATGGAACTCTGTTAATGAGAATGCAATCTCGCTTTGAAACACAGCTCGTTGCACACATCCATCATTAGGGAACCATTCCAAAAATGTTGGAGCTTATTCCAGAGCTGCGGTGGCAACGTAATTAAGCAAAGTTTTCTAGCCAAAAATGCTTTCAAAGTGTTTGTTTAGGTAGTGGGAAGACGTGGGGACATAATAACTTATTAATTCCTGCAGCCACGGGCCCGGCTGTTAGGAATAACTTCCAATGGTGGTTTCGTAGTGCATACACAAGCTAAGTTTTTAAGTGTTTTGGGTCTGTCTTAAACTTATTCGTAGAGTTCATCAATAAGACTCTGGCTTTGAGATTAAGCGTTAAGCGCTCTTATCCTCAATGGAATAGGGGTTCCTAGGAATTCGAGAAGACTGCCTGTGATGGCGGTGAACATTACTGCGCTTGGATGTGGACGATACAAGTCGGATGCAGTCTAACTGGGAAGAGTTATGGTCCGTATCTAGAGCAAAATAGTTAAATATCGGTGGGACACAGGGCCTAGTTTGTCATAACCATTCGTGTTGTTCGTTATTCGAATGGAAGGGGCCTACTGTTTAATGCCGGGTTTGCAGGGCAATTTGGTATTTGAGAATCTTTCTCATTACAGCTCGAATGATTGTCAGACGCTCACGAGAGGTAGGGCCGTGAAAAACTTTTAGGTGTTTTGGCTGGAATTCAAACCTGTAATCTCTCGCTCCGTAGTGCAAAGCACTAACCACTTAAGCCGCGGCGCCCAAAATCTTTCACAAACCTAAGGTATTTTCCACGTACTCTGATGATTTGACATAATGGATCAGAAGTTGCAGTTAGCTGTTGGCGATACTAAAGCCAAGTACATTATTTACGCATCCAAAGTCCAAAGCACTGACAACTGACCCATGGCTCCCATGTCATAGTATCGAAAGATTAAATATTGATCCGAAAGAAACGACCATTTTTACTCCCATGGTCTGTACTATGATCTCGAGTGCAGGTTGGATCATGCCAGGATGTGGCTGCTGGCTAAGGAAGACGAAATGGCAGAGAATATGTCCGGCTCAAGAACTCGTCGTTTCTATACTAAAGTCAAGGAGGAGTAACAACTTATGGACTTATCCAGTCCATGGTTCTATATACGACTCCATGAACAAATGTTTAGTGAATCGAACTTCTGGGTTTCGAGTCCCAGATACGAGCGTCTGACAATCACCTGTTCCATTTTGAAAATAACACGATCATTGAAGACTTAAAAAACTCGCTTGTTCGGTTAGCTCTGCGACATGTGGCATCGTGCTGCTGAAACCACATGTGGTTCACGGTGTCTTCTTCCAATTTATCCCAAAAAAAAGTCAGTTAACATGGTTCGGTACCGATTTCCATTGACTGTGACTGTTGCTAGCGTCACTGAAGAAAAAATATAGTTTGTACCGAAAACAGTCAATTTTGTGGCTATCGGTTTTAGATTGACGACTTGTTCAAATTCGATAGATTTGGTTCAAAACTCTGGAGGAAAATCGAAAAATCGAAAATTTGAAAATTTATGAACATTGTTGAAGCTTGACTTTTCCATGAACAAATCGCAAAATTTAGGCATCAGGCTTAGTCGAGTTACTTAGTAGGTTAATGGGTCTTCCTAGTTTGTACATCAGACGAATGGGTTTATGTTTGGGTTTTTTTTTTTCAAATACGCTTAAAGCTTTACAAAACAATGTTTTCCAATCTATTTTAAGACCTGAACCATCCTCGCTGTTAGAATTTAATTTTTTCTTTTCGTCTTCCTAAAATCTAAAATCTAAATATTTTGACATATGTTTGAGTTTCTTTTCGAATTTATTGCAGCCAGCGGGATCGTATTACCAACGCCTCACTTAACGTGAATAAATCGCTTGACTTAGCTTGACTGCCTTCCAGCCATTTTCTAAAAACCTTGTGTTTATGTTAAAAGAATATCACAAACGCACACGAATTACAAGTGCACGAACGGAAAAAAAAACCCAAAAAAAAAAAGAAAATGAGAGAAGAAATTACAATGAACGAACGAATAGAATTAAGGCCAACAACAAGTGGTTTCACACAGGGGTTGATGGTTGATTACGCAACCCCATTGTATGCTTTGTACACTCCCACTCCAGCATCCGCCGCCGCCGCCGCCGCCGCCACTGTATCGCATAACACTTAAGAAAACAATTTTCTTTCTGTGAGCGTAGAGCACACATAAAACAACAATGCCAAGCCACCGCTGGCATTTTTCTTCCATCGAATTTGATTTACTCCCAGCTCCCAGGGTGTATTAATAAGGCTCTGGCTCTGGCTCTGACTCTGGAGCTGAATTGATTATAATGCAAATGAAAACATACTCTACATACATAGGCGAACGAAGGAGCATCCTTCATTCGTTTTTGGATAATTTCAGTGGAACTCCAACCGAGCCAGAAGCAGAAGCAGAAGCCTAGGTAAAATAGTATTTTAATGTTTTTTCACACATCTCCGGACGATTATTTATTTATTTTCCAAATCTGCGCGCTTGGTTAGGCACTGTGCCGACAGTGTAGTCAACCCCCACCGCTTTGCGAATTCCACTGAGGGGTGATGCACGATTTTTAGTTCCAGCCAACCAACCAACCAACCAACCAAGCAACTAAGCAAATAGTAAAAGTTCCCACCAGGCAGGCAGCAGGACAATGAGGCTCGTATAGCCTCTGGCAAATGATGTTTCCAATATTCTAGAACACTTCGGAGCTCTGCTTGTTATTTTAAGTTTCGTTGTGTGAGGTCTATGTAAATGTTTTGAACATGGCTGAGCGATTTATTAAAATGTTTTTGTGATTGTCTTTGTTTTGTTCTCAGTAAAAGAAGCTCATTACGTAACCAGGGCTTGCGAGTGATTGTCAGGATGGAGTAAGGACTCTATAATTGGTTGAATCTTCGTTTGTGGGGCACTAGGCGTACCAATATCGTTGGTCCTTTGAATTACGCATTTTGGATTTGAATCAGACTTCGACAAGGATATGGTCTTGCATGAGATTTTCTCTATCCAAGCCACTATTGCGGTGCTGAGGCATGATGATCTGGCTTGGTCAACTCGGATGAAGTGAATATTGGAAGGAAGCAGTATGAATATGGTCAGAGCATCAGCATCCTTGACTCAATTTCGAAAAAAAGTTGACGAACAAAGAGTATGTCTGGAATTTTACGGCGAAGATAGAGAGAGGATGTAGGTAGTTGTAGTTGTCCTTAGTGCGACGGTAAGTGCGGTAATAAGGCGACCAAACTTGATTGGCATATGGGAGGCGAGGCCAAACAAAAGTTAAGGATTTAAGCCTTCCTTAGAGCAGCGCTTCATAAAGTCAACAAAAGGTAGACTTTCGCTATAATGGTATCGATATGAGTTCTCTGAACGGGTTTATTAAATATAGGGTGACCAGATACCAATGATACTTTTTCCAATTGTTATGTTTCAATAGCTGTCAAAGTTACCAATGACATCTATCTGTCAAAGTATTCGATACGATATGCCATTGATATCGAAATTCCGGGTCAGTTGGAAACACGCAACGTGCATTTCGTCACCATGGCTTCAGTGTGCAGGCAATTCATCACATCGTGAAAAACTTTGAGCGTGAGTACACTCTTTTGGACCTTAAGCTATCAACCAGACAGAAATTGGTACAAAATAGAGAAAACAAACCCGCCGAAGCGGCCACTGTCGAAAAAGACCCAGAAATGTCGATTAGGCGTCGATCAGCTGAGTTGGGTATCGCCAGAGAGTCAAGCCGGCTGAATTTGCGGTAGGATTCGAGCTTAAATCCGTATCGGATTATTCTGACCAAAAACTGAAACCGACCGACCATAGACAACGCCGTGAGTTGTTGGATATGGATTTGTTGGCCAAAGATCTGAATTTTTTGCCAAAAATCATCTTCTCGGACGAGGCACGTTTTTTGCTCAGCGGCTATGTCAACAACCAGACCCTATTCATTCCTTATTCATCGGAATTGCTAGAATCCTTTTCGTCCTTTTTTTGAGAAAAAATTTGTCTCCAGTTAGAGAGCTTTTTTTGCTGCATAAAAAGGTTCTGTTACACCGTTCTGGCGCAGAGCTCCATAGCAAAAGCCTTTACTTCGAATATAGAAGTAGGGGTCAGTTTGAAACGAAAATTCCGACTCCTACCAGATTTTACGTTTCTAACCATTCAGATTGAGGTATGTACTATATCAACTAAGCAATTTGGGGATTCTGCGATTCGGAATGACGACTTTAAAGGAACGATACTCGGCACCAAGTTCGGGATGAATATTGCTGCTGAGGATAACAGCGGAGTTGCTTCAAGGATCTTCAAATAGGATGGGAAGCTTAAGTATGCCGCCGCAGTTGTCATGACACTTGCGTATTGAAGAGGCGGGAGCTATATAAAGACTTCCGGCGCAGATACGTATTGGACCCGTAATAGTTATGTAGGGGAGCCTATGCATCTTTTGTATGGTAAAGCAAGGGGAGGTTTGATTGAACTTTTCCCCCTCTACGAGCGACGCGTGTTAATGGTGAGGTAAGTCCAGTGAATTATCTTTTCCCGGTAAAATCTAGAGCAGCCTCAGAAGCTGTCAATCGCTTTTTCAGTTTCAAACTAACATTTGTTAACAACACCGAGCATATAATCCGAGCTGAATGGTTCGGAAAGTTTTTCGCCTCGAGCTCGAATTGAAGATTTAAGTTGATTCAAATCTCCTGCATGGAGCCAGCATAGAAACTTTGGTGTCAGAATAAACCCAGCTTAGCTGTGCTTCTGAAAAATAGCTCGGCGGTTACCTTTATCCGTATAAACTGACCACAAAATCTACTATAAGAGTCCTTATTGGTTTTTTTTTCTTTAAACTTTCTTTCGTTCTCTACAAACAGATCCTTCGGGGAATGCTTTTGTTCTATCTGAAAGGACAAATGAATAATCGTGTAGCATTGAATAACCCCATGCTGTACTATGAACCGTCACGGAAGAGAGTGCTGACGAATCTTTTTGTTGACTTAATGCAAACATATCTTGCTGCCAAAAAAAAAAAAAAACAACTTCTGTAAAGCTTCAACGCTTCAAAAGTTGAAGCACAAAACGCGGTTTGAATGACCCTCAAACAGTCTGTGCAAACTCCCAACAAGGACCCCAAATTATTACTAATTACCAGCCGTCAATGAATCTATTGACATCCATCGGGCACGCGTTTCACAACAATTAAGGCGACTCACTCCTTTCGTTGGTACTGTTGACATCCTTGTGCATTCAACTGGAAACAATCCCCATGTTTACACAGGAAATCAAACGTCGACGCACGATACTGGAAACCTTTGCCAAAGCGGCAAAACATCCTTCAGCACCTTCATCGGCAGCATCATCGCCGTACCCGTAGTCGTAGCCGTCCCATAATTGCAATCTGATTATTCCGCGCGTGTGACTTTATTGTGTTTGCAATATTCGGGTGTCGCCTGTGTCGGACCTGCTATTAATCCGACATTTTGCCGCCCGTCCACATGAATGCAATATCATTAGGAGTGAGTTGAGGTTCACGTGTCGTCCTGCGACACGCCCACTGCAATGAGTTTCTTTCATCATTCCGCAATAATGGGAGAAAAACAAAAATTCGTTAACATTTTAATTTGGTTTGGAGCCCCCCGGTTTCGGAGTGAGATCAATCTAATGCCCAAAGCAGATGAATCGACAATCGACGCGCCAGATGAATGCCAAAGTCCTTCGGCAAACCAAAATCCCTTACAATTGCCATTCAGGCCACAGCATCAATCATAATCGATCAACGAAATTCACACGAGCACACTCCCAATTGCCAAGTGGCATTCTGTGACTGCCTGCACCACCGAATTTTTAGGTAAACGATCCGAGTATCGCATAACAATGACGACACTGGATGTGGATGTCCTTGTGCGCGAAGTAATTTTATTCGAATCACATAAATATGAGAATTACGTTGAAATTTTTATTCGATTCGACAATGCCGGGCAGGACACACTGTGATCGCATACACACACACGGGGCGTGAGGTCCTTTGACGAATGGGATTTTAAATGTTTTTTAATGGGAACACAATTTTCGGCGGTAAATCCTTCGAAACTGAGATATCGGTTAGTTTTCTCTTTTGATTGATGTCACTATATTACCGACAATAATAGCCGGATGACATAATGGGAATGGTTTTGTCCTTATTATGTGGTTTTCTACGTTGCACGTCCTAGAGGGTGGACATTCGTCTCATGTATTACTGCAGACCTTTTCAGCGATACAAACCGTAGCCTTCTCACATTCATACTCTCGTACACACATGTTGTGGGGAGAAACTTTCAGGTAGGTAGACAAGTAAAAGGTTCATTTTGGATGGACGAAAAAAAGGATATGGATAGGGATATGGAAATTCATGAAAAATCTGCATTTGGAACATTTCCTTAGTTATGAACTGTCAGACGTTTTGAGGTACTTTTCTCCAAACTTTTGGCCCGTAGTTGGGCGGTTGATGTGTGTTCTCATCTCTGTGTGTATGGAGGACAAGGTATTCATTTGTTTTGTGTACACACGTGAGATGAGTGGGGATTCGTATCCTTTTTTTTTTGCATGAGCACTGAAGTATCCTCTAATTAATATTCCATTAAAAAGTTAATGTAGAGTTGCTTTGACAGAATGCCGAGGAATGAGGTAATGAACTCATTAAGGAGTGCATGTTAAGGCATGAAGTACTTATTTTAATGTATCCTTGTACATTTAAAGGACTGTGTAGTAAGGATTATATGTTATAGGTATACATATGTACGTATAAATGAATGAATGTCCTGCTGCATATAAGGACCAGGATAGGTGCTCAAGAAAGTACGTTCTTCATATATGGCTCGAAGATGGTTTGGTGCTCAAAGGACGAAGGAACGGACTACTAGCGTACAACAAATCTAGATAGAGTAGTATAGGTGTATATGCCTTTCATTTGAACTCGAAAAAACATGTATGGGTGTCCACATGTGATGGGTGATACATTTAGAGATACAGATACATATGTACATTTTGACAGATGACGCGTGTGCTAGCCTGTCATGTAAGTTGTGTTCAGTATTGTTGGACAGTTCATCATGAAAAGACTTAGTCTGGCACGGCGTTCTACGAGGAATGTGTTTCGTGCACTTAGAGCAACTTATGGTCTACATAATCGGCCTACCGAACTCCCGATTCGCTATACCATCGAAGAGTTTGGAGCCCAATTTTCAATATTAGACAATACGCGACCAGAGAGACTACATCCAACACATTGTGAAGAAAATATTGTAGCTGAGCTGACTGCCCAGATCGTCACCGATTCCGTTTTAAGGTTCTTGAAAAGCATGAAGAAAATGCACTGTTTTTGACGAATATTCAGTTCAGCGATAGGTCATGTTTCTGGCTTAAACGTCAATAAGCTAAATTGCCATATTGCAGCTAAAGAGCAACCCAGAGAGATTGAAAGGCTGCCATTACAGCCAGACAGAACAATGGTTTGGTGTGGTTCATGGGCTGGTGGAATCGTCGGACTATTTGCTGGACTCAAATTGAAAACCTTGAACTCCAGGATATTTGGTACCAACAAGAAGGTACTACTTGCCACGGGAAACCATGGCCTTTTTGCGAGGTTAATTCTGCGCTTTTAGCCACCTACATAGGTCGTGTGATGTCACACCGCTAGACTTTTTTTTTAGGTCTACATGGATAAGACGTATGATTGAGGAAGTGAAGCCTCTAAATGAATCACCCTTCAGATACACCGAAGGAACAACGTAAGACGGTCTGTAAAATGCCTGAGCTCCCTTTAAATTGATCGGGAATTTATGAAGTATACATGTTAGGTTAGATACTCAACAGTTTGGCAATTTCTCAAACTTTCCTTGGCTTTTGGTAGAATGTGAGAAGACCTTTCCCAACAAAACATAGATATTACTCTGCAACCGATGGAGTTTTCTCTTTTCATCATTCCCGTCTATACTAGAATGGTTCGGCACCTAGAGAAGACCGAAAACTTGGTAAGAATAGATCTTTATTACACTGGTTCAACCATTTTAAGGACGATGTAGGCAAGTTGAGGGACAGGATAGAAGCTTGACTGTGTCTCAAAATTGCTTTCATTAAGCATTGATTTTTTGAAGTCGGAAACCAACTCAATTACAGGCGAATGACTGTTTTTTTATTGCCAAACTCTTACTAAAAGTTTTGTTACGTTCTACAAAAATCTGGTGCCTCAGACTCGTTGTACTCTGTGTACAAGTGAAACGAACATGATGGTTTTAAAATCTGTTTTTTTCTCTTTCTTAGAAGTGGTTCTATGGCCGTTATACCCTCGGATGTTTGTTAGATGTTCACGAGAGGTGAGATTGTAGAAAATCAGTGATGTTTTCTGGGATGATACGTTGTGAACTCTTATTAAAATGAGCTATATGGTTGTAGGACTGTCATCATCGTAGTCTTAGTTGGCCCCTTGATAGAACTCGGATTGAACGACAATGACGTTATTCGAAAATCTGGCTGATTTGAGCATAGACTTTCTCGTAAAAGTTCTAAAAGAATTTTACGAAGTAGTGTCACGACTTTGCCCATTTAGCTGGATCGTAGCTTGACATAACAGACGGACTATACTTAGGGGCCTTATAGCCATCGATAGAGGCAGTAGGTTGAGAAAGACTTCGACTTCCGTCAGTGGCGTGGTTCTACTCAGTTGGACTATTCGGTTGGAACTGAAATGATTATATTTTATGCTATGAAGCCATATCTCAGCATTTTATTTCGAATGAAGTCAACAAAAGTCATAAATGTGGCCCGAAAATGATGCCTTGCGGTATTTATCTGTAAACTTTGCCTTGACTCTGTTCAAATCGTGTACCAAACCATTTAGGGTTAGATTTCCCTTAGAAAAGACTTCTAAGAAGGAGGTTGGGAAATGTGCCCATAGTCCGCTTAAATCGGAGTAATTTTTCCTTTTTTTTTTAAGAACTTACATGCAAGCTTACATAATGCCTCACATCCTGAAAAAATAGCAAAACGTTAAACAGAAAAAAAAAGTAATGAAATCGTCCTTTTCAACTGGTGGCAGATTTTTATCAATTTTCCGACAATTTGCGGTTGAATTGTCTGCTCCCTTAAGCCACTAACACATTTCCGCTACATGGCAAATCCCAGCAAAGGATATACGATATGCATGTAAGTATGGTTTTTTTTTGAGTTGGAGTTTGTCTCATGCTCGTAGTACATTACATTCCAATTCCACACACATCCTTCCCTCGGAAAAAGTTTCGAAATGAAAGGGTGCTTACTACACGACGAATTTGAATATGTCCTTCCCCCCAAAAACTGGGGACAGAGAGAGACAGTGGCATACGCTTCAAGCGGAACCGTTTACAGAGTTTTTATATCCTTTTTTGTGTTTTTTTTTTTTTTCTGCCTAGAACAACGACAATCCCAACAAAGGGACCAGATATTACACCACTTTGAGGTTTGACGGGATCCGTCGCTTGTCCTTTCACATATTGAATGTTGTTCATCCATATGGTTGGTCAGGAGAACAACAAGGAGATTGTTTTTATTTTGGTTTTGTTTTTATAAAAAAAAAAAAAAGGAAAAAACTTGCAACAGGTGTTGAAGTTCGTGGCTTAAATTGACAAAAAAAAATGGTCACAGGACCAAAGTCGTAGCCAATAAATCAGCTCAGCACTCTTTACGATGTCATTACAGAGTACGAAAACGTTGCCATGTCATTTGCCACAAACTAAATGACAAAATATATTAAATCACTTGACTGCCTCGACGACGACAACGAAGGCGATAAATTGACAAGACGAGTCAGCGAAAGGACACCCGGCCACAGCGAGTACATACAATTTTCTATCTTAGACAAGGACATAGCACCATTCCAGTTCATTGATTTCTTTTGTAACAGTTGTTTTTGACATTAACATTGTCGAGCGTAAAAAAGAAATCACCACCATTGCCACTGCCACTGCCACTGTCGCCGCCACAAAGTATCTAGATAAATTGACAGCCATGTAATTTTGTGTAAGAAGATGAACCGACTACAGTAGTTTACTTTCAATTAAACAAAAAGAAAAAAAAGGGCATTTTTTTCTGTTGTTTAAGGACGAGACTCTCACATAAGCCGCCTAGGCTATGTAAATATTTGTATTGGCAATGCTGCGGATCGAACAAAATCAGGGTTAGGGGTGTGCTTCTGTAAATGCGGTTTTTTTTTTCCTTCATTTTGTTATGCATAAGGATACAACATTGCTGGGCCCATTCTCGTGGTTACATTGGGATTTATGGCGGAACAATAATATCCTGAAAACCGCAAAGTCAGTGGTAGCCCTCACCCTATTACGGTGACGATCTCTGACAAGGGTTCGAATTTCGAATCATTTATCGGATGGATAAATGTACGATGGGAGTCGTACACTGATGCTACTGTCTGTTGATGGCTCGCCGCCGGCCGACCGCACTAACTGCCGATGTCAGTTAATTATGTAATTGAATCAATTGCGGCTGAATGACTTGCAACTGATTTGTATTTATTTTTATTCCTCTTTCGAGACTCTGTCGTTTGATTTCATTTCGCTAATTAATAAATACCAACTCGCTGGGTTGTTTTTGAGGGGATATCCTGGATTTGGGCTTTAGAATCCTGGAAAGCGTGGAGCTTTAGAAAGACGAAATAGTCACCGTTTTGTCTAGAGTGGTGCCAGAGGCATTTCAAGTCTTGGGAAATGCCCTCTTATAACTTCGGGCAAAGACGACGATAGAGCTTGAACAGCCCACCTTTACTAGTTTTCCCTTACAGTCAGGTGCATATGTACATATCTATAACAGAAGACGGCAGTACTTCACAGAAATCCGGCATTTGACACAAAACTTTCCGACAATTGTGAGAGCACGACTCCATGCTATAGCTCAAGGTGTTTATAGCACTTAAGCTTGCTATGCTACTGACAACCAATGTTGAATATACTGGACAGATAGTTTATAGATAGATAAACGATTTGTTCAAGAGCAGTCTACACATGTTGTAAGCAGCAGGACTCCGCCTACATTGTTTTCTTCGAAAATTACATTTTTTTTTCGAAACAAAACACACTTTAACTGAAAATACAGGAACACAAACCAGCAAGGTAAAGAAATATTTTCGGAATATTCAGCCAAATCATGAGACAAGGCTCAGGTTTGTTGGGAGACCGACAGGCTACGTCCTCCAACTTAAGTATCTTGATCTCACTTCTGGGTAATTAAGTATTAAGACCACTGCTTCGTACAAACCTAGGTTATGCTATATTTAATCTACGAGCGGTACCAAGATGTTGGCCCTACCTTGCGTTCAACCCAAGAGAATCTTCAAATTCTAGCCCTCAGTTAAGACGCGATAAGAAAGACCAAACTCGTAAGCAAACATTCGTAGCCGCATGACGACTACATAAAATACAGACAACTCTACATTTTACCAAAGAAATTCTGTAACCCCCTTGTGTCACAAAACATGTTGTAAAGCCCTTTCATGAATATGTTAGTCACGTTTGGCTGACGTATCCCAACGTCCACTTCCTAAGAATTGAAGCCATCTAACGTCGGTTCATTTGTTTCGCGTTCTGTACATCAACTGTCATCAAAAATGTCAACCTCACCGTCTTACCTGAGAAGTCATATTTTGACAGCAGTTTGCCTAAAATATCTGTTCCTCTACCTGCGATTCCGTACAAATTCATACGAATTCTAATCCAACTCTGGTCTCGAACAAAAAATAAAAATAGAGAGGACACGAGAGGGCAAAAAACTCCCCTCCAATGACAGGACTTGTGACTTCTGTCAAAAGCACTATACAATCAACTGACAGTTTGTTTTCTTTGTCTCGTAGTAATCAAAATTATTCCAGATTTGGTCTGGAAACACATATTTTCAATGATTTCCGAAGATTTAATAGTCCTTCTCGTGTTTTGTTCTTCCTCATATATGACATTTCAATTGTGTTCAGGGCTTTGTTGTTCCAACTTTCTGACAGTTCTCTAACTTTTTGACACCATTCACTGCGAGAATTGTCTTCCACTCATGCGATTGAGTGCAGGAAGTAAAGAAACAGAGAGCAATTTGATCTGATCAGCTCATTCTGACGGTTGGTTTTGACACTACTAACACAAGTGTTTCATTGGAAGAGCAGATGCAGAGAATTTTCGACAGACTGGTTGGAGATAATGCCCACAAATAGGACCGTGTTCCACTGTATTGAATGCAAAATTGGTAATTTTCTACTGCACCGTCTGGAATAGAAATTCTGAACAAAACTAGTTCAAAATGATTTTCCGCCTTCCCATGAGTCTCTCAAACGCGTTTCTCCATACATCTCCTTAAAATTATCATATTTTATCCGAACGAACCTGCTTTCAACGTTCGAAAAGAATACCGATCACTCCGGTTCCATTCCACTCTCACCCTAGTAAATCATCCTTTACAACATTCAAATGAACTGCTGACATTAACCAACCCACCAACCCACCAACAAATGCTAGAAATTATTTATTTTGTCCCAGTTAAGTCCTTCAGAGACTAAAAGCGTTAAAAAGTCACAAACGCAATTTTCCAAATAAATCTTCTTACATACTGCTCCAGGAAAGGGAAGGGAACCAGAATCCACTTGAAAACGCGCAACCAACACTATTCAGTCTCGTCGACAAAAGACAAATTCCCAACAAGGGATGCTCCTTGGACCAACTTTTCATCCTCCTTAATGTTAGTTAATGTTATGGGGATTTTTCATCCTTGAATTATACATACATAGGTAATGCTTGCCAGTCTTAGGCTATAGAAAATAAATAAAAATTCAATGGAACAATGTTTGTGCCGAAAGGTAATGCCCTAAGACGACAACGCAGGCCATCGACAACAACGAATAAAAGCGCTTTCTCTTCGTCTTAAGAGGGAACAAAACAGATTGGGAAAAATTTGCATACTCCTTGCTGGCTTTTAAGGAGATTTTTTTCCCAAAAAGAAAAAAAAAAAAAAAAGAAACCAATGAAGAGGAAAACTCCTGAGCTGCAAACAAAAAAAAAAAAGAACCAGAAAGACTCTGTGTAAAGCATGTACCTCATGCCATTCGTCGAAGACGTCCTTAAATCATTTCAAGGTAGAAAAGTTTTTCTTTCGATTCCAGTTCCTTCTCTCCTCCTGATACGAACATAATACATTCAATCTTGCTTAAGGATCATTCGTCTTTCATATGAATGCAGGCAATAAAGCCAGGGAACATGCTCTTACGGCTTGTCGCAGGGATTAATGACGCAGAAGAGGAGGAGACCCCAAACAGACGGTGATTTACCCACGCGTAAGCCGAAAAGATGAGTTAAATATTTTAGTGCGAGATCATTAGTGTAATGCTGGAACTTTATACCAAAAAATCCTTCCCATCAGAACGCTCCGCGATACCCACAGATACTTCCATTAGAGCAGCAGGCCGTATAATACGCGTCGAGTACAATAAAACCTCTTCAGATTGTTTGTTCGCCACCAGGACGGCATTGTTATCGTCCTCGTCATCGTCACCGTTTATTAAACGATATTCTTCGATTAAAAGTGTGCGATGTGAACACAACGCCACCGGAGCAACAAAGGCAAACAAAGCCTCGGAAAACACTCAAATGGAGGAGTAGAACAACACACAAAAGAGGAAAAAAAAAAACCTAAAATGAAAACGAGGACGAAATAACGACGCAACGAGCGTCGACAAAAGGACACTTGACTTTTGTGTCAATAGTCCATCACCGGCAGATACCTAATTGCTTTTGTACCACGAAATTCAATACAGTGTGGACGCGAGGGGCGACGATGGATGATAGGCTTCCAAAAGTGATTTGAAATATCGTTAATGAAAGGTGTGCCGGTGGAGTTAGTTACACAACTGGATTGACGGTGACCGACAATGAGGTTGTTCCTTTGAAGAAAAAAAGAGAAGAATACTAAAAAATTTTATTTATTTGAAAATTCAATATAGAAAAATACATATCTGCGCTCGGGCTTTTAGGTATGTTCCCTCGAGCCGAGCTCCGGAAAAATCTGAAAATTAAAAAAATATTATGTTTTTGAAAATTCAAAAAAGAAAAAGACCAAAAAATAGAAAAATATCTGCGCCTGAACATCCTCGGAACTCGATTTGATATCAGGGGAAATCCTAAAACAACTTCGAAAAAAGGCTGACACTAGCACAGATAATGAATGCTGCATTCAGGATAAGGTATGTACCTAGCATGTGGTAAGTCTCGGAGCTAATTATGACACCAAAGCCAGGCAAATCACCTTGCGAAGTCACCTCATATCGTCCCATTCGATTAGATATTAACTAAACGCCTGCATAAAATAATCGAAGAACAATCACTGATCAGAAGCACTCTACGACTGCTCACGTGCATAGAATAACTGATAGAATCGAAAAAGATATGATCTGTTATATCTCTCGATATATGTAGAACAAGTTTTCGATAAAATATGGCACAAGGGACTGATCCATAAATTGCAAAGGCATATGCCAAAACAATACTGCGAAATTCTAGAGGGTTATACTGGCACACCACATCGGTTTATTAGAATTAAACAAGGCACTGACTTCTTCTCATTGAGAAAAATAGAGGCTGGTGTACCACAAGGCAGTGTTTTAGGCACTTTTCTGGAAAGCGCAGGTGAAGAAGAAAAGAAAAGAACCCAATCTACACTACAGTAGCAAGTATTGGTTTATAATAGTGGTCCACCTTGGACCTACTGACCGACTGACCGACTGACCCACATGTATCACTGTCTTAAGCTTCTGACACAACCTTCCATCCACTAACCGAAGGACCGACCGATGGGCCGACTGACCGACCGACAGACTGACACAACATCCGTCCCACTGACCGCCCGACGGACCGATCTAGTGAACGACTGCCTTAATCTCTCTCCCAATGACGGACTGGAGGACCGACTGACAGAGTGACACAATCTCCCATCCACTAACCGAAGGACCGACTGACCCAACCTCCCAACCAATGACCGAACGACCGACTGACCCAACCTCCCACCCACGGACCGACCGACCGACCGAGCTACAGAACGAATGACCCAACCTCCCACCCACTGACCGACCGACCGAGCTACCGACCTACCAAACGACTGGAAATATCTGAAAATAAAAAAAAAAAATTTCTGAAATTAAAAAAAAAAAAAAAAGATAGAAATAATCTTAAAAAAAAAAAAAAAATATTTTTGAAAAGCAAAAAAAACCACTATGTCACACGCGAAGCAGTACTGACCGACGGACCGACCGACCGACCGACCGACCGACCGAGCTACCGAAGGAATGACCCAACCTCCCTCCCACTGACCAACCGACGGACCGACTGACCCAACCTCCCACCCACAGACAGTAGCGGCTGCCCGAACTAAGAAACTGATTGAGAGGACATACAAGTAAAATTGACCAAGAGAGGTGAGACACCGACGACCACCCACCACCGGTGAATTACTCAGTGCTTACAGAAACGCCGCAACCGCTCAGGATGGATGACCGCTGACGACTGACCCTCGGTATGGACCGACCGATGGATCGACGGAGAGTCGAGTACCATTGAGCAAGAGAGGTGAGACACCGACGACCACCCACCACCCAACCATTCACCTCACCGGGAAATTACTCAGTGCTTACAGAAAGAGGATCGCCGCAACCGCTCAGGATGGATGACCTCTGACGACTGACCCTCGGTATGGACCGACCGATCGCTGGACCAAGAGAGTTGAGAGACCGTCGACCACTCACCACCCACTCATGCCACCGCCGACTGAGTCGATGTCGACTGAAAGGAGAAAGCCACAACCGCTCAGGACGGAGTGCCATTGGCGACTGACCACCAACCCATGGAGAACCATGGAAGATTGCTCACCCACTCAGCACGGCATACGAAACGCCACTGAGTATGAGTACAAAGAGACTCGAAATTGAGTATCGTGAGTACGAGTATATTTCTTAAATAATTTTATAATAAACAATATTCTACCATTTCTAGTTTCTACATTACTAAGAGATTTACAGTGCAATGTTCTTATTCCAACAATTTTCATTTAAACAGACTGAGCCACATATGAGCCACGAAGAAATCTAAGACAATTCGAAATTGTTTACTTCACTTCGAGCGAACAACTGAAATTCGCGAGGCAATCTGGAAAATAAATTTATTTAAATTTTTATTTATTCCATCGGAAGCAACAACAAAAAAAAAAAATATTACCGGACTCCGAATCCATCCCTCCGTGGGTGTTTTCGCCCCTCCGACCGAGCGACTTATATTAGCGAGGAAATCTGAAAAATAAATTTATTTAAATTTTTATTTATTCCATCGGAAGCAACAACAAAAAAAAAAAATATTACCGGACTCCGAATCCATCCCTCCGTGGGTGTTTTCGCCCCTCCGACCGAGCGACTGATATTAGCGAGGAAATCTGAAAAATAAATTTATTTAAATTTTTATTTATTCCATCGAAAGGAACAACAAAAAAAAATATTACCGGACTCCGAATCCATCCCTCCGTGGGTGTTTTCGCCCCTCCGACCGAGCGACTTATATTAGCGAGGAAATCTGAAAAATAAATTTATTTAAATTTTTATTTATTCCATCGAAAGGAACAACAAAATTATAAAAATATTACCGGACTCCGAATCCATCCCTCCGTGGGTGTTTTCGCCCCTCCGACCGAGCGACTGATATTAGCGAGGAAATCTGAAAAATAAATTTATTTAAATTTTTATTTATTCCATCGAAAGGAACAACAAAAAAAAATATTACCGGACTCCGAATCCATCCCTCCGTGGGTGTTTTCGCCCCTCCGACCGAGCGACTTATATTAGCGAGGAAATCTGAAAAATAAATTTATTTAAATTTTTATTTATTCCATCGAAAGCAACAATAAAAATATAAAAAAAATTACCGGACTCCGAAAGAAAAACAAAAAAATATTTAAAAATATCTGCGCTCGGGTTCGATTTTTTTTGGGTAATGTTCCCCCGAGCCGAGTCAGCAACCTACTGCTCTGGAAAAATCTGAAGAAATAAGTTTATTTTGGGGTATGTCGACAGAGCCACCCAGGTTTTTGAGTCTGTTCAACGCCAAAAGTTATAAACTTTACAATGAGTGCCTTAGTGCATTTGTTTTGACCTCTGTCGCAAATTATTTCATGTATCGAATTTACTCGGCGTTAGATGAAACTCGAGTCTCTTACTTTTTTTTTTTCAAATTCACACCCTGAAGGACAATCCGCTCCTTACACGAACTACAACTGTCAAACAGCACTCCAGACACCACCCTAACAAGAACTGAACACATCCCCAAGCAAAACTGAACAGATTCGATCAATTTCCCCGACAATAACACTATTTCCCAATTAATTTATTTAATCACTGCAAACTTTCAAGTGCAGACCCTAACACCAAGTAACGACTTACAAAGCCATGTCCTCTCGAGGGCGCATAATGATCGAATCATTTTACACCCTCAGCCGATACACATTGGGGGAGGTACGCACATAAACGCTACACTAGAGTCAATTTGAAAAATAGAAAAGGTGAACACAATGACCACTGTCCGAGTCGGTCGTCGAGGGTGGCTGCTGCACTGGTAACAAGAACAGGGTAACGTTTCCCCCTCAATGCATTGTTTTCAATTTTTGATAATTGATTCGGTTGTCCGCAGAAGTAATCGGCCATCGGTTCCAATCAATTACTTGCGTGCCGAGATGGCTTGCCTTGCGTGTCCTCGATAAACACCCCATAAAACTTAACAAGTGGCCAGTTAGAAGCCAATTTGTGTCGAACTTGGGTTTGTTGTGCTGGAGTTTTACAAGAAATCCAATTCAATCGGATTGATTGGGGAGTTTTTAATTGCTACACATGTTGCGGGACATTTGCAATAATGGCATGGGCCGCAGATTGAAATTATTGGCAGTGGAATGGGTACACCCATTAGCGTGTAATTTACAATTAAAGTCGCAACAGTTTTGGAGGGGTTTTCAGCTTGAATCCGACTTCTTCCCCATCAATCGGTGTTTAGGAGTTACTAGATGACCGATTGGTCCAAGTAAAGGGACTGTGTTGGAACACTTGCACTATACATGTCCCCGGGCCACTAAATAACACCTCAACAAGTAAGACTGCTCAAGAATTGAATCTCGTGATTTCCACAGAGCCTTTCAAAGGCCATTAGAGCGACTTCTTTAGCTCCTTCACTAAAACACTTTCGTACATATTATATAAAAAAAACTATTACCCTTGGACCACCTCTGGTACTGAATCTTCTCTTTCTGCTGCAAAGATAAAGATCATCTTGTAGTAAGCCCTGCAACAGTTCCCTGCAGCTGCACTAATCTGCAAAAGCCTTAAGCTATTTACCTAGGTGGCAAGTCAGGAAGGTATAATACCCACGTTGCGGGTATTTCGACCTCGGCTAAAACTGGTTCTCATGCCTAGATCTTAGACGGGAGTAAAAGTGGTTTTTATTCGAAACATGGTTAAGAGCCATAAGGGACTTCCACTTAAGATTTTGGGAAAGAGGAACGAGCCTCTTCTTTCTTATTGGCTGTAGCATTAACCCAAATTTGGTGTCAGGTTCTCACACTCATTGTAATGAATACACTCAGGTTGTTGCGATTCGTACTTACATCCTTACTTACACCAGATGTTGTTAGCTGGAGAACGCCATAGTTTGGAGGCTCGCCAGAAAGGGCTCTTTAGAAGGCATGACAGTTTCTCCCACTTCGTTGAAATTCTTCGAAATCACTGCTCCTAAACATGTGCCATACTTATACTTCAAAACGATCAGAGATATATTCCAAACCGCTCTCTCCTAGCTCTTGAAACGAACTTAAAGATGTACTCTAGGTGTAGACTTGTTGAAACATATGTAACTAGTCCCCCATCGAAGTGAATGTGGATTTGCATGTTGCGAAATGTCCTTCGACCTTCGACCGACTATTGTACTGCGTTAAGGCTAAATTGACGAAGATCCAAAAAAAGTTACAAAAATGCTAGGTGGTACGATTCAAGCACTGTGGCCTCAGAAACATCGCCAAGGCAAGTGAAGTCCTGGCACTGTTGTGTTTGATTGAACCATTTGTTTTGAAGATGGTTTCTTTGACATTTAGTACTTGTTGCAGAGAGGTAGGATCCTTACTGACTTCATCGTCACCCAAGAATAACTAATAAGTTTTGGGATTCGTCACTTTCAGAACAGATAGTCAAGCACTATAGTTCCTGGATGTTTACCGAGGAGTATATTTGTTTTTATTTAGATTCCGATGCTCTTCAAGCCTTCGTGGGCCTTCTCAATATGTAGTATACCTTGCCTGTCTTCCATAAACATTTAGCTCTTCTCGACAGAGTTACACATGCGGCCTTGGCTATCGAAAAAGCTGATATCTTCTTGTGATACCTTCCGAGAGGTCTCCGTGGAACTCCGCTTGAAAAACATTGGTTTGGTTTAACATGTGGTGGTTTGCCATATTTTATCATATCACGTTGTGTATGGCTTGTACATAGTGCCTTTAGTCCTGGATTAAGCGAGTACAGTAGTTTCACCGGCATAATCTTGTCTAGTCCTGGTGAGAGAATAATCTCATTGCCAACTCATTTCTCTCCTCTATGATCAAGGCTTCTCGTACTTCAAAATTCGTGTAACTACTTGATCCACTGCTCTCGGTATACCTATGGGCTTTTGCTTCCTTGGATGTGGGTTCTTAACAATAGACTCAGTGAATTTAACCCAATTATCGTTGGAATCTTTGAGAGATTTTAAGGTCGTGGATTGTAGGAGGAGTTATCGTTTGGTACCTTAGTATCTGGCTTTTAAATTTCTTCCAAATGTCTTGCATAGTTCCCAATAGCTGTCTCAATGCTTGTTGTGGCTCGGAACTCGGAACTCGTAACCAAATACCATCCTTCTTAGTCGTTTCCATTGGGAGGTAAGGCATGCAAGCGGCTGATCTAAACAATCCTTACTTCAGAATGATTCATATCACTGTTCGTTTCTTATATTCCGAGTTCAGGAGTTCTCTGTTAAAAATGACAGTCTTTACGACTTAGTCGTGGGATATCCTTGAGTCTTGCTCCAAGGCCACGTCAATGTTTCTTTCTCTTAAAAGATAGAAGGAATCATTGACGGTTTACGCATTGTCCTACCTAAACACCAGCACCACTCTTTAGTCTCAGTGTTCTGCCAAAGAAGGGACAAAGTTTGCCACATGTGATACATACAAGTTTGGACCTTGTTGCTAAATCCTTTCCATAGTTAGAAACTTTTTAGTTTTTTGTTGTACGAGTATAACCTACGGAAACTACTACACCCTGACCAACTTCAATTCTACATATATCTCCAATTCCAAGACCATTTCAGACATACACATGAAAATACATACAACTACCTCGACAACAATCAAATTTCCATTATTTAAGGACACACCGTACTATACTCATCCTCCCGGTTCCCTCGTTCAAATGAATAAAGTGCACTTTTGGGATTGACATATCATTTCACGGGCTGTCGCCTTTCAATAAAAATATTTCCCCACAACATCTTAATACAAAATACGTCGACGACAACGACAACGACAACGATGGTGATGGTGATGGTGATGATAGAGCGATGATGGAATCAGTGAGGACGAAAAAGTAATGTAAAATGCCTTCAGAGAGCAACGAACAAAACATAACCCTCCCACTTCAGTTTCTAGTAGTAAATCTGCATATCAAACTCACTGATCCTTTTTGATCCCTGTGACCTCACCGCACCACACCGTCACACAGGATGGATGACAACCGCACCGGCTCATCGCTTAGCCGCCGCATTCACAATAAACCGCAAAATTATCATCGCATCGTTTATCACCACCGCACCACCACCGCTCAAAGGAGATAGATACACAGATACACATGCCACCGTCAAGGGTTAGAGGGCTGCTCTCGAACATCTTTTTTTGAAAGCGAACCCTTTTTTCTCGCCGAGTCCACCCCCTTTCAGCTTTCAGGAGTGAAAAACGGTAAGCAAACCCTACCTGCGGCACTCTAATTCCGTTCCGGTTCGGAAACTTTTAGAAAAATGGGGTCCGCCGCCAGTAAGAACGAGCACTCTTCCCAGCTACCGAAGGGTTGGATCTTTTAATTAAATCTTTTTAACTCGGAGATTCGGGACGAATTGGTTGTCTCTCCATTGGCAGCATATTAGCACACACACACAGTGTGTCAGCAGTCACCACCGATATGCTGTGATAAGGATGTTCGCTTTGATTTGTCAATCAAAATTTGTCACACGCAACGGTGGACCACGGTGGTTATCCTCTGTCAAAGGTGGGTCCTTGTTTTCAGAAAAAAAAAAAATAAATAAAACGAGAAAACTTGAATCAAATTGAGATAAAAAAAACTTTTTCCCACTCCTCGTCCGAATTTTGGAAAAATACTACCAAAATTTCCATACTATTTGCATAATCTCAGGAACGTAATTTTTAGTTCATTTGGAGGGCCCGAGCTTGAGCCATCATCGTCTTCGAATGGTCGTCCTCGTCGTCGTTATTATTATTTTTTTTTTTTTTATTTGTGAGGACATTTTCCGGGTGATATTTGAAATATGCAAACGTCTCTCCGTAAGACGAGCACGACGACAAGAGTTCGTTCGTCCTGTTGGGCCGAGCATATTGCGTGTGACGTTTTGTGGGTGACGACAACGTCTCGTCCTTAGACCGGTCTCACGGTCGCGAAACTGGAAAACAAATAAAACAAATATTATTTTTTAAGAGGATTGTCTAAATGAGTTTCTTCTCTCGTCCTCCTTGTGTCCTGCTTGTGTTCTTTGCGATTTTTCTTTTGATTTTAATGAAATTTATTTGTGAAGGTTTCCTTCGGCCGGCCCCCCTCCCTTCCAGTGCAGCTTTCTGGACGAAAGGATTTTTCCTTTTTTTTTTTTTGTTTAAGTATTTGCATAATTTTTCTCCTCGTTCGTCCTCTTTGAATTACACTTATATTCTGAAGGACTACTGTGTGCGTCTGTGTGTAATTAACGCCCCGAACAGGATTTTTTTTTTTTGTTTTTTTCTTTTCTTATTATGATGTCGTGATTTTAAGGGCGGGATTTCTTTTGATTTTTAATTTAGGAGCCTTGTGTTGTTTATTATTTCTTTTTGGGTTTTTGTTGGCTCTTTAAGGACGAAAAACTATTCATCGCTTTAAGGACTCTCTGTGGAAAACTTTCGATATCAATTAAAAGTTCGTAAGTCGCTAATATAACAAGCTCGTTATAATGAAGAAAATTATGACCTTTTGTGGTCGAGAGGGAGAATTTAATTAAACGTGCAATTATTATCCTTGGATGGAGAGCATCGGTGTTCCTTTGGTGGAACTACAATGTGCTGGCTGGGGCACTTGCCAGGTGAGAGATGGTCTGTAGTTGGTCTCGGGAATACTCCTCCTTTTGTGTTCATTATAAAAAGATGAAGTTTTCTTCATCAAACGAGGAGATAGATGGGAGAAAAGGAAGAAAAAAAAGAATTAAACTTATTCCTTTGATCAAAGTAAGGCATCAAGTACGTGAGTGCGGGTGTGCGGGTGTGGGCTGGCGATGGGGATGGAATGGGAAATTTCATATCGAAAGGAACTCCGCCCTGTTAAGAGCTAAGAGTGCTGCTTTAATTTATATCATTTCTGGAAGATAATTATAAAAGTGTTTCACTTCGGCACTATGGCTAAGTTTTGTAGTGATTTAAGGCAGGCTCTTACACAGCTTATATTCTGTCTAACTGAAGGCTTTTAATAAAAGTTTTCCGAATGGGAAGGTTGCCCAAGGGAATAGTATTTCGACTTTTGGTTGGAAATACGTCGATAAGAGTTCGATTTCGTTCATATAACCACTGCGAGCACGTTCACAACGATCGGTCATTCGGGGTTTATTTGGCACCACTCTTCCACTCAAATTGGCCGCCACGTTGGCAATTCCCCGCCATCTAGTGGTTTCTAAGGTTATTTTGACACTGACAGCTGTTTGCCTGAGAATGTGGCAGGTGTAGCCGAGAGTGTGAGACTCAATTCACGAACATCAACTCGCCATCGGTCTCAACAGCTCAACATTTCACGCACTAGCCTGAGGAGAATTCTGCACAAAGATCTCGGATTATTCGCTTACAAGGTCCAACTGACTCAGGAATTGAAGGGGCACGACCATCCGCTTCGTTATCGTTTGGGCGTTAGAGCAGGTTAAACTGGACAACGATTTTGGGTGAAAAATCGTCTTTTCTGGCGAGGCGCGTTTTCATCTCGGCGGCTACGTTAACAAACACAATTGAAGCTCGAAAACCCGCACGTTATTGTCGAGAATTCGATGCATCCACAGAGAGTGACAGTTTGGCGCGGATTGTGGAGTGGTGGCATCATTGGACCATATTTCTTCGAAAATAAGGCTGGGAACAATGTTTCGGTCAAAGGTGGGCTTTACAGAGCCATGTTAATCGACTTTTTTTTACTGAAATTGAAGACATGAATTTGGACAACCTCTGGTTTATGCAGGATGGCGCGCCATGCCACACAGCCCATGCCACAATCGATCTTTTGCGCACCAAATTCCCAAATCGTGTTATCAGCCGTTTTGGCCGTCTCGGGGCTGCGATCTGACCCCTTTGGACTTTTTTTTGTGTGGAACCGTGAAGGACCGATATTATGCCAACAATCCGGAAACAATTTAAGCACTTTAGACCAATATCATCCAAGCAATCCAAGGTTTTGGAAAATTGGACTGACAGAATGCGCTACTGCGAAGCCAGCCGAGGCAGCCACTTGAACGACGCTGTATTCCATAATTAATGGAAATGTTTGTTCTTACTAATAAAGTCATAATGATTGGAAAAAATTTAAGTTCTTTCATTTTATTGCATTTTTAAAAAGAAACTTGTATTTGGCCACCCTGTACTAAGCCAAAAATGAGCTTCATCGCTGAGGCTGATTTTTTGATAAAATTCAGGATTTTGTTTTCAAACATTTGCAGAACCCAATCAAGGAAGTTTCGGGGTTCTTGAGTTAATATGATCTTGTAAGGGTGTAGGCCAAGATCTTTGCGCAAAATTTCGCACAATTAGGACTGAGAAATGCATAATTCGGGCACCTCGACCTCACTCACTGGCACACGAACATTCGACAGTGAACATGTTTACTCGAATTGATTACTATCATTGTTTACTCGATGAGATGACTATTGGAACCAAAAATTGGAGTAAGCGCTCTTTAAGTTGCGACCGTCAAACGTAGCTCGTTCGTGAACGTCACCATGAAATCTAAACCTTGACCGAGTTTTTGACATTGACAGATCACAAAAAAGTTCTAAGGATACGGATACGTAGGAAAAGTTTTAGCAATTAATCGAAGCAAAAATACATCTTCACCAAAAAATTCCTCCTAATTCGAGTTCAACGATAAGCGTTTTAAGAAAGTACAGACTTTACAGTGACGCATTCTGACATGGGATCAAATCTATAGGAATGTAGACCAGGAAAGTATCTATCATCATCCCATACTTCTATTCGCGCTCACAGTCGATGTTGATTAACTCTTTTTTTTTAGATAAATTGAATGAGAATGACTGAAACTGGAGAATGTGGTCTCAAGAAGGCGGTACCACATGTCGCACAATTTGCCAAATAATCGAGGTATAGTTTGACCCCTCTAAGTATAATTGTATGGGGTCTAGGATCCTCAGGACCAACACTGAATGTCAAATTGCCACTGAGCGCCTGATTTATGTGTAAAAGTCAGTGAAACACATTTGAACAATCTCACATAGGTAATGAGTTTCATCGATGGTACTTCAACCGAAAATACGCCTACTGAACAATCCTTTACATGCTTCGTGGAAATAGGAACACATGAGCCTCTGATAGCTACATTGTGTACCTCTGCGCGTTCTCTCTGAACTATCCTGAGATTACTAAAGATGTTACCACTGTTACCCTCAGACAGATCGCCTAGGATTTTTAGATGGTGTTCGTCATCTTCCTTCCTATGTTACGGCCGTCGGAAGCCATAGGTTTTGCCTGGATTTGATTTTATCGCATTTTGTCGAGTCTCAAGATGTCTTGAACTAGTCGGGCAGTTTTGCATGTGATAGGAAAGGTCTTGTTCATATGATGTGTCCTGAAGTTACACACAAGTTAATGGGCGAAATGGCCTTTACAGCGACTCGATTGTCGATGTTGATACATACTGCCATGATTTGAAGGAATAGATACTAGAGATCGGTATAGCTCCTCGATTCCATTAAGGTCAGATTATGTGGGGTACCTGGAAACTGTCGACATACCTACTCCCACGGAATGATATAATTGAAAGCATAAGATCGGCAAAGACTTTCGCTAAGTGAATTCTTCTCGATAAAAAAAAACTTAGAAGGGGACGGGGTTTCAAAAGCCTTTTGAAAGACCACCCTTCGAGATTAGATTTAAGGAACATGAACACATGCAGGCATTGTGATGAAATACGTGTCACAGAGGACGTCATCTACCTTGTGAATGTCAAGCCATTGGTCGGAGTACCTCGTAACATACTTCTGGATCTACATTATCTAGTGTCTTCCAGCCACGGGGTTCAAATAGTAGGGAGCTTCAGACTTAATCACCACACGATGGTGAATACTACGAAGCTTGGATACTGCAAAAGCATTGAGATGACTTTCATCTGAAACGAGACATAATCAACATATTCAGACGGAGCCCTGTGGTGACCAGTTCTAATGGTCTTTGTCTTGAATGCTGCATCCCTTGAATTCTGTTTAATTTTCGGCAACGTTGTATGTTCAGTCACCAGTCATGTTCCCTAATATTGTCCACTTGGCCATGACTCACGTCAGTCTCTCGCGGACTCTCTGTGGCGTTCAATTCTTTGGCGAAACTCTCTGCGGTTTACCTCTGAATCTGACAGCCACAAGTGTTGAGTAGCTTCTGCCCCCCGGTTTTTAATTATTCCATTATCCATGCAAAAGAAAATCAATTTCCCTGATTGAGGATGTACCTATGTACACAGTGAAAGCTTGGGACTTTCGTTCCACATTGCGTGCGCGTCTCTTGTGACTCAGTGTCGGATTCCAATTAAACCTCGGATTATTCTAACTTAGCTTCGCGGAAAATCTTCTCTGCTTCGTGTTGACAAAGGATTGTGTTTATTTATTCGAGCGTGAGATGATTCCCATTGTGCGCCAAAATAATTGCTGTCGAGTTAGGTCACAGAACCCACCACCAGCTTCAGCACCAGTACCATCGACTCGTGGGGTGCTTTGACAAGAGTGCCATACACAAATATGGATAATTTAAAGGAACAAAACAAAACAAAACAAAAAAACAGAAAAAAAACATGCATTTTCCCAGCTCATCGACAGAGTGAGAGAGAGAGAGAGAGAGAGAGAGAGACTCCAGCTGCAGCATGCCTCCGTGCCGCGCACCCATAATGCATCCAAATGTCGTTCAATTAAAAGTCACGCACCTATTGAATGAACTGCAACGATGTGTGATCGCCTAAGAATGTTTGGGATTGCGATTCGTTCGGTTTTTACGCGAAATGACTTAACTTAACATTGCTGCGCGACACAAATGACTATGTCAATGGACACAGGAGTCTCGTTGCGACATCAATCCATGATTTTCAATGGGAATTCACTGCTTTCTGTCCTCCACCTACCGACCGACCGACCAACCGACAGCGCGCGCAAAGTATTAACAAGAATTTTCTCAATGACGAAACATGAAAACAAAATGTTTTCAGTTTTTCTGTATGTTAACGCTGTCTAGCTCGGTCCGCTCTGGCAGTCCAACTCCCAGCATAGGGATGGTTTTGTGTGTTGGCCAGCTTGACCACCACTTCAGCGGGTGGCGCGAGGCAGCGAAAAAATCTCCCAAACCCATTCCATACTATACGTAGATACTTGCGAGAACTTGTAGATACACAAAATGTATGTAGTACAGCGCAACGTAAAACTGTGTATTTTAACAACAATAAGAAAGTTTTTTTTTGTATTTTTTTATTTTTTCTGGTTCTTGGATCTTGTGTTGTTTTTTGGAGAATCGGAGCAAAAATAATCCGGTGGCCAGAGCGTTGACGACAATGACGACAACGACGACGACCACGACAACAACGCGATATAGGTACAACGAAAACGTCGAGGACGGCAGAAGAAAGGAATAATAACAAAAAAAAAAAACTTTGTAACATGATTTAATGACATGAATTATTTATGACTTTGCTGTCAATCAAAAACGACGATTCTGCTATGACGAGGACGCGACGAGGACCATGATGGATACAAAAATACAAAAAATAAAATCAAAGAACACAAGAAAAAATAAAGAAGAAGAAGGAAAATGAAAACAAAAAAAAAAAAATTCAACAACGGAAAGATGATTGCGGATCGCAACTACGAGCGATTGTCGTTCAAAGTTGGGAGTGCGCACCTTAAAGGACCGAATCAAGCCTCTTTAGCAACTTTGAGTTCTTGTCGCAGAGCGTCTCTCACAGTGAGTGTGATTCTGGATTTATTTTTTTCTTTTTTTCAGAGAATATTTCATTCACTTAAATTTTAATGTTAACAGGAACAGCCTGGGAGTGTTTTGAAGAAGAGCGAAACTTGAATCTTCGTTCCTTTTTTTTTTTTGGAACAAAACAAGTTTGTATGGGGTTTCTACTTCACCTAGAGTGTAGGTACTCACTCCATAAGGATACAAATTACCAACAAATAGGAAAGGTCGGCTTTATTTAAAAACAAAGGCCCATACATCGGCGCATTCCTGGTGACTCTTTTTATTCCAATTTCAATCGTTTTGGCGGCGACTTTCGGGCAATAAAGTCTTGCACTCTTGTCGGACATTCACTTTAAGAACTTTCAGAGCCTGTGGATTGTTCTCATAGACCCGTGACTTAAGAAAAAAAAATTCAAAGAAAGGAGTCAAGAGCGGTCAAATCGGGGGACCTTCCCGGCCAGTGCCGCCTGATAATGCATCCTTCCAAATGTCCATTGTAGCGCGAGCTGTGTGTCCGATTACACAGTCCTGTTGGAACCACATGGTCTCCAGGCACAATTCATCAGTAGAAACTCGTTGAACATGTTTTAGCCACAGGGTGATATCCTTGTCGAAACGAGCCGTACGACTTATTTCAGCGGCTATTCTGTCACGTATTCCTCTAGTCCCTTCGAGGAGCACCCAAAATACACGTTGAGTCAAAATCACTGACGAATTATTCCGTCAAATATTAGTCAAAGAGCTTTTCGCTCAGTTTACTTCACAAATGTCAGAGCGAAACTGACAGTTACAGCCATTTGCAAAAGTTATAGCATCTTCCGATAGGATGGTACATTTTGGGCTACTTCGCGTGAGACTTCCAGGTGCCGTACTCTAGGCCATGTCTAAAGGTCAGTACATTCAAATGAAACGTGAAATCAGCTTAGGACCCATACACTCCACTGTTGGTTTAGGAACTCGCTTTTTTTGCAATCTGTAGTTAGAGTACGACTTCTACTTCCAACAGATCAACGATGAAGGAAATGGAAATTATCCACCGGTTTAAGGCTAAAATCAGACAAACATTTTGATGTATATTCGTCAAGACAAGGCTTTTCATAGAAATTCAGTTCAAAAATGGTAAAGAACACAGGAATCCTTGTCAGAATCTATGTCCTGGGAACACATCCTGTATTGGTATTCAAGATACCGCTTTCCAAGTACGTGCACGAACTTGTTTTTTAATCCCTGAGATCGAAGCTAGGCTGGTCGTGTCAAACTGGACGATGACCATTATTCGACTATTGTCTAAAATACAAGTCAAGTAAAGAGACTGAGACTTGGTGTGAATTGACAGGGAACCAAGGTCCAACTAGAAAATCTGATGAAAGTAAAGTTTTTATGGTTTTTCGAAATGAGGAAGGAGACACATGAAGGTAAGACACTTGAAATGCACACTAAAGGAGAGGTGGACAACGAAGCTATCAGGAGAAATCTTGAAAAGAATCGAGGGACAGGTCAACTACAATAATTACCACTAGAAGTTGTGCAGCAGGAATGGACAGAAATTGGTCAGGATTGTCAAGGATATGCAAACCATATCTTTATGGAAATACTCTACTAAATTATTCACAGAGGACTAAGAGTCACATATGCATGTAGAAGCGGTGTTCAGCTACCTTAGAGGTCAGTTCTGCATTCAGTTATAACATAAAGGTCAAGCTAGTTAAAGATCTAGGTATAATACTTACTTACTGACTTCACAGTCGGAGTGGACCTAGGCCTGAACTGACAAGCCTCTGCAGGTAGCGCCTTCAGTTGCCCATTTCAAGTTGGTAAAGGTCTTAGTCCACGAGGTAGACCCCTCGTGTGTACTGTCCTATTGATTCTTAGAGTTTCCTGTTAAATCTCCTCTTAAAGCCTATTTACGAAAATGGGCCGTATCGGCCGATAAAAGGGAGTGGTATTCTGTATTTTTTTATTTATTGGCCTAAACGCGTCTCTCTCTACGTTTCGAAAATGATTCATACAAGCAACATTAATTTATGAAAGAAACTTCCAGCCTATTTAATGTTGTCAACTGTTTAACGATACAAGTTGCTCCAAAGTAAAGGAGCTTTTGAATATATTGAAGCCATCTTTGACTAAAAATTCCATTTTAACTATCAACCAATCCACGTTTTGGCTTGATTTGGTAAAATAAAACTCTACTTTTCCAAAATAATGGGTTAGCCATCAAAATAGCTGTGCTGATCGAAATAAAATCCAAACAGATCTAAAAAGGATCAAATGGCCAGCTACTCATCTGGGCACTCACTTTGTGTTTGACGGCGAAACACTTTGAACACTTTTTAGAGATATCACCTACAAGTATGAGCAAGATCGTGTAATGGTTCAGCATAAAAGTGATCTCTTTAATTGCATCTACTTTGAACAAGTTTGAAGGCTAGAGTGTGTTTATATGAACACTAGTTCCTGTTCAGATTGACTACTTCTGCACCTCGAAACCCTGCGATCCCAGTCTCGTTGCTACTAAATTGCCAAACCAAGCATCCTGGTATCTCCGATTGCTTGATCCTATAACTCAAGTTTGGTTTTCCTTGCCATGTCAAATCTGGGTTTCTTCTAAGAATTTCTTTGCCATTTTTTTGTCTTTTCAATTCGTCCTCCGCACATATGAGACCAAATCCATGAGATGATCAGATACCACTTAAGACAAGTTAACAAAAGTCAAACCAACTTCTGTGGATTACGTCCTGAGGAGGGCGAAACTGCAGAAAAGACTTTTTCTTAAGTGAATGGACGATGTCCAAGGCAAACAAGTTTTTTGGAGAATCTCTGGTAAAATCAGAAATATCAAAGCTTCTTGAAGAGGTAAGTAGAAAAAAAAAATACTTGGCGGTACAGATCGATGGGACCCAAGGCCTAGCTTCTCACAATCATTCGTGTTGTGCTTGTTATATTCTTTACACGAATGGAAGGGGCCTACTGTTTAATGCCGTATCGGAAGGGCAATTTGTTATTTGAGAAGCTTTCTCAGGACAGTTGTACTCTCGGATGTTTGTCAGACGCTCGCGAGATTTGGGGCCGTGAAAAACTTTTTAGGTTTTCCGACTGGGATTCGAACCTGAACCCCTTGCTCCATAGTCCAACGCACTAACCACTGAGCCACGGCGCCCACGAAAGGGTAAGTAGGGTCGTCCTAAAAATCCTGAAATGACTCGTCTGTGGACTGGGCAACTAAAGATACACCCACGGCTTCACCAATTACGTCTTTTTCGAAAGAGATAGTGAAGTTCATTACTGATATCCTCGCTATCCTCACACATTTGATGAATTTTCTTCAACTTCTGTAGTATTTCATTAATTCCTGGGGACCTTGAGTTGTTATTTCTTCGTGGTGAAACACTAGGCTCGTTTATATGCGCCTGGCTAACAAGATTTTCCGACACCTTTAAAAAGTTGGAGTATTTTCTCGCAAGAAAGTGGTATTGTTTCCCATGTCAGTGAGAAATTACTCACTAGAGGTGAAATAAATTCCCGTGAGGTAATTTCCCTGCATCGTTTGATTGGCACCTCTCATAAAAGTGGACATTCTTCATCTATAGAAGTGGAATTATTCCCAACTATCACAGGGAAATTATTTCACTTCCCACTAAATGTGGTGAAAAAATTCCCATTTCCCAACTAAGTTCGGTTGCATCCATGAAACAGACTTCATAATCATAATTCCATTGACTTCACTCACAGTCAGTACAGCTTACAGCTGTCATCTGCCCCACTGTCCACTCGCTCATTAATTACCCAGAACTGCATTAGGTGTACAAATTATTTCGAATTTCCATACGAAAGTCATATCAAAGGCTCAAAACATACAGCGTTTCCCATTGCCATATCTCTGCCGCCTCATGTTTCCCAAAGCATAAGCCAACCCAACGTCGCCACATTTACCAAGGAAACCATGCCCACAACCAGTGTACCGAAACCTAATGCGTGGAACATAAAATCCAATTTATATTCAAAAAGGTGTAAAAAAAATTAAAAAAAAACTCCAAAAGAAGACAAAATTGTCATGAAATGGAGTTTCCAATCTCCTTGAAAGGGGACAAAGAATTAAAAATAGAAAAGCACCCGTTCTTCCTTAAAAAAAAAATAACTTTCAACTTTCAATTCCATTAGCAAAAGGAAAAAAAAAAAGAACCAAGTGAGGGGTAAAAATCTGCATCCTTTAGATGAAAAATTAAAATTCTCTCTTTATCTCTGTCTGTCCCTTGCATCGTGAAAGAGATATTGAATGTGTATGCAGAAGACACCAAGGTACCAGAGAGTAATTTAGAAACCACCTTTCCTTATGCAGGAAAGGAAAATGAGGAGAAAAAAAAATTGCATTTATTTCCTCTGCCACGCTTCCATGCATCACCTGCCATTATAGCTCCAAAAACACTCCACAAGGATCCTTCAGAGAAAAAAAAAAACAAAAAACAAAAAAGTCCTTCTTAAGTGCAAAAATGGAAAATAGGAGGAGCACTATTCATCTGCAATACCTACCATCCCTGAAGTCCCTACAGCGCAGCAATCTGTGAAAGAAAAAAAAAAACGATGACACGATGCAGGATCGTTGGAAAGCTTGTCCTATCCTAGATACGACCGCCTATTAGAGTTGTTTTTTCCTTTCCTTTTCCTTGGGATGATTTCCAATCAGAAAAAAGTTCCGACTATTTCTAGTGTGCGGAGGTGGGAGAGCACAGCCCCTCCCAAGGATTCCCTTAATGTTGCTCGTATGGCGCGCATATACACATACAAATATATATGCATATGTATGTACATCAAGGACGAAATTTTAAGTCCAAAGAACAATCGGAAGCTATCGGTTGGTTGTTTTCTCGAGACGAGCAGCAGCATTCCATGTGCGCATATCTCATAACCTCGACACCGAGGGAAGTATCTATACATCCACCTACGCTATCTAGATACACATAGTGTGTATCCTTTGTGTATATACTCTGACTATAGGCTCCATACATAGCAGCAGTTTGTTTGTGTCATCCGCACACGTTTGGTGCGAATCAACGCCCCATTTGTAGCTACTGGTACTTGGATTCTTTTTATATGTCCTTCCACCCTCATGGCGCACAGGAAGCTTTCACATTTTCCATCTCTCTGTTGTCCCACAGCAGAGCGTGTTTGTCATTTATTTTTTTCTTTTTCTTTTTGTTTTAGTTTATGATTTGATGATGCTGCTGCTACTGCTGTTGTTGTTTTTTTGTTGTTTTATTTTCACCACTCCTTCGGTGCCGATTCGATTTTTAGCCGAAAAAAGCCACATGAAAGCTTTTTTCGATTGGCTTTTCCGGCGCAAACACAAGGCTTCCCTATTTCACCCCTATTTCGATTAAAATCGAAATTTCATAGTTGTATCCTGTGAATATTTTTCTCAGTATATTTTTGTGCGTCTTTTAAGGGTTTTCTTGTTTTTTTTTTTATGATTTTGGTTGGTTTTTCTAGGGGAAAAGGCGTTTTTAATGGGAAAAGGGCGGAGTCAAAGCTTCTTTATTGCTGATGAATAGGAACTTTGTTTTTAACCTCTCCCTTCACATAACTTATGTATATGGAACAGGTTGTGTGTCATGCTGTAAACTGTATCTGTGCGAAATGATATTTTAGAAAAACAACCAGGAAAAATGTGGAACATACTCGTATACTACCTACCTACCCACCTACTAGGAGCAGTAGTCCTTTTGGGTTGGCATCCTTTTTCATGTTTTTATTTACTTAACATGTTTTTTTTTTCTGACATAATGTCATATGCATTCGTTTGCACATATGTACATATGTATATATAGTTTTGAAGGATTTAATTTCACTTTAGATACAGCGATACAGTTTCATATTCATAGAATTTTTGCACTCAGAAATATTATTTTAAAATTTGTATGACGAGGTGTAGGAAACAACGACGGAGGAAGAGCAAAAAAAAAACGGATGCACTCCTGGTAATGCTACCCAATTGGCATTCATTGAGATGAAATGTTTACCTGTGAAGTAACCTAGGTATCTCACTATCAGATTTAACAATTTTTCAGTCAGTGAACTGGGATTTGCAGTATTTTTTTAAATTAGCAGTAGGGACGTCTGTGGGCCCTAAAAATTGGCATAGTCCTACGTACTTACATACGTACTTAGTACTTTAGTGTCTTTCCTGGAGACCATACCATATGACGGAATGAGGTATTCAAAACTGAATGACTCATGGAACTCAGTAGAAGTTATAAACCTGGCTCGTACAAATCTGCAAAAACATGGCTGTTATTGAAAAAAGTGGGCGTTTCACAGTGAACAGGATTTTGGTTTTAGAAAACCCGATTTGTTTTATTGAAAATACTGCTCTCCAGACTCAATAGAGAGATTTCCATGGTCTAAACCCATGTCGAATGAGTGCTATGTACGGTGACCAGATACGTACGATAGGAAAAGAAAATTAAATAAAGCAAAAACGGTGGGAGATATAAAATTGATTTTGGTTTTGTTTTGAAGCCACATTCATGCCATTTTGTGCGGAATGGCACATAATTTAAACAAACCCGTTTGGCTTTGGTGGCAATTTTTGATGACCCGATTCAATACGTGCGGCGTTATTCCGGGAATAGGGTCTCCAATGTTGGTCTCTAGCTCATCCAAAGTGGTTGGTTTAAGGACTTGACGTAGCCCCATAGAAAATAATCGAGTAGGGTCAAGTAGCATGATCACGGCGATCAATTGATGACCCAGTTGCTAAATTTACAACTTCCAGCGTTGCGTAGTGTGTATGGCATGTGGCGCTGCCTTGTTGAAGCCACAGCTCGGATATATCGATGTTGTCGAGGTCTGGCCACAGAAATTCGGTTACCATCGCTCTACACCAGAGACCATTGACGGTAACGATGCCGCCTTTCTCATTTCGAAAGAAATAAGGTCCGATGCTGCAGCCATGTCATAAACCGCACCAAACCGTCAATCTTTGTGGATTGTGTCCGCTTCACGAACGACAATTCTACGTGTTGACATAGCCGCTGATCCGAAAATGGTCCTCGTCCGAGAAGATGACTATTTGGCCAAAATTCGGATCTCCGGCCAACATATTCAGCGCCCAATTACTGAATCACGACGTTGTCTATGGTCGTTCAGCCTATATTCTTGCTTCAGCACAATCTTATACGGATTTAGGCCCAAATCCAACCGCAAAATAAGCCGGGTGGGCTCTCCGGTGATGCCCAATTGAGGTGATTGGCACCGAATCGACATTTCTTTGATACTGGCCGCTACGGTGGCTATGTTTTCTTCATTTCGCACCCGTCTCTGTCTGGTTGGTGGCTTGGAGTCCAAAGAAATGTTCTCATGCTCAGACTTTTCCACAGTACGACGAATTGCCTACAAACTGAAGCCATAATGACGACCGAGCTCATGACGAAATTCACGTTGCGTATTTACTACTGATCCGGAATTTCGATATTTTTTATAAATTCCGCACGTTTGGCAAGCATGAAACGATGCATGATAGAATAGCAAATCTTACTTAATATTTTGACAGCTGGATGTCACTAATAACTCTGACAGCTGCTGAAACATAAGAATTGGAAAAAGTATCATTGCTATCTGGTCACCCTTTAAATCGTCAGATGGGATACTTTTCCGGACGTCAGTGGAACCCTGCTAGATGGCTTCTATGTTCACAAAATGCTTTCCTTTCATCAGTCAATCCATTTTTTCGAAAAGGTAAACGTCGTAAGCGGCCTAAAAAGGCAAATGCGGGAAGTGGTTGATGGTTCAAATGAAATTTTTGGTCAAAAATTGTATTTCAGTGCAGAAATAGTTTTAGTACACAAAAGTAAGTCAACAAAGCGTGGAAAGATACATTTGTAGTTGTCCTGGACAATCATAGCAATTTTTTAATGTCTTCTCATTTTTTGGTAAACCTTCAAGATTGACTTCGTTTGCATGATTACCTGGTGCTGCTATACCATCGCTGATGGTATTGATTTGGGATGACTATGGTCAACCTGTCTGGTTTTAATTCGTAGGTCCGTCTGGGCATAACCTTGCATGCAGGGCCCATGCTACCAACCAATATGTATTACAAAACCACCCTAACACGTATTCTTTCACGTTTAGTTGTTTTTATTCGAAAATTGGCCTGCCTTCCACTGATCCATGAGTGTCATTCACGTACGAATGTTTTGATATGTAAATTGAATGACAGTTTTAAACACCATTTCGTATTCATTCCTGATTATGTTTGTGTAAGGATTTACTGCTTCCCGTTTGAGGTTGATCATGAAATAAACCTTTTTGGCGCAACTGGCCTGGATCATCGGGAGAACTCCAGTTTTCAAATCCATTGCTCTATTTATTTCCTCCTTTTTTGGGCACAACGGAGGTGAAAACTTCCACCTGTCTGTCCCCTAGAATACGTAAGCTATGAACAGCTCTTTGTCGAATTGTTAAAGCCTGCAACGAGCCTGCACATAGAATATGCTTAAGAATTTCTAGTTCTTCTAGACAATGGCAGCTTTGGTATCGGAAGGCTGGTTTTTTTTTGAAAGGAATATGAATAAGTATGCCTTAGCTGACACGATCCTTCACATTCAGACAAGAAAGTGCCAAAATGAATTCATCAACCTTTGGAATTTCTAAATCTGAGCTAAACTCAAATCCTTTATACAGAGTATGCTCACATAGGATTTCACATAGAACAACTCAAGGCCTTTATACAGAGTATGCTCCTTTCATTTGGATTTCCTTGCCTTTTGCTGGTTCAATTTTAATATTCTGTGTGAACAGTGCTCCGTTGAAGATCTTAGACGGCTTCCAGAACTGTGTTTAAATACTTTCAGCTCGACAGCCAAGTGTTGAGTATACACGTATTTCCTGCTTCGTTTTGCATATGATTTTGATTCCTTGTGGACGTTTTCCTGTTTAAGTTTAAGAGACCTTTCACATGAACTACTTATCAAATCGATTCGTCACATTTTTGGGTGATGTTTTGTGCATGAGACGACAGAAATTTCATCTCACAAATCCATCCTTCTGAGCGACTTTTTAACCAAAAACGCTACCAATATGATCTCACAGCACCCTGTGATCTTTGATGTTTCTGAAACTCAAGTTACCACTTCGGGATACCCACTTTAAGTCGACGAATGAAATGAAAGAAAATTAAGGAATATACCTATGACTGGTTACTCGAGACAGGTTGCTTGGAAAACTCCGACAATTACGAACTCGACAAGCACTCAAGCTTCAAGCTATGAATGGAGATTTTGAATCCTTGTAACCCGCTAGTCTTAGATCCTCTTGGTATTGCCTGCCTTGTACGTTGATTAGAAATACATATGTCTCCATAGTACGCGCAACGTCAAGAAATCATCGAAACATGTAAAGCTGATACTCGGTTCGAAGAGCATGGTTTCGTTCATCTAAATACACATATTCTGATGATCCTTACCATTGTATAAGGAATTCCCATGGAAGACCGACTGATCTCTTTATTTTGAAGGTGTTTCCTAGCTAGCTTCCAACACAGGCTAGGTGACCTCCTCATTGAGTGGATTTAGGCTGCTTGCTTGTACTACTACTACGTTCTTTGACGATGTCCTTACAGATATCCTTACAGACTGAAAATGCTCCATAAACCCATCAATTCTTCCCTGGTTGAGAAAAACTGGTTTCCGTGTTTGAAGTCATAGATTGGCTTCCTTGTGAAACCTTCAAAAGCTGTTCCGCGACTCTTTGATAACCTTCAGGTGTGAGATGGAGTTGAAAAGTATGAATACTCCAAGATGTGCCAAGCACTCCACTGAATCCTTAACCACAAGTGTCCAGCTGGTCCGAAGTCTCTGTGCGCCTTTGAAATTCCTTCAGAATATCCTTTTTAATAACTACATCCTGTGCTCGTGCAATGCCATACATAACTTCATTAGCTCACGCGGGGGGCAACTACGACAAGAAGAACAAAAAAATTGTTTCCACACATAGTTCCACAAATGGTGGACACCCTCTAATGATGGGAATAACGTTCCCATATCGCTTACTTATCGCCGATTTCTCACACATTAATGCAATAAAAATAGCGCGGCCACCGATCTTGATATCGACTGGGAGGCAAACAGGCAACAGGTAACAGCCAGCAGGCAACAGGGAACAACAACAAAAACAGAGAGAAAAAAAAAAAATCACACAACTCGCATCTATGTTCGCAATGACAACAATGCTGCTGTCGCTAATGACATACTGCGAACATACGCAGAACAACATATCTCCCCATTGTGGCGGAGACGCATCCTCCTTGATCCAGCTCTTCCCAACCTCACGACGACGACGACGACGAGAACGACTACCGAACACAATTAAACCGAATCAATACGAGAATCACCTGCAGTAGGCGCGCAACTCGTGTAATGATACCTTGTTACCCGTCGTCATCCCCTGCAACGAACGAAGACGAAGCCATGATGTTGATGATGATGATGATGATGCGATCCGATCCGATGAATCCGATGAATGAATGGTGAGTCCCGTCCCGCAGCCTGGAGACCCAACCAATTAGTATGCTCAGATTGTGATCGCTCCGAACAAATGCTAATTCCGTGTGTGTCTTGCCAGTGTTGTGCACAGTGCACAATGATACGGATTGTGTGAATCGAACGTTAATCAGGCCCTCATCATCATCATCATCATCATCGTTGGAGCTACTGCCAGACAGAGAGGACGATGCAGCTGAAACGCCACCGGAGTAGCATCGCCATCGGAATCCGGTGGCCTATTCGTTTTACAAGAATGCTCAGCTTGTTCAAAAATGCGGTCCGACATCATAAGCCGTGAGTCGTAAAAGGACATTAATGACATTTCCCGAAGACCGGCATGGCAGCATGGCAGAATGGCAGAATGGCAGGGAAAAATTAAACTCATAGCGCGCCTGGTTCCACGGAAATTAATTCTGCCTAGCTACGCAATTGATTGCCGTCTCTAGTGTGTGTATGCTCCAGCCTTAGCGCCGTCTAGCTCTCGATGTCTCGAGACCGGTGCAGTGGGCTCCTCCATCTGTGCGTCGAATCTATTGCCGATTGCATTTGTATCGATTAATATTTCAGATGCGTGATCGATACAGCCGTGCGCCCTGGGGGCAGTCCAAGATGATTTCCGCCTCCAGCTGTTGACTGGCCTACGAATGCTGAATGCGGATTGAGTGTATCGCGTACTTATCATGTAATTACTTGCTTTTGATTCATAATTAATTGATAGTGTAATGCGGTACTGCTCTGCGACTGCTGCGACTGCTGCGTCTGGTGCTCGATGACAGATCGCGTCGGGACGCTGTGTGCGTCATGAGCGTTGCCATTACGTATGCGTGACTCCCGCATGCGGCCGCCTCTATCGATGATTTATATTTCGAACACAATTTGTAATGAATGAGTGATTGCGCTGTCAGAGGTAATGAAGTTATTTGAATGCGTAATCGAGGTAATCGCAATCGATATTCGGCGGGACTTCTATTCGAATAAATCAGTATGGCACTTGATCTTTGTAGAAAACTATGACAACTGGGCGCTGCAAGAGGGTCACTCTGGGAGATGTCACTTGATGGGTTCTACGCCTAGAAATGCATGAATGTTCCTCATTCAAAATAGTGACTTGGAAGACTAACCAGGTAACACTGTTTCTGGAAAGTGAGACTGATGTCATGCCTGGTTAAGTTTGCCCAGTGGGCAAAGTCGAAAGACAAGAATATGATTGTTTTAGGTGGAAGGACCTATGGTATCCTAATGACCAAGGGATGGTATGGATTTGCACATAACTAGCCACACTGTCAGCGTAAGGTTAGGATATGTTGAAGTGGCTGCCAGCTAAAGAAAGCACACTAAGATACGACATCCTCTTCGACCATTTAACTTACGCGGTGCAGAAGCTCAGCCATGATTCTAAAGAGCGATTGCAGTAGGGTCACCCATGCTGTAAGGTCTCTGGAGGAGGGCCCAAGCAAAGGAGTGGTCAACCACATTCTAGTGGTGGTGAGGGTTTGCAAGGGATAAATCAGTCTTTAACGAGCTTCTTCAAGTGCCTTGGGAAGGCTTGTCGTAACAGTGCCTTATCTCAGTAAAACCGGCTTACTCGTGGGACCTAATAATGAATTTTCACATCAAACCAAACGTCAAGGCTAGCCCTCAACATACAACATACAAAAGGTACAACGACGGCACACACTACATTATATGTAACAAGGACGGTGGAGAGACAGCTCTTCAGGCTGAATATTGATGATAATACTGACGGCTCCATCGCCCTCACTGACACAGATTCCGATTCGCTGGCTACCTCTGTTTCAGAGGCTGCCACCATTATCACATCTTCCAACAGAAGACCTCAGAGCCTGGACGTCATACAGCTACAAACAGCGCAGATCGGCCAAGTTCAGAACATAAGTCAGCGAGTTGGACGAGATCTCTTCTCAACGTCAAGACCAGTCAACCTGTTTCGGGACGGCAAAAATATTATTTCTTTCACTTCCCTCGATCCCGGGCTCTCTCGACCGACCGCTCTGGCATCCGCTTCAGCTTGATCCTTGTCGTCACAAATCCTTCCTCCATTGTGACCGCGCCAGCAAAGTCGACCTGTTTAGGCTGTTAGGCTACATTCGAATCTTGGTAGACCTCATCGAGTTCGAAGTTGTATCTTGTCCTCCAGAATTTTTCTCTCGAAAATGTTCAACAGCTTTAGTTTCCTACTTATAGTCCAGTATTCGGATCCAAATAGCAGGTCAAACTGGAATTCCGTCTTCCGAATCAAGAGTTTCCAACCCATTTGTTGCATTAAACTGAAGTGGAAGCAAGTCTTCATCGAATCATCACTAAGGCGTGATTCATGGAGTTGTTTTGGCCTTCATTTACCTCAAAACTAGCTCGTTTTGTCTGTCCTTCAATTACCGTAAAAGGCTCTATAACGACCCGTTGAGATGTCGTACCAGTAGCTGGACAGATTCCTTGAAGATATTGCCTCACACCGTGTTCCGGCTTGACAAGCGCATTTCATTGCCGAAATCCAGTGAATGTTTGGAAAAGTTCGGACGAATTGTTCCTGAATTGCATGTTTTCCAACTTCACACGGCACAGCTGGATCAGTTTTGCCGGGATCTTGAATTCGACCATCGACTCTTAACGCTCGAGACGTTGAATGCTTGTTGGTCTTTCACAGGTATGCCTTTATGATCAGTATGTGGGGACTAGTGCGTCACACTAACGTTTACACAGATCACAGTGAATAGGATCCCATATGTGCCATAGAGCAGGGATATGCCTCGAACTCTCTTACAAGATATAGGATCACCTTTCCTGAAAATGGGCCATATGGAGCTGATAGTCCAGTCATCGAACATGGCTTCATCCACTCATGCCTCATTGATCCTTTGGTCCATGCTTTCTACCAACATTTTATCACCATTTTTGAGAAGCTCTGCTGGTAGACCCACATAGTCGTCGCCCTTGTTAGTTCTCAGATTTTTGATAGCTGAACCAATTTTCTCAAAAGACGGAGGAGGAATGACTTCTTTCTTGAACGGATGTAGGTTTCTTTTCTCTCTACATCAGTCCCATCGAATAGCTGCAGGACAGCCTCATACATCTACTACACCCTGCTCTTCGGTGACTAAGTTCCTTTCACTGTTTCGAAGAGCCTGCGTTCCGGGCTTGAACTTAACTATGAGTTGCGTGGCTTTTCGAAAAATCTCGTGGATGCTTCAAGATCCAACCGTTTCACTCTACATCAACTTAAAAAGAACAAAAAAAGGAGCTTATTAGCCTTCATACTGAGAAGGGATGTTAGATTCCCATGGCTTTTCCTCATTCTATCACGTCAAGACTAGGAAGAACAGATGTCCTTCGACTTAGAACTCCCCAATGACCGAGTAGCATTTCGCAGCGGATTAAGGCAGAACTCTCTTCCCATGTGCTGATGACGTTGGATTTTTCTGTTTGGTGCTGACTCCCCAGCCTTGAACTCACTGACGTAGACTCCACATTCCTTCCTCCACATCTAGATGCCTTCAAAGCCAACTTTATCCATTAATTACCAAGAAAAAGGAAAACAAAAAATAACCACGTATGCATGTCCTGATTGCCTTTGAATATGACTTTGACACAAATGACATTTACAGTCAAATCCTTTCCTTGCGGTTTTTTCTTTCCTTCAAAACTAACATATGTCCTGCAATGGCGGAAAGGAAGAAAAGGAAGAATTATTTTTCCGGTTTCGCGGAAAAACTTCCAACCGGCAAAAATGCATCTACGTCGTGATGTGTTGTAGTGGCCATCCGTTGTTCCTCGACAGCTTGAGCATAACATTTCACTCCCGGAACACGAGAACCCAACGAGAGGGAGAAAAAAAAGGACATTTTTCTGAAGGTTCCCTGATTTTTTTTCCTTCGCCCGAGCTCAGATTTATGGATGTCCGGGTAAATTTAGGAGGTGATTAGCATAGGCAGGACAACAAAACCACCACGAAACGGAAGTCCACCACAACATGGCATGCAATCAGAGGACGACTTTTAAAAGCCTCTCACTGCGGACCTGAGGAATTGTATTTTTCTTCCTCTGCAAAATTAAACCGTTCCTATTTATAGGATGGCACCACCACCACCACCCTCACCAGTGAAATATTGGAAAGTAAAACAAACAAAGATGATAATTTGACCACAGCAGCACAGCAGCGGTATTATAAATGAACTTGATATGACGAAGGATACACACAAATCTAACTTTTCCTCAAGGAAGAGAGCACAGGGAGCGTCAAACGAATAAGAAAACCAAGGAAAAAAAACCGAAAACGTTGAAGATAAATAAACAGCCCCATAAAGAATAATCATTCAGAGTTTTATTGAATTATGCATGAGGACCGGGCTGGGGCTGGGGCTGGAGCTGGAGCTGGGCCTGGCCGGAGAGTGAGAGAAGCGCCATACAACACTCGTCGTATACTACTGATATGCGTTGCGTATGAGGTGGACTTTTATCTGTTTTTTTCCCTTCCCCTCGCATCACGAAATAGGTAATATCTTCAATAATGGCAAACCCTCACTTAATTTGGTGCTGTGGCCCGGCCAGCGGAGGAGGCTGGATGGATGGATGGCTTCCACAGGGCTTTCCACAAAATGAAAATCATCTATGACCATCAACAACCACCAATGAGGTCAAAAAAATACAAAAAAAAAAGATGAGAAAAGCAGTATCTATCCTCTGGATGACCACTGTGGATTTCCTTTTTATTTGTTTCATTTTTTTTGTTCGTCCTTTTGGTCCTTTTTCCGTTGGCTGCTCAATTTTATTTCTATCGATAGTAATAACCATTGAAATGCGGTTGTGTGTGGCGACGAGAAATGGATCCGTGAAGTGGACATGGATACAGATAAAAGAGGAAGTACGTAACTCATGAGATCCGGATTCGCTTAATACACCATTCAAGGGAAAATGAAACCAACCATTGAGATTGGGGGTGGCGGTGGATGGGTGGCGTAATCCAGGAGTGGACTGTTCAGTTGAGAGAGCAAGGACAGTTGGATTGTCTGTAGAATCACATACCGCCGTTGAAATGTGGTTTGAAGAAGGATTCCTTGGGAGAAGAACTGCAGTAGCATCCTCTGAGGAAATGTCATCCATGTCATAGTAGCTCAACTCAATCGGAATATGGAGATCCAATCTTACTTTACTTACTTAGGTGGTGCTACAGTCCATGTTGGACCTGGTCCTTAACCAACAAGCTTCTCCAGTTGGCGCGGTCTTTGGGTAACTGCCTCCAGTTTCGAACTCCAAGGTTGAGGTTCTCTTTTACTTGTGCGCGCCACCACAAATGAAATATGTAGGACCTGCCCTAAGCCGATGTACAGGGTGCTTGATCATCGTATCTAGCTTGCTTTGCATCCCATTTCTTTCGAGAGGCAGATTCGGTCTGAGGCTCACCTACGCATTCAGATTCCTCTAACATGATCTTTCAGATGTCCACAAAGGTAAAGGGAGTTTAGAATTGCTTGACACCATACCGAGAAGTTAAGTCCGAGTTTTATGGAAAAGCAGCACTGGGAGCAATGGCCGTTAAAAGGCTCACAGCATCCTGAGCTAATGGGTCATCTGTTTACTCAACAGTCACCAGGAACGAAGTCATAATTTCAAACCGAAGATTGCCAAAGCTTGAAGTGTTCCAATGCAGATGACTAGACTCTTCTTAAACATGGATCCATCAGCGTCTTCTGCAACAGTTTGGATTTAGGATTTGGTTATGGGTTTACCCTTGGTACAGACCGAACACCCACTCTAGGTGCAAAGTACTAGGTTGGGACTGGTAGTTCCCAACCTTTATAGGACCTGACATGCACATACTAGCCTACCAAGAAGAGATAAGTATCTATATAGCCACTGGAAAACCAGAGCCTTAAGAAGACATATCATGACATATCAAGTCATTCAATCCTTAGCTTGTTGCGTCGTGCAGATAAGCCCTAGCTAGCTAATATATCATTTGCATGAGATTTCATAATCATTGATTGTTTCTACTTTCTAACGATAGATGGAGAGCTCCCTTATCCTAGTGTGTCTCCAGAAAACTCTGGAAAAAACATGACAATACCAAAATCAACCAAATTCTAGCGTCTGACAGATCCATTCTGTGCTCTTCATGGGGACAAGCATACCGAAGAAAAATTCGACTAGACACCGATGACTTGTAGCCTTCACGGACGCTGAAGACCGAACATCTCACTTTCTACATCCGAATCCTCAGCAAAACTAAGAAAACGACCCTCGGCAAATACCAATTCGAAGACTTAAGCGGGTTGGTTCAGGCAGCTGTCCTCAAACAACAGACCAACTTTGACTTTTTTTTAGGTTTCCCACCCCAGGGGTTAACAATGGATCCATTGGTGATACGAATGTTGGCTGCATATACAACCACCCATTAAACTGCAGAGCGAAGCACAGCAGCCCTGTGACAGATCCCAACTCATCCGACAAGAATTAGGGATCAAGCTCAAAAATGGTGCTTTAAATGCTGAGATGTACGAAGAACATAATTTTGGAAAGGTGGAACGAATACACCGTCTAGCCAGTATTTGTATGACAGGATATCTTGGGTCTATCTATCCTCTCAATATACTCCACACTCAGACCAGCTTGGATCCATTGTGATACCCATGGGTAGAGATGGCCCTTGCCAATTAGTTAACCCTAGTTCTACAGAAATGGTTCCTACTCATGTAAACTAGAAAACCGTCCATTAGTTGATAGACCACGAAAGGTTGATAAGACCTGGACAGTGACAGAGAAAGTTGGCAGAAGCATCATTGACTTGCTCACCTCCATATAGTTCAGTTCCTTTTGCATCCAATCCGGTCGGTTCAACACTTATCACAATAAGGCCATATACATCTGATTTAAGCAGATCCGCAAGAGGCTTAAGTCTTCTACTCTGCTCAAAGCGTTATACCGTATTTTTAAGCAGTCTTTGAGATTGTTAAGCCGCAATCTAAGCTCTAAATTTAGTTAAATAATCCTCCAAGCTAGAAAAGCATCCCGAAGAGAAAACCGTCATTGTTAGGATGTCTGAACAATTTCTTGGACAACATTTTCTGGTTATTACAGCAAAGTATCGAAGAAAGTTGATGGTAAATTAAGTACCTCAAGTAGTCAGAGCGTTGGATTACGGAGCAATGGGTGCCAACATCTCCTAAAATCTCTTTCACGACTTCACCTCTCGCGAGCGTTTGACAAACATCGGAGAGTACAATTATCATGAGAAACACACCTTCAAATGCTGTGGGAAGCTAGGTCCTGTCACGCCATTGCCAAGGGTCAAATCTATTGTTACTTTCCAGTCACGACCAAGAAGAGGTACAGAACTAGGGACATACATATGATCGTTCGCCACCTTTGGGAGGACTTCTGAATTACACTACAGGTCTCGTCCCAGAATCGTAGACTAAGCTAATGGGAACTCATTACTCTAGCCGTTCAATACTCATTGAACTCTGTGAGTTTCGAGGCACATATTTTTTTTGCAATATTCCACCTAACTTGGACAAATTTTAAGTACAGACTCAAACCTTCACCAGTATTTAATGCACTTGATCGGTGGATTGAAATCGATCGGCTATTGGCAGCATCGACCTTTTTCTGGTTGGGTCCTAGGGTGTTCAGGAATAAAGAACGTTTTTGACTAAATACTCGAGTTTTCAACTGAGTAAGCATTGCGTGAGGTGCTATCGAATTGATCCAACCACTGAGTACACGATACAGCAGTTGAAGAACTGCGAGTTATACCAGAAGCCATCGTCTATGAACTCTTTTTCTTCTATAAGGGGGTGATCCCTTAAGTGATGCTATATAGCCTGTATTTTAGATTTTTCTTCCAAATCCACCCCTGGACCACACCACATGTATCTACCACATCTTCCACTTGAATGGAATTCCTTTGGTACTCACATTGGTGATGAAAAAGAGAAGACAAAGGAAAAAAAAGTCGTTTTAATAAAGTGCCCTCCGAGGGAACCAACTAGAAAGCTCCAATGTATCGCATTCCGAAAATAGAACCTCCTTTCGAAACAATTCACATACCCAACCGAGACCGTATCATCTCATAAAGCGCAATAAAAGCCACAACCTAACCAGATAGCCAACACTTATGGTTATTCTGCTCAGGAAGTCTATCTCTATTGTAACGAGACGAGACGAGAAGAAGAACAAAAAGGTCGACTCTGGCTGGTCCGCGCCGCGATAACAATGCCAACACCAAAATGACAAAGTGAAACTCACAGCCGAACGGTACCCAAAGTGACAAACAGAAATCTATCTCAAGCCATTCTGTCAAAACATTTCAAAAGAAATAGCACAAAGCTCTAAAACTCACATAAATGAACAGTTTAAAGTGCCATCAATAGATAAACGATGCGACCGATGTTATCTGGAAAAGTTGTCGATACTCTTGTCCCGCTGAACACATGTGCGCAGGTGCGCAGGTGTATGTGAGGCACTTTGCGCGGCAAGGTTATGTAGGTACATGGCCAAGTTATGTGGCTTTGATTTGTCAATGGGGGGATATGGGAAACGAACTCCTCGGCCCAGAGATACATAGATACATAGATACTGTGAGACTTTGTCGTCTCTGTGACATCTTTTGAAACTCGTAAATCGCCTATTCTGCGTTTGGCAGCACAGAATTCCTAATGAGGCTCTGGCCATACTGTCCGCACCGCTGCCGGCCCGGCCTGTCCACCGATAGTCAATCGTCGAAATGTCTTCATGTTTCTTGTGCGCGATTTTTATTTGTTTTTGGGTTTCTTTATGGTCGCTTGCTGGCCTGCTTAGGTTGTCCGATAGTGGCCCGCAGGGGGCCACCGATGGTTCCTGCATGCGCTCCCGGATAGGCAGACATGTCCGAAGGTGGTTACTGCGTGCTGCTGCTGGCTGATGGCTGATGGCTGATGGAATTTTTGTTGAGGTAAAGAAGAGCTATCGCTCCTACGACTGAAAGGCGTACGCGTACAGACTGCTCAATTGGTTAAGTCACTTGTACGAGTGGTTCTGGCTAGGTGTGGATGTGGCATCCAATTGTGTGCTGTTCTGTGATTAATTTTCGCCGTGTGAGAGTTTTGCTTTAAATTAGTACGCGTTTGACCTGGACTACTGTGTCGTCTCGGTGCACGGGTGGAGCAGATGTCGTTGTTCTCTATTTGGGTTGCGACTTGCGGTTGACAGTGAACTCTGGCGTGAGAGGAAAATCTCTGATGAAAAAGTGCCCCTCTTTGTCTTTTGGAATGCAATGTCGGCAACGGAGGTCACAATGGTCACATATTCACATTTGAAAGGATGCCTCTGTACCTACTGAGGGGGGTTTGGGAATCCGAAGTCGGTACTCAGTTGGGTATAGTTGGTAGTACTCTTGGGAGTAATGGACAATCTTGGCCACGTTCATGACATGTACATCACTTGAACACAGTTTTGAATAAATCTCTAAACAACTAGAGCACCATCACCTCATAGAAATCTTTTGCGCTATTGGCTAAGTAGCTGATACCATGTTCATGATTGAAGTCCAGAATTGTTAGAAGTGAGGAAAAGGTGACGAGTCAAAGCCGTATTCACATAAAAACATCTTCGGAAATTTCACCGTCCTCTGGGAATTGTTGGCTAATAGCTTTTTTTAGAGATAATATCAGAAAGCAGTGACCAGAAGTTCATCAAGTCTTAAGCCAGTTTGTGAATTGCAGTAAGAGAGCTCTTCGTTTTGTTCACACTGATGTATGGGGATTGGGCACTGAATCTAGCACGTTCGTTAGAAGCCTCACTGAAAGGGATACAGTTGGAAGCCATTTTAGAGCTTTGCTTGGATATCGGACGAAATACTTAGGATCTTCGGAGGTTTTTCTCTGGCACACTCTATAGCAAGCAAATCAGGCTTTTCAGTGGCTCTATGCACATGAGGTTTCCAATTCAAGGCTTCCAATCAAGGTGCTCACACTATGGTATGGCCCCCTGTTTGTTTGAATTGGGCCCTCATCGTGTAAAGTCAAATACGACCATTGTTTAAACGATAGCAATGAATGCTGTCGCCTGTAGTTTGTTGCATCGATAGTGTTTGACAGTTTTTGACGTTACTTGAACCAAAAGTATCTCAAAACGTCAAGCGATTGTTTTAGTACCTAATAAGGGCCCTGATTTCTTCCTTGTCCTTAACTATTTCGGCTAAATCATCTGCAAAGACTAGAATCACATGATTTTCAACAGTTGTGTACCTTCCGACTGAGATCTACGCGCCTTTACGACTTGAAGTTCTCCCAAACACTTGCACGATCGGACAGGAGGGTACTCGCAATCCAGTGCGAGTCAATTTTTTCTTTAAATAATTCCATTCCTGTTGGATGGCATAAATCTTAATGAAAATAAATTTCTTATAATAAAATCTCGAAAGCAATTAAAATTGAAAACCTTTCCTTTATGGCAGGCAGGTGAGCTAATGCGAAAGTAATTACAAACACACATGTAAAGGGGCATTTAAAATGCAAATCCTTTCCGCCCAGTTGCTGTAAAACTCACACCTAAAGATGCACAGTCCATAGCCAGGTACGAGACTCTGAAATGAGTTGCGTTTTCAATTGTTTGACATGCATTAAGAATGTGAAAAACGCTAACAATACGCCCGCTGGTGTGGGGGCAAGCCCACTCAAATGCCAGCAATACCATCAACGCAGTTTTAATTAACTGCAAATTGCGCAAAACAAAAAAATTAAATAAAAATAAATAGAAATAGAGGAGCGAAAGCCGTCTACCGTCTATTGCAGCGTTAGGTACTTAATTGACAGACAACCATCCTCCTGTGGTGGAGCTGCCTATGCCAACTTTATCGCGCGGTGATGCTAGACTGACTCAATTAAAAGAAACTCCCCATTATGCCTCATAATCACGCATAGATACTTCATTTTTGTTCGCTAATTAGAGATACGCTTTAAAATTATATCATTCGACGAGAAGGTGTAGCTAACACAGCTAGAAGGCGGAAATTGATTTCGCACAACTATGTGCGGCGGGTAGGCACACGAAGAGGACCAACCAATAATCCTTTTCACAGCGAAGCACTGCAATTAGCAGGATTATTTGATTACAGCGCTAATTACAATCCAACTCGGTGGGGGGTACGCGTTATAATCCGCGCCAACACTCCACAACCAAGTTGAGCCCACCTCTACTACTCCTAATCTGTATCACACTCGAAGCTCGACGAAAGCCCAAAACATTCCAAGGCAGACCATGCCTTTTGTATCTGCGAGATAAGAAATTTTTCCTCTGGAATTTATAGCTTTTCCTTATCCAGGTTGAATAGTTAATGTTTTGCTTAAGTTTATTTCTTATAATACTCGAAGGATTACCACTCGTTCTCTCTGTGTGTATGTGTGGCGAGATTTGGATGAAAGCCTCCCTGGGCGGATGGGGGGCTGCGAATTATTATCCCTTTCCCTCGAACTCGAACGTACAGGCCGTGTTTTTTGGTGATGAAGTAAAAATTGAGGAAATTCCCTCTGGCACTCGAGGCGGAGTGGTACTCTTTAAGGCGAAAATAAAGTTTTAAAGTGCGACTGGCTGGGTGTATCTTTCGCACTTTTCTCAAGGCGCCGCGGCCGCATTAGTCGTTGATGTAATTATTTTTTGAAAGTTATCATCGAAAACTTTTTCCCTCACCCCTCGGGCCCAAAATTATGCAAATTAGTTTTGAGGTAACAGACTTTTCCAGTTGTTTCGATGCCAAAGTTACTTTTTCGCATGTACACCGTAGTTGTTCGAGGACAGTTTTGAGTTATGGACGGCTAGAGATGATTATTCGTAATGGGAAGCATTCAGCTAAACAGCGGCGGCTCATTATGCCAACATCTTATGCACACGATGTGTGTATAAGGAAACTCTGGCCAAAACTACGTACTAACTAACTGAATTCCAACACACTGTTGGCTGGCTGACAAAACAAGTCTAACAAGCTCCTGAACAGAATCAAATCGAAAATCGCAAATCGAAAAAAACAAATCGATTAGCATTGCGAGTGAATGCCAATTACACAGATGATTAACAACTTGTTAGCCGATGGTGTCAGTTTATCTAGCCGCTACCCATCGCATGGAATGGATGGACAACCACACCCGACAGTGATTTGCTAATAAAATCACGTAAGATCGGAATGGCATGGTGTGTGATGTGATAAAATTAGGAACTTGGACTGTCCAGTGTGTCCACACCCATTTGGTTCTGAAAATTACGCACCTTCTTCGCCAGTCATCTACTGTGTATGGTGGGATGAGAGATTGGAAGCAGTTGTCGTCGTCGACTGAATTCATCCAGAAATTATCATCGTTTTTCATGGTTTCCTCCTAATGACAGCTGGCAATTTACACGTGCACAGGGTGGAACTGGTCACCTGTTTCGGGCGGAGAGTAGGAACACAATGCTCGGAGTGCGAATTTTATGTTTTCTGGGTGACAATGGACAACAACAGGGCTCTTGATTGGACTTCCAACGTCGGTCGATGCGAGTGGGGACAATTGTGTGTTGCCGATGGTTTTTCACTCCAGCCAACCGGACAAATATGAATGAACCGATTTTGTGAACCGTGAATTTTCGCTACAGGGAACGTGTGCATGGAAATGTGAAACTAAAATGTAACATGAAGAGCGATGCTCATTCTATTTTTGTTTTCCATGCATTGTTTGATTTTTGTTTATTGCACGCCTGGTGACGATGTCGTGGTGGGGATTTTCTGAAAAAAAAATGCAGAGTCTATGGAAAATGGCGGACTTTAGGAAGTGGAAGACTAAGCCTGGCTTTGGTAACTTCGTTCGCTCCTACAGGGATGACAGTGACAGATATTTGAAAAATTGGGGTTTTCCAATAAGGGCATAACAATTTTGTATTCAAATAAACGGCAGAATTATTGAGATATCGGGCTGAAATTTATCCAAAGTTTAGTACACATATTCAATTTAAGTATGAAATTCAATCTCGTTCATATAACTACCGCGGGTACGTTTGCAGCGATCGATTGTTTGAAGCCAAATTTCCGTCACTCTTCTACATCGGCAATTCCGCGTTCGATATCGTTCCTGAGCTCCTCTATCGTTTTAGAATTGTGCGCTGAAACTAACGACTCAACGTAATCCCATGAACATGAGCGAGCGGTACCAATCCGACGACGAAATTGCACGATTACCGAACTTACCCTTCAATATGTCAACAGTTTGACCATCTGCGTGACATGTGGCACCATCTTGTTGGAACCACACAGCATTGATTGCATCGATGAAATTCAGGATTTTTTTTTCAAATTTTTGCAGAGCCCAAGCGGAGAGGTTTTAGCGCTTCAAATGGTCAGGAGGGTTCAGTCCTTAGGTAAGTTTGATCTTGTGAGGGTGTAGCCCAAGGACTGCTTTTGAAATGAACCACTTACGGCTTCGATAGTTTCGGTACTTCGACCGGTGAGTTGTGTCACTAGGATAAGAGCAGCTACATGTTGAATCAAAATTAGCACACACAGCCTGTCTAGTGGGAAAGTCGTAATAAAGACCGAAGATTGCAGTAAGCACTGGTAAAGTTGCAATCACCGACTGAGAATTTTGGTATTAATTTTGAATAATTTCTAAGGATTTTTTGTACATAAACTTCACTGAGATAAAAGTATAAATTTTTACTTACGTTCTGGTATCAACAGATTATATAAAAAGTGTAAGAGCCCGTTTGTATTAAAATACAAAATTGTTATGCTCCTATTGAAAAACTCTTTTGTTTATGCCTTTCACTCAAACCGAGATCGTCTTCTACTAGGTTGTACCTCTAGGTTAGATTCGGAGACCTTCTGGATCGTAGGGTGTGTATACATTCACTTTACATTTTCTACCCATCTTAGAGGATTAATCCGCAATTTGTTGTCCAGGTCGATGTCACTGTACAGCTCGTGTTTAGTTGATGAATCTTGTTGCCAAAAAGCTCGTCGCCGCAGATACGAAAAATCGTTTTTACGAACCGAGAAGAGGATGTCTTCAGCTACTTCAAAGATAGTCCGAGGTTCAAGATCATAAAGTAGGACTGGATGATCAAGGTCCTATATAGAGTCACCATAGTTGTTAGGCTTTACTAGTCAATTGCCTTCTCAGACAGAGGAAAGATATTGATGATGATGATGCTGATGCTGAAACTAGAAGCCTTTGGAATTCCTCCGAGAGCCATGGTAGAGTTCTTTATAAGCCAAAGGCCACCTTCTATACGCTATACCTGTCGTAAATGTGGTCGATTCGCGTGATATTCCATAAATTACTACGAAGAAGCTCTTAAAGGTATGCAGCAAGATAGGCGACAACAAAGCGCAACATATGAGATCCCAAATGAGGCAGTAGAGGCGACCTCGAGGAAGAAAGCTGAAAAATGGAAAACGCAGAATTTGGTCCTTCTACTATGGAAGAGATCCTTGATCGGTCCAAGAGTAAGAAAATCACTCAGATTACCAATATGAGTTCAAAAGGGAAGATCAAGTCGATATAGCAGTTGGAGCCATGGCAGGAGTACGATGCAGCAACATATATTAAAAAAGCTCCAAAGAAGCGATTGAATACCATGGAATACTCGGGACAAAGAGCATTGCAAATCCAAGGAAAACGTAGGAGACTATATAGACTGCCGGTTCGGCTTTCGAATCATCTCGGACGAGCACCATTTGAACGTTTTCCACTTGACGTTGCTCGTATCAAAGTGATTTATCCAGGATTTGGATAGTGACCTCCTTGATACAAACTGAGTTAGATCAGTCGGGAAAATTCTCGCATATGCATTGGTCTGAGCACACATGAACATAGAATGGATCAAGACTGCTTGTACACTCGTACTTGGATGGTGTCAAGACGGCTATTCACCATATAAATTCTGGTGTCCCCCAAGGCTCCATTTTGTCTCCGATTTTCTTTCAAATTTTTCAAAACTAATCTCTTCTCTGCGACTTCTTATCGAGTCCATTCTTTCGGTGGTGAGAGAAACTCACGTCTCTGTTCGTCGGTTGTGGAACTAAGGCCTAACAGATCTTTAGGAATCTGCCAGATGACATTCAAAAGTCGATATACAATCCTCCAGCAAAATAGTCAGTTATACATCATCAGTTTTCTCGTAATGGACCTGGCAATAAGGTGATCTCTTGGCCTTCACTGAAATGTGTTAGGAACCCCATTGGTCAAGTGTTACTACAAAACTTTTAAAAATACAAGGCTTAGTCCCTGGTGCTGCATTTTAAATGATATTGTGCCTCTGTCTCTATTGATTCACAGACATCTTCTAAAAGAAACCACCGAGCTACTGTCATCATGGTTCTGTTGGTGGTCCTTACTTAGGACCCGTCTTTAGAATTCTGTAGTAGAACACCTGATGATGTCTCGGATTGTAGGTTAGTCTAAGCCCCCCACCATTTTACAACTCGAAGTGGGCACTGCTTTAACCCTTCAAGAGTCTATGAACATTTGCTCAAAACAAAGACAGTTACAGTTACAGTTAATACACTTCCATCTTGATTTACGACCGCAAAGGGTACGCCAACCTTAAACGTCGCCTTAGTGTCAATGCCATCTACTTACGTAGCAATTCCTTGCGTTGACGTTCCCACAGAAAACCTATTAAATTGAAAAATTTATTCCCCAACCCCCGGAAGACAATAAAACAGAAAAACAGAAGAAAAAAAACAAAACCTTTTGGATCGAAAGACATCGGAATGTAAACGTAATTGCCGATGAATTCATTAGAGACTTACAAGGTCACCGCAGAGGTCAGTGCAAAGCGAGAACCCTTTCTTGTTTTTTTTTTGGTTTTGGCACCCCAATCAAGTTCAAGGAGCACACTATACTCGTAACTAACAGACAACGGCGGAAAGTGGACAGCGGAAAGCGGAAAGCGGAAACAGCGCGACAACAATAAATTCGTGTTTTTCCCTTTTGTTTTCCTATCCGCGACGCGTACCCCAATATATGTATGTGAAGCGTCGTCGATAGTTGGCCGTCGCACCGCCACTGTTAAGTCGGCCGCCGCCGTCGCTGCATTGGGTACTGTACTCGAACTAAAGGTAGATCGTCTCCGGCGATACATATAATTTGAATTTATTTAGCATTCATTAACCCAGTACCTGGAGAGGTTATGATTAAGACCGGCGGCGGAGCAGCAGCAGCAGTAGCACCAGCGGTCAGTTAGCCCCATTTTCGACAGACTGTGGGAACCGCTGGAATTTTAATTCTTTCCGTCATTTCTTTTGCTCCTTCATTTGGTGGTATTTTGCTGTTAATGCGTTTCCGTACGCTTAAAACCCACAGTACACCTGGATCTCGTAGATACAAATTAAAGTGGAAATGGAAACGATATCGAGTGTAATGGGGAACAAGCACTAGGGCTACGCTTATCACTTTATTGAGGTCAATGGGATTAATATGTTTTTGTTTTAATTTTTTAAGTCAAACTCGAGGGGTGATATTCGATATGGCATGCCTACATGAGGGCTAGGGAAGGCACGCAAATTGCTATAGCTGTGCTGTATCTTGCACATTTCACCGGTCACGGGAAGGTTTTTCTGTCCCACTAATTGGTGGATTTAGCAGAATATACAACATTAAGGATGGAGACATGTGTAGGGATGCAATTTGTTGTGCATCAGGACCTTTGGAAAAGGCTTAGCAAATGACACGTCATGCTTCGCAATATTCGAACTGCCTGCCCAAGGAGAAGAAAAAGACTATCAAGGATGGAGCTTTACCTTAACAGCTAAACAAGATTGGAAACTGGTAAAGGCACCATACTAATCGGCCCGTACCAGTGAGGAGTGAGACCCAGCGGATCGACGATCGACTAAATTTTCACTTTAAGGCAAATCCTGGAGAAAAGATATTCACCACTTCTCGAATGAAGGAGAAGATGTGGATGGAGTTCAAAAGCCAAAACATGTCGACTACACTTGCTTCACCAAAGAGAATCTTTCAATCACAGTCCACAGGTTCGAGACAACAAGGAAGACCGAACCGAAGACCCAAGCGAATCAAGCCCGTAATCGAAAGAAGTGGAAGGCTGCTATGTCTCAGGCAGAACCTCTTCACTACTAAGGCACCAAAATATTGATCAAAGGAAGATGATTTGGCCGCCTATCGGGATGGTGCCATCAACAGGCGTTTAAAGTTTGGGTTCGGAAGTAGTCATTCGACGATTGACCAGGAGTATCGGATTACTGGAAGCACATGAACAAAAAGTATTCCCTGGCGTCTTGCAGTCCTTTGATGAGATGTGATCCAATGACTTAGAATACAAATTACGATAGGTCCTCCACATCTCGGGAAACGAATACTCACAGTTCAAGGAAATATCAGGCGACGTACCGCAAGGAAGCGTTCTTGGACCACTTTTTATATAAAGAGATGGGATTATCCTGGGCGATGACACCGCTACCCCACCAATAGGTAGCATCATCGAAAAAATGACTTCATTTCCAGTACAGCACTGACAACAAACTGCACTTATACAAGCAAATATTAAGGCCGGTGTGGACCTATGGGACAAAACTTTGGGTTTTTACTAAGATTGCCAGCTTGCAGTGCCAAAAAATGCTATGTTTTCTTGTTTTTGCGTTCTGGGGTTTTGAACTCTTGGTCAATCTCATTCCATGGTACCATTTGGGGATGAATGATTTTCTACATAAGATTTAGGATGACATGGAGACAAAAAAAAGTCCAGAATTTTCGAAAGACGTGACATGACAAGAGTGTGCTCCGTTTATGCTAGATTTGCCAAGTGCTAGAGGCGACAGAGCAATCGACCACTGTCAAGTCCTGTTCGCACACCTTTCTTCCTCCTATAGTTCGATGTCGGCACTCTAGTCCAATGATGACTTGACTGAAGACATAGGTAATAGAAAGTTCTGTGGGCTGTGATCCATGTTCCTTTAATGAGGGAGTTTCACTGTAGGTAAGTTCTTATTTCTGCTTAAACTTCCTCTAAAACCAGTCAAAGCTGGCAACTAGAGCCTATTAATGTTGGTCTTAGCCAGTTTACTAAAATTTCGAACTAAGTGGATGCGGGTTGGCACGTAAAAAGATGGTAGAGTATGCTCTCATCCTCTTCTTCGTCCATACGGTTTGTACAGCGAGAAGGACCAGCCTTGAAGCATGCCTACCAATGCACTGTCCTATACTAGCTTTTGCTATGAACGTCCTTTTCTGTTTAATCAAACAGTTAGAGCATTTCTGATCCAGCTTGCCCCAGATCTGTCTGGAGATGAACTCGTTAAAACCCAGGCTTAAGAGAGACTTACTATAAGGTTGCTCCTGTTTCGTAACCTCTTCCAGTTAGAACTTCCCTGTTCAATCGGGTTGGAACGCCACTATCAAATAAAACAACGAAGGACAGTCAAAATCGGCCTAAAGAACCCAGTTTACGCTCAGCTTAGGTCAGATCACTAGTTTGGGGAGACTTGTGTGGCAAAGTGTGGCATTAAATCTCACGATTTAGACTCCGAATCGGGAATTGATGCTGTCCGAGAAGAATCGCTTTTGACTCAACAAGCGTTCATAGAGGCATGGCATAGAAAAACCTTCTAAGAGACCTCAAGTCGAACTACCAACATCTTTCTTAAACAAAACATCCTCTTCAACTGCTTTCCAAACGTGAAAGCACAACAGTCAACATTTATTTAGTTCACTTTAAGGGAAAGAATATGTATTCATATCTAAACAGGACACATTATAATTATCCTGTCAGAGAATGTCCTCAAATGTCCTCTTTGCGCAAATTTAATCCACTTCTAAATATTTACAAGAGCCGAAGCCCCATTTCGAAACGAAGACAGACACGACTCCTCCTCACCTCAAGGATGCCAAAGGATCCACAAGCGAACCACACACAATAACAAGGATGGTGTTGAAGATGTCATTATTCTTTGTTTCAGCTTACTCACCACTAAAAAGAAATGCAATAACAACAAAACAGTTTACCGTATTGTTGCTTGATTAAATTTTTTCATCATCATCATCAACATCATCGTCCTCGTCGTCCTCGTCCTCGTCCTCTTCGTCGTCGTCGTCGTAGTCATCGTCTTCGTCCTCATCATCTCGACATAAGCGCTTGAGATAGAGAGTGGTGGGCATCCCTCCCACTCCCAGCTACCCACAGCAAGGACTATAGCCAGCCTTTGAGCACACAGCACACCCTAAACACATACATTTAGTTTAATATGTGGAGAATTTATGTAAATTAATGTTTGTTTAAGGATTTTTTTTTTGCGCTGCTGTTGCCGTAACAGGAGCTTTTATTTTTTTGCAATTTTTAAAATGACTCTCCGGTTCCACTATCCCGAATCATCCCACCTCCAAGCAGCCACCCAGCCAGCCACATCCTGCCGCAAACACATACTGAAACACACTTGGGTACACAACGCAGGGAGTAAATCATCTAAAGAAAGTGACGTTACAAGTTCATATTGGACGATGACGACGACGACGACGACAACGCATGGGGGTTGTACTGGGTGGTAACAGAACAAAAAAAAAAAAACCGAAAAAATCATCCTGAACCTCTGAGGCTGGATCTGGATCTATGGCTTCGCCCACTTCAGATAAACGACTGACGCTTGAAACAAAGGAAATGAAGGAAAAACACTTCTCCGCAGGTTTTTCCTTATTTATTTTTTTTTTTCACTTCCACTTCCACTGGATGGTACTTGTATCCTTTTGAGTTCAGGAGGTAAAGCACCTCCCCCTGCCCCACACAGCCTTCCCACTGGCAGCAGTAATAATATCCTTAAATAAATATTTTTCGTACGTCCCGCACCCGATTGCGAAAAATATTGCTAATGCATGCAAATTAAATGTGGCTTCTACCGCGCGACGACGTGGCTTAGTCACCTTGTTGCGTTCGCCGAGGGCTAAAACACACACACATACCCATACACACCATCGTATGGTGCAACCTATACAATAGCAGTAATTTTCTTCTAGGCGCAGGCAATGCAACAAGTCCACCTCATTTGTTGGTGAGGTGTAATAAATTTCGTCCTGGCCATATTCCATCAAGGAACCCGTAAACATTACGAGTAGAGACCCCCACCCGGCGCACAATTTATTTCGTCAAATTGAATAGTTTATGTCGCTGGCCCTGGATGTCGTGTGTTATTGCCGTTTTCTTGGAAAATTGTGCTCCTTATGGCCACGAAATGGACGACAGACGATCCGCATTTGACATGAGCAGTACCAGTGTTCCGAGAGGCATTTTAAAAGGACGAGCTACCTGGCGGTGCAGTGTTTATGGGCAAACGGAAAAGAAACCGTTTGAAGGAAACCGCATTAACGGAGAATGTCCTTTTCAGTCATTACACTGTGCGATGCCGAATGCCATCCATCCATCCATTCATTCATCCAAAGAAAAGGGACCGGCCGGCCGAACGGAAGAGTTAGGGCACATTATCCTGAGGTCACTGCATTCGAAATGAGTGCTGTGCTGGAAGGACCTCGTCATCGTCGTTGTTGTCGGTCGTGTATGGGGGAATTGTATTTGGATTTGGATTTGGATTTGGATTCCTAAGACCGTTTCTAACTTTCCTGTGTGTCGTCCGGATTCGGATTCGGATTTGGATTCCCCTTCTCGGAGAATACATATACATATTTCCTTTCGCCCATTTCGAATGTGTTTGCGGAGTCAGATGAGATATATGAGCGTGGGTTTCTTTTTTATTGCCATTTCAATGGGAAAAGAAAGTGGGAGGCGGGCATAGGTGGAGATGGGCTCCGCGCTGGAGATGGATGTTTATTTTGGGTTTTATGCTGTCACAAGTTGAGAAAGAGAAACATTGCTGTTTGGGTACTTTTACTGGTGGATTCGGTGGGGAATTATGAGTTCCAAACCCAGCTGGAGATCCTTTTGGGGATATCTTTCATACAGTGGCTCTAATGGCAAATACACGTGGACAGTGCATTTAGAGACCAGCAGGAGGCTTCCATTGAAAGAAGTGCCTCAGAGGAAGGAAGTTTCTTTCATTTTTAAGACTTTTAACTTCGAAGGATATTACATTTCTCTGTCCTGGAATGCCAGCTAAAATAATTCATTTGAGGAGTTTTGAAACAAATCAAGTCAAGGTTAGACTTCAAGTGTTTCAGGAGAGGTATCCGGGAATTAATTTTTAAGGACAACGAGGTTAAAGGTGGGTCTCTGTACTCTGTCTAGTTTGACTACCCAGCAACTAATAAAACTAAGCTGAGTCTCCTCTTGTAAAGCGAACGATACTCATAACGAGGTGCGTTTCTAAGTGGAGGAGTTTTCTTAGAGTGGAGGCTGGTTTTCGCCTCCTACTACGTTCCTGCGGTTTCTAGAGAAACATGCGTTCCTGTCTTTCCTAGTTCTACGGGAACACTTGCTATATCGTCTAAATTTCATCCATGTACTCATGGTCATAGCCTTGCTCTGGCGTCCATAGGTGCCCTTGTTTCAACAAAACCCACAGACACCTAGCTACTTTAGATCCAGCTCACAGCACTGAAATCACGGTAGACTCCATCCAGAATGTCATTGGATCGTAGATTACCTCAAACTATGGCTCTCAAACTACCTAGCAATCAGGCACATCCGCAGAGATATTTATTTTTCTAGAATATCATCAACGCAGAAGCACTTCTAACCCAAGGTCCAACCATCTCGCACTTCTTCGGATCCCATCATCTTCTTCTTCTACAATCTTCTGTAGCCTAGTCGCCACCATCCAGTATTCAGGATCCAAGGTGTCTACATAGTAGGTATAGCGACGAAGCAGTTTGGCCACAATTGGATCTGAATCGGTCTAAGAATTTGATCTCTATGAACGGACAGCTTGCAACTAGCCACCTGGACTCTGCGATAGAGAGGAGAACGGAAGTTGTGACGTACTGGTAACGAAAGGATCAGAACTACCTTACTCAAGAGCTATTCTACCTCAAGTCCTATTTGGGGAATACTGATAGCATAGGTTCCTCATTCATGCATGTATCGCATTCGTTGAGGTTGAATGTTTTAGTTTTAACCTGGTCAAGTCTCATAGCCTCCGGGGGACGAGTTCAACCTTGGACTGAGGCCCTTAGTAAGTGAGACCGTACCGTATAAGAGACCGTATAAGAGTTGCTTACCCTACACCTTTTTGTTAATGTCTTTACTGCCTCAAGGTGTATGCTCTAAGCCAGATATTAAGGCGTTCAGCAAGAGTTCTAAGATTAATTTTATGTTGGCCTGCTTGGGCTCTGTGACTCAAGTGGTTACTTCACAGGAATAGGAAGAGAGAAGTTCGAGATTCGATTCCCAGAGAACACGCAAAAAGTTCTTAAATGCCCTCACATCTTGGGAGTGTCTGACAGACATCGGAGAGTATAGGTAATGAACTAAATTCAGAAACTGTTGTAGAAGCTATACCCTTGGTCTCATAGACTTGTTGCACCAAATATCTACAGAGTAACCCTCCGGTACCCATAAGTCCATTACCTTGACATCTTTCCAGCAACTTCAAACGCTAACGGTCGAGATCTTTGGAGCACTTCATGACTTACAGTCTAGAACTTTGGAACTCACCCTTAGCCTTTCGAAACTGATTCGTAGATTGTACTTATGTTATGGGTTGGGCTATATCCCCCCTATGTTCAGCCAGAGAAAGTTCAGACTCTCGACCTTAAGTTTTTGTATAGACAAGAGTTCATTAAAGCTCAATGCGCAACGTTTAGCTCAATGTCCGGGCTAGCAAAGTAAGAAGATCGTCAATGCATAGTATCTGCTTGTACGTGGTTCACTTGCGCGCCTAAGAATTTCTTGGCAACCAACTCTATGTATATAGCTCTAGCTACCATGAAGGCTAGACCCAATTTCACCCAAAAAACACCGATTACACCCCTCCAATCCATTTATTTCTCCAAAACGTTTGTAAGAGCATCCCTGACAAAAGTGAATGGATCAATGCTTCCTTTCCTGAGGACAGTTCAGTGCAGGTGGTGGGTTGTGGTGTTTCCTTCGACAAGCTCCGTTTCAGACGAAAACTATGGCAATCAAGGAGACCTCGTTTAACCTGAAATGTAATGCAACATCTTCCCTGACAGTAAGTCCCTAGAATTGTGGTCCTCCCTTTCAGAGACCACTGTGTATAGTCTATCTCTTCTTGAGATGACTTAACATATCAACGTTCAACACCTTTGCTGCGTGCAAGACCACAGAGACATCGCAGGAAACTGCAATTCTTCTAGTGTTTACGATGTTGCGTCTCTGAAGTATGATACACTACACTGGATACGACTACTCCTGTGTATGCCACACGCTACTTACTAAAGCTGGACGCTTTTAGAAAAACCATCTATAGATGGGAAATGTTTCTGTCTGGCCTAGGCTTGGTAGGCGATATGGTTCCACGTTCTTGGTTCTTTTACTAGAACCCGTCAGACATGCAAACAGGCCAAAAGACTAGACTTCGTTTGACATGACTTTTGCAAAAGTTTTAGGGATGAGAGGAGCCCAGCTCTGAATCAAAAACAGACTTCCCTATAACTAAGTGCCCTAGGACCGAACTCATACCATCATATGCATTGCTGGACAAACGGCTGAGAGAGTAGAGAGTTGCCAATACCTTAGGAGTATAGTCTCAACTCATGGAGGAACCGAACTGGATATAGCCAGCCGAATAGGCAAAGCAAAATCTGCTTTTGGGATGCTATCCACAGTTTGGCGTAGTAATGCGATTAGCTTCCATCCAACGTTGAATCCGTGCTGCTATATGGATGTGGTACCTGGACGGTGATTGCCACTATCACGAGGAAGCTGCAAATGTTCGTCAATAGGTGCCTACGACATATCTTTAGGATTTTCTGGTCAAACCGTGTCTCTAATGGACCATGAACCTATAAACAAAACCATACGACGACGAAAGTGGTAGTGGATTGGACACACTCACCGAAAGGGTGACAGCTAACCACGCGATGCAATGGAAGCGGCTTACTCAGGATGGCAGGATATGCGGCGGTCCTAGGAGTACGTAGGGAAGAACAGTTGGGAAAGGAGCACGGCAACTGGGAAAGAGTTAGGGAGAGTTGAGGCACATTTTCAGAAATCGCATACCGGGGGTGCAGGACATAAGTAAGAAGTATCTGGTTTCACGACCTGCCTTTGGTTTAATCACTCCAAGGCAACCAGTATGGCGTTCCATATCACTTGTTGTCTTGGTGTCTCTGCAGAGAGCCACAGGTCTTCCTATTTTATTGCAGATTGACTCCACTGACATCTGGGATCACCTAGAAACCGATAAGCTCTTCACGTACAAATACCTCAATTAATGACGAACCAGCAGTGAAGAGATAAATTTGATGGCGCCCCCATTGCTCCAAGCGATTATATAGGTAAGTACGAATGGGAAGCAATAAAACCTCAAATATTACAGCGTAATGGATATTCAGTTAATGAAAATGCAAAGTCATGAAGCGAACTACTACTCACTTCGCAAATTTAGTTGTTAGCGTTACAATGCCAGCTTGAGGTTGTGTTCATACGAAAACAATGAAAAAACGAAAAAAAAAAAAAACTCGAATCACGCTAGATAAAGTGCCAAACAACAATTACTATCTACAGTTGGCCATATATACCTGTGCATAGGTATTTTTCCATGTTTTCGGAGCCTTCTTCCGTCACCTGGCCATGCTTCCCATTGCGTGCCATCCGCAGCCATTTGGAGTTTCCGCATGGGCGCTCATCTGAAAAATTTTCCTTTTTAGCTTTTTTAATTTCTAGTTGTAGTCGTCGTCCACAGTCTCAGTCTGAGTCTTCTCAGTCCCGGCTCCACTCTCTGTGATTAGGGGGGTCGTTATATTTATTTATTTATTTATCTTTTTTTTTTTTTTTTGTTTTATTATACTCGTGGGAGTAGTAGAGTACAAGTGGCACAGGTACTTGCACTCGGACCACCAAAGTTTTGATTCAGCGACCGACCTTAGGAGTCATAAAAACGTGTGAGCTTGAGGCTTTGAGGGCATAGAGGTGTAAAGATGTAAAGGTGTCCATAGAACACATTACCCTTCCACGGACCGTGGTGGAATGACCCGAACTCACACGAAGTTTGTAGCCATGAGCCAATGGTGCTCCGTGGCTATGCAAATCGGGAGTACGCATGATTCGTTACCATTGAAATTCCTCGTACCGAGCACAGTGACACCTATTGGCATAGACCGAGGGGTGTGCGTGTGTGTCCCCAGGAAAAGCTCCATTTTCCTTGGTTTTTTGGGGTTGAATTGTGTTGGGATACACTGACACTGGAGGGATGGATGTTGCAAGCACTTTGTGGAGGAGCGTTTCCCAGGTTGTGCTGCCTGAAGCGGAAGACTGACGACGACGGCAACGACGACGATGGTGCATGCCTACCGAAAGAGATCTCTTTGTTGTTGTTGTAGTTTTCCTTGTTTTTTTTTTCTGTTTCGGTTTTAATGGTGGAAAGATCGCGTTTCTGTCAAATCACGATATGATATATAGTGGGAGAGGTAGACAGGAGCCATGATGGATTTCACATGTCGCTGATTTTTCGTCGAGATACACATGCTACATGCACCCCTTCTGTTGAGTTACTGATTTATACGTATGGCTACGTGAGAGTGATTTGGTTTGTGAACCGTTTGCTGGTTGTTTCAGTGCGGATTAGGTGGAGGAAGAGATTAGGAATCCATTTTTAATGATGGGACATGATCTTTTATTGTTTGATTGTCTACAATTTGAAAGGTGCTCGTCGCAGAGCATAGATGTCGTTGTGAGCTTTTGACATGAAAGTGACATTTGATAGGAATATCTTTTTTTTTCATTATTAGATTGTGACGTTGAACAAACAGAAAGCCTTGGAAAAGCCTAGGAAACCAGCAACTGGTTGTCGAAAAACCTTGACTTGGCGCAGAGCCAAAAAATGAGTCTCGAAGCATTGAGGTTACTGAGAAGTAGGCTGGAGTATTGGAGGGATTTTTAAATAAGTCGTCTTCTAGAAGGCTTTTGCCACCTTCTGACAGTGAGAAACGATTAGCTTGAGAGTTTGGTTTTTGGTAAAATTTTTCTTCTCGGATTTTTACGGTGATTTGTGAAATTTTTGGAAGAACCTATCCAGGTCGAGAAAAGGCTATAAGTTCGAATGTCGTTGCACAGTCCTATAACCACAGTTTGGGATCCTCATCTCACTGATTTTATCGAAAGACCTTGCTGCCTAGGATATCTGCTTCTCGGGACAAGAAAGAAGAGTACGAGAAGGTCCTACTCCAGGAACAATGTTTGGAAGTTTTACCAAAAGTTGAAAGGAACAGAGGTCTGTAGAGATGAACAAGGAACCTCGTAGTTGAGTTATGAAGAAACCAAACCACCTCTGCAGACTGTCAAACAATGACAATGTAAACCAAAATTTGCCTCCAACCGACCAGGATAGCAATATCAAACCTTATGTCCAGTAAAGCTGACGGATCGAGAAGACTATCGCTCGAACTATTAAATGCAGGCGAGGATGAATTGCTGGAGAGCACCATACCATCTCGTTTCCAAGATCTGGTTGGAACCTGGTTTGGCTGACGTACAAGAAAGGAGATCTTCTAAACTCCTCTAAGGCCATTAGTTTCCTTAACATTTAAGACCGCACTTGACTGTCCAACTCGTCAGATTGTGCAGCACACGCTGCTCCTTAAAGGGCGGAAGCAATCTCTTCGGAACTTTTTTGGTCAAAAATGATTCTGACAAGGACATCCTACTTGTACGCAACTCACAAACCCGCACCAGAGGCAGAATTTTCCAAAACTGTGCAATTATATGGACTGGGCTATGCCGATAGGATGGGAAGCCCTGTATCCTGCTGTCAATAGAGCATTTGTAAACATTGGAACAGAAGCGGCTAACATGGCTTTAGTTGGTTGCCAGGATTTGAATAACAGTTAACAGCGAACTCTACGAGCTGTACAATTACATCAACTTGATCAGAAAAGTACGATTCGGTCGTCTAAGAAGAGTGGATGGGCATAAAAGCCTTCGAATCGAGCGACAATACAGTAGAGGAGGACCTCACCTTAGGTAGCAGGCACAAGTGAAACGATACCAGGAAGCAGTTAACCAATGACGGCGCTAACTGAAGAGGCTTGTTGGTTGAGACTTAGATGCAATTTATCATCAGTCAGTGGTACACTTCACAATCAAACTCCTGCTCTTTAGCTTGGCGACTTAGATAGCTTGATAGTATCTGACACGCACGAGGGAGCAATATGTCTTGAGAGCAGTTCCATAAGATTTGTTCAGATGGAGCATAGGGTTTGCATGGTGATTTCCATGAGTTTCTGTCACGATCGGACTGATTCTCTTCTTCTCTTCATGTTCTAGGATGATCTGTGCAATGAACCGTAATATATGTTAACCTGAAGGTTAGGTCGAATGATGACTAGAGAGGAACAGCGCAAGTTCAGGAACTCCATCAATTCCAAGGACTTATAAGTCCAAAAGAGGAAGGTCAAACTACAATTCCATGTAAGAACAAGCTTCTAATATGCCTCCTCACCGGTAACGGATATCAGATCGTTGACCTCCCCGACTGTCATGTCCTAAATCAGGCTACCAATACGATTATTTCCAGAGTTCTCTTAAAAAATGCGCCTCTTACGTGTTCTAGGGCTCCATCACAGAATATTTCTCTAGGTGGCTCGGTTTTCTAAGATCTCTCTTGGACTGATCACCCTTCTTCTGTCAAATTTCGTCTTAAGTTCGATTTTTTCTCAACATTTGTCCATTTAACCTACCATCAGTGGGTTATCCTAATATCTATGCAACCCTCTCGAATAGTAAGTCTTGATTACGGATATGTAGGCCCTATGTTAGGAAGATGCATGAGCTGTTGATGCATCCTTAAACCCCTCACCATGGGTTCCACATCTCTCCTTGAAAACTATGAATACAAGCTCTGACTCGGTTGATCTTATGTCAGACCTAAACGAGGCACAACTGCTCCGTGATCTTAGCGAATCCCACAACCTCCATCCGATGGCAGATAATTAGTTAGATTCCCTGCACCTATTCTGTGCGATGTCCCCAATTGAAATGATCTTTCACCATCCGTCTGAGACAATAGTCAGCCATTAGGTAACGTTGTTGGCACACAAAACAAAAACAAAAAAATGATTTATAGCGCGCGACACAAATTGCACCAAGCAGGCAATCTCGCCCACTCCGACTCGCACAGACTCTCTCTCTCTCTGGAGTCTATCTTGGTCGTTACATGATCCCATCTGAATCTGGAGAAACCAAATCCGAGTATCTGCAGACTCGATGAATTATTTATGTTCCCTTCGACCGTTTAACTGGAAATTTATGGAGATCTCGCGAAAATTCAAATTGACACCAAGCGAAGCTTAAACGTGCGTCAAACTCCTCAAGGCCGGTTGGCATTTGATAAGTTGATAAGCCTACGCGTTTGGATTCTGCTGACTGATTCCATCTCGCACTGGAACTTCGTGCTGAAAGTATGTATCTGCGCGCTTATCTACGAACGGAATAATAGAATGATATCTACTCCACGGCGAGGCCAGTGCCAGTGTCAGTGTCAGTGGCTGGGCGATCAATCAACATAATGCTGTCATGCATGTAGAACAACAAAAATGTTGCACACATAATTTAGGGAAAATGACCATTCCCTGGACGACGAGGAGGAGGAGATAAGAATCTCTGAACAGTCCATACATGGCATGGCCGTCTCCACATACGCGAGTGCACTGTCCGAGCCCGCAATTTCCGTACACGTATGGGGCGCGTATCAAAGGAGTACCTATGCCTAACCCACCAAGAATGGCTGCTGGTGCAGCGGTGCAGCGGCGATGTGGAAACGAACGAAAATCATGAACTGTGAAAGGTTTTCCAGAATTTATACGGTCATTTTTCTCCAGGTGACCATATCATTGGCAAGCGGAACAAGTTGCCTAGCATGGCGGCACTACCTACCTACCTACGTGCGGTGCAGTGCATTCTCTCGCTCGCTAAACTGATCGGCAGGATCATCCAGCGGAACTGGTTAATGTATGTGTCGGTCGGTCGGTTGGTCGCTTTCGTCTGCCTGCTGTGTGTATCCTTGATGTGTTGTAAAAGGACACGAAGTGTTGGTGGAAAATTAAATTTATTGTGATCCTGAAACGCGATAGTTGCGATCATGATGGTATCGCGGATCTTTGATGCAATTAGGTGAAGTGCTCGGTGCACGGTGATACTCGTACACGAATGGTTGTGAGCAATTGCAGTCATGTCGTGTGAATGATCCTGCTCCTGCTCCTGCTGTTTGAAGGGCATTCACCTGCTGATGGTGTTAAGTTAAAATTAAGAATTGAAAGGAAATAAAAGAATATTTTATTGGAGGTTGCCGACGAGTGTAAGAGAAAGGCTGACAGAAACTAGCCCACCATGTCCTAATGGGGCAGTTATGGCAGTTTACTCTTGAAGAACCAGGCTCAATTTATAACCAAGTTAAGAAGAACACACAAGAAGAAGTGTTACTGAAACAGAAAGCAGGACAGATGCACTATCTTCCAAAGCACGCTCAACTGCAAAAGAGAAAATTTACCTCACTTTGTCGAGGAAACTTTTAGAGGACTTCGGCTGCAGGGCTTAACCTACAAGTGTCTTCAGATAGCGCGGTATTTGGCTAGTTGACTCCAGTTGGCCTACACTTGTGCGCACCACCTAAGGCGAGATCTTCTTCTTCTGCCAAACGAAGACTCGTCCTACTGTAGAGCTGTAGTCCATTCGATGTACATGTCTCAGTCATCTTAGACGACTAATCGAAGATCATTCAGAGAATTTCGACCTCAAAACAACCAAGGATACCCTGATCTGCCATCGTGAACGTCCATGGTCCTATATCATAGAGCAGGACTGAGTCCTGACCTTTCTTTGAAAACGCTTTACCAAGAACCTGCGATTTGCAAGAGACACGCTTCGATTAACTTTTTGCTGTCGAAACTCAAGGCAAAGCCGAGGTAGACAAAGTCCCAAACTACCTCCAAGTTATGGCTCTCTACTGTCCCTTCTTGCTGCCCTCATTCACAGCCCTCATTCACAGCTAAACCTATTTGCAGACCATCCTGCATAGTCTGACGGGTTTGACAGGGATGCCAAAATAAGACATGACTCTGTACAGCTCGTCTCGACGTGGGCTTCTTTATCTCATCTTGAAGCAGTGGTGATGCTTAGTACGGCCCACAGGGCGATTACAGTAATCCCACCCATTCTGAAAGGTCTCCGGATGAGGGTCCTCCTTACGGAGAAGTAATCTGATTCCAATGGCGGTGTGAGTGCATAGCAAACCTTGCCCAAGGATGCAAGTCTGTGGGTTAAATCAGTCTTTAACGAGCTCCTTCAAGGGCTTTGTAATAGTGCCTTATCCTAGTAAAACTGGCCTCCTTGGCCAATGATTGTATGATGACTGTAAAGCTGTGGAACTAGTTTCCATTATTGTCACGATCCGTCTTGGACCTACAATCCCCTTTCACCTGTCGTGAAAGAATGCCAATGAATTGGCCAAGGCTGGTTCAACTTTTGACTCATTTTTCACGATACTTATTCACATTCCACTGGGATCTAAGCAGAGTTATCTATTCTTAAAAATTATGAGTTCTAGACCACATATGGGTCAGCGGGTCATCTCTGAGGCTATACGGTCTACACTCAACCAAACTATCAAGAGCTAGAGACCATCTTAACAAAAATTTAAAGAACATTCTGCAGTAAGACTGTGCATTCTGAAACTCTCCATGACTAGCTTTGTAAATGATGGCTCTGGCCAAAATCAGGCAACGCACACTTCGTTTATAACCCTAAAAGCTCAAATCCGGAGACTGGACATACAAGTCCCACCAAACAACTACCCTGGACATACAAGTCCCACCAAACAAGACCTTAGTCACGTAGAGCTATGGCATCGAAAACTGCCCCAAATCTGCTGATTCGCTCTTAGGCAAGTCAATCTGATTAGACTCCTAGATAGACGTAGAGCCAGGAGGAAGTCTCCGCATGCCGACTTGCCACCGCATAGTTTTGAAAACGCCCACTCTCGTCTCGGTTTCCATACAATACCAACGGTTTTGAGGAGCCTTGTTTTGGGATCTAAGGTACAAAGATCAGGAGAGGTGTCATGATACTTTAATGTGTCATGAAATATCTGATGAGATCTTTTGTGATATTTTGAAATTTCTTAGAACCCCGAACATGAAATCTTTTTGGCCTCGTCTGTCCTTTTTTTAGGAATCTTCCCGCGCATTTGCCTCACCCCGACTCCAGCATGACATCAAACTCTCATGCAATACAGAATGCAACCTCGATTTCCCACCCATCAAAGTCAGCCTGGTCGAAAGCCTATTTATAGACCCATCACCTCCCATCAAAGTGTCAACCCATCCACCGTTTTCCCAGTCCCAACATTCTATCTGCAATCTCATTCGAGGAAATGCTACCTGCTTGTACGAAAAACGTTAGCAATTCATGCGGCATAGGCCGTAATTATTGCGCGTTATGCTATGCAAAACATAAAGTCTCACCTCTCTCTCTCTCTGGTTCGCTCTCTGTGAGCGTCTGTAGTCTGTAGTCTGTACATCAGAATGTTAGATAATAGCACTCGTGACCGTGTGCCCCTCCTAAAACCGGCAGCACTGTCTGACAAATTAGCAAGTCCATCTGTGCAGACCAATTGGCCATATAACAACAACCACTACGGCTCTGGTCGAAAAGCGCACGTTAAATGGTCAATTTATTAACGCGTTGCACATTATCAGCTGATCGCGGTTCGGCTTCAAAGCGACGACGGACCGGCCGGGCCTGGGCAAATTATATTCGCGCGTCTGGAATTACACTTGCAAATTCGACGTCCCGACCAGTACAGACAACACTGGTTTCTCTCTCGCTCTCTGTTGGATCAGAGTACAAGTACGGGTACAACTCACGTGCAATTAATGACCTACAAGATTACCAAGAAGCGCAGCAGTATGCATCTACAAATTACACGTATCCTAGACCAGGAGGACGCCTCACGTCAGAATTCCTTTCGCTCTCTCTGTCTTGTGCGCGAGCGCAAAGCAGGTGTGTCTTGGTTCTGTGGTTCTTCCATGGAATTCATTCTTCTGCGATCGTCGCTGCCGCCACCGTCACCGCCTCTCCCCAGGTGCCAATGTTATGTTTGAATTATCATTTCCATGTAATTATCATGCTACGCGGGCGCTGATCATCGCTCCTAGGTAGGTGGTGTTGCTGTGTCGCTAGTTGCTGGTTGCTAGTTGCTGGTGTAAACAACTCTGTTTGGCCATTGTCCATGGGGCGATTGAGAATTCCAATGAAACCCACCACCTCCGTCCGAATCAGGAAGTGTGGCACAATTCCAAAAATATACCAAACTAACGATAGTAAAAGTATCTTTTCCATTTCCAAGTGTCATTGGTCGGGATGTAAACAGCACCATGCCGCCGCGCGCCCAAAAACTTCCAAGACGCGGCGCATTATAATGTTAATTACATGCAAAGTGATTATTACCCGGCACCAGGGGCCGCACTCGTATGTCAGCCTCTAATAAATAAAACATGGAGTTTTGCACTCATTGTTGGGGCCATCATCGGCGCTGGAAACGAGTTTCAAAGTTCATTCATGGATTCATGGTACGGGCCAGACAGACAGCGGAGTCACACAGCCCGTAATGCGGCTAATCAATTCTGTTCGCGTTGGTCCTGCCGCTCTGCTCTGTGGCGGCTACTACCAAACCAGCATTGGGCTTTTAACTTTGTTATGAAATTATAATTTCATTTACATTTATTAAAAGCGGCATTTGAATGGTGTCGCACTGGTGTCCCATTTGGGTCAGGGCCATCGATTAATGGATTTGTGGTGTGCATGAGTGTGTCTGGGCGAGAGTGCGAATGCCTGCCTCTAGGCCGATGGATTGAACTAGGTCGGGAGTTATGCCCCTCTGATTGATTAGGATGTGTACATATGTATGGATGATGTATGGAGATGGCCTTCGGGAGACATGCAGATGGGAGTGAATCTTCGTTGGTGGTGCGGTTGCCTCATCTCGAAGTCTGTGGAGGCACGACTATGGAATGCCCAATTCGAGGAGTCGGAAAATATAATTTTCACGTTCGGACACACCATTTTTTCACGGTCTGACATCTCGTGAAACATCTGACAAACTTGCGGGAGGACAATCGGCCTAAGAAGGCTTTTCAGAAATAATACTGTCTCGCAGATTTGGCCAAGACTTGTTAAATTGGGAACACGATCTGTTTTGAGAGGATAAGACTCGATTCTTGTATGAGCCTGTAGCGTCCTCGGTAGATGGTCCCCAGATGAATGTCTGCTGAATGTGCAGAATGTCTTTGGTCTTCAGTGTTCATAGCAACCTTGAAGTACAAAATGACGAAGCCTTTGAATGTGGCTTTCGACTGAGGGTTCAAACAAGTCGGTTCTGTTTCATATTTTTTCCAAGATCTCCATGATATTCAAGACCACGTAGAGACAGGTATGTTATCCAGAGCTATAGTCCTTCCTGGTCGACCAACATATCTTCTTCTTTTGAAGGAAGCTTATGTAAGGACCTTAAACTAACTGTTGGACTAAACTGCGCTTCAGGTGCCCCAAACCGAGGCATATAATGGAACCGTTGACATCCGAATTAGGCTCGCAGTTGGAGTCAACCTCTTCTACGTCTACGTACCTACCAAAGACTAGATATGATTCTAAAAAATCAATTCTCTAGTAACAACACCTGTTCTATGTAAGCGGAACTCGAGTTGTGAGCGGTAGATTATGACCCCTATCTCCTGGCCATTTTGTGCGCTAATTAGCCTGATATTCCGGTAGACATTGTGTATTGACCTGAAGTGCTGTACAGTTCATGGCGTGCATCAGGTATCTAGAAACTTTGCATTTGGTTGCGTTAGCGGAGGCACTTAGCCTCAGACGTCAGAACTGAAATAGTCACTTCCTTTATGAAAAAAAGGTCCTAAATCGTGTAAAATATTGGCCTGCAACAGGAAAGACTTCCTCCCGAGTTTATTGCTTTCTATTTTCTAGAGCATGCCTCCTGCCATCAGGATTTGCTTTGTCGTCTGAAAAATGCTGGCTTAAGGACTGTCGGCGGAGAAAGGACTGTAGTCGTCTTATCTGAACTTTTTAGACTGCATACTCGATCAGTTCGTAGAGCTCGCAATTCTTGATCTTTTCTGCGAAGACGACGAAAATTTTTTTGTTTGAAAGCACTCAACTCTCCGACTGTCAGGATAAGGTAGACACTTCGTCTTCTGAGTATACCTAGAGTCCATTTGTTTTCCTAAACTAAGCCTTGAAGTAAATGGCTTCCTTAACTAGTGGACTGATGATACTTTTCTTGGTGTTACCAGGTAGTCTCTCAAACGACACAATGTGAGCGATGACCCATGACATTCCTTCCACAAATCCTGTGGATGTTTAGAGAAGTCTGAAAGTGTTTTCTCCAGAGTTGCGTAAGACAGGATAATCAGATGAGGATGAGATGCTGAGTCTCGATTTGAAATTGATTAGCCTTTTCCCAGAAGCCAAACTAGTCAGTGCCGAACAGTGTGTGTTTTAAAGGCTTCAAACGTTTATACAGTATGTCCCATAGATTCAAATAAACACAGGGATAGCCCTGTGAAGCAATGTTTCGAAGGACTGTATGCCGCAAACCCTGTAGCTTCTTGCGATCCTTGCAGGTATTGCTGAATGCTGGACAACACTCCTACGATCATTTTGTATAAGTAAAGCTATTTTCTGACGATTGTCATACATATCTACCAATATAGTCTGGTCTGGAAATTTTGTCCCGATTATCTGACAATCGTGTCAATTTTTGTGTGACAAGTTTGTAGTTAGCAATCCCCAGACCAGCCATCTGGCAATAAATTATCAGCAAATGAGACAAAATCTGACAATCATGTGAACTAACGCTTTAACGCTTCAAATTAATTTGTAATTGTCATTTGGATTTGACATTTGTAGACTTGACAATGTCTGTAGATCTGGCAATCGACTGAACATAGCTGAATGCAGTTCATCCACTCGTCCTTCGGCCCAGAATGGTAGTAATTCTTCCGACAGGGGGCAGTGTTTTGAGGACCGTCAGTTAAGACTTTTACATTCAAAAACCCATTAATCCGATTTGAATGGAATATTGAATGTGAAGAAAACTTCTGTCGGACATGTAGCCACTCCATCAAGAGTTGAGAAGGAAATGAAAATCGCCTTTAAGCATACCTACCAGGGATGTCACATCTGACATAAAATGTTTAAAATGTCAAAAATTAAAAAAATCGTATACAGCGATTGCATGAGTCTTGTTAAACGAGACCTGGGAGTGGTAAATCATGTACAAACTATGAAATTCTTGAAATTGATTATTTCTTGATCTCAGCTTTCTGTCTTTTGTTTTTCCTCCTTTATCCAGTCCCTATTGAGCAGCTCTTGATTAGAATTCAAAGATGGCTCCATGAACTCCATAGTTCTACTGTCAAAGTCATCTACAGAACCAAGCAAATGTGCCCATTTGTGCTGTCTTGATGACGTCTATTCCAACCTTTCGTTAAGTATGATAGCACCAGATTCCGGATGGGCTTCTGGTTGTTTCGAGACTTTTCAGATCATAGACCAAATTTTCATTCATGGACATGCGTGTACATTTACATCGGATGTGCAGTGGGTTGTCAGTAGGAAAGTTATAGCACTAACTACATCTCAAAAGTCGGTAAAACTATGTACCTGTTTACAATATTCATATCGTCTTCAGAACTCATTATGTAAAAATGCAGGGGTGTCCCAACCAGATGAAACATTGACCAAATCTTAGCAAGAACAGACAGATGCATATGGGGTCAAGATAAACATTTTGTCTACTTAGACACAAAAAGCTCGCACTTACAGCGAAACAAATCGAGGAACCATTTGACAAAATCTCAAGAATCATTCAACAAATACTGCATGTACGGATGACAGGCGATAATGACATTGCTAACCATCAACAGAACGCATAGAACTATGCGACTAAAATAGTTATTTTCTAGTTTTCCTACAAACTCACAGGATTACTGGATAACATTAATCGAATTAACCATAAATTCTAGAAAACACTTCTGACATTTACTTTGACAGGAGTTTGGTTTAACATTTTGCAGCGAGACATTAGTTTGCCAAACATCTGTGTATATTCGCTTTGAAGGCGAAATTCTGTAACCTTTCCTAAAACAAATACAAATTTGAATTCTTACACCCATTTGACATCGCGTCAAATGTCAGATTCTTTTCTGTTTCTTTTAAAAAAATAACTTCAAACCTACCTCCTTTCTGAGCAATTACATATTTCTACGAAGGCATTTGTAGATAATGAATGTCATAAAATGCTTTTGAACACCCGTGTCGAAACGTCATTCTCTTTGACAGGTGCACACGTTGACTTTTACTATCCTACACCCTTCGTTAAGTTGACTTTCCTTTCATTACGATTCACCGATAGAACGCGCAATGAAGCAAAAACACCCATGTTTCAGCGGGAAATACCCAACTCACAGTGGGATACCACATAAAGTGACCTAAAACTCCTCCATTCTTAGGAGGCTCAGATACCTTTCAAATTACACAACAACTTGTCTGATTAATTTATTAAAAAATTCACTTCAAATTGAAATATCCTTGGAATGCAATCCGACTCCATTTATCATAAAAATGCTTGCAATTAAAAGAAAAATCTGTCTTTACCCACTTCTCCGCTATAATTCTGGCCCCCAAAAGGAACGCACAGTGGCTGACGCGCCGCATCGTACATCCATTGGAGACGACCACGGCAACGACGACAGGTATCATCGCATTGTCACTTCACCAACGCAGCCGTCCAACCGAGAGTATTCTGTGACAGTGCGAGCAAGAGCAAGAGCAACATCATCACTGACACTCTTCCAGAGAGTGTCACTCTCTGAGTTCCACCCTCTCAGTAGAAATGCCCACGTAGTGGTGACCACAAGGGCGTGGCCAATTTCCATTTCACCACTACACCCGCATATGGACAAAGCACTTGACTGGAATAAGCGAGACAACACATAGCGCACTCGAGTCGAGTCGGTCGAAAGAAATGATGGAACGGTTTGTGGGTTGCGTGTGTGTGGAGTGTGGTGCGGGTGTCGTGTAAGCTTGGGGCGGTTCCTATGCGCAGAATCAAGTGCTGTTGGCCGATGACAGAGCGAGACAACCGAAACAAAATGGCTTCTGTCATCGCAAGCAACCAACAGATGGCACTAGTTGTGCTGACTCAGACAGAATGGCCCAACGTTATGGACGGTTGTTCATTTCGTATTCAGTTCCCATCCAGTTCATTTCTCGCCCTTGGAGCGTGGTTCTCTCTCCTGAGGATGTATCGGGGTCTGAAATTAGGTTAACCGATCAATAATTCGGGATGGATGTCTCCCTATACATGTGTGCCACTCTGTGTGTGAGTGTGTGTGTGTGTGTTAGTTTGAGAATGCATTTGCATGCAAGAAATGTCAGTTTGGGCGGGCGCACGCAATTGTCTCGGTTTTGGTTTGTGCTTTTTGTCAACACAACACGATACACGCAACGCAACGCAACGCTCGAGCAACAAATAGCACTGTCCTGACTTTTGACACTTTGACAGTTCATGTGACAGTTTGAAGTTAAAAATTTGGCAATAGCTCTCTGCGCCATTTCGCGACATTGTTTACATTTCGCAGGGAGCGTGTGAACTTACGCGTCGTCGTTGGATTGAATTATGCTAATTTTATTACGCAAACTCTTGGCTTGTAGACGACCAAATCGAGCTCTCTTCCCATTAACGTCATCCTTTTGTTTGCGCGCACACATTTGGCCCTTTTTATTGGAAAACACTATAAAGCGGTGGTTGGCGCTCGCTATTCGCCGCATAAACGGCATAAATCGCTTCGCGAAACGCTTATCAAATTCACTCTCCTTTCCTTGTTTTCTTCCATTTTTTTCGATTTTAATAGCTCTCCCCAGTCTCGCTCTCCGTCTGTGTCTTTGGCTGAGATTTATGACGGCCCGTAAAAAAAATTATCATCGCATGTTATTGTGTGTGCAGGCTTCGACCCCAACCCCAACCCCAATCCCATTGACATTCATTAAGAAATAGTCGCGCGGCGCGCAAGGATACCTTGGATAGGTATCTAGGATTGGGAAAAAGTTTAGCCTAATCGTCGAACAAATCATTTTGGTGGCGTGGCATGAATTGGCGGACTTTGCTTTTGATTGCTGCCATAGGAACGCGCGGGGTCATTAAATCACTAGTTTCACATTCTTCGCTCACATTCGCTTGTGTACATTCGGAAGGATTCAGCTGCGGAATGTCCTTTAGCCAGGGAAGCAATAAAAATCCGAGAAACCCCCGTCCAAACAGGATATTCAAATTTGCCTAGGAAGTTCGTTAGGAAAAGAAATATAAATAAATAAAAACATGAATTGGTCGTCGTAGTCGTTGTAGTCATAGTCGTCGCAGGATCTGGTTAAGAAGGGCGGCACATGCAAGGAGCAAGCAACAAGGCAAGTGGGTCGGAATCGAAAAAGGCCACATGCCGATGGAACACACTTTTTTCCGATTTTCGGCACGCAATTCAATGGCATTTCAGATAACGCGATGGGGATATTGGAACGAGGCGAAGGATATCCTTTCACCACCCCTCATACGCATTCATAAATTCTGTTACACCACCACGGAGAGAGGGACATGATGCGGAGGAGTGGGGCACGCTTTAACTCTTTTTTACGCTGAAAGTCGAACGAGGATAATAAAATAAAAAACAAAATATATGTACATATGTACAAGGATGTGTATTCCGTGGCACTGCTACTGTATAATGTGTACCAACCAACACACATAACCCAGTGATTTTGCATCAAAGGAATGCCTATTGTAGTTGAGGTTGTGGAGGGTGTGTGTGCGGATATACTCGTACCCATCCCTGTATCCTTTGGAATTCTGATCGAATATGAAATCAATTTTTGTTTTTGCATATAAAACGCTTGTACAGGATGGTGTGTGTGTGTGTGTGGTGTGCTATGCCCTCGAGGAACGTTAGATATGGTAGGACGTGGGTTTGCTTCTAAGGTTGCATTTCAACAGTTAAGAGTTCCACCCTCAGCCCCCCCAAACCGCTCTGCCGCCAGAGGATGTTACATCGAATGGAGAATTATTACATAGCGCTGTGATGCATGTGGTAGGGAAAGGATTTTATGGAATCCTCAACCCCACATGAAGGTCACGTTAAAGTGTAGCAAAAAAACGCGGAGGCGTAGGAATGTGTAACCGATGTAATCTGTTGTTTATGTAGGCACAGGCAGCCACTTGGTTCTAGGTGGCAATGAAGTCGATCCTGTGGCTGATGGGTGGAAGTTGGATTGGTTATGTTTTACGGAAGCCTGTACACCTTGGAGGAGAAACTAGATGAAAGCCTCTTGGAATGTTTGAGGTTTTGAGGTCTAATCAAGGCTGGATGCAATAATTCCGGAAGTATATCGATTCCACTAGGCCTGCTCTAGGTCTGCTTATCTATCGAAAACAGTTGCCCGCTGTTTAGCATTTGAGAAGCAACCTTGGTACCCCGGTCAGGATGCAATATCGCCACATATCTCATCTCCCTTGGCGTTGTGGGTCAAATGGGCGACACTTTACAAAAAACTTGACCAAGAAAACCCAAATCAAATAATTGAGACTCAGTTACCCGCTGTTTAGCATTTGAGAAGCAATGGGGAACAGCGAGGTCAAGGATGGAAAAAGTCACTTCATCCAGATTGGCCTTCAAGCGCTATGGTCTTACCACACAAATTGTGAAGAGCAGACTCATGTCAGATTGTGTTGGATGCCTGGTGTAGAGAGGGAACGAAAGTACTGACACTGTCCTGTGTAAGGCTTTATAGGCACTGATTCACTGGACAAAGTCTTCTTTCGTGGAAAGTTTCTCTTTTCTTGGTTTGGGAGCCGAAGCTGAGGGATCAAAACGACTTTTCCTTTGTCGGGCATCCGAGACTCATTAAAGTCATGAACTCGTCAGTTGGATGGTATTTTTCTGTAAAATGTATTAGAATCTCCAACAGGTCAAGGATTCGGGCGTGAACATCTAGTGTTTCCCAAACTTCGCGAGTTCTATATTTTTTTTCTGATATTTCACGCAATCGTCCTCCTCTCTTCTGCCAGTATCTCCATATGGGTTCTAGAGGCTTCACAATACCTACGCGCTACCATGTGGAGATTTCAGCAATAGGCTTCAGCTTGCCCATGCTCTTTCTCAGTTATCGTGCTTCCTTCTCTACTTTTCTGGGTCATGTACTTCTAGAACTGTATCGTATCCTGGCATCCTGAGTTATGGAGTCCAATTGCCTTGTGTGCTAAGCTACGGACTTGTCACCCTTTCATTGTATAATTGAACTTATTGGTTCATGGCCCATTCTCTGAGAAAGCTATTCCTTCGAGCCACAATTTGGCCAGAAAATCCTCACAGATAATGGTGTCAAACAAGCCTCGTTCATCGAAATGCTTGACAATAGACTAAAACGGGACGCAGTCTTTCAAATTTATTAGGATCATCCGTTCAGTCGGTCTGGAGTCTCGTGCTATTTTTTGTTGAAGAAAATCCTGCTGGCCAAGTGCAAGAAATCCAACAGAGTCTCAAGCCAGTCAACCCAATCAGAGTTTGGTCCAGGAAAGGCTCAAATTAGGACCCAAACTCAGAGAGTTTCTACATTTTGTAAGTGTCAACGCATAGAATAGGGCTTTAGGAACAAACAACCTGTCGTCTTTCTGAAAAGGGTAGCCTAATGTTGTTGACACTTCCCGAAGCCAGTCTTGTGCATGAGTACCTACTTTAAAGGAGATGCCTAGATAGTGTATCTGCATGATAAGTGAGCCCAAAAGGCCAGTGTAAGTTCTGAGGAAGATAGGCTTTCTCCTCGTACCTACTGTTCAGGACTTAGACTCACCATTAAGCATGAACCACAACCAGAAGTGCTGTAGACGATTCGTGGGCGATCCTTTTGGCAATTTTTGTATATGTTTCGTCGCACAACTGCTTATGAGGCTCTTTCGCAGTCAAAAGAACTTCATTTCAATATTTATGAACTCATGGAGGACATTCTATCAGACACTCCTACTGAGTGAGCCCACACATTATGTACCACAGACGAGTCCAACTTGCATTCAACAGCCCTTTTGCCAAACAGATACTATTTCACAGTGTGTGTGCCGTATTCAATGCCATTATAGCCGCCAGCCAGCCAGCCAGTATGCTCTCATTTGCAACGCATAATCGAAACAAATTGAAACAAAAACACAGATTAATTTAATATTTATTCAATGATCCGACACGCAAAGCTCGAACAAAATGGAAATTAATCTAGTCAGCCCCCCCCACCACCACCAGCGCCGCCGCCAAATGGCAGCAACCACTACCAGCATCACGTAGTACAAGTATATCTCGCACACGCACACACAGCTGCCACATCCAACAACGTTCGTTCCGATAAGTAATCAGGTGAAATAGAACTTGAATAGAGCACATACCCTATCGATTCGGGCATTCGACTCCCGTGCCCCGTGCCCCCTGCTCCTTGTCAGCAACGTAATTTAAATTCTGTGTGCCATTGGGCTCCCCGCTCTCGTACACCTCCACACGATGACAACACAACAACAGGATATATAGACAGAGGAGCAGAAAAAAAGTAGAAATCCAAAAGAATCCTGTAATGAACAGATAAACAAAAACAAAGCTACGTCGACATCAACGTCAATGGAAGGAAGAAGAAGGACTCTACTACTCCCATCCTGAGTGAGTTCATCACAGTGGTTGTTGCAATCATCGCAGGATCCGACTCCGAGCAACGGTTGAATCTCGGTAACATGTCCCTGATTTACACCCGGGCTAACACAAAAAGGACACCCTAACCCAACCACTCGTTGTGTCGTTGCCGATGCCGCCACTGCCGCCACTGCCGCCGTCGTCGCCGCCGCCGATGTCAACATGGCTGTGGTTATGATTGGGTGCGAGTGAGCGTCAAGTGTACTACACCGACTATACCTATCCACACAGGATATGTATGAAACATTGTTGCCAGGCAACATTGTGCCATGCGCACAACTCGATCCACAACTCTGTCCAGGGGGGGACTTTGTATTATTTACTCAAAACCAAAACTCAAACGAAAGCGCCACCACTGGGGGTGGGTGGCAAGGAAAACAACAAAAAAAAAAATGGAAAAAAAAAAACTTCCACAAAGGACATCTCTGGGGAATGCATTCCCTTCGGTAATTACGATTACAAAATTGGCTCCTTTCTGTTCGTCGTCGTCGTCGTCGTCGCCTGAGTGTGTGCAGCAATATCATGAGGATCTCCGGGCCAGTCGGTGAGAGTTGAACTCACCATGTCATAACAACAAAATGGCCGAAACGCACAATATCCTTTGTGTGTCCTAATTGCTCGACTTTCCTTCCCAACATACACCCACACACATGTACACGTACCCCTACTCATTATTTGTCTACGCATATGTTTCGTGTAAAAAAAAAAAAAAAGAAGAAAAAAAAATTCATTGTCCTGCTCACGCGGTTGTTGCCGCAGATTGCTGTGATTTCGGTTAAACAAGCTTTTGATAAGCTTTGCCAATGCCAGCCACCATTTTGCATCGTAAATCAAGTTTTTATTGTGTTATGATGGATGAGGTTTTGTGCGAGCTGCCGCCATTCCCATCCGGCCCTTGCTCCCTCTCCTGGTAGGACTGCGGTGGCGGTGGCGGTGTCCTGCTTTGGTGGGATGTGTGCCCTGTGCAGTTTGCAGGAGGACGTATGACTCGGTCGGGGGAGCGTACTTATATGCGAATGTGTGTGGCAATGAATTGCTTTCTTAAATCTTTTGGTAATATCCTTGTTATGGAGTGATTATGTCTTCGGGAATGTGAAGGATTATTGCCATCGAAAGGGGTGACAATGGATTGCTACTTGTTTGGAGTTCCACCGGGGGCGGTCGTTATTATTGTTATGCATGTGTGTGTGTGGGGTTTTTGGGTTATTTACATATTAAGGTTGCAAAAACGGGTAACAGCTAAGCATTACACGGAAGGACTCTTAGGAACATCACAACACAATCAAATGCACTCCCAATTGGTTTTCAATAAGAAGACTTAGGGGGATCCTTGCTTGAATGATTCTCAACCTAAATCCATGCTATCCAACCATGGTTTGATGGTGCTTCGGAACCAAGCTTAAGTCTCTCCTTTTCTAGCCAGTTTGGGTTCTGCGTCGGAACCTACCCAGATATGCAGATAAATGTGACTGAATAACCTGTGACTCGAAGGGCCTTTCAGTAATGACATATGGAGCGAAGATAGTGACCGATTTCGGCAAAGTTTTTTGCTAAGAAACACAGAAAATGGTGCGAAGACACAGCCACAGAAAATAATTCCATGGCAGCTCATTCTGGATGGGAATTTTTTTCACTTCTCTGATGTGGAATTATTTCTCACTGACAACATTCTTTAGAGACAAAGCAATGGGAACAATAGAACGAAGTCCTTTTATTCATTCTCCTTAGGACTAATTTTTTGCAAAACCAATCAAGAAATATAAGGTCTTTCGTAAGAGTGAAATAAGTGAAGTTATTTCTCCAATATGAGTGAAATTATTGCCCACTTTGAGAGGGAAATATTTTCACTCGAAACTCGTATGAAGTAGATTTCTGTTGACTTCTTTCCCTGCACCGGAGAAACGAACTGATGCAGGATTGGTATCGCAGTGTTTATCCTTGAGCTCGATTGTGATGAACATGATGTAGGATTCTTCAACTAGGACTTCAGAGGACCGACATAGATTTATAGTCACGAAACGAAGACTTCTTTGGGTGTGCTGTTGCCCATTCTATCAGTTATGCCCAAAATGCAAAGCAAAAGTTTTGTGCTCTCGTCAATCCGTTTTCTCAGCTACCAGGGTTTGAAGCATACGTCTCCCTTTCCTTATATTAAAGGGACACGAGGGAAAGGACGACACGAATCGTATTGCTAGCAGATTTTGGATTGGTTCCCTGAGTCCAATGTTTGTCATTTGCTTGGACAAGAGGCACTATTATCCAAAGTTAAGCCGTGGTACATTTCGATTGTGAGTTCACCTACATGTCTACACTCGTTCCCTACTGACTATGAGTCCTACTTCCGTCTTGTGATCTGGCTAGATGCTTCAAGCTACAGCTTCAGATTTCTAATCAAAATGGTTCGTGCATTAGACTACGGAGGATGCGGTTCGCGTCCAAAGAAAATAAGCAACAGAACCTTTTAGAACGACTTCATAACTCTTTTTTTTTTGTTTAAGAACTTTCGACCACCAGTATATCATTTTGGGATTAAGGCCACAACTCGGCCTCACGAGGCGTTCGGTTACGGAATAATTATGTGAGCACCGATTCAGTATTTGGTCCAGGATCAGTTTTGTAGGCTATAGTGCCCACCTCAGCGTGGGCACCACCCACAGAGAACATACTGAAACCTACCGACAGCTGGAGATTATTAATGAACCTCTGTGGTCTTCCATGATTTTAGGCTTTATGTCGCTTAACTGTACCGAGAAAATTGTTTTAGTCTGATGGCAAGGATTCCATTAGTAAGTTGTATTCCAGTAGTCCCTTGCTCCTGTAGGATTGTAAGTCTAGCACGCATAAAAGTTTTAACCAAATTTTTTATCTCAAAATTTAAGGTCCTTTCACTAAAATTAACGCACAAAACTAACATTTTATGTCCGTCCTTCTGTGCTTTCTTTTTCTGCATAGAGACAGTGATTGTAGAAGCCTCTGGTACTGAACTATTGGATAGTTGTTTGCGCCTTGTAAAGATCTTGAACATCTTGTACTTTTCGTCCTTACTTAACTGGCGCTCGATCCGGATGCCAACTACTACACCATTCTGAAGAATTCTGCGATACCCATCGATCCACAATAGTGGGCCTGAGTTAAAAGGTAGTGCCTTCTGTTTTATCGCTGGATCTCCACACAGTCACCTTTAACTCCTCATGTCCTACAAGATCTATGAGCGCTGATATCCTAGAAGCTGGCTTTAAAAAAATCCAAACCTACACTTGGTAGATGTTATAGTCTACGACAAAATTCATTTGAAAGATTTTGAATCAGAATTTGTACATTTTGGTTGCAGACACGCCCATTTTTTTTAAGAAAACTGCTTTTGAAAACGAACTTCTGCCTTAACAAGGCATTACTGTCATTGAATGAATATTTTTCTTCGCCACGCCTACTTTTTTGCTGGTGAACCAGAAGATAGGGACAGACTTTTAGATGTCCCAACAATTTTGGTCATACACCCTTCATAATTTTTTAAGGGCTAACTCTGGAGGTATATGGAGGTCAACTTCGTCAACTTTAACCCTTGAAAAAGTTGAGCTAGACACTTGCTTTACAAGGTTGAAACTGGATCAGCTCGTCCTAAAAAGTCCTTTACATCAATTTTTAAATAAAAAACTCGAAAGATAATTTTAACATCTCTTGGGGCTTGGAGGATACAAAAATAAGACAGATGCCTTCCCAATTGATCCCTACTCAAGCCTGAGCCCAAATCGATAACGTATTTCAGCATCCTTCAGTTCGTCATAAGTACATAGCTGGGCAGTGTCCCCAGGACTAACAGTCCAATGCACACTTAAGGCGATAATGCATTTTATACTGCCTGCCATAAATTCCAAGTTCATTGCCCCGATGCGACTCCAATAAAAAGTTGATTGACTCCTCCTCGAATCGGAGAACTTTACAATCCTGACAGGTAATCAAGCATTAAATGGTTTTCCCTTCATTTACACATAAAACAAAACAAAACTAATATTTCAAGACCGCACACACCAATTGAAATGCAAAATTTTCAAGGATTTATTGAACGAATATCCTTGCTTTGTATTCGTATTCCTAATAAAATTACGCAGATGACCTCGAAAAGTTTACTCAAAAGAGGACGACGACGACGACGACTAGGACGACGAGGACGACGAGGACGACGACAACGACGGAACCCATCAACCCCATTCAAATGTATTTGGTTTTCGTATTTTTTTTTGTGTCCTTTTGTATGCCAACACTATGCTGGTACAGAGCTAGCTGCTTTCTCCTTTCGCATATCCTTTCTCCTTTTGTGGAAAACTTTGAGCATGTATTTTCACACTGTACTCGTATCGGTGTGTGCGAACAAGGACAAGCATGTTTTTGAATACTGATGATGTCAACATCGAGCGGTGTTCGTCTCTCACTTGCATTTGGCTTAAACTCCCCGACCGACACCACACGCCGGAGTACGAAGGACGCTTTTACTGTTGTAATTGTGTGAATATAGAGAGACCGCGCGTAACGTAACAATTTGTGAGCTTGTGTTAGCGGGCTTTACACACATTCTACACTAAACCGCCATTTTGTAATGCAGTCAGTGACTTTGGTAAGCTTTCGTACATTTTTATGAGTTCAACGGTGTTTTGTGTTGTGTTTACCTACATACAGTCGTACAACGACTTGATATTGCACTCACGCATACATTCATTGATTTGTATGATTCAACAGAAATCATGGTCCCGGATTCAGCCAGGATAACACTCCACATAGGCATGTCAAGATGGGACATATATGTATGTAAACAAAAAAAAAAAAAATTTAACAGCACACATGCACATACTGTATGCACTGTGCATCCTGCTCCTGCACCACCCACATTCATAGCGGGGAGGGAAATTCCTTTAGTGTCCTGCTGTGATATTTTTGCTGCTACTCCACAACGAACTGTTGAATGTGCAGTTTTATGGAGCATCCTTACCAGCAGTAGCTATGGCTGATGACGATGTCGACTACGACGCCGGCCGGAGAAGAGGAGGACGACATGGAACGGATTTATGCAAATTCACAGCCATTGGCAGACAGATTTGTTGCGATTTGTGAATTTTTCAAGAAGTCCTTTGCCCTCTTTCAACCTCGTTCGCTCTCTGCCTTTCAGTCGCTGCCTCTCTCTTTCTTTGGAAATCGGTTCGTTCGGTGGTATCTGCGAGAAGTTTTCGGGAGAAGATTTATGGTTGAATGGCACACAAAACGGAAGTTTTATGTTCTTTCCTATCCGTGTTTCACCTGTGTTTTAGACACACCGATAATGTCAGAGAGAGGATTCCTTTTTTTCCTTTTTTTCCTTCTCTCTTGTCGCTGTCAGCCTCCTGCACTTGGTGTCCTTCTGGCGTGTGGTGGTGGTGTAGGTGGTGTAGGTGGTGTTCTTAAAGTGCGAGGCAAAGTTTTAAACATAAATGTTTCAAATTATGCGAGTTTAATTCATTGACATTGAAGTTCTGTCATTTTGCGCTCCTCGGCGCGATTCTGCAGAGAGTAACTTTGACGCAAAGTGAGGTATGATTATGTTAGGGAAGTCCCGCTGGATGAAATATGATGAAGTGGTGGGTATTGGATTGCTGGGGGCTTGACAGTGTTTACATTTGGACGCTGAATGAGGAAGTACATACGTACGTTGAAATGGCTGGAAGAATTGAAGTATGAGTTTGACTTACTTTAAGTCTGAGTGGGGGCTTGAGAGTCATCCTTTGGGGCTTCAGTACTAGTTTGGAGCTTCCAAAGTTCCTTCTTTTAAGTACTCTTCTGTGGATGATTACTGATCAAAGGTTGGGAGTAGCTATCCTTGAGATCTATAAAGTAACATAAGGACGTGTACATCTTTCTTTTCCTTGATGTAGCGGAGAAATCTACGTAGTCTTCATAGACATACCTAAGCTTTTTAAGCATCGACGGTAGATAAAGTCTTAGCGCTAGCAACCTGGTTCTAGTTTTAGGGCCAGCAAGCCGGTGTTGAAATGTCCTACACTTACATTATGACCAACTTCGGGAAATGAATTTCCTACGACTCTTAGGGGTATGTCTTGTTAGAACAATCCTTAGACCTAAATATGTGTATCTCTAGTCGGAACGCGCCAATGTATGTAGCTCTCTGGAAGATCCTTTGTAGCATACCTGAAGATGCATTTTCTCTGCTACGACATGTTTGGATAAAATCGACGAACTTTTGGTCCAAACTACATGAATGTCGTCGATTTCAAAAGCAGTATTTGCCGTCTACAGTTCTACAAGAAGATCGATCTGTTCAGACTGATGACAACCTGGTAATAGATCCACAGATTCATGGGGGGTCCTGGACAAGGAGCAAGGTACTTGGGTATATACCTATGTATGTACATAAAATTTGATACAACTTTCTCGAACGAGACCCATTTTTGGCTCAGCAGCTACGTCAACAAGCAGAATTAGCATTCCCGGAGCAAGCACGATCCTCAAGCATCAATGCATCCACATACATGACTCTTTGGTGCGATTTATGTCAATGATCTCAAGAATAGAACGATGTTAACAGACTTTCTGTGGTCAGGCCTCGACAACATTGATATATCCGAGCTGTGGTTCCAACAAGACGGTGCTACATGCCATACAATCGACCCAACGGAAAGGAAAAAATTGTTCTTGGTCTACGCCAACAGACCTACCACTTTGGACGAGCTCGAGGCCAATATTATGTGAGGTACATCATCTATTTCAGATGCCTTACTATCGGTGAATCATCTGCTTACATTCCTAAGGCGGTTCTTAAACGGGAAGCTCAATGGCCAAATGGTTCTTGGTGTGCTCACTGTCCATCCATATTAAGCATCAGTACGTCTGATAAAAGCGAGCCTCCAGGGGAGTCTTGCCTTGTCTACTGGTTTATGTAATGTCCCAACAACTAGGCTATGACCTCTAGCACCTTCAATGAGCATCCCCAGTATTCCTTGGAATTCATTAAGGGCGATGTTAGGATATACCTAAGAACTGTAGACTTGAATTTCTTAGCCCAATGTCTTACGAAGTGTATTTCTAATATTTGCTTCTTGAAAGGCATAATCGCTTCAGCTCTTGTTATGTCCAAGCTTTTCTTTCTACTTTTTCTTACTCCTACTCACGAACGACTTTTCTCAGGAGGTCCTATATCCCTTATTAGGGGATTCTACTGTCACCCTTTATGTTTTCTTTCTCATTGCAAAGGACGCACCTCAGGCAAAGCCTAAGAGCTATGTGTATGCACTACGTACCCACTCTGTTCAAAGATTCCAGAAAGTAGGCATGACATCCTAGTTTAAGTATTTTGGTCAGACTAGCTGGGCAGTATATGCATGACTGCTCCAGAACAGCATCCCGAAAACTAAAATTTTTTGTGAAAACCTTTGAAGAAACCTTTGGCATATCAGATCAAAACTTCAAACCAAGGTTCAACTCTAATAAATTTCGATACTTAAAGCCAGGTTTTCGGGCCCAAATAACATATAACTCCAGTGGAGATCGTTGTAGGCATAGGTATATGAGATGAGCCTTAGTTCAACATGATGACTCTGCATAGCATAGACTAAAAGTTCAGTGATTTTTTCATTCCTAAGCCTTGTACGATGGTATGGAGCTCATGGAAGTCAGTAGTCTCCTTTGAGTGCTGGGACGATGGTAGGTTGGTTCGACTCCATCATCGGCACATCAGCTGTGACAATATTTTGAACTTGATATGTCCAACATCTTGGCACGAATCCTTTTAGTCAAAACTCGATCTCATGTCTAATATACGGAACATCACCTACTTCCCTGCAATGCAATCCAATATAATCTTTCGTCTTGTGTTGGTGGAAAGTAACGAGTTTCCCTTAGAGTCTGCTTAGGCATGGTATGCTCAATGGGTTGTATGGCTATTATGTGGCTAACCAATTGAACGCAACATGTCTAATCAGGATCTTATATAGTAATTCACCATCACAAACATTTTGGCTCTTCTTCAGCTTCTAAACAAAGGTTGAGTTCCTTCATCTTCTGTAGAACAAGTGGTTTGGTCTCTTCCTTATACTGGCATGGCATTCAGGCATTCAAAACCTCGGATTATTCTGTCTCTGTTGATCAGCTTTCATTGTTTTAAAGCCTGGAGTTTACCTTCGTTGGTTTCAGTTTTCATGAAGCAGAGAGCTCTTGTATTGTATTGACTCTCAGGTACAAGTTTTCTTGTTTCCAAATGAGGTCCTAGCCAGTTATACCGATGCATTCGAAGCTGCAGAATGAAACTGTTCTCACTTGGAACATGTTTTCTTAGTTTAAGAAGTCTTTCTTAAGGAAAATATCCTCTTTGTGGCTCTAGATGCCATCATCGTATTAACCAGATGTATGCTTAGTTTCCCGTTTCGGACCATATTGTGCAAGTCATACCCAAACATATGTTTCCCACCACAGCATCTGTCTTCCTTGTCTCATCTAGAATACAAGGAACTGCAGGTTGTCTGGATTCAACAAATTCCATTATATTCTCAGAACCTTCCTTCTCCTTAAAGCTTCACACATTCCATCCCATCTTCGGCTTAAAACTCTTTAATGTCCTAACAACCTGCTCTGGGGATACGAACATAAAAAAGTGCACTGCACTACATGTGCAGTAAATAGCCAAAACTCCGAGTACAAACAAACCATTCCTAGACAAAACCAATAAAATAAGGAAAACCTCCTTTAAATGACCAACTATGCTCTCGATAAGTATCTATCAATTCTACTTTTCAATTCCGTCGACGTATTGACCTGAATCGCAGTAAAAACACACAAAAAACACACAAAAAACAGACAAAAAAGTCCTTTAAATGCGCCTATGTACGTCTGTATGTATGCCTGTACCTTCACATCTTTCATCTGCATCCTTAAAGCACTGTCAACGTTTTGGTTCTTAAACACTTTCGTGCAGTAGACATTATTCGCTTCCTGTTTTAAAAAAAAAAAAACAAAAAAGGAAGAAAATAAAAAAAAAAGGACAACTCTGTACTTGATTGCTGTGTGTAAAGTATAAACTCACCCCGCAATCACCACCACCATAACCAGAACTACTGCTGCTGCTGCTGCCGCCGCAAGGAACTCAGCTCATTGGTATTCCAGTCGTGTGGCAGGAGACTTTAAACGAAATTTCAGTATTTTTCAACCCCAGGCCTGGTGGCTGTTTCTGTACGTCGAATGCTGGTATAACAGTTTGGCGAACACAGCCGCAGCAGGTATAACGCGTTGCAACCCCGCCACAAGTACGATTGTAGTTGTAAGGGTGGCATGGCATGGTGTATGGTGTATAGTGGGTGGTTTCCCAATAAGAAACGAGGGTATACGCGTGACTTGCGCAGTGTAGTTCAGCGCGCTCCCCCAACAGCAGTTAGTTGGTATGCGCTCCATGTAGCATACACACACACATAGAGAGAGAGAACTGATAACACAGCGCGACGACGACGTTGTACAACTGTCATCCTCGTCGTTGTGAACTCTTCGATAAGACCTAGAGGACGGGGGGGGGGGCGCAATGCATCAGAAATTCTATGCGGGCACCCGGATCAGCTGACTTTCGAAGAGCTCCCCCAACAACACCATCAGCAGCAGCAGCAGAAGTAGCGACCAACTTGGAGAGGAAGCAAATATTTCATGCGAGACTCGTGCAGAATGCCATTTGCGGATCATATTCATACGTTGTCGTCGTCGTTGTGGTATCGTCATCATCATCATCAACATCGTCGTCGTCGTCTGGTGTATGTGTGTCGCGAGCCGATATTGGTATTCCAATGGAGTCCTTCACCCACACATACCCTGTGTGTGCAACACACTCACCCCCCCCATGTGTATGCGAGTGTGTGTACGGTTTGTTGTCGTCACCATTGTTGTCATAACTAATTTAAATTAAACTCGGATAATGGGAAATTTTTAAGGACGCACACTGAATGTGGTCTTGATTGGGGCAGATCGTCTGTTGTACACCAAACAAACCCTTCCCTTCTCCTCCACCCACACCCTTGCACCCCACCTTAGTTCATCATCGGTAATTAGCATAAAACCGTAACGAAATCACCCTTGTTTCGGCAACTGTCTGTCGCTGTGTTAGTGTAGATGATGGAACAATGAGCATCAAGTAAATATACACGGAATCGTATTAATCATTTAATTTATTCGTTTCCTTGTCTTTAGGATAATTATCACCTAAAACCTCGGTATTAACCCCTTTCGTTGGATATGCCAGTAACCCCTTCGATGGTTGGGAACTTCAACCCCTCTGGTGGAATTATATTCGTAAAATCTCACAGTTTTAGCGAATTCGCTTCGGTGAGTCTGTCGACATTCTTCGGTTTTTCGATTCACTCTTGTTGGCAATAAATTTCATTTCAAGGATGTTGGCAAGGGAAGTCAACTGTTAAGAGGAATCTGTGTGCAGTTTTCTGTTTTTGTTTCAGCCGATCGGAACTCAAGATACTTTGCGATCCATCCTCTATGTTCCTAACATGGAAAGGATCATGTAGGGGTTTCTTGCAATCGGTCCTAATCCTCTTTGAATTGAATCCTGAACATACCTCTCTATCTGCAGGAAGCCAAAAGGCATCCTATTCAACTCACAGGAGTCTACCAAAGGGTAATGGTGTCTCGAGTGACCTTAACACCCTCGAAATCGGAGTCTTTTAGAAAGGTTTTCTAAATTTCTGTAAAACGGGTATCAAAGCTACTCAGGTTGTCTCAGAAATACCCGTAGTGCAACACTCGTCATCTTTCCGTAGGCACAGCTCGAACTATTATTTCGGAAGAATAGCACTTAAGTTCTCAAGAACAAGAATCGCGCCATTCCAGCGTTATATCTGATCCACAACTGGTACTTCCGTCATATCATTAAATCTATGGGAATCTTGGAACAAAGGTGGTCTCCGTCCACCGTTATGTGATCATATTTTGGACGAAATGGCTTGCCTTTCTAGTTATGTTGCCCCAATCTGGTTCAGCGTTACTGCCGGCTAGGATTTTGCTTCCAAAGTAGAGCAAGTTTTCAGTAAAGTTTGGTTACGTTTGTTGTCCCCACTCAGGGAGAGTCTCACTTACTTACTTTACTTACTCATGACCCGTGAGGAGTCTCTGCTTGAAAAACGGCCGTGTTTATGACTCTCTATGATCCCGAACACTGCATCCAGTCGCCTAAACCAAACGCTCTGGCATTCGTGATAGCTTGATACCTGACACAGAGTTTCCGTCTTTCTTGTCGTCTCGAACCTGAGGGCTGTGATTCATGGCAGGACTAATGTTTTGTAGAGCATGCACACCGTCTTTCGATTTAGGAAGGGATTGCCTAGAGTACGTCTTCTCCTAATCTCCATTAAGATCTGATTCCTAGAGTTGATATTTACTCCGAGGTGGGCAAGGCGTCTTGGGATGTCGTCTGTGTTTCCCACAAATCTGTCCTTCTTGAGACATTTGTAGGAGATAGTTGCTTCCTTGTTCACACCTTCCTTGCGTACTGTCTGTCTGAGCTCAAGATTGAAGAAACCACCCAAAGTGCATTTCTTAGCTGAAAGCAGATGCAAGTTTGGAATAGTTGGGAGAAACTGTTCCCGAATCGCTCATTGCACATCGTCGGGATGGGACCCGAGTTCGGCCACACCGCCTTGTAGAGCTCCTGACGATGAATGCTTTCATATGCTCCTTGTGAGTCTCGCCGTAAAATTCGTTGGTCTTCTGTGGATTTTCCGTTGTGGTTGGAACCGTAAAGCCAATTCGGAGAGACATGTACACAAAGGGTCTATCGTCTATATAGCTTCTAAAGAAATTGTTAAAGGAATCACTAAACTTACTGTCACTCTCATCCTACCACTGGCTTCCTACTAGATGTGAGAGTGCCAACTAAATGCCAATGTTTTATCCCAATCCTCACTTGCCCAAATCAGTTTTTACCTACTGCCTGCATCCTCTTTATCCATCTAAAAACCAGGACAAGAATACGATGCTTCTGATCTCTTTCAGACATATGGGACCAAAACTTGTATCATTGATTCAATATCTACAACATTCACTGAGAGCCAGGCCGTGGAGCAATCGTTTGGTGATATTAGTGTCCCCTGCTCTGGAAGTACTCCCAAATGTATATCAAATGCTGTCTTGAATCTACCTACGTACACCTCTATCGCAGGTTCATTCAAAAATGTTTCTTATTTCCAAGCACTTCAACTAGGACTCCGTCTCGGACATGGGCCATTGTACCATTCCGAGATAGACACACTTGGGCACAGAGACAAATTATATATCATCTCCACCATCAACCTGAAAAAAATCTCAAGCTTCATGGACAAGTCAAAAACCGATCAAAGCGTAGTCTCTGGCATTTATTCATCTGAACCCAAAATTGGACGCCTATGAGACTTCCAAACCATGAGAGAATGTTCCAAGTGAAAACAATCGCAGGAGTGGCACTAGACCTATCCACAGAGTTGCATTCCAGAAAGATGAGCGACATCTGTATTGACAGTTCAGCTGTCATGAAGGCCATCTCATCCACAATCTCCGCGTGAAGAACTCACAGCACTCAAGGCACGTCATGGCATCGCACTTCTTTGGGTTCCAGGACACAGCCGCATTCAAGGTAACGAACTGGTGGACGAATGGTCGATTCCTGTGTTCTACCGCCCCTTAGCTCTTGTTAAGCACAGTACAGGGAAAACCTTCGCGAGACTGACTAACGAGAGATGGATCTCACTACCATCTCGTACCTAAACAAACAAATCCTTGGGCTTAACATACGCAATTTATCATTCCTCACGTCGATCATTACCGGCCACAACCTCATAGCTGTCCACCGTAGTTGGATGCGACAAAGATGCAGTAGAGTGCACACTTCACTTCCTCTGCGAATTCCCAAGCCTATGCCAACCAGAAAAGCTGTGAATACCAATCCGAAGACCTGGACGACCTATCAGGAAAGCCACCATCAACCATCCTGAAATTCACAACAACCTCGAGGTGGTTCAGGGAGGCCATGTCCTTAGCTACCTCAAAACCTATTTAAAAACCAACCTTTGTCAGGTTAACCCACGACAAGGACTCACAATGGGTCCACCAGTACGTTTGACTCAATCTCAAGGTCCCTAGTTCTTGAAGCTCGAATCCGAAGAAATACTCATAAAGTTAGTTCCAGCATATTAATTCCACCAAGTTTGGTTCACTTCTAGTTAGTTGCTACACCAAAGATGCACCCACAGGCATCTCCAATCACTTTCAATTAAAGGGCCCACTCTTCATCTCCTCCTTGAATCGGAAGACTAGGCACTTGGAACGAGTGCCAGGAAATATTTTCCACTGCGAAGAAAACACACTCTCTCTCTCTCTCTTCTCTGCACAACACCATCTCGAACAGCAGCAGCTGAAAGGAGCAGGAAGAGAAGTAGAAGGAAAAAATACCTCCTTGAAGGGATGAGAGGTCTAAACAACTACCACGTCCAATTGGATTTCTTCCACACCAACACTTTTCAAATTTACTACTAGTCGCATTAGATACCCATCGTCGTATCTCTTCAATCTATCGACTGTCGCTTCGGTTCGAGTTCTTAGCATATCGCATCTCTGCGATCTTTGTCTTTTGTATCTGTCAGCTACATCGAACGGAATGGTGGTGGTTCGTTTCTCTTGTTTTTTTTTTACATCCATTCACTCATCTTTTTTTCTGCGAGGAGGAGAGTGTCCTTCAATTTTTTCGATATTTTTTTCCTTTTGGAAGTGTGTACGCCGAAACGAGCCGAACAGAGCAGAGCCAACCCACTTCCCTTGAGCCTAACGAAGTTACACATTAACTACGCTCGGATACGCATTATTTTCGGTGTGTTCTACTGTACATATCTATGTATGGATGTATGTATCTATGAGTGGCCCTAGAACAAAAGTGACACATCCGCAACGTCAGCAGTAATCTGGCTCAGCCAGTTGAGGATTTGATGGGCTCGGTATAGTGTTGTGCTTTTGTCAGTGTCAACCTTAAAAAGAAAAAAAAAAAAATACAAATCGAGTGACAGACAGACAGACAGTAGGTGGGTTTTTTTTCTTCTTTTTTTAGTTTAGTTTCGAAGGGTTGATGAGGGTGCAGCCATATAGATACAACACATACGTGGGGTAGGTACTTGTCATAAAAGGATTCACTTGATATTCATCACACCATCAGAATGTGGTTACGTTTGGTGGTTCGGTGTTCCATTTCTGGTCGTTTTGTGTGATGTTAATCAGATTAGTGTCAGGCGGTCGCAAATTAGGTGCACAACCCAACCGCCGCCTGTCAAATGGGGATGCAATAATACCATGAAAACACCGAAGGTCAGGGGATGACTGCAGATGACATGTGTTGCATTGATAGTTCAGCACATAAATTCCAAAAAGTATCTATCACTGCTAAATACATTCAATTCAGAGATAAAAAAAAAAAATGTATCTTTTGGTAGTTTTTTTATTTTCTAATGCACACACGTTCCGGTCGTGACATCCGCAGAGCTGCACTTAGTCGTGGGAAAGGTGCAGAGGGGACTTCGCTTGATGCGTGATAGTTTGGCTCTTTTGCAGATTAATGGCATTTGTACATTGTATCCCCTTCCGGTTGACAACCTCACCGTCGTCCGTACTACTAGCTGGCTGGCTGGCTGCTACTGTTGCTGCTCCTGGCACACTATACATCCCACCAGTGGTGGCTGTGTGTGTTTTTGTGTGTGCCCGAGCACACCCCATTGTTGTTTGCGCCTCTGGCTCTCCTGTTCTCTTCTGGCTCACACTCTGGGTTATTTAAAAACAAAAAAAAAATAAAATTCCCATCATCCCCGCACTGATAGGATATGCAAACAAATCGCTAAAATGAAATCAGCTGTAAAAATTTTCAAAAATTTCCACGAGGATTTTCGCATTTCGGGTCGATTTGACTGAATCACGCGCGAATTGCAAAACGAATTTGAAAATAATGCGAAATGGCTTTGAAACGCGCACCCAGGCCGGGCTGGGCGTATCTATTTGTGGAGGCGAATGTGCGTACACGAGTAGTGTGTAGCTGAACGAGAGCCGGGATTATGTAGTCGAGATCTAAGATGAATATATTGCCATTTGATTGGGATTTAATGAAAGAGATACAAGTGCGATATGGTTTAAATTTTAATTTTTTTTTCCGTTTTATAGACAATGGAATAAATTTTGGGATCCTTCTGGTCAGGATGTCAATTGGTTGGTGAGTCGTACATGACTGATGAGTGGTAGTAGGATTAGGGCTTGCCATCTGAAATGCCTGCTTCTGTAGGGCACTAACTGTGATCTGATAGTCGTCCCTAAACAATAAAATTCAAGTTTTCGAAGGACACTTTCGATAGAGAAGAGTTCCAATGAGGATAGTTGGACCTGTTTCTCCTCTTGCAAAGGAGTGTCCTTTTCTGCTTTAAGGAGGATACTACTTACCAGAGCACGTAAGACTATTCCATCAAGAGTCTAGCTGAAATGCTGTTTCATACCAAACGAATAGGACAAGCTGTCAGCACCTTTCTGATACGAAACTGAACGCGTAGCTACAGCTTTGAAGAGGATTCTGCCGAGTTCCAACCTGGCACGCTTTAGAGAAAGTCTGGATAACTTGTTCTATATTGAGAACGAGGCGGAACGCATAGAGTTATCAAGATGACCAGTGTACAAACCCCTCTCGTAGATGGTTAATCATTTGGTGAACCCTAGAGCTGCAGAGACTAAGAAAAGACGCTAGGAAGGGGCGGGCATCCAGACTACTGGAGGCATGAAAGAGACGTTTCATGATTAGGAGACCGCCAGTATCCTTTTGTGTGTTAAGGATGTATCTGCCGCATCATTTTATCGCAGGTCTGGTGAAACTTGGTCCTGTACTACTGAATCTACGAATACAGTGTTGTGCTCTCTCTTATGGTTGCACAAAGGAGCAAAGGTTAGGCGAGGCAAAGTGATCCAGACTAAGATCAATACAAACCGATTGTGACACCAAAATGAGGAAGGATGTCCTTTCTTTAATGGTTAAGTACCTCGGAGACCTAAGGGTTCATTGGAAAATCCCTTTTAAAAAGCAGAGTTAGACCAAAATCCATCGAATTACTGGGAACCAATTCGTACTTTTAATTAAGCAGAGAGGATCAGATCTGTGGAACCTTGCTAAAGTGCAGAGGAGTCTTTCTTGCAAAGCGTAGCAGTGGCAAGGTAGATGTTGGATTGACTCCAGTTCCTCCTCGTATCCGTAGTTTCTGTATACACGAATCGTTAGAGTCTATTCTCAAAGTACGGAACATAAGTCTGATGGCGCAGTGTTCTGTGATTATTCCAGTGGTGTCACAGTTGTTCCTAGTAATCCAGGACGACTTTGCCTCTTTACTATTCAATTTTCCAATTGGTGCGAGTATGGATGTGCCTACTTGAATGGCGTTTACTTCCGACCCTATTTTTGCTGGAAGATATGTATATATGTACATATATCGGACAGAGGAAGATGACCATGGCTTTGGAATAGAATTCGAATATCAAAGCATTAGATAACAATGTAATCCGTGATGTGAAACACTCAGATTCAGATAGATTCCGGAACTCTTCTCTCCACAATTCGTTCACCTTCTGATTACCTGGTAAGTTTTCATGTCCAGGGACCCATCAGAGTGTAACCTTGCCCTGTGTTCCAAGAACCTTAAGCTCTTGTCTTTACACATTTTTCCTCGAAAAACACAACTATGTCTCGGGAGGAGGACTGAATTGGGTATAGAAAGATACCTAAGTCACCTTTAGTCTGTCTTTGAGGCAGAGATGGTTAGCTGATCACTTTCCATTGTTCCTTGTTTGGGAATGTATTTTTGAAGAGACCCTTGAAATCCAAGCGCTGTGTTAGAAGATCCATGATACTTGCAGGTACACCTCGTAAAAAAAGTTCACATAGTCTCGGACCAGAGTACACTGGGATGAGTTGTCTTTGCTGTTATCTACTTTCAAAGTACTTTCTATCTTCGCAATCATCATCGGCACCCTTTCTTCAGAGGAACTGTCATCCAAAGTTCGTCACCCTAGGATTTCTCATCTTCGCAGGTTTCCATGCCTGATGTCCTTGTGGGTACGACATTTTCTTCGAAGCCACTACTGCGCGTTTAGTGTCGTATGAGTACAAACCGAGGTCGGATTGTTCACTCAAATTTAGCAAACGGACAGTGTGTGCTTGTATGCTTTGTGGGACCTCCATCGGTGGCTGGACGTTAGATGGCAATGGCAACTGTTTCATCTCGGGCGTAGTCTTCAGCCAAGTCGCATTGTTAACTTGTATTCAAATCCTGGTGGCTTCGATGCCGGGCTATAGTATAGTCCATCAGCTTCTGTGGGATATGTCCAAATTCTTCTACAGACTCAGTCTTGCTGCTGTCCTAGAGTTGCTTGTATCCTTAAGGTGGTCGATATTTTTGTGGTTTTCCTACTCCTTGCGGTCGACTAGAAAGTTCACAAGGTTAGGACTTGACCACCTCAGATTGGAAGAGCTTGCAGAGGTGTCGATTTGTTGAATGTCTTCTTCAATATTCCGAAGTCCCAGAAGTCTCGCCCGAACCTTGACACATTTTCTGCAAACAAGGCTCCAGACAAAGGTTTTTGCATCTGCTTAAGGTCTCTGCAGGATTCACATGATGTGGAGCTTGAATGGAGATTCCTTAGTTGTTTCCCTCCACTCACAAGCCAACATCTCCATAGTTTTAGCGAGCAGTATCAGTAGAAGACCAAACTTCTGCAGTCAGGAGTTCTCTGCCGTCCATCGCAGCCATGATGACAAGTATGTTAATGCCTGACAAGAACCTCGTATCCTTAACACTCATCCAATTGCCTTGGCACCTGTTGAGAAGTTCAAAAAAAGACGAAAGTACCATCAAGTGGTGTATCTTTTTAAGGCCATCGAGTCTTCAGCACCGTATTACCAAGTCAAATCACCAGCTAACTTGTTCTCATCCATCCCACCTAGTGCACTAGAGTCACACATTCGCAGCGGAATTTCCATGAGTAATCAGGTTACCCCGGCGGAGCGACAACCATAGATTGATAGGGTTTTGTCAAAAGTATCTCAACTATACAAAACTTCATCAAGCCATTTCTCAAGCAGCAGCGACAATGCGAAAAGTTAATTCAATTTCCCATCTGTCAGCTGGAATCCAGTCAAGTGTCTTTCCGCAGGAGCTTAGCTGTCATAATTTGATTCAAAGCAACTTCCACCGACACTGCCTCCATTGTAACGATTACGATTACGATTACGATTACGATTACGATATTACGGGATTAAGTAATAATATCCAAAGTTTTAAACACTACTACTGGCACTGCCTACGCGAGAGTGTATGCAAATCAATGGGAAATTAACTCGGTCATCTCCTCAAATGTCTACATAATGAGCGGACATTGGCGAGCACACCCTGACAGAGGGTGGTGCCGGCCGCCGCAGTCGCCACAGTAGCTGGATTCCTGCTCAATCACCTATTTAGACCAATCCATCATTTCCTAAATCCCTCGATATGAGACGTCGTCTTTGTGCGCGCCACCCGCTGTGCGTTATATCGGTATGCCACAGGGGACCAATTCGCGTCCGCTTGCTCTCCTCTGATACGCATATCTACTTGCGATGCTGCTGCTGCTGGGAGAGGGGGTGAAATTTATCCATTTTCTGGTTGTATTAGTGGCGGTGATGGTTGCAAAAAAAAAAAAAAACTGTATATTCTACAGACAAGGACTAGAGGAAGTATAAGTTCAAAGGGAATCGTAATTGAGAAGGGTGTCGGAGCAATTCATTTGAGTTAACTGTTCGAACACTTCCTACACACAAAACACTTTAGGCACGTTGTACTGTTCGTTGTGTGTGGGGACAAGGACGAAGGAGATTTGCCTGCTGCCTGATGAGTGCCGCAAAGCAGAAGGCAGATCCGCGTTGACTTTGTCGCCGAAATGAGAATACACTACGCGACAGGACGACGCAACAAAGGGTGGCGCGAATTAAGGGTGGCGAAATCCCTTTATAAAAGAAAAACCTTCTTTCTTTCCTTTTTTTTTTTTTTTTGTTTAGTCGGAGAGGGGTTGATGACAAAACGAGCTCATCGCACCGAAAGAGAGCTACAGAGAGCGCGCGAGAGAGAGAGAGGGATTTTCCCATTTAACGTGTACACGCATCAAGGATCTCGTGTCGTGTCGTGTCGTTCTACGGCCGTGTTTCACAGTATTCCTTCGGCCTAAGGAACTTAAAACGATGATTAGGTTGTTATTTTAATTTGCCCATTGATATGTTTGTTGCAGGGCTTACGGGGTGCCCCTGGTGTATGTAGGTATTGTAACGCGACGCGGAAAGAACAATAGGGGATGACAATCGGCTGCGAGTTGGTGGTCGTTGTGTGCGTGTATTTAGTTTTGTCATTGTTTTGCCTGTCATTGTGTGTCTGTCTTGTCCTGTCTCGGTGCTTAACTAGGTGTAACGTGTTTCTGCAATTTGTCATCGATTTTGCTTATATAGCTCATTTACGGACCCGTATGGTGGTATTTTTGTGACGCTCCTGCCTTCCTTCGAATGGGAAGGGGTGCATCCGTGGCGGATCCTTATGTCAACAATTATCGATAATGAATTGACGGTGTTGGGTTGGCTGAACAAAGTGCGGTTGGAGATGGGTTTTCTATGTGGAAAAGGGTTCTTTAAGCGATGTTCGACTGTAGAGTTGGACTTGGTGGCTTAGAGCCGACTAGTTGTCGTGGTATGTAGTGAGGATAGGCTCCGAAGGAAGGCTGCCAGATTTCAGTTGTCAGTCAAAGAGTTTCCCCCCCAAATGAACGAGGGGAACATCAAGTATCAAGCCATGTTGTCGACAGTGAACCTATCGATTGTATCCTAAGCAGGATACACCAGAGTAGCTCAGCATAAGTACGTATGTATGTATAGCAGTCCAGTACAGAAAATAAAGGGAAAGGAAGAGAAGCAAGAACAGTGGGCGATCTAAACTGGGTCCTAAGCACCTTAGAGACGTTGAAGGCACGAGGAATAGACGGGATTCTCACTGCCTCCCTACAAGAAGGACATGAATTTCTTGTGTTTCATGAATTTTTACTGAGAATAGGTTGCTAGGGCATTTGTAGCCAATAATACTGAAAGGCACAGGAGTCGCCGTTTAACAGTTTCACCGACCAAAAAGTATTCAAGTAAAGGCTGGGTGTGGTGCCTAGTATTACTGAGATGAATCTACATAATATAGTTTGCCCAGCATTAGCAGGGATAAACCCTTGAGAACCTTGTCCATATGGCAGCATGCGGGCTAATAGTCGGACTTACACCTCTCGACATTCCTACTTAAGGGTCTAGGTCGTCTTTGACGAGATCGAGTGAAGTCTGATCCTTACTTTTGATTCCCTCACCCATTGCCTGTTGAGGTTCCACTGCGTTACATTGGAGAGGGTATTGCAAGATGGTCCCCAAAGTACAGGATCAACGAGTGGGCGATACCCCCGAAGCCTTCCTGACCTTGGTCTTGATGGCCTTGGTCTTGATGACCTTGGTCTTGATGACCTTGGTCTTGATGACCTTGGTCTTGATGACCTTGGTCTTGATGGCCTTGGTCTTGATGGCCTTGGTCTTGATGACCTTGGTCTTGATGACCTTGGTCTTGATGACCTTGGTTTTGATGACCTTGGTCTTGATGACCTTGGTCTTGATGAACTTGGTCTTGATGACCTTGGTCTTGATGACCTTGGTCTTGATGGCCTTGGTCTTGATGGCCTTGGTCTTGATGACCTTGGTCTTGATGGCCTTGGTCTTGATGACCTTGGTCTTGATGACCTTGGTCTTGATGACCTTGGTTTTGATGACCTTGGTCTTGATGACCTTGGTCTTGATAACCTTGGCAATGATGTTCGAGGATTGAATGGGTAATGTGAGGGCTCTTCTCGCAGCTGGTTTTCTCGTGAACGAAAGTAGTTCAACAACATGGAGTAGGCCAGGTCGAGTGGACGTCTTTATCCGCGATGGTCACCTATGTATGTACATGTATCAGCTCCGAAGCTTCTAAAGAATCGAAATTCTTTTAGCAGGAGATACTCCGAGTTCTCATGGAGAATTCACTTTAGGCTCTTCAGCTCATTAAAGCTGTTGGTCTGCAGAAGGTGGGATAGAGTCACAACCTCAACCATTTGGATCTACAAGCCAAGACCACTCAAAAAATCTTCAAAGGTCTTCTCCACAGAAAACCTATGGCGCTGCCGTTTCAGAAGGCAGCCCCAGGGTACCCCGGTCCACGTGAATGTTCTATTTCTTCCGCAAAAGTGAAGGAATATGGAACTTTTGTGCAGAGCCTGTACCCTAAAAGTCCTTAGGTGTTCTACAGAAAATATGAGGTCCCTTAAATGAGGCCCACCTGTCCTCTAGGAGTAGGAATGTAATGATCGAGTGTTTTTGCTTCCTATTCTACTTCCAATCAATTCAGTGCCATCTTAGCTGTTCGAGAAGATGAAGACACTTATGCCATGGATGTTCAATTCCAAATCTTGACTTGAACTGACTGGCCAAGGGGATATGATGCACCAAAATTACGAGATCTATAACCACTGACCATAGTTCAGTCATTAGTGGGTCTAAGTAGATGGTATTGGACGGTTTTTAAGTCTTCTTTCAGGAAATGGTTGCGGAGTAGGTGACACAGTTGTACTCTCGATTGGTGGTAGGTTGGGAGTGACAACATGTACAGGAGTGCAGGCTCACTCGGATTTCTACGAAACGATCAGTAAAAGGCGGAGCACATAGAGGTCCTTCTGATTTATCCAGCTTTTGGAGGGTTGGGTTGGGAAATAGTTTTCAGAGGATTGTGTGTACCTGATTCTGTTGAGACTTTGACATTCGGAAAAAAAAGTGATGAGTCTTACGTCTGTGGCGCCATATCATCTGTAGAACTATGGTGCTGAATGTCATTCGTAGACATGAGGTGAATGGAAGCACCCTTTCCTTGACCAAGTTGTTAAGTTTCATTACTACTTAAACTTGATGATCGACTATAGAGTGGTGTCCTTGTATTCCTTTGATTCTTAGCCTTTTCCTATTACCTCTTCGACCATTTCGTTCCTGTAGAAGCCCATATGTCGGGCATCGAGGAGAGCATGATGTTATACTTCAAACTTTGGTAATTGAGTTTCTCTTTGCATCCTTTAATCAGTTTTGATTTACCTGCTTGATTGTCTGCCCACATGTCTAAATGTGTATCACAATTCAGAGTGGACAGGTTCCGGATCCGACATTCCCGATAGGAAGAATCAAAATTGAGGTTAAATCTGAAGATGAGGCTTTTGTTGTGCTTTGAAGGTATATCGTCCTTCAAATCTTGTCTTGTATGTTGTTTTGAGTTAAGTTTTTACTATAGTTGACTACTATCCCACTATCATCACAATCGACTAGGGAGTTAGTCGACTTGTAGGCTTCCGTTGAGTAAAACTGAAGACTCGTTGGCCTAATTCTATTCAATTCTCTCCCTGTGCCTGTAAGTGGTCACAATGGACCCAATTGTGTTAATCTGTGTTACCAGCGACCTCCCCCAATCGATGATACAAGACTAGCTCTAGAAAAATTATACAAGATTGTGTTTCTTCATTCTCGATGCTCAACAATGTGATTCCCAAGACGAACCGATGTTCGTCCTTTAGTATATGGTTTCTAGAAATTGAAACTTGCACCCAAGACTTGTGGTTTGATACAGATTTCTCGTTTGCAGATCGTTTGTCTTCCTTCCTCTCTCACAATATACATCCTCCCGTTCACTCACGACATACACCAAACCCTGATTAACTACAATCGTCAATTTAAAACTTTAAATCTGCATTCGATGGTAAAGATTATGACAACACGCCTTTCTGTGTCATTAATGGCATTCATCTCATCAAGCTAAGCCAGTCGACGTTACCCGTGACATGTATCTACGCCAGCTTTAGTCGACAAATCCCACCGAAAAGTGTGTGCAACTTTTTAGTGGCAATCTCGACCCCTTTTCACAACTCGCCAGATACATTATTCACAATCGCAAGGAGGCCAAAAAAAAGGGGAGTGACACACCATTCATACACTCTAGCCTCTAAATCCAAATCTCTAGCGTTTTAATCATGTGGAAAGGCGACAAAAGTCCAATATTGGAAAACGTCGTCATCGTTGTTGAGAATTATCCTTGCGGCGCACTCCGCAGAAGGGTTCACTCTCTCTTGCTCTTATCATTAATCATTAATGAAATCCCGTCGAATAGCGTACGCACTGGCTTAGTTAGCACTCCCAACCGGCCGAAGGATATACACAGCAAGGGTTGCTGTTGCTCACACACAAGTACCTGTTAAGTGTGTAATGTAACATGACCCGAGGCCAGATAATTCGCGCTCGCGATGATTTTGATTGAAGGAATCATCTTAAAGTGCGAACGAACAAAGTGCCAAGGACCTTCGAATGCTGCTCGTACGTAGTCGCCCGATATAACCGAATTAGCTTCGATACAAAGCTTGAGAGTTGGTATGTAACCTGGGGTTTGGCATCCTGTTCGGATATTTCCATAAATTGTTTAATGTGTGTGATTTTTTGCTTTCTCCCCCTTCTCCCGCTCTCTCTCTCTCTGTGAATAAGGAAGAGTGATATCCTGGCGAATGGTGATTGACTGGAATTAGATTAAGTATCCTGCACAACTGGAGAAGAACTTCCCTTTGATCTCCTTTTGGGGGTTGTTCGGCGGTGTCAAACCTTAATTGGTCTTAAAGTTGTTTCTAGTTTTTTTTCCATTTTTTTTTTTTTTTAAAGGAACAACCCTCGTCCTTGTGCCATATGGATGGCCATTTCGAAAACAACTGTTAGCACGCATTTTTTTTTTGTGTTCTCCTTTCGTTTTTTTTTGCGCAACAAGACGACAAGACGACACCCTCTCTCCGGCGAAGAGAAAGACCCTAAGGTCACTGGGGTTTAGAGTTTAGTACGAAGAACAAATAATAAAAAACTATTTAACCGTATTTTGTGGCTCCGGTATTGCATTTTAGCTGTCGTCCCGTGTGATCCTCCCGCCCGAAAACAATCAATCTTCCTTTCGATTTAATTTCAATTCGAGATGTGACATCTGCCTTTTCGGGGATTCTCGGTGGCCATCAGTTCAGTTCAGTTCAGTTCACCAGTGCGATATTGATAATCCTGCCCCACACACACACACATATCTCCTTCTAACCCGGGACAAGAAAACCAAAAAAAAAAAAAAGGAGAAACCCCGGCGCACGTACGTTGTTTTGCTCTCGCTGTTATTATTATTTTTTCTAATTTCGGTTTTTAGCAAAAACAAACCCCCGAGAACGACCATGACATTTTGTTTTGCCAAGGATTCTACACTATGTGTGGCAGGACATTCTTCCCGTTCGCTCGAAGGGAAAAAAAGTAACCCGTTCGTCGTTTGTTTTGTCATCGAAATGAAACATGGGATAGGGGTTTCTCTTTTTTTTTTTTGGTTTTTTTTTCTTATTGATGTCCTTCCTCCTTGGTCGTGTGTGTCAATGCGAATGCAAGGAATTTTTGCTCTCGTCTTCGGTATAAACGGGTTGTGTGTCGAAACATTGACAGGACATTGGAAATGGAAAGGGATTTTCTTAGCATTACCACCCACCCACCGAGTCCACCCCTTTGGCAAAGGTATTGTATGTCATATGGGTGAAGTTATTGAAAATCGAATCCAGCTACACAGTGTGTAGGACGCTGATCCTTGTGACATGGCAGAGTTAATCGAAAGTTAATTCGAATCGGTCGAACGCCACCGCCGCCGCCGCTGTCGATATGCTCTCGCACAAACAATGGAAATCTTCTGAGTCATTTCCTTATTACGGGACACAACCAATCGAGTTTTAATGGGAAATTCATGACACCGAAGGGAAACAATGAAGCGAGGGTGACTTTTTCCTTAAAATTGGATATACTATGTGTGTATGCGTGGATTAAATGAGTGATGGGTGTTTAATTTTAAATGGAATACAGTGCAAGGGAGAAATACCTTAATATTCGTATTCCTGCGAAAATATGAGGCGAAGATTGATCGTTTTGTGGTGGAGCGGGGAACGGGTTGAATATCTATTGGACGGGTTGCAACAGCATGCGTACGTTTTATGGTCGAAATTTGCATTTATCTTGTGGCTGTTACTTGGCTTTGCTTGTCCTGCAATCGTCAAGGATTAAGTCCGTCCAACCATGACTTAGACTTTGACAGGGTTTCACTCTCGGAGTCCAAAGCCTGGCTCTAAGCCGAGATTGACAAAACTATTCATGGCAGGTGTCAAGGCAACTTCCAGGGCCAAATCTGTGAAAAGCGGTCTGAACATGAAGTCAGGCTGTCAACAAGAAAGGATCGAGTTCTTAGACAAAACATTTCCGTAGACAGATACGACTTTGCTGTCGTTAGGCCGAGCTCTAGGCTCCAAGCTCGGGCACCAAGCTGAGATTTAGTAGCAATCTCGTACGAATAAAGTGGCTTTGTAGATCTAAGAGTTGAACGAAAATACTTTACGAAGTCCGTACGTAGTCATATCCAGGCAAGCATGGGAATATTGGATTGACATCTTGCTGCCATTTGCAAGACATGAAGGCACGCGGGAGTTGAAAAAAATTGGGCAGAGGAACTAGCAATAAACGCTTCCGATACACAGTTCTTGGCATCGAATTTAGTCTGCACGCTAGGATAGCCCAAAATAGGAGAAGAGATGCAAAGGAGTTGCATTACTTACTAAGAAATGTTGAAGAACTTTTGTAAAACTAAAACCAGTACAACCTGGCTAGGTATACCTTAATCCGATTGTACATTTGAACAGAGATGTTAACAAAGAAAGACAAGTACACCATCTCGTGAAATATGAGGGCCACCAACCAACCAATTGGATGCCTAATTTCCTTCAAAGAAGTGAAGTCTCAGTCCTGATCATATTAGTTCTGTTCTGCTCAAATTTGTGGACCCTTCCACATAGAATTAAGGAGATACATCAGTGAATTGTACGAACTCTGTAAACATATAGAGTCAGCAGCTTAGTCAAAAGCGTTTACATACCAAGGCTAATCTGACTGAACCATCCCAGGGAAAAAGCAAAAGAGAAAGACCTCACCTACGATGGAACATCAACCAAATTCTTTGAGGCTTAGGTTGCCGATATCACAGTCCGTACTCAGGCTGCTGAAATTATGAGAGCAGTGTAGATGGCAAAACCCTAACTAGTTATAGGCAGGCTCTGAGTTCTGCTTGTGAGAAACTCCAAACCACTCCTGGACAATACGTGTATCCAGACACAATAAGGCGATCCACTGTTGGCGGAGAAAGCGAAAAGGTTGATGAGCTCGCAAGAAGTAAGAAAAAATATAGAAATAATGGTCGTTCCTTGGAGTATTGAGTACTGAGCTAAGTAGGCATATTGGGCACAATTCTGTGCGTTTAAGTAAGCACCAATCTCCCTGATCGAAAAGAGTCCATTAACATAACCTAGGCTTGCGGTTTAGGTCCATAATATCCCCATGAATGCTTATTTGCAAATCTAGTCTCTAGTGTAGGAGCTTGGCACATGTAAACCTATAAAACCTCCTCTCTACTGAAGGTCCAACTTATTCGGGAGTTTCCCAATTCTTGCGGTGTATGGGCAAGATTTTCGAAAAATAGGTAGGAGCTCTACCGGTATCCGAAGTATCAGTGCCCAACAAAAGTTTCTATTGCACCACATAGGCCATAGAGAGTGTATATCCTAGCAGCTGAATAGCCTTCCTAAACACAGTACTTTCCTTGTTGGGACCAAGCCTAAGGGCTGGCTGTTGCAACACAAAAATTTGAATGACTTATGGCAGCGCTTCTCAAATGCATCCTCGAAGGAATCGTTTCCAAAACAGTATACAGCGTGCTTACCAGTAGATTGTTTAAGATTCCGAAACCAAATGTCATATTTGGTGATAGGAAAAAGAACGGTTAAGAGCTATGTGTCTTTACAGAAGCCTTACAAGCTTAAAACTATCAGTTTTACTATTCAGGCTTCAACCACAGACTGTTCTTCCAATTTCTTGAATGTCTTCCATTGGACTCCTAACAAAAGCGTAGCACAGTCTTCATCCTGCCTGTAGAGGTTGTAGGATCTGAATTTTCGTAGTTTTCTAGGAAATTTTTCACGGAGATTTGCTTAACACAGATAGGGGGCGCTAGTATGTAGATGCTTACATTTTGTAATAATTGGCAGGACTATCGTCGCTTTACCAGTGCCCCCTTTCGTGTTTCAGTAGTTTTCGAAGATATGTAGTTGTTGACATTCACAAAATGCAGGTTTTCAACAGCTTCTGTTTTTTTGTGTGTGTTGACAGCTTCTTTGACAGCTTTACATCTAAGTTTGACATACCAATGATGGAGACAGATGGCGCTGAAAGGTAGTGCACATTGTATACTGTAGTATGACTTGTGGATTAGCGGACACATCCACGTATCATCATTCGCATTGGTTTGAGCCGTTTATCTGCAATTCAGGTAGAGGAGATTTAGCAAGCCTTCCGTCACTTTTCAACTTAATGTCACCTAACATACACGACAGTCCTGAAACTGTCTTACTATAGCTCAAGCATCTGTTAGTTGTCACCTGCCTCTTACAGGTTTAACCTAACTCGATTCATATGCGAAATTTTCTAGACCCAATTAGATACACCACCCTGCGTGTACCGATTAAACTCACACAAAACGTCCTTGAATACGATCCTTCGAAGCATGCCCGCTAATTTGTTCGCCATGCGGCCGACTCTATCAATTTATGAATATTTTTATTGCCGCACAGAGACATCGAACCACTACCGCTTTACATGCCATTATCCTAGGACCATAAACAAAAAGGAAAAAGCCCGTCCGACAATAAGAACAAAAAAAAAGAAACAAACTAATAGAAATTAATGGCGTCCTTTCGTATCATTACCAGCAATGAGCTTCCATTGATGCCTCCATTGATGATTCCGATTGTCGATTGTGCTTCCCGGTCCCGGTCCCGGTGCCGGTCGTGCGTCTGTCGTTTGTTCAAGCGCGCCCGCAACATGTCCTCCACCCCTAATAAGCCGTCCGTTTCGACAACAAAAATCCAAAAAGAAAAGAAAATTTATTGTAATAGGTCCAAATGACGCCCCCAAGGCACGCGAATTATAGTCCCTTTCTCGCTGGTGTTGTTCTGCCAGGGGTGAGACACAACAACCATGAACCCAACACCAACAACCCCGGGTATCCTCATGCAATAATCATAACGATAACTCCACAGAGATGAGGAATAACGCTCAACCCCGGTGTAGTTGTCGCCGTCGTCGTCGTCGTCGTAGTTGGCCGTATTTGGTCCTTTTTCGTTGATTGTACTGGGATATGAGAGCGTGTAGCAACTTCCTGTGCCTAGGAACATAATTTGTTCTTAATAATCCCAGTCCCGGTACACGGGTGCCACAAAAGACAATAAAATCGCACAAAATATAGGCGCGCTGCAATGACACTCGTGTAGCACACATATGATATGTGTGCGTACGTTCGGGTAACTCACAGGATACTGCAATATTAATGTCCTGATTTTTAATTTACCTGCATTCGCTTAGTTTAATGAATGTGTGGGGAACCCTTGCGTGTTTTCTTGAGAGTTTTCGAACGTTCAATTCAGAAAACAGTGTCTGCTCCTTGAGGCTTGGTGGGTTTCGGATGCCTTAAGGCTTCTTTCAATGGGTTCCTCAGTGTGGTTCTTAATCTTGTCGAGGTAATTGCAGATCCAAGCGGGTAATGAGATTTCAATTCTACACTTCACATGGCAGTAGCTCGACTACCGCTGGACTACTTTACCAAATTCGAATGTGCGTTGGAGTGCGCCTTAGGGCAAGGCGACAACTCTACAATTATTGCGGCTACTTAGGCTGATGGCATGAATAGAAAGAGGCATTGGCATTGGTAAAATGTGACAGATGTGGCAGGAGAGCAATGCGAATGTCATTGTGGAAACCGGGTGCCGGTGGCTAATTTCTTTTTATCGTCCTTAATGGGTACTTTCTAGTTTTTTATTGAGGAATTCATAGGGGTTCGATGGATTTTATGATGGATTTTGGTTCATGTGAGTCCAAGGACATTTTGTTGGATTAAAATGGAATTGATTTCAATGTCTGGAGAGGTTTTGTAGTTACATAGCCTACTGTGTACATATGTGTATGCCATTCTCATGTATTTAGGTCTACAGTTTGGGATCGATTCTCAAGAAAGGGAGCACAACGTAAGCAGGCTTTTCTCCAATATCTAGCAACTTCCCAGACAGACACCTGGGAGATAATTGTGTTCCAATCACTTTTTGTTTGATGCTCTAATGACTTGTGGTATTCGAAGAGCAATGACGTCGTCTAACAAACACCTTGCGTCCTTTCAGCCAAGATTTTGTGCTTAATAGATGTACATATATACATATAAGTAGATCCCTATACCCAAGCCACCTCCACCCTCTCTTTCATAGCAAAGATTTGTCAAAGTAACATTTATATCGCTACATCTTCAAATTTCATCAATAAAAAGCTATGGAAAGAGTACCGTACCTAAGGTATATCCTTGAGGAAGCTCGCTGTTTTTATTAAGAACGTCCAGAGTGAGACTATAGGAGTGCAACCTCACTCGGATCTCAATGGATCCATTATGTTCCCCGGTGTAAGATGCCTGAAAACAATGAAACAATAGAACTAGTCTTCCAAAAAGCTTGTAGCAAAGCCCGGCCCTCCTGAACCTACCCTCTTTCGTGAAGATAGGTAGCCTAAGGTACAGTACCTGGTTCTGTTAAGCACCCGGCTCAGTTGAGACTCAGTTCTCAAACGAAATGTGTTGAGTTCTCCTCTGACTTTCTGTGGCCACAGCTTCTGCATAAGTCGTTCTTGTTGATTCTCATTTTTTTAAGATGGGCTGTAAGCGAGTTGTGGCTTGTCTGCCTCTTGTTGTATTGGGCTCACAGTTCTTTTAGACATAAGGTGTGAGTCTAAGCCTTACTTTGGTTACGTTTTGAAAGTTTGATGTAATTTTGAAGATGAGGATACCAACGCGGATTAGGACCGAGTAGTCTGCTTGTAGTTTATTTCATACCATTCCATCTCAAACAAAGCGTGGTGCTGTCCCTGAGGAATCTGAGTTCCTCTTTGCAGTTTTGATTTCATGATGATGAAACTGATGGCTTTGATGGGGCTTGGCTATCTGTGTAGATAGCCTAATTCAGTATGAACAGCTTATGGCAGACCTCGATTATGCCATGAATCTCCATTTTGAGTGCACTTGAGTAGTTGAGACGTCTTTTGGACGACCGGGCAATCGATGGTACCTCAGAGAGTCTTTGTCATTTGAGGGCACTTATCTACCTCGGCTCTGTAATTCTTCTTAAAATGTTTTGGTCCCATTTGCATTGACGGGGCTTGTGGGAGAACATTCTACTGCGAACTATACGAACTGTGCAATCCCATCGAAGTGGTCAAAAAGATGGCTAGAACATGTAGACCAAATGGACACCAATGCAGAGTTTTCGAATTAAACCCGGATGGACCAACGCAGTAGAGGAAGACTTCGCCTTAGGTAGCGCACACAAGTAGAAGGGAACCTCAACCGACTTGGAGTGCGCAACTGGAGGCAGTTAGCTAAGGACCGGGCTAACTGGAGAGGCTTGTTAGTTGAGGCCCAGGTTTAGCCCGAGTAAGTAAGCAGGTAGGTAAATAAGTACTTTCTTCCATTTTTGACCTAAACATGGATTTAGGTGCTTGTCTATTTCTAAAATTTCTGGTCGATGTTGGGGATGAAGATTGGGTGGGCTAGCCCTGAGGCTTGGTTGTGACCACCACTTGGCGGTAGAGCACTGTTTTCCGATCAATTTTTGGTGAAGAGGACAAATGGAAATTGATGAAGTTTTCGGGATGTTTTAAGCCAGTCGCAGTTATCTGATGGAGGATTTGAAGACAGTTCCAAACCAGCTTAGAATCAAAGAGATGCTTATGTGTGATGTTAAGAGTTTTTTTCTGAGGAACTGTCTGGTGCAGAAATCGATGGAAAAACTACGCCTTTGAGGCTGGAAATAAAGTGTCCTAATAAGGCAACTTGTATTTCAAGTCGAAAATATCAAATCCTAAATAAAACGTAGAAGGGACTGATTCTTCATGGATTGTAGGCTGAAGTGCATAGTGGATGTTCTAGATTGGTAATGATAGGCACGTGTCCATTAGTGCCTAACATTTTCAGTCAGAATCACGAAACGAAAGAAGGGTCTAGAATACTCTGCCTGATCGAAATTAGAGGACATTTACAGACAAAAGGATATCTCTCTCTGGCTGTGCTAAGAACAGCATTGCCATCCATTCGTGGGACTCGTTTGGATATAGATTTCTGTTTAAACCCCGCATTTTTAATTAATTAAATTAACTTCTCCGATTTTAATGGAAATAAATTAAGAAAACAATGAAAAATTAAAGAGTTGGACGTGTACACTCAAACGAGTGTGTATGAGTACAACGGATGTGCAGCTTCGACTTCCCCCATGCAGTGAACTCGGTGAAAAATTTAAATAGTTATCCCTCTGCCGGACGGAACCCGGTCCTTACATCTCAGAATGTTCTCATCGCAAAAGGAAAATAATACAATCAACCGGAATTATCCCCTGGGCATACGAAACAGTCAATGCAAACAATGATTCGCAGCATCGTTTCGTTGTTGTTCGTGCCTCGTCCGTACTTCTCTGGCGATTCATCCTGTAACTCCCTGCCTCCAATGCGTGGCCAGGGCCACCGCCATCGCGCGTCTACTTCTGTATTGCTTGGTCCCTGATTAAAAGAACACCACCACGACACGACCGAAGAGCGAGGAGCGAGGAGGAAATAAAAAGCCAACAACACTTTTTGGGGGGAAAATATTATTTCGAGAAAAATTAACCAACCGAGAATGAGACAACAGTGGGTGGTGGCGGCCAGGAGCAGGAAACGTCCAGTCGCCACGTACTACTTTAAGCAGATAAAGTCAGCACAAACAATGTTATTTTCGCCAAACAAGGACCGAGTGGTGGTATCCTCCGACCACTTTCAATCCCAGCAGCAGGAAAGTGTGTGTATCTCAACAAGATGGTGTTACAAAGTATCTACGAGTTCTACAAAATGTATCTATTGTCACTCTTACCAAAAAAAAAAGGAAGAAAAAAAGAAAAAAAAAAAACTTTCCAAGCGGAACATCTTGGCGCCTTTCCTGCATCCATAAGCACACACACACACCAGTTGGAGTGATCTTCATGCAAAGATTGTCCATGCCAAGTCTCGCAGGAGTTATATTGTGTCGATAACATCCGTTGAGGCAAGCGTGAGCACAGCAGGATCACGGGCTCAGCTCTAAACGTACCGATAGTGGGGCTATGCCCTCGCATCCCCTTGCTGGTTGTGTGGTGTTAATTAGACCTTTTAATTGCGTGATTTAGAGAGCTTCATTAAGCTCGTGAATTCGAGTGAATCACGCGCTCTCGTAGCTGCCGGGATAGGTGCTCTCGCATATCTCGCCAGATACACTCTAAGTATATGGGATGCGCACAGCGGTGAGCCGCTTTAAGCGGCGGCGGCGGCGCTGACGGTTGATGATTGTGCCACGTGATATGTGATGTGGATGGATGATTGTCGTTCGCTCAGAATGGATTTTTTTTTGAATTTTTTTTTACAGTCAAGAGCTCTGGTGGAGAAGGTAAAGATACGATTCGCGCGCACACAACAGTATAGAGTGGCGGATTGCGGACGTTTGCATGAAGCGATGCATTTGGCCCGATAACGAGAGAGGTTCGGGTTCAATGGTTTGTGTTTGCCGGTTGTCGGTTACCGGTCGGTTGGTATACGCCGCAAAGTCTGGTACGTGCCGGCGTACGTGCAGTGCGCACAGGAGCCATTCGTGAGTTCAGTGCATTCAGCTATTTCGTCTTATTGATATCCAAATTAATTAAGAAACTTAAAATGCTTGTAAGAGGTTAAGATATTGAGGTTAGGATATGGAGTGCGGCTGTACGTAGTTGGGGATATTCTGCGACACGAAGGGATTATGTAAGGAGGATCTATACGTGGCCATGGAGGTGATGGCTTTATTTTTGTACCAAGCCGGTAGAAGGCACCAATTGTAGGATGAGGCTAGGAAGGGATATGGAAAAGGTCGACTGGTGGATCAGATTTCAGTGTCTTGCTATGCTTTAAGCCAAATCAAGGCTCAAAACATGTAGAAATAGAAGATGGAACGAACTAGAGACCGTGACCGACAAGTGGACATAAAATCCTAGGAAGCTTGTCAAACTCGATGAGCTGGTCGGACCAGATAGGAATCTTCAAGGATATTTGGCAATGAGAACTCTACTTTGTTAAGTCAACTTAATGTGCATTCCATGCCTCTAACATAGTATTCACCTGATTCATCCACTGTTGATGAAAACGTAGTGTAATCCTGACTTTTGGATTTCAGTTGAACATCCTTGGTTAGACCAATACACAAAGAATCTTAGAGGAGACGGATTCTGAAGGATTTTTCAATAAGGACATAACAATTTTTATTGAGTGAACGGTTACAATATTTGCGCTACTTCCACCGGTGGGTTATCTCACTAGGACGGGCACATTCAATAGTTAATTTCTTGAGTCGAATTTATTCACTATAGCACGCACAGCCTGTCTGGCAGGATGATTATTTCGACCAAAAATTGCGGTAAGCGCTCAGATTTTCGATAGTAATTTTTAATGATTTTCAAAAGTTTATCATTCGAAAATGTAAATTTAATAAAAAATACAAGTCTTGACTAATATTTAGACATCAACAAGTTATAAAAATAGTTTAGGAATGTGTTCGTATTAATATTCAAAATTGTTATGCCGCTATTGAAAAACGCTTTAAATATCATCTCCTCTGGACTACTTTGCTAAGTCATTGGTCGCATGAGTCAAAGCTGGCAGCATTCCATCTTTGAGCCAAAATTCAAATTAGATATCCATTTGACTAGGTAATCCTTTTGGGTCCTAGCCCATGGATACATTCCAGGTCAGTCCAAGGCTCTGAAGAATCGATACTAATCTAAGATGATGAGCATTGGGCATGCATTTCGCCAGTCGTAACCATATACAAAAGCTGGACTCTACCAACATGACCCACCAGAGAGAAGAATGTGGAGGAAAATCCTTTCCAAGATGGGTGCTAATACTAAATCGTAATCGGTATCCTCTGATAGGCAGAATCTGCAGAAGCCACACGACTGCCACTGTAGTGTGTTTCAAACAGGAGTCGCAGCAGTTTGTGAGGCCGTGACCTACCTTTTGCTTAACTCTATAGATGCAGCTGTCTTTTTCTTCATAGATACTCAAGCTGCGATAAAAGGCTTAAAATCGCCAATCAAATCTCGCGGATTTCTAATCTTCCAGTCAAGTTCGAGACGAGCTCACTTAAAAAGTTGAAGACCTGAACATCCTCATCGATCAAATTTCAATTAGATATCCCAGCCATTCGTATGGCAAAGAGTAGAGGTGGGACAGTATCAGCATTTGGTTCTCTTCAAGCCGAATCTGTCCAGAGTTGGATAGTAGGAAAGCCTGTACTGTATTCAACAATTTCTGTTGAATCTGCAGAAACGAGGAAGAAGAGGAAGCTATGACACACGGTTTTGAGAAACAGAGAACCTAGGCTAAGATCTAAATGATCTAGCTGGACTAGCCTGAAGCAAAATAAAAACCTTAATCACAGGACCAAGCTACTTTAACACCTAAAGCATACTCTTTGGCTAGGGTTCAGACTAAAAGTGGTTCTAATGCTGTCAGTCCACGACGGTCTCAGGGGCTGCTAATCCGATTTTTCCATTGACATGTCACAATGGACCTTCTTTTGGTCCCTGCTGAGCGGGGTCAACTATCCAATCGAACCAAACCCGTGTCCTCTACAAAGCCATCTTCAGTTTAAACAATTTGTCTATCAGCTCCAGCAGGCTTGTTCATTTTGGTCCAAATCATCAGTGTTTGAGTTTGGGGTAGAGGCATTGGACAGAAACTATGCCTATAAGCCATTTGAAGGTCTTGATGACTTGAGAAAGGAAAGTGAAGACTACTAGCCTTCGATGTTTCGTTACTCCGCAACGCATTTGAACTGCCAGCATCTCATTGAGAATTAGTCTGCAAGGACACTCTCATAAGCTGAGCTCTAAGAATTGCTCCATTGAAAGTAAGCATCCACATCTAGTTCACAGAACTGAAGCGACGCAATTCCCCCGAGATAGCCTCACCTGCTTTCCTCCTTAGAAGGCCTTCTAATCCTGTACCCTGCACGGTCCACCACGGTTTTTTTTTTTCAGAAAAATATTTCATTTAAGTGATAAATGAATAGACAGGCGTCACGGTTCCATCCGGAACGCACTCATTACCATATTCCTTTGTATTGTGACCATCCTTTGCGTTTAATTAGACAGCAAATGCCTAAGCATTCATAAAAAAAAAAAAAAAAAACAGCAACAACCCAACCGTCATGGTGTATCCCTGTCTGTCTATGGTCTTGGAGCTACGATATTTTAATTTACCTTGTATCTAGGCACTAGAAGTGTCCAGTCCGGCTTGCAAAAGCAAATTGTATCGCGCCGTGAATTTCTGCATCACAAGTGGGCAATTCACAACGCAACATCACCCATAAGTCCGCGAAGCACCCAATGATGCCATGATGTGCCGTTTGTGCAATATGAGACGCCATTAAAGCAGACTCGGGACGTGGACCGCGCGCAGCGAAAAAACCATCGCAATCCCAGGAATTGCAATAAAAATGACAAACGAAAACGAAGTAATTTTTAGCATTTCATTAAGTATTGCATCGATGCAGACGTCAAATGTTCGAATACCTCTCGAATACCTGCAGCGAGTATGACCATATAAGTTTGGCTGGCAGCAGCCTCCATCGTCGTCGTCGTCGTCGTCGTCTTATTGGTGGTGGTGTGGCTGTCTGTCCTCGCTGGTCGGTTCGAATTCTACGGAAGAGACCAGGTACTGTCTCTGCCACTGACTGTGGACCGTGGAGTGTCCGTGAGTGGGCCACAACTTAAAATCCGACTTCTGCTCCCGATATACCTACAGTTGATGGGGCTGACAGCCAGACACACGCATCAGAGATTGGCTGCTGGTGCAGCTACAGCTGAATGATGTGCGTGTAGGCTCCCCATTCACACACCGCTCGCATGTGAATGTGACTTTAACCACATGCTGCAGATACAAAGATACTTTTTGTTTGACTCTGTATCTCTGTGTCTCTGCGTCTCTGTGGAAAACTGTCAAATTCCATTTGGCTGCCTGGCGAGGATACTGTTCCTGTGGTATACTTTCATCATCATCATCATCATCATCATCATCAGCAGGAGTGTGTATCCTTCCCGAACCGAGAGGAGGAGGTGGTGCATAGTTTCACGATTTTGGTCTTTGGCATTCGCAACATGCCAAAGTTAGTTTCAATTTTTTTTTTCTTTTTTTTTAATATCGACACCAGATATGCGAGAAATGTTGACAAACGATATTGGTACGAGTTTGGGTGATGGAAATTGTTTTTTTCCGGCTTTTTTCGGTCGTCCTTCTGTCAATCGATGAAGATGATGATGCTGGACATGGCTAGGAGTAAATATTAATCACTTCTGCGAATAGAGTGCACCGGAAACGAATCCGGCGAGCGGCGAGCGGCGAATTTGTATACCCAAACCAGGCCAACGGCTGACTATGTTGTATATATGTAGGTAGGGAAAGTGTAACGCATGTGGAGTACCACCATAGGACTGGGGGTAGGTATACGCACATACATCCATATATACTTAACAGAGTAGCCGTGTGTACGATTTTTCGCTTTCCCCCGTTTTGCCAATCAATATTCTACGAGAACGCTTCTTGAATACTAAATAGTCTTCTTAAACTTGATGGACCTGTTACCTTTATTTTTGCCTTCGCTTCCTCTGGCATTGTACTAGCTGGAGCTACATACCTACATACATTGGCATTGGCAGCAGCGTGGTGGCACAGTGGGAATAAGAAGAAGCATCCCTTTTTACGCATACTCGCACACGGAACAGTGCGAGGCGAGCAACCGAACAACCGTCCGACCAACCGTCCGACCAACCGACCAACCAACCGACCGACCCCTCCGAGCTATTATGTTGAACTTTTTTTTTGGTTTTTTTTTGGTTTTTTTTTGTAACTCGTAGCCTTATTTTGTAGAAAATATATGTATGTTTGTATGTACTATACGGGGGGGATAAATACATAGTTTTCGTTGTTGTTGTTGCTGTGCCTTTGGCTTATACGAATACGACTGGGCTAAGTGTATTGATTTTGGGTTTTAGACGGTTCTGTGGACCTGGAAATAAAATCGCCAAACGATTGCGAGATATGGTGACAACGATAGGAAGCGAGTAAGTTACGACCAAGCTAATAGATTGCGAACGGAGTTTGTGTTTCTGAAAAGCCCCATGGGTTCGAAGAGGATTGTGGCATCACAGGGATCTGAAAAGCTCATGGGAGTACGCTTGGAACCAGCGTTCACCTAAGTTATCGAGGAACTGGACACCTAATTCCAATCCTCTGCGAACGGGAAGAGCTTGCCACGTACGAAGGAGGTAGAGTAGAGTATAGTTGCTTCCTCTCCCTCGTCCATGCAGCTTCTATAGACATCTGTAGCGAGGATGTTCAACCTAATCTCCTCCAGTCTCCCGGAATAGCAAATATGACAGGATGACGATGTAGGACGCTTGGTGCTCCATGAAGGTAGGAAGCAATCTTACCGAGACAAGGATAAGGACGTCCTACTTGAGAAAATTGTGCGAAACTCATAAGCCAGGACCAGAGGTACAATTTTCCAGAAGTCTGTCCTGTAATTACTAGCATACGCTGAGGACATTGCTATCATCGGCAGGACTCAGCGAGGTATCAAGTATTGAAGCAGAAGGGCGGCAAAATGGTATACGCTGTCAACAAGAAGCGATGCACAGCATGGAGGAATCGGACAGAACGTCTCGGTGTGAGGAAGTTAAGGACATCGTCTACCTCGACTTTGCTTTCAACTGAACACAATATAACTTCATGTTCCAGAGCAAGAGTCACTCTTGCCAATCGGTGTTTCTTTGGCCTAAGAAGGGAATTGAATGGCAAGGTCTTGTCGAGAAACTCCAAGGAGACTCTACATAGGACCTTCATCATCCCAGTCCTGCTATATAGCGCAAAAGCATGAACGTTAACAAAGACAAATAAGGATATCCTGGAGCGTCTTGATTGGAACATTCTTCGAACGAATTTTGGTCCCGTTTACGTTGACATGCTTTGGAGGAGGAGATTTAACAGGGAACTCTATGGGCTGTACAGCTGTACATCTATCTGTACCTATCAGTCGTCTAAGATGGCTAGAACTTGTAGAGGGAATGGATACAAACGCTCTGGCCCGAAGCGTCTTTGATTCCAACCTGGAGGGACAAGGCAGTGGAGGATGACCCCACCTTAGGTGGCATGAAACCAACTTGAAGTGCACATATGGGAGGCAGCTAGCGATAGACCGCGCTGACTGGAGGGGCTTGTTGGTTGAGGCGCAGGTCCAGTCAGGACGGTAGCGCCATGTAAGTATGGTAGGTATGGGCGTCCTCTTCTGTCTGATCAGACAGTTCAAGCGTTTCTGATCCAATTTAGGCTAAATGTGTCTGGAAATGAGTCATGTAGTGCTATCTTCCTATCTGCAACTGATGTTTGGCTTAAGCGAAAGGCAGCTTGGAGAGAGGCATGCTGAGGCGCGAGCTCATCCGACCTTTATAACTCCTTGGAATATCACAGTCACAGTATCCCGGCACCCAAATGATGTGAGTGTTGAATTTTTCAGTCATCTCCTTCAGAGCCAGGCGACAGTTTACGTCAGTTTTTGAATGAAACGTGAAAAATTCGAAGACAGCTTGACATACTTAAACCAAGACAAGGTCTCCTTGATGGCTATGATCACCGCCTAGAAGACGCTACACAGATTGGGAAGATGAAAGAAAATATTTACATTTAGATCGTTGGGGGTGACACCTTCTGATTCTACTTTTGATCGATCCTTATAGAACCACATAGATCCCGTGCTCTGTACTCCTCCAAGTCTACTCTTCAGGGAATCGATGAATCAAAGTTCTACTTGAACTTAAGTTTTGGAAGTACATAGCACTAGTCGGTGTCAAGATTGTTAAGAATACAGGAGTGTCCTAGTCCAAGGATGGACCACTGAAATTTTGCCTTCAAAATAGATTGAAGACAACACGTCTAATCAGGCTACATACATACTTCTAATCAGGATCGTATGTATGTAGGTACGATCAGAGCTATAAGGACAACACCGCCCTTGAAGTCATCCTCGGGCTATGCTCACTTGACCTCTCACTGAAGAAGTAGCGCCAAAAGCGATCTATGACTCCGACAAACCTTAAATCTTGAGAGAGCTGGACAAGTGGTGAGACCAAATATTGATGTAACTACTGTCTTCGGTATATACTCCGAGGATAGAGTTAGATAGAGCTGGGTTAGTAAGCTCCCCAAACAACCATGTGTGCTCCAAGCGAATGTATTTTCTATGGAATCACCGAGGCCTGCCAGGACTTAACCACTCTAAACTGTAACAAATATATAGACATGTGGGTTGACAATCAAGCATGCAAATCAAATCTGGAGATCCATGGGAATGAAATGGCCGATGAGATAGCTATTAAAGCCATAGAATCGAATGAACTACAAGCCGACGACTCTTACACCGTGGCTAACCCAGGTTGGTGGTCTCTTACGCCGTATCACTGGAACACTTTGGCTCAATACAACCCACAGCTGGCTCTCCTTAGAGGTATCCTCACATGAGAATCCTGACATGAATATCAGCAGCAGTACCTATGCAGAGCCTGTGGCACCACAGAGGAGAAGGCAGACAAAAGCTTCATCAGAACCAAATCCACAATCCTTTGCTTGTATCTTTCAATGACAAACTAGCAAACAAACCAAAAATTTAGCACGTTAACCGGTTGATTCGGAAAGTCAGTTCCCATCACGATTTGATTATAGGACTTACTGTCCTCGCCTTTGTTTCTCCCCAGGGTACTCTATAAACCCTTTGAGTTCCGAGTAAGAGTGTGCTACTGTAGACGCAGCCAGCACGAGGTGCATATGTCACCTAGCCATACCTCTTCAGGTTTCCACCAACAGTAGAATCAGACTGCTACATCGAAGGCAACTTTTGCAGAAAAGACAGCAACGTCCACTCCAAGCTCTCGGAGTAAGGAGGCCTCTTCTAGATACTCATTCTCTTTGTATTCAACTGAGCTTCCTGTGTCGACACACAACATATGGAATAGGCAGACACATCACAGTATCTGAGCTGCTTCGATGCTCTTACGATTCGTACCACCGCTTTGTTGGATTATAGTGCCGATGTCCCTTCCCTGTCTGAGAGGCCTGTTCCTCATTCTACCAAAGCATGATAGTGAAGCTCTGGGGCATTTCTTTCCTCGACCATGTATCCTCCACCAAAGGCTGCCATAAAAAGCAATGGCATCACAACAATTAAATGACCACCCCGATAATAGCCTCAAGAATCCACCAGCGGAACAACCACTCCCCGTCGTAATCCTTTATATCTCCTCCTCCACTTGACTTGTTTACAACAGCTCGCTGGCGCAATGAACTTTTATGGCAAAGGGTTGCCTTTTAGGCCTCATAATTATTTTACTGTTTACTGTAAATGCGCCGTGAAATTTCCTCACCCCTACCCCGTGTGACCTAGACCAGCGATTAACTCCCAAAAGCAACCATCCCCTCGCCCGTACCCAGGCAAAGGTTAAAGAAAGTTCACAGCTCCCCAGCGCAGTCATGATTAATTGAGAGCACAACTTCGATAAGATACTTGACTTGGCTTTTTCCACATTACGCTCATTATATTCGTCTACATCCGCCCTCGTTCAATTTATGCGTTAGATACCTACAACTCGTACACGGAGTTGGGCTGCACAATCAAGTGCGGCATTAATTACATCACCTTTGATTAGAAACTCACACAATTCATTGGCGTATCTCTACCACCGCGCCACCACGCCACCGCCAGCTGCCTAAGATATATTGTTCCGCACACTAATGTTATGCTCGCAGATACTTTTATGTTTTTTTTTTTTTTGTTTCCTTTCGCTCTCCGATTGGAGAGTGATTAGATAATTTCATTAAGGATTTGAAAGCAAAAGCTCTGTGCTGTGCTGTGCGCAATCTTTGGGGCCGAATTAATGAAATAAATTAATAAAAAGATTGCACAGCGAGCGATTGGATGAGATTTTATCACAACAACACGTAGCCATGTACGAGTGCGAGTATCTGATGGATGTGTAGTAGCCGAACGTAGGCAAAATTCAATTCGTTTTATTTATAGCGGCTGTCAGAAGTGCACAGAGCACAGAGCACAGCTTTCCGAATTGGTACCATTGGACATTACTTATTTAGGGGAGCGCTCCCAGCCACCATCATCCCCTATGACATGACACATGATGCTGACCCATGTATCTATGTATGTATTCCTCGTGTGGCGGGGGTAGTGGCACGTATCCGAACCGACGTGCGGCGACGGCGGCTGAACCCATGGATTCTTTATAGCACTTCACATATTTCGCTGCGAATATTTATATTTATGTCCGGCATAGCCCTAAAAAATCAGTTATCCTCGCTCATTCAATTTATTATCCTGAGAGATATCATCAAAATAAATAAATCGTCCCGCACTAGGCAAATCTCTATACATCGGCCCCCACCACCCTGCCATGCACTGCCAGCGTTGGTTGCATAGAATACTCTCTCTCTCTCTCGTGCTCTCGTCCACCCCACAAGGACGAAAAAACGGAAGCATACACAATCAGGATGTGTCGCTTGGTTTTTTTTGTTTTTTTTTTTTTCTGATTTTTTCTGAGAGTAGGTATCGCTCCCGGTTATCGATATTCAAATGGGGAATGGGTTATTCAAATCGGCAATTTATTCGTAGACTAAGCTGCAGCTTTAAGGATGCGCCTTTGCCGTCGTTATGGAAACTCTTAAACAATCAGTGGAATCAGTGTTTCAAAACACACATGCATGCGAAAGTTCTGTTTCTGTTTCAAAAGCCCACACACACACATCCATCCGGAGGAGGGTGGCCGAAGAAGGTCATGTGAGCCGCCTTGGTACTACGTACACTTTGTTGCGTGTAGTTTGATTAATGCAAATTTTCCCGAAATCCGACAAATGATTTCGTGGACACGCAAAAAATCAAGTCCCACAGAATGTTAAGTATTAGTGTTATGAGTTATTTTTTGCAATTCACCTCCCACCCCCGTCTGAGGAGCGGGACTGAGTGGGCCTTGCGAAATTGGCAATGTTTTAGCAGCTGCGGGTAGGATGTAGTAAGCGCCTAGGATTAGAGTTAAGATTAAAAAAGGAAACGTTTATGCTGGATATGAGGCTGTTTTGATTTGCAGATGTTGAACTGTGTGCGAGAGGGGGGAGAGCCTTTTAATCCTTTAGATGCGTGGCGGAGCAGGAGAGCGTTTATTGAGTGTATCCGTGGAGTGTTAGTCCTGCGAGAATAGTTATTTTTCATGGACTCAAAGCATTCGTGAATCAGGCTATTAGGTTTCAACCACATTTGGGCCAATTACGATAGGGTGACCAGATAGCAGCAATACTTTTTCCAATTCTTATGTGTCAGCAACTGTCAAAGGTGCGAATGACATCTAGCTGTCAAAATATTTAATATGGTATGCCATTTTGTCATCATGGCTTGAGTGTGCAGGCAATTGGTCGCACCTTGGGAAAGTTTGAGCGTGAGTACTCTCTTTTGGACCTTATACCACCAACTAGATGAAGATTGGTTCGAAATGAGGAAAATACAGCCGCCGAAGCGACTAGTATCGAAGAAGATTCAGAAATGTCGATTCGGCGGCGATTAGGTGAATTGGCCATAGCCAGAGAGTAAATCCGGCTTATTTTACGGTTGGATTTGGGACTGCATTTTAGCCGGACGACCGTAGGCAACGACATGAGCTCGTTGAGTGGGCTATGGAAACGTTGGCCGGATGTTCGGATTTCGGCCAAAAAATCATGTTCTCGGACGAGGCCCATTTTTGGCTCAGCGGCTATGCCAAGAAGCAGAATTGCTGCACAAGTGTTCGATCAAGCATCAATGCATCTCGGGCATCATCGGGTCTTATTTTTGTTGGAAATGAGTAAGGAGACACTGTTACCGTCTATGGTCTCAGGTATTGAGCAATGTTAACTCTCTGTCTGTGGCCAAAACTTCACAAGATCGATATATCCGAGCTGTGGTTCCAACAAGACGGCGCTACACACCATACAAGCGTGGCCACGCTCGAAGTTGTGAAGGAGATATTTGGCGCGACTGGTTCATCTCACGACCAGCATTCTTCAATTGGCCTCCGCGATCATACGATTGGAGACCACTCGATTATTTTCTGTGGGGCTAGGTCAAGGCCTTGATCTACGCTAACAAGCGAATCAGTTTGGACTAGCTCCAGGCAAACACTTGAGACGCTATTGCCGGATTAACGCCGCAGATATTGGAGTCATCATACTGCCAACGAAACCACATATAATGACATGAATGTGACTTGAATATAAAGCCAGAATTGATTTTATGGCTCACAACTAAGAATTCAATAAGAATTTCATATTACCGTGGTGGTACCGTGGTGAAAATATCGATACAGAACCGGTAGGCATCCAACATTCCGACGATCCTCTAACAGCTCATGGATCAGTCTACATACCAGACGCTGGACACGATCTGATAAACTCAAACAAGTTGCAGGAGCTTCAGTCTAAATGTGTGAGTTTTTTTTCGAGTTTTGGATGAATATAGATTGTAGCCAAGTCTGTTGGACTGCCAACCTCTTGATGAATCCGAGGCACCTAGCGCAGTTCTAGTTTCATGACTTTCCACGATGATATGGAGCATGCCAAGCCTTATCATTAATTTTTAGTTTGACTACACTAGTATCCCGCTCCAGACACAGGAGACAGCACTGGGTTTCACTCAACTCAGTTTGTCGTATCCCAATTGATGATAGCATCAGTACCGGAGCTAAGCTTAGTAGACATTCACTGCAGGTGAGACTTTATAGCTTGGGCTCCCAGTCTCTAGAGAATAAGCTAAGTCAAGAGTATATTGTCATCCGAAAAGCAATGGATCGGATTGGGAGTGAGAGAGGAAAGGTCATTAAAAAATGTTGAAAATAGTGTCGGAGAGAGGACAGAGCCCTGGGGTACACCAGCATTGGTTGAGAAAGAGGTTGTAGTACAACTTGTATTGACTGATTCCCAAAGGAAATTGCCATCCATAATGAGAAGATGTTACTGACTTGGCTAAGAGCGCACTGTGTCATACTCTAACGAAAGGATTGGAGATATCAAGGATGACTACTCGGCATGCACAGTGATCGTGAATACTCGTAAGGTACACCCTGTGGAATGCTGTCGACGAAAGATATCTCATGATATGGATATTTACAATGCTTTGCATGACCTTAGAGAGCACTGCGTTTAGCCCTAAGAGTCTGTAGTTTGAAGACCAAGTTCTATCGGCTGATGTCTGTGGAGCATGAAAGATGGAAGAGCATACGTAGCATAGATTTAGCCTGAGTAGAGGAACACCTCTCAGAAGCAACAGAAGGGCTCCCATCACGACTTGCAAGTTTGTTACCATTGCGATCTTTTAGGACTCCAGCTACTCAGCGGACTCGGAGCCGTCCTGAACCGGATTCAGTAGTGGAAGTGCTACAAAAGCATCTTATAAGATCGAACTCGAACATAACTACTAGAAGAGTGAATTTCTCTTGGGAGTTCGTGATGTTCTAATCATTGGAGACAAGAGCTGGGATGGACACGTTCGAACTGATTCCAGGCAACACCAATATGTTGACAGTTCTTATGGCGATTATTCTCGCATCCAACTGTAAGACATCTATGCCAAGGAAACGTTTTGATACCTTGGTTGGTTTCAGTGTCATTTCCAGGATCAACATCTCAATTTGTTGCCATTTTTTGTCTCCAAGAAGATTTCCTTTCACTGTCGCAGTCGGTAAATCATTGCTTTCCCTCGTCGCTAATGATGCCTTTCCTGAAGTTATCTGCTAGCATCCTCTGTTGGCATTCCAATCAAGTGGAGAGGCATACAATTTTCCTCGTATCTGGAGCCACATTTCTGGACTCATTTCTGAAGGAAAACACTTCTCGATCAGTTGGTTCCGCAGTTGCTCTAGGATACACCAACTACTTAAGTTTCAATTGGACTTTTCAAAACCTCAGAACGATCGGATGAAGTAGAGCTAGACATTCACGTTTGGAAGGATTTAGTTTAAAAAAAACCCACCAATTAGCCAACTGCTCGCAAGAACCCACCTGTGGCTTACCACATTATCTGCAAAAATTTGACCAAAACGTGGGAAGAAAATACCTCCACCGAGTCAGTAACATGGTCAAGGTATTCCCAGCAGACGTCTTCTATTCCTCTCTCTCGCTAGTTTAGAACGAAGGCTTGTACCCCCAAATCTTGGTCAGCAAACAGCACCGAACCAATCTCCAACAAAGAGAGGTCCGTCAAAAAATAAAAAAAAATAAAAATATATATGCCCTTGCCCTGGCCCGAAGGATATCCATACAATATACGAGTACGAGTATGATTGGGTTCAGTTTGAAGATAGCGTTGTGGCCCAAGTTGACGGATTGATTGATGGGTCCCAGAAAATATAGACAGACAGACAGACAGCTGAAATTCTGATATTTCATTGTTGTATTTGGTTTTGTCGTATTCACGTCTCCCCCAACTCCATTGGGAACACACCGCAGCGAAGAGTCCTTCGCACAGTAACTGTGTGGCACAGGCGAATGGAGGAAAATTGAAATTCTGTTGATGGACTCCGGTTTGCGGACGGACCTCATCGACGACAATGACGACGAAGACGACGACGACGACGTTGACCACGACAGCCACGGAACCTTCGTAGATACTTTTGTCCCTTTTGACTTTTTTTTTGTTTTTTTGTGGTTCTATGGGTGAAGGAAGATTTGTGAGACTTCACTGCTTTGGTTGTGTATCTGGAGATGATTTTTATTTTCCTTCGACGCGATTTGATGAGACATCAGCCAGAGATAGCGGAACCTGCCAATTCTGTCCGCCGCGGTCCACCCAAGTCAAAACCAGATATGTCTTACCTTGGTGCCAGGCCTCCACACCATGATCACACTGAAGAGGATGGCATTTTAGATTTTAATGATTCGCATTGGTCCCGAATGGGGACGAATCACTATCGACACACACCTACAAACGTGCGAGTGTGTGTATCTGGCTTTTATCTGCATCTCCTGCAATGATGGGGTAAATAGGAATGGAATTTTAAAAATGACAGCCAAACGATTTATGGCGGATGCGCCGATAACCCGACATGTTGGACAAGTAAAGCAAAGCAAAAAAAAAAAAAAATCAAAACTCAATTTTATAAATCGAACGGGATTCGTACAACTCTCCTCCTCCACTGGGACAGGGATGAACTCTTGACGGCCGGCGTGGCTGTAAAGCATTAAAACCTCATTTGCCGGGAGAAGCATATTCGCTGCGCGCCACCATTCCCGGGGGACCGGTCGGTATTCATTAATTTGTTTTTATCTGACCCCGAGATCGGTCCACATATGATGGCCAGATGGTTGAATCTTTGTCAAAAAATTTCATTTTACACCCTCCCAGCCCTCTGATGGAAGGGTGTCGCATAAATTTCGAATGCAATTGTCTCTCTGTCAATTGGAGGGCATGCATCGGTCACAGGTAGGTGGTACTCGTTCCGCTGGTGGTATGCAAATGAACGGTTGATACACTTGAAAAGCTTTTACGTCGGTCGCCCCGGTATTTGTGTACTTATAAGGGTATAAGCCCTCCTGGCCACATCACAAGGACTCCCAATTGGACTAACTAACCGTCGAGTGTCAACTCATCTAAGAGCAATGTCTGAGGAGATGAAGACAAGGATATTCTTCGAATCCTTGCCACATGATGATGATGATGATGATGATGATGGTGATGGTGTTGCTGGGGTGTGGAGGTGTAGTGATGGCAAAAAGCATATCGCCGCCAATCAACAAAATCTACAGGACGTACGTACGTACATATGTACGTATGTGCGAGTATATATATCAAATATCCTGAACAGGGGAATTTTTGGATTTGTATGATGTTGTGCTTCGAGTACCGGATTAGATTGCGTAGATTGATTGAACAGATACACACAGAGATACGGTGTGAGTAGTGCTTAGAGTAGTTGTGTATCGTTGATCCGGCTTAATGCTCGTGGGTACTTGCTGAGTGGTGGCCGGAAGGTACAAAGTGTAACTTATTCGTGTGATAACATAATTGTCATTTGAATTTGTGTATACATCCAGTGCAGGTACAGGGGAAATTCGATACAGGCACAGCTATTCAAATATAGATACTTTCATCCTTCGGGGTGTGGGAAGGTGCGAAGCTGTTGTTGTTTGTCGCATAGTTTGGAGGGGGGGATGTGCAGGGAGATGCTTTTGGTTTTATTTTAAAGTGAATTCGGTTTAAAGGACATTTGCTGTTGTTTGGTTAATTCAAACGAAGGCATCTGGCAACTGGCACTTGTATCTCAAGGTGGTGACTCGAAGCTTGTTGACCAATTATTCTTTTGACATTGTCGCTCGAATGAGAGTGATTGGCTGATCCTTAGAGATCGAAACGAGGTAAACAATGAATCGATTTATAGAACTTTTTATCCAGGAATCTACTGCTATTGGTCACAGTATGACAAAGTCATGTCTGAAAGTCTGCTGTGAAGAGTATATAGACTCATTAGAGTGAGAAAGAAAGGGCAAAACAATCCTTTCCTTGGGTTTGGGAATTGACTTGTATTATAGACGGACCTTCCCTCTTCTCTATGCCGTTTCCAAGCGAACGATTCGAAAACTCCATTGACCAAGTTAAGAAGAATTAACCGCCTCATGTGCTGCATCTACCTTCAGTGCAAGTAGGACCAAATATCGCACATAGAGAAGAGAGTGCAATGATTCCTAAAAAGGACTTTCATTACCTCCAAGCTATGCCTGTGCAATCGTGTAAGGGGGATGTGATGTAAATGGCGGTTTCAGATCCACTCACACCTCGTTTGTATGAAGTCATTCAACGTCTCCTCAGTCTTTTCCCATGAGTCCATCAGACGTCATCTCCAGACAGAAGTCATATAACGAAATTCTTCCTGAACTCATACAGCATTGAATGGACACTTTCATTGGACCTCTATATGTTATGTTTAGATCCAGCTATGAAGTTAGCTACATCCGAATAGTTTGGAGGAAAGTTCATGTAGTGCTCATACCTAAGCCTCTCCACCAGACCGAAAGGCTTTTAGAACTACCACTTGCACCACAGTGCCCCTAAAAGTTATGAAAAACTTCCTTCATTTGAGACTACTTAATCAATGCTCTTCAACTCATCAGAACTGCTACTGATGCCCGAAGGTATACCCACGGGTAACCAGATGGATATGCTCCATGCCCAGAGCAGAATTATTTCTGCCAAGCTTGGGTAATTCTCTCGATTTTCGTTTAAACAGAGATTTTCGCACAGAGCTTGGAAATTTACAGATAAAACCTCCACGGATACTTACTAGCTTGCTTAACGAGCAACGGGTGCCGTGAAGAGCCTTCCTCTCTCGTCGATCATGCTTATAGTTGTCCAAACCAAGCGCTGTGGCATCCGCGATAACTTGGTCTTTAAAACGGAGATATGGTGTTTCTTGTCGTCTTGAATCCGTTTGCTGTGATTTTTGTCCAATCGCTCGATGTAGCCGAGCCAGTGCAGTGGATGGCTAACCCTCCGAAGGGCACACAAAATATTTATCGGATAGCCAAGCAGGTCGATAGCTGTACAAAATAAAATCGCATTAACATGGGTCCCAGGATACATATGATGGTATTTCTGGCAATAAGGCTGCAGACAAGCTTCCCAGATCTGGTGTACAATATCCATACATTGGCCCTGAACCCTTCTGTAGTTTGGCTCTTAACCCAATAAAAAGAGACGTAACTCAGGGGGAACAAGGAATTCACAAACTATGTTGAGACATGGCAACTCATTAATTTTCCAAAAAACATATCCTAGCGATCCTCCTATCTAGTCCATTTCACTTCAAAAAATAGGTTTTAGCGAATCAGACACTTGCCGACTGCGCCTAGAGGACTCTGACACTGCCGACCAAGTTTGACATAAAGTAGTCCTATACATGACCTGGTCACCTCCTGATGTCACCTCCTCCTTAGTTCAAACAATCCTAAGCTCATGCTTGGATTTGATTTCAGCTAGAAGGCAGACCATTTTTAAGAGGTGCCTCTATTCTAAAGCCCTTCGCCCTAAGTGAAGTTTTTCCAACATTTAATGCGATTCATCTTTTCTGAGATTCTGGGATCATATACCTAAAAATTGTTCCTACAACCTCCATACCATCTCCAAGGTCTTTCGTCTATCCCTTCAAAGAATGATGTCCCTAATTACCTTTGACGGTATTCTATACAAAGCCCTAAGCCGTCAGTCTTTTATTTCCTTCAGTCAACATAGTTTCCTGAAGGGTAAACGTCGACGAATTTCTGTCCTTTGTCCTTTCATTTTTCATAAATGGCATCGAAGTCGATGTTTTTGATGGAGACATCGTCCTTAAGCATTCAGCCTTCGGTTTTGAGGTTATATTGTTAAAATGGATGCATTCTTAACTGGAAAATCGTTCCTATTGAACCCGCTTCAGGTTCGCCTCATCCATTCCTTCTTAAGCCACCTACTGTGCACCACAAGGCAGTCGTCTAGGTACCCTGCTTTTAATTCAAGCCATAAGCTGTCGATTTTGTCATAAACCTCTTACACATCTCCCTCTACTTTGATAGACACCAAACCCATTGGTTTATCCCAAGACTCTAGTCTGGATCTGGTCCTTCGAATGCCCATATACCTTCCCACTTAAGTGCAACATACATTAGTCGTCGAGGATGGCAAGGACATGTAAACCGAATAGACACCAATGATCCGGCCCGCAGAGTCTCCGAATCCAACCCGAAGGAACAACGCAGTAGAGGAAGACCTCGCTTTAGGTGGCGCGCACAAGTAGAAGGGGCGCTTAAACGCAGTTAGCCATGGCAGTTAGCAAAGTACCAAGCTAACTCGAGGGTCTTGTTGGTTGAGGTACAGGTTCAGCCCGGACGGCAGCGCCTAAGTAAGGTATAGTAGCTATCCGTCCAATGTTGCATTTCTATCTACCAGTTCAGTGGGACTTAAATCCACCTGTGTCCCACCGCACCAGGATACACGTCAATAGAATTTGTCATGGAACTACTATCTCTAGACCATCAAATGGGACTCTTTTTTACATAGACGCGCAGATAAGAAGGAAGAATACATCTTATTCTAGCTACCTCTCCCAAATTAATTCGAAGCCCGAAACCAAACGGCCATAAACCAAATAGGTACCTGCCATCGCACAACACTTAACGTGTAGGCATTCTAACAAGCATTTGTAAGCCACCAAGCCGCCACCATCCACTCGGTTTATGTAATCATTTACATTTCATATTAAGCCCGACGTTCTTTAGAGCCAAACTGCCAATTGGTATCTGCCGGACAGTTTGTTGACCCTCAACATTTTGGCATAAAGTATTAACCGCACACTCTCGATGATTCCAACGCTAATTGGCCCCATAACTGTTGGCTTGTAGCTGGAATCCGAATCTTCGGGTTTGGCTCTATTTTTAAAATTCAAAAAAAAATAAAAAAATCATTGTCACCAACGGATTTACATAAATTGAGAAACCGACATGGCATGCCCATAAAAACCAGAACAGGTTGCTTGTTGAATTGTAAAAACCTGCGACTAGTTGGCAGATACAGATATGTAGATAGGTACGCGATACCACCATCGGGATGTGGCAAATGGCACTTGACAGTGATCTAAGAGCAAGAGTTGTACCATAATTACGTATCTACAGTCTACAGCATGGGGGAGCCCTGTTTGCCTTTCAATAATTTCCATGACTTCGCTGCGTAAATCTTGTCCGCACAAAGTATCTGCGTATTCAAACAGACCTCAGGCATGAAATTCTACAACTCACACGCATCACACGCCTGACAGTTGATCAAACTGCAATCAAATCTCTCGGCCACGAGTACAGAATCTCTGGTCTTGGCAAACATTTGCTCTGTTAAAGGTTACACCGTAGCTACTCCCTCTCCCTCAGCGTACGAGTATCTATCCACGAAGACTGTGTCAATATTGACACAAAACTAAAAAATATCTCATTGACTAAAGTGTGCGAGCAAACACGTGCAATTTTTGGCCGTTTAGTGTGCACAAATGCACACACGCACAGTGCACAGCACGGCAGTTACAAAACAAGGATACAAGGATAATGACACGTCACAATCGCTTGAGTTTGATCCCAGCCCCTGTTTTATGATGCCAATTCGAATGAAATGAACAACCCTCGCGGAAGAGAGATGAGCAGCGCTGCCTTCCGCTGCGATGAAGACGGGCGGATTCACCACCCTTGTTTGCTTTTTGGAAAAAAAAAGAACAAAAAAAATTTTAATATTTACACTTGAGCGCAACTTCGAACTTGTGCGCGACGACGATTGTTCTCTTTGTGCACAGGCAACACACTGATTAATTTGCATACGTCACCATAATTTGACGTTTCACGCAGGCAATCTTTTGTCTTTAAGCCAAAGCCAGCATGGGGGTGACTGGCAGGGAGTGCTTGTCAAACTGTTTTTCCATCTTGTATCGGCAAATACAAGCCGCAACTTGGGGTGAGGAGGAACGACGACGACACAGCCACTCTTGGCATTGTAATCAGGAATTGTTTACAAATTTTCTAGGTCAACGAATACAGTCAATAGACGAAAGAAAGGTTTTGCTATTCGTGTTGACTTTTGGCAACATTTTGTGTACAATTGGAAAATAATTCAAATGATTCGCACAATCAGAGGGACCTTTTCGTTTGTGGGCTCTGAAACGATGCGGAGGGTGCTTTGCTCTGCAGTTCTGTGCACACAAGTTCCTGTGTACATATCTGGGGTATCTTTGGCAGGACAGTGGACTTTTAAGTGGTATCTGCCCAATTAATGGAGATTAGTGGGCATGGTCTTGATGAATGGTCACGTTTTGGGCCTTCTAGCTAGATGTAGGTACTCAATGCGGCTTCCATTCCTGCTAAACATCCACGCACCGCCTGTGAACTCAAAAGCGTAGACACAGCACTGCAAAACAGCACAGCACTGCAAAAGAGCACAGCACTGCAAAACGGCACAGCACTGCAAAACAGCACAGCACTTTGACCATCTTTCCCTGTGGTCCTCCACATCGCTTATAAGTTGGATCGAGAGACTTTGACCATCTTTCTGCCGTGGCTTGCAATCTGCCGCTAGTATGACTTATTCTACCACTCTTAGCATTCCATGTGTATCTCAAGGATTAGACAGTCCTACTGTGTGATCTCAGCAGTCTCATACGACGTTGATAGTTACCAAGCTGTAGCAGCTAATCTAGTCGAATGCTTCACAGAATGACCACCTAAGTCACCTCCGGACCACCATTCATATCTAGTCATCATGACGGGAGGAAGAACAAAAAAAAATCTCAGTTACCATGTTATGACTTCTGTGTGACGTCTACGTCTCCATCATTATTTACTGAAGGAAAAAAAAAGAAAAAAAACCAAAAAAGGAACCAAATTAACCTGGGCATCCCTCGAATGAAGAGAATCTCTTGACGAGACTTCAAGTGCCCACACTGAGATGTGGATAAACAAAAGCGATAATAAAGCCAAACGATTCGAGAGTAAAACAAGGCATAAGGCATAAGGCATGGCATACGGCACCAGAGAGGAGAGAACACACCACCACACACACTTCACACACCAATTGACTGCATCGAGGTAACCAGAAAACGCCAGTCACGAAGAAAACACTTTGAGTGCGCCGGGTAGGATAACAAACGAGGCTCATTGAACTGCGCCTCTGCCACCGCAGCAGCAGCCCAGCAGTCCAGCAGCCTAGCAGCCCAGCAGCCGAGCAGTACCAGACACAACAGCAATAGATCACCACAACGTCGTCGACGACGACGACCGACCAGAACAAAGCCTGCAATGTGGCTGCTCAAACAACAGGAAGAATGAGGTGCCTGCTCTTATTCGATCATTATGATTCGGTTGGTTGAATGAATGGGCCAAGTGCGTTGGTACTACAAGAACCCAGCTCCTCCAGTCCTCCAGTCCTCCAGTCCTCCAGTCCTCCAGCCTCCAGAGAGAGAAGAGACACATCAACAACACAATTTTTTTTTGCCTCTCTGTTGGTTAAGAATGAAAACAAAAGCCAACAGCACTGAAGGGGAAAGCAAACATCGCGCCTCTATGGGTGGGCGAGCTAGCGATGCAACTTTTCTGACGGATTTTGGATTTTTTTTTTTCATTTTTTTCATTTTTTTTGAGGCTGGGCTGTCGAAGATGACGAGGAGGACACAACAATCATGATGAAGCAGCATCTCTCTCCAGAGTCTGGAGTGTATCAAGGGCCCACGCTTTCTGGCGGCGACAATTATTTTTTTTTTTTTTGTTGTAGTTTTGTAGTTCTCCTTGCCTCTCTTGTCAAGTGATGTGTGGTGCGTCATATCAGTGAGGTGTAACCTCCCACCAGATTACTAAACGCTAAACGCTTCTCGTTTGCTAACCCACTCCACTATGTCAACTATGTCGGCAAACATATTGTTTGCGTTCCATTCGACTGTTGTCCCGATAAGCTGGGATTGTTTTTTTCGTTCCTGCTGGACGGCTCCAACAAGTTGTCGAAGTGTCCCGGCCCCCATGGACCAGTGCGTAGAAAATAATTTGGCAATTTGTGACCCCTTATGTCAACATACCCCCACAAATCTCCATTACGCAACGACTGTTCGAACTTAATGTCCCCCACAGCCCGAAGGACATCGGTCCAGATGACAACAAAAAACCATACCATGCCATGCCACGGGGAAGAGAAATAGTTTATCTGTGACATGGATCGGGGGGTGGGTACTGGGTGGGAAAAGGTACTTTTTCTCTGTCTCTGTGAAGGAAATCCCTCAAGACATCGGAAGAGAATTACTTTTCCTCAAATTGGTTCGTACTTTGTTGGCAATGCATTGGCCGGGTATCGATGGAGATACACGACATACGATTGCGAGTAGTGGCGTTTTTATTTTTTTTTCTTCGTCCTGGCGAGTCGTCCTAAAACAGCAGACTCATCGTTTTTGGGGGAAGAGGGAGGGTGAATTTTTCTATTTGCCGTTTAGCTTTTGGGCGACTATTAGCTCGGATAGATGGATAACCTTTAACGAACTCCCAGCCAATAAAGTTGCCGATAAGTGTGCTTGACCTTTTGATTTAGACTTAGGCGGGTGTCCCTGATCCAGTGGGGTTGGATCAAATGGAGTGATAATCTGGTCGAACAGTTTAGCAGTTGTTCGCAGTTTCGGTTAAGTGGTGTAAGTTGACCGATAGTATTTGCTTAACGATTGCAATCAGTTGTCAATAGGGTAAGTCATTATTGGCGGACGGTTCTGCCGTGGGAATGAAGGTGTGTCAAGGCATTTCAATCACATTTAACGGCTGAGATACACGCAAACGGTTGCAGGATACCATCAATGAGCTACCAGTCGTTTAGACCAAGAAAGGAGATTGGATTGACACAAGTAATCTTAGCCATGACACTCTTGGGGGAAACTCATTTGTAGTTAACCAGGAAGAGATTGACATCACAGCTTGGTGCGGGAACATAGGATGAGCTTGGTTTAAGACGAACAACTTTAGTCACAGACTGTTAGATAGACTAGACACCCAGACCTGCTGGGGTTCTGAGACAGTTGACAGTTGCTTTGGGGTTAGAATGGCAATAGCTAATTTTGTCTAAGGATGTTCGTAGATGGAACATACTTTGCCAGCGTGTATAGTCCTTGAGAACACATCATAATTTCATCAACATAGAGGTCGCCTTCGGTAGAGCAATCTTTGACAGGATGTGTGAAACTGCCAGACCACACGGAATGCTGATCAAAAGAACTCTCTCAGGAAAGCGACGCGAGCTATAATGATTTGCCAGAGTCTAGCCGACAAATCCTAAGAATGTAGTCCACCATCCTTGAAAGGATGTATAGGGCTATTCTGAAAGAAATGATCAGAACCCATCTGGTCACTATGAAGGTGACACTCAAGAAAATGTCAAGGCTGGCATGGCGTTTAAGGCGATGAGAGCTTGTCCAACTGCAGTTATGGAGCTACTATTGGTGCTGACTAAATAGCGAAAGAAGGAAATGCATTAAACTACTCGAAGAACTACCACTCTTGGCATTTTCTAGAGACGATGTTATGAGGAGGTTGAGCTTTCAAAAGAACTTTGTTACCAAGTTCACCAAAAGAAGAGATTTTGAGCAATGAATTTACAGTCTACAAACCGAGTAATGACACAGCAAAGTGGTACGCAAATGGGTCAAGAACTGACAAAGGAACTAGAGCCAGCATCTTTCAGGCTAAAATCTGTGTCTACTGTTCATGTCAGATAGCCAAGCTCCTATCATGGCACTTGACTCCTATGTTATTAAGTCTTAACTTGTGTGGAAATGCCTGCAAACACTTAAGGAACTGAGCTGAAGAAAAAAGGATACCTGTCCTAAGAGCAAGGATACTTGACATCAGAACCTATTATAGGTACGATCCCGAGAAAAAGTGGGTCGTACTCTCAAAGAAGAATTCAGGAAACCAAAGAGGGAAAATAGGGCAAGAACCTGCACCATGACTTACAGCATGAGACCTTGAGCAGCATAATCTTCGTATCCTGGCGGGTTTCCTAACCACGCACTGTGAAGTTAAGGAAGAACCTAACGGCTCTCAGATTCTCGAATGAGGTCAATGAAATCTCTGGACATGTACTTGGATCCTTGTAGGACACTGAGCCTAAGAGACGGACAAGTACCAATTATGAGATGTGGAAATACAGTGACTAGAAGAGAGACTGCTCTCGGGCAGACTTCTTCCGCCAAAGCATAGGAAGTGTACATGACCCTCAAACATGATTCCGAGGAAAGGCGTGGTTACGGATCAAATGGACGGATGCAGCATACCCTTTCTTAACAAAATAATAATATCGAACGTTGTGGCTGAAAAACTGATCTCTGTGAACGCTGTGAACTTCCTGAACTGTATGAACTCTGTGAACTTTGCAAACTGCGGATCCTAAGAAGCCCGTTGAGATTCCTAGACAAGTCTCAGAGGGTGTTGTACATTATCTATCACTGGGCTATCCCGCATGCACTTGGAAAGTCCAATTTTCGTCCACTTTCTCGAGTTATAGCCTTCTTATAGCAATGTCTCGAGTTCAGAGTAACTCATGATCTTGGTGACCGATTCACTAGGCCATTGCGTCAGATGATGTTATCCACGAATGTTACGACACCCTTTTGAGACAGCAAACAGCAATGGACTCCACTGAAGGTACCGCGAGTTTCAGCGTCATTTCTGCATGGTAAGGTCCGATGATGCTTCATGTGTACAATGCAGTGAGTTGTAATGAATGTACAGACATTTCACGATAACCTGAAGCAGGCGTTTACACTGTACGTTGTCTTACTGGTCAAACTGTCAAACCGAGCTCCTTTTGACGTTTATGCTGAGTACAGTGACATATCATAAACATTGACATATCATGACATGACGAAAGTGGCCTCCGAATCCATTCCAACATAAGGTTGAATTCTAGAATGACTTGAGGATGGGTTTTCGGAACACTCGTCCACATTGCTGCACTTTTGGTACAGATGACTTGTGCAACAAATAATAGGTTCATCTCAGTCTGAATCTACATCTCTGTCACCGGAATCCCTTTAAGTTCAGTTTCTAACAAGTTGGAGCCTATTTAGGTGGTTATTGGAAGTGTTGCCTATAAGGGTTCCTCCTTGTTATACTTTGGACCAAGGAGACGCACTCCATCTGTCCTCAGTCAGTTTCTGAAAGTCATCTTGTATCTTAGGAGACTCACTTCCATATAGACTGAGTAATCGTACCTTGGTTTGTCCAGACCTTTACCTTTGCTTGACAAGTCACTGGGTTTAGTGTTTCTGTAAAAAATCCTATGTCCCTGCATTTGATGTGGATGCGAAGGCTTTAGTAGCTGCTTGACTACCTACGTCTTAGGAACGTCAAGTAAAACGCTTATTGCTTCCTTGGGAACTTGTTGAAGTCATGTGAAGGTGAAGATATGAAGAAAGTTTATGGGGACGGCATGGAGATGCAAGACCTACATATGTTCTGTTTATCTGTCCAATACTCTTCTGAAGGAGTTCCTCGGGGAATGCTGGACAGTATGTATACTGATTTTCCGCAATTTGTAGATGACTCTACGATCAATCTAAACCTTTAGCCTAAAGCTGTATTTTTTAGACACCAAAGCTAGTAAAAGACTGTCTTCTCTTAACAAGCCTTTGCTCCTTTAGCATTCTTCCCGAGGTCCACATACTCCTGTGTGTCGAATAGTCGAATAGTGTCCTCGTCATAGAATAGAGCATATATCCTAGTACGAAATGTTCCCCTTTGTCCAATGGTGGCGAGCGGCCCCACTTCGAACATCACGCAAGTACAAGCCTGCAACACTGCAACACTTCACCCCATTAGCTGCTGCTCTTAACATAAGAAAGCCATTACATGCCATTTTTCCTCTCATTGTTTACTACATTCCCCGATGTCGCATGACTGGAAATTATATATATTGTGTCCCCGCCGTCAATTATCCTCCAGCGACGGCGGTTGGGCAGGTAGCACCAGCACCACTCGACCAGTGTGCCACAATTACTTTCACCGCAGGCTAAAAGTTATGCATGGAAGCTTTCCGTCTTTCCGTCTTTCCGTTCCGTCACTGAAAAGTGCAATAAATCAGGGAGTCACCTTGGTTTTATTGATTTTTTGTTATTACGAGTATATGCCACGTAATTAACCGCATATGTGTGGCTTAGCTAACACTTTGGCGGCCCATTCCTTCCTGCGCCAGTGTTCCACCATGGCAAGGCGGCGCGCTGTTAAAGTGTACACGAAGCAGCTATTAATGTCCTCCCACATGTGTTTGGCGCGGCCATCGGTGGGGGAAGGAGTACTCCAACTCCTCCACTTCCACCGAACTCTGGGGCATACAACCACTGGCACACCGAACCCACTCAATACGCGGAAGGCATACTCGACGCGTGAACACTTTAAAACACTCAGGCAACAGAAGGACGGGTGCAGTTCCAGATCCGATATTATTGACAATTAAACACACACGGTGGCAAGCACCTTCGTCGCTGAAGGACTCTGTGCTCTTGTGTCTTGTGTCATTACGTCCTCATCGTCCTCATCGTCGACATCGTTGTTGTCGTTGTCCTCTCGCACACATCAAGCGAGTAAGCAAATCCTTGAAGCACATCCACTTGCTAGGTGAACAAGAACAAGAACAAGAACCAGAACTAGGCGCACCACTCTAGTCATCCAAACGAGCATCTAATTATCCCAGATTCCGAGCGGCCTGGTTTATTCTTTCTCGACAGGGCGCTCCACCAAATTATGGAATTTTATGCCCGAACACATCCTGATCTCTAGCATCAGCTGATGTGTATCCCCGTGCGTTGCAAGTGCAAATTCAATTAGCCGAGCACAACGCTCTTGCTTTAGAGCTTTGTTGTGGTTCCACATTCCACCCCGAGGCAGGGACTACTTCGTCCTCCTGTTTTTTTTTTTTTTCTTCTTTTTTGACAGGATAATCCAATTTAAAGTATTCAAATAGAAATTGTGGCAATCAAATGATAGACGCGTTGACATGACATGGCTGGGCGCGGCGGTGAGGGTGATTTGAATGCCGTCTTGATTGACTGGGTGCGGGACCACATCTCGTAGTTTCCAATTTCTGAATACGGCTTCATAATGACACAGAGCGACGACGGTTAACCAGAAAAAGCAATCAGCAGCAGCAACAGCGGGTAACAGAGGTGAGGGCGGGCTTACGTTTTTTTTTTTTTCTGGCAAAAAGTGTCCTCGGAAAAATTTTCAACTCTCGGCAAGTTTCGGTTGAAAAGGGACGACGACGAGGACGAGGACGACGGGCGCTAGACGTAAACATTTAGTCACATTTGTGACGCAATTTAACGGTGGGAGGAAGTTAATGAAAAGAATACACATGTCAGGATGAATTTTCCATCGGATTCAGGGGCACAATGTGGTAAACATGTTTGGAAGAGGGCGGGTGTCACCGCAATCTGTCACTCTTTTGTGGTGCGCACACGACGAAAGGCTGGGTTAAAGCGATTTTTAAAAGTTTAACTCCGCCGTGGAAGTGCTTAAGATCTGAGTTGGCGGGATGTAGAGTCATTAGCACAGTTTTTTCGTACCTTGGCCTACTTAAAGAAGTGTAGTGAGATACCAGATACAGCTTCAGTTCTCCGGGCCCTATTTGCCCCGCTGACCGTTAGGAACGAATGGAAGTAAAATTCAAAATGATGAAGACGCCTGAATTTTGGTTCCGAAGGAGCTGATGGAATCTCGAAGTTCTTGCCTTGCCAACTTCTATGAAGGCCTCTTCGTTTGGTGCCCTGTTGAGGATCTGGCTTCAAAGTGGGTAAAGCCTTTGACTGTAAGAGTACACTGAGGTCCTTCACTAGCTCCAAATGGAAGAGTTTAGAACTATCGTTTCGGATGGATGTTCAGGACTAGGCTGATCTACTTAGTTCGTTTAATAGGAGGATCCGGAAAGTCCCAGAAGTAGGATGTCATAGTACCTCGTGTTCACGATTTTCACAAGACGAAGCTGGACGAAGCCCATCACATCGTGAAGGAGTTTCAAGAAAGAATAGATTATCGGCTAAGCCTTCAAAGCGTGCGCTGAATGCGTGAGATATGTGACCTGGAATACTCAGGCGCAACTACTCCATTCTGCTATCAGGAAGAAAAAACGCGGTATTACCCATTTTACTGGAATTTCTTCGACTTCTGGAGAAAGCCAAGGATGCACCTCGGCGGTGAATTGAGTTTTAAGAATCAGCACTTACCACATCAGCACCGAAGATCTGCTACCTGACGGAAATAAAGGCTGGACTGTCTCCACAGGCGTTCCAGATAGTGATGTCTCTTAAGCCTACCACACTAAGATGGTTGGCAAAAGGAAAGTGTCCTGTAAATCCAGTCCTCGCTTGAAGGCTGGACCCATAAGATGATGGTCCAGAGTCCAGTGGCTATCTCGTTCTATCCCCGTGTTCCGCAATCCTTTCTTTCCAAAGATAGGCGTTTTTCAAGTAAGGAGGAGCATAGCTGCTTCCATTAAGTAAAGGTCTTCTGAGATCAGCGGCAGTATAGTTTCAAGGGCTGCTGTTGGCATCATTCTGATAGTAGGCCGTATATATGCTGGTCTTTGAATCCTGGTCAGTGGCTTCAGATACATGACATTGTACCCTGCGAGCCACCAGTCTAAGTCACACGATGTCTGTGTGCATTCAGTGAGTGACGGAGGATTTGAGGGTCCATTTGGCTGCATGTAAAGAAGGTTATGATTGCTCACAGTCCAAGCATCTGGTCTTAGCTAAAAATTGAAGGGATTTGCCATTGAGTTGCAAGGAATCAATAGAACTATGAAGAGGATCAAGGGGTTGACACTTAGTCCACGACTTTCTGCCCATTTGTGCAGGGCATTGAGAGCGGATTGAAGTATCCACGATAGTTTCAACACCACTTGGTTCTAATTTCTTTAAGACCAGTGCCCATTGTAGAGGAGGATAAGACCCTACCTTGCTGGGCTCCTCTCAAGCCCAGTGCAAGTGCTTAGCAGTCACCTACTTTAGAATAGCTGTGTCTCGTCTCGACCATGTATCCAGTTTGAAATCCCCAGGACTATGGCCTGTTGGTCCAATGATATTCTTATGGATTCTGGTTCTAGACTGTTAAAGGCCCTTTTGTATAGAGGGAGCCTGCTACGGTGAGTGGAGTGAGTCTTCGATACCATCTCATGCCCGACTCTACCACCAGATCGGTTTATTTACGTTGGTCTGGTGTCAATTCCCAAGGATGGGAATCTTTGAACGGAAGGTGGACAACACGCTAAAGAGTGGCTTATCGGGGTAAAGCCATTCGGATTAGCACATGAGGCTCTGTCTTCTCTCCTAGCTCGAGGAATATTCACCAGCCGCGTCCTGATATCCATAGTCCCTGGGACTTTGTCGCAGCATGGGGATAAGCTGTCACTGTCTGGTGCTTTGAAGAGGTGCCCAGTTGATCTTCTTTTCGTTCATAATCTGGTTGCTTCTGTTGGCTTTAGTCTTAGTTACTCAGCGGACTTATTAGAGAGTCAGGCAAAGATGCTTGGTGGCAATTGCACCACATTTTAGCATCAATTGTCCAGTTTGCAGGGAGCTACGCAATGTTAAGAAGGGATGGACTATGAAACTTCTCCGTTTGGCCTTTCAGTTCCTACACATGTGATGCTGCCATAACAGGGACAGACCAGTAGTGATCCTGATCCACTCGGTGAAGTTCGGCAACATTCTTGCTTAACGTAATGTAAAGCACAGGCTTTAGTGGCCAACCCTGTGCCATTCTTAAAGAACATTCCATCCGATCTAGCCTAACTTCTGACCTCAAAACAATTAGCAAACACATGTAACAGCAAATTACTGGTTAAAGCCAGTCTGACATGAGAAAAATAAAGAAAATTCATTTCAGGAAAACAACATTTTAATCGTCTAAACGGTCAATAGTAGTCAGTTGGCGTGAAGACGTCCTTCACAACTATCTGCATTAACATTGTAATAACAGTCAGCGGCAACAACAACAACAGCAACAAACTGGCTTAGCACTTTATTGCGCAGCTTGACTTGTAACAAATCATACATCAACTGGATATCGGCATTCCATTCCAGGTGCTGCTACAGCTACAGCCGACCACAGTCGGTTCCAAACAGCAGCAGCAGCAACCTGCTACATGCCACCTATACACACATGTGGCTACATTTCTATCCACCTTAGTCCTGACCTTCATTTCTGTCAACCCACTGAATGTTGTTTCATGTGCAGTGCGCGCTATACTCGTATGTACCTACATACGTTGATTACGTAATTCGCCCGCCGTGCCGCCTAACCAAATGCCAATGGAACCACCATAGAGCAGAGTGGACCGACTGGCCAGGCCAACACTATATTCTCACCAATTGGCCAGTGGCTGCGGCGCACCAACAGTCCGCAGTAGCAAAGCGCAATCTAAACAAATGACGCTATATGCAACCTGCCTGACGTTGTTTAGGAATATATCGCATGCAGTCTTAGACTGGCTAACCAGACCACTCCAACGACGACGACGACGACGACAACAACGACCGACGACGACAACGACGACGACGACGAGTCCAACGACGATGTTTGTCGATAGTGTTTGCAATTAATTTTACGGCGATCACCTGCTCGATTGGCATACCAAACCAAGTGGCGGCGGCGGTTTGGTTTGGTTACAACTGGGCAGCGGGCGGCGGGCGGAGTGGCGTAGGAGCACTGTGCACAGCATCAGCCGGCAGACATAGGAGACATATTTAGCCGAAGATGTAGAAATAGTTAGACACTAGCACTGGTCTCTGATCTGCAGTGCATGTTTCTCGTTCGTTTGTTTTTTTTTTCCTTCTCGTTCGGTACGATCGATGTGTCCTCGCCGCACGAACTTGAAGCGAATTGGAAAAGTCAAATCGTTTGACACTTTCAATCCTGGGGGTCCCGTCTCCATCGACTGGAGTCGTCATGTTGCGTAACCTGGGAAACCTCTCATTTTCCGATTCACTCTCTCTCTCTCCCGATCGTTACTTCCCACCAGTGAGTAACCCATCTGACAGCTGGCCAGTGTGGCCGTAGTAGCCTGTACCACGATGCGATCTTGCGATAGATATTTTCACTTTAAATCATTTATTAATAAATAGTTTTATTTTTTTTGATTTTTTGCGACTAACTGCAAACTGGCTTTTCTCAGGGACGACAGCTTTTCATGTCAGAGCGGCGGGAATGTTTTTCTATTTAACTTAGAGGTGCACACACTGTGCACACGATCGTAATGCCTGAAACCCACCATTCCGGAAAGTGTCTGAGGTTTTTTTTTTTGTTTGATCACTGCTCTATGATCGGTTGGGGATCGTACTAATATGGCGAGGGGTTCTATTAATCTCGCGCGCAAGCAAACTATTTCGTGAGTTTAGCTTAATGGCATGGCATTAGGTGCCATCTGAGGAAAAGACAGTTATTAGATAAATTAATTGAAGAGAGATATCAAACGGGGTGTAGGTATAATTAAATTGATGGGCATGTATGAATTTCTTTGAAGATCTGTCGAGATGTCTACGTGTATATGCCGCACGTGAGGTTTCCATTAATGGTGTCCACTTAGCCTACGGTCTCGGCGCGGAGTCGGGTATTATTTACTTTCAATCGAGCCGTGACAGGTGCAATGCAAATGAACTTACTTGTCATGTAGGTACAGCTTGAGTCATCGGGGAACTTAACCATTTCGAGTTCTTGGCTGAATTTTAGGCCGAAATCCTTATAAGCGGGGATGTGTGAGTCTGTCTAAGTGATCCACGTCAAAATATTTCCCGATGGAACCAATATACAGTGGGACCCACTTACAACGTCGGTGAAGATACCGAAGATCGTTGAAACAAAGACGGAGATTTTTTCATATACAGATCGTACTGCTGAAAGGGTCCATCCTTAGCAAGAGTTTCTATCTAGCGAGGGGCATACCTAGGGAGGATCTTGTGGGTTGTACCCAGTTTAGCGAGCCTTGGAATCTCCTGCTATGAATGTTTAACTGGTCAGACATTTCTAGGCGAGATCACCGGCAGTTTAAAGCGGCCTATGAAGTGTAAGATCACGATTCCAGGAATTTGGTTGCTGTTGTCAGTATCCCTGACAGAACACATTGCAGACTGACTTTCCAACTAAGATTCCTGTCCAAAATGAGAGCCAAGAGTATGCACTATCTTTAAAGGGAAGACCGGAAAACTAAGTATAGCTCAGTCAGACTAGCTAGGTCTTCGACGATCACCTAAATGTGAATACGATACATCGGGAGCCTCTATGCTTTTTTGATCGTCTAATTCCGCAAGGAAATAGCTTCGAAGAGTGTGTGTCCCTTTACTGGACAGTGCCTACAGTTACGGGCTAATCCTCTCCATCTTGCCCTGTCACGACGCCAACATCTGGCCGGATATCCCTGCGACTAAGTTTCACCATGTGTCCAGATCTTGTCATAGACTGTCTGTAGTACATGTGCATGAGCTACATGTCTTGTCCTTGTTCAAAGTGGCAAGCAGTGTTTAGCCTAAGAAAGAACCTATTAGGAGCTTAGATGTGACCCTGCCAGTTCATCTGCTCTTTCAGGATCCGGTACACAACAGAGTGTCACGCCCAGTATGTTCGTGCATATTCTAGCCAGTTTGGTCCTGACTGTAACGCTTAAGCCTATCAGCAATATTTTTCTCAATAATCATGTCTCACTAGCTACGGCTTGAAAAAACCCTCCAATAGTCTTTAAGTTAAGACCTACATCAGTCATATCATCCAACTTCTATCCGCTTCCATCCGGCGTCTCAATATAATCCACCGGTTCAGCCTTAAGGCATTACCACATGGGTTAGCCAACCATAGCCCAGCTTCCTGTACTCCTGGCCTCGTTTCAGTGGAAACTGTTGGTGTTGATACCATCGATTCCATCACCGACAGACAGGCTGCACGTTGAACCCTTCTCATGCTTTCAAGATTTGTTTTCGTTCCCTACTTAGAACCATAGAACTGCCATTTATATCTCATAGAGTGGAGTTGTCCATGAGGCCACTGAGCATAGTCCAGGATCTATTTCTATCTATTTTGGTCCTTACGTAGGCTGTTTGTACTAGCTTCGGTTACAATGGCATCTACCACGCATTTTCATAAGAGTCTGCCCAGGTGTCGGAGTCTTTGCAGGACCCATGGCTAGATACGACACTATTGGATGAATATCAAGACGTGAAATGAAAATAGCCCACAGGAACACCAGGTTAGTTCTGTCGGGGCCCGTTAAAGTACCAGAGGGTGTGTATCTTTTGACGGACTGATGTATCTACACCCAGTCACAGGCTCGTCTTCAGTGCAGACATCGAGATGATTCAGTCAGAGTGCCATCTGCTCCTGCCCAGCCAACTCTGAGAAGCGCAAACTACCTCCAGGCGTTTCCTACTTCACGTTAATGCAATCAAAATAGAGTTTCCCCCTTTCATTGAACAAAAAAAAAAAAAAACCTACACCCAACTAGTTATCGTGGCATTAGCTTTAAAAAAAGGATGCATCCCCCTCCTGGAAGCACCCCCCTTAACCTAATCCTTAATGACAATATTGAAAAGTAATAACCCTACACCCAGCGCTGGTCAGTGCCCGTAGCTCACGGCGAAACCATTTCTTAAATCCTATTAATCCAAGGAATTTCGTTCGCAACCCTAGCCAACAGTGCCAGCCATTCCACCGCAATCGGTCACGTGCAGGATGACTAAAAAAAACCAAAAAAAAAAACAGCGTACCGTCGAAGAATCGAGTGTAATAAGATGCCTTCAGGATATTTCAACATCAGCAAATGTGACTGCTCTGCTTATTCTGTAGATTGACTGCATTTCCCGCTCTCTCTCTCTCTCTCCCCAGCTCCAGAGCTGCCGTGCCGTGCGCCCACTGTAAACATAATAATTCAAACCACCACTAAGGATCTGTATTGCACTGCAGGAGGGTTCTGGGATTAGGGTGGCGCAAAACTTAAAAACGAAAAAAAAAAAACATCGAAGAACTGGAAAACGATTTCTTTTTAAAGTTTTTTATTGCTTCACAGATCACGATAAATCAATGTGTGAGCCGAGCTACTCTCATTCTGCCGAGGAGCTGGCAGCAGTGAACGCCCGCCGCCAACACAACGTGAGGCAATTCCTTCTATTGCGCACCCCTCCTGCAGCCACTGCACCCCAATTCCACTGACAATCTTCTTCAATCAATTCAAAACCTCGAAAGGCATTTACTAGGTATATAGTATAACTCACATCCCACCCGGGGGTTCCTTCGAGCGATTTGACAGAAGCCACTTGCTTGCTGCAGTTTGGAGGCTACAAGGACGAGCGCTCTATGTATAGCTCGACAAAACGCACGTGTGCGCCATGATTGTAGTCACGTGTGTTTTGATTCCGCTTTAGATTTTCCAACAACACCGGGGCCCTTAATTTGATTAGGCCCAGGATAAGGACTTCCCATTGTGAGGCTGTCAAAATATTTTGAAAGGATATGCTCGCGGTTTTGACTTATACCGCGAACCGCGAACCGCGAACCGCGAACCGCGAACCACTGTCCGGGCGAAATGGTGACCAAAGGATGCGATTTCTTTTCTTAACACCCAAGCTGGACCGGAGTATCCTTGTGTATATGTACCTAGTACAAGACAAGACGTAGTGGGAGTATAAATTTGCTTCTAGGCAAAATGAATTCCATTCCGGAGAGCATGGCGACGGCGGCGGATGGAGTGTATCCTTTCAACTTGATTTGGTCACGTACAAAGGAATTTTCGAAGGCGAAATTGGGGAACCCTTACGAACATTCTCAATCGCAGTCTCGTGTTATGTGTATGCATGCACAGTCCCCCCCCTTCCATCATTCTTGAACGTATAATATTTTCATAGAAGGAATAAACGTCGTCGTCTTCCATATCGATTGGGGAATTTTCTTCTTTTTTTTTTTTGTTCCCCCATTTTCCGATTTTACTCTCACAGTGCGTTCGAGTTAAACGAGGGCGGCAAAGGATACGCCAGGACGCAAAAAGACGAGAAAACGAGAAGTCAGGGCGTTTGTTATTGAAACGCCTTAGACAATCTTACATTTAGGGCTTACACCCAACACACACACAAGAAAAGAAAAAAACCAACGCATACGATGTATAAGGATACAAAAGGATACAACAGCATATCCTTAGTGACTTTAGAGAGAAAAAAAACGAAAAGCAAATCCCGAACCCATTACTTTTTAAACCATAACCAAATAAAATATAAAAATACCCAGCAAATGTGTGTGTCCTTCTTCGCTCTCGCATATTTGTTTCTTCTCCTTGTGGTATGTCGTCCTGGGGTCCGTTGTACGGTATCCGCAATCATGCAATATTTGCGAGCAAGAATCCAGTTGGTAGCCTCAGAAACCGTGCGCCGCTGCTGTTAAGTTTGGAATTTTATTTCTCTTCGTTAGCTCCTCGAGACGAAGTGCGCGGCGTGTTATCCTGTTGGGACTTCTTTGGTTATCCATGAAATAATAAATGAATCTTCCCGATATGTACAAGGGACAATCAGATTGTATCTCGTGTGGGGCGGGGGTATGGGTGTTTGTGAGGAATTCTTCATAACCTTCTCGAGATATGGGAGTCATATGCTCTCATCTAGCAGGACATACACATGGTCTACAACAACAATTCGTCGCTTTGTGTTGTATGGACAGAATATACAAAGTAGCGTTATAAATTATTAGTCATTTTTTTTTTGTGGTTTGACCTTCGATGGCCAGGAGTCGGGGGGTAACAATAGATTCTTAGTTTTTACGACATTCTCGCATGTCCTTTGAGTTCGCTGCTCGTACTGTGAGTAGTTGACTTCGTCTTGGTGGGCGGGGGGGGGGCTGTACCTAGTAGCAATTTTGGTTTTTTGTTTATGTACCGTATGAGCTATGAAAACGCTTGTTAACGTTTTTGTACATTTTTTTTGTGTGTTAGTCGTGCGGATGAGATATGGGCCATGGGGTCGGGAGGGCTTCGCCGAAATTAAGTAGGTAATACCAGGAGTGTTCTTGTGGTTTTTTTTTTTTTTACTTATTTATGACCTGTTTGGGCTTGGGCCCATATTTTTTTCGAAATGAACCTTTCGAGGAAGAGGAAGTGTGGTGAGGAACGAAGTATGTTTTCTGTCGAAGAGGTCTCGTTTGGGAATGTACCTTGCAAGTGAGTCGACTGGTAAGAGAGTCAGAATTGATCAATCCAGTTCCTTTGGCTATCTCCGTGTGGAACTAGCACAGCTAGAAATTTTCCGAATCTAGCCATCGCTTTGCCGAGCTGTAAGTGATGAGACTACTTGAAATTTGTTGGGTTTTCTAGGATGTGTCTAGAGTCGATATTCCAGACCTTGATGCCACTGAATAGAGGTACAGATACGATAACCGAAACGTTGTTTCCAGCCTCATTTTCGAAGAAATATGGTGCAGTGATGCTATTTGTGAATGCCTCGTTAGAAGAGATGATTTTTAGCCCAAAATCGTTGTCAAAATTGTTTCCGATATTTCCCAACGTTGTTCAAGCGTAAAGCTAAAGAAATCAAGACTAAGATTTCGAGCGGGAAACAGCTGTCAGTGTCAAGATAACCTATGGTTTAAAAAGAAACCACTGGTGGCCCACCCTGGCTTTCTTGACGTCAGTCCTTTGGCTCTGTATACAATCCTCGTAGCTTGTCTTCACTGGAAGTACTATCACTGAAGCTTCCTTGTAACTTATGGTGATCTTGGCTGCTTTCTTGGAGATGGTGTGACATGGAGATGGAGTGTTCGGTGCCTCATAATATGCCCGGGATCTTCAAGACCATATTTTCATCAGAACTTAATTTTTCCAAATCTGATAGTCAAACTCTAAAGTTGTCGACGATTACAAGTTGGTCCGAGTCGGCATTTGCCTCTCTAGAGGTCCTTAAATGTATGATGCATGCCTCTCATCCAAAGCTTCCACTGGTTAGCCAAAAGAAAAAAAGAAATCTGTGCCAGAACTCATCCAAGGAGGAAGCAGCACTTCTTCACAACATCTCCTCATCCTTATCTCGTACTTGGAACTACTGTAGGAACCATCAGCCTTTCAAAGTGAGCCCGGCTTGATCGTGACAGTACATCATTTGGTAGTTCTCCCAGCAGTCCTTTCTGGAACTTTTATCTTATAGTCTGGCTTCATGAGCCCTGGTTTTGAGACATCTCCATCCGAAGTTTTGGTATCTATCAATGAAAAGTATGGGCAAGCGATGACAGCTTACACTGTTTATGCCTGGTTATGGATTTTTCTTTACCAAACCCAATGTGAATCTGATCACACTAAGAAGTCTCCCTCGTCCATGCCAATACCACCATTCCAGGTTTCATTAGTTCTCCATCCAGCCATGTCGAGTATCTACTACTCAAACCAGAGTATCTACTCAGGCATAGTAGCATTAATTTTTTGTTTCTTAAGTTTTTTTTTTTTTTTTTATCTAAAAGACTTCAACCCAAAGCCCGACAAGTAGAAACCTTTTATCTAACCCCGTTGAAGCTTATCTTTCCGGTTAATTTATTGGAACTTTTCTGCGTTACTGTCTGTCAGGTTGTCGCTCTGTGCCACATTAGTTACACCTCTCTGGCCGCAATCTTTGGCTTTAAGAATTCCCAGCACTCTGTCAGATTCTACCCAAAGATTGGGAATAACCAACACTTCTCAGCCAGAGAGTGGGTGTCTTGTAATCTGTGCATATTATCGCCTACCACACATGTGCCCACGCCACCAGTACTGGTTCATTGTTGCCCCAACTACACCAGCCATCCATCGACGTGCACCAATCCAAATACAAGTTCTAATATCTTGTAATTACAGTGGCGACGCAGCAGAAACCAGATCTTCACGCTATTAGGTATAAATGATCGATATCCAATTAAGATTTAACATCGATTATATCTGCGAAAAATAATTGCTAAGAGAACGGCCTTCTTCAGAGCCCCTGCCGCTGCAGCTGCTGATGGTGGGTTCTGGTGCTGCTTCTGGTGCTGTTTGGCGATTGTGATGGTGGCTTGCAATCAAAAGTAAATGTCTCTCTCTCTCTCTGTGTGTGGAAAATGTTGGCCAGCATTTTTAGAACACATCTAGGAGTCTAAAACTGGTGGTGCGCCAGAGGCACAGACCGCTGTAGACTGCAGACTATCGACTGTAGACTGAAGAAAAACAAATCGCTTTTCATAGCGAAACAACAACCTTTGTATATCGTAAGAGTATGTATCTCCCCGCAGAGCAGACGAAGTGCGTGCACATGCCTAGTGCGCGCGGCTAGCACTTGGCGGTCCAAGGATACCGACTTGTCGAGACTGTAAATTATTACGAACAAGCTGTACCCGCAAGGTAGCAGTTTGTCGCGATTAGTTTGCCTTTGAATCCGACGTCATCTGTTCTTGTTGTTGTTGTTGTTGTTGTGTGTGTCGTAAGTCGAATGGAATAGATTGTTGGTGCACATGCGCATCCTACTTACCCCCTCGTCCTTAGTCACACTCACATGCATGCTGTACTCAGACATTACGCAATAATAATGGGCTTGGGGGCCAGCCTTTCAAAACTGTCACTCGACGACCTCTTTACGGATCTTTATCAATCCCGCTCCATCGGCATCAGATCAATCGAGGCGTCGCGTCTCTTCTGAGCTGGAGACATCTGTGTGTGCGATGTGCAAAATAAATTAATAAAACGCCGAGAGTGAGTGACGAGAATGCCACCGATCACAGGCCGCCACCGACCAACCGACCGACCGATATCTCCGGAGACTCATACATCGGCTGAGTGTTCGACTGTGACAGCCCCATGACCCGTTGCAATTAAAACCTGCCTTGCACTGCGCTGCGCCAGCTTATATCACTGTAACATCGCGCGCGCATCCGTTTGATTGACACAATTGATCATAACAACCGTCGACGGAGCGCGGTGCCAGCAAAAAGATCACTTCTTGCCTCAAACCCCCCAGCGGATTAAAAACGAAAAATTTAACTCGTACATCCAACCGATACCCGTATATCTGACTGCTGCACAGTTGCAGATACTTTTTTTTGTTTTTTTTTTCCTCGTGCAGAATTAAAACAGTTTAATTTCAAATTCAAATGGATTCAGCTGAATTGAGTGAACGATGATGACGAACAGAAAATAAAAAAAAAACACAAAAGTTGACGGTGTCGCAGCACTGCAACCGATGTGATGTCGACACGTGAGTGATCGCAGCGATCACAACTTGTCAGTCCTGTCAACATTCTTCGGATTACATTTTCTGTATGCACATACACTTGGCGTCTCCAGAGAAAATAATTATTTTTTTTTCTCTGCTCCTCTGTATCTATGGGTAATTGAGTGCGCGGATTGTTTTTTGAAAAAAAAATGTCTAAATCCGAATGGAATTCCTTGAGACGGACTTGATCGAATGGAATCTCTCTCTCTCTCTCTGTCTCGCTCTCTGGGAACTGACTTCGAGGAATCGCTGTCTAATGGACATATTGGCTTTTGAAAAACTGACAAGAGCGTTTAGTATCAGAACGGTGACAGATGGGGTAGGCACATTATATTTTCGCACATTCGAATTCCGATGGACAGGCTTGAAGTGGTATCACTGCTTTCGAACTGGGATGCCTTAGACTGTGGTTCCGTCTGCCATATGACACTGTTTGCCATTTGCTGATATTTTGACAGCGGTATGTGGACATTGTAGTGTCTGGAAACAGCTTTGAAAATGGATAGTTCTGGGTCTGCCTAAATTGGCTGGACATTAGCAGAAGATTTTAGTTCAACACTAGTGAGGTACTAGTCCATCTCAATATGGAAGACCAAGGAGTTCAGGGTGAATATTGAGTTAAGGATGCTGTTCTGTCACTGCTCTGAATGTGCAAAAGACATTCAACTCGATGAACTTAAAGGACATTCTGACAGAAGATAGATGAGCATTACTTTGGAACACGAATTCGAATGTCATGTTGAGCAGTTTTCGGTGCTAAAGGACATACTCCAGGAGAAGTACCATAAGCTAAGAGGAAACCACTCAATTATTGGCTATAGGTGGGTATTGAAAGTATTGGTTAAATCGGAATTGTCAACATCGACTTGAATCTGTGGGTTTCAGAGTGGCAGAGCATAGCAAAAGAAGGAAATGATCATCTGTAGGTGAAAGGGGACATGGTATTCAGAAACACTATCCTCAACTGTTGAGGTTGAGACCGGGCCTCGGCGAGGATGCCCTTAGACCAGAGAAGGGCAATTATACTGCTGACTCTGGGAACCATTTGCTTCTTTGTATGATAGAGCTAATCTTAGCAGTATGAGTGGTGCTGAGATCGTTAAGATTGTGTTGGCAAGTGCAGGGCATATGCATTGGAGGTGACTAATGGTCTCCTCGTCCTCTTCGTATATACAATTTCTTCAGCAGTTGTTGTAGGGGATGCTCTTGAGCATATCTGTGACCGGTTAGATGGCTCCTCTCATGTATGTATTTTAGGTGCCCAAAGGTTACCAACGGTTACGGAAACAACTATAAGTCTCATGGAAACAGAAGTATGTACTCGTCTTCCCAACCCAGAATACAATCCTACAGATGGGGTCCTTCAGACTCAAAGGGGAGATAAGTGGCCTGTATACGCGACCCTAAGCTGACTTGGGAAAAAATGCGTCAGGAAGGATAAGAAAGGAATCCAAATCCTCATACGTCGCAGAATTTTATGTAAAAATGGTGCGCCAGACCAATGTATACAGCGCCAGATCCATTCTATCAGATGAGTGCCTAGTCTGGTAGCAAACAAGGTAACATACCTGAGGAAACTGACCAGGCTTCAAGGACTTGCATGTATAGAGATTACCAGCGCAAATATTAGACTCTGGCCTGTACTCACCTAAAAGATTGCTCGTTCACTCAGAGTTCCAAAGCATGGTATTGACTTCCAATTGGAAGCAGAAGCAGAACGAGAATCAACTCCGAACCTACCCTTGACTTAGTAAGGTGATTCATACCTACATCGATACCCAAGTCCTTATAAGAACAGTCTCATCCATGGTTATACACTTTGACGTCACGATCTCAAAACACTTGACTTGTCGATTCCCGGACACACTGAACAAACTGGTATCGAGAGGAATGGACTGGTAGACGATTTAGCAAGAATGGTGTTCGAACAAGACCTCTACCACTGCTAGGTCTTCTTATCTCCAATGTATGACAAGCCTTTGCAAGACTAGCTATTGAAAGATTGGAACTTAATCTCATCTTGGCGTGTCTCCAAAAAACAAAACTCGACAATACCATGAACCTGAAGTTCTGAAATTTATAACAATCTGGGGTTGCTCTAGGGAAGCTCCTTAGCTATCCCAAAGCTGTACACCAACTTTTGCCTTCGCTTTTTTAGGCTACTCCTCTAAAATGGTTTACAATGGCTTCATTGGTGATTCGAGTGCTAGCTTCCCTTCCTACCTACCATCAATGTGATTGATTTTGGAATATTCTCGACAGGAAAGCGTTGGTAACTAACCCGGTAGTTGAGTCAGAATTGGGCTTCATCGCTGTAAATGAAGCCAGCAAGTATAGACGTCAAAACAAACTGCAACTAACCTTCTCATAGCTGGGAAAACCTTTGGGAAAAATGAGTCGTCGCTATTGAAAAACCTTTTAGGACGAGATGACCCCCAGCATAAGGCCCTTCCACGGCCAAATTTATCTACGAAGAGCAACCTTTTTCATAATAGTACGGCCCTAGATCATGTTGTTGCTGTACGTCTGAGCTGGGAGTGCCATAGTTATACCTCTACAGCCTACGCGCCATCGTGTAGGATTTTCCCAATTCTTTCCCAGTTGCTGTGCTTCCTTGTTAACTGTTTTGCCCCACGTACTCCTAGGACCGCCGCTTAACCTACCATCGTGAGTAAGCGGGTTTCATTGCATCGCGTGGTTAGCTATGGACCTCTCACCCTTTCGGAAAGTATGTCCAATCCACTGCCATAGGTTCATGGCCCGTTCTCTGATAAAGTTGTTCGATAGAGATACGGTTTGGCCAGAAAAACGTTTTCAGCTTCCTCGTGATAGTGGCGGTCACCCTCCAGTGCCATACCAAGGCGTCTTTATAGTGGAATGACGGATTCAGTTTGTTGAACGAAGACCAGTCAAAGTCAAGAATTTGGTCCTCCTATCCTCTCGTTGTACTGTTGTTTCGGACTGATTGGTACACCTACGCAGATACAAACTCAAAAAAATTGTCATTTCCAAGAAAAAACCAAAAACACTAAACGTCTTCTCTCGCAATATAGTCACGTTCTCAAACAAACCACAAACTGGGCTTAAACCAGCCCAATTCTCGGTAAAAAAAAAAAAATATTTTGATGACGCAAATCAAATTAAATTCCACAGCAACCCACCGCCAGTGCCCACCTAACATTCTCATTAAAAACTAAAGTATCCATAGCTGAATCCCCCATCCAGAGTCGAGATAATCCCTCGATATTTTCCGTATTATTAAGTATCCTGAAAGTCCTACACCACATTTGCCGCCTAGTTAGGCATAAAGCTACGACAGGGACACCCCTTTTCCACAACCGGTGACCCGAAAAAGAATGCCAATCGTCCTGTCGTGTACACTTCAAGAAACGCATCGAATGTCCTCCAATTCTTTTTTTAGTTATAGCCAAGGACTATTTTATGAACGTCTTAGACATTACGCAGTTGGATTTGGCTATAAAAGGGCAATTAAAGTCTGAATGGAGCTAAGAATAGAGTCGTGCCAACCGAAGGCGACATTACAATCGAAGAAACGAAAAGGACATCACCGTCGTGTTGTCACTGTCGTCGTCATCGTCGTCTTTGCCGCCACAATTCGCCAACAAATTACTTCGTTTGACTTCATTTAACCCTTTTTCGATGAGCTCTTCAGTTTTCCCTAAATAACCACCACTCTGCTGTCCCCGTGCACCCCACATGAAAAGGGGTGAAGTTGAAGCCTCCTATCTAAGTACAAAGGCACGAGATATCCCTTTTGAAAAGCCCCTGCATTGTGTCTACGGTTTAATGAAATTCTCGCGCGCGCACTCATTTACTTTTTACGAATGGAATTCTTGAGATATTTCGCGGAATTTGCAACCTTACAGCTGGGGATCGTTAAAGTTCGAGAATTGTAGATGAAAACGGTAAACGGTTGGTTGTGTTCGGCGCTTTTAATGCCTTCGAGGGTGGTTTCTCGGTTTCACGGTGAATTTCAAAGGGTTCGAGGCCATAATAGATGGGATTACTTCATCTTGGCAGTTATTTTTGGTTTTAATGAGCCCTCGGGGGGGCGGGCGGTGGTGGAGGTATAGGCCGTAATCCTCGGCGGCTTAATTAATAAGTTCGCAATGAGAGTGCGAAATTCTAGACGTATAGCCCCCCCATAGCACACGGGGTAATGCTAATCGAAGGCTAAAGCTGGGGGGGATTTGTGCTAGCAGAGGCCCATTTCCGGAAACAAAATATTGCACGCAAAACGTACAGGAAGTGAGTGACGACAGGCGATAACCGCGCCGCATCGCACGCTCAATGCCAAACGTACGTAATTGTCATGCATAACGATGGCTTAGGCGGTCGGCTGTGGGAGGGTGTCTCAGACGGCGACGGCCAAGCCAACTTTCGCGTTCACCATGTGCCTACCGGAATTACAAAAAAAAAATAAATATCGAAACGAAGCAGTCATATCCACGATCAATGCTGCCAAACATGGAGCATAAGCTGGACAGGGTGCTTCGGATCGGAAACGATGTTCGGATTTGTTTGTCAGTTTTTCCAAACCTTGAAGTGATCTTGGACAATGAGACCCTCTGAGAGATTTAGAGACACAAGTCCGACTTAATAGAGGATGAGACTCATTTCTGTGAACATCTCGGTGTGCACTGAAGATCACCACTGGCCAACATCATGGCGCGAATAGTCTGAGAGATACCATACCATACAACTCGAAAAATATGTCCTTTTGGATGAGGCATACCATCGGAAGCATTTACTTGGAAGGCGTGTCTGAAATGGAGGTTTCAGGATCTCGAGAGGTAGTAAACCAAACGAAATGTAGAACGGGACAACAGAGCTATACTCACCTCTTTCAGTTTGCTCACTCAAGCAAGTCCAGCTCATTTTAAACGAAAGCAAAGCCGGGTTCCAAAAAGGGTCTCCGTCTTGAAAAATTTGGCCTCAGACTTTAAAACTATTCAGTGACAGTTGTGACAGAGATCAGGAAGGTGTTGACCAAGAGTTGTTTGTCAAAGTCGTAAGGACTTATCATGTTGGACGCTTTCTGGAATAATTAGACCGAAAAATCTTCGAGACTTGGGTCGGTGTTATACTGAGACATTCGACCCATGAAGGGTGCAAAACTAGTCAATATTTGGAGCGAACCTGTGGCAGACTCAAACCCAGAGGACCTAGAGAGTATATTCGCTCACGCATTTGTGTTCTGCTTGCTATGTTCCTTACACGAATGGAAAGTGTCAGTTGTACTCTCAAATGTTTGTCAAACGTTCGCGAGAAATGTAGGCGTGACAGAATTTTTATAGGTTTTTGAGCATGCGATGTAGGAAATTGTTTTTAGAGTCAGAATTCCAGCAGAGGTCATCCGAGACGTCGAAGACTTAGTAGAATCGATTGATACTGTTATGGCATATCGTACGAAACAACTGCTTAAATCGTGTGGTGGGCAAGGGAAACTGAAGGAAGGATTTCCTACGAGATGGGACTTCTAGAAATCTGGCGCGAAAGAGTGAATATTACCAGAGCAAGACATGCAGTCACGAAAGGAGTTTAGACAGACAGACCAATGGCTAAAAGGGGAGGGCAGCGGACTAAGCCGAGTTTTGGTTGGATGGCCTATGCATTTGGTTGGATAATGAAGCCTACATGTCGACATCCACAACTACTATTAGGAAACTTCTTCACTCTGATGAAGACCACGAATAGATACATACGTGTCCAAGCAAGTTTATGGAAGACTGATCCTTCTAACACTTTGGTAGGATATACCTTACTTTCTTCGGAAACTAAAGTCCATGTCTCGTTGAGTACATGTAGGCATCGTGTTGAATAGATACAGGATGGTGAGCGGAAGATAAAAGGCAATAGATGTGCTAGACTTCTACTGATTTCGAGAGTTTTTTCTCTAAGATTTGTCAAACCTTGGATGTTGACTAGGTGCTAGAATTTCATTCTGTAAGCAGGGTATAAGCTCGAGTTCGAACTTCTGTAATGGGTTGATCGAACTCGACATCTTTCCACTTTGAGGTCTGGTAGATCTGTCAAAACGTAGCAAAAAAAATTGCCCTAGGCTATCCTTTGCCTCCCATTAATTTGCATTCACTCCTTCAAGACCACCCTGTCAGTCGCTCCATCAAATTAGCACTGATTTTGTCACCAGTCCATCGTCGGCCGGCGTCGCGCTTCGATTCAATACCTCAGTACATACCGCAGCGCAACTCAGCTCACAGAGATACTTTATTCAAATTTGTATTTTTTTTTCAATGTCGTCACTTTGGGAATATAAGACAATTAACACTTTGCGCGCCGGTAGATGTAGAAAAATTAATAATTCATTGCTGGCTACGCCACACACAGCTGATGCGCGGTGCTGAAGCCTGCTTAAGTCGGCGCTGGAGTCATTATGCTAAACTTTTGTAATGATATGCCCATTGCGCCCTAGCACCACCGCTGGCGCGGGGGCATAATAACATCAACACCATCAGATAAGTAAACGCTTGCTAATCATGGAATCAATCGCATTTCCATAGAGCAACAGTCCCGGCTTTAATAATCCCGGTGTACCGAGAGACCCCGAGACAGAGCGAGTACTTTCGGTTTCGAATCACCCATACACAGAGTTCGGCCCAAATTGCCGGCTCGTCGCGCCGCCGTCGGGTAATTAGTCCGAATTTGTTATTCCTTGTCGGTCGGCCATCGACCTAGAGCCATCGAGCCGCCAAAAACCAAAAAAAAAAAAAAACACCTCTGCATATCCAATGAGTTCAGAGATGGAGGAAGATGGAGAGATGATGTTCCATCGATATGTGGGAGGAATCTGGCACCTGGTTGGCTCCGGTAGTTGGAACGAAAAAAAAAAAAATAAATAAACCAGATGATCATCTGAAGCAGAGTGACTGATTTGCATCTGGGTTTTGCTGATTTACATTGCCCCAGTGGTAGGTACGTAGATACATGAGGAGAAGACATCGCTTGCCGCCGCCGCCGGTAAGTTGCTACTGTGTCGTATGACTCCGACAACCGATGACAATGACGACTATGTACGACGACGGCGGTGGTGCTGAAGTTGACGACTCATAATTTGTGTATTCATTTATACAAATTAATTCACTGTTATTATGCTTTCAATTGGTGGGGCCATGTCTTATGGCCATGTATGGTAGGTTAGCTTCTGGTTGAGAGCAAGTCAGATGGGACTTGCTGCATACCAGAAGAGTGTTAGCACTTGAGGTGATCGTTTTTGTGAAGAGAGGTGAGCTTTGCTGGCCGGGATACACGTACGTGGATATAATGCCTCAGCAGAGGGGGTAAGTGAAAGTGAATAATGCGTGTAATGGGTGATTAAAATTAAACATATGCGGCGTTGGAGATTGGTTTGCCATTGGGTTCCGCAATTGGTTCGATGGTGTTCAACGAACTGTACACATTTTGTAAAAGACAATCGCATTATTAGAACCCGATATACGAATGGGCTGAGTGTGTAAATACAAGTAGATGTTCCAACAGATGCGACAAAGTATCTTTTGACTTTTATTGAACAGAATTTCAGTCCTTCTTCACTAAATTCCAGAACTTAGGCTTTGGCATTTACTAATTCTATGCTACGTATCGATTTGATTACAACGTGCCACTGAAATTCACGCCATGTTAGCCAATCGTATAGAGTATTGCTTTTGAAGTAGACCTCTCGCTTCCACGTATCTTTATGACGTTTTAGGCGGTTTTGAGAGCAATGTGGTATCTCATATAAAACGTCATTAAATGTCCTTTAAAATTGGTAAATTTTGATGGAAAATCTTGGACACAACTTGCGTCATCGAACTTTAAAGTTGTATCATCCTTGTTGGAAAGTAACTTATTTTTCATAGAACTGGAAGGTACCTCCGTATTTGTTATGCCTTTTCACTGAACCTAAGGAAGCTTTTCGAAGTCGAATAATTGTCCAATATTGGTTAACTATTTGGGAAAGGTAGGGCCGTGAAATAAGCTGTTTGGGAACCAAACATGCGATGGACTCCAAACCATCTTTATGAAATGAGACTACCATTGTACATGACTGGCATAAGGTAACTAAATGTTCTTTGCATGTTTATAACCCCAATTGTACAGAGAAGCTCTAGAATCGCCTAGAGAAGCCCCAAGTCAAGAACCTTACCCTGCATTCGGTCAAATCATCCACATGCTCGAAATTCATTTGCGAGTTTTCGAATAGCTTTCAGTTTGTTATTCCTCGACTCTATGAAGGCTACCCTTTAGTTGGAAATCTAATCTTCTGAGGCTTCCTATCCTGTAAGGTTTGTTCATGGTTGGTTGGTTTAGGGATCCACTAAGACCAGAGACGGTCCATTGTACTGCCGATCTACATGGTGAGTGGATATCTAATCTTAGCCATCCAGGCAAAAGCCAGAAACTCTCCATCATATCATGGCCACAACCGCCGTCGGATAAAGGTGACTAAAGTGACATATCTTTCCACAGGAAGCCACTAAAGGAAACGAACTTCCTGCATTCTTTAATCTGAAGTATATCGAGAAGTATCGCGATAGAAACATTCTCCATAATTTCTACAAGAAAATCAAGCATTTTTCAAGTTCGAAGCAAAGGCTCTCCGAAAAGCAGAGGCATCCTAGTATTTTCAGCATCAAACATAGAGAAAAGGGATCTCACAGCTAATACACAGAAGGTCCATGAGGTCAAAACCAAATATTTGAGTCAGCTACAACAAATCGTTACTATGGGCAGCTGCAACCTCACAGTAGTTCGGAGTAAATGTCAACTCTATGTACAACTGACAGATTAGTCGATATCCAGCGAAAAATCTTTCTAGCAAGTCTTAGTTACTTCCGTCTGGTGCAGCACCAACTACAACCAAGGGTTTAAAGTGATGCTCTACAGAAGTTTGGTCATGCTTGTCCTGCAACGACAACCAGGACAGCGAAACTGTCAAAAGGAGAGTCGAATACAGAGGACTAAACAGTCGACTCTATGAGTTCTATCAAACAGTAGATCCAACATGTTCACATCGATTGAATGGACGACAGTCGATTCCCAGCTCTCGTGTTCCAGATAAAAAAAAGGTCGAAATTGGAGATGTCAGCACGTTAGACATTGGAACTTAGTCGGATTCCTGAGTCAGCCACAAGATCAGTGCGTTCTCAAGGGCTACATCCTGCGCAAGATCGCCTATGTCGCCTATGATCCGAAAAAATATGTCGAACTCTTGAGGAAGATCAGTGCTGGTGCAACCGAGCAACTGAAAAGAAGAAGGAAGAAAAGAAACCACAGAAGAAGAAGAAGGCTGCTTGCAAGAAGGAGAAACCAGAACTAAGTTTGATGATGAGATCCTTGCCTAGGAACCATAGTCAAAGCATCACTTCGATGGCCAGTTTGACCCTGAGAACTAATCCATCTAGTTCAGCGAATACAATTACGACGAGGAGCTGGCCAAGGTATTCATGAGCTGTAACCTCATTATATGTGGGCGTGGCATGGACAAGAACTGGCTTACAGCGGTCACATATGAGTTGCAGCCCTTCAGTCAGGGAATGCTCATGTTTGAGGTACATGATGAGTACAGCCACTGTTCGCACTGAACCAAAACCAACTGAAAATGGACAAGCATTTCAGTCCAATGGTACATACCTCAATCTTGAAGAGTCCTTGTCCTGCAACCAAGAATTCTCTTGTGACATAGCTGCACGACTCTATTTCTCCTTTCACTCTCCATCTGCGATGCAGATCTCACACAAAAAAGTATCTACAGATACCTCCTCCTTCTACCTTGTCGAAGAATTGACTGCCAAGAGTTCTGAGTCTTCTTCGCCCAACCAGGGTACGAGAACTAACAACCGATTCTACTTCCATGACTCTACTGCGAGACTATCAATAGCTGAGATTAGTTAGAGAAAGGACCCTTGACTGTGTAGCAATCCAAATCTTAGTTCTGCCTAAACAAATTCACTGAACTCGTAATTTCCCCTTCCATCCAATCATATCCTTCTCCTTGTATTCACATATCCAAAAAAAACACTTAAAGGACTACCCTGCGCCACACACTGGTACAATTCAAAACTAGTTGCCGCTTGCCGCCAAAAAATAAATACAACTCTCGGTGTAGTGTAGTAAAATTTCCCTTTCACTTGAGCCTCAGCAAACGTCCTTTGCATACCAAAGTCCCTTCTCGATGTCGGTTGTATTTCTTTTTTTTTTGTCCACTGACACTCATAGAACTCAAATGCACTACAACCCCCACTGTCGCTGCCAACGCCGCCCAGACAAGTGGCCAACAACGAAAAGGGTGGTTTTAACATTTCGCATTCAGTTGTTGCACCACACTTGCTGTCCGGAATTCCGAATTCATTCGCAACAGCAGCAGCCGACTTCTGAATGTCCTTGAATTTTCGATGCGCGCTAGGTACACCTAGTTCTGTGTGAAGGCAGGCTCCAATTTTCACCTCGCAATCAAGGAACTGAATGGAAATGCCATCCGGACGAGGAGGACTACCAACAACTCCTCCGACAGTGTTTAGCCCGAAAATTTAGAGAGCAGCCCACACAAAGTGTGGATTTGTTTTGTGCAAATCGAATACAGAGAGATACATCCATACATCCTTGCTGCACAGGACACGAAGTGGTGCAGTTGTGTGCGCGCACACACAAAACGACGGAAGTGCTGGCAAAAAAAAATGAGAACACTTCTCGTTTCTCGTCGTCCAAAAATGCGAGCTGGCTCATTTGAAATTCAAATTGGCCCAAATGCATTCAGCCGCAGGTTCCACGTTGAGGACACGCTCACACGGAGTCCTATGCTGCCGCGCGCGCCGTGCCGCCCTATGACGAACTGTCGTGAATATTCTGTCTCTCCTTTCTTTCCATTCATTCATCCTTTAAGCGGGAAAACAAAAAAAAAAGTGTCGTGAAGGGGAAGGAAGGAAGGAAGAATTCGTTTCAAGGACACTGCAGCAAATCACATTTTACGAGCTTGTTATCCTACGAAACGAGGTTACAACTTTCTCTCTGCGCTTCTGCTGCACTCATTCAATTATAAGGTCCTCCGCGGTCATCTCATAATTTTGTATTAATTATTGGCTAAGGACCGACCGCCTGGATAGGTGCCGCGCGTACTCCGAGTATCTACGATGTGTATCTGTAGCCCCCCGCCCGCCAGCGCGCGAGACAAACGAATAAATAAACGCAGTTACGAGTGAGCGCACAAAATTTATTCCAAAACCACAGGATGAAGGATAAAAAATCAAATACACCACACCCATCTCGTCGTCTGACTGACTGACTGACTCTCCGGCCAGAACCAGAACGACGAAAGATGAATTAAAATCTCAGAACCCAGACGCAGAAGAGAACCAAACCCAAAGCCAAGGAATAACAACAACAAAAAAAAAAACAGAAAGGACCGCGCACACTCTACGCTACGCCAAGGTGCATGAACCGCGCAGCAAAAGATGCGCTCCACGATACACCACAACCGAACACCGAAAGGTTGTGCGACTCTCGCGAACTACAACACAGCAAAGAGGGAGATCCTATCTGAAGTGATCCGCTTTTGGGGCGCAATGCCCAGTAGCACTCGGGATGTCGATATCCGTTTGGATCGACAATAAATTTGGAAATCGCAGAGCAGAAGCACAAACAAAGTACAAGTTTAGCTGCAGACATGATTGTGAACGCGCGCGCTCGCGGTACGGGTCCATAAGCCAAGGAGCTACAAGCAAACAAAATTGCGGATCATGGAAGCACAGCCTGTCGTTATCGGTGCATGAGCGATCCTCTCGCACTCCTCTGCTGTCCTGTGTGTGCTTGATGCTGTGTGCACAGGCACTGTGCTGTTGCATCTTCATGACGTTGTGTCTGCGCCGATCGATGGTGTACCTACTCGGTGTGTATGCGCCTTCGGGCCACAGTCATCGGAGTCGTCGTCGTCGTTGTCGTTGTTGTGGTCGTCGTCAAAACAGGCGGACGGGACCGTTTCTTAAGGGAATTCAGGGAACTCCCTTGGTCTGCCCCCTGGTCCGCTCTCCTGGTGTGGATTCTCCATCGCTGTGTCCGTGCCTAATATGTTGGCAATAAAACAGTAGGTACCTTCGCGGTGCTGCTGATATAAAATTAATCTTTCTCCCCTCCCTACCCCCCTTCCGATGTTGTTGTTGTTGTTACCAGGTTGCGCAGCCGCAACAGGAGTAACACACAAAAAAAAAAAAAAAAAAAACACCGAAGTGATCGGCCATAAATAATAAAAGATATTTGCATTGGGCGGCAGCAGACAACGCAGTCCTGGCGGAGAGGACTTCTTCTTGCGGAAATTGCTCCTGTTGTACCTACCGATGGACACAACGCAACAAAAAAAAACTAAAAAACAACCGAAAGCAACTCCGTTTCATTATTTTATTTACGCCGGCATATGCTAGTCCTTGTACTAGTCCCCCTCCAGTACTTTTTGGGGGTAAAAATTGAAAGGACTAAGCTCTTCATTAAATTAAAATAATTGCGCGCTTGCCACGCGTACTTTCAATTGTTTTTTTATTATCATTTTTATGGTTCATAAGAAAAAGTGTATACAACACTACTGAGGAGAGAGAAAAAAAAAAAAAAACAAAATAAAGGAACACCAGGACAAAGGGCGACTTACGGACATTTCTTTTTATTGCAGGATAATTCTCATAATTGTCCTTTTTAAATTGCTAGTGCACACCATTTACGCTGTGAGCGGCGCGTAACAAGCGTATAGGGCAGGCTAAGTCTAGAGAAGCTATACGACTCTGTCCATTAATTCGCCTTGCCGCCGTCGACACGAGGGGTAGGTACGGATTGTACTTCTTTTTTTTTTTTTAAATTCATTTTGAAGGGATGAGGGGATGGTTTTCGAAATAAATGAGAAGAAAATTGAAGATGAAGAAGAAGGGAAGATAAGCCTACAGTGTTGTATAGACGAAAACATTTTGGAGTCGAGTCTGGGGAATAGAATCGGGCGCGAGTAAGTGGCATGTCGAGCAATGGTCCAAATCGAAATGAATCAATGTAGCTATACAGTCACCCATTGACAAGGGGGAGGGGAGTGTATGTTTGTGTTCCGAGTCTTACTTAAACTATTAAGGACGAGAAAGCAGTTCAGAAGTTACTTTAAAAGGCACAAGGTGTTCGAGGTATGTACGAGTAAACTGCAAGGCATTTAAAGGAATTTAAATGAAGCATGCTTCCGAACAACCCTAAGCATGACTTGGAGAATCGTTCCTCTGTAAATGACCAATGATGCAGAGGGATGGTTTGACTGTCATTGAGTATTCAGTCTTCTAACTCCAACTTTCGAAGGGAGGAAGGGTGTAGATACTGTGTCTATCCCCCCATCACTGTATCCTTTCATTTAATACTGGTGCGCCAACTTTTATGTCGGTATTTGAATATTAAATAACTTTAGAAAAAAACAACGGATTTCCATGTATGAAGTATTTTTATTTCATGCAGTTTCTTACAATTTATTTGAACTAGTTTTCGAATACAATATCAGTCAAGTGGTCGCCTCTATTGACCAAAGCAAAACGTGCCCTTTATGTTGCATTTCCCATCACTTTTCGAGCATTCTCGGGTGGTAGAGCAGTGATTTCGGAACTAATGTTTGCCTTGAGTTCGTTAATGGTTTGAGGTTTACTGGTGAATACTTTGCTTTTCAAAGAAGAAGTCCGGAGGGGTCAAATCTGGAGATCTGGGTGCCCAGTTAATCTCGCAGAAATCTTCATTGCAGAAACTGAATTATTGAAACCAGTAACCGGCAGACATAATAAGCCAACATCCACCGATATCGATTCCCATCGACTGTTTCATCTTCTCTGACGAAAAATGGCCCAATTATGGCGCAAACGCCGGTCGTTCTCCAACAGCGGCGCCAGAGAGTGCAAAATGAGCCATGCTTCGGTCATCAAAATTTGCTTCCAAAGATCAGGTTCAGTGTTAACCACTCGAGCGACTGTTTGGCCATATTCCAAGCGACGTGGATGAACTGTTGGCAATATTCTTTGACTTAATTGCATTTTATAGGAAAGGTAGTTCCATGGACTCAAATGGGATACGACACATGCGTGTTCTTGGCAACATTTGGTGGTAGAGCTTCAACTACCAGTTCATTGGAATTACGTCCCCTCTTGGCATGATCATGAAAACTCAGTCAGCTTATGAAGAATCTTGAATCACGAAAACTCCTCAGTGACAGACGATATGGTTTTCGAAACGAAATGTCCACCGATGGCTTAATGTCTCTGGAAAGAGGAATCCCTTTCCGCACCATTCCTCGAAATTCCTCAAATGATGCAAGAAGTACTGGAGCCTCTGATCTGGCTCCAATATAACAGGCACACATTCGCCCCCAGTTCGAGTATAAGGTTCGTGTCTGGGGCACCCAAAGCCTCTCTGCACTCAGAGGAGTCAGAAGCAGAAACATGGATTCTCTTGAAACAGAAATATTTCTTGGCTCTCCTTGTTTTATCGGATTTTTTACAGTGATCCAGGGAAATAGCCAGCTGCCCCTTCAACAGTTTGCTCTCAACACTCTTCATTCTCTGACCTATCTTCAGACACACCGGCAAGAATAAAGACTCTTTCCTAAACTTTGAAACACGAATGTGGAATCCTCTGCCCAGCATTTAGAACCAACGTTCATCAGTGTCTCCTATCTTCTCTACCTTTGCGGTTAAGTAGTCCTAGAAATCATACACTGAGCGCTGTTCTAAGCCTATTTCCACTCTCTAATTACCCGAATTGTTCTCTGTGAGGAAGGATCCCTATTCCGTAGAATGGTTCAAGGCCTATGAAGAATACCGATGCTTCTTTCTTGCTAGAGATTCGGCCATTTCTCCGTTTCTCTTCCATTCTCAGATGGAAACCCTAGGAGATGAAAATCTTTTCCAAAATCCCCTCAATATCCTATCACCGAATGCCTTCAAGTGACCACTAGATCTGCTCTTTAGTACAGAATCAGTCGGCCTTTGAGCGAACACTCTGTTTCCTGGTAGTTTCTCCCTCGTTGCATCTCGATTCGAGGTCCTCTGCACACCTGACCGCAGTTATTACTGAAAAGATCCCCAAGAGCCCCAGGGGCCAATGGTTTCATTCCTTCTAAGGTTCACCAATCAAAAAACGTAATACTTTCTTGACTTAAAGCCATCACGTCTGGTTGTCCAAATCTGGGCTACCTTCCCCTACTATAGACCGAAGTTGAGATTGTTTTTATACTCAAAGCAGGCAAAGCCTCGCACCTTGAACCAAATAGTCTCCGACCTATCAGTCTATCGTCCTTTCTATTAAAAACACCAGAGAGACCGATTGATGCCAGAGTCTGTCTATACTATGAGCGTCCCAGCAAGCGCATTTCAAAGGCAAACAAGTCCAAATAGCCTTACACTCGTACATGTGCATCATGGCCACGTTTCTAGACATTGAGGGGCCTTTAGAAATGTCAAAGCTACGCCAAGTCCATTAGTCGATTCTTCGCTTAGAGTATTGGTCGATCAAGTGCTCATACACAGGATTATCAGTGCCTACCCACATCCTATATCCTAGGTAGTTGTGGAACTACCCAGATTGTTCTCTTGTCCCCTTTTCGGTGGAAGCTGTAGACTGGTTGACTCCAAGATTTACCCTGATACTCTCGGGGAAATCCTATGAATCACCTAAAGAGCCTCAAAATACGGACTTTTCTAAGATCACTGCCACCAGTCTCTCCTTCAAAGGTAGTGGGTTACATTAAGAATAGGAAGTTCAATAAGAAAACCAATCTACTTGAACCCGCAAAGTAATTCCCATAGCTAGGAGCAATTTTTTTTTTCAACCCCGTATCCTCGATCACTGATCTTCAAAATTTTACTCTAAAACCAAAATTTTCGTAAAACCATCTCTGACCGTATTGTATGGCTCCCTCTCCTGAGGTGCGATCGATCCACTTCTACACGAACGGCTCCAAAAGTTGGGTTGCGGTGTCCTCTCTAACAAACTCCATCCGAGCATCTCTTTCCGCCTCCCAGATCGTTGTAGAGGCTAAGATCGCCCCCACCAAGGTAGCCTTGTCCTCACTAAAATCGCTAAAATCCTAGGAATCATGGTCCTTCCCCTCCAAAGGCCGATTTAAACTCCTTTTTATCTTTTTAAATCACTAAGCAGTTCAACATTCAACTAGGTGCCATGCCACAGAGGCAAGAAATTTCAAGGCTCACTATCCTGCCGAAAGGGGACGACCCATAGAATCCTCCCAAACCCTTCGTTACTTGTAAACGCTTTTAGGAAAACTAGCTATAGATAGGATGGCCTGAAACGTAATACTAAGTTGGTTCTATTGAAGGACTCACAGAACACAGACCTCTAGACCAACATGACCTCCACAAGCTGTAGCAATGAAATGAAGGACGGATCCATTCTCCACCTCCAATGCACGTCCTCAGCTCTGTTTCAAATAAGAGCTTCTCTATCTAGGATCTCCCTTTTTTGACAACTCAAGACGAAGTGACTTCAACAGGCTTCACGAGCTGTGGTTGGTTGAATTAGTCCCGGGTAGCCAAATAGTCCGATCTATCGCATCGCAAAGGACCTTCTCATCCATTAAAGCCTCGAAAAAGAGTCCATAATCGAGGAAGGACCCTCTAAGCATAGCATCAGCGCAGTTAAGCCTTTCCTCCTCTCCGGTCCGACTGAAATATTTATAAATCCTCTTGCATATCAAATGTGAAAGCCAAGTTCAATACATGAAAGGAAAGAAAAAGTCCTTGCATCCACATAAGGACCAAAAAAAAACGAAAACCTTTAAAAGTACATTCTCGAGAAAGTGGTAGATCCTGTGTTCATATTCAAAGCCAACGACCCACAATAACACAGAACAATTGTAGCCCCCCCTTATAGTGTACGTTTCTGTGCTTTTTTTTCCAAAAAAAAACGAGAAAAACGAAATGAAAAGGTTGAGACGTGACTTTTGTCAAGGCGAACACCAACCGTTCCAACCCCCTCTCGACCAAAAAATCGGCGAGGCTAGCTCTCTTATCCACCGACTGTTGGGTACGCAACGTCTTTTAAACATTTTTGAGCAGAAATTTTACGCCGCAGTCATGAATTTGAGTTCCCACTCCCCCGGACATTTACAAAACAAAAAAAAAATGTATATGTGTGTGGATGTGGGGAGGAGGAAAAGGAAATAAGGGCGGCCTCTCCTGGGACCAAGAGGTAATATATTAGAACGAGGGCGAGAGAGCACTCTTTATCTGTGTTATTCGATTTCGTTTACTTTTTTCCCATTAGTACGTGTGTGTCGAATACAGGGGGTACTCCCTGTGATGGGTATCTCAAAAATTAATACCGGATTTATAGTTGGCTCCGTTGGAGGTCAATAAACAACACCTCGTGACAAGGCGCACACTGTTTCTTGGAACGCGCCGAGCAATGCCATCAGATAAGCGGCCAACCTCTCACCCGCAACTTTTTCCAGAGCAAAACTCATCTCATATCACACATCACGTCGAGGAGCGCATAACGTTCCATGTTAAACAACGGTCACATGTTAAACGGCTCTCGTCTTATATTTTTATAACAACTTTGACAAAAATCCTTCACTCCGTGTGTGTGCGCTGCGCTGAGTGCAGCACAACGTGACACAAGATTTTAGTCTTAATTACCCCCAAATGGAGGTATCCTTGCCGGTTGTGCGGCTGGTGGAACACCCATGGAACCGCAGAGAGAGAATGCGATTAATCGTCCGGCGGATCATCGATGAAATGGTTCGTTTTTATTATAACACACCGAGAGAGGAGAGACAGTAGCAGCAGCAGCTGCAGTACGGGGTTTGGTTTAGTGATGATGGTGTGTGGTGGCTGTGGCGGTTGGTCGGTCCATTATTGGTTTCTGTGGCCGGACGGACATGGGCTCAGTTCTACGAAGAACTTCCTTAGAACAGTAGCAGTGGCAGTCGTATCTATCAGATGATGTCTTTCCCAGGAAATCTTACAGCCGAACAAATGAATGGTTGGTACTACATACTTGAGCGAGAGTAGCTACTACCTACTTAGACAACGAGGAGTTGAGGTTGAGCAGAGGACAAAGTACCTGGGAGCTGGAGTTGTGCTCTTGTGCTGTTGTGCTGTTGTGCTGGGCATCAAATGAAATAAATCATTGGATCAAAGTTGGCTGGAAATAGTTGATACTGTCACTTGGTGTACGAGTATGAGATGTTTCTCTGGATTTCTCAGTTGTGGAGGGTAGTACTCCAATTATGAGAGACAATGGACGGACGGACGGACGGAGTGCCTCCCTCATCGGAGTGCCGGTCATATATTGTTGTAAACATGTGGATGTGGATGCCATATATCACATGGATTGTCCAAGTTATGCCTGCATAATTGATTCACTGGTCTATGGAGCGAATGGAGCTGATGCTGCTGCTGCCTGGCATGATGCTTAATGCAAACGGATGGTATTCCATCAGGGACAATGTAAAGCGGATTTCTCTTCTTAAGCAGATTGACAAGAGATTACTGCCATCCATCGAGAAAGAGAGAGCAGAGTAGCAAATGCTAAACTATAATAAATTTAATTAACACAACAGATTGGGGGTTCCTTCGGTACTGTCTGCTTAGCCTCCCAAGCGTGGAATATTTTCAAGAAACCCAAAGCAGATCCGGGATACTCTCAAACTTTCTTTTAAAGTATTCTTTGGGAAGGACATCTAAAGGCTCAGTTAAGACAGCCCTAGGCACAAAGATTTATTGAAAGAAGTGCCATAGGGTTCAATCCTAGGGCCACGACTTTTAATGTTTGCACAACCATGAGAAATTGCTGCTCCTCCTCATAAGTTGGCGCAGTAGGGAAGGTCACTATGGCTCTTTATGGACACAGGACCAGGATGGACGATGATCTTTTGAGAAGCAGAATCTGTAGTTAGTAGGATCAAGGAGTCCTTTCGTTCCCCCCACATATCGGAATCTCTAGGTACCCAGTATAATCTCTCACGGATCTGCGAACATAATGCCTTGAACCCAGATATAACGATATAGGATTTTAGCTTAAGGTTCAGGCAATCGGATATCGATCCCATCTCTAGTAATTCCGCAGTCTTGAGCACAGCTAGACACACTGTCAGTTTCAGGTTTCAGTACAAACTTGAACCTGGTTTTGGAACCTCGTTTTGTAGAGAGATCACTTTCCTGTTTCAATCGTTCCTTTCCTGGTATGGAGTATCGAAGTCAAGAGTACTGAGGATACCACCCGACGCATCAGGGATATCGAGAAGCGATGCCCTAAGAATAGAGCTATGTACCACACAGTTGGGCTTGAAGAGCCCTATGTTAGTAAGCCGGGGTGCACTTTAGTTTTATTTGTAGGTCAAGTGCAGCTCTTCCGATGTAGACTCTGCATTCTTCTGAATCGTGGCTTTCCACCACACAAGCACCTATCATGTCATGACTATCAGAGTTTCAGGTACCACTTCCTCCCCTTCTGTTCTCTTTCTACAAAAGCCTTGCGGACTGTCTTCTGTATGTTAAGTTTCGAGTCTAGCTTCTTCTTCACTGAAATGCCAAGATATCTTGAAAGGGACTACTCTAGCCTATCTGCTCTCAAATCGCCTTCCATGGTTCACTGGTAAGACGATAATACGGTCCAGGATATGCAATTTTAGCAAAACTCTGCGAAATTAATCAAAGAAGACTAAGAATCGTGTCCAGTTCCATTTGCACCTCGGCGTCAAGTGTAAAACCAGAGATACTTGGAAATCGGTAAAAATTTTAAAGGAATCTGCGACAGGCATCGACACACATAGAACTTAGACAGCGCCTGGAACAGATGCCAGAGTTTACTCCAATGGACATTTGTATCACCACATGGTTGCTGGACCACTGTAGGGTACTTCAAGCAGAAGTCACATTAGTCCATGAAGCCTGGCTTTCGGTTCGTTTGAGTGCACCCTTGGAAGCGCCAATAAGGCGATGTAAGCTGTCAGATGAGATGTATCCATGTGCTGGATTCCAAGCCACAGGGATATTCCAGACAATTACAAAGCAGACGAGCTAGCTAAGGAGGGTACTGATCAGAGAATCCTCAGCTACTTCCTCAGATACCTCAGCTACTAGAATAGCAAACAGTAGGTGAAACAATATCAGCACTTGTCTCTCTTCTAAACGAATCTATTCAGAGCTGAATTCAGGCAATCCGTAACCTGGCACTCTCTGGAAGGTAGATTTTCCAGAACGCTTGGTGCTCTGTTAAACGATTTCTGTTGAAGCTGTTGAGACAAAAAAAGAAGAGGAAACCATGGTATCATGGTCTTCTGTGTACCTGCCCTGTCCTTCGGTTCAGAGAAGGAAACCCCTATGTGAGTACATCCTTGAAGAGCTTTAGACTCTACCTAGACTAGAGATCAGCAAACTAAAATCCTTCGCCATCGGCTGAAACTGGCTTAACGCCTTAACAACAAAACATACCTCTTCCACACGGGTTTACACCGAAACGTCTCCGGTCCTGGTTATTGATAGTGGCACCATAATTGACCTTCTTCTGATCAAAGTGCGTTCCTGTTACACTTAACGGTATAGAAAGGACCATGAAGAGATGTCCAGGAACGTCTCAGAAAATTGGGTACCCATGATAGTTAGACTCATCAGAACCTATGGCCCACATCCCTTAACTGGAACGAGGTAACATCCTTTATAAGAGCCTCGCTAGACCATACTCTCACAGTATCGCTGGAGCTAACGATTTCACAACTACTCATCAGATAAGCCCGACTCCCGACATAGACCTAGTCGTCCAGAAAAATGCAAAGCAGGATATGTAGACACCAACCCATATACGAGGCCTAACCAATGGTTCGAGTTGTCGTGTCCATCCAAGGCTCTGCACTCACATCGTTACTGGCCGACTTCATCATACACCACTTAACGCTGTTCCTCTCGATTGACTATATTTGCAAGCAGAATCGCTTAGTCGGCCTTTCACGATTGGATTGTCCCTCCAGTCCTTAATGCATTCAAATGGCTTGTCAACTTGAGACAATCCATGGCTCCGATGACTCGATCCTGTAAATGCCACCAGCCCCAGCTGCCATGTGAAGTGTTATCAAAACCGTAAAATTCGGATACAAATCTCCGTCTGAATCGAGCCTTGATTATGCATTCGGATTTTTATTCTCATAAAACTCTCCTCTCACACACACAGCAGAACTTGTTACCACAAATCGACTTGTCATAAGGGACACCACCCCCCCGCCCCTCACACTCGGTTAAATTAACAAAAAAAAAGCCAAACCCAACATTTGAATATAATTGCATCCTCATTGATCCCCCATCGATGGGGGATATGGCCTTTTAAACCGGCTCCAGTGCCAGTCTAAGGACAATGGTCAATTTGCCCAACCCTACACGAATACACGAAATCAAATAGAAAATAGTTGAGACTTGTTTCCGAACACCAAATGCTAGGAAATGTCCTAAAATAACTGTTGTCCAACATTCGTCGGTTGGTCCGAAGGTAAACAGGGCCACAAAATTCCTTATCCCGTTCGTCCTTTTCATTGTCTTGTCCCTCCACACTCACATAAGATGGAAATGGAAAACAAAACAACAAACACGAACCAAAGAAAAAGAAAGCAAACACAAAAAAAAAAAGAAAAAAAAAAATTGCAGAGATTTCGTTTCGTCCTTTCAAGGACTATTTTATATTCATACTATTCATGCTATTCGAAAGATAAACAGAGTATAGGCAATCATTTCGTCCCTCAGTCCCATTGTTGGTTGTCAATTTCGTGTTTTATCCGTCTTCCTCGGTATCGGAATTATCCTTCTGCTGTTCCTCGATTCGTCCTCCCTTAAATGCTGCTAGAGTTTGCTGTTTTTTTTTTTTTTGCTCTATCTTCCGTTAGACCATTTCTTAATTCGTATGAATAATTTTTTGGTTAGCATCAACTATGTATGTATGCATCATCGGGACGAGATCTGCAAAAGAAGACAGAGTGTACGGACATCAATAACATTTCCAATTGGTTGAGGATATTCCGGAGAAATGTCCTTTTTGTGTGCTGAATATGGGGCTCCACACAAATTACTGTGGCAATTATTATATGACCGCAACCCCATCCGGGCTGGGTGCGTGTATGTTGTTCGATTTGTTTATTCGTAGCTGGCTGGGACTGCAGCAGGCACAGGAAGTCGTATCCTTTCAGCCGGAAAAGCTTAAAATTTAACTCAACAGAAGCCAGCTACGGACAGAGAGGTTCCCTCAGATACATATTTTCATTTCATCCATTGTCCTTGGTCGGAAGTATGACCGATTCATCAAAAGTTTAATTTTCTGTAAAGTAAATCGGACCCCGACGACGAAACAATTTCACAATATAGTCCTTGACTGCATCTCCATACATACATACATCCATACATATCCGCATGCAGATACATACATAGGTACGTTCGAATTAGATCCTGTCGTTGGAGTGGAATTTTCCAGTTAGACTGGCAATTAGTTTACGATGCTGTCCCGTAAGATGCCACCACAGTCGGCAAAGTGAAAAGTGAGTATCATAACGACCAACCCTTTCGCATCTCATTTCATCCCCCTGGCCGAGGGGAATTCCCACTTCAATTATAGCCTTGAGATTCATTGCTCCTCGGTTTCTATCGTTGTTGTCGTTGTAGTCGTCGTCGTTTTATGGTTCCCCGTGTGTTCAATGAAATCGCGAATAAAAGTTGTCTGCTCAGAGGTTTTACCCTCTCCTTTGTCTTGTCTTTGTTGTCGTCGTGCGGAAGAGAACAAGAAAGGATTCGACCCCTTTGATTTGTGAAGCAGTTTATGCTCAGCTCTGCTACACGATGCAGAGGACCAATAAAAATGAAGCCTTGTCAGCGATTCTTTTTACGATACCCATGCGACTTTTGAATGATGTTGTACACGTTTGTCCTCGGGCACACCGCTACAGATTTTTGCACGCGGAATTCCTAGACCTAGAGGTGGTGGTCGCCCAATTTGGTTCACCTGCTTCGCGATGGAATGGTGTTGTGTGTCATGAAATTGTTGCTGAGGTGTCAGAAGTGGTCGATTTGACGGCACATGTCCATCGGAAGGAGAGTAGATGTAGTGGACACCCAAGCTTTGGTGGATCGGATTCCACTTTACAACCAATTCTAGTCCACAGCTCAGCAAAAACCAAAGGTTTTCTGACGAAGATTGAGATCTGTTCTATTTTGACCACACACGTGGTTACTCTTTCATAGGATTAAGGACCTCCACCAACAGACGACAGAAGGTGTAGAGATGGTGCAGCAGAGCGAACGTATCAGTAGAGAGATTGTGTTGTAGGGTAACACTGAAGGCAGGTTATAGCCACCTGAATCTGGAAAAATGCTACTGCTGTTCTGTAAGGAGATGAAGGCATGGAACGGAGCATAAAAAATGCACAAGCTTCTGTGAAGGATTTGAGTCCCAACCAAACCATATTTAACTACCAGACGTAATGGAACTCATGGACCGTAAATGTGGTGAGAACCCGCCTTAACCGGGAAGCATTTCGTTAGGAATGAAAGCCTAAATATGGAATGCGGCAAAACCCATTCAGTTGTGTAGCGTCTTGGGATCCAATTTTGGACTTCATTGCGATTATGATGGAATTGGTGCTGGATAGAACTAGACCCAACATGGAAGCTAGCTCAGCCACCAGTGTGATATTCAATTGATATCGATGCCATCGACCTGAGAAAGGTAGGAGTTGCTTGGAGAACAGTATGGGATTTCACTTCCCGAACTGCATCTACTTATCCCGGCAGAGGCGTAAAGCAATTCACCGAGAAGCTGCAGCAGTATGTCACTGTCTCCTTCACATCACCACCATTCTGCTGCTAGTCTACCCTCGAACTGCCTTCTTGATGATGGTTTTTATTTCTACGGTCTCGCTGATTGCGTTCCAGGCTTCCTCAGACCTAACCATATGACTAGTCATGTATCTTGTGTTACTCCCTGCTCCCCACTCTATCGGTTGGGTACCCACTGCCTTGAGCACCTCTGTTCCGCCCTTGGATTGCCGATTGATGTTCTCCTTTGTATTTACCTGGCCTTTCATGTATCCTTAACATTATTTGGCACTGCTTGCTCTTATGGCATTGGCCCTGCATAAAGATTTTCTTCTCTAAACTCTAACTTGCATAACCTTTTGCACAGACTTGTATCCATGGACGATTATTGGTACTTGCATACTTAAAGGAGCAAACTTCCTTCAACCAAGCCTTCAGGAACTACTCCAGCGCAAAGAGATCCTCTCCCAAGAGAACCATATGACCAGAACTGTGGAAATAATGTCGTGGAGATGGAGAAAGGACTCATAAGTTTGATGAAGTTTTGCATTCTGAAGTCTCTGGAATCTTGGTGATAGCCATTCAAAGGTCATGACCTCTAGAGGCATGCTACAAGGAGTAGTCTTTTCTTCCTTACTGAGGATACTTGTTATCAAAAAAATACTTCTGAAATTGGAAAACAGAGTGATTAAGATAGTTGCCTGTGCAGTTGATAACAAGGACCTTACCTATGTGGAACATACTACAACATGGTCAATGCTAAGTGGTGTGCACTCTTCTCTTGCCAGAGAACTTTTATTGGTATCCTCATAGGTCACAGCCTAATGGGGCCCCACCTCAGAAGAATGGGAATCAGCCGGACAGACACAGGCTGCGGCGATATAGTTTCTACCACTGTAGCAGCTCCTCTGCAAATGCCCAAACCTCAACAGGACTAGAAACCTTGAAAAAAGTTACCTTTCAACGACCTCACTACATCGAACCAGCTTACACCTCACCTGAAGCGACCTTAAAATTCATAACGAACACGGGCTGGTTCAGGAGGGCTACTCCTGCAATGGACTAATCTGTTGGAGTAATCTTGTTCTCTACACCGAGGAACTCATTGGATCCGTCCATATCCGAGTGTTTCTGTACTCCTTTTGCTACAGTCACTCCCTCAATCTACCAACCTTTCCGGAACATAGGTAGGATAATTCTGTCAGCTGCACGTTATCATACCTCGACTTCTCAAAACCATTCTTCTGCACATCCTCCTCCATGTAGAGACAAATGGGAAACCAGGGAACCAACAAAAGACAACTCTGTGTCTATCTACAAAAATGGGCCAAAGATGAATCCAGGAACGTGCGACGGCACATTATATTCTCTCAGGAACTAAATATACAAAAACCCAATCGATTTCCTGACTAAGGCAGTGTCTTCCAGACAGAGATCCTGTCAGTGACAGAGGAAGCCCATGATGGCAATACCACAAGATGACATGGACATTCAGGCGGCCATTAAAATATTTTTTGCTACAGAAAGGAGTACTTGGGCCAGAACAGTTGAAAAGGAAGCACTACAACTGGGACAGAGTTGGGGAGAACTGAGACATATTTCCAGAAATCGCACACTATGACGCGTAGGCATTGTCGAGGCCCTAGGACCCACAAGGGGGTACAGGACTTAAGTAGTTCGTGGCACAATATTAACCTCTGCTGGGTCCCTCGTCACAGGGACATAACCGAAAGTAAGATGACTGACAAACTCCCAAGAAAAGGCCTGCAATGCCTCCACTCTCTCACTGTTTCACCTACTTCCCTGGCTCCCATGGAGGATATAAAAAAATTCAACAAACCATATCCTTTCTGAATCCTTTTGTTACTTTCAAGCTGAAAACCATTTCAACACTAGTTTGGAGCTCAGAATGGTTCATGAACCAGATCACACCACAAAGTCTCCATTCTCTTTCAGTTTTCGAATCGTTTATGGACTCAGGTCTTCCCAGCCAGGCACTGCGCAAAAGCCTTGCCCTTCTTCGTCTCATTATCGAAGTTCAAATATTAATTTCAGTCCCGGAAATCAAATATGTATCTTCCTGATTTGTCCCCAAGGAAGACACCCCAAATCAGACAGCAAAGAAATAAATAAACATAAAATAAAATCCTTTCCACAACAACAACTACACCAAGGAAGAGGGTGAAGAAAACTTCGTTCAATTTCGTTAATTATAATCCTTTCCGATTCGATAATAGCCGCAAATGAAGTTTACTCGAAAGAGTCAACAAACCACTAAATTATTGTTTGTTGTGTGGTCTTTGTGGAACCGAACGTCTGTTCTCCTTTTGTCCTGTCGTCGTTGTCGCGCTCCTGTCGCTCAGTGTTTCAGTCTATCCATCATTGTATGCGCGTTTGTGTTCTCCGAAAGGGGTGTACTCCACCCCCGATACAGGCAAAAAAAAAAAAGAACTGCACTCCGGGATTTATATATTAAAAGTCACTTCCTTCAACCGGCCACAAGGAGGCGAGCAAAATATGTTATATCCTGGAGAAAAACTGTTTTCATCCTTACACAGGGTGTGTGTGGTTTTTGGGTCCTGCGATCTATGGCCGATGGAATTAACCATTTATTCGTTTTATTGGCGTAGCGAATGTCAGAAGGGATTAGTTTTGAAGCTAAAACGCCCATCAACATCTGTCGCGCATGAAATAAGAAGTAACCCTCCTCCGGTACGCGGATGGTTGGATTGGATTCAGGATTTCCAATTTGTTGTGTTAGTTTCAACACTCACACTTGTTTTAGGTGGGTACTCGTTCCTCGCGACTGTGAGGACGAAAATCAATGCAGATGTGTCGATGGTGGGTGGGGGGCAGTTTTTGAGAAGTACCTAGGAATCCTTTTTCCTAGTCTTTCTAACATCGATTATGTGTCAACAGTCGCATTTAGAAGAACGTTTTATCAGTTCTTTTCACAGGTTCTTTGAACTGTTTCTTTCAGTTCGATTTTAGGAAATGAATTGTGAGCGCCGAGCGTGATTAGTGCGTTGGACTACGCAGCAAGGGGTTCCAGACTGAATCCCTAGACAACACATTTCACGGGCCAACATTTCACAACATTTCTTTCACGGGCCCACCTCTCGCAAACGTCAGACGAACATCCGAGAGTCCTTTGGGGTCCCTTCCAATCGAGTAAAGAATACAACACGCACAACATGAATGGCTTTGAGAAGCTAGGCCACTGGGTCCCATAGACCTGTTGCGGCAAAAATTTGTATTTTTTTTGTTAGCTAGTTCGTAGATTTGGTCGAAGAATGCTCTCCAAAAGGTTCGGTATTTGGTTCTGCCGAAGCTTGGGCATTCGCGTTGTGTCTTCCTTCACTGCAGTATCGCCGCAGCCCCTGCAAAGGTCTGAGCTGTTGAATCCCATTCGACTGCGGTGAACCGCCATTGGTTAGTGGCCTATGAGGACACAAATGAGGAGAGTCAGCTGTGGTCTTTTGAGTGACAGGAGGTCTTTTTTCGTTATTTTGGGTCGAAGGTAGCTTCGAAACCCGGCATGAGAAGACTGCGCTCTACCTACCGTTGGCTATGTTGCGGAAGTCCGTTGAGATTTTGAACGAAAGGAGGCTAATGGGAGGTTGGGTTGTCGTTTGATCCCGAGGCTGTTTAGCTAGCTTGGGAGAAAATGAACAAAAAACTTAACTAAAAAACGTTTAGAGGATGACTTAGATTTTGGTGTACTCGGTTGCCCCATATTTAGCATTTCGTGGGCAATGGGGGTTACCACGGTCAAAAATGGAAAGAGTCGCTTCATCCACTTAAAGTGCAATATCGGCCATTTCTCCTCTCCCTTAGCGTTTTTCGTGAAATGGGACAAAATGAACAAAAAACTTAACCAGAAAACGTTTAGAGGATGACTTAGATTTTGGTGTACTCGGTTGCCCCAAATTTAGCATTTCGTAGGCCATGGGGGGTACCACGGTCAAAAATGGAAAAAGTCGCTTCATCCACTGAAAGTGCAATATCGCCTCATTTCTCCTCTCCCTTAGCGTTTTTCGTGAAATGGGACAAAATGAACAAAAAACTTAACCAAAAAACGTTTAGAGGATGACTTAGATTTTGGTGTGCTCGGTTGCCCCATATTTAGCATTTCGTAGGCAATAGGGGTACCACGGTCAAAAATGGAAAAAGTCGCTTCATCCACTGAAAGTGCAATTTCGCCTCATTTCTCCTCTCCCTTAGCGTTTTTCGTGAAATGGGACAAAATGAACAAAAAACTTAACCAAAAAACGTTTAGAGGATGACTTAGATTTTGGTGTACTCGGTTGCCCCATATTTAGCATTTCGTGGGCAATGGGGGTTACCACGGTCAAAAATGGAAAAAGTCGCTTCATCCACTGAAAGTGCAATTTCGCCTCATTTCTCCTCTCCCTTAGCGTTTTTCGTGAAATGGGACAAAATGAACAAAAAACTTAACCAAAAAACGTTTAGAGGATGACTTAGATTTTGGTGTACTCGGTTGCCCCATATTTAGCATTTCGTGGGCAAGGGGGGGTACCACGGTCAAAAATGGAAAAAGTCGCGTCATCCACTGAAAATGCAATATCGCATCATTTCTCCTCTCCCTTAGCGTTTTTCGTGAAATAGGACAAAATGAACAAAAAACTTAACCAAAAAACGTTTAGAGGATGACTTGGATTTTGGTGTACTCGGTTGCCCCATATTTGGCATTTCGTAGGCCATGGGGGGTACCACGGTCAAACAAGGAAAAAGTCGCTTCATCCACTGAAAATGCAATATCGCATCATTTCTCCTCTCCCTTAGCGTTTTTCGTGAAATGGGACAAAATGAACAAAAAACTTAACCAAAAAACGTTTAGAGGATGACTTAGATTTTGGTGTACTCGGTTGCCCCAAATTTAGCATTTCGTAGGCCATGGGGGGTACCACGGTCAAAAATGGAAAAAGTCGCGTCATCCACTGAAAATGCAATATCGCATCATTTCTCCTCTCCCTTAGCGTTTTTCGTGAAATGGGACAAAATGAACAAAAAACTTAACCAAAAAACGTTTAGAGGATGACTTAGATTTTGGTGTACTCGGTTGCCCCAAATTTAGCATTTCGTAGGCCATGGGGGGTACCACGGTCAAAAATGGAAAAAGTCGCTTCATCCACTGAAAGTGCAATATCGCCTCATTTCTCCTCTCCCTTAGCGTTTTTCGTGAAATGGGAGAAAATGAACAAAAAACTTAACCAAAAAACGTTTAGAGGATGACTTAGATTTTGGTGTACTCGGTTGCCCCATATTTAGCATTTCGTAGGCAATAGGGGTACCACGGTCAAAAATGGAAAAAGTCGCTTCATCCACTGAAAGTGCAATTTCGCCTCATTTCTCCTCTCCCTTAGCGTTTTTCGTGAAATGGGACAAAATGAACAAAAAACTTAACCAAAAAAACGTTTAGAGGATGACTTAGATTTTGGTGTACTCGGTTGTCCGATATTTAGCAATTCGTGGGCAATGGGGGGTACCACGGTTAAACAAGGAAAAAGTCGCTTCATCCACTGAAAGTGCAACATCGCCTCATTTCTCCTCTCCCTTAGCGTTTTTCGTGAAATGGGAGAAAATGAACAAAAAACTTAACCAAAAAACGTTTAGAGGATGACTTAGATTTTGGTGTACTCGGTTGCCCCATATTTAGCATTTCGTAGGCAATAGGGGTACCACGGTCAAAAATGGAAAAAGTCGCTTCATCCACTGAAAGTGCAATTTCGCCTCATTTCTCCTCTCCCTTAGCGTTTTTCGTGAAATGGGACAAAATGAACAAAAAACTTAACGAAAAAACGTTTAGAGGATGACTTAGATTTTGGTGTACTCGGTTGCCCCATATTTAGCATTTCGTGGGCAAGGGGGGGTACCACGGTCAAAAATGGAAAAAGTCGCGTCATCCACTGAAAATGCAATATCGCATCATTTCTCCTCTCCCTTAGCGTTTTTCGTGAAATGGGACAAAATGAACAAAAAACTTAACGAAAAAACGTTTAGAGGATGACTTAGATTTTGGTGTACTCGGTTGCCCCATATTTAGCATTTCGTGGGCAAGGGGGGGTACCACGGTCAAAAATGGAAAAAGTCGCGTCATCCACTGAAAATGCAATATCGCATCATTTCTCCTCTCCCTTAGCGTTTTTCGTGAAATAGGACAAAATGAACAAAAAACTTAACCAAAAAACGTTTAGAGGATGACTTGGATTTTGGTGTACTCGGTTGCCCCATATTTGGCATTTCGTAGGCCATGGGGGGTACCACGGTCAAACAAGGAAAAAGTCGCTTCATCCACTGAAAATGCAATATCGCATCATTTCTCCTCTCCCTTAGCGTTTTTCGTGAAATGGGACAAAATGAACAAAAAACTTAACCAAAAAACGTTTAGAGGATGACTTAGATTTTGGTGTACTCGGTTGCCCCAAATTTAGCATTTCGTAGGCCATGGGGGGTACCACGGTCAAAAATGGAAAAAGTCGCGTCATCCACTGAAAATGCAATATCGCATCATTTCTCCTCTCCCTTAGCGTTTTTCGTGAAATGGGACAAAATGAACAAAAAACTTAACCAAAAAACGTTTAGAGGATGACTTAGATTTTGGTGTACTCGGTTGCCCCAAATTTAGCATTTCGTAGGCCATGGGGGGTACCACGGTCAAAAATGGAAAAAGTCGCTTCATCCACTGAAAGTGCAATATCGCCTCATTTCTCCTCTCCCTTAGCGTTTTTCGTGAAATGGGAGAAAATGAACAAAAAACTTAACCAAAAAACGTTTAGAGGATGACTTAGATTTTGGTGTACTCGGTTGCCCCATATTTAGCATTTCGTAGGCAATAGGGGTACCACGGTCAAAAATGGAAAAAGTCGCTTCATCCACTGAAAGTGCAATTTCGCCTCATTTCTCCTCTCCCTTAGCGTTTTTCGTGAAATGGGACAAAATGAACAAAAAACTTAACCAAAAAACGTTTAGAGGATGACTTAGATTTTGGTGTACTCGGTTGCCCCAAATTTAGCATTTCGTAGGCCATGGGGGGTACCACGGTCAAAAATGGAAAAAGTCGCTTCATCCACTGAAAGTGCAATATCGCCTCATTTCTCCTCTCCCTTAGCGTTTTTCGTGAAATGGGAGAAAATGAACAAAAAACTTAACCAAAAAACGTTTAGAGGATGACTTAGATTTTGGTGTACTCGGTTGCCCCATATTTAGCATTTCGTAGGCAATAGGGGTACCACGGTCAAAAATGGAAAAAGTCGCTTCATCCACTGAAAGTGCAATTTCGCCTCATTTCTCCTCTCCCTTAGCGTTTTTCGTGAAATGGGAGAAAATGAACAAAAAACTTAACCAAAAAACGTTTAGAGGATGACTTAGATTTTGGTGTACTCGGTTGCCCCATATTTAGCATTTCGTAGGCAATAGGGGTACCACGGTCAAAAATGGAAAAAGTCGCTTCATCCACTGAAAGTGCAATTTCGCCTCATTTCTCCTCTCCCTTAGCGTTTTTCGTGAAATGGGACAAAATGAACAAAAAACTTAACCAAAAAACGTTTAGAGGATGACTTGGATTTTGGTGTACTCGGTTGCCCGCTATTTAGCATTTCGTAGGCAATGGGGGGTACCACGGTCAAAAATGGAAAAAGTCGCTTCATCCACTGAAAGTGCAATATCGCCTCATTTCTCCTCTCCCTTAGCGTTTTTCGTGAAATGGGAGAAAATGAACAAAAAACTTAACCAAAAAACGTTTAGAGGATGACTTAGATTTTGGTGTACTCGGTTGCCCCATATTTAGCATTTCGTAGGCCATGGGGGGTACCACGGTCAAAAATGGAAAAAGTCGCTTCATCCACTGAAAGTGCAATATCGCCTCATTTCTCCTCTCCCTTAGCGTTTTTCGTGAAATGGGAGAAAATGAACAAAAAACTTAACCAAAAAACGTTTAGAGGATGACTTAGATTTTGGTGTACTCGGTTGCCCCAAATTTAGCATTTCGTAGGCAATAGGGGTACCACGGTCAAAAATGGAAAAAGTCGCTTCATCCACTGAAAGTGCAATATCGCCTCATTTCTCCTCTCCCTTAGCGTTTTTCGTGAAATGGGAGAAAATGAACAAAAAACTTAACCAAAAAACGTTTAGAGGATGACTTAGATTTTGGTGTACTCGGTTGCCCCATATTTAGCATTTCGTAGGCAATAGGGGTACCACGGTCAAAAATGGAAAAAGTCGCTTCATCCACTGAAAGTGCAATTTCGCCTCATTTCTCCTCTCCCTTAGCGTTTTTCGTGAAATGGGAGAAAATGAACAAAAAACTTAACCAAAAAACGTTTAGAGGATGACTTAGATTTTGGTGTACTCGGTTGCCCCATATTTAGCATTTCGTAGGCAATAGGGGTACCACGGTCAAAAATGGAAAAAGTCGCTTCATCCACTGAAAGTGCAATTTCGCCTCATTTCTCCTCTCCCTTAGCGTTTTTCGTGAAATGGGACAAAATGAACAAAAAACTTAACCAAAAAACGTTTAGAGGATGACTTGGATTTTGGTGTACTCGGTTGCCCGCTATTTAGCATTTCGTAGGCAATGGGGGGTACCACGGTCAAACAACGAAAAAGTCGCTTCATCCACTGAAAGTGCAATATCGGCCATTTCTCCTCTCCCTTAGCGTTTTTCGTGAAATGGGACAAAATGAACAAAAAACTTAACCACTTCCACGCCAACAGTCTAAGAAGATTAAAGGGATCGCCTCATCAGCACAAGAGAAGTTGTCATTACGAGAGAGTGCATCACTGAGAAGCATGCGCTTGAAGCTGGGGGTCTGTTGAAAAACGATTTTTGAAGAAGCTGCTTGGATGAGGAAGAGGGAATGGCACTACTTTCTACCTCCTATGGACCTACCAAGCTCTCGCAACTCGATGAAAACTCTATCTTGGACTTCTTCGAGCTCGCTACCATAGCCATTAGGCTTCACCAGCGCTTACGTTATATCTTCACTGTGAAGCTTGATAATATAGGATCGTCCTTATAAGTCCAAGTCCAAAACTCTTAAATTTAATGTCTAAGGAAACTTGAACTTAGTCCTGAAGTAATCTGAATCTATTTGATTCTTTGAAAGTAGGAGCTGGGTTTAGATTTAGAAAACGCCTGTCATCTGCTTTGCGTGTCTACCTTCGCTGCAGTTCTTTCCTCCAAAATCGTGTGGCAATGCAGTGTGGGCCCATCTTCATCATCTGTGATCACTTCAACCCACTTTCAGCTCTTCCCTGCCTTCAAAGATACACAACGAATCCAAATACATTTTCTAGGTCATTGGACCCAAGTAGTAAACCATTGAGAGTCGTCACTGTAGAAAGTATTTTCGTATAATTTCAACAAATCCCCTGAAAGGATTTAAAGTACAGATACACAAGTTGTATTGAAATCGAAATTTGCATTTCTTGTTCGACACTCCGCTGTGTGCACCTAATAATTTATCATCGATTATTTTGCAAGCACCACCACCACCACAGCAAGAGGACTGCGAGACATAATGGAAGAAATCCAAAACCAGGATACATGGCGCGGTTAGGATTTTTTTTCCTCTCTGCACAGCCTCACCGCTCATACTGAGATAAAAGCATACAGCCAAGACTCTGTTTCCTTTCCTTGCCATTCAGACAATACTTCCTTTCAGCTCTGATTTCGAACTCGATTTTCAATTTTCATTTCACCTTTACCCACCCATTGTCGTATGCAAAACACTGTTCTCCGACTAATAATTCAAAGCCACTGCCACTGCCACTGCCACATGCAGCCGAAGCGCCCAATAGAAGAGAACAAAACAAGAAAAAATCAATTCGACAGGATCTGGAAAAAAAACCATCGTTTCCTAGGTAGGCAAGGCTAGGTGCCAACCCTAACCCTTCACTAGGGTTACGAATTAGAAAAAAAAAATAGAAAAGAAAAATCCTTCGGAAAATGTAATATTGAAAAATTTTTACGCATAAATTATCCTTCGTGCATAAATTAAGGATCAATCGGGCGAGATCCCCCTTGCACGGGAGAAATTCGCAAAAAGGGTTTCCTTCGATTGACAGACTAAATCAGGAGTAATTTGGGATGTGAATGGCTGAATGGCATCGCATCCTGTCACCCCTTTCTTTGGTCTAAGATGTGCGATCGATGACGTCTGAAGGATACACAAAACGAAACGAAATTGGTATCCTTATCTTAGACTAAGTTTCGAGACACTCACTCATACATGGGTATACCTGTTGTTGTGATAGAGGAACCCCTTTTTTGTGCTGGCTGCACCCCTCCTGGGACTGACTGGTTCCACTCTGTCATTGTTTACTCTATTTGCATGAGAATAGGAAAAAGGATATTCAGTTTCAGAGAGAGAGTGCGTCTCACACAGGTAGTATGTGTCACCCTTTAGCGCGCAGAAATTAGGGTGTGCATGCATGCATATTGTGAAAATTATTCCAAAAAAATTTGCGCAAACAAAGCAAGGATGAGTATTCAAATAGGGTTCATCTTCATCTGTGGAAGGTCCTCGTCGGATAGGTAATTCCTTCGAGATCATTGCGCAAATTTTGGTTTCTCCTTTCTATTGCGCAAGAAAGGGGTGCGCAAAAGGGTTTGTTTTTTTTTTTTTTTGTTGTCGTCTTCCTTGACTCAGAGATAATTCGTACCTTCTTCCTGTGGATGTGTGAGAGTGTTTGTATGTTTGGATGGAAATTTAGGGGTCATCCTTGCTTTGCATATTTAATTTTCTCATCATTTCAAAGGAAGGATGCAACAAGAGTTGTGATTTGAATGCGCGCTGTTGTCTATCGGCCTGGAGAAGGGGTTGAAGAAATTTTCCCATGGAAATCGAGTGTCGTCTTTGAAGAAGAAGAATCTCTTCAGGACACCGCGCTTGACAGAGGAAGGATATACGTATAATAAATTGGTTTCGTTTCTCGGAGGAGATATGTAAAAATCAGGGGTGATACCGATTCAATTAATATTCAGAGTTTGATGCGAATTTTTTTCTCGCTTTCGGCTTTTAATGAATCATCTGCCTTTGCATCCTTTAATGGGTGAGAAGATTCTCCCAGGATACATCATCGATTGATCGGTAACCCTTTAAGGTGGAACATCTTATCGGTTTTGGGTTTGTTGTAGGAATTGCAGAGATGACGGTTTTTTTTTTTGTTGATTTGCATTTTAGGTTCATGCATCAGCGGAAGGGATTTGCACGGTTGGTGATGGGATGAGACTGCTATTCGCTGTATCTGGATTGTTTGTGCGGCACTTTTTAGGTGGGGATGTCATGATTGCACATTTTGTAACGAACATTTCGAGAGAAGTTGTAACGGACAAAATTTGCACATGGTGTCTAGGATGTCTGTGGCCCAAGGCTTACAGGAGGACTTGTGGGTTACAGGGATGCCGAAAGCAGGCACTAAGCTGGGAAGGCATTTTCAAGTATAGTAGATACATGCCATGTGAGGGAGTAACATGGTTCGCTTAGTCATGATTCCTGCATATCAGTTCCAATGGCTCCAATCCACCTATTTAGCTGGAGGTCATCGTTAGTTTTTGTTAAACAGTCTAGCGCTCACACTAGGTTTCAGCCATTAACTAATCAGAGGTTCTCGACTTGCTTGCCTTTATCTCGGAGTGGGAAATGGCCTTTGGTGGTGCTTTTGGCATGTTGTTGGTGGCTTATTAACGTGCAGGATACTATTGCCTTCTAAGCAAGCAAGCCATTTCTTGGAGCAAACTAAAGAACTTTATAGAATAGGTTGGGTGGTAGTCCCGCTCAGTAGAGACGCACATAGGCCAGTGAAAGATTCCTTGTGATAGCTCCTTGGAAGCTCCTTTAGTAATTTGGAGGAATTTGGCATCTTGAACTGTAATGTTACCCAATTCAAGGTCTCTACGATGCCTTTTGTAGAAACTCACACACACCAGTGTTCCAAGTAGCAGATATGACTGCATCAAGGTTCGGCCCTTATAAAGGCACGAGTATGTGCAGTGCTCCTGTCACATTCCCAGTTATTATGATCACTAGGTGAATTCTTTCAGTTCTGATTCACATTTCTGAGCGAATTTATAGATTTTGTGGGACATTTTCTTCCATGTAATTCATCAAAGCAAATGGCACAGGAAATTACAGTTGTACTCTCTGATGTTTGTCAGACGCTCGCGAAAGGTGGAAGAAATTTTAGACAAACTTTAGGCCTCTGGTATTGTCTTGGGAGTTTTAAATAGAATATCCTTGTCTGAATCCGTTAAAGGTCTGAACCTGGCTTAGTTAAGCCCGTCTCTATAAATTCTTCTTCTTGGAATTTCTCCAGGATTTCTCGTATTTTAATTATTGGTCGCTTGTGGGCTTACCTGGTCTAAAAATACATTGGTAGAGCCAGTCAGCTTTTCACTTAACAATGTTCATTATCCAGACTTATGTACATATATCGACTTTCCTAATGAAGCCGATGATGTATCCTTCTTGAACTTCTTGATACTTTTCCGTTCGACTTAGTCGTACTTAAGAGTTACCAACATGTCCTCTTGCACAGTGGACCGACTGGGATCAGCTTCGACTATAAAGCTGATCTTGTTAAGGTGATGTGAGGGTTGTCCGCTTTAAGAAATTCCTAGATGCCTTAAAGTCTTGGACTATTCAAGAAGTTTTAATCGCCGATTTGTCGTTCATTAAGTCAGAAAAAGCTGGCATTTTTAACTTCCTTCTAAAGTATGAAAGCTTGGTCTGCTTCCATCAATTCCTGTCCCAAGTCGACCATATAAGAATCTAGGCCCAAGATCTTTATGACATATGCTGTGTTTCAGTCAAACTCTCGGCTATGACAGCGATATTTCCAACTGACTTTTGCCAGTTGAACACGAGTTGGAGTCTTCATATTACTATCCTGTCCAAGATGTTCAATTTTATGGACTAAATTCGCAAGAAGGCCCTTGATGATGACAAAAGGCAGCACGGATTGCACGAAACGTTTCTGCGATATTTACACCGTTTTCGTACTGAATTTTCACTATTTCCACAGGATGTGCGAGTACTTATTGATACAAATTTAGAAACCTCCTGATTTTTACTTATCAAAAGTCATCACAACAGTAGTTGAGTGTTGACAGATCAACAATTAGGCGAAAACTACAATGCCACCTCTTGTTGGTCGACCTTTTAAATGCAAGATTTCTTCATGAAATGTATGTGGTCTCCCTGTACTCAGCTTAACATGACAAGACATGACTTTTAAGCCTGAAAATGAGGTTGTCTACAGGTATTCAGAGGTTGACTTCTAGCCTCCAGATATGATGCAATAAAAGGAGTATCTGGACGCTCATTTTCTCTGTTCTTCTGCTCGGCCTACTCAATTTGTCATAAGAATGGTGTACCCTTGGTGGAGATACACCATCCACAGCTGAAACCAAGCTCAAAACTAAGCTAAAACTTGACCTTTTTGAGTCGACTCTCCTTTTTTGCTCACAAATGTGTCCTGTACTCTTGCGTGGCGATGGTAAAGGCTCCCACTTTCCAAAGGACTTGAGAGGACTACAACTTAGACGTTATGCCCAATTTTGGTCTTTCGTCAAAGATGTCTATTAAGTGTTTTCCATATGCACCACCAACAGGGATATCCCAAACCAACTAGACCCGTCCAAAAGCAACCACCTGATCATAAGGTTCCTGTTTTGCCAAATCACCAGACTGTCAAACCGCTAAAATGTGCATAATATCCGCACGTGGAAGACCAAGACCAAGACCAACAACAAAAGTACAACAAAAATACAAAAAATCCAACGAAAAACACCAAAGAACGGAACGCACAAGCAACAAGTATCTGTATCTCGACTACATGTCGTAGATATGGAACCAAACACACACAAAACAATTACATATTCTAATGGTATGATAATTTATGCTGCTGATGAGATGATTACCACAAATAGGCATTTTTTGTTTATCTTTATCCACAAAAAAAAACAAAAAAAATACCAACAGACGACGACGACGACGACGACGACGACTTATTGACTGGGCTGACTGGGCTGACTTGGCTGACTTGGCTGTTGGCTGGCTCACTCCGCCGGCTCTACTACGATACGAGTACACACCTAGGGCACACTCTCAGCCGAGCTCTCTGCGAACAGTAGTCCACCTTTCCGAGGCTGTTGCTCCTCGCCAACTCCTCGTATGTGCTCTCGTACATATGTCTGGCGGTGGCTATGGAATACTCAGCTTCTGTGTGTGCCATTCGGATTAATTATCATGCGTACACCAGTTCAATTATGATAAACTTGATTTTTGACCTAATAAACCACTGCCAGGCAATAATGGATCATAAATATATGCATTTTTTGTTTTTGTTTTGGGCTGAGCCTCATAAATAATTCATGGGGGGTTGGTCGTACTTCCTGGATGCGGTGCGCGGTGGGTTTTGGGAAATTATTGGTTTAAGGAAGAAGTGCAAGTGCAGTGTTTTTTTGTGTCTTTTGGACGGCTGTTGCTGGTTTTTGGTAAATTTATTCCAATTTCACGGGGTTCAGGGGATTGAACTGGTTAAGGGTTAGGCCTGCGTATCTTATGTGGTATTCCTTTCGCATCCTGATAGGATCTGAATGGTTCTAGTTTAGGACGTTGTTTCCAAACTAAGTAACCCTATACTGACTTCATTTGTTCGGAGTTTTGGGTCTGTAGATGCGTTAAAAGTGAGGCCTTCTTCAAACTCGAGAGAGCTGTCAATCATTTTGATGATTGTACATCGCAGAAGGATGTGAATGCCTTAAAGTTGTGCACGAGGCAGAGTATTCAGTCCGAGGATCTGTTTGTTAAACTTCAGAGTGTAGGGAGTGTTAACAGACAGCTGTAGCGAGCAACAAATGCAATGGATAGAGCAGTAGAATAAAGGATGATGAAACTTTTTTGGTCCATTGCTGCGTTACACCACTGAGTGGGTACTCCAGTTATAGTCATCAGAGGTAGTAATGAAGCCTCTTAAACTGACTCTTCTAAACAAAGTCAAGGGTTGGTGGCAAATCGAGGGTCTTGGTGGTAGCATGAATCCTTAAGATGGACTGTGTGCGCATTTTGGAGTTAACTTAGCACTCTTCCCTGGAAAACTTGAACATCAAAGCCATCTTTACTGACTGTTCAAGACTGTTTTACATAAAATGAAACCCATTAGGCTCTAATGTCCCAAAGTATCCATCGATACTCTTTAGGATCTGCCTAGCTGCGACACATATAGGTCTCAAGGTAACTGAGCGCTTATACGTTCTGAATCATCAACTTCCACTAAACTATCTTCATATCCTTGACGTATGTAGCTCGTCACACACTCAATCAGAAAGTATGTGGGGTCCCTGTTAGAATGCTACACTTGAGTACAGGAATCCTTTGAGATAGATATCCGTGCCAGAAACTGTATTAGACGCTAAAGAATATATATTTTAAGTTCCAACACCAAGTTAGTAAGAGAAGCCTTAACTACCTAGTTCTCGTCAGTTGCATAGACTATCTTCCATATGAAACCAGTCATCATAGCATCGAAGGCTATGAAATTGTAGATAGTACGACCCTCTATCCTTCGGTGACTTAAAACATCTAATCGGAGGTCGTTCCTGTCAAGATCTTTGTGAAGTCAAAAGTCCTGTTGAGTTCCTCAAGGAAGCAGGAACCAGAACTCAAGGAAGACCCAAGAACTAACTAACTTATAGGCTTTCCCACTGATCAGTGCCATTTGAAAAGTGTTGGTTAGAGCCTCACAAACATTTATAAGGACTCTGCCTGGAAGTAAGATTTGGTGCATCCGATGGGATGCGATGCCTTTGAAGCCTTCAAAGATCTCCCTTTCTGAGAAGGAGAAAAAAGCACCTTAGACACTCTTTGCGAAGTGTTCTCCTCTTTGGAAGGGCTGTCAAGTCCTTCAGAGAAAACTGTGGATCCAATAAAAATGTCATGTCGCCACATACAATTTCCTCTCCCCTAGGACACAGGAGTCGCCATAGCAAAATATTAAAATATTTTAGGACTCAATGACGGGGTGTGTGACAAAAAACTTATCACGTTCAACGGAAGGCCTAAAGGTCCTCTGTGAATCCCCTTTAGAAAGTAGACCGAGACCTGTCAAATTTCTGTCTGATTTGGGAACCAGTTGATACGCTTAAGTGTCGGAATCCGATTTCTTGCGAAGAATTTAAATCCTAGGACGTGTCGGCGTCGTTTTTGCAAAGCTGATGTTGGATTGACTTTTCCTCATCTCCCCAACTTTTGCTTGAGTACCTTCTACTAACAGAGCCTATCTTCGGTGACGCAGTGTCCTGAGAGTATTCCAGTTGGGATGCAGATAGAGGAACGATTTGAATATAAGGATCAATCTATAAAGATTCTTAGCATTTTACTGACAGTAATAAGCGAAAGCGGAATAGAGAGACGACACCTCCTTGTGCCGTGTCTCTTGATGTAATTTTCTATACAGAACTTCCCCTAATAGCTGAGCTCATGATCTTGCAGTTAAGCATGTTTTGACCCTGTTTACGGGCCTTTTTTTACACTCGATTTGTTTATGAGAAGCTTTCTGAAGACATCTGTGCTCTCGAATGTTTGTCAGATCTTCGCGAGAGGTAGGGCCGTGAAAGAAATTTTAGGTGGTGTCTAGGGTTTGGGCCTGGAACCCCTTATTTCGTAGTCCAACACACTTCTATAATTTTCATTGTTTAACCATTTTTTGGAAGGTCCTTCAATATCAAGGAACTCCTGCCCATGTGTATTCATTCCTTTCGGCTTCAGAGGGCGCACTATACATCTCTGACCACAATAGGGAATGCGTCTTCCGCCGGTTTACCTTAGGTGTGTTGGGCTTTACATAGGTTTTGTTGGTCATTCAACAGATCTTAAGAACGAGAACGAGTCGGTCTACGGTTTGTTTCAAGAACGACAGACCTATTGACTAGTTTTGAGAAAGAAACTTCTATGAATATTCAAATATGTATCTGAGTCCCTCAAAATGTGGATTTCACTTCTTTAAATGACTCCTTGTACTGTACTTAGACAATGTGATCCCAGTACTGATAGTACTGACATCTGGGATACCGTGTTTCCTAGTTAGTGCTGCCACTTCTCACTGTTTTGTGCTGACGTCTGGGATAACGTGTTTCGTTTTTAGTGCTGCCACCTCTCACTGTTTACCCCCCGATTTTTTAAAAACCAAATACGACTTTCGACCTAACAGTGTGAGGAGAGCATTTTTCCAAAGATGACTCACTTCTTCCACCGAGAATATCTTGAAAATATAACACCCATCCTGTTGTAGATACGAGTGCTTACATCAGAGAATGTTTAATCCGTGTACATGGCCGCTCCACCCATCCATCAAACCAACCAAGATGCAACTGAAAAGCAATTTAACCACAACATTCCGCGAACAGTTTAAGTTTATCTTTCCCCAAAAGGAAGTGGCGTCGGCGGCGATATCATTCACATTCTATCACCAAACCATCAAAAGTACAACACCGACCAGCCCACCACACTAAACGTGTGCATGATTCCCCACTTAGCCAACCAAAAATACAAAAAAAAAAAAGAATTCCATCTAATGGCCTACGAAATAAATGCCGCGAAAATTATTTTAACTGCTTCGACGTGCCAGCGCGCCACGCCGGCCGCTCTCTGGCTCAGTCATCCCGCGCTCAGTTGATCTCTCGATAAGCCTAATACATATATCATTGGCATTGGCAAGGGCCTCAAACTCGTAAATGTAACAATTTGGTAACCAGTTGGCCGGGTTACTCACAACAAATTAATCATTTTTTGTTGCTGTTCCAGTTGACTTAAGTGCGCGATGTCCTAAACGTCCAGAAAGTAGTAAAAATGTCGCGCGCAATCAGCCAACCGCAAAGCCGATAAAACTATCTCTTAACACGACGGACTGCAGTAACTACTCATTTAACTGTCATTCCTTGGGAAATGCACCCTATGATGACAACCACAAGGTGGTGATGGTTGGTAGTCGTTGGTTGGTGGTTGGTGGTTGTTGGTTGTTGGTTGTTAGTTGTTGGTTAAGGAAAACGAAGAGCGCCTGTGCCATTTATTACCTGGAACCGTGAAGATAGCCACAAATGACATCGAACCAAGGGCTGTGTGTGTGTTGGCAAGGTGCTGCCACTCGGCACACATGTGGTTTCCGCCAATTAATTAGTCGTAAATTACGCGGGTAATGGCTCTTGAATGGCAATAGCTGTAATAGCTGCGGGAATTATCCTGTACAGGTCTCGCGTCGTCAAAGCAAACCAACAAAAAAAAAACAAAAAAAAGACTCAAAAGTATCTATAACCGGAATAAAAGGCATCTTTGCGCGAACCCGCTCTTTTTTGTTGTTGTTGTTGTTGTTGTTGTATGTCACGACAACAACTGACGATAAGGTTACTCTACACACGTACATATGTACAGTGTGCGGGACAGGCAAGCCGAAATTACTTTAATTGACACATTTTTGGGATCGGAACTGGTACACACCTCGAAAAGCATCCCAGCAATCTGTTGTGTTGCCTTGCTGTGGTACTGTGTATGGCTCCATTGAGGCCCAAGGGTTTTGTGAATGAAACGCGTCTCGATTTCATTCATTCATTCATAAGAGAGCGTTCGCCGATCAGGAAAGCCCACAGATTTATAACTCACGCCAGAGCCAGACTATATGCCATGGCAGCAGGGCAGGCCAGGCCGCAGCTCGGCACGAGGAATCATTAAGCAATTTCATTTAATCTGCGCGGATTTCCCTCATTTTTTTTCTGTTTTGTTTTTGGTTTCCTTCTCTCTCTCTGCCGCAGTTCTTCTTGATTCCATTTTATAATGTTTTTATTACGACCATCATCGGTTAATGTACGAGACGTCGAGTAATGCGATCCACATCTGAAATTGTGGAGGATGGAACGTTCATTGCAGACGCAGAGTACACAGGGAATCAGATCTTCTTCGATGCATCATGGTTCTGCTCTGCGATTTATTAATTATGATTATCCCTGGGTTGTTGTTGGGTTGTGGATAGTGTGTAGCTGGATCACACCTCGTCGTTGATTGGTATCGGATGTGATGGAGGAGTTCCAGACCTCGGATGGTTTATTTGTTTATGAATTTTTTATTCACTTATCGAAGTGGGAATTGAATGTGGTCACGGTTTAGTGGTAGAGTGACGCGTGACGTGGTTTATTGGTTTCGAAGATTTAGAGATTGTTTCAGCTACTGGAGAGGGAGTTCTAATTTGTTGTGGGAGTGGGATGTATCTGTGGATGTTTTCAACCTTCATTTCAACAGTCTACCTGGGGAATATTCAGCAATTAGCATTCACCAAGAGAAATAATAGTGTAGTGCCAGTTTTTGTTCATGATCCCACTTCTCGCGAACGTTTGACAAACGTTTAAGAGTATAATTGTCATCCGAAGTGAAGAAGGTGTCGATAATGGCAAAGGCATTCGCTTACAAAGATGCAGAGTCAGTGTTGACATTTCTCCTTTCAATGAATGAGGACTCTGACTGACTGATCTGGGCTATCTATTGAGGTATTAGCCTACAAAACATCGCTTGATCTTGACCTATACAATGCTGACACGGCTGTAACGAGTTCATTGAGAGTTATCAGTGCAACTTTTGGGCTAGGGAATTTCTGGAGATACCCGTAGGATACCGTGATGACAGTGGATCATGCACTCATAAAATTTCACGGAACGCTAGAATACCACCAGAGGTTTTGAACAGGTCGGCGACAGGGTGTCATGCAACTTATAGAGGAAATAGACGGAAATTCCTAGGTTAACACACATCACGCACTATCTTCTACATGTCAGTACAACCTCGTCCAGCAGTTGCAACCTTGTCCAAGAGATATCCATTTAGCGGCTAAGGTGGGCCTAAAAATCTGTCGTTACAAGTGCATACTTTGCATTTGTATCCAACCGTACCAAAAGATTTATGAAAGATACTTCCAAGTACTACAGTCAAGACGACTTCTAGAATAGTAGAACTGAAAGAGTGACTAACTAAGAAGAGATCTTGTGGCCTAATGACACTCGCTACACGGAGTTTTGTATAGAAAAGCAGACGAAAAGGTTCCATTTTTCCGACGAAAAAGTGTTCTAAAAGTGGACCTATCCTAAGTCTGATAGGAAGGTAGCTAGTCTTTCTAAAAATTCTGATTCAAGAAAATGGATTCGAGACAGTAAACTGCCTTAGAAAACATGCGGAGAACAAGTAAGAGAAATAGGCTGCCACACATATGAGTTTAGTTTCAATATCCTGGAGAATAGCGACTATAGTATCAACTATAGAAGACAAAGTGAACCTCGAGAAACAACAGGGACTAGCATGTGCTTCCTCATGTAAGACATCAAGATTGTGTCTATCAACATCTCTAAGACTAAGTACTTCATGTGCAGATGATTTAATAGAAGCCATAGACACATTCCTTTACATAGAAGGTGCCTACTAAGTCTATTCAATGCTCTCTCACTCAGCTAAGTTTAAAGTGTATATAGCCCTCTCGTCGATCCTAAGGCTCCTGATCATTACAGCTCACAGGGCTTTAGTTGCGAATTCACACGATTTGAAGATTTTAGTATCATGAATGTTCCCCATACCTAGTGCTCTGCGATGCTATAGACAAGGTTCTCATTGAATTGAGATTGAATTGTCGTCCTCCTTACTAAGGACATATTTATTTCTGACATAAGGGAGATGAGAAGAAGTTGAGAAAATTCAGAGGCTGTCCTGCTAAAGGCAATGTAGTAACCGTATGCTGGGTACTGGGTAATGACAATCCCTGCATCCACTTGGATAAAACTACAAGTGGCAGTCCCATAATGTAGGTAACATGGCCCTGGACCTCAACCAAGAGGTCTCTCTCTAACTATCAGATTGTTCAAGTTGGATCTGAACTTTTCCACTTGAGTGGGGTCACTTTGGTGGAATTACTATCACCCGACCATATTTTTCTGAGGGTGCGGAGGACTCCTTGTTCCAAGTCATCCCCCCATTGCTTTGAATAGTACGACAGCCAGGGTATCAACTCCAGCTGCTCTAATGGATTTGAGTTCAGATTTCGCTACCTTAAGCTCATCCAAATCGGTTAGAGAGACATATTCGTGAACAGGACAGTGTAGCCCCTAGTTTTCAGTACAGAATACTCGACTGTAGTCGTGAGTACCTTGGTTACATGGAGTTACAGGTGTCCATGTCGTCCATTCACATTCATTTGAGATGTGGAGCACCCTCTGCTAGCAGTCAACAAAGTCCATTATCTTCAAGGAAGGTAGCTTCGTTCAGTACTGCCAAAGATATCCTAGATTCCTAGCTTTGCTTTGCAAAACCCGAGGAAAATCTCCCCATCATAGCTGGGGCATTGCCCGTATGTACATATGTCTTGTCCAGGAGCTGACTTTTTTATAATAAACTTGCTCCTCTGTGGGAGCGTGAATCTTGATGATCTTGATTATTGTCAGTCACTCGTTCAGATGTCTGAGACTCAAGATCGCATCCAAATAGGGTGTGCATCTGTTCCCCATTTTCCAGTCTCCTCCAACATCAACTATTGTCTGGACAATAACTAGCTAACTAGGTCTGCCATTGACTCTACTGACAAGCATCTGTAGATCTATTGGAATCCCATACAAGCTGGCTCAGCAAATATTGACAAATCCATCAACAGACTATCCTCCAGGAGGAGTTCAAAAAGGTTGCAAAGCCATAGTCCCCCGCTTTCACCATTCGAAACCAAGAGCAAGTCCCTCGCAGTCTCATGTGGATCCCACAAGCCTGGTTTTCCCGCAAATTCTCCACATCGTCGTCCATCCCGATGAACTTTGCTAAGCCTGACCCCAATTCGAGAACAAGTATGTCTTGGTTTCGCGTCCAGCTCCACACTATTAATCTCCATTTGTCGCCACAGACAGCACATTCCTAATTCCCCGACCGGTATTATCGTGGCTTTGGAAATCTCTCTAATTTCTAAACAACCTTGTCAACACCCCGGCTACCACATATGTTTCCATGGCATGTGGGGACAAACCAAGTCAAGCAAGCCAACACCGAGGGCAGCAATTACACGAATACCCAGTTGTAATATTTTAATCTGATTATCTGGCAGAGCTGTGAGTAGCCTCCACTGGCTGCAAGGAAATCCGCCAGAGTGGAAGATTTAGTCACAGATTCCGGCCCAAAGGTTGTTTCGTTGTTATTAGTACAAGTATGTGTGCAACAGCGGCAGCAGCGCTGAGCCAGTACCCCGAACAGGAGTTAACGATTCCATCTCTAAACACAATTTTCATGGCACTAAATGCATTTCTAAGAGGCGAGCAGCGCGCACCTCACGTACCATCTTGATGCTAGTCACTTCCATTTACGATTTGGCATCTCGCACTCGGTCCTCGGTCGGTACCTGGTTTTCGGTTCTGGCAGAAGATGCAGCAGCAGCAGCAGCAGCAGCAACAGGCAGCATCATCATCACTCTGGCTGGTTGTCTAAATATGACTTTTATTGTCGTATTATTTTCCGGGAAATGCCCCCACCCGACATTTACGATCGATTCCACGAACCTGAACCGAAGACTCGTGCTTAGAACGTTTGCTAAGTCGCGTGGGCTAAGTAAGCAAGTACCACTGTCGTGTACCACTACTGCGATGGGCCAGAACATATGAATCTCACACCTTGCGATCGATTCACAGCTCACAGCTCACAGATCAGAGCTCGTCTCAGAGGAAAGAGAGAGTACTCCACAGTGGACGGCCTGGGCAGAGGACGACCTGGGTGTAATTAGCACTTGTGCGCGGGCACCCCTGGAGTGAGGCTGTAGCTAGGCGCTTTTGTTCCATTGTAATGGCCAATTTCATGGAATACGGACTTTGTCAAGGCGGGTTAATTGATTTATTGATATTTACCTGGTTTCGGTTGACATTTCTTCGTTTTCTTCTTTCGTTGTCTTCTCTCCTCGCATTTGTTTGCTTGTTTGGGTTTATTTCACTTTTTCTTCGTAATGTGTCCAAGTTGTCTGCTGCCTGTTCCTCCTCGGGTGGGTTTTAAGTGCCAAACGGATTGTGTTTGTACAATGTACACTATTTCTGTTGGAATGTCCCACTCACTTGGGGCTTTGTTTGTTGTACTGAGCTGAGAGTGTTGTCGATGCTGATGCTGTTGCTGATGATGATGATCGGAACGATCGGAACGATCATGATCATGTTGCTACCACTGACTGGTAGTGCTGGTGGTGGTGGGACCGATATATTGTTGACCTTTTGTCATGGTTATTTGTGCATGTTGTTTGAGGTTATGATGTTAAGATTATTTATAGAATATACCGGATGATGCTGGTGGTGTATATGGTCGGTCTACCTGTGCGAGTTGTCAGTTTGACTGCACTTTGTTTGAAAGATGTTGACATCTGTTTGACATGTATTTTGACAGCGAATCACATGCAAACAATGCCACAAGGGATGGGTTTCTCTTGGAAAACAATTAAGCTGTGACTAGTAGGGATAATGGACCGGTCTTCGCGATGAGAAGAGAGCAGGAGTAGTCACGCATATTCTTAAGATCAGCCTTATATGCATTTGTAGTACAGGATGCTTGCCAATAGCACTACACATTGACTTCGGACGAAATAAAGTATCTTTTCTCTGTAAACACGTGTCGTAGGTGCTTGGGTTTGAATATTTGGTCGCAAACTGTAAGCGGACTATCCAAGGAGTTGGTCTTTCTCGAAATTCTGTAACCAATCGACACCGGGCTGCTAATAGATACGAAGCAAGCATCCAACATTCTGACTGTGCAAGCTTTCAGAGGGACAAACGTCGAGCCTGACCATATTCTAGGTGAAACCAAGTTCGAAGCTCGACTGTCAAACGAACAGGAGGTGGGGATTGGCTGAAGAAGAGTGTAACGTAGCACGATTGGAGTGGCAAAAGCCTACAGACTATGCACTGTCAATCCACAAACGGCAGCAATCTGTGAAACCAATATCGGGACATCATCAAAGAAGTTCTTGAGACTATGATAGGTTACGAGGCACAGCCTTACAAACGCTGCATCGGAAGAGAAGGGCAGGAAGGCCCTCATCGGTTCTGATTGTGTACCAGCGGAGCTTTCCAAACGTGGAGGTGCTCTGTGCATACATCATGACTGACTGGACTATCAGCGTTATACTTTTTACCTTCAAGAAGTGTGATCCTATGGCTTGACAGAAGTATCGAGGCACATCTATTCGATAGGAAGGTCTGAAGCCTCCATGCTCCACACTAATTGGCACAAACCTGGTGACTTTCGGGCTGGTAGATCGATTAGCGACCAAACTTTCACAATAAGGCCAATCCTGGACAAATTTTAAGTCGAGACTCATCATCTGTTCATCGACATCAAGGGGGGGGACATGATACCTTTCATCTTCCTGAGGTCGATGTGCCTATTCGTTCCTCCGATCTGTGCCAAAGCCCTATCAAGCGACTTCTTCAACAGAACAGAAGGCACTATCATCGACAAATCTGTCCAGCTGGTGGGATCCGCAGGCGACATCACTCTCAGATCGCTGCCATAGAGGATTTTACAAAAATCGAAAAGCAGGCAACAAAGAGGACATGTTGTCAACAAACAGAGAAGTACCTATCCACGGGTTAGGACAAAACGTCATTGTTGACACCAGCTCGTTCAATCCGTCCATTACCCAGAACACAGTGTCCCTCTGAAACTTGTAAAGCAATTCATTATTTTTTGTTCGAAAAATTCAAAAACAAACAATCAACCGCCCAACCGCTAACCACTGCGCCGCCATTTCTAAATTCATACCCACTTCAGCGTGTTATTGTGATTCTCCATCAAATACCGAACCACACCACAAGCAACATTTAACTAACTCGCGTATAGACTCAACAAGCGCAACCCCAAAACACACACACACACGGAGAGGTGTCCCCCTCCGTTGTGTCGTCCTAGGGAAAACCCAAATAATATCCCGCAATTATTAACCACATCCAACCTGCTATTGTTTCTCGTTCCTGCTAGGTATGTGCTTATTCGAAACGATTTCCAAAAAGGGGTTCATTACCCACACGCAATCCCCCGGCAACAATCGAACATGCGAGAAGTTAAAATTACACAACACACACAATACGGCACCCTGTACAAGCGACAACCCTCGCGGAAGTACACCTCTACTCGTACAAAGCAGAGCTAGCAAGTGTGTAGTACAACGAACGCCGATGACATCCATATTCGTTGGGCCACTGCCACTGCCACCCCCACTCCGTATTGGTGTGGCTTCACCCTGCTTTCGTGTACAACGTTGTGTACCGCTGAAGCGAAAACTTTTCCATCCACACCCTCGCCGAAATCAGAGTGTGTGCACACCGACAATAAAATCCAGCATGTTACCCAGAAACAGAAACAGAAACAGTAACAGAACCGCACCCCCACCCCTGCGGTTTTTCGATCAAAATTATGACAAGTCGCGCAACTGTCAAAAACCAAAACATTCCAACTTATTGCCTCGCATTAGCTACCGCAGCACCGCACCGCACTGAACGCACCCCACAGTTGGGTGGGTTTTCATTTTTTTTTTTTTTTTTCGATTTTCCACGGCCCGTCAAAATGGTTGCTTGACGGACCCTTGAAGCTGCTGCTGCTCATTTCGGGCTTTTGAGTGACAGAACGGACAGCTTGGAGCAACGCTGTTGAGTGGTAGCGACAGCTTGTCTGTCACCGAGAAAGTGCCAAACACAGATGTTTCCCTCGTCCTAAGTGCCAAGTGATGTATCCGCCCGAAAGTGTAACTAGATACCTAGAAAGCCGATTGGCCAGGAAGCACAGAGTGCTACTGACGCTGACACACGATAGACTCATCACTCGAGGAGTGGCCAATATTAATTTGCCAAGCAGATACGTTCGGGACAAATGAGATTAATTTCATCTCCACCTATTGTTTCGACAAAAAGGACACAGATCCTCGCGAACGGTCGGTGGAGCGCCTTGGCGCGAACTGATATCTTCATGCGGCTATTTGTTCGTGTTGTGCCACGGCACGGCGGCGGCGGTGAACCAACCGACAATTTTGACCAGGCCGAGGGAGAAGAAGATCGTTATCACGTTGCACCATCACGGCTGAGGTGCCCGGGACCTGTGTGTATGTGTTGTGTGGTTGCCCTGCGTTGAAACACCTTGCCCTGCAGTTGTGTACGCGCGGTGTGGTGCTCCGTTGTGGTACTGCCTTCGTTGTTGTCGTTCCCGGTTGCCTCAAGCGGAACACAATAACTCTTCGAACTGACGATGGCGACGGAATGAATGGAGAAGGACGAGGATCCGCTGCCGGACGGACCCCGCGAGTGATATTCAGGTTATTCTTCCTGAAAGCGGAAAATAAGGCCGTTAAATTATCCCGCGAGACGGTAATTAGCCGATCGAGAGGGAGAATGAACTGCCTGCTGCTGCCTGCCCCTGACCAACTCGCGCATCCATGTGCAGTTAAGCAATTTCAATTGGACTACTCCTGCCACTGCCCCAGCCACTGACACTGGCCACTGACACTGGCACTGGCACTGGCACTGGCATTGCCACTCTCGGGTAGCTGCAGTGAGTGGTAATTATTTCTGAATGCCATTTATGACGAAGATGCGCAACGCAATGGGGATGGACTCTGTGAAGGTATTTAGACGCAAGGTGCTATCAATAAAAGCGAAACGAGTGCTCGATGCTCGAAACCGATAAACTGGTAGGTTAATGTCACTGGAAAGATCGTTGAACGATAAGAGGCCAACGAAACTTCACGCACGTTACGGTGAATAGGGGCACATTAGGCAGCACTGGGCATTGTTTCCGTCATAGTTACTCGGTGCAAGTGGTGGAGATTATAGGTTGTGAGTCCATTAAGTTGCATCATCTGTCATTGAACTCGTTGGTAATGACACGATTTGATGGAATGGGAACTTCCTTCATCGAAGCATGTTATCGGATTTGTGTGAGCAGCAGAGATATGTTGTTCGTATACTTGACACTTCACGGAGTCGTCGTTTGTAATTGACAGCTAGATACATAGCAACACAGAGAATGTTGCGAAACTGTCATCGGCTGTCATATGTCAACGTAAGGTTATGGGACTGTTCTTTACGAAAATATTTGAACGCCAACGTCAAACATCAACGAAATGGCTTCCACAGATTTAACATGACAAAGCCTTTAGTGTTGTTAAAGGCACAGCAATCCTTGGATTGGCTAGGATTAGCCGCATTTGTAGAATAGGAGTGTCTGCAACAGACCTTAATACTTGTCTTCTGGAATAAGCTGCAAATCCAAATGGTTTTGAACTTCAAAAGTCGTGTATGACTGCTTAGCGCTAGGAATCATACTTTCAGCATGAGCTGAGGTAAAAGTGGTTTTCATGCTAAAATCAGGAATAATTTCTCACTCACTTCCCAAGGACGTTGCTATGCAGAAACCCAGAGATAGCCGGAGATATTTTACAATTCACTTTTAAGAAGCGGGACGAATGGAAGGTGTCCTGTAAACTACTTATCAAGTGCCTTCCTGAAGCTGGGAGCTACACAAATCTTTGCATTCAAGTAGTAGACTGTGCGTCTCACCACGAATTGGTTTAAAAATTCCACACATGGGGGCGATTACTGTTGCAGTGTTTATGACTTCAAAGAGGACGGCGCTACATTTTTGGGGAACGCAGGAGAACGGTGGGTTTTTGCAGGCAGAATCCTGCTCTTAAGACTGCTAAGTATGTAGTCACTTCCCATACAAGAGAGTTGATGAGGATCAGCTTGATTTAAGTTGGCAAACTCAGCGTAAGTAACATACGATTGGAGCCATCAAATCTGTTTGATATCTTCAAACCATCTGGTGTCGATGGAGTAACACTTGCCGTCGATTAAGGTATTGAGCACTGGCATATACCCTGATATCCTGGTAAACGGTTCAAGTGGTTTTTAAACCTAAAATTGGCAAAGATGACCACTGTACGTACTGAATTTCGAACCAATAGATCTCTCTTGCTTCCTGGTGGAACGTACGTAGAAAATGGTTGAGATTCACATGTACAGGTTTGCCCTGAGGTTGCATAGTCTATGTAAGCTGCAGAGTGGAAAATTTTTCGGGACTACGCTTCGAAATCAAGCTGATCTTCATCTTTCATCTTCAGTTTCGTCGAAGATGAAACACTGGTATTGTGCTTGATGAGAACTATGACCGAGTACACTGAGGTAGCCGTTTGGGGAAACCTTTGAAAATTAAAGTCTTTCTCTTCACGAGAAGGAAGTTTGTGACCAATTTGACTCAGTCAGTGTGAGAGGACGTCAATCGGCCGATTAAGTAAAGTATGTGGGACTAAGTGGGACTGGTTAAGAAAGTGTAGCGTGCAGGACATGGAGTGTATTACCGAAAAAGGTCATCTGCTTCTACTTCGGGTCTACGTCCTGGATCAGTTCTTTTGTCTAGGAGGTTTTCGCAAAAGAATGTGCCTGCCTTTTGAGTTAAAACCGAAGAAGAGCTTGTTTCGGCTGAGTAGGTACTTTTGGCGCTGTTCCTCTTGATACCTACACCATGGGCTATCCTATGTCTTAAATGATCTGGTTTTTGATTCCATCTCGGAATGACTGCCTAAATTTAAGATCGATGTGGATTCATGACTGACGTTGCCCTGTGTTTGAATCTGAGTGAGTATGAGCAACACATCTTTCTTTTCCAGGTGACGGCATATGCTATTGTAATGCCTACCAGCAATATTGCAAAGAAAGTGTAAAGGATTTGGAGTAGTTGGTTCTGATCTGTTCGGACTTGAGTTGGAAGGCCCTCCTGAGGTATAGTCTAGCTGGATACCTGAAGTACCTTTTCAAAACCGACAGGCCAATAGAGATACACAGAATATGTGCCATGGTTTGCCCCTCTTTCTCGACTCTACTTCTTCAGAAACCGTTAAAGCGAGCACTTAGCTCTCTAGCATGTCCGTAATGGCCCCTACTATCTGTCTTAGTCTTGTCTTATTGACGAGAACTCCAATGTTTTTCCCACAGATTCCATCAGATTCATTTAGAAGAGAGTCATGTCCCACCTACTGTTTGGTAGACTATTTCTAGGCCACAGGTCTTACGATAGACTTGCCCTTTACTCACTGTACGAGGCACCACTCTCTGCGATATCTGTAGATCGATCGATCGATTTCTATATAACTGTCTTACCTTTGCTCGGACCTTGTGGCAGACCTTCTACTACTAAAAGTTCGTGCCTATTGCACTTTCACTTCAAGTTTGGTGGTAACCTCTAGTAAGGAGTTGCATGCTCCAGTAGAGGCCAATAGTTCCTGAAACTCCACCATTCTCATGCAATTCAGACATTCTCCCAACAACATCTTGATTTCGATGTTCCATCACTTTATGCGCGACGATCGCCATTGACTTGCTTACAACCACCAGCTACAACTCCAACATCAATATCAATATCAATAAAAATTCAATTTGAATTACGTCGACACTAATGAAGTCCACCATTCATTACTCCACACACAAGATCAGTTATCACTTATGTGTTTCGTCTTACAAAAAACGCCTTACAATCCGAATGCAAGTTGCAATCCGAACGCTAACCGGTTTGCGAGCTCATTACCATTCTCATTAAACTTGCTCGATGTAAACTGATGGCGGTTATAATTTATTGCATTTAATAAACAAACATGTATACCGTTAGTTACAGAGTAGATACATACATATGTATGTACGTACAACGAAAAAAAATGTGGCTTAGATACTTTTTTTTCGAAAACAAAAAGGACCTACCTACGCTGCAGTCGATTGTTAGTAACAAACTTCTCTTAGGACCGAACACAAACCTGACGTCCTTGAGGGGATTACATAAAGGCCAAGCTAACGTAAGCTCTGTGCGAGTGTTTGTGTGTGTTTTTTTTATAAATTGGCCAATAAAAGCAATAAAATCGACTTTCAAATGCCATCTCGAGCCGAAATGACATCTCTCTGGCATAGTGAGGGCCATACAACCGCGACTCTATGTGACTATTAGATCCTATGTGGAGGAAAATAAAAAAACATAAAAACGTGTATCGTAACCGATTCGGACCCCAAAAACACACAAAAACCCAAACCAATGGGGCACCCAATATAATCCCCTACTACCCTCATATCTTTCCGTTGGTATCTCCTCTGTATACATATAGAGAAAACACCTGTCGCATTACAATATTTATGTCCACCGGTAGACCTTTGGTTTCATTTCAAGTTCTCAATAAAAAGACGAAAAAAAAAAGCGACAAACCCATCGACACCGAAAGACAAAAAGATACAAAACAACCAACAACAACCAACAAACGATCGAACGAACGAACGAGCGATCGAGCGAACGAACGAAATACGCGCGTTTTGGAAAAATGACGCAAGTTTTTGAATAATGCGCTGCGAGCGGTGAGCCAATCGACGAGGAGTAGTCCGCTCCCAACCTGTTCATCATGATCACGACAACGACAACGACAACGACAACGACGACGACGATGATGATGATGATCATCATCATGATCAACATAGTCGCCATCGCCATCGCCATCGCCATCATCATCGATTGGAATTCACGCGTTCGAATTCGGTTTCGAATCGGATCGTTGGGGGTATGTGGACACATTATTGCTGTGTGTTATACTCGAGGGTATTTGGGAGACGATCGCAGCACGCAAGCCGGGGTCCCGCGTTTGGGCAATCAAATCACAGTGACAACAGAGACCCCAAACCAGAAATCCAAAACGATCAAACGATCAACGATCAACGATCGACAACGACGACGAAGACAACGACGACAGCAATTTACGAAAGACGCAGTGACTAGTTTTAGTGGCGATCGTGCGGCAGATACCTGTGTGTATGAGTGTGAGATACAAGTTTATCAGCTCGCAAGATCGGTTCTTGATAAACAGCGATTTGATTTGCAAAATTTCCCCGATAAGCCAGAGCCATGTGCTCCTCTTTGAATACTAAGTGGCTGAAAACAGGAAAACAAAAAAATACACACAAAAATGTATCTAACAACATTGTGCTCGTATCTAAACAGTCAAAGCGTGATATAATCCCATCAGTTGTTGTGGGTGAGCGCTACACCTAAATTACCCGCAACTTCCACTGTTTGACTTGTAATGCTGCCTTGCACCTTTCGTCACTTTGGGTGGCTTACATCAGACTCTGGCCGACCTGTGTAGGTTTCGCCCGAGATGATGTTTGCTGTCACAGCAACTGACTCACTGTTTTCGCGTCGTCGTCCGCGCCGTCGTGAGTAATGAAAGTGAGGCCAAAGTTTGTGGCTCTATCCTGGACTGATCACTCAATTAAACCGTGTCGATCGTTGGCGCTAGAATATTTGGACATTGATCATCCATCGGACATCGGGTGGCAATTACTTTTCATTCGTCCACCACCTGGGTGTCGTCGATGTCGAATCAAACTTCAGCTAGATGCTGCTGTCGATAAAATCTAGAAGAAAAAAAAAACCTATCTGACTAAGACTGTAAATAATGCTCGTGGAATGCCTTGGTTCGTCCCACGCTGCACGGTTACAGCGACTTTTTTTTTTTTGTGTCATGATATTTCGTGCGCGGTCCGGTCCGCTTCAAGTTTAAAGCTATACAAGCCGGGGAGCTTAGACTAGTGGCAGCGTGCTGGGAGGGACGTAAATAAAATAATTGACGCAAGAAATTTCTATCGGAGATCGAGATTTTGTAATCGGGGCCTTAGCTTGGTTTTTTCGTGTTCAAGTCGACATCTAACTACATTTGTCACCACATGAAGTTGGCTGGGAGTGTGGTGTTTGGTTTTTTTTTTAGTTGGACTATGAAGGAACACCCTTGTAACAAGTTTTTCTGGTTTTGAATAAATTAATTATATTTTTTTTTTTTATATATTTTTCGCTGTATAGGTGTTTGAATGTTAATCGAAAGAATGTTTCTAACGACTCTGTGTCTCATCGATGTTGTATGGCCATCACTGTATGGACGGGTGTTCGTTTCAAGCGAAACAAACAGCAGCAGATGTAAGCAGATACATTGTAGGTTAGAGACGCCAGAGACGTTATGCGATTTTAATCACTGATTAAACTGTCCACGTGCATAACCTGTCACACGGGGGTGTCCAACTGAAATGTCACTACTCGTAGTTGCTGCGACAATGAATGTCAGGGTTGAGTTTTGTGAAAGGGTTTGGTGTGCCTTGACTTGTTATGTAAAAGGTAGTCAGTAGGCTACAAGCAACTGGAATCTAGAATCTGGTTTCACCCTTTTGAGTCATACATATTCAATCCCAGTTACCCTAGCCATGGTTGCAACATCAACTAGACCAGGCAAGTCACAACTCACCAGTTTAAGACAGAAAAGGAGCTGCGTCCTAAAATGTCTCCAACTCTTGCTAATTGGTGTCTCTTTGGGCCAAAATGTGACTTCCTTTCCTTGACGACCTAAGGAGGATTGTGCAGTATAATTCCATGAAAAAAGGTAATGGTTCAGTGGTGTCTTAACACAGAGTTCTGAGTTCTTTTAAGAGTAGATCGCATTGATCTAGGTTGCTTTAGTGTCGCTTGGTTTGGTGGAAGAGGCTGCCAGAAACCGTGATACCGCATGAATCATAGGAGAAAGTTTCTCTCTACCTACTCGTTAAGCCATTGCGTCCATCTGGTCACCATATGATCAAAATCATTATAATAGAAAGCTTAGTAGCTTTACTATGCCTCGGCACCCAACAAAAGTGTATATTGAAAGGTTCAACCACCTTCGTGGGAGACGATCGGTAGTCTAGAACTACTAAAGTATAACTAGAGGTTGAATTCAAAACTAACGACAGCTTGGCTGTCTGAAACGATGGGGATATCTGTAGAGGATTAAGCACAGATAGGACTCCTTAGGTCGCCATAAAATCCACCTGGAACATACTAAAATGGTTTGGAAGACGGACGGACAGAAGAGCTTAAGAATAAGACTGTCGGACCTCCACCAAATCGAAGATAGTTTTTGAGCCAACAGTGTAGAAGTCAATCGATTCATGTTCTTCAATTGTATCTTCATTCAAGGTGACACCGAAATTCTTGATTTTCGTGGTTTCGAGGGAGATTTTGAAATTATTCCGGAAGGAGGAGTGGCTAACGTCTGTTCTTAACCACTTTAGGATAGTTTCCATTTGCTTGCTAAAATCTCAACTGCCGTAGATATCGAGACAGGCTGTAACCGAACATTGCTTAGATAGTTGCGGCTTATAGCTTCTTCTATACCCAGACCAGACCAGCACTGTGCTTTCCTCGCCTTCCAGGATTGTAAAGCTACACATATAGACCTTTGAGAACTAATGAAGTTTTTGGAAAATACACCAGATCTAGTCAAGTCAAGCACTGGCCAGATTATGTCCGATGACTTCTGCAACTCATCCGTCAGGTCCCACTGATTTACTTAGTTTGAAGCCATGAATTGGCCAGTGGTGCTTGCTCTGTGTGATCAGACTTGACGGAATGTTTATCTGTGCAGGTGGTGATGTGTGTTAACAAGCTGGGAACTATCTGGAAAATGTGTGTCAAGTAGTAAACTAACTGAGCCTTTACTGCAAGTCGTTCAAGATCCTTGAGATTGAGTGCGTTTTCTGTTTCATCTGGGCAGAGTGATGTTTGACAATAAGGTACAGCCATGAGTTATATAAAGAATCCTTCCAAAAGGATGACTCCAACGAAAAAATAACTATCTTGAGACAGAACCTTGAAAAGAAAAAGAACATGAGTCCTAATTTAGTCTTCAAAGCTTGAGTTAATGGCTGCGCAAGCTGGAGAGGCTTGTTAGTTGAAGCGCAGATGATCTTAGCTACAAAAGTTAATAAATGAAATTGTTAATCCAGGACTTGCGAGGACAGCTCCTGATTCTTTCCATGGAAAAGGGAATGAGGTTTGTTGCAATACATTGAATGGCGAATTTTTCCAATTTTCAATGCAACTTTTAACACTGAGATATGATCTCGAGATGCCTGTTGATTCTACTCACGGAAGCCTCTTCTTGGAAGTCGTCTTGAAATATAATTTAGAGTATGTTTGTCCCCCAATAATTGGAATAGATAGATAGATGAACATGGTGAATGAAACATGATAAATTCTATTCAGTTCTTGACTTCAGAGCAATGGAAGCCTTGATATTCTACTGAGTGATCTCCATTTGCTGTCAGGTTTCGCATCGTACAATACTTCTTCTTTGGAGGTACAGCTCTATCAATATGCAGTATCTATTGGCTTTAAGTATGCAGCTTTGTGAATGATTGTGCTGCCATCTTCTTGGGAATATAGAATAGAAAAAATCAAAGGCGTAAGAATGCATTCTTGAGGCACTCCATGGGTCGAAACGATATTGCAAGACGTGCCATGAACCTAAACTCAATTTCAAATCATTTTGACATTCCAACCACATATTAGACTGAGGTCCACATATGTATGTACGGATGGTCGGCCAGTCTTCGGATGCCAATCAAAAAGAGATCAAGGCTTTGGCATTTTAAAAAGTTCTACAGAGAATAGATATACAATGGTATTTCTGTCCGTCCAGCAAGGGTGTCTTTTTGAGCTTGCATCTGACATCAGACATCTTATCTTATGAGTTCCATGTTTACCAACCAGAGCACTCGTTTCTCAAAAATCCAGCCAGGACACCAGCACTATAGTAGGCGAAAATCTTTGTTGAATATTGAGACACACACCCACTCTAGAGAAGAAAGATTATCCACCGAAAGGATACCCCAAACCGGCTGATGAGACAAAGGACATAGTAGATAGCTTAGCAAGCTAGCAATTTCGCGAAGGCTTTTACACAAATGCAAGACGCATGGAATTGGTGTTCTCGTATGGAACCTGTTCCTTCTACCACATGACATATTAAGAGACATGACACCTCCTTGAGCACTCTAAGAGTCTTCAATCCAGTACTAGGCTCAGTCGTGTCACAACCATATTATGAAAAATCTTTTCAAAATAAATGGGGATCGCAGCCTTATACGACTTACTGCCTTTATACTTACTTCCGTGCTTAACGGGCGCCCAACTCGTGAAGAGTATCTGCCTGAGACACAGCAGCCTTCCTCTCCCTTTGATCCTAGATACGCTGCTTCAAGCTATTCCGACTAAGCGCTCTGGTATCCGAGATAGTCTGATCCTGGTATCAGAAGTTATCGCATGACGTATCCCTTGAGGTGAAAGTGGCCCTCACTTTCTAAGAAAGACTTTAGATTCCCGGTACTGTGACAGTCAAAAAGTTGTCAATAGCTCAGGATCTTCTCTGTTCAGTTGACGCAATGTAATGATCAGTTGCTGCCGTCAATAACTTTCTCTCCAGTCCTCAACTTCAAAGAATCAAATATCTTACTAAAGAACGTCACAAGTGTCAACGTGCATTCCGAGTAGAAGCTATAAAGATCAGAAGATGACAACGATTTCTAAATTCGTACATAGCTTCCTAATGCTAATTTATTTAACATAATCTTCAAACTCATCCCTGACGTAATGTTCTCCAACCTGCCATCTTTTCGCCTATTATCAGCATTAGTGTCTCATTTTTTTCTCTGATTATTCCAAACTGCAGGTGCCACAATGTCAGATCACTTAACCATCTCATCTCACGGAGCCACCTTTTTTTTCACCTGCAATCATTAAAATACATCAAACGCCCATAAAACACCCAAGTATTGGAGAATCAAAACAAAAGCGTCCACACGGTCTCGCGGACCGGTTTCGATTCGATTTGCCAAAGGATTGCTTCCGGATTGTAAATATTCCTCTGACTTGCAGCTCAACAAGTTTTCAACTTAAATTAGTTGAAACTCTTTTCGAAAAAAAAAGTCAAAATCAAAACAATACCACTACCAGTGACAGAAGAACAACAACACAACGGCAAGACGAACGAAAAATGTCATAAAGCTGTGGTTGAGTTCGTTTTCTTTTTTTGGTTTTTTTTTTGTTTTTTACGATCTAAGTTTGATTTTTTTTTTTTCTATTTCTTCTGTTTTGTGTCTTCTCGCATTCCTCGAATCTCCTTCAGTATAAATTAGATCCGGGTTTGATGTTTTAGGGAGAAGAGAGAACGACAACAAATTGTATCTATTAACAGCAAGATCGTCATTATGATCGCAACAATCGTGCCTACTACCGCACAAAGGATCATTCATTCACGATTTTGAAAAAAAAAGAGAAAAAAAAAGAGAGGAAAAGTTTAAAGGGGATGCATATGCATACACGTACTCCCTTTTAACTTGGCGACACTGACAGCGCATGTGTCAACCCCAAGCGAGTAGTGATCGTATTTTGTTAGCAGGATCCACGTCGGGAACTGTCTTCTGGACTGTCAACACGTATCGGCAGAAGCATAGCGTTCACGTACAACCATCAAGCCTGAAGATGTTTTGCGTATGAGTTATGGCCGTCCGTCCGTCGGTTGGGTTTTTATTTACACGTTTTCAAGTAAATTACACCGACGAATCGCACAACTTAACGTACTATGCTATGCTTGGTGTGGTATCCGTTGAGGCTTTATCTCGTTCTCTGGTGAACGATGTCACAGCCGTTGATGACCGTGCAGTGACTGTGTGTGACAAGATGTTAACTGTGGTCATAAGGCTCATAAGGAAGCCGCATGGTTGGATACTTTTGCCTAAGACATCGTAAATATGTACATTCTAATTGCAGCAAACAATTAAACAAACCTTAGATACACATGCTTAGATGCTTTCATCTATTTGTCGTTAGTAGATCTGAACGTGATTTCAAAGTTTCAAACAGTTGCTTGTTACAGAGGTTTAGGTTGTCTTTATGGGCAAGAGCCGACTAAAAATCTGGGACACCCACTCTTTTGTACCAGTAAACCAATGCTCATCCGGAAACTATTACATCTCTTACTTGTCCGTGGTGTATCTACTCAGATTTCAACTAACAAACTTTTCGGGACCACACTAGGTCTGCTCCTTGCTGTAGGACACCATTTAGTTTGCAAGAAATCAATGCATCTAAGCCTCAAGAAAGGACTGGCAAGATCCGTTTCACATTGGTTTCTGAGCACAAAGACTGGCATCCTTAGTATCGTCGAAGCAGTCTTCTGAATGCTCACCAGAATCTGTCGAAGTGTAGCGATTTTTTCTGATCTGAAACCAGTCTTCATAAGTCCTAGTTGTCGCAATTCAGAGGATCTACCAACATAATGTGAAGGCCTTACTGTTCGGGCATATTTCTGAATCAAAAACTCGGCTATCAGCTTCAGGTATCATCTCTCGGAAGGAACGAGCATATAACACTGAAATTTTGCCCCGAAATACAGATACATAGATGGGTCTTGAGTGCGATCTTAGACTAATTCCAGGGAAATCTTCGGAACATAAGTTTCTAATAGAGATGTCTAGAGATTCAAGACTAGATTTAATGGCCCAATGTTTCGAGGCAGAATGTTATTTTTCGTCCTTCGATCCACCTAATCTCTCATTTCCGGAACCGAGATTCCAACGTATAAGCATTACTCTTCAAGTAATCCAGGTGTTACTTGTTTTTGGCCAGGAACTGCACTTTGTTCTAAAGAGCTTGGATACTAATTTTTAAAGTTGAATCTGTAGACTTAAAGATGAGTGGTTTCCTTCGGTATTTAGCTATCTACCTATCTCTCTGCCTATCACCATTAGTTTCGGAAGAATCTCCAGAGTTGTTGTATCTACGAGAGGGATAAGTTCTTCATTTCCTATTATTATAAGACACGTGAGACTGTGAGAATGAAAGAACCGGCTAAACAAGCTTTCGAAGTTGAATAGGTTACCGAATCATATTTGGCGGAGTGATATCCCAAGAAATCTCTGAAGTCCTTTCAAATTGACTTCAAAGACTGCAGTGCTCCAATAGAAAAAGCATTACAAAAGTACTCAGGGATCTCTCTAAAGAAAAGAGCTATCAGAACTTTTACGCCGTGGCAAAGGGTTCAGGGCAATCTTAGCCAAAATTGAGCGTTCCCACAAATTCAAACTAAATCCGACAATCTTTTGTTGTAAGATAATTTTAATCAGTGTGAACATGGCTTTAGCACAGATCCCTAAGCTAAGCCCTTCAAATACAGGACATCCGAATGGTTTTGGTGGAAAGGCATGTGTGAACTTGGCCATTGCAGGAACAATGTGTAGTGGCCAACTCGGACAGAAAAATGTCATAATCAGCATCAAATTCATTATCCAAAGCAGATTAGAACAACAAACTGTTACCCCGAATATTGTGCGTTTTCATAAGTTTGATGTATTTGACCAAAACTCAAATTTTTGAGTCAACACCTGGTCGCTCAAACTTGGTAAACTTTTTCGAACTTCTTACATAGTAAGCACCGCAGTCCAAGTGGTAAGTGCGTTGGACTACAAACCAAAGGGTTCAACAGGGAGGACTCTTACAAACATCTGTCTACAGTAGGCCCCTTCCATTCGTGTAAAGCATATATCACGTACAACACGAATGTTTATGAGAAGCTAGGCCCTGGGTGTCACAGATCCGTTGCGCCAAATATTTGGATTTTTTCTTACCTTCTTGTGTTCATCTTCAAGCTCTATCCGTTCATGACCACGCCCACCATTAAAAAAATGCAATATCTTTAAAAGCTTTGCAGAAAAACAAAAGTATCTTACATCATTCATTTGTACATTACGAAAGGTTACGCCCACTTTTTGGGTGTGTTTTCTTTGAAAACCTTTTTTTTTTGATAATCGAAGCTACATTGTTAAGCTCTGTATTGGAGATTTCAAAAGGAACGAAAGGAAATTTTGTTTCCGTTGGAACTGGCTACATCTGCTTCTGGAATAAAAAGGTAGAAAAGAATCGGAAAAATGGTGTGAACTTTGAAATGAACTGATGAAACACATAAGGATGTCCTTCGTACTTACGTACAGACATTTGAAAGAGTAGCGGCGCTGCTTTCTCGAATTTCAGCTGTAGATACAGTAACAGCAGTATACCTCCCGACTCTGGATGCAGCAAGCCGTTAGAGAAATTTCTCCAATTATACCAGGCCTAATTGCCACACTAGTAGACGCGGCCACTCAAGACCTTTCCTGGTGATAAATCTCCCCAATATGTCAAGTATTGACCCCTACACCGTTTCTTGCCCAGAGAAAGTTCGAACGCATACTGTGTCCCCAATTAAACGCAATTAATACTAAACTTCTATCTTTATTAACCAAACACCCAGGGGGGCAGGCGAGGGGTACAAAGAAAAACCTTAAAAAAAAAAAGACTACCGCCGCCCTTGAGTATAACCTCTAGCGGATATCAACGACGATGACGTTCGAAAACAAAACAAAAAAAAAAAAAACAATTTTTGTATATATAGCTGGTAATCTCAAAACCTATAATTATCGACGACCGATTCGATGCCCAAGCGTTTATAACAATCTCGGCTCCAAGGTACGCCGCCGCCGTACGCCTGTACATATGTATGTATGTACATGACATAACTATGTGTGAAATGGCCGTGCTGTTGCACGTCCAGCATTGAGACTAAAATCGGTTTTGGTTTTGGTTCGGTTCCGTCCACTTGTGTGATGTTTTTAAATATTCAACGTTCATCGAAAAATTGAACCAATAATTATGGGTTTGACCTATCTCTCGGGCTTTAATGTGCTCTAAAAATTTTCCTTATAAAACGAATAAATCATCTTTATTGCCCCAAGTGTATCCATCGGATCGCAGAGTCTATCAGGTATACATGTGTAGAACGTGTACCGAAATTCTCGTATCCTTTTCATAAGCAAATTAAGTTGGGTTAGCTGAAAAGAATGGGGAACAAGTGGGTTCAATGGCATCGGCCAGAATGAACTATGTGTGTTTTGTTTCGAGGAAAACAACACCTTTTATGCGACCGCATTTTACTATATACTCGTACCTTACCCACATAGCAACGTGTCGACGACGATGACGACGACAACGGACAGACGATGAACGCCAAACGCCAAACGCCGACGACGACGACAGCACACATTGGAGCGCGCGCTATCAAAATGCCCTTTGACTAATGGCAGGCATATTACTTCCTCATGCCAGTTGCATTTAGGCCCAAAGAGCTATTACACACACTTTGCTTTGTGCAAACGTTATTTGCATATTTAATTACTTTTTTTTTTTTGCAAATTTTTCTTTTTTTTCTTTGGGCTTTCCTGCCCCTTTTTGTTCGAACCGTGCAACGAAGTAAATGGCAATCAGTTGCAGTAACACCAACCCGGTCACTCCTATACATATATATGTACTTATGTACACACACACACATGTATATGTATACAAGATCAAATGCAGTGCTGAGAGAAATTTAAATTGTGTCAAGCAAATTGGATTTGATAGCTGACACTCCATGTCAAGTGATTTTAAATTGACAGATGACATTCAGTATAAATGAACTCGAAACAGCGACTTTGGATACCGACTTGGGTGCTTCTATTCGGTGTGTCCTCTGATTGGATTGGAACTATATAAAAATATATACATATGTACTTTTGATAGTTTAGATACATATTACCGTCGAAAGCGCTGAAGAACAATTAACAACTCAAGTGACAGTTGCATACGAAATTTCACAAAATTGTGGGACTTTGTCAATGTCTCAGGTTAGTTCTCCTGAAAACCTGAAAGCAAGAAAAGCCTAAAGAGTTTAGCTGGACGCCAAACAATTTTGTAGCTGCAGCTGTAGTAGCTGTAGTACGAGCTGTCAAAAATAGGATACACGCAAACTGCGATTACAGTGCGTAGCTGTGTGAACTGAGTTAACGTAAGTAAATCGCAACCTCTCGGCTCCAAATTTTGGTCCTTAAAACAAGAAGTAGCATCTCTTGGGAGCTTGGATTGCAAAAACGTCATTGTGTTGCGTTTCTTGAAACCATATGTCAGCATAGCTCGGTAGCGATCAGTATTGGCTTCTTTATATATATTTTCTTCTTCCTGCCTACATGGAACGTAAACTGTCACATTTTCTGACATTTCTGTGTGACATGTGAATTTTCTGTTCCAAAAATCAAGAGTTCAGGCTGTAGTTGTTGACTGTCTGGTCTGGTCTATGCTACGGTCTGTACTTTACAGCTTTGATTTTTCCGTCAAAGTCCAGGAGGATATCCAGTCTGATGCCGTGCCGGTAATGACATCGTCCACTAAAATTCCAATGATGAACCTTTCATGTTTAATCAGACTATTACAGCGTTTTCTGATCCAGTTTGGACCCAATCTGTCTACGAACGATGAAATTCACAACAGTGAGCTTAAGCAGCAGTTCACTTATAGTCAGATCCACTTCGATAAGTTCGTAGCCAACTTGGCGAGTTCCCTGGAATATCACCTTGTCTCAGCACCCAAACGAAGTGAATGTTGAGTTGCTCAGTCATCTCCTTAAGAAAGAAGCGACAATTCAAGGTAGTTTTGAGTTAAAAGTAAAGAAGTTTAGAAACTGTAACATAGCCTGATTAGGCGTAGAAATGAGAAAACCCAATCGGATATCACACTCTACTACTGCAGTCTACAAGAGTTCCTTTACCGCCATGAACTCCTTAAACATCATATGCACCTGGAAGACACTACAGTGGTTGTAGAGGTGGAAAAAGTGCGCTTACATATGTATGTTTAAATCTTCAGAGAAGGCACCTCTTACTTCTCATGTTTCTGTTTCCGTGTTTTGAATCCACAGACGCTCCTCCTTCTCCTAAGGAATTGCATCTCTGGAGTACTCAGACCCAACTAATCCGTGGTACTATCAGGAACGCATTTTACTGGAATTTCTCCGACTTTCAGAGAAAGCCAAGAATCCAGTTTAGCGAAAAGGAGCTTAAAGTATCAGCACTCACTACATGAGCACCGAAGATCTGCCACCTGATCTGAGCGAAGGCAGGACAAAAGCAAATGATCAAGATAGAGGTGTCTCTTAAGAACATCACACTAAGATCCTTAACTGAAGAAAAGTGTCCCGTAAGAACGCCCAATAAGTTTTCCTTTTCTACTGAGAGACAATAAGAATGACGCAGATTCCTTACAGATGTTTGGGACCACACGTTCAGTCTACCTGCATCCTGGGGATAAACATCACACAATTTTGTTCATAACGAGTTCCAGTTGTCAATGAAGCCCCTGACCGATGACACTAGAAGGTCCAATGCAAGTTCAGTTCCTAAGAAATCATCCACTAAGCTTGGCTTAGCAATCTCATAGGAGACTTCATTTCCCACAATCCCAGTGTGACGCAGAACAAAGGCAAGACACAAAGAGGTCAGCTTTGTGACCGAAGTCAAAGAGTTTCTTCTTTCTCCAACTATTTCGAAACTGGTCGTCGGGTTGAGCAAAGTCAGACTCTCGCTATAGACACAGATACTGCGAATCCTCCACCTAACAACATAGTCGGCCTCTAGAGGAGTTAAGCGTTTCGAAGGTAAAAGTTCTTAGTCGGTCTCTTGCGAAAGGGATAGGGGAGTGTCCAATAGAGAGATATAGCCTTCAAAGCCACTTCCTTGACAAACCATCGCTTGTCTACTATAGACATCTGCACACGGCAAGTGGTGTCCAAAGTCGCTCTTGGCTCCACTAATGCACAGGCAAGCACAGCCCTTTGTACCTCGCCAAGAAAGTTTAGGTGACAGCTTGTCTCTATTCCACTGCCATGAATGCAAGGACCTTCCCTCATCTCAAAAAAAAAAAAAAAATACCTAGTCTCGCGATATCGCCAATTATCCTTAACCCTTTCCCGCCCACACTCCATAACCAAAAAAAAATATTACACCTTCATAAATTATAAAACATTTAGCCCACTTGCTGCTTATTAACAAAAACTGTCCACCCTTTCACAGGGGCACACACAAACCCAGAACCGCACTAATTCTGAAAATTTAATTAAAACCCGGACTCGCTGTCACAGCGAACTTCAGTGTGATGTGTCTGGGCGGGGAGTGCGTTTAATGAGCTACCTAAGAGCATCACGTCTACACTTTCCAAATAAAGAAATGATGGCGCAAAAAACCAAAAACAAAAAAACATAGAAACAACAACAAAAAAATTATTACCAACAACAATACGTGATTTGACAAACAAAACAAAGGCGCACATAAAAATAATAATAAACAGGAATAAATTATCCTTGCCATCGTCGTTGTAGCTGTCGTTGTTCTCGTCGTCGTCGTCGTCGTCGTCGTCTCCAGAACGAAACCCTTCTATTCCGTGCCACGGATATGCTCTACGAAATGTAAATTACTCGCGTGCCAACAATCAATTTTTGACCTACATAATTATTAAGTTGTTTCCTTGAATCCTTGAAAAGGAAAACAGATTAGATGGATTCGGTGCCGCACTAAGAATGCACTGTCCACACGCATCCGAGCAGCAAAACCCAAAAAAAAAAAGATACAAACCGATACCAACCGACAGCTAAAGATAGGGATACGCGGGTTAGACGCCCCTAGGTCTCGTCTTGTGTCCCGCCGATTCCAATTTGCATAATTCGCCTCGGTCAGCCGCTGCTCCTATGCGATCAGTGATGTTCCCGATGTTGATGTTGATGGCGGGAGCTACAAATGCACACCGAAAGGTGATTATGATTCAAAAAAACGATCGTGAGTTACTGGAAGGAATCCCATCCATCTGCTGTGCAATTTGTCTGCACGAGATAAAGATTTTTGTGTTTTTTTTTCTTTTTGCGAAAAAAGGATACCCGGTACTACTGCAAAGGAGCAACGTTGCCCTAATTTATTGCGATAATCATCCTTTTATTCCGAGCAATTAAAATTAATAAATTTGAGTGCTAGACCTCCGGGCCTGTTTTTTCGTCGTCGTCGTCGTCGTCACCCTTGTAGAGGGGTGGTGTAGATCCTGTAGATACTGCGTACAGTGTGGATTCATAAGTATTTTAATTTTTGTGCCAAAATGAAAATTAATTTTCCCCAACATAATTTGACGCCAGGACAACTCAGACTCACCCCTTTTCTAGACGAGGAGGCTACAGCATTGGCAATGTCACCCCAAGACCAACACCAAAAGGGTTACTCCTGACTGGTGGGTGAATCTAGATAGTGTGTGTAATGTGCGTTTTATATCCATAAACTTTCCACCGTAAAGATAATAACTGTGTGTGCCCAACGCCACAGCCGCCGCCGCAGCTACCATCGCCTGAAGCCATTCGATCTGAGGTTGAGGTTCAAATTGCGATACGGTCACAACACTACTCTACCGAAAGACTCTGTGTATCTGTCTTATCTGTGCCGGGAGTGAGGCGCAACCACCTCCCAGTGGAGGGTAACCGAGCGTACGCTCTAAATTCCTTTAACAAGGTGCAAAAAAGGGTTAACTCTGATTTTGAGAGAGCAATAAAACTTTTCGTCCTGGAGATGGAGTAGACACAACATATACGTTGTGTCGTATGTGTCCTGGATATGGCTCCATAGGGGCTGTAAATTGGTAGATTTTATTGCGTTTATGGTCTGCTCGAGGAATTATTTTTGCGAATTCGGTGTAATTACACGCACAGGACATGGCCGGGATGGAGGACCATTCGAGAGTGATACTATTTACGAGGTGTCAGGAAGTTGCTTTCGTAGATACATATTTAAATGGCATTAATCACGGGACATAATTCCAGCCAGTCATTGTTCGGAAATCAACATCTCTAAGGGAGTTTGGTTTTTTTTTTTTTTTTTTGTGTGTAGCTTCCTTATGAATTTAAATGGACCTGTCGTACTGTGGAACGTAGATGAAAAGAAGTCGAGATAACAGTCGTTGTTTCGTTATTACAGAGTGCTCCCCTGGGCCTTGTTGGCGAATTAAAAGTAACACAACAAACGGGTGGTGGCTAGGGAAATATGCGACTGAGGGGAAGATCCGTTTTTCCAGAGACGAAGAGGCGGAGACGAAAGTGAATATTCATCAAACGTGGAACAAGTACATATGATTCACACCTTCAGCTCTAGCTACTATGAGAACTCCTTGTCACTCTCCTTGTTTGCCTAGTCCTATGCAGGGTAGTCCCGCAGAATAGAGTCATAACCATTCTTTAGTAACTTCCGTGTCCTACCTTCTTTCAAATCTTAGTTCCTTACTCAAGGGCTGTATGGATATTTCAATCACACCAATCACTGTTTTCACTTGATCTTGGGTCCAAATGCAGGTTAGACCCTACAGCGCTCCTTCTAAGCTCAAAACTCTCTAGAAAAACTCTTGCTCTTGGCGCAAAATAATTTGTTAACAATTGGGACGTTAGTACTGACTTAAGTACTTAGTATCAGCCAACGGAGTACCTAAAACCCTTTCAATTGCTTTAGCGAGGCAGATTATAACTAAAATCTGCAATAAGTGTCCTTTAAGGTCCACCAGCTCTGATAAATCATGTCCTGAGATTGGGATCATCAGATGTGGTGTCCTACTTCTGTGTTCAAGAGAGTCGAGAGGACTACTACTGGTTGTAGTACAACTAGAAGTCAAGAGACAATTTCTAAAGAGAATAGGAGACTATGTGGAACCTTGGGGAACACCAGCACCTATGTAAATGGTTTAGCTGACTCACGGAAAGGTTTATCCTGATCTTCATCTAGACGTAGAAAAGTAAGCTGCGTTTGGAAATGTGGTTTGAATAGATGAGATTCATGGTCTGCACAGCCTTCAGTTGGGGTTTATTTTTGAAGACAGTACAGCTTTGACCCTTTTCAACATACATATTCCCTGTAGAATGTTCGATCAGAAAAATCCAGTCTGTTAGTATAGACACAGACTTAATTGTTCTTGGTGGATCGATTAGGAATCCTAGTAGGCATGCATTTCTTGGAATGGTATTTTCATCATAATATGGTTTCCCTGTTTAAATCGTAAAGTTTATGAATGGCTCTGTCTAATAAAAAGTTACACAGTTTTAAGCCAGTTCCACGGTCAGGAAGCAGATACCTCTACCCTGCGAAAAAGACGTTCAGTGTCCATATCTATCTCAGGAAAGATCAATTTTACAACAAGAGTCCTAATAGGGTCTGTTGTCATAAACTTGGAAGGTAGATGGTGTTGATCTCTCGTTTAAGTCTGAATTAATGTGGGACTCGTGGGAAACTTGGATGTATGTAGATTCTTGGTGCACAATGGACCTCCTTTTTGGTCTGATCTAACCCAACACTAAGATCACCCGATTTTGCTGAGGATCATGTCCCATAGGGTATCATTGAACTAAGGTATCCATCCCTCTAAGTCCTTAGAATATAGTTAGTTCTTGAATGGATTCAGTGTTCAAAGGACATCGTTGGCACGAATTGCATATGTGTAGTACAGAGACTTGGCTTTGGAAGTAGTCGAGACTTTGCAAGATTTTATGCAAGAGATCTGTAGAAACGTTGAAGCGTTTGATGTTTCTTGAGAAATCATTAGTGTTCTGAAGGGACTTACAGCAGTCTACTCCCGACCTAGTGATTTCAGTCCTAGACAAACAAATGTCCAGGGATTTGTGTTGAGGATTTGTGTTGTCTGTCTGTAATGGTCTTTCTTCTAAGATGAGACGGCACTGTGTTATGGCCTATGAGGATACCACCTCTGATCAGCGGTGGTCTATTCAGCGATAGATGTTCTTTAGTCACTTTTTTCGTGTTTCGAGGTGAAAGTCGTGATATTGGATTTAAGAAGACTGATAGGCATAAGAACCGAGTGCTCTGCCTGCCCTTCGTTTGATTGTGAGGCTTTCCTAGCTAGCTCATCGGCGGAGCGTTATGGTATGCCGGGAGCTTAGTTCCTCTCTGCATCTGTTGACAAGTTTTGGATGTGAGGAATGTGAGGAATGTGATGACCACTTGGCTGTCTAATTGGATGTCTATATGTTTATTGTTATTTCGAGAGGATAGGTCCCAGAAGGTCTATGTGATTCCATATGCATGCACATTTCAGCTAGGAACATATTTGTATAGATGGGAAGACCAGGTCAAGCGATTGGTGATCCCGGACTGACCTCACCACTTATCAACATCTCTGAAAGGGAATTTTGGATTTGAAGGTGAGACTGAACTCCATTGTAGGAGGTAAGGTAGTACGAAGGCACATTAACGTTTGACCCCTTGGTGATAGTCGTTGCTTTTCAAAGACGTCAAGTGGGCAAAGGTAAGAGTTGTCCCAATAGCGCTGATTGTGTCTATACAAGTTAGACTTTGGATCCTTGTGAGACTGGTCAGGTTTGTGGTTCTTGGGGCAGCTGGCCACCAGACCGGACAACCGTATGTGAGGATGGGTTTTACGATGGAAAAAGGCTATAAATGTCCATAGTGCTCATATGTTTGCTTTGTAAAATCAATCGCAGATCGGGATTCTTAACAGCCCTTCTTAAGCAACTTCTCAAAGGAAGACACAGGGCACCTATTCCGGTTTTCAAATGAATGTCTTCAGCGATCTATGTAGTGGCGATCAACACCAGTGGCACCATTCCTAGGGTCCAATAGTGCACTATGGTCGATTCCTTTCAACTTTTTAGCTTATATTCTCAGAACCCACCTATAAAACTTTAAAAGGCTTTGAACATTGGTAAAAACTACTCAGAAACAAGTACTTTTATCATCAGTTCTGAGATCAGATCCTCCCCTATGACAAAGTATCTTCCGTATCAACAAAAATCCCGATGACAATGCCTTTGCTGACACGAGATCAGCATGTTTCCAGATCTCTGTCGCTCAAACACTATTCAAAGATACACGTAGCACAGCACAGATACATTTCTGACAACCCATTCGCATTCGATTGCATAATTTATAGAATCCACCAAATGTATTTCCCAAAATAGAAAAAAAAAAAAGGAACAGGTTGTGGCTAGCACCTGCTCACCCCTAACATACCTGTTCCCTGAGATTTTGGTAACACCACAGAAATATGCACACAACGCAACACGCATCATCTTCAGCTCTAGCACTTCCGTCGCAAAGGACAATGCATCAAACCCACAGATAAGCATCTCGTTTCCTCATATAGCCGAGCTGTATCTCTTTAACCAGAAATAAATCGCTATCGGCCACGGAAATCAGGTGCTACGCGCGGCTGCTGTTCGAACCGAGCAGTGTGTGTGTGTGTGTGTGTGTGTGTGTCACCCGTAAACACCCAGCCTAGCAAATAGAGGTTGCGCACACAATGCGAGAAATGCCATAAATTACTCCCGAAAAATAAAGGATTCCCAACAAATGCCAACTCTACCTGAGGAGGAGAGAGTCCACACCGCCACCGCCACCGTCGTCGCTCCACCGTTCGCCCTACGTGGAGTGGTGTACACTCACGATTTCATCTGTCCAACTGTCCAGTGGGTTCTTTCTTTTTTTTTTTTTGTGTTTTTTGTTCTCCCTAAGTGAGTCCGATACACTAACTCTCTGTCGTTGTCGTCGTAGTCGTCGCAGTCGTCGTCGTCACAAAACACAAAAAAGGAGCGCAGGCAGCAAATCCATAAAAAGGAAAGGAACCCCTAAAATGGAGATAAGACGCAACATAACTCAAGCGTACTCCGCTGTGTGTTGGATGACCGACCGACCAACCGACCGACGAACGAACCATTTTTTTCTCCTTCTTTCGTTACCCGTGTGTTCAATTCTGAGCTCGCTGCTCGCTGCAGCTACTTTAGGACGGATTTTCATTTCTCAATGAACATAGATCTGGAAATTTTTATACAAAAAAACAGAACAATTGTGTGTATGTAGGTATGAGTACATAAGTATATACTTTATGCCGGGCCCAGAGCTCAGCTCAGCTCAGCTCAGTAACCAAGAGTTGACGACAATCACAAAGACGTCACCATCAGAAAAGCAACATGAATCGAGTTGAATTCTCTCTACCGGAAGCCCCCAAACGTGATCTACCGAATAGGTTGGAGGAAAGATGGTACGTGATTCAACAGAAGGAGCGATGACTTTGAGGCAAAAAAGTGACATTACGAACATCAAAACCATCAAAAACGTTTTACGTTCTACGTTTCTTTTCTTCTTTTTTTTTTTTCTCTCTTTTTCCGTACGAGTGTGTGTATCTACTTCTTGGTTTTTTTTTTTTTTTTTTTATTTCATTTTTCACTTTAAAGTCTTTATAAACTCGATGCGTACATTGTGTGTTCGATGCGAATGCGACGAACCCTTATGAAGAAGGTCTTCGCCTTTGGCTAACTAAATTCGGTAAAGGACTCGTACAGCCCGTTATGGTGGGCTTTGTTGTCATTTAAATTATCTCCCCAGTCAGCCGAAATGACCGAGTGACAAGTCCAGTTTTGTGCTCTCATTTGGGCACAAAACTGCGACGTTCTTCTTCACAAAACCAAAAAAAAAAAAAAAAAAGTGAATAACCAACGAGTCGAACGTGAAAAACAGGAGGATATGTAATGACCATTAAAATGGTCATGGTACTCCTTAATCGAAGGAGGAAATTCAAAAAATTTGGTTTCCTACTCGATGTGCTTCGAAAAGAATGCCAAATTTCGGAAGAAAAAAAACAGATATGGACTCATTTGGGACTCGTGGGGCGAGCCACATTTGACGAACGATTTCGAAGAATGTGTTCATGTGAGCATTGTAGAGGGAGTCCTGGTGTTCCTGTGAGTAGATGAGACATTTATGTAAGTTTGAGTAGGGTGTACATGGATTCAGAAAGACGGAGCCAATAGCGGTCGAAATAGAACAGAAAACCTGATTTAAATGTCAATTATTTTTGTCTATATACCTACCTCCAACTTGTATCTACATGGTTTAATATCGAAGACCTGGACTAGATCTAAGCTGGATTTAATAGCTAAATAGCCACGGAAAACGATGAAGACAGGTAGATACGAAATCTGCTAAGCGACATACAGGATATATAGGGAATAAGTAGGGACTGTATGTTGTGTTGTACTTATTTCTGCATGATAAAGGGTTTTTCAAAACCTGCGCTTAGGTTAGGTTCCTAGGACTTCCTAGGTTCTGCTCTTGTCAAAACAAGGCCGTGGACTTCTGGTAACCACACAGGTGTCTAGGGAGGACCATGTACTCTTGGCTTCTCAACGGGGGTAGATGCCTGGCATGTTGATGTGGAACCTCTTCTTGCCAGTTCGACTGCCTTTTCATTTCCCGGTATACTTTCGTGTCCAAAGACCCAGCAGAGGGTAACCTTGTGCTGAGTTTCAAGAACCTTAAGCATCGTTTCACAAGCCGCCTGGGGGTCGATAAAAAGGTAATACCTTCCTGTGGTATTGTCTTCGACGCAGTCTCACGGGAAGATTTGGAAGAGGTTTTACTGTCAAAAAAGGAAGCTATAGACAAGTGATTGGAGATCTATTGTGGCCTCAAAGCGAAGACCTAGGCACAGATGATCTTCATGTCAGCTGCCAGTCGCACAACACCTGAAAATGTTGAGCTACTCCGGTATAAGTTTCAGCAATATGGCGACATAAGCTAGTCACCGAGATCTTTGGTGTTTTTCCAAAAACAACATTCGGATCGAAATTTATGAACTTAATGCGGTAACGTGTGAACGAGTCCTTGAAAACTATGATCTTCGTATGAGAGCTTGTAGACGTGGTTAGACAATCCTTCCCTCGCAGAGCCATCAACGAACCTTCGATTAGTCAATGAAGGAAGGAGTGCACTCTCATTGTATCGTGTCTCCAGAAAATTCTGGATAAAACCCGTTGACATGAAAATCAAGCAATTTTTTGGAGCTTAATGGCAGAAATTTAGCGCTCCTCATGGAGGTTATTATCGGCCACAACCTCATGGCAGCCCCTACTGAAGACACATGAACTAAACTGTGGTGGCCTCAGGAAAGGCTGTGGCGATTCGCACAAGAGATCACATCCCACTTTCTATCTGAGAGACGACTCTGGGTGAATAGCACGTCCGAAACCTGGGTCCTGTCAAGAAGACGGCCATTAACCGCTTAGTTACACCAAAGTTTCAATCAAACTTTTGCCTTCGTGTAGTATTACTCGGATCCATTGGTGATCCGACTAGTAGCAGTCTCCTACCTACCTATCTACAGGACCTATGGTCACAGTATTTGCTCTCGAAAAATGAAAGTATCCATTGGTCCTTGAGGTAGCAAACAGTGACTATCAACCACACGCTTGAATAGAGTAAGGAGGCTAAAGGGTATCAACTCGCCACGAGTCTGAAATACCTAGTTAAACTAGAATCCTTGCAAAACCAAAGAAGTGGATAAAGTTTGAAAAGTTTGACCGAATTCCACAGTCTTGCACAGTTAACTTCGTTAAGGGTATTGCATGCCGCATGAATAGTCACACTTGGGACAGTGAAGGTCCATTCAAAACCAAGATCATTACAACTTTGGCAGCTCTCCCGGGAAGACATAGGGTTCACCAAACTAACTAAGACTACCTAGTTTTCGGTACAAAGTACGACCCTCCTTCCATACATCCTGCCTTGAGGTTATCCATCTGAGTTTCCAGATATTGTATGAGGAATGCAGGCTTGTCTTCACCTTGCAGAAATCTATTAATGTCCGAGCAATGGTCGAAACAAATTATTGCTACCAAGTAGTTCCAGATACACCAGCAATTGATCGAAGGCTTCTGTGAAGGTTCTGTGATACTTTTGTCAAATGTGGCAGTTTCCCCCGGACTTGACTTGAAATCCATTCATTTGTCGCAGACTTGTTTAGACTCCATGAAAAGTCCTTCAAATGCAAAGGACCCCTTGGAGCACCCAAGTCACTGCCAGTTACTCAGCATAACATTCGTCATAACTCATTCCATATGCGCACATCCAGCCAGCCCCTACCAACTTGTTTGCATCTACACACGCCTAGACCACAACAAGTAGTCGGTAGGCGGGTGGTAGTGATGGTGGTGTCAGAGTAGTTTCCCCCCTTCGTTTGTGCACTGTCAAGGTCGCACGATATAAGGCAATCAGCGAGGTGTCGATTCCACATTCCGACATCATTTCCATTGCATGTCGCCTTCCCAGAGAGAGAGAGAGCCATAGCGAAACCAACACGACACAGGAGCGCCACTCACTCGCCGCAGCACAGCTAACAAACATTTATTTCAAGTTCTGTGTGCCATTGCCACCGCCACCGTCACCGTCACCGACGGGCTAGTGGCCCGTAAATCTTATTTACATTTTATTGCGATTACATATGCATAATGCAGAGGGAGAGCAAGAGTAGTGAGAGATACGCGTTTCCAATAGAGCGCGCGCCGTAAATTAGCGACCCAGAGAGAGCGTTCCTGTTCCGGCCCGAGCCCTACAAGGGTTGAAATGACTCCATTATCACCTCGAGCGCCCCAACACACACACCAGCACACACAAGAGGAGAGTTTCTCCGGCTTCCACTGTTTATCGCTGTGTATTTATGATAATGTATGCATTTTTTACGACCTTGAAATTGGAGAATTATGCAAAAAGGCTTTTTCGCATCAGTTTAACACACTTTCGGCTCAAAACTCACCGTCACATGCGGTGGTGCGGCGGCGGTGAAGGAGAAGCAGGACGAGGAAAAGAATCCATCCATCTACATATGTATGTACGTCGAGAGCCAGGCAATGCTAATGGACTTGCCCAGCACTCTGGATGAATTTCAATGTTTGGCATAGCGTAGGTCATGATCATCGTCGTCGTCGTCGTAGTTGTCGCCGTCGAAAACGGTTTCAATTGAATTTTAATTCCAAATTTATTTTTTTTTTCTTCTCTACTCCACTCCAGCCACCCAGGAGGAGCAATCTGTATCTCATGGTGGAGCGTAAGTACAGTAGCTGCCTCTGGGTGAAGGAGGGGGTCCAACATAGCCGCACACAGCGGCTGGAATTGTTTTCTGAGCGAGCACACGGCTGGTTATATCTCAGATTAATGCCTCTCTAATCACAGACGGACGGCAGTGCCGCTGTAAATCATAAATCAAATACACGTTGGCCTAATGTCAAACACGGACCAGGTAAACACGGCACATTACACCGCTCACTGCCAATATTTGGGTCAGAGGCACTTAAAGTTTCTATTTGGGCAGTTATGCTGGGGGTACTTGGAACGAATCATTCGAACCTATCATGATGTTGATGGTTCTTCAGGCTGACACACCTATGTGTAGATACAGATAGATTGTGCTGTGAAGCACACAGAAATGCGCGCGCGCGCGCTTGCGCTAGGTTATTACAAAATCACCTTAAGCGCCCTCTTGACGTACATACGTGTGTGTTCGGCTGGAGCTGGGCATAGCTCATCTCGTTGGACATCTACTGGCCGAGAGTACCCATGGGTACAGCTTTCGGTCTTCGGTCAAGGTTAACAGATTTATGATATTGTGAATGGTTTCACAAATACCAAATGTTAACCCACGGATTGTGGGCCAAATCGACAGTGAGATCGATCACCATTAGTGCGGTGGAACCCAAAAAACAGAAGAAAAAAAAAAAATTAAAACACACACGCAATGCACACCACTGGCTGTCGTGATGGAAAGTGATGACGATGACCGATGGTGGTGCTGCTGATTAAACGAGTTACTAAGTGAGAGATGAACCACCTGGTTTTTTTTTGCCTTTTTTTTCTACGCAAATTGTGAAGAAGCATGCCGTCCATACAGTCTTTTATTTGAATCAGTGGATCTCTAAGAAATGATAGTGTTTCTTTCTAGCTCTAGCAAGCACTGACTATCCTACTGTGACTCGGTGACTCCGAATCCATAGATCGACGCAGCTGTTGATCAGCAATTGCTCCCTTCTGTCCCCAACTAGCCTACACACTTCCATGAAAATTTCCGATTTATTCCATCCCTAGGTACGAACCTAGGCTCTATACTACCAGCTCACTGAATATTTCAAAACTAGATCTGTTGTACGACTACGATGGTGCTTACCCTAGTGACACCTTTTACATTCCTAGTCATCTCGACCCTCGTCCTCCGTTGTCGAGAAGTAGATACTCGACTTAAATTTAGTTTTTCCTTTTCATGACTTTTTGTAGGATGACTATTTGTCTATCTACATCCATAAGTATATCCTATAATCTGTATCCACTTGTGGATTCTGGGGCATCTACTACACTTTCTTTGCCGATGTACATATGTCAGTTCTCCCCAACTCTGTAGCAGATTGCCAAGTCCAGCTGGTACTCAGACAGATAGATAGACTTATCACTCGTTCCCTGCCAAGAATTTCGTTAAAAATACATTTGCACCAGAAAATCCTTTAAGCAGCTTCCTTGGGAAACCTAAGGGATCACCCTCCACCTTCTGGATCCAAAGAGTCTTAGCTTTCTAAGCTAATTGTAAGGCTGCAACCGTTTGGCGAGCTATATACAGATCAGTTTCACTATCGATCGACACAATAGTTGTCCAATTCCACCCTTGAACGGATGGGCTCACTATAAAGCTGACAAGCCCAGTCTATAACTCTGCAGGAGAGTACGCACTCATCCTCACCCTGATCTGTGGGCACGCATCCTCATCCTAATCAAGGTATTTGAGTTGATCTGTAGAATTCCCTGGAACCCCTCCATTACACATCGACAAACCAGCACGAATGGCGCCTCTAATATTCACTATGAAGAGTATTGGTGAAAGAGCGCAACCTTGTGGTACTCCACTTTAGATATCAAATTCCTTAGACAATTTTCTTCTGTGATATTTGGTTCGATTCAATGTATCCTTGGTGCACATATCCTACCAAAAAACGCTCCTATTGGTTTCTGTCGAACGCTTCCTCGAAATTCGTGGACGACATCGTGAAGTGGCGATCGATATTCAGCGATAATCCTCAGAGAGTTCATGCGATCGACAGTACGATCTGTACTTATTCGGTGTTAAGATGTCGTTTTACTTAGTTTAACTAAACTTAGTTAAGGAAGGCGTAGCACGCAAGTATCCCTCCAGCTCTCCTTTCTTAGTTTAAGGATAACTTCGATTCTCCATTCGTCAGGAACCCCTGGTCCTCCAAATAGTTTTTTCTATAAATGGGAGCAGTAGCTTACTGGAAATTGCTTGCGCTGATCGTGACAGTTCTCTGGGATACCATCAAGTTCTAAAGCTGTCCTCGTTTTCAGTACTTTGATCGCGGTAGTGATCGCAGTAGTGATCTACAGGAAGTCTATCTTTCAACACACCCGTCTGATTTGGGTGATCATTTCTTAGACTGGTCATCATCAAAGAACTGCCTAAGCCTTGGACTAGCTAGTGGCTGATTGCGGATTGGTTGCGATCACCTGTCAGCTCTTTGGGGATCTTGCAGATGGTATTGATCTTGCCGATGATCTTGCACACTGCTTCTGCAGAGTGCTTCTCCTATAAAATTCATTCCCGGTTCGTCCCACGACAAACGATCGACAGGATCTTTTGCATAACACTATCCTTTCCATTTCAATTCTCACATCCTGCACTATTTAACTAATTCAACAATTATCGCCAAATGTCATATCCTTCTCCGAAACTCGCTCTCCTGATTGACTCGTGCCTCATGCATTTATTGGACGACGAACACCAAGTGCCGGCAAGAAAATACCTCATCTTAATGATTTTATTATCCCAATCCCTGTGCCCACACCTCCTGTTCGGCATAAGTGTATAGGTGGTACTATGTGATGGATTTCGTTTCGTCATTCGGTTCTCGTTCGTTTCTTTCCATTACTCAATCTCTCATTCAATTTGAAAGTCCAAAGTGTTGATGCTGCTGTGTCCTGCTGTCATTCATCCAAAGTGCCCCATTAGAGTTGATTTCTCTGTTCCAATAACCGAAGCCGAAGCCAAAGCCGAATCCGAATCCGAATCCGTTGTGTCTTGGACGAAATCGATTTAAGCGCAAGCGACGTAATTGGGCTGAAAAGGAATTACTCCTCCCGTTTACAGTCAGCGCGTACCGAGCACAGTCAACAGAAGGCCTAATGAAGTTAACACTGACGAGCTGTATAACCATTCATTGGCTACTGGATTTTTTTTTTTTTCGTATATAGGTAGCCACTCATCGGTGGCAAGTCCTCACCACCAAAGGAGCTGTCAATCAAATGAAAAAATCCAACAAAAAAAAGAAACTTCGAATCGATTGTTTCAAAATGAAAATAATTGACCAGACTACTGTTTGTATCTATAGGTGTTTTTTGTTGTATCTGTAACCCGCACGTGGTGGCAATAGATGTGCAATTTACCGAATCAATTATGTACAAACCGAAGACTCTCATTGTCACGCCAGCAAATGTGTGTAAGAAAAAAAACTAAGCGTTGACCTGTTGGTCCACGACCACGTTCGAGAGTCCCAGATACATCGAGTATCTTTGAGGTGTTTTTTGTGAAATCTAGAAAAGGGGAAAAAGAGCTACGCAAAAGCAATAAATTTTCGTTGTTTATAATCCAAGAAGAAGAAGAAATTTTCAATTTGACAGCTACCGGTGGTGGCCGGTTCTATGTATAGTATGTCCCTCTGGCTCTCGGCTACTCGGGGTCCATGTCAATAGAGAGAACTCTTAGTCCGAGATGGGTTTTTTTTTTTTTTTTTTGTTCTGTGTGTCTCCTTCTTCTTTATGTTTTTTTTGGAGACTTTCTATTTTGTATACTATGTCGCTCTGGAGAAGAAGAAATGCCGCGCGAGCGCGATTATTATTGGATCTTTTGATAGCCATTAAAGCTGCAGGGTACCTGTGTGCGGCCGGTACCGACAAATAAAAAAAAAAGAAAACTCTGCTATACAGGTTCCAGAAATACGAAACATTAGGGAAAACCCCAAAGGGTCAGATGCGATGCAACACACTCGCACACAGAGCCATTCCAATGAAATTTATTAATTTCGAATCGAAGGGAAATTGGTTAAAACGCGTTTTGTATCTTCATGTAGTTCCATAAATTTTACCAATGTCTCCGCGTTTCACCTCCGCCTCGACCGAGATGCCAATGTATTTCACTTGACCATGATAGACGATAGACTAGAGCCTATCTCTGTGGCGTATCTAATACGAGCCATAAGTGAGCGGTATTTTTTACCTTTTTTTTGTTTTTGGTTTTTTCTTACCCCGGTGTGTTCGATACTATGCGACAGATAAATTTCAAAAAAAAAAAAAAAAAACCTTGTGGGACCTCTCCTAATCTTCCCAGCCTGGTGGACGGTGGAAACTGGTTCAAATCGCAGTTAGTCTATACTTGTTGCTGGATCTCATCCTCTAATCAGAGACAGCCATTCTGTGAGAAACATTCATTCTGGGAAATTTATATGAAATTTTGGGAAACCTGTCAGGGCTTTGAACTCGAACTCTCGGGATACAGGAAAGAGATGTTGGCCGCAGATAAACCAAAACCACGACTACACCTATACCACCTATGCATGTCGGATCGGCGACTATCTATCGGCTCGAAGGGCCATTTGTTCTTGATTCTCCATTCCATTCCATTCGAGCAATAATTCCTTCGGTGGACAATAATTTAAATTGATATCTATAGTGCTGTGCGGAGCGGCACCGCGGCGGTTAGATTTGGGTGACATTTTTCCAGCGTTTGCGTTTGATTTCCTTTCATCTATTTTGTTCGGGATGACCTTAATGAGTTCAGGTTGAGTTGGGTTTTTTTTGTCATTTTTTCTGTTCTTTTTCTGCTTCTCTGTGGTCGTATTTTCTCAGCCCTTTCTAGGGCGGTGAACAGTTGACGTAAATGACAGCCCAGAGTGCTCTGGCGATTTATGGGATTTTCTATTTTTTTTTATAAATTTTTTTTTTTTTTAGAAAACTAGGAATGCACTCATATGGACCATTTGCCACGCCTCAGTGCGTTGTTTTAGGGAAATCATTTGAGTTCCTTGGGAGACTGTTGCCACCTATTGTGAGGATTAGGATGATTTTTCTTTCTATTGTTGGCTGGAGTGTGTGTCCTTGCAAAGGATGAGTTGTGGTTTTTTGTTTGTCCCTCGAAAGGTGTGAATTAGGCGAGAGTTATGAACTAAAATTTTATCCTTTACTTTGCAAAACTACGACTTAAGTGTGAGATTGGATAATTTGCAGATTAGCTCTCCACAGGACAGAAGTGGTAGAGAAAGTAACTCCTTTCTTTCGCAAGAGGATAATTGGGGATAAGACGTTTGGGCCTACTAGACGAACAGCGAAGAATTTCCCACAAAAGTACCTATTTTTTCGAAACATATGCTTCTACTGTGCAACTTCTCGTAACAGACTATAAGGCAAACCGTCAAATTCTGTCAAACTTTAGAAAAAAATGGTTCAGGTACAGAGTATCTGACTGAAAGAATTGAGATTCTTCGGTAGGAAAGTCTGTCTTTCCAAAAAACAAAAGCACGTCTTAAGTCAGAATTTCTGATCAGCCTGTCGCATGGCTTAAGGTCCTTGATTCGAAGTCTGAAATACTACTTGGACTCTGTTGCCAGTCAATGACTGTTGAAGCATGACATTCGCCTAAACAGTCCATGAGTGTGCACAAGTTACTGACTTAGTTGGCAACAATTCCACATATTAGCGAAGCATTTGAGCCAGAAATAGACTGCATTGCTGAGAATGTTTTTGTGGTGAAAATTCTACTTGAAATGGTTCCAACCGAACGCGACATTTTGATACCAAATTTGGAAAATTTGTAGAAATTGCTAAAGCGTGTGAAAACAGTCAAATGAAATGCAGCTAACTTCAGGCATATCCGAGAAAATTGACTGGAAAAATAGGAAAATTTTGTCCTAATTTTAGGCTTTGAAATATGACAAAGTTAGTCAAGGGAACTAATGGATGTGGATCTTGTCAATATGATTCTTATGTTGGCAGTGGAAACAATGACAAAGGAATGCCAAAGATTTTACAAAAGAAATGTATACCGATCATGCAGAGACCGACTCCTGGACCGGAGGGGCTACGAATATCAACCAAATAAATCGCAGGAGCTGGAAGTGAGAGCATACATCAACTCATTTATAAAATTTTGTCAGATGAGGGTCATCCCTTATATTAGTTACTGTGTTGGACTACAGAGCAAGAGGTTCAATCTGTAGACAACACCTATCATTTCTTTAATGGCCCCGCATCTCGCGAGCGTCTGACAAACATCCGAGAGTATAACTGTCATGAGAATCTTCTTAAATCTCAAACAGTTGGCCCCTTCGATTCGTGTAAAGAATATAGAGACGAGCTTTACAGACTTGGTTCTGGTCGTCCATCATGGTCATGAAAAAGATAATATGCTTGAAGGTACCTCACAGAGGTCAAAGTCTGTACAACTACTACCTCATGACGAAGGTATTGACAGAGTATTGAAACGGAAACTGTCAAAATGGGTTCAGCCAGGATATATGCTGAGAAGAAGAAGTGGCACACAACATCGACGAATTGGACAGAACTGTCCAATCACGTCTCTTAAGAAGGAAGTTCATGGCAGAAATTGGAGATACAAACTGGGTAAGGATCAGACTTCATTATTCCACCAATATTGTTCCTATTGGCGCTTAGCGATGGGTTTCACGCATGTTCTCTCATGGAATTGTGGGCTTCCACCACATGATAGTAGAAAGAGGCCGGCTTCATCAAGCCAAAATCGAATACACGTTCAAAAGCTTCAAACCTCTCCGAAAGAGCACATGAGAATCTTGTCTCAAATGATAGTGGAAACGAGCTGAAGCCAAAAGCATTGAATCACAGTCCTACTTGTCATGGTCATTCATATGTTCCACAAGTAATCAAGTTATCCTGGTGGAAGGTCTGTTCAATCTGGATGCCGCTCTTAGAATTCGACAGAAGAAGGTGGTAGATATGAATACCACCAACAGATACGTATCTTCCATGCTCTACCACCGTCTAACCGAAGAAATACCAAAATATTGAAAAATCCCAATCTCCGGTGCAATATCCCTTCCATAGTTTGAGGATAAATTAATTGCCTGTCAAGCTAAATACTCCACGCGCCGTCTACTGACAGATGAGTCCAGAAAGCGGCATATGTCCCTTCTACACTTGATACACCAAAATCACCAAAATATTTGCACTAAACTAACAGCCCTCCTGTTCGATCGAAAGAGGGTCAAGAATTCCCTGTCATATGTGGATAATGATCGACACGGATAACCAGCGAACAATACATCATCCCTCCATCGAATAGCGAACCGTATTCGTCCATTGACAGGGATGACTTGTCCCAACAATGCCAATGCATTCCCTTCAGGGGGATGCACTCCTTCGTTCGTATGTACCTATCCCACAGTAAATGTGCCAAAGGAGATGACACAAAAAAAAAAAAATAAAATAAAATGCAAACCTTTACAGCAACCAAACGAGCCTTCTTCCAACCGACCTCGCTATCTTAATTAACTCCTTCGTCCCGATGTACGAGTATACAAAGGAAAAGAAACAGAAACAACAGAGGAAAGGAAAAGAAAACCAACATCGATTACAAAATAAGCAAATCAAGGCAATAAAGTGTCCCAATTCTCTGGGATTCGGTACCACCTCACAAGCTGCTCATACAGTAGCCGAATAAAACACCGCACACCGCATCCTCACCGAACTTATGCTAATGAGAACATCTTCTTTTTCTTCTTCTTCTTTGTCGTCCACTCATTCACTGACAGCAGTGACACTGAAATACAAACACACACACATACGAACACACACGGTTGTGGAAATCAAGGCGAGAAGTAATAAAAGGGCCAAAGGAGTGACCACATCCAGCATCAAATTAAATTAAAATGTCTTGGCTTTTGGCGAAGAAGCGTCTCGGGGATGTTATTGGCGATGTCGATGCGTGCCATGATCAAGTGTAACACAAGAAGTCCATCTACAGGACATAGACTTCCGCCGTTTTGCAGAGTTTTATGCCACCACCAAGCGGCCGGGCCGCCATTGAGAAGGGACAGCGCCTCTGATTATCTTCTAGGGACCAAGTTGTGTGTCTTGACTTTGACTTTTGGTTTTTGTCCTTTTTTTTTTTTTGCTTAATTTAGTTGGAGTTAATTGAAAAAAAAGGAACGAGGATCAAGGTGAGTGTTTCGATGTTTGAATTTTGTTCGACTGGACACCTACAATATTCTTATCCCCTTTGCGTTGGGGGAATTTATATCTGGATTGCAGAGTGCTGTTCGAATAGATGGAGGACGTACAGATCTTACAAACGAATGCGCGGCTTATTCCACAAAACGATTCGGACGCGCTCTGGATATCCTTTTTGTTTTTTTTGAAATTAATTAGATGCCGCTTTCGTGGTTGGCGCCAAAATGTGGTTGGTTTCCTCTTTTTTTGTTGTTTTTGTTTCGACACAGTGGGCGTAGGGTTTCGATGGGAAAATAATTTTTGTTCTGAATCCACTGAGATTCTGTGTATCTGCGGGAGTCAAGTTTTCATGCAGACCAGAGTGCAGACTTCTAGCAGGGATCTCGGAACTATTTCCAGGTCTTTCCAAGCTACGCAGAGGATTCTTTCAAATGCAACTTTCTAGAGAAATTTAAGAGAAGACTTCACAACCAATTTCTGCCCGAAGTCGAATTGCTATTCCTTCTCAAAAACTGCATGCAAAAACAGGAGTGACTTAGAGTGTTTCATTGTCTTTAAACCTTTAAGTCTATGGGGGGACCTTTCGAGTTATGACAACTAGGACGTAGATTGACTGATTTAACTAAAAGAATTCGGAACGGAATACATAAATCTTAAGGACACAAGAAGACAAGAGAGGCTAATATCGCTAAGATTGTGGCAGTTAAGGTGAACTATCTATCACACAAGAGATAGAGGGATGGATTAATAGAAGTCATGAGGATGTGCATGGCGATACCTTCCTCGTTTTAATACTGAAGACCTAGGAGAAGAATGAGCAACTTGACCTGGCTTTTAACTGTTGGTCTTCCTGTCCCTTTAGGAAAGACGGAAAGTAAGAAGCAGAAATAGCCCTGCCAAGAGAGTTTTAACTTAAAAATTGATCACATCCAAGCTCTTCTTCAGACCATCGGCATAACCAGAGGCTGAAGTTTTGAACAGATGAATTTCTACAGAGTATGTGACATGGAATCAGAGTCTCTAAATGACTGGTGATGAACAGTATTTGCTAATAGTTTTCACCAACACCCAGCCTGAATTGTAAGAATGAATATAGGACCAAGCTCGGACCAAGCAATCCCCAGCCTTATGCAGACTAATCGCTGTGTTTCAGTCAGAGTCCTCCGCGGCAGACCATGGTTGCTGGACACCCAAGATTTTAGGGTAAAAAATAGCCTTCACTGTTGATAGGACAACCTTTTTTAACCCACAAGCTTTCACGGAATAGTCCTCGTCGGTATTGCGAATTTTTCCAAGCCCTTGGGTCATGGGGATGCTTGAAGAGCCTGATAGCACTATGAGGTGCCAGTGTGTGGAACTAATAAAATGTTTTTCAATAAGGACATAACAATTTTGTACTTAAAAAAAATGCAGAACAATTGGTGTATCGAGCTGTAGATATATTACGTAGATATATACAGATCTCGAATTTTAATTTGAAATTTTATTTCGTTCAGATGACCACCGCGAACACGTTGGCAACAGTCGATTCTTTGGAGACACTTTTACACCACATTTCCAAGCATATCGGTCGAAACTTTGCCAACTACGTCTTCATTAATGTTCCTGAGCTCGTCTGACTTGAGCTTGTTGCTCAATAGTGAATATATCCACTTGAATTCATTCACTATAGCACACACAGTCTGTCTGATGGGACGGTTATTTCGACCGAAAAAAGCGCTTTTGAAGTTGCGAGCATAGACTCAGAATTTGTTTATGATTTTCAAAATCTGCTCTGTCATAAACTTCATCACGATAAAAATGTAAATCTTGTCTAACATTCCGACATTAACAGATTTCAAAAAAAGTATACAAATACTTTAGTACTAAATTACAAAATTGTTATGTCCTTATTGAAAAACTTTTTAGTTATCCACTCTCGATATAAGCAAGCAGTCCAGGACTACATGCAACTGCCATTCTTATGTACCACGCTACCATGCCCCATTCAAATAGTGATATACTAGAAATTTGCCAAAAGTATCCTTGATTGTCCTTGCTGTCATTTGCCTTGATAGACTAGAAAGTTCGAAGTGAACTGAAGATAAAAGCGAACTCTTGATGGTTCAGTCTGTGTGGCTTTTCAGATACCGACTGGGACTCTTCTAAAACTTTTCCTAGTCCATCTTTCTATGATGGAACCTCCACAGTGATAGGCATTAAAACAACCTTCTGTTTGCCTCCATAGAGGACACATGGACAGACGGAATCTTATCGAAAATCGAGCCCCAAAAGGATGGAACTCTTACATTCTTTTTCAAAATCACTTAGGATAGAGCAGAAGGACTTCACGTTTCGAAACCAAAGCCGTTCAATGTATCAAATACTGACATTGATATGGAATTTAAAAAAGCCTTCCAAGTCTGTATTCCTTGTATCATCGTTTCCAAGCAGACCCCCGTATTGTTCTCAAGGACTTTCCTCAAGAAGATCCAGAAATTAATGGTCGTTTATATTCTATAAATCGAATGAATCCTACTTGCACTCGAAAAAAAGGGGACAGAAGCAAACTTAAATGGACTAGACCATCAGGAAAGATGGAAAGATTCCACCCCAAGATACCCGGCATCAACTTTTCAGCTCTCATTGTCGAGTTGGGTTCAGAAAAACCAGCCCAAGATGCATATTTAAGGGGAGAAAGACCGTGCCCCGAACAATGACATCCGAACTCAGTTTAGCACATCCTAACCGTTCCAGCACAACCTACACGTTAATCCCTGCGATACATCTATAAAACTCCTTTCTGTTCTTCTTCTTGTTCATTTTTTTATTTTTTTTTTTTGTAAAGCCTTGTGTGATTCGAATTCGACGAGTGTTGTGTAACTGTTGGGGGTTTTTCGTTTTTTTTTGTCGTTGTTCTCCTCCAAACAAAGAAAGTTTTGGTCTCTGCTGTCACAGATTTCTTTTGCTGATGACCCCTGGATATACGCCGACAACGACAACAACGACGACTGCGAATGAGTGCTCTCCGTTTTTTGTTGCTGTTGTATTTCCCCCATCTAGATACATGAACTGCGAATGTATCTTTCGGGATTCGTCGTACAGTACACACACATTTCGTTTTCGAAATGCACAACAGCCGGCCGCAAATCCAAAACAGTAGTAGCGCACAGATACGTAAATGAGATTGATCTGGTGAATGTGAATCTCTGACATCCAGCACAGTTTCTAAACAAAAAAAGTGAACTGAAAACTCCATCGTTTTTGTGAGATTTTTCCAAAGGAACTCACAGAGATTCGGATAGGCGATAGGAGAAGTACGGCTACGGGGTCATCTTACCAGATGAACTGACGTGTGTTGCTCGGGTTAATATTCCTAAATTGAGGGTTCCACCCAGGAAGCTTTATCTACATCAAGACACACACAGTCACCCATGCCAGACAAAAGGAGACGTGCAGAGGGCGCGCATTTTGTATGAGCATCGATCGGTCACAGAGATGACGATGACGACGATGACGACGATGATCGAGGTGTCAAGCCATTCACTCACTCATGTGGTAATTGTCCCGCTGTTGGTGTGCTATTGCCAGTGCCAGTGTAGTGTACTGTGGCTGCTTTCATTCACTCGTCGTTGCCGTTGTCGCTGTCGTGAACGCAAAGAATTTGTCGCTGGGATTTTCGTTGAAGTTTTATGCTGGATCACGTCGTCGTGGAATCCGCAAGGGATCCACCGCGACACGGATGACACGGATCCACACGACGCGACCGATGCCAGTTCCTTTCATTGCATACAATACAAGATTCGTACTGGTCATAAATACGGACACGGCGACTTTGGTGACAGAGACCCCAACAGCCAACTAAAAACCAACGGCAAAATCATTTTTACTCCACGCGATCATTTTTATGTCCTCTCTGTAGACCATCTTCGGACTTTGGGCCAAAACTGACCGTAAAAATACCGCTTTAGATGGACCGTGGTCCATTTGCCGGCGGCACACAGAATTCCAGCGTGCAAAGCTATAAAAAAAAGCCAGAAGAGAAAAAAAAGTGAAACCATTAACCGGTACAAAGGAGGTTCGTGGAAGTCTCGTGTTCAGCACACGCGCGCGCGCGAACAGCGAGCTGCTCCTTCCCTCGCCTATTGTTTGAAATTGCATTTTTGACGGCATTCTTTGAGCACGAAATTTCATTAGAAACGTATCGGAACGCTGCTTACATAAAAAGATACAGAAAATCAACTAAAAGATACACAAAGATACACAAAGTATCTGCACACAAGATCTGTTGATCAGTTTTCGTTTTCGTTTGTCGTTCATCGTTCGTCGTTCGTCGTTCTCTCGAGAGACGACAGATTGGTATTTGCGGACCGATGTCACAGGATTAATGTGCTCATTGTCAAGGACGGTCCGGTCCACCTAACTGTATCACGTCCCCAGAACATAACTCATATGACATCCCCTCGCCCGTAAATAATTGGCTCTACATGATCATGCTACTGAATCACGCTACTACCGGTACTACTGGCCGGCAGTGGGTGCGATCTTACGCGGCAAAGTATCCATCGGTACTACCTCCCTCGTTCACCAGTATCTAATAGATGCACAATTGTATATTATTCCTCATGTTGTTCGGATTGAAATTACTCGTAGGTTCGTTCTCACTGTAAAAGGGAAAAACATCATAAATGCCAGTTGGAAGACGACTCGAACTCGACTCATCGTGGTGCATTGTTCAGTGCGCATCCTAGTACTTACGGAGGCGGTAGTGCTGCCTTACGGATGGACAACAATAACAATGCCGCCAATGTAGATTCGTATTCGTATTCGTCCTCGTCGTAGTCATCGTCGTCGTCGTCGACTAAATGGGTAAACAATCGATCGAGCGATGTGGCGATCGTGTCGATTCTGTGCGCCTCGAACACAAAAATCATGACTTTCAAGTTTTCTGTTGCTTTGTGTTAGCTTCACTCCTCGCCCTCCGATCTGCAGGGATGTCCTCGTGCAACGGGCCAACAAAAGTATGTAATAAGAAATTATTCAATAAGTTGTTAGCTCTACAAACGATGCGCAAAAAGCCAGCTCGGCTCGATGCCTGCTAACAGTAGCCGTGTGCAATCATAACGTGGCCGTGGCAAGATCGTGATAAAAGTGATCGCGATATAATTTTTCTTTACGAGCCCCAAATTACACGGACCTGGTTTGCTGGTTAGCTGGTTAGCTGGTTTGCTGGTTTGGCCTGCAATTACTTAAAGGACCGAGAGGGTGCGCTGCACATCTGCACAGAATGCAATCAGACATCATTGACACACAGAGAGCAAGATCGGCTTGCCATGATGGGCATTCACTTATTGTTGTCAATTTGCTTGCTAAGAGCAGGAGCAGCCGAAGCCGGGCACTGTTGTCCATTGTCGTCGAACAACGACAACACAGTGCATGTGTAGCGGATGAGCTTAATAGCATTAAGCAATGATGACCAGAAGTGAATAATGTTCGACTTTGGAACGTTCTACGTTTGCTTTGGCACACTTATGCATATCAATGGAGGAGGCAGCGTTGAAGGAAGCCAAATGGCAAATGAGTTTGATTGAAAGATGCTTGCTTGCTTGGTTGCTTGGCTGCTTGTCTGTCTGACCCGACACGAACCGGTAGCGACAGCCACCGCCGCAGCCGCAGCCGACAACGATGACAATACACAAGCAATCTGGCGCATTGTATCTCAGAGATTCTGTGTGCAATTTTCGACGACTTATCTGAAAGAAGAAGAAATTAAATTTTCGCTGCCGGCTTTACAGCTTGTTGGCTGACGTTAGAGAGATTTTCTTCCATTTCCTCGTGGAAATTTTGATATTTACTGACAAATCATACGCAGTCTGATTAGTGGCCCCATGTGGGTGTACGGCATAGAGTCATTAAGCTACATCCGGCACTAGAGAGGTTTGCAGATACATCTAAAAGTTTGCCAGAGACAATGTTGACATAGTTAGCTTGGAACGAATGAGACTTCTTACGCCAGTGACATCTATTTTCCGAGATTTCATTCGCGATGAGGATGGAGTGAGATGGTATGATAGGGACTAGGAGCTGGTGTACTGAATGATATAGATATGACGAATGAGGGAAACTGTCCCTCAAGATTCGGATTGATGTCACAACCATAAGCCTGCGAACCCTGCCAACGCAGGATTTGACTCGGTCGAGAAAATACCTAGTGTACCTCAACAGAGGTAGACCTGGTAGAAGGAACGCTAGAGCACATCGGAAGTCAGGTTTGACAGGCATAAACTCGCCAAGCTCGTGGAGCCCAAAAATGATTTTCAGTGGAAAAGGCTCAAAAACAAGGTATCTGGCGATTTTCTTCTGCGTATTGGAGTCCCACAGGGATGACTACTAGCCGGTAGACTATTCACAACTGTGTTACAAAGCTGGATAATAAAAAAAGGGCTGAAAAGAAATAAGTATCGGGCACCCAGTTGAAGGAATGGGATAGCCCAGGCTTAAGGCTTAAATGAAAATCTGCGATTTCGCTGTCAGAGCCAGACTTAGGCAAAAAGTCTTGAGCTTTCGCGAAGCCAAACATGCCACTACAGAAGACCAAGCTACGTAAGGAAGATTCTAGGTTCTCGCAAAAACATGACTTTAACACTCTTGGGTGAGAACATCTTTGGATGGGAAAATTCAGCCTACACGACTTAGCATCCATCTGTAATCATAGAACTCGCACATCTCGAGCCAGATATTCAGTTTCTGTCTTTTCAAGGTGCAAACAAGCTTAGCTGCAGCCTCGAAATGTAAGTAGGAAACAGAAAATTTTTCAACCAAAAAATGTATGAGAAACGGGGTAGTGTATAGCCCACAATTCTAGATACCCACAATCTTGTTATATCTTCAAAACGCACATCTCGAGCCAGATATTCTGTTTCTGTCTCTTCGAGGCGCAAACTAGCTTAGCTGCAGCCTCGAAATGGAAGTAGGAAACAGAAAATTTTTCAACCAAAAAATGTGTGAGAAAGAGGGTAGTGTATAGCCCACAATTCTAGATACCCACAATCTTGTTATATCTTCAAATCGCACATCTCGAGATATTCTGTTTCTGTCTTTTCGAGGCGCAAACTAGCTTAGCCGCAGCCTAGAAATGGAAGTAGGAAACAGAAAATTTTTCAACCAAAAAATGTGTGAGAAAGAGGGTAGTGTATAGCCCACAATTCTAGATACCCACAATCTTGTTATATCTTCAAATCGCATATCTCGAGCCAGATATTCTGTTTCTGTCTTTTCGAGGCGCAAACTAGCTTAGCTGCAGCCTCGAAATGGAAGTAGGAAACAGAAAATTTTTCAACCAAAAAATCTGTGAGAAAAAGGGAAGTGTATAGCCCACAATTCTAGATATCCACAATCTTGTTATATCTTCAAATCGCACATCTCGAGCCAGATATTCTGTTTCTGTCTTTTCGAGGCGCAAACTAGCTTAGCTGCAGCCTCGAAATGGAAGTAGGAAACAGAAAATTTTTCAACCAAAAAATGTATGAGAAAAAGGGCAGTGTATAGCCCACAATTCTAGATATCCACAATCTTGTTATATCTTCAAATCGCACATCTCGAGCCAGATATTCTGTTTCTGTCTTTTCGAGGCGCAAACTAGCTTAGCTGCAGCCTCGAAATGGAAGTACGAAACAGAAAATTTTTCAACCAAAAAATGTGTGAGAAAGAGGGTAGTGTATAGCCCACAATTCTAGATACCCACAATCTTGTTATATCTTCAAATCGCACATCTCGAGATATTCTGTTTCTGTCTTTTCGAGGCGCAAACTAGCTTAGCTGCAGCCTCGAAATGGAAGTAGGAAACAGAAAATTTTTCAACCAAAAAATGTGTGAGAAAGAGGGTAGTGTATAGCCCACAATTCTAGATACCCACAATCTTGTTATATCTTCAAATCGCACATCTCGAGATATTCTGTTTCTGTCTTTTCGAGGCGCAAACTAGCTTAGCTGCAGCCTCGAAATGGAAGTAGGAAACAGAAAATTTTTCAACCAAAAAATGTGTGAGAAAGAGGGTAGTGTATAGCCCACAATTCTAGATACCCACAATCTTGTTATATCTTCAAATCGCACATCTCGAGATATTCTGTTTCTGTCTTTTCGAGGCGCAAACTAGCTTAGCCGCAGCCTAGAAATGGAAGTAGGAAACAGAAAATTTTTCAACCAAAAAATGTGTGAGAAAAAGTGTAGTGTATAGCCCACAATTCTAGATACCCACAATCTTGTTATATCTTCAAATCGCATATCTCGAGCCAGATATTCTGTTTCTGTCTTTTCGAGGCGCAAACTAGCTTAGCTGCAGCCTCGAAATGGAAGTAGGAAACAGAAAATTTTTCAACCAAAAAATCTGTGAGAAAAAGGGAAGTGTATAGCCCACAATTCTAGATATCCACAATCTTGTTATATCTTCAAATCGCACATCGCGAGCCAGATATTCTGTTTCTGTCTTTTCGAGGCGCAAACTAGCTTAGCTGTAGCCTCGAAATGGAAGTAGGAAACAGAAAATTTTTCAACCAAAAAATGTATGAGAAACAGGGTAGTGTATAGCCCACAATTCTAGATACCCACAATCTTGTTATATCTTCAAATCGCACATCTCGAGCCAGATATTCTGTTTCTGTGTATTCGAGGCGCAAACTAGCTTAGCTGCAGCCTCGAAATGGAAGTAGGAAACAGAAATTTTGTCGACCAAAAAATGTATGAGAAACAGGGTAGTGTATAGCCCACAATTCTAGATACCCACAATCTTGTTATATCTTCAAATCGCACATCTCGAGCCAGATGTTCTGTTTCTGTCTTTTCGAGGCGCAAACTAGCTTAGCTGCAGCCTCGAAATGGAAGTAGGAAACAGAAAATTTTTCAACCAAAAAATGTATGAGAAACGGGGTAGTGTATAGCCCACAATTCTAGATACCCACAATCTTGTTATATCTTCAAATCGCACATCGCGAGCCAGATATTCTGTTTCTGTGTATTCGAGGCGCAAACTAGCTTAGCTGCAGCCTCGAAATGGAAGTAGGAAACAGAAAATTTTTCGACCAAAAAATCTGTGAGAAAAAGGGTAGTGTATAGCCCACAATTCTAGATACCCACAATCTTGTTATATCTTCAAATCGCACATCGCGAGCCAGATATTCTGTTTCTGTCTTTTCGAGGCGCAAACTAGCTTAGCTGCAGCCTCGAAATGGAAGTAAGAAACAGAAAATTTTTCAATCAAAAAATGTATGAGAAACAGGGTAGCGTATAGCCCACAATTCTAGATACCCACAATCTTGTTATATCTTCAAATCGCACATCTCGAGCCAGATATTCTGTTTCTGTCTTTTCGAGGCGCAAACAAGCTTAGCTGCAGCCTCGAAATGGAAGTAGGAAACAGAAAATTTTTCAACCAAAAAATCTGTGAGAAAAAGGGTAGTGTATAGCCCACAATTCTAGATACCCACAATCTTGTTATATCTTCAAATCGCACATCTCGAGCCAGATATTCTGTTTCTGTGTATTCGAGGCGCAAACTAGCTTAGCTGCAGCCTCGAAATGGAAGTAGGAAACAGAAAATTTTTCAACCAAAAAATGTATGAGAAACAGGGTAGTGTATAGCCCACAATTCTAGATACCCACAATCTTGTTATATCTTCAAATCGCACATCTCGAGCCAGATATTCTGTTTCTGTGTATTCGAGGCGCAAACTAGCTTAGCTGCAGCCTCGAAATGGAAGTAGGAAACAGAAATTTTGTCGACCAAAAAATGTATGAGAAACAGGGTAGTGTATAGCCCACAATTCTAGATACCCACAATCTTGTTATATCTTCAAATCGCACATCTCGAGCCAGATGTTCTGTTTCTGTCTTTTCGAGGCGCAAACTAGCTTAGCTGCAGCCTCGAAATGGAAGTAGGAAACAGAAAATTTTTCAACCAAAAAATGTATGAGAAACAGGGTAGTGTATAGCCCACAATTCTAGATACCCACAATCTTGTTATATCTTCAAATCGCACATCTCGAGCCAGATATTCTGTTTCTGTGTATTCGAGGCGCAAACTAGCTTAGCTGCAGCCTCGAAATGGAAGTAGGAAACAGAAATTTTGTCGACCAAAAAATGTATGAGAAACAGGGTAGTGTATAGCCCACAATTCTAGATACCCACAATCTTGTTATATCTTCAAATCGCACATCTCGAGCCAGATGTTCTGTTTCTGTCTTTTCGAGGCGCAAACTAGCTTAGCTGCAGCCTCGAAATGGAAGTAGGAAACAGAAAATTTTTCAACCAAAAAATGTATGAGAAACGGGGTAGTGTATAGCCCACAATTCTAGATACCCACAATCTTGTTATATCTTCAAATCGCACATCTCGAGCCAGATATTCTGTTTCTGTCTTTTCGAGGCGCAAACTAGCTTAGCTGCAGCCTCGAAATGGAAGTAGGAAACAGAAAATTTTTCAACCAAAAAATCTGTGAGAAACAGGGTAGTGTATAGCCCACAATTCTAGATACCCACAATCTTGTTATATCTTCAAATCGCACATCTCGAGCCAGATATTCTGTTTCTGTCTTTTCGAGGCGCAAACTAGCTTAGCTGCAGCCTCGAAATGGAAGTAGGAAACAGAAATTTTTTCGACCAAAAAATGTATGAGAAACAGGGTAGTGTATAGCCCACAATTCTAGATACCCACAATCTTGTTATATCTTCAAATCGCACATCTCGAGCCAGATATTCTGTTTCTGTCTCTTCGAGGCGCAAACTAGCTTAGCTGCAGCCTCGAAATGGAAGTAGGAAACAGAAATTTTTTCGACCAAAAAATGTATGAGAAACAGGGTAGTGTATAGCCCACAATTCTAGATACCCACAATCTTGTTATATCTTCAAATCGCACATCTCGAGACAGATATTCTGTTTCTGTGTATTCGAGGCGCAAACTAGCTTAGCTGCAGCCTCGAAATGGAAGTAGGAAACAGAAAATTTTTCAACCAAAAAATGTATGAGAAAAAGGGTAGTGTATAGCCCACAATTCCAGATACCCACAATCTTGTTATATCTTCAATTCGCACATCTCGAGCCAGATATTCTGTTTCTGTCTTTTCGAGGCGCAAACTAGCTTAGCTGCAGCCTCGAAATGGAAGTAGGAAACAGAAAATTTTTCAACCAAAAAATCTGTGAGAAAAAATTTAGTGTATAGCCCACAATTCTAGATACCCACAATCTTGTTATATCTTCAAATCGCACATCTCGAGCCAGATATTCTGTTTCTGTGTATTCGAGGCGCAAACTAGCTTAGCTGCAGCCTCGAAATGGAAGTAGGAAACAGAAAATTTTTCAACCAAAAAATCTGTGAGAAACAGGGTAGTGTATAGCCCACAATTCTAGATACCCACAATCTTGTTATATCTTCAAATCGCACATCTCGAGCCAGATATTCTGTTTCTGTGTTTTCTAAGCGCAAACTAGATTAGCTGCAGCCTCGAAATGGAAGTAGGAAACAGAAATTTTTTCGACCAAAAAATGTATGAGAAACAGGGCAGTGTATAGCCCACAATTCTAGATACCCACAATCTTGTTATATCTTCAAATCGCACATCTCGAGCCAGATATTCTGTTTCTGTGTTTTCTAAGCGCAAACTAGATTAGCTGCAGCCTCGAAATGGAAGTAGGAAACAGAAAATTTTTCAACCAAAAAATCTGTGAGAAAAATGCTAGTGTATAGCCCACAATTCTAGATACCCACAATCTTGTTATATCTTCAAATCGCACATCTCGAGCCAGATATTCTGTTTCTGTGTATTCGAGGCGCAAACTAGCTTAGCTGCAGCCTCGAAATGGAAGTAGGAAACAGAAATTTTGTCGACCAAAAAATGTATGAGAAACAGGGTAGTGTATAGCCCACAATTCTAGATACCCACAATCTTGTTATATCTTCAAATCGCACATCTCGAGCCAGATGTTCTGTTTCTGTCTTTTCGAGGCGCAAACTAGCTTAGCTGCAGCCTCGAAATGGAAGTAGGAAACAGAAAATTTTTCAACCAAAAAATGTATGAGAAACAGGGTAGTGTATAGCCCACAATTCTAGATACCCACAATCTTGTTATATCTTCAAATCGCACATCTCGAGCCAGATATTATGTTTCTGTCTTTTCGAGGCGCAAACTAGCTTAGCTGCAGCCTCGAAATGGAAGTAGGAAACAGAAATTTTGTCGACCAAAAAATGTATGAGAAACAGGGTAGTGTATAGCCCACAATTCTAGATACCCACAATCTTGTTATATCTTCAAATCGCACATCTCGAGCCAGATGTTCTGTTTCTGTCTTTTCGAGGCGCAAACTAGCTTAGCTGCAGCCTCGAAATGGAAGTAGGAAACAGAAAATTTTTCAACCAAAAAATGTATGAGAAACGGGGTAGTGTATAGCCCACAATTCTTGATACCCACAATCTTGTTATATCTTCAAATCGCACATCTCGAGCCAGATATTATGTTTCTGTCTTTTCGAGGCGCAAACTAGCTTAGCTGCAGCCTCGAAATGGAAGTAGGAAACAGAAAATTTTTCAACCAAAAAATCTGTGAGAAAAAGGCTAGTGTATAGCCCACAATTCTAGATACCCACAATCTTGTTATATCTTCAAATCGCACATCTCGAGCCAGATATTCTGTTTCTGTCTTTTCGAGGCGCAGACTAGCTTAGCTGCAGCCTCGAAATGGAAGTAGGAAACAGAAAATTTTTCAACCAAAAAATCTGTGAGAAAAAATTTAGTGTATAGCCCACAATTCTAGATACCCACAATCTTGTTATATCTTCAAATCGCACATCTCGAGCCAGATATTCTGTTTCTGTCTTTTCGAGGCGCAAACTAGCTTAGCTGCAGCCTCGAAATGGAAGTAGGAAACAGAAAATTTTTCAACCAAAAAATCTGTGAGAAAAAGGCTAGTGTATAGCCCACAATTCTAGATACCCACAATCTTGTTATATCTTCAAATCGCACATCTCGAGCCAGATATTCTGTTTCTGTCTTTTCGAGGCGCAGACTAGCTTAGCTGCAGCCTCGAAATGGAAGTAGGAAACAGAAAATTTTTCAACCAAAAAATCTGTGAGAAAAAATTTAGTGTATAGCCCACAATTCTAGATACCCACAATCTTGTTATATCTTCAAATCGCACATCTCGAGCCAGATATTCTGTTTCTGTCTTTTCGAGGCGCAGACTAGCTTAGCTGCAGCCTCGAAATGGAAGTAGGAAACAGAAAATTTTTCAACCAAAAAATCTGTGAGAAAAAATTTAGTGTATAGCCCACAATTCTAGATAACCACAATCTTGTTATATCTTCAAATCGCACATCTCGAGCCAGATATTCTGTTTCTGTCTTTTCGAGGCGCAAACTAGCTTAGCTGCAGCCTCGAAATGGAAGTAGGAAACAGAAAATTTTTCAACCAAAAAATCTGTGAGAAAAAGGCTAGTGTATAGCCCACAATTCTAGATACCCACAATCTTGTTATATCTTCAAATCGCACATCTCGAGCCAGATATTCTGTTTCTGTCTTTTCGAGGCGCAAACTAGCTTAGCTGCAGCCTCGAAATGGAAGTAGGAAACAGAAAATTTTTCAACCAAAAAATCTGTGAGAAAAAATTTAGTGTATAGCCCACAATTCTAGATACCCACAATCTTGTTATATCTTCAAATCGCACATCTCGAGCCAGATATTCTGCTTCTGTCTTTTCGAGGCGCAAACTAGCTTAGCTGCAGCCTCGAAATGGAAGTAGTAAACAGAAAATTTTTCAACCAAAAAATCTGTGAGAAAAAATTTAGTTATAGCCCACAATTCTAGATACCCACAATCTTGTTATATCTTCAAATCGCACATCTCGAGCCAGATATTCTGTTTCTGTCTTTTCGAGGCGCAAACTAGCTTAGCTGCAGCCTCGAAATGGAAGTAGGAAACAGAAAATTTTTCAACCAAAAAATCTTTGAGAAAAAGGCTAGTGTATAGCCCACAATTCTAGATACCCACAATCTTGTTGTATCTTCAAATCGCACATCTCGAGCCAGATATCCTGTTTCTGTCTTTTCGAGGCGCAAACTAGCTTAGCTGCAGCCTCGAAATGGAAGTAGGAAACAGAAAATTTTTCAACCAAAAAATCTGTGAGAAAAAATTTAGTGTATAGCCCACAATTCTAGATACCCACAATCTTGTTATATCTTCAAATCGCACATCTCGAGCCAGATATTCTGTTTCTGTCTTTTCGAGGCGCAAACTAGCTTAGCTGCAGCCTCGAAATGGAAGTAGGAAACAGAAAATTTTTCAACCAAAAAATCTGTGAGAAAAAATTTAGTGTATAGCCCACAATTCTAGATACCCACAATCTTGTTATATCTTCAAATCGCACATCTCGAGCCAGATATTCTGTTTCTGTCTTTTCGAGGCGCAAACTAGCTTAGCTGCAGCCTCGAAATGGAAGTAGGAAACAGAAAATTTTTCAACCAAAAAATCTGTGAGAAAAAATTTAGTGTATAGCCCACAATTCTAGATACCCACAATCTTGTTATATTTTCAAATCGCACATCTCGAGCCAGATATTCTGTTTCTGTCTTTTCGAGGCGCAAACTAGCTTAGCTGCAGCCTCAAAATGGAAGTAGGAAACAGAAAATTTTTCAACCAAAAAATCTGTGAGAAAAAGGCTAGTGTATAGCCCACAATTCTAGATACCCACAATCTTGTTATATCTTCAAATCGCACATCTCGAGCCAGATATTCTGTTTCTGTCTTTTCGAGGCGCAAACTAGCTTAGCTGCAGCCTCGAAATGGAAGTAGGAAACAGAAAATTTTTCAACCAAAAAATCTGTGAGAAAAAATTTAGTGTATAGCCCACAATTCTAGATACCCACAATCTTGTTATATCTTCAAATCGCACATCTCGAGCCAGATATTCTGTTTCTGTCTTTTCGAGGCGCAAACTAGCTTAGCTGCAGCCTCGAAATGGAAGTAGGAAACAGAAATTTTTTCGACCAAAAAATGTATGAGAAACAGGGTAGTGTATAGCCCACAATTCTAGATACCCACAATCTTGTTATATCTTCAAATCGCACATCTCGAGACAGATATTCTGTTTCTGTGTATTCGAGGCGCAAACTAGCTTAGCTGCAGCCTCGAAATGGAAGTAGGAAACAGAAAATTTTTCAACCAAAAAATGTATGAGAAAAAGGGAAGTGTATAGCCCACAATTCTAGATACCCACAATCTTGTTATATCTTCAATTCGCACATCTCGAGCCAGATATTCTGTTTCTGTCTTTTCGAGGCGCAAACTAGCTTAGCTGCAGCCTCGAAATGGAAGTAGGAAACAGAAAATTTTTCAACCAAAAAATCTGTGAGAAAAAATTTAGTGTATAGCCCACAATTCTAGATACCCACAATCTTGTTATATCTTCAAATCGCACATCTCGAGCCAGATATTCTGTTTCTGTCTTTTCGAGGCGCAAACTAGCTTAGCTGCAGCCTCGAAATGGAAGTAGGAAACAGAAAATTTTTCAACCAAAAAATCTGTGAGAAACAGGGTAGTGTATAGCCCACAATTCTAGATACCCACAATCTTGTTATATCTTCAAATCGCACATCTCGAGCCAGATATTCTGTTTCTGTGTTTTCTAAGCGCAAACTAGATTAGCTGCAGCCTCGAAATGGAAGTAGGAAACAGAAAATTTTTCAACCAAAAAATCTGTGAGAAAAAATTTAGTGTATAGCCCACAATTCTAGATACCCACAATCTTGTTATATCTTCAAATCGCACATCTCGAGCCAGATATTCTGTTTCTGTCTTTTCGAGGCGCAAACTAGCTTAGCTGCAGCCTCGAAATGGAAGTAGGAAACAGAAAATTTTTCAACCAAAAAATCTGTGAGAGACAGGGTAGTGTATAGCCCACAATTCTAGATACCCACAATCTTGTTATATCTTCAAATCGCACATCTCGAGCCAGATATTCTGTTTCTGTGTATTCGAGGCGCAAACTAGCTTAGCTGCAGCCTCGAAATGGAAGTAGGAAACAGAAAATTTTTCAACCAAAAAATCTGTGAGAAAAAGGGTAGTGTATAGCCCACAATTCTAGATACCCACAATCTTGTTATATCTTCAAATCGCACATCTCGAGCCAGATATTCTGTTTCTGTGTATTCGAGGCGCAAACTAGCTTAGCTGCAGCCTCGAAATGGAAGTAGGAAACAGAAAATTTTTCAACCAAAAAATCTGTGAGAAAAAATTTAGTGTATAGCCCACAATTCTAGATACCCACAATCTTGTTATATCTTCAAATCGCTACTACACAGGGTAGTGTATAGCCCACAATTCTAGATACCCACAATCTTGTTATATCTTCAAATCGCACATCTCGAGCCAGATATTCTGTTTCTGTCTTTTCGAGGCGCAGACTAGCTTAGCTGCAGCCTCGAAATGGAAGTAGGAAACAGAAAATTTTTCAACCAAAAAATCTGTGAGAAAAAATTTAGTGTATAGCCCACAATTCTAGATACCCACAATCTTGTTATATCTTCAAATCGCACATCTCGAGCCAGATATTCTGTTTCTGTCTTTTCGAGGCGCAAACTAGCTTAGCTGCAGCCTCGAAATGGAAGTAGGAAACAGAAAATTTTTCAACCAAAAAATCTGTGAGAAAAAGGCTAGTGTATAGCCCACAATTCTAGATACCCACAATCTTGTTATATCTTCAAATCGCACATCTCGAGCCAGATATTCTGTTTCTGTCTTTTCGAGGCGCAGACTAGCTTAGCTGCAGCCTCGAAATGGAAGTAGGAAACAGAAAATTTTTCAACCAAAAAATCTGTGAGAAAAAATTTAGTGTATAGCCCACAATTCTAGATACCCACAATCTTGTTATATCTTCAAATCGCACATCTCGAGCCAGATATTCTGTTTCTGTCTTTTCGAGGCGCAGACTAGCTTAGCTGCAGCCTCGAAATGGAAGTAGGAAACAGAAAATTTTTCAACCAAAAAATCTGTGAGAAAAAATTTAGTGTATAGCCCACAATTCTAGATAACCACAATCTTGTTATATCTTCAAATCGCACATCTCGAGCCAGATATTCTGTTTCTGTCTTTTCGAGGCGCAAACTAGCTTAGCTGCAGCCTCGAAATGGAAGTAGGAAACAGAAAATTTTTCAACCAAAAAATCTGTGAGAAAAAATTTAGTGTATAGCCCACAATTCTAGATACCCACAATCTTGTTATATCTTCAAATCGCACATCTCGAGCCAGATATTCTGCTTCTGTCTTTTCGAGGCGCAAACTAGCTTAGCTGCAGCCTCGAAATGGAAGTAGTAAACAGAAAATTTTTCAACCAAAAAATCTGTGAGAAAAAATTTAGTGTATAGCCCACAATTCTAGATACCCACAATCTTGTTATATCTTCAAATCGCACATCTCGAGCCAGATATTCTGTTTCTGTCTTTTCGAGGCGCAAACTAGCTTAGCTGCAGCCTCGAAATGGAAGTAGGAAACAGAAAATTTTTCAACCAAAAAATCTGTGAGAAAAAATTTAGTGTATAGCCCACAATTCTAGATACCCACAATCTTGTTATATCTTCAAATCGCACATCTCGAGCCAGATATTCTGCTTCTGTCTTTTCGAGGCGCAAACTAGCTTAGCTGCAGCCTCGAAATGGAAGTAGTAAACAGAAAATTTTTCAACCAAAAAATCTGTGAGAAAAAATTTAGTGTATAGCCCACAATTCTAGATACCCACAATCTTGTTATATTTTCAAATCGCACATCTCGAGCCAGATATTCTGTTTCTGTCTTTTCGAGGCGCAAACTAGCTTAGCTGCAGCCTCGAAATGGAAGTAGGAAACAGAAAATTTTTCAACCAAAAAATCTGTGAGAAAAAGGCTAGTGTATAGCCCACAATTCTAGATACCCACAATCTTGTTATATCTTCAAATCGCACATCTCGAGCCAGATATTCTGTTTCTGTCTTTTCGAGGCGCAAACTAGCTTAGCTGCAGCCTCGAAATGGAAGTAGGAAACAGAAAATTTTTCAACCAAAAAATCTGTGAGAAAAAATTTAGTGTATAGCCCACAATTCTAGATACCCACAATCTTGTTATATCTTCAAATCGCACATCTCGAGCCAGATATTCTGTTTCTGTCTTTTCGAGGCGCAAACTAGCTTAGCTGCAGCCTCGAAATGGAAGTAGGAAACAGAAATTTTTTCGACCAAAAAATGTATGAGAAACAGGGTAGTGTATAGCCCACAATTCTAGATACCCACAATCTTGTTATATCTTCAAATCGCACATCTCGAGCCAGATATTCTGTTTCTGTCTCTTCGAGGCGCAAACTAGCTTAGCTGCAGCCTCGAAATGGAAGTAGGAAACAGAAATTTTTTCGACCAAAAAATGTATGAGAAACAGGGTAGTGTATAGCCCACAATTCTAGATACCCACAATCTTGTTATATCTTCAAATCGCACATCTCGAGACAGATATTCTGTTTCTGTGTATTCGAGGCGCAAACTAGCTTAGCTGCAGCCTCGAAATGGAAGTAGGAAACAGAAAATTTTTCAACCAAAAAATGTATGAGAAAAAGGGAAGTGTATAGCCCACAATTCTAGATACCCACAATCTTGTTATATCTTCAATTCGCACATCTCGAGCCAGATATTCTGTTTCTGTCTTTTCGAGGCGCAAACTAGCTTAGCTGCAGCCTCGAAATGGAAGTAGGAAACAGAAAATTTTTCAACCAAAAAATCTGTGAGAAAAAATTTAGTGTATAGCCCACAATTCTAGATACCCACAATCTTGTTATATCTTCAAATCGCACATCTCGAGCCAGATATTCTGTTTCTGTCTTTTCGAGGCGCAAACTAGCTTAGCTGCAGCCTCGAAATGGAAGTAGGAAACAGAAAATTTTTCAACCAAAAAATCTGTGAGAAACAGGGTAGTGTATAGCCCACAATTCTAGATACCCACAATCTTGTTATATCTTCAAATCGCACATCTCGAGCCAGATATTCTGTTTCTGTGTATTCGAGGCGCAAACTAGCTTAGCTGCAGCCTCGAAATGGAAGTAGGAAACAGAAAATTTTTCAACCAAAAAATCTGTGAGAAAAAGGGTAGTGTATAGCCCACAATTCTAGATACCCACAATCTTGTTATATCTTCAAATCGCACATCTCGAGCCAGATATTCTGTTTCTGTCTTTTCGAGGCGCAAACAGCTTAGCTGCAGCCTCGAAATGGAAGTAGGAAACAGAACATTTTTCAACCAAAAAATCTGTGAGAAAAAATTTAGTGTATAGCCCACAAGTCTAGATACCCACAATCTTGTTATATCTTCAAATCGCACATCTCGAGCCAGATATTCTGTTTCTGTCTTTTCGAGGCGCAAACTAGCTTAGCTGCAGCCTCGAAATGGAAGTAGGAAACAGAAATTTTTTCGACCAAAAAATGTATGAGAAACAGGGCAGTGTATAGCCCACAATTCTAGATACCCACAATCTTGTTATACTTCAATTCGCACATCTCGAGCCAGATATTCTGTTTCTGTCTTTTCGAGGCGCAAACTAGCTTAGCTGCAGCCTCGAAATGGAAGTAGAAAACAGAAAATTTTTCAACCAAAAAATCTGTGAGAAAAAATTTAGTGTATAGCCCACAATTCTAGATACCCACAATCTTGTTATATCTTCAAATCGCACATCTCGAGCCAGATATTCTGTTTCTGTCTTTTCGAGGCGCAAACAGCTTAGCTGCAGCCTCGAAATGGAAGTAGGAAACAGAACATTTTTCAACCAAAAAATCTGTGAGAAAAAATTTAGTGTATAGCCCACAAGTCTAGATACCCACAATCTTGTTATATCTTCAAATCGCACATCTCGAGCCAGATATTCTGTTTCTGTCTTTTCGAGGCGCAAACAGCTTAGCTGCAGCCTCGAAATGGAAGTAGGAAACAGAAAATTTTTCAACCAAAAAATCTGTGAGAAAAAGGGTAGTGTATAGCCCACAATTCTAGATACCCACAATCTTGTTATATCTTCAAATCGCACATCTCGAGCCAGATATTCTGTTTCTGTCTTTTCGAGGCGCAAACAGCTTAGCTGCAGCCTCGAAATGGAAGTAGGAAACAGAACATTTTTCAACCAAAAAATCTGTGAGAAAAAATTTAGTGTATAGCCCACAAGTCTAGATACCCACAATCTTGTTATATCTTCAAATCGCACATCTCGAGCCAGATATTCTGTTTCTGTCTTTTCGAGGCGCAAACTAGCTTAGCTGCAGCCTCGAAATGGAAGTAGGAAACAGAAATTTTTTCGACCAAAAAATGTATGAGAAACAGGGCAGTGTATAGCCCACAATTCTAGATACCCACAATCTTGTTATATCTTCAAATCGCACATCTCGAGACAGATATTCTGTTTCTGTGTATTCGAGGCGCAAACTAGCTTAGCTGCAGCCTCGAAATGGAAGTAGGAAACAGAAAATTTTTCAACCAAAAAATGTATGAGAAAAAGGGAAGTGTATAGCCCACAATTCTAGATACCCACAATCTTGTTATATCTTCAATTCGCACATCTCGAGCCAGATATTCTGTTTCTGTCTTTTCGAGGCGCAAACTAGCTTAGCTGCAGCCTCGAAATGGAAGTAGGAAACAGAAAATTTTTCAACCAAAAAATCTGTGAGAAAAAATTTAGTGTATAGCCCACAATTCTAGATACCCACAATCTTGTTATATCTTCAAATCGCACATCTCGAGCCAGATATTCTGTTTCTGTCTTTTCGAGGCGCAAACTAGCTTAGCTGCAGCCTCGAAATGGAAGTAGGAAACAGAAAATTTTTCAACCAAAAAATCTGTGAGAAACAGGGTAGTGTATAGCCCACAATTCTAGATACCCACAATCTTGTTATATCTTCAAATCGCACATCTCGAGCCAGATATTCTGTTTCTGTGTATTCGAGGCGCAAACTAGCTTAGCTGCAGCCTCGAAATGGAAGTAGGAAACAGAAAATTTTTCAACCAAAAAATCTGTGAGAAAAAGGGTAGTGTATAGCCCACAATTCTAGATACCCACAATCTTGTTATATCTTCAAATCGCACATCTCGAGCCAGATATTCTGTTTCTGTCTTTTCGAGGCGCAAACAGCTTAGCTGCAGCCTCGAAATGGAAGTAGGAAACAGAACATTTTTCAACCAAAAAATCTGTGAGAAAAAATTTAGTGTATAGCCCACAAGTCTAGATACCCACAATCTTGTTATATCTTCAAATCGCACATCTCGAGCCAGATATTCTGTTTCTGTCTTTTCGAGGCGCAAACTAGCTTAGCTGCAGCCTCGAAATGGAAGTAGGAAACAGAAATTTTTTCGACCAAAAAATGTATGAGAAACAGGGCAGTGTATAGCCCACAATTCTAGATACCCACAATCTTGTTATATCTTCAATTCGCACATCTCGAGCCAGATATTCTGTTTCTGTCTTTTCGAGGCGCAAACTAGCTTAGCTGCAGCCTCGAAATGGAAGTAGGAAACAGAAAATTTTTCAACCAAAAAATCTGTGAGAAAAAATTTAGTGTATAGCCCACAATTCTAGATACCCACAATCTTGTTATATCTTCAAATCGCACATCTCGAGCCAGATATTCTGTTTCTGTCTTTTCGAGGCGCAAACTAGCTTAGCTGCAGCCTCGAAATGGAAGTAGGAAACAGAAAATTTTTCAACCAAAAAATCTGTGAGAAACAGGGTAGTGTATAGCCCACAATTCTAGATACCCACAATCTTGTTATATCTTCAAATCGCACATCTCGAGCCAGATATTCTGTTTCTGTGTATTCGAGGCGCAAACTAGCTTAGCTGCAGCCTCGAAATGGAAGTAGGAAACAGAAAATTTTTCAACCAAAAAATCTGTGAGAAAAAGGGTAGTGTATAGCCCACAATTCTAGATACCCACAATCTTGTTATATCTTCAAATCGCACATCTCGAGCCAGATATTCTGTTTCTGTCTTTTCGAGGCGCAAACAGCTTAGCTGCAGCCTCGAAATGGAAGTAGGAAACAGAACATTTTTCAACCAAAAAATCTGTGAGAAAAAATTTAGTGTATAGCCCACAAGTCTAGATACCCACAATCTTGTTATATCTTCAAATCGCACATCTCGAGCCAGATATTCTGTTTCTGTCTTTTCGAGGCGCAAACTAGCTTAGCTGCAGCCTCGAAATGGAAGTAGGAAACAGAAATTTTTTCGACCAAAAAATGTATGAGAAACAGGGTAGTGTATAGCCCACAATTCTAGATACCCACAATCTTGTTATATCTTCAAATCGCACATCTCGAGCCAGATATTCTGTTTCTGTCTTTTCGAGGCGCAAACTAGCTTAGCTGCAGCCTCGAAATGGAAGTAGGAAACAGAAAATTTTTCAACCAAAACATGTGCGAGAAAAAGGGTAGTGTATAGCACACAATTCTAGATACCCACAATCTTGCCATAAATTCTACTCGCACAGCTCGAGCCAGATATTCTGTTTCTGTGTATGGATGAAACCTCCTTTTCTGTATTTGAGAGCAATATCCTACGCACGATTTATGGTCCTGGTTGTGTTGACTAGGTAAACCAACGTCTGGCGAGGCAGATGCAATGACGAAATATACAAACGTGTTGTATGCAATTATAAACCAAAAAACTTAACATTGACGCTACTGCCTTTTGAAGACTCGACAAACCAAGACAGACCTCACCTTCCATGGCGCAAACAGGTAGAAGGCGGTCTCCACCGGCTCGGTATACGAGATTGGTCATAGTAGGCTAGAGATCGACCATATCCTTTCTTGACGAAATAGACTAAATTGAAGCTTGATTAGACAAATTCCACTATATCCTGACTCCAGGATCAAGATCACAAGGACTAACCTTCCACCTAGACGATCAGATGATCACGGAAAATAGTGTGTGCTTGGAGCACTGAAAGCGATCACAGGACCACAGGACAAAGGTACTCGAAGGCACTATACGAAGCTAGAAATCAAGTTTTTGACAGACAACGAGCTTGAAAAAATCCTTCAAATGATAGTCGTTTCTGTGCATGGACGGGCTTCGGATATTGGAGATTCAAAGACGATCTATACGAGCAACCGATCCAAAGAGTCTTCGAATCCAGCCAGGAGGAAGACCTCAACTAGGAGGTCAGGAAACATGATGGTTGCGGGCCATGCTTAACCCGAACTCTAGCTCAAACTTTTGAAATGCTGCCATACTGGCCCTGATTAGGGTCTAAAGCTATACTCCCCTTCTCTCTGCATCTCTGGCCCTGCCTCTCGCCATACTTTACAGCAAAAAAAAACCACCTGACTGTCATAATTGCCAAACCCACTAGACTCTGATCAATCACACTCGACGTGCACTGATGATGGAGAGGAGAAAAGTCACTGCCACACTTGTCAAGTGCCAGCAATACCTTTCTATTAATGACGCGACGACCTTGTCTAATTGGATCATAAAGAGATAAACAAATAAAAAAACAAAAAAAAAAGATGAAGCGTTCAACTGCCTTTGTTTTGATGGTGGACAACACGGTTTTCTCTCGCTCTCCGGCGGCGCACGATCGGCAGCCCCGCTCGGCCACTTGACAAGAGTTGACGACGGGTGAGCGCAATAACGATCGGTCGAAGCGCCTCGAAGGTCATCGAAAATCAAATTAAGCTCTGCCGCATATGAAAGGAACTTTTATTGACTCCTAATAGACTCGTTGGAGCTGGTGGCGATCGTATGGCTTGGTGGTTGGTGGTAGCCTCACTCCATAAATCAATCCAGCAAACGGCAACATTTCACAAGTACGAGGAGTACCCAACGATGTCACCTCGCCATGTGCGTTCGTGAGTACCAGGGGGATACACTAGTGGCACTTTACACACAGAGAGCCAGAAGGTATTCGAGCGACGACGACACGATGTATAAATCTTCTTTTAATTTGTGACAAGATCAACGAGTTCAAAGTTGCCCCGATCAATTGACCTCTCTCTGCCATGGGCTATGAGAGTGCCTCTGCTCGCCTGGCTGAGTGCTGCCCAGACAAACGTCGGTCGGAGTCTACGAGCGCACACATATCTGTGTGGTGTGATCTGTTGGAATGTGGAATTCGAAAGGTGGGCGATACATTTCGGGTTTCATCTTCACAGATCTCCAAAGATTTGGGTCACAAGTCGCGCTTTGGTCCGATCGGTCGCTGCGAAGTCCAATTTCCAAATTCAGAGATCAAATGGCAGCTAAAACAGATACTTTCGTATCTGCGGATGCATGCGTGCATTCGCATTTTCTTTAATTTACAGTTCAAGCCCCGACTGAGGGATGGATAGACAGAGAGAGAGAGAGAGAGAGAGAGACTCGGCCAAGTGCTTGCTACTTAAGCCGAGATAATCTGTTGTAAATTGTGCAATCATCGCGATCATCTCGGGTTGTTGTGTGGCAGTGTATCTGCTGCAGTGGACGACACTCGGACAGCGACACACAACACGATGGAGACACGAATCGCCAAGTACGCCGACTGAATGGCAGAAGTGGTGATGGCGACCGCCGAGTGTGCCGACTGCCGACTGGAGCTGGACCATGCTCGTGCGTCGTCGTCGTTTCTACATCAATCAAATTATTAACCCAATTTTGAGAGATCAATTTTCTGCCCTTTTGCAATTTTTGTGTGAATGAGCGAGAATCGGTGGCACTGGAGCAGTGAACGGCTGGCCGGGCACAGCTGATCTCGGACGGGTCGTCGGATAAATGGGGCTTGTAGGGCATGGTTTGACTTAAACGATTCGGATACGAGGCAGCGATAAGGCACAAATTCGCAGCGCATAGTCGCTGTGAATGAGTGCGAATCGTTGCAGTGAAACGATAAAACGATAATTAATTGCCTGGTTATGATGGCAGATTATATCATACAATGTTTGCACTGTGGGACCTTTGTTGTTCCAAGCATTTCGATTCGAAATTGAGTTGCAACAACACGATTGTGAGATCCGCTTTTTCTTTTTATGTTATATTGGAAGCCTTGGGGACGTTGGACGTTGCCTTGCCCTGAGCTCATCCACACGTGTTGGGGTAGTTCGACCTACTTTCCTAGACACACTTTACAAAACAGATGCCAAGGAAGGTCGTAAAAGTAGTAAACGTTAAGACATCAAGCTGAATCCTGGAACAAGAATGTTGGTCTTTAAGTTGAATTGCCTTCGCAAATAAATCAGATAGTCACTAGCAGTCTTTCCGTTCTTCAATTTCAAGGAGGAGCCCATTTGAAGACTCTGGCGGATGTCCAGAACCCATCACAGGGTTAACCAGACCCAGACCGTTCAGAGAGCGCTAGATTCTTCCTGTAACAGGTTCCATTTTAAATGGAGAACAACGAGGTATTTTTAGGGAAATGGTCTGAATTTTTAGCCTGCAAGATGGGAAGGATAGACCTTGGTTGCAATTGTCTGTGCCAACCTCTTGATTGGAAGATTTTTCTATCTTCAGCGTGGAAGTTGACCCAAGTCTACTGCCAAGTTTACTCCATTTTCATCCTGCATTTGGTGTCTCTAGATCCAGAGAGTTTGTGAAGAGCTAAATTCTTCAGCAAATGTACCAAAGGGGTAACTTAAGGACGCTTGTTAGGAGGAGCACTACGTCGATTCCGACAGATTTGGTCTTTAGTCGTTCAAAAGTACGAAAAAATTAGGAACTGGGATACTATGTACTGCAAGACAAGACACGTTTTCTGTGATATTTCCGAGGCTTGCCAGGAATGCCCTTACATTCAAAGTTCTTGTCTGTCCAATGTACCACCTCTTCTACACAACACCAACAGGATTTTGTCATAAATTTCTCGACCACCTACAGCTCGACGCAAGTGTTGCAAGCATGTAATAAATGACTTGAGTGAACGAATGACTGAAAGGGTATCTAATGTTGGTATGAAGATCCTTGAAGGGATTCTTTTTCTATTCTCACCGACAGTCTCCATTTCGGACTCCATTCCAATCTGAATCTGGAGTAGGAGTCAGAATTTTTCAGAAATTTTCTATTTCTATCCTCAAAGCGAACATTTTCGTTACCGAGCTCCGAAGGTCACATGTAAATATTTTATCGGATGGACAAGCAACTCAAACATTTTCATGTCGTCTTTGGATTTTAGCTGGTTTGGAACTGTCGTCTAACTTTCCTACAGCTAGCTTTGCAGACTAAGATTGGTCCCAGGACATATAGGTGTCAATGCGGCAATGATGTTGCTGATGAACTTGCCAAAACATTGAACTCTTCTGTGGTGATCTACATGTCAGCCTGATAGATAAGCCAGTGGGAATAAAACGAAAAGCTATCACAAACTGGCTTAGGACATCGCAAGGCACTCATAAATTTCTCACAAAATAAGAGAATCTTGATGGACTTGCTACTAGTTGTTGGTCACTCAAATATCACCTCAAGAAAACTTGAATTAGCCAATCGGATTCGGGCCAACTGTGGCTAGACGACACCGAAACTGCCGAGCATGTTTTTTGTTTTGTGAATGTAGCCTCCATTGCTCGGACTAGGCTCAAACACCTCCTTCTCAGTTCAAACAATTCAAAGTTTCATTCATAAACTTGATCGCATCTAGTAGTCAAATGCACACATCATCCTAACTGCACAGCACAACAATTCTGTATGAGGTCGAGGTGCTTCTTGAAGTTATTTCAAAGCCCATTATGCCAATTAGGCTTAAAATCTCGAAGTCACTTCTTGAAGGTAAAAGTGGGAGTTGGCTATTCTCCTTCAGTTCTCCAGTTCTTTCGATGAGGCTCATACGAAGAGCCTAGTACCATCAATGGCAAGTCTGTGATGACAGAGCTTCTTAGATATATCTAACTCCAAACTAAGCCTCACTTTCAGTGACTTTGGATAGAAGGCACTAGTAGCCAACACCTGGGAATGCTCCTATTCCCCCAATCAGGAACTGAAGGTAACCCGATGAATGTTACAAGACCATGTAGAGAATTTGGTCCTTCGAGCTGCATCGTCACACTAGTAGGATGCACTGTCTAGTCGCATTTCTCAGTGCGTCTCCGGCGCTCCGCCATATTTTACACGTTCTCCACTCACACACAAGACCTACAGTCCCGCACAGTTGTAACACAGTTCTTACAGTTTACGGCAATTATTTATTTTAATTGTTTTTCGCCGCAAAATTTATGAACTCCGCCGCTCCATTCATTGCTGACTCGAGTGCGCGCGCGCGCGCTCGCGCCAGTCGATCTCAAAGTGTATATTTGCTTTCCGCACAAAAACAAGACGCACCGCACAAACCGAGATACTCCAGCCCCGCCGTAAGGACACACAGCGAACGCTGCGCTGCGCAGATGATTGTTTATGCACTCGATGCCATTTTAAATTTATGACCAATGTTCAAATAAATGTTTGATAGCACTTATAATAAGTTCACGTCCCGGCCCTTGCCAACACACACGCACCGAGAGGAGGAGGACTGCATACAGTCCTTTCTGCTGCTCTCTTGGTCTCCTGGCACAACACACTACATATTTGGCAAAAATAATGGATGTGAATGTCCCTTGAGGCGCCTGGTTTGGCTGCGATTCAACTATTCCTCAAAATGCTACATGAGATGTGTGCCCGTCGTCCTCGTTGTTGTTTGTCGCTCTCTCTCTCTCTCTCTATCTTGCTGTGTCTCTGTCCTGGCCATCCTGGGATGGGCGCTCGATGTGCTCAATGGTGGATGTGCCCACTGGAGAGGAGCACATATTGTGGTGTATGGATTGAACCGTTTTTGTGTATGGCTTTGTTCGTGGGCTACATTTGGCCATGACGATGGTAATGATGACTACAACGGCGACGACGACTACGACGACCACGACGACGACGATGATGAGGATGATGAGGATGATGATGATGATCGGCAGCGATACTACTACTCCTGGCGCGGATGGTGGTAGTTGGTGTAGCTTTTGTAGATTTTCGGTTTCGCCACAAGTATGTACACATGGAGTGCGTGTACATCGGAAAGGGTGGTTGTTGTGCCGCCGCCGCCACCGCCGCCGCGCCGTTGTTGTGGGCCGAAAGGCTGTAAGGCTGTAACAGCACTCATTCCGCACCCTGTATGTAGGTGAGACATTAATAACAATATTCCGGCCAGCACTGGGCCCTGTTTGCTGTTGCTGTTGCTGTTGTTGCGGTTAATAATGTTGATGTACGCGATGATGTTTTTTGGCGCTGCCGTTGTAGTATTTTTGTTGGCCGTGATTTATAACTGAACGCGGAACGAGAGTCGACAAGCATGAGGCGAGTTAGCTGGAGTTGGTACGATTGAAACTAATTTTTATTATGTTGCGCAGATTGTTTTCTCAGGCGAGATGGATTGATAGATGGCACCCGTAGTCGCATTCACAGACTGGAGTGTGTGCAGCGTGGGAGAGACTGGGTGTATTGCGATTTGTTGAATCCATGCGATGTGTAGAGACGCAGTCTACCTACTGTTTGCCTGCGTTGCAAGTGTAATCAATCTTTCGATCTGACAGGCTAAGGTTTAGGCGACAAGATCCAACAAACAAGCGAGGTGGCCTACTTAAGGTGAACAGTTCTTTTGCTTTCCTTTCGAATGTTGGCTTAAGGTAGGGGTCATGTACGAAGGTATGGAGCATGTACAGGATAGCAGTGGAGGTAAAGGTCCTGAGCTACAATTATAGTCTTCCTCAAGCTCTTGAAGCCACCTGGTGTGTCTGTTTAGATAGACTCACTCACTCATCTGTGGCATCTGTTGTCCTTAGGTGCACCCTGAAGCCAGTTAATTCAGAAAAGATCGAACCTAGATGGTCCTTAAAAGATGATGCATGCATCTAGTAGTCTTACGCTTGAGGATCCCGCCTGGAGTTGAAGGAATTCTTTTCTTTGGCAGCACAAAGCCCAGATTCAGAGTGACTGAGGTATGAAGCCTAAAAACGACCCAGAAGTCAAAGATTTTTTTCAAACATCTGCCAGTGGGAGCATTTGGTCTGAATAGTTGTGGCCTTTACATTCTGCATCGTGATACCTACTCGATTTTGTTCAGATTGGACCCTCTGTTGATGCACTTAACCCGAAAGTATACAAGGTGCTTCTATTCTGCCTTACATCGCTTCTTTGCTTCCACAGAACCCTAACTGGTATCAAATACCTTTTAAAATGGAATCTCTACAGACTCCCCTGATTGACGGACCCCACCAGTGAATTGTTCTTAGAAAATGATGATGTATTCACAAAGTGTCTTGCAATAAACTCTGAGAAGAGAACCATAAGGGTTGGCACAATAGTACTGTTCGAAGGACCCCAATTAGAATGTTCATCCATCCAGTTTACCCGTAGGTATCCAGGGTAGAAAGCTTGGTGTAACGAAATTTGGTAGGCGTTTCAAGGCTTGATAACCAAGGAATTTACTGATGGATTTCTTCCATTTAAGTATCAATGTGAAGGGCATAGAACTCACTATGCAATTATGTGTTGAAAGTGTGCCAGATACTGGGCGACAGGAGTATCTGGTCCACAGATACTTGGACCCCAATTCTAGGTTCACTGTCAAATGCGTTAGGAGCTGCAATTACACTTTTTGTCCGATTTCGATGGAATGTGAGGCGGCATTGGATTGTTCTCTGACAAATAAGGACATGTGATCAGAAACATTGTTGTGAATACACAGGGGATAGCACTGTGTTACATTGGTCATAGTCAAACCAATAGATCAGAACATGGAGCTCAAGAGTTTTTCAATAAGAACATAACAATTTTGTACCTTAAGACATGCACATCCTTTAAACTTCTTTTATGATTTGTCGATGCCAAAATGTCAGACAAGGCTTACAATTTTGTTATCAAAAGGTTCATGAATAAACAACGGTTGCCAATCACTAAAGATGAACACCAAAATTCTGAGTCAGTGGTCGGGATTTTAAGAGCGCTTACTCCAACTTTCGGTCGAAATCATCGTCCCATCAGACAACCTGTGCATGCTATAATGAATATATTTCAGTCAATTTATTCATGGATTAATATTCTTGTGCCAGTGAGACAACGCACCGGTCAAAGTACTGAAAATGTTGCACTCGTAAGGGCTTTATTTCAAAAGAAGCTAAATCTGTCAATTTTACCCCGTTCACAGGTTTTGGGGGTCTCGTACGTTGTGACAAATTTTGCATTCAACTCTTGGTACCCTAACAAGATCGAACTGAAATCTCTTGCTCACTTGAAGCCCCAAAGTATCTCTGAAGAAAGTCCCGAATTTCATCACAAAGTCATCTTAAGCTATGAAGCTCATTCTTGGTTTATTGGCTTTGTCAATGGTGGACTCTTTTTGACTCTTTTGGACTGAACTGACATAAGTTTAGGTTTCCTTTTTAAGGGGTTTTTGGTTTATATCAACGAGCTAACAATATTCGAGGAGCTCAGGAACAATATCGAACGCATATTGGCGAACGTTCCAGTCGAAATAAGTGGAAGAATATTGGAAAATTGGTTCAACATACTCGATCGCTGCAAACGTGATCGGGGTGCCCATATGAACCAAGTCGAATTCCATCCTTAAATTTGATATGTTCGCTATAATTGAATTACATTCCAGCCCGATTCATCAATTATTCTGTGTTTTATTTAAGTACGAAATTGTTATGTCCTTATTGAAAATCTGTTTAGAAAGCGCTGGACATAAACCCCACTTACCCAGGTACGAAAGCCTATCTTTCTAGAGTGAATCTTATACCGAATTCCAAAAGGTGGCCCTGACTAACAATTGGAGCCTGCTGACAATTCTGGGATGTATGTAGCTAAGAGTCGTCATCGAGTGGAAGATATTTGTTTCCGAAGGTTGACTGTGCTGTCGGAGATGCTTAACGTTTCCATGTTTGCACTAAGAGCATTGATCCTGTTCATCCAACTATGCACTATGAATGACTTTGAAGAGCTGGTCATGTCGGAGTGATTGGTAATGCGATTCCTTACTCTGCTGGTGAAGGTTTTCTATGCTGTCACGCCAAGAAGATAGTCCCGCAAGCTATCGAATCCCTTCAGGAATTCCATCTATTGGGATACTGAACCTGTCAAAGTCAAACATTTCTAGTGCTTGGCACTCCACTTGCTGGTTACTTCATATCGTGGTCATGGCAGACTTCCACATCCTGTACCAAAGCAATTACTTGAAGCTTTGCCTAAATATTCAATTGGTTATGAGACATTCCTCCTATATGTGCGTTGCTTTCTGAGGCACCTCCCAGTTCACTTACCTTATCGAAGATGGAGCAGTAGACGCATTCCTTTTTCCATCGAAATAGGATTCAACAATGAACCCTTGTTGGGATCTCTGTAGTACAGCACTACAACTGTAAAGCCAGTCTTCGCGTCTTTCTCCAAAAAAACCAAGACAGACTGAACAGTAACCATCTGAGACTTTGTGAATCCGTGTTCCCACTTTAAACACTGCAATCAGAAGGGCACTGCCTCCAAAATCCATGGGAATCCATGAACTAGGACATCCCACCATTCCTCGACAGTTTTCCCACGGAACACCTCGCCAAACTAACTGTTTATTACATAAACACAGACCGACACCTTCTCCAATTCCTGTCTCACACAATTCTCAGCGAAATCCTTTTAATCAAAAATCCAAATTGTAATCGACTAACGGTGCACAGCACTTCGTCAAAATCTCAAATGACACTTTATTGCATAAAAAAACACAAAAAAAAAACAAAACAAACGTCTATGCCCGTTGTCATCACCCCTTTCCCAGTGAAAAGGATTACATTTTCGAACAAAAGACACCTTCGCATCGATTTAATGTCCAAGATCCTATCGCAGCACTCCCAAGTGCAGTGTTTAGTTTGTGTACACGAAAAAGATACACAAAAGCAGGTGCAACTTACTACTCTGCCCTAAACCCGGTACCGACCGAATGCACCTCACACAGATCCTGTGCTTTTGGTGCTTGTGTGTATGTACCTCTCACAATAACATTCCACCACACCACGCTGCATCCTTTTCATCATCCTTGTTTGTGGATAACCCGCTCCAACAACAAAACCTCAATCGATACACGCACATACACTGAATCTCAATTGTGACGACGACGACGACGACTCTGTATACAATTTCGGCAACGAGGACGATGGCGCAGGATGTACAAGTATGTATTCCAGGATATCCACACCATAACCGAATAAGGTCGTCCATAACCTGAGTGTGTATGAGTGGCTGCAATGCGCACACACCTGACCATTCCAATAGCACACACATCCTTGTGCACACTCACGCGCCCCCATTTCACCGTCGTCGTCGTCCTCGATTCCCCGCGCATACACATCTACGAGTAGTAGTGCGGCCTCCTTAGTTGGTATTCACAGTGCATCGCGTGTTTTGAATGTCCTGCTCCTCGGTATGAATTATTCAAAATTTTCCAGGAGTTGGGCGAAAATACACAGAACACAGAGGAGCATAGTTGGCATACAACAACAAAAAACGAAAAAAAAAAAAAAAAAGGAAAATCGTTCTCAATTCCGGCGGAAAGTGAAAGTCAAGGTTAATCCGTCTGGGGGAAGATTTAATAATTCGTGCAGTCTGCATTTGGGACACACAGTCCCAAGCCAGTCAAGTTGTGGCCTCCCACAACCGCCCAATTCTCGCCTGCCAGTACGTTTTGGCCCGGCGGCAACGGCATTCGCCAAACTTTCTTACTTTCGTGTATAACTAATTTTCCCGACACAATTGTTCGCAAATAGTATCTCTACTCCTGCGACTAGCCGGCCGGAGTAGTTACTGAAACAAGTCGTTCGGTTTTAGTAGGGCATTGGCATAAATCCGCACTACGGTCCACAGGAAATCGTTATCCCTTCGCTTCATTGTGCTTCGAGGTAATAAAAAGAAAACAGCAAGAACAGGCCAAGAGAAAATTCTTTGGTTACTTCTTTGTTATACAATGGGAGGAGTAATAAAAGTCGCCAAAGTATCTGGCCGTAAAATTATGAAACAGCGAGCCTTTGCGTAGACTTGTTGGTGGAAAAGTTTGTTCTTCTTTATCTTAATGGACGGCGGCGCACAGGGACATAACATAAGTAGACAATAAACAGTGAGACAAAAGAAAGAATTTGGCTTAAACAAACATTACAGCAAAACGGATTTAACAATGTTCTATGCGTCATGCGTCCCAACGTCCAAGCGTGTCTATCCAAAGCGAGACTCCTTAACGTGATGCGCTTAATGTAGGTGCCATTCAAAGGTGCCTTTGTTATTCTTATGTTCCACTACGTGCGGATCAGTCTGGGGCGACCTTTCGGACTACATCGGCGTCTGCCCTTTGGTTTCGTTCAAGCATAATTGGTCAATAAAATCTGCAACAGCGAGACACCAACCAAAAGATAAAATTTTCAATGCTGGACTGCCAACTACCGTCAGTACACTTAGACCAACAATAGGTCCGTTTCACCCATTTGACCCAAAAATCCGAGGGGAAATAGATATGGGGTAAAATTGCGTTTGCATTGGATCCACAGTTTTCCCCATTCTCGATCCAGATACACCTCACTTCCTTCGAAATGCTAAATATCTGGGAACTGAGAATCCCAAAGTCTAAGTCATCCGATTTGAGTTCTTTTGCTTCTAATCCCTTATTCAGTTCCGCCCATTTCACCCAAAAAACTGAGGGGGAGGAGATATGAGGCGAAATTGCATTTTCATTCGACCAAAGTTTTCCCCATTCTTGATCCAGATACACCCCACTTCCTTCCAAATGCTAAATATCTGGGAACTGAGAATCCCAAAGTCTAAGTCATCCGATTTGAGTTCTTTTGCTTCTAATCTCTTATTCAGTTCCGCCCATTTCACCCAAAAAACTGAGGGGGAGGGGATATGAGGCGAAATTGCATTTTCACTTGATCCAGAGTTTTCTCCATTCTTGATCCAGATACACCCCACTTCCTTCGAAATGCTAAAGATCTGGGAACTGAGTATCCCAAAGTCTAAGTTATCCGATTTGAGTTATTTTGCTTCTAATCTTTTATTCAGTTCCGCCATTTTAGCCCAAAAACCTAAGAAAGAGGAGATATGAGGCGAAATGGCATTTTCTCGCCCTTATTTTTTTATAGCTTCAATAACGCCCACTTTTTTAAGGCGTTTTCTATGATGTATTTGAATTTAATGAAATTTTTCATAAAACATCCACAAACGTTCGAAGATATTGATGGAGTTCAACAAAAAAAAATGTCCCTCTGTCAAGCGTAGTTTGAAATGGCTGTCTAGTAGGGAAGATTGGGAGTCTATCTTCGGCTGTTCAAAAAAGAATCCTGCATTCAAGGAAGATCTTCACAGTCGTACTACTTCTACTCAATGGATGTCTTCCTGAAGCCCACCCACTCTACGATACCAGAGATCACAGTTGATACTCGATCAGCGATCTTGCCAAAGTCCCGTACATTTGTACCTGTTGGGGGTCTTCAATTTGACCACCGTTTACCACCACTTTCTCCGATAACGGACATTTCTTTGAATCGCAATCAAAATTTCCTCCATCGATAGTATCGTACCCCGATTACGATCGCACAATCGATGATGCGGTTGCCGCTGTCACCAGTGATATTCGCCCGTCGACTCTGCGTGTAACTGTAAAAGTAAAATCTGAAGTATAAGTATAAAACAAAAATGTCATCCGTACACGTGCCGAATTTCTCCAAATCCGCCAGAGATACAATGGTATTCGCAAGATCCACACCACACTCAGCAAGGTCATGAAACTGTTATGCCGCATAGAAATTTTGATTAGTTCCTCAATAAAAGCAAAAAAAAAAAAAACTCAAAAACCGATCGTTGTCGTCGTCGTCGCTCGATAACACATAAAATATATCGATAATATATTCATCCACCACTCGTAATTAATTGGACAGATACATAGTAGTAAATAACGATACACGGAGCGAGAGCGAGAATTCCTCCTCGAGAACAGGTTGTTCTATGTTCTTTTTGGTCTTTTTTTCTGCTCGAATACTGATCTATACGTTCTGAGGAGGAGTAGCTCGATCGCCGATCTTCATCTTTAAAAAAAAAACGCTTTTTTTCTAATGCCGAGACCGCACGCCCATTGTGGCCGCAGTGCCTAATCCGTGCTCTACAGTGTGTGGCAAACGAACTTAATGCGTTCAAAGTACGATCTGAATTTATGTATGCAAATTGGCCCCCTCCCTAGGTCCTCCATTGTGAGTTTCATAATTTTTCCAGCTGCGGCCACACGCCGCCACTTCTGGCATCACTCGTCGAACAGATTGAATTCAAAATGCAAAACCGATTGTCTGTCAAAAATGAAAAAAAAAAAAGATGTCACCAACCAATGAGGAGGATACTACGAGCAGAGATTTGCAGCGGAATCTGTAGTTCCGATCGTATCGTCGCAATGCCAACATTTCCGGTTTACGGATTACCAGAAAGGAATGCCGCAGCCGGAGATGGGTTTTCGAGTTGAGAGCAGAACGCCTTTAGGTGCGGTGCGCTCGTTTTCCTTTTCGATGAATGAATTCATTAACCGTCAGATATATGCAAAAATGTCTTGAGATTTATTATTCGGCATTTAATGTGGGTGAATGGGTTCAGGCAGTGATTAATTTTGGGCAATTATGGAGATGGATGGGGCTCCGGCGATCGTACGCAGGTTCATTCATCGATCGGTCGGTGGTGATCTGCTTTATCTGCTTTGGGAATGCAGATACTTGTAAGCAAATTAGTTTTGTGTTTTCCGTTTTAAGGCGGAAGGTAAATAATTAGAATTTGTTTGGCTCAGTTGATCGTTTCAGTTATGGCAGCGATCGTCAGAGGTTGCTCAGGATGATGACTTTAATTTGAATTGATCGGTGTTTTTGTTTTTCAATGGAGAAGATGCCTTTAAATCCCGACTGATCTGATGTTCGCGTTTCGTAAGACTAAATGGATCTTCAGCTTAGCTATGGAAGTGATCTACAAAGGTCTTAGCCTTACGAACTCTAGAAAGCAGACGTAATTAGTTTGAAAAAATGAGAGAGTAACCTATATGTACTACAGAATTTCCCTTAATGCATCGTAGTGATCCCGCACTGCCAGAATCGTCTCTCTTCAGTGATGTGGATGATCGTTTTATTGCAGGATCCGAAGATCACCAGCAATGCAGACTATATTCACTGGATTTTCTAGTGCAGCATGCCCAGATGAAGCAGCAAAATATCGGCTCTGGTTAAGGCTTTCCTTAAAACTTACCTATTTGAGCTTCGGACTTCAGAATAAATCTTATTTTGTAAGGCTTCGATCGTTTAAGAAAAAAGTATGGTAAAGGCGAACCATTCTCACTCTACTAGGGCTTGAGCTATCCCTTCTCTAGAATATTGAGTTCGTCAGGGCCATCAGTCGAAGGAACTCCATTATGTAACGAAAAGTTCACTCAGAAAGGCGATAGATACAGTGCATAAATGTGTCAGTTTCTCCAGTTACTCCAGCTTTAGATTCTTTTTTCTAAGTATAATCCACGCAAGACTTGCAATCGAACTCAGAGAGTTCTTTGAAACGCGTGGTATTGATAAAATTTCTATTTTTAAACTGATTCCAGAGTTGACCAAGGGCTTAAGTGCAGTTTATCAGTATACTCCGATCATTCTACATGCACATGAAAGGTGGTTTTTTAGAGGCGAAGAGCTTTAAGTTGAAATAAAGCACAGAAAACTATTTTTATTATTTACAAAACTGGCTTTATTTGATAGATACTTTTATGACATTTTGTAATTTTGACCAAAATTATTCTTTTTACATGAAAACATAGACAACTTCATTGACCGTAACTTTTGTTACTTTTTGATGATTGCGCCATGTATGTTCCAACCGTGGCGGCTAATCTGCCCAATTTCGAAATTTTGCTATTAATGCCAAGAAGTGATCTGTCAAATAAGGCCAACTTTTTGGATATTAAGCATATTTTTCTGTATTTTATTTCTATTTAAAGTTCTTCGCCACTATAAAACCACCCTTTATGTCATTAGAACCCCATAGGTCTTGGTCTCTGTGAAGAATTTATGATGTTTAGACACTTTAAACAGAGAAAGGAGTACAAAATAGAAGGAAACTGGACTGTGAATGTCTAGAGCAGGGCAAATAACCCTTAGAATGATAGAGTCCCTGATTATAAGCACCAAGGGGACATGAGTACATATTTAGACTCTGCAAGTGGTTGATCACCATGCCATCACTCTTGAGCTCTCCGCAGCAAGATATTTCATAGTTCAGGCAGCCGACGAGAGCGTAGAGTGACGGCACAAAAGAAGGCAGCAGGTGTCATCGTCTCGCACTATGCCTGTAGCCCTGTGGGTATGTCGAATGCATGTTGTCCAAGTCTCATCCAGCAGCTAGTATGAGCCTTGATCGTTTCAAGAGACTGACAGATTGAGTAGATTTTCATTCAAAAAAAGCGTTTGCTTAGTGTAAAGAGAATATCTACACCGTGTAGGGAGTATCTATATTGTGTAGGGAGTATCTATACCGTGTAGGGAGTATCTATGACTTTTCCAAGACCCGGAGCATTTGCCCTTCTTTGGAATATGGTACTTAGGATTCCATGTGACTTAGCCCAAAGAAAAACACCGATTCTACTTGCTCTGGGCTTAGTTTTGACAATACTCCACCTGAGACCTCGGATTGCTGCTTCCACATTAGTTTGGGGAACTCTAGTGCGTTCCGCCTGACTCCAACGGTGTGTCACCACTTAGTGTTCAAAGTAATTGCTTGAAGTAGATGAATATGACTTTGACTTTTCTGCTTGTAGGTGCAGTTCAGATGCATAGCTACTGGTATATCTATGCATTTGCGACTTGCCACCCACTTAGTCTATGCACAGAGAGTCATAAAGAAATGATGTGTGATTCAGTCAATTCTGCAAACACAGATGTCGCAAACTATTGAATCACCTTTAGAATGCTAACACCCCGAGACTCACAGATCACAATTGAAAAATATTTGAACGACTAACCCTGCTACGATCTCAAATGTTCGACCAACCCAGGTACGTCAAAGGAAGGAAAAAAAACTTACAAACAACATAGTGTAGGCGTCTGCACAACTGCACAATGCAATCATGAGCCAACTCCTCAGTCTCTTCCACGGCGAAATGACTTAATGAAACATATCTCTGCAGAGACATCTGTAACCCTGAAATCACCACATGAGGTCATACCTCACGTCGTCGTCGTCGTTGTCGTTGTCGTCGTCGCTGTAGTCTCTCTAGTAGACGCATAGGTAGAGGCATAAATGGAACGCACCAAGAACGCGCAGAATCTCGACATCCTCGCGCAACTCGCAATGGCAAGGCGCGCAACAACGCAGCCAGCCAAATTGAGATGCCATGTAGGTGTTAATGCGTTATAAGTTATGTAAGGACCCTCGCCCCAAAAAGGAGCGGTTTCAATAATCTCTTCCCGTCGACGACGTTGACTCCATCATCGTCATCGTCGTCGTCATCGTCGTCGTCGTCTCACTGGAGGCCCATAATTTACACCAGACGAAAGCAGGCTGACAAAGCCCGCAATTTCAACCATTGAACGAAGTAATTGTTAAGTAATGTAAACCGATGTGTGTAATTACACCCCAAGTGTGTCATTAGCCACATCGGCTCACGGTGACTAAGAACGTGAGTGGCTTCGCTCTCTTCTGTTGGATTGGGTTCTAGACGGTCCCGCCGCAACTGGGAGTAAGAGAGTGTGGCTCGTACTGTGGTCGTGGAATGCTAGCGCGAATCGCCCTGGCCAGCGTATGATTTCCATTTAATTCCACTCCTAAGCGCAGCACACAACCGTTTGTTGTACAATTACACCGTTTAATTAACTCAACAAGACCTGCAAGTTGCAATTATTTCAATTAGATTTGCCGCACACATAACAAAACAGCAACGTGGACCGAAATTAGCGATTGCATTTGCAGGCCATTAGGCGAACGATGATCGGCCGTCGTCGGACGCATAGCTGCATGGAACCGCAGCAGTGAACGGCAGATCGCCTCGAGACAGTGTGGACTTTGTCCAATGAAAGGGGACTCAGTCTTACGAAAAACATCTTTCACTTAGCATGGCAGGGTGGCCATCCGTATGAGATTCACGCATGTAACGCAGAGTGGGGCTACACTGCTGTCTAAAGCTGTCGTCAAAGCTGCGTCCTTCTGGTGGATGGTGTTGCTTCTTTGTGCGTCGAATGTTCAGACTACAACTTCCTTATGGTAACTCAAGGCATATCCGGGGGACACACTATGCAAGTGCTTACCTTTGAACAGACGGATGCAGAACTGTGAATGGACATTAGATCGAGTTGCACTTGAAACCGTCTGAAGTGGCAATATCGTTCACTGAGCTGAGGTCTCCTTTTGAATCCAGACTCCAGGAAGTCCACTGAATCAGACGGAATACTACCCATACCAGCCATACATTCTTCCTAATCTTCGAAGGAAGGCAGTGATTCTGCTAGAATTACTAGAAATATACACTGATAGGTCTAGGACATGCAAGGTCGTAGGAACTGAACTGTTTCCAGACTCTTCTTCCAGACTTTTGCAAAGTATTCCAAGTAAAGGTTCTGTGTATTCGTGAAACCACTGACTTGCTGTGGATTAGATCGAGTACGGACATCGGCATTCACAGGGACAGACAAGCAACTATCAAACCACTAGACTCACCAAGAGTACGATCTAAACCTTGCAAAGCTATGTCGTGCATCTCTCTGTGCTGCACTGGGTTCCTGACTACTCGGACTTCCAAGGAAATTATGACTCTTCGGGTCGGAGCTTTGGTGTCCATTGTCGGTCTATGTCCTAACCACACAGCTCGTAGAGTTCGCTGTTCTCCTCCTCTTTAAACCGTCAACGCAAATGGTATGGAAAATCGTTCGAAGAATTTCGTGCTCAAAACACCCCTGGATATCTTCGTCTCCTTTTGTTAACGTCCATGCGTCTTCGCTTTAAAGCAGGACTGGAATGGAGTGGGTCATGCTGAGAAATCTACTTGGAGTTTCTCGACAAGGTCTCACTACTCAATGCCTTCTCAGTCCAAAGAGTAACACCGATTGGCAAGAGTGATCCTTCGTTTGATCTCTGAAGTCATCTGGTTGTCAGAGTCTATTGCGCGGCCCTGGTAAACAAACTCCCTAACTACCTCCAAGCTGTCGATTGTGACGTTCTGTCCTATTCGTCGATTTTGAGTGTCGCTTGTTGTTGGCAGGAGGATATACTTGGTTTTGCCATCATTCACAGCTAAACCCATTTTGGCCGCTACTGCTTTATTACTTGCAAACGCACCAGTGACAACTCGCTGTGTCCCGCCAATGATGTCAATGTCATCAGCGTATGCAAGCAATAGCACAGACTTCTGGAAAATTGTGCCTCTGGTGTTGGCTTGTGAACATGAGGTCAGGGATTCAAAAACTGTCCGATGTGACTTATGCTCCTTCAACTTCCTCTCAAACTGAGCTGACTTTACCTTCGCTTCGAGGACATCCAGTATCTGCACCACTTTAGCTCACAGGATCAGTATTGTACACCACGTGGGACTGTTTAGAGCTACATACGCCCATCCCGAGGTAAGTAAATTCCCTCAACTATTCGCTGCGATAGCAAAATTTAGTCCTAGACTCTGAACAGATGCAGGGACTGGATGTGGGACTTCTTTCTGGCAGCTTTGGGATCAAGTACGACAATAGGTTCCACATTAGCTTTACTCTGAGTTCATTCTCCAAAATTCGCCATAAATCCACAAATTAACTGCAAAACCAAACCCGAACGACTGTGTGGCTGCAAAATGTGAGAAGAGCTTCCAACACAACAACAAAACTTGTTAGTCAAATGTTTGTCACTGGAAATGGCATAGACTAAGCCCTAGAGGCGACACAACAACAACAGCAAACAAAGCATTGGTTTTTTTTTTTTTTTTGTTTTTTATTTTTAAGGTGTTCCTGGACCAGTTCTGTTGGGATGCTGATGATGATGATGGCTCCAATGGTACACGATGGCAGAGAGATGATGCTGTGCCGTGTCTATGTGCTGTATCCGTCGCCACTAATGATAGTAATTTATGTGGGGTGTGTGTGTCACCTGTAACAAAATCCCAATCGATTATATTATGTAGGCAGGCCAAGGCATTTCGAAAGCTCTCTTCGGCTTCGAGCTGAAGTCACACAGGTAACACAGGTAACACAGGTCAGAGCAACAGTCGACAAACTCTTTAACTAATCAAGATCGGGGGGCTATCCATGGAGTGGTGTCATAAAACGCTTAGGATTGCATGTGGGCCGAGATCAAATTTATTGGGTCTTCATTAGGTATCTTCGTTTTTTTTTTTCTATCTTTTCTGTTTGTCTCTTTGGCTGGTGTGTCTCCGGCGTGGCATCAAGCTCGGCTTCTAGTTAAAGTTACTTCGGGCGCAGAGAGCAGAGCAGTGGTCAGCGGCGGAGTTAATGTTGTTGTCTCGCAATCCCAATCAATTTAAGAATTTGAGTTTCGAAAAGAAACCACTTTTTTTTTTTTGATTGTTTTTTGGGATTTTTTTGGTTTTTTTGGTTTCCAAAGATTTAGATTTCCATTTCCATTTCCACCTGTGTGATCATGTGATGATGATGATGATGGGTTTCGCGTTGTTCGATGGCTTATGGGGACGGACGCACCTTGTTTTTTTTTTTTTTTTGTCTATTACGGGGGAAGGGGAGGGGAGATGATGCCAAGTTTATGGGTTTTCGAATGGGAAAACAGTTATATGAAAGTGACAACGGGACTTGGTAGGGTAAGCTGGCTGCGTCTTGTACTGGTCACCTGGCTGGCTGGCTGGCTGGCTGGCCGATGTGCTTCTTTTGTCAGGCAAATTAAGTTGCAGGTCGAACGGTGGATGAGTTTCACTCGGTTTGATGGTCAAACGGGAACATAGCACTGCGCGGTTAGATAAAGTAAATTTTATTTATGTGACAATTTGGTTTCTTTCTTGGGTTTTCTGCTTTGTGGTCATTTTCTCTTTGTACTGCTCTTCGGTGGGGATTATGCAATGAAGAGGAGCTGGCAGGTGACACGCTCAGTCCGAGTGGTGGTTGTGCAAATGTTCACGTACGCCTACATCCTGTTGGGAGACACCCAAGCCGACCACCAGCGAGTGGACTAAAATTCACACGGGCTTGGGGCAGCCCACCAGGGTGGTGCTTAGCCCACGAGGCATTGTTCTGTAATCCGGGCGAATTCTTAAGCTGTTTGATGTGACGGCAGTGCCGACGAAGAGAAGCGAGTCCAATCGCTGGGAATTGTCTAGGAAATGCTAATAAGCCGGGGCCAGGCAGAATCTTCTCAGGGAATAACGAGCTTGTGACAGATGTAGGTATCTATCTGTTCCCATGAACCGGCGGAGCAATCGGACAAAGGAATGACACTATGTAGGGGCGTTTCGAAGTGGGTATCGCAGGAAAAGGGGTTAACCGGTAAGTAAGGCATACACAAAGTAGTATCTTTGAAACTGGTGCCTGATCACAATTCCACTACCTCTACTCGAGTGACTAGTAAAAAGGGCTGCTCTGGCTATGTATCCCACTGTTTTTCATCACATGACTTACTATATTCTTCAGGTTGTAACCTAGACGAAATTCTGCCCAGTATGCCTGAATTTCCACTCATAAGCGAAAGTGGCCTTCATTCAACCAAAACTGGTCCTGTGACCCATACAGTCTTAGTACTTCCAATCCTCATCTATGGCTCTATAGTATGGTAATAGGTCCTTAAAAAGCCTACAACATAGCTAAACTGAAGAAGGTATAAAGGGCTACAGGGGTCCAGCGGTTAACCCCATCGTTCTTACTATCGACCGATAGACGCTCAGCCTTCCTTGCAGAACTATTTCATACACTGCGCGGAGCAATTAAGACAAAGATCTCCTCAATCTTTCCTAGAAAAGACAAACTTTAATGGTCTAAGTTGACGAACTGCGTCATATCCAGGAAGATGTAGTCTGGGAGTGAATGATTATGGTTTCCCGCTGGATTGATCATTGACTCGTATTTTTTGAGATGACAGTGGCAACACAGTCACAGTCAATGGAGATACCTACTGAAAATGTGATGACTTGGACCAGATGTGGTTTCAACAAATTGGTGCCACATGCCACATGGATTAGTCAATTGGCCGCCTTGCTCTTGATTTGACTTTCTGCTTAGGGATTACTTCAAGTCCATGATGTACCCCAATCAGCCACAGAGTTTAGATGACAACCGGTAATGGTGGTTTGGAGATTTAGATGATCGCCGGCTTATCTCCCGATTTATACGAAGAATCATGGAAAATTCAAAACAGCTTTACAATTCTTAGACAACAAAGGTACCAATTACCTCTTCATAGCGCATTCTGATCTAATAAACCGTCAACAAGATCACTGAGGTCTTGACTACAGCGGGTGTTAGCCAAAAGTTACGCACTGATCAGGAATCTCTAAGGACTAATGGGACTCATGACCTTAGGTACACGAACCAATATCTCAATCCTTCTCCCTCCAAGGATACACTTCCACTGAACGAGCAAGATTTCAGTAGATGCCTGGCTAGGTCCTGTCGTAAAGTGGCTTGATTAAGTGGGTCTTAAGAACAACATTCCTCCACTGAATGACCTGGACTGGTGGACGAGCTGGATTGACTGATTTTCATCTCCCGATTCCCCTTATTCAATCGATCTCTGTCTCCATAGACACTCCCTCTATCTAACTCCTGTCAGCTTCTGTTGGAACATACGGGTGTGTATTTCTACTGGAAATATGGTTGACGAGGAGACTCGTCTAATATTTCAGAGCATGATCCGATCTCGGTTAAGGAACTATCCTTAGAGGTCTATTGATACCCCTTCCTATGTCTCGGAAGCTTGATGGTCAGTAGCTAATTTCAATGCCCCGCAGCGACGAGCTGCTAAGCAAACTAACATACCCATCCAGTGTTTACCTGATCCACTCCAAACAGGATCTGCATCCCGTCCAATGGCAACTTGTAAATCACGTAACCTCTCATCAGAATTACTGCAGTTATCCTCACCTCGGCCACTTACTCAAATTGCGAGGCAAATACCCGTCATCGTCATCGCATCCGTCTTTATAGCCGCCCCTGGCCGAATCCGTTTTATTGTGTTTGTTGCCTCATTCGAGTACAAAAACAACTTCTCCCAGGCGTCAGCATCAGCGTCAGCGTCAAAACAAATAGCCTGCGACTTTAGCGACGATATCCCTTTCGGTGGTCAATCAGCTGTGTCCTGAGTGAGAGGAGGAACCTTCAATCGGATTGTGCCCGTCAAGGTTGGACGGAAGATGATACGCGGATCAGCTCATTCAATTGCGCCGCATGATCGTAAAACTTAATACAATCCCCGGCCTCAGAGTGTAACTTTATTCCCAAAGCGAGGGGCACACACATCAGAGAACCGGGAACCGAGAACCGAGCACAGCAGGAACCATTTTGAAGTGTGATCCCATTAGTTTGTCATTCAGTTGTGTGTCGAAGTCGTTGCTGTTGCTGTGGCTTCTCGTTGTCGTCGTTCTCTCCTGTCTTCGTCGGACTGAGCCTGGCCAATGTGCTAACCTAAAGGTGATTAAGACTTAAGTATCATTTAGCTGACATCTTTATACGCGGCTCTTGTCCACTATAGTTGGGTTAATTTCGTTCTTCTCTCTCTCGCTCTCTCTGGCTCGCCTCCCACCGCCTTCCAATTCGGGTGGAGGGCTTGATTACCCCATCCGTGCAAGGTAAATAGCTGCTGGGGGACCGACAAGAGGAATCCATCGGAACACATTATTCGTTCATTTCGTCCATCGTCATCGTCATCGTCGTCGTCGTCGTCGTGCAGGTGAAGTGCTAACCGAGCATTGCAATCAAATTACCATCTTACGCTCTCCGAAGGCGGACTGAAGCGGCTCCTCCACTTGACATTTATTTGTGTGTATGTGCATTATTCTAGATTCCATGGCTCATAAAATGTAAGATGTATCGTGTCGTGGACTCATTATGTGTGGTGTCTCTCTCCCCGGTTAGATAGACGACCAAGACGACCACGACCACGACGACGACGATCATGGTGATGATCATGATGATGATGACGACGACGCACAGAGCCCAGAGCGACGAGAAACGCGCTAAGATCGACCTTCATGTGAAGGGTTTTTCTTTTATTTTCATCTTCTCGCGCGCGTTGGTTGTGTCGTCTGGCGAGTTAATTGTTCTAATCTTGGGAGGGCCAGGCCAACTGATCGAGGAGATCTTTCTCTTGTCTGTTGCTTGTCTCTTCCTTCTACCTTTTGAGGGCAAATTCCTATTTTTAATGGAAAAGCTGTGCGCCTCTGAAGACAAACAAAAATGGGGGAACACACATATGTACATGGTCTTCGAAAAGGCGGAACGGAATTCGCACAACGCGTCAACTATCGCCGAGCTTCGGGTTTAGAAATTCATCTTCGGTGATCGTAAATCAATCGAAGTTAATGAAACTCAACTTTGCGCATATAATAGGCCATTCGTTGGCCATAAAATGTGGTTTAACGTGCAAAGAACGCTGCGCTGGAGGATCCATGGTAGGTGAGTAGTTTTGAGATTTATGGTCGAAATTATTTGAGGTGGAGGAGCATGTCCCGCGCCCGATATAGGAGCATGGAGTGGAACTTGATTAAGGCATAAACTATTTCATTACCCCGAATGGATCGTAATACAGTTTATGGCTAGAAGTGGAGGAAACCAGAGCAAAGTGGTCCAATATTTGCTACTAGCGTTGGGAGTTATTAAACGAGAAGGGAGTTTCAGAGTTACTGATGGCTGGTGGCTGGATTGAGTTCGAAGACCCAGAAGGATGAAGGAAGATCAAGGGGATTTAAGCAAATACTGAAAACTGAAAATGGCAGTTCGATGTCCTTGAAAAACAGCAAAGCACTTAGCCTGGACTGGCCTATAGATAGCTAAAGAGGAACGTGGATCCAGTTTCTAGGACCTCAGCACTGATTTCCGGCTCATTGGTAGTCTCATCACAGTTCGTAGAGAGTACACCCAAATATAAGATATTATAGTCTGGATCCAGGACAGCACTGCAAGGAAGTTGTTGATAAGGTTTCACGGAGTCTAATATTTGAGGCATTCCAGATCGTTGCTGTAACAGGACTCTAAAGTACCAGACCCAACTGTTTCTCGTAACTTTGTTCATTTCATTAGTTCACTGCATGTTTTCCTTTCTCTAAGAAGCATGGAAGTGGGGAAACACAGTTGGGGTCACCTGTACTGTCCAAGCACAGCATACATTGCCTGCTTTCAATCGTTCTTTCCATCTAAGACAGAGTAACTCCACCTACCTTTCCTTTAGCCATGCCAAGAGTCTTGTTTTCTTCCCTGCTATGGCTTGGGATAGTTCAGAATACACTGTTTGTACAAGTTCGATACGCTGCCGTGATAGCTGGTAATCTTTATGAGCTGACCCTTGCAATCCTTGGGAGGATTGTTGCAGTGCAAAGGATATTGGGCATAATACTCACCAATGGATCTTACTTACTCACAGCCTTACCATTTCTGGTGCTAGTTGCTGAGAATATCATACCAATCAGGAGGCTCGGATATTTGAGGACAACATTGTGTGTTCTTCTAGTGTAAGGATAGTCGAGGACAGTCATTGCTTTCAGCTGTAGATCTGCTTAACAATACCGACAATGGCGATATCGTAAGACGTTGTCATATGTAGGTTGCGATTTAAAGCAGTGGCCTTAGCACGAAACCTTGTGGTATGCCGCCTCTGATGATTTTTGAGAGTTGCGCGTGTTACTTCGGGTATGCTGCAGGTGCCATGTCATAGGATCTTCGCGCGCCATACAATGTAGCATTTTTTATGACTGAAAGGGTGAAACGTTCAGGTATACATAGGTACAGATGTACCAAGGCAAAGTTTTCTAAGAAGCAACCTGAATAGATGTCAGAACGTCATTTCATGGCCCTTTTCTCGCACATGTTTTGGTTGAAAAATTTTCTGTTTCCTACTTCCATTTCGAGGCTGCAGCTAAGCTTGTTTGCGCCTCGAAAACACAGAAACAGAATATCTGGCTCGAGATGTGCGATTTGAAGATATAACAAAATTGTGGGTATCTGGAATTGTGGGCTATACACTACCCTTTTACTCACACATTTTTTGGTTGAAAAATTTTCTGTTTCCTACTTCCATTTCGAGGCTGCAGCTAAGCTTGTTTGCGCCTCGAAAACACAGAAACAGAATATCTGGCTCGAGATGTGCGATTTGAAGATATAACAAGATTGTGGGTATCTGGAATTGTGGGCTATACACTACCCTTTTTCTCACACATTTTTTGGTTGAAAAATTTTCTGTTTCCTACTTCCATTTCGAGGCTGCAGCTAAGCTTGGTTGCGCCTCGAAAACACAGAAACAGAATATCTGGCTCGAGATGTGCGATTTGAAGATATAACAAGATTGTGGGTATCTGGAATTGTGGGTATACACTACCCTTTTTCTCACACATTTTTTGGTTGAAAAATTTTCTGTTTCCTACTTCCATTTCGAGGCTGCAGCTAAGCTTGTTTGCGCCTCGAAAACACAGAAACAGAATATCTGGCTCGAGATGTGCGATTTGAAGATATAACAAGATTGTGGGTATCTAGAATTGTGGGCTATACACTACCCTGTTTCTCATACATTTTTTGGTCGAAAAAATTTCTGTTTCCTACTTCCATTTCGAGGCTGCAGCTAAGCTAGTTTGCGCCTCGAAAAGACAGAAACAGAATATCTGGCTCGAGATGTGCGATTTGAAGATATAACAAGATTGTGGGTATCTGGAATTGTGGGCTATACACTACCCTCTTTCTCACACATTTTTTGGTTGAAAAATTTTCTGTTTCCTACTCCCATTTCGAGGTTGCAGCCAAGCTAGTTTGTGCCTCGAAAACACAGAAACAGAATATCTGGCTCGAGGTGTGCGAGTAGAATTTATGGCAAGATTGTGGGTATCTAGAATTGTGGGCTATACACTACCCTTTTTCTCACACATTTTTTGGTTGAAAAATTTTCTGTTTCCTACTTCCATTTCGAGGCTGCAGCTAAGCTTGTTTGCGCCTCGAAAACACAGAAACAGAATATCTGGCTCGAGATGTGCGATTTGAAGATATAACAAGATTGTGGGTATCTAGAATTGTGGGCTATACACTACCCTCTTTCTCACACATTTTTTGGTTGAAAAATTTTCTGTTTCCTACTCCCATTTCGAGGTTGCAGCCAAGCTAGTTTGTGCCTCGAAAACACAGAAACAGAATATCTGGCTCGAGGTGTGCGAGTAGAATTTATGGCAAGATTGTGGGTATCTAGAATTGTGGGCTATACACTACCCTTTTTCTCACACATTTTTTGGTTGAAAAATTTTCTGTTTCCTACTTCCATTTCGAGGCTGCAGCTAAGCTTGTTTGCGCCTCGAAAACACAGAAACAGAATATCTGGCTCGAGATGTGCGATTTGAAGATATAACAAGATTGTGGGTATCTAGAATTGTGGGCTATACACTACCCTCTTTCTCACACATTTTTTGGTTGAAAAATTTTCTGTTTCCTACTCCCATTTCGAGGTTGCAGCCAAGCTAGTTTGTGCCTCGAAAACACAGAAACAGAATATCTGGCTCGAGGTGTGCGAGTAGAATTTATGGCAAGATTGTGGGTATCTAGAATTGTGGGCTATACACTACCCTTTTTCTCACACATTTTTTGGTTGAAAAATTTTCTGTTTCCTACTCCCATTTCGAGGTTGCAGCCAAGCTAGTTTGTGCCTCGAAAACACAGAAACAGAATATCTGGCTTGAGATGTGCGATTTGAAGATATAACAAGATTGTGGGTATCTGGAATTGTGGGCTATACACTACCCTCTTTCTCACACATTTTTTGGTTGCAAAATTTTCTGTTTCCTACTTCCATTTCGAGGCTGCAGCTAAGCTTGTTTGCGCCTCGAAAACACAGAAACAGAATATCTGGCTCGAGATGTGCGATTTGAAGATATAACAAGATTGTGGGTATCTGGAATTGTGGGCTATACACTACCCTTTTTCACACACATTTTTTGGTTGAAAAATTTTCTGTTTCCTACTCCCATTTCGAGGCTGCAGCCAAGCTAGTTTGTGCCTCGAAAACACAGAAACAGAATATCTGGCTCGAGATGTGCGATTTGAAGATATAACAAGATTGTGGGTATCTGGAATTGTGGGCTATACACTACCCTCTTTCTCACACATTTTTTGGTTGAAAAATTTTCTGTTTCCTACTCCCATTTCGAGGTTGCAGCCAAGCTAGTTTGTGCCTCGAAAACACAGAAACAGAATATCTGGCTCGAGATGTGCGATTTGAAGATATAACAAGATTGTGGGTATCTGGAATTGTGGGCTATACACTACCTTCTTTCTCACACATTTTTTGGTTGAAAAATTTTCTGTTTCCTACTTCCATTTCGAGGCTGCAGCTAAGCTAGTTTGCGCCTCGAAAACACAGAAACAGAATATCTGGCTCGAGATGTGCGATTTGAAGATATAACAAGATTGTGGGTATCTGGAATTGTGGGCTATACACTACCCTTTTTCTCACACATTTTTTGGTTGAAAAATTTTCTGTTTCCTACTTCCATTTCGAGGCTGCAGCTAAGCTTGTTTGCGCCTCGAAAACACAGAAACAGAATATCTGGCTCGAGATTTGCGATTTGAAAATATAACAAGATTGTGGGTATCTGGAATTGTGGGCTATACACTACCCTTTTTCTCACACATTTTTTGGTTGAAAAATTTTCTGTTTCCTACTTCCATTTCGAGGCTGCAGCTAAGCTAGTTTGCGCCTCGAAAACACAGAAACAGAATATCTGGCTCGAGATGTGCGATTTGAAGATATAACAAGATTGTGGGTATCTGGAATTGTGGGCTATACACTACCCTTTTTCTCACACATTTTTTGGTTGAAAAATTTTCTGTTTCCTACTTCCATTTCGAGGCTGCAGCTAAGCTTGTTTGCGCCTCGAAAACACAGAAACAGAATATCTGGCTCGAGATTTGCGATTTGAAAATATAACAAGATTGTGGGTATCTGGAATTGTGGGCTATACACTACCCTTTTTCTCACACATTTTTTGGTTGAAAAATTTTCTGTTTCCTACTCCCATTTCAAGGTTGCAGCCAAGCTAGTTTGTGCCTCGAAAACACAGAAACAGAATATCTGGCTCGAGATGTGCGATTTGAAGATATAACAAGATTGTGGGTATCTGGAATTGTGGGCTATACACTACCCTTTTTCTCACACATTTTTTGGTTGAAAAATTTTCTGTTTCCTACTTCCATTTCGAGGCTGCAGCTAAGCTTGTTTGCGCCTCGAAAACACAGAAACAGAATATCTGGCTCGAGATGTGCGATTTGAAGATATAACAAGATTGTGGGTATCTGGAATTGTGGGCTATACACTACCCTTTTTCACACACATTTTTTGGTTGAAAAATTTTCTGTTTCCTACTCCCATTTCGAGGCTGCAGCCAAGCTAGTTTGTGCCTCGAAAACACAGAAACAGAATATCTGGCTCGAGATGTGCGATTTGAAGATATAACAAGATTGTGGGTATCTGGAATTGTGGGCTATACACTACCCTTTTTCTCACACATTTTTTGGTTGAAAAATTTTCTGTTTCCTACTTCCATTTCGAGGCTGCAGCTAAGCTTGTTTGCGCCTCGAAAACACAGAAACAGAATATCTGGCTCGAGATTTGCGATTTGAAAATATAACAAGATTGTGGGTATCTGGAATTGTGGGCTATACACTACCCTTTTTCTCACACATTTTTTGGTTGAAAAATTTTCTGTTTCCTACTCCCATTTCAAGGTTGCAGCCAAGCTAGTTTGTGCCTCGAAAACACAGAAACAGAATATCTGGCTCGAGATGTGCGATTTGAAGATATAACAAGATTGTGGGTATCTAGAATTGTGGGCTATACACTACCCTCTTTCTCACACATTTTTTGGTTGAAAAATTTTCTGTTTCCTACTCCCATTTCGAGGTTGCAGCCATGCTAGTTTGTGCCTCGAAAACACAGAAACAGAATATCTGGCTCGAGATGTGCGATTTGAAGATATAACAAGATTGTGGGTATCTGGAATTGTGGGCTATACACTACCCTCTTTCTCACACATTTTTTGGTTGAAAAATTTTCTGTTTCCTACTCCCATTTCGAGGTTGCAGCCAAGCTAGTTTGTGCCTCGAAAACACAGAAACAGAATATCTGGCTCGAGATGTGCGATTTGAAGATATAACAAGATTGTGGGTATCTAGAATTGTGGGCTATACACTACCCTTTTTCTCACACATTTTTTGGTTGAAAAATTTTCTGTTTCCTACTTCCATTTCGAGGCTGCAGCTAAGCTAGTTTGCGCCTCGAAAACACAGAAACAGAATATCTGGCTCAAGATGTGCGATTTGAAGATATAACAAGATTGTGGGTATCTGGAATTGTGGGCTATACACTACCCTTTTTCTCACACATTTTTGGTTGAAAAATTTTCTGTTTCCTACTTCCATTTCGAGGCTGCAGCTAAGCTAGTTTGCGCCTCGAAAACACAGAAACAGAATATCTGGCTCAAGATGTGCGATTTGAAGATATAACAAGATTGTGGGTATCTGGAATTGTGGGCTATACACTACCCTTTTTCTCACACATTTTTTGGTTGAAAAATTTTCTGTTTCCTACTTCCATTTCGAGGCTGCAGCTAAGCTAGTTTGCGCCTCGAAAACACAGAAACAGAATATCTGGCTCAAGATGTGCGATTTGAAGATATAACAAGATTGTGGGTATCTGGAATTGTGGGCTATACACTACCCTTTTCTCACACATTTTTGGTTGAAAAATTTTCTGTTTCCTACTTCCATTTCGAGGCTGCAGCTAAGCTAGTTTGCGCCTCGAATATACAGAAACAGAATATCTGGCTCGAGATGTGCGATTTGAAGATATAACAAGATTTTGGGTATCTGGAATTGTGGGCTATACACTACCCTTTTCCTCACACATTTTTTGGTTGAAAAATTTTCTGTTTCCTACTTCCATTTCGAGGCTGCAGCTAAGCTAGTTTGCGCCTCGAAAACACAGAAACAGAATATCTGGCTCAAGATGTGCGATTTGAAGATATAACAAGATTGTGGGTATCTGGAATTGTGGGCTATACACTACCCTTTTTCTCACACATTTTTGGTTGAAAAATTTTCTGTTTCCTACTTCCATTTCGAGGCTGCAGCTAAGCTAGTTTGCGCCTCGAAAACACAGAAACAGAATATCTGGCTCAAGATGTGCGATTTGAAGATATAACAAGATTGTGGGTATCTGGAATTGTGGGCTATACACTACCCTTTTTCTCACACATTTTTGGTTGAAAATTTTCCTGTTTCCTACTTCCATTTCGAGGCTGCAGCTAAGCTAGTTTGCGCCTCGAAAACACAGAAACAGAATATCTGGCTCGAGATGTGCGATTTGAAGATATAACAAGATTGTGGGTATCTGGAATTGTGGGCTATACACTACCCTTTTTCTCACACATTTTTTGGTTGAAAAATTTTCTGTCTCCTACTTCCAATTCGAGGCTGCAGCTAAGCTAGTTTGCGCCTCGAATATACAGAAACAGAATATCTGGCTCGAGATGTGCGATTTGAAGATATAACAAGATTGTGGGTATCTAGAATTGTGGGCTATACACTACCCTTTTTCTCACACATTTTTGGTTGAAAAATTTTCTGTTTCCTACTTCCATTTCGAGGCTGCAGCTAAGCTAGTTTGCGCCTCGAAAACACAGAAACAGAATATCTGGCTCAAGATGTGCGATTTGAAGATATAACAAGATTGTGGGTATCTGGAATTGTGGGCTATACACTACCCTTTTTCTCACACATTTTTTGGTTGAAAAATTTTCTGTTTCCTACTTCCATTTCGAGGCTGCAGCTAAGCTTGTTTGCGCTTCGAAAACACAGAAACAGAATATCTGGCTCGAGATTTGCGATTTGAAAATATAACAAGATTGTGGGTATCTGGAATTGTGGGCTATACACTACCCTTTTTCTCACACATTTTTTGGTTGAAAAATTTTCTGTCTCCTACTTCCAATTCGAGGCTGCAACTAAGCTAGTTTGCGCCTCGAATATACAGAAACAGAATATCTGGCTCGAGATGTGCGATTTGAAGATATAACAAGATTGTGGGTATCTGGAATTGTGGGCTATACACTACCCTTTTTCTCACACATTTTTTGGTTGAAAAATTTTCTGTTTCCTACTTCCATTTCGAGGCTGCAGCTAAGCTTGTTTGCGCCTCGAAAACACAGAAACAGAATATCTGGCTCGAGATGTGCGATTTGAAGATATAACAAGATTGTGGGTATCTGGAATTGTGGGCTATACACTACCCTTTCTCTCACACATTTTTTGGTTGAAAAATTTTCTGTTTCCTACTTCCATTTCGAGGCTGCAGCTAAGCTTGTTTGCGCCTCGAAAACACAGAAACAGAATATCTGGCTCGAGATTTGCGATTTGAAAATATAACAAGATTGTGGGTATCTGGAATTGTGGGCTATACACTACCCTTTTTCTCACACATTTTTTGGTTGAAAAATTTTCTGTTTCCTACTCCCATTTCAAGGTTGCAGCCAAGCTAGTTTGTGCCTCGAAAACACAGAAACAGAATATCTGGCTCGAGATGTGCGATTTGAAGATATAACAAGATTGTGGGTATCTAGAATTGTGGGCTATACACTACCCTCTTTCTCACACATTTTTTGGTTGAAAAATTTTCTGTTTCCTACTCCCATTTCGAGGTTGCAGCCATGCTAGTTTGTGCCTCGAAAACACAGAAACAGAATATCTGGCTCGAGATGTGCGATTTGAAGATATAACAAGATTGTGGGTATCTGAAATTGTGGGCTATACACTACCCTCTTTCTCACACATTTTTTGGTTGAAACATTTTCTGTTTCCTACTCCCATTTCGAGGTTGCAGCCAAGCTAGTTTGTGCCTCGAAAACACAGAAACAGAATATCTGGCTCGAGATGTGCGATTTGAAGATATAACAAGATTGTGGGTATCTAGAATTGTGGGCTATACACTACCCTTTTTCTCACACATTTTTTGGTTGAAAAATTTTCTGTTTCCTACTTCCATTTCGAGGCTGCAGCTAAGCTAGTTTGCGCCTCGAAAACACAGAAACAGAATATCTGGCTCAAGATGTGCGATTTGAAGATATAACAAGATTGTGGGTATCTGGAATTGTGGGCTATACACTACCCTTTTTCTCACACATTTTTGGTTGAAAAATTTTCTGTTTCCTACTTCCATTTCGAGGCTGCAGCTAAGCTAGTTTGCGCCTCGAAAACACAGAAACAGAATATCTGGCTCAAGATGTGCGATTTGAAGATATAACAAGATTGTGGGTATCTGGAATTGTGGGCTATACACTACCCTTTTTCTCACACATTTTTGGTTGAAAAATTTCCTGTTTCCTACTTCCATTTCGAGGCTGCAGCTAAGCTAGTTTGCGCCTCGAAAACACAGAAACAGAATATCTGGCTCGAGATGTGCGATTTGAAGATATAACAAGATTGTGGGTATCTGGAATTGTGGGCTATACACTACACTTTTTCTCACACATTTTTTGGTTGAAAAATTTTCTGTTTCCTACTTCCATTTCGAGGCTGCAGCTAAGCTTGTTTGCGCTTCGAAAACACAGAAACAGAATATCTGGCTCGAGATTTGCGATTTGAAAATATAACAAGATTGTGGGTATCTGGAATTGTGGGCTATACACTACCGTTTTTCTCACACATTTTTTGGTTGAAAAATTTTCTGTCTCCTACTTCCAATTCGAGGCTGCAGCTAAGCTAGTTTGCGCCTCGAATATACAGAAACAGAATATCTGGCTCGAGATGTGCGATTTGAAGATATAACAAGATTGTGGGTATCTAGAATTGTGGGCTATACACTACCCTTTTTCTCACACATTTTTTGGTTGAAAAATTTTCTGTTTCCTACTTCCATTTCGAGGCTGCAGCTAAGCTTGTTTGCGCCTCGAAAACACAGAAACAGAATATCTGGCTCAAGATGTGCGATTTGAAGATATAACAAGATTGTGGGTATCTGGAATTGTGGGCTATACACTACCCTTTTTCTCACACATTTTTGGTTGAAAAATTTCCTGTTTCCTACTTCTATTTCGAGGCTGCAGCTAAGCTAGTTTGCGCCTCGAAAACACAGAAACAGAATATCTGGCTCGAGATGTGCGATTTGAAGATATAACAAGATTTTGGGTATCTGGAATTGTGGGCTATACACTACCCTTTTTCTCACACATTTTTTGGTTGAAAAATTTTCTGTTTCCTACTTCCATTTCGAGGCTGCAGCTAAGCTAGTTTGCGCCTCGAAAACACAGAAACAGAATATCTGGCTCAAGATGTGCGATTTGAAGATATAACAAGATTGTGGGTATCTAGAATTGTGGGCTATACACTACCCTTTTTCTCACACATTTTTTGGTTGAAAAATTTTCTGTTTCCTACTTCCATTTCGAGGCTGCAGCTAAGCTTGTTTGCGCCTCGAAAACACAGAAACAGAATATCTGGCTCAAGATGTGCGATTTGAAGATATAACAAGATTGTGGGTATCTGGAATTGTGGGCTATACACTACCCTTTTTCTCACACATTTTTTGGTTGAAAAATTTTCTGTTTCCTACTTCCATTTCGAGGCTGCAGCTAAGCTTGTTTGCGCTTCGAAAACACAGAAACAGAATATCTGGCTCGAGATTTGCGATTTGAAAATATAACAAGATTGTGGGTATCTGGAATTGTGGGCTATACACTACCCTTTTTCTCACACATTTTTTGGTTGAAAAATTTTCTGTCTCCTACTTCCAATTCGAGGCTGCAGCTAAGCTAGTTTGCGCCTCGAAAACACAGAAACAGAATATCTGGCTCGAGATGTGCGATTTGAAGATATAACAAGATTTTGGGTATCTGGAATTGTGGGCTATACACTACCCTTTTCCTCACACATTTTTTGGTTGAAAAATTTTCTGTTTCCTACTCCCATTTCGAGGCTGCAGCTAAGCAAGTTTGCGCCTCGAAAACACAGAAACAGAATATCTGGCTCAAGATGTGCGATTTGAAGATATAACAAGATTGTGGGTATCTGGAATTGTGGGCTATACACTACCCTTTTTCTCACACATTTTTGGTTGAAAAATTTCCTGTTTCCTACTTCCATTTCGAGGCTGCAGCTAAGCTTGTTTGCGCCTCGAAAACACAGAAACAGAATATCTGGCTCAAGATGTGCGATTTGAAGATATAACAAGATTGTGGGTATCTGGAATTGTGGGCTATACACTACCCTTTTTCTCACACATTTTTGGTTGAAAAATTTCCTGTTTCCTACTTCTATTTCGAGGCTGCAGCTAAGCTAGTTTGCGCCTCGAAAACACAGAAACAGAATATCTGGCTCGAGATGTGCGATTTGAAGATATAACAAGATTTTGGGTATCTGGAATTGTGGGCTATACACTACCCTTTTCCTCACACATTTTTTGGTTGAAAAATTTTCTGTTTCCTACTTCCATTTCGAGGCTGCAGCTAAGCTTGTTTGCGCCTCGAAAACACAGAAACAGAATATCTGGCTCAAGATGTGCGATTTGAAGATATAACAAGATTGTGGGTATCTGGAATTGTGGGCTATACACTACCCTTTTTCTCACACATTTTTGGTTGAAAAATTTCCTGTTTCCTACTTCTATTTCGAGGCTGCAGCTAAGCTAGTTTGCGCCTCGAAAACACAGAAACAGAATATCTGGCTCGAGATGTGCGATTTGAAGATATAACAAGATTGTGGGTATCTAGAATTGTGGGCTATACACTACCCTTTTCCTCACACATTTTTTGGTTGAAAAATTTTCTGTTTCCTACTCCCATTTCGAGGCTGCAGGTAAGCAAGTTTGCGCCTCGAAAACACAGAAACAGAATATCTGGCTCGAGGTGTGCGATTTGAGGATATAACAAGATTGTGGGTATCTGGAATTGTGGGCTATACACTACCCTTTTTCTCACACATTTTTTGGTTGAAAAATTTTCTGTTTCCTACTTCCATTTCGAGGCTGCAGCTAAGCTTGTTTGCGCCTCGAAAACACAGAAACAGAATATCTGGCTCGAGATGTGCGATTTGAAGATATAACAAGATTGTGGGTATCTGGAATTGTGGGCTATAACTACCCTTTTTCTCACACATTTTTTGGATGAAAAATTTTCTGTTTCTTACTCCCATTTCGAGGTTGCAGCCAAGCTAGTTTGTGCCTCGAAAACACAGAAACAGAATATCTGGCTCGAGATGTGCGATTTGAAGATATAACAAGATTGTGGGTATCTGGAATTGTGGGCTATACACTACCCTTTTTCTCACACATTTTTTGGTTGAAAAATTTTCTGTTTCCTACTTCCATTTCGAGGTTGCAGCCAAGCTAGTTTGTGCCTCGAAAACACAGAAACAGAATATCTGGCTCGAGATGTGCGATTTGAAGATATAACAAGATTGTGGGTATCTGGAATTGTGGGCTATACACTACCCTTTTTCTCACACATTTTTTGGTTGAAAAATTGTCAGTTTCCTACTTCCATTTCAAGGCAGCAGCTAAGGTAGTTTGTGCTCTAAATGCACAGAAACAGAACAGCTGGCTCGAATTGTCTGATTGGGGGAACTTAACTTTGGATTTAGTAATGAATTTCAAAGAGCTCTGCGGTCACATTTTACCGACCATCCACGTAGGGTTCAGCAATGATTATCTTTCAAATTTTCTATGACCATTTCAGTCCTAAGTGCTGCTGGTCCAATATCTAGTAACACAGCGTCAAATAGCATACTATAGCACCATTCTAAATTTCAGCCTAGGTCACCGTTGGTCCTTCTATCATGTAAGTTTTAAAAGGAGGACAGTCAGTCTATTCTTTTAAACTTCTTGCTTAAGGCATTCGATTATTCACGAGAAATCCTACTCCACTGTACAATCGACATATAGTTCCCGAATGGAGGAGAAGATATAACCGCGAACTCTATGAGTTGTACAAAGATGTGAATGTAACTCGGCCACATCGAGCGAGTGGACAATATTGCTCCAGCAAAGAGGATCTTTGACCCACAGCCCCCAGGTTCGAGACGACAAGGAAGACATCCTTGTAATGGACACCCTTATTGGTTGACATACTTTCAGTTCCTCCAGTGATAGGTGAAAAATCAGACCTGTGCACCACACTCTAAGCTCTAAGATAGACCTTCAATTTGGGCCTCAGACCCAATGAAGATCTACAGCAAGACTAAGGAGCTTCAGTCCCCGTAGAATTCAGCAAAATTAGGCCAAAAGATAGCTAAATACCTTTGAGGACTATGAACAGAAAATACCATCTGCATCTCTGTTCAAGTAGGTCGTCATGTGCTAGAGAAGATGTCTCCTAAGAATCCTACAGCCCACTGCCTTCCGGAACGACTGGGCCTATAGAATAATGAGATCTCTCTTGCAGAGGATCATACTTAGAGCTTCATACTGATCAATCTGTCCGTGTTGTGCTTATGGCAAGTATGTACATCTACAGATCCAAGCCAACAGATGAAGGGCTCATATCTCTTGCTACTACGTCTTTGGTAATAAGAATCCTCTACGACCAGAGAGCAACGGTTTACAAAGTACATCAATCGCATGGCTAGCTCCCGTCAATTTTATGACCAAACTTCAGACAGATAGCTTGTATCTCTGTGCAACCATCAAGACCCAAAAGCCCCACCATTCCACACACACATCTCTCCTTAAAGAGGTAACGCAACAGTACCCAACGCCACGAACAACAATAACAACGAAAAAAACGAAAACTTTTGCCCTAAGTTGGTTGACTAATTAAAAATGGTAAACATGTGGCACCATAGAAGCACTAAACCTATAATTTCCCGCTCTAAAACGAAACCGAAAAACACACAAAAAAAGTATCTAGAACCAAAAAGAAGAACAAAAAAAACAGATAAACCTTTCACAGACCATAAAAGAATACGTATTAGGCAAATCACAGACGAAGAAGAATCGTTAAATGGCCATAGATCTGGCAGTGAGGGACCACAATAAAAAGAATAACTGGTGGCCTCCTCACATAAATATCCCCACAGCCCCGTGGGGTGCCTCCAGTCAAGCTAGCGAACGTTGGCCATAAATCGAAAATATAACCGAATTTTCTCTAGTTTCCACCTGTAGCACTGCTAACCGCTGTAATGTCGCCCATGATGGGTGGAATCCACCTGAATCCCCCTCTGGCCGCTGACTCAATCCAAAATGGCCAATAAAAATACTAAAAACCAAAAAAAAAAAAAAGAGCAAGCTAAGGCAAAACTGTAATCTAAGACAAGAATCTATCAGATAAAGTTTTAAGTTATGGTGGTCGTCGTTAGGAATTTCTCGTTCTCCTCCTCGAATAAGAGGAATAGATACACGAATGTGTTTCAACGAAAAAACTATTTGCAATGAAAATTTGATCAGACTCCGGTGTCCATCGCAGACATCATCTGGGCTAGCATGCACTTAGAAACGTCAACATGGAGATTTCTTTCTTTGGGGGAAGATTGAGATGGATGTCCTTCCTTCTGTTAGGAAGTATCTGTCAGCTTATACGAGAAGCCCTTGAATTCACATAGAAAGACCCCAAGGAAGACAAACTGGGAAGTGTTTAGGAAGTCTCTTGACAGTAGGTGACAGGTGGTAGACATTTCGAAAGTGAAGGAGAACAGCTGAACAGTGCAGGAAATCCTATTCCTTGACCTTCAGGTAAACAGCTCTTTCTAAGCTCTAACCACTCTAAATGGATGTGAGCTCAGTGTCAGCCCTGTCCTCTGTACTAGAAAATACAAAATTCCCCAGTTCGACCCTTCGAAACTAAGTGACATTAGCCTGACACTTGCCGGGAAAACTAAATATCCTTGAACGTGTTAAGGAAGTCACTGCAGTCATGTTCTGCTGTAGGAAAGCGACGGGAAATTAATGGAGTCTGCATGCACTTATATATCCATCATCAGGTCTCCCCTAATATGGCAAGACGACCTTGGGGAAAGCCTGTTACCTAACTCATCGTAGTTGGGTGCAGAGCCAATGCATCAGTGGAGTACCAACCCAACAGCAGCTCTAAATATGCTGTTTCTCCTTCATTTTGGATTTCTAGAGCAAAAAGGTGGCAGAATGTGCACCCCGTGCAGCTATTCCTGGTTTATTCTAACGACAGTACATTCCTCTGTTCTTTGCAGTCTTGAACTACTTCCAGAGGACACCGCCTGCGTACTTTCACAACTTTTGTGATTCAGGCATCCTCTCCAGGGTTAACTGGATGGATGGATCGAAAACAGAATCACAGGTAGGTGTCATCTCCTTTTGCGTCTTCAGATCATGATCATGCCTTGTTCTGGCTGAAGCTACTGAAATAAGAACATTTGTACGGATAGTCAAGCCGCGATCGCAATGAATTCTTCCCGAGATGACTGAACAATTCAAAATTTACCTCATTTGGGTGCCGGGACACTGCTTCAGGGAATTTCCGACGAGATCGCCAGGTAAGGTACACCTTTTCAGATTTTATGAGACAAACTGCTACTAAACTCAAAACTGTGACTTTTGTCATTCGTTGATGGGCAGACAGCACTATGTGCCTCATTTCTAGACACATCTGGCCCAAGTCGAATCGGAAACGCTCGAACTGGATCAGATAGTTAAAAAAAGATGGTCATAGCGATCATGGTAGATAGACATTAGGTTGGGCTTTCTTCCGAATGAATTTTGTTGGAGCTGCATGATCTCCTTCAAATGTGCCAAGCCCCCAATCACCATCAGCATGATTGTAAGGCGGAGAGATCCACAGACTCTGGTCTGACCTATCCCTACTGACTGAGTTTAAAGATTTAAAGTGATCCTCCAGCTAAAGAGATGGTACTCTGTGCTATCTTTGATATCGAAGGAGCTTAGCACGACTTCTTAGAAACAAAGAAAAGGACTATGGACTTCAGCAGAGACTCAAACATTAGGAAGGTATTATCACAGTAAGTTGAGGTCTTCTTCACCGGATTGTTCACTGGATACACACGGCAATAGCAAGGCCCATCCTTATGTATGCAGTACTAGACTGATGGACGACAATGAATAAGAAATGGAAAATGGAAAGCCAACGTCAACTTTAATACCAGGATTCTCAGCAGAAGTGCTTCGAGAAACAGTTTTTAACAAATCTAGAACAGAGATTTAGGTATGTAGCAAGCAGCACTTGGAACTGATTCAAGAATTTGGTTCAATGTTCTGGATATTTGTATCACCACGCGAATCCCAGATCCATTGTAGTGCATTTCAACCAGAAGTCCAACCTGTCTATGACCTCGCTATAGATAGATAGTCAAGCTGCTATAAAAGCCTTGAAATCCTAAAGACCTTCGTCAACCATACGTCTTCACCATGGTTTCACGCCGAAACTAGTTGCCCTAGCTTACGCCCACATGAGAGCTTTCCATAGTAGATCTCCAGTGCTAGTAATTCGGTTTTTTTAAAGTGAGGTCATAATGAACCTTTTTTGGGCTAAGGGTGTCCCTGCTGAGTGCGAATGACAACCACCGAGACAGGTACAACACTGACATCAGTCAAAGAAAACCACACAGAAAAGATTACCAGTAAAACCACGTAAACTGTATTGTTTTGGCGAAGCCTTAGGAGCAAACTCTGAAGTTGTAGCCCGACCAGTCTCAAGTGAATATACATATACTCCTATTGTCTAAACCAAGAGAGACACCAAATAAAATGCAAGGATTGGCGTGGTTCTGTCTTACTGGGGCTTCGAGAACTTGCCGTACACACCCATGGAGCAGTGAATCCACGAACTACAACTTGACCAGCCACACAATATGATAGTACTCAGATGGGTCATGAACTGGTAAAGGAACTGGAGCAGGAGTTTTCGGGCCAAATACTCTTAATGCATGGGCAACAGTATCACAAGCTATTTCATGTCAGATAGTCACGTCGTTGATTCTGATCGCACTAAGCCCAAGCTCATGTGGGAATGTCTGCACAAACTTCATGAGCTCGGTAGAAGAAACAAAGTAATCTTCCGTTGGGTACCTGGTCATGTGAGCATAGAGGACAATCAATGGGAATAATCTCCAGCGGAGTAAGGATCACATATTTAGAGAGGCCTGGAACCTGACACAATGTCCAGGGTATGAGGCAACGCTTAGGGTATGGCAACATAACAAGAAAGGACTCAAATCTTGGATTACTAAGAGCAAGAATAGTCTAATGGCCATGCTCACCGGACACTGTAGCTGAGAAAAGTCTCTGAAGATTCTGCAATGAATCCAGTGAAATCCTTGAACATGTACTGCGATTCTGTGGTGCATTGGTTCATAAAAGATCGACTGCCTTAGACCCGTACCTCAGTTCTAATTGTAGGCGCTGAGTCCTTCTCTTACCAGCTGCATAACAGACACGGTTTTCATTCCCATGCTTTGGCAGGCACGTGTTGATCATTAAGGAGAGACAACCCTCGACCAATGTGTCCAAAGAGTTTCGATTTCATAATTTCTTGTTCACAGCAGCTACGTGTCCAAATGGTGAGTGCAGGTAGATTTCGTTAGGTCAGGTAAGGCGAGAGTCAGGATACACATCGATCAACAGAAGGCCCATTGTGATACCACATACTTAGTAGACCGAAGTGCATCGTTCAAAATCTCAAAAAATGCATTCTTTTCAGCACGAATGTCGAGAAAAAAGTGTACATTCCATCGATAGGTCTCCTGACCAGTTATTTGAAGTAAGTCCCCGATTCCAAACTCCCAACTGTAACCAAAAGACCCAGGTCCACCCCGGACTTTAGTGTCACTTCAACCTAAAGACTACTAGAAGCTACTTTATCCTAAAGCTGCATCTGCAAGACTGACAGGAGAGGCTTGTTGGTGGACCTATGTATGTTTGGAGAACATGCTGCGCTGCTGCTTGTAATATATTCAATATCAACGTGCCCTTGAAACAGGACATCGACCGCTGCTGTCCCTAAAAATCAAGTTCGCATCCATTGGCAGGCGCATCCGTTTCGTATCTCCCAGTTCAGTTCAATTAATAACTTCGCTGCAATGAATTCGCTTTATCACAGTACATGTCACGGACGGACAAGTATCTAAACCCAACCAATACGTCCATGACCATGTGCGCATAAGATACAAAACCAAACAAGTAATAAAAATTCACAGTCGGCCTTGGTACTTATCCCACACACAATTAGCTACCAATTTGCACAGCGCCTAAGTGCACCCTCCACTCGCACTACACACACATTCATATGTAGTGCATGTGTGTAAAGGCTGCGCGGCATGGCCATAAGTATTTCCTTTTTATTAGATAATCATTGCCACCATTACCTGAGCGTGTCTCTCCTCTCGATCGTCGGTCGTCGGTGGCTGCTCGATATTCATTCGAGTTCGTCAAATATATTCGCCGCGTGCTTTGGCTGGCTACCTTGGCTTCGTGCGACCAAGTCCACCAGACTGGTCGGTCAAGCCTTAGCCAAGCTAAGCCAAGTCATGCAAAAATGAAAAAAAAAATCGAAACGAAAAAGTGCACCTGAACTTCAACGCGATCGCGGTTTGGATAATTTACCTCAGAGATACACATGTGGAGTCTGCGGAGGTGTGGGGCAGATACTTAGATACATTTTTTTTTTGCTGCTTTTTTTCAGTTCGCACTGCTTTACAGCATGTGCGGGTGTATAGTGTATATAGTGTGATGCCGAACCCTAAAGCATCAAGGAATCGCCGCTGCGCGCTACAAATGCAGGCTGTGGCCTAATGAGTTGGCTCTGGCGCGCAAGGTGATGTGAGTGTGCGATGCACACAACAACGCCACGGCACGCCATACAGTGTGTTAATTAAAAGCGAAAAAATAAAACAAAAAATACATTTTATTGTTAACACGAACATTTGTGGAGGAAAAACTGCAATTGAATTGGAAATTGCAATCACGGTTGGCGGAGCGCGCTGTTCTGGCCAAATCCTCGGCATTTCTCGGAGTTGTCTTCTTCGGGTTTAATTATTTCATTAGCTCGGCTATTTGCGCGAGTTTTCACTGAGATGTTGGAGGTTTCTGTTTTTTTTTTTTTTCTCAGGCGAGGGTTTGACTTAAGCTTGGGCTTTGCGATGTGAATCCAGGAGGGGCCAGGGAGGAGGGTATAAATCAGAATTTTATATTTTTTATGATTTATTCCCTGACAAATGCGTTGCGCTTTCAACATTTTCACACGCGTGTCGCTGCTGACGCTGATGATTTCTTTTGTTTTCGATGCACGCACGGAGGGGGGTGGCTGTAGCGCTTGGTGTTGCAACGCAGATGTCTAACACGCACGATTTTTTTTTTTTTTAAATGGCCAACATCACAACGGCCTGCGAGTTTGTTGTCTTAATTACATATTTTCTGCTCCAAGGAAAGTCTCATCCAAGTCGCTGGAGAAGAGTTTCTTTATGAGTCATCACAGGGAATGCAACAGTTGCAACAGTACGCCACTTACCTTTCCTTACTAGCAATCTCCATTCCAATCCCTTCAACTGCAATCCCTGCAATGCAAACAAGGATTTCTGTAAGGCTCTCTCCCAATATCGAGTGCATTGAGTGAGGAAACTTACCCGGCGGAGTCTTAGTGTCTATATTGTCTAGAGATTGACAAACCACACCAATTGGGTGGTTTCTGCTTCCAGGTGGCAGCGGAGGTAACGCTGGATTTTACAGCATCTTACCACGAAATGCCTCACTCACACTTCGTTTTGGGCAACTGACACCGGAATACCTGACACCGAGATGTAGGGGTACTAATATACAACTGGTCCTCCAGGTTCGGCATAGTTTCATCAGTGTAATCTGCTTATCACGTAAAAAGCCTCGGTTACGCCATGCAAAAGAGATACAACACCGCCAGACAGTCAAGACCTCGAACCTGGTTCTGATCTTCAATAAATATTTCTACCGATAGCTGTGAAGTTTTAAAAAATCTTTAAAAAAAAAAAACAGAAATGTTCATCCCGAGGAACACTTAAGAAATACGACATGGAAATCCCAAAGGTAAGTAAAATTCCAACAAACCAGGTATGTAACAAATAAATCTGACAGCTGTCAAAAGATTTTTCTTCATTTTCCATACATATCTCGGTTTGAGGTACTAATACTTCTCATTGGTCGTACCTAGCCAAAATGTATGATGTTCGTTCGAGCTCGTACAGCAACGTCACAATTTCCCCAAAAGCCATGGAGACCTGATACCAAATTATTTGGTCTACATTTTCTTTATGAATTATTTGATGGAACATCATCTATGTATACCGCACTTACCCATTTCAGAATAACTTCTCTACTAGAAGAGAATCAGTTAAGTTCAAAATGTACTTACCTCGGTTTTTCTATCCCAAATTGTTGACCCAAAAGCCTTCATTGCGTTGGTTTGGTAGTTTGGCAGCACTCGATACACACCAAATCATGTGGCTCACAGGCATAGGCGCAGTGGTAAGAGGATCCGATTCACAGACAAAACCAAAAATTTGTTCTTGGACACAATTCTCGTAAGCATCTGACAAACATACGAGTGTATAATTGTGCTTCTAAAACACAGGAAATGGTTGCCGGGTTCCTAAGTCCTGGAAATTATTTTTCCCCATACTGGTATATCCAGGACAGATAGAAATAAGCCAAAGTTTCAAATACCAATTCGGAGCCTGACCTTTCGAAGGAATGGCATATCGAGGATGTTCAGCGCAGTCTAACTAGTTGAATCCGTCTTACCTACCGAAATGGCCTACAAACTGAGGGTATGGACCGCGTCAAAGGGATAATGCTGACACATGAATGTATCTCCATCAGTTTGTAGCTGGAAACACACCTTGCTATAAGGATCTGTTATGGTCCCCAGGAAGGCTATCTGAAGCAAACAATTCAGCCCTTCTTCCTTGCTTTTTCTGGTATTCGCCTCACTCTGAGCCTTCCCTCCTATGTCTCAATTTATTGTTGTACTTGCAATTACCAGTGGTGTAGGTAATTTACCTTCTTCGGGATTAATTAATACAATTTTTTATTAGATTTGTTTTTAATGTGTAATAGCTAACGCCCATGTGCCGGTTCAATCACTCTCGACGACTCTCTAACTCTGCAATCAAATTGCTAATTATTTACATATTTGCTTTGCATAAGCTCTGCGGAATGCCTGCCAATAATTAATAATAGCACACTTGATTCGAATCGATGATATAATTGTTTAGTTGTAAACATTTAGCCAATTTGCATACACTGCAGTTCTCTGTGGTATTTCGAACCACGACCGAAAGAATCAAAACAAAAAACCGTCATCTAGCCATCCGAGTCGAGATATTCAATCTATTTTTGACACGAGCTCATGACAATTAAGTCAATTAAAACTGAAAAAAGTATAAAAAAAAAGAAAACCACTCCAGAAAAATCGTGTACTTAAGCAGTTTTACGGCTTCACATTGAATTAATAATTACTTTTATTATTTCCTTTAATTTGTTTACTATAGTAGGGCTAGTTGCATAATTAGGGACTTAGCTGCTGCTACTGCTTAGAAGTGGTTACACCGCAGAGCATGTTAATTAAAGAACATAAATCAATTAAAATAACTATTTATTATTCATTAAATAATTATTTTCAATATAATGTGGAATATGCTGTGAAAAAGTTTATCACTTCATGAACTTAAAGAAAACCCCTGCGGTACGTAAGGCTAATTATTGAGAGATTTATTCTCTGAAAAGGCGGGAATAATGTGCCAATAAAGGCACCCACTGTACATACGTACGTATGGATGCTGAAATGTTAATTTATTTAATCCTATAAGTCGGTGACATTCAACTCGAGCTTAGGTGTTAATAGGTCTAGTATTGAAACTAGTCACTAATCGGGTAATTAAAACTAATATTGATTGGGAAGTCGTATAATTAAGAGGAGTCTCGGCTCAGACATTCCATTGATTAATGTCCTTTCAATAGTAGTTTGCAATGGTAGACGTTTAGACAGTCGGTTTTCAACCTTTGAACTGGAAGCCACTTGTGAGATTGTCAACGCAGGAGACATAGTGTAGACTTTACTAACAAAACGTGAACAACAAAATCCTTCAAAACAGCAAAGTATGGAAGAATGTGACTTGTGACCATAGTCGCTAGACTGTCGAGGATGGCTCACTGCCTTCAAGTACTCATGTCACCAGCCAGCACAAACAGAGTTCATCTCATTTGGGTGCCAGGACACAGCGGACATATAGGCAACGAGATTGCAGACATACATATTAGCCAGAAAAGGATCTGCATCAACCTTCATGATCCCAAGACCATTCTGGGAAATACCTCTCAGCACTGCGAAATGCTGTATGAAAAACTGGCTGAAATCCAAAGCTGCTCACGAAAAGAAATTTACTAACGAACATGACTACATCGTCAAAGGCACAAGTTTGGAGAAGATGTTCGTCATCACCTTCCCTTCCAGATCACTCTGGAGTTGACTCAATTCACTTCTACACTGACAGCTCAAAACCAAGCACGTATTTTCTTTTATTCGTAAGCTTTCCTTCGGTCCACCAAATCTCTGTGTTCCAGGCGGACATTATAGCTATAAACAAGGTCTGATCCGAGCTTAAGGAAAACGAGATATCCCTATCTTTTCTGACAGTCAACCAGCAACCAAGTCTACCTCTAGACTGGCGATCGACTGTCAAAGAGATGACTGATCCTTGTTCTGTGCCAGAGCATAGGAATTGTAAGGCCAAAAAAATTGCCATAATTGGAACAATTTTACCAACTTTCCCGAACAAAGGCCCATCAGGTATACCAATCGCTACTTCCACACTAAAATTCAAGCTCGATCCCATCGAGAGTACCAATCTTCGGTGAACAAGTAGACCAACATGTCTATCTGCAAACCAATTTGTCCTACGATTCATGTGGCATCGCAATGAACCTATTGCTGGTCTAAGGTGGTCTCACAATTTTTTTCTTAAAGCAATGTCCTTGGGTCCTTCTTGTTCAGTTAGACAACTCCTTTGAGTTGACGGAAGAGTTGACATGTCAAAGTAAAAACAACACGCAAGTGCTTCCAAATAAGACACACTCGTGTACTAAAAGAAAGAACAAATTGGCATCATTTCCCTTAGGCACAGTGACATGCATTCATACAAAAAAAGGTCAGGATTACTTCGGGAGAACGTCATAAAAATGAAGAATCTCACTCTACACATACATTTCACTTCTTGTTCACCTATTTCTCCTATGAAAATTAAAATACACAATATACAGAATCACCTAATGTAAAGCTACTGCCTAAGTGTTTCAAGAACAATAACGTACATAAGTAGGTACTTAGAAAAACTTTGCCCCCAGCGACAATCCATAACAAATCATTGAAACTGCGATACAAATGGATCCATTCCCATTCACCATAGTGATACATTCAAAACAATTCATCGCTCAAAGAATACATTTTATGACCGTGAATTATTTAGTAACTTGCAGTTAAAGTGTCACCGCTTATTGTTTATACTGTCAAACATTTGTCAAACACATTTGTTTGGCAACTACGGTCACCATACTTACTTATACACATGTGTGACAGAAGTCTCTGACCCTGAATTGACAGATACTCCCCCACTAAAGTGTAAACATAAACGCGCTTTCAAAAAAAAAAAAAAAAAACACGCCATACTTGTCTGTCTGACAAGCCCAACTGAAATGTCAATAAAAATAAAACACAAAAAAAAAGTCGTATTTGCCTAATCAAACGCTTCGTACTTCGCACGGCACACCGACCAACGACGGTGTTATTGTAAAGTACACTTAGGTAGCAGTTACATGCGTCTTTGATTTGACATAATGAACGCGCAGCAGCAGTGTTTGGCGCAAAGCCATAATTGTATCTTTTTTTTTTGTGTTTTTATTGTATTTATTTGTAAACAACGTTATCTACAAGTAGCCACACACTTTGTGTGGAAATTCCACAACAATCGACCAACCAACCAACCGACTGACATGCAAAAGGGTTCGGCACTCTGTGAAGTGAAATTCTCACTTTTATGAGGTTTTTCCCAAGGACTCGTTCCTTTATGAATGGTTTTTCATGAGGGATGACGGTGCCAGATCCTTTTTATTCACTTTTACAACATACCTGATTGTGTCGGCGGGAATTTCCACTTCCCGGCTGCACTGTGAACTTAGGGATACGCCACCAAAATAATTCCCAAGTGTAATTGTCGAATGAACGCACGACCCGGCCAGATGCAGTAAACAAAATGGACACTTAATTAAATTCGTTCATGCAATTTGTACACTTCACAGGGAGTCGGTGCTAGTGCGCATGATACGGATTTGGATACAACCTCGTAAGACAATGCCAAACTCCCTAAAGGTGGTGTTGATTCCAAAAACAAAAGGAGCACAAAAAAAATGGAGAAGGAAATTCCACAGCGATGGAGCTCGTTTATTGATTTATTTAATTAAATACGTTTCCGTTTTTAACCACAAACTAATGTTTGTTTAGTTCGGTACTGGGCTGTGCAATGATGCACTCAGTGGAAGGAAAACAAATGGCTCAGCTTCTTGGGAAAGGAAAACATATATCCACACATGTCTGGGCATCAGTTTATATTGACTTATAGTTCGTTCTAGGACACTTTAATGCCTGTCGAACGAATAAAAGTCTTGGAACGTAAAAAGGAGTCATTCGTTCATTAAGCTCCTGTTTATTAGCTCCCACAGTTCTTAGACGGATCGTGGAAATATTTAACGTCGCAATGTGCCTGAAACTAAACTCATACTAGGAATAGTCGAATTCTGTTACACGTTTTCGAAATTTACACCGCGAAACACATCAGAAAATGTAACTAACAAGTTTTGGGGGCTTTAATCGTTTAACCACGCCCACATTCGCTATAAATAGAAAGTAATTCATTCGTTTAGACGAATGCAGTGAATTTCAATGAATTTTTTGAACTGGTTCATGCATTAGCTTTTGGTATTCAGTACTTTTCTTCCTAATTGCCACGCCTACTTGAAACTTTATGTTTTTATAATTTTTTCGGCAAAACTTTCTAAAACGAAGAAAAATGCCCATAATTCCTAGATAGGTGTAGGTTTAGGGTAGAGTGGTTATCTGCAAAGGCGTGCAGAGGCATTAAGAAATCGAAGGAGACTTGTCACGTCTAGTGACGCCAATTCGTCGAGAAAAGAGGGATTTTAGATGGAGTAGTCTTTTTTTAAAAGACAGAGCCGAACACGTACATACACATAAGAGCAAAGGAAATAAAGAATGATTACTTCTTCCTTGTTACTCTAGAGCTTCTGTAGAAGTCATGTGAAAAGAGACTCAGTCTTTAAGCATGTTGGGCTATCGGATAGTATCCTGTAAGAACACAGATATCGTGGCTGATCTGCGAACGCTTCAACAGAACCAACTCGGTACTACGTTCGAGATCAAGTTTAGGCCAGATCTGTCTTAAAATGTGGCATGCGGAAGGATTTTCCCATCTCTAGTTGGTTGTAAAAGTAGGAGGCATTGCTAGGTTCCACCATTTCGGCAAGATCCTACGAGTCGTTCACAGTCGCCCTAGCAAATGCTTCTGTAAAGTGGCACCCAGAATAGGTGAATGTTGAACTGCTCAGTCATCTGCAGGATAATAAGTAAAAGAGCAACATTTCAGGGATTAATTGCCGCTTAACTTTCAGTGAAATAGATAATAGCTCTGCTCCTGAAGCCAGGACAATGCTTTCTTGATTGCTGAGGTTTTATCCTGAAAAACGCTGCAATGATCTGGGAGGCGAAAAGAGATGTTCAAGTTGAGCTTGTCAGGGATAACACTTACCCAACTCCTCCTTAGTTTTGAAACAGTTCGTATAGAAGTGGACGGAACTCTACCCAGGATAGCAGCAGTGACCAATTCACTTCATTCAGTCGGAATGGTATAGCCAGTGTTTTCAAGGGTGAAATTGAGAAGATAGATGATTGGGGGGACACATGGTAGCTAGACCAATGTAAGGAGGCTCTGAGTTGGATGGGCACGTTACGAGCGAGTTTGTTATGAAGAATGTCTAAGGAGAGCAAGTGGAGCATAAAGTCCAGCGCTGGTGACGGTGACCGATATTTGTACATTGGACAGGAGTTGAAGTGAGTAGCTTCAATATTCACTATTGAACGTTGCTGTCCCAGTGAGACAAGTCAAAGTACCAAGAACTGAAGCCTCCTGATCACTTAAAAAGCGGAAACCCCTCTTCTTCGGCTCTGACAAAAGTTTGAAAAAAAATCCGTGAATTTCATCGAAAAATCAGCTCCTGAAGCTCATTCTTGGCTCAACGGCTTTCTCACTGTTTGAAGACTATTTTTGCATAGAGTTGGTTGGACTTGACATTAGTGAAATGTGGTTCCAATAAGATGGTGCCATACGCCACACACCTGTTAAACCAGATGATTTGTTGAAGGGAAAGTTCAGTCCGTAGTGTAGGCTCGAGAAATGGTTCGATCGAACGGCCCCCTTTTATCATTGGAATAATTTTTTTGAAGCTACCTTAAGTAGTTGTATTACGTCAATAAGCCAACAACGTTAAAGGACCTCAGGAACAATATTAGACGCCAAATTGCCTATGTGCAGAAGAGTGGTAGAAAATTGGTGCCAAAGACTCGATCGCCGCAAACGTGCCCGTGGTCATCATATGAATAAAATCGAATTCTGTATATAAATTTAGGATGTGTTCTACGTCAGGAATAAACTTCAACCCGATATCTCAATTATTCTCCATTTTATTTGAATACAAAACTGTTATGTCCTTATTGAAACAACCTTTTTTATAGGAACTAAAGGCGGCTATCCAAACTTTTTGCTGACTAAAGAAAGCTTGCCATTGAACTCCTGGTTCACCTTGAAACACAACGATTCAGTACGTACTTTTCAACTGTAGTATACATCCGTCAACGGGTTAACTTTTAAGTACCAACCCTGCTTACAATCACTAGGTGGTTCGAAAGTAGTTAACGTAAAACCAAGATTCAATCAGAAGCCAAAAATCCATTACATAGAACGACCAGACAGACATCTTAAGCACCAAGTAACCAAGCGCAGAACTTGAGTGTGACGAAAGTCCAAATCACTATTTCAACACTCCGTCCGAATTGCAGTCCAAACTCCTACCACATCCATTGTAAAACAACTAAAAGCCAATTCATCGAACACAAATCTTTTGTCACTTTTTTGTTGATAGCATTTCTTAAGAGTTCATTAATTTTTGTGGCACTTTTGGAACTCTGCGCAGTAAATAATAATCCATACGGTCTCGCCATTATTGAAATCGTAATTAAAAATTGTAATGAGGCTATTAACTTGGCCCAGAAGGAATTTTATTTCGGCTAGTGTCAGAAGTGGAATGTAAATTGTAATCGCAATTCAAAAGTTGTTCAGAATTTTTAGAAAACCATGGATTGGAGGTCTAAAGCCAAGAAGTTAGCCAAGTTAACCCTCCACGCATGATATCGTTAAAGCGCTTTATTACCGCGATGTGACACTATTCGCGATTGATGCTGATAGAAGCGAAGTGGAAGAAGTGGATCAGAAACTTTTACGCGATATTTTATGTCTAATAAATAGGAATGACGGTTAATAAAGGTATTTTATTGTTCAATTGTGTAATCCAGGTAGGAGCCGAGTAAGGTAAACAAATCACTCGCTTAAAATATGTAATAACAACGTAATGCAGTGATCGACAAGAGTCCGAGTGTGCTGAGTTAACAAGTTTTTTCTCCGAGCTAATGCCCTTACGATAATTGCACAGATGTAATTATAGGTTAAGGAGAACGGACGGTGAGGTTGTGGATCAGTGTTACTAATCACAAAAACTACATTCAGCGTGGAAAAGCATAAATAAATGCCAATATCAGTTAAAGTCGTAATAAATCATTCAATGAAACAAGACCTTCGAGACATGATTCTAAAGGGTGTGTTACAACTAATAGGAGGCATGACTTGCATGACTTGGACCATTAAAACTCTTCGTGGCTCGTCTTTCTTTTACAATTAGTACCAGGAACGAGAGATCCTAGTAGCTTCTCTTCATGCCCATCACACAAAGCAATGGTAGGTCGAATGATAGCTCAAATCCAGTCAATGAAGATGACTTCTTTTCCATTTCCTATAGGCACTAGAACTATTCGAAAAACAGGTCTGTACAAAAAAAACCGATCTTATGTCTGTCCGATATCCGTCCCTCAGGTCCTATACAACATATACCACCCAAGGTACTGTCTGAACGTCTTTCTGTAACGTACCAGAGTGCTGTGATCTACTAGGTACTAGGTTTTGTCAAGAGATGGGCTCTTCAATTCTTCTTTATTCTAGAACAGACATACAGTCTACCGCGCAGGTGTTAAGACAGAAGACACTAAGAACCGTCTGGGATACGCAGACGACTACGACATCGTCCATCGTTCCTGACTCACCATCATAGAGGATTTACGAAAATCAAAGAGCAGACGAAGTAAATGAAAACAAAACCAAGAACACGTTGTCAACGAACAAAGAACCACCAGCAATCGTAGGTACCTCGGACAACATCAATTCTTCGAATGCTACCCTAGATTCGGTGAAAACTAACTCTGGGATCTTAGGACTTAAACTGATTCTGCCAGTTCTCCTATTTGAAAGAAAATTCTTTGTCGACTATCTGGACCCATATGGGAGGAGAGCAAATAGTAAAGAAAATAAGATCGTCGGCTACATCGAGGCCAGAAAAGAGTATATTCGAACCACAGTTCCTAGACCCGAGACGACACGAAAGACCATACCATCTCAGGACTAAGCTGTAGTGGATGTACAAACTCTCGACGTAGATAACTAGTAACAGCATAGCCAGGATCGAAAAGAGCGGAAGGCTACCATGGCTTAGGAAGCGGTGACAGAGATGATCTTCTTCAGAGCAAACCTTAGCGTTGGATCGGTGTTACATTTTTAGGTCACTGAGTTCGATATTCCTTATGATCCTGACAGTAATCAAGGAAAGTAGTTATTCCGAAGTTTAGATAAAAAAAATACTTGTATTCCTCTGGATATTTCGATTTAACCAAGGATCCGACCCCTAACTGCATGAGAGCTATGCAAAGATGAGGTATGAAAGGTAAAGCTAAACCACTTTAACTACTTTTAACAACAATGCTTTAGCTAAACAAATATTTCAATAAGAAACGAACCTCTACTTCTAAGATTAAACAGTCCCAGATGCAAGCAATTTGCCCGGAATCGGTGCAAATAGAAACGCATTGTATCTGACCAAATATTTTAAGAGCGAGAATCAAACATTGATGCAATTGTGACAGCTTGGAAAGGAATCTCGTTTCGACCTTACGAGTAATGAGAAAGTTTGCAAAGAAGGATCAGACAAATGCAGCCAAAGAGGTCCAACTCTTTGCTTATCCTTCAAGTACCGGGCGATTCGGAAACCCTTCACCGCCTTAACTTTGCATCTCGTTAAAAAACGCATAACTTGGTATCACTCCTTCGAAGAACGTCCATTTTCACAAAATTCTCACATTTGATGAGCAAATGTCATTAAAAGAAGCATCATTTGTGATTTGACGTCTGTATCAGCAATTCAGTTTGACGCTTCCGAGTTCACCCTTTTTAAACGTCAAACAACATTCCATTTCGGAAACTTTAATTGATTTAGCAGACATCATCTAATTTTTCCGACAGATGACGCTTGTAAGTTAACAAAAGTAAGCGAAACTCCGCGAAACAGATCGAGCATAAAGAATTATTCATGAAATCAATTGTTAACGCTGACGCAAATCCATTACGACTGAGACCATTAATCGTGATTTTATGACGCGATACTGGTTAAATACGTCAAACGTCATCAGAAGCATTCTTCAAAACTTGCAAAATTTATTATTCTTAGAAATCAAACACGCAACTGTTCCATCCTACATCCGAATCTTATGCAATAGATAAATTTAACAATGTTATCTGTGCACAAATAAAAGAATATATATTTCTGGCTGTGTTAACACACAAATTCGCAAATTTACTGCGTTAACACACATTATTTGGTAATGTGCAAGTAAACACAAGGTCGATTTGCTGGTCATTGTTGCGCTATTAATAAATCGAAGACGTTGTCAAAAGTGACGTTTTGCGACATGTGTTTTTTTTGCATTTACCAATGTGTTTGCAAAGCAAGTTAGTGGCAGTATGTTTGCCTAGAGAAACATGTGTATTCAATCATTGGCGAACGGAAAAAGTGGACATTCAGATTTTTGGTTAGGATGTGGACCAACTGTCCATCGTTCGTGGACTGAAAACCCGACTGTCAGTTGGATTCCATCATAAAACAGACGTGAGAACGCAATGTCACCAATCTACCAATGGTGCTTGTGATTTCGTAAAAACGTTCTGTCTAATCTTCTTATGACAGTAAGAGTGGCACTTAAACAAGTGGATCTTTCAGTTCATTATGTCGCTGCACTTAATTAGAACTTAACCAGAGGCTATGGGCTGAGAATTCGAGTTCGAGTTGTCTGAACCTAAGCCGATTTAAAACTGAACTCAAGATTTTATTCGAATTTTTCATTTAAGTAAGTAAAAGGTATACCAGAGTCTAGTTATGCAGATGAATACCTCACTTCTTAATCTGTTTTATTTCACAATGTGGTAAGGCCTTCAAACTAAGTGATGACAGCCAAGTTTTAAGGGCGATTCGTGAACAATTTTGATAGAATGCTCAAGTCATCACTGGAAGAGTCGTCAAAACAGACAGAAATATTGATGTTAGACTGTTGAGTACTTGGTCGTTTTTGAAAGAAATAAAAATTATACATGACTTTGACACTGACAGCTGAAGGTGAAGGATGGTAACAACCTTATCGTAAATCACTACAGGGGGATGGCCAGAATCAAGAAAATAAATTTCAAGAGTCTGTTGTGCACAAACCATCGATCTTTTACGAAATAAGCTCAAAAATTGTGTAACCTGGTAATGTTGTTTGTAACCCAAGGATAACATTCGATGTTTTACGGACAAATTCAGAAACGAAGCAGGCACTCGAAATCAGTATTAATAGCGCTATTTCTAAAATAGACAAGACTGTGGTACTGAAATCAAAACATACGGATGCATGGAGCGAAACAAATGTGTACTTGGAAACGCGACGGTCGAAAAACGATCAAAAAATTTAAAGAATTTAAAGACATTTGAACTTTCGACCAGTTGAAATGAAAAACTTCAAATTTTTCCAAGTTTATCACGGATATAGTCTACAATAGTTGTTCTCCTATTTAACCTCTAAATCTTTAAAAAAATTAGGGAATGAGAAGCACCTACAGTGCAGATCAATTTTGTTGAATGAACTAATGTGTGCATTAGATCCTGACATTCGTGACACAATGGAATAATTGGTGACTTTTAGTGTAATATACGGTGTAGCATAGGACTTTTTGTTGGAATAATGTTTGCTGCACAAAAAGAAGTTTCAAAATTAAATGAAAAAGATCAACAAGTCGTTTCATAGTTTCTTGCGTCAAAAATAAAGTCGATTTGGTACTAAATTCGCGGAGTTGCAACGTCATCTTCTAGTACTGCACATATTTGACACATTTTTGGACAGCATTAGCCCTGGTCTCCAAGAAATATGTCACTCAATTGATAGTTTCAATGGAGACTACAAATTTCTTGAAATAATGTATGGCAAGACATCCATGTCATCTCTGTAGACATAAGCGCTGAAGAAAGTCCGACAGTGGTTGTCATTTGAGTTTTGTTAACAAGGAAATCATGCCAGATCGGTGCATTTTATAAGAAAGATCGTATTTTTCTTAAAATGTTGAAAAAGAATTAAATGGTTGTGAAATAAAGTCAGACATTGAGTCTGTGGAGATTCGGAGTAGTTCTGGAAAAAGACTACTGAATACATATGTAAGTAGGAAACACCAATCAAACCAAATTTTAATTACTTTTTAGCAAAATAATATTTTGTATACTATGAGTAGGTAATTGCTTGATTAAGGTGGTCCCACATGCTGTTAACAAGATGATCCTAGTGTCACCACAAGCAGTGATTTAGGGAAAATTTTGCTTCGCCATTCGAAGCTAGAATATTGATGCAACATCGGCGGAAGTTTCTGACTGAATTTAGCCATAATTCGATATGTCAACGTGTGTGGTATCAAACATGTTTTTAAAGTAAATTGACATTAACTCAAAGCAAAGATATAAGAATAAACTAAAAGTTACTCGACCCGTAAGCTAGAAGTTACTGACCTGTTAAGTTTAGATACTCGTTCATACTCATTTATGGAATTTTGAATTTTCAAAAAGTTAGAGATTTAGCTTGTTTTTTCGCTCCTAAAATGTAAGAACTGGCCATTTCTGAATATTGGCCAATCAACTTGTGAAAAGATTCGCGTCGATCAATAACAACGCTACGATGTTACAATGAAATAAAGGAAGGACTGTTCAAGATACAACGAGAACCAACATCGTTGTTTTATACTTTCAAACTGTAGTTGTACTTATATTTTAAATAACTCAGCGTTGAAACCATGTCGAACTCGAGGAATCCACATTTTGACAGTTTTCTACAATAAATCATCAACTGATTGCTCTGTGTTCAATTTTATGGCAAGAAATCTTCTTGCAGGCCAGGTAGACCTTTCGTATTCTTAGACGGAAATGAATAACAAAGTTGAAACGGAAAAAAAGTATTAAATGCATTTTTATGAAATGAAAACTATATGAAAACTAATGTGTACACCTTTAAATATATCTCGCACATACTCGTACTCAAAAGAACTCAGAAATAACTTTCACAAGTATTTATGGGCCCACGGAACAGATCGATAGAAACTCCAAAAATTTGTTGAATTTATAAACAAATCGCATCATAAAATTGCGTAGAATATTTGTATAGTATTCGTGAAAAAGGTTATGCAGTCAAATATACAGTGGAAGTCGCTTATAACGACTTCGCTTTTTACAACCAAGCGCCGATAATGTCCACTTTCCTTGCATTTGGTTGGTTTCGTTATATTTTTGGGTATTCTTCTGTCTGAACCGCCGGGTATAACGACCTTATTTCCTCGATCCCTCCGTGGGCGTTATAAGCGATTTCCAACGCACATTATATTTCGTAATATTCGTGTGAATTGTCTAATTTTAATAAGCAAAGGAGTTGAATTGTATTACAAGTTATTGTACTATAAGTTGGGCTCTCCGTCAGGGTAAGATGCCGCGCCGTCGGTTTTCATTTTACGCACAAAACTTAATGGTCATGATGTCCATCGGACAACTGACTGAAAGCTTGAGCAATACTAAAGTTTTTTTTTTTTAAACAAAAAGGACTCAAACAGTAGTTTAATTTCTTTTGTGAGAAATCCTGAATGTGATGCGCCACATAGGTACTTGTATTCAGAAATTTACTATGAATTTCTGATCCATTTAATGGCTATGTATCTGAACTTAATACTCAAATTAGTTGGTGCTATTTTCCCTAGAGATTTACTGAAGCTATTGCAACACTATGACCTGAGAGATCTTTTACTATCTTTTAGAAACTCGACGGATTTGTGCGCAATTCTTTGCAATTAGGAGAAGAAACTCTAGGTGACTCTTCAGTGGTAAATTGAAGCATTTATGTCCCAAAAGTTCCCAGTTTTCTAAACAAAGTAGGTATGTATGAACATAAAGTAAATGTTTCACGTAAATTTGTGTTCCTTTTTATTTCGGCGAAGGATTTAAATTGTACTGCTAAACTCAAGTTTTAAATTACAAATATCCCCTAAAAGTTGTTTCATGACCCATAAGTTGTCCTGGGAATGTCTGACAAACATCCAGAAAACTAAGGATTGTTAAATAGCATAAACTGCAACTCAATACTGATTAGAATGCCATGAATGATTGATTTGTGTCGCTAACAGCATAAAATAAAGTTCCCTGCTTTCCAAGAAACACATATTTCCAAAGGCAATGTACTAAGATACAGTATTGGTGGTTTAACAAAAAAAACTTCATGCAAATAGCCATAAAAATTTGAAAATCAAATTGAAGTGAAAAGAAACAGGCGATGGATTTTAAGGAAATTTTAGAGAACACCCTCATCATCTACTGTATTTGACTTGATTTTCTGTAATGATTCACGAGATCTGGTTTCTAAAACCAAAGTACGAAGTCACAAGATCATTTTGAGTTAAACGGATTTTGCCGTCAGATACATGCAGAAAAAACTGATACTTTTTGTTTCAAACTTTATTTAACTGCCATACTTATGGTGGTTATACACAATTAATCTTGACTCAAAGACTTAGAAATCTTAACGCACTTGCTTAAGGTCGCTAAAGATGGGCTATTCTATGAATTTCCATCTTTGAAAAACTTCGTTTCTTGACTAAATAAGACTTGAAATGTACAAAGAATGTTTGGAATTTAAAAAAAGACAGAACTCGAGCTATGGCTTAAACAAAATCTAGTTGCGGTCAAATGTGTGTACAGTACTACCTCGAAATGTAAACCAGAACTCAAAATCAATTGTTGATACTCGAATATCTTGGTTTACATCTCCTTTTCCCTAGATGCAGAAGTTGTAACTATGAAGTCTAGCAACCGAAGACAGTACAATAAAAGAAAAGTCTGCTCTTAACAGAGTACTACTCAAAAAGTTTTGAAATTTCTGTGGAAACGCAGAATATAGCAAAAAAAATGAAATAGAACTGTCAGACTCTCTAAACTGCCCCAAATCCACTCTGCTTTATTTGGATTCCTAAACAATGTACGCAAATCAGGAGGATGTTCAACCATTGCAACAGAAAGTCTCACTACGTATTCCAAAATACTAAAGATTTTCACTATCATTCCAATCAGTCCTCGAATATCTTGCACGCAGATATTAATAAAAGCAATTGCGAGCATTAAAACAGCTCCAAACTGACAAATGTTAATGCTCGCAATTGCTCTTATTAATATCTGAGTGCAAGATAGTCTCAAAAACCAATATTTTCGCATCTAGTAATGTGAGCTGTCAAAGATTTGACACATAGTCCTCATTATCGAGGTATTAACATACGTACTTCTTAGATAAAAAGCAAGTTGCTATAGTTTGACTTTTGAAAAAAGTGATCAGTCTTGTGCCCAAAGTTGTCGCACTGTTGGTTTGACATCTGTCATATCGATTATAACTTCTATCCTTTGAACTCTTTAAATAATTCTTTACAACTCGCATGTACTCAGAATAAAGTGCATAATTGTAGGAGAAGCCATTACAAATCGGAAGGGATTCCAGTTAATTCGAGAAAAGAAGATGTGCCCTGACGGTATATTTTTAAGATAAAAAGTCTAGATTTCGAGAGTTCGTCAGACAGACATGCAATCCATTTCAAAACTAAAGTATCCCCTCAAGTGTTTTTATTTGTTTGTTCGGTTTTCTACTGCACATAAACTGTCAACTTCTAACAATAGGAACTATCGAAAGTTTTCTACTGCTACTTAGCTCCGTAACGATCATAACGATCATAACGATCGCGCTTACTTGCAAAGATCTAGTTAAGCTTATGTAACTATCTATAACTTCGAAACACGATCGTTTGCATTTTATGATGAGCTGCACCTTCTCTTTTTTTTTTTTTGTTGTTTTCCTCGCCTATTCCCTGCACTCGAGTCCTCATTGTTTGCTACTTACTATCATCATCCTCTTATCACGCCTGATCTGTAAAAAAAACAAACCATCTCCGAGAGCGAAACAAAGCATCCCAAATATTTATCTCAAGCGTGTCCGTAAATAAAAAGATTTTTGATAAATTTTTTTTGTATTTTTTTTTAAATATTGTTTTATTTACTTTTTATGTAGTTTTTGTTGGTTTTTTTTTTTTGTTTTCTTTTCTTGTTTTTTTGTTTTGTTTTTGTTTTTCCTTTTATCGTATAATATTCACAATTTAATTGGTTTTGTTTTTTTTTTTTCTCTCAAATGTTTAACACCACGAAATTTGTTTTTATTTATATTTTTTTGTTTTCTTTTTCCCGTTTTTTCTATTTTTTAGGGGAAAAAGAAAATATTACACAGTAAAAAATAACTATATACTTTGTTTCTATTTACGCTTAAGTTGTTGTTTTTTTTTTTTGCTTTTTGTTTTTTGTTTTCTAAACGAAACGAAAGTAAATAAAATAAAAAAGAACAAAAAATAAAATAAAACTGGGAGTTGTTTTCGTTTGATTGTGTTTTTTTCAAAAAATAAAAAAAATTATAATGAAAACTTTTCGTAATTTATACAAGTGTTGGTATTTTACAAATATATTCTTTTTTTTTGCTTTGTTTTATTTAAAATTTTGTCTATATATATATATATAAGTGTTTTGTTGTTTTATATGTAGAAGGGGATTGGTTTTAAATGTATATAGGTACCTAAATATTCCTTAGAGTCTAGAAACAAAAAAATAAAAATAAACTTAGATGCTAAAATATTTATATTAAATATAATAATAAGTCTACAATATCCTAATGACTTATGTAACTATTTACAAAAAAGAAAAAGAAAATAAAAACAATTATTTTGTTTTGCTTTATGCTTTATATATAAATTTTTTTTTAAAGAAAAAAAAAAAAGAATTTAACGAATCTTTTTGAATTTTTTGTCGCTTAAACTGGGTGTGTATGTGACTGTATATAATTTTTGTCTAACTATTCAAGTGTGTTTTCACGGAGAGATAGGAAGGACGAAAAGGACTCACACAAGAGAAAAGGAGTTAAAAATTTTAACAAAAAGTAAATACAGAGATAAATGTTTACAATTACCTTGGATCCTTTCACATCCTTCCCTCGAATCGATATACAACACAATTATTTCATTTTCTTTGTTTAACATTCGTCGAAATTATACAAAAAACAAAAAAACAGATATTTAATTTAAAATTAAAAAAAAATAAAACATTTTCTTTTTGTTTTGTTAATCACTTATAATTTAAATTTGATTTTCAGTTCCGTGTCGAAGTTCGAGGTTTTTTTTTTTGTGTTTTTGTTTCTAGAGGCTAGTGGGACAGCGAGGCGCGCGCGGCGTTTTATCATCTCTTTTTTTTTGGGGAAAAAAAAATTAAAATAACTTGACGCTCAGCTCTCGGAGCTGCAGACGCGACACGCACAGTTCCACGCCACGAGACACTGGGTACGTATACAGTACGCTTCATCTAGTATCTAAGAGTGTGTGTTTAGCTTATAACAATTTTCATTAGATTTGTCTTCTTAGGTCGCGGTCCACCTGGGTGGAGGTGGAAAGCGTGAAAAGTTCGATGTGAGGCGCGGCACTTGGTGGAACTTGGCGATGTCCTACTCGCCGGTGAACGAATTAAAGTGCCGCACGGTGGTCGGCGGAGCGCCGAATTGCAGGGTCCACTCGTGGAACAGTCTCCTGGCGTGGAGCTGTTGCTGCTGCTGGTGATGGTGATGATGGTGCTGCGGATGCTGGTGATGCGGATGCACCACGTGCGGATTCAGGTTGAGGTGTTGCATACTGGCTGCGCTCGTTAACACCGATGACGCACTCGGAGAGGATGATAGTGGCGGTTGCAGGACGCCCATTCCGCTTGATCCTCCACCGCCACCGCCACCACCACCACCGCCGCCGCTGCCGTTGTTACCGCCAGGCGATTGCTGTTGGTGGTGCTGCAGGTGCTGCTGTTGCTGTTGATCGCCACCGCCGCTGCCGCTGTGAAACAGATGCGGGTGGTGATGGTGAGTGGGATTCAGGTGGGGGTGCTGATGGTGCTGGTATCTCATGGGATCTATGTACATGGCGGCTGCCGCCGCCGCCGCTATTGACGCGTTCGTTTTGTTGTTCGTCGTCACCTGAGATGAAAGATCACTATCGTTGTTGTTGTTATTGTTATTATTGTTGTTGTTATTACTACTATTATTATTATTGTTGTTGTTGTTATTATTAAGATGGTGTCCAGCACCAAGCGGGCTTTGGGGCGAAAGCACATCCGAGGATGATGATGGTGTCGTCGATGTATTGTGTTGTTGTTGATGTTGTTGTTGCTGCTGATGTTGTTGTTGTTGTTGTTGTTGATGTTGTTGTTGTTGTTGGTGTAACGAGGCAGGAGTAGTCGCAGCTGCAGCAGAGTTGGACTCCTGGATTTCTGATTGCTAGTGGGCCGTTAACTGATGCCCTCCACCGCTCTGCATGTTCTGGGGGGGGCTCAACATTGGCGGACTATGACTATGACTGTGTGTGCCCATTGGGCTGCCATGCATATCGTGATGCGGGTGATAGCCACCGTGACCGCCGGCATGCATATGTGACGGTGGCATACCACCACCTCCATCCATCATATCGCCCCCAAGCGTATTTGGTGGCGTCATTCGCTTCTCCTTCTGTCGCCGATTGCAGAACCACACGCGTACCACTTCCTTCTCCAGCTGCAGCGAATCGGCCAGCGATGAGATTTCCTGCGCCGAGGGTTTTGGTTGTTTGTGGAAGTGCTGTTCGAGGGCGCCCTTCACTGAGACCTCGATCGAGGTGCGTTTTTTCCGCTTACGGCCCTGAGCCGCGATCTTATCTATGCTCGTCGGCGAGCCCGTCGTCGAATCAGCCTCCTCTAGCCACTTCTGGAGCAGTGGTTTCAGTTTGCACATATTTTTGAAACTTAATTGTAGAGCCTCGAATCGGCATATCGTTGTCTGGGAGAAAACGTTACCGTACAGGGTGCCTAGCGCTAATCCTACATCGGCCTGGGTGAAGCCGAGCTTTATTCTTCGTTGCTTGAACTGTTTGGCGAACGCCTCTAGGTCATCGGATGTCGGGGTGTCTTCCTCGCCGGCGCTAACGTCTCGATCGCCCTGCAGATGGTGTGGATGGATGTGCAGTTGTGGCGATTCGGCCCCCCGCAGGGCATGATGCAGTGGCGCCACACTCTGATGGTGCGGATGGGCAGGATGATGGAGCATTCCGTTCATGGCGGCATGATGGTATTGCAACGGTGAACCACCGGTCGGCGCATAGTGTGCTGCCGCATGGACAGGTGCATGCCAGGCGTGCGGCGATGCCATACCTTGTTGTACCCGCGACTGTTGTGACAAATGTGACATTTCCTGCTTAACATCCGCCGGATGGTGATGTGTATGATGTGTCTGCAGCGCCCATGGATCCGATGGGTGTAGCGCGGTCCAGGGATTCGTTGAACCCAAACCAAGTCCACCGGGATTTCCACTGCCGACGGTATTTGGACTCGGCGATGAGGGCACTTGATGTGACGTCGCATGATGGTGGGGATGATGATGTTGCATATATTTCATTTCACCGGCATCTGTTGCACTTCGGGGCGACGATGTATGATAGCCTCCTCCGCCACCGCCACCGCCTCCGCCGCCACCACCACCCAACGCCATGTCCAAATCACCCGAACTGACCGGCGTCATATAAGAGGCGGCCATCCCCACCGCTCTAGGGCTGTTCAGGCCCTCCACGCTGGCGGGGTAGGGCTCCAAGTTGGGGCTCAGTTTAACGACTTTGAACACCGCGGATCTATCGAAAGGAATATTACTATCCCTATTCTCATTCCACTCGAAGCGTGAGGCGACCGTTTTGAAGGCTTCAATGGAACTCGTTCGCCCAAAAAACTGACACTTGTCCCCGTCGATGTTTGCGATTTTTTATTTACCCACGCGCACGCAAATTACTAATTTTACAAAAATAATTGTGTTTCGGTTTGGTAACGCTTCCCTTCTAAACGGCTTCACGCATTTCACTATAAAATCGCTCTCAACTTAGCGGTAATTTTTACTTATTTATTTCTTTTTAATTTGAATTTCAAAGCTTGAGGTAGAAAGGGTTCCGACGGAAGATTTTCTTTTCTTTTTTTTTTTTTTGAGCACACACCAGGTTTAGTTATCACATAAAGTCCAGTCCCTTGTTATAGGTAGTTGCTCGTTCCATACAAAAACAAAAGCGCTAGGTGCACAGGGTGTATATGTAGATTTTTATTTTTATTTTTTTGTTAATTATCAAAACAAACAGAACTTTTTTTCTTTTGTCGGTCACACAGATTTGTTGTAGGTATCACTCTCTGGGATCACCGCCCATGTATGCACACACCACACACAGTGTATCTCCCGTACACGGCAATTGATTTTTTTTTCTTTTTTTTAAATTTTTTTTGCAAAATTTTGTATCTGAATATCCGCGCGATCAATCGAATTGGGGGGATCCGTTTATTTTTTTGTTTTTTTGGCGCACAAAAGGAAAAAATTTAAATAATCCGAGCGAACAACAAGATTTATCGCTTCTTGCACAAGTGAGTGAGGAGAAGCAACAACAACAAAATGCAGGGAAAAAAAAAACAGTACAGAATCTTATTGTGTATCTAGATACTATTGACAAATTGACAAGAGAGAGAGTTAAAAATTTTCACGTGCAAACTCATTGAGCTATCGAAGTCAACTAAAGATATTATTCAACTATTGAGCACGACGAGTTCCAAGGGATTTTCCATCCACGCTGTACGAGTGTGTGTATCTTGAAACGCAATTGCCACACAAATCGTATCGCATTGCCTGAGATACGAGTGAACGAGATGAGAGATACACAATGGAGTTTCGTCATGAACTGGTTTTGAAGTATCTACGAAATGGCATCGGCGAATCCGATGGGTTCGAGCGAGATGGCAGCAGTGACTGAACTGGAATACGGGCGACTTGGTGTGCGTGTGTATCTACCCACCCATGTGGACAGCTGATTGTGTGTTCATTCCAGTGATAGACGACATCCGCCTATTTTATGTCGATACGTGACCAATAAATTCGAAACGCACGCCTATATTGTTCCAGTGTTGTCACTGGAATGGAGTGTGACATTCCGCACTAACACACACACATACATCTCGGCGCCGATGGCCTACGACGAGATACTGGAAGTATCTGTGTAGCTCCACCCGTTTTCTGTTTTTTTTTTTTGTTTTTTTTTTCTCAATAGTGGAGCGGGCCACCGACTACTGCGCACTTTGGTAGGTTCTCAGCACGGAGATGTGGGGACACTATATTTCGATGGCTTCGACATCTTCCATCTTTGTTGAACCCGAACGGTTGACAATTGACATGATGTCGCCGTACGAAGAGGAGAGCACTGTCAAAGTGGGTTTTCTCTGTTCTGTCCGGCGGTGGGTGGGTGGTGTCTTCCTTTCGGCGAGTGTGTTTTTCTCTGCAAGCTTTTCCTTACTCCATCCATTGAGAGGTACAATTGTGCGGCACAAAACCCTATTTTGACAGAGTGTTGCATTGAAAATTTTACATTTTTCTGTTCCTCTTCAACCGATTTATTTATAATAATTCCAATTCGATGCAACAGCAAGTGAAAGTGATGGAATTTTCATATAGAATATGCAAAGAAATTATATTTTATAATTAAAATGTGTTTAGAATTTATATATTCATAATCTGTCTGACAGCGCCACCACAATGGGTTGTAAAATACAAATTTTGAAAACAAAAAACCTACCTACCTACCTACTGACAGAAGTGTGTTAATTTGTGGTGGTTTATTCTGGGTAGAAATGCAACTGTCAAGCCCAGAGGGAGTGTGGGAGAGGTATAATGGCAGACAATGTTTGTTTTGATGGAAATTCTGTGCAAAGGAATTCGCATTGGAGGGTGTAAAGTGACCGAGTTTAATGACTGTGGGTGGCTTGTCTGTGATTAGGATTTAAAATTATACAGGAGAAGTAGTACACTTGTTTTTTTTTTTTTCGCCAAGGGAAGGTTGAGAAGATGTTTGCCATTTGACAGTTCGAAGAGTATTCTGTGTTCCAATTGTGTTCTATTAGGAAATTTTCCATTAAACCTTTTAAATTTGAAAAGTCACAAACATGACAAGAACTGTCAGCAGGGACTGAAAAGACTTAGGATGCTGGTTGTCAATTTTCTTCGATTTTTCTTTTTGTAGGTAAATTTGTGTATTTTATTCCATTGATTCAGCAACATTTGCTATATTTTTTTTATAAATATGTATCACGCAAGATATTCGCAGTAAAAAATTCGCTAATGAAAATTTTGCTCATGAAAGTGACAAATGTTAGCATTTGAACACTCCTTGGGCAATCGATTTATTAACGAGAATCATTTAATCGAATGCATAACAATTCTGCAAGGAAATTTAAGCGAATTCAAAACTGACAGCTTAGAACAATCGTGCACATCTCATTATTATCTCTGGTGAGGGTAAATAATAACCCCTTGTCACCCTTTATTTTATTTGTGTCAGAGAAGAAATATTCAATTTCAGTGTCTTACAACACATTTGATCAGATCTGTCAAATAACCGATGTTAACGAATCGTGAAACACTTAAAAGAATGACGACGTCGAAATGACGTACCTATCTGTTTAAGAATACAAAAAAATATGCACCAAGGACGTCGCTTTGTCCCTTTCCCTTATTTGTTGAATACATTGGAACTAAATATATAGTAAGCCGCCATGAACAAATGAATTAGCAACTCGTTAGTAAATACGGAGTGTAAATACCCAAAAGCGTATATAATATGGAAGTTGTCAACAAAAAACAAAAATAAAAATAAGGTTGAATCATAAACGTCAATTATTTTTGAAGTCAAATAATGCAGCGAGAGTGAGTTCATTAAAATTGCTTAGATTGCCTGGAAATTGGATGAAAGAGATAGTTACGTTCGATTGAATGGCATTGGAAATATGACTCTAACAATAGTGTTGATCTGACATATCACATACATATATTTGTATCCTCAGACATAACTATTTAAAAAGAACAAAACTTTGACGTATAGTTGGTAGGAACGTTGACCAACGTATCAATAGATACATTTGACATGTCATTCGTTTACTTGAAGACTTTCATCTTCAAGTCTTCAAGTAAATGAGTGATATGTTCATTGGAGTACGTTTACATATCTGACAGTTCATCGGTCCTAAAGACAAATATATAGCACAAGCAGAGGAAAACGTCAGATTCCCTCAGAGATCCTAAACATTACAAAATGTATCTAATTAGATGTACATTACGTACTTCATACTGTGTTTATAGCCAAATCCCCAATGCGTTGACAGATCTTGTACTCACCTACAGAACTTTCTCGAGGAAAAACTCTAAAGACTCAATTTTTTCAGCTTGTCGTTGGTTCCCACCTGAACGAATCGTATACAGAAACAGTGTCGGACTTAAGCTGGCAAAAAACTGCTACGAATGCTCAAGGAAACTGAACTAATGGGATCTAGTTCTTCGTTCAAGATACCACAGAGTCAACTTAAAATGCAGAAAATGCGTTGAATACTGTATACGACTACCAGCTTACAACTTTGTGGACATTAAGCATCGAAGCCCTTTCAAATTCCTACTAATGCTGGTCGTTAAGAAACTCTCAGAAGAAGCCTTGTGTTTGTCTCTGATTTCTTCTCTAATTGCAAAGTTACATATGGCTTCATAGTTGACCTTACCAGCCATGACCGTGTTGCTATTCAAATTTCAATTAGCTACATGTTAGACACTTAACACATAGCTACAGAGCGAAGTAAAACCAAGCATGTAACTCTACAGCTTTAGTCTAATCCAAGGAGTTCCTATCACACCTACTGAAAGATGGAATATTTTTACTGAACTGTAGAAACTGACAACCAAATCGAACAGTCATCCAAGAGTCATCCAGGAGTACCTGAACTTCATTGAAATTTCCACAGATCCTACTTAAATTCAGGCTTGCCAACCTTGTTCAAACCCATTTATCACTCAAGATCCTGAGGCCGATTCTCTTAACCAAAAAATCAATCTCTAACAGGATAGGCGCACTTCATTGTCAAGAAACTGGAAGAGGTTTCCGCCAAGGAATTTCTTCTTGAGATGAAAGAGACTTGATCAATGACAGAAAAAGTTGGCATATGTGCGTGCTTCTGTCAGACGTAGGTTTTTTCCATTATACCGCAGAATATCATCAGACTAGAAAAAGATTTTCTGCCCTTTGGCTAGAGTCTATCGGTCCTATTTGATCCAAGTAGAGTATTTGATGATAACATCTTTGAGTACAAAATCCCACCACAATCCCTGAGACTCCATTATTAGTATACGAATGTCGTAAGTGACTAATCCCTGCAGCTTATACAACTGCCTTTCAGTTTCCTACAGATGGACAGATGACCTATCGCAACCAATCTTAATCGAAGAAAGGAGACTCGTTTCACTTAAGGCTGCTGAGTGTCCTTGAAAATAGAATTTTCGCCTTTCCTTTAAGGTGGGTGTAGATTTGACAGTAAAAATGCTGTCAGCAGCTTTCGAGTGCAAACTCCCAAGTGAACACACTCATGAGAGTAGCTCACGGAGAGTTGACTTTATACTCTCGACATTCGAACTTTTTGACAGTCACTCGCAAGTGGCCACTTGTCTTGATGACTGTTAAAGATTACGCGTAATTCCAACACAGTCCGTATTTTGCGGAGTGACAGGCAGTTCATATGTTGCCTTACCAGATGCCAGAAATATAAAGTTACCAATACCAGGTGATGAACTGGTATGACTTTCCTGAATCTAGAATCCTTTTGAAAAATAGTGTCTCCAATGGATTGGGTTACATGTACTGTTTCACTAGTTGTCAAATCACAAAAATCTCTTCATCTTCAAGTTGAAACTCTCTTGTAACTGTAGACCCCACCCCACCGAATTGGTGATGCCTATCTACCCAGCATTTTTCTCCTTTTTAACTTTGTTAACAACAGTGCCAAGAATAAAAGCAGCTACAACCATTCGGTTGAAGGAATACCTGTCACGAGGATGCGGTTACGAGAGTTCTCTCTGAAAATAAACTCTCAAAATTCTACCAGAGAATTCGCGGCATTAAGATCTCGAAAATACTATTGTCAAAGTGACAGCCGTTCGCGAGTAACTCGTAAGAGTTTACTCGTAGGAGTTTCCCTCCCCAATGGAGAGGCACCTTTAGAGTACAAGATCTATATATTACTAAGTTTAAATTAAGGGGAGAGTTCGACAACAATGAAGTTTATCATGTAGTGTAGCAAGACTAATCTTATGTCAAAAAAGAAAACAAATTCTCTGAAAGTGTTCAACATTCAAAACAGAAACATATTCTTCAAAATAGTTGTACCCTGATCCCGAGTACAAATTCAGACTGACCTACATACATCAGCAAAATAAAAATCATTCGTTTTCTCTGCTCCTCCCTCTCTTGATTGATGATGATGGAGACATCAACTTTTTCACATCACGATAAATCAATGATTCTGAGAACCAAACGCCGTAGTTTTCGTTTCCCACAACATCAAGCATATTGTTGACACTATTAAATTTTTATTCGCGCTTCTAATATCAACCTAATCTCCAAACTTTGTTTGCAAAACAACTACTGAATGACAAGTACTACCAAAAAAACACAAAACAACAGCTCTACTTCTAGTTCCAGTTATTCCAGTTGGCCGTACCTCACAGAACTGCTAGTTCCTACCAGCTCTTGTATGAATACTCAATGAATAAGCCGCGGGCACTACACGCGAGTAGGTCACCAAGCGGGACCACAATTGAATATTCTCCATCGTTCATCATTTAAATAACGAATATATGTCCAATTTATCTGTCATAACCGTTCCGAACGAAAGTCAAAAACCAAAAAAATCCGTTGTACCAAGTATTACCAATAAACGGTGATTTTCCCGCTTTTTTTTCTCTCTCTCTCCTCTCTCCTCTCCCCGCTTTTTTATCTCACTTTCGTTTTCAACGAAAACAGCGCCACACAACCGCTCATAATGCAAATGTCAAAATAAAAACGACATTTCTGATTTCGTTATTCAAATATACGAATAATTCACTCGAATACAAAGCAAACGAAAACGAAACAAATCAATTTTTCAATTACACACATCTGATATCATTTTTATCTCATTTTGATGCATTTTTTTATGTGACAAAACCGATTAAACGTCAAAACACTTAAGGTTCCAAACATACAACACACCCCGCAACAAACAAACACATAAAGAGAAAAACAACAATTTTTTTTGATATTTAAATGCAAATTATTCAAATGTGCAACAAGTTAGCCTCGTGCCAGGCATCTTAATCGAATCCAAAACGACTCTCGTGCGCGCGTTAAGAAGTCACAATTTATGTATATGTATCTCTTCATCCTCTTCAGTTAGTCAGTGGCGACGACGACAACGACGACGACGACGACGATGAAGACGCCTCTAATGAGATTCACCCAAGTAACCCAGATTCGTCATAAACCCATATTCGAACAAATTAATTCCTCGGCGCTTAGCTCCTGAATTCCTGAATTATCTCTCTCTCACTCTCTCTCTCTCTCTGCCTTAACTCGTTGCCACCGCCACCGACCGCATACATCCTTTTGGCCTGTAATTACCATCACAAAAAAAGAACAAATTTGAATAATTAAATCCAAAATAAAAGAAGTATAACCTCAAAACGGTAAGACAGACCCGGTGCCCGGTAAATTTATGCAAAAATCCACGTGGTACGCGATGACGCTCACAATGATGATGACGGTGATGATGATGATGATGATCCTCGCCGAAGGAAGAGTTACGCGCGACCGGCAACACAACGCAGCCACATTGGTGCCGATGACCTTACGCAACAGGCAGAGTTGGATGGACGACAACGGCAACGACAACGATGGTAATGGTGATGGTGATGGCCACCGCACCAAAGAAAATTTGAATATATTCAAATCAGGGTGAGAACCTATTAGGTATACCACACCACACCATACCACACATACACAGCCAGCCATAGAGAGCCGTGGACAGTGCATCACCGTTGTCGTCGTTGTCGTCGTTTGCGTCGGGTAGTGTAGCAGTGGGTTAAGTTGAACTAAGTGAATAAGTGCCACCGCATTTACATCTAATTAATAATTAACGAGTTTTCATTTTCCGTTTGAACCGGGAACCGAGAACCGAGAACTGAGAACCAAGAACCTAAAACCGACAACGGAACGCAGCGCATGCAAATCACTTGACTTGACCCACAGGGTGGCGGTAGCCTACCCTCTCGGCCACGTCATTCACACACAAAAAAGTGAGAGTAATGACCAACTTCGGGGGCAATGCTGCTATTGACAGCTGCCATCGGCTGCGGCAGCACATCCCTACACAGCATCCATGTTCGCTTCATTGATTTGACAATTCTTGCGTAACACAGAAAAAAAAATTCCGATATGTTGCAATAAATTTCCCATGACATATGCAAATCCAGCGAAGGTCGTTGCAATTAGTTCAATTGGAAGGATTGCGCTCGTTTAATGCGCTTCGAGGATAACTAAACCGCACTCGCAACTCGCAACTCGCAATTCATTCAAAAGAGGTGAAAACGCATTTTCCGTGTCCCGGAAATATGAGAGACAGAGAGAGTGACGAAAAAAATTTGCATATTGCAGACCCAAAGGTGCACAATGCGTAGTCGTTTGTTTGTTTCCTGTTTGTCTATACACAGCGAGGATAGAGAGAGGGACCCGAGGATACCATCCATGTATGTGCACCACTCAGGGGTGCTTGACATGTAGAAAACAAAAACGATATATTGAATAAAAAAAACTGACTACTAAGAGATAAACACTAATAGTAGGGTGCATATCATTAGCGCGAGAATGTGATGTCATATGCCATGTAGCTGAACTACCCCCATTGTGCACTCGTTCGTACTTTTACCCGTTCATGGCACTCACACACAATGATAACGAGTTCTCGATTCAGGTAGCCGTAGCAGTGAAGAAGAAGGGGGTTTCTGGCTCCTGGCGATGGATGGTTGCGAAAGGAAAACGAAAGGAATTCTTGTGTTCGAAAGATTCGAAGTTCGGCGAAAGTGTATCCTTGTTTTAGTTCAGACACACACCCGACATCCATTGGCGTTCGTTTTGATAACACGGTAAGGAAAAGAGGGTTGAAGCTTTAACTGTCACTTTGACATTAGAGTACTTTTTAAGTTTGCACAGAACTGGGTGGAAGTTTGAGCTTTTTGGAGATTCCTTTTGAATTCAAATGGAAAATAACCGTCACTCAGGAACAGTAACTGGTATATTTCTGGTAAATTATCTACAGTGAGCGGTCGATGTGGTGAACAATCCACATTTTAAAGGTATTTTCGTTGTAGTGCATGTAAAAACACATTTTGATGGAGTTTGCTTCAAGGAGTCCACGCAGGTCCTGTATTTGATTCAACGATGCACAAAATGGTAAATGGAATCTGTCGCTTAGGCGCGGACCATTTGTTAACAGAAAACTCAGTAAGGATGGGCGAAATCTTTGTAGTTTTTGTTTGGAATACTCTTGTCATACGAAATATGAAAGAGGAAGGGCACTGCATAGATTGGTGCAAATATTGACAGTTCTAAGTTGATCTCGTATTTGAGCTAAACCTGAGAGTGTGTTTGGGAGATCGAACAACAAGCACTGCATTTCAAGGAGAAATGCAACTACAAGTTTTTGTTAATCCTTCCATTGCTAATAGAGAATGTTAAGAGACTGTCAGTTAGTAAAAGCGTCCACTAATTTGGGGAAACTGCATTTCAGTAAACGCAGCACTTTAGGAGTCCAGCTTGCCAAGAGGAGAGATGTAAATTTGACTTTCTCGGCGAAGACCTTCCTTATTGGTCTTTAATTTTACTTGACCTGGCCTTTTATTTGAATTAATGTATCCGCTCTAGAGTGACACAGTGTGGTGTACCACTAAAGAATGTTTTTCCAAGGCTTGTTTGTATAAAGGTCAGGTAAGCTCAGGAGCCTAAATGGAGATGAAGTAGTGAACTTTTAACAGGCAAGGCAATATATATTCTTCTGACTAAATCCACCTCATACACAAACTTACATTGGCCTTCATTTAGTTAGTTTATTTGGAGCCCAGTGTCTACAGCTTCAACAGAAATCGCCAACCCATCTGCCTTCCCATCAGACAGTGCCCATTAGTGCCAGTAAATGGATGACCAATTAGTCAATCAGGACATTTTTTGAGAGACGCAAACACTTCAACTCTGCCAGTCTTATACTTCAACCTGTAGGAGAACGCCTCGCCTTATGTGATACATGCTAGCACGTCAACCTCGACTGACTTAGTGAAAGCAGCTGTAGCCACCCAACTAAGCATCGGCGTACTAAAGGACGCTTACCGGTTGAAGAACATGTTCGCGCTAAACTACAGCATTACAGTGCTGTCTTGTGTTGTCGTTTTCTTCCCACACCTGATCCTTAATCCTTGAATTGTGAGCCATTACTGGACTGTAGTAGACCGTCTCCCCTCGATGTAGATATATTGGAATGGTAGTAGGTTGAAAGCTAAATTGGAAACTCAACGTAAGGGACAGAGTTCCAAGGCTCAATGCATTATACCCACGGCTCCACTCAAGGCATTTATGTATCTTCTAGCACTGGATCTACAAATAAACTTACAAGCAGGTAACAGTGCGTCTAGGCTCATTGACACAGGACTTTTCAAAACTGGCTTTGTAAGACCTAGCTTCATTCTAAAGGAAGTGATAATCTACATGTCGTAGAGGATATCAATCATCGACTCTGTGGGGGTCAAACCATTTTTCGGAGCAGACTAGAGTACATTGAAAGATTTTTTGTTGTCGGATCTCTGGAGCACTCAGAAGAATTCTTCGATTTTTGGAGGAAGCCGAGAATCCGATGTAGAGCTTAGAGTATCAGCACTCACCACATCAGCATCGACGATCTGGGACACGATCCAAGCAAAAGCAGGACAATAATAATAAAAATGATCCGGAGTACCGTCCCCTTCTCCAAACCTTCACAGAGGCTGGTGGCCGGTAAAAACGTCAATAAGTTGTCAAAGTCGTTTCTTCAGGAAGAATGCCGCTGATTTCTTGTAGATGTTCGTGCATACATCTCGAAAAATCATTCTCGGAGCCTTGCTTGGCAATCTCTTCGGAGATCTGGGTCGCAAGCAACCGTTTCAAAAACAGAGCCATGCTCCCCTAACAAAGTCAAGTGTTGTCGGTCTCCACGACAGGAAGTGATCCAAACACTTTTATCAACAAAAAAAAGAGTCAATAGGAACGATCTTTTGAACCGTTTTCATGAAATGGTTGCGCTTTCCAAGACTTTGTCTTGCCTTTGACATTCTTCTCAGTTATCTGTCAATTCTAGTACATTTCTTCCCTAATGACAGTACTCTCAACTTAGTGTATTAGTTTCTAAACTACTCTGTTTAGACAACAGAGTTTACTCCAATACTTCAGAAAGCCAATAGAGTTGCTTGGACAGAATCTAAATCCGCAGGCATTACTAATAAAGTCACCATTTGCAGGTTATGTCAAAGTCATGTGTCATAGTTCGTCAAATCCATTGTTCGCGATGTGGTCAAGTAGAGTATCGAATGCATCCACGTCTTCCTAAGTTCCCTGCCACCAGCGACATGTCTAAAACCTTAAAAATTGGCCATAAACGGTTGAGCACGAGTTTATTTTCTAGTTTTACTAATGGAAGCCTACTTCCTAAGCCCTAAACACAATGTTATTAGTCTGACATTTGACTCGTTGCCTCTGTAAAGGGTTAACGTTGCTTAGAATGCTTTTCTTTATTACAACACTCTATAGATCTATAAATATGTGCCTATTTTTAAGTATAGACACACATGTACACTGTGAACACATTTCATAGCGCCACTCCTGTACATGGATGGATTTCCCCGTCTTGACTCAACTAATCTCTATAAATATAAATAAGTTGTTGCCCTTTAGCTTGTGCAACAGACATGATTCAACAAATTCAATTAGTTTTAAACTTTTGCAATTTATCTATTCTCCACAGACGACGAGTCAGGTTAATTATAAACATTTCCAGCATTTCTTCACACTAATAGTGCGGTTAAATGCAATTAATAAAAAGTGCAGTCTCTAGCCAAGTGACACATGGCCAAGTGTAGCTTATCACTGCAAGTTAGATTTTTTTTTTTTTTTGTAGAATAAACGAACGTTTTTACGGCGAATTTGCAACGAGTTACGTTTCCGACTTAATGAAATCGTATTAAGGTTGACATTACATCGAGAATTCCTGAGGCTGAGAATGAAATTAAATTCAAAATGTATCTACATAGACCCAACCCCATGGAAGAATCTTTTAATTTGAACTCCTGCAGCCGCAATACCTCAACAATTAATGAAAATTTCGGAAAATCGTCCATAGGAACCTTTTCCCGAACCAGAGTGCGGTTTCAAGAAGTTTTCCTTCGTTACATTGGTCCGAGTTTGGGAATTTCTCTTGTGGACTTCACCACAACTATTGGAGGCAGCTCCAACCAATGGAATGCATAATGAATTCTATTTGCGGTCACTGCAGTTTGCCTCTGGATGAATGGGTGTCCTTCGCATGGCAAATGGGGAGGGATTTTTCGGTTTAAAGTCGACACCCGGTCACTCATTCCCATTTTAAGGACTAAATGTACAAAAAATAATAAAGAAGAGGAGAAGAGAAAAAGGAAAAAACCTATAAAACATTCCAACCGAACGGTATGGGAAATATTCGCATCCAAACACATGTACTCCCGTTCTCACCGGTTTTTACGATCCACCACCACCACCGTCGCTTTCACCTGATTGTATCGAACCCGCACATAACTGTGTGTTCACCTTAGTTTTCGAAGTAATAAATTTGATTTTTCATATCTGCGCCATCTCCTGGGATAACCTTATCTCAGGGATGTACTACCAACTATCCGCATAGTGTCATCGAACGAACGAACGATTTTGACAAGTGTTTCGTCGTCGGTGATGCGAGTTTGTGTCCTTTTTCTGGTTTTCTTCACGTTTTATGTCTTTTTTGTCAGGTGGAACACACAGTGCACATTTTTTTTTCCTCTGTTTTTATGGCAATTCTTCCGAATTGGAAATCTGGTATGCGAGTATCTGTGATTTCAATTTACCTGTTAGATTTGAAATAAAAAAAAAAAACGATACGTGGTGGATGTTGTTTTTTCTGAGAGATGATTAATTTCTTGCTTTCTTCGAGGAGGGGAGAGAAAGTGTCCTGGTAGTTGAATTGAAAGTGAATTTCCATGAAATTGTGGTGGCGTCAGGGAGTGGAGATTAAATTGTTAACCATTTGCCACAGGTAGCGAATCGAACGTGTATACTAAATGACATTGCAATGCCATAAGGATCAAGGAATTCCCTAGAACTACTTGCAGTACCAACCTGTGACACATTAGAGAAAGTGAACATCTCCGTTTAGAAACATTTGCTCTTTTAAAAATCCTTGAAGAAGACACTGAAGCACAAAAAATTGTGGCGATAGGGGGCTTTTTGGGAAGGGTTTTGGTCAGCATGCACTGTGCTAAGTAGACTGATCCACGACTTTGTTTAGTGAAGTCACTCCAATCTTAGACGAGATGAGTTTGAGTATAGTGTTCTCAAGGTAGTTTGGTTTCCAGAGTGACTCTATTTATTTACAAAAGTCCAGCCTCACTCGGATCTCAATGGATCCATTAGTTCTGCTGAGTCTTCCTTTTTCCTCCATATATCTGCAGCCTCTGAATAGGTGCTGATTCTCATTCCTCTAAGATAGGCCGCCATTGAGTTGTGGCCTGCTGGGATACCAATGAAGAAAATCACAGTTCTTTAGTCTTTTTTTTGTTGGATTGCACCTAAATTGCTCTCGGGATGCGGCACGAGGTGAGAGTGCACTACCTTGCGTTAGCCATCTTGTGAAAATCCGAATAAGTTTTTGCAAAAATTATTGAAAAATATTTTCGAAATTCCGGCTCAGTTGTAAATACATACTCAACGTGAGGTCGGCGTCATCATGGCTTCAGTATGCAGGCAATTCGTCTCACCGTGGAAAAGTTTGAACGTGAGTACACTCTTCTGGATCTCAGGCCACTAACCAGACAGAGATTGGTGAGAAATGAAGAAAACATAGTTTCCGTACCAATCTGCTGAATTGGGCATCGCCAGAGTATTGGATTTAGGCCTACATCCGTATAAAATTGTGGTGACGCAAGAATTGAAGCCGGACATTCATAGACAACGCCGTGAGTTCGCTAATTGGGCGCTGGATGTATTGGCAAAAGTTCCAGATTTTGGCCAAAAAATCATCTTCTCGGATGAAGCCCGTTTTTGGCTCAGCGGCTATGTCAAGTAGTGGAATTTCTAGTATTGTATTCCAGCAAGCATCAATGCATCGACATAGACTGACTGTTTGGTGCGGTTTATGGCATGGCGGCTTCATCGAACCTTATTTCTATTGAAATGAGGAAGGAGGCACCTTTACCATCGACGGCGATATTAACCGTCTCACCTCACGTCGAGCGTTCAATAATTGCCCGTCGTTAACATACGACCTGACACCACTGGATTATTTTCTCTGTGACAACGTCAAGTCGTTAGTCTACGCTAACAAGCTAACTACTTCAGATGAGCTCAAGGCCAACATTCAGGGCGGTATTTCCGGAATAACGCCGCAGATGTTGGACCGAGTCATCAAAAATTGAACCAACCACTTGAACCACTGCCAGCGATGTCGAGGCGGCCATTTGAATGATGTTGTATTCCACATGAATATACCTAAACGACGAGCAATAGAGATAGTCCTGCAATCAATAAATGGAAGGAATGCCCCTCCTAAGCCAACCCATCGTTTTGAGTGGGGTTTCGTTCAAAGATGTCTTTTCGCGAATCTGATCCTATCGATGCTTCATTTTCAACAGAAATCTGTTGAGTCTTCCTCGACCTCCTGAATGAGTGACATCCACAAAACTTGGTTACAATCATCTGTTGATGACGTTGGGTAGTACCTACTCACTGAGACATGAGCATTTGCTTCGTAGTCAGGTCTTACTAAGCGTCCTTGCAGCCATTTAACAGAATCTCTACATACTTTGTGTAAAAGGATCATAGGAACCGAAATATCACTATCCCTGTCGACAGTATTGCATTTAGACATCGTTTCCAGTGGTTTTGCCGTCGGATAACACCTATCCATTTCCCGAAACAGAAACGATCAGCAGCCATGTTCTCATTCCCAAATCAAACAAACGCCAGAACCAAAATGGAGTCACCGAGTCAATAGCTAGCAATCTTCGAATTGTTTATAAAATAAACAAACAAACGCCTGAACCACAAGGCCTCTCCTTCTGCCTACCGATTGCTAAATCAAAGCAATACCCACACATACGTACATCGTTCGTTTGCTTTATTTCAGATACTTTTTTTTAGATGTGTCTCCGATGATCACGAATCAACCTTTTTATCAAAATATTCAATGGCATTGCATTTAGTATTCTGTGCAGATGTCTGCTGCCGTAGAAATGATTTTATTAAAATTCCTCGAAGCCAAAGTACTCCGAGAGTGTCCTACGTACGTACGTATAGGTATAGGTGTGCACTGTTAGTGTATTGTATTCACCCGCATACACGGCATAAGGATACATGTTCACAGATCACAATCCGTTGGTGTACTGGCCGAGTCCTAGGTACAACGAGAGGCTTTAGAACTTGAATAACAATGTCGAGACCTTAATGTATTCAGCCAACGGAAGAAGATGGTTCCTTCTTTGACTGTGTGACTCGGTGGAATGGTGGAGTACACATTAAATCGAATCTAGAAGCGGAAGTTCTGATCGAAAAGAAAGATCTCAAGATGGGATGGGGCGATGTCGTCTTTCGAAAGAGCGTGACCACGTGCACCCACCACTTCTAATGAATATCTTCCGCCAGAGCGAGGCGTAGGGATCAGAACATCTTTTCAATGGAAATCCTCTGGAGACAGTATTGTTCAAACACACATTACGTTTGATGAACCCGATAACAAAACGAAATGGGGGTTCATCTTGGTTGTTAAGAGGTGACGGGGTTATCCTCTTCCAGTCAATGCAGATCAATTGATTAATGATGTAGTGATGGGTTTGATTGACTCCTAGTTATCTGTGGACGAGATGGAAATCCTTTCGCTTTCGTTTTGGACACCAGGGAGGGGTTTTGGTTGTGCTTATCGCCATCTGGGATGCAGAACACTTTTGGTTATCAAGGAGATGTTGTTTTTCGGGATTCAAACGTGTTCATGGTACGCGGAACACCAAGTGACTTTTTCCACACTCGACCCAGGTACACCCCATTTCTTCCAAAATCCCAAATGGACTCCAACTGAGTAAGCAAAAGTCTAAATCATACTCTTTACGTTTTTTGGTTAAGTTTTTTGTTGAATTTCGTCCATTTGACCCAAAACGCTGAGGGAGAGGAGATAGTTGACGAAATTGCATTTCAAGGGACTTTTTCCATGGTCGACCCAGGTACACACCATTTCTTCCAAAATCCCAAATGGACTCCAACTGAGTAAGCAAAAGTCTAAATCATACTCTTTACGTTTTTTACTTAAGTTTTTTGTTGAATTTCGTCCATTTGACCCAAAACGCGGAGGGAGAGGAGATATGTGACGAAATAGCATTTGAAGGGCCTTTTCCACACTCGACCCAGGTACACCCCATTTCTTCCAAAATCCCAAATGGACTTCAACTGAGTATGCAAAAGTCTAAATCATACTCTTTACGTTTTTTGGTTAAGTTTTTTGTTGAATTTCGTCCATTTGACCCAAAACTCTGAGGGAGAGGAGATATGTGACGAAATAGCATTTGAAGGGCCTTTTCCACACTCGACCCAGTTACACCCCATTTCTTCCAAAATCCCAAATGGACTCCAAAGGAGTACGCAAAAGTCTAAATCATACTCTTTACGTTTTTTACTTAAGTTTTTTGTTGAATTTCGTCCATTTGACCCAAAACGCGGAGGGAGAGGAGATATGTGACGAAATAGCATTTGAAGGGCCTTTTCCACACTCGACCCAGGTACACCCCATTTCTTCCAAAATCCCAAATGGACTTCAACTGAGTATGCAAAAGTCTAAATCATACTCTTTACGTTTTTTGGTTAAGTTTTTTGTTGAATTTCGTCCATTTGACCCAAAACTCTGAGGGAGAGGAGATATGTGACGAAATAGCATTTGAAGGGCCTTTTCCACACTCGACCCAGTTACACCCCATTTCTTCCAAAATCCCAAATGGACTCCAAATGAGTACGCAAAAGTCTAAATCATACTCTTTACGTTATTTGGTTAAGTTTTTTGTTGAATTTCGTCCATTTGACCCAAAACGCGGAGGGAGAGGAGATATGTGACGAAATAGCATTTGAAGGGCCTTTTCCATACTCGACCCAGGTACACCCCATTTCTTCCAAAATCCCAAATGGACTCCAAATGAGTACGCAAAAGTCTAAATCATACTCTTTACGTTATTTGGTTAAGTTTTTTGTTGAATTTCGTCCATTTGACCCAAAACTCTGAGGGAGAGGAGATAGGTGACGAAATTGCATTTCAAGGGACTTTTTCCATGGTCGACCCAGGTACACACCATTTCTTCCAAAATCCCAAATGGACTCCAACTGAGTACACCAAAGTCTAAATCATACTCTTTACGTTTTTTGGTTAAGTTTTTTGTTGAATTTCGTCCATTTGACCCAAAACGCTGAGGGAGAGGAGATAGGTGACGAAATTGCATTTCAAGGGACTTTTTCCATGGTCGACCCAGGTACACACCATTTCTTCCAAAATCCCAAATGGACTATAACTGAGTACGCAAAAGTTAAATCATACTCTTTACGTTTTTTGGTTAAGTTTTTTGTTGAATTTCGTCCATTTGACCGAAAACGCTGAGGTAGAGGAGATATGTGACGAAATTGCATTTGAAGGGACTTTTTCCACACTCGACCCAGGTACACCCCATTTCTTCCAAAATCCCAAAAGGACTCCAACTGAGTACACCAAAGTCTAAATCATACTCTTTACGTTTTTTGGTTAAGTTTTTTGTTGAATTTCGTCCATTTGACCCAAAACGCTGAGGGAGAGGAGATAGGTGACGAAATTGCATTTCAAGGGACTTTTTCCATGGTCGACCCAGGTACACACCATTTCTTCCAAAATCCCAAATGGACTATAACTGAGTACGCAAAAGTTAAATCATACTCTTTACGTTTTTTGGTTAAGTTTTTTGTTGAATTTCGTCCATTTGACCCAAAACGCTGAGGGAGAGGAGATATGTGACGAAATTGCATTTGAAGGGACTTTTTCCACACTCGACCCAGGTACACCCCATTTCTTCCAAAATCTGAAATGGACTCCAACTGAGTACACCAAAGTCTAAATCATACTCTTTACGTTTTTTGGTTAAGTTTTTTGTTGAATTTCGTCCATTTGACCCAAAACGCTGAGGGAGAGGAGATATGTGACGAAATTGCATTTGAGGGGACTTTTTCCACACTCGACCCAGGTACACCCCATTTCTTCCAAAATCCCAAAAGGACTCCAACTGAGTACACCAAAGTCTAAATCATACTCTTTACGTTTTTTGGTTAAGTTTTTTGTTCTATTTCGTCCATTTGACCCAAAACGCTGAATGAGAGGAGCTAGGTGACGATACTGCCTTTGCATTGGATCAGGAGACGCTGCCAGCTGAGAGGCTTCTTGATTGACAGCTTAATGTAAAAGTCATCTAGCCTGCACACACCAACCACTCGAAGACCACAACATAAAAGATCAACTTCCAGTACCTCCGTAAAACAAAAAGAAAACAAAAAAAACCCAAACTGCAACAGTTCCTGCATCAATTCCCAATTGACCAACACCTTTCAAAAATGTGTTAACCTTTCAAATTATGTTAACCAGCCCGTGATGGATTGACATCACAAGTGTCAACATTTGCACCTCATTAAAACAGCTCTATTGAACGATTAACCTCTCAACATGAATTTGTTAATTTCTATCTTGTTTCCATCGCCATTGTTTCTGTTTTTTTTTTTCCATAAATAAACACAAACAATCTCCTTTTTGGCAATTTACCCAACTGATCTGTCCATTTTCATTTAAATTTTCAATCAAACGGCCATAGTCTGAAAATGGAAAAGGTCCAACAAAAGGCTGTATCTACGAGTATCTTTGTATCTTTGTGTTTGCAATAAAAACCAATCGGAGAGGCAGTATCATCATCATCATCCAAAAACCAGAAAAAAATAAAAAAAAAAAAAAGCTGTGTGTACAATAGAAAACGCCAATCAAGGCCCAAATTATTTTTATCGATAAAAGACGAAGAAGAAATAGAGATCGGGCTAAACGGGTACCGTTTCTACATACGATGACAATTTTTTTTTAAAGATGTATCTCATCCATCGAACAATGTTATGCGTGTGGTAGCTCTTTCCCTAGAAAAACAAATTTAATTTGAACAACAGCACTATGCTCTCTCTTCCCGCGTGGTAAAGACAACGAAAAAAAAACATCGAGATACTTTATAGACTTCATTAACCGAAAGAGAAGCGGTAAAATATTCAAATTAAGGTTCATTTATATCAAACATAACGAAGTAATGATTAAATCAGTCGTCGATCGATTAATTTAATCGACTTGTGACGAAGACAACGACTAGTGGTAGGGTTAAGTGTCCCCCAGGCCCAGGCACAGGCCCGGCCACAGTATCAAGTGTCGATGTCCAATATCGTAAAAGTACAGTTGCGAAAGAAATCCATAATGAATGCAAAAAATTCAACAATTTGAATAAAAAACCCAAATTGAAAATGAACCACAAATCAAATGGTCTTGACACAACATCCATAGTGTGTTGCAAAATTTTGTTGGCCATCATTCGGTTCATTCATTTAAATACCGTTAATGTTGTATGTTTTTCAAAGAAAGGTAAAATTATACGTTTACGTCAAAACGATGTTTTTTTTTTTTGACTTTTTTTGCATTTTTGGACTCGAGATAGAGAAGAGCTATTAGGTATTGTTCTTAAAAATAAATAAAAAAAAATCAGTAAAAGTAGGAAAGACAGGAGCACAGTTGGAAAGCAAGAAAGTATTGAAGAGGTTGATGGCACCGAATGGGAATACCTCGTGGTGACATTAGTTATGGAAATGATAACTGATTCAGCCAAGAGTCTGCAGAAAGCCGTTCAAAGGCGAGTCCGATTTGCAACAGTTAGTCAGATTGGAATGCAAACATTTCTTGGACATTTAGCGACCTCCACTTGGGCCCCATCAACTAAGTACTATCCAATGGTTATACACGTTGGTAGTAAAACCTATCCTCATGTATGGAATACTGGTTTAGTGGCCCGCTGTGGAGAAAACGGGGTGGCCACATGTGCACTCGGATCACTAGTGGATCCATTGTGTGTCCCATTGGTGGGTTTACCTGAAAAACAAGTATAAGGTTGCTTTACAGTTGTTATACATTTCAAGATGCTTAGTGATGGCTTTCCTGACAGATCTCCCTGTCAACTTAACTATAATATAATAGACTCAACGAGTTGCTTGTCTCAGTATTACTGGTGCATTGAGATCCGGTCCAAGAGCTGCGCTGCAAACCATGGTCCACTTACTACCAATCGACATTGTCCGGAAAAAAAAACTGGCTATCTGCTCGATGGACTCGTAAAGTACCAAGTAGGTGGATACTATCGCCCTGGAATAAGACCACTCGTATTCACACTGCAACCTGACGTTTAGGTCTCATATCGCGAACTGACGTCATTACCTATGACTGGCTGCTATGCACCAGGAGATTTTCCCAGGTCCAATAAATTTGGAAAACCAATATTCTGGAACACCGCCAACAGACAATAGTTTTGAGGCTTTACGGACTATATGGCGATATAGAACTAGTCACAAGGAATCCAGTTCATCACTTCAGATAGCTTAGCGAAATGGAACCGATACGCTTCGGCGTTACTGCCCTCCAAACTTCGAATCCAGCCCAGACCGACAAAGGAAGGAAGGAAGACCTCATTTTTGGCCGAGTGCACAGTTCCTATATCCCCTAGCAGACCATGTTTGAACCATTTTGTCTCTTAGATCTAACAAAGGCTTAGTCAGTCACAAAAAGCATGAACTGTGTACTCCGTACATCGTCATTTGGTTCTCAAGAGTTGGTTCCTATCCTTAGCACAGGTTACGCAGCACAGTTTGACATTGTGATGCATAAATCTTCCTGACAGATCTTTGACATAACACCCGCGTGGCTGTCAAAAAAAGTGATGCCATCTTGTGACAAGAACTGAACGAAAGATTTTCTTACAGGAACCGTCAGGATCCATTAGATCCATGAAATTCCAATTGGATATCGCAGCACATACAATGGCCAGCAATAGGCGGCACATGTTTCGCATCTAAGAAAATCTGGCCAGAGATGGATAGTAGACTTATTTCCCTCAGTTGGACACATCTTTGAAAGATAGATGGCGCCCTCATAGGACACTTTCTAATAGGCAAGCATGCCAAAGCCTTGGTTCTCTCCAATGATGAGAGGAGGAGGAGAAAACCATGACATGTCCCATCCATTTTGAGTACCCTAGGCGAGTACTTTTTCGAAGATCTCAAACTTGTCTAATGCCTAAACAGCGAACCATACTCCTTCGGAATGGCTCCGCACCCTATCTCCTGTCCCACTTGGGAAGTTCCCATGTAGTGCTACATGACATAGTGGCACTCAATGGTTGTCTAAGTATGAGCAGACCGCCCAATGCCTATCAATTCAGCCTTTAAGACCACTTTCACACCATGCATCGGTAGGCAGCGTATTTTTCCCGCCACATGATATACGACATGTACTTCACACGCTGAACTCCTCAGAGATCTCATAAAGACTGCACCGCAATTCCTTAAAAGGCGCGCACCCAATCCCAGCTTCGACTTCGACTCCATCAAACGTGTGAACAACTGCAGCCCAGTGAATGCAAACAACAGCCCAAGAGCGGCTCCATTGTTATCCCCGCACATATAGTTACAACTGTTCCCCAGCCATATCCAGATCGTGATCTCCATCGTTTCTCATTATGATAATCCAATCGGCTTCGACTTACAATTACACTCAATTAATTACCAGGACATAATTGCACAAATCGACGCACAAGCATCTCGCCTTAGAACTGGAACCCCAATCCCCCACCATACCGGCGATGATTACAATTCCAATCATGCTATCTAGTTTAAGCGTATTCCGAACTTCCTTTAGTTTCGATCAAAAGTGAATATTTTACGCACGGGGGCCTATTTGGTGGTGCTGCTGCTGCTGGCTGGTGGTGGTGGTGGTGGAGTCGCTCCAATCGGCCAGGTTGAGTAATTCATATTGGGGCGCGCATTAATTATTCATACAAACCGCGCAGCGAGCACTGTGTTAAGTGTACAACAACACACAGAGAGCGTGAGGGACATGCTCATAAGGCGGCTGCGGCTAAGCGTCAATATCGGCTCAGTCAATCTCCCAACCCGACCAGAACAGAGACCCACCGAGAGAGTCACCCCATCGCGCCTAGCGCTGCGTGTTTGTGTCGATCAATAAAATTAGCAATTCTAATCGGTTGGCAAAGCAAAGGAGGGGTAGGGGGCACCTACCCCAACCATGGAATAACATATTTTAATTGTAAGCCAGTCGATGCAGATTTCCGTCAGAATCGCGCGCCATATCCGTGAGATACGAGTATCCGTGGCCAATAGACATGGACACATGGACAGATTAGCATTTAAAGATGAGTCCAATGAATTCCAGAGCGGATACGATTTTCGATTTTTCGGTGTGAATCTGTCACAATCGATTAGCATTAGGTTTGAGATACTTCGTATGATGTGATGTGCATCGATATGGGCTGTACACTCGCGTATGGAAGAAGAAGCTCGTGCCGTCAGAAGCAATCGGACGAACCGCATTGGAAATGAATTATTAATACGATCGATCCGAACCAATATACTTACTTACTTACATTCGTCAGTCATTCAGTCATTCAGTCAGTCAGTCAGTTGTTGTTGTTTTTTTTTTCGGAAAATGAATAATTTCGCGCCGTAATCAATCGTAAACAAATCGGGGAACAAAGGATTATCCATTAATTCAAATGTTTGAACGTTTGTACATGCTGTGAACAATTTAAAATTCAAATTTCAGTGCTCGATTAAGAAATTGTTGCTATTGCTATGGTTGTTGTTGTTGTTGTTGTTGGTTTTATTTTTTTTTTGTTATGAGCTGGCGCTGGTTTTGTGTTTTATTTGTTTGCGTTCGCGCATTGTTGCGGGACGAAGTCGCAACGAATGACGACGTCGAACACACTGATGACGGTGACGAAAGCGCGCTGACAAATTGGCTAATTGCAGATTACCATTATCGACATCGACGACTGACGTTTCGATGTCATTGGTTGGTTGTTATTCATTTTTGCTTTGACCCACAATTTGTGGTCCTTTTTCTTGGAAATCAATTTTTTTGTGTCTCATGCAAGACTATGGCTCGAGGCTGCCGGTTTTTTATCTACGAGATGCGCGTTTGACGTTCGTGCGCAGGCGCAACATACCATCACGTGCCGTTATTAAGTTTAGTCATTTTGGGCCCGTTGAAGACGTAAAGACGTATAATTTGTGTATGGCTTTGAAAACCGTTGCCTATTAGGGTCTTTTAGGGGAATTTTGATGGTGCGCCGCCGCCACCACAATGCCGTTGGCAATGGGATTTTGTATTCTCGGTTTAGTTTTGGTCTCCCATTGGACTGATAGGGATCGGTGGGTTAATGGGTGAGCATTACAGAGAGAAAGTGTTTAAACGTCACAAATCAAGTTGTCATGACTGGAACTAGCAGGAAAGTATGTATATATCAACTGCGTTGCGGGTAATCACCAGGATCAAGTTCTCCAAATGAGTGTCATCGGTTCGAAGGACACAAATTTGTGGAAATTCTGACGCTTGTCACTTATTCTGATGCTTGAGTGCGATCTGTCAACTAGTTGGTTGACAGGAAACAAAGACACTACTTAACCTCAAGTCCTGTCGGCGATTTTGAGCAAAGAATTTGTTTAAAATTTTGAAAATGTTGGAGAAAGCCTACAATATCGAAAGAGGGTTGTGAAGCATGTAGTTGAAAACTTGCCTCATTCGAGAGGGAATGCAACAAGGATATTTACTGAAGGAAACATCGACTTAGTGAAGAAAATGGAACTTGAAAATTGTCACTATAGTTTGGGAGAACTATTATCTCTCAGGAATCAGTTCGACACATTCTGGATGATTATTTGGACGCGTTGCAGCACCGATTGTTCCAAAAGACCTGCATTTTCTTCAAGTGGAGCATCACGAACGAGTCAATTCAGATCCCACATTTAGGGACGAGACTTGGGTTTATGTGTTTGCCATGCAAACAAGTTAACAGTCGTCTGAATCTGCGTGGAACACTGATGGTTCAAAAATGTAAAATATTGTCCAGCAAATCTAATTCCTTTAAGTTCCTTTAAATTTGAGTATAACCTGGTTTAAGACAGGATCTACATAATGAAATCATATGATGTGGATCCCAGGACATTCATATACCCATCCCTGGCAATGTATATTACTTCCCACAGTCGTTGGGCAGCCTCCAATTGATGACACCGAACCATATTGGGGTCTATTTGTTGTAAAAAGACTTAATTCTGGTGAAGACGAAGGCCTCTGGCTTAGTACAAGCCTAAACTAACACTTAAACACTAACCTACGAGGCAGGGTTTTCAAGGTAAGTAGAAATGTGAAGGAGATCGTGTTTAAGACGAGGAGTGCTGCAGTTCAAGTTGAAAGTGGAAAGATTTGAATTGGCTTTCCTTAACACACGAGAAATTGGTTTGTCACAACCATAAGAGGTCGCTAAATAGAACAGTCGAGGGGATCGTAAATGATGAGGATAGACCTCGAAGGACAGAATGGAGAAAACGACAATGAATGTTTTTCTTTGCTTGAATTCGTTGAAAGGAAGACCACGTTTGGCTGACTTCCTCGAGTGGGATGCACCAAGGCAGTGTAGAGTGATTTGGTTACGTAAAGCTGGAAAAATTCTTTGGACCAACGTTTGACAAAACCAACTGATGAGTTTGTCTTAAGAATTATCTCATCAATGTGCGAATAGAAACAAAACTCCCTACCGAGGTCGTGAAGACAGTGAGCTATGGGTATACTTCCTATGGCTATGGGTTGGACTTCCGCAAAAAGGGATAGAGTGTCATCAGCGTAAAGGGAGATGTTCGAGTGCTTAACGACTCTATTAAGATCGTCTATGGCCAGAATGAATAGAAGGGGACCTAGATGGCTGCCTTGAATGACACCAAAGGTAGCTACAAAGGGAAGCGATAGGACCGACTTAAAGCGGACACTATGGAAGCGATTTTCCAAGTAAAATGATAACTATTTTAACCATATAGCTTCAAAGCGGAGGGCAGATACTCGCAAACTTTACTGAAATTGGGTGCAATAGCATCGGCTTCATTGTCAATTTCTAAAGATGAAAGGGCAAAGTGACAATAATTTGACGAGTGTTGTAGTGGACCTGTCTTCCAGGAATTTGACTGAGAAAAGTAAAAAACTAACACTGGCAGCTTAGGTTTGCTTGGGTATAAGAGAGAATTTACCAATGAGACTTGACTTGCCGACATCGTACTTCGATCCCTTTTTGTGGATGGAAAAAGGTCTTCTCAACTTGAGGAAACTCATCCTGTAAGAGGGATAGGCGAAAGAACTCAGATGGGGATAAGGAAAGATTAAAGGCACAGTTTTCGAGTAATATGAACCATTTGGACGATTGGAGATATATCGACTATTTCCATAAACTCTATACCGCGCCCTCTGCTATCACCTCTTCTTCAGTTTAATTTGATTTGACGCCGACACTACTGACGCTTTATTAAGCTTATTACAACCCATGCTTGGAGGTCTTTCCTATCACGTGGTTCATAAGGTAGCCGACTATCTTTTTTTTAGATTTGTTCTATTCACCGAAATGCCCCTACTGCTGTTTCTATAATCAACCTTTGGTCAGGATTGTTTAGAAGAGAGACGAGTGCTGATATTGGTTCACCTAAAGTTTGCCATTCTAATAGCTGTGGTATCCAACTGGCATTTTATCAATTTACAAGGTGCCAACGGTTGCCCCTATTGTCAGGCAGATCGTTTACCTTGCAATGGCCTGGAATATCCGTGTGGTGTGGAACACAGCACTTCCTAAGTAAACACTTCTGCTAGAAATCGTTCGAATCGAATTACTAAGAATAGTGTTCCTATATCTCTCTTAAAGGCTTACATCTATCTCCGTGGTATGACATCCGTTTGCCTCAACCTGTAGACGCATATAATACTTACACTCTACCCGTACAAAGCTGATAAAATGAATCCATATGCTCGTAGCTTTTAATCGAACCAATTCCCCATCTCTCTTTAAGTCGTTCAAGCCCATCGCACTGGCAAACTACATTCGCACAGTTAGTCTTTCAATTCCAACCAACTGCCATGCAATTGGGTCACATGTCACACCGCCATATCTCCCTTAAACAGCACACACAACAGTCAACTGTCTGCTGTCTTTGCTCATATCTACCACCTACCACCAACATTATTTTTACAGCAACTTCATCATCATCACCATCATCATCACCACCACCACCACCACCATCGTGGTCGTTGTTGTCGTCAACGACGAAGTAATTTTCAAATCCAGACAGAGTGCAAATCACAAAAACTCAAGGTGCTTCAAATTGCCAAACCCTGAGTTCCAGCTGATACGCACTTCCCTTGCAAAACACACAAGCGAGAGAAAAGAAAACAAAAACTCAAAACGTCAACGTGCGTTTTCGTCGTCGCGCTGTTTTTAAAACAGACAGACAACGACAACGTCCACGATGAAGACTGCTGTGACGACTACGTGTGGGTGCTTGCTTTTGGGCTCCAAAACGGAGTAGGCGGAGTGAGGCGCGTTGCAAGTCACTGTCTGTGCAATGCGCGTCTAAGACGTGCAAAACGCTGCACGAAAAATAAAAAAATAAAAAAAACAAAAACGACAAACGCGAATTATTTCCAAGAACATAGCGGTAAACGATTTTTTTTTGTAGGTTACCTGCGAATGCTTGCTGAAACAAAAGAGCTGAACTGCGAACTGGCAGCTACAGTTTTTATGGGTGAATCTGTGAAATGCTCCTAAACTCGAGATAGATTCGAGAATTTTGGCAATAAAACCACCAAATCGCGTACACAATTCGAAGCTAATGCCTGAGATATTTTGCTCACTTTATTTGTTCAAGCGAATGACGTGAAATATTTTCTAATCGTCCACTAATTCGATCACGTGCAGCATTTAAATTGTGGGTGTTGGTGTGCTATTGAATGGGTGCTAGACACAGCCGAAGAGTTTTGGACACTGTGGATTGGTATTTTTATTTTTTTTTTTTTTGTGGATTTTGCCGTGGTGCCACTGGCGGTGGCAATTCCAGTGGCGGCGCCGCGACAGTCACTGAACTTGGTTTTGAAGGTTGCGTGAATGTATTTGAATTTTCGTTTCGTTTCGTTTCGATTAAGGAAATCATTGAAAATTCAGTGAAATTTTGTTGTTTTTTTTTTTTTTCTATTTTGGTTTCGTCTTCTTCTAATTGATTTGTATGCAGCTATCGATTACAACAGTCTGCTTACAAGTGAAAATGGATGGTAATATAAAACTTCGTTGGTCTTTAGGGAGAAATTAGATACACTTACCCGAGTTCCCACTCTCGGTCTGATAGCGCAGGTGGAGCACAGCATAGCATAGCATAGATATCCCCCCCTCTGGTCAGCAATGATGGGACCGATTTCATGGTGTATTGTTTATGTGCTGTTAGAGCCCACTGATAACCATCTTCTCTGTCATTTGGAGAAAACATACGAAACAAGCGGGTTTTATTCAAATGTTTTCTATTTTTTTGTCTTTTTTCTGTTTCTCTATTTTTGTCGTTTCGTTTGTTGACCCCAAAACAGAAACAACAAGTAAAAATGAGGAATCGAACAGAAAAGAACTAAAAATTCCTTTTTGTGTTCCTAGCAATTTAATTATTCGGGTTTCCACTTCAGTTTTGTTTTCTCCCAAACAGACTACAGACTGTGCCTGTGTATCAATGTATCTAATCAAGTGTATGTCCCCAAATATACATATATATATGTATATTTGAAAAGATTTCAGCAGTTTTGATTAAGTCGGTTTGTTATAACCTCCATAATGGCCACCATGGCTCCAATGGGGAGTCATTAGCGAGGCCAATAAAATACAAATCAACGACAACTATCTTTTATTGGAACCGTTTTCATTCGTCTCGTGTGTGTCGTTATACATTTATTTTTTTTTTGTTTTCTTTTCGTTGTTTTTTTTTTTTTGTTCTTTGTCGTTTATACTCTTTTCTTTTGTAAGAGTTTTATGCTTGTGACTGAGTTTTCGGTTGATGGGAGTTGAGAATTCCCAGGCATGTTAGCATGGTTACCATCATCAACATCAATCCACCTGTCCTTATGACCGAGAGGGGGGAATAAAATAAAATAATTGTTCTAGCTACTGTGCAACATCGGGCTTTATTGTGTCCCGGTACGCTCGGTGCTGGATCATGAATACCAAATACGCAATCGCGCGGAAGGCTCACAACCAAACGAGAGATGGCTTAAATTTTGCTAACCTTGCGATAAGTGCCACCTCGTGCGGTGGTTGTAGGTTGTCTTTTTTTTTCTTCTCTCTTTTGTACTGTATGTACGTTTTGTCCAATCACTTTGGCATCTGAATATCACTATCGAACGGGACGAACCGCAAAATACAAAAAAACAATCTGATAGGGCTACTGTGGAGTATGTGGTGCACAAAATAACTTTTTGACAATGATAGAATAGCTTAACCTCACGTGGATACGGGTTTGGAATTTTAAACGACTATCAGCGCAATAACTTTGGCGACGTGATCGCTGGTAAGCACACTGACGTACACACGGCCACTACCTACCTACATACATATATGTAAACATACAACAATAAAATAATGGCAGCCATAAATAAATTCGTAATTTTGAGTGTCCACATAGCCAGCAAAGTACTAAAATCTAAGTTTTTACGACATCAGGGGCGTCGAGGGAATCGCTTTTGCTGATGGAATCAGGTAAAGGGCTCTAAAATTCTCTTTTTTTTATGTCCATCATCAGCAGTCACGATTGGGTCTAAAATTAGGCGATATTTGAAAACAAGTGTAAAGAATATTTTCATGGCTTGCATAAGAGTGGAGAGAATCCGAAATTATGGGGACATTTGGAGGACTTAAGTGTTTAATCAAGAATCGTTGGGGGGACATCAAGACACAACCACCGGAAATATCTGTAGGCATGATGTCAGTCGGAGGATATCCAACTGTGTTTTGTTTCCCTGTGGCACGATTACTGATTCAGAGGCTAAATTTATTGGCCTGGCTTGAGTCAACCACAAATGAATGGTTACTGTTTGTGGCTTCTGAATTAAATCACTTTTAAGCAGAGCCACTCCTCACAACCATTCCAACAGGATCATACCTGACCGTAGAATGGTTAATTCGTCTTCGATCAACAGTCCAGCGGTAACTACAAATGATCTTGGAAAAAACTTGAGCGAATCCGACGAACATGCGACGGTTTGAAGGTAGTAAGACCATCTTGCTGTTAGCCCATCTTAAGATACAATTATCCGTCTTTTGTTGACAAAGTTCTTGGGCTCAACAGTTGTCTGAGGGTATGGTAACCTTTTCAACATTGATAGACAGAAGCAGATCCACTTAAGGAACTCCGTCGTGCTCACCCAAATCCAGAATCATATGCTTAACACTGGAAGAGATTTCACGGGGGAATGCCCCAAGGTGGAGTTCTCTCTCAACGAGAGAGATGAGATCTTGGGAAAATTGAAGGAAAATGGTCTCAGGAAAATCCCCTCCAGTCTTTAGTGGAAAACTCCATCAAGCATTACAACTTACGTCGATATCATGACACTGCTCTAGAAGAGAGAAGATCATGGTCATCGAACTCCTACAACACTATTTCGATCACATTAAACCCGCTGTTTGTGTTTAAAAGGAAATTTGCTATACAGAGCTTACAGGAAGCACCATAGAACCGACAATGAAAAGAATTGGCCTTGGCTGGAGTTCACAGTGGAATTGTGCAAATGTAAAGCCTCTGAACTCTGTGGTAACTAGATCGAAACACCTTCAAATCACTTCAAAGAATGTAGCCAGAGCCAATAGGGTGACCCTCTACTGTGTACCAGGAGATGTGGATATCGTGAGAAACGAATGGACTGCGGAGCTCGCAAGAAAAGAGGGGCGCTGCATGTATCGCAGGTTCTCTGTTTCATTGCAATCCCAATCCCAAGCCGTCTGATCTAGACACTGGTCATCTCGTCTGGGGCTTCGGCTGCCTCTAAACAAGAAAAGATATGTTTTCCTGTAGAAGTTCACTAGTCACAACACATGGGTATTCTGGAACATAATAACTGTGCACTGTGTCATTGGTATTCCAGAAGTTGCCGGGATGAGGAAGCAATAGAATCTGCTGTGTCCTGCCCTACCAAATGAAAGAATGAGAGTTCTTGGCTGTTACTTCCTCACTGATTTGGAAGAGGTGGGTAATATTGAGCTGAGCGACCGCCTGTGATTCGTATCACTATCGTGGCTCTTCAGCGGTCTTTCTTTGCAGCGTTTCCCGGGTTAAACAAGTGGACACAGTTAGCCCAATTCTGGCGATCTACACATACCTAACCATAGAAACTCTTGAGAACAACAAACTAAAAGTGTGGCAAGAAGAAAGTACCATGGACCTTGTTGACAGATTGAAGGTCCACTTGATGGTGTTCACATGTTTTCCACTAGCTGGAATCTTAACTTTGACTCTTTGACTTGTGTCAACACGCTCGTGTCCATATGCCTTACCCATGACACATGCCACAGCTAGCTTAACACAAACCATAACTTCGTCAAGGAATAAGGATATGTTAAAGAAAAAAGAAAATTATACTTTGTAACCGGCACGCTTTGTTCTCCGCCCTCGCAATCAGCAAAACGTCTGTGACACACCGCGCCGCCACCAGATGCTCGTGGTGCGCATGATGATAACTTTTCATCGGCGGAAGAGTTCATACAGATACCAGACTACCGCTGTAGCAGCAGCAGCAGCAGCTCCAGCAGCAGCAGCAGCAAGTCCAGTTGGTTCTTTTAACCCTGACACGATCTCTCATCGTCGCCAAATCAAAATGTTCATTCTGATGATATGCCCCTGGATGTGTTGTCTTCTACTTCTTCGTCGTCATCCTCATCATCGTCGTCCATCAGGCGACAAACGGTCGTTGGTGGAGTGTTAAGAACAAAAGAAAAGCCATCCGAACCATCCGATCCAAGTGGTTTTTTGTGACCAACTTACGGCTTAGTTTTATGTGTGGAAAATCAACAGAGAACCATCAGTGGCACGTAGAACGTCTGTGTTTCGCTGGTGTCTCTGCAGCTAGCCAACTTTAGATGGAAACCTTCAACTACAACAAGGGTGGCGCGACGAAGGGCAATGACCAAGATTACCCATTTCATAGATGCTACGTGCGATCTGGACAAAATATCTCAGACACGAGTTGGTCACACTAACCATAGAGCCGCCTGCAGGCATAATACAACATAACCAACTAATAACTGTATCCAATAGCACAAGTGCATTCTGTTTTTGTCTTCAGGAACAAAAGAAACCACGTCCTCTGCCCAAGAGAGGCGGTCAACAATCTTTCAATAAACTATTAATTGCCGGCCATGCACACACACATTGCGATGATTTTGCGTGTCCAAGCCGGAGCCACAAGAGATGTTTTAATTTAGTAGGCCGCCTTGGTCATTTAATCTTGTCTTCGTCCTCCCCTCCCCAAGCCCGCACTTTGCCATTAAGTGCACGACAAGACAACCAATGGGCTTGACATGACCCCCACGGCAACGAAATAAATACTAAATCGAAACCGAAGCCCAAATTGACCCCATGGTCCGGGAGAACACACTAATTTAGGCGCAACCCTAGTTGAATCATATTTATTGAGTTGCCTGGTTATGGGCCCAGGATTATAGGGTCCGCAAAGACACAGAATCAGAGATTTGGCTAGTTCCACAGACACAGCCACATGTCTTGAGGGTGAACAGCACAGCACCCACCTCCACGAGTCCTCCACCGTTCTCGGTCGCACAGAAAAATCCAATAAAATCCCAAACAGTCATAATTCAAATGTGAAGCCCCTCCAACCTAAGAGAACGCATGCGTAACGTTCGCTCCCCCAAGTCAAGGTATCAATTTGTGAGCTACCTCCGTCGCCGTCGCCATCACCATCACCATGGCCCGGCCACAAAGATACACAGAGAGAGAGAGAGCGCGAGCGAGGGACTCGACTGCGCAATGGAATTCCTGTCACGTCGTGCTGTTTATAAAAATAACTCTTCTTGTTGATCAAAAAATTAGTTTAAAAAGAGCTAAATAAGAGGCTACCAGTTTTTAGCGCGCCTCGGCTCGAATAATGAATATCTGTGAAGAAGTAGGAAATCAAAAATTATCACCGCGCCCCGCTTCAAATGTATCTTCATCGTGTTGTCGGTCGCGTTTCTCGTGTGTAGATACTGTTGACTATCTATCTGTAGATGCCTACACATATCGGAGCGATAAATCCTCGGTCAGTAATTTGGACGTGCCCATCTGCGGTACAAAATCACCAGCAGCAGCAGCAGTAACAGTAGGAAGGAAACAAGAGTGATGGAGGGGACTGTGGGAGGATGGGTTTTAACTGTCCTGATGGATATCACATTTTAATGAAGTTTGAGGTTATTTAATCAGTTTAAGTGAGTGCGCCGCGGTTAAGGTAATTCTATTACACAAAACAACAGCTTTTATACTGTGTACCTGCACCGCTGATGATTGCGCAGAACAGTAGCCGAAGATCTGTGTACAATGTATCTCAGACAGAGTTGGAGCAGTGTTTTGGATGTTACCAACGAGGAAGGGTCGAGGAATTTGTATTCTCTTCCAATTGTAAGCGATTAAGAGGTGGATCAGTGGATGTTACTTTAGTAATAAGGTACGCCATCGTCTTGAGAAAAGGGAGCACAGGGGTTTGTGTGCCTTCCTTGATATTGTGGGCGCTCAATAGAGGGACAATTCTACTACTAATTGTCCGAGGGGAAGATTTGTCTAATCTATGAATTCGGTCGACTTATAACGTCCTCGTCTAGAGGAGTGTCTGTGACAGCAGTTAAAAGTTGTTCCTAAGAAGGAGTCTTTCGATCTTCAGAGATCGCGCTACATAGCCATTGGTTATGCTGATGACTTGACGATATTTATTTTAGTGGTAAACCAGGAACGACCATCGCTAGACTAATGTAAGACTCATGGAAGGACGAGCCTTTTACAAAAAGAGACTGATAACGTACGACCTATCGTCATCAATGGCAGAACTTTTTTATATTCCGGCATCTTTATTGACAAACCACTGGGCCATCCACCATAGAGTGGGCCAGTTGGGTTATGTAGGCCTTTAAGGCAGAACTTGGAGTCTAAATCTAAAAATTAAACATTAGTTGTACACAATGATGGTGAGACCCTTTATCACTTTTGGTCGACGAAAGTTCAAGCACGACTGCAACAGCTAAGCTTCAGAAACTCCAAAGAACTGCCTACCTCGGTATAATAGGAGCTATAAGTTCTTGTCCCTCATTGAAAGCGGTCATTGGGCTTCCAATGCTGTAAACCTTCATTGGGAGGACGGCGGGTAGATGCACGATTAAGCTGCAACTCGAATACCATGTGGAATACCTGAAAATTCTTGACTCGATTCCCAAAGGGAACATGTTTTGCATTACCCCCGACATCATGGTCAGGGAGTACTGTTTCGGTAGGTGGAAATATTGCTGGAAGTAATGATGTTCCGGCACTAGATTTGAAGATGAAGATTTGATCGGGTTCACAGATGATTCGAAGGTGAAATCAGTTAGAACTGAGTTCTCTGAACCGAAAACCAATGTCTCGATACCTATGGAAACATGCCCACCGTATTCTAGGCTGAGCTCCATGCCATTGAGGTTAAATCTGTTTGAAAGGTATTAACAGGGCAAGGATACACATCTTTTCACAGCACTCAATGTGCTAATGTCCAATTTACTGGACTCTATATAGATTCTCCTCGGAAGGTGCCAAATCATAAGATTTGCCAATAAGATTGTGCCAAGAATAAGAATGCTCTTTGAATGCCCAGCGTTCCATTGGTTAAGGAGACGTATTTTCCATTGAGAAACGTTCGTCAACGAAATTGAAAAATTCAGCTCCTAAGAACGTCCATTTCATTAGGGAGGAGGTGCGTCTTTTAGACTAAGTTTATCCTGATGATACAGTAGATCTCTTAAGTCGCAGTGTCATCCATAATAAGGCAGGAGCCTGAGAGTTACTAAGTAAGCTCATGACATATGTCATAGTGAAGCTATCTTACTTCTACTTTCGAACCTGAAGACTTTCTCATAAAGACTTCGTAAGTAACTGATAAGACTCTTAATGGTCCTAGTTCCTCTCGAATTTTGTGGTCTTTTTTGTTGGAAAAAACCTCCATAAAATGGCCAGAATGGACCCAACAGAGCGTTTAAGTGTACAATGACTGGTTTACATTATACCCCAAAAGTTTTGATGTCTCTATCAGTATGAAATACGCCCTCAATTTCTAGAGAACCACATGCATAGAACGGTTTCATTTGAACTTGTCAATCGGCAAGATGATGAGGGACAGTCTCCGTGGATTTAGCTTGTCTGTGTGCTTATTACCTCGAATGCAAAGGATCCCCGTCATTTAAAGGACCAACAGTACTTTTGCTGTAGTCTCGATAGAAGATTTATTAAGCCACCGAGGAGATGAAGAACCTTGCTATAGAAGCCACTTATTTCTAACAAAAAATGTATTTGTCGTAAAAAGCTTCAGTCAGGCAGTAAGCCCCCAACAATTGGAGTCCGAACATTCCAAGAGAGATCTTAGAGCATCCATTACATCTGGAAACATAAACTGTGTTTCAGATTTTCATTTTCAAATATGAAGATGCCATAGTGCTCACAAGAGAGTCTTTCATCAAAATGGCGGTACGTACTACCCACCGCATAGGTTCGATTAAGTTTAAAATGGCTGCCAGCTATCAAAACCAATGAAACCGAGTGATACCAAATTCAGCTGGAAATGAAGTGTAGATGACTCCTTATGTCAGTGTCAATAAGATCAAAATTTCTTTTATGAGGAAGAGTAAGGCAAGTACGTATGTAAGTAGAAAAGGAGAACAACTTTACCTCCTCTACATCTCTGTAACTTCTGCAAAGATCGTTAGACAGCACTCTAAGCCTAGTTGACTCCTTTTCTATTAGACAATGTCCAAGGATGACATCTATTAGAGAGCTGATATGCAATTTGCTAAAAGAGATCAAAATCTAAGACCGTTTCAGATCCAGCTGAAGTGAAATCTGTGTCCTCGCTGTTTAAACTTTTCTGTCATCTCTGAGACATATCTAGAGCAACTTTCAGTTTATTAGAAGAAGATTCCAAGGATTTAATAACTGCTTAGCTATCTGAAAAAATGCGGATATCTGTAGTGAATATCACGTTTTTCTTGAGCCAAGATAGAACTTCTTATCTGTCAAAGGAAACACCTCCTAAACCGTCGTTAGTTTTGATAAAAATCTCCTAGGAGGAATAGTTATCCCAAATTTTTTATCAAAGCTTGTCTTGGGAGTGATATATCCCACGTTTTCCAAAGGTATTTCAAAGTTTTTTAGAATAGAAGCCTTCCTGGACCACTAAGATCTTGTTGAAACGATCAGCTATAGCCGCAGTCATTTGCCTACCAAAAATGTCAAGAGGTGTCAAGTGAAAACAAAATTTCCAGTCCTGCAGAGAGTGTCGTACAAAGCGCTCCAAAAAAAAGGTGATCGTTGGTTTATGGCTTCTTGTAAGGTAGTCCACCAGACAACCATAAGTAAGTATCAGTCTAGTGAAAGAGATGTAGAGTCAATAACTTGGCTGCAAAGTGCAACAGTACCCTTTTTGACTATTTCTTGAATATCACGTTTCCAGCTTAACTTTCTGCCCAAGAGTTACTCAGCTTCTAAAACAATGATCACTGATCACCGATCATGCCGAGATCGGATTACTCATTGTCTTGTTGCGTTCAAGCAACAATCCAGTTCAAGCATAGACATCACTTATGCCAGCACATATGCAAAAATGTCACTGAAAATGAAGAACTTCTCGCATAAGCGCAACCCAATGAAACTGTGGAAGACGATGCAGTACCAAACTTTCATTTATCCTGACAGATCCCTTGCTATTTTTAGACTCTATATCAACAAATTCAATCCTTATACAAATCTTTTGGCTTTACTATACTTTAGGCGATGAATTATGTCAAAATCAAACGACATGCTGCCACTAACTGTCACCTGTCAGATCTGAAGTTTCTTCTTTTTTATCATTTCTGGCTTCTGGTTTGCAACTAGACGCCTCTGATAAATGCCACTGGAACCAAAAACTATTTTAAACTACGTTTCATGAATTTCACAATGACATCTCATTGACATCCCAAACTGTTGAACTACCGTCGGCACTGTCACTCACCACAAATTTTCAAAACCCACCAACACCCATAACCCTTAATTCCCAGAATTAATTCCACCAAATCCGAAGTTAATTGTTGAAATTTAAATTCCAAATCCTGTACATACCCGTGTCCACTTCCGTAAAAAATTATTTGTCCCTGTTTGTAATGTTGTTTTTCTTATTTTCTCACTGTCGTGGTAAATATAAACAAACTCTCACTTATCTGGGAAAATCAAAGAAAGGAAACATCTTCACCTGAATATTAATTCATAGAATTGGTATTAAAATACGATTTTCCATAGAAAACTGTCGTCATGTACACGTTAATGTCATTATTGATGCTCTCCTCGATCGGCCAATAGAACGCCGACGCACAACAACGGTGTCTTGTCGTTTACTTGAGACGAAATGTCTACCGAAGTTGACCACGAATGATGATGACCATGGTATGCGTGTGCGTGCTGTCTTAAATGCATTTGTAAACAAATTGACCTTAGAAGGGAGTTACGATTCTGGGAAACCAAAGGGAAATGTGATCCGGAAAAATGAAAATGGATTCACTGACGTTTGTCAGAAAATTATGATCTCATTCTTGGGAAATATGGCGAACTGTATTGAGGTTAAGTTTACAAAAGTGTGGTGAAATGTGAATGCACACAGGTTCCACCTCCATTTTGGGATAATTGAAGAGCAAATACTAGGAAACAAGAAACCAAGAAACAACTGCTTTCAGCCAGTGTGGTACAATTTAAATGTATTACTCTGCAATTATGGCCACGAATCTGATCGTACAAACATCACATGTTCAAGTATTTTTGGCAGAATGAGTTTCAAAAAAAGAAAAGATACACATTGTATCGCAATATTACCACTGTTGACAGCACTAGTTATCAATGAATCCCAGATGAGGCTGACAACAATAGGTAGTGTCAACAAGACGCAAGCGAAGTTGTTTGCTCGAGTTATATTATTTATTTTTTAGGCAAATGAGTTTATAAAGAATTCAGTTGGCTGTAGTGTTCTAAAAGAAAAGAATCTTAAACTGTCTGAATATTCAGAGTCGATTTTTCCATTTTGCTGGTTTTATAGGTGACAGTGGCACAATGGGGTGTGAAATCAGTTGTCTGGCAGAGTCGTGGATATTGGTTCTCTGTAAAGTGAATGCTAATTGAATTTCATTGGTTAACATGTTCTAGTGTACATCACTGATAGGGGAGTGCTGGATTTAAGATTTTTTTTTTTGTAACCTGCTGCGAGCAATTCTTTTCCAACATAAAGATTGGTATTCCCAGCAGATTGTTGTATAAAAAGTCATGAATTCAATTGAAACCTGCATGTCCTTTGAAAATTGATAAACTTTTGACTTTACACGGGCATTTTCGGAAACGTCATCTGCATTAAATTGGTTTTGCAGCAATTCTTGCAAACCCAAGTTGCCAAAGTCAAGTGTTCTATAACCAAGTTTGCTTTGAGACAGATGTTTTAAAACGTCATTTGCGTGCATTTACCGTGCAGTAGAACAGCCAACATACCAAAACAAAATGATGATCCGAAATAAGTCAGCTGCACAAAGTGACAGTTGCAAGCATGATGGCCGATTGACTGGTGTCATGCATTGACGGCCATTTGCAAAAGCATATGACTTTTCCGAAAATGCTCAACATGTATCGTATCTCGGTCTCGTATGTATTGATGGGCTTCGGAGAAGGACAACGATTATATGAGCTGTACAGCGACACTTGGTCAAGAAATCAGTCATCAAAATAGACTAGGACATGTGCAACGGATGAATACAAAGCTCCGCCTCGTAAAGTCTTCGAACCTAACCCGAAGGGACAACGCGGTACAAGAAGACATCGACCCACTTGAAGTGACCCAATTGGAACCAATTAGCTAAGAACCAGTCTTGCTACAGAGTACAAAGTTTTGTGTTCCGTCTGCATAGACGATGAGTGAAGAAGAAAATACAACCTGTAAGCTGTACTGTATCGTGACATCGACAGTCAACAACTTAGATAGATGGAGTATGTAGATGCGGACATCCATAGTTCACCTCGGAGAGCCTTTGAATCCACATCGAGGGGACGGTGCAGTAGAGGAGAACTCACTGGAGAGGGGTAGTTACCAACTTGGCGTGGAAAACTGGTTTCAGCTGGCTAGCTGTTGAGATGACTGGAGAGGTCGAGGTCTAGGTCATCTTCTCTATTTACTTTACAAAGTTGCCATCGTCAGAATCATTTTCTTGCGATTCCCCCATAAAAATAAATTCGTATGGTTCCAATTATACAGCAGTATCAAGTTTAAGTTCCTCGTTTCATGGAATGTCTGCACGAAAACTCCACCCACGTAAATGTTCACTAAATTCCGAAGATTTATCATACGATTTGACGTCCATTAGCTCATGTAAATCCGGAATTTATAATATAAAAGCGACACAAATCAAACAAGCCTTTTTTATGTCAGCTCGCGTCACTTGCATGTGCTGAGAAAGAAGACTAAAACGTCAGATAAATTCAAAATACATTGAGTGATTCTGTTTTATTTTACTTTTGATACGAATCATGGAAATTCTAACCTATTATCCATCATAGGCTGCAATACAAGTTCCCTTAACTTTTGGAAATCATAAAAATAGGTCTGTTCGCGTACTTTCTGCACCAAAGTTGTGAAATTTCAGGGAGATGAAGGAAAAACTCTCTCAGAGAGAGAAAAAGTAAAGGAACAAGGAAGCTACACAATGTACCCACTTTTTAAACGTCAAATGTAAATGTATACAGATACACAAAGAACAAAAAATTACGTACAGGAATTTGACAGATGACAGTGCTCTCATGAGCACCCTATCTTTTGCAAAAAACAACAACAGATACAGATACTCGAACAGAATTTTATGAATCTTCGTTGAAATACGTAAAAACTCGCTGCTTTTGAAAAGTACACTAACAGACCAAATATTACCAGATGTCATAATCTTTTTCACACCAAACGTCAATATAAGTCTCAAATTCCGATGGAGACACCTTACTTTACTAAAATCTGTTTTCGACGAATCAAGGCGATTGCTAACGATTTAACTACATTCTGATCAGCCATTAGAACTTAGACAGGTGACAGCTCAGTTAGTCTTTCAAAAAAAAAAAGTTCTGTTCTTTTCCAGATGAACTTCCTGAATTTTTTTATGACCGTGTCAGCATTGTTCCTGAGAGTCTTGAGTGCTTCAATCGATCCAATACGATTTTGTCTGACAACTGACAGTTGACAGTTGTTTACTGAATCTCTCCCTGATTTTCTAGGTTGCCTCTAACTGATTCAAACTTAAGCACGGTTTTCGAAGCAAACACGAATAGCTTCCCAGTCTTCCGAGAGAACTTTCATCTTTACATGGACATGACGTCTAAAGAAAATTTTTTAGGAAACGAACAAAAAAACCAGAGAATCTTCGAATAAATTACAGAAACCTTCTTTTAGTGTTTCTTTTTCGGTTACATGCTTACTTGTCCTCTCGACCAAAAAGGTTACGAAAAATTTGTTTAACGTTTATGCTTCCAGGGTGCAGCATGCAGCGTCTTCTTCATCTTCGTCGTTTACGTTGCAAAAATTTCAAGTTCGATCTGTGAAGACAAAATGTCCTGAACGAACAGAGAAGCACACGAAATATGCGGCCACAACAATACACATTTGTATTCACATGTGCATAATGAAATCACGAAATCAATTGCAAATCGTTTGCTACTGTTTACGTATCATACACGCCGACATGGCCGTCGCCAGGAGATGGCTATAAAGGAGAAAAAAAAACATAAAAAAAATTGTTAATGTCTTCCTTTGTAAACGCATTCGATACGTTGGTTCTGCGCACGAAAATAGTCTTCCGTTTTCAATGTCAGCAGTTCATGCACATATGACTGCTGGCCAAGGAACCTCATACCGAATTCTAGCTCACAAAATGGCGGAACTTCCGTTTCGCTACAACACATCATCAGATGATCCGCTAATGACTTGAGAAGCGGCTCGTTGACGCTCGATGAGATCTTGAAATTTATTCTCTGATCGGTTTTTTTTGCACAGCTTCACCGAGGTACCTAGTGAGTGACGCTGGGAAAGCCAGAACCAGCTTAATGATTGATAAATCATATTTCAACGACATGGTGTCAATCGCACAATAAATGCACCTTGTGTACGAGTCCGCAGAGAGTCGACGACGACGTCCAGTGGCAGTTGCAGAAGCAAGCAAAAACCCGTATCAGATCTTCAAAGTTGCAGCACAGTCGTGGGACGACACAGTCACACAAAAAGTGTGATTAATTGAAATTTAAAATGTCTAAGGTGACCATATTTGAAAATAATCCAATTAATCCGTTGAGGTACATTATCAGCTCGGCCGTTGCGACTGCGCGGGACTCGTTTAGAACAAACTGGGAAAGCAGCCAGCTTCCATTTTTACAACGCGCCAGATACATGTCACTAAAATTGCTTCACACAACCAGATACCAGATACCAGATGGATGCGGTCTTCTTCTGCGCCATAATGGTGATGGTGGTGGTGGTGGTGATGGAATCCTTGTGACTTTCCCCTGTTTGTTGGTTTTTCGCTGTTGACACTCTTGGAGCGATACAAATTGTACGTCAAGGAATATGATGGATCTGCAAAGCCCTAAATGAATTATTAATCGAAATCGATGAGGCTGCTGTTGCTGGTGGTGAGATGGTTTCCGAAAATGGTGTGGCGGCGCCACAGAAATTTATTAACATGGCATAGTACCAGCTATGGTGCTGCTTTATGGCTATGGCCATCGAACGTGGAGTGAGGATAATGGAGCAGAAAGAAGAGTTATGGTACATTGAAATTTGTATTAAAACGTGGCACGAATAGGGTCTAGTTGAGTTGGATTTTCATTAAAAGGTTTTGGTTTTTTTTTTGCTGTTTAAGCGTAGAAAAAGGAATTTTATGTGCAATCGGTACTTGCAGAGGAAGAGGTCTTTATTAAAAAGTGACGTGCGGTGATTTTGAATAGTTACGGACCGATTGCGGACTTGAACTGAGTATACCTCCTTGGTCTAAAGGATTCAAGAGCTTTACGTCAGAATATAGAACCATTCAAACTGATTAAACTGAATATTTAGACTAAAGCAATCTTGACAAAGAAACAAGAATGAAGATACCTCCGTCAGACTTTGGCTATCCATTACACAAATAGTTGAGACACATTAAGGCTAACAACACAAAAAATTCTGCTGGTTAAGACCCGATCAGAGTCGACTTGTTTAAGTCTCGCTTACAAATAATAGCAGGAAGAGGAACTTAAGAAGAATTGAACTCTTCTTGTCGCAGATTCATATGTCGGAACTTCCCCAAGGAATGTATGGTCCAGACCTTGTCATCAGCGATTCCTATTTATTCCTGACTGATCCTCCGACCTCTTAAGTAAAAGAGGACAAGATTGCTTAGAAAGTTCACCAGCATATCCACCACTAAGAGAAGTGACTGCACACTAGGTTAGGCTAGATAAATGTATACCCTTGTTGACGGAGATTGTCAACGGCTCACTTAGACCAACTAAGTGTCCAATTTCAGACCAGCTTCAGTTATCGACGGCTGAACTAAACCACCCAAATGCGTGTATGAATCTGATTGATGTGAACATGTTTAGACCTTAACGATGGTCATGTTCGCAGCTTGGTTTATTGCAGTGCCTTTGGCTTGAAGGACGCTGCAATCGTCCTTAAGTCTGAAAAACCGATCTGTTCTTCGAGACTTTGAGCAGACACCAGCATCAGTACCTCCATTCAGGCTGGATACGAAAATGACGCCACTCGTGAGAGTAATAAGCTGGCTTTGCGACTTTCACTTGCTTAGAGCCTTTCACCTCTCGTAAGGCATTGATAATGAAGGCTGGGAGCGATCGTGAGCTTGGGCATTCACAAAGAAAGTGTGATGCCCTGCCTTCTGAGAGTGTACAGCCTCTCCAGAGCTCGTCTGTGTTTAGTCACATTCTTCTTCGGTGACCCCCAAACGTTAGATATAACAAGTGTTCGGATACGATGGAACAGAGACCATTGGTATGTCCTGTTCTGACTAATTTTTGCAAATTCATCCGCCAGTTCGTTCCCTAGTATGCCGGTGAGTCCCAGAACCCAAAAGAGTACAATTTTGTGATTCGCAATTTCGTAAACGTTGACATTTTGGCTGAAGTCGTGGGATGGTGATATATAATTTGTCTTGGTGCCCACCTGTGCCCATTTCGGTGGGCCGTATAGGCCTCTATCCAAAAGCTGGGTTTTTTTTCAACTGTTTCCGTTAAATGAAGGTCTAATGGGATCAGTCCTAGTATGGTTTCAGAACCTGCAGTAGGCGTTCTTCTGGTACCTCTGGTAGTCCCTTTACATGCTAATCAGTGTTTTGAGGTACAAGAACAGCCTTTAACTGCATGCGCAAACTGAAACTCATCCGAAGGAGGAACTTGACCAAGTCTGCACAAACGGGAGCACCCTTGGCAGCTAGAAACGCCCTTTCTTCTTCTCACAAAATGGTCGAGAACACCTTCCGTGATCTCAGCTTTTTCTGTATCCATACTGACTCGAGTGTAGAAGGATTTTTATAGTCTTTACAGGATTTAGTAAGCTTACTAGGGCCTGGCTGGGATAAAGCTAACATTCACCTGCCTCCAGGTGTATCTCTAGTTCTAGGTTGCTTAGAATAATGCGGTCACTCTCAGCCGAAAGAGATCGAATATATACAGATTCTGTGGTCAGTTGGATTCGGGTGCATGTGGTGTGCACAAGCGTACGAACCTCGGGATTGAACTTGAAGTAAGATGTCCAGTGTGTCTATACCGTCTCTCGGTCCAAAGATATCCATCTACCATGGTAAGACGTAAGCAATGCATCATTAAACTCATACTCTGTGGACTTAGGATCTTCTTCCTCCCAAGCAGGTTGTCTTTAGGTCCTTCTCTGGTCATATTTTGCTGTCCCACATTAAGCACTTTTAGTGAGACTTTGCTAATACAGCTCCCACTGGTGATCAGCACTGGCTGCTACTCTTATTTCGATTATAGAGATCTTCTAGACCCGATCAGTAATTTTCGTCCACCAATAAATGCGGAAGTAGATGGTTCCCACATGTCCATCTTGCTGTAAGAGATCAGTAGATCTTTTGACTCTTGAAAAGATCCCTGCTTCTCCAAAGATCACCATCTGATATTTTACAGATTTTGATTTGACTCCATTCCGCAGTCATCTGGAGTCAGCCATCCCATGGTGCAGTGCAACAATTGCGACTTATCGTTTACAGTTTCGGGGTTAAATGTTACAGATTTACACTGCCACCGGTCCCAGAGTACCTAAAAGCTTTTAGCCAAAAGAAAAGAAAACAAAACAACACTCAGCGGCATTGGTAAAAATGCAAATGCGCAGCTACCGGTTGCACAAATTACACCAGCAGCGCAGCAGCGCAGTAGCGCATCGGTAAGCGAATGGCTGCCCTCCAAAGGTATCACCAAACCCGGCAGATGTGCAGTACTGATCTCTTACAGCGCAAAGAGAGAGTCTCCAACTTCATGTGCAGTTGTCCTATTGTAACTTAATATCAGAATATTCCAACGACGACGTTTTGTATATTTATCGCAGCACCACAGCCAGTAGTCATGAACTTTATGCCTTGCTCCTGGTTACCGTTTGCACGAAATTCTCCATTTTTGGACGCGACATGCTCTTTTATTGTTCCATTGTGCACTAGGCTTACACAGTGCGGCTAAGTTGGAATCCTCTCCATTGCGTGTAACAGAGAGAGGACCTTCAAAAATTACGAAAAAAAAAAAAACAAATGCATCCTACGAACACATCCCACTGCAGAATTTGGACCCTCATAGCTCTACTATCTTAATTTTTATTTCGTTTGGCCTAAAACAAATACTCGGATGAATTGGACGAATCGCCGGCTAGCTAGCAGTTTAGCTATAACCACAAAACGTTCCAGATACCCATGACAACGACGACTACGACGGTGTGCAGGCAGCCACTATCCTCCCTATCTGTGGCTGGAACATAAAATAGTGATGGCATGTGCATTGATTTCATCCTGGCTCGATGGCGTTGGGGCAATGTAGAACGTCAATTTATTCCTCATTCCTACACCATATCGATGTACACAGGGACACGGGACACGGGACTCGAGTTGGCTTCGGTTTTGTGTCTTTCTTTTGCTGTTTTTCATAGATGGTGTTTGAACCGGAATGCCAGGCAAGAACCAACTACTGTATGGACATGGCGCAGGAAAATGGAAAATCGTGTGTTAAAATCTTAAGTGCAAACAATTGTCTGTCGATTTCGACCACCATGAGGACTGCCACCGGCGCAAAAAACAAAAAAAAAAACACAGAAAACCTCTGCGGTGGGGTGGCTCCTTCATGCTCCTGGTAAACCATTTCAATTTGAGAGACGAGTCGAAGAGCTCAACGAATGGACGTGGACGTGGTGCTGCCGCTGCCGCTGCTGGTGGTGGTGGTGGTGGTCTGGCCGTCCCGCCGTCGAAAGACAGCTTGAAAATTATAATCAGATGTAAAGTGTTATAGCAATGGTCGTACATTGTTGGATTCTTTTTAGCGTTTTGTTTGTTTCGTGTGCCTCTGGTCTTTTTCTTCCTTTTTTTTTCTTCAAAAGTTATCTATCGACGGGTTGTAGGTTTTTTTTTTTAAACTCTCATATGTTAAGGATTAGATAAGGATTCGATGGTAAGTTGGAGAGAAAAAACGAGTTGAGCTGGATTGGTTTCTTTTTTTTTTTTTTTTTGTTTAAGTAACGAAAGGCTGGAGTAGGTTCTGCTCCTTCATGGTCTGTTTGTGTGATGGAAGACAACTGGGCGTCGATACCAACTATCGTGTACAACTCAATGGTGAAATGTTTCCTTAAGACTGGGAACAGGAAAACAATTTCTTTGGAAGAAGAGCTTGGTGGTGCCTTTCCAATAGCCTTACGTCTTTTTTATTGGAAAAGCCTATAGACCTCTTAGTCTCGCGTCCTTTCACTACTCGTTAGGCCAAGTATGTCCCTAGCTATCTTCTTGCCAGGGACAATAGCGATAGCCAAGCTGCACTTAAGGTCCTGCTTGGTCCTTCAACCAAGAACTGTCTAAATTTAATTACGAATCTAATTATATTGACTCATGTCTGGGTTCCACACAAGAATCAAAGGATTATTTCTCTAAATTCTCCAAACCTGAACCTGGGTTTGATTTTCCCGTGTCCTCGATCGAGGCATTCTTGACTCATGATTGGAGCTTTCCAGGACATAAGCAGACTAAATGAATGCTCCAGGATCTCTATAAGAAAAGACTGATAACTAACTGGCAATTTAAAGGGACATTTCACGATTGCTTAGCATTTGAATATGTTAGACGTGAGTGACACCTTCTTAGCTTTGAAGATCAAACAAATTCAAATGAAATTGGTAAAACAGGTCTTGCATCAAGCCACGATCAAGCTACTGAGTTCATCAGATTCAGGCTGGTCCATGGGTGTCTGAAAAAATCACTCTTAACTAGATGTCAGAACACTCAAAAATGGAAGGAAATGAGCAGCTGACGAAGTAGCAAAGATCGACTTGGAAACCTCGTTCAAATGGGCTAAATTTTGGGGTGATATCCGACAGTTAAAAAAGGTCAAAAGAACTATAACCAACAGACTTGAAAAAACCTAACAAAACTTAGACTTTAACATTCTTTTCATACCATTTCTTCAAAGCTGCTTTTTAGCAACAAAATCTGATCATTTGACCTAAAAATAACCAAAAAAAAGCCCCGCATGTGCCTCTTTATCAAAAAAAAGGTTCGAGAATGAATACAATTGAAAATGGGTAGAACAGTTGAAAAATTTGCCTCTTTCATGTCTAGGTGTCCTAAGTACCTCTTCGCACAAATGACTTACAAATTTGGAGCTAAAATCAGGAAAGGAATGTAAAAACTCTAACATCATGCCCTCTTTGGAAATATTTCCCAATCTGAATCCATTTAATCCATTAAATCCAATTTTATGCTATCCTTTCACTAAGAAATGCCCACTATGGACCTACTAGACTAAACATCATCAAGGTTCAACATTCGATTCTCACAACTATGACATTCCCGGTGTCACTTCGGTAAAACCACTGCCCGATCACTCTGTCTGACTAAAATTCAGACTAGACGATAACGCATTGGGTATGCATCGCATTCTGATGGATCTCTCGTCCTGTCATCTATCCATGATCCCAACCGACCTACTTCTCGCTTCTCTACAGTCGAACTGATGAGCAACCTTTCCGAAGAATGATCTGTTGGCTACTTTGCCAATTGATTTTCTTAACCAAAGAGATAGCTTCATCAAATTGAGACAATGTTCTTCACTGACTGTATGGAACAAACATGCATACCCATTCCTAGGCTCATAAATGACCCAATTTCTTCAAAAATGTCCAAAGACTTCCAAAATGGTTTTCCGATTATGAAGGCACTTCGTCAACATTCACGTATCTCTACGAGGACTGACCGCTTAAAGGGGGCTAAAACATTTCACTGTCGAATACCAATCAAGAGGTAGTCCTCACCAATAATGTTATTCCTGCAAGAAGTTAAATGAATAACGATACCAGAGAAACACAAATCGTCTCCTACGAGTACTTTCATCAAAATTTGAATTCCACCAAACACACCTAACATGTATAACACATTCCCCATCTGTCATACCCAGCGCCAAACCGAATACACAAACCACCCACTTGTTTCCAGCGCCCTCTCTTGCATAATCAAACCAATTCCCCTCGAATTCCTCAACTTTCTATGGAAACGCACAGTTTGTTTTGAATAACAAGTCCACTCCCGCATCAACATTACAAAGAACAACATTTTGTAAACTCCTACTCGTCCACACTTCAATTTATTTATTTTCTAAGTATCATGTGAAAGTACAAAGTCATCATACTTCAATTAATTTCGCGTAAATTAGTTCAGAAAAATTTCAAAAAAAAAGAAAATTTAAGTTTCCTTTTATAAAGAAACAAAAGAAGTAAAAAAAAATTCAACACTCTAAAAATGCCAACCTGCCCCGCCAGGACTATTACCCAAACAGCTCGGAATATCGACCATACTCTGCTGGAGCAGAAGCTCGATGGCACTCCTGTGGAAGAGACGAATAGCAAACAGCCAAAGGAGTGTGCACCATGTCGGACGAAGTACCAATGGTTCAGTGCTCCCCGTTCGATGTACAATGTTAAGAAATTTACGAGGGCCATCTCCACCGACAAGTAAGTACATCCACATCCACAACCCACGCACAAAGCACCATAAAATCACAATCAAGCACAGGAAGTTCATTGACTTGACCGGTGTCGTCCTGCACAAGTCAATATAATATTGAACCTAAAAATAGTTAAGTAGGTGTTCTCTTACGTTCGTTGGTTAATAATTGAATCAACGGAAATGTGAACTAGGATGTGGTTGGGAGACATTTTGAAGTTTCAACTCTCCGAAGTGTGAGATTTATTAGACAGTCTTATGTCATTTTGACACGTTTTTGTACAGATAAATCGCCACCAAGTTGCATGCTAAGTATAATGAAGACACTTTAGCGCGCAAAACCTTGGGGATGAATTACTGAGGTGTTTATGTGGGGGGAAACACGCCATGCCACGGAGGTTTACTTCAAGGTTACGAGTATATTTTTGAGGAACCAATTAGAAATAAGTTGGTTGGTGGGTTATTTTTATTTCCAACTGTCAAGTTCAATTGAATAACTTTCTCTTTCTTGAACACTTTAGGGCAGACAAGCTATGAGCATTGGTGGGGGTTTATTAAACCATGTAACTAGCTACGTTTCATGCTTCTTTCGTTAGTCTTGTGAGCCACTTCTCTAGTGGTACTACTATCCTTCTGCAAACTCAAGCGATCGACCTTTTTTTCTCGATACTATTCCTAAACCCATTTTTCCATGTACATCTGACAGATAAGAGTGTCATTGTATTAAAATTATGAAAATGAACACGATAACTGTCCTATTTCATCTCATTTGACAGATTTCAGGCCAGGTGTCATTTGTGCTCAAATTATTGGCATTAGACACGTTCCGTATTCTAGATAATAGTCAGTCTCATTGGAGGAAAAATCCAGATTTGACAAAAAAGTAGGTGATTTCGAGGATTCGACCTATGACGCATGAAATGCCATCTTCTTTTTTAGTCCGTTTGCCATTCCATGGTCTCACCGCAAGAAGTAGTTCTGGAATTCGTAACGTGTCCAATCGTTCACCAATTTCCTTGCATTTGACAGGTCAGACGCGTGCTATCATTTGTTTTCAAATTATTGACATTTTATGTGACATTCGCTGCAATTCACGAATGAAGCTTTAATACCGAATTTCGCTTCCAAATAAGTTGGATCATAGAATATAACTGGAAGGCTAGGCTTCAATGAATACTTCTAAGAACTTGAACCAGAGCTGCGTCGGATGATTTTGAAGGCTGCAAGCGGACAAATTCTCCTGAAGGTATTCCTGTTGTTTTTCAGTAAAACAGGACTGAACTTATTGGCTTAACTAAGCATCACAGTTTGTTAGGCCTAACTGACGCTAAAAATATTTCGGGCAGCAGGTCTATGGGATCCAGGGCCTACCTTCACAGAACCATTCTTGTTGTGCCTGTAATATTTTCCACACTATTGGAAGGGACCTACTGTTTAAGGCATATCCGAGGGGCAATTTGTTTTGGAGAAGCTTTCTTATGACAGTTGTACTCTTTGATGTTTGTCAGAGGCTCGCGCGAGGTGGGGCGTGAAAGAAGTTTTAGGTGTTGTCTAGGGATTGATTTTGGATTCCCTTGCTCCGCAGTCCACTTGAGTCCTTATTTACTATTATTTGGTGACCTCCTGTCATGGTTCCTATCTAAATTTGAAGGTTTTTCAATTTGAGTCACTAAGTCTTGGGTCCAGATAGCTCCAGCGTAGTTGAGTACAGATCTACCGATCGCTTTGTACATAATATGGCGAGGAGTATTTTCTTGTCTTTACCTCAACATTGTTTCTGGACCTGAGACGATTTCTGACGTTAGTGGCGTCTGTAGTGCATGCGTCTGTAAGCATATGGTTCCAGCAGGATGGCGAAACCTTTCACATGAACTAGGGAGTAGCATTTTTTGAGATTCATGAGATATCAGTTTATTGTGTGATTTTCTTTAACAAGTTTGATTTAGTATAACATAAGGACTTTCGATGTTTAATAAAGGACACACTCCCTCCGTATCATAGCCATTAAAACAGACCTCGCATTAAAAGATCAAATTCCAAGAACCAGAATGTGCACCTTTCTCGGAAATACTCTCAAACACACTTATTCCCATTTAATATCTTCCGACCTGAAATTATAGGCAGTTAATAGCCGCCCCCAAGCTTACATCAAAGGCGCCATCAATACTTCCAAGAAGGTTAAACTATAAATTTCTTCACCCACGCCAGCCTATTTTTAACCCTCCAACTGTCCGCTTTTATGTGACATGTGGCGACGACAAACATGCGAAATAAATATATGAATAACAATTCAACAAATTGATTTATATGTCTGACTGAAGTGAGAACCATTGTTGAATGCTACCTTCCAACCTTGAAACTTTCCCAGAACTCAGCAACTTGAAATATATTCATCATTTAACCTTTCGCCTTGACAAAGGGCACCAGAAGGCCACCGGATAGTACCTGCTCTATGAAGGTTTTGCGAATTATATTCCATTCTATCAAAAGGACCTTTTAACAATGTCTTACTGGTCAGACACGCACCGCCATACCATCCCTCATAGGACATATTAATTAAAACGACAAAAGCTCCCCTCAGCTATGTCCTTACCAACTTAGCAGAATTCCTTCGCATTTTATCCTGCCAAACTGCAGAACTTTGCCAAACAAAGCTTTCTCTCATTTTCCCAAAAGGCGACCAGAAAATGACCACATGCGCCGATTCTCTGTGACCAGTGGAAATACACTTTGGCTGGTTTGTTTTGGTCATTCGTTTTCCAACCGTTGTCCTCAAAGCCAGTCGCCGCCGGGTTATATCGGCCGCGGAAAACCTCTATCGATTAACACATTAGTTGAATTATTTTTGTATTTCGAAACTTAAAAGTGTCCTGCTATTGATTTCTTGAACAATTTGTGAAAAGTAAAACCGAGAAAAAAGTAAAAATGTGAACTGGCCCACTCTGGCATCCCTGTGTGTAGAATGAAAAACTTTCATCGCATCGCGTAGAGCATTCTTTTTTTTTGTTTCGAAACAAAATGTCAAATGCGATCAATGAACTCTCGACAGAACACCTTAACCCTACCTCCACCACAAGCACTACATCCCTGCCCGAGAACGCAAAACTTCCTGAAGAAAATCCCAGCCCTTCGCACCTCACCACCGGACGTCTAGAAATTACTAGCGCGACTGCCTCCACCATTGTTCCGATCCCATCCTTCACGGTTCTGAATAACGACACTTTAGCCATTTCGAGTAAGCCAAACGCCATAGTGCGACCCATTCGGCGAATAGTGCCCTTAACCGGGCCCGAGGATTCTTCGGATCGCGATTACACCCCGCCAAAGGATGGTCAGGAGGTTGAAACTTTCGCCAAAGCGCTAAACAGAAAACTCCGACGATTGCGTAACGCTAACACCGTCGTCGTCAAGTCATCGCACTCATCCAAGAATGTATGTACACATGGTTTGGCTTAGATGCTCCCTTGGCTTAGATTGAGAGATCATCTTGAATTTTGTGAAATTTGTTTTTTTAGGGAAGTAATGCCGACACGATTAACAAACGGCCATTGTTCATTACCACCGTTCCGACGGGAGTGTTCCTACCTCCGGCGAAAGAGCCGCCAATTTTACAGTCAAAACGTGTCTACGCCTTCGCCACCCATCCTCGGGTGTATGCCCACTCTAATATCTACAAGGACAAGCTGGACGGCTCGATGAAAGGCTCCGATAAGGAGCTCACAACACGTTTGCATGGAATTAGAGCGTTCAGTCACTTTTTAGGTGGCATGAAAAAGAGGTACGTTTCTGTGGAGTTTTTCATTAAAAAAAAAAGAAGGATTATGGGCTGTGGGCTATGGGTGGGGTGGTACAACAAGTAGGTTGATTATTGTGTGTACCTTGAATTGAATTGCAAAATGTTGACAGGCTAAATAATTGTTCACAATTTCGAACAGGAACGCTGACCATTTCAAGGAAATTGTTTCTCCCCCACGACACTTTTCTGTTGAACTAATTATTGTTGAGTCAGAGTTTACATGTTTCGCTTGGCTTATCTGCCAATCCAATCAAATTATTAGTTCATGTTTTAGTTTTTTTTTTTTTTAAAGCAATAATTATTTTATAAAAGCTTTGGTGTGAAAAATTTTATTTTTTAGAAGGTTTACGGAAATGGGTTTGATTTGAAGCTTAGATTGGTAGGTTCAAGGCGAAACAATTTTTCTGGTCATAAAGTTGAAAGATGACGTTTGACACCTAACGCTAGTAAAAATACAAGACGTCATGCGACACTGGACACAAAATGTCACAATCAGTTTCGGACACAAACCATGCGGTAGAATGGCATCCAAAAAAGACCCAAGTCTCAAACCAATCTTCTCTTCATTTTACTTTAAATTTACGTAGTAAACGCATACAAAAGACAAGTCAACGACAAGACAAGGAGCCCTTACCTTCATGCCCACTTGACAAGAAGAACCTCGTGCAGATTCTTGTTTATTCAGCACTTGAATGCCTTGAGATAGAAAAGTTGTTTTGTTTTGCTTCCAATTCCTGCGATTCAATTGAAAAGCCATCTTATTAGTTCAAATCGAGTAGAGTACCCATGGGTTACAGAGGTTCTTCTTGACTGCTAATGTGGAACTCGATTTGGCGGAATAATGTAGTCCATTCTGTTTTTTAGAACTCAGCCTAGATCATTCTAAGAAGATTCTTCACTGGACCTTCTCTCAACTTAAGTAGGTGCCACGAAGAAAACCTGACGCCCTACTTTGTAGAGACAACGTTGAAACATTGGAATGATACGTACTTAGGTAATACGTGGCTTTATGCCATATGACAACAGTGACAGATTACCGATATGTCAAAATGTTGAAAACTATTATAGTTTTATAAATAAATAAATATGTTGACCTAGATTTACAACCTTTTGTGTTGTGCGTGTTGTATTTTTCACACGAATGGAGGTTTAATTTCCTTAAAATCTTATTCACAACAATTATTCTCACATGTTTTTGAATCGTATTCTGACAGACTAGAATGACAGATTCGAAAGTCTTTGAAAGCGTAATCCTTTCACCTTTACTGGAACAATTTGTCATAGAAAAACTGGGAAACTTTGTTACTCAGGGACGAAGGGGGTATTTCGATTGGGTTGACAGTTCTCAAATTTTAGTTATTCGCTGGAAGGAAAAGAAATGAACAAAGAGGATCTATTTTACTCAAAACTTCTTGAGATATCGTTCGAAATTCTAGTTTTTGACTTTTTCTTATCGTTTCAATATAAGTCAAAGAATCTCGAAATATTTGAGCTTGCTTTGGACGTAAATGGGCCTAAAATCCTTGGGTATGAAGAACTATTCCAGTTGACAGCTTATTGAGCGAAAATCTAAAAAGGCATTAGCTTTGAAAGCGACCACTGATGATAATAGGTAAGGTTAGGCACGTAGACAGATGAGTGGAATGGTTCCACAGCGCCACACTCATGTGACTCATTGTGATAAACAAAGGGGTCAGACGTTACTTGCTAATTGGTTTACCTTGGTTTCACAGAAATGGTTTCCACTCTTCAAACCATTCAATGTCATTAATTGGTCTGCTGAATACTTTTTTTAGGTCACTCGCCAGAGAGATTTAAATTGAAAGGAGGATACGGTCTGGGCATTGACAGACTCCTACCATCAAATGGGAATGTCCTGCACAATTCTATCTACCCTTCTCCTGTCGAAACAAGGCCATAAACTTCTGTAATCATATACATATGTAAGTGTCCGGAGATGTTTAGATTGAGAATAGACTCCAGTTCCAAAGTAGGAATAAGCCACCGATCTTCACGACATGAGTAGTACCTTAGCGGAAGTTTCGTACGCGATAACCAAACAATTACATTTTTTTGCGACCCCACCAGGCAACGTCTGCCAAATCAGAGATTTACTTGATTAAATCTAAGTCTCCAATGCTATGTACTGATTGGTGGACAGACCTTTATAAGGGACTTGCCACGTGCTAGGTCTTACAAGGCATAATATGATGGACTCTCTTGTAGACAGGGCATAGAGGGTAGGGTTTTCCTGGTGTTTCGTAGCAGAATACTTCTGTTTCCTTGAGAAGTACGCGGAATGTATAATTAATACCGAGGAGTCTTTTGTCCTCATGGGGGTAGTGTGGCACATCCCGAATATGTTCTTCTCAGTGAATCCTTTCTATTTTCTATTTTCACCCGATAAACTAGATTGTGCTATTCATACAGTCAACCAAAGTACCTCTGTAAGGCTTTGTATGAGATATTATTTTACGCCACAAGTAAATTATTGATCCAACTACTCTAGTCAGGATAATTGAAAAAGTTTGTTTGTCATAAAATTACTCGTGGACTTACAAAATCATCAAATATTTTCCTGCCGCTTCCTACATACTGCACACGTGTACCTAAAGTACGTACGGAGTAGGTATATTCATTAAGTTAGGCTATACAAGGACATAATGATCCTTTTGGTCTATGAAATGGAGAAGGGTTTACCAAAGGATGGCACATGGATAGTGTAATGGTCACGGCGACATAATGACGCTGCGATTATGATGTCCAGATGTGAATGGACATTGTTATTCGATTTCATTGCGTGTGGGAAAGTTTGTCGAACTAGGAGCAATGTATTTAAGGAAGGTGTTAGACTTCTTCTAGGGCCCTTTACCTTCTGTAGACTTCCTTCACTAATACTTTCAATGAGCAAAAAATGTCCTCAAACTACTAGCTAACTTCGAGTAACCTTCTGCATCGACTTTGTCCACCCGTACCACCCATTACTCTGCAGGTACCTCTGTACCTCCTTAAAGGTCGTTCTGGCTATTTTCATGAAACTCAGTGCTAACTATTAATCCTTTTAACTCATCGAATGCATGCAGTATAGTTCAGATTTTATCTAGAAAGCCTTCTTGTAGCCTTGTAGACATGAAGTGCATTAGTTTGCCCGATGTCCTTGCAACTAGGATTGCAATTTATGAAACGCAATTTCAGAAAACATGCAAATTTCAAAAAGCCGCTACATTCTAAGATGCTTATCCAGTCTTAAACAAAAAAAAATGTCAAAATGCCAGCACTTAATTATTAATAGGTCATGCTCTGTACGTTTTTAACTTTCATTTTTCCTTTGCAGAGAACCACAGCCCACCTGTGACCAATACAAAAATTTAATGTTTGAACGACGAGTTGTACGAGGTAGTAATTTCGCACCACCTCCCGTAAGTATATTAACTCTCCATCCACACACGTGAAAACTAAATTACAATTCTAATTGCATGTTAAAATTAAAAGTGTTTTTTTCTGTCTTGACGAGCCTCCCCAGAGAGTCTCGATGTCCTGAAATGTGTCCCCCAACAATGGACACTTATTTGTTCAGTTGGGGAGACATATTCGTAGAGAAGCATAAATTTGGTATTTTTAGAAAACCCTACACATAATTACCCTCCACAGTTTGTATTTGTTTGATAATGTGATGCAATACACTTTTCTAATTAATTCAAGGTATGCCGGCCGTCCGGTCCGGCAGAAATGACAACCAACCACATAAGTACGCATTGGACATTGACGTAACTGTTGAGTATTCTACATGAATTAACGAATTTTGTTTTTTTTTTTTGTTGTGTTTACGAACCAATGACACTGTTGTAGACCCTTTTGACCTGGTTATGACGACACCAGACGGGGGGTAGATGACGACGGTGGCAGTATGTTAGTTTGTCCGCCAATTTGCATATAAAGTTGCAATTACGTTGTATTAAGGAAGCTAATAGCAGCCCGTAAAGGCGTAGTTAATTAATTGTATTGTTCCCAATTTTGTTAAGTATTTTCTGGGGGATTCAAACGACATCAGGCTGTCAGATCTACAAGTCTACAAATATCAACTGCTATCAATGAAAACCTATTTCACAACGTTAAGCTGTCAGTTCACGAAACTTGCGTACTCGAACAGGATTTCGTGAATTTCGTAGATTTTCGTGAAAATTCGTTGTTTTAGGAAAGTAAGCGAACAGACCTACGTTTAGACAAAAATTCATAGTTCACAGGATTGTCAGACATTTGGGACACAATTTTCATTGACAGTGTGTTGTCGTCTGAACAAAACTTGTCTCGTCTGAACATAAGTATCTTGAAAGAAAGTGATACGTTTGTTAACCGGTACTTGTCATGCTGTCAGAAAAGGGAACAAAATGACCATAATGACTGCGTTTTTCTTCGTGGTATGCGATCAGTATAATCTTCATACCGCGTCAAGGTCCCTTCAAAAAGTAGAACAACTTTGTTGTTAAAATATGAATTGGAAATGAGTTCAGAAATATGGACTTTTCTTCCGACATGAAAAAACATTTTGACGGAGAATGAAGGTCTACTGTGTACGGCGGTGACTGCTCGTCGTAAGTGGCATTAAAAACACTCCAAGGAGTGTATTTCTAGAAGATAGGACGGAGTGAGGGCAAATGTACTTTTTCCGATTCATGCTAAGCTATTCATCGTTTTGACAATTTAGGCTTGACCGCGAACACAGACTTAGGCTCTTAATTCTTGAATTTAGTTCCTAGTAGAGCAGGAAAGAAATGTCAAAAGCGCGCCCTGATACGGGATGCCCAATGAGTATCATACCAGTTTTGGAAGGCTAAAAACGAAACGAATAAACCTACTATAAGTGATTCCTTCTTATAAAAACCATGAAATGAGAGTTTCAAAAATAGGGTTGCCTCTACTTGAGGACAAAATCGAAGGATTTTTAAGCAGTAAATGTAGCCTCTTGTAGCTTTTAAGCTGAGCCCTAAGAACGCAGAATTCGTAGGGATTACTTCCGTTGGGATTTTTTCTTTCAATTCTATATCCATGCCCATATCTGGTTGCAACTGCCCTTGCTCTGGCATTGGCCTATATTTCTGGTATCTACTTAGGCCGTCACACAGCTCAAAGTTCGTCACTTCCACAAATATGAGTCCACGGGAAACATTATCTACTTTACAAGGTTTTCGTTATCTTCTTGTGAATTTTTTTCTATACAACAACTATAAAACAATATTTATTTTTCCCTTTCATTTTATGTTCCAATAGTACCTTTCCATTCCATTTAAGCACGGCCAACGCAAGTCCTACTCAATTGCGTTGCTCCATTTGAAATGTAATGATAGAATGGCATGTAGAATAGAGTAATCCTTTCCTACAAGGACACCTTGCATGCTTATAACGATTTATCTGTCTGTAATTGCTTTTGTTTCGTGCAATAATCGTAAAGCGATACCAATGTCCATTCCTTTCAGTTGTCATTGTAGATATTCAGCTTAAAAAAATCGTCCATTCAGTTTGAATTAATCTTACCTGGTCATTACCATTTCATCGGTGCATTTAGTGATTGAATGATCAGATTTGTTTTGAACAGCTTTTTAGGTTTGTTTCATTATTCATTGAATGTTTCGAGGAATTTCGATGGCAACAAGTGTGTCACTTGTCCAACATGGCACTAGTTACCTCCAACCACTTACATGCAAATTATAGCCAACTATTGCGTGCTTAAAACTTTTGAATAACAATCCTATTAAGTGTAGTCGCAGGAGCATACAACCAACACATATACTTGACGTCACAGTCAACTGGTGTAACATTTTGGAACAAAGAAATCCAGCTCCTCATCCTTATCCTAAACTTAGTCACACTTGGCTTGTTTCTGAAACAAAAATAGAGGCAATTTGACCACTTTGAGGATTAGTAACACAGATTAGGATACCAGAATGAATTTAGGACCAAAATACTATCGTAGAACCACTTTTAAGATACAATTTAAGTCCAAGTCAAAGGTGAGGCATATTGTATGCACAAATGTATAAAGAAATAAAAATTTAATCATGCACAGCCATTTTAAATAAGGATTTAAATACATTTACATTATTTCACACTGTTTTCTGTTACTCCTTGCGTGTACTTTGTATTGTACGGAAACGACAACCTTCCAGCCTTGGAATCCGTATTTTGCATATGCGGGCCTCCTGTCTGGAAAAGTGAGTGAGTTTTATTAGAATACGTATTGACGTCGTAACCGTTAGCTTAACACTCGTTCTCGCTTGTAAAACACACTAACGCCTCACTTCGTTCTGCTTCTTCTAACGAAATACAAACTGCGTATAAAATCCCGATTTAAACTTCTCGTTACAGCCTGAAGAAGATCCTTGTTTGAAAGAAGCCGAACACCGGCGACGTATATGTTTACGACAGCGATGCAAACAACGAAATCAGCGTAATATCCTAGGGACACCCCCACCGGTGGATGGACGACGCCACGAAAGAGTTCAAACAGAGAAATACCTAGAAGAACTGTATGAAAGGCCGCCCGAGTACGATGCTAACACTCAGACCGATCTATTCTTGGAACGACCTATAACACCGCCATTTATCCCAGAAAAGATTGGTATAGACGCTGGCACAGAAATAATTGACGGTGACCTCTTCGATTTCGATCGGGAAGTACAACCGATTCTCGAGACTTTGGTTGGACACACTGTGGAACAGAGTGTCCTGGAAGTCACCCACGAAGAGGAGGTTGCAGAGCTTCGCAAACAACAGGAAGAGTAAGTTTATATTACTACTATGTGATGACGGCAATCCTGGGAACATCATTTTCTTTCTAGATTCATTGCAAATCGGGATGTCGATTTGTCAGAACTCCGCCGACTGGAGGCTGAAGAGCTACGATTGGAAGCTGAAAAGGAACGCCGCAGACGACAGGATAAAATCGCTAAGGAGCTTGATGAGAAAATGCAAAAAGGTGTCACTGCAGCGAAACTTCTTCAAGGACATATTGCTAGTCTACTGCCTGAGGTACTAGCCAATATAGAGCCTGCCACCGATGAGGCTAGAAAGGTAGAATTAGAGAGGAGCATTTGTCCATGGCTGACAAAGGAGGTCGCCGAAGAAGTTGGACACATTGTCGACTCGAGAGAGATTCTAACAGCAATTATTAAAGAAATCATTAAGCAACGTGCTGCCATCTATGCAAATTACAAGGAAGAAGTTCCCATATGCAGTGGGGTATACGAAGAAGAATGTGAATTGGAGAATGACATCTTACCAGTGGACGAAGGAGTGTAAAAAAAAATTGTGATACAAGTTGGGAGCTAAGATTACGTCATGATGACCCATTTTTTTTTTTTCTTTTTTTTTTCGTTTTCTACCCCAATGTGTTTTTTATGAAAAAAAAAAAGATAGAACTCCCCGAAAATATAAAAAAAAACACTATATTTGTAATACATTATGAACTTATAAATACACGTATGAAATTTTGTTATGTCTTTTCAAGAGGTTCCTATACCGAACGAGCGTTTGAAGGTACCCTAGGGGCGCACGAAGTATCTGAGGTGATTGGCGATAATTTGGAGTAACAAGCATCTCTCTCGCGAGCGTCTGACAAACATCCGAGAGTACAACTGTCATGAAAATGCGTCTTCCATAACAAACTGCCCTTCGAATACGGCGTTAAAGAGTAGGACTTTTCGTTTCGTCTAAAGAATATAACACGCACAACATGAATACTTGTGAGAAGGTACATACGTCCCTTAGTAAGATGGCTGATGAATGGACAGCTGATCCAATTATATGCTTGTTTCTGCGGTCCAAATGAGTGCAAGTTCGATATTTTCTGGACAGTATGCTTTTTTTGGTATGAAAACCACTGCTTGCAATATGATTTTATTGGAATTTCTTAGTTGTTTGTAAGGCTCACTATATCAGAGTTTTACAGAGTCCAATACCATAAAAGGGACTCGGACCTGACGGATTATCAATGCTGTTGCTAAAAAAAAACTTATTTCAATCGCGAACCTCTCAGATCAAGGGGTTATGAAAAGTTAAAAGGGTGATCCCACTGCTCAAACTGTAAAAACCCTTCTTCGTTCAAAGTCCATCAAACACCTGTCGCTAGACCATCAGTTTTCAGAACAATCTTGGCCCAACATCGCTTAGGGTGGTGCCACCTACCAAATAGCTACTTATCTCGCCTCGACCCCAATGCAGCAGATAACAGATGCCCTGACTGTCCGTTCACACCAACAGATGTAACCTCAGAAATGCTGTGGACCCGGCCAGCCGATGTGGTCCGATTCTTCGGGCTGGAAATCGTCGTTTCAGGCTTGTGCAGGGTTTCCAAATAATAATTTCAATTAGATCTAACAAACTGAGATCTTTAGTTAAGTCTCGACAGTCCTTTCTGCAGAGATTCTCTTACAGACCTCAAGGAGAATTGTAATATTCATGTTTGGTCTCAGCTCAGCTGCATCATGGTATCCGATGGAAGCAAAATTTTATCCAACTTTCTTGTAGGAGACATTCTCTGAAAGGGGCCGTCTAGTAATCAGGCCTTGAGCTGTGAATCACGACTTTTTGGAATATCATTTGCAGAAGAAGTCTATAATTGTATCATTTGTGTTTTGACACACAATTTCTGGTCAGTCCTTCAACTTAACATATGTAGTTTCACCGGCATTTTATCTGGCCATGTACCTTTCCACCTCCCATACTCTGTGAGGCCACTACTTCTTCTTCAGGTCTAATGTAGACAGGCCCTATTATCAAGCTAGGTCCTTTGATTAGGCAGCTTACCAGATAACTTTTCTTTTTTAGGTAATAACAGCGTCTCTACAGCATACTCGTACGTACAGCTGAATATCGTAAATTTTAACATTTCAGCATATTGCCGACCCAATCACCTGGCAACACTCATCAGCATGACAAATTGTTCTGAAATGTCATATATAAGTGAATAACAAAATACCAAAACAAAACGTTTTATTCTCACGCGTAGTAAATTAAAAGTAAAATGTCCAAGATATTCACTCCGACAAATCAGATTCGCTTAACAAATGTTGCAATTGTCCGCCTAAAGAAGGGCGGAAAGCGATTCGAGATCGCCTGCTACAAGAACAAAGTAATGTCATGGAGAAGCAATGCGTATGTATAAGTTCTAGAAGAACTCTCGGTTTAATCCCATCTGTTTAACCTTGACCACTTGCAGTGAGAAGGACATTGATGAAGTACTCCAAACGCACTCTGTCTTTACCAATGTATCCAAAGGTCAGGCGGCCAAGAAAGATGAGCTCATCAAGGCATTTGGCAAATCAGATGAAACAGAGATTTGCAAAGAAATCCTAACCAAGGGTGAACTACAGATATCAGAGAAAGAACGTCAATCCGCTATAGACACACAATTTAACAGCGTCGTGAATAGTGTGGCTGCTCTGTGTGTTAATCCGGAAACACGCCGTCCATATCCAAGCACAATTATAGAGAAATCCCTGAAGGATGCTCATTTCTCGGTAAAATTGAACAAGAACACCAAACAACAGACACTGGAAGCAATCAAAATGTTAAAAGAGCAACAACTGCCACTGGAGAGATCCAGAATGAAGGTTAAAATTACTTTCCCTGGTAAGGATGCGGCTAAATTCAAGGAGACCATCACAAAGTTGGCCACACATGTTGAGCATGAGACTTGGGAGGATTCTACATTGAATCTTATGTTGCTGATTGACCCTGGCAATTATAGAACCATCGATGAATTGGTCAGAAATGAATCGAAGGGCAAGGGACTGGTTGAACTTTTGGAACTCAAAGAAGTCGTCGAGACCGATGAGGTATTCTGAAGAGAGAAGCATCTATCAGTGGCATTGGCACTTAGTCGTAAATCCAACGTGTTACGTTTATAGCATATGAAATAAAATATTGTTTTTCTTATGCTGATGTTTAATATATCAAGAACTGTTGTTTTTTTTTATAAGATTTTCATAAGTCTGTTACAAAAACGGGGACCCAGGACCCAGTTTTTCAAAACTATTCGTGTTGTGCTCCGTAGTTCCACTAACCACTTGACCCACGGTAAACTGACATACTTTCAGAAGTGACTTCGTGGAAGGAGTCTAATTGCCTCGTCCAAAACAAACGACAGACACAGAACATGAATTGTCCTCAACTGTTTCGTAAAAAAAACTCCACAGTTTCACGTTCCTGAATAAAATATTTCCAGTTTTTCGTCGCAACCTGTCGCTTTAACTCGCTGTAAACTATACATTTACCATTCATCAATCGCTACGCTATGTACACCTCCAACCGACCGCTAGCAGCAGATCAGATGGCTTCACTCTTCGCCATGAACACAGCCTTAAAGCGACAAAGAAGATGAAGCTAATCACAATTAAAAGCCAAACTCTTAACTCTGATGCAGTGTCCTCTACTCTGGTGCAGTGCCATCTAGTCGTTTCTACTTTGATCCAGTGTCCTCTACTCTGATACAGTGTCCTCAACGCTGTTCAAAGTCCTCTTGTCTGACGCAGTGTGTTATCTACTCAGATGCAGTGTCATCTACTCTGATGCAATGTACTGTACTTTAATGCACTCATCTGTACTCTGATGCAGTATCCTCTACTCTGAATCAGTATCATCTACTCTAATCCGGTGTCCTCTGCTTTGATACTATATCCTCTACTCTGATACAGTCTCCTCAACTCTGATACAGTGCCATGTACTCAGATCCAGTGTACTCTATTCAATCGAAAGACGAAATCTCTCCACATCGGCAAACAAACAAATAATTATATAGCACGGCCTTTGGCGACCCAACAGCTTACTTTATTTTAACGAAATATATATATATAAACGCATCTTTAATCAATTGTTATTAAAACACATAAAATCCCATGATAAACGCTTCCGGAATCACTCAATTCTACTTCATCTTCTTCAGTTCCTCGAAACGGCGCGACAAGTAATCAAAATCAATCTCATCATCATCGGATTTAGCTCCCTCATTGGGCACGTCCGGCAAATCGGATGGAACATTCGGAAGGTTTGGCATATCCATACTCGGTGGCGGAGCACTGGGTCCAGCAATATTCTGCGGCATCTTGGACCGAGGCTGTGGTTTCGGTTTGGATGAGTTCTACAAACACAATTCATTATCATTTCCATGAGTCAGAGCAAAGAATAAATAAGATTGCAGTATAACTAGATTAGATAAGAGAACAAAAAAGCGTGAAAAATTGTCTACCTGCAAGTTATAGGGATCTAGAGATGAGTAACGGGGTGGAGGTGCTTCGGGATATTTAGTGGTATTCTCTTGCTGGTAAAACAAAACAAATAAAAATGCAAAAAAAATCAAATTCAAATCCAATCATGCTCTCATACACAATCAGAACAAAACATGCAATAGAAGGAGAAGCGGAAATGGTAGATCTAAGCACACTGCAATCCGAAGGACAATATGAATTACTCACGTCAAAGCATGGTAGCCAGTAGTTAGGTAGGAAAGCGGTAATAACGAAGAAAAATTAGAACAAACAACAGTTTAGTTGTGGTACCTATCTGTAATAAATGTTCTACCTACCAATAGATTCTCGTCAGGGCTCCCATTTTTAGAATTAGAAGGCCCAGGCATGTTATTAGCTTCCCCCTATGGCAGTTCGATTAATCATTAGAAGAGAAGCAAAGTTAGTGATGCAAACACCTTAAAACCAAATGACGGGGTTAGCAGTGATTTACCTGAATGAAGTTTGTGTTGGTATTCAAGTCCTTCTTTTCTGTGTTGCTCTGTGTTGGGTTTGGGGGAATGTTATATGCGAATGGTGGGGGGCCACATGGTCCGGGTGCAGCTGAAAATCCTCCTGCAACGCCGCCACTACCGCCGCCGCCGCCACCATACGGTGGAGGGTAGTTGAATGGTTTTGTTGATGGTGGCTCGGGCATCTGCGGTAACTGCGGTATGCTTGGATAGCCAATGAATCCAACATGTGGAGGTGGTGGCCCTCCGCTGAGGTTGTTTCTGTCCGACAAGTCAATCAAAAAGTTGTCCATTCCTTAAAAGAAATTCCAAAATGTACTCAATTGGTTAAGTTCGTCACGATCAAACACCTACCAATAGGTTTAGCCTCATCCTGCATCACTTGTGGATCCGGTTCATACTCAATGTTGTAATTCTTTGCAATTTCAATCAGATACTTCTCCACCAACAGCTTAGGCGGTGCCTGAATACTAAGTTTATGCATCAACTTCTCAGAAACATGATGATCGCCGGTGGCTGTCCTCGCCTTCTCAGCAAACTGGGGTCCGTACTTATTCATAAACACTTCTGAGATTACTTTCAGTTCGTTTATATCGCTCTGTAGCCGTAGCGACACCCACACCAGACTGTACACAGGCTCGGCAATGCCATCGTCGAGTTCTTTCATTTGCGTGACCAACCCAAAGCGTGCCAACAGCAAATCGCAGTACATTTCGACAATTTCCATCGCCTCAACCAAGTAGTCTTCCCTGTTCGATTACAACTTTCAGTACACAGCTGGAGGTGATTTTTTTCTTTGTTTTACCTTATTATGTGTTCCACCCTAATCTTGGCTCGTTCGGTTTTTCCAGTCGCAAGGTAGTCTGCGATCTCTTTGCGAGCCTTCTGGGCCAGTTCGGCCTTTTTCTTCTCCAGCAACTTTAGGCGATTCAAGGCTAGACGAAGATTAGTCTTTAGTTTAGTATAGTTCGGACCACTGGAGAACATTTTGTTGGAATTTTTACGAAACACACAGACGAGAAGTGAAAAATTCCAGCACAAGTTAGACGGACAACAAAATAAATTGACAGCTGACTCACTTTTGAATGAGTCAACACAGTTCTGTTGGTTTTTTCGGTGAAGAGGTAAACAACAGATTGTGGTGAATATTTTGTGTGTACATATGTACGTATAAGTTCCGGTGGTGAATATTTGCATTTATTTATCAACAAATGTTTTTTGTTTTGTTTTGTTGAATTTTACTGCAAAAGAATAGAAACAAATGAGAGTAGAAGCTTTTCCTTCTTATTTGGTACAAAACTCTGAAATTAGTTTCTGTTATGGAATCGCTGGTGAGGATGAATAATGCTTAAGTCACGATAAACGTAGGATTACAAGCAATATAATCTTCTCTTAGTTGTTCCGGGTAAGGATTTGGTACTCAGTTGGCTATTCTCCAGTCAGACTGGCATAAAACTCTTCACTCCCGAGAATCTCTAAACTCGATCGTTAACAGATGCTTACTTTCTCCAAGGTATTCCAAGGCGGATTAACCCATGCTTCCCTATCTCCATTGAAGGAAGTAACGCCTTAACGTTGAGATGATTAGGAACGTCACTATCAGATCAAGAACTCTGTGTATCTTGTGTAGTCAAATCTGACAAAACCTGAACAATTGGTGGCCTTGACTGAAAAGAACACGAATCGTAAGTAACTTCAAAAAAGAAAACAAAAGAAAAGCAAAAAAAAAGTAAGAACCTACTCCCAGTTTGGATCTTCGTGGTCCTATTTTAAGACGTTGTTTCAAAGTAAGCTTACCCATACGGACTTCATAAGTATATTCGCAGTCTTAGGTCTGTAGCTGCGATCAGAGTGACGGACTGGAACTTTTTTTTCAAATTTGAAAGAGTTGTCAATTATTTTGAGGGCCTGGCTATGGAAAGATGTGAATCCGTTAACGTTGTACAGAGAATCTCCTCCGATGAGCTGCTTGTTAAACATCAACCTGTGCGAGTTAGAGAGTGTTAACAGACAGCTGAAATGAATAGTGAAGTGGAATAGAAGATAATGTCACTGGAGGGACCCACGGAATCTAATGAAATTCAGCATCAGCTGTATAGCCTAATTTGTGTCCAGGTCAACATCACACATCACATGTACTACCGGCTAGTCATATTCGTACATCGGTCACATTTTTTTTTGTGTATCAAATTTTGAGCTAGGGGCCAGGGGAATGAAATTTCATATCTGGGTTCTTCAGAAGAATCCGACCACTGCCACTACTACTTTTTCATTCCTTCACTATTTTGTACGAAAACGAAAAATTGAATCACAAATATCGATATTTGGCGCAACAAGTCAATGGGACGCAGGGCCTAGCTTCTCACAACCATTCGTGTTGTGCGTGTATGTATATTCTTTACAGGAAACGAGATGCTTTCATGACGTTTATACTCTCGGATGTTTGTCAGACTCTCGTGAGAGGTGGAAAAACTTTCGAACCTCGAACCCTTTCCTCCATAGTCCAACCCACTAACCACTGACCCACGGCACCTAAAAAAAAATTGTATTACAACATATTTAGATATTCAAATTGTCTACATTTTGGCCATACATCAGTTTTTGCCACACCCTCTTTAAGGGTTTAAATAAGGTTTTCCATGGGCCATCAACAAACATTCACGCCCACTTCATGAGAGCTACACAGTAGATGGGATGAGGTATTATACGATCCGTTCCAGACAGATTGAACCAGATTGATTGGTGACTTAATAAATCCTATTTTTAAATGAAACCAAATCTCTGGGTTAGTCTGTAGTGTCTCCACTGAGTATCCTTGCAAAAATCACCCAAATTTTGTATCCTGCACTGCACTATCCATACGTGATTCAGATACTCTGAAATTATTTAAAAAGCAAAACATAACCTAGCTTAATAACGAAATAAATGATTCCTTTTGGATTAATTTACCGACTATTATTTAAAAACTTCAAGAATACCTCGAAAACTCCAAAAATGGTGAGAAAAATGATTCGGATTAGTGTAGCATACGATCCATTCTATACGGACTATGAATTTCATGTACCAAACTTCAAATAAAATGATAATCATACTTCATGGAGTTCTGGTAGGGAACATCATCGACAAAATCTAACAAATATGGTAGCCACACACACCTAAAAAATTATTATAACCCAACCTAACCTCTCAACCAAACTACGTATCGGTATAAATACTTATTTTCTAATATATTCATAACGCCTACGTGTGCGTTATATACTCCACCAAAGTGTACATACACAAATCAGCTGTCTTGTATATAATCAACTAGACTCAGTAAAATCCACCATCTGGCAACACCATCAGTTACTTGTATACAAATCCAAAGTTCGACACGACTGCCTGCGTACGTCGACGTTGGGGGTTAGTTTTCCGCGGTTTACTTTGCCAAACTATAAATAATTATGTGTTTATTCAGTGAATTAATGTGTTATAACATAAATAAAATCAAAAATATTACCTATACCGTGAAAATGAATCGAAAATATGATAAATCCATTTCTATCTTATGGAAATATAAAATTCTTCATTAGTGGTACCACTCGGTATTTTTAGATATTCAAACATAATTTTGTGGTACCACAATAACCTTTTTTTTTCTACCCATTTACTCGGTGAACTGTCAAAAAAAATAATTTTTCGCAAATGTATTCGAAACCGAAACCGTGTGACACTTCGAATAAGAGTGCGGTAATACTGCAGCAACACGATAGGAACAGAAATTTCGAAAAAAAAAAATGTAGCCATCCCGTTCTGTCTTGTTAACGTCAAAAATTCAAGCAGAAAATCCACGCCATATTTTATTTCCACCAAGAAGGATAATTTTTAACCAAATGAAAGTGTTTAATTTTCACTCAAGAATGTTCAATTGTATTCAATAAATAATAGTTTTGAAAGGGGAAAATTTTGCTGAATTATTTGAAGTTTGGTAAGTAGCCTATTTGTAGTCGCGTATTTATGTAATGGAATTTTGAATTTTTATACTCTGCGGCCATAATGGGGGTTCGATGGTTGATACTTTTTTTTTTTTATGAGAAAGTGCAGTCAAAAGTTTGCAAAAAAACTCATTTGGAGTCGCAAATGCGAGGGCATTGGGAATTTAAAAGAATATAGTGGCTGGTGTTGGAGTAGTTTTTGGTTTTTTAGTTTTGAGGAGTTTTTTTCTTGACAAAGTATTGCAAAGGTTGCCCGTAAATCTAGTGCAATGCGAGTAGAATTGTGTATGTGTATACTGATGTGTGCGATGAACTCACTTTTTAGATTGGAAAAATGGCACAGTACTATCAAATTGTGCAAAACATGGATGAGTTAAAGAGATTGCTACCGGATTTTAATGTGGACAATATGCAGGTGGTCCAGGTCACGGGGGACGATGGGAGTACTCAGGGACGAACTCAGGTAAAATTTTTTATAAGAGAGGAAGGTGACCCTTGTTTGTGATGCCATTCTTTGTAATGACGGTGTGTAGGTTGTGTACCAAACTGCAAGTCAATCGCAGCAGCAGCCACAATCGTCAACACAGTATATACTGCAGGATGACACAGTTCACCATCATCAGCAGCAGCAGCAGCAGCAGCATACTCAACAGCATGTGTATCATCAGGTACAGCAAGAACAACGGCACCAATTGCAGCATCATCCACAGCATCAGAACCAACAACAAATCTACTATACGTCGGAATTGCAGCAGAATCCGACCATAGTTCAGCACTCTGCTCTTCAGCAGCAACACCAGCACGGTCAGGCTCAAACCCATCAAACTACACAGTCTACTCAACAGATTGTCTATCGCATGCCCGTACCGGTGCAACAGCATCAGCAAGGTTCCCAACAAACTCAACAGGTACACACCCCTTGAGAACCCAGTTTGTTGTAAGGGCTTGTCTCGATAATTTGGTTTTTGTTTTTCATCAGATTTTGAATAATGCGCATGTCATAGTGCAACAATCACAGCAGCAGGTCCTAATTCAAACACCACAACCGATTCATCAGCCCGATATGATTATGCGTCAGTCGAAGATACTGTACAGCCCGAATCGTACTGTGATGTATACACATCAGACGACCCAGCAGCAGCATGTGCAACCGCAAGAACACTTGCTACAAACACAGGACACAGTTAACCAGCAGCAGCACACAAATGTAACGACCCATCAGCAGCATGTCTCAGTGGCACAGCCACGACTAGTTCATCATCCAAGACCGATAGTGTCGGCAACTCAGCAGCCCTCTCAGAATGTTATATTCCACCAGGTGCAAAATATTTCAACAGTTCAACACTCACAAGGGGTAAGTTGCTGCCTAATTTTGTATATTTTGCTCAAAATATGTCGCAACTGTCTTGCAAATTTAAAGAAGTGGGTTGTCACGTTTCCTTTTGAAATGGTTGAATCAAGTCCTTTATCTCTCCTAGTTCCATCTGAAATTTCTCCTAATAAAGTGGAGGAGTTTTGAGAAGGACATAGATTTTTCCTGAGTGTCCTACTCCTCCGACCAGTATTGTCTCACAGCCAACTCTGGTCTGGTTTTCTGGTTTTTTTTTGTAAACAGAGTTCATCTCAGGACATTGCACATGAGACCAGAACACCACCTAAAACATATGAATTTTGCAGCTAATGCTGCCATTTTAGACCTCAACTTCGAGCTAACAGGTCCCCCCTTCACGATCAACCTATACCTTCCACTTGGTAATAAGATTTCCTCTCCCAACAGCAAGTTATCTCATCTCAACTAAGAAGTACTATTCGCGCGAAAATTCCCAGAGGTGCAATGGCGGCGCGTATTCCTGGACCCCGAGCATCAGCACCAACGGCAACAAGCTCTGCAGATCCACCAAAAACACCAAAGCCACGAGCAACCGGAGCTGGGGGAAGTCCTCGTGGTGGCCGTGGTCGCACGGTACGTGGCCGAGGAGTGGCTTCAACAGTGGTGCGAAGCACATCAGTATCAATATCCAGTACACAAGTATCTGGTATCAATCCACCGACAACCAATGCTAATATGCAGCAGACTCCTATCAATCAAACTCAACAGCAACATGCAACAGTACGCAAATTACAAGAGTCTTTCTTTCAAGAGAACACTCCCCCAAAGCCTATCGGAAACACGCCGACTACAACTGTAGCAACTAACAGCCCAATGATGACAACAGCTGGCACATCAACACAATCTGTAAATCTAAGATTCCGTACACCACCGTCTAAGGCAGTTGCAGTGACAAGCTCACCAAATGAAAACCAACATTCAAATGCTGCTAACACATCTGGTGGTAGTTACCAATCCAGCATGGACCTAGAAGATAGCATTCAAGCAGTGGTCGTCAAAAAGACACAAGAGCAGCCACAAACAACCAGCACTGGAGCCATGGCAACCACTTTAACCACTTACTATACAGAGAATGAGAACGAAGATGCGCGTATAGTAAAAACACAAAATGGCACATGCATGACACTTAGCGAATACAAGAAGCGTAATCCTTCGACCCTCAAGGTAGTCCCAGTGCGAACGACAACAACGACAACCACCACTGCTGTTGCCCAAAAACTCCAATTGCCGACTGCTGGCCAATCGGCAACAACAAATTTGTCAACTGTTGCACGCATAGCTATACAACAAAAGGGCGGAACATTGACAGTACATGGTGAAATGCCCACAACGCCAAGTGTGCTCCAAACTTCTCATAATAACTACGAGATCCAGACTCAGCATGTTATTCAGAATCGTAGCCTTCATCAGCTGCAAAATTATTCAGAAAAAGACAGAAACAGCGCCAAAATGTTGGTGATTTTAGCATCGGGTGAACAGCGTTTGATCACATTCACCCTACCACGGGAGTCATGCACCGTACAGGATCTGCTCGAGCAAGTCGGTGTGCCATTCGACGAGAAAACAACCATACAGTGTGTCGAAAGCCCTGGAGCTAATATTGATTTTGTCGTCACAGTAGGATTTTCAGTTCAGGAGTCGGCCAGTGAACTCATTTCCAAGGCCGAAGAGAGCATCCAAATGAGTCGTCAACAAGAGAGCGCTGCCGCTGCAGCCGCCGCAGCAGCATTAACTAATTCCCCTTTGAGCTCAGTTCAACGCACTGTGCCAACTGTTGCCACACCAACCACCTCTACTCAAGCTGTGGTAGCTGCTGCTGCTACTACCACCGCCGATGATCCAAACAAAGATCAAGCAAATAAAAATGAGGAAATTCCTCGCAAGATAATCCAGGGTTTCTTAGCCGTTTGCCAGTATTGCGGTTTCAGTGGATGTGATCATGCCAAGTGTGAACGGTAAGTTCCTCAAACTTTGCGTGCATAATTTGCATTTAGTAATTATTTTTTGTCCTGTAGTTGCAAACGAGTATTTGTGGAGGATCCTAAGCGCATTTCATGCAATAAGACTCCACTTCCGATGCAGAATAAGACAGAGGAAGAGAAGAAACCACGAACTCTCCCAACAGAAATTTTGAACCGTGTTCAAAGCAAGCAGATTACTACTTTAGCCGTGACACCTAGTCGAGGTGGCAGAACTAGTGTGACTGGATTAAGAGGGCGAACTCGCAGCGGTCGTGCAAGACCCACTGAAATTGAACCAGTTATCTTGACACTAAGCAGTGACGACGATGGCGATGACGAGCAGTCTAATAAGTCGGCAATTAAGGTCAGTTCGAGTTTGCTGTGGTAATCCTCATGTGCAGTGCGTAATAGATTATTTTCTTTGCTGTAGGTTCCTGTCGTAAATACTGTCGCTGCTGCAGGCAAACCATTCGCTTTTGAACCGAATGTCAGTGACGTTGATGAGACGCGTTTCTATGCAGGTATGATTTTGAATGGAAAACATATGTACGTAGTGTGTAATGCGGGAGTATTGCGGGTAAATATTTTGTTGGGATGGTTGCTGTGTTGCTACAGCATAGCTCTTGAACCGAATGTTCATGTTTGTGGAATGAACTTGATGATATTGTACAATTCTCGACGCAACATAGTGATAAACGATGAAGACAAGGCTTATCAACTATTCCAGCCCGAAATGGTCGTTCTGAGTGCAAATCTTGGGCTGTCAGATTGCCAGAATGTATTTGTTCAGCAATAACGCTGACAACACCACCTGCATTTATGTTCTAAGCTAGTCTAGTCTTCTATAAAGGTGCAGGTTTCCAGAGAGATTCAATCTAAACAAACCAGACATCAACGGCAAGGAGATTCAGATCTCGCCAAACCATCTACATCATTCAATTTCGTCGTAAAGAATAGAAGCAACAGCCAAAACTCACCGATTCCTAGGAATAGAATTCAAGTAGTAGACATACGTAGTTGTTCATAATTGAAAAATGGAATATTCCATTGCAACTGTAAAGGTTTCGGATACGACCCACGCCTTCATATGACAAATATTATTTCCTTGTTTATTCTTTTTCATTCCATCAACATAGACTTTATCAAAAAAAGGAAGCTACAGTGGACGATTACTCCTTGTTTTGTTTATTTTACATTAATTTAAATGTGTAATTCAATACTATCTGTCTATCTAAACAAAACCTGCGTGCTGAGAACCAGAAATCTTTACGATCCCAGGCTTTGTCAATACAAGCTACCGTTTGTATTTCCATCGACTCTCTTTCACATTTTCTTGTGATAGTTTTTGTTTTATTGCTCTGCACAGACCTTAAACAAATTGTGGGTTTTCTGATCACTCTGGCTGCTTGGTGTTTTGAGGCTACTTTTACATGACATCGTGTCTCAACTCACGCTCTATTCTAAGACCAATGAAAAAGTAAAAGGAATGAATCGCACCCCAATAATCTCATGTAGTACGACTTGAGCTGCAAAAGGCTATCAGGTTTGACGAAAAGTAAGAAAAAAATCAAATGCGCCAAAAAATGTTTATTCTCCCCGATGGTGCCTAATCTTCCATTTTAACACTCGCTCTTTAGAAAATGCCAATCCCACTTTGCTGCGAGGTACACAGTCCCTGAATGTGCTTTGCCCCCCTCTGTAGTTCATAAATAAATGTTCGCATTCGCATAAGTAGCGAGATTACTTCCCACTGCCCATCCAACTACCGATTCGTTGCATTTATTTCCGTGCTCTTCACGGTATATTCTTTAATTAGATTATCAAGTGTGAAATTGGAGCATGTCGCCAAATCACTGCGCCCACAGATGGGCTTATTGTGATTTGCTCCACATTTACAGTGATATAAAGTGTGTTCTGCTGATTCTTCGTTCTCGTCACACATTCTGCAGGTGCTATCTTCAGCTATTCCCATAGTCCTGGGGTGGTTTTAGACTTCACAATGCCCAGTGATTAATTCTGTGACTATACGAGTCTGGCTTCTAGTTAAACCTAAAAGTTGTTTCGTTCTTGTGAGGGAGATGTTGGGCATGAATATTTTTGAAGTCACTCTCATACTAATTTTGACCTCTCCAAGGTAATGGAAAGACTGATTATTTTTCAATCCATGACAGGAGTGGCCTTCCTGAACCACATGTTTGCAACCGTCTAAAACGCATCGTTATAATCAGATTTCCTTAAACGATGCAAGAAATCCTTTAACCCAACTAATCTGGCTGCAAGTATAATGCTCCACTCTGGTCTGGTGCACCTAAAACCCAACAGAATGGGCTCAATCAACTCACGGAATTGCGTGTCTTTGTTTTATTGCTTTTTTTCGCACGGAAATACCCACCACGTTTCGAATGTCAATCAGTTAAACTCTGCCTTAAACATACAAAACCAATGTGAAATGCTTCACCAAGCTCTCTTAATCTCTCTACCAACCACCCCTGTCTTTAATGGGCGCAACAATTTAAAACCCATTTGTCCTCAATTCTGTCCCAATAAACGCCTCCAATATTCTTTGAAGAATTTGAAGTTTTCGTCCAATATTGCCTTTCATTCTCATTCTCTCTGCTCCGACCTCCCACTGCTAGTTACGTATGTTGGTGACTCTTCTTCCCGCAGTGGTTCTATGACAATGATACTTCACCAGCAGTCCTTGTGGCATGTATAGGATGTCAATGTCAATTTCAATGTCAAATGTCTGTTATAGTTCAGAGACCCGTCAAAAAAACTCTTTTTTTAGGGGGGGGGACCTGATTTTCTGTTCAAAAAATATTTCCTGAATGAAATTTCCTGTCCACTTTTGCGATATAGGTTCCATACATAGGTTAGGTTAGGTTAAGCGGGGGTGACTGCAAAACCATGGGGAGGGAGCAGTGTTTCCCTGTGGGTGGGATATCTGAAAGAATATTAAAGAAAAATATTGAATTTTAAACTCGTTAGTCCTTGTTGGATGCGGCCTTCCTGAACAAACCCGTTTTCGTTATGAATTTTAAGGCGGCATGTGGGCCAGGTCGAAAAATGTCTTACCAAAGGTTTGTGTCTGATTCTGCTGAGACTTCGGCATTCGCAGAGGAAGTGTGTCGTGAATTTCCTCCTTCTTAGTGTCTCTGTATAGGTCTGAGCCGTGGAAACCCATTGTGCTTAGGTGGGTCGCCTGTGAGGACCCCGATGAGAAGGTTTAGCTGGGTTTTATTGAGAGACAGGAGCTCTCTGGTCCTTTTCTCGTTATATTCAGCCCAAAGAATTCTCGAAACACGGCAGGAATCAGATTGTATGTATGGCTAATTTACATCATACCCGCTGTCTAATTTTAAAAATATAAACCAATTGTTTTATTTCAAAGAATGAACACATCCCATAAAAAACAAAATATCGTCCAGCACATCTGGCAATGCCGCCTTCAAATTTCGAAAATCCCTCGAAATAGATGGCATCTCTGAACGTCATCAGTCTCCTCTTTCCCCCATTTTCAAGTGCAAGTTTTCAACTTGTCTCGCCTTGGAAATGCACAAAATTTATAAAAATAATTGTTTTGGTGCTCAAATAAAATCAATAACAAGTCCACGGATTTCCATTACCAACAATACAAAATTTATCATTCCACTCTAAATATGGGTGATCAACTGTCGTCAGGTAAACGTTCCTTCTCCCTCACTCGCTTGCGAACAAAAATTTTCCACATCTAGTGCATATTCAATTTCTTTTCACGTTGTTCATCCCTGCTGCCGCCGCGAGGTGTCAAAAACTTTTATGGTGAATACGAAAATTTCATGCAGAAAAAAAAAAATAACGAAAATTTTTCATCCTTCTCGGCCGGCGGATAAAATGTGCATTTGGTGTGATTTTTAAATGCTAACCTAAGATTTTGGCTTCGACTTGGTGTTGGCGTTGCGAAACGTAAACACAGAAATAATAGCTCGCCTGGAATATACGTGTACTTATGTATAAACAAGATTGGCTTGGGAATTAAATAAATTTTATTTAGATTGTGTGGGCAATGGATGAAGGTGAAGCGCGTCTGAAGTGTGTGTATCTGTATTCTTTTCTTTTTTATTTGTTCTTTGCAGATTTCCGTCGTGAAAATGTAGCGGATATTGATAGCACCATGGATAATCTGTACACGTCCATTTCGTGCAAGCTGATTCGTATCGGGACTCATCGGTTTGAATCGAAGGACACTGTGAGTACTTACTTGGTGTAGAGGAGCTTTCTCTGGCTGAGCAGGTGGTTGACTGGTTTTCTTTTTTTTTCTTTTCTGTTTCCAGGTGACATTCACGAAAAAGGGTATACGAATCTTTGCTCCGAATTGTAGCAATCTAACCGATATGGTGGCTTTGGATATATACAAGGAGGAGGTGGTTAAGATTGTTGCATTTTTCTCAAAATCGTTCTCCGTCATGTTTATCTACACAATGCGCAAGTGCTCCGAATACATACGAGAAAGTCTGGAAATGAAGCCAAAGAATACGGCTTTGGAGAGTAAGTTCAACCAGGTCGTTTGGGAGAGAGATGTGCTAATGGGTTTCTAATCGTTACAGCTCCATATTTCAATTCCACGGAAAGAGGTGACACCTATAATAAAATCATTCTTCAAATAGACACCATTTCGGAGGAATCCATCAATGTTATCCGATCGATTTACAAAAGCATTACATTGGAAGAGATTCAGTTCCACGATGCAAATGAATTACTATTGCGTGCAGCAGCTAAGGACAAATACGTCGTAAATGCCAATTCAAAGTAAGTCCCACGGACATTTGTTTTCTTCTCGCAGATGATAATTTTCTTTTTTTTTTTTAGTGAAATTCGTTTAGATCCCAATGACATCCGGCAAATCTTAATCTACCCACCGGGCAAGGGAGGCATCTCCATCAATACAGAGGATTACATGTGCTTGGCTACGGATCAGTATCTGAACGATGTGATCATTGATTTCTATTTAAAATGGTTGCACAAGCATTTAATTCCGGAAAAAGATCGCGAACGCACATACATATTCAGCAGCTTCTTCTATAAACGTTTGACAACGATGTCCAGTCGTCCACGAGCACAAAATGTAAAAGACGTTAAGCAGACGGCCGCACAGAAACGTCATGCTCGTGTCGCCAATTGGACAAAGAATGTGAATCTTTTTGAGAAGGATTTCATTATAATTCCAATTAACGAACTGTCCCATTGGTTCCTTGCCATTATATGTTTCCCGATGTTGAAGGGACCAGTTACCTTTGATACAAATGAGCCGATAGTACCACAACAAATTGTCAAGAAGAAAAGTAAGTGCGGGTTATGGTTTCTGGGTCATATTTTTCATATTTAATTATGTATCGCGTTCGTGTTGCACAGGCAACGATTGTAAGCACGCAATACTGTGAACAATTCATGTGGGAGGTGGTAGTTCTAGGTGTTATCACACATTTCCTCAATGAAACCTTTGCATGAACTTTCACTTAAGCAGTTGCGCTTGGATCTCAAGGCGTTTAGCTCTAGCTTTGGGTTGCTTGTATGCCATAAACAGGGTCAAACGTCAATTGTGTAGTTTTCCCTTCAAAATCATCTAGCTTTTGGACACACAACGCTACATCTTAGTCTATCTTTAGCATAAATCTTCTGAATCCACCACGATTTATATTTCCCTAAACCTTGTGCACCAGCATACTTCCAATGATTACTTATTTCTCTTCCAGAAACCACTGAGAAAAAGATGTCTCTTCAGATTGGTAACACAACCATAACCCCGCTTTCTAAACGAGAGGATCCCGTCTGCTTAGGCGAAGATGACAGCGAACGCGATGAAGCCGAAGGCGACGACAGCGATCTAGCTTCAGATGACAGTGATTTTGAGCCTCCAAGTTCGAATGGCTCCCAGCGCCAGCCCATAAAACAACCTGTAATCCTAATATTTGACTCATTAGCTGGTGCTTCACGGAGTCGAGTCGTGGCCACATTACGGGACTATCTCACCTGTGAATATCAAGTAAAAATCCAAGACAACCCAACACACTCGTACACCAAGATAAATATGCCGGGCAACTGTGTCAAGGTGCCTCAACAAAATAACTTCACCGACTGCGGATTATATCTGCTGCAGTACGTGGAACAATTCTTTGCCGATTCCATTCGCGATTACACGTTGCCAATCAAACAGCTTGTCAATTGGTTCGAGACAATTGTCGTCACCCGGAAAAGAGAAGAGATATCCAATCTGTTGGTCGATCTAATCCGCGAACACAATCCGACTCAGTTGCCGCTTCCCAAAATTCCATTTCCCACATTGAATGGTGAGCTGCTCGAGAGACCCGATGAAAGTTTTAGCGAGGATCAGGTGGAGTTCGAAGAGGAGGAAATGGAAGAAGACGGTTTAGAGGAGGTTAGCTACAAACACACATAACATATTCTCACTTTTTAAACAAAAATCTGTTTATTTAGGACGACACAGCTGAGACAGAATCATCGCCCGAAGAGTCAACTCGACCTGAAAAGAACAACAGCGCTGCAAGTGCTTCTCTTGCCGCCACAACGCTACCCGTTGGCAGGAAAATCGTACTGAAACGGAGTTTCTCCGGACTGAGCGGCATTACAGTAAACGTTCGGAAAACCCCCAAGCTAGACTAGTAAGCAGACGTGTGTGCTACATTCATTTATTTAAACATGAGAATATTGCGGAGCAATTCCTATAAACCATTTACGTATCATTTTTGTAAATATATGAATTATTTTTTAAACACTAATAAATGTTGAAAAAAAAAAACCGAATCAACACAAAAAAACACACCTACTCTTAGTAATTAAACATAATTTTACTTTGTTAACATTGTTTTGGAGAACTTCATTTTTATTAAGTAAATGTCGAGTAATAAAAAAAATTATTCTAAACGAATTGGTTTTCGGTCTTTTAATTCTGATTCTCTGCTGTCAGACTGCAAGCACATCCCTTACAGCGCTGCACGGTGCCAACTGCTGGGAAATTCTTACAATAAACGATGTGTGTATGTCTCGATGCCTGTGCAAGCCCATGTAAATTGTATGTATGTACGTGATTAAAAACGAAATCAAGTTTATTCCATAGTACTGCCTGGGATTATAATATTTCCAACCCTTACATGGCATGTACTACGCTCCAGGCAAGTGTGGAAACTCCAAAGTGTGTTGTTGGTGTATGCATGCATGTATGTACACATATTTATGGTTATACGATAATACATAGTAGATGCGAGCTGCAGTACGTACATGGCAAAATATGAGGTTAAAAGGAGAAATACCAGATTCATCGGCGAAAAAGGAATAAAATCGACAGCCATGCCGCAATTTGTGAGGAAAATAATAAAATCTATTCAAAATGTTTATCAAACACTTATTTATGTTTCAAATTGAGCAGTATTTGGGGAAATATTAAAGCTATCCATGTAATGGTTACATATGCCATGTACGAGGTGGAATAGGAGACATGTACACGTACATGGATGCAACTAATTCTATCTTAATGATTTAGTCTAATTAAATTTTCAAAATGGCGATGAAGTATGAATACATAACGGGTATGTTCGTAAGGTTGTGTTTTAATCGCTGGCATTACAAGGGGATTGGGTAATTTTTAAATGACTTTTGAATGAGGTCATGAATCAATGTTGATTACTTTGCTTTAAATGCAATATGGAAACCCTGTTGATCTATCGCACATGCGATCTATGGGATTCCCACTCATAATTTAAACATTTTAAAGTAACAAGAAGCAACTTTCTACTTAAGTTCACGCATGACAGCATTCTCCGCTTCTAGCTCCACAAGGTAATGATCAAATCCAGGATTCAGGGAAAGAATTGTTACAGCTACGTTGCGTTATACGAAAGAAACACCGTGCATAGTGTAGTTTGGAGGCTCTACTTCGAATGTCATGCTGTTTTTGTCTTAAATAAAGTTCGGAAGTAGTTTGGTGTCAACTTGGATCTGTTTATTATTCAAAACCAAAACATCTGTCAGCACAAGGACAACGACATAAGGTCTGTTCGCGTACTTTCCCAAAACGCGTATTATCCAAAAATCTACGTACCAAATCGTGTACGAGTACCTAAAAGTTTCGTAGTTTTTCGTAGAAAAGAGCGCTCACGAGAAAGTAAAAAAATGTTGTGCAGGAAATTGCTTTGCACTAATTTATGAAAGCTGTCAAATCTGTCAGATTCCTGTACGTAATTTTTTGTTATTTCTGTATTAGCGTACATTTGCTTTTGACGTCTAAAAAGTGGGAAAATTTCTTGGTTTTCCGTTCTGAGAGAATTTTACCCCGCTCCTTGAAATTTCATAATCTACGAATTTTGGTGGATAAAGTACGCGAACAGACTTATAGTCTGTATAATATCAAAATACAAAGAAATTCATTAGAAAACGAGTAAGCAGGCTGCCATTGAAAGGACCACCAGAAAGTATTGAAACGGAAGTTGTCAAATGGATTTAGGGACAAAACCGAATATATGCTGTCAAAAAGAAGTAACAAATATATTGAATGACAGGGGAGAATGTAAGTCGATAGCTATTCAAGCAGCAACGCTTCGATTCGAGAACTGCTTATGGTCAGAGGTATTTAAGAAATGTAGACTGAATGGACACCTGTGCTTGACCCTACAGAGTTCTCGTCCTCAAGTTCTATTGAAGAGAATATCAACTAATTTGGAGTGAAGAACTCAGATCACTTCGTACGGAACATGACAGTTTGTACCATTTCTAGAACTATTGTTACTTAGTGTGATGTAAACACTTTGTACGTAGTCTTGCCTGAGAAATCAAATGTAGCGCAGTCGGGAGTTTGTAGTTCGAAAATTCTCAAAATTGTCTTTGTCATCGTTTCAGCTCAAAAATGTTTCAATGGAATTTGAAGAGATCCAGTTGGTAAGTAACTGGAATTGAGGATATCGTTATTATCCCTTGAATTGTCATTTCATAGTTTCATGTTTTTTTAAACTGATCGATTACACATGTCACGTCAAAAACTTGTCACTTTCACTTGTTATTGGTTCGTTAAATATGATTTTCGATTCCAATTCGTCTTACTGCCTTAAAAAAAAATTAAAAATCCTACATATTTTCTCAGTGATAACAACAAAATGCCAGCATTTTCACGTCCAAGAATAAAGTTCCTTGCATTCGTTAACAAAAAAAAAATTATAAATACCCAACCACCCCTGGAGGAACTTGTTTTTTCGTCCAATAGTCTATGCAGTTGTTGCCAGCATTGATTTTGTAACGTTTTTTTTCCCAGTCGGTATCGGTCAAATTGGAAAAAAAGAAAATCGCAAAAATAACTGCATATGGCGACTTTTGTTCAACTTCAAATAATCTACGATTGCTAGTTACATCTGTGATTTCCATCCTGCAAACGAAGAAACCATCTTCAGGAATTCAATTTACTCTTCGTATCGAATATCGAATTAATTCCCAGCATAAACGCAGGTATAGTACAGAAAAAAAAAATAAATAAATTCCATTAGACAGAGGTGAAAAGACAGACGAGAAAAATAAAATCTCTTCCCGTGTGCGGAACGACTTTTTCTCAAAAAGTGCATCTTAACAATTTTCGCCATAAGTTCACAAAAGAAAAATTAAAGAACTGACTTGTCTGTGAAGTTCTCTGTTAATGGAAAATTAAAAATTCATTTCTAAACGATAGGAACGGCAGCGAATTAATGTAGAAAACTATGCTTGAAGGGCGTATTTTCTCAGTTAAAAACGAATCCCAACCAGTTAGACTGTGGAGAAAAATTTAAAGAAAAAGGAAAGGAAAAAAAATACTTGTAAGTGCGTGCTGCTTTGTCTTTTGCGAGAATAATCGGTGGACAAATGAAGGAAAGTTTTTTTTCCTTCGATCTGGTCTTGGGAGATCTATTTTTTGACATAAAAAAATATTTATCAAAAGACGTACACATTTGCAGATCTTTTTTTGTTTTATTGTTGCAACGTACATTCCATTTGTGCGACGTTGGCTTTCCTTGAAGTTTTTCATCTCTCTGCAGGAATGGGATAAGAATGGGAAAACGTACAATTGTACGGTGGTGTCCTTTGTAAATCATCAGTGGGATTGAAAATCCTTAGGTTTCCTTGCCAAAGTGGGTGTGGTGGGTGTGGAAATATGTAATTATGATTCCATGCTATTGATTTACATGCTTTTTGTTGTTATATACATATATAAGCCGGCATTGTGAATCTTAAGGCTAATTGATTTTTTTATTCTCTCCTCTCCTGGATGGTTGTTGGTTGGTGGCAACAAAGGAGGCGGCGACCTGCAACGTCTGTAATTTAGGAAAGTTTTTTTTTTCATTCGTTTCCATGTACATGACTAAGAGGAATCGGATGACTGGTCATTTGAGGTTGAAACAGGCCTAATTACGAATTAAAATGTTAACTCACTTAAGATACAAAGTTGATTTATATTTGCTTATGACTTGGTTGTGCAATGCTCCACTTAAGCAGTATCTTATTCGAGAATAACGTCAGGTGGAGAGTTGAAAATTCTTAGTCACACGTGGCCTTACCAGTCATTTTCTGGTTTCGCCTCTTTTGCATGTTAACTTGTGCAGTTATAGACAAAGGACATGCAAGTACATACATTAGGTGTGTACTACACAGTCGCACGTGATCAGACCATAAAATGTGAACCTGTGTACACCATGTTTTAGTTTTTTCAACGACTCTCAGAAGGCGAGACAAACGTCTGTATTCCTTGTAAATGACGGTACGAGGTACCATTGTGCAAAGTTATGCCTCTTCTCTGGTGGCATTGTTAACTGAACTCAAATAAGTGCATTCTAAATCAATAATATGTGTCTATGTATCACCATAACGTGAAGGTCTCTGACCTAAGTCTGTTGTAGATCTGGCCGGTACTATTCAGCTCGATTGAAAGCGAACTTAATACAGAATCGCGCATCAGGTTTAAAAATCTTCCCCGTTGCCTGCCTGTACCATAGTATGAATGTACTCGCAGCAAAGGATGTATTAATGAAGGCAGGTTGTATCAAATTAGATTTCTACGTCACTTTCGTCGAATATTTCGGACGATTTGCTTCTCGCCACTGCCACCTTTCATTGACTCTATCAAATTAACCTCTTTTATGTTTGCTTCATCGTTAAAAGTTGAACGGCAAGCCTCACCACGAGTTTGAGTCAATAAATGCTCATAAACTGGATTTTTTTTTTGTTTTTCTTTAGAAAATGGAAAGTCCCTGTGAATCTGAAAGCTCTCTGGATGGAGGAAGCATGCTGCCACCAAGTCCTGTTTCCCGAGAGCAGTTGCAGAAACGAATTGAGAGTTTGACTCAACAGAATAAGTGCGTAACACTTTACATCTTGCCTTTACCTAAGCCATTCTCTAACTGTGAAATTGTTTTTTAGGGTTTTAAAAGCAGAGCTTGATACATTCAAAATTCGCGTAAAGGTGGTGCAGGAAGAAAATCGGACTCTCAAACAGGCCTCCGTGATAATTGTAAGTGACTTTCTATCAAACCACAAATAAACTTTATAGTTATATTGCTTTTCTTATGGTTTATAGCAAGCAAAAGCAGAACAAGAAGAGGAATACATCTCGAATACGCTATTGAAGAAAATTCAGGCGCTTAAAAAAGAAAAAGAAACCTTAGCTCATCACTACGAGCGTGAGGAAGAATGTCTAACAAACGATTTGTCCCGCAAATTGGATCAGGTAAACCCATCACATGCATATTCCTCTATAAATTCTAATTTTTTTGTTTTGTGTATTACCAGCTCCGACAGGAGAAGTGCAAACTAGAACAAACGCTCGAACAAGAACAGGAATGTCTTGTCAACAAGTTAATGCGTAAAATTGAGAAACTAGAAGCTGAGACACTCAGCAAACAAACTAATTTAGAGCAATTACGTCGCGAAATGGTCGAATTGGAAAATACTCTTGAGCAGGAACAAGAGGCCCTGGTGAATAAGCTCTGGAAGCGTATGGATAAATTGGAGACGGAAAAACGTTCCTTACAAATCAAATTGGATCAGCCAGTATCTGATCCGACAACTCCACGAGATATAAATAGTGCAAATGGAGACACTGCCAGCAATTTAAGTGCTCACATTCAAACGCTTCGCTCTGAAGTGCTAAGACTACGCGCCAATTTGGCAGCAGCGCAAAAAGAGACTACTAAAAAAATGCAACAATACGCTCAGGAAGAGAAGAGCATTCGAGAGGAGAATTTGCGACTGCAGCGTAAGCTACAGCTTGAGGTGGAACGACGCGAGGCATTGTGCCGTCATTTATCCGAGTCTGAGTCATCACTGGAAATGGACGAGGATCGATTTTATAATGAGAACATTCTTGTTAGCTACAGCGGTGGGGGTGGTACTGGTGCTGGTGGTGGAAATGGATTGGGCAGCACCGGTGGAGGAGGCGTCGCACCACATCGTCAACGCACAATCAGTAGTCCAGTACCACACAGTCCATCGAATAGTCGTCCGTTGAGTCCAGGAACGGCTGCACAGCAGAACCGTTGCTACGCATGCGGGCAAATTGTAGTAAGTTTTTTCTTTATAAATTTATTTAACTATTAGCAGTCTCATGTAAGTCTTGCGCTTGACGTATAGTTTGGCAAAGCCTAATCCCTTTACGGGTTTTTAAGAGCTTAGAACTGAAGAGAAGCTGCACATGCTCTGCTTTTCTTTTTAACATTTCATTACTGTTCGCCCTTTAGGCTTTAGGCTTTAACCAGATGCTATTGGCTATGTAGCCATTGAGGGTTTCATAGATTTAGTGCAAATATTTCACCTCTTTTTAACAAATTTCACCACCAAACACATCCTAAACAAAACCAGTCTGTTAGCGTTTTGCGACACAACTAAAACTCAATCTAAATCGAATAATAAAGTTCGAAAGACATTGTACAGCTTATTGGTTCCATCGTCGTGTTGGAATGACGTCCATTTCGAAGGATTCATGTAACCTATTCTTGTCTTTTCCTGTAATGGGTGCCCCTTGCCCTGGCATAGACACATTTTCAAATTTATTTCCTTTTCTCAATTCAAGTGTAAGTAATTCGAATTGTTTTCTTCTCATTTTAGAATCGACGTGCTAGCGAGCGGTTTGTAAAACCAGCTCTGCCAACACCTCTATTCGGGCTAAATACTTCAGCGCCAAATGTGTTAACTAATCCCCAACTGCTTGGCAGTGGTTCATCTCAAACATTTTCAGGAACAAATCCAGCTCTCAATACCAGCATTTTATCAAATCTAAGCAGTGCCGGAGGCGGCGGCGATCGACAAAGTACCGGCAGCACACTCAACAATTCGATTGCATCTAATCCGATGAATATTAGCCTAAATAATTCGTCCAGTAGTTCTACTAGCAGCATTATGAATACGAGTAACTCTTCGCTTTCAGCTTTTACTTCAAACTTAGGAAATACGTCGACTTCGTTTGCCCAGCCAGCTAGTCCTATGGACACCACCGTTTACAAGGAATAAAATCACATTATGTCTTCTACTACAAATATTTCAAATTTCTTAAAAAATAATACAAAAACAAAAAAAGATATAAGAACACACAAATTGAGCATAAACCGCAATCGCGAATTATAATCCATTATGATACTACACACATATAAACTGATTAACACGGAGGAGAGATACGAGATATAAAAGAAAGATAAATGCTTTGGCTTAAAACAAAAAAAAACATAAAAATAATGAATGCAACTACGTTATTATTTAGAAAATAAAATAAAGAAAACATTCAAAACATACGTGATCGCTAAAAAATTGTGACATAGTAGATAGCAAGTAAAACATTTCTAATTTATACAGATATGGCTGTACAATTTTAATTTCAAAAAATAAAAATAAAAAATAAAATTAAAAACAAATAAAAATATTTAAACAAAATTATGTAATAATAATAAAAGTAATAATTACAAAATTTCACGTTTTTTACAATTTTTTTTCGTAGATTTTCATTTGGCTTTAGTCCGCGGATGGGGCTCAAATTCTTGAAAATTTCCTTGCATGGTGCAAGGTAGACTGTTGCTATCCCAGAAGTTCAGTAGGTAGAGCCGCTCCTGGCTCTTGTTAAACACAATATAGAAAAAATCTTCGTGAGACTGGCTGACGAGAGATGGAATCCACTCCCATTATGTCGTGTCTCCAGAAAACTCTGAAAACGAACCATGACATTGCCAAAACCAAAGAAATTCTGCCACTTAACAGACCAAACTAAGCACTCCATGCGGATCATCAAGGGCCACGGTCTCATGGCGGTCCGCTGTAGTAGAAACTGATGAGGCTGTGGCGACACAGAAGGAGTAAAGTGTAGATGCTCCCAAGAAATATTTGTTTTGAGTTCAACGACGATCATCAATCCTCTAGTACGGTCCTTTTTACTTCCTCTGCGAACGGCCAAGCCTATGCAGAACTAGAAAAACGGCCATCGGTGAATATCAATTCGAGGATCAGAGCGAGCTGTCAGCAAAGCCATCATCAACCATCCAGAACTTGAGGGTGGTTCAGGGAAGACAGGTAGCCACTCCGAAGCTAATAACAAACATCGTATTTGTTTTCAGATAAAGTCACTATAGGGCTCACAATGGATCCACCAGTGATCCGAGTGTTAGCTGAACGGGGGTGGCCACCCGTTCTACCTCCCTAGTCCCAACAATAAGCATCACTTATAGCAGTCGTCGCGTATTCCTCATCACGTAACTTTTAAGACGATCGTCGTATAAACGATGCCAACGAATGCTGTTGTCTGTACTTTGTTCCATCGATAGTGTGTTAACAGTTTTCGACGTTATTTGAAGCGAAAGTTGGTTGGTCGACACAATATCGCCTAAATGACAGCCATTTGTGATGTTACTTGAAGCAAAACTATATCGACACGATATCGAGATGCATGATGAGGGCCCGGGAAACGAAATTCACTTAAAGGTCCTCTACCAACAAGTGAAAACGAAGTCCCAGCTAAGTAATGACCTTTTCCAATCGTATACCATATCTTTCCAGTTGTCGGCTTACAGGGCCAAAAATTCTTCCCACAATGACGCAACAGGTAATATGAGTTTGTATTGAAATTAACGAGAGCAATTAGAGCCTAAATAACTACAGGAGAGTCATTTTAAGTAGAAAATACATGATACAACGTGTGTTGAACCGATATCGGCCCAACAGTTGTACACGATATAATCAGCATTCTATTTCTCAAACTAGAAAAGTAAAAACACAACTGAAATCTGTACGAATGTTGTGTGCGAGGAAACACATTATCCGATTTCCATACAATCGGTCGCATACAACACAGGTTCTACACTCAAAAGCTTACCGGCGTACGATATCGGTATCACCGTTGATGCAGCAGTTGTATCATGTATTTCATTCTTTACATTGAATTATAAGAATGCTTATCATGGTATGCAGTCCAATTGGAATGGAATTTTCTCCTTCTCCTAGAGAATTTCCTTAGTCCTATTATGTATGTTATTCGTTCCGAAAAAAACTCCGAATCGCAAGAAGATTCGCCTTACAACTTTTCGGAACGGGTGCAATGACAGATTTGAAGAACACAGCAGAACCTATCACAGTGCACTTAGATTTCTAATAAGAAATTTATAAGAAAAATATTTCAAATAAGAAAATTTCAAAATATTTCCCATTAAAAGTTGGTGATCCTGCTCTTACGCAACATGTAACTGAAAGCAACTTTCTTGGCCTCTGGCATGCAGCCTACATCACAGAAACTATTCACATTGCTTACCAGAACCTCCTTCGTGCAAACCCTAGATGAACGCATAAATTGTTTCAAGTTACCCGGCACATTGCCATCAACACCTCGCGACACAACACTTGGATACAATACCCTATTCCAAAGCTTAGCATACCAAATAAAAAACGTCAAATTTTGACAGCGACCCAGTTCCTCGTAAATATGTCATTCGACTGAGTTCTGCGAAGCAGCAATCGCAAATTGATGTGAAATCATCTCCATTTGTTATTGTTTTATTCTTTAAATTTCTAAGTGATATAATTTTAGTTATTATTCGCTTGTTTTTCAAACAATATGAATAATGTTGTTGTGACAGATTGGACAAAGGAACACGTTGTCACTTGGGCACGAAAAGAAGAAAATCTCAGCGAGAATGTTGTCGATTGTCTGGATTCGGAAGAAATCGATGGCCGTACACTGCTCGCCCTAACAGAGAACGATATTCGGGATTTACGTTATAAACTTAATTATCCTTTAAAATTTAGTGACATCAAAAAGTTATGGATCTCCGTGAGAAATCTCCAAAGGAACAATGTTTCTCTAATCAATTATCTGGGCATTGATGATATACTATCGGTAGATAATACAAATCCATCATCAGTGATACACAATAGGATTCCATATCATTTAAGTGCACAACAATATGCCAGCACATCGACATATGGATCATTCGATGTGCCGCACCATCATCATTCGAACGATAGTGATAGAATCTCACCACCCCTCTCGGTGGACGGAAGGGCGACAAACATTCCTCCGGAGTTTTTTAAAACAGCCATTAGTTTGGGTGAGTTGTTGGTCGTTTTGTTATGTATTAACCCAAATTAAAAATAGAAGTGAAATTACGTTTTGGAAGAACTTTGTACCCATGAGTCAGACATAGTAATTCCCATTAAAGCTCATTGTTTCCACGAACTCTTGGTCAGCCGGGTGCTTTGATCTTTTAACTGAAAATCTGAATTTCATATGCAACAAAGGTTCATACGCATTTGTCTCTCGCTAAAGTCGATCATGTTTACGCAGAGTATGTACATTTTATGGTGTACATGTGCGCGTCAAGGGGTTTTGCAAATTTAAATAAACATGCAATTCTCTTAATTGAATGTACAAAACGACAAAACGACAAAAGTTTTCTTTTGATTTGTCTTTGTTACTCATTTCACAATCGCTGACACTGGCATTCGTTTCTTAATCATTTGTTTGCATGAGTACATCTATGTTGCGTTAGGTTACCCTCCTAAGCATATTAAATTTCTTTCAACACAAATAAAAACAAATAACAAACCAAACGACAGCCACATATGTAGTTATGTTATCGTTTTCTTTGCCGGTAATTGAACGATAATTGACGTAGGTAATCACGATTGAAGTCTTACGATTCCCGATACTGTGGTCTTTGCTGTGTGTGTAGCTTATTACCATATGGTAAACATTTTTTAATCTGGCGCATGCACTTGAAAGAATAAATTGAAATGAAATTAACGGAAGATTTAATTAAACGCGGTGTGTTGACATAATTTTTGCTTTCACATGATTCGCTGTTTGGTATTCCCTAGGAAATATGGAAAACTACTGAGGTGGGATGATGGTATCGGAAGAGTTATTCTTGTTTAATTGGGAGCGTAGGCGGCAATGGACAAGTGTTCGATAAATTGTCATCGTCGAAGGTCAGCTAAATGCGGTAAACTTGAGATTGCAGCCAACTTAATAAATCTCGTATCGCTAATGACGATTGCGGGTGTTTATATGCTTTTTTTTGGCAACGAATTATAGGTGTAGGAACGGCGCTATATTCCTCTTATCACATAATTCTGAAGTGGACATTGTAAAGATGAGGATTGTGCTTGTTCGCTGATAGGGGGTTATTTTTAAAACCAGTTCTTGGATTAATCTCCTGCGACATTAATAGACGAAATTAGTTAATCGCTTTTTATGGGCCCCAGTATATAACAAAATTCCCAGAATCGAAGTCGTGCGTAGTTCCCCATCTATTATAAATTAAATATCAAATACATTGGACATTTTTTTGAACTAACTGATCAGAAGAATAATCAGAAATCAGCTTGTACTTTGTATGTACGTAATCACCTTCACCCTATGATCTTCTTTATTTTAACGAAAACGTACGTACAGATCAAAAAACAAACGGCTGTCGCTATTGTAGCATACGTTCGCAGAAGTAAGGAGGACAAACAATTTAATTTGACAAACAAATCATCACATGAGTCCATCCGAGAATAGATAAAAATTATAAAACAGAAGCCCTACAAAATCGTGGCAGTGTGCAGACGATTAGAAGCTTTATGTGCAAATGTATGAGTAGAATAGAGCACATGATGTTTAAGACCTTAGGTCATGGACAATCGTATCTGCGATAAAAAAACATTCTTAGGAACCCTTCTCTTCTTGACGAAACAGAGAGTAGGTGGCTATCTCAGTTCGAAGCCTGCTTTTAGTCCTCCCTCTGTAATACAACATAATTAGTATCAATGTTCAGAAGACCGTAGTGATCCGAAAAAGAAATAGCGACAAACTGGGCTGTGGAGAAGCTACCATACCGGACATAGTGCCTCCGACTACATCCCCCCCACGCAGATTTTGAATTCATCCTTAACTCCAAATGTCCCTCTAGAGAGAACTGGACGAATGGTGGGGTCATCAAGCCTGCCTGTATATCCATCCTCTCGGATGGGTCAAAGACGATGAACGTACAGGTTCAGCAATCTAAAACTCATCAACCACGCGAGTGTTTTCCAGGGGGAAATATATGGTATCACCGAGGCTTGCAGGAGCCTTGCACTTTCTCTGCGAATGCCGGGGTCCCAGCCTTCGGGAAGACATTTTTCGACCACTTTCGACTACGAACTAGCTAATATGCCCCCTAAAACCAAACAGGTCCTGTTTAGGAGGGGCTGCAGGTCGACAGACAGACAAAGTTAGCCTTGTCCCTAGAGTATATAAAACCCAGTTGCATTCGCCAGCCAGATTCCTTTTATCTCCAACCCATGCATCAGTATTGTTTGCATGACGTGACCGTTTAAAATTTGTATATTAATTTACCCTATTTAATTTAATAATTATTTATTATTTATTTTTCAGGCTACTCCTTCCTAGTAACATGGATAACATCTTTTGTGATGGTTATCGTACACGAACGGGTACCCGACATGAAACGATACCCTCCCCTTCCGGATATTTTTCTTGACAATGTTCCACACATACCGTGGGCGTTTAACATGTGCGAAATAACAGGCACTTTACTGTTTAGTATTTGGTCATGTGTGTGTATTTTTCACAAATACCGCATGGTACTGTTGCGTCGCTTTTTTGCCCTCGCTGGAACCGTGTTCCTTTTGCGCTGCGTCACTATGCTGATAACTTCCCTAAGTGTGCCTGGAACACACTTACAATGCAACCAAAATGACTATAAAGTTGATGACAACAAGTAAGTATATCATTTGGATGGATATCGTGGATGTACTACAGTAACTTTGTGTTCTTAAACTTTTCCAGCTTAACTCTGTCAGAAGCTGTCTCGCTTCGAATATCACGGGCGTATACTATTTGGAGCGGCTTAGGGATGTCCATACAAGGCGTACGAACATGCGGCGATTATATGTTCAGCGGACATACAGTGGCCTTAACACTCTTAAATTTTTTCATTACCGAATGTAAGTACATGTATTCCACAAAAAATGCCGAAACCTAACGATGTTTCTCCTTGCAGATACTCCAAGGAATCTATATTTTCTACACACAATGACATGGCTTTTGAACATGTTCGGTATATTCTTCATCTTAGCCGCTCACGAGCATTACTCAATCGATGTATTTGTTGCGTTCTACATAACATCGCGTTTGTTTCTCTATTACCATACACTAGCCAATAACCAGGTTAGCCATTCAAACCCCCCCCTCCCAGCCGATAGAAATATTTAACTATGTTTCCATTTCAGGCGCTAATGTCAAGGGACTCAAATCGTACTCGAATATGGTTCCCAATGTTTAGCTACTTTGAAAATTCCGTTGACGGTATAATTCCCAATGAGTTCGACACCGTTGGGGATATATGCTCGAAATCATTCAATTGCCTAATCTGCATTAAGGATTCATTCATGTTAACAACACGTCGCATATGGCTACATCCGCCATATCTAGAAGCCATTCAGAAGAACATTGGCACCTCAAATGCCAAAGAAACAAATTCCACAATAACATTAGCACAAACATCATCTTCCAGTTCTTTTAATAAGACAAGTCCAAGCGATGACTGTCCATCAAAAGAAAATGATAATAGTTGTGAAAATGAGCTTCCACAGAATGTCCAAATTGCCGACACCAGGAAACCAAATAAACTCACTGCGACAGGTCACTCCGAAGACAAAAAAACCATTTAGCTTACTTTATTAGTATTATTTTACATTTTTGTTGACTCTTGTTTTTTTAAATCATTCCAAATTTAGAACTATTATTAATAATAATAAAAAAAAACAACTATTTTCATCATTTTACATTTGAAAACTACAAAAATTAATTTATTTATTCAGATTAGTATAGAATTTATATTGCCTTTTACATATTAAATATGTTTAAATTGTAGACTTTTGGAAATTGAATGGAGAGTTCAGTAGAAAAAGAAAAAACCAAAAAAAAAAAAAAATAAATATTGTAAATCTTCAACAAGAATGAAAGCAAATCGAAATATTTGAAATATTTTTAAATACGTACAAATTTAACAAAAGAAACAAAAAACATAAAAATTATTACGTAATATGGACTAAAAATAGAAATTAATATAAAACATAATTAGACAAAAATAACAAGACTAACTCTTAGTTTTAATTTATACATATTACCTTAGAAACAAAGCATCAAGTCTCTTAAAGAGAGAGGAGTTAACTCACACGTCTGTGGAATTGAATTACTTGCACAGCGGACTGGCTAAGAAGTAGAAGAAAATGGCTTTAATTTTTGAATGCTTCTACAAATTGTTTAATACGAACTTGTTCTTCCATGGCAATCCTTTCCATAGTCGTTGTTGCTTCCAAAACACAATGACGTCTTCTGTCTCTCAAGCGAAACCAAGTCCCTCAACCATTGTCCATGAATGGTACTTGCGTCGCTGAATGCGAACGACTTGCCATCCTCGGTATGTGTATTCATAATCATCTGCGGTAGAATAATCATACATTCGAGGTCGCAAGAAATTTTGCAAGTTGTCTAGGATTTCTTAAAGATGCCTCAATTTATATCTGATCTGGTAGACCCGAGACCGTTCTGAAGATTCTGAATAGGGTACAGAAAGGCTTATAGGTGATCGAGACATTGTGAACTCAATCGTTTCACTTGAACATCGTATGAATGTCTCGTGTCTTTTCCTATTTTATCGTTCCTTTGTTGCGTTGCGCCCCTTCAAAATTTCACCCGCAACACGTCATGATTCGAATGGACATCAGTTTATCCTCAAAAATGTGTTGACCAATTGTTCGTTCAGAATAAGCGAGTATTTCATATTAATTTAAGTAACATTTATCCCTCTTCCAAGTCTTGGTGATGGTGAAGCTTTGATTGGTTGGTTGGTTTAGACCGGCCCTCGATTAGGATGCACTTAGACCAGAAAAGGTCCATTGTGCTACCGTTATGGTGAAGTTTTACTTTGGTGTGGTTTCAGATGATTTTCGTGATAAGACTGTGACCTGACTGTGTGTGACTGACTGATTAATATTTTCGTTTACTTGTCTCTGGCCAATCGATCAAGCTCATATCTTGCATTGGATTTGTGGAAATGCAATCCATTCAGATCTCATTCGTCTTTCACAGTGAAAAAGTAGGAAAAACAAACCAGAGGGACTGTTTTTTACAGTTTCCATAAAACTATAAAATAAACCGTGCCCCAAATCCCTCATTTGTAGCTTGAACCTAAGAGACATCTGTCCCAATTCATCACCTTGGGATTTGTAGGAGTTCAGAGTGCGCTGGTGGCTTTTCACAATGCACCTTCTTGATTGATCATTAAGTGAGAAATAAGTAATTCAAAGATGATAAGCCCAGTCCATCTGGTATAAAATCGGAGCTTCCAACAAAATTGGTTCGATTTTGTGTCTTGTGTAGTTCAGTAAATTATTTTCTTTTCAAAAATTCAATTTTATTTCAATTAATCTCGACTCTGTCTACTGGTGAGACATTGCAATACGAGTACGGGTTTTAAACAGCTGCCATCCATTACCTACTTAGTTTCATAAACATATTTTTCTTCAAAACAAAACAGTAGGTACTCGTACACGTGATAGGTAGTTACACATGTTATTGGTAAAACAATCAAGTTCGGTTGCTAAATTGAAGTAAAATGTCTTAAATTGATAAGATAATGATGTTTTTCTCCGCTTTATTTTCTTTTTATAAACAAATTTGTTTGCCAAATTGAAATGCATATTGTAAACTACTGAGTCCTGATAGTTAGCCTGTTCTAGTAATGTGTTTTAAATAAGAAAGTACGTTTCTTTATTGTATATAAAAATTCGACTGAATTATGTATGTATTCCTACTTTTGTTATTCGTGTTTATGTTTTATGTAGACTATGATACATTTCAAATAAAAGGATAACTCGTAAATGCTAAAAGAGCAAACGAAAAAGGAGAGTTCAAGTTGTTTGAATAGGTGTAGTGCAAGGTGTCTCAAACGAAAGTTTATATATCGTCCCTCATAAACCCTCGCGTTCGCGGTACTCATTTAGTCAAACAGTGAAAGCGCTTAGGAATTGAAAGGTTCGGATCGTAACGATTAACACTCTCTACGTTTTTTACGGTTCTTGACGATCTTGGTCGCCTGGATTTTGGTTTTTTTTCAGTGTTATACCGGTTCTCTATAAACTTTTTAACCCATTTTAGAATGAGAGGTATGCTTGGGGCATCATTTAAGTGAAGAAAACCTCCAATATTGCAGAATCTTCTACGCGCTACAGTTGCCGACTCATATTTTTTTTTGTAAAAAGATGCTCACGCTCACGCTCTATAGCGACTGAATTCCCTAGAGCCTCTAGTAAGCTAAACAAATATACATAAACTTTCTTTTGAAACACTTTGTATATATGATATATGTATATTCTTCGGACCACCTTGACCAATCGTACATTTGCAACAGAAGAACACCACCTTGTAGAGTTCAAGACCTATCTTTCCACAGAAATTCGCTTTGTATATGTTACTCTATTCCTATGATAGGAGAAGGTCCAATCTGTTTCAAAAGCTTAACAAAGAGAGTAATGATCTTATATTCGTACTGGGGAAATCAAGTAACAATACCTTTATTCAAGTCTTTAAGATTACTTCTTTGAGTTTTTAATGAAGATGTCATAAGGATGACCATCAACCTCATAAGAGAAGAGACACTTAATGAATGTGCAGGTGCGAGATATCGTCAAATGAATTGGAAGCAAATTGGCTTCTCACTTTTATTCCTATAGTTACGTTGAAGGGAATGCCCGGTTTAGATGCTACCGATCTGATTAGATTAGTGATTGCATATAAATGTTCAGCATTTTCAGTCGAAAAAAAAACAACCTTGAGCTGATTGACGAGACTCCACCTTGATTTACGAACATTTATTTGTTTGTGAGGTTCTTATGATTTATTCTCTGGCCAGGGATAAAGGAAGATCGCAGAGAATTTATATTCGTCATCGGAAACTCCACTATTTAATAGATTTAAGGATTTGATCCCAATAGATAGAGAATTAATTATTAAAATTAAAAAACAGGGTAGGTACAGTGGCACAAGTGGTTTATGCCCGGGGCTACGGAACGAGAGGTTCGAGGTTCCATACTCAGACAAAAATCTGTTCAAGGCTCCACCTCTCGCGATCGTCTGACAAGTATCCAACAGAAGAGCAACTTATTGCCCTTCGGACACGACACTGAACAGTAGGCCCCTTCCATTAGCGTAAAAAAATATAACACACATAATTATTTATAATTCCAAAACAGACCAAGAATCGAAACGAAATTCTAGTTAATTACAAAACCAGTGAGGCAAAGTAAAACGAAAGCAAATAAGAAACATATTTACGTATATTTGCCAATTTTAGAACTAAGAGTAAAACATATAACAAAATGATTAATTGTTATTTTTCGAATTTTTTTTATTGTTATCATTATTATTTCTTTTTATATATATTCCAAAAATACAAATATAAATTATTCTTAATTAAATTTTCTTACTTCTTACAACCAAAAGGAAACAAAACGAAAAAATTAATAAGAAATAAATAATAGCTTTCCTCCAAACTAAAGTCTATGTTATTTTTTTTTTGTTTAAACAAAGTAAGAAAAGAAGTGTGTGAAGAAGAAAATCTGTATAATACCTATGCAGTAAATATCACAAAGTCAATGAATGTATGTGAGTGGTGAGTGTGATTTGTGAGATTGGTAGATGAGAACGAACGTTAAAGAGTATTGCTTTTTTTTTTGGGCGACGCATGTTTGTTCTTTTTTTCTAATAAAAAAAGCGAATATAGTGAATTATTGGTTTGTTTTGTTTTTTTTACAATATTTACAACTTAAAGTTAATTTAATGACTGAATAGAAAATTGAAAAGATGTCATCTAAAGCTGATACCGCATTTTTTACTTATTTGTGGGGTATGTATGGAAGCAACTGATAGGAGAAGGGGAACATCGTTTTCGCTTAGATTTAGTGCTGAGGTGACAGCGTTTAAGGAACAAAAATCGGTGGCTAGTAAGAAGGCGGCCAGGGACTCTGAATGCATGTAGATTTCTTGTAGTTTTGACTCGAGGAACGAAAGGCACTGAGAATTGAAGAGATTATTTTGTAAGATCTGTTGAGAAATAGATGAAATGAAATGAAGGACTTACTTCGTAGGCAGAAATTCCAGAGTTATTCATGGTGTAGACGGTCTCAAGCATCGAAGCCACCAATTGGGACATTCCGACTGGTCCGCTTACGACACTGGAATAGGGCAGGGTTTGATTTTGTGATGATATTATCTTGACATCCCTGAAAGCAGTCTTTGTGAAATTTTTCATCCGACGGATCGTATAAGTATGTCTTACCAATTGTCCATATCAGCTATCACGGCGACATTTTCAGCTCGGGTGGATATCAGTGAAGCAGAGTGAGTGGCTAGTGTTAGATCTTCTTTAACCATTGTCTCCCATTTTTGCGGAGGCGCAGATGTTCCCTTAAAGAAAAAACAAAAACCTAGTTCTAGAATCGTTTCCAGAAAGTTTTGTGAGAGGTAGTACCTGCAAAACCATATCGGACACGTAATGGTCGTTCATATTCAAAAACAATGATGGAATGAATCCCGCTTTCAGTTTCATATCACACCTTGCTACCGCATCTTCCTCCATTTCCTTTTCTTTGGTACCTGGTACTGGGAGTTCAATCAAATTGACATCTGTCGACTTCCTGCCCTTCTTTAGTTTGATATTCCTATTCTCCATTGACTGCTTTGGGCCACAATTACTTTCAATGGACGACTGATTATTGTATACGGAATGGTCGTCATCTGTGTCGAATTCCAGCTCGGTGGCATTCGATGGTGTTTGATATGACTTGGTTCCGTTGGAATTTTGACAGAACTCACAGTATTCCGACAGTGAAACATCCTCCTTGGCAGTTATTGGTAACGAACTCGTTCCAGCGCCGCCAGGACCACTGTAGCCTTCATAAATCTGCATGTTCTCCAATTTCTGAGGCTTCTCCATGAATCCATAGTCTGTAAGGTTCTTGTTCTTCATGTAGTTCGCGTAGATCTGAGGATATTGTTTGAAATCGAATTTCACCCCGGAATGTTTTTTATGAGAATGATGGTGATGCGGACACATGGGTTTCCTCGATTCGGTTGACTGGCTTGGTGGATTGATTTCGGAGAGATCTTCATTGCTGCGCTTGATATTAACTAACGGTTCGTTTTCACCCAAAACGAAAACCACTCCATTCTTCTCCTTACTGATGCCACGTTCTTTTTCGAGAATTTTCTGTTGAATTTCAAAGTGTTTCTCTTCCTCAAGGCTTATGGTCTCTTTAATTGGTTCTATGCACCAGGTTAAGCGTTCCGATTTACCCACACTGTTCTCGGTTATTAAGTCGGACAGGCTTGTGTGTTTCTCACTGATAGGATTAAGATCTGCATACTCCTTATTACTTCCCGAGAAGGTGGCATCCCTTAAAACGTTAAAACTTGTTGATCGCTTTTCTAGTTTACGATTAATCGAAGGATCACTCCAACTGAGACCTTCCTTAACAGGTGCGGCCCAAAAGAATGCATTCTTTCGATTATGCTCGATTCCACCATCATTTGATTCGATTTCAATGGCTTCCACGAGACCCACATCATCGATATTAGACTCATCTGATTCTGATGGTTCGACGGTCATTTCAACATTCTCTGGTGATGTGACGGTCAGCTTGATCTTGTCTTTGAAACGATCCTCTTTCTTTTTGTTCGAGGAACTTTTAACAATGCCAGTGTCCATCAGAAAATTACCTATTCTCAGTTCCTGTTGCACAAATCGAGAATCACGATATGCCAACACATTTGGAATATCATTCTTTTTGTGAATGCTAACTGCATCTGTTTCAGTCTGATCGGAGGTTAGATCACCTTTACTACTCGATAAGGCGCTTAGATTAGTCTTACAAGTTGCTGTTCTAGTTAGTCCTAGGGTTCTAGTCGATGAAGCTGTATTCGATATTGTTGATGAGAAACTATTTGTAGTATTACTATCGCTAAATGAGCTACTTTTCGCCGAAGCTTGGTCATTGCTTTGATTCATGATAAGATCGTTGATTTTCTCCTTGTTAAAGTCTTCCTTTTTGGTAGCACGACGGACCTCGCCACATCGAATGAAATATGTTAGAATGTTGAGTAGACGTTCTGTTGGTAGTTTTTCAGTTCCGTAAATTATAGTTCGAGAGAGTTTTGGTGGCGTACCAACGGCACCGTATAGATCACCCATCTGTGCCCACAATACGTTATACGGGTATTTCTGAGAGACTTCGAGCAGTTTAGCTCTTTGCTCAATAGCAGCTGCACGGGATTTTGATGGCGAATTGAAATTGGAAATCGTAGAAACCCATCCCAGGTGGTGAGTAAGGATGGCTGTCAATACTGTACTTACAAAGCTAAAAAAAATAAAGACGTCATCACGGCTTTAGGTTTTGACTATATTATGTGGACTTACAAATTAGTGTCCTTGGTATCTGCTACCGACAGCAGAGAGCATAAATCGCGAATAAAACGATCAGCTACACTCTTGGAATATTTACTACCACTTGTCGTTATACTCAGCCACACAGGAACACTTATACGAGGCGCCGTAAAGAGATCCATAATCCACTGTGTTGACGCCTGCCAGGCATGTACCATTATCTAAACAAAGAAGTGTCATACGTCAAAGAAATACAGGGAGATAAATGTAATGCAATTACCTGCAAAAAATCCTTATGATTGATGTACGCCTTTTCGGAGGACACCCGCAAGCGACCCAGCATCGACTCCAACAATGCAATGTGCTCCGAACAGAATAACTCCATTTCATCCTCAAACGATTCACTCATAGTTATGCACACAGCAAGTCCCAGCTTCGGCCGACGTGCAGTTTTCTGGGAATAACTCATATCACGTCGACGACCAATCTCTGGATTACTTCGACTCTCATTTGTGCAACTGGCCCGGCGATACTGTGGCGCTACACAACCGTCACTGCCTCCACTCGTTCCTGTGCTGTGAATGTTATTATCACTCAAAAACCCAATAAAATCGTTCAAAGAATTCTGATTCTCAAAAGACGTCAGGAGATTCCGTGAGATTCGTCTCTGCATGCTGCCATCACTGGACACATTGCTTTGTGTAGTGGATGGAAAATATGATGAGTCGAGACTAAATTTTCGTATCGACTCTGGATCGGATATCACTGAACCTATACTACTTCGAGTTGAATACTGATATGATAAACTGCTAGCTGTCGTTATTGTCCATTGATCGTTAGAGGTTGTACCGCCACTGTAACCCGAATCACCAGTACTGTATGTTGCCGAGTATCGTGGACCGCCATTATCAACATTTGCTTCGGGAACATCCAGTGGATTTGTATAGAACGGTCTGTCACCAACTCTTTCCGAGATATTGGAGTTTTTCCTACCCACACAGACCATAGAAAAGGAATTCATAGAGAAACCATCCACGGAACCGTGATCACTTGTTATCGAATTTCTCGGTGTCAAGTGGTCGGCTGATATATGCTGTTGTGTTGTACCATTGCTCATTGGTGAGAGGAATACTTGAGAGCATAGCATTCTGGGCGGCGATCGCAACCAGTGTACTTTTAGTGCTGTCCCACGGAATGACATAGCTAGGGCTCCAAACACCATTTCACCTACACTATGAATATCCGTCGAGCTTGGACGATTGTGCTGGAAGAAAACAAAAATTCCGATTAGATAATGTACTCAGAACGTTGGAGAGAAGGTATTTAGTATAGGAGAGTGCATGGGATGTGTAGTGAACCTCGAATTCGTCCCAAGTGGACAATGTAGTCAAGGACGTCGTTTTCTATCGTTTCGTTTAATTACCAATTCACACTTTTTTGTATTCGGGGGGCTTCCTGATTAATTTTTACTGACAGCAGAGGTTGTGTAAATGGCCTCTAGAATAACCATTGCAAAAACCCCCTAATGCCTGTGCTTTTTGGCATAGACAAAGACCAATTGTATCGTTTCATCTGTACTGATGAATGTTACAAATATCTGCAAATCATTCCACAAATGTGAACAGAATAGAAGCACTATCCATACATTAGCTGTATCATTAAAGTTTGTTGCACCATTCGCGCAAAGATCTTCCTCGTTTAGTACGAAACCTGTTCTCAGTCACACGCTTATTCAGCGAAACAACCAATTAATCCATTTTTTCCTTTCAATACAAAACTTATGACTTTATTCACTAGAGCGTGTGAAAGGCAATTAAGCTTCCAACACATAGTGTAACAACTCAATTTAAAAAACAATATTCTCACATGACTTTCAAATTGCTGTGCTGTTACCGCATCATCCTTAGAGGCATAAACTTGGTTTGGTTTTTTTTGTGAGTATCTTGACTCTAAACCGGATTGAAGTTCACCACCGATTTCCATTTAACCTTTGAACTACGTGAGTACTATGACTTTCCGCATGAGTATCCAATAGATTATGACTTAACTTAAGTAGAAGCGATACATCATGATATGGATTACATATCATATCTCGTTTATAAATGCCGCAACGAATGTCAATGGCATTCAAAACTATACATAACTACCTACGTACAGATGTATGATCGTGTCGTCAGCAAAATGCCGATTGTGGCAATAATAATAACAACATTCTCGTTTGTCTAATAAAAATATGAAGCAAAAAAAATACTTTAAAGGGCAATAATTTATGTGACATTGTTTTTGTCAACATTTTGCTTCCATGAATTCTATATCTAGTCAACTGAAACGTTTTCGCAGTTGCGAAAGCATGTGACTTGAACACACACTGGCCAAATTCGTTGTTTTGTCATTTTCTAATTTGCCAATGACTTTGTAGACGGTCGGACGGGTGGTATAGCTTAATTGGACAGAAAAGTTATCAGTCTTATCGCCAGTGAGTCAAAATTTTATGGGAAAATAAATAAAAACTGCAACACAAAGAGGTGGTTCTCCGCTATGTTAGCTAGAAACATGTAATTGATGTTTAGCACGTTGTAGCGGAGGACATACATAGGAAAAAGTTAAAGTTCCTGAGGAGAAATATCGTTCCTTACGTGACGCTACAGTTCGAGGTGAATCTGGGCCTCTATTAATAAGGTTCTCCAGTAAGCCCGGTCCTCAGCTGACTGCCTCCTTGTAGACAGCATACTTTGGTTTGCTCTCATTTATCACTCCAGCAGCTTCTGTTTCAATACAAGCGAACGGACCAGTAATAGCCTGCTGGATTCTGCCAATGCTGTCAATATCGTCGGCACACGCCAGTGGCCAGTAGTTCCACAGACTTTTGAAAAATTGTGCCTCTTGTGTTGAAGTTTGAGTTTCTGGGTCTCGGTAAATTCATTATTTTGATGGAGCAGCGAACGTTCGAAAACGTCATCACGGATTGGCTGTATGGCTGTGTCATATGGGGCCTTGAAATCGATGAATCGGTTTGGACTTCTTAGGTTTTTTCCAGTCGAATTGTGAACAATCGATTGCAGATTTTTTCCTGCCCTGAAACCGCACTGACAGGGACTGATCATAGTATCACGTAGGGCTTCAGGCGTTTACACAATATGGCAGATAAGTCAATGTGTGTCAGACTCCATACAAGACTTGAATTAACCCAGTCCAGCTTTATGGCGCTAAAAATATCCCCGATCGTTTCGAGAGAAAATGTTCTTCCAAGATATTGGGTTAACAGAATTTCGAGGTTTTACAAGGAACGAGAAACTGTACAAGTTTTACAGCGACATCGACCTGGTTGAAACTGTCTGTTGCCGCAACTGTCTTTAAGTGGTTAGATGGAGGCAGTTAGCAAACGATCTAAACTATGGCACCACCTAGAAAATAAGGAAGCTTTATTAATAGAATTAGTCACGCAGGGCTCTCTGCTATCGAAACTGCTCTGTGACGATCCGAACATGTGAGTGACTAACACAAGATGTACTATTCGTCACCGACATCGAGAGTCTAATCTATATCTCAAATCAAAAACTAGTACACCTGGGTCTCATTTTGGAGACCAGGTAAAACCCAACAGGCCTTATATCATGAAAGCTTTAAAGCACTTGGATACCAATGGCCAAATTTATGACCAAACTAAGGAAACAACGTCACTGCGATGAGCAAACTCAATACCAAGGAAGGTACGATAAACAAACAACCACGATGACCGCAACAAGCAGGCAATGTTTACTGCGGTTTTGTATGAATTTTATCGTGAACTCAAAATTTACAACAGTCTTCAGTCGGTGTCAACTGATACACCCATTTATTTATTTATAGACCTGCCTCAGTTTTCGCCTCGTACTATCCTCCATAAATAAATAACCAAAAATGTCTCATTATATGAACCTGTAAGGTTCATTTACCATTTGCGAATTCATGACATAAAACTCGTGTTAAACCCAATAAGATTCCATTGTTTAATAACAATAATAATTGTTCGTTAATTGATCAATAAATCTCCCGCAGATGCGAAGCTTGTGACTAGTAATTGATGTGTAAATAAGGTGAAAGGTGCAAATAATTAAATTAATTTAATTACAAAGTAGCGATAGAAAGTCCTAAGCCACGAATAATGATTTTTTGATTACAGAACACGAGTTGGCGTTGTGCTTCTGCTGGAATTGTGACTACCGCCGCCTCTTGAACTTTCGTCCTCTTCAGATTATTGAAAAAAAAAACATAAATAAATAAACACCACTCATTCGAACGAAAAAAATGATAAATTTGCTCAAAAAGATCACATGCTTCATTGTCTGTACGTACACAACACCCACATACTAAATTGAAGATATGATATCATTCAATATGCGCTAAACAAATCACAAATGACAATTAAACAAACCTAGAGCTGCGGTCTACACCCACATATGAGGTAGTGTGGCTGGTGAAATGTTAGCGCGTTTCCCGGTTCATGTCCCATATGGAGTATCCACGATAACAGCGATATTGAGAGACTTCATTAGTATCTAGATATTTATATCGTATTGACTTTGGTGTTATGAAATACGAAACTCAAGACCGAGCCGATGAAACCATATAACGTTTGCGATAGAAATCTCGCAAAATCAATTCGCAAACTTGACAAAGCGACGATGAATCTTTTGTGTGTCTATTTATTCTAGAAACCGGATGTTAAGAATTGGAAAGGGTTTTGTCATGTGCACCTGGGTCGACCATTTAAAAAGTCTATTCAAATGCAATTTTGTCACATTTCTCCTCTCCCTCAGCGTTTTGGGTCAAATGGACGAAATTGTACAAAACACTTAACCAAAAAACGTAAAGAGGATGACTTAGACTTTGGTGTACTCAGTTGCTTGGTTTTTAGGATTTTGAAAGAAATGGGGTGTACCTGGGCCGAGCATGGAAAAGTCCCTTGAAATGCAATTTCGTCACCTACCTCCTCTCCCTCAGTGTTTTGGGTCAAATGGACGAAATTTTACAAAAAACTTAACCAAAAAATGTAAAGAGGATGACTTAGACTTTGGTGTACTCAGTTGCTTGGTTTTTAGGATTTTGGAAGAAATGGGGTGTACCTGGGCCGAGCATGGAAAAGTCCCTTGAAATGCAATTTCGTCACCTATCTCCTCTCCCTCAGTGTTTTGGGTCAAATGGACGAAATTGAACAAAAAACTTAACCGAAAAACGTAAAGAGGATGACTTAGACTTTGGTGTACTCAGTTGCTTGGTTTTCAGGATTTTGGAAGAAATGGGGTGTAGCTGGGTCGAGCAAGGAAAAAGTCCCTTGAAATGCAATTTCGTCACATATCTCCTCTCCCTCAGTGTTTTGGGTCAAGTGGACGAAATTTTACAAAAAACTTAACCAGAAAACCCAAATCGCATGATTTAGACTTTGGTGTACTCAGTTGGAGGCTATGACGGATTTTGGGAGAAACGGGGTGTAACTGGGTCGAGCATGGAAAAAGTCTCTTGAAATGCAATTTCGTCACATATCTCCTCTCCCTCAGTGTTTTGGGTCAAATGGACGAAATTGAACAAAAAACTTAACCAAAAAATGTAAAGAGGATGACTTAGACTTTGGTGTACTCAGTTGCTTGGTTTTTAGGATTTTGGAAGAAATGGGGTGTACCTGGGCCGAGCATGGAAAAGTCCCTTGAAATGCAATTTCGTCACCTATCTCCTCTCCCTCAGCGGTTTGGGTCAAATGGACGAAATTGTACAAAAAACTTAACCAAAAAACGTAAAGAGGATGACTTAGACTTTGGTGTACTCAGTTGCTTGGTTTTTAGGATTTTGGAAGAAATGGGGTGTACCTGGGCCGAGCATGGAAAAGTCCCTTGAAATGCAATTTCGTCACCTATCTCCTCTCCCTCAGTGTTTTGGGTCAAATGGACGAAATTGAACAAAAAACTTAACCGAAAAACGTAAAGAGGATGACTTAGACTTTGGTATACTCAGTTGGCGGCTATTTAGGATTTCGGAAGAAATTGGGTGTACCTGGGTCGAGCAAGGAAAAAGTCCCTTGAAATGCAATTTCGTCACATATCTCCTCTCCCTCAGTGTTTTGGGTCAAATGGACGAAATTGAACAAAAAACTTAACCAAAAAATGTAAAGAGGATGACTTAGACTTTGGTGTACTCAGTTGCTTGGTTTTTAGGATTTTGGAAGAAATGGGGTGTACCTGGGCCGAGCATGGAAAAGTCCCTTGAAATGCAATTTCGTCACCTATCTCCTCTCCCTCAGCGGTTTGGGTCAAATGGACGAAATTGTACAAAAAACTTAACCAAAAAACGTAAAGAGGATGACTTAGACTTTGGTGTACTCAGTTGCTTGGTTTTTAGGATTTTGGAAGAAATGGGGTGTACCTGGGCCGAGCATGGAAAAGTCCCTTGAAATGCAATTTCGTCACCTATCTCCTCTCCCTCAGTGTTTTAGGTCAAAAGGACGAAATTGAACAAAAAACTTAAACAAAAAACGTAAAGAGGATGACTTAGACTTTGGTATACTCAGTTGGCGGCTATTTAGGATTTCGGAAGAAATTGGGTGTACCTGGGTCGAGCAAGGAAAAAGTCCCTTGAAATGCAATTTCGTCACATATCTCCTCTCCCTCAGTGTTTTGGGTCAAATGGACGAAATTGAACAAAAAACTTAACCAAAAAATGTAAAGAGGATGACTTAGACTTTGGTGTACTCAGTTGCTTGGTTTTTAGGATTTTGGAAGAAATGGGGTGTACCTGGGCCGAGCATGGAAAAGTCCCTTGAAATGCAATTTCGTCACCTACCTCCTCTCCCTCAGTGTTTTGGGTCAAATGGACGAAATTTTACAAAAAACTTAACCAAAAAATGTAAAGAGGATGACTTAGACTTTGGTGTACTCAGTTGCTTGGTTTTTAGGATTTTGGAAGAAATGGGGTGTACCTGGGCCGAGCATGGAAAAGTCCCTTGAAATGCAATTTCGTCACCTATCTCCTCTCCCTCAGTGTTTTGGGTCAAATGGACGAAATTGAACAAAAAACTTAACCGAAAAACGTAAAGAGGATGACTTAGACTTTGGTATACTCAGTTGGCGGCTATTTAGGATTTCGGAAGAAATTGGGTGTAGCTGGGTCGAGCAAGGAAAAAGTCCCTTGAAATGCAATTTCGTCACATATCTCCTCTCCCTCAGTGTTTTGGGTCAAGTGGACGAAATTTTACAAAAAACTTAACCAGAAAACCCAAATCGCATGATTTAGACTTTGGTGTACTCAGTTGGAGGCTATGACGGATTTTGGGAGAAACGGGGTGTAACTGGGTCGAGCATGGAAAAAGTCTCTTGAAATGCAATTTCGTCACATATCTCCTCTCCCTCAGTGTTTTGGGTCAAATGGACGAAATTGAACAAAAAACTTAACCAAAAAATGTAAAGAGGATGACTTAGACTTTGGTGTACTCAGTTGCTTGGTTTTTAGGATTTTGGAAGAAATGGGGTGTACCTGGGCCGAGCATGGAAAAGTCCCTTGAAATGCAATTTCGTCACCTATCTCCTCTCCCTCAGTGTTTTGGGTCAAAAGGACGAAATTGAACAAAAAACTTAAACAAAAAACGTAAAGAGGATGACTTAGACTTTGGTATACTCAGTTGGCGGCTATTTAGGATTTCGGAAGAAATTGGGTGTACCTGGGTCGAACATTGAAAAGTCCCTTGAAATGCAATTTCGTCACATATCTCCTCTCCCTCAGTGTTTTGGGTCAAATGGACGAAATTTTACAAAAAACTTAACCATAAAACCCAAATCGCATGATTTAGACTTTGGTGTACTCAGTTGGAGGCTATGAAGGATTTTGGGAGAAACGGGGTGTAACTGGGTCGAGCATGGAAAAAGTCTCTTGAAATGCAATTTCGTCACATATCTCCTCTCCCTCAGTGTTTTGGGTCAAATGGACGAAATTGTACAAAAAACTTAACCAAAAAACGTTAAGAGGATGACTTAGACTTTGGTGTACTCAGTTGCTTGGTTTTTAGGATTTTGGAAGAAATGGGGTGTACCTGGGCCGAGCATGGAAAAGTCCCTTGAAATGCAATTTCGTCACCTATCTCCTCTCCCTCAGTGTTTTGGGTCAAATGGACGAAATTGAACAAAAAACTTAACTAAAAAACGTAAAGAGGATGACTTAGACTTTGGTATACTCAGTTGGCGGCTATTTAGGATTTTGGAAGAAATGGGGTGTAGCTGGGTCGAGCAAGGAAAAAGTCCCTTGAAATGCAATTTCGTCACATATCTCCTCTCCCTCAGTGTTTTGGGTCAAGTGGACGAAATTTTACAAAAAACTTAACCAGAAAACCCAAATCGCATGATTTAGACTTTGGTGTACTCAGTTGGAGGCTATGACGGATTTTGGGAGAAACGGGGTGTAACTGGGTCGAGCATGGAAAAAGTCTCTTGAAATGCAATTTCGTCACATATCTCCTCTCCCTCAGTGTTTTGGGTCAAATGGACGAAATTGAACAAAAAACTTAACCAAAAAATGTAAAGAGGATGACTTAGACTTTGGTGTACTCAGTTGCTTGGTTTTTAGGATTTTGGAAGAAATGGGGTGTACCTGGGCCGAGCATGGAAAAGTCCCTTGAAATGCAATTTCGTCACCTATCTCCTCTCCCTCAGCGGTTTGGGTCAAATGGACGAAATTGTACAAAAAACTTAACCAAAAAACGTAAAGAGGATGACTTAGACTTTGGTGTACTCAGTTGCTTGGTTTTTAGGATTTTGGAAGAAATGGGGTGTACCTGGGCCGAGCATGGAAAAGTCCCTTGAAATGCAATTTCGTCACCTATCTCCTCTCCCTCAGTGTTTTGGGTCAAATGGACGAAATTGAACAAAAAACTTAACCGAAAAACGTAAAGAGGATGACTTAGACTTTGGTATACTCAGTTGGCGGCTATTTAGGATTTCGGAAGAAATTGGGTGTACCTGGGTCGAGCAAGGAAAAAGTCCCTTGAAATGCAATTTCGTCACATATCTCCTCTCCCTCAGTGTTTTGGGTCAAATGGACGAAATTGAACAAAAAACTTAACCAAAAAATGTAAAGAGGATGACTTAGACTTTGGTGTACTCAGTTGCTTGGTTTTTAGGATTTTGGAAGAAATGGGGTGTACCTGGGCCGAGCATGGAAAAGTCCCTTGAAATGCAATTTCGTCACCTATCTCCTCTCCCTCAGCGGTTTGGGTCAAATGGACGAAATTGTACAAAAAACTTAACCAAAAAACGTAAAGAGGATGACTTAGACTTTGGTGTACTCAGTTGCTTGGTTTTTAGGATTTTGGAAGAAATGGGGTGTACCTGGGCCGAGCATGGAAAAGTCCCTTGAAATGCAATTTCGTCACCTATCTCCTCTCCCTCAGTGTTTTAGGTCAAAAGGACGAAATTGAACAAAAAACTTAAACAAAAAACGTAAAGAGGATGACTTAGACTTTGGTATACTCAGTTGGCGGCTATTTAGGATTTCGGAAGAAATTGGGTGTACCTGGGTCGAGCAAGGAAAAAGTCCCTTGAAATGCAATTTCGTCACATATCTCCTCTCCCTCAGTGTTTTGGGTCAAATGGACGAAATTGAACAAAAAACTTAACCAAAAAATGTAAAGAGGATGACTTAGACTTTGGTGTACTCAGTTGCTTGGTTTTTAGGATTTTGGAAGAAATGGGGTGTACCTGGGCCGAGCATGGAAAAGTCCCTTGAAATGCAATTTCGTCACCTACCTCCTCTCCCTCAGTGTTTTGGGTCAAATGGACGAAATTTTACAAAAAACTTAACCAAAAAATGTAAAGAGGATGACTTAGACTTTGGTGTACTCAGTTGCTTGGTTTTTAGGATTTTGGAAGAAATGGGGTGTACCTGGGCCGAGCATGGAAAAGTCCCTTGAAATGCAATTTCGTCACCTATCTCCTCTCCCTCAGTGTTTTGGGTCAAATGGACGAAATTGAACAAAAAACTTAACCGAAAAACGTAAAGAGGATGACTTAGACTTTGGTATACTCAGTTGGCGGCTATTTAGGATTTCGGAAGAAATTGGGTGTACCTGGGTCGAGCAAGGAAAAAGTCCCTTGAAATGCAATTTCGTCACATATCTCCTCTCCCTCAGTGTTTTGGGTCAAATGGACGAAATTGAACAAAAAACTTAACCAAAAAATGTAAAGAGGATGACTTAGACTTTGGTGTACTCAGTTGCTTGGTTTTTAGGATTTTGGAAGAAATGGGGTGTACCTGGGCCGAGCATGGAAAAGTCCCTTGAAATGCAATTTCGTCACCTATCTCCTCTCCCTCAGCGGTTTGGGTCAAATGGACGAAATTGTACAAAAAACTTAACCAAAAAACGTAAAGAGGATGACTTAGACTTTGGTGTACTCAGTTGCTTGGTTTTTAGGATTTTGGAAGAAATGGGGTGTACCTGGGCCGAGCATGGAAAAGTCCCTTGAAATGCAATTTCGTCACCTATCTCCTCTCCCTCAGTGTTTTAGGTCAAAAGGACGAAATTGAACAAAAAACTTAAACAAAAAACGTAAAGAGGATGACTTAGACTTTGGTATACTCAGTTGGCGGCTATTTAGGATTTCGGAAGAAATTGGGTGTACCTGGGTCGAGCAAGGAAAAAGTCCCTTGAAATGCAATTTCGTCACATATCTCCTCTCCCTCAGTGTTTTGGGTCAAATGGACGAAATTGAACAAAAAACTTAACCAAAAAATGTAAAGAGGATGACTTAGACTTTGGTGTACTCAGTTGCTTGGTTTTTAGGATTTTGGAAGAAATGGGGTGTACCTGGGCCGAGCATGGAAAAGTCCCTTGAAATGCAATTTCGTCACCTATCTCCTCTCCCTCAGCGGTTTGGGTCAAATGGACGAAATTGTACAAAAAACTTAACCAAAAAACGTAAAGAGGATGACTTAGACTTTGGTGTACTCAGTTGCTTGGTTTTTAGGATTTTGGAAGAAATGGGGTGTACCTGGGCCGAGCATGGAAAAGTCCCTTGAAATGCAATTTCGTCACCTATCTCCTCTCCCTCAGTGTTTTGGGTCAAAAGGACGAAATTGAACAAAAAACTTAAACAAAAAACGTAAAGAGGATGACTTAGACTTTGGTATACTCAGTTGGCGGCTATTTAGGATTTCGGAAGAAATTGGGTGTACCTGGGTCGAGCAAGGAAAAAGTCCCTTGAAATGCAATTTCGTCACATATCTCCTCTCCCTCAGTGTTTTGGGTCAAATGGACGAAATTGAACAAAAAACTTAACCAAAAAATGTAAAGAGGATGACTTAGACTTTGGTGTACTCAGTTGCTTGGTTTTTAGGATTTTGGAAGAAATGGGGTGTACCTGGGCCGAGCATGGAAAAGTCCCTTGAAATGCAATTTCGTCACCTATCTCCTCTCCCTCAGCGGTTTGGGTCAAATGGACGAAATTGTACAAAAAACTTAACCAAAAAACGTAAAGAGGATGACTTAGACTTTGGTGTACTCAGTTGCTTGGTTTTCAGGATTTTGGAAGAAATGGGGTGTACCTGGGTCGAGCAAGGAAAAAGTCCCTTGAAATGCAATTTCGTCACATATCTCCTCTCCCTCAGTGTTTTGGGTCAAGTGGACGAAATTTTACAAAAAACTTAACCAGAAAACCCAAATCGCATGATTTAGACTTTGGTGTACTCAGTTGGAGGCTATGACGGATTTTGGGAGAAACGGGGTGTAACTGGGTCGAGCATGGAAAAAGTCTCTTGAAATGCAATTTCGTCACATATCTCCTCTCCCTCAGTGTTTTGGGTCAAATGGACGAAATTGAACAAAAAACTTAACCAATAAATGTAAAGAGGATGACTTAGACTTTGGTGTACTCAGTTGCTTGGTTTTTAGGATTTTGGAAGAAATGGGGTGTACCTGGGCCGAGCATGGAAAAGTCCCTTGAAATGCAATTTCGTCACCTATCTCCTCTCCCTCAGTGTTTTGGGTCAAAAGGACGAAATTGAACAAAAAACTTAAACAAAAAACGTAAAGAGGATGACTTAGACTTTGGTATACTCAGTTGGCGGCTATTTAGGATTTCGGAAGAAATTGGGTGTACCTGGGTCGAGCAAGGAAAAAGTCCCTTGAAATGCAATTTCGTCACATATCTCCTCTCCCTCAGCGTTTTGGGTCAAATGGACGAAATTGAACAAAAAACTTAACCAAAAAATGTAAAGAGGATGACTTAGACTTTGGTGTACTCAGTTGCTTGGTTTTTAGGATTTTGGAAGAAATGGGGTGTACCTGGGCCGAGCATGGAAAAGTCCCTTGAAATGCAATTTCGTCACCTATCTCCTCTCCCTCAGCGGTTTGGGTCAAATGGACGAAATTGTACAAAAAACTTAACCAAAAAACGTTAAGAGGATGACTTAGACTTTGGTGTACTCAGTTGCTTGGTTTTTAGGATTTTGGAAGAAATGGGGTGTACCTGGGTCGAGCAAGGAAAAAGTCCCTTGAAATGCAATTTCGTCACATATCTCCTCTCCCTCAGTGTTTTGGGTCAAATGGACGAAATTTTACAAAAAACTTAACCATAAAACCCAAATCGCATGATTTAGACTTTGGTGTACTCAGTTGGAGGCTATGAAGGATTTTGGGAGAAACGGGGTGTAACTGGGTCGAGCATGGAAAAAGTCTCTTGAAATGCAATTTCGTCACATATCTCCTCTCCCTCAGTGTTTTGGGTCAAATGGACGAAATTGTACAAAAAACTTAACCAAAAAACGTTAAGAGGATGACTTAGACTTTGGTGTACTCAGTTGCTTGGTTTTTAGGATTTTGGAAGAAATGGGGTGTACCTGGGTCGAACATTGAAAAGTCCCTTGAAATGCAATTTCGTCACATATCTCCTCTCCCTCAGTGTTTTGGGTCAAATGGACGAAATTTTACAAAAAACTTAACCATAAAACCCAAATCGCATGATTTAGACTTTGGTGTACTCAGTTGGAGGCTATGAAGGATTTTGGGAGAAACGGGGTGTAACTGGGTCGAGCATGGAAAAAGTCTCTTGAAATGCAATTTCGTCACATATCTCCTCTCCCTCAGTGTTTTGGGTCAAATGGACGAAATTGTACAAAAAACTTAACCAAAAAACGTTAAGAGGATGACTTAGACTTTGGTATACTCAGTTGGCGGCTATTTAGGATTTCGGAAGAAATTGGGTGTACCTGGGTCGAGCAAGGAAAAAGTCCCTTGAAATGCAATTTCGTCACATATCTCCTCTCCCTCAGTGTTTTGGGTCAAGTGGACGAAATTTTACAAAAAACTTAACCAGAAAACCCAAATCGCATGATTTAGACTTTGGTGTACTCAGTTGGAGGCTATGACGGATTTTGGGAGAAACGGGGTGTAACTGGGTCGAGCATGGAAAAAGTCTCTTGAAATGCAATTTCGTCACATATCTCCTCTCCCTCAGTGTTTTGGGTCAAATGGACGAAATTGAACAAAAAACTTAACCAAAAAATGTAAAGAGGATGACTTAGACTTTGGTGTACTCAGTTGCTTGGTTTTTAGGATTTTGGAAGAAATGGGGTGTACCTGGGCCGAGCATGGAAAAGTCCCTTGAAATGCAATTTCGTCACCTACCTCCTCTCCCTCAGTGTTTTGGGTCAAATGGACGAAATTTTACAAAAAACTTAACCAAAAAATGTAAAGAGGATGACTTAGACTTTGGTGTACTCAGTTGCTTGGTTTTTAGGATTTTGGAAGAAATGGGGTGTACCTGGGCCGAGCATGGAAAAGTCCCTTGAAATGCAATTTCGTCACCTATCTCCTCTCCCTCAGTGTTTTGGGTCAAAAGGACGAAATTGAACAAAAAACTTAAACAAAAAACGTAAAGAGGATGACTTAGACTTTGGTATACTCAGTTGGCGGCTATTTAGGATTTCGGAAGAAATTGGGTGTACCTGGGTCGAACATTGAAAAGTCCCTTGAAATGCAATTTCGTCACATATCTCCTCTCCCTCAGTGTTTTGGGTCAAATGGACGAAATTTTACAAAAAACTTAACCATAAAACCCAAATCGCATGATTTAGACTTTGGTGTACTCAGTTGGAGGCTATGAAGGATTTTGGGAGAAACGGGGTGTAACTGGGTCGAGCATGGAAAAAGTCTCTTGAAATGCAATTTCGTCACATATCTCCTCTCCCTCAGTGTTTTGGGTCAAATGGACGAAATTGTACAAAAAACTTAACCAAAAAACGTTAAGAGGATGACTTAGACTTTGGTGTACTCAGTTGCTTGGTTTTTAGGATTTTGGAAGAAATGGGGTGTACCTGGGCCGAGCATGGAAAAGTCCCTTGAAATGCAATTTCGTCACCTATCTCCTCTCCCTCAGTGTTTTGGGTCAAATGGACGAAATTGAACAAAAAACTTAACTAAAAAACGTAAAGAGGATGACTTAGACTTTGGTATACTCAGTTGGCGGCTATTTAGGATTTTGGAAGAAATGGGGTGTAGCTGGGTCGAGCAAGGAAAAAGTCCCTTGAAATGCAATTTCGTCACATATCTCCTCTCCCTCAGTGTTTTGGGTCAAGTGGACGAAATTTTACAAAAAACTTAACCAGAAAACCCAAATCGCATGATTTAGACTTTGGTGTACTCAGTTGGAGGCTATGACGGATTTTGGGAGAAACGGGGTGTAACTGGGTCGAGCATGGAAAAAGTCTCTTGAAATGCAATTTCGTCACATATCTCCTCTCCCTCAGTGTTTTGGGTCAAATGGACGAAATTGAACAAAAAACTTAACCAAAAAATGTAAAGAGGATGACTTAGACTTTGGTGTACTCAGTTGCTTGGTTTTTAGGATTTTGGAAGAAATGGGGTGTACCTGGGCCGAGCATGGAAAAGTCCCTTGAAATGCAATTTCGTCACCTATCTCCTCTCCCTCAGCGGTTTGGGTCAAATGGACGAAATTGTACAAAAAACTTAACCAAAAAACGTAAAGAGGATGACTTAGACTTTGGTGTACTCAGTTGCTTGGTTTTTAGGATTTTGGAAGAAATGGGGTGTACCTGGGCCGAGCATGGAAAAGTCCCTTGAAATGCAATTTCGTCACCTATCTCCTCTCCCTCAGTGTTTTGGGTCAAATGGACGAAATTGAACAAAAAACTTAACCGAAAAACGTAAAGAGGATGACTTAGACTTTGGTATACTCAGTTGGCGGCTATTTAGGATTTCGGAAGAAATTGGGTGTACCTGGGTCGAGCAAGGAAAAAGTCCCTTGAAATGCAATTTCGTCACATATCTCCTCTCCCTCAGTGTTTTGGGTCAAATGGACGAAATTGAACAAAAAACTTAACCAAAAAATGTAAAGAGGATGACTTAGACTTTGGTGTACTCAGTTGCTTGGTTTTTAGGATTTTGGAAGAAATGGGGTGTACCTGGGCCGAGCATGGAAAAGTCCCTTGAAATGCAATTTCGTCACCTATCTCCTCTCCCTCAGCGGTTTGGGTCAAATGGACGAAATTGTACAAAAAACTTAACCAAAAAACGTAAAGAGGATGACTTAGACTTTGGTGTACTCAGTTGCTTGGTTTTTAGGATTTTGGAAGAAATGGGGTGTACCTGGGCCGAGCATGGAAAAGTCCCTTGAAATGCAATTTCGTCACCTATCTCCTCTCCCTCAGTGTTTTAGGTCAAAAGGACGAAATTGAACAAAAAACTTAAACAAAAAACGTAAAGAGGATGACTTAGACTTTGGTATACTCAGTTGGCGGCTATTTAGGATTTCGGAAGAAATTGGGTGTACCTGGGTCGAGCAAGGAAAAAGTCCCTTGAAATGCAATTTCGTCACATATCTCCTCTCCCTCAGTGTTTTGGGTCAAATGGACGAAATTGAACAAAAAACTTAACCAAAAAATGTAAAGAGGATGACTTAGACTTTGGTGTACTCAGTTGCTTGGTTTTTAGGATTTTGGAAGAAATGGGGTGTACCTGGGCCGAGCATGGAAAAGTCCCTTGAAATGCAATTTCGTCACCTACCTCCTCTCCCTCAGTGTTTTGGGTCAAATGGACGAAATTTTACAAAAAACTTAACCAAAAAATGTAAAGAGGATGACTTAGACTTTGGTGTACTCAGTTGCTTGGTTTTTAGGATTTTGGAAGAAATGGGGTGTACCTGGGCCGAGCATGGAAAAGTCCCTTGAAATGCAATTTCGTCACCTATCTCCTCTCCCTCAGTGTTTTGGGTCAAATGGACGAAATTGAACAAAAAACTTAACCGAAAAACGTAAAGAGGATGACTTAGACTTTGGTATACTCAGTTGGCGGCTATTTAGGATTTCGGAAGAAATTGGGTGTACCTGGGTCGAGCAAGGAAAAAGTCCCTTGAAATGCAATTTCGTCACATATCTCCTCTCCCTCAGTGTTTTGGGTCAAATGGACGAAATTGAACAAAAAACTTAACCAAAAAATGTAAAGAGGATGACTTAGACTTTGGTGTACTCAGTTGCTTGGTTTTTAGGATTTTGGAAGAAATGGGGTGTACCTGGGCCGAGCATGGAAAAGTCCCTTGAAATGCAATTTCGTCACCTATCTCCTCTCCCTCAGCGGTTTGGGTCAAATGGACGAAATTGTACAAAAAACTTAACCAAAAAACGTAAAGAGGATGACTTAGACTTTGGTGTACTCAGTTGCTTGGTTTTTAGGATTTTGGAAGAAATGGGGTGTACCTGGGCCGAGCATGGAAAAGTCCCTTGAAATGCAATTTCGTCACCTATCTCCTCTCCCTCAGTGTTTTAGGTCAAAAGGACGAAATTGAACAAAAAACTTAAACAAAAAACGTAAAGAGGATGACTTAGACTTTGGTATACTCAGTTGGCGGCTATTTAGGATTTCGGAAGAAATTGGGTGTACCTGGGTCGAGCAAGGAAAAAGTCCCTTGAAATGCAATTTCGTCACATATCTCCTCTCCCTCAGTGTTTTGGGTCAAATGGACGAAATTGAACAAAAAACTTAACCAAAAAATGTAAAGAGGATGACTTAGACTTTGGTGTACTCAGTTGCTTGGTTTTTAGGATTTTGGAAGAAATGGGGTGTACCTGGGCCGAGCATGGAAAAGTCCCTTGAAATGCAATTTCGTCACCTATCTCCTCTCCCTCAGCGGTTTGGGTCAAATGGACGAAATTGTACAAAAAACTTAACCAAAAAACGTAAAGAGGATGACTTAGACTTTGGTGTACTCAGTTGCTTGGTTTTTAGGATTTTGGAAGAAATGGGGTGTACCTGGGCCGAGCATGGAAAAGTCCCTTGAAATGCAATTTCGTCACCTATCTCCTCTCCCTCAGTGTTTTGGGTCAAAAGGACGAAATTGAACAAAAAACTTAAACAAAAAACGTAAAGAGGATGACTTAGACTTTGGTATACTCAGTTGGCGGCTATTTAGGATTTCGGAAGAAATTGGGTGTACCTGGGTCGAGCAAGGAAAAAGTCCCTTGAAATGCAATTTCGTCACATATCTCCTCTCCCTCAGTGTTTTGGGTCAAATGGACGAAATTGAACAAAAAACTTAACCAAAAAATGTAAAGAGGATGACTTAGACTTTGGTGTACTCAGTTGCTTGGTTTTTAGGATTTTGGAAGAAATGGGGTGTACCTGGGCCGAGCATGGAAAAGTCCCTTGAAATGCAATTTCGTCACCTATCTCCTCTCCCTCAGCGGTTTGGGTCAAATGGACGAAATTGTACAAAAAACTTAACCAAAAAACGTAAAGAGGATGACTTAGACTTTGGTGTACTCAGTTGCTTGGTTTTCAGGATTTTGGAAGAAATGGGGTGTACCTGGGTCGAGCAAGGAAAAAGTCCCTTGAAATGCAATTTCGTCACATATCTCCTCTCCCTCAGTGTTTTGGGTCAAGTGGACGAAATTTTACAAAAAACTTAACCAGAAAACCCAAATCGCATGATTTAGACTTTGGTGTACTCAGTTGGAGGCTATGACGGATTTTGGGAGAAACGGGGTGTAACTGGGTCGAGCATGGAAAAAGTCTCTTGAAATGCAATTTCGTCACATATCTCCTCTCCCTCAGTGTTTTGGGTCAAATGGACGAAATTGAACAAAAAACTTAACCAATAAATGTAAAGAGGATGACTTAGACTTTGGTGTACTCAGTTGCTTGGTTTTTAGGATTTTGGAAGAAATGGGGTGTACCTGGGCCGAGCATGGAAAAGTCCCTTGAAATGCAATTTCGTCACCTATCTCCTCTCCCTCAGTGTTTTGGGTCAAAAGGACGAAATTGAACAAAAAACTTAAACAAAAAACGTAAAGAGGATGACTTAGACTTTGGTATACTCAGTTGGCGGCTATTTAGGATTTCGGAAGAAATTGGGTGTACCTGGGTCGAGCAAGGAAAAAGTCCCTTGAAATGCAATTTCGTCACATATCTCCTCTCCCTCAGCGTTTTGGGTCAAATGGACGAAATTGAACAAAAAACTTAACCAAAAAATGTAAAGAGGATGACTTAGACTTTGGTGTACTCAGTTGCTTGGTTTTTAGGATTTTGGAAGAAATGGGGTGTACCTGGGCCGAGCATGGAAAAGTCCCTTGAAATGCAATTTCGTCACCTATCTCCTCTCCCTCAGCGGTTTGGGTCAAATGGACGAAATTGTACAAAAAACTTAACCAAAAAACGTTAAGAGGATGACTTAGACTTTGGTGTACTCAGTTGCTTGGTTTTTAGGATTTTGGAAGAAATGGGGTGTACCTGGGTCGAGCAAGGAAAAAGTCCCTTGAAATGCAATTTCGTCACATATCTCCTCTCCCTCAGTGTTTTGGGTCAAATGGACGAAATTTTACAAAAAACTTAACCATAAAACCCAAATCGCATGATTTAGACTTTGGTGTACTCAGTTGGAGGCTATGAAGGATTTTGGGAGAAACGGGGTGTAACTGGGTCGAGCATGGAAAAAGTCTCTTGAAATGCAATTTCGTCACATATCTCCTCTCCCTCAGTGTTTTGGGTCAAATGGACGAAATTGTACAAAAAACTTAACCAAAAAACGTTAAGAGGATGACTTAGACTTTGGTGTACTCAGTTGCTTGGTTTTTAGGATTTTGGAAGAAATGGGGTGTACCTGGGTCGAACATTGAAAAGTCCCTTGAAATGCAATTTCGTCACATATCTCCTCTCCCTCAGTGTTTTGGGTCAAATGGACGAAATTTTACAAAAAACTTAACCATAAAACCCAAATCGCATGATTTAGACTTTGGTGTACTCAGTTGGAGGCTATGAAGGATTTTGGGAGAAACGGGGTGTAACTGGGTCGAGCATGGAAAAAGTCTCTTGAAATGCAATTTCGTCACATATCTCCTCTCCCTCAGTGTTTTGGGTCAAATGGACGAAATTGTACAAAAAACTTAACCAAAAAACGTTAAGAGGATGACTTAGACTTTGGTGTACTCAGTTGCTTGGTTTTTAGGATTTTGGAAGAAATGGGGTGTACCTGGGCCGAGCATGGAAAAGTCCCTTGAAATGCAATTTCGTCACCTATCTCCTCTCCCTCAGTGTTTTGGGTCAAATGGACGAAATTGAACAAAAAACTTAACTAAAAAACGTAAAGAGGATGACTTAGACTTTGGTATACTCAGTTGGCGGCTATTTAGGATTTCGGAAGAAATTGGGTGTACCTGGGTCGAGCAAGGAAAAAGTCCCTTGAAATGCAATTTCGTCACATATCTCCTCTCCCTCAGTGTTTTGGGTCAAATGGACGAAATTGAACAAAAAACTTAACCAATAAATGTAAAGAGGATGACTTAGACTTTGGTGTACTCAGTTGCTTGGTTTTTAGGATTTTGGAAGAAATGGGGTGTACCTGGGCCGAGCATGGAAAAGTCCCTTGAAATGCAATTTCGTCACCTATCTCCTCTCCCTCAGTGTTTTGGGTCAAATGGACGAAATTGAACAAAAAACCTAAACAAAAAACGTAAAGAGGATGACTTAGACTTTGGTGTACTCAGTTGCTTGGTTTTTAGGATTTTGGAAGAAATGGGGTGTACCTGGGCCGAGCATGGAAAAGTCCCTTGAAATGCAATTTCGTCACCTATCTCCTCTCCCTCAGCGGTTTGGGTCAAATGGACGAAATTGTACAAAAAACTTAACCAAAAAACGTAAAGAAGATGACTTAGACTTTGGTGTACTCAGTTGCTTGGTTTTTAGGATTTTGGAAGAAATGGGGTGTACCTGGGTCGAGCATTGAAAAGTCCCTTGAAATGCAATTTCGTCACATATCTCCTCTTCCTCAGTGTTTTGGGTCAAATGGACGAAATTGTACAAAAAACTTAACCAAACAACGTAAAGAGGATGACTTAGACTTTGGTGTACTCAGTTGCTTGGTGTTTAGGATTTTGGAAGAAATGGGGTGTACCTGGGTGGACCATGGAAAAAGTCTCTTGAAATGCTATTTCGTCACCTATCTCCTCTCCCTCAGCGTTTTAGGTCAAATGGACGAAATTGTACAAAAAAACTTAACCATGAAACGTAAAGAGGATGACTTAGACTTTAGTGTACTCAGTTACTTGGTTTTTAGGATTTTGGAAGAAATGGGGTGTACCAGGGTCGAGCATGGAAAAAGTCTATTCAAATGCAATTTTGTCACATATTGCCTCTCCCTCAGCGTTTTGGGTCAAATGGACGAAATTGTTCAAAAAACTTGACCAAAAAACGTAAAGAGGATGACTTAGACTTTAGTGTACTCAGTTGCTTGGTTTTTAGGATTTTGGAAGAAATGGGGTGTACCTGTGTCGAGCATTGAAAAGTCCCTTGAAATGCAATTTCGTCACATATCTCCTCTCCCTCAGTGTTTTGGGTCAAATGGACGAAATTGTACAAAAAACTTAACCGAAAAACCCAAATCGCATGATTTAGACTTTGGTGTACTCAGTTCCCCGGTATTTAGCATTTGAGATGCAAAGATTGGTACCGAGGTCAAGGATTGGAAAAGCGTTGTTAGTATAGTTCACTGTAACCTCGAGAGAATCACGCCCTAAGGTAAAATTCCCAAATACTTTCTACTGCGTCCACTCAACAGAATCTTTATTTGTACAAAGCTTAGTGTTAAGATATGGAATTATATATTTAAATGAACTACTTACTCTATATAGGAAGCCATCGGATGTTTCCACGAATCCATTTGCATGACCTTTAAACTGTTGTTTGCCGGCATTTATGTCTGATTTTACACTAATGTTATCATCGATGATGTTGTGAGCGTTACTAAGTCTTATTTCGAAATCCTTCAGTGAAACCTTCTGCAGGGCATTCGAGTCGAAGAGTAGCCTCCTTCCACGACTATCACATTCCCTGAACAATAGTATACGCACTTGGCAGGGATCAAACGGGAATTGACTGCAACAAACAACAAATACAAAATCATTCCTTATTATTTTTGTTTAAAACAAAGAAAGCAAAAAAAAGTAAAAATTTTTAATAAAAACAATATACAGACACAGCCACAGATTGAGTATGTTATAACGCTGGGTGTTAACCGATGTCATGAGTTCCTCCATCACTCACATGCTTTGTTTTCCCTTCAATATACATACTCGTCGTACGATATCAATGTAACTCGTGCATTTGTTTAAAAGCAAAAAAGTTTCCTATGTTTGCTCGGCTTCTGCTTTTCCCCAACATCATCTCCGGTCCCCTATTGCAAGCTATCCGCTAGACATTGAGAATTAAATTCGAGTTCTTCAATTTAAATATAGAAAACACGTGAGTATTACTCACAAACAACGACGACCACGAATCTTCTTTTGTATCAAGTATTTTCTTTTTATTTTGTTTTTGGTTTTTATCTTTTGTTTTTGCTCTTCTTTATCGTCATCGACATTTTGCATTATAGTATCTCGGTGTTGTTTTTGGGCGGCGCACATACTATACACAGAATCGAAATAAAGTGGATTGTTTTGTATTTTTATTCGACAAACTTTTCGCCGACAACAGATGTAATACAAACTGATACATCGAGTACTAAGTATGTGTATCCATCAATCATGTAAAAACTAATTTGTCAAAATTAGAAACAAAAAACAATCACAACTTTGTCTATATAACCCAAGGAAGCAGAAATCTAGATCAAATTTTAATTAATTTGACAACGATCCCCAAAATGATTGATAGAGCGGAGAAGTACCTAGTCACATGGTCGTCAAATATTGATTCGCATGCTAACACTAATTACTAGTGTAAAGTACACTTGATAACCATCATCCAAGAATAAAGTCATCACATTTAATTATTATATTTAATACTACATACGTATGTATGTCTTATTTTCTTTCTATTTTCTGTTTTCTGTGTAGCATGTGACATGACAGAGAGATGGCTTCAAACGCATGTACAGTGGTCGACATTGGTATGAACGCACCTTAAGATTTTTACACATTTTGCTCACCACGAAGGATATGACTATATGTGTAGGGAATGAGTACTGCAGGGCTAGAGAAATAAAAAAAGGCACACATTATGATGTAAAAGCCCCAGCAAAAGGTTACATGAGATTATCTTTACGTCAGAAACGTCAAATTTTACATGAATCGGGTGACCCAAAACCGGTTGCCTTCAAATCAAATCAAAGACAAACTTAACCTTCTAGTCACACCTCGTCATAATGCATATGTTTTGGGCACCACTCTGAACATAAGATGGACAAAACTTAAAGGATAAACACATCTAACTGGCAACTTTGCATAAAAACTGCATTATCTACGCAAAAATTTGGCACCACTTGCGTTCATAAAAGTCAATTGACAGTCAGTATGCGTCAATGTTCTGCAAGTTTGCAACAGATTCCATTTTGTTGCAGAAAGTTGCCGATATAGTCCTATTAGTTGCAAAATTAAATCAATTAATTTATAAATCAAGATCCGAAGAAAGTAAATTCGTCGTCTAATTTTGGGTCCCGTTTGCGTTGACGGGCTTTGGAGGAGTCAGTCGTTTAAGATGGCTAGGACATGTAGAGCGAATGGACACCAATACTCCGGCCCGTAGAGTCTTTGTGTTAAACCCGGAGGGACAACGCAGTAGAGAAAGACCTCGCCTTACGTGGCGCGCACAAGTAGAAGGGGCCCCAACTGACTTGGAGTGCGCAGCTGGAAGCAGTCGGGATAACTGGAGAGGCTTGTTGGTTGAGGCCCAAGTTCACCCCGAACTGTAGCGCCACCTAAGTAAGTAAGTAAGTAAGGAAGTAAATTGGACGCAAGACCAAAAAAGCTGTTAATTTCTGTCCTATTAGGTATGGAAAAAGAATTTCCGGATGAGCTCGGTAATGTACACAGATCTTTTGGAAGATGTTTTGATATCACAACCTTCTGAAAGCTGCGATGAAAAGGATGCGGTTTTTCAGCAGGACAATGCATCCAATGATACTTCCAGGCACCAAAAGATTGGTTTCCGAGCAAAAATATATGCCTAGTTGACTGACCAGCTTGGAGTCCAATAGAAAATCTTTCGGGGATTCTGGGTGGGAAAGTTTATGCAAATGGATGACAATTTGCCAAGATTTTGTTTAAAAATTATTTCAACAAATTTAGTGCGCTCATACGAATGTCTACCACTGTATCCATGTATCTATGTAACTTTCAAGTGGAATAAGTCAAAGTTATCAGTTTACATGAATTGTTTCTCCTTTTTTTTTGTTCTATTCCAGTCTAATGGACATTAATTGTTAAGGAATCGAGATTGTAAATACCACTGATATGATTAGCACGAACAAATGTGTGCATAAGTGGGCAGGGGGTGGGGGGTCGGAAAAAAATCAACGGCCTTTTAATTGATTGATTAATTACTTTGTAACACAGTGATCGAGTTGACGGATTTAGTAGCATTTTGGGATTACAGGCGCAGTTTTATTTGTTATCAAGCTATTTGATAGTGCTTCACCCACATAGCGTAGGTAGGTGGAGGACAAACGAAAGTTTAATTCATTCATTCGGTTCGTTCTCGCTTCCAAGGGCATTCAACAACGGTGTGACAAAAGCTTTGAGAGATTAATGTTTCTGTGCAGAGAATATAATTCATTAGAGGCACGTTAGCGTTGGGTGGTTTATGGGACCAAATTCAGAAAGGTGTGAGGGGTTTGTTTTTGTTTTTCTATGATTTGGGTACGAAAGTCAAGGACAGCTAGTACGGACGAAACGGTGTACCAAAGCCCGGAAGTCACAAAAATATATAACGGTCTGGGAACAGATATGTATATTCCTTGACCCGTTCGGGATATCTAAATCAGTTAGACTTCTCGATTACAGTAGCGTTTTCCAAGGAGAGCTCCTAGCAGTGCTAGTACCATAGCTGCCCATGAGACTGCGAGGGGGCAATACCATGCGAGGATATCACCTTTTTCATCGACAGTCAGCCAGGCGATAAAACGATATCGGCTACAGAAATAAAATTGAAGCTTGTGAAGGGCTGTTGTTGAGAAGAGCTTAAGGTAAGACTCTACTGCATCTCTGGAATCTGCATTTGGACATCGCCGGAGAGTCAACCCGGCTTATTTTGCGGTTGGATTTGAGCCTACATCCGTATTAGATTGTTCTGACCCAAGAATTGAAGCTAATTGGACGCTAGGAATGTTAGCTGGAGATCCGGATCTTGGCCAAAGAATTATTTTCTCGGAAGAGGCCCATTTTTGGCTCAGAGGCTATGTCAACAAGCAGAATTGGAGTGAACACAATCGACAAAGCATCAATGTATCCACAAAAATTTGACTGTTTGGTGCGGTTTGAGGAATGGTGGCATCATCGGACCTTATTTCCTTCAAAATGAGGAAGGCGGCATCGTTACCGTCAATGGTCTCAGGTACCCGACTTTTTGTGGCCAGAGCTCGACAACATTGATATATCCGAGCATACAAGCGACGCAATACTCGAAGTTTTGAAGTAGTAATTTGGCGACTGGTTCAACTCACGCCGAGCGTTCATCAATCGGCCGCCGCGATCATCGGACTTGACACCACTCAATAATTTTGTCTGGAGCTACGTCAAGTCCTTAAACTACGCTAAAAAGCCAGCCACTTTGGACGAGATCGAGGGCAACATTTGAGACGCTATTGCCGGAATAACGCCGCACATGTTGGACCAAGCGCCAACAAAAATTGGACCAACCGCTTAAATAACTGCCAGCGAAGTTATTTTAATAATGTGCTAGAGAAGAGTAGTACAATAAATCCATTAACACAGCGAAGTTCTAAATCAAAACTGTCCTCAAGCCAGAAATCATAATGTTGCCATTCAAATATTTGCACTCATCAGCGAGAAACAAGCAAATGCCAAGAACAAACAGATGCCTCAATCACTTAGATAACCCTCACTGTACACCTTAAATATAATTTCACTAAACAAATAAATAAACACAATCCACCGTTGTTTTGAGAAGGAAAAAAAGAACTCCAACCAGACATCTCGACAACTGGAAACGCATAAAACATCATTATCTAGTGATGATAACTTACTAGAAACGCCTCATTCAATGCGAACATGTGACACAATTTCCTGGAACTTTATTGACACACAAGTCACATGACAAACATTTGGGATTTGCACGAGGCTTCTGGAAATGCTTTCAAGAAAAGGAGTTTGTTTTACAAAAGAATAACAATAACATCTTGTGCAAATTTATATTCAAATGACGTCTATTCCATTTGTTTACTTTAACTAATCGCATGAGCTGTCAAAAGGCACCTGGGCGAAATCTTGTGATCACCAAGTTAGACAAGTCTTAGACAACAGAATGTGTTTGCGATTATTAAGCGCTTTGACAAGATTACTGACCCCGTCAGTGATTTCAAATCTAAGTGCATTAAAACGCCCGCCGTCTGTTAGCACAACAATTATACTTAAAGCTCTGAACAAACTGTTCATCTTTGCCATTTCACAAAGCCTGATAGCAGGGGAAAACCCTGTAAGTTAAGCACTCAATAGTAATGATAATTACAAAACACACATTACGTTTGATCTCGATGCTTTAAAGTAAGACATTGATTTAGTTGCTATTTTGATGGGTAGAGTGGTCGGTCGGTCATGTGATTTCTTTAATCGCGTGTTGGGATAGATAGTACGCAGGGCACGAGTCAAAACAAAAGGCTTTATCTGCGTGCTGGGTTACGTTGGCAGGTATTGATATTATCGCATCGTTTAACGAAACGACTTTATCGTAGGTAGAACGATGGAAAACAGAGTTGGTCTTGAATTTATTGGGAACGATGGAGTGAGTGGTATCGATAATCTGACTGGCATGCCTCTTCGATCAATTACTTCGGTGGTTTTTTTCTTCTCCTTAAATGAATTCACGTAATAATTTCTTTTTTATTTGACAAAAACAAACTTGGTAGGAGTTTTCGTTATCAACGAATTAAGTTACTTGTACGTGGAGTAGATATTTCGATTAAAATTACATGCTATCGGATTTGCTGGGTAGAAAGGGTGAGCTTATAAGTGGATGACAGCAGACGACGTTAGACAACGGCTGACTAGGCAATTTGAAGTTCAAAAATTCAAGCCAAAAAAGTCCCACAGAGAGTCACGCCACTAAAGTGTGTCTTTCAGCAGGACAACGACAGTGGAATAGTGGTTATGAAGTGGTCTGATCAATGTCCGGCTCTTAATCCTATTGAAAATCTATGGATCGATGTAAAAATGATGTTGGGAATGTAAAACCAGTCACCGTCTGCAAACATCGCTGTACAGCTGCAATTAGCAACAAAGACAATGATAGAAAATATTGATTTTACTTTTCTTATCAAATAATTAGATCAGGTTAGTGCTCCTGGCGAACCCTGCATCACCACAAAAATATTAAGTAGGCCATATACAATCACCACTACTCCTGGTAGTGATTAGCGTTGTTTTTAGTGCAAAATTAGCTGGGAAAACCGGCAGCGTGCCTTGGATATCTTATCGCAAACATTAAGACTATGCTGTCGATGTTTGGTTCCGTTCCTATGAACATTTGGGTTTATACACAATGACTCAAAGTGGGGCTACAAATAAACGATCGAAATACAATAGACCACACCACTCATGTTAACATTACTCAGTAGCCAAAAGAGAAAATCTCTAGGAAGCATTCTTATTGATGAAACTGGAGCCGTATTTTGACGTGGAAAACAGCTAGTCGCACTAAACAAACGTGAACAGGACTGAGAAGTAGAGAATGATCCACGACGACTGATAGGACTCAGCATAGAGATGGATACATTTAATATATTTTGTCTGAGGTACGGAAATGGAAGGGAATGTAAACAAATTATAACGAAACCGAACGAGCTATTGCTCAAAGGTATTGATATAAGGACTGTCTGTCCGAATATCAACATAGCACACAGCACTGGTTCGTATTACCTGCACCATTTCGAGCTACTTTCGACCTCGCCCTTACAACTTAAAATCTATTTGAGCTGCACACTTGCAGACACATGTTTTATACTACAAATAAGTGATTTGTGTGTCAAATTACACATTTGGTAGCAAATAACCTAACATATTGTCTTTTAAAGCATTTGTAGAACGTTGCTCATTCATGTAAGCTATGATGTAAGGAACAACTTAGCACTTTTCGTCTATCACTGAAGCCAACAATCCCTCGTCACATTTTGGTTTTTGGTCGGATGGATCTTACATCGAGCCGATGACCTAGTTCTTCTCCCGAATGTGAATGGAGTTGAAATAGCAAAAGTCGCCGATCACAACACTCTGAGAGTCATCTCCATATGTTCCTTCTACAACTCCTGTCAACTTCAGGCATATGAACGCGTTTTAAAACTTTTTGCATCACATTTACCACGACAGAGACAACCAACGAATTTTTAGTTGAAACACAGCATCTGTTTATTACTTTTATGTCGACGATTGATAGCATTTCTTTTGAAATATTCCGAACATGAACTGCATTTTGGAAAAAGAGACGCCCAGCTGGTGTTATACGTCGATGACATCCCAGTGAATTGTAACCCAACCACCGGACTATACCGGCACCTAAAGTAAGTAAGTAGTTCCCAGTGAACCCCTGTGTGCAGATAAAATCATCAGATATTGACCTCAAAGTTAACGAGGAGAAATCCAAGCAATTCCTGTTGACAAAAGTACATTTGTCCACCTCCTAGGACAAAACTTCACTATTGGCAGTTATATCCTATAAGTGCAGCTACCTTCATTTTTATTTTAATGAAGGTTCTATGTATACGACGTGCAAGTCATGAATTGTAGTCCAAAAGGTTTCCAAACGTGTGACTGCAAGTATTTGCGACTCAGTCTTGCACCAGAAATATTAAAAAAAAAAAAAAACAGAAGGAGATAAGAATGAGTGTATACAATGTACTACTCATCAAGACAAAGTAAAATACTTTTGTACAGGGTCAATATTATTCCTACCTTTCCTTTGGACAACGTAGAACTTTACAACTTTGTCGTCACTTGAAGCTACACCGCGTTCGGTAAACCTACCAATCTTTCCTTATCTTTCATAAACATTTCGCTTTTGTTTTTTTTTTGTTTTTTTGTAACAAAAGGACTGAGCACATGACCACAATTATATAAGCAACTTTGCAATCTGGCGCAATCTAATAGAAAAATTTCTCTCATGAAGTGGTTGACGACATATAGGAAACCTACGATGCGCATAAAAGGCATAATCTCCTTTAATTATAGAAACCAACAACCGTAGGTGATAGGAACAACTTTCATAGTAACAAATATTCCTTTCATTTCATATTTTATTGGCACTTCAGTTTATTACTGTGTGTATCGGCCAATGAAAATCGTTAAAACACAAAAGAAGAATTTTACGTAAACACTTAATGGAGTCAAAGTTCATGTAACCAATTTTGAAAGGAACTGGACTACAAGATCCCGAATTGCGTTTATGATAATCGCAAGCAAATCGCGTCACATTTTTACGTTACAATATTTCAAAAATCCCATCCATCCCATCCCATGCTAATGGTTAAATTAACGTACGTTTAGTATTTAAATAGCAATTTGTATAAATACCTATAGTTAAAGTAATCGAACATGTCAGGTGTACTCAAAAATGCTGTCCCAATGTGTATAGTAAATTGTTTCAAACTGTTTGAATACTTAATTGATTAACTGTATATATCTTTGTTCATATATGTATATATAGAATTTTTATATTTCTTTTTTTGCTGAAATTGTCTAATCTTATCAGAACATCACGAGTTTAAAAGCTCTGCTCTACTCATAGTAGGTAGATTTAAAAATAGTTTATTACTTCTTCCTCTTCTTATTTTTGTGTTGTGTTTCTTGCTTTTGTTGTAGATATCAACTCCTCTGTTTTCGGCATTCGTTCTCTTAATGCAGAGGAAACATTTTAATACGTTTTACAAAACTTATTTTGCACAAGAGGCGAAAAAAAAAAAGAAAACAGAAGAAGAGAAGCGAAACAAAGTAAAAGAAAGAAAGAACGAAAAAAAAAACCAACCAACCAACCAACATACGTGAACAAACGTATATCTAAAGTTCATGACATAATAATCACGGGAGAAACGTACGGCATGCTAGCCTAGTCATGTGATTGCTCGCACATTCACATATATAGAGGCGCAGCACAACAGATTTTTGAACCAGCTGCCCGCTAATTTCAATTGACAAGCGCGGACGATATGTGTTAGCGATATTTCATAGAAATAAATAAAAATAAAAATGAAATATTAGTTTCCTTAGGTTATTCGTAGATTTACTATATTTACCTGATGTAGTTCTTCGAGTGAATCGATTGATTATTGTTCCTTTTGTTGTTGTTTGAAGACGATGTTTGGGACGACGACGACGACGATGAGGACGTAGAGTTGGAGGTGGATGAGGCGGAGGAGGAGGAGGAGGAGGAGGAGGAATTGGACGACGATGACGATTGAAAGAATAGTTTGTTGAAGAGTGCCATAGCACGGTATTTTTACCAATTGACATAAATTGGTCGGCGTACACATGAACTTTAAAACAATTTCACTATACACTTGTGCAAGAATTCAACAAAGCCCGACGACACGGACCACCCGAACATCACTTTTACCCTTTGGTGTTTGTTGATTTGTCACTTCTCTCCTCAGTCTCTGTGTTGGCATAGCATTTCACAACGAATGCAGCTGTAAGGATATATATTCTTTTTTTTATTTATTTCAAACACTATATGCACTTGATTTAGTTTTAATAATAATTGCACAAACACAAGGAGAAACCGAATAGAATCGAATAATGCTACAATATCTTGGTAATTTGCAAAAAATCAAAAAAAATATAAAAGCTTAACCGACGAGAGTTATTCATTCGACATTTGTATTTCTTTTGCACACAAGAGAGGACGGGGCGGCGCACCACAACGAACAGCGACGACGACGGCGACGACAACGACGACGACGACGAAGAAGATAGTGTGGCGATGATGATTGTTGCTCGCTTGAGGCCGAAGCAACCACTAAGTATATTCTCCGTCCTATTCCGATACTTAAGTCAAGTGACTTACGGAAAAGAAGAAATAATATTAAGCTTCGCCACCGCGACCGTTTGTTTATGTTTACCATTGACGCGCGTTTTGTTTTGCGAACAAGAACAAAAAAAAAAAAAAAAAAAACAAAGACGCTCGCCTCTCGCTCCTAATTAAAAAAAGATGATAATTGATAGTAGTGTATCTGTTGGGTGAAAACTAAACCCTCGTGCTTCGTATGAATCATGGAGTAACACTGTTTGGTGGCCTAAATTTTCATTCAGCTAGGCAATTGGCATATCTTCGATTGGATGTGCCATCCAATCCCGCGGGGGATTATTTATGTTTACTGTGGGATTTTATTGTATCGAGTTGGGCGGTTCGCGGAGCAGTTCATCGATCTATTAAGCTTATCGGTTAATTGATGATAAAACGACAATTACATACTTGGGCAGAATCACGTGCTTGGTGTAGTCAATTGGAGAGAAAGACCCGGGGTATGAGCGTTGCTCGATTTGCTTATTTGCTTTGTGTGTAGCCAATTCGAGTTGGGCTTTTGTTTGTGCAAAATTTGTGTTTTTTTTCTATTTTTTCTCGATAAGTTGTGCATTGGAGTGTTCACGGTCGATTGATATGTAAATAGTCGACGGAGGTATTAATTGAACTGAAAAAGTAGATAAACGATATTATTTTTAGCAAAATAAAGGAAAAAATTCAGAAACCAGCGATAGATGGGAATAATTGTGATTAATACCGCGGCTATTTTCGCAAGCGTCAAAACGAGAAATGTTCGGTTTTCTCTTTCACGCAGTTGACTGTCAACTTGACAGTGCATGTTTGTGTCTGGATGTTGGTACTTCTTGCGTTGACTTCAGTCAAATCTTTGTGAAAGGGGTTTATACTTGAAGATATTTAAAAAAAATTGTATGACCACTTTGTGGCATTTCGATTAGAAACAAATTGGAATCTTGTTGGAAGTCTTAGTAACTTAATTTCCTAGTCAGTTTTGCTCTAGTTTCGACAGTTCGTTGCATGCCGTAATTGTACGTATATTGTTAGGAATGGAGTTTTATTTTATGTCAATATGTTCGCAACACTGCAACTACTTTTCACTTATGTCCTGTACGTCCTTGTGGGTCCGTCGGTCTCTACAATGACTACACGCCATGACTCGTTCTCTGATAGAGCTGTTCGTTAGAGATACGGTTTGGCCAGAAAATCCTTAAGATAAATCGGATTGATTGACAAACGTTTGCAGCTTCCTTGTGATTGCCCACATAGCAGCATGGAACGAAATAGTCCTAGCTTGGTGTTTAAGCTAATTGCATTACCACACCAAACTGTGGATAGCATTCTAAATTCAGATTTTGCTCTGTCTATTTGGCTGGTTATATCAGTTATATTCAGTTCCGCCGTCGGTTGAGACAATAATCCCAAGGTATTAGAAACTCTCTACTTTCTCAATCCTGTGTCCAGCAATGCATATACGCGAGAGAATGGGATTCAAGTACACACTTGACGCAATCGGGTACACTTTTGTAAAAGATGCAAGCAGGTACTCGCAATATGTACAATGCATCATAAGTTGCATATAGTTACGAAGTGTTCATGACTATGTGAGTTCTGGAGAGTATTTGATTGTCTTGACGTTATTCTGTAGACTGGTAGGTCTTTGCGGTTTTCCAGGATTTGTCTAAGTCTTGTCCATATTTGTCTTTAAATATGTTGGCCTCGGTATAGTTGGCGTAAAAATAACTAAAATAAATATTTTCAAAAGGCATAGAGCTTCCAATTTTTTTTTCCTATTGGATGCCCTTTCAAAATTTATGTTGCACTTTGCGAACTCAACCAAAAGTTTATTTGTTTTGATGAAGCACTGTTTGACATTTGATAAGCGACGGCGACGACCGATTTCATTATAAATTTTTATACTTTACGAGCTTGTTTATCGTATTTTAAATCTGTAATACCACCCCTATATATTGGCTAGAGCTCTAACAACATTGTACACCAGTAATACGTAGATATGGCCAGTGCAGAGTCAAGTGACATTCCTTCATCAAGTGAAAACAACCACAGGAGCATAGCCCTAATCACCGGCATTACAGGACAAGTATAAATGTTAATTGAATAAATTGAAAGGAAAGAAATTTGATATGAAATCTACTTTTAGGATGGTTCCTATCTGGCCGAACTACTTTTAAAAAAAGGCTATGAGGTACACGGAATCATTCGTCGTGCCAGTACATTTAACACGTCACGCATAGAACATCTATACAGCGATCCAAAGGCCCACAAGGGTGGGCGGATGAAGCTCCACTATGGCGACATGACGGACAGCAGTAGTCTGGTGAAAATAATCACATCTGTTAAGCCTAGGGAGATATACAATTTGGCTGCGCAAAGTCACGTGAAAGTTTCATTCGAGCTGAGTGAGTACACAGCGGAAGTAGATGCAGTCGGTACTCTTCGGCTATTGGACGCGATTCGAACCTGTGGCATGGAGAAGGATGTGAAATTTTACCAAGCGTCTACATCGGAATTGTATGGTAAAGTGGTGGAGACCCCTCAGAGCGAAACTACTCCGTTTTATCCAAGATCTCCCTATGGTAAGTGGTAACGTTTGCTGCTCTAACGCTGCTCTAACATCAATTGCTCTTGCAGCTTGTGCCAAAATGTACGGCTACTGGATAGTTATCAACTACCGGGAAGCATATAACATATTTGCATGTAATGGCATTCTGTTCAACCATGAATCACCACGGCGAGGGGAGAACTTTGTCACACGAAAGATAACCCGGTCAGTGGCTAAGATTTCATTAGAACAACTAGATAACTTTGAGTTGGGCAATCTCGACTCGAAACGTGATTGGGGCCATGCAATGGACTATGTAGAAGCTATGTGGCTGATGTTACAAAGAGATACACCGGCAGATTATGTGATAGCAACTGGAGAGACGCACAGTGTAAGAGAATTTGTCGAAGCAGCCTTCAAGTATATCGGGCGAGAAATAGTTTGGCAAGGTGAGGGTGTAGACGAAGTCGGCATCGAGAAGGATACGGAAATTGTACGGGTTAAGATAAATCGTAAATATTTCCGTCCAACTGAGGTTGATCTATTGTTGGGCGATCCCAGCAAAGCGAAACGAGAACTTGGCTGGCAAAGAAAGGTAACATTCAGTCAGTTGGTCGAGGACATGATGAAAGCCGACATTGAACTGATGAAGAAGAATCCAATAGCATAGTGAACCTACAAACGTGGACAGTGACTTTCAGCGGCCAGCACAAAGTAGATGTTAACATGGTATTCCCCACAACAATTCCATTTGAGTAGTGTTTTGTAATGATGCATTTGTAATTGTGTTTTACTCTCTATAAGCATAAAGTATTATACAGGAAAGTTTGATTTTTGTTTTTGTTATTTTGTATAGCACCACGTCATGTGAACAAGTTCTGTTGAAACGTAATAACCCGTCCACTTCACGCTAGTTTGGCATAACAAATTGTGTATGCAAGGGAATTCACAAAATCTAGAAACAGGTTTTAACAGGTCTAGCACCTGTTTTTGGTTTCCGACAAAATTGTTTACGCAGTTATTTTGTTCTACGGTTTTCTATGAGCAAAATGTTATACTACGACCGGTGATAACCATTCGTTATACCGATCGTTTTATCAGTTGGGATCAGTGTACTGAGCCTGTTGTCTCGTGCATCATTCAAGTAAAATAAATATGAATTCGGTGTACGTGTAGATAGACTGATTCAGATAAACTTATAAAAATGCAATTGTTCACAGCGACAAATTCGTACAGAGGCTGCGAGTACTCAGAGCTCCTGTTCAAAATGTTAACCAAATCCAAAACTGCATCGCAATCAGATTAAACTAAAACACAACAAGGTACGCTTATACGGTGAGGACACAACGCCATGCTGATTTGCGCCTGAGGTATACACTCATTTGTGCAGTAAGCCGGAAAAGAGGAGAGACGAGACCTGGTTTGAAACTCAGTTGTCGGTAGGTGTAGGCTTTAGCAGGACAGAAACGTAAAGCGACCAATCATTGTCTAATGTAAGAAGGACGAGCTAATTCCTGTGCAAATGTCGAAGTCTCGGCAGAACCAGCTACCAAACGGCGAACCCAACAAACTAGCTAACTTACTTCCTTACTTAGGTGGCACTACAGTTAGGCAAGACATTAACAAGCTTCACCTCGTTTCCTCTACTGCGTTGTCCCTCCGGGTTTGATTCGAAGACTCTACGGGCCGGATCATTGGTGTCCATTCTGTGTTTGCTGAGGCTTGGACATTCGCAAAGGAAGTGTGTGGTGTATTCCTCCACCTCACTGAGCATACGTCTGAGCCGTTGAAACCCATTTTTCTGATGTGTATCACCATTGGGTTGTGGCCTGTAAAGACGCCGATGAGAATCGTTAGCTGGGTTCTATTGAGAAACAGAAGCTCTCTGGTCATTTTCTCGTTGTATTGGGCCTAAAGAAGACTCGAAACACGGCGGATGGGAGTGCCCTCTTCCACCTAGTGTTCGCCATGTTTCGGAAGTGCGTAGAGATCCTGAAGGAAAAGAGGCTAGTGGGCGGTAGGACAGAGTGGTCCGTCGGGATGTCCCTTCATTCTGAGGCCGTTCTCGCTAGCTCATCGGCCCTTTTGTTCCCTCGGAAGACCATATGTTCCGGGATCCAGCATAGCGTAATGATATGCGCAGAGCTAAGAGATTTGCGCTCTTCTTCACATTGGCTGACCAGTTTTGAATTGATTGTAATGGAGGTGATGACTTTAATGGCTCCCTGCCTGTCTGGCTGTCGGTGTGTATTTGAAGATGTTCGTTGTTTTCCAGAGTGGGAAAGGAGGCCTCGGTGATACCATATATTTCCGCCTAGAAAACACTCCTAAGTCTGTACTTTCATCGGACGCCAGCTAAGACCACCTTAAAATTCATAACAAAAACGAACTAGTTCAGGAGGGCCGCTCCTGCCATGGTTTAAGCAAGAAGATATTGGAATGATTCTAGTTTTATCGTTTTCAGGTAACCCACACCGGGGAACATAATGGTTGCAGTCATCCCTCTAACCTACCTACCTAACTAGACATCTAACTTCTTATTGGAATTTCCTGTGATTCAATCCTTGAATTCCCTCTTTGTCGAAGAGCGCACTAGTCAATTTGCTAAAACGTTGAGCTCTCGCACTGGAATATATTGTTTCCTATCAAGAACTCTTAATGTTTTAAAAAACTTATTCCATTCTTTCAACGAAAACATCCCTGCTTGTTTAGAAAACCAAAAAGTCAAACCGTTAGTGTCAAAAAGTAACGAGTCCATCATTCGCCCCTCAGCACATCGCTATCGTTCACATATATTTTTTATTTGTCGTTCGGTGCACATCAAAAAAGGTTGTCGAGTGGATTATTCTTTAAAAAGAAAAAATTAATCATTTTGAAGCAAAATCAATTCATTTAACGCTTAGTTTTCCTTCAAACAACAACACACCTGCAGTAATTTGCTAACAAAAGTTTGAACAACCTAACAACGACGCTAGTGTATCTGTCTATCAAGTGGTGAAAGCATTTTATTTCCTTAATCGCAAGTGAATCATTGAATTTTCTTTTTTCAACAAATTTTAATCAAAAATGGCATTAAAAGTCTATGTTAGCGGAATGTCTGGAAACAAGGAGGTACGTATGTTGCACCAATGCACTTGTAACTCTTCGAATTTTATTTAAAGGCCACCCATTATGGCATTGACCCATCCTCGATCTTGGGATAAGGGTTAACTCTCTCAAATTGCGGCGGCCTCCGTTTCTGATTCATTTTCGATTGTATTGCGAATGTGATTAGGGCTACGTCACAGCGCGCACCACCTAAAAATATAAAATAGAAGAAAAAAAAGCAAAAATAAGCATAATTTGCATCGATTATGGGCAAACATTTCCCAATGGGATTATGTCCTAGGCGTAATTCAATATGGTTCTGAGTATGCCAAGTGTTATAACTGGGTTCGATTCGTTTTGTTATTTGGTTCCGCATCCATAATTGAGTTAAAGGCGGTGGTCTTCGATCCGTCGTCGTCGTCGTCGTCGCTGCTATAACTCGTTCAAGTGGTTTTTCTGTTGTATAGTCAAGTCAAGTCAGCAAGAAGGAGGATGGAGGGAGAGATTGTTTTTTCTTTTCTTTTTTTATTATTATTTTGTGTGCTGCTTGGCATGGCAGGCATGAAGAGATTCGAATATTCCCAAATGAAAATGAAACAAAATTTTTGATTATTTGCGATAGTTTTGTTGGTAAATTGAATTGCAAATGGCTATTGCATATTATTTTGAAGAAGTCGAAGGAGAATCGGCAAAGAGAAAGCCACATTCGTGTAGAAAGTAAAGATAAATTGTATTTTTCCGGTTGATTAACAACAATGTCGGACGCTAGCGGTCTTCTTCAATTCATTTGTTAACAATGAAGAATGCAATACACCGAGTGTGTATGACTCAAAACCAGTTTTATCTGAAATAACTAATTAGGTGGTGTTCTTCAGTATCATTGCGTTGTGTACTGTCTTGCCTTTTGTTTTTGTTTGCTTTTTGTTTGTTTTTTTTTTTGTGTTCTTGTAATCGAGGTTGATAATGAATCCTTAAATAGTTACTTCATGCTCTGAGTGTTGATGAAATAATTTAAGTGATTGGATTCTCGACAAATTAGCGATGGGAATATGCAATGTACATAGTTAAACAGAATTGAATTCAGTATGCGTACAGGAATGCTTTGTTAAGATTGCTTGCTAGGTGTAGACGAGTATTCTTTGTCACGTACTAGTTGGGGTGTTGTGTGGTCGCAACATAGATATTTTGAAGAAGTAATAATCCTCACATTCAGGAAGTTTCAGTTTGGTTTTTAGTATTTTATTTCTTACGATAGCCAATGATGACTATCCGACTGTTGAATTTGTTCTTAAACGAACTAGGTGTCAACTAAACGGCTCAGCATAAGCTACATACCTTCATTCAGCTTCCTTAGTTGGTTACCTCAAACTAGCTTCCTTAGTTGGTTACAAAATTCATTGTGTAGTTCAAGCCGAAATCAAGGTTAAGCTGCTGTGATTCAACGCAAAGTATTGGGCTCTCGGAAAAGTCATGACGCATTTCTACTAAGCGGGATCGGTCATGTTTTGCAAATTTTACAAATAGTTATAGATGGAAGAGCACAAACGCAGAGGACTGGTCTAAACGTGATAAAGAGCCTCAGTGCTGTCAAAGTGGTGTTCAACTCTGAGGTTAACTGTCAGCAGTTGGGCAGTTTGAGCGAATCAATCATCGAGAAACGTCCACGCTAGTGCGAGGGTACACACACATTTGACCTCCCGCCAAAAGTTATTGGAGTTTGGATGGGATGTGTTGTCACATCCAGCATATTTAGTCACCTCACCTTGCGCTATCGGACTTCCACTTGTTTCGTACTCTTCAAAGCTGCTTGCGTGGAAAACTTTCTGTTCAGATGAGGCTGTAAATCAGTACCGTTTTTAGCTGAAAAAGACAGGTCATTCAATATTGGAAAGGATAGGCCCAATGTGCAAGGTCGATGTTATCTGGGACCAGCTTCGTCTTCCTATTTAGTTTCGACGTTCGCCTCAACCAACAAGCCTCTCTCCGGTCAGCCAGCACATCAAGTTGGTTAAGGTTCTTAGCACGCGTTGTCTTAGTCGAGGTCTTCCTCTATTGGCCCGTCCCTCCTGGGTTGATTCGAAGACTATCCGGACCGGAGTGTTGTTGTCCATCCGTTCTACATAACCCAGTCATCTGACTCGTTGTATTTGAATCTAAGTCGATGTCACTATACAACCCGTACAGCCTATATTTGTATTGTATCTTCCTCTTCACTCTCCGTCTATGCAGAGGAGAGTATTTCAAGTATTTTCCTCTCATAACAACCGAGAGCGACCTCATCCATTCTTGGCATAGTCCATGCGCCTGTGCCGTAGAGCAGGACGGGGATGATCAGTGTAGGGTTACTGTTCGGGAGAGGGCTTTGCTGCACAATTGCCTTCTTAGACCACAAAAGCATCGATTGGCAAGCGTTAATTTTTGTCTGATCTCATTGTTTGGATTAATAGTTATTCCTAGGTAGACAAAGTCCTTAACTACTTCAAAGTCATATCTATCGAGAGTGACGTTCTGTCCGACACTTCTCTTTTTGTTGACTCCCTTTACTTGGTTTTGCCTCGTTTACGTCTTTTGTTTCAATACTAGCGATTGGATCTGTGACAGTCGGCGTATGCTAGTAACTGCATAGACTTTTGAAAGATTGTACCTTCGGTGTTGGCTTGTGAGTGTGGTGGGGATGTCAAAACGATACATAGCTTTATATGGCTCGTCATAGGCTGCCTTAAAATCAATAGAAAGGTGATGGGTATCGATTTGAAATTCTTGGGTTTTTTTCAAGATCTGCAATAGTGTGGACTTCTCTGGCCTAAAGCCACACTGATGTGGACTAATCAGGTTTTAAGCGTTCATACAGTACAGCAGATAAGATCTCGTTCAGAAGACTGGGATCAGCATGTCTATTCAAAAATCTTGTTAAGCAAGAGGGTCCAATCGGTATTTCAAAGGCTAAACCAAGCAAAACATTTTGAAATCATGGTAAGGCCATCAATATTCGTCGGACGTTGTCAGGAATTGATAAAATGAATACCTCGGCGGTGCTCACTGAATCTTATATCCTCAGGTCTTCAATCAATTCTGGTAATAACTCCAAACACGCATTAGCATATTTTATTGCTTTTCTTCATGGCGTTGCTATTTTACCTGACCATGAAAATACTTCCCTTTAACAATATGGGTTGGAACAGATAAGACAAACTTAGTCGGTAAGAAAATTGGAACCCTAGCTAGCTACAGGCGTTATCATTACAAGAATTTGGAGAAAATAATTAAAGAAATATGTTGTATGACCTAATATTAGTATCTAATCTGTTATGGATTTGTTTGTTTGAAATAATCAAGCACACGCACGCATTCAAGAAGCACATTTCTTAACACAATCGCGCTTGGTATAAAAATACCTTTTTTGTTTTCTCTTGGCATTGCAGTTTCAAAACCAACCACCTGTGTCGCCGTGTTTACTTAGTGTTTTACCTGTCCTTTCCGTCGCCTGTTTGTCTTTTCATGTTACTTGGCATCAATTCTAGTAATGGCAGCACCCGTGTGATCCAGAAAAAAAGCCAAAAATATAATTAACTCGGGAAAGCTAAGCGATTCGGATTGATGCATAGAATAAACTACGCACGGCACGTATGCCTGCGTGAGTCTGTTTGCGCCAATAATTTGTGCAGCTGATTTGATTAGTTGTTGGCTTGTTCGATTGAACACAATAGGTTTTGGCGTTACTATCAGATTGAGTCATGAGAATTATGATAAGGAAACATGATAAGGATATCGCGCTCTATGAAGACAAACAAGAATTACAGCGATACACTGAACTGCTGATGCGTTGTGTGACTGATATGGCTCCAAGTATTTAGGGCTCGGTTGTTGTTCATTGGCCGGATGGCTATGACATGGCGATTATGTGTCTAAATAAGTATTTCTATTAGTATTCGTTAACTTATCGATATTTTAATCATATCGGTGTACAGAACTTTAAATGGTAATGGGGTCTCCGATATTGAACCAGATTACGGGCCCCGGTGGCACAAATGATTTTGTCTCCATCAAAATAGGCTCCATTTGAAGCGGTATGCATTGCAATCCAGTCCTACATACATTCTGTATCGTGATATTCCGGGGACCCCTTCAGCCCTCTCAGCGAATCTTCTTTTATCTCTCCAATTGATTCTAAACTGGTTCCACGAGTGACTTTCTGGAGAATATGGTGCTTGCCCGATTATATTGATAACGTTTTTGGTTAAAAAATTGCTCAGAAGGGTGCATTTGTGCGATGAAAACTCAACTCTTTTGGAAATAGTCGCGCTGCGACGCGTCTCATGTACAAAGCCGCACCCAAACACGTTGTGCACTGATTCGTGAGCGATGGATACTTCTTGCGAAATCTTTCTCAAACTATAGTGATGATTTTCGGGCACCATTTTCGTCACTAAGTTGGTGTTTTCTTCAATAGCTGCCGCTGCAGGCGGTCTCGAATGAGGCATTCTTTCAACTACTTCATGGCCCACCTTAAACGCTCTATTCCACTCAACTATTCTTGTTTTCGATATTACAGGGTCCCCGTAGGCTTTCTTTCAACGATCAAGACAAACTAGTCGACAAATGGCGCTCAAACTCAAATGGCGTCAAAATAGAGGACAGATGTACCAAGAAAGGGTCTTCAAGAAACCATTAAGGCGGAGCGCTTGAATGACTCAGTTCCATTCATATTTTGACTGAATGTATAGTACAGCCCAGACATGACATGGATAATTCTTCAAGATCACAGAAGAACTGTCGCCCAAGAAATTTAAATCAAAGGTGGATAAGCCCAGGGCAGTGACAGAGAAAATGAAAGAAATATCTTCATCCGTGAGTCTTAGTCTTTTCATGTGGTACCGAAAGAGTTATGCCCCGTGATTGCTCGTACCAGGGTAGAAAGGGATTTCCTATCCTTTTGCATAATTCGGTCGGTCATTTTCTTGTCAAAGCAAGGGCATAAGCTTCTTGCAATCACGCAGGTATCTAGGGAGGAGCATCTACTATTCGCGTGTTTACTGGCCTTGATCCATGCCTCTTGTTTCAGTACACAACGTGGGATGAACACCGAGGTGATATTGATTCTGCACCCCTTCTCGCCAGTTCGTCTGCCTTCTCATTTCCTGGTATTTTCTAACTATTTCTGTATTTGGTCGTTCTGTACTCTCTTTTTTCGGAATCATTCGGTCTTCGAAGATTTAAGACGATCTTGGCCAAATTTATCATACTTTTCACTTTTAAATATCAGTTTAATTAATATCTCCCCAAACTTCGTTCCATTTTAGGTCAAAAAACGCCAACAACGTGTCCTCATGATCCTGGACAGCAAAAATATAAAATACGAACTTGTCGATATAACGGAGCCCGGCAAGGAGTCCGAAAAAGACACCATGCAAACAAAATCAAGCAACTGTGGTGGCACGGTTAGCGACCCAAATCCCCGACATCCACTGCCTCCACAAATCTTCAACGGCGAAGACTATTGTGGCGATTACGATGCATTTGATTTGGCCAACGAAATCGATACTCTCGAACAATTCCTCAAACTAGCCCCAGCCGATACTACGAGTGTCTCCACTGCCCAAATTGAATTGAAAAATGGTGAAAAAGAGAAAGACGCCACTGACGCCACCCCGGCCGAAGGAACAGAAGAGAACAAAGAAAACGAAGAGAACAAGGAGGTTTGAATAATTAAAACAAAAAAACAAATAAACCAACCAAAATAATCAAAATAAAATTTAAAATCAAATCTTACTATCATTTTGCAATTTTATTATTTCATTAACCATCTAATATACGCATATATATATTTTTTTTATACGTATGTATATTATTTATCGATTAATATCATTTAACCTAATATGATTAGAATAAATCTTGTGTTTTTCGCAAACAAATAATGCTAAGCAATACTTGTTAACCACAGAAAATTCTTTAAAAATTATTATTTTTTAAATTTTAATACATAACATGTAACCTAATGTAAACAATTGAGTTAAATAAACACGATTAGTCGTCATCGATCGACTAGAACGTTATTATAGTAAGAAACTAAATGTAAACGTATAGTAATTTCGTAATAAGCTTGAAAATTTAAAATTAAAACTCTGACCACAGCAGCGTGGGAAAGATTATGCCGATAGATGTTGCAGCTTTAGCTTCGCCAGCAGAGCCAGTATGCATAGAAGCATGTGTAGTGTAGAAAAATTAACGATAACGATTATTGAATTAATTGTATCTCTGTTCTGTGTACTTTTCCACTTTGCATCGATCCTTAAGAACGGTGAGTCTAAGGATGAAACAGGTGAAGGTGAGGATAAAAAGGAGAAAGCCGAAGGTGAAGAGGTGACCGAAGGAGATACAGAGGAAGCGAAAGAAAAGACATCATCTGATGAGAATGTATGATGTATTGGTTAAGTTTAGAAATGTAATTAACAATGTTAACATTGATTAAGGCCGATGAGGCGGCGAAAGATGGAGATAAAGCCAGTGAAAAGGATGGCGAAGACGCTGAAAAGAAACCTACTGATGAAGAGACAGAGAAAAAACCAGAAGATGGTGAAGAAGAAGAAAAACCAGACAAAACTGAAGAAAAAACGGAGGAAGCCAACGAAGAGGCAGCAGATAAAAACGACGCAGAATCTGCTGAGAAATCTGAGAAGGCAGAAGAAACATCTGAAGACAATGCTGAAGGCGAGAGTAAAAACGAAGAAACGAAAGAAGAAGATAACCCTGGTAAGTGTTAACTTTAGAATAAAAAAATGTGCAATTTTAGAGAATTTCCACTGTCCACTGTCCACTGGTTACCTAATACAAGTGTCTGCTGTAGAAGAAAATTCACAGAAAGAAGAGAAGGCAGATACAAAAGACGACAGTAAAAAGGATGACGTAGACGAGGGTAAGATTAAAAACGAAGAAAGTGGCCAGGAAAATTCAACGAAGGATAAAATCGAGGAAGCCACAACCGAATCTAAGGACAATGCGCAGAGTGAGGCTGTTAAAGAAGAAAACAAAGTTGAAGAAGAAGTGATTGAAAAGGAACAAGCAAAAGACAATGTAGAATCTACTCCAGTTTCTGAGACACCAACAGAAGAGAAGGTTGAAGTAGAAAAACCCACTGCAGATAGCAGTGATGAAAGTGATTCTGATGAAGTTGCAGAAGAATCATCAGAAAAACCCGAGCCCACAGATCCTTCGAATGATGATGCCGCGAAATCAGAAGAAAAGGTTTGACCTCTGATGTACTTAGTGTTTTGCATGACTAAATTTGTGTCGTCGTCGTCGTCGTCGTCGTCTTTTTTGAACGTGATGTGATTTTACGATGTTTTATTGCAAATTCTATCGCAGCTCTATCGACTTTCCAAAAGTCTACCATTTACTATGATAACACTTAACTTTTAAGCGTGCTACAGGTGCCACGATGGCTCTTAACTCTCATTCTATTTATTTGAAGCGGATTTCGAAGTTGAGAACTAACGATTAACCGAATATTGCATGTTAAACTGAATTAATGACACTAAAGTACAAAAATTTAAATATGTAGCTCCCGGAACAAACTAATTTTAGGTGCAAAATTATTCAACCGTTGTGACTATGCATCAGCATAATTAGTTGCATTTATGGATTGTGGTCAGCGCTTCTCTGACTATTGAAAAGAGGGTTAACGACTTGCTTGCATGTAGTGTTCAGTAAATTTTAAGATATGTAGGGGGTTTGTCCGACTTAATATAATGATTTCGCATGATTTCACTTGAATTTTATGATTTTTTTAATCAATCTCTAAACGGAAATCGTTTGGTTAAGAACTTTCTAAATGAAACAGATCCTAGCGTGGCATTGTAGATTATTGCAGAATTTAATTGCTTCTTGTTGGTCGTACTTTCCTATTGACATGTCTCTCTGAGTGTAGTGATTGTAAGTAAGGCATTAGCTTAAAACAAGTAATTACTTGATCTTGTCATACAGTGGCCATACGGTGCGTATTGATGCTATATTGCCTTCAAGAATATGCTGTGGTGAAGGCCAGAGTTTTTCCAACTCCTATTTCATGCCTTAGTGCTTTGGACAATGGAGACGGGGGTGCGAGGTTCGAGTCCCAGCCGAAACCACCTCTCACGAGCGTCTAACAAACATCCGAGTGTGTAACTTGTCTTGAGAAATCTTCTCAAATGCCATTAGAACACGGCATTAAACAGTAGGCCCCTTCCATTCGTTTAGAGAATATAACACGCACAACACGAATGGTTGTGAGAAGCTAGGCGACCTGAGTCCCATCGACCTGTTGCACCTCGTACATATGTACTTTCTTACAAATTTGTTATGGGTTCGGATTGGGTCTCGTCTACTTGGTTTTCTTGAGGAGATTGGCAAATGGATAATGAATATAAAATTAAATATTAACACAACAACGCTTATGATGCTGTTTTGCATTTATTAAAACTTATTAAGGAAACATTGCTTTTGTGACGTCCAGTTGCAGCGTGGCCCAAATGAAAATAAAAAAACCGCTTTTTGGTGTTAAAACAACAAAATTTTAAGGACAAATAATGAAATAATGGTTTCTTCATATAATGTACTCACACCGACTATTCAGAATGAAGCAAAGGAAGAAAATCTTGAAGAAGTTAAGTCCAGTGAAAATGCATCCGCAGAAGTCAAGTCGGATGAAATCAAAACAGATGAAGTTATATCAGAAAAAACGGAACCAGATGAAGTGAAACCAGTTGAAGCTAAAACAGACGAAGTGGAGCCGGATGAAGTTAAGATAGACAAAGCGGAGCCTGATGAAGTGAAACCAGTTGAAGCTAAGACAGATGAAGTGAAGCCTGATGAAGTGAAACCAGATGAAGCTAAGTCAGACAAAGTGAAGCCTGAGGAAGATATATCGACTGAAGTGAAGCCTGAGGAAGATATATCGACTGAAGTGCAACCCGATGATGTTAAGCCCGATGAAACAGTAACGTCTGAGGAAACTGCTCAAAGCACAGAGGCTCCTGACAAAACAGATGACAAAGAATCGCCATCAAATCCAGACGAAAAAGAAGTACCCAAAGAAAAATCAGAAGAAACCGCCACCGAGGCTGAGGTCTGACTAAACTAAACATATTAATCCTTCATACTATGTATGATATACATAAATCTGCTACGCTCTTAACTATAAACTTATTTTCTATCAATTGTAACACTTTAAGACAGAAATAACTAAGATAAATATTTATTTATGAATTCTTGCCATCTCGCAACTATATGCCAATATGCTGATTGAATTTTTTAAAATAACAACTAAACTGTGTACCATTGTTATTGTTCTCCCTCTTCTAGAAACCCGTAGATAGCAATGTTGAGGAGAAGCTGAAGAACGATAACGAAATCCTTCAAGATGCCAACTCTAAATCAGAACAATCCGAAGTAGCAGCTGATAAATCTGAAAACGAATAAACCCCTAACGTACTATAAACATATTTCTTTTTAAATTATAAAATTTGCAATGCATATTTGGTCGTATAGTGGTCTTATAGGTTAAGTAAAGGAAAACAAGTATAAATTCCCGTTTATAATTTATTGTAAATTTTGCTTCGTAAGAAACGCTTTTGTAAATTTATTAATCGATTTTTTCGTTTTCATTATTTTGTCACGTAAAAGAAAATTGCTTTTTATTTTAATTAAAAAAGAGGAAATAAATATTTTTTTGTCAGCAGCATTATTGTTCTGAACAGGGTTTCAGAAAGTAACAAAATAATAAAATGGAAAAAAATTAATAAAAAATGAATAAAAATGTTATCGGTAAACATTGAAATTTGTTGTTATTTTTACTTGTTATACATTTCATCAGAATATCTATTGTTCTCTTTAGATTACTAGCATATAAAATACAAAGTAACTTAACGACTACCAACACTATTTAACAGCAAAATTAAAATAGTAAACCTGGGTTTCGGGGAATTGCGAAGCTGACGCATTGGCTAGAAAAGGTTCCTCTGGTCTAGATTGCATATACGTCACCGACATCGAGGCGTCTTTATCGTATGCTAAATACCTGATCAACGCTTGACTATTGCAACACTGCCAGACTGCCATGGCCAATCTTAAACGAAAATAGGACCACGGGAGGAGCCCTCTCTATGATAGTTAATACTCTAACCGGCCACTGTGCTATAGGAAGGCATGCTCAAAGACTGGGCATCCCCTACAATGACTTTTGCATAAGCTGTAGGGATGAGGAAGAAGAGGAGACCATCTGTAACCTCCTATGCACATGCCCTGCACTTGCCAACATTAGAAAGGCCACACTAAGTAAATACCTTTTCAACGATAATAATAATCTGAACACCACCTTCACGGCTAGAATTGGCTCTTTCATAAAAAGGAGCGGATTATTCCAGGAGTAAGAGGGTGACCCACCCACCTTACTAAACGGCGGCACAATGGACCTTCTCTGGTCTAAGTGCATTCTAATCGAGGACCGGTCTAAACCAACCAACCAAACCTGGCTTGCATATTCAAAGATGGGTCGAAAGTATTATTCAAACTGGGGCTCGAATAATATTGCTAATGAAGAAGCGTGATTGTTAGTTAGATTGTTAATCTTCAAGCCAGATTCTAGTTCCTGGTCGTTACCATTTCGAGGCCTTACTTACTTTACTTATGTCCTGTATCCCCTTGTGGGTCCTAGGGCTTCTATAATGCCTACGCGCCATCGTGTGCGAATTCTGGAAATGTGCCACAGCTCTCCCTAATTCGTTCCTAGTTGCATTGTATCCTTCTCAACTGTTATGTGCTTAGGACCGCCGCGTATCCTGCCATTCTGAGTAAGCGATTCCGCCATCAGTTGAGACAATACTCCCAAGGTATTGGAAACTATCTACTCTCTCAACCGATTGTACTGCAATGTACTTCCAAGATTTTTGAACTTTTTGTTTGGAGTATACAGGCTCTATACGTTACAACAGTAATTTCGAAATAGTTAAGCAGTTTACATGCCTGAGAGTAAAGTATCAACTCCACGGATGATACCCCAGTGGAGATTTGACTAAGACTTGCCGTAGGAAACGACCGCTACTTCAGTTTCAAATGGGTTCAAAACTCCTTATTCGGAAAACGAAATGCATGCCTTGATTCTGACAGTTTCACTATATAGACCCTGCAACTAGATTAAATGTTTAGAATCATGTTCTGCACTATTGTAGGTTATTTGCGGTTAAAATATTAAACCGTGCAGACTGGTCTAATGGTGTTCCGGCACTGGACCCTAGGGGTCTGATCTAATTCATTGACGGATCAAAACTGGACTCTGGACTGGGTGCTAGTGTCTTTTGGTCTCGATACCTATGAGAATGTGTCCCACGGTTTTCCATTTTCCAGGCTGAACTCCATGCCATTGAGATTTGCGCTAGGTTAAACCTTGGTAAGGGTATCAAGGGGCTCAACAAACTCAATCTTTGCCCAGACATAGAATGCAGGTTCTGCTCGGAAGATGACGAAACTTCTGAGCACTTTCCACAAGGTAACATACTCGCCAGCAGATATTAAAAAACTCTCCGACTAAGGAATCGAATCACGCCCGCAGGTCCGAGACAACGAAGATCAAACCTTCGTTTAAAGGATCATACTGCCGTGGATGCCAGAGTGTTTGATCTGGATAACTGGAAGCTACCGGGATCGAAGGGAGTGGAAGGCTGTCATTGCTCGACATGAGCCTTGATTTTTGTATCAAGCCTCTGCAAGTTAAAGGACTGTTCCTTGGGGAAAAAAAATGAAAAAAATGTTCTGTTCACTTCCAACATTTATTATTTTTTTATTTACTTAGATTTTGTTTTCTTTACAACGACCTAATTAAATAAATGTTTCAATTAAAAAATTGCCTTCACTTTTATATCTTGTATTCAAAACTTGTGATGGAATTCTAATCACAAAAAAAAAAAAAATAATAATTCGAAGCCACCTTGTGTTTGTGTTTGGAATGGAATCTACAATGAGAATTTTTTTTATATAATCCACAGTGTAAACTGAAATGAGAAAGAGATTTTCCTTGATGTGTTTGAATTGAATTGAACGGAAAGAATATTTTGTGTGTTGAAATGGAAGTAAGTTTAAATTATTCTTCATCTGATGTATCAGTCGTGAATTCACTTTCGTGCTCTTGTTCGTCCTTGTGCTCTGATTCTGATTCACTAATATCCCATTGGGGATGATCAGCCGGAGGTACTGGCGCTTTTTGAACATCCAATTTAAGTTCTTGCTGCTGATCCATTCCGAGATAGGAATCTGAAACAGAATTTGGTTATAACCATGTATTGGTTGAATTGATGAAAATTACCTGATCGTAAGCAAACTGTAAAGACATAAACACCTGCCCATCGAGGTGCTGTAAATTTTAACTGGATCTCTTCTCTGTCTTTTAAGCTCGTCACATGATATGGTGCTGTTAGCAATGTACGCGATTTACGATCGCAAATGTATGTCCACCAGTATTCCTGTTTTTCTTCGGGATACATTGGACAATGTACTGTGTGCGATACACGTGATTTGCCTTCTAATTTTTCTCGTTTGTTCAGTTTCTGTTGTAAACGATTCCACTCGTCATCGTCGTCACCATCTAGGGAGGAATTTTTCTTCTCATCATCATCGCTTACTGATCCGGCAACGGATTCTTTATCATCGAAAGCTGAATCGTCTGATTCATCTCCGGAATTTTGTTTAGATTGATCTTGTGGGGGCTGATCGGTTGGTGTCACCGCGGTTTTAACTGATTTGGTTCCATTTACTGGCGCTGTAATTGGAGGTTTGTTGGTTTTCGGTTTGTTTGCACCTCCTCTCTTGCCACCGCGGTTGCTCTTGCCGCCTCGTTTTCCTTTGTTAGACCACCCCTGCTTCTTGGGGGGTACTACGGTATTGACTGCGCCTTCTTCAGGCGTATCCTCTAATATTTCTTCCTCTCTGAGGGGAAAAAAAAAACAAAAATACTTTAGAAAACGACTGCATACATACGCACATATGTATGTACATAGAAAGTCAGGAGTAGAATACTCTAAATTGATGTTCACGCTTTGGAGAGCTACTACACTGTCACATAAAAACGAAAGCAAAAATGTGACGATCACGGTGATGGCCAACTATCAACTATCACTGTAGGATTACACTCCAGAAATCTCATTTCAAAGAGATGCCCTTGCCATCTGAAATTTTTCCCGAAGTCGGGGCCAGAAGATTGCTATCACAGCGGAAAAAACCAATTACTTGCTGCCATTAGAAAAGTTAGTTAGTTTCTATAAATAGGAGCTGCATGGTCATGTGTTGCCGCGTGTATTGATAACTTATGCAGCCTTGCAACACAGTAAGATTACCTACCACGTCTTGTGGCAGATCACTAAATAATTTGAATGGTAAGAGCGAACAGATGCAATCTACAATCAATCGTTCTTTCTGCCAACCAAGTACAGCTAAACTGTTATCTAATGAACACTCAGCTGGAGATTTCCATAGTTGTTGGTAACATAAGGACCGAGATAACCCACAACACGTCATTAGACTATAAAAAGAATGAAAATATTACAAAAAAAACCTACTTGATGCTCTGCTTGGCGGGCGTTGTTGAATCTCCAAACAAAACCTTCATGTCCCTCCTCACCAGTGTTACGGTAACAGTCACTATTGCACCAGCGGTCACAACATTGGTATTTTCATCGTCTATAACTGTAAACAAACATATAGCCATATACCACATGCATAACCAAATCAAAAACAAATTTAATTACATACCTTCACAGCGTATTGAGAAGTCAATCAGAGGCATTTTACCCAAAACTCTCATGACGTTGTCGTATTCAAAATCTGTCAAGCTTCTCAATAGTACTCTACTCTCCTCGGGTTTGAGTTGAGCAAACTGCTGCAGGTTCTTTAGATGACGCTTCTTCATTATGAAATGCAATTTATCTTCTTCAATGTGTGGGAGCTGCAACAGAGGCGATTTAAACTCCCATAGCGCTTGGATAATCATCGGAGAGAGTTTCATGCAATTCTCAATAGTCTCGATCGGAGGGAGACGTGGAACTAGTTAATAAATTAGAAATTAATTACTACACCCATGCGGGATATCCAATCATACCTCTCCTGGCGTAGGCCAACATCACTAACTGATGAACACAGGAAACCATCTCCTGAATCAGATAAGGGCACTTCTTAACGATCAACTGGCGATCCTTCTCGAGTGTGTCGGGATTCAATCCGATGCGAGATAAGTGTGCGTGAATAATTGCTCGCGCTTTGATGGAATATAACCGACACAACGGGTGCTCCTTGCACTTTTCATTCAAATTTGGTAATTGCCGGATTAACTAGAGAAACACAACAGTTTGAGGAAAAAACTCTTTAAAGTTCAATGTATATGAACTGTCTTACCGCTGGAACTTCATCGTTGTCGGAGAGCCGTTCAACCACTTGCTTGTTGTATTGTCTATCAAATTCTAGACTAGCTGCTAAAATCATGATCACCCGTTTCAAATGCATGTGCGGTGTTTTATGAATGAAATAGATATACATTTGTGATGTGTCTAACAAGACCTTGTCGCCGGAGAATTTGATCGACCGATACCACCACATTCCAACGATTGACGGCAATGCCACCATAAATACCAACCCATATAACCCGAGAACCCACACTGAGTTTTCCTTCTCAACTATCCACGATGGCAGTGCAATACCAAAAGACATAGCACCCGGTCCGTCTGGATTTCCATATTTTTCCCAATTTTCCTTGGCCACATCATCAGTGAGCGCTTGATACGCTTTAGTCAGCATCATAAAAGCTTTCTCATCGCCCGTCTCCTTGTCCGGATGCAATATAAGAGAAAGCTTCCGGTATGCCTTTTTAATGTCCGCTCCAGATGAGGTCGGTGGAATCTGAAGAATCTCAAATGGATCAAAGCTAGCCATTTCATAGTCGAACTGTGACACCCGGTAAGCGAGGAAAATCAACAGAGCCCAACCCAAAATTAACGACAACTTAATGAAGAACGATTTGACCGACTTATATGGTTCAGCTGCCGCTAAAATCGCCTTCTTATCCAAGCAATCCGCACACTGACATTCTTCTTTGGACTTTCGCGGATCTAAAAGCAAACAAGGCATCATTCCATGACAAAGTTCTAATTCATGTTCTACAATGCAGGAAGCGTGTGTGCCATTTAGCATGTGTGGCAGTCAGTGTCTCCTGCATGTAATATTTGTCCATCCACCCAGCCATTTGTTCAAATAAAATACCTTTTCTGTTCGTCAGTTATCGTACTTACCTACTTTCTTTTTGCGCGGCCAATAGTAAATTGTTGTAGGTATAAGAATCAGAGCGAGAAACGATAGAAGGAAATAATAAAATGTTCCGCCGCTCTCATCGTATTGAAACTTTTGGCCAGCCATTCTTCTGTATTTAACAACAAATCAAACAAATTACTAATGCTGCACTTCGAAAGGGGATCTGAGAAAAGCGTCCAGTCTAGTTTTTTAGTTTAGTTTATTTCCAATAAAATTGTAATTTGACTTTGTTTCGCGTTCCCCTTCGCATTATGTGAAGTAAAAATTTTTTATGAACTGTATAGCTGTTTTGACACGTCAAGTGATTCTACGGTGAGTTGCTTCGGAAATAAGTTCTTGGTGCGCGTCACCTAGATGTGAGATGAAGGTAAGATTGTTGTTTTCACTCGGATGTGTCTGGTAGTCTTGTAGTTGAACAATGTGACATCTCAAACGGCCAAACGGCTTAGTCATACAAATTTTAGAGCTGAAACGGAAAAGATACACAGAACTTAACTGGTTTATCAAAAGGTGGGACACTTCGTGGCAATATAACTTCAGGAATTGTGAGCACTGCAGTTTAGAAATTCAATATTTTTACTTACAAAGTATGACTTGTGCATACACAAACTATGTAATATCACAGAAAAGTAAACGAACGCTACGAAAGTCACCCACTTTTTAAACGTCAAATGCATGAAATCTGTCAAATCTGTCAGATAAGTAAACGAACGCAAAAGTTACGAAATTTGCCCACTTTTTTTAGACGTCAAAAGCCAATGTATGCAAATACACAAACTGACAGATTTGGCAGCTTTCGTGAATCAGTACAAGAAATTTCCTGCACTAAAATTCGTTGCATGGGAAAATTTTTAACTTTCTCGCTAGCGCTCTCTTCTACGAAAAACTACGAAACTTTTGCGTACTCGAACAGGATTTGGCGATTTTCCGTAGATTTTCGTGAAAACTCGTTGTTTCGTAAGAGTACGTATGCGAACAGACCTAATATTTACATTTAGTCGATTTTCTTGTCAACCCTGCCCATCTAATCTCTATGCTACGTAGTATACCATAAACTGTCAAAGTGACATTCCCGGTTTTCGTTGTCATCGTGCACAACTTGCAGAATTTGCTTTGTTCATAGTTTGCGTGAAAATAAATTGTAATTCAAATAAAAGAAATGTTCTCCCAAAACGATATTGCTAAACCATTTTGGTCAAATGGCCCATCACCTGGACAATTTTACAATTTCGTCGGAAACAATTTATTTGCTCCTGACGACAAAAATGCCGGACCAAGAGGATCCTTCGGAAGTCAGAGAACTTCGTAAGTTTCCAGCCTTCACGCGTTTTATTTGTCACCTGCTTCAGGATTTTGTTTTTTCCATTTTAGTCAACCCATTACAACTGGTACATCGGTGATTGGAATAAAATTCGATAAAGGTGTGATAATTGCAGCCGATAACCTGGTGTCCTACGGTTCACTGGCTCGATTCCAGGACATCCAACGTGTATTCAAAATAAACGAACAGATAGCCATTGGCGCGGGTGGAGACTTTGCCGATTTCCAAAGTCTGAAAAGAATCATCGATCAAAAGATGTCCGAAGATTTGTGTTACAACGACACCATTGAAATGAAACCGAAGTCATTGTGTACCTGGCTAACTAGGGTGCTGTACAATAAGCGAAGTCGCATGGACCCGTTGTGGGTGGATATGGTTGTTGGTGGTATGGAAGACGGCGAACCCTTCTTGGGACATGTGGACTTAAGAGGACGTTCCTATGTCGATACGGTTGTAGCTTCTGGATTTGGAAAGCATTTAGCTCTCCCAATCGTCCGAGAGCGTCTCACCGGTAAAGATAAATTGACCAAAACTGAAGCTGAGCAATTGGTAAAATAGGAGAATCGGTTAGATTTCATCGTATTCTTATTATTTTCTTATTTGTTTCAGATAAAACAGTGTATGGAAGTTTTGTACTACCGTGATTGTAGGGCTTTGTCTAAGTATTCCGTGGCTATTATCACGAAAGAAGGTACTGAGATTCTTGGGCCGCTTAAGGTCAATGAGAACTGGCAGTTGGCAACCATGATTAAGGGATATTAATTTAATTTTCATCTCACTTATTGTTCTTTATACAAAATAATAAAAATAATGGATTTTGGATAAAAAAATTGAATGTTTCCGACTCGATTTTGTTAAAATTCGGTACTTATTGAGTCCTTGCTGCTTTGTATAATAGGCTACTTGTTCCGAAAACCTTCTGCAGCGCAAACTAGAAAAAGAAGAAAACTAAAAAACGGCCGAAATAATTGGATAACATCACACAAATGAAGCGAAGATCTATTGGGAAAATAAAGGGAGTTTTCTACAGATAATTTGATGGCTTCCACTCCGCTGCGGAGTTTGGAAATCTTCGTTTGTAATGTGTATTTATTTGTAACTCCTCTTTTTATTTCTGTGGTGGATAGATTGACCCAGTCCCTTTGCCCTCCCACCATTCTTCTTCTCTCTATCTTACCTTGGAGAATTAGTTGAAGGAATCTGTATTTTTCGTTACGCAAGACATGTCCTAGGTAAACCTCTTCGTTAGATATAGAAATACGAAGTACTCTTCGGTATATCCCACATTTCAAAATCTTCTATTTTCCTTATCATTGCTCTTTTTAATGTCCAGATTTCTACCGCATATAGCAGCACCGATCAATTATAGAATTTCACTGTTCTTGCGTTGTTTTTAAGTCAACTTCTCTGCTGTAAAATACTTTTTTTCATTTTACTGAAGACCCCCCTGGTGTTTAAATTATCACTCCTAAGTACTTGAATTTGCAGACTCTTTTGATGAACTTATTTACTTTTAGCTCCAGATTCGGTGTTTGTTGTTTCCTAGTTAATACAATGAACTTTGTTTTGTCGGTAGTTGCCACTTACAGTGCTCAGCTTGTTCATCATATTACTTAATTTACTCCGTTTACGTTTTATGGCTGTAATGTTTGAATATGACTTCGGGGATGTGGCCCCGCGCTGGCCCATACACGGCATAGCTCCCAAAAAGTGAAAAAAAATTACGATCAATGCGAAGTTCGCATGACTATTTTTGGTCAGAACTAGATGGACTTGACATCAGTGATATGTGGCTTCAACAAGACGGTGGTACATGCCACATTGCTGGTCAAACAATGGAGAAATGGTTCGTTCGAATGGTCATGCATGTTAAAAGCATTTTTCTGTGTTTTATTTCAATTTAAAGGATTTTTTTTAAGACCTAAGGAACATCTTTGGAAACTGAAGGTGAGCTCTCAGGTTGTGTGTCCATTGATTTACTGATTGTTTGTACATTTAAACCTTTTACTTATCCTAGATTTTCGAGAGAGATAGTTGTATGCTTTATTCGGTGAAATTTAATTTCAAAATTATTGGTTGAAGTTCCTGTCTGTAGCTCCACTGAAAGTAAAGATCTCGACAAGAAGATTTTTAGGTTTCATCGACTCACTACTCATTATGCACAATTGGTTGCCTTTTATTGATAAAACAAGTTTGTTAAAAATTGCAGTTAAATCTGCTAAATAATTAACGTCAATTGCAAGTTGCTTACATGCTGCATGTATTGTGTAGCTATCTGTTCAGTATCATTTCGTTATTCACGGAGTTTCATAGAACAACCGGAGAGAATCAAGCCACTTCAAACAACTAGCTTTCGGTTCACCAATTGCTGTCAGTACCAGACATGTACTACCAGCTTGGAATGCGTTGGAAGTCAAATCTAGTAGAATAAAAGAACTAGAATTCGTCGAAACCAGCTAAAAGTGCTACGTCATCATCCTCCTCATTAGCTGCTGTTTCTTTGACCTACAAGTAGCCGATGTCGTAGTAATGCACGATACGATAGTCCTTCACATAATGTACATAACAGACAATCCTCTTGATTTTAGAGAATGTATCGTTGTACGCTCAAGTTGACGATTGCTAAACGTTTCTTACATTTACTTAAATAGCAACATTAGTGACGCAAAAGAGTGACTCATTGGTTTAGATTATGATAAACTCGATTATATGGTACGATTGTACGACAACAAAAGACCTATAAGAAGTCTTAAATTGGTAGCCGGCCGTTCCGCTGATATTCTAGTTAATCTTTACGTCAAGTTCCCTTTGAAACATCTAGATATACGTACTTCATATGAATGTATGTTAAACAGACTACAATGAGAGACCCTCGACAAGGTCTAAAACTCTCGCAATTTGGGTTAAAAATACGAATTTTAATTTTATTTTTTTTTTGTTACAAATACGGAAACACATGTCCTTACTGTTTCACACCAAATAACTTTCGATTCGTTTTCTGAACTAAATAAGATTCTTGATCTATAGCTTTTACAATAATAAAATATACAACTCTAACATCGACCCTAAATACGATGTATATTGATTGATTGTTCTGTTCTCAATTGAGCATTGTGCGTCTATCATAGATGTGACGCCTTTGTTCGCGTACTTGTTTTTTCCATTTATCCTGCTGGTGGCCCACTCGATTCAGGACATTGGCTCTAGCGTTAAGCTCCTGCGAGTTGTTCGGTAGAGTTTGTGGAGAAACTGATGTAGTGTCGTCCTAAGCATGAAAAAGAATTAGTAATTGATTATTAGAAATACGCGATAATGGTGTAACACACACAGAAAACAGAAAACAGAAAAAAAAAGAAGAACACAAAAATACTGAATAATGGAAGGAAGGAAATTTTTTAGATAAATACTTGTATAATGGAATGGAAAGTTAAGAAGTGATAATAAAAGAATCAAAAACAAAAAACAAAACAAAAAACCAATTGTGAGGAGGAGGTGTGGTGAAAATCAATCGGATTCTTTATTATAGTCTACTAAAAGTTTATATTGTACGGTCGGATAGATATGTACATCTTCATTGGTGTGCTCCTGGTAGTTGGCCTTAACACGCTTATTCAGAAGCGGATCTAGACACATCAGGAACAGCATATAGATCACTAGAATCGATATGATCCATATCACAATTATCACAACAACCTGCAAGTAGAGTGATTTGTTATGTACATACTTTCAGCAAAAGAAAAATACTGAATAACGCGAAAGTTAATGTTAACGAGGAGCGCTACCACAACTGACCTTTATCAGTGTTGTATTACGATTTTCGTATTTACACTTGCAATGGGGGCAGATCTCGATTTCTTTTCCATTCTCTGCCAACCTGGGTAGGAGAGCACCATCGCACACACTATTCGAGAAATTTTAACAAATCAATTCGGAATTTTGGTTGCATTTTCATTTGAATTAACTAACCATGTTTGTTTGGCGTCACTTGGAGTCACTGGGACTGTGGAATTTTGTGCCTCTGGCTCAGCCTGAGGAGGAATAATTCTTTACTTCCGAACAAAGCAAAGGAATAGTATTTTAATTTTTCGAATCTCACTCACCGATCCATATCCTAGAACAAAAACTAAGAACAATAGAAGGATCACGGAATATCTCTTAGAATGTGTGGATTCCATTACTTAATTTGTTTATTTGGTTCTTAATTATTCATAATTTATAAATTTTGAATATGCGTACAAATATGTTTTTTTTTCTCTCACTATAATGACAGCGATGACAGAATGACAGATGACAGTTGTGGGCAGTTTGCTTTGTGGCAAAATTTGCTTGGTTTGGTGAATATGCGTATAAGAAAGCGACATCCAGATGAGCCCTGGTCTCGGTGTTCAAATAGTTATTGCAGTTTGTTGACCAACTGATATGGAAAACCCTCAGCTTCTCGCAAAACTTGTGTTGAAAATCAAAAAAATACAACATGTGAGGGAAAAAATTTGAAAATAAAATCCAGCTTTTTGTTCAAAGAATTTATTTTTCTTTTTTAGATTCGTCAACTGGTGGATTTTTCTTATTCTCCTCTTCAAGTTCGTCAAACAGCATTTTCACTTTGCATTTAAAATAACGAGGAACAACCACCGGATAAGTAGCTAAATTAGAGAATTAAATTTAAAAAAAACAATTAAAATTAATCGACTTTTCTTACTATTAAAGCGAATAATTAAATTTCCTTTTTGTGGTTCTTCTCCTTCGGCAACAAGTTTTGGCATACCTTCGCCAATAACTAGTTTCTCATAAGTTTGATGTACAACATCAGTAATAAGGATAACCAGTTTCCTCTCATCAACTGTATACAAAGGGAATCGAAATCCCACCAATGCTTCACATAAACTAATATGATGAGTGTAAATCAGATTATTATCATCTCTTACAAAAACATCGTGTGGTTTATCGGCTGCTATGAAGATAATATCTGCTGGTAATGTGGTTGGACAGCGATCCCCTTCGCTGGGAAAGATGAATTTGGTTCCTGCTAGTGTACCGGGAGGTATGTTTACAAGCAGAGTTTTCTCCCTATTCGAGGAAAATTGAATTAGAACAAATAAAGGTGATAATTTGAAGGTAATACCGAGTATCTGTAACAGTTTTAAGATCATCAATATATTCCTGACGTAAGATTTTCATCCTTTTCATGGTACCAAAAAAAATTTCTTTGAGATCCAAATAAATTACTCTCTCTACCGGAGGATCCTTAATTCGGACGCCATGACCATCCTTAGTTGAGTACAGTAACGGTGGATCTGTGACGATGTCAATTAAATTTGCAAATGGCGAATAAGATCCGAACACAGAATGATACACTTTCAAATGATCTCCGTGGTATTCATAAGGAGGGAAAAAACCATTTGGTAATGGACAACCATGCAAGAGGCCAGCTTCTCCAAAACGATCATAGATTTCACGTCGTAATGGGTGAGCTATAGGAGGAAAATATCCAAGTTTTAATATGACATGGATAGTCTACAGAATATTACACAAGATATCGTAAGCCATGTTGATATAAGCCCATTGTCGTTCTCTTTTCAAACACTCCATGTGACTCATATCACCGATCCAGCTTTGTGGTATGAAATCTTTATCATATTGCTCATCTCTATGCGGATTGCAGTGAATAGCCAATCTTCGGTATGCTAATGTTATTTGCTCCTTAGTTGCATCGCGGGGCACGTTAAGGACTGCATAGTAGTCCAACTCACATTTTGGCACTTTTGTACACATTTTTGTAAATCTATTTGAACTACAAAACTAAATTTAATGAAATTCAAGTATCTGATAACGTTGATTCTGAATAAACTAAGGTGGGTTCTATTAAAAACGCTGAGCCTGAGGGTACTTCATTCTCAAGACCCTTTCTTTCTATCATTTTTCCTGCAACTGCGTAGTAGCCCTCAATTGGGTCGACAAATTGGGGACAAATTGTGTACAACTTAGTAAACCGTAAAGAAATTCTCCTCTAACTGTACAAAATGAAATTCTGGTATTGTAATCCAGCCACAGTTAAACGACAAATGTCACATCTCGGATTTGAAAACAACAAGTTTCGCATTAAAAAGTTTATTTAAATTTTTTTTGAAATGCCTCTTGAGTTAAGGGAAGTGGTTGGTAATCTCTTCTCAGCAAGTAGGGAGTATTCGTTGGCCCACTGTGTTGGGGCTGATTTTCGAATGGGAAGAGGCATAGCCGTTGGATTTATGTAGGTAGTACCCGATGTAGTCAAAATTTAGTTGTAATATTTATTCTTAATTCTAGGACCAGATTTGGTAGACGAGATCATTTAAAGAGTCAGAATGTACACCCAGGAGGAGTTGCAATACTTGAAGATCGCCAGAGATTCGTTTACTACTTGGTTACAAAACAGTTTAGTTACCAACCAGCTACGTATGACTTGATGTTGTCATCCTTAAGAGCAATGCGTTCTCATATGGTGAGGCGGGATTAAGTGTCCCATGAACAAGTGTTCTGGGAGTAGTTTTTGATATGTTGTAGTGGTGTGTTGTCTTAACTAATGTCCATTGCAGCTCTAACTACCTTGGTGGAAGTATGTTTATGTTTGCCAAACAAGGTTTCGTATGTAAAGTCTGAAAAGCAATTTAATTCTCCGACCTTAGTACTTATTGAACTTTTCCTTCTTTTCTTAGATAAATAACGGAATTGACAAACTAGCGATCCCAAGACTAGGCTGCGGTTTGGATAAATTAACCTGGGCAAGAGTGAAATCCCAAATAATGGAAGTATTCTCACAGGACTCGATTGAGATTGTGGTTTACATATTTATTCGACATTAAATTAAATTTGCATTTTTATAAATTCGCCTTTATTTTGGTACAAAATTATAGACAACTATTTCGACGTCCTCTGGACCGAAAACAGTTTTCAGTTCTCCAGTTACTTTATCCCATTCAAGGCCATCAATGCCGCAACCAATGCGTGGGATTGCCAGCTTCTGGACATTGTTCTTCCTCTGCAAAGAGAATACAATTGAAATAAGTACTTTACATCAAGAATAAAATCTCTACCATATGTTCTCTCATTTGGGATAAAGACGAACGCAAGCTATCGTAAGTTGGACTTCCATAGCTTTGCGGCTTGGTGACTAGATAGTAAATGTAACGATTTTTGTCCTGAAGTACAGCTACACCGCCAGTCGAGACTTTTTGTGCAAGTAATTCGTCGACCTTTCCATAGACTTGTTTGAATTTCACAGCAATACCAGCTCCCATGGCAAAGTCAGCGCCAACACAGTGTGCCAGCGAGTACTTGTCGGGAGCAGTGAATAAGTCTCCTTCAACTTCGGTCAGGTTCATCTTGCTTCCCATAATTCCGTAAAAATCTGAAATGAGTTGTGAGTCTGAATTGTATATAAACTAAAACGGTATGGAGATTGAGTAAAACTCTCCAGCCACAGCCATTGTATCGCCGAGGCCTGCAGGAGTTTATCCACTCTGAACAATAACAAGCACATAGACATCTAGATTGATAGCTAATTAGGCATGAAAGCCACAATCAATTCAAAACTAAAGTAAAGAGGAACTCAAATAGCTCAAGTCAAGGTATCGCATCACCCTATACTCGATTCCGGGACATATGGGCTTTCATGGAAATGAAAGGGCCGATAAGCTAGCTAGAAGAGGCTGGGAATCAAATGACCTACCAATAGATCACTCGATCGAACCGCCCATTAGCCTTCTCACTTCCGAAATCGCCTCGGACTTTCACGACATAGCCAAATCTAGGTGGAGTGCATTCTCCTCGTGCCGTGTTTCGAGGCTACTTTGGGCCCAATACAGCAATAAAAAAGAACCAAAGAACTCCTATCACTCCATAGACCACAGCTGCCCCTCCTCATTGGTATCCTTATAGGCCACAACCCAATGGCAACCCACCTCAGAAAAATGGGAGTTAGCTGCACACTGCAGGAAGACACAACGGACCTCCCCTAGGAATCCCCAATCCTCAGCAGAACTAGACACCTAACCCCCGGCAAGTATCCTATGACCTCAGCTAACAGTGGATTTATTTATAAGTACATACATCCATATGTATGTAAGGATGTATTCATACAAGGCACGTACGATAAAAACTCAGAGAACTTCATTGAAAATTGAAAATCAGAGTTCTCTTGCGAATGATTCCTGCTGATAAATTGCAGTTTCGTGCTATTTATAATTTTTCCCGATGCGTTTATTTATAAAATACACACTATCTGTGCGATTACTAGAAAAATCTGCAGATAAGTAATTACCGTGAGTCATCTGTGAGTTGAAAATTAAAGTTTTTTGTGATTACGACGATAGTATATGGTGATTAAGTTTATTTAAAAAAATTGATATACATACATTTATTATATTCTGACGTACTACACAGATTTTTAGATGGATAGTGCAAACGTTTAATAAGATATGGAATGGGAGTAGTGTTAAAAAAATTAGGAAATACGTGGGCAAACTGAGTAATAAATGAAAGTGGTAATGGATAGATGGTACCCTTAGAATTCAGTGTGTAGACAAGTCTAAGGAACTTGAACGACGGAATCTAAAAGGGTATTTCAAACAGGACGAGTGCTGGTTATGTAAAATGTCTTGGATCATTGGAAGTTGTACTGTGATGTACTAAAAATCAGTCTCGTTCGAATTCCAACACTTAAGGTAAGGTATCTCCTTATTCTCTGGAGGAAAACAAAGTTAGGGATGTTGAGGTATCGTGTGGTATTTCTTCTATTCGTCTGGTGTGGAAAGTAATTTTTAATTTCTATTTACACAGAGAACTTTTCAAGTCTTTCACCGAAATTCTCTGTACCGCCCGGTGATTGATGTAAAATTGCGTAGCATATTGTCTGGTCGATGACGTGTAGTTTGGTGTGGTGGTGACGCACAGTTTGGTGTAGCAATGCGATTAGCTTAACTACCAAGATACGACTTTTCCGGTCCAATGTTGCATCCGTGCTGCTATATGGATGTGATACCTGGAGGGTGACCGCCACTATCACGAGGAAGCTGCAAACGTTCGTCAATAGGTGCTTACATTATATCTTTAGGATTTTCTGGCCAAACCATATCTCTAACGAACAACTCTATCCGAGAACGGGCCATAAACCTATAGGCATAACAATACGACCACGAAAGTGGCAGTGGATTGGTTATACCTTTTGAAAGGGTGACAGGTCCATAGCTAACCACGCGATGCAATGGAACCCGCTACTCAGGATGGCAGGATACACGCCGTCCCTAGGAGTACGTGGCGCAGAACAGTTGAGAAGGAAGCACGGCAACTGGGACACATCTCCAGAAACCGCACACGATGACGCGTAGGCATTATAGAGGCCCTTGGACCCACAATGGGATACAGGACTTAAGTAAGCGTGATTCATCCTCCTCTATAGGTTGGACTATTTGTTTCCATATCCGTTGCTCTTGTTTGCGCTGCAGATCATACGTTTTAACTCGTCATAGTCTAGCTACGTATAGGCCGGACAACCGCCTCAGACCAACTAATTGCGTTAACCATTGATCGACTCATTCTAGATCCGCAGTAAACGTACATACATGAGAGAAATCTGTGATTCCCAACCATAGCCACGTCTTACGTATTAAAACCATACAATCATTTCTCTGGAAACGATTATAAAAAGTTAATAATCGCCAGCTACTACTACGTACTACTGTATGTACAGATGTGCTTAATGTAAAACAAAATCTTATTCATGTTTCCAACACTTCTTGACACAACTGCATCGTAAGTTTTACTCCAACCAAACGCGAGCAAATCCATAAAATTCTGATTCGATTGTGTATTTGAATTTCAAACTCAAGTAACGCGGGAATTCTACTTAGCAAAGACTACACAAATAGCGCTCGAAACACCACCGTGAATGGGCCCACTGAATAGACGAAAAGCAACATGGAAAACTTGAAAACAAAATGAAAATGCCCCAGGTGTCACAGTAGTGGTTAGGCACTTGCGCTCGACGGTGGAATATTGGCCAAAAATAATTGCCACCAGAACAACCAAAAAAATAACCGTCAGTGCAGTTGAATTTTTTTTATTTTTTTTATTTTGCTGCCACCGGATATTCGCTATATACACACAGTTACATAACACGATCAAAACAATACATATGGACAAACACAACACAGCTGTTGGTGGTGAACTTACGTTTAAAATTTGAAAAAATCAATCTTGTGTTCTGCAAAATAATCGCTCTTGAGAACATTTAAATCTTCCCTACGTGGTTACAGTTTAATTTTGTTAGAATAGACAGATAAATACTCGAGTTCTGTATTTTTTTTCGCGCACACACCGCACATTTGCAAAATATCAGCTGGTTTGCAGAAGTGTCACTGTCATATCGAGAAACTGACAGCGCGATGACTTTGTTCTCCGTTGGCAACATTCGAGTTGCTGCGATGACCTTGCAGCGATGTCATCACCGTGGGGTTGTTTACTGTGCAGGGAGTACAATGTTGCGGGCATTTAAGCGAGTGAAGTGCTCCCAAGAGGGCTTGTTGTTGCAAGGTTAGTATGTACAACCGGAAACGGATGTGATGTATCTTTAACAAACAAGTGAAAACATACGAGTATATAGACATTTAATTGAATCGTTAGGCCAGGCGCCCAATTGAAAAGAACACCCTAATCGATACACTAATTGATTTCATGGTCAAACAATTTAATTGGGTGTATAGTACCTATTTAAAGTGGTATAACCGACGACAGAGTCGTATTCCTAGTAATTATCGTCGTTTAAAAATAATTAACACTACTCACGTTAATGACAAGACAAACATTTCCATGAACATAATCAGCAACAGACGGTACATCACAGAGCCGAATTAAAGTAAACATCCTATAAACTCTAAATTGAACTGCTAGCACTTTGAAAATATGTATTTCAACGATATTCTTATCAACGCGCATTGATAAGATGAGCTAAAACAATGGTAGACTCGTCCAAAGCACTATTTCGTCTTTATTCCTCTGTGTGACCTCTAAAAAGTCTTTCGTTCGGTACTCCTTATCGCACACACATCCTAGGAATTTATTTTCGGGTGAGGAAAGCTCCCCCTGGCATTTTATGCGAAACATACGCTTCCATCTGATAGTAAGAAATCTAAACTTATTTTTGATACACTCTTTCAGATGTGTGTACCTATAGACTAATCATATCTATAAATATAGACGTTTGCAAAAGTTCATAAACTGAAGTCACCCCCTTCAAGTTCATGATTGTTTTTTTATTGCCTTCCTATATCTATCTGTACGTACGTACAGTCTTATGATGTTGTATTACAAAGTTAATTCAAAGTCAACAACCTGTGGTTTAATTTATGAAAAGCTCGTCCACCTTTATGGCACAAGTGTAAGGTAAATTTGTTTTTTACAAGGCACCCATGCAACTCGTGGGAAGCTTTTAGTGTAAGTGCTGTCGTACACTTGCATTCCAATTCAATAAACAATGTGTAATGGAAAAATAAAGTTATATATTGTGTACACATAAGTTTGAATTGGTGTTGCTAATTTCGGGTCACTTATTCCAGTCGGCAGTATAAAATAATAAAAATAAAATCGCTACCCGATGGTGAACAAACGCTATACAAGCTAATCACCTTTTGAATGTCAAATATACAAAAAAATTTAATTTGATTTGTGATTTCAAGAAGACGACACAATTTTATTTAAAAAACAAAAAAACAAGAAAAAAATATTTTTGTTTTTATTTAAGAAGGAAGTACAAAGTATTATGTGTAATCTGTGTATAGTCTAACGACTTGAAAATGGTTTCTTAAAGATTTCCAAAGACTTTGAATATAGCTAGTGTGACGGAGGACAAAGGATGGTTAGTGATTGTCTCTAATTATAAATTATCAGAGGCTTGGCATTTACGTCATTATAAAACTAAGGAGAATTGTTAAATATTTGAGATGTCTGTTGTTTGTTTTTCGTCGTGTGATAGTGGTTTTCACCTTACGCTATTCAGACTTAACCCCTGGATAGTAACTTTTAATTACATACATATGTTATGTAATTGTTTGAATAATGTTTAATAAATGACTTAAAAATTGACAACGTTTCCATGTCTGTCAGGCTAATAGTTTTTTTTTTGAATGAGTTCAATGGGGATGACCCTTGCTAATGCATTTTTTGTCATGATCATGATGAGATAGGGAAACAAGTGTCAAGAGAAACTGAATTTTTACTATTTGATGAAAATAAAAACAGTGGAGATGTTCCTGGTCACAGTCGTAAAATAGGTTGTCAAATCTGCTTAATAAGCCATTTATCCGTGTGGACAACGCTATTGCTGATAAAATTTTACGAGTACCCTCTGGACAGAGGCAAGATTTACATACTTATGTGCATAGGCTTATTTCGGGAGTGTTTAAGACTGCATGTGTATTCTATGATTATCAACTATGATTTGTTCTTCACACAAAAAGAAAGAAAAATACAAATATTTGACACCAACAACTGTATCAGGGACCCAGGGCCTAGGTTCTTACAATCATTCATGCTGTGCGTGTTATTTGATTTTTGTATTCTTTACACGTATGGAATGGACTTGCTTTTTGATGCCTTTTTCGTACGAAGGAAGGTAGAGAGACTGTAGAAAAATGCTGGTTTTTCCTTAGCGGTCCGACACACTAACTCTTGACCCACGGCACTCCTGTTCTTTCAGTCTGGTTCCGGTTCAGTGTAAATATAGTCACGCACAAGAATCCTAACTTCACAGTACCTACTCAGGCAGAAGAACAAACATTTGACAAACAAATTTGAATCTAATCATCGAGGTGTCGCTTTTGTTCAATTTGTTTGATACTTACTGATAGGGCCATGATAATAGGTCTGTTCGCGTACTTTCCCAAAACAACGAGTTTTCACGAAAATCTACGAAAAGTCACCAAATCCTGTTCGAGTACGCAAAAGTTTCGTAGTTTTTCGTAGAAGAAAGCGCTCACGAGAGAGTAAAATATTTCCCAATGCAATGAATTGCAGGAAATGTCTTTGGACTGATTTACGAAATCGGTTATAACGACCTTATTTCCTCGTTCCCTTCACCGTCTTTATAAGCGACTTCCACTGTAGTTGCATTTTTGGAAATTAAAGTCGGTCCAACCATTTCGACAACAGTCGCAGTCTTGTTTAAAACCTCGATTTCGAAATTCATTAGAAAACACCTTAAAGAATATAACAATCTCACACATTTGCATCAACCACTTAACACAATTTGCCAAATAAACAAACATAAACTGATTTAAATGGTAAGAACGTCAATAAACTTGTTTTTTGTGGAATTTGAATGCAGAACGCACTTTAGGTGTCCCAAATAGGTTAAATAAATACGAGAATGATTACTCTTTCTCTGGACTAATGCATGTGTTGCACGTACTGCCGGATTACAGCTCTCCAGTAAGCAATTACTTACATGAAGCTTCACCTCTTTAATAGTTTGCACACAACTCCTTACAAAAAAAAGAGCAAACATGTTTAAACCGCACCGACCCAAAAGTTGTGTACCAGATTTTTACCGGCTCAAACCAACTCCCACTGACTGCAGGCGGCTCATTCATTTCGACTACACTTGCACGCTTTTTGTTCCTCCATGTTTATTGATTTAGATTATGTTATGATGGCGATATATTGGATTATGTTTTCTGGAGCTACATATGTATGTACATATGGACTTTGTCAAATTTCCTAGAAATTCAAGAGTTTTTTCTCCAAAGATATGAGAAGAAAAGTCTGTGGTCTCCACTGACAATAATTCATTGGAAGACATAGTATGCAATGGTGACCGCAAATATCTTAAATTATTTATGACATTATAATGACATTTATGTCTGATGTGATGTGACAACCCTAAAAATTTTAATTTCGTAAGTCAGTGCAAAGAAATTTCCTGCACTAGAATTCGTTGCATGGGGAAATTGTCTACTCACTTGTGAGCGCTCTCTTCTACGAAAAACTACGAAACTTTTGCGTACTCGATTTGCAGGATTTGGTGACGTTTGGTAGATTTTCGTGAAAACTCGTTGTTTTGGGAAAGTACGCGAATAGACCTACAAGGTCTGACATCAATTTGACATTAGGAGACTCGGTATTATGTTGTTTCTGTTTTGACGATGAGTTAGTAAGGAATTTCCAAAGGATGCAATGCGCATGTGCTAAAAATTTGTACAAATAAATGATTTATATATTCATTGCAGAAAGGGCAAGGCTGAATCGTTGACCTTATTCATATCCACATATTCTTACGTTTGGAAAACTATCTTACCATGCTTAGATGTTTCTGATGTCTCCTCGTTTGAAGTTCCTCTACAACCAAAAATGTATGCATTTATTTGTCAGTCGTAAAAACACAAAAATTGTGCCTTATTTCTGTTAACCTCTTTAGACAAGGCCAATCTGATTGCAGCTTGTTTAGCTACCAGTTTTGTATTTCCGGATCGTGTTCTTTTAAGAAACAAATTCATTTTCTCATTAACAAACCCGCTGAGATATATGTACATCCCAAGAGGTATTCTCCCACGCCAGCAAAACTATTACATAAGCTCTTTCATTCTTTTCTTCTGGACTCTTCCCGATTTGGTCATTTGCCCAGTCATTCTCAAAAAAGGCAAATCATCTTTTCCGACACAATGCACTTTTGTTTTCAAAGTAATGGAATCGGGTATAAACTGGAAACTTATAAAATATCATTAATTAAGACAGTTCCTCGATGACGTGCAGCTACTACATATGTACATATACCAATCTCATTAAAATCTGATCTTGATGAGACAATTCAGTAAAGAACAGAGTGGAATGTAACGCTTCAATTACCCAGCTCCGGCCGTCTTTTGCCCCTCAAGCGTAACTGATTGCCAAAACCCAAAGACTTCCCCTTTCTGGTGTGTCTGTTAAGAACATTTTACCTTGAAATGATTACATATTTCAGAGTCACCAAAAATGTCTCAAAATACCTAGATTTTACCATGCAAAAATACCTTAACCCCTCTGACCTGAACGCGTAGTATAAGGTGTACTTCTGCCCCGATTTCAAATGCTTATAATGCTCATATCTGGTTCCGTGGATGCAAAATCAACTTGGAACCACTAATTTGGATTAAGGGCAACACGAAATGTCCTGTATTTCATTCTCTTACCCCTTTTATCGAAATTGTCAGCTGTATTCCATCCTTTCACGGTTTTCTAGGAATACCAGTCTCACTTTGAATGTTCATCAGTCTATCTTGAAGCCTTTCTTCCGTACACCACGAATGTGGATCCCATTACGATCCACAAACATTCAAAACCAACGTGCGTCCCATTTTCATTTGTCCATGTTGTGTTTTGACATCATAAGCATAGCCATAACACCTTAATACTGAAAAATATAGTCCGGCCAGACACCCTCATGGCCAGAAAATGCTAAGCGAATATGGAAACCTAGCTTCACCCCGACTAACTTCAGTTCAAACGCGAATTTCATTCGAGTCGGATCTAGATAAGCCAGCGTCTTCCAACTAAAAAAAAAAAAACACAAATGTAAACTAACTGCAAAGCTAATTATTTTATTCTGAACTGTGTGATAAAAATCACAAGTCTCTGTGTTATTACTTTGATTTACATTTATGTAGACTATGATGGAATACTCTACCTGCTACCTACTGTAATGTGCTTGTTGTTGATTGTCGTTTCTGTTTCTTAATTCGGTCATTAGCACGAAACCAGAATTGCAATTTGTTTAAATCTTTTTTTATATCATTATTATGGTCAAGTGAGATTTATTTTTCTTGAACGATTTACGATTTTTCATACCATAGTCAGAACTAAATTTATTGCTGTTCGTGCAGGACCTTATAACGAAAATAGAAAGATTAAAGTTCAGCGATTTATTTTAGGCTAAAATTAGGTAAACTGGTTTCAAAAAATGCAATCCAAAACCAGCATTCGTTGGAAGTCGCTTAGGTCTGCCAAATCAACTTTCTTTTCTCCAAAAGGATTCACTGCCTGCTTGTGACGTTCTCTCTGGTCATTAAGAACCGAAACTTTACGATCATTTCGTTTATTTATTTCCAATTCAATCATTTATTCATCAACAACAAATTAAGTATGAGTGGAGTCTTGTTCAGTTCGGTTGCAGGACATCGAATAACCTTGCGTGACTTTCATTACCTCACTCTGCGACTGTACTTCTTATTGATTAACAACCACTTCAGTATATAGGTCAGCATTTCCAATTTTTTAAACACCCTTATCGCCGATACGTTGGAATCCGGCAGAAAATCGCGACATGAATGTTGACTTATCGATTCGTCACGTGCACGTGTGTAGCCCACTATCAGCAGGCTGCCTTCATTCTAATTTGGTATCCATCCGAATGCATACCTAAGTGTGACAGAGATAATTAATTTAATATTCAATTAAAAGCTTGTTCGGCCATCTATTAGATACATGTTGGTTCTAATTTAGACGATGCTCTCTGACCAAACGAAATGAATACCAATTTTGCATCATAAAATTTCGAACTCCCATGTGACGCGATGGAATTATTTTGAGTGCTTATTGGTTTTGAATGTCACCGAGGGGAGGGTGAACGAGAAACCAATTTGGGAATTGAAACATCTCAATACAGAGAGTGCTTGTAGCCCGTTTGGTTACATGTAACGGCACGACTACAATCGAATTTGCAATATCAATTCAATTCCAAAAGGTTGGTGTTTCTGTTGACCTTGTCTGCGAACAATTTTTCCTAATCGACATGAACACAACAAAGTTATTAAAAAGAGAACCTTTTAGCAGAAGTTCACACGGAAAGGAGGAGGTATTTTATTGAATTGAGAAGCTTTTTGCAAAGCTCTCCAGCTTCAGCTTATCAATTCTTCCGATTGTCACTATTTTTATAATAATTCTCTGGTCGAACAGCGATCGTCGGTAGAAATTTTAATCAGTCAATCATCACAACTCGTCGTAGTGAGACATACTAAGCATATACACTCCACTTAAACGCTCTCTTGTTTTGGTTTCTTCTTCAGATACTGCTGCGCGCCAACAATCGAATTTCGCTACGATGCCCGGTACTCAGCCGAAACTTGTTGCCGTCAAGGAATCTCGTCGGTTTATGATAGACTGCTTTAAGGCGGTAAAGGTGTCGGAGGAGCATGCCATTGCAATGGCTGATCTTCTTGTGGCCGCTGATCATAGGGGACACTTTAGTCATGGAATGAATCGCCTGGAGATGTACCTTAACGATTTGGCGATAAACTCTACAGATGGCGGCGCCGTGCCTCAGATAATTAAAGAGACTCCAGCAACGGCCTGGGTGGATGGTCGTAATGGGCTTGGTGCTGTTGTCGGTAACTATTGCATGGATTTGGCGATAAAGAAGGCCAAAACGGTGGGCGTGGGCTGGGTGTGCGCGAAACGGTCTAATCACTACGGTATGGCTGGTTGGTATTCCATGCGAGCAATGGAACAGGGTTTGATCGGTATATCGATGACAAATACATCTCCTTTGATGGCACCCACTCGATCGAAGGTAGCTGCTCTGGGTACAAATCCCTTGGCGCTGGGCGCCCCAGCTAAGGATGACAAATTTCTTCTCGACATGGCTACCACTAGCGTTGCTGTGGGTAAGATTGAAATTCAAAGACGTAAAGGTGCACCACTACCTAATGGTTGGGCACAGGATCCCGATGGCAATCAGACAAACGATGCAGAGCTGGCCTTCGCAACGGCGTGTTTGATGCCACTGGGTGGTGCTGAAATATCCTCCGGTTACAAGGGCTATGGTTTGGGTGCTTTGGTCGATATTCTCAGTGGTGTCATGGCTGGAGCGAATTACTCGACTAAAGTAAGGAAATGGACACATGCTGGCGCCAATACTGAAGCAGATTTGGGTCAAGTGTTCATTGCGGTGGATCCGAATTGTTTCGCCCCAGATTTTGAGGACAGGATGGTCGATTTGAATTCCAAATTAAGAGGCTGCACACCGGTAAGAAAACATTTTTACATTATCCCTCGTTCGGTGGATTGTACGTATTGTTTTTTTTTTAGACGGATCCAACGAAACCAGTCTTGGTGCCTGGAGACAAGGAATCTAACAATATGAAGGCGGTTGACGAAGCTGGTGGTATTCAATACCTGGAAAATCAACTCAATTGCTGCGAAGGCCTATCGAAGAGACTCAATGTCAAACCGATGAGTTTCATCTGAGCTATACCCAAGAGAACCACAAACAGGACCTAAGATACATATCAAAAATCGCATTGAAAAAAGCAAAGCATTTTAAGTTTCCCAATCGAATTTACAAACTCTATTGACATATCGCCCTCTAAATTAGTTAACATAAAGTGCTTATCCATGTTTTTAGTTTTACTGTACTTAAAGTGAAAAAGTCATTTAAATTTACGTTTAAAATATTTTTAAATAAATGTGATCGTATTGTTTACTAAACAATTTTAAGTACAGTGTTTGTTTGGTTTATTGTTTCTAATTTAACGACGAACTGTAGTCGTAACGAAGGTCGTAAATATTGATATTGAGTTTAGTATCGAGTTGTAAAAGTGTCTTTTATGGATGTTCATGTGAGTTGCAGTCGGCACGACATTAAGACCAGAATAGGATAAGGCTTTTGTCGGGAAGCTTATCTGCCACAACTAGTAGTCGTTGAATAGCTTTGACACGTGATAAAGGTGAGAAGTACAAATTCATTTCTTTTATAAGATAAACGGCGGGAAACTTTCTAAAATGATAACATTATATGGTTTTGATAGACGGTGTGCAGTTCGACTACCTACGTTCGATGGGAATTGTATAATTTTGTTTCGTCTGATAATCTTGAGATTAGAATTACAGTGACGGCAAATGGGAATAACAAAAGAATTGGATGACATTGAAGCGCATACAAACAAACACTCTTTCGATTCTTAATTTAGAAGCGCTTGATCGTAAATTTTATTTGTAGGTATATTTATAATATAAACGAAATTCAGTAGGTATTTTGGATCACTTTTGATGTTGTGGACAGACGTTTTGCGTGGTCGCCACACCGTATAGTGAACACGCTTTTCCGGAATTCTAACCTTGGACAAGTAGACACTATACGTTTGGTGCGGCTTTTCTATTTATTAGATGAATGGTTTCCGTGTGAATAATGTGTAAGGGGGATAGTGTGAAAGGGTGTAACAAGAGGAATTTATTCGAAAAATGTAAAAAAGCCAATTTTTATTTTTACCCAAAGTAGTAGCACATATAGGAAGAACACATTGCTCCCGAAGGTATCCAGCACTTCTGTATGATAAGTTCGCCTCACTAAGTATCTCAAAGATACGACCTGGCACGGCAACGAGCACAAAAAAAAAAGAAGGAGAACATCGCCTTTTGCTGCTACTGCCAGTTCTGGATGAGATGCACTGATAACCTATTACATAGATAGTCAGCTTCCCGATCCCCTGCCCGAAAACACCCTCAAATGGGCGGGGCCTAATCCTCTCTTTTGGTCCTATCGGTGAATACGTGAAATTGAGAATTTGAAGTTTAATTAGCTCATCTGCAGTCTCAAAAAAAATAGCTCATGTATTATTTTTTAGGGTGGAGGAAGTCTATGCTTATGGTTTTAACAAAGAATGACATAAATCGATGTTGGCTTTGTATAAGCTTAGCACGTACCTGTCGCAAATGGAGTTGAATTTCCTTTTGATGGCATTTGTTGTGGATTTTCCCCGCTTGTTTCCATTTTCGGTCGAAAATGGATAAAAATATTTTTGATACTAGACACCTATTTAATTTTTTGTTTATGCCATTCAACTCGATTTATTGCACTGAATTCGAAACTGTACTTAGATATTGTCGCACTTTTTTCTTTTAAGAGATATAGCAGTCTGAAATTCTCACGCCACAATGTAAACAAAGCAAATTGGCCAGCGCGGGTGCGTTTGGAAGTGCAGTGGGGAGTTTGGGGAGTTAAAAGATTAAAACAAGATATTTCTTTTAAAAAAAATGTAATGTGTTTTAAACAAATAAATTAACTGGTATTATGTAACTATGAAATTTTTGAGATTGAATTTTTTGTTGTTATTTTATTAATGTAATTATTATTTCGTGGTGCACTTATACATATATGATGTTTTATTGTTTCGTACTGGATTGACGTATTGTTTCTTTAATTTGTTTAGTTTGATTTTTGATCTTTGTGTTATTCAAAAAATGCATACATATGTATATCAGTTTTCCACAGTAAGAAGGAGTGATAGTTATCAAATACATATATAAAAGCAACATGAGTCGGAATATTTTGTTTTGTTCTAGTTTATTGTTAACAAATGTTTTAGGGTTTAGCTAAGGTTTTTCTACTTACATACGATGTTTCGAAAATAATAACCCTTCGGCTTTTATCTTTGAAATGTTCAAGCAAATTGAACACAATATTTTAAAATCATTATCTGTTTGAATAAAAGCGATCCCATTTCTAAAAAATATGGATACACCAATTTTACAAGATCATCCTTTTTTATTTTATATAAAATATATTTTAAGCGAACTAGTTACCTTTTCAAAGCACAAGGCGAAAGAATTTTAATTGTTTTGTTGATATACGAATACATACGTATGTTTGTTATTTAGTACAAATAATTTAAGAAATACGTTACATTTGAAATTTAACTATTTTGAATGTAACGTACTTTTATAGGGCTCACCACGAAAAGAAGAAAATTGTTGGTAGTGGTTTATTGGACACAGCGTCCCCTTCACAATTCGTCGATTTTTGACACTATTTTCTGCAAAATGGCTGCGCCCATGTGACAGTTCTATGGCCGTTGGTGAACAAAGATGTATTAGTGAGTTTACATGCAAATTTCGCATACATTCTTGCTCACCAACGGCCATAGCTTGTGGGTGCGATAGAGAGACCCCCTTGGAGTGGTCTGTCTGTATAGTCTGTGATGAGATGTCTAGGCGAGATACACACATAAGGCCGAAGCAAAAGAGTTCCAAATAATTTCCACAAGATTAACAACAAACCACAGCGGCCATTCAATTCAGTAATTCTATTGAAATAAACGATTCTGCCAATAGCCATAGCCATAGTCCGTCGTCGTTGTCGTCATCGCCAACAGTGCTGCAGAGAGGCTGTATTTGTAAATTATTTTATTTATTTTGTGTATGAAAATCGGTTAAACGAGTTGGGAGAAAAGAATCTCAATTAAGGAATTCAAAGACGTTTTTTTTAGTGAGGCCGGTCCGGCTTAATGGGGGGAGATAAGCAAATCGTTAGTATTTTGTATTGATGCCGGTATTAATAAAGATAAAGGTACATATGTACATGCGCTGGATTACGGGGCAATGGGTTCGAGGTCCACGGTCCCATCTAATCTCCATTATCCATTTGAGTATCCAATTGAAACTCCGGTAGGAATATTTTTTTTTGTAAAATTGGCTAAACTTCATTTTACAATGACTGATTCGCTCGACTTGATTGAGGAAACGTTCCTAAATCAGTAGAAGAAGTTTGCTATGAATGGAGGGTTAAATGGAGCAAAAAGATTGCATCGAGAGCGCACTGATCACCTAGTTGCGTATGAGAGCTGTGTGGTTGTTAGAAAATGAATTCGTTTATACCAGGAACTGAAGGACATTCTATCTGTCAACGGTGGTACTATGGAAATCGTACCTTGAACCTGCTGCTTCACTTATTTCACCTAATGACTTAAGACGCGATTTAGCCGCCCCTCGTATGCCGCCCTCATGGCTTTGAAAACGAAATTTACCAGCATATTTCATTACACACTCTGCAATCGATTCTCAGGAGCAGAACTGTGGTTTCTTTACAATGCTGTTCTGTTATGCTGTTCCAAAAGAAAAGATTAAACAGATTTTCCCGAAAATACAACTTTTCCAAATCTGTTTACCATTTTTGTAAATTCAAAATAAACGGCCACCTTCTCTCATCCACCGCTGAATGCATTCAGTTCGCAGACTTTTACTTTTATTTCCGAACTCACTTTTATTTTGACATATTTGACATTTCTACTTTGTGTCTCACGTGTACGCCAAACTGGTCAAGAAGCGCGGATTTACTTCGTTTATTTTGCAAATTTCTGAATAACAAAATTCTTTACGTGATTATTTAATATAAACAAGATTCGCAGAGTGCCAGCAACAGTCTAAAATGAAACTCAGCACGTATAACTTCCTGACATCAAAGGCAATTCGTGGTGTTAAAGTGGGTTATCCACTGAAACTCACGGTATGTACTTTTATTGATGTTTTTTTTTTGTTGGTTTTGCTTAATAATTTGAATATATTTCGTGCATGTTAAATAGATACAAAAGAAAGAAAGCATTGAGACGGAATTCAATGCCACTTTCCTGGAGCGTCTTCTCCCAAAACTAGATTGGCAAGCTATTACCGTGGCCGCTGGAGCTGTAAGTTTAATTTTTTGTTTTTCAATCACGAATAACTCATTTATGTGTATGAATTTGTTATAGGCAGAGGTTGACTATGATATTCCAAAAGAAATGCCAGATGATGCCGCTAGTAACCAGGAGTTGCTGAAGAAACTACACAATTTACTCTTCGAAATCGATGTGCTGGAGGGACAACTCGAATGCCCAGAAACAGGACGAGTTTTTCCCATCACTGATGGTATACCGAATATGTTACTGAATGAGGACGAGGTCTAGTTTAGGTTTCTTTCTATACTTAGTGGAATGTGTATGTTATTTGGGTGCGCTATTGCCAGTGTACAATCGGTGAGTCACAGGGCTTCTTTCTTTAGGTGATGAATTCATCTATAGAATATTTTTATTACTGGTTTTGCATTTTAATTTGCTTGTATCCTCCTACTTAATGATACTTACTTGCTGATAAGTTACCTTGACTGTTCTATTTACATTTTAAGTGACTTTCAATTAAAATACGTAGTTTTAAGTGTACATACTATTAAAAGATGTAAAACTCACATTTGCATTTTATTTTTAGAACAAGAAAAGTAATTAATTATAAAGTCAGTTGTCATCAAAGGTTAAATGCTGTAAATAACATGTGCCCGCACTCATATGAGTCTCTGCATCACGTATGAAGCTTAGAAAACAAGTTCTAAGAATTATAATCAATGTTTCAGTAATTATCTGCGCAACAGTGTGGAATGTTTGGCAGAATCTCAGGCGCATTAAACAGTGCCATGTGGTGCTTCCAGAGGTTCATTGATGGCCTTAAATTACTGGAGATGGTCTTTCTGTAAAAATTTTACTCGTTTTGAGCAAAAGAAATTGTGAAAGCGATATTAGCATGCCTGTTAGGATGATGTGGAGGTAGTGTCGTATTTCTTAGGGATGATTTCGCTCGCCGGCCTTTGTAGGATCTATAGAATCTTGATCTACATGAAAACAACTTGTCTCCTCTGTTGGGCATATGCTCAATTGCAATAAGCGTGCAATGTTTTCAGAATCCTTGCGTTCTGAAGTAGCTGCATAAATTTACTCGCAGCCGGTGAATTTGGCAGTCGTTTTAGTTTTTAGTTTTAGTCGATCTGCAGGACTAAAAACAAAGTTGGCCGTCCCTTAAGTCCGTTTGTGCTTAGGATACGCAGAAACAGAATATCTTGAATTTTTGTGCTAAGAGACGGGATTTCCACGATGAGCGTATCTGGTTCAGTGGCGTATACGTAACCCACTTATTCATGTATTTTTTTGCTGAAAAATTTTCTGTTTCCAATTCTCCCAGCAAGAGGTTTTCGAGTCCGTCCGTTCTTAGGATACGCAGAAACAATGTCCTGCTGGAATTGAGGTACGAGGTGGTATTTTCACTACGTGCGTAGCTGATTCGTTGGCGTATACGTAACCCATTTATTCACACATTTTTGGACTCAAAAATTTTCTGTTTTTGACTCGCAGCAAGGCGTCTTTCAAGTCCGTTTGTGCCTACGATACACAGAAACAGAATATCCTGCTGGAATCAGGCCCAGGAATATGTCTCGAAAGCTTTCGCAAGACGCTCATCTTTGTTGCAGAGGACCCATTTAGACAATGCCACAACTCACTCTTACTCCCTATTCTGCGGTAGAAGCTGGGAAACAGAACGTTGCCTTGGTTTTGTGCAGTGAAGTCATAGTCATAGGCTTCCCTTTAGACGTTTCGCTTTTGGAGGACGAGTTTAGACATCAAAGACTAACGTGTCTGTCTATGTATGCAGTTTATTCGAGTTAAATAATTAATACAAGTACAATGTATGTCGTAAACATGCTTTATATAAGGTAGGTGTATACTTATAAATATAAACAAGTCATGAAATATCTGTGTGATGAGTAACATAAATTCACAAACTTGTACAAAATGGAAATAGACCCTTCTTAACATTTCATGTCAAAAGTGCGTACAAAATAAATTGTGTATAAGGTTGTTTCAATATCGTAATACTGAGTAAAAATTATTGCACAGAAAACACAATTAGTTCTCCACACGTACACTACAAAATATTAATCAACAATACGTCTCATTAAATTAACGTACATATATTCGAGCACAAAACACAATGTTTTTCTGTGGATGGAATGTATAAATTTTTTGTTTTAAACGGACCGATACGTTTCATCTAAAAAAATAGGTTTGGCACACTTTTTTTTTCTTTTTTGTAAAATCCAAGCAAAATTACACGCCAATTAGAGAGAAGAATTTTTTAACTTAAATACTTAATTGAAGTTTAGTCACTAATGTACGATGAACTAAGCACGAGTAAGTGTTTAGAGAGCAAGTAACTTAATTGCATTTTATGTTAGTATTTGTTGTTGTGGTTAATTGAGAGTAAATGCTTCCTTTGGCTAGTCCAGCTTTGGGTCCTTTGCACAGTTCGGGATTACGACCATTTGCTGTGTATTGGCGTTCGGCTATAATGCTGGCATCGGGCCCAATAGCCATATTTTTTCGTCCCAATGAAATGTCCGGATTGGCACCGTTCCAGGTAACGTAGTCAGCTCTGAAAGTAAAGCGTGATATTGAGATAATTTGTGATAAGTTGGAGGTATGGTCATACAGTAGTAGATTATCGTCAGGTCCCTTAGCGTATTCAGTATTGTGACCCATTGTGGCTATATGTCCTAGAATTGACTGGAATTCTGGCTTTTGCAGAATGTCAGGTTCTTCATCGGTCGATTCTCTAGGTGAGCTCCTAAGGTAAAAATGAATTGTTAGTTATGGGGAAGAGCAAAACAAACAACCGAATGTATTTCTGTTTTAGACACACGGATTAGAGTTAGTTTGATGCGAAAATTTATAGGTTTTTAGTGAGTTAGTCCTGTACCGTGGGTTTAAAATGAAATGCTTATGATTGACTTTATGTCGCATATGTACCACAAATGTGCTGATATCCAGGATATTTTGAAATTGACGATTAATCTGACTCCGGTTCATTCATGTACTGGGAATGGATGCTTCATTATTAAGTGCAGTGGTAAGAACTGAGTCTCATTAGACGAATCGCAAGGCAACTAAGTCAAACCTTCAGCGGTTCTTGAACAGAAAATGGGACTTCCGTAAGGATTATCCCAACATTTAGTTACAGCAAGTGGTGAAAAGAAATACACATTACTGGTCACCACTGAATGAAAGTCATAAAGAGTAGCCAAGGAATCGGAGTCAGATAAGAAGTTTGGAAAAATGAAGAGTACAGCACATTCGTGACAGCGTTCTGTGCCAGATTGCTGCAATATCCCTTAGCGTATGACAAGTACACACGAATTGCTGTAAAATAGCATGAGTGGGGCAATACAACGCCCTCAACATTTTTGGATCAGATGAACGGCGTATGGAATGGAGAAAGCCTAACACGGAAATGAATATTAAGAACCTCCAAGCATGGAGGTGGGAATGTGATGGTCTGCGGATGAATGGCTTCTTATCCGTCTTAATGAAGGAGTAGTCATAGATTGGCCCAGAAACCACCCATCAAGCTGGTTAATTCAATGAAAAACCGCCTTAAGGAAGTTATAAACAATAAGGGCCGACCAACCAATTTTGTTTTCGCGAATATGTCGAATATGTGGAGACTTTTTTGTTCTTCATTTGTATCTAGTTGACCTCAGTTACTTTTATTTCAATAAGTTCCAACAAGAAATTCTTAATTTTCTTCATTAACTTGTTCTTCATGCGTGTTTCTTTGATTTTGAATAACTTGTTCTCCTTTTACAGCAGTTTTTTTTAATGAAATGTTAGTACTAAAACTCTACATCTGTACGGAGACCATCCTATCATTGCTCGTACAGTTGTACAGGGTATATGTAGGTCCCTATAAATTTTTTCATCAATCAAAAAATGTCTAGCAATCTACAACTACGCATGCATTAGCAAAGCCCAAAACTTCCAATTTATTCATGGAACAATGATAGAATGTAAATAATGAAAAATATGGAGAAAACCAAAACCGAAAAGAATGAAGAGTTCAATAAAGAAACCACAAGTACACGCCACACCCAAAAGAAAAATTAAAAAAGTCACACAAATTATATGGAAAAGTAGAAAAGAAAACAAAAAAAAATTGTATAAGAGTATACAAGAACTAAATAAATGTTTACAAAAAAGACGTTAAAACACAGCAAAACCGTTATGTCATACTTCAAGGACTCAGATTTATCTCTACAATGAGACACTTTATCAGATTTGTTATGCCATTTCAATACAGTGACATCTGTTGACGCATACGCTTGTGAATTTGATAATAATGATGATGATGATGATGATGATGGTTGTGGCGGTGGTGATAATTGTGATGAGGATTTAGGGTTTAATGATGATGATAAATTGTTATGTGATGCAGTAGATGAATATGTTTCAGAAGAAATAATCTTTTCGTTGTACTTCTTGACCCGGTATGAATTTTTATGATGCTCCTTGGTAACACAATCAAGACTAGAATCCATTTTAGAGCTAACACCATTCGTTAGATGGGTGTTGGTGGAAATGGCAGTGGGAACAGGAGTGGATTCTGCACTACATAATTTGGGATTTTCAATTGAAGTTGATTGAGTGGAGGATGTTGTAATTGCTGTTGGTTCTTGTAAGCTGTTTGTGGAAAGGAAAAAACAAATATATAAAAAATAGAATTGTTTCATAAGAAATTGTTCCAATTTAAAAATAAAAACAAAACAGAATGAAACATAGATATGTGTGTGTTCATTTTTTTCTTTTTTTTTTTTAAATTCTTTTAAGAGTTGTAGATAGGTTTTTGTTTATTACAAGAATGTACATACATACATAGTAAGATCGGAAGCTAGCAAGTTTTGATTGGAGGTGAAAATGGAGAATATTAATCGCCTTTGGCTTGTAAGGCACATCAACATCAATGGGACATTCCGCATGGAAAGTACGTAATTTAAAACAAGAAGCCAGGGGTCTCATCACGTATTGTGTTGGCCGAGCAACTTACACTATCGCTGGAACTAAGTACAGCCGAAAGCATTCATTGTAATCATTTAGACGACGATCATCTCACGGCAAGTTACGTGATGAGGGCCCAGTCGGCTAATGGAAGATCCACATCTCAAGGAGCAGAGTACACACCTCCTTACTTTGCCTTACTTTAAACATAGAATTTCCACTTTTTTATGGTATGTGCCACCAAAGCTCAAATCAGTATTTTAATGGAAGACTTTAGAACCAAGTTAAGCGTGAAAATGCAAACCACATATGAGTGGCTACGACCGACATCTTCAGATATCGTAATGGTTCTGTTGTGAAACACAACGTTTTCAGTCCCCATAAACCAATTATTACCTGCTGACTTCCGAAATCAATTTAAAAAACTCATCTTTATGTACATTTTACATTTTGAAAAGGAAGGTTCAAAGCATACAAAGAAGAAGAAAGGTTATACAGAATTTAATTTAAATTTTTTGCATAAACAATTCATCAAAGAAGAAAAAACTTATGAAATGTGATGAAGTTATAACAATTTCGTGGAACAACAGCTGTATACGTACAAAAACAAAATATGTATAGTATTTGGTAAACTTTTACATCAAAACATAGTATTTCAGCCTTTAACTTACTTATTACTTCCATCTTGTACACCATCAGTGCAAGTATCTTCGGCCAATGCCGATTGTAATGCATCAGCGTCTTTTTTGGCGCGTGATTCGTCTTCTTCCTGAACGATTTGTAAGATTTGCGTAGCTCTATCCTCTGAATAGTTGACACTGTCCAAGGCCATGAGAATGATTCGTTCCGCAATGTCACGGAATTTGTCTTGCAGGCGTGCTTTCACTAAGTAATCGAATTAAATTTTGTTATTTATCGGGTTAAGAGGTGAAAAATATGTGTAAAACTCACTTTGGTCCTTTTCCTCGGCTGTGTACACCTTGGGGCGTAGTGGTATTATCTTAATACCTTCCTCGCCCATATTGGTAGGCTGACCATCGCCACGGTTGGTTAATTTTGGTGGCGGTGCAACGTCACGCTTTACATAGCCCATGGCAATAAGTTTCTCTGAAGCTTTTTGAACATTATTATCCGAATTGGCAAGAATGTCAAGAAGTAAGGTCTCATCGGCCTTGGGGAAGATGTTCTTCATGTATCTGCGGGGAAATTATTGGTTTATTTGATTGGTGTTGATGTTTTGTTTGCGTTTTAGTTTAAGAATAATCCATGCGTGTGTATTTAAAAAACAACATAGAAAACAAAGCATATACAAATGTATACAAAAATTTTTTATAAAAGCCAGATATCAGCGGTGTCTTCGCCACACAGAGATATAAGGCCGAAGGAAACAAGGAACAAAAACGTGATAAGAAGGAACATTTAGAACAAAACGAAATTTTAACTGACAATCCATAAAAAAAACTTGGAAACAGAAACGAAAAACAGAAACAAAAATATTTAAATGTTGGAAGTCATTGTGTCCAAAAGAGTGCTTCACCTTTACCGTGAGATATTTAGCTCAAAATTGAAGAGCATCCATATCAATACGTATGTACATACAGAAATCATAAAAGAAAATATAGAATACCAAGAACGATGGAGAATCAGCAGCTAAGAGATGGTAGAAATGTTTGGCGCCGTTTAATCTGACGAGAAGATGAATGAGTCTGCGGCAGATACTTTCTGAACGAGGATTCTTCTGGGGTGCTTGGCCTGCAGTTTAGATTATCAGAACTCAGGCTATGTTTACCGACCGATTACAGAAGTTCATATGGAATAAAACACGAATAAAACTAAGCGAAACCCTTCTGTTTGCAACACTCAATCGCTGCAAATCGGGCGAAAAGGACTCGCGTCTCGTGACGCGAATTGACGGTGACCACAGGCTTATTTGTTTGTACTAATAGTTTTCCATTGGGTTGTGGATGGTACGATAAATGCTGTATCAGTCCTGTGAATCAGGTGTTAATCTGTTTCTGTCGGTTAGAGGAACATCACTGTGCGGACAATATTCGTAACTGAAGGGAAGTAAACTAGGTTTCGGTGGATTTGTGGCGATTGGAACTCTGGGAACAAATAACAACCATGCGTCCTTGTTGAGTTCCATCAAACAGGTTGGAGCTACCGAAAGATTTGGAGGCTTCTAAGAGCATCTAAGACATTTCGAGGAAAAACTGTTTCATTCGGAGAACTTATGTATACCTAACGAGGATTTACCTTGAGCAGAAGCAAGGAGTGCGTATATTCCGAGGTGCCATGGAGTCGGTATTCTACTTTTGATGCAGATTCTGAGGATATTCATTTTTTTCCCCCAAAATGTGGGTGGCTACCGTTGCAGCAAAGAAAGCTTTTGACCAATTCTGAGTGTTAGAATCTCTAAACTAGCATGCCTCCGTCCTTTATGTCTTGCAGTTGATGGAACAACTAGACGACGCGGTATCCAAAGTATCACGTATACTCCAAACCCGCAGAGATGATGACTATTGAACAGAATATGAAAAAATGGTTGGACCTATCGGACAACGAATGATTTAGAAAAGTAAATCCTAAGAAGAATGCTCGAAGCAAACTTGTAGACGCAAAGATCTTCATTTTAAAAAAAATTAAAAAAAAAAAACAAATAAACACAATAAAACCGAAATAAGCACACTAAATGAAAAAAAAAAGCTAATATCTTAAGGACCTCAGCTTCATCTTGGGCGATGAATGTGGTTTCGGTGAATTCCGAATCTCTCCGATTTTGGGTGATCCATGTCCAAATCCAAGACTGCTTTGCATACTCAGGACACTACCGAATCGTCCGCCCGGTATTGGACTCGCTGTACGTGATAAACGGGTTTGTCCCGCTCCAATATCAGGACGACGAGCCGGTGGTGTCATCTGAAACGCAGAGTTACTGTGGAACAGATGACGTTGTGATGGTGGTGTTACAAATGGTCCGGGCATTGTCACTGGATGCTTTTCAACCTGTAGAGCGCTTATAACGACCGCTTCGCGGTTATAATATCTATTTTCATGTTGTAGTTGCGTGTATTATTTGTATGTTTTTATTGTTGTTGTTGAATTGAGTGCATAGTTTTGTTTTTTGTTTTTGTGTAAGTGTTTAGTTTCGTAGGTTTAAATAGGACAAACACACAGAACAATTGGTTAATTGTATAGTTGTTAGTCAAAAAGCGTGAGGAAGCGATAAAAGGCAAAAAAGTTTATTCAGTTAATTTTTGTTTTCCATTAAATTGATTGCTAAAAGCACGTGAATACGGTATGTGTGCAGAGAGGAGATGGGATAACTTACTTTTTCAACAGCAAACGGATGTGATTTTCGCCAGCGGTGGGGAACATATTTTGTATTTTGGCCACTACTGCGTCGGTATCGATTTGACTCGAGAATGAGGTCTCTTGTATGGTTGAGCGACGTGACATGTTTCCTGTACGTGGTGTCTGAGGGGCGGACGATTTCAAATGGGACACTGGAGACATTTCCTACAAATGGGAATCAAAATAATCAAAATGCCCAAGATCTCCATGGATAGGTGGTATGGACGACACTAAATTTTGGATACATACCATTTGCACTTGACTCTTAGTCGATAGAAGAGGACTGGCAGAGATGTTGTGCAAACTTGGGTTGGGTCCTTGGAAAGCCCGTATGGCGGGGAAATTATTTGTCGGATACACATGGTAGGGTGATCCATGCAGTGGCTGAGTTATTTACATCAAAGGAAGAAATAGATTCGTACATATATACAGAAGGCGGAAAGGTAAAGTACATTCAAACATTCATAATGTGGATTGGAAGGTGAATTGGCAAACAAAAACTTACCTGCATTGGAATGGATTCTGTGGAGCATTTCTCATTCTGCAACTGTATGTAGCGAATTCGGGGATCCTCGAGCTGCATCGCTTTGGTAAAGTAGTTTATGTAGTAACTGTAACGAGAAACAAGTGCTTGCTATGTAGTACGTAGGAATGGATAGTTTTTTTTGTTCTAAATTAGGTTCTACAACGATGTTTAATTGACTGTGATGAGTGGTTCAGTGAACATTGTATATAATTGACCAGGGATGAGCACAAGTGGAAAAGTGAAAGGTGACTCGTAACGATGTTTTATTGAGTGCAGAGGTATCTGCGACTATAACACAGAAACAGGAACGGAGCGATGTTCATCGACTTTGAAAGGGCGTTCGACAGTAAACACTAGGAATTCGCCTAGCTTGGGCGACAGATTTATTGAAGATAGTGTTACAGTTTTCAGTCGTCAGTATTGGTGTTTCTTATTGATTAGCAATGTACTTCCTGATTTAATGGACTCCACAGCCTACAGTTCGTGTTTGTATTGCTTTTTCCCCCAATCTCATTCTATAAATAATTAAATATCACTTAAAGAGGGAGAAAAACAACAAAAAAAAAACACAATTTGCCGTTGACATCCCCTAATGAGATGCCTCCATCCCGTTTAATAGAATCTTCTGAACATTTTAAGTGAAAGCTTCCATTAAAGCATTGCTGTAAAAGTGAATACGCCAATCAAGACAACATTGTGGATGGCTCCTCACTTCCCTACCTGTATGGCTGTGTCTGCTCCCTTCCCCCGCCACCCAACCCAGGAGAATTGCTTTTATGAATACATTACCAGCTTCATCGTTTGCTTATGTTTGTAGGTAGAGCGCGCTGATGAAAAGGAAAAATCAAACAAAAACAAACCAAAGGAAGAGAGAGCATACCCGTTCAAGGACACAGTTGATTGAAGTAAGGACTTTCAAGCCACCAAACACAGCGTTAACCAAAACATAACACACATGTGTCAATGAGATGAAGTGCTCTTCGCATAAACTGTGGCGGACGCTCACTCTCTCTCTCGTGTTTTTGTTAATAAGCCACAATAAGTGGTGTTCTGGGTGGTTTCGTTGACGAGAAGAATGACAACGTTTGCCCGCACTCCCCTCCTTCGAGACATCTACACCTTCATCCGCTACAAAAAAAAAAGGATATGTACTGCGCACTAGTGTGGTGGAAGACGAACCAGGATACAACAACAAATTTACCATAGGGGAGCGTTCTTTTCCCATCTCTTTGTTGTCATTTATAAAACGAGTTGTCTTACATGTCCTTATTTTGTGTGAAACACTTGAATTGAGGTCCTTGAGGGAAGTCATGTGAGAAAAAATAAAACCACTCACTCACTCAACGGCCTATATCGTTATCCAACAAACGAAACGTTGTAATTATTCCTTTTTTTTGCCTGATGTATGCCTCAAGTGGATCCCCAAGAGGATGCAATACCCTGCCGTCGACCTAAATTTCAAGTACGCACTACGAGCAACGTTTCTTTTTGAGTCAACGAATTTCATTAGCATACTTCCAGGAGAAATAATTACAAAATCCTCACCCGAACCCCAATTAGCCAAGTCAATGGCATAGTTTTCGGGATATTCGGGTGGGAAAAGCTGGCTGAGTAACCTTCGCCATTTTGAATACACAAATGTCGACGCAGAATAGCGTTGGAATTCAGTTTAATTTGTTTCCGCCGATTGGCGGATAGAAATTTGTGCAAACTTACCAATTTCCAGTTGCCTGGTCGAATTTGCAATCCCATCCTGGTGGTAGTTTGGTGTATTGGGCACTGGGCTCTGCCATTTTTGGATAATTTTCACTTAAATTTCAGCAGTATATGTCGTCGCAGTGTATCCTTGCCTGTTTGTTGGGGTCGACTAATGGGGTAAATTGCGTCGTGCTGTGCTAGGATAGGAGAATAAACTGAACTTTCTCGCAGAGTCCCGGTGATACGCACTCGTAGAAATGAAATTCAGAAAATAGACAACATTTGGGGGATGGAGTTGCATTTTTTGACAGCAGTAGTTACGTCATTATTTCGAAGATGGTAGTTCGAAAGAGAGTTAAGACACACTCCGGTTACAGTGGGAGTCGAAAGCACCGTGGGTTTATAGAAAGTAAATGTGAGGGGCTTACTAGTGCATGGTAACTTGGATTGGATTGGTAGGTGATATGCATACGCCTATTTAAGCACTAATTGAACGTTGAAATCATCGAAAGCCAAGGTTCCAGATGGAGTAGTCTCTTCGCCACAAAGCCACAGTTTCCATCACAATCAACTCAAAACTGGTCAGAAGGTGTACAGAGGTGTACTCAATTCCCTTAGCTCAAGTCACAACATCACTCTATGCTGGATTCCGAGACGTATGGCATTCCTACGAAAGGAAAGCAAGCAAGATTAGGCTCGAAATCTATCTATCCGAACGGCCCTTAGTCTTCTCTTTGGTCTTACGCAACGTGGCTAATGCTAGGTGGAGAGCAAGTGTTTAGAGACTGCTTTTAGACCCAATACGACGATGAAAAAAAACAGAGAACTCCTCTCATAGAGCACAGCTGACCCTCCTCATTGGTGTCATCACAGAGGCTTTAGAGGCTGCTGCGACACAGAGGTAGAGGAACGCACAATGTACTTCCGTTGAGAATGCCCAAGCCTCAGGAGAACCAGATACCTAACCCTCGGGAAAGTATGTTTCAATGACTTCAACTAAGTAACAGGGCCGCCATTGGGTTGTGTGCTGTGAGGACACCGATGAGAAGGGATAGCTGGGTTCTATTGAGAGACAGAAGCTCTCTGGTCCTTTTCTCGTTGTATGGGGCCCAAAGAAGCCTCGAAACACAACGGAAGTCTGCAGGGAGAATGACTTGACCTATATCTAGTATAAAAGTATAATTCTGGGTCCAAATGGAAACACGTTCTGGGAGACAAAAGCAAAGTTTTCAAAACTGCATCTCTGCAATGAACCACCTTGCACTACCATCTTCGAATCAGTGAATCCTCAAACCAACAACTGTCGCCAACATTGCCACGCCAAATGAATTCTCTGACACTTCTTGCAAATTTTGACGTTTCTCTGGAATTTTTCTCCTCAGAACAAAATTTTTTCTTCATCCGAAGTTCACAGCATCACAGCAACTGCGTTAAATTTCTTTAATTCTTCTAACTACCCGATGTGCCTTCACTAGTAAACGCGTAGCAGTGTCCAAAGTGCCTTCGAATTTACACGATTTTATAGTTTTTGTTGCAAAAAGAAACGCGCTAACATATCAAAACAATGGAAGATATATTCCACTGGTGTCGCGAACAAAATTCCATCCAAGTGCGACTGTGGCTGGATGACACAGAGCACGACATGAATCAAGGGTAATTGGGTGGTGAATTCCCAGAAAAATTTTGCATAACAATCCCATCTGTCGTCCCGTCCCTTATTGAAAGTAAAAAAAAGAAAAGAAAAGAAAAATTCTGGGCTACTCCACCCCTACTTTAGGAGGAAGAGTTCCGTCATCGTTTATTTGAGAATGAATGGGGGTATTGTCAGTGTGCGTGTGTTGGTGTGCGAAAGAGAGCAACCGTGTGTGGGATGTAGTATTTTTGTTTACCTTGTTCAGGTTTCCCTCCACTTTCGGGGCGAATGGTGTAAACAAACGTTTTTTTTCTGTTTCCAGCGATGACCACGGATTCAGCCCATTGCACTGGTGTGCCAAGGAGGGCCATGTGAAGCTGGTGGAGATGCTACTACAGCGTGGAGCTCGAGTGAATGCCACCAATATGGGCGATGACATCCCACTGCATTTGGCGGCAGCTCATGGTCACCGCGATATTGTTGGACTGGTGAGTGCAAGTCAGTTCGTTGAGTTACACATTTGTGACGGTTTGTGTGATTTTAGCTTCTACGTGAACGTTCCGATGTGAACGCAACGAACGAGCATGGAAATGCGCCTCTGCACTATGCCTGCTTCTGGGGCTACGATATGATTTGTGAAGATCTGGTCAATCATGGTGCATTGGTTTCGATTGCGAACAAGGATGGTGACACCCCACTGGATAAAGCGAAATTGAATCTCTCGAAACGACTCCAGGAGCTTGCCGAAAAGAATGGACAGGAATTAAAAAAAATCAGTTTCAAGGATCAGTCGTGGTTGGGTCTGAAGACACGCTCCCGTGATGCCACTTTGTCACGTTTTAAGGGAATCAACATTGGTGATTTGGATTTGCACAGCAAATTGGCCATCACAGCGTCGGGTGATACGTGGAGAGGCAGATGGCAGAAGAATGATGTCATAGCTAAGGTGAGTCTGGGTTCGAAACTCGTGGGATATTTCAAAACATCCGTTTTCTTGCAGTTTCTGACGCTCCGCCAGTTCACGCAACGTATTTCACGTGACTTCAACGAGGAGTTTCCAAAACTGCGCATCTTTTCCCATCCGAATATCTTGCCGATTATTGGAGCCACGAACTCGCCACCGAATTTGATTGTTATTAGTCAGGTGAGTTAGTCGGTGTGTTAGCGTGGATATGAGAGACTATATTGTTGTCGAATTCATTGCAGTACATGCCTCGGGGTTCGTTGTATCAGTTATTGCATGGTGCAGCTGGTGTAGTGGTTGATACATCACAGGCTGTTCGTTTCGCTTTGGACATTGCTCGAGGAATGGCGTTCCTGCACTCATTGGAACGCATTATACCAACATATCATCTCAACAGTTATCACGTAATGGTAAGTCAGGGAGAGGATTGGGTTTCGTTTTTAGAGAATGCAAGGGCGTTCATTGGAACAATGTGTCGAACCCCCAGAGGTGGTTTTCGACTAATACATGGAGATGGATCGTAAAGCGGACAGAATTTGACCAGCTACGCCTGGAAATTGTTAAATCGATGTTGAGTCTCTCTGATGAGGATCAACTAAGGAGATGTACGGGATCCCTGTTCGCTGCTTAGATCAGCATAATGGACTCAAGGGTGGCTCAGAATTGAAACTTAACGTCCACCGCACTTCAGAACTCGCATCACTGTTCCTCGTCAGAGAAAAATAATGAAGTCATTCCCGGAATCAGAACATTCAAGCTAAAAAGGCGGCAGGACTTTGTGTCCTATTTGTAGAGTTCTACAAGACTGTGCAAGCTTACTGCTTGATTTAGTAAAGAATGCTTTAAACAGCCAAACTTTCACTCCAGAAAGTTGAGGAGAAATGCGTGGAAGCTCCAAGAAAAACACAATTTCACACAGTGCTGGGAATGCAATGGAGCCATCATCCTGGCTATCCTGACGATAATACCGATCCTGTGGACAATACGCTTTCCACAAAAAATATCCACAAACTCATCTCTGTTTGAATCCTGTCACTAAACACCTTTCTTTCACTTTCAGATCGATGAGGATTTAACTGCTCGCATCAATATGGGCGACGCAAAGTTCTCCTTCCAGGAGAAGGGTCGCTTCTATCAGCCGGCCTGGATGTCGCCAGAGGCCCTACAACGCAAGCCAACCGATCGCAACTGGGAGGCGTGCGATATGTGGAGCTTCGCGATTTGCGTTTGGGAGCTAGCCACACGCGAGATACCATTCGCTGACTTATCACCCATGGAGTGTGGAATGAAAATCGCCCTCGAAGGGCTGCGCGTTAAGATTCCGCCAGGAACATCATCGCATCTATCGAAATTGATTACCATTTGCATGAACGAAGACCCCGGCCGAAGGCCCAAGTTCGATATGATTGTTCCAATCCTGGACAAGATGAAGCGCTAAACTACTTACTCTGTTCTTTCCGTGTTCAAGTCTTTCAGTGTTTTTTTTTTCTCTTAACTTATTAACGACGAATTTTGCATGTTATACTCACTCAAACACACGTTGACTTCCGTTTTAACGAAAACAAAGTGCCTAACACTTTTATTTACCATATGGTGGGTGTGTTCGTCCACCAGATTTCTCTCTTTGTCTCTCCGAACAATGACTAATGATGATTCACCTCTGCAGGGTCATTCGAATGTGCCTAAACCTAGCTAGTAAGTGTAATTCTTAGATGCGTTCTCAGTTCTCTTTGTTTTTATTTTGTTTAGTTAAAGTTACAGGAAAATAGAGTTGTTCTCTACTTTTATTCGCACAAAACGAAAGCCAATTACGTTAAATTTTTATTTTTATTTTCTTTTTGTTTGTTATTACATTGTTGTTTAAATTTTTACAATATTTCCGGACTATTCGTATCCGATCTGTTTCTCAGTTCATAGGGAGTTGTTTTACCAACCACACAAGGTGCTCATATAGTTATATATATATATTTTTTTTTGTATTAAATGCTTTGGAATTTAAAAATCTAATAAACGTATTTATATTTGTATACATAATGGACATATACCGTTATATTTTAACCAAAAACAAATCATTTTAAAAGCAAGTAATAAATATTTATATGTTTTTAAACTAAAGCCGAAACGTGTGTAGTTTATTGATTGCATTGAGTGGTAGACGAAGAATTTAGATGGAGGTGAAGCCCTAGCTGGTACTGGACGGGGCACTGGAACAGTCTGATGTAGTAGAAGACATGGGGTGTACCTGGGTCGACCATGGAAAAAGTCCCTTGAAATGCAATTTCGTCACCTATCTCCTCTCACTCAGCGTTTTGGGTCAAATGGACGAAATTGCACAAAAAACTTAACCAAAAAACGTAAAGAGGATGACTTAGACTTCGGTGTACTCAGTTGCTTGGTTTTTTGGATTTTGGAAGAAATGGGGTGTACCTAGGTCGACCATGGAAAAAGTCCCTTGAAATGCAATTTCGTCACCTATCTCCTCTTCCTCAGCGTTTTGGGTCAAATGGACGAAATTGAACAAAAAACTTAACCAAAAAACGTAAAGAGGATGACTTAGACTTTGGTGTACTCAGTTGCTTGGTTTTTAGGATTTTGGAAGAAATGGGGTGTAATGGGTCGACCATGGAAAAAGTCCCTTGAAATGCAATTTCGTCACATATCTCCTCTCACCCAGCGTTTTGGGTCAAATGTACGAAATTGCACAAAAAACTTAACCAAAAAACGTAAAGAGGATGACTTAGACTTTGGTGTACTCAGTTGCTTGGTTTTTAGGATTTTGGAAGAAATGGGGTGTAATGGGTCGACCATGGAAAAAGTCCCTTGAAATGGAATTTCGTAACATATCTCCTCTCACCCAGCGTTTTGGGTCAAATGGACGAAATTGCACAAAAAACTTAACCAAAAAACGTAAAGAGGATGACTTAGACTTTGGTGTACTCAGTTGCTTGGTTTTTAGGATTTTGGAAGAAATGGGGTGTAATGGGTCGACCATGGAAAAAGTCCCTTGAAATGGAATTTCGTAACATATCTCTTCTCACTCAGCGTTTTGGGTCAAATGGACGAAATTGCACGAAAAACTTAACCAAAAAACGTAAAGAGGATGACTTAGACTTTGGTGTACTCAGTTGCTTGGTTTTTAGGATTTTGGAAGAAATGGGGTGTAATGGGTCGACCATGGAAAAAGTCCCTTGAAATGCAATTTCGTCACATATCTCCTCTCACCCAGCGTTTTGGGTCAAATGTACGAAATTGCACAAAAAACTTAACCAAAAAACGTAAAGAGGATGACTTAGACTTTGGTGTACTCAGTTGCTTGGTTTTTAGGATTTTGGAAGAAATGGGGTGTACCTGGGTCTAGCATGGAAAAAGTCCCTTGAAATGCAATTTCGTCCCCTATCTCCTCTCCCTCAGCGAATTGGGTCAAATGGACGAAATTGAACAAAAAAACGTAAAGAGGATGACTTAGACTTTGGTTTACTCAGTTGCTTGGTTTTTAGGATTTTGGAAGAAATGGGGTGTAATGGGTCGATCATGGAAAAAGTCCCTTGAAATGAAATTTCGTCACCTATCTCCTCTTCCTCAGCGTTTTGGGTCAAATGGACGAAATTGCACAAAAAACTTAACCAAAAAACGAAAAGAGGATGACTTAGACTTTGGTTTACTCAGTTGCTTGGTTTTTAGGATTTTGGAAGAAATGGGGTGTACCTGGGTCGAGCATGGAAAAAGTCCCTTGAAATGGAATTTCGTCACATATCTCCTCTGCATCAGCGTTTTGGGTCAAATGTACGAAATTGAATAAAAAAACCTAAAGAGGATGACTTAGACTTTGGTTTACTCAGTTGCTTGGTTTTTAGGATTTTGGAAGAAATGGGGTGTAATGGGTCGATCATGGAAAAAGTCCCTTGAAATGAAATTTCGTCACCTATCTCCTCTTCCTCAGCGTTTTGGGTCAAATGGACGAAATTGCACAAAAAACTTAACCAAAAAACGTAAAGAGGATGATTTAGACTTTGGTGTACTCAGTTGCTTGGTTTTTAGGATTTTGGAAGAAATGGGGTGTACCTAGGTCGACCATGGAAAAAGTCAATTCAAATGCAATTTCGTCCCCTATCTCCTCTCCCTCAGCGATTTGGGTCAAATGGACGAAATTGAACAAAAAAACGTAAAGCGGATGACTTAGACTTTGGTTTACTCAGTTGCTTGGTTTTTAGGATTTTGGAAGAAATGGGGTGTAATGGGTCGATCATGGAAAAAGTCCCTTGAAATGAAATTTCGTCACATATCTCCTCTCACTCAGCGTTTTGGGTCAAATGGACGAAATTGCACAAAAAACTTAACCAAAAAACGTAACGAGGATGACTTAGACTTTGGTGTACTCAGTTGCTTGGTTTTTAGGATTTTGGAAGAAATGGGGTGTACCTAGGTCGACCATGGAAAAAGTCCCTTGAAATGCAATTTCGTCACCTATCTCCTCTTCCTCAGCGTTTTGGGTCAAATGGACGAAATTGAACAAAAAACTTAACCAAAAAACGTAAAGAGGATGACTTAGACTTTGGTGTACTCAGTTGCTTGGTTTTTTGGATTTTGGAAGAAATGGGGTGTACCTGGGTCGAGCATGGAAAAAGTCCCTTGAAATGGAATTTCGTCACATATCTCCTCTCACTCAGCGTTTTGGGTCAAATGGACGAAATTGCACAAAAAACTTAACCAAAAAACGTAAAGAGGATGACTTAGACTTTGGTGTACTCAGTTGCTTGGTTTTTAGGATTTTGGAAGAAATGGGGTGTACCTAGGTCGACCATGGAAAAAGTCCCTTGAAATGCATTTTCGTCACCTATCTCCTCTCACTCAGCGTTTTGGGTCAAATGGACGAAATTGCACAAAAAACTTAACCAAAAAACGTAAAGAGGATGACTTAGACTTTGGTGTACTCAGTTGCTTGGTTTTTAGGATTTTGGAAGAAATGGGGTGTACCTGGGTCTAGCATGGAAAAAGTCCCTTGAAATGCAATTTCGTCCCCTATCTCCTCTCCCTCAGCGATTTGGGTCAAATGGACGAAATTGAACAAAAAAACGTAAAGAGGATGACTTAGACTTTGGTTTACTCAGTTGCTTGGTTTTTAGGATTTTGGAAGAAATGGGGTGTAATGGGTCGATCATGGAAAAAGTCCCTTGAAATGAAATTTCGTCACCTATCTCCTCTTCCTCAGCGTTTTGGGTCAAATGGACGAAATTGCACAAAAAACTTAACCAAAAAACGAAAAGAGGATGACTTAGACTTTGGTGTACTCAGTTGCTTGGTTTTTAGGATTTTGGAAGAAATGGGGTGTACCTGGGTCTAGCATGGAAAAAGTCCCTTGAAATGCAATTTCGTCCCCTATCTCCTCTCCCTCAGCGATTTGGGTCAAATGGACGAAATTGAACAAAAAAACGTAAAGAGGATGACTTAGACTTTGGTTTACTCAGTTGCTTGGTTTTTAGGATTTTGGAAGAAATGGGGTGTACCTGGGTCGAGCATGGAAAAAGTCCCTTGAAATGGAATTTCGTCACATATCTCCTCTGCATCAGCGTTTTGGGTCAAATGGACGAAATTGAACAAAAAAACCTAAAGAGGATGACTTAGACTTTGGTTTACTCAGTTGCTTGGTTTTTAGGATTTTGGAAGAAATGGGGTGTAATGGGTCGATCATGGAAAAAGTCCCTTGAAATGAAATTTCGTCACCTATCTCCTCTTCCTCAGCGTTTTGGGTCAAATGGACGAAATTGCACAAAAAACTTAACCAAAAAACGTAAAGAGGATGATTTAGACTTTGGTGTACTCAGTTGCTTGGTTTTTAGGATTTTGGAAGAAATGGGGTGTACCTAGGTCGACCATGGAAAAAGTCAATTCAAATGCAATTTCGTCCCCTATCTCCTCTCCCTCAGCGATTTGGGTCAAATGGACGAAATTGAACAAAAAAACGTAAAGAGGATGACTTAGACTTTGGTTTACTCAGTTGCTTGGTTTTTAGGATTTTGGAAGAAATGGGGTGTAATGGGTCGATCATGGAAAAAGTCCCTTGAAATGAAATTTCGTCACCTATCTCCTCTTCCTCAGCGTTTTGGGTCAAATGGACGAAATTGCACAAAAAACTTAACCAAAAAACGAAAAGAGGATGACTTAGACTTTGGTGTACTCAGTTGGAGTCAGGATTTTGGAAGAAATGGGGTGTAACTGGGTCTAGCATGGAAAAAGTCCCTTGAAATGGAATTTCGTCACATATCTATTCTCCTTCAGCGTTTTGGGTCAAATGGGCGAAATTGCACAAACAACTTAACCAAAAAACGTAAAGAGGATGACTTAGACTTTGGTGTACTCAGTTGCTTGGTTTTTAGGATTTTGGAAGAAATGGGGTGTACCTGGGTCTAGCATGGAACAAGTCCCTTGAAATGCAATTTCGTCACATATCTCCTCTCACTCAGCGTTTTGGGTCAAATGGACGAAATTGCACAAAAAACTTAACCAAAAAACGTAAAGAGGATGACTTAGACTTTGGTGTACTCAGTTGGAGTCAGGATTTTGGAAGAAATGGGGTGTAACTGGGTCTAGCATGGAACAAGTCCCTTGAAATGCAATTTCGTCACATATCTCCTCTCACTCAGCGTTTTGGGTCAAATGGACGAAATTGCACAAAAAACTTAACCAAAAAACGAAAAGAGGATGACTTAGACTTTGGTGTACTCAGTTGGAGTCAGGATTTTGGAAGAAATGGGGTGTAACTGGGTCTAGCATGGAAAAAGTCCCTTGAAATGGAATTTCGTCACATATCTATTCTCCTTCAGCGTTTTGGGTCAAATGGGCGAAATTGCACAAACAACTTAACCAAAAAACGTAAAGAGGATGACTTAGACTTTGGTGTACTCAGTTGCTTGGTTTTTAGGATTTTGGAAGAAATGGGGTGTACCTGGGTCTAGCATGGAACAAGTCCCTTGAAATGCAATTTCGTCACATATCTCCTCTCACTCAGCGTTTTGGGTCAAATGGACGAAATTGCACAAACAACTTAACCAAAAAACGTAAAGAGGATGACTTAGACTTTGGTGTACTCAGTTGCTTGGTTTTTAGGATTTTGGAAGAAATGGGGTGTAATGGGTCGACCATGGAAAAAGTCCCTTGAAATGGAATTTCGTAACATATCTCCTCTCACCTAGCGTTCTGGGTCAAATGGACGAAATTGCACAAAAAACTTAACCAAAAAACGTAAAGAGGATGACTTAGACTTTGGTGTACTCAGTTGCTTGGTTTTTTGGATTTTGGAAGAAATGGGGTGTACCTGGGTCGAGCATGGAAAAAGTCCCTTGAAATGGAATTTCGTCACATATCTCCTCTCACTCAGCGTTTTGGGTCAAATGGACGAAATTGCACAAAAAACTTAACCAAAAAACGTAAAGAGGATGACTTAGACTTTGGTTTACTCAGTTGCTTGGTTTTTAGGATTTTGGAAGAAATGGGGTGTACCTGGGTCTAGCATGGAACAAGTCCCTTGAAATGCAATTTCGTCACATATCTCCTCTCACTCAGCGTTTTGGGTCAAATGGACGAAATTGCACAAAAAACTTAACCAAAAAACGTAAAGAGGATGACTTAGACTTTGGTGTACTCAGTTGCTTGGTTTTTTGGATTTTGGAAGAAATGGGGTGTACCTGGGTCGAGCATGGAAAAAGTCCCTTGAAATGCAATTTCGTCACCTATCTCCTCTCACTCAGCGTTTTGGGTCAAATGGACGAAATTGCACAAAAAACTTAACCAAAAAATGTAAAGAGGATGACTTAGACTTTGGTGTACTCAGTTGCTTGGTTTTTTGGATTTTGGAAGAAATGGGGTGTACCTGGGTCTAGCATGGAACAAGTCCCTTGAAATGCAATTTCGTCACATATCTCCTCTCACTCAGCGTTTTGGGTCAAATGGACGAAATTGCACAAAAAACTTAACCAAAAAACGTAAAGAGGATGACTTAGACTTTGGTGTACTCAGTTGCTTGGTTTTTAGGATTTTGGAAGAAATGGGGTGTACCTGGGTCTAGCATGGAACAAGTCCCTTGAAATGCAATTTCGTCACATATCTCCTCTCACTCAGCGTTTTGGGTCAAATGGACGAAATTGCACAAAAAAACTTAACCAAAAAACGTAAAGAGGATGACTTAGACTTTGGTGTACTCAGTTGCTTGGTTTTTTGGATTTTGGAAGAAATGGGGTGTACCTGGGTCGAGCATGGAAAAAGTCCCTTGAAATGGAATTTCGTCACATATCTCCTCTCACTCAGCGTTTTGGGTCAAATGGACGAAATTGCACAAAAAACTTAACCAAAAAACGTAAAGAGGATGACTTAGACTTTGGTGTACTCAGTTGCTTGGTTTTTTGGATTTTGGAAGAAATGGGGTGTACCTGGGTCTAGCATGGAACAAGTCCCTTGAAATGGAATTTCGTCACATATCTCCTCTCACTCAGCGTTTTGGGTCAAATGGACGAAATTGCACAAAAAACTTAACCAAAAAACGTAAAGAGGATGACTTAGACTTTGGTGTACTCAGTTGCTTGGTTTTTAGGATTTTGGAAGAAATGGGGTGTACCTGGGTCTAGCATGGAACAAGTCCCTTGAAATGCAATTTCGTCACATATCTCCTCTCACTCAGCGTTTTGGGTCAAATGGACGAAATTGCACAAAAAACTTAACCAAAAAACGTAAAGAGGATGACTTAGACTTTGGTGTACTCAGTTGCTTGGTTTTTAGGATTTTGGAAGAAATGGGGTGTACCTGGGTCTAGCATGGAACAAGTCCCTTGAAATGCAATTTCGTCACATATCTCCTCTCACTCAGCGTTTTGGGTCAAATGGACGAAATTGCACAAAAAAACTTAACCAAAAAACGTAAAGAGGATGACTTAGACTTTGGTGTACTCAGTTGCTTGGTTTTTTGGATTTTGGAAGAAATGGGGTGTACCTGGGTCGAGCATGGAAAAAGTCCCTTGAAATGGAATTTCGTCACATATCTCCTCTCACTCAGCGTTTTGGGTCAAATGGACGAAATTGCACAAAAAACTTAACCAAAAAACGTAAAGAGGATGACTTAGACTTTGGTGTACTCAGTTGCTTGGTTTTTTGGATTTTGGAAGAAATGGGGTGTACCTGGGTCGAGCATGGAAAAAGTCCCTTGAAATGGAATTTCGTCACATATCTCCTCTCACTCAGCGTTTTGGGTCAAATGGACGAAATTGCACAAAAAACTTAACCAAAAAACGTAAAGAGGATGACTTAGACTTTGGTTTACTCAGTTGCTTGGTTTTTAGGATTTTGGAAGAAATGGGGTGTACCTGGGTCTAGCATGGAACAAGTCCCTTGAAATGCAATTTCGTCACATATCTCCTCTCACTCAGCGTTTTGGGTCAAATGGACGAAATTGCACAAAAAACTTAACCAAAAAACGTAAAGAGGATGACTTAGACTTTGGTGTACTCAGTTGCTTGGTTTTTTGGATTTTGGAAGAAATGGGGTGTACCTGGGTCGAGCATGGAAAAAGTCCCTTGAAATGCAATTTCGTCACCTATCTCCTCTCACTCAGCGTTTTGGGTCAAATGGACGAAATTGCACAAAAAACTTAACCAAAAAATGTAAAGAGGATGACTTAGACTTTGGTGTACTCAGTTGCTTGGTTTTTTGGATTTTGGAAGAAATGGGGTGTACCTGGGTCGAGCATGGAAAAAGTCCCTTGAAATGGAATTTCGTCACATATCTCCTCTCACTCAGCGTTTTGGGTCAAATGGACGAAATTGCACAAAAAACTTAACCAAAAAACGTAAAGAGGATGACTTAGACTTTGGTGTACTCAGTTGCTTGGTTTTTAGGATTTTGGAAGAAATGGGGTGTACCTAGGTCGACCATGGAAAAAGTCCCTTGAAATGAAATTTCGTCACCTATCTCCTCTTCCTCAGCGTTTTGGGTCAAATGGACGAAATTGCACAAAAAACTTAACCAAAAAACGAAAAGAGGATGACTTAGACTTTGGTGTACAGTTGCTTGGTTTTTAGGATTTTGGAAGAAATGGGGTGTACCTGGGTCTAGCATGGATCAAGTCCCTTGAAATGCACTTTCGTCACATATCTCATCTCACTCAGCGTTTTGGGTCAAATGGACAAAATTGCACAAAAAACTTAACAAAAAAACGAAAAGAGGATGACTTAGACCTTGGTGTACTCAGTTGCTTGGTTTTTAGGATTTTGGAAGAAATGGGGTGTACCTGGGTCGACCATGGAAAAAGTCCCTTGAAATAGAATTTCGTAACATATCTCCTCTCACTCAGCGTTTTGGGTCAAATGGACGAAATTGCACAAAAAACTTAACCAAAAAACGAAAAGAGGATGACTTAGACCTTGGTGTACTCAGTTGCTTGGTTTTTAATATTTTGGAAGAAATGGGGTGTACCTGGGTCTAGCATGGAAAAAGTTCCTTGAAATGCAATTTCGTCACATATCTCCTCTCACTCAGCGTTTTGGGTCAAATGGACGAAATTGCACAAAAAACTTAACCAAAAAACGTAAAGAGGATGACTTAGACTTTGGTGTACTCAGTTGCTTGGTTTTTTGGATTTTGGAAGAAATGGGGTGTACCTGGGTCGAGCATGGAAAAAGTTCCTTGAAATGCAATTTCGTCACATATCTCCTCTCACTCAGCGTTTTGGGTCAAATGGACGAAATTGCACAAAAAACTTAACCAAAAAACGTAAAGAGGATGACTTAGACTTTGGTGTACTCAGTTGCTTGGTTTTTAGAATTTTGGAAGAAATGGGGTGTACCTGGGTCGAGCATGGAAAAGTCCCTCGAAATGCATTTTCGTCACCTATCTCCTCTGCATCAGCGTTTTGGGTCAAATGGACGAAATTGCACAAAAAACTTAACCAAAAAACGAAAAGAGGATGACTTAGACCTTGGTGTACTCAGTTGCTTGGTTTTTAGGATTTTGGAACAAATGGGGTGTACCTGGGTCGACCATGGAAAAAGTTCCTTGAAATACAATTTCGTCACATATCTCCTCTCACTCAGCGTTTTGGGTCAAATGGACGAAATTGCACAAAAAACTTAACCAAAAAACGTAAAGAGGATGACTTAGACTTTGGTGTACTCAGTTGCTTGGTTTTTAGGATTTTGGAAGAAATGGGGTGTAATGGGTCTAGCATGGAAAAAGTTCCTTGAAATGCAATTTCGTCCCCTATCTCCTCTCCCTCAGCGATTTGGGTCAAATGGACGAAATTGAACAAAAAAACGTAAAGAGGATGACTTAGACTTTGGTTTACTCAGTTGCTTGGTTTTTAGGATTTTGGAAGAAATGGGGTGTAATGGGTCGATCATGGAAAAAGTCCCTTGAAATGAAATTTCGTCACCTATCTCCTCTTCCTCAGCGTTTTGGGTCAAATGGACGAAATTGCACAAAAAACTTAACCAAAAAACGATAAGAGGATGACTTAGACTTTGGTGTACTCAGTTGGAGTCAGGATTTTGGAAGAAATGGGGTGTACCTGGGTCGAGCATGGAAAAGTCCCTTGAAATGCATTTTCGTCACCTATCTCCTCTGCATCAGCGTTTTGGGTCAAATGGACGAAATTGCACAAAAAACTTAACCAAAAAACGAAAAGAGGATGACTTAGACTTTGGTGTACTCAGTTGCTTGGTTTTTAGGATTTTGGAAGAAATGGGGTGTAATGGGTCTAGCATGGAAAAAGTTCCTTGAAATGCAATTTCGTCACATATCTCCTCTCACTCAGCGTTTTGGGTCAAATGGACGAAATTGCACAAAAAACTTAACCAAAAAACGTAAAGAGGATGACTTAGACTTTGGTGTACTCAGTTGCTTGGGTTTTAGGATTTTGGAAGAAATGGGGTGTAATGGGTCTAGCATGGAAAAAGTTCCTTGAAATGCAATTTCGTCCCCTATCTCCTCTCCCTCAGCGATTTGGGTCAAATGGACGAAATTGAACAAAAAAACGTTAAGAGGATGACTTAGACTTTGGTGTACTCAGTTGCTTGGTTTTTAGGATTTTGGAAGAAATGGGGTGTACCTGGGTCGAGCATGGAAAAGTCCCTCGAAATGCATTTTCGTCACCTATCTCCTCTGCATCAGCGTTTTGGGTCAAATGGACGAAATTGCACAAAAAACTTAACCAAAAAACGAAAAGAGGATGACTTAGACTTTGGTGTACTCAGTTGCTTGGTTTTTAGGATTTTGGAAGAAATGGGGTGTACCTGGGTCGACCATGGAAAAAGTCCCTTGAAATAGAATTTCGTAACATATCTCCTCTCACTCAGCGTTTTGGGTCAAATGGACGAAATTGCACAAAAAACTTAACCAAAAAACGAAAAGAGGATGACTTAGACTTTGGTGTACTCAGTTGCTTGGTTTTTAGGATTTTGGAAGAAATGGGGTGTACCTGGGTCGACCATGGAAAAAGTCCCTTGAAATAGAATTTCGTAACATATCTCCTCTCACTCAGCGTTTTGGGTCAAATGGACGAAATTGCACAAAAAACTTAACCAAAAAACGAAAAGAGGATGACTTAGACTTTGGTGTACTCAGTTGCTTGGTTTTTAGGATTTTGGAAGAAATGGGGTGTACCTGGGTCGACCATGGAAAAAGTCCCTTGAAATAGAATTTCGTAACATATCTCCTCTCACTCAGCGTTTTGGGTCAAATGGACGAAATTGCACAAAAAACTTAACCAAAAAACGTAAAGAGGATGACTTAGACTTTGGTGTACTCAGTTGCTTGGTTTTTAGGATTTTGGAAGAAATGGGGTGTACCTAGGTCTAGCATGGAAAAAGTCCCTTGAAATGCAATTTCGTCCCCTATCTCCTCTCCCTCAGCGATTTGGGTCAAATGGACGAAATTGAACAAAAAAACGTAAAGAGGATGACTTAGACTTTGGTTTACTGAGTTGCTTGGGTTTTAGGATTTTGGAAGAAATGGGGTGTAATGGGTCGATCATGGAAAAAGTCCCTTGAAATGAAATTTCGTCACCTATCTCCTCTCCCTCAGCGATTTGGGTCAAATGGACGAAATTGAACAAAAAAACGTAAAGAGGATGACTTAGACTTTGGTTTACTGAGTTGCTTGGGTTTTAGGATTTTGGAAGAAATGGGGTGTAATGGGTCGATCATGGAAAAAGTCCCTTGAAATGAAATTTCGTCACCTATCTCCTCTTCCTCAGCGTTTTGGGTCAAATGGACGAAATTGCACAAAAAACTTAACCAAAAAACGAAAAGAGGATGACTTAGACTTTGGTGTACTCAGTTGGAAGCAGGATTTTGGAAGAAATGGGGTGTAACTGGGTCTAGCATGGAAAAAGTCCCTTGAAATGGAATTTCGTCACATATCTCTTTTCCTTCAGCGTTTTGGGTCAAATGGGCGAAATTGCACAAACAACTTAACCAAAAAACGTAAATAGGATGACTTAGACTTTGGTGTACTCAGTTGCTTGGTTTTTAGGATTTTGGAAGAAATGGGGTGTAATGGGTCGATCATGGAAAAAGTCCCTTGAAATGGAATTTCGTCACATATCTCCTTTGGAAGAAATGGGGTGTACCTGGGTCGAGCATGGAAAAGTCCCTTGAAATGCAATTTCGTCACATATCTCCTCTCACTCAGCGTTTTGGGTCAAATGGACGAAATCGCACAAAAAACTTAACCAAAAAACGTAAAGAGGATGACTTAGACTTTGGTTTACTCAGTTGCTTGGTTTTTAGGATTTTGGAACAAATGGGGTGTACCTGGGTCTAGCATGGAAAAAGTCCCTTGAAATGCAATTTCGTCACATATCTCCTCTCACTCAGCGTTTTGGGTCAAATGGACGAAATTGCACAAAAAACTTAACCAAGAAACGTAAAGAGGATGACTTAGACTTTGGTGTACTCAGTTGCTTGGTTTTTAGGATTTTGGAAGAAATGGGGTGTACCTGGGTCTAGCATGGAAAAAGTTCCTTGAAATGCAATTTCGTCACATATCTCCTCTCACTCAGCGTTTTGGGTCAAATGGACGAAATTGCACAAAAAACTTAACCAAAAAACGTAAAGAGGATGACTTAGACTTTGGTGTTCTCAGTTGCTTGGTTTTTAGGATTTTGGAAGAAATGGGGTGTAATGGGTCGATCATGGAAAAAGTCCCTTGAAATGAAATTTCGTCACCTATCTCCTCTTCCTCAGCGTTTTGGGTCAAATGGACGAAATTGCACAAAAAACTTAACCAAAAAACGAAAAGAGGATGACTTAGACTTTGGTGTACTCAGTTGGAGTCAGGATTTTGGAAGAAATGGGGTGTAACTGGGTCTAGCATGGAAAAAGTCCCTTGAAATGGAATTTCGTCACATATCTCTTCTCCTTCAGCGTTTTGGGTCAAATGGACGAAATTGCACAAAAAACTTAACCAAAAAACGTAAAGAGGATGACTTAGACTTTGGTGTACTCAGTTGCTTGGTTTTTAGGATTTTGGAAGAAATGGGGTGTACCTGGGTCGAGCATGGAAAAGTCCCTTGAAATGCATTTTCGTCACCTATCTCCTCTGCATCAGCGTTTTGGGTCAAATGGACGAAATTGCACAAAAAACTTAACCAAAAAACGAAAAGAGGATGACTTAGACCTTGGTGTACTCAGTTGCTTGGTTTTTAGGATTTTGGAAGAAATGGGGTGTACCTGGGTCGACCATGGAAAAAGTCCCTTGAAATAGAATTTCGTAACATATCTCCTCTCACTCAGCGTTTTGGGTCAAATGGACGAAATTGCACAAAAAACTTAACCAAAAAACGAAAAGAGGATGACTTAGACTTTGGTGTACTCAGTTGCTTGGTTTTTAGGATTTTGGAAGAAATGGGGTGTAATAGGTCTAGCATGGAAAAAGTTCCTTGAAATGCAATTTCGTCACATATCTCCTCTCACTCAGCGTTTTGGGTCAAATGGACGAAATTGCACAAAAAACTTAACCAACTTAACTTTGGTGTACTCAGTTGGCGGCTATTTGGGATTTTGGAACAAATGGGTTTCAACTGTGAAGGATAGACAATGTCTATGTGAGTCTTTTGCACCAATTGGCTACCAGGTTTGAGAGCTATTTAGCATTACGCTTTACTTAAACAAAGGTGTTACACATTATTCATACATAATTACGTTAACACAGAAATCAGGAGTCTGTTTGCTTGTTAGAGACATAATCAGTTCTACTCGTAGACAACTTCCACAATCTAATTTACACAAACAAGCTCGTAGGAGAAAGAAAAAAGTTTTCTCTCGTTTTCTGCCCTAATTTCCACCCAATTGCTTCTTGTTCCACTTTTAAACAACTCATTCTCGTTGCATTATCCTCCAGCCAGCAGCCGCTCGACTTTGCATGTCCTTAATTTTTTAATGACTGCTGCAGGCGCGTTCACATCATTCACCATCACCACCCTCTTCCCTCTCTCTGCATACCTACTTGTTGTATGTTGTTGTTATTTCTGGGCAAAAAGAGGGTGGGAGGACTAAAAGCGACTTCACTCGCCCCAGCCCTCTGTGTGTCGGTCTTTTTGCTCTAATTTGGGTGCAAGTCCTTCGCGTACTAGTTTTTTGCTTTTCTAAAACAATGTGCAACGATTTGGAGAATTCTGCCTCCCCCAGGCCAAAGTTTCTCTTCCAGAACCAACGTGAATGGGATGAAGGGAATATTACAGAAAAACTAGAACAATGACACCGGCACCAATTGCGGTCCAGTGGGCATAGTGCAGCTGATGATGCTGGTAGTGGTACTGCTGGTGTACCATGGGGAGAACATGCACACAAGTAAGTTTTGATTTCTTGTTTTGTTTTATTGGTAACAGGGTATAAAGTTTATAAAGGAAAGAATTTAGTTTCGACAAAAAAACGAGTTCACTGACCTGGATTTAAATGTAAAACTTTGAGGACTTGCCTTCGACTTGTTTCAACGAGAGGGAATCATTTTTTACTGCCTGGTGACGGAATCGCAGTAAATGCTTTGTTTAAGGAGATTTTATGGAATTTAATCGTCCTGGTTTGACACCGTGTAGGGTTATTAAAAAGAAACATTTAAATTAGGGAAGACGAGTGTTTAGTCAGCCTTTTTGGGTGATACTGAACTCAGTCTCTATTGAAGGGAAGGGAGAAGTTGACGAAATAAATGACGAGACGAGACGCAACGGCCACCAAACTACTCAGAAGGAGATCAAAGCAATGTCCAAGCGGTATACGTTAGCAGTAGAACGGAGATTTTAAAAAGAATGTTCGGTTGTTGGGTGCATGCATCATAGCGAGTTTAAGTTCATTTGACGTTTTTGTCACGAACATGAACACTGGACCAAAAGCGAAGAAAATCATGACAGTTACATGTGGACGAAAGGCAGATGTAGATGTACTGTCAAAATTACATGACATTTGGTCGCATAGAAGCAGAGTCATTGGCTCTGAAGTGACAGGTCTCTCTAGGTACTTTCTGCACTGAATTCTGTCAGAGAGAAGTAAAATCACGAAAAAGTAAATGAACGCGAAAGCTACGAAATTTGCTCACTTTTTTGACGTCAAATGGAAATGAATAGAAATACAAAAACGTGACAGCGAGCAGGACTTCGTGAATTTTCGCAGATTTTCGTGAAAAGTCGTTGTTTTGGAAGAGTACGCGAACAGACCTAAATCTTAGTGTTATCGGCACAAAAAAGAGGATCAAGGGAGGACTCTGTGTTAAGCTTGGTAAAACATTAACCGAAATGTTTCAATTGATTATCCGATTTTAGGGTGATGATTGTTTATCCTGTGGCAGTGTTCATGAGTGGTTCAAAACGGCCTAAAAGTCATATTTTGGCCAACCAAGACCTGTGATCACTGTAGATTCCATTAAAACTTTGCGTGAATTTACCAAAGTTCTGGGATTGGAATTGAGCAATTTATAATTTCTGTTTACTTCTGTATGACAGCAGTAAGCTCAAACGCTCCAAAACGTTGAAGAATTCGACAGTTGTGGGAACTCGTTCAAGCTTAGACTGCACAGCGCAGGTAACAAACTTACAAATGCGTTTCAAAAAGGAGGGTCTACATTTAAAGCCAAAGCGGATTCTAATTGACAAGCTGACCATAATTGGTAATATTGATAGTTTAGTTTTGACGGACAGAGGTCTTGCCTTGCAACAACATCAGAGCGGGACAGGGCTAACTTAGGGCTTAGTCAAAACTTTTACAAAATAGGAGGAACACTTCAATGTTTTCAGAAGAGGAAGACTAATAATTCAAAGACTTTAATGATTGAGTGGCTTTCATCCATATACCTAAACAATTAACACATACAACAGTCACTAGAGGTCTCCGAAAAGTAAGGGTCCTGAACGCTTAGGAAGAGGATTGAAAAGGATTTGAAAAGAAAAATGGATCTCACATACGAAAAATAGCACAGAACTAAGTGGAACACAGATGGATTCAATACATTTATGGGAACTACAGCAGGTTGGTGTTGGGGAAGGATACGAAATTTGAGATCTCTGGGAGGTTCATGCAGTCGAACTCTGTTTCCAATTCAACCTCGATAACAAATATTGTTCAATTGCTCAAGTAGGGAGCAATTAATAATGCGCTACGTGCGGAAGAGAGTAGATCAAGTTTGGTACAGTAGTGCGTGAATAAGATCAACAGACTTGACTGGATTAACAGAGTCACCCTTCAGTGGACACCAGGATATACAAATATATATAAAAATGAAGCTATGAAAACAGCTAAAACTTTTTTCCTGGGGAAATCCATAGAAAGGTGTACTCAACCTAACCTTTTTAGGAACTATTTCAAGATAATGCTGGATCACTCCAAGTTGGTGTTGACTATAACGAGCAGGGTCTTAGAGTGGACAATCCCGTTCGAAGGATCAACACAAATCTAGATTAAGTACTTAGAAAACGTTCACAATTACTCCAATCTGTCTATCGGATTCCAAAAATTTTCGAAATCACCTCAAAAAGTTAGGTTTCACGCAAAACAAGACATAGAGTCTGTTGTTGATACTTCGTTCGGCTTCTCGGAGAAAGATTTCCTTCCTCATTGGAATGAATACAATAAGTATATGGCTGCCCACCACAAAAAGGGACAAATGCCTACTCTATCCTAATATCTTACAATCCAGCCATTTGTCACATCCATTATGTAAGGCCTTCCTTTATCCCGACTGCAAGGACACCGAATCGTCCGGCTCCTAAAAAGCCTTGGTAATAAATTATTTCCGCAATTCCCCAGAAATATGTTCATTAAATGTTTCTACTTGTTGAAGGTCCCGAGGTGATATGTCATCACAAAGTCAGTTCTATGCCTATACTTGGAATTTTATATTTTCCTGATGCGAACGTAAAAAATAAGAATAAACACACTCAAGGACAACATTCGCTTCCACCGCCGGCTTCCCACTTTCAAGGTTAATCTCAAGATGTTTTGCTTTGTTCGCTCTTCCATTCGTACGTATGTTTATATACGGATACGGATACATATTTCTCATTTAATGAAGAAACCTTCTTTCCAAGGCTGAACGGTTGGTTGATTTAAATGTCCTTATTTATGTATGCATTCCGTTTGTTTCTGCGTAAAAAAAAAATTGATACCACAGCACAAGGGTCATTACAAGCATTTCTCAAGAGTGAACACATTGCAATTTTCCTGTCAAGTGTCCTTCCTTAAGTGCTTTTGACATCCTGTAATTCATAACATCAAATAATATTTCTCGAAGCGCATATGTAAGTTCCACTCACTTCTACAATCGAGAAACGTATTTCAAACGAACAGCAAATTCACGTGCTGACCACGTTCCAAAGGATTTAAGTTACAATGTCCCTCTCCAGATGTCTGTGCTTTCCCCAGTGATTTTGTAGCGCAAGGATGTGCACTTTCAACTTTGGTTACTCTAACCAAAAACAAATGCGCCACACGAGAGAGGGGAGAGAAGAGACCAAAGTTTAACAACTTTAGAAATCCTTTTTCCTTTCTCTCTCTCTCTCTCTCTTTCTCTTTCGTTCTCTGTATCTTTGCTACATTTTAACTCATTTTATCTATTCGACTGCCTTCAAAAGTTTTCCCGGCATACAGCGCACGTTTTTCCAGGGGTAAGCGGTATCACAATGAGTGCATCGGCCATGACCTAGATTCAAGGGATTTTCATATGACAGGCAGCAGTGTGCGACGACGGCGGAGCTTTTGCGCGATGCAATGCACTCAATTTTCCTGGCTCTAGATGTGAGAGAACATTGAGCTTTGCAAGGACTATCGTTTTTTGTTTTGCTTTGTTTGTTGGTTTTAGTTTTGCGAGAATAGTTGAAGGAAAATATTTATGAGACCGTGTGTTGCCAATGGAGGCGAAATCAATGGTACTAGACTCATCTAAAGTCTAGGTGATGGTCTAGATAATTGCTAACCATGTGATCCCACGGAAAAGGAGCAGGTCCTATTGACAATGTTCAACAAACACGTTATCAACTACTGCCCCGAGATCGCGTGGGCTCCACGATGACCGTGGACTTGAGTCGGGAGCCAGTTAGCGATAAAGTATCAAACCGGCGGAAAATGTAGCACATTCAGTCTAAATCTTCGAAGGATACTCGATAAACAAGGATATACTTCTCTCATTTGCATGCAAATGCAAAAAGTACCATCTAATCCAAATCCAATTACTCCAACTCTGCCCCAGCTAACATATGGGAGTTTCGAGGAGCCTCCTATTACTACCAAATCAACTCCCTGCCTGTCATCGACCATCGTTCATAACATAAAAGCTCTTCTCCTCGCGCACATTGTTCCCAGAGATTACCTATCCTTTTTCGGTTGCCTACTATTTTTAGCCCCTTACTACTACCGTTTCTGTATATTTTTTTTGCCAAATGTCACTCTCAGTTGTTCTACATCCTTTCCCGTTGTTGTTGTTGTTTTTGTTGTTGCTCTACTGGGTAGGAGCTGAATCTGATGATAATGTTGTTGGAATCCGGCCGTAAGTTTCGGTATTATGGATTCTCATGAAACGAAGAGCGCGACGGAGGCTCGTGAAGTGCTTTCGCTCTAACGGCATTCCAGTTTATGCCTCGACACTTCCGCATTTGGAACGCAAAATCTCATTCGTCCGTCGATTCGTGTGTGTGCAGGGATGTACCCTGCCACCCAAAACTCTAAATAAAGTATAATCTCTGTGTTTGTTGTTTGTTTTTTTGTTTTTTTTTTGTAAATTTAAGAAAACCACTAACGCGTTGGTATAATCAAAATTTGTGATAAAACTGTTCTTGTGATTAACTATAGAATATCCTTGATGAGTGTAAAATAAAATAAAAAAAAAAGCTGCAAGTCTGAGTTTTTTTTCATGCAGCAGTCAGTATTGTCCTGCAGTACAGCACGCCATCATCATTATAAAGCTCTTTGGACACAAAAAAGTGCACAAAAAGTAACAAAACCCAAATATCCTGACAAAGGATTTTAAATAAAAAAAAAAATCCAAATATTTTTGTTCCTCATTAGACGACACTCTGCATGAACAGGACATGATAATGTGGAGACCGGGTGGTGTAGAGAAATCGGGAAACACAGTCAGAGTAATACCAGTGTATTAAGTAATCCCTTGAAAAGATTAATTGTATTTGTATGCACGACGGATAACAGTGTGTAATCGTGACAAAATTTTTCAAAAAAAAAAATAGAAATACACATGTGAACCGGGTTTTATTCATTATCCTTTGAGTGCGGGTGTTCTGTGTTACTATGCCAAAAGGATAAACGGAAAAAAAAGAACCCATTAGGCTGGTTAAGCCAATTTCAGTAGGAAATCTGTTGCGGAGATACTCTCAAGTGTGCGGTTTAGGTGTGCTCGCCCTTTAGGTTTTGTGTGCTGTAGTCCTGTATTTTTGCAGAATTAAAGTGCTTCACTCACACAGTTTAAATGTGTTTTTGGGCTGCAATTGATCTGCCGGGGCCAGCCGCCCCGTCGAGGGCCGGCGACTCATGGAGTTTCCAACGTCGTCGAGTTTAAGCGTCAGTGACAGGAACAGGTGGGTAACGAGGCTCATATATAAGTGGTAAAACGATTTTATAACGTCCTTCTGTCAATTACAAAGTAGGCCGGCATATTAAATCAGTGCTAACCTATATTTAGCCTTCCCTTCTCGGCGGTCCTCTGTGTGTACTCAGAAGCACATAAATCTAGAGCATAGACAGTTGAGGAAAAAGAAAAAAAAAAGAGGAAGGATTTCCTTTTTTTCTCGAAATGGGAAAATCAGCACACGACTTGAATTGATGTAGCTATAGAGGCTGAGAGGCTGAGAGGACTGTGAGGCTGAGAGGGCTGGGAGTGTACAAATTGAACGGGAAAAAGTGGGACATGGATTTTCATAAAGGAGTCTTGATGTATCAAATGGATACTATGTGTGTGTGTGGGGAGGGGATCCTGGAAATTTTTATTTCTGTTCAACATTGATATCTGAGATTGGATGGATTAAGGTAATTACACGGCAGGTTGTGGTTAAACTGATGGCATGTTCTAATTTGTGAAATTAATCTGGTAACAGGGGGAGGGGTTTAGGGTTTTACATAGACAAGTACGTGAGGGAGTAAGGATTCGAATTTAAAGAAAATAAATGGAATAAGCCCACTCCATCCATCGGGCTTATTGATTTCTGCTTATTACTCGAGATTGATGGAATAGATGACCTATATTTCAGAGTAATAAGGCGAGTATGGCATGTGGAAGGTCATAGTAATTTTCAGTATCTTTGGATTGAAATCATTTATTTCCTGATTCGTTTGGGTTTCTTTCGAAGTTGGGGCACTGCCAAGCACTGTCTTACAAGGTCTTACAGAACTAAGACGAAAACCACGGAAACATTGAAAGTTGAGGCAAACCTTGAAGCCCGAAATTCGCTAAGAGTTTCGAGTACGATCGGCTCTTCTGTCGTATTTCGCTATTGGATCTCATTGATGGGTTAGAAGCTTTTAAAACCACGAAAGGGGGTCGCGGAATTAGTTAAATTTTGTTTTTTTTTTTGTTTTTTTGGGATACGTGATGACAATAACACAAAAAATATCGAAAACAACACTCCTTTCATGAAGGTCTTACGATTGTACTTTACGACCTCAAAATATGGACCCAGACTTTCTTCGTTACTTACTTATGTAGGTGGCGCTACAGTTCGGGGTGAACCTGGGCCTCAAACAACAAGCCCCTTCAGTTAGCCCGGTCCTTAGCTAACTGCCTCTAGTTCCGCACTCCAAGACGGCTGAAGTCCCCTTCTACTTGTGCGCACCACTTAAGGCTGGGTCTTCCTCTACTGCGTTGTCCCTCCAGGTTTGATTCGAAGAGTCTGAGGGCGGGAGCATTGGTGTCCATTCGCCTTACATGTCCTCGCTGTACAACTCGTATAGTTCGTCGTTTAATCTCCTCCTCCAAAGCCTGTCAACGCAAACGGAACCGAAAATTTTATAAAGGATCTTTCTCTCGAACCCACTGAGATCCTTTCATCCGCTTTAGACAGAGTCTACGCTTCAGCACCATAAAGCAGAACTGGGATCATCAGGGTCTTATATAGAGTTTCCTTAGTTCTTCGGGATAAGACACAATCCCCTTCTTAACCCAAAGAAACAGCGATTGGCTAGAGTTATTCTTCGTTTTATTTCTGCTGTCAATTGATTGTGACATTCTGTCCACTCCTTCTCGTTGACAGCATATACTTCGTTTTGCCCTCGTTAACCGCTGAACTCCAGTGACAGCCCGCTGAGTTCTGTCAATAATATCAATGTCGTCGGCATACGCTAGTAGTTGCACAAACTTTTGAAAGATTGTGCCTCTGGTGTTGGTTTGCGAGTTCCGCACAATTTTTTCAAATACGATGTAGAAAAAATCACATGACAGCGCTTCACCTTGCCTAAATTCTTTTCTGACATCAAAGGTCTCGGTGAGATCGTCTCTATAAATGCTGTCATATGCGGCCTTAAAATCGATAAAAGATGGTGAGTCTCGACTTGAACTTCTTGAGTTTTCTCCTAGATCTGTTCAAGTGTGAAGATTTGGTCGATTGTGGACTTCCTTGTCTGAAACCACACTGATAGGGGCCAATCAGGTTGTTGGCGAACGGTTTCACACAGAATGGCAGATAAAATCTTTTACGCGATGTTGAGGAGGCTAATACCTACATATATAATTGGCTCAGTTGAGGGGGTCTCCTTTCATGTGGATCGGAGCTGAGATTCCATCAGGGATACACTCATCTGACCAATGCTCTCTCTTTGAAGAGTTCGGCTGGTAAGCCGTCAGGTCCAGCAGCCTTGTTAGATTTAAGTTTGGATATTGCTATTCTTACTTCATTTTGGTTAGGTGGACGCAAGTTTTGCCTGTCGTCGTCTAGGTTGAATGGTTCATTCTGCCTGACAGCGGGATGTTGATCTTCGTCGCCGTTTTACAATCTGCAGAATAAGTTTTTCCATATTCTCAGCACCGGCTGTGACTCTACTACGAGATTTCCATCCATCTACATTTGTCTAGGCGATGAATCTCAGTTAGATATATACATAGATGCACCGCCTTCTAACTCAGTCTATCATACCCAGGATTTTGTGAAACAATAGAAAGGTGGTTTGTACATATTTTGCATTTTGGATGTATTGTCAATCCCTATCGATCCAGAGCCCTGGTTGTGTGCCATTCAAAACTAGAAGGCACCTTCGCCTATGTTCTCAGGCCAAGGTTCGCCCCGAATTGAATATTTTTAAAGGAATATGCAGTAAGGAATGTACACGCCTTGATTTTCCCCTTCGAAGACCACTAGACGTTCCACGACTTGCCGCTGAATTTAAATTTCTAATTGACTTCTTAAGTGGCGGCTATACATTTTAAATTAACCAACTAATTGCTTGACCGCCTGTTAATGGAGTCATTAAAAATAAATAGAACTACCTCTCGTCTGTACGGCACTCATAGTCAAAGTCAAAACCAAACAAGTTCCGCCCAATGCAAATGAGATGGGAAAGACGGAGCCATTACCGATGGAGAAACATAATAATAACAATCAATTGATGCCATTCAATATCCGAACATCCAGCTTGACGTCGCATCTTCATCAGTTATTCATAACAAGTGCCCATTACGTTGCAGCTCCAATTCGTGGCCAGCGAAACGAGTGCATTTTCCTAGAACACACCATGGCGCTGCCATTGCAGAATAGGTGCAGCGAATCACTCTATAATAGAGCAACGCGAACGTTAGTGATTCACTTAGTAATAACCCTAGTTACCGCTCGTTATCTTTTGGTCCTATCTTCTGGCGTCTTCCAAGAACTGGCACTCCCAGTTCGTTACATACATGTATCCATTGCCAATGATTGTCACACATGATGTAACTGATGTGGTTGACCATACAAACCGATACATACAGGCCGCGTATGTGGTCAAAATTAAAAACCAAAAGGAAAGGTCCTGCATACAGTTCGCATAAATCCGCATAAAAATGAAATATATCCTTCCCCACCTCTCTCGTTCCCTGCTGCCACTCTACATCCGCTTGTGTCTCTTTGGCATTCATTACGAATAAACAAAAACAAGAACAAAAATCGATTTTCCTCCTTTTCCTCGTTATTATACTGTATTTTCTTTCATTTGCACAAAAAAAGGATCAAAAGGAGAAAATATACAAAATTAAATCAACACTCTGATGTGAGTTGTTTTTTTTATTCTTTCTTTCTCGCTCTCTCGTTGTTCTTTATTTTATTCTCATTCAAGGATGCACTAGGAGAGGTAGGCGTGGGATTCACCAGATTCAAGGTGGATATCAAAGTGATTCAAAGGATTACCTTGAAACCCGATCCGTATCCGGATATTAGACGGAAAGAAACATCGTACTTGACGTTGAGCTACGTTTTTTTTTTCTTATTTTACTTAACAGAGGGTGGAGGTGAAAATTTTCATCGCTTGGGGCGGAGAATTTAGAATTTTCCACGTTTTTTTTTTGTTCTATTATCCTTCTTAGACAGGTAAATTGTTTGGTTGAGGTTTGAGGGGAAGGATCTGGGGGGTTGGATGGGAAATTCTTGGAAGGAAGTTATGGAATTTGCCTGTCCTTGCTATTGCAATTTATTATTATCTAGGATATCAATATTTAATGATAATGACAAGGTAAAGCGATTTTATATAATTGTAGGCAGAGCTTAAAATAACAAAATCAATGTTATTAACAATAGGCTTGCCGCGTAAAAAGGTGGAACAATTTGAATAACTAAAACTAACAATGTGAACGAACTAGTATTCAACAATTTGTATTGACTTCTGTTTCGAAAAGTGGATGGCTGCCGTAGTGGTTGCACCCAATTAGGGCTTAAACGCAATGTCAATTCGAAAGTACGTGTAGAGTTCGAAAGTGTACAAAATGGCTGACTAATTTGTTCAAAATGGCGATAAACTTATTTATGGACAATTTGCGTGTGTTGTTAGTAAATTATAGCGAGAAATGTGTTACACACTGTCATTTAGAAAATCATTATTCAAATGGTAGTCCTAAGTCACACTGACTACTGAGATTGCTGGACAAAGTTTAGAGGACGATTGCTTAGCTAACCATATGACAGAAGAGCAAATTTCTAAATTTAGATTTAGGGCTACCGTGCCTTAACAGGGTTACTCACGTCAATGTTCTGTCTAAGTGCAAAGATAGGCCCACTGAGAAGTGGACATTATGTGGCACGTGCTCTTCTTAGACATTTTTGGCTGGCTATAACCGTTCCGAGCCTGTTATTTGAGCGAAAAGTTCGTACAAGTATCCCTGACTGTAGTGAATGGGTCACTGCTCCCTCTTTGAGGGCAGTTCGGTCCACTTCTACAAAATTAATTTGAGAATGGCTTTCCACCTTCCGGACATCTTGACGATCAAGCAAAGTTTGTCCTGAAATGGAATATATGTCAGGGATATTAACAAATCGGTTGACGTCGTAGAACAAGTGATTAGTGCGTTGGAATACGGAGCAAAGGGTTCTAGGTTCAAGCCCTAGATAAAACCAACAATTTTATTTCACGGTCCTACCTCTCGCGGGTGTCTGGCAAAAATCCGAGAGTAAAACTCTCATGAAAAAGGTTCTCAAATAACAAATTAACATTCTGACATGGCATTAAGCAGTAGGCCTCTTCCATTCGTGTAAAGAATATAACACGCACAATACCAATGGTTGTGAGAAGCTAGGCCTTTAGTCTTTCTTTCTGGTAAGGCATCTAAAGGGTGGGCCATCTAGTGGTTTCTTTTTTAATCATAGGTTATTTTGACACTGACAGCTGTTTCCCGCTGGAAATCTTAACAGAATGTCAGTATCATATCTCCGCGGAAAGAAATGAGTCCCTTTAAGGTTGAACAACTTTGAAAATTATTGAAAACTTATTTCCAAAGTGAGTGCTGTGTATCCCAAACAGTGCGTTATTTGAAAAAAATGCCACAATCGATCTTTTGCGCACTAAATTCCCAAATCGTGTTATCAGTCGTCTTGGCGATGTTAAGTGGTCTCCTCGGAGCTCCGATTTGGGACTTTTTTGTGGGGAACCGTGAAGGACCGATGTTATGCCAACATCATCCAAGCAATCCGTGAGCTACAGCCCGAAACCATCAACAAGATCTTGGAAAATTGGAAGCCAGCCGAGGTAGCAACTTGAACGACGTTGTGTTCCATTATTAATGGAAATTTTTGCTCTTACTTATAAAAAGAGACTCGCATTTGGCCCACCCTGTACATACATTTTTCAAAGTAATGAGGTATTCTTTAAGATCTTAAACCAAAATCAATTCCAATTCTAAATTTTCTTCAAGATATCCTTCTTCCATACCATTGGTCCTCCTTAGGTAGAATCCACTGAAATTCTAGAAATGAAGTACTGACGATACGATATGTTGGTACTTACGTCGCACTTGTAAATATTAACCTTTAAGTATGTTTATCAACCTTTAATCCTACACTTTAACTCTTACGACAGGTCTCAAATTATATAAAAAAAAACATAATCCTTCAAGGTCTTAGGTCTTGTTACGAATCAATAACGTGTACTCTTAAAAAAAAGGCGAAAACAACTCTTAAAAAAGCTTTTTCATCTCTTTTCCCAAACATATCTTCCATGTCCTGTTATTATAACTCTCTAGCCGAAGCAGACTGCATTTGTTTTTTTCAAAATGACCAAAAGTAATAGTTTTCATTTGAGAGTCAGTGTGATCGCATCAATGCTAAGTGATCTTAAAGCTTGTAAGTGTTTCTAATGACAAAAAAAAGGTTACACAGGGTTAGGGTCCACATAAATGGTGGTGTGGTATCTGTATAACTGATGTAACTGGTGTATATAACGGCCAATTATTAGGCTTAGAAAAGCGGTTTCTCTTGACCACAAACTGATTTACTGAAATATTATTTTTTTTTATTTTATTACAGTGTTGGAACAAATACTATACAAATAACATTTCATCTGAAGCATAACGACGCTTTAAGAATATCACCGCCGGCCTTAACGCCACCGACACCAATCAGTCCACGTGAACCGCAGAGTCCCGATGGTCATACATCAGTGAGTTCAACTGGATCTAGTGATACTATTCCAGGTGAGTAACTATCTGTCCATGAAATTATAATACACTTTGAGGATCTGAAAGATGTAGGATGCGTGCATGTTGGTTTTAATGGTAAAATATCTATTTGCTGAAATACATACACCCGAAGAAAACCTCAGTTTGGATAGCTTTGGTCAGAAAGTCAAATTTCTTTAAACATCAAAACTACTAAAACCAATTCCTCGAACACTTATACGTGAACGCACTGGATATTCCTGGAAATTTATATGTTTTTATGTTTCTTATGCTTGAACTGGGTTTCTATATAGTATACATGTACATTTTACACATTTCCGCGTCTGGAAGTCATACTCTCCAAGCTATCTTGTCAAAGATAGTGGTGTCTAGACACGATCAGTCTTGCTTATAAATATTTGATTATAAATATTATTTTCCGAATAAATTTTTGAGCCATTTTGGTTGTTTTAAGTTTATAGCTTCTGGTGCCGGTATTCTCCGACGTCTCAAGCTAGTTAATCGGTAAGCTCACTTTGGAATCTGAACTTAGCTTGGTTTTGATTTGCATTCTATCTAAACTAGTTTTTAAACCCTGGCTCTTCATACATTTGTCTTAATTTAGGCTACTTAGTTTCTGGTTGATTCATTAGTTGGAAGTAAGTTATTCTTAAGGATTTGAGTAAATAATACACAGGACCTTTACCTTACGCCGACTAAACGAGTAACGCAAGACTATATTTGGATTTTCATTCCTCAACCACATCATAGCTTCAAGTATGTACGTCAAGAGAACTAATCTGAAGTTGAATCCTTTCAAGTAATTGTGAATCCCTTTCGCCCTCTTTAAGGAAACTTAAGGAAAGAAGTGTCATCAAACAAATTTCCGAACTTTTTTCGGAACAGCTTCAATCATTTTTTTATTGTCTGATCTGACACTTTTTTGGAGCTATTTCTTCAGAATTTTTCGATTTCCTAAACGGTTTTGACAACCTTTTTGGTTGTCCTTTGATCAGAGCCCAATATCTTTCAGTTTGACTTAGTTCTAGCGAATTCGGAGAATGGGCCTCTCTAGGTACCACCTACCCATTCCATCACCTTCTTTCTATAGTAACATGATGCAACGTCAAGCCAAATAATGGGCGTTCTTAAAAGGCCTTAAACGCGTCAGCAGGCTCTCATTCACATAAATTTTGACATTTATTGAGACAGTAGTGCTAGATGTTTGGCTTTTGAGCCCACAAGAGCAAATCGCTAGCCAAGCCAGGATTTTTTTTTGAAATTCTGGTTTTGTTTGGGCTTCAAACCTTGCTTCAATTTTTCCCTACCTTCAGCAAAATAAAATGCCTGCTCCGAAAGCTGATTAAAATGAGCAAAAACATATGTTTCATCGTCCATTATTGAACTTTGGTCAAAAATTTTATTCGCAAAAGTTTTGCCTGTTGTTTTGGATCAAAATTTTTGTTCTTGCTCCGATATAGAACTTTTTGCACTCTGTCTGTACATTTCTGACTTTTTGAACTAAAAAATTTGAACAATTTACATTTTTTTGCCAAATTTCGTTCAAAATCTTTGGATTTTTTTCACGAAGCTTCAACATTTTGATGAAAGTTCTTGGATCCCTGCTTCCTTTCAACTGAGAGATCCTACCTATAAGTTTTGACTGCAGAATCAGCCTGACCATCACATTTTTGCGATCGTTTTTGTGTGACACTTCATATAAATTGATTGATCTTTGAGATCGTTTTACGGAAAGCTAACAAAGTGTTTCTATCACCTTAGAAGATTTCACTCAAGTACTAGTCTCCCATTTGCCTATTCGAAACTTGATTCTACTTAAAGGTTAAGTACTGTCTTTTAACCGTAGATTCAATTATTTATTAAGTATGGCGGTATGGCACTGATCTTTGTGAGTAGCTTGAACAGGCTTCTCAAGTTAGCTAAGGTATGGTGTGCACAGCAGGTATGAGTTCGATCCATGTCGTCTAGTTGAGTTCGGGTGGATCAAGATTTTTTCTATTCCCTCATCATTATTGCTGTCAAACACGAGTCTCTTAGGAATCCCTAGAAGCATGAGTAAATAACTATAAAAATGACATTTTTATTACCATCCACCTGGTAAGCATTCCCATCTAGGGAAACAAATATTATGACGCCAGCAAATCACTGCACTGTAGCATGTAAACAGTGATTTGTCTGTCGGTATCATATTTCCTAATAAATGTTTCTCTTGTTTGTTTTTCATGTTATTCGCCATTTAACACGTCTTCTCCATTGGATATCAAATTTCTAACACAATAGCGATACTATTCACCCCGCATCATCTTACCAACCAAGAGCATCTCGTGCGCTCCAATTTTCCACCAAATAGTGTTGGCAAAATCATGAAGCCAAAACCTTTGGCGCACGCCTGCTGCACAATACAGCCGCATTCCATGTTTTTTTTGTTTTTTTTTAGAAAAGAAAACCAAAATAGACTACAGAATCTGGTTAGGTTCCTCACTGTACACGAGCAGCACACCTTGTCATTTAAAAAGCGCGCCGCGCTTTATTTATAGGTTCCTCTCATTCCCGGTGGAATGTACACACAGGAAAACTATGGATTGCATGATCGAGATCATGACCCAGGAAAAGTCGTGAAATTATAACGAGGTCAGTGACATTTGAATTTGGCACGAGCTCGAGTTGACACTCCTTCGATGGGGGGTCGTCGTCAGTTCAGTGCTGTTGAAGTGATTGATCTTCTCCCAATCGAAATGGTTTTTCGCTGTACGGTGTGGCTGTGTGGCTCCACTTATGCAATTAAGTAATTTGTGAAACTGATTTTCATACTATATATACACAAAGCATACATACACACGCACACATCCATGGAGTAATTCTCTGTGGAGTAGTGGATTGAAGTGAATTGAAGAATTATGGCGACGGCAACCACCCACCCGTAACAATCCAATTTTACATTGCACAATTCAATAAGTTATGTGACTTATGTGGTCATTTGCATCCGCTAAAGTAGGCCAACTGTCATTCAGAGTCTTGTGGTTACCGGCCGCCGTTCGCGTCGGTCGTTCGGCCTGTCGACAAAATCTGTGTGACACAATAATTGACATGACTATCGAGGTGCTGTTGGCTTTTGTGATTTTGGTATTCTTTATGAGACTTTTTTGGCTTTTATTATTTGGATTTTCTACTAATTACTCATAAGACTGGTCTAAGATGACAGTTACAGTGGTCGGTAATGCAGCAATAAATGGAATCCATATTGTTTCAGTTGAAATGATTTAGTTCAGAGGAGTACTCTTGAGAAAGGGCTTAACACAAGGATAGAAGGTAGCAGTTGTACTTTTTCTATCTTAACAATTTAGAGGCATTAGGGGGGTTCACGCACATCAAATTTTCGCCAAAATCGGCATGACAATCCAAAATTTGATGTGTGTGTCGTCCTGCTGTATACGTGGAGTTCTGATCACATTTGATCGGCCTCGTGCAAATCACCTCCTACTTTCTCTAGCTTTCAAGAGAAGGAAAAGAAAGGGTGCGCTCCACGCTTGAGCTACACCAAGAGTGCAATAAATCAGCAACTGACAGCTACACGTCATAGATTGAATGCAGTACGCCCTCTGTATGCTATTCACCCATCTGTCTAATTGAAAATTCAACTGAAGACAACATGTTTAGTTTAACAACTCACTTTCATCCTGTCAACCTTTGACACATGTCAAGTATCATTCGTTGTGTCAAACTCATCCCACTTTCTGTCATGTTTCTCTTCTACTAATGCAAATCTCTCAAGTACTAATCCACGCGCAAGACCCTATCGATGGAGATAACAATGTGATTCAGTAAAGAAAAACTCCACCAGCAACGAACGAACCCTGCCCTCGCGCAACTAGCCCCCTAAGTAATAAATCTCAGCGCACACAAGAAAATCGCTAAACAGAAAACATAAAAATAAACAAAACGAGTCAACAAAACTATGCAAAAATTAATAAAAAGAAAAGGAAAACCAAAAAAACGGGAAGAAAAGCGCAAAATGCATCTTGTAAGCTGCAGTAGGTACCTCTACCTACACTCTCCCAATCGACGCAAACGGCAGCGGCGGCGGCGGATAGGATGACGACGACAACGACTACAACGATGGCGATGATGATGTTGTTGTGGATGATGATGATGATGATCATGACGATGGGGAGTCGTTGAACTCGATTTGCGATTTGTCTGTCGTTGGACGGACGGGCGGCGCGCGGCGATTTAGCTGCAAAAAAAGAGTTTTCTCTTCCTCATTGGTTATATCACTCGCTATGCAGTTGTTGGCTGTGGCATTTCTCCTTCGTCTTCTATTCTTCGTCTTATTATTTTCGTTTTCCTTTTATTTTCCTCCTTGCCTATTTTTACAGTTGTTGGTGTCGATGTTGAGGGGGTGATCGTATGCACATGGAAGCGAATTTTTGCTTTACTTTCCGTGTCCTATTCCTGGTTCCAAGTTGCAGCTCCCTCTGAGATGATCTCGTAGGTAGTAAGCGGGCTCTCTCTCTGATTATGGCCTTTTCTCTCTATCTCTTCCTATGGTGAACTTAACGTTAATTATGGCCATGGCATTGGTTAAATAGGTGGATTAGAAGATGAAGCAGGAAATGGCAAGGCACGGACGGTCGAAGTTCTATTTGTGCCGAACAGTTCATTCGGTTGCGCTGCCAGCCTGCGATACGGGAAAGATGGGACTGCGGGATAGTTTATGGTAAAAGTTTGACAGTTTTATCGGCCACATGCAATTAAGCCATTGAGCTGTGGTAGATGTACATAGTTTATGGCGGCAATTGGAAAGGGTGTTAACTGGTGTGATCGAGGTGGTGATCGTAACAAATGGCCTGTCACGATTACGCAATGCAAAAGGAGAGGGGAGCTATCAAATTATATCTATCTGGATAGAGACCCTTCTGGCGGCAAATGAAGTCATTCTCACCTTCAAGGCGCGGCAGGATAATCAGAAGATACTGTAATTACATACTGGCGATCGGGGTAGTTAATTAGAGATACTGGACGTCCCTGCTGAGTCCATCCAAAGAGGGAGGAGTCAGCATGCTCAAACGTAGGCCATTAACACAGCTCTTGGTGTCCGGATCGATTAAGGTACTAAGAACCTCTGAAGTAGCAGGCTTCTGCCAATAATTAGTTGGAATCATTATCAGCGCACCACGCACATAATCGTAGGTCGTTGGGGTCTATGCACTTAGCTGCGCGATCACTTTCTCCTCTCTTGCGCATTCTGTTTGTGTGTGCTTCGCTGCAAGCACTTAAGGGTTCTTTTTCTATTTGCAGATGTGGTGCTGTTTATGGCTCCAGAATCAGCAGCAGGCTAGAAAGTATCTATCTATCTATTCGTGTACTCTTTAGAATGTTGTTTTTATAGAGAGTTTGCACTCTCTATCCACACACTCGATAGATTTCTATTTTGTTGGTTTTCCCCTTTTGGATTCTTCCTTATCTTCCCGGGGGAAGACGGCTATTGCTGCTTTGTTCTTGTTCGTCTTCTCGCCATCGTTTGTCGTTTGTGCCTATTCCTTTAGTCGCTGCGATCGTTTTGCTTGCTTGGCCTTCGCGAGAGAGTTGCAACTTAGAACCTCGGCACACTTCTTGGTACTTTGAGGAGTTCACACGGATGAGCCCTCCACGCGTTCGAGAGTGAGGTGTTCCTTGTGGGTTCGGATTTTTATTATTCGCTGTTATCCGGGTGTTGTTATTGTTTTCATTTGTTGTTTTTTTTTTCTCGTTGTTTGTAACTTTTCGCGCGGTATTGATTGCTTTTAGGAATCCGGTGGGAGTTCAGGATATGAAATTTAAAGCTGGACAGTGTCAATGGTCTTTCCTTTCTTGTTTTTGACGGGTGTGGATAGATTGGACATGCAATTTTTACGGATTATGCTAGAATAAGGACATATAGTAGGAAAAAAGAAATACATTGCTGTGCAGAAGTGGTTTCACAGAAGTGGAGAATAGTTAAAGAAAATTTATTCAGTGAAAGTGCTTTCCGACCGAGAACTTACGAGTATGCATTTGTAATATTGAAAGGAAAGGAGAGTAAAATCAATCCTTACTTTATTTTAAATTTGTTTTTATACTGTTTAGAAGCCGTTTTTTTATATATTTTTTTAAGGGAATCATGTATTTTACTGTCAACTTAGAGTGTAAGTGTCAACGAAAGTAGGTATAGGTAGTGCAAGACGTAAGTCGTATTCAGCTCTGTTTAAACATCATTCTATCGAGTGAGTGGCAATACACGTCATACGTAATGTCACTACAAAATGAATAAATATTAGACAGTTTGATACGTCACAATTGTTGTACGTCTTGAAGAGAAATGCAAATTACATCTGTTGTCTGATTGTTGATAGTGTTTTGCTTGAAGTTTTTCCTACTCAAATGAATGATAAACAAAAAATTATAAATTTGATTTCTGATAAATCATATTCATTCTAATTTCTGGTTCTAAATTTGTAATTTGACAGGTCTTCTGTGTTGTTAGTTTGTCTTTATGTCATTCAGTTTCATTTCGTGTAATATTTTCATAGGAAAAGGTGAAGCTTGCAAACAAGTATCTGAAGCTTAAGAAAGAAATGATATCAGGAGTTTTTCTATTTTAGTTCGGAGCAGAGCCTGAGTTGTCAATAAAACTGTTCGTCTTCCTTTTTCAGTTCAGAGTGCTCAGAGCCCTCTACGCGTGTTCAATTTTTTCGCTCAGAGGGTGCTCAGAGCGCGCTCTATTAGCTCGGCATGAATAGACTGAGCATCCAGAGAAAAAAAAGAGCACGAAGTAATAGATGTTTGATAGGAGAAATAAATCCAATGTTTTGTTGTTAATTCATTATTATTAGTAGATAATAATTAAATACGTATTTGATTTGTATCTTTATATTATTTCTGTGTTTTAGAAGCCCAAAAGCATGCATTTCGGTTTATTTAGTGTGCTGTGCTCAATTGGGTTCCTTAAATAAATCAGAGCGTTCGGAGCATACTCTGAACAGAACACGCTCAGTGTGTTCAGACCCTCAACTCCGAACCAAAAAAGAAAAACGCCTTGTTGAGAAATCAAAAACGTGATAGATTTTTATATACATAAGTCGTGTAAACGTGGTAAATTCAAAATTTTCCAGAAATATAGCGCAAGGGTGGTATAATCTCAATACTGTCGCTGACACTCTCCGAGAAGGAATAACTGGCACTCGTAGCTGATTTCCAGCGATCTTCTGGGGATGTCAGGCGTAGGACTTCTCTTGTCTTTCAGTTAAAGCGTTTCCTCAAATTTCTTGATTCTTGATTGAACTTTACATAGTGAGCAGCGACATATGGTTATGCACACCAAAAATTGTCAGAAATGATCATGCATTGTCTTTTCCGAAGTATTTTTGTATTGCTACTGAATTCAAATATGAAATTCAAGTTTTTGTAGAGACTTCCAATAGATCCCAGCCACTGAAGTATTCTTACTCTTTGGTGCCAAAATTTTGATGTTCGTCTTCAAAGTCTAGCTTTTTAGATTGAAGACATTGAAAGGTTTTCGTTAGTGTAACACTCATCATCGATTATTACTTTAATGAAAGTTTTAAGGTGGCCTCCATAATATGAATTAAAGTGAATAATTTTTCAATTGCAATTATTTTAATATTTACAATAGCTCACTATATACCTATTTACAAAACACTCGATCACTGATTGATCCGACAGTGAAATACTAGTGCATAGTGGAATATTTATCAATTCCTCCAGTGTGCACAGAACTCCATTTACAATGGTTGAATGTCTTCCAGATTTGTAACATATTTTCGCCGCATGGCGCCAAATTTCTGACTAAAACTTCCGTCCTTCCTTGAGTTGCGCATTGAAAGATCAAACAATATCATTTCTTTTCAACAAAGCAGTTAAAACGGGTCTGATTTCTAAAGTTGTCGTTTTTTTTTAGCCAACCGAAGGAAACAGGGTTAATTTTGAACATTTCGGAGGGTCTGATTGTTTTCATTGTTAGATTTCGAATTCCCACAGAAGCCCCAAAGTTTTTATGAGTTTTTGATCTGCAATTAATATGCATTTAGAGACACCGGCTCTTCATTGCATCCTTTTCTTTTTTTTCTAAAGAAATGTTTACTTTTTTTGCCTGCTAGACCCCATAGTCGGAACTTCTGAAAATACTGCAAAACAGATGCAAAAATAATGAATTTCTCAAACAGGACGCATAGTTAAACCAAATGGAATAGTTTTTCTTGTAAAAAAAGAAAGGTTCACATATTCCCATATAAAGAAATGATTTTGAGTTCACATTTTGGAGTATGTACTGCAAAGTTTCTCTGGTTCACATTTTTGGATAGTTCACATTATCGAGGAAGTACAGACCCGATCGGGTATTTTTGTAATCGTTTAGGTTCTTCAAAATCTTACTTACTTCCAACTCATACTCACAGGTCAAGTAATGGCTATTTTCTCAGACTTTAGTTCACATATTTCCTGAAAGGTAGGATGGGTAGTGTAATCGACTAGAGACACGTTTGCTAGGAAATACCTACTTACCTCATAGTCCTACTTATGGCATTTTATCTAACGCCTTGTCTTCGGAAGTAGTTTTTCTAGACTAGGCTTTGTAATTCGTAAAGTTTTGAGTTTTCTAACTTTATTTCATTTTTTTAAAAAGCCATTTAACATTTAGCTGAATAGTGATTAGTTTCTTTTGTTGGTCGTTTAGCAGTAGCACCTCTCTGAAGGACAATGTTTTATCGAAAAATCTTTTAAACAAATTAAACACCTTCCCACTAGAGTTGCACTTGTCATTTTCGTCAAAATTAGTAAAAAAAAGTTAAGTTAACGCACGAGTGACCCCTACAAAATGGCGTCGAAGTATAAACACGGTCTGGGAATTTGATTGTCATTATTAGCCCCACCGCGTTTGGAAAAGGACACATTTGATTCCTGAGACAGTAAACATGTTCATTTAGAATTTCGTTTTAATTGAGTTTTTCCCATGATCTGATGCGCCAATGTTAGGGATAGACGCACCATCAACAGACTGTTAAAAATCTGATATAATGTGAAAAATAAAAAGAAGGTACTTTCTCCATTAAAATAAAAAGAAACGGAAATAAAGTGAGTGCTTTTTTAACAACCCCTTACTATGGGTGTAAGAAAATGGATGTATTTAAATTAGATCCAGACCATCAATCGCAGATCCATTCGAATTTGGTTGATAATAGTAGCACGTGCGGGGTTAATGCTATTACGGGTGACGATGACGATGATGAAATTATACCCGCTGTCAGTTTCGATGCGAATGCAGATTTTAATTTGAATTTCTTCGATACACCTGAGGACTCATCCACGCAGGGTGGTTTCTCTGATCCGGGTTCAGTAGAGTCTCTATCGATTGAATCACCCCCACCAGCGGCAGCGACAGCATCGAATTTATTACAACAAAATCAATTTTTTTCAACACATATTGTTGGGGTACACAGTAATAGTAGTGTCACGGGAAATAGTTTGTGCAACAGTCCAAGTTCCAGTAATACAGTGAATAGTTTTGTGGCTGCAACAAATGTTGGTCATAAATTTGTAAATGTCAATGGCAGCAGCTGCGACGGAGGGAATCTTAAAGTATCTGCAGGTATGTAAGTTATAGTTTATTTGTTAGTTAAGGTTTGAACTTGTTATATTGTAAAGTGCCGAATCTATACATTTCTGGCATTATTTGTACGATGTCTGACAAGAGTTTTGGAGTAGTTTTCCTACAACTCAACACCAGTTGTAGGAGTGACCAGATAAGAACGATAGGAAAACAAATGAAAATAAAACAACAACGATGTAAGGTAAAAGATTAATTCTAGCTTTATTTTAAAGCTAGATTCATGGCATTATGTGTGGAATAGCATGTCAGTGAATTGGCCGGTATATGTTGCGTTATGCCGGCAATAGCGTCTCGAATGTTGGCCTCGAGCTCCTTTAAATTGCATGAGTTGTTAGCAATAGACTTGACCTAGCCCCTGAGAAGATAATCGAGTGGTGTCAAGTCCCAGTTGTCGATAACCCAGTCGCCAAACTTCTTCTTCACAACTTCGAGCGTTGTGTTGTTTATACGGCATGTAGCGCTATCTTGTTCGAACCACAACTGGGATATATCGATGTTGTCGACCTCTGGGTACAGACAGTCGGAAAACATCGCTCAATACCTGAGACCATTCCTCATTTTGATAAAAAAAAGGTCTGATGATGCCGCCCTGCCATAAACCGCACCAAACAGTCAATCTTTGAGGATACATTGATGCTTGGTCCAACACTTGTAAATTGTGCTCACTCGGCAATCCTGCTTGTTGGCAGAACCGCTGAGCCAAAAATGCACCTTATCTGCCCATCTGCCAAGATAGTTTTTGGCCAAAATCCGGATTTCATGCCAGCGTTTTCAGCGCCCAATTTGCGAACTCACGGTGTTTTCTATGGTCGCCGGGTGTTCAATTCTTGCGTCAATACAATCTTATACGGATGTAGGCCCAAATCTAAAGTAAGCCTGGTTCGACATTTCTGTGTCTTCTTAAATACTGGCTGATACGTCGGCTAGATTTTCTTCATTTCACACCAATCCCCATCTGGTTGATGGCTTAAGGTCCAAAAGGGTATACTTACGCTCAAACTTCGCTCCACGGTACGACAAATTGCCTGCTCACTGAAGCCATAATAACGATGCGTTTTAACAACTGAACCGAAATTTCGATATTTTTTCAATAATTTCCGCACATTCGACAAGCGTGAAACGATGCATGATAGAATGGCAAAGCATACTGAATATTTTGGCAGCTGAATGTCATTGGAAACTTGGACAGATGCTGACGTTTGGAAATGTCAATCGCTATCACTCGACAAAAGGGTGAAAACATGAACTAAAATCTAGGAAATTCACGAAGTAAACCATAGAAATACCACAGTAAATCAAATTACTTGCTGTGAATGCAATTCATTTTCATAACCAATTTCTCTTGGCGTCAACCACTAATACGTCAAAAAAAAAAAAACGTGGAAGTGTTCGGATAGAACCAACAATCTGAACACGCGAATGTCAAAAAAAAAAAATCTAGTCGGTCAATGCTGTGTGAACAGAGTCTTAAACACTTCTTAACGAAATCATCAAGCATGACTTAATCTAAAGATTGGTTTTCCAATAAAACTGACTTCCTCGCCTGACATTAATCAAAACTTTTCCATTATTCAGCAAATAACTGGGAAACTCTCACCGGAAGTCATTTCCCACAGTCAAATCCTTTCTAATTTCCGAAACCCAAATCATTTATATCTTTGAATAAATAACAAATCTGACGGTAAATTGCACAATTCACAATCCCCCCCCATCCACACAAAACAAAGCACAGCACAGGAAAACTTTAACTTCACACTCCACCTTCACAAAAATGATTCGCATTAGATAGGGATTAATTTTTGAAGGCGGATAAGGATGGTGCAACGCGGGGTAGCTGTCAAACTGCAAGAGATTGTCGCCTATTGAGTTCGACACAGCAGCGCGGTGGCCTACGCGAATGCGAACAGCTCCGTTGCAACAATCACAACAGCTCCTCCAGACAGAGACACGATTCCTCATAAATTCAAATTCCGATAAATATTCTATTTTTCCTTGTATGTGCCAGGTCCGCTTGGCCCGCGCTCCCCTGTGCTCCTGGCAGAAGGCAAGAAAAAAAGATGGAAATTTCCGTTTTGAAACCATGACTCTAGATAAATCTTTGTTTTCGCTTAGTGTTTTTTCCCCATTTTCCTCATTTTCTTTTCCATGTATTCCTCTATCGTCTATTTGCACGAAGGCAAATGAACTGCCACACCTCAAGCAAGTGGGATTAAGACTTTGCCACAACACTCGCCCTCTGCAAGACATTAGGAGTTACCTACCTACCCGGGCTGGAGTACTACTAACGTTTGTTGCGTTCAACTGGAAAAGACAACAGAGACACACAACAATGAGGAAGTGGAAGCCAGGGAAATCTGCATTGTAAAAGTCTGAAAAAAATAAAATAAAGGGGGAGAGGCCAAGAGAAGCGCTATAAGGAAACATTCACTGGAGCTCATTTGAATTTGAAAAGAGAAATCGTCAGGGGACTAGATGGAGATACATAGGTACAATACCCAGTGGATGCGGGATGCCTGCAATGCAGCACACAATGTGGGTGTAAGCACCCTGTGTGTTGTAGATTAGCGGTGAATGGTCAATATTGCTGATCAGCAGGGAGTGGAAAAACTTTGGAGACTTTTGTCACAAAGCTAGGGTCAATAGTTTGGTTTCGAATAAAATTGACGGACATCCATTGTTTCGTTTATGGACATTTTAAAAAAATGAGAAATCCCGGAAGAGGAATCCCACATATTGGCGATAAACTATCGTAACGAGGTTGGCAAGCATTCTTCTGTCAAAAATACACGTTCCCATCGACGAACAAGTTACTACCGCCATCTGTGGGTAATTACCTTTTTTGTAGCATCTATTAGGGTAAAGACTGTTTTATTTATGACTTCGAGTTGATCTGCAAATGGTTTTAGACCAGGAAACTAGTATGTGACTGACTGACAATGAATCCAGATTTTAGTGCCCTAAAAAGGTTCTCAATTGAGTTGCATAAAATGATTTTTATTACTTTTTGTTATGGCTAGAGAAATATACTGCGCCTGAAGGCAATACCTTGCGATAATAAAAAGAGTTTATTTGATAGGGCTGGTATTTTTAGTGCCAAGGTAATGCATTTTCTAGCTTACCATTCCAGGCTCAATGGTCAAGTTGATATCTTTTTTAACTGAACACTCCTTCGTCAATAAAACACGGAGACTCTTCGCGGTGTCCACATGTTTTAGCCATTCGAGTTAGTCATTTTATTCTTCTGACTAACTCACTGCCGTATTATGTAAAGGATTGTGTCCACTTTTTGTTTCGATCTTATGTACTCTTCTCGAAGGCCATGCCTTAGAGCCATAGATCAGCACAGTCTTGTACTGTACACTGTGAACGTTATTGGACAATCTTTCTATTTCTTGTTGACTATTCCATTCACCCATAGAATATTCCCGGAGGGAATACATAGAATCCAGGTTCAAATCGATGACGTTTCCACTTTGCCTAGGTTTTGTTTTAAAGATCAGACTTTTCCAAGAGAGGTTCAGCGATATCCGACTAAGGCTGAGACATGTATGCTTCCATTTTGGTATCGATGAAGTGCCTTCTTAAAGTATCGAAATATCTAGGTGTCACAACCATTATCTCACAAATTTTCAATTTAGGTTGAAAGCCAAGGTTGATGTGGTATAGGTAGGGACGGCAGATGACGGAAAGATTTAGTTTCTCTTTCTTCACCTCTTCAACGTCTACAGTACTCGTTGCAAGACACTCCACTTGAGACTGTTCGTTTATTGCTAGGCCTAAGCCTAACCAGAAAAAAGGTTTTCTTGTTGTTAAGAGCCTGAGATAGACTTCTAGTTGTCAGGCGTCATTGCCGTTGTAAGACTTTTCATACAGATGCGACGTTTTTTTTTTACGAAGAGAGTTGTTTCATGTCAGTTCAGAGTCACCGGTCTAGATGGTGGATAGTAATGCGTTATAGTGCTTTATATTTCAGGATTTGTCAAAATTTTTAAAGTGAACTTTCCGAGATCATAAAATCACATTCAGTCTACCGCCTGCCGTCTGCTTGCAGCCTTCCATCGATCAAACACTGAGGCATGACTGCACGGTGCTAGTGACCAGAATTCTGTCAGAATTCTAATTCCATCATTGCAAGTGGTGTTTTCGCCATGTAGTACCGCAGAGTGTTGAAACTTATCAGAGTTGAACAGGATTTTCAGTCCTTTTGCATAATTCTGTAGGTCCTACTCTTATCAAAACAAGGTCATAGGAAAGCCCATCTGATATTTCACTTCGTTAGGGCCTTTATCCTTGCTTCAAGCTCCAGTATGCAAGGCTTGACGAATACCGAATGGTGTCCTCATTATTCTAATGTGGATTGCAAACATTTCCTTGCCAATTGGTCGGCCTTCTCATTAACTGGAATATCTTGGTGCCCAGGGAAACCTTGTGATGTATTACACAAACCTTAAGTTTTTCACGCAGCACCTTGGTTTGATTTCGATAGCAAAAATTGTTTTAATTGTCGTTTGCCTGTCGATGACAAAATTGATATCTTCTTGTGGTATTGCCTTCAGATGTTGCCTCTATTCGGGAGGCGAGCAGGGACTTCTACTAAATCCGTCCATGTTGATAGAAATTAATCGCGGCTTCGTAAGGTGATCGCTTTTTCATTTTTCTCTGTTTGGGATGGAGCTCGTGAAGAGTGTCTTGAAATCTAGATACGGGATCATAGTGCGACCTGCTGCAACATTTCTTGTGGACTTTCCATTACTGATCGGGGTGGTCGAGGCACGATTTTTCTCGCAAACGTCCAAAGGGTTGTTCGATAGACTCTGTCGCATCCGTTACGTCATCGTATACGACGACTTATATCTTATTCCTGAATGCGTTTTGTTGCTGTCAACTGTCAATGTAGGAAGGTAACCTAATCCATCTGTTGCATCTGTAGTGTTCCCTTCCATAACCGGGAGTCTATTCAATCCAATTGTCAGGAATATATGTTGACACAGCGGATGCGACATGTCATCAAAGATATAGCCATACATTCATATTTGCAGTTTTTTTTTAGTTTAAAAGTACAATACTCATCCTGCCGAGTCCTTTCAGTTTGTTGAAAAGTAGTTAAATACAGAGATTAACATGCCTTCCACGCGAATGAGCCACCCTGACGTTTACGACTTACATCACCATCCATCATCCGTTTTCCTGCTTCGCCTGTATGCCTAAGACCTATGATTATCAATTAGGCACGGTAATTTGACTAGGCACGCAAGTCGGAAGGAATAATCTACGACTTGTAATAACACCCATTGAAATTCCTCTAAGTGAATAACAATATTTAATTGCATTGCTACCAGTATTTTGTGCAACTTATCATTATTTGTTTGTTTTGTTTCTCGAATTCACTGACATTTTCACACATACTGAGCAGAGCAATTCATTTGCACTCGTTCTCACTGCACTGACTGAGTGATTTGAACATTTTGAAGCAATTTTCCTGTCATGTTAAGTCTGGTGTGACTAAGCAAACAGAAGAAACCATCCAGCAGAATGGCCGATGGATGCACAATGCGAAAAAAATCATTTAGTCGGACATTTTGCAGGTTTTTGTTTGGTTTTAAGTTTATTTGATTTACGAATGAGTTACTTGGAATTATGCAAGTTGTGCACCTTGAGAGTTCTTCTTGAATGCGTTTTCTGGTCGGTTAATGAGAACATTGCAATGGTTTGTTGCGTTTTTCAATTTCAAATATTGGGTAAGATGAAGAGTTTGTTATTTTTTCTAACTAGGACGTGTTTTTATAACAATTGTGTATGCTTCTCGGTCTTAAGCGGAGTACATAATGATTTTGTAAAGATTGCTACAGATAGATAGAGTGGGTTTGTTGAATTTTGACATGAATGTCATTTACGCGAAATGGTGGATGACGGAATATTGACGTTTCTTCATTGGTAAACCACATATCTCCCCTCCCTTAGCGTTTTGGGTGAAATGAACGAAATTCAACCAAAAACTTAAACAAAATACCCAAATCGCATGATTTAGACTTTGGTGTACAAAGTTGGAGTCCATTTAGGATTTTGGAAGAAATGGGGTGTACCTGGGTCGACCATGGAAAAAGTCCCTTGAAATGCAATTTCGTCACATATCTCCTCTCCCTCAGCGTTTTGGGTCAAATGGACGAAATTGAACAAAAAACTTAAACAAAAACGTAAAGAGGATGACTTAGACTTTGGCGTATTCAGTTGCTTGGTTTTTAGGATTTTGGAAGAAATGGGGTGTACCTGGGTCGACCATGGAAAAAGTCCCTTGAGATGCAATTTCGTCACATATCTCCTCTCCCTCAGCGTTTTGGGTCAAATGGACGAAATTGAACAAAAAACTTAAACAAAAACGTAAAGAGGATGACTTAGACTTTGGTGTACTCAGTTGCTTGGTTTTTAGGATTTTGGAAGATATGGGGTGTACCTGGGTCGACCATGGAAAAAGTCCCTTGAAATGCAATTTCGTCACCTGTCTCTTCTCCTTCAGCGTTTTGGGTCAAATGGACGAAATTGAACAAAAAACTTAAACAAAAACGTAAAGAGGATGACTTAGACTTTGGTGTACTCAGTTGGAGTCTAATCAGGATTTTGGAAGAAATGGGGTGTAACTGGGACGAGCATGGAAAAGTCCCTTGAAATGCAATTTCGTCACATATCTCCTCTCCCTCAGCGTTTTGGGTCAAATTGACGAAATTGCACAAAAAACTTAACCAAAAAACGTAAAGAGGATGATTTAGACTTTGGCGTACTCAGTTGCTTGGTTTTTAGGATTTTGGAAGAAATGGGGTGTACCTGGGTCGACCATGGAAAATTCTCTTGACATCCAATTTCGTCACATAACTCCTCTTGATCAGCGTTTTGGGTCAAATGGACGAAATTGAACAAAAAACTTAACTAAAGAGTCCAAATCGCATGATTTAGACTTTGGTGTACTCAGTTGGTGGCTATTTAGGATTTTGAAAGAAATGGGGTGTACCTGGGTCGAGCATGGAAAAGTTTCTTGAAATGCAATTTCGTCACCTATCTCTTCTCCTTCAGCGTTTTGGGTCAAATGGACGAAATTGAACAAAAAACTTAAACAAAAACGTAAAGAGGATGACTTAGACTTTGGTGTACTCAGTTGGAGTCTATTCAGGATTTTGGAAGAAATGGGGTGTACCTGGGTCGACCATGGAAAAAGTCCCTTGAAATGCAATTTCGTCACATATCTCCTCTCCCTCAGCGTTTTGGGTCAAATGGACGAAATTGCACAAAAAACTTAACAAAAAAACGTTAAGAGGATGATTTAGACTTTGGTGTACTCAGTTGGAGTCCATTTTAGGATTTTGGAAGAAATGGGGTGTACCTGGGTCGAGCATGGAAAATTCTCTTGACATCCAATTTCGTCACATAACTCCTCTTGAACAGCGTTTTGGGTCAAATTGACGAAATTGCACAAAAAACTTAACCAAAAAACGTAAAGAGGATGATTTAGACTTTGGCGTACTCAGTTGCTTGGTTTTTAGGATTTTGGAAGAAATGGGGTGTACCTGGGTCGACCATGGAAAATTCTCTTGACATCCAATTTCGTCACATATCTCCTCTCCCTCAGCGTTTTGGGTCAAATTGACGAAATTGCACAAAAAACTTAACCAAAAAACGTAAAGAGGATGATTTAGACTTTGGCGTACTCAGTTGCTTGGTTTTTAGGATTTTGGAAGATATGGGGTGTACCTGGGTCGAGCATGGAAAATTCTCTTGACATCCAATTTCGTCACATATCTCCTCTCCCTCAGCGTTTTGGGTCAAATGGACGAAATTGAACAAAAAACTTAACCAAAAAACGTAAAGAGGATGATTGAGACTTTGGCGTACTCAGTTGCTTGGTTTTTAGGATTTTGGAAGAAATGGGGTGTACATGGGGTGTACATGGGTCGAGCATGGAGTCCCTTGAAATGCTATTTCGTCACATATCTCCTCTTCCTCAGCGTTTTGGGTCAAATGGACGAAATTGAACAAAAAACTTAACCAAAAAACGTAAAGAGGATGATTTAGACTTTGGTGTACTCAGTTGGAGTCCATTTAGGATTTTGGAAGAAATGGGGTGTACCTGGGTCGACCATGGAAAAAGTCCCTTGAAATGCAATTTCGTCACATATCTCCTCTCCCTCAGCGTTTTGGGTCAAATGGACGAAATTGAACAAAAAACTTAACCATAAAAGGCTTTTTCGAGCGGATTTGTCTTTATCGGTGAGATCTAGTGTTCGGTAGACGTCGTATATTGAGGTCTTCGGTGAGTTAGATGGGATGACCCAGATTTCTCGATTTTTCTAACATTTGAGCCAAAATATACATACGTAGCGGAGGTTCTCAATTAAAAATCCAAATGCTAAACGGAAAGACAGATCTCGAAGCAAAAAAAAATGTCCCATTATCATGAATCAATCCAGAGTTTCTATGTCCCCATGCCAATTAGGCTAAAATTGAATGCATCATTCTCCTAATCATTGCAATTCCGACATGTACTCCCACATTCACCAACAATTGGATTAGGATAATTGGATGAACTGCAATTCCAAGCCTTTCTACGTTGATTGGGAAATCATTTTACGGGGAAATGGCGAAACTCTCATATTTTGCTGTCGCGTTTCCGTCTCCTGGTAGATCGATTAATCGCATGGAACAATCCAATTTGCTGGCACTTTCATGGAGCGCTGCTTTTCTCCTCCTTTCATCAGATAGTGACTCTAAGAGAAGTAGCCATGTCCCAGCGGTTATGGAACAACAAGCACGACAGTCTAATTGTACAGTATACTCCTCCTCTAAATGCCATTAAAGCGACAGTAATCTCTAGCACAGAGTCAGTGTCTAGGTTGTGGGATGTTCGTAAAGGAATTCCTTATTCTGGTGCATCATGTGATCGTGATCTTGGCAAATTCCACAGAGGGCAACTTGTGAGTAAAAATCGATGAAACAAGTAAGTGTACGTCAATCCCTTCCGGTTGAACCAAGTCAGAGTCTTCCACACACGACGACAACAGCAAGTATCATGATTATTGTTGCTTATTGTAGTTGCCCCCCTCCTCCTTACAATTGATATCTGGAGTCAATAAATCCTCCATAGGGATCATAAATCAATGAGCAGCGCATATAAATCTTTCAAAAGGGTCTCCTGTTCGCTGGTTCTATTGTTCTCCCCCGATGGAATTGTGACGAGAGCGATGAGAAATTCTCATATTAGAAGCTTCAATAGAGATATGTATACATAGTGCCACCAACGCAAGGGGGAGGACATACTCCTCCTGGATAACGAGTTGATTTGGAGTTGTTTGCGAATGACAGTAGTCATCCTTGGAGCTATTGTCATTTTAATAATTGCAATTATTCTGCTAGTAGTGGAAATTCTCTTTGGATTGATCCAATGGGGGAGAGAGCAGTGGATGGGGGGAACCTCTAATGGACAGGAAAATTAATAGACTCCACCACTTAAGCGTCTCGCTCCGGATGGATACGAATGTATGTACGTTGTGGATATCGTACGGCAAGCCTTTGATGCTGGCCGACAGATATTTACATTCTCTGCGGATGGTTTTGTTGCGCGGGTGATGGGTTATACTCGTACTAATGTAGTCCGTACTTTCTCTTCCTCGTCGTCGTCTCTAGATTTCGGTACCGATTAAAGTACCGCCACTGACAGGCTGACATGCCGACATTTTGTGCTGCCCATAATGTAATTAGTTGGCTTAAATTAATTACCGTTAACATTCAGATTAGACAAGTGTGTCCTGTTTGGTTTTTCCATCTGACAGCTGCTGATAATTTTGTACACACAGCATTGTGTCAAATTAATTGGCACTAAATGGAGAGATATCAATGTTGCAATAGTGAAGGGAATGAGAGGATCTGACAGTCTGACAGACTTTTAGGAGAGCTGATTGGGACTCCAAGGAAGACAAGGTGAAAAGAAAATATTGCTAGACTAAGGAAATTTTGGTTTCAGTTCTGAAAGCAACTTTTTCATTTACAAGCAGATGCAGCTGTCAGTTAAAAATCGAATGTGTTCAGTGCAATCGGAACGAGAACGGAACATGACAGCTATGATGTAAAATTTGTTTGCCTCGTAGCATTTATGTAAATGTCTACATTGGACGTCAAGCAGATTTTGCTTTCTTTATCCCGAAATTTGTATTTATATTTAGATTCTGAAGCTATGTTCAGATGACTGTCAGATCTACCAACTGTCAGAGCTGCCAATGACAAACGATTGCAGAACTTTAAATTGTTAGTTCGTACGATTGTCAGATTTTGTTTCAATTTTTAACAATTTTCTGTGAGACGACTGGTCGAGGAATTGTCTGACCAACAACTGTAAACCATCTCTACAGTCTGTAATGACAAGAGGAAATGTCTTCGACAACTATACAACATGTAAGCAAACTGCTTGCACAATAAACAAAAGTCATGATCACATCACAAGTGGAAGGCTACGCCAACTTAAAAATACTTACGAGAACCAAGTCTGCTTAAACACGCACGCATGTCTCTGGAAACGTCTTCATTTGCAAAGATATGCAATTACATTGCAACAAAGTAATCTATTGAGTGACATAAATAGCCAACTATGATCCGTAGGGCAACGCAGAAGAGACACCAACTCCGTGGGCATACATCTTCGAGTACAAAGCACTTGAAATGCAAATACTTACGCTGCGCCATTAAATAAAGAAAAAAAAAACTCAAACAAAACAAACAAACCTACCTACGATTCGATCGTAGATATCGATATTCCTTAGTTGTATCCCCCAATCCCCGGGTTGACTTTCCCAGATTATGTAACAAATATATGCAGCGGCAGTAGCAGCAGCATGCCTCCTCCAGCGGCGGCGATAGCTTCGACTGAATATCGTTCACACGGTTCAATAAACTTGTCGTCTTTCTTCATCGACTGACACATGGCCCGTAGTATACACGATTCGATCTGCCAAAGCCATACACAGCATAAATATTTATGCGAGCTCGCAAGCCTCCGCAAGTACGTTTTTCATACTTTTGCGCTGTCAAATGTGCGCGACAGAATCGTGAAAATAGAGCGACACTTGTGAAGATTTCCATCATTTGCCTTATAGATAGCTGGAATCAGATGCATCAGATACACACATTCGAGATACTACATGTATTTCCATAATTGTAAGGCCTGCCAGTGAATGGTTATCTAATCATTGGTTACAACGACAGGCCTCTGTCATCTTGGTGGCCGGAAGAGGAATGAATGGCGAATGTGAGAAATTGTTTCCGCGTTAATTGATCCGAGGAGGCCAAAGACTTAGTTAGACCGGTTTAGCGCCCGCCGCTGCTGCCAGTATCACTTAACTTCAATTCATCCCATTGGCATTGGGCAGATGGATACTTACGTCCTGATAGGCACAAGGGGGTCTGGGATTATTGTTGGAGGAATTATTTCCTGGACGGGTTCGATCGATGTGCAGTCGATTTTAATTGATGTCTACACGATGATCATTAGAGATAAGTTAATTGGTGTCTTACTGACGATCTACAGATAGTTGAGAGTGTTCTCGTAATGAATGAAGTAAGGATTGATTTTTTGAGCTTGTCTGTGTCTTGTATAATTACCAGGAAATGTAAAATCCAAACACCAAAAGGGAATTATTTGAGACATAAAACTGGGAGATGTTTAAGGCCGTTAATGGGTTATGTGCTTTTGGGGATATCTACCCATGGTCGTTGAAGTTAGGTCGTCTCGGGCTCTCTATCGAATTCCATTCTCGAGGAGTCATTAAGAGTTATAGTTTGAGCGAATTGAGTAGGGACCAGTCTCGAGCTTTTCATAGTGTAAATGTACCTGTTGAGCCTTACTCTTCTCTAAGATAATGTCTCCACGATATATTTAAAAATTATTTTTAGTATGAACTTGGTGCATCAGGTTTTCCCAGTTCCGGTGGCCTTTACAGTTCCAACCAGCATGGTGGTAAAAGGTTGCACTAAAGGCTGTGTGCATATTCTTTTCTTGGTCTCAAGGCCCTATTTTTAGCTTTCGAGGCAGTTGCACCAAAGTTTTCCTCCAATACCGTACCAGTTATTAAAATGAATGAACTTAAGACATGTGACATCCATTGCGTTCTTGTATTAACCAGGTTCTAATAAATTTACTTTATTAGTATCTCAATATTTTTCTAGGTCACTGGATAACTATTCATAGCTTATTTTGCAAAACACTGCTGCATTCTGAAACCAAACCATAAAAGAAAAAAAAAACACACACAAAAACTTTGTCACAATGTCACCAGCTGACAGCTATCACCCAAGTCGCCCAGATAATGGACTCTAGTGCCCCAATTGATTGCGGTGGTGGAGCCGTGCGTCGTCGCGCCATGGACCAACCACAAAAGTTGATTAAATAAGAAAAAAAACCTGTAAAAACCAAAATTAACTTCAAAAACAACAGAACACCAACTGTGGACTTAATCTTTACACTTTTCGATTGGGACATCGAAAGACTACAACTAGCTGGTACACTGCTGGCGGACTGCAATATGAATAACTCACACTCGGTTGGGACTGCGCAACGCGCAATTCTCTAAGCCACTCGTTCGTGTCGTGTCTAATTATTGTTTTCACCGAATAATGGAAAACTTTGCCAGCCCGGTGAAACTCATTGTCCAAGTTGGGTAACCAAAAAGAATAAAAATGGCGCAACTCACCGTTGTCTGATATTTCTTTATTTCGCTTCTTTTCTTTTATTCAAATCTCTGTGCAAAAAGGTTAATAATCATTGGGCAATTGCAAACAAAAATAAAAAAACAAAACAAAAAGGAAACCAAATCAGAGCTACGGCGCAATAGACTCGAGCTGGTGGCGCTTCGGTTTCGACCCAAATTGCTTGCAGGCTTATACAGTCCATGACGTTGGAGCTGACCGTACTGCACATGCGCAGCGGCTAAAGATGCAAATCTCCTGCGCACAACGAATAGCAAATTCAGTCATGGCGAACGGAAGGTTAAAAGGGTTTTAATAAATTCACAAACTTATTTAAATCGGATTGGAGCGTATCCGACATGTGAAGACAGGCGTTGCTGTGGTTAACATTTGACTTTGGAAATGCATGCAGCAGCAGTGTATGGCGCAGCACGGGGATTTTGGTGAGCGCTGATTTGAATGGTTATGATTACAAATGAATTGCATAGCAAATTGCAATGGCACGAATTCGATGAATTAAAAGGTATAACCTTTTGTGTGCCTGCCAGAGATTCGTAATCACAGCGAAAAGGTCGACCTAATCGCGGTGGAGTTTGAATACATGTTGTTTGGTCATAAGTGGCTATGGGTGATCTTCGGTTTTGAACTTTCACCGAAGGAAAAGCTATCGAGGTGTTGCAGAGATATTGATCGAAATAAGATGAGAAAAACCTCCTCAAAGTGAACGTTTTCGAAAAGAGTGTCGAACACAGCTGAATTGAGAGATAAGAACAACAATTTCCAACTGTCTGTCGACTTTTGCCAGCAAACGATATAAGAAGGTAAATGGAGGTAGGTAGATTGCAATGGGCGTTCTGTTTTGTCTGATCAGACAGTTGGGCCCATGTGTTTTGTAGCCACGAGCTCTCTTTTCAATCAAGTCTTGACGGAATGAGTAAACCGAAGCTCTTATTAAAGTACGTGGTCGGTATCTTGCGGGAGGAACTCAAGATTGCAAAGAATAGAGAAGTGTCCTGACTATATCAAGAGCCAATATGTAACACCTAGCTGTTGATCTCTATTGCTGTCTTACAGCAGAAGTGGCTTTCTTAACAGGTTCGAGGATATTGGGTTTAGGGCTAAGTTTTTTACCAAGTATGAGACACAAATATTTACCTATCGGCAAGTGTCTGACTATTGCCGCATAGTTTTGGAGGGTCGAACTGCGGAATTTTGTATTTCCTAGTGACGAGGACAATTTCTGTTTTTTGAGGGTTGACACTAAGCCCACAGCCCTTAGTCCAGTTAGGGACTTTCATATCTCTGAAAGCGTTGAGATCCTTATGCGAAACGGCTGTAGCAAGATCATCCGTATAAACAATTACATCGCAGCTTTCCTTTTACGAACCTTCGAACTACTTAGTGGCAGTAATAGTAGAGATTCCCTGGAGACAATGCTTTCCGCTCTGGATGACAGATATCCAAAACTTCAAGTCCTTCCCTTGACATTAATTGGAAGTCTCATTTGAGAGAATGACTAGGTATGCCACATTCAAAGGCTTCCTAAAGACAAATAGATAGTTTTGCAAGCGAATGATCCAAATCAACATAGATACACAGGTTGCAACAAAATTTGCCTCGAAAAATATTTTCACCCTGTCCACCGAGGATTAAAAGTCGTTCATGTTGATTGACTAACAGATGCTTGGTGAAAATGCGGATTAACTTGTGTGTGGAGCACTTTAGTAACACGTTCTCGTCAATCAAACTACATAACGCCCGTGTTCCGTGTTCCATTGCGTCGAGCTAAGTAATTACTTCCAAATATGTACCTGGATATTGAATTCACAGCAGTTATCAAATTTAACCTCAATTTCAGTGCACTTCACGTCATCAACTCGTTCTATTCGAATACGGTAATATGGAACACCACTGATCAGTATAATAATTTGATAATATCATATCCTTTGACATAGACAGACTGCATTAAATATGTAGATGGCGCTAGACTTTATGTTTTGACAGTTCTCGACATATAAATAATGACATTTAGAGCACGTTCTCTGTGGTGAACATGAATATGTCAAAATGTACTCACCACTGTCTTATTCTACGCATAGCTTGTGTCATTTAACTTGAAACATCGTTAAATTTCGCCCCTTTATCACCCTAAATGTTAAGTCTTGTTTTTTATCAAATTTTCATTGGAAAGAGTTTTGCCATTTTCATTTCAGAACAACAGTTTGCTATAGCAGATTCGAATACAAATACAGTTTCGAAATCGTTTGTGCCGTGTAAAGTTTGTGGCGACAAAGCATCCGGATACCACTACGGTGTAACATCCTGTGAAGGGTGTAAGGTAAGTTCAAAAACCACATACAATAGCATGGATTCTTATGTGACATTTTATTTATAGGGATTTTTTCGTCGCAGTATTCAGAAACAGATCGAATATAGATGTTTACGAGATGGTAAATGTCTAGTTATTCGACTGAACCGCAATAGATGTCAGTATTGTCGTTTCAAGAAATGCCTTTCTGCTGGAATGAGTCGAGACTGTAAGTATACCCTATACCTCTGTGTTTGCTTTATTAAATCCAATTTCAATGAACCTTCTGTCAGAGAATCGTGACATTTCATTGGAGAGTCAATTATCAAAATGTTAGATCGAGTTGAGAAAAGGTACATACTCTCGTACATATAATAGATTTCAATCGTTGTCGTCGTCGTCGTCGCCTGTCGCTCACCGCAGCATCGTGCGTGTCAGAGTGACGCTCATAATAATTTGTGAATAATATTTTTCTTTTGATTCTTATCTAGCTTGACTCTTGCGACGATGGCGATGATGGTGAAGTCAAGCGTGTGTGGGCTGTTGCAAGCATGACACATAGAGCTAATCTTCTGCATCAAAGCAGCTTGTTGGGTTTCAATGGGTTTTGTAATAGTTGGTAATTATATGCTATTCATCGGCATCTAAAGTGAGTAAACACGACGACGGCGACGACGACGATGAACGAAATTGCCTTGCAATTGCAAATAAATAGAGAAGTGAATGTACTGTGGCGTGTAGGATAAGGATGTGATCATTATGGACGTGATTTTGGGGAAATTACGTTTCGCGTGAGATATGAGTTGTGAAAGACATCGTTTATTGCACTTGAGGTGGAATGAGGAGGGTCTGCTTATTTAATTGGAAAATCTGTAGAAGTTGATATGATATTTAAGTGTTTGCTGTAGTTAACTTGGTCTCACTGACTGTTCTACGGGTGAAAAACTGGAAGCTGATTAGAGTGCTAAGGCAGACTCATGGTAATCATTTTCCTACAGCGCACAGCCTAGTCATTTAATTTTCTTTTCGAATTCTGGACTTATGGCGGATACTGTGATGTTATAGTGTATGGAAGCTTCCTTCTCCTCCAAGCAAAATCGATTTTCTGTCTCTCTGGACAGATGGGCACGGCTGGAGGCTCACCAGCTAGGTTTGGAATTTCCTTGTAATGCTTGATTGATGATTTGGACTGTTTGGATTGCTGCGGAGCATTTTCCCAGTTGGCCAGGCTGACCAAAGTTTGTATTTTATGTAATGTAAAACCTCTACGTATGGTCATCTACATACGTGTAGTATTCCACATGCATCTTCCCAGTGAATTCTTGCTCCCTTCTAAGTATCCATCCTTAGCGTTATATGGGTTCGCCAATTCTGCGTCTCTGTAGTTTCGACTGCAATCTAAACGACTGAACTATATTTGTTGATCATGTACATCTCTATGATTCACGCCACGCCCACATTTTGAGCCCATTTTTGAAAGCAAAAACTAAGCATTTTTAAATTCAAAAATATTCGGAGTTTTTACCTCTGAAAATGGAAAATTCCACGCCCACTGCGTATAACTGCGCAAACCAATAGCATTATGGTGTAAGTACTACCCAGCAACACTGGTGTTGTTTTAAAGACTCGAATGACGTAACTTTCCAATTAAATTGCTAAATCCTTCGCATCACTCCCCTCTACCGAACAAATTTACAAAATTCTTAGCATGTGTACTCGGTAAATGCATGCAATATCCAGAACACACACTGCACTATCAACTTCAGACAAACACCATCAACTGGCATCAATCTCCTCGAGAGCAAACTCTTTGAAAACAATTGCACAACTCGAGAAGTGCACACTTCACCCTGCGGTAGCATACCACTCGATGGATCTAAGTATGTCAAATAGAAAGACGAAATGTCACCCGTTTGACACTCTACCGTCAAATCTTTCGCAAGCTTTTCCTGCTATGCCACCCAATAAGCACTACCACCGCCACCTACTTCTCGAGATTGTTTACGAAAATCTCATTCAACAGCCCTCTCGATTGCAGATGGTAATGAGCATTACCGATTGCTTGGCCAATTGCCTGGTATACAGAAAATCCCCGAAGTAGTTGCTCCAACGACAAAGAGGCTGGAGTGCAGCCGAAGTGGGTATAGATTTGATTAGGTAAATTGGATAATTACGCGATTCGCTTTGACTGCTTTAGTCTCTGCTGTCTGTTTGGCTTTAAGTTCTTGAGTTGGCATCGCAAGAATGTCAAGATTCCAAAGTGCCTGTCTGGCACGGTGTGTACGAATGCGAGTGTGCACTCACTTAATTGTGCAGTTGTGCCTCCCTCTTTACAGCGGTTCGGTTTGATGGCATGATGTGACCTAATTCCAGGTAATGTTAGGCAAACACAACCAGAGTTTGTTGTGCCTACTACTTTGTGCGCACTGACAGAGAAGAATGTTGCGGGGTCAGACACAAGTCCATTGGATGGTTTGTTTGTTTATTTTCGGACTAACCAGCGGCGCGGTGAAAACAGCCGGCCAAGAGAGGCGACGTCGCCGCTGCTGTTCGGTTTGAGGTTATGAGATTCTTTCTGTCTTGGATTGGCATTATTGGGAATTAAGTGGATCAATTACCATGAGAATGGTTTCTTCCTTGGGGGTATTTGCTGTAATGTATAGTTGTTGCTTTGTTTTTTTGGTATAATGCCGAGAAGTGGATGTAGAGCAACTACTTTTGAAAGTAGAGTAGACGCTGTAGTGATACTACAAGCGAGCTTTTGTTTTACACAAAATGGAGGACATTATGATTGGAGTATTGTTAGGTGATGTGTCTGCGGGGTATCTGTCAATAAAACAAGAATTAACAGCACATGCCAGTACAAACGAAATAGAACGAACGTATTTGAAAAGTCTCCAAAGTCTCCACTTGCGTAAAAACCACCATTTTGGTGCTTTGTCGCCATTTTGATTGTTTCGTTTATTAGCTTATGAATCAGTTAGATATTCAGAAAACGCTTCTGGCATGTCTCAAGCCATTATGTTTGATAAATCTGACTCATTCCAGACGGATTGTATGTTTGTAGTTAACGAGTGTCATTCTAAACGTAATTTCATAATTTTTACTTCCTTTTCTTCTTAACATAAATATCTTCCTGTCGTTTTTATAGACTGTTAGCACTGGCTAAGCTCCCATGTACACATCACATGATTGCACAAGTGACTTCCTTGATGCCATTCAATAGATACTCCTCCGGCTGTGCCGTGCAAAACATCATTCAATAATTTTCCATTTTTTATCGTTTTGTGTGTGTGTTTTTTTTTTTAGCAAAACAGCGAACATGCCAGATGCATTCGACTTCCCTGACCAGGCGACGGCTACGACGACGACGGTAGCATCTAGCAAACAACTTCGTTGTCCTTCTCCTCCTGCGAGCATTCACGTGATATCAACTGCGTGCAACTATCTATGGTTTTGGTTAAGTGGAAGATTTATAGCCTCGCGATCGTAAATTGTTTCTACTTTCTGGCCATTTGTGGTCCGATAATATGGCCACCATCCCCATGTATCCATCGCCTTTTATTGGTATCTCCTCACTAACGCTGCTGTACGGAAGCGTATTCGCTGCCTCACGCTGCCATGCATAATTTTATACCATGCGACACTTTGTTAATCTGTTTTCCTTGTTGTGTACCTGTGGGCAAGTCTGTATTTGCATACGAAAAATGTCATTAGACATTGCCCAACAGATGCGGCAGCTAAGAGTGGTTTAATTATGCAGTTACGACCTTTAAAGGATTTCAAGAAAATAGAAATTTGCATCTTGTGCTCTGCCAAGATGAATGGAAATCCGGCACTTATCACAATGGCCATGGTTCAATTTGTAATCTGTATTATTTGCAATTGACGTTGAACAACAAACCAGGAAGTGGTCGCCATCGGACAAGGCGCGATTGCATATGATTCGATCCTTATTTACGTCCATGGTCGTTCGCCATAACCGATTAAGTCAAACTGCATCCCTGAACAACAAGTCGTTAGCCAAATAGCTGCAATATGTATCTTTTATGAGAGACATCGATTACTGGCGCGCCAGCCGGCCATATCGTTTGAGTCCAGGTGCATGTGTTCCATCCTCTTCCCTGGGAGTGGGCGTTCGTCTAAATCCCACTCTGCACAGAGCACCACGAACACATTATGGCCGGGGTAATTGAGGAAGTGTGTGCTTCGATGCAATACCACTTGGATTAGCTAATAAATCGCTCGGTTGAGACATTTCCATTTTCTTGGATCATGACTCCGCTAATTGTCTGTGGCTGTGTATTGCTTGCATTGCTTGGACCACCATCCACATAGTCGGATCGGACGCGGATTGGATTGGATGGTGAAAAAGAAGGCGCTCTTTGTCTAAACGCTAATGATCTGCTGCCACAGCCGCTGCTGCGGTACTGTGCATATGCGGAGGAGTTGGTTCGGTTATGCACTCATAAATTTCTAAAAAAAAAACAAAATAGAAATAGAGACTCGAAACAAATTTGCCTCGAGGGACTGCATTTCGATTTGATCCCACACTCAAGTCGATAGACACAAGCATACACACATTATGCCGACCTTTCTCTTTACGGAGCGCGGTGGATTCGTTAGGCAGCGTTGAACTGGAATTATACCTAGGGTTGCAGTTTGTTGGGAGTAAATTTATTCATAACACTCGGATGTTCGGGAGGCAGTCTGGGATGTGTGCTGATTGCAGATCAGAAGAGGAGGAACCAGGCATGATATATGATATATGCAGGCGTTGATTTTGCATTAGGCTTAGTTTGAGAAATAAACGATATTAGGGCCTGGAGAAGCAGTTAATGCTTCAAGTGATCCCGGAAGTTTCATCAAGTCATACTTGTGTGTAGAGTTGGATTCGTTTACTTTGAATTTATTGGATCGTTTACGAACGGTATGACCCAGGAAATGGAATCGCAGAGGGCTTATTATGTTTTATTAATGTTTCGAAGTAATGAAGACCGTTGGTATCAAGTAGTCTAAATCTAATGAGAAATGTATTCAAAAGCCTCTTGTTGTTGGGAATAAGTCCACTCAACTTTTTTTTAAGTGCCAATCACATGTATTGATGTTCATGATCCTGTCAAGTTTGAGGAGGAAGCTCCTAGTTGCTAGTTGAAAAGTGTAAAGGAGTTCGTCAGAAAGAATTGATCAGATTTTCGATTGCATAACCACACTTCCTGTTGCATGAATGCCCTAAACTTCAGCGCTCCTAGTGTAGTCTGTTTTAGATCATCAATCAAGTAATGTGTCATTGCCCGATTCACTGAAAAAAATGTGAATCCATACGCTCTTCACCACTTTACACTCTATTTTCACATCTGGCAGCAAAATGTTTGACTTTCACACTCAGAGAAGTCTTTTATTCTATCCTACCGCTAAAAAATTCAGTCAGGCTGACATTTTGACATGTCTAGTAAAGGCCCCGTTCATTCAGAACTGACGGACTGCATTTTTTGTGACGTTTTCGTATTCAGAGTGATAGACCTGTCTGCATACTTCAACAGACTCCTTTTTACATATTAGATGTCAGTGACATTGAAAATGGTATGCTACATTCTAATGCTTTTTACAGAGCAACAAATCGATTTACTTTTGTTTGCTTCGCGAGTGACAGCATATGACATTTCCAAACGTCAAAAAGTTTACAAGATTCAAGAAAACCGGAATTGTTGTAACATGTTACCTTTGAGTGTTCCACCTAACCTGTGTGACCAGGATCAGTTACAATTTACTTTTAGTGTGTTGTTGAGTCGAATTGTTTCAAATATCTGACAGGAGTCTAAGAATATGTGTAACTGTCATAGCAATAGTGTCAGCATTCGAGCAGAAATATATTCCTTTCATTCATTCAAAACGAATGTAGCGACAAGATAGGCCTGATTACAAGGATCTCACAAGGAGTTTTACGCAAAGCTCAGCTTACAGATTTTTCTATAAAATAATGATAGACTTCATCTTCTTAGACTACAGACTTGATTGCTTTAAAAATAATTTTAAGAAGAGAATCACAGCGGCTTTTCTTTTGGAACACGACTAGTAGTGACTATTTAAACGTCAAAAGTCGTTGGTATATCAACGTAAGCCAATGTCAAGTTGAGTGACCTTGGGGGCTATTCGACTTATCCTATGGCTTCGGTCGCTTAATGGCACGTATAGTCATTTTGTGGAAACTGCTTGATGGTTGTCGAAATGTGAGTTCTGACCTTGTGTCCGAAGAAATGGACATGTTTCAATAAAGCTGTATAGCAAACAGTTTTTCGATAAATCGTTGTGAATGACTAGATACTCAGCAGGCCTCAATGAGTACAAGTTCATTTTGTTTACAGCGGCTACATTTTCTTCTTTGACATGTTACTGTTATAGCATCACCGTAAGTGCGCCGTAAAAATCATGAAGTCTTCCTAAACGACCATTGATATTCTATGTAAATTTTAATACCTTTACGGCGTTTAAACAAATGTCTATTAACGATGACGTATAGACCATACCTGTTCAACTTAAATGTCGGATTGACAGTTGTTCGTATTTTTATTTATGACTGCATCATAACTGTCTTCTCTGATCGTATTTTTTAAGCATGTTAATGTAATCTGATTTGAGTAATTATTCTCGAGTTGTCCGACAACTGTAACAGCAACTTCAAAGAGTTAATGTTCCATGGATTCACTTCAAAGTTTGGAATGTGTATTGAATTAACCGAGAATTTTGGTTTTCTTTTCACTACATTCCCCCGATTTTATGTTCAACGAGTAAATGACAGTTCCATGCACAAGAAATAACGTCAAATGTAGCAGGGTATCCAACATGGCTGATCTTAACACAGTTTGGGACGTTTACTTACAGCCGAGTGAGAGAACACGTTAAAGTAGCCAAATTGTTTGATGTTTGAGTTTCATTTCATTTCCTTTGCTGACTGGATAAGCAAACACTGCTCGTAATTAACTCACATTTTCACTAGAATTGTCTCAAACTATTCCATTGTTTGTTTCATTTCAAAGGAGTTCGTCCTCATTCACGTATGTTCGTAGGGCCCCTCCTCAACCAAATGACATAAAAGGTCACCCGGAATCCATATCAAAAGTATCTCACATTTTCGCAGTAGGTTTTCCCACATCAAACAACCGCTTACAGGTGTAACACGACGGAAGCAACATCAGCAACATGATTCTAATTATAGCCGCCCTATCCAACCATCCATCTCGTACTGTTTTTTGGGTCACAGGTTGTGACTTCGCACAGTTGCCGCGCGTAAAGTATGTAGAAGTCGCCCCGAATGTGGGACACGGTTTCGTAACATGCGAACACCATGCCACATACGATGTATGTATGTACATGTGAATGCGCGCACTCACATGAGATATGGGTATCGTACACTCGAATCAGATGAAGCAGTAGCTATTGCTGCAGGAGCAGGTGCAAGTGAACACTATAAATGCAGCCTAACCTCACTTTGTGTACATGTGTGCGTGTGTGTGCTTGATTGTTGGGGGCTCTTGCAGATGCAGTACAATGAACCGATGATGAATATTGTTGATTCAGATCGAGGTTGTTATTGGCGCTGCTGCTGCTGCTGTTGCTGTTGCTACTGCGATTGAACGCAACAATAGAACCAGGCGATGAGAATTGTTTTCAACTCGAAGGTCGTATTCAGTTTGCTTTGAGTCTGGTGCTTCTGTTGTTGACGGTGATGACGATGATGAGTTTTCCCATATGTAGGTCAAACAGAACGGATGTATAACAATGACGACGACGTGTGGTATAGTGCTGCTGTGAGGTGTTTGCCGAGGGCAGGGACTTTTAAATGTGATTTTAATGCTCATGTGCTATCAAAAACATCTGAAAATAATATCGTGTATGGAATTCGTAATCGTAGTCAGAAGTCCTTGATGGATTATCTTTGAAATCTCAAAAGCATCTTGGTTTAGTTTTCGCTTCTTGAATGCTTTTCACTGAATTTTAGTTGGAGGCCATCTACTGTTTGTGTTTTAGCCCTGGGATTTTAGGTTTTCACCTCGAAAATGCTGACTGAGACATACATATGTTTGGTAGCCTCTTGTAAGACTGAGAAACTGTGACATCTACTTACATTCCTACTTGGCCTCTAGATTGTGCACTATTTGATGGAAGCTCATCACTTTGGCGGAAGCACTCAAGTGTTGCTAACGTAAACCGTGTGGTGGGGCAAAATGACATTACATATTCTTCGGATAACCTCACGGAAATATTTACAATAAACTGTAGACCAGCCTTGCGATCATGCCGACCGATCCTAAACGTCAGTTTGAACTTTAGCTATTTGACAGTGTTGACTTGGAAAAAATGTCTAATTCGGTATTTTTGGGAAGAAGAAATACTTAATTTGGAGAACGTTCCAAATCAGGATCTTAAGAGGTTTGGTGCAATGTTCGAAGCCTGCTCTTCCTTATACCTATTTCTTTACTTTTTTCAAATCGAGCTTCCTGCAGATGATGGAAGGATAAAACCCGAGATTATGTATTTTTTCAAGGCAAACGAAAACACACTTTGGTTCTCGAGATATTCAAATGAAATATGTGGAGTCCGACTCAATCTGTATTCCTTCCTTGAGCCTACCTGCCTCCGTTTTGTCCTGCGCTTCGTCTAGTTTTATGACAAATTTGGAATCAGGTTTTGCTAAGATTTTAATCTCTCCTAGCCGATTGCGTATCAGGACTGTAATAGGTGTCATCACTGGAAATTATCTAATAGGAAAGCACGCAGTTGGCTTGCTGTGCAGAAGTTGCAGAGATTAAGAGGAAGAGGAATCTATGCTCCACCTACCCTGCTATATCTCCCAAACGAAAACTTCATTTTGAAGCTTTCTTCTTGGTGATCTTCTAAACATCGACCTTAGGTACCTAATTCGCTTCTCTAGAAGCTCAAATTGCTTTCATTAGCGGATCATGTCATCCTGGGAGAATGAGAATGGATCTATCTCATAGCTGATAGTCACTTTAAACCTAGCCTACTGCTTCCTTAAGGCATTCCATTTCCTTCTTCAAATTCAATTTAAAAGCAATTTCCAGATCCACCATACAAACCTACACCTATCCAACAAATAATGCAATTTTTCTCAAATAAATCCATTAATTGGACAACTGTTGGAGATAAAATTCAATCATACGAATTACCTCTTCCAGTTCCAGGCTTCATTTGAATATTTTCCCAGCCAATTATGCAACCCACAGCAATTCCGATTGCAGCAAAGTTGCATTCGCAACCGCAATCAAAGAGGAAAAAATAAAAACCAAGCTGTACAACTATTTTAATCGTCCTAATCTGATTAGTAACACAAGAATTAAATCCAATCCCAAGCTGACTCCAGTCGTTACATTCGAACCTCTTCGCCGTTGTCGGTTGTCATCTCGTTTGGTCAGTGCACTACTCATCCCCGCCAATAGCCAGCCACAATTGGGCATTATGCTCATGTCATTCCTCTTTCCAAGTCGGCGCACGATGTAACAACGAAACGCCACCGCCACTGCAATCGTAAATGGATGCAGGGAGGCCAGCAGCAGCTAGCCAGCCGACTGGTGGCTGCATCAACGCACGTACGCAATCGAAATACATTCCACAAATCATTTGCTGCACAGTCCCACACATAATTACAGCCGGAGAGTTTGCCGCTGCTCAAGTAATGAACCCAACCTGTGGGTGTATTGGTGTGGATAGCGACGACCAGACCAGACCAAGCCAGCCACAAACGAAAGAGCAGAGCACCCGTTGTGGGTCAATGCACCCTCTCGAGCATACAACGCTCCAAACAGAAGGGTGCTGAGAGAATCATTACTGCAACGACAGTGATGCGCCATGCGGTGAAAGTTTCTTAATCTCCAGCGCGCACAATCCAATCACTAACTTCTTCTTCCGTCTCACTTACACACCTATACAGAGCATGCACCCTACTTGTACAAATGTCATAAGAGACAAGCAAACGCAACTGACAGACAGACAGCAATCACTCGCTTTACATAAGATATGCGGATTAATTGACAGACAAGGAAGAAACCAACACTATCATCAAGTAGGCAACAACAACAACAAGAAAAAAAATGCAGAAATCAAGAAATAACGGGCGAACCGAACAAAAAGTATTTCCCAAGAATTCATTGACCCCATCTCTCCGCTCTTCCTTCTCCTCCTCCTTTGCTTCATCGGCCGATTAACTGCAATAAAATACGAATAAAAAAAAACAAAATGGGGAAGCAACAACAATGGGGAGAAGCAGTAACAGCACACAGCAGAGCAGCAGCAGCAGCAGCAGCAGCGATGTGGAATGAAGTGACGGAAAATGAAAAGTGAATGAGCGCAAGAAGTCAAAGGCCTCGCGCAATGTGTAAAAGGAAAACGAACGAAAAAACGCACACACATCATAAACTATGGCGACAAACACACACCAAACGGGGCCCAAACGTGGGGAGATAAATAATAACACACACACACATACACACAGCGGGACACAACTTGGTGAATGATAGCGTAATGTCGTGTGCGGTGACAGATGATGAGTGGTGAGCTAGTGCGAACTCCCGCTCTGATGAGGAGGAAAAGATAAAGTTTGATGTGTTCGCCGATGGGTGATAATTACGACGATTTGGTGTCGTCACACTACTAAATCCCATTAGTAGTTCCAACCGCAACCCCACTTGTGCGCGGGTGGCGGTAGTGTCACCACTGACACATGTCACCATGTTTTACCTATATAATCAATGAAATTGACATCTTTGAGGTGAGATGGTGAATTCGGTGTTAGATCCATTTTGCATCACTTTCAAATTCCTGTACGCGTCATGATCAGTGATTTGCATTTTTATTTATTTGTTTTTGTTGTTATTTCTTGCGATTTATCCATGGTTGTTCGTATTTATGAGCCGCGCTTTAGAGAGCCCATGCTAATAGACCCAAATATATGTTTTATTGGAGAAGATTATCAAAAGTGGGACAATTTCTCTTGTGAGTTTGTTTTTTTTTTCTTTTTGTCTTGTTGTTGTTTTAATTGATTTGGTCTTGATGTGATGGAAATGGCCAAAGTTGTTGCGCAGCGGTATCACTGAGAAACTGTGAATTATATGGCTGGGGGTTTATATGACTGAGGGCGTCCAAGTTTGTGACAGTTTATGGCGATGGAGCGAAGCGTGTGATCAGGCGGTTCTGGTCTCGTTCGACTTTTCTATAACGCTACTGTCAATGGACTTATTTATAGTAGATCTGCGAAATTGATTCCTTTGCTCTGGGACATCTAACTGCCACAGCCACAGATTTGACAGTTCTTTATCAGGAGTTGACTTCTCTCTTATCGCCTAGAATGCTAAATGTTAGTACGTACATACATACCAAAGCCTTTCCATTTTGACAGAAGTGGCTGAGAGTAGAGTCCAGATTTTGTATCCACATCTAGAGAATGTCGAATTGTTGTGTCATCTCCAAGGCGTAAAAGTGACGGGTCAAGGAAGGGCCATTGATTTGCTACTTTCTCTGGAAAACACTTTTCTATAAGTTGAAATGAAAAAAAGGAGAATTTTTTATGTTTCCCTTGCTATCCATCTTCAACCTTCTCAGCAACACATTTTAAATTCAAATTTGTCTCCATTTTGCTTGTATTTCTCTACTCACCGGATTCTCCTTGGCCTACATTTTCTCTTCCATGTTTAACCCTTTTTGACATTAATTTGTGTCTCAGTTTATCATTTATTCAGAGCTTTAAAAGTTGTTCGCATCTCCTCCAATTGGATGTGTAACAGATACCCAAAAGGAGAGAGAGAAACTAAAAAAAAAAAGCATCACTCATACGCCCCGTAGTCCACATGATACGTGCAGTTGAACTGCCTTCCATTTAATCCCCAACCCCATTTTACCGTGTACAAAATTGTGCAACTTGTCACACAACTCACTTACACTCTTCCGCAAGCAAATTATTAAACAACAACAACGAATTACACAGAAAAAAAAGAAACAAATAAAAAGAATGAAAAGAAAAATGATTGCACTTCGTGCAGCCGACTTGGTAAACCTTACACAGGGTCTACGATCTTTGGACAAAGTGACAGCTTGTTGAGTCACGCAGAGAAATTTAACCAGAGCGTCATTGCCGTGCTGTGTTGGTTTTTTTTCTTGTTTTTTATTTTTTTGCACTTTTTCTTCTTCTTCATTGGTGGTCAGTCACTTTTTCTTCATGTTCGAGTAGGTTTCTCTTGTGAATTCGAATCGCCATCGTGTCGGTCGGTCGTCGGAGAAATGAGGAAATCTACAATGACAATGCAATGATATTCAATCCTCCAGTGGTTGTAGATAGTAGCGGCATCTTACTACCGCATTCATGTGCTCACCTCAAAGGTAACCGTCACACCATTGGCGCTGCAGATGACAGCAAATGCAACAGCAGCCACCATCATTGTTTGCGAACAATATTCATTCCCAAGCGTAGGTATGATCGACGTGCCTTTTTTTTGTTATGTGATCCATTTTTAATGGTGCGCACTCTTTTCTGCTTTTAAGATTGTTTATCTTTTCTTGGATTTAAACAATCGGCATGATCGTTAGTCTTCCTGGCTTACATTTTGCGGTAGGTATAGGAGGTACTGTACTTGAAGATAAAATTGATTGCGCTTTGTACTTTGTTGGGAGCACTAGTGAGTCGATTGTGTATGGCAAGGATTTTCCAGTTTTGCCAAGACAATCAGAGAATCGGATCGAGAATTGAAATTTTCTAGTGATCAAGCCTGAAATTGCTGTAGCTCCTGCAAAAGTTTATCGCCATTTTTGTTTTTAAAACTACCCTTTAGCCTTTGCTTCCCTTCTTACTTACGTACTTAGGTGGCACTACACTTCGGTATGAACCTGGGCCTCAACCAATAAGCCTCTCCATTTTACCAGATTCTTAGCTAACTGCCTCCTGTTGCGCCCTCCAAGTCGGCTGAGGTCTCCTTCTACTTGTGTGCGCCACTTAAGGCGAGGTCTTTTTTTACTACGTTGTCCCTCCGGGTTTGATTCGAAGACTATGCGAGCCTGAGCATTGGTGTCCATTTACTAGGTCTATGTTGTTGTACAGCTCCTATAGTTCGTCGTTGAATGTCCTAGAAAACCCGTCAACGTAAACGAGACTGAAAATTCTACGAAGAATCTTTCTCTTGAAGCGACTGAGGATATCATTATCCGTTTTAGACAGAATCTACGCTTCAGCGTCATAAAGCAGGACTGGGATGATAGGGGTATTATATAGAGTCTCCTTAGTTATTCGGGATAGGACTCCACTACTTACTTGCCTTCTCAGTCCAAAGAAACACTGATTGGCAAGAGTTATTCTTCGTTCTATTTCTGTTAAGGTGTTACTTTCGGAAGTTATAGCAGAGCCGAGGTAGATAAAGTCTCTTACTACCTCCAAGTTATGGCTGTCATTGCTTTTCTTCTGGGAGGCAATTATTGGGTACTCACCATCATCTCGCTTTTATGGAACCTTATATGGGCGGTGACTGAATTTAACCAATTTTGATAGTGATCTGATGGCTGCCTGATTGTCTAGACAAATGGCAATATTTTTCTCGGGGATTTCTGTAGTTTTTAAGTCTGAGGATTTGTTCAAGTTTGACGAACTTCAGGCTTAACAATCAACCAAGAACATCAACAAATTAATAAAAGAAATTTCCACTCTATTATGACCTGAGCCAAGCTGTCATTGTCCTTCATTGGACACCTTTCTTCTAAGTATTTACTCAACGCCTTGTTTTACCACTAAACTTTCGCTAGCTGTGAGTGGAGCCTAAATTTTCTCCTTAGACGATACCACATCAATTATTTGATACAAACTTCATCCATCAGAGTCTTCAATTTAGGCGCACCGCCATACCAACACCTAAGGTTGCGAATGGAAACAGTCCACTTGGCTGACGTTCTGTCCCAGTTTCTTGAGCTCTGAATCTTTCTTGACCTACCAGTTAAAATTAGAGATAAATATTTCTATATTATTACTTCAAACTACCATCTAGACGTTTTTAATTACAACAACTTCTTCGTAAGGAAACCACCTCAGAAAAATAACTAAAACTCATCAATTACATCAAAGCCCCCACTGTGCACAACCCATACACGCGATTGCATTACATATACATACATACAGAGCAGACAAGTGGGGAGGGCGATAGTGCTCTTGTTGACACTTAACTTCGATCCACAAACATTATCCACTATCCACTCTCTAACCCGAGTACAAAACCATCAGCATCATCACCATAATCGTCACCACTACCACCACCATCACCATGAACAACACCATTCACCATCCAAGCAGAAACCAAAATGCACCGTCGTTGTCGACGAAATCAAAACAAAACTCGAAAACTACATTGAAAAGTATCTACGCCTGCACACCGCCATCTCCCGCACTGACCAACCGACCGATACACACCAACTTCTCCATCTCCAAGCGTTGTTTTTCTGCTCGATGTGTGGAGGGAGCTGCTGGGAGCTCCTCATGCCTCGAATGGGGAGATTCTCATTCGGAATTGTTTGCTGCGGCCCTCTCTGTACATGACATTCGCCAATTTTTCGCAGTTATTTCTCGCGTCTCAGAGCGAAAGCAGCAGCGGCACGTTTGCGTCAGTCAGTTCAGTCACTACTGTATCTACACGACACGACGGCCGAGTCCGTTGCGCGATCGCGTTTCACATTTTAAATAATTTTTTCTCTCGTTTTCCAACACTCCATATCGAAAAAGTAAAAAACGAAGCAAAAAACAAAGTATCACCGAGAAATAAAACAAAAAAACGCGTCCGGAATTTATAATTCGATTCAGATACATTTTGCACAATTCAATCCAAACAACACTTGCAGCCGAAACGGAACATAAACAGAAAACCAAATAAAAAAAAAAAATATAAAAATTTGAATAACTCTCCTCCGTGCAGCGTTTTTTGAATTACAAATTTCGAAGGTAACGAGTTCAAGGATTATTTCGCAGCCCAAGAAAGTGTAACACGGCAGTGAAATAGTGGAGATACATTCCGACCGACCGACGAGTACATCTCTGGAAAAGAAAATTTAATTCGTTTCTCCTTTAATCTTTGTAACGACACAACGAATACGACTACAAGATTGACCCACATTTGTATTTTTTTTTTGTGTCTGAGCGCCCCTTTATCTTTTGCTGCTGATGGTTGCTCTACTATTCTGTCTTTTGTTCCTAATTTGGAAGCGTCTTGAATTTCACTCCCAACAACAACAGCAATGCTAACGAAAAGTATCTTTTACTGCTTTACTGCAGTATCTCTACCTTCCTTGCAGTGTATCTGCTTCTTGTGTCAGAATGACATTCCAGAGTGTGTGCGTTGAAAAACAAGTGCGTTGACACTTCTTCGTTCTTTTTCCCTCTTCATCATCATCATCATCATCATTATGGTTTGCCTTCGTCACATCTTCAGCTGATATTGTGACGAAGACAGTGATCATGATGGTGATGGTGATGGTGATCGTGTGCTGAGAAGTGGAGAGATGCCCCATAGCCAGACGAATGAACTCTTTATTTTTTATTTAAAAAAAAAAAAACAAAAAAAGAACAAACGGGCAAGGAGAAGCACAAGAAGATACATACTTAGTAGGTACACACATCGAATACAACCCAGAGACAGAGGAACGGAGCGCGGCGCGCGAAGAACCAGCCATAGGAAGTGGATCGTAAAATGAAGAAGCGGTTTATTTTCAACGCGCCGCCTCCGCCCGCCTCGTACCTCGCGCTTCAAGCTATCGTGTGTGTGCACAGCACGCGAGCGATGACATTTGAATAGTTGTTGTTTCCGTACAGCAACAAAAAACCAACAACAACAACAACAACAGCAACAAGATCAGTGAAAAAGCATGAATAAAATTCCTTGATAGTTCAACGGCATTTCGTTTGATGGAAATGTGGAATATTTGAGAAGTAGTTGTTCTTTTTTATTATTTATTTCTTCTCTTCTCTTCTCCATCTTCCTATTTGGTTATTGGTTATACTCTATTCTCTATTCGTTTTGTAGTTTTTTTTTTCTTCTGTTATTGTCGTGATCGCGCTTTTGCTAGATGATTACTATTAGAAGTGGTTAACGGGGCGACCAACGATCGGTATCTAACACACTAAACTGTGTGTTCATCGCAGTGTGAAAATGAATTTGGATGCTGATAGGGGGGTTCGGTGTATAATAAAACAAAAAAAGAGACCAACTTCAATCTTTCGGTTTGCAGTCAGTTTCAATCTCACGTTTTAGGCGATACAAAGAGTTCCAAAAAAAAAAAAAAAGAAAAAAGAATCAAATAAAATCAAAAAGTGTAGTGTGTATCGTAAAATTTGTTTATTTTTTCTCACAGCTTATACAGTATTTGAATTTTTAAGTGCAATTACAAAGAAAAAAAGTGTTCAAAGTTTAAACTTAAACAACAAACCAAATTTGGATATCCATAATCACAACTTGTTACAAGTGATTCATCATCATTTTCGAGTTGGAGCAGGCCAAGTATTATGTGGATTATAAGATTTCAGCAAACATGCAGTGTGATCTACCCAATACTCTGTTATGCGATAACATATCTTTGAGTGATAAATGTAAGAATTAATGTTAATACATAGTTTATTCATATATAATTTGCATAAATTTACTCTGTAGTCGATGTAAGAGGTTCTGGTCGGAGAGAGTTTCGCTTGGAAACAAATTCAGGCCTTGTAGGTAGGCACTCGAAAGGGACAAACTGGTTTCAATAGAAAACTCAAACTATTATCACTTTTTTTTTTGTATTTTGTCTATCGAACCAGGCAGACAATTTTAATATCCGGATCCTAGCTTTGTTAATGAGAATCGAGGAGATTTTCTGAGATAAGTAAATCGATTATAATGTTTTCTTATTCTTTTGTTACCTAGTTCATCATTCAACCTTCATTTGTAAAGGTTCGACTATAGTTCCTACTTAGCATTCGTTTACTTTTTTGACAGAAAATATCAAAGCCAACAACATAAACCAATTCTTGATCTTTTTGTACAACACGTTGATTTTTTGGGAAATGATTTTAAATTTTTGATGTGATAGCTGTTAAGGGTCATTCTCAGCTTAGCGAACTGCAAACAAACCCTTTTTGGAACATAAATAATCCCGTCATTGGCAATTTTACTATTCCAAAGGAACAGAACTTAATTTATCCATCGATTGACATAAAAAAGTTGATTTTTTTTCAGTTTTAGTGAAGAAATTAACATTTCACCAATAAGGGAATGCCTTGGCGAACTGTTAAAGTTTATTCGCATTCCACACAATGTAGGACGCAATCCACATCCTCGCGACCAAAATATTCGCGAGACAAGTAAAATTCGTTGATTCGTTGACCAGAGAAAAATACATTTGCAATCGAAGTTCGCAATCGAAGTTCTCTGAGCTGTCAATGGCCCTTTGGTTATCCGCCTCGCGATTTCATTCTCTTTATGGAGTTAGGTTAGGTGAGGTCGAATATGTTGCTGTCCAGTGTAGGTCTATTGTGATATTTTTTGATGGAATGACAAACCTTACTGATTACTTTGACAGCTGGGTGTCTTTGGTAACAGGACAGCTACTTCAACATGACAATGCGAAAAAGTATCATTACTATCTGGTCACCCTTTGCCACAGATTCATTCAAGGAATATACTCCTCTTATAAGTTCTTGAAATTTACAAACAGCACCAGAGCAAAGCCACTTGCAGTGGAGAAAGCCGAACAAGTACAAGGAAGATGAAAACTGTCTCTTGGACTTACTCTTACCTATAGTTTCCCACAAAAAGTATTTGGTAATATTTAAGCCGTTTTGGATACTAAAGTCTTTGCAACTGGATTCGGTTATTGGCTTAGGTTTAGTAAGTACATGTTCACAGAACTTCCTCAAACTTTCTTGCACTAGTCAGCAAAGTTTGACTGAAAAATGAAGGAAGCATCCGAGGGTCGGATAGATCGAACATATGGAACGATTCTGCAGTCTAATTTCGGCTATAAATACTTTTGTTTCTGCGATTCAAAGCTTTAAACATTCCCAAGCCCAAAACCAACTGAAACCATTGCCATTATGAGTCTTGAGTTCTGACTCTAATGCGCTGGGTCGTGTTTTTTTCCGCATCCGAATGGGTTTTTTACGATTCATTTTTATTGGCCAGTTTAGCAGTCCCTCACCTTTAGGCATTTTTACAGCCATGTGTGTATGACTAGTAATGACTCGAGATGCTTTATTTTTACAGCTGCTCGGGTTACCATATAGTAATTCAAGGTTGCAAAATTGATGCAAGGCCCGCGTCATGAAGGTTATCGTTTAGGTTAAATATATTTCCTTCATCGACCATTACCGTGACTGAATGGCAGGGTTCAGGATTATAGGCCCAAATAGTTCCCAATTTCCATGTCATTTGTCACGCTCTCTCCATTAGCTTGGAGCGAAAGTTTGTCAATAGACAGCTCTCCATATGAAGGACTTTCACAAGACTGTGAGTATTGGCTCACTTGAATTCTAAAGTAGATATCTACAAATGTAAACAATAACCTAATTAGGATTGCAAACAATTTTCTCATTCCACTAATTTTAAGGCCACAAACTAAGCCCATATGGTTTCGCATAACATTTACCCAATACACTCAAACAAATCGCACACCATTTGCATTCAATTACCTGCCTATCCAACTAATTTGCCGATGCAAACCGATGGTGGTTTACCTGCTCAGATACTCGTTTTTACAGCAACATCGATTAGTCTCTCCCACTTACGAGTTGGTAAATACAAATGCAACAACAATCATCCATCGGCTGTACAAACAAGAGATGGCTAATTTCAGCTTCCAGCATCTGGACTGAACATTGACCCACTGCGCTCAATTGGCCCTCTCGTACACGCACTCTCATCATCTCATCGTCTGTCTGTTTTCTTAACCATCTTCCCGAATTAAGGCCACGCAGACGAATGAAGCCACGCTGCAGGGTATGCCGAAGCACCACCTGTTCGAGTGGCTCCTCCATATCCATCGTACTGTCTCTGGCTCTGTCTATGAATTGAGAAATCTCCGCTTAGATCGGCGTAAAATAAAAAAAAACAACTCCCAATCGAATGGACTTAATTAATCATGACATAATCACGGCGGCGGCGGTGCGCTGCTTATGTCCATGTAGCGTGTTTGACACATGTCGGTAGTATGTACGCGTATAGTGGAGAAATAAAAATGTGTGTCACAAGCCACCACTACCAACGTAGTGTTACCTAATTAATAGCTGCGCTGCGGTGGATGCACATTCCGCGCTCTCAACTGACAAAATGCAATAAATCTAAGCGAACGGACGACACGGCCGGAATGAAGCAAATGACCCAACAATGTAACGCCTTGAAGCCCCAGTTACACCACCATCATCGCCGCCATGCCATCATATAACAACAACATGCAACATCTCATGAAATAAACGAAAAAAAAAATAAAAATACAATAAACTACGAAAAAAAAACAGCAACAACGTGAACGTGTAAACTTTCTCTGTTCACTGCATTGCACGCTACGCGAACGACCTCAAATGGGGCCAAGCCGAAGTGGCACCGCACCGGCCAGAGCAACCATTACTAGCACTGATGGCGGAATCCATTTAAATTGCCTTGTCCCATGCAAATATGCACACAGGCACATATACTTAGGCAAAGCTGTCGATAATAGGATGGACGACGACAAATTGCGATGTGTTACATATAGAGGTCGCTGCTGGGTGGCGGTGACAGATGGGGTGCTGACGTCTAATTAATTTCTCCCCGAGTAGAGTAATTAATTCGTTCCGAGGTAATTCCACCGTATTGAGGGTGAAGCGGTGGAAAGAGGATTATAGTCATTATGTGGGTCACATTGATATCGTAAAAGTTTGCGTCCAACTTGGCAAGTCAAAGTTGAAGGAGATGTGTCAGTTACTTCCTGGTTTTTGGCTTTTCCTATGGGTTGACATTAATAGGGGCTAAACGATTTTTAAGGGAATGCACGAGTGAAAAATGACACAGAAGAGACGTAAGTGGCTTCCCTTGCATTTGAAATCATTGGGTCTTTCCCTGAGGAAACAGATACTTTGACAAATCTTTTAAAATCTCACAAAATTTCAAAACAAATTTCGCTGTCAAATGGCATCCTTGTGAGATCATAAAGCGAAAAGTTCACTTCCTGCTCCTTCGTAGATCGAGTTACAAAGTAATGACTTTTGAGATGTCATGCAGCCATTATGTCTGACGTAAACTGAATTTTGAGCAAATCGCTGCAGGAAGTCTTCAATCGGCAACACTTTCACTTTCAGTGCTGATGCTCTCCATTGAACTGTCAGACCAGAAATTGGCTCAGTTTTCTTAGTTTCTGTAAACAACTTGTTTGACACATCAACTGTTGACAGTTCTCTTTCTGTTCCTTGAACTCCCAACCTGAGCAAGAACTCTCTTTAAGTAATTTTTGTATTGAAAAATGCCAACCTAGCAGAAATAGAAGTGTCATATTTCAAAACTAAATCCAGTCGTCATCCCACAACAACTATCCCCACTTCTATAAATACCAGACAACCATAACCATTTGCCATCCCTAATTGGATGAATATGTGTCTTTGTTTCAACTTCTTAAATTTAAATTGACACATTTGGGTTAAATGAAGGAACGACTTCATGACTTTTCAATGCTCTCTCACTCTCTCTCAGCCATTGGGGGCCACTTTCCCTTTAGCTAATGCTTATTCCGCTCTATGCGTAGCTTAATCATCTAATTCTCGTTTTAGTAGGTCAAAGAATTCAACCCAATTATCTGCCGGTTTCCCTTAAAGTATATTCCACCAGACAGAGCGCACAAAAGTCAATTAGTTCCGAAATTAATCATCACCCTGTTGGTTGGTTGGATATTCTTGGTTTACCCCCTGTCACCGACAGCTTCATTCCATGCAATCTTGTTGCCGATGAATTAGGAACACTGTCACCCTACTGTGCTTGTGGAGATTGTGACGGCTGATGGTATTATTATGCTTTTTTTCCCCCATTTCCCATCGCCATCACCTATTTGTGAACCAAAATATAGAAGAAAAGTGGAAATTGAAAAATAAATGCTTAACCATTTCACAGTTGTTGAGGCAAGCACTCAACACCGTGGCACCATTCGCGATGTGGCATGGCATGGTGCTGCCAATTCGTTCGTATTTAATCGCAATAATCATAAAAAATAATAATAACAGTGCACTCAGTCGATGAGGGAAAATGCGACAAATTACAACTGAGTGGGGGGTGATGTACTACGTATAGGATAAGTATTTCTCCACCATCATCGCCACCACCACCCACTTGTAGACATTCTGTAGAAAACACAGTGTGCCGACAGAAACAGGGCACTTAGACGTGAGAGAGAACAAGATTCGAATCGAATGAGATATTTTTAGATTCGTTGATGATTTATTTGCCGAGAGGCACCACAGTGACGCTCATCATCTGCTGTTGCAGCTGCAATAGACACACATTGTGCTAGTTGAGCTTATGGTGTTTAAAGAGGGTTCTTGTTGGTTTTGAAGTGGTACCTTACACCCTTCCGTTGACTGTACTTTAATACAGAAAAAATGGGAGGCACAAGTAATTCCCTCTGGTGGCCAAGAGATTATTATTCAAAGCTTTTAGAGGTAAGCTTGCTGAGGAGTACTCGTTGCCAAGAATCGTGTGAAACATAATTATGACCAAATTTGAATCACTTCTACTGCAGTACTCTAATTTTATGAGCATGGCTATGCGGGCATTTTTCCTACAATCAAACAGGGTCTGCAAATCCAAATGTTATGCTTCTAGGCTTCTTTAAGTCCGAGTGAGAATATACAAAAGCCCTTCACAGTCTTCATCCTGCACTTGAAGACTCTAACTTCTACACATGCTTGACCATCAGGATCATGAACTACACAATTTTTCAGGTGACACAAAAACGTCAAAAAGTTGTCTAAACTTCTTACATATTTTACTGCACTTCTTGACCTGGTTTGACCGGGAATTCTTTCAAAAATTGCTTTAGACGGTTGGTTTATGATGTTTAAGACATTTAGCCCGAAACTGCATGAAAATTTACAAATGTTTTGCTTGGGCGGAAATGGAGAAAAATGTTGTCGAATGAGTTGAGATGGGATTTAACTGCAATTTACTTGAATCGCAAATTTTGTGAGGAACTTTAGGTTTAAAGGGTTTAGCGGTAATTTTTCGAATTACCTTTATAGCTCTGGCTGATTGGTTCAAGCCCGGAAGTAGGATTTTTACAATAGAGAAGGAACTGCAGGGAAAAGTAAATGTATTTAAGGACTAATAGGGCAAACAGAGAACACGCATCTAATGAAGAAGCCACTCGCTCTTCAAGTTTTAGCTATCAAAAAGCTGATGGTCTGCCAGCAAAACTTTCCAAATATGGTGCTGATGTTTTGATAGGGTGTATGCACCAACTCATCAACCAAGAATGAGTGGATGAAGCCTTGCCCGACGACTGAACTATCAGATCTAAATGCCCCATCTTCAGGAAAGGCGACCCTTTGTCTTCTAAGAACTATCGAGGCATAACCATCCTTAATATCGCATATAAGATCCTATCCTACGTACTGTGTGAAGCTTTCTATACCACACTTGGGGGTAAGTACCAATACGACTTCCGGACCGGCAGATCAATGATCGGCCAAATTTTCACATTAAGACAAATCCTGGAAAAGACCAATGAAGCGAGACTTATCATCTCTTTATCGAGTCGCCTCAAGAAATACTGTGATTACGTACCATCGCCTTGGGTTTTACCCTCCATTTATCCTGGCATTTGAAGCTTTTTGCTGATATCTTCTCTTCCAAGACCCAAGTTAGTCAAATTTGCATCCTACTGGTTCCATTAAGCCCTGGCTTCCAATTAATTTAGACGTTATTTTGCCTGTTTCACGACTGACACTCTCAGTCTTGATGATGTTTCATTGGCTTGTTTGTAAATGGTTGCTACTTTTGTAACTTTTGTTGCACCTGTCTGAACCTCTATGAACCGCCAGACAGCGAGAGTCATTGTTGAAAATTTCTTTTAAAATTGTTATTTGTTTGTAAGTACATTTTAATTTCATAATTAAACTGAATGCAGACTTGAATTATACATGTTTAGTGAAATTGTAACTCACTTCCAGTCTTGATGACTGTTGGTACCAGGTAAATGTAGATTTCGGGCTAACACCGTCCCTAAATTCCCTAAATTTTGTCAATATTTGACTCGTCTGTGTAATTGCTTGCCGCAGAACTTGTAAGGACTGTCCCCAAACTAATCTTACAGGTGGTCTATCCCTGATACCATTTCTCTATAGCTTTAGTCCCTACAGCACTATCTCTACCTGTCACAGAGTTCATGGTTTCAAAATGAGGTCACGACCATGTACAATGGCCGATTAATGTCCATTAGGGGACATCACATCCAGAAATGTCCCATTGTTTTCCAGCTCTTCGCGTTGCTTTGAAGTTTTGACCTAAATATCAGCCTGTCAGCCCCCATCTCCATATTGACAGATTCTATTTGCCATAAATGCGTCTTAGGTCCAATGTAACTAATTACGTAAAGGAAAAAACAGAAAAAAATGTCACAATACTATTGTTTACACCATATCGGGTACAAGTTGCTATCATAACAAACAAACTACACCACTCCGGTCGGTCGATGCTGGTGGTTGTCGTAAGTAGCTGAGCAAAAGCAATGCAATATAATGCCTGAAAGCAAAGTATATTTGTTTTGTTAGCTTCGGTGTGTTTTTGTGCCTCTTTCGAAATCTCAAACTCATGATAGGTTAATGGCCAAGTTCCAAGTAGCACCCCGCCGCGCTGTCACAGTTGGCAGTTGGTTGTTTGGCTTTCGTGTAGCTCTCTGTAGCTGTAGCTGTAGCTGGGGCAAGTACAATAATAACTTCTCAATTTACCTCTCTTTCTCTTGTGAATGGTAGATACATATGTACATTCTGTTTAGAGTTTATGTTGCTTTGGTTATTTTGTCTTTTTTGAGGAGAAATTGTGAAATCTACACCAGCAGAGCCCAAATGTAAACAAAGCCAGAAAGTAATACTCGTACTAGCCCGCTTAAGAGTACCTAGATACAATGAAAGTTCTCAATTGCCATGGATTTTATGGTCGTCTTTTCAGGTTGTAAATGAGATCACCGAGATTTGCGAGGCGATAAAGATTAATTTGCGAAATAGAAACTCATTAACGGTAGAGTTAGTGTCGGTTTTGTTTTATTTTTTTTCCTACGGAAATAAACTTTGAGATAAGGATTTTATTCTTCAGGATAAAAGTTTAATTGTGTGTCTGCTCGAGACGTAATAGAAAAATCGAGATGGTTACGAGCTGGATTTACATGGAATGAATAGAAGGCTAAGCTCAACATACATCAGAACTTTGCTGCTGTAGGTATTCTACGAGCGAATAAGTTGAAGGCTGCACTAGTAGGAATACAAATCAGTGTGCCTGCGAAATCTTTTCCCAGTCCTGTACAGTAAAGTCAACCCAACTACATACATATACATATGTACATCAGATGTAGATACTCGTATCACATCACCAAATAACTAACCCATAAGCGAAGCCGTCCTTTTTTAGGTTGAATTAGGTTAGGTCCTTTGAGATTTTTCAATGGACTGTCCGAAGTTGGCCCACGCAGACACTTATCAGTGCTGTGCCAGTAGACTCTGAGGCAGCCAGCTTGTCCAGGAACCCCAATCGAGTTGTCTGGAAAGAGTTTTGTAGTGCTTGGTAGCAGCACTAAGTCCGATTATGTATTCCAGCCAACTTTACACGACCGATGAACAAGACCAGTCTTCCATTTCAAATAGTCTTTCGAAATAAGATTCGTTGATCATAATGTTGCCCTTATTATTCTGACACTAAAGCTCCAAATTTTACCTTCTAATCCTGATTGGACATGCTTTCGAGTAGTAGCCGATAGAAGGCTTTTTCGGACGGAATGCCTCTTCTAAATTGTTCACAAAATGGCAGAGAACAGACTCCGCGGGTTTGTTTTTTTCGAGGTACATAGATCTAACTGATATTACTCTGGGGTGTTTGTCAGACGTTCGCGAGAGATGGAGGTCTTATCCACTGGTAGGTTGTTTCTTTGATCCTTCTACTACTGACTGACCTTGCCATCGAGTCGTAGCTCTTTCGTTTGGTATGCTTATACTGGATTCAAATTCCTGGGAGAGTAATGCTCTTGAATGTTTGTCAGACGTTCACGAGAGATGGGGGTTTTTCAAACAAATGTGCGTTTTGTGTGGGAATAGGTCTTTCCCAGCAGTCTTTGACTTCACAACTTTGCTCTTGCACCCTATGGCTGCATATACAAACTAAATTTGCCAAATTTTTCTTTCCAATAATTAATATTTGCATTCAAGGTTTCAATCAGTAGACCCGAAGACAATCTCAATCGCAGTCGTTTAACACATTAAAAGACCAAAGCTCTCCTTATCTCGTAAATGCGCTTATATAGCCTGATTTTACTATATGCAGTCTTTTGATTTAGGAAATAAAAAAAAGTACAAAACATTGCGTTCCTCCTCTCCTGGTATTTTATTACAAAATTGTGATATCTCCCTCGCAAAAAAAAAAGAAAAAATATTTCAACCATTATCACTTGACCCTATTTCTAGGCAGCACACACCCTCCTGCCTCATTTCCTTTCTTGCGATACATAAACTTATGCACATACTTACACACATGTTGGGAATAATGTTGTATAATATTATTATGTTAAGTATTTGTTGCATGTTTGCTCTATACGTCCAAAGGTGGCACTGAAGCGAAGGTCTTTCATGTCGTTGATCCCCCTCATGTGTGTCTAAAGACAGCTAAGGCGCTACTACGACTTGCCATTGTTATGTTTTCGCTGCGTTTTCTGTTCTGTTGAGCAATCCGAAAAGGAGAACGTCTGCATTAATTAAGATTAAAATTAACAAATAAATTTTATGTGTAAAACTGGGTCAGAATTAAAAAATTCAATTTACCTCTGTGGCTGTCATTTGAAACAAAAATTTGTGTTACTCCCCTCTGGTGTGTTGTTCAAACCTATTTTTGTGATGTTTAATCAAAGAAACAAAATTACGTTACGTGTATCTGTCTATCTTTTGTGTTAGAATACAAAGAATTGTTTTTTTTTTTTATTATTGAATTCATGTCACAGCTGAGCGAGCAGTTAGTTATTGTTTTTTTTTTCCCGAGACTATAGAATTTTTTTGTGGTTTGCGGGCTGAGTTTAAATCAGGACAGAGCGGTCCAAGTTCATTTTGTTCATGGAAATAATTTTAAATGAGAAAGTTATGCAAAGATTGTATTCACTTGAGAATTATTGACTTTAACTTATGGTATGTCTGCATCGAAACTAATTCCGCCATTAACCATACTATTTGACGTTAATCACATCCAAATCCCAGTTAAATCCCCATGCGACACAAATCGAACAATCCTTTCTTACGTCAACAAACGTCACTTTCATGTGTGGACAGAGGAACCTAAATGATAAATAATTTCACATTAGTTTTTGGTGGACAATTGGTGGACAAATTCATGAAATTTAGGTTGAGTATGCCAAAGTTGAATAGTTTTTCGTAAGGACGAGCATGACAAGAAATCTTTTTGCACTGATTCTGTCAGATCTGTCAAAGTTCTGTACGTAATTGTTTGTCTTTTGTACTTGTATACGTTTGGCATTTGATTGACAGCTTAAAATTTACGTATAAAAGTAAGCGAAAAAACCTATACCATAAGTCCCTGTCATACCACGCGTTTAGACTGTCAATACTTACAATTTTACTCTGGTTCTCGATGCTAGGATTAATAGAGCATTTAACTGAGGAATTAGCAGTTCAGACCGGTGTCCAACAAGACTCTCATACTTTGATGACTAGTGATCCAATGCTTTACTGGAGTCGAACAGTTCCACTCCTATTACTGAAAATACATCAAATGACAGATGAAAGCTTAGTAAACGTTTCTATTGTGTGTCGCTTAATTAATACTTCGAAAGAGTCTAGAACTTCTGTCGCCCGTCATTGTTTCAAAAAAGAACTAAAACCTTATGTCCATCAAACTCTATTACGAACGACTTCAGAGAAAGTAGTCATTGCATTTGTTCGGACTTATAAGAGCCAATAAAATGACCGAACTGACTGAAGTACCTAGTTACCAAGTGCTGTACTGTCAACACTAAGTTTATAATTTGCATTTAAATTAATCAAATAATCACTGTCACTAACCGTGTTACAACGTTCTTAATAACTTGCTTGTTTCATTGAAACTTGTCATTGACACGCATACCGAAGATGGAAGTCTTTTGACTTAACCGATGCAAGTGACATTCATGGATAATGTTCAAAGGTTAATGGTTCACTTCAATGACAACCAATAAACATTGGTTTCTAGAAGCACTAAACTTCGGGTTTTTGTTGTCATAACACTTTATTATGCTGTCAATGTCAGTGTTTAATTAAATTTAACATGTTTGGGTGTTACAGTTGTCGAGGCCGAGGTTAGATGTTTAAAGCAAAATTTTTGAAAATATCGTTGGTTTGTATTTAATAAAAAGTGGTCGACTACATCTTCGTTTGGTTAATGTATATTTTTGAAAATTGGTTTGTAACAATTAATCATCGTCTGTACATACAGAGGGGTTCGCTATGGGAATGCACTCTGCAACATTGGCGATCGGTTGGGACAACTTGACGTGAGATTTTCATTCTTTTTTAGCGATAAAGCTCACTTCTGTCACGATATCTTGGTTAATAAGTAAAATTATGACATTTGGGCAAGTCAGCAACCCGAGGGGACCCAAGAGATTTATGTCCAGTTCATACGATACAACGACATTCGTCAAGGGGAATCTTAGACTTAATGCCATCAACTTTATTCAAATAGCTATACAATTCTGTTTCAACCCGGCCTAGATTCAGATCATGAAGAAATGTAAGGAATTCTTCTCCAAACCTAGCGTAATGTTGTATGGTTTTTGATTTTCTGTTGCACATTCTCAGGTTCTCTACACTCAGGACTTTTGAGATTGGCTAGAGAGATGGCTTGAATTAAGGTCCCTTCTGGAATCAGGCTTTCATTCGATCTTTGGAAGACTGAGACTATTCTTTTACGAAAGGAGGATCTTGAGAGGTGCTAAGGAGTTTTACTCTCTTGTGATAATCTGCATGTATCCGTGTTCCTTAAAACAGAAAAGAGTGTAGACAAGCATCTTAGTTTGCTGGGCTTAAGTGAAGCAACACACCACAGCTGGTTTCAAGCTTCAAATTCTTTCCGCTGTGTGCTTACAAATGAAGAACGCATTGGGAGTCTTACGGACTTTTTTTGAACGTTTTCAGTTTAGCTTTTAGATCTCAAAGTTCCTGGAGATCCAGGAGTTGTAAAACCTAAACGCAACTCATCATTGACCACTGGCAACCAGCTAAGATTTGAGCAGCACCACCACACGAGTCTCAACTTAGCGCTAAGGAATTTCATGTACATATGGACACATGTCGTACTTAATCAAATTCACATCATAAAATAGGTCAGAAAAATATCTAAATTCCCACAATACCCTGCAAATATAGTGACACATATGAAAATAAGGAAATATGAAATGAATGTCTACAGCCTTAGTGGTTGAAAGTAGAGCAACACGATAATCAAATTTGTTTTTGAAATCTTAGAAACCGCGCCTTTCCTTTTTTTTCTTATTGTTTTCCTTATCCAAAACTTTTGCCAAAAATTCCTGCTACAGTTCCTATAAAAAAATTTTGCGCATTGACCTAAAAACAAAATCTTTATTTGATACGAAATGTGTGTGTGTTTCCTCAGAAATTCATGAGAATAGCTACAGTTTTTTTTTGTTATTTTTTTGGTTCTGATAAAAAAATGTTTAAAATTATGACTAATCCTGCCCTTCTTCTTATTCTTCTTCTTCCTCTTGTCATGCTTCTATACACAAACAAGCACACAGAACATACGATTGGAATTGTGATCTCAAAATGAATTAAAAATTCTATTAAGTTGGCTCGTTTGAATGACGAATGACTCAGTTGTCCAGTTCGCGCATTGACATCATATTCAAGTTAAAAAAACAAAAAAAAAAAAACAATAATAATAATAAAAATAATAATAATTTAATTTTTTATTTTATTTTGTTTGCATTCGCCGACATAAGGTGCCTTTTGAACAGTTATTGTACATTTCATTTGAACTTGTAGTGCTATTGTTCTCGTTGTTCGCCTTAAGTCAATGAACACGCCCCATAAAAAATGTTGACGCTGTCGACGTAGTCGCCGCCGCCGTCGACGTTGTCGTTACCGTCATTTAATTCGTAAGGTCAATGAGTTCTTTCATCGATATAATAATAATTTTTTTATGCTGAAGATAAAAATGATTATTATTGTTTTGTTTGGTGGTTTTTTTTTTTTTTTTGGATTTTCTGTATACGAAAAATAACTCCGGGAATGGTCCAAAGTTATAGCCACATTGGCCAGCGGGTGGAATGACCCCGTTTGTAGATTGACTGAACTGGGTTAATTTATATCGCACTGAGGAGAGTAATGTTTACTGGTACTCGTATCTATAGTGTAAAAGATAGTTTCAGTTAGCCGATTGTTTGCATTCAAATGAAGTAGGGTGAGGAAGTAGGTCGATTGCTGTGTATGGTATTATATTCCCTGGAACATTTGTTCTCAACTAGAATTATTTTTGAAAGCCTACAGTTGTCAGTAGAAAAATAACTTTAAAGGAATTCATTTCCACTCAGCCAAATGGTATATCTGTCAATTCACTGCTGTCAGGGAAATGTGTCAAATAGTTGATGAAGTCCTACGGGTGCTTTTAACTTTTAAAGCAGTTCTGGATTTGTTAGCTACTGTGGATTTGATGAGCACGTATACCTTTAATTGTAATGGCTGTGTTGAATAATTCCGGTATGAATGATATTTAATGGAGGCATTCTCCTGGGATATACCCAATTACCTCGCCTAAGTTTGAGTCAGCAACGGCCAATGGACATCACTTAAATCGGGCATGCACGATTAAAAATTCATATTCACCGATCACGAACAAGTGATTTGTTGATAGAAGTGCATTCATTTTTGTTTTTTTAAGGCGAACTGACATTTTTGAACAGAGTCATGTATGTACATGTGTAAAGATAATCCTGCAGAAGGGGCTTACGAGCAGGGTTATTGTAGTTCGAAGTTGGCTGACCTTGCAGCGAGTTAATGTTGAATTCTAGAGCAAATGGCTGCCAAAGTATAGCCTGCAGCTACAGAGTGTGATGAGCTCCACTATGAAGTTTAAAACTGGAAAATGAGGCTATTTTGCTACTCTTGCGAATCAATTCGAAATGACAAAAATTTTTTCTGTCAATTCAAGAAGTATTTTCAGTTTGAAGAACGAGCTTCAGAATCTTCTTGGCACAGCCTATTATTCTTACCACTATGGGCAGTCATTCACGGTCTTGCGAACGTCTGACAAACATTCGAGAGTAAAACTGTCATGACAAAGCTTTTCAAATAACAAACTGCTCTTCGGATGGGCGTCTTCCATTTGTGTAAGGAATACAATACGTACAACAAGAATGGTTGTGAAAAGCTAGGCCTGGTTTCTTATTCATTTTTATGGATAAATAGTCTAGTCAAGAACTTTGGGTTGGACAGTAATCGTCCCCCAGCTGGTCGAAGAATATGAGTACTAGATGTTCCCGTCGGCATGGGTAATTCAATGACTTTCCTTAAGGTTATGTTGTTCAGACAGAGGAGCACTGGAGTGGTCTTAGCATAGCATTCCAAGTGGGGTTCAGAGAGTCCAACTGATGATGTTCCTCTGTCATGGTAACTTCTCAGATGTTTTTCCAACATGTTTTTCTAGGATTTTACTTCTTCCACATCTAAAACAAAAACGGCATCATGTATGATTTTAGTTCTTCAAGAAACGTGAAGTAAATGCTTGATTAATTATGTTAAGGTGAACTCCAGTTTCGCACTCTTAGTCGGTTGACGTTCCTGTGCTTCACAAATTTCAATTCGAACAGTGCGAGCCAGGGGACTAGTGTTCACATTTACTCTATGTGTCAGAAGAAAAATTACATTTATTAAGTGTCTATTAAAGCCTGCTCACACTGGATTTGTTTGACGTTTGCTGACGTGTGGGGGGATTTTTTTTTTAGGTTTCAAATTGTCAATCGCTGTCACTCGACAAAAAGGGATGGAAACAAAATCAAAATCCGAGAAATGCATGAAGTAATCAATAGAAATATGTTAGTAAACCAATTTGATTGCTTTAAAAAGCATTAATTTTGTTGTAAAAAGAATTTGTTGTGAAAAAACTAACCAATTTCATTTGACGCCGACTACTAAACGTCAAAAAAAAAGTCCGTGGGATTGTGCTGACAAGACTATTAATCTGAACACGCTAATGTCAAAAAAATTAAGTCTGTCAATTCTGTGTGAACAGGGTCTGTTACACTGTTACAGGTTTTGTGACATTCTTAAAGTTTTACCCAATCAATGTGTAAAGGGGTACATAAAGTTCGGATAAAGGGAGTTCTTGACGAACAAGCCCCGAAATGTCCGACTGTCCGAGTACTGCGACGAGTTACAGAAGCTCATCTTACTTGTCAGCGCAGTGTTGACTGTAGCTGGATCAGTTGGATCTGTTTGGATAAGAAATGTTTTCCACAACCGATTCTTACTTCACCAGGATGTCACAGCGGATATTGATAGACCGTAAACAGACATTTCAATCTTCTCTATTTGTAAACACACACTGATAAGCCGATGGCAGTTTCGCATTGTATAATAAAAAAATTCCAGCGCTACGCTAGTTGAATGACTTCTGACGCACGGTGTGCGTTTTTATTACGAAATTTCAACCTATTTGTGTGTCAAACGATGCTAATCTCTTCGAATTTTATTTAGTCCATGATATAACCGGGTGATGTTGCGAAAATGTTGTTTTTTTTTTCTTCTCTTTAGTAACTCTAGTTCACTGTTGGACGTTCATGATAAGCAGCAAAGCCCAAGTAAACATTAAGTCTGCCTTGACACCCATGTTCGTTTAACCCGATTGTATCTTTTGTATTCAATCATCATTGTGCAAAAAAAATCAGCAAAAAAAAATGTAAGACTGATGTTAATTTTTTGAAAGTAAAATCGGTTTTTTTTTTTTGGTTTTTTTGGCAACAAATACAACATTTTTCTTATCTGACTTTCTTCTTCTTTGCGCCTTCTTCACGCAACATCACACATGTATGGATGGACGTACATCAAAGGCCGTAACCTTAACTACCCACAAGTGTGTATGTTAGTCGGTAGCGATACATATTTTTTCGCATTTATCTTACACTATACCAGAAGAAGTAGAAAGAAAGAAAAAAAAGAAGAAAAAAAATACAAAACACTCGCGCACACACAAGGAAATGACATTGAAAAGCGAAATGAAATTAATTTGCGTGGCACGTAATTGATAACCAGTTGATCCTAATGGCGTGTGGGTGATTACCCTTCTCTCGTGCACTCTTAAGGCCCCCTGGGCCAGTCGCACAAAACAAGAATCGTGAAAGGAACAGAGACAGCGGCGGGACAGTGGGGATGGCGATACAAACCCCAACCTAAAGTAAAAATGACTACCAAAAGCATAATCATCTCGAGATACTTTTCTTTTCTGGCACTGTTGTGTTCGTTTGTTTGTTTCTTTATCTTTTATATATCGTCGAGGGAGAGATACTTTTTTTTTTGTTTTTTTTTTTATGATCTTTGCTCATATTATTTTTTATTAATAGCTTTTGGGATGCGAGAGTGTGATGACCTGGTGATAGCTTAAATGGCCTCGAATGTGGTCAGCTTCCGACTAACGCCCACAACATACTCTCTGGGGTATCTTGTCACAGAAAAACCGAAAAAAATACCAACCACATGCTCATAGATTAAGCTAATATCTTGTGAAAGATATATACGAACGCGTTCGACGTTCATAGATATTGTTTCAAAGTAATTAGATCGTCAGAGACGTTGTGAACACACGAAGTGCCTGATGATTTGAAGTTTTTTTTTGTATTTTTTTGCTTATAAGTGGCATGTTGCCTCTAGCTTAAGTGGAATTTTGAGATTTTGTTGGTTTTTTTTTTTTTTTGAGTTTAAAATTTATCGTAGAGCTGTTGTTATTTTTGAATTTCATGGTGACTAGGTGGTAAAATCTTGCAATTCAAGAATTTAAGTATTTGTTGATCGTTTAGAAAGAGATTTAGTCGAATACAAACAAAAATGCTGTTATGTAATTATTTCAAAGCCCGACGGGGGGGATTTCATCTCCAGTCTTGAAGGCATCCCTCTAATGGGTGTTGTAAGCTTGCCATTCTTGGCAATGAATTCATATTAATTTTACTAGGACACCTGCTATGCTAACTCATAGCCTTGTTGCTCTAAGGGCCTATCGGGTTGCTTACTTAGTTATCCAACTGAGGCTCTTGGGGAATCAATAGATAGCCTGTGTGACACGATGCAATACAAGACACAATTGGAAGCATTGATTAGGGATAACTTATGTGTCCTGGTCCATGCTATCAACCTTGAATTATTCGTGACAGTACTCAAATCAGAAGTTGGTTTTAAGCTAAAGTAAGTTAAAGTACTGTCAAGTCTAATATTTGCTCAAATGGCCGATCCACGAAGAAGTAGAAACAGATTAACCCTCCTCTTGAGCTTAAACAGAATTCGCTTTCCAACTGCAGCACAGCGGTATAATGATAAAGAAAAGAGCTATACATTGATGAGGGAAATATAGAAATATGTCCCATGAAACCAAAAGGCGTTCCTTTGACAACTACCAAGTCGGCAATCAATGAGTAGAATCTCAAGAAATATTGTACGGATTTAAAAAATTACATATAAGATAGGCAAAACAATGACTCCTTGGCTCAAGAAGACTATGGTTGGTTGATTGGTTGGCTGGTTTAGACCGGCCCTTCATAAGAATGTACTTAGACCAGAGAAAATCCATTGTGCTGCTGTTGGGTAAGATGGGTGGATCACCCTCTTACTCTGTGGATCGTAACCGTGCCGGGGTGCTCAGATCATTGAGATCGTTGAAAAGGTATTTATCAAGTGTAGCCTTTCTAATGTCGGCAAGTGCTGGGCATGTAGATAGGAGGTCTCCTCTTCCTCTTTGCTCCTACAACTTCTGCAGAAGTCGTTGTAGGCGATGCCAAGTCTATGAGCATGCCTTCCTATAGCACAGTTTCCGGTTAGGGTGTTGACTATCCTGGAGAGGTTCCCAGTCTTACCGCTTCGGCGTTGATAAGATATTTAGCAACTTTGGCGTCTCGATGTCGGTGACGTTTATGCTATCTATACCAGAGAAGCCTCTTCCGTTGTAGACCCATCCGTAAAAATTGACATGATACAGGATCTCACGTTGAGTTGGGTATCGAAATTTTGTAGCTCCTATTGAAATTGTGTTCGGTGGGCAGGTCGTCTGTGACCTATGAAGGATAACGATGTGGATTGCTCCTTCCATTGCTGAGAACTTCTCAGCTTGATTGCTGAGTAGGCAGTCAGTTTTTTTTCCTACGATTTCTATTGGGAGGACCTTCTCGTGGCTCAATCCGAGCCCCAAATTTTGTTTCTGTGCATCGTAAGCACAAACAATCTAAGCTGCAGGTTAGCTGAGCCTGAGAAAATCAGAAAATTTTCGCATCGAAAAATGTATGGAAAAATAGGTTACGCATACGCCACCGATCCAGATATCCAAATATCTGGCCTTGTCCATGTCTTTCTCTGATTTTCTATCTTTTTGGTGCGTGGTGCATGGTGGATATGTATATGGATTGGGGTGTGCTTTTGAGGATAAGGCCTGATGATATGTAACCATTCGAACCAAGTTGATGTTTCCACGCTTTCTGTTCCGAAGGCGCTAGTCAAAGGAGTGTTTCGGCAGGTCATCTTCGATAACTTAGTTATAAGAACACTTGCAATGCAGTCTAGAACATTATTAGCAGCCATTTGCTTGGTGTATGCCTCTAGTTCTGCTTATCACTTACAGAGGGCATACGTGTCTGAAAATGATTCTGAACCGATAGAGGACCATATTACGTTGATTTCGTTCAAAATGATGGCATTATTCCACCCTATGTCTCTAGAGTCCGTCTTCAGTTAATCAAAATCCTTGTAAACTTTGGAACAACCCATCTAACTAGATTCTATGAACTCTTGTAAGACGAAATCTGCGGAAGGTTCCATTTCATAATCCCAACTATTTGTTTCGACTGTATCTAACCACTTTTTTACTTTCTTTTTTTTGCAGCTGTACGATATGGTCGAGTACCGAAGCGTTCACGTGAACTGAATGGTACGCCCGACGATCAAAATAACCGTGTCAGTACGCCCGGCACACCAAATACACCGCAAACACCACAAATGTGTTCCGTAGCATCACCTCAAGATTTGGGATGCTCAGCCCAATTGTCAGCGTCGTCAACGGCGGAGATTCCCGAAATACCACCGCCGGCGACTGAGCTCACCGTCTATGATATCATTATGTGCGTCTCACAGGCTCACCGTATGTACTGCACTTATACGGAAGAACAGACCCGAGAGCTGGTAAGACGTCCCGTAGTTGTACCGCATAATGGTGTCAATGATGACAATGAGGTTAGTACTACATGCTGCAACAAGGATATTTAATAAATTAATGTTTTTTTTTTTTTGTATTTTTTAATTAGAACGCTTCAATAGCTGAAAGGAGAGAACTACAAAAGATTTGGCTGTGGCAACAGTTTGCCTCTCGCATGACACCAGGTGTTCAGCGTGTTGTTGAGTTTGCCAAACGTGTACCTGGCTTCTGTGATTTTATACAAGATGATCAATTGATTCTGATCAAGTTGGGGTTCTTTGAAGTATGGCTTACTCATGCCGCCCGCATGATAAATGACACGGCATTAACGTTCGACGATGGAGTCTACATGACACGTCAACAAATGGAAATTCTCTATGATGTGAGTATGAATGGTGATCCTCACGATTAATTGCCAATTTGGGCGTGGTTCGCTGGGTTTAAATGGACCAACTCAGTTGTTAATTTAGTTCCAAAAACAGTTGTTTAATTATTCTATTCTGTATCGCTGATCCGAAGTCTGCTCGGTTGGATACGGCAAAGTACATTTGTTTGTTTGTTCTAGTGATTACGAAAGATCGTAATTAATGTCGCTTCTGATTATAGTTTAATCAAACATGCTTAGTTCTGCTTATTATTTATCAATAATAACTTATTTAGCTGATCGTTCTAGTCTTGATAGATGGGAATTATGCAACGTTTGTTATTTCATCGCTTTGTCTCCGACCTTCGACAATGGGGGGTTGATGGTCTCAGCTGTTTCTTACGGAGGTAAGGGCGTTGGAATAGCACCACTTTGTTGATGAAATCAGCTTACTTTGGATTCGATTAGCTCTTATAGAAACAATAATTGTGATGCAGTTAAATCGGTTGATGGCAATTGAGGTGATCATTCGAATGATCTTGAGAATTACGAGCACAAGTCACAAACAAGGTTCTCCTCTTTCAACAGCCCTGCAGTAGAGAATCTACTACGATGGAGGTGCTGGATGTGTCCACTTCTTTTCAGAAGGAAATGGTATAGAGGGCAAGGGACTCTCAGCGTTTCTGGGTAAAACTTAGCACTTGATGGGTTTGCACAGTTTGCCCATCGTTGTCACCGTGTCCTTTCTTGTTCTGTTGCGGGTCCGCCCTGGAAGTTTGGGACAACGGAGAGATCAATTTGGAGAGAACTTGTTTTTGACTGAAAGTCCGTTTGTTCACTAAGTCTTCACTTCAGCAATTCAGCTGGGATTAGAAGATTCTAGTTCATCGTTAAATTGACGAACTTGTCCTATAGAGTTCTTTTGATCAGTTTGACTACGCCCATCTCTATACAGTCTCTAGAGTTTTTGGTTATTGGATTCTCCTTTATTTGTGTTTACATAGGGTGACCAGATAGCCATGATACTTTTTCCAATTGTTATGTTTTAGCAGCTGTCAAAGTTCCCAAAGTCGTCTAGCTGTCAAAATAATCAGTAAATTTTGCCATTTTATCGTGCATCGATTCACGTTTGTCGAATGTGGGGAATTTATTAAAAAATATTTTCGAAATTCCGACTCAGTTGTAATTACGCAACGTGAATTTCGTCGTGAGGTCGGTCGTCATCTTGGCCTCAGTGTGCAGGCAATTCGTCGCACCGTGGAAAACTTTGAGCGTAAGTGCACTGTTTTGGACCTTAAGCTACTATGCAGACAAAGATTGGTGGGAAGTGAAGAAAACATAGCCGCCGTAGCGGTCACTATCGAAGAGAACCCAGAAATGTGGATTTGGTGCTGATCAGCTGAATTGGTCATATTTTGCGGTTGGATTTGGGCCCACATCCGTATAAGATTGTGCCGGACGATCATAACCAACGCCGTAAGTTCGCTAATTGGGGCTGGATGATTTTGACCAACAAATCATCTTCTCGGATGAGGCCTTTTTTTGGCTCAATAACTACATATGTTAACAAGCAGAATTGTCTTTATTAGAGCGAACACAATCGACAAGTGTTCGAAGAAGCAGACTGTTTGGTGCGGTTGATGGCATGGCGGGATCATCAGACGATATTTGTTTCAAAATGAGGAAGTAGACAACGATACCGTCTATGACCTCAGGTATAGACCGATGTTGTCCGACTTTCTGTTACCAGAGATCGATAGCATCGTTATATCCGAGCTGTGGTTCCAACAAGACGGCGCTACATGCGACGCAAGTCCAGAATGTGGGAAGAAGAAATTTGGTAACTGAGTCAATTGGGCGCCGGAATCATGCAACTGGACACCACTCGATTAGTTTCTCTGGCGGTACGTCAAATTCTTACTCTACGCTAACAAGCCACTCAGTTTGGACGAGCCCGTGGCCAACATTCTGGAATAACGCCGCACATATTGGGCCAAGTCATCAAAAATTGGACAGACCGCTTGAAGTACTGCCAGCGAAACCATTTGAATGATGTGCTATTCCACATATAATCGTATGAATGTACCTAGCTTCTACGAGTTAGACTCTCGCATGGTTCAAGTAAGCATTCCACACTGCATAGGTCTTACTTCGCCAAACTGTCTGTTTACTGTCCTTTAACTTGTTTCATAGTGTTTTTTAATATTTAATATAGCCTGAGTCGACCTTTGTATGCCATGGCCTTGGAGTTCTGTAAAGTGTTACTCTTTTGGATCATCTTCCCTTTCCTAGTTCTCACATGATGTGTCTTCTCAGCCAATAAATTATTATATTGACATCCTACTGACCATCTTATCCACCAATCTCTGATTAGTAGATGTTGCCCAATGCCGCAAAGTGACTGTTTTTATGTATAGAGTCGTTGATTTTCTATTACCAGAAGTACACTCGACGGAACACAAGATAGTCATCACAAACTTCCAACCAGTCTGACAAACAAAAATATGCTCAGTATATTAGATTTTCCTTCTTTTAAACCAAACTACCTATCGTGGTCCACGAAAAAACGAATTCAATGATTTTTTACGTCGGCCTGAAACTATGCAGAAATAATCAATAAACTTCCGACGCAGATTTCTCTCCGTGAAATACCAAGTTAAACACTTCCCTTCCATGTGGCCGAAATAGCTCAGTTGGGAGAGCGTTAGACTGAAGATCTAAAGGTCCCCGGTTCAATCCCGGGTTTCGGCATTCCTTTTTCTTTTCTTTTTTTCAATTTATTTATTTTTATATAAGAATTTGGTTTTTTTTTTTGTATTTCTTTTGCAGAACGACTTCATCGTATCAATGGTGAATTTTGCCAACACTCTAAACGGCTACAATCTGAGCGACACCGAAATTGGTCTCTTCTCTGTTATGGTGTTGCTGGCATCCGACCGAACTGGCATAACCGAACACAAACTAGTTGCCCAAACCCGTGAATGCATCACCGAAGCACTTCGGGTGCAAATCCTTCGTTCTCGAGCCGGTTCTCCACAGGCAATGCAACTTATGCCCGCCCTAGAGGCTAAAATTCCCGAATTAAGGTCACTTGGCGCTCGGCACTTCTCTCACTTAGACTGGCTTCGAATGAATTGGACAAAGCTTCGGCTTCCACCATTGTTCGCTGAAATCTTTGACATTCCCAAGACGGACGAAGAACCACCACCACAACCGACCACCTCCTCATCATAGAGCTGGGTGGCGGAGGAGATGATCGATCGAATAACGCCTTGCGGAATGCGGTTTATTTCTTAAATTTTAGGCTTTTAAATATAAATATTATAATTTTAGTTTATCTACCTATAGTTACAACAATGCGGATTAAGAAACACTAAATAATTATGTGCATGTACGGCTGCGAATACTCTTTTTATTTTCTATTTTCTCCACATCTCCTAAATAATAAGAATTAGTAGTAACTGTAGTTAGTAATAAGTAATCTCACACATCACACTACCCTTTCGTAAAAAAAAAATGCAATACTTTCCGTTCAACTCTATTTTATTTTTTTTTCGTTAAAAAAACAAGAAAACTTTTTAATTCTCAAAGTGTTACAGAATCTATGAATTTATAAAAAACAAAAACCTTTAAAACTATAAAGAAATAAATATTTTTAAAGTAAATACTTGTTTTTTGTATATAAGAGGAAAAAAAAAAAGATGAAGAAAATGTCTGACTTTTAAGTAAAAAATAAAAAATAAAATAATTTTTAACAAAGTGTTTTAAAAAACAAAAATGTTTAACAAGTGTTATGAAGGCTAATTGATTAGTTTCGAATGAAAATAAAAATTTATATAAACAAAACAATTTATTTATTTTTAATGTACTAGTTTTAGTAAATAAAATTTACATAAATTTTTATGAGAAAAAAAAAACAAAACAAAACAAGAGAAGCAGAATAATTCAAATCGTGTTACGTGAGTGATAAGAACCAGAATCACACTTTTTTATATAAATATGTATAAACATATCAGTTCAATTATTTATTTCATATACATTTTTTTTTTAAACAAAACAATTACTATACCTTATATTGAATACTATAAAGTATATAAAACATATATTTTTACGAAGCGTAAAAGAGAGTAAATCATAAAGACCTGTACAATAATTTTTTCATTTGTTTCATTTTTTTTTTGCAATTCTGTATGTAATTAGTAATTAAATTAAGAAAATTGGAAAAAATTTGATGACTGTCGGTCGGCAAAGTTGCTCGTAATATCGTAAGATTTAGGTTTAGTGTCGACATAACGTATTTTTTGTTTTAGTAACTGGAGTGTGTAAATATATTTTAATTGTTTTTAATTTTTTTTCTGATTGGCTCCTCTCATTTTATATGATTTGTTTAAGATTTTTTTTTAAATTTTAAATATATATGAAGATACATTTTTTTGGTTTGATATGTTGTGTATTTTATTTTTGATTTTGATTTGATTTTTTTCGGTTTTCTAGTTGTGTAGATGTGAACAAGATAAATGACAATCTTTGTATTTTTTGAAGTGTATCCTTCGTAGGTGGGCAATCAACCTGAGAAGAAAGTGAGCTTTGGAAAGAAGTAAAACTGTTTCCTTAGATAGTTGATGAAGGTATTGAGTTTTGTTTGAGTTTAAGCTCCCCATAGGCCATCAGTCTTATTCTGAAAGGAGTGTCGTATAGGAGAAATTTGGGAATGAAAAATAGATTGATAAGAGTGCTGCATCACAGTTTGTTCTCTATATTCTGAGTTTTAATTTAGTTTGCATGTGTATTCCGTAATTTTTTCATTTAATTTCCTGTGGGAACAAAAGTATCAAGGAGTGACGAGTAGAAGTTATTTGTTTACTGATTTCAGCCATCGATGACTGTACTTATTTTGGTGTAGAAACAGAAGAATTACAGCTTACTCGTATGTGCATATAATATCAAAACGCAGAGTCCAGAAGGTTTTAAATTTTGAAGTTAAGACAGATAGTGCAAGAATAAAGGCATTAGAGCCATCATTAACGTAAAAGGGATCATTGCTTGCTTACTTTCCTTGTTTTTAGAATAATTTGAACGATGTGGTTTATGGTAGTCTCAAGAATTTTCGCGACCTCATAGAGATCTTTTGTGCTATCCCCTTACAGGAGCTGAGTGAATTTGCCTGCTAGCTGAAATGAAGCTTATGATTGTTTGAGCTGAGGAGAAGGTGATATCAGAAGGCGTGGTAAAGCATTTGGTGAAGTGTTTGAGCCAGGCAATGGCAAAAATGGCAGGACATTCGCAAAAAATATGTTCGGCGGTTTCAGTGCCAAATTGACTAAGGTGGAGAGTGATAGTTGAGAAAGGAGTGACTAGATAGGATAGCCTTATATTCGATCATTGCTAGAATCTCTTCCGTTCGTTTTTTTTTTGAGAAATTCACGAATTTCTTGGCATATTTTAAGCCAGTTTGAGAGCTCCAGTAATTCCAGTTTTCCCACTGATTTAACTCTATTTTTATCTGACTGACAGGTAGACTTGAGAAAGGGTTAGGGTCGATATATGGATATTAGACACATCATCTGCCAAGTTCGTCAGCGGTCTCATTGTCAAATGCCAACCTTTATGTCCAGGGACCTCGTAGTTCTGAGGGAATCCTGGCTTCAACCAAAAATTACTTGTCTTCTAAACACTAGTCTGGCCCTCAAATGCATACCATGCATTCCAAGTCAATTTAGGTCCCTTTCTATCCTCTAGATGTATGCGACAGATGCGTAGTTTCTTGACTAGGAGGATGTCGCTATATAGCTTGTGCAGTTCATCCAAGCCAGTCAACTTTTCTCATTTTCTTTCGAAATGAACAAAACTTAACCCATTTTCGAGCTTCCGTTTCAAAACCAGTTAACTACTGCAGATTTTTGAAAGATTGTGCATTGGGCATTGGAAAATGTCAGTGCGTGACCTTGTTGAAATGAAATCATTTTCGAACACTTTCACGTCTAAGTGAAGTCAACTGTTCTCACGTCCTTTTGAGCAATCGGATGAGGAATGCGATCGCTTTATAAAATCCATTAAAAAATGATGTGAAATTTTTTGAACACCATGAACTTGTCCTATTTTTGTCGGAATATACTATGTTTGCTCCTAAGGTTGTCGTCTACTTTAAGTTGGATAATAAATTTTGTGGCAGGCGTAGTGTTACACCTTTTGGTAGACAGAATGGGGTTCTTTCAAACGGGGCATGAGAAGGAGATTCCCTGGCCAGAGAAATCTCAATTTTTCGAAATTTTTTTAAGTACAGTCATCAATGTGAAATAGTTTATATCATTGTTTACGTAGGCACTGAGTTTTTACCCAACTAATTGACACGCATATTTAGGGGGCAAAGTTTTTCGTGTTGGGCAGCAGCTCCTTACATTAGGTATAGCTTGCGACTTACAGGACTGTCTAGAGTAGAAACAAAAGAGTATGGTATCCAAGAGCAAAAGAAGGGACACACTCATCTATCCCCATATATATGTAGGTATTAGCATTTCTTCAAACGGAGAAATAATTAGAGTTCCACAACCGGACTTGCATGGAAAACGAGGGAAGTGGATAGATGTCTAGAAAACAGTTGAAAAAGTTACAGAGTACACAAGAAGAGGAAAATAGTTAAAGTCAATAGCTTAGATCCATTAGCTTAGCTTCACTTCAGGAATAACGAAATGAAATATGTATTTGATGGCAAGGGTCAAAGGATATACTTCCTTTTTTTTCATGTAATTCGTAATTGGACAATATACTGTAGAATTTGTATGGGTCGATCTTTTTTAAACCATTTTTCTTACATTAATTTAAAAAACAAAAACAAAATATATATATCTTTGTGTATTCCAAATATTACTTGTAGCTTTTATCCTGGTTGTGAATCAAAAAAGAAACAAAACAAGTTTGCTGTTAAACTTTCTTCGCATTTTTCAGAACCATTTTTATTTGAACTCTATCTCTACATTGTCTTACATGATTTCAGTAAGTAAATTTAATCAACATTTAGCGGTGCTATTTTACCACTGTTCGTCAGTAACATAGCTTTGAAAACAAAAAAAAAACAAAAATTATTCAACAAAAATGAAATCAAATTATACATATTTAATTCCTCGTGTACCTTAAATATAAAATGAAAAAAAACTAGATAATTTAATATTATTAAAACAAATAGTTTAAACAAAAAAGACAATTGATGTGTGTGTAAATTTTAGATAAATAAATACAGAGAAATTCAGCAAATTAAGAGCGAGACTATAATTTATCTCTTTTCTTAGAAAAAAAAAAAAACAGAAAACTAAATAATTGTTATACACTTTTCTTAGATTAGTAGCTTGAAACAGAGAAAAATAATATGTGTCAAATTTTTAATATACATAAATAGATATACATACATAAATATAGATATTCGTCAAGTAAAAATGCATGCAATTTTGTTTTTTAAACTCCTTTTAAGGCAAACAATTTTTACCAGTAAACCGTAAACAGTAAATAATAGAATCTTAATTTTTCAATCAACTACGTTTCGCAGTGCAAAACTTATACCTACTCTAACTAATCCATGTGCAGATACTATCTAAAAGAAAATAGTTAATCTGAATACAGAAAACATTGATATATATGTATGAATTATTAGATTTAAAGAATTTAAATGAACGTTTTTCAAAAACCTAAAGAACAGCCGAAGTTTAAAAAAAAAAAAAAAAAACAAAATAAAGTAAAACTAAAACAGAAAAATAAAATATAAGTAGAAATAATGATGCGTGGAGAGATGTCGTATAAAAACAAAAAAAGTAATTAAATGATCGTCGTTTAGAAGTTAATGTAAGGATTTTTAGAAAATGTAATGAAATAAAATCATGGAAGACTTATATTTGCTCAAACAGGCTTTCAAATTGTTTTCTATTTTTAGTGTTCGTATGGTGGTTTGTGAAGAACAACACAGATCGCTTCACCTTCTTGTCTAAGATGGGTTGTAGAACTTTCCTTTTCGGTTGTCTGCACTCCTTAAAAGAGGCATTGATCAGGATGTCGCCATTGGTACCAAGAGTCTTGAGAACCTTTATTGAGAGTGGGGTTGTTTTTTGGTGGCGTTTATATCCAATCTGTGGATTTTATGAAAGAACAGGGGCCTTGTGTTGTATTGCTTTCGGATTCGGATTGTGATTCGAAAATGAAATCCGATTCTAAAATGAATTCGTATTTTGTATCATTATCGGATTGGATGTATGTAAATGTTTTCAAGCTAAAACCAAACATTTGCGAAAGTAAGATTGTCAAAACAGATGGTGAATTCGTTTTAATGGACAGTGTTGCTATTTGGTTTGAGAATGACGAAGGACGGTTGGAAAATATCGAACGGGGAGTATCATTCTAACATTGTGGAACTGAGCCAAGAGAAGAGAAACATTTGATTTACTGACGAAGGAAGCCTAGCCTTACAATAGGCAATAGAGCCACACCTACCGATTGCCAGAAGACAGTCTAGTCCAAAGTTGTTTTGATACATATGCAATGCTTCTCTTCGGACGAAAGAACAAATCCCTTGACCAGATCTGTGTGGATATCCATAAATTGCATTAAGGCTTCAAATTGTCCAGGTTTCGTGTGTGATTTTCGAATACATTTGCTATAGAAACTGACCCTTTTCTTATTTGCTTAGAGTACTACTCGTCAAGAGATTCTGGAGTGTTCTTAAGTTTGCAGCTACGCTAGTTAGTGTTAAAAAGAAGGCCCAGTCTCACTATAAGTATAGCTGTCCACCGTTCAGTGATTCGTGAAGACTTCTAGGAGTTGAGAGATGTCTTTTGACCTAAGACTGCCTCTGATTCTGGTAGACTCCATGGATCAGTGGTTCGAGGCTTCTTCATGGCCTCACTTATGGGGATCATTTGAGGCACATTCAAGACTATTACTGAAAAATCTTCTTCTACGTAATGGGTTTGCATAAGTTGGATAGGAAATATCATTCATGCCAAACCTATGAACGGAGAATATAGCATTTCCAACAATTTTCTTCAAAATGAGGACAAAAATTTAAAATTCGGCTAAAGTCCAACCATTAGATGCCCAAGTCATGTGTACAGCAAACGTTCCAGTACTTGTGTGAATGCATCTTCGTCCTACGGAACTGGAAAATAAATCAAGCTCGGATTACAATTTAGTTGTAAAGAATAATGGCCCTAGGAAGTGATATGTACCATAAAATCGGTGAATCTTAACTGAAACTCTAAACATCTATCGGATCAATCCTTGTCGGGTACCTTTGTACATACATAGATATTAATGGACACTTTGTTTGAGGTCAGCTTCAAGGCTGTTCCGATGTTATTGTACTTTATCTCCCAATTCTCTGCATATGTGACCAGGTTGAGCAGACTATTTGGGAAATTGTTGGTCATGCACGTGGGGTTTCGAATTAACATCGTCTAAATACTTATGCTTGTACTTATTGAAGACCGAACCTCCGTTTTAAAGACCAAGCTATCGCGGATGCCAGAGCGCTTGGTGTGGACAACTGGAAGCAGCGTGCCCGGGATCAAAGGGAATGGAAGGTTACCGTGTCTCAGGCAGGGACTTTTCACGGGTCGGGAGCCCGTTAAGCAAGCAAGCAAGCAAATACTTACGCGACTAAATGTTGTACTATCCTCGTCACGCTTCAAAATATGATAAGTTGTACAATGCACATGTACGTTCAGTGTTTATACTATTATGTTCTGAATTTACAAGGAAAATGTTTACTCGAAGGTATAGTGTGTCATAATTCCGGATAATAAAAAGAGAACAGAACGTCTGCAGAGGCAACTTACTCGAACGTTCTTCTCGAGATACTTGTTTTCTTAAAATACAACTTCTTATAGAGTTTCTGAGTCTGGGACATTATTGTATGTAGTTCCAGTTGGCGCTAACTGACATGCACTTACATACATCTTTGATTCTCTTCCTGAGAGCTAAGCTGTAATGCCTTCTGTTTGGTTGTAGCTGAATCAACGTCATTGGTTCGGAGCTAAAGATAAATCCTGCTCCGTCTTACTGACATTCATATGCGACTACCTTCGGCTTACGTAATAGTATTAGCTTACATCGCTTATACATAATTTCTAATTAAAATAATTGCATAATACAAATAAATCGAGGTATCAAATACACTCATTGTACTCACGTACCGATTTGTAAAATTATTTTGTAGGCGTTGCGTGCAAATGAGTTGAAAACGATGAGACGTTTATCATTCTCAACTCATTTGCTTGCAATCATTGCATGCCTCGATCTAGTTTACAGAGATTCGATTATAGTCTGTGAAATGAGATGCGATATGAGATGACAGTGGCTTGTGTAATACAAAGTATTGATGTAACGATGACCTTAACAAATGCAAATGGGTTATGCACAGCCGTTAAAGAATCGAAATCGGCGAAATCTGGAATTTAATTGAATAAGAGAGCAGGAACTGAATTTGGAATGACTTAAGCCGTACTATTTACTCAAACACGCCCAAAAGCTATGTCGTGAATGCCTTAGTACCAGACGAAAGCGTGTATTCTTCTTTTCAGGAAGAAATGCTAAATTGATGGTCAGAACTGGCCCATTTCACTCATAGAATGTCAGCTGCTACAGTAGATGTGAAGTAAGGAGTAGGCAATGCTTGAATGGTGAAAATTGTCTATGCTACAGTCTAGCATCTAGTTGTGTGTAACTAGAGCTGCATTCCAATGAAATGATGCCATACCTCCTCTTCACTCTGCAAAAATACAAAGAAAAGCCTTGGAGCTAAGCGAACAAAGGAAATAAAAGCCAAAAACAAATGCTTTTCCTGATGCAACATACATTTTATTGGTTGTTACTCAATATACACATAAGTACACATTAAATAAATTTACTGAGAACACATAATACATTCTTTGGAAATACAACATGTAGGCGACACTTTGGTTCAGCATCTCTCACGTCTCAGTCATCCCTGGGCAGGGGATAGTATTGAGTGAGATTTTTGACAACTTCACGAGCCAATTCTGGGCTAGAAGCCGCCAATACACGTCTCGACATCATATCAAAGTCCCCACCGGCTGGATCAATAGTCACTCCACCGGCTTCACGGACTATCAGGTCACCCGCAGCCACATCCCATGCATGAACTCCAAACTCGTAGTTCACATCAGCGGCACCCATCGCCACCATTACCATGTTTAAGGCTGCCGAACCGAGAGTGCGAATGCTGAAAATACAAATTAGCAACTGTGTCCAATGCATCATACCAAGGCAACACTCACCCATGAGCCAAGCCAGCCATTTTAGCGAAATTTTGATTAACAACAACCATCTTAGCCGGATCGCGGGCTGTTCCAAATTCCGTAGTAATCAGTGCCTTTCCCAGGTCCTTCTCGCCACTGACGGTAATCTTCCTGCCGTTGTAGTACGCCCCTTGTCCCCTGCGAGCCGTGATCTTCTGGTTCAGTATTGGATTGTAGACAACTCCGATTTCGGTGACTTTTTCCACCACCAGACCGACGGAAATGCATGAATGAGGAAAGCCATGAACGAAATTCATCGTCCCATCCACAGGGTCTATGATCCAAGTGGGAGCATCTGTCAGCTTCGCTGTAGTTCCAGCACTGCTTGCCTCCTCGCCAATAAATCTGCAAATTCACACAGTCAATCGAATATTCAATAAGTCAACTCATCCCTTACTTATGCGAGGGAAATGTCGCCTTCAAACTATTGATGAGTAGCTCCTCCACCTCCTTGTCGGTCTCGGTTACAAGGTCAATATCGCCACTCTTGCATACAAACGACTTTCGGCTGTCGTTACGCTCAGATATAATCTATTGAGATAACGAAATACACAAACTGATAACTCATTCTCGCGATGTAATGCCAATTATGCAAGTTTAACCTGTCCAGCGCGGTCCACTAATTTCATTACAGCGTCGAAGCACTTGTCCAAATCTCTATCGGCGTCGGCCATCGTGCGAATTGCTGTCGACTTAGCTTGGGAATTTATCAAAAGCACGGTTTTGGGGGATAACAAAGTCACCCTGTGGTTGCCTTAATTTAATTAATGGAAAAACACGGAAAGAATAACTCAAGCGAATGCCCACCGTTGAACCATTTTGCAAACACTCGTCCAATTCGAGAGGCACTTCCACTTATAAGTGACATTTTGTAAACAATTTACGTGGCTCGTTCACAATTGTGTGGGGATGGTCGAATCTGAAAACAAAACCTTACAAATGTGGAAAGTTGATTTTGACGTTCACAACAATGACGGTTAAATTTGAAAATAAAATTTTAGGCAAAGTGTTTTAAATGAATACGCAGTGTGTTTCGGTTAATGAGTTGAATTTTCAAAGAAATAAAACTTTAATTTAGAATGTTGAAAGATCTATGACTTGTTTGTTGTCCTCTATGAAAACCTGGTGGCTTTGGAGGCAAAATAGTCGGCGTCGTAGTTCTCCACACTGGTGTCAGTGCTTGACTCAAATTTCATCGGCAAACCAACCTTAACCAGCAAACCTTTATTTTTAATTACGATCTGTATCCCCTTGAAGGTCCTAAGGCCTCGACTACGCGCCATCGTGTTCGATTTTTGGAAAAGTGCCTCAGCTCTCCCCAACTCGGTCCCAGTTGCCGTGCTTCCTTCTCAATTGTTCTGCGCCACATACTCCTAGGACCGCAACGTATCCTGCCATTCTGAGTAAGTGGGTTCCATGAAATCGAGTGGTTAGCTATGGACCTGTCACGCTTTCGGAGAGTATGATCAAACCATTGCCACTTTCGTCGTCTTAGGTTTATGGCCAATTCTCTGATAAAGCTGTTGGTTAGAGACACGATTTGGCCAGAAAAGATAGGCGTAGGCAAGTATTGATGGACGTTTGCACCTTCCTCGTGATAGTGGCACGGATTCAATGTGGGAACGGAACAGTTGTAGCTTGGTGGTTAAGCTGATCGCATTGCTACGCCAAACTATGGATGGCATGCCAAACGCAGATTTTGGTTTGCCTATTCGGCTGACTTTATCCAGTTCGGTTCCGTCATCGGTTGAGACAGTACTCCCAAGGTATTGGAAATTCCTCAGACAGGCTCCCTCTGTGCAAAACATGACATCAGGAATGCCTCTCCTGCGCAAGGCATGCCTAATAAATTCTCGATTGACACCATCATATGCCTTTTCTAAATCGATGAACAGCAGGTGAAGTGCCGATCGATATTCAACACATTGCTCGACGATGATCCGCAGGGTGTTGATGTTGTCGATACAGGAGGATCCAGAGCGGAAACCTGCTTGTTTGGCGTCAAATCTGTCTTCAAGGTGTTCTTTGATTCGCTTTAGGATGATTCTAGCTAGTATCTTGGCTACAGCAGGCAGCAGGCAGCTCTACAGTTTTCGCACTTGCTTGACGATCATTCAATTCTTCCACTCTTCCGGAAAACTCTCGACTTCTCATGTTCTCCCGACAAGTGGGAAGAGTAGCTCTGCCGATTAATACCTACGCAAGGAATGTCTCTTTACTCATAACGAAGACAGAGCAGGACATCAGTGCAATTGAATAAACTGGTGTAGGTTGCCTGCTCTTATCTCGAATACATGACTTTAACGATCGATCTCATCATAATTTCAGATGATCACCAAATGTCCAGGAGTTTATTAATCGATACAAATGTCCTATGTCAACCAGTAATACCTCTCTAAAGGATCTAGATGCTGCTTTGTAGCGAGTCGTTAAAACAACGCCGCAGAAGAGATTTGTGCATCTTCCACACATAGTCTGCAATTCTTTCTTCTGCTTGCGACTGAAGAAACGAGCCCAAGCCCTGATTTGTGTATAAATTTGCCGAAGCCTTCCTGCCTTATACATAGTCTTTCTGAAGTCGAAATTAATTTCCATTTTGTCTTGAGTTGCAGGTGCCTTCTTCTAACCCAAATTTTGTCAGAATGGGTGAATTTTCAAGTAACAACAACTCTACGCTTTCAACTCATCGAAATTCAAAGAAATTCCTGTTGATGTTCAAATCAGGATCTCCCAAGATCGGTCTTCTCTCCCACTGCTATGAATCCAGTCCAAAAATTGTGCGAAGCTAAACTGTTTCATTTGCTTACGTTGTCCGTAGTGCGCACTGGGAAAGTATTTCCGTCCAGCACGATGCAGAAGACAGCATAATCGCGGCTACAAGGTCCAATCCGAATCAAGTTCGTTCAAAGTTCTCCTCTTACGATACACTTGATTCCATTCAAACGAAAGACATTCACACCAACAGTTCTTAAGTTTCCATTTAGATTATATTTTTCGCAAAAGGTTAGTGCTGATTTCCAAACGACTATGATCTCCTGCCTTTGGCGCGTGTTACGTGCCCTCTGCGGATCAAACAGTGCTCTGTTATCACAATCGGATGATATTTTCCGCGCCGACAACTGATTTGCGTCCCGTGACACATCTCAAGGCGAAACGATGGAAAGGAAAACTTATTATCTGGCATTGTATCTGAAAGTGCAGTAAACGAATAGTTGTTCGATGCTTTTAGATTCCCCACGCTGATGGATGGAAGTCCAGCAACAATCGAGTCTACGCATTGACATTGAAGTCAAATTTGCAAAAGATAGTAGTATGGCATGATAATGGCTTTCGGATTGTACTATCTGTTCGAGCCTTTACGAAAGTGAATTTAAGTTCTAACAACAAATCTAGCGATAACGTGCGCACGCTATTACGTTACCACGAGACTCTGTTAATTATCTCAGCTGAGGATGATCAGCTGTTGCTCTGTAAGTGAGGTAAGCTGCATGTGCATGTTTTTATTGGACAAAGTGTCGGACTAAGAGCCAGTCTAATACTCACTCACTGACATCGAGCGGAGTAGCGACTAGGGAGACTTGAGATATCATCAAGGATCCTATCCACATTCCAGATAGGCAAGACTGTTATATAAGTTCTTCTGCTTTTCCAAACTAAAAGTTATGTCATTCGTAAAATAAATAAAAAAACAAGCAATTGCTTGGATGCCTCCAAGGCTAGATAACACATTTGATTCTCTGATGCGAGAGTGTTTGTTCTTATTTACTAATTTTACGTTCAAGAGATAAGGAAATATCTCATCAAGTGGGAAAGGCTATGAGACGCATTAACTGAGAAGGGAATGTTGCCATGTTGAAAGGCGGATATTGACAATTTTGTTTTGCATGTTCTCTAGTCTTGACCATGAAGATTTGTGGTTATAAGATGATGTTCTTGATTTCAGTGCATTCAATAGGAGGACAGTGAAAGTACCGGCAAAAAAGCTCCTTCATGAGCTCCATCAACTACCTTCACACAAGTCTGTGACTAAACATCGACTATCTACCTTGATGATGAACGACGATATAGCTCGGTTGTCAAAAACGAAGGTTCAAACATATTACTTACTTACTTACGCTATAGTCCTGGGTTGATCTGCGCCTCAACCAACAAACTTCTCCAGTTAGCGCCGTCTAACTGTCCTCTTGCACAATTGGTACGTTTCATCTAAGACGAGGTCTTCCTCTAGCGCGTTGTTCCTCTCGGTTGGAATCAAAGACTTTTTTGTTCGGAGCGTTGGTTAGTTGGTTAGGTCGGACTAAGAGCCAGTTAGTTCAAACGACTGATGCGCAGCTTTTTGATTATGTCCTAGTTCATTGTTGAATCTTCTTCTCCAAAGCTTGTCAAGGCAAACAGGACCAAACATTTTACAAAGAATCTTTCTCTCCAAGCAACTAATGATGTCTTCATCCGCTTTGGATAGAGTTCACGCTTCAGCCTTATTTTCAAATGAGCTGCAGAAGTGCAAATTTCTACCTCAATAAAAAATCACTCTGAACCATATCGGGAAACCTAGTACTATCCCAGCAACATGTGCCAGGAAGAATATTATATTTGTATGATGAAGGACTTTACTGTTCGTATACGAAACCTCCATGAGAAACCAGACTAAGGCTCTAAAAGCTGAGATGCGCCAAGGATGCACAGAATCAAAATATCTGACATACATGATTCGGTGGCGTATGCGTAACAAATTTTTTCACACATTTTTGTGTTGAAAAATGTTATCTTTTTATTATCACTTATTTCTGTTAAGCTCGTATGGGACAAAGAAGGATTTTTGGGAACCTTAGCTTCTAAACAACAATTTTGTAAACGAAATCAGGGTTACTTCGACATAAGCCTGCAGTTGTAGGAGAGATTGAAAAGAGAATTCCATGATGCGCTATTGGTCCCTGAACGGGAAGGATTGAAATCTGGTGATAAGCAAACAGAAAATGTTGTAAGACGATGACTATGAAGATGTCCGGGAAGCAGTCATGACAGGAAGATATGAATCTCGTCTGATGCTTTGTTTTTATATTCGTCGTAATTTTTTCGAAAACCTAAGGACTTCTTCACTAAGATTAGCTTAAAAAAATAATAGTTAGTTTGAATGAAAACTTGAAACCTGGAGCCAAGAAGAAGGACTAATTCCCGATTTTTCGTATAATTTTTAGAGTAGGCTGCCATTTGTATTCCAGAAAAATGAGAACCGCTGGAGAGAATAATCTGCATATGAGGAGGCTCATCTCGGGCATAACTTGAAGGAAAATAGAGGCCAAAACTAGATGGTCCTCCCTAGACACCCGTGTGATTTCAAGGAGTTTTTGGCCTTGTTTTGACAAGAGTGCGATTAAGTTTCTCGAGTGACACTTCTTCAGTGACCTTGAAGAACTATCCATCAGATCAATCAATGACATCTTTAACTTCGTGAAAACTACTCAATGACTGGTAGTTCATTGGAATAACAACAAGGGAACAAGGGTTAACCATTGGACAAGGGATCTCTCTCCGCTATGAGTATCACAATGCGTCTGCATTGACCTGAGTGCGGCGAAATGAATTTTTTAAAGGAATATCCAAGACGATATACATAATTCAGTCGCACTAAGATAAGCATTCATCGTCTAGGATGACAATGACATGAAATCCAAATGAACATCATGCGCTTGCAGAACATATCAATTTTTCTTGGTACAACTTGTATAAAAAATAAATAAGAGTGACCTATACGATTTGAATCTAGCCAAGACTTCCGAACATATTGTATAAGGCTGTGTTCACGGTCAAGCGAATTTTTGTCTCGCGACGTGATGTCTTTTCGCGCGATTTCAAGCGATATCGTTACCAACGCCTAAGTGTTTTTGACAGCCCTGTTTCGCCCAGTTTCATTCGTGTTTTGACAGTGGTTATGTGAACATTTCCTAATAAATTTAGAAACATTTAGCTTAAGAGCTAAACTGGACGAGTAATTAAGCAGAAGACTCGATTTTCAAATGGCAACGCTCTTTCTACATTTCTCTCTCTGTTTTTACTGCATCCATCCGACTGACATTCAAAACCAATGTAGATCGAAAGTGAAAGTTTCCATTTACCTAATTTAGTAGCTACTTGCGAAATACTAGTTTCAGTACTCACTAAAGGCCTCAAATATCTAGAAAAGCTATCCATTTCTGGGAATCCCCAAAACGCAGGCCTGGTATTACTCACTTTCCGAAGAAAAACTTGCCAAAAATATATCAAAATTTTTCGAAAACACCTTCATACATATGTAGGTACCATCGTGAACCAATACAGCAGTTCTTTCAAATTCGATTACTCATTCGTGTTGGGAATCAAAACAAAAGAGTAAAACAAAGAGAAACAACAAAAAAACATTTCAACACTCATGCCACGGATTGATGAGGAAAAGCACATTTTTTTACAACACCTTCCGTTGCGAACCCAAACAACAATATCGCATAGATAAAGATACATTGGTGATTCTAATCACAGAAAAGCTCCCGCCAATCCATTACCAAATACAATTAAAAATAACTCATCCGACAATTTCCACGAAAAATCCTAACACGCCACCATGATGCATCTGAGACGCTGTAGGTGCATCGGACACGTTCGCATCGCCGTCGCGCCGCTTCCATTCTACGTCACCGAGTGTTGCACTGTCCGCTCTCTCTGCGAGAGCGAATATGAAACGAGAAAAAAGCTACTCCCCAACACGGAAGAATAAAGCTTTTAGTATCACTTTATCGCGCCCCCACTTGCCCCCAAACGGCACACACACTCGACTTTGAAAAAATCGAAATAAGAATTTTTCAGTTCGCGTATTACACTCCCGTCGATTGGACGGTTATTCGTCTCAATCGCCAATAGCTACCAAAAAAAAAAACACTTCTTTACCAAAACTCTTTCCGTTTTTTTTATTCTTTTTACTTTCTTTCATCCTGCGTTTCGATTTCAAGTGAAAATCAATAAAACAAAATAAACAAACAATTCAATTCCATGCCACACAGTGAAATAGAGAAGTTTGAAATTTAAAAATAAAAAATAATATAATTTTCAAAGTGTTACACATACATAGTTGACTGACAAATAGAAAACAAAATAAATTAATTGAAAATGCCGTCAGAAAAATCAATTTACAATCCAAATCCGGCGATTAGTCGCAATGCATACATTTCCAGTATGGAAGAGTATCGAAAATTCTACGAGGAGTCCCTCGAGAGACCCGACGAATTTTGGTCTCGAGTGGCCAAACAATTTCACTGGGAAACACCAGCCGACCCAAAGAAATTCCTTCAGTACAACTTTAATGTATCCAAGGGACCTGTCTACATCAAATGGATGGAAGGTGCATCAACGAATATCTGTTATAATTTATTGGATAGAAATGTTCGCAATGGATTGGGAGATACTATCGCATATTACTGGTAAGGTTTTCTTCTCCTTTATTGTTTTTTTTCGAAAGTCCTTACCAATGGCAAGACAATCAATGAAATCAGTGGAACAGCAGGAGGGGATATTGATTTTATTTTTGCCTTCATCACTGGCGTAAGCAAGTTTGAATTGCGAAACACTGTGGTAGGGTTGGTTGACGGATTGTCGGATTCCATGGAAGTTTTTGACAGAAAGGACAGGAAAAAAGGACAAAAAATAAAATTATTATTAGCGTCAGTCGCTTGGTTGTGTCAAATTTAAGGGACGACGAGCTAAGACTAAAGTGCATTGTGCTCACAGTGAGTGTCATACAAAAAGGACATGCATTACACATTTTTTTTTTTTTTTTAAAACAAAACTGAATAATGAGAATATTTATACTAAAGTCACGCAAGGTAGTCACGAGTTTTCCAACCGTCTACTCGCACAGCAGTTTTAACGGCAGTAATTGCTTTCTGATCGGTTCTGCAATTTTCTCTAGCAATTTGTAGTTTCATGCAAATGACTTTTGGATTTTACGGTAGCAGTTCTTTATATGGAACTGTCTTTACGATATTCGATTGGTTTGGATTTATATGGGAATGCATTGGTTAAGTGCGGATTGTATACAGAAGGTATGAGTTTCTAGGTTTTAGTGATGATTTATTGGCTGGTAGACACTGTTCGCATGCGACAGTTGTGCATTAGGACTTTTGTAAGTTTGCCAACTGGATGCGTCGTTAAGTGGAGAATTGTGCGTCTATAGGGCTTACGCGATGTAATCGAGATCTAACCACAACGAAGTCGAAATGCTTTTGCGAGACATGTCAAAAACCGTAATCCTGCCGACATTGTTATCGAATTAAATCCGCTTATTTTCGCTCTTGACAATCTGTCATGATTCTACCGCTTCCCGTGAGTGGAATCTGGTTGCAGTTTGATCTTTGAGATCGAAGCAGCTTTTGAACATTTTTGAAAGACTTCTGTTTTCTTCCAGTTCTGGTTTGGTAATTTGAACTTCATTCGTGGAACAGAGTTTTGTGTTTGGCTAGGATTAGTTTTTCTTCCTGATCAAATATTTCCCCTTCTGCCAATCCGTCAACACTTTATTCATCATTTACACATGTTCATCATCAGCATCAGTGATGTCTCTGGTCTCCCGCGTTTGTCGCTGTAAAATCTCTGACAGATTGCACTTGCAGATCTTTGATGCTGAGATCCTTCACGTTGACGGCAACAATTATTACGTCATTCGTTGGTTTCATTTGATTATGAATGACCCTGTTCACACAGAATTGACAGACTGGTGTTTTTTGACGTTCACATTGATAGTCTTGTCTAAACAATTTCGCGGATTTTTTTGACGTTTAGTAGTTGATGCCAAATGAAATTGGTTAATTTTTTTAACAACAAATTCTTCTTGCAACAAATGCTTTTTAAAGCATTTAAAGCTCTTATTTCTAGTGTTTACTTCGTGATTGACATTTCCAAATGTCAAAAAGAAATCCAGCAAATTTCAGAAAATCTAAAAATTTGCAGCCCTAGACAGTACACGTAAAAAAAATCCACTCCGACAATCCTGTGTGGAAAGGCTCAGGTTTTGCAAGCACAAAAATGGTCAATTTTGACAGTTTATTCGACTGTTTTCATTTGACAGTTTCTTTTCCATGTTTCCCAGTTATCACTCTCTTTCTCCGGTAAACAATTGTTGTGTAATATTTGCAATTAAAAATGTTTCCTTCGTCGACGAGTCAAAAGCAATTCATTTCCAATAACCTTTGCGACACTATTACACATTCGGTGTTGTTGACACTAGCAACCATGTTTCTACTTCTCAACTCTGTCTGTTTGCATTGTCATTTAACATAGCGATGTGTCAAAATCTGTCACGCCAACGCCAATAACCTATTCACCGGCAGACATCGGTGTGATTTTCAAATTTTATAAACTTAATACACACTGGTGCGTGGTCCAAATTTGAAACCGGTTACGTTGGCCCACTGCGTGATTTTGTAGTTTATCGCTACCCATCTGGAATTAAATTCGATGAGAGAAAATCGAATTCACTTTCCCCATCTTGCATCATTATGCAAGTCTCCAATCTGAAAAGCTGATGTACTTTTCTGGGTTTCACTGTTTCTCTGGAATAGCTTACTTTTCAGTTCCTTCGAAGGACATGCGCACACAACCTGTGAACACAATGAAAACTTTGTTACGCTACTCGCAAAAATTTAATTCGGTAAACACCCCCCAACTCTCTTGACTGAATGACGTTCGTTGGATAAGGGCGCTCTTGACAAATGATGCTCTCACCTTTACACGAGGAGAAGGATGTGACTGCGCTCTCCACCCACACTAGTTAAATTGCATAATCCTTTGCCAACCTTTTTCGTTTTGTCTTTTTAATACTCTAGCCTCCCTAGAGCTTAATGAAATATGAGGATGCTGCACCACCTGCTGTGTGTGGTAGGCGTTGTTTTTTTTTAGAATCCTTAATTGAAGGTGGGATCGATACGTGAAATGTCATATCTCTTGTTTATCCTTGAACTGGTTGGTAGTATTTTTTGATGTTCCTTTTGTGCTTCTTGTTCTCCTTTCAAGGACGAAGAGAGTATCCCCGCATTAAGTTTAGATTGCCTTTTTTTTTTGTATCCTACTCAGTGGCGTCGTGAAAATGTGTCATCTTGGCAGCCTTGCTCCGAATACATAAGCAGTAGGCGATTGGCTATTTATGTAGTAAGGATTATGATGTCAATGTGTTTTATGTCACTACGTGATGCGATGACGTAAGCAAAAGGATTTGTCCTGAATGTACATAAATAGATGTAACCATTTTGGGAATAGTGTAGGATGTATCTTCTTCGTTCATACAAGTTTGAGAGGAAGTCAGGGATGTATACTTCTGCACATGAGAATGCATTCATATTTGAAGTCCTTTGTAAGAATTATGAATTTTCTTCTTGAGTGCATGAAACCCTGTCTTACGTGCAGATGGCTTCCAGGTTTCTTAGTCGTTTGTCAATTGCTCTTGACGTCGTAACGTTATTTCACGGACTGAGGGTGAGCAGCCTTGATAACTAAGTTCATTAGTTTCCCTTAATACACTCGAAATCCCCTTTAAATGTTTGTCATCTGAGTATAAAGTCGTGACCAGGTGGATAATATCCTGCAAATTTCAGAGTCGTTTTAGCTGTCAGTCTTGTGAATAATAGTAATGCGAAAAAGTCGTTTGGATATGCCATTGACTCTCAGGTATTACGGAATGGTCTTTGGATATGTGGGTATGTGTAAGCATCTAGGTATGGCTTGAAACTTTAGGTATGGCTACATTGAAGTCTGAACTTATTTAGGTTCTCGCTAAGACTCACAAGTCTGTGTTTATGTTAAGGAATGTATGTTGAGAGACATTTAGGGAATCATCGATAGATTGGTTTAAGAAGTTTTGTATAAGACTGTTCGGATCCTTATCATCTTTCAATACACCAGCTGCTCGCTTTGAGGAAAAAGCATGTCCGTCTGGATGGGCTTACTTATTTGTAATTTCGAAATGGAATTTATTATCGAATGTAATTGGGAACACTCTTGCTTAAATGGTTACCTACCTTGAGTATGACTAGAATTGAAAGAAGGTACCTGAGCCTGGTAGCCTCTTGGAAAGATAAATAAATCTTTTCCGAACGTTCACTTGTTTTGACAGCTCCATTCTAAAAGTCTTCAAAGTTTGCCCAAGACCTTCTCTCCTTTATCGGAGGATAGCCCTTAATGAATTTTTTTATTGGTCTCTGCTATCTTATCTACCAAAAGCAACCAAAAGTCACAGAAATATACCGAATCTGAAGAAAACGAAACTGCACAGCTGCGGCACAGATCTACTCGTTCGACAGCTTCAGTTCTGCCTTAAGATTGGATCACACTCCCCAAACATATTCGACTGACAATTTAATCCTTTGCAGGTTCTTAACCTCTTCACCTGTAATAACACCCATAACAAACATTCAAATTGCTTCCCTCTTTTATTAATTTTCCCGGCAAAACAGGACGATTAACACTATGTACCTTGTGGTTTCAAATAACCTGAAATGGTTTTCCCTTTGGGGGAATACCCAACTTAATGAAGGGAGAAAACATTGCCACAGTCAAGTAGTATCAGACATTAACTCTAATTTATGTCAGTATCACTTTATCTATGCAAATCGGTTGAGTTTTAGGGAAGCATTATTGCCACGGTTTCAGTTAAGTCAATTACAGCCAAATAGTAAACTCTATCTTGTGATATTGTGACTTTATCTACGAATATCGGGAGTGAAAGTTTTGACGTTTATCTTGACATCTATAAATCTTTACCGGAGATTAGATAAAATGACGAAATTAGCCAACTTGTAAATTCCGGTCCTCTACTAGCAGATATCTGAACATGCACGTGGCCTATATTTCTTTCTGTGAAAACGGGTGACATTAGTCGATGATATTTGTCATATTCTGCACCAAAATTATGAAACTACAAGGAGTGGGGGTAAAAACTCCCCCAGAGAGTGGTAAAATCACGAACAAGTAAATTAACGCGAAAGCTACGAACATTCTTAAACATCAAATGCAAATGTATACAAATGCAAGAATAGGTATCTGGCAGATTTGACAGCTTTCAGGATTCAGTGCAAAGAAATTTCCTGCGCTAAAACTTGGAGCATGGGAAATTTTGTACTTTTTCGTGAGGGTATTACGTAAAACTACGAAATTTTTGCCTATTCGAACAGGATTTCGTGAATTTTCGTAGGTTCTCGTGAAAATTAGTTATATTGGGGGCGGACGCCAACATACCAGACAGACAAGATGGCGAAGAATAATTGCGGTGTTCATGAATACCATTACTTGCAATGGTATTTTGAGATTACAAGTCATTTATGTACAGACGTGGTGATTTTGTTACCAATTAGAGACTAGAAATACGAGCCAGAACGTGCCTACCTTACCATTTGAATGATGGTCTAAAAATAGCTCTCCCTCTACTCGTTCCTAGTACTAAGTGCTGTTGGTATTAACCTTGACACGCTAAGCACCTAACCTTCAATAAAAACTAATTTTGTTTAACAGGAAGCATTTAGGCTAAGTAACTGGTATGATATGTCATAACCTGACCCGGTCACTGACACTACAAGCTATTTATGGTTTTTTTTTTTCAGAATGGATGTAAGTTTGCAAACAAATTGCCTCATGTATACAAAAAAAGTCCCCAAGCTTAAAACCCGCCCAGAACGGCTAAATAATTAATTTAGTGTAAATTTATTTTTATACACCACTAAAGTCCAAAAAGGTGAACCACATCAAAACAATCGGAAGAACTTTTGTGTGTTTTTTTTTTTGTATTCCCTGTAATTGTATGCATTCGACGTGGTTGGCAACAGACAATAGCTGACTGCAGCAGGTATATTGTGTATAAGCCATCACACGAAATTAGTGAACTTCATTAAGCAACGCGACAGTGACGTATAGTGTCACAAATTGTATTTAATTACACCTTTAATACGGCCTGTATACATACATATGTACGTGGATATTTATGTATCTCGGTTGAAGGGCTCTTAATTTTTCGTTCCATTTAGCCATAGAAGTGGGCTTAGGGATATTTGAATACACTTGATTGGACTTGCAAATTCAAGGACGCAATTTGTGGAATTTATCAATTTATATATTTTCACGCTTCATTGCGGTGTAAGGTTCAAGTTCAATATACATACATTGCATGTAGGAAGTTGAATATTAAAGTTCATAGTAATCCTTCACGGAAACGTGTCGTTATTTTTTACGGGTATTCCTAACGCCCCCTTCTTATCTATTTAAATCTTCCAGCTTTAGGGTGTGTTCACCGTCACTGTGAAAGTGAGCGACGGGAACAGCTGTCAAAATACGAAACTCAATCGCTTGCGATTTCGCCTAAAATCGCTCGAGAGGAAATCGCGTCGCGCACGCGAATTCGCTCGACCGTTAACACAGCCTTATACATAGCTATATCCACCTATATGTTGACCTCCAGATTGTAAATTTGTTTTTTTTCTTAGCAAACTCTTATACAACACATAACACACTTCAGTTCTTGTACTTGACAGATGAAATCAAAATGACTGTCTTGAACATTTGAACTGTTTATCTAATCAATAGTTCTCGACCTCTGTTTGATGTTTTGCTTCTTTTTTTTTTGCTTTATTCGAAGAATTTTTTGTGTAAACAAATGAAATTGAATTTCTTTTTTTTTCGAATACTAGTGTAAATTTTTGCATAACAGAGATCGGTGATAACCCCTAAAGAATAAACTTTCAAGAAGTATTTATAAACGACAGACGTACGTACGAGGATATTTTTTTTGCCGTTGATGTCACATTTTAGAAATTTTAATCGATAGATGTACTTTGTGCTCGTTTGGAGTTATATAAATAATTAAGTGATCATGCATAGATTGGATGCATAAAGTTATTAATAGGTAAACATTTTATGGATGTATTTTTAGGAACATTTTAGTTAATAGATAATTATTGTAGAGATTGTTAATTTCTAGTGCGAAGTTGAAGCTAAAGATAGTAACCATTTGCGATAGTGTCACGTGCTAGAGGCACAAGTAAGGGAGTTACATGTTCGAAGTGGAGAGCTCTAAGGATTTGAAGTGGAGACTTGTCTGGTTTATATGTGTAAACTATACAAATATACTGCATGCAGCATCTGACAGGGATGTTAACTTTTTCATGGAATGAGTTTCCAAGTCTTTAAACAATTTTGGATAAAGCTGTATCAAAATGGACAACGATTTTAATACAATTTAGAGAATTGGGTACGAAAAAGAACTTATCCTTCATGATTTACCAAATTATAATGCTTGAAGGAGTGTTCATGTCTTTAACAAGCATTCTATGCGAATCTATAAAAAGCTCATGAATAACATCATCTTCGTTGGGCATAGGCCAGAAACAACGCCTATGAGCCATCGTGCCTGAAAGTCCCCGCCTAAATTCCATCTAATTCATTCACAAGGCTCTAAACTACTTTTCAACTGCATCTCTTTGGGTATACGACTCCATTACATAGCATGAGATGTTAATAGGTTCTTGGCCCATTCTTATATAAAGCTGATGATTTGAGAAGCGATTTAAGCAGGAAATCCTTGGATAGATATACAGACTGGGACTGCAAGGCTGTAACTTGCAAACGACAGTCATCCAAGGACACCTATAGAGATTGATTTAATAATAACTAAGACTCGAAGTTACTAAAAATCAAATGAAGTGTAGGTTCATACTTAACGCATTGCTTTATAGGCTATTTATGTGGAGAACTCCGAACAGAAGCTTATAAATTGTTGTTAAAGTGTTGCATCACATATTAAAACGCCGGATTCCCTCAAAACTTTGTCTGAGATATAAAGAAACATAAAAGACTGGAGATACATCAATTCGATTTTTCTTTTGCTTTTCCAACGATAACCTAGTTAGGACTGTCAAAATATATGTTTTCCATTTTGCTTTATAAGAAGAGGGACTCACATCTGATAATATTGAAAGTAGAAAAACATAAGCAATAAGGAATGATGATCTTCATGAAGTCATCTCCATATTTGAGTAAAATCTTAGTTTTGAAAGTTAAGTGGAAGTCTAATCAATTGAAATAAATCAGCTGTTTCCTAGATGTCAGGCAGAAATATCTTACCTAACTCGAAGGGGAAATAGTTGGGGAGCGTGTGTCAATGGGCCAGAAAAAAGTTGACTAGTTATACTTACCTATGCTGACCTGTGGAATCTGAACGCGCACCCCATCTATTCATGTCATGTCACATCTTTTCTCGGCAATGAAACCTCTGAACGCGACTTAAAAAACAAACTCACGATCTATTACACAAGTCTTCAAGTGCAGTCTCCTGAGTAAAACAGAAAGTTCTCAGTATTTCTTCTGAATATGAAGAGTTATGTAACTCAATCACGTTTAATAAATCTAAATTTTGATGATTTGTTTGTTTCTGTCATTTTGCATGCCCCAGTTGGAACCATTTTCTAATTATCGTAAAAACTTCCCCAAGAATGTCATAAAAACCCATCGTCACGTTCTTTTCTGACTCATACTTTGCAAAATTTACGACGAGTACGACAGTCACCGTAATAATGTTGAGATGCAATCGGCAACAGGTGATCAGATTCTTATCGTTTTTTTTCTTTTGGAATTACATAAATGTCAGCTGTCTGATGGTCTTATCGCATCGCTCTTTCTGATTTTGTGAATTTCTCGAGAAGTCTTATATCCATCGAAACTTTAAGTATACTCCAAAGAAAGAGAGGAAAAGAGAGGAGAAAAACAAATCACGCGATTAATATCGCCCGATGATTCCGGGCCAATAGTAGACTGGGTAAGAACACTATTAGTCTACCGCCTGAGTTGTATCCACTGTTTGTTGTTGGCATTTTCCCGTCGTGCGTCGTTTTGTTGTTTATTTTACTCACACTCTCTGCTGATTAAGCTCCCATCAGTGGAAGAGGCGACATCACTCATTAAAATAAAAACAAAATAAAGCTTTTTTCTTTCTCAAGATTGTACCTACAACTCTTTCCGTTTGCAACGTACCGGATAGAAAAGCGTTTCACACCTTTTTTTTTGGTAAAATGACACCCCTGGGTAATCTGCAATTTGACGGCACGCGTTGTTGGTTTTTTTTTGTTTTTTAACTCATTTTCGGGGTGTGTTCGCCTTGAACTTGTCTCGTACGATACGAGTGATCGCATAACTACAGCATAATTCTAGATTTTTGATTTACATTTTTATAAAAATCTATTTAAAGTTGTTTGGGTGATAAGACAGGGTTGTAATCACTTCGGAATGGATTATGTAATTCAGTTTGTCGTTCTAGTTTATGTCAGTCCTCCTTATTTTGGGGTGTGCACGAAATTTGTTTGTCAAGGAATTGATTATGTGATGGATGACGTATGTTTTTTTTTTTTTTTTTTTTTTTCTTTTCTATGATAACCTAGCCCTAGTAGTACACTTGTAGTAGAATGTGTGCCAAATAGTAAAGAGATAATCGATTTGTTGTTTTTTACCAATTAATATGTCATTAGATTATGAATATGCACATCAACTGTTATGCAGTATCGGTGAAATTTGAAGTTGAATGTCATAAGATGTCAAATGTTATATGGCTGTTTGTCATGCCGCTGAATGCGAGCAAATATAAATCAAACGCATTGTCGAATGAGAAAGTATCGTAATTGTTGTTATAGGTCCTGAAATTTTCTGTTATTCTTCTGAATATTGTAGTAGACCCCTCCCCTTCTAAATTTGTCTACAAAAGCCCATCTAAATTTCAGAAAATCTGAAAATTCTTTCTCTGTCGCCCGTAAACGTCAAAAAAAAGAGTCTAAAATGTGTGTGCGAACAGATTCTTTGATTGCTGTCAACAAAGTAGCCAGCGTCAAAATAGATGACAGATGTACCAACATGGGTAGGAAAAATTGTAATTTTAAAGAAACCATTAACGCTAGTCGTTTGAGTGACTCAGTCCCCCTTATGCGGCTAAATCTAGACAGCAATCATAGCACAACTCATATGCAAGTCATATCCGATTTATTTATGTATAATAAGCATAAGTTCGTTATCCATTAAATACTCAATACACACTACATAACATGAAAGTGAAAGTGTCCAAATGGTCTGTACCTGTAAACTAGTTCAACTAGCCTCTAACCATGGTCAATATCAAGGCGACACCTTGTACTTATGTATGCACAAAGAACCTACCTACAAGTACATAACTTAATGTTGCAGTATCATTGATCAATTAGTAATTCCACCACATATCCGTCACGAAAATCGTGTATCTCCATAAACAGGCGGAACTAGATTTGAATTCATTCTAGTTACACTCGTATCTCTATCTGCCTTTGTGTATCTGACGGAAATTAATTAACTGCAGGTTTTCACTGCTGAAACTTATTGTTTTACATTTGTCTTGTTTGCTTTCCAATTTTTATGACTTTTAACAGAAACATTTTCAAATCTTCAAACGACTTACTTAGCGGTGTTTCAAGGAGACACAGTGAGTGAAAAGCTCAGATAACATAACCAAACAACTTGCATAGATGCATACATACCCATGAAGGGAGATAGAAAATTCAAATGAAAATGGAAATGTGGCTATGTACATACATATGTACAGCGAGTAAATAAAAAATTCGTGTGTGATTTTGAGGCGGAAAACCTGTTTGATTTGTTGTAACTTTCACCGCCAAGCGTCTGGAACAATTGGTTACGCAGATAGATTCATTTACTCGAGTTTGAGGTGTGTCAACGCAGAGTATAATCGGTTTTTTTCTTCTATTTATTTAAGAATAGAACCCCCGTACCGAGTGCGAGTGCAACCATTCAGTCGTGCACATGTCGTTTGCATATTTGCATAATTTAATAAATGATCCGATAATTAGACAATGTTATCTACTGTTTACCCTAGAATGCAATTGAGAAAATGGATCTAAATTGACACATTACGAGGGTAATTATTCAATACTCCTGTAAGGTCGTTGCGTCAGCAAATGTCTTGCGTTTTCAAAAACTGCTGTTTGGCATTCCATAAATATTTAAATTTTGCATTTATTCCACTATGTGGTACAATATTCTAAGGTTCTAGTGTACTTTTGTACGCATTTGATTGGACACTATCAATATTTACAGAGTGGAAGCGTCAATCGAATTTTTGAAGTACATTTCACACTTTCTGAATGTGTATTGGCAAATGTTCACACTTGAGATACTGTGATTAATTATAATTTAATTTTCTAGATTACTTGTTGTTTGCAGTGTGGTTTAAGCCCTTTTTTTGTAATGGAAAAGTGGCTTCAAAGGCACCGGTGATATGATTGGAATAAGTTTTGTCCTCGTTGAATTGCTGTATAAATAATTGAGGTAATTGAGTCGACAAATAAGATCGTTTAACATTAAATGTTTATGGAACATAAAGTTTTGCCCTTAATTGAACGATAAAACTTAAAACAAAAACAGGTTTAGATTATCAAATAGCTTGACAGAGTATTTTGTAGGGAAAGGGCAGCATTGTAACACTCGACGTACTGCAAAAATGACTGTATATTCCTGATTCAGTTGAGACATTTAGTTTACGAACATTCAAAACCAATGCGCATCAGTTTCACCACTCACTCTATACCTTCAAGGTGAAAGGAGGTGCTATAATCGAATTATAAACAAAAGAAACAAACTGCTTGAACAATCCACTTGCCACTTGCCCCACCAGCAACTGTCCCTGACCTGTACATGCGTTGGAATGCATTGAGTCATTGCCGCGGCAGAGATCATGAAGTGCAAACTTAAGAGCGTAGAACTTCAGTATCTTTGGGTTAATTTACAATTCTTTCGAAACCTGCGAACTCCAATGACTGTTTTATCTGTTGTTACCCTTACTTTGCATATAAATCTTAAAACTTACTCCCTCCTGCCATTTTTAATTAAAATCCCAATTATGTTACCAAAACAATAAACAATTTATTTCTTATCAACAAAAATCATGTTGCACACAGATAGCTGACAAAAAATTTAAAAACAAACCAAGCCGACAAGTTCAAGTTCAATTATTGATGATTGGATAACGAATTTATTATTCTGACTGATTTGACATACACTGACCTCTTTTTTCTTTAATTTTTAATACAGAATGCATTGTTTACTTTGTTGCAAGCTGTATGGTTTTTTTTTCGTAATTGGGTTAACCCCTTTTGGGAGTACTTCACTTCTCAGTCGCACTGAACTGAAATGAGCGCTGTTTTTAGGGGGCTTTGTGTCAAAGTCTTGGTATATTTGATGACATTTGATGGCACAAGAGAATCGGTAGTAATGGTTTTACTAGTGAAAGATACAATCATTGGAATTTTGTTAAACTTAAACGTCAGCCCGTGTGAATCACAATGAAGAGCTTTTTTAAAACACTGTTTAGGAACGTAGGTACACGATTATAATGGAAATATCTATAAGCTTTCTGTGTGACAATAACCTCGTCCCATTTGTGTGATATAATAGAAATTAGTTCCAATTTACTTATCACCTGAAAACGATAACTGAATCATGTCATATTCACACGATCTGACGTAGGCACGGTTCAAAGTCCTCTATGTCTCACACCTCGGCTCACTTGGATATTTATAATGATTTCACCAAGAGGCTATAAACTTTTGTCTTCTAAAAACGTAAAAGGGGAAAAGACCTTAATGAAATCATTTGAACCGATTTAAACATCTTTTGTTAGAATCAAATGGCTTGAGTCATGTTTTCTTTTTTAAAAATTGTTAACCAAATGCGTACATTACTGTGATAAGGATTCTAACAATAGGGTCTGTTGTCTACACTGGTGTTGTCTTGTAAAATGCGTTGAAACGTCTGAAATTTGATTTATTTTTTATATAATGAAGGTAGGCGTGTTCCCCTTCCAGCCTTACAGGCTACTTTCATGGAAATATAAAATGAAAATGCCGTGTCATGACAACACTCAACTACTTAACTTAAATTGACTTTAAGATGACAAGGAACATCAAGAAGAAAGTCGAAGGAACAGTATCCTTGTCATGGCAACGAATTATTATATTTTATATCTACTCCATCGTTTCAATTTATTTTGATATTCTTCCAGTGCTGGAGAGGAAATCCACTTTCAAGGATATTAAATTATGTTCTTATGGATATTTAATGGTTGGAATTGTTGTACATCGTGGAGGGTACTTGTGTATTGATCTTGACATCAACAGTTGTATCGAGTGGTATGCCTGAAGTAGTTTATTCAAGGAATATTGAAATAATTTGATTGGCAACGTTATGGCTTTCCGAAGTAGTTTTTACTGCCGTCCTGGAACCACGCTTACGTGACCCATTTACTCATACATTTTTCGGTGAACATTTCTTTTTATATTTCCCAGCCATAGCGAGGCTTTAGCTGGGCTCGTTTGTGCTTATGATGAACAGAAACGAAATATCTGACTTGAATTGAGACACGACAAGTAGATTCAGGACCTCAGTATCTGCTTCGGTGGCGGATACGTAACCCTGGACCTGTCACCCTTTCGGAGAGTATGACCAATCCTTATTAGTTTTCAGTGCCTTGATCGCAGTAGTAATCTCATCCTTACTGGGGGTTCTGGTGCGAATTCGGGAATTTATTTCTACGGACACTTCAGCCTGACTTGGGTCCATGCATATTGCTGGCAAATACTCGGTTCAGAACCGAAGGAAAATGCTCCTTCCATCTCTTGAATTGATTTATGTGATTTGGATTTAGTGTGAAAGGGATTCTCTTAATATTTTCGCCATTTTGTATTCTTTCATCAGGATCCTTAAACATTTTATCTAAAAAAATTCCCTTTACCTTTATCTCTTTCAGGGAAGGCAATCATCCAGATGATTACTCACGTGGTCTTACCTATCGCAAGCTACTGGAGGAAGTATGTCGTTTCGCAAATGTCCTCAAGGATCATGGAATTCAAAAGGGCGATCGTGTCTCGATCTACATGCCAATGATATTGGAATTACCAATTGCCATGCTGGCATGTGCACGAATTGGTGCTGTACATTCCATTGTTTTTGCTGGATTCTCATCGGATTCGCTGGCCGAAAGGATGTTCGATTGCAAGGCTAAAATTTTACTAACAGCCGACGGTGCTTGGCGTGGTGAGAAACCACTCTATTTGAAAGCTCTCTGTGATATTGCATTGGAGAAGGTCGAAGAGATGGGTCATAGTGTAGACAAATGTATTGTGGTATCGCATTTGAAACGTGTTACTCCGTGCAAGGATAATTATGTAGAAGAGGACATTCCATGGACTGATGACAGAGATTACTGGTGGCATGAGGAGATGGAAGATAAGGAGCCTGCTTGCTATCCGGAATGGATGGCTGCTGAAGATCCACTGTTTATGTTATACACTAGTGGATCGACAGGAAAACCAAAGGGAGTTCTGCACACAACTGCTGGATATCTGCTTTACGCGGCTACTACGTTTAAAATTGTATTTGATTACAAGCCAGGCGATATCTACTGGTGCACAGCCGATATTGGCTGGATCACTGGCCATTCGTACGTAGTCTATGGCCCTCTGGCAAATGGTGCATCATCTGTGCTGGTAAGGAATAAAAAATGTGCAAATAGTGTGACGAAGCTGATGTTTGGTTTTAGTTTGAGGGAACACCATTCTATCCGGACAACGATCGGTACTGGGCAGTTATTGATAAGTATAAGGTTACACAGTTCTACACAGCTCCAACAGCGATCCGTGCTTTGATGAAATTTGGCGATGGACCTGTGAAGAAGCACAACTTAAGCGGTTTGAAGTAAGTAACACCAATTTCAAACCTCAAACCCTTTCCTTATTCTTTCGTTTATTATTCAGAGTCTTAGGCAGTGTAGGGGAGCCCATCAATCCTGAAGCTTGGCTTTGGTACTACAGACAAATTGGCAAGGAGAAGTGCTCAATTGCGGACACATTCTGGCAGACAGAAACAGGAGGGCATGTGATAACACCACTTCCTGGCTGTACACCAATGAAACCTGGATCAGCTGTAAGCTTTAAGTCACACTTATGTGTTTGGAAACGATTTTGATTTCGATTTTCTAGACTTTCCCATTCTTTGGAGTAAAACCAACACTGCTGGATGAGAGCGGTATTGAAATCACCGGCGAGGGTGAAGGCTATCTGGTATTCTCACAACCATGGCCTGGCATGATGAGGAGCTTATATGACAATCATCAACGATTCGAGGATACCTACTTCTCGAAATTCCCCGGATTTTATTGCACTGGAGATGGTAAGTACATCGATATTCCTGAGAGTAGTGACCTGCAGCTCCTTCTCCTTCCAGGTGCCCGTCGAGACTCGGATGGCTACCTCTGGATTACTGGCCGTGTTGATGACATGTTGAACGTATCCGGCCATCTTATGTCCACCGCCGAAGTAGAATCAGTTCTAACCGAACATAGCCGCGTTTCCGAGGCAGCTGTAGTATCCCGACCACATCCCGTCAAAGGCGAATGCCTGTATTGCTTTATTACGCCCAACGAAAACGAGGCATTCGACAAGAAAATGATTGATGAGCTAAAGAAACTGGTCCGCGATCGTATCGGTGCATTTGCCCAACCCGACGTTGTCCAACATGCACCCGGCTTACCCAAGACACGTTCGGGAAAAATCATGCGAAGAGTGTTACGAAAAATCGCTACCAACGATCGGGATGTCGGAGATATTTCAACTTTGGCCGATGAAAGCATTGTGGAAACACTTTTCTCTACTCGACCCCAATAAGCAAAGTTAACTAAAAATTAAAAAAAAGCATGAATATCGTCCATTTTGTCAAACTTGGCTATCAAGTTTGGGACCTATTACCAGGATTTAGTACACCACAATACAAATAGAACAAAACGTACATTTCTCTCTCCTTACCTCTGCCACTCTACATTCTGTGCTATTTAGTAATAAATATAGCAAAATTGGTTTAAAAACAATTGAAAAAAATTTTAACAAAAAAAAAAAAAACAAACCAAACTTAAGAGCATTAAGGTCTTAGCTATAATTTAAAACAAAAAAAAATAATGATTCTATATACAATACACCATAATTACAATTCTGTTTTTTGTAATATTTTTCCTTCAATATTATAGATTTTTGTTGTTAATTCTTTTTTTTTTCTTGTAGTATAATTATAGTATAATTTAATTAATTTTAAGTACAACTTTATTATTATAGTTCTGATTATTTATAGCACTTGTTGAATATCTTTTATGCATATCTATAAATAAATATGTCCTTTTTTTACTCACACATTTTATTTTTACTTTTTCTTTTGTTTTTGTTTTATTGATTTTGTTGCAGAGATAGCTTTGTTTTGATTTGTAATGTAAATTGTATATTAAATAGTTAGTTTTACACAAGAATTATACACTGTTGATGCGAATATTACATAACATATGCAAGTGAAGGTGGTTTTTCATTTCAACACGAGATTCATTTTGTAGTGTCATTCGTATGTTTGTTTTACTTTGTAGTGACGTTTTGTAGATGATTTTGTTTTTTTTAGTAGATTTTGTCAGACAACATTTAGCGCTTATTTACATATTTTTTGTGAACTGATTTGTAATGCAAGAGGTTAGGTTAGAAACACTTAAACACTGATTGGTTATAAATACAAGGTCTGTTCGCGTACTCTCCCAAAACAACGAATTTTGACGAAAATCTACGAGAAGTCACCAAATCCTGTTCGAGTACGCAGAAGTTTCATAGTTTTTCGCAAAAGAGAGCGCTCACAAGAGAGTAAAAAATGTCCCCATGCAACGAATTTTAGTGCAGGAAATTTCTTTACGAAAGCTGTCAAATCTGTCAGTTTGTGTATGCATACATTGGCTTTTGACGTCCAAAAACTGGGCAAATTTTGTAACTTTTGCGTTCATTTACTTTTTTGTGATTTTACCACTCTCTGAGAGAATCTTACCCCCACTCCTTGAAATGTCATGATCTACGAATCTTGGTACAGAAAGTACGCGGACAGACCTACTGACTGCACTGACTTCTGTCAATCTGTCGGGGATGTTTGATTTATTTTTCGACATGTACTTGGAAAACTGTCAAAAGTTGATCAGATGTGTGAAGTCAAAACTGAGTAACTTAACCAATTAACCCAAAATTTGGATCTGTTCCGACTTAGTTCCTCCGAAAACTACTATGTCCCACTATTCCGGCCTCCAAAGTATTCGTACAGAGATTTGTGCCAAAGAAATTGTCTGGATACGCATTTTTTAGAGATAGATATTCAATTACTGGTCTTACTTCTCGACTGTTCTCGATCAGACTTATATATTTTGTCCTCGGATTTATTAAGCCCTACCGTCTTATGACATTTGCCGCTGAAAATAATGACCAACGCTTACTTCTATACGAAAATAGATAGAATCTTCTGAATAGATTCGATGATGTGGGACTGCTTCTGAAGCAGTTCCTGACCAACTTTACGAACGGAATCAGACTATTAAAGTCGAGAAATCATACACTATCTGATATGCTTGGTGCTATAAAGCTTAACAGAGATATTGTGTAGCTACGACAACTTTTGATCCTACTTACCTGTTAATTTTATACCTCTGACAGCTCGGTTTAATAGTTCAATTTCTTGATGCTTTTCTTATGTGAGCAATAGATGATCTTAACTTTAAAATCACTATTGTTTCGAATTTAGGATACTTACCGGATACAGGTATTTCAAACTGCTTCTGGTTTGTCTTGTAATATTTCAAAATAGCATTGACCGAAGCTAGTTCATAAAAGTACATAGAAACGTTTTGGATAAGCTTAAGCGATTACAGGAGGAGGAACCATACATACCAGTACCTTTGCACATGTCAAGCCCTATTCCAAAGGAAACTACTCCATTAAAGGACTCTTTTATCGAAAACTTCAACAAACTGTCTGTCGTTTGGTTTTAGCTAAGTCCCTGGGTGTCACAAAGGGCTTTTCCTAGCCTAAGTGTGCCTCAAACAAAGAGCCAACCTAAAACTATCTCGTTTGGTGTTTTTTTTTGTGTTTTTTTCAAATTCTCAACAAATTATGGTCTCGGATCCTTGTGGAGTTCTAAGTAGATATGCGACATTCACATTTTATGGTTGGCATAGTGAAGTCAGGCTACTAATCCGATTCGAAGAGTGAAGCGAACTACTAATTTTCTTATGTGTTACACCTGTCAATGGCAAGTTGATTCTCTGACAGAAAGTCAATATTGAATCCCGTCTTGTCCGTTTTGTGTTCGCTGGTAATCAGTCTTGGAAATGACCCTCTTTGTCCACACCTTCAGGAGCTCAACAGTATTTTGGAATGTTGCCATAAATACTTGATCGATATAAGGCTTCCAGGATGTTTTTTCTTTGGTTGCGCCAACGGATGTATTACTCGCGGGGCTGGTTAACACTTTATGCCCTGCTCAACGTTTCTTGTTCTGAGGGGGCATCCGTTTGGGTTTGATTGCTGTTTGTTTCACAGGATCCCATACTGCGTTCGATGTCAACATATGGTTTACGATGTTCTCGGGAGTTGGGCTTCCAGGATGTGGGATTCTATGTGCGACTGGTGCTTATAACAAACATGAGTCTTATACATACCGAAACACACCGAATTTCAAAAAAAAAAATATCTTTTAGTTTAATGGAGGAATTCTGGAGGAACCACACGATCCACAACTACAGTGTTTGTCTGGTTAGATAAATAGTGAAACCCAATAGAATACTGTCGCTAAATGGCACGTTTTGAGAACATGATAAAGCTTTTTATTCCTTCTCTCCTTAAAAACAAACAATTAACCCATTACCAAGTCTATTTTATGCCACAAACTATTATTTAAGCATCAATTCATGATTTTTAAGTCCACAGAATTATTGCATACACAATTTATTCTTTCCATAATATCGTAGTTCCTTTAATCATACAAACATACGTATATTGATGACATAAATAAAAATAACATGTACTACTTGAATTTACAATTATTTAAGATTTTTATTTCAATTTAATTGTAGCTTTGCACACCAATGTATCAAATAAGATTTAAAAAATAAAAAACCATATGTAATCCAATATAAAACAAAATAAATTATAAAAAAAAATATATTTAATAAAAGAAACTTATAGTGCTAACGAAGAACTAACACAAATACATATCATAGTATTATTTACTTGTTAACGTTTACATAACAAAATGAATATACTAAACTAAAACAAAATAAAAAAATTTGAAAAAAGGTCTTTTGGACAACAACTGCCCTGCAACGAATACATATCAATCCGCTGAAAGCGGAACAAATTCAAAATAATATCTAAACTTTAGAATATGCAAATTTATTGAGAAATAATATAATTATAATGATAGTTTAAAATTAAATCCAATTGTTGTTGTACAGACTTGTGAAAAGGTTTCCTTAAGATTGAGTGCGACATGCGACAAAACAAATTTATTCATTGTTAGTGGAACGAAAAGAACTGCAAAAATATATAAATAAATGCAATTGTTACATGCAGTAGGCGATTATATAGAACTTATACAGTTTCGAAGAAAAAAAAAAAGCATAAGTTGATATTAATTATATTTATGTGTTGCTTATATGTTAAATATAAATGGCTACTGAAACTAAATTATACAAAACAAAAAAAAATTGGCTGTTTTTCTTTATTATTTTAATTTTTGTTTTAATTCACCTTGCTTGCCTCAAAATTTTTGAATACGTTTTCGAATTGATTTTTAGTTGAGAAACTGGATGGTTTTATTTCTTAAAATACACAAAATGTAGGCAAATCAACACAAACCTTTTTTGCACATTGCATCTGCATAGGTTACGAAATGATGATTTCAATCAACTATTTTACAATGCTTGAGTAACTTGAGGAAGTATTAACTTATTCCATCTTTAACCGTGGTACTCCGCATTGACTTTCGAATGCCAGATAGCGGCAAACCGAGGACGCCAAAGTCTAAATCATACCTTAAACGTTTTTTGGTCAAGTTTTTTGTTCAATTTCGTCCATTTAATCCAAAACGCTAAGGGAGAGGAGATATGAGAAGATATTGCATTTGAAGTGCACCAATCGACTTTGGCCATCTTTCACTGTGGTCCCCCACATTGTTTACGAGTTGGATCGAGAGAATTTGGCCATTTTTCAATGTGGTCCCCCACATTGCTTATGGGTTGGATCGAGAAACTTTGGCCATTTATCACTGTGGTCCCCCACATTGCTTATGGGTTGGATCGAGGGCCTTTTTCCATCTTTGACCGTGGTACTCCGCATTGACCTTCGAATGCCAGATAGCGGCAAACTGAGGACGCCAAAGTCTAAATCATACCTTAAACGTTTTTTGGTTAAGTTTTTTGTTCAATTTCGTCCATTTAATCCAAAACGCTAAGGGAGAGGAGATATGAGAAGATATTGCATTTGAAGTGCACCAATCGACTTTGGCCATCTTTCACTGTGGTCCCCCACATTGCTTATGAGTTGGATCGGGAGAATTTGGCCATCTTTCACTGTGGTCCCCCACATTGTTTATGGGTTGGATCAAGGGCCTTTTTCCATCTTTGACCCTGGTACTCGGCATTGACTTTCGAATGCCAGATAGCGGCAAACTGAGGACGCCAAAGTCTAAATCATACCTTAAACCTTTTTTGGTTAAGTTTTTTGTTCAATTTCGTCCATTTAATCCAAAACGCTAAGGGAGAGGAGATATGAGAAGATATTGCATTTGAAGTGCACCAATCGACTTTGGCCATCTTTCACTGTGGTCCCCCACATTGCTTATGAGTTGGATCGAGAGAATTTGGCCATCTTTCACTGTGGTCCCCCACATTACTTTATGAGTTGGATCGAGAAACTTTGGCCATTTATCACTGTGGTCCCCCACATTGCTTATGGGTTGGATCGAGAAACTTTGGCCATTTATCACTGTGGTCCCCCACATTGCTTATGGGTTGGATCGAGGGCCTTTTTACATCCTTGACCATGGTACTCCGCATTGACTTTAGTATAAACATATCACTTTCGAAAATAAGAGCAAACTTATAGCGATAGTTAAATGGATCAAGGTTTATTTTTGTGTCTATAACATTGCTTCCATTTTGAATTTTTGGTAAAACTTTTTATTCGAAAGTATGGGACAAGTTTCTGTCTGGTAGGTATGAAGAAATAGCCATGTTCTAGTACAATTAGCTACATTAAGGCCGAGAATTAATGTTGCATACATTTATGAGTGCGGTGTACAAACAGTGAGCGATTAAAAATTGATGACACACAATAATTATTTGTATATATGGATCTTAGATTCTACGTTGTTCTGTCTTTAGGCTTAGATATATTGAAATATTAGCAAAGCTCATGAAAAGAAGGTAGTGAGATAGAATATAGAATAGATGTCTTAAAGAGGATCAATCAGAGATGACACTGCTAGAAGGGCTCAAACCTTAAAGAAAAGGAAGAATTTTCAAAGCAAAGACATTTTATTTGTTTTGGTATATAGTCTGCGTTTATTCCCATATATGTGCATGCAGGCAATGTGTGTCTCCCCGAGTTTAAACTGTGATACTATTGGAGGCTGTTTCAGCTAACTCGAAGGCCTTGGATATAGTGAACAAGGATATGGACTTTCGATCAAGTATGATTGTAACCAGTAAAGGGTGTCACTATTCATATCATCTGCCAGTGGTTTATGAAGCTTCATTGGTCAAAACATGTCAAGTCACAGATTTCGAAGACGCTTCTGGTGTCTATGGCAGTGCATGGAGATTTTTGGCAAAACATGGGGGTATTCACCGAGGATGGTTTCGTGTTCACCCTTTCGTTTGATGATGGCTTGATTGATGGATATTATGAGTGTTTTTGATAGACAAACACGCTTAAATATCCACACTATCGCCAGCTGGCATAGTAGTATCTGTAATGTAGAGAAGCACATGGTATTCGAGGGACAGGCATATCAGGAACCTCTTCCTTTCTTCAGATCTCCCTTCAATTAAATTTATTTCCAATGGAATTTTCTCTATCTGCAACAACACCTATGCAAATGTATAAACACAAGACTAATTGAAACAACTAATCATCACTCATGTGGCGAATAACAAACCCCTCGTCTAATCGTGCCAATGAAGTTCGCCTGTGGCATTAAGAAATTGAAAATTGATAAGACCCTGTTGTGCGAAGTTCAAAGTCGTGTGTAGGACCTCCCCGAGAGGGCATTTAATTGACATTTTAATACGAAACTGCGATAAGAATTCCAACAACTAAAAACGGTCATTAGATCATTCAGTTTCAAATTGATAACGACCACCACGTGTATAATTGAAATTATATTTTAGTTATTCTTATACAACAGTTTGTTTTCTCCTTATTTATTGTTTAAGGATCCTATTGACTAAAGGTCTTAAAAATAATTTACACTAAATTCGTATCTTTAAATTCAGTGAGCATCTGTTTTCAGAAACTCTTCATACTGTTTCTCATTCATAAGTTTGTCCAGTTCCTTAGTATCAGCTAGAGTGATCTTGAACAGCCAACCTATAAAACAGGAGAACATGAATTGGAATTCAAGCTCAGATTTAAAGTAAAGTGCGACCTACCCTTTTCGTAACAACTTGAATTGATCAACGCTGGTGATTCTTCGACTTCAGCATTTTTCTCGGTAACTGTGCCAGAAACTGGTGAGTACACTTCACTGGCTGCTTTAACACTCTCTAAGGCACCACATTCTTGATGTAAATTGAGCTTCGTACCTGGTTCGGGTAACTGAGCGTAGACAACGTCACCTAGTGCTTCCTGAGCATAGTTCGAGATTCCAACTATACCAACGTTGCCGATTATGGTGACCCATTCATGCTTGTCGGTGTAGCGACGTTCTGAAATAGATGTTTGTTGAGTTAGTAAGCGATTAAGTGAAGTCTCTACTAAGTTTGTAGTCAGCATTCAGCATTTGAAGCTGACAAGTTTGCGTCAATGAAAGGCTTAGGAGTATTCGGATTTGAAGAATACCACATTCCAGAAGCCTGTGACTCGCACCTGCGTGACTAGCTACTTCTCAGATTAGCCATTTGCTAAGGTAAACAGTGGGACACAATGGTTTCTTAAGTCTTTATACTACTGCTTCCAAAGCTTGAGTGGTCCTAAATGGAAGTCTTTCAAAAAGGATAGATAATACCCCAAACGATGAGTACAAGAGCAACGGGAGAATAACAAAGAAGATGTTATTCGATTTATGAAGATATTTCATAGAACGACTGAAAGTAGTTGCAAAAAATTTAGTAAAAATAGTTTTCTTGTGATATGGCATATGACAAATGTCATACTAACCAATCAATACTTTTTCACTCGACTGTTTATCCAACTCATGATAAACGTCAAAATGCATTCACAATACCCACCAAACAGCTGATTCTAGCCATCTAGACACCCATTGTGAATGCACCTTGCGGCAATTTTCCCAGCAAAAATTTACATAATTTATGAAATAAAATTCCAAACAATACCTGCGGCATTAATACTGGTTAAACTAAAACATCTCAACTGTCGACTGGCGGTGCATCTTAATAGATTTCTTGAGGCACAAGCGAATTGCACGCCCGATTGAAACACTTTCGCGATTAAGACCATTTTTTCGAAAACGAAATTTTTCACTCTATCACCGTCTGTCTGTCAACTTTGCTGTCACGAGTACAAATGAATTTTCTTCTGCGAAACGTAGACACTAGGAGTGGAAAATGAAATTAAAAATATTTCATATAATCGAAAGGTTATCAGAAAATAGACCGTAGGTTGCTCCGTTGTTGGTCAGTGATTCGTTCGATTGGATGAGATATACGTCGACTTGACGTATAGATTGTCACTTTGTTTACGGTCGCAGCAGGGGGAGGCTGATAGTAAAATGTTCTCCTGCTTGGCGGGAGACAAGACACAGTGGGGAGTAAAATAAATCCAACAGATTCTATTTACTTTTCTTATCATTGAGTTTTGGAATGTCAATGGTCTGATACAAGTATTAACTTAGAAAGGGACTGCTGGGGAAGTGTCACGTTCATACAATATCTCGGCAAACAGATTAGCTAACATAACTAGTCTCGGAGAGGCTACTATTTGTTGAGTAAAATCGTTGCCATACAAATATCTGCTGTTTTCATTGAAGTAGATGTCAACTACGCGGCAGCTTCTATTTTGATTGCAAAAATAGGTCTGTTCGCGTACTTTCAAGGAGTGGAGGTAACATTCTCTCAGAGAGTGGTAAAATCACAAAAAAGTAAACGAACGCGAAAGCTACGAAATTTGTCCTCTTTTTAGACGTCAAAAGCCAATGTATGCAAATACACAAACTGACAGATTTGACAGATTTCGTAAAGAAATTTTCTGCACTAAAATTCAGATATGGCAATATTTTCAGGTCTACAAATGTCCTAACTATTGCTGGACATGAGCTGCCAATGAGCTGATGCATACAGTTGTTAAATTTTGTTCCCATTTCTGAGAATTTATTGACTGGTCTGACACTGTGTGACAATATTGTCAGAATTATCATTTCACGTGGTTGGTAGATAATTGTTCACAAAAAAATTGCAGATGAAATGTCAGACTTATAGCATTTCAACGAATCGGAATGGAACAAAAGAATCATTTCCGACGATCATGTTCGCGTACGTATTGCAAAGCAGTATTCTTCTTCACTCACTCTACTATCATTATTCATTGTCGTAGCACGAAATCAAGCTTGAAACGAAGATAGTCGCGGTACGCAGCAGCGAAAATACGTATCACGCACCAGAAATGTATAACTAAAGACCACAAAAACATCTTAATTGTCAGATGTCATAAGCTCCGGACATCTGACAGTTTCCACTGAGTCTGCAACTGTCCTAAACTGGCATTTGTCTCTTGCTTACAATATTGTCAAACAAAAGCGACAAACTCCATCGTTTTGGCGCCCAACTGTTCCCCTATCAATGCTCGTAGACTATGAACTTAAAACTTGTACCCCCAATCACTCTCATGTCAAGTAACTTGGGGACACATTTCTTTTTCCTCAAAAGTGATGACCTTCTGAGTAGGCTTCACATGTTGCTCTAGTGCTGATCTTTGGACGACATTCTAACCCAAAAATTTAACCAACTGATTAAAATACTGTTTTATAAGACATTTCCAATTACCGCTAGAGTGTTAATTTGCTTGTGCGGACTGCGGACTAACTGCGAATAGAAACAGCAAAATCCAGCCACGTGATGCACGACATTTATTCTTAGAACACAATTCTAGAACAGATGGTCGAAAATAAATTTGCAAAACTTGTAAATTGTTTTATTTTCTATCACTTATCACGTACAGAGGGTTCTCGATCATTCGACTTTGAAGTACCTAGCTGCCTACTGACGCCGAGTATGTGGTTAAAACAAACAAAATAATGCACACACGTACTCGGGTGTTTTTCACTGATGACCCCTGGCTATCTTTATTAATATTACGGAATGAATCGCTGCTGGGGGGCAGACACTTATCAACAAATCACAGCCAACAACAGAGTAAACAAACGTATCTGCTAACTTGCCTGGACAATAAAAATACGCAATTTGTGGTTTTATTTTGTAAAAATTTTATTATAAATGAATTAGTCGTTGAATTCTGTGGTTTGTCTGGTTGAGAATGGGGTTATTCTGAAGCTACTACAAGATTAATGTTGTTATGCCATGGTGGCTATTGGTATCTGGTGTTTCGAAGTTGACCATTCTGGTTGGCCCTTGGCATTGGTGGAGTATAGTCGGGCGCTGGGAATGGTGGTTCATTTAGTGCCTGGACTTGGGGCTGTTGCGACTGTTGTGGCTGTTGCTGTGGCCGTGGCGGTGGATACTGTTGGAAACTATCAATGTTACGGAAACGCCTCTCTTGGAGATTGTCCGTAGACATGCGTGCAGCCCGATTAATTGACTCCTCATTGAGTTCAACTGGTGAGCTGCGCTCCTCGACTACAAAGGCAGCATTGTCGAAAACTGCTTCATTTCTATCAAAGAAAAAACAGGAAGAATTTGTTTCAGTTTAGTGGTGAGATACATGTAGTAGAAGGAGGGTTGTCACTTACTTGGAATCGTAAGCATTAATCGGTGCTCTGGTTGTTAGGATTGAATTACTGTTGCTGTTAAAAGTTGTGGTAATAAAGTCCTTCTTCAAAAGAAAAAACAAATAAATAAGTAAGGACTGTAGGACTAAATGTTCGCAAAGAGTTTATTGCAGTTTTCTGAATAATAATGAACGTTGTACTCTGACACAGCAGGGCGATCTTTACTGAAGAAAGGTTTTCCAATTATGGCTAACAAGACAACATAGTAATATTGAAGTTCTTCCGGTTGCTTCTATTTTCATTACATATTTTTCTACTTATAAAGTTGCACCTTGGAAGGAAGACAGTGATCATGGACAGGACACATCTCAAGGGAATAGTTAAGAACCTTTACTCTTGAGGGATATAATGTCAGCTCTAGATCTTAGAACATCTTAAGATGGTTCCTGGTGTCTGATTCCTAATATTCTTCAACCTAGTGTCTCAGACTAAAGGAATATTATAATACCTATTCCAGATGAGCTTTCTAAGTCGGCAAAGATTTAGGAACTAAGTCTTTATGACTCTAGAGAATGTTAAGCTATCATGGATTAAGAGAGAATGAATGCCTGATGACTTTCGGAGCAAGGAGCGAAAGCAGTACCCCTACTCCTCACCGAAAATCTTTCGAGTAGAAATTAACTCTAATTACGGAAGGAAAAATCCGCCTTGTGTTTATTAGGCAGAAGGTGAACCAGCAGCTAACCAGGACATTACCCTGGACATTTTGTTAATAACTTAAGGCGGCCTGTTTACCAAATAAACCGCGATTTGGCTAGTAAACTTTCGTCTGGTTGGAACCAGCTATTCTATTTGTAAGTTTAGGCTGTTTTCAAGCGGATTAGCGTCGCGCGACTCGATGCGATTCGTTGCTAGCGATCGATTACACAAGTACATTTGAAGATGTTCATGGCGTAGCGCATTGGCGACACGCGAATTGAACGACTACAAGCGACTAGGAGTGACGAGAACAACTGTCAAAACAAAAATAAAACTAGGCGAAAAGACTCTGTTAAAAACGCTCAATTGCATGCGATTTCGCTCGAAAATTCATCGTGTCGCGCGACGCTAATTCCCTTGACCATGAACCCAGCTTTAATGGGAACTGCTAAAAGGCTCTTAACTCTTTCTCAATCTATTGATACATAGGAATGCGTTTACGTATTTTCTCGGAGTTTGAGAAATTCGTTGCGTTCCTAATAGCTTTTTCTGCATTCAGTACCATTTTGTAAGGCATCAGCTCATAGTAACGAGATTCATCAGACCTAGTTCCATTAGACTTCAAAAATTGTTTGTTTTGTTTAGAATTGATTCGTAAAGTCTCCTTCCACTTCTCACCTGTTTCCACACAATCTAACTCAGTCATATCTGATTCCTGATAGTGACACCGTGATATCTCCACTATACCCTTAAATTCTATTCTTCCGTTTCTTTTATTTGGATATTAAGTCATCTATAAAGTATTGAAGAAGTAAAAGAAACCTCGAATTTAAACCAACAAATCGTAAACAAAATAAAGCCCCTATAAACCTTATCGCTGCTCCGGAATTTATGGCTAAAAAAAACCGTCGAAAATCACATTCTTTTACCCTTGCGCACGTTCTAAATTTTTGTTCAATCTTATCGAAGAACTCCAAGTTCATAATTCACTTACCTCGCTAATTACTGCGTTTTGCAGTACATAACCTGCAATACATATGTAAATCACTAAACCAAAATTGATGATCCACAAGACGAAGCCCTTAAGTGAAATTATCATCATGCTGATGGCAGCGACTTGGGCTGAAACCAATTCCACTGCTTCTGCTACTACGCCGCCTGCTTGGTAGGTTTCCAAATTATAATCGTACGCTGCCCACTCGAATCGGCTGTAATCGATGCCAAAGATAACACCCAGACTCAAGTCCAGACAACAAATGAAGAGGGTAACAGTTGCCCACGTGTATAGAACTGTACCGGTTACCTTGAGGTCATTCTTTTTTACGTCTGGAAGAGATAAATTTTGTTGTTCTTTGCGATAAAAGTATTTTTTGTTTTTGTGAAAAGAACTTACGTGATATAAGGAGGCCAGAACTTATAAGCCAAAAGACCGATAAGCCCAAATAGACACATGACCAGATTAGGATCTGCTCTGGACCGAAGACGGTGTTCACTTTGTTCACAATCTCCAAGTCAATGAAAGGGTAATCGGTTGGTGAACAGTCACCTCGGAAGTAGAGTTCGAAGAATATGTACTTTGTTATGGAACCGTAACTGACTAGGTCACCTAAGTATATGACACAGCAGTAGGCCAGTATTGAGACTATTGAAAGACCTATCCATATGATAGACTGAATCTGTAAAAAAGAGGAAGAGAACTATAAGTAAATTGTTTATTGTTAGCTGAAGGGTAGGCCAAGTGCCTTTGGAACAGTTGACATGATGGTGCTAGACTATAAACTTAGTTATAAGACGGTTTTATAGGTAGTCGAACGAATTGGTTAACAAAGAGCATCGAATCAAGTTTACCCATCTCAGTAGCAATATTCTTACCATGTTAGTCCACTCTGATGTGGCGGACTACGCTTCTGAGACCGCATCGCTACGGGTTGGTCATATGTATAATATAGACCATTGCAAGCGCCAGTGCCACTATTTTAATGTTGCAGAGCACCACTTATTAGAGCTTAAATCGATGGTGTAAACCAGGAACCGACCTCCAAAGTCTTAGAAAAAGGCTATAACCAAAAATCGAATAGAAGAATCGCATGCAGTTTAGAATCTCTCAACCCACAATGGCTCTGCATCGTCGAAACGAATGGGTTGAGTATGTATTGACTTCCTATACACTAGATGAGTGGACCCAAGAGAAAGGGCTTGAGCATTGGGCAAGTGACCGACTGTAGCAAAACCAATTTAATTAGTGGAAAGCATTCGGACAAAACTTGCAGAGAGCCTACCCTTTCTGAAGTGCAAACCGAGTATCAAGATGTTCATACATTGTTACATACAATTTGTGAAGGCTCGAAACGAAAGGACCCTGAGAATGTGAAAGATAAGGCCGTGAGACCCTCTCCATCCGTAGTCGTCATCGGGCTCTGTTCCATTTCTTCTCGGGTTTTTTCCCTTTTTTTGCAGGATTCAGGTCGAGGTTTGCCATATTTGTTGCAGCCTTACGCTCTGGCAAAAGAATCTTTTAATCAGGTGTTGGCTTGATTTGTACTTTTGTTCAAAGGATCCTGGTGTACTTTCATGTTCTTCTGCTCCTAAGGCATGCAGCTTTGTATTTCGTCCCTTCTTTCTCGAAAGATTAAGAGAACCTAGAATAGGTAGTGTTACTGCACTCGAAACCTATTCACTTTCAGGAAGATACAACATCCAACAACACTTGGCAGAGCACGCTAATAGCCATCGAATAATAGCTCTAAAATGGCCTGATTTTCCTGCACTCAAACCCCATTATTTGGTTTGATGAAGAGATCAGAGGCCTCAGAAACATTCTCATATTCATGGATGGTTTGAAAATTGACGAGGATAGAGAATCTGGAATGTGATTACGAAGCTTTTAATTAGGAACCTCCCTAATAAAACATCTAGTAATCAACGATGTCTTCAGAGCCTTCTGTATGATGTGTCAGCTGACACATGACACATGACAGATTTGCGCAGTGTCACAATGGAAAATTGAATGTCAAAAATGTGTTACACAGATACAAGACCTACATCAATCGTTCATATCAGCTAACTTCACTCTATTATTCAAACGACACGCATTTTACCACTGACTACAGTTCCAAATCTGGGCATCTTGCTTTCTAAAAGTCATCATCAGCAGTAGAGATCGGGGGGATCCATAGAAATGTTTATAGTCTGAGATGGTTTTTATCGGGAAGCGGAAATGTATGTTTGTTTATCTCTCCAAAATCTAGAGTTCATTGACCTAAAATACATTTTAGAACAAGTAACTACTAAGTCTAAGCTTGTCATCAACGAATTCTTTGAAATAAAGGAAAGCGTATCGTGTAACACACCCCAAAGGTGTCACAATTTAAAAATAGCTCTTACTGAACACTGATTTAGTTTCAAGTTTAAAATTTATTTTGTTTCCGATAAAATTTCAAAGACAAGACAAGCAAATGTTATGCTGGTTAATCTCTTTGTTTACCTCGAACGTAGTATAGATAAATTTAACTTAGTTCGTGTACTTCGTATCTTATCGCAGATGAATCACATTTGATTGTTACAACAAACAAACATTTATATGTCATTGCGTCCAGGTATAAGTATAATCAAAACAAATGACGATTAATGGTCGCTAATTCAAAAAGATGACAATGGTGGGTTTACGTCAAGTCTGTTTGCACTCAATCTGCGCAGTTATCGCGAAATGCCGGTCCCACAGGACTAAGCTAAAACTCATGTAGCTAAGAGCTACTCTATCAAGCCATCAATTATTGATATGATTTAGGTGTCAAAAAAATTAGTTTATCTTGTGATGTATCGCTTGGCATAAAGCATACCAAAGAAACGAGTTAACACGACTTACGTGTTGTCAAAAATTCCTAATGGCTGCTACCGGGCCAATGCCAGATGCTCTTAATCAGTTTTGATGGGGAAATAATCAAAACTGTGTTTCCTTTTCTGGTAACATCAACTAAATGCGCATGTTTTGAGTGCTTGCTTTATTTGTTAGCATCTGAGGCAGGTTGCTGTCTCGTGAGATGCGAATTCTACGGAAGAAGTCCAATGGCAGAGCCATTAGGAAATACACGTTTTGAAGACGTCTAAGAAGACACAGATATGGGATTCCCCAATACGGGTGCTTATGAATTTGTGGTGCTAAGTAGTGCAGTCTGGGTGGGGCACAGCAGAGTGAAGGTTAAACTTACTCCAAGTGACTTGTAGTTTAGACGCTGAAGCAAGCAGAGAGGACTGATAATTAAAAAGGTTAGATTTAAAGCACGATTTTTAGTCTCTAGAAACCAGCTCGATGGCGTCACCGAACTATATGTGGACAGCAGAATTTGGGAAGCAAAATTGCGTTTGGTATGCTATCAGTACGTAAAAGGGCTACCGCTATCATTTTAAAGATATTCTAGGCGAACAGCGTCTGGAACGAATGAGTCTTAATGAAAACTGGCTAAGAACTCATCGCGAAGGAAGTGCCATCTTATGGCGCGAAGAAAATTCCTCTTCAAAATGCATCATGCAATGGAATCCACTCACCCAAACCATGAAAACAGCGGAACGCTTGGAAACCAACATTTGACAATTAAGTACCAAACAAAGTAAGAAAAGAGTGCTGCACTAATAGCTTAAGAAGCCACGCAGGGCAATCAAGGTTCAGACGAACCCTTTGTCAAGTCAACGTTTAAGCAAATACTTAGTTGTCAGACTGACAAGACTCAGAATTACCATAAACATTTTCACTTTACTTGTGGCTTGAAAGACAAGGAAGAAATGATTTTGGACTTCCTTCGCCCTGTTCACACAGGCTTGACAGACTGAATTTTTTTTGACATTTGCGTGTTCAGATTGATACTCCTGTTCAAACATTGCGTGGATTTTTTTTAGACGTTTAATAGTTAGCACTAAATGAAATTGGCGAGTTTTAACAGAAAAACTCTTTGTAGAACAAAGCAAATGTTTTTAACAGCATTTGCGACAGTATTTCCAGTGTTTAGTTCGTGAATTTCTCAATTTTTAAATCTATAAATCAGGATTGCCTGTAAACGTCAAAAGAATTCAGTCCGACATGCTTTGCTTTTCTCTAGTTCTGTGAACCAAAAAGTCCACATATTCATCATTGGAACATACATGTCATGTCAAGAAATGGGTAAATGGTTTGACGTTTGTGACGTTGAGATCCTTTCCTTTTAATTTCTCAAGAATTGTCTTTCAACATTAAGAGTTATTAATGACTGTCGTTTCTGCAGAAGTCACAATATAATATGATTCACTTTATTCATTACGTCAGCATGAGTCAGGGGCTAAACGGATGTCATATGTACGACGTTGTCGAGTGAACTTTATCTTGGTAATTCATCCGTTTTACGGGATATCGCAATATCGCTATGACCAAGTACGCAGCGTAGAATGTTTGGCTATCGTGTTAATAGATAAGCGGCCGTCTTGCACTCTATGAAGTTCAATTAGCTAGGTTCAGTAAATGCATCATCAGCACTGACATTTTGTCTATATTTTAACAGAATTTCTTGAAACGTCACTGCGGATGTCTCTGTTGTAAGTACATAACTCTAAACCTATGTACATAACTCAGGAAATGAAATCAACCAATCATTGGCAACGTCAATCCTAATGGTTGGTAAGCAAACAAAGCCATCTCCCAGCTTGATGATAGCAAAAGTCATTCCTTATTGGTTTGTTTCTTTTGAACAAAGAATAGTAGGGCTGGTTTCGGGGCTACTGCATCTATAGAAGCGCAGCCTTAGTCGATTCTCACCGTACCCCTTGTGAGGGATACCTAAAACAAAGAACAAAACAGTCACTCCAACCAACCAGTTTTCGTGATGAATTTTAGGGTGGTTTAGGTGTTTGCTAGTTCGCTAGGGTCAGAGATGCACGTTTAAGAATGGCGTTTCTGGTCCTGTTGCAGCTTGAGTATTGGCAGAGGAAATGTGTTCACAACCTCTGGATAGGTTTAATTCTGATTCTGATTCTCATTTTTCTAAGAAGGCCCGCCATTGAGTTGTAGTTTGTGGGGATATCTTCGCAGAGAGTCAGATGGTCGTAAGTCCTTTCTGTTGGTTTGAGCCCAAAGTGTTCTACCGATCCAGCACGAGGTAAGAGTGCACCCACTTGGGTTAGTCATGTTGTGAAAATCCAAATTTGTGTCCCGACATGAGAAAACTAATGGGCGTTCAGACCAAGTGGTCTGCTTCTGCCTAATTTGTTTGATTCTAAGATTTTCCTAACTACCTCATCGTTTATTTTATTCCCGTAGAAGCGTCTTGATTTTAGGGATTTGAGTTTGTCTTTGCTTGCATAGAGCATGCATTCTATCGACTGTGGAAGAATATGATTCACGTTCACTGACTGTTTTCAAGTGTACATTGCTGATGACTCCTTCGATATTCAGAAATGCTGCTACTGTGTAACCCTCTTGGTGATTTTGCGATTATCGAAACCCCGTTATACATATACGAACGTTAAGCAGGTAAGACGTCGCTTGGGAATGATGTTACACTGAAACGTCGAAAACAATACAGAGAAAGCCTTGGAATCCTTTATTCCTCCTGTGGTACCACTGGATTTCTACTAAATCTCAAACGAGAGATCCTTACTGGCATATGCCTTCGGTTCATTACTTATGAAGTGACGCGTACGTTTGAAGTAGACGTCTAAGCGAATCAAGTAAATTTGAAAATTGGTTGTTCATAACAGTTTATCAATCAGTTCTCAAATTAACTGACATTAAGCACGATTTTTCATACTGGATAGGTAGCACATGATTTTTTTTTTTTAATAATAGACATGAAAACATTCAGCTTATCTTTTAGATAGTTTCTGGCTTTTAAAAATGGCGCCACCTACGCCCGTTATTGACGTTAAATACCGTCAAACTCAGTTGATTGGAATGTGGAAGTTAGTACTTGTCACATTCTGAGTGATCCACCAGAACTTCTTCCACCTGTGGTGAGTGGACTCAGGATTATGACTCAAAACAATCAATTGGACTACAGAAACAGTCGCAATTTGCAAGACCAGAAAACAGTTAAAAATGAATTCAACGTCAACTGTGACATATACTAAACTAATTAAACGATAACCGCCTGTTTATAAGATTGCAATATGCGGCAGCGATAAGCTCTACATCGTACATGTAAGCATGTGAGTCTCTAACCATCCAGTGGAGAGATTCTCTTAAAATAGTTAAAAAAGTATTCCCAAGACCATACTAACCAATCCCAAGGATCCAGCCCAGACAGCTATGCACCGTATTTTCGAAAAACTACTATAACACCTGTCCAGAGCCATTGTTCGTCAGTTATTCGCTGGAAAGTCGTTTTGTAAATCGTTTAACTTAAAAATCTATGCAAACACACAATGTAAACGCGCGCGTCTTACACCTGACCGTAAGAATTAACCAAAAAAAGTAATTTAAAGCTGTCGTTTCGATGGAAACAAATTGAACAAAAATCCGAAACCTAGAACTAGATTAGAAGGCTACCGCGAACGTACTAGTATCGTTTTGTACATACTTTTTGCGACACCAATGTGCGAGTACATTTCACACTGTATTAGTGGGGTAATCGTTACCGTTGTTGCCGTCCTCTCACCGATACTAAATTGATCGATGTCAAAACGTTGGTAATCACACCTCTAAGTCACTAGTATTCCTGGCGGAATGTTGGTTCTCTGTGTTCTCTCGCCGGCCGTTGTTCGGTAAAAAAAAAACAAAAAAAGACGATGATAGCTTATCAGTTACCTTTTGCTACAATTACGCTTATCAGAGAGCAATGCGTTCTGATAAATGAAACCCAAAAAAAGAATTTCGGTTATCGACAACGAACGTCGATATCGCAAACTTATTGAGTAAAGTATGGTTTTGATTGAGAAAGTGGCATTGGTATTGGTGGGGGAATCAATAGAGTGACAGGTGGACTTTTAACTTGGATTTGGTCTGAGGATCAATGACGCATGTCAAAATGGGTTTCCCCTTCCCTTCGGTAGGTAGGGTTTTTCGGAATGACGTGGCCAGAGCTGCCAACAGGAAACTATCTTTCTATCTTGTTGACAGTTTTCATGCAATATGTTACCAATTAACTGAACTGTATAAATTTTACAAGGTTTTTCAGAACATGCTGCCAATCGTTGCTATCGTTGCCTTTTATGACTTATTAAGCAGCAAGTGCTTCATCTTGTAGTATAAACTCGTAACGATATCTACGGCTGTTAATTTCTTTATCGGGCGTGTCGCATTTTTCTACAGCAATTCCTTCATGATACTTACCTGTCACTTCTCGACTGCACATTGTTGAACATCAAAACTATGTTCAGTGTCTCCGTCAACGTTACAACCAATTTATTGCTGATTTCTGTTGATTACTAGTGGCATTACAATATCCTTAAAGCTATGGTCTCTATATCAAGTTTTCCAGTGGTTTCCTATTATCGGCGACTACTCAAGAACCATCGGATCCATCTGTTTGGGAGTGAGTTTTAGAAGTTCAAAAACGTACCTAAAGTATCGAAGTACGATATCTGTATAATATTGCCATTATTACTAACAAAATATATCCCAATGGCAGTGGAACTATGTTGCAGAATCAAAAAGTCGGAAATTGTTATAACGATGCTCTTTTATGGCATCTGTTGTCGAAAGTGAAACTACCAACATAGCCATTTTTAAGAAAACGAAGCATCACATCTAAATTAATAATCACTTTTGATACGTATCTATAACTTGGCAACACTCTAGAATACAGCAGTTGTCATGGAAACGTTCTTTGTCCTTACGATACAGGTCTTGATTGGTGCGAACGTGGTACTGGATTTGCCTGAATTTTATTTTCATTGGTTAAAAGACAGAGAGAGAGATAGAAAGTATTGTTACATTTTTAGGGATTTACTTTGGGTAAGGTAAAAGGCAATGAATTTACGAGTGAAACTGGAGGAAAATGGACATAGTACCGACGTTGCTTGATTTTCAAGAGCTTTGTCAAATCCTATAGCTGATATCTAACGTTTTTGGCCAATCTGCTTAGAGCAAAGGTTTACGTACTTACAGTCAACTTACATATGTATACCTATGTATATATTCGTTTATTTCTCTTTACCTCAAATACACACAAGAATTTTAGATATATGTAGGTGGAAGTTTGTACGTCGTAGTCCTGCACTTTATTTCCTACATTTTTTGGCTGAAAAATTTTCTGTTTCCAATCTGCATTTCGAGGCAGCAGCTAAGCTGGTTTTTGCTTTAAATGCACAAAAAAAGAATAGCTGGCTCGACAAATGTGATTGGAGCATATTGTGAGATTGGGGTATCCAGTTCTGTGGGCTATACATATTTCACACATTCACACATTTTTTGGTTGAAAAATTTTCTGTTTCCAATCTGCTTTTCGAGGCAGCAGCTAAGCTAGTTTTTGCTTTAAATGCACAGAAACAGAATATCTAGCTCGATATATGTGATTGGAGGATATTGTGAGATTGGGGTATCCAGTTCTGTGGGCTATACATAGCCCTTTTTTTCATACATTTTTTGGTTGAAAAATTTTCTGTTTCCAATCTGCATTTCGAGGCAGCAGCTAAGCTAATTTTTGCTTTAAATGCACAGAAAAAGAATAGCTGGCTCGATAAATGTGATTGGAGGATACTGTGAGATTGGGGTATCCAGTTCTGTGGGCTATACATATTTCACACATTCACACATTTTTTGGTTGAAAAATTTTCTGTTTCCAATCTGCTTTTCGAGGCAGCAGCTAAGCTAGTTTTTGCTTTAAATGCACAGAAACAGAATATCTAGCTCGATATATGTGATTGGAGGATATTGTGAGATTGGGGTATCCAGTTCTGTGGGCTATACATAGCCCTTTTTTTCATACATTTTTTGGTTGAAAAATTTTCTGTTTTGAATCTGCTTTTCGAAGCAGCAGCTAAGCTAGTTTGTGCTCTGAATGCACAGAAACAGAATATCTAGCTCGATATATGTGATTGGAGGATATTGTGAGATTGGGGGTATCCAGTTCTGTGGGCTATACATAGCCCTTTTTTTCATACATTTTTTGGTTGAAAAATTTTCTGTTTCCAATCTGCATTTCGAGGCAGCAGCTAAGCTAATTTTTGCTTTAAATGCACAGAAAAAGAATAGCTGGCTCGATGAATGTGATTGGAGGATACTGTGAGATTGGGGTATCCAGTTCTGTGGGCCCTTAGCCCTTTTTTTCACACATTTCTTGGTTGAAAAATTTTCTGTTTCCAATCTGCATTTCGAGGCAGCAGCTAAGCTAATTTTTGCTTTAAATGCACAGAAAAAGAATAGCTGGCTCGATAAATGTGATTGGAGGATACTGTGAGATTGGGGTATCCAGTTCTGTGGGCTATACATAGCCCTTTTTTTCATACATTTTTTGGTTGAAAAATTTTCTGTTTTCAATCTGCATTTCGAGGCAGCAGCTAAGCTGGTTTTTGCTTTAAATGCACAAAAAAAGAATAGCTGGCTCGACAAATGTGATTGGAGGATACTGTGAGATTGGGGTATCCAGTTCTGTGGGCTATACATAGCCCTTTTTTTCATACATTTTTTGGTTGAAAAATTTTCTGTTTTGAATCTGCTTTTCGAAGCAGCAGCTAAGCTAGTTTGTGCTCTGAATGCACAGAAACAGAATATCTAGCTCGATATATGTGATTGGAGGATATTGTGAGATTGGGGGTATCCAGTTCTGTGGGCTATACATAGCCCTTTTTTTCATACATTTTTTGGTTGAAAAATTTTCTGTTTCCAATCTGCATTTCGAGGCAGCAGCTAAGCTAATTTTTGCTTTAAATGCACAGAAAAAGAATAGCTGGCTCGATAAATGTGATTGGAGGATACTGTGAGATTGGGGTATCCAGTTCTGTGGGCTATACATAGCCCTTTTTTTCATACATTTTTTGGTTGAAAAATTTTCTGTTTCCAATCTGCATTTCGAGGCAGCAGCTAAGCTAGTTTGTGCTCTGAATGCACAGAAACAGAATATCTAGCTCGATATATGTGATTGGAGGATATTGTGAGATTGGGGGTATCCAGTTCTGTGGGCTATACATAGCCCTTTTTTTCATACATTTTTTGGTTGAGAAATTTTCTGTTTCCAATCTGCATTTCGAGGCAGCAGCTAAGCTAATTTTTGCTTTAAATGCACAGAAAAAGAATAGCTGGCTCGATAAATGTGATTGGAGGATATTGTGAGATTGGGGTATCCAGTTCTGTGGGCTATACATAGCCCTTTTTTTCATACATTTTTTGGTTGAAAAATTTTCTGTTTCCAATCTGCATTTCGAGGCAGCAGCTAAGCTAATTTTTGGTTTAAATGCACAGAAAAAAGAATAGCTGGCTCGATAAATATGATTGGAGGATACTGTGAGATTGGGGTATCCAGTTCTGTGGGCTATACATAGCCCTTTTTTCATACATTTTTTGGTTGAAAAATTTTCTGTTTCCAATCTGCATTTCGAGGCAGCAGCTAAGCTAATTTTTGCTTTAAATGCACAGAAAAAGAATAGCTGGCTCGGCAAATGTGATTCTAGGATACTGTGAGATTGGGGTATCCAGTTCTGTGGGCTATACATAGCCCTTTTTTTCATACATTTTTTGGTTGAAAAATTTTCTGTTTCCAATCTGCATTTCGAGGCAGCAGCTAAGCTAGTTTGTGCTCTGAATGCACAGAAACAGAATATCTAGCTCGATATATGTGATTGGAGGATATTGTGAGATTGGGGGTATCCAGTTCTGTGGGCTATACATAGCCCTTTTTTTCATACATTTTTTGGTTGAGAAATTTTCTGTTTCCAATCTGCATTTCGAGGCAGCAGCTAAGCTAATTTTTGCTTTATATGCACAGAAAAAGAATAGCTGGCTCGATAAATGTGATTGGAGGATATTGTGAGATTGGGGTATCCAGTTCTGTGGGCTATACATAGCCCTTTTTTTCATACATTTTTTGGTTGAAAAATTTTCTGTTTCCAATCTGCATTTCGAGGCAGCAGCTAAGCTAATTTTTGGTTTAAATGCACAGAAAAAAGAATAGCTGGCTCGATAAATACGATTGGAGGATATTGTGAGATTGGGGTATCCAGTTCTGTGGGCTATACATAGCCCTTTTTTTCATACATTTTTTGGTTGAAAAATTTTCTGTTTCCAGTCTGCATTTCGAGGCAGCAGCTAAGCTAGTTTTTGCTTTAAATGCACAGAAAAAGAATAGCTGGCTCGATGAATGTGATTGGAGGATATTGTGAGATTGGGGTATCCAGTTCTGTGGGCTATACATAGCCCTTTTATTCATAAATTTTTTGGTTGAAAAATTTTCTGTTTTGAATCTGCTTTTCGAAGCAGCAGCTAAGCTAGTTTGTGCTCTGAATGCACAGAAACAGAATATCTAGCTCGATATATGTGATTGGAGGATATTGTGAGATTGGGGGTATCCAGTTCTGTGGGCTGTACATAGCCCTTTTTTTCATACATTTTTTGGTTGAAAAATTTTCTGTTTCCAATCTGCATTTCGAGGCAGCAGCTAAGCTAGTTTTTGCTATAAATGCACAGAAAAAGAATAGCTGGCTCGATGAATGTGATTGGAGGATATTGTGAGATTGGGGTATCCAGTTCTGTGGGCTGTACATAGCCCTTTTTTTCATACATTTTTTGGTTGAAAAATTTTCTGTTTCCAATCTGCATTTCGAGGCAGCAGCTAAGCTAATTTTTGCTTTAAATGCACAGAAAAAGAATAGCTGGCTCGATAAATGTGATTGGAGGATACTGTAAGATTGGGGTATCCAGTTCTGTGGGCTATACATAGCCCTTTTATTCATAAATTTTTTGGTTGAAAAATTTTCTGTTTTGAATCTGCTTTTCGAAGCAGCAGCTAAGCTAGTTTGTGCTCTGAATGCACAGAAACAGAATATCTAGCTCGATATATGTGATTGGAGGATATTGTGAGATTGGGGGTATCCAGTTCTGTGGGCTGTACATAGCCCTATTTTTCATACATTTTTTGGTTGAAAAATTTTCTGTTTCCAATCTGCATTTCGAGGCAGCAGCTAAGCTAATTTTTGCTTTAAATGCACAGAAAAAGAATAGCTGGCTCGATGAATGTGATTGGAGGATATTGTGAGATTGGGGGTATCCAGTTCTGTGGGCTGTACATAGCCCTTTTTTTCATACATTTTTTGGTTGAAAAATTTTCTGTTTCCAATCTGCATTTCGAGGCAGCAGCTAAGCTAGTTTTTGCTTTAAATGCACAAAAAAAGAATAGCTGGCTCGACAAATGTGATTGGAGGATACTGTAAGATTGGGGTATCCAGTTCTGTGGGCTATACATAGCCCTTTTTTTCATACATTTTTTGGTTGAAAAATTTTCTGTTTCCAATCTGCATTTCGAGGCAGCAGCTAAGCTAATTTTTGCTTTAAATGCACAGAAAAAGAATAGCTGGCTCGATAAATGTGATTGGAGGATACTGTAAGATTGGGGTATCCAGTTCTGTGGGCTATACATAGCCCTTTTATTCATAAATTTTTTGGTTGAAAAATTTTCTGTTTTGAATCTGCTTTTCGAAGCAGCAGCTAAGCTAGTTTGTGCTCTGAATGCACAGAAACAGAATATCTAGCTCGATATATGTGATTGGAGGATATTGTGAGATTGGGGGTATCCAGTTCTGTGGGCTGTACATAGCCCTATTTTTCATACATTTTTTGGTTGAAAAATTTTCTGTTTCCAATCTGCATTTCGAGGCAGCAGCTAAGCTAATTTTTGCTTTAAATGCACAGAAAAAGAATAGCTGGCTCGATGAATGTGATTGGAGGATATTGTGAGATTGGGGGTATCCAGTTCTGTGGGCTGTACATAGCCCTTTTTTTCATACATTTTTTGGTTGAAAAATTTTCTGTTTCCAATCTGCATTTCGAGGCAGCAGCTAAGCTAATTTTTGCTTTAAATGCACAGAAAAAGAATAGCTGGCTCGATGAATGTGATTGGAGGATATTGTGAGATTGGGGTATCCAGTTCTGTGTACATATACATAGCCCTTTTTTTCATAAATTTTCTGTTTTGAATCTGCTTTTCGAAGCAGCAGCTAAGCTCGTTTGTGCTCTGAATGCACAGAAACAGAATATCTAGCTCGATATATGTGATTGGAGGATATTGTGAGATTGGGGGTATCCAGTTCTGTGGGCTGTACATAGCCCTTTTTTTCATACATTTTTTGGTTGAAAAATTTTCTGTTTCCAATCTGCATTTCGAGGCAGCAGCTAAGCTAGTTTTTGCTTTAAATGCACAAAAAAAGAATAGCTGGCTCGACAAATGTGATTGGAGGATACTGTAAGATTGGGGTATCCAGTTCTGTGGGCTATACATAGCCCTTTTTTTCATACATTTTTTGGTTGAAAAATTTTCTGTTTCCAATCTGCATTTCGAGGCAGCAGCTAAGCTAATTTTTGCTTTAAATGCACAGAAAAAGAATAGCTGGCTCGATGAATGTGATTGGAGGATATTTTGAGATTGGGGGTATCCAGTTCTGTGGGCTGTACATAGCCCTTTTTTTCATACATTTTTTGGTTGAAAAATTTTCTGTTTCCAATCTGCATTTCGAGGCAGCAGCTAAGCTGGTTTTTGCTTTAAATGCACAAAAAAAGAATAGCTGGCTCGACAAATGTGATTGGAGGATATTGTGAGATTGGGGTATCCAGTTCTGTGGGCTATACATAGCCCTTTTTTTCATACATTTTTTGGTTGAAAAATTTTCTGTTTTGAATCTGCTTTTCGAAGCAGCAGCTAAGCTAGTTTGTGCTCTGAATGCACAGAAACAGAATATCTAGCTCGATATATGTGATTGGAGGATATTGTGAGATTGGGGTATCCAGTTCTGTGGGCTGTACATAGCCCTATTTTTCATACATTTTTTGGTTGAAAAATTTTCTGTTTCCAATCTGCATTTCGAGGCAGCAGCTAAGCTAATTTTTGCTTTAAATGCACAGAAAAAGAATAGCTGGCTCGATGAATGTGATTGGAGGATATTGTGAGATTGGGGGTATCCAGTTCTGTGGGCTGTACATAGCCCTTTTTTTCATACATTTTTTGGTTGAAAAATTTTCTGTTTCCAATCTGCATTTCGAGGCAGCAGCTAAGCTAATTTTTGCTTTAAATGCACAGAAAAAGAATAGCTGGCTCGACAAATGTGATTGGAGGATATTGTGAGATTGGGGTATCCAGTTCTGTGGGCTATACATAGCCCTTTTTTTCATACATTTTTTGGTTGAAAAATTTTCTGTTTCCAATCTGCTTTTCGAAGCAGCAGCTAAGCTAGTTTTTGCTTTAAATGCACAAAAAAAGAATAGCTGGCTCGACAAATGTGATTGGAGGATACTGTAAGATTGGGGTATCCAGTTCTGTGGGCTATACATAGCCCTTTTTTTCATACATTTTTTGGTTGAAAAATTTTCTGTTTCCAATCTGCATTTCGAGGCAGCAGCTAAGCTAATTTTTGCTTTAAATGCACAGAAAAAGAATAGCTGGCTCGATAAATGTGATTGGAGGATACTGTAAGATTGGGGTATCCAGTTCTGTGGGCTATACATAGCCCTTTTATTCATAAATTTTTTGGTTGAAAAATTTTCTGTTTTGAATCTGCTTTTCGAAGCAGCAGCTAAGCTAGTTTGTGCTCTGAATGCACAGAAACAGAATATCTAGCTCGATATATGTGATTGGAGGATATTGTGAGATTGGGGGTATCCAGTTCTGTGGGCTGTACATAGCCCTATTTTTCATACATTTTTTGGTTGAAAAATTTTCTGTTTCCAATCTGCATTTCGAGGCAGCAGCTAAGCTAATTTTTGCTTTAAATGCACAGAAAAAGAATAGCTGGCTCGATGAATGTGATTGGAGGATACTGTGAGATTGGGGTATCCAGTTCTGTGGGCCCTTAGCCCTTTTTTTCACACATTTCTTGGTTGAAAAATTTTCTGTTTCCAATCTGCATTTCGAGGCAGCAGCTAAGCTAATTTTTGCTTTAAATGCACAGAAAAAGAATAGCTGGCTCGATAAATGTGATTGGAGGATACTGTGAGATTGGGGTATCCAGTTCTGTGGGCTATACATAGCCCTTTTTTTCATAAATTTTTTGGTTGAAAAATTTTCTGTTTTCAATCTGCATTTCGAGGCAGCAGCTAAGCTGGTTTTTGCTTTAAATGCACAAAAAAAGAATAGCTGGCTCGACAAATGTGATTGGAGGATACTGTGAGATTGGGGTATCCAGTTCTGTGGGCTATACATAGCCCTTTTTTTCATACATTTTTTGGTTGAAAAATTTTCTGTTTTGAATCTGCTTTTCGAAGCAGCAGCTAAGCTAGTTTGTGCTCTGAATGCACAGAAACAGAATATCTAGCTCGATATATGTGATTGGAGGATATTGTGAGATTGGGGGTATCCAGTTCTGTGGGCTATACATAGCCCTTTTTTTCATACATTTTTTGGTTGAAAAATTTTCTGTTTCCAATCTGCATTTCGAGGCAGCAGCTAAGCTAATTTTTGCTTTAAATGCACAGAAAAAGAATAGCTGGCTCGATAAATGTGATTGGAGGATACTGTGAGATTGGGGTATCCAGTTCTGTGGGCTATACATAGCCCTTTTTTTCATACATTTTTTGGTTGAAAAATTTTCTGCTTCCAATCTGCATTTCGAGGCAGCAGCTAAGCTAGTTTGTGCTCTGAATGCACAGAAACAGAATATCTAGCTCGATATATGTGATTGGAGGATATTGTGAGATTGGGGGTATCCAGTTCTGTGGGCTATACATAGCCCTTTTTTTCATACATTTTTTGGTTGAGAAATTTTCTGTTTCCAATCTGCATTTCGAGGCAGCAGCTAAGCTAATTTTTGCTTTAAATGCACAGAAAAAGAATAGCTGGCTCGATAAATGTGATTGGAGGATACTGTGAGATTGGGGTATCCAGTTCTGTGGGCTATACATAGCCCTTTTTTTCATACATTTTTTGGTTGAAAAATTTTCTGTTTTCAATCTGCATTTCGAGGCAGCAGCTAAGCTGGTTTTTGCTTTAAATGCACAAAAAAAGAATAGCTGGCTCGACAAATGTGATTGGAGGATACTGTGAGATTGGGGTATCCAGTTCTGTGGGCTATACATAGCCCTTTTTTTCATACATTTTTTGGTTGAAAAATTTTCTGTTTTGAATCTGCTTTTCGAAGCAGCAGCTAAGCTAGTTTGTGCTCTGAATGCACAGAAACAGAATATCTAGCTCGATATATGTGATTGGAGGATATTGTGAGATTGGGGGTATCCAGTTCTGTGGGCTATACATAGCCCTTTTTTTCATACATTTTTTGGTTGAGAAATTTTCTGTTTCCAATCTGCATTTCGAGGCAGCAGCTAAGCTAATTTTTGCTTTAAATGCACAGAAAAAGAATAGCTGGCTCGATAAATGTGATTGGAGGATACTGTGAGATTGGGGTATCCAGTTCTGTGGGCCCTTAGCCCTTTTTTTCACACATTTCTTGGTTGAAAAATTTTCTGTTTCCAATCTGCATTTCGAGGCAGCAGCTAAGCTAATTTTTGCTTTAAATGCACAGAAAAAGAATAGCTGGCTCGATAAATGTGATTGGAGGATACTGTGAGATTGGGGTATCCAGTTCTGTGGGCTATACATAGCCCTTTTTTTCATACATTTTTTGGTTGAAAAATTTTCTGTTTTCAATCTGCATTTCGAGGCAGCAGCTAAGCTGGTTTTTGCTTTAAATGCACAAAAAAAGAATAGCTGGCTCGACAAATGTGATTGGAGGATACTGTGAGATTGGGGTATCCAGTTCTGTGGGCTATACATAGCCCTTTTTTTCATACATTTTTTGGTTGAAAAATTTTCTGTTTTGAATCTGCTTTTCGAAGCAGCAGCTAAGCTAGTTTGTGCTCTGAATGCACAGAAACAGAATATCTAGCTCGATATATGTGATTGGAGGATATTGTGAGATTGGGGGTATCCAGTTCTGTGGGCTATACATAGCCCTTTTTTTCATACATTTTTTGGTTGAAAAATTTTCTGTTTCCAATCTGCATTTCGAGGCAGCAGCTAAGCTGGTTTTTGCTTTAAATGCACAAAAAAAGAATAGCTGGCTCGACAAATGTGATTGGAGGATATTGTGAGATTGGGGTATCCATTTCTGTGGGCTATACATAGCCCTTTTTTTCATACATTTTTTGGTTGAAAAATTTTCTGTTTCCAATCTGCATTTCGAGGCAGCAGCTAAGCTAATTTTTGCTTTAAATGCACAGAAAAAGAATAGCTGGCTCGATAAATGTGATTGGAGGATACTGTGAGATTGGGGTATCCAGTTCTGTGGGCTATACATAGCCCTTTTTTTCATACATTTTTTGGTTGAAAAATTTTCTGTTTCCAATCTGCATTTCGAGGCAGCAGCTAAGCTGATTTTTGCTTTAAATGCACAAAAAAAGAATAGCTGGCTCGACAAATGTGATTGGAGCATATTGTGAGATTGGGGTATCCAGTTTTGTGGGCTATACATAGCCCTTTTTTTCATACATTTTTTGGTTGAAAAATTTTCTGTTTCCAATCTGCATTTCGAGGCAGCAGCTAAGCTGGTTTTTGCTTTAAATGCACAAAAAAAGAATAGCTGGCTCGATAAATGTGATTGGAGGATACTGTGAGATTGGGGTATCCAGTTCTGTGGGCTATACATAGCCCTTTTTTTCATACATTTTTTGGTTGAAAAATTTTCTGTTTCCAATCTGCATTTCGAGGCAGCAGCTGCTAATTTTTGCTTTAAATGCACAGAAAAAGAATAGCTGGCTCGATAAATGTGATTGGAGGATACTGTGAGATTGGGGTATCCAGTTCTGTGGGCTATACATAGCCCTTTTTTTCATACATTTTTTGGTTGAAAAATTTTCTGTTTCCAATCTGCATTTCGAGGCAGCAGCTAAGCTAATTTTTGCTTTAAATGCACAGAAAAAGAATAGCTGGCTCGATAAATGTGATTGGAGGATATTGTGAGATTGGGGTATCCATTTCTGTGGGCTATACATAGCCCTTTTTTTCATACATTTTTTGGTTGAAAAATTTTCTGTTTCCAATCTGCATTTCGAGGCAGCAGCTAAGCTAATTTTTGCTTTAAATGCACAGAAAAAGAATAGCTGGCTCGATAAATGTGATTGGAGGATACTGTGAGATTGGGGTATCCAGTTCTGTGGGCTATACATAGCCCTTTTTTTCATACATTTTTTGGTTGAAAAATTTTCTGTTTCCAATCTGCATTTCGAGGCAGCAGCTAAGGTAATTTTTGCTTTAAATGCACAGAAAAAGAATAGCTGGCTCGACAAATGTGATTGGAGGATATTGTGAGATTGGGGGTATCCAATTCTGTGGGCTATACATAGCCCTTTTTTTCATACATTTTTTGGTTGAAAAATTTTCTGTTTCCAGTCTGCATTTCGAGGCAGCAGCTAAGCTAGTTTGTGCTCTGAATGCACAGAAACAGAATATCTAGCTCGATATATGTGATTGGAGGATATTGTGAGATTGGGGGTATCCAGTTCTGTGGGCTATACATAGCCCTTTTTTTCATACATTTTTTGGTTGAAAAATTTTCTGTTTCCAATCTGCTTTTCGAGGCAGCAGCTAAGCTAATTTTTGCTTTAAATGCACAGAAAAAGAATAGCTGGCTCGATAAATGTGATTGGAGGATATTGTGAGATTGGGGTATCCAGTTCTGTGGGCTATACATAGCCCTTTTTTTCATACATTTTTTGGTTGAAAAATTTTCTGTTTCCAATCTGCATTTCGAGGCAGCAGCTAAGCTAGTTTGTGCTCTGAATGCACAGAAACAGAATATCTAGCTCGATATATGTGATTGGAGGATATTGTGAGATTGGGGGTATCCAGTTCTGTGGGCTATACATAGCCCTTTTTTTCATACATTTTTTGGTTGAAAAATTTTCTGTTTCCAATCTGCATTTCGAGGCAGCAGCTAAGGTAATTTTTGCTTTAAATGCACAGAAAAAGAATAGCTGGCTCGACAAATGTGATTGGAGGATATTGTGAGATTGGGGGTATCCAATTCTGTGGGCTTATACATAGCCCTTTTTTTCATACATTTTTTGGTTGAAAAATTTTCTGTTTCCAGTCTGCATTTCGAGGCAGCAGCTAAGCTAGTTTGTGCTCTGAATGCACAGAAACAGAATATCTAGCTCGATAAATGTGATTGGAGGATATTGTGAGATTGGGGTATCCAGTTCTGTGGGCTATACATAGCCCTTTTTTTCATACATTTTTTGGTTGAGAAATTTTCTGTTTCCAATCTGCATTTCGAGGCAGCAGCTAAGCTAGTTTGTGCTCTGAATGCACAGAAACAGAATATCTAGCTCGATATATGTGATTGGAGGATATTGTGAGATTGGGGGTATCCAGTTCTGTGGGCTATACATAGCCCTTTTTTTCATACATTTTTTGGTTGAAAAATTTTCTGTTTCCAATCTGCATTTCGAGGCAGCAGCTGCTAATTTTTGCTTTAAATGCACAGAAAAAGAATAGCTGGCTCGATAAATGTGATTGGAGGATACTGTGAGATTGGGGTATCCAGTTCTGTGGGCTGTACATAGCCCTTTTTTTCATACATTTTTTGGTTGAAAAATTTTCTGTTTCCAATCTGCATTTCGAGGCAGCAGCTAAGCTAGTTTGTGCTCTGAATGCACAGAAACAGAATATCTAGCTCGATATATGTGATTGGAGGATATTGTGAGATTGGGGGTATCCAGTTCTGTGGGCTATACATAGCCCTTTTTTTCATACATTTTTTGGTTGAAAAATTTTCTGTTTCCAATCTGCATTTCGAGGCAGCAGCTAAGGTAATTTTTGCTTTAAATGCACAGAAAAAGAATAGCTGGCTCGACAAATGTGATTGGAGGATATTGTGAGATTGGGGGTATCCAATTCTGTGGGCTTATACATAGCCCTTTTTTTCATACATTTTTTGGTTGAAAAATTTTCTGTTTCCAGTCTGCATTTCGAGGCAGCAGCTAAGCTAGTTTGTGCTCTGAATGCACAGAAACAGAATATCTAGCTCGATAAATGTGATTGGAGGATATTGTGAGATTGGGGTATCCAGTTCTGTGGGCTATACATAGCCCTTTTTTTCATACATTTTTTGGTTGAGAAATTTTCTGTTTCCAATCTGCATTTCGAGGCAGCAGCTAAGCTAGTTTGTGCTCTGAATGCACAGAAACAGAATATCTAGCTCGATATATGTGATTGGAGGATATTGTGAGATTGGGGGTATCCAGTTCTGTGGGCTATACATAGCCCTTTTTTTCATACATTTTTTGGTTGAAAAATTTTCTGTTTCCAATCTGCATTTCGAGGCAGCAGCTAAGGTAATTTTTGCTTTAAATGCACAGAAAAAGAATAGCTGGCTCGACAAATGTGATTGGAGGATATTGTGAGATTGGGGGTATCCAATTCTGTGGGCTTATACATAGCCCTTTTTTTCATACATTTTTTGGTTGAAAAATTTTCTGTTTCCAGTCTGCATTTCGAGGCAGCAGCTAAGCTAGTTTGTGCTCTGAATGCACAGAAACAGAATATCTAGCTCGATAAATGTGATTGGAGGATATTGTGAGATTGGGGTATCCAGTTCTGTGGGCTATACATAGCCCTTTTTTTCATACATTTTTTGGTTGAGAAATTTTCTGTTTCCAATCTGCATTTCGAGGCAGCAGCTAAGCTAGTTTGTGCTCTGAATGCACAGAAACAGAATATCTAGCTCGATATATGTGATTGGAGGATATTGTGAGATTGGGGGTATCCAGTTCTGTGGGCTATACATAGCCCTTTTTTTCATACATTTTTTGGTTGAAAAATTTTCTGTTTCCAATCTGCATTTCGAGGCAGCAGCTGCTAATTTTTGCTTTAAATGCACAGAAAAAGAATAGCTGGCTCGATAAATGTGATTGGAGGATACTGTGAGATTGGGGTATCCAGTTCTGTGGGCTGTACATAGCCCTTTTTTTCATACATTTTTTGGTTGAAAAATTTTCTGTTTCCAATCTGCATTTCGAGGCAGCAGCTAAGCTAGTTTGTGCTCTGAATGCACAGAAACAGAATATCTAGCTCGATATATGTGATTGGAGGATATTGTGAGATTGGGGGTATCCAGTTCTGTGGGCTATACATAGCCCTTTTTTTCATAAATTTTTTGGTTGAAAAATTTTCTGTTTTGAATCTGCTTTTCGAAGCAGCAGCTAAGCTAGTTTGTGCTCTGAATGCACAGAAACAGAATATCTAGCTCGATATATGTGATTGGAGGATATTGTGAGATTGGGGGTATCCAGTTCTGTGGGCTATACATAGCCCTTTTTTTCATACATTTTTTGGTTGAAAAATTTTCTGTTTCCAGTCTGCATTTCGAGGCAGCAGCGAAGCTAGTTTTTGCTTTAAATGCACAAAAAAAGAATAGCTGGCTCGACAAATGTGATTGGAGGATACTGTGAGATTGGGGTATCCAGTTCTGTGGGCTATACATAGCCCTTTTTTTCATACATTTTTTGGTTGAAAAATTTTCTGTTTCCAATCTGCATTTCGAGGCAGCAGCTAAGGTAATTTTTGCTTTAAATGCACAGAAAAAGAATAGCTGGCTCGACAAATGTGATTGGAGGATATTGTGAGATTGGGGGTATCCAGTTCTGTGGGCTATACATAGCCCTTTTTTTCATACATTTTTTGGTTGAAAAATTTTCTGTTTCCAATCTGCATTTCGAGGCAGCAGCGAAGCTAGTTTTTGCTTTAAATGCACAAAAAAAGAATAGCTGGCTCGATAAATGTGATTGGAGGATATTGTGAGATTGGGGGTATCCAGTTCTGTGGGCTATACATAGCCCTTTTTTTCATACATTTTTTGGTTGAAAAATTTTCTGTTTCCAATCTGCATTTCGAGGCAGCAGCTAAGGTAATTTTTGCTTTAAATGCACAGAAAAAGAATAGCTGGCTCGACAAATGTGATTGGAGGATATTGTGAGATTGGGGGTATCCAATTCTGTGGGCTATACATAGCCCTTTTTTTCATACATTTTTTGGTTGAAAAATTTTCTGTTTCCAATCTGCTTTTCGAGGCAGCAGCTAAGCTAATTTTTGCTTTAAATGCACAGAAAAAGAATAGCTGGCTCGATAAATGTGATTGGAGGATATTGTGAGATTGGGGGTATCCAATTCTGTGGGCTATACATAGCCCTTTTTTTCATACATTTTTTGGTTGAAAAATTTTCTGTTTTGAATCTGCTTTTCGAAGCAGCAGCTAAGCTAGTTTGTGCTCTGAATGCACAGAAACAGAATATCTAGCTCGATATATGTGATTGGAGGATATTGTGAGATTGGGGGTATCCAGTTCTGTGGGCTATACATAGCCCTTTTTTTCATACATTTTTTGGTTGAAAAATTTTCTGTTTCCAGTCTGCATTTCGAGGCAGCAGCTAAGCTAGTTTTTGCTTTAAATGCACAAAAAAAGAATAGCTGGCTCGACAAATGTGATTGGAGGATACTGTGAGATTGGGGTATATCCAGTTCTGTGGGCTATACATAGCCCTTTTATTCATAAATTTTTTGGTTGAAAAATTTTCTGTTTTGAATCTGCTTTTCGAAGCAGCAGCTAAGCTAGTTTGTGCTCTGAATGCACAGAAACAGAATATCTAGCTCGATATATGTGATTGGAGGATATTGTGAGATTGGGGGTATCCAGTTCTGTGGGCTATACATAGCCCTTTTTTTCATACATTTTTTGGTTGAAAAATTTTCTGTTTCCAATCTGCATTTCGAGGCAGCAGCTGCTAATTTTTGCTTTAAATGCACAGAAAAAGAATAGCTGGCTCGATAAATGTGATTGGAGGATACTGTGAGATTGGGGTATCCAGTTCTGTGGGCTATACATAGCCCTTTTTTTCATAAATTTTTTGGTTGAAAAATTTTCTGTTTTGAATCTGCTTTTCGAAGCAGCAGCTAAGCTAGTTTGTGCTCTGAATGCACAGAAACAGAATATCTAGCTCGATATATGTGATTGGAGGATATTGTGAGATTGGGGGTATCCAGTTCTGTGGGCTATACATAGCCCTTTTTTTCATACATTTTTTGGTTGAAAAATTTTCTGTTTCCAGTCTGCATTTCGAGGCAGCAGCTAAGCTAGTTTTTGCTTTAAATGCACAAAAAAAGAATAGCTGGCTCGACAAATGTGATTGGAGGATACTGTGAGATTGGGGTATCCAGTTCTGTGGGCTATACATAGCCCTTTTTTTCATAAATTTTTTGGTTGAAAAATTTTCTGTTTTGAATCTGCTTTTCGAAGCAGCAGCTAAGCTAGTTTGTGCTCTGAATGCACAGAAACAGAATATCTAGCTCGATATATGTGATTGGAGGATATTGTGAGATTGGGGGTATCCAGTTCTGTGGGCTATACATAGCCCTTTTTTTCATAAATTTTTTGGTTGAAAAATTTTCTGTTTTGAATCTGCTTTTCGAAGCAGCAGCTAAGCTAGTTTGTGCTCTGAATGCACAGAAACAGAATATCTAGCTCGATATATGTGATTGGAGGATATTGTGAGATTGGGGGTATCCAGTTCTGTGGGCTATACATAGCCCTTTTTTTCATACATTTTTTGGTTGAAAAATTTTCTGTTTCCAGTCTGCATTTCGAGGCAGCAGCGAAGCTAGTTTTTGCTTTAAATGCACAGAAAAAGAATAGCTGGCTCGACAAATGTGATTGGAGGATACTGTGAGATTGGGGTATCCAGTTCTGTGGGCTATACATAGCCCTTTTTTTCATAAATTTTTTGGTTGAAAAATTTTCTGTTTTGAATCTGCTTTTCGAAGCAGCAGCTAAGCTAGTTTGTGCTCTGAATGCACAGAAACAGAATATCTAGCTCGATATATGTGATTGGAGGATATTGTGAGATTGGGGGTATCCAGTTCTGTGGGCTATACATAGCCCTTTTTTTCATACATTTTTTGGTTGAAAAATTTTCTGTTTCCAATCTGCATTTCGAGGCAGCAGCTAAGCTGGTTTTTGCTTTAAATGCACAAAAAAAGAATAGCTGGCTCGACAAATGTGATTGGAGCATATTGTGAGATTGGGGTATCCAGTTCTGTGGGCTATACATAGCCCTTTTTTTCATACATTTTTTGGTTGAAAAATTTTCTGTTTCCAGTCTGCATTTCGAGGCAGCAGCTAAGCTAGTTTTTGCTTTAAATGTACAAAAAAAGAATAGCTGGCTCGACAAATGTGATTGGAGGATACTGTGAGATTGGGGTATCCAGTTCTGTGGGCTATACATAGCCCTTTTTTTCATACATTTTTTGGTTGAAAAATTTTCTGTTTCCAATCTGCATTTCGAGGCAGCAGCTAAGCTGGTTTTTGCTTTAAATGCACAAAAAAAGAATAGCTGGCTCGATAAATGTGATTGGAGGATACTGTGAGATTGGGGTATCCAGTTCTGTGGGCTATACATAGCCCTTTTTTTCATACATTTTTTGGTTGAAAAATTTTCTGTTTCCAATCTGCATTTCGAGGCAGCAGCTAAGCTGGTTTTTGCTTTAAATGCACAAAAAAAGAATAGCTGGCTCGATAAATGTGATTGGAGGATACTGTGAGATTGGGGTATCCAGTTCTGTGGGCTATACATAGCCCTTTTTTTCATACATTTTTTGGTTGAAAAATTTTCTGTTTCCAATCTGCATTTCGAGGCAGCAGCTAAGCTAGTTTTTGCTTTAAATGCACAAAAAAAGAATAGCTGGCTCGACAAATGTGATTGGAGGATATTGTGAGATTGGGGGTATCCAATTCTGTGGGCTATACATAGCCCTTTTTTTCATACATTTTTTGGTTAAAAAATTTTCTGTTTCCAATCTGCATTTCGAGGCAGCAGCTAAGCTGGTTTTTGCTTTAAATGCACAAAAAAAGAATAGCTGGCTCGATAAATGTGATTGGAGGATACTGTGAGATTGGGGTATCCAGTTCTGTGGGCTATACATAGCCCTTTTTTTCATACATTTTTTGGTTGAAAAATTTTCTGTTTCCAATCTGCATTTCGAGGCAGCAGCTAAGCTGATTTTTGCTTTAAATGCACAAAAAAAGAATAGCTGGCTCGACAAATGTGATTGGAGCATATTGTGAGATTGGGGTATCCAGTTTTGTGGGCTATACATAGCCCTTTTTTTCATACATTTTTTGGTTGAAAAATTTTCTGTTTCCAATCTGCATTTCGAGGCAGCAGCTAAGCTGGTTTTTGCTTTAAATGCACAAAAAAAGAATAGCTGGCTCGATAAATGTGATTGGAGGATACTGTGAGATTGGGGTATCCAGTTCTGTGGGCTATACTAGCCCTTTTTTTCATACATTTTTTGGTTGAAAAATTTTCTGTTTCCAATCTGCATTTCGAGGCAGCAGCTAAGCTGATTTTTGCTTTAAATGCACAAAAAAAGAATAGCTGGCTCGACAAATGTGATTGGAGCATATTGTGAGATTGGGGTATCCAGTTTTGTGGGCTATACATAGCCCTTTTTTTCATACATTTTTTGGTTGAAAAATTTTCTGTTTCCAATCTGCATTTCGAGGCAGCAGCTAAGCTGGTTTTTGCTTTAAATGCACAAAAAAAGAATAGCTGGCTCGACAAATGTGATTGGAGGATATTGTGAGATTGGGGTATCCAGTTCTGTGGGCTATACATAGCCCTTTTTTTCATACATTTTTTGGTTGAAAAATTTTCTGTTTCCAATCTGCTTTTCGAAGCAGCAGCTAAGCTAGTTTTTGCTTTAAATGCACAAAAAAAGAATAGCTGGCTCGACAAATGTGATTGGAGGATACTGTAAGATTGGGGTATCCAGTTCTGTGGGCTATACATAGCCCTTTTTTTCATACATTTTTTGGTTGAAAAATTTTTTGTTTCCAATCTGCATTTCGAGGCAGCAGCTAAGCTAATTTTTGCTTTAAATGCACAGAAAAAGAATAGCTGGCTCGATAAATGTGATTGGAGGATACTGTAAGATTGGGGTATCCAGTTCTGTGGGCTATACATAGCCCTTTTTTTCATACATTTTTTGGTTGAAAAATTTTCTGTTTCCAATCTGCATTTCGAGGCAGCAGCTAAGCTGGTTTTTGCTTTAAATGCACAAAAAAAGAATAGCTGGCTCGACAAATGTGATTGGAGGATACTGTAAGATTGGGGTATCCAGTTCTGTGGGCTATACATAGCCCTTTTTTTCATACATTTTTTGGTTGAAAAATTTTTTGTTTCCAATCTGCATTTCGAGGCAGCAGCTAAGCTAATTTTTGCTTTAAATGCACAGAAAAAGAATAGCTGGCTCGATAAATGTGATTGGAGGATACTGTAAGATTGGGGTATCCAGTTCTGTGGGCTATACATAGCACTTTTTTCATACATTTTTTGGTTAAAAAATTTTCTGTTTCCAATCTGCATTTCGAGGCAGCAGCTAAGCTAGTTTGCGCTCTGAATGCACAGAAACAGAATATCTAACTCGATATATGTGATTGGAGGATATTGTGAGATTGGGGGTATCCAGTTCTGTGGGCTATACATAGCCCTTTTTTTCATACATTTTTTGGTTGAAAAATTTTCTGTTTCCAATCTGCATTTCGAGGCAGCAGCTAAGGTAATTTTTGCTTTAAATGCACAAAAAAAGAATAGCTGGCTCGACAAATGTGATTGGAGGATACTGTGAGATTGGGGTATCCAGTTCTGTGGGCTATACATAGCCCTTTTTTTCATACATTTTTTGGTTGAAAAATTTTCTGTTTCCAGTCTGCATTTCGAGGCAGCAGCTAAGCTAGTATTTGCTTTAAATGCACAGAAAAAGAATAGCTGGCTCGATGAATGTGATTGGAGAATACTGTGAGATTGGGGTATCCAGTTCTGTGGGCTATATATAGCCCTTTTTTTCATAAATTTTTTGGTTGAAAAATTTTCTGTTTCCAATCTGCATTTCGAGGCAGCAGTTAAGCTGGTTTTTGCTTTAAATGCACGAAAAAAGAATAGCTGGCTCGATGAATGTGATTGGAGAATACTGTGAGATTGGGGTATCCAGTTCTGTGGGCTATATATAGCCCTTTTTTTCATACATTTTTTGGTTGAAAAATTTTCTGTTTCCAATCTGCATTTCGAGGCAGCAGCTAAGCTAATTTTTGCTTTAAATGCACAGAAAAAGAATAGCTGGCTCGATGAATGTGATTGGAGGATATTGTGAGATTGGGGTATCCAGTTCTGTGGGCTATACATAGCCCTTTTTTTCATAAATTTTCTGTTTTGAATCTGCTTTTCGAAGCAGCAGCTAAGCTCGTTTGTGCTCTGAATGCACAGAAACAGAATATCTAGCTCGATATATGTGATTGGAGGATATTGTGAGATTGGGGGTATCCAGTTCTGTGGGCTATACATAGCCCTTTTTTTCATACATTTTTTGGTTGAAAAATTTTCTGTTTCCAATCTGCATTTCGAGGCAGCAGCTAAGCTGGTTTTTGCTTTAAATGCACAAAAAAAGAATAGCTGGCTCGACAAATGTGATTGGAGGATATTGTGAGATTGGGGTATCCAGTTCTGTGGGCTATACATAGCCCTTTCTTTCATACATTTTTTGGTTGAAAAATTTTCTGTTTCCAATCTGCATTTCGAGGCAGCAGCTAAGCTAATTTTTGCTTTAAATGCACAGAAAAAGAATAGCTGGCTCGATAAATGTGATTGGAGGATACTGTGAGATTGGGGTATCCAGTTCTGTGGGCTATACATAGCCCTTTTTTTCATACATTTTTTGGTTGAAAAATTTTCTGTTTCCAATCTGCATTTCGAGGCAGCAGCTAAGCTAATTTTTGCTTTAAATGCACAGAAAAAGAATAGCTGGCTCGATAAATGTGATTGGAGGATATTGTGAGATTGGGGTATCCATTTCTGTGGGCTATACATAGCCCTTTTTTTCATACATTTTTTGGTTGAAAAATTTTCTGTTTCCAATCTGCATTTCGAGGCAGCAGCTAAGCTAATTTTTGCTTTAAATGCACAGAAAAAGAATAGCTGGCTCGATAAATGTGATTGGAGGATACTGTGAGATTGGGGTATCCAGTTCTGTGGGCTATACATAGCCCTTTTTTTCATACATTTTTTTTTTGAAAAATTTTCTGTTTCCAATCTGCATTTCGAGGCAGCAGCTAAGGTAATTTTTGCTTTAAATGCACAGAAAAAGAATAGCTGGCTCGACAAATGTGATTGGAGGATATTGTGAGATTGGGGGTATCCAATTCTGTGGGCATACATAGCCCTTTTTTTCATACATTTTTTGGTTGAAAAATTTTCTGTTTCCAGTCTGCATTTCGAGGCAGCAGCTAAGCTAGTTTGTGCTCTGAATGCACAGAAACAGAATATCTAGCTCGATATATGTGATTGGAGGATATTGTGAGATTGGGGGTATCCAGTTCTGTGGGCTATACATAGCCCTTTTTTTCATACATTTTTTGGTTGAAAAATTTTCTGTTTCCAATCTGCTTTTCGAGGCAGCAGCTAAGCTAATTTGTGCTTTAAATGCACAGAAAAAGAATAGCTGGCTCGATAAATGTGATTGGAGGATATTGTGAGATTGGGGTATCCAGTTCTGTGGGCTATACATAGCCCTTTTTTTCATACATTTTTTGGTTGAAAAATTTTCTGTTTCCAATCTGCATTTCGAGGCAGCAGCTAAGCTAGTTTGTGCTCTGAATGCACAGAAACAGAATATCTAGCTCGATATATGTGATTGGAGGATATTGTGAGATTGGGGGTATCCAGTTCTGTGGGCTATACATAGCCCTTTTTTTCATACATTTTTTGGTTGAGAAATTTTCTGTTTCCAATCTGCATTTCGAGGCAGCAGCTAAGGTAATTTTTGCTTTAAATGCACAGAAAAAGAATAGCTGGCTCGACAAATGTGATTGGAGGATATTGTGAGATTGGGGGTATCCAATTCTGTGGGCTATACATAGCCCTTTTTTTCATACATTTTTTGGTTGAAAAATTTTCTGTTTCCAATCTGCATTTCGAGGCAGCAGCTAAGCTAGTTTGTGCTCTGAATGCACAGAAACAGAATATCTAGCTCGATATATGTGATTGGAGGATATTGTGAGATTGGGGGTATCCAGTTCTGTGGGCTATACATAGCCCTTTTTTTCATACATTTTTTGGTTGAAAAATTTTCTGTTTCCAATCTGCATTTCGAGGCAGCAGCTAAGGTAATTTTTGCTTTAAATGCACAGAAAAAGAATAGCTGGCTCGACAAATGTGATTGGAGGATATTGTGAGATTGGGGGTATCCAATTCTGTGGGCTATACATAGCCCTTTTTTTCATACATTTTTTGGTTGAAAAATTTTCTGTTTCCAGTCTGCATTTCGAGGCAGCAGCTAAGCTAGTTTGTGCTCTGAATGCACAGAAACAGAATATCTAGCTCGATAAATGTGATTGGAGGATATTGTGAGATTGGGGTATCCAGTTCTGTGGGCTATACATAGCCCTTTTTTTCATACATTTTTTGGTTGAGAAATTTTCTGTTTCCAATCTGCATTTCGAGGCAGCAGCTAAGCTAGTTTGTGCTCTGAATGCACAGAAACAGAATATCTAGCTCGATATATGTGATTGGAGGATATTGTGAGATTGGGGGTATCCAGTTCTGTGGGCTATACATAGCCCTTTTTTTCATACATTTTTTGGTTGAAAAATTTTCTGTTTCCAATCTGCATTTCGAGGCAGCAGCTAAGGTAATTTTTGCTTTAAATGCACAGAAAAAGAATAGCTGGCTCGACAAATGTGATTGGAGGATATTGTGAGATTGGGGGTATCCAATTCTGTGGGCTATACATAGCCCTTTTTTTCATACATTTTTTGGTTGAAAAATTTTCTGTTTCCAATCTGCTTTTCGAGGCAGCAGCTAAGCTAATTTTTGCTTTAAATGCACAGAAAAAGAATAGCTGGCTCGATAAATGTGATTGGAGGATATTGTGAGATTGGGGGTATCCAATTCTGTGGGCTATACATAGCCCTTTTTTTCATAAATTTTTTGGTTGAAAAATTTTCTGTTTTGAATCTGCTTTTCGAAGCAGCAGCTAAGCTAGTTTGTGCTCTGAATGCACAGAAACAGAATATCTAGCTCGATATATATGATTGGAGGATATTGTGAGATTGGGGGTATCCAGTTCTGTGGGCTATACATAGCCCTTTTTTTCATACATTTTTTGGTTGAAAAATTTTCTGTTTCCAATCTGCATTTCGAGGCAGCAGCTGCTAATTTTTGCTTTAAATGCACAGAAAAAGAATAGCTGGCTCGATAAATGTGATTGGAGGATACTGTGAGATTGGGGTATCCAGTTCTGTGGGCTATACATAGCCCTTTTTTTCATACATTTTTTGGTTGAAAAATTTTCTGTTTCCAATCTGCATTTCGAGGCAGCAGCTAAGCTAGTTTGTGCTCTGAATGCACAGAAACAGAATATCTAGCTCGATATATGTGATTGGAGGATATTGTGAGATTGGGGTATCCAGTTCTGTGGGCTATACATAGCCCTTTTTTTCATACATTTTTTGGTTGAAAAATTTTCTGTTTCCAATCTGCATTTCGAGGCAGCAGCTAAGCTAGTTTGTGCTCTGAATGCACAGAAACAGAATATCTAGCTCGATATATGTGATTGGAGGATATTGTGAGATTGGGGGTATCCAGTTCTGTGGGCTATACATAGCCCTTTTTTTCATACATTTTTTGGTTGAAAAATTTTCTGTTTCCAATCTGCATTTCGAGGCAGCAGCTAAGGTAATTTTTGCTTTAAATGCACAGAAAAAGAATAGCTGGCTCGACAAATGTGATTGGAGGATATTGTGAGATTGGGGGTATCCAATTCTGTGGGCTATACATAGCCCTTTTTTTCATACATTTTTTGGTTGAAAAATTTTCTGTTTCCAATCTGCTTTTCGAGGCAGCAGCTAAGCTAATTTTTGCTTTAAATGCACAGAAAAAGAATAGCTGGCTCGATAAATGTGATTGGAGGATATTGTGAGATTGGGGGTATCCAATTCTGTGGGCTATACATAGCCCTTTTTTTCATACATTTTTTGGTTGAAAAATTTTCTGTTTTGAATCTGCTTTTCGAAGCAGCAGCTAAGCTAGTTTGTGCTCTGAATGCACAGAAACAGAATATCTAGCTCGATATATGTGATTGGAGGATATTGTGAGATTGGGGGTATCCAGTTCTGTGGGCTATACATAGCCCTTTTTTTCATACATTTTTTGGTTGAAAAATTTTCTGTTTCCAGTCTGCATTTCGAGGCAGCAGCTAAGCTAGTTTTTGCTTTAAATGCACAAAAAAAGAATAGCTGGCTCGACAAATGTGATTGGAGGATACTGTGAGATTGGGGTATCCAGTTCTGTGGGCTATACATAGCCCTTTTATTCATAAATTTTTTGGTTGAAAAATTTTCTGTTTTGAATCTGCTTTTCGAAGCAGCAGCTAAGCTAGTTTGTGCTCTGAATGCACAGAAACAGAATATCTAGCTCGATATATGTGATTGGAGGATATTGTGAGATTGGGGGTATCCAGTTCTGTGGGCTATACATAGCCCTTTTTTTCATACATTTTTTGGTTGAAAAATTTTCTGTTTCCAATCTGCATTTCGAGGCAGCAGCTGCTAATTTTTGCTTTAAATGCACAGAAAAAGAATAGCTGGCTCGATAAATGTGATTGGAGGATACTGTGAGATTGGGGTATCCAGTTCTGTGGGCTATACATAGCCCTTTTTTTCATACATTTTTTGGTTGAAAAATTTTCTGTTTCCAATCTGCATTTCGAGGCAGCAGCTAAGCTAGTTTGTGCTCTGAATGCACAGAAACAGAATATCTAGCTCGATATATGTGATTGGAGGATATTGTGAGATTGGGGGTATCCAGTTCTGTGGGCTATACATAGCCCTTTTTTTCATACATTTTTTGGTTGAAAAATTTTCTGTTTCCAATCTGCATTTCGAGGCAGCAGCTAAGGTAATTTTTGCTTTAAATGCACAGAAAAAGAATAGCTGGCTCGACAAATGTGATTGGAGGATATTGTGAGATTGGGGGTATCCAATTCTGTGGGCTATACATAGCCCTTTTTTTCATACATTTTTTGGTTGAAAAATTTTCTGTTTCCAATCTGCTTTTCGAGGCAGCAGCTAAGCTAATTTTTGCTTTAAATGCACAGAAAAAGAATAGCTGGCTCGATAAATGTGATTGGAGGATATTGTGAGATTGGGGGTATCCAATTCTGTGGGCTATACATAGCCCTTTTTTTCATACATTTTTTGGTTGAAAAATTTTCTGTTTCCAGTCTGCATTTCGAGGCAGCAGCTAAGCTAGTTTTTGCTTTAAATGCACAAAAAAAGAATAGCTGGCTCGACAAATGTGATTGGAGGATACTGTGAGATTGGGGTATCCAGTTCTGTGGGCTATACATAGCCCTTTTATTCATAAATTTTTTGGTTGAAAAATTTTCTGTTTTGAATCTGCTTTTCGAAGCAGCAGCTAAGCTAGTTTGTGCTCTGAATGCACAGAAACAGAATATCTAGCTCGATATATGTGATTGGAGGATATTGTGAGATTGGGGGTATCCAGTTCTGTGGGCTATACATAGCCCTTTTTTTCATACATTTTTTGGTTGAAAAATTTTCTGTTTCCAATCTGCATTTCGAGGCAGCAGCTGCTAATTTTTGCTTTAAATGCACAGAAAAAGAATAGCTGGCTCGATAAATGTGATTGGAGGATACTGTGAGATTGGGGTATCCAGTTCTGTGGGCTATACATAGCCCTTTTTTTCATAAATTTTTTGGTTGAAAAATTTTCTGTTTTGAATCTGCTTTTCGAAGCAGCAGCTAAGCTAGTTTGTGCTCTGAATGCACAGAAACAGAATATCTAGCTCGATATATGTGATTGGAGGATATTGTGAGATTGGGGGTATCCAGTTCTGTGGGCTATACATAGCCCTTTTTTTCATACATTTTTTGGTTGAAAAATTTTCTGTTTCCAGTCTGCATTTCGAGGCAGCAGCTAAGCTAGTTTTTGCTTTAAATGCACAAAAAAAGAATAGCTGGCTGGACAAATGTGATTGGAGGATACTGTGAGATTGGGGTATCCAGTTCTGTGGGCTATACATAGCCCTTTTTTTCATAAATTTTTTGGTTGAAAAATTTTCTGTTTTGAATCTGCTTTTCGAAGCAGCAGCTAAGCTAGTTTGTGCTCTGAATGCACAGAAACAGAATATCTAGCTCGATATATGTGATTGGAGGATATTGTGAGATTGGGGGTATCCAGTTCTGTGGGCTATACATAGCCCTTTTTTTCATAAATTTTTTGGTTGAAAAATTTTCTGTTTTGAATCTGCTTTTCGAAGCAGCAGCTAAGCTAGTTTGTGCTCTGAATGCACAGAAACAGAATATCTAGCTCGATATATGTGATTGGAGGATATTGTGAGATTGGGGGTATCCAGTTCTGTGGGCTATACATAGCCCTTTTTTTCATACATTTTTTGGTTGAAAAATTTTCTGTTTCCAGTCTGCATTTCGAGGCAGCAGCGAAGCTAGTTTTTGCTTTAAATGCACAGAAAAAGAATAGCTGGCTCGACAAATGTGATTGGAGGATATTGTGAGATTGGGGGTATCCAGTTCTGTGGGCTATACATAGCCCTTTTTTTCATACATTTTTTGGTTGAAAAATTTTCTGTTTCCAATCTGCATTTCGAGGCAGCAGCTAAGCTGGTTTTTGCTTTAAATGCACAAAAAAAGAATAGCTGGCTCGACAAATGTGATTGGAGGATATTGTGAGATTGGGGGTATCCAATTCTGTGGGCTATACATAGCCCTTTTTTTCATACATTTTTTGGTTGAAAAATTTTCTGTTTCCAATCTGCATTTCGAGGCAGCAGCTAAGCTGGTTTTTGCTTTAAATGCACAAAAAAAGAATAGCTGGCTCGATAAATGTGATTGGAGGATACTGTGAGATTGGGGTATCCAGTTCTGTGGGCTATACATAGCCCTTTTTTTCATACATTTTTTGGTTGAAAAATTTTCTGTTTCCAATCTGCATTTCGAGGCAGCAGCTAAGCTGATTTTTGCTTTAAATGCACAAAAAAAGAATAGCTGGCTCGACAAATGTGATTGGAGCATATTGTGAGATTGGGGTATCCAGTTTTGTGGGCTATACATAGCCCTTTTTTTCATACATTTTTTGGTTGAAAAATTTTCTGTTTCCAATCTGCATTTCGAGGCAGCAGCTAAGCTGGTTTTTGCTTTAAATGCACAAAAAAAGAATAGCTGGCTCGATAAATGTGATTGGAGGATACTGTGAGATTGGGGTATCCAGTTCTGTGGGCTATACATAGCCCTTTTTTTCATACATTTTTTGGTTGAAAAATTTTCTGTTTCCAATCTGCATTTCGAGGCAGCAGCTGCTAATTTTTGCTTTAAATGCACAGAAAAAGAATAGCTGGCTCGATAAATGTGATTGGAGGATACTGTGAGATTGGGGTATCCAGTTCTGTGGGCTATACATAGCCCTTTTTTTCATAAATTTTTTGGTTGAAAAATTTTCTGTTTTGAATCTGCTTTTCGAAGCAGCAGCTAAGCTAGTTTGTGCTCTGAATGCACAGAAACAGAATATCTAGCTCGATATATGTGATTGGAGGATATTGTGAGATTGGGGGTATCCAGTTCTGTGGGCTATACATAGCCCTTTTTTTCATACATTTTTTGGTTGAAAAATTTTCTGTTTCCAGTCTGCATTTCGAGGCAGCAGCTAAGCTAGTTTTTGCTTTAAATGCACAAAAAAAGAATAGCTGGCTCGACAAATGTGATTGGAGGATACTGTGAGATTGGGGTATCCAGTTCTGTGGGCTATACATAGCCCTTTTTTTCATAAATTTTTTGGTTGAAAAATTTTCTGTTTTGAATCTGCTTTTCGAAGCAGCAGCTAAGCTAGTTTGTGCTCTGAATGCACAGAAACAGAATATCTAGCTCGATATATGTGATTGGAGGATATTGTGAGATTGGGGGTATCCAGTTCTGTGGGCTATACATAGCCCTTTTTTTCATACATTTTTTGGTTGAAAAATTTTCTGTTTCAAATCTGCATTTCGAGGCAGCAGCTAAGCTGGTTTTTGCTTTAAATGCACAAAAAAAGAATAGCTGGCTCGACAAATGTGATTGGAGGATATTGTGAGATTGGGGGTATCCAATTCTGTGGGCTATACATAGCCCTTTTTTTCATACATTTTTTGGTTGAAAAATTTTCTGTTTCCAATCTGCATTTCGAGGCAGCAGCTAAGCTGGTTTTTGCTTTAAATGCACAAAAAAAGAATAGCTGGCTCGATAAATGTGATTGGAGGATACTGTGAGATTGGGGTATCCAGTTCTGTGGGCTATACATAGCCCTTTTTTTCATACATTTTTTGGTTGAAAAATTTTCTGTTTCCAATCTGCATTTCGAGGCAGCAGCTAAGCTGATTTTTGCTTTAAATGCACAAAAAAAGAATAGCTGGCTCGACAAATGTGATTGGAGCATATTGTGAGATTGGGGTATCCAGTTTTGTGGGCTATACATAGCCCTTTTTTTCATACATTTTTTGGTTGAAAAATTTTCTGTTTCCAATCTGCATTTCGAGGCAGCAGCTAAGCTGGTTTTTGCTTTAAATGCACAAAAAAAGAATAGCTGGCTCGATAAATGTGATTGGAGGATACTGTGAGATTGGGGTATCCAGTTCTGTGGGCTATACATAGCCCTTTTTTTCATACATTTTTTGGTTGAAAAATTTTCTGTTTCCAATCTGCATTTCGAGGCAGCAGCTGCTAATTTTTGCTTTAAATGCACAGAAAAAGAATAGCTGGCTCGATAAATGTGATTGGAGGATACTGTGAGATTGGGGTATCCAGTTCTGTGGGCTATACATAGCCCTTTTTTTCATAAATTTTTTGGTTGAAAAATTTTCTGTTTTGAATCTGCTTTTCGAAGCAGCAGCTAAGCTAGTTTGTGCTCTGAATGCACAGAAACAGAATATCTAGCTCGATATATGTGATTGGAGGATATTGTGAGATTGGGGGTATCCAGTTCTGTGGGCTATACATAGCCCTTTTTTTCATACATTTTTTGGTTGAAAAATTTTCTGTTTCCAGTCTGCATTTCGAGGCAGCAGCTAAGCTAGTTTTTGCTTTAAATGCACAAAAAAAGAATAGCTGGCTCGACAAATGTGATTGGAGGATACTGTGAGATTGGGGTATCCAGTTCTGTGGGCTATACATAGCCCTTTTTTTCATACATTTTTTGGTTGAAAAATTTTCTGTTTTGAATCTGCTTTTCGAAGCAGCAGCTAAGCTAGTTTGTGCTCTGAATGCACAGAAACAGAATATCTAGCTCGATATATGTGATTGGAGGATATTGTGAGATTGGGGGTATCCAGTTCTGTGGGCTATACATAGCCCTTTTTTTCATACATTTTTTGGTTGAAAAATTTTCTGTTTCCAGTCTGCATTTCGAGGCAGCAGCGAAGCTAGTTTTTGCTTTAAATGCACAGAAAAAGAATAGCTGGCTCGACAAATGTGATTGGAGGATATTGTGAGATTGGGGGTATCCAGTTCTGTGGGCTATACATAGCCCTTTTTTTCATACATTTTTTGGTTGAAAAATTTTCTGTTTCAAATCTGCATTTCGAGGCAGCAGCTAAGCTGGTTTTTGCTTTAAATGCACAAAAAAAGAATAGCTGGCTCGACAAATGTGATTGGAGGATATTGTGAGATTGGGGGTATCCAAATCTGTGGGCTATACATAGCCCTTTTTTTCATACATTTTTTGGTTGAAAAATTTTCTGTTTCCAATCTGCATTTCGAGGCAGCAGCTAAGCTGGTTTTTGCTTTAAATGCACAAAAAAAGAATAGCTGGCTCGATAAATGTGATTGGAGGATACTGTGAGATTGGGGTATCCAGTTCTGTGGGCTATACATAGCCCTTTTTTTCATACATTTTTTGGTTGAAAAATTTTCTGTTTCCAATCTGCATTTCGAGGCAGCAGCTAAGCTGATTTTTGCTTTAAATGCACAAAAAAAGAATAGCTGGCTCGACAAATGTGATTGGAGCATATTGTGAGATTGGGGTATCCAGTTTTGTGGGCTATACATAGCCCTTTTTTTCATACATTTTTTGGTTGAAAAATTTTCTGTTTCCAATCTGCATTTCGAGGCAGCAGCTAAGCTGGTTTTTGCTTTAAATGCACAAAAAAAGAATAGCTGGCTCGATAAATGTGATTGGAGGATACTGTGAGATTGGGGTATCCAGTTCTGTGGGCTATACATAGCCCTTTTTTTCATACATTTTTTGGTTGAAAAATTTTCTGTTTCCAATCTGCATTTCGAGGCAGCAGCTGCTAATTTTTGCTTTAAATGCACAGAAAAAGAATAGCTGGCTCGATAAATGTGATTGGAGGATACTGTGAGATTGGGGTATCCAGTTCTGTGGGCTATACATAGCCCTTTTTTTCATAAATTTTTTGGTTGAAAAATTTTCTGTTTTGAATCTGCTTTTCGAAGCAGCAGCTAAGCTAGTTTGTGCTCTGAATGCACAGAAACAGAATATCTAGCTCGATATATGTGATTGGAGGATATTGTGAGATTGGGGGTATCCAGTTCTGTGGGCTATACATAGCCCTTTTTTTCATACATTTTTTGGTTGAAAAATTTTCTGTTTCCAGTCTGCATTTCGAGGCAGCAGCTAAGCTAGTTTTTGCTTTAAATGCACAAAAAAAGAATAGCTGGCTCGACAAATGTGATTGGAGGATACTGTGAGATTGGGGTATCCAGTTCTGTGGGCTATACATAGCCCTTTTTTTCATAAATTTTTTGGTTGAAAAATTTTCTGTTTTGAATCTGCTTTTCGAAGCAGCAGCTAAGCTAGTTTGTGCTCTGAATGCACAGAAACAGAATATCTAGCTCGATATATGTGATTGGAGGATATTGTGAGATTGGGGGTATCCAGTTCTGTGGGCTATACATAGCCCTTTTTTTCATACATTTTTTGGTTGAAAAATTTTCTGTTTCCAGTCTGCATTTCGAGGCAGCAGCGAAGCTAGTTTTTGCTTTAAATGCACAGAAAAAGAATAGCTGGCTCGACAAATGTGATTGGAGGATATTGTGAGATTGGGGGTATCCAGTTCTGTGGGCTATACATAGCCCTTTTTTTCATACATTTTTTGGTTGAAAAATTTTCTGTTTCAAATCTGCATTTCGAGGCAGCAGCTAAGCTGGTTTTTGCTTTAAATGCACAAAAAAAGAATAGCTGGCTCGACAAATGTGATTGGAGGATATTGTGAGATTGGGGGTATCCAATTCTGTGGGCTATACATAGCCCTTTTTTTCATACATTTTTTGGTTGAAAAATTTTCTGTTTCCAATCTGCATTTCGAGGCAGCAGCTAAGCTGGTTTTTGCTTTAAATGCACAAAAAAAGAATAGCTGGCTCGATAAATGTGATTGGAGGATACTGTGAGATTGGGGTATCCAGTTCTGTGGGCTATACATAGCCCTTTTTTTCATACATTTTTTGGTTGAAAAATTTTCTGTTTCCAATCTGCATTTCGAGGCAGCAGCTAAGCTGATTTTTGCTTTAAATGCACAAAAAAAGAATAGCTGGCTCGACAAATGTGATTGGAGCATATTGTGAGATTGGGGTATCCAGTTTTGTGGGCTATACATAGCCCTTTTTTTCATACATTTTTTGGTTGAAAAATTTTCTGTTTCCAATCTGCATTTCGAGGCAGCAGCTAAGCTGGTTTTTGCTTTAAATGCACAAAAAAAGAATAGCTGGCTCGATAAATGTGATTGGAGGATACTGTGAGATTGGGGTATCCAGTTCTGTGGGCTATACTAGCCCTTTTTTTCATACATTTTTTGGTTGAAAAATTTTCTGTTTCCAATCTGCACTTCGAGGCAGCAGCTAAGCTGATTTTTGCTTTAAATGCACAAAAAAAGAATAGCTGGCTCGACAAATGTGATTGGAGCATATTGTGAGATTGGGGTATCCAGTTTTGTGGGCTATACATAGCCCTTTTTTTCATACATTTTTTGGTTGAAAAATTTTCTGTTTCCAATCTGCATTTCGAGGCAGCAGCTAAGCTGGTTTTTGCTTTAAATGCACAAAAAAAGAATAGCTGGCTCGACAAATGTGATTGGAGGATATTGTGAGATTGGGGTATCCAGTTCTGTGGGCTATACATAGCCCTTTTTTTCATACATTTTTTGGTTGAAAAATTTTCTGTTTCCAATCTGCTTTTCGAAGCAGCAGCTAAGCTAGTTTTTGCTTTAAATGCACAAAAAAAGAATAGCTGGCTCGACAAATGTGATTGGAGGATACTGTAAGATTGGGGTATCCAGTTCTGTGGGCTATACATAGCACTTTTTTCATACATTTTTTGGTTGAAAAATTTCTGTTTCCAATCTGCATTTCGAGGCAGCAGCTAAGCTAGTTTGCTAGAAACAGAATATCTAGCTCGATATATGTGATTGGAGGATATTGTGAGATTGGGGGTATCCAGTTCTGTGGGCTATACATAGCCCTTTTTTTCATACATTTTTTGGTTGAAAAATTTTCTGTTTCCAATCTGCATTTCGAGGCAGCAGCTAAGGTAATTTTTGCTTTAAATGCACAAAAAAAGAATAGCTGGCTCGACAAATGTGATTGGAGGATACTGTAAGATTGGGGTATCCAGTTCTGTGGGCTATACATAGCCCTTTTTTTCATACATTTTTTGGTTGAAAAATTTTCTGTTTCCAGTCTGCATTTCGAGGCAGCAGCTAAGCTAGTATTTGCTTTAAATGCACAGAAAAAGAATAGCTGGCTCGATGAATGTGATTGGAGAATACTGTGAGATTGGGGTATCCAGTTCTGTGGGCTATATATAGCCCTTTTTTTCATAAATTTTTTGGTTGAAAAATTTTCTGTTTCCAATCTGCATTTCGAGGCAGCAGCTAAGCTGGTTTTTGCTTTAAATGCACGAAAAAAGAATAGCTGGCTCGACAAATGTGATTGGAGGATATTGTGAGATTGGGGGTATCCAATTCTGTGGGCTATACATAGCCCTTTTTTTCATACATTTTTTGGTTGAAAAATTTTCTGTTTCCAATCTGCATTTCGAGGCAGCAGCTAAGCTAGTTTGTGCTCTGAATGCACAGAAACAGAATATCTAGCTCGATATATGTGATTGGAGGATATTGTGAGATTGGGGGTATCCAGTTCTGTGGGCTATACATAGCCCTTTTTTTCATAAATTTTTTGGTTGAAAAATTTTCTGTTTCCAATCTGCATTTCGAGGCAGCAGCTAAGCTGGTTTTTGCTTTAAATGCACAAAAAAAGAATAGCTGGCTCGACAAATGTGATTGGAGGATACTGTGAGATTGGGGTATCCAGTTCTGTGGGCTATACATAGCCCTTTTTTTCATACATTTTTTGGTTGAAAAATTTTCTGTTTCCAATCTGCATTTCGAGGCAGCAGCTAAGCTAATTTTTGCTTTAAATGCACAGAAAAAGAATAGCTGGCTCGATAAATGTGATTGGAGGATACTGTGAGATTGGGGTATCCAGTTCTGTGGGCTATACATAGCCCTTTTTTTCATACATTTTTTGGTTGAAAAATTTTCTGTTTCCAATCTGCATTTCGAGGCAGCAGCTAAGCTGGTTTTTGCTTTAAATGCACAAAAAAAGAATAGCTGGCTCGACAAATGTGATTGGAGGATATTGTGAGATTGGGGTATCCCGTTCTGTGGGCTATACATAGCCCTTTTTTTCATACATTTTTTGGTTGAAAAATTTTCTGTTTCCAATCTGCATTTCGAGGCAGCAGCTAAGCTGGTTTTTGCTTTAAATGTACAAAAAAAGAATAGCTGGCTCGACAAATGTGATTGGAGCATATTGTGAGATTGGGGTATCCAGTTTTGTGGGCTATACATAGCCCTTTTTTCATACATTTTTTGGTTGAAAAATTTTCTGTTTCCAATCTGCATTTCGAGGCAGCAGCTAAGCTGGTTTTTGCTTTAAATGCACAAAAAAAGAATAGCTGGCTCGACAAATGTGATTGGAGGATATTGTGAGATTGGGGTATCCAGTTCTGTGGGCTATACATAGCCGTTTTTTTCATACATTTTTTGGTTGAAAAATTTTCTGTTTCCAATCTGCTTTTCGAAGCAGCAGCTAAGCTAGTTTTTGCTTTAAATGCACAAAAAAAGAATAGCTGGCTCGACAAATGTGATTGGAGGATACTGTAAGATTGGGGTATCCAGTTCTGTAAGCTATACATAGCCCTTTTTTTCATACATTTTTTGGTTGAAAAATTTTTTGTTTCCAATCTGCATTTCGAGGCAGCAGCTAAGCTAATTTTTGCTTTAAATGCACAGAAAAAGAATAGCTGGCTCGATAAATGTGATTGGAGGATACTGTAAGATTGGGGTATCCAGTTCTGTGGGCTATACATAGCCCTTTTTTTCATACATTTTTTGGTTGAAAAATTTTCTGTTTCCAATCTGCATTTCGAGGCAGCAGCTAAGCTAATTTTTGCTTTAAATGCACAGAAAAAGAATAGCTGGCTCGATAAATGTGATTGGAGGATACTGTAAGATTGGGGTATCCAGTTCTGTGGGCTATACATAGCCCTTTTTTTCATACATTTTTTGGTTGAAAAATTTTCTGTTTCCAATCTGCATTTCGAGGCAGCAGCTAAGCTAATTTTTGCTTTAAATGCACAGAAAAAGAATAGCTGGCTCGATAAATGTGATTGGAGGATATTGTGAGATTGGGGGTATCCAGTTTTGTGGGCTATACATAGCCCTTTTTTCATACATTTTTTGGTTGAAAAATTTTCTGTTTCCAATCTGCATTTCGAGGCAGCAGCTAAGCTGGTTTTTGCTTTAAATGCACAAAAAAAGAATAGCTGGCTCGACAAATGTGATTGGAGGATATTGTGAGATTGGGGTATCCAGTTCTGTGGGCTATACATAGCCCTTTTTTTCATACATTTTTTGGTTGAAAAATTTTTTGTTTCCAATCTGCATTTCGAGGCAGCAGCTAAGCTAGTTTTTGCTTTAAATGCACAAAAAAAGAATAGCTGGCTCGACAAATGTGATTGGAGGATACTGTAAGATTGGGGTATCCAGTTCTGTGGGCTATACATAGCCCTTTTTTTCATACATTTTTTGGTTGAAAAATTTTTTGTTTCCAATCTGCATTTCGAGGCAGCAGCTAAGCTAATTTTTGCTTTAAATGCACAGAAAAAGAATAGCTGGCTCGATAAATGTGATTGGAGGATACTGTAAGATTGGGGTATCCAGTTCTGTGGGCTATACATAGCCCTTTTTTTCATACATTTTTTGGTTGAAAAATTTTCTGTTTCCAATCTGCATTTCGAGGCAGCAGCTAAGCTAGTTTGCGCTCTGAATGCACAGAAACAGAATATCTAGCTCGATATATGTGATTGGAGGATATTGTGAGATTGGGGGTATCCAGTTTTGTGGGCTATACATAGCCCTTTTTTCATACATTTTTTGGTTGAAAAATTTTCTGTTTCCAATCTGCATTTCGAGGCAGCAGCTAAGCTGGTTTTTGCTTTAAATGCACAAAAAAAGAATAGCTGGCTCGACAAATGTGATTGGAGGATATTGTGAGATTGGGGTATCCAGTTCTGTGGGCTATACATAGCCCTTTTTTTCATACATTTTTTGGTTGAAAAATTTTTTGTTTCCAATCTGCATTTCGAGGCAGCAGCTAAGCTAGTTTTTGCTTTAAATGCTCAAAAAAAGAATAGCTGGCTCGACAAATGTGATTGGAGGATACTGTAAGATTGGGGTATCCAGTTCTGTGGGCTATACATAGCCCTTTTTTTCATACATTTTTTGGTTGAAAAATTTTTTGTTTCCAATCTGCATTTCGAGGCAGCAGCTAAGCTAATTTTTGCTTTAAATGCACAGAAAAAGAATAGCTGGCTCGATAAATGTGATTGGAGGATACTGTGAGATTGGGGTATCCAGTTCTGTGGGCTATACATAGCCCTTTTTTTCATACATTTTTTGGTTGAAAAATTTTCTGTTTCCAATCTGCATTTCGAGGCAGCAGCTAAGCTGGTTTTTGCTTTAAATGCACAAAAAAAGAATAGCTGGCTCGACAAATGTGATTGGAGGATATTGTGAGATTGGGGGTATCCAGTTTTGTGGGCTATACATAGCCCTTTTTTTCATACATTTTTTGGTTGAAAAATTTTCTGTTTCCAATCTGCATTTCGAGGCAGCAGCTAAGCTAGTTTGCGCTCTGAATGCACAGAAACAGAATATCTAGCTCGATATATGTGATTGGAGGATATTGTGAGATTGGGGGTATCCAGTTCTGTGGGCTATACATAGCCCTTTTTTTCATACATTTTTTGGTTGAAAAATTTTCTGTTTCCAATCTGCATTTCGAGGCAGCAGCTAAGCTAATTTTTGCTTTAAATGCACAGAAAAAGAATAGCTGGCTCGATAAATGTGATTGGAGGATACTGTGAGATTGGGGTATCCAGTTCTGTGGGCTATACATAGCCCTTTTTTTCATACATTTTTTGGTTGAAAAATTTTCTGTTTCCAATCTGCATTTCGAGGCAGCAGCTAAGCTAATTTTTGCTTTAAATGCACAGAAAAAGAATAGCTGGCTCGATGAATGTGATTGGAGAATACTGTGAGATTGGGGTATCCAGTTCTGTGGGCTATATATAGCCCTTTTTTTCATACATTTTTTGGTTGAAAAATTTTCTGTTTCCAATCTGCATTTCGAGGCAGCAGCTAAGCTAATTTTTGCTTTAAATGCACAGAAAAAGAATAGCTGGCTCGATGAATGTGATTGGAGAATACTGTGAGATTGGGGTATCCAGTTCTGTGGGCTATATATAGCCCTTTTTTTCATACATTTTTTGGTTGAAAAATTTTCTGTTTCCAATCTGCATTTCGAGGCAGCAGCTAAGCTGGTTTTTGCTTTAAATGCACGAAAAAAGAATAGCTGGCTCGACAAATGTGATTGGAGGATATTGTGAGATTGGGGGTATCCAATTCTGTGGGCTATACATAGCCCTTTTTTTCATACATTTTTTGGTTGAAAAATTTTCTGTTTCCAATCTGCATTTCGAGGCAGCAGCTAAGCTAGTTTGTGCTCTGAATGCACAGAAACAGAATATCTAGCTCGATATATGTGATTGGAGGATATTGTGAGATTGGGGGTATCCAGTTCTGTGGGCTATACATAGCCCTTTTTTTCATAAATTTTTTGGTTGAAAAATTTTCTGTTTCCAGTCTGCATTTCGAGGCAGCAGCTAAGCTAGTTTTTGCTTTAAATGCACAGAAAAAGAATTGCTTTCTCGATAAATGTGATTGGAGGATATTGTGAGATTGGGGGTATCCAGTTCTGTGGGCTGTACATAGCCCTTTTTTTCATACATTTTTTGCTTGAAAAATTTTCTGTTTCCAATCTGCTTTTCGAGGCAGCAGCTAAGCTAATTTTTGCTTTAAATGCACAGAAAAAGAATAGCTGGCTCGATAAATGTGATTGGAGGATACTGTAAGATTGGGGTATCCAGTTCTGTGGGCTGTACATAGCCCTTTTTTTCATACATTTTTTGGTTGAAAAATTTTCTATTTCCAGTCTGCATTTCGAGGCAGCAGCTAAGCTAGTTTTTGCTTTAAATGCACAAAAAAAGAATAGCTGGCTCGATAAATGTGATTGGAGGATATTGTGAGATTGGGGGTATCCAGTTCTGTGGGCTATACACAGCCCTTTTTTTCAAACATTTTTTGGTCGAAAAATTTTCTGTTTCCAATCTGCATTTCGAGGCAGCAGCTAAGCTAATTTTTGCTTTAAATGCACAGAAAAAGAATAGCTGGCTCGATAAATGTGATTGGAGGATATCGTGAGATTGGGGGTATCCAGTTCTGTGGGCTATACATAGCCCTTTTATTCGTACATTTTTTGGTTGAAAAATTTTCTGTTTCCAATCTGCATTTCGAGGCAGCAGCTAAGCTAGTTTGCGCTCTGAATGCACAGAAACAGAATATCTAGCTCGATATATGTGATTGGAGGATATTGTGAGATTGGGGGTATCCAGTTCTGTGGGCTATACATAGCCCTTTTTTTCATAAATTTTTTGGTTGAAAAATTTTCTGTTTTGAATCTGCTTTTCGAAGCAGCAGCTAAGCTAGTTTGTGCTCTGAATGCACAGAAACAGAATATCTAGCTCGATATATGTGATTGGAGGATATTGTGAGATTAGGGGTATCCAGTTCTGTGGGCTATACATAGCCCTTTTTTTCATACATTTTTTCCTTTTTTCATACATAGTCCTTTTTTTCATACATTTTTTGGTTGAAAAATTTTCTGTTTCCAATCTGCTTTTCGAGGCAGCAGCTAAGCTAGTTTTTGCTTTAAATGCACAAAAAAAGAATAGCTGGCTCGACAAATGTGATTGGAGGATACTGTGAGATTGGGGTATCCAGTTCTGTGGGCTATACATAGCCCTTTTTTTCATACATTTTTTCCTTTTTTCATACATAGTCCTTTTTTTCATACATTTTTTGGTTGAAAAATTTTCCGTTTCCAGTCTGCATTTCGAGGCAGCAGCTAAGTTAATTTTTGCTTTAAATGCACAGAAAAAGAATAGCTGGCTCGATAAATGTGATTGGAGGATATTGTGAGATTGGGGTATCCAGTTCTGTGGGCTATACATAGCCCTTTTTTTCATACATTTTTTGGTTGAAAAATTTTCTGTTTCCAATCTGCATTTCGAGGCAGCAGCTAAGCTAGTTTGTGCTCTGAATGCACAGAAACAGAATATCTAGCTCGATATATGTGATTGGAGGATATTGTGAGATTGGGGGTATCCAGTTCTGTGGGCTATACATAGCCCGTTTTTTCATACATTTTTTGGTTGAAAAATTTTCTGTTTCCAATCTGCATTTCGAGGCAGCAGCTAAGCTAATTTTTGCTTTAAATGCACAGAAAAAGAATAGCTGGCTCGACAAATGTGATTGTAGGATACTGTGAGATTGGGGTATCCAGTTCTGTGGGCTATACATAGCCCTTTTTTTCATACATTTTTTGGTTGAAAAATTTTCTGTTTCCAATCTGCATTTCGAGGCAGCAGCTAAGCTAGTTTGTGCTCTGAATGCACAGAAACAGAATATCTAGCTCGATATATGTGATTGGAGGATATTGTGAGATTGGGGGTATCCAGTTCTGTGGGCTATACATAGCCCGTTTTTTCATACATTTTTTGGTTGAAAAATTTTCTGTTTCCAATCTGCATTTCGAGGCAGCAGCTAAGCTAATTTTTGCTTTAAATGCACAGAAAAAGAATAGCTGGCTCGACAAATGTGATTGTAGGATACTGTGAGATTGGGGTATCCAGTTCTGTGGGCTATACATAGCCCTTTTTTTCATACATTTTTTGGTTGAAAAATTTTCTGTTTCCAATCTGCATTTCGAGGCAGCAGCTAAGCTAGTTTGTGCTCTGAATGCACAGAAACAGAATATCTAGCTCGATATATGTGATTGGAGGATATTGTGAGATTGGGGGTATCCAGTTCTGTGGGCTATACATAGCCCGTTTTTTCATACATTTTTTGGTTGAAAAATTTTCTGTTTCCAATCTGCATTTCGAGGCAGCAGCTAAGCTAATTTTTGCTTTAAATGCACAGAAAAAGAATAGCTGGCTCGACAAATGTGATTGGAGGATACTGTAAGATTGGGGTATCCAATTCTGTGGGCTATACATAGCCCTTTTTTTCATACATTTTTTGGTTGAAAAATTTTCTGTTTCCAATCTGCTTTTCGAGGCAGCAGCTAAGCTAATTTTTGCTTTAAATGCACAGAAAAAGAATAGCTGGCTCGATAAATGTGATTGGAGGATACTGTAAGATTGGGGTATCCAGTTCTGTGGGCTATACATAGCCCTTTTTTTCATACATTTTTTGGTTGAAAAATTTTCTGTTTCCAATCTGCATTTCGAGGCAGCAGCTAAGCTAATTTTTGCTTTAAATGCACAGAAAAAGAATAGCTGGCTCGACAAATGTGATTGGAGGATACTGTAAGATTGGGGTATCCAGTTCTGTGGGCTGTACATAGCCCTTTTTTTCATACATTTTTTGGTTGAAAAATTTTCTGTTTCCAATCTGCTTTTCGAGGCAGCGGCTAAGCTAATTTTTGCTTTAAATGCACAGAAAAAGAATAGCTGGCTCGATAAATGTGATTGGAGGATATCGTGAGATTGGGGGTATCCAGTTCTGTGGGCTATACATAGCCCTTTTATTCGTACATTTTTTGGTTGAAAAATTTTCTGTTTCCAATCTGCATTTCGAGGCAGCAGCTAAGCTAGTTTGCGCTCTGAATGCACAGAAACAGAATATCTAGCTCGATATATGTGATTGGAGGATATTGTGAGATTGGGGGTATCCAGTTCTGTGGGCTATACATAGCCCTTTTTTTCATAAATTTTTTGGTTGAAAAATTTTCTGTTTTGAATCTGCTTTTCGAAGCAGCAGCTAAGCTAGTTTGTGCTCTGAATGCACAGAAACAGAATATCTAGCTCGATATATGTGATTGGAGGATATTGTGAGATTGGGGGTATCCAGTTCTGTGGGCTATACATAGCCCTTTTTTTCATACATTTTTTCCTTTTTTCATACATAGTCCTTTTTTTCATACATTTTTTGGTTGAAAAATTTTCTGTTTCCAATCTGCATTTCGAGGCAGCAGCTAAGCTAGTTTGTGCTCTGAATGCACAGAAACAGAATATCTAGCTCGATATATGTGATTGGAGGATATTGTGAGATTGGGGGTATCCAGTTCTGTGGGCTATACATAGCCCTTTTTTTCATACATTTTTTGGTTGAAAAATTTTCTGTTTCCAATCTGCATTTCGAGGCAGCAGCTAAGCTAGTTTGTGCTCTGAATGCACAGAAACAGAATATCTAGCTCGATATATGTGATTGGAGGATATTGTGAGATTGGGGGTATCCAGTTCTGTGGGCTATACATAGCCCGTTTTTTCATACATTTTTTGGTTGAAAAATTTTCTGTTTCCAATCTGCATTTCGAGGCAGCAGCTAAGCTAATTTTTGCTTTAAATGCACAGAAAAAGAATAGCTGGCTCGACAAATGTGATTGTAGGATACTGTGAGATTGGGGTATCCAGTTCTGTGGGCTATACATAGCCCTTTTTTTCATACATTTTTTGGTTGAAAAATTTTCTGTTTCCAATCTGCATTTCGAGGCAGCAGCTAAGCTAGTTTGTGCTCTGAATGCACAGAAACAGAATATCCAGCTCGATATATGTGATTGGAGGATATTGTGAGATTGGGGGTATCCAGTTCTGTGGGCTATACATAGCCCTTTTTTTCATACATTTTTTGGTTGAAAAATTTTCTGTTTCCAATCTGCATTTCGAGGCAGCAGCTAAGCTAATTTTTGCTTTAAATGCACAGAAAAAGAATAACTGGCTCGACAAATGTGATTGGAGGATACTGTAAGATTGGGGTATCCAATTCTGTGGGCTATACATAGCCCTTTTTTTCATACATTTTTTGGTTGAAAAATTTTCTGTTTCCAATCTGCTTTTCGAGGCAGCAGCTAAGCTAATTTTTGCTTTAAATGCACAGAAAAAGAATAGCTGGCTCGATAAATGTGATTGGAGGATACTGTAAGATTGGGGTATCCAGTTCTGTGGGCTATACATAGCCCTTTTTTTCATACATTTTTTGGTTGAAAAATTTTCTGTTTCCAATCTGCTTTTCGAGGCAGCAGCTAAGCTAATTTTTGCTTTAAATGCACAGAAAAAGAATAGCTGGCTCGATAAATGTGATTGGAGGATACTGTAAGATTGGGGTATCCAGTTCTGTGGGCTATACATAGCCCTTTTTTTCATACATTTTTTGGTTGAAAAATTTTCTGTTTCCAATCTGCATTTCGAGGCAGCAGCTAAGCTAATTTTTGCTTTAAATGCACAGAAAAAGAATAGCTGGCTCGACAAATGTGATTGGAGGATACTGTAAGATTGGGGTATCCAGTTCTGTGGGCTGTACATAGCCCTTTTGTTCATACATTTTTTGGTTGAAAAATTTTCTGTTTCCAATCTGCTTTTCGAGGCAGCGGCTAAGCTAATTTTTGCTTTAAATGCACAGAAAAAGAATAGCTGGCTCGATAAATGTGATTGGAGGATACTGTGAGATTGGGGTATCCAGTTCTGTGGGCTATACATAGCCCTTTTTTTCATACATTTTTTGGTTGAAAAATTTCTGTTTCCAATCTGCATTTCGAGGCAGCAGCTAAAGTAATTTTTGCTTTAAATGCACAGAAAAAGAATAGCTGGCTCGATAAATGTGATTGGAGGATATTGTGAGATTGGGGTATCCAGTTCTGTGGGCTATACATAGCCCTTTTTTTCATACATTTTTTGGTTGAAAAATTTTCTGTTTCCAGTCTGCATTTCGAGGCAGCAGCTAAGCTAGTTTTTGCTTTAAATGCACAAAAAAAGAATAGCTGGCTCGACAAATGTGATTGGAGGATACTGTGAGATTGGGGTATCCAGTTCTGTGGGCTATACATAGCCCTTTTTTTCATACATTTTTTGGTTGAAAAATTTTCTGTTTCCAATCTGCATTTCGAGGCAGCAGCTAAGCTAGTTTTTGCTTTAAATGCACAAAAAAAGAATAGCTGGCTCGACAAATGTGATTGGAGTATACTGTGAGATTGGGGTATCCAGTTCTGTGGGCTATACATAGCCCTTTTTTTCATACATTTTTTGGTTGAAAAATTTTCTGTTTCCAATCTGCATTTCGACGCAGCAGCTAAGCTAATTTTTGCTTTAAATGCACAGAAAAAGAATAGCTGGCTCGATAAATGTGATTGGAGGATATTGTGAGATTGGGGGTATCCAATTCTGTGGGCTATACATAGCCCTTTTTTTCATACATTTTTTGGTTGAAAAATTTTCTGTTTCCAATCTGCATTTCGAGGCAGCAGCTAAGCTAATTTTTGCTTTAAATGCACAGAAAAAGAATAGCTGGCTCGATAAATGTGATTGGAGGATACTGTAAGATTGGGGTATCCAGTTCTGTGGGCTATACATAGCCCTTTTTTTCATAAATTTTTTGGTTGAAAAATTTTCTGTTTCCAATCTGCTTTTCGAGGCAGCAGCTAAGCTAATTTTTGCTTTAAATGCACAGAAACAGAGTATCTAGCTCGATATGTGTGATTGGAGGATATTGTGAGATTGGGGTATCCAGTTCTGTGGGCTATACATAGCCCATTTTTTCCTACATTTTTTGTTTGAAAAATTTTCTGTTTCCAATCTGCATTTCGAAGCAGCAGCTAAGCTAATTTTGGCTTTAAATGCACAGGAAGAGAACAGCTGGCTCGAGATATGTGATTGGTGGGGCATTGGACAAGTTTTTATAGAGTACTTTTTTAATGGTAGCCAGGTTATCGTTGCAGACCGAATGAGTACCCAAATACCAGAGGATATTATTGGTGACGTTGGCCAATTCGCCTAAAACTTTACTAAGGAGGTGGAATACAGTTTCGTTCTTTTCTTTTTCCATTCAACGTCTATGGAAGTGTCTACAGAAAATACTTCCAGGAAACCAAATACATACGTATTTCTACCTAAAAGATATTAAGGCTCACGATCTCTTGGGAGTGTAGCGATTCATGTCTTGTTGACGTGTATTTTGTATCTGTTTACCTTACGAATGTCAAAGAATGCCGCCATTTGCAAAAATCATACCACCTTCCGATAGAGTATCTGCTGATGAAAGTGACATAAATTTGTGGCTCGAGCTTTGAAGTTATTTCCGGTATCACTAAGTGTACAAGGCTGAGTTTCAACAAGAGTTCACATCGTACTTCTCAGCCTTCTCTCAGAAACACCTTTTTTTGTTAAACATTTTCGAATATGACCAAAGTTTGTCAAGATGGAGGAAAGATCTTGTCCAGCATTTTCAAATCACAAACGCATGTCCTTCAATTTCTTTGTAAAATATATTATATTTTTCTTTTAATTTAGTTTCAATCTTTGGAAATGTACAATCACATTAAAGCTTCGCTCTAGGGTTCCTGCTTCTAGGGCGGGGGCCGAAAGAAGCACCAAATTTAGTGACAATACGAGTACACCTAATTAACTTACATTAATTACCAAAAAGTCAACAAAATTAATACTGCTTCGCCGACTACGGTTGCCACACTACCACCTAGAGTAACCCGATTGCGATAGCCTATCTTGGTTTACGGGTCCTCGATCCTTCTTCGGAGGATGTAGGGTATAGTCTGGCACTGGTATTGGTGGGAAATCCTCATCATCTGGCTGCAAGTGAGCTTGAATCCGCTTCTGTGCAATGGGATCGTTCATGATGTTCGTGTAGGACCATGGAAGTTGTCCACGAAGTTCTTGGGTAACGTGCGGTTGACTATGGAATGGCAGACCCTCAGTGGTGGAATAACGCATATTTAGCGGGGAAATGGCTGACAATTCAGGAGTTGCCGACCGCGGTGTTGGTAGTGATGATGGAGTAGAACTGTACCGATTATTGGGATAATCCAGGTTTTCAGGATGTGCATCGGAACTTTGATAAGTGGGCGTGTCAGTTACAATACTGGCCTGAGTTTTCAACTCGCTGACACGTTTATTGTTTGTTGTCGATTGTTGACGGGACACAGGCAGGACATATGTTATAAGTTCCGGTGGTGGAGTTTGTTCTGGTGGTGGCTTTAAGGGCTCCATCGTGCGACGAACTGACTCTGGAGGAGCGGTTGGCTGATAACGCAATACAACAGTATCTTGTTGTTGAATTTCCCGCATTTGCCTTTCGTCGTTTTGTGAAATCTGTCTTTGGGTCTGTGTAGGTACGTTGGTGTCCACCGGACGTCGGGCTTGTTGATCTCTCTTATTTGCAGAGTCCTACGAAGAGGAGGGTTTGTTAAGAATGATAGACTGATTTGGAGCGTCATACTTACGTTGGAGGATAGAACTCCTGCCAGAGAAAGGCAGAAAAGAGCTCCAAATATGTTAAGCAACCAAATAAGAACGACCCTCGAACTGATGCAAGTAAATGCTACAGCTGGAGTTATGAAATACACGTCGTAGCCATGTAAGTATTGAACTGCCTCATCCAAGTTCTCAATGCCTACATATTCAAAGGTACTGGTGGCGGACTGCAAGTATACAAATGAAGAAGTGTTACTCTTCAGCGTTCTAAACTGTTCACGATACTTACGGTGGTGTGAATGATGTCATGTATGTGATATCCAGTCGCAACTGCATCCAAAATACTACCAGCCAGGATGGAAAGCACCCATGGCCAGAAGCATGCCGCTGCTATCACCTTGGTAAGGGTGCCACAAATCGTAACTGAAAAAGAGAATACATTTTAGCGTATCAGTCGATAAAAGGTTGACAATAGGTGACAATAAACGTGCAAGTTTAAGCTGGAGGTGACTCATAAATAGGACAACCATTCAAGCTATAGATGCTAGCAGATCGTATAGTTCTTGAGATATATTTGACTTCTGAAAGCAGCACGGAAGAAAAACAGTAAAAGGGAATTGCGACAATAAGCTTCTGGCTGTAGCTCACGGTTTGCTTGGATGATATTGGCCTTAAGTATCAAACTGTCACTCTCTATGGATGCATCGGCTTTTCGATGCGGCAATTTTGTTTGTTAACGTAACCGTCGAGATGAACATGCGCCTCGTCAGAAAATTTGATTTTCCGTCCAAAATCGTTGTCCAATTCAAACTGCAAAGCGGATTGGACCTTGTAAGTGAATAATCCGAAATCTTTGTGAAGAATTCTCCTCAGTCTAGTGCGTAAAATGTTGAGCTGTTGAAATCGATGGCGAGTTGATGTTCGTAGATTGAGTCGCACACTCTCGGCTACAGCAGCTACATTCTCGTCTGTGCGCAGGGTATGACGACGGGCACCATGAGTGTTGTCTAGAAACTAGAGTACAGCAGGAGCGGTGGGTGCTTCATTTCGGCCAAAAATTCTTTTCAAATAACGCACTGTTTGGGCTAAACATGGTCCACTCTTTACATGTACATGGAAAAAAAACTATTTTGTTCATTCATTGCATTTCGAAAAAGAAATTTGTATTTGGCCCACCCTGTGCACGTTTATTCTGTATCATTCCCATGTCCAATCATTCTTTCACACATTTTTGGGTTCGAAAATCTTTATCTTTCCCGAGCTGAGCTCGAGTGTATGAAGCATGGAAACGGAATATTTGACTGGAAATAGATCACGAAAAGGTTAAGTCAGGATGTCGGTGTTAGGCGCGGTGGCGTATACCTAACAAAATTTTTCACAAATTTTTTGGTTAAAAAAAAAATTTTAAAATGCCAGTGAAAGATGCCCAAAGGCCCTCGATCCAACTCATAAGCAATGTGGGGGACCACAGTGAAGGATGGTCAAAGTCTCTCGATCCAATGGAAATGCCAAAAACCAAATTGTATGCTTCTCTGGCATAAACGACTTGATATGCAGCCTTCTTCTGAGAAAATAAATATAAAATTTTTGTACCCAAAAATTAAGAAAAAAATTTGTTACGCAAATGCCACCGAACCAGATACTGGCATCCTGATTCCTGACTCAACCTTCTCGTGGCCTAATTCCAACTATATGTTCTTTTTCTACGCTTTCAGGGCTTCAACCCAAAAATTATCAGAATGTCGGTTTCAAGGCATTAGCCCAGTTCAAGTGAACTAGATCATAGAAAATTCCAAATGAAGTGACAAAATCCGTGTAATTTGTATTTGTGTCCAAAAAATTTGCGAACAACGATATACTATCTAAGGAAGTCTCACATTCCTGGTTGAAAACGTAAGCCTAGTTGTGAGTGTATTAATCGCTCTGTCTAGAATTGGATCCAATGGCACGATAGATAGATTTGAGAATTTATTTTTTGTTTTTTTATGCCAAAAAAATGCAAATCCGTTCTTCAGAAGTCAGAATTTCCCATTACTCTGGTTGTCCTGTGACATAATCCAAGTGATTGATTTACCCTAATTATTGTCACGTTCTCAATTCTGACCGCTTTTCCAAATCAAATTAGTTTTCACTTACCCAGCACCAGGAATGATGTAACCACCCATAAAGTACTTATGGCTATATAACAGATTAGAAATATAAATTCTCGATTAGTGATCACGTCCGCAGTGGCATAGTTAATCTTTAGCGAAACGTCCATGCCCGCTTCTGGTATATGTAAAGTTGGTGCTCCGCATTGTTCACCTGAAATATAAAATAAAAACAGAAAAATGTATACCAAAACCGTTAGCTATGAGGTCATTGATTTGGAATTTCATTTCAGTAATATTGCGTCAAGTTGTGTACAAAAGATTCCTAGCATATCAGTGCCGCATCAACATGTTTGTGTACTAGTTGTAGTTAATGAAAAAAGTTGTGTTTTTTTTTGTATTTAACTTATTAATACTATTTATTGAGATTAGATAAGAGAGGCACAAAGATAAACTAGTTGTTCCATTGAGTTTGCTTAGTTAAGCTATTTTATGAACAAATCAATCAGAAGTTGATTATAAATTTTACGTCAATCCTTTGAACTTGTGCGATATGTATCTAGGGTCGATTTTGAATGGACTTAGCTTTGGAAGGACAAGGATGACTTTGTGAAGAGCGATGACACCACCTACATAAAACGAGTCTTACGTCAAGGTCAGGGTTATAAGTTTTGTAGGAAAGAGTGTCAACCTGCTATCAGCGGAAAATTTGACATTTGGTTTTAGACTGAAGCCTTATATCTGTCAGTATAAGCTGGAAATATCATAAGCTGTGACGAATAAACTGTCCTTCCACATAGAAGTGTGGAAATGCGCGATGTGCTTGTGCACCGAAAAGTCTTATTATTATTCTTTTGACAGACACAATGTGACTATAGAGTGGTAAATCATAACTCTTCCTGATTAGAATGAGGCTAATACTGTGACCTAAGAAGATTTATTGTATCTTCGGGTGCATTTAAACTAGAAGTGTGGCACCACCTTCATAATAAAGGGGAAAACGCGTCCTTAGTCGCAGAGTTTTAAATATCTAATGGCGACCATGTAACCTTGTGCAAAATGCGCCACCTTAGCTAGGAATTCCCTAGCTAGGAAATGTATTAAGATGATTCGTCATCTTTCGAGCAGAACCTACATTCTATGCCTGAGCACAGATTGAGTTTGTTGAGGTTTGTTGAGGTTTGTTGATATGTCAGGCCAGAGATACCTCTTAGAAAGCTCACCAGCTTCCCAATGCTATCCTTGTCTAAGCTAAGAATTTCCTTGTAGGAATAAGGCTTGATTAATCTTTTGAACTGTCGTAACCTCGGGACATTTTCCCAGTGGTTTGGGATGAAGTTTGTGTTCCCATACGTTAATCAGCGCTGTGGCGGCAGCCCAGTTGATACTCAATGAACACAGATCCTGAACCAGCCCTAGCTAGTTCATTTGCAGATTCTTTGCCCACAATCCCCTTATGACCTGGAACCCATTCGAGTACCTCACTATCGTAGCATCGTAACAGCCTTTAACTGTTCATGAAATTGGTCGAACGACAGAGCTCTAAAAACTGCCTGATTATCTGAGAGATTATATACAGATCATAGCACCCTTGATATCCTTACTAAGGTTTAATTTAGTGCAAATCTCAATGGCGTAGAGTTCAGCCTAGAAAACCCTGGGACACATTCCCACAGATATCGAGACTTTGGTGTTTAGTCCAAGGACACCAGTACCATAATGTCGGGTATAGTGCAGAACATGTCTCTTAATAGAACAATATACATATTTTTTCGAAATATTTTCTGTGAAGTTGCATTACTTTTCAACGAAGGAAGGGTTTTTCTTCAATCTCGCATTATTACGAAAACATTCAGAGGAAAAAGCACTGCATTCCCGGTGTCTGTGAAGCTGCTAAGATACCAGTCAATGCCTATTGAAGACATTGGATATTTAAATTGGTTTCCCATGTACATACGTACAAACAATCGACAGTAAAAGCGTTGCATTAAAAAAACAGAAGCTCAGAGACAGTCATGGAAGAATTTCTGCGAGTTTTTCAAATCCCTGGACACTGGTTATTGTGAACGAAGGCTGGACATAGATAAATTTTGAGCCTTTTATACCAATAACTTTCAAATACTCGATTAAGGAACTCAACTCAGTTAATAGACTTAATTTTGAGGTTGAGGTTAGGCTAAGCAATTTGTCTATGTAAAAGCCTTAAGGACGCGGGGATTTGTGATCAACTTTCTCCGCGAAATTGGGGATTTTGCTGCACCTGTTACCCTTAGACACTAATAAGACATTAATAATAAGCGTCTCCAATCTATTCTCCAGTGGTCAAACAAGGATTTTGGTCACACCTCGATTCTGCGCAAACTACATCGTTCTATTTCTAAAAGTTGTTAAGAATTTGGCTGCCACCATCCCCTCCAAGAACACTCTGAAAGATAGTCACACCTTGGCTCAAAAACCAAAGAGGGTGTTGGTGGTGATCTGACAGTCTCAAACTTAGGCTCTTTCCGTTTTCCAAATCACTGTATCATGTTCCAGGCGTAAATTATGGAAATTAAATAAGTCTTATCCTGGCTTAAGGAAAACTTAATAGGTATCTGCTAAGGATATCTGCACCATCTTTGGTATATCAGAAATCCTTGAAATCGGACTATATCAATGCTATAGTGGCTCTATGGTGCCATTCGTCTTTTATGGAGATGGTGGAACAGTTCAACATTCACCTTTTTGAGTGCCAGGCATAGAGACATTCCAAATTAGAAACAACTCTTCCCATCTCGGTGGACTCGCTGCACGCAAATTAAAATTGATGCTATTGACAGAACAAATTTTTGTTGGACAGGTGGATCAACTTGTCTAGCAACAGATTTACCCTAAACTGGGTTAATACGCTCTAAGAACTTGATTATGATAAGCATTACAATAGGAGTCATAACTAAACACAGTCTTACATGGAAGCACGCCACTAGGGTAGGGCCGCATTCTTTGTCTCTCCTACATTGGGAAGCTTCACCTAGGAGGAAAAATTCCTTGACGATCCATTAGAAGTTTGAAATAGTTTTAACGAGTAGGTAGAGAGGAATTTACACCTATGAATCGCTTGGTATCACAAGGAACTTACTTTGGTCTAAGTGTGCTAATGTCATTCACTGTCAGCCACTTCAACCAAACCAAACCAAGCCTTTCAGCTCAAACGTAGAATAACTCAGACGGCTAGGCCATGAAGCCTACAAAGTACGGCGCAAGAAACGTGAACCTCGCTTAAGGTAACTCGCTCAACGAAATGGATATATGAAACTGGAGTTCCAGATAGACCTGGTTGGTTGAGACCCAAGTTCAGCCTATTTCGTACTTTCCAGCTTCGTTCTCCAATGGGGAAACTATCCAAAATTGACATGAGTATGTGCATAGGCTTAGGACAACACTAGCGCCAAACAGAAAACAGTGCCACCTTGTGAGACAGTTAAGTAAGCAAAACTTAAGCAATGACTGCAACCCTTTAGTTTAGCTGAAGCCTAGATGGCATTAGACACGGTGGACTTTAAAATCGTTTCTCAGACGACAACCTCATAGGGCAGGTTAGGTCTGAGCCCCATTTCAGACGAGGAGTACCTCAACAGCCTGTCAATTTGATTATGACGTTCACTTGCTTCCATACTACTTAAGTACAAATACCAGCAACAAAATTCCATAATCGAAGGTCTTAGCAGACTTTAACTACAATTCCCCGAACAATTGTTTATCTAAAACGCCAAGCAATCAACCTCAGCCATAGTGATTTCCCATAAGGCACGTGTTTTCTTTGAATTCCTAATTGCGGAACGATTATTACCCAGAATATATCCATTCGAGTGATTCCCACAATCTTATCACCCAACCCGTACACATTAACAAAAAAAAAAAAAAAAAACTAATTAATTAGTCACAAGAAATCTTATCAAAACTAAGTATGTATGTATGTATCTGCACTCACTTGAAAAGTATATCAAATCCACGACAAACTCGAAAGGTCGATTCACAGGATCCGAATTAGTTCCAGCACAATTGTGTATCGTAATCCCCCACACAGCCAGTCCCAGATAACCGACTCCTTGCACCTACAATCAATTATTCCATCAATGATCTCACTCCAGATACTTGTATTCGTATCCACATCGCATACTAACCAGAATAACAATTGCCATGAATATTATGAAGCATTTTGCGAATTTCACATTCACACTTTTGGACATTTTTCTTCCAAAAAAAAAAAAAATGAATACAAATGAAAATCTGTTTCTTATTCTTTTATCTTTCGTTTCTCTTCTTTTTTTTTTTTTTGTTTTGCACTTTCGCTCTGTAGCTGTATCTGTATCTGTATCTTATTTTTATTTTGATGTTTTCACGAATTTAAACTTTATTCTTTGGAAAGTATTCTTCACTCATTCTCTTGCCGTTGCGGCATGTAATCACCAGATAAAAACTTGTTTATTTACACTCATTTGACACGTTCCATACGTAGAGACGAATTATAAATTATAAACAATAAATTTTTTTTGTATCTAACATACCCCATGCGGATGACACACCGTATCGAATCGAACCGAAATGCAATACAATGCGCGCGCGCCCCTTTCTCAGAGAATGAAAACCAAGTAAATACTCCTACAAGTGCCAATCAATTCTACGTAATAAGTATTATTTTTCTTTTTTTAAAAAAAAGCAACAAATTCTACAATTTACTTCAAATTGTTTGTAAAAATGAAAAAAAAAAAAACGAAAATACTAGAAAAGTAATTCGTTGCGCTAAGCTCCGAGTGTTGTGCGGGACGATGATGATGATGGGAGAGATGGAAAGGCGGCTGTAGAACGTCACCTGCCCCTTATGGTGGTTAGAAGAACGCTCGCTTGACTTTCAGGTAATACTGCCTGGCCGCACCGAACAATCTCTGTACTCTGTGGAATGAAGTCGCGACACCGCCGCCGCCGGAAACTCTGAGTCTCAGCGTTGTTTAGGTGCTTTTCGGGCGTACAGCCTGGTGTGGTTTTAATTGTTAATAACATTCGCCGTTTTTTTTTGTTATTTTTTTTTCCAATTTTTTGTACTCAATATGTGATAAGATAATAGTAACGTTGTATGCGGCGAAATTCGATTTTTTTTTCTGTTTTTTTCCCCGGTTTCGCTACTTTTATATCGCTACTCGCAGTAGTGAGCAGGCGCGTCTCTTAACTATTTTTTTTCGAGTTGCAGATACGCGGTCTTTATCGAATCGGGTGGTGTGCGGTGCATGCTATCGATACTGTGACGTGCGAAGTAGGTATAAATTTATGTCAATGTTGCTGTTGATGTTGATGGTGTATGACGTGGAGGGGAGTTAATTGGAATGAGATGCAATCTGTTGGATAATGGATACAGTTTGCAAAGCTTGACAAGTAACCACCGGTTCTATGCGGGGGTTAACGACTGAGCGGCTATGGTGAGCAACATAGTTTTAGTCGCAGCGAAGGTGTGAACTTAAGTTTGTTGCACTATGTATGCAGAGGAAATAGAACGACAAAGCCATGGGCCTTTCACACAGAGAGGGAGAGTGGGGACTACTAAGGAAGGAAGTCGAAGATCTTCAAATACCAAGGATTCAGCGGATTTTACTTACTTACTTAATTGGCTCCCTATCTGTGATGAGCCACGACAGCCTTCCATTCCCTTCGATCCGGCACACGTTGCTGCAGTTGTCCACACCTAGCGCCCTGGCATCCGGAATAGATTGGTCCTGAAAACGTAGATTCAGTCTTTCTTGTCATCTCGAACCTGGGGGCAGCGATTCGCTCGATGTGGCTGAGGCAGTGTAGTCGACGTGTTTTGGCTTTTTGGACTACATTTACATGTTCTCCTCCATTAGCCCTCCTCGCATACGGAACCGAAAATCCGACGCAGAATTTTTCTCTCGAAAGTACCCAAAATTTGCTCTGCTTTCCTGCTTATCGTCCAACACCCGACTCTATAAAGCAGAACTTGAACTTGATTGGAACTGGAGATCCTCATTCGTGTTCAGATTCAAGAATCAGAAGACACAATCCAAAGCTTACGTTCCTAACTTACTTAGATGTGGAAAACACTGGTAAGACTGATTGCTATCCATCCGCGCCAGAACATCAATCACAAAGATTGCATAGATAAAACAGTTTCCATCCACATCATGGAAAGATCTCTGAACATTAAGGAGTATACATACGTTGATGGCCTAACTTAGCATTGAGGAATCTTCTAAGAATATCAACTTGGACCAGGAGCATTTACTTACTTATAGATCGTTTGGAGTGCCGAGCAATCAAATGTTTACATGCAGGACTGCAACACATCGCCCGGAACTATTAATACAAATATTTGGCGCGACAGCTCTATATGTAGGCCTCTACTGTTCAATGGTTTGTCCGAAGCTTTCTGATGACAGTTATACTCTTGGATGTTTGTCAGACGTTCGCGAGAGATTGGGCCATAAAAGAATTTTAAGCTCTTGGCTCGGGAATGATCCACGAATCTTTCGCTCCATAGTCCAACACACTTGAGTTACGGAGTCCATATCGCCAGCAACTGGTTTTGTCTACTCTACGAGCCTTAAAGATTGGCTTCAAGATGAAAACATATGGGTTGTGGTATCTTCTCTGAACAGCTCAGTTTCTGTATCTCTATCCGTCGTATCCGTGACGTAGTTGAAATGTAATAAAATATCTGTCTGCAATATCAGCAATTTCACTGACAATCAAGCGGCAGGAATCATGCTTAAACTGTCATTTCTCTCTCTCGGATAAACATTCACCTTTGGTGGATACCAGGCCATAGAGCACGTCATATAGGATAGATCTCCAAAGATTCTACTTTAATGGTAAAATCTAAGTATAAACCTCCCTTCACTTAAGCATGTACTGAAGATAAACGCCTTCATACGAACATCCAACATTTCCCAAAGAAGAAAACATTTTTGAAAACAAATCCAAGTTCTTGCTTATATTTTGTATTTTGAATAAATCAATGCCAGCAGTTCAGTCAGAAATCTCAATTTTATTTGAATAGATCGCACACTTATGCTCAAGAACCGAAGACACACTCTAGTACACTCTAGTGGGAAAGCCACTTGCTATCGAGCTGACTAAAAATACTGCATTGTACAATGAGTGCGTACTAGCTTCGAGTACATAATTAAATAGAAACGTTTTTCAAGTGTTATTGATGGCAGTGACACGCTCACCAATGTTTACTAAGGTTTTCTTGTTGATTAGTGATGTTTGAGATGATTACTATCGTGTAGACCTCTATTTGCTGGACTCGTAAATGGCTAGGTCAAACAATATGTGACTCTCTGCCTACCGGACACAAAGGTGTACCGGGAAATGTAGAGTAAAGAGTAGGGTCATCTCAAATAAACGACCTTCACCGACCAGACCCTATAGTCCAAATGCCACCCAGTAATCGAATACAAGAGTTTGGGAACAAACAAAAAAAACTAGGAGCAGCAAATGAGAGATGAAGCCTGCTCGACTTTTGCGTCACAGCCACGAAAACGTAATGACTTTGACATTGCCACCAGATAAGTAGAATTTGTATTCAATTCCATAGAAACAGTGAGTCAAGCTTATTTGAAGAGAATTGTACGTGCATGTCATACCAATGACGAATTCTGTCTTGCTATCAGTTTTATCGGCGGAATTATTACCTCTGCAATGATAATCAATTAGAACTCCCTGTACTCAATAAGTCTCACAGTTTCTTCTCATCTGCAAATGAGTCAACGTTTAACAAAATCTAGCAGAACAAGTGGAGCAGTTGCATAATGTCATTTGAGTACTTCATGAAAGTATTTGATTCTTGACTTTTTAATGAGAAAAAATGGAAATCAGTGTTTTATATTACAAATCTATTGGGACAGTTCATGATTCCCATGTTCGTACTGTTAAAACATTTGAGTTGTTGATCCTGCTTTTATCCATGCTTCCCTTGTTGCTCCAAATATGATTTACAAATTTTTATTCCACTATAGTCGGGAAGTGAGCTAGGCTTAAGATGCTCTTCCGTTCCAAGTGCAATTGCGTGATAAAGTATGTGGAACGTATGTTACTTAAAAACTGTAAAAATTAGTGCGTTAGCGACTTGCATAAGCAACAGCCCAGCGTGTCTGCTATAAAAAATAATATAGGTACGTAAACGGCGATATTTTTAAACAGTTTGCAAGTTTTGTAAACGCTTAAACCAGCTCTTAACTTTAGACCGTGTTTCGAAAATGACCAAGGAACACGCTAAAATCCATCCTGTATTCTCGCACAATAATGAATAATTAAATCTGCTAGCCCAAAACTACTCCACGTTTAACCTTATGAATACTCCATTCCATTGTGCTAATACTAAGTGGTTACAAGACCGAATCACCTAACGATCAGTCCTTCTTCCTAACTTTAACTACCTAACAATGACCACCTATTGAAAAAGGTAGAAGTCATTTGGAACGGATAGTGATACCCTATCCTTCTTATAATGCTGCTCTTATAAAGTGGGCGTGGCTGTACTCCAATAATATCGGTCGTTTGATGAAAAAAGACTTAAAAACGTACGTGGGCGTGGCCACACAAGGTTTATGGATGAATTGGGCCTAATAACATTTTTCGATTTCATGTGAACTAGTAAGTTATAACAAAGAGAGCGTGGAACTGGCAGGATTTAAACAAATTTTAGCCCCGCATGACATAGCCACTTAACTCAAAATTTAAGCCCCAAAAACTGGTGACGTATGGACGGATAGACAGTCTCTTTTCATTATACATACATACATACGTGGCGAGTCATCAGTTAAGCTAGTATATGTCTAAGATCCACAGAATCAAACTTAAATTGCGTCAATTCCGAGGAGAAGCGAATCTGGTTTCGGTGGCGTATGTGTAACCAATTTTCCATACATTTTTGGGTTGAAAAATGTTTACTTTTTCTTATATGTGGCGAAGCATCAGTCAAGTTAGTGCGTATCTAGCATGTAAATTGTGTAACAAAAGCAGTATACAAGGACTTAAGAGTGTGTGCATCTGTAAGCTCCTTGTAAATTCTTTAAATCAAAACCCAACATAGAAGTACCATTAGCCACAATATAGTTTATGTAAGAGGTGAATGTGAGTTTAGAGAACCGTTTTCCAATAATTACTAAAAGTTCAATGTTTTCTATTTTGTACAAGAAACAGATTAAAGATTAAAGATTACAAAAGAAGGACATAAACTAGCATTTGGAACGCTCAGCAATAGTATTCAGATAAAGTGTTCAATTCTTTTTGAAGTAGAACACAATCAGCTTAAGGTCATCCGCATACATAAGCCAGCTTGAATCTCGAATAAGATCGAGGATATTGTGTGTAAATACCAGAAAAGGAAAGGCCTTAGATGGTTTCCCTGAGGAACTCCCAATGTGACTTTTGTTGGATGAGATAAAATACTATCGATTGGAACGAACTGAGTTCTTTCAGAGTACTCACACCATTTTAATAAATTAGAATGAAAATCCAACGTTTTGATGACAATTTTGAAGGCACTTTATTACCTTATTACAAAAAATTTTATGAAGTAGGTAGTAACAACTAATAAAACTATGTTGAAATGGTGGCATTGTTCCTTTAAAAAAAATGTTTGCCTTTCCTAAATCGTTGAGATTTTGCAAATCGGTCTACAGTTGGTTATTTCCAGTTTAGGACCTTAATAAACGAAGATACATGTTTTTGTTTCAATTGAAGTACTAAACAAAAATTGCATTGATTTCGAAAGAACAGCAACAGAATTCTTTAAAACGAGTTGAGGAATGCAGTCGGGAACTGATTGAATAGTGTAAGCCTAACGTTTGTAAGTCTTTCTCAACATCCGAGGGACATCCAATGGTTATAGAATGTTTCAAAAAGCCATGTCAGGATTCTTCGAAAGCAAAGAAAAAGTTTAGACTGATTGAAAAAAGTTGGCGAAAATGTTGGAAATTTTCAAAAAATATCAAATCACGAAGAAAATTATATAAAAGAAGCACGTTTTCTGAACAGCGAAATAGATTATAAGCTTCATTGTTTGAATACTTCAATTACACATCCTTTCATTATACTTCGAAGGCTTTGTACTCTTTTTATGTCCACTTTGGATACAGAAGACTCAATTGATTCTTCTAAGGTCTCAAGGAACCGATTAAAACTCTCACTTAACCTGAACTGAAAAACTAGATCTCGGAACAGAACACATTAAAGTTCTTTTGATTGAAATTTTAAAATAGAAAACGTTTACTAAAAGAAGGAAGTAATAATATTTTTAAAAAATATTCCACATACGCCTCAGTTTCCTGCAATAAAAAAGTTTACTTATCTGCACTCAAATTTTATAATTTATTTTTTTTTATCGTAATCCCTTTAAATTTATATCGCATTTACGAGTGCTTGTACAAGTTGTGATTCCCTATTCAATAGAACCTCTTAATTGTTCGACAATTTCCACTTTAAAATCGTATCAAACCGAGATAATAGAATTTGTATTAACGAGTATTTTTTTTTTTTTGTCAGGAAATACCTCTCTAACTGACGATAATAGCCATCGAGAGCTTTCAGTGCTGTTACAAACGTTTTACATGATTGTCAATCGAAAAAATAAATTCCGTCAATTTATGCGTGACTAATGGACATGATTCGTCTTTTTTTATTTATTTTTACTTTAAAAACATATTTATGACGAGAAATTTAATTTTTCACACATTTAATGACATTCATTTAAGGAACTAAATGTTTAATGGATTTTAAGTGAAATTAAATTAACAGATGGGCACACGGGGGGCTGGGAGTTTATCCAGTTTAGTTCTTAGCCTATTGACAGAAAAGTGTATAATGATCGTAAATTTTAATTGCGCCACGATTCACTGTCTGTAGTGTGATGTCATGAGAAAATGGCAAACAATTTCATCATAAAACAGAGAAATAAGTCGACAACATTATCCATTGTATTTCGATAGAATTAATTCTTTTTCTAACCCAAGATTTGAGTCATTCTAATCATTAACTGAATAGATTTCGTGTAAATAGAATTGTTTTGTTATTAATAAGCCCAGCGGTCGTATAGAGTTTTATTGACCAGAAGCAAATGTCTAATGGCTTTGACGTGAGTGTTAAACAAATGGAAATATACACTGCTTGCCATAAAATTAGAGTGTACTGTGTAACAATGGATGGCTGACCAGAGTTTGCGATATTTACGCTTAAATATTTGCATCGTAATTTTATTTAGAGTGTGCAGTGCCAATTTAGAGAATACATTCCATTTGGTCTGGAGTGTGGTAGAGTTTGTACCTGTTATTAGATACAGAAGTCTCTGGTGTTTAACTCAGCGACGGCATTTGTGGAACAAATAGTTTCACGTTGTCACACATTCTTTGGAATGGTACGAGATACATACACAGTTCGCGCATTATTAATTAGATGGTCAAAGTCTATCTTGATTTCTAAACGAATAGCTAATAATCCAATGTTGTTGGATTATAGCCCAAAAGTACAGATGGGAGGTATAAAATCTCTTGAATCTGTCACCTTCAACTCAAAAACTGTTCTCAAGTATCACATACGTCTTAACAGAAACGAAGTTGGCTGATTTGAGATATGTTGTTCTCTAACTAACTTAGACGATGGGAAATACTTGACAGATCTGGCCTTAGTTTGATCAACTTAATTGTTTGACAGAAAATGTTGGTCATTTTCGATCATCTTGTTACAATTATATAGGGCTTCTAGCTCTATTATGATTCCTTTGGATGACATTCCTTTTAATTGTCGCGTTTCTTTGAATAGATGACATGGCCCAGATCTAAGAAGATCAATGCTGACGTTTCAGGAAAGACGAACTAGCCAAATGGGGAAATAGTCAAAAGTTCTTGACTGGTGGCAGAGAGCTTCATCTACCCATTAAAATGGTAAGACGCAACCATTCTATTAAGACATGGCAACAGAGAAACACAATAACAACAATAATTCTGGTACTCATCAGCAAACTAAGGAAATGTACCCTGACAGGACAGGAAGAATCACCCAAGTCATTACCGATTTGTGGGTGAATATAATCTCTGTCAGTATATACTTCGGTGGCGTATGAGTAATCAAATCCAATCCTTATACATTTCTTGGTGGAAACACGCACAGTAAGCGACCAGCCTCCTGTGTACCTAGGAAGCATAGCAACAGAATATATGGCTGAAACAAGCCCACGAGAAAATTGAGTCGAAATTTCAGGTTTGGTTCGGTGGCGTATACGTAACTAATTTTTCATACATTTTTGGGTGCAAAATTTTCTAATTTTTCCACACACAACGAGGCAGCTGCTGATCTTATTTGTCCCTAGAAAACAGAGAAACACAATATGTGAGTTGAATGACTTGAGATGGTAGGTTGAAAATGCAAAATAGTTCCAAAAGCAGTGGATGTGACCGGCGCATGCGGTAACACAACGTATTGCTGCTAGTATATTCTACCGTGAAAGGATAGCCACCTTTCCTTACCAAAGTTGTGTTCAGATAATTCTCATATCTATAGTAACTGCTGACCATCGTGTGAACTATCAATGTTTGTCTGACAATATGTTAAGCAAAGCACTGCCAGGCAACGCCATATCACCATCTAAAACTGAATTAGCAGGTATCTGGATTTCATGCGCATACTTATCATCATTGTCAGATTATTGTCAGATATTTAGGACATTTGCAGACTCTTTGCAAATTGTCAGATGTGGGAATCTTATGTCACTTGACAATAAATTTGCTGACCGAGTTCAGAATCAGAAGAATTTGATTATCTTGCTGCGGGTCACCCAATCCTTCGTCCGCACAGTATGGCGTTTGCGTGGCGATTCGTCTTCATCTTTGCTGTTCAGTGTTTCTTTTTATTTCATTTCGATTTAAATTTTCAGATTTTTTTGAGAAAACAAATTCTCTAAAATTACTTTGAGTCTGATACTGTCTGACAGTCGATTTCCGAATTTTTTATGAGCTATTATCTACTAACCAGCCAGACCAGGCTGGGTGGGAATTGGGACAACCGGGTGAACTAACAAGTTCAATATCGTGAGTATGTAAAACCATTGTCAGACAATTGCCAGACCAGCCATTTAGACTGACAATTCAATTGTCATTATCAGATCACTGACATCTTATTTGCAGCAATTGCCAGGACTTTTGTAGATCTGACAATGGTTTGAACGTTGCTTAAGGCTTGATGTGGCAAATCCTCCCTTGAAAAACTTCTCTCAGAAAGAGTTGTTCTTCACAAATAAGTTTGGGTAAATGTATCCATCTTCGCACATAGTTGTCGAACTAGATTTTTTTTATGTTTACAGGCGAGGGAGGAAGCGAAGTGGTGACATGCTACGGCGATCTGGATTTTCAGGTTTTTCTGAAATTTCCTGGGTTTTTATTTGGCGTTTGAAAATGTCCACCGCTGTCCCTCGACATAAGGGTGGAAATAGAATTTAAGAACTGAGAAAATCACAAATCGCATAAATAAGGTATTAACTGCTGAACGTCAGAAAAAGACAGGAATGTACGCGCGAATGTCAAACAAAATTCAATCCGTGTATCCTGTGTGAACAGGGTGTACGGTCGTATTGTGCTACGAGTTCGATCGCAGCAAAATTTTGTCAATTTTTCATATATTTCTTCGAAGAACTAAGACTATAGCTGACAGTCAAGTATGAAATACAAAAAAACTTTTCTGTTCATTGAATTTCCAATCTAATCCTTAATAGCGATTAGATTACATTTGAATCTGCAGAAGGATGACCTTTCAATATACATTTTAAACTTCAAGGACATTACAATGAGTCTGTTATTTATTTCTGCTATAAATTATATCAAAATGTTTCAAAATTCCTTTACTATATGTGTCAAGCAAACATATGACAATGACTAAAGTCATCGTCTCTCTCTAATTAAAGACAGCTGTTCGTCAGTAAACAGATCTCCAAAAAAACAATTTCACACAACCGACCCTGTTCTCATGTGAATGGCAATGATTCAGCGATCACAGGGTGAAACAGTTTTCGTGGAATATGATGCAAACTGTTTATATCTGTTAAATAGAATTTTCTGATGACCTATAAGAAATTGATAACAAAAAAAAGTAGACCAGTATCTGCCTCTGTGCAATGATCTCAGCGACAACCCCAATTTCACAAATTGACAGACGTCAAGTAACTAATTGAATAATAACAAAACAAATTGCAATTAACAAATTAACCAATCACCAGGTATCGTATAAACTGATTACCATCAAATTAGCCTCACTCATCAACCGGGGTTGGGGCCGACAAAATGAAAACCTAAACATGGGAAGGAAATTTATTCAAGACCATCAACACGTAGCCAACTGACATTGTTGGTTGTCACGGGGATTGTCTGAATACGATTCGCTGAATTATTTTTGACAATTGTATGCTAATTGAACATAGGTCAGTCGTTCCACCGAATTCCTTACAAAATTTTGCGAATAAAACTATTTTGTGTTTTACTTAAAATTTTATTTAAGAATAAGAATTAAAAATAGAAAATATTCGTATAAAATAAATCACAAAATCTATCATATTCACCGAGAAGTGATCATGGATTAAAAAAATCAGTTTTTTGTTTTAATTTAGCTTATAAATAGTAGTTAGCGAGAGAAAAGGACATAAAAAAAAATACTGCAACGTATTTCTGTCAGGAAGCAGATGGTTTAAGGTAACTTTGAGCGGATCACTTGGTTTTGTTTACAGACGCGTTGTGAGGATCACTGGTTCTACTTCGTAGTCAGCGACTTTCTCCTCGGCGGGTTTTTTCTCACCAACTGGGATGAGTGTAGTTATTGACGGTGATGGGGATGATGAGGTGGTAGAAGAGGGTGTAGTCGAAGAAGATGGAGTTGTGGAAGTGGCTGGTTCTTTAATCGAGGTCAACGTGGATGGTACTGACGATGTGTTGATTGGAGCACCACTTGTTGTCGTTGAAGTTGACGACTTCTCTTCGGAGGATTCAGAGGACTCCTCTGATGATTCCGAGGATTCCTCTGATGAGTTTGTAGCACTTGTGAGTCCACTCACTACATACCGATCCTCTTCAACTTCAGCGATCACTTCACCAGTTTCACCCGAAACGATTGTCTCTTGCAAATGGAAGGTTGGGAAAAGCACTTCTCCTGACACTGGTGCCTTATAGATGCTAACACGATCAATGACAACATGGGCCGGAACCACTGCATCGCCCAAAACATTTTCAGTCGTCTGAACAAGCACAACTGGGCTGGAGCTACCACTTACTAGGCTCCTATCCTCATCAGTAACCGAACGTTTGCTAATCGGCTTCGGGGCGGTTATAGTTTGAATCTGGGCATTGGGACTACTGACTACACTGCCGGCACTCAAGGCAGTTTGCAATAAGCCATTTTCAATATTGTCGATAAGCGAGCTCAGCGAAACCGTTTGTGCACCCAACTCAGAAACATCATTGCTCTGCTGTTCGTCAGCTTTTCGCTTTACCAATTCAACCTCCCTAGGGAATATAAGATCCTTGGTTTCAAGTACATCAATCGTGAAGGGTTTTCCTAGCACCGATGCGCAGAAGATCGCGAAAAATGCCTGCAAATGAAAGTCACATGATGAGTGGCAACTCAAAATTGGAGAAATTTTTTTCTTAAAAACTCACAAAAATCACTTTCTGGGAAGCCATTGGTAAAATGTGTAAAATTTCAAAACTTTTTTACAAAGAAACACAAAACAACAAATAGGTATAAGCTCAGGTGATGTGTGGCTTGGAATCGGCTGTGGCAACTACTGAGCTTATCTGCGGCCTAGGGATGGGTATTTAAAGATTTCAAGTGATCGCCTAACACATCGAAACACGCAGTCCAATTGAGTCTGGGCAAACAACACTCTGACGAACGCGGGACTATGCTAATCAGAAGCAACAGATTTTTTTCCACTGGCTAGTTGGTGTGCAGAGAGGCATTTAACCGGGGAAAGGGGGCGCCTGGTGGTTTTGGCGTAATTGGGTGATAATTAGTGGTAGCCGAGAGTAATTTAATGTTTGCATTGCAAAGTAGGTACTGTTATGGTGAAGCCTTTCCCCCCCCGTAACCCTTAATAAGGCCGAATTTCGCCGCCCATCAATGGATCAAGTTGTCAGAGCGCTGGCAAAATTTAGCAATTTAAACGGAATGAGTTGACCGAATTAGAGCGCGAAGTAAATTTATGGCTATATCGTCTGGTAATAATTATTGGCTTAAATGTTTGGTACCATTTGACAATGATTTGTAAATTATGAAACGATGGCCACCCTATTTATGAATCAAATCGATTGGTGATGTCATTTCGAGATACATTTTTGGTTATCAATGGAAATTTATTGTCTCACGACTGATTAGAGCTGAACTGGAAATATTTCAGATCGGTAGATGGTGGCTTTGTTTTAACCGAGTTTCACCCAGCTGGAAGTGGATATTCTGTAAATTGAATGTGCCAACCCAAATTCTACCGCGAATACCTAATCCAATTAGATTTAACCTTGCTCCATAGAGGCAATCTGATCTGCGAATGAGTCAGGGCTGTTTAGGAATAAAATTGTGATTTCCATTTTGTAATTGTATAATGAAATTGAATGGAGAATTATGGTTTTGATTAGGTTTTTTATCTGACTTTGGTGTATGTGTCGTGATAGTTGTTATTTAGTGTCCAATTTGTTACTCATTAGTTTTTTTTTCTAGCAGTTCAATGCTCCCAACGCATGCGCCAATAATCTTTCTTTTAACAATAGGGGTCACTCTGAAGGAGATGACAGTGAGTAGACAAATTTGAACCTTTCGTTAGGGATCCATATATCTCCTAGCTTCTTGACTCAGCTAAACCTTTAGGTTCTATAACATTGATCCCATGTCTTGAACCCTTTTGGTTCAGCCTTGCATTTTCAGATTCCAAGATTAGTTTAAAAAAACAGCGATTTTCAAGCACATTGTGCCGATATCTCTGAAATGCCAGGCATTGATCGTAACTTCAACCATTTTCAAGAAAATCCAACAAAATCTGTAAGCGTAATCATCCAAGATTTGAAGATCAAAGAAATTGGATACGCTGCGGTCCTAGGAGTACGTGGCGCAGAACAGTTGGGAAGAAAGCACGGCAACTGGGAAATCGCATACGATGGCGCGTAGGCATTGTCGAGGCCCTAGGACCCACAAGGGGATACAAGACTTATGTTCAAGTGCACTGATAAGGAATACAAAAAACGGATGCTTTCATAGTGTTAGGACTTCCAAATGTAACTTGGGCTAAAGCCAAAGTGTTCGTACCGCTGTCGAAGTTCCTTGTCATCTATCCACCCGTCCGTTGTTTTATTCTGACACTGGAATATGTGAATACCAGAAAGATTTCAGATGTCAGATGAATTACAAAATACTTAACAACCACATCAATTTCAATCTTACATGAAACATAGACGTTGCAGGTTAAAAATAGCTACATACACTGGAATATCTTTTCCAAATTGTGGTTATTTAGTTTTAAAATCAGACCTTGGTTCAAAAATGTTACAGAGTACCTCACCCGTTTTAAGGTGCATACAATAGGCCACAGAATTCGAGGTTTTATTAATAGGTTTCACATTCAATATTCATTCACCAATCGGATTAAGAGCTGTGCATTTTGCGGAGCATAGAGGCTAGTGTCGCTGGGGACCTATTGATTTGAGTACGTGCACCAGAAATGGGGTTTTCTTCTGCCAATCTTGGGCAGAAGCTTATAAAATCCAATTGATTGATCAAGAAGTGAGAACCGATTCGCTTTTATTTATCGCAAATTTTGTTGCAGCTACGACGTACATGTCTGTTGCAAAAAATAGAATGGTACGCTGGAGGCATAATCGTACTTAATTTATATTTAATTGACATATGGTTCATACAAAATAGCTGAACATGACGCACTGCCAGCCAAACTATTAAGTTATTTTATATTTCAAATCTCTCAACTAAAAAACACTTGAGCCACGAAGTACCTGCAAGGTACTTTCAAACATATCGGGTCAGTTCGAGTAAATGCAAACACGGGGTAATTATAAATGGCCAAGAACAAAAAAAAAAAACAGTCAACTTAAATTGTACGTAGCTCACTAAAAAGTGCAATTCTTTCTCACGTTTAAAATGTCCAATTTCGTAATAGTTAATTGTTTGATTGTAACATTCTTTAGGTTTGTAGTTACTTCATTGTTTTTTGACGTTTTGACGTTTGCCCCTAACGTTCTGAACGGCTCGAACCTATATAAGTTAGAAAGAAGCTTCTTGTGCAATACATCTCACTGACTATGAAAAATTGAGATATGTAGTTCCAATTCTGCCTGTTCCAACTCTTATAATATTGGAAACATATTACAAATTTGATAAAACACTAAGGCTGTGAAGCGATATCGCGATGCGATTCGGTGCTAGCCATCAATTAGATGAGTATATCTGGAAGTGTTCATAATGCAGCGATTTGGCAAAAAGTGAACAAGCGACTTCAAGTGACAGCGATCGACGAGAACCGCTGTCAAAACATAAACACTCAATGGCTAATCATTTCGCTGGTTCGGATATCGATTAAAATCGTGCGATAGCCATCGCGTCCGACGACGAGAGATCGCTTCACCGTGAACACAGCCTTAAGGCTATGTTCCAGGGGATAGCTTAGTGAGTTTTTGGGTATTTGTCTGCAGGTTTACATCCACTCTATACCGAACCTCCACCATCTAAAGCCTTGTAACCAGGGTATAGATGGGACAAAAACATAAGCCATGACCAGATCAGGGAAACCCATTTTCATGAGAATGTTGCTTTTTAATAATTTTTCGCGTTTTCTTGATCTCTTTTTTCAAAAATGATTACATTATTTCCTCCGATTTAATCTCCTAAAAAATTATTTTGTGGTCTAAAATAGTGGAGACTTCTTGTGTGGCCCATCTATATAAAGTTAAGAACTAAGCGTGCGAACATGCTAGGAAGATAATTCCACGTTCCCACATACTCCAGGATTAATCTGCGGCAAATATAAACATCACAATTCTGTAATTCACGTCTTTATTAGGCTGAATTACTCATAAGAAGTACAGTATCTGATGTTCCTTGGATTCTCAAAAGTTGAAATGGTGTATAGTATCTTCTCGTTGTCGGTAATATCTTCTCATCATGGATTACAAGCTTTTTAAGTAATAGTTCAACGGATTCAACTTCTACCTCATTCTCAACCAATGCCGATGTACCTCAGGGTACAGTTCTCTCTCTGACGCTGTTCTTAATATTCTTTAACGACTCCTCGACTAAGACCCCTAGCTTTGGAATGTCACCGGCAGCGAATGTCTTACGAGCTCAACTCCGATATGGATGCAATCATCAAAAAACCGAGTTGAGTTCCATTCATCAAAAACCCAGTGCTAGCTCTTATGTCTGAAGAGGGATACTAATGTAGTCAAACTTGAAATAAATGGAGCTGATATTGAGGAGTCTAATGGTTTGTTAATGCTTGGCATGCAAGTTACCCCAGACTACCCAGACAGAATCAGACTACCCTCGAGAGTTATGCTCAAGAACCGATGCCAAGTTATCGTCATCATCTGACGTGTGTTGTCCAACTTAAGGCGCCAAAGCCAGAACACCAATGTAAACATTTTCGGGTAGCACGCAGTTCTTGTGTGCTGTTATGGACGCGCATTTCATCAGCTGGGAACTTGAATTGGTTATCACTTACTGCTTTCTAGTATAATTCGTCACATTCTTTGGCCAAATAAAAAGTATTCTACAACCAAAATAAAATTTAAAAATACCCCCAAACGCGCCGTATTAATCAAGTGTTCAAATAACCGCTGACTATTTATAAACAATTTTTTTTCCTTTCTTTAATTTGCACTTATCCATGGGTTACTGTTACTGTATGCCGCGGCGTCAAACGGGAGTTGAATCATTTACAGTTTTGCACCTTTGGTCCACAGCCATGTGGAGCCGGCTTTAACGGACCCGAATCGGGCACGTTTTTCGTATTATACTTCTCGTCTCCCCGAAAACGATATTATGCAAGACAAACTAACGAACCGACTAATTGTTAAAAATTTCCTTAAAAAAGTGCTGATGAGTATAAAATTTTCCATTTCGAATTACCGGAGTGGATTTATGGGCGAAGAGTGAAGAATGAAATAAGTAAACTTATTCAGCACATTTTTCCTTGTGTGTCATAGTATTTCTAGTTAATTTTGATAATTAATTAACTAATCAAATTGTTTTTCCTTAAATATTTTTGCAAGTGTAAACAACGGTAGCACGATTTTTTAAGTAAACATCAATATCGTTAATTGTATACGTAGATGGGTTTAAAAAAAAAAAAAGAACGCTTTTAACAGAGATGACATTTTTTTTTAAAACTCGATACCAGTTGTTGGGAAATGTTCTTTTTTTATTTTTTGAAGAATTCCTGGAACTGCGTTGTTTTCTCGATTGTAAGTTCCGAGAAGGAAACCATCGTCAATATTTACATACAATCGATCTTACGCACTATTTAGACTGTCTAATTGGCTGGCAAGGTTCGAAGCTGTTAAGTGTTTCTAAAGTTCCCAGGTTTCGAGGTTTTTTTTTTCAAAATGTATGCCAAGTGTATGCGAGCAATAAATTAATTACAATAATGTATCTAAGCGATGAGACATCTCTAGTTGTCATGTGCAACAGAATACTATAGTGGAACTCGGTTAGCAAGCAAATTCGCATGTTTTCAGGGTTATATGACTGGATGGTGGGTTTGGATTGTTTCTCTGTGTCGGTCCTTGGGTCTCAGACTGGTTTTAAGCACAGTGTCTTCTAAGAATCTATTCCAAAACTAATTCGTCTGTTTTCAATCAAATATCGATAGCCAGAAGCACTGTCTAAAGCAGATCGAATGAACGATTGTCAGAAATGTCAGAAAGAAAATGTCATCGGCAAAATGAAAATAGTCATTACGCGAAGGTAGATCAGAAGTCCGAATTTGTAATAGAAATTGAAGAACAACACTATTTTACTAAGGTTCTTTTTCACAGCTCTATATTCACCAAACGTCCGTAGAACATTGAAGAGTATAATTATCCTACGAAAGCTTCTAAACAGTGCCAGTAGTTGGTCCTTCTAGGGACTTCTTTATTATTCAGAATCGCAGATAGAAAAACCCCAAAATTTGTTGAGTTCCGGTAGAGAAAAGAAGATTAACTAACTAGATTAGCCTCGGGCAACTGTGAGTGACTTCAGTCTGAAGATAACACCTTCATGGTCTTTTCAAAGAAACTCGACTAAAACTTCAATCAAAGCAACCTTCTTGGAGTCATCTTTATATTATAGTTGTCGAGATCCTATAGGGTTCCTAGATCGATAAACCGTAGGTATGACAAATCGTAATACCTTTGCTCCTTTAAGGGGCAAAGAGGGTGTGCACTTGATTAGATATTCTCAGTTAGAAACTGAAAATTCAAGACTATGCTAGAAAGGCCTCGATTGCCCTTTATTCATATAGAAAAGATGTAGGTCCAAAAAGGGTCTCCTGCCAGATTGTGCACTTGATGTACATGACAGTCGTTCGACCCATCCTAGCCTGGCGAACAGCACAGTACAGGAAAAGCAACATTGCAGTATTTGAGAAATATCAAAGGCTATCCTTTGTCTTTATAACTGGCACGTTTGAAGCCCCTTCTACAGCCCCACTAGGCACTATCCTTAATCTTTTTTCGATTGATATCTTAAGCTGATGACGGCAAAAGCAGAATTAGACCTTATCGAATCCTTGTAACAGGGTCTTGGAAACATCGGCGCATAGAAGTGATTGAGAATCTAGAGCAATTAGAAACAAATTTGTGACATACATTTACACAGACGTTTCCAGTCTGCGATGGTTCAAAAAAGGACATTAAAGTAGGTCATCCTTCAGTGCTGGACACTTTTATTTTATCAAACAAGAACACAATCCTTAAGTGTCCCTTAATTGTGTGACTGTATGGATTAAGAAGCCCTTTTATCTAAATCTAGAACGATGCTAGATTGACTGGAAAATTAAGTCATATTTTCTAAGTACTTTCGAAGTTTCTGCTCATAGACCTATCAGTGTATGTTAATGCCAGATGTGTACCACACCAGATTTGATATCCTCCCGAAGAGACACAGGGCGAAGAATGATTTTTCCAGGACTTACACTAAAATTTACCCCTGTCTTCCAACAGTGATCTTACAACAAGAAAAAATACAAATATTTGACACGACAGGTCCATGGGACCCAAGGAATACAATTTGATACTTGAGAACCTTTTCCATGAGAGTTATACTCTTAGATGTTTGTCAGACGTTTGTCAAAGATGGGCCAATGAAAGAAATCCCTCGCTCCGTAGTCCAAGTACAACACACTAACCACTCGAGCCACGGCGCCTACCAATCGTGATCGTATGTACGCAAATCCATTGCTAAGAGAATTAGAATGTCTAACTGATATGCCTCGCTTCAAGAAATTTTAATCATTTCCAGCTAAAATGTCTCGCAATACCAATAGTTACACAGCTGATAATCCAAAGTCTCGTCTTCGCATCACACCACAGGTGATAAGAATATCTGAATCATGACGCACGAGTTCCTGAAATTATTTGTATTCTAAACGATCAGTCGCCACATGAAACACAGCACTGACGTTTATGCGTGACCGTGCTAAGTGGTAATGCGCGTGGCAGTGTAGCTAGTAGTAGAACTAACTGATTATTGCCGGATGAAGCTGTTCATTATCCGCCGACCATGATATCATCGTCCTTCTGAATCAATCAAAAAACACATGTCAAAAACGCCAGGTTCTCAAACGTATTTATAGGTTCGAATTCCCACACACCCACCAAGGGAAAGCCCCCTAAGGCCCCTTAAGACACTTATGCTAATAAGCTTGTTGTTCAGCTAATGACAAATCGACTTTTCACCCAATAAACCAGTCATGAGAACCTTAACCCATGATTTGCCTGAATCACTCAACTCACAGACTGCTAGCTGATGAAAACTTTTATTAATTTATGCAAAAACCTGTGAAGTCTGGCTGACTTGAGATTTTTACTACTAGACCTTATTAGCACCAATTTTTGTATTCGACGTATCCACACAGCGAGCAGAGGAAAATTCTTTAATTAAGGTTCGCATGCAGGTATGTTTAACTGTGTGATAGCTTGAGAATGGGAGGGAATTTAACAACCCTGGATTGGACACTTATAAATGACGGTCGCACGTTTTTAATTGGTACTAGGCATCTCCAATTAACGGTGTTACTACAAAACTGAACGATTTCAGTTTAAAGTGGTTAATTTTCACTGGTGAATTTCTAAAGCCAAATATTGTTTACAATATTTTACAATTAGCACCTCGGGCATCAATTCCAAGAAAAAATTATACCCTTTTACCAAAATTGTCTGTAAAAGTAGTTAATTCATTTAACAAACAAAAAAAAACGCCATTCATTGTAAGATTGTTATTTTTTTAGGCCTGTTGAGCCTAAGGCTTGGACTCACTGATAGTAGATGGCGTAAGGCAAAGTTAAATTTGTGTTTAATGCTTCACATGGCATAAATAAATTAGTTCCAGGCCCTTAATACCTTTCTGTGTTATTCGAAATCATTTAATTCGCTTTGGTACTAAATATTTGGGCAATAATATGTGAAATTAACACTGGATTCTGTTTTCCGATTTTGCTTGGCTGGAGTTAATTGAATGTCTCATCAGCTTGGGATGATCATTGTCCTTGCCTTAGGCAACCATTAGATACATTCGGTCGAATACACATTACTAGTTGTGGTCAAACCAATCGCATTTCCCTACGCCCTAATTCTCTCCCAGAACATCTGACATTCATTCTGTCACGAGAAAGTAGATGCAGGATGTGCGTATCTGGTTCGGTGGCGTATGCGTAACGCATTTCTTCATACATTTTTTGGTTGAACATTTGTCTGCTTCCTGTCTGCATTTCGAGGCAGCAGCTAAGCTAGTTTGTGCGTTACATGCACATAAACAGAACAATTGGCTCGAGATGTGTGATTGGAGGATATAGCGAGATGGTGGGTATCCAGTTCTGTGGGCTATACATAGCCCTTTTTTTCATACATTTTTTGGTTGAAAATTTTTCTGTTTCCAATCTGCATTTCGAGGCAGCAGCTAAGCTAGTTTGTGCTCTGAATGCACAGAAACAGAATATCTAGCTCGATATATGTGATTGGAGGATATTGTGAGATTGGGGGTATCCAGTTCTGTGGGCTATACATAGCCCTTTTTTTCATACATTTTTTGGTTGAAAAATTTTCTGTTTCCAATCTGCATTTCGAGGCAGCAGCTAAGCTAATCTTTGCTTTAAATGCACAGAAAAGGAACAGCTGGCTCGATAAATGTGATTGGAGGATATTGTGAGATTGGGGGTATCCAGTTCTGTGGGCTATACATAGCCCTTTTTTTCACACATTTTTTGGTTGAAAAATTTTCTGTTTCCAATCTGCATTTCGAGGCAGCAGCTAAGCTAGTTTGTGCTCTGAATGCACAGAAACAGAATATCTAGCTCGATATATGTGATTGGAGTATATTGTGAGATTGGGGGTATCCAGTTCTGTGGGCTATACATAGCCCTTTTTTTCATACATTTTTTGGTTGAAAAATTTTCTGTTTCCAATCTGCATTTCGAGGCAGCAGCTAAGCTAGTTTGTGCTCTGAATGCACAGAAACAGAATATCTAGCTCGATAAATGTGATTGGAGGATACTGTGAGATTGGGGTATCCAGTTCTGTGGGCTATACATAGCCCTTTTTTTCATACATATTTGGTTGAAAATTTTTCAGCTTCCAATTCGCATTTCGAGGCTGGAGCTAAGCTAGTTTGAGCCCCAAATGCACAGAAACGAAACAGCTGGCTCGAGATGTATGATTGGAGGAAATACCGAGATGGTGGGTATCCAGTTCTGTGGATAGCCCTTTTTTTCATACATTTTTTGGTTGAAAATTTTTCAGCTTCCAATTCGCATTTCGAGGCAGGAGCTAAGCTAGTTTGAGCTCTAAATGCACAGAAACGAAACAGCTGGCTCGAGATGTGTGATTGGAGGAAATACAGAGATGATGGGTATCCAGTTCTGTGGGCTATACATAGCCCTTTTTTTCATACATATTTGGTTGAAAATTTTTCAGCTTCCAATTCGCATTTCGAGGCTGGAGCTAAGCTAGTTTGAGCCCCAAAATGCACAGAAACGAAACAGCTGGCTCGAGATGTATGATTGGAGGAAATACCGAGATGGTGGGTATCCAGTTCTGTGGATAGCCCTTTTTTTCATACATTTTTTGGTTGAAAATTTTTCAGCTTCCAATTCGCATTTCGAGGCAGGAGCTAAGCTAGTTTGAGCTCTAAATGCACAGAAACGAAACAACTGGCTCGAGATGTGTGATTGGAGGAAATACAGAGATGATGGGTATCCAGTTCTGTGGGCTATACATAGCCCTTTTTTTCATACATATTTGGTTGAAAATTTTTCAGCTTCCAATTCGCATTTCGAGGCTGGAGCTAAGCTAGTTTGAGCCCCAAATGCACAGAAACGAAACAGCTGGCTCGAGATGTGTGATTGGAGGAAATACAGAGATGATGGGTATCCAGTTCTGTGGGCTATACATAGCCCTTTTTTTCATACATATTTGGTTGAAAATTTTTCAGCTTCCAATTCGCATTTCGAGGCTGGAGCTAAGCTAGTTTGAGCCCCAAATGCACAGAAACGAAACAGCTGGCTCGAGATGTATGATTGGAGGAAATACCGAGATGGTGGGTATCCAGTTCTGTGGATAGCCCTTTTTTTCATACATTTTTTGGTTGAAAATTTTTCAGCTTCCAATTCGTATTTCGAGGCAGGAGCTAAGCTAGTTTGAGCTCTAAATGCACAGAAACGAAACAACTGGCTCGAGATGTGTGATTGGAGGAAATACAGAGATGATGGGTATCCAGTTCTGTGGGCTATACATAGCCCTTTTTTTCATACATATTTGGTTGAAAATTTTTCAGCTTCCAATTCGCATTTCGAGGCTGGAGCTAAGCTAGTGTGAGCCCCAAATGCACAGAAACGAAACAGCTGGCTCGAGATGTGTGATTGGAGGAAATACCGAGATGGTGGTTTTTTTCATACATTTTTTGGTTGAAAATTTTTCAGCTTCCAATCCGCATTTCGATGCAGGAGCTAAGCTAGTTTGAGCTCTAAATGCACAGAAACGAAACAGCTGGCTCGAGATGTGTGATTACAGGAAATACCGAGATGGTGGGTATCCAGTTCTGTGGGCTATACATAGCCCTTTTTTTCATACATTTTTTGGTTGAAAATTTTTCAGCTTCCAATCCGCATTTCGAGGCAGGAGCTAAGCTAGTTTGAGCTCTAAATGCACAGAAACGAAACAACTGGCTCGAGATGTGTGATTGGAGGAAATACCGAGATGGTGGGTATCCAGTTCTGTGGGCTATACATAGCCCTTTTTTTCATACATTTTTTGGTTGAGCTAAGCTAGTTTGAGCTCTAAATGCACAGAAACGAAACAGCTGGCTCGAGATGTGTGATTGGAGGAAATACCGAGATGGTGGGTATCCAGTTCTGTGGGCTATACATAGCCTTTTTTTCATACATTTTTTGGTTGAAAATTTTTGTGCTTCCTGTCTGCATTTCGAGGCAGCAGCTAAGCTAGTTTGAGCGTTAAATGCACAGAAACAGAACAGCTGGCTCGAGATGTGTGATTGGAGGAAATACCGAGATGGTAGGTATCCAGTTCTGTGGGCTATACATAGCCCTTTTTTTCATACATTTTTTGGTTGAAAATTTTTCAGCTTCCAATCCGCATTTCGAGGCTGGAGCTAAGCTAGTTTGTGCGTTAAATGCACAGAAACAGAACAGCTGGCTCGAGATTTGTGATTGGAGGAAATACCGAGATGGTGGGTATCCAGTTCTGTGGGCTATACATAGCCCTTTTTTTCATACATTTTTTGGTTGAAAATTTTTCTGCTTCCAATCCGCATTTCGAGGCAGGAGCTAAGCTAGTTTGAGCGTTAAATGCACAGAAACGAAACAGCTGGCTCGAGATGTGTGATTGGAGGAAATACCGAGATGGTGGGTATCCAGTTCTGTGGGGTATACATAGCCCTTTTTTTCATACATTTTTTGGTTGAAAATTTTGTTGCTTCCTATCTGCATTTCGAGGCAGTAGCTAAGCTAGTTTGTGCGTTAAATGCACAGAAACAGAACAGCTGGCTCGAGATTTGTGATTGGAGGAAATACCGAGATGGTGGGTATCCAGTTCTGTGGGCTATACATAGCCCTTTTTTTCATACATTTTTTGGTTGAAAATTTTTCTGCTTCCAATCCGCATTTCGAGGCAGGAGCTAAGCTAGTTTGAGCTCTAAATGCACAGAAACGAAACAGCTGGCTCGAGATGTGTGATTGGAGGAAATACCGAGATGGTGGGTATCCAGTTCTGTGGGCTATACATAGCCCTTTTTTTCATACATTTTTTGGTTGAAAATTTTTCTGCTTCCAATCCGCATTTCGAGGCAGGAGCTAAGCTAGTTTGAGCGTTAAATGCACAGAAACGAAACAGCTGGCTCGAGATGTGTGATTGGAGGAAATACCGAGATGGTGGGTATCCAGTTCTGTGGGCTATACATAGCCCTTTTTTTCATACATTTTTTGGTTGAAAATTTTTTTGGTTCCTATCTGCATTTCGAGGCAGTAGCTAAGCTAGTTTGTGCGTTAAATGCACAGAAACAGAACAGCTGGCTCGAGATGTGTGATTGGAGGAAATTCCGAGATGGTGGGTATCAAGTTCTGTGGGCTATACATAGCCCTTTTTTTCATACATTTTTTGGTTGAAAATTTTTCAGCTTCCAATTCGCATTTCGAGGCAGGAGCTAAGCTAGTTTGAGCGTTAAATGCACAGAAACGAAACAGCTGGCTCGAGATGTGTGATTGGAGGAAATACCGAGATGGTGGGTATCCAGTTCTGTGGGCTATACATAGCCCTTTTTTTCATACATTTTTTGGTTGAAAATTCTTCTGCTTCCAATCCGCATTTCGAGGCAGGAGCTAAGCTAGTTTGAGCTCTAAATGCACAGAAACGAAACAGCTGGCTCGAGATGTGTGATTGGAGGAAATACCGAGATGGTGGGTATCCAGTTCTGTGGGCTATACATAGCCCTTTTTTTCATACATTTTTTGGTTGAAAATTTTTCAGCTTCCAATTCGCATTTCGAGGCAGGAGCTAAGCTAGTTTGAGCGTTAAATGCACAGAAACGAAACAGCTGGCTCGAGATGTGTGATTGGAGGAAATACCGAGATGGTGGGTATCCAGTTCTGTGGGCTATACATAGCCCTTTTTTTCATACATTTTTTGGTTGAAAATTTTTCTGCTTCCAATCCGCATTTCGAGGCAGGAGCTAAGCTAGTTTGAGCGTTAAATGCACAGAAACGAAACAGCTGGCTCGAGATGTGTGATTGGAGGAAATACCGAGATGGTGGGTATCCAGTTCTGTGGGCTATACATAGCCCTTTTTTTCATACATTTTTTGGTTGAAAATTTTTCAGCTTCCAATTCGCATTTCGAGGCAGGAGCTAAGCTAGTTTGAGCTCTAAATGCACAGAAACGAAACAGCTGGCTCGAGATGTGTGATTGGAGGAAATACCGAGATGGTGGGTATCCAGTTCTGTGGGCTCATAGCCCTTTTTTTCATACATTTTTTGGTTGAAAATTTTTCTGCTTCCAATCCGCATTTCGAGGCAGGAGCTAAGCTAGTTTGAGCGTTAAATGCACAGAAACGAAACAGCTGGCTCGAGATGTGTGATTGGAGGAAATACCGAGATGGTGGGTATCCAGTTCTGTGGGGTATACATAGCCCTTTTTTTCATACATTTTTTGGTTGAAAATTTTGTTGCTTCCTATCTGCATTTCGAGGCAGTAGCTAAGCTAGTTTGTGCGTTAAATGCACAGAAACAGAACAGCTGGCTCGAGATTTGTGATTGGAGGAAATACCGAGATGGTGGGTATCCAGTTCTGTGGGCTATACATAGCCCTTTTTTTCATACATTTTTTGGTTGAAAATTCTTCTGCTTCCAATCCGCATTTCGAGGCAGGAGCTAAGCTAGTTTGAGCTCTAAATGCACAGAAACGAAACAGCTGGCTCGAGATGTGTGATTGGAGGAAATACCGAGATGGTGGGTATCCAGTTCTGTGGGCTATACATAGCCCTTTTTTTCATACATTTTTTGGTTGAAAATTTTTCTGCTTCCAATCCGCATTTCGAGGCAGGAGCTAAGCTAGTTTGAGCTCTAAATGCACAGAAACGAAACAGCTGGCTCGAGATGTGTGATTGGAGGAAATACCGAGATGGTGGGTATCCAGTTCTGTGGGCTATACATAGCCCTTTTTTTCATACATTTTTTGGTTGAAAATTTTTCTGCTTCCAATTCGCATTTCGAGGCAGGAGCTAAGCTAGTTTGAGCGTTAAATGCACAGAAACGAAACAGCTGGCTCGAGATGTGTGATTGGAGGAAATACCGAGATGGTGGGTATCCAGTTCTGTGGGCTATACATAGCCCTTTTTTTCATACATTTTTTGGTTAAAAATTTGTCTGCTTCCAATCCGCATTTCGAGGCAGGAGCTAAGCTAGTTTGAGCTCTAAATGCACAGAAACGAAACAGCTGGCTCGAGATGTGTGATTGGAGGAAATACCGAGATGGTGGGTATCCAGTTCTGTGGGCTATACATAGCCCTTTTTTTCATACATTTTTTGGTTGAAAATTTTTCTGCTTCCAATCCGCATTTCGAGGCAGGAGCTAAGCTAGTTTGAGCTCTAAATGCACAGAAACGAAACAGCTGGCTCGAGATGTGTGATTGGAGGAAATACCGAGATGGTGGGTATCCAGTTCTGTGGGCTATACATAGCCCTTTTTTTCATACATTTTTTGGTTGAAAATTTTTCTGCTTCCAATCCGCATTTCGAGGCAGGAGCTAAGCTAGTTTGAGCGTTAAATGCACAGAAACGAAACAGCTGGCTCGAGATGTGTGATTGGAGGAAATACCGAGATGGTGGGTATCCAGTTCTGTGGGGTATACATAGCCCTTTTTTTCATACATTTTTTGGTTGAAAATTTTGTTGCTTCCTATCTGCATTTCGAGGCAGTAGCTAAGCTAGTTTGTGCGTTAAATGCACAGAAACAGAACAGCTGGCTCGAGATTTGTGATTGGAGGAAATACCGAGATGGTGGGTATCCAGTTCTGTGGGCTATACATAGCCCTTTTTTTCATACATTTTTTGGTTGAAAATTTTTCTGCTTCCAATCCGCATTTCGAGGCAGGAGCTAAGCTAGTTTGAGCTCTAAATGCACAGAAACGAAACAGCTGGCTCGAGATGTGTGATTGGAGGAAATACCGAGATGGTGGGTATCCAGTTCTGTGGGCTATACATAGCCCTTTTTTTCATACATTTTTTGGTTGAAAGTTTTTCTGCTTCCAATCCGCATTTCGAGGCAGGAGCTAAGCTAGTTTGTGCGTTAAATGCACAGATACAGAACAGCTGGCTCGAGATGTGTGATTGGAGGAAATACCGAGATGGTGGGTATCCAGTTCTGTGGGCTATACATAGCCCTTTTTTCATACATTTTTTGGTTGAAAATTTTTCTGCTTCCAATCCGCATTTCGAGGCAGGAGCTAAGCTAGTTTGAGCTCTAAATGCACAGAAACGAAACAGCTGGCTCGAGATGTGTGATTGGAGGAAATACCGAGATGGTGGGTATCCAGTTCTGTGGGCTATACATAGCCCTTTTTTTCATACATTTTTTGGTTGAAAGTTTTTCTGCTTCCAATCCGCATTTCGAGGCAGGAGCTAAGCTAGTTTGTGCGTTAAACGCACAGAAACAGAACAGCTGGCCCGAGATGTGTGACTGGAGGAAATACCGAGATGGTGGGTATCCAGTTCTGTGGGCTATGCATAGCCCTTTTTTTCATACATTTTTTGGTTGAAAATTTTTCTGCTTCCAATCCGCATTTCGAGGCAGGAGCTAAGCTAGTTTGAGCTCTAAATGCACAGAAACGAAACAGCTGGCTCGAGATGTGTGATTGGAGGAAATACCGAGATGGTGGGTATCTAGTTCTGTGGGGTATACATAGCCCTTTTTTTCATAAATTTTTTGGTTGAAAATTTTTCTGCTTCCAATCCGCATTTCGAGGCAGGAGCTAAGCTAGTTTGTGCGTTAAACGCACAGAAACAGAACAGCTGGCTCGAGATGTGTGATTGGAGGAAATTCCGAGATGGTGGGTATCCAGTTCTCTGGGCTATACATAGCCCTTTTTTTCATACATTTTTTGGTTGAAAGTTTTTCTGCTTCCAATCCGCATTTCGAGGCAGGAGCTAAGCTAGTTTGTGCGTTAAACGCACAGAAACAGAACAGCTGGCTCGAGATGTGTGATTGGAGGAAATACCGAGATGGTGGGTATCCAGTTCTGTGGGCTATACATAGCCCTTTTTTTCATACATTTTTTGGTTGAAAATTTGTCTGCTTCCAATCCGCATTTCGAGGCAGGAGCTAAGCTAGTTTGAGCTCTAAATGCACAGAAACGAAACAGCTGGCTCGAGATGTGTGATTACAGGAAATACCGAGATGGTGGGTATCCAGTTCTGTGGGCTATACATAGCCCTTTTTTTCATACATTTTTTGGTTGAAAATTTTTCTGCTTCCAATCCGCATTTCGAGGCAGGAGCTAAGCTAGTTTGAGCTCTAAATGCACAGAAACGAAACAGCTGGCTCGAGATGTGTGATTGGAGGAAATACCGAGATGGTGGGTATCTAGTTCTGTGGGGTATACATAGCCCTTTTTTTCATAAATTTTTTGGTTGAAAATTTTTCTGCTTCCAATCCGCATTTCGAGGCAGGAGCTAAGCTAGTTTGTGCGTTAAACGCACAGAAACAGAACAGCTGGCTCGAGATGTGTGATTGGAGGAAATTCCGAGATGGTGGGTATCCAGTTCTGTGGGCTATACATAGCCCTTTTTTTCATAAATTTTTTGGTTGAAAGTTTTTCTGCTTCCAATCCGCATTTCGAGGCAGGAGCTAAGCTAGTTTGTGCGTTAAACGCACAGAAACAAAACAGCTGGCTCGAGATGTGTGATTGGAGGAAATACCGAGATGGTGGGTATCCAGTTCTGTGGGCTATACATAGCCCTTTTTTTCATACATTTTTTGGTTGAAAATTTTTTTGCTTCCTATCTGCATTTCGAGGCAGTAGCTAAGCTAGTTTGTGCGTTAAACGCACAGAAACAGAACAGCTGGCTCGAGATGTGTGATTGGAGGAAATTCCGAGATGGTGGGTATCCAGTTCTGTGGGCTATACATAGCCCTTTTTTTCATAAATTTTTTGGTTGAAAGTTTTTCTGCTTCCAATCCGCATTTCGAGGCAGGAGCTAAGCTAGTTTGTGCGTTAAACGCACAGAAACAGAACAGCTGGCTCGAGATGTGTGATTGGAGGAAATACCGAGATGGTGGGTATCCAGTTCTGTGGGCTATACATAGCCCTTTTTTTCATACATTTTTTGGTTGAAAATTTTTTTGCTTCCTATCTGCATTTCGAGGCAGTAGCTAAGCTAGTTTGTGCGTTAAACGCACAGAAACAGAACAGCTGGCTCGAGATGTGTGATTGGAGGAAATTCCGAGATGGTGGGTATCCAGTTCTGTGGGCTATACATAGCCCTTTTTTTCATAAATTTTTTGGTTGAAAGTTTTTCTGCTTCCAATCCGCATTTCGAGGCAGGAGCTAAGCTAGTTTGTGCGTTAAACGCACAGAAACAGAACAGCTGGCTCGAGATGTGTGATTGGAGGAAATACCGAGATGGTGGGTATCCAGTTCTGTGGGCTATACATAGCCCTTTTTTCATACATTTTTTGGTTGAAAATTTTTTTGCTTCCTATCTGCATTTCGAGGCAGTAGCTAAGCTAGTTTGTGCGTTAAACGCACAGAAACAGAACAGCTGGCTCGAGATGTGTGATTGGAGGAAATTCCGAGATGGTGGGTATCCAGTTCTGTGGGCTATACATAGCCCTTTTTTTCATACATTTTTTGGTTGAAAGTTTTTCTGCTTCCAATCCGCATTTCGAGGCAGGAGCTAAGCTAGTTTGTGCGTTAAACGCACAGAAACAGAACAGCTGGCTCGAGATGTGTGATTGGAGGAAATACCGAGATGGTGGGTATCCAGTTCTGTGGGCTATACATAGCCCTTTTTTTCATACATTTTTTGGTTGAAAATTTTTTTGCTTCCTATCTGCATTTCGAGGCAGTAGCTAAGCTAGTTTGTGCGTTAAACGCACAGAAACAGAACAGCTGGCTCGAGATGTGTGATTGGAGGAAATACCGAGATGGTGTGTATCCAGTTCTGTGGGCTATACATAGCCCTTTTTTTCATACATTTTTTGGTTGAAAATTTGTCTGCTTCCAATCCGCATTTCGAGGCAGGAGCTAAGCTAGTTTGAGCTCTAAATGCACAGAAACGAAACAGCTGGCTCGAGATGTGTGATTGGAGGAAATACCGAGATGGTGGGTATCCAGTTCTGTGGGCTATACATAGCCCTTTTTTTCATACATTTTTTGGTTGAAAATTTTTCTGCTTCCAATCCGCATTTCGAGGCAGGAGCTAAGCTAGTTTGAGCTCTAAATGCACAGAGACAGAACAGCTGGCTCGAGATTTGTGATTGGAGGAAATACCGAGATGGTGGGTATCCAGTTCTGTGGGCTATACATAGCCCTTTTTTTCATACATTTTTTGGTTGAAAATTTGTCTGCTTCCAATCCGCATTTCGAGGCAGGAGCTAAGCTAGTATGAGCTCTAAATGCACAGAAACGAAACAGCTGGCTCGAGATGTGTGATTACAGGAAATACCGAGATGGTGGGTATCCAGTTCTGTGGGCTATACATAGCCCTTTTTTTCATACATTTTTTGGTTGAAAATTTTTCTGCTTCCTATCTGCATTTCGAGGCAGTAGCTAAGCTAGTTTGTGCGTTAAACGCACAGAAACAGAACAGCTGGCTCGAGATGTGTGATTGGAGGAAATACCGAGATGGTGGGTATCCAGTTCTGTGGGCTATACATAGCCCTTTTTTTCATACATTTTTTGGTTGAAAGTTTTTCTGCTTCCAATCCGCATTTCGAGGCAGGAGCTAAGCTAGTTTGAGCTCTAAATGCACAGAAACGAAACAGCTGGCTCGAAATGTGTGATTGGAGGAAATACCGAGATGGTGGGTATCCAGTTCTGTGGGCTATACATAGCCCTTTTTTTCATACATTTTTTGGTTGAAAATTTTTTTGGTTCCTATCTGCATTTCGAGGCAGTAGCTAAGCTAGTTTGTGCGTTAAACGCACAGAAACAGAACAGCTGGCTCGAGATGTGTGATTGGAGGAAATACCGAGATGGTGGGTATCCAGTTCTGTGGGCTATACATAGCCCTTTTTTTCATACATTTTTTGGTTGAAAGTTTTTCTGCTTCCAATCCGCATTTCGAGGCAGGAGCTAAGCTAGTTTGAGCTCTAAATGCACAGAAACGAAACAGCTGGCTCGAAATGTGTGATTGGAGGAAATACCGAGATGGTGGGTATCCAGTTCTGTGGGCTATACATAGCCCTTTTTTTCATACATTTTTTGGTTGAAAATTTTTCAGCTTTCAATTCGCACTTCGAGGCAGGAGCTAAGCTAGTTTGAGCGTTAAATGCACAGAAACGAAACAGCTAGCTCGAGATGTGTGATTGGAGGAAATACCGAGATGGTGGGTATCCAGTTCTGTGGGCTATACATAGCCCTTTTTTTCATACTTTTTTTGGTTGAAAATTTTTTTGGTTCCTATCTGCATTTCGAGGCAGTAGCTAAGCTAGTTTGTGCGTTAAACGCACAGAAACAGAACAGCTGGCTCGAGATGTGTGATTGGAGGAAATACCGAGATGGTGGGTATCCAGTTCTGTGGGCTATACATAGCCCTTTTTTTCATACATTTTTTGGTTGAAAGTTTTTCTGCTTCCAATCCGCATTTCGAGGCAGGAGGTAAGCTAGTTTGAGCTCTAAATGCACAGAAACGAAACAGCTGGCTCGAAATGTGTGATTGGAGGAAATACCGAGATGGTGGGTATCCAGTTCTGTGGGCTATACATAGCCCTTTTTTTCATACATTTTTTGGTTGAAAATTTGTTTGCTTCCTATCTGCATTTCGAGGCAGTAGCGAAGCTAGTTTGTGCGTTAAATGCACAGAAACAGAACAGCCGGCTCGAGATGTGTGATTGGAGGAAATACCGAGATGGTGGGTATCCAGTTCTGTGGGCTATACATAGCCCTTTTTTTCATACATTTTTTGGTTGAAAATTTTTCAGCTTCCAATTCGCATTTCGAGGCAGGAGCTAAGCTAGTTTGAGCTCTAAATGCACAGAAACGAAACAGCTGGCTCGAGATGTGTGATTGGAGGAAATACCGAGATGGTGGGTATCCAGTTCTGTGGGCTATACATAGCCCTTTTTTTCATACATTTTTTGGTTGAAAGTTTTTCTGCTTCCAATCCGCATTTCGAGGCAGGAGCTAAGTTAGTTTGTGCGTTAAATGCACAGATACAGAACAGCTGGCTCGAGATGTGTGATTGGAGGAAATACCGAGATGGTGGGTATCCAGTTCTGTGGGCTATACATAGCCCTTTTTTTCATACATTTTTTGGTTAAAAATTTGTCTGCTTCCAATCCGCATTTCGAGGCAGGAGCTAAGCTAGTTTGTGCGTTAAATGCACAGAGACAGAACAGCTGGCTCGAGATTTGTGATTGGAGGAAATACCGAGATGGTGGGTATCCAGTTCTGTGGGCTATACATAGCCCTTTTTTTCATACATTTTTTGGTTGAAAACTTTTCTGCTTCCAATCCGCATTTCGAGGCAGGACCTAAGCTAGTTTAAGCTCTAAATGCACAGAAACGAAACAACTGGCTCGAGATGTGTGATTGGAGGAAATACCGAGATGGTGGGTATCCAGTTCTGTGGGCTATACATAGCCCTTTTTTTCATACATTTTTTGGTTAAAAATTTGTCTGCTTCCAATCCGCATTTCGAGGCAGGAGCTAAGCTAGTTTGTGCGTTAAATGCACAGAGACAGAACAGCTGGCTCGAGATGTGTGATTGGAGGAAATACCGAGATGGTGGGTATCCAGTTCTGTGGGCTATACATAGCCCTTTTTTTCATACATTTTTTGGTTAAAAATTTTTCTGCTTCCAATCCGCATTTCGAGGCAGGAGCTAAGCTAGTTTGTGCGTTAAATGCACAGAGACAGAACAGCTGGCTCGAGATTTGTGATTGGAGGAAATACCGAGATGGTGGGTATCCAGTTCTGTGGGCTATACATAGCCCTTTTTTTCATACATTTTTTGGTTGAAAATTTTTCTGCTTCCAATTCGCATTTCGAGGCAGGAGCTAAGCTAGTTTGAGCTCTAAATGCACTGAAACAGAACAACTGGCTCGAGATGTGTGATTGGAGGAAATACCGAGATGGTGGGTATCCAGTTCTGTGGGCTATACATAGCCCTTTTTTTCATACATTTTTTGGTTGAAAATTTTTTTGCTTCCTATCTGCATTTCGAGGCAGTAGCTAAGCTAGTTTGTGCGTTAAACGCACAGAAACAGAACAGCTGGCTCGAGATGTGTGATTGGAGGAAATACCGAGATGGTGGGTATCCAGTTCTGTGGGCTTACATAGCCCTTTTTTTCATACATTTTTTTTAGGTTGAAAATTTTTTTGCTTCCTATCTGCATTTCGAGGCAGTAGCTAAGCTAGTTTGTGCGTTAAACGCACAGAAACAGAACAGCTGGCTCGAGATGTGTGATTGGAGGAAATACCGAGATGGTGGGTATCCAGTTCTGTGGGCTATACATAGCCCTTTTTTTCATACATTTTTTGGTTGAAAACTTTTCTGCTTCCAATCCGCATTTCGAGACAGGACCTAAGCTAGTTTAAGCTCTAAATGCACAGAAACGAAACAACTGGCTCGAGATGTGTGATTGGAGGAAATACCGAGATGGTGGGTATCCAGTTCTGTGGGCTATACATAGCCCTTTTTTTCATACATTTTTTGGTTGAAAATTTTTCAGCTTCCAATTCGCATTTCGAGGCAGGAGCTAAGCTAGTTTAAGTTCTAAATGCACAGAAACCAAACAGCTGGCTCGAGATGTGTGATTCGAGGAAATACCGAGATGGTGGGTATCCAGTTCTGTGGGCTATACATAGCCCTTTTTTTTATACATTTTTTGGTTGAAAATTTTTCAGCTTCCAATTCGCATTTCGAGGCAGGAGCTAAGCTAGTTTAAGCTCTAAATGCACAGAAACGAAACAGCTGGCTCGAGATGTGTGATTGGAGGAAATACCGAGATGGTGGGTATCCAGTTCTGTGGGCTATACATAGCCCTTTTTTTATACATTTTTTGGTTGAAAATTTTTTTGCTTCCAATCCGCATTTCGAGGCAGGACCTAAGCTAGTTTAAGCTCTAAATGCACAGAAACGAAACAACTGGCTCGAGATGTGTGATTGGAGGAAATACCGAGATGGTGGGTATCCAGTTCTGTGGGCTATACATAGCCCTTTTTTTCATACATTTTTTAGTTGAAAATTTTTCTGCTTCCAATCCGCATTTCGAGGCAGTACCTAAGCTAGTTTAAGCTCTAAATGCACAGAAACGAAACAACTGGCTCGAGATGTGTGATTGGAGGAAATACCGAGATGGTGGGTATCCAGTTCTGTGGGCTATACATAGCCCTTTTTTTCATACATTTTTTGGTTGAAAATTTTTTTGCCTCCTATCTGCATTTCGAGGCAGTAGCTAAGCTAGTTTGTGCGTTAAACGCACAGAAACAGAACAGCTGGCTCGAGATGTGTGATTGGAGGAAATACCGAGATGGTGGGTATCCAGTTCTGTGGGCTATACATAGCCCTTTTTTTATACATTTTTTGGTTGAAAATTTTTTTGCTTCCTATCTGCATTTCGAGGCAGTAGCTAAGCTAGTTTGTGCGTTAAACGCACAGAAACAGAACAGCTGGCTCGAGATGTGTGATTGGAGGAAATACCGAGATGGTGGGTATCCAGTTCTGTGGGCTATACATAGCCCTTTTTTTCATACATTTTTTGGTTGAACATTTTTCTGCTTCCAATCCGCATTTCGAGGCAGGACCTAAGCTAGTTTAAGCTCTAAATGCACAGAAACGAAACAACTGGCTCGAGATGTGTGATTGGAGGAAATACCGAGATGGTGGGTATCCAGTTCTGTGGGCTATACATAGCCCTTTTTTTCATACATTTTTTAGTTGAAAATTTTTCTGCTTCCAATCCGCATTTCGAGGCAGGAGCTAAGCTAGTTTAAGCTCTAAATGCACAGAAACGAAACAGCTGGCCCGAGATGTGTGATTGGAGGAAATACCGAGATGGTGGGTATCCAGTTCTGTGGGCTATACATAGCCCTTTTTTTCATACATTTTTTGGTTGAAAATTTTTCAGCTTCCAATTCGCATTTCGAGGCAGGAGCTAAGCTAGTTTGAGCTCTAAATGCACAGAAACGAAACAGCTGGCTCGAGATGTGTGATTGGAGGAAATACCGAGATGGTGGGTATCCAGTTCTGTGGGCTATACATAGCCCTTTTTTTCATACATTTTTTGGTTGAAAAATTTTCAGCTTCATATCCGCATTTCGAGGCAGGAGCTAAGCTAGTTTGAGCTCTAAATGCACAGAAACGAAACAGCTGGCTCGAGATGTGTGATTGGAGGAAATACCGAGATGGTGGGTATCCAGTTCTGTGGGCTATACATAGCCCTTTTTTTCATACATTTTTTGGTTGAAAATTTTTCAGCTTCCAATCCGCATTTCGAGGCAGGAGCTAAGCTAGTTTGAGCTCTAAATGCACAGAAACGAAACAGCTAGCTCGAGATGTGTGATTGGAGGAAATACCGAGATGGTGGGTATCCAGTTCTGTGGGCTATACATAGCCCTTTTTTTCATACATTTTTTGGTTGAAAATTTTTCTGCTTCCAATTCGCATTTCGAGGCAGGAGCTAAGCTAGTTTGAGCTCTAAATGCACAGAAACGAAACAGCTGGCTCGAGATGTGTGATTGGAGGAAATACCGAGATGGTGGGTATCCAGTTCTGTGGGCTATACATAGCCCTTTTTTTCATACATTTTTTGGTTGAAAATTTTTCTGCTTCCAATTCGCATTTCGAGGCAGGAGCTAAGCTAGTTTGAGCTCTAAATGCACAGAAACGAAACATCTGGTTCGAGATGTGTGATTGGAGGAAATACCGAGATGGTGGGTATCCATTTCTGTGGGCTATACATAGCCCTTTTTTTCATACATTTTTTGGTTGAAAATTTTTTTGCTTCCTATCTGCATTTCGAAACAGTAGCTAAGCTAGTCTGTGCGTTAAACGCACAGAAACAGAACAGCTGGCTCGAGATGTGTGATTGGAGGAAATACCGAGATGGTGGGTATCCAGTTCTGTGGGCTATACATAGCCCTTTTTTTCATACATTTTTTGGTTGAAAATTTTTCAGCTTCCAATTCGCATTTCGAGGCAGGAGCTAAGCTAGTTTGAGCTCTAAATGCACAGAAACGAAACATCTAGCTCGAGATGTGTGATTGGAGGAAATATCGAGATGGTGGGTATCCAGTTCTGTGGGCTATACATAGCCCTTTTTTTCATACATTTTTTGGTTGAACATTTTTCTGCTTCCAATCCGCATTTCGAGGCAGGACCTAAGCTAGTTTAAGCTCTAAATGCACAGAAACGAAACAACTGGCTCGAGATGTGTGATTGGAGGAAATACCGAGATGGTGGGTATCCAGTTCTGTGGGCTATACATAGCCCTTTTTTTCATACATTTTTTAGTTGAAAATTTTTCTGCTTCCAATCCGCATTTCGAGGCAGGAGCTAAGCTAGTTTAAGCTCTAAATGCACAGAAACGAAACAGCTGGCCCGAGATGTGTGATTGGAGGAAATACCGAGATGGTGGGTATCCAGTTCTGTGGGCTATACATAGCCCTTTTTTTCATACATTTTTTGGTTGAAAAATTTTCAGCTTCATATCCGCATTTCGAGGCAGGAGCTAAGCTAGTTTGAGCTCTAAATGCACAGAAACGAAACAACTGGCTCGAGATGTGTGATTGGAGGAAATACCGAGATGGTGGGTATCCAGTTCTGTGGGCTATACATAGCCTTTTTTTTCATACATTTTTTGGTTGAAAATTTTTTTGCTTCCTATCTGCATTTCGAGGCAGTAGCTAAGCTAGTTTGTGCGTTAAACGCACAGAAACAGAACAGCTGGCTCGAGATGTGTGATTGGAGGAAATACCGAGATGGTGGGTATCCAGTTCTGTGGGCTATACATAGCCTTTTTTTTCATACATTTTTTGGTTGAAAATTTTTCAGCTTCCAATTCGCATTTCGAGGCAGGAGCTAAGCTAGTTTGAGCTCTAAATGCACAGAAACGAAACAACTGGCTCGAGATGTGTGATTGGAGGAAATACCGAGATGGTGGGTATCCAGTTCTGTGGGCTATACATAGCCTTTTTTTTCATACATTTTTTGGTTGAAAATTTTTCTGCTTCCAATCCGCATTTCGAGGCAGGAGCTAAGCTAGTTTAAGCTCTAAATGCACAGAAACGAAACAACTGGCTCGAGATGTGTGATTGGAGGAAATACCGAGATGGTGGGTATCCAGTTCTGTGGGCTATACATAGCCCTTTTTTTCCTACATTTTTTGGTTGAAAATTTTTTTGCCTCCTATCTGCATTTCGAGGCAGTAGCTAAGCTAGTTTGTGCGTTAAACGCACAGAAACAGAACAGCTGGCTCGAGATGTGTGATTGGAGGAAATACCGAGATGGTGGGTATCCAGTTCTGTGGGCTATACATAGCCCTTTTTTTCATACATTTTTTGGTTGAAAATTTTTCTGCTTCCAATCCGCATTTCGAGGCAGGAGCTAAGCTAGTTTAAGCTCTAAATGCACAGAAACGAAACAACTGGCTCGAGATGTGTGATTGGAGGAAATACCGAGATGGTGGGTATCCAGTTCTGTGGGCTATACATAGCCCTTTTTTTCCTACATTTTTTGGTTGAAAATTTTTTTGCCTCCTATCTGCATTTCGAGGCAGTAGCTAAGCTAGTTTGTGCGTTAAACGCACAGAAACAGAACAGCTGGCTCGAGATGTGTGATTGGAGGAAATACCGAGATGGTGGGTATCCAGTTCTGTGGGCTATACATAGCCCTTTTTTTTATACATTTTTTGGTTGAAAATTTTTTTGCTTCCTATCTGCATTTCGAGGCAGTAGCTAAGCTAGTTTGTGCGTTAAACGCACAGAAACAGAACAGCTGGCTCGAGATGTGTGATTGGAGGAAATACCGAGATGGTGGGTATCCAGTTCTGTGGGCTATACATAGCCTTTTTTTTCATACATTTTTTGGTTGAAAAATTTTCTGCTTCCAATCCGCATTTCGAGGCAGGACCTAAGCTAGTTTAAGCTCTAAATGCACAGAAACGAAACAACTGGCTCGAGATGTGTGATTGGAGGAAATACCGAGATGGTGGGTATCCAGTTCTGTGGGCTATACATAGCCCTTTTTTTCATACATTTTTTGGTTGAAAAATTTTCTGTTTCCAATCCGCATTTCGAGGCAGGAGCTAAGCTAGTTTAAGCTCTAAATGCACAGAAACGAAACAGCTGGCTCGAGATGTGTGATTGGAGGAAATACCGAGATGGTGGGTATCCAGTTCTGTGGGCTATACATAGCCCTTTTTTTCATACATTTTTTGGTTGAAAAATTTTCAGCTTCCTATCTGCATTTCGAGGCAGGAGCTAAGCTAGTTTGAGCTCTAAATGCACAGAAACGAAACAGCTGGCTCGAGATGTGTGATTGTAGGAAATACCGAGGTGGTGGGTATCCATTTCTGTGGGCTATACATAGCCCTTTTTTTCATACATTTTTTGGTTGAAAATTTTTCAGCTTCCAATCCGCATTTCGAGGCAGGAGCTAAGCTAGTTTGAGCTCTAAATGCACAGAAACGAAACAGCTAGCTCGAGATGTGTGATTGGAGGAAATACCGAGATGGTGGGTATCCAGTTCTGTGGGCTATACATAGCCCTTTTTTTCATACATTTTTTGGTTGAAAAATTTTCAGCTTCATATCCGCATTTCGAGGCAGGAGCTAAGCTAGTTTGAGCTCTAAATGCACAGAAACGAAACAGCTGGCTCGAGATGTGTGATTGGAGGAAATACCGAGATGGTGGGTATCCAGTTCTGTGGGCTATACATAGCCCTTTTTTTCATACATTTTTTGGTTGAAAATTTTTCAGCTTCCAATCCGCATTTCGAGGCAGGAGCTAAGCTAGTTTGAGCTCTAAATGCACAGAAACGAAACAGCTAGCTCGAGATGTGTGATTGGAGGAAATACCGAGATGGTGGGTATCCAGTTCTGTGGGCTATACATAGCCCTTTTTTTCATACATTTTTTGGTTGAAAATTTTTCTGCTTCCAATTCGCATTTCGAGGCAGGAGCTAAGCTAGTTTGAGCTCTAAATGCACAGAAACGAAACAGCTGGCTCGAGATGTGTGATTGGAGGAAATACCGAGATGGTGGGTATCCAGTTCTGTGGGCTATACATAGCCCTTTTTTTCATACATTTTTTGGTTGAAAATTTTTCTGCTTCCAATTCGCATTTCGAGGCAGGAGCTAAGCTAGTTTGAGCTCTAAATGCACAGAAACGAAACATCTGGTTCGAGATGTGTGATTGGAGGAAATACCGAGATGGTGGGTATCCATTTCTGTGGGCTATACATAGCCCTTTTTTTCATACATTTTTTGGTTGAAAATTTTTTTGCTTCCTATCTGCATTTCGAAACAGTAGCTAAGCTAGTCTGTGCGTTAAACGCACAGAAACAGAACAGCTGGCTCGAGATGTGTGATTGGAGGAAATACCGAGATGGTGGGTATCCAGTTCTGTGGGCTATACATAGCCCTTTTTTTCATACATTTTTTGGTTGAAAATTTTTCAGCTTCCTATCTGCATTTCGAGGCAGTAGCGAAGCTAGTTTGTGCATTAAATGCACAGAAACAGAACAGCCGGCTCGAGATGTGTGATATACATAGCCCTTTTTTTCATACATTTTTTGGTTGAAAATTTTTCAGCTTCCTATCTGCATTTCGAGGCAGTAGCGAAGCTAGTTTGTGCGTTAAATGCACAGAAACAGAACAGCTGGCTCGAGATGTATGATTGGAGGAAATACCGAGATGGTGGGTATCCAGTTCTGTGGGCTATACATAGCCCTTTTTTTCATACATTTTTTGGTTGAAAGTTTTTCTGCTTCCAATCCGCATTTCGAGGCAGGAGCTAAGCTAGTTTGAGCTCTAAATGCACAGAAACGAAACAGCTGGCTCGAGATGTGTGATTGGAGGAAATACCGAGATGGTGGGTATCCATTTCTGTGGGCTATACATAGCCCTTTTTTTCAAACATTTTTTGGTTGAAAATTTTTTTGCTTCCTATCTGCATTTCGAAACAGTAGCTAAGCTAGTTTGTGCGTTAAACGCACAGAAACAGAACAGCTGGCTCGAGATGTGTGATTGGAGGAAATACCGAGATGGTGGGTATCCAGTTCTGTGGGCTATACATAGCCCTTTTTTTCATACATTTTTTGGTAGAAAATTTTTCTGCTTCCAATTCGCATTTCGAGGCAGGAGCTAAGCTAGTTTGAGCTCTAAATGCACAGAAACGAAACAGCTGGCTCGAGATGTGTGATTGGAGGAAATACCGAGATGGTGGGTATCCAGTTCTGTGGGCTATACATAGCCCTTTTTTTCATACATTTTTTGGTTGAAAATTTTTCTACTTCCAATCCGCATTTCGAGGCAGGAGCTAAGCTAGTTTGAGCTCTAAATGCACAGAAACGAAACAGCTGGCTCGAGATGTGTGATTGGAGGAAATACCGAGATGGTGGGTATCCAGTTCTGTGGGCTATACATAGCCCTTTTTTTCATACATTTTTTGGTTGAACATTTTTCTGCTTCCAATTCGCATTTCGAGGCAGGAGCTAAGCTAGTTTGAGCTCTAAATGCACAGAAACGAAACAGCTGGCTCGAGATGTGTGATTGGAGGAAATATCGAGATGGTGGGTATCCAGTTCTGTGGGCTATACATAGCCCTTTTTTTCATACATTTTTTGGTTGAAAATTGTTCTGCTTCCAATCCGCATTTCGAGGCAGGAGCTAAGCTAGTTTGAGCGTTAAATGCACAGAAACGAAACAGCTGGCTCGAGATGTGTGATTGGAGGAAATACCGAGATGGTGGGTATCCAGTTCTGTGGGCTATACATAGCCCTTTTTTTCATACATTTTTTGGTTGAAACTTTTTCTGCTTCCAATCCGCATTTCGAGGCAGGAGCTTAGCTAGTTTGAGCTCTAAATGCACAGAAACAGAACAGCTGGTCAGTAGATTCAAGATGGGCGTGTCTGGTTCGGTGGCGTATGCGTGACGCATTTTTTCATACATTGAACGTTTTCAGGTTCCATCAGCATCAATTAAAATATCTTTTACTACGTTTCAGGCTAAGATCCCAACTCTCTTTAGGAAAATCTTCAAAGACCGATCAGTGTCTAACGATAGACTTTATTGTACATAGAACGATAACAAGGCACAACGTCTCCTGGATACCTAAGCTGGCTATCGTTTTTGTACAACTTTATATACCGGCCTGGAGTTCGTTGCTTATTTGCATTATTTCCGTGGAACAAGTCAAAGAAAAACGCCCTAGAAATATGCTTTTACAGCGTATGCTGCGTGCAATCGTGAAAGAGACGTTTAACAGAGTCATTATGAGTTTCAGTTATCGGACAAACTTTTATTCCTCCACACCTTAATTGATCAAAGCAAAAGTGTCTTCTAGGTCATGAGTGTCCCAAGATGGGTCGTGCAAAATCCAATCTTGAACTCATTACCAAAAGAGTCCAAGACTATCAGAGTGACCACATCCACACAAAACACAAAGTTCATTTGGAGTTTCGAAAACCCCCTGTAAAAGTCTTCATTTTTAAAACAAATAAATAACTTACCAACAATTAGCAATATCATCCGTCTATGATGGTCTCTAAAACAAAACAAAAAAATAAAAATCATTCGCAAACATTGCAGTTTGCTCCAAATGCAAATCCCACCCAGCAACGTCGTCAACATCCTCGTGATCCTATGCGTCACTCAAGACTCGCGCGAACGCAATTTAAAATAAATAATTGTTTAAACAAACACAAATATTTCATTGATATGAGCACACATTAACAAAACACTCAACTAATAGCGTATTTAATCTATTAAAGCAATACCCAACTACTCTTCGCATCTTTGTGTCAGTGACGTCACAATGGCTACTTCCCGGCTGTCATATACAAAACTCCAACAACAAAGAAGCACCAAAAACGAGTTCAATTAATTAGAGTCCCATTTAGTGAAAATAAATTAGCAACTTGTGAATATAATATAAAAGCCTGTGAGGGTGAATATTTTAAATTCATTTCAATACCAACAGTCTGAAACTTTGGTGTGGAAGAATTGTGAATCCGTTGTGTTCACCTAAATCGAGAAAAAAAATATTTACACACTTTTCCTTGGCAAAGTCCTTTGAAAAAAGATATAAAAGTTTTGTGATTTTACTGTGTTTAACAAATAAAAAGAAAATTTAAAAAAATGAATCTATTGCAAAGAGTTGCCATCATGACAATTGTCTGTGCCGCCATCTGGACGAGTGCTATTGGACTACCTGTTCTACCCGTCCTTGATGAGTCCTCTGGCATTGATAATGCCACTATTGAGGAGCTGCGATCAAGAGTTAATGATTCACCAAAGAATTTGTAAGTACCTAATTAGTTTGAACAGAAAAAAGAATCCAATAACCTTTAAAACGAACTAAATAACAGATTAGTAGTTTCCTGGGTACGAGTTTACCTAATCACTTAACGCTTGACTTAAAGATTTTATCATATTTCTTGTGGTTTAAATTTTGGATAAAAGTTGTCGTTGGTAGACAGTTGAAAGAGTGGTAATTGCAAAGCAAATATTTTGTCGATGATTTTGCATTTAACGCATGTCTGGCAATCTTGTTTTTGCTCTGCAATAACGGTTGCATAACATAACAAATGTCACACGATTCAACTGATTGAAAAAAGGTGTGATGGTTGCAGTTTGACTGAATGTGGGTGTAGTGTGGACACTTATGATTGATTATCAATCAAGATGGCTATCTATATTAGCAAATTGACGGAAAAATCAAACGTAATGCGATAACGATGTTGATTTCCGTCAATCACCCAAGTGTGTAAACATTCACTAAGTTCTGCATGGGCTTCAAAATCCTCCTTTTTATGACAGACTCACTGGAAAACTAAAAACCTTGGCAAAATGGCGAATTTCCTTTTTTTACTGGCCTGAGCCAAGACGTCACTGTCTGCTCCTTCGTCATTGCCAAAATGTTCACACAATTTAGCAAAATGATGACAGCTTCTTAAAAGAATACTCTTTTCGATTGTGCAGTGAAACTTAGTGACATATCAGACCAGAAATACCAAATATTTGTCCTATGACGTACAGGTTTTTCTCTTCCATGCAATGTAGCCTCCATCAGACGTCTGTCAATGCAATCAAAGTGCTAAAATACCTGACATTTTCAGCGTCCTCTATAGCCTTCCTAATAACGCTAATTTCTCTTAATTTCAGATATGTTGTCAAGGCGATTGTCTATGAAATTGGCATACTCACCGATGAGGATGATAACGAAACCAGCATTGAAAGGTAATTTGTGCATAAAAAAAATCTCCTTAATCGAAATAATATTCCTTTTTTTTTGTAACCATTGCAGTCACGAACGTGTCGATCTGACCTTCTACGATGCGCATGTCAACAGCAGTCACATTGATCTCGGCAATATTCCACTTCCCATCCAAACCAATGTCAGTGGACAAGTACTAACCGGCATCGCACCCGTTAACATTGGTGCCTTCAGTAATGCCCATGACCTGCTTAGTACCCTCCCTCTGACAGGCACAATTGTCAATCTGACACACAGTGACACAGCATTCTTCCAGTTAACCGCGCACAACATCACCCAAAGTGAACAACCCAAAATTTTGACAAGTGAGGAACTAGCGAGAATTCCCGAAGCTGCAAACCTATTCGCATCACAGAAAAATAGCGACGATGCATCGAGAAACTTAGTCCCAACAGAGTCTGAATAAAAAAAAAAAAAAAGAACCCAACAACCAACTAGCATAGTACATGTACTAATTAAATTAGCGAGAGAGCGGATGAACATTTTCGCACAGACACCATTGGTTGTTAATTGAATTAGCCTACGGCTATACTTATATGCAGCCGACGAAGCCGACTACTGTGCCTTGAAAACAAATATACGCATCCACCGCCGCCGCCGCCGCCATTACCCTCTAAAAAAACGATTCGAATAAGACAGCAGATCCGGCTTAGATTTTGATTAAATTGGATCTTCTTCCGCACGAACAAAGACTGCGAATTTCTCTATTTTTGTTAATAGTCATAATGATTTATGTATTTTTTTTTTCTCATCAGCATACGTTTGTTAATTAATTTCACAGTAAACATTTTATATTAGGAAAAGGAACAACTGAATTGCGTTATTATTTCCAGAGCCGTTCTTGTACAGACTTGGGCACTTGGGTGACGACCACATGTTTGGGAAGGTCTTCCACGTCTGTGTCCTGAAGTGAGTTCAATGCGTTGAGAACTTCTTCTGACGCCTTGGCCTTAATGTACTCCAGTAAGCCAGCAATATTTGGCGGATGCATACCGAATTCATTGCGAATGCATCGCAAGAACATGTAACTGCTGATCATGTAATTATCTGGAGCAGTCTGATCGGAAGACAGTAAGATGACAGTTGATATGACGCTCTCGAGTAGAAGGGACAAGAAGCTGGCATCCATGTTGGTGTCTTTTTCTAAATAGTTAAGTGCGTAATCGACACGCCCCTTCCAGCCGACAATTGATGATATGCCAGCATAGTTGTGGGCATTTTCATCTGTCAAATCGACAGTGGTTGGTTCGATTTTCTCTTCGATGCCACATAAATTTTGCCATTCGGGAAGGATACTTGGAACGAATGATGGTCTTGTGGCGGATTTTGTTGGCAGCATAGGGCGTGGAACTGCTGCCACAACAACAACCTCTTCTTCATCTGACGAAGAAGTGTCGGACATTTTTTTTTTATAAATAAAGAAAAGAAATAGCTTGTCTACTAAAATTTCACAAATATTTTGAAAAGATGTAAATATTTGACACAAGATTATGGGATTACTTTGATGGCTAAGTGTGGCTGCGTCATGCTTTGTATCGAACTCGACAATGGGATGCGAGTTCCTTATTGCCGAGGATTCTCGCAAACAGACTGGGATTATCGAATAGCTAACGATCTGAACATTAAAGCGCCTTTTTGGATTGAATTTCCACAAAGAAGAGGTTAGGGGGAGTAAATAGGAGTTACCGATGCAGATTGGTTTTGAATGTTTGTGGTTTTATAATGAGGGGGGAAAATTTCAGTTTGTATTCGAAAAATCAGTTGAAATCAAGTGGGATGAGGTCGATATTTGACCAGAAATTCTAACAGAACCAATTTGGCTTTGTTTAACGTTTAAATAATTGCATTGTTATTAGTGCATTCAGGGGAAGACGGATATTGCGAGAAAACTTTTGAAAGAACGGATTAAACTTCAGTAAACTTGTTTATGAAAAATGATTACCATGTTCAAAAGACCCTGTGATGCCTGAAAAAAGAGAACAAGGACTAGTCCAGCAGATAAGTCCACAGCAGGAGAAACCCTCTTAAAGCAGTCTGTTTTCATTATCAATTTTTAGGTGGTGGTTTAGGGGGCGTGTTACCTAGTTCGTTGAGGTTGTTGAAAAGTCCTTTTTGAAGGTAAGGTGTTTGGTTCCGCTGATGCTCTAGTATCCTGTGTCGCCGCAGCCTCTGCATAAGTCTCTGCTGATTCCCATTCTTCTGAGGTGGGCCGCCATTGGCTCGTACACTGTAAGGGCACCAATGAAGAGGGTCTATTGATTGATAGGAGTTCTCGGATTGGATTAGGCCCTAAGCAGCCTCACAAGACGATACGATGAGAGTGCACTTCACCTAGCGTTGGCCTTGTCATGCTGGTCCAAGGAGATTTTGGAAGTGAGGGGTGGTTGGGCCGACTGATCAGTTGGAATGTCGGTTGATTCGGACCTGATTCTAGCTACCTCATCGGACCCATCCAGCATAGCCTGATGCAGTGCCTAGAGCTAAGGGATTTTAGTTCCCCTTTACATCTTTGACCAGTTTTGAGTTGATTGTGACGGAAGTGATGCTTTGATGGTAGGTAGACTCCTGCAGACCTCGGTGATAGCATATATTTTTGATTGGAACACACTCGCGTGTTTGGGTGGTTTTTGACCCATGCGTGAAGATGGATATGTAGACGGGGTTGATGACCCCACCATTTGTACAGCTTTTTCTGGAGAGAAACTTGGAGTTGAGGGTAGGGCTACAAGTAATCAAAATTCTGCAACCTTCTTGGAGTGCTGTCTAAACTTATTTTATTTGTAGACTTAGCTCACAGATTTTTCTAAATTCTTTAAGTTCCTCGAAGTGATATTCACTGAATATCTGGTTCAGGGTAACGTACGGAAAAGGTGAAATGGTTTTTTGTTTTCTATACGTTCATGAATGTATGGAGATTCTGGCTCCGGTCAGTTTCCCTTCAGCAAAAGAACCAAATATTTAAATATTTGGTATTATCGAAAAAACGTAAGTAAATTCTTCTCATTTTTGGTGGTTATCTCTGGAATGTTGTGCCTTTTAGTAAACGAATATAACTGAGTCATCGCCGGATTGAAGCTATTTAAGTTCGCAGCTAGATATTTATCCACTTGACCAACCTTGCCAGGACTGTTTCCATGATATCACGTAGTGTAGCTGGAAGTTTTAAGCTGATCCACATGGACTATGTACATATAAGTTGATTCCTTCTCTAAGATGTGGATTAATTCGTTCACTGTCAGGAGTGATAGTTTTGCGATAGTATCCTTCCTAATGGAATTGTTCATCGTATTAACTAGCATCTGATCTTTCACTGTGACCTCTGACTACACACATATGTTGTTGAATATACCTTCTACATCAAGCAAGGCTACCATCGTTAGACAGTGATTTTTCAATGGGCTCAAAGAGAATGCAAAGAGATTTCAACTGATTCACGTTCACTATAAGCAAGCTGTAGTCTGGAAAACATTCTTAAGTTGATGTTATTGCGCAGGGCTTTCCAAAGCATCCTACCCTTATTCCGCGTAGCGTTTTACTAAAACTCTAATAGCGTTCTTTGAGGCGTTTCGTTTTTTATGAACTATTTCCCCAAACTGAGTATGTGGTGTGCCAATATCTAAAATACCTCTAAAAAAATGAAATACCTTAAAAGACGAAAATGGACCCATCGGTACAACGCAGTGCATAATAGTGGTGTTTGGTTGATAAGAAGATAATCTAATGGCTTTTCTGTGTCTTCGATGTAAAAATTTCTTTCCAAAGACAGAATCTGAATGATTTCGTCGACCAAGGACAGAGAATTTCATGTGAGTGGTTCCATTTTGATCGAATTGTGTGGAGGGAACCTATTAATTGTTTATTAAAGCTTATGGTCGCTTACTACCTCCTCAGAGATATGTTCGGGCTCTCGGGGCTCAGTTTGATATCCGCAATTATTCTAGTGCACTGTTATCACTTTTGCTAAGTGACCTGGGCTCTCATCACGTCACTTTAAAGACAGTCGTCGTCTAAACGATAGCAACGAATGCTATCGGATATAACTTGCTTCATGTAACTCTTCCATTATCGTGTTGTCTATCGTTTATTTTTTTTCATAATATTTAATTCTACTGGGAGGAAAATCAGGACTGAAATAGTTTATGTTACTGTGTTATAGTATTTCCATATTATAAGTGGTTAGTGGAGACCCAAGCAATGTGTCCAATACTGATAAAAACACATTTTTTGTTAGACGTTTCTGAAATGTTTTTTTTTTTTTTATGTGGACGTCCTGAGAAACATTTCTGAAATATTTCTTTGTTTCCCATTTAATCTATCCAATTTTGTACTTGAAGATGGATTGGAAAGAAGTAACACTGATAGCGTCGTGTTTTACTCTAAGAGACGTACCACCTCCCTAATGAAGGAAAGCACGTCCTTAGTCGCCGAGTTTCTAATATCGGCTAGCTTGCCGGGCATTCACAGAGAATGTGCTCAGATGATTCGTCATCTTCTGAGCAGAACCTGCATTCTATATACATATGTCTGGGCACAGATTGAGTTTGTTGAGGTGGTATTTCAGGCCAACAATAACCTGTTAGAAAACTTACCCTTACCAGCTTTCTTATACTGTGTTTGTCTAAACTAACAATTTACTTGTAGGAATAAGGCTTGATTAATCTTTAGGACTGAACATTTTCCCAATGGGTTAGACGAAGTTTATGTTCCCATGCGTTGTTAATCAGCGCTGTGGCGGCAGCCCAGTTGACACCATAGTACGGTTCAGGCCCATAATGTCGGGTACAGTGCAGAACATGTCTCTTTGTGGGACCAACCATCTTACGATAGCCGCTTATGTCATGATGGGTCTGATCAGCATTGTATACATCCACCAATGTATCATTTTTAGATTGAGACCACAAGTTCTGCCATAAAGGTGTCTACTGGCCCACATGGACCTGGTGGCGCGATCTATGGCCAACTTGATATGAGAGTTCCAGTTAAGCCATTTGTCAAGGATGACACCGAGATAATTGACTTCCCTGGAATAGGCTAATGTGGTGCCTTTTATGGTAATAGATCCCAGATTGACCAGAATGGTACACAACTTTTTTCGTTTCAGAAAGTTTTATTAACTGGATAACATCCTCGTCAAGAGAAACAAAAAGTTTTCCAATCGAAATGGGAAACACAGTAACATTACTTAAACATTTCAAAAGTGTTTCGCGAAGCGTCTAGATCTAAATTAACTTGTTGAAACATTTCAGAAATGTCTCTTTGTTTATGAAATGTTTCTTTGGTGTGGACACACCTTTATGTAGTGAGTGCCCTGGCAAAATTAATACTCATCACAGTTTCTCTTTTGTCGGTCTTAATTCAGTTACAGCACTAGAATCATAATTTTGTTGACTTCAGCCAATTGAAATCCAATAGCCTTTTACCACCTAATACTAAAGGATAACTGAAAAATTGGAACCCGTTCCACCATTGAAACCACGCTTTTCAATTTTATTTAAAGTTTATTTGTTGATCTTCTCTTTTCTTATCGCTGCGTTTATCTCCATTTTGTTTTGTATTTTTTTTTTTTTTTGTTTTGTCAGTATACACGGCAAATGTATTTTAATATATATGCATTTTTATATATGTACTAAATTTATATTTATTTAAATGTTTTTTTTTTGTTTTTTTCTTTTCCATTATGTTTGATGTTAAATATTCTCTTGTAGTTAATACATAATTAAAATAATTGATTATCTTTTAAATGTTTTATTATTTAATTTATTTGTTTTTTCCATTTATGTATCTAAAAATTTATTGAATTAATGTTTTATTTAACATTTAATGCATTTTCTCTTTTAAATTTTTTGTATTTTATTCAATGCAACATCATGATAAAACAATAATGGTTCGTTTATGTGCATTCGGTGATTTAATGATGTTTCCTTATATTTAAAAATGTTTTATTCTTTTGCAAAAAAAAAAAATCTTTACATATAAATAAGTATATTACAGAGTCACCCACTGAACGAGTTGGTTTTGTATTCTTTTATAATATATTGTGAATAATAGTATACTCCTAAAAATTAGCTTACGTCTATTAAAAAAAAAAAAAAAAGAGTTTAAAGTTATATTATTTGATAAACACAAAAGAGCAAAAGTTAATCAACTAATTGTATAGTAGTTAATTAAATTAAGGCCCTACTAATACGAAGATGGGAGAGAAAAGGTCTATTTTTGTTCTGAAAGTTGGTTTGTTTTAGGAAAAATTTACTAAAATATGTTAAATTGTTGTTTGTTTTGTTTTGTTTTCTTTTTTGTGTGTAATTTCTCGATGAATTATATAAAAAAAAAAGGAAATAAAACACCTAAGTTATTTGATAAAAAAAAAAAATAATAATAAAAGAAAAATGTTACGAATGTTTCCAAATACATTACGGCCACCTTAACGCTCTGCGCATCCTCTTTTGAGAGTTGTTGCCGCTGTGCATGCAACAGAGGAGAACGCACTGTGGATGGCCGGTTCCTTTTTTTTTTTTTTTGCTTTGTGAATTTACTCTACTCTGATGACAGTGTGCTAACGAGGTTCCTTAATCTGAAATGGAAAAGAGAAGAGGTATTGTAAAACACATTTGGAGTAATTTTTATGACGAGTCCACCGCAAAACTGCAAAGCAAAGACCTTTATTCTAGTTTAATGGTTTTGGGTTCGCTTTCTTGGTGTGTTTTGCTCTTTTCGGTATTTGGTTTGCTTGGATTTGCCTTTATTGCGTTGCACAAAGAGTTCAGATTTATGGTTCTACCTGCATTGTCAGGATATGGGCGAAACGATAAAAGATTTAGTGGCTGTAAAGCTGTCATGCTAATAAGGTATAGACGAGCATTAATTTAAGAACTTCCGCTGAAAGAGCAAACACCAGGGAACGCCATGCTTCAGTGATGAGTTGGAAGGGTAATAGCTTGAGGGATTCAATGAAATAAAGTAGTTTGAATCGTCTTAGTTGTGGATAACAACTTTGCTTTTACATTATTGGCAAGCGGATGCAAAGTAAATGCATATGAAGGTCGATTCGTATGACTATTGCATCGGTTGGGAGGCCGATTAAGGATTCAGATAGGTCAGGTTGAGGTCAGGCAGGGGCACAAATTGTTGGGTGACATCAACAATGCATTCCACTGACAAAACGCAGCAGAACATGCTTGAGGAGATAGTATTAATGTCGCCTTTTTGTCAGCAAACCTCTACCACATCATGCAAGACTTTAGCCTTAAGCTGAGATATGTAACTCCTGCAAGCTGGACACAAGGGGACAATTTGGACTGAACTTATACCAAGTAATACTTAGACTATCGTTTCAAATTTTATTTAAAAAAATAAAACAAGTTAAACTCACCAATAACATGACTTTCTATATTATTCATTGACGATCGAGATTTCGACGCTGGCTGTGGAATAATCGTTATCTCGTCATTGATTTTCAGTGGTTTAAGCAGTGAATCGTTTGCCGCCGACAGGCTGTTACGATTACTCACTGCACTACTGCTACTATTATTCGACATGCTACTATTGCCTGAGTTATTCTTTTTGCCATCCATTGCCTTCTTAGCTACCGTACTGTGGGCGGTATATACATGCGTCTCGAATTGTTTGTACATGCCGAAGGTCGCCGTGCACACGGTACACTTATACGACAAATGGGCTGGTTTAAGTGTCATATGATGATCTCGTGATACATGATTGAGCAGTTTCCATTGATACATCTGCAAGACGACAAGATTTATGTAATTAAAATCGCATCACATTCCGGTGATATTGTTGAGAACTTACCCTTCCGCAGACGGGACATCGACCAGCATCTTTGCCTTTATTGGCGGCTTCCTGCATTGAGCTTGTGACCAAACCATGGGAGCCAAGCAAATGCCGCTCCAGACCTTGGTCGGTGAAGAACCTAAACTGACACTTTTGGCAATTCAAAGGCGGTCGATTGTAGATCATTTTCGGGTGAATCTAATAAAGTACATCCCAAGTGAAAAGTGAAAAGAATGAACAAAACACAAATTATCACCAAACTCACCTTAACCTTGTGCATCCACTGCATGTGGTTTCTCAGTTGCTCCAGATCCTTAATGTACCCATCACATATCTCACATATGACGAACTGCGCCTTGTTCCCGCTCGGACTCTGTCCGGGCTTCATGCCAGTTGGGGGAAGCTTATTACCACCAGATGGTGCCGCCTGAGCCTGTTGTGAGTTGCTGCTTTGTCGAGGTAGAGGTGTTATCGAAATGCTTGGTTGACCGGTTTGGTTCTTTTTTGCTGTTGCTGCATTGGCCGCCTGTAATAAGTTCAACAGCTCAGATATTAGTACATCTATTGATCTAAGGACTTAAGGAATGCCACTACTAGAAGCAAGTATGTATGTACGTATTGGCAAAAAAAAAACAAAAAAACGTGTCACTGTTACTACTTTTCAGTTGGAGAAAAAAAAACAAAACACAATTTCACGTATTTTATGTACTTTTCACTTGCGTGAGAGAAGAAGAACTATTTTGCTAGACCTACCTGTAAAGTCAGGGTATTTTGGGATGTTTGCAGGATCGCTAGACCCGAACCCGACACCTACGTAGACAGATAAAATGTATAGCTTTCATTAAATTCACTAAATTGATTTGTTATGAGTTTTTCGAGAGAAATAAATGAGATATTCAGTGAGAAGCGCACGAGACAACAAAACGATGATAAGTCGTTCAGTGTTAATCACAGTAAAGCAATGATGAGAGTTTAATTTTTGTTTTTTAGATGTCAAGATGTTAGTAATTCAACAAGGAATGTTGTTAGCCTTATTAGATGAAATAGTTCCCTGAATCGCCCTGAGGTTCTGCAACTCGTCCTAAGTACGTACTTTAAATGCTTTTCTTACTTCTAAACATGTTTCTCGGTTTGTAACAGACTGAAACCAAACCAAAAAATGCTGGAAATGCATGGTCCCGCGCTAGGAAATCCTGTCAGATCTGTGATTTATATGAATACAGGTAAACAGAAGTGGATGTGAAATGCATCAAATGGAATTCCTGCAAGTTCTGAGCCATTACAACAGAACTTCATTGATCTAAGAGTTTGTGGAAACTTGGAAGACATGAAGGCATGGATTGCCAGACACTCTGTAGCAGCTGGGTTACTTTTAGTAGCCTAACAGATAGAAAAGGGGACCGTCTCATCCTTGGACTCGAAAAAAGCTAGCAATAGAGAAGTTTTGGCTACCAGAACATAGATAGAAGGACAACCTCTATACCAAACTACACCTGAACACCTGAGGATAATTCAATCAGAGGATAAGCTAGAAAGCAAGCACACACACGCTGTAATACGACGAAAGATATGCTGTAGAACAAGTTGCTGTAGTCAACGCTGGGGATTACTGAAATACATTGGGAGCAGATCAAACGAATCAGATGAGGACCGCTGGCGTTTAATGATCACACTGATGCCATGATGAACCCTAATCTTCTAATGAATGCTAGTGCCGAACACGCCCAGCATGAATGGACTTCTCCTTTGATTTACGGCTCTCTTTTATGGTCGTTAATGCCAGGATAACCAATTTTTAGTGCCAATAGCGTAAAGGAACCAAATTTTAAATGAATTGCATGATCAAGGAAGGGGGATTCCTAGTCGAGGTGAGAGTAAACAGTGGAGTATGACGGCACAGTTGCAAATAAAACCTATGACAACAAAAAAGCTTACACTACTAAGGCGATATGCATATGTATGAATTTATCCTCACACCAATCCAATCACGTGCACACAGACTCCTATCATACTATATATACTCAACTGAACACAACACAACACAACAATAACATTCTAAGCATGCGATCAGAGCAAATGAAGAACTTACCTGGATCAACTGTCCCGCCGCAATTTGATAGTTGTTTGGCAGTACCATTCCAGTGGGCATTGGCGCTCGTACGGGCGCATTTGCACCACGCAGCACAGTTCCTCCGTTAGGAGTGGTCTTTGTTATTGTTTGCGGCCGTCCGCGGATCAAATTCTTGTTGGCATTATTATTAGCCATTGCCGCTTGTATATTACGCGCTTGCTGCGCCTGTTGTTGCTGCTGTTGGATCGATGCTAACGCTGCCTTCTGTGCCGCCGCCTGTGCTGCCATTGCCTGTTAAATTGAAATTCATTAAGTGCTTGGTACTTAAAGCAGACAAAGAGACTGTAAACATACCTGATAAGCAGTCGCAGTGCCCACTAGGCCGTGCCGTGGCTTAATTCGGGGAATCTTGGCTGGTGCTTCCCAATCGTGAGGCGGTGCCAGATTAACATCGGGGCGGAATTTCTTAGCACACACCGGCGCATGTCTGGCCAGCTTCGCTTTTCCGTTATCCTCGAAGCCGCAGTTCGGGCACTGGTGGTATGGCAGGTGTTTGAAAAGTCGCGCTTTAATGTTGTGCATCGCTTCCATATGATACACTATCTCGGTGGAGTTTCTAATCTCGTAAGTACAGAAATTGCATTTGTACAATACGCCATTCATGTGTGGTGTCTCGTAGTGATGCGCCATTGCCAACGCCGACTCTGACTTGAAGTTGCAGAACTCACAACGCTTGATATTGAACTTAAATGGAGCGTTGCGTTTCTTGCTCGCCTCCAGATTGCCACTAAGGGCAGCAATCGCTTTCCCGATGCCGGTGGTATTTTTGCCGAGAGAACGACGCATTTTGCGCTTTTGGATGCGAATAAGATCACCTTGCACAAACTCTTGGACAAGGCCTGCACCAATGTCCATGAAGAATTTTCCCAGCGGACTCTCGAAGTAGTTCTCACCAATCGGTTGCTTGTTGGTGTTTGCAGCTGCTGGAGATGTCGCCGTCGGTGTGGCCTGTTGAATGGGCTTAATAACTGCTTTGATGGTTTTCAGATCATCACTGGCCTCTTTGATTAGGACTTTTGTACGTGTCTCAGATTCTGAGTCATCATCTTCATCGTCATCCGCAGAGTCGTCAGACTCTGACCAAGAGTCATCACCACGCTTCCGCTTTTTCTTTTTGCCTGTTGTGGCATTGTCACTGCCTTCCTTTAGTTCTTCGTTCAGGTCCAAATCGCCGACTTCGTCGACTTGCTCATCTGGTTCCTTTTTGAGATCGAATTTCGATTCGATTTGTGTTACAATCTCACGGAGGTTGTCTGAGGGAGGCTTTTCGTAAATATAGGGAACAATAAACGAGGGCGCCTCCAGAACGAACATATCGTCTGTCAATCCAGGTAGAAGGTTTGCGTTTGATATCGTTGGAATCGCAGAACTCACCGGCATTGTGGGAACAGCTTTTGGTGCAGCAGGCGATTGTGGTTGAGTTTGAGTTGTGGTGGTCAAAGCCGGTCGGATATTTACTGGATAAACACCACCTGGAGGTAGAGGAGGCGCAGGAAGTTTGCTCGAGTCTGTGTCGATAATAACCAGACTTGGCTCCTTCCCTGACGCTGAAGCATTGCTATTTAGGTTGGTACCTGCTGGCATTAGAGAACGTGCATCTTTTATGGTGATCTGAGCCATGGACGACTGTGCACCGCTACCCACTACAGAAACTGACCCTGTAGATGTTTTCTGCCGTTTCGATGGCGGTTGTGAATCGTCATTTTCCAGCGTATGGTCATCGCCGAATGAAGCAAAATCCCGTACTTTAACCATACTCTTCGGCTGTCTCCCTGAAATGTTACTACCTGCCTCTGAGGCTTCGCTTGGGCTGTCATCTTCGATGAGAACACAATCGTCATCGTCATCATCCGCAGGCTTTGGAGGTGGAGGCTTCTGTAATTCGGTTATCTGTGGCTGGATCTGTACTTGTGGCGGTGGTGGAGGGAGAGACTGAGCTGGAGACTTCTGGACAGGAGTTGGTGGTGGAGGCAGTTCCTTCTCCGGTTCACCTTCAGAATCTGAACCAATCACAACCGCACCATCCGAATCGCTAACATTACGTTGCGGTTTCTTAGCCTCTGGTTGCGGCGGTGCTGCTTCAGGTAACTTTATCGGATTCTCTAAAGCCCCATCCGGCTTCGGTGCTTCATCTGCCATTGGCATCTCTTCATCTGATTCATCAAGATCAACCACACCGTCATCTTCAATCAACTTAGGTGCTTCACCATTCAGCTTTTCTGCAACATGTGGTGGACTTTTATCTCCTCCACTCTTACTCGCTGGCTGACTTGATTGCTGACTGTCTTCATCATTTGTGCCCGACTGAGACGAATCGCTGTCATCGCCATCATCGGCTTCATCGCCGTCCTCCTGACTAGTTGGCGACTCTGATGCTCCACCATCGCGACTATCTTCATTCTCCGATGAGTTGCCATTCTTTTTGACATCAGATTTCTCGGATTTCTCTGATTTCTCATCCTCATCGTCATCATCGCTGCAATTCTGCACTGCCGAATCTTTTGTGTCAACATCATCTTTGGAGTGCGCTCTACTCTCACTGCCATCTTGTGAGGTTTCCACATCACCATTCGCTGTGACACCACTTTCTTCAGCTTTTGTGTCACTTCGATTGTCGCAGCTGTTTTCTGAATCATCATCGCTATCCACTATCATTGGCTCTTCTAGCGGTTGTGCAGCAACTTTGACAAGATCTCCATTCTGTTGGACAGGCAAATTAACTAATGATTCTGAAGGACTGACAACAATTGAGTTGCTCGTTGCAATGGCTGTTGATGGCAATTGTTCAACCGTGGACTTTTCGGGGATCGCTTCGCCCACTTCTCCCATTTTTTTTTGTTCTTTTTTTTTTTACTTTTGTGTCTAGCTTTCAACTTGGTTTCTATCTTTTACTGTTTGTAGGTGGTTCCCGATTTTTTTTTCTCAGAAATTCTGCCTGAAAGAAGATTGAAATAGTTGTGATTTAGTAAAAATAGGATAGGTACACCGACTGGTGATAGAAAATTTAGACTAAACAATGCCCTGATGGTTACAAGTGCAAGTTATACATAAGATCAACCACATGTTGGATAGAAACAGACTTTCAGAGGAGTAAGGACTCAAGAGAATGATACGGTGAGAGCCCCAATACAAGCCGTTGACTTGAGGGCATCAACTTTTCGTGTCAGTCTTTTGAATAATTCGTAATTATTTAATTTTAAACCAGTTTTTCGTTACAAATTCAGCCCACTGATGACTTTTCCTGGAAACCACACCCACGGTCTTTCTCAGTCTATCAACATAGCCATTGTTCTCAGTGATAGCTTTAACGTTGTCTAGACAAATCTTAGTGAAGGAAACAAATCCGTGGATACTATAAGCAATTGCCAACGTGACGTTTAGGAGAACGAAAAATGTCACCTACTACCTATGGCAAGTATTGACACTCCTGTCATAAGTCCTCCAATTACAGGGATATCAGTCTCCTTAACATCGCCTAAAAGATCTTATCTGCCGTTCTGGGTGAACGTCTGAAACCCTTCGTCAACAACCTGACTGGTCCCTATCAGTGTGGTTTCAGACCAGGAAAGCTCAAATCTTCCCACTAGGAGATCTTGGTCGATACCCACCATCTTTTTATCGACTTTAAGGCAGCATATGATAGCATTCAAGAGACGAGCTATACAGAGCCATGTCTAGTTTTGGCATCCCTGCCAAACTCGTGAGATTGTGCAGAATGACGATGGAAAATTCTCGCTGCTGCGTCAAGGTCGGTAACGATCTCACCGAGACCTTTGATGTCAAAAAAGGATTTAGACAAGGTGACGCGCTGTCATGTGATTTTTTCAATTTCATCGTACTTGAAAGAATTGTGCGAAACTCACAAGCTAACACCAGAGCCACTATCTTTCAAAAGTCCTCTGATGACATTGACATTACTGGAAGAACTCAGCGGGCTGTCACTGGAGCGTTCACTAGTATTGAAACGGAAGTTGCCAAAATGGGTTTAGCGGTAAACTGTCAACGAGAGGGAACGTCACAATCGACAGCTGCAACTTTGAGGCAGTAAGGGACTACGTCTACCTCGGCTCTGCTATAAACTCTGAAAATAACATCTCAGCAGAAATGAGACGAAGAATAACTCTTGCCAATCACTGTTTCTTTGGGCTTAGAAGGCAATTGAAAAACTAAGGAAACTCTTTATAAGACCCTGATCATCCTAGTCCTACTTTATGGCGCTGAAGCATGGACTCTGTCTGAAGCGGATGAAGAGGAGGAGAAGATTCAACGACGAACTCGACCTAGTCAGAAAAATGCGCATCAGTCGTTTAAGATGGCTAGGACATGTAAAGCGAATGGACACCAATGCTTCGGCCCGTAGGGTCTTCGAATCAAACCCAGAGGGACAACGCAGTAGAGAAAGACCTCGCCTTAGGTGGCGCAGCTGAAGGAGGTTAGCTAAGGACCGGGCTAACTGGAGAGGCTTGTTGGCTGAGGCCAAGGTTCACCCCGAACTGTAGCGCCACCTAAGTAAGTAAGTAAGTCATATGCCCTACGATTATCGAATGGCTTCTGTAATACCGATTTTAAAAGCAAAACCGCAGGGCTTTAAAGTTTTGACAACATAAATTCACTGTTCAGCAATGCTGAGGTTTAAGGAGTAGGGTTTACAAGCCCTGCCATAGGGTAAAGGCAATCCAACTTTGACATAAACCGCCCCATACCCAAGTAAACGTCAGCTAAATCGTGACATGTCAGGCTAAAAATACATGGCTCAATCCTTAGCCGTACATAAGTACATATGTACATTAACAGACACAAATGTATGTATTTACATCGATTTTATTAACTTCCTGCAAATACCAACGACGCTTAATGGCTATTGTACATATGTATGTACATATGTGTGTATGTATGTCTGTATGTATTCACATACATAATGTATGTAGTAGGTACACCTTCATAGCTCGAGTTCCCCGAAACTGTATCATACTTTAATAATTGGTTACCATAATACTGCACGAAAACAGGTAAATCAACATACATGTGTGTATTCCAAAACCTCTAGACCCAATATCTTGACCCAAGTCCTCCCAAGTTGAATTTTTTTTTTTGAAAAATTTCAACAAATCTCTGCTGAATCCGATCCTAAAGCCACAGAAAAACTTAAAAACGTTGGACATAGCAAAACATTTAAATATTTCTTCTCTTTTTTTTTTTTTTTCTTTCAACCTCTCTTTATCATTCTCCTTTATCATTTGATTCTTCCATTTCGCCGCCATCTTGCTTATAACATAAAATTTATTTTAACTAAAACAGCAAAACCAAAACCAAAAAAAAAAAAAATCGAAAAAAACGCATTGAAACCAATGTAAGAGGAAAATTTACACGGAAAAAACGTGCTCAGAACTGAAATGAAATTTTACCAACAACAACAACAACTATTTAACTATGTAATATTTGTTTACAATAAATCGAAGGAAAAATAAAATAATCTACAAGCAGCAGCAGCAGCAGCGGCAGCAACAACAAAATAGGAACGAGTAAATGCGGACAATGCTCGCTTTTATGTACAAAATGCCTCCAAGCACCCCATTCCACACCACCGAACGATGGTAGGCATGGTTATTGAGGTTAGGCGAACAACTTGCAACCTCCACCGCTCTCAGGAATTACAGCGGCAAAAAGAGAGATAACGAAAGAAGCGCTCGTACACGAGAATGACGTACTAGGTGACAGGGCATGTGAAGAAAATATAATTTATTATTATTTTCGCGAAATGAAAAATGCAATTTTTTAGGCGATTTTTCAACATCAAGCAGCTGACTTTTGTATCAGAGAACAGCTGACTAGACCTACTCGTCGTATGCACGACACGACGACGACGACGACCACAATACAAGTTGAGGCGCGCATACAAATTATAACTCACACTTTGCACGCGCGTATATTATTCCTTATGCGGGGGGGGAGGGGAACTGTTGTTAATTCGCATAATCATAAGGAAAACTTGCCCACGTGACTCGAACGAACCAAAACCAAATGATTGATGCAACTCTGCTGCATGGAGGAGAGCCCCCAAAACAAATGCCACCACACACCAAAACACAGCGCACGGCGAAATGTCAAAACAAAAGTTCATCGATGGGATATAAACAAAATAAACACACACTTGGCCGTGCCGACAACCGGTGTAGCGGGTGATTAGCGATTTAGTTTTTCCGTTATTTACGCGAAAATCCACGCGAAAAACACTATATGGTCGGTCGCTGGCTCCTCGATTTGACTAGTAATGTGCCCTCGACGCCATGTTGGAAATAATATTATACCAAGCATATAATTTCCTCTTATTTCTCTTGTGCGGCGGTTATGTACTTGAACACACGGTGTGTTTCTTCCTCTGTACATACTATTTTATAATAACGCGTTTATGTACGTACTAACTATGCCATTCATATGTTCGGTTCGGCAAATGTGTGAATGTATTGTTCACCGGTTTGGCAATGCCTTGCCGGTGTGTTGGTTCATCTTGGGCGTGTGTGTAGTGGTGCGAAGAGTTTCGGTGTGGTGGTGAGTGCATGACATTTCGTCGTTTGGTAGGAACTGTCAAAAATTCGTATAGTAGGTACACAACAAAACGGAATGTGAATGACAGTTTTGCCGCGCTTAGTGTCAACAAACGAAACAACGGAGAAATAGAGAGAGAATCACAAAAACAATCACCGCACGCTCTCCTCTCTCTCATCGTATTCCTTCGTTCGTTCGTTCGTTCTTCTCTAATGAGAAGATAGTGTCAAAGCACAAGTAGCAGAAGTAAAATTTGATTTTTATTTGCAGATTTGTTTTCTTTTGTTGTTTTTGAACAAAATTACGTTATTATTGGAAAATAAAATGTTTTTGGTAATTACATGTCTGATGTGAATAATGTTAGACGTCGCCGCCGCAACAGGTGAGATTCAACACGTTTATTGAATTCAAATACAAAATGTGTGCTTTGCCTGCAGATGAACAGAATCATATATGGATTACATGGACACAGGAGGCATATTCAGTTGGATTGGTTGGAATCATGTGGTGGGAGTCGCTGTTGACGTTTTTGGGAGTAGACCTTACTGACTAGAGCCTTCAAGGATATCCGGTAAGCATCCACAATGAAATCGATATTAAATGTATTCATTTCAGATTGACATTATGTACAACGGGCCGTGGAACAACTCTGGAGGTACTTCATCAACAGCAAATAACAAAATTGAAGGACCTTCCTAAAACTGAACTCCGACGACACACGCAAGAAAGGAGATATAATCAGAAAGATAGAATAAGACTCAGTAAAGCGAGGATATCTTTCGGAAGCTTCGACAGAATTTAACATGGTGTCGTCAGAATCCTTCATTTCTGGGAAAAGGGAGTTAAAAACATGGAAAAACAGTACACCAAGGCGTCAATGATTGATAAAGTTAGAAACAAACATATGGGAAGCTGTATCAAAGTTCCAGGAAAATTGGTTTCACTGGTAGGACCATGTGCATATGTAAGGCGTAAACCAAACATCCAATCCATCGCTTTTCCTGTCAATTCTGGTATATGGAGCCGATTGCTGGTCACTTTCGAGAGAAAAATTCTTCGGATTTTCGATCCCATATGCGAGGAGGGTGAATGGAGGAGAAGATACAGCCGAGAACTCTATGAGATGAACCAAGATGTGGATAAACTTCAAAAAGGAAAAATACATATGGCGAATGGACAATAATGCTTCGGTAAGAAGGATCTTCTAATCATAGCCTTCATGTTCGAGACGACAAGTAAGATCGAATCTCCAACTTAAGCACCAAGCTATCACGGGCGCCAGGAAGGAAATCGAAGGCTGGTGAGTCTCAGGCTCTTTACGAGAGACAAGTTTTACCCTTGGTAAGACGAGGAACGCCAAGACCACACCAAAACCATAAAGGACATACGAAAGTAGAATGCGAACGACCAGACAACCGGGAGCAGATCACCCTGCCGAAATCGTTCAGAAAGAGTCGACCTCAAATAGAACTACGGCTAGGGACAAAGTAAAGAAGTGCCTCCCAGACAATATAAAGGCCTTCGATGACTGACCAGAAAGATTCTAGCCTAAGAATTGAACTAGATGGAGAACTCCTTGCTCTTCATCATTTGTTGGAAGCACTTGCTATGAACAAAAAAATATTAATCTTACGAGCAAGTGAATAGATTTAAAACTCGTGCAGAACTGCGTGGTCATTATGGTCCCAGCTAATGTGTTTAGAATGACGTCGATGACAGGAATACACTCCGTACCAAGTTTTATTTCAAATGATTCATTGGTTGGTGGTTCGTTTAGACCTGCCCTCGACGAGCATGCACTTAGACCAGAGAAGGTCCTTTGTAGTGCTGATGTGTATGTAAGGTGGTTGAATTGCCCTTTTACTCTGAGAATCATCCGCTCTTTTGTAAGAAGGATCTAATATTACCCATGCGGTCCTGAGATCCTTAAGATTGTTGAAAAGGTGTTCACCTAGTGTAGCCTTCCTTATGTCGGCAAGTGCAGGACATGTGCATAGGAGATGACTGATGGTCTCCTCTTCCGCTTAATCCACACAGCTTATACAGAAGTCGTTGTAGGAGATGCCCAGTATTTGAGCATGTCTATATACAAACTTCACTCCGACATAACCGATTGGACACAACACGTCTTGTCTAATAAGGTTCACAGGATGTTAGCGATTAGCCCCAATCCCAGACTTAGAGATAATTGGGTCAAAACTACAAGAGATGGGTCTAACAATTACCACTCATAAAGTGTTTTCATCCTGCTTTTAGGAATGTCCTCCTTGATTCTATTCAATAGGGTACGAAAGGTTGCAATGGTGCAGGGAAATAGTGTGTTTGGTTCTGACAGGACCTGTGAAGGCTGAAGCCCGGACGGGGCAGCACACAATGTGAGAGACACGAATGAAATCATAGTTACTTGAACCATTGCACCAAAAAAGGGGATATTCCTGGAAGTACTATGTACATATAATGGACCAAATCGGAGTCTGAGTGAATCTAGGATTTAGATTCAAAAGGATATTTTATTTTTGCTACCCTAGGTGACAGGCACTCTTATCAGATCGTTTGTTGAGACATTTATTGAGTTCAACTATCAAGGTTCTCAGTTGTTTTGACTTTAAGGCTGTACACCGTTTACAGCACATCTGCCATCTTCAACAACAAAGAAGAACCACATGACGACGAAGGATAGATTTCCCCTCTCATTCCACCTTCGCAAGTTGTTGCAAACTCCCAAACATTATCCAATCCACAGATTAATTCATCACAATTAGGAAATACTTTTGATTAACTCACATCCCCCTCAAGGTCACAGAGTGCCACCTCTTCTTCCCAAATACATACACAGAAGAGTAGAAATTCAATTTCAAATACCGGTCAAGATCTCCCGCTTGGTTGGTACGAAGGTAGGTGAACAGAATGCAAAAATGCAATAAGAACACAGTTCAAAGGTAATTCTCACTTGATAATACCCTTAGCAATGTAAACAAAACTCCACCATCCACCGAAACAATCCTACCCCGACCGACACCGTAGCAATAGCAACCAACAACAATCCCCGCACACAGTGTACACAGCAACAATCTCGCACATGACACAAAGATAAATGCCAAAACATCTGCGGCAAGTACTTGCTGTGAGTGAGTGTAAAAAATGCGGAGCCCTAGTAGAGTGGCGGAGCACCCCGACACTAAATAAAATGCATTACAGAGTAGTAACCAAGTTAGGTCGCGCGCAAAAATACAAATAAAAATACATATTATCCAAGAGTACACCACACATCTGTTCATCGTTGGTCGCCGCTTCTCTCCCTCTGTCTATATAGATACACGTTTTCCACATACATTTTGTTGTTGCGCCTAACACAAACACTCGCTCGCATCGCAACCACACCAAGATACAAAATTTCCACACGATTTCGGTTCGAATACGACCATCACACAGCCAACCGTGCCGCAACCACGCGTTCTTCCCGTGTATGTGTGCCACTACTACTGCATACCACAGAAAAGCAAAAAACTTGCATCTTGCCTACGACGAACTTTCTTCTTCTCTTTGAAGGAATTCTTCATTTTTTCTTTTATTTTTCTTTTTTCCTTCCTCTCTAATAATTGTATTCTCTCTCTAAGCACATCTATTCGAAAAAAAAAAAACAGAAACTAACCTCACTTATTGTACTTCACTACTAACTTCACTGCACAATTTTCCTTTGCTCATTCGAAATTGTCATCAAACCGTGATGGTGATCACACAAAAGCGAATTTTCCTTTCACCATTCAATTGGGCGAACAAAAACAAAAAAAACAACAAATTCTATAATATATCACACGTACATCCATACATACATACATTCATATAATGTACGCCAATCTTTAACAGAAAACTGAAGAGAAACGTAAAAACAAAAAATAATATGTGTAACCCTGTGTCAGACGCCGCACACCACGTTTCCAAACAACAAACCGATATATAGAACGAAACGAGACCAGTAACGCTAGAAAATCCGAATCAAACTGAATTACGAAAAGCACAGGACGTAGAATTTGTCGGTTTGGTCGTGTGTCGTCGGTGCGGTGTGTAGATGCGCGCGGTGGTGAACGGGCAAAAGGGCGGCAATAACCATCAACGCTGCCCCCTGGTTGCTATTCAATGCAACATAATTTCATTGCTAGTTGCCTTTGTCTTTGTTTAGCTCTCTTTCGTCTTCTTCTTCTTCTTCTTCTCCTCCTCCTCTTTGCCTTTTCCTTCTTCTTTTTCTTCTTATTCCTCTTCCTTGTCCTCCTTGCCTTGCCCCCCTTCCACTCTTTCATTACCTTCGTCTTTTTTCTACTTCTCTACTTTTCCATTCAAATTCATCCTCGATTCCGTTTTAGCCCGAACAACAAAATATTGAATCATGAAATATAACGAATGGGAAAAACTTTATGTGACGTTTATATGTCATCATCGTTGGGATTGTAAAATTTTCAATTTTCAACATATGACCGCTATGCAGATCAGTTAAAATCCATTCAAAAGGGAGGACCTTCATTACAACGCGAAAAAAAATCAAAAAAAACAAACAAACAAACAACAACAAAACAAAAAACCTATTCCTAATCTAATTAGGGGAACATCGAGGGTTCATGTTAAATTTGACATGGGTATCGGCTATACACATACATATGTACATATGTAGGTAGGTACACACTCTTTGGGTTTTCCTAAGGTTTCCACAGGTTTGAGGGAAAACATGCGAAATTCATCTCACACAGCCTTTTTAAGAAAACAATTTTTGAAATAACTTGAAATTTTTTTTACAATTTTTAACCAAAACTTTGGGTTTTAAAAAATTTGAACTTTTTTTCCACTTTCAACAGTGTCCGTCTGTATGTTTGTTTGCAGAGATACCCATTCATAAGGCCACACTTTTCCGTTTTACCAAAATGTTCAATTTTTTTTTTATAATATTGACACCAAAAGTAGGCGTGGCATCTTTCCCGAAATTTGGTTTTTCCTTTGCTATAAAATTACACAACGAAATGTTCACTTACAAACAAAAAAAAAACCATAAGAAATTCAATTAAGAATGAACTTTGTAAAATCTTTGACAGCAAAAGTAGGCGTGGTACCCTGTCAGATATATGACAGACGTTTCAATAGGCGTCAGGCACAAAAGTCTCCAATCAACTTGGTAGAGGAAAAGTATGACATCTATTTAAAAATACAGAATGCACAGTTTACGATCTTACCAACTTTAAAGATTAGATAACGTCACAAGTATCCACTAAATAGCAGATAAGAGCGCCAAATTTTCGCAGAGGACTGTTCGGGGTAGAACTTGGTATCGTAAGTGAATGGCATTTCGTATTGGGCCTCAATATGTGTCTCTTTGGTAACTGCTTTTCAACTGAGAAAAATGTTCACATAACGAACATATTTTGAATGATATACGAGTGCTGACTTAAAGATTGAATATCTTGCTGTCAAATGCATTTTCGATCGAATGACATGTTACTATTAACGCACTTGTCTTTGAAGTGTGTAACAACAAAGAACAACTCAAGCACCCACATAAATACTTTTACATACCAACAGCGGAGAGTCGATTTTACTTAAAAGGACGTTTAGAATCCTTTCAACTCATTAATTGTTACTATTCATCCTTACCGAGCTTTGTTCAGTATTCGTAGCCCTAACCGATGCATTCAACAATCCAAAATTGTACATCTCCATTGATGATCTAGATGATCGATGATCAATAAAACCCAAGTCCATGTTTTAGGCCAAAATGAATTATTTGTTTCGAAGTCCAAACAAATGTATCAAATTATTAAGACACCCGAGAACTCTTAAAGCAAATATGGCGCAAAGACTTCTTCCTAAGTATTCACATTCGCAAACTGTTTGGAAATAGCAACAGTTTGGCTTCCGAACAAGATAAGATAAGGAATAACAATGTGATTAAGAAAAATACCTTAACCTTAGCGATTACGTTTACTACATACTTTAGAATATTAATGTCTATTACATACTAAAACTCCAAATAACTACCATTATTTTGTAAATTAATCGCTTTCCCCGGACCTCACTAATTTAACGAGGATCTTAGTCTATCATATTGGACACAAATTTTAGAGTTGAACGTAGATTAGGTTAAGAAACGTTTCAGACATTGTATACAATCACGTTTTAAGTCTTATCTCTGTCTTAAGTAAGTCTTTGGCTACAGACAGAACAATATATCGTGGGTTCTTAAAAGTATTGCGAATAGTTCTTAGACAAGATACAACTTCATTTAGACATCGTTGCTGAGCACAACACCTAAAATTTCTTACAGAGCCCCTCCTCTCGTGAGCGCTCTGGCAATCATCCGAGAGGCATGACGAAGCTTCTCAAATTACCGCCACCTAAGTAAGTAACTATCGGTGGCGAACTATTCAATAACTCTTGTCCCAGTACTGACAATCAAACATACGAGCCACATCCTTCATTGACAAGACAAAGATTATTGGCCCAAGATGGCAACATTGAGGAACACTGTTGTTGTTAGATATTGCAAATTTGAAAATGTGTTCCTTGGTAGTTAAGGTAATCAGAAGTAAATCGAATTTTAGAATTCTTTCTTCACCAAAGTCGATGTTGCTTAGTAGATTACTTAGTTTGATAAAGTCCATTTCGTCAGAGTCTATGGTGAAATCATGAAAAGGTCAGAGATAGAAGAGAGTGACAGCGGTTTAATGCGATGACGGTATAGTTATCAGTGAAGCTTTTACTGACGCCATTAATAGTTAGAAGAACAGAAACAAACAAGAACATTGTTCATGGGCAGATCGTGTACAGGACGTCAAACAATAAGTCGGTAGCAGAGGTTATGGCTGGTCAAACCCATTGCGATACTGAGAGGAGCGATGCTTTTTACCCGAGTAAGGGACGAGGTATTTAAGCCTTGATTTGACCTGGACAATGACAGAAAATTAGATGTGTCTTCATAAACTTCTTTCCATACCCTCGACATAGCTCTTCTTCCGGTAGGTGTAACTTTTTCATGTTCCAAGTAAATAACGATCCTTGTTGTGTCGAAATAAGGACATATATTTTCTTGTGGTTGCAATAGTGGCGATCATTCGGATATAAAAGTGCAATACGACTATTTGTTGTTTACCTCCCCCCTTAGGGCATTAAACCCTACCGAGAGCTTATGTTAAGTTACCTGCAGAGAAGGTGAGTAAATAATTCGTGGTTCGAGGTCTCACCACCAAAAAACAAGTACTTTGAGTCTGAGTTAGACTCGGAGTTATTTGCTAAAACTTTTGAAAGAAAATCCTCAGTTACATCTTCTTGCGCCATAATCATTTGTTACTTTAATGATCGCTTTTAGAGATGATGTTCAAATGTAAGGAAAATAGATGGAGTTGCGATCGGTCCCAGATTTAATTCCTCAAACATTTTTCGCCCGGCATTTGTGAGATAATGAGATCCAGCAAAGTTGCAGTTAAATGTTCTCGAATTAAAAATCAAGTGAAAGAGTTTGAACGTGGATAAGAACAAAACCAATTACATGCAATCAATACAATAGGCTGTCGACCGCTCGAACGTCATTATAACGTGAAAGAGTGGACTGTTGCACTTTAAATTGCAAACACAATTGGATTCGGAATTCCTAACTTCACACAAATTATGCTGCACAGAGTGCTAGTCTTACCAGTCAGTCATTCTATTAAGTGTCGAATGATGGACGACAAGGGGGAAAGTGAAGCATACAAATTATGATCTCTTTGAGGAGAAAAATCTGATAGTGATTTGTATCAACAAAATGGTCTGTAAGATGTACCAAATTTTGCATGAAGAAATCCGTCACTCAGAATGTGATCTCCCACTGGGGGCGCGATCGTGCGCTCTTCAAAGGGATCGGTGAGGAGGACATGTCCTCCTTCTATTGGTATTACAAAATAAGAGAAAGGAAAAAGAATGTTATGCACATTATACCAAAGAGAAGAGAGAAGAAATTGAGAAACACTACCACCTGTGCATAAAACCAAAATCAAAAATTGTCATTTCCTGGAATAGATCGAAAACTGTATCGACTTATGGCCTCGAGCAGATATCGCGATAAATTGCATTCTGTATCTAAATCCGAATACGACAAGTTTTCGTACAGACATTGATAGGAATTAAAGAGAAAATCCTTTTAGGATCGATCGCTTGTCTTACACATTTTTTTATACAACCTTTTCTAAAGGGAAAGTTGATGAACGTACTTTTTCAAAACTAAAGTTAGAAACTGCGCGAGTAGATTATAGGTCTGTTCGCGTACCTTCCCAATAAGTCGAATACGCAAAAGTTTCGTAGTTTTTCATAAAAGAGAGTCCTGACGAGAGGGTAAAAAATGTCCCCAAGACACGAATTTAAAAAAAAAAAAAAATTTTACCCGACATGTCGATGGGCATAGTACCCGGGGACTAGCATCTCTTAACCATTCGTGCTGTGCGTGTTATATTTTTCACACGAATGGAAGGGGCCTACTGTTAAATGCTTTATCCGAGGGCCAATTTGTTATTTTATGAATCTTTCTCATGACAGTCCGATAGTACAGGATGTTTGTCAAAAGCTCGCTAGGATGGACTCGTGAAAGAAATTTTAACCTTAAAACTAACCACTTGAGCCACGGTGGGGTCCAATTATAGGACATTTCTTTGCACTGATTTATGAAATCTGTCAAATCGCTGTACGTAATTTTTCATTGTTTGTATACACTTGCATTTGACGTTTAAAAATCGATCAAATTTCGTTCACTTTACTTTTTCGTAATTTTACCTCTCTGAGGGAATTTCAACACCACTCCTTGAAATATCACAATCTACGAGTATTGGTGCAGAAAGTACGCGAAAAGATCTTAAGTGTAAAATGTCATATTTTATAATTTTTGTGAGTAAATGGTAGCAGATGACAGTAACAGTGAAATTCGAAATTTTTGACAGAAAGTTTCGAGCTCGATCTCTAAATTTCGATCTGCTGTTTTCTGATTGTCTTGTTTTTTTTCTTTGAGTCTGTGTTCTATTATCTTTTTCTCTATATGTAATAACAAGAGACTAAGGGTCTCATATTCCCACGAATGAGGTGGCAATTGATTGGTAATATCTTATGACACCTATGACATTGCTAAGTATAAGACACAATGGAATCCACTTACCCAATCAGATGGAAAAGTGGGTTCCCATGACTTTTAACATTTAAGAAGGAATACAAAACTCTGAGAACGATTTGAAGAGAGTAAAAACAAATTGCAGAGATGGCGCGCAGGCGTTGCGTTGACATTTAATGACTTATACGAGTGGTATCAGAAAATATGGATGTATTGAGAAAAAAAACTAAAGGAGGTCACTTGTCAATTTTTACGATAAACTTCAGGAGACAATTCTGACAGACAGGAGAATTTAGTATGAAAGAATTTTTGATGCATATGAATGCTCGTACAAGTTTCGAAAAATTCAACAGCGAAATAGTTTTGGGGGATTCATACAAAGGTTATCCCAATTAATTCAGCAACTTATAAATTTTTGAGAATGTAGAGCCGATCTGTCAATGTAGGGACGTGCATAACTTTGTATAGTTTATAGAATTCAGTAGGTACCGCATACTAAGCTAAAGATAAAGCAAAACAACAATTTTATTAAACTCCCTGGTTAAATTCATTATCTTTCTCGTCAAATGGCTCCTAGAACTCGCAATGACAATACATATGCAGTCTGCATGACAGTCAATTATACATACAAGTGAACAAGCTATGCATGCATATGTATGCGCAAATTTTCCAAGATACTCTTGCGAGACATGATCTAGTGTCTGTCGTTACGTAACACAATTCATTAGTGGGTACGTCCAATGGCTTGACTCATCATATCGTGGATTTAAGCAGAATCTTCCGATTCGAGGAAATTCATTGAATCAGACAGATGTACGAATGTATCTAATAAATTAATCCTTTCGGCAAAATACAAAAATTTAACTAACAATGCATGCGTTTCAAACTAAAAAAAAAAAAAAAAAAACCTAAAAACTTTAATCTCCAACTCGTATCTCTCTGTTCATCTATAAATATATAAATATCTATATGTATGAATGTACGCTACGTACATACCTCTACCTACATACATGCAAGCAAATCAATAAAATTGTTAAACCAACATGGCCGCCCGGCAACTATAACAAAAAAAAAAACAAAAAAAAAGACACATTAACCCCAAACGCTGGCTACAACAACCTCATCTCCACCCAAAAAAAAAAAGCAAAAAAAGTAAAAAAAAAAAAAACCCAGATTATTTAAAAATTTGTTTTTTTTTTTTTTTTTACTAAAATCGAGTACACGGAGTGGAGCGGGCGCGCAAAATTTAAATGTTTAACAAGCAAAAGGTTGCAAAACTTTGCGCATATGTAATAATATGCAAAATCGACACAGGTGCACCTTGGAGAGGAGATGGAGTTAATTTTATTAACATTATTGAAACGAGGAAAATTATGCCTATCCATACAAACATGCAGCATGTGTACATATGTACATACATACATGTATATTATGTATTTTGTCAATGATGTTCTGTGGGGACCGCAAGAGCGCAGCACTGTCCGTCCTACAACATTCAGCAGTACAGCGCAGCGAAATTCTGTTTTTACAATATAACCAACAAAACGAAAAAATTAAGTAAAATAAAATAAAATTCGCCTTCATCCCCCCGCCGCCGCATGTAGCGAATGAATTTTCGCTTACTCTCTGCTGCTGCCACCGCTCAGCTCATCGTCTATCATTCGACAGCTGGTGGATGGCTGGCTGGCTGGCTGACTGGCTGGCTGGCTGGCTGATTGTCTCTCTTTCGTTTTCTCTCTCTCTCTTTGGTTTGGTGCCTTCACTTCACCCCCGGCCTCCCCCTTGCCGACCCCATATTCTGCTGAGACCATCACGAACGATTACCACCTCTCTGTTAGTATATTTCTTCCTAATCTAAAATAACTGGCCAACTGTACTAAAGGAAAGAAACGACTAAGAAGAAGCATTACGAACGAGAACCCAAAAGCCAACGAAAAATAAGGCAAACCAAAAGACCAAAAAGAAACAGAAACACACACGTAATGAAGGAATAGAAAGAAAGCAAAGTACACAACAACAATGATGATGATGATGATGAAGATGTTGTTGTTGTTGTTGATAAAAGAAGGATGATAGGAGGAGGTGAGGTACAGATCGACTAACGTATTCCCAAAAACCATCTATTCCCACAAAATTCAAATTTGAAAATGAAAAAACCCACAAACCATCGACTGATGTCGTCTTCGTGTGGCTGATCCTTGTTTCATCATCATCACACCCCCACAACGCATAAGGGTTGCAATCAACTTTTAATTTGCAATAATTACGCAACACACCTGGCGTAAGTAAGTAAGTAGGTACCTTACCTTACACCTGCAACTAAACTCGCTCTGAAAGGAGTCCGACTACCCTGCCGCCGCTGCCGCCGCCGGCCTACCCTATCCGAACGACGAGGGATGAACGTTGTTGTGCACCCAAATCAACATAATTTCCCATTTTGAGCTAACAAATTAGATTTTGTTAATTCTAGTAGAGTGTGAAGGAAAAACCATTTCCGACACCCATACATACGGACGTATACGCTCATGCAAGGTACCTACATACATACACGAAAAAATAAAATCATCTATATGTACAAATACATAGGACCCGAGTACATAACTGCATGCGACTGTAGTGGTGGTATAATTCCATCGTAGATATAGATACAAAATACAAATGTATATTCATACATACATATGTATGTATGTATGTACGTATATCATAAATATGTATGTACGTAGCGATGGATTTATAAATCGTACATGCAAGCCCGAGCCAAAGCGTGGAGCAAGAACCAGCAGATGGTCCCTCCTCTGCTTCCGACAAAGTCTCATCACCATCAATCCCGATGGTTACTTTTGGATGGTTCGTCGCCTATCGGAGGAGATTGCGAAATCTCCACTGGAAGCAAAACTTAACCTTACCCAACGCCAGTACCGGCATCTAACCAGGTACAAAACCGACGTCGATGACAGTCGGATCGACAGAGAGTCAATGGATTCCGGGCCGTAACCCAAATTCAACGTGGTGCATAGTGAGTCACTACGACGACTCAGGGCGGCGGGCGTCATTCATTACTAACAACCTCAAGTCAGTCAGGCATACAAACAGTCACTCGCTTTAGTCAGTTAGCCAGATGGAATGGTCATGACGACGACAACGACAGAACAACGGATTTTTTTTGCTTTTTTTTTTGTTTTTGGAATAAAGGTTGAATGTGCTTGTTTTCTACACACCATCCAGAGCATAGAGCGAGGCAAGGCAAGGCAAGGCACGACAAGGCGAGGCGAGGCACCAGAGGCAGGTTGTTAGTTTGTCTTTTAAAATAAAGAGAAGAGCGACAGAGAGCGCAAGCTAGTTCGAATGGGAAGCTTGTACAAACAGGGAGACTACGACGACGACGACGACGACGACAATGATGACACGTCAAATGACAACAGGGTGTAAAAAGGAGGGAATGACTATCTCATTTCAGTTATCTGTTCCTTCATTTCGCGTCGAATTTGAAAAATTCTCTTTTTAACAAAATTTTTCTTAACTACGTATTTTTTCTTTTTTTTACTCATAACTTCATGATTCAAAATGTTATTCCTTATTCCTGCAATTTGTTTTGGTGGAGAGAAATAAGCTTTTCCAATACTTCGCCCCAACAAAATTATACGAAAGGTTCAAGGTCATATGAAGTACACAAGCATTGAAGATTGCGAGTGTGGCTCCATTCGACTTCTTGGAACATGAAACTTCCATCTGAATGGATTCGAATTACTTCACACGGGTTTATTCTTAACCAGGCAAAGCTCTACTGAGTGCTCAAGTCTGTCGTTTACACATCATAGTCGATGAAAACAAAGTCCAAGCACGCACCTTCCTTAAAAACTAAACGTTTTCCAAACTAAACTCAGATTAGTTTTTAGTTGAAACTCCTTTCATTCTTGGTGACACAAAATTTTACATCAATTCTTAAATTTTGGATTCTGTCGATCCAAGGCAAGTATGTCGTCTATGCATGTTGACCACCGATTCTCAGTATGTAACACCTTCCAATCCAAGGCAAGGCTATCAATGCATGTTGACCACCCATTCTTGGTATGTAACACCTTAAGTTTCACTCTTATCCTTATTACGTCAATTGCATTTCATTTATTTGAATGGCGTCGATACGCTTTAAATCATTACAGCACGTACTCCATTCGGATGCTTATAGCAGAGGAAAGCATTTCAGCAGAAATATGAATCCTTGTCCAGCTACGTTCTTGATCCTTGAATAAATTCTCCATGATTTACACGAATTCCAGTCAAGAGTTCTCCACTAATACTGAGAATTGCTTTCAGCCAGTATTTCAAAATTCTTATTCCATAAATCATTCTCATCTGGTTCCCAAGGATTCTGCAAAGTTCCTCTTTACAACTGAATTGCATTTCCCGGATAATCATTTATGATTTGCCTTGATACCTCTGTTCTTAGTTTTCGATCTTAGCTCTCCAAGATGGTGTTTAGGAAATAGATGATATTCCTTCGCAGTTAACTCTTACTCTGTTCTATCTGATGCATGTTGTCGAGTAGAGATTCCATTTCGACTTAAATTACTTGTTACGTACAATACCGTGAGGATTGTTATACCTGTTTTGTTTTCTTATACGGAAGTGATATATGTTTTAAAAATATTGTTTATATATTGCTGTATAACGTATGGCGATCATCCCGACATGGATTTCGAATAAACACCCATGAATCACCTTAACATGATGCGAAGACAAATTACGACCATAATATGTATATTTTGAGGGCGTGGTTCTTAACTAAACAATTATTCATCTTCATAACAGATTTTCTTTAAAGATTCGGTTATCTCAGTGAAGAAACCATGACCAAGTATGTACACATTTAAGTACTTTTGTTGCTGTTTTAGCCACAACAAGAGGAAGTATTGATTTCATAAAAATTAAGTAGTTTAAGGGAATGGCAACACGAACTATCAAAAATATTATTTTAATTGAATCCTAGTTTCACTCGGCATGGCGTTGTAAAATCTTAAAATAAAAAAACCCCTCCCGTTTGTAACGTAAGTTCCATGATTGCGATAAGATAAGATAAATTAGCCAAAATAGCTTAACGAAGAAATTCTCGTTTATTAAAGTGGAATTTGTACTCCCCTTATGCATTGCTTTACCAAATTTTAAAAGTTAAACCCCATTCCTATGATCTGTTTCCTTTGTGTTTGAACTCGTTGAGTTCATTTAATTGAACAGATCATGGGAATGCAAGAAAAATACGGTTATGCTGTACAAGGATTGATATACTCAGCTTCCCATCATACTAAATGGAAACTCCCCCAAGAAATACACCAAATTTGCTGATATATTAACTATTAAACATGGCAAGCCAACATGATTAGCGAATACAGAACCTTAATCACCACCTTTCCAACCTTACACTTGGGTTTTGATCAACATGTCAAAGGATGAAGGAGGGAGTGTGATCAGTGTCGCCAGTAAGTGCACCAGTAAGTGTAGCAGAAAATTAAAAATTCTCCCAAACTTGCCATTTCGTAACAATTTCCAAGAATCCTAATCCATTTATTGAAGTTCCTTTTCAACGTAAAAACCAGTAGGTAGGATACAAGAGAAGAAAGAGAGAAGGAGATACATAAAGAGAGAGCGAGAAGGGAATAAAGTGAAAGTAGAAGGATAAAAACTTTTCTCTTTGTATATTCTGATAACATTGTTGCTTCAATTCAGAGAACTGCTGTACAACCTTGAAAATTCCAAACCGTCTGCAAATTCATAGATTCTTGGAACTTAAAATTTTCAATTTACTTTACAAGGTTCACACCCCCCGTTGTAACATTAAATTTTATTGGCATGGCTCTTAAATTTATTTGTTTTACGGTATGTAAGATCAACTAAGGCCTTAAGGGGTTAACCGATTATTAGGTATCAAACAAAGATGACCTATTTCGTCAGAGCTTCCCAAATTGGCTCCGCTTAGCCCATTTTGGTACAGCCACGTCCACTTTTTTCATTAAATTCACTTTTATGACAAAGAAATGTTTTACATACCACATGACTAGGACATGTTGAGTAAATGAATACAATTGGAACCCGGAAGAACAACGCAGTAAAGGAAGACCTCGCCTTAGGTGACAAGCACAAATAAAAAGCGAATTCAATAGACGAAACTGGAGCGAGGAACGGACTAATAGGGAAAAACTTAATAGTAGAGAATCAGGTTCATCCAGAACTAAGGCACCCCCTAAGTAGTTCCATTAAAAGTACAGAATGCCACGCCCACTTTGGAAGGACTCATGGATAAGCTTTAGTATTTATAATTTTGGCTGAATTTCAGTCCTGAGTAGGTTGTCATTCAAAACCAATTGGCTTTGAATGCTCCTTAAGGGTTGATCTCCAGAATGGTTTCCTTTTTTCAATTCTATAGGAATCTACTCTTAGTTCTCCTTTTCTTCACAAAATTGTCATTGCAGCCATTTAAGTTATAGCTCCATCGTTGGATTTGATAAATGATTGATTTTACATTTGGGCGTTAGCGTACACACCTACGCTAGAGAATTGAGTGTTTCTTCCGATTTTTTCAGACACTTGTTAGCTGCAAGTGGGAGTAGAAAACTTGTGATGAACGTCAATTGTGGGTCTAAGCTTCCGTATTTCGCCCTGAAATTAGGGTCGACGAACTCACGAGTACTTTTATCGCACAAATCGAACTTTGGCTCATCAATCAATATCGCAATGGCGTGCACTCATTAATCGAACTTGTAGAGGTGAACAGTTTAATGAAAACATGTTTTGCAGATATGCATTAGACAAGTCTAAATATAGACTTTTTTCTACCCAACTACAGCCAACAGGATCGTAAGCAACAGTCTGTTTGATTCGAAACATTATTGGTTGCAGTTTAAAATTCCTAGTAAAAGGATAACTACACAGTACGTATAATTTTTGCATGTAACATCATAATTCAGTCTGGTTGTGCAGTGGAAGAAAGTTGGCAGTAACAACTTATGCCATTTTGGGAATGAACTTGTAATTCATAAACGCATCCCTCGAGAGATTTCTTTAAAACTGTAATGAGTTCTTCCATAAAACTACAAGAAGCGGTTATAAGGTTGTAAGATTCATCCTCCAGTTGATGCTAAATGGCCAAATCGTGCATAATAAGCCTTACTGACTGAGATTGTAAGCAGAAAATAAAGAGGATCTCATAGTGATAAACAAGAGATCTTTGTATTCGACTTAAAGGTTATTGAAATCTGCTCTATCTGGGAGAAGTTTGTGCGATGTTTATGGTAAGATTGTGGAGAGTTATATTCTTAGACAGTATCCTGACTTGTTTATCATATTCTGATGAGAACGTACACATTCTTCCGTGTACAACTAAATACGTCTGTTGGCAGCTTATAAACCAATGTTCGAACAAGCCAAAGTTATGGACTGGTACTTGGTTTTAAGGACTACCCATCAAGGACTTAAGAAAGTTCATCAGATCAATCCCTCGCTGTAAAGTTAAGATCTGATTTCAAAAGACTTCTACTGTGAGAGTAACGTACATTTTTCAAATTTGTAATTCCTTCGAGTAGGATTGGGTAGGATCTAAGAACTTACTACTTTTAGCCGTCTTCTGGATCTTCTTCCTCTTCTTCGTGGCTAAAGGATAACTTGCTCTTGGCTTCCTTGGCGGCGCTCTTCTTCAACTTCTTATCACTCTTGTGCTTAACCGAGCTCTCATCAACGGTCTTGGCTTTTGTTTTGAAAATAATCCTTTGATTGAGATCAGCTGGTTTCTCGGCTTCCTCTGCAAAGAAAGTAAGATTTTGCAATTCAGTATCCATTGATACAAAAAAAAAAAAACAAAAAAATAAATAAATAAAAATAAATATTCTCAATGCAGTTCACCTCCCCGCCTATAGTGGTGGGCGCTACCATTTCATTCGTTCGCGCTGTGCTCTTCTTATTCGTATCGATGCAGACCTGTATGTTGTCTCTGTTGCTCCGTTAATTCCTTTTGGGGCCCCTCTGTCGACTCCGCAACCCTAATGACGGTACTCTACCCGACTACTACCGATTTCCTCGCCACACCACCAACCCTCTTTGTCTATCTATCAACCCAACAAGCCATAACGCCATCGGTAACGATGAACTGCGCCACAAACAACAACAATGCAACTGAGAGGAATTTTTTTTAGTTTTTTTTTTTTTTTTGCTCTGTAACGAACATTGAATGTGCGTTCTATTACCCAAGGGAGTTCCCACTCGTGTAGCGAGGCGCTCCCATGGACACTTTTGAGGTTATATTCGAACTTTTCCTACAAATTGGTTTCTTTTTTTTGTTTTAAATTTTCGTTTCGTGTTTTTCACTGAACACCTAGGAGGATCTTACCAGAGGAGTGTGGATAATATAACAATTGGCCAGCCGTTTCTGCATGCGGATAAATCGCAAATTTAAGCGAAGCAACATTAAAATTTTGGACACTTCTATTGCATATCAAGTTAAACACTGTGTAGACCGGAGAATTTAAGTTCTTTTAGGGATTTTTGAAAGTTTACGTTGCTTTTGAAAATTTTCACAACTTCCACTCGAGGGAAAACCGAATTTTTATGAAACAAAATGCGAAAATTTTAGTACATGTATGTATGTATGGCACTTATGTACTCTTTTTGACAGCAGTATATAATATACACAAAATGGTTGAAACGCTGTCAGAGTGAAAAAGCAACAACAAACGGTGCGGTGCGGTGGTGGCGTGGCGGCGGCGGCAACGGCAACAGCGACGGGTTCGACAACAGTGCGCGACGGGGTGCACAGGAAACTTGGTTGTGCAAAGCGAATTGTTTTTTTTTTTTTTTTTTGTTTTTGTTCTACATACTTAGAGTATCTATCTATCTATACACACATCGTGGAGCTCGCTTACCTTTCTCTATCCTCCGCTTTTCCGCTTCTGCCTCTTCGGCTGTTAGGTCGCCAGCTTTTATTACAACAATTTGGGGTTTCTCGTCGTCCCTCTCGTCTGGTTGGGTATCGGCCGCGTCGAAATCTTCTTCGTCTTCTTCGAATTTTTGGCGCTAAGCGGGGAAATTCATTTCAATTTCATTTCTTATCAAAAAAAAAAATTGGATTTCGTTGCCATTACCTTGGTCTCGACGGTGGGACCTTCTTTGTAGCCAATTTGGGCTTTTAATTTTTGCAAGAAACTTGGATCTTGTGGTTTAACGTAACTAATGTTCCTCTTGGACATTTTCACTTCAAAACCAATTGGAAATGAACATAATCACCAACATAATCAGAATGAAAACACAATATTGGGGGTTTCACCTCAATGGGGGGGCAGCAAAGGTAAGCAGAAGGCTTTTTCCAAGGAAGGACGATATTAAGCACACACGCCTCGTACAAAATTATGCGAAATAGATCGGTTGCAAGTGCGTAACTAGATATTTTTTGAGGAAAAAGAATTCTAAGTGGAAGTATATAATTTACTTGACAATGGGGATAGACGTGAAGTTGGCCGTGGGAAAAGTTCAGCAAACGCCGCAAATGTCAGAAATGAGTTGCATATGTTTTTCTTCTGAATTTAAAGGTGACGTTACAATGGTTTTTGTTCGACGTTTGTTTAACTGGGAAACTTAAAAGTGCTTGGGGCACACATGTATTCACGTTAATATGAGACTAACGCCTGTCTAATGCCTGCGAGAGCTTCAAGCTCCGATTCGCAGATAATGACAATTTTTTTTCTGCATTTTGAATCTTGGCCTCACATTGAGGTGTAAGACTACAAATCACTTGATTTACTTCCTTACTTAAGTGCGTTATTGTTCGGGGTGAACCTGGGCCTCAACCAACAAGCCTCTCGAGTAAGCTCGGTCCTTAGTTAACTGCCTCCAGTTGTGTACCTCAAGTAGGCTGAGGTCTCCTTCTACTTGTGCCCGCTACCCTCTGGGTTTGATTCGAGGACTCTGCGGGCCGGAGCATAAGTCTCCATTCGATCTATGTTCATGTCCAAGCCAACGCTAACGGGACGAAAAATTGTACGAAAAATCTTTCTCTCGAAGCGACTGAGGATCTCTTTACCCAGTTTAGACAGAGGCCACGCTTCAGCGTCATAAAGCAGAACTGGGATGATCAGGGTCTTTTATGGGGTGATCAGGGTCTAATACAAAGTCTCCTTAGTTCTTGAGGTTAGTTCTCTGCTACTAGTGTGACCTGTACTAAGATGTCAATGGATGCCGTCCACATACACGAATGTACCCACAAATCGCAGTCCTCATGTTCTAGAGAGACCCACACTAAGAACTTGATTCGTGAATCCCTGTTCTAAAAGTCAATCGCAAGAAAGATTCTCCACAGACTATAAAATAATACATTTTCTCAGTCGATATTAACAGTAGAGTGTGACCCGGCCTAAGAGTTTCTGTCATACACGCAGATGCGCGTTCCGACTTAATCAGTATACCAGTACCAAACTGACAGACGTCAAACACAAAGTCTCCAAAATCAAGAAAAAAAAAGTCTCCATTGCATAAACTTAATTTGATCGAATTTTTTTCACGCCGGTGACTGGAATTTGCGAGAATTAGTGAAATTGGTGAAAACAACAATCGAATCAAACAAAAGAGTCTCAACGCAAAAACGTTTCCAGTAAGGCACTGACAATGACGGACGTAAAGTCATTTTTCCACGAATGGTGTGCAAAAAACAAAACCGAACCAGCATTTGATGTTCGACCGACAGGTATGTATGTATGCACTTTCTGGCCCAGAAAATCAATACTCAACACTGATTATGGGCAAAATGTAGGTCCAAAGCATCGACAACGCTTCCTCTGTGAAGTGAGAGTGCCCCCCTTTACGTATGTGGCCGCTGGAAACTCCACCAATAAGAAGGACGCTGAACGCAATGCCGCCAGAGATTTTGTGAACTTCCTCGTCCGAAGTGGCAAAATCTCGCCAAACGATGTGCCTGGTGATCTTGGCGTCGGTGCAGGCGGCGGTGGGGGGTCGAACGAAGTGGACTCTGGTCAGAATGGAAATAATCAGAATCGCAACGCTCGAGTATTCTCCGATAACATGGGTCCGCAGGACTTGGGTCATGCTTATCGTCCAATGGAGAATCGTGAGTTTAATTTCATCGATCGGGCCCAGCAGCAATTGAAAATGGAAGAAGCCGAGTCGTTGGATGTGAATGCGGCGATTCACGGTAACTGGACGATTGAGAACGCCAAAGCAAAGCTCCATCAGTTCATGCAGATGAACAAAATTCAGGCGGATTACAAGTACACCGCTGTGGGACCAGACCATTCCAGGTAAGTTGGGGGGAAAAACTCGTATTGCTTGAGTAGATACATGTAGAACAGCTGCCGCATTGGATTTTCATAGAGAATATCCAATGAAGCAGTTAGAATCGAAAAACAAAAACTATTGCTGGGGGTACGGACTCGACAGTATAAGATCTCGCTTCACTGTGAAATGGACAAGAAATCCGATAGTTTTTCTGTGTAGAGTTCATGCCAACTGTACTGGGTCATGATATTTACACAAAGTCAAACGAAAGTTTCCCGCACTTACAGCTGATTATACAACTTTCGCAGTGAATCGAGATCTAATACTAGACAGCAATGGATATCCAGTGATTCAGGTGAGTCTGCTTATGTAGATTGGCTAGTAGTTTGGTAGCGCGCCACGATTAGCGTTCTTTATTGTAATCATCTTGCCTACCGTAGGAGTTTCATGGCTGAAATGCACATCTTCGTGCGGGAATTGAAGCGTGAAATTACTTCGCGAGAGACAGGCTCTAACAAGCAATCGGCAAGCAAGTCTTGTGCGTTGTCTTTGGTCCGTCAGCTCTACCATTTGGGTGTGATTGAGGCATTCTCGGGAACGTTAAAGCAGCGCAAGGACGATGAAGAGATGAAAGCGTACCCAGTTAAAGTTAGTCCAACACTTCTGGTGGAAGTGGAGAATGTCGCCAAGGAGTTGGGTCTGCCGATCTCATACCCACCGTCAAACTTTAACGATCCGAAAGGCACCCCATTCAGTCTGGTGGTAAACATAAGACTGCCTCTGCGACAGTAATATAAACATCACTTCTCTCTTCTAGGTCGGCATAAAGAACGAACCTCAGCGGAAGTTGAATGAATCTCAGCAGCAAGGTAACGTGATTCCATGGGCGCCGCCGCAGCCGAACTGGAATGCATGGAATGCGTGCAACATTGATGAGGGCTACCTAGCGACGGCTTCTTTGGATGACCTCTGCAATGACTTGGAAGTCACCACCAAGGAGAAGCGAATGAACAACCCGGAGTATCAAGTATGAATCGTGAGCTACTTACTGGCCGGACATGCCTAACTTTTGTTTACTTTAGAAATTCATCGAGTTCCGCGAGAAGCTTCCAATCGCTGCTATGCGTAGCGAAATTATGTCAGCCATCAATGACTGCCCGGTGGTGATCATTCGCGGCAATACTGGATGCGGTAAGACCACCCAAATCGCTCAGTATATCCTGGAGGACTACATCAGCTCTGGACAAGGTGCCTGGTGCAACATATACGTAACCCAACCACGTCGTATCTCGGCTGTGTCTGTCGCCGAACGTGTGGCGAACGAACGTTGTGAAAGTCTCGGCGAAAGCGTTGGCTACTCTGTGCGTTTTGAGTCGGCCATGCCTCGCCCATATGGCGCCATTCTCTTCTGCACAGTTGGTGTGTTACTACGCAAGTTGGAAGCTGGTCTCCGCGGTATTTCCCACATCATTGTCGATGAGATCCACGAACGCGATGTCAACAGTGACTTCCTTTTGGTCATCCTGCGTGACATGATTCACACTTACCCTGATTTGAGGGTGATTCTCATGTCGGCTACCATCGATACGACTCTGTTCTCCGAATACTATGGCAAGTGCCCGGTAATCGAGGTACCCGGCCGAGCGTACCCAGTGCAGCAATTCTTTTTGGAGGATTGCATTGAGATGACTGGTTTTATACCCACGCCAGAGAATCGTAAGACTCGCAAGGAGAAGGACGACGATGAGACTACTGTGGCGGCGGAGAATGCCGACGCAGCAGAGTTCCAAAACTATAACAAAGTCATCAATGATCCCAAGTACTCGCAGCAGACACGCAACTCAATGAGTTTGCTCTCAGAGTCGGAGTGCAGCTTTGAACTGATTGAATCGCTACTAGTTCACATCAAGAGCAAGAATATTCCCGGCGCTATTTTGGTGTTCCTTCCTGGTTGGAATTTGATTTTTGCACTCATGAAGTTCTTGCAAAATGGTTCGAACTTCGGCGGACCGAACTTTAGGATTTTGCCGTGTCACTCGCAGATACCGAGGGAGGATCAAAGGAAGGTGTTCGAACCAGTGCCCAATGGTGTGACTAAGGTGAGCTATTTATTCGTCAGAATTCAAATTGCTTTTCATTATCACCGGATCGAGTTTCCATTCCGCCTTATTACCATAACAAACGGATTCCCTTGCTGTTTCGGTTTGCGAAGGTATTTTCGGTTATATGCGACCTAACTTTGAAGGTCGTACTCGAACCTAAATGCCCATGGCGGCGCCGTCTGGAATGTGCTAAACATGTTTTGTGTTTTGTCAGACACTGACGTACATTTGTGTTAAAAGGTTCAACTGTAAGCCGTGATTATGCAAATGAAGCTGCCAGACGGTCGTTTAGTGATTTCTAATTTATATTCGCTGTGAAGTTATGGGCGTGGATCCATAAAAACATCACGATTTAGTGACAGATTCACAGCTTGAGTTCTAAGCACGTGTTCCATGACTGATCATTTGTTTATTTTCTTTCCAGATCATTCTTTCGACGAACATCGCTGAGACATCCATCACCATCGATGACATTGTGTTTGTGATCGATATTTGCAAGGCTCGCATGAAGATGTTCACGTCTCACAACAATCTCACCAGTTACGCCACCGTGTGGGCGAGTAGAACCAACCTAGAACAGCGTAAAGGTCGAGCGGGACGGGTGCGTCCTGGTTTTTGTTTTACCCTTTGTTCGAAAGCTCGATTTGAGGCGCTGGATGAACACCTCACTCCAGAGATGTTCCGCACGCCTCTTCATGAAATGGCACTCACCATCAAATTGCTCCGCTTGGGTTCGATTCATCAGTTCCTGTCGAAAGCAATCGAACCGCCACCACTTGATGCCGTCATTGAAGCGGAAGTTCTTCTGCGAGACATGAAATGCTTGGATCCTTTGGATGAGTTGACTCCACTGGGTAAGATCCTTGCTCGTCTTCCAATCGAACCACGTCTGGGTAAGATGATGATTCTGGGAACCATATTCGGTTGTGGAGATATTCTCTCGGGTATGGCGGCGTATTCCAGTACATTTTCTGAAGTTTTCGCATTGGACATGGGCCAACGCCGCTTGGCTAACCATCAGAAGGCGCTTGGCGGAAAGAAGTGTTCAGATCACGTGGCAATGGTTGTGGCCACACAAATGTGGGAAAACGCTCGAAATCGTGGCGAGGATGAGGAGATTCGTTTTTGTGAATGGAAAGGTCTACAATTGTCGACGATGCGTGTTATGGCTGAGGCTAGAAATCAGCTTCTAGATCTGCTGCAACAGGCTGGATTCCCCGAGGAGGCTATGATCACTGGCAAAGTTGACGCCAACGCTGATGATCCGTTGTTGGATATGACAACCGCGCTACTGTGTGCAGGTCTATATCCGAATGTGTGCTACCACAAAGAAAAGCGAAAGGTTCTCACAACCGAATCGAAGTCGGCTTTGATACACAAGACCTCCGTAAACTGCAGCAACCTGGCAGTAAGCTTCACCTATCCGTTCTTTATCTTTGGCGAGAAAATACGAACACGTGCGGTTTCCTGCAAACAACTGACAATGGTGTCACCCTTGCATTTACTTCTGTTTGGCTGCAGGAAAGTTGACTGGATCAAGGACAATGTCGTGCGCCTTGACAATTGGTTGAACTTTGAAATGGACCCAACCGAGGCTGCAGTTATTGCATCTCTAAAGCCTGCTATTGAAGAACTGGTAACTATTGCTTGCAATAACCCGGAGGATGTGTTGAAAATGGACGACGGTAATGCTAAGCTTGTTCGGGTGGTGAAAGATTTGTGCGTCATGAATGCTGGTGATTATCAAATCCAACGCGAGTCTGGTGTCTTGCCGTTCCAAAGCAGAGCGGGCGGTGGAAGTGGAATTCCAAATAAAATGCGTCGTATGGATGGAGGAGACTCAAGTGGCGGTTTCGGTGGTGGTGGTGGTGGAGGCGGTCGTTTTGGTAGCGGTGGCGGACGGTACGGCAACAGTGGCTTTGGAAGCGGCAGTGGTGGTGGTTTTGGAGGTGGCAGCGGCGATGGTGGGCGATATGGTAGCGGTGGTGGAGGTTTTGGGGGAGGTGGATTCGGCGGAGGTGGATACGGCGGAGGTGGCCGCGGATGGGGCCGTGGTGGCGGACGTGGAGGCAGACGATTTTAATGAATTTCCAATAAAATACAACTAAACCAAAAGTAAAAGAGAAACTTACTTTTATTCCCTAATCATCGGACAACAATATGTCTAACTGCTCGCACTGTGAGCAGCAGTAAAATTTATCGTTTTTACTTTGATATATGGCTTCCTGCAGACACCAGCTGCACCATCGTTTGCGTTTGGTATTGATAATTTCCTCCTCTAACAGGTCTACGCGTTCTCTTAGTTGGTTGAGCTCTGCTTCCAATTTTATTATTAATGAATTTTCCAACGGACACAGGACGGATGCCAAGGACAGTTCTCTCAAAGTCTGTTGAGTTAGTGCAGCCAGTTCGTAGAGTAAAGGATCATCGCTTTCGTATTCTCCGTCAGAGTTATAGGTGGAATCCATTGAACCTGGAAGAAACTGAAACCATACCAGGTAAGGAATATACAACAATTGGCTTCTACATAGTTCAAGGGTCAACTATTTCTTCTCTATGGGTATGCTGGGACATAAGCACTTGAAGGAGTCTGACCTTCCCTCTTTTAAATAAGGATCGCAACGTGTAAGAGTATACTTTACAGAGTCTCTTCAAGGTTGTTCACTTAGAAGCATCGTCAAACGATTTAAAAACCGAAAGGATAGGTCCTAAAGCAGTATACCCATGAAAGTCAGTTAAAGCTCTGTGAGCAAAAATATTTTCTGGATATAGGAAAAGGTAAAGTGTATGTGATCTCGAGCTGGCTTTCTTATGGGAAAGAGATATGCACCGCGATCAACCGAATGGCTTTAGAGCTGCATATGCAAAACATATCGACACTAGGAATGGTCCCGGCAACGAGACGCATTTGACTACATGGGCGTACAGGAAACTGTTGAAGAGGACCGAGGAGTTTAGTGAACATTGCATCCAAATTTGAATAGCTTTCGAGGACAGGAAACTGATGAGACAGGAAACAAGGTACACACATGCACAGTTCGAAGACAGGAATGATTGGACGAAGAACATAGTGTTCAGAATATTTGTATAACAATCTGTTTCCTTGCAACGAATACCTTGGGACAGGCATTGGAATACTTCCCAGGGGAAGTGTCGGGACACGGGAAATATGGTTTTTCCCAAGTAAATGAAAAATTCTCTCTCAAGCTCACATTTTAATTTGCATTTACACTAAATTTAGACATAAACCAACTAAGTTAACTAAAAACAGAAATAATTGACGGAAGAGCAAAACGCACCGAAATTTTGACAAATTTTTTATTAAAAAAAAAAATGTTTGTTTACCTAATCTCGAACAAACCGGGGGAACAACCGCTATTTAATTTTTTGGCAAAGGCGCGTTGCCAAGACTTTAGTTTTTTAGAAAAAAAATGTTTTAATAAACATATGTATGTATGTACATACATAGCTCTAATCTGTTTATTTCAAAAATATAGGTCTGTTCGCGTACTCTCCCAAAACAACGAATTTTCACGAAAATCTACGAAAAGTCACCAAATCCTGTTCGAGTACGCAAAAGTTTCGTAGTTTTTCGTAGAAGAGACCGCTCACGAGAGAGTATCAAATTTCGTTATGCAGCGAATTCTACTGCAGGAAATTTCTTTGCACTGATTTACGAAATCTGTCAGCTTTTTACGTCTAAAAAGTGGGCGAATTTCGTAGCTTACGCGTTCGTTTACTTTTTTGTGATTTCATCATTCTCTGAGAAAATTTTACCTCCACTGCTTGAAATTTCACAATCTACGAATTTTGGTGCAGAAAGTAAGCGAACAGACCTTATATTACCCTACGCATTGCATTGTAAAATTATAATTTATTTCACTATTCGTTGAATAACAAAGTTTAGGCTAAGGAAACGATCAGACCGCAAGTTGAATTGGAAGAAGGCCTCGATAGCTTTTTACTCTTGCAGCAGTATAGTCGGCAGGAAATGGAGCCCCAAACTTCGCACCATCTACTGGATGTATACTGCTATAGTCAGACCAATTACTTTACTTACGGATGCCTGGTCTGGTGGCCTGCCCCTCGTCTACAGCAAACTGGGATGTAGAGAGGCTACCATACCGGACAGAGTACCATCACCAGGTGGCCTAATGTGTTCTCCGACTACATCCACCCCCCACGCGGATTTTGAACTCATCCTTGACTCCGAATTTCCCTCCAGAGAGAACTGGACGAATGGTGGGGACATCAACTCTGCCTGTATATCCATCTTCACGGATGGGTCAATGACGGATGAAGGTACAGGCTCAGGAATTTTCTCAGAGGTACCAAGATTGTCCGGTTCTTAAAACTCCCCTACCAGCGAGTGTTTTCCAGGCGGAAATACATATATGGTATCACCGAGGCCTCTTGCAGGCCATCCACTCTGGAAAATAACGAGCATATTGATACAAAAACGAGCATAAAGCATTCACTTCCATTACAACCAATTCAAAATTGGTCAAACAATGTAAAGAAGAGCTCAAAGCCCTAAGCTCTGCGCATAGCATTCCGCTATGCTGGATCTCGGGACACATGGGCTTCAAAGGGAATATGATGATGACAAATTTAACCCTTGACTCATGCACCCCGTTCTACCTACCTACCTACTCACAATGGATCCACCAGTGATCCGAGTATTTACCGCACATGTGGCCACCCCGTGTACCTAACCCTTGCCTCAACAAATGTGAAAACACATTTTTCAAACTCTGAAGCCTTGTAACCTCTGAAGTCCATTCAAATTACTCGTTTTACAAAAATTCTTACCCCGAGTAGAACAAATGATTGGTCTAACCAACAAATGCACACTGAAACAAGCCAAGCTTTTCGAAATTGTTTGTTCAATAAATCGTACCATTCTTTACCTACAATCAGATTGTTTGTCCAACAATTTCTTCCCATACTACCTTCAATACAAAATAAACTTTAAAAAGTATAAACACCGGTGCGTATAGGCATCCTAGGAGCTTTGAGGGTCCTACAGGTGCTCTAAGTTTGAACCTAAACCTGATCCCCCTCGAATTTCATAAAAAAAAACTCGACAACGTATAGCGCTGCCCGCCTCAGATAGTGTACTGGATTCCTAAGGCCTATGAACCTTGTGGAAAAGATTCCAAGAGAATTGGTTTCGTTTTCCACTCACTAAGTATGTACATGATACCAACCTTCAATTTTACGAAACCCTTTAAGTGAAACTATCTTCCACAGAAGAATGGGAGAACGGAACCGCTATCAGCGACTATGATATAGGTTTTACAAGGACGGTTCGAAGATGGACTGCAGAGTGGGTGTAGGCATTTCTAGTCGAAGTCATATCGAAACTTTTCCGTCTCTCAGATTCTTATAGTGTTTTCCAAGCGATTCCAAGCCTTCCATTTGCTGAGCCATCTCCCTACATTTGATCACACTTTTCACTTTCTTTGCAGATGTCCGGGCCTGGTGAAGACCCTTCTTCGTGGATATCGTCGACATAACTGCTGGTATTTGAACTCCACGGATTGGATCTATTTTTACGCCTTTTTTTGTTGTAAGACGCACCCTAGGTTTTTTCTTCAGAGAACTGCCACTCTACCTACCCTCAATACATTCCTAAATAAAGTTTTACGCACTTTCTCAAACTTATTGAATTCATTGGAATCCGATTTAGTTGAAACACGTTTTTCTGTGGATAGGGTGTTCGGGTTCAAGAAAAACTACGGAACTTGTGCTATACAATGCGATTTGAGTACTTCGTCCGAAACCCATCCATAACCATAACTGATTCCGTGAAGAGTTGTACAAAACTTGTTCAAAGTTACATAAGTAAGATATAACCATCAACAAGATTCAATGGATAAAGACCACAAAGTTACAGCCCATTGAACAAATGTAGGTCTCCTCTCATATCTGCCACTTCAGCATTAATCGTTTCAAGGATTCTACAAGTGTTAAACCCCAATCCTCATACCCCCGCGCGCACTTAAATCTTTGAAACGTGGTAGCTTCCGTGTGTGCGCTATTGTTAGCACGAATTTCTGCAACAACTAATTCAAACATCACGCCTCGGAGAGCCAGGGATAACTTAAAGCACCCAACATCCATTAGTTCGCTCAAAGCTTGCTGGTATTTATACACAATTGATGCTGATCAGACTACACACCAGCTGTGCATGCCTACGAAATACGAAATATGAGCCAAATTGTTTGTAGGTACTCGTACAATACCCAGATTTAGTGCAGTGCGGTGCCCCAACTGACGACTCCCCAACTCACTCACTAAATAGAGCGCCGTGAGAGATTTCCTCACAAAAGCTTACTCGCGCCCCCCTATTTATCACTCAACAGCCACTACTGCCACCACATCCCCCACCGACCCATTTACAGTGAAAGTAAGGAAAAGCTTACCAACTAGATTCAGTCACTACCGTAATTCGTCTGACTAAGGGTGGAAAATACAATTCATCCGACTACGCCAAGTGAAAGTCGCGCAAAATTACCCGCAGTTTGCTTCTTTACTCTATCCGAGTACATATATCCCAGACAGGAAGTCTCCACTTAACGAGAAGAACCTAATCGAGGCTTACACCAAAGCCAGCTAACTATCTAAATCCCAAGAAGACAAATAAAATCTCATTGATCATCATGGTGAGTACTGCGACTGGGGGAGTGACTGCCCCAATATGTAGAAATTAAGTTGTGAGCATTTGAAGTGTTTTTTCCTTTTGAATTTTTCCATCAAGACGATGATTTTACAAATTTCAAAATCAAAGGACGAACATGTGTAAAAAAAAACAGGTGAATGTGTTCTGTTATTGTTTTGTTAAAAAATTTTGGCTGCATTGGAAGTCGGGGTTGGAGTGAAAAATACACCACCTGACCTTGACCCAGTGTGCGAAAGGACTTTGGCCCGAGAAAAGTTACCCAAAGGATGTTCAATTGCATTTCTCTCTTTCTCGAGTGCTTTTTTTTAGGATTTACAGCTTTAAGCAAGTGGCTTGGAGATACGGAAATATAAATCCTCTGATGTCAAGGACGTTTTTATGTAATTTTTTTGCTTGAAAAAACTGATAAACTACGGCATCGTTTGATCCCTATTAATAATTTAGATAATGGAATCGTTTGCCAACAAATTTTGTCGACCATTGACATTGACCGTTTTTGTCAATTTATTGCGAACTTTAGTTGAGAATTTATGAGAGAAATTTCAAAGAAAAAATTCCCAACTGCCACCGTTTGGCAATGTTTGAAATTTTTATTTTTTTGTTTAAAAATAGTTTACAATAGTACAACGTTTTTGTGAACATTTTTTTCTGTATGGTTTTATTTATTTGAATTTTTCAGAAACTAAAATAAATAGAATGAAAGGAAAGTCAGTTTTAGCCTTGGTGTGTAGCAGGGTGACTCGAATTTCCTGATTTGTTTTTTTTTCTTTTGTTTATACAAACAGGTGGGATTCAATGGTTGTGGTCGTATTTAGAAGACTCTTGCGACTGGTAGGAAGGTCTTAAGCAGCTTAGGACATTCCGGAACAAAGTTTTGTTGGTTTTTGTTCCCAATAGCGAATATGCGTTTTTATTTTTTAAACCAAATACTTAGATATCGGTACGATGACAATCATACAATGAAAAGGGTTTAAATGAGCTTAAAAACTCTTCAAAAATGATTGTGCCTATCGAGCGAGAACCATTTTCGTATTTGGTGAGAGTACTCGAGGGTACCAAGTGGGTACTTTGTTTAGAGGTCTATATCGTACTAAGTTCTAGTTATAAGAACTTTGTAATAAGCGACGTATTTGTTCCAGCTCGTGATTTTCTTTGTAGTGTCCATAAGCAACTGGCCTTTTGAGAGGTTATCCATAAGAGTATGTCTGTCTTGAGATTACAAGCAAACATATTGATAGATACTGAGTACCGGCAGTACTTTTTGATAGGAAGATTGGGTTCCAAAATCTATCCCATCTCCCTATTCATTTCCGACTTTCGCCGACTATTAGGCATAAGGTGTTTTTCTCAACTTTTTAAAGGTAGTTACACCACTTCGAGTCCAAGAAATTAGAAAACAAAAAGGTTTCGGGAAAACTGTATGTCGAAAGCTTTAGAAGGCTTAAGAAAGGTCAAGAGAAACGGTAGTCCATATCTTTTCTCTATTTCATTGGTTTTTCTACGAACCATATCATGTGTGGAATGTTCGATTCTAAAATATATAATTGCTGGTCAACGTTTAGAAACCAGTATATGGAGCAGAGCTTGATTAGGGCTGTGTTCACCATCAGGCGAATTCGCGTCGCGAGACGACCAATTACACAAGTACATATGGAGGTGTTCATGGAGTAGCAGTTTGGTGAAACGCGAATTGAGCGACTACAAGTAACTAGAAGCGACTGCAAGTGACGAGAACAGTTGTCATAACACGAATAAAACTAGGCGAAACCGCTCTGTTAAGAACGCTTGAAATCGCGCGAAAAGTTGTCGCGTCGCGTGACGCGAATTCGCTTGATGATGAACACAGCCTTATATGTATGTCTATGGTTATACGGTTGCTATAAGTAAAACAAGAAAACAAGTTCAAATACCTTTCCCACGTTTCTTCTAATTTCGTAATTGCCTATCCGAAGGAAACTATTCCATTAATCTGTTTGGAAACCAGTAGATTTGGGCAGCAGATTTCGTACCGCACCATCAATCAGTGACAAGTTGAAAAATTGCATACCGAGTGTTGTCATGTTTTGTCGTATAAATATATCATAAGAAAGTCTCTTTAAGTCCTCTGGGAAACTGATCTAATTTCCACAAATGCCAATGTTTAGATGGGTTTCCAGTTCCGTCTTAACACTTTCCTTATGCCTGAAACGTACATATTTATTATATGTTCACTGGCCACGCAGTTTCCGCGACTTTTAGCTAAAATTAATTAAACATGCTTTTGTAATGTATGTACCTATGTAGCTTAAAGGAAATACAATTTCCCGCTAGGTGGCGATTTGCTAATAAGAGGTTTTGCATATATTTTCCTACGGATTCAAACGACATTCATTCGTAGTTTACTGTATCGTGTTGGCAAACTGCCGATAGCTTGAATTAATTTGAACATATTATCGACTGTAGGACCATTAAGCGTGAATGGAAATGAAACGCCACCAGCAACAGCATCATTAGGGAAATTTATTAATCGCCTGTGACTGACTCTTGCGGTTGTAGCTAGTTCAAACTGGCTAGACTTCTAATCAAAAATCGATAAAGATCGCAAGATAACGGCGGGCGGTAGATTACGCTTCACCTTGATCTAGTAATAGGCGCATACATCTAGAGTATTTGGTTTCGGAAATTCTTTGATTTACTCGTTAACCGGCAGAAACATCGAACAAAGCCCATAACTAAGTATTTAGCATGTCAAAACAATCCCGACCTACTCCACTCGTTACAAACAACAAAAAAAACTAGTCTTATTCTTAATTCATCAATTTCGGTGACACACTGTACATAATATAATTAAGATTCTCTTTTAATATTATGTTCTACGCAAAGTTGATTATTTATCACTTTTTTTCAATCACATGGTAGCCAGTTCGTGGTCAAATTTATTCTATAAGCAAATTACATAACTCTGCGGATGATTTGTGTCATCAGAACCCATAACACACAAATATAATTTAACAAGTCAGATGAGTGCCGCGCTTTATATAAACATAAACACATATGCATACATACTAGTGATAAATATAATTAATTAATTAACCGAAAAGCTTTTAGTTAATGTGTGCTGTACCGGCATATTTATTTTTAATGATGGTATGTGAGTTCTTGTGTTTGTTTATAAAATGAGTTAAAAAAAAAATTCTTGAATTTTTTTACAAATTTCATGGCAAAGATTTTTTCCAAATCCGTTTATGTATTCAAATTAAATTAATCTTTTTAATATGTTTTGAGTGATGAGAGGAAAATGTATGGTTTAGTTTGCAGTGGTGTCCATCTCAGAGCTACCATTTGCTTTTGATCAACATTTACAAAAAAAAGAAACATTTCATCACCAAGTGAGTCAAGTTTGAGATAAAAAAAAAGGCATTTTTCGCAAACATTTCTTTGCTTAATTTGTTTTCCCACCTCCTACACGTGAGGGAATTTTTAGACAAACAGTTTTCTTTTTGTATTTTTTTTTTTTTAAAGAAACAAATTCCAAAAACAAAAAACAGTAGCATTGATAAATTGTACTCCATTTGGTACTTCTCTGCGCTAATCTGTGAAGAAAGTGAAACGAATCACATCTGTTTCCTTTCGGTCCAGGTGGCGATGGTGGCACAGATCTGGGAGAGGCACTTGTTGTGCGGAAGCTATAAATTCTTAGAGCACTTAGGAATTGTTGTAAAGAATTTATACAAAGCAATTGCTTTTAATGTAAATATTTACATAAACGGTAAAGTTCAGAGAAACTGTTTAATTGCGTCGTCTTGTTCATTGAAAATAAAAACGAAAAAAAAAGAAAGAGCGGAAATTCTTGAGACTTTTCTACTTTTGTTTATGACTGCCCTTGACTTTGAGGTTTGTTATATGCCCTCCTTCTAGATAAATCAGTTCCGACATTCTCTATCATTTGGCATTGTTTTCCTTTCGAAAAAAAGCACGCACAGCTCATGGCAATGAGTAGATTTATTTTTATCCCAAATGCATTTTCAGAGAATCTCACTTTTCGTTTTTCTCACAATATTTTGTTCTTTTCAACTCAATTTTGTTTTGATACTTGTTCTTAGAAGTGCAGGCATACAGAAAAATTATGTTCTGACATGAACGAATTGGAAGATACCCTATAACCTGTTCATACCGGAATTCAAGAGGCGAATAGGAGCAGCGTTTGCTCTTGCGAACGAAACCCAAAGCCTGGCCGAGGGATAATTGTAGTGCAGGAAATTTGTTTTCACTGATTTACGAAATCTGTCAGATACCTGTAAGAAATTTTTAGTTGTTTATGTATCTGCATACATTTGCTTTTGACGTCTAAAACGTGGGCGAATTTCGTAGCTTACGCGTTTGTTTACTTTTTTGTGGTTTCACCATTCTCTGAGAAAATTTTACCTCCACTGCTTGAAATTTCACAATCTACGCATTTTGGTGCAGAAAGTACGCGAACAGACCTATAAAGATTTTCATGACAGTTGTGTGTAATGTCTGACATTCCGTGAAATAACTTCTTGGTTCTTTCTGTCGATCAAACCTGGAACGTTCCGCTTAGTAGTCCTGACTGACTAACCAATGAGTCATGACGAAGATTTAAAACCATTTAACACAAGTTCATCCTAGAAATGGTGATTGAATTTCAATTTTTGGGGACATAGTCTCGATGGATCAATGCAGGTAGAGATGGTGCGTTATCGTGGAACAAAAATTAAAAGTTGTCGGCCCATAACACTGGCCTCTTTTGCGAATAGCTTACGTAAACGACGCATAACACTCATATAATATACCTTGCTAACAGCTTAGACCGGGGCGGATGGAATTCAATGCACCACACCACGATAATCGAAGAAAACTGTTAACATGACTTTGATTTTTGAACAACTTTGACATGACCTTTTGCACGGTATTCACTTGATTGTTCAGTTGTTTTCGAAACGTAGGCATAGATCCAAGTCTCATCTCCACGTTCTTTTTCCAGAAAATGAAGTGTTTTTGCAACCAAGCAAGACGTGAGGTTTTAGGCACAAAACATTTTTCAAAATGGTTTGACTGATTCAAATAGTCTGTCAATCGACAAAATCTTTGATTTCCTTGACGTGTGTTCATCAGTTGATGTTGATGACCGTCCAGGGCGATCTTAGAACTTTCTCTGACTTTTGTGAATTGTTTGCATTACTTGCAAACATTTTTTTGTAACACAGCCTGGTCACAATATTTTCAACGTTTCTCCTTATTTGTTTGATCATAGTAGTTGTACTCGTTTGCCGTCTACACGACTGGACGGATTTGGTTCAAACTTCATATCTAGGATCTGTAGGCTCACATTTCGAAGCAAATTTAGAACTTTTGTGCTAACCTGGCGAATAAAGGCATGTGTGTTGTACATTTGGGCTGATATAAGGCTGTCACATCGTTCCCTTGGCGAATAATTATTCCTCCATCAAGTTGACGACATGCTGAACTCTAATATTGGGCGTTTCTTTCTCAAAGGTCTTTAGTATCCTTTCTAAAATTCGTTTTCTTCGTAGTTTGCTATGTATTAGTCTTTATTTCTACTTTTATTATGCCTGTAACTGATGATTTTTCACGACAAGACTGCAATACGTATTATCACTCAGAAAAATTGTTGAAAACTGTTACGTCATGTTTGCCTTACATCTGATTAGATGTGGGTTTCTAACTTTGCGCATTTATTGTTAGATTTAATAGAGAAACCAAATTTTATTGAATGCATAAACCAATTTGTTGATGACTGCATAAATACTTATCAGTCACCATATACGCATATTTTTTCGATTTAATTTTGAAGTATTGTTGACGAAAATCGTTGAGGATCTCGTGGATTTAACCGCAGAGCTGAATGATTTCTTATGACAGCGATTAGTTGTGGTAGATACATACGTCCATTATGTCAATGGTTTCATTTTCTTTTCTCGAACAATTATACAAATATCTGTATATAAGCATATTACTCCCACCCTGCAAATCTATTAATAGTTTTGTCATGAGGAAAAATCAGAAAAAAAATTGTTTCGGGTTAATTGCCTATCAGATATTTGTATAAAAAAAAAATCACAGAAAATATTTCTAGATCACGCGAAGGTCAAACAAGAATTATAATATTTTCACCGTCGCTATTGTCACACACAATTCATAAAAATAGTGGGTATAGAAGAGTGTGTTCTATTTTATTATTATTGGGTTAGTTTTTTGGCTAAATTATTGATTGACTTTGCATTTGAAAGGTCATTGGCAGTTGGTGCTATGAAATATTTTAATTAAATAATAATATGAACTTAGAATGTCAAACAAATTGTATTTTAGAAATGTTAAAACGAAAAGAAAAGATCATAGACCGACACTCTCTGATTACACGTCAGAAGGTAGACCTCTTTCTGTTCAAGTATCTTAACCTACCTCTGTACAATAATTGCATTTGTTTTCAAATTTGCAAAATGCTTTTCGTCTTCTTTTGCAATTTATATCACAAATACTCTTCTGAACTCTTTCCGAGTGGATGGAAAACAGTATTTGTCTAGCCCGTACCTGGACTGGACTGGACTGGACTGGACTGACTACCAAACCATTGAACTTGTGTATGTACGTCCCTTCTTTCCAAGATAATGAAACCTCTGATACCTTTACTCAAGAAAACTCCTCACTGATTATGGATTATGGACTCGAATCTCTCTTTCAATGGATTAGAAATTACCTTTCGAAACGTTCATCACAATTTGTTTTTGCTGCTTTCAAGTCCGCCATCCACCATATAAATGCTGGCGTCCCACAAGGCTCTGTTTTGTCCCTCACTCTCTTTCTTCTTTTCATAAATGATCTCTTGTCTGCTACTTCCAATCCTATACAAGCCTTTGCTGATGGCTGTACCCTTTGCTTCAAAGAAGTACATCTACAAATTCTAGTATTTTTATGTTCGTTAATAATTTGAAAATCGTTAAAGGAATGAATCGGCTTCTGAACATTTCGAACCAGTTTTAGTTAAAACATGTTCGTAGTAAAAGTGCAGTGAAACCTTACAGCCCACTGTTACCAGGCATGCTTTTGGAAGTTGGAGGGTGAACTGTTTAGACGAAGAACTCTGAGATTTTAGTTCTAGCATATAAACTCTGTTCATGGGATGACTATTAAATCTTAGTCTTGACAAAGCACTGCAAACAAAAAGGCTGGTCGTGTAAAAACGACATGAGAATCACTGGCGTCTTTCTTAAAAATTAAAACCGATAATAAGACTGACCTCTCAGTTTACAAAGGCATTTACTTAGTCTTGTCTGTTACGACACAACAGCTACATATATATGTACATCAAAACTCTGTAGGCCACTGTAAGTAAAGACAGTTTACCAGTTGGCTTCTGGAGAATGAATCAAATGTAGAGCAGTAGCATTTCAAATGTTATGAGACACTTGCAACTGGATTCATTTGTGAACAAAATAGTTTGCCAGATTTAGGGGACAGATTCAACTTGAACCCCTTGTTCAGTAGTCCAATGCTCATATAGTAATAGCAAGCGCTAGTAGTACTCTCTTGCCACATAAGCAATCAAGTCAATAACTCCTTTATTCGGTATGCACCCATAAACTCATTCTGACGCCTTGGGCTACATCGCCCTTTCAAAGAAAAATTGCAATAACTGTCTCGTAAATACCATTATTACAAAACCAGTTACCATCACGTGGATTCAACCTGTTGACCTCGGTTTATTATTAAAATTGTTTACAACCTCTCTGCCTCTGACCGAATGTAACTCACAAATTAACAAACCAATTCGGGTCAAGCTCAAGTTCAGCGGTCTTACAGTCCGATCATTGACACCAGCCCACGTGATAAATCGTCTCTTACACTTAATAAATTAAAATTAAAACTAATATCCAGTTCAAAGTTAAGGCACCTCATAAAACTGTCTGATTTGGTGCAAAAGGAAACAAAAAAATTAACCGAAATACTATAAATATTCCAACTTTACAACCTCCTTATAGGTGGAAACGAAATTTTTCTTTTCGATTATTTGTTTTAAATCATTCAGTGAAAACAAACAAACCCAACACGGAAACGCATACATTTTTTATTTTTGTATGTTTGTTAGAGTAACAAAATTTTCAAATTTATGTCGATAAACATGAAAGAAGTTGAATTCACTTTCAACACCTTGGGTTCCTTTGCGCATTCGATACATGTTCGATAAATTAGAACCGAAAATACCGCTGTATCTCGGTAATTATCAATTAAACCGATTTATATGTTTTCCTTTTCATTTCTTGTGCGGTATGTACACAGACTTTATTATATCACTTAAATCGCATGCGAGAAAGAAATTTCCTTCAGTAATTAGCTCGTTAACATAATTAGTTTAATTTTTATGGTTTCAAGTTATGGTATTTAAGTAGATTGTATAAGATCTGAGAAAATTGGTGAAAGAATTAAGAAGTGGTTTTGTTTTATGAGAGAAAGAAATTGCGTTGATCTTGACCTGAAACGTACACAGTTACACAACTTTACACAAAATCAGCAGATACAACTAATTAGCACTAGAAATGGATTCCAATCGGTTATTTACGAAGCTAACTAACTGCGAAACAGAGTAGAGCAAGCGAAAGTAATAAACAAGTAAACAAAAACACAAAAACAAAATTAAGCGATTCGAAAGGAATTGAAAATGAATTTTTTTTTTTCTATCGACGAGTTGTTGATGTTTACACATATTAACGCTTTTCCGTTTCGTCATCCATTTTAGTTTGACGTTCGTTAAGTTAACGAATAGAATGTGACCAAATGGGTGTGTTTGCTTCGTGCATAAGTTCAAGGTCGAGGATTTCCCATGGCATGTCCACTGCTGGAATATAACCCCATGAAGGGCAATCGAGTTTCATCACTGTTAAGCTGCAAGCTGTAGGTTCTCATGTAAGCAAGTTTATTTTTAGCCATGAGTGCTGGTGAAAACGAAAGGGTCCTCGAAAAGTATAGTGCGGTCAAGGGGAGTGAACATGGTTAGTTACACGGTGTTACATTTTTAATGTGTGAACAATTTGAAGGAAAACATATGCTCTGACGGTAATTGCTTCGCCAAAGCAATTGACATACGGTGGACAGTAATTTAGTTCTTTGAATAATAATGGGAGTTAGACCAGAACATTTAAGCCGTGCGTGTTTGACAGAAAGTTTATCAGTCATGCACTCATTCACCAATTACCTTCTTTGAAAATTCTAGAAAATAGAAAATCCAAAGAAGAGTCTTGAACTTGGGATAGCTGTACTAAGGTGATGGGTAAATCATTTTTACAAATGCGACTGACCTTGTGTACTAGACAAGTAGTGCGTTATGGTTACTATCACTTAGTTAAGTCTCTCGGTTATCCGCAAATGCTTCTGAATAAAAGAGGGAACTATTGTGAGACATGAAAATCACCGGTGCGCACCCAACCTTAACCCAAACACAGGTTATTGTTAAATCTTTTGAGCATAGGCGAACACACAGATTGTTATACGTATTCTTCACTGAGAAAAGAAACACATCAAAGCAGATGCAAAAGCTAGAAAAAATTCGTTGTTTATTTGATAGCATTGACCTTAACAATAACATGGACATAAAAGGCTTTATCGTAGAGCAGTCAGGACCTTAGTGGCGTATTCTCTATTAAAAACACAATAAGCTCGAGTTAAAGAAATTTCTTGCAACCTCACTTTTTTAAGTTCGAGTGAGTCTCTGCCCAATTAGGTGCTATTTTAATGATTTTTAACTTGAGCTTCCTATTATCTCGAGTAATAAGAGAAAGCTGTAACTATTTTCCAATGTTTCTTTAGATTTTCAGTCTCCGGAAGGAATTTTTTGACCTTTAAATTAAAGATGAACAGGAAGGCTCTTAGGTCGTTTTGTCAATAAGAATCATGAGAATCAAAAAGGAGGATTGCATGCTACATTTATGCCAGGTATATTCCGGGGTCGCTTTTAGTTAAATTGAGTTTTGAAAACAGGAACAAATCCCAGGGTTGCATATCTGGAGAACAAGATGCTGGGTTGATCATATTTGTACCGCTTTTAGTTAAAAAGCCGCTCAGAAAGATGGATTTATGAGATGAAAATTCAGCTCTTTTGAAATAGTTTTGCGGTCACACGTCTCATGAACAAAGCAGCACCTAAAATGTGGCGAACTGATTCGGTAGAGATGAATAGTTCTTATGAATGCTTTCTCAAACTATTGGGATGATTTTCGAAAGCCATTTTCTTTATCATCAAGTCGATGTTTTCTTCAGTAGCTGCCCTTGCAACCCGTTTTGGACGAGAAAAGTTTTCAACAACCTCTTTGAATGCTTTATACCATTCAAATTCTCTTGTTTTCGATATTACAGGACCCCTGTAGGGTTTCTCCGAACAAGAGATTCGTTTCGTAACCAAAAGTTTGGAACAAACTCTTTGCTCAATATTTTGTTTTCATAGTAAAAATCGCAGGTAGAACTTGAGGTTAGCTAACGTTTTTTGCTGCTGTTAACAAACTATGTTTGCGCTCAAACTCAGCGTCAAAATAGATGACAGATATCAACATAGGAAAAGAAATAATTGTAAGAAACCATTAACGTTTGAATGACTCAGTCATTAATATCATAGTTGACAGAAAAATTTCCAAAAAGGTACGCCATTTGACAGACGATGCTGGCAGACATTTGGGTATGAGTTTCGCCCAATCAGCAGTGGTTAACCAACTGATGACAAGATTTCTGAACAAACCGATTGTTTGTAGCAACCCTGAGATTTGACGAATTCTCAAAAATAAAAAGTCCCCTGCAGAAAAGTCGCACAGAATTATGCCCCATCGATTCATTGAATCTTGCAATAAACATAGTAGACATCACCTAACTTATTCAATTTGATTTGCGATTTACGGATTTCAATCACACGAGCGGTTCCTTTTCGGGCTCCAGGTAATTGTTGTTTTGGCATCATCTCAAATTGGAACAATAAATATACATATCTCGTCGTTCTACTGCGTTCTTTTCAATCTACGCCGTTCACTGCAAATGAATTCCATGTACTACATCCTATTCCGTTTACTTCCCCCAACTGATTGATAACCCAACCGCCATGTTTACTTTATTTGAGATTTTCCTCACCTAATGTTTACCCGAATGTCAAGTCCAATAAATTCCTCTCCACTACCACAAACATACACAATCTCACGAAGCCACCAAAGTGATTTCCCTGCCAAAAACTTGAACTCCCCAACAATCCATGAGTAAAGAAAGAAAACACCAGCACTGCTCCAGAATTGGCTCAATGCCATGGTTTTTTCACCACGTGACGTGAACCAAATAATGTGTTTCCAAAACAATAAATTTCTCATTCACCGGACGCAATAGCGTTCGTTTACCAAATTAAGCACGTCTACTTCGTTTTAATGGAGGAAACAATATATTAAACAAAGTAGGTAGATCTTTTCAAAAGACAACAAAGACTATTTGATTTTCAAAATTCGAAATTCCAAAAAAAAACACAAATTACTTCGTAAAAATCAAATAAAATTACATCCTCTATCATGGCAAGCGAAGCACAGCCCACGTGCTCATGCAGAGGACCGTACAAGGTAAAGGCTAAGATTAAGTTGTAGTTCGTTTGGTTTTAATTTATGCTTTCTGGCGCATACAACACTTTAACTCATAAGCTGTACCATATAAGTTTGTTTTTTTTTTTTTAACAATAAATCTATGTACCCACTACCAACTTTAGCTGTTCATGTGTCACCAAATGTCCATGAAGAAAGAAGCTCTTGAGAAACAAAAGGCTTTGGAAGCGAGACGAGCTCAGATTGGTGTAAGTCAATGGAAATACATACGTTGTACTCAAAGCTATAATGGCACTTAAAACCAAAAGCAACCGCTTACCGCTAATCATTAACGCTGGGCAAACAAAAAAAAAGTCTTGGATTTTATTCTGCGCAAATTGTAACCCTTAAGCCGATTCCCTTGTTCCTTATTAAAACTTAACAGTGTCTATGTCCCTAGCTGTCAGTCGAAGGCTCCATGTTATAGCGAAGTCTATTGATTGATCGATTTTCTTTTTTATGAACTTCTAGGTCGGCGTTCCAATTGTGTGGATTTTGGGAGGTCCAGGTTGTGGCAAAGGTACACAGTGTGAGAAAATTGTTGCCAAATACGAATTCACACATTTGAGCAGTGGCGACTTGCTCAGGGATGAGGTGAAGTCTGGTTCGGAAAATGGTCAGGAATTGGCAAAGATAATGAAGGAAGGAAAACTAGTGTCCAACGAAGCTGTTCTTAACTTGCTCTCGAATGCGATAAGGAAAGCATTGCCCAACTCGAAAGGCTTCCTTATTGATGGGTGAGTTAGTTAAAAATTTAAGAAAAATGTTCTTTAATTGGATCTGCATTTTAGCTATCCACGTGAAAAGGACCAGGGAGCTGCTTTTGAGAAGAATATTGCTCCAGCAGATTTGATAATCTTCTTCGATTGTGCTGATGTAAGTTTTAGTTTGCTTGCTGAATGGTTGTGGAATTTTGAAAAATTTGATTTTATTTTTAGCAAACTCTTGTAGCACGTATTTTGAAACGTGCCGCTGCATCGACAGAAGTACGAGCTGATGACAACGAAGAGACCCTGAAGACTCGAATTGCTACTTTCAGGACCAACACAAATGCTATTCTATCGCAATACGTGGACAAGACTTTGATTGTGAGTACAACAAACTCATAACGTTTTTCGCAGGAAGTCAGGACACTATAGACAATAGATCTGTTCGCTTACCTTCCCAAAACAATGAATTTTCAGGAATTTCGTACGGAAATTCAAAAGGTCGATGGTTATGGTACCCAGGGCCTAGCTTCTCCTAATCATTCGCGTTGTGAATGTTATATTCTTTACACAAATGGAAGGGGCCTACTCTTACATAAATGTTATTATTTTGAGAAGCTTTCCCATAACAGTTTTACTCTCGAATGTTTGTCAACCGCTCGCTAGAGATGGGGCACTGAATGAAATTTTACTTTCTCGTGGCAGTGTTGAAGTGTCTGATATTCTGAATCAGTGAATCCTCGGCACATACGAGAAATGGAAATAAAACTTTTTTCAACACAAAAATTATTGAAAAAATTGGTTACGTATACGCCACTGACCCAGATACGCACATCCTGACTCTACCTTCTCATGGCATTGTTGAATTACGGTATTCTGATTCTGTACATCTTGAGCACACACGAGCCTGACTGAGGCCTCGCCACGTAAAATGGAAACAGAAAATTTTTCAACCCAAAAATGTGTGAAAAAATGGGGTTGGCATACGCCACCGATCCAGATACGCACATTCTGACTCTACCTTCTCATGGCACTTTGTAGTCAGATATTTTGATTCTGTGCATCGTGAGCACATACATACGTGATCAACTGTGGCCTTGTCACAACGAATAGAAAGAGAACATTTTTCAACGTATACGTCACCGAAATCATTGAATATTTCCTCGAACATCACCTTAAATATTCAAAGATTTATTTGTCCATTAGTTTATCCAATTGTATCTTCTACCACTAGTTCTACAAAGCCAAGCAATGTGGTAGATAGTTCCGATTTAAGAGAATCATTTGCCAATGTCCCTTTAGGCTTACGAATGAGAAGCGTTCAACTTCATAAATTTCATCACATTAAGAATTTCCATTTTTAAATTCTACAATTAAAATTAATTTCGTTTATTTATTTTCTTTTCCAGCTGAATGCCGAACGCTCAGTTGATGAAATTTTTGCTGATGTAACTCGTGCCATCGATGCCGTCGTCCAGAAGAAGGCTGCTGCAGTTGCGATCGCGTAATCACCAACCAACAAGTAAAAGCGTGCCTGCCAACAATAGTAAACACCAAACAATGGAAGAACAAATCTTAGTGACAATTTTTTCATTGCATACAAATTCGCAATATTTAATAATTTAATAAATTATGAAAAAAAAAAAATAAATGCTTTAATTTTCACTCATAATACTCATAGACACCGAATCGAAGTGTTAAAATAATTGTAAACAAGGAATAAAATTATTTATTTATTTTTTAAATATAGTAAAAAATGTTAAATGTTTTTTTTTTAATTATTTTTAAAGTGAAAGGACCGTGATGTACTAGTGCACAAAATAATAAAATCGAAACTGGTTCCTAAAACTGATCTTAAAAGTTTAATTCAAAACATAAAAGAGAAACAAAATCTAAACAGCCGCTAACACAGCTTGACTGCATTGCTAATATACAAATGAAACTAGAACTTGTTTCACATTGAATAGATTATGGTGTTTGACGACGATAGGAATAGACTACCCATTGTGCTGGCAGGAGTACTATTAAATTAAGAAAGAACTCTTAGAACGGATTAAGCTAAGCTGCTCAGATGGATAAATCATCTTAAGCCGCCGATGAGTTATTTAAGCCAGGTATAAGCAAACAAATTAACTGTTCCCATTGTTACTGTGTTATCTTTGACAAAACCATCTAATTTGCATTTTTTTTGCTTGTTTTTGATTGAAAGACATTGATTGACGCTGGAGATAAGTGATACGAAATTCACGTTCATGTTCGTATTAAAAAAATTTGCATAATTGCATTTACAATTCTATTTTTGGGTTATACCAACAGCGATTCTTATAGCGATGATCAAAAGTTGTGTTTTGTTAATTTTTTCTTTTAACTATTACGTCATCGGTTGAGCTGACCTAAGACAGTGTTCCAGAAAAGAAAAAAAGAAGTAAGTGAGTGAGTGTACCAGCCCCTTTTTAGAATGTTGACGAAAACTACGCCAACAGTGAGTCACCAATAGTTTGCATTTGGAGTGGACAAGTCTGGAGTCTACCTTTACAGGAGTTGGGAGCTGTATTCTTACAGTATACGAGCAAAATGGGAGCTAAACAGTTCTTGAGGCTCTTGAATTAAACTGAACTAGTTCGTTCTTTTGCTCAGGAAATTCAATCTTGTGCGAAAAGGGCTCATAATTTTGAAAAATTCTCTTCAAATAGACCAGCAGCGCAACAATGTGGTCGTGGACAACAGCTGAAGTTATAGTTAATTCAAGTGGCATTTCTTTGTGACCAGAGTTGGAAGATCATCAAAAGCCTAGCTCGAATTATATTATAAGGCGTCCAGTCAAAGACGAAAGATTATATTCTTTGTGGCGAGGCCCCCTCTAAGGCTCGCTTGTGCTCACGATGCACAGAATCAGAATATCTCTTCTGATCTGTGTCATAGATAAGTAGAGCCAGGATGTGTGTATCTGGTTCGGTGGCGTATGGGCAACCTATTTTTTCACACATTTTTGGGTTGAAAAATTCTCTGTTTCCATTTTACGTGGCGAAGCCTCAGTCAAGCTCATGTGTGCCTAGGATCTACAAGAATCAGAATATCGGACTTCAACAGTGCCATGGGAAGGTAGATTCAGGATGTGCGTATCTGGATCGGTGGCGTATGCGTAACCACTTTTTTGAGACATTTCTCGGTTGAAAAATTTTCTGTTTCCATTTTTCGTGGGGAAGCCGCAGTTGAGCTCGTATGTGCTCACGATGTACAGATTCGGAACCATCTCATCTGATTTTGTTTTGTTAAACATTGAGCTCCCTCTACTCCACCAAACAATTGAGAGACTCATTAGATATTCTTTCAGTAATAAGTCCCTTGTCTTATCAAAAGTACTCTTACACTACTAGAAATCTAAGAGCCCCTTAGATGTCTTAGAAATCTTGCAGCCCCCTTTCTCGTGAAGATAACATTCTAGGCGACCAACCCAAATAAAATAAATCCCCTCGCAGACAGTGTAAAGTGCTCTTGATTCAATTTAATGCTGTCTGACAAAGAACAACAAACCAAAATACACACTAACTTAACTAATTCCGCTCAATTAAGTCTTTTCTCCTCCAAAATCAATATTAAATGATAAAATTTCCCCAAATTTGTTTGAACTCTATTTCAGGCACAATTTATCACCTCAACTCCTTCATTAGGTCAGGCTGCACCAAATCGTCAGATGATAGATCATTTCTTAGAATTTAACTCGAACTGCAGTTTAATTGTGTTAATTCAATTTATTACGCAAAAGGAAAGAAAAAAAATGTTATTTTGAAAAAATATTTAACAAACCAGTCTTACCGGCGTTAGCGAATATCTCCTTAATCAATTCGAAGAATATCAATCATTCTATTGCGTCAAATTGTATCTAAATAACTATCAAATTCTTAACACCTTAATTGAAATTGGAATTCCAGAACCACTATTTATTTATTGCCGCCCGATAGAACTTCCCGATAAAAACACACATAAAGTTTGTTATTTAAACAATTTTTACTTCTTTTTTTACTGCTTTACTTCTTCTTTCTTTTTTTTTATAAGAAACAAGCAGATTAAAATGTTCATTTTAATGTGTGGTCTATATTCTTAGTGCAGACGAATAAGTGAGGATCGCAAGAGAGAATAAGACGTCAATGAATCAAGGTCTTTAAAGTTCGTCGAAAAACATCTTTTATTGAAAGTTTTTTTCCTTTAATTTGAATTTAAAAAAAAAAGCAAAAAGGAGTTTCTTAGTAACAAACAGCTTTGATCATAAAAAGAGACATGATCGTTAAAAAGTATATCAAAACTAGATCAATGTATCTTCTGCAGAATGTAATGAAGAATGCGGATCAGGAATCAGGCGGTGAACCTTGTACTGTTCGGTTTGGTTAATTAACACGATCTTAGTGATTCAGATGTGGATTCAAGTGTAGGAATATGAATTCGTGAAATATGAAATTCATATTTTTGTATGATTCATATTGTTTTGGTAGTTTGCTTAGCGGTTTCTCAAGGTCACTTGACATATTTTCATCTGGGCTAATCAGATTCTTGTTGTTTTTAAAATAATTTTATTGCTCATATGAGTCAGTTAGTAAACAAAATGGAGATTCAGTTGCATATAGGACATGTTTCGGTTTGATTTGTCATTATAAGCAGAGGATGAGCGCAAAAAAAAATGAGTCTCCCAAGGCGGAGTTCCCGGCTGTGAGTGGATATGCTTGGGTGGATTATGAACAGCTTAACAAGTTTACTTTCCAATGGGATAAGGCAAACTTAAGGCGCAAACGAATCTCGTGTCCAAAATCAATTTTTGTTTGAGAAGCATTTTCATGACAGTTACCCTGGGAACCATAAACAAAGAAAGCCTCCTGCATAGTACTCCGACCCATGAACACAAATTCAGCTATGAGTCCAGAGAGTCTCTGCAACCTTAGGGGCATTCAAAGTATTTGAACAAGTTTGTGGCATATTATCGATAAGGATTAACCAGACCACTCACCTGCTCGTTAGAAACTGACTTAGAGAACATGTTCCAGGTAAAGCATTCGTTCCTCTTTTGGCTGTAATAATCCTAAAGCCTAGACTAGAACAGTCTGATGACCTGGTCCCGCAAAAGCCACAAACCTGCGCACCATCAAGAGTTCAATGTCTCGTGTGTATAGGGACTACCAGTGCAATTAGGGCAACTCCCACTGCTGCCGCCGAAGCCATGCACCATTGATATCTGAAATTAAAAAAAACCAATAAGTTATCCAGTGCGAGGTCGAAATCAACTCGTTCCAACTACCCATTAGCCATCTCACTTCAAAAATCTTCTCGAAATTCCACAATATGCTAGGTGTACTGCACTCTCTTCATACGGTGTTCCGATCTACAACGATATAAAGATCAGCTAACTCCTATCACTCAATAAACCACAGCTTACCCTCGTCATTGGTGTCCTTACAAGAGACAACCCAATGGTGGCCTACCTGGTGGTCTGCGGCGACAAATATGTAGAGGAAGACACAACCGAGTGGAACTGTACTCTTTTAACTGCAGTCACCCCTTAAACCTATCTACCTACCTAGGCTAGAATCTTCAACCACTGATTTCTCCAGCTACCCATCTACCAGCGTGCCTGTATAATACGAAATTAAAAAAAACAAAAGTTTATAAACCTTAAGCCTCCTGAATACTTACAAACTTACTTCCTTACATGGCCCTGACGTTCAGCTTCCAAGGGTTCAAATGAATTAACTCACGATATGCAGCAGAAGAAAACGTTGTCTCACTACCTAGAACCAGCTGTTTTAATCACTCCGACCCTTGCTATTAAAAACAGGTAGCTAAAGCTCTTAGAAAAGAACTATCCTCCAGTATTTTCATGACATCCCTCACTACCAGCAGTTAAAAAGCTCCATCTTCTGCTCCTTTCAACAGACTTGGATTCAGACTCAATCGATAGCCTTCTTTAAAAAATTAACCATCCCAACCTTGAAACAAATGGATATATTCCAAATAAGGAACAAAAGCATTAAAGTCATTGTAGTCCTAAAACAGGACTACAGTTGGTATCCCTGTTTTTATCTTAACTTACGTCTGTCACAGCACACACATTACATCTCCATTTGAAGGACAGCAAACGTCAACAACTTCGTCGGAAACAAATAAGCAACTCACTAACGTTGACCTATCCAAAGAAGTACTCTTTGAATGCTCATCGGAAACCTTTTGCTCTCATTGCCAAGGACACTATGTATTACGCCTCGCAAGTTCTCAAACAAGTATCATGAGTGCATCATCCGTCTTTAACCTTGATATCCCATTCTCACATCTCTGCAACATTCCAGATCAATCAACTGATTTGAATAGATTGTAATTGTACTGACATGACAAGTATGTTTTTTTTCTTCTTAAGTCGCATAAAACCTAACAAAAATATCTTTGACATTTCCATTTGCAAAACACGTAGATGTTGAATATTATAAAAACAAATACTTTCATATTAAATAAATATTTTAAATTGCCGATTCTACCGAACCGACCACCGTCATCAAAGAAATTTATTCCTCCATTCCCGCACACAGATGCAAAGAAACAGCTGAATCATTATAAATTCATCACCAAGAAGAGTTTTTTTAATTCGAAAATATCTTCGGGGATTCCGCTATTCGTTTTATTCAATCAAAACAATTAATTATGACTTCCCTACCCTAGAAATGGGAAAGAAAACAAAAAACAACAAAACAACACGATCAGCAAAAACATTTTCATCGATCGCAAAAAAAAAAAAAAAAACACACAATACCCGCTAAATACCCAACTAAACCACAATTCAGACGAAAAACTATTTTGTCACAATTTCCAAAATATACGATTCGCCAAAAAAGCACGCGGATTTCTGACGCCACACAAAAATGTTACCGATCACCACTCGTATATGCGGATCCTCAACCTCAACCCAAACAAAAACATTAATCGCCATTCGCCGTATTCGAATTACATTTTGGCCGAAATTCCTCAAATACAGACAAGTCCCCTACCCCGGTCCATCTCACGTGTGACGTCAAAATGTTGCATCTAATTAAATGCCAACCGAACGAGATGCCGGTAAGAGAATCTCTCAGATCGGATCTCTCGGCCTGAGTCATTGACTGGCCAACGACTATGCCAAATTAAGCCCCGCCGCACCACTTGCATGGTGACTCTAACCTACCCCCGGGAGCAGGTTTACGACTGCGACGAGGTTTGAATAAAATTTAGGCACTCGCCGGTGCTGAGCTTAGATCAATTCGAGAGTTCGGATCGCACAGTGTGTTAAGAGAGACAAAAAAAAAGATTTAAAAGAAACAAAAGGCAGATACAAGATGAAAACTAACTTGAACATCACAGCGCTGTTAGTCGTGTTTTTGGGTATCGTGAAGGTTCCTGTGGCACAGGGATACGCGATAGGAGTGTCGAAATTTGGCAAAATCGAGAAGTTCCCCTACCAAGTGATGCTAATCGGCAAGCAAGTGTGGAAAAAAAGGATCCTCTGTGGCGGAACACTGTTGGACAATGAGTGGGTGTTGACCGCAGGACATTGTGTATCGGGTGTGACCCACTTTGATGTACATTTGGGAGCGAAGGTCTTCGATGCCAACGAGGAGACCGGCCGAGTGATATTGAGAACAAATAAATTTATCGTCCACGAGCAGTTCAATCCACACTATGCAGCAAATGACATTGCATTGGTGAAACTGCCAGAACGTGTTCGTTTCACAACAAAAATTCAACCAGCAGTCCTGCCGCATAAGCACAAGAATGAGACCTTTGAAGGTGCAAAGGTGGTTGCCAGCGGCTGGGGATCCTTAGGCGAGGAAGCCTACTCCGGTGCCATGCAGTACACAGAACTGAGAGTCATCCCCAACGAGGAATGCATAACCGAGTACAACAAGAACATCATCACAGACAAGGTGATCTGTGCCAAGGGCCTGGATCAAGAAACAGTTTGCTCCGGCGACTCCGGTGGCCCCCTAGTCCTCAAGGACTCACAAACCGTTGTCGGTGTCACCAGCTTCGGACCCGCCGATGGTTGTGAAACCAACGTACCCGGAGGATTCACTCGAGTCACAAAATACCTGGACTGGATCAAAGAGAAAATCGGCGACGGCTCAAAGCAACACAACAACGTCAAGGACAACATTGTGTAGTCCCTCCCCGTGAATCTGTCCCAATCGACAACCCCCCTCGACTGATCGTAGACTGTAAGAATTAATTTATGAAAAAAAAACAAAAACAAAATATGGCTGGAATGTGATAAGCAACATACTTGGTGTATTTGTGTATTTTATGTATTTATCTCATATCACTTGCGGAGTTCAAGGACTAGTTTTAAACGGAATAATTTCCAATCAAATTTCTCATCAATTTAATTTATTTGATTTATTTATTGAACAAAACAAAAACAAAAAAAAAACGTGGAATTTTATAGAATTTTATATTTAAGAAATCAAAAATTCAAATTCTGTATTTGTGTGCTAGTCAAAGTTTAAGAATACAATTTTGTGTAGAAATGATCTTTTGTATCATTGACGACATACCTACATACTTATGTATAAAATATACTCATATTGAATATGTTAATTTAAAAAAAAACAACAACTTCTTTTATTTATGCAATTTTTGAATTCCTAAAGTTTTGTTGGACGTGCTGGTCAGTGCGAGTCCTTGGCTAAGGTTCGACTGGTTTTAGTCGTTGTACTGGGATTTTCGTATTGAATTTCAGTGACTTCTGAGGGAGTGGAATTTTTGATTGATGATGAACGTCTTGTTTTCGGACAGAAGTGATGCGTTTTTACATCGAAATGTGTTTGATTTAATGATCTTTAATTCGTTGCTACCTATTAAAGTTTTTTTTTTTTGTTTATTTTTGTTTAAACGATTTGTCTAGCAATTATCTGTGGAAGAGGAGGCAAAGAGCGCTAAGTCTCTGTATGATTTGATGATGGTTGGGTATTGAGATTATAGCTAATATTTGAAGGTAATCTATCTGTCAACTTGAAGAATTGAATAGAATTTACATTTTCTTGTTTTGTTTTCTACAGAAAGAGTAGTTTGAACAAAAAAAAAAAACTTGCGGAAGAGCAAATTATACACACGATCGTCGGAGGACATCTTGCGAAGGGACAAGAGTTGTAGTCGCATCTGGAGACTGACACAGTAACCATACTGGGATGGAAAGATACATATTGGTATGTATGTAACTCTGACCCCAATTTATATCAAAAGAAGTACAATGCCAATGGAGTGAAACCATTCTTCAGTGTTGCAGTGATCTTTCCGTATAAACTTTAGCAAAGTGTAAAGAAGGATCGTATGGTGGACAGTGGACATTGGTAATTAGTTGGAATCAATTCCATGTTTAAACAAATGAGGAACTGACTCAAGTTTAGTTTCATATTAACATGTTTAGTATGACTTATTGAATGAAAAAGGCTTCAGACAAGCGCCTGTTTGTGTTGACTTGTTCATCAAATCGAGGGAAACCATGTGGAAAGGAACTGAACTTAAAGACAAGGACTGTATGTGACTTTATATTAAGATCCTTGGAAGTAGAATCTTATTGTTTTCTTTCTTTTTACAGTCTATGATATTGGAGAGGAAGAGAGCTGACACTGAGGCCCAAAATCTCCTTCGTAAAACATCCAGGATTAGATTTTTGATGATCTTCAAAGGAAAAGGCAAATCGGACTGAGGTGGGAACTTGCCTGACATTGTAAGGAATTAGGAAGAAAGTAAATCGAACTAAGTATCTAAGCTAAGCTTGAATAATTTATCAAAAAAAAAATTTGTAAAAAAATTCTTAAAGACATAAGAAGGAACGCAATAAGCATGTGACAGATCAACTTACGGTTGGAACTCATCGTAAATATTAGGCCAAGGGGGTGTTGTTACAGCTTACGAAGGAACAGAGAGGATTGTATCCAAAGAAGAAATTACAAATCTAGAACAAATCTAGCGGAACTCGTTCAGTAATAATGGTTGCTTTGTAGAAATCCAGTGCTGAGTTTGTGGACTTAAAAATGTAGTGAACGTACGTACTTGTTGGTTAGCAACGATTCACTAAAAGTGTTTGTAAAGATTATTTAAAAAGCTGTCCAGGTGCAACAAGTCTTAGCCCGTTTGTAATATTCTTGTACTACTTTCGGAGTACTCGACCTATTTCAAAACTCCTGATATCCGAAAAATTCGAATCTGTTGTATTCAAGAAGCTAGTGTTTTCTCTTGGGCTCTTAGTCTAATGTGAGATAGTGCTAAATATTTAAAGAAGAAATGGATTATGCTTTTTTATTTTTAGCTTTCTAAGCTACCTATAGTTCTGGTATTCTTTACTTAACCCTGGCATTTGTCTGCAGCTTAACCTTTTACAAAATTCCTCACAGTTCCAAGTGGAAGGGAGACGAGCCTGCGACGGGAATGTGAAAAAAATTAATTTCCGCTTTTCCATCTAATGAGTGTAATTAACTTTTTGTTATGATCTGGCACCTGGCCAAATTTATGTAGGTTCACCAGTTTAGAAGCTGGCGGACTCGGTAGTGGACTCCAAGTGTAGGCCATGAGTAAGAATACAAATTTTCTGTGCCATCCTACCTGATATTATTCAACTTTTAGGAGCAATCGAGCAATCTATGAAAACCTGTCGCGATAGGTGAATATACATACACCAATTACTCTTTAACAGTAGTAATAGGTTCACTAAAGCCACCGAAACTTTAAAAACCTCCGAGCTCCTTGCTTTACGTATAACCACAATGATTCTGGATAGTATCCTTCATAGGATTAAGAATGGCAGAATGACGCTTGCGATCAATTTCGAAAAATTAAATTGTATTACAAGTTGTTTAGTTAATGACATATTGAATTGTCATGCTGAAGGCGGTAAATGTTGGTGATATCTTGTACTGTAGGTAGAGAGTACATATAGGCCTTTTTTTCGTAGCAATGACAAGCATAGTAAAGCTCGTTTTGATACGACTTATATTCGCTTACTGCCTTACATATTGTACTACCAGCTTACAATGCAAAAACGCAGCACCCGTAGAATACGTTTTCACAGATTGCTTTCATTCACTTAGGAAAGTTGAACTTAGTCCTGGTCTTCAGCTAATAGCAATTAATACTAAGTTAAATTCATTTCGCTACTAAGCTGTTCTCCTTTAAAAATTTCAGCCTTCTCAGGCTTGTTAATGCGCAGTTTCTTAACAAGGTCGATGACCCTAGATACTTCAAAGTCAAATAGACTCTCTTAACAGTTGCGCTCTCATCCCCATGTAGACCACTAAATTTTGTAAGCTTTGTAATATCACGCTGCTGTTTGAGGAATCCAGCGGAAAGATAAATCCATGAATGAATGATATGTATGTACATGTAGTTGCAGATTATGATTTATTCAGCACGGCCTATGTTTTAACCTATAGCTATACTGATTGTATCTGGCCATGTAATGAGACCGATGTCCTGTCATACCACGAGATAAAGAATCCCAGAATGCACCTACTTAAGACCTTTCTCATAGAAAGCGCAGTTTTCGACCTTTCTATGATTCCTTACCTCACTCGCAAACTAGGAACACTTTAAGTGTCAAACTAGTTATGAATTTCATAAATTCTTTAAGAAGTATCTTTCACAACGAATACAATGGATAATACTCCCGTATTTACATACTTCCCATAACTAGATGGAAAAGTAGGGTTAACATATTCGCCATTCTAATCCATCAATTAAAATAAACTCTGCTTTTATCTGCAATATAATCTCGGATTAGATAGTCTTCTGCCACACAGTTAATTAAAAACTTTAAAACTTTTACGATCTCAATTAAGATTTTAAAAAAAAAAAGAAGTGTTTAAATAAATTCCTCAACTCCCACGCATTAAATTAGAATTGTTCTGCATAACTTAACACCAAAGCAAAAGTGTTGAAATTCATCAAGAGTCACGGAACACTGCCCAAAGACAACGACGTGTCGTCGCCTTGATTTTTATCACATTTTCTTCAAAGTGATTCATAGACAATGTAAAGCTTCCGAAAACAGAAATCATTGTTACATCCAGTAGTAAAAGCCATGGTCGCCCAATCGTGACTTTTTTCCACTTTATTTGATTTCCATAAAACAAAACCCAAAAAAAAACAGCTGTGTCGATCCGAAACACAGCATTCATTAAGTTAATAATCTTCCATGTATGTATGTATCCTCTCAAATCTAAATAAATTGCCAAAATTAACATTATCTAGCAAAGGCAGAAAAATAAAACAAAACAAAAAAAAAAAAAAGAACAACTAATAAAACCAGCAACATTTTTTGAAAACCCCATCATTTCAATCTTGTCCCCAAAAAAGAGAAGAAGACTCGAAGACCATCAACCAGCAGAAAACAAAACAAAAAAAACAACAAAAAGCACCAAATGCTTAGGCAGAACACACTACATCCGCTTTGGCAAGTATTTCAACTCTTCTTTAGCGCTGACTTTTTGTTTTGGGAAATCCCAAAGAGAATTCTGTTAACTTTCGTTTCGATAACCAAAATCGGCGCCAGTCTAATTTTACTGTCGAGATGATTGCTTAGACTAGCTAGCATAATATTATTCGTTGTCGCCGATTCGATTTTGGTTTGTGTCATTCTTATACACTTACAGTGAAGAAAAAAAAAATCAAAGAGATATTAAAAATCAGCTACCACATACCATTTTTGGTCAGTGCTCTCTTGCTCTGGTATTTTTTTGTAAAAATTTTTATGCTAATTTTCAAACAAAAACTATTTCTATTTGTAAACAAAAAAAAAAGCATTTGTATTGCGCGGCGGCGAACTCATAAATTAATTGGTGAATTTGCGCGATTTTCGCCCAGCACTACCGAATTAGTTGGATAACATCGATTCGATTCGATTCGAAGAATAAGAATACAGCTGGTGATTTGTGTGGCTAATTAATCTGGTTGCCTGGTTTGATGATGCCGGCGATTAGTCTCACTGTTTGTTGCCTATTATTCAATATAAATTCTCAGTAATTGCAATCTATCCAAGTTGAATTAATAGTTACCGGTGAAATGAAATTCAAATGAGGTAATTCAATTGTCGTTGTAATAAAATAGTATTTTATTCACAACTGGATGCATTCATTGTTGCATTGTGACATTTGCGACACATGCGCCATGCACCTCGATCATCAAGGACATTCACGATGGCCATAACTGGATGCATTCATTGTTCCATTGTGACATTTGCGATGCATGCACCATGCACCTCGATAATCAAGGACATCCACGATGGCATGGTTCAATCACATTTAACGATTTATTGCGCACAACCGAGATCAAGATTTTAATGGCGACATTGACATTCTTCTGTCAAAAGTAAATATTTATAGTTCATCCCCGCAAAAGAGCAACCTCATTAACATGACTAAATTATCACTATTCGCATACCAATCGGTTGGTTCTAAACTGTATATCCGTTTTGGGTACGCATAATAATTCGATAACAACAAAAGTCGAAACATTAATTAAATTTTTTAAAACAAAATATTTCAATCTGCGTCACTGCAACAAAGAAGAGAAACCAATAAAATAAAGTATATATACATATATATAGAAGAGAATAAGAGACTAGGGCTACCGTACCGGTCCCAGTGACCGGGATTTCCCGAGAAAGCAAATTCCATGGTCATAGCTTTTGACGTAAGCCATAAAAATCTTTCCAGCCGCAATAAAAAAAAAATAATAATACTTCGACTTGACAATCCTTCTTGGCGACGATATTTAACTTAGAATTGGCGCCAAATTAATTTGATGTTAATTGCATTCCTCGACTAATTTATCGAAAACAAACAAAAATTAATTTTATTCGATTAAAGATAAATAAAACAAAAAAAAAAAAAACTAAACATTTGGTAATCCCGGAAAGGTCGAATGGAAAAAGTTGCTGCACCTGTTTAACAGATAGAAAGTTAAATTAATATGCAAATAAATGACGCGTCAACTCGGAATGCAGAGGGAGTTCATGAACTTGACTTTGAAACCAGTTTTTATTTACTCAATTTGATTGTTTTTTTTTTTTTGTGTTAAGTTTTATTATTGTTCAAATAAAAACAAATCTCGTATTACCTAAGGCCGGTAGTTTATAGTATCAGCAATTTAAATTTATGCAAAATTGTAAAAGTTTTACATTTTTGTAATTCCACACCTATTAGCATGGCAATTTGATGAATTAGAACAATTAAGGGAGTGATGCACGGACCACGGTTTATTATCTTTCTAGCATTCCTCAGTCTGTCTGGAATGTCATAAGATTTTTGCATAATTAACTGCTGCTTCCTTTTAGTAACATGTGTCAGATGTATATCCGTCAAAAATTTTCAAAATTCAATAATTTCATCATGTATAGGAAATGCTTAATAAAATACAAATGAAATGTCATGTCACGTTCTTATAGTCTTATGCTTTGGTAACTCACGTCATCTACAGTGTGCTGCAACACTTCGTTCTCAAGGGTTTTCATTCCTGCCTCAATGTTTGATGTTTTGCTGGTTAGGTTGACACACACCCTGTTGTTGGATGGTGGAGTAAGTGTAAATCCTTTAGAATATGTTAAGGAAAATTTATTTCTAATTTTTCTTTCTCTTGTTTTAGATTTGTGATGAATAACACGATGTGCACAGCTACAGGACCAATGGAATTGATTCCTAAATTTGATGATATTTCTCAAAAGTTAAACACTTATACCACTCTGAAAACTCAATTTTCATAACCTGCTTGTTGTTATTGTCTAAAAACATAGCTACTCAAGAGCTTAAGAGTTGTTGATTAAATTTCTTAAATATTCATTGATGTTCTACTGTGCAGAATAAAGGTAAACAAGCTGAGGGATGACAATTTTTCTAGTTCTGATGGTTGACTCCTTACTGTCTTGTTTCAGTTATCAATCTCACAAAGTGGTTTTCCTAGACTAATCATGCGTACCGTGGCTACCCAAGCTCTCTCAAGGTTGGATCTCTCAGTGAAAGTCGTTTTTTTCTACGAGTTAGCATGATTGCCTTAAGGCAGAACTACTTACCACTAATGTGATTGGATTTGTGTTAATTAGTACAGATCAGTTGAGAATAACAAAAAAGTTGATGCAGTGGATTGAGAACCGAAATTTCTTACCAAATTATTGCCTTCAAGATACAAATCAATACAATTATTTTGTGCGACAGGTCCAAGGGACACAAGGACTAACTTTTCGCAACAATTCGCATAGAATACTTTTTCAAGTCGAGTCCGAAGGAGAATTTTGAGGGCTGAGGTCCTCGAAAAGTGCTTTATCTTCAGTCACTGCAAATGTCCACATGTTGCTGATATACGCTTCGTTAATTAGCTGCACAAATAACCTATTGTTAGCTATCATATTACGAAACTATGCAAACAATACCATTTTAGTTTAACCGAAACAAAATTTCTTAGCCTTTCCTGATGCCATTGTACTCCCACCTCCTAATACCACTAAATTTCTCTTAGCTCTTTACCCCAACAAGTTGAGTATGCTTAAGGTTGAGTGTAGCTTGTATAAGTCTCTCTCTTAAATTCCCTGAATGCCTTTCTATTAATTTAATTTAATAAATGATTCCAACCGTCGTTTTTCAAAAGCAAAGTCAAACAACTGCTTCCGCGTTTCAGTTTCCGGTGAAAGATGTGCATCTCAGCACACCACCGAGCACTGAATTGACACATTCACAAACTGTTTGACAGCTGTCACTTTACCACAAAAACAAAAAGATTTCACTTGTTTACAAATTTGCACGCGTAAATTATTTCGAAATAAATTAGCAATACTCAACAGAAGTCACACAAAAATGAGGAAAGAAGTATTAAAATATCTGTACAATCTTGTGTTTTGTCAAGCCATATCAGACTCGGGTAAATACCTATTCATAGGCAACCGATTCGGGGACATTTTCTGCCAAAAGTAAGTCGCATCAGTCATACATGGGGAACGCTCCGAATCTAATATTTTATTTATTTCGCAGAGTAGAGGAATTCGAAAACAATGAGGACGACAAACCAAAGGGCCGCCTTCGCATCTACTCACAGGGAGAGGAGCGCTCCATCGACAGTTTAGCCTTCCATCGGGACTTTCTCATTGTGGGCACAGCAGGGTGCATTTATGGCCTGAAATGGGATGAGGAGAATTCGAAGTTGTCGTCGTCAAAAAAATGGGAGATTCCGATTCCTCTGACCTCTGAATCCTTTGACTTGGCAGATGTTAACTTCATGTGGCTGGACAAACCAAATGACATACTTTACGCGGGTTGTGGCGATAACAACATGTACTCCATCAGTCTGGAGGATGGAAAGATCATTAGAAGTTTCCAGGGTCATGCGGATTACATACACTGTGTGCGTGGTTGCGAGGAGAAAGTTTACACAGCCTCCGAGGATGGAACAGTGAGAATATGGTCACCGAGTGATAAGGATGCCGTGGGCAAGATAGAACCATCCACAAACAGTAAATTGCTGCGGCCAGAATTTGGGAATTGGGTTGGTGGTCTGGCAGTTTCCCCAGACTGGTTACTGTGCGGTGGTGGTACTAAACTCTCACTGTGGCATATGCGGTCTATGACCTGCTCGACAGATTATCCCTTTGAAGGAGCGATTCATTGTACAGACTTTTTGGACGAAAATATACTCGTAGCTGGTGAACATCCATCCGTTCAACATTACACACTCAACGGAGAAATGGTGGCAGACATCCCGGTGGATCATAGTGCAACTTACTCCATTGTTTGGCAGAATCAACCGGTCAAGTTTATGTCAATGGCGGGCTATAGTAACAAGTTGCACGTGCTGACAGATTTTCGGTTCTTGGACATGTCCATTGATTTGTATGAGGAGGTCGAGGATGATTTTTACACTGACGAATAAAGTGATTTCGTAGTTTGAACTAAGGTTTGTTTTCTAGTTCATGGTTTCTTCAACTAACGTTGAAGTGGAATGAGGGGTTGTAGCAAGTTTATTACAGAAGTTCCTAAGTTCGCTGCTAGTTCGAATTCGTACAACTGGATCAGGATCAGGCAGTGGTTAAACCAATGGATAGATGCATCAAAATTAACCTCGACGGGAGATTTAACGGAAAAGATTCTCCAGTTCATGATTAATCGGATGTAGTTGGTCCAGAAGTATCAGATTGAAACAGATTAACAAAGTCACTGACCCGCAGTAGGTACTCGAAGAGGAAGAAGCAAATGAAACCGTGTATCAAATCAATGAATTTCTCCATCTCATCAGGCTTTGCAGAGGTCTGTCCGCTATAGGCTTTTGATTTGAGGAGCTATATCAGCTTTAAAGGTTCACCCCTCCTACATTTATTAAAGCAATAGTCTTGTGTGGAATTGAACACTTTATTTCTTGAAAACCTATGCTTACTTCACCGAAAATTAATGCTGTTACAGCAAATAACTACTCTTTTCAGTTGAACTGTCGATTACAAAGTTGTGCTCATTTATTATAAGCTTTCCTTCCGCGATTTTCGTATTTAGTGGAAGACGTTCGCCACCAAACTCTGGGTATCTATGGAAAGAAAGAAAATAATTATCATCTTTTAAGCAAACAACTACGTTGAAATCCTACTCCGAGCTTGCCAATGATTTGTACATATCCACCAAATTCTTAGAGATCTTCTCTTCGTTGTCAGACAACGATTTTGGCTTCATATGCTTTAAAGGTGTTGTAAAAATAGTATCGGCCATGTGATCAGCACCTAATCCCCAAATATAAAATCAAATTCTGGCCAAAAGTACAAACACTACGAAACTTCTTACCAAATGTAACATCACTCCTCGAGCATAAAAAATTTCCTATGCCATACTTATGTGGATATGTGTAGTAATACACATAAACCCTTCCATTGGAGTTCTTCCTGTGCAATTCGATGGCCTTCTCAATGTCGTCCTTAAACAACACATCCGAGTACATGTTCTCAAACAATCGATAGTTTTCCTCAGAGAATTCCTTATTCCCAAGATACTTCTCTCTCAAGTAATCTGAATACTGCTCTCGCTCCACTCCAGTCTTGGTGTTGTTGTAAAATAATAGGTTCGGAGCCACCTCTGACCAAAGCTTATTTAGACTATCAATGATTGCAGTGCCATTTTCATCTAGCGTCAAGAAATAAGCAGCATTGCAGGATCCTTCACGTTCAGTATAGGCCACCAACCATGTTATGTTGGCAGCTTTTCCACTTTTCATAATAGTCTCAGGATGTTCTGTGAGAAAAGGATCCTCACTATCTAGTGCCTCGACGACCGGTGCGAATACAGTAAAAGGGTTACCCTTGAAATATTGCAAGCTCGAGGTAGCCTTTTGTAGTTCCTCGATGCTCTTGCTTTGTAAACAAGCCTTCGATGAGCTTGAGCTCACCGGGCAATCTAGATAGTCAGTGAATCTATTGAATAATTCCCTTGGATTAGTCTCAAAAGCCCATGGACATGTTGAGACACCATTATGTGACGCAACTGCATTCACATATTTCTCCGTAGACTTGTCCAATAAATGCAAATGAGCCGAAGCGCCTCCAGCTGACTCACCAGCAAGTAGAATTTTGTTTGGGTCTCCACAAAAATTTTGGATATTGGCCTTAGTCCACTTAATCGCCAATCGTTGATCTTTCATACCATTATTTCCGGAAATTACCCTATCACCGCTGCTGAGGAAACCAAGCGGTCCCAATCGGTATCCCATTGCCACAACCACCATCCCATTCTTGACTAAGATCGAAGGATCACTACTAACCGGAGATCCTAGCATGTAACCTCCTCCATGAATGTGTAAGCGCACTGGATAGTACTGGTCACATGTTAGCGAAGGTGTGGAAACGTGTACATAAAGACAGTCCTCTTCACCATAATTTTGTCTAGCTGCTCCGAATGTTACGCAAACTTTAGCTGGCTTGCTACCGTCCCTTACATTAGTCCAGTTTTGTTCATACCCCACTGGAGGCTCAAACCGTCGATTCCCAGTTGGTGGCTCCGCGTAAGGAATGTTCGTAAAGTAGTAAAAGTCATCCACACTTTTCCCTCGAATTTTTCCCAAAGGAAGTTGTACGATCGGCTCGGTAGTGGAGTCGCAGCTGTTTGATCCCACCAGCACGTAAAGGACCGCTAGATACATGCAAACTGACTTGTTATACATTTTTGCTAAATAGAAGCCCAGCCAACACTACACAGTTCATTAAATGATTTGTCTTTACTAACACCCGACTTATAGTATCAACTTATAGATTTAATCGAATCACGACAGCAGTTATAAGCTCGATAAAATATTTTAAATAGTTTAAGACCCTTCCTCTCGAACCGGAAAATGCTAAATGAATTCATTGACTCCCCGTGCAGCAACTACAGAGCTCTTAATGCGATAAGTAAGCCTTTATGTAGATTTGTTACTAAGACCATGTGCTAAACGTCAATTTGTCTGGAGATGAAAATTATAAACAATTTGGAGGCGGTATTGCGAATACGAGTGCTTCTCACGGCATTGCGAATATGTGGCATTGAAAGTCATGAGACCTGATAACATTTGACCTATAATTTTAAATTTAACTGAATACAATCAGGGTTGCCAGTGAATGATTCCGGAAAAGAAATTAAGGGTTATACTATGAAAAAATAAATGTTTACCCCGAGAGGGCTTGTTATATTACATTTGTGCAAGGGTTTGCCAATCACACACTGCACACACCTCTTATCTTGAATTCTTAGCAATTCCATGTCTCTTCTGAGATTTTTTAATTCTGACTGACGGCGAAACTCCTCACAGAAAGAAAATCGGCGAACAGGGTATTGCTAAAAATTATTTATGTGAATGTCCTTTGCAGACTGCAATGCTTAGCATGAACCTTCTCACTGTCAGGCATCTACAATCATTCTTAGCTTAAGTTTCCACATATCCACAAACAATCGGAAGACGATTGGACTCATGAAACCATTGCAACTTGGGTTCGCCAAATCAACCTTTCCTTACTACAAGGTCGAGATGTCTGTTCTATCCGACTGTCGGATGAATAGCAAGAAAGCAGGAAAAATATTGGGGATACAACCGTGATCTCTGCGAGCTGTACCATAGTCCACTTGGAACTAATGAAAATACGCTTCCCGAGGTGAGGTGTTCTACTCCTTGCCCCCTAGTTCAAGACGAAATGGAAGACCGGGTTTTCGAATAAAAAACCATGTAGTGGATGTCCCATTGTGTTACCTGGAGATAAGGCCTCATTTGCTCTGATCAAGATCAAGGACATACCGCCCATTAGCTCCTTTCCCCCACGATCTCTACGGACTTCCGCAACTTGGCGAACACTAGCTGGAGCACACTCTCGTCCTGGCATGTTTCGAAGTTTCTTTGGGCCCAGTACAACGAGAAAATGACCAATGAGCTTCCGTCTCTCAATAGAACCCAGCTAACCCTTCTCATCGGCGTCCTCATAAGCCACAATCCAATGGCAGCCCATCTCAGTAGAATGGGTTTCAACGGGTCAGACCTATGCAATTTATAACAAAAGCGGGTTGGTTCAGGAGGGCCGCACCTGACATGGACTAACGAGTTACTTTTCCGTTTTTTCTCTATATTCGTCGCCACACAGGGGAACGCGGTTTTTGCTGTGACCCTGTGACCTGTTTGTCAAACGCTCGCGAAAGGTGTGGCCGTGAAAAACTTTTAGGTGTTCCCCGGCTAGGATTCGAACCTCGAACCCCTTGCTCCATAGTCCAACGCACTTACCACTGAGCCACGGCGCCCGCCTTAACCTAACCTAACCTAACCTAAGATTAACGACATCCTCCCTTTAAACTGCTCATATTTAAAAAAGTTATGGTGAGTGCGTTGAATTACAATGCGAGTACTTCGAGGTTCGATCCCCAAACAGCACCGAAAGGTTCTCTTACGGAGTCACCTTCCGCGAGCATCTGACAAATATCCGAGAAAACAGTCTTGAAAATGCTTCTCAAATAAAATTTCGCCTCGCCGTGCACGGTGAACACGAAAGGTTATAAGAAGCTGGGTCCCTGAACCTGTCGCAAATATTTGTATGCACATTTTCGTGTAAACTCACCTTAAGATGCCTGTCGAAGAATGCTTCTTCATCAAGAACCATAAACTCTCCGCAAATGTACATAATTCTTGTTTCAGGAAACATTTTATGAACAAATAAGCACATTGTTTGAACAACTTTTCGTTGGAATATCTTTATTTGGTAATTATTCGGGCATTGTAAAACTCGGCCGTGTTATCAAGTGTAGACAGAACTTAACGATTTGGCGTCCTTGGATTCAATCCGGAGTGAGAACTTCTTACTTTTTGGCTAGATAAGCGAATTCGACTTAACTCAAACAAAACCCAAAGTAAAGAAAATAGTAGACATTAAAATATGTATGTTCGTGGTTTATTGGCAGAACTAAGTCGTAAACATTTGTTTGTCTTAAATTTTGACTGCGATCATGCATATTGCGAGCAGTCGCCACAGCTAGCATCGCTGCAATATTCCACATCGTGACAGAATTCGTTTATCGTTAGTTTTGCTGACGTTGAAGGCGTGTTTATGGGCAGGTCTATCCCGTCATAGGTTGGATGGCTGTGGGACAACATAGGTTTACATATTTGTATTTGTTTTCTTAAGACATGAACTCCTTACCCATTTACAAGACTCTTTTGCAATTCGTAAAGGCGATTAGAAATCTTGAGTTGATTAGCGGTCAACACATCCTGCTTGAGAACAAGAAGTGGAAGCGAAAAAATTCCATCAGCTCCATGATCAGCATCTAGAATAGGATTTTTCAAATAAGCTACTCAAATGGTTAAGGAAATCACTTACGGAATGCTATATCGGCTCGATTAGCCATTAGATTTCCGACTCCGTACGTATGTGGATACTTGTATTCGTAGACATACAACCTGCCAGGACTATATTTTCGATGAAGACAGATGGCTTTCTTTATGCCATTCACATATAAAAGATCTGTGAACATGTCCTCCAGGAGACGGTAATTTTCTCCGGTGAACGGCTTGTCTCCAAGGTATTGCTTCCTCAGCTCTCGCGACCGATTGTTTAAGGACGCCGCCGGCAGGGTGTTATTGTAGAATAACATATTTGGTGCATACTTCAACCAAGTGGTGTCGTTCAAGAGTGTTATGAGTGGTTTGCCATCGGAACCAATAGTCATTAAATCGGCGGCGTTATAGGAGCCCTCTCTCTCGGTGTAAGCAATCAAAAATGGGGCTGTTGAGGACTTACCAGATTTAATGATGTCTTCTGGTGGTTCGGTTATAAAGGCGTCACGAACATTTGGACTTTCTATAACTGGTCCGAAGACATTGAACGGATTGTCGCGGAACACCTTCATTTTATTGACAGCATTTCTTATCTCTTGAACACTTTTGCTCCTTAAGCAATCCTTGACTGACGCACATGTTATGGGACAATTAAGGAGTTCACCATATTTTATGTACTGTACGTAAGCTTTTGCCTGTATGACCCAGGGATTGAAAACAACGCCGTTATTAGACATTACACCTGAAAATAGATCCTCTTTACGCAGCATATGCATGTGAGATGATGCACCTCCTGCAGAGAATCCTGTTAACAACACTCTCTTGGGATTGCCATTGAAATAGGCAATATATTTCTTGATCCACCTTAGGGCTTCACGTTGATCCTTAAGACCATTATTGCCAGGAATATAGTTATCCCCGGAACTAAGAAATCCAAGTGGTCCCAAGCGGTATCCAATGGTAACAACAATCATATCCTTCTTAACAAGCAATGAGGGATCTGTGTCTCCTGCCTCACCGAACATAAAGCCACCACCATGAATATACGCACGAACTGGATAGCTTGCAACGCCACTCGAGCCAGGTATGTGTACGTTGACAAAGAGGCAATCCTCACTTGGCCTGGGAACTTCGTGAGACACTGAGAATTGTATACAACCGATTGCCTGTTGAGTTCCGTCTCTTATGTCATACCAGGACTCATTAAATGGTATCGGGGCTTCAAAACGTCTTGATCCGGTTGGTGGCAGGGCATAGGGCAGGTTCGTAAAAGAACAGATACCGTTGTTACATTTTCCTTGAACTTGCCCCAAAGGAAAATCAACTAGACAATTGGACGTGCAAGTGCCTTGACAAGTCACCACAACACTTAGCGCGATAAGTACAACTAGCAGTAGATCCATTTCTACTTCTTTAACACCACCGAGCGACTGTCTTGTTGGCACCTCAGCACTTTCGTTTAAATTTGATATGAATTTCGCCGTGGAAGGTTGTTTGCATGGCACTTTGTGTAATTATTCTTAATCAGAGAATGGGGATTTAGATACAATGTCGTTATAGCTTTATTGTTCTTACTTTTCATGATCGCACGATAGATACCAATTGCACTTATAGACACCAATTTGGGGCTTTATGGAAGTTAAAGTCATAGGATTGCCAAATAATGTTATCCCAGAAGCAAGGAGGTAATACATTGAACCGGAACTGGGTCCGAGAAAGGAACAAGGCCGAGCTTAAGCTTATGAGAACAAAGGTCAAATAGCGACTTGTAGATCTTTGTTACTAGGCTTAACCCAGTTAAGTTTAGGGCTATAAAGACAACTGTCCCGAACGTTGCAGAAATAACAAGATTTTTTGCCAACCACGACGTGTTTATTTCTATCTTCCGTTTAATCTCTCATCCTAAACTAAGTCAATATATGTTCAAATGATAGAAGACATTTTGTATCAAGAAATACTATCTCAAGGCTATGGTTTATGGTGTAGCGTGATTCTTAAGAAAACGTGAGTGGAATTCAATAGAACCTATTTCTTAAGGTAAGTGTTGCTCGTAAAATTCGTGGTTCTCCTCCAAGATCCGTCAACGAACCATAAACCATTAGTAGATCATTTCTTCCGAAAATTCCATGTGCGCTTTCGGATTCTAAGACTCTAGCTATGTCTAACTAATCAAGTTCCTACTGACTGGTCGATGAAATGCGTGACCTCTCGAAATTCCCTATTTATCATAGCTGGGTAGGTTTAAGCGATGACTCTAGCCAAAGGACACAAAATAGGAACAAGAATTAGTCCAACCGGAGCGCCCCTACAGCTCGATTTCGTTATAAATTTTAATATGGTTTTAGGAGGCGTGGTAGCTGGGTCGTTAAGGTCGTTGAGAGATACTTATCCGAGGGTTATGTATCTAGTTCTCCTAAGGCTTAGGCATTAGCAGAGTATTTGGGTTGTGTCTTCATCCGTTGCAGCCTCTCCATAGGTATGTGCTGCTGATACCCATTCTTCTGAGGGGGGCCGCCATTGCCTTGTGACCTGTGATGACACAAATGAGGAAAATCAGCTGTGGTCTATTGAGTGATAGGAGCTGTCTGGTCCTTTTATTGTTGTATTGGGCCCTAAGTAGCCTTAAAACACGTTGCGAGGAGAGTGCATTCCACTTAGGATTAGCCATGTTCCAGATGTCCGAGAGGATATATTGTAAGTGAGGAGGCTAATAGGCGGTTGGACCGAGTAATCTATTGATATGTCGTTTGATTCCGAGCCTGTACTAGCTAGCTTATCGGCCTTTTCATTTCCTGTGAAATCCATGTTCCGGAATCCAGCATACCGTGATCTGTAGCGTGATCCTATCTACATCTTCTGACTAGTTTTGAGTTGAATGTGACGGAAGTGGTGGCTTTGATGGCTCCTTGGCTATCGATGTGCTTGTAATTGCTCAGAGTAGATTGACTCCTGCAGGCCTCGATAATGCCATAATTTCCGTTTTGGTTGGGGACGTTTATAAACCGGGGAATTGGTGATTCCTCTGAAAAAATGTCTGAGCCAGTGCATTCGTTCGTTTTTGACCCATATGGAGGCGCTGTTGATGACCACTCAATTTGTTCAGCTTTCTCTGGGGGAAAACCTGAAGTTGAGTTTTGATGGAAGTCAAACAAAAGGAGGAAGTAATCGGAGGACGCATTTACGTTAGTAATAATGTTGTGTCCAATGCAGTAACCTTTCCACATCGCAGTGTGTCGTAAGCGGAGGGCGCTATTTCTTTTGTACAAATATTCAGTGGGCAGAGCCCGAGCATGGTTTCGAGGTAGAAGTTGGCTTGATTGCGCCAGTAATCCCTTCACACATGTAAGAATAGGCCTAATGATGTCACTGTGCATTCAGTGGACAGTGGCAGGCTTAGGCAACTACTTTCAACCAAACATTCAGCAATAGATAGATATTTTCACATTCTAGCAGATGTGGGCAAAGGCCATTTTATATTACATCGTCATCGCTCCAATGTTGCCTGCTACTGCTCCCTAGAAGTGTTTTACATTAGCGGTGGAGGAAACCCAGTGAGCAAACTCGAAAAAAACTCAAAAAATCTGTACTTTATGGCAAAATTTATTTGTGAATAAATTAAAATTTATTTCGAAAACAACATGTTCTAACGAAAAAATAAAAATAAAATAAAAATTATATATATTTATATGTAAAGTAATCGTTCCACGTACACATAACATGAAACACAATAGAGGTAACAACAAACAGAGCACGTAAAATTGGAGTGAACCCTTCTACTGGATCGTGCTCATAATGAGGGGATTTTCAGATTGCTGCATCACAGACGCCATCACCCCTTCGCTGGTGACAATCTTTATATTCGAATTAGTGCGTCGAAACCGATGCCAGTGCTGATTGTCTTTAGGTTGTGAAACTAGAAAAAGGCGTTGCTTAGGTTGCGTCTTTGGAATATGTTCCAAAACTGTTCCACCCGCGCAAATGATTATATCTGTGGTAAGGAAGGTGGGTAAACGAAAATATTATCATGTTAATCAATGGAGCATATTTATGGTTAACCTTTCATTTCTTCAGGAGCGGGGCGAATTCCTGGAGTCATCATGAAGCTAATACCATCGAACAGGGATGTAGTTTTAGCCATATTCAAGGACTTTTTCATGTGGAATTGATGTCGTTCTTGAAAGAGTGGATCTTCAAAGATATACTGCTCGAAAGGTATGTCTATTGATCTCTTTTTGAGAACCTCTATTAGCCAGTCTAGCTTGACGATGGGTGTTCCTCTAGCAATTGCAACCATTAGCTTGTACGTTCGATTGCCTTTTTCCACAACCAGTACATCACACTCTTTGGGGTCCTTTGTGTAAATCCAAAGTCCTGAAACAAAAAATAGAGCATGAGAGTAAATAAGACAGTTTCGGTAATATGTACTCACCTCCAGAGTGTTTTTCTAAGATATCCTGATACCTGGGATCACACATTGTTATGGCAATTTTGACTTTGGGCTTTTGGCTTTTCGGCAAATGCTTCAAATCGAACTGATCACTGTCTAAGGAGCCCTGTTAGGTGTTTTGGGTGATTTTAGGATGGAAACAGAAGAAGGGATTGTAAATTGTTCGTACTTACTTCAGATCGTAGGCGTTTGCTCCTTGATTCACTCTTTTCAACTTTCCGCTTTCCATTTTCCGCAGACACCGATGGATTTACATCATTATTGGCTGAGTGTGTTTTTTTGATCGGTTCCGGTGCTTTATCTGATGTATCTTCACCATCTGTCTCCGTTAAGTGAATGACACTGAAATTTTGTTCTTGTGTGGTGGTATCCTTCTTTTTTGTGGACTTTTTTTTGGATTTGTCGTCACCGTCTTTAAAAATGTACAATGCAGAAAGTGATTGATTAAAGTTGGACCAGGACAATGGAAGGGGAATCGATACTATAAGGGAGAGCTTGTTAAAGCTGAGGCGCTTCAAAGGGCGCTTATACTAAGGACAGATATGCATATTGAAGTACATACCTTTACATGCTTTGAGTTTATTGTTCTCCAGGTTAGGCACTATTTTGGTGATGGTCAATTCGGTCATGTCTCCTTTTTTCTTGGACACCGACGTATCCTTTCCACTTCGAAGTCGAGTAACGCGTGGCAAGGGTTTTTCTTCTTTCTCTTTTACTTTTGTAAGCTCTTTTGATCTGGCAGTTTCATTTTTTCTCCTTTTGCTTACTTTCTCGGCCAAGTTGTCTGCGTCCGATGATTTTGTAGGCTTTGAGGATGATTTTTCTGGATCATGCCTGTAAGTTCTTGCCGTCTTTAAGCCACTTTTGTCAATAGAACCATTTTTCTTCTCTGACTCCTTGTGCTTGAATCCATTTCGATGTTCGCCAGCCTTGCCGTCGCTTGAATTCGATTGATTATGCGAAGAGTTGTCACTCTCGGTGCAATGTTTTACTTTAATCATCTTCTCTAAGTTGGTCTTCAGGTCATAGGATGATTGGCGTGTTGTGCGTGCAGTTTCTGGTTTTGTGTTCTTCGATGGTCTTTCTGACCTTCGAGATGTATGTCTGTCTTGGGTCTTCTCCTCGTTTTTCATTGTAGCCTTTTCTCGCTCGGTTTTATCCCCGGGATTTATTCGACGCGATTCCTTGTGAGACTTTTTAACGTTTTTCTTGTTGTCTTGTGATTCATTTGACTCTTCTTTGGTAGGTTCGATGGTTTTTTTAGATTTCGACTCCCTCTTCGCCTTCTTGTCAGGCTCGTCCTTCAAAATCTCCATCTTTGGCACCTTGGTTTCTTTAGTTTCTTCCGGGAATGCCGACTTTCGTCGGCGGGTGATTCTCCCTTCCTCGGTTTCCGTGGAAGATTTTGAATCCATGTTTTCGATTGGTTTTTCTGGTTTGCTTTTAATTCTGTTTTGATCCTTCTTCTCCTTATGTGGGAGCAAATCATTGAACGAATCTTGGCTATCATCACTTTCGTCGTTCACTGGATTTCCATCGCTGTCCTCATTCCCAAAGAGCGATTTGCGCTGCTTTTCAGAAATTAAATTATTCCAATTCACCTCGGCTAGCTTCTGTAAATTCTCGTCCTTGGAGAATTCCTTTCCCAAGAAGTCTGGTGTGAACAAGAATTTATCGATGCTAACCGCCGGCTGTGCACGTGACGTTTTCTTTGCCACTGTAGCTGGAGTGATAAATTTCTCCGTCGGGGTGGCTATGGGATTTTCTTTTGAGACAGGAACGTCTACTTTATATTGTGATGGGTTTGTTGCTTCTGCTGCTTGTATGGTGGTTTCTGTCAACGATTTTGTAGACTCTTCTGATTTTTCCAAAGACTCACGCATTTTTTTAACCAGCTCAGGGGCGATGACCTCGTCCATTTCATCATCGTCGGAGTCTAGGAGTTTGTTACACTTTGCTTTGAAGCTGTTATCCGATAGTAGCGTCTCAGTATCAACAAGAGTTGATGAGAAACAGTGATACTTGGAAGAAGTTACTGCTGGACAAGCCACTTTAAAGACTTGAGTTGGTGGTAAATCATTATCGTCGTGAACTGATGACTCCGGTGGTGGTAGAAGAGGAGGAGGAGGTGGAGGAGGAGGAAGGGCAACAGGACTTACTTTGGCTGGTGGAGGCATAAATTGTTGCGTTGGCGGCAGGAACAAACTATCTTCTTTCTCTGGACCGATGTTCTCCTTGTCGCACGGCAGAGGCAAAAGTTTCACTACAGCCTTGTTATGCGACGGAAGCTTCACAAATAGCTGAGTTGGCAGAACATCTTGATCAATGACTACCTCGCGATTCGCGTAAATCGTATTTATACTTTTATCGATCATTTTACTTGCTGAAGATGGTCTATTCATTGTATTTACACTTTTATCAATCCTTTCATTTACCGGCTCTTCAAAAGAACCACATTGAGAAGCTGCGTCTTTTGTTTCCTCTTCGATTATATCAGGCGTAACTAAACCATCTGGAGTCACCGAGCGCTCAGCATCATCGCCAGTTCTCTTGGACCATTGCAAGGCTGACATCTCTTTCTCCACATCTTCCTCATCGTTATTTGGATTCACAAAATCATCGATTCGCACCGGTTCGTGATGTATAGCGGGAATAACCAACGAGCAAGGCACATTGGCTAGTATGTCATCTGAGTTATTGCTGAGATCATCATCACTTCCATTAAAGTCCTGCGTGCAAATGCGGAACTGACTGGATGGGATCTTATCATCATCGGCAATTGTTTCATTTATGTTCTCATTTCTAAATGCAACTCTGGGGTAGTTGGATAGCTTAGTGCACGAGCCAACAACTTCTTGTGTCTCTGGAATGAAAAAATCATCATCATCGTTGGTGGTGTTGGTGCTTTTGTCATTCGATTTATCGCTGTGGATTGACACATTCGGCGAGTTGTTGCTTTCCACTGGGTATTGTGTCTCAGGGATATAGAAGCTATCAACGCTTCTAGTGCTTGTATTACTTCCCGTCGATCTGCGAGGTAGTTTGCTTGGTATTAAGAACTCGGCGGCGCTGGGTTTGATTTGTGGGTAATTGGTGATTTGGATGGATTTGTTGGTGGTAGTAGTGGCATTAGGAGTGGACGTTAGTGAATTTTTCAGTGTCTGTCGTAAGCGACTGCCAGACGAAGCAACGCTCTCTGGGCTATTGTGTATAATTTGGGAATTGTTTTTGGCGGGTGGGCTCAGCTGACCTTCAAGGTATCCACTGTCACCCTGCAAACGAAAAGTATACAAATTAGGATCCTATTCGGTAGTCTCTTTAAGAAACTACAGAAGCTAAAATATTATTGTTATAATTTTACGAGCTAAGGCGACCCTATACATACTATGGGGTGCGTATGAGCGACTTACCTCACCGAGCAACTGCAACGTTGATTCGACATCTCCAAATTGTATTGTCGTCGATTTGACGATCGGGATAATCTGGCATCTAGCAACCCTTATCCCATCGACAAATGTTCCACATTTCGATCTTATATCAAAGAGTCTAGGCAGCTTTTCTGTGAAATCCAAGATGCAGTGCTTGATGTCGACCGACTGCAGACAGAAATCATTCGCAAATCAACATAAAAATCAAATTTATTTTCCACTGCCACTCACCGCATCGTCAATTTCAATATCATGAATATATTCCTCTGTTTTGTTGCCAATTAAATAGGTTTCTCCCAGCTTCAGGGCATATTTTGTTCCCTCAATATCAAGGACCCCCAACTGAAACGAAATCGCATGATTGCATGATGGTAATCTTAACTTTTCAAAACTCACCTTAACCATAATTTAAGATTTACAAAAATTTACAATAAATACAAAATTGGTGATTTCAAAAAAACAAAAATTAAATAAAATGACGAAAACAGACAGTTATGCTAGATACAGATAGAATTCCTGTTCGAATCTTTTGACAGTTTGCGTCACAAATAGTAGGTTGTTTGTGGTTCGCGCGCTTTCAAAACTATAAACGGATCCTCAACGATAGGAGGATGCGTTCGTTAAACTTGTTGAACTGAGATTCGACAAAGAAAATAATTCGTACATCTAACTTTATATATTAAAATTTTGAAATGTAAATTACTGTTACTGTTCTACAAAAAATCTTGTATTTAGTAGGTAGAACTTAAAATGGGGTTGCTTACTACAAGTCGTGTGGGCGCCGTGGCTCAAGTGGTTGGTGCGTTGTTGCGTTGAACTACGGAGCAAGGGATTCCACATTCAATCTCTAAGCACGTCCCCAGCTCTTGCGACCGTCTGACAAACATCCGAGGGTACTACTGCCGCGAGAATGTTTCTCAAATAACGAATTCCCTACGGCATTAAACAGACCCAAGACTGTATATCTTACGTATTAGGTTCGAAGAACATGCCTTGGAAGGATAACTAGCTTTACGTAGACCACAGTCTTCAGTCTATTTGAAAAGCGTATCGAGAGCATTTTTGAAAAGATAAGGCAGACATGTTTTACTAATTCGAATCAAAAATAAGGAAAGGGTGAATGATTGCCTTAGGTTCGTTGCTCAATCGATAACGAAAAATTCCACCGGAATCTGATCTGCAGCAAGTGCAGAGCCGTTTTAACCGGTTACTCTTTTACTGTATGCAGCAGTTTCCGTAATCTTCAGAATAAGGACGATCGACTTATAAGTAGGTATAAGGTACACAGTTTGTGGATATTGACTGGAATCACACCCCAAGTCATGGCTCAGGCGCTACCTCGAAAGGTTTTAACTACTTACTTAAAAAGCTCCGACCCGCTTCGATTTCGAGCATAGTGCATCCAATTGTCCAGACCAAGTTGTTGTTCAAAAACGAAGGGTCCATCTTCCTTGTCGTTTCGAGCCTTGGGGTTTTGACTCGAAGATCCTCTTTGTTGGAGAATTATTGTTTATTCGCTCGATGTGACCGAGGCAGTGTAATCGACATGGTACACCTCACAGATTTCGCGGTTATACCTTCTCCTCCATTCGCTCTCCTTGCATACGGGACCGAGAATTGAACAAAGAATTTTTCTCCCAAAAATGCTCAAAATCTGCTCCGCTCTGCTTTTCGTCCAGCACTGGGGGCTGTATAGTAGAACTGGCAATGTTTTGTAGAGCATGGATTTCGTTTTACGAGCTAGGAGTTTTGAACACATTTGTTTCGCCAAGCCTAGGGTAAATCTTTGCCGGATCTCCACTAAGATGTCATTCATAAAGCTGATATTTACCCCGAGGTAGGTAAATTCTCTAATTTTTATAGTCCTAGGCGCTGCAACGAGTTTCTTTGTCCGTTTCTTTTGTTTTCATTTACTTAAAGGCCAACTTGTTTCTTCAATTGCCTTAAAGTCTTTTGAAACTGCCGGCGGGGCGACCGATGATGTCGACGTCGTTTGCGTATCTCACCAGATGGATCGATTTGTTAAAGAAAGTGCCATCCGATATCTTTTTTTCGAAATCCTGTGCATCAGTAGAGTAGATCAGAAGAACTATTGCCGAATTGCACATTGCAACTATTATTTCCAGCGCTACGCAGCACAGCTGGATCAGTTTTGTTTTAATCCCGAATTCGGCCATCGAGTCTAGATTTGAAGTCGATCCTCGATTTGCCGGGCCGGAAGTCATACTGGTAGTTGCCCCTTAGTGCGTTTTAGATGTCTTGAAAGGTCTACTTTTAACATGCAGTATATGGCTTGGACCAACTAATGTTTTGTGTTAGTTTCTTGTAAGTCTAAACTGTTTTTATTGGCTGCTCAATGCAATCCTTCTGATTAGTACAGCTCTGATGATTTCTGCTGCTGAATTCCAATAGCCAAAACGCGGAAAATTATCAAATTCTCTTTTTTAACAAATATTTATACTTTTATTTTAATAACATACAGCATTTGTACAACTTGTTACCGAATGTTTTGCCCTACTCGAAGCTAAAGTGGTTTCCTCAATGTTTACAGAAAATCATTCAGGAATATCTCCACCAGGCACCAGCTGGAAATTAAATTTAAAAAAAGCATTAAAATTTTACACCTAAGCCAATCCAAATGGGACCCAAAACACCCACCATGGTAATGTAATTCCCATTCAGAAGGATCTGATCCAGTTTGGTTATTCGTCTGCCTTCGGGAGTGTTTTCATATTCTGTCACATCTTCTAGCAGCATGTTCACGAAATCATCGAATCCCAGTAAGGTTCCAACCATTTCTTTGTCGTTTTTCATAATTATGTGAATGCGGGATCCAATGCATTTGTCCACCAGTTCTGGAAGAAAATAAAAGATGTGTGGTGGCGTACTTGAAAAGTGATATTTTTGGTTTACCTAGTGGCAGGAGCGTGGATGCGTTCACAGTTGGTGCGGCAGTGGACATTATTTATTTATTGTTACTCTGTTTTGTTTAATATTGATTTAAAGGACTAAAAAAATGCTAAAACTATCAGTTTAAGTTATTTCTTCGAAACACATGAACCGTGGTTTGTTTGCATGCCTTGAAATGTCAAATTGCCGGTGGATGGCGACCAATGGCGACGAACGACGTTTGGTGCTCGCATTGCCAAATGCGGGTAAAGAATTGAATTCGTTTTTGTTTTTTTTTTTTTTTCATTTTATTTCATTTTAACTTTTGGAATAAAATAGGATAAACAATTTTTACAAATTAGTGTGTTAGTCGTTAGTTCGTTTTTAATTGAATTATTTTTTTAAAAAGAATAATATATATTTAGAGATACCCCAGATCTTTTGATTTTGAGTCTAATTGGGTTTGAAACTGTCTTCTAGACCGCTTATAGCAAGGGGTTCGTATTCGAATACCAGCCAAAACACCTAAAAATTTTTGCACGGCCTTACCACTAGCGAGCACCTGACAAACATCCGAGCAAGTTTCTCAAATAACAAAATGCCCTTCGCACACGGCTTTTATTCGCGTAGAGAATATAACACGCACAACACGAATGGTTATGAGAAGCTAGGCTCTGTGTTCTATAGACTTTCTGTTTTTAACTCTCTCTGAGAGTCTTGCCCCTACTCTTTGACAATTCACTATCTACCAATTTTTAGCCCAGAAAGTATGAGACCAGACCTAGAACAGACAGAACAGACCGCTGTCATCTTTGAAGATTGACTCCAAAACATTAGATCTGTTCGCGTACTCTTCCAAAACAACGAATTCTCACGAAAATCTACGAAAAGTCACCAAATCTGGTTCGAGAACGCAAAAGTTTCGTTGTTTTTCGTACAAGAGAGCGCTCTTTGATTTGATTGTAGCATAGGAACAAATTGGCTAAAAACGATTAAAAAATACTATATCACCAAGGTATGTAATTGGATTTCAACATCAGTTTGATCTCAGCAGCCGATCGAGACGTATGCTTGTGGCACGCTTTTATATTCTGAGAGGACTTTGCTAACGAGGGGAAAAAATACATACATTCCTCCAAATGAATAAAGTCTATCCCTCAAGGGTTTTGTAAGTCAACTGCCAGATATGTATTAATCCAACGAACCGGAAGTCTAATTCAAATTTTGTGGTATTACAAAGATTAGTACCTTTTAGAAGGCTCTTAGGCACTGGTATCATATGGGATTCAAAGTACATGGGTTGGAAAGGTCAGATTGGTAGAACCATGTATCTCGTTTCAGTATCTGAAACAGAATTCATATGTTTAAACCCAGCTTTAGTCTCCTGGCTTCAGTGTTCGATACGTAAGGGCGGCGTTTGACTAACTTGTAACTGGCCATTCGGTTTGTACACATGAACACCAATAGGACGAACCTGTAACAGGTACCATCAAATCGTTGTGCAATCGAAAATCGATCTCAAACATAGACGGTACACCTTATTTGATTTTAATTAATGGTACTCGTAAAGCGCTCTTTTGAATTTTGTCTCAAAACGAAGCTGACCCACCACCAGACAGCATGCGTATGCTCTTCGGTTTCACTTGGTTTCAGTATTGATTCTGAAGTGTCGCTGATTGCACGCGGGTGCTGCTCGTCCGGTGATATGTATTTTCCATATCAAAGCCAAATATGTACAATCATCCGGCCGATTGTAATTAAAAATCGAAATAAGTGTTAATAGCCAATCTTTTCAAGCTTAGTGGTTTTATTTACTTAAAAATAATTCAATTCAACCCCAGGAGGAACATAATTACTGCTGCCGACTAAGAAAGGAGAAAAGGCAAAAAAAAAAAAAAACGATTTTCCCGACTTATGTCTCCAGAACGCATGCCTGGAAAAGCTGATTACTCGCACCATGTGCTATACTTCTAGCAGTGCGGCACACGGGACACCGCATATACACGACGGAGCTTGGGGCGAATAACACTCAAAGTGGTTTTCAGTTCGGTATTGGCTGCGAATAAAACGGTCTGCAGTTTTGGTTCTTTTTTTTTCCGAAATACTATTCACACCGCACGAAGAGTACACGAGACGGGCCGGAACTCGGGAATCAATTTTCTCTGCAACGCGAACAGAGAGAAGGACACCAACTATAAAAGTGTCCCCTTTCCTTTGGTGGTATAATTGGGGGAGAATAATCAAAATTTAATTAGTGGCAGCCGAAGGAGCAATCTAAAACAATTTGACCTCCTAGGAGGAGGGATCACGTCCTCTGACGGGACTTACAGTGTCTATCTAAATTAAGTGAAGGAAGCCAACAGTGTGTAAAGTCCTTTGTGATACAAAGTGAAGTGTCCTTGTTCTTTAAGCCAATACTTTACCACTTTAGAGAAAGATTTCCTCACCCAATTTCAGGCCATCACCAGCAGTTTAACATGACGTTAAGTCCTCTCTGAGTTTCCTCCTCCTGGATAAATCAATAACTAAACTAAAGAAAAGAGAGCACGCAAATATACGAGTATAAATTCGCTTCTGCCCCCTTTCGTTTGCTGGATGCTCATCGTAAGACATGGCTACAGAGGGTGGTGGTTGTACCAACCCAATCCCAATAACCAGTTGCAGCAGCTCATCGGCATTGTATAAGGCTAGAAGTGATGGTGGCAGTAGTGGCGGCATTGCCACTTGTGCCGGAGATGGTAAACGGGGTTACCTCAATGGAACTGGGAGTCTGGGACGGATTCGCAAGCAAAAGAGCATAGACACCAGTGACGATGATTTCGATGATTCACAGGTAATTTATCCATACTTTGACTTTTTGTTTTTGTTCTTGGTTTATCTGTGAGGGATTCCTGGCGGTTATGGGCTCAAGTCGTGTGTAAACAATAGACACACAAGGCGCAGTTCTAGCGCGCGCCAACAAAAAGTATGGAAAGAACAAAGAACAGCGGGACAGACATTAAACACAGACGAGGGGCTCTAATTTTATAATGTAGCATGCGGACCACGGGTGTCGCACTAATAGTCCCGCAATGGGACAGGTTGTTGTATATTTCATCATTTTATGGCAGTCAGTCAGCAATTATATTAATTTTATGAGGCGGTAGCTGTGTGCTTAGTGTTGGCGTCGGTCGCAAACTCCTGCCAGAGTGGTGGGTGGAGTATTGCGGTAGTACCCATATAGTGAGTATAATTTAATGCTTATGGGTCACATCAATCGGAAATATACACGCGATTACTTCCGCTATGTTTGTCATGTGTTTGGTGGTTACTGTGGAAGTGGTTACAATGGCGAATCGTTTGACCGTGACAATGGTCGAGGTGGCTATAGGCTTTGTTACGTGAATCACAAATGAGTTAAGTTCGACCGGTGGTTCGCTGGAACGTCCACTATCATGTTACGAGTATTTTAGATTCTTTTTTTTTGAACCTGATTCGTTTGGGGAATAGGCGCGTTCCCCACCCTAGTTCTTGTCGCAGGAATTAGAATACATTAAATGTGATTTATGGTTTGATCATTGATAGACGAACTAGAGCAAATATTTATGGTGTTGGGAGTTGTAGTAAAATATCTTGAGTCTAAGCTTTTAGCAGTCACATTTCACGTCCCTTGTATGAAGAATGGAATAAAGGTTTCCCTAACTCGTTGATAGCACTGTTTCCAGTGTGAAGGATACGAATAGGTTTGGAGATATGGAAGGCTATACCTAGCCTCAGTAGAAAGTAAGAAGTGCATATAGCACTACCTGACCAGTGTAACGATAACATTAGACAAACAGAGTGAAAATTGAAGTTTTTGGGGCTAGGACTTGCGGCAATACTAAGAACATTACAAAGCATTGGAACCATAGACCAGCTGCTCCGTCATTTCAGACACCAGTACTACGATCAAACGAAGAATTACTATTGCAAGCCACTGTTTCTTTAAGCCAAGTTGGAAATAAGGGTTTAGACGATGGTGAATGCTCGTTGTTCTTTCAAGATCAGTAACGATCTCACCGAGACCTTTCATACCAAGAGATGATTTAGAGAAGGTGATCAGATTGCACGTAACTCGAAAACAAAGCTCACGGATAAGGGTTTAGGTCAAACCGGCACACGAGAGGAAGAGCTTACCCGGCTTGGGGTAAGCCACTGAAGGTATACTGAAGGCACAGATACCTACAAAGTAGAAGCAGACTAATTGGCGAAAATTGAACTTAAGTACCAGATAGCTGCCAGAATTGTTCTTCGAAAAAGAAAAAAGAGGGTTTGACGATATCTGCTGGAGCTGCAAAGTCGGGGAGGAAATATCATTTTTAAAGAACAGGGTTTTCGTAGTATGTTTTTCGACAGTAATAAGTGAAACGAACTCATTGTAGTGAACACCATAACCCACAACCATGCACTGATTTAAAATTTTGTATTAGACAATGACACACCCTTCCTAATCTTATCTAATGTAATCTAAGTTAGTCTTGCTATATTCGGACGATAGTGTACAGTGAGGTAGTTAGGGATATCGTCCATCACTCCCCCGCTAAAAACTCTGACAACAACATAACTTCAGATATCAAACGACGAGTAACTCTTGACAATCGCTGTTTCTTTGAGCTAGGAAGCAATTGGTCCTCGAGAAAGAGGACCTCAACAAACTTGGAGTGGGCAGCTGGAGGCAGCTAGCCAAAGACTGCGCTAACTGAAGAGTCTTGGTTCAGGCACAGATCCAGCTCGGACTGTAGCGCCACCTCAGTAAGTAAATAAGTGTGCAGTGAAAAAAATGCGTTCATTTCAAAATATTTCCTCAAACGTTCCAGATATCTTGGTTAGCACTTACCTTCCACAGTCCTCTTATAGAGAATAGTATCTCGTTTCGAATCTACCAAGATTAGTAACAATAGTTACAAATATCTCACATGGTTTGAAAGGACTGTGAAACAAGGGTTACCTAGGTTTCGAGTCCACCTTTCGATTGATCTGAAAGTTAAGCCATTTAAAATCGAATCTAACATTAGGTTCCTCAAGGTTGTTTCTTCAAGCACGTTCTTTTGACAGCTGTCATAACAAAGTCGATGAACGTAAACAAAGCTCGATTTGACATTTGAACCGACGGGGGAATCGATACAAACTGAGTCGAAATTCCTTCTGTTAAACCTGACATGACCATTGTCAAAGCTAGGCTTATGTCTTTAGACTTTTCTTGAGCATACAAAGAAAAGTTTCATTATGTGACTCACTTTTTTAAACAAGTTGTTAAAGCCTTAAGAACATCTTCCATACAGAAGACTTCTAAACAACAGACAAAGCTGTGTATAGGCCATACCCCGTGGTACAGGCCATTCTTTGTAGCTGGACATGTACGAATATATTTTATAAATAAATCTGTTGGCTGATGACGCACGAAAGGCGCTTAACAAAAGTATTCTTGGCCATTGGCTTCTACACATTCTTTATGTACAAAAAAAAAATGTCTACAAACACCCTATTACTCATAATATTTTCCTTATTTAGAACGAACAAGCAACAAAAGATAAAAGATGACGCAAAACCTCGGAAGACAGGCCATTCATCGATGGCCATCTAAATATGGCACATAAACAGTCAAACTAAATGGGCATTTTATTTAAAGCTGCCGGCATAAGGCATACTAAACATTTAACTATCACTTACCCTTGTCCAGAGTAACCATTCAGTGTTTTCTTTTAAAATGTTGAACCCCTTTCGTCCTGAAACAAAGTACGTATGTATGCATGTATCTGGTTTTATATTTCCCTACTTCTGTTGCATTTGGTATCAATAGCCAGAGGATATTCCTTGTTCCATATTCTCCCTACAACGTGTGCAGGAAGTCAAATTGGATGTTGAATATTTCATGTGACTCAAAAGGATGAAAGTCCTCCTTTCGCACACTGCCTTACGACATAATAACTCTATACAACATAGATACAACTTATTTATTGCTATATCGTTTTGTTTTATCTGTTTTTTCTTAGGTGGCTCATATCCATGAAAGGTTTAAATCAGATCGAATTGCTGTTACAAAGCCTGAAGAGGACCGTCGTAGGCGCACCATTATCGTGGAAAAGAAGAACTCAAGTTTCGGTTTTACACTCCAGAGTTATGGCATCCACTACAAGAAGGAGCAGGAGGTGGAAATGATAACATATGTGGATTATGTGGAGTATGATGGTCCTGCCTATAAGGCTGGAATGCGAGAGGGTGATGTTATACTGTCAATCAATGGCACCGATATGGAGAAGGCTGATCACAAAACACTCGTGGCCTTTATAAAGAACTGTGATACACGAATGCGAATGGTTGTTCTATTCGAAGACTGTGTTAGGAAGGTGAGTTCGTAGGAATGATGTTTTGGGAAAGTATTTGAATTTTGTTTATTGCTAGGTCGACCTTCATATGCGCTACATGCAGTTGCAGAACATTTTGCAGAGCAAGATGAATGAGTTGGAGAGAATTTGCCTGCGGGAGCGGGAACTTCTCGAGGGCAAATGGAAAACACACAGCCTTCCGGCGAGGAAGAAGGCCACCACATCGCCAACCGATGGCGATAATGGGGTTTCCCCAACGGCAGGGGAAACTCAGGCTCCATTCTATCGGCCTACTTTATCCACTGAAGATGTGGTCAATGTTGGACGCCATCAAACTCCAACCATCATTCCACCTCCAGCTCAGTTTATGTTGACATATCAATATTTAGATCCAACATATCGATATGTTCTCAAGCCATCCACGTCCAGCAGTAGTGGGGAATACTTTATCAGTATGAGTGGACCCGTACGAAGTCCAAGTGATCAGCATTTCTTTCTCACCAGAGCTGAGTCGGCCGAAAATGCGACTCTTTATGTCAGTCATCCTCAGCAGCAGCAACAGCAGCAGCAACAGCAACAACAGCCGCAACAAGGTCAACCTCAACACCAACAGACACAGCAGCAACCTCAACCACCACCACGGTCCAATCCACCGGTACCACCACCGCGAACATGTGAGAAACATCAACATCCACTAGTTCAAGAGAAACAATTGCAGGCGCAGGCGCAGGCACAGGCACAGGCACAGGCACAAGCACAGGCGCAGGCACAGCCGTTACCGGAAAAAGAGCAAGTCAAGGCCCATAAGAGTCGCCATTGTCACGGACACTCGTGCAATCCATGTGTCGGCCATTTTGGTCGCAAGTCGTCTGTGGATAAGAACGGCGACAATGTCAGCCTGGACGCCTACGATTTGGCGAGCCCCTGCTGCGATACCCATTGCGTTCCGACCAGGCGACGAGCCCGCCATCACAAGGAGCATCATCACAAGCACAAACATCGCGATAAGGACTCAAAGGAAAGACCACCGCGACCAAAGTCCCAGTCGCATGTTTCACCTGCGACCTCTACCCGTCACACGCATCACCATCATTCCAACCAACAAACAACCCAGCAACAGCAACCGATTCCACATCCACAGCAACCACAACAACAGCAGCCACAGCAGCAACATCAATACCACCATCAACACCAACACCAAGGCCATGGTTGTGATCCGAGTAAGGTTCGCTCGCGGTACTACGACTTAACGGCGGGCCTCGCAAGTCATTGTAGTCTACACTCTTGTACATCAAGCGAATTCGCTCCGGCCGACAGTTCCGCTTCATACACGACTTCGCTCAGCACCGACACCCTCTACTGGGATCCACAAAGCGAAGGTGGTGCTAGTCGCCAACACTCCACAAAGTCCCGACAGTCTTATCATCAAGCCAACTCTGGCCCCCAGCCACTACCAACCCAGCATGGTACACTTCCAGCACAGCAGCCTCATGGTGTCTACCAACAGCGTTACCACATCTCCGCTACACAAGTCCAGCCCTCTCAAATCTACCCCAATGCCCAGTACGTTAACAAACCAAAGTCTTGGGATAACCTAACCACCAAAGCGATTGGTGGTTATGGATTTGGCTATGGCTACTTAGACACTGTCGGTCCAAAACCACCTATAAAACTCCAAATCGCCCAACAGCGCCACTCTATACCGAGAAAGAATCCATATGGGCGTTACTCCACCTATACCGATGTTGAAAACTATGCCCCACCGCCATCACAGTTCGTTGAGGAGCTTACAACCACCACGACTACGATTACAACGACCAAATCGACAGAAGAACTCATAGCACCGGTACCATGCGGTGGTTCCGACGTCACAATCTGTGATTGTGGGAAACAGCAGAAGGTACTGACAGCAGCTGTCGCTTCGGCTCCTTTTCAGTATCACAACGCTAAGTATTCCCACCATAACAACTGTCGGTTAGGATATTATTCAAATTTGCCAAGACCGTTGGCCAACGCTGCCACATCGACGTCAACAGCAAATGGCGGACCGCAGGTGCATACGATCTCCGAAATGACAAGGTTGTAAGTTGTTAGATTCATTTTCTGACAGGCGCGGTTGGTAAGTGAAGTGCAATAAGAATGGGCTTATAGGAGGTGTATTGGAGCAAATCATGCCTAAGTTGTTTTTCTTTTTTGTTGTTAGTTACTGGCGGAGTCCTTTGTACGTGCAGTTCGTCTCTGCTTTCGTTTTAGGAAGTGTTGAATAGGCTTGTGTCATGAATCACTATCAACCTAACCACGACTCCAATATTCTACTGAAATACTCGATTTTCCTTATATTTTTAGTTTAACAGATTTGGCAAACTCGTCTTGCCGTATCCCCGAGGGGCGTGTAATAAAGTTCGCCGAGTTGCTATAACAAAACCAAATATTGAAGCTCTAAACACATTCATCAACAAAAACTTGTTGAACTCAGTTTATGCGAGTGTAATTAAAATTTAATGGCAAAAAGTAATAACTGTCCCAACTTTGAAAATCTTTCCAAAAATTCGCCAAAGCTGTGGGCCACTTTACGTGACCATAAAAACATAACAATTGCTGATGAAAATATTTAAGGTCCCCTAGTCGACAAAATCTTAATAAGCTAGGTGTGAAGTCAAACAGATTTCTGTAGGATAAGGGCAAGAAAATATTATTTCGAATTTAGATATTTCTTAAGTTCCACTGTCTTAACAATTAACAGTCTGCCATCTGAATTCCGATTCTGCAATTCCTCTTATAGTTGTTTGTGGATAAGCTGAATTAGCTGAATATAATTTGATATTTGATTGGGAATTTTAGAACTTATGCGCTGAAAAAGAAGCAGTGACAGAAAAACTAATTCAACTTTGGCCGAATCGGAAGAGTCAGATTCGAAACTCAATCCCAGATACAAAGCAACCGAAATATTTCGTCACTTTCCGTTTGTCATTCGTGAACCCAGTTCATCCCACACTTCAAAAAGTTGGAGCAGGGAGAAAATTTGGTCACATTCAGTTGGATTTAGACTGTAAACGAATCAAGTTTCGTCTTAGATCGTCCTTTTGTCTAAATCCTCTGTTTTACGCCTTCTAAGAGGGCAATTGAGAGGATTTATGAAACATTTATGTTTTAATGGCCTGCTTACACAGTGGTTGTACTAGATCAACTATCCCGTAAAAATGAAGGTAATGCCAAACGTTTGTGCCTGCCTAAACTTTTCATGTTGTTAGTCTAGTGATCCTGACTGCAATAACAGAGAAGTGACAATTAATGCAGTCCGAGTATATTACCTTTCAAAAGTTAAACAAAATATATTGATCTCATCCGATCTGCATTTTGGGCTGTTTTCGAAGTTTATACTCTTGAACGTTTTTGAGGCGTTTTCTCCGCCTGGAATTTACATTGAGCCTGGTTTCAAGACCCCTAAGTCACTTCGGCTGCTTTTAAGTAAAAGTTTAGATGAATGTCCTACAACGTGCTACACTCAGAAAAATTTACGATGCTTACAAGAACCAACCTTTTTAAGCCAACGACAGGGATTCGTCCGATTACAAAGTATTACAGATTTTCAGAATTGTGCTCTTCTCTAATCTTAAAGGAGGTGTGAAGCTGAGGTTTAAGATTAGGTTCTGCGATACAAAAAATTATTCATTTATTTTGTAAAATTCACTGAACGAGAAACTCAAACTCATCACATAAGTCGTTTGACATTGACATTTTCATCGAATATTTAGAAATCTAAAAAACGTCTCTACCCGTCTACGTATACAAAAAATAAAAAATAAAAAAAATATATAAGTACATAATTAAAAAGAAAAAAAAAAAAAACGTGTCCGTCTAAAAACGAGAAAACGAATTAGAATTAGAACTAGACTTGTATAATCGTCTACATTATCATGTCGAACATTGAAATGAGGCTAATTTAAATCATTAATTGTTACAAAATAAGAAGGGGTCTTCTTATAGAGACTCTACTTGTCTACATGTACGTGTTTAGTTAAATTTATATTTTCATAAAAAGACTGAGTTCATAATTTTGTTTTTCTTATTTTTATTTGTTTTTTGTTTTTTTTTTTTTTAAATAGATATTATAAATCGCAAAAGATTGAAATCGCATTTACTGTTACGTATATAAGCTTAAGGATTGTTTTACCAAAAAATAAAAAATAAAAAAAATATCTTTCGTAACTCGAAGCCAAATTTGTTATCCAAATTAACTTAATATATTTAAAAATAAATTAAAAAAAGAAATATTTCATAAGATAACCTAATCATAAGCATATACGAATTAATAAATAATTAAAAGAAAAATGTGTATTACAACATATTTTAGCGAAATTGTTGCATGCGGCAACGTTAGCGGAAGCAGAAATAATTAGTGTTTTTGGTTTTTTTTGGAAATTTTTGCTAAACAGTTTTATTTATTGGATCGTTTTCTTAAAGACTTACTGTACGCAATGTGTCATACATAAAAAATACCAAACAAATAAAGAAACTTAGTGCGAATATTTATTAAAAATTATTGTAGAAGTTTTTTTTTTGTATGGCATTTAAATTTATTTATAGAAGCATGCAAGTTCAGAGTTAATGGCGCTCGGGAGCGCAACGATGTTAGTATTTAGTTGTGGAAAAGCTTCGTGAGAATGATTGTTTTGTGATTTTGTTTTGGTTTTTGGTATATATTTATACATTGTATTGTAAGTTGAACGAAATAAAATGCAAACAAAAAATTCATAAACGTACATTTTTCGGATAAGCAAGGTGTTTTATTTTGTTTTGTTTTAGTGATGGTTATAAATACTGTGAGTATTTATATAAACGAAATTGGTTTTACATTTTGAAATCTAACAAACTTGGGTAAGAGACTAATATTGTTTGTACAAATAGTGGCTTAATTTGATGTGAAAAGGATACAATAGGTACTTAGCGCAACTTAAGGGGGACAAATCTTACGCAGTCGAGAAGAGTATATACATAGTTCCTTTAGACAACATATCCATGTATAAATAAACAATTTCAGGCGACTCTAAGGAATAAGAGCGGGTGTGACTCAAAAAAAATTATTTTGTTCCCATCAAAACGGGCTCCATTTGAAGCAATGTATGAGAAATCTAGTCACCCATACATTTTGTACAGGCATACTCCGGAATCGCCTTCAGTCCTTAAAGTGAATTTTCTTTTACCGCTTCAGTCGACTCAAAACGGGTGCCATGAAGAAAAGATAGTTTGAGTTTTTAAAACAGATGCCATGCTGTCTGATCATATTGGTAGGATTTTCGGTTAAAAAGTCGCTCAGAAGGAAGGATACGTGAGATAAAAATTCAGCACTTTTGCATTACAGTTTCATGCATAAAACTTCATCTAAAATGTGGCGAACTAATTCGTGAGAAATGGATACTTACTTAAGGTTAGGTATGTGGGTAGGCGATTAGAATAATTTATCACATCGCCACACTCAGGTCAGGGGAAAAGTCCTTTGCCCATTGGTAAACCATCTACCATCTACTATTGGCCTCTCTACTGGCCCTAATCAATGCTTTTTGCATCAGTGTGCCAGGCGGGATGAACACCGAGGTGTCTACCTGTTGCGATGTAGATTTCGTGTCCAGGGACCCAGCAGAGGGCAACCTTGTTCTGTGTTCCAACAACCTTGAGTTCTTCACTACAGCACTTAGTTCTTAACTCTCCCAAACTATGGATTTTTGAGTATCATTTTCGATATTTTTTTCAGCAACTGCCGTTGCAGTACATCTCGGATGAAGCACGTTTTCAACTACTTAACGGTCGTCTTTGAACGCTTCATTCAAGTCAAATGCTCTTCTTCTCGACCTTACAGAATCTACGTGGCTTTCTTTAAAATTTTCAACGCATCCTAACAAGAAACTCTGTTCGCAACAGAATTTCCAAACAAACATTCTGGAAACGATCTCTAGTATTTGGATAGTAGATGATATTTAACATTTTCCAAATGAAATGAGTATTCAAATGCATGCACGTGTCTATGAATCAATGCATGGAGAAAAAAGACTCGGTTGAACAGTGACTTCCCTTAAAATACGAACCTATTACTTCAGCATATTGACAGTGCGGTTTTTCTCTACAATCCCCTTTTTGTCCGTTTCTACTTCATGTAATCTCACATAATGCACCAGATGTGTCAAATCGCAAGATGCCCAATTGACAGATTCATACATATATTTACGTCAATTTATGATCATTGAATGCAACTTTGCACCATCAGGTCTCGTTCGGCTCAATGATCGCAAACCGAGCTTCAGCCTCATTTATAAAGTAATAAGTTCTAATGACAATTATCTTGCTGTTGCAATTATTAGCTTGTAACTGCCCTAGAAACCACTCAGAGAAAGAAAAGACTCAAATGGGTGCACTATCCGGTTCTTATATGGTTGAGGTCAAAGCTTCGTACATAATACACAGATCGTACGTAAACTTCTGAACAGCCAAATGCTGCACTTAAGAGGTTCATGTATTGAACTACTCAACGTTGGTTTAATATTCGTATGTAGGGCAATACAATGTCAATCACGGATTTACGAATGTTTGTTCCTTGCCCATCTTCGGTGTTCCGCTAGGCAGCCATCTAGGTCCACTTCTTTCATTCCAGGTACAAATGATCTTGAAAGAGTCACTACACACTTACATATGTATGTACATAAAATTTTTCAAATTTATTTCTTCACCACAAGATGACTCTAGTTTCATCCCAATAAGACCTCGGTAATGGTGCCTCAAAAACTGCTTAGCAATCAACATCGTCAGCTCAACAATGAGTAAAACTTAATTTCGTGTTCAGAAAAGTGTGATCAGAAAATCCACCACTTAAACGCACCCTTAACCATTTTAACCATCAGCGACACCACCTGCCGACAACACTGACAAAGAGGAAATAAAAAAATCAATACTTCTACCCTTCGTCAAGTGGCAAATGGGTTTTCGAACGTGTGAAACCTTTCAATACAAGTCTCCTCAGTGCAATTGTGAATTTCTCCGGTAGAAAGTTACTCCAAAATTCATCTTAGTGTCTCCCCTAACACTCCAAACCCAGCTCCCCATAAATTTCATCATCATTCATTAAAACTAATTCGCGTACTATCAATATTTTCACAACCAAAATTTTTACCGGTCGCCAAAAAGCAAAGCAAAAAAAAAAAAAAAACTTCACTTCAGTGAGAACGTGTCACCCACATGAGCCAGCATTGAAGAAGAAAAATTTCAAATTTCGTCGAGTCTGCCCACAACTGCCGAATCCTTTTCATTTTAATTTTTTTTTTTTAACCGAAACTATCCCTCACACGCAAGGAATTGTCATTTAGCCGTTGAAACGAAAACCAGTCAGTCAGGGTTGTTTCTGCACCAACTGCACCAACCCTTAACAAAGTCAATCCATGCGGCGCCCCAACCAAAGGGGCCACCAAACAAAAAGTAATATAAAGTTAAGTTAATTCGAAAACTCAAGCCAGCATAAAAGCATATCTTGTCTAAACAACTCCATCTGTGTTCAACTACTGCAATTCGCCATATTTTTCAATGTGACAAATAGTAACTACAACATACACTGCATCCGTATCCGTGTCAATCAATATAGAGTAAAACCGTGTTCGTTCTAAAAATATAAAACGAAAAAGAAAAGTCCTTTCTCGAGTCGAATCGTACGAGTAGTGTAGTCGGAAACCCCGCGATATGTTGTTAATAGTTTGCTGAAAGGGAAAAAATCTCGCACAGATTTTTTTCCACTTTTTTTTGTTTTTTTTTTTTTTGAAAATTTCCAGTGCAATATCGGGTGTAGTAGTTGTAAAATTAAAAAGAAAGAAAAAAAAAAAAAGGACGAGCGAAAAAGCAACAAAAAAAGGAAGGAAAATGCTCTTCGACGAAAATCTCTACACCAGTTCGTCAGTACTATTATAGTGTCTCTCTGTCTTATGAGACAGAATGTGTTCATGTTAGGTAGGATATCCGCTTTGACAGAGAATCCTTTTTTTTTTCGCCTTCGCCACACACTTTGGGGGTCTTATTAAACCTTTTTTTTGTCTTTTTTTGTTACTCCTCCCAAATCAAAGTCTTTTTTTTTTATCCTATCCTGTGTGAAGGGGTTAACGGTTTACACCTTTCTGGGTTGACAGAGACACACAGACACACACATCACAAGGGGGTGGTTAAAATGCAACGACAGGGGTTGCTGCTAATGAGTTGTTGTTTCTCATTTCCGGGTGTATTAAATCATGGAGATCCGCTGCAAGCGGATTGTTGTATCTCTCGCATGTGAAGAACAACGACGACGTTGACGATTGTGAGTACCAAGTGTGATGAGGAACACACTCGCTTGCACCCCACCCACTATCAACAGAGGTGTTCTTTCAACAACTCCTGCTGGTGGTGCACTTTTGCAATGAAAAATCGTGGTTCAGTGTTAAAGTGAGTTCGTTCAGTGCGCTTGCCAGAGAGAGAGAGAGAGAGAGAGAAAATACAAAGGAGGGTGGTTGCACTTCACCCCCTGGGCTCGCAAGCAAAGAGGGTGCAAGTTAATCCATACACTCAGCACAGGGGTGGGTGTCAGAAAGAACAAAAAGAAGAAGAAAGAAACAAAAATTTGCATTTAATTATTTGTAAACAAGCGTGTAGAACCCTATACGAGAGTGCGTTCAGTTCCGTTGTTAATCCCCGCTGAACTCACCCCCCGTGAGCGCGGATCTAACGTTAATTAACTAAACAGAGATATGTATGTTATAGAGAGACACCTACGCAAACAACAGTGTTTAGTAGGCGCGCACTGGGCGGTATTCTCAACGAAAGGTGTGGGCCGTAGGGGGCGAGTTAGTTTCTGTAGCAGTAGTAGTGTGTGTACATATTTAAGGGTTAAAGTTCGACCTAGATTGTGAATGAAAATCAATTGTTTTATATAAGTTTTGTCTGTGTGTATGGGTTTGTGTGTAGATTTCTTATTTGTTGTAATCTACACTCATAAAAACATTCAACCGCTGTTTTCGCAGCCGGCATTCGACACAGGGTGTCCAATAAAGAACAGTGTCTTTGGACATTTTTGTTTTTTTAAATGAGAAAAAAATCCCAATAGAAGGGTGCGACGATAACGATGAAAACAACAACAAAAGATAGAAACAAAAGGGCCACTCTCCGGGGGGTATTGCTGCACATTGTGTGTGACTAGTGGGATTTCCCTTCTTTTCTTTTTTTGTTTTTTTTTTTTTTTTTTTGCCGGCAGTGCGCACATCCCTGGTGTAGCCAAATTCAATATATTTGCTACCACTCTATGCTGCAGTTATTGTAAGACAATGTTTATTGTTAGATAGGAATATATCTTTTTCATTGTTCTATAATCAAAGCGTCGTAGTCGTTGTCGTTGCTGTTGTACCCCATGCTATAGCTACGTCATCGAATTGTGCCAGCAATTGTAGTGTTTAATTAATAAAACAGCGGCAGCTATAGTCATCCCCTTATAGAGTATAACTGCCAAAGTGTGTGGTTGTTTTTCTTTTTATTTTTTTGATATTAGTCATTCGATCAATTGGTATAGTTTGTTGGGGCATCTCAAAGATGCATGACGCATCTTAAATAAAAAATAAATTGTTTTCTTATTTTTTACAGATTTGTAGAATAACTAATAAACGGTATGGTGAAAATGGAATCCACAGAAGAACAGGACAGGAAGTTAGTGTTGGAATTTTGTCACCTGCTGGAGAAATCCAAGCAGTTATTCAATGGACTTAGGTAAGTGCCTACAGTATATGAGTTCGATTAAGTTAGACTTAGTCATTGATGGTGTTTTCATTTGAATTCAGCAGCAGATTTAAATGAGATTTTGTTTAATTGTATTGCTTTAGGGATCTACCACAATATGGTCATCGACAGTGGCAAGCATATTTTGGACGAACGTTTGATGTTTATACGAAACTTTGGAAATTTCAACAACAACATCGAATGGTCCTAGACTCTAAGTATGGTTTGAAACGTTGGCAAATCGGTGAAATTGCTAGTAAAATCGGTCAGCTTTACTATCATTATTAGTAAGTATGAAGAATTATTTAAAATACCATTTCAAAAAAAAGTGTGTTGAAAATTTTATCAAAAAATTACAAATTCTATAAACCATCCGCTTATCCGAATCGTATATTAAGATTTTTTTTAAGATCAAATTTGAAAACGACTGCATAAAGTTGAAATCTTTTGCGTTTCTTTGATTAAAGACAAATTTTGTCTTGTCGCCAATTTTAAGTTTCAAAATTCCAGTTTTGTTTGCAAGTAAAAAGCATTTGAATGATAAAATTATTTTTTATGAAATGATTCACAGAAGTCATCTGTCCAATAGGCAAATGTTTGACTGAATGACACTTACGCATCCGCTACCACCTTAAAGTATTGTTTTCAGCAGTACCAACGTTCTTGACGTGTGACTCTATTTATAAACCACTCATTCCGATACTTTGGAGCGATCATAGTCACGATCATCCACTGACTATTTTAGAGAGTCTAAATCTCTACTGATCTCTACATAGTTTCTTCCGAAAAACCTGTGCTTTGCATTGAAATCTTATACGCTCTTCTGCAGGATGGGTAAACTGGACATGGTTTTGTGAAACTTTAAATTCAATCAATTGTTGGTGCCCCTTTATTTGGTATTTCTGGGTTGTTGAGTCCCATCTGACAGATGGGTTCTCATTTGTTATCTAGAATCGCCTACAGTTAGTCAGGATGATGTTTTTAAGATCGCTCGAAAGCAATCGGAAGCTAATGGCAATATTCTATGTACATTAAGTTTACTTTAGCGCTGTCAAATAAACGTCTTCACGAGAGGACTGCCATTTTATCAGAGGCGATTGTGAGAACCAATTCGTTTACTTGCCATTTGTCTTGTTATATTGTCTGAACCTGGGCGTATTTAAATGAAATCTATGGACAATTATTCTTTCAAATAATGATTCTATAAAGTGGATATTCACTCATCTTACAAAAAAACTGAGATTGATTTGCTTTGAAAGGGCAAATGTCAGATTTCCTTATGAAAGGTCGAATGGAATCGCTCGTTTCGAAAGTCAGCAAAAGTGAACAAAAACTTGACGAATCTGAGCCAGAAGCTAGTTCAGTGCAATGACATCCGAAACGAGTCCACTATTATGGTTGTGCCTTAATACTTACCAATTTCACTGTCATCATCTCTGAAAAATACTGAAAACCATGTCTTCTACCACAATTAGCTTTAGTTACAAGAGAGCTATGTTCGATTAGTTTTGATAAGAAAAGGAGTTTAAATTCTTATCTTCTTAGGTTTTCTACAAGCCTCTGTCATAGACCACAGTAACTAAACGAGCTGGCTTGGTTTTCACGTATTGTATTGCGACAGGGTAGAGAGTATTGTCAAAAGTTTGGCTACTGTTTCAAATTCTGGAAGTAGTCATCACCCTGAAAGCTGATGAAACCTACAAAACATTCCCTAAGGATTTCAGTTCAATCAGCTTATCCTATGCATCAGTGTGTAGAAATAATTGTGAGATTTTTCGAGTGACCTTCCTTTCTTTATTATTGGATAAAGAAAATTCTTAAGACCAGACTTATCCGTGCTCTTTTCGATGCTCAGAGGTTTCCTACAGGATGGGATAATAAGCTACATCTGGATTCAGATTTTATAATACTATTCCTAGTAATACGGACTTAAATGCCAAGTAAAAAGCCAGAATTTCTAGCAGAAGTGCTGAAAATTCGAAATTAGAGGCGATAGGTACTGCAACCTGGCTTGAAACCTGGAAGCTGCTTACCTCCGCTATTAGTGTATATTTTTAGATAGTCAAGGAGCAATAAATAGCTTGGATGAAACTTGATCATATAATCAGATCAGACTGAGTTAAAATTGAAACAAAATGAGAAAACGTATTTGGCGCCCTCATCGGGGCCTGTCATTTTTTTTTATAAATCGATGTTATTGTTGATTGTAAATTGTTAAATTAATGAAATACTTTATAACCATTTCCATCTATTCCCTCTCAGCCTAAGAACCAGCGAAACAAACTACCTGAATGAAGCGTATCAATTCTATGCAGCAATCCGTGGTCGAGCGTATTACTCCCGAGCGATCAAGGAGGATCGACCCGATTTGATGGTGAAAAAGTTACGCTACTATGCGCGTTTCATTGTCGTTTGTCTGCTGTTAAAAAAGATGAAACTGGTGCGCGAGCTGGTTACCGAACTGGAGAAACAAATACAGGAGTACACAACAACGTAAGTGTCCTACCCCAGCAGCCATTTAATCACAAATTCCAATTTTCAATTTTTCTTCAAACAACAAAAACAAAAAAACAACACATAGATACGAACCCGAAGATCATCTCGAATGGTCGCTAGTACTAGAAGAGATTAAAGGCTTCATTAAGGCTGAGGCAGCAGTAGCTGTTCTTCACGCGGATTCCAATCCCATCATCTTATCGCACAGGTGAGAATGTGAAGAGTTCGCATTTGGATTGGATAACTCGCCCGTGCTTTCTAATGATGAAAAAAAAAAATGAAAAAAGAAATGTTTTTTGCAAAAAAATGGTAGGAGCTATACGAAGTTATCCCTAAGTTCAGCTTTTTAGTTTAGGAAATTCAATATACGTTCCCCCTTGTAACACTCATCGCATATACATACATATGTATGTATGTAAGATCGCAACCACAGTGCTTGCATCCACATAACTCATGTCCATACTGCACCATGAATTCGCTCATTTTTGTCATTTTCGATCTTTCAAGATCGAAATCACACATACAACACATAGCATATATCATTCTTCTGTGAAAGCACGGGCCTTTGTTCCCAAAGCATAGAATAGCCCAACTTCACCAATTGATGATCAGTGGTTCCGGTTCTAGGTTGTCCCCGCTAACGACTCCGCCATGTGAACGTTCACCGCATATGACTCTGAGTCTTCAGGAGATCTTGATTGTGGGCTCAGCGTGCGAGCAGGCCAAGTTCTCCGAGCTAACGATGGACATGTTTCGGTAAGGCTTATGTTATTACTCAAATTCTAGGTGGGGGAGTAGTGATATACTTTTTATTTTTGTTGGTTTTTGTTTAGTATGCTACAAACACTCGAACGTGAACCAACGGAGTCATCAACGCATCCGTTAAGCGGACCGCATGGAATGCATGGGCACGACGCTAGTCCCGCAGCCAGTCGTATACCACCATATGGTGTTCCAGGCTCTAAGGGCTACTTAGAGAACGGCCGTCACTACCGAGACAATCCTCATAAGTATTTACTGTATAAGCCTTCGATTAGTCAACTTCTGGTGTTTTTAGCTAGCGGATTTAAAGAATTGCCTCCGGGAGGCGCTCTACTTTTATACATGTCAGCCGATGGCTGCTTCTCTACAACTAAACATCCGGAAGATTGTAAGTCACATTCACTTCCAATTCTATGCACATATACAATTTCTTCGTTTTAATAGATGGCTATGAGCTGGGAGGTCTAGCCACGAGCGTTAAACGTGACGGCGTCGAAAGTGGAATTGCGTGCCGAGGGAAATCCTACAAAGAGAATCATTGTCTGTATCCGGGTGATTTGTATCCTTTTACAAGGCGGCCATTGTTCATCATAATCGATTCGGATAACTCTTTCGTATTCCAACATATTCCACGATACTTTGGGCAGCCATTGGTTATATTAATGTCACCACAGGATGTACCACCAGCGTTTCAAAGTATATCACGAGAATATTTTATATTTACTTTTCGTCATCGATATTTATTTGGATCATTTGTTTTGTTTTTTTGTTTTTCCTATCTCACAGCAGATGTCCAACATCATGGATCCCTATTCACGTTGTTCCTGCATTCCCCTTTGACTGCACTGTGTTACATTTGTAATGTGGGCGATGTTCCAATCCATCATTGGGAGAGATGTCAGACTTATGTAGATCGATTTATAACAGAGGCATCACGACTGGTCACTCGATGTCGCATAGATGAAATAGAACAAGGAATAGGATACATGGGTATGTACATTATCTACTATTGGTGGATACAGGGTATTCCTTAAAAGTTTGAACGGTTTATAATCCTAAACTTGCTTACCTTAGCTCCAAACTTCAAAAGTTTGTAGTGCAATTCCTATATTTTTTAAACAAAAACTGAGCTAGATTGGATATTTTCGGAAACGTCATCTGCATTGAATAGCGTTTGGAACAATTTCGAAAACCCAAGTTGTCAAAGTCATATGTTCGCACTCATCATCAGAGTAGAACTGCATCGATTCAGTGTTCGATAACGCAGTTTGCTTTAATCCCGTGGATTAGACCAACCAACCAACCCCACAAGCAAAAAATTGACCCGACATAAGACATTTGCAGAAAATGACAGTTGCAAACCTGATAGCCGATTCACTTGTGTCATGCATTGACGGTCATTGCGAAAAACATATGACTTCGATGATGTTTCCGATAATGCTCATTAGCCTGTGGCATTGTAAAAGTATTTCGCAAAAAGCTTATGAATCTTCCCAGTCTTAGAATGGAATAAAGAGCCTGATTGACTGATGGATACATTGGTGAAAAAAACCTAAAAGACTGCGTTAGATCCGGGATGGCTTACTTTCACTAAGATTCCTGGGATCACTTTAGACAGTATCCGAAGTTTAAGCCTATTTTAGCGACATCTAAGCGCTTAGAAGGATTCAGATGCGGCTTTGTCCCAACCTCTCCGGTTGTAAGGCATACTGTACCACTAGTTTACCTAATATTTGGTCTTTCGGTAACTTTGGTTGGAAAACAATCGGGAAATGATTTTGAGGACATGATAGTAGCTGGTCCGATCCAGGCCGTGACTCTCTTCTACTTCTTAACACTTCGCCTAGTCTACTGCAAGAGTCATCCTATAGGATTCATCTTCCTCTGAAAGTTCTCAACCCAATCATGTCCTTATATTGTCGTTGAATCGAAGATTGTATTTTGTAATTTTTCTTTTTTTGCAGACTCATCGTATGTTCAATTCTTTGGTGACGATTTCCTGCGCACGTTAATATTGCGCTTCGTCTTCTGTGATGTTGTATTACGACTGCATCGTGGCTTTTGCGGTCGTCATATGAGACCTCGTTGTGAACCACCATTACCATCCACAGAGCTTCTCGAGCATTCATCGCTCTCGCATATAATATTTCAATTGGCGTTAGCGCTCGATGTCCGCGGTCATTTTTCAGAAGGTCCTGACGGTGATTGATGATCCTTAATTGGAACATTCAGATATGTTGGCAGATAGGCTTGCTAGATTGAAGTGCTGAGAGCTTATGGGGCAAAGTAGAATATGGCAGTTGGACGATCATAGTGAATTAAATATATACAATACATATATTCAGCAGCAATTACAATAAAAAAACGAAACCAACCGGAAACGGAAATACGATAAATAGAAAATATGCGAACGGAATAGCCGCTAGTTTTGGGGGGGAATGGGGGTGACATTAAGGTGGAAACAGAAACGGAAAAAAAACAAACGATAATACTGTGTACATCTAATTTCTATAGTATATAAATAATATTTTTTACTGTGTACTATGATGATGCTTTCATACTACACCCCCAATATATATATATATATAAATATATAAATAATATAAATATATATACTCATTTTATATTTTTGCGGAAAATTTTATACTTATATAAAATAAAAAAATAAACAAAATAAAATCGGCAAATAATAGAGCGCATAATATTAAAATATACGTAACTATGTAAATTAAACAAATTTTTAATATTCTTTATTCTTTATTTTGTTTCTGTTATTTTGTAACGATTTTTATTTATTGTTTTTCCGTTTATAGTCAGTAAATAGAAAAAAGACGCGTTTCGAACAAAATAAACAAATAACATATATTATCGCTTCTTTAATGCCATTATTTAAATAGTTTATTTAAAAAACAAGAAGAAAGTAACAAATAAATAAATCGAGAATAATATTGAGATAACAAATAATATATTATAAACAAATTTTAGCCTAAGCAGAATTGTTTCGAAAATATTATTATATATAGATCATTAATTTTATTTATGATAAACTAAATATCGTGGCAATAGTTCTCCATTAAAGAAAAAAAACGTAATAAAAAAAAGAAAACAAGTAATATCCATTATACATAAATTATTTAACAAACCAAAAAAAAAAACAAAAAACAAAAAACATCATAAAATGACGGAATAAAGCACACGTTCGAAAACAAATAGAGGAAAACGAAATGCATTTTGATATTTTCAAGTCAATTCAAGACTAGGCAGAGGAGGAGGCTCCTTTTTTTTGTGAATTTGTGGTGAATCGGATTTTTCATGTTTTGTAGACTTAGGGTTTCTAAGAAAAAAAAGCTAAGTGCTTTCCTGGCTTTCTCCCAGGATACACTATAACCTAAAATAGAAAGACTCATTTCACAAATCGCAGACGATGGCGCGTAGGCATTGTCCAGGCCCTAGGACCCACAAGGAGATACAGAATTTAAGGCAAAATAGAAAGAAATGTGAGCTGGATCTGTACTCGTACATAGACTCTTCTTTTGAAGACTAGTTGATACAAATAGTACGCGCAGTGGCCCGAGTGGTTAGTGCGTTGGAATACTGAGAAAAGGGTTCCAGGTTCAATCCCCATACAGCACCTAAAAATTTCTTTCTTGGCCCCACTTCTGGAGAGCGTCTGACAAACATCCTACAACTGTCCTGAGAAAGCTTCTCAAAATAACAAATTTTTCCTTTGGATCGGCAATAAATAGTAGGTCCCTTCCATTCGTGTGAAGAATATAACACGCGCACAACAGGATTTGCTGTGAAAAGCCTGGGTTTCACAGACCTGTCGTTCAAATATTTTTTTGTTTTTTTTATACAAATAGTTTGGAAGCTTACAAATATGTACAGATATTTGGTGCAGAGCTTAGCTTCTCACAGCCATTAGTGTTGTGCCTTTTTTTTTCTCCTAACACGATTGCAAATCTTACTATTTTAATGCCGTCGTCGAAGGGCAATTTGTTGTTTGAGAAACCTTTCTCATGATACATTATTCTCTCAAATGTTTGTCAGACACTCATGAAAGATGAGGCTGTGAAAGAATGCATTAAGCACTTGAACTATGTCACTCACTTTAGAAACTAGTAAAGGATATAACAGCTGGTGCAGGTTTTGATTAACAAGTTAGTACTTAAAGGTTCTACTTTTTTTGTGAATAACTTAATAAAAGCTTAAGATTAATAAGTTGGTTTTATTGGGAGGTAGTGGATCTGACATGTCCATCAGTCGATGAAACGTGAAGGACACCTGGCTGTGTGTAACTTTTTTGTAGGCATACTCGGCCAGGCTCGAAATATACATAAACCTGTTTTGAGTGTGGAAAATAAAGGTAAGGTACTAAGGACAACAGCGGATGCCGACAATGTAGCTACATTTTTATCGAAGCCATGGATTTGAAACTTACTGAAGAGTAAACTGAGTACAGATGTAACGCCGGACAACATTGCGTGGATGATGATTAACACGTAGGATGGCTGGAAATCAGAGCACGGCAATTGTTTTTTTTTTGAGAAAATCCATGCAGAAGAGATACGATTCGTTGCTTAGTTTGGTTCGGAGACGAATCTTTTTAGTTAGGATCTTTGTAGAGGGATTTGTCTAAGATTTTTATTCTCAAGGCCGAAAGGACATTTTCACAGAAAATGACTCTGCAGCTTAAGTTGATTGCCTTGTGTTTTTGCCAGTTTTATAATTTTTTCTATCCCTTGCCCTCCCTCTTTCAGGATTTTATTGAACTAAGGACCGGAGTTTTACTTAATTTACTGAATTTGTAATAAGTTGTACGAATAAGGGAACTGCTATGGGAACAGACAACAGCTATGCAGTGACTACTTAAGACGATTGTCAGATTCTACCACTGTACTGACAGTTTACCAAATTTCTAAGAAAATTGACAAAAACCTCGAGTACGCAAAAGGAAGTCTGTCAAATTGCTGTACCTACGTGTTCACATTTGGCATTGAAAAAGTGGGTAAACTTCGTTACTAGTTTGCGTGTTCGTTTAGTTTTTCGTATTTTACCTCTCTCTGAGAGAATTTTTCCAATGATAATCTGCGCAATTTGGTCCATTTAAGTACACGAACAGACCTATTGTCAGTTCACATGGTTGTCAGATATGTCCGAAACTCCTGTTCTGATAATAGATCTGTTCGGGTACTTTTTACACCAAAATTCATAGATTGCGAAATATCAAATAGTGGGGGTAAGACTCTCTCAGAGAGTGGTAAAATCACGAAAAAGTAAACGAACGCGAAAGTCACGAAATTCGCCAACATTTTAGACGTCAAACGCAAATGTCTGCAAATACACAAACAAAAAAACGTACAGGTAGCTGACAGATTTGACAGATTTCCTAAATCAGTGCAAAGAAATTTCCTGCATTAAAATTCGTTGCATGGGGAAATATTTTACTCTCTCGTGAGCGCTCTCTGCTATGAAAAACTACGAAACTTTTGCGTACTTTAACAGGATTTCGTTGTTGTTTTAGGAAATACCCGAACAGACCTAATGTTTTTTCTTTCAACGTTGTCAGGTCAAATATCCATCGAATAGGCCGGAAAGTATTGTAACAAGCAGATTCTCACGACTTTCTCTTCATTTTCCAGGATTGCGAAAAGAATCTTGTCGAAATGCGACACGTCCATGTACAAGTACCTAGCCAAATTATTAGACCTAAGCAAGATAATTCAACATTTTGCCTTTAGACATATATTTCTTTGAATTACTATCAAAATTGTTATTTTAAAGAGAAGAAACTAATTCAACGCATAAAGCAAATTATTTTTAAAAAAAATTTAAGCAAATGCATTGGAGTACCGAATACGATTTTTTTTAGTATTGTGTACGTGCAGCTCTAGCTGCGATAAGTGACTAACACTTCAATTGAATGCCTCTCTCATGATAGAATGGTGTCCTAGAGGTGCATATTATGAATCCACTCAAATTATGACATAATAGTCGTACTAATAGTACGCTTTAGGAGCTCCCAAACGTTCTCTATAGGATTCATGTTGGGAGAACGAATCATCATCCAAAACCTCGATTGTTATACCTTCATGCTTTATCACAAGGTGCTCTGTCATGCATATAAATTGGTTTTCCTCCTTCCGGAAACTTATTTGTTTGAATTCCCTCTTTGGTTCTAATAACATGACCAGGTACTGTATTACTGTATCATTACACAAAATAAAACAAACCATCGTCTTTATGGTTGAATAACATTTATTTACTTTTCTTTTATTACCTTATTTATTTATAATAATAATCATAATAGTAATGAGTTTTCTTTTTATTATGTGTTTGCATAGGATATATTCAATATATTTGTTTCTTTTTTTTTCTCAATAATGTACTCAAACAATTAGATTATATTCGGCTACGAAATTATATGCGATTTTTGTTAATGTTAATTTTTGTTTGTTATTAAATCAAAAATAGAATCACAAAAATAATAAAATCACTTTCATTCTTAGCTAAAGTTAAAAAGAAAACAAATTTTACAACAAACTCACAGACTAAATGTTTGACAGTAATAATAATTAATATATAATAATTGCAATTATAAATTGAGTATAATTATAATAAATTGATTTCATTAATAAAATACTCAACTAACCTATCCTACTACATCATTCTTGTATATTTCTATTCATTTATATAAGTATATATATTATGTGGTTGAGATTATGTACTCTTAGTCTATGCTGTTACTATTTGTTAAAGATAGTTTTATTTGTTTTTTTTTTTTTTTTTATTTCATATGTAAGTATGTATGTATAATTGAAATTGAATTAGTTTACTATTATTTCACAGAGTGAGACTAGGTTTTCTTAATTATTTGCTTTCTTTTATCAGTTTTATGGTCTACTATAGGATATCTAATTACTTTACTTTACTTTTGATGATTTTGTTTGTTTTTTTTTTGAGATATTAAAACGAGGTTCTATTGAGGAAGGAAGGGAATTTGATTCTTAAAGTGTGTGTATCAGTCATTCCAAAAATAATCTTTTTTTGTTTCTTTTTCTTATTCAGGTAACTTTTTATTTTCTTTAAAAATTAGGTTTCGTTTTGTTCTCTAAATGGCTTTTTGTTTTTCTAAAATTAATAAATTAAATAATAATCAGACATTTGACTTGTGTTTTGTAGCCTTAGTAGTGGAGTAGAGTTTCAAACGAGTGGCTCTAGATCTATCATCGTTTAGAAGCAAAGGGCATCATGAACATGTTTATAACTACTCGCTTCAGGGCAGAACATCGGAGCATCGTTTCGTTCTGGTTAGCTGATATAAAGCACATCAGACTCACCTGCTTGTGAGGGTTGAGAAAGATGGATGGACACTCGTCAATGAAACATAACGATACAAAGTTCAGATTGCACAGTCGCCTGGAATTGGTCGACTTATTGTACACAATCGATGTTATAACGCACGTAGCCGTGCTTCCTTAGTTTTAAGGGAAGAGTACGTAGGCGGAGAGTAATTCAATTTACACATTGTTCCCTTGTAAGGGGTCCGTTGACTTTAGCATTGGCTGCAGCCGTCTTACTTGAAGGAGTAGTGAATGTAACTCTGCCTTATCCTGGATATCAGCTACCCTTATATAGTAGAATGCGACCACGCATCTTATTTCGTACACAATTCTCAAGAGATTTTCAGTTCACGACAGAGTTTGCTAAGGAATACACTTCTGGCCTTTACATCCGAGAGTCATTGTGGTGGATGTCCGGGTTTGGTTTAATTTGTAATAAAAATTCTTTGATTGAATATGGCAGGATTCGTTTGGGCAGCATAATTTGGCAGACAAAAATATTTGTAGGCAGTGCAGAGAATATTCTCTCAAAATACATACAAAGTAAGGCAAATGTGTAAAGGAATAAATATAACTAGCAAGGCAGAGTGGAAAAGAAGCAATAGGTTGGAAAATAGGTCATTTAAGGGTAGTAATCCCAGAGAAACTCTGTTGTGTGGTCTGACAATTTCTCTTTTTTCCCAGTTCGCTCACATTCTGATAGTTGGCGAGCTACAATTCAGATTCTGATCATTAACTCAAGCGGATTTTGAAGACTGCGGTCAAATACTATTTGAAAAAGATCGCACAATAAAGAATCAGTGCACAACTGATTAGCTGGACAAGAAGGACCTTGAGAGTATTGTCTTAACTGATGGCGGCACCCAACTGGATATTACCAGCCGTATAGTCGAAGCAAAATCTCCATTTGGAATACTATTCACCATTTTTCGAAGTAATGCAATTAGCTTAACGTTAAAACTCTGCTGCTATATGGATGCGTTACTTGGAGAGTGACCGCTACTACTATCACGAAAAGGCTGCAAACGATCGTTCATATATGCCTACGCAATGTCTTAAGGATTTTCTGGCCAAATTGTCTCTTGAATGAACAACTTTATCACAGAACGGGCCATCAATCCATAGGGACAAACATACGACGAAAGTGGCAGTGGATCAGGTCCATAGCTAACGATGGCACGATACGCAGTGGTCCTCAGAGCGTTCATGGCGCAGAACAACCGAGAATGAAGCATGGCAACTGAGAAAGATTTGGAGAGAGCTGAGGCAAATTGCCAGAAACCGCATACGATGGCGCGTGGACTCACAAATTTTTAATTTTTTATGCAGAGACAGACCCTTGTTTGGCGGAAGGCATTTTACTGAAGGGCTTGTGGACTTCAAGTGTAATATGTAGGTGAGTTCTTCTGTTTTCTAATTGGATCCTCAAGCTCTACGCGAGATTGTTGGACAAAGCTTGACACTGAAAATATTCAAAGACGCAGAACGTCGATTTTATGGAACAACAAATGCCGATAACTGCAGTCTACAAATTGATTGTATTAATGCATCACAGCATACCAAACCCATAAAGCAAACAAAGACAAGATTCTAAAAAAAAGATCTTATCACCGTTTACGACGGGCGAACCGATAAAATAATTTTTATTGCAATATTAACCACATCGCACTCGCAAACGTAAAGAATTGTGCTTTTGAACCTGCACTCCTTTGAATGTAGATCTCGTCACTACAATCGACACTAAACACATTTGGTCAAATGCCAACAGTTTTCCTTATAAAAAAAGAACCAAAAGTTGAATCAAATACTTGTTTACACGATAAAGCTCAACTGCTATTGCACAAACCAAATAAAAGGCAATAAAATAACCTACGTCTGGCGACAAATCAATCGCCGGCCCTCCTCCTTCTGATCTTAACCCAAACCAAATCACTAAAAACTAAAACAAGTCTTTTCAGCTCTATATTCCCTTCAGTGTGCAGCTTAATAGATTAAAAAAAAACATCAATACGTGAGAATTAGGTATTCCAATTAAAAATTTCGCACATTCTCCGATAAAATACACAACCAATTTGTTTATGAAATGATCTCACCGCTAAGCTATGTTCTCCCCTCTGCGCCCTGCTTAAGCAATACGTAACAACGAAAAAAATAAAAGAATTTGGAAATCGGATGAATGCTTTCATCAGCTCCTCCAACAACAACACTAGCAGCACGAAATATATATTATTTTGTTTTGCGATTTTGCATTTCGACGTCTGTGACAAAGAAGCGAACCTATTTCCTCACCTGTAAGTGATCCTCATCATCACTGGGCTCCTCTTTCAGGGGCAGTGAGTCGATTTGCTTAGCCGAGGTGACCTTTTTATTCCTCTGCCAGGTGAATACACGAGCCATGTGAAGGAATTTCTTACGCGACACCTTACCCATATGTTTGAGGCATTCCTTGAATGCTGCATCGTCCTCGCCGCGCGCCTTGTCTTGCTGTTCCTTTTCCAACGCTGTCATGAACTCCTGATTCCAGCGCAACTCGTTCATGAACTCTTCATTCTGTAGCATCATGGCGAATTGTTCGTCAGGTAGATCGAAATCACCAGCTGGGCGGTCGGCTGATTGGATTCGCAGAAAGCCTGGTGGTAAGGGTCCCAGCAGAGGTGGATTCCATCTTCGCTGACCATTACGTTTCGATGGGGTGCTAGTGCCATGAGTTGTGGGCGGTTGTTGTCGTTGTAGACTGGTGAGTTTTTGCTTGGGTGAAGCGCCCGTATTGGCCATCATCGTCTGCGGTGGAGGTGGGAGATTCAGGAGCGGCGGTTCACCATCAGATGTGTCGATGAGTTGAACACTGTCCACGACCGCCTTTGGGGGACTGCGTATTGGAGTACCCGTGCTTGAGGTCTTCTCTAGTTCGTTACGGAGTTTCTCATTCTAAAATTGGAGTTTGATATCACACAAATTTTTCCATTTCTTTCGCATATTTACCACTCCTACCTGGTTATCCGTGCTCATGGCCAGTAGTTGATCGATTGTCGCATCTACAGCACCCTGATTTGCACGGAGCACCGCTTCGATAACATCGCGATCCATATCGGGGAACATTGTCTTAAAGTCAGACATCGCCTGGGCGAACTCCAGCTGCATCGTAGAAGCCATCGCCAGTAGAGGTGTCTCTTTGGTTTGCTAACTTACTTAGAATATGTGAGAATTGAACGTCGTCGTCGTCGTTTAGAATCGAGGTTTTTCTCGTTCGACTTGCGAGGCGTATATGGAGAGATTCTTATGGTTTTGTTTGCTTTGAGATTGCACGACTCAGACAATTAACATCGCCAGCGACAGATTAACGTTGAAGGCATTTTGTTTGTTTTATTTTCGGGCTGTTGCTGATTATCATGGAAATGTAAATATTTTACTTTTTATTGTTTTTCTTTCTTGTATGTGGCTGCTGCTGTCGTAGTCGACTTCTTATCGGAAATTTTATTTACAGGCGATTCTCTCTTTTAACAGAGAGCGCGACGGAGAGGAGAGAATAAAAGACGTTGTGCGTTTTCAGGGAGTGCGAGTGGAATAGAGGTATAGTGCGTGCCGGTTGTGCGAGAGAGTGAAATGGAAGAGCTCAGAATGACAACTGGGCGAAATGTCAGTGTCAGATTTTGTTGCTGGGACATAGAATGACATTGCAGAACTGCGATGTTATGTACTGGAATTTCAGTTTAGTGAGTGGTTGGATAGAGTTTTGAAAAGCCGCACAGAGATGGCGCTGTAACGGAAAGGATATGCGTTAATAGACGGAGATCCGCCTTTTTCTAACGATTTCAGCTTTAAATACCAGACCTTGAGGGCAAAGAATCAGTTGAAAAATTTGCTAAGCATTCGACAGCAGAATCCTTTAAAATTTCATAGAATTGCAATAATTAAAAGTCGAATACAATAAATTTTAACCGTTTGAAAGACACTTACCAGCTCTCTGGTCCGTTCTGGTGGCATTTCAGTTTTTAATACAGAATGGTCTTGGCATCGAAGGTCTGCAATCGCATTGCCTGTGTATCCTGTGGACCTGTGTCCTGGGACCCAACTAAGATAAACTATGTTTTGCTACATACATAAGTGGCTGGTCAATGGCTTACCTTGAACGATGAAGGCTACAAATGTGGCACCGGATAACACAAATGGGAGTAGTATTGAGACAAGTGAAGATTTTTACAAACTCGAAAATGTGAAGAACTTACTAGCTACGCAGGGCACTTAGAGCATTGATTGATTGGAATACCACCGAACTAGGTACGCACATCCTTAAAGTACCTATTCTCAGCTCAATTCTAACAGGATTTTCTGTTTCTGTACATCGTAAGCACAAACGAGCCGAAATGGCTCCTCGGTATGAGTATTGGAATCAGAAAAATTTTCAGTCCAAAAATGTGTGAGTAAATAGGCCACCTATAGCCCACTGAACCAGCTACGCATATCCTGAAAGTACCTCCTCTCTCCCCAATTCTAGCAGGATTTTCTGTTTCTGTGCATCGTAAGCACAAAGGACCCGAAATGGCTCCTCCGTATGGGTATTGGAAGCAGAAAATTTTTCAGTCCAAAAATGTGTGAATAAATGGGCCACCTATAGCCCACTGGACCAGCTACGCACATCCTGAAAGTACTTCCCCTCACCCCAATTCTAGCAGGATTTTCTGTTTCTGTGCATCGTAAGCACAAAGGCGCCGTAATGGATCCTCCGTATGGGTATTGGAAGCAGACAATTTTTCAGTCCAAAAATGTGTGAGTAAATGGGCCACCTATAGCCCACTGAACCAGCTACGCATATCCTGAAAGTACCTCCTCTCACCCCAATTCTAGCAGGATTTTCTGTTTCTGTGGATCGTAAGCACAAACGAGCCGAAATGGCTGTGCAGGGATTTTACCTATTAAGCTCCGTGCCATAGAATACATCAGAAGAAACCTTCGAGGATCAAGCATAAACTTTTTATGACGTTTACAAGATGCTCTCTATGATTTAAGTCTAGACTGGTTTGGACTTGACTTCAAACTCTCCTACAGCTGGCTGTATAAACATATGAATGTCCTTCCATTTCTCGTACGTTAAGGGGCGACAAGAAAATATTTGTCGTGGCAGGGGTCGATGAGACCCAAGGCCTAGCTTCTCACAACCGTTCGCGTTATGCGTCTTGTATTCTTTACATGAACGGAAGGGGCCTTCTGTTTAAAGCCGTATCCGGAGGCCAGTTTGTTATTTTAGAGAACTTTTCTCCTCGTATGTGGGACATATTCCAGACCCAGGCAACTGTTTAAAATTGTCTCGAGCACCGGCAGGATTGTATCCGACGATGGCTCTAACTCGGTACGTTTAAAGCTATGACTTGTCCAAAGGAGTTTTCTACGTTTAATAATATTTGGATTACTAACCAGTTGAGAGCTACCTAGAAAATGAGAAGAAGTATGAGCAGTGAGTGTCTCCTAGAAAAAAAGATTTTCGGCTGAACTTTCGGCCATCCTTCATTCCATCTCCTGCCCACCTAGGAACAAAAATATCCCAACAAGTCAACAAACCCAACTGCATCCTAACGATACCGCCTTCGTGGTTCGCTCAACTTGATAAAAATTCCAGCTGCAGCCCCGAAGCACCACTTAGGCACATTACCAATCTTCTCGATTGACCTTACCTTCACTTTCGTTCAATTTGTCAAAACACACCCCTCTCGATACGATTATGAATATTGAATATGATTTACCGCATTCTATTCTCGGAGCAGCCATGATTTCCATTAAACCGCCAACAAATAACAACATAATAATAAATAATTCAACCTCTTTTGTTTTTATGTAAACATCGCCTCGAGAGTATACGTGGCGAATCTAGCATCAAAAATATTTTCTCAATTTTTTATTTTTATCTTATCTGCACTGATGAAGGTTATATAATGACACACAGTAAGTTTACAATTTAAATTTTTTAAGATTTTTGGTTTCTTTTTGCTTTTTTCAAACATAAAATTCAACTACATATCTACATAATAAATATATATAAAATAAAAAAATAAAAAAAAAAATAAATAAAAACACTTTACAGGCATGAATACTTTTTTTTCTCGAATCGGCTGAATCGAAATTTGTTTTTCTTTTTTGTTTTTAATTTATCAACTAACTAGGATAAGTTAAGTAATAAAATAAAATTAAGAAAAAAAGATATAAGAAATACTTTAGGTTTGTCCTTCATTTTTTTTCTTTTGGTTCACTAATTTTTGGTTTCGAAATTATTTCAAATTGACTCTTTATTGTGACTCCAAGAGACAATGTACTCTTTCAAGCGCAAATGGGACAGTTGCTTAGGTCTATGGAATGTTTCAAATGTTTCAAATGTTTCAAATGTTTCAAAACTCGAAAATAGTTGTATGATGCTTTGTTTTTTTTGGTTTTTGAGGGAATAATTTAGATATTTGTGATCGAATGTGGATTAGTTTTAGGTTAATTAGTTGGCACAGAAGGATTATTTAATATCGCACATATCTGGCGTTCCTTTTGCGTCCCATATTGCAGATTTTGAAATGGCATGGTGACATATCTGAAAAGAGAGAAAAGGAAATGATTATTAATTACTGTGCAAAATTCTGGTCATTTTTTGGTTCCTAAAGTTTTAGTTGGGAGAAAGTATTCAAAGTAAAAACGTTTTGCTTGCAACAAGACGACCTTCTTTAGCCTCGATTTTGTTATAAAATGTGGCTCACTCTATGGGAAGATACTATAACTTTTGGAAATGACGGCTACTGTCACTTTTCTTTTGACATTTGTGAAGTAAACAGATGCAGAATACGAGTTGACAAGCCATGGAATTCTATATTCTTCAAGAGTGCGGAATACTCGCGACTGTGTTTTTACGGATTAAATTGTCACTGATTTTGGGGCAATGCGACCTCCCAGTAGTCTTACCTCAACTTGTCAAACACTAAGGCAATAAGCCACTCGCCTCGAAGAGGCTGAAGAATATCTACAGCTGTGACTGAAGATACATTTTAGTGAAGGATTTGAAGAAGTTCCCCTACAAAGGGCAAACGGTGCATCAGGTACTGCCTGCAGGCCACCAATCGCTTCTGAACTACGTTTACACTTTCCTGAGTCAATTCTGCATATCCTAACAGGGTTCTTAAGGGCGCATTGTATACCGATGAAAGCTAGGCATATCTCCAGAAGGTCTCTGCAGTGTCTGCGATGAGTTCAGTGAAATACCGAAAGACATTCTGGGATCTTGTGAGGCACTGACCCTCGAGATGATTCCGAAAGGAATTCACTGCGAAGGGAACACTAACGAGGCCACGAACCTCTCCAAGCTAGCAAGTCGCAGGGGAACATACTTGACATTTAAATATTAACAAAACGATTGTTTGTAAACAGAAAACCAAAAACACAATAACTCATGAAATGAAAACTCATGCAACTGAAAACAAAATCCAAAAAATACTTACATAACCTCCTTCCAGCTGCTTTTATATAATTTTGCAATCAAACACATATTCCAATCCATTTACGAACGAAACCAAAGAAAAATAAAAAAGAAAACAGAAAACGACATTTAGAAACCAAAACAACGGATAAATAAACATTTATCATGCAATTTCAACTCATCCTTGTACTTACAATGGACATTCTTCTTCTTGGCATGATCCTTCAATAAGTTCTTAACTGGAGGATTTTTCTTCAACGGCAATGGCGTAGGTATAACTTCCGGAATGGCTGGCTTATCATATTTCTCGTCAACATTTGAACCGATTTCATCGTCAAAATCATTCGGTGGCAGTAATTCTCTCAACCACGGCCAATTCGACAAGAACGTTGGATTGTTTTCAGGATATTTTTTCTACAACAATAACAACAATACTTCCTTTACCACATCCACACTGATGGGAGAATGTATAAATTTACTTACCATATCGCTGTACATTACATCGTCCATTGTTTCTGTTTCATCCATGATGTACTGTGGTATATCCAATCCAGGATAATAGGGTCCGTATGCTGGTCTAGCTGTTATTCCGCGACTCAGCATTAACGTCAGGAATATGCCAATGGCTAAATGATTTACTGGAATTGTCATTTTTGTTTTCCTTTTCCAATTCTGTCGCCTCTTCTGTAAAAAGAAAAAAGGAGGAGGAAGAGGTGTCAAAACACATGTATAAGCAAATTGTGAAAATGTTTTGATGGAACTTTCAAATGTAATTGACATTTGCCCATTGTGGACAATAGTTCAAGTTTTATATCAGATTGGAAATTTCTTTTCATTCCCAAAGCACAATGGATGCGGTGGAACGGTTGGACATTTACAGCCTCCCCACAATGAAAACGGTTCTCTTGGAAATGTCACATGGCCTAAGGCGTCTTTATTTTCTGTTATTTAATTAAGTGTTGATTTTAGATTAATTCCCTTCCACGACTTATTGCTATCACAACTTGCTCGAAGAGTACTTATGTGCCGAACGGCCTGACACTAACAGTATGTGCGACATATTAGTTTTGTATTCAATTTGAATAGAAAATTTAATCTGTCATGTGATGGTGACAGTTCGAGCTGTTGTCAAAATGATGAAATATTTCTTATCTTTAAGTGTTAACAAAAGTTTTTAGTAGAGAATGAACGCAAAAAATCGTCTCGATTGGACTGTAGGTACAAAAGATTCTAGAAGTTATCTGCTCTGCTCTGCGGTGATATGAACCATGACTGCTGACGTAATAGCAGCAAACTATTTGTAAGATGCATAAAGCCAATTGACGCAAGCAGAGCGTTTTTTTGTATACTTTTACTTTTGACATTTGAAGTTTTAAAAATACCCAAGAGAAACCGTATCAAACATGCGCCAAAGTGCACTAGGATGATCGGAAATAGTTCTCTAATCGACTGAACGGATGAAGTAGTCAAGGTAGGGTCTCCTCACAGGCTAGGATACCGCTTAGACCTTTGATCGGGGAAATGGGTAATGAATTCAATACGTGTTGTCATGAAACTCAGTCGCAGAGATATTTGAACATTGTGAAGGAAGTTCAGGGACGAAGAAGAAACAAAATCCAATCGGCACTAACAACCGTCCAACATTAACCACCAAAAGCTGGTTCCTTCCGAAAGCGGGCGATATGGGATACATTGAGCTGAAATTTACACATATTTGGCTCAGAAAAGGTCAGAGTCACAAAAATATTAGATTCTTGTTGAGAGGACAGGGCACCAATTCAATAGACTGTAACTCGATCTCAACTCTCTGAACATTCAGACGGAGCTGGTTTACTCTAATAGGAAGCAGATCCCAGTAGTATCCATTTTATTGGAATTTTTTTTGATTTTTGAAGAAAATACTGAAGCATGATGAGCTTCAGCGATGAGAAGCTTAGAGTATTAGCACATAAGATCTGCCACCTTATCCGAGAAAAGGCAGTACAATAGTCAAGCAAATGATCCGATTAGGATAGCATAGATCTCCTTTCAAAAAACAGAGGCATGCTTGCCTTTAGACCCTTTAGTTCTATTAGGTCTTCGTCAAGCGCTTCAAAACTTGGAAAAAATCTTTTAAAAATCATAGAGGCTGACGATGTGTGTTCAATTTGGGTTCTTGTTTGCAAGCAGTCTGCAGGAACTAATTTGCTGCAGTACTCAAAACAGATCTGCAGATGTCCTGGCTAGTGTTGCAAGTGAGCTGACAATGACAAGTTAATTTGGAGCGTTAAATTGTCAGTTCACACGTTTGTTAGATTTTGTCCCAAATCCTGAGAATTTATTGTTAGATGTCTGGTCACTTTCCAGGAGTTTGTTTGGAAAAGACAAAGATTGCTCCAGTTCACGTAATCGAAAAACAAGGTGAGCTTGTAAATACTTTAAATTTATTGCAAGTTTTGTAAATTGTAAATATTTTCCCAAGTTTTCACGTCAATACATCAGCACATGCTAAAGTCCATGCGGTAGGCTTACAAGGCACACGTTATCGTTGCCTTCGACTTACTATCAACAAATGCATTGAATGCAAATCGATGATTTCACACATTTTTTTGTAAATAAAATATTTATTTCACTTCCCAGACACATTAGCATTCAGGGCTTTTTTTTTTGTTCCTATCGATATGATTAGAGAGATCTTTCCACTGTCGGCACAATCTGTTTTGCAATTCACACTTTGCTTATGGAATATCACGCAACTATTGCACATTCCGCGAAGTCATATTTAAGACGATGAACCATTTATATAAAACAATTTCGAACAGCAAAATTGGGTTTTTTCTTATCATAACCGGTTCTAAGCATTCATTTTTTTTGAAGCCATTGAGTCCCATTTGAATTGGAACATTTTTTGCGACGCAATTTATGTTATCTCGGGTAAGTTCCCGGCCGTAAGACTGTTTCAAAAAAAAAATGTTCAAGTGTTCAAAAATGTTTGACACATGAATTTCGAAAAGATTTAACTACATACAAATGTATCTAGTTGTACAATTTCAAACAAAGGCTTCCCATGAGTTATGGATGTCACGTTGCGAAATGTTATGCAGAAGGATTTCCACACTCCTTCCCAGAAATCGCCACAAAAAAGGTGAAAAACTTTCGACTTTCGAAAGTTCTACCCTACCTTGCAAGGCTTCATCTCACACTATTCGCAGAAGTCCACGCAATTGTGTGGACCACGTTACATGATTGCAAAGAAAAAAAAAAGGGTCAAAGTGTTTTCCTTTTGACAGAAATCATAATTATTAAACAGCAAAGTATTTTAATATTCATTATGCTGACTGAGGCGAAAATGTAAAACAAATCACGTTTCATTGAACATCGCATGGCCCAGGAGGCGAATTCAAAGTCAAATGTGACCAATTAATCATTCAAACAGGATTCATGCAAAATAATCACCGCAACCAACTTCGTACTCCTTGAGAGTTATAGATAGAAACGGTCTATCTCCGATTATTTTTTTTTTAAAAATCAATTATTTCTTTTTTTTATTACCAATCTCTCGCATAACGATAACTTATTGAACTTCTTTGCAGGTTTTATTTTTATGATTGATAAGTTTGACGCGAGACCAAAAAAATAGGAAAAAATAGATCCGTGGGTTGCATCAGATCAGAAATGATGTGTCTCTCTCTCTGCTGGGGAGCTAAGGGGTTTGGGGGGCCGGTTCTTAATCTCTTACGAGGGGGCATGGCCAAGTTTTTGTTTTATGTGTAGTAAGCTTAATAATAATAGATAGGAGCGATTGTAATTTGTTCAAATGACGTATTTAACCTTCACAATGATTTCTTTGTGTGATTTTCATTCGATAGTGCCGCTGGTGATGAGGTGATTCTACGTGGTGGTCCTAAATTTAGGACGTTTTTTGCACAAAAAAAAGAAGAGATGTTTGTAAATATTTTGGTTAATGGATTTGTTTTCATTCTTTATTTGAGTTTCATAGATATCAGACCGGAAGCGGATTGCCATAAGCCACTTCAAGGTTTCTGATTTTGGCTTGAGATGATGGTGACTTTTGAAATGCAATGCGTAGATGATGGGTCTGTAAACTATCTCCCAGTTAAATTGGAATTTCCTCAAATTGCTGTGATAATGATTTTCCGTCTTTTAAATGTACATATGTACATACCTAATTTTGTATTGTTTCAAGATTAAAACCTCATTCATATCTGTTACTAAGATTTTTCATACTTATTCCTACCTTGAAGGCTTTAAATGAAGTCAAGAAGTTGGAGAGAAAAAAAGAGAATCATTTTTGGATTTAACCATTTCTAGAAAATAGACATTTTCATGATTTAGAAGTTATTTTGAAATTTTCCAATCGCACCCTCCAATTTGTCTGTGAGCTGTCAGCATCAAAACGTCAGTCAAGGCGTTGTATGTTTATTACGATGAAGCTCTTGAACAAGCAGCGTTTGGAAATTATCAAAAAGTACAACCAAAATTCTGAGTCGGTGGTCGAATCTTTAGGAGACAGACAGACAGACTGTGCATACAACATTGAATAAATTCGAATCAGCATATCCACTTTTGAATATTCCTGATACAGTGGCCCAACTTATCGATACCGAAAATATCGCAGCAGTAAGTGCTTCAGGTCAAAATGACCCAAATCAGTCGATTCCACACCGTTCACAGCAATTGGGAGACTCTCGGTGAATTTCGCGAAAAGAAAGCCTACGCCCTTACAAAGAACAGAATCCTCTCAACAATTTAAAAACACCGAAACTTTTCCGATTGGACTCTGCAAAAGTTAGCAGAATATTCTGAAATTTATTTAAAAACCATTTTCAGCAATTTTCGGTTTCGGTTTAGTGGTTTTGTTTGTTTTATTTATATTTTCAATAATCAAGCTATGCCTTATTGGACAGAAGTAAATACACATGTGATTCAAGAGTCTCCATTACATCCATAATACTGATAGTGTAATGTGGCCTTCATGCCGGAGGTGTTATTGTGCATTGTTTCGTCGATGAAAATGGTTGCCATCGTTCCACATTAGAAGACTATTTTTGACCGAAATTCCATGAACTTGACATAAGTGATATGTGGTTCTAACAAGATGGTGCCACATGTCACACAACTGGTTAAACAATTGATCCATTGAAGGGTAAGTTCAGTAATCACGTAATCTGAAGAAATAGTTCAGTTGAATGGACAGCTCGCTCATCCGATTTAATGTCGTTTGGCTTCTTTTATGAGATTATACCGATATGTGTGGAAGATATGAAAAATTGACTACAAAGGATCGATCGGTGCAAACGTGTTTCACATGATCATATGAACAAGATCGAATTCCATATTTAAATTTTAAGTATATCTCCATCATTATGTATTTTATTTAAATACAAAATTGTTATTTCCGTAATGGAAACCACTTTAAAATTCGAATTGACAAGCGCTGTCAAATTTATATTAGGGTCTATGTCCAGAGACATGGCAAACATAAGACTAGACATGGATGTCAGTTCGTCCAGAAACTTGAGGTCCCTAATGGGAATTTGAATTGCATAACAATATTTCGTGGAAGGAATGTTTTTTTTTTTCAGTGAAGACCAGGAGTTAGGATGACTCTAAAATTGGTCATTACTGCATAAAGAATTACATGTCCTGAAATCGTTTTTGGTTGAATCGAAAAATAAATGAGGAAAAGTACTATTTTGTTCGAAGAAACTAAGTACCTACATTAGTAAGATCTTGTACCTCGTTGAGGAGGAGTACTTGCTACTGGTATGTACTTACAAAAGTGTATAGCCTTATGCTCGAGCTAAGCCGAACCGAAGGAGAACCGAAACAAAATAAGAAGTTGATTGTTCCCAGTACGTATACCAAATTTTTTAAACAAACTTTTTGGTCGCAGCTCTTTACCTACCACAAGATGCTGCCCAAAGTAAGCAGGGATTTATTGAAATAGGTTTTTCTGGGCCGTACTTTGGGAATTATATGCGTCGGAAAGGTAGATCCTCCTTAAAATTGTGGAATCGGCACAAAAACTTGGTAAAATTTTCAACGAAATATTTCAGTTGATAAACCAAGTTTATAAAAATGATTTTTCAACCCGAGTTAATGACTGGTTGGTTTAAGCATGGTCGTGAGGACACAAATGATGAGAAACTCGTGTAAAAACCCCAGATTCCATGAAAACTGTGAGTGAATTCATCAAATTTCAATCAAAATCTTCATTAAAATTCATGAAAGCATCTCAAAAACACCCATTTATTCCATTTGACCGAACATTTGGGCTACCAAAAAGTGTAAAAGTATGTTGGTCTTTCTAGTGAGGCTTTTTTGACTAAAAATCGCAGTTATACTATTGGTCACTCCTAGTATTCGGATGAATTGGCGCCGTGTGACTTTTATCTTTTCTGAAAAATGGACTTACCGATGAAAGGAAAGGATTTTGAGAGCGCAGAAGTCATCCAAAAGGTTTGTACCGAGATCTTGAAGGATATCTCGGCCCACCAACCAATACATTCATTCGACATGCTTTTAAACCATGCACATCCCCTGGATTCAGTCGAAAGGACACAATTTTGTTACCAAAATACTTTTTGTTGATCTAATTTAAATAAAGGCCTATTTTCTCTGGAACTTTGGTACCACTCTTGGACTATGTACTTATTTAGTCTTTGTGTCAGAAGAATAGACACTTGAAGGAGTTGTTGATAATCATAAATTTACTGTTCATACATTGCAAGCTCCTTAGGTAGTAGTCATTGGTGTTTCAGAGACAAGGGACTGCACAGGACTGTTCAGGCCTTCCTTAGTTCATGGTTTACTGTATAAAGTTTGGTTACAACTAAGAGTTCATTCTTTAAGCCATAATGAGAATAAACGAAAAAATGTCGGGTACTGAACAAACAGGCATAAAGTGTGTGTTTCTTCAAAACAACACGAAGTCAAATATTTTCCTTGTGCCTTTGCACTTGCTTTGACTTGATGCTGTAAAATTGAATCTGTTGGTTGGATCACGGTTATGTTGGTGCGAGATGAAAGGATGTATATTTCGAAATCCAAGCAATTGAAAACTTGTAACAATTGTTGAGAGACCTCAGTCAAGCTCGTATATGCCTAGGATCCACAGAATCAGAATATCTGGCCTCAACGGTGCCACAAGAAGGTACATTCAGGATGTGCGTACTTGAATCGGTAGCGTGTACGTAACCAATTTTTTCACACAGTCTTGAGTTAAAAATTGTCTGTTTCCAGTTCACGTGGCGAGGTTTCAGGATGCCTAGGATGCACAAACTCAAAATATTTGACTCCAACAGTGCCACGAGAAGGTAGATTCAGGATGTGCGCATCTGAATCGGTGTCGTATACGTAACCAATTTTGCATACTTTTTTGGGTTGAACAATTTTTGTTTTCACTTAAATGAATATTCAGGATGTGCGTGGCTGCATCAGTGGCGAAATGATTAGTGTATTTTAAGTTTTCATATATCGAGACAAGTACGAGGGAGAATAGTAGTCAAAACGTGTCTCACGTGTTCTTAGGAATTTCCCAACTAAATCGTGTCTCAAACGAATAGTGTAACGTGAGATGAGACATTAATAATTCATTGAAACCATGGATATGCAAAGGGAGCACCGAATATTTGACATAAATTATGAGAACTCTAAACTATTAATACACCCATCGAATACTGTAAGAAACAATTATATAATTATTCACGAAAGAACAAGAAATTTACATCCCTAATTTATGTTCAGTATTCTTCTGCCTCTCCCGGTCTAGCCGTGCCTATTGAAATGGTGTTTCGAGAATCCCACATATTGAAATGAAAGTAAACTCATCTTTAAAACACCGACTTTCTTGCCGACGGGGAAATCATCAACATTGTCAGGAGATGCCTTAAAGTGTAAACCGTGTTTTATTACACAACGAAGGGTGCATTAAATATGTTTTCCTTATTTATTGTATACACCTTTTCAGTTATTACCCGAAAGAACCTTTAAACTCTTTATTCCAATTTTTTAACAACTCGAGAATAGGCCTTTTAAAAACTCGACTCTAATTTGCAAGTGTTCGTTTTATGCTCGGTTTTTGAATGTCTTCAGGACTGTGCTGCTATAAAAAACATGCAGTAATTTACACCTCACTACATCCTACCATATTCTGATATCCTCCTACATTTTGGGTTGTTTTTTTTCTCCTCTTTTTTGTTTTTGGAAAAAGGACATCACACCTGCTCGAATGAATAGACTCACACAACTATGCATGGCAATTAAGCTAATTGATAAATTTTAAAACTGAATGAATTTCGCTCTGTTTGTTTACACTAAAACTGGCAAATGATTAGGAAGGACCTTTCGCGTTGGTTGGTTGGTTAGTTGGTCGGGGATACCAATTTACTGCGTATAAGCCTGTGCCCTATGCCAAGTTAAAGGCGATTGTGCATATTTAAGGTCATTTGGAATTTGCAACCATCTCGGACTCACGAGACTTGGAAAGAAGATTAAAATTGAAGTCACAACTCACGTTCAGTCCGATTGAGACACACACTCACTCAATTCAATTGATTGTCAATTTTATATAAAAAAAAAAAAGCAAAAAAAAATTTGTACCCACCTAAAAGAATTTTTCACTTTTAACCGACGGCAATGAAAGTATTCAAACTCACTGATCACTACACCAACACTACTACTAATAGTCAAAGTCGTCCTTGTTATCCGTCAGGAGGCAAACTTATGAATGAGACCGTCGGTACTTGTTCGCACGACTTTTATACGCAACAGGTGTATCCGTCACTAGAAACGTTGAGAATACGCCCAAATGGGTGGCAGATTTTTTTGTTTTTTTTTTATCCTCTCTATGCGTAGGACACTTGGTATGAGAGTGTATAGGACGTTGTAGATGCACAGGCGCGCGCAAAGAGAAAAAATTCAAAACTTTGATTTATTCAAACGAAATCGTTATAACCACCGAATCGAATGCTCTCGGGGGGTATTACTGGCTCCACGTAGTTTTGTGTATCCTTTTCACGACTGGGGGTGGTGGTGCTTGTTTACACTGCGACTGATTCAGTTTGACTGTACCGGTCGTCGGCCGGTGCGGTCTTCTTTATAGTAAACGTTTCAGTGCTGTGCTGGTTGTACCCAGAACACACTGTACGGAGCGGTATACCTCTTCATTGTAAGGCCAGTGGTAAGCGCTCGCTCTTCAACTGATAAGAATGAAACTGAAAATTTCAATACGCGCGCTGATTCAAATTCCAAAAAAAAAAGCGCAAAAAAAAAATTAAATATTTTTATTAGTTTATGTTGCTGAAAGTTAAGATACTCGGGGTAAAGTGTGGGAGCACATTCTAGAAAGTGTGTAATGCTGTTGATGTACGGAGAATCTCATGAGACTTGGAATTAACGTATGTTGGCTCAGGAATTTTTGGCTCTACTGGTTGCTCTTAAACACTTTAGAGTTTATGGAATAAATTATTTATGATGTTGATAGGAGGAAGTCAAAGGGAAGTTAGTGAGTTAATAGGAAAGTTAAAGGCGGTGGCCTTTGAAGTTTCAATCGATAGTTATTTTTATTTGGAGGTTAGCAGAAGTTGAAGTAATTGTATCTCATTAGCTAAGGGGAAGTATGACCCACTTGGAGATCTATAGCAAATAAGTGGCAGACTGTACTCGTTTGGAGAGTACATCTCAGTGGTCTGGTCTTAGGACAGGACAACCTTGGATTCGTCCTACGTACTTCCTCAACTTCTGTTCGATATGAACTTTGATTGACGCATCCCTTCAAAACTCGATTGGGGGGCTGGGTCCGTATCCTTCTAAACTGATGGATCGAAAATAGAGTCAGGAGTACGTCTTCCCAATCGCAGTACCGTCTTTCAAGCAGAGATTATGCAGGCCGTGTCGAGGCTGAAGCATAATATGATTACTAATGGAGAAAAAAAAAAAAAAAATCAGAAAATGCCTAAAATTGTCGCCTGTCCCTTAACGAGATGGCTGAACAACTCAATATTCACCTCATCTAGGTGCCAGGACACTGAGACATTCCAGGGATATATAAGACCATCGAGCTCAATTCTTACAGATCTCATTGAATATCAACATGCCCTTGCTACAGTTAATGCTCCTGTTTAAGTTCAACGTCGTAGATTCAATCAATCTTCGATGGGCAGACGACATTACCTGCCTCATCTCTAGACAGATGTTGCCCAAAGTAATCGTAATAGGTGTCATTAAAGGCTGGGCCTCCGTAAGACTTCTTAGACTTCTGTAGAAGCTGCATGGACGAAGAAGAGGAAGAAACGATTCTTCACCTCCTTTATAATGCCAGCCATTGTCCGCTCAAAGAAGATTCAACTTAGGGGCCCACTTCTTTGATATCCTTGCTTTCGCTGGTACCAAGGGTAGTTTCAAGAGATATGTCGAGTTCTATATATAGTAGTGATGGAATAGAACCTAAACCTGGTTATTCTTGACAAAGAACTCAGTTGAAAACTGAATATGCTGGGAAGGCTTCGATTGCCTTTTATTCATGTAGAAAGGCTATAGACCCAAACTGGAGATTATTCAACGAATTGCAAAAAAGGCAAAAAGCAATACTTGAGAAGCAAAGGCTATGCTGGGAAGCTATGCCTGGGAGGCTGATTGTGGCTAAAGCTACATTACGGCTTTGAACATTTTTAACGAATCTGCGAGAGAGATTTACAAAGTCGGATACACAACACCGTTCAGTTCCAGTTCGAACAGAAGTCACAGCAGTCCATGAAGTCATGTATTGGCTTCCGATTAATTTGATAGCGTGTAGCCTTATTATTTTTTCGTAGATAGTCAAGTTACGATAAAAGCCTTGAAATCGCCTTCAATCCAAGTTGATAAAGCAGTCCCGCGAATCACTTAACGAGGTCGCTGTGAGGTGATCAAACAAATCTCTCAGCTGGGTCTCAGGACGAAGGGATATTTCAGGCAATTGAAAAGCGGAGCCGTTTTAATCGATAAAATTTTAATTAGATATCGCAGCCATTAGGATAGGACAAGGTTGCTGCTTTCACCAATATTGCTTCTATTGATGATTAGCGATTGTATATAGTTAGGCTGCACTCACTTATTATCGCACAGAGGCATTGGTAGAACGGATAGAGTATTTCCTGCATCTTGGGAGTATTTTCTTGATCAGATGGTGGAATCATCAAGCTGAGATAGTTTCCTTTCAAAGTTAGTGCGTGGGATTATGCTGCAAGTGACCACTACTAAGTGCACTGAAGCGGGAAATAATATTTAGCGACATGATTAAAAAAAGACTTTCGTCTTACAACGATATCGAGAATTATTCTTCGAAAATTTGAAAATATAGGTTCTAAGGAATTGGTCTGTGGAACGCGAGTCTTTCTATGTACTTACATATCTGTTTACAGAAACTCCAAACTGGCTTATTAAAGTATTCGTTTCCACACTTCTTTTACTTAGCACCGCAGCATTTGTCAATTTCGGTGTAAACAGAAAAAATGAGGACAAAATGGTTGCTGATACCTATAATTGAGTTGCTGAGTTGTGTGTAACCGATTTTAAGTTTTTCCTTCCCCTAGTATGTCACGCCTCAGAACATGGCTTACAAATTATACGAGTAGACAAGTGTGGAAGAGCCCTTACCTAAGTAATTAGGTGGCGCTACAGTTCGGATAACCAACAAGCCTCTCCAGTTAGCCCGGTCTTTAGTTAGCTGCCTCCAGCTGCGCACTCCAAGTCGGTTGAGGTCCCCTTCTACTTGTGCGCGACACCTAATGAGAGGTCTTCCTCTACTGCGTTGTCCCTCTGGGTTTGATTCGAAGACTCTACGGGCCGGAGCATTGGTGTCCATTCGCTCTACATGTCCTAGCCATCTTAAACGACTGATTCGTATTTTTCTTACCAGGTCGATGTCGCTGTACAACTCGTATAGTTCGTCGTTGAATCTTCTCCTCCAAAGCCCGTCAACACAAACAGGACCGAAAATTAAACGAACAATTTTTCTCTCGAAGTGACTGAGGACCTCTTCATCCGCTTTAGACCGAGTCCATTCTTCAGCACCATAAAGCAGGACTGGGATGATCAGGGTCTTGTAAAGAGTCTCCTTAGTTCTTCGGGATATTTCTGCTGCGGTGTTGATGAAGTCCATTACTACCTCAAAGTGTGGAAGAGCGCATTGCCACAAAAATTCGGAGCTTCTGTAAGTCTTCGAAACAGGGTTATCTGCTGAAGACTTACGAATTAATGCCTTCAAGCTCTGTTAAGTCATTCGTCTACATGGTGTAATACTATTTCTTGGAAAATAAATGCGAACTTATTCAAAACACTGCCTAAATTCAAGTTACCTTGGGTAACATGCAAAGTTCCCTGGTCAGACAGTTCTTTTGTAAATATTTGTCAAGAGAACCCCACTCAAACGAGAAAAACCTTGGGGTTTCGAAACTTTTTGCTTTATAGGAAAATAAAACCAAACAACTTATTGAGAAATGTAATCTACAACACTGTGGGAATTTTTTAGCTTACAAAATTCGTCCTATATTTCATCACCCACGAAAGAATTCTCCAAATTAACGTATTGCATCATTTAGGGTTGTTGAAGGTCACTCAAAACCCACAACGTAGTTGTAGACTCACTTTAATTGAACATATGTCTGAAAACGCCCATGAACCTGTACGAAATTAAAAGTTTAAACTTTAATTAGTAATTAAGTTTGAAAATGGCTATAAAATTATTGCGACATAATCAGACGACCTATCCTTCTCAATGCTCGCTGTGAGGTGATCAATGCTGAACTCACAATTATGTGATAAGTGAGGCTAGACGAAATTTCATTAAGTCAGGCGGTTATCAATAGGACACAAATGAAAGCCAGAAAAAAGTTAATACTTTTAAATAGGACGTCTAAAATGGAACTCAATTGTTTCATTTATAGATGGAAATAATTGGATTGTGTAGAACGTAGATTTTTTATCGTATTGCTAGCAAGCTTAGGACAACTAATCAAACAGTCCAATTAAGATGGGAATTGACACAGCCTGTCATGTGGTGAAGTAATTGCGTAGTGGCATGTCTACAAAAATGCGGTTTTATGTCTTGCTATGACTTACGACATCTAGCTCGGGCAAATATCAGTGTGTAATCCAGCCAGGGCTAATCGACAATAGACCAAATGCTTACACTAAAATGGATTTTCAAAAAGACCCCGAATTTCAAGTCGAACCTTTAAAGCTGCATACGACATTCTACGTTCGGGATCAAGGCAGAACTGATCTACATCACGTAAAACTGAAAAACTTTCAATCCAAAGCCAGAGTTCATAGTTAAGAAGAAACTTCTTAAAACTTTTCCAGTCACCGGTTTACGGAAGGGAGGTTGGATATCGATTGGTTTTTCTTATTCCGTGTTGGAGAGGGTACCGTGCAACCCAAGACTCAATACGAAAGGCTTTCTTTTGCTAAATCTGTTTCTTTTTAACATAAATCTCTGAATTCTAGACTCCAAATACTGGATTAGATGAGCGAGGTACCTGCTATTGATTGAAATATTTTTGCCAAGACTAAGCTAGAAAATTCTAGGCCTACGCATTCCAGATTCTAGGCCTAGTTATGGAACGGCGAGCTGACTGAAATGGTAAGGAGAATTCTTGGCATTCGAATCCAGTCCACTACCTCAAAAAACCTGCCTTACTTTTCGAGTCAAATTTGAATCTCTCTACCAACCAGAAACGTTTGACTACCTAGTGTCTAGAATTCGGAACGAGCTTAATATCTCCATCCAATTCAAAAATTCAAGTGAACAGAACGCATTACCTCGTTCGTTGTTTTCAACTATTCTTACTTTTGTAGAGTCCCCAAGCATGGTTTATATTGGATGCATTAAACTAGACTCTTCACATACATATTGGTCTCCATATATTGAGTTCCTTCTGCTGATCATGTCAGAACGTCGCTGGAGTAATGAGAAACACCTCTACGGAAGGTCTGTTAAAAACTGCACTCAATCTTTAGCCCCTAGGTCTATTCGCGCAACAATTTGTCGCAAACAGATTTTTCCGCGTTAGACAAACTGGAATCTGGAAACCCAGTATGACGAGACATACACTGCAATGTCTAGGCAGACTTTATAACTTCTAGTCTAGATTTTGGAAGACCTGTCACCTTGTTTCACAATAAATCGTTTCGACTATCTATACAGATAATTTCAGGATGAACTTTGGCGTTTGCACGGGGTCTAAACCGCGAAAGTCATAACCGCTAGGGGATCAGAATGGATCTATTTTGATCTGAGTTTAAGGGTGCAACATTGTTCCTTCAAGCCATTAATCTAATGAAGTTTTTGAGGTCACTAGCACTCTATTAATGGAACTAAACACTGCGTTCCCTGCAAAATGTTATAAGACTGTGGTCTAACTAAGAACCACAAAGAGGGGAAAATCCGTCAATATTGTTTTTATTTCCTACTATTTCCTTATTTCAAAACTTCCTACTATATGCAGGATCTCTTCTCGTAAAGTTTTCATATGATCAACGAACTGTCGGGACTTTAAATGGTCATAGAGTTGGGAGAAAATCTACCTAAAGAAGCAGAATCCTAAAACTCTCTAGAATACGTAAAATAAGTATCTACGACCAACCAATAGACTTTATTCATTGGATCCGTCTTAGCCAGAATTATCTATTCATTTCAGGATCAAACCATTTTGGCATTAGTTGAAGGTGCTGAGGAACATATTTTGCTTAGTATCCTTAATTATATTGTTCATTCCCATGTTGCCAATAGTTAGAGATGGATTGAAATTTTACTCCTAAAATTTTATCAAAGTAACAAGTCGCATATGGCATGGTGTCTGGGTGGTTCGCGTTAATAGTATTCTGCAGGACTGGACCAGTCCCTTAAAGGTTCTTTAGGAAAGGTTTTCTTTAAAGGTCATCCAGCAGGTCCCTTTCAGGGAAAGATATAGTTCCATGTACCTACGTACTTATTTCATGTCTCCACTGTTTTCCCATAACAGCTCAAACGCATAGTTTTTAGGATCCATGCATTTCATTGAAATTTTACCCAACTTCGTTACGTATTATCTCAATGTCCACCTTCGAGATGCAAGTACTGAAACGAGAAAATAAAATAATTATAATTAAATAAAAAATAAAAAATATATAAACTTTCAAGTGGTCACGTATTGCCGACATGATTTTGATTAATACGAATTTATTTTTTTACAATAAAAAACCGTCTCGCCAAAATGTCAGCATTTTGAGTTAAGCAAAAAAAATAAAAATCAAAAAAATTATTCATAATTCATAATGCGCTGATGTTCGCTTGCAAAAAGAAAAGTCGGTTTATACAGATATGTTTGTGTGATAATCCTTGCCCTCTAATTAACCATTTGCAATAATTTTATTGCGTTTTAAAATTGTATTAATTGGATTTTTTTGGTTTTTTGTTTGCTTCATTTTGAATTTATTTTATTTTATTTCCGATAATACTTGACAACTTATGTCTGGTGGAGCGAACATTCGTCGAGAAAAACTTCTCTGTACTAAAACTGTGTGTCGGCTTTTATATCATCTCATTTTATTAGAAAACGTGTACTTATGAACTATATAATCGAGATTTTTGTTATATAAATTTGAAGTATATATGTGGAGTAGCAGATAGAGGCGAAGACAAAGACGCATATGTTTTTAAATTGTGGTTATATTTTAAAAATGAGCAAACGAGCACAGGATATACTCTTTTTTGGAATCTTTTTGAGTTTTTTTAAAAGTCAGAAACGGCGCTCAAAGGACTACACAACACTTCACGGTAAAGCGGTTTGGGTGGAATTTCATTTCCATGTTCCATTACAGCTTGATCTGGTTGCATTAAATCATTGTATAGCAAGACAACGTTTAAAATTTCATTTACAGTACCACCTCTCGCGAGCGTCTGACAAACATCCGATAGTACAACTGTCATGAAAGACAGTCGTGAACAACAAATTATCATAAAAGATTTAAGGTTATGATAAAAGATTAATTAACAAGTTTTGCTTAAGTAAACCACAGAAAAAGAGAGGCATTAAATCGACAAAAAAACTGTTTCAAAACTTTGAGAGAAAATCTAACTATTTAGGTGTGAATGTCACGCTAGTTCTTGGACACCTTAGAACGCTTAATATAGTTGACTTCACTCACTGTCACTTGGGCAAACCATGTTTCCTATCAAATCCTTTAAGAAGATTTATTGAAATTCGATAGTGATAGACATTTGTCAGGTGTGATATCGTCGACAGAAAGAATGGATCGTACAGAGACAATCTGTTGACATTTACGAATGACTTACCAAAACATTTCGAATGGTCATAATACCGGGTCTCCACAAGACAAATATCTGTCAGATTAAATGTCACAGTATGTCAAGATTCTAATTCCTTTTTAACAGTGAATAACGACTTGATTTTGGCAATGGAAGAGCAGCATTCAGAAAAATGTATAGAAGGAGTGCAAACACATTAAATATTGTAGAACTCTACTATCTTTCTCTTCATCCTTTGCTTCTACCTAACCCCTTCAATTAATTTTAATTGGAAATACATTTTTAATCAGTTGACATAATCCAGTTAAATAAATATACAAATTCATCGTGGACGATTTTTTAGTGAAGGTCTGCGACATCGGTGCGCGACCTCAAATGACAGCGTCCACGACTACGGCAGTCGAACATTAGGTCTGTTCCCGTGCTCTTGGACCAAAATTCATAGTTTGTCGAATTTCTAAGAGTGGATCATTTCTAAGAAAAATGAGAGCCAAATATACAAAAAGTACGTATTGAGCCGAAAAAATGCCCACTTTTTAAAAATCAGAAACATATCTGGGAACAAGTAAAAAGTGTTCGCAAATGAACGTACATATGTTTCAAGAGATTTTTATTTTTAAAAAAGAATTGTAAGAATGTGCAAATAAAATAAGCATTTGACATTCTTCGGACACATTTGCGCGTCTTTTCCTTTCATAAAAAAACCTCACATTTGACAGATTTAATATATTTGTAAGAAATTTCTTGGCTGAAATTCACAGAGAGGAGAAGTTTCTTACTTTCTTGTGAGGGCTTTCTACTGCGAAAAACTACGAAACAGGATAAAACAATTTTTGTAAGGATCAGAGCTTTTGTGTTCCACCAGTAAAAAGTGTCCTCTAGACCCTAACTTCATCCATCATTTCGATTAGGCTCGTATTCTTCTCAAGGTATCCATGGATTAACATTCAATTTCTATGCAACCATTAAAACCATTTATTTAGAATTCTTTTCGGAAAATAGTAAATCAGACCAGAATACAGAGGATGAGGAGTTTAGGATTTGACAACTCTATACTTAGCCCGTGTTTGAAAACGTCAAAAATAGTCAGTTTGATCGTCGTTCTATGATAGAGAAGTAAGCATACACTCATTGGTTTGATCAAAATATTCACAATCACTCATTTGGGCATCGACGTTTAATGTCATCTTTAACTTTTACTCTGCACATCTGACGTTTTGTGCCACACGACTTTAGAAAACTGCATTATCGACCACAATCCTAATACAGTTCAAAAATGAACGTATTACCTCTACACAAATCATTTATAAAAGTTTTTTTTGGCGATGGTGATGTTTTCGAAACTAGGTTTTTCGAAAACCATCAGACATATGTATACTTCTAAAAATAGTGAGTAATCCAAAGCCACCCTGTATTTTGATTTTCACTAATTACTACTTGAATTGAAATCAAATTAATACAAAAATAGTTTAAGTACAATGGCCTCAATTTATGATGCAACATTTTTCTCAACTTTCAGCATCCAATTCTAATTATGTCCATACATTCCATTTATTTGCACACAAACACACATTTATGTACACCCAAGTGTGTGTGTTGATGAAAATTTGAATTAGATTCCTCGCGATGAAATACAAATAAATTTGTTTCTAATCAGCAGTGGTTGAGTGGCAGCCAATCCACCTACACGTGAATTAAAAAACCATTTTGGCGATAAAGACGGCGCTTACCGCCGAGCGGACTTTTTCGATTTTTTATTTCTTTTTTTGCGAATAGATAAGTAAGCTGTTAAATTGGGTGAATAAAAAATTACGGAGCGTATAATTGGTAAAAACTGGAAATGATGAAATCTCGACGGACTATTGAACTTGGCGTTTTTTTTTCCCCTACGCTCTGTATGTCATTGGGTCATAGTTATGGTCGGAATGTAAAAATGTCAGAAATGTTTGCAGTATGTGTCCGTCCTTGCGAGAAAGATTGTGCCTTGGAGACATTTAGGGCATAAACGTTTGGAAATGTTTTAGAAAATTCCCGCATTGTAATGGTGTCACAGGCGATAAGGAATTTCGGTCAAGGATACTCAGAAATAAGTTTGTTTTTGGTTTAATACAACAACTATCCTCGTACAGTCTACAAATCAGACTATTTCGGGTAAACGAACTTTAAAACGTTGACTTAGCATAACCGATTCACTATCGTTCGACTTTTTTTTCTCCGACAAATAGGAACTGAGAGAGATGAAAGCCAGACATGAACTTTTAATACAACTCAGCAATATTTTGAATTTAAACAAAAAATTGTCAACTTTACCGTCACGCGTTATACATTCGCTGATAACAAGGGAACGTGATAGTTGGCCTGATAGGTGCATACACCCTCAACAGTGTTTTGTAAATATTGAACACATTTTGTATTCAAGTGCTGAATGTAGACTGTTTCAGTTTGGTTTTGAATATTTATTTCGTTTGAAGGTGAGCCCAAGGATACCCATCTTTCGATATTGAAACAGGATTCGGTAGTCAAATAGTCCAATAGATAAACCACCCTGTTGAGGAGACATCCATCTGTCAAATCAACTCGTGCAAATGAATCTCGAATCTTGTCACATCTGACTTGTCAAGACTTTGTCTCTACAAGGTCAATTGTCACACACACGATTCGTGATTTTGGCTGAGTGTCTGGCGATGTTCCTGATCTGACAAAGTGGTGATCTTATCTAACTCAGCCTCGATTTAACCCCAATGGATTTTTTCCATGAAGTTATCAGACAAATTGACTGAATAAACTGTAGCGGTCCAAAGTCCTTGGTCAGTATTGAGCAAACCATAAATGCAAGAACAATGTCAAGTCATCTAGTTGGAACCGTATCTAACCATAAATTTTATGCTACTAGATAGAAGCCATTAAGATTTTAGAGGAGTCATTGTCATTAAGTTCGGATTAAAATATTATTTAGTAGCTCGCCACAGTGATTTTGAAAGTACGAAGTCCAAAGGGAGTCATCTTCATGCAGCCCGGATGGTGAATATCTGAAAGACGTTTAGGGCGAGGACTACAAGTTTGAGTCATCTTAAGTCTTAAGTTAGATTTTAGATGTGTTTAGCCAAATTCATGGAAGAAAGAGTCTGTAACAGAATGCACACAGGTGCTTGTTAAACAGATAAATGGATGTAACATGCAATAACTAGTCTACGGTCACTGCCACAATCGTTTGGGAAACTTTAACAAGTTTCTGGTACTGAAAACAACAAGTATTGGGCGACAAAAGACAACACTTGTTGAAAATTTGATATGACTGATGGTGACCGACTTGTTAGAAGTCAACAAGTTGTGTTTTCTTGGCTCTGGATATGATTATCATATCAAAGAAATGAAAAGGGAATGGAAAAGGGATCATTTTCGAAAGCATCTCAGTGTCATAAGTGTTGCTGGATGAAAAATAAAAAAGAACAGGACATCCTTTTGAATCAATGAAAGTAAAAGCAAAAAATTTTCTCTAAACTTTATGCTGACAAATTGTTTTGTACGAGTTCTAGGTTAAATCTGTTCTCGTGAAACTAATTTCTTTCGACTTTCGTTGGTACAACTTTTCAAAGTGAACCATGGTCTCGATCAGCAAGACTTTCAGGCACCCGCTGCCAGATAGCTAAGTTAGTTAAGTTCATCCTTCTCTTGCTCATACCATCGGAGATTTGGACATCCTTTATTGGCCACAGCTCGTGTAGCTCGTCGTTGGTGACTTTACTGTCGATGTATCTACATATACATATGTCAACCGTCTTCCTGGAATGCTGTGTTATGGACCACTTCTGTGAAACTGCACTGCCTTGGTTAGGAAGTCTAAAAGACCGGGCTATTTCGGATTCGGATGAGTATGTACCAGAGCTCACTTCTACGTCAGTTTTTAATACGTTTAATCCAATCCTGCGCTGAAGGGAATATTATTATGCGTATAGTCTTGGTACCCAAGTGTAGTCATCCCATCTTAGTTCGATGGTTTGTATCGCAATCTTTCCAAGGATTAAATTGTTTCAAGCACAAGGCTTAGGACAGTTGTTTCGTTTAGGCGGAGATCTAATGGTATCAATGCTATGTATATCCAGTGGATGATGGCAGGCTTGGGCTCCCATTTTTTTAACTAAAAATTTCATAGCTCATTCTAATTTCTTAAAGATTTCATTATCGACCAGTATTTATAGTAAAGGGGAGTGAGCCCCACCATGCGGTGTACCTCTAAAGGACAGTGCATGTACTTGACAGTCACCTAGTTCGTGTTGATGTGTTTCGTGTCAGCCCAGGTCTATGCTTTGTCGGTCCAATATCGCTTTTACAGATTCGGATTTTATATTGTAGAGGGCTACTTCTAGGTATGTTAAGGAAGGCATGAATCCTCGTTACTAACTCTTGCAGGGTTTGCAGAACAGGTACAGTTGAACAAGTTCTTGTTGACTTGTTGTTCTGTGGTTAGTGCTTTTTAGAACAGTCGACCTGTAAACTCTTTTACCAACGTTCGCATAACGCCTACCAATCCTAATCGACTCTGTGAGCTGAGCACCTATCCACAAATGACGAATCTGTCCTTTTTTACAACATCAGTTACAAATTTCTGTCTAGACTCTTACGCAACACGCAACATTGTATAATTTTCTATAAATAAACCCGCAAATATCGTCATAAAACCGTGACTGCCTATCTTACAGATTACACTAGCTCTAATATTAGACCCGGAACTGGCAATCCAAGCATTTAATTCCTTAAATCCTCCGCAAACAATCAGTGTCATTCGCTTCACTTGTGGCACCTTAATTGCGAAGCGCAAATTAGATGCACCACACCACCAATCAGAATGATATTACTGACTGCTTGACATTTATTAAAACTACACTCAGCTCTTATCAATTGGTATATTATTATAAAGTGTATCAGCGGCATACATGGTGTGATAAGAATGCCAAGCCTCCAAAGTGTATACACAAATCGACCGATGCGGATGCTACTAACTGCCACCACTTGGATTTAGTTCAAAATGTGCTCCGAACGCCTGGAAGTACATACTTCCGTAGAGTTCGCGGTACAAATGTCGAAATGATAACATTCGTTGATATGGGCTGACAGACACGCCCATATTGTTAACTTAACTACAAGAAATTTGTTCTTAATTAAGACACTGGCTGCACTGGAGCTATATCAGTGCGTTGGGTTGCGTTGATTTCGTAACTTTATGGGTCAAGTGTGTTCTGACCATAAACAGAGTACGATTGCGAATCAATTAACGAACCATTGGCGATTGTGACGAATTCCAATGGATCCCGACATCGATATCGATATCGAATAAATTAATGAATGAAATTGCTTGCAATGCAATGTCTTGTTGGGAGGTGCATTCAATTGATAGCGTGGCTTCATTGGAACCAATTTGAGGGCTTGAACACATGTACCGTCAAGTGGTTAAGTTATGCTGTCGGCTGGCAAATGCCAAGGAGACTACTTGTGTGGTACGCAGTTCTCTGAATCGCACGATTGATTTTTTGATGTAATTTCAATTAATAAAATCGCAATAGATGCAAATTGTGAAATACTTAGACATGAGGCGGTCGTTAGAGCCAGATGTTTGTTTAGTCGGAGTAGACTTTATGGCAAGTCGGGCTTTACAGTGCTGGCTAGTGCGCAGCGTTTAAGTAGTCTTCTTGGCAGTAGGTGACTTGAACAGACTTGAGAAGTGTTTGATTTCTAAAAGATTTGACAGATGTGTCAGTTTTTTGTCGGGGCATCGATCATTTTCAATTCTTTTTCATTTGAAGGTACCACAGCTGCCATACTTTTCAGCTGCAAGCCACAGACCGGAGCCATATCTAAGTGGTGACTTATTTAGTTTACTTCAAAGGATTCAGAGACTTTCCTACTCCATTAAGCGGGTATCCTGACAACGTTCTCAAACTTAATTCACTCAATCAACTTAAGTTTGTTAAGACTCTTAGAAGATCAAGTCGTAAGATCAAAAGACAACTAACTTTAGCCTCTTCAATTACCACGTAGAACTGGCACATTCCAATCGTTTGGAAACCATTCTGAAGTTCTCAAAAAATCTATCTTCATAAAACTCCTCAAAATGACAATATTGTGCGATTAGTTAAGAATGCAAGGAATGCCATTTTCAGCCCATACCAATTCATATGGAATCATTTATCAAAGGATGTAGCATCTTTCAGTTGGTAGGATCAATCGGCTTCCAGCAAGGATGTACAGCCTTGTGTGAACTTCAAATATGAAGCAGGGAACCTTTTGGCATCTTAAGTCGTATAGAAGTCTGTGCTAAGAGGCTTATAAGTCAGTCTTCTACAATCAGAGACCATTCTAGCTATGAGAAGCAGGACTTTGACTCATCCATTAGCACAACGCGTCACTATTCCGATCACGGATGAAGTGAAGGGACATCGAGGTGAAAAGATTCAAAGCACTGATACTCTCCTAGTACAAGCATTCTTTGGCAAGACATAGGTCTTATCACCGAAAAATGTTCCTTGGATGTACATATATGGCCAGGATAAGACGCTGTCTTGGTTATGCGTCTTTGGAGACTTTAAGACTTTCTTCTGTCCTAAACTTGGTAGAACAACCATCGGCACTCCTATATACATTTGGCTCTATTCTAGATGCTTTCCTGGACAAAGGTTGTACTATTAATTGGAATCCTTAGCATAAACAGTGCGACTTTTGGTATTATTTGCTTTAGTCCCACAACCTCAATCTCATGGATATGCTGTCTGATGCAGGATTTCAGTGCTGCAGCTTTCCTGGAGGCCGACAAGCAGGAGCCTACAATAATTCCTAGCAGAGACGACTAGGATCACGGTACGTTCTATATAAAGGAAGAGCTAACTAAATACTAGGTATGGGTGGTGCCATGTGCTGCAAGTCTCGTAGTACTTCAGATTTAAGGACGACAGGGTCACATGTAAGCTCCTTAGAGGTTGTTCTGAGGCTAATGCACTGCTGACTACCACTCTGAGCAGGGAAATAGACATCGAATCCAGGGAGGAGGTTAGGTTTGTTTCTTCAGTCTCCGGTGATAGGACATTGGTTGCCTTCCAACTATACAGCACTGTGAGGACTACCCAATAACGACTTCTAGAGGAATTCCATAGACGAAGAGGAAATAGAATCTATTAGTCACTTCCTATGTGATTGTCCAACATAAACCACAACTTCTCGGGAGCTATTTCCTTGCGGAATAGGTTGATCTGGGAAATACTGCGGTTTCCTTCAAACTACTGGGTATACGTTGGTCTACGACAAGAGCATCCATTAACTTAACTCAAGTAACTATTGGCAGATTTTGGGTGCCGATGTGGCTTGAAGGCTTTGTCCAAAGTAGAGAAAAGGCCAGTAAAACGGATAACAATAGGCTGAGAGAATTTTTAAATTTTTTGTAAAAAAGGCGATCACATCTGTATCTCAAGCACCAATTGTTTTGAAGATACACAAATTAATTAATATCGACTACAATCATTAAGTGCGATAATTAATTCAAATTTCTTATGCAAAGTTTGAGAGTTGGACACGAGAGTTTTTGTTGCTCACTCACATCCCTCTGGTTAGAGGAATGAGAATATTTTTTGGTTTGTTTTTGCTTATTCATATGTATGTATGTCTAAGCGTTTTCTAGCCGTCTGGTATTTTTTTGGTTTGCCACAATTAAGGGATGTGACCAACCCGCACAGTGTGAGATACCCGACCGCCCAATGGATAGTGGTTAGTTGGATTCTTTTATGTTACACCATCGCGGGAATTGTTGATGGGAATTATATGTTAAGCAAAGTTCTGCATACGAACTGAATGGGAGGTGTTTCGACATGAACCTGTTCGATGGGAGAGAGATGTCCGCCATTTTACAAAGGAAGGAAAACTTAGGGGATGTTTTCCAATTTCAAACTGTACAATGGGAACTTTTAGGTGCTTTTGCCAGGGACAGCTTTAGGGGGTTGGTGTATAACACAGTCTAGGACATAGGGACTTTATGGGCTTTCATTTGGGACACGTTGCTAGGGACCAAAGCTTTTGATTACCTTGTCATCAAAGAGAACAAGGTTATTAACGGAAGAACTAAACTGGGCACAGTGTAAAGCCATGCACCATTTTAAGTCTGAACTTCTGCCATATGTTATTTGAAAGGAAAATATTTCAAGTGGAGAAGAAGATACAATATAACACTAAATCGACTAAGTCCACAGAGTACAAATCCAAGAAGTAAGATGAGTGTAAATAGAGGACCAACCTAAAGAGTACTCAGATCCAAAATGAAATGATACACTAAAGCTTCGTTTGAATATCGATATATCCTCCAATGACACATCTCGAGCCAGATGTTCTGTTTCTGTGCATTCAAGGCACAAACAAGCTAAGCTGATGCCTCGAAATGCAGATTGGGAACAGAAAATTTTTCATCGAAAAAATGTATGAAAAAAAGGGCTATGTACAGCCCACAGAACCAGATACCCACCATCTCGCTATATCCTCCAATTACACATCTCGAGCCAGCTGTTCTGTTTCTATGCATTCTAGGCAAAAACTAGCTTAGCTGATGCCTCGAAATGCAGATTCTGAACAGAAAATTTTTCATCGAAAAAATGTATGAAAAAAAGGGCTATGTATAGCCCACAAAATCTGATACTCACCATCTCGCTATATCGTCCAATCACACATATCGAGTCAGCTGTTCTGTTTCTGTGCATTCTAGGCACAAGCAAGCTAAGCTGATGCCTCGAAATGCAGATTGGGAACAGAAAATTTTTCATCGAAAAAACGTATGAAAAAAGGGCTATGTATAGCCCACAGAACCAGATACCCACCATCTCGCTATATCCTCCAATCACACATATCGAGTCAGCTGTTCTGTTTCTGTGCATTCTAGGCACAAGCAAGCTAAGCTGATGCCTCGAAATGCAGATTGGGAACAGAAAATTTTTCATCGAAAAAACGTATGAAAAAAAGGGCTATGTATAGCCCACAGAACCAGATACCCACCATCTCGCTATATCCTCCAATCACACATATCGAGTCAGCTGTTCTGTTTCTGTGCATTCTAGGCACAAGCAAGCTAAGCTGATGCCTCGAAATGCAGATTGGGAACAGAAAATTTTTCATCGAAAAAACGTATGAAAAAAAGGGCTATGTATAGCCCACAGAACCAGATACCCACCATCTCGCTATATCCTCCAATTACACATCTCGATCCAGCTGTTCTGTTTCTATGCATTCTAGGCACAAACTAGCTTAGCTGATGCCTCGAAATGCACATTGGGAGCAGAAAATTTTTCATCGAAAAAATGTATGAGAAAAAGGGCTATGTATAGCCCACAAAACCTGATACCCACCATCTCGCTATATCGTCCAATCACACATCTCGAGCCAGCTGTTCTGTTTCTGTGCATTCTAGGCACAAACAAGCTAAGCTGATGCCTCGAAATGCAGATTGGGAACAGAAAATTTTTTATCGAAAAAATGTATGAAAAAAAGGGCTATGTATAGCCCACAGAACCAGAAACCCACCATCTCGCTATATCCTCCAATCACACATTTCGAGCCAGCTGTTCTGTTTCTCTGCATTCAAATCACAAACAAGCAGAGCTGCTGCCTCGAAATGCAGATTGGGAACAGAAAATTTTCATCGAAAAAATGTGTTAAAAAAATTGCTATGTATAGCCCACAAAACCTGATACCCACCATCTCGCTATACCCTCCAATCACACACCTCGAGCCAGCTGTTCTGTTTCTGTGCATTCTAGGCACAAACAAGCTAAGCTGATGCCTCGAAATGCAGATTGGGAACAGAAAATTTTTTATCGAAAAAATGTATGAAAAAAAGGGCTATGTATAGCCCACAAAACCTGATACCCACCATCTCGCTATATCGTCCAATCACACATCTCGAGCCAGCTGTTCTGTTTCTGTGCATTCTACGCACAAACAAGCTAAGCTGATGCCTCGAAATGCAGATTGAGAACAGAAAATTTTTCATCGAAAAAATTTATGAAAAAAAGGGCTATGTATAGCCCACAAAACCTGATACCCACCACCTCGCTATATCGTCCAATCACACATCTCAAGCCAGCTATTCTGTTTCTGTGCATTCTAGGCACAAACAAGCTAAGCTGATGCTTCGAAATGCCGATTGGGAACAGAAAATTTTTCATCGAAAAAATTTATGAAAAAAAGGGCTATGTATAGCCCACAAAACCTGATACCCACCATCTCGCTATATCCTCCAATCTCACATCTCGAGCCAGCTGTTCTGTTTCTGTGCATTCTAGGCACAAACAAGCTAAGCTGATGCCTCGAAATGCAGATTGGGAACAGAAAATTTTTTATCGAAAAAATGTATGAAAAAAAGGGCTATGTATAGCCCACAGAACCAGAAACCCACCATCTCGCTATATCCTCCAATCACACATTTCGAGCCAGCTGTTCTGTTTCTCTGCATTCAAATCACAAACAAGCAGAGCTGCTGCCTCGAAATGCAGATTGGGAACAGAAAATTTTCATCGAAAAAATGTGTTAAAAAAAATTGCTATGTATAGCCCACAAAACCTGATACCCACCATCTCGCTATACCCTCCAATCACACACCTCGAGCCAGCTGTTCTGTTTCTGTGCATTCTAGGCACAAACAAGCTAAGCTGATGCCTCGAAATGCAGATTGGGAACAGAAAATTTTTTATCGAAAAAATGTATGAAAAAAAGGGCTATGTATAGCCCACAAAACCTGATACCCACCATCTCGCTATATCGTCCAATCACACATCTCGAGCCAGCTGTTCTGTTTCTGTGCATTCTACGCACAAACAAGCTAAGCTGATGCCTCGAAATGCAGATTGAGAACAGAAAATTTTTCATCGAAAAAATTTATGAAAAAAAGGGCTATGTATAGCCCACAAAACCTGATACCCACCACCTCGCTATATCGTCCAATCACACATCTCAAGCCAGCTATTCTGTTTCTGTGCATTCTAGGCACAAACAAGCTAAGCTGATGCTTCGAAATGCCGATTGGGAACAGAAAATTTTTCATCGAAAAAATTTATGAAAAAAAGGGCTATGTATAGCCCACAAAACCTGATACCCACCATCTCGCTATATCCTCCAATCTCACATCTCGAGCCAGCTGTTCTGTTTCTGTGCATTCTAGGCACAAACAAGCTAAGCTGATGCCTCGAAATGCAGATTGGGAACAGAAAATTTTTTATCGAAAAAATGTATGAAAAAAAGGGCTATGTATAGCTTACAAAACCTGATACCCACCATCTCGCTATATCGTCCAATCACACATCTCGAGCCAGCTGTTCTGTTTCTGTGCATTCTACGCACAAACAAGCTAAGCTGATGCTTCGAAATGCAGATTGGGAACAGAACATTTTTTATCGAAAAAATGTATGAAAAAAAGGGCTATGTATAGCCCACAGAACCAGATACCCACCATCTCGTTATATCCTCCAATCTCACATCTCGAGCCAGCTGTTCTGTTTCTGTGCATTCTAGGCACAAACAAGCTAAGCTGATGCCTCGAAATGCAGATTGGGAACAGAAAATTTTTCATCGAAAAAATTTAAGAAAAAAAGGGCTATGTATAGCCCACAAAACCTGATACCCACCATCTCGCTATATCCTCCAATCTCACATCTCGAGCCAGCTGTTCTGTTTCTGTGCATTCTAGGCACAAACAAGCTAAGCTGATGCTTCGAAATGCAGATTGAGAACAGAAAATTTTTCATCGAAAAAATTTATGAAAAAAAGGGCTATGTATAGCCCACAAAACCTGATACCCACCATCTCGCTATATCGTCCAATCACACATCTCGAGCCAGCTGTTCTGTTTCTGTGCATTCTAGGCACAAACAAGCTAAGCTGATGCCTCGAAATGCAGATTGAGAACAGAAAATTTTTCATCGAAAAAATTTATGAAAAAAAGGGCTATGTATAGCCCACAAAACCTGATACCCACCATCTCGCTATATCGTCCAATCACACATCTCGAGCCAGCTGTTCTGTTTCTGTGCATTCTAGGCACATACAAGCTAAGCTGATGCCTCGAAATGCAGATTGGGAACAGAAAATTTTTCATCAAAAAATTTAGGAAAAATAGGGCTATGTATAGCCCACAAAACCTGATACCCACCATCTCGCTATATCGTCCAATCACACATCTCGAGCCAGCTGTTCTGTTTCTGTGCATTCTACGCACAAACAAGCTAAGCTGATGCCTCGAAATGCAGATTGAGAACAGAAAAGTTTTCATCGAAAAAATTTATGAAAAAAAGGGCTATGTATAGCCCACAAAACCTGATACCCACCATCTCGCTATATCGTCCAATCACACATCTCGAGCCAGCTGTTCTGTTTCTGTGCATTCTAGGCACAAACAAGCTAAGCTGATGCCTCGAAATGCAGATTGAGAACAGAAAATTTTTCATCGAAAAAATTTATGAAAAAAAGGGCTATGTATAGCCCACAAAACCTGATACCCACCATCTCGCTATATCGTCCAATCACACATCTCGAGCCAGCTGTTCTGTTTCTGTGCATTCTAGGCACATACAAGCTAAGCTGATGCCTCGAAATGCAGATTGGGAACAGAAAATTTTTCATCAAAAAATTTAGGAAAAATAGGGCTATGTATAGCCCACAAAACCTGATACCCACCATCTCGCTATATCGTCCAATCACACATCTCGAGCCAGCTGTTCTGTTTCTGTGCATTCTAGGCACAAACAAGCTAAGCTGATGCCTCGAAATGCAGATTGAGAACAGAAAATTTTTCATCGAAAAAATTTATGAAAAAAAGGGCTATGTATAGCCCACAAAACCTGATACCCACCATCTCGCTATATCGTCCAATCACACATCTCGAGCCAGCTGTTCTGTTTCTGTGCATTCTAGGCACATACAAGCTAAGCTGATGCCTCGAAATGCAGATTGGGAACAGAAAATTTTTCATCTAAAAAATGTATGAAAAAAGATCTATGTATATATAGCCCGCAAAACCTGGTACCCACCATCTCGCTACATCGTCCAATCACACATCTCGAGCCAGCTGTTCTGTTTCTGTGAATTCTAGGCACAAACAAGCTAAGCTGATGCCTCGAAATGCAGATTGGGAACAGAAAATTTTTTACCGAAAAAATTTATGAAAAAAAGGGCTATGTATAGCCCACAGAACCAGATACCCACCATCTCGCTATATCCTCCAATCTCACATCTCGAGCCAGCTGTTCTGTTTCTGTGCATTCTACGCACAAACAAGCTAAGCTGATGCCTCGAAATGCAGATTGGGAACAGAAAATTTTTCATCGAAAAAACGTATTAAAAAAAAGGGCTTGTATACCCCACAGAACCAGATACCCACCATCTCGCTATATCCTCCAATCACACATCTCGAGCCAGCTGTTCTGTTTCTCTGCATTCTAGGCACAAGCAAGCTAAGCTGATGCCTCGAAATGCAGATTGGGAACAGAAAATTTTTCATCGAAAAAATTTATGAAAAAAAGGGCTATGTATAGCCCACAGAACCAGATACCCACCATCTCGCTATATCCTCCAATCTCACATCTCGAGCCAGCTGCTCTGTTTCTGTGCATTCTACGCACAAACAAGCTAAGCTGATGCCTCGAAATGCAGATTGAGAACAGAAAATTTTTCATCGAAAAAATTTATTAAAAAAAGGGCTATGTATAGCCCACAAAACCTGATACCCACCATCTCGCTATATCGTCCAATCACACATCTCGAGCCAGCTGTTCTGTTTCTGTGCATTCTAGGCACAAACAAGCTAAGCTGATGCCTCGAAATGCAGATTGAGAACAGAAAATTTTTCATCGAAAAAATTTATGAAAAAAAGGGCTATGTATAGCCCACAAAACCTGATACCCACCATCTCGCTATATCGTCCAATCACACATCTCGAGCCAGCTGTTCTGTTTCTGTGCATTCTAGGCACATACAAGCTAAGCTGATGCCTCGAAATGCAGATTGGGAACAGAAAATTTTTCATCAAAAAATTTAGGAAAAATAGGGCTATGTATAGCCCACAAAACCTGATACCCACCATCTCGCTATATCGTCCAATCACACATCTCGAGCCAGCTGTTCTGTTTCTGTGCAGTCTAGGCACAAACAAGCTAAGCTGATGCCTCGAAATGCAGATTGGGAACAGAAAATTTTTCATCTAAAAAATGTATGAAAAAAGATCTATGTATATATAGCCCGCAAAACCTGGTACCCACCATCTCGCTACATCGTCCAATCACACATCTCGAGCCAGCTGTTCTGTTTCTGTGAATTCTAGGCACAAACAAGCTAAGCTGATGCCTCGAAATGCAGATTGGGAACAGAAAATTTTTCATCGAAAAAACTTATAAAAAAAAGGGCTATGTATAGCCCACAGAACCAGATACCCACCATCTCGCTATATCCTCCAATCTCACATCTCGAGCCAGCTGCTCTGTTTCTGTGCATTCTAGGCACAAACAAGCTAAGCTGATGCCTCGAAATGCAGATTGGGAACAGAAAATTTTTCATCGAAAAAATTTAAGAAAAAAAGGGCTATGTATAGCCCACAGAACCAGATACCCACCATCTCGCTATATCGTCCAATCACACATCTCGATCCAGCTGTTCTGTTTCTGTGCATTCTAGGCACAACCAAGCTAAGCTGATGCCTCGAAATGCAGATTGGGAACAGAAAATTTTTCATCGAAAAAATTTATGAAAAAAAGGGCTATGTATAGCCCACAGAACCAGATACCCACCATCTCGCAATATCCTCCAATCACACATCTCGAGTCAGCTATTCTGTTTCTGTGCATTCTAGGCACAAACTAGCTTAGCTGATGCCTCGAAATGCAGATTCTGAACAGAAAATTTTTCATCAAAAAATTTAGGAAAAATAGGGCTATGTATAGCCCACAAAACCTGATACCCACCATCTCGCTATATCGTCCAATCACACATCTCGAGCCAGCTGTTCTGTTTCTGTGCAGTCTAGGCACAAACAAGCTAAGCTGATGCCTCGAAATGCAGATTGGGAACAGAAAATTTTTCATCTAAAAAATGTATGAAAAAAGATCTATGTATATATAGCCCGCAAAACCTGGTACCCACCATCTCGCTACATCGTCCAATCACACATCTCGAGCCAGCTGTTCTGTTTCTGTGAATTCTAGGCACAAACAAGCTAAGCTGATGCCTCGAAATGCAGATTGGGAACAGAAAATTTTTCATCGAAAAAACGTATGAAAAAAAGGGCAATGTATAGCCCATAGAACCAGATACCAACGATCTCGCTATATCCTCCCATCGTACATCTGGAGCCAGCTGTTCTGTTTCTATGCATTCTAGGCACAAACTAGCTTAGCTGATGCCTCGAAATGCAGATTCTGAACAGAAAATTTTTCATCGAAAAAATGTATGAAAAAAGGGCTATGTATAGCCCACAGAACCAGATACCCACCATCTCGCTATATCCTCCAATTACACATCTCGAGCCAGCTGTTCTGTTTCTATGCATTCTAGGCACAAACTAGCTTAGCTGATGCCTCGAAATGCAGATTCTGAACAGAAAATTTTTCATCGAAAAATGTATGAAAAAAAGGGCTATGTATAGCCCACAGAACCAGATACCCACCATCTCGCTATATCCTCCAATTACACATCTCGAGCCAGCTGTTCTGTTTCTATGCATTCTAGGCAAAAACTAGCTTAGCTGATGCCTCGAAATGCAGATTCTGAACAGAAAATTTTTCATCGAAAAAATGTATGAAAAAAAGGGCTATGTATAGCCCACAAAATCTGATACTCACCATCTCGCTATATCGTCCAATCACACATATCGAGTCAGCTGTTCTGTTTCTGTGCATTCTAGGCACAAGCAAGCTAAGCTGATGCCTCGAAATGCAGATTGGGAACAGAAAATTTTTCATCGAAAAAACGTATGAAAAAAGGGCTATGTATAGCCCACAGAACCAGATACCCACCATCTCGCTATATCCTCCAATCACACATATCGAGTCAGCTGTTCTGTTTCTGTGCATTCTAGGCACAAGCAAGCTAAGCTGATGCCTCGAAATGCAGATTGGGAACAGAAAATTTTTCATCGAAAAAACGTATGAAAAAAGGGCTATGTATAGCCCACAGAACCAGATACCCACCATCTCGCTATATCCTCCAATTACACATCTCGAGCCAGCTGTTCTGTTTCTATGCATTCTAGGCAAAAACTAGCTTAGCTGATGCCTCGAAATGCAGATTCTGAACAGAAAATTTTTCATCGAAAAAATGTATGAAAAAAAGGGCTATGTATAGCCCACAAAATCTGATACTCACCATCTCGCTATATCGTCCAATCACACATATCGAGTCAGCTGTTCTGTTTCTGTGCATTCTAGGCACAAGCAAGCTAAGCTGATGCCTCGAAATGCAGATTGGGAACAGAAAATTTTTCATCGAAAAAACGTATGAAAAAAGGGCTATGTATAGCCCACAGAACCAGATACCCACCATCTCGCTATATCCTCCAATCACACATATCGAGTCAGCTGTTCTGTTTCTGTGCATTCTAGGCACAAGCAAGCTAAGCTGATGCCTCGAAATGCAGATTGGGAACAGAAAATTTTTCATCGAAAAAACGTATGAAAAAAAGGGCTATGTATAGCCCACAGAACCAGATACCCACCATCTCGCTATATCCTCCAATTACACATCTCGATCCAGCTGTTCTGTTTCTATGCATTCTAGGCACAAACTAGCTTAGCTGATGCCTCGAAATGCACATTGGGAGCAGAAAATTTTTCATCGAAAAAATGTATGAAAAAAAGGGCTATGTATAGCCCACAAAACCTGATACCCACCATCTCGCTATATCGTCCAATCACACATCTCGAGCCAGCTGTTCTGTTTCTGTGCATTCTAGGCACAAACAAGCTAAGCTGATGCCTCGAAATGCAGATTGGGAACAGAAAATTTTTTATCGAAAAAATGTATGAAAAAAAGGGCTATGTATAGCCCACAGAACCAGAAACCCACCATCTCGCTATATCCTCCAATCACACATTTCGAGCCAGCTGTTCTGTTTCTCTGCATTCAAATCACAAACAAGCAGAGCTGCTGCCTCGAAATGCAGATTGGGAACAGAAAATTTTCATCGAAAAAATGTGTTAAAAAAAATTGCTATGTATAGCCCACAAAACCTGATACCCACCATCTCGCTATACCCTCCAATCACACACCTCGAGCCAGCTGTTCTGTTTCTGTGCATTCTAGGCACAAACAAGCTAAGCTGATGCCTCGAAATGCAGATTGGGAACAGAAAATTTTTTATCGAAAAAATGTATGAAAAAAAGGGCTATGTATAGCCCACAAAACCTGATACCCACCATCTCGCTATATCCTCCAATCCCACATCTCGAGCCAGCTGTTCTGTTTCTGTGCATTCTAGGCACAAACAAGCTAAGCTGATGCCTCGAAATGCAGATTGGGAACAGAAAATTTTTTATCGAAAAAATGTATGAAAAAAAGGGCTATGTATAGCCCACAAAACCTGATACCCACCATCTCGCTATATCGTCCAATCACACATCTCGAGCCAGCTGTTCTGTTTCTGTGCATTCTACGCACAAACAAGCTAAGCTGATGCCTCGAAATGCAGATTGGGAACAGAACATTTTTTATCGAAAAAATGTATGAAAAAAAGGGCTATGTATAGCCCACAGAACCAGATACCCACCATCTCGTTATATCCTCCAATCTCACATCTCGAGCCAGCTGTTCTGTTTCTGTGCATTCTAGGCACAAACAAGCTAAGCTGATGCCTCGAAATGCAGATTGGGAACAGAAAATTTTTCATCGAAAAAATTTAAGAAAAAAAGGGCTATGTATAGCCCACAAAACCTGATACCCACCATCTCGCTATATCCTCCAATCTCACATCTCGAGCCAGCTGTTCTGTTTCTGTGCATTCTAGGCACAAACAAGCTAAGCTGATGCTTCGAAATGCAGATTGAGAACAAAAAATTTTTCATCGAAAAAATTTATGAAAAAAAGGGCTATGTATAGCCCACAAAACCTGATACCCACCATCTCGCTATATCGTCCAATCACACATCTCGAGCCAGCTGTTCTGTTTCTGTGCATTCTAGGCACAAACAAGCTAAGCTGATGCCTCGAAATGCAGATTGAGAACAGAAAATTTTTCATCGAAAAAATTTATGAAAAAAAGGGCTATGTATAGCCCACAAAACCTGATACCCACCATCTCGCTATATCGTCCAATCACACATCTCGAGCCAGCTGTTCTGTTTCTGTGCATTCTAGGCACATACAAGCTAAGCTGATGCCTCGAAATGCAGATTGGGAACAGAAAATTTTTCATCAAAAAATTTAGGAAAAATAGGGCTATGTATAGCCCACAAAACCTGATACCCACCATCTCGCTATATCGTCCAATCACACATCTCGAGCCAGCTGTTCTGTTTCTGTGCATTCTAGGCACAAACAAGCTAAGCTGATGCCTCGAAATGCAGATTGAGAACAGAAAATTTTTCATCGAAAAAATTTATGAAAAAAAGGGCTATGTATAGCCCACAAAACCTGATACCCACCATCTCGCTATATCGTCCAATCACACATCTCGAGCCAGCTGTTCTGTTTCTGTGCATTCTAGGCACATACAAGCTAAGCTGATGCCTCGAAATGCAGATTGGGAACAGAAAATTTTTCATCAAAAAATTTAGGAAAAATAGGGCTATGTATAGCCCACAAAACCTGATACCCACCATCTCGCTATATCGTCCAATCACACATCTCGAGCCAGCTGTTCTGTTTCTGTGCAGTCTAGGCACAAACAAGCTAAGCTGATGCCTCGAAATGCAGATTGGGAACAGAACATTTTTTATCGAAAAAATGTATGAAAAAAAGGGCTATGTATAGCCCACAGAACCAGATACCCACCATCTCGCTATATCCTCCAATCTCACATCTCGAGCCAGCTGTTCTGTTTCTGTGCATTCTAGGCACAAACAAGCTAAGCTGATGCCTCGAAATGCAGATTGGGAACAGAAAATTTTTCATCGAAAAAATTTAAGAAAAAAAGGGCTATGTACAGCCCACAGAACCAGATACCCACCATCTCGCTATATCGTCCAATCACACATCTCGAGCCAGCTGTTCTGTTTCTGTGAATTCTAGGCACAAACAAGCTAAGCTGATGCCTCGAAATGCAGATTGGGAACAGAAAATTTTTTACCGAAAAAATTTATGAAAAAAAGGGCTATGTATAGCCCACAGAACCAGATACCCACCATCTCGCTATATCCTCCAATCTCACATCTCGAGCCAGCTGTTCTGTTTCTGTGCATTCTACGCACAAACAAGCTAAGCTGATGCCTCGAAATGCAGATTGGGAACAGAAAATTTTTCATCGAAAAAACGTATTAAAAAAAAGGGCTTGTATACCCCACAGAACCAGATACCCACCATCTCGCTATATCCTCCAATCACACATCTCGAGCCAGCTGTTCTGTTTCTCTGCATTCTAGGCACAAGCAAGCTAAGCTGATGCCTCGAAATGCAGATTGGGAACAGAAAATTTTTCATCGAAAAAATTTATGAAAAAAGATCTATGTATATATAGCCCGCAAAACCTGGTACCCACCATCTCGCTACATCGTCCAATCACACATCTCGAGCCAGCTGTTCTGTTTCTGTGAATTCTAGGCACAAACAAGCTAAGCTGATGCCTCGAAATGCAGATTGGGAACAGAAAATTTTTCATCGAAAAAACTTATAAAAAAAAGGGCTATGTATAGCCCACAGAACCAGATACCCACCATCTCGCTATATCCTCCAATCTCACATCTCGAGCCAGCTGCTCTGTTTCTGTGCATTCTAGGCACAAACAAGCTAAGCTGATGCCTCGAAATGCAGATTGGGAACAGAAAATTTTTCATCGAAAAAATTTAAGAAAAAAAGGGCTATGTATAGCCCACAGAACCAGATACCCACCATCTCGCTATATCGTCCAATCACACATCTCGATCCAGCTGTTCTGTTTCTGTGCATTCTAGGCACAACCAAGCTAAGCTGATGCCTCGAAATGCAGATTGGGAACAGAAAATTTTTCATCGAAAAAATTTATGAAAAAAAGGGCTATGTATAGCCCACAGAACCAGATACCCACCATCTCGCAATATCCTCCAATCACACATCTCGAGTCAGCTATTCTGTTTCTGTGCATTCTAGGCACAAACTAGCTTAGCTGATGCCTCGAAATGCAGATTCTGAACAGAAAATTTTTCATCGAAAAAATGTATGAAAAAAGGGCTATGTATAGCCCAAAGAACCAGATACCCACCATCTCGCTATATCCTCCAATTACACATCTCGAGCCAGCTGTTCTGTTTCTATGCATTCTAGGCACAAACTAGCTTAGCTGATGCCTCGAAATGCAGATTCTGAACAGAAAATTTTTCATCGAAAAATGTATGAAAAAAAGGGCTATGTATAGCCCACAAAATCTGATACTCACCATCTCGCTATATCGTCCAATCACACATCTCGAGCCAGCTGTTCTGTTTCTGTGCATTCTACGCACAAACAAGCTAAGCTGCTGCCTCGAAATGCAGATTGGGAACAGAAAATTTTTCATCGAAAAAATGTATGAAAAAAAGGGCTATGTATAGCCCACAGAACCAGATACCCACCATCTCGCTATATCCTCCAATCACACATATCGAGTCAGCTGTTCTGTTTCTGTGCATTCTAGGCACAAGCAAGCTAAGCTGATGCCTCGAAATGCAGATTGGGAACAGAAAATTTTTCATCGAAAAAACGTATGAAAAAAGGGCTATGTATAGCCCACAGAACCAGATACCCACCATCTCGCTATATCCTCCAATTACACATCTCGAGCCAGCTGTTCTGTTTCTATGCATTCTCGGCAAAAACTAGCTTAGCTGATGCCTCGAAATGCAGATTCTGAACAGAAAATTTTTCATCGAAAAAATGTATGAAAAAAAGGGCTATGTATAGCCCACAAAATCTGATACTCACCATCTCGCTATATCGTCCAATCACACATCTCGAGCCAGCTGTTCTGTTTCTGTGCATTCTAGGCACAAGCAAGCTAAGCTGATGCCTCGAAATGCAGATTGGGAACAGAAAATTTTTCATCAAAAAATTTAGGAAAAATAGGGCTATGTATAGCCCACAAAACCTGATACCCACCATCTCGCTATATCGTCCAATCACACATCTCGAGCCAGCTGTTCTGTTTCTGTGCAGTCTAGGCACAAACAAGCTAAGCTGATGCCTCGAAATGCAGATTGGGAACAGAAAATTTTTCATCAAAAAATTTAGGAAAAATAGGGCTATGTATAGCCCACAAAATCTGATACTCACCATCTCGCTATATCGTCCAATCACACATCTCGAGCCAGCTGTTCTGTTTCTGTGCATTCTAGGCACAAGCAAGCTAAGCTGATGCCTCGAAATGCAGATTGGGAACAGAAAATTTTTCATCAAAAAATTTAGGAAAAATAGGGCTATGTATAGCCCACAGAACCAGATACCCACCATCTCGCTATATCCTCCAATCTCACATCTCGAGCCAGCTGTTCTGTTTCTGTGCATTCTAGGCACAAACAAGCTAAGCTGATGCCTCGAAATGCAGATTGGGAACAGAAAATTTTTCATCGAAAAAATTTAAGAAAAAAAGGGCTATGTACAGCCCACAGAACCAGATACCCACCATCTCGCTATATCGTCCAATCACACATCTCGAGCCAGCTGTTCTGTTTCTGTGAATTCTAGGCACAAACAAGCTAAGCTGATGCCTCGAAATGCAGATTGGGAACAGAAAATTTTTTACCGAAAAAATTTATGAAAAAAAGGGCTATGTATAGCCCACAGAACCAGATACCCACCATCTCGGTATATCCTCCAATCTCACATCTCGAGCCAGCTGTTCTGTTTCTGTGCATTCTACGCACAAACAAGCTAAGCTGATGCCTCGAAATGCAGATTGGGAACAGAAAATTTTTCATCGAAAAAACGTATTAAAAAAAAGGGCTTGTATACCCCACAGAACCAGATACCCACCATCTCGCTATATCCTTCAATCACACATCTCGAGCCAGCTGTTCTATTTCTCTGCATTCTAGGCACAAGCAAGCTAAGCTGATGCCTCGAAATGCAGATTGGGAACAGAAAATTTTTCATCGAAAAAATCTATGAAAAAAAGGGCTATGTATAGCCCACAGAACCAGATACCCACCATCTCGCTATATCCTCCAATCTCACATCTCGAGCCAGCTGTTCTGTTTCTGTGCATTCTACGCACAAACAAGCTAAGCTGATGCCTCGAAATGCAGATTGGGAACAGAAAATTTTTCATCGAAAAAACGTATTAAAAAAAAGGGCTTGTATACCCCACAGAACCAGATACCCACCATCTCGCTATATCCTCCAATCACACATCTCGAGCCAGCTGTTCTGTTTCTCTGCATTCTAGGCACAAGCAAGCTAAGCTGATGCCTCGAAATGCAGATTGGGAACAGAAAATTTTTCATCGAAAAAATTTATGAAAAAAAGGGCTATGTATAGCCCACAGAACCAGATACCCACCATCTCGCTATATCCTCCAATCGCACATCTCGAGCCAGCTGTTCTGTTTCTGTGCATTCTACGCACAAACAAGCTAAGCTGCTGCCTCGAAATGCAGATTGGGAACAGAAAATTTTTCATCGAAAAAATGTATGAAAAAAAGGGCTATGTATAGCCCACAGAACCAGATACCCACCATCTCGGTATATCCTCCAATCACACATCTCGAGCCAGCTGTTCTGTGTCTATGCATTCTAGGCTCAAACAAGCTAAGCTGATGCCTCGAAATGCAGATTGGGAACAGAAAATTTTTCATCTAAAAAATGTATGAAAAAAGATCTATGTATATATAGCCCGCAAAACCTGGTACCCACCATCTCGCTACATCGTCCAATCACACATCTCGAGCCAGCTGTTCTGTTTCTGTGAATTCTAGGCACAAACAAGCTAAGCTGATGCCTCGAAATGCAGATTGGGAACAGAAAATTTTTCATCGAAAAAACTTATAAAAAAAAGGGCTATGTATAGCCCACAGAACCAGATACCCACCATCTCGCTATATCCTCCAATCTCACATCTCGAGCCAGCTGCTCTGTTTCTGTGCATTCTAGGCACAAACAAGCTAAGCTGATGCCTCGAAATGCAGATTGGGAACAGAAAATTTTTCATCGAAAAAATTTAAGAAAAAAAGGGCTATGTATAGCCCACAGAACCAGATACCCACCATCTCGCTATATCGTCCAATCACACATCTCGATCCAGCTGTTCTGTTTCTGTGCATTCTAGGCACAACCAAGCTAAGCTGATGCCTCGAAATGCAGATTGGGAACAGAAAATTTTTCATCGATAAAATTTATGAAAAAAAGGGCTATGTATAGCCCACAGAACCAGATACCCACCATCTCGCAATATCCTCCAATCACACATCTCGAGTCAGCTATTCTGTTTCTGTGCATTCTAGGCACAAACTAGCTTAGCTGATGCCTCGAAATGCAGATTCTGAACAGAAAATTTTTCATCGAAAAAAACGTATGAAAAAAAGGGCAATGTATAGCCCATAGAACCAGATACCAACCATCTCGCTATATCCTCCAATCACACATATCGAGTCAGCTGTTCTGTTTCTGTGCATTCTAGGCACAAGCAAGCTAAGCTGATGCCTCGAAATGCAGATTGGGAACAGAAAATTTTTCATCGAAAAAACGTATGAAAAAAGGGCTATGTATAGCCCACAGAACCAGATACCCACCATCTCGCTATATCCTCCAATTACACATCTCGAGCCAGCTGTTCTGTTTCTGTGCATTCTACGCACAAACAAGCTAAGCTGATGCCTCGAAATGCAGATTGGGAACAGAAAATTTTTCATCGAAAAAACTTATAAAAAAAAGGGCTATGTATAGCCCACAGAACCAGATACCCACCATCTCGCTATATCCTCCAATCTCACATCTCGAGCCAGCTGCTCTGTTTCTGTGCATTCTAGGCACAAACAAGCTAAGCTGATGCCTCGAAATGCAGATTGGGAACAGAAAATTTTTCATCGAAAAAATTTAAGAAAAAAAGGGCTATGTATAGCCCACAGAACCAGATACCCACCATCTCGCTATATCGTCCAATCACACATCTCGATCCAGCTGTTCTGTTTCTGTGCATTCTAGGCACAACCAAGCTAAGCTGATGCCTCGAAATGCAGATTGGGAACAGAAAATTTTTCATCGAAAAAATTTATGAAAAAAAGGGCTATGTATAGCCCACAGAACCAGATACCCACCATCTCGCAATATCCTCCAATCACACATCTCGAGTCAGCTATTCTGTTTCTGTGCATTCTAGGCACAAACTAGCTTAGCTGATGCCTCGAAATGCAGATTCTGAACAGAAAATTTTTCATCGAAAAAAACGTATGAAAAAAAGGGAAATGTATAGCCCATAGAACCAGATACCAACGATCTCGCTATATCCTCCCATCGTACATCTGGAGCCAGCTGTTCTGTTTCTATGCATTCTAGGCAAAAACTAGCTTAGCTGATGCCTCGAAATGCAGATTCTGAACAGAAAATTTTTCATCGAAAAAATGTATGAAAAAAAGGGCTATGTATAGCCCACAAAATCTGATACTCACCATCTCGCTATATCGTCCAATCACACATCTCGAGCCAGCTGTTCTGTTTCTGTGCATTCTAGGCACAAGCAAGCTAAGCTGATGCCTCGAAATGCAGATTGGGAACAGAAAATTTTTCATCAAAAAATTTAGGAAAAATAGGGCTATGTATAGCCCACAAAACCTGATACCCACCATCTCGCTATATCGTCCAATCACACATCTCGAGCCAGCTGTTCTGTTTCTGTGCAGTCTAGGCACAAACAAGCTAAGCTGATGCCTCGAAATGCAGATTGGGAACAGAAAATTTTTCATCAAAAAATTTAGGAAAAATAGGGCTATGTATAGCCCACAAAATCTGATACTCACCATCTCGCTATATCGTCCAATCACACATCTCGAGCCAGCTGTTCTGTTTCTGTGCATTCTAGGCACAAGCAAGCTAAGCTGATGCCTCGAAATGCAGATTGGGAACAGAAAATTTTTCATCAAAAAATTTAGGAAAAATAGGGCTATGTATAGCCCACAGAACCAGATACCCACCATCTCGCTATATCCTCCAATCTCACATCTCGAGCCAGCTGTTCTGTTTCTGTGCATTCTAGGCACAAACAAGCTAAGCTGATGCCTCGAAATGCAGATTGGGAACAGAAAATTTTTCATCGAAAAAATTTAAGAAAAAAAGGGCTATGTACAGCCCACAGAACCAGATACCCACCATCTCGCTATATCGTCCAATCACACATCTCGAGCCAGCTGTTCTGTTTCTGTGAATTCTAGGCACAAACAAGCTAAGCTGATGCCTCGAAATGCAGATTGGGAACAGAAAATTTTTTACCGAAAAAATTTATGAAAAAAAGGGCTATGTATAGCCCACAGAACCAGATACCCACCATCTCGGTATATCCTCCAATCTCACATCTCGAGCCAGCTGTTCTGTTTCTGTGCATTCTACGCACAAACAAGCTAAGCTGATGCCTCGAAATGCAGATTGGGAACAGAAAATTTTTCATCGAAAAAACGTATTAAAAAAAAGGGCTTGTATACCCCACAGAACCAGATACCCACCATCTCGCTATATCCTTCAATCACACATCTCGAGCCAGCTGTTCTATTTCTCTGCATTCTAGGCACAAGCAAGCTAAGCTGATGCCTCGAAATGCAGATTGGGAACAGAAAATTTTTCATCGAAAAAATTTATGAAAAAAAGGGCTATGTATAGCCCAGAGAACCAGATACCCACCATCTCGCTATATCCTCCAATCGCACATCTCGAGCCAGCTGTTCTGTTTCTGTGCATTCTACGCACAAACAAGCTAAGCTGCTGCCTCGAAATGCAGATTGGGAACAGAAAATTTTTCATCGAAAAAATTTATGAAAAAAAGGGCTATGTATAGCCCACAGAACCAGGTACCCACCATCTCGGTATATCCTCCAATCACACATCTCGAGCCAGCTGTTCTGTGTCTATGCATTCTAGGCTCAAACAAGCTAAGCTGATGCCTCGAAATGCAGATTGGGAACAGAAAATTTTTCATCTAAAAAATGTATGAAAAAAAGATCTATGTATATATAGCCCGCAAAACCTGGTACCCACCATCTCGCTACATCGTCCAATCACACATCTCGAGCCAGCTGTTCTGTTTCTGTGAATTCTAGGCACAAACAAGCTAAGCTGATGCCTCGAAATGCAGATTGGGAACAGAAAATTTTTCATCGAAAAAACTTATAAAAAAAAGGGCTATGTATAGCCCACAGAACCAGATACCCACCATCTCGCTATATCCTCCAATCTCACATCTCGAGCCAGCTGCTCTGTTTCTGTGCATTCTAGGCACAAACAAGCTAAGCTGATGCCTCGAAATGCAGATTGGGAACAGAAAATTTTTCATCGAAAAAATTTAAGAAAAAAAGGGCTATGTATAGCCCACAGAACCAGATACCCACCATCTCGCTATATCGTCCAATCACACATCTCGATCCAGCTGTTCTGTTTCTGTGCATTCTAGGCACAACCAAGCTAAGCTGATGCCTCGAAATGCAGATTGGGAACAGAAAATTTTTCATCGATAAAATTTATGAAAAAAAGGGCTATGTATAGCCCACAGAACCAGATACCCACCATCTCGCAATATCCTCCAATCACACATCTCGAGTCAGCTATTCTGTTTCTGTGCATTCTAGGCACAAACTAGCTTAGCTGATGCCTCGAAATGCAGATTCTGAACAGAAAATTTTTCATCGAAAAAAACGTATGAAAAAAAGGGCAATGTATAGCCCATAGAACCAGATACCAACGATCTCGCTATATCCTCCCATCGTACATCTGGAGCCAGCTGTTCTGTTTCTATGCATTCTAGGCACAAACTAGCTTAGCTGATGCCTCGAAATGCAGATTCTGAACAGAAAATTTTTCATCGAAAAAATGTATGAAAAAAGGGCTATGTATAGCCCACAGAACCAGATACCCACCATCTCGCTATATCCTCCAATTACACATCTCGAGCCAGCTGTTCTGTTTCTATGCATTCTAGGCACAAACTAGCTTAGCTGATGCCTCGAAATGCAGATTCTGAACAGAAAATTTTTCATCGAAAAATGTATGAAAAAAAGGGCTATGTATAGCCCACAAAATCTGATACTCACCATCTCGCTATATCGTCCAATCACACATCTCGAGCCAGCTGTTCTGTTTCTGTGCATTCTACGCACAAACAAGCTAAGCTGCTGCCTCGAAATGCAGATTGGGAACAGAAAATTTTTCATCGAAAAAATGTATGAAAAAAAGGGCTATGTATAGCCCACAGAACCAGATACCCACCATCTCGCTATATCCTCCAATCACACATATCGAGTCCGCTGTTCTGTTTCTGTGCATTCTAGGCACAAGCAAGCTAAGCTGATGCCTCGAAATGCAGATTGGGAACAGAAAATTTTTCATCGAAAAAATGTATGAAAAAAAGGGCTATGTATAGCCCACAGAACCAGATACCCACCATCTCGCTATATCCTCCAATTACACATCTCGATCCAGCTGTTCTGTTTCTATGCATTCTAGGCACAAACTAGCTTAGCTGATGCCTCGAAATGCACATTGGGAGCAGAAAATTTTTCATCGAAAAAATGTATGAAAAAAAGGGCTATGTATAGCCCACAGAACCAGATACCCACCATCTCGCTATATCCTCCAATTACACATCTCGATCCAGCTGTTCTGTTTCTATGCATTCTAGGCACAAACTAGCTTAGCTGATGCCTCGAAATGCAGATTCTGAACAGAAAATTTTTCATCGAAAAAATGTATGAAAAAAAGGGCTATGTATAGCCCACAGAACCAGATACCCACCATCTCGCTATATCCTCCAATCGCACATCTGGAGCCAGCTGTTCTGTTTCTATGCATTCTAGGCACAAACTAGCTTAGCTGATGCCTCGAAATGCACATTGGGAGCAGAAAATTTTTCTTCGAAAAAATGTATGAAAAAAAGGGCTATGTATAGCCCACAGAACCAGATACCCACCATCTCGCTATATCCTCCAATCACACATCTCGAGCCAGCTGTTCTGTTTCTGTGCATTCTAGGCACAAACAAGCTGAGCTGCTGCCTCGAAATGCAGATTGGGAACAGAAAATTTTTCATCGAAAAAACGTATGAAAAAAAGGGCCATGTATAGCCCACAGAACCAGATACCCACCATCTCGCTATATCCTCCAATCACACATCTCGAGCCAGCTGTTCTGTTTCTGTGCATTCTAGGCACAAGCAAGCTAAGCTGATGCCTCGAAATGCAGATTGGGAACAGAAAATTTTTCATCGAATAAACGTATGAAAAAAAGGGCCATGTATAGCCCACAGAACCAGATACCCACCATCTCGCAATATCCTCCAATCACACATCTCGAGCCAGCTGTTCTGTTTCTGTGCATTCTAGGCACAAGCAAGCTAAGTTGATGCCTCGAAATGCAGATTGGGAACAGAAAATTTTTCATCGAAAAAACGTATGAAAAAAGGGCCATGTATAGCCCACAGAACCAGATACCCACCATCTCGCAATATCCTGCAATCACACATCTCGAGCCACCTGTTCTGTTTCTGTGCATTCTACGCACAAACAAGCTAAGCTGCTGCCTCGAAATGCAGATTGGGAACAGAAATTTTTTCATCGAAAAAATTTATGAAAAAATGTTATTTTCTGGTTTACACCATCAGTATCTATTCATCTCAAGAATGTAAGACAGAATTAGTAAAATTATACGAACTTTAGGACAAAAAAGTGTTTGAGGAGGTTCAGGCTTCTTACGAGATAGTTGCCAATAGTACATTGAACGCATAATCAACATGAATGTGCTCATCTTTACTTGCAAACGAACCTTTTTAAAAATTTATCGTTAAATTGATTAAATAATTATTTTCTAGGCAGACGTTTCAAATGCTAGTTCTAGTAAGGATACAACTGTGCCTTCATTATGCAATTAATGTACGTATTCTGCTCAAAAATCATGTTACACGCTATAGACATCCACATATATAGACGAGAATCTGCTAGATTTATTTTAAATCTGGAAACATGAGTTCCAATACCTTTTATTTTCATTATTTCAAGAAAATTATTAGTTTAGTATTTATTTACATTTGCTGCTGTGTTTATAACAACTACACTACTTCATTGTGAACACACATTAAATTCCATTTCAGCAAGTGCTTGGCAGCACTTTTAGTTTTTTTACACTTCAGCGCAATTTATCGCATTCACAGTAGAACAATAAAAGTTATGGCCGTCATTTGTTGACATTTAATCTCGCTTCCTTGTTTTTTAACTGAAAAAAGACAGTTCCGTTGTTGTTTTTGATTTTATTTCAAACCTAAAAATACATTTTCAACAATTCCAAGTGGAAATACAAATAAATCGCCCACGAATCGCCTGCCATTCACTACAAAATCAATCAAAAACCATCTCTTCGTCGGAATGACAACCTATGTGACAGATGGCGAAGGTAACCAAAACCATATTCACTTTTTTTTTGCCGCAAAAAATGTATATTTCTCGTCGTTTTTTTCTCTATATGCGCGCAAAGGTCATGAATGAAGTCAAGGCGACCCACAAAAAAGTTTAATGCGTTGTGTCTTTTCATTTTTAGGGAAATTCATTCCTGCCACTCAGCGACCGGATGGCACATGGCGAAAAGCGCGCCGCGTCAAAGAGGGTTACGTCCCGCAAGAGGAGGTACCCCTGTACGAGAGCAAGGGCAAACAGTTTGCCAATCGTAAGTCCGATCGTCCAGTTGGAATGCCAGCTCCAACTACTACTGCGGCTGGTAAGAAGGAAAAAACGAAGAAAAAGAATAAATCCAACCCGGCACCGGGTGTGGTTGTCTTGCCAAAGAACACCACCATCGGCAATCCGACCAGTACGACGACAAACTCCAGCGAGAGTAATAACAAGAAACCATCTGTAAGTACAAATGTAGCAGTGGCCAACACTGCCCCTATTGAGCCGGCACCAGAAACGGTCGAGTCCATTACCAAAGATCTCAACAATGTGGAGCTGGAGGATCCACAGCTGGAATTTAGCAAAAAGCTAAAGAAACTGAAGAAGAAAATCCGTGAAATCGAAGCCATCGAGGTGAAATTGAAGAGCGGCGAGCTGAAGAAACCCGAAAAGGATCAACTGGACAAGGTCAAGAGAAAAAAGGAATACCTCAAGGAGTTGCAGGAGCTCGAGGAGCAAGAAAACCCGACCGACTGAAGTGGAGGTGCTTGGTGATCTCGCCAAACTGCCTGCCCAACAGCCATTCTACAAAGCACGGTTCTGTGCCTCCACCCAAGTGTGTCTGCCAAGACCACGGGAAGGCATTTACCTCTTCAATACCACCACCATCAGTCATAGTTTCGCCTTTTACACCAACCAAACATTGTATCTCTCTCTCTCTCACACTCTCTCTCTCTCTGTCTCTCTGGGTCTCTTTGTCTCGTGTGTGTGACTCCTTTTTGTAATTTAGTTTCCTTTACGCTAGGAATCGATTGATCTCCTCTCAACCAACAGCCTCAGCTGTAAATACCAGTCAATTGTTTTGCTTGATTCTATTTTGTTTAATAAGTTCCCACCCCTGGTGAGCTGCCAGAGCTGGACACTGGCCCCCGCCAGAGGACGACAAATTGTTTTGCATGTGGCATAGCATAAGGCAATAAACAAAGAACAACGTAGTAGCTTTTCTAGTTCTGTAAGATGTAAGAATGTAGTTCAACCCTGTTCACATTTTTTTAGGATTTGTTGTTTTATTTTAAAAATTTTACCCAGTCAAGTTGAAATTTTGTTATTTTTAAGAACAAATATTCTTTTATTATGATTTTTGCTTAGATTAGCATCCGATCAATGGTAGTGATTCAATCAGAGATTAAGAAAGGGGAAAATATTTAAAAAAAAAATAAACAAAACAAAAAAACAAAAAAAAAAATCGATATTTTTATGTAGAAAGAATTTTTGTAGACTTTTAAGAGAAAATAACAACAAAACAAATTAATGTTAGTAATAAATATTAAATTGTGTGTAACTTTGTTGGTAATTTATTGTTTTATTCATTCGTTCATTCGGATGTGATGGCTCGGCGATCTTTACTTGTCGGACGAGGATTGGACAACGTTTTGTACTTAAACCCATCGACGCCAATCGTTCTTAAGTGGAGGAACAGTTGGTAAATGCTAACCTGTTGAGCTCTGTAACAGTTGGATGGCATCAATAAATGAGAAACAACGTCTTGGTTGAATATTGAAACCATTGGAGAGAATCTCTGCACAAAACCATATCAAGTGCAGTTGACTGAACAATTTCCTTCCGAATAATTGTAGTCTTACTTACTTAAGGATGTGTCATAGCTTACTTACTTTCTTAACGGACTTCCTAATTCACCCTAAGGCAAGCCAGCCTTGTACTTTATTTGATTCAGGCACGCTGCTTCCAGTTCTTCACACTAAGCGCTCTGGCATCCACGATAGATTTATTTTTAAAACGGATTTTTAATCTTCTTTGTCGTCTCGAACCTAGGGGCTGTGATTCGAAGATCCTCTTTGCTGGAGTATTATTGGCCATTAGCTCGAAGTGGCCGACTTTTTGGACAATATCCACATCTTGGTACAGCTTATAGATTTATCGGTTCTATCTTCTCCTCCATTCGCCCTCCTTGCGTACGGAACCGAAAATTCGACGAAGAATATTTCTCTCTTAAGTCCCCAAAATCTGCTCTATTTTCCTGCTTAACTTCCAGCACTCGGTTACATATAGTAGAACCGATGTACCCGCCCAGAAGCCGCACTGGTACGTGCCGATTAGTACGTTGTGGAAAGGTCTCAGACGTTCACGCGACATGTTGAATAGGATCTTATATGCGACATTAAGTAGGGATAAACTTTACAAGACATATATAGGATCGCCTTTCTTGAGAATGGGACACATAGAGCTGATAATCCAATAGTCGGGGATGGCTTCATCCACCCATACTTGGCTCATGATTTGGTACATGTACCCTACCAAAACATCAACACCATGTTTGGACCTACAGTCTCCGCTGGTAGGTCATCAGAGCCGGCTGCTTTGTTGTTTTTCTGAACTTAATAGTCGATCACCTTTAAAACTGGAAGGAAGGATGGCTTATTCTTTGCCCTATCACTCTCTCTTCCTCATACCCATTAAGTAGCTACTGGAAATGCTCCTTAAATACATCTATTATTCCCGATCCTTCGGTGACTAGGTTTTCCTTACTGTTTTGAAGCTACCAACAGCTTGACTCTCCTATAAAACATTCGGGTGTTGTTCCTATCGGCGGAATCCTCGATATCTTTAAGCTGGGTGAATGGGTTGGCCCTTTTCTTTTACGCAGATATACTATCCGATATATCTGAGCTGCGAAGCTGCGAAACCCATGTTTGAATGCGTGGCTCTGTGCTCTTCCAGATCTGCTCTTAAAGAATGTAGAACTTGGCGATGTCCTCTGTCAGCTAGGTACCTTCGTCATGATGGTACTAGCATGGTGGAGAGTTTTTCGCTTTTGAAGCTTTTGTCGTTTATATCCTTTTCAGGATCGAGTTTCAATGTTGGTGATGCCATGAAGATCGCCCCAGTCGGCATTCATCCCCCAGAAGGTGCGGATATCTAAAGCGTGTGTTGCATGAGTCGGATCAATGATTTTTGGTTTAGCAAATCGACCATCTGAGAAGAAATAGGTTGCTGTCTGTCTATCACTGTATAACGAACTGCAGTCAGGTCGGAGGTGGTTATACAGATATTGCATCGTGCAGCTTGTGCTTTTCCATCCTGGAGCACATAAAACTCCTCCTTGCTAGCTCCTTCTCAGTGGACCAAGGCCAATGTGTAGCCTTGAACTGATGCAAATCAAGGCTCTTCCCCATATAAGTCAATGGGGCACTTGCTCTTGCACTTTAAAGAGATGACGTCATACCAAGTGAATGATCGCTCGCGGACGTGTGATTTCAACGATGAGAGTGTAGCACACTTACTTTGGACAGCCCCTCTGAATGATCCATAATTACCTCACTCAGGTCATTGCAATCGCTTCCATTTATCTTTCATAATTCACAAAAATAAATAAAACTGCAAGAAGTAAGTGTTTTAACTGTTACCAGTTAGATGCCTTAATCAAACCGGTTCCATTTATTCATTTGCGATTGCACGACAAATGCAAACAACTTGCTAAAAAGAAATGCATAAATAAGAGAACCTGCGATTCCTGTTCCCACGTCTCCCTAAATATACATATATACGTGCGTATGTATCTATATAAAAATAATTCGAGAAATCAAGCAGACACTCAATGGAATCGGTCCAGTTGCAATGTGTTTCTTTCAATCGAGTCTCCTCTTAACTCTGTGGGTTTCATTTGCGGCAACACTCGTTGTCCAACTACCAAATGGGAAACTTCAAAGTGCGGTGCTTAGAGACTACTATTCCTTTACGAATATACGCTACGCCGAACCGCCCACACGGTTTGAACCATCTGTTCCATTCGAACGCAGTTGGACAGGCATTGAGAACGCCACGAGCGATATAGTTAGTTGTGTGCCATTCGGGATAACGAGTAACGTCACCGATGGACAAGAAGACTGTTTGATCCTGAATGTCTTTGTCCCAAGGACTGCAACCGCTGGAAACCCCTTGCCGGTGTTTGTTAACATTCACGGTGGAGGCTTTATGTTTGCCTCCTCAGCGCTGTATTCACCGGAAGCCGTAATGGCACAAGGACGCATGGTAATGGTTTCACTAAACTACCGGCTGGGACCCTTTGGATTCCTTAGCACGGGGGATAGCATAATTCCAGGAAATCTCGGACTAAAAGACCAACTATTAGCACTGCGGTGGATAAAAAAGAATATTCACGCATTTGGTGGAAATCCAGATAAAATTCTACTGGCTGGCCAATCAGCGGGAGGAGCATCTGTCCACTTGCACATTTTACGGAAGGAAGCCGGTGACTTAGTGTCTGCAGCTGTTTCGATAAGTGGAACTTCTCTAAATCCATGGGTGATACAAAGGAATTACAAAGAAAAGGCACAAACCTTGGCTAACAACTTGAATTGCCCGCTTTATGGAGAGGAACTGAAGGCTTGTCTGCAGCAGCGATCGATTGAGGAAATCCATTCAGTAGTTTCGCGAATGCAATCCTTCCTGGATAATCCGTTTAATGTGTTCGGGCCGATTATTGAGTCTGGTGATATGCCCGATGCATTCATCACGGAGGAACCTCGAAGTCTCATTGCAAAAGGTGCAATCGCCAAAATCCCTTGGATGGCAACATTTACCACCGAAGATGGGTCTTACAATGCCGGATCTTTGCTGGGAATGAATGGGAGCGGAGTGGTGTTTATTGAGGAACTTAATGAGCGGTGGTGTGAAGTGGCACCATCTTTACTGTTCTACTACGATGAGCCCTCGGAGCAGGTAAGACAGACGATTTCCGAGAATCTTAGGGCGGCGTACATAGGCGGACAACGCTTCTCCCGGGATACCTACATGTTGTTGCAGAAAATGTACACAGATGTCCTGTTCATTAATGGAATCCGGGAGACTATCCAGCTTCATAGATTGTATGGACAGATTCCTGTATATGGTTACATCTATGCCAATCCACACAATTACGGCGTTGGCAACTTCTTGTCCATGGACATGGAATATCAATTTGGTAACGTTTTTCAGAGTTTTATACTTTCAACATTTCTAAAGAAAACCTTTCGAAACTTGCAGGCGCAGGCCACGGCGATGACGAAGAGCTTATACTGCCGCTGACCTTAAACACGTCTTACGTCAGCGGGCTTAATGATGAGAAAATTTCAGGGCGTTTGATACAAATGTTGGAATCATTTGTTCTGGATGGGTGAGTTGGCATTAAGTGAACTTATTTCTTATGGAAGAGCTAATGGATTTGAATTTGCAGCGTTCCACGTTTTGGAGGCACTGAGGTGCCTGCGAATGGATACAATAACCAACCAATGCAGTACGTGCAGATCCTTCAACAGGAATACTGCGTCGGACCATGGGAGAGCTTCTCCTACAGCAGTCGTCAATGTGAGGCGTGCATCTGCTATGATTATTCAACAGATAGAAGCGTTCAAAATAAATGTAGTTAAACCAATTTCAGACTAATTGTGTTATAACAAACGTAGCTACCTGGCTGATCTTACAGGGATAGGGTCTGGTCTGATAGCCCAATTCGAAAGCTGTTCATGTCATCACATGAAGTCAAGTGGTTCTACAGCCGGATAAATCATACCACCTTCCCTACTTTTTTAAGTTGACCTCTGTTGGCCAATGGTACTGTAACTACAACTTGTCTAGGCTACACATCATGGAACCTAAATTCGCACCTTAAGGTAATTCAGTGCGCTCTGTCATCGGGTTCATGGAATAGACTTTGCCTCTCCCTGTGCACTAAAAATAAATAACTTTCTTTTAGAGAAGCTGAATTTGTGGGGCTAACCATTGTCCTCTTATTCAGGGACACAGTCTTCAGAAATCCAGTGCATTGGGTACTTTGCATCTAGCAGCTATTTGACTATCTTCTGTTGTGTACTTGTGTACCTGTATGCCAGGAAGGGTCTTTTTGTTGTCCTGACTGATTCAGCAGTCTTGTGACGATGCACCGGATTCATATGTATGTCCACATTTCTATTCTAGACTCTCAAGGAATCCTGCTGTGGCCTTTGGGAATACTTGCCATGAGCCAGTTGCGCCGTTTCCCTAAGCCTTCATCCAGATTTTACTGTTTACATCCAAAGTTATATCGATTTCAAGGAATTTCTTATTTTTATCCAAAGAGAAAGATACGTGCATTTGAATGTCCTTACAATCTACTTACGTATCTGGCTACAGAATAAAGTCTGTAAAGCACTGTGAGCCTACAATTGGACCTCGAAAAAAGCCCTTTAAAGCTAATTTCAGGAAGAAGCCTACTAACATCTATTCAATTGCCTCTTTAGTGTCCATAGAGTTTGCAGAGGACCACACCAAATCTTGTTTACCTTAAAGCCGTGGCCAACGCATCCTTCACTACAGTTAGAGTAAACAAACAATGATTAAATATTTAATTGGGCTTCAAGCATCTTGAGTACTTTATTTCCCACCAGTTCGGTGGAAGAACTTATAGTATCCTTCGAAATCCAATTAGGCTGCAAAAAGAAGAGGAAGTGCACTCGAAACACCCAAGAGCCCAACTACTACGTGCCTACTGAACCAGTGGGCAAGGTTCAAGGATCTTGAAGGAACACATGCAACAGCAAATACATTTAAGAAATGAAACACCATTCCACTAAAATAATTAACTATCTGTATCTCAATTTTATTATTTCCGCTAATAACACTCATTATTCCTATCCATTGAATGCCAAGATTAGACAGCATCTCTACAGCGATTGATTACAGGTCCCCTTGCTCTGGATCGTCACATCTGAGGAATAGAGAATACAGAATCGAATTACAATAACAATTTGGCTCCAATTAGATTAAATGTTTGTTTTTCATTTACGAACTCAAACAAAACCAAAAATATCTTCTGCTCCAAATCCACACCATCCACCATCGCTAAGGAAATGTGCAAACTTTCTTTACCAAAAGTTTTACGCCAGCTTGTTGACGACTTTTGGCGGTATTGACTCTTTTCTTCTCGGTTTCTCGGTGCTCCCCCCGCGCCTGGGTCGGTCTTTAAAGCAATCAACTTTAATTGCAGTCCGCCGAACAATGGACCGAAAGACTTGCCTGGATTAAGCTGTCCAATTGTTGGACAATATAATAATAATATAAGACGCAGAACGGCAACAAATTGTTGCCATCAATTATTCTAGTTAGATGCTAGCGATTGTGGCCCGCGCTTTCATCCGCACGTAGTGCACTTGAAAAGCATTGTTAACGACGTTAAGTGTAGCGCGTTTCGCGTATCTTGTATCTGAACGTCAATTATGCTTTCACTCAATGTTAGGTATTTTGCCTCTTTTTTTTACGTTTTATTCATTACTTTGCGGTTAGGGTTATAATTTCTTGATTAAGTGAGCTTAAGCTCAAGTAAGCTGTCCATTCGGACCAAACTCTTTTAAGTGCACTGCTGGGCAGGAGAGGAGTCTTGTTATGGTAATTTATGCCACCTGGATGGGGTGGCAGGTGTTGTGTCTTAACTCACCGATGTGTAAACATGATGCGTAACATTCCATCTGAGCCTCACTGGTGTACATAAACCCATCGGAGCCGCACACGACTTCTTCATCTTCGTCTTGTACGTTGGAGCATATCCGTTCGCAGTACTCTTCGGTATCTTTCTGTTCTACGCTGGGATTTGAGGGGGTTTCACTGGGGTTAACCTTGACACGACCGTAGATATCCTGTGGGGATAAGAGAAAAGAAAAGAAAAGAAAAGAAAGAAAAAAGTCGGGATAAATTGACATTTTGTGAATTTATTCGGGTGGAAAAATTTAATTTCAAGAAAAGGTACTCGTATCGATGGCAGGGATAATTCGAAAGACAGTAAATCACTGAAACTGTGAGTGGGTAAAAGTTTGTCATACACATGTCAGGACAACGATTGGTGATCCTGATCTATCGAGAAGGACACACGACGTGCAGCAAGTGTGTGTTGGACGACACCTCGGTTGGAAATAGATTTTCCCAAAATAACCTTGTCGCCTTGGAAAAGAGTGTGTGACTTAGCATATAAAATTTGAATAAAATGCGTAATGGACTCGGCGGTGTATATTTAAATTTAATGATCGGCGGTAGCTGTCTGATGGTATGCTAATGACTGTCTAAATGATATTCAGTCAAGTTGAATGTACTTAAAGAACATTTGAATTTACATATATTGAGAATGCCATGTCTGAAACAGGTGTGTCTGAATGGATATTAAAGGATTTATACTGCCGGATGGGCTTAAGATGTTATAAGTCTGCTCTTAGACGTAAATGGGAAGGAGTGCATAAGCCTTCGAAAGAACCCACATTTTTGTAGGAAGAAATGCTTTCCAAGAAGGTTGCTAAATCCCTTCTTCCAGAACTGGGTGGAAACAACACCAAGTAGTTCGTCAACTTGAGAAATAACGATTTAATTGAAAAGCCAAAAGAAGACTCCTGCTCAAAGAGACAAATACTTTATTAGCGAGGACTAAATAGAAGGATTATACTTTGTCATTTTATATTACAAGGCATTGGACAACTAACCTATCGTCTCACTAAATCCAATCTAAGTGCAAGGAACATATAGAACCTAGAATCGAGGAAATAGAGAGTAAAGGAATATGTTTAGCTACAAAGCGGGAACCGAAGCTTGCAAAGATGAACAAGCAAATCTAGTAGCAGAATTTATTTCGATACTTAGGATGGATCGTTATGACGACAGAATGAACCTTTCAGTTTGAACATTTATAAATAACATTTTGCCCCAATCCTTGGCTGAATAACCCAACATATTCAAAGCAATGTATTCCGAACTATTCGGCCGTACGAAAGTATGACCAAACAATGGAACTTCATCATTATTTGCTTGACCATCAGCAGAGCCTTCAAACTGCGCCAACTGTGGAAGCTCACTAGACATTATCTGGCATATTGTGTGAGCACTTAAACCTCTTGGTCCAGATCAGTGGAGTTTTAGGCCGGGAAAACCCACCAAACTGTAAGGCTTGGAAATTCCAATCGATTTTATACGATTGCCTATGGCAGGACGGCGATAGAAATTAACACTGTCCTATCAAGTTTGTTATATGATTTCTTTAATTTTTTTCTTGAAAGAATTATGCGGAACTGCTTGCATACAAAAATGACATGAGTATGATATTCATGTCAGTATAACTTAAAGGTAGCCAATGGAATCAGCAAAGAATTCTTCTTGTCAATCGTTGCTTCTTTGAGTGACCCTGTACAGGACGTTGATCTTCCTATTGATCGCAGCGCTGGGTCATGGACTATATAGAAGAGATCACTTTCAGTTGCTTTGATAGATAGACAGACGAGGTGAGTTATGAACACCAGAAGGACCTCGCCTGGAACCATTAAGGAGCCCTCAAGTGGAAAGAGATCTAAAAAAAACTTAGTCTGCTAAAATACAGGCAGCTGAGTAACGATCGAGCTAACTTAAGAAGGATGATTGCTAAACTAAAGATTAGCGTCACCTGAATAAGCAAATGGTGGACATTTTGACATCATCATCTATCAAGATCAAGGTAGAGGATTTAGTACACCACGTTCAATACCTTCAGTAGCCATCATAATAGGGCCTAGTAACTCTCAGCAGCACCAGAAAAGTTGCCTCGGGACTTAGAATTAATAAGTCCAATGGAACGATCACTTTCTGAACCATTGGACAATTTAAACAAGGAAGCATCCTACCCACCATCAGTATTACTTCGTAAGTATTATTGACAGATTTGTATGTCAATAAATTTTGATGCAATTGACAGTTGTTCCACATGACATTTGCTTTCGAACTCATCCGCAATCATTCAGAAATGTCAGGATAAATTGGCCGAGCATTTTGATTGATTTGACGTTTGACAGAAGGTAAGGTACTCCGTAAGACAACTAAGTCCAGTAGTTGACGTGTTTAAGCTTAGTCCAGTTAAAAATGCGCCTTATGAAAGGTTTGCTTTCGAAAACTACCAGTTCTTCGGAACTCAGGTGAAAACACATAAATTTCGGATCTTCTTTTCTTTTCTTCAAGAAAATGACTTTGGAACAGGTCAGACAGCGTCTGTAATTGAGAGCAAATTTGGGGTTTAAATCCTAGAGAGGTTTTTGTTTTGCTTCTCACAGTTCACCTCTCGTGAACGTCTGACAAATATCCGAGAGTATATCTGTGATGTAAGGCTCCTCAAACAAAAACTTTGATTAGAATACGGCACAGAAGAAACTTTTGTTCTGGTCTTCGTTACGAGTAGTGATCTTTCAAATGTTGTAGAAGTGGCAGGGATAGCCGAAACTTTAGGTATGGCATAGTCTTGTGAAAAGTCTTTAGTACTGCAAGACTTCTACAGGAAGGACAGTAGAACTAGAATGAGATTACTCAACGAATTCCATACATTTTCTATACCTAACTGGGGACTGCCTCCCGTGTTCGAGTCTGAATTATTTTCAGAAACGATCCTCATCTTCAAAAATTCTACGTCTCCTACTTAAATATCTGATATAAGTTCAAAACACACAAAATTCTATTTGGTATATCCATTTTGGTTTATTGATAATACTTTCTATGTACATTTGACTAATTTAACTGAAGGTTTTAACCCAGGTTCGTCTAGAAACCAAACACAAGGCCATCTGCGACAACAGAAACAAAAACTGGTTAAGTTTGATCAAGCAGTTTTAAATAGCAAAAACCTTTACCGTAAGTAGTAAGTGACTATTCCCAAATACCCAGCATTGACTAAGGCACCAACACGCATCCCATTTAGCGTTACAGAACGTCTGACCATTACTAGCGGTATCCAAAAGAAAAACACATTCAGTAAGTAAGGTACACAGACTGGCATTGAAAATGCAACACTCACCCTGCGCCCTGTAGTTGTGGTCTCTGGCCACTCTTCAGTGACTCCAGTTGTTGGTTCATAGACAGTTGTGGTAACATCAGGAATAGCTGGAGTGATAAATTTTTTCCTCTTTGAAGGAGTGCAGTCCCGATGGTGATGATTCCCATCGACACAGTTGATGCATGTGCCAAAGGCAAGTTTTTGCCGAGAGCAATTCTTTCTCATATGCTCTTGTGGTGGCGAACAATTGGTACATCTGGACTGTTCAACAGGCCAAGGTGAGGTCTTGGTAGTATGGTGGACTAAGAAGCTAATTGTACGTGGAGGAGGGGCTATCGGAGGGGTTCTCATGTAAGCAGCGGCTCCCTCGGCAGCAGCGATCGCACTTTGGTAGACTTTTACTCGATCGAGCAGTTCGTCAATGGTAGTGGCTCCAGCCAAAATGGAAATGTGCGCAGAAGTATCCTGCAGGCCGGCAATGATCATCTGGACCAGATCAATTTCACGCACCTCACCATGTTGAGCCAACTCAGTCATAATGATTATGTACTTGTCGATGGTCTCGTCGCGTTTCTTGAAGCGTTTTCGCAAGCGCTCGTAGATTTCAAACTGACTCAACTGACGTTCGAATCGCTTGAACAGTGCCTGCTTCAGTTCATCCCACGTTGTCACCCGGATGGTGCGTAGGAAAATCTTTGCAGTGTCCTTCATGAGACGTCGTGCACATCGGTATTTATCGGCGTCACTCGCATGTATCGACTCCATGATATCCTCGTAATCAGCGATCCATTTTTGCACTGAATAATCATCATCCCCTGTGAAGGGCGCAATGGAACCTTCAACATCGGTGAAGTCAATTTTATTAGGCGGTGGAGGTGGGGTTACTCCCTGGTCTCGTACCAATTGATCGACGGACTGACGGAGGCGTAGTAGCTCTTCACGAGCACGCAGTCGAGCTGTTTCTCGTTCAATCTTTGTGTCGTCTGGAACGCAATCTTTTCCACTGCCATCACTACAGACTGGGACTGGGGCGGGTGATGAAGGTAACACTTTAGAAGTCTCAATCACTGCTTGAGGTTGGACTGAATCAGGTACTGGAGGTGCGATTGATTCTGCGGATATTTGCACTCTCGCCGCACGTGCATCCATCTGCTCATCATGTAACGCAGGAATATCTACATCTGGTGACTCTTGGTCTGATACAGTTTTTTGATAGCGATACAGGTGCTCTTCCTTGTAATACTTCTTTTTCTTCGGTTTCGGTTCGTTGGGAATCTTACACGTGAAAACGTAATCCAAAATTATTCAACTTATCACATTTTGTTTTGTTAATTAGAAGTTGGAAGCAAGGGCGCAATACATTACTTTATTGGATTGAGTCTTAAGAAATATTCTAATGGGCTGACCAATGTGTTACTAGGAACGATGCCCTCACCAGGTAAATTCGTTAAACATTCCACAATTTTGAAATCATGTAACGAAATACTTGTATTTTTTACAGATAAAAGCGAATGAGGTACACGTGCAGGTACTATGGAAGTATACTAAAAGACCCGACCCAACACACTCTCTTCAGTGGGAATGTCATCATAAATGGACGACGTTAAATGTAACATTGTTTTCGTTTCGTTTAATCCAAGAATGCACAAAACTTCTGCCTTGTAGAACGCTGATATTTTATGTTAAAAGTCAAAAAGTTCACCTAACGCGAAGGTGCTCTTGAAAATAAGGTTTAGTGAAAAATTGGTATTTTTAGCAAGGCTATCTATTTCCAATTACATGCATCGAAAAAGTAGCTTCTTTTCTGATATACTGTCAATTTCATTGAGATTTGGATGAGTAGAAGCGAAATTATTGCATCTAAAGTGACAGTCATCTGTCATCTGAAGTGACAAAGTTTTGTTTTAAACCTGGTAAAACTAGCAACTAAACATTTCAATGAATAAACCTAATCTATGTTAATGCTTGTTTATCCCCGTTTATCTCATTCATTAGTGGTATACGCAGTTTAAAAACGGTTGTGATGACTTGTTGGCCAACCGAAATCCATGGTGACCGTGATCAAAACTGTACGTGAATTTACCAAAGATCATCCAAAACTTTCATTGAAACTGATGAAGTCAGAATTGAGGATATCAAAAATATGAATTTGGCCCATATTCTGGACATTTGGGCTCCCGAAAAGTGTGTACACGTAGCATTCCAAAGTAAACAGAGGTTTTTAAAAATAAGTACTTCCTGTAAGCAAAATCACATTTTCACTAAGCGCATGTTCCGATGGAAGGAATTGGTTTTGTAGACGAAAAATCCACTAAAGGGCTTGTCCTAAAGGACAAAAGATTTTACTACTGCAACACTGTGGGTCCTTACATCCTACTATTTTATTTGCCATGTTTAGAAACCAGTGGACAGATATCAATTCTCATGCCAGTCCTTTAATTTTAAGAAGCCAACGCTGTTCTGCATTCTTGAAACAAATAATAACATACTCTTGACAGTTTAAAGTTCAAATTTTTGGTTTAGGAAGAGATTAATTAAAACCCATGAATTGTAGACAATGCATTGGGCTATGGTTATTATTACATATCTGTCAGAAAACAGAACAATTATTACTCAAAAATAACTTTAAAACTTAGGAATAAAGAAAAAATTCTTGCTCCACTCTTCACATAATGAGACCTTTTAGGAATAGAGCGTCTTAAAGTAAATAAATAGACTCATGCTTTACTTCAGAACGTGTTTGTTTGTTTAATGTTGACAAAAAGCTTATAACACAGAAAACAAATATTGGGTAAGCCTTCACGAGGTAGATATAGTCATGTTTGCTCAGATTTTCTTTTGTAAATTCACTTGTTTGTCCGTATGTCCACCCGTCCGTATGCCAATAGTTATTGTGTCTTAGTTTTAAGCTAAAAAAGATGAAATTTCATAGAATGTTTTAATGTAACCAGACAAGAGCAAGAACTAATAATCTGTAAAATCGCCAACTCCCAAGTCGACTTAAAAATCTTTTGGTCCTTGTAGCGATAATATGGCTTTGAATTGAATCAGAGGCAGGTTGAAAGGCTTAGATTATTGTTTGTGAGGCCTAATAAAATATTTAGAATACAATATTACTTTTGGGTAATCAAGGAACTAGGTAAGGAAGCAAATTTCATTGAGAAGTTATCCAATTTTGTTTTCTATATTTAAAAATTCAATAAATATTTAGAGACTAACAAAATATGTATTTCATATCCCAGTTGAATCGTTAGTAAATGTAGCGCTTCTTACAGGTATTTAGTTTCTTTTCTTTACTTAAGCCGTACAACATGGGAAAGGGTATTTTATAGACCTTACGGCTCCAGATCAGAGAAGACTTAAATTGTTTCCTTGTTATATATATAAATAGTATGTCCAACCATACAAATACTAGCTGCCAATTTTACTTATTTGTACATGTTTATTTATTATTAATTCACAAGACTACAGACTGACTGACTACAAGATGGAGTGAGATATATTCAAAGCCGTTGGGTCTATTAAAGGAAGAAATGGGAGTTTAAACTGGGTCAGGGAGTTAAACTAGGAATTCACGATGGGATTTCAAGTCTTGTTCTTCTTAAACTTGAAACCAAAAAAATGTATCAATAACCGATGTTTTCTGCAGGATTTAAAAAAAATTCGACAAACTCGAAAATTGATCTTTTTTATATAACATTATATAATATAGCTTGACTCCATACACCCCAGATATGATGTTTAACGCAAATTGTCCAGGCGTTCAGGTAGAATTGGCGGTGGATTTACTTTCTTTGACTTCTCCATCAAGTCAAGTGAAAATGGAAATGAATGTGCAGATGTGCCGAGATCATCGCGTTGTCTTTCAAAACATTAGCAAACACAGAATTAAAAAGATCTTCTGAATGATAGGTAACTTGAACCAATTTTGAATCAAATTTTGGGTTGTCTTTGTTTAGAAAATTAGATTTCCCTACGCTACATCTAACGAAAAAAAAAACATTTGAATTCCACGTTAAAGTCGCCACAAACGGTGAAAATGGGATAATATCTGTCTGAACCAAATTAATTTAAATATTGGAACTAAGAAGAGTCAAAAAATAGTCTACTTCAGCGGTAAAACAAATGTAAAACTGCTCACGAGGTAAATGCATTGATTTAAGTATCAATTATGAACAGATTTATCACACAATTTACATATTATAAACATTTTAGCGTATAACGCAACCAGAAACTCAGAAAGTCCAAGCACCGGACTGCAAACCCGAATGGACAAAATAATATACCAGATTCGTTACCAGGAGAATTCGTATCGACAACATCAGAGTACATTATCCCTACAATGAACATCACAAAACGTTTTGAAATTCAGTTTCTTACAAGAAAAGATTGGCAAAATGGACAGCTGATTATTAATTTTGACGAACAGTTCAAAAAATGGACTTTGACTTTGGTACGAATGTTTTTCGGAAACCCTAAACATCTAAAAATTTTATAGAATTCTTGACACTGTCAGCGTGTTCCAAGTGCAACTACGCACCATCTGCGCAACTATTGCCCAAATAAAGTCACACATAAGTATACAAATGTACACAAACCAAAAATAACAAAGATTTCGCGTAACCAAACTAGGTATCCCATACAATACACACATTAGTAGTTACAATATCGCGACCGAAAAAGAAACAATCACCCACTACGTGTGAACTCATCCAGCACTAGTCAAGGCTATACACCAAAGCACTAGGGAGACCCTTCATTAATCCACCTCGGGTAAGAAGATTAGTGAAGTAATCCTCTTCTTAAACTCCACAGGATGCCTGTAGATTCTCCTCCTGAGTCGTGGTATCAAAACGATGCAACTGTGCTAACCAGTTCTACCACCATCATGTGAACCACCATTTCTACCTATCTACCACGAATAGATATACTTATAACATATAATAATTAAAGTTCATACAGAATATCAGTTAGTAGAAATCAAAAATTATAAACTAATAACAAAAATTTCCATTAAGTCTCTCCGATAATTTCGGGTGAAGCAAAACTACTAAACCGAAACCTCACTTTCATATCTTTTCTCTTCAAACATCGTGCAGTTGCATAGTTGCATTAACAAAGTAAATTTTCGTTAATAATTGTAGGTTTCCGCTTGGTATCTTCTTCTGTCGATCTCTACGTGCAGATATCCATAGACATCTCAAATGGACGATGAAAGGAAAGAAATGCATACGTGATGAAGTAACTGAAGCTGAGAACATTGAAAGTGATTTCTGACCCAAATACGCGAAGAGTAAGAAAATTCCTGAAGGAAATTGTGTTCCCAATGTAATTTCATCTTTCTATGAAAAACCAGAAACAAATTTCCTAAATTATTGCAAAGAGCGCACTGTGTCCGAAATGTAGTGCTGAACGCCTCTCTTGTTGATTCTCAAAAGAGGAAGTAGTACATATCATCAACACACTGATGATGATCTAGCTTGCCAGTGAGCTCGTTAAATGCTATTTTTTTTAATTACACATCACGTATCTACGACTAAAAATGTCAAGCAAAGTTCTAAACATACAATCACGAGTGCCGACGAAAGTATTTAACTGCAAATAGCTTCACAGGACACAGCTGAAGTCATGTCCATAAATAAAGAGTGAAAAATGTAGGCCGGATAACGCACCGTACCACACCAATACTATTAAATAAATTAATCAACCTCATTATGTCATTTAAACTAAAGAAAACCAAAAATTGCTCAACCAGTCGCAACTAATACGAGGATCCTTCAGCGTCTGTGGGTCCGTCCAGTCACACTGGAATGAACACCAGTGCTGTTCAAAGAACAAGTATCTAGAATCACACCAAGTGAGTTGTTGGTGAGTTGCAGTCATTCAGTCTAGAGTCTGTCATTAGTCTTGTTTCAACTGCTATCCGTGCTGAATTAAATTGTCTGGAAATATATTTTATTTATGTCTTTCTCTCGTTCCAATCACCCAAACGGTGGTGTGGTGCTGGTCGTTAACAATCGAAAGTTCTTAATGTGCGCTCTTTAATTGTACTTTTATGTGGTGCTTTGCAATGACTGGGTAAGTGGGCCAATGAACGCGCGTCTTGGAACTAATTAATGGGGAAGAAGTTGAGGATTTGCCCTACACTTGGTGCGCGAGCCAGATAATTGGGTTCACATTTGCACTTACCGATGCCGCCTGCATCATCTCTTCGTCGTCCTCTTGCTCCTGGTGTAGGATGGTTGCAGATGTGGGCTGTACATAGCGACGATCCGTTTGGGATTGCTGCTGCTGCTGCTGTTGTTGTTGCTGAAGATGCTGTTTCTCACCGTACCGGGATACTGAATCCATTGGGTTCGATGTGTACGATACGTGAATGGCATCGCGTTCGGTGAATTCAACCCTCTCGGGGTCGGGAAGACGCTCCTTAAGCATTGGTCGCAAACCACTTGAGAAAGTCGGTATATTGTGCTGCGGCTGTTGGTTGCCTTCCGGATATGATGAGGTCGAAACAATGTGATGTACATTCTTGATGCCGTCTGAGTTGACTACGAAAACATTGCTGTCTGCCTGGTAGCTGCCCAGGTTGGTCTGAGCTGGATGCCGATTGGGGTAAGAGGAAGTTGGCGAAATTGAATTGCCCGACTGTGCCTGCGCTTGGGGTGATGAGGAGGAAGCGGATACTCGTAACGGTGCATTCACAGTGAATGCTGCATTCAGACTACTCGATTCTGAGTTACGCTGTTGTTGTTGTAGCTGCTGTTGTTGTAGCTGTTGTTGTTGCTGCTGTTGGAAGGCAGTCAGAGCTGCAGTGTCCGACTGTTGTTGCTGTTGGTGCTGCTGTTTGGCTTGATCCAATTTCCGGTAATCCGGTTCGATTTTTGGTAAAAAGTACTCATTGGAGCTCATGAAGTTGAGATACTGCTTGGCCTCCTGCATGGCATGCTCACCTATGTTCGCGTGGGGGTAGGAGTTCTCCAGATCGCTGTCGTTGTCCTCATACACCGAGTACATGGCATGTTCTGGGTCAACTAGAGGCGGATTGGACTGGGGTTTATATGGACGAAGTAGTTGTTTTTCCTCTGACTGTTGCGGCGGCTGAGATTGCTGTGGTGGAGGTATGGAGGGAGGCGCTCCTACTAAGGGTGCAGCGGAAGGATGACGAACAATCACCTCCCCATTGTAGATTGGCGATGGTTTGAAGTTGTGCCCTTGAGGGATAACATTTAAATTCGGCGCGACATTGGTCTGAGCTTGGCCGTAGTAATTGACCGGAGCACCTTTTTGCACATAGGGCCCCTTCGCCACGGGATAACGTGTATTTTTGTACATCTGATAGTTGTTGTATTGCGGTGGTCCATTGGGATGGAGGAAAACTCCCGGAGGTGGTGGACCAGGTGGTCCATTGTGGACCCTCCGCCTTAAATGGGGTAACGGTTGCTGTGGCTTTGGCCTACCAAACGGGGGCCTACCATACGGACCAGCACCTGGACCATAACTCACCCTCTGGGGGAAATGATCACTTCGAGATGAAATCTGTTGTGGAGGTCTACGCAGATGCTGCTGCTGGTCAAGGAATATTCTCACAACACGCAAATCCCGCGGAATGTCCAACTGCCGTCCAGCGCGACTGGTTGCAGTGGCATTCGCATTCTGTTCACAGTCAGCCACACTGGAGTAGGTCGCCAGTGTCAGCAAAATTAGCACACAAGATGTTCTCGACATCATTACACACAATGACACTCTCCGCACAATAAATATTTTAAATAAATTAATAAATAAATAAATAAATAAATAAAACTAGACGAGATTGGTTCTGGTTTGCACTTTCTTTCGCGCACTTAGCACCGTTTGATGATGGCAGGGAATAGTGTATCTTCTTCGACGACAGTTCGATTTAAACTGATGGCCAAGTGTTTAACTTGTAAGATACTTTAATTTTGTTTGCCTTCCTTGGCTAGTTATGCTGTGTGCCATAGAACAACTGGTGGTGGTATCGTGGTGGTGGCAGTGCTTCTGGTGGAAGCAACTTTCTTTTCATTTTCTTGTGCTGGCTTATACATTGGTGGCGGCGAACGAGCCGGCACGAGTATGGGTAACCAGAATAAGAGGAGAAGGAAACCAGCCAACATATATTCGGTTAGATCAATCGGTAACAATAACGGTAGAATTTTTGTACATCAAAGATACATTTTGAAGTAGATATCGTTTTATATATTCTTGGCGATTCCTCACAGCAGCAGACGGAGTAAAGTGAGTTTGGTTTCGATTTTGTGTAGGTACTCTGGATGGAGATGAAGATGTAGTGGACCACTCGTGAGATTATGGCACTGGGAAAGGCTTTGTTGCAAAAACAGAAAAAGAATAACAACCCAGGTGACGACGATAACGACGAGGAAGACGATGGTTATGATGATGATGGTGCTGCGGCTGCGGCTGTGTTTTGGGCGACTTAATTTTTCTGGACCCGTGTAGAAGATACACATTTTTTTTTTGGAACATTTATGCTTGATTAAGTCTGACCTCAATTGGCGGGGTTTTCACTTTTTTCCAGCTTCTTGTGGAATGTTTGAGAAATATATTCCAAATGAGTGGTTTTGATAGAGATTTTCGAACGCGAATGGAATGGATTGGAATCTACAAACGCATGATGAGGCCAGTGGCTTCTGATGGACTGCACTCTGATTTCCGTCACTCTTAGTCCGCATGACGTCGGACGATGACTTAATGGAGCAACATTAGTGTGCTCATTAAGATAGGGATCTGATTCAAGGTAAAACGTGTTGCTTGGATGTACTGACGATCCAATAGTTTGACTTGAATTATGTATCTGTGTGTCTTGTTAGGTTGTTGCATATGATGGGAGATAAGGTAGGTTTGGATTTACATGGAAGGACTAGCACTATAATTCCAGTAACTCCTCTTCAATCGTAATATGATAGGATTCTCTTGAAAATAGAATGCAATTTGAGACATTAGAAGGCGTCTGAGCCATTTCAGAGCCATGTCACTATCTGTGTAAGGGGTGGGCCATCTAGTGGTTTTTTTTTTCTAATCATAGGTTATTTTGACACTGACAGCTGTTTCCCGCTCGAAATCTTGACAGCTAGTCAGTATCATACCTCCGCGGAACGAAATAAATCGCACTACGGTTGAACAACGTTGGGAAATGTTGAAAACTTATTTTCAAAGTGAGTGCTGTGTTGCCCAAACAGTGCGTTATTTGTAAATAAATTTTGGCCGAAATGAAGGACCCACAGCGTATGCAAGTTTGTGCAAAAAGTTCGTGAGACTGGTATGCTAGTGGACAACACTCATGGTTCCCGTCGTCGTATGGTGCGCGCAGACGAGAATGTGGATGCTGTAGCCAAGAGAGTGAGACTCAATTCACGAATATCAACTCGCCATCAATCTCAACAGCTCAACAATTCACGCAGCCTGAGGAAAATTATGCACAAAGATGTCGGATTATTCGCTTAGACGGTCCAATTGACTCAGCAATCGAAGGTGCACGGCCATCCTCTTTGTTATCGCTTCATAGATTGGGCCTTAGATCAGCTTGAGTTGGACAACGAATTTGGGCAAAAAGTCATATTTTCTGCCGCATCTGTGTCTCGGAAAACCCGGATGTTATTATCGAGAAGCCTATGCATCCACATTGGACCATTTTTCTTCGAAGATGAGGCTGGGACAACAACGGTGGGCGTTACAAAGCCATATTAACCGACTTTTTTTTTTACTGAAATTGAAGACAAGAATTTGGACGACTTCTAGTTCATGCAGGATGGCGCAATCGATTTTTTGCGCACCAAATTCCCAAATCGTGTTATCAGCTGTCTTGGCGATGTCAATTGGCCGCCTTAGACCTGCGATTTGACCCCTTTGGACTTTTTTTGTGGGGAACCGATGTTATGCCAACAATCCGGAAACGATTCAAGCATTTAAGGCCAATATCATCCAAACAATCCGTGAGCTACAGCCCGAAACCATTTACAAGGTCTTGGAAAATTGGAGTGACACAGTGCGCTACTGCGAAGCTAGCTGAGGCAGCCACTTGAACGACGTTGTATTTCATAATTAATCTGAATGCTTGCTTTTACTAATAAAGCCACAATACATGGAAGAATTTAATTTTGTTCATTTTATTGCATTTTTAAAAAGAAACTTGTATTTGGTCCACCCGTACATGGTGAGCGATAAAATAAACTTCGAATCTCCTTGATGACGAACTAACGTTTTTCAACCAAACTGCTGACCCGTAAAGGCCGAGGAGATCGCGATAACCCTTGACAAATTCAGACGTCCGCTATTTATCATTCGGAAGGAAGTGGGCTATGTCTCGATCAAGAATGGAGAACATCTCTGGGTCCAACGCAATTGCAAAGTCGGGCCGTTTTTGGGTCAAATGGGCGAAACAGTATAAAAGATTTGAAACTAAAAACCGCGAGTCTGATGATTTAGACTTTAGGAAACTCAGTTGCCCGCTACGTTGCATTTAGAAAGATGTGGGGTATGTCTCGATCAAGAGTAGAGAAAAATCCTTGGTCCAACGAAAATGCAATGTCGGCAAGTATCTCCTCTCCCTTGGGCTTTGGGTCAAATGGGCAAAGCTGGGTAAAAGGTTTGGAACAAATGAACGCAAATCGCATGATTTAGACTTTAGGAAACTTAGTTACCTGCTGTGTAGCAAGGAGTTTAGAAGCAAGGAGCTGTGTAGCAAGAAGCTATGTAGAAAGGAGCTGAGGGTGTATCTAGAATGGCGAAGCCACGCCCATTTATTTGAAATGAAAGAATTTGTACTAATTTTTGTAATTTTCTGCTTCTGTGGCATATTGTACCAAAAACGATGCAGATCTGATATTCTCGGTCTGTCTTTGCGTCCTGAAATGATGAAAGATTGTTAATCTTAGTTTCTGATTGCTAAAAATTGATGAAAAGCAAAACATATACCGAAATCAATTGAAAATAATCGAAACTACTAGATATCATGCAATGACCCCAGTAGCCAGTAATTCCCCACCTTTCGACGATGGTGGGGTACATCGCCCAGTTGGCATTCTTGAGGTGAGAGTCAGCAGAGGGACCCCCTTATATAAGCTTCAACGCATTCCAATGCCTGTAATCACATCTCACAAAACTCCATAGAAAAATGTGTGTCTTTTGATCAAAGTATTTTTAGATTTTGTAAAAACATTCTGTCTACAACAATCGGCTTTTCTTTCGGCCAAAAGCCTACCAAAACTATGTTTTACAAATACAAAATGTTGTTGAATGTAAATTTCTTTTTACCACAAACTTTCAGTAGCATTCAATAGGCCTGTTCATTCAGCAATTTGCCGCAATTACGACACTACCGTGCGTCGATTGTAATTAATGGTTTAAAGAGAAATTCGCATGTTTTTTTATTTTATTTTTTTAACAAACTTTTGCATCTATTCTTCGTAACCAGAACTATGAATACGGCTAAACAGTCGAATGTAAACAAAAAAACCCTAACAACAACGCCTCAAGCTTCTGTGTGCACTAATTTCGCTTTCATTAATTTAATTACCTGAACCCCGAGAAGATGAAAATGAAAATGTATTATTACTAACAACAGAGGAAGAAAAAAAAGATACTTTTTCATCCATAATCACCAAAACATGATATTCAAGTTGGTTTTTTTCGTGTATCTCTCTTTCGTTTGTTCTTTTTTTTTGACAATCAGTAGCGCGGTCAAAAGTTCAGTTCGCACTTTCGTAACTTTACTTTTAACCAGCTACATAATAAGAAACTCATTTTCACTTCCTTGGCTTTGAATTTTCGAATTCGAGTCCGTCCACCGCACCACAATCGATTAGACACAATTGGCTGACCAGAGATGTTAACTTTAGAAAATATCCATGACAGGTTCAACAGCCTCTGCTAACGGATGTCGATGATCTAGTAAGTTACCTGGGTTCCACCATTAACTAAAATTTTCATAACAAATATACACTGGTGACCTTTTGCATATTAAAATGTGTGGATAAACTTTTCCCCAACAAATTTAGGTCGTTATTACTTGTTTTTTTTTTTACCGTGTCTGTGAATAAGAATTTATTCAAATTAATTCATGAAATTTGTTTGTTGCCACTCCCCCTCCGGACCGCGCGCTCCGAGCCAAGGCAAGCACAGAGATAAAGATACATAACGGAAATTTAAATGCGGTAAGATCGGTGACAATGTCGCGGAAAGATGTCTTGAGTCATCTCCGAATCTTCGAATGCTGAAGAGATGGATGCTACAGGTAGTGAAAGTTCCCATCGAGAGAGAGATGAATTCTAGAAAGAAAAGCGTTCGAGATAAGAAACTTAAATAGATTCCAGTATCCGATGTTGTTTTTGTTTTTGTTTTTTTTGTGAAGTTTCTAAAGACTCTCAATTAAAAGTAATTATTTATCCATCCTAATAAATGATCACGAAATTGCAATAAAACAAAGGAAAACGAGAATTGAGAACAATAGCGGTGCGGACGGGTAGAAGTCTGAGTCCATAAATTTCACTTTCTTCTTCTCGATTGTTATTCTGGGGATTTTAATCGCAGTATCGGGAGGAGGAAAGAATCTGGAGACTGGTTTAGAATGAACTCACTTATGCAGACTGTGCAATATGGGAAGAAAGTACAGTGGCACATCACACTATGGAGGAAGGATTTCTTTCAACGCATTTATACTAGTTAAAAAAATTTAGTAGAAGTAAGTTTATCAAATGTCGACTCAACTGCAGAAGATACTTTTGAAACATAAAAGTGTTAGACCTTTATCGGTAAATGATTTGCAGCTGTTCTGTTTCTGCGCATTCGAAGCCCAAACTAGCTTAGCTGCTGCTTCGATATGGAGATTGGAAACTGAAAATTTTTCAACCAAAAAATTTATGAAAAAAATGCCATGTATAGCCCATAGAACTAGATACCCACAATGTGGCTATATCCGCCAAACGCACATATCGAGCCAGCTGTTCTGTTTCTGCGCTTTCGAAGCTCAAACTGGCTTAGCTCCTGCTTCGATATGGAGATTGGAAACAGAAAATTTTTTAACCAAAAAATTTATGAAAAAAAATACCATGTATAGCCCATAGAACTAGATACCCACAATGTGGCTATATCCTCCAAACGCACATATCGAGCCAGCTGTTCTGTTTCTGCGCATTCGAAGCTCAAACTAGCATAGCTGCTGCTTCGATATGGAGTTTGGAAACAGAAAATTTTTCAACAAACAAATTTATGAAAAAAAATGCCATGTATAGCCCATAGAACTAGATACCCACAATGTAGCTATATCCTCCAAACGCACATATCGAGCCAGCTGATCTGTTTCTGCGCATTCGAAGCTCAAACTAGCATAGCTGCTGCCTCGATATGGAGTTTGGAAACAGAAAATTTTTCAACCAAAAAATTTATGAAAAAAAATGCCATGTATAGCCCACAGAACTAGATACCCCCAATGTGGCTATATCCTCCAAACGCACATATCGAGCCAGCTGATCTGTTTCTGCGCTTTCGAAGCTCAAACTAGCTTAGCTCCTGCTTCGATATGGAGATTGGAAACTGAAAATTTTCTAACCAAAAAATTTATGAAAAAAAATGCCATGTATAACCCACAGAACTAGATACCCACAATGTGGCTATATCCTCCAAACGCACATATCGAGCCAGCTGTTCTGTTTCTGCGCATTCGAAGCTCAAACTAGCATAGCTGCTGCTTCGATATGGAGTTTGGAAACAGAAAATTTTTCAACAAACAAATTTATGAAAAAAAATGCCATGTATAGCCCATAGAACTAGATACCCACAATGTAGCTATATCCTCCAAACGCACATATCGAGCCAGCTGATCTGTTTCTGCGCATTCGAAGCTCAAACTAGCATAGCTGCTGCCTCGATATGGAGTTTGGAAACAGAAAATTTTTCAACCAAAAAATTTATGAAAAAAAATGCCATGTATAGCCCACAGAACTAGATACCCCCAATGTGGCTATATCCTCCAAACGCACATATCGAGCCAGCTGATCTGTTTCTGCGCTTTCGAAGCTCAAACTAGCTTAGCTCCTGCTTCGATATGGAGATTGGAAACTGAAAATTTTCTAACCAAAAAATTTATGAAAAAAAATGCCATGTATAACCCACAGAACTAGATACCCACAATGTGGCTATATCCTCCAAACGCACATATCGAGCCAGCTGTTCTGTTTCTGCGCATTCGAAGCTCAAACTAGCATAGCTGCTGCCTCGATATGGAGATTGGAAACAGACAATTTTTCAACCAAAAAATGTATGAAAAAAAATGCCATGTATAGCTCACAGAACTAGATACCGATAATGTGGCTATATCCTCCAATCGCACATATCGAGCCAGCTGATCTGTTTCTGCGCTTTCGAAGCTCAAACTAGCTTAGCTCCTGCCTCGATATGGAGATTGGAAACTGAACATTTTTTAACCAAAAAATTTATGAAAAAAAATGTTATGTATAGCTCACAGAACTAGATACCCATAATGTGGCTATATCCTCCAAACGCACATATCGAGCCAGCTGTTCTGTTTCTGCGCATTCGAAGCTCAAACTAGCATAGCTGCTGCCTCGATATGGAGTTTGGAAACAGAAAATTTTTCAACCAAAAAATTTATGAAAAAAAATGCCATGTATAGCCCATAGAACTAGATACCCACAATGTGGCTATATCCTCCAATCGCACATATCGAGCCAGCTGATCTGTTTCTGCGCTTTCGAAGCTCAAACTAGCTTAGCTCCTGCTTCGATATGGAGATTGGAAACTGAAAATTTTCTAACCAAAAAATTTATGAAAAAAAATGCCATGTATAACCCACAGAACTAGATACCCACAATGTGGCTATATCCTCCAAACGCACATATCGAGCCAGCTGTTCTGTTTCTGCGCATTCGAAGCTCAAACTAACTTAGCTGCTGCCTCGATATGGAGATTGGAAACAGACAATTTTTCAACCAAAAAATTTATGAAAAAAAATGCCATGTATAGCCCACAGAACTAGATACCCACAATGTGGCTATATCCTCCAATCGCACATATCGAGCCAGCTGTTCTGTTTCTGCGCATTCGAAGCTCAAACTAGCTTAGCTGCTGCCTCGATATAGAGTTTGGAAACAGAAAATTTTTCAACCAAAAAATTTATGAAAAAAAATGCCATGTATAGCCCACAGAACTAGATACCCACAATGTGGCTATATCCTCCAAACGCACATATCGAGCCAGCTGTTCTGTTTCTGCGCATTCGAAGCTCAAACTAGCTTAGCTGCTGCCCCGATATGGAGATTGGAAACAGACAATTTTTCAACCAAAAAATTTATGAAAAAAAATGCCATGTATAGCCCACAGAACTAGATACCCACAATGTGGCTATATCCTCCAATCGCACATATCGAGCCAGCTGATCTGTTTCTGCGCTTTCGAAGCTCAAACTAGCTTAGCTCCTGCTTCGATATGGAGATTGGAAACTGAAAATTTTCTAACCAAAAAATTTATGAAAAAAAATGCCATGTATAGCCCACAGAACTAGATACCCACAATCTGGCTATATCCTCCAAACGCACATATCGAGCCAGCTGTTCTGTTTCTGCGCATTCGAAGCTCAAACTAGCATAGCTGCTGCCTCGATATGGAGATTGGAAACAGAAAATTTTTCAACCAAAAATTTATGAAAAAAAATGCCATGTATAGCCCACAGAACTAGATACCCACAATGTGGCTATATCCTCCAATCGCACATATCGAGCCAGCTGATCTGTTTCTGCGCTTTCGAAGCTCAAACTAGCTTAGCTCCTGCCTCGATATGGAGATTGGAAACTGAACATTTTTTAACCAAAAAATTTATGAAAAAAAATGCCATGTATAGCCCACAGAACTAGATACCCACAATGTGGCTATATCCTCCAATCGCACATATCGAGCCAGCTGTTCTGTTTCTGCGCATTCGAAGCTCAAACTAGCTTAGCTGCTGCCTCGATATAGAGTTTGGAAACAGAAAATTTTTCAACCAAAAAATTTATGAAAAAAAATGCCATGTATAGCCCACAGAACTAGATACCCACAATGTGGCTATATCCTCCAAACGCACATATCGAGCCAGCTGTTCTGTTTCTGCGCATTCGAAGCTCAAACTAGCTTAGCTGCTGCCTCGATATGGAGATTGGAAACAGACAATTTTTCAACCAAAAAATTTATGAAAAAAAATGCCATGTATAGCCCACAGAACTAGATACCCACAATGTGGCTATATCCTCCAATCGCACATATCGAGCCAGCTGATCTGTTTCTGCGCTTTCGAAGCTCAAACTAGCTTAGCTCCTGCTTCGATATGGAGATTGGAAACTGAAAATTTTCTAACCAAAAAATTTATGAAAAAAAATGCCATGTATAGCCCACAGAACTAGATACCCACAATGTGGCTATATCCTCCAATCGCACATATCGAGCCAGCTGATCTGTTTCTGCGCTTTCGAAGCTCAAACTAACTTAGCTCCTGCCTCGATATGGAGTTTGGAAACAGAAAATTTTTCAACCAAAAAATTTATGAAAAAAAATGCCATGTATAGCCCACAGAACTAGATACCCACAATGTGGCTATATCCTCCAATCGCACATATCGAGCCAGCTGATCTGTTTCTGCGCTTTCGAAGCTCAAACTAGCTTAGCTCCTGCTTCGATATGGAGATTGGAAACTGAAAATTTTCTAACCAAAAAATTTATGAAAAAAAATGCCATGTATAGCCCATAGAACTAGATACCCCCAATGTGGCTATATACTCCAAACGCACATATCGAGCCAGCTGTTCTGTTTCTGCGCATTCGAAGCTCAAACTAGCTTAGCTGCTGCCTCGATATGGAGTTTGGAAACCGAAAATTTTTCAACCAAAAAATGTATGAAAAAAAATGCCATGTATAGCCCACAGAACTAGATACCCACAATGTGGCTATATCCTCCAATCGCACATATCGAGCCAGCTGATCTGTTTCTGCGCTTTCGAAGCTCAAACTAGCTTAGCTCCTGCTACGATATGGAGTTTGGAAACAGAAAATTTTTCAACCAAAAAATTTATGAAAAAAAATGCCATGTATAGCCCATAGAACTAGATACCCACAATGTGGCTATATCCTCCAATCGCACATATCGAGCCAGCTGATCTGTTTCTGCGCTTTCGAAGCTCAAACTAGCTTAGCTCCTGCTTCGATATGGAGATTGGAAACTGAAAATTTTCTAACCAAAAAATTTATGAAAAAAAATGCCATGTATAGCCCATAGAACTAGATACCCCCAATGTGGCTATATACTCCAAACGCACATATCGAGCCAGCTGTTCTGTTTCTGCGCATTCGAAGCTCAAACTAGCTTAGCTGCTGCCTCGATATGGAGTTTGGAAACCGAAAATTTTTCAACCAAAAAATGTATGAAAAAAAATGCCATGTATAGCCCACAGAACTAGATACCCACAATGTGGCTATATCCTCCAATCGCACATATCGAGCCAGCTGATCTGTTTCTGCGCTTTCGAAGCTCAAACTAGCTTAGCTCCTGCTACGATATGGAGTTTGGAAACAGAAAATTTTTCAACCAAAAAATTTATGAAAAAAAATGCCATGTATAGCCCATAGAACTAGATACCCACAATGTGGCTATATCCTCCAAACGCACATATCGAGCCAGCTGTTCTGTTTCTGCGCATTCGAAGCTGAAACTAGCATAGCTGCTGCCTCGATATGGAGTTTGGAAACAGAAAATTTTTCAACCAAAAAATTTATGAAAGAAAATGCCATGTATAGCCCACAGAACTAGATACCCACAATGTGGCTATATCCTCCAATCGCACATATCGAGCCAGCTGATCTGTTTCTGCGCTTTCGAAGCTCAAACTAGCTTAGCTCCTGCTTCGATATGGAGTTTGGAAACAGAAAATTTTTCAACCAAAAAATTTATGAAAAAAAATGCCATGTATAGCCCATAGAACTAGATACCCACAATGTGGCTATATCCTCCAAACGCACATATCGAGCCAGCTGTTCTGTTTCTGCGCATTCGAAGCTGAAACTAGCATAGCTGCTGCCTCGATATGGAGTTTGGAAACAGAAAATTTTTCAACCAAAAAATTTATGAAAAAAAATGCCATGTATAGCCCATAGAACTAGATACCCCCAATGTGGCTATATCCTCCAAACGCACATATCGAGCCAGCTGTTCTGTTTCTGCGCATTCGAAGCTCAAACTAGCTTAGCTGCTGCCTCGATATGGAGTTTGGAAACCGAAAATTTTTCAACCAAAAATGGATGAAAAAAAATGCCGTGTATAGCCCACAGAACTAGATACCCACAATGTGGCTATATCCTCCAATCACACATATCGAGCCAGCTGTTCTGTTTCTGCGCATTCGAAGCTCAAACTAGCATAGCTGCTGCCTCGATATGGAGTTTGGAAACAGAAAATTTTTCAACCAAAAAATTTATGAAAAAAAATGCCATGTATAGCCCATAGAACTAGATACCCACAATGTGGCTATATCCTCCAAACGCACATATCGAGCCAGCTGTTCTGTTTCTGCGCATTCGAAGCTGAAACTAGCATAGCTGCTGCCTCGATATGGAGTTTGGAAACAGAAAATTTTTCAACCAAAAAATTTATGAAAAAAAATGCCATGTATAGCCCACAGAACTAGATACCCACAATGTGGCTATATCCTCCAATCGCACATATCGAGCCAGCTGATCTGTTTCTGCGCTTTCGAAGCTCAAACTAGCTTAGCTCCTGCTTCGATATGGAGTTTGGAAACAGAAAATTTTTCAACCAAAAAATTTATGAAAAAAAATGCCATGTATAGCCCACAGAACTAGATACCCACAATGTGGCTATATGTTCCAAACGCACATATCGAGCCAGCTGATCTGTTTCTGCGCATTCGAAGCTCAAACTAGCTTAGCTGCTGCCTCGATATGGAGTTTGGAAACAGAAAATTTTTCAACCAAAAAATGTATGAAAAAAAATGCCATGTATAGCCCATAGAACTAGATACCCACAATGTGGCTATATCCTCCAAACGCACATATCGAGCCTGCTGATCTGTTTCTGCGCATTCGAAGCTCAAACTAGCATAGCTGCTGCCCCGATATGGAGTTTGGAAACAGAAAATTTTTCAACCAAAAAATTTATGAAAAAAAATGCCATGTATAGCCCATAGAACTAGATACCCACAATGTGGCTATATCCTCCAATCGCACATATCGAGCCAGCTGATCTGTTTCTGCGCATTCGAAGCTCAAACTAGCATAGCTGCTGCCCCGATATGGAGTTTGGAAACAGAAAATTTTTCAACCAAAAAATTTATGAAAAAAAATGCCATGTATAGCCCATAGAACTAGATACCCCCAATGTGGCTATATCCTCCAAACGCACATATCGAGCCAGCTGTTCTGTTTCTGCGCATTCGAAGCTCAAACTAGCTTAGCTGCTGCCTCGATATGGAGTTTGGAAACCGAAAATTTTTCAACCAAAAATGGATGAAAAAAAATGCCATGTATAGCCCACAGAACTAGATACCCACAATGTGGCTATATCCTCCAATCACACATATCGAGCCAGCTGTTCTGTTTCTGCGCATTCGAAGCTCAAACTAGCATAGCTGCTGCCCCGATATGGAGTTTGGAAACAGAAAATTTTTCAACCAAAAAATTTATGAAAAAAAATGCCATGTATAGCCCATAGAACTAGATACCCACAATGTGGCTATATCCTCCAATCGCACATATCGAGCCAGCTGATCTGTTTCTGCGCTTTCGAAGCTCAAACTAGCTTAGCTCCTGCTTCGATATGGAGATTGGAAACTGAAAATTTTTTAACCAAAAAATTTATGAAAAAAAATGCCATGTATAGCCCATAGAACTAGATACCCACAATGTGGCTATATCCTCCAAACGTGCATATCGAGCCAGCTGTTCTGTTTCTGCGCATTCGAAGCTCAAACTAGCATAGCTGCTGCCTCGATATGGAGTTTGGAAACAGAAAATTTTTCAACCAAAAAATTTATGAAAAAAAATGCCATGTATAGCCCATAGAACTAGATACCCACAATGTGGCTATATCCTCCAAACGCACATATCGAGCATGCTGATCTGTTTCTGCGCATTCGAAGCTCAAACTAGCATAGCTGCTGCCCCGATATGGAGTTTGGAAACAGAAAATTTTTCAACCAAAAAATTTATGAAAAAAAATGCCATGTATAGCCCATAGAACTAGATACCCACAATGTGGCTATATCCTCCAATCGCACATATCGAGCCAGCTGATCTGTTTCTGCGCTTTCGAAGCTCAAACTAGCTTAGCTCCTGCTTCGATATGGAGATTGGAAACTGAAAATTTTTTAACCAAAAAATTTATGAAAAAAAATGCCATGTATAGCCCATAGAACTAGATACCCACAATGTGGCTATATCCTCCAAACGCGCATATCGAGCCAGCTGTTCTGTTTCTGCGCATTCGAAGCTCAAACTAGCATAGCTGCTGCCTCGATATGGAGTTTGGAAACAGAAAATTTTTCAACCAAAAAATTTATGAAAAAAAATGCCATGTATAGCCCACAGAACTAGATACCCACAATGTGGCTATATCCTCCAATCGCACATATCGAGCCAGCTGTTCTTTTTCTGCGTATTCAAAGCTCAAACTAGCTTAGCTGCTGCCTTGATGTGGAGTTTGGAAACAGAAAATTTTTCAACAAAAAAATTTATGAAAAAAAATGCCATGTATAGCCCATAGAACTAGATACCCACAATGTGGCTATATCCTCCAAACGCACATATCGAGCCAGCTGATCTGTTTCTGCGCTTTCGAAGCTCAAACTAGCATAGCTGCTGCCTCGATATGGAGTTTGGAAACAGAAAATTTTTCAACCAAAAAATTTATGAAAAAAAATGCCATGTATAGCCCACAGAACTAGATACCCACAATGTGGCTATATGTTCCAAACGCACATATCGAGCCAGCTGATCTGTTTCTGCGCATTCGAAGCTCAAACTAGCTTAGCTGCTGCCTCGATATGAAGATTGGAAACAGAAAATTTTTTAACCAAAAAATTTATGAAAAAAAATGCCATGTATAGCTCATAGAACTAGATACCCACAATGTGGCTATATCCTCCAAACACACATATCGAGCCAGATGTTCTGTTTCTGCGCATTCGAAGCTCAAACTAGCTTAGCTGCTGCCTCGATATGGAGTTTGGAAACCGAAAATTTTTCAACCAAAAATGGATGAAAAAAAATGCCATGTATAGCCCACAGAACTAGATACCCACAATGTGGATATATCCTCCAATCACACATATCGAGCCAGCTGTTCTGTTTCTGCGCATTCGAAGCTCAAACTAGCTTAGCTGCTGCCTCGATATGGAGTTTGGAAACCGAAAATTTTTCAACCAAAAATGGATGAAAAAAAATGCCATGTATAGCCCACAGAACTAGATACCCACAATGTGGATATATCCTCCAATCACACATATCGAGCCAGCTGTTCTGTTTCTGCGCATTCGAAGCTCAAACTAGCTTAGCTGCTGCCTCGATATGGAGTTTGGAAACCGAAAATTTTTCAACCAAAAATGGATGAAAAAAAATGCCATGTATAGCCCACAGAACTAGATACCCACAATGTGGATATATCCTCCAATCACACATATCGAGCCAGCTGTTCTGTTTCTGCGCATTCGAAGCTCAAACTAGCTTAGCTGCTGCCTCGATATGGAGTTTGGAAACCGAAAATTTTTCAACCAAAAATGGATGAAAAAAAATGCCATGTATAGCCCACAGAACTAGATACCCACAATGTGGCTATATCCTCCAAACGCACATATCGAGCCTGCTGATCTGTTTCTGCGCATTCGAAGCTCAAACTAGCTTAGCTGCTGCCTTGATGTGAAGATTGGAAACAGAAAATTTTTCAACAAAAAAATTTATGAAAAAAAATGCCATGTATAGCCCATAGAACTAGATACCCCCAATGTGGCTATATCCTCCAAACGCACATATCGAGCCAGATGTTCTGTTTCTGCGCATTCGAAGCTCAAACTAGCTTAGCTGCTGCCTCGATATGGAGTTTGGAAACCGAAAATTTTTCAACCAAAAATGGATGAAAAAAAATGCCATGTATAGCCCACAGAACTAGATACCCACAATGTGGATATATCCTCCAATCACACATATCGAGCCAGCTGTTCTGTTTCTGCGCATTCGAAGCTCAAACTAGCTTAGCTGCTGCCTCGATATGGAGTTTGGAAACCGAAAATTTTTCAACCAAAAATGGATGAAAAAAAATGCCATGTATAGCCCACAGAACTAGATACCCACAATGTGGCTATATCCTCCAAACGCACATATCGAGCCTGCTGATCTGTTTCTGCGCATTCGAAGCTCAAACTAGCATAGCTGCTGCCTCGATATGGAGTTTGGAAACAGAAAATTTTTCAACCAAAAAATGTATGAAAAAAAATGCCATGTATAGCCCATAGAACTAGATACCCACAATGTGGCTATATCCTCCAAACGCGCATATCGAGCCAGCTGTTCTGTTTCTGCGCATTCGAAGCTCAAACTAGCATAGCTGCTGCCTTGATGTGAAGATTGGAAACAGAAAATTTTTCAACAAAAAAATTTATGAAAAAAATGCCATGTATAGCCCATAGAACTAGATACCCACAATGTGGCTATATCCTCCAAACGCACATATCGAGCCAGCTGATCTGTTTCTGCGCTTTCGAAGCTCAAACTAGCTTAGCTGCTGCCTTGATGTGAAGATTGGAAACAGAAAATTTTTCAACAAAAAAATTTATGAAAAAAAATGCCATGTATAGCCCACAGAACTAGATACCCACAATGTGGCTATATCCTCCAATCGCACATATCGAGCCAGCTGTTCTTTTTCTGCGTACTCAAAGCTCAAACTAGCTTAGCTGCTGCCTTGATGTAAAGATTGGAAACAGAAAATTTTTCAACAAAAAAATTTATGAAAAAAAATGCCATGTATAGCCCATAGAACTAGATACCCACAATGTGGCTATATCCTCCAATCGCACATATCGAGCCAGCTGATCTGTTTCTGCGCTTTCGAAGCTCAAACTAGCTTAGCTCCTGCTTCGATATGGAGATTGGAAACTGAAAATTTTTTAACCAAAAAATTTATGAAAAAAAATGCCATGTATAGCCCATAGAACTAGATACCCACAATGTGGCTATATCCTCCAAACGCGCATATCGAGCCAGCTGTTCTGTTTCTGCGCATTCGAAGCTCAAACTAGCATAGCTGCTGCCTCGATATGGAGTTTGGAAACAGAAAATTTTTCAACCAAAAAATTTATGAAAAAAAATGCCATGTATAGCCCACAGAACTAGATACCCACAATGTGGCTATATCCTCCAATCGCACATATCGAGCCAGCTGTTCTTTTTCTGCGTACTCAAAGCTCAAACTAGCTTAGCTGCTGCCTCGATATGGAGTTTGGAAACAGAAAATTTTTCAACAAAAAAATTTATGAAAAAAAATGCCATGTATAGCCCATAGAACTAGATACCCCCAATGTGGCTATATCCTCCAAACGCACATATCGAGCCAGATGTTCTGTTTCTGCGCATTCGAAGCTCAAACTAGCTTAGCTGCTGCCTCAATATGGAGTTTGGAAACCGAAAATTTTTCAACCAAAAATGGATGAAAAAAAATGCCATGTATAGCCCACAGAACTAGATACCCACAATGTGGCTATATCCTCCAATCGCACATATCGAGCCAGATGTTCTGTTTCTGCGCATTCGAAGCTCAAACTAGCTTAGCTGCTGCCTCGATATGGAGTTTGGAAACCGAAAATTTTTCAACCAAAAATGGATGAAAAAAAATGCCATGTATAGCCCACAGAACTAGATACCCACAATGTGGCTATATCCTCCAATCACACATATCGAGCCAGCTGTTCTTTTTCTGCGCTTTCGAAGCTCAAACTAGCTTAGCTCCTGCTTCGATATGGAGATTGGAAACTGAAAATTTTCTAACCAAAAAATTAATGAAAAAAAATGCCATGTATAGCCCATAGAACTAGATACCCCCAATGTGGCTATGTCCTCCAAACGCACATATCGAGCAAGCTGTTCTGTTTCTGCGCATTCGAAGCTCAAACTAGCTTAGCTGCTGCCTCGATATGGAGTTTGGAAACCGAAAATTTTTCAACCAAAAATGGATGAAAAAAAATGCCATGTATAGCCCACAGAACTAGATACCCACAATGTGGCTATATCCTCCAATCGCACATATCGAGCCAGCTGATCTGTTTCTGCGCTTTCGAAGCTTAAACTAGCTTAGCTCCTGCCTCGATATGGAGATTGGAAACTGAACATTTTTTAACCAAAAAATTTATGAAAAAAAATGCCATGTATAGCCCATAGAACTAGATACCCACAATGTGGCTATATCCTCCAATCGCACATATCGAGCCAGCTGTTCTGTTTCAGCGCATTCGAAGCTCAAACAAGCATAGCTGCTGCCTCGATATGGAGTTTGGAAACAGAAAATTTTTCAACCAAAAAATTTATGAAAAAAAATGCCATGTATAGCCCATAGAACTAGATACCCACAATGTGGCTATATCCTCCAATCGCACATATCGAGCCAGCTGATCTGTTTCTGCGCTTTCGAAGCTCAAACTAGCTTAGCTCCTGCTTCGATATGGAGATTGGAAACTGAAAATTTTCTAACCAAAAAATTTATGAAAAAAAATGCCATGTATAGCCCATAAAACTAGATACCCACAATGTGGCTATATCCTCCAATCGCACATATCGAGCCAGCTGATCTGTTTCTGCGCTTTCGAAGCTCAAACTAGCATAGCTGCTGCCTCGATATGGAGTTTGGTAACAGAAAATTTTTCAACCAAAAAATTTATGAAAAAAAATGCCATGTATAGCCCATAGAACTAGATACCCACAATGTGGCTATATCCTCCAATCGCACATATCGAGCCAGCTGATCTGTTTCTGCGCTTTCGAAGCTCAAACTAGCATAGCTGCTGCCTCGATATGGAGTTTGGAAACAGAAAATTTTTCAACCAAAAAATTTATGAAAAAAAATGCCATGTATAGCCCATAAAACTAGATACCCACAATGTGGCTATATCCTCCAATCGCACATATCGAGCCAGCTGATCTGTTTCTGCGCTTTCGAAGCTCAAACTAGCATAGCTGCTGCCTCGATATGGAGTTTGGTAACAGAAAATTTTTCAACCAAAAAATTTATGAAAAAAAATGCCATGTATAGCCCATAGAACTAGATACCCACAATGTGGCTATATCCTCCAATCGCACATATCGAGCCAGCTGATCTGTTTCTGCGCTTTCGAAGCTCAAACTAGCTTAGCTCCTGCTTCGATATGGAGATTGGAAACTGAAAATTTTCTAACCAAAAAATTTATGAAAAAAAATGCCATGTATAACCCACAGAACTAGATACCCACAATGTGGCTATATCCTCCAAACGCACATATCGAGCCAGCTGTTCTGTTTCTGCGCATTCGAAGCTCAAACTTGCATAGCTGCTGCCTCGATATGGAGATTGGAAACTGAAAATTTTCTAACCAAAAAATGTATGAAAAAAAATGCCATGTATAGCCCACAGAACTAGATACCCACAATGTGGCTATATCCTCCAAACGCACATATCGAGCCTGCTGATCTGTTTCTGCGCATTCGAAGCTCAAACTAGCATAGCTGCTGCCTCGATATGGAGTTTGGAAACAGAAAATTTTTCAACCAAAAAATGTATGAAAAAAAATGCCATGTATAGCCCATAGAACTAGATACCCACAATGTGGCTATATCCTCCAATCGCACATATCGAGCCAGCTGATCTGTTTCTGCGCTTTCGAAGCTCAAACTAGCTTAGCTCCTGCTTCGATATGGAGATTGGAAACTGAAAATTTTTTAACCAAACAATTTATGAAAAAAAATGCCATGTATAGCCCATAGAACTAGATACCCACAATGTGGCTATATCCTCCAAACGCGCATATCGAGCCAGCTGTTCTGTTTCTGCGCATTCGAAGCTCAAACTAGCATAGCTGCTGCCTCGATAGGGAGTTTGGAAACAGAAAATTTTTCAACCAACAAATTTATGAAAAAAAATGCCATGTATAGCCCACAGAACTAGATACCCACAATGTGGCTATATCCTCCAATCGCACATATCGAGCCAGCTGATCTGTTTCTGCGCTTTCGAAGCTCAAACTGGCTTAGCTCCTGCTTCGATATGAAGATTGGAAACAGAAAATTTTTTAACCAAAAAATTTATGAAAAAAAATGCCATGTATAGCTCATAGAACTAGATACCCACAATGTGGCTATATCCTCCAAACGCACATATCGAGCCAGCTGTTCTGTTTCTGCGCATTCGAAGCTCAAACTAGCATAGCTGCTGCCTCGATATGGAGTTTGGAAGCAGAAAATTTTTCAACCAAAAAATTTATGAAAAAAAATGCCATGTATAGCCCATAGAACTAGATACCCCCAATGTGGCTATATCCTCCAAACGCACATATCGAGCCAGCTGTTCTGTTTCTGCGCATTCGAAGCTCAAACTAGCTTAGCTGCTGCCTCGATATGGAGTTTGGAAACCGAAAATTTTTCAACCAAAAATGGATGAAAAAAAATGCCATGTATAGCCCACAGAACTAGATACCCACAATGTGGCTATATCCTCCAATCACACATATCGAGCCAGCTGTTCTGTTTTGCGCATTCGAAGCTGAAAAAAGCTTAGCTGCTGCCTCGATATGGAGATTGGAAACAGAAAATTTTTCAACCAAAAAATTTATGAAAAAAAATGCCATGTATAGCCCACAGAACTAGATACCCACAATGTGGCTATATCCTCCAAACGCACATATCGAGCCAGCTGATCTGTTTCTGCGCTTTCGAAGCTCAAACTGGCTTAGCTCCTGCTTCGATATGAAGATTGGAAACAGAAAATTTTTTAACCAAAAAATTTATGAAAAAAAATGCCATGTATAGCTCATAGAACTAGATACCCACAATGTGGCTATATCCTCCAAACGCACATATCGAGCCAGCTGTTCTGTTTCTGCGCATTCGAAGCTCAAACTAGCATAGCTGCTGCCTCGATATGGAGTTTGGAAACAGAAAATTTTTCAACCAAAAAATTTATGAAAAAAAATGCCATGTATAGCCCATAGAACTAGATACCCCCAATGTGGCTATATCCTCCAAACGCACATATCGAGCCAGCTGTTCTGTTTCTGCGCATTCGAAGCTCAAACTAGCTTAGCTGCTGCCTCGATATGGAGTTTGGAAACCGAAAATTTTTCAACCAAAAATGGATGAAAAAAAAAGCCATGTATAGCCCACAGAACTAGATACCCACAATTTGGCTATATCCTCCAAACGCGCATATCGAGCCAGCTGTTCTGTTTCTGCGCATTCGAAGCTCAAACTAGCATAGCTGCTGCCTCGATATGGAGTTTGGAAACAGAAAATTTTTCATCCAAAAAATTTATGAAAAAAAATGCCATGTATAGCCCACAGAACTAGATACCCACAATGTGGCTATATCCTCCAATCGCACATATCGAGCCAGCTGTTCTGTTTCTGCGCATTCGAAGCTCAAACTAGCATAGCTGCTGCCTCGATATGGAGTTTGGAAACAGAAAATTTTTCAACAAAAAAATTTATGAAAAAAAATGCCACGTATAGCCCACAGAACTAGATACCCACAATGTGGCTATATCCTCCAATCGCACATATCGAGCCAGCTGTTCTGTTTCTGCGCATTCGAAGCTCAAACTAGCTTAGCTGCTGCCTCGATATGGAGTTTGGAAACCGAAAATTTTTCAACCAAAAATGGATGAAAAAAAATGCCATGTATAGCCCACAGAACTAGATACCCACAATGTGGCTATATCCTCCAATCACACATATCGAGCCAGCTGTTCTGTTTCTGCGCATTCGAAGCTCAAACTAGCTTAGCTGCTGCCTCGATATGGAGTTTGGAAACCGAAAATTTTTCAACCAAAAATGGATGAAAAAAAATGCCATGTATAGCCCACAGAACTAGATACCCACAATGTGGCTATATCCTCCAAACGCACATATCGAGCCTGATGTTCTGTTTCTGCGCATTCGAAGCTCAAACTACAGAAACAGAAAATTTTTCAACCAAAAAATGTATGAAAAAAAATGCCATGTATAGCCCATAGAACTAGATACCCACAATATGGCTATATCCTCTAATCGCACATATCGAGCCAGCTGATCTGTTTCTGCGCTTTCGAAGCTCAAACTAGCTTAGCTCCTGCTTCGATATGGAGATTGGAAACTGAAAATTTTTTAACCAAAAAATTTATGAAAAAAAATGCCATGTATAGCCCACAGAACTAGATACCCACAATGTGGCTATATCCTCCAAACGCACATATCGAGCCAGCTGATCTGTTTCTGTGCATTCGAAGCTCAAACTAGCATAGCTGCTGCCTCGATATGGAGTTTGGAAACAGAAAATTTTTCAACCAAAAAATGTATGAAAAAAAATGCCATGTATAGCCCATAGAACTAGATACCCACAATGTGGCTATATCCTCCAATCGCACATATCGAGCCAGCTGATCTGTTTCTGCGCATTCGAAGCTCAAACTAGCTTAGCTCCTGCTTCGATATGGAGATTGGAAACTGAAAATTTTTTAACCAAAAATGGATGAAAAAAAATGCCATGTATAGCCCACAGAACTAGATACCCACAATGTGGATATATCCTCCAATCACACATACCGAGCCAGCTGTTCTGTTTCTGCGCATTCGAAGCTCAAACTAGCTTAGCTGCTGCCTCGATATGGAGTTTGGAAACCGAAAATTTTTCAACCAAAAATGGATGAAAAAAAATGCCATGTATAGCCCACAGAACTAGATACCCACAATGTGGCTATATCCTCCAATCACACATATCGAGCCAGCTGTTCTTTTTCTGCGTATTCAAAGCACAAACTAGCTTAGCTGCTGCTTCGATATGGAGATTGGAAACTGAAAATTTTTCAACCAAAAAATTTATGAAAAAAAATGCCATGTATAGCCCACAGAACTAGATACCCACAATGTGGCTATATCCTCCAAACGCACATATCGAGCCAGCTGTTCTGTTTCTGCGCATTCGAAGCTCAAACTAGCTTAGCTGCTGCCTCCATATGGAGATTGGAAACAGACAATTTTTCACCCAAAAATTTGTGAAAAAAAATGCCATGTATAGCCCACAGAACTAGATACCCACAATGTGGCTATATCCTCCAATCGCACATATCGAGCCAGATGTTCTGTTTCTGCGCATTCGAAGCTCAAACTAGCATAGCTGCTGCCTCGATATGGAGTTTGGAAACAGAAAATTTTTCAACCAAAAAATGTATGAAAAAAAATGCCATATATAGCCCACAGAACTAGATACCCACAATGTGGCTATATCCTCCAAACGCACATATCGAGCCTGATGTTCTGTTTCTGCGCATTCGAAGCTCAAACTAGCTTAGCTCCTGCCTCGATATGGAGTTTGGAAACAGAAAATTTTTCAACCAAAAAATGTATGAAAAAAAATGCCATGTATAGCCCACAGAACTAGATACCCACAATGTGGCTATATCCTCCAATCGCACATATCGAGCCAGCTGATCTGTTTCTGCGCATTCGAAGCTCAAACTAGCTTAGCTGCTGCCTCGATATGGAGTTTGGAAACCGAAAATTTTTCAACCAAAAATGGATGAAAAAAAATGCCATGTATAGCCCACAGAACTAGATACCCACAATGTGGCTATATCCTCCAAACGCACATATCGAGCCTGATGTTCTGTTTCTGCGCATTCGAAGCTCAAACTACAGAAACAGAAAATTTTTCAACCAAAAAATGTATGAAAAAAAATGCCATGTATAGCCCATAGAACTAGATACCCACAATATGGCTATATCCTCTAATCGCACATATCGAGCCAGCTGATCTGTTTCTGCGCTTTCGAAGCTCAAACTAGCTTAGCTCCTGCTTCGATATGGAGATTGGAAACTGAAAATTTTTTAACCAAAAAATTTATGAAAAAAAATGCCATGTATAGCCCACAGAACTAGATACCCACAATGTGGCTATATCCTCCAAACGCACATATCGAGCCTGATGTTCTGTTTCTGCGCATTCGAAGCTCAAACTAGCTTAGCTCCTGCTTCGATATGGAGATTGGAAACTGAAAATTTTTCAACCAAAAAATGTATGAAAAAAAATGCCATGTATAGCCCACAGAACTAGATACCCACAATGTGGCTATATCCTCCAATCACACATATCGAGCCAGCTGTTCTTTTTCTGCGTATTCAAAGCACAAACTAGCTTAGCTGCTGCTTCGATATGGAGATTGGAAACTGAAAATTTTTCAACCAAAAAATTTATGAAAAAAAATGCCATGTATAGCCCACAGAACTAGATACCCACAATGTGGCTATATCCTCCAAACGCACATATCGAGCCTGATGTTCTGTTTCTGCGCATTCGAAGCTCAAACTAGCTTAGCTGCTGCCTCGATATGGAGTTTGGAAACCGAAAATTTTTCAACCAAAAATGGATGAAAAAAAATGCCATGTATAGCCCACAGAACTAGATACCCACAATGTGGCTATATCCTCCAATCACACATATCGAGCCAGCTGTTCTTTTTCTGCGTATTCAAAGCACAAACTAGCTTAGCTGCTGCTTCGATATGGAGATTGGAAACTGAAAATTTTTCAACCAAAAAATTTATGAAAAAAAATGCCATGTATAGCCCACAGAACTAGATACCCACAATGTGGCTATATCCTCCAAACGCACATATCGAGCCAGCTGTTCTGTTTCTGCGCATTCGAAGCTCAAACTAGCTTAGCTGCTGCCTCCATATGGAGATTGGAAACAGACAATTTTTCACCCAAAAATTTGTGAAAAAAAATGCCATGTATAGCCCACAGAACTAGATACCCACAATGTGGCTATATCCTCCAATCGCACATATCGAGCCAGATGTTCTGTTTCTGCGCATTCGAAGCTCAAACTAGCATAGCTGCTGCCTCGATATGGAGTTTGGAAACAGAAAATTTTTCAACCAAAAAATGTATGAAAAAAAATGCCATATATAGCCCACAGAACTAGATACCCACAATGTGGCTATATCCTCCAAACGCACATATCGAGCCTGATGTTCTGTTTCTGCGCATTCGAAGCTCAAACTAGCTTAGCTCCTGCTTCGATATGGAGATTGGAAACTGAAAATTTTTCAACCAAAAAATGTATGAAAAAAAATGCCATGTATAGCCCATAGAACTAGATACCCACAATGTGGCTATATCCTCCAATCGCACATATCGAGCCAGCTGATCTGTTTCTGCGCTTTCGAAGCTCAAACTAGCTTAGCTCCTGCTTCGATATGGAGATTGGAAACTGAAAATTTTTTAACCAAAAATGGATGAAAAAAAATGCCATGTATAGCCCACAGAACTAGATACCCACAATGTGGATATATCCTCCAATCACACATATCGAGCCAGCTGTTCTGTTTCTGCGCATTCGAAGCTCAAACTAGCTTAGCTGCTGCCTCGATATGGAGTTTGGAAACCGAAAATTTTTCAACCAAAAATGGATGAAAAAAAATGCCATGTATAGCCCACAGAACTAGATACCCACAATGTGGCTATATCCTCCAATCACACATATCGAGCCAGCTGTTCTTTTTCTGCGTATTCAAAGCACAAACTAGCTTAGCTGCTGCTTCGATATGGAGATTGGAAACTTAAAATTTTTTAACCAAAAAATTTATGAAAAAAAATGCCATGTATAGCCCACAGAACTAGATACCCACAATGTGGCTATAGCCTCCAAACGCACATATCGAGCCAGCTGATCTGTTTCTGCGCATTCGAAGCTCAAACTAGCATAGCTGCTGCCTCGATATGGAGTTTGGAAACAGAAAATTTTTCAACCAAAAAATGTATGAAAAAAAATGCCATGTATAGCCCACAGAACTAGATACCCACAATGTGGCTATATCCTCCAAACGCACATATCGAGCCAGCTGATCTGTTTCTGCGCATTCGAAGCTCAAACTAGCATAGCTGCTGCCTCGATATGGAGTTTGGAAACAGAAAATTTTTCAACCAAAAAATTTATGAAAAAAAATGCCATGTATAGCCCACAGAACTAGATACCCACAATGTGGCTATATCCTCCAATCGCACATATCGAGCCAGCTGTTCTGTTTCTGCGCATTCGAAGCTCAAACTAGCTTAGCTCCTGCTTCGATATGGAGATTGGAAACTGAAAATTTTTTAACCAAAAAATTTATGAAAAAAAATGCCATGTATAGCCCATAGAACTAGATACCCACAATGTGGCTATATCCTCCAATCGCACATATCGAGCCAGCTGATCTGTTTCTGCGCTTTCGAAGCTCAAACTAGCTTAGCTAGTTCTTCGATATGGAGATTGGAAACTGAAAATTTTTTAACCAAAAAATTTATGAAAAGAAATGCCATGTATAGCCCACAGAACTAGATACCCACAATGTGGCTATATCCTCCAAACGCGCATATCGAGCCAGCTGTTCTGTTTCTGCGCATTCGAAGCTCAAACTAGCATAGCTGCTGCCTCGATATGGAGTTTGGAAACAGAAAATTTTTCAACCAAAAAATTTATGAAAAAAAATGCCATGTATAGCCCACAGAACTAGCTACCCACAATGTGGCTATATCCTCCAATCGCACATATCGAGCCAGCTGTTCTTTTTCTGCGTATTCAAAGCTCAAACTAACTTAGCTGCTGCCTTGATGTGAAGATTGGAAAAAGAAAATTTTTCAACAAAAAAATTTATGAAAAAAAATGCCATGTATAGCCCATAGAACTAGATACCCACAATGTGGCTATATCCTCCAATCGCACATATCGAGCCAGCTGTTCTTTTTCTGCGTATTCAAAGCACAAACTAGCTTAGCTGCTGCTTCGATATGGAGATTGGAAACTGAAAATTTTTCAACCAAAAAATGTATGAAAAAAAATGCCATGTATAGCCCACAGAACTAGATACCCACAATGTGGCTATATCCTCCAAACGCACATATCGAGCCAGCTGTTCTGTTTCTGCGCATTCGAAGCTCAAACTAGCTTAGCTGCTGCCTCCATATGGAGATTGGAAACAGACAATTTTTCACCCAAAAATTTGTGAAAAAAAATGCCATGTATAGCCCACAGAACTAGATACCCACAATGTGGCTATATCCTCCAATCGCACATATCGAGCCAGCTGTTCTGTTTCTGCGCATTCGAAGCTCAAACTGGCATAGCTGCTGCCTCGATATGGAGTTTGGAAACAGAAAATTTTTCAACCAAAAAATGTATGAAAAAAATTGCCATGTATAGCCCATAGAACTAGATACCCACAATGTGGCTATATCCTCCAATCGCACATATCGAGCCAGCTGATCTGTTTCTGCGCTTTCGAAGCTCAAACTAGCTTAGCTCCTGCCTCGATATGGAGTTTGGAAACAGAAAATTTTTCAACCAAAAAATTTATGAAAAAAAAAGCCATGTATAGCCCACAGAACTAGATACCCACAATATGGCTATATCCTCTAATCGCACATATCGAGCCAGCTGATCTGTTTCTGCGCTTTCGAAGCTCAAACTAGCTTAGCTCCTGCTTCGATATGGAGATTGGAAACTGAAAATTTTTTAACCAAAAAATGTATGAAAAAAAATGCCATGTATAGCCCACAGAACTAGATACCCACAATGTGGCTATATCCTCCAAACGCACATATCGAGCCAGCTGTTCTGTTTCTGCGCATTCGAAGCTCAAACTAGCTTAGCTGCTGCCTCCATATGGAGATTGGAAACAAAAAATTTTTCAACCAAAAATTTATGAAAAAAAAAGCCATGTATAGCCCACAGAACTAGATACCCACAATTTGGCTGTATCCTCCAATCGCACATATCGAGCCGGCTGTTCTGTTTTGCGCATTCGAAGCTGAAAAAAGCTTAGCTGCTGCCTCGATATGGAGTTTGGAAACAGAAAATTTTTCAACCAAAAAATTTATGAAAAAAAATGCCATGTATAGCCCACAGAACTAGATACCCACAATGTGGCTATATCCTCCAATCGCACATATCGAGCCAGCTGATCTGTTTCTGCGCTTTCGAAGCTCAAACTAGCTTAGCTCCTGCTTCGATATGGAGTTTGGAAACAGAAAATTTTTCAACCAAAAAATTTATGAAAAAAAATGCCATGTATAGCCCATAGAACTAGATACCCACAATGTGGCTATATCCTCCAATAACACATATCGAGCCAGCTGTTCTGTTTTGCGCATTCGAAGCTGAAAAAAGCTTAGCTGCTGCTTCGATATGGAGATTGGAACAGACAATTTTTCAACCTATTTTTCAATTTTTTCGTGGAGTACTTAATAATAAACGTAATGTTTCTCTTATAATCGCCTTGTGCTTTGCGATAAACTCATTACCTACTTTGTGGTGTTACCTTATCGTCAACGAAGTCCCAAGAATATTCACAAAGAACGAAGTCAAATCTGCTCCTAGAAAAGAGCTCTCTGTGTGCTGGACAACAGAGTGCTTCTAGAATTTAATTCTCAGAAAATTTAACTAGGTGAGCACAGATACCAGCTAAACGCATCACAATAGATCTGTCAAATGATGATCTTGGCATTGTTCTTGATTACAAGTTATTTTGAAAAAGAAATATTGAAAAAGGCAATGATCGGTCATTACGTCTGTAAGGGTGCTTTGAGGATTGCAGATCCGCATCATTCACTAGATGAACAATGCACAATGGAGCTATCATCTTCAATTGGTATTGAGTCTGGTTGACAACAACTGGTACAAGCAACTTTTGAAAGCATCCAATCTATGGCAACAGACCACATATGGACTCAACCCACAGTGGCTCATCATTTTGCTTCACGAATAGCCTCGCCAATTGAAAAAAACTCTTTCCATTACCATAACCAACACCTGACATCTTAATTGTATCTATCGCATCCACTGACTCTAAAACCTCCAACCGCCAAAGTTCACCTTGACCTCCGAACTATAATTTTTCGCAGGCAGCCAGAATTCAAAATAAGACACCTGAATTACCTCATTACAAACACAACGAAAATGTTGCCTACAAACCAACATTTAATTACATCCTTCCCCAGCCAGCCCTCAGCCGTAGGTACAGTAGATACTTTGAGGGGAAAACATCTTTATGCAAATGATTCCCCCGAATGCCGAAGCAAATACTTTCAACAAGCAAGGCACTCTCACTTCTCGCCTGAGTCCTCCCCATCTTCGCCGTTTCTTTTGCACCTCAATAAATTGTATCTACGTACGTACCTGCAGATACCCCAAGCAGATGGTGGAGCAGTCACTTATACAATGTTTTCAATTCGAATGCCATCTCTAACATCCAATGGCATTTACTCTCTGACTTTGTGTGCACAGGGACTTTTTGTCGTGCAAACTGGTCGTAGTACATACCTTCCTTCGACACATAAACAGGCATACTCGTAAAAAAAGATACAAAACATGACAAAACTTTTAAAACTTTAAGTGTAAACTCAGGCAGGATTCGACTCTACATAGTTACAGTGCTGCGTGGAATTTATTAGAAAATTCAAGTTTTGCAGGATGTGCTCACTGCATGACCTTTGCAGGGAAACCATCCACCCGTAAGGACACTGGGGACGAGTGCAGGATATCCGCTTCTGCTATGACCCATCTCATAGATTGCTGCTCCTTGGGCACTGCTTTGTAGGAAATGATAATTACCAAGCAGTTCACTTGAGATCCTTGGGATTACGATTGCAGAATATAATGGCAGCGTTTAGGATCCCAAATGGTTTCATCGGACAGACAATACAAAGCGTAGTCGAAGAGAATTCGAACTATTAAATAATCCCATCGTAAGTCCTTAACGGTAAGGGCTTCTCTCCATTGGCCCAATCGTTCGGCAATACTGAGTACACACCGTGAAGTAACTGTTGAATGGATGAAAGGCTTATTGTGCAGAGTCGAATAGTGTTTACTCCTCGGCTTTCTTCAATTTGCTTGGGGTTTCTATTTGGTTGTGAAGTCTCATGTGCGCCAGGATACGGCAAAAAAACATCCATAGACTGAGAGAAAATTGAATAATCGAATAAGAAATCAATAAAAGGAAATAGTGGCACAAGCGTTATGGGAATCCTTTCGAATGTATTTGGATAGAAAGAAAAAAAGAATTTAAATAGCCGGAGGGCGTTTGAACAAGGATAATGTTTCAGTTCGAGGATGTTTTTTCTCGCATTGTTTGGACCAAGGATGTTGTGTGGGGAAGAATGGAAAGCTGTGCGATTTTATAGCGTGTGACGTGTTTGAGATTTTACACAGCGGAACCGATTGAATAGGAAGCCCGGCGCATGGTGTGCTTTGTTATGGAGAGTAATTGCAACATATGATTGGACAAAGGAGTATAAATTTATTGTAATTGGTTGCTCGCTTTATGGAAGAGAATGATCATTAAGTCTGTTGGGAAACCCTTCTACTATACATACTTAGATATAAAGAACTACCGAATCGAATAAATACTTTTCTACTCTTTGAGCAACTATGAGATACATGAGATACCGCTTACAAATCCATTTCAGTCTGAAGTTCTGGGTTTATCAAAATACTGACTTTTTCTTCGAAAAATGATTTCAAAATGGAACCCAGGATCTAGCTTCTTACAACCATATGTGTTGTACGTGTTATATTCTTTACATAAATGGAAGGGGTCTACTCATCAATGCCGTGATTGTAGAGCAATCTGAGATTTGAGAAGCTGTATCATGACAGTTATACTCTCGAATGTTTGTCAGATGCTCGCGAGAGATCTGGGATCGAATGACAAACGTCTCGCTCCGTAGTCCAGTGCACTAAGCAATTGAGCCACGGTGGCGCTCATCCAAAAAGTGATCATTTCTGCCAAAATCTACAACATCGAGCTTGACGATTATATTTACGATTTTTGTTGAGGGAAAAACTGTCTCTTTAAGAAAAACGCCTCCAAAAATAGGCGTGACACTCTATACTATACAGATATAAATAGTTTTGCAAGTTTTTAGTAAAAAATTGTAAGAAAACTTGTTATTTTTGAGTAATGGCCATCACAATCATCTTACAAACATTCCACAGTATAACTTTCATCAATAAGCTGAAAAAAGCATTGCCCCCAAGGGCCTGCATGGAGCTGTTACTGCCAATAAAGGGTGACCAGATAGCAATGATATTTTTCCTGTCAAGGTACCTGTCAAGGTACCTGTCAAGGTACCCAATGAGATTTAGCTGTGCGCTGTTTCACGCTTGCCAAACTTGCAAAAGTTTTTAAAAACTATTATCGAAACTCCGATTCAGTTACAGATACGGAACGTAAATTTCATCGTAACTTCGGTTGTCATCATGGCTTCAGTGTGCACGCAATTCGTTGCACCGTGGAGAAGTTTGAGCGTGGATACACTTTTTTCGAACTTAAGTCACCAACCAGATAGAGATTGGTACCAAATAAAGAAAACATAGCCTCCATCGACCAGAAATGTCGATTCGGCGGTGATCCGACTTATTTTTCGATTGGATTTGGACCAAGATTATGCTGACGCCGAAATTAAAGGCGGACGACCATAGCCAATGCCTTGCCTTTGCAGAAAATGTTACCCGGAATTCCGGATTTGGGCCAAAATATTCATCTTTTCAGTTCATTTTTGACTCAGCGGCTATGTCAAATGTAACTTCAAAATAAATCCAGAATCAATTTTATATCTCACACCGTTCTGTTAATTTTTTTCCTGTCAATCTTTTGTGGTCATTCTGTTCATATTCACATCCCAGGCTGCAGTGACAGCAGTGAAAAATTAAGGAAGTTATGACGCTGGACAGCATGCACCATGAGCGAGTATCTCAACTAAAGCGACAACCTATGTACATGTTGGGGTAAATTTTGGCGTTGCATAGCCTTAAAGAAAAGAGTCTATTGATGCTAAATCACAAAATATCGATGGCCAATGAAGGTCTCCATTTAGACCAATTACAAATTCAGGAAATTCGTCACCCAATAGACCCACTATTAACCAGCTGCTTATATCATCATTTTCATTCCATTCACAAAAAATGGCCTAAAGTCACCGGTAGCCCAAAAACCGCTCTCAACTATAGATCGCTTGTTACACTATATCTCTTGGATGCGTTTGGTTTGTTTACGTACATCAACGGAGAATCGGAATAATCTAGTTTACAAAATCGTGATGACCCTATCAATGATAGTTAGGCCAGCTGGACCCTATAGGCATCTAGGCCAAGGATTTTAGGTAAAATGCGTTGCAAAGTGGCATTCATCTCTCATCCACTACATCTCGAGCCTTTAGGAGTTTGTGGTATCAAATTGGGTTTTCTTATAAACCGCCGCCGCCTCTACTCATTTATGTACTAAGTAAACTAGCTTTACCAATCTAGATCTTTTCGTTTACCTGATCAAGATCGTTTTGAAAACATTCATAATCCTATCCGCATTACCAAACTTTTAGTCATGACAATGCTATACTACATGTCGAACCCATATGAGGCATCTCAGTAGAAGACGTTTGATTTTTTTTTGACTGGGATCATCACACCGATCACGATGACTGCAATATCAACTGCCCGATCAGTCCGGAGACATAAATACACATTTATTTTCATTTAACGTATAAATTTCAGCCACAAGAAACCAGTTTGTTAAACAAAAAACACTTTTTCTGAATTCCCATGTACTTGCACCTCCATAACTCACAGCCAATGACCTCCCATGTGATCCTCAATCAGCCGATTAACATCCTAACGATTCTCTTTAATGACGATCCATTCCAATTGCCTGCATTTTTCCAACGCTGACCTCTGGGTCTGGCGACAATAGCCTCTCTATATGGTTGCCTACCCACCAACGAAATTGAAATTTTAACTTTCTTTTCGAAGCATCCCAAACAGAAGACACTATCGCTTACACGCTTTCAAGGTAGTCCGTTCCTCGTGTCAGCCTCCGAGTGGACAAAACATGCTTGATGCACCCAGCACCACCACCAACTGGCCAGAACACGAAGATCGCCAGACCACAAGCCACAAATGTAATTTAGACAATGCACTGGGTCACCATGAGAGGCGCACAACTCATGTGCTTTGTTGGCTTAGGTAATTTACGCATCAACGTGTACTGCAGCTGCTTCGAGGCATGACACCCCAACAACCACAAAGCAGCAACAAGGAGTCAAGGCGTTAGATGATTAATCAGTGTCTCGAGATGGCAAGCAAAGATTTTGTGGAAATTTTTTCCAGATTTTCTCCAGAGCCGTTAGTGAAAGTGAAAAATCACTGCGGGCGCATTAATTGAGAATATATTTCGCAATAGTTTAATCAATTCATTCGGCGGATGGTGCACCGCCAAGCATAGTTCCACGGGTTTAAGTTCAACGGTGCGCGGTTAACAGATTTATACACATGTACGTGTAGACAGGCGGAGAGGCTCATAACCATGGGGGTCTAATTAGACAGCGTCCGTAAATTTGGCTCAGGTGGCTCAAGAAGGTGGAAATTTTACGAGATAATTAGAAGAAAACTTACCGTTCGCAGCGTGGCAGGGTGATGGGGGAATTAGTGTTTTCGATATGCAGTTAATGAGTTCTCAGAATTTCTATTTAATTTCCTGCGCCTCAGATGGGGCTTTTGACAAAAGCAGTGCTGGGTGCATTGCCAAGCGAGAGGAAATGAGATTTCTATCTCATCGATGTTATGTATCGAATTTTGGATTAAAATCCGCGAAATTGGAAATGAATCAACGTCTCTGTAAATACAAAAACAAACGAGCTAAGCCACGTAAACACAGAAACTTGGCAGCACCGCGTGTGGTCTGACATTCCAACTCATCAACTGTAAGAAAAACAGACAGCCCAATCCACAACAGAAATAAAGCAATGGCCAATATCATTCTGTGGAAAAACTGGAATATAAGACGAAAACCTGATAAAATCTGTTGAATATCAACGATTTTTTGTGGCAAAACATCGTTTGACTGACAGCAACGGACGTCAGTTTTGACAGTTCTATACAAAGTATCGATGACATACAGAAAATGTGAGGTTGGTATGACTGTATCGGGAATAAGGGCTAAGCCACAAAGCGTTTTCACATTTTTCACATTTAACCCAACAGCTTGGTTGCAGAATCCGTTTTTAATCCTTTTTTTTTTACTCGAGGATTGGTGCTTCATTGGGCAAAATTTATACCTCATAACAGTCCCGGTTACTTCTTTGATAATCATGCAACAATGGTGGATTGGTCTTTGATGTTAGTTGTCTATAGATCTCAGTTAACTCTGGCGAACTCAGCCAACCCAACTGGATATGACCTCACGCTATGGCCAGAAGAAGATCATCTTACATAGACGATGTACGTACGTTCACAAGTCTTAGGTAATTCCTTCAAACTGCAACTCATTAAAGTTAAGGTCTCCCGACCGGAATCCAGAAGGGAATCCAAACCATTTTATGCAACAATTTCAAGGAAATCTTTCCTTCGGGCCAGAATCCAATAACAACGAACCCCTTCACATAAAAGTCAAACTTAACACCACCGATGCCAAAGGAAAAAAAACAAAAAAAAATCACATTCCTCGAAATAAAGTCATGTTGTTCATTAATTAAACGTTACCCACAGGCCCTGTCCACCTCAAGCCTCGTGCTCCATTAGAAGGAACAACAGAGTCATTTCATAAATTGGTTTACTTTTTTTGTGTTTCCTTTATTTGGCGAATCGTTGAAAATTTCGAGAAACGCTTCACTAATCTTCCTTCTGCGTGATTGGAGTTGTTGGCTCGTGTTTTTGTACTCCGAGTCCGAGGATTCTAATAAATCAACCGAAGGAGCTCCGTGTAACTTTTTAAAGTTCAAATTACGTTCAACAGACGGAGAATGGAATCACTTTGAGTTCATTTGGAGAAGTTATAATTTTTTTTTTTTTTGGATTTTGTGTTGCGGCACAGGAGATTTATATGCCCACGCTTTTGGGTAAAGTTTTTGATTATTTTTGTGTTGCCGTAGGGAAATTCGTAAGGACGAAAATAGATGACGGATGGATAGGCGAATTGGAGTGCGAACACGGACTGAGGTAAGGAATGTTTTTGATGGTGATACGGCTTGGCTGGGGGTTATCCTTTTGGAATTTAGCCAGTACATGGTGGTTTTTAGCACATTTTTGAACTGAAATGTATGAGGGCTGGAGGGCGAATACTGGAATTGCAGAGGGCACGTGGTTTTGGGTCAGCGAAATCAAATTGTTTCGTGTCGGTGAGTGGGGAGATTATGTTATTTTTGGCGTGCAAATGACATATAGTTTTGCTACGTCGTACCACCAATCAGATTATAAATCTCGAACATGATGGGTTGGATCCATTGTGCCTGTTTCTTATTGTCCTGCAAAAGGGAAAGGATAAGTTAGAAGCTGGGGATTCTCTTGCTAAAAGTCCATCTTACAGCTACTCAACTCGAATGTAAGGATTTTTCAATCGGCTTGGGCACCCGTAAAACCCTTTTTCGATTCCCAAATACTTAAGGAAGGGAAATTATAAAAAATTGATCTGAAAAAGTAGGGAAGTATCCATTTTATGAATGCATGGTTTACTCTTTGTGGTTTGGTGTCAATACGATCGAGCATGAACCAAAAATTATGAAAAACTTTTCGAAATTTCTGAATTCGTTGGGTCTAAAGTGTCTGCCAGCTATAGCCAGGCTGCCACCTGGATCCTATAACCCTTCTCAACAATTTAAAGCAATTTGAACTTCTAATATATGTATGCGGATATCTGTAGTGGATATCACGTTTTTCTTGAGTCAAGATAGGATTTCTTTGTCTTTTAATTGCGCGTAGAACATGCCACAATGATTAGGAAGACGGAAGTATAGACTGAGGTTAGGTTTGTTAGAGAAACCCTTCCACCTACCACCTCATTAGATTTTGATCCATCGGTGTGGACACGAATCGCCTTATCTTCCAGAAATATCTCTTCCTCCAAGAATCACCTTAAAGAGATGATTAGCCGAAAGTTTTTGTCTAAACATCACTTGGGAAGGGAACAATTTTGTCTATGTGTTCTAAAGCTATTTCGAATGGAATTGTAGCCAAAATCTTTACCAGACCACTGTGATTTTACTTTGAGACGGACGAGACAAATGCACCCATTTGTGTCCCGAAAGTTCAGAAGTGAAACTAAATGTCCAGTGATGCAGTGGGATCGTAGGATGTCTCTAGGTCTAGATTTCATGTCCAGACTTCTGAGAACCCTCCCAGTCCCTCACACTTTTTCATAACTTTACTATTTTACTTCAAATCAAAAATTTTTATTAACATTTCGAATTGTTTAAAATTCACGCCCATTGTTTGAAGGCGTTTTTATTAAAAAAAAAAAAATTTAAGAAATTTTGCATGAAACAGCCTCAGAAGTTTAAAGTTGTAGTAATTCAGTAAAAAATGCAGCATGATACAACAGCGTTAGTAGGGCTGATACAAAGGAAGAACGATGTGGTATCTTACCTCCCGTTCCACATGGTTAAAGTTTTTCTTTACGTTTTTGCAATTGAGTCGAATTTTACGCCAAATCCTAGCTTCTGTTGACCAAATGTAACTCAAGTCTTCTGAAATTAGGTACTTGCATCGGCCAAACCAAACTAGTTTCCATTCTCAGTGTGTTTCGAAAATGGCTAAAGCTACCATTACAAAAAAAATAAAAAAATACTTGGCGCAACAGGTCGATGGGACCCAAGGCCTAGCTTCTCACAACTATTCGTGTTTGGCGTGTTATATTCTTTACACGAATGGAATGGGCCTACTGTTTAATGCCGTGTCCGAAGGGCAATTTGTTATTTGAGAAGCTTTCTCAGGGCAGTTGTACTCTCGGATGTTTGTCAGACGCTCGCGAGAGGTGGGGCCGTAAAAAACTTTTAGGTGTTCCCCGACTGGTATTCAATCTCGAACCCCTTGCTCCATAGTCCAACGCACTAACCACTGAGCCACGGCGCCCACTACCTTTTACACTACCGCTACCATTACACGGCCCTTATTTTGTGCTATTGTAATGGCAGTCTTACTTCAACATTTCGTCACAAACTTGCCAGTTGTACTGTCAATAAAATGTCGCTCATATGCATCACATTTTTGTGACAGAATACTGCCATTTAAATGGCATAGAATAATGACCGTCGCTTAAAGGACTCAAAAAGTACTTCAACGCTCCTGACTTGGACTTAAAAGCCATTGGCCATAAGTTCCAATGTAACCCTCCATATAAGACTCAAAAACGTGTGTTAATTCTAATAAGAGTCAGTCTATAACCATATAGGATTGAGCGCAGTTAATTCACATCCACGCAGGACATTTGCTCCAGCTGTCACCATTATTGTTCTATGATGATGATGATGACTCCTGCGATATAATTTTACGCCCACAACAAACAATAAAAATCACAATCTAAGCAAGTGCTGCTGATAATCACTTCAACAATATCCTTCTCCTAGAAGAAGAACAAGGAAAAGATTAATTTCCAACAACCGACTGCCAAAAAAACAAACTTGTCCCCCAATCAACGAGCCTTAGCACTTGATTCAGGAAAAAAGCATTTCCAAGTCTAAAAGAGCCGAAAAAGAACAACGACACCTTGAAGAAAATTTGCTTATTCTCCCATCACATCCTTGTACTCGAAGGACATGTTCGTAGAAACAGAAAGTCGTGCTGAATATTTTCATTTCTATTATTGTTATCCTTCATCCTCTCCGTGATAAAGTCCTTTGCCTTTTTTTCTCCACTCATTTCGGGGGGGACAACAATAAAAGAGAAGAAAAAACAAAATGTGGACAATATGATGGGCCATTTAATTTTATTTACTTTCCAGACAAAATCGAAAATCAAGGACACACTCCGAACCAGGACCGACAGAAAAAAAATATTTTTTTTTTCATTCTGAATGAAATGGAAATCAATAAGCCAAGGAGGAAGGACATTTGCGTTCAAATACACTCCTGGTTATTTTCAGTGTTCCATTGGCTTCGGTTACACTTAGCAGCGCGTTTTACAATCCTTGTCGACTGAGCAACTTTTGGAGTATGCGACTTGCTTGAGTGTCCTTAAGTAGCATCGAGCTATTTTCGGATTTTTAGTTCCTTAATGCTATGAATTACTGAATGAATATTAAGTCCAGTATGGTCACTGGGTGATTCCTTAACCACTTTCCACTCTGAGGAGGAGCGAAAGGTCCTTTCATATAAGAAAAGAAGGAAAAACACCATTTTTATCAGAATGTCACTATGATCAATGGCTATCGGGCTAAAGGAACTTCCTCTCAAATAAAAGAAAAAAAATAATATTTGTAAGGAATACACCATATCAAGGACCTTCACACTTCCCCCACGATGTACATATGAATGTGTTTCATATCTGTTCGATGGAAAAGATTACGAGAAGAAATATTGCTTGTCGCAAAGTTCCTCAGAATGTGGTGCCATATTCAAAGGACGAAATGAACTTCGGTTTTATTTTCCATGTTATAAATCTACGAATGTCGTGTCTTGAAGCAAGTCGATGAGGGAACATTGAGAAGACTCGTATGTGGAAAGTTTTTCGTTAAATTTAAAAAAAAAAGTAGAAACAGATGAGGACGTGTCATCCGTGTCAGCTTTGGAGTCGAAGAAAACGGATGTCATGAAAAATATTTTTATGATGATTTATTTTTATTTGGGTTTAATATTTATTTGAACTTTTTAGGATGTAGGTAGGTACTTACCAGATGATATTACCTTTTTATGGAAAAGTCAAGTTTTTGCTTATAGCATGGCAGGTTGAAGTGCACTTCTAGATATGAGTTTTCATCGATTGACACTGATCATATCACTATATGACTGTCGGAATGGTATTTTAATGAATTCCTGCTGCATACTACAAGTAGAATCAAACTGAAAAAATGGCTGTATATAGCTCACAGAACCAGATACCCACAATCTCGCTATATCCTCCAATCACACATTCCTAGCCAGCTATTCTGTCTCCGTGTATCCAAAGCACAAACAGGCTAAGCTGATGCCTCGAAATGAAGATTAAAAACAGAAAATTTTTCAACGAAAAAATTTATGAAAAAAAGGGCCATGTATAGCTTACAGAACGAGGTACCCACCATCTTGCTATATCCTCCAATCACACATTCTGAGCCAGCTATTCTGTCTCCGTGTATCCAAAGCACAAACAGGCTTAGCTGATGCCTCGAAATGAAGATTGGAAACAGAAAATTTTTCAACGAAAAAATTTATGAAAAAAAGTGCCATGTTTAGCCCACAGAACGAGGTACCCACCCTCTCGTTATATCTTCCAATTACACATTCCTAGCCAGCTATTCGGTCTCTGTGCATTAAAAGCACTAGCAAGCTTAGCTGCTGCCTCCAAATGGAGTTTGGAAACAGAAAATGTTTGAGAAAAAACATTACTTATACGCCACCGAAGCAGATACCCACCATCTCGCTACATCCTCCAATCACGCAACCTCGAGCCAGCTGTTCCGTCTCTGAACATCAAGTCTGCCGATAATCTAATTGAAAGTTGTTCATGGTTCTAATATTGACCATCTGACTTGCATTTCATGCGATCTAGAACCTGTATACCATTCTTAATCTGGTTTGAACCAGCATTGCAACCTTGTTTGTTGTGAAGTGCTTATCGGATCTTCCTGCATTGTACCTGCAAACTATGCATGTACCATTGTAGGTATGAATTCGGTAGACCTCCAGGTCGACGATAAATGCTGGAAAGACCGACTAGTATCAAGTCGAAACTTATCATTTTGTCGTCGACTTTTAAGCAACATGTAATTGAATTCACCCGAAGTGGTATATGACTCTTCTGCATTAGAACACATAGTTTACAGGGGAGTCGTCACCAGATCAATCCAACAGCTGCTATGATAAAAAGTATTTGGCACAACAGGTGGATGGGACCTAGGGCCTAGGTCAAGACAGAAAAAGATATAAGATTGAGGGCAGAGGCAGAGTAAAGGTAACTGCCATTGTCAGATCCTGTTTAGATATTTTTCTGAGTCGAGTACATAAGAGATTTGGAGTGCTGTACCATTGTGTTCCAAGGTCCCGATTTGAAACCATTCGAGAATTCTAAAATTACAGCTACTACCACTAATCCTTCAAGAATATTTGAATACCAGTAAATTGCACAACATTCTTGTAGGTATAAACAAAAATATAAATCCATATGACCTTACAAAAATCATGCATTCCATCCACATACATACATACATATGTAGATGCCAAGTTAATTCACTCAATAAAATTGAAATTGAAAAAGACTTAATTCCGTTTTGGCTTTGCCCTACCACGAAATAAATTGAGTTACTTACCTACTCCCAGTGAAATTCCAGCGAAAAGAAATTCCCTTTTCATGTGTACGTGTATTCAAGCAAATAAGGAAGCTTTGCTTAGAAAAATACCACAGAATCAATAGCTATTTCAAATAAATCCTCTAAATACTACAAGTAAACGTGCCATTTCAATTTCAATGGAACCGTCAATAGTTATACTAAAGACGTTAAATAGGACACATGCTGCATAGTAATTTTTCCCATGTAAACCTAGGGGTGTATCCTGCTCCTTGGGTGGGAGAACCACCCCTCCACAACGAGGGCAGGTTTCTGTATAAATAAGAAAAAAAGACTACGTTTTCATTGTCCATCCACACTCATCTGCCAGCTCCTATCGTCCTTCAAAAATCGAAAAAAATATTAAACCTTTTCCGCAATTGACCTTCGACCGACCCATAATTCTGGAGCAAAAAAAAAAGTCCTTCCCTTCCTTAAGCCACCAAAAAGTTTAGGCAACCATTTGACTGTGTTCTAATTCCATAGAACAACACACCCTTTCAACCTTAATTTTCCATTTCCAATTGACTGCATCCCCCCCGTACCGTGATTTTGTTATTTTTCTTATTATCCTCTACCCTCATCGGACATTCCCAACATGAGTTAAGGACATTCGTTTATGAGATAGAGCCACCCTAGCAAAAAGGTTGCTCATTTAACCATCAAAATGCCGAATCATCAAATTGCATCAAAGATGAGCCATTTACTGGGTCTATTTATCGCTCAAATCAAAGCATTTGTTTATAATTTAATCCTTTTTTCGGTGAGAAGCACGTGCTTGCGGTAGAAAATCAGACTTTCCCGCCTAAAATACTTGAAATCAAAGCGCAAACGCAAGGAATTTCCCTTCTTCCCACAACTGTTATACAAGTGATGTTTAGCAACATGTTGCTAAGCACTATGCATTGCAAATTGAAAATGCGATTACGTAGAATTTATGAAAAACAACCCAATCCCTCGAGAAATCATTGCCATATTCCTATACTGTAAATCTGGAATCTCAGGACTGGGTGATTAGTCAAAGGGAAACGAATGTCGAGCGTCAAATTTTCGCAGGAACATGATCCAAAATAGGACTCCACAATTAATCATGAACCCAAAAGAAAAGAATTTTTTTTTCCATGATTTTATTAACAAAGACATCCTGGAGAGTGGGTGGATGTATACAGATAAAAAAAACCGGTTTAATTAGCTTGATTTTGGTATGAATTCAAGGATGTTTTAAAGCTAATAAGGGACTTCCGCCGAACAGAGGTTCTGACCCTTTTTCTGGTCCTTTTTCCCTTTTTTTTTCTTTGCATGGACTGTCGAGTTTATAATTATATAGAAACCCGCGTGTTTAAATTAACAATTAAGTTGTGTATTTATTTTATGACGTGTGAATGCCAACAGTTGTCACGAGAACGATAATTATTAAACAAACAAAGGGGGATAGACAAATGGACAAACAAACCAGAGTAGTGTGTTCAAATATTTACCCTTCGTCAGGACTATACGGGTGATAATCCGATTAAATAATTTCGAATGTCCCAGTGGTTGCTGTAGGGAATTTTGTGTGAATTTAATTACATCGGATGGGGGGGTAGAAATTAAGTGGAACTTTGAGAATGTGGAGTGTACTCACGTCAAAGGACGATCAGTATGTGTAACTTAATTGTCGTTTACGAGTTTGCTGTTGAAGAAATCTTGATGATTCTAAGAATAGAATACCTAGAATTGAACTCTTGAAAATGCTGACTACAAGCAATTCACACTTATTCCAATCAACTCTTTACACAGGCAAACGTTACCAAAGCTTTGCTGTCATTCGAATCAAGTGGATGAAAGAGGAAAAAAACCATGTCCTGACAGTCCTTAATGTGAAAATCGATTAGACCGGCTTCGAATTCATTAATACACAACGGAGAATATAAATCTCGTGGACGTCTTAGAGACAACCGCAACGTCTTGGATTTGAAAATAAAAGAAATATTCGATCTGACGTTATTACTTATCGAATGAGAATGTCCTTTGATGTCTGATAAAGGAGGTTATCCGACGAATCTTATTTCGATTTGATAAGACGGTTCGAAAAAGAAAAGTCTGAGCTGATTTTTTTTTAAAGCGACGAAGGAAACGCGTGCTTTAACTTGAATGAAGCTACGAATGAAAGTAAAGTATTGATACAAGGCAAGAACAAGGTGGATATCGATTTTGAAAAAAACTACTTACAAAGAATTTATTCAAGGTTGCGCACAAGGAGGCAGTCGATTGCAGACAGAAATTCTTTTAATGGCCCGTCGGTGGTCATTAAAACTACAGAACATAGGCCAAAGGGGGATGTGGCGATTCACATTGGTCTTAAGGACTTGTGGGCGGCAGTGAGAAGGAAAAAATCGAAGTGTGGCAAACACATTCCATATGCGTGTAGCTTAGCTGATAAAATGATCCTTTAATTCGGCAATTTGCCTGAAAGCAGACTTAAAGCTAAGCCGATGAGCAGACGATTAGTAATTAGTTTCAGAGTAATACAGACGTGGTTTAGTTTAGTTTACTATTAGGCAGAGCTACTGCGGTTGACTTGAGTGGGAAAAGTAAAGAACTTGGATCCTAAGACCCGGAATTTTGGAATAATTCAACTCAGTTGGAAGAATCAGGCCTATTTTTGATTGTTTGTTTGCAGTTTTTAAAGCTTGTACCTAGTTTGTCATCTGATTTATTTCTCTCTAACCCCTCGTGTGTTGACGAGTGCTGACCTTTATCAGGCATCTCTGTAAAAGTAGTTCTCCTATCTAAGCTTAAAAGCCACATTTTTCGTTTGCATGAGCCTTGGCAAATCCTAGGGTAGGTTTCCAAAACTCAAAATATTGAATCCTTGGCTAAATTACTTTACAAAACAGTATCTCTTGACCATGTTATCCGGAAGTCAATCTGGGAGTGGAATTAGTCCATTTCTGTGTGACTCTTAGTCCTCTTTGAATAATTTCTCTGAATTCTTCCTCTTTTAATGGTAACTATCCCTTGGAGTTTATCCCGGCATTCACCATTTCTTGGAGGACTATCTTGCCGACTGTAGTCTCATCGTACCACTATCTGAATGGTCTGTAACAAGCCAATAATAAAATGATAAAAAGAGCTGGGCTAAGAGTGGATTCCTGAGGTGCGTCAAAAAAATGGTTGTATTTAAGCATTAAGCTCCAAGATAGACATATCTATCTCTACGTCTAGTCGTGTACAAACTTTTTAACACTTGGGTGAACAATCCATGAGTATTGAAAGGAAAGTAAACAATATCCAAGATCAAAGCTGCTGGTGGACCTGATGGGCTACAGGACGAGCAATCCAAATTAGATGGAATGGGTAGAGAGCATAACCCAGCTCGTCTCTGAAATGAGTGCCTTATGAATGGAACATCAGTATAGTTTGCCAGATCCACAAGAAAACAGACAAGATATGAACGCCTGAAATCTTTCGTCAAAACCTAGATCGGGTCCTATAAGTATGGTTTCATGCCATTTGACAAATTCTTCAAAAAACCCAAGAATCCCCAATCTTTTCATCGATTTCAAGCCCACATATTAAAACATCTATAGAGGCGAGCTATACAGACTCATGTTCAGCTTTAGCAAACCTGTCGAACACGTTCGCTCCATCAAGGTTGGTAACGAACTCATCGAGACCTGCTTTGACCAAAGAGGATTTAGATAAGTTGACGGGCTGGTATGTGATTTTTACAACTTCATACTCGAAAGGATTGTGCAAAACTCAAAAGTCAACACAGGAGGGACAATTTTTTAAAAATGTGTGCAACTCACAGCATATGCCGACAATATCTAGGCGGGCTGTCACCTAGACAAGGTTAAAACCAAAGATATCCTGTCAACAAGAAGGGACACACAACGTCGGTGAATCGGAGAGAACGTCACAATTGACAGCTATAACTTTGAGGTAGTAACAGACGTGGATACCTCGGTTCTACTATGAATTCTGATATTGACATCTCAGTAGAAATCAGACGAAGGATATCGATCGCTAATTCTTTGGACTGACAAAGGACATCGTCGTCTAAGATATTTCGGACATATAGAGCGGAAGGATATAAATGCTCCGGTCTTCGACTATAGCCGAGCAGGACAACTCAGTAGAGGAATACTCAGTCAATGAAGTGAGTGCAATTGTAGGCAGTTAGCTAAGGATCATGGTACTTCTAAGTCTCTGAGTAGAGGTCCAGGTTCACTTTGAACAATCGAGCCACTACCGTATGATAGTATAGAAAGAGCTGTTGTATCATATTCCAGATAAATATGAGTACCCACTGCTAGGAAATACCTTGACTATGCAGATGATTTACGACTATTTAATAGTCTTCTACGAAGCAGAGGTGATGATTTGCATAGATTAACGAAAGCTTAATTCCTCTGTCATATCTAAGCCCAAAACTGACACATTTAAGTCAATTTTACTCCTCGAAGGATTCAACCTGCTGACATGAAAATCCATGAAATCCACGACTTATTTGCTTGCCAGCTTAGACCATTTCAAATTAGAACACATCTATGTATTTATGGAAGGAATCCATCCATTATTAATGAAAGGATACCCTTCCCGACCCTTATCCATGGGGTGAGCTAAACCATTACAACGAACACCTTTCGAAACCAAATTTTGCGGTTCTATCTCCATTAAATCCAAAAGTTATGCAAATTCGAATGAAATAAGACGCCAACCCCAGACCCTACATCAATATGTCTGCCGGAACATTCCCTTCGTTTTATTTAATTTCCTCCAAATTATGCCATTAGTCAGTTAGTTGTGCGTCCTTAACCCAGCGCTCGTGCGTCCTCCCAAAAACATCTTCTTCCAAACATGATTCCATTTAAAACAAAAACATTAATATGCTCGGTTAGTGCGCAGATAAATTCCCTGCCGTTCTCATCGCCACTATTAACACAATTTTCAAATATTTTCCCACTTTGAGGAATAGTACGGCCGCTTCTCTAGCCCCAGCATAAAGGAAGTACCTCGCCTTTCGCAATTACTGAGGTCATTTTTCTTCTGCAGCTAAACGCGGTTACATGCGCGCCCCTGAACTTGGCTTTAACAGGAACACACAAAACTCCGGCATTGGGATTTATGTGAACAATCCTCGCCTGCCGGGGGGCAGAGAGATGAGCATGAGCATGCGAAACACAGAGAATTCCCTCATAATCCTTGTAAGACGACGACCGACGGGGGGTCGATACGATGCTTTCGACCTTGAAACACACACACACCGCCCACTCCTTGATAGATCCTGTGCGAACAGTCAAACAGTGGCTGGCAGCATCCCTCGGTCGAATGAATAATAGATGAAACATGAATAATGAAATGTAATATAGTATCTACAATAAAATTTGAATAATGGCACGGTTGCATGAATGCGTAGCCGCCACGGGACGTTGCGAACGTAAGTCACTTTGATTTTGTGTGCGAAAGGTGGCAAAGGAATATGGTTTACTCCTCCGCGGGTTGTCTTGCGTGTAAGCTTGAGAAGTCATAACTTTCGTTAAGTGCCGTCGTACATTTGCGGCTTTCTTTTGTGGAGTATCGTTTTAGGCGGCCGTAAATTTATTGCTTTACCATCGAGATCTATTACCGCGGCTCATAAGTTAGGTATCTGCGGCGGAGTGGGCTCGGGTGGCTTTAATAGGTCTTGCAGGTGTCAAAGCGTAGGGCGGTGGATGGTAATTTGAAGATTTAACGCATAGGGTTTTCGCGACTGGGCTGAAGTTTTATTGAAGTTGAGTTTTTATTAGTTCTGCGAAACTTAGTTGCTTGTCACATATATTTCGCCCTATTTTGGGAAACTTTTGGTTGTAGAACATTAAGTTAGGCACACAATTTAATTGGATTTTAGGTGGCAAAGTCACATTTAACCTTTTCATGCCTACTAGGGTGTTTTTTCCTCTGATAGGTTGAGGAGGCGAATTCATGGAATTGAATTTAACTCTTCACACTTCTCACAGAATTGGATTTTAAATGTAAATTGTGGACATCCTACAAGGCAGGCTGAAAAGACTGAATGTGCCATATCCTGGAAGTTGCCTGAAAAGCCTGGTAACGTAGTATCAATTAGCAGGCAAATGTCAGCCAAACCGGAGAGATGAAGAATCAAAATGAAACGAAGTGAAGGACATGAAAGGACAATCTCACTGGGAAGTAGCAACAGTGGGAAGGGATGCATTCAAAGAAGGTGGATGAACGCATAACTCCACTCCGAAAATATAACTTTGGATAAGCAGAAGTCAGTTACCGATGGGTTCATCGCTTTAAACTCGACAATTCACCAGAATGATCTGCAGGTCCCTAACACGACGAAATCCTACAATATGCCTAGGCTACCTTGAAGAAAAACGATGTAAGGTAGAATGAACAGATGCCAGTTCAAACTTGCTTTCAATTAAGTCCAACAAGGCTACTAGACCTGACGGTTTACCGGGAAAGAAACTGGTAATATCTTTAGACAGGCAAGTCCATGCCTTATGAATGAAATCTCAACAAGCTTTGCCCGATCTACAGGAATATGTACATACTCATCATCTCATGGCTAAATATTTCCCATATTGTGTGCAGTTCTATGAACTTTCGTCCACAAGTTAACTGACTGACCTCTAGTTGAGTGATGACACTCCGGCTCTTCCTGTAGAAAACTCAAGAAGACTAAATCGATACTCATCATCATGCCAATGATTTGAAGGCAGCATGAGGAGCATTTATAGCTGGCTCTACTTGTGCCATCCCAATCAATTTCGTTTGTCAGAATGACCATAGAGTGTTGACTACTGGATCATTGTCGGTAATGACCTCACGGATATCGTTAATGTCAAACGAGAACGTAGACAAGGTCTTGTGACTTCCTTAACATCAGACTTGAAAGAATCGTACAAAACTCACAAGCCAATAACGCAGACTTGTGAGTCTGGGTGGACAGATCTCAGTGGATTGTCACTGGTGCGTTTGACAGCTGAAATGGGTGTAGCTGTCAAGAACACATGTTTCAATAAGAAATCACACAACATCGACGAATTGCCCTAGTTAGGGGCTCAGTCCAGCTGAAAAGAAAGAATAACTTTTGTCAATCGTTGTTTCCTTGGACTGAGAAGGAAATTGGGTTGTAAGAGGCTATAGCGAACAACCAAGCGGATTCCATAAAGGACTTTGATCATTCCAGTCCTTCTTTTTTTGCATCATCTGTTGTTTAGAGAGCTATTCGTTTCCATTTGTGTTGACGAGTCTTAGTTTTGGAGAAGGAGATTGAATAACGAGCTGTACGAACTGTACCGTGACATTGACCCCATCAAAAACTAATCACTAGTCGCCTGAGATGGCTCGGAATATGCAGTGAATGGATACCACAGCTCTGACTAGCGAAATCATCAGATCTCCCCCTGAGGGACAGCGCAGTCTTGTGTTACTCAACGCGCAGATGTAGAAGATGATCTTAATCAACTTGAAATCGACAACTTAAGGCATTTAGCTAAGGACCGGGAGAATCGGGCCAAGGTTTGCATCTCGAGCAATGCTTGGGATGGTTTGGACCATCAAGTATTACAGTATAGATTTAGACGACCTTTATAGCCAAAAGCATTCTTACAGCTGCACTGCCAGAAGATTGTAACTAAAGGACTCTGTCGGTTCAAAAGAATAGGAGGAGCTTACTTACGTAAACAGCCTTAGAGCAGTAGCTGTGACTACAAGGACTAAGTGGCCTTGTATTAATCTTGGCGACATGTCCACGGTTGTTTTCCTAAGGATCATTCATCTTGACTCGCTAAGTGGATCATTACTTATATTAGATTGTTTTGTGCGTCCTCCAGCAAATTAAATCGATCCATCAATGTTTTAGAGGACAAAAACTCAGTTTACATACGTAAGACGTGACCAAGCGTTGAGTGTATGATTATCTCATAGTTCAAGTAGATGACGAAAGACTTGAAAGCTCACACATCTCGAAAATGTTGACAGTTTATCAAAAATACCCAGTCCCTGCCCTTCTCCACCATCAAAACCACCATAACATAATGACGCAACAGAAAATTCTAGCTGACTAAGTCAATCCTAACACCAAACCCTGCCTGCGTATTGTTTTGGCCTATCGAATCGAGTCCTTAATAAAAATCGATTAAGTACCATTGGGCCGGCGAAATATTCCAAAATGGAAATCCATCTTTTCCTGAATATCAGATTGCGATGCCCAAAGGAAGGATAATTATATATGCCGCACCGCTATGATAGATTGCTGCTCATTACCATAGCTCCAAGTAATGGCTCCATCACAGCAGGCTATATAGCCAGCCGTACATGTGCCTGGTAAGGGAGCGCCCAATACCTCTGCATGACTATCGGTTATGAAATTCTCTCATTGACCATTAAATATCCATTAAACGCTACCAAAAACCCAGAGACCGCCATCGAGTGCACACCCACACCCACAGAGCCTCAGTTCTCCTCTCGTGCACAGCTAAAAAAAAAAATCCATTTTCACAGATTAATGACTTTCATCCCATCGTGTCGTCCCTTCCTATGACATCTTTCTCGTCTTCCATTCATTCATCCCTTTTTGCCGGTTGTATGTGAAGCGTAAACAACAGGATCCTTGTGTGTAGAACATTAATGTCCTCTTTTGTCGCGGTAACAAATTATTTCGAAGAAAAGGACGAGGGCTTCATTCCCAGAAACTACGACAATATCGTAAAAACGAAAGGATTTTTCCGGCTTTCCAAGGGATACGAGTATCTTCCCTGCAGATGTAATTAAGTGCGGACATAAATCTATAAAGGACTTGTGTCCTTTTCTGTTCTTTCTTCTCCCAAGGATATGTATTGGCAGTTAACTTTAAAGTTTTGCTTTCTGTGCATCAAGTCCTTTGAGCAACCTGTACCTGGAATAGAATGTCCTTGTTCACTCTGGTTTATTGTAAGGATTAACTTAAGGATTCAATGTGTGTTTTACACATAAAGGTGGATGTCCTTTCGGAGGAGGTTTCATTTTTTCATTTTGCGCTGCTTGAGAAGAAGAACAACCAATTTGTAGTAAGTGATAGTAAATTAGTTTGCCTACACAAGGACACTCTTCTACGTGTTATGGGTGTGGGCTGGGGGGTATCGTTGTTCGGCAGTAATTAATTGTTGGATGATGAATGTGTTTCACAGGGCGTCCTTCCCAGAGTGTCCTTGAATATTTTTGACACACATTTAATCAGGCGAACTTAAGTTTAATACGTATCCTCTGCTGAAGGGCGAATGAGGTTCATTCCGAAATTGCGTCGCATTGGAATTGGTTAACTAATTGGATTCCTCGGGCAAATGACTCTTTTATGAGGTGGTGACGGGAGCTACTATGTTGCTAATAGCTATGTATGTAGGTCATACTTTATGTAGGAAGGGGATTGAGGTTTTATAGTGAAAGGATTTTATCTCGGTATAGTCATACTCCAGTGGCATAAGTGGTTTAGAGGTGCTTGTTGAACTCTAATAAGAGTCCTTACAACCATGTATATTGGTAACAGTCAAGGGGGAAGAGAACATTCGTCTTCAGAATCTTACATCAGCTATGTATCCTCATAGGTCACTCTCGCTAAGGAGAAGCTCGTCATCTTCGTCGTCAAAACGCGGTTAGTGAAACAATTACTGGTTCCAGATGACTGTCATGTGGTTTTCAGGAGTACCGCCTTGCTGTATCAGGGAGGATACAAAGTACAACCAAATGTCTAATAGGAACATTTTATTGCCACCAAGATCAAGCTTGAGCACGTAATGGAGGTTCTGGGCCAACAAAACCGAAATGATGAGGGTGAGTGCCTAGATCTGCCACCGCCATGACCGCCATGACCGCCATGACCATTGGTGATTGAAACTCCAAATAACATCCAGTGAACAGTTTAGATGATATTTTTTTGAATTAAGAAGAAGATCAGCTCGCCAGATAGAGGTGGAGTTATCATTCTGCATTTAGATTCAACTCCCGATGCCTTACAGGAAGGTTTTTGCAGAGGATCCTTCTGCACCAACCGCACAAACGCCTAACCCATCATAATAGAGCAATGGGCAGAGTATAGCACTTAGCTCAACATACTATTTATGAACTTCGATACTGGTCTTGGACGGCTTGAATAGTCGGTCTTCTGCAGTATAGATATCCACGTAATCCGGAAATCCTTTATCCAGGCTATATACGAGAGTCTCTAGTATCATGTCTTATACAACGGAGAGTACACTCTATTGGACCTTAAGACATCAACCAGACAGAGACTGGTGCCGACTTAAGTCAACATATCCGCCAGTGTAGAAGAAGAACAATGAATGTCGATTCGGCGCCGATCAGGTGCATTGGGCATAGCCGGAGAGTAAACCCGACTTATTTTACGATTGGATTTGGGCCTACTCCCGTATAAGATTGTGCTGACGATTATCCTTCTTATGACACAACCCAGACAAGATATTCTGATTCTGTATCTTCTAAGCACACAGGAGCTCAACTGTGGCCTCGCCACTTAAAATAGAAAGAACAAATTTTTCAACCCAAAAATATATAAAAATATAAGTTACACATACGCCACCGATCAAGATACGCACATCCTGAATCTACCTTGTCGTGGCACTATTGAAGTCAGATATTCTGATTCTGTGGGTCTAGGCACACACGAGCTTGACTGAAGCCTCGACAGAAAACTTTTCAACCCAAAAATGTGTGAAAAAATAAGTTACGCATACGCCACCGATCCAGATACGCACATTCTGAATCTACCTTATCATGGCAGTGTTGAAGTCAAATGTTCCGATTCTGTTGGTACAAAGCACAAAAAAAAAAGTTGCACATACGCCACCGAACCTGGGACGTACATCCTGAATCTCGCTAATTGGGCGCTGAAAATGGTTACCGGTGGCCTGGGTTTTGGTCACCTTCTTCTTCTCGGACGAGGATATATTCGAGCTGTGGTTCCACCAAGACGGTGCTACATTTTGAACTCCAAAGTGTAGTACTTCAGGGGTCTAAATTGTCACCACTGTTGTACTTGGTGGTCATCCGCGATGTTTGATGAAGACTAACCCTGGCTTTCGATAGAATATGATATCTTACCTTAAAAACTTCGACTATGTTGATGATGTTTGCCTTGTTTCGGATAATAGACATACAATCGAAAAACCAAATTCTAGAATCTGAGGTTAGCAAAGTGAGGCTTCAGACAAATACTGACAATATAAACAAGCTGCACTAAGCAGCTCTTAGCTCAACATTGTAAGACAGGAAGTCGTGAAAATAGACAACTTTCTCTATGCAAGTAACACGGTCTAAAATAACAGCAGTGCCACCAAAGTCCGAACTGGATATTCACAGCAAATTTGGGAAGATTTGGAGAAGCAATGTACCAAGCACAAGTACCAATGTGGTTTCCAACTTGATGCTATTAGGCTGGAGATACTAGGACTTGGGAATTTCGTTCAGTCTAAACGTATCTCCAACGAACAACTTTACCAGAGAACTGTAGAGAACTATACGAAGGAGAAAGTGGTAGTAGTGCCACGCAGAACGCTTAAGAAAAACAGAATCAAGGAGTAAAGGGAATCATTTGGGAATACGCAGGCCTACGTGCCCTATTGCAACTTTAGAGGTCAAAGTATTGTAACCTGTAACCTGTATCCTGATGAGTTTTGGATCACCCACGAGTTGTAGCTTCACTGTTTGTGTTTCGTATTATTTTTAAATGGTTTTTCTTTTTCTTGTCATCGCATTTAATTAAGGAAGTTCGCCCAAAGTCTCAAAAGGAAAATCTCATACAATTATACGCAACAGCACCCATATAAGGGGAATATTATTTTTGCAATCATTTAAACAGCTGAGGCATATTATAAGTAACCTCGTTCTCGTACAAATTAAATAAAGACGAACAGCCCCCAGCTGAATATGTGTGTACATAACATACACCATGCCAGTGTGGTCCTTAATGAACGATTTCAATTTTCTTAAACACAAAAATAAATATAATTCCTCGTTTTTCGCTTCGAATTCCTCGAGGAACGTCTTCGTCGTCGTCGTCCTGAAACCGCTTAAAAACGTGCATAATGAATCCACTACGGCATGAGGAACGCGAGTCGAAAATCCAAATTGAAACGCAGACACAATCTCGTAATAATGTTCGACAAGTTAATCAACCACTTAGCGTAAAATTGCGTATTATTTATTAAAGGCTCATCAAGGAGCGAGAGGATATGTGATGGGTCCTCGTACGGTTTATTGACTCATTTGCGAGGCTTTGAGGTTTGGTTTGGTGTAGCAGATTTGCGGCGCTCCTGACATATTTGTGGTAATAACTTTCTATCGCTTCATGAAATTAGATGGCTCACATGGAGTTTGGAGTTTTGGCAATTTAATTACATTAATTGCAAGGTATGTTCGAAATTAATTCGGTTTTTGCCGAATAGACCGATATGGCTGGTCGGTGTGGTCGTTTCGAAATAAATGTTGCAACCGACCAGACCATGGAGGGATGCATTTAGCAAACTAATCATTTAGAACCAAATAGGTGGGATAGGCTAATGCATACATAAATAATGAACCCAGTTCATTGGGATAAGTGCAATTAGTGATTTGTGTTTGGAGTTGCCTGTTACACGGGTGCAGTTTGATTTAAGGCACAGAACTTGACGTAGCTGATCTCAGGCCCTGTTTCATGAACACAAAATACAAATTTTGAACTAAAAAATTTCCTGTTTCCAATGCCCGCATCGACAAGCCCGGTGAGCTCGTTTATGCTTAGGATGAACAGAAACAGAATATCCTGCAAGCATCGTGCTAGGATACGGTGGCGTATACGTAACCCATTTAATCACACTTTTTTGGACTAAAAAAGTTCCTGTTTCCAATGCCCCCACCGGCATGTTAGCTGATCTCGTTTGTGCTTAGGATGCACAGAAACAGAATATCAGGAAAATGTATTTGCCAGTGAAAGGAAAACGTTTTGTGAACCTAGACGCCTGACGGATATCCCGGTGGATAGTCTTAATAATTTTGCGTTGCAAACTTTTTCTTGTTCTTTTTTTTAAATCCTTGTATACAATAACCAAAATTGTGGATAAAATCTCCAGCAATTCAAGAAAAGTTAGAAGAGCTCAGGATCAATGTCGAACCCGAAACTGCTATCGATTTGTTTGGAGGAATGGTGGAAAATTGACTCGAAAGAATCAATCGCTACAAACGTGTTCGCCGTGCTCTTGTGGACGAGATCGAACTCCATACATAAATGTAACATGTGTTCTACGCTTGGAATAAATTTCAGCCCGATATATTAATTATACTGTATTTGATTGAAGTACAAAATTGTTATATTCTTATTGAAAACCCCTTCAAGTATGCTTCTCTAGTCAAATACTTTAATAATTCATCGATTTACTTTTGTGCACTTCTAGGCAGCTAAAAATTGTATCTAGTGTTTTCTATTTCGCAATAGCTACACCTTTGAAATAGTTAGATACAAATACGCCTAAGTCGCATTAAGTTTAACTGATTTAAATATAAATTGAATTCATTACTCTCGAACCTGATTAATTTTTTTCTCCTTTTAATGATAAAATTTCAAAAGCAAATTTCATCAGACTTTATGGGAAAACGGGCTAAAATGTGAACATGTGAGCAAATATAAATAGAACGAACGAATATGTATCTGTTATCTGAATCTCGTGGCAGCTACGCCGCAAAAGAAGGAAGCGGTACAGTAGTACGAGTAGATAATAACAAACGATAAACCCATGGAAGACTTTTCATTTTTACTTGCTTAAGTGAAGACGACTATTGCTAACAATAACTCTTGAGATACTTTTTATGTATTAGAGTACCTAAGGCATAGTTAGGCAGGACATTGCTTGCAATTATTTGGCTGCTAAGGTGTTCGATTTTCTGAGATTGTTTAAGGATAGTAAATCCAGTTGTACTGTGGATAGTATTAGGCAAATGAGAAGGTTAAAAAGCCCTACTAGTGGACACTTAAAAAAGGTGTGTGTAGACCTTTAGTAGGCTACGATGTAGGAAGAATATTGATAGCTTGAAGTAGTCCTTAGTGTGGAAGTTAACTGCCCACCGCTATGCATTCTGTATAACATTCATATGTCTACATCTGGTGCTGAAGGAATTATTAATCGAAGCAAAGCTTATAACTTTCTGGGGACACAAGGAATGGGGCTAGAATCCCTGAACTTTTTCCAGATTCATGAAGTATTTACAGCTTCGATAAAGAGGGAAATTTATCACACTCTAAGGAAGTAGAGCTCCATGTGATGGGTTTGACTTATCACTGTTTATTGGACATTTATCTAACTTAGGTGGCGCTACTGTTCGGGGCAAGCTTACCTTAAAAAATGTATCAACCTGCACAGGGGACGGTTTTCTGTAAAATTCGAGATTAAAAGTTTAATTAGGATATGTAAAGCAGCAGTGTTTCACTAAAAGACAAGTTGAATGAAGACACAGAATGCTGCTTATTTCTTACAGACATTCAGGAGCATTCGTTTATTCACACTCAATTCGTATCATGTATTGACTAAGTACGTTGAAAGATTCAACTTAGCTCAACTTAGTCCTGAGTAATCAAACTCTGACTTATTTGATCGAAAATCTTATTCGTCGTACTCCCAGTAAGACCTGGGACTAAGACAAAAGGAAGGAACAATACTGTTGCAACCAGACTCAAAGAGTTCTTGCATATGATATGGATCCCGACATAGAAAATGGAAATACTGCGTCTCCACGAATGTATAAGTACCGAGTATAGTCGAACACGGACTTAAACTTTGATAGAGGCGGTCAGAGAGGATAATACCAAAACCGGCCCATCTTAGGTTACAGATTGCTTTGATAGTGTAGCCCGTATATCTAGTGCAGGTGACCCAAACCTTTAGTACCAAAGGCATACACTCACGTGTTACGACCATTTACTTGCAGAAGTTGCAAATAGTCGCATCTAATATCAAAAGGATATTTCTTGACATGCATAGCTAAAGGAAGTTTTTTGTATGCAGGATCACTTCCAGATGTTTTGCGTCATCGGAGATCTGGAGTGTGACTTCCGACGAAAGGAATGGCAATTCCTTCTTGAACTGAAGAGTGTACAACAGAGAGCCAATCATCATTCCCCAAAAGCAGAGGAGACAGAAGTCATACCGAAGACATACCCTCTATGTATCTGCTGTATTCTAACAAGCCACTCAAGCTAGAAGAGTGTACCGTCGTTTAGGTTATCACGGCCATAGTAGATTGGAAGTAATAATCCACTCGAAGCACTTGTATCTCCTTATTCGCTTCCAGAGAATTGGAAGAACACTGACCCCAGGATCATTATAAGAACACTTTCTTGGAGATGATTTGAGATTCCATTAATCTAGTTTGTCGTAGGGTTGTGCTCGTACCCACATAGATGAGTTTTCTCGCATGTAAATGAGTCCACAATGACACCTTATCACAAAAGTTCTTTTTTGTTCTAATTTTGCTCCGGCTATGCGGGGGCACCCACCAAATATCACTTCTCGCACACTTTGTGTATAGACTCCAGTTTTTTAAGGCTGACAGGGACAGTCGATTCATGAATACGAACAACTTCCCTAATTATCCATCGAAATCCATTTTTTGTAAATAACGACCAATCCTGGCATTGCACTGCAGACCACACCATTGTGTATCAGCCTTTAATACCAATAACCACAAAATTGATGTTGCCATAATCGGCTCCGCTTATTCCCTTTATTACGTGCCGCATCGGTATAAACCCGATGATGGCGATACCTCATCTTGTCTTTAACACCGTTTTTATGCCTTCGAAATACGAGCAAATGCTCCATCATAAACCTTGAGAAATTTGTTTCCCATCGTCAGGATCAATTACCTTTCGCGGTAACATCAATTTCAAGCCGATAAAGTGCGAGTAGAAACAAAATACCTCCAAGTTTTTCCATACTCTCCTATAAACTATAGTCCATCATCCGTTAGTTGAAAATTTGCCAAATTTATTAAGACACTTAAAAGAATGAGATTTTCCTCGGGCGCCCCAGGAAAAAGGAGTCATTCCACGTACTTTACGATATGCATTCACGATCGACATCTCGGTATAGTCCTAAAGAAATCGTAAACCTCTGGAGGAATATACTCTTTTTTTTAGAGAAGAAGATATATCCTATAAAGTGGGTAAACGATTACCCGGAATGCTTTAAAAACGAGGTTTGTTTCATAAATTTCCTTCCCAGGGTTATCTCGCCTAAGGTTATTCTAAAGCAGAAGGCTGGGTGTAGGAAAGGTGGGTGCCTCTAAAAGAGAGAAAAAAAAAAGAATGATGATGATGATGGAAGCCTTCAACAGCGTAAAATTTACTACGGGCTCACTGAAAAAGTATACAATTTGGCGCCGTCGTCGTCCCAGTGCCAATACAACGATAGTGCGAGTACAAGTACATATTTTCCCAAAGTACCATCGCAGGAAGGCAATAATCATCGAGGTGGAAAATTAGATTCCTCGTATCTAGACGGACGGAGCTGGTGATGTGGATGGCTTCGTATGGGTCGTAAAATCTCATAGGAGTTCAATCGACACTTGCTTTGGATGGCCTGGCTTGGTGTAGTTGGGAGCAGTTTATTAGGATAAGTTCCAGCTCTGGAACCTGAGTTATGACGGGCTGTTTGGGATTGGTCTCTAAATCGAATGTGAGTGAGAATTTCGGGCGAGTGTTCGGGGTAAGTGTAGGGTGAGTGTGCACTAAGATAAGTGCGTAGATATACCTTCATTGGAACTCATGTTCCTGCGAAGAGTACTCATTAAAATACAATCAATTTGGGAATCGGAATCTTGGGAGATGAGTGAATTTCTTATGAAATGATAGACTTTGATGGACGTGATCCAATTGAATTAGTCACAAGAGAATTGAGAAGATGAAGAGGTTTGGTTTCCATTGGTAGTGAGTTTTATTGCTACTTGCTTTAGCTTTATCGTTTGAGTACACTAAATAAACGGACGTTTATCTTCTTACTGCGTCCTAGACCATGAATGTATCGAGTTGGTGAAGCATCACAGGTTGCCATCCTGATTAGGTGAATTGCGTTACCAAATTGTCGTCATGAACACGTTTGCAAATGGAAATGGATTTCCTAACAACTTAGCAAGACAGTAGACTTGTAAATAGAAATCGTCATGACATCCAATGCTCAAGAATGCCGACAAGCTCAATAGTACTCACGAGTTGTCAGGCAAAAGCTGGAATCCTTTGTGCCTAGGAAGCACAGAAACAAAATATCTGAACTGAGTTGTGCCACAAGGAGGTAGATTCTCTGGATGTGAGTACTGCCTCGGTGGCGTATGCGTAACTTTTTTTTCATACATTTTCTGAAGAAATTGTTTCTCTGACTCATTGTGAGGAAGTAGCTGAGCTCGTTTGTACTTCGGGAGCACAGGAACAGAATATCTGACCTGAGTTGTGCCTCAAGGAGGAAGATTCTGTATGGAATCTGGATATCAGTATTGCCTCGGTGACGTATACGTAACAATTTGTTCATCCATTTTCTGAAGACATTTTTTTCTGAAACATTGTGAGGAAGTAGCTGAGCTCGTGTGTGCCTGTGCGGGAGCACAGGAACAGAATATCTGACCTGAGTTGTGCCTCAAGGAGGAATATTCTGTACAAGAAGGTGGAATCTGGATATCAGTACTGCCTCGGTGACGTATACGTAATTTGTTCATCCATTTTCTGAAGAAATTTTTTTCTGACACATTGTGAGGAAGTGGCTGTGATCGTTTTGTGCCTGGAAAACGCAGAATATTTTACCTCAGTTGTGTCACGAGAACGTAGATTCTGGAGCTAGGCAATTGCCAACTTATTCCACTCGGGAAACCAATCGAAACACATTCCAAAAATGTAGAAGGCGATACTACAAACCAAAGTTTACTTTGCTTCTTTATGATAGTACCGACAGATCCTTGGGAGGTTGGGGCAATTCCAATCCGAAAATCCTTTGACTTCAGCAATGAGTACTTGATAAATGCAGATTGCCATTCGAGTACTGCTAAGATCTGCAACCCTGAAACTTGTTAAATATAGAAACAATCCAAAAACTCTTCTGAAGCTTACGCAGTTAATCTTTTTAAATCCCCAAAATCAGTTGGAATCTCGTTGTTTTCACATCGCAGGAGGGCAAGAACTCGCATGTTGAATTAAAGGATACCTATCAGTCTATCCTCTTTAGACCATTCCATTCCATCCATTAGAATAATCAGTATTAAGGGCTACACCAGGTGGCTGGAGATTGAGGAACCTTTTAACAAGTCAGAAACGATCACTAACCCACTTTCAAGTCTGAAAGTTGATACATCGTTCGGAGAGTTGATCAATCAATTGCTTACAGTCAGGACTATCTGTGTGGACATACAGATGTGTAGTCCATCGGCCAGAACTCTTGGGCAAATAACAGGGGCTCTTATGAAATTGAAAGGGGTGTACATCTCTACCGACCTTAACCCCAAATTTACTATTCCCTGAAGTTAAAGCTGATGAAAGCCTTTTTTTTGTGTGAAAATATCAAGTCCTTCCACCACTGTAAATGAAGAATATCATCACTTCATTCGCTTAACCAATAGATTCCATAGTAAGCCGCTCGTTCGAGCCTCTGAGCAGCATCTGTCCTTATAGAACTCCAACAGACCATTGTGCTACTTAGGCTAAGTTCGTTTAACTAGACCTTTGCATGAGCATTGTGCTTAAAACAAACATATACTTCACTTACGGAATGAAACATCGCAATTTAGGTCAAATATCTGAAAAGCGCAAGCAAACAAAGTATCTAGCTGTGCAAATTGTTTGAACACATGACGAGTGAAAAACGCCTGATTAAACATTTCCCACAAAAACTGAACAAAGTTGGCAAACCGTCATATTTTATCTGGCATTCCATCAGAATCTGTTTCAAAGACAATAACTCACACTACGGTTATTCCGCTCTAGTTGCTTTCCATATTCATTTCAATATAAAATACACAAGTATCTAGTACGTACATATTTCGAAAGTAATAGTCATGAGTCATGAGAATTTCAAAAAAAAAAACTTTCAATAATAACCCTGGTGAGTCACGCCTCATTTCATGAATATTTGCCCTGCATCACTACTTTATCACAGCGAATCTGATAAGATCATGAATCTACTAAACTATTTCGCAATAAACTAGAACGAACAACAATTATGTCATCGATGACAGCTGTCAAAGAGACTTGTGTCGAAAGGTTACGCTTAGCGCTCAAGTTTAGCTAAACTAAGAACAAGGTCAATTCCATTAGATAATGACACATGTTGTGAGTTAACTCGGCACGGGGGGTAATAACCTTATGCCATCGATGAAAACAAAAGCCGGCATTTGTAGCCAAAACAAAAATATTTACCCAACATCAGCTGCTTGCGTTGGCTGAAAAAAAAAAACTGTGTACGTGCCGCATTTGGCGCGTCAAACTAATTTCGGTGCTGCGTGTGTTCTTATGTATGCTGGGCAAAGTTTGACAGATACAAAAAAAATTCTGTATTACATATGCCATCCACTCGTTCTTGTGTAAACAATTCGATATGCCAAAGTATCTCGAGGCATGTTGGCGTCTGGCCAAAAGTGCGAACAACAAAATAACCAATTCTCCAATGTTTGAGGATTTCTGGTGTTTTGTAGCTTCTTGCCAAATCCTAGGGTGCATTGTTCATGTTCATGTTTTCCACCGATGCGATGTGTGTACGAATGGATTTCCTTTTCCCATGAATCAGGTCAAAAATAGAGACTCACACAGCAAGGTTACGTAGGTGTAGTGTGATACACGACTGCAAGTTGGAAACTAGGACAGGAATACCCATTAATTATGCTAACAAGGATGTGGTTATAAATCTAAAATAAAGGATATTGATTTCCTTTTTACTCAGAGCATGCATGCTGTGCCAGTTCAAGGATTCTTTGGAAATTCGATATTCCATACCGCTGTGTGCGGCATACCATGGTTAGGCAAATAAAAGAATGCGAATCCAAAGGATTAATTAAGATCGAGTGGACTGTTTATTTGGAATTAAGTTCCCTACAAATCTAATCTCATCAGTTTACCGAATTAGTCATCGATTTCGATTTATTCAATCGAACTTTAGTGAGTTGTTTTTTATCCGTAAATTGATAAGCCATATGCGAGTACACCATGTGTCGAGAACTGTCATCCAACCCTGACCTACATTGATGGATTTTGAATTAAGTGTGTACTGGGGAGGATTCAAAAATAGACGCAAAATGGAGCCGTCTCTTGCGTCAGGGGCTGCCGCGTAATCACCTACGCGTGGAACGTGTTTATTTTTCATTTTGGATTTAAATTGTGTTCACGCCATAACGCGGAAGTGTCCTAAAAACTATTTGGAATAAGATTAGCCTGCGATAGTGATAGGGCTTTCTTCAGCAAGTCTGTGTGGTAGAAAATATTCTCAAGGTTGTTGGAAGATAAGAATCGAAAATTTTAAGTGATTTCAAGACATCACATGACCAAGGGACTTTTGAAGTAAATTTATGTTTTCAAGAATGTGTTTCCGTACTCATGATATATGTTTGGATATTGTGTTAACAGCTTAAGTAAACTTAGTACGTAATTTGACGTGACGTTAACAGGAAGGTGGGGGTCTGTCTATCTCTAAACAGGTAACACAAGTAAACGCGATAATTTGAAGTCAAGTTCATGACATTTAATCATAAACATTTGTATCTGCGTGTTATGATTTTTTCAAAATGTGTATCTAACGCGAATGTGATGCGTTAGATGCACGCTATGCGATGAGTTTTAACGATCAAACTGTCGGTAACAAGTGGAGCTGGTTATGGTAGTTACGACGTTACGACGTAATGTTCGAACTGGTTTGGTTTTTGACATAGGTGAAGCTGGGTTTAAAGTGACACTCAGACCATAGCACCTAAATCATTAAAGCGCCCATACCTACTAGTGAAACCAACATGAATATGAAAATTGAATAGGTTCTTCCTCCTCTTCATGTCGGTAACTTTTGCGAGGATTGTTTGACTGCACATTAAGGCTTTCCTTATAGAAAATGTCCAGTGAATTGTATTTGGATGCCAATGCATTGTTTCCAGCAATTTGATCGTAAAACTCATCGCAGTTACTCTTCGAATCGCCAAGGTAGTCACAAACCTTAGTTTAGAGCCGTTGATAAATGGGTCCCGAATGGAAAAGAACCTGAATTTGAATTTTTTGTAGACGAGAGTAGCAAGCAGGCTTATAAACTTTTGATGTTTTTTTTTTTGCTAACGTGGAAATTCTAGAATCTGATCTGAAGTCAACACCGACGGTATCACCATGTCGTTTCACTACGACTATTCCCTGCTAGAATCTGCCTGGCTCTGTGTATAGGCGTAAATCTTTCAGGCAAGCTTATAAGCGATAAAGCGAGAGCCTGGTTTATTGTAGACGTACCCTAGAAGTACCCTAGAACTTGGTGCTTGCTGTTCCACAATTTTCCATGCAACGTTTGCATCGCCGCATAAGCTGTGTGTGATGTGACACCGTCTGGAATTACATGTTCTATCCCGATACCGGTCAAAGCATTCAACTACCTTCCTTAAAGAAATATAGCCCAATGATGCCGCCCATCCAAACCGAAGTGAGGGCCACGGCATAAAAGGCAAACACATCTTAAAATCCCAAATACAGCTTTGTTTTTGAGAACACGCCCCTAAGAAGTGGGCGTATATATATACTCGTATGCTCGATTTGCAGAAAAAGCTAAGATCTTTGTTACCGTTCGACGTTAAATTATTTAAATCGGCTGTGGTCTAAGAACTGAACAGGAAAACGATATATCAATCCCCCTTGCGATCCACAAAAATAGCCAAACCATGATTAGTTTATCGAATCAGTGCGGTATTCCTACGTCTTGCAAATCTGTCGCTTCAGAGATGGAGTCAGCTTCTCATATTATAAGCTCCTTAGCCTTTTTAAAATATCTGGCAACTAAGACTCCGCTGAATAATTTATACTGTCCATGGCTCCCCTGTCTAAAACCCCGATCGTAATTGGTATAGGCCATGCAATAGGATACTTGCACGAACCACCTACGGGGATTCCCTAAGTCCTTGGCATCATTAGCTTCCTAAAAATGTCAAAGAAAAATAGGTGACGTGGTCCGTGAATTACAGGATTATGTGATGGAGTGCTGGAGGAATTATACATTGCCTTCATTAACATTCGAATACCTTTTTATGAATAATAATACTGATATGGTGTTGACCAAGACCAAAACCAAAATTATCCCAATGTCCTTGGCACAGGCTATGAGACTAAACCCTTCTGTACCCAAGCTTAGGAGTACCCCATTCACTATAACCACGGCATTACTCGATTATTCGACCTAACTCCTAGGTTCCCAGTTCATCATAAATAAGTCTGCTTTGAAGTGCAGCAGATCGCTCAATATAAACGAAGGAAACCCTGAAATTCTTGGTCTCAAAAGTTTTAGCTATTATTCCTATCACACATCGTTGGAGATTTGCAGGTGTGAGTCTATTACCGGACACAACTTCTGAAGTAGACAATCCGTTTGGAAAAGCTCCAGAATGTATTAGAGGCAGAAATGTTTGCCGTGAGTGCAGCACTCGATTTGAGAGAAGATAGTTAAGACAGATGGTCGAGCAAACATGAACCTAATCAAGTATGGATACACCCTGCCAGTGAGTAGCATCTAGAACCCAGCCGGTATGCGAGAAAGAAAAATAGAGTTTCAAACACTGTTTCTGCCAATAATCTGCAGTTAAGAACGCTTCGCAGGAGAGTGAACCTTACCTTCCTTCATCAGACAATTTTTCAAGTGGAGAACACAATAGGCCCAAATAGTATCATGCTTCCAACGTGTATAGGAAACATTCTACCAACCTTCCCTTGTGGTATACCAGCTGGAGTCCCCACAAGAGTTTACTAAGCGAATTTAATTTTCTGTAGAGCTTGGCCAGTCTTACTATGCCTAGTAGTAGTATACTCCTAGAAAAGAGGACAGCCTGATTGTACGAAAGTCCTTACAGTGAAGCGACAAACCTTTAGTGTCTTTGCATTTGCATGGCCTTGTCCATTGTACGTAAGACTTTACCTCTAAATAAATTATTTCTTCGACAACATAGATGGCGGTTCGGAAACCAGTCAGACTCCATTTGTATCACCGCAATGTAGAACTAAAGGATATGCATAGATCGGTGTCGTATACGTAACATTTTTTCCATACAATTTTGGCTAAAAAAAATCCTGTTTCCTGCACAATTTTGCACAGAATGGGATTGTTTCTATCCTATAGATTCTTGAAACTATAATAGTTGTTCCATTTGATTCGACTAGAACGAATTTTAATTTAACGATTGTTCTCTAGACCTTTGTCGACTTGGACAAGTTCAAGAAACTGCCCAGAAACAATCAAATTAATCATCCTCTCTGGCTGTAGCCAACAATAAAGTGAATCATTTCGAAGACGTAATTAAAAGCCCTTTAACTGCACAAGAAAATCATCTTGAAGCTGATTGTGAATAGACAATTACAATACCATCCAGTTGCACAAAGAATTGTTCCATCGTAACGCAGCTATATGCATACAATAGACGTCATAGTATAAGTCTATAACAATGGATTTATTTTAATTAGGCTGACAGTTCATTGATAGACCCATTATCTGCCCCCAGAACACAACAACAGCTACGTGACATCCAATCCCAACTGGATTAATACCAATTCTTTGTGGAATAAGAAACAGCTGAAGAAAAACTTCCTTTCACTTGTGAAATCGTTCTTAAAGATACACACAGTAGGTACAATTGAATAAGATGTGTAAACTGTTTTTTTGTTTCGCCATTTAATCTTTCCATCAAACTTTCGAGTGTTTTCTTTCATTTTTTTCCTTCCAACCAAAGCAAACATTGTTTTTGTTTACTTCCTGACTAGCTAATTGTTTATAGTTTTATATGTATGTAGGAGACAATCAATATGTGGAAAAAAAAACCTCCAGTTCTCTCCGATAAGAGCCGTATCGGTGAGAACGCCATACTCTGACTCACGATAAAATTACACGATAACCCAACAGCATTCTATTTTGTTGGCTGATAACAAAAGCAATAACAATGTTGCCTTGGAATTGCGCGGTAGATCAGGTTGAATTGTTTATAAAAAATAGCTTTTCAATCAAAAAAAAACTGCTTCACGTGCAATATTCGCAAAATGCAACCGATAGTGTATACCTACTGCGACTTAAGTCCCGATTCCACTGTACTAAGCACCTACCTATCAGTAAATATTGCCTTTGGGTTGACATTTCATACTTTTCGCTGTAATAAGCAGAAAATTTTGTTTATTTCTATATAAACTGCATACTTTGTATGAAATTCAATTACACGAAGGTCAGACATTCCCCCAACCCAGTGAGATTCACCAGACGAAGGGGTTGGATTACTGACCCACCTAACGCGCGAAAGTCGAATCCAAAGTGTGTCTACTCGTAGATACACCATCAGCGTCGGGGGTAAAATCGATAAAAAGGATGCAGATACACACAGCTTTGGATACAGAATCCGGGGCTAGACAACTAAATTGTCTATCTACTCGTTTCTGTCGCCTTGCCAGGGCTATCATCTCTCCCTCTACTACCACCCGAGTGTTACATATTTCATTGAATTTTTAGCGGTCACGTAACAATGCACCAAAAACAATTTGTTTATAAACAATGAAATTTTATAACAAAAATAGATTTTACTCTTCGTCGTCGTGTCATATGAACATATTTGCGTAAGCGGCTGACAGAGGTTTTCTGTTTTTCTATTGTTTTGAGAATAATTTTATCGGAGGCTGTGAGGTGGGTAATACTGTTCCATAACTGTTGGCAGACATCTTTGAGACATCTTTACTGTTGTTGCTGCCGCCGACACGACACTCAAGCAACATAAATCACCGTGAAATCTTGCGCTAGGGGCAATTGGCGCATTTTTTACGGATTTGTGACAAGATGCATGGAGCACATTTCAACAGAGTAAGAGATTTCATGGACGCACAGGCGACCATTCTGGACTGTCTTTGTCGCTCGGAATAGTGTGGAAAAATTTCCATAGCCACACCGACAGCCATACATTTCCAATAAAAGAAAATAGACGAAAACTTTAGAGTCTATAGAGAAGCAGCGTGTAGAAGCAGTGGGAACGTAAAAAAAATCGATAAAAAGCAATTCGATAATGGTAGACGTTTTAAACGATTAAATTGAGAATTATGAGCCATATGTGGAAAGCAGGAAGCTAAATAAGTAGCTACTATACACTAGAGATTTATTTTGAAAGAAAGATGACAACTGTGACGTATGGAGATCGTGAGTATATCGTTTAAATACCGAGAAAGTGGGAGGCAACCACAACAAGTCACTCGAACCTGCTGTGTAGGTCATTGGTCATGTGGTTCAGAGATTAATGGAATTGAAGGTGAACACACAGTAGTTTCTTTCTTTTTGGCATATTTCATTACATACGTACTTAGAAAGAGCTTTCCATAGTGTATTATTTTTTTAACCATAAGAAATACTTACCTACTTAGGCGGCGCTACAGTCCAGGTGGACCTGGGCCTCAACCAGCAACTCTCTCTGGTTAGCGCGGTCTTTGCCCAATTGGCTCCAGCTGTGCGCTCTAAGGCCCTTTTCCACTTCTGCGCGCCATCTAAGGGGAATTCTCCTCTCCTGTGTTGTCCCTTCGTCTTAGACAACTGATGCGTACTTTCCTGCTCAGTTTGATGTCGCTGTACAGCTCGTATTAAAGCTCCTTCTCCAATGCCCATCAACGGAAATGCAATCGAAGTGTTTGACATGTGACTTTTCGTCCGATTCGTCCGTGCTGTGTGTTCCTTATTGTTGACAGTAAATACTTCGTTTGCCCTGATTTTAGCCGCTCCTGTTCCGATATTTGCAAACCGTTCAGTGATAGTTCGATGCGTATAAACATAAAACAAAAATTTCAGAGAAAAGGCGTTTTAAAGGTGTTAAAGGTTAATAACATAACTAAACATGAATAATTGATTGCTGTTCTCATATCCGTATCAAATTACGTACTATTTTGTTGCTTTTGACAAGGGATTCAATAAAGGGATTCATACCAACCTTGTGCTACACCCTTAAGAACTTGTCATCGCTGTTCGAGCTGCGGAAGGGAGTTGGCATTAGATGAGAAAACAGTGTCCTTGAACACAAACCCAGAACAGGCAGGATATTCACTCTACAGGTGACATAAAGAATGATTTTACATTTTTCTCTTTTTGAAATGAATTTCTTTACGTGCCTTAGTTCAGTAGGAAAGTTTACTTTGTTCCCTTTTGCGAAAGAATTAACTCAGTTCATATCTGGCTAAGCTGAATTCAATTTAACTTAACTTAAAAATTTCAACTCCTTTCTGTCTGGTACATTCTACGGTGTTTCGAGACCGTCAGTGTACCAGTTAGATTAAGGCAGTGATTAAGGGATCTGGACATTATCCCAATGAACTGAGGTCCAGTGCCGTAGTTAAGCTTGTATGGTTTACAGTTGTAAGACCAATCCTTGCATCTTTTTAAGTGCGGAGTGATGGCTTAATTATAGGCTTAATTATGTAAGTCCAATTGATTACTTTTGGTTTTAGTTCAAATTTCTTCCAATAAGTCCAAACCAGGCTCATAGAGCTTCCTCCGCCTTTTCGTAGTTCAGTTTAGAAAAGGTTTCTAGTTGAGTTTATGCTTTGGGATTACGTTTGAGATAGTGTGATGGACAATTGATCTATTCCTATTGGGAATCGGTGATTCTGCTGCTAAGCATGCATAAGAAGGAGCTATGATGGAAAAGAAGTGTGAACAAAGGCTCCGAAGGCCCTCAGCTCTACATTTTTTTAGTATAGTTATCAGAAAAAATCTCCACCTTACATAAGCATAATCGTTTCTGAAAGTGATGTGTTTTTCTCCGTCTATGGTTACAAATTTGTGATATGTACTTATGTACATCATGCTACATACATAAATTCGACTCGTAAGATAGTAGACTAGAAGAAATCCAATAACATTCTATCCATCTATACTAGGTCATAGTGAATAGGATTTCTGTTCAACGATATGAAATAAATAATAATCTTTAGTTGTGCTTTTTTTTTTCCACAGCCAGTAAATTGTAAATATTATTATTGATATGCTAAAAATAAACATTCTATGAATGTGATAAATCTAGATTAGTTCAAAGCAGAATTTGATATTTATCATCGAAAAATTAGAACTAGTTAATAGCAGAAATAAGTTCTTAATTCAGCTAATAGATAGCGAGGTTATCAAGGTATTTCTTCCTACCGAAATAAGCCCCCTCGAACTTCACATAGGCACTGATCAGGAATTGTATGCATTATGGCACGTATACGCCATAGAAGGATTAGAATAAGAAGAAAATCGATTAAAGGAAAATAGTCCACAAGTGGTATAACCTTAAAGTGGCGGAGTATCAAAATAGTGACTGTTACGGATACATGGGTGACATTAATAGACATCTTGAATAAATATTTTTTTAGATACTCTTGTTAGCACATCTGCATTGCATAATAGAAATGAATGTAATCTTTGTGGATTTTGGGTACGATTGATGGGAAAGGCTCAGTTCTTTGAGTCGTAACTCAAACTTCAGCGGGAGCATATAGTGCTGACAAGTAAATACATAAATAAAATGCTAAAGCAGGCCTTTATGTAAGTATCTAGGGGTACCTTGTGGCATTCATTGAGTGAATTATGCTCCGTTTCTAACCGAATTTGGTAATCTGTAACACAGAGTTTCAACGAGACAAATTTTTCACAATGAACTACTGATTTCCTAGATAAGCTAAGAAGCTCAAGCAATTTTCCAGTTCAATTTTGTTCTCATCTAGTGTTGTCGATTGGAGGTCTCACAAGTCACGTTGATTTAGATACGGAATCTCTTGAAGTCATTTAGTTTATCCTCTTGTTGGTGAGAACAGACAGTAATACAGAAGATGACGGTCTGATTTGTTTTCTTCCTCATCCGTGCTGATTCTATAGTACAGTCGATGAGGCAAAATGCAGTTCTTGCATTACTGCGGCTACCTTTAATCGGAGAAAGTGTCTTCCTTCTGTCATAAGTTGCGCATGTACTCAAATGGCCCGAATGACCATTAGAATCAGGAGAGACAAATCTTGTTCAGTTACTGGTACGGTTGGATAGTCTCTGATCCACTTGATCAAATTGGAATCATGATGACTGTGGAGACAAATTCTCTTAGGTTGATTCGTCAGAACGCTAATCATGCAGAGTTGATAGAAATCTTAATCAGCGTGAATCCGTCTTATCATAGACCGGCGGTAGATTGTAGCCGAGGGCATGACAGACGTTATAAAAAGGTATAAGGTTTGAACGAAGAGTGGAAGTAGAACGCAATTAGAAGTTTATTTATAAAAAATCTGATTTTCCCAAGGTGACCCGATAAGGCAGTGTCTCTTCAATCTTTTTCTAGCCGATAAGAGCATTGGTAGGCTTTTTAAAGTATTTTGAGGAATAAAAACATAATTTGCTTAGTTTTACACCAAACTTTTGTACACACTGTCTCTTATCGGATGGAAATAACCAACAAAAACAAATCAAAATCAAGAACGTAAACATATCACACGCAATGAAATCAATTTCTAGATCGACTTCCAATTGGGACGACAGACAGACAAAACCTTCATCAGAAAGTGTGCTACCGCCAACGCCCCTCAGTCTCAAACACCATGTTTACGTGTCTCTCTGCTCGCACCCCTCCTGTTGGCACAGCACACCCCTCCGCCCAAAAGCTCCGTCATACCGTCATATAGCCATACATCAACCGCGCTCAAGTGAAAACTGCGCAGTAAACAACCCGACCGAGTTGATTTGTTTCTTTTTCTCTTCTTCGCTTCCTTCGTTTTCCTCTTCTTCACATTCTATTCGTATTCACACAAGAAGAAGAAGACAAAAAAAAACACACATTTTTACCGGCACTCACACACATATAAAAGCAGAACGCGTTCGTCCACAGCTCATTTTATATTTCACATTCGTTGAAGAAAGTTCACCTGAACACGACGTGGAAGAGGAAAGGAAGTGCTTTTGTTTTTTGTTTTAAATTTTCAAGCAAAGTAACTGTATTCTCAAAATACAATAAAAAAAACAAAACAGTGTAATAAATTATCTCAGTAAGAGAAGAACAAAGCAAAAACAAAAAAAAAAAAGAAACAAAATTTGTGATATTTCTTCGAGAAATTAACGCCAAAAAGTCTCCAAAGACCAGCGCCAAGAGCATCATGTCCGAAGCCTACTTTGACGAGTACGAACACTACAACTTTGACCATGACAAGCACATCTTTACGGGACACAGCGGCAAGCAGCGTTCCAAGAAGGAGGCCAGCACTCATACCAATCACCATGATCCCAGTGGACATTCCAGAAAGATTCTAACCAAATTGGTCAACACTAACAACAACAAGAAGGGAAAGAACTGAATTTTTTCATCGTCCCCGACATCCTTTGGCTGGGCGACATCCGGAGTACGCCCAGTTATCCTATTAATTTAAATATTGTTAACCACCACACACACACTCACTCAAACTAATTCATCTTCCCATCTATACTACGACTAATTTGGAAGGTTTCCCTGTTCTATCTGCGTTTTGGAGAGAAGGACTTTTCACTGGGTCGTCCCTGGCTCTGGAGAGGGAAATTTGAATAAACTTATATTTTTTTTTCTAATTTTGTCATAACCTAGACTTGTAAGGACTTTTTAAGTTTTAAGAGAGGAGACTTTATGAAGATTCGCGTTTGTTTCCGAAAGAAATGAGCAAAAATAAAATGAATTTCGTTTTTGTAAAACTACACATGAAGCGATGGGATTTTTATTTGGTCACGTAACACTTGGGGGGGAAGAATTTTTTCTCTGCTTTTTGTTTGTGTTTTCCTTTCGACAACGGGGTTCATCGATTTTGTTGGAACGGTCGGTCGGTCGGACGATAGCGAAGGAAGAGGGAGAACCAAGAACATAAGTGTTTATGTATTTATGTGCAACAGTGCAGCGCATAATGTGTGCATAACTAGGAGGGACGCAGAACGACCGCTGGTTATTTGCGAAAGAGGTGCAGCAGGGAGGGAGACGTGGTCTATGGAAGTGAATTCGATATGTATCGCGCCCCGTTAATGGGTTTTATTTTTCAATAACACTTCCTTAATTGTTCTACGGTCTTATTTTAGATTATTTGTTTTGTTTTCTTTTGTCTTCTGCTTTGCGCAGATGTTTTGTGTTTGTATACACACAACTCGGCACTTGGCTTTGGCTAGTGTATCATGTGTTCTGGGAAGGCATTGCCAGCATTGGTTTGGATTTATGTCATGAAAGTTGGTTAAATTCTGTGGCGGATATCCAGGAAACGACAGGACATATATGTGGGGACGAGCAACTCCTAAAAGTATGCAAAGGAAACAGGAATCTAAATGTACTTTAAAGACCCGATATGTCCTTAACTGTGTTGACGAGGACGAGATATGTTTTACCTTACATTTTATGGTTTTACCACTGAGATCTCGCGTTTTCTAAACTTTTTTCTCCCGAATTGAAATTGAAATATCCCCGAGAGCTTGATTGCAAAATTAGGAAACAACAGCGAAGAACTTGCTGATGAAAGGAAAATTGTGAACGTTTAGAGTTTTCCTCTGACACTGAAGACCGTGCATTCAATTTTTAAGCACCAGACCTGTCATAAGGTTTGAAATAGTATCGTTAAACTAAAATACTTATTCGACCGTTAATTGAAGTCAAGTCAAACAGCACTAAAAGCATTGGAATCGTCACTAATACGATAGGCATACAGTGGATCTCTAAACGAATTTGCTGTCAGATCTGAGATACATATGTATTCTTCTTCTGGGAATGGAAATCACAGGAATAGGAGCAAGGCGTAACCTCGCTGAAAAAGAGGAGGCTCGTCAATTCCTATGAAATCGAGAAAATTGCACCTAGATACTGTAGTCAACGGAAATATCTCTCGTCTAGACAGATACATACATACAATAGTATAGCAGAAAACAAGAAGATTTAGTCAGAGCATTCTCAGGGTATCTTCAGGAAAACAGGCAGTCAGTTGGTTGAGCACTCAATTTAACAATGCACGATTTATCTTTTAGTTAATTCTTCTTCGGAGATCTTAGCCAGACACTATTTAAGCAAAACTACAAATTTTGCCTCTCAACCAAATGGGCTTCGTGTCTAAAAGTCAGATTTTTACACAACATAGACTGACACCCCGAATGATTACTTTTTATTTTGTCTTGTTAGATGAATCTACGTATGTATAGGCGGCTACAGAGGTTTGTAACTCGGATTTTGTCTTTGCCGTATGTCAAAATACCTTCCTCTTGGTTTAAGTGGATCTCTCCTACACTCTCCAACCAAACCCACCAAAGTCTGAAGTTTTATCTCAGCCATGCGAAACATAATTTTAACAACTTTCATTTCGGAACTCAATTGACTATGTTACAAAGTAACTATCTTATGAAACTCTCAATCCAACATTGAAACACACAAATTTGCAAGGGCTTGGAGCTATAGTCAAATCCTGGTGAATTTTATTAATCGAATCCGCATTTTCCTACAACGTTGATTCATCAATCCAAATTCTACTAAACCATCCGGGTTTTAAATGCACAGAATATGAAAAATGTTGGCTCTAAATATGAGAGATATTAAACCAATGTACCTCTTACACTGCTGAGGTATTTATTTATAATTTATTCTTCTCGTTCCCACGCACGAATGTCCGAGACACATCCCACAGTATAAAAAGATTCCAAAAAATACTGTCTCCGAAATGCGAATGGTCTAATTTCGTAGAAGAATATAACATGGTCCTTAGAAGACAGGACAAATGGTTTTTAAAAGCCAGTCCTTTTGTCCCAGATGTGTGTACCTATGTATGTACATATGTATACGTTTCCCTTAAAAAAATGCTCCTACCTCTTAAATAGAAAACAATAAAGAAACACGAATTGCTCATCAAAATACCTGTCAGTGGATAGCTAGACTATTTTAATGTAAAGTCCAAATTTGTAGCTTTCTTATTGGCAAAGAAAATGTACAGCATACTCGTAATGTGTGCAGTAAGAAGTGATCCTTTACGAATTCCTTGTCTATAGAAGCAGAGGCACTAGGAATCACATACTAAAGTTGGACGGCATTCGAATAATCATTCATTGGAGTACGGATAGCATTAGTAGTAATTTAACTTCGGAGTTCATAAAGTGAATGAAAACCCGCCTTGCGATTCGAAATATTATGAAGTTTGTCTTAGGAGAGGGACGTACCGAAGGACCACCTTTAGATTGCATAAAGTTTCTAAGCATAAGTTGACTTTGTCCTAAGCTTATGCGGTGATTGATACTCGTAGTCATTTGATGATTTGGGTGGAATGTGCTCAGATTTTTTGTGCTAGTGATCCATTTAACTCTTTTCTAAAAGCATTATACCCGCCATTGTAACAACATTGTGTTTGAGCTTTGATGCTACGTTTCCACCTAAGTCCCGCATTTAACGAACCAGATTTAGATTTACGTCAGGTATCTCCACTGAGACTTGGACGGTTGCTGTGAGGCAGTTTGTCATAGTTGGTAATATTTTTATAATTTCCGGAAGTGGATGGAATATCAATACTTTCTGAAGATACAGAGAGTGTCCTGTGGAAAAGTCGAATCAGGTTGACTATCTATGCGAAGTATCTCAAACTTTGTCGCTATCTGGCAACACTTGCTTCTGCGATATACAGCTGCCCCGGTTCGCCTGTGTACGTTTGCCCTTCAATCTCTCATACTTGCATAACTGCACGCACACACCCTGGCGCAGTGTTTATTTATTTTGCTTTAGCGACCGTGTATCGTGTATTCAACGGAACTCCATTGGTGCGGGTGTGTCAGTTCTCCTCCTGTTGTTTTGTTCACGGCGTTCGTTTTGTTCTCTCTACGCCTTGCTTTGCGTTGTTTTGCGTTTGCCTAGTGCGTTTTTGTTTATTTTTCGTGAACTCACCGCAAAGCAATTCACGCCAGTTCAATGTATTTTATTTACATTTCTATATTTGTATCGCTGAGATTCTTAGGTAACACGGCCATTCGTTGGAGCTGGGTTTGGGTGGGGGGCGCTATGGATTTTTCTGCGCCTTAATGCTTACAGAACAGTGACTAAGCCGAGTATCGCTTTGGCCATTGTAACTGCAATGTCTATAAGCCCGAGGGGCCCAAATGTGTGAATGACTAACATACTTGTTAACCACATGACTTGCGGTCGGGGGGATCAGTTTTTTTGTTTTTTTTGAGAAAGTTATTAACTTGAGGTTAGCAGTTTTTTTTTTAGAAAGGTTAAGAGCGGCTTTTGTTCGTGCTTTCACCTGGGGAGTGATACCTCCCGGTTGTGGTGGCTGCCAATCTGCAGCACGTGGTGAAGTGGAGAATTTAGCCAAAGTCTTGGCAAACAAACTTTCGCACCAATTCAAATCGGCTGATGTTTCTGTTTTGCCGAATACGAGTAGTTGAATTGGTTAGAGAAACGCTGAGCACCTACGGATATGCAAATTTCTTATAAAGAGTTGTGCATGACTTTAAGTCAATGTGTGTACTTAGGCGCAGGTGTTAAGAACATCCCTGCTTGGGGTGAACTTGGTCGGGAGAAGTTCAAAGTCACTTTATATGCAAAGCCCAAGGACGAGCCCGGTACACACACGGAAGCGGAATGTGCTGTGAGTGCGAATTAATTGTTGGGGCACACTTGCGGTGACAGGTAGTTTACACTGCTCTGGATGAGAGAATATTGAAATTCTGTGTGTCGACTGAGCTTGTTCCTACTTATTGGAAATTTGCTTTGAATAGAGCTTTATTCTGCCCGCGTACTGGATGGTGGGATGGGCAGATCTACGAAAACAGCAACAAAAGATTATCAGGTCTAGAACGTTGTAGAGATTCGTACGCCAAACGGGTTGTATGATGGATTTGTCTTTTGATAGTATAAGCGGTTCCCGAGAAGTTAAGGCAGTCAGCATGAGGGCATGCATACATTCAATAGAAAATAAGTGTGTAGTTAGGTAAATAGGTAGCCATTCTTGTATCTATAAGAATACGACATTTAAAACAGACCTTAAGACCATTGCAACGTAGAGAGCCTAGAAACACAGACAACTGGCTAGTTCTTCTAAAAGAAACCCGCACGAGTTCTTATGATTTGGCGGAATCCAGCTGGCTAATCCTGGGGATGTAGTCCGATGTTCAACAAGATGCAAGGACGGGCATGGCTCGAAAGTACTTCTGGAACTGACTGGAACTAACTGCTCTACATCTTGTGGTTTAGGAAGAGAATGAGAAGAGATAAGCGCATTTCTTTGAGACCATATTATCAGAAGCTTTAAACTTCGAAGGAACTTTGTTACCCAGCTCAGCAAAAAAAAAAAGGATTGGGGCAATCCCAGATCAAAGTGGCATGCAAATGTGTCAAATTGGTTGATTACCAAGCTGTTATCATGACTACTGTGTCATAAAATCTACACTTGAATGGGGACGTCTGCAAAACCTTCAGGTTGTTCAATACCTGCCCATGTGGTAATGGAGTAATGACACGCACATCCTGAATCTACTTTCTCGTGGGAGAATGAGAGTCAGATATTCTAATTCTGTGCATCCTAAGCATATACGAGTCCTCGCCAAGTGTATTGGAAAGAGAACATCAGTCCAAAATTGTATGGAAAAATGGGTTACGCATACGCCACCGAACCAGGTACGCACATCCTGATCCTTTTTTTCCGTAGCACAATGAAAGTTGAATATTCTTCTGATTATGTGCAACCTAAGCACACACGGGCTTAACTGAGGGCTCGCCAAGAGAATGAAAAAGAGAAAATTTTTCAGTCCAGAAATATATGAATAAATGCGTTACGCATACGCCACCGAACCAGTAATGAAATGGTCGACTTCCTACCAAGAAGGGCATCACAAACCTTCATCCTACCCTCAAAGAAGAATCCAGGAAACCAGAGGCAAGCACGTGAAACAATGCTCTGCCCATGCCCATGAACATCATTCGTATCCTAAGGTATCCCTAGGTATATGTGTGTACCTTTGTATATCTAAAGCAAGTCTCTGGAGATTTCTGGGAGTGAAATCCCAGAACATGCACTGAGATCTTGTACGGGATTGACCCACAAAAGACTGAGCTACTTGGGCGAGTAGCAAATTATCGGATGAAGAAGTTGATCCTTAAAGGAAACTGAACTAGAGAAAGTGCTCTAGTTCAGACTGCTTCTGCCAAGACTGAGTAAGAGCATATGATCCACACTATGATTTCGATGAGAATCTAAATGCGAGGGGTACTCTAATGAGAGCACGTATCTCCCCAAGGTGTTGGTAGGGGTCACAATAGATCAAAGGTCCTAGTGCAACATACTCCTTCCTCAAATACTAATAACGTCAATCGATCAGTCTTAATCTTTAAGGAAGCCATTGAGACATAAAGTTCCACTTGCTAAGTATCTTTAACTTTCTTTTAGGGCAAAATTTAAAGAAAAACAACTTTCAACCGATGTCCATTGTTTTGAAATACCAAATCGAAACTTTTCGTCAGTCTCCCTAAAGATTGTGCTTCCACACTCCTGGACCAAACTCAGCAGGATGCCAAACACCGTACATACCAAAAGGAACTTCCCCATTTCCCCAGTGCAATTGTCCGTAGACCGTACCAGGAGAAACATTTAAACTGTGGTATTTCTGGGTATCTATCCTCGGGCTGTTCTGCTTAAAACTCTGTTGAATTAAATCTTCGACAACAAAAGCGTTTCGCAAGCGGAAATTAAATTTTTATTTCCGCTCACACCCCTGTGTTGTTATGGCATTTGCTTTTCTCTTTGAAGTTTATTGTTTTGCTTTGTGAAAATGATAACTCAATTGAAATGTAAACTTTGCATTGCAGTTGGAAATTATTCAACTTTACTTCTGTCTGGAATTTAACATTTTAAAGCTGTTCCTATCCAAGATCTTTAAGGGGATGTACTAGAAGAGTTCGTCCCTAAAATGTTTTCCAGTTCCTGCTGACATTCAATACTCATTTCCCCCATCCCGAATGGATGGCATCTGTATGATCCCCTAAAGCAATTCCCATAAATCGGATTAGATTTCATATTTAACTCGTGCGATGTCTGTTGCGTCTATATGTACTCTCCCGAGAGGGAATGGAAAATTCTTTTGCCAAAGTAAAGTAAGTGAAAGGAACATTCAATTTCCTATATTTTCGGATCCACGTGAGCCTTTCTAAATGGATACACATGTCTGGTCGCAAGTGCCATAAATCCTCACATATTGCAAACAAGCATAGTCTCGTGTGTCCGGTTAATTCATCAAAAATGAATCAGAAGAAAAGATGATGTGTACATGCATGTGTATGTTCATTGTTCACGGAACTAAGGACCAAGATATCCTTGGAGGAGTATATGGAATGTCGCTACCTTATATCTGGGCTTGGAGTATATATCCCGATGGGCTAATCTGTTTATGTGAAATAGTTGGACGAAAACATATGGGACGTGTCCACAAATTGAAAATAGTTTTAGGAGGCGTTTTTTTCATTTAAAGAATTATAGGTCAACAGGATAACACAAAAGTAGAGTGAAGCAAGTAAAAAGTAAAAAGAATTGAACCTGAAAAAGTTTTGCACTGTATAATAGCGGGTGAGCTTTCCACTAGGTGGCGAATCAGCATTAAGAAAGCTTTCCGTTACAAAGAATGCAACTAGCAGATGTCCTTGTGTCTAAGACCATAGCTTTGTATTTGATGGTGAAATCTGTATAAAGCCAATATGTATATATAGGCCTTATTTCTAGAAGAAGTTCAGGAATCGAGAGTAGCCGTCAGGTTAAAGGATCACCCAGGCCTTCTTTTTATGATGAGGACATTGAATTGCTTTCTGAAGAAAGATAATTTGTTAGCAAAATGTTGCCCATTTGACCCAAAAAGCTAATGGAGAGCAGATATGTGATGATATTGCATTTCTAGAGACTTTTTCTATGCTCGACCCAGCTATACCCCATTTCTTCCCAAGTGCTACACAGCGGGTAATTGAGTGCACCAAAGTCTAAACTATGGGATTTGGGTTTTTGGGGCAAGTTTTTTTTGTTCAATTTCGTCCATTTGACCCAAAAGCTAGGGGAGAGGATATATGTGACGATATTGCATTCCAAGAGACTTTTTCCATCCTCGACCCAGACACAGTCCATTTCTTTCCAAATGCTACGCAGTGGGCAACTAAGATCATCACAGTCTAAGTCTAGAGATTTGCTCTGTTAACTCGAAGATGTCATGAGGCTCCCCGGGACGAGTGGATTTGCAGAGCATGCACGTATTCCAAACACTTGACATCAGCTCCCATCAAGGTTAAGGATAAGCAGTAACATTTCTTCAACTTTTGTACTTTTTGATTGAACTTATGCAGCTTACTCAGAGCCTATTTACGCCACTTGAACATAATTCTGAAAGCTCTTTACACTACCAACCTTCTTCACAAAAATCTCTCGTCCTTCTAATTCGTTCAATTCTCGTTAATTCGAAGTAAAATCCTCAAAACATGTACAGTTTACCACAGCCTACCCAAACATAACTTAATAATAATCAGGGACTTCCAATTTCTTCTTCAAATCTTACCTTTTCAGCTTAACCCGTTTATGCAAAACTCTTCTTTACCCTATTTCTTGGATTTCGCATCCTTTTCTTCCCTCACTCGAGCATGAATAATATTGTAAATTGAATTGAAATCCGTCTAAATCAAATAACATAAGCGACAAACGTATTTCTTCAAAGTCATGTAACCCTATCGACCTACATTTTCTCCAGACATCTTCAGCTTCACACAAAGGACTCTCTTTTGCATACAAACATATATGCGGGGATAAAAATTTAAATAAATAAAACGAACCTACAGGCATAAATCCCTTTTTGATTGCTCCTAATCGAAAAGGAAAAGGGTGAGCGTATGAGCAGTTAATTTTTCTTCATGGTTTTGAAAAGGCCTTTTATGCTCATAAATGGGATTCTTGGAATGTTGCAGAGATCTAAGGACTAGTTGAAGGAAGGTTTTAATTGAATGAATTTTGGTAGATGTGACTTTAAGGATTTCACACCTACGTTGTCAGACTAATCAGTAGATACAAGAATGTATGGAAAGCCTCTCTCCTTTGCGGTGAAAAGAGGACACGACTGGAATCTTTACGCGAGCACAAAATTTAAGGTAGAGGTTGGGTGATCCTAAAAGGTCTCGTGACAACTTTGTGAGGAAAACTAGAAAGGACGAGTGTTTCATCCAGCACTAGAAACATCTTGTCAAAACCTTCAAAAAATCGTAGTTATACCTTAAAGCTTCTGAAGGACACTCATTTCCCAGATAAGGCTATTCTTGTATGAGTAAGTAGCCTGCTCCACTCTCAGGTCAATACAGACTTACTGTGTTACTGATAGAGGAGAGAGGTCCTTTGTCTAACCAAGGGACAACGCTTGTTCTATAACCATTCAACTTCTTATTGAAATGAACTTGCAAATCATTCAATCGATGTCGTTCACTGCTCTTCTGAATGCATTCGTATCTTTTAGATCCTGGAAGAAATATGGCCCGAAAAAGTTATATCTGAGGTAAATGAGATCAGTGACAGGTTGAGTCCTTCTTGATTTACTCCACATCCTCAATATTGACCTTCTTCCGTAGCGTAGTCCTGTGACTTTTTTCAGCATACGAAGTCTTTTAAAGTTCTATCAATGGTTTGTTCAGCCGCTGCTTTCCGGATTCGTTTGCTGCTGACGAGCACTACTTCGGTAGTTTCCTCTGTAAGTTGTGTGCCCATACTGATACCTTTATAGCAGTCATGCTCCAACCATTACTATGTCATCGACGAATCCAATTATTTTCGAAGACGTGGGGATCGGAAAGTCTGTACCATTTGGATCCACAGTAGTGGACCTAGTATGGAGCCTTGAAGAACACCATCTGTGATGTTATACTGCCTGCGTAGGGTCAAGCTTAGGTTCATCTCCGCCCGCGATAGTAGAAACATCTAAGACTACGAACCAAATGAAACAGTGGTGCAGAAGTTGGAGCAGCTTAAGCCAATGAAGATTTGGATTCTTTTGTTAACAAAACAAAAAGACTGACAAGACATCTATAAACCTTTGTCGTAAGGATTACCTAGCAATACCATCTTGTGTTCACGGTTTAAAGTCCCATTTCTTCCCCCAAAAACTATCCCAATTAATTCAAACTTGATTACTCCAAAACTTTAGCCATTAACACGAGAGCTAGCATTGAAATTCCCCAAAGCAATACTTTGCATAAACTATAAAATACAACTGCGCGTACAATACAACCCGTCCTTCACGCTAAACGGCATTCAATTAAGAACTTTGTTGAGGATTTCCGCGCCATCACTTTTTCCATCGGCTAGGCGGTGTTTTCTTATTCAATTCTTCGGGAATCCCTAATGAGATTGACACTACTCGAACCCGTTTACCTATACACTCGCATGTACATCCTGCCAACCCGCCCGGATCCTTTTGAGAACAAAAACAATCACTTCATGAATTATTCAAGAGTCATCACCGTCATTCAACGGCGGATTTTCGTCTCACTTTCCATCGACTTTGACTTTTCGGTTGATTCCTGCAAGAAGTGGTTATGGATCCCCTTGAGCCATCCACGTCAGGTGGGTTAGATTCTAATTGACTTCTGGCACTGAGTCCCACAAAAGTGGATAACGATGAGCAAATGCTAAATTAAGTAAATTCCTTGCATTACATGCCCCCTTCACATCGTTAATTGGTTCAGAAAAAAAAAAAAAAAAACGAAAAACGTCAAAGCGCTGTCAAAGTGCTGTCAAAGTGCTGTCAAAGCTTAGCTCACCACCATATAACCGCCACCAGCACTTAATACAGTGACTCAATTAGCTGACGAGAGAGAAAATTATCATAAAGCATGCGGAAGGTGTCGGAGGGGCTTATTAATTAACCAGAATTGGGATGTGGGAATGTTAATAGGCGCCATGCGAACAGAATGCACCCTAATGAAGTGGGCGGGGCTGTGACGACAACGGCTGTAGTTTCTCATTAAACTCGCACACATGTGTGCTGTTGGACACATATTTTTTTGTCGTAAATTTATGTGATTGCCTTTTCGTTGAATGCCTTCAATGGTGGCTGTGCGATTTATGAGAGTTCGAATCAAATGGTTTATTTGTCAGTCGCCAAGGGTGAGTTAATGGCTGGCTGGCAGGAAATGCGCACACATGTGGATGTTCCAAGGACTATTGGTGAGGATTTATTGGAGAAATACTCGTATTTGTGAAATCTAGCAGAGGGATATAAATCGGCAAAATGCCGATTGGAATATTAATGTTGACGTTTTCAATTCGCAATTTTCGGTTGCTGACAGCTTTGGCTAATCAGATATTTATTTACTGAATAAAATGGGACTTTGGGTGTTTGTGCGATTATTATTCATGTTCGAGCTAGAAGGGAGTTACAGGCATTTGTTTGTCATAACATCATGTATGAACATGGATTGCAGGGAGGTTTGGTAGAACCTTAAAGAAAAGGCTACATTGGCGATGAGTTTGTGGCGCATAGATACACTGAATTGTTCCCATTAGCATGCAGATGGTATTAGAATTATACTCGAGTAGGTTTAGTGCCTGTTGCGAGCTTTTTTGACCGGAGTTCTACGACGCAATTTAAGTTTCATCAATTCATTTCCAAGGCATGAACTTTCCGTGTGAGGAACCTGTTCCTCGTAGCAATGGGGTAAGAGAATTCCATTTAGGACTCAAATGGTGATATCAATACATTCATGGTCGGCTTTATGAGATGCAATTTGGTAAAAAAATCCTAAGAATATTGGGTTGACATTCAAAGAGAAGTAGGATCAGTACACATAGCCCTTTTCTTTATAGATTTTTTGGTTGAAAAATTTTCTGCCTCCAATCTGCATTTCGAGGCAGCAGCTAAGCTAGTTTGTGCTCTGAATGCACAGAAACAGAACCTCTGGCTCGAGATAAGTGATTGGCGGATATTGTGAGATTGGGGGTACCCAGTTTTGTGGGCTATACATAGCCATTTTTTTCATACATTTTTTGGTTGAAAAATTTTCTGTTCCCAATCTGCATTTCAAGGGAGCAGCTAAGCGAGTTTGTGCCTAGAATGCACAGAAACAGAACAGCTGGCTCGAGATATGTGATTGGCGGATATTGTGAGACTGTGGGTACCCAGTTTTGTGGGCTATACATAGCCCTTTCTTTCATAAATGTTTTTGGTTGAAAAATTTTCTGATTCCAATCTGCATTTCGAGGCAGCAGTTAAGCTAGTTTGTGCCTAGAATGCACAGAAACAGAACAGCTGGCTCGAGATGTACGATTGGAGGATATAGCGATTCTGTATCTGATTCTGTGGGTCAACTTGTTTTTGACCCATCCTGTACTTACCTGTTACCGAGATCAGATTTGACGTTTTGATTCGGTGCACCGTGGGCACGTACAAGCTCAACTGTGGCTTCGCCAAGAGGAACAGATGGAGAACATTTTTTAACCCAAAAATTTATAAAAAAATTTGTTACACATACGCCACCGAATCCGAATTTACTTACCTGTGACACAGACCAGTCGAGATATTCATACATACATGTATGTGCCAGTTGAAAGTTAATGAAATAACGAAAATCTTGTCCTGTCCTTTAGAGAAATCCAATAAGTACTTTTCAGTGTATAATTGTACCTACTAAGCTTATAATTGTCATCAAATCGGCTTGGAAGTTAACCTACTTTCACGCAACAATACCAATGAGCCACGCACCTTATATTGTAGAGGGACAGTACATCTCTCATACTGTACATCCTTTCACATTTCTTGATGAATCGATTACTCGTAAGAACTTCTATTATGCAAATGTAGGCTATGTCCAAAATGCCATTTGAATTGCAGTCCATCCCTCATAGAAACATTTTACCCACAAGAAATCGCACAGAATTGCCAGAGAGGCAGACGCTGGCATTTAATTGCATCTGATACTCATTCGACTAGCAGTACAGTCTAAAATGTCAATCCTTCGACTTACACGAGATGTTGCTCTATGGAGTCCTGTTCAAATGAATTCTCTTTCTTGCTCATATTTGTGAAATCACTTTACTGGTAACAAGGACGATTCTCAGTCTACCAAATGTCAAATGAACGCTTTGCAAATGCCATCGGGTCAGATTATTTCTGTTGTGGAACTGTAGAGCGTAGGTAACGACATCAGAATGATGTCTTCATTCGGCAAGAAAGTGATGACTTTCGTTTTGCAATAAAGCCAATTTAAAAACATTGTTCGATGTCTTTGTGGATTGCGTGCAATTTTCGAGGATGAGGAATTGGTCCCAATTCCAAGAGGAGATATCTTTTGAGTTTAGTTTAAGGTTAAGTGGATATCTTTCGTTCATGAAGAGGTTAACTTGAACCAAAGAGTGCACACAAGAACTACTATCATAATGGAGTTTTCAAAGCCATAACTAGGTATGTTTCCGGTTGCAAAGTAAGGAGTTATTCGTTCACGGTAAGGAGCTACGGTTGTGCTGTGTCATGTTGAACAAAAATTTCATAATCGAGCCAATAGTCCCATCTCTAATCAACATATTTAAAACCAGCTAGGCCTAGATACCTAGGCTAGGTCGTAGACCAACTAATCTGCCAACCTCATAGTGACCTTTTAGCTTCACTTCAGGATACTGGATAGAAGTATCAGGAAGGAATACACATAAACAATACTTGCAAGCCTATCAACCAGGAAAGTCTATCTCAAAGAAATTCCTTAGAAGCAAAGATAGCGCATTGAGCTGCTTACCTTAGAATGGGTAGTATTTTCTCCCCCCTACTATGGTTCATTTTAGTAAATGAAGTACTTAGCACACTCAGCAATGGAGGTTCCTAAACAATCTCGTAGTTCTTAAAGGGAGCACTCAATCTCCTTGCTGACTGATGCAAAAAAGTGGGCCTAAACTTCAACTTCATAGCACCATTTTGAAACTTTAACCTCACGGAAACCAAGTACAAATTCGATTTGGTGAGATCTGGCACATAAAAACCAAGATGAAGATATTGCTTTACACACCCGTTCTCAAAGCAGTTCTTACAAAATTAAAAGCAGGTTCAATATACTTTAAGGACTATCTTGTGTAAGCGCTACGGTTGCATTTTTAAAAATAATGACAACTCCAGACATTGCCGTAGAATAATCCAAAGATGAATTACTTGGAATCACCAAAACGGACAACTGGCAACCAAAATTTAACTTCAAGCTTACATTCGTCAGAACAGAATAGGCCCACGTGTATGGCACACAGATGGGTCGAAAACGTAGGAAAGAGTTGGATTTAAATATCTACACCACCATGACCAAGTGTAACTTTGTATTTCTAGTCCTATCCTCTGTATAAAAACCCCTTTTACATCTGTTCGAACTGTAGCCAATGTCTAACCAGCATCTAAATAATATATGCTATTCTCTGTATAATGGAGATTCCCACTGTCTGAAGAATAAATTTGGAGGAAGTAGCGTAAGTACTCTTTGAAACCATTCAGATGGAGATGGATCCGCTAAGCGTCATCACATTCTTTTTCCAAACCAAACCACCAAACAAAGTTACTATGAAATGCCAGCTCAAACACCAGCTGATGATGACGATGTTCATCAGATAGATATATCAGATCTATGGTCACTTCCAACTAAGTTAATCAACAGCTAGTATTAGAGCCGGTTTCAGAAACGCTAATTAAAAATTAAATCTCAGTTTCCAACTAAGAGACAAACTAATTCAATTTCCCGCAAATAAAACTTCACATACTTCACTTCACAAGAAAAACAGGGCAAACGCTAACTAACTTCACTCTCTACGTGCAACTCTTTGTCACATTTCTCAATATAACAATGTCAGCTAAACTACTCATTTAAATTCTTTTCAAGTAACTCCCAACAAAAACTAAGGAAAACAACATTTTTGTATAATCCTTGTCTTCCTTCTGCAAAGGGATAATGCTTCAATAATTACACAAACAACTCGCAAAACTTTTCGAACAAAATAAAAGGCTAACTTGGAGAAAGAATTTCTTTTTCTTCTTGTTGTACGTAGAGCATGCAATAAAGTTGCAATTTGATTGCACATGGAGAAAATATATATTTTGTTTTCAAAAATAAATAAAAAAAAATTCAACATTTCTCATCTTAATGATTTTTATCCTTCGCCTTGGCACACAATTCACGAGGATTGGTTGCCGAGAATTGAATTTCTTAAGACTTCCATTAATTAAAAGTTTCATTCCACGTTCCACAATCACTGTAGCAGAAGGGTCATCCTGTAAAAATAAAAAAATAAATCATGACGTTAAGTCCATCGGCAGGACCAGAGAAGTAAGGCAAAGGAAAACAATTTATTTTAAAAGTTAGGCGAAAGGAAATTGCTTTAAAACGAGTCTAAAGTTTTTTTTTTTTTGTTGATGTAACTTGTAGAAAAATTTACATATGTACATACTTAACGCGTTGATGGTAAATATTTTGCTTCAAGATGGTCTTCTTGGCTTTTGGCCGGAAGTCGAATTGGGAGGAGATGCGCAAATTTGCCAAACTAATGTTTCGAAATTGAGTTTTAATTTCGAACTAAGTTTAGTAATTAAAATTGTTTTTAGTGAGGAGTTAGGGGAAAGCATTTAAGTATGTTTAGCATATTTAAACGTACTCAGCTGAAAGGAAATAAACCGATTACACCACAGGTGGTTTTTGCCTGTTTGGTATTTCTTTGGTAACGACTTCCTCGCACTTATAATAATTGGCTAAATTTTGAAACATATGGATACATGAGGACATTGAGGAGTTCTTCGATTTTGTAGTCCTTGTGTACCTAGTGGATTTCGTGGATCAGGTGAGATTAAGCAGAAGGATTTGGTACACTTCTTGTTCACTTTCTAAAGGCCATTAGTTTGCCATTTTCGCTCCAAATAGTCGCTTCTCGAAAACTGTGTGTTGATATAAGGGATGCATGTGAATCAACTTATTCACTATTGATTATTCCTATGCTAGTGAGGAAGTACCGAGAATATCGTACTTAAATAAGCCAAATATGTCGATTCCACTCTGTTCATAGGAGTAGGCAACATTTTGGCAAATTTTGCGTAAAGATCATGGCCAACACCCTTACAAGATCAAAATAACTCAAGAACTGAAGTCTCTTGATCATTTGAAGTGTTGAATCTACACCGATGGGCTCTGCAAAAAAATTGCAGAACATCCTGAATTTGATCGCAAAATCATCTTTGGTTTACGTTACTACACAGCAACCAACCCACATGTGCTTGAAGAGACTCCATTAAGTCAAAAAAATTAGAGGATCTCAAGAGCAATATTGACGGTAAAATTACCAACGTTCCGGCCGATATGTAAGGAAGAGTGGTGGAAAATTGGCTGCAAAAAATAGATGACTGGAAATGTTTTTGCGGTGGTCATATGAGCAAAACCGAATATCTCACTCTAACTTTGCACATGTGTCTATGCCTGAATTTTTGTTCAACTCGATATATTAAATATTCTGTGTTTTATTTAGGTATAAAATTGTTATGTTGTTATTGAAAAACATGTTTTTTTTAATATCCATGGTGGCTTTCCTGATAAGTCGGCCATGTTTCCGAAGTGGTAATCGCTTAAAGCAGGTTTCCTAGATCTTCACGGGCTTGGTCATTCGCATAGGAAGTGGGACCTGCTTTCTTCTGGATCAGCGGGGCGCCACGACATTCTGGCCGGTAATAAGCTCTCACAGTGTCTCTCAGAGTTTCTTGGAGACACGATAAGATAGTGTGTTTCATCTATTATAGGTACTCTTGGATCTAAACGAGTGTATTATCATGATTCGGTACAAGTTTTGTGTTTCATCGTTTCACTAACTTAGATTTCCTGGCTGTGGATGCGATGGCTATCATGGCGGCCTGTCTGTCTTGGAGTGTAAGTTTGAGGACAGTTCTCGTCCCAAATTTGCGGTTTCTAAAACTTTCGCTTGGAGCACACTGTCGTGGTTTGGAAGTCTAAAAGAGCAGACAATTTCAATTTCTGTTCAGTTTTTATCAGAGCTCACTCCTTTGTCAGTTTTTTACCCGAGAAAATCGAAATATGTTTTGAACTTAATCCAGTTCTCCCTTAAAGGGAAGATTGTTGCGATGCTTAGTCTGAAGTCGTAGAATGGTTATATATAATCTATCGTGATATCCAAGTGTGCCCATCTCACAATGGTTTGGTGACGCGTGTCATCCTCCATCCAAAGGTTGGATTGCTTTAAGCGTAGGGCACTCTTGTTTCCTTTAGATGAAGCTCTAATGGGATCAGTGTCACTAAGTAAGCCAGTATGAATCCCAAACTCAGTATCGGATTATATAAATTAAAGGGATAGGAGCTTCCCCGACCACTGGCTGATAGGTTTACATTCAAAAGCACCCTTTTTCACAACCAACCACTGCTTACTCTTAAATTCGATGATTTTGCAGACTAAAGCTTAACAAAGTATCCTCTGACATAATTGAATAAATTATTTCCACTTTCATGTCATTTTAGTATTCATAACCCACATTCATGCACTGCAGGGCCACAAAATAATAACAATTAACAAATGGCTTGGGAATTGCACCCGGAAAATCGGTCTCTGACAAAAAACAGCTCAAATCGACCCTAATTTAAATTTGCATGTCTATCCGTCATCCTGGGAGTCCACCATGGTATTCCGGTTTGTTCCCTATTTTCGGACTTCACCCCCTCAGGGGTGACTCATCAAAATAAAAGCAAAAAGGAAAACCAATTAAACCGTCCAATTGAAAATAGCCCCAGCTTTCTAGAAAAAAAAGAACCAATTCCCATTCATCCGAACAAAACAAAATGAAAAAAAAATTTTGGAAAACCTTTTCTAATAAAAAAAAAGAAGCAAAACCCTATTCAATCAGAGAGCACCACTGGCTATGCCTGATTTATTACCGAGCTCTGCTAAATCGAGTGTTCAGACATTGAATTGAATTAATTATGTATGTAGCCACTACTCAGAGTTAAATTTATTTTTTTGTTGTGGATTTTATCGTTTTTTCGTATTTTATTTGGATTTTTTCAACAACTTTTCGCAGTAATGAATTTCCTCTAGTGGGTAGGTCAGGGTAGCCAGAAAAAGTTGGTAAGGAAATTGAATTTAGCATATGGCGAACTTTTAATTTTGGATTTTTGCAAAAAATTTAAAAGTGGAAATGAAGTTAGCTCTTTGGGGGCGTTGGTGGTGTCAAGAGCCACCTACTGGTTACATAGGTGTTCAATGGATATCCGGTGACAAATAGAATGGCATCGGATATGTGTGTGAAATATGCGACTTCCCAATCGTCCATGGAGAAAGGTGTTGTTATATGAGGACGTAAGGATGACATTTGCAGAGAGAGAGTCGCAGGAGGATCAATTATAAGAATAGTCGCAGGATTATGGTTAGAATATCGAAAAGAAGGACCTGCTAAACCTTCTCTTCAACCAGCGAAAATACAAATGAAGTAGAGTAAGGAAAATCCAGTCGGAAAACCTGGAATCCTTAGGCTTATTCTGCGATATCCACTTCCTAGGAAACACAGTTTCGAGCCAGCTGTTCTGTTTCCGTGCATTCTAGGCACAAAAAAGCTAAGCTGATGCCTCGAACTGCAGATTGGAATCAGAAAATTTATCAACCAAAAAATGTATGAAAAAAAGGGCCATGTATAGCCCACAGAACTGTATACCCACAACCTCCCTATATCCCTCAATCAGACGAATCGAGCCAGCTGTTTTGTTTCTGTGCATTTATGGCACAAACTAGCTGAGCTGCTTGATCGAAATGGAGTTTGGAAACAGAAAATTTTTCAACCAAAAAATTTATGAAAAAAAGGGCCATATATAGCCCACAGAACTAGGAACCCACCATCTCGCAATATTCTCCAATCATACATATCGAGCCAGCTGTTCTGTTTCTGTGCATTTATGGCACAAACTAGCTGAGCTGCTTGATCGAAATGGAGTTTGGAAACAGAAAATTTTTCAACCAAAAAATTTGTGAAAAAAAGGGCCATGTATAGCCCACAGAACTGGATACCCACCATCACCCTATATTCTCCAATCGTACATACCGAGCCAGCTGTTCTGTTTCTGTGCATTTATGGCACAAACTAGCTGAGCTGCTTGATCGAAATGGAGTTTGGAAACAGAAAATTTTTCAACCAAAAAATTTGTGAAAAAAAGGGCCATGTATAGCCCACAGAACTGGATACCCACCATCTCCCTATATTCTCCAATCGTACATACCGAGCCAGCTGTTCTGTTTCTGTGCATTTATGGCACAAACTAGCTGAGCTGCTTGATCGAAATGGAGTTTGGAAACAGAAAATTTTTCAACCAAAAAATTTATGAAAAAAAGGGCCATATATAGCCCACAGAACTAGGTACCCACCATCTCGCAATATTCTCCAATCGTACATACCGAGCCAGCTGTTCTGTTTCTGTGCATTCAAAGCACAAACTAGCTGAGCTGCTGCCTCGAAATGCAGATTGGAAACAGCAAATTTTTCAACCAAAAAATGTATAAAAAAGGGCCATGAAAGGCCCACAGAACTGGATACCCACAACCTCCCTATATCCCTCAATCAGACGAATCGAGCCAGCTGTTTTGTTTCTGTGCATTTATGGCACAAACTAGCTGAGCTGCTTGATCGAAATGGAGTTTGGAAACAGAAAATTTTTCAACCAAAAAATTTATGAAAAAAAGGGCCATATATAGCCCACAGAACTAGGAACCCACCATCTCGCAATATTCTCCAATCATACATATCGAGCCAGCTGTTCTGTTTCTGTGCATTTATGGCACAAACTAGCTGAGCTGCTTGATCGAAATGGAGTTTGGAAACAGAAAATTTTTCAACCAAAAAATTTGTGAAAAAAAGGGCCATGTATAGCCCACAGAACTGGATACCCACCATCTCCCTATATTCTCCAATCGTACATACCGAGCCAGCTGTTCTGTTTCTGTGCATTTATGGCACAAACTAGCTGAGCTGCTTGATCGAAATGGAGTTTGGAAACAGAAAATTTTTCAACCAAAAAATTTATGAAAAAAAGGGCCATGTATAGCCCACATAACTGGATACCCACCATCTCACAAAATACTCCAATCATACGTCTCGAACCAGCTTCTCTGTTTCTGTGCATTCAAAGCACAAACAAGCTGAACTGCTGCCTCGAAATGCAGATTGGGAACAGAAAAATTTTCAACCAAAAAATGTATAAAAAAAGGGCCATGTATAGCCCACATAACTGGATACCCACCATCTCGCAAAATACTCCAATCATACGTCTCGAGCCAGCTGTTCTGTTTCTGTGCATTCAAAGCACAAACTAGCTGAGCTGCTGCCTCGAAATGCAGATTGGAAACAGCAAATTTTTCAACCAAAAAATGTATAAAAAAGGGCCATGAAAGGCCCACAGAACTGGATACCCACAACCTCCCTATATCCCTCAATCAGACGAATCGAGCCAGCTGTTTTGTTTCTGTGCATTTATGGCACAAACTAGCTGAGCTGCTTGATCGAAATGGAGTTTGGAAACAGAAAATTTTTCAACCAAAAAATTTATGAAAAAAAGGGCCATATATAGCCCACAGAACTAGGAACCCACCATCTCGCAATATTCTCCAATCATACATATCGAGCCAGCTGTTCTGTTTCTGTGCATTTATGGCACAAACTAGCTGAGCTGCTTGATCGAAATGGAGTTTGGAAACAGAAAATTTTTCAACCAAAAAATTTGTGAAAAAAAGGGCCATGTATAGCCCACAGAACTGGATACCCACCATCTCCCTATATTCTCCAATCGTACATACCGAGCCAGCTGTTCTGTTTCTGTGCATTTATGGCACAAACTAGCTGAGCTGCTTGATCGAAATGGAGTTTGGAAACAGAAAATTTTTCAACCAAAAAATTTATGAAAAAAAGGGCCATATATAGCCCACAGAACTAGGTACCCACCATCTCGCAATATTCTCCAATCATACATATCGAGCCAGCTGTTTTGTTTCTGTGCATTTATGGCACAAACTAGCTGAGCTGCTTGATCGAAATGGAGTTTGGAAACAGAAAATTTTTCAACCAAAAAATTTGTGAAAAAAAGGGCCATGTATAGCCCACAGAACTGGATACCCACCATCTCCCTATATTCTCCAATCGTACATACCGAGCCAGCTGTTCTGTTTCTGTGCATTTATGGCACAAACTAGCTGAGCTGCTTGATCGAAATGGAGTTTGGAAACAGAAAATTTTTCAACCAAAAAATTTATGAAAAAAAGGGCCATATATAGCCCACAGAACTAGGTACCCACCATCTCGCAATATGCTCCAATCATACATATCGAGCCAGCTGTTCTGTTTCTGTGCATTTATGGCACAAACTAGCTGAGCTGCTTGATCGAAATGGAGTTTGGAAACAGAAAATTTTTCAACCAAAAAATTTGTGAAAAAAAGGGCCATGTATAGCCCACAGAACTGGATACCCACCATCTCCCTATATTCTCCAATCGTACATACCGAGCCAGCTGTTCTGTGTCTGTGCATTTATGGCACAAACTAGCTGAGCTGCTTGATCGAAATGGAGTTTGGAAACAGAAAATTTTTCAACCGAAAAATTTATGAAAAAAAGGGCCATGTATAGCCCACATAACTGGATACCCACCATCTCACAAAATACTCCAATCATACGTCTCGAGCCAGCTGTTCTGTTTCTGTGCATTCAAAGCACAAACTAGCTGAGCTGCTGCCTCGAAATGCAGATTGGGAACAGAAAATTTTTCAACCAAAAAATGTATAAAAAAAGGGCCATGTATAGCCCACAGAACTGGATACCCACCATCTCCCTATATTCTCCAATCGTACATACCGAGCCAGCTGTTCTGTTTCTGTGCATTTATGGCACAAACTAGCTGAGCTGCTTGATCGAAATGGAGTTTGGAAACAGAAAATTTTTCAACCAAAAAATTTGTGAAAAAAAGGGCCATGTATAGCCCACAGAACTGGATACCCACCATCTCCCTATATTCTCCAATCGTACATACCGAGCCAGCTGTTCTGTTTCTGTGCATTTATGGCACAAACTAGCTGAGCTGCTTGATCGAAATGGAGTTTGGAAACAGAAAATTTTTCAACCAAAAAATTTATGAAAAAAAGGGCCATATATAGCCCACAGAACTAGGTACCCACCATCTCGCAATATTCTCCAATCATACATATCGAGCCAGCTGTTTTGTTTCTGTGCATTTATGGCACAAACTAGCTGAGCTGCTTGATCGAAATGGAGTTTGGAAACAGAAAATTTTTCAACCAAAAAATTTGTGAAAAAAAGGGCCATGTATAGCCCACAGAACTAGGTACCCACCATCTCGCAATATTCTCCAATCGTACATACCGAGCCAGCTGTTCTGTTTCTGTGCATTCAAAGCACAAACTAGCTGAGCTGCTGCCTCGAAATGCAGATTGGAAACAGCAAATTTTTCAACCAAAAAATGTATAAAAAAGGGCCATGAAAGGCCCACAGAACTGGATACCCACAACCTCCCTATATCCCTCAATCAGACGAATCGAGCCAGCTGTTTTGTTTCTGTGCATTTATGGCACAAACTAGCTGAGCTGCTTGATCGAAATGGAGTTTGGAAACAGAAAATTTTTCAACCGAAAAATTTATGAAAAAAAGGGCCATGTATAGCCCACATAACTGGATACCCACCATCTCACAAAATACTCCAATCATACGTCTCGAGCCAGCTGTTCTGTTTCTGTGCATTCAAAGCACAAACTAGCTGAGCTGCTGCCTCGAAATGCAGATTGGGAACAGAAAATTTTTCAACCAAAAAATGTATAAAAAAAGGGCCATGTATAGCCCACAGAACTGGATACCCACCATCTCCCTATATTCTCCAATCGTACATACCGAGCCAGCTGTTCTGTGTCTGTGCATTTATGGCACAAACTAGCTGAGCTGCTTGATCGAAATGGAGTTTGGAAACAGAAAATTTTTCAACCGAAAAATTTATGAAAAAAAGGGCCATGTATAGCCCACATAACTGGATACCCACCATCTCACAAAATACTCCAATCATACGTCTCGAGCCAGCTGTTCTGTTTCTGTGCATTCAAAGCACAAACTAGCTGAGCTGCTGCCTCGAAATGCAGATTGGGAACAGAAAATTTTTCAACCAAAAAATGTATAAAAAAAGGGCCATGTATAGCCCACAGAACTAGGAACCCACCATCTCGCAATATTCTCCAATCATACATATCGAGCCAGCTGTTCTGTTTCTGTGCATTTATGGCACAAACTAGCTGAGCTGCTTGATCGAAATGGAGTTTGGAAACAGAAAATTTTTCAACCAAAAAATTTGTGAAAAAAAGGGCCATGTATAGCCCACAGAACTGGATACCCACCATCTCCCTATATTCTCCAATCGTACATACCGAGCCAGCTGTTCTGTTTCTGTGCATTTATGGCACAAACTAGCTGAGCTGCTTGATCGAAATGGAGTTTGGAAACAGAAAATTTTTCAACCAAAAAATTTATGAAAAAAAGGGCCATATATAGCCCACAGAACTAGGTACCCACCATCTCGCAATATTCTCCAATCATACATATCGAGCCAGCTGTTTTGTTTCTGTGCATTTATGGCACAAACTAGCTGAGCTGCTTGATCGAAATGGAGTTTGGAAACAGAAAATTTTTCAACCAAAAAATTTGTGAAAAAAAGGGCCATGTATAGCCCACAGAACTGGATACCCACCATCTCCCTATATTCTCCAATCGTACATACCGAGCCAGCTGTTCTGTTTCTGTGCATTTATGGCACAAACTAGCTGAGCTGCTTGATCGAAATGGAGTTTGGAAACAGAAAATTTTTCAACCAAAAAATTTGTGAAAAAAAGGGCCATGTATAGCCCACAGAACTGGATACCCACCATCTCCCTATATTCTCCAATCGTACATACCGAGCCAGCTGTTCTGTTTCTGTGCATTTATGGCACAAACTAGCTGAGCTGCTTGATCGAAATGGAGTTTGGAAACAGAAAATTTTTCAACCAAAAAATTTATGAAAAAAAGGGCCATATATAGCCCACAGAACTAGGTACCCACCATCTCGCAATATTCTCCAATCATACATATCGAGCCAGCTGTTTTGTTTCTGTGCATTTATGGCACAAACTAGCTGAGCTGCTTGATCGAAATGGAGTTTGGAAACAGAAAATTTTTCAACCAAAAAATTTGTGAAAAAAAGGGCCATGTATAGCCCACAGAACTGGATACCCACCATCTCCCTATATTCTCCAATCGTACATACCGAGCCAGCTGTTCTGTTTCTGTGCATTTATGGCACAAACTAGCTGAGCTGCTTGATCGAAATGGAGTTTGGAAACAGAAAATTTTTCAACCAAAAAATTTATGAAAAAAAGGGCCATATATAGCCCACAGAACTAGGTACCCACCATCTCGCAATATGCTCCAATCATACATATCGAGCCAGCTGTTCTGTTTCTGTGCATTTATGGCACAAACTAGCTGAGCTGCTTGATCGAAATGGAGTTTGGAAACAGAAAATTTTTCAACCAAAAAATTTGTGAAAAAAAGGGCCATGTATAGCCCACAGAACTGGATACCCACCATCTCCCTATATTCTCCAATCGTACATACCGAGCCAGCTGTTCTGTGTCTGTGCATTTATGGCACAAACTAGCTGAGCTGCTTGATCGAAATGGAGTTTGGAAACAGAAAATTTTTCAACCGAAAAATTTATGAAAAAAAGGGCCATGTATAGCCCACATAACTGGATACCCACCATCTCACAAAATACTCCAATCATACGTCTCGAGCCAGCTGTTCTGTTTCTGTGCATTCAAAGCACAAACTAGCTGAGCTGCTGCCTCGAAATGCAGATTGGGAACAGAAAATTTTTCAACCAAAAAATGTATAAAAAAAGGGCCATGTATAGCCCACAGAACTGGATACCCACCATCTCCCTATATTCTCCAATCGTACATACCGAGCCAGCTGTTCTGTTTCTGTGCATTTATGGCACAAACTAGCTGAGCTGCTTGATCGAAATGGAGTTTGGAAACAGAAAATTTTTCAACCAAAAAATTTATGAAAAAAAGGGCCATATATAGCCCACAGAACTAGGTACCCACCATCTCGCAATATTCTCCAATCATACATATCGAGCCAGCTGTTTTGTTTCTGTGCATTTATGGCACAAACTAGCTGAGCTGCTTGATCGAAATGGAGTTTGGAAACAGAAAATTTTTCAACCAAAAAATTTGTGAAAAAAAGGGCCATGTATAGCCCACAGAACTGGATACCCACCATCTCCCTATATTCTCCAATCGTACATACCGAGCCAGCTGTTCTGTGTCTGTGCATTTATGGCACAAACTAGCTGAGCTGCTTGATCGAAATGGAGTTTGGAAACAGAAAATTTTTCAACCGAAAAATTTATGAAAAAAAGGGCCATGTATAGCCCACATAACTGGATACCCACCATCTCACAAAATACTCCAATCATACGTCTCGAGCCAGCTGTTCTGTTTCTGTGCATTCAAAGCACAAACTAGCTGAGCTGCTGCCTCGAAATGCAGATTGGGAACAGAAAATTTTTCAACCAAAAAATGTATAAAAAAAGGGCCATGTATAGCCCACAGAACTGGATACCCACCATCTCCCTATATTCTCCAATCGTACATACCGAGCCAGCTGTTCTGTTTCTGTGCATTTATGGCACAAACTAGCTGAGCTGCTTGATCGAAATGGAGTTTGGAAACAGAAAATTTTTCAACCAAAAAATTTATGAAAAAAAGGGCCATATATAGCCCACAGAACTAGGAACCCACCATCTCGCAATATTCTCCAATCATACATATCGAGCCAGCTGTTCTGTTTCTGTGCATTTATGGCACAAACTAGCTGAGCTGCTTGATCGAAATGGAGTTTGGAAACAGAAAATTTTTCAACCAAAAAATTTGTGAAAAAAAGGGCCATGTATAGCCCACAGAACTGGATACCCACCATCTCCCTATATTCTCCAATCGTACATACCGAGCCAGCTGTTCTGTTTCTGTGCATTTATGGCACAAACTAGCTGAGCTGCTTGATCGAAATGGAGTTTGGAAACAGAAAATTTTTCAACCAAAAAATTTATGAAAAAAAGGGCCATATATAGCCCACAGAACTAGGTACCCACCATCTCGCAATATTCTCCAATCATACATATCGAGCCAGCTGTTTTGTTTCTGTGCATTTATGGCACAAACTAGCTGAGCTGCTTGATCGAAATGGAGTTTGGAAACAGAAAATTTTTCAACCAAAAAATTTGTGAAAAAAAGGGCCATGTATAGCCCACAGAACTGGATACCCACCATCTCCCTATATTCTCCAATCGTACATACCGAGCCAGCTGTTCTGTTTCTGTGCATTTATGGCACAAACTAGCTGAGCTGCTTGATCGAAATGGAGTTTGGAAACAGAAAATTTTTCAACCAAAAAATTTGTGAAAAAAAGGGCCATGTATAGCCCACAGAACTGGATACCCACCATCTCCCTATATTCTCCAATCGTACATACCGAGCCAGCTGTTCTGTTTCTGTGCATTTATGGCACAAACTAGCTGAGCTGCTTGATCGAAATGGAGTTTGGAAACAGAAAATTTTTCAACCAAAAAATTTATGAAAAAAAGGGCCATATATAGCCCACAGAACTAGGTACCCACCATCTCGCAATATTCTCCAATCATACATATCGAGCCAGCTGTTTTGTTTCTGTGCATTTATGGCACAAACTAGCTGAGCTGCTTGATCGAAATGGAGTTTGGAAACAGAAAATTTTTCAACCAAAAAATTTGTGAAAAAAAGGGCCATGTATAGCCCACAGAACTGGATACCCACCATCTCCCTATATTCTCCAATCGTACATACCGAGCCAGCTGTTCTGTTTCTGTGCATTTATGGCACAAACTAGCTGAGCTGCTTGATCGAAATGGAGTTTGGAAACAGAAAATTTTTCAACCAAAAAATTTATGAAAAAAAGGGCCATATATAGCCCACAGAACTAGGTACCCACCATCTCGCAATATGCTCCAATCATACATATCGAGCCAGCTGTTCTGTTTCTGTGCATTTATGGCACAAACTAGCTGAGCTGCTTGATCGAAATGGAGTTTGGAAACAGAAAATTTTTCAACCAAAAAATTTGTGAAAAAAAGGGCCATGTATAGCCCACAGAACTGGATACCCACCATCTCCCTATATTCTCCAATCGTACATACCGAGCCAGCTGTTCTGTGTCTGTGCATTTATGGCACAAACTAGCTGAGCTGCTTGATCGAAATGGAGTTTGGAAACAGAAAATTTTTCAACCGAAAAATTTATGAAAAAAAGGGCCATGTATAGCCCACATAACTGGATACCCACCATCTCACAAAATACTCCAATCATACGTCTCGAGCCAGCTGTTCTGTTTCTGTGCATTCAAAGCACAAACTAGCTGAGCTGCTGCCTCGAAATGCAGATTGGGAACAGAAAATTTTTCAACCAAAAAATGTATAAAAAAAGGGCCATGTATAGCCCACAGAACTGGATACCCACCATCTCCCTATATTCTCCAATCGTACATACCGAGCCAGCTGTTCTGTTTCTGTGCATTTATGGCACAAACTAGCTGAGCTGCTTGATCGAAATGGAGTTTGGAAACAGAAAATTTTTCAACCAAAAAATTTATGAAAAAAAGGGCCATATATAGCCCACAGAACTAGGAACCCACCATCTCGCAATATTCTCCAATCATACATATCGAGCCAGCTGTTCTGTTTCTGTGCATTTATGGCACAAACTAGCTGAGCTGCTTGATCGAAATGGAGTTTGGAAACAGAAAATTTTTCAACCAAAAAATTTGTGAAAAAAAGGGCCATGTATAGCCCACAGAACTGGATACCCACCATCTCCCTATATTCTCCAATCGTACATACCGAGCCAGCTGTTCTGTTTCTGTGCATTTATGGCACAAACTAGCTGAGCTGCTTGATCGAAATGGAGTTTGGAAACAGAAAATTTTTCAACCAAAAAATTTATGAAAAAAAGGGCCATATATAGCCCACAGAACTAGGTACCCACCATCTCGCAATATTCTCCAATCATACATATCGAGCCAGCTGTTTTGTTTCTGTGCATTTATGGCACAAACTAGCTGAGCTGCTTGATCGAAATGGAGTTTGGAAACAGAAAATTTTTCAACCAAAAAATTTATGAAAAAAAGGGCCATGTATAGCCCACAGAACTGGATACCCACCATCTCCCTATATTCTCCAATCGTACATACCGAGCCAGCTGTTCTGTTTCTGTGCATTTATGGCACAAACTAGCTGAGCTGCTTGATCGAAATGGAGTTTGGAAACAGAAAATTTTTCAACCAAAAAATTTATGAAAAAAAGGGCCATATATAGCCCACAGAACTAGGTACCCACCATCTCGCAATATGCTCCAATCATACATATCGAGCCAGCTGTTCTGTTTCTGTGCATTTATGGCACAAACTAGCTGAGCTGCTTGATCGAAATGGAGTTTGGAAACAGAAAATTTTTCAACCAAAAAATTTGTGAAAAAAAGGGCCATGTATAGCCCACAGAACTGGATACCCACCATCTCCCTATATTCTCCAATCGTACATACCGAGCCAGCTGTTCTGTGTCTGTGCATTTATGGCACAAACTAGCTGAGCTGCTTGATCGAAATGGAGTTTGGAAACAGAAAATTTTTCAACCGAAAAATTTATGAAAAAAAGGGCCATGTATAGCCCACATAACTGGATACCCACCATCTCACAAAATACTCCAATCATACGTCTCGAGCCAGCTGTTCTGTTTCTGTGCATTCAAAGCACAAACTAGCTGAGCTGCTGCCTCGAAATGCAGATTGGGAACAGAAAATTTTTCAACCAAAAAATGTATAAAAAAAGGGCCATGTATAGCCCACAGAACTGGATACCCACCATCTCCCTATATTCTCCAATCGTACATACCGAGCCAGCTGTTCTGTTTCTGTGCATTTATGGCACAAACTAGCTGAGCTGCTTGATCGAAATGGAGTTTGGAAACAGAAAATTTTTCAACCAAAAAATTTATGAAAAAAAGGGCCATATATAGCCCACAGAACTAGGTACCCACCATCTCGCAATATTCTCCAATCGTACATACCGAGCCAGCTGTTCTGTGTCTGTGCATTTATGGCACAAACTAGCTGAGCTGCTTGATCGAAATGGAGTTTGGAAACAGAAAATTTTTCAACCAAAAAATTTGTGAAAAAAAGGGCCATGTATAGCCCACAGAACTGGATACCCACCATCTCCCTATATTCTCCAATCGTACATACCGAGCCAGCTGTTCTGTGTCTGTGCATTTATGGCACAAACTAGCTGAGCTGCTTGATCGAAATGGAGTTTGGAAACAGAAAATTTTTCAACCGAAAAATTTATGAAAAAAAGGGCCATGTATAGCCCACATAACTGGATACCCACCATCTCACAAAATACTCCAATCATACGTCTCGAGCCAGCTGTTCTGTTTCTGTGCATTCAAAGCACAAACTAGCTGAGCTGCTGCCTCGAAATGCAGATTGGAAACAGCAAATTTTTCAACCAAAAAATGTACAAAAAAGGGCCATGAAAGGCCCACAGAACTGGATACCCACAACCTCCCTATATCCCTCAATCAGACGAATCGAGCCAGCTGTTTTGTTTCTGTGCATTTATGGCACAAACTAGCTGAGCTGCTTGATCGAAATGGAGTTTGGAAACAGAAAATTTTTCAACCAAAAAATTTATGAAAAAAAGGGCCATGTATAGCCCACATAACTGGATACCCACCATCTCACAAAATACTCCAATCATACGTCTCGAGCCAGCTGTTCTGTTTCTGTGCATTCAAAGCACAAACTAGCTGAGCTGCTGCCTCGAAATGCAGATTGGGAACAGAAAATTTTTCAACCAAAAAATGTATAAAAAAAGGGCCATGTATAGCCCACAGAACTGGATACCCACCAATTCGCAATATAATCCAATCATACGTCTCGAGCCAGCTGCTCTGTTTCTGTGCATTTATGGCACAAACTAGCTGAGCTGCTTGATCGAAATGGAGTTTGGAAACAGAACATTTTTCAACCAAAAAATTTATGAAAAAAAGGGCCATGTATAGCCCACAGAACTGGATACCCACCATTTCGCAATATAATCCAATCATACGTCTCGAGCCTGCTGTTCTGTTTCTGTGCATTCAAAGCACAAACTAGCAGAGCTGCTGGCTCGAAATGGAGTTTGGAAACAGAAAATTTTTCAACCAAAAAATTTATGAAAAAAAGGGCCATGTATAGCCCACAGAACTGGATACCCACCATCTCCCTATATTCTCCAATCGTACATATCGATCCAGCTGTTCTGTTTCTGTGCACTTAAGGCACAAACTAGCAGAGCTGCTGGCTCGAAATGGAGTTTGGAAACAGAAAATTTTTCAACCAAAAAATTTATGAAAAAAAGGGCCATGTATAGCCTACAGAACTGGATACCCACCATCTCGCTATATTCTCCAATCGTACATACCGAGCCAGCTGTTCTGTTTCTGTGCATTTATGGCACAAACTAGCTGAGCTGCTTGATCGAAATGGAGTTTGGAAACAGAAAATTTTTCAACCAAAAAATTTATGAAAAAAAGGGCCATGTATAGCCCACATAACTGGATACCCACCATCTCACAAAATACTCCAATCGTACGTCTCGAGCCAGCTGTTCTGTTTCTCTGCATTCAAAGCACAAACTAGCTGAGCTGCTTGATCGAAATAAAGTTTGGAAACAGAAAATTTTTCAACCAAAAAATTTATGAAAAAAAGGGCCATGTATAGCCCACATAACTGGATACCCACCATCTCACAAAATACTCCAATCATACGTCTCGAGCCAGCTGTTCTGTTTCTGTGCATTCAAAGCACAAATTAGCTGAGCTGCTGCCTCGAAATGCAGATTGGGAACAGAAAATTTTTCAACCAAAAAATTTATGAAGAAAAGGGCCATGTATAGCCCACATAACTGGATACCCACCATCTCACAAAATACTCCAATCATACGTCTCGAGCCAGCTGTTCTGTTTCTGTGCATTCAAAGCACAAACTAGCTGAGCTGCTGCCTCGATATGCAGATTGGAAACAGAAAATTTTTCAACCAAAAAATTTATGAAAAAAAGGGCCATGTATAGCCCACATAACTGGATACCCACCATCTCACAAAATACTCCAATCATACGTCTCGAACCAGCTTCTCTGTTTCTGTGCATTCAAAGCACAAACAAGCTGAACTGCTGCCTCGAAATGCAGATTGGGAACAGAAAAATTTTCAACCAAAAAATGTATAAAAAAAGGGCCATGTATAGCCCACATAACTGGATACCCACCATCTCGCAAAATACTCCAATCATACGTCTCGAGCCAGCTGTTCTGTTTCTGTGCATTCAAAGCACAAACTAGCTGAGCTGCTGCCTCGAAATGCAGATTGGGAACAGAAAATTTTTCAACCAAAAAATTTTTGAAAAAATGGGCCATGTATAGCCCACAGAACTGGATACCCACCATCTCCCTATATTCTCCAATCGTACATATCGATCCAGCTGTTCTGTTTCTGTGCATTCAAAGCACTAACTAGCTGAGCTGCTGCCTCGATATGCAGATTGGAAACAGAAAATTTTTCAACCAAAAAATTTATGAAAAAAGGGCCATGTATAGCCCACAGAACTGGATACCCACAATGTCGCTATATCCTCTAATCGCACATCTGGAGCTAGCTGTTCTGTTTCTGCACATTTAGAGCACAAACCAGCTAAGCTGCTGCCTCGAAATCGCGATCGGAAACAGAAAATTTTTTTACCAAAAAATGTGTGGAAAATTTGTTCCACATACGCCACCGAACCACGCAAATCAGATGATATATTGCAAACATTTTCTAATCTTCCACCCACTTCGATGCATCAGCTCAAATGGGTGGTAACATGGAAGCAGGGGAACAGAGTAATTGAATTGAGTTGGGCTGTGAGGAGGCAGACACGGGATGACAGTGTATGTATGTCCAGTATCTACATATGTTTAACTAAATTCTCTATTTCAAAGTCGTCCAAATTTTGCGTTACTCCTTAAAGATATGAGAAAACGCCCACTCTCTTACCAGAGCATATGCTTAAATAAGCAGAGTAATACCCTCCAATTGGCCACCAGTTAGACCACCACCCTTATCTCCTGCATCATTGCAGATGTACACAAAACCAAGAAGTAACCGCAAAGAATCCCAAAGGATACCCTTCAACTTGCAAAACGTGATTGAAACCCAAAAATGCTCTCAAGCTTACTGTTTCCGAATTTAACAAAGTAAACATCGTTTTCTCGTTATACCGTGCATATCTGGTAGATTTAATTCCATTATCCCTTCCTACCTGTTTTTCTTCCTTCAAGGACCTCTCTAATTAGATGTCAAAGGATTAATGGCGAGATTTCGAAATTTTCGAGGTTGATCCTTATTAGACACCAGACTGTCTTTGTCATCACCGCAAAAGCTGGTCATAGTTCTTCTTTTCTTTCGATTTTCAACTGCTCACTCTGATGCCATCCTTTATGATCCAATAAGTCCATTAATCTTATTTCAATTTCCGTCAAAAGGAGAGTACAGTACAGTGTTGGCAAACAAGCACTGAAGCACGTTAATCAACGAACAATTATTGAAATTGAAAGCAATAAATACGTACGTACTCGCCGTGCGTCTCGATACTTATCTGAACGGCGAACGAAAAGGTATGTATAGCAACGACAGAGTCCTTGATTTAATTGTTCTCCTTTAAGCAAATAGAAATTGTTAAATAATGAAAAGTTGGACGTTTACCAATTTCGTAATTAATTGCGGTTTATCCTGTCTGGCGGATCAATTAGGTTATGAATTTATCTTGAAAGGCGAGAGCGGTGTTCGAAATTGTATTGAGTTACTTAGCTCATCATGGGGGAACTTAAAATGGAAAAGAGATGATAATGAAAGTCATTACCAATTAATATTTCATGTTAATTGAAATTAAAAAAGTTACGAGATGCAAAGAGAAGTAAATTGAACTTATCAGATAGTTAAGATACATTTCGTATGGTTTGTGGTTCGATTCGCAGAAAGCATACCTTCACCTACTTCTCCCGAGCGCTTGTAAGAAAGATCTGGGAGAGTATTCGTCATGACAAAGATTCGCAAATACAAATAGACCTCCGGAAAGAGTGGGCCCATTCATCACAAGAATATGAAGCGCATATTGCAAAATGTGTTCCGGACCTCTCCCGCCAAAGACTTTTATGTTTGGAATGTTCCTTCGTCCCTATAGTAATATATTCTTGCACTTCACATCCATTTCATGCCATGAATTGTTTCTTCCTGTATTTGTTTCATAATGTTGGTTTGAGAGTCCTTCGACTTAACCAACGTCTACCCCCAGACAGTAGCTTATTAAGAGTCTTCCCCATTGTACCCAACAGATGGTATGTCCTATTTGGTAGTTTGTTCCCTTTTTATTTGGTATACCATCCAATCCGTGACTTACTTATCCTGATAGGAGAGATCTCCTTTATCCCAATGTGTGTCTATAGCTCTGTTGGGGTTCCTCATGTTCTTGTTTACACAACGAACGACCATGAGACCGACCCTATACCTTTGAGTTTTGTCACGGAACCACAGTCGTGAAGGGTGTATTCCACAGATTTACGTCTACTTACTCGCACAGATCATATTCCTTCGTGTATTCTTGGGAGACCGTTTCTGAATCACTCTCCCGAATTGTGCTCCAAAACTTAACTTGGAAATCGTGTCTCCTCCGTAGGAGCAACACTCGATTTATTGCAGCGATTGAAACACGGCACAATAGTCTCTTCTGGTAACCTAGCAGACTACTCTGGTCAAGCTTACAAGAAAACAGGACCATAGAACTCCAAGATAGTCAACGGCCACTGTGTATGGCATGGATGGCATGCTCAAAGACTGAGCACCCCCTACAATTACTTCTTCAGAAGCAGTACGAAGGGGAAGAAGAGATTATCAGTTACCTCCTATGCACATGCCTAGGATTTGCCAACATCAGCAAGGCTACACTGGGTGAATACCGATCTCAACGATCTAAACACCGCCAGCATGGCTAAGATTAGCTCCTTCTTACAAAAAAGCAGATGGTTCCCAGAGTCCGTCCACCATATACAATGGCCTTTTTTTAGCAACCTGATCTTCTAATGGAGATAAGATGATTTAACGACAAACTATATGAGTTTTAAGCTCCAATCATCGAAATAAGTGCATAGTTAAGGGCTCTTTAGGTGGCACACACAGTGCAGAAGCTTTGTTTCGGTCTGGATAGCCAACTATCTTCATATCAAAGGTGAATCCTTTTTTTATTTATAAGAATTCGTTTTTAATTAGTCCTTCGAACTTTCCTTCCCACAGAAACTATATTCCGCAATGGGAAGACTTACCACATTGAATCCTCTTACGCGTACTCTCACCTTACTTGACATAAACATGTTTCCAACTCCTTTACCAGCTGAACTTAATACACCAAATGGGAATTTTAAAACTTTAAGGCAAGTCCATTAATTTATCGAATTACAGGCTAATATTACAAATTAACTTCTACAAACTTTGCCATCTCATCTTCAGCTAGTCTAACCTCAAACTCCCTTTTAAATACCCTTTGACCGTTTGTCCTATAGGATAATCTTTAACTTTTTTGAACAAAACATATTTTTTTAAACTTTTATCCAAGGAAAAGGTAATACTTTTAAAGTTCTCGTTGGAAAAGTTCTTACAAACTCTTCTATTCTATCGTCCTTGTAGTTTGAAAAAAAAAAAAAAGTATCCGGGGAAACATAAATACATATAACGTGGTAAAGGACGATGGCACTATTTTTGCTGTAACCACAACGATGTGCAATGTTCTCACAATAATACATGTCACGTGTACCACCCATAAGTTGACTTAAGTATGACGAAGGTTCAAGGCAGTCTAAGGAGAGGAAACAGACTTTCAATTCAAGTATTTTCCTTCAAGTTTTTGATGCAGAAAATCGAAGCCGATTAAAGTTAATTGAATTGACAAACATTCGTGAATTGTTACGTCACAGGAAGTGTTCGTACGTAGTCGGCGCCTGGGTTTTGTCCTTGGTTGTGAGCATTCCATGCGTGAAAAATTAAAAGGGTTTCAAACTCTTGTTGAAAATAACAATTGCGCAGCAAAACCAGATTTGCACAAAGGCTAATTACTTCTATACCTCGCAAGGATATTAAAAAGGATTCTAACACTGTGCTATGTACTCAGAATGGGGAAGAAAGAACCAAGTCTTTTAGCCTGATCAGACTGACAATGTCCAAACGATAGAAAAGTTTTTGGACAATTATTGAAGAGAGGATGATCTACGTATGTATATCCCCTCGTTATCACTATCAGGATATCTACAGAGCAGGTAGATTCACAGATAGTTCCTTAGAAGGAACCTAGTCAAAATACTCTTGAAAAGGTACTGTATTGTATTCCTTTTTGAAAAACGAAGGAGAATTCGATATCACTGCACATGAAGTAATTGTACTAACTTTAGACAGAATGGTGTTTGACTGCTTGGGTAAGCGTAATTTAGACAAAATATCATTAGTACCCTTCAAGAGCAAAAATAAATTTAAAGGACTGTAGCCGATCAGGCTGTTGGGTACAATATTGACACCATTCAAATAAGGCAAGTATCTTAGACTAAACCTAGACCATACACTCATCTGGAAACAACACACGGAAGAGATAATCTGGACGCGAGCTCTAATGATTTGCCGAAACCTAGAAGGCAAACTTTGGGGACATAGTACGACTATCATTGGATCGATGTGCATTGTCATTTTGAGGCCAATGCCCACATTTGGAGCAATTTCATTGACAGGAGGCCCAATCTGAGCACCATGAGAAGGTCCAGTTAAGTACGATTACCTCGATAGTAGAATGATGAAATCTTATAAAGATTACCTTGTTATGGGATTAGCACGGAAGGATCGAATATTTTTACTTCATTGAGACTAATAAGGTCTTGACTTATTTAAGGAGGAGCTCCAGCCTTCTTTTATTAATTGGCTGGATGGTACTTTGACAGATTCATCTAAAGAATACTTGTTTTATATAATTCATCTCCCTTCGAGGGTTTAAGGAGCTTGTAGAAGGATAGAACTGCATTGGATTCCACATTCGTGTTGTAAAGTTTAGGAAAGAATACAATACTACGGTACGTCTAAAGAAAGACTTGAGATAATGCGCAATCGGATTGTGACAAATATTCCAAGAATTGTTAAAGGGAGGAACATTGAGGGATGGGAAACATTCCTGCAGTGTTAGAGCATTAAATTGTATTCTCTTGTCTGCAGCGCAGTACAGTCCAGTTCCTGGAAGTAAATCTGAGAATCTGAGGGCATCTCGTTAGCAGATGAACGTGTTTGCTAGAATTATCAGACAGGCGACCATTTATCAAAATAAGAAGAGGAGTCGTAGACAAAACAGAGCCTCGTGGAGCGTCAGGACTTAGACAGTATGTAGATAGTAAACTTAAAACCATCCAAAATAACTTTAAAAGACATCCATCGATGTTTGAAACTGCTAAGTGGTTCCACTTTTCAGTGAAATATTCCATCACATTACCACCGTTGCGTTGCTATGCAAAGAATACGTTGAAGCTCTTGAGGATCACCCTCACAGCTATTAAAAAACTAAGTCTACAAGATAAGTTATCTTTGGCTTTTGCCAGCTTTCTACATGTTAATCGGTAGGCATTGATGCTGTATCAGTCAACATCAAGTTCCAGTAAACGCAGGATCAGTTGATGCCCCTTATTGCTAGCCAAAGTCCCCCTGAACAAACGACACGTTCGTGTAGTATTTATTATAAATTCACTGAATCGATCTGAAATCCGCGAAGTACATATATCAGAGCAGATCAGCTTTGTCAAAATCTCAGAATGCATATACCCACCGACGGAGGTTAGTTTTCCTCATGTACTACTAACAATATAGAACTTTCCTGGGCGTTGAAGACGCCTTAAGAAACCTCCATAGTAAATCAATTCAGGTTATTCCTTAGCAACTGCCAACAGAATTTTAACCAAGTCTATCGACAGAGGAACACCTCAGTGAGGCTTTATCTCTCCTTGTCAATGGCTCATGACTGGCAATATGTTTTGAGTGAGCTTTAGCGAAATAAATGAAGTAATTTGGACATGGTACAGACATGAGCTACTTACTGTGATTGTGGATTGTGGATTCAGTGTCAATACCGAACTTTACTACTCTATCCTGAAGTATATACGAGTTAAAGTTCATTCAAAGCTTAACTTAAAAAAAACCTGTAACGTGAAATCGAGGATCAAAGATGGTCTTAGTTGGTTGGTTGGTACCTAAACCAGTTTCATTACTCGAAGTATTTCTAAAAATTAGAATTCTCCAATGCACTTTATAAGAGGTACGCTGTATTCGGAAATTGTTGTCCACATGTCATGAAATAAATTCTTAAATAACTTTTGGTTCGTATCCAAGAGTTGGTCATTATCATGATGACTTCACCAAATGCACGAGCGTTCACGAAGCCAGCATACCTGCCTGTGATACTGTTCGACTGTCAAACACAATATTTACCCTTCAGGACATTATCTAGGAGTTCGCACTAAGTAAAAACATTATAATTCATTCACTTCCAATACCAAACAGTCCCATGTCCACCCCCATAAGCCACACATCTCACCATGTCAATCATGACTCTGACCTTTGGCATTACAAGCGAAAATCCACTCCAGTGTTCAGGATTATTCAACTGCATCCTAACATTTGGCAAATATATTCAATTCAGCCATAAATTATTCAACTCAAGTATAGAAAAGCAATTTGATTCCAATCTGAAAAATTCCTCACCACACTATCCAGAGAGTTTGCCTGATTCCCACAATTGGCTGTTGGGCAACTACGAGTGTGCGGTCGAACCATTGTGTAGTAAACCCAATTGACTATCACCTGTGTGCTTGTGTTAAGACGATAAGACGATTGGTAAGGCGATAATTTATTCATCGTTGGTTTCAGGACACGCTGTGAATGTATGAGAGAAAGGATTTGCAATTGAATCTGGGCACAATCCGATGGGATTGCCATGTTGCTTTCGATGTGGTTTTTTCCCACAGAAATCGAACACTGAATCCACTGACTGATTTCTTTATTCCAGTCAGCATAAAAATCAAAGAGATGCAGATATCTGTAATAGGATTTGGATTTTATTTTTTGTTTCCACTTGTTTCTGCTGGCATTTATCGTATCGAGCAAGAAGGGAACAGTATTGCAAAGGATTCAAGTGGAAGCATTAGCTTGGGTAATCAATATACATAACTAGATGTATGATGTAAGTATTTGTAGACTATTAACGTAAATTATTGGTAAAAGGAAATGTGTGTCAATAATGTTAATGAAAGTCCTTAGTTGGTAATGAAAGGATTTAAGTCTTAGTATTAGTCTATATTGGCATTTCATCGTCTAGGTACTAGATCCTTGTTTAGAAATGGACAATGCCTGAGTAGATGGTATATCAATTGCACTCGTCCTCATATTCCCTTAGTCCACTGAAGTGGATAGAACTCGGACTAACTGGCCTGAGCTAAGATAAGGTGAGATTAGTTCCCATTAAAGTTTCCTCTTTAAATCTGTAGTCGATGTATCCTTGGTTCAGTTTGGTTTTACTCCTTTTCTGGTTGTAATTCTTAGTAGTCTCTAAGCCTGTCGTAGTTGGGGGAATGTCATCATGATATTCTAATATTTTTGATTTTTTTTTATTATCTAGCTTTTCAGTATGTTGTATATATTGAAGTAGGAAACGACATGCAAAGCGGCACGATATTTTATTAGGATACCATTGCGACTGAAATATCCTTGAAATGGGAGACACAGCATGAAGTTTTAGGGCTTCCACTTCAGGTTATGGAAAATTTGCCATACCGAATAGAACTGAATGGACCCAACGTGAGATCCTGCACCAGGAATTGCTGTAAATTTTTTTTCAGACCGCTTTTCTCAGCTTAGACATCCACCAGAAGTCATAATCAATGCTATTCGTCAAGCGGCTCTTTGGCTGGCGGTAAATGCAGTATCAGCATCGGATATTGTCATCTGCATACATCGACAATCAAGCAGCCATTAAATCTCTCGCATCCAGCATTACGAGATCTAAGGCAGTGAAAGGCTGCCTTGTATTTCTTAACGCAATAGCTGGAGACTCGTAAACCTGACACATTGGCTAGAAGAGAATCCTCTATTGTATGGTAAATACCTTATTAACGCCAATGCGTCAAGACTGGCCCATCATAAATGTCATCAGCTTGACCAATACAACACAAAAACTAGACTCCTAAAACACAACAAAGGAAACTCCCCAAAATAGTTTACACAATACCGGCCACTATCCTATAGGAAGACATGCTGGGCCTTCCCTACAACTACTTCTGCAGAAGCTGTTGGGACCAAGAGGAAGAAGAGACCATCAGTCAGCTTTAGTACACATGCCCAGCATTTGCCAATATGAGGAAGGCTACACTAGGTGATTACCTTTAAACGATCTCGACGATCTGAGCACCGCCTGCGCGACCAGGATTAGCTCCTTCATACAAATGAGCGGATAGTTCCAAGAGTAAGAGGGTGATTCACTCACTTTTCGTACCTTAACACGTTTCCAACTTGTGTTACTAAATGTCGTGATTTAGATCGACGTTTTCCTATTAGAAGGTATATCGTCCGCTGAACTTATCGAGGTCCTTTGCAGTGTGTTCAACCTCACTTAACTGAACCGCTGCAATTATCCTTCTCGTTGGAATGTTCGAGTGTCTTTTACTTTATTATTATGGACATCCCTCTTCAGTGCAACCTTAAACTTTTTATCTATGATACGCATCGGAGTCAGTTCTTGTGGCTTAGCCTCGGGCCTTCTCAAGTCAGTTTTTCTGATTGTTTTCTCGGTCCATGGTAGTTTCTTATCGGCGAGTACGGGGTATTTTTTGTATTTTTCTACTGCTACCGTAAAAGAGCATTTCCTTCAGCTTACTTAAAAGCTGCAGCCTACATCTGCTTCGAATGTGAGTATGGCGCAAAGGATTTGAGTTAAATACTGCCTTATGAAGCCTGGTCACCAAGTCCTTTGAGTTAATATTGCATATTACCATGCTCTGATACTATTCATACGTAGATATGTATATCCAAAGTGTCCTACTTCATTAATTGTATGGCAATATCCACTTCTAAGCCATTATTTCCTTTGAAAATTATTACAAACAGTCACATTACTTAATCGTTATAGTCCTTGCAACAACTTACACCATAATAAACCAATAACAACAGATCCCATAAAGATTATGCAACAAATTGTGGTTGCGTGCTACCGCAATCATTCCATCACCTATCGCACAGTCCACCCCCTTATCAGAACTATTAATTTTAAAAATCCACACGTATCCTTTCCCCCCACAGATATGCACATATATCACCTCCAGCTAATCACGAAACAAATTAAATCCTCCCCCCTAGCCACCTCTAAGGCGAACTGCTACTGACCCTTGATTACAATTGCAATCGTACATGCACGGGTAACGAAGTTTTATTTACATTACAATACTTCCCGATTGCGTGAGCACTGCTAAATGACACACATACACCCACCGCTATTGCATCCTTTTGTTTACCAAACACAAATACCACATACTTTCGCTAAGAACTCCCTCCCGCACAAAGGACACGTGTTGTTCCACAAATAAAAACACGTTCCATAACCACCAGCAGCATGAGGATGGGAAATTTTCAAACTGTTATACACGGCGTATACGCAACATTTTTTCTTTTGGTTTTTTCTTTCGTCGTGGACCCGCATATCTTCAGTTCACCGAAGATTCAGTAAACCTAGGATTTCGTAACGAAAGGACTCCGACAGGAGTCCCTCTTGTAGCGGTAGCTTTAGTTCGAAAGGATATTTCAATGCGTTCGAATGTGTCTCTGGTGCGGTGTATTGAGATTTATTTGAAAAGATCGTTCCGTGGTGGAAGTTTTTGTTTCTTTGCTTACCTTGCTTAGTATGAGAATACGGTTCCATTCATAAGTGAATGAATAAAGGAAAGTGTTTCAACTTGTACGGCATCCTTGTGCTAACTGCATGCATATATTTGCAGCTGAAGTGCTTTCATAGAGTACAGCATCCTCGACGGTAGTTTGCGCTGTGTGTGAGAAGAAAAGTTTGCATTTGCTAAAAAGTTGTGTAATTAAGTAGTCTGAAGGCTGCAATATTTGCGAAGTAATTGTTAAAAATATGCTGACAAGTTTAATATCCTTGCGCCAGTGTAACCAGTCTATATGCAGTTTGCCCACAGGGATTGAGTTTTAAGCGGATTAAATATAATTTACACTTGTAAGTGGCTTAATAGGATAAGAGTACAATGTGGTTGTTTTAAGGTGAATGCGATACATTTTTTTTTATAAAAACTGTTTGATAAATTACCGTAAGGAGGAAGTGGATTTATCTTTCTTGACTTTTTTCGACTATTCGGATACATTAAGGGTTTCAATGGGTGTTGAGTATATTTTTATTCCTTTTTTTTCAAGATGAATAAATGTCTTGAAAAATTAGTACACGATGTTTTTTTTGAACCAAAGTTTGGATTGATTTATGTGCCGATGATTTTTTTTGGTTTTGGGTTTGAGAAGGCTTTGTACTTTGTTTCTGAATCAATCAAGCAAAGGAATTATGCATGGACTATGCAGTCTTATGTGCGCAGATGGGCGTGGCATAACTGAAATTTGTATTGTGAAACGAATTTTTTGAAATAACGATCGAATAGTGTTCTTTATACTTTATCGGCTAACTAGAAATACGAATGATATAAGCTTTTTAACGCTTAAAATAAAACTCCCCCTATTCATGCAAAAGTGCCTTAAAAAACGCTCATCTAGCTTTTTGACTTCAGATCTTGTTCGACAGTCAAATGCATAAATTTTACCAGAACTTAGGGTATTGTTTCCCTCAATCGAGGTTGTAATTCTGATACCATTATTTGGGTTTTTAAAACCTGTAATACGAGCTATGTATATTATTTAAAACAAAAATTAGACGCTCTTACTGGAAACCTCTTTGGAGTGTTTTTTTTATCTGAGTTTTTCTGTCCTCAAATCATTCTTCTTGCGACATTTAAAGGGTGTTTTTCGAATATTCATTCTAAATCAGGGAAATTTTAAAATCATGAGAATTTCGTATAACAAGGTTTATACATACATAGGTGGTTATTTTAGGGATGGTGTGAATAAAATTTTAACAAACTTTGTCACATATCTTTTCAAAATGAAAGTGAGAAGCTTGTACATAAGTAAAGTGAAATTTTATGCCATCTTTGTAGACCTCAAAAGTAAAACTCTCGTATGTTTGTCAGAAGTTGTTGAGACTTGAGGCTATAAGCTATATTTTTAGTGCTTTTTTAGTTTCAAACTTTTCAATCCCTCTTAGAAGTTGAGAAGTTGAATGCTCGTTTTTTGATACCTAAAACTAAAACATTTGTTTGATTTGGTGAAAGTTGTCTGTTTGTAAGAGCTTAAGCGTTTTTACTTCAATGCCAGTGTAATACAATTTTGTTATTTATTCTAAAAAGAACTGGGGAACTGGTTCAGTTTTAATATATAAATTACCTCTATTTGGTACAATTTTGTTTAACAATTATGTCATTATACACTGACTGACATTCCTATAAAACTGTGATCGATTGGTGGTCGCATAAAAGAATTTGGTTTGCCTCAATTCACTTTACTGAACGTTAGGACAAAACCAATTACTCACATCCGTGAGGATAATGGAACCAATTTCAACCTGTGTAACGCAAGAGCTTTACTATTTGTATCCATAGTTATGCCATGCTTAAAACACCTAAATAACATGGCACACGATCTGGACAAGTCGATAGTCTTGTACTGAAATTAACTGCTGAAAAGTAGTGGGTTATAAGGAATGATAGTGTCTTAAGGTTAACTGCCGTCATCAAACCGTAAAAAAATCAAAAAATATTCCCAAACTAGCACGCTAGAACTTAGAGAGTTGTATCCGAAATGATGTATGAAATACTTAGGAAACCAGTTTTTTAATGATAGTAAGTTCTACATGAATGTATTTGGTTCTGGGAACACTTTGTTCCATCCCAACTCTGACCTAACTTAATCTAGCTATGTATATATTTGTGGTAAGGACATTAGATTAGATTATAAATATGAGGTGGAAGCATATCACTCCGGCTACAGACGGACACTTTGTGGTTTCCTCCAAAATTTTTTTCCATTCTAATTTTCTTAATTTAAGTGCTGCTTTTTCAATCTACATTCACATTACTGAAGGCTTCTTCAATTTGGGAAAAGGTTATCCAAAATCTTGAAAAAAAATCGTTCCAGAATTTTCCGCTGATTATTTTATAGTCTTTGGAGTTTGCGTCACCTGGTTTCCAGGATTATGGAGAATGAATCACGTACCAAAATACTTACTACTCAAAGTATTTTCGTGGCTGTTTAGACTGCAGTTTAACCCTAGACTTTTACATGTAACTGTTTTTTTTAAAAGCCCTTAACTTAGAAACTACATATTTCGAATAAATTAATAAATATGCCGGGGGTATGGTATGAGAAATGTAACTCTGGTCGTCCCTTTGTGGACAAACATTCCCACACATTGCAATCGTTGAGGTATAAAGATCGGTATTCTTGTGAAGTTGTAGTGCCCTTTGGTACTGATACTATCAAATACTTTTGAAAATCAAATGCCATGAGATTCTAGACAGAGCTCTAACCAAAAATTCATTCCGTATGCAATAACCATGCGCTACTTTGTTCTGCTTTGCCAGGTTGCAATTCTATCTACACTTTCACATGAATTCCATCACCTGTTTCCAAGAAAGGATGCCAACTATGATAGCAATACTTCCAGTTAATGTCATAAGCTATATGTACAACGTCCTTCTTGGGAAAATGATAAAAAATTCCGAAACAAGTGTCCCATCTTAATTAAATTTGTAGGAATGGTTGTGGATGAGGAGGAAAAGGACAAAACTTTTCATCCCAAAAGTTATCTCCATATGTGTGAAACTGAATTTAAATCTCAGATAAAGCGGATGCTTCTAGTTTAAATGAAAAAGTTTTCGTTCAGTATTTTTTGCGACCAGTGAATGTTTTTCCAAGGAATAAGGCCATTAGTCGCATTTTTTTGGTCATCACGAGCAGATACATTTATTTTAATTTGCTTGGATATTCATAAACAACTGCTTCGCATTTTATTTTCCAACAATAATTGTCTTATACACTTTCACAAACACTCCTAAAAAATTCCGGGTGTGTTTTTTTTTGGCACAATCAATGTGCTACACATGAATAGAAATCTATTTTTAGTTTGATCCCAAGAAGGTTTCTGAAATGCTAATAAAACCCATATCCTTAGAATAAAGGATATTTCCCAAATTCGACTTCATGTAGTTGAGCTAGAGATACCCATAGGACTCCAATATATTTCTTTGTTTTATTGTTCCATGTTAATGGAATATTTTTAGATTTTTTGACCTAAATTTGAATTGACAGAACCACAATCCATTTGTCTGAGAATGTGAACTGTTTTTAGTTATTCAATTTCTTCCCAAAGGATGACATAATTTTCATTTTGCTCATAAAAATCTACGTTATTGGGTTTGGTATGATTTTTATGAGAATCAAGGAGTGGGGTAACTTTTAATTTACACAGGGACTAGCAGTTTCGTTATTTAACGATGTGGGATATCTATTTTAAGCACCATGTCGTTTAATTGCACTGACATGTGAGTGGGGGAGTAGTTAATTTGAGGTAAAACAAAGAAGAAAGGAATTAAGAGGGATTGTGGACTGTTGGGGGAGTTTCAAAAGGCTATCCTCCTACTCAAATGCTTTAGAAGAAAACGTGAAATATTTATACCGTGTTTTCTCCGCCCACCGTGTATGATCTGAAAGGTTATATTAGTTTCTTGGAGATTTCAATTACAGGCACATTAATTGGTACCCTTATGACGACACAATTCATATGGCTTCCTCCTACACCATACCTGAAACCTGACCCGTCTCTAATAATGAAGTATCTCTTTATTATTTCTTCTCCCTTCCTACATACATTCCAAGGGAATGCACTTGTTGTAGTGCACAAGCACTCAGATATTAAAGAAGTTTACCCTGATGGTGTGTCTGATTAAAACGTTTGAGCGTTTTTGAACCAACAGGGGCCAGATCTGTCTCTGCCATTTCCGGGTCACAACTTTGATGGCATTGAGAGAGATGCGTGGTGAGATTTGCTTCACTTCGTAAAATCATTCTCTGCCAAAACTGTCAGCCATCCAATTTCTAGAATGCTCTTTGGTACGACATCTAATTGTGATGAGTTTTGAATTATCTACCAAATAGTAGACTAGACATCCTCTACCACTATTGCCTCCACGATATGGTTATGTTTGGGTCTATTGAAACTTATTTTGGATTTAATAGTAAAGAACCATTTTTGTTGTCCAAAATCGTCAAGCTTGAAGAGGATATGGGTTCGAATAGGAGTTGGTAGATAGACTGACTGGGGACACAAGGGTGACAATCGGAGCGGATATAAGAGTGATTTTTGCTGCGGCGTAAATCAGTGTACTCTTGATGATGGATAGATAAAGCCAATACATACTTTCACAGTTATTTTCCTGGGCATGCCAATGTCTACTGCTCCTATGTTCGCTTTCACATGCCACAATATACCATAAGTCCAGCCAAACCCACAAGCCATCACTGCATTCGCAGAAATAAAAAAAAAAATTTGATTGATCTGGACAGACTCCTGAATTGCTAAAGTTATCACCGCGGACATATTCATCTGCATCCTCTGCATTCATGCAGAGGTTATTGTCGAGGATATCCTGTATATGCACCTACCTATCGCACTATGTCCAGTGATGACGGCACTGCGGGTATTGGGTTTTTGCAAGCACATCACGTCAATGAATTTTCCAAAATGCAAACAGAACAACATGAAGGAAAAGAAGAATCACCACAGCATCCATGAAGCGTAAAGTGAGATTCAAAAACTTCGTACTATTAAAATGGACCACCTAAACCACTGCCATAAAATTCTGAAACCCACATTCCAGTATTTCGTTTCCATCATTAAACATCGGGTGACCTCGCAACGTGATTCGAAAGCACGTCAGCAGTGACTCGAAGCAATGATGGTTAAAAAAAATCCTTACAATAAAATATTCAAACCAATTTAATTTGTAATGATAAATTAATTTTTGTTGCCTCATACAATATACAAATTGTATAGACTTTCGAGGCAGATAAAATTGATAAAACTTAAGCTCGATATTTATAGGGATATTGATTCAAATGAATGGAGTTTAATGTTCAAAAATAAATATGCATCTAGTTAGTTAATTGAATTTACTGTTTCCATTTAATAATTAATATTTCCTCTACAGGGATGCAGGGATCATCTGGTGGCTAATTTAGGAATTTCTAATTGAATTGGTTTATTTTTAATTCATTTACAAATGCTGTTGTAGTCACTTTCGATTAAATTTAAGTCACTTATGCCTTACACGCGAAATATTTTTATGTATCTGTAAAATGTATTAATAAATTCAGAGAACTACAAGTTTTTAATTTTCTCGGAACAAGATATTCAATTTTTTTTCAAAATTTTACTGAAGATAAAAAAGTTTTCTTTTTATACGTACAGTGAATGATGAGGGTGTTTAATGAATTTGTACTCCATAGACAGGTCCATGTTGGTCAACGTGTTCCATGGACAAGGATGTATTCCCAGGAAATATGAAAATATCTTATTTTGTTTCAAGGGCAAGTATTTGTCACATGAGGATGAACGATAAAAGAAATTCAAATGTACGTTACTACATGTTGGAGCAAAGTAATATATTTACATTTCCCAGGAGTTTTAGTTTATGCATTAGAAATAAATATTTTACACTATAGAGAGCGTCTTGTGATTGAGGAAATATCCTCGTCGATTTGGTATTTGAGCAAGAAAACTACGGTACGGGAAGTTTCCCGCCATAGGAATTTTGTGGGATATAAAGACCTAATTTTAGAAGGAAATTATTATCCCATTCACGGCGTTGTCTATAGTTTGTTTCAATTCTTGCATCGGCATAATCTTATATGTATACAGGACTAGACTTAATCGTCAGTTAAGCAATTTTTTGGTGATAAAATGTTCTATTTTTCGTGACCACAATGAGGTAGTAGCTATGGTCGTTTCTGCCTACGATTCACGGAAACACAATACATAACTTGAATTCTGTCAACAGAAGCCAAATTCAGAAAATCAGCATCTGCTTCGGTGGCGTATACTTAACTTTTGGTGCAAACATTTTCTATTTTTCGTGACCACAACGAGGTAGCAACTGTGCTCCTTTGTGCCTAGGATTCCCGGAAACAGAATACTTGATTTGGATTCTGCCACCAGAAGCCAGATTCAGGAAATCAGCATCTGGTTCGGTGGCGTATACTTAACCCATTTTTCAGACATTTTTTGTTTGTTGCTTCATAACTATGTCGTTGAAGTGAAGTACCATGTTGGAAATAAAAAGAACATCTTCTACGGATTAAATCTACAGGAAAGTGCACAAAGCGTAGTTGACATCAGTGCAATGAAAGGACACACCTCACGACAAAATTCACGTTGCGTATTTAGAAATGAGTCGGAATTTTGTTAACATTTTTGAATAACTTTCACACGTTTGGCAAGCGTTTGGCAAGCAATACACGATAGAGTGGAAAATCTTACCTTATATTTTCACAGCTGAATGTCATTGGTAGTTCTGACAGCTGCTGAAACATAGCAATTGCAAAAAGTATCATTGCTATCTGGTGAATCTTTATTTAAAAACAATTTTTGTTCACATGCATACCACCGCATTCAGGAGGTCGGTAGTCATACTATTTTCAGGATAATGTTTTAGAAAATAAGGTCCAATGGGATCATCTTCATGGACATTAGAATCCGTTGACATTCAAGAACATTTGTGGGTTACCTTCACTCCAAAATGTTAAATAGTGCACGTAAAAAGCCGTATTTCCTGCACAGAGTAATGAGTCAATACATTATGCTCCTCAGAGAAAGTAGCCTCCACAGTAGCTAAAAGCACAATTCTTAACCTTGTTGATGAATGGATCTCGAATAGAGAGAATTTATTGCACATTTGCTTCTGTAAAGGATAACAGTAGAGGGATGCTCCAAACTATGTACATATGTGGCGTATACAAATGGGATAAATCCCAACTAGCTTGGAGAGTGCAATTAGTGGCAGTTAGCTATGTAGGTTCTTGCGTTTTTTTTAACAAAGCAAAAAGGACTTCAAGGATATATAATGTTGTCTGTATTTTTGGGATTTGTTATCCCATTTTCTGGTTTCAAAAATGTTGACTATCCCAATGTTGTTTCCATGCTATCTTAGTTTGAAAAGCAGTCAGCCTACTACGTCCACAACATTAGTAGTGAAGAGGCTAACCATTTGCTGATGAGCAGGTTCTTTTGGTGGTAGATCTGATCTTGTATTGCTAATGTTTTTCCTTAATATGACGGTTTTTCCAGTAGAGTTTCTTACCTACCATACTGACTGTTAATTTTTCTGGGAGTAAATGGGATGACGGCGAATGACAAGTGATTCCAACAAGACGGAGCAAGAAGCCTCACAGCTGGACAAACAATCAAGTTATTGAAGTCAAATTTTGTTGTCCGTGTTTGGACGCCTTTAGACAGTTTTCTTGGGATATGAGTTGCCACAATATTTTATTCATAAAAAAAACCTTAACGAAAAAAATCCAAGGGTCTTAGCAAATTTTCAAATTTTCTGAAATTTTCAAGTTGAAATCCTTCGTAGTTCAGTGCATCCGTCTGTGAGAGATTGGCAAATCCAACTTTTGTTTATTTGGAACTTCATAGACATTTTCATGATGTTGTATTGCATAAAACTCATTCCATTGGTCTTTCATTTAAAACAAAACATATAGCCCCATTTATAAGAAGACCTTTGGTATGGGTCCTGTCAAAGATATGCACACTTTTTCGCGTTCATTGCTATTCGGTAATTATGAAACCATCACTTACAGCTACTTACTTTTACTAACCTAATAATGACCTTAATTTAAGTGTAATAAATTATTGAAGCTGTCTCCGTCGACCTAGTTCACTTGTGAATCCAGGACATGTCGTCGTTGTTCATAATCGATTTGCTTTACTTTTTTTCTGCCGTTTTAGTTGATTGGTTTACGATATGATTTATGGGACTTGTCCTCCATCCTTGTTCCACCAGAGTTCTAGATTTTTGCCGCCAGAATATTTTATTTTTTTATTTTTGGAGATTCATGACGATGTACTTAATGACAGAACGTAAAGAATTTCATTAGTTTTTCATGATCCGACACCTGGCAAAGTGTGCAAGATATCCTACATATGGTCTCATATGCTAGACTATCAGCAAGTGTTGTTTGCATCTTCTAGAGCGTCCTGTTAAGGTGACTCTTCCCTTCCTCTGTTATATCACTATGTCTAGATATCAAACATTATCTGATATGGAACATAATGAGTGCATCCTGGCTTAGGTCTAATCATAGCCAGAAGCCTTAGCTGTGTCCTGCATACTCTACTATCGAAGTGATTGCCTCACATTGCTATTTGTAAAAAACTCGTCCGTTTTACTGCTTTACACTGCTTCAAGCAAAAAACTCTTGAATTTCAATTGAAAACTTGATGATATGGGAGAACATAGTAGCACTGACCTTTCTATGTCAACTCAAACCTATTTGATGGAAGACATACCGCTTAGCTTAATTTCTTAAAAAACTCCTCATAACTCTCACACCACTTCTAACTCTATGATTGTAAAATCTCCGTTTTTTTGAACCAACCTCGTAAGTGGATCCTATTCCACTCATCCACTCCCAAGAGCCAAATTTAATCCCAATACACGTGTCGCATCCTTTCCATATCCTTATGGCAAACAAAATAAATAATCTGATTTTGTGATTAAAACTTAAATCAAAAATTGACACTTCTAACCTTTTCGACCCTAATCTGAATTTGGCAGAACTAAAATATGCGTATCGTCCTGTCTTGCCGAGCTGTTACATTAATTCATTCAATCACGAGTAAATCCTTTTTATTAAAATATCTATCAACCAGGCTTGAATTCATTAACAGTTCTGTACCTAACCTTGAAGAAGAAAAAATCCTTTTTTTGACCTAACATGCCTAAACATATGTACACATGAATAAATAAGTCCCTCGCATCCTCAAAATGAAGGGAAAAAAAAAAGTTATTACAAATTTTGTTGCTTGGACTTATGAAAGGATCTAGAAACACTTTGACGAGATAAAGGATTAACTTGAATTCCTATGGCTAAGGACGGTGTAGTGTAAAGTACCATGAATGTCCAGAAGTTAATTCCTTTTGCATTCTGCTTAAAATTTTCTAATTTATGACTTCATACCTCCCACAAGGATTAAAGTACTAAAAGCCACTCTGTATAAATCATATGTATACCTCCCACGAGATGCGAAAACGATTAAATTGAAAAAAGTCGTGAGCCAATAAACCATTAATTTTATTTAATTATTGACTCAGCTTTACGAGTTTAAAACGAAAGAGCAGGAGCCAGTTTTTTACTTCCGTATCCACGCATTAATTTCAATTAATTTATGGTAATTTTTCGTCCATATTTTCGTACACAAGTACATAATGGCTGCATGTATGTATGTTTACGAGTAATTGATTTAATTACTTCCGGATGTATTAAAAAATGCGTCTTTAACGAACGACCAAAGTGGCTCATTCAAAAACGCCATAAGCTAATTTTCTCGCAACAATCTGGTCGAAATTAACCTTTTAAAAGTTACTTTCGAGTGTTTTCCGCAATGTCCCAGGCTATAAAGTAATTTCTATGCAGTTTTTATGGATTCAGTACGTGTACGTAACTTTTACTCTCTTTGGAAAACGCGATAAAAAAAAAGTCGGAAACAATTAAATCTGACATTCCTGGAGGCCAATTAATGTCGCTAAACTTCGAAATGGCGTGACCGGCAAAATGTTGACATAGAAATTGCTTTCGGTCGCACGAATCGCATTGGATCACGATATTGAGCTTATTTTAGAAAAACAAAATGAAAACGAGAAGAAACTTTTCCTATTATTGACCGGTAGTTGCCGTCGGTGATGGTTTCACTTTCAGTAAAATAATAAATCATAAGGAACGATGAACTTATGAGTGGGTTTTGCCATGGAACTTGGAAATAGTTTTTGTTTATTTGTTGTATAATGCAGTCTTATTAGTTTTGGAACATAATGGTGATGTAGTTATACAGTTCCATTTGTGTTTTGGAAAGTCCAGGGTATAAGGACAGAAGGTACAGAATGTCATCTTTGGGGCTAGGAGCTCTTTCTCTTGAATAGCTTTGTGAATAAGAAAAGTTATCAAATTTACGGTAGAGAGTTGTGACCATTGCTCTTGCTAAGTAGGTACACAAGAACAGATCTTAAGTTCCATGAATCTTTGGATTCTATTCAACATTCTAATAACTGCTGAACTATGTCTATATCAGCAATTTGAATACTGTGGATGAAGCCGTTTCAGACGACTTTCTTGGGACAAGCGGCGACCATACCTGGCCTGTGAATCTCTCGCCCATATTACGAAATTTTACTCAAAAATCTTGGGCTTCTATGTACCCCTACAATGTCAAATGTACTCAAGAACTCAAGCGTCTTAATGATTTGAAACGTCAGAACTTTTCCGATTATGAACTGTAAAAGTTTAAAGACAATTATTAGTTTGATCTTCAGAGATGAAGCTCATTTTTGGCTTTTTGGAAAAATATGCGTAGCAACAAACCTACATGTAGTTCAAGAGACTCCATCCATCCATCCATTCATCTATACATCCATTGTGGAGTGAATTTTATGTCGGAGGACCATTTTTTTCCATCAATGAAAATGGCCGTCATGTTACGGTCAATGGAGTTTGCTAAAATGCTATGCCGGAAGACTATTTTTGACCAAAAATTAATGGAGTTGACATCAGCGATATGTAGTTCAGCTGATCAAACAATTGTTCTATTCAAGGGGAAGTTCGGTAATCTTGTTATCTCGAGAAATGATCGTCAAATGACTGCCTCGCTCCTGCGGTTCAACTCCGTTGGATTTCTTATTATTTTTAGATTAGGTCGTTGGTTTACGTTATGCCAACAAGCCAACAATGTAAGGGGAACCAAGAACCAATGTTGAACAAAAATTGCCAGCGCTCCGGCCGATGGGGAAGAAGGTGTAAAATTGGATTGAAAGATTCGATTGCTGTTAACATTCGATATGTGTTCTATACATGAAATAAAATTCAGCTTGATATCTCAATTATTCTATATTTTCTTTTGATCTCAAAATTGTTATGTCCTTATTGAAAAAGCCTGTCGTATTCTATTGCCAGACAACATCAGTATTTTGTTTTGATGACCCTACTTCTCGCGAGTGTCTGGCAGACAGCCGCAATGTTAGTGTAGTCTATCTAGCTTTCAAATGGTAGAAATTTATTTACAAAACAAGTCTTGAAATACGTCAGTGAAACGTATTGTTTCGCTGTCGCACGCTCGAACACGTATTTAACCCATCAACCATGTAGAAAATGGTGCGTTTTCGAGGTTTGCGTCACTGAGGCACCAACGAAATCTAAGCGAAGAAGTTTGCAAAAGATATGGGTCTTAAGGCTTACAGAACTAGATAAGTGCAATGTTTGTTCCCAATGTTGCGTAAGTTCAAACTTCTCCTCATTCTAGCCATAGTCCTATCTGGAGTTGGCTCTCCTTGAACGATGTAGCCGAGCTAATTTATTCTTAGTTCCCTGATCATCACGATCTATGTTCCGTATGTCCTCTTAGATCTGTCAATTGTTTGAGTCTAATATGAATGTTCTTGACGTCATCAAGGATCGTTACTCTACTGGTCTGCCTGAGGATATGCATTTCAGCAACATGTAGTTGTTTGTTGCTACCCAGTATTCAAAGGCTTCCACAATGGAAGTCCTAATGACTGCTGTACACATATATTTTGCTATTAACTTGTTATCGCGACTGATTTGGCCCAACTGGAGCAATAAATCTATGCCAGGAAAGAAATTACATAAAAAATATTTTCAAGCACTCGTAATCCTTGAAATAGCCTTAAATCCTTGAAAAGCAAAATCACCCCAGATGATGACGTCCTTTCATTTGTCCTTTCTACTCTCTTGACTCAATGTCAATACAAGATAAAAATTAACATTACGAACCTATCAATCAAAATCCACATTAAACTGATACGGATTAAAGCACGACAAGGATGAAGGAGATTATCCTGTACTTAAAACAAAGTACCCATTTCGAATCCACTTTGACAGTTAAAGGGATTTAAAGGGGGATTTCATTCAGCGAAATGATATAAATAAATTAAAGTTGGTTTAGCCAACAATTTAAGCCCCAATTTCATGTTAGTTTCTACTGGGAGGACATTGTCACCTTTGCAAAGGCCTGTTAAAAAATTTTTTTTAATGAAGTAAGCTATGAACAAAATATATCCTTTGTACAATCCTTTCGAATGTACCACAGATGATGTTGGCTTGTGGCTTTCTTAGCTCCAAAAATAATTGTTTTCACAAAAGATCTGATTTTCATGACTTAGGCACCAGTGAGACGTCCTTTAATAAACCGTGATAGACTGCGTGACGACTTCCTGTGAAATAAACAAGAGTGTGGGCCCCCACCGGAAGTTCAATGAGTAATTGCAAGTTAATGTTGTTTCTAGTCCTCGAGGACAATGGCATTTTTCATTAGGAATGTATTTGTTTAGACAACAATAAGTCCATAAATCTCTGTCAAGAATTTTCTTTGATTCGAATTAATGACAAATATCAAAGACATGCTTTTTTTTGGAATACCTTGATGTCGTGATTCCCTATCGATGGAGTTATTTCCTTTGGAATCGAAAGGACTAAAATGTCTATCAGTCTATTGATATGAAAAATTCAATATTTCTTGTCGTGAGTAAGTCGTGTTGAAAGGATTATAGCATTCTTGCTTTATGAGATACAAACTTCAAGGTCTTAATAGCAAGTAAGGATAAGGATTGCCATGACAAGGCATAACACTTCCGGGGTCAGCTCGTTGTTCAAAGGATTTAGGTGGGCAATTAGTTTGTGCTCACATTCTAACAAAATGCCAATATTGGTTGAGCTATTGTTACTTACACAGTATCTGTTTGAAATTATGATTGTAAACATCCTGATGAGCACTGCTTTCATTTACCAATTAAGGTGGCCAAAAGGTTGTCCGAAGGATAATGCATGTGTAAACAATCTACGATAGGAACGACTCAGTTAATTTCAATGGTGTAAATGAAAGGTACGCAGGACTAAATATAATTTATGGTAGGTAGAGATCTGAATCATCATGACATCGTCATAAGGGGAGAAGGACGAACTTGGGCTCTGCGTAATCGAATTTGCGAGGGAAATGTATGGGAATATTCGTGTAATGCTAAACTTTGAAGAGTGGGTATAAAGGTTACAGGAAACTGGACCTTAGACCTTTGAAATACAAATATTCATACTGAAGTACTTAACTTTAAATTAAAAAAAAGATATAAAATTATAAAATTATAAGATCACAATATGTTTGAAAGATGGTGGGCTGGGGTCACTATTTTTTATCAAGTATTCTGTTTACGTATAGCGGTCTTTGGATGCTCCTTTCCTACTTTCTGATATGATTCCTTTCCTAATCAACTTACAGCAGATAAGCTAGTTTGTGCTTTGAATGCACAGAAACAGAACAGTTGGCTCGATTTGTACGATTGGAGAATATAGCGAGATGGTGGGTATGAAGTTTGGGGGCTATACATGGCCCTTTTTTTCATACATTTTTTGGTTGAAAAATTTTCTGTTTCCAAACTCCATTTCGAGCCAGCAGCTCTGCTAGTTTGTGCCTTAAATACACAGAAATAGAATAGCTGGCTCGATATGTACGATTGGAGAATATTGCGAGATGGTGGGTATCCAGTTCTGTAGCCTATACATGGCCCTTTTTTTCACAAATTTTTTGGTTGAAAAATTTTCTGTTTCCAAACTCCATTTCGAGCCAGATGCTCAGCTAGTTTGTGTCATAAATGCACAGAAATAGAACAGCTGGCTCGATATGTACGATTGGAGAATATTGCGAGATGGTGGGTATCCAGTTCTGTAGCCTATACATGGCCCTTTTTTTCACAAATTTTTTGGTTGAAAAATTTTCTGTTTCCAAACTCCATTTCGAGGCAGCAGCTCAGCTACTTTGTGCTTTGAATGCACAGAAACAGAACAGCTGGCTCAATATGTACGATTGGAGAATATAGCGAGATGGTGGGTATCCAGTTCTGTGGGCTATACATTTTTTTTTTTTTTTTTTTTTTCGTGGGTTGGTGTGAATCTTCATGAAGACACTATGATACCCGTGTACTCATAGTAGTGTCAGATTTTTACTGACTAAACACACCCTTCCCTTTAGTTCTTGTCGTTTACTACAACTAGGTTTCCCCATCCAGTAGTTTTAGTTTCCTTTTATGTACGCGTGAGGAAGGTAGATTTTCGGTAAAATCACCTACTAGAACCATTAAGAGTGGTTGTTACTACTTGCGCTAAATCGAACGGTTTCGTTCTTTGGAGTCGACGCACGAGGTTTCTCATGTCCAAAATTTGGAGTATGGCATGGTTGCAATGACCATCAAGTCGAGTTCGTAACTTCCTAGCAAAGTTTATTATTTCTTCGTCCACGGTTGGGATCAATAGATCTCTCTGTATATCATTATTTCGGAGATACCACGGAGCATTCACAATAGTCCTAATGACTTTGTTTTGAAACGATTGTATGGATTCTCTGCTACTTGCTTTGGTGCAACCCCAGAGTTGTATGCCGTAAGTCCATATAGGTTTTAGCACTTGCTTATATATAAGCAGTTTGTTGTATGTGCTCAACTTGGAATGTCGTCCGAGTAGCCAGTACATTTCTCTGTATCGGTTCTCAAGTTCGTCACGTTTTTTTTTGACATGCGCCTTCCACTTGAGCTTAGCATCTAAGGTCATCCCGAGATATTTGGCTTCATTTGCGTACGGTATTTGTACCGAATTAATGAAGACGGATATATTGCTTATGTTTCTATATGTGAAATTAGTATGCGTGGATTTGGTCTCATTGAGAGCAATACGCCAAAGTTTTGTCCAATCGCAAATTTTATTTAAAGCGCATTGTAGTTTTTCAGTAGCGGACTCGACTGTGCTTTCCGTTGCCAGAATAGCCGTATCGTCCGCGAACGTAGCTACTATTGTACCCTCAGTTTGCGGAATGTCACGAGTATATAGCAAGAACAGAGTAGGACCAAGGACGCTCCCTTGCGGAACCCCGGCGGCAATATCCTTAAATCCTGAATAGTCCGTTCCGTGCTTAACTCTAAATATCCTATTTTTGAGGTAGGATTCTAAAATGCTGTATATGTTTTTCGGGAAGATCCTACTGAGTTTATATTTCAGGCCATCGTGCCAAACCTTATCAAAGGCCTGGGACACGTCAAGTAAAACGCTAGAACAAATCTGTTTTTCCTCTAGTGCTTTTTCGATTACGTTAGTTATTCTAAATACCTGGTCAATTGTGGAGTGATTCTTTCTGAAACCAAATTGATGATCAGGTATAAGGCGTCTTTCTTCTATAATTGGTTGGATTCGTTTTAATAAAAGTTTCTCGAATAGCTTCGATATTATAGGCAACAGTGATATCGGTCTATACGATTTTTTGTCGTTTGGCGGTTTACCCGGTTTCGGGATCATTATCACTTCTGCGACTTTCCACGAATCTGGAACGTACAACAACCTAAACGAAGCGTTTATTACATGTTGGAGCTTAATTAACGCCTTTTTTGGTAATTCCTTGATAATTTGTCCGGTAATTAAGTCATAGCCAGGTGCTTTATTATTTTTCAAATTTTTAATTGCCTGACAGAGTTCAGTTAACGACACACGTTTTATCCTAACATTATCAGATGTCGGAGGCATATCGCTTTGATCATCTATCAACATTTGCCCATCAAAAGGCTTAAACGTTTGTTCGAGATGTTCAGCAAATACGTCTGCTTTTTCTTTGTCACTCTTTGCCCATTCACCATTATTTTTTCGGATTGGTGCGGAATGCATTTGAGGCTTCTTTATGTTTTTCACAGCTTTCCAGAGTGAGTAATTTGAGGTTTTTTCGTTTGTTAAGCCTTCGAGGTAGACCGATGTCTCGTGATTTTTTACGTCATGAATTGTTTTTTTAAGTTTATCGCATAAGAAGTTAAGATATGCTTTATGTTGGGGGTAGCGAGATTGTTGCCATACCCTACGTGCTTTCCTCTTTTTGCGAATAAGTTCTTTTATTTCCGGCGGATGATTTGCTCGCTCTTCTTTGGCTACTTTCTTTCTTCGGGTGTTTTTCCATGCGGCGTTCTGAATAGTCGAAATAAAATTTTCGAGTTCTATCTCTAACTCAAGAGGTGTTTTCAGTGACACATTCAACGTAATGTTTGTTTCGCAATCATGCCTGAAACCATCCCAGTTAGTCCTATTATTTGTTAGCCTCGGTACTCCTTCTGCTTTCATTAGCTTATCACTTATTGTTAAGACTATCGGCGCGTGGTCAGAGGAGAGGTCAAAGCTTTCCTCTATTTTCGTGATATTGGTAGATACTCCTTTTGTAACGAAAAAGTCTACCAGGTCAGGTATTTTCGCTACGTCGGAGGGCCAATAAGTCGGTTTTCCTGTCGAATGGAAGTCTACTCCGAAGTTCATACCGACTTTGTACAACAGTCTACCTCTGGTTGAGATTTTTCTCGAACCCCAGAACGTATGTTTGGCATTAAAGTCGCCGCCAATAATAAAATTCGTTCCAAGTGATTCGAAGAGGTCTACAAGCTCGATACTTGTAAGCTTATAACGCGGAGGAAAATAAATAGATGATATATTAATATCTTTTGTCTTGCTCTTTACCCGAACTGAGGTTGCTTGTATTGCGTCAAGTTCTGTCATGGAATTTAAGGAATGCTTGATGCAGTCTTTTATAAATAAAGAAGAACCCCCTCTGGGTCTTCCCGAGGGATGGTATGCGTGGTATGCACAAAATCCTCTTATTTTTAATTCAGATTCCCTTGTTAAATGCGTTTCCGAGATCAAGCACACGTCAATGTTGATATTTCTTAAGAATATCTCTAGTTCTGCGATTTTTTCTTTGAGCCCATTTGCATTCCATGTTAAAATCTTAATTGATTTGTTCATATTCATTTATGTTTTGTACGAGGCTTTATCTCAAGCTTGCTTAGTTTGTCAAATATTATACTATTAATTTTAGTTTGTTCATCAAGTTTGGCAAGGATTATAGAGAATACTTGCGAAACTGGATCCGTCGAAGAAGCTCTTTCTTTGTTCGTCTGGTTCGCTTTTACGGCTTGGGCATACGAGTTGGTACCCGAAAGTTTCGGGGTTACCTTTATTTCGGATAATGATACCGTACTATTTCCCTCTTTGGGTATTTCTTTGCGGGTAGTTACTTTCTTCTTTCCGTTTTCTCGCTTCTCTTTAGTCGGCATACTGTTTTGATGTAAAGTATCGCGCCTTTTTTGCAGTTCCTTTGCAACTTCACAACCACGATAGTTTGCCGGATGCTTACCTTTGCAATTTGCGCAAGTAGCCGGGGCTTCTTTTTTTAGATCGCATTTTTCGGATAAGTGGCTTCCAGCACATTTTACACATTTCGGTTCCTTTTGACAGTACGATTGTGTATGATTAAAGCCTTGGCAACGTTTGCACTGCGGTATCGATCTCGAAGTTGTGCGCATAGGTTCAATTTTTACTACCATATTCAGAATATTCTTTACTTTGTAGATGTCGTCTATATTTTCGTTTCTCTCGAAAGTGAGCATAAATAACGGAAGTCCATGCTTGACTAAGATTTCATGGCCGTCTTCGGTTTGTTGTTTTCTCTTCTTCAAGATATTTACGGCGTCAATAATTTTCAAGCCTTTTGATTTAACGTCATCTATGACGTCGTCTTTCGTGCACGATGGGTGTAGACCCCTTGCTATAACGCGGAGTGGTCTTTCGAACTTATTTGCGTAGGTATACCACTGTATCTTTTCCGCATTTAGTTTTTTTAGATATAGCGCGGTGACTGTCGGAGTCATCTACTTTGACTTTCCATTCGTTATTCCGAATTGACGTGACTTTAAATTCTGAACTAACAGTTTCTTTAAGCAGACGGTGCAATTTAGTATAGTCCGTAATTCCAACGATATTTATAATCGGCGGAGGACATGTTTTTCCTTCAGGCGGTTTTTGGATTGGTTGATTTGGAATTTCGATTTTCTGGGCTATACATGGCCCTTTTTTTTATAAATTTTTTGGTTGAAAAATTTTCGGTTTCCAAACTGCACTTCGAGACAGCAGCTCTGCTAGTTTGTGCCATAAATGCACAGAAACAGAACAGCTGGCTCGATATGTATGATTGGAGAATATTGCGAGATGGTGGGTATCCAGTTCTGTGGGCTATACATGGCTCTTTTTTTCATAAAATTTTTGGTTGAAAAATTTTCTGTTTCCAAACTCCATTTCGAGCCAGATGCTCAGCTAGTTTGTGTCATAAATGCACAGAAATAGAACAGCTGGCTCGATATGTACGATTGGATAATATAGCGAGATGGTGGGTATCCAGTTCTGTGGGCTATACATGGCCCTTTTTTTTATAATTTTTTTGGGAGAAAAATTTTCTGTTTCCAAACTCCATTTCGAGCCAGATGCTCAGCTAGTTTGTGTCATAAATGCACAGAAATAGAACAGCTGGCTCGATATGTACGATTGGAGAATATAGCGAGATGGTGGGTATCCAGTTCTGTGGGCTATACATGGCACTTTTTTTCTTAAATTTTTTGGTTGAAAAATTTTCGGTTTCCAAACTCCACTTCGAGACAGCAGCTCTGCTAGTTTGTGCCATAAATGCACAGAAACAGAACAGCTGGCTCGATATGTATGATTGGAGAATATTGCGAGATGGTGGGTATCCAGTTCTGTAGCCTATACATGGCACTTTTTTTCACAAATTTTTTGGTTGAAAAATTTTCTGTTTCCAAACTCCATTTCGAGGCAGCAGCTCAGCTACTTTGTGCTTTGAATGCACAGAAACAGAACAGCTGGCTCAATATGTACGATTGGAGAATATAGCGAGATGGTGGGTATCCAGTTCTGTGGGCTATACATGGCCCTTTTTTTTATAATTTTTTTGGGAGAAAAATTTTCTGTTTCCAAACTCCATTTCGAGCCAGATGCTCAGCTAGTTTGTGTCATAAATGCACAGAAATAGAACAGCTGGCTCGATATGTACGATTGGAGAATATAGCGAGATGGTGGGTATCCAGTTCTGTGGGCTATACATGGCACTTTTTTTCTTAAATTTTTTGGTTGAAAAATTTTCTGTTTCCAAACTCCACTTCGAGACAGCAGCTCTGCTAGTTTGTGCAATGAATGCACAGAAACAGAACAGCTGGCTCGATATGTACGATTGGAGAATATAGCGAGATGGTGGGTATCCAGTTCTGTGGGCTATACATGGCACTTTTTTTCTTAAATTTTTTGGTTGAAAAATTTTCTGTTTCCAAACTCCACTTCGAGACAGCAGCTCTGCTAGTTTGTGCAATGAATGCACAGAAACAGAACAGCTGGCTCGATATGTACGATTGGAGAATATAGCGAGATGGTGGGTATCCAGTTCTGTAGCCTATACATGGCACTTTTTTTCACAAATTTTTTGGTTGAAAAATTTTTTGTTTCCAAACTCCATTTCGAGGCAGCAGCTCAGCTACTTTGTGCTTTGAATGCACAGAAACAGAACAGCTGGCTCGATATGTACGATTGGAGAATATAGCGAGATGGTGGGTATCCAGTTCTGTAGCCTATACATGGCCCTTTTTTTCATGAAATTTTTGGTTGAAAAATTTCCTGTTTCCAAACTCCAATTCGAGCTAGCAGCTCTGCTAGTTTGTGCCTTAAATACACAGAAACAGAACAGCTGGCTCGATATGTATGATTGGAGAATATTGCGAGATGGTGGGTATCCAGTTCTGTAGCCTATACATGGCTCTTTTTTTCATAAAATTTTTGGTTGAAAAATTTTCTGTTTCCAAACTCCATTTCGAGCCAGCAGCTCAGCTAGTTTGTGCTTTGAATGCACAGAAACAGAACAGCTGGCTCGATATGTACGATTGGAGAATATAGCGAGATGGTGGGTATCCAGTTCTGTGGGCTATACATGGCACTTTTTTTCTTAAATTTTTTGGTTGAAAAATTTTCGGTTTCCAAACTACCCTTCGAGACAGCAGCTCTGCTAGTTTGTGCCATAAATGCACAGAAACAGAACAGCTGGCTCGATATGTATGATTGGAGAATCTTGCGAGATGGTGGGTATCCAGTTCTGTAGTTTATACATGGCCCTTTTTTTCACAAATTTTTTGGTTGAAAAATTTTCTGTTTCCAAACTCCACTTCGAGACAGCAGCTCTGCTAGTTTGTGCAATGAATGCACAGAAACAGAACAGCTGGCTCGATATGTACGATTGGAGAATATAGCGAGATGGTGGGTATCCAGTTCTGTAGCCTATACATGGCACTTTTTTTCACAAATTTTTTGGTTGAAAAATTTTTTGTTTCCAAACTCCATTTCGAGGCAGCAGCTCAGCTACTTTGTGCTTTGAATGCACAGAAACAGAACAGCTGGCTCGATATGTACGATTGGAGAATATAGCGAGATGGTGGGTATCCAGTTCTGTAGCCTATACATGGCCCTTTTTTTCATGAAATTTTTGGTTGAAAAATTTCCTGTTTCCAAACTCCAATTCGAGCTAGCAGCTCTGCTAGTTTGTGCCTTAAATACACAGAAACAGAACAGCTGGCTCGATATGTATGATTGGAGAATATTGCGAGATGGTGGGTATCCAGTTCTGTAGCCTATACATGGCTCTTTTTTTCATAAAATTTTTGGTTGAAAAATTTTCTGTTTCCAAACTCCATTTCGAGCCAGCAGCTCAGCTAGTTTGTGCTTTGAATGCACAGAAACAGAACAGCTGGCTCGATATGTACGATTGGAGAATATAGCGAGATGGTGGGTATCCAGTTCTGTGGGCTATACATGGCACTTTTTTTCTTAAATTTTTTGGTTGAAAAATTTTCGGTTTCCAAACTACCCTTCGAGACAGCAGCTCTGCTAGTTTGTGCCATAAATGCACAGAAACAGAACAGCTGGCTCGATATGTATGATTGGAGAATCTTGCGAGATGGTGGGTATCCAGTTCTGTAGTTTATACATGGCCCTTTTTTTCACAAATTTTTTGGTTGAAAAATTTTCTGTTTCCAAACTCCACTTCGAGACAGCAGCTCTGCTAGTTTGTGCAGTGAATGCACAGAAACAGAACAGCTGGCTCGATATGTACGATTGGAGAATATAGCGAGATGGTGGGTATCCAGTTCTGTAGCCTATACATGGCCCTTTTTTTCATGAAATTTTTGGTTGAAAAATTTCCTGTTTCCAAACTCCAATTCGAGCTAGCAGCTCTGCTAGTTTGTGCCTTAAATACACAGAAACAGAACAGCTGGCTCGATATGTATGATTGGAGAATATTGCGAGATGGTGGGTATCCAGTTCTGTAGCCTATACATGGCTCTTTTTTTCATAAAATTTTTGGTTGAAAAATTTTCTGTTTCCAAACTCCATTTCGAGCCAGCAGCTCAGCTAGTTTGTGCTTTGAATGCACAGAAACAGAACAGCTGGCTCGATATGTACGATTGGAGAATATAGCGAGATGGTGGGTATCCAGTTCTGTGGGCTATACATGGCACTTTTTTTCTTAAATTTTTTGGTTGAAAAATTTTCGGTTTCCAAACTCCACTTCGAGACAGCAGCTCTGCTAGTTTGTGCCATAAATGCACAGAAACAGAACAGCTGGCTCGATATGTATGATTGGAGAATATTGCGAGATGGTGGGTATCCAGTTCTGTGGGCTATACATGGCTCTTTTTTTCATAAAATTTTTGGTTGAAAAATTTTCTGTTTCCAAACTCCATTTCGAGCCAGATGCTCAGCTAGTTTGTGTCATAAATGCACAGAAATAGAACAGCTGGCTCGATATGTACGATTGGAGAATATAGCGAGATGGTGGGTATCCAGTTCTGTGGGCTATACATGGCACTTTTTTTCTTAAATTTTTTGGTTGAAAAATTTTCGGTTTCCAAACTCCACTTCGAGACAGCAGCTCTGCTAGTTTGTGCCATAAATGCACAGAAACAGAACAGCTGGCTCGATATGTATGATTGGAGAATATTGCGAGATGGTGGGTATCCAGTTCTGTAGCCTATACATGGCTCTTTTTTTCATAAAATTTTTGGTTGAAAAATTTTCTGTTTCCAAACTCCATTTCGAGCCAGCAGCTCAGCTAGTTTGTGCTTTGAATGCACAGAAACAGAACAGCTGGCTCGATATGTACGATTGGAGAATATAGCGAGATGGTGGGTATCCAGTTCTGTGGGCTATACATCGCCCTTTTTTTCTTAAATTTTTTGGTTGAAAAATTTTCTGTTTCCAAACTCCATTTCGAGCCAGCAGCTCAGCTAGTGTGTGCTTTGAATGCACAGAAACAGAACAGCTGGCTCGATATGTACGATTGGAGAATATAGCGAGATGGTGGGTATCCAGTTCTGTGGGCTATACATGGCACTTTTTTTCTTAAATTTTTTGGTTGAAAAATTTTCGGTTTCCAAACTCCACTTCGAGACAGCAGCTCTGCTAGTTTGTGCCATAAGTGCACAGAAACAGAACAGCTGGCTCGATATGTATGATTGGAGAATATTGTGAGATGGTGGGTATCCAGTTCTGTGGGCTATACATGGCCCCTTTTTTCATAAATTTTTTCGTTGAAAAATTTACTGTTTCCAAACTCCATTTCGAGCCAGCAGCTCAGCTAGTTTGTGCTTTGAATGCACAGAAACAGAACAGCTGGCTCGATATGTACGATTGGAGAATATACCGAGATGGTGGGTATCCAGTTCTGTGGGCTATACATGGCCCTTTTTTTCATAAATTTTTTCGTTGAAAAATTTACTGTTTCCAAACACCATTTCGAGCCAGCAGCTCTGCTAGTTTGTGCCTTAAATGCACCGAAACAGAACAGCTGGCTCGATATGTACGATTGGAGAATATAGGGAGTACCCAGTTCTGTGGGCTATACATGGCTCTTTTTTTCATAAAATTTTTGGTTGAAAAATTTTCTGTTTCCAAACTCCATTTCGAGCAAGAAGCTCAGCTAGATTGTGCTTTGAATGCACAGAAACAGAACAGCTGGCTCGATATGTACGATTGGAGAATAAAGGGAGATGGTAGGTATCCAGTTCTGTGGACTATACATGGCTCTTTTTTTCATAAAATTTTTGGTTGAAAAATTTTCTGTTTCCAAACTCCATTTCGAGCCAGCAGCTCAGCTAGTTTGTGCTTTGAATGCACAGAAACAGAACAGCTGGCTCGATATGTACGATTGGAGAATATAGCGAGATGGTGGGTATCCAGTTCTCTGGGCTATACATGGCCCTTTTTTTCATAAATTTTTTCGTTGAAAAATTTTCTGTTTCCAAACTCCATTTCCAGGCAACAGCTCAGCTACTTTGTGCTTTGAATGCACAGAAACAGAACAGCTGGCTCGATATGTATGATTGGATAATATTGCGAGATGGCGGGTACCCAGTTCTGTGGGCTATACATTGCTCTTTTTTTCATAAATTTTTTGGTTGAAAAATTTTCTGTTTCCAAACTCCATTTCGAGGCAGCAGCTCAGCTAGATTGTGCTTTGAATGCACAGAAACAGAACAGCTGGCTCGATATGTACGATTGGAGAATAAAGGGAGATGGTGGGTATCCAGTTCTGTGGACTATACTGGCTCTTTTTTTTATACATATTTTGGTTGAAAAATTTTCTGTTTCCAAACTCCATTTCGAGCCAGCAGCTCTGCTAGTTTGTGCCATGAATGCACAGAAACAGAATAGCTGGCTCGATATGTACGATTGGAGAATATAGCGAGATGGTGGGTATCCAGTTCTGTGGGCTATACATGGCCCTTTTTTTTCATAATTTTTTTAGGAGAAAAATTTTCTGTTTCCAAACCCCTTTTCCAGGCAACAGCTCAGTTAGTTTGTGCTTTGAATGCACAGAAACAGAACAGCTGGCTCGATATGTACGATTGGAGAATAAAGGGAGATGGTGGGTATCCAGTTCTGTGGGCTATACATGGCCCTCTTTTTCATAAATTATTTCGTTGAAAAATTTTCTGTTTCCAAACTCCATTTCGAGCCAGAAGCTCAGCTAGTTTGTGCCTTAAATGCACAGAAACAGAACAGCTTACTCGATATGTACGATTGGAGAATAAAGGGAGATGGTGGGTATCCAGTTCTGTGGACTATACATGGCTCTTTTTTTCATAAAATTTTTGGTTGAAAAATTTTCTGTTTCCAAACTCCATTTCCAGGCAACAGCTCAGCTACTTTGTGCTTTGAATGCACAGAAACAGAACAGCTGGCTCGATATGTATGATTGGATAATATTGCGAGATGGCGGGTACCCAGTTCTGTGGGCTATACATTGCTCTTTTTTTCATAAAATTTTTGGTTGAAAAATTTTCTGTTTCCAAACTCCATTTCGAGCCAGCAGCTCTGCTAGTTCGTGCCTTAAATGCACAGAAACAGAACAGCTGACTCGATATGTACGATTGGAGAATATAGCGAGATGGTGGGTATCCAGTTCTGTGGGCTATACATGGCTCTTTTTTTCATAAAATTTTTGGTTGAAAAATTTTCTGTTTCCAAACTCCATTTCGAGCCAGTAGCTCTGCTAGTTTGTGCCTTAAATGCACAGAAATAGAACAGCTGGCTCGATATGTACGATTGGAGAATATAGCGAGATGGTGGGTATCCAGTTGTGTGGGCTATACATGGCCCTTTTTTTCATAAAATTTTTGGTTGAAAAATTTTCTGTTTCCAAACTCCATTTCGAGCCAGTAGCTCTGCTAGTTTGTGCCTTAAATGCACAGAAATAGAACAGCTGGCTCGATATGTACGATTGGAGAATAAAGGGAGATGGTGGGTATCCAGTTCTGTGGACTATACATGGCTCTTTTTTTCATAAATTTTTTGGTTGAAAAATTTTCTGATTCCAAACTCCATTTCGAGCCAGCAGCTCTGCTAGTTTGTGCCTTAAATGCACCGAAACAGAACAGCTGGCTCGATATGTACGATTGGAGAATATAGCGAGATGGTGGGTATCCAGTTTTCATAAAATTTTTGGTTGAAAAATTTTCTGTTTCCAAACTCCATTTCGAGCCAGTAGCTCTGCTAGTTTGTACCTTAAATGTACAGAAATAGAACAGCTGGCTCGATATGTACGATTGGAGAATATAGCGAGATGGTGGGTATCCAGTTCTGTGGGCTATACATGGCTCTTTTTTTCATAAAATTTTTGGTTGAAAAATTTTCTGTTTCCAAACTCCATTTCGAGCCAGTAGCTCTGCTAGTTTGTGCCTTAAATGCACAGAAATAGAACAGCTGGCTCGATATGTACGATTGGAGAATATAGCGAGATGGTGGGTATCCAGTTGTGTGGGCTATACATGGCCCTTTTTTTCATAAAATTTTTGGTTGAAAAATTTTCTGTTTCCAAACTCCATTTCGAGCCAGTAGCTCTGCTAGTTTGTGCCTTAAATGCGCAGAAATAGAACAGCTGGCTCGATATGTACGATTGGAGAATATAGCGAGATGGTGGGTATCCAGTTGTGTGGGCTATACATGGCTCTTTTTTTCATAAAATTTTTGGTTGAAAAATTTTCTGTTTCCAAACTCCATTTCGAGCCAGTAGCTCTGCTAGTTTGTGCCTTAAATGCACAGAAATAGAACAGCTGGCTCGATATGTACGATTGGAGAATATAGCGAGATGGTGGGTATCCAGTTGTGTGGGCTATACATGGCTCTTTTTTTCATAAAATTTTTGGTTGAAAAATTTTCTGTTTCCAAACTCCATTTCGAGCCAGTAGCTCTGCTAGTTTGTGCCTTAAATGCACAGAAATAGAACAGCTGGCTCGATATGTACGATTGGAGAATATAGCGAGATGGTGGGTATCCAGTTCTGTGGACTATACATGGCTCTTTTTTTCATAAAATTTTTGGTTGAAAAATTTTCTGTTTCCAAACTCCATTTCGAGCCAGCAGCTCAGCTAGTTTGTGCTTTGAATGCACAGAAACAGAACAGCTGGCTCGATATGTACGATTGGAGAATATAGCGAGATGGTGGGTATCCAGTTCTGTGGGCTATACATGGCTCTTTTTTTCATAAAATTTTTGGTTGAAAAATTTTCTGTTTCCAAACTCCATTTCGAGCCAGTAGCTCTGCTAGTTTGTGCCTTAAATGCACAGAAATAGAACAGCTGGCTCGATATGTACGATTGGAGAATATAGCGAGATGGTGGATATCCAGTTCTGTGGACTATACATGGCTCTTTTTTTCATAAAATTTTTGGTTGAAAAATTTTCTGTTTCCAAACTCCATTTCGAGCCAGCAGCTCAGCTAGTTTGTGCTTTGAATGCACAGAAACAGAACAGCTGGCTCGATATGTACGATTGGAGAATATAGCGAGATGGTGGGTATCCAGTTCTGTGGGCTTTTTTCATAAAATTTTTGGTCCATTTCGAGCCAGCAGCTCTGCTAGTTCGTGCCTTAAATGCACAGAAACAGAACAGCTTACTCGATATGTACGATTGGAGAATAAAGGGAGATGGTGGGTATCCAGTTGTGTGGGCTATACATGGCCCTTTTTTTCATAAAATTTTTGATTGAAAAATTTTCTGTTTCCAAACTCCATTTCGAGCCAGTAGCTCTGCTAGTTTGTGCCTTAAATGCACAGAAATAGAACAGCTGGCTCGATATGTACGATTGGAGAATATAGCGAGATGGTGGGTATCCAGTTGTGTGGGCTATACATGGCCCTTTTTTTCATAAAATTTTTGGTTGAAAAATTTTCTGTTTTCAAACTCCATTTCGAGCCAGTAGCTCTGCTAGTTTGTGCCTTAAATGCACAGAAATAGAACAGCTGGCTCGATATGTACGATTGGAGAATATAGCGAGATGGTGGGTATCCAGTTCTGTGGACTATACATGGCTCTTTTTTTCATAAAATTTTTGGTTGAAAAATTTTCTGTTTCCAAACTCCATTTCGAGCCAGCAGCTCAGCTAGTTTGTGCTTTGAATGCACAGAAACAGAACAGCTGGCTCGATATGTACGATTGGAGAATATAGCGAGATGGTGGGTATCCAGTTGTGTGGGCTATACATGGCTCTTTTATTCATAAAATTTTTGGTTGAAAAATTTTCTGTTTCCAAACTCCATTTCGAGCCAGTAGCTCTGCTAGTTTGTGCCTTAAATGCACAGAAATAGAACAGCTGGCTCGATATGTACGATTGGAGAATATAGCGAGATGGTGGGTATCCAGTTCTGTGGACTATACATGGCCCTTTTTTTCATAAAATTTTTGATTGAAAAATTTTCTGTTTCCAAACTCCATTTCGAGCCAGTAGCTCTGCTAGTTTGTGCCTTAAATGCACAGAAATAGAACAGCTGGCTCGATATGTACGATTGGAGAATAAAGGGAGATGGTGGGTATCCAGTTGTGTGGGCTATACATGGCTCTTTTTTTCATAAAATTTTTGGTTGAAAAATTTTCTGTTTCCAAACTCCATTTCGAGCCAGCAGCTCAGCTAGTTTGTGCTTTGAATGCACAGAAACAGAACAGCTGGCTCGATATGTACGATTGGAGAATATAGCGAGATGGTGGGTATCCAGTTCTGTGGGCTTTTTTCATAAAATTTTTGGTCCATTTCGAGCCAGCAGCTCTGCTAGTTCGTGCCTTAAATGCACAGAAACAGAACAGCTTACTCGATATGTACGATTGGAGAATAAAGGGAGATGGTGGGTATCCAGTTGTGTGGGCTATACATGGCTCTTTTTTTCATAAAATTTTTTGTTGAAAAATTTTCTGTTTCCAAACTCCATTTCGAGCCAGCAGCTCAGCTAGTTTGTGCTTTGAATGCACAGAAACAGAACAGCTGGCTCGATATGTACGATTGGAGAATATAGCGAGATGGTGGGTATCCAGTTCTGTGGGCTTTTTTCATAAAATTTTTGGTCCATTTCGAGCCAGCAGCTCTGCTAGTTCGTGCCTTAAATGCACAGAAACAGAACAGCTGGCTCGATATGTACGATTGGAGAATATAGCGAGATGGTGGGTATCCAGTTCTGTGGACTATACATGGCCCTTTTTTTCATAAAATTTTTGATTGAAAAATTTTCTGTTTCCAAACTCTATTTCGAGCCAGTAGCTCTGCTAGTTTGTGCCTTAAATGCACAGAAATAGAACAGCTGGCTCGATATGTACGATTGGAGAATATAGCGAGATGGTGGGTATCCAGTTCTGTGGACTATACATGGCCCTTTTTTTCATAAAATTTTTGATTGAAAAATTTTCTGTTTCCAAACTCCATTTCGAGCCAGTAGCTCTGCTAGTTTGTGCCTTAAATGCACAGAAATAGAACAGCTGGCTCGATATGTACGATTGGAGAATATAGCGAGATGGTGGGTATCCAGTTCTGTGGACTATACATGGCCCTTTTTTTCATAAAATTTTTGATTGAAAAATTTTCTGTTTCCAAACTCTATTTCGAGCCAGTAGCTCTGCTAGTTTGTGCCTTAAATGCACAGAAATAGAACAGCTGGCTCGATATGTACGATTGGAGAATATAGCGAGATGGTGGGTATCCAGTTCTGTGGACTATACATGGCCCTTTTTTTCATAAAATTTTTGATTGAAAAATTTTCTGTTTCCAAACTCCATTTCGAGCCAGTAGCTCTGCTAGTTTGTGCCTTAAATGCACAGAAATAGAACAGCTGGCTCGATATGTACGATTGGAGAATATAGCGAGATGGTGGGTATCCAGTTCTGTGGACTATACATGGCCCTTTTTTTCATAAAATTTTTGATTGAAAAATTTTCTGTTTCCAAACTCTATTTCGAGCCAGTAGCTCTGCTAGTTTGTGCCTTAAATGCACAGAAATAGAACAGCTGGCTCGATATGTACGATTGGAGAATATAGGGAGATGGTGGGTATCCAGTTCTGTGGGCTATACATGGCCCTTTTTTTCATAAAATTTTTGGTTGAAAAATTTTCTGTTTCCAAACTCCATTTCGAGCCAGCAGCTCAGCTAGTTTGTGCTTTGAATGCACAGAAACAGAACAGCTGGCTCGATATGTACGATTGGAGAATATAGCGAGATGGTGGGTATCCAGTTCTGTGGGCTTTTTTCATAAAATTTTTGGTCCATTTCGAGCCAGCAGCTCTGCTAGTTCGTGCCTTAAATGCACCGAAACAGAACAGCTGGCTCGATATGTACGATTGGAGAATATAGGGAGATGGTGGGTATCCAGTTCTGTGGGCTATACATGGCCCTTTTTTTCATAAATTTTTGGTTGAAAAATTTTCTGTTTCCAAACTCCATTTCGAGATAGTAGCTCTGCTAGTTTGTGCCTTAAATGCACAGAAATAGAACAGCCGTCCTGAGATGTGTGAGTAAAGGGTATAGGGAGATGGTGGGTATCTGGTGCTGTGGCGTATACATAACGCTTTTTCTATACAGTTTTTGGCCAAAAAAGTTTCTGATGTGTCTCATATTAAAATATTGCAATTGGAGGCTCCTATTATATCAAAGAAGGCTTCTACCATGAACTCTCTGTGGTATAGTGAACCTTCGATCCTTGTTATCATCTCTCCCAGGTCTCAACAGATTCGTTGGTATGTATAGCCATGATATGCTACGAAGGAATTGGTTTGGAACGAGTGTGTAAATCTATACATTTTTCAAAGTAGAAAGTAGTAATGCTAGTCAACCAAATTATGGTATCATGGACCACTAAGGATGTTTAATAATTGTACTGAAGCTGCTGACTGGACAGTAACTCTCCAAGTTACCATGAAATTTCTAAATTTCTAAATCAGACCATTAAGCCACTCTACCAGTGACAATTGCTCCCAATAGAGTGCCTATAATCGATAAATTAAAGTAAGTTCATAGCATCCCGCCAGCCATCAATTATCTAATACTGATAGCTGAACATAATGAAAAACGAAATCTCTGACATCAATAACCTTCCACTTGAGCAGGCTTTCACTAGTGATTCATGCCCCAAAGCGTGTTCAATACTAAACGCTTTCAATCACTTTCCACGTCATGCGTTACTAACAAGCATGCAGCCAATATAATTTTCCAGGACAACACTTCGGCTAGACGGGTCAGCTTCGAAAAAGTGACAGCACTTCAACAAAAGATGCAATTCAACTTTCTTCAATTATATTTATGCCTCCATAGACTCTAACATCATTTATCATCATTTCACCTTCAACAGATCTTTTTTTTTTGCTCCTGCTTTCCAACTCACTTCAGTCGAAGGAGCAGCGTAATTAAATTATCTGTCAATTGGTACTGAAAAGGATTCTCCCCTTAAGTTATCCCTGGCGTTGGCAGGTTCAATAAATGATGCAGGAGTAGGTACCTTTAAGTTGTGTCTTTAGTTATTTGAATGACGGCGAGTTCGTCCTTACCATAGGCTGTGCGAATAAAGTCTAATGTATGTACATATCTGATTCGATGATGAATGTTTGTGTTCGGATAATAGGATTTAGAGTGTCGAGAGCTTGTTGCTGACCCTGATCTTTGGCATTTAGAGCAGTGGTAGTAGAATCCTTTGGGAGATGCCCTGATAGGTGTTCCGGTGACGGGATTTATATTCAATTTTCTGTTCTAATGTCCTTGTAGTATTTTTCGATATTTTTGTTTTAGATATTTTCCAGTAGATAGGTGTGTTCTGGGTCTAAATGTCGCACGTCAATATCCCTTCCAGATCCCTTTATAAACCAAAACTAAGTCTACGTGTTGTCAACATGAGAGGACACATAACATCGACAAACTAGACTGAAAATCACAAAAGAAAACTATAACTCTGAGGTAGTTAGGGACTTTGGCTACCTAGGCTCCGCTATAAGCTCTGAGATCAGTCCAGAAATCAAACAAACAGGAGTAACTATTGCCAATCGCTGTTTCTTTGGTTTAAAAAGACAATTGAGTACCCAGTCCTTGTCAAGTCATTTCATCTATATTTGCTTACGACTCTCATCATCACAGTCCAGGTCAAATGGACAGAAGCATGGACGTTAAGGAAGACGTATGAAGGCGGTTCAAGTGAAAAGCCGTCCAATCTTAGGTATCCACAACCATTAGTTCTTTAGTTGCTCAAAACTGCCAATCATCTTTTACGGCGATGCAGCTTCTATAGAACAGTTTAACCTTTGTTGGGTGCCGGGGCATAGTGGCATTCCAGAGAACTGTAATGTCGATGAACTCGGCAGAAGTTGGAACAACTTTACCTATTTTAGCGACCGTAAGTACACCAATGCATCTAAACTTAGATTCAGGCTAAATGGTATCGAGATAGCAAATCTTAAGGGGACAAGTCGACCAACGACTATATTTGCGAATGACTTTTGTAATAGCAGGATGGATGCAATATACGGATAAATCTTACTCCAGCCTTTTTGGTTCTGTCCAGGTTTCTTGCGCAGAAGGAAGCTTCACTAAGGAGCCTTCTATTGCTATTTTAGATATCAGGAACCTCTTATGCTTCATCAGAAGTTCAAATTGGTGTAATGAATACGAATGTGGTCCATGGTGTATCGCACTGGACCTATGGCTGGTCAAAGGATCCTAGGATGACTGACATTTTAACTAAACCAAACCACTTGTTTTTCCTTATCTGGTCAGTTCCAACCATGTAGCTTACTGCAGCTACACTGTACGATGGAATCCTTAAGGATTATGCAGAACAAGGCATATAACTTTGCCTCAGTAAAGCCACCTATTGTTTGACTATTCAATCCAACTTGGCTACATTCAAATAGCTACGAACAGGACAATAAAAAATCTCCTACATTCTGGGTACAGTGTGTGTAAAGAATGGAAAATATTCAATATCTATTATTCTTTTACAAAACTACAAAAGAAGGAGAGCAGGGTGGTACTTGGCAAACATCCAATCGATATTTATTTTTATTTATGCACACGTACACAGGGGTCGAACTTTCGATGGCATCTCGAAAGATCAAACTTGAGCAACACCTGTGTGCAGCAATAAGTCGTTACATGTTGAACAACAAATCGTTTGCATAATGTCTTGGCCATATATCGACTTTGGTTCAACCTCCTCCTCCGTTGGTGTCCTTGGGGTGGCATACGAGAAAGGTCAAGCATTTTTCTAGAGTTTCTTGATTTGTCGTTAGTCCCTAGGAGCTTGTTCATTCATCCATAGTGAATGGGTCCCGATGGGGCAAGTTTTTGGAGGCATATTTATATAGATGCCCGGTGGAGTATATTAAAATGGAACGTGGTCCCGGAAAGGAGTAGAAAACACTTAAAAAGATACGAAAACTTATGTCAAAGATGCATACACGTGTTGCTTTGAAATATTTTTGTGTGTATACTGGCAAAAAAAAAGGTTGGGTGTGCTCTTATCCTTCGGGCGACACGCATAGATAGTAACTTCTGAAAAGGATACCTTAGATGAAATGAGGACATTCTCAGGGGTGGTGGATGAGGGAGAAACTTCTTTACGAGTGCTGAAATCCTATTGCAATTATTTTTAATGAACTAATTTGTTAGTTTGTGGCATGGTTTTTGAAATGAAGTTACAGTTTGTGAAATGTTGCTCTCCGGCTTTGTCTTGGGGAAAACTTTTCACAAACAGTGAATTGGATGATGGCAGTTGGCTTGAGGTAAACTATCATAGAAATTAAGTAATTCTCTCTGGTTTCTAATGAAGGAAGGATCACTGCCTCAGCACAGTGGGGGGAAAGTTTTTAGAATTTAGGCAACGAATTTACATTGAAGGATAGGACTGTGATTTGGGTTCTAGGTAGGCAATCAGTTTAAGGGTGGTTATGGTTATTTATTATACCGAGGTTGAATGAGAGCTTGACATGTGGTGGGGATATAAGGATTAAGGATTTCCGCAACTACTGTGTCATGTGGCTTCTATTCAATGTGAGGAGATAAAGTGTGGGAGTGTATTCCATTGCTTGAGTTTTCAAGTATCTAACTAAAGATGTAGCAGCTGCACTAGTAGCACGTTGTTTCAGCTTAAGATCTAAAACTCGGTTGTACGCGATATAGTTTCTGTTGTAACTTCAAATTTGGAGAGTTTTGTTTGCTGACATTTACTTTGACGAACTCCTTTGACTGTTCTTAATTTCGGTGATACCATGCACTACTATAACCCAGCAGCAGTATGGTAACATTTTAAAATGGGTACACAAGCAAATGAACTATTTCTATGCCAATTGGAATCGAGGTTCTCCTTGACTCTCTAGTTTTAATTTCCAGTACTAAGGCAGAGACTTTTATTTCAAGTCGTACAGGCCAGAAATCCCAGATAAAGGGGATCCTTTTAACATCCATATAAGTAGAAAATATTTACATTAAATTGCTTGTAAGTACGAAGGATTTCCTGGAAAGTCATTGTTAGCTATCTGAGCTTTCGACACGGGGAAGCATTACCCCTGTGATAGCTATCATTCTTGGTATCCCCCACCTGTGTCTTTGGATCAGTTTTCCGACTAAATTATTCTAAAATTGCTTATAAAATGGTAGGCGGTTTTTTTCCATTTCGCCGAACGATATTTGTTTCCAAAGCTTTATACAATTTTAGGAAGAAATGTGAGAGGAGCTCAACAGTTCGTCAATTTAATATCTAAATCCAACCAACTTAGTCAATTATTGTCATCACTGTTCCACATTACCATGTTTTGGATGAATCGTGGCCATTAAACTGGAACAATCTTTTGTCATGTTTTGCATCATATTGAAAAAAATTGTGAAATGTCTTTGTTTTTGGTGTTCATTTTGATGTTTATGCGCATTACGTTCATAAATGTCGAGGATATTCAGAGTTTGGTACGTGTAAACTCAAGATCTTTTTAGACATACAGTTGAAGCTAAGATAAGACACCTGTGACCAAAGTTATAAGTTCTGATGGATATCCTCGTTATTTTCAGAGAGAACTATCTTTGAGTCTACCACGCCCATTTTTAAAACAAAAACTCGCATCTTCTCAAAATTTTCATTCGAAAATAAAGGAATTGTATCCACAATATAACCTTTTAATATCTTTTTAATTCGTTTATATGTAAAGGCCACGTTTTTGGGCTAATTTATGGGGAAAAAGGATCTTCTATAGGAATTTAAGCAGAAATTGTAAAATTTGTATCCAAACGCCCTACAAGTTTGTTAAGTTTAAAGAAACTTAAGCAGTTTAAATGGTAAATGTGCTGCAATGAAGTTTTTGATCAGAATTGAAGAGCTCAGTCTAACAAAAATCGACCTACTCTGAAAGATTCAAAGGTGCAAGGCCTATGCTTGACCCATCTTTCGAATGATCTTCTTCATTTAATTCAGAGCAAAAATTGAGAATCTCACAATCTTGCTAAGGAAGGAGAAAGAAGACGTCATTTGTACTCAACTGGAAAATAGTCCAGCAGCTGTACATATAAGACATTGTTTTTCGAGATAGTACGAGTTTTTGAGATGAGTTTTAAGTGGACAAGAAATCACAAGAAATCACATCTTTTTGTTCAAATTATGTAGGTACATGTTCGCTAAAGTCGGAAAGAATAATGTTGACTATTTCGCGCACTCCTTAGAGTTATGTGATGTACAGGTAATTCGGACTTTGAAACAGATGAATAGATAGTGAAATTCACCCTGAAATTGCGATCCATTATGAAAGGGCCCAATCATTCCATTACAAACATTAGACAGGATACAGTGCAGATTGAATTGTTGTCGCATTGCACTAACCTTACGTGTAGGTCAAGATGTGTCTTGGCGTAGTAAAAGGACCTTAAGGTGTCTCACTTGAATATTATGAAAAGCTGACTTGTGTTTTTTAGATGTGTGGGCCAATGACGAGATCATGGACAAAAATAAATGTACCTGGAAGTACATTTATTCTGTTGCCCCGGTATCACGTAAAAATCACATTCTATTATTAATTGCTGGTCGTGTTTCGATAGATGAACACCATTGGTCTGAATATTCTAAAAAAAAGAAAAATGGCCCAGTCAGACCTCAATATTCTTCAAACCAGCTGGACTTGTATTATCTTTTAACAGGCACATCCCCTTATAATTTTGGTCCATATTCCTGGAGGTGTTTGTCATCGATTCATTTGCTGGATTAAAACAAACAAGTAACCCCTAAAAGTCCTAGAACCAGGTGGCCATCTCTTTGACGATCTCACACATAAACACCTATTTCGCGAAAAGGTGCACAAATTGCGCTTTGACAACGAAATCACTTATTCAATCCACAAAGCATGCAACATACACATGCCTTAAGGGAAAGAATTAAAAAATAGACCCTATAGCGTGACCATGACTGCATTCCTATCCATTTCCACTTGTAGTCCCTTTATTGTATTTCAGTATAATGGATCAAAATCAATACAGCCTGTTGGATAGTTGAAGCTTCATTCAAACTTACATAAGTGTTATCATATTTTCCTAGAAGTATCAAAAGGTAGCTATTCTAAGCACTGGATACTTAGAGTCACAGTGTGCGTCGCTCAATAGCGCTTATAAGTGCTCCTCCAGTGTACTTGAATTTACTGTAAAATTCATAGGAAATCGGAGGATACTCTGTGAAAGATAGAATGTCCTTCTGTTCCCTCGCAATAGGATGTTATGTTTAGGGAATACAATATTCAAGCTATTAGGGATGGTTGGCAAATGAATTTCATTCACTAGAGTATAAATAAGGGTGGCTTTGAATTTTTGGTGGAGGAGGTGGGGAGTATTCCTCAGATGACCATGCTTTTGGCATGTGTTTCTATACATACCATACAGCAGTTGCACATATACGTACTTCACCTTTATTACTTTCACAGGCCAGTCCTTGCACCTTTTGAAGAACATAGAGGGAGGAGTCTGCATTAGTTTTTTACCATCAATCAAGCAATGGGTAGAGTATCTTTGTTTTAGTGACTTGTCAAACGCGCCAAGAAGATAATGCGATTTATTTGATTAATATGCGAATGGATGGTCAATTAAGCCAGTATTTCTGATGTGTAAATCGATAATTTTTTTACGCCACCTTTAGGAACACTGAGGTGAGACTAATAGGACTAAAAGTCTTAGAGATGCAATGAGTATGTCTGTTCCGGAGATTTGTAGGGCCATTGTATGCCTATGTAGATACCGACACCCTGAATCTAGCTTAACGTGTTTCAATTCAAGTCAGATATTCTATTTCTGTGGGTTCTAGCCACAAACTAGCTCAGCTGCTGACTCTCTGGGTGTAGAAAAAATGAAAAATTTTGCACCCGAAAATGTATGAAAAAATGCGTTACGCATACGCCACCTAACCAGATACTGACATCCTGAATCTACCTTCTCGAGGCCCAATTCCTAGGAACAAACGAGCTCAGCTGCTGCCGCGTTGTATGTGGAAAAAATAAAAAAATGTTGAACTCGGAAACATTTGAAAAAAATCGTTACACATACGCCACCGAACCAGGTACTGACATCCTGAATCTGCTTCTCGTAGCCCAATTTCTTGGCACAAACGAGCTTCGCTGCTGCCTCGTTGTGTGTGGGAAAAATAGAAATTTTTTGAACTCTGATACGTTTAAAAAAATACGTTACGTATACGCCACCGATACTGAATCCTGAATTTACCTTCTAGTTGCCGAATTCAAGTCAGATATTCAGTTTCTGTACAAACAAACGAGGTCAATTGCTGCCTCGCTGTCATCTCATAAAATCGTGGGAAATGCACCTTGTGTGTTGCGCATAGTAGCTAGCTCTCAAGGAATGCATCTCAGGATTATTGGAAATCTTAATCGTCTTATATGTCTTCTATTTCCTTCTAAGAAATATGAATACCATGTCGGTGTGACTGACCATCGGTAATACTCAATTCGTGTCCAGGTAGTACAATGGACCAGTTGCGTCTAAGTGCTACAGGGAAGGAGTTTCTAATCCGACATAGAAAAATTTAAGACTATTTCTTCTGAAAAGAGAAGAAGCCTTAAGTTGGATCTATGGTTCACACATTAATTTTTGGTCAAGCGGCTTACTATTGAGCTAACAGTTTACTGCTCGATCATCAGTGTGTTGTGGCAAATGGAAGTTCTGTTCCTTTGATTAAAAATATACATTATCTGGCAATCTATCACATTTAGCTTGTCAAACTAAATAATGTGAACGATGTTTGCACTCTACTACTTCGACGATAGATCTCTTAATAGTGCCAACGTAGCTCAACCTACAGCCAGATACTTTGGCTAACCAAACTGAGTAAGATTGAATATTTCCCGACCAGTTAGGATGATTGAAAATAATTGAAATACTCCTACCAGTATGAGTAGATAAACAATTAAACGGGCGCCGTTCCTCTTCCAAACAAAAACCCATCAACAAAGTGCTCCTCTCAGCAGACGACCACTCGAAGGGGTGAACCAAACGACTGGGTTCTCCAGTGACTTCTACTTAGCTCAGGAGTATCTACCCTCCTAGGAAGTACAGTATACATATGCACACATTATCCTCTTGAATCCTCCTCCTCCACCGCCATACACAAAGTGTGCGAACAAACTCAGACAAGTTACTTAAACTTTGTATACTGAATGAGTGTATCAATAGCTGTCAGGGGGTGTTTACCAAATAACTCACAACGAGGGCCATATACCCCCGCCAAGTGAAATATTGTTTTCTCAAGCAGTTTGGGTCCTGCCTCGTATCTCGAGATGTTGTAAATTTTAGCTTATTCACAACAGAAACATGATAATTTATTGCAAACTCAAAAAGAATGAAAAAACAAACTGAAAACTCATCCAAACGTATGCACGTACGAGTGGGTAGCGTTTTCAATTTGTGTTGGTGGAGTGGAAGTATGATTGAGTGGCTTCTAGGTTCTTGAAACGTTTACCACCTCGTTAACCTGAACAACATAACGAGAGACGTGATGTCATGCCACCCAGCACACAAAATGTTGAACTCTTTTATGAAAAGTCTTGAGTCTCAAAGCGGACTGCGATAGACGTTTAATAAAATTGTTTGCATATGTCAATTCCTGTGTTTTTTCTTTTTTTTTTTGTGAACAAAGGTAGGTATTTGCCTTTGTTGAATCCGTTTGTTGTAGTGTGATTGTTATTCCTTTTGCCGTGCAAGGTGTATTTGAATGTCAAAAACGTGGGCTGTTCTTTGCAGTTTCACGGTTTGGTAATAGGATGTCGGTATCCGAATATAGCACTGACAGAGGGCATGCAATTAAATTGATTTGCTCTGTTCCAGAAATATCTGTCGAACCGACGGTTTTGGGGAGACATAGGGCATTCGTTTGGTATGAAATGAGGTTTTGTGGTTTGAAATGGGCACAGTTTTGGTATTCGATTTCGTTTCCTTATTCAATTTTGATTGCAGTAGACTGGATGTACCGCCAGATACCTTTAGATATTGGATGTGCACACCATGTGTGAATACATTTTATTCGAACCTGAATACTCCGAGTATGACATCAAATACAACACCTTAAACCTTGCTCAAGTCAAGTTGGGCTTTATCACGTTGGTCTGCGAAGAAGTTATAGCCAAAGGGCAAGGACAAGTGGACAGATGGTAGGCCATCTCAACAACTTTTACAGAAATCGTTGAAAGAAGCACCAATATCTGCCTACCAATCGTAAACCTGTGAGGGTTCCAATGAAATATCTTCAATTTTGTCTTCTGATGCACATGAGTCTCCCAGTTTTGCTCCATTTCAGATTTGGCCTGATTTTTTGACACGAGAGGCATATACTAGTACTATTCTATAAATTCTCTATGAATCTGTGCCTCTAACTAGAAATGGAACTATATCGCCATCAGCTTTCTGAAGACGTCCAAGTGAAGCCAGTGGAGTACCAATCGTTTATAATGGACGGAATGGACTTAGTATCATCGTAGGCCACGTACGTTAATGGGACTCATACAGAGTTCGGACACTAAATAGTAGGCCTCTTCCATAGAATCTGAAATACGTTGTGCATGAATAGTTGCGAGAAGCTTGTCGAGCAGTATCTAACCTCATTATGTATGCTTTTAAGAGGACTCATGGCTCCTAAACTCATGGTTTGCTAAAATTCAAAATAACCTGAGGTTCCCTATGCTCCATCGGGGTCCAACGGCTCTTGGAATATAATGTCTTATATACCTGCGTGGCAACGGAGGACTTTATAAAGTCAATTGCACTGTCGTTTGCGTCCTCAATGATGGCATTCATTATCCCTGAATGAAGAAATAGGCTTGGAAGGATCCGGCTTGCAAGGAGAGATGAGGCTGTGACTCAGCTTGCGTTTCAAAACACTCCAATGTTCCCGGTGATCCCAACGATCGATGATTGCCATGATGAGGTGATAACCCTTCATTGAAAGCCTTGGCTACCGAAACTGTGCCCCTAGGCATTTTTGAATGCGCGGAAGTTGTCCTGAGATCGTGGCCTCATCCTTGTGGAAAGTCACCTTTTGAGTTGAGTCTTCCACTCTTGAATTTAACATAGGATGACCAATCACAATAGCTCCTAAATTTTTCCTCAAGAATCGGGACTACATGGATCCTTATCCAGGACAGGGTTTGAACAACTGTGTAGAGTCTGAGCCTTAATGTATTTAAAACTTACTGTAGTTTTACGAAGAAGATATCGTTCAGACCAGGAAGTTCATAACGAAGGTAGCTGTGCACTGTCCACTGTAGTTTCCGAGTGGAATGGAATTGGAGTGGAATTGGAAATACAAAAGTGGAGATTTGGATAAATTTAGCTTAGTCCTAGCAAAATCACCTGTCTTTTCTATATCATCATCGGAAAGATGCAACGATGCTCTGCTGTTCCTGTAGAGAATCCAGAAAGTTAAAATGTTCATTCAACCTTGTGTTATCCATAAATATCCAATTCTCTTCCCTTGGGAGCCTTAAATAAACAGAAATACATCAGAAACCCATCCAGAAAATTACCGAGCCACTCAACAGCTCCCTGATTATTTGGTACATGTCTCCTGTTCCATCTGTGTACTTGTATCAAGTACATTTTTCAAATATACTTTGTAAACTCCTGCTATTGACTCAATTGATCTTATGGCTTAAACGCTACCAGATGTTTGCTCCTCGAGAATAACTTATGGAATCAATAAATTCTCAGTAACGTCCTCGCCCGTACTGCACACATATCGTCTTGTAAAAGTCACTGACCCACAGGGGTTATGAATCTTCAGCATGTGCGAGAAATTGGCAAACGTATTCAAGTTAAGGCAAACAAAACAAATTTAATTTGTTGCGAAGTTAAACTCACCGATTCAATCGAATCCATAGGAACAATCCAGACTTTGTGTACCTTGGTATCAGATACAACAGAAAATATAATTTTCAAAAGTTTTATGAAACGATAGATACTTTTTCTTTGAGTTTCAAGAAGAAAGTTCGCCGATATGAATGTATGTAAATAAATAATTAAAAATCATCTTCACAACCATCTCAATTAATTTTGCTCGTAAACAGGGAGAAGTTTTTCTGTAAATCAAATCTCATGAGACACGTTCACGTGTAGGATATTTTCGAAATAACTTTACAATATGGTTGTTGTCGTACAATTTGCACATAAACATTTTTTGGGAGAAATGCAATTATAACTTTTACCTGTGTTGTGTTTCAATACATTGGACTTAGAATATTGTTTTATTTACTAAGAAAACAAAATTTATTTGAAATAAACATAAGGAACCAGAACTTTTTTTCAACCAAAATTCCATATTCTGTTTCGTTCTGGACACTCTTATTCAGAGTAGGTTCCAGCAAGGGGTCTGCATCTTTAAGTCTGTGGGCTGAAAGACCACGGGACCTGCTGAGACAAGTTTTACCAAATCTGACTTATTTTATGGTTTGACTTACTGTGATGGGTGTAAGAACTGCGGGAGAATATCCTTTTCGATCTCTTAAAAACTATCTCCCTATAGTTGGATCAGTCTAGGACTCAACTCATATATGCTATACAAATGGTTGAGAAAGTAGAGATTTTCCAATAACTTGGGACTATTGTCTCAACCGACTGGGGGACCGAGCTGGATTTAGCCATCCGAATAGGCAAAGCAAAATCTGCGTTTGGGACACTATCCACAGTTTGGCGTAGTAATGCGATTAGCTTACCTACCAAGCTATGACTGTTCCGTTCTAACGTTGAATCCGTGCTGCTGTATGGATGTGGTACCTGGAGGGTGACTGCCACTATAACAAGGAAGCTGCAAACGTTCGTCAATAGTTGACTACGATATATCTTTAGGATTTTCTGGCCAAACCGTATCTCTAATGAACAACTTTATCAGAGAACGGGCCATGAACCTATAGGCATAGCAATACGATGACGAAAGTGGCAGTGGATTGGACATACTCTCCGAAAGGGTGACAGGTCCATAGCTAACCACGCGATGCAATGGATCCCGCTTAGTCAGGATTGCAGGATACGCTGCGGTCCTAGAAGTACGTGATGCAGAACAGTTGAGAAGGAAGCACTGCAACTGGGAAAAATTTGGGGAGAACTGAGACACATTTCCAAAAATCACACACGATGGCGCGTAGGCTTTGTCGAGGCCCTAGGACCCACAAGGGGATACAGGACATAAGTAAGTAAGGTATAGTTAGATCCTTCGTTCGTGGTTCTTCATTGTTAGAGAAGCCAATTTTTGTAGATCATGAAAATCACTGTATTTTGGATGATGATCTTCGTATTGCTGCTTGATTTTAGTTATATTTTTCGACTTTTGGAGAGTAGTCCCATAGAATAGCATTGCATTTGCTAGTACCTAGACTGGAAAAACTTTAGCTCTATCTTTTGTAAATCTTTTTCTTAACGATGTTGTATAATTTACTAACTAGCTGAAATCAACTTCATAAAGAAGTGTGAAGTAAAAACTTACATCCTACCATAGTTGGCACAGATGCAAATGGCTAATAGGAATTTTCTTGCGATTATACTTAGTCATGGCAAGAACTACTAAGAAAATTTTTGAGAAATTTGTGAATTACGTGGCGTATACGTAATTTTTTTTCACAATGATTTCAGTCTATCTTCATTTGGATCGTTATTAGATGAACTACAAGACAGTGAAACATTTCTGCGTGATAGTTCGACAGTAATATCCGGGAAATTGTGAAGCTAATGCACTGGCCAGAAGAGTCACCTCTAGTTTAGATAGAAAGAGGAGACTACGTCTTGCACTTGACAAAATCAGGTAGGCTACACTAGGTGAATACCTTTTCGCTTAACGATCTGAGCACCGCCTGGATGACTCAGACTAGCTATTTCATACGAAGTAGTGGAGAGTTCCTAGAGATAGTTCCGGTCTGCGTGCATCCTCACTGAGGGGCCATGGAAACCAACCAACATACATTGCCATGGATCTCTATACATCCTGAGATTTATGGTACATGATTTTATTGTATATGGCTTGTTAAAAACTGACTTAGATTCAAGTTCAAAGGGATTTTAAGCTTTAAGAGCTCCTTGACTATCTGATGAAATGTGAATCACATTTTTTCAATAAGGACATAACAATTTTGTATTCAAATAAAATACAGAATAATTGAGATATCGGGCTGAAATTTCTTTGAGATAAAGTAGTTAAGTTTGAAATTTAATCTCTTTTACATGATTATCGGGAGCACGTTTATAGCGATCGAGTTTTTGGAGCTAATTTGCTACTACTTTTCCTCACGTATCATCCAAAACTTTGGCAATTTCTGGTTGTTTCTGAGCGAATGTTTGCAGTGGTGTCTCTTGAAGTGTAAGTTTCACTAATGACAAAACCATATAACCATGACTTTCCAATGGAACAGTATTTTCTTCCAACTTTGCAGAACCCAATCGGAGAAGTTTCGACGCTTCAAATGATCGCGAAGGTTTAGTTTCAAAGTTATTTTGATCTTGTAAGGATATAGGCCAAGACTTTTATGCAAAATTATCCATAATGTGGGCTGAGAGATTCCTAAAATCCTTTGAACGCCGTGGAAGCGACTGATTTGGCTCATTTTGAACGGAACCACTTACCGCTGCGATATTTTCGGTACTTCGACCGGAGTGTCGTCTTACAGGCGCAGGAGCTTACATTACAATGGTAATATGTCGACTCGAATTCATCCACAATAGCATGGGCAATCTGTTTGGTGGGACTTTGATTTTGACTGAAAATTGGAGTAAGCGCTCTTGCCACGACCGATGCAGAATTTCGGTAGTAGTTTTTTGTTTGCATTGAAAAACCCTTTAGAGGAAAAGAAAAATATTGGCTTTGTCACCTGACTTAGTGGCATTCCAGAAAGGTCCATGTGTCCATGTTTTTAGATTTTAGTAGAAATAAGTTTGTTAAAGTACTGTACAGGGTGGTGCGCCGAAAAATCAGCTTTTTTATGAATTTCTCATGAATTTGTTTTCCAACACATAGGAGAACAGACGTACTATTTAAGTATCTATACCTCTGCTTTGTATTCTACAACGTATGGAGTAGCATCCATGTCCATAGAACATTGCAAATTATTTTGACGAGACTATCACTTTCTGCCACGGATAGCTAAGATATGCGTAGAATGCACGACAAACTTTAGAGAATATCATTAAAATCTTGGCATCCCTACCGGCAACTTTGTACAATTGCATTTGATTTGCTAAAGATATTTGAAGAGCCACGTTTGCGGTTTGCCGTGGAATGAGTACCAACAGACTTTCAAAAACAAATTCCTAAATGTATCGCCAGCGGTCTATTCCTTACTTTGAACGAAAAGTTTTGCCGTATCCATTAAATTGGTTTCTCCATGTAAATATGTATATTTGCTACAAAATGCATTTGAGATTTAGGGATTCATCGCTGCGTAAAGGAACCATCAGCGAAACCATCGGAATCAGAATTCAAGGAAGTATCTGTGCATCTGTATCAAAAGATGATCTGTTTTAAAACTTTTAAATTGAAAATCAAAAATATTTCAATTAGGTATTTATTTTCTTATGAATTGTAAGATACACACTTTTTTTCTGTGAGTAATCCAAATCGAAACAATACTTTCTAATTCATTAGACGCGCTCTGGATAAAGTTTTCAAGTGGTGGAAAGAGGACTCAAAACTCGCCTAAGTTTTCAAGTGGCCTGTGGAAAACTTTTTCCCCTGAAATTGTGATGTTTTTTTTGTTTGAATTATGTATTATGACAGCAACTTTACAAGTTTGTGCCTTACGAGTGAATATTTTCGCCTGGAAATGCCGAAGCCCCTCACAAGTGGTTTGTTTGTAAATGGGATCTACGATGGAGGGCTTTGAGAAGCAAACTAAAGTAGAGTCTCTGTGTTATGTAATGGAAGTAATAAATTTCTTCGAATTATGCGATCCAGCCTAAGTGCTTTAGGGACATACTACATACATACATAGGTTCCTGGTAAAAAATATTACGTCAATGTGAGGAGAGATAATCTGTGGAGGTGTTATCCTCGGAAAAGTGAACATGAATCTGAGAACAAAAGAGATACGAAAACGCCAAAAATATTAACTGGAGAGGTATTTAAAAACTGAGATACTAAGATGCAAATTATGTACTTAAGTAAACATTCACTGGACGGTAACTTGGGAAGAAATTTAATTTTATTTACAGGGAAAGTACCCAATTACGGAGGGTCCTCAGAGGATGTTGCTAATTTAAGAATAAATTTAAGCTACAATGCTTGGATACGTACGATCTAAATTTCATGGAAGGAGTAACTTGTTACAGGTCAACACAGATGTTTATTTTATTCAAATCAAATGATGGTTTTGATTTGCTTACATTCTGTCACAAAGTTTAACCTTTGCCGAGAAGCTGACTAAAGGATGAGAGGCACGAAAAGTTATTTTGCAAGAAATGACGGCAGGAGGACCAACACAGAGTACGTGAACAGTGACAATAGTCTGACTCAAGGAATAGGTGAAAGTAACGACTTTAATGCAAACCGCTGAGTGGATTGTACGCTGAAGGGCATATTATTTCGGAACCACGGCTTATTCACCTGAATTCATTCTACTTTTTGACTAGTCAGGAACAATATACTAAGCTTACACTGTTTCGATAACTTCCTCCTAACAGAAGTGTACAAACGAAGCTAATAACGATCAGAGACAATGAACTTTACGTCTCCGGTGATATTGTGGAGGGTCTAAGGTTACTTTTCAGCGGCTTGGTAGAGAATCTTTATTGGCAAGCGAAGGATTTTCAAGCATATTTCTAGAGACCAAAGTTCGTCACGTTCACTATTCATTAAAAAAAACGGCTTTCTTCAAAATTTTTAATGGAAAACATATTGAAACAGAAAATATAGGTCTTGCTTTCTTTATAATTTTTATGAACATTGATGTTACGCCCACTTTTGAAGGCGTTTGCCTAAAAAAATAGATTTTCGAATCAAAAAATCTTTTCAATATGAATGCTCATGCTGATGCTTTCTGAATAAATCGTGACTTACTATCCAAATTGCTATAGCCACGCCCACTTCTGTTGAAAAAATTGTCCTTTTAGGAGAACTGAAACTGAAATTACCTAAAAATTTGATAACTTCCAACTGCTTCTGTACACAGAGACTAAAATTGGAATCAAATTATTGTTGTAAGTCATATTTTTTCAATGACTGGCGTTGCTGTTTCTAAAAATTGCTAGATGTGCTATTGGTAGCACGATTGTAAGGTTATAAAAGACATCTATTCTGGGGTCAACATTACCCTCTCCACAATAAGAGTGCAGTATCCCTTAAGCCTTCTAGCCGTAAAAAAAAGTATAGTCTAGGAGTCCCTCACACCTTTAAGAGTTATGCGTCGAGTCCAGCCGGATTGCAGTTAAGACTCTCGACAAAGCTAGCTCTGTATAGCTTTAGACAGACAGCACAGATGTGAGGCCAATGTCCTAAGATGAATGTCACGCAAAATCCAATAATACTCCAGTAATAGGACAGGCAATGATATTTATAGTAGAGCACCTAGAGTAGCATCCTATGAGGACTGCCGTGCCGTCAAGATAGACGGTTCTTGAAAGTTGAGTCCAAGAGTCTATCACATATTTACGAAAAACCCTTAAAAGGCTTAGAAAACCATGCATTAGATAGGATTTCTATCATAGGAAAGGTTCATAGCCATGTCTTTCTAGACGAGTAAGTAGGCATCTTTACAAATTTTAGGTATTAAATCCACTCTACTGATTCACTTGTGAGTCAGTGCCAATCTAGCAATCCTTTTGTTCTCATGGATGGACTTCGAGATCCAACAAGAATCTAACAATCTTCGGGATGCTTTCCTCATTCTGTTAAGAAAGTTAGTCCAGTTTTTAACAGCAGTCTCAACCTTCCTCCTTATTTTGAGTTGAAAAGACTATAATTGGCGCCTAACACTGTAATGAACACATTTCGCGTTAAGCGGTTCTAAAAATTTATCAATCCTTTCTTGCACATATCCTTGCATACAAGGAAAGCTTCAAGAAGCATAAAACCTACCATTTTTGTATGACATTCCTAACCATTATTTCAAAATATGTGATCCTTAGCAAGGTTCTTGATCAATCCTTGCATTCATACCAAATATTGTATCTCGCTGATTTGTTAACCTTTAACCTTCAACTCAAGCATGAACTCACCGCAACATACCATTAGATTTCTTCTGTCGTTTTCGAGCTCATCCCAAGCCTGCCTTTTTAAGGACATGCCACACTTCATTTCCTGCAATCTGCAAAGCTCAACACGTGCTAATGAATGTCATGTACTCGTATGTTTAACAAAAACATGTCCTTTCTGTGATTTTTTTTAATAAGAACACGTGTGCCTGTTCAAGTACACTCTATGCGGTGCTCTTTCAATTATAACGAATAACGAACGTCATGTTTAAATGCCAGCACAAACATCCATATCCCAGAGAATATCCTTTCTAATAAAATGAAATCACCACCGAGTGACATTTCCCAGTCTGAGGGCAAAGTGTCGCCACCATAATATCATAATTCCAATTAAGTATAATGAATGTCCTTACACGCAAAGGAATGCGCTGCATTTCACATTTTCATCCTTCTCTGTGGACAAATGGAATTTCCTTCAACCATAAGATCCGATTAAATGTCCATTCATTCATGTTCACGTATCCTTTTACGAAAGGACAAGCGCGTCCTATAAACTGAAACAGAACGACAGGACAAAAGAAAAATGTCTTTTTCTTTAATTGCGGATGTTTTCATTCCGCAAAACCTAATCTTTCAATGGATGTGTATTTAATTACCGCAAAGTTGTCCTTTGTTTTGTTTCACAAAATGTCCTTACACATAAATAATTCATATTTTAAAGTTTTATCTCACGGATACAGCTGTTCTTGTTCCTCGCTCCCTTAACGTATCACTCGGTGTCCATTAATTCAGTTGCCATGGATTTGGACACACGAATGTCCTTTACGTACAGTAATTCATCTTTTTTTTTGCGAAGACGATACTCTGATTAATTCAAAGAAAATTACCTGTTTAAATAAAAATGAAACGAAAACATGTCCACGAGGCAGATGACACAGATGAGAGTTGAACCGTCTTAAAGGTGAGATTTCATTTAATGAGGTGTACGTGCGTAATGTGCGGAAGATCCTGGAAATGACAGATGGGATGTTGTTTCTTTTAACATTTTCATTTCATGTATTGACACATTCAATTTGGCAAGCAATATGTATTCAGAGGAAGGAGTTCCGTCGGCTTGACATTGTTTCTCTACTACATGTGTACTTCATAAAAAAAAAGGAACAAAAATGACTGCCAGAAGGCTAGTACAAATCTCCTAGAGGAGTACATGTATCTACGTTGGCATAGCACAACGATAGGTGTTGAGTATATTTTGGGAAATCAACTGCTAGAGAGAAAAATGAGGCACACTTCAGGAACATTGAGCTTACAGCTTAGAGTACCTTAAGGGATTTATTTTGTTTTCTACAGAAGAATTGTTGATTTATTTTTGTTGCTTTTCTTAGAATAAACATACCTACTTGTGGAGGTGAGCGATGGTAGGATATCCTAGGAAACGTGTAGGGATATTTAACGTGTCTACATTCACTAAGCCATCATGTAGTGATTAATCATTCAAAAATAATGAGACTGCTCACGAGATGGAATAATTGGATAGTAAAGACCATGGTTATTGGTGGCTGATGGTATGGAGTCGATTATATATCACTTTGTGGGTCCAGTTTGAAATGCCCAGCAGGAAGGAAGATCTTGGCTGTCCAGGCATTCTAATTGGCTTCAATTGAAACTTTTAATTGGCTCCCATACTTCTTAAAAATTATTATTCTTTATTGCTTTTCCTTCTTTTACAACTTTATAATGAGATGCCCGTAGAGACTTGCTGAATTTGTTTTCTAACAACTAAAGTGGAGATTAGAAGATTTTGGAAATATATTTCCTCAGGGTTTGTTCCATAGTAGCACCGGACCCCACCAATTTATCAGATTGGAGTTAGAGACACAATACAACAAGTACTTGTTAAACAAGTGAAATTCAACAACTGTTGGAAATTTATGTAACTTGTTATGCGTTAACAACAAGGTTGCAGGTACTACGACAATAGTATTGAAATCTTACAGTGAGGAAGTACCTGGAAATAATATGTGTTCTCCGAATTATCGCGTAAGCCTACTTGTTGAAGGGATTTAACAAGTCGAGAGTTATTTTGTTACGATGTTTGTTCTGCTACATGAATGATAGGATACTTGGTGAACAGGGAAAGCTATAAAAAAACACTTGCTGACTTGTTAGCTTGTCGCTCTGTGTTATAAGCCCAAGTTGTCGTATTGTTACGATTATTAGCGGTACTATCTGTGTGTCCATAGTGATCACTAAACCAAGTTTCCACTTTCTCCCTTTGATGGGGTTAGTTCGGTGGCTAATAAGTGGGTCAATAGTGAACTCACTTTCTGCTTCAAAAAGCTTTAATCTGGTTTGCCAGGGCAAGGAATTTTTAATTCATGTAATCACCGCTCAACAAAGTAGTTCCTTAAGAAAGTAAGCTATGATCATCACTTGCTAGAATAACGTGGGATGTAAGTATCGATTGTAGTCATAACTCTTAAAAAATTCAGAAATTGGTTCGTTATCTCAACATAGAATAGACGGGCTAAGCACGAGACTTAAGTGATAGCATTGTTCTTATAAGCGAAGATATGAAGAGTGGTCAGTTCTATGAAACAATGAGATATACAATTGCATATTTCTGAACGCGAAATGGCTCCAGTTGTCTCGAAATGGATACACCTGGACTTTCACTCTTAATTTACTTACTTACTCTCTGCCTGAGATACGGCAGCCTTCCATTCTTTTCGAAACCCGGCATACTGCTTCCAGTTGTTCAGACCAAGCACTTTGGCATTCACGATTGCTTGATCCTTAATACAGAGATTTGGTTTTAACTGTCGTTTCGAATCTGAGAGTTGTGATTCGAAGATCCTCTTTGTTGGAGCATTATTGTCTATTTTGGCTTTTCGACTACATGCACATCTTGATATCTACTAGTCGATTCCCATCCTTGCATTCGGGACCGAAAATTCGACGAAGAATTTTTCTCTCGAAAGTGCCCAAAATCTAATCTGCTTTCTTGCTTATCGTCTAGCACTCGGCTCCATATAGCAGAACTCGAGGATCCAATTTACTATTAACTACCGCGATGATATATCTAGTTCACTTTGCTGGTCTTACACGAGTCGAAATATTCATACAACCTGTTATAGACTTACCTATCCTAAATTTTCAAATTTATTTCATTTTCCAATCTAAAAATGTATGAAAAAATTGGTTACGTATACGCCACCGAATCAGATACGCATATCCTGAAACTGCGTTACTGTGACAAGATTCCGACCAGATATTCTGAATCTGTGCATCGTGAGCACATACGAGCTCAACTGAGGCCTCGCCACGAGAAATAGAAGGGGGAAATTTTTCAACTCAAAAATGTATGCAAAAATTGGTTACGTATACGCCACCGAATCAGATACGCATATCCTGAAACTGCGTTACTGTGACAAGATTCCGACCAGATATTCTGAATCTGTGCATCGTGAGCACATACGAGATGAACTGAGACCTTTTTCAACCCAGCAGTACGAGAAGGCGGTTGATGATCAAAAGCAGGACAAACTTTACGAAGTTTTTAAAGTTTTTGTAGTGAATTCGGTTTATTTCATTACATTGTGTGAGTTCTAAGCGATTCATACTTACTAACCTCCGGATTCTTACTTATAAATCTTTGTTACTATGACACTTGAATATCGACAGTTCAACAAGGACGAGACAATTAAAATGACATCTCCAGTTGGATGGCTCTGCGAAGTTGGAAACCTGGAATTCTTTCTTTTCCAAAATTTTTGATTTAACGATTCTGTTCCGCACACCAAATCAGTTTTGCTTCTGACAACCTTTCCTTGCAAATGTCTCTCTTAATCCATTGTTTGTCAAAGTGTAGTTTTTAAAGTACTTGCAGTTCACCGAAGAAAAAAGATTGAACCATCATTCCCCCACATTCATATGAAAATGAGGAAACAATTCTTAAATTCTTAAATGACAACCTACAGGTAAAATAAATTAGAAAATCCAAAATCAATTGACACCGCTGCCACCGTAATAAGCTCACAAACTTTATCGCATTCACTTCATTTTAAATCCATTGAATGATGTTTCAATTATAAATAAAAAAGCCTATCCCATCTATTTCGATTTGAATTTTATGCAAATCCTGAAAAATCAATACACCTATTCACACGAGTGTGTGTGTGTAGGCTCTCTACTTTTCGATTCGTATAAATAAAATGCTCTCTCGACTGAAAGAACACAGGAGAGGTCCAGTTTGATTTTTCCTCAAAGTCGAACCTATCAACATATTTTTTCCTTAATCGCTCCATCGGGATGAAAAAGGATACGCTTTGTACATATATTTCGAAAAAAAAAGTCAAAAATTGATTGCCCTGAAAGTTATTGGATACGATGTCATTATCCTTGGAAGCAATAATATCCTTGGCAATTTCAGAGTTTGCAGCATTCGATTCGAACTTCAGGGACGGTCATTCAATTTCCTTAGATAGAATCCTTTTGGTCATTAGTGTGATGAAAATGAAAATTTGTTTAAATTAACGGTAACCAAAGCTTAATTGATGAAGAGAAGAACTCGAACTGGACGGTTGGATTTGAGTTTACTGATTAATGGACTCGAAGAAAAGAACTGACTGATAAATGGAATGATCTTAATCTTAGAGGAAACCAGTGATTAATGACTGATGGAAGGCTTCGAAGTTGTATTCCATCGAAGCCGTGATTGCCGCGGTTTCAGATGTTTTGAAGGACTTCGTTTTCCTGTTTATCATTAACTAGAAATTTGAGGCGTTGACATGTTTAAATTAATTGTATTAAGGAGCCAGGTGTGAACCAGTGAAACATGGAAAAAAGTCAAATTATTTGACACACTCCATTAAAAGAAGGATCTTGACTTTGAGTGGTAAATCAGTCCAAACATCATTTGTTCGTATAGCCATGGAGAGACCCATTGACAGTGGGGTTCATAAGTTAGGTGCTCTGAACTCAAATTATTTTTGAGTCCATGAAAGAACAGCTACCAGAAGCAAATATACTGGCTATAACTCGTTAGCAAGATGTTGTAGCAGAGGTGTTGAAGCCTCGACTGGGCAATGGATACGGATCGTATTTGAAAGTTTCTTTCTCGCCCTAAGTAGTCACTAGTCATGGAGTAGTCATTGTTAATGACTTGGTTACTGAGACTGAAGGTTTTCTTTTTCTAAATGTACTTCAAGACATAGGACTAAAGTTCTTTGAAATTATAAACCGAGGGAAGAAATGTAGAGAAAGGGTACAGGGAAGTTAGAAGTTGGAAGAAAGGGAGTTAAGTAACGATTAAACTGAAGGACAGGGTACAATGAGAGATTTCATTCCAGCAACTGTGGTGAAAATATCGAACCGATAGACATTGCAACAATTCATTATCGAAGGGACCTAGTTGAAAAGTGGCAGGTCACTGATCAATCTGCAAGCTTGACGCTGGACACGATCTAATAATCTGAAACAAGTTGCAGGAGTTCAGTCCCAAACATATGAGTTATATTCGAGTTTCGAGGGAATATAAACTTTATGGATGGCCAAGTCTCCAGGACTGAAAAAAAGTTGACATCTCTTGAGGAATCATAGGCATTTAGTGTGATTTTTTGCATCTTCAAAAATCTGTGGATTCCCGTAAAGGTCTGGGTCGACTTGCATGAAAAGTATTGAGAAGTCATGAGGTTCCACAATATCAGCTTGATTTGGCTAGAATAGTATTTCTCCTCAGAGACAGGGGACTCCAATGGATGATGGCATCAATATTGGAGTTAAGTTCAATAGACATTCGGTGCCGGTTTTCCTATGTTGTTTAGAGAATGACGAACTCACTCTCTGCTAATACTCGGCAATATGGCTAAGATGTGCCTTTTCCAAAAAGGATGTTAATCTTTGGATTTGAAAAACTGTGGATACAGTCTTGACTTGATATCCGAACTTTTTAACAGTCACTCGCAAGTCGACACATGTTTCATGATCACTGTTGGAGATTAGCTCACAGAATTTCAACATTTGAGAGTCCTTCGTAAGATGTCAAGGGAAAGACATTAAGGTGACTTACATCTGATTTCGGGAGAAACTATTCTTCTGCATCTTACAGCTGGACTGGGATGATTGGGAGTACTATAGAGCTCCAGAAAAGGTTTTGCTACACAGTAGTTCCTCAATCAGCGAATGTTTCTTTTGTTTGGTTTTACTGTCGTTGATTAACAACTACTACTTCAAACCCTTAGCTGCTTATGGAGGCACTTTGGCATTTGGCTTAGACACCATATACTTTGTTATCCTAGTTTCTAAATAGACTCACGTTTCGTATCGATTCACCGCTGATTTCAATATCTAAGGAGTTGGACTGTTGTATATGATGGCCCATGGTATGCTAACTTAAGAATATCCCATTATTTTCTCTTGTATCAGGTTGCAAAAGCTGTTTAACATAAATTTCCCCTGGCTTAACACATCTGTGGTGTCTTTCGACCATTATGAAGCAGCGGGCATACATCAGTGTTATTCTGCAAGTCTACAAATAACAGAGTCCTTGTGAAATACAGAAGTAGGTAGTTCATCTCCAAGTACATGTACCCGCGGTGGTAGGTATGATTTTGGAATTCTCTGGTCTTCTCCAGAATTTTTCAGGCCCAACCTGTCATGATTCACAATTAGTTCATCATGGTTGGGAGTGTTTCTCCATCATATCGGACAGAGTCTTGTAAGGGAGGTTAAGTAGACATTGTGTGTATGGTGCCTGAATTGCAATAATCAACCATCTTTTCACAGGACGTATCTTACAAATGAACAGCAACACGTACCCGACCAAGTCATCTCCTGCTGCTCTGTAAAGCTCGGTTCCATCTGGTCCTCCGGCCTTGTGGAACTTGTTAGCACAAGAAATTATAATGACAATCGTTAAGCACAATGAAAGACAGGAAATGTCCTTAAAATTGCCTTGGAAATAGTTTGCATAACTTTTTTTAAATACAAACTATGGCCATACTACTCTCAAAATCCTACCAGACAACTGCCAACAGCCAACTTAAGATACATAAATCTGTCTTTATTTTTTTCTAGACAAAGTACATTAAAGTGTCATGGAGCTCCTTACTGTCTCCGAAGTCACACATCACTTACTGTAAGACTTCCTGTAAAACACCACAAGGATTACTTATTCCGGCAACAAACAAACAATTACAACAACTTCATCTTTCGGAAGACTCATCGGCCCATTGAATTGGCGGAACCGGAACTCAACATATTACGGAATAAAAGTTTATTCCCCAACTTCGGGGTCACCGCACAAAATCTCTTCGCAAAAACATCATCATCTGCAGAAATGGTTTCATCTGAACCTTGTCACGGAAATAACTAAAAACTTTTCCCCAACGAAAGTGTTACGTTGATAATACGAAACGCAAATTTAACAGAAGTATAAACTTCACGAATGTTGATAGCTTTTCCCGAAAACCAAAAACAGAAAAAAAAAATGAATAATCATCAAACAATCAAATTCCATTTGAATGCTGTACCACATCAAGGATACGCGAAACTTTTAATGGTTTTTCGAAAGTATTTTCGGTTGGTGGTTTGATTTTGTTATTTTTTTTTCGGCTCTTTACGAGTACTGCGCGCTATTTCGAAAGTAAATAATGGAAATATTTTTGTAAATTGTTTAAATTTATATACAAGCTATCAAATTGCGCATAGTTTGCTTACCAAAAGTGCTGCGAGTTTTAGGGTTTTTTTCGGGAAAAACTGTTTATTTTTTGTTCAGGAAACACGAAACCAAACCCGAAAGCAGTGATTGAAAGAGTTTTAATCAATTTGACAAGGAAGTAGGTATTTACATTCATTTAAAGGAGGTATTCGGATTTTATTTACCCGAGAGAACGGTGGATGCTTTTAGCATATGATTAAGAAGGCATGTCACTAATGTAACAAACGTGTCATACTCGGAGGAATAGAAATCCTTAAATGGATGGATCAGACTGTGTGGAGTATCGATTAACTCAGACCAGTGTGACAAATGCTTTAATGGAAAACAAATTAAGTTGAATACAGATATTTCTCTCGACATGGTTAAGGAATTAGAGTGCCATCAGTAGTGGTAGGACTATAGCCTGGACTAAGAGATATCGCATAGCTGGGGTTATGAGTTCATTCCACTGCTTTATGTAGGTCGTCACAATATCAAACAGTATTAGTCTTGGAAAATGCTAATCTCATAAGAAACTTGTTAGAAGGCCATGGTCAGAGACTATCCTTACTTTTGCTAAGTGCTACTAATTCTCCAACAGTTTTGTGTGAACTATCTCAGACCACAAGACCTCGGAGGTCGTATTGCCCATCCTAAGTCAGTTTATCCGTTCGGTGATTTGGCAGCCTTTTTTAACAATGTGTCATTACTTGATGCGAAATTCACTAGAAACTCCTTGAAATGTTACTAAGTGGTACACAATGCAGATTCGTAACTGACTTATCCGTGGGTGAAGTGCGAAAATGCCCAGTGGCGGACGTGTTCTATGAATTCCTTTAAATAAAACTAGCTTAGCTGCTGCCTCCAAATGCAGATTGGAAATAGAAAATTTTTCAACCAAAAAATGTGTGAAAAAAAGGGCTATGTATAGCCCACAGATCTGGATACCCACAATCTCATAATGTCCTCCAATCACACATTTCGAACCAGCTGTTCTGTTTCTGTGCATTCAAAGCACAAACTAGCTTAGCTGCTGCCTCGAAATGCAGATTGGAGACAGAATATTTTTCAACCAAAAAATTAATGAAAAAAGGGCTATGTATAGCCCACAGATCTGGATACCCACAATCTCATAATGTCCTCCAATCACACATTTCGAACCAGCTGTTCTGTTTCTGTGCATTCAAAGCACAAACTAGCTTAGCTGCTGCCTCGAAATGCAGATTGGAAACAGACAATTTTTCAACCAAAAAATGTGTGAAAAAAAGGGCCCACAGATCTGGATACCCACAATCTCACAATATACTCCAATCATACTTTTCGAGCCCGCTGTTCTGTTTCTGTGCATTCAAAGCGAAAACAAGCTTAGCTGCTGCCTCCAAATCCAAATTGGAAACAGACAATTTTTCAACCAAAAAATGTATGAAAAAAAGAGCTATGTATAGCCCACAGATCTGGATACCCACAATCTCATAATGTCCTCCAATCACACATTTTGAGCCAGTTGTTCTGTTTCTGTGCATTCAGAGCACAAACTAGCTTAGCTGCTGCCTCCAAATGCAGATTGGAAACAGAAAATTTTTCAACCAAAAAATGTATGAAAAAAAGAGCTATGTATAGCCCACAGATCTGGATACCCACAATCTCATAATGTCCTCCAATCACACATTTCGAGCCAGTTGTTCTGTTTCTGTGCATTCAGAGCACAAACTAGCTTAGCTGCTGCCTCCAAATGCAGATTTGAAACAGAAAATTTTTCAACCAAAAAATGTATGAAAAAAGAGCTATGCATAGCCCACAGATCTGGATACCCACAATCTCATAATGTCCTCCAAACACACATTTTGAGCCAGTTGTTCTGTTTCTGTGCATTCAGAGCACAAACTAGCTTAGCTGCTGCCTCGAAATGCAGATTGGAAACAGAACATTTTTCAACCAAAAAATTTATGAGAAAAAGGGCTATGTATAGCCCACAGATCTGGATACCCACAATCTCATAATGTCCTCCAATCACACATTTCGAGCCAGTTGTTCTGTTTCTGTGCATTCAGAGCACAAACTAGCTTAGCTGCTGCCTCGAAATGCAGATTGGAAACAGAACATTTTTCAACCAAAAAATTTATGAGAAAAAGGGCTATGTATAGCCCACAGATCTGGATACCCACAATCTCATAATGTCCTCCAATCACACATTTCGAGCCAGTTGTTCTGTTTCTGTGCATTCAGAGCACAAACTAGCTTAGCTGCTGCCTCGAAATGCAGATTGGAAACAGAACATTTTTCAACCAAAAAATGTGTGAAAAAAAGGGCTATGTATAGCCCACAGATCTGGATACCCACAATCTCATAATGTCCTCCAATCACACATTTCGAGCCAGTTGTTCTGTTTCTGTGCATTCAAAGCGAAAACAAGCTTAGCTGCTGCCTCCAAATGCAGATTGGAAACAGACAATTTTTCAACCAAAAAATGTATGAAAAAAAGAGCTATGTATAGCCCACAGATTTGGATACCCACAATCTCATAATGTCCTCCAATCACACATTTCGAGCCAGTTGTTCTGTTTCTGTGCATTCAGAGCACAAACTAGCTTAGCTGCTGCCTCGAAATGCAGATTGGAAACAGAACATTTTTCAACCAAAAATATATGAGAAAAAGGGCTATGTATAGCCCACAGATCTGGATACCCACAATCTCATAATGTCCTCCAATCACATATTTCGAGCCAGTTGTTCTGTTTCTGTGCATTCAGAGCACAAACTAGCTTAGCTGCTGCCTCGAAATGCAGATTGGAAACAGAACATTTTTCAACCAAAAAATTTATGAGAAAAAGGGCTATGTATAGCCCACAGATCTGGATACCCACAATCTCATAATGTCCTCCAATCACACATTTCGAGCCAGTTGTTCTGTTTCTATGCATTCAAAGCACAAACTAGCTTAGCTGCTGCCTCGAAATGCAGATTGGAAACAGAACATTTTTCAACCAAAAAATGTGTGAAAAAAAGGGCTATGTATAGCCCACAGATCTGGATACCCACAATCTCATAATGTCCTCCAATCACACATTTCGAGCCAGTTGTTCTGTTTCTGTGCATTCAAAGCGAAAACAAGCTTAGCTGCTGCCTCCAAATGCAGATTGGAAACAGACAATTTTTCAACCAAAAAATGTATGAAAAAAAGAGCTATGTATAGCCCACAGATCTGGATACCCACAATCTCATAATGTCCTCCAATCACACATTTCGAGCCAGTTGTTCTGTTTCTGTGCATTCAGAGCACAAACTAGCTTAGCTGCTGCCTCGAAATGCAGATTGGAAACAGAACATTTTTCAACCAAAAATTTATGAGAAAAAGGGCTATGTATAGCCCACAGATCTGGATACCCACAATCTCATAATGTCCTCCAATCACACATTTCGAGCCAGTTGTTCTGTTTCTGTGCATTCAGAGCACAAACTAGCTTAGCTGCTGCCTCGAAATGCAGATTGGAAACAGAACATTTTTCAACCAAAAAATGTATGAGAAAAAGGGCTATGTATAGCCCACAGATCTGGATACCCACAATCTCATAATGTCCTCCAATCACACATTTCGAGCCAGTTGTTCTGTTTCTGTGCATTCAGAGCACAAACTAGCTTAGCTGCTGCCTCGAAATGCAGATTGGAAACAGAACATTTTTCAACCAAAAAATTTATGAGAAAAAGGGCTATGTATAGCCCACAGATCTGGATACCCACAATCTCATAATGTCCTCCAATCACACATTTCGAGCCAGTTGTTCTGTTTCTGTGCATACAGAGCACAAACTAGCTTAGCTGCTGCCTCCAAATGCAGATTGGAAACAGAAAATTTTTCAACCAAAAAATGTGTGAAAAAAATTGCTATGTATAGCCCACAGATCTGGATACCCACAATCTCATAATGTCCTCCAATCACACATTTCGAGCCAGTTGTTCTGTTTCTGTGCATTCAGAGCACAAACTAGCTTAGCTGCTGCCTCGAAATGCAGATTGGCAACAGACAATTTTTCAACCAAAAAATGTATGAAAAAAAGAGCTATGTATAGCCCACAGATCTGGATACCCACAATCTCATAATGTCCTCCAATCACACATTTCGATCCAGTTGTTCTGTTTCTGTGCATTCAGAGCACAAACTAGCTTAGCTGCTGCCTCCAAATGCAGATTGGAAACAGAAAATTTTTCAACCAAAAAATGTATGAAAAAAAGAGCTATGTATAGCCCACAGATCTGGATACCCACAATCTCATAATGTCCTCCAATCACACATTTCGATCCAGTTGTTCTGTTTCTGTGCATTCAGAGCACAAACTAGCTTAGCTGCTGCCTCCAAATGCAGATTGGAAACAGAAAATGTTTCAACCAGAAAATGTATGAAAAAAAGAGCTATGTATAGCCCACAGATCTGGATACCCACAATCTCACAATATACTCCAATCACACTTTTCGAGCCCGCTGTTCTGTTTCTGTGCATTCAGACCACAAACAAGCTTAGCTGCTGCCTCCAAATGCAGATTGGAAACAGACAATTTTTCAACCAAAAAATGTATGAAAAAAAGAGCTATGTATAGCCCACAGATCTGGATACCCACAATCTCATAATGTCCTCCAATCACACATTTCGAGCCAGTTGTTCTGTTTCTGTGCATTCAGAGCACAAACTAGCTTAGCTGCTGCCTCCAAATGCAGATTGGAAACAGACAATTTTTCAACCAAAAAATGTATGAAAAAAAGAGCTATGTATAGCCCACAGATCTGGATACCCACAATCTCATAATGTCCTCCAATCACACATTTCGAGCCAGTTGTTCTGTTTCTGTGCATTCAGAGCACAAACTAGCTTAGCTGCTGCCTCCAAATGCAGATTGGAAACAGACAATTTTTCAACCAAAAAATGTATGAAAAAAAGAGCTATGTATAGCCCACAGATCTGGATACCCACAATCTCACAATATACTCCAATCACATTTTTCGAGCCCGCTGTTCTGTTTCTGTGCATTCAAAGCGAAAACAAGCTTAGCTGCAGCTTCAAAATGCAGATTGGAAACAGAAAATTTTTCAACCAAAAAATGTAAAAAAAAAGAGCTATGTATAGCCCACAGATCTGGATACCCACAATCTCACAATATACTCCAATCACACTTTTCGAGCCCGCTGTTCTGTTTCTGTGCATTCAGACCACAAACAAGCTTAGCTTCTGCCTCCAAATGCAGATTGGAAACAGACAATTTTTCAACCAAAAAATGTATGAAAAAAAGAGCTATGTATAGCCCACAGATCTGGATACCCACAATCTCATAATGTCCTCCAATCACACATTTCGATCCAGTTGTTCTGTTTCTGTGCATTCAGAGCACAAACTAGCTTAGCTGCTGCCTCCAAATGCAGATTGGAAACAGAAAATGTTTCAACCAGAAAATGTATGAAAAAAAGAGCTATGTATAGCCCACAGATCTGGATACCCACAATCTCACAATATACTCCAATCACACTTTTTGAGCCCGCTGTTCTGTTTTTGTGCATTCAAAGCGAAAACAAGCTTAGCTGCTGCCTCCAAATGCAGATTGGAAACAGACAATTTTTCAACCAAAAAATGTATGAAAAAAAGAGCTATGTATAGCCCACAGATCTGGATACCCACAATCTCACAATATACTCCAATCACACTTTTCGAGCCCGCTGTTCTGTTTCTGTGCATTCAGACCACAAACAAGCTTAGCTGCTGCCTCCAAATGCAGATTGGAAACAGACAATTTTTCAACCAAAAAATGTATGAAAAAAAGAGTTATGTATAGCCCACAGATCTGGATACCCACAATCTCATAATGTCCTCCAATCACACATTTCGATCCAGTTGTTCTGTTTCTGTGCATTCAGAGCACAAACTAGCTTAGCTGCTGCCTCCAAATGCAGATTGGAAACAGAAAATTTTTCAACCAAAAAATGTATGAAAAAAGAGCTATGTATAGCCCACAGATCTGGATACCCACAATCTCACAATATACTCCAATCACACTTTTCGAGCCCGCTGTTCTGTTTCTGTGCATTCAGACCACAAACAAGCTTAGCTGCTGCCTCCAAATGCAGATTGGAAACAGACAATTTTTCAACCAAAAAATGTATGAAAAAAAGAGCTATGTATAGCCCACAGATCTGGATACCCACAATCTCACAATATACTCCAATCACACTTTTCGAGCCCGCTGTTCTGTTTCTGTGCATTCAGACCACAAACAAGCTTAGCTGCTGCCTCCAAATGCAGATTGGAAACAGACAATTTTTCAACCAAAAAATGTATGAAAAAAAGTGCCATGTATAGCCCACAGATCTGGATACCCACAATCTCACAATATCCTCAAATCACATGTCTCGAGCCAATTGTTCTGTTTCTGTGTATTCAAAGCACAAACCAACTTAGGTGCTGCATCCAAATGCAGATTGGAAACAGAAAATTTTTCAACCAAAAAATGTAAAAAAAAAGGGCCATGTATAGCCCACAGAACTGGACACCCACAATCTCACGTTATACTCCAATCACACATCTCGAGCCTGCTGTTCTGTTTCTGTGCATTCAAAGCGAAAACAAGCTTAGCTGCTGCCTCCAAATGCAGATTGGAAACAGAAAATTTTTCAACCAAAAAATGTATGAAAAAAAGGGCTATGTATAGCCCACAGATCTGGATACCCACAATCTCACAATATACTCCAATCACATATTTCGAGCCAGTTGTTCTGTTTTTCTGCATTAAAAGCACAAACTAGCTTAGCTGCTGCCTCGAAATGCAGATTGGAAACAAAAAATTTTTCTACAAAAATTTTTGAAAAAAAAAGCATTACGTATACGCCACCGAAGCAGTCCCACAATCTCGCTATATCCTCCAACCACACATCTCGAGCCAGGTGTTCTGTTTCTGTGCATTTTTAGATTCCATTTTGTCCTCACCTTTCTGGCTCCTACTTTCCTTCTAAAGTCTACCTTCTACCTTCTACCTTGGTTATCCTAGGATCCTTGTATGTATTCAAGACGATTTCTCTAAAGCTGAAACTCATATCTGCTATTGTTGGCATGAGGCCATCCATCCTATACTGTGAAATTTTGTCCCAAAATCCTCATCAATGATGCTTCCAGATCTATTGAGCAAATTTCGGGTTTGTCTGTGGAATGTGGAATGCTTGTATCACGGTGTGTACTCAGACATCCCATGGTCTAGCTGCTAGAGAACCTATGGTTTTATGGCAGATTAGGCAGAGTTCGACTAGAGAAGTCGGATGCATTTCTACTCTTAACAAATAGTTGTGGAACCCACAGTAATGTACTCAAAGCCTCAAGTCCTTGCCTTCCGCAGCATTAGGAAGTGTAAGACTATGTTAGTGGATTGGTTATTAGTACCTTCATGATCAAGGTTCCAAGAACCTTAAGTTTTTCTCGTCAGCACTTCAGATTCTTTGATTTTCTTTTCCCTTGTGGTAAACGTTTAATTCCATCGGTTGTAAAAGTTCTCCCCCCAATCAGGTCGATTTTCTTTGTTTCTCAGAAGCTCATTGTGAATGCATCGCTCACAGAAAATCATTACAAAGGACACATGCAACTGGAACTCCCACGCCAATTATCAACACTTGTATAAACAAATGCAAACGATATCTTTCATCTAGCACTTCCCACTGCATCTGGTTAATGTGTGGTATTAGCGAACATGTGGGTGTTGAGCCCATGCGAGCAGAAGCATTTCAGATACGAATATCCTTTTCAGGGATGCGAGTTCAGCGAAGCATAGTAAGCAAATGATATGAATCTACGTCGAGAGAGTGAACAAATAAATTTGCTGATTTTCTCAACTCTTTAAAAATTCTGTAAGAGTTTTGCTCCAGAATAACCAATGATCCATGTGTGAGGATCCATACCCTCGGTGCCCACTTTAAAACTTTCTATTTATGACAATCAGAATAGTAGCTGTTGACAGTAACGAGTAGACATTTGATGTATAAAAAGGAGTACTCGTCACTGAAGATGGTTAGTCTTGAAAGTATTGTGCAAAGTGGCAGATCTGCCTACACTCCTTTTGGAGGATTCATAAGCATTCTCTTACGTCGATGGCATTGTTCTTTGTTGGAAGTACGTCACAGTAAGCAGCTTAATAACCGCAATAGAGAATCACTTGTGTTACACTGTCTCCTTGGTAAGTAAAGCCCTCTAAAGAAACACTAAGAAGAGTCTACGTACCTACACGTGTGTACCCCATCATCCCAAGTGAAAACAACTTGAACTACAAAAGTCAAATAACTCGAACGATTTTAGCCCCCCCTTTGTATCTACTGGGTGAAGGTACGAAAACAAAGGCGAACTATATGGACTGTACAACGACTTAATTAAAAAGTTTTAAATTTATTACCTCAGCAAACGAAATTAAAAAAAAAGAACAATTCCAAAGTCTATAGGGTTTTCAGGAGAAGTTTTGCATGTATAGCTGATAGTGAGAAGCAAAAAGTAGGAAAGCAATCTTGTGTGTTTGGCGAATGGATTAAGTGCATTGTTTTTTGTTTTCATTTTGCAGAGAACCTACTTACATAGAAAGTAGACCCAATTAGTTCAAAATCACTCCTTAATTGGATACACGTTCGTGGACTCTCAGCCGACACCAGTGTGCCTTGTGTGGTGAAGGAAACTTAAAATTGTGTAAACCATTTTCTTTATGCAGTGTCTCATTAAAAGGATTTTAAGTCATCGCTTTATTGCGTGCTTGGAGAGGTCAATACACGCTATTGTCCTTGAACTTCGTTGTAGTTTGGGTATTCGAGGACTCAACTTGGATAAGAAGAAACTTATGGAAAACTTAAGGACAAGGTTGTCGAGTGTCTACTTTCCCGAAAATGTTGAAACTTGAATTTTTTTCTAACGTGATGGGGTGATGACCTCATTATCCACGATGGCGGTGCACATCCAGCTTGTATTCAGAAGTGAAGCTTAGCTTCTTATAATCTTTAAGGCTTTTGCATGAACGCTTGCCTGCACAGTATATGGCACTGATATACTCCTTGTTGCTCTGTACATGGGTTCCTTAAAAGGAACGACGGAATCATTTACTCTTTGGTCCATTGGATCCCAGGAATTGATATGTTAATCAGTAGAGTGTAACCATGTGGTTCTTAAGTTACTCTTTTTGTTTTGGTTTCCACAAGCTTAGAGTTTGATTCAATAACGTCCGATCAGACCAACAGAAACCACTGCTTGGCCGTCAATGAGAAAGGTGACAACTGTTTGCAAATTCATTCTCTATTATTCTAGTTGCTTCTAGTAGGACCTTCGCCTGGAACACAGTACTGTAATTTGATGTCTAGTGAAAGCAAATTCAAAGAAACTGTCGGTATCATTGGTGGGTAAGAAAGTACCTTCTTCAGCAGATAATCCATTTTTCAGTATGTTCCTTCTGTTGGTGAATAATGCCAACTGGGTTTCCCGGGCGATGAATACTAGTTGACATTTCTTATTCCAAGTGTAATTGCTCACTAAGGGTGAATCGCTTTACAGTGAAACAATGTTCTGGAATAGTGTCGCTGTACATTAAAAATAGTCGTTCAGTTGTGATAACTCTCCCTGCATATCGTCTAGAAAATATCGTGACCAACATTGACTGGCCACTCAGATCTCCAGATTTGACCCCTACGGACTTTTTTTTGCCTAAGAGAAAAGTTAAGTATACGCCAGCATGCCTCAGTCCATTGAAGACCTCAAGGCAAACATTTGTGCCGAAATCGTCGTTAAACCGGTCGAGATACTCGAAAAAGTGATGAGAAACCCAGCAAAAAGGGCACATTTTGCTTTCGTCAAAAGTGGTGGCCATTTGATTGATATTGTATTCGAAAACTACAAACTAAATTGTATAGAACCAATCTACACAAAAATACTATATTTATGGAAATTGATTGCTTTTTTCTACAATTATTTAATACTCACATCCCGCCATTGAAGATGGCGCATCCTGCACTTCAGTACAATAAATCAACAGTAATGGAGATATCACTCCACCTTGAGGTACTCCCCAAAAGCATATGCTTCGAAGTTCATTTCTCCGAGATCAGGTATTAGCTGGATTATTTCCAAATAAACTCTTGTGGATATTGAGAAATGTTTGTCTTGTTTTACTATCGGAAGCAACACAATCCCTGTACATGTACACCGAAGGCATGAAGATGTCCTACACGACATTCAGAATCGAATCGAAGTCCCTTTGCTAGTTTTTCATGTATGTAATTCTTTTTTGCTAATTTGTACATTGTGGAATGTGTTTAGATACGTACAAATCGCCATAATAAAACAAAACACATGTTTTGCAACATTTTCATCCAAATCTAAATACGTACTATTTCAGAGTGAAGTTTCCGTTGCGCACAAAGTACAGAAAGTGCGATGTTTTTCAAATATGTAATATACTCGAAACCCCAAAACATTTTCACTTTGAATTATCTATTTTATATTTTTTTTTTAAATTTACATTAAATCCGGGTACTGCTGCGCATACAATAACATGTGGGCCATGTGGCGGCGAAGTGCAATCGGTCAATGAATTAATTTCTCATCAATTAATATCTGGAACCCGAAAGACTTAGTTGATTAATCAAGTACTCCCTGCATGGTGTTTTTTTTTCTATTTATTTTCCCAAATTATTTTGTGTTAATTCGAAAAGTTTCGACAGTGTGAAATGGGAGTTTAATTTCGATTGAATTACATTTACATATTTATTTGTTTCAATTAAAAGCTCAGTGATATTGGATTGTTTATATAAATAAGTGTTTGTGTGTAAATATTTATGGCGAATAATTAGAGTATAATGAAATAAATAAATAATGAAAACCAGAGGTAAATTTTATTCAAATTAAACTATTAAACTTTCATTATTGTATAAAAATTATTATGGCTATATGTATCTATGAGAGTGGATGTGTATCTGCGGGGTTAGGCTAACTCGTTGAAGAGTAATTCTCATTAAAATGGTAATATCTTACCAATTTGCAAATTGCTCGACTGTAGTTCAATGATTTTTGTTTAAAATAAATCAACAAAAGGTTATATAAACAAATACAGGAGTAATCTCTAGGGGAAGTTGCATTTGTTGTTAGCACTCGAATAGCCAATATGAATCCCTGTTTTCCTGACAGTCAGGTTTCCCGAATGATATTCTCTTAGGCCAGGCTTCACCGTTCCCATAGAAAATGGGATATGTGTAGTTCTGCGTCTATATCGTCACAACCTCTGGAGAAGTTGGCTGTGTTTAATCGATTTTCTCTTCGGGGGAACGTCAAAAGATTGTGACTCGTAGTGAAACCCTTGAAGACCGGCAAGTTCGTTCTATTAAGGGCTAGGAGGCCCTTGGTTTTCAACTCTTCGAGCTTTGTTCAGAGTTTTGTGTAGGCACAACATGATGAGTGTGTGTTCTATCTATCAGTGCCCAATCTCTCTAAGGTTTGTACTATGTTAGACTTAGAACGTACTAGAGATGGTAAAGGATGACTGCAATGATACTTTTTCCAATTGTTATGTTTCATTAGCTGTCAAAATTACTAATGAAATTTAGGCGTCAGAGTATTAACGAAAGTTTGCCATTTTATCGTGCATTACCTCATGCTTGCTGAACTTGCGATAGTTATCAAAAAATGTTATTGAAACTCCGGCCCAGTTGCAAACACGCAACGTGAATTTCGTCGTGAAGTCGGTCGTTATGATTGCTTCAGTGTGCAGGCAATTCGCGGCACCGTTTAAAAGTTTAAGCGTGAATACACTCTTTTGGACCTTAAGCTATACTTGGCTAGGCAGCAGTAAACCTGGTTTGTATTTGGTATAGAATAGCTGGCTTGAGTTGTGCCACGAGATGGTTGAACCAAGTGGTAGGTATCTCTTTCGGTGGCGTATACGTAACTTTTTTTCACACATTTTCTAATGAAAAATGTTCTGTTTCCATTATACCTGGGGAGTCATCAATAAAGCTGATTTGAAAGTCCGGATTTAGACCACAAAACTGGACGAGACCCATGTTTGGCTCAGCGGCTATATCAACAAGTAAAATTGCCATAAGAGCGAGTACAATCCTCAAGTCCTCGACCAAGCATCATAAGGATTGACTGTTTGGTGCGGTTTATGGTAAGGTGGCATCATGGGACCTTATTTCTTTCAAAACGAGGAAGGAGACACCGTTACCGCCAATGGTCTCAGGTACATAGGGATATTTTATGGCTAGAGCTCGATAGCATCGATATATCCGAGCTGTGGCTCCAAAGTGAAGGAGAAATTTGGCGACTGAGTCATCTCACGGCGAGCTGTCATCATGTGACTTGATACCACTCAATTACATTCTCTGGGCCTACGTCAAGTCATTGAAGCCAACTACTTTCTATGAGTTCCATGCCAACATTTGAGACGTTATTGCCGGAATACCGCAGCATATATGGGACCGAGTCATCAAAAATTGTATCGACCGCTTGAAGCACTGCCATTAAAGCCCAGGCAGCTATTTGAATGATATGTTATTTTACATATGTATAATGGCATGAATGTAGGTTCAAAATAAAGCTAAAATTAATTGTATACCTCACACAATTGTTGTTTTATTTAAATTTATTTTCCCATCATTCTTTTCTGGTCACCCTATGCTTGGCACTTTTCAGTTGATATGTCTTGTGTTGCGTAAGGCCACCTCACCCAAAACCTTACTCAAGCACTTCCATCAAGTTATTACTTAACTTTCCCAAGAAATATCCTTATGGATATTGCAATAATAAATCCCTAATGCGAGTGATTATAATAAAGGTTAAAGATATTATCCTAACAACCCATTGCTAGTGGAACAAAACGTACCCTATCCATCCCCAAGTAGGCAATAAGAACTATTACGTACGTATGTATGCCATAAAGTGAAATAACCGCACTGTTATAATTTTTCCAGAGAAGAGAAGATGAAAAGGACTTTAACGATGGAACCACAGGACCAACAAAACACTGTATCAGGATCAGAGCTACATAACAACCATCAGCCAGAATAAAATACAACAATAACAACGGATGAAAGCCAAAAGCATGTATATGCCTGCGGCTCCGGCACTGTGTGCTGGTTTAATCTAGACGCTCGGTGTTACCAATTCAAGTAGTAACCCTTAATTAAATACGAGAGACCAGTGGAGTATCACTCGTTGTACACTTGTTGTATAACGACACGTATTTCTGGTTACCTACATGTGTAAGCCGATCCGGCAGGCTGATCCATGTTCCTCTAGTAATATTGAAATCACTATGTTGTCAGTCAGGCTATAAAGGACTTTACATCGAAACCACAGATAGATACACAAAAGAATACGCCTGCACCGAAGTACTGGACCATTTAGAACTAGGCTCTCGGCGTTGTCCATTCAAAGTGTAAACCCTAATTAAATGGTAGAAGCCAGTAGTAGTAATTCACTTGTTGTATAATGGCAAGCTGGCCATGCCGATTGTTCTCGGCCACCTACATACATTCGTTGGTCAGAGCAGAACTATGTCGCTCTCCAGAGGAGATCCTGTCTCTTCTGGTAGAGTAGACATAAATTGAATTTATATCCATGCCACTGGCAGACGGATAAATTACAGTTTATGCAGGGTATAGATTCCAAGGATTCGGATCTTATCCCCCACCCAGTTTGGTCTTATGAATGAAGAAGAAAATTTGCGGATGAAGGATATTCTCTGTGGCCTGAGTGTGGACGTTGTAATTGGAATGGATGTCGAAGGATTTTTTCCATTCACATAGATTATGGGTGACTGCGAATAATTGGGGAAAGGACGCAAAGTGTGTGGGCGTTTTTAATTAAATTATGAATATAGTTAACGTAACGATGGAGCGGGTTGAGTGTGAGATCCTCAGTAAATAGTCAATTAAAATTATCTTAATGACATATTGCTTTGCCTTGAAACAAGCAACCTTAATTGTAACTGGATTACTTTACTTATTTCAATAAATTGTAAGTAGTTCGTTAAACGAATTGTGTGTAGGTGGTTGTCTTTGAATCAAACCAACTCCTTTGATTCCTACTCGCGTTTCATAGACCGCAGACAGTAAGGCGTATGACAGCTACTTTATTGTCTATCTTTAGAATTCGTTAATGAGGATAACTTGTTCAATATAAAGCACTGCTTGGGGATCCTCAAACTACGGCATTTGTCATCCCTTAAAGGGATTATTGTTGTCAGAAAAAATAAGAAATTTGTGGTCCAAAACTATCTGATCAATGGAAAATATTTCCTATACAAGTGGCATAAACCAGACCAAACAGTCAATCCTTGTGAATGCATTGATGCTGGGTCGAAGACTTAAGGATTATATTCGATGCAGTAATGGCAATTCTGAGAAGACAATTTTTTGGGTTAAATCCAGACTTTCGAACCAGCTTTACTGAAGCATCGCCAAATATAGTGGAAGCAGAAAATGTGTGAAAAAAATAGTTACGTATACGCCCTCGTATCCTCAAAGGTGTCTACCCATGTGAGGGATCCTTCTCGCCAATTGAATTAAAGTAAACTTCAAACGTTTTTCCCAATGAAATGGTCCTCAGTATTGTCTTAAAAAAAAATAAATACTTGGCGCAACAGGTCGATGGGACCCAAGGCCTAGCTTCTCTCAACCATTCATGTTGTATGTATGTGCTATATTCTTTACACGATTGGACGGGGCCTACTGTTTAATGCCGTGTCCGAAGAGCAATTTGTTATTTGAGAAGCTATCTCAGGACAGTTGTACTTTCGGATGTTTGTCAGACGCTCGCGAGAGGTGGGGCCGTGAAAAACTATTAGGTGTTCCGACTGGGATTCGAACCTGAACCCTTTGCTCCTTTGGCACTAACCACTGAGCCACGGCGTCTTCGCTTGTCTAAATATTCGTCAGTGATTGACTATAACTATCTAGGTCCACGTTTGTTCTCAAATTAAAGTTTTTCGTCTTAAAATTTTCAAAATTTTCTTGCCTCTTAAAGGGACATCTAGAGGGCACAAGACAGACTTGTAGCTCTGATACTCTTAGCAAAGGAGTAGTCATCTCTACCAACTTCTGTTATAAAAGCCATTCGAATGTAAAGCACCCAGTAAAGATTCTTTTCTAAATCGACAGCAACTGCTGAAGGAAAGCTGGTTACACTCCATCAGCACCAGGCCCTTTGAAGGTATCACAAAATGCTTCAATTAATACCAGTTACGCCGAGTCTTGCGACCAGCTAAGCTGTAACCCACCTCTTACCAAACAATGAGTACCAAAACTTTTCCAACTCAATCAATGCATGTTTATTTCGAATCTCACAAAAGAATGTTACCAACAATCGAATTGAGGAACATGTTAACGACCATTGGTCTAGTGGCAGGAAGTACTGCTCTTTAACATTAAATAAAACTTCAAATAAAATTAAACCAATTTATACCCTCTTTCAATGCCATCCTCTCAATGGAAAATCAAATTAAATGTTCTGGCATTCAAATTGCCATTCAGAACCATTTCAACGTCCATTCAGTTTTCATAGCATTCAGGCAAATACTGCTGACTCCCTTGGAAGAAATTTCAATAGCTATTCGCAACAAAGCGAGACCCATCCCCTCGTCCTCCTTAATAAGGGGTTCACGAGAAACCCTTGTTAAATACAAAACGACACTATTTCGCGTTAAGGAAACTTCTACACAAATATACAAATATTCAACTGCACGTGCAAGGAATGTCGAACATACAACGAGGAGTAAAGAATATTAATGCGTAGAACGCAGTCGGATCTACTTGCTCGTGGGTGCTTCGCTTCAAATTAAGGAAAAAATTCTCTAAAACAGTTCATACAAGTATCTATTGGTAGAAAATTTGTATGAATCCAATAGATACCCCTTACAGGTGAATCGAAACGCACCTGGATATAGAATGAATGCTCTTGACGGAGCACTAAATAAAATTGCAACTGCAAATAGCAATTTGCTCGAAATGATTTCCCGGGCCAACTGGAACAGGAAATGGCATTCTTTACAGAATTAGCTAGAGAACTGACACACATACAAACTACATATCGGACTAAATTGTGTGTTGAGAACTGGAGATGGGCGGAACCGGAAGTAAAGGCAGCAAATATGCGAATGAGTCCATTGTCAGATGCAAACAGATTGTTGGCATTTTTTCTCCCATATTGCCATCAACGAAGACGCACACATCACCTGTGCTTTGTTGTCTACCTCTCCGCCTTTTCACATGCATTAAGCATCTATTAGTTGAGGATATTAAGAAGCGGCTAAGACGGGGGGATGGTGCGTGAGGAAGGGCGGAACACAATCTATTCTCAGATAAAAAATGCTGCTGCTGCAGAGATAGGGTTTGGTTTTTCCTTTTATTTTTGGGTTATCCTTCTATATTTTCCTTTCTTTTCCATATTCGTTGCTTCTTCTTCTTGTCTCGGTTTTTTTTTTTTGATCCGAATTCCTTTATATCGAGAAATTCCTTTTCCTTTTTATCTGTGAAGGGTGTTGGCGTACAAAAAATATTTTTCTTTAATTCAATTCGAATAATTGAAATTGACTCCTTGTAGGGATTTTTCTTTCGCATTTTTTTCTTTATTTATTTTTTTATATTTTTTTATCCCAGTGAATGGATCCTTTGTTTGTTGGGGGACAATGTTATAAAAAGGACAATATGGCATCATGACACCTTTTAGAAATAAAAAAAAAGTCTATGAAAGGGCTAATAAAATGGGGTTTTTGTTCGCTTATAGTTCAATGACGTTGGCTATAGATAATTTAGGGGTTATTGACGCTATAGGGGTGGCGACTACTAGGTTTTCTTTTTGTCCACAGCCAGCAGGGAAACATAGACGATGCCTTTAGCTATCTAATTTTATACGTTGACAACCAGAAATAGTCCTGGCTTCCTTTTCTCGAATCTTTGATTCGATCTGCTCTCTCGTTTTAAGTATAAGCACTTGAACTGTGAAACCTTTTATGAAACCAAAAAAAAAAAATCTCCTAGTACTTAAAATACTAATTTTTAACTAATCGACCTAGTACCCTCACCCTCATTCAGTGAGAATGTAGGTAGGCTCACTCGCATCAATAGTGGATCCATTGTGAAGTCCTGTTGAGAGATTACCTGAAACACGAATACAAAGGTTGGTCTTGGGATAGCCATCTGAACCAACCCCAGGTTGTTATATATTTCAAGACTGCTGGTTTTGGCTTTCCTGACAGGTCGCTCAGGCCTTTGAATTGGTATTCACTGAGGACCACTTTTCTAGTTCTGCATAGGCTTAGATATTTGCAAAGGAAGTGAAAAGTGGACTCTACTGCATTCGTGTCGCCAAAGCCTCGGCAGATGTCACTAGATTGTACATAAAGGCATTCGACTATGGTGACCCGCTATGAGGTTGTTGTAGGAGTGGTAAGTTGGGTCTGTTAAGAGTCAGGACTAGTTTGGTTTTGGACGATGTCATACTTTGTCCAGAATTTCCTGGAGACGCGGTAAGATGGTAGTGCGTTTCATCTCTCGTTGGCCAGTTTGACAAGAGCTTAGTGCGATAAAACACAGGCGACGACCAATTTGCCAATTCTTCTCCCAATTCGATCCTTTGAATGCTGCTGTGTACTGGAATCTAAAGGAGGGCGATGTCATAGTTTGGCGTGAGTGCTCTGAGTGCTGTGAGTTCTTCATGGCACCGTTTCATCAATTTTGATTTGACGACTGTGGATGAGAAGGCCTTCATGGGGGCTTGCTTGTCAATATAGACGTCGATCATCTTCCTGGTGTGCAGATTCGTGGATACTTCTCGTGGCGTTTCTGCGATCGGTAGTGCTTCGACTTGGAACACACTGCCATGATTCAGAAGTCGCAGAGAATAGCCAATTTCGGGTTCAGATGAATATATGCCGATGGGTCATGGTCGAATATGGAGAGACATTTTCTACAAACTACGAAGACTAACATCCTCTTGTCAGGTAGAATGAACCATTTACCATTGACTATAACAGCCACAACTTTCGTCCAGTACTACCCAAGCTAAAATGCAAGAAGGTTGCTTACCCTACTGGCCTACAAGCTGAGTTGTTCAAAGCAGCTCGAGATGACTTGGCAGATAGTATACACCAATGCATCTCTAAAATTTGATCAGATGAGTGTATGTCTGATGAATGGAGTCTCAGCATCATCCACAAGGAAGGAGATCCCCTGAATAATTACAGAGGTATTAGTTTCTTGGACTTCTAATAGTGCATAAACGGCTAAAATCCCTATCAGAATGGTGTCAGCCCAGAAGAGTCCACAGTCGATACAAAAAGATGCCTTATCCAGGATCATGGTGGAGAAAGTCGGTAGCCAACCCACCGAAACCTTTGATATCAAAGAAGAACTTAGAGTAGGTGATAGGCTGTCATGTGTTTCAACATCGTACTTGACAGGAAAGTCAACATTGGAGGTATAGTCTTTCTAAAATCTATGTAACTATTAGCTTATGGCAACCGTATTGATATTATTGAAAGAACACTATGGTCTGTCACTGGTGCGTTCATTAGTAATGAAACAAAAGGTACGAAAGTGGGTCTAGACAGCAAAAAGGGACGGACAACGTCGTATAGGTTCGAGGCACTAAAGAGCTTTGTTTACCTCGACTCTGCCGAAAATGACACCATCAAAGAAATTGAAAGAAGAATAACTCTTATAAATCGCCGTTTTTTGGGCTTAGAATTGAGTAAGACCCTACCCTGAACAGCTAAGTAGGCCTCATAATATACAAGACCTTTATTATTACAGTTCTACTTTGAGAAGCTGAAGAATGGATTTTATCAAGGTACGAGTATCCTCGGTCATTTCGAGTAAAAAATTCTTCATTAAATATTCGATCTCGATTGAGTTGACATGCCTTGTAGAAGGAGTTCCAGCAAAGAACTATAAGAGCTGTATAGTGACATCAACTTAGTGGAACAGTCAGGTTAGAGGAAAATGTGGCGCGCACAAGTAGAAGTGTATCTCAACCGACTTAGAGTGCGCAACTAGAGGACCGGGCTCTGGAGATACTCATTGATTAAGGCCTAGTCTCACCTGTAACTGTACGCGCCACCTAAGTAAGAGCATATAAGACCTATTTTCAGAAATCGTCTCTTAGGACCAAAAGCTGAAAGGTTATCATATTTTTTCTAAGTTTTTCTAGATTCAGCCCACTGCTCGAAATATGACATGGCACATGCGGAGGGGGTATAAAATCACCAGAAGTCGTAATTGAGTTTTACAATTATGAGATCTCATATCTACGCAATGATATGAGTACGGCAGTAGGAACCATTTTTACAATGCCATTGTAAAGACAATCAGTTATACGATATGAATTACTATTTGCATAAATCTTTCTTTCATTTCTTTGTTATTAATTTGTATCTCCAAAACAGACGCTCATTCAGAAGACGTTGTGCTTCCTCCTTTCCGAACATTAAACTTAAGACTGTTTGTCTGTAATGTCCATTATTACAAAGGTTCATACACCAGTGGATGTAAACAAAAAAATAAATTACATTTAACATAGCAATACAATTGTTGTATTGTTTGCTCTTAAGCGAACAAGTACGTATTCGTGTATTCGTATCCGTAAATTCATTTATCTTATTGCAGTCCATGGAGGTTTTTTTTTTTATTTTATTAAATAACTTCATTCAGTGAGGTTCGTATGCCTGTTGGGAGCAATGATGTTTTAATTTAGAAAAACGATCCAATTGGGAGTAATTTGAGGTTCTGTTTGTATCTCTCTGTAGGCTATGGGGGGTGGGAGGGAAATGAACAAAGCAGATTTTGTGTTATAGTTCATATTCTTAAGAGGATGTTGGAAAATAATTAGATTCATACTTTTCTATGAAACAAGACTGTAATGGATGTATGAAGGACCTCTGAAGAACGCCATGCAGAAAAGAATCAAACTCTATCACCCCTTTGAAGTCTTCATTCTGAATCGGACTTATTATCCCCATGGCCCTCACTAAATACCTTATTCTAGTACACTGATGATTCAAAAATGTCGAAATGTTGCCCACTATGTAGCATTTGGGGAGAAATGGGGTGTACCTGGATCGAGCATGGAAAAACTGAACAAAAACTTAACCAGCAGATCCAAATCGCATGATTTAGAATTTTGGTGCACTCAGTTGCCCACTATGCAGCATTTGGAAAGAAATGGGGTGTACCTGGGTCAAGCTTGAAAAAAGTCCCTTGAAATCCCATATCGCCACATATGTCCTCTCTCTTAGCGTTTTGGGTCAAATTGGCGAAACTGAACAAAAAACTTGACCAACTTGACTTGGTGCACTCAGTTGCATCCTATGTAGTATTTGGGAAGAAATGGGGTGTACCTGGGTCAAGCTTGAAAAAAGTCCCTTGAAATCCATTATCCTCTCCCTTAGCGTTCTGGGTCAAATGGGCGAAACTGAACAGAAAGCTTGACCAACAAAAGCAAATCGAATGATTTAGACTTCGGTGCACTCAGTTGCCCATTATGTAGCATTTGGGGAGAAATGGGGTATACCTGTGTCAAGAATGTAAAATGTCTCTTGAAATGCCATATCGTCACATATCTCCTCTTCCTTAGCGTGTTGGGTCAAATGGGCGAAACTGAACAAAAACTTGACCAAAGAACGCAAATCGCATGACTTACACTTTGGTCCACTTATTCGCCAGCTATTTAGGATTTGGCAAGGAATAGGGTGTACCTGGGGTAAACTGCTGTCATTCAAATCATGTCATGTCATGTCATGCCAAATTTCAGTTAAGTAAAATATGTATTGAATCCAATGGTCCTCTGATACGACTCCCTTTACTGCCAGACTTTCTGGTTTGAACTCTGTCCTTGTCTGGGACTTTCCAACCATGGATCTGCTAAGTCTGCTTGTCGACAAGACTGTACAGGCTAAACCTCTGACCAGTCTCCAAACAATCAAAAAATATATAAATAACAGAATGCAGAATGTTGGACGAAAATAGATTGAACAAATAAACATAAAAACTAAAACACAACGAGATAGCTAACTTAGTCACGAGAGCAAGAACAGATGCAAACAATTTTATTGTTTGTCCTGTTTAATCCTTACCCGTGAGTCACTGGACAAATAAGCTTGTGCTCATTCTGAAAACAAAGAAATTATTTTTAACTAACTTCAGCTAATTTAGGATCAATCAAAGGCATCGCACTGACACACTGTCAGTTGTGTATGAAATTCTTAACATCTGTGTGTCACGCGTATCCGCAAAATTCCGCACTGAGCAATGACCATAGTGTTGTGCAAATATTTTCCCCCACTCAACACACACGAGTGGTTATCTTGAAGGCTCGTTTGACGTCAGCACTCACCTTGCACAGAGGTTTTGAGATTACGCCAATTGAGGGTACATCAGACGCCAAGAAGTTGGGGCGTTTCTCTTTCGTTTCCCTATTCCTGGTCATATGACAATGACTCGACTACGAATACTTGCTATTGTTTGCTGGGGATTCAAAGGAACACCGAGTCTCCTGGGAGATTCAAAACCTTTTGTGTTTAATTGAGTGTACATACCATTCCTATGCATGCTTTTATTGCTCCTGATCTCTGGCCATTGTCCGCTGTTATTCACTGGAAGGAACTTAATGGACCTGGATGGGGATTTGTGTCATCCCTGTGCTGGAGAACATAGCTCCTGCCCTCAGGGCTAAAAAATTGTTTTTAACATGTGATTCCGGTTGCTCTATGAACTGGATTCTAGTCGTTTGTGTAGTCTGCGAGGATGTTAATAGGATTTGAAATCCTCCAGGGACTGTCTCATATTCCACTCATAATGGGAATGACAAGTGTTAATATGTCGTCGGGAAGAACAATCTAATAACAATTAGTGCTTCCATGTCATGGGATATCAGAGTTCGTTTGATTAATTACCAAAATCACCACCCGTCGGCCGATCGCCAGATGACACGAAACACGATTTAGACCTTTTTGACCGGAAAATTCTTTTGGCACATTCCGACACTTATTGTCGTCTCTACGCCCCCGCACCGTCGATTCCCTCGATTATGATTGAATAAAAGGGAATTCATTTAGTCCGGGATTGCTACAACATGACAAGAGAAATGAAATCAGCAGAACAGACAACAGAAATTCGCTGTCATTCTCGAAATAATGGGAATCTTTTCGCTTCGATTTTTTTGTATGTTTGCTGTGGAGTATCCCCCAGGACATGGATATTGAACGAACTGCGGGAGGAAGTATCCCAAATATTTACCAGATACACCTAAACTCAGACTCTCTTTGTTCTCGGGTCGGTTCCTGTTGGGTGTGCATAGACAACTCAAAGCGCTGGCTTATGAGGGCTTCTGTAGGTTGGGAAATGTTTAGAGACTTTCTTTTGGGAAACGGAACAGAGGAATACGTTTCAATGAAAGTATCTTCTCGTCGATTCCTTAAAATCCATGTGAACTTCAACGTATGTCTTTGTTTGTGTAAAAGTTTCTCCTGGGGTTACAATTGTTATTTTGTCAATTTTTATGGATTAGACATGACAATCCAGTGGAGCGGCGGCAGGTAACCAACGCAAATATTCGCTTTTGAGTTTGAGTTTAGCGAGGGTTTTCGGTTTAAAGTTGGTGAAACATTTTCCTATTGTGCGTAGTTTTCATCCGAAAATTTGTTTTGTGTATCTTGTAGGGTAAAGAACTTTGACAGGTGGTGAAACAATAAAGCGGGTAGGTGTGTGAGGTACGACCTTTAGGAAACTCTCTTACTTTTATTTAAGACTTGTAGTTTCGAAATAAAGGAAATCATTCCAATTTTCATAGCTTTTGCTTTTTAGTTTTTTCTAATTCAAGTCTCGCTAGACCGTCAAAATCTCCGAAGAAGTATTCACCTAAAGTTTTCCTTTTCAGATGGTGTACCATGGTTTTCTACTCCATCTCGTCTGTACAGCATCTGATGGCTACAGATTTTATAGAAATCATTTAAGGGTGGAGTCAGTCTTTTCGAACTGTCCATCTTTTCTTAATTTAGTGTTCTTAACGTAAATCAATCTGCTGATCTTCCTACAGTCCAACTCTGTCTAGATTTGCTTAGCAGAGAGCCATAATTTGCTCCATTTCTCCATTCAGATGGCAGCGTTATCTTTTTAGAACTTTAGCGATTTAATAGGGATTGGCAATTCCTCTCTATTAACAGGAAGGTTCCACTTTAAAGAGGATATGTCGGATCCGAGCTGCTTTACTAACTTTGATCTTACTATTGGCAATTCTAAGTCAAGTGCTTCGCTACCTATATAGTCGTATACTCAGTTGAGTTAATGGAAAACCAGGGCACGTCTTCTTGGGCTCGTACCGTAAGATACTCTAGTGTTCCGGAAGTCGAATGGTGTACTGGAGTAAACCTCTAGGTATTGTCGTGTATCCGATGTAGGTCTCTGTCGCAGATTTGTTTAAAATTTCTCCCGAAATTGTCTAGGAGTAGAAGTAAATTTGGCCCGAATAAGGATGCTTGTGTGGCCCATATTTTAATGAGTCACTTGTAAAGATCCCCTAAGCTTCTCAACATCACCTAGCAGTCATGTCAGAGTATCACTTACACAAAACGTTTAGGTACTCAAAAATCATCAACAGAAACGTTTGGAGTGTACGCGTTGAGGGTCCTTCGCATAAGGCAACCATTTGCTCCAAGTCATCCACTTTCATTGTATTTCAAATAAAGGTAGTGATTTTCATTGATTCTGAGCCTCTTCTTCTTATTTTCGAAGTCGATGAGGCGAAAATGAGCTTCGCCTTGAAGTAACGCCACAGCTGATGCTCGTCTACCTTCATTTCTTGAGTGAAAGCAATCTTATAAGGAAGAAGACTTAAGTCCTTACGCAAAATTTTTCACAAACTTGTGGCTACACTACTTGGCACTACTTGCGTTTTGTAATCTTGTTGCTATAGGGATATTGTAAAGTGCATACTAAGAAAACAAAATTTATTTCAAACAGAAATTAGAAACCAGAACTTTTTGTTCAACCAAAATACCATATCCTGTTTCATTCAAGACACTCTTATTATGAGTAGGTTTCAGCAACGGCTCTGCATCTTTAAAACTGTGGGCTGGTAGACCACGGGGCAAATTCTTCTGGTATATGCCCTGCTTAGACAAGTTCTACCAATTCTGACTTATTTTACGATTTGACTTACTGTGATGGGTGTAAGAACTGCGGGAGAATACCCATTTTCATCTCTAAAGAGCTATCTCCTTACAGTTGAATCCTTTGTGAGGTTCTTCATTGTTAGAGAAGCTAATTTTCGCAGATAATTAAAATCACTGTATTTTAGATGATGAATTTCAGATGGCTTCCAGAAATTAACTGTATTTATTGATCCAATCAGACATTTAGAGAGTAGTCCCATAGAATCCACAGAATAGCATTGCATTTGCGAGCATCTTAACTCGAAAAACTTTTATAGATCTTTGGTCTAGTAGGCTTAGTGTAACTTTACCAACTAGTTGAAATCATAAAGAAGTGTGAAATAAAATTTTCATGAAAGTATTTGATCCTAGTACGAGGAATGACAGAACAGAGCATAGTTGGCACAGTCCCAAATGGGTAATAAGATTTTCTTGCGATTATACTTAGCCATGCCTAGAACTATTTCTGTTTTTTTTTTTTTTTGAGAAATTAGTGAGTTACGTGGCGTATACGTAATCTTTTTGTTCACAATGATTCGGTCGATCTTTTTTGGTTGGTTAATAGATGAACTACAAGGCAGTGAAAGGCTTCTTCATAATAGGTTGACGTGATAGTTGGACAGTAATATACCGGAGAATTGTAAAGCTAATGCACTGGCTAGAAGAGGCTCCTCTGGTTTAGATAGAAAAAGAGGACCATTAGTCATCTCCTATCTAAAGGGTGGTTTTTTTTTAAATCATGGGTTATTTTGACACTGATATCTGTTTCGCGCTCGAAATCTTGACAGTAAGTCAGTATCATATCTCCGCGGAACGAAATGAGTAGCTTTACGTTTGAAAACCTGTTTCCAAAGTGAGTGCTGTGCTGTGCTGTGTTATTTGAAAACAAGTTTGGCTGGGGACAACACTAATGGTCCCCGTCGGCGTACGGTGCACAAAGACGAGAATGTGGCTGCTGTAGCCGAAAGTATGGGACTCAATTCACGAACATCAACTTACCATCGATCTCAACAGCTCTACATTTCATGCACTAGCCTGAGGGGTAGTCCACACAAAGATCTTGGATTATTCGCCTACAAGGTCCAACTCACTCAGCAATTAAAGGCGCATGACACTCCGCTTCGTTATCGCAGTTTGGGCCTTAGAGCAGCTCGAATTGGACAACGATTTTGGCCGGAAAATCGTCTTTTCCGACGAGCCGCATTTTCATCTCTGCAGCTCGGGAAAATCCGCACGTTATTGTTGAGAAGCCGATGCATCCACAGAAAGTGACAGTTTGGTGCGGATTGAGAAGTGGTGGCATCATTGGACTATTTTTATTCGAATATGAGGCTGGGAATAACCTTTCCAACTGTGGGTGTTCAGAGCCATGTTAACCAGCTTTTTTTTTAATGAAATTGAAGACATGAATTTGGACGACCTCTGGTTCATGCAGAATGGCGCTCCATGCCACACAGCCCATGCCACAAAGCCCGTGCCACAATCGATCATTTGCGCTACAAATTCTCAAATTGTGTTATTGCCGTCTTGGCGATGTAAATTGGCCGCCTCGGAGCTGCGATTTGACCCCCTTGGATTAGCCAATATCATTCAACCAATCCGTGAGCTACAGCCCGAAACAATCAACAAGGTTTTGGAAAATTTGAGTGACAGAATGCGCTGCGGCGAAGTCAGCCCATGCAGCCACTGGAACGACTTTGTATTCCAAATTTAATGGGAATGTTTGCTCTTACTAATAAAGCCATAATACATGGAAAAAATTTAATTTAATTTTTGCATTTTTAAAAAGAAACTTGTATTTCGCCCACTCTGCACTTTAAATCCTTTTTCAGGTTAAACTCAAGACTCAACTCAGAAGAAATCCTGTTGATCCTGTGTAAAACCGACACAAATGGAGCAATTTATTCAATTTGAAGCCAAAACCATTCGCTAGAGTATGAATCAGAATTTTGGATACCTAAGCAATGTAAAATGGTGTAAAGTATGATATACTCACACTTAAAAAGTGAACGAAAAATGCACGAGCACTGTGGTACATTTAAATGCGAAAAATAATTTCTAATCTCAGAAATTTCTTCCAAAAATTGCAATCTCCCTCGAAGCAAACAATCTAATTTAGAAAGAGTTCTTAAATTTGGCACACAGACATGGTTGCCAGAATAAAGTAAACCACTTCCCATTAAAAATTAAACTTTAGTATCACAGTACACCTTACTCATAAAGATACAAAAGCCGTTGTTGAATTTCGGCAATCAGACACAATGACATTCAAGCAGACAAGACCATTCTAAGTTCATTAATGCAAGGCCCCCTAATCCACCCAGAAAATAGCCATAAACTTGTTTCCTTCAAGGTCAACTGTCACATCTGCTACTGCAGCCAACAATAGTTAGTTTGGCCTGAACCCCCATTACATAGTACACACATCGCATACCGAAAAGCTTACGTATTTTACAATATCCCGTATCACACAAAAAAATAAACAACTGCCTACCGTTAGTCTCCCCTAATTACCATATAATCACTAATTATATATTTACACTTTTTTTCTCTACTCCACAGGCAGATAAGCGGAGATAAGATTACACATCCCAAAGCCCAGACACCGCAGATACGACAACAACAAAAAGTATCTTTTCGCCCAAACTGACATGCGTTCTTCATCTTTCTATCAAAGTGAAATATTTTCGCATCCCCCCACCCACAGAGCACAACAATAATTCATCTTGAGCGCTGTGAGATAATTTCATTTGTATCTTATATCCATATCTCGGAGTGATAAGCGTCACCTCAGCATCCAGCTTCGGGTCCCATGGCTGGCATGATAGCTTCGGTATCGTTTGCTACAAATTTCGTGGGTCACCAGTTTATTAGGCGCTTCCATTGATAGACGACGACGACGGCGACGGCATCTACGACTGAGCCACGGCAACAAGGAAGAAAATCCCCAAAGAATCTCTATCCCTACCCCCCTGCCCTGCACGTGCGTGACAAAGCGGCGGTTGACACGTAATATGACAAAGTGGTGCCGACTATAGAGCGCGGTTTCAAATTAAATTTCAAATTAAATTAAGTCAGCTGGTTACGTTTCTCTTTCTGTTTTGGTGTGACACAAGGTGATGTAGATTGTCTGGATAGATTCCATTCTAAAGAAAAGAAGGACAAAAAAATTATGTCTAGTGTATGTGAAAAGTGGTAATCCTTCTGCCGCAACATGATCGACTCGGGCTTAGTGCATGGTTTCAATCTCACCGCAAACATTACAAACTTCACGGAGGTTATTCAGAATGCAACGACAGCGGCGTCAATTGTCGACGTCAGCTTGGAGTGGTTCTCTTCGACGTTAGCCGCAAATTTGTCCCTGGATACGGCGACGTACACAGCGATGTTGGGAAATGTGACCAACTTTCGGGACTATGGTGACGAGGGTTCTGGTTTGATGGAGGACGACGATGATGATGATGAGGATGGTTATGAGTTTAATAGGTGCGACCCGAATGGAAGCCATTTCAATTGCACTAGAGATGAATTTCTCAAGTTCGTTAGAGGACCACAACAGTTGCCTTTAATTACAGCGATGCTGGTGAGTTAAATGTTTTGTATGTGTGCATGGTTTCCTTATAATTATAAGTGAATGTAGCCAAAAAGGATATTTGGACAGATGTTACAGATGGGCATAGAGCCATTTCCTTGATTACAGTTTATGGGTATGTGGATGGGATACATCTGGACAGGTCTATGGACCATTATACCCCACTCTACTATATCGAAAATCTGAGTTTGTTTTTAATAGGATAGTTATAGTGATGGACTTCACTAATACCCGGACCTCTTTTGTTCGTATTAAAAGCAGGTAGGCAATAATCTCAAATTCTTTAAAAAAGGAATGAAGATAGACTTGTAGAAGAAAAGTCGATTCACTTTCGTACTGACGGATTAAAACCAAAGTCGCTGTTGGAAGAGGTTTTTTTCCTGACAGTCTTCATTTTAAGCCCTCGTTTCTTCTACCAAAGTCGTTCTAGGCGGACCCAATTAATGAAGGAAGATTTGAGATATGCTAGCGATATCCGCATATTTTCTATTGACTTCTTGGTAGCCCCAGACTGGCGATCGTATCTCACGGAAATCACCTTTGTTGGGAGCGTAGGCATAGTGACATTGTAGGGACTTTCGAAACAAATTTACTAATTTTTCCAAAACAAAGGCACTTCAGGAATACACGCGACACGTAAACTGAAATGTAAGCCAGATGCTATCGAGAGTATCGACAAAATAAATCTGACCCTCTAAAAATTGGATCTCTCTCAATAGATCTCTTATTGGCACTAAATAAGCACCAACATGGGACCCAGTTTAAAAAGTAAGCATGCTACAAGGCTGGGTGTTTTTCCGGACGATTTTTTTAGAAGCTGGATAGATTTAGAAGAGGAAACCATTCCTAATCTTCTTTCCTTTTGCCTAGCTCTAACCCATAGAAGTAAACTTCACTCACAAGCCTCCTTTAACAAAGATGTAGGCGACCGGATAAATGTAAATATCAGAAGACTCTAAAGCTTCAGCAAAAGAATAGAATAGTTTAACGAGTAGATAGAGGAAAAATTTCTCCCATCATCCATATGGCAGATTAATTTAACCATCTGAATTCGGAACTCGAATTCAAAATTCAATTTCAGTTTCATTTCTTCCCAATGGTACATCCATTCTACGTTTAATTTAAACAAACTGACATGCTCTCATATTTTTCAGATCAAATATGTGTAAAATACATTGAAAATATTACATCTCGAGAGTTCGTTAGTTATTCAATAAAACTATTGCATCGTAAAACCTGGACACCTCATTGGATAAAGTGAAAACTTGCAAATATCAGAAAATAAAAACACTTGGCAAGAAATTTTATTAAATAAATCCAATTTAATTCATTGCTGAGTTGAAAATACCCTCGAAGGTATTCATAGAGCAACCCGATGGCGTCACTCACCCACTTATTGAGCTCTTGATGTCCTCAGAAAGCAAAATCATAAAAAAGAGTATTTTCCAGTTGAGTCCTCTCTGCCTGGTGTAAGAAATAATAAGCCATCAAATTTTTACGACCCTTTTAAACATGGTACTTACAATATCGTTTTATTAACCCCCAAATACAGCCAGCCTTTCATCGCCATCAGTAATGTATTAACCATCAATTTTACATTTGCCGACGAAGCGACTTAGTGTGCCTTACATTTTGATTCTCATCAATACGCATAGGTACGTGCATATGGGAGGTGTCTGCTTTAATCGAAATATTGCTATTTAACTTGACTTGAACTTTGTCGTATCGCAGTCGGTTTTGTTTTTTTATGATTTCAACTATAAAACTTTCAACACCTCTGCCATAAAGAAAGGATACATTAACAGTTTTACCCGAGAGTAAAAATTATACGACTAACATGGACACATTTGTACTCGTAGTCATAACTTTTCCCATTAAAGCAACACAAACCAACCAACAACTTTGGACATAAATCAGGGGCAATATCAATGCCGGCAAATTGCGGATTACATGCCACTTGAGAGAAATAAGCGCTCCGCAGTCGGCACAGCACGAAGATGATGGGCTTTGTGGGACATCATCGAAAATAGAATAATAATGAGCGATGATTCGATTATCCTGGGATATTGAGAGTATGTTATGTATATGGCGGTAATATTAACAAGTAACGTTCGTTAGTGTCTTTGGGGATAAATATATCACGGTATCTGTTGGAAACTTTGGTATCTTATACACTTAAGGTACAATTAAAGTGTTGTCTATTAGTATGCACTTGTACTAATTTTAGGTTTCTCGGAATAAGGTCGGTAGCACTGTTCGAAAAACAATTTTTTTTTTGTAAACTGGATGAAATAATTGCAATAACTACATAGCTTTTCTAATTAGATTCCGTTTTTAGCCATTTTCACACGGTTATTGATACATTAAGAGCGTAGAGATTATTTGCCGGCAATTAAGGGCCCATAATGTTGTGAGACCATAACATGAGTTCCATCCTTAGTTCCAAGAGCAAAACAAAATCTGTAATTCCCTTCTAGTCTTCACTTGTTTCCTGTGAATCGCCAAACCATCCAGTAGATTCGGTGAAGTTCAAAATTTCACTAATTGGTCTATATGATACTTCATCAAGATCACAGAAGAAGTGATGCACTAGAAATTAAAATCTACGGTGGATAAGCCCAGGGTAGTGACAGCGAAAGTGGGTTGCATCCTCACTGACTTCCTAGTCTCCATATCCCCGACATACAATATACATATCTGCATCCATGAGTCTTAGTTTTCTTATGTGGCTGTGGATGTCCTGTCGTTTTGCATAATCCGGTCGATCCTTTTCTTGTCAAAGCAAGATCATAAGCTTCTTATAATCAAACAGGTCACTATTGGTGTCTCTCTGCTGGCCTTAAACTATGCCTCTCGTTTCAGTGTGCAAAGCGGAATGAACACCGAGGTGTCTACCTGTTGTGATGTAGATTTAGAACCCCTTCTTGCCAATTCGTCTGCTTTCTCATTCATTGGTATTCCTTTATGTCCACGGACCCAGCAGAGGGCATCCTTGTGCTGAGTTTCAAGAACCTTGAGCGTCTTTAAAAAACATTCACATGACATTTTAGCATCGAGGTAGATGTCAGTGTTAAGAGTGATAACTAGTGACAGATGTTCCAGGAAAAATTTGTCTTCCTGTTGTCCGCAAGGCTTGGGCAGTTCAGTGCTCTCAAGGAGCGATCTGTCTCCAAACTATTTTCTCCAGATTACAACTATTGGCTGCAGAGTTTGCGGTTTCTAAAGTTTGTCCTGATAGGAAAGTCAGCAACCAGTCTTCGAATCGAAGTGTCCATAGTAGATGTTGGGGATAAGTGATGTATATTCTATCAGTCTAATCACTCATTTCTAGATTCTGTAGAGTAGATGATGTAAGCAATTCCTTAAGGCTGAGCTGAAGTCTCGGTCTCACTCGCATCTCAAAGCTCAAACTATGCATCCTCACTGGCCAGTACTCCATCGCTTTTTACTTACTTATACTTCCCTTTTCCTGTAGTAGGTACTACGATGTTACTTCCATATTTTCTATAAAGTACCTGCACTGCTCTACATACATTTTACTAGAAAACCTTTTTCAAGGACAAGATAGGTGATGGACCTGGTAAGAATGACAAATTTCAAACACGCTTTGTGTGACTTTCTATGTAAATCTCAAGGAAAAAGCAAAATTTATTCATCGTACAGACTCACAGCATAAATTTGCAACCATATCCTGATGATGCAGCCATGAACAGTCTCTATCTCCATGTACTTACATCCAATGTCATGGTGGTGCAGGAACTATAAAACACACTGAAAGGATAGCTCCTTGTGATGCTGTGAGAGAGAGGTCACTCAAGTGCATCGGTTGTGTCGTATTTTATTGATTATTTCGGGCAATGTACTTGAAGGACCTTGAACGATTGTTTATGTTTATGTTTTTGAAAATATCAGTACCTCTGGCAGTACTTTAAATTTTCTTTACAAAAATGGTTCACAGAAATTGAGATGTAGAATTTAAGTCCTCCAGGACAATTGAGTAAATTGTGTTCTCTTGGTGAATTGGAAATATTGTTCTTTTCGAAAACAAATAGCATACATAATTAAGCTCAGGAAACCAAACAACTTTTTTTGTTTGACCAACGAAGTAGAACATCTATCCCACGTGTAGGCGTTATGCTAAGAAATTTTTGGTTGTCACTCTAATGTTCTTGACAAGGTTTCGTACATGAGGAGGTGACGTCACAACACAACTTTTAGGATGCACAAACTTTAACACAAATTGTTTGGACATTTTATTTTGCACATGACAGTTCCGATTACTTTCGAGACTCAAAAAATAAGTTGATGTGGACAATGAATACTTGATGGTACATGTAAATGTGTGGAAATATTCTTTAAATTAGATTTTATTGAAATCACATAATTTTTAAGGAGAAACATAATTTGGAAAGTGAATAACTTAGCAGGGTCTCTTCTAAAAGTTAAGTAGTGCAACGACTTGGTGGTCGGAACTCACTCGGAATTATGAACTACTAACAATATGGTTCAGCCATTGATGGAGCCAACTCTATATTTATTCCGAAGATTATTTAATCCACACTACCTTCTAAACAGATACATCAAGAATCTAAAATCAATAGACGTATATGTCATGTTCATTTCCAGATGGACATCATGGCGATCAAAGAGGCTTTGTGGTGGCTTCACATTCAATTCAAAAATTGTTCTAAAAACTGTCCCTGTTTCTTTACGAGGTGGCTGAACGATTCCATATTCACCTCATTTTGGGGCCTAGACAGTGCGATGTTTCAAGGAATTGTATTGTAACAAGTTCACCAGACAGGGTATAATCTTTAGTGTAGTAGTTCGTTCAATCGTTCACACTAACCAATATGGCGTCAGGACGAATGATCGTCCTAGCCGGCAGTGCTCCCAGACATAATAATTGTCCAAATTTGTGTCTAAATTCATAGTTTGCTTCAAGGTCCGTTTTATAATGTCTATTAGACACATTCCATCAACCGCATTGAGAACTAATGAACATTGTAGACGGTGCTGTAAAGAGTAGGGACGGTGAGGGCCAAAATTTATTGATCAGATCTTTAGTTTTCGGGACATCAAACTGAAGACAATCTTCCGGCCAAACTATAGACGCTTTGCTATACCGACAATGGAAATGACACTGGAAATAGGTTAAAAAATTATTCTGTTAGTATTGTCGGAATAGTCGAAGCCAGTTTCACAGACTTGACTGAAGGTTTCTTCACAAAAAGAAGGATTACTTGTTGTTCTCTTTCATGTAAATCATCGCAATCCCTATGATTCTTTAGGTTAAAAAATAACACAAACCATTATACTCATGCATTCATAACCTCTACGGAGTTTGAAAAGCTCATACAGTTTGATCCGTTCGTTCTAGGTTATTAAAGAAGTATTTCCTAGGTAGGTGAGTCTACTGCAGAGAGTTGATACGTACTATGCGTTAAGTTGCAGCCTTCAGTTTACCCTGACTCTCAGTGCAGCCGAAAGAATAGCAGATATTGATCCCACGCCCACCTCACGTAATTCCACAGCTTTGAACACAGCTCGAACCTTTGTTTGGAACACGTACCATCAGTGTATATTCCAATCCCTTTTTGGGAAGAGATTACTATTGTTTGCCAATCCTCCAGGTCATAGATACTTGACATAGTGTGTCAAAGTCGAGGGTATCAAGGATTTCATTCGATTTGTCAGAGATATTGTGAAATGATTCGCTAATACTGATGCCTTCAGCTTTCCATCACAAAAGAACGAAGTAAATATTCAGTACATCATTGCTGGCATCAGGTTCCAATTTTCCCACTGTGGTCTTGTATATCTCGCGGAGTTTGTCCAGCTTATATCCTGCGCCATTTAGAGAGAAATACGATCCAGGACCAAAGACATAGTATTGGTACATTGCTCGTATAATAAGACTGTAACCCCGGTGTCCCTTTACTACTTCATTCGTACTTCCTATGAATACCGAGCTTCCTTTGTAGGCTTATCCTTCAATGCATTGAAATGATAAGATTACGATATGTGTCTCAGTAAACCCTACATACCCTAAATAGAAACTTATGCGCATTTAAACTATTCTTTTGTGTATCTATCTTGGCCATGAACAGGAATTATTTCAAGTTCATAGTCTTCGGTACAGAGCGATTGCCACGTTTTTCTCAAGCACCCCTAATCCCACCATTACGCCAAGATACGAAACAAACAAACGCTCATATCATAATATCTCCATAATTATCCGCAAAGGTCTAGGTACATTTTATTCCAAACAACTGGCTTAGTTTTATCTCCACCCTGACAGGCAGCACGTTGTTACTTTCTTGCCAAAATTTTTGGCAATCCCCGAAATATTATCTCACCCTCGCGTTACTAATTGCCAGCAAGTTGATCCCATTGTACACAGCCGTATAAATCTACCAACGTGTACCTACTCGAAGCAAAGTTCGAAAACACGCCAAAACTGAAGCACACTCGAGTGAAAGGCGTATCCTTTGCCAATCCCACTTTTTGAATCTATTTGCAAAAGTCGACAAACCGAATCTCTCAACAAGACCGGTCCCTTCGACAAATATTTACATTGCCACGAAATGATGAAATCAATATTAAATAAGGCACGAGGCACCATTAATTCAACACAAAACTTGACAAAGCGTTGACTAAACGAACGTAATTGAATGGGCTCCGGATCCGACCAGCTCAGTCAACAGGTACACAATGTGGACTCGTTATAGTCCAGGAAGCACAACCATCGAATACTTACTTATTTCATCAATTGCAAAAAGCAGGGAGGTGGATAGCCAGTAGCACAAGCATGAAAAACCGAAAGATATCCTTCTTAATTCCATCTAATGCCAGCGCCAGTAATTGTAGTGATTAACGTAGAATCACTCATCTGGAAGAGACATTTCGCTTCGGAGGAATACGAGAAATAGGGATTTTCATTAAACCCAAACGACATGGAGCAGCAGGAGTGACTTCCCGATGACATATGTACGAGTTTAAGCCTTTGGTTGGTTGTGTTTGACGCAATAGATAATTTTTATAGTTTCTTTCGTACAAAAAGTAAATAAATGCTGAACTTTGTTCATTAAGCTGATGGGGAGGAGAAACTTGGCTAAATCAGTTGCGAAAGAAAATAATTTGGGTTTATGGTGTTGTGCAAAGTTTTGACGGTAATTGCTGACATTTTAAGAGTATTTGGGTTTCAAGAAAAGTGCCCACAGACGCTCCAAACGACAGTAGATAGATTTGAAAAATTTGGTGTTTCCATGGACGTATTTGGATCATATTTGAACGATGAAGTATACTCAGTTATCCCTGTTTACAGAAAGGAGGCACTTGTTCGTTTGTCCTTGCAAACTCACAGTCAATGAACTGCTAGAAGAGTCAGAGAGGACAAGACGCGGAGTGTTTGTTTATTCGAAGGACATGTTTTGGGTAAATACACGGATACTCTCGTGCAAGTAGATGGCTGTCAGTATACCCATCCTCCTCGTCGTGGTGAAGTTATCACCCATACCACTCCTCGATTTGATTATAGTTTTCGAGCGACTGTCCACAGAAAATGGGACGCTGATGTGATCTTGAAGGATAGATCAGCTCACTTGTATGCAGACGAGTTCGAAACCAAAAGTAGTGCCTTTTCTAAAAAGATCCTCTAGATTTGGTGATCAAAGACATGCAATGTTTGAGACTGAATTGCACTGTTTCATGATCCTCTTGTAGGATACTATACCTTAGAGACTTCCAGGGAAACTGCAAAATTGACGACCTCACGTGAAAGTCTACAATTCTAAGAAATGTTCATTAAAGCCAGACGTTTCAATAGGTTTAGGCGAAAAAAATATATTTATGTGTCAAGACTGATCTGTCTGAAACATAGTCGCGGGTTGGTGTCCTCATGGGGCATTCACCATATCTGCGGGTAATGGGCCAACCCAGTCTGACCCAGGACAACACAACGAGGCCACACCATATTTTTGATCTTAGAACACAAAGTGGTGTCCATCCTAGAGAGTCGGATTTGCTATGACAGTCAAGTAAAAATTGTCGATGCTGCAATCTATTGCATTAGGCTCTCATAGTTTTTTTTTCCTACATATGCGTCACCCCTATCCACTGATAATGTATAGCATAACGTTGAAGTACCTTATTGCTTTATAGATTCCATTGATTGAGAAAGGAACCAATAGACACTCAAATTACGTCCTATTTTACCTTCTGAGGCTACGGGTACAACTGTTGACTTATATATATTTGTATAGCCAAACTTAAGATTAATACCACAAAAAATAGAGTCATGTCAAGCAACTATTTTGCATTGCAGTGCAAGTGACGGAAAGGGGTTATTGTCTCGACCTATAGGACCAATACTATTAACATAAAGACTAGACTAAGCTATTCCGATACGTGGTGTTATAAATATGACTGCAGGACCTAAATAACGTTCACGATAATCAGAAAACTTTTTCAATGTAAAGCTCTATAGATCAGGATTGACAGTGCGTTTTAAAGACGGGAAAGGGAGTTCGTAGCATGTGCACATATTTCGAAAGGTATACAGAAGATTCAGTAGACCGTGAGTAAGTAACGAAATGGGAATCGTATCTCATTCTGAAATAAGCGTGGATTGGTCATGTTGCTATAAATTAAAGGACATCTGTAAAAGTATTCTATAATAACACCTCTTTAAATAGCCTCCTTCCAGACTGGGCAAAAAAAGGACGAATGTGATAAAAATTGGTTAAATTGGTTCCATCGACACAATTACTTTCATAAAGCAAATTTCCTTTACTTAGCTGTAGCCCATATCCAGGCATCCACATCGTGTCCTGTAAATTGTATTCAAACGAACTGCAAATAAAAATTTTTAATTTTAAAAAATTACAATTGGTTAGCAACCTACAGCTGGTACGAGTAACCTTTTTAATGGAAATGATGTCCTTACTCTGGACAGATAGGGAAAATTTTTAATAATGGCCACTGTAAGAGTCATGGCTATTTCGCAGAAAGGAGGAGGTCACATGGACGGGAGTACTTTTTCGGTTGGTAGTCTCCAATAATGTACATTGTTTTCCATTCATGCGAGCTCCTGAAATACGAGTTAAATAATGAAGTTTGAGTCCAACAAAAGATCTTTGTTTCCTGGTAGTGCAAATCATGCCTTGTTATTGCTTTTTGTAATGGTGTCGAGTATTTAGATGTGACATTCTGTCTATACATGACAATGGGCTCAAATTTTGCTAAGCAGGGTGTCCGTTTGACAACCTAATAGCTTTGGTTTCATAGCAGATTAGTAATGACATCATTATTCTCTTTCGATACACCGTTCTGACAGAGGAAATGTATTGAGTCATCCTCTTTACTGTGGGTCCTGCAAAGTGATGGTTAGAGAAAGCTCGGATTGACCATTTCACCATCTATTTTATAGTCATCTAGGAACTGACATTTCACATCTTTTTCCCATATATTCCCGTGTGTCTTTAGTTCATTGTTCTGCCACTGTTCTAATCATTGCTCCTATGGATTAAAGCATCTTCCTTAACAAAAGTGACATAGGGTTTGCTGTGACTTTGGTGGGTATCTTGTGACACATGGGCAAGAGTCCTTGGTAAGAAAAACGCATTTTGTTTGGAGAGGTTGCTAAAGCATTCCTATTAGGAATCAGTAGATCTACCAGTAGTGTGTCCCCCACAGCCAATCACTCCCTAGTCAATTTTTCTTTCATATACAAAGCAAGTTATCTCAACAGCACTCCTGATCAAAATCGATTTACGATTATAATTAATTTCATTAACCCAGGCAAGGTAGCAGCTCATAAAATCGCTTTTGATTATTAATTTGCAATATTTGCTGAGTGACAACTTTATTGCATAGACCATTAATTTGCCAGTTGTCTACCAAAGGAAGTAGCAATCTCTCTAAAAGATATTAATTAACAACTCATAAACCATTTATGTCTACATTGTTGAATATTTAAAATTAAAAATCAAAGTACATACTTGCAGATACTTCTGATAGTTCTGCAGCAAATGTCCATGCAATTTCCATATCATGTGGATGGATTTACACATATTGCAACCAGCATATGCAATGGAATTATAATTGATTAATTCGAAATTAATGAACCGTTCGCGTTGTGGTGTATTCAATTAAACTGAATCACTATCAGATGCATTACATATGCGTTTTTCCATGTTAAGTTGTCATTGAATGGAATGTTGTATAGACTGTCTGCTTATTGCTGTAGAACTGAGTATTTGAGCTTAAAAAAAACATTCGAATGTTTGTCTTCTATAAAAAATATTATGCACTATAAGTCCCAAATTTTAAGGTCACTAAAAAAAATCGACAAAAAAAATGTTACGTATACGCCCGTATATGACATATATCGCAGATATCCAGCCCAAGGATATACAAAGTTTCTAACTTAGCCAGGAAGTCGAATCAGACCACTTTCATGATCGGCATCAATAGCGAAGTCGATTGAGTCGTGTATGCTATATATTTACTACCTATAGCCACGCCCCCATTTTGGTGTGTTCATTAAAAAAAAGAGTTTGGGGATTTTTTCCGCACAACCTCCTCAGATGTTGGACGTTGTTGTGGAACTTGCAACAATGAAAAATAATAAGCCACGTCCACTTGAGTAGGATTGATACAAAGGATGAAGGATTGTTTATTATGTAGTGTGCGCCATCTTTTATGTCAACATTGTGTAAAAATTGAATGACTTTGACATTTATCAACCGATTGACATGTTTTTGAAATGACAATTCAGTACAATTTTTCGTCATAACGACAACTCTGACAACTCTATACGTCGTTTGGTGTCGAATTTTGTTGAGCACGGGACGTTCCAATGAACTGGTTCAAGCGGTAAGAGGGAGCATTGACATACCTGAGTCGTATCGTCACCACGCTCAGTTAGTGGAACCAAGGATGATTTGCATTTACAAATTGGATCAAAAACTATTGCCAACGTCGCTTGAAATACGGCCAAACCGTCGCTCGAATGGCTGACACTGAACCTGATTTTCGAAAACAAAACCTGATTACGAAACAAAACGACAAGGCCCATTGCGCACTCTCTGGCGTCATTAACAAGAAGAATTGGTTCATTTGGGAAACGAAGAGCTCCACACGAGCTCCATGAAACACCACTGCATGACTAAAATTCGATTGCTTGGGCTGGCGCTTATGCCAAAACCATTATTGGGCCATTTTTCTTCAAAAAAAGGCGAAACAGTCGATGGGAATCGACATCGTTGGGTTTTGGCTCACTATGTCTACTCACAAATCTGTGAATAGGGTCTGGACGATCACTGGTTTCAACAAGACGTTGCTCCACACTGTACATCAAACAATTACAACGGAAATTCCCTGAACGTGTGCTGTCAAAAATGGTGGCATTGACTGGCCACCCAGATGTCCAGATTTGACCAAACCGAACTTCTTTTTGAAGACACGAGCAGGCCTCAGACTATTGTCGCGCTTAAGGCAAACATTCGTGCCAAAATCATGGCTCTACCGTCCTAGATGCTAAAAAAAGTAATGGAAAACCCAACAGAAAGGACATATTTTGCTTTGGTCAATACAGGGGGCCATTTCATTGGTATTGTAGTCCAAATAAATTGTAAAGGACCAGGGTAAATAAAAATACTTCATACATGGAAATCATTTTTTTTTTTTGAAAGTTATTCGACATTAAACATGGCGCACCCTGTACTTCCCATTCCAGGTGAATTCTAAATTCTCTGTAGATACATCTGTAGCTACAAATTGATTGTCAAAATTATTTATTAAAATGCACTCAATTCGATGAGGAACAAACTCCGTTTAAAAGGCAGGAAAGACACCAGGAACTGAATCGGCTTAGAATACATCATTCACACTTCTGATCCCGTGCCAAGGGTTTGTTTATTTGAAACGAAAGCCAACAGAGGGATAAACAATTTTCAGTGCCAGGATTTCATCCTTCTTTGCATTTCATTTGAATTGACAAAGAGTGCTATTACTCTGGAATAAATTACTGCCATTCAGACTGCGTTGATTCGCAGGCTTTCCAGCTTCTTTAGGGAAATTTGTGTTTGAGTTGAGCGGATTCTAAGTGGGATATATTGCTTTTTTTCTTAATGGGATTGGGGGGTGGAGGTAGTTCTTGTTAGTCTCTTGAAATAGGGAGCAATTAGATTGCTTATACGCTGTCATTGCTTGACATGTGTATGAATATTGTATTTAGCATTTCATTCTAAACTTTTCCATTTTTACGGCAGTGGTTTCAGCTCTTTGTTACGACTTTTTGTCCTGGGCGTAGTTTTCGTCGCTGAGAAATCGACTAGAGTCACTCCGACGACCAGGAAAACTGCTAAGCTTATGACCCCGAGGCACTACAGAGTCTAAGCTGCTCTCACTTGATGTTTGAGAGTATCTCACAGATCTCGTAGCCATACAAGAGTGTGGTGTGTGTTTCAAACGTAAGGATTCGGTATCTACTCATGGTTGGTCTTTCCCGTGAGTTTACTAAGAAATGGGGCTAACATTGTACTTTGTTTAGATCCACTAATTTTTTACTGCGTATGACCAGATCCATGAGACATGTATTCTACAAGTCTGGTTCCTAAATTGGACTCTGTGCAGGTCCAGTACTAATTTTCCATATTATAGTACACAGAGACATTAGAATCATTATGATACCAGCTTTGTGTCATTAAAGGTCTCTTGGCTAAACAAAATGTCATCCAATGGTGACATCACCTTTATATTCAAAATGACACCGCCCCAGCCAAAAAAACCGTACCAAACTCGTTCCTTGTCGATGCAGAGGTTGTTGTACTATTTCTCCTGGAAGGCAGAAATATCACCTGAACTTTCCAGGCAACACACAAATTTCAGTGTTCACATCACTAACCTGTCCAAAATGTTCAAATTTATTGGTTAAACTCATGCTAGCTGTTTCTTGCAAAACATTTCTGCGATATTTTCACAGTTTTTCTAGTGAAGTTTCACTATATCACCACGTTATGTGAGTATGAATTCGTACACACTCTACAGGCTCCTAGTTTTGAGCTATAAGGAGTTGTCACAGTGACAGCTAAATGTCATGTTGACAATGGCGAGAGACCTAAAGTGACACCTCTTAATGGATGACCCTTTAGAATGACATTTTAGGTTTCAACTGATAGTAGATCTAGTAGTCCGCGAATATGGGCAACATATTTCTCTATATTGACTCTGTACGTAGGCGTGTGTACATAGTTCCCCCTGAATCCAAACAAGCACATATTTACCAACAAATAGAATGACTCAATACAAAATTACTTTTAAATTAAATCCTAAAGCGTAATTGAATGCCAAAACACATTAAATGACGTCGTTGGCAACGTCATACAACATAGCACCGCGGGGCTCTTCTTTTTTTTTTCGCGAAATTTTGCGCGAGATTAAGCCCTCACTCCATGCCATCAGATGCATCAGAAGTCGCCACCACCCACAACCCTTATTTATGTTCAAACACTCAGTATTTGCAGAGCAAAAGATTTAAGCTACGCAAACAATCATTACTCCTTTGAGCGCAAACACACTTCAATAAATATCATAAAAGCAATTGGAACAGCTACGAGCACTGCTGGCGAACACGAACAAAGCCAGTATCGCCTACTGTTGGCCCACTGGATTGCAATAAATCGAGGGGGCCGTGTGAAAATATTTACGCCGCTTGTCTAAGCCAAAACAAATTGCAGATTGCTTTCCATAGAGAGAGTGAGAGTGAACTAAACCAGATACACTCGTACACCCCCCACTGGTAGTAGAACCAACAAATCAGACAAACGTTCAGAGCTGGTAATCTGCTCTGTAGGCATTGTGTCAACGGGTATCCATACCGGCTGAGTGCGGATGCTTATCTTGTATCTGCATTGGCAAATATGCGCTGATAATGTTCATAAATTCCAACTAGCTTCCATTGAGGACAGGTATTGGGATCATACCAATTTTTGGTTCCAACTGCATCTGATATGGTTACACCTTTGCATCCTGCATACTCTCCAGGTGGAGGGATTAGAGTTTCATTCTGATTCTTTCAAGGATTCTGGGGAGAGAATCAGTTCTTGGAATAATGCCATTTGGCATACACGTATGAGCATCAACGTATCCCCCGGATAAGGCCTAATTTTTTGTTTGTCTCCCATTTCTCAGAACCAGGGGACTATTCAGCGAATTAGCCTCTGCATAATGTTATTGTGTTTTGAGATGTTTTTGTCGTTTTGTGTTCGTTTGCATTGTGATTAACTACTGTGAGTATGATGTCTGGACATTGCTATAGCAAGGACATGTGGCACTGCCGAAGAGATTATGTATCCAGCTGAGAATACAATTTCATTTCGTATTTAATAGGAATGACAATAGTAATATCAACCTCATGGGATTATTCTCTTCAGAGTTGAAGCATATGGCGGTGGAAGGGAGAATATGGTTTTAATGGTACTTAAGTTAGCAATTGTGTGGTTAATCCTTGGACAACAAAATTAAATTTGCAAGGAATCATTAGTTTACATGAATTTGATTGCTCGAAACACTTATTTTTAACTGATTTCCTTAAGCAGACCACGGTCCCAAAAGTAAACGATTCTAAGGTTGTTGAAATGCCCTCAAAAGATCGTGATTTCCAAGAGTCATTGGCCTTACATATGTGTAGGACAGCATGTTCTACTTCCTAAATAACCCTATGATATGATATCTAGAAAGAAGGACAATTCTATGTTTATTTAGAAAGTAGAACATGCTGTCTCGTACAGTGCTTTCCGTATTAGCATGGACTCTGTCCTCTGCCTCTATTAGCAGGACTTTCGTTTACTGAAAACCCATTTATTTTCTAAAAAGCACACTGCGTCCTCCTCAATTATTCATTCTTCACACAATTTGCTTTGAATTCTGAAACCATATGTCACACTTGGCTGTGTAAGAATGATCAGTATTGATTATAAAGATGCACTCAGCCTCTTCTCTTAACTCCAACCATTACCGAGAAAATCAAGTAAAGTCATCCACAGGCTTTATGTCGTATTTGAAGGTCTCAAGAAGAAAAACCATCACAAGGCTAAAGCTCCCATGTTTTGAAAGTGAACCCGACTTTAAGTCTTAGCCCAAGTACGACAAATTTAAAGAGAATGTGGTATACTGAGAAGGATGTCCAAACGGGACATTAGAACTATCATGTTGATCGATTTTCAAATCGTCTAAGATGAACGTCGTACAAGCCATACTACAAGATTCTTTAATCTCGCAAATAGGAGGAAATTCTGAATTAAGGAGGAGAGAGCAAGGATAAAAAAATTGGTTAAAAAAAGAAAGGTTACGTATACCCCCGAAGCTTAAAATTTAAGTCAGAGCTTCTGTTTCTGTCCATCTCAAGTATAGACCAGCTTAGCTGCTGCTTCGTGTATACTGAAAACAGACAATTTTTGAGTAAAAAAAGTAAGAAAAAATATGTTGCGTATACGCCACCGCTTCTGAAGATACTAAGGAATGGACAGCGAGGAAAAGTAGTTTGAATTTCTAAGTGTCAATCTGTTGCAATAGGTAAAGTAAATTCAGAGCATTCCTTACATTGGCTTATTGCAACAAATTAAACCGGAAAACAGTATAGATCTAAGGAGGCCTGTTTTCGTGTTAAGAGGAATCATTTAGAGCAGTGCAAAGCATTCAGATTTTCCTCATATACCTGTCGTTCCATTGAAGGCTCCGTAGAACAAACCGAATGAATCAGCGTTGAATAGCTTCAATCCAGGCACATTGGATGTCACGGTAGATAGATCATACTTGACTAGGATATTCCAGAATAGGTCTGACAACATTGACGTACAGAGAGCTCATGACACAGGGGTTAGAGAAATCCTAGAACCAAGGTTTTCCAAAATCCAGCATTGACTTGATCCTGTTAATAATGTGGTAACAAACACTGAGCTCTTTGTCACAGTTGACACCCAAATTGCATAATAGGGAGATGGGAGGGACAAGCTTGTCACTGATGAAAAACGATCAAAGGACTATTGGAAGACGTTTACAGGAAAATGTGATAGTTTGACACTTATTAACACTGAACTCAAAGACATTTTTTCGGCATCATGTTGAGATATTATTTACGTCGATTTGGAGAGAGTGAGAGTCCGCCTAAAGTTATCAGCGCCGATGGCAATATTTGAGTTTTTAATGATACAGTCACCTCATAAACTGGTGATATAAAAATCAGCGGACCTAGGTACCTGCCTTGAGGAACCACCTTGATGGTTGCAGATGGGTTGTCGTGTTTAGTCCAGATAATAAATGCCGGTTAAAACCCAATAGCCTTCAGCTTGAAAGGAACCATAGAGTGAGACATTTTACTAAAGGCCTAACTATCTCTAAATACGCGCAGTGTAGTCTTCTTGAGAAACCCATCCTAACAGGGCGAACAGACGGACTTACAGTTGAAAAATTTATCGTAAATGATACTTTCGAAAGGTATGCAGGCTTAGGTATGCAAGAGAGCTTAACGATCGGTCGGTAGTTTGAGAATTTATTCTTCAGGCCTATTTTGTGAACGGGATCACATAAGGACTCTCCCAGAGCATTTGAAAGACACTCTGTGATGTTGAGTATTTGAAAAGTTCAGAAAGGTGTTGGGTTCAATGTTTCATGCATTTTTTAGACCGACAGGACCGGCTGGAATTTCGTTCATAATCCAGTCCTTTGGCAGTAAGAGAAAGATAGAAAAGAACTGAATTTAAAGGCATATTAGGGGCAAATGGTTGGACTATTACTTACTCTGAAATGGAAGCACAATTGCAAATCTATCGTTAGAAAGACTCATTAAGTCTTGAACTCCTAATTTCTGGGACACGATTCTGAGGACAATTATCTTTAGATTCGTTGATGAGAGTTACATTAGGTATAAGTTAAAATATGCCAAGAATGTTGCGAATTCCACAAGCAGAGACCCTTCTGAATGGAACTTTCATGGACTGACTAACTTCATTTTAAATTTCTCTAAGAAAAGTACTCCTTAAATTCGTTTCAACTCTTCTCCTAGTCGAATGTGCTCCTACCTCGGAAGCTTCAGGTTTTTCAATATCCAATCATTTATAATCTCAATGATTTTTGGGCAGCTACACCAACCCAGTTATTGTCACACCAATTCCTTGTTTCTGACTAAAGGATCATAGCAAACAAAAGAAATTCAAAAGCCTATAGCTGGCATATGTCAAAAATAACCAAAAAAGGAACCCATTTCCTTCCTCCGCAAATCTTACTCCGAGCGATGGCGGATTAGAATTCAACACGCAATCCTTTGAATTTTGACTTCCAATTGCCTGACAGAATCCTGAGCAAGACAGCACAATATGCCATCGATTTACAAGAAATGAGATTCCCAGTAAATCCCTCCACATCCCGAATGTCTACGACTTCAGAAATCTGACATACTGACATTCGTACATTCCTCCTTAGACACGGTACAACGTTTTGAATTGAAAATCCTTTTTTTTTTGGAACAGCACACCACCTTCTTAACTGTATTTGGAATGAAAATTCAAATCCTTAAATCAAGAACAAATCCAAGGACGAATTACACTCGGTGTCGCTGCCTCTCGAATACTCGTACACCAACCAGCAACTCAACAGCACTTCAGTGGTTCGGAAAAGCCTCCTTTTTTTTTTTTACTTAAAATCGACAAGGTGACACAATTCCTGGCAATTTCACAGATTAGCCAGAATGTCGGAACCATTCACTTCACATCCATTTTCGCCGCGAAGCCGCAACAATATGAATTCCTTTCATAAGCTCCCAAGTAAACCAAGGCGAACGAAGGGAACCGAAGAAAATGGCTTTCTTCCGGTGCTGCAGTGTGCTAGTCGTAGTGGTCGCAGCCGGAAAAACATTCTCCCTATATAGGAGCAAAACCCGTAGGCAAAACAACAACAACAACTCAACAATTCGGGCATAATGTAACTGAGGAAGTGTTTTGTTTTGTGAACTTAAAACGGTCGTCGTCCTTGAAGGACGTGACTGTGTCGCTGCCGCTGTACAATGTAATTTCAATTGTCTGACATTGTAATCAAAGGATATGGCTATGTACATCAGTTGGTACATCCAGTGAATAGGAGAATGAGAATGGAGAAAATATCCTTTTAAGCTGACTCTATCTTTTTGTTTTTGTTTTGTTCCTCTGTTGGCATACATTTGCAATAAATTGCTTCCCGTTTCCGGCTTTTGTCATGTTTTTGAATTTTTCTGTTTTTATTCATACATACACTCATACTGTGCTTTTCTGGTTTTCTAGGTCACAATCATATTTGGCGGAATCTTCATCACTGGCGTCCTGGGGAATGTCCTCGTTTGTGTGGTTATTGTTCGGCATTCCACCATGCATACGGCAACAAATTATTATTTATTTAGTTTAGCTGTATCGGATCTCATGTTACTGTTGCTGGGTAAGTCTGTAATTATGCACAAAAAAAAAAGGATTTTTTGTTTTGCTTTTCCTATACATCATCCTTTTAATCCCATCCTGCTCTTCCTGGGGTGTACACGCTCATGCAAAGAATACACATTTGCATATTTGGCGTTCGCCAAGGATAATGATAAATGGGTTGCAATAAATTACGATTTTCAATTCTGTTATGGATGACTATATGGCGGAGGTTGAAACACTCCCCGTGAGGTACGGGAATTATGCAGAAGGATCGTGAGTTGGTTTCGAGAGCAGTGCTGAAAGTAAGTTCCATATTCATGTTCTTCGATTTGAATGCAAATGGTGCGTACGAGAGACCAATAACTAAGAATACTGTCCTTAACTTGGTGGCAAATAGCGTGCCATGGAATTAAGGAATTCGGAGTGGTCCACGCCCCACTGGGGTAATTGGATTTTGGCATGTGTAGAAAATTAGTTAATGTCCCGATGTCCTGTTGATACGAGTACACTAGGCTCGTTTGTTTGCTTCAGAATCAATCAACATAGTCCTCGATTTCACTTGTTAGTAAGATACGTTGTACTCTGAACTTGAAGATTGCTTGTTTTCGGAGCTACTGCTGCGTTCATGGTCCTCATTATGACGTCCAGGAAGCGACTTCTATTTTACAAAACAACTTTTCAAGGCAGTTGATCTCTGGCAGCTTTAGTGGGACTAGAGGAAGCTATATCTTATACCAGTGGGTGACGCGTAAGAGAAGGCCAATGTCAAATTTGAAGAACAACAGGAATTCGCCTAATGATGGGACTGAAGATTTCTAAAGAAACAAAAAAACCAGATGGATGCCTCCTTGTTCCAGATTCTGAAGATGCAATTCATGTCAGAGACTCTGTTTCTATCGATCCCAAGCTCAGACTAGCTTATCTGAAATCTCGCTCTGTGTACTAGAAACATAATAGTTTCGAACCGAAAAGTGTATCAAAGAAATGGGATACGTATACGCCACCGAACAAGATGTATGCCTTATAGTTCCACATTCTGAGGATGCAATTCAAGTTCTCTTTCCCAGGCACGGACCAGCTAATATGCAATCTCGCTCTGTGTGGTGGAAACTGAAAATTTTGGTTACGTATACGCCACCGAACCAGATGCAATCCTCCTTTGGTTATTGAAAATGAGTGCTTCATATCCAATCAATGGCTGCGTTTGGCTCTTGTCCATTTGCCGGAGACTCGTTACCCTTTTCAAAATATTTTCGAATAGTGGGCGTTGAAAACTGTTCACATCCAAGAACAAAGATATTTCAGTACTCTGCGTGGGATATCCAACGTCATGGACGGGGATTTGCATACATTAATTCAAAACCCTTTGATGGTAACAATTTGCTAATAGACCAAGCAGTCCATATTGCTGTTACCAGTCATAACCAGCAGCTTGAACAAATTAAAAATTAATTTTAAATGGAGACCCTTCGCCTTTCCATTCACGTGCTACTGACACATCGATTCAGATATACGTACTACACATCCCACATCCTTTTCACAACAAGCACATTCCCCCACCCAAGCGACTGCTATTAATAGTCCAGGTTAAGTGAGTCGCCATTCGTTATTCAAGGATACAAAGCTCTTAAATTTTGTGGTTATTTGCAAAATGATTTCCCTAAGAGGGGACCAATTTATGTGTCATACAAGGATATTCGGTAAATCGATTCCAATAACACCTAACGACGCAGGAGGACGCAACAACATTGTATTGCTATACCATTGCTAATCCAATGAGAGTATCCTTTTATTGCCATCAGGACAGTCATTCGTCGAATGGGTTATCGCTATGTTTTTATACGAAAATTTTCCACCGCCCAGAGGGAGAACACATATTGAAAGTTCGAAGGTCTTTCAACATTTGTATCCTTTACGACTTTTGCACTTTCGTTTGACGTCTCGAAAAGACACTTTATGATACCTCGTCTCTGGTGAAGTATCTAAGAATTTCTTTCTTTATTAAATCTAACCGTATGGGCTATAAATTTGCCGCACTTGAAATACACATATATTTTCTGACATAATTCTTGAAAGGGAGGTTTGCTCCTGAGGTGGAAGGACATGCGTGTATGTGAGCGCGCGCGCCTTGCCATCTAAATCATCTTTATGACAACTAATGGCATAAAACATGGTTGATGAAGTTTTCAGTTTTAACGTCGAAGCCTTGTCACATGGCGATGTTTCCGTAACGAGGTATGCGCCTTGGCCCATAAAAACGAAGTTTAAATTTATGACTTCTCGTTTATTAGAAATGCATGAGGCTTCGTAATGTCATGTCGAGTTGGCTTCGAAGTCGTTTAATGTTGAAATGTTGGTTTATTCGATTGGAGTTTACCTATCTTTTTTATGAAGTTACCTAGGCACTCAGTTAGGAGTTGTTTTAATGGATGAGGAGGTGAGTTGTGCAATTAAACTTAACACAAAACCATAAAAGGATCTGTTATGAGCAAAGTGATCAAGGAAACAGCCATTTCAGGTTCTTGGAATGCTCAACACATCCTTCCCATTGTTAGTGGGTTAGTCATACATAGACCAATTGCAGGAGTAGGTAGCTCTCCAAGCCATGCAAATCTTTTGGACTGAATGGCATCATACCCGCCGAACTACAAACTTTGGATTTGCCGAGGTTGGAAATGATACTAAGGAATTGTGTAGGTCTGGTCAATGTATTGGCTGCAAGGAGAGAAGTTAGATCCATTCTACACAAGTCTAATCTTAGTAAGGGGTAACACCCTCTCTCGTCAACCAAATAGTTGCTAGTTAAGCCAGTTGCCTTAGTATAAATATAGTCGAGCTACAGTCCGGGTAGACCTGCTCCTCAACCAACAAGCCTCTTCAATTGGCACGATCTTTGGCTAACTGCCTCCAGCAAAGCAGTGCAAGTTGGTTGAGATCTTCTTCCACTTGCACGGTTCACCTAAGGCCAAGTCTCGCTCCACTACCTTGTTTCTTCGGGTCGAAATCGAAGACTTTTCCGACCAGAGCGTTGACAATTTCAAGGAGCTATTTTCTAGGTTATGTCTTTAGAAAGTCATTGTAACTATCACTGCAGGGCAAGCAAATCCATTCCATATCTGGCACTACTATACCTCAGAGGTGGTGTAACATGTCCAGTGTCTGAAAAGTTGATCTCTCGTAATGGAATGCATTGGTAGGTTGGTAGGTACACCCAAATGACTTCTGTTGAAGCTGTATCGATACTCTTCTCCACCAGAGCATACTTGGATTTATCACAGACTTGGGTATCATAAGCAACCTTTAATTGGATTAAGTTACAATGTCCATTCATACATCCCTGGCAGTAGTGAGTAGGAGAGATGTTCCTACATCTACTTTAAGTTAATCAAAATCCTTCGTAGGGCGTATACATAACAAAAACTCCCCCCGACTCGACAGACACAGCAAGCAGGAACAAGTCCTTCCAATGTTAATACAGATTAATTTGAAATACATATATTCCCTCCAAATGCCAAGCCCAATACATTGCCATCCTCATCCACAAAATCCCTACATATCCCTCCTTACAATCCCAATAAGTCATTTTCACAAGTCTATGTTTGAATTTCCACTTTCAGGACTACCAAATGAAATCTATCTCTACTGGCATCAGTATCCTTACAACTTGGGTCTGCCGTTCTGTAAAATACGAGCACTAATATCCGAAGCGTAAGTCAAATAGGATCTCGCAACAAATTGTTAAAATTGTTCTCTATTTGTTTGTAACAAACAGATCGACATATGTGTCCGTCCTGACAATAGTGGCATTCTCAATGGAGCGCTTCCTGGCCATCTGCCATCCATTGCACCGGTATACGATGAGTGGATTCAAGAGGGCCATTCGTATTATAGCTGCTCTGTGGGTAATAAGTTTCATCAGTGCTGTGCCCTTTGCTATTCTAACAAAAATCGATTATTTGAAGTATCCACCCGGTAGGTGACATTGCCGATAAGGACATTCACTTGTCGTCTTCGAACAGTATAACTACAGAGTAAGTTCTCCTTCTATGCTTACAGATAATAGTACAATAGAGAAATCAGCATTCTGTGCAACGTTTGGCTCTCCAGAGGGATTCCCATTGTGGGAATTGTCCTTGTGCTTGTTTTTTGTTATCCCGATGGTACTTATTATGATATTGTATGGACGCATGGGTATGCGGATACGATCACGAACTACACAACAACTGGGTATGGATACTCTCTGTCAGGAAATATTGTGTTTTACTATTTTGTTTGGCCTTTACTTTTCGGTATTCTGATGATGTGCTTGGTGCGTGTTTAGGAGTGCAACAAGGATCGATGCACAAGGAGTCCAGACACCAGCAGTCGCGGAAGGCTGTGATACGAATGTTGGGTACGTATGACTCGATTTATTGTTCCTAGGGTTCTGTGCGCAGTCCTGACGGAATGCACTAATGTTATTTGCTGGATGCATTTGCGATTCAATTGAATTGGAATGGAGATTCCTGAAATATTGTGTGCGAATATCCAATGGATTAATTAAAATGGTGCTGAGGAACGTGGTGATACATAGAGCTATGTGGTGTGGTGACTTCTAATGGCATTGTCGGTGTGAGCAAGTCCTAGTGCCAAATATAAACCAATTTGTCGCTGAAGAATGGTACGAAATGTCCGTGAATATATAATCTGATGGCTGTACGAAAGGGACAGGTCCTTAGAATTTCACTATTTTGTCGATAAGTTACTCATATAGCCATGTCTATCTGGAAAGAATGTTGTACATTGAAGCTCGATTATACCAACGTGAAAGGACCCTTACATCAGAAAAATGTCCATACGTGCACTCCATAAAGCGTCCTTTTATCAAAAACATTCTAGGTCTGGCTGCCGAGTGTCTACAGCTTGTGGGCTTTTCAAAGGATATTTCGGGCGTTAGTAGTAGTTACACCTAAAAAAAGTGTTTTTCAATAGAGACATAACAATTTTGTATTTTGGTAGAAATGTATTTTTAAAGATTTTTTACAAATTGTCAATACCAGAACGTCAGTCAAGGTTCACATTTTTATCATGATGAAAGTTTGCGAACAAACATCGTTCAAAAATTGTAAAATATTTACTACCGAAATTTTGGGTCGATTGTTGGAACTTTAAAAGAGAGCGTACTCTACTTTTCGGTCCTAATAATCGTCCCACCAGACAGGGAACTAGTTCATATAGTGGATGAATTGCAATCAACATATTCACTATTGACTGCTCCTGTACCAGTGCGACAATGCAGTTGAACAATTGAACAAGTCAATCGATTCCACGTGGATCACAGGTATTGGGAATAACTCAGTCCACATTCTGGTGAACGTAAAGGTTTTAGCCTACACGCTTCTAAGATCAAAACAGCTCAAGAACTGAAGCCTCTTGACCCACTTACTTACTTCGATGGCGCTACAGTTCGGGTTGAATCTGGGCCTCAACCAACAAGCCTCTCCAGTTAGCTCGTTAATAAGCTAAATACCTCAAGTTGGGCACTCCAAGCCGGTTGAGGTCCCCTTCTATGTACTTGTGCGCGCCACCTAAGGCGAGATCTTCCTCTACTGGGTTGTCCTTCCGGGTTTGATTCGAACACTCTACGGACCAGAACATTGGTGTCGATTCGCTCTACATGTCCTAGCCATCTCAAACGACTGATGCCCCTTGACCGACTGCTCTCTCCAAAATTTTGTAGAAAACCCTGATTTTCATGAAGAAATCATCTTCAGTGTCACCCCTGACTATGACTTTCCTTTAAGCAAAAGTCCCTTGCATCCACAACAGCAAAAGTGATCATGTGGCGTGGATTCCATGGGGGAGGATGTGTGGTTGGACCGTATTTTTTCGATAATGACGTTAATCCCCATATTACGGTCAATGGAGTTAGCTATCGTGCCATGTTCCAAGATTTATTTTAGCCGAAATTGGATCAGTGATATGTGGTTCCAACAAGATGGTGCCCTATGCCACACGGCTGGACAAACAATTGACCTATTGAAGGTGAAGTTCAGCAATCGTGTAATCTCGAGTTCGGGTCGATTTTTTTTTATTGCAATAAGCCAACAAAGTTCCAAGAGCCCAGGAACCATTTCGAATGCAAAATTGGTAATTTTTCGGGCGATATGTGTGGAAGAATGATGGAAAGTCGATTCCAAAGAATCAATCGCTGCACTCGTGTTTTTAGTGATCATAGTAAAAATATTGAATTTTATACATAAACGTAACATGTACGTAATACAGATGAAATTAATTCAACCCGCTATCTTCATTAGTTTGCGTTTAATTTGAGCACAAAATTGTTATGTCCTTATTGAAATCCCCATGCCATAAGTTTTCCTTGGACTCCTGCCGAATACTTTACTATCTTCGTTCGCTTGAAGGTCATGGTCTCTTGTTTCCTTGGATAGCGAGCATCATTCTTTAATTTCTGCTTTATTTGATCTTCTAATTTCTGAGTTCTTCCTAAAACTTTGAATACCAGATTATGATTTCTGTCTGTCGCCCTACTCTCTGGCCTCTAACATTGACCGTCATACCATTGTTTATTAAGTCTGTTCGCTTGTCTGCTCCTGAATATTTCAGCCAATATTTTTGAGTTAGTCTCAAGTTTGTCTTTGTACTCTTCCTCGGATATGCTTTTCCATTTCAGTCGTCGGTAGAAGCTTTGATGTATTTTCGATGAAATAGTACTATTGATGGTGAAACATAGATTGGAAGATGATCTGGTCAAACCTTTTCTTTTGCAGTGAATCTATAAATCATCTGCATTACCTCTTGTATTGCAGAGCAGATATCATTGACAGAGTTTATCATATAACTGCTGTCTGTAACACTAGACTGTCATTTGAGTTTCCTTTTCTTCTGCCATTTAGCACCATCAGCCCGGAGTCATCGCAAAAATTCTACGAATTTCCTGCCTCATCGATATAGGATTGTGTCTTGGGACTTTCTTTCTTCTCTTCTTGATGCACATTTTGTCACTCATTGTCCACTCCTCACATGAAACCTGAGACTAATATTCCATTCCGATTGGCTTCTCTCAACTTTTCAGAGGAGTACCCAACTTCCTTGTCCTCTAAATCTTTTCTGACACCGTCGCTATATCAACCTACGAGTTCTGCTGTACAGATCTTGACTAGCCCGTATGGGCCTACTAAGACGTTCAATGGCGGATTTAATATCTGTTGTCAACGATGATGCTAAGGTCTCTTGGTGGTGCCTATGACAATGGCAGGTTCAAGATCGTAAAAGGCACTAAACTGGTCTTCCCAGAAAGGTCCTATTGACTAGAAGATTGTCGCTGACTAATGACCACAAGAGTGATGAGAAGACTTCTCCACCGATGCTTCATAAGAGGAAGAAGCATGAAGTGTGATTGGTTGGTTTAATCTTTGAGATCTCGCTAATCATATTCAGTTGCTTGCATAGTATCTAAATCGTCCTAATGTCCTCTTCCGCTTAATTGGCACCCGTCATGTTGCTACCAACATGAGTATAACTGCTTCTTCAATCAATATTCAGTCTTGCCTTTCTTTATCCTGAATCCTTCTTAAAGTGCTCATTCCTATTTCCTCCTTCAATCTCCGAGTTGTACTTCCACCACATCCCATTTTGTCTTTGCCCGTCGTGCTGTATTGAAATTAAATTTTAATTACAGCAACCGTCACCACCCAAGGTAAGTGTGTCCCGAACTCATTCGAAACACAGAATTTGTAAGAAATTTCAAAAATACCACCCCGTCACCTTTTCACCTTTTACAACGCGAAACAAGAACTTTTTTCATAATTGTTTGTACCGCATGTTTCACTGCCACTTAGGGACTTGCCACTGCACCTCAACGCCTTGCCACATCAACAGCATTCGAAACCGCCAACTTTGACTGTGCCACTGGAATGTTAAGGAAACCAAAATTTCACGGAGAGAGAACCTCCAATTAAATCTAGCGAAGGAATTAAATTCGAATCGCAATCCTTCCACCAAAGGGACGACACACCACAACCATAACCATGATGGTGATCACCATCATAACCGAGGCTGCTCTCTGTGTGGTAACTCAAAACCAAATCAGTGTGAAAGAATGCGAGTGTTGATGATTTTTCCCATCGATACCGATGCCATGCCATTACGTAAACGGAAAGGAATCAGCTTTTACTTCCAACCATCTCGTCAACGTAATGTTTTGTCCTTTGAATCCCCTCGAGGCAATTCTGAGTCGCAAATGCATTTCACACAGATAACCACAAAGATCTCTTGTGGCTTTAGCAGTTTTGTTTTTACTTTCTTCTTCTTTCGTCCTTAGCTGCTGTTGTCATCACGTTTTTCGTTTGTTGGGCTCCATTTCATGCCCAGCGTTTGTTGTACTTATACGGCCGGGACTGGACACATTTCGAGGATGTACACGAATGGTTGTTCTACATTACTGGATTCAGTTATTATATTTCATGGTAAGTTGTCAGCCACCGGAAATGGGGTGCAAAAAAGGACGAAACTTTTGAAATCGAGAGAGATGCCCGATGGCCGAAGGGAATTGATTGCCTTCTCGTTCATTTGGCACACAGAAGAACCAATGGCACTCTTAAGAGTCACAGAAACGTCCATCGAAAGGGTCATCAGGAGTGATTTGTTATTCTAAAGCTAGATGGTATCCTTTTTCTTTTTTCCAGTACGATAAACCCGATTCTGTATAATGTTATGTCACATCGTTACCGGGTGGCCTTTAAGGAGACGCTTTGTGGCAAGCGAAGGAGTTTCTATTACAACAATGGTTTTGCCCGGGATCAGTCGAGCTTTCGAGAGACAACAATACCATCAACCACAGGCGGAGGCTATGACCGAGTGCAATCCGTAAGTATACATTCGTGTGTGACGTGTTAGCCACGTTCTGGTTAAGTTAATTAAAAAGCCAAACACTATCATGCATTACTTATGCAAACCACTACCAGACCACTATCAGGCACGTGCTGTGTGGCCCACCCACACCTATCCGATGAGACTATCGAAAGTTGTCCTATCTCTGCGTTTGTATTTAGATCTCAGCGGTTAAGGTGCCGACGCGGCCGTTCACTTTAACGGCAAGGACTTCTCCTTTGCGGCGTTGTTTCTGTTTGTTGGTTTCTTTTTGGCTCAGTGGGGTGGATTTAGTTTTCTTATCGATGGTAATCCTGGGAGTCCAATGAAATGGCAAATAGGTCCTTCGAGCGGAATACATTTTTGTGGCTTGTAGAGGGGTAAGACCCCACTGCGGTTTGGTATGTCGACTGGCATGATGATAAGCGTCCTTGGTATAAATAATTCGAAATTATCTGAGCAGGACACGGATTTTATGTTTTTGTGGTAATTGTATTAAATTACGGTCAATTGAAGGTTATCGGCAGATAAAAACAAAAGACACACAGCCATCCTAAGTGGAGGTGGCTGCGTGCCTAAGATTAGATGGGGGAATTCCAATTATCTAAAAGAATTGGCTTAATAACTTCAATAATTGGAGGAGTGGATGCGAAAGCTTTTTCGTATCTATTTTTGGCAATAGAATATTGGGTGTATGGAGTGTTGAGTATCGTTCCTAATTGAATGGGAAATCTGAGCTGGAGTCTTCTTGGGAAAATGGCTTATGAGGTAAGAATGTTTGGGGATTAAGAGAGAATGGCGATACCCACTTGTAGGTAGTACTTGGTTTGGAAAAATAATAGATGGATGGTAGGAATTAACTGGAGGCTGTTGGGGGCACTGAGTGGCATTGGTTTGGGTTGTCATTAAAATTATAAGAAAATATTATTTCACTAGATACACGGGGGGACTTGTTTTGGTAGATTAAATACAGGACGAGGAAACAAATTTGACACCACGAGGGCGTTCAAGAGGTCCTCCCATGAAACCGTCTAGATACTCCGCTCAATGACAATACTTATAGGGGCATAGCAGACAAGATCATGACACAAGAATTGTGTCTGTATTCTACTGCCTGATGGCAATGAAGCCGGGAAATCAATAATTGCTCTCTGGAGGGAGAGGTAGCCCTGTCTCGGTGCAAGATATGAGGCCTACTATATACACAAAGTGAATGACAGATGTATGGATGAAGCCATTCTCCATCTTTAAAATCGAAAATTGTAAACAGGATCACGAGAAGATGGTAGGCAAACTGAAAGGCTTTCAAGGCTCATGGTATCTTTCGGGAGACTGACACTCTTGGTGGGCCCTTGGCAAGTCTTGAAAGTAGGACGGAGGAGTTGGCCACTCCACAGATTAACCTTACAAAGAACCAGATGAAGGGACTCAAGTCAAGAGGGACTTCCTAAGACGAAGGCGGTCAACTCATCATCATTCAAAGAGTCTATCCCACGAATTCGATCAATCTATGAATGTGTCGTTCGTATTTGGATTAGCAAATTAGCAAAGTTGTTCTCTTGGAATTTGCAGATCCTCTGCAAGATGATGACAAGACTAATCTTGATACTATGGCTTGTGAAAAGCATGTCTTATTCGATACAAATCCAAATCCTGTGAATTATTTAAACTATGGACAGTTGTATCCATTTATATATTGGACTTTAAACTAAGTCCTGAACCATCGACATCACTATTACTTGGCAACATACAGATACTGGTTAGGTCCATCTCGATCCATCATAGACATAATTGCAAAAGTCATTATGGACTCTATATAGGAATTCCTATGAGGATTCATCAAATCTACCGCAAAATTATTGGCAAACTATGGACCCTAGCATTACGAGAATTTTAAATCCTGCCACACAATCCTGTCCACAATCGCTTTAGGGAGTAAATGAATCAGATCTTCGTCCACGTGTTGTTCGACAGGACAAACCCTCAAATATTAATTGTGTTTTAGCTTAACAAGTGAACAGTTTTAGTGAAAGGATCAATCAATCTGTTCAAGATGGTTTCGTTGCCAAGCCTGTTGTTAGTTATGAAGTTCAAGCTGTTATGCATCGAGGATCAACATCGATTCCATAGAACCTCATATGCAGTCGTAAAGTCATTGTACAGTCCATGTGTCCAATAGCGACTTGACTCAGTTCATGTACTGTGTTCCTTCCTTATTGCTTTCGGTTCGTTGGAGAACCACATACACATTATGTATCTTCAGAAATTTATAAATATTGTATTGAGACATTAACTAAGCTAGGTTGTGCTTAAGATACACAGAAACAGAATATCTAACTTGAGTTGTATCACGATTGTGTCAAATTCAGGATGTGGCTATCAGGTTCGATGGCGTATACGTAATTTTTTTTTTAATCTTTATTTTTAACTAAGCCACTTCAACTGATGGTAGAACATTCGTTTAATGGAAGTTCGTTGCCATCGTGACGAGTTCTGTGGCGGTACACAGTCTTTGTATCCATCAGCAGCAATGGGAGTTGCCTCTTCGGCAGCAGCGAGATCTCCTGCTTCCTCAACTGGTGGAAGGTATAGGAAGACATGGGATTCTTCCTGTCATTCTATTTTTCAAGTTTTTCAAAACTTTGGCAGTAATGGAGGCAGTGAAGTGAACCTTCATAGACCTCTTCGTCACCTCAGTTTCTAGGTGAATATTGACATAGTGGAGTCTAAGATTCATTATAACAGATTCCTGAGAAGAATATGCCACAGCAAGTGCACCAACATTGACAGACATTTCCTTGTTGAATCATGGGTAAAGGTACTTTTAGAAAAGAACGATATTGTTCCATAACCCAAGGATATTTAAACAAGATTTCATTAGTAAATACTCCTTTAATGGCCTCTTGATTGTAAATGAATGTGATGATAGTATTATCCACTGTCACTGTCACTATCTTCCGCTTGGAAGATACTGCTATAGTGATCTCTCGGTGTGATTGGATATAGAATAGTCTTGTCAGTTCCATGGTTTTTTATTTTTCTGTACTTGACAAGTCTCGAAGCCTGGATTGATGATTAGGTCTGTTCATGCGGATTTTCTTAGATTCTGTGGATGCACTTCGGAACTTATGCTCAGGCCATTTAAGTCAATCAGCTAAGGCAGCAAACTCCTTTATGTGGAAGGGTTTGGGAATGATTGTGAAATAATGGAATCAGTGCCACTATCAGTATCGACCATAGCCATCGGATCAGAATCAGCCTCCTTCGGGTTCCAAGTCATAGTTATATCAGGGGATTAAAGGAATGAGTAAAGGAATGATCTAGTAAGGCTGGAATCTCCCTCGGATGGCTGTCTTGCTGCACACAAGCTGATAGTAGACGGCCGGAATTATGCCATATCTAGGCAGTTGTGGCCAGAATACTACAGAAGTAGAACACAAGAACTCCTAGAAAGAAACCCGATGGATTTTGCAAGAGGACTGAGAATTAGTACTGGTACTCTTCAGTAAAAAAAGCTGGTGGTACTTTCAAATTGTCGGAACGAACCAGATTGGAGCTTTGGATCTAGAAATGAAGCTAACCTGGAACCTTGTTAAACAGGAAGGGGTCCATATGACTCTCTTCATTTGTAAGAGGATAGCCTGGAAGCAACAAGTGCCTACTAAACATAGATCCACGTAACACAACTTAAATTGTTTAGTAGTTTGACTTCTTTTGATTTTCTAAGCATTAAAGGCTTAAGACACATGCCAACATGTGTTTTTCAAAATCTCTGTATCTTTCGAGTATGTTTTGACGAATTCTCGGAAACCACCCTCAATGTTCAACCACCACTTGATAAATTACTACTCCTTAACGCCCAGGCCAAGACAAAAGCCAGGGCAGCACACAAGAATTTGTTAAATTTGATAAAGTGGCTTTTGAGCATCGTTTCGCGTCTACCGACTTGTTTGCCTTTTTAGAATTTGTCAACAGTCCTCTCCGTCCCTCCGTTTTATTGTGCTTTCTCTTTTAATTAGAAAAGATTAATCTTCTGAATATTCATACACAGATGTATGGATGTATCTATGGCAACATATTAGTGAGAAACTTGACTTTGCTCTTTACTGATTGAAAGTAAAACCATCCTTCACCGTCAAGGATACTTTTTTTTGGGGTTTTTCTCTCGCATGAGTTGCTCTGACGTTTGATTTCTTTTTTGGCCATTAGCTTGGGAAACTGAATTTATTAAAAACAATAAAAATCACTCACGTCAGTCAGAAATGAATTACTTTCTCTACGGATTGAGATATAATGTGAATCGGTTCGGGGGAAGGTAAGACTACTCTAGTCCCACGGATTTCAAGTGGAAGTCTCATAAAGAGCAGAGGTTCAGCTCCAATTTGAATAATTTTGGAAAAGGACAATCCTAATCCTAAGCTCGCCGAATCAACCCCATGAAGAGAATGAAAAAATCTGTAGCACGGGAGCATTGTGATGGATGTGAGATATTCTTTTGTAAACATCTGATTGGATCCAAGCCAGTTTTGTATCGCCATTTGAAAATAGTTTTCAAAATTGTTGTCATATTCATATACACTTGTACGTACTTGCATAAAAAAATGGAGACAGAAATGGCAAAATCGATTCTCTTCATAAGATGGACCCCAACTGAGTTGAGGTATATAAGGATACATATTAGGGCCATCGTGGGGCGCCGTGGCTCAGTGGTTAGTACGTTGGACTATGGAGCAAGGGGTTCGAGGTTCGAATCCCAGGCGGATTCCACGGCCCCACCTCTTGCGAACGTCTAACAAACATTCGAGAGTACGACTGTACTGAGAACGCTTCTCAAATAACAAACTGCGCTTCGGGCACAGCATTAAGTAGAAGGCCCCTTCCATTGGCGTAAAGAATATAACACGCACAACACGAATGGTTGTGAGAAGCTAGACCCTGGGTCCCCGCGACCTGTTGCGCCAAGTTGGGAAGTTTTATGGACCGAGTGTAGAAAGATTTTAGGATAATATCTTTCAGGGAAAATTTTAGTTTAGTAATTTTAGGTTAAGGACCTTGGCATATACCCAGCTCTCTCAAGAGAAAAATTTTGAACCAAGATTGAAACTGAAGTCCACTTGGAGGGGAAGGTGGTCAACGCTTAACTTGTGCAGTGTCCGATAGGATTACCTTGCACATCAAGGTTTGTCGGAGACTTAGAGCACTTTTGGTGCTCGTTCTTTGATGAACAGGTCAAGGAAAGAAAGCTCGAGCATGGCTTCAAGTGTGACGGTCGGTGTTGTTCCAATAGCGCTGGCTGTACCTGTTCGTAGATTCTTGTATCTTTTGGTATAAATGGTCGGTTTTGGATAAGACTTTCGTCAATCATTAGATTCCAGCTTGTGTGGTCCTACGCGAGGTCACAGCATACGCTTCGCGACTGCGCAATTCACATTTCGTGTTTCATTTCCAGTCTGATGAGTGTTTAAAATCGTTGCCCAGAATGTTCTTCAGAATGTCCGCTTCTTTGTCAGCGAAAAGATTTCCTGTCATCAGATATGCTGTAGTCCATCGGAACTTGTCTGTAGTTCAAAGATTAGACCAATATGTGATAAATTGTTGTTTTTAAGATGCGCACTTCCAACTCCAAGAATTCTTATGAAGATTTTGGCTAATTTTTGATAAATTCACGCACAGTTTTGACGAATATGATTGTGATCATGAATCATCTATGACAAACAGAATTATCCTGTTGAAATATGAGCCTGCACGTCACCAAAAAGATCTGGGATGCTGGGTTTTATTTAAGTTTCTAGGACCCATCGATAAAATCCTGCAGTGTGTTTCCATTCTTAGGCGGCTTTTCGTCGTTGTCGTCTTCAGAGAATCATCTACAGTCCATCACACCTTCAGTTCTGAGGGACACTCGTACTCTCCTTCAATGACATGTGTTCACTTGTCTTGCTTGGTTCATGCTCTTAAACCAAAAGTAGTCATTTTCATCTAACTCCTACTTTAAAATCTGCGCTCCGACCAGGCTTGAGTGCTCTATGTTCAACTTTTAACAGGCTTTTCCTCAGATGCCCACAGTGGAACCAAAACAAGATCTCACATTGGAGCCATTTCGTTTGGGCTCCCTGAGGACATTTTGCTACTTGCTGGAATGAACCATCATACTTACTTACTTACTTAAGCGGTGCTACAAACCGGGGTGGACCAGAGCTTCAAGCAGCAAGCCTCTCTAGTTAGCGGGTTCCTAAGCTCCTCTCTCTCTTGTGGATGCAACCTAGAGCTAGGTTTTCTCTAGGAAGCATCATAGCTCCCGAAAATGACCAGAAATCCTGAAAGAATAAAAATGAATTGACCAGGATTGTTCGAATAGCCCTGTATGTCCTTCCCAGTAAAATCTTCTTACCTCGTTTGAGAACTTTATATTGAAAGTGATTGTCCTTTGACTGACATACTTTCACAGTAGTCAGAGGGGTTAGGAACACTGTCATAGACCAAGAAATGTCATTTTGAAGTCCTTAGTACCCCGTGGAACATATGTATGTAAGTACAGATTATATACCTTTAAAGCTGTTTAACGTAATACCATTCTGAGTTACCTTCTCCATTACTCAGTTCTTTAAAATTAACTGAGGGAAGTATATAGGATGCTCCTTCTCCTTCTGAGGTAGGATATCACACTTCAAATTGAATGATTAAGTCGCTCTTAACGACTTAAAAGGTCCTTAATGTGTCTAATAGCAGATAGTGAAACATACTCCGCCAAACCCCACATGACCTTTAGAAACTTTCTTCCCACATGTTTTGTATCTCAAAAAAAAAATTAAGGACACAAACTTTTAAGTAAACTTCAGCAATAGCTCTTGTGGTAAACAAGTCTTGATAATTATCCTAATGGCACGAGTTGTGGTATAATTTACACTTAAATAGAAGAACATTTCCCCTAAGACTAACCCCATGCTCCTTTGTTTCTCTTTCAGGTCCGTGTTCGATCCATTCGCAATGTTCACCTCAAGGAAAGGGATTCAATAAAGTCCTGCAACAGTGTATGGATGAAAAAGTCTGACTTCAACAAATCAGCACAAAAAGTGAGTATATACGCGCATACACAAACAAAAAAGGACTTCCAGACCATGTGATGATGTCAGACAGTGACGTTCTCATACGCCCGAGTGAATTTAATTAAAAAAATTCCAAAGAATTTAATACATAAAAGCGGAGAGTAAAACTCACTTTTTGTTGTCCTTACATCTGCGGTATTATCCTTTGAGAAAGTTTATTTTTGCAAATAATTGAGTTATTTTTTTCTTTTGTCAAAGTCAGCGTAATTTATGATAAAAATTAGCGAATGTACCCTTGAGGATATTATTAGACACACAGGGACACACACCCACGGGCTGTGTGTTAAGGAGGCAAGAGAAATCCTTTGGTGTGTTGTCTGACTGAATTGGGATGAGAGAATGAAATTATTAAAATGCATAATTAGACAATTAACGGCGGGTAGATAGGGTAAGGAGGTCCAGAGGCATGGCTTTGGCGTTATTGTGGAAAATTTATGTAATTTTTTCGCATAATGCTTCCACAGACAGGAGCAGATGATAAATAGGTAACTTAAAGTACAGAATGCTTTTAAGGAGAGATGGATGTTTTTTTTTTTATGGGGTAGGATCCTGTTTATGAATTCGCTTTAAATCACAGGATGTATATATTTTATGGATTTGTTTTCTTTAGTTTTATTGGGACGTATTACTTGGGTTTTATTTGGGTTACGTCCGACAATAATAATAAACCCTCTCTGGTCAAGGAGCAGATTTATGTTTGGGTCATGAATTTTTTATGGCAAAATATCAACATGCTATAATATTTCGAATGAGAATTGAACTTGTAAAAGGATGAACAATATTCTGAATATAGTGATGAAAACTGCATACCCTTGCTCAGCTCATTGTATCATCGAAACTAGACATAAGAGTGCAAATGTATTCGCAGGACTTTTAATATGTTTTATACGACAGATCAGGCTGACAATGACCATGCTTCTAATTGGTGGTACAAAGGATCTTGTTAATTCACCAACCTAAGAAAGAACGACTTTATTGGTGGACAATCTGATGATCTGAGAATTGATTTAAGAGCTTTGGGCAAGGCTTGACTGTTGGTATAAGTAGAAAAGTTTTACTTGAATACATTTGCAGCATTGAGCAGAGCCAGAAGATTTACTTGGAAAACACTTCAAGTGTCGAGATGAATGCTAGGTACTTGTAGTCCTAGTAGTTGAGTTCTCAGAGATTCCTTTTTTTCTGTATCCCTTAGCCAGTGATTCCTTGTTGTTTTATATGACTTAGCCTATATGAGCCACAGCCCACGTTACATTAGTGAATCTTAACGTACTTAATCAGGTTTGATATCTAATTTGTTGGTCTAGGATTTGTGGAGGAGCAATTTGTAGAGCACCCAAAGTGTCCACAAGGACTGTTCTCTGTATTGCCACTAGCTGTCATTTTTTAAGTAATCTGCTTGTTCCTTCCTACCAAAGAGAAGCTCCACAAGCTTTAATATTAGCTCTACCATAGTGAATCAATACTTTTTTCTGTCTGTTCTTCCAGTTCAGTGTTGGAATCAGAAGTGTCATTGCAGCCAGCAGCCGGTAACAACCCATATTTGGGCATTGCCATGCGGTTAGAGAGTATGCAACTTGTTTAACCCAGGAAACACTGCAAAGATCGTTCTAGTTAGAATTACCCCGATAGTGATATGAATCGCAGGAGGTCTCTCAACTGAAGATTACCCACGTCCTCCAAATCAGAGAAGAAGTACACGTATGCTATGATGAGTGAACTTCATCAGAACTTCAAATCACCAAAGACTCAGACTGTTCTTACTGTAAGAAGACTCTGAAGAGATCACGGATCTGCCTGGATGTAGACCTTCTCTTGGCATATAGACATATTATCAGAACGAAATACATATATGATTCGAATACGAAAAACTAGTAGTAATAGTATGTATAGTTTTTATTTGACAGTCGGGGAATGACAGCTGTCAAGTAACAGCTTTATGTTTGAAAGCTCAAAATCTACGCCTCCACTTGCAGGTAGACTCAGTCACAGTCAATCGAGACTTAAGATCTTCGAGATTTCATTATATTTCATGAAATATCCTTGGAAGGGTTTCATCTAAATCTTGGTAGAGTTTGGTCAGGGGTTCGAGAATATTTTCAAGAATGGAACGAGCAACTTTTTACATCAGCAATATTATCTTCTCCTGCCGCTCGACTAAAAATTCCCTAGGCTCTCATCACGTACTACGATAATCGTTTGACGACATCCTTTTGAAATGGTTTTGCTTCAGCGATATCGTTTTGACTAATCAACTTTTGCCTTAAATAATACCAAAAACTGGTACGCACTATCGGTGGAACAAACTACAGACGGCAGCGTTCGTTGACATTATTCGGACGATGATTGACTTAAAAGTTTCCTGATTACGGTCCTGGATTGCATCTGTTATCTTAACACGTCCTTGGCTTTAACTTTAAGACAAGATGACATCCAGTGTGCAGTATAGACCTTGGGGGCATTGAGATAACCTTATTTGAATGCCGAATCACTGCACGAATTCGGATTAGAATGCATCGCACTGAATCTACACATAAAGTCCTCACGAATGTCATATATTCGCACATAGAACGATAGTGTCGCAGTTGCATTCCAAATGCACAGGACTCTCTCTGCATAGGACTCGCATAGTGATAAAGTACAAAGCACTGTGGCCTTGTCCCTCTTCACTCGAAAGAGGCCGCACACACTAACATTAAAGGAAACTCATTTCATTGCCATCTGTACGAACACGTAAAACTCTTTTTGGCTCAGACACGTGTAAGAGATAACGACCAAGGACTCATTTGCTCTCTACCCCTTGGGTACCATTTCATGCCCATAAAGGAGCACACCTCCGTCCTCTTTAAAAATTAAAGATGACTCTACTAGAAGTTTGCTTTGATCCATTCAATTGGGTCGAACAGCGATTGTGATTGTACACCTTCTGCAGTCCTATCAATTTCACAGGAACCCAAGTAGAAAATTGAGCCAAAAAAATAAGGAAATACGATATGGCCATGTGGCATCTTGGTTCAGATCCAATTATTTCCCCTTCCCGACTCGGAGGAAATGCCAATCTAATGAGCATCCCTTTTCAGCTGTCATATGAACCCGACGGGTCACAGGACACGTATGAGTAACATTTTTTTTCTTTTTTGTTGCTATTTTTCTCTACAAAACGTAAGCTGTTGGTAAAACATTTTAACCGCTTTTGTTTCCTTTTACAGAACGCAAAAGAGGACCAAAACAATCACAGCACAAATCTAGTAGTTGTCGTCGACAAAAACATAAACGGACGTCCGAAAGTCTACACCGAAAACGATGCCCAAGAGAACCTCATTAAAAACAACGAAACGTGTATTTAACATGCTCTGCACTCGTCCTTTCGCAGTACGAGCAGCAAGCGTAGTAAGAAATTCCTGCATGTACACTACTCACTGGATACTCATACGTAGTCTGAGTGCTAAGACATCCTTATTAAACTTTGTATATAAATATACTTAATTGCAAAATGTATTTGTACCTTTTCGACTGCTTTTGTTACGTATTCTTTGTAAATAATGTATAAATGTTAAAATAAAAAAAAAAAAACAGTATTCGTATGCCTAAGCCTAGTCGTATAAGTTTTTAAAAAAAAAAAGTTGTGATTGTGATGTGATCTGCTCACGGAGATTACCCACGAAGAGAAATGATATTTATAATTACTATTATGATTATATTAAACATTATTTTAAATAAATATTTTGCTAAAGCAAGGTGTTAATGAATTTGTTGTTTATTTTGTGGTCCTGCCTGCCTTCTTCAGAGGAGGTACTGCCAAAGATATATCAATTCTATTACTCTAATCGACGAGATACTTGAACTGGAAAGCGTTCCTTAGTCCAGAAACAGGAGTATCTCAAGTGTTTTCTTTAGAGAGCACGTCCATTGTGGGAAGTCATCGATAAGAAAAATGAAAAAATTCTTCATGGAAACTCTTCGTCGGAACACTACCTTTGACATCGAAATTAGGCCGAAAGTCAAGGCAAATTGTGGATTGTGGACTGGATTGTGAATCACCTCTAAACTACACCCATTTGTGCTATCGGAAAGGTCACTCTTCTTCCTGACCGTGTTGCATACTGCTTCTTCTATATTTTGACAACATGGGACTCCAGCATTGACTCTGGCTTAGCATCAGTTCCTTGCCTAGAATTATAGCCGGGCTTCAGTCGGCCTCTCGATACGTTCACATTCTCTCCGGTTATGTCAATCCCTAAGCATTTTGATTCCGTCTGCGATACAAATTAGGCTCCATTATGTGCTGGAGTTTGTGGTCTTCGTACTGGATTCGTGTGATGATGGGCGATAGGTCTTGATGTCATTGCAGGCACTGTTCGACGAAGCCAGGTATTCCTAAAGTCATTCTGTACAGAAGCTCTGCTGTTATTGGTCTGATATCCCTTTTGAGGCCTTTGGGGGCAATGACATCTCTTACGATGCCATTGGACTCTGTGTGGTTTGCTGTCGTCCGTAGATGCTTTATGTCCTAGTTGCATCAATTTTTTGAAAATGTCACTTTCAGTCTATTGTCCTTCATTGGTTGCTATCCGAAGATGCACGTCGTACCTAGAAATCCAGCCTTCAGACAAGATCTTCGCTACTCTTTCCGCACTGATGCCACAAATTCGTATTCCTTTGATCGACGTATGCAAAATGATTGCCATAATAGCGGCAGTGAAGGAACAAGGTCGTTGATGAGGAGTTCAAGTTGAGAGTCCACGAAGGGGGTATGTAAAAGTAGGATATGGACTTCCAGACTCTCGTCCATTGACATGACATGCCCTCTTTTGCCCATACCTAGCAGTCCTTGCGAATTGATTACCTTACACAACTGTTACTAACTTAAGTGAATATCGTATCTCCAATATGCCAGATTGTGTACGATGTCAAAAGGCAATCGTGGAAATCCCTATGTCGGACCCTATGTCCGACGATTGACACAGAACAGGAAACTTCTTACACTTAAAGGAGTCTGACGTGCCTTTTTACAACATTTAGTCAGTGTAAATGTATAGGTAATACTTTACCCTCACAGAATGTGCCTAAAGTGCTTCACTGACCGAAGTAAATTATTTCACCGCACACATTATATTTCGCGGATGTAAGTTTTTTAGAAGAATCAGAGTGCGTCCTTGTTGAGCTGATGCTAGTGGGCATTTTTTTTCAAGACCTTGCCAGGATGCTATACAAATCAGAAAGGCTCCGTCAACACATAAGAATCGGCTGTTTTTTTTTTGTCTTATTTCTAGAAACACTTTCTTTAGTCTTCGGTTGTAGTTTGATTCCATCTCTTTCCTGCTTTACACCATATTTTGCTTGGGTCTAACTTTCAAGAAGGTACCAGTCCTAAGAATACTATTTCCGAACCATCCCTACTTAGTTCATTCTTTCCCTCTACTCCTACGTATCCTGGTACATTGTAACGTCAGTCACATACTTAGCGACCAGGCCAGGCTGCTTGATGGTACTATGATATCTTACCTTCGACCTATCGAGCGTCATGAATCTTTCAATTGTGCTGGCCTTTACTGGTCCAGGTATGCCACTATATGTAAGAAAATGCTAAAGAACATTTCTAGCTCCTCCAGTTATTGAGGACGTTTCTGAATCCATTTTGCACTATTTATCTAAAAAGATGAAAAGTAAGTCTAAGGACTTCGATGTCGAAAAGGGCATACAAAATGACTGGGCCATGTCACCACTACTATTTCTGATAATTATAGACGTCCTTCATGCTTTACGTTGAGACACACTAGGACCACTAAACTGCTGCCTCCTTGCACTTTTACTTGATGCGACTTTGTTAATTTTTGATGAAGAGCCTTTGCTAACGATGTTGTCATCCTGGCAAACCTGACACCCTACTTCTTTCCGAAAGACTTAATTACGTACTGCTACTAGTAAATACACCTGGAGCTAGGTCCATCGAAAGAGTCTATAGCCTTCAACTAATGTGAAAGGACTCTGCTCCAAAAAAACGTTTTTTATCCATCAGACCATGTGGAAGTCAATAAAAATAAGAAATAAGCCATTGGACTGTCCTATGTCAGTTTAGTCGCAGTAAAATGCCAACTGTCTGCGCTATTATTAACAAAACATTGTGGTAAGGACACCCCTAAGAAGTGTCTCAGCATACCTCGCAACTACTGCTGTAAGATCTGCAAAATCTGTCCTTCTTTCTTGATATAGCCTCGCCGAAGTTCCTCTAAGATTCTTGTCTTTTTGATAAATTTTCAACCAGTGGTCTATTTCTTGCAGGATAATCAGAAAACAGATGGTCACACCTATTCTGTCCTAATCCTGTGGCAATCCTATGAAAAGCTTTTGAAGCTGATTTGCTTGATGTATTTTCTCTAAACTGAGGAATTGTCACAATACCTGACCTAATGACTGACAAGTCAAGCTCCTAGGAAATAGCTCGGCAAACAAGACACGATACAGAGGATCTGCATACCAAGAAAGACTGAAATAAATTCACCAGTAGTTTGTCCAATATTCAGAGATGGTTCTCAGCATTAATCTAAACTATAACCAATACTCATCTAATACCTGATTACATCAGGATATCTAATCAAAAAAGGACTTCTTAAGCAAACTAACTCTTGGCCGGAAAAAAAAAGTTTTCCAAGGAACAAAATTAAGTGAAAACTTTTTCACACTCGAATGTGTGTTAGAAAAACTTTTGTTTCTTCTCTTTCGAAAAACTTTCCTCGTGTTTTCATTATGGTGATGACACTCTACCAGGATATATGGGGACATATGTCGTAGCGTCTTTAACATAATAATCAGAAAGTACTTTGGATTCGTTTGATGGTATAGCAAGGAGTCTAGTTTAGTTCATTTATGAACTTACTATGAGATGCTAGGATGAATCTTGAAGAAAACATTAAAGATAGTCAGGCACCACTTAAACGACTTCACTTTTCTTTGGTCCTTTCTTTGGTGACTTGGACCATCTACCACTTTTTAACGATTGCAACCCTTTTGTGGCTTAAACTCAAATTGAGTGTATTATTCCAATCATCGGTTTGAAGGTCCTTCTCAAAAATATTCAAAATAATGTGGGGATGCTTTTCCACAAGCGATTTCAGCTGTCCTTGAAAAATCACAACATTCTCCTTTCCCCTAAATTCCCATCCTTCATAACTCACGTATATTCCTTAGCACGCACACATACTGCCTCCGGAAATGTGTACTTAACTTACCTTACTTAACACAATTTCAATTAGTTTGCATGTACGAATATTCCCAGGAATTTACATAAAATCCTGCGACCCTTTTTGAGCTTTATTGCCACTCTCTTGACAACCTTTAATGTTCATTACAAATTTTTTAATGATCCCCCTCATGTCCTTAAGGAAATTTATTCATTTTCCCGTCAAACACGTTAACAAAATTCCAGCCAAGCATTCAAGATGCTCGCCTTAAATTCCCGAAAAGGTAGATAGGACTCTATCACAGGCAACATTTTATGATAGGCACTTCCCCCCCAACACCCTCACATAAACATTATAAAATTCCTTTCGAGTGAGGCATCCTTTGACTCCATCCCATCTTCATGTGCGTCCTTGAATCAAATTTTATTGATTTTACAGGAACACAAATGACCGCCTTTTGTCTGTCAGGGTGTTTTGTGTTTTTTACTTTCCCGCACATCTGTCAGGATACTTAATTTTCATCAGGCTTATGACGAGCAACGCTTTTTCATCCGACGAGGTATTGTATTGGAAGACAGGAAGCAATAATCCACGCACCACAGCTACAGCCACAAATAGGCTTTGTCGTGTTTCTCTTTTGCATTCAATGTTTAAAACAATGCCTTCAACTGAATTCATAACAGATAGTCCTTTTTTTTGTCGGTGGCGTGGGTGGGCGCAGAAACAAATTAACAGGACGAAAATTAGAATTCATTTGCGTTGGCAAAACGAAACAACCATTTCGGACTTAATGTCCTTTCGAGTGAAAGTGAAACCGTTGGGACATTTTGCATTGTTCGGTGATAAATGTTTACGGCTTCGGGAGAGACCTGTTTATTGTTTTATTACAAAGGTTGACGGAGATTAAAACCAAATCAAGGTGGGATCATGCCGCCTTTAATGGGGTCCTTATGATTTATGCAATGGCATTTTTGCGCGGCCCATTCGCAGAGTTTATGGCTAATGGTCACGTGAAGGTATGAAATATTTTGTAACACTTCAGCGAATTCGTCAAGTAATGAGTTTCCATTTTTAGAAAAGGCCAATGGACTAATGGTTTCTGGTGCCTGATGTGACTGACGTCGGTGAATTAATTTACTTACACATTTCGTTTCAGGCTATCTCTTCATACTTTACAATGTTATCCCGGATGGATGGCGATACCATGTGGGTAGATGATGATGTCCTTTTGATATTTAAAGAAGATGAAAGCAGAGATTGCTACAAAGTGCTTAAAGAGAGGGAATGCATCAACTGTTTCAGAAGGCTTGATGGATGCAAACCGAAAGGGGATGTATTTATGTGATTTTCGAGGAGTGGAGGTTTACAGAAAAAAATCAAGAAAAGGTTCTTTGTAAGTGGAACTGGGCCAGAGCATACTAATCACTCAAATATCGAACGATCACAGTTGAACTTCCTTAACTCCCAGAGCTGACGAAAGGCGCGAGAAGGTGAAGCATAGAAAATCATCCTCTGAACGTTGTCAATCTGTTTGGAGATCCCATGGTATAGGACCCATGCAAGAGTGAAAATTTCCAGCCAAATAGGCCTTCTATTCTTCATTTATTTTCGAATTGGCTTAATGGATTGAAAGATCTTAAGCGCTATTGCCACAGATGCAAATATTCTACCACGTCCACCTATTTCTTACAACATATGTAGACCGTGGACATTAGAATGGCTTATGTGCCCATTTTGGAACAAATTTGTACTTACCTAGGTTAGGTTAGGGTAGGCACACTTAGACCAATAATAGGTCCGTTGTAATACCATCTGGATCATATGATCCTCTTTTTACTATACTTACCTAAGGAGTGAAGTTTAGTGCTTTTTATCTTTACTATTCGACCCGTTGGTAGTTTCCAATTGATTACCAGCCAGTTCATGGTCAGATTCTGACCAAAACCAGCCTTAAACACAAATAGTCGGATAAGTGCCACTCAAAGTTATCAGAGCCAAAGGCCGAAAAATACAAAAATCTATACCCTCTAGGAACGTAGATTTCTTTATTTGGACAAACGATAGTACATGCCAGGAAGGAGTAAAACAAGCAGATTACTTTAAGAAGCGCATAAGCCAATCCCTCTTAGAAAGAACTTGACGCTCTTCTTAGGGAATATTACCGGACACAATCTCTTGGTGACCAATCGAAGAAGAATGTGATGCCCCTAAGCCAATATCACTACGGAGATCTGGAAGACTTGTCAGGAAAGCCAGCATTTACCGTCGTAAGTTAGTAAACAATTTCGAGTTGATTCAAGGAAGCCACTTAGAATTACTCCAGGACATAATTGACTCAATTATACAAGAGTTAGCTGCTGATCTTGTCTTTCCTTATAGCGATCCAAGAGGAATGTAAGAGTAACTCCGAAAAGCTCCAAGTTGTTCTTTGAAAATTTTCACAGATGGTTGTTATAAATTTAAGCATGACCCACCTATGTGTACTAAATATACATAAATCATAAGCTAACATAGAAACAAAAATACCAACACACTTAGGGCTGCAATAGGACCACAAGGATATTACATGTATCATAAGAGAAGGCCTCTCTGTAGGTAACAAGTTGAACCTTTATGAACCTTTGATGAGGCATAAGAGGCCTTTGATAATTCCAAAAGCCTCGCCAACGAAACTCCCTTTTGGAGAATGGAGCTAAACAAATAATGCAAGTTCTACAAAAGTCGTTTGCAAAAAAGGCATTGACTTGTGGCATGATTGGCTATTAGACAGGCTGCAGGGATGACAGCTATTAGTCGTTTGGAATTCAGCCTAATAGGCAAATTTGTTTTGTTGTTCTTTTAATAGCATTCAGTTTGAGTTTTATTTTGCAAATAGAGATTGGTAAATGGCAAGATGGGTATAGAAGTTCCTCTTCCGGCGAGCTTAATGGGCTTAAAATTCCCTCGAATATCCCTATGAAAGCTGAGTACTGAATTGCTCAGCTATTTCAAAGGGAGACAATCGACAGTCGAAAACTCATAAACAATTAACAGATGTTGATACCAAGGATTTAAAAGCTCCTTGGGTGTTAAAAAAAATGCATATTTTCAAGAACGGAAGGATACCTTAAAATTCAGATTATCGAAAAAAATACCTCCACTAATTCCGTCTTGGATTTTTTAGCCGTCAGTTTTTTTTTTTTGGTTTTAAAAAAAGGTGTTATTAAGGAGACCATCTTCTGACTAAAAATAGGATTTTAACTATCAACCACCAATGAAATATTTTACCAATGAAAAGAAAGTGTTTTCTGGACGAAGAAGCCGTCCAAAAGCCTAGTAACAACATCCTGGCCTACGATCTGAAACATGATTTTGACCTCACACTAAGTAACACTCGGCCTCTTGTATTTCCGAAAACTTTGATGTAGTCTCTTCGAGGGAACTGCAGGTCGGAATCAAAAGTTCGGCACACGAAAATGTCCAGTCCATGACGGCAAACAACAGAAAGTTCAATATAATGGAAATCCTCGACCAACACTCATTATCAGACTCCACGTTGGCAGTCCATGGAGTTCCATAGATTTTGACTTGTAAATCAAAATGCATTTCTGAAAATCCAAAAAACTCGTTTTTGAATTGGCTATTCTTAGAACTATGGCACCGATGGTATTCGTTGCAGAGGTACGTATTCAATCACAGCTACGCGATGAATTATTTAGTATGACTATGAGCATGACACAAATTTTGGACAACAAATCATTCCCCCAGCTTGTCAGTTAGAACTATGTCAGGGCCATACGAGTACATTTTCAATTTCCATTTTCTTCAATAAATAACAACCATTTCCATTCTATTCACTCTCCTTGTGGCACAGGAGCAGCCCGCAAACCCTTCTTATTTAATTAAACCGAAAACCTCTCTGCCAAAACCAGTAGTCAACACCGGAAACTATTCACTGCACGTGCTCGTTTAAACTTGGCTCCTTCAGATCATTCACAATAAAATATTTATTCTCCATCAACTTCATGTTAATTAATGAGATTCCATTTACACAGTTTTCGTGAAATTTTGAAATAAGCCCGTCCTTGCCTGCATAAATGCACTCATGGCAGTCAAACGTGGAGTGGTGTGCCCTAACAAGGTTATTCCTACCTTTTTGGTTGTTTTTTTCGTTTCATTTTGTGCCTTTTTTGCTGGCAAAACTATCTCCTGCGCATATGGATGTGGTAGTTAAAAAAGTTTAAATTGAAATAGACACCCTTATGCGATTCAGCGGAGCTGAAAATGTTGCTGATGTGATTAGTCCTGTGTTGTGGTGCCATAGCATCTTCGTTGCGATCCAGAGTAATGATGTTAGCGTAAGGATGGCATTTTGTTAGGGGTAGACGACATGCACTTACATATATGTATGTTGTTAGTGTCACGACGCCCTTTTTAGTTGCATGCATCCCAGAAGGATTCATTCGTTTCCCTGTATGGTGGTAACTTTGTGGGATACAAAGTGTATTCAAGATGTGAACATATCAACATCAACAGATGTTCGGGTTCTATACAAACAATCGTGAGCAACCAGATGGGTCAACCGGAAACTGAGCATAAATGTCCTGTGGATCGGAGTAGCTTGGCAGGAAAGTTTTTCCTTGATAATCGACATCTGGTAGACATGTGAAATTACGTACGGAATAGACTCGTTGCATGACACATGAGATACATTATTCAAAGGAAGAGCTTGTCAGAACCCACATGTGGTAAGGTGGTTAAATGGAGAGAAGTAGGTTTTTGTAACGTCTGAGCTCATACAATTTTATTTGGTTTCTGTCAAAGAAAAGGGTAAAAGGAATATCGTACGTATAACATAAATATCTAAATATTTTTTTTTTATTTAATTGCGGTTCATGATGTATCCTATCAAGTTTGTTGTACAAGTTCCATACGTGGATGCATCCCTAGAGATAGTGTATGGGGATACAAATGCGACTGTAATGACCCTGGCTTAGTTGTGTAGAAACCAGATACTTACCTGTGCATAGACCAGATGAGATATATTCTGATTCTGTGCATCGTGAGCACATATGAGCGCCTATGTGGCCTCGCAACAAGGAATAGAAAGAGAAAATTTGTAACCCAAAAATGTATGAAAAAATTGGTTACGTATACGCCACCGAACCAGACATGCACATCTTGAATCTATTTACCTGAGGCAAAATTCCTAACAGATATTCTGAATCTGTGCGTAGTGAGTACATACGTGGTCAACTGTGGTATCGCCTCACTTAGAACCTTAATCCTTACATCGAGGTTTAGTGTGGAGGGCGGGATATTCACAGGAATATATTCCGAAAATCTTTTAGACAATTTATCAGCCATCCCATAACCTGTTATATATTAATTTCCAGGGACCCAGCAGTGGGTAACCTTGTGCTATTCTCTTTCACTATCCTTCGAAAGATGAAGACCACTAAAGTAGCTTATCGACTTATGGAATGCTTGCAACTGCCTTGTGGAAAAATGGGATATGCAAGCATCGTAAAGGGCTATATCATGACTATCAAGTCTAAGTATTTGGGAATCGGAAGAAATAATCTAAGACAGTGTCAGAGGTTTTTTTTTTTTTTTTTTTTTTTTCCGTGGGTTGGTGAGAATCTTCAAAAGACACTATGAGACACCGTATACTCATAGTAGTGTCAGATTTTTACTGACTAAACACACCCTTCCCTTTTATTATTTTTGTTTACTACAACTAAGTTTCCTTAACAAGTAGTTTAAGCTTCAATAATATTCGCGTGAGGCAGGTAGATTTTCAGCAAAATCACCTGCTAATGCCGTCATTATATGCGGTTGCTTCTTATTGCGCTAGATCGAACGGTTTCGTTCTTTGAAGTCGGCGCATAAGGTTTCTCACGTCCAATATTTGGAGTATAGCATGGTTACAGTGACTATGAAGGCGAAGATGGAGCTTCCTAGCGAAGTTTGTTATTTCGTCGTTCACAGTAGCGATCCCTAAGTCTCTTTGTATATCATTGTTTCTAATATACCAGGGAGCATTTACGATTCGTCTTATCACTTTATTTTGGAATGATTGAATAAATTCTCTATTGCTTCCTTTAGTACAACCCCAGAGTTGTATGCCGTATGTCCATATAGGCTTAAGCACTTGCTTGTATATAAGCAGTTTGTTATGTACACTTAGCTTGGAATATCTTCCAAGGAGCCAATACATTTCTCTAAAACGATTTTCAAGCTCATCGCGTTTTTTTTTAACGTGCGTTTTCCACTTGAGCTTCGCATCTAGTGTCATCCCTAGATATTTAGCTTCATTTGCATGTGGAATTTGTACCGAGTTTATAAAAACGGGTAGATTGTTTATTTTCTTGTATGTAAAGTTCACATGCGTCGATTTGGTCTCGTTAAGAACAATGCGCCATTGTTTTGTCCAGTCACAGATTTTGTCCAAAGCTTGTTGGAGTTTATCAGTTGCTGACTCAATTGAACTATCCGTTGCTAAAATTGCCGTATCGTCCGCGAACGTAGCTACTACGGTGCCTTCAGTTTGGGGTATGTCTCGAGTATACAGCAAAAATAAAATTGGACCAAGGACACTTCCTTGCGGAACTCCGGCTGCTATTTCCTTGAACTCGGAGTATTCAGTTCCGTGTTTAACACGAAATAGTCTATTTTCAAGGTAGGATTCTAAGATCTTATTTAGGTGTTCCGGCAGGACCTGTCTTAGTTTGTATTTCAGGCCATCGTGCCAAACCTTGTCAAAAGCCTGGGAGACGTCAAGAAAAGCGCTAGAGCAGATCTTTCGTCCTTCTAGGGCTTTTTCAATTTCATCGGTTATTCTGTAAACCTGGTCGATTGTGGAATGCTTGATTCTAAACCCGAATTGATGATCAGGTATGAGTCGTCTTTCTTCAATAACTGGTTGCATGCGTTTCAATAGGAGCCTTTCAAATACCTTCGATATTATTGGAAGGAGCGATATTGGTCTGTACGATTTTTTGTCATTAGGAGATTTTCCCGGTTTCGGAACCATTATCACTTCTGCTACCTTCCACGCATCTGGAACGTGTAGCAATCTAAGCGAAGCGTTTATTAAATGCAGCAGTTTCATTAGTGCTTTTTGTGGTAATTGCTTAAGGATTTGTCCGGTTATTAAATCAAAACCTGGGGCTTTGTTATTTTTCAGTTGTTTTATTTCTTTGTAAAGTTCGGTTAGTGACACTCTTTTTATTCTAAAGCTGTCAGATGTCATTGTCATACTTCTGTGATCCTCTATTAATATTGGACCTTCAAATGGTTTAAACGTTTCCTCCAGATGTTTGGCAAAAAGGTCGGCCTTTTCTTTGTCATCCTTTGCCCACTCGCCATTGTCTTTTCTGATTGGTGCTGATTGCATTTGTGGTTTTTTTACGCTTTTTATAGCTTTCCAGAGCGAATAGTTTGTACTCTTTTCGGCTGTTAAGCCTTCAAGATAAACAGTGGTCTCGCTATTTTTTAACTCTTGAATCTCTTTTTTAAGTTTATTACTTAAGTAATTTGAGTATGTCTTATGTTGGGGGGCACGGGTTTGTTGCCATACTTTACGTGCTCTTCTCTTTTCACGAATGAGCTCTTTTATATCGGGCGGATAGTTAACTTCGCTGCGTTTGACTACTCTTCTCCTTAATGGAGTATTTTTCCATGCGGCATACTGAATAGATTCAATAAATTTATCGAGTTCGTCTTCTATTTCGAGTGGTGTTTTTAGTGACACGTTTAAGATGATATTTTCTTCGCAATCATTTTTAAAGCCGTTCCAGTTGGTTTTGTTGTTAGTTAATCTAGGCACGCCTTCTACTTTCATTAGTTGGTCACTTATTGTTAAGATTACCGGTGAGTGATCTGAGGAGAGATCAAAACTTTCCGCTACTTTTGCAAAACTTGGAGATAGTCCCTTTGTTATGAAGAAGTCTATCAGGTCAGGTGTTTTTGCAGCATCGGAGGGCCAGTATGTCGGTTGCCCTGTCGAATAGAAGTCAACCCCGTATTGCATACCAACTTCGTATAGGAGTCTACCTTTTGGCGAGTTATATCTTGAACCCCAAAAGGTGTGTTTTGCATTAAAGTCACCACCAATAATGAAATTCGTTCCAAACGAGTTGAAGAGATCTGCGAAGTCGTTACTTTTAATTGTGCATCGTGGGGGACAATAAATGGACGCGATGTTGTAGTATGAGTTCTTGTTTTTAACACGAACTGAAGTTGCTTGCATAATGTCAAGTTCAATCGTTGTATTCATGGAGTGCTTAATGCAGTCTTTGATGAATAGGGAGGATCCGCCTCTGGGTCTCCCAGATGGATGATAAGCGTGATACGCACGAAATCCTCTTATTTTTACCTTAGATTCTTTTGTCAAATGAGTTTCAGATATCAAGCATATGTCAATATTATCGTTTCGCAGGAATACCTCTAGTTCGGTGATTTTTTGTTGGAGGCCGTTTGCGTTCCATGTTAGAATTTTTAATAACCGTTTCATGATCATGTGGGAGTTCTTTTTGTTCGTGGTTTAAACTCGAGCTTGCTCAATTTGTCAAATATGGTCTTGTTAATCTTGGTTTGCTCCTCAAGTTTTGCGAGAATAATAGTGAAGACTTGCGAGATTGGGTCTACCGTAACACTAGGCGGTTTGTTTGCTTGTGATACGGTTTGAGCATATGATTGCACCCTTGGAGATTTTGGCTTTTCATTATTTTTTGTTAGAGGAACTTTGGTTTGGTCTCCTTTCGTTTTAGTTTTAGTGGGTTTAATTTCGTTCGTAACTTTTTCCTTAATAGTTACTCGTCTTTCTTTAATCAGCTGTGCGTTTTTGACTGAAGTATTCTTGAATGTATCGCGTCGTTTTTGGAGCTCCTTAGCTACTTCACAACCTCTATAGTTTGCTGGGTGGTTACCTTTGCAGTTTATGCACGTCGCCGGGGCTTGCCTATTAAGGTCACATCTTTCTGATAGGTGGTTACCAGCACATTTTACGCATTTTGGGTCTTTTTGGCAATATGCTTGGGTGTGATTGAAACCTTGGCAGCGTTTGCACTGGGGTATCGATCTTGTGTTCGTACGCATTGGTTCGATTTTAACTACGATATTTAAAATTGTTTTAATGTTGTAAATAACGTCTACATTTTCACTCCTATCGAAAGTGAGCATAAAGAGCGGGAGTCCATGCTTGGCCAAAATTTCCTGGCCTTGTTCCGTTTTCTGCTTTGTTTTTTTTAGTATATTAACTGCGTCGATAATTTTCAAACCTTTCGCTTTAAGATCTGTTATAACGTCGTCTTTAGTGCACGAAGGGTGGAGACCCCTTGCTATGACACGTAGTGGTCTTTCTGACTTATTTTCATAAGTGTACCATTGGATCTTTTCCGCGTTTAACTTCTTGGATATGGCTCGGTAGCCTTCGGGGTCAGCTACGTTAATTTTCCAAGCATTGTTTCGGAATGACGTTACCTTAAACTCCGACGTCACAGTTCCTTTGAGGAGGCGATGTAGTTCATTGTACACCGTAATCCCGACTACGTTTATTGCAGGCGGAGGACGTAATTTATCCTGAGCTTGTTTCTTCTTCGGCTCGTTTTCGTTGTTTTGTTTCCGTGGCTCGATTTCGGGTGAAGAACCGGCTCTTCGCTTTTTACTGGGTCTTTTCTTTTCTACCCAATTTGTTTCGCGTGCTAGCTCTTCTTCATCCGTGTGATAATTGGGACTAGCTGCATGAGACAGAGTATCTTCGCGTTCTTTGTGCGAAAGAGAATTCTTTAGAGCCTGGTTTTCTTCTTTTAGTGAATCTATCTCTCTCTTGAGTTCTTGGTAGAGAAGATCCATTTTGTTAAGCTTAGTACGGAGTTCATTGTTTTCCTCCTCAAAGCTTTTACAAATCGCTGAGTCCCTTTTTCCTTGCGCTTGCGCATCCGGCGGACTTCTTTTTCCGGAGACGGTCGGTCTTGATGGTGGAGACCGAGTTACCCTTGAATTTTTCACGAAGGGATTTATTAAATGCAATAATTGGCTCTCCCCAGAATCCGTAGAGCCTACCTCCGAAGAGGGTGGATTTTCCAGTGAACCTGGACTGCCACCTGGGGTACTATATCTATTTGTTTTACTCATTGCATATTATGTATACATCTTATCCCTGGTATACGAAGGGTGGATTTTAGTCGCCTCTTACGACAGGCATGCCTACCTCGGGTATATTCTGGCCCCTACCCGAAGGGGTAAGTGTCAGAGGTGGTTCCGGGAGTTTACTCCAGTGCACTGGATATTTGTATCACCACAAGACTGTCGGCTCAATGTACTATATTTCAACCAAGTGTTACAACTGTCCATGAATCTGCAACCTGGCTTTCAATTAACTGCTTAGATATCAGTAGACTTAGTCTCACTGAAAGGAGACTTTCTTATTGTAATTTTTTGATTATCTAGCGATGCCACTAATTCAAGGACTCCTATCATCTTCGAATGCCGTACTCACCCCCGGAGGACTCCTCATCAGTAGGTAGATTGAAATCCTCTCATTCCCGGTCTCCGTGCTTCCAATGTCCTTGATTGAAGTTATTTGCCATTCCGACACTTTCGAATGACCGTAGACCTACTGGCAGCCCTAAGATTCATTGGCACTATTTTACCCAACTCGGAGCTGCTTTATCCTCCTCTCAGCCTTGTTTATATAGCAAAACTTTCGAGCATTTATTTCATTGGATAGACTATCGTGGCCATAGAGTCAGTAAAAATGTTTTAACGCATTATGTGGCGACCAGTAGCAGTATATGCATAAACAGAGAAATTCTTAAATATTCATTGGAATGGCGACACCAAACGCAGACTAATTAACTTTCGCCCGATAATGGTGTTTTAACTATGTCAATACGCCGCCATTAAACCTTAACCACTTCGCATCAATCAAGCTCGCTATGCTAATGGAATGTCAAGGTTGAGCACACTCATCCCCTCCACATTACGTCATGTAGCTCACACTCTGCCAAGCTGTAGTGTCAAATTATATTAATAACTACGTACGTGCCTCATTCCCAATACAGCAGCAGGCTTGGCGCCATCATTCGAATTCGCGCAAATCCTATGAATTTCAAATCATCCGTCACTCATACTACACTACCATCCGTATGTCCTTGCTACAGCCAGTCTAGCATTCACATAAACACATCCCGATTGCCCGGCGTTAGATTTAACATTTTGAATTGCTCTGGCATTCGTTTCCGCCCGACTGCGGCATAGATACCAAAATCGCACATCCTTCACACAAACACATGCATTAATCTGTCATAGAAAAACGGCAGAGTATCTTTGAAAAGCATCACGGGCAGATGTGAGTTTTATGAATAATAAATCCCACAAAGGGATTTGCCAAAGATGCTGACTGCTGATGGAATAGGAAGTGGGGCCAATGCTTTTCGGGCCAACTCATAGGCCATTGCTCAAATCAGGACAAACAAGGACAATCATTTAAATAACTCAAAGTTGTTATTCGACAAGTGGGATGGGGATAGATTCTCGGTCGAGGGAATAAATCAAAACAACGGTCAGGAATTTATTTCTCGTTTCCGTCATATGATGGTCCTGGGACCGCAACAGCTATTATGTGAGTTATGGTCGACCGATAGTCCTGCCACGTGCGATATCCTCTTAGACGTGCCATATTTTTGCTTCAACTACTTCGGTGGCGTGTGATAAAAAATGTATTATGGTAACCATTGTGTGTTTTTTCTTTTTTCTGTAAAAGATAAATGGATCGTTTCCAAATTGATAAAAGGTACATAACATATTGTCGGGATATAGCAGCCATACCTTGGGGTAGGCAGGGCAGAGGAGAATCCATTTAAATAAATTTTCAAAGCGATTTGCTTTGGGACCGAAGGGTAAATAATATTCGCCACAATCGAGTGTGTGTTTTCCAGGAAAGTTTTATGCATTTTTAGAAATGAAAAAATGCTTTTAATGGATGCACCATGCCAGGTGGATTTCGGAAAAACATCATTCCACCGCTGGTCATATAGAGATTATGGAATTCATTCTTGTTCAGCGAATTGCAGTTAATCCTGCGGCCATTCCTTCCGCGGAATGGTTCTGGTTCTGGTTCTGTGTATCTTTTCATATACTTGGACGAGATTGACGAATGAGGGTGACTTTTGGAAGACTGTACATCCTAGCTTGGCATGCATACGTGCATAGATACACACCTCACTTAGTCAATGTAAAATAATCTAATTCGTTTTTGATCGCATTCTAAACGAGTAGCATTTGAGGTAAACGGCATACTATTATGCGTGTAATCAAGTATTTAAATACTGGTAGTAAAAACCGCAGGAATATCCTTTTCATGGCTCACGTGACTAGTGCTTCCGCACAGTTAGGTAAAGAGACAATTATGGTAATCAGAACAATTATACGACTTTAGTTGCATGGGGGGTTTGTTTATGATGATCTTAGGTAATAAAGTCCTTAATTGCCACAAAGTTGTAGGTAGTTATGATAAAGAGTTATTCAGGTTCATGGGAGTTCTTTTATAGTTTTTCTAATTTGTGGTAATAATTTTAGTTTATTCATTCTTAACATGTGTCGATGAACAGAAGGTTTGGAGCTTAGCTGATGCCAATTCAGTGTCAAATACGTTTCTGGAATTTATGCCTTTTTAGCACAAAGAATGCACATGAAGTACTGCATCTTGGAGATAGAGGCAATGATGTGGTACATACACATGAAGATATAAGTCCTGGTTCTGTTAACAGAAAGTTTTGGTGCAACGAGTCCTGTGACCTGAATGCTCCTGTGTGATGATGAGGAGTATCTACAGCCAACATATGGAGTTTAATCTTGTTATCCGAGATCTTCTCGAATGAGTTAAAGAAGGGATTGGATAATGCTGGTTGTTTAGCTCTGGCTGGGACTCGTATAAGTGCAAAAGTAGTGGATTATGGTTTCTTCCTTGAAAGCAATATTTCAACTCATACCTCGTATCAGCCATCGGTTATTCTGGGAAACACTTTATGCATTCTTCTGCTTAATAGAGAGATTTTTTTCTATCGTCTTATATCTAGGCCACATCTTTCTGGATATGGCACAGTTCATCAACCAAGTAATAGTTTCCCAAGTGAGATGTAGAAACCTGGCCAGTTCATAAGCATGTTCTTTCATTTTTGCGCGAGATCGGACTTGGCGACAGGATTGGGGAAAAGTTAGTAATTCTAATTGGCGACGTTTACAAAATTTGAAAATTTTGAGCTGTTGAGTGATTTTGAAAAAAAAGAAATGCTCGTAGCAACCACACAGTGAGCCTCTCGGTGAAAATTGTTAGAACAAAACCTTAAACCACTCGTCCATGCCATCCTTTCTCGTAGAGAATTTTTGGTTGAAACTTTGTAAAGTTGAATGTAAGCCTGATATGGGTGCTCCTAGCAGAGTATCCAGAATATGACTGTGTTCATAGGACTTCGCAGTCAAGTACCTGGACTCTTTGAGTCCACATTTGTTTAAACCTATGACCTTATGTACGATTTTTCAAAATACTGTTCAATTATTAGCCTACGCTAGCATCAGGACTTTGACTCACAGAGTCTTAGAATTTAAGCCAGGCTTGGAGTTATTTTCCTCTTACATGATCATCCATGCATTTGGCTTTAATTGATAGATAATTTTGAATATGATTTCAGGATGTAGCTGCCGCAGCTGACGTATACATGGCATAGTTTACGAAAAGTGAAAGAAGCTATGGTTAATGAAGTTTGCTATCGTTCCATATTGGAAGAAACAAAGCCAAAAACGGGTAGTGTTGTGTGAGTTGTGGCACCGTCTTGGTGAAATCACATGGCTTCCACATTCCACCTCCGAAGTGAGACCAAAACAATTTGATTAACATTAAGAATTGACGGCGATGGTTACATTTCCCTCATTTTCGAAGGAAGTATGGACCACTGACACCATCAGTACAAATCGCTCACCCATGCAGTGGGGTTTAGTGGATGCAATGGTCTTTCGATAGTTACATGTGGATTTTTCATATTCACATTCGATTGAGCTGTTTAAAGCTAAATTAGTTTGGCAACCTTATACCTTGAACATAATTTTATCATATATCGCATATGATGGTCTAAAATAGCTCTCGTCTAATAGCTCGTTTCTAGTGATACTTAATTGCAATCTGCGAAGTTTAAGGATTCTGCTTACTGTGTGAAAGACTCCCCACTTTGCTGCAAGAGCTACGTTTCTTTGCTCAAAAATGTTGCCAAGTGCCACGTTAACGCTCTTCCTTACTAAAATATATCTTTTCTCGAAATGTTTCTGAAATTAAATTTTTGATGCTAGTATCACTCCTTATTGCTATTTATATGCTGACACAGTTTCTAAATGACCCAACTGATTAGACAGTCTAAAGACCATGGTTGCAAACATCCTCGGATTGCCCTCCGAATTCCACTTAATGCAGTATTTTTCTAGCCATTTGGATTATTTTCACAACATCACCTTATAAGTATCAGGATGTCCTCAGTATACATTAACAAGAAACCTCTCCAGTTAGCCCGGTCCTTAGTCGGTTGAGGTCTCATTCTACTTGTGCGCGCCACCTAAGGCGAGGTTTTCCTTCACTGCGCTGTTTCTCCGAATTTGATTCGAATACCATTCGCTCTACATGTTCTAAAAATACTTTCTACTGGTTTAGCAAATTTGTGGAAACTACAATCCAATACAACTTCTGAACATGATTTTTCATTCCACCTTTCCCTTCTAAGTCCAACCGGGTATTTTGTTATACTATTATGATTTATAAAGGAAATTCCTCAGTACTTGATCATTTACAAGGAAATGTATTGAAAATTGAAAAGACTAAGTTTGTTGCCTACTCCTTCCTACTAAACCTTTCCTAAGTTTTGTATTCTAGGCGTTTACTAAATTTTTAAAGAAACAAACCTTAAGCAAAGTTAAGTAGAAACTCATAAGGGATCCTTGCACTATGTGTACTATATTACAAATGTTTCTGAGGATTCAATGTAATACTATATTTGGACATCACTAGAGTACCCTGCCTTCATATCCAGGCAACAATTTTCCAACAAACTCTGCTAACTATGGAACTCACTACCAGGATATGTAAATTCTCCGAACTTATAAGTTCCCTCCTACTTAGGAGTTGAGTCCATAATAATCCCTTGACACCCAAAAGACGATTACTACGAAAACTGTGAAAAACTTTTTGATTTCCGTATTTCTAAAAGCGTATGTCCTTGCCCAGGGCAAAATCGCCACCATTCCAAATTACATTGACTAGACCTTGGGATTTTCACTTAAAAAAAGTTCTCATCCTTTCTCTGCTTTCAGTGTGATATTTTTCACCAGAACCTCACGGCACACAGGTTTCTTCCATTCGTGCGAAAAATGGAATACAAGCAACAGTACAAGGAGCTCGGCCTCAGGCCCTACATGGCGGAGCACTCATCCCACCAAGCCTTATTACCTGAGCCTCACCATTTAATTTTCTCCAATCTAAGTAAAGTTAACATATTTCCACGAATGTTGTACACCTTCCGTACATTTAAGAAAAACCCCCTCAAGGCTTACATTTACATCAGTTTTTTTTTTTTTTAATTTAATTCGCCAGTAAATCAACTGAAAACATTCACTCAAAACAGCCAGTTTGGGTTGTTTTTATGTTTCCCTTTCAAAAAGCCATCCATCATCCCAGAGGTAGACACGATTCACATTTTATTTGGTTCTTAAATCCTCTTTTATGAGATTTATAGATACTTATTTAAAATAGGAACGACTTGAAAGCCACATTTAAGCACCATTATCCCCCAATTAAGGTAGAACATAAAAATGTTTAATACTCACAGCATCATCGATTCTACTCGAAAGATAAGGTCGGTTCCCTCCAATCGTCGGACAATGCTTGGCCCGGACCTACAGGCACTTGAAAGGATTCGCCTTTTTTTCCTTTGAGAGAGAGTTTTCTTTGAAAGAAATTAATTTACGCATTTAGGAGCGGCTTCGAGCCCCCGCCTATACATAGAACCAATTTTGGTTTATTTTAAGATATCTCGGTGTACGTAATTAGTATTCGCAATTAATTATGATTTGAGTCTCGTACATCCTTCCACTTGGTGTGTTAACCCAAAACCAATTCATTGTAATGGCATTATTGCCGCGTGTCAATAATCCTGATTAGGCCGGAGGGATATACCAATTATCATTCCTCGAGTGGTAATTGGAAGGGACAAACAATGCGTACTAGCTGTGCTTGGTAACGTCACTTGTGTCTTTGTGGCATCTATGGGTGAATTTGTGTACATTTCACGCCCAAATTCACACTCATAATTCAATTTCAGTTAAAACATATTTTTTTTGGTCCTGTAGGATATTATTCCCTCAATATGTTGCAGGATTTCAGAACAGGGTTGGGCAATTTGATACAAATTTTGTGTCTAAATTTATCTGAATCTGAAAAATTTTGAACTCGAGTGCTATATCGAATTCGACAGTGCTAAGATGGAGAAGTTCAAAAACTCTATCTGGCTGTCAGTGACAGTTACTGCCGCCTCAATTCTGACTGGTGCCCCTCATACCTAGAGTCTGTGGGGTGAAGACTTGAGGCGTATTAAGGGTACCTTACTTGGAGCCGATTTTAGCAAAGGTTTTTCAATAAGGACATAACAATTTTGTACTTAAATAAAATACACAAAAATTAAGACATCGTACCCAAATCTTTTCCAAGTATAGCACATATGTTAGATTTATATATGCAATTCGATTTTGCTTATATGACTAATATAGCACGTGCAGCATGTCTAATGGTTACGAAAGAGAATTGGAGTAAGCGCTCTCAAAGTTGCGACCACCGACACAGAATTTTGGTACAAAATTTTCATAATATGGAAACGGTACTTGCTTAAAAAGTTCATAATAATAAAAACGTGGACTTTGATTGAAATTTTCATATGGACAAATTATAAACAAAGTTTAAGAGTTCGTTGGTATTAAAATACAAAATTGTTATGTCCCTACTGAAAAGCCTTTAGTAACCGGAATTGATTGCACATCCAACAATGTCCTGAGCTGTCGTTCTTTAATTTGTGCCGAAAGTCTTCATATGGTGGTTTCTAGGTCGATTTTGTAAATTCTATTCTTATTTCAGACATTGCTATGAAAAAATTCAAGTTTTGTAGTTTTTTCCCAACGTCTGGTTCAATTTCCTGAAGATATAGATAAAATCCCAACCATCACATCAGATGGCATTCAATTTCTCCGTAATGTTTCCATATCCTTTCCCTCCAAGGACGTTTTCAAGGTAACAAACACAAAAAAAAAAGTCATCCAAAGAATTTGTCGACAATCTGATGTCTTAGTTGCAGGAAACTTCCATCCACCTTCAAAGTATGTACGTAGATGGATCAACTTTAGCTCCACTCATGCAAATGGGAGTTTTGAAAATCTTTCGACACTGCAGAACGGTGGCGTATGTGAGCTGTGATAAAGGAAAACTTTTTCCTCTTCTAAATCAAAATTGACTTCATCGTACGGATTAATCCCATGTGGGAGATTTATTTAATTTTACCCTCAATGCATTCCAGGGGGAATGTTTTTTTTTTTTTTTTTTAATTAATCTGTTAGTATTAAGTGAGCGGGTGCAGAGGGAAACTACACCAATAAAGATAGGAAAAACAGGATAAGACTGACTTTCCGCAGTGCACTTGCTCTTGATGAACATATTGTCAAAGGAATACCGAAGGGTGTACGTACTTAACTTAAATGTACCTTCGGTAAAAAGGACATTTATAGGGTTACTTGTGAAAAAAATTAAACTAAAGAGAACCAGGGTTTAACGAAATAAATTAGTTTTTGTCGGTAAAGAAAGAAAAGTTTCCTTGATTTCTTGAATCTATTTAGGACACAAACTGAATTTAAAATCATGTAAGCTCTGAGCAGACTGAGCTGAATACACAGAAACAGAAAACTGGCTCGAGATGTGCGATTGGAGCATTTTTTTCATAAATTTTTTGGTTGAAAAATTTTCTATTTCCAATCCGCATTTCGAGGCTGCAGCTAAGCTAGTTTGTGCTCTGAATGCACAGAAAGAGAACAGCTGGCTCGAGATATGTGATTTGAGGATATTGTGAGATTGTGTGTATCCAGTTCTGTGGGCTATACATAGCCCTTTTATTCATAAATTTTTTGGTTGAAAAATTATCTGTTTCCAGTCTGCATTTCGAGGCAGCAGCTAAGCTAGTTTGTGCTTAGAATGGACAGAAACAGAACAGCTGGCTCGAGATATGTGATTTGAGGATATTGTGAGATTGTGTGTATCTAGTTCTGTGGGCTATACATAGCCCTTTTTTCATATATTTTTTGGCTCAAAAATTTTCTGTTTCCAATCTGCATTTCGAGGCAGCAGCTAAGCTAGTTTGTGCTTTGAATACACAGAAACAGAACAGCTGGCTCGAGATATGTGATTTGAGGATATTGTGAGATTGTGGGTATCCAGTTCTGTGGGCTATACATGGCACTTTTTTTCATACATTTTTTGGTTGAAAAATTTTCTGTTTCCAATCTGCATTTGGATGCAGCACCTAAGCTTGTTTGTGCTTTGAATACACAGAAACAGAACAATTGGCTCGAGATATGTTATTTGAGGATATTCTGAGATTGTGTGTATCTAGTTCTGTGGGCTATACATAGCCCTTTTTTCATATATTTTTTGGTTGAAAAATTTTCTGTTTCCACTCTGCATTTCGAGGCAGCAGCTAAGCTAGTTTGTGCTTAGAATGGACAGAAACAGAACAGCTGGCTCGAGATATGTGATTGGAGGACATTATGAGATTGTGGGTATCCAGATCTGTGGGCCATACATAGCCCTTTTTTTTATACATTTTTTGGTTGAAAAATTTTCTGTTTCCACTCTGCATTTCGGGGCACCAGCTAAGCTAGTGTGTGCTCTGAATGCACAGAAACAGAACAGCTTGCTCGAGATATGTGATTTGAGGATATTGTGAGATTGTGGGTATCCAGTTCTGTGGGCTATACATGGCCCTTTTTTTCATACATTTTTTGGTTGAAAAATTTTCTGTTTCCAATCTGCATTTGGATGCAGCAGCTAAGCTAGTTTGTGCTCTGAATGCGAAGAAACAGAACAGTTGGCTCGAGATATGTGATTTGAGGATATTGTGAGATTGTGGGTATCCAGTTCTGTGGGCTATACATGGCACTTTTTTTCATACATTTTTTGGTTGAAAAATTTTCTGTTTCCAATCTGCATTTGGATGCAGCACCTAAGCTAGTTTGTGCTTTGAATACACAGAAACAGAACAGCTGGCTCGAGATGTGTGATTGGAGGACATTATGAGATTGTGGGTATCCAGATCTGTGGGCTATACATAGCCCTTTTTTTCACACATTTTTTGGTTGAAAAATTGTCTGTTTCCAATCTGCATTTCGAGGCAGCAGCTAAGCTAGTTTGTGCTCTGAATGCACATAAACAGAACAACTGGATCGAAATGTGTGATTGGAGGACATTATGAGATTGTGGGTATCCAGATCTGTGGGCTATACATAGCAATTTTTTTCACACATTTTTTGGTTGAAAAATGTTCTGTTTCCAATCTGCATTTCGAGGCAGCAGCTAAGCTAGTTTGTGCTTTGAATGCACAGAAACAGAACAACTGGCTCGAAATGTGTGATTGGAGGACATTATGAGATTGTGGGTATCCAGATCTGTGGGCTATACATAGCCCTTTTTCTCATAAATTTTTTGGTTGAAAAATGTTCTGTTTCCAATCTGCATTTGGAGGCAGCAGCTAAGCTAGTTTGTGCTTTGAATGCACAGAAACAGAACAACTGGCTCGAAATGTGTGATTGGAGGACATTATGAGATTGTGGGTATCCAGAGCTGTGGGCCATACATAGCCCTTTTTTTTATACATTTTTTGGTTGAAAAATTTTCTGTTTCCAATCTGCATTTGGATGCAGCACCTAAGCTTGTTTGTGCTTTGAATACACAGAAACAGAACAATTGGCTCGAGATATGTTATTTGAGGATATTGTGAGATTGTGTGTATCTAGTTCTGTGGGCTATACATAGCCCTTTTTTCATATATTTTTTGGTTGAAAAATTTTCTGTTTCCACTCTGCATTTCGAGGCAGCAGCTAAGCTAGTTTGTGCTTAGAATGGACAGAAACAGAACAGCTGGCTCGAGATATGTGATTGGAGGACATTATGAGATTGTGGGTATCCAGATCTGTGGGCCATACATAGCCCTTTTTTTCATACATTTTTTGGTTGAAAAATTTTCTGTTTCCAATCTGCATTTGGATGCAGCAGCTAAGCTAGTTTGTGCTCTGAATGCGAAGAAACAGAACAGTTGGCTCGAGATATGTGATTTGAGGATATTGTGAGATTGTGGGTATCCAGTTCTGTGGGCTATACATGGCACTTTTTTTCATACATTTTTTGGTTGAAAAATTTTCTGTTTCCAATCTGCATTTGGATGCAGCACCTAAGCTAGTTTGTGCTTTGAATACACAGAAACAGAACAGCTGGCTCGAGATGTGTGATTGGAGGACATTATGAGATTGTGGGTATCCAGATCTGTGGGCCATACATAGCCCTTTTTTTTATACATTTTTTGGTTGAAAAATTTTCTGTTTCCACTCTGCATTTCGAGGCAGCAGCTAAGCTAGTTTGTGCTTAGAATGGACAGAAACAGAACAGCTGGCTTGAGATATGTGATTTGAGGATATTGTGAGATTGTGTGTATCTAGTTCTGTGGGCTATACATAGCCCTTTTTTCATATATTTTTTGGTTGAAAAATTATCTGTTTCCAGTCTGCATTTCGAGGCAGCAGCTAAGCTAGTTTGTGCTTTGAATACACAGAAACAGAACAGCTGGCTCGAAATGTGTGATTGGAGGACATTATGAGATTGTGGGTATCCAGATCTGTGGGCTATACATAGCCCTTTTTTCATATATTTTGTGGTTGAAAAATTATCTGTTTCCAGTCTGCATTTCGAGGCAGCAGCTAAGCTAGTTTGTGCTTAGAATGGACAGAAACAGAACAGCTGGCTTGAGATATGTGATTTGAGGATATTGTGAGATTGTGTGTATCTGGTTCTGTGGGCTATACATAGCCCTTTTTTCATATATTTTTTGGTTGAAAAATTATCTGTTTCCAGTCTGCATTTCGAGGCAGCAGCTAAGCTAGTTTGTGCTTTGAATACACAGAAACAGAACAACTGGCTCGAAATGTGTGATTGGAGGACATTATGAGATTGTGGGTATCCAGATCTGTGGGCTATACATGGCACTTTTTTTCATACATTTTTTGGTTGAAAAATGTTCTGTTTCCAATCTGCATTTGGATGCAGCACCTAAGTTAGTTTGTGCTTTGAATACACAGAAACAGAACAGCTGGCTCGAGATGTGTGATTGGAGGACATTATGAGATTGTGGGTATCCAGATCTGTGGGCCATACATAGCCCTTTTTTTTATACATTTTTTGGTTGAAAAATTTTCTGTTTCCACTCTGCATTTCGAGGCAGCAGCTAAGCTAGTTTGTGCTTAGAATGGACAGAAACAGAACAGCTGGCTTGAGATATGTGATTTGAGGATATTGTGAGATTGTGTGTATCTAGTTCTGTGGGCTATACATAGCCCTTTTTTCATATATTTTTTGGTTGAAAAATTATCTGTTTCCAGTCTGCATTTCGAGGCAGCAGCTAAGCTAGTTTGTGCTTTGAATACACAGAAACAGAACAACTGGATCGAAATGTGTGATTGGAGGACATTATGAGATTGTCTGTATCCAGATCTGTGGGCTATACATAGCTCTTTTTTTCATACATTTTTTGGTTGAAAAATTATCTGTTTCCAGTCTGCATTTCGAGGCAGCAGCTAAGCTAGTTTGTGCTCTGAATGCACAGAAACAGAACAACTGGATCGAAATGTGTGATTGGAGGACATTATGAGATTGTGGGTATCCAGATCTGTGGGCTATACATAGCAATTTTTTTCACACATTTTTTGGTTGAAAAATGTTCTGTTTCCAATCTGCATTTCGAGGCAGCAGCTAAGCTAGTTTGTGCTTTGAATGCACAGAAACAGAACAACTGGCTCGAAATGTGTGATTGGAGGACATTATGAGATTGTGGGTATCCAGATCTGTGGGCCATACATAGCCCTTTTTTTTACACATTTTTTGGTTGAAAAATTTTCTGTTTCCACTCTGCATTTCGAGGCAGCAGCTAAGCTAGTTTGTGCTTAGAATGGACAGAAACAGAACAGCTGGCTTGAGATATGTGATTTGAGGATATTGTGAGATTGTGTGTATCTAGTTCTGTGGGCTATACATAGCCCTTTTTTCATATATTTTTTGGTTGAAAAATTATCTGTTTCCAGTCTGCATTTCGAGGCAGCAGCTAAGCTAGTTTGTGCTCTGAATGCACAGAAACAGAACAACTGGATCGAAATGTGTGATTGGAGGACATTATGAGATTGTGGGTATCCAGATCTGTGGGCTATACATAGCAATTTTTTTCACACATTTTTTGGTTGAAAAATGTTCTGTTTCCAATCTGCATTTCGAGGCAGCAGCTAAGCTAGTTTGTGCTTTGAATGCACAGAAACAGAACAGCTGGCTCGAAATGTGTGATTGGAGGACATTATGAGATTGTGGGTATCCAGATCTGTGCGCTATACATAGCAATTTTTTTCACACATTTTTTGGTTGAAAAATGTTCTGTTTCCAATCTGCATTTCGAGGCAGCAGCTAAGCTAGTTTGTGCTTTGAATGCACAGAAGCAGAACAACTGGCTCGAAATGTGTGATTGGAGGACATTATGAGATTGTGGGTATCCAGATCTGTGGGCTATACATAGCCCTTTTTCTCATACATTTTTTGGTTGAAAAATTGTCTGTTTCCAATCTGCATTTGGAGGCAGCAGCTAAGCTAGTTTGTGCTCCGAATGCACAGAAACAGAACAACTGGCTCAAAATGTGTGATTGGAGGACATTATGAGATTGTGGGTATCCAGATCTGTGGGCTATACATAGCCCTTTTTCTCATACATTTTTTGGTTGAAAAATTGTCTGTTTCCAATCTGCATTTGGAGGCAGCAGCTAAGCTTGTTTTCGCTTTGAATGCACAGAAACAGAACAGCGGGCTCGAAAAGTATGATTGGAGTATATTGTGAGATTGTGGGTATCCAGATCTGTGGGCTATACATAGCTCTTTTTTTCATCCATTTTTTGGTTGAAAAATTTTCTGTTTCAAATCTGCATTTGGAGGCAGCAGCTAAGCTAGTTTGTGCTCTGAATGCACAGAAACAGAACAACTGGCTCGAAATGTGTGATTGGAGGACATTATGAGATTGTGGGTATCCAGATCTGTGGGCTATACATAGCCCTTTTTCTCATAAATTTTTTGGTTGAAAAATTGTCTGTTTCCAATCTGCATTTCGAGGCAGCAGCTAAGCTAGTTTGTGCTCTGAATGCACAGAAACAGAACAACTGGCTCGAAATGTGTGATTGGAGGACATTATGAGATTGTGGGTATCCAGATCTGTGGGCTATACATAGCTCTTTTTTTCATACATTTTTTGGTTGAAAAATTGTCTGTTTCCAATCTGCATTTGGAGGCAGCAGCTAACCTTTTTTTCCCTTTGAATGCACAGAAACAGAACAACTGGCTCGAAATGTGTGATTGGAGGACATTATGAGATTGTGGGTATCCAGATATGTGGGCTATACATAGCTCTTTTTTTCATACATTTTTTGGTTGAAAAATTGTCTGTTTCCAATCTGCATTTGGAGGCAGCAGCTAACCTTTTTTTCCCTTTGAATGCACAGAAACAGAACAACTGGCTCGAAATGTGTGATTGGAGGACATTATGAGATTGTGGGTATCCAGATCTGTGGGCTATACATAGCCCTTTTTTTCATACATTTTTTGGTTGAAAAATTGTCTGTTTCCAATCTGCATTTGGAGGCAGCAGCTAAGCTTGTTTTCGCTTTGAATGCACAGAAACAGAACAACTGGCTCGAAATGTGTGATTGGAGGACATTATGAGATTGTGGGTATCCAGATCTGTGGGCTATACATAGCTCTTTTTTTCATACATTTTTTGGTTGAAAAATTGTCTGTTTCCAATCTGCATTTGGAGGCAGCAGCTAACCTTTTTTTCCCTTTGAATGCACAGAAACAGAACAACTGGCTCGAAATGTGTGATTGGAGGACATTATGAGATTGTGGGTATCCAGATCTGTGGGCTATACATAGCTCTTTTTTTCATACATTTTTTGGTTGAAAAATTGTCTGTCTCCAATCTGCATTTGGAGGCAGCAGCTAACCTTTTTTTCCCTTTGAATGCACAGAAACAGAACAACTGGCTCGAAATGTGTGATTGGAGGACATTATGAGATTGTGGGTATCCAGATATGTGGGCTATACATAGCCCTTTTTCTCATAAATTTTTGGTTGAAAAATGTTCTGTTTCCAATCTGCATTTCGAGGCAGCAGCTAAGCTAGTTTGTGCTCTGAATGCACAGAAACAGAACAACTGGCTCGAAATGTGTGATTGGAGGACATTATGAGATTGTGGGTATCCAGATCTGTGGGCTATACATAGCCCTTTTTCTCATAAATTTTTGGTTGAAAAATGTTCTGTTTCCAATCTGCATTTCGAGGCAGCAGCTAAGCTAGTTTGTGCTCTGAATGCACAGAAACAGAACAACTGGCTCGAAATGTGTGATTGGAGGACATTATGAGATTGTGGGTATCCAGATCTGTGGGCTATACATAGCCCTTTTTCTCATAAATTTTTTGGTTGAAAAATTGTCTGTTTCCAATCTGCATTTGGAGGCAGCACCTAACCTTTTTTTCCCTTTGAATGCACAGAAACAGAACAACTGGCTCGAAATGTGTGATTGGAGGACATTATGAGATTGTGGGTATCCAGATCTGTGGGCTATACATAGCCCTTTTTCTCATAAATTTTTTGGTTGAAAAATTGTCTGTTTCCAATCTGCATTTCGAGGCAGCAGCTAAGCTAGTTTGTGCTCTGAATGCACAGAAACAGAACAACTGGCTCGAAATGTGTGATTGGAGGACATTATGAGATTGTGGGTATCCAGATCTGTGGGCTATACATAGCCCTTTTTCTCATAAATTTTTGGTTGAAAAATGTTCTGTTTCCAATCTGCATTTCGAGGCAGCAGCTAAGCTAGTTTGTGCTTTGAATGCACAGAAACAGAACAACTGGCTCGAAATGTGTGATTGGAGGACATTATGAGATTGTGGGTATCCAGATCTGTGGGCTATACATGGCACTTTTTTTCATACATTTTTTGGTTGAAAAATGTTCTGTTTCCAATCTGCATTTGGATGCAGCACCTAAGTTAGTTTGTGCTTTGAATACACAGAAACAGAACAGCTGGCTCGAGATGTGTGATTGGAGGACATTATGAGATTGTGGGTATCCAGATCTGTGGGCCATACATAGCCCTTTTTTTTATACATTTTTTGGTTGAAAAATTTTCTGTTTCCACTCTGCATTTCGAGGCAGCAGCTAAGCTAGTTTGTGCTTAGAATGGACAGAAACAGAACAGCTGGCTTGAGATATGTGATTTGAGGATATTATGAGATTGTGGGTATCCAGATCTGTGGGCTATACATAGCTCTTTTTTTCATACATTTTTTGGTTGAAAAATTGTCTGTTTCCAATCTGCATTTGGAGGCAGCAGCTAACCTTTTTTTCCCTTTGAATGCACAGAAACAGAACAACTGGCTCGAAATGTGTGATTGGAGGACATTATGAGATTGTGGGTATCCAGATCTGTGGGCTATACATAGCTCTTTTTTTCATACATTTTTTGGTTGAAAAATTGTCTGTTTCCAATCTGCATTTGGAGGCAGCAGCTAAGCTAGTTTGTGCTCTGAATGCACAGAAACAGAACAGCAGGCTCGAGATGTGTGATTGGAGTATAACGTGAGATTGTGGGTGTCCAATTCTGTGGGCTATACATGGCCCTTTTTTTTTACATTTTTTGGTTGAAAAATTTTCTGTTTCCAATCTGCATTTTGAAGCTGCAGCTAAGCTTGTTTTCGCTTTGAATGCACAGAAACAGAACAGCGGGCTCGAAAAATGTGATTGGAGTATATTGTGAGATTGTGGGTATCCAGATCTGTGGGCTATACATAGCTCTTTTTTCATACATTTTCTGGTTGAAAAATTGTCTGTTTCCAATCTGCATTTGGAGGCAGCAGCTAACCTTTTTTTCCCTTTGAATGCACAGAAACAGAACAACTGGCTCGAAATGTGTGATTGGAGGACATTATGAGATTGTGGGTATCCAGATCTGTGGGCTATACATAGCTCTTTTTTTCACACATTTTTTGGTTGAAAAATGTTCTGTTTCCAATCTGCATTTCGAGGCAGCAGCTAAGCTAGTTTGTGCTTAGAATGGACAGAAACAGAACAGCTGGCTTGAGATATGTGATTTGAGGATATTATGAGATTGTGGGTATCCAGATCTGTGGGCTATACATAGCTCTTTTTTTCACACATTTTTTGGTTGAAAAATGTTCTGTTTCCAATCTGCATTTCGAGGCAGCAGCTAAGCTAGTTTGTGCTTTGAATGCACAGAAACAGAACAGCTGGCTCGAAATGTGTGATTGGAGGACATTATGAGATTGTGGGTATCCAGATCTGTGGGCTATACATAGCAATTTTTTTCACACATTTTTTGGTTGAAAAATGTTCTGTTTCCAATCTGCATTTCGAGGCAGCAGCTAAGCTAGTTTGTGCTTTGAATGCACAGAAACAGAACAGCTGGCTCGAAATGTGTGATTGGAGGACATTATGAGATTGTGGGTATCCAGATCTGTGCGCTATACATAGCAATTTTTTTCACACATTTTTTGGTTGAAAAATGTTCTGTTTCCAATCTGCATTTCGAGGCAGCAGCTAAGCTAGTTTGTGCTTTGAATGCACAGAAACAGAACAACTGGCTCGAAATGTGTGATTGGAGGACATTATGAGATTGTGGGTATCCAGATCTGTGGGCCATACATAGCCCTTTTTTTTACACATTTTTTGGTTGAAAAATTTTCTGTTTCCACTCTGCATTTCGAGGCAGCAGCTAAGCTAGTTTGTGCTTAGAATGGACAGAAACAGAACAGCTGGCTTGAGATATGTGATTTGAGGATATTATGAGATTGTGGGTATCCAGATCTGTGGGCTATACATAGCTCTTTTTTTCATACATTTTTTGGTTGAAAAATTGTCTGTTTCCAATCTGCATTTGGAGGCAGCAGCTAACCTTTTTTTCCCTTTGAATGCACAGAAACAGAACAACTGGCTCGAAATGTGTGATTGGAGGACATTATGAGATTGTGGGTATCCAGATCTGTGGGCTATACATAGCTCTTTTTTTCATACATTTTTTGGTTGAAAAATTGTCTGTTTCCAATCTGCATTTGGAGGCAGCAGCTAAGCTAGTTTGTGCTCTGAATGCACAGAAACAGAACAACTGGATCGAAATGTGTGATTGGAGGACATTATGAGATTGTGGGTATCCAGATCTGTGGGCTATACATAGCAATTTTTTTCACACATTTTTTGGTTGAAAAATGTTCTGTTTCCAATCTGCATTTCGAGGCAGCAGCTAAGCTAGTTTGTGCTTTGAATGCACAGAAACAGAACAGCTGGCTCGAAATGTGTGATTGGAGGACATTATGAGATTGTGGGTATCCAGATCTGTGCGCTATACATAGCAATTTTTTTCACACATTTTTTGGTTGAAAAATGTTCTGTTTCCAATCTGCATTTCGAGGCAGCAGCTAAGCTAGTTTGTGCTTTGAATGCACAGAAACAGAACAACTGGCTCGAAATGTGTGATTGGAGGACATTATGAGATTGTGGGTATCCAGATCTGTGGGCCATACATAGCCCTTTTTTTTACACATTTTTTGGTTGAAAAATTTTCTGTTTCCACTCTGCATTTCGAGGCAGCAGCTAAGCTAGTTTGTGCTTAGAATGGACAGAAACAGAACAGCTGGCTTGAGATATGTGATTTGAGGATATTATGAGATTGTGGGTATCCAGATCTGTGGGCTATACATAGCTCTTTTTTTCATACATTTTTTGGTTGAAAAATTGTCTGTTTCCAATCTGCATTTGGAGGCAGCAGCTAACCTTTTTTTCCCTTTGAATGCACAGAAACAGAACAACTGGCTCGAAATGTGTGATTGGAGGACATTATGAGATTGTGGGTATCCAGATCTGTGGGCTATACATAGCTCTTTTTTTCATACATTTTTTGGTTGAAAAATTGTCTGTTTCCAATCTGCATTTGGAGGCAGCAGCTAAGCTAGTTTGTGCTCTGAATGCACAGAAACAGAACAACTGGATCGAGATATGTGATTTGAGGATATTGTGAGATTGTGGGTATCCAGATCTGTGGGCTATACATGGCACTTTTTTTCTTACATTTTTGGGTTGAAAAATTTTCTGTTTCCAATCTGCATTTGGATGCAGCACCAAAGCTGGTTTGTGCTTTGAATACACAGAAACAGAACAATTGGCTCGAGATATGTGATTTGAGGATATTGTGAGATTGTGGGTATCCAGATCTGTGGGCTATACATAGCTCTTTTTTTCATACATTTTTTGGTTGAAAAATTTTCTGTTTCCACTCTGCATTTCGAGGCAGCAGCTAAGCTAGTTTGTGCTTTGAATACACAGAAACAGAACAGCTGGCTCGAGATATGTGATTTGAGGATATTGTGAGATTGTGGGTATCCAGATCTGAGGGCTATACATGGCACTTTTTTTTTTACATTTTTGGTTGAAAAATTTTCTGTTTCCAATCTGCATTTGGATGCAGCACCTAAGCTGGTTTGTGCTTTGAATACACAGAAACATAACAATTGGCTCGAGATATGTGATTTGAGGATATTGTGAGATTGTGGGTATCCAGATCTGTGGGCTATACATAGCTCTTTTTTTCATACATTTTTTGGTTGAAAAATTTTCTGTTTCCAATCTGCATTTGGATGCAGCACCTAAGCTGGTTTGTGCTTTGAATACACAGAAACAGAACAGCTGGCTCGAGATGTGTGATTGGAGGATAAAGTAAGATTGTGGGTATCCAGTTCTCTGGGCTATACATGGCATTTTTTTTCTTAAATTTTTTGGTTGAAAAATTTTCTGTTTCCAATCTGCATTTGGATGCAGCACCTAAGCTGGTTTGTGCTTTGAATACACAGAAACAGAACAGCTGGCTCGAGATATGTGATTTGAGGATATTGTGAGATTGTGGGTATCCAGATCTGTGGGCTATACATGGCACTTTTTTTTTTACATTTTTGGTTGAAAAATTTTCTGTTTCCAATCTGCATTTGGATGCAGCACCTAAGCTGGTTTGTGCTTTGAATACACAGAAACAGAACAGCTGGCTCGAGATATGTGATTTGAGGACATTATGAGATTGTGGGTATCCAGATCTGTGGGCCATACATAGCCCTTTTTTTCATACATTTTTTGGTTGAAAAATTTTCTGTTTCCACTCTGCATTTCGAGGCAGCAGCTAAGCTAGTTTGTGCTTTGAATACACAGAAACAGAACAGCTGGCTCGAGATGTGTGATTGGAGGACATTATGAGATTGTGGGTATCCAGATCTGTGGGCCATACATAGCCCTTTTTTTCATACATTTTTTGGTTGAAAAATTTTCTGTTTCCACTCTGCATTTCGAGGCAGCAGCTAAGCTAGTTTGTGCTTTGAATACACAGAAACAGAACAACTGGCTCGAAATGTGTGATTGGAGGACATTATGAGATTGTGGGTATCCAGATCTGTGGGCTATACATGGCACTTTTTTTCATACATTTTTTGGTTGAAAAATGTTCTGTTTCCAATCTGCATTTGGATGCAGCACCTAAGTTAGTTTGTGCTTTGAATACACAGAAACAGAACAGCTGGCTCGAGATGTGTGATTGGAGGACATTATGAGATTGTGGGTATCCAGATCTGTGGGCCATACATAGCCCTTTTTTTTATACATTTTTTGGTTGAAAAATTTTCTGTTTCCACTCTGCATTTCGAGGCAGCAGCTAAGCTAGTTTGTGCTTAGAATGGACAGAAACAGAACAGCTGGCTTGAGATATGTGATTTGAGGATATTGTGAGATTGTGTGTATCTAGTTCTGTGGGCTATACATAGCCCTTTTTTCATATATTTTTTGGTTGAAAAATTATCTGTTTCCAGTCTGCATTTCGAGGCAGCAGCTAAGCTAGTTTGTGCTTTGAATACACAGAAACAGAACAACTGGATCGAAATGTGTGATTGGAGGACATTATGAGATTGTGGGTATCCAGATCTGTGGGCCATACATAGCCCTTTTTTTTACACATTTTTTGGTTGAAAAATTTTCTGTTTCCACTCTGCATTTCGAGGCAGCAGCTAAGCTAGTTTGTGCTTAGAATGGACAGAAACAGAACAGCTGGCTTGAGATATGTGATTTGAGGATATTGTGAGATTGTGTGTATCTAGTTCTGTGGGCTATACATAGCCCTTTTTTCATATATTTTTTGGTTGAAAAATTATCTGTTTCCAGTCTGCATTTCGAGGCAGCAGCTAAGCTAGTTTGTGCTCTGAATGCACAGAAACAGAACAACTGGATCGAAATGTGTGATTGGAGGACATTATGAGATTGTGGGTATCCAGATCTGTGGGCTATACATAGCAATTTTTTTCACACATTTTTTGGTTGAAAAATGTTCTGTTTCCAATCTGCATTTCGAGGCAGCAGCTAAGCTAGTTTGTGCTTTGAATGCACAGAAACAGAACAGCTGGCTCGAAATGTGTGATTGGAGGACATTATGAGATTGTGGGTATCCAGATCTGTGCGCTATACATAGCTCTTTTTTTCATACATTTTTTGGTTGAAAAATTGTCTGTTTCCAATTTGGATTTGGAGGCAGCAGCTAAGCTTGTTTTCCCTTTGAATGCACAGAAACAGAACAACTGGCTCGAAATGTGTGATTGGAGGGCATTATGAGATTGTGGGTATCCAGATATGTGGGCTATACATAGCTCTTTTTTTCATACATTTTTTGGTTGAAAAATTGTCTGTTTCCAATCTGCATTTCGAGGCAGCAGCTAAGCTAGTTTGTGCTCTGAATGCACAGAAACAGAACAACTGGCTCGAAATGTGTGATTGGAGGACATTATGAGATTGTGGGTATCCAGATCTGTGGGCTATACATAGCCCTTTTTCTCATAAATTTTTTGGTTGAAAAATTGTCTGTTTCCAATCTGCATTTCGAGGCAGCAGCTAAGCTAGTTTGTGCTCTGAATGCACAGAAACAGAACAACTGGCTCGAAATGTGTGATTGGAGGACATTATGAGATTGTGGGTATCCAGATCTGTGGGCTATACATAGCTCTTTTTTTCATACATTTTTTGGTTGAAAAATTGTCTGTTTCCAATCTGCATTTGGAGGCAGCAGCTAACCTTTTTTTCCCTTTGAATGCACAGAAACAGAACAACTGGCTCGAAATGTGTGATTGGAGGACATTATGAGATTGTGGGTATCCAGATATGTGGGCTATACATAGCTCTTTTTTTCATACATTTTTTGGTTGAAAAATTGTCTGTTTCCAATCTGCATTTGGAGGCAGCAGCTAACCTTTTTTTCCCTTTGAATGCCCAGAAACAGAACAGCGGGCTCGAAAAATGTGATTGGAGTATATTGTGAGATTGTGGGTATCCAGATCTGTGGGCTATACATAGCTCTTTTTTCATACATTTTCTGGTTGAAAAATTGTCTGTTTCCAATCTGCATTTGGAGGCAGCAGCTAAGCTAGTTTGTGCTCTGAATGCACAGAAACAGAACAACTGGATCGAAATGTGTGATTGGAGGACATTATGAGATTGTGGGTATCCAGATCTGTGGGCTATACATAGCTCTTTTTTTCATACATTTTTTGGTTGAAAAATTTTCTGTTTCCAATCTGCATTTGGAGGCAGCAGCTAAGCTAGTTTGTGCTCTGAATGCACAGAAACAGAACAACTGGATCGAAATGTGTGATTGGAGGACATTATGAGATTGTGGGTATCCAGATCTGTGGGCTATACATAGCCCTTTTTTTCATCCATTTTTTGGTTGAAAAATTTTCTGTTTCAAATCTGCATTTGGAGGCAGCAGCTAAGCTAGTTTGTGCTCTGAATGCACAGAAACAGAACAACTGGCTCGAAATGTGTGATTGGAGGACATTATGAGATTGTGGGTATCCAGATCTGTGGGCTATACATAGCTCTTTTTTTCATACATTTTTTGGTTGAAAAATTTTCTGTTTCCAATCTGCATTTGGAGGCAGCAGCTAAGCTAGTTTGTGCTCTGAATGCACAGAAACAGAACAACTGGCTCGAAATGTGTGATTGGAGGACATTATGAGATTGTGGGTATCCAGATCTGTGGGCTATACATAGCTCTTTTTTTCATACATTTTTTGGTTGAAAAATTGTCTGTTTCCAATTTGGATTTGGAGGCAGCAGCTAAGCTTGTTTTCGCTTTGAATGCACAGAAACAGAACAACTGGATCGAAATGTGTGATTGGAGGACATTATGAGATTGTGGGTATCCAGATCTGTGGGCTATACATCGCTCTTTTTTTCATACATTTTTTGGTTGAAAAATTTTCTGTTTCCAATCTGCATTTGGAGGCAGCAGCTAAGCTTGTTTGTGGTCTGAATGTACAGAAACAGAACAGCGGGCTCGAAAAGTGTGATTGGAGTATATTGTGAGATTGTGGGTACCCAGATCTGTGGGCTATACATAGCAATTTTTTTCACACATTTTTTGGTTGAAAAATTTTCTGTTTCCAATCTGCATTTGGAGGCAGCAGCTAAGCTTGTTTGTGGTCTGAATGCACAGAAACAGAACAGCGGGCTCGAAAAGTGTGATTGGAGTATATTGTGAGATTGTGGGTATCCAGATCTGTGGGCTATACATAGCTCTTTTTTTCATACATTTTCTGGTTGAAACATTTTCTGTTTCCAATCTGCATTTGGAGGCAGCAGCTAAGCTAGTTTGTGCTCTGAATGCACAGAAACAGAACAACTGGATCGAAATGTGTGATTGGAGGACATTATGAGATTGTGGGTATCCAGATCTGTGGGCTATACATAGCTCTTTTTTTCATACATTTTTTGGTTGAAAAATTTTCTGTTTCCAATCTGCATTTGGAGGCAGCAGCTAAGCTAGTTTGTGCTCTGAATGCACAGAAACAGAACAACTGGATCGAAATGTGTGATTGGAGGACATTATGAGATTGTGGGTATCCAGATCTGTGGGCTATACATAGCTCTTTTTTTCATACATTTTTTGGTTGAAAAATTGTCTGTTTCCAATTTGGATTTGGAGGCAGCAGCTAAGCTTGTTTGTGGTCTGAATGCACAGAAACAGAACAACTGGCTCGATATGTACGATTGGAGAATATAGCGAGATGGTGGGTATCCAGTTCTGTGGGCTATACATGGCCCTTTTTTTCATACATTTTTTGGGAGAAAAATTTTCTGTTTCCAAACTCCATTTCGAGAAAGCAGCTCTGCTAGTTTGTGCCTTAAATGCACAGAAACAGAACAGCTGGCTCGATATGTACGATTGGAGGACATTATGAGATTGTGGGTATCCAGATCTGTGCGCTATACATAGCAATTTTTTTCACACATTTTTTGGTTGAAAAATGTTCTGTTTCCAATCTGCATTTCGAGGCAGCAGCTAAGCTAGTTTGTGCTTTGAATGCACAGAAGCAGAACAGCTGGCTCGATATGTACGATTGGAGAATATATGCAGATGGTGGGTATCCTGTTCTGTGGGCTATACATGGCCCTGAAAAAAAGCCCAGTGTATAGCCCACACTTCTTGATACCCACAATCTGGGTATATCCTCCAATCGCACACCTCAAGGCAGATATTCTGTTTCTGTGTATTTGAGGCACAAACTAGCTTAGCTGATGCCTCGAAATGCGAGTAGGAGACAGAAAATTTTTCAACCAAAAAATGTCTGAAAAAAAGGGCAATGTATAGCCCACACTTCTTGATACCCACAATCTGGGTATATCCCCCAATCGCACACCTCATGCCAGGTATTCTGTTTCTGTGTATTTGAGGCACAAACTAGCTTAGCTGATGCCTCGAAATGCGAGTAGGAGACAGAAAATTTTTCAACCAAAAAATGTCTGAAAAAAAGGGCAATGTATAGCCCACACTTCTTGATACCCACAATCTGGGTATATCCTCCAATCGCACACCTCAAGCCAGATACTCTGTTTCTGTGTATTTGAGGCACAAACTAGCTTAGCTGATGCCTCGAAATGCGAGTAAGAGACAGAAAATTTTTCAACCAAAAAATGTGGGAAAAAAAGGCAGTGTATAGCCCACACTTCTTGATACCCACAATCTGGGTATATCCCCCAATCGCACACCTCATGCCAAGTATTCTGTTCCTGTGTATTTGAGGCACAAACTAGCTTAGCTTATGCCTCGAAATGCGAGTAAGAGACAGAAAAATTTTCAACCAAAAAATGTGTGAAAAAAGGGCAGTGTATAGCCCACTCTTCTTGATACCCGCAATCTGGGTATATCCCCCAATCGCACACCTCATGCCAGGTATTCTGTTTCTGTGTATTTGAGGCACAACCTAGCTTAGCTGATGCCTCGAAATGCGAGTAGGAGACAGAAAATTTTTCAACCAAAAAATGTCTGAAAAAATGCCAGTGTATAGCCCACACTTCTTGATACCCACAATCTGGGTATATCCTCCAATCGCACACCTCAAGCCAGATACTCTGTTTCTGTGTATTTGAGGCGCAAATTAGCTTAGCTGATGCCTCGAAATGCGAGTAGGAGACAGAAAATTTTTCAACCAAAAAATGTCTGAAAAAAAGGGCAATGTATAGCCCACACTTCTTGATACCCACAATCTGGGTACATCCCCCATATCGCACATCGCAAGCCAGATATTCTGTTTCTGTGTATTCTAGGCACAAACAAGCTAAGCTGATGCCTCGAAATGCAGATTAGGAACAGAAAATTTTTCATCGAAAAAATTTAAGAAAAAAAGAGCTATGTATAGCCCACAGATCTGGATACCCACAATCTCACAATATACTCCAATCACACTTTTTGAGCCCGCTGTTCTGTTTTTGTGCATTCAAAGCGAAAACAAGCTTAGCTGCTGCCTCCAAATGCAGATTGGAAACAGACAATTTTTCAACCAAAAAATGTATGAAAAAAAGAGCTATGTATAGCCCACAGATCTGGATACCCACAATCTCACAATATACTCCAATCACACTTTTCGAGCCCGCTGTTCTGTTTCTGTGCATTCAGACCACAAACAAGCTTAGCTGCTGCCTCCAAATGCAGATTGGAAACAGACAATTTTTCAACCAAAAAATGTATGAAAAAAAGAGCTATGTATAGCCCACAGATCTGGATACCCACAATCTCACAATATCCTCAAATCACATGTCTCGAGCCAATTGTTCTGTTTCTGTGTATTCAAAGCACAAACTAGCTTAGGTGCTGCATCCAAATGCAGATTGGAAACAGAAAATTTTTCAACCAAAAAATGTAAGAAAAAAAGTGCCATGTATAGCCCTCAGATCTGGATACCCACAATCTCACAATATCCTCAAATCACATATCTCGAGCCAGCTGTTCTGTTTCTGTGTATTCAAAGCACAAACTAGCTTAGCTGCTGCCTCGAAATGCAGAGTGGAAACAGACAATTTTTCAACCAAAAAATTTATGAGAAAAAGGGCTATGTATAGCCCACAGATCTGGATACCCACAATCTCATAATGTCCTCCAATCACACATTTCGAGCCAGTTGTTCTGTTTCTGTGCATTCAGAGCACAAACTAGCTTAGCTGCTGCCTCGAAATGCAGATTGGAAACAGAACATTTTTCAACCAAAAATTTATGAGAAAAAGGGCTATGTATAGCCCACAGATCTGGATACCCACAATCTCATAATGTCCTCCAATCACACATTTCGAGCCAGTTGTTCTGTTTCTGTGCATTCAGAGCACAAACTAGCTTAGCTGCTGCCTCGAAATGCAGATTGGAAACAGACAATTTTTCAACCAAAAAATTTATGAGAAAAAGGGCTATGTATAGCCCACAGATCTGGATACCCACAATCTCATAATGTCCTCCAATCACACATTTCGAGCCAGTTGTTCTGTTTCTGTGCATACAAAGGGAAAAAAAGGTTAGCTGCTGCCTCCAAATGCAGATTGGAAACAGACAATTTTTCAACCAAAAAATGTATGAAAAAAAGAGCTATGTATAGCCCACATATCTGGATACCCACAATCTCATAATGCCCTCCAATCACACATTTCGAGCCAGTTGTTCTGTTTCTGTGCATTCAAAGGGAAAAAAAGGTTAGCTGCTGCCTCCAAATGCAGATTGGAAACAGACAATTTTTCAACCAAAAAATGTATGAAAAAAAGAGCTATGTATAGCCCACAGATCTGGATACCCACAATCTCATAATGTCCTCCAATCACACATTTCGAGCCAGTTGTTCTGTTTCTGTGCATTCAAAGGGAAAAAAAGGTTAGCTGCTGCCTCGAAATGCAGATTGGAAACAGACAATTTTTCAACCAAAAAATGTATGAAAAAAAGAGCTATGTATAGCCCACAGATCTGGATACCCACAATCTCATAATGTCCTCCAATCACACATTTCGAGCCAGTTGTTCTGTTTCTGTGCATTCAAAGCGAAAACAAGCTTAGCTGCTGCCTCCAAATGCAGATTGGAAACAGACAATTTTTCAACCAAAAAATGTATGAAAAAAAGGGCTATGTATAGCCCACAGATCTGGATACCCACAATCTCATAATGTCCTCCAATCACACATTTCGAGCCAGTTGTTCTGTTTCTGTGCATTCAAAGGGAAAAAAAGGTTAGCTGCTGCCTCCAAATGCAGATTGGAAACAGACAATTTTTCAACCAAAAAATGTATGAAAAAAAGAGCTATGTATAGCCCACAGATCTGGATACCCACAATCTCATAATGTCCTCCAATCACACATTTCGAGCCAGTTGTTCTGTTTCTGTGCATTCAGAGCACAAACTAGCTTAGCTGCTGCCTCGAAATGCAGATTGGAAACAGACAATTTTTCAACCAAAAAATTTATGAGAAAAAGGGCTATGTATAGCCCACAGATCTGGATACCCACAATCTCACAATATACTCCAATCATACTTTTCGAGCCCGCTGTTCTGTTTCTGTGCATTCAAAGCGAAAACAAGCTTAGCTGCTGCCTCCAAATGCAGATTGGAAACAGACAATTTTTCAACCAAAAAATGTATGAGAAAAAGGGCTATGTATAGCCCACAGATCTGGATACCCACAATCTCATAATGTCCTCCAATCATACTTTTCGAGCCCGCTGTTCTGTTTCTGTGCATTCAAAGCGAAAACAAGCTTAGCTGCTGCATCCAAATGCAGATTGGAAACAGAAAATTTTTCAACCAAAAAATGTATGAGAAAAAGGGCTATGTATAGCCCACAGATCTGGATACCCACAATCTCATAATGTCCTCCAATCACACATTTTGAGCCAGTTGTTCTGTTTCTGTGCATTCGGAGCACAAACTAGCTTAGCTGCTGCCTCCAAATGCAGATTGGAAACAGAACATTTTTCAACCAAAAAATTTATGAGAAAAAGGGCTATGTATAGCCCACAGATCTGGATACCCACAATCTCATAATGTCCTCCAATCACACATTTCGAGCCAGTTGTTCTGTTTCTGTGCATTCAAAGCACAAACTAGCTTAGCTGCTGCCTCGAAATGCAGACTGGAAACAGATAATTTTTCAACCAAAAAATGTGTGAAAAAAATTGCTATGTATAGCCCACAGATCTGGATACCCACAATCTCATAATGTCCTCCAATCACACATTTCGATCCAGTTGTTCTGTTTCTGTGCATTCAGAGCACAAACTAGCTGAGCTGCTGCCTCGATATGCAGATTGGAAACAGACAATTTTTCAACCAAAAAATGTGTGAAAAAAAGGGCTATGTATAGCCCACAGATCTGGATACCCACAATCTCATAATGTCTTCCAATTACACATCTCGAGCCCGCTGTTCTGTTTCTGTGCATTCAGAGCACAAACTAGCTTAGCTGCTGCCTCGAAATGCAGATTGGAAACAGACAATTTTTCAACCAAAAAATGTGTGAAAAAAAGGGCTATGTATAGCCCACAGATCTGGATACCCACAATCTCACAATATACTCCAATCATACTTTTCGAGCCCGCTGTTCTGTTTCTGTGCATTCAAAGCGAAAACAAGCTTAGCTGCTGCCTCCAAATGCAGATTGGAAACAGACAATTTTTCAACCAAAAAATGTATGAAAAAAAGAGCTATGTATAGCCCACAGATCTGGATACCCACATCTCATAATGTCCTCCAATCACACATTTTGAGCCAGTTGTTCTGTTTCTGTGCATTCAGAGCACAAACTAGCTTTGCTGCTGCATCCAAATGCAGATTGGAAACAGAAAATTTGTCAACCCAAAAATGTAAAAAAAAAGTGCCATGTATAGCCCACAGATCTGGATACCCACAATCTCACAATATCCTCAAATCACATATCTCGAGCCAGCTGTTCTGTTTCTGTGTATTCAAAGCACAAACCAGCTTAGGTGCTGCATCCAAATGCAGATTGGAAACAGAAAATTTTTCAACCAAAAAATTTAAGAAAAAAAATGCCATGTATAGCCCAGAGAACTGGATACCCACAATCTTACTTTATCCTCCAATCACACATCTCGAGCCAGCTGTTCTGTTTCTGTGTATTCAAAGCACAAACCAGCTTAGGTGCTGCATCCAAATGCAGATTGGAAACAGAAAATTTTTCAACCAAAAATGTAAAAAAAAAGTGCCATGTATAGCCCACAGATCTGGATACCCACAATCTGACAATATCCTCAAATCACATATCTCGAGCCAATTGTTATGTTTCTGTGTATTCAAAGCACAAACCAGCTTAGGTGCTGCATCCAAATGCAGATTGGAAACAGAAAATTTTTCAACCAAAAATGTAAAAAAAAAGTGCCATGTATAGCCCACAGATCTGGATACCCACAATCTGACAATATCCTCCAATCACACATCTCGAGCCAGCTGTTCTGTTTCTGTGTATTCAAAGCACAAACTAGCTTAGGTGCTGCATCCAAATGCAGATTGGAAACAGAAAATTTTTCAACCAAAAAATGTAAGAAAAAAAGTGCCATGTATAGCCCAGAGAACTGGATACCCACAATCTTACTTTATCCTCCAATCACACATCTCGAGCCAGCTGTTCTGTTTCTGTGTATTCAAAGCACAAACCAGCTTAGGTGCTGCATCCAAATGCAGATTGGAAACAAAAAATTTTTCAACCAAAAAATGTAAGAAAAAAAGTGCCATGTATAGCCCACAGATCTGGATACCCACAATCTCACAATATCCTCAAATCACACATTTCGAGCCAGTTGTTCTGTTTCTGTGTATTCAAAGCACAAACCAGCTTTAGTGCTGCATCCAAATGCAGATTGGAAACAGAAAATTTTTCAACCAAAAATGTAAAAAAAAAGTGCCATGTATAGCCCACAGATCTGGATACCCACAATCTCACAATATCCTCAAATCACATATCTCGAGCCAATTGTTATGTTTCTGTGTATTCAAAGCACAAACCAGCTTAGGTGCTGCATCCAAATGCAGATTGGAAACAGAAAATTTTTCAACCAAAAAATGTAAGAAAAAAAGTGCCATGTGTAGCCCACAGATCTGGATACCCACAATCTCACAATATCCTCAAATCACATATCTCGAGCCAATTGTTATGTTTCTGTGTATTCAAAGCACAAACCAGCTTAGGTGCTGCATCCAAATGCAGATTGGAAACAGAAAATTTTTCAACCAAAAAATGTAAGAAAAAAAGTGCCATGTATAGCCCACAGATCTGGATACCCACAATCTCACAATATCCTCAAATCACATGTCTCGAGCCAATTGTTCTGTTTCTGTGTATTCAAAGCACAAACTAGCTTAGGTGCTGCATCCAAATGCAGATTGGAAACAGAAAATTTTTCAACCAAAAAATGTAAGAAAAAAAGTGCCATGTATAGCCCTCAGATCTGGATACCCACAATCTCACAATATCCTCAAATCACATATCTCGAGCCAGCTGTTCTGTTTCTGTGTATTCAAAGCACAAACTAGCTTAGCTGCTGCCTCGAAATGCAGAGTGGAAACAGAAAATTTTTCAACCAAAAAATGTATGAAAAAAAGGGCTATGTATGGCCCACAGATCTGGATACCCACAATCTCATAATGTCCTCCAATCACACATCTCGAGCCAGCTGTTCTGTTTCTGTGTATTCAAAGCACAAACTAGCTTAGCTGCTGCCTCGAAATGCAGAGTGGAAACAGAAAATTTTTCAACCAAAAAATGTATGAAAAAAAGGGCTATGTATGGCCCACAGATCTGGATACCCACAATCTCATAATGTCCTCCAATCACACATCTCGAGCCAGCTGTTCTGTTTCTGTGTATTCAAAGCACAAACTAGCTTAGGTGCTGCATCCAAATGCAGATTGGAAACAGAAAATTTTTCAACCAAAAAATGTAAGAAAAAAAAAGCCATGTATAGCCCAGAGGACTGGATACCCACAATCTTACTTTATCCTCCAATCACACATCTCGAGCCAGCTGTTCTGTTTCTGTGCATTCAAAGCACAAACCAGCTTAGGTTCTGCATCCAAATGCAGATTGGAAACAGAAAATTTTTCAACCAAAAAATGTGAGAAAAATAAGTTGCGTATACGCCACCGAAGCATATACCCATAATCGCGTAGTTGTATTAAATATGACATCAGCCATTGAAAGGATTTTTGAATATCTTTCTAAGACTCTTTAGGACCTCTAAGATTTCATATTCCCACGAAACCCATCTTCATAAGAATTCTAGCAGTTACAACCCAAAAAAGCCTTACTATGGACAGCATTCCATGTCTACTCCAGTTGAACTCATTTTAAAACAAAACTTTTCTATTAAAATCCTAAGTTACTGCCGAATACCTTGCTCCATAGACTCCATTTTTATTTGAAAAAACACCTCCGAGCTTCTCCAGCGATTCGTCTCTCCAAGGTCAGCTCTTTATAAGCTTTCGTGATAAACAAAAACACGTGTAATCCAGGTAAATGTGGATATTACCGCTCCAAATCCGTGAGAGAAAACAGAATCCAAATCCAATAAAATACACCTCTGCTCCATAGGATACACTCAAATTCACTGAAATGTTAACCAAACAGTCCACGTCTACGTGATGGCAATATCAAAACCCACCACAGCCGCAGGCTAATATGAGCATTCCAAAAAGGATAATGTTCCCTATCATCATTCCTCATTAGCATACAGTAGACGAAGTGAAAGCAGGATCTTCTGCGGTCTACAATAAATTCTTTAAGTAAAAAAATAAAAGGATATCCCCCTCCACCCAAGCCACTGACGACGACGAATGATGGCTATCCCAACAGATGGCGAGTGGCCTCAGAGGTGCCAGAAAGGATGCTGTCGGGTACATTACTTCCAAAAGGGCAATCTGCTGGAAACTTTATTGAAATACTTGAGAAAAAAAAATGAAAATTATGACTTTGTTCCTGATTTCGAAACTCATGTTACCATGGCCGATTCAATTGACCATAAAACAAACAATCGACTCGACTAAACGGGGTCTATTCATAATTATTACCGAACAAGTTAACAAGGATCTTCATGGCAATTGAGTTGAACCAAGGTTCGTTGGTTACACTCTCATGTGTAAGAGTCATCCATCTATCACGCGTAGGTTCTAAAATCAAACGATGGCTACACCAATGGCGCGTTTCCCCTCTCCTGTCCGAGATAACATAATTTTGCATCTGATTTGGGAAATCATGTCACATCTGTCTGACAGTCTTCGCAGGCAGTGGGACAGAAGAAAAAAAATGAACGAATCGAGCTATCTGACAGGGCGGTGACATTTCCTTGGCAGAATAAATTACTCTTGTACATGGCAGAGGAGGTGGATACCGCTGATGACTCTTGACTGGGATTCTGGTGAGTTTCATTACGGATTCTAGTGGATGTATATTTGTGTCTGAGTGCGAATGCCATGAAATCTTATGCCATGTCAAAATCGTCCTTCGGGGATGACAATGACTGTTGGTAATGACAACGGCGCTCAATAATATCACCGCCGGTGCGAGCGGCATGGTCTGGGAGTGGGCGGCGGCTTTTGACGGCTGATTTAGCCTGGGCAAATCATGTTGTTGTCACTTCGTTTGGTTTTCAATGGTTAAGGGGATTTTTTTTTGTTCACTGAATGTAGGCAGAGGTCGTTGACGCTTTAAGTAGGAATGACGGGCTGGCTTAATGGATGAATGGATTGGATCTACTGGGAGAAATATGATGATTGTGTCCAGCAATGACTTGCTCTGTGGGAACTCGCCCACAACCGGATATTGATATTTTGTCATCACACCTACGAGTTCTACTGGTACAATCTGTATTACCATTTGTGTATCCGAGGTCCAATGATAGGTTAAGGGTGCTCTAGCTGACCACTGAGAGACATCAATGCCTCCACAAACTTATCAAAGTTATAAGAGCCTGAAACACATTCAACAACTAACTTACATCTCCAGTGACTCGAGAGCAATATTTCATAGTTCGTCCATCTCAGGAAGTGACTACCAGGAGATGCCCTTTTTATGGGTCACCCCAGGTACTCTATTCCTTCTTCGTCTCAACAGCTTCTGGAGTCTTCAGCTGGACTATTTGGTACCCGTTCACGATATCGACACCAAAACGGATGTCCATGCGGTGCAGCTCCAGTAGATTGTTGGACAACTTGTCATACTTTTCATGATCTGGCTATAGCATCTGAGTCTAACTGACACCAGCTTTAGTCGAGAGACTCCTGTCTATTTCCCTATATACGAAGCAATACGAAGGCCTCGACTAAAGCGTTTTTCCTTTCTGACGGCACCCAAGGTCACCTTGTTGACTGTTGATATCTCGTGCAGTCGTAGTTTACACAATTCTATGAGCTGGGATAGCATGGGATGATGTTTGTTGGGCCTTAATGGCCAGGTGCGAATGGATTCCATGAAATATTTTCCTAACTTGCTAGACAACAGTGACTTCAGCTCGAAAGATGCTGCAGCCATCCTTTAGTCTAAAGGAGTGCCGGCTCTTGTATCGATATCCACTTTGGAATCATCAGTGTCGATAGCTAGTCGGTCCTCGGTACAGACTTACCCTCATTTTAGTCCATTGTGATGGGAATTCTAATATTGAACCTCCGATTGGATTGAGAGAGAGGTATGATGTATTCTGTTTTCATCTGGACCTTCGTTCAAAATAAAGGCGTCACTATAGGGTCATGATGTCCAGTACCTGAAACTGAACCTCTCGATTGAAAGAGCACTAATGTCAGGATTCTGTTGAAATAGGCTCGTTCCATTAGATTTAGATTCCCATTCAGAATAGGATACGTTCGAACTAGGAGACACCCAATGTCTTATTCTGGGAGCCATTTCAATTTTTAAGGGATGGAAGCCCCCAGAATTGATTGAACTGTAAATGAGACCAAAACCAAGTATACACCAACAACTGAGAAGGAAATCCAACATTGATGAATCGGACGTCTCAATTGGAATACTTTGAAGTACTATGGGACAGGAAGATATACTCAGTTGCTTTGACAGAAAAATTCTTCGAAAGACATTCCGTTCCGATTGCCTCAAGAGGCTTTAAAGGATGAACATCAATGACAAACTATACGAGCTGTACTTTGGTTAGCATCAAGAGACTCTGCTTTATGATGGCCTTTACTAGCAGGAAATGAATAGCACGAAGCCATCAGTAGGTCAGCCCAGGTGATTTAGTAGGTCTCCATCCAGCCTAACCTTACCAAAACTTGTGAGTATCTGATTGAAAATGCAGGAGAATCTACCCGTCTTCGAGAAAGTCATATTCGTTCAGACCTTAGCTTCCACGTACTTCACACGTTTCCCGGACAAAAGCCACGACTTAACCAATTTTTAGACTCCTGGTGACATTCCCATCCAAAACATATCCATCCTTGCTGCAGGCTCCTATTCAACAGATCGGATGACACATAACATACCTCCCCTTGTGATGTGTGTTTACTCGTATGCATCTCGTCAACATGTCTCGAGCGTCACCCAGCTGTCCAGATTGTGTAACACTATCAACCTCACCTGCACATGTCCATTCCCATTGAGCATCGAAATGAAGAGCAACCATATCGGTAGCACTTCCGACTTGGACAGTTAACCCAAATTAGTTGAGTGCATGTCACTGCTGTTTTAGGAAACGCAGCACCACTGCTGCCACCACCGCTTGTGGTATCATGTCCATAACTAGATGCCACCGCCACAGTGCGGATGAATGAAAATGTTTTATTCGGACCAACAATTGGCGTTGTTGTGACGACCGACGTTGGATTGGTGTTTCCTTGTCCACAACAACTTGGGGTTGGGATGAGGAAACCGATGGAGCCGAAGACATGACCACTAATGAGTGCATTTTACGATCCCGTTGAATTTCAATTGGATCACATTAATATTGCTGTCTGGTATATAAGCTGAGCCAGAGCTGTTAATTGGCATCAAATCCCATTCAATCGGTTGATAGAGTAGAGGTGCAGATTCCAGTGTGAACAGAGGATAAATCATAGAAAATGCTGATATCTATTGTGAGTGCCTTGAATTCTTGTGGAGTCCTTTAGTAATCACTTTATCTTCTTTATCTTTAGCGATGGCTTGTGCTGCTGCTGGGCTTGGCCGGGCATGCATTCGGGATGCACTTGGTGCGGATTAATCGTGGACTTTATGGATTAGGAGGTCTTGGCTATGGCGGATTGGGATACGGTGGCCTGGGTCTAGGGCTAGGTGGACTAGGTGGCCTCGGAGGATTGGGTGGCCTCGGAGGACTTGGTGTTGGAAAGATAACCAAAGCCGAATTACAAGCTCTATTGGCATCACTGAATGGAGGCGATGAAGAGGAGGAGGAGGAGGAGGAACCTGAGCCGGAGCCAGAACCCGAGCCTGAGCCAGAACCAGAGCCAGAACCTGAGCCAGAACCTGAACCCGAACCCGAACCAGAACCAGCTCCTCCACCACCACCTCCACCACCACCACCACCACCACCAGCTCTTCCACCAGCTGGTGTCCCACTAACCGTCTCACTACCAGCATTTGTGCCAATTCAATTGTCAGCTATGTATACTGCTCCAGCACCACCAGCACCTCCACCACCACCACCAGCTCCAGAGCCAGAGCCAGAGCCAGAACCAGAGCCAGAGCCAGAACCAGAACCAGAGCCAGAACCTGAACCAGAGCCTGAACCCGAGCCCGAGCCGGAACCTGAACCCGAACCAGCGCCACCACCAAAGCCCAAGAAGAAGCCATTCTTCGGCTTTGGCGGTTACCCTTTCGTCACCAAAAATATCATCACCACTCTTAGACAGCCCATCCCCATCCCAGTTCCAAGGCCAATCCCCATTCGCATCCCCGTCCCAGTGCCCAGGCCATTCCCTGTGGCAATTGATCGTCCTATTGGCATTCCTATTCCAAAGCCATATGGAGTTCCTATCTTCAAGTGAGTACCTACTATCTGTTAGTCCTTGACAGGAGAAATAATTTACAATTTCAGATCACATCCGCCGATATTGGACCATCCACCATTCCTGAACTCGCTGCCACCACACTCCCTTGGTTTCTCGTCGAGGGTCTATTCGGATCCCCACAGCCTTCTAAGGAGCTACATCGGCTAGAGGAGCTTTGCTATACTATATTTTAGAACACTTTAGCTTAGATAATGAGTCATATATATGTGCCAAGAGATTTAATTAGGATTTACTCTGCTTTAAGACTTTGTTAACCAGTATAGACCTGTAAGTTTAAAATACTTTTATTTTCGAATGGGATGAGTTAATAAAAGTGGTGAAAGACTATGCAAAGGGTTTTGTGTTGAAACGATTGACAAGAAGTGACGCCATTTAGATGCATCATGTCCAAAGCAAAGGATCTTATATCACCTATCACCCTGTCGTCCGGTCTACTGAAAAGACTGATTAGTAGGTAACTATGCCAAGGCATAGGTCTATCAAAGATGAATCAGTCGAGACTGATTTGTGCGTTTTAGACAAATTAGTGCGGATCACTGAAAATCAATCACTGAGCATTGAAGGCGCCTTTAACAATCTCCATTCTTCTCTGGAAGTATTGATATATCAACAGCTCATACGGCGCATCGAATAGAAGACTTGTTAGTTCCGGAACTCCTCAAGATGAAGTGCTGTGTCCGCTCCTGTAAAATCAAGTGGTCATTGCGATCGCTTACCATTAGAACCCCTCCTCGATCATCGATCTCCTCAAATTCACCTCAGAAAACACTGACTCTAGAACTGTCACATAAGCATTCGTGATCATAGTAAAAAGGTCCCTGATCCCTGGCCTGATGACATTTCGATCCACTTCTACAGGAATGGGACCCAAACTGAAGAGAAGATGAGTTGTCCCAATTTTAGCATCTCTTTCCTCCTCTGAGATCACTTTGTTCAGGCGAAAATCTCGGCGATCCATATATATCAGTCAAAGGGGAATCAAATCCCTGAAATCGTACTATATTTCTTCAAAGGAGATGAAAGACCCATTCAACAGAGTTACAGAGATATTCCAGGAATTTGCAAAGCTAACAAGCTTGCCAAAGTGAATACGACTAAGAAAATCTTGCCGATCCTGGCGGAAGCTGGGTAGTGCACTCACTATCTGCTGTACTTACATGCAAAATTTAAAGACAGATCTGGTCTAGGCTTGATTTGATTGAAGTCGAAAGTTCACAGATCGATCACGTCATCAGTGCAGTGCCATTACTGGCCACTGTCTGATGGACAAGACTAGTCCTCTGTAGCTGTAGAGATCAGGAGGAGGAAGAATCCATATAAAAACCCAGCTATGTCTCAGAAAAGATTACTTCATGTAAGAGTCCCTTTCTTTGACAATCTTGGTCACCAACCCAACATGTAGTGCTGCTTCTAAAATCGTTCATTTACAACATGAGTGGCTCCTGCCAGTGAGGTATCAGACTAGGAAAATCCGAAATTGCATATGACACCTAGCAGTTTCGAGGTATTTCACTTTCCACGTACTGCACATATAGGCCATAGCATGGTTGCCTGAAGATATCGCTTGTTTCCCTTAAATATAGCAACATTACCTTGTGGTACTCTCTGCATACTTCCATTTTTAGAAAGCCCTGGCTCCTATGCTTGCTATTTTGAGTTGTCCAAATCTGAGGAACCCTGATCCTTGAAACGGAGGCATTATAGTCCACCACCCAAATCCTGGTAGGGCTCCCAGAGCTTGCGGTTAATCAATGTTTTATTGACCATTCCAGCTGGTAGTATTGTTTTTCTAGAGCAAGTCTTCACCAAATTCCTACAAGAGTGTCACTCGGATGGTCATAGTGTTGCTACAGGCACTGGAAATATGTACAGTTCCTTTTTTTGACAACATTTAGAATCTTACTTGGCTCTCTCCTTGCCAGCTGCACGACCAACTTTAAATCGGAGCACTCGGAACGATCATTGTCTATGTACCACTGAAGTGGTCTGTTATCCTTTATTGTTTCGAAAAGCCTCCATTCCGGGCTTCAAACCAGCTATCTGTTTTGAAGCATACTAACATGGGCTTGTGGGTATATTGGTATTCTAGCCAAAGAGGTTGCTGACTAACTTGATATACCCGGTGCCCAATCCACCACTTGCTAGTGGAACATAAGGATCTCAAATCCCACCCATTCTTCAAAAACAGAACAAAAGATTTAAAGACTATACTTAGCTCTTTGAGCTCACAATACCAGAGCCCCTCTTCTGGTACAACTGTATCCTCGTGCTCAGGATAGCCAAAGCATTTGAAGCACATAATTGCTTGGGAAGTTTAGTTTAATCTTTTTGCATATTAGTCGCACAAAATACTGCCATTGGAAACACATCAGTATGTAATACACATTCCTCATTACAATTTAATATACAGAAACCGGTAAGTCTTTCGAAAATATGTTCCAAGAAAAATGTTACGTATACTTCCCCGAAAAAGTTTTTGGTTCATTTGACCAATATGTGTATACTTACACCTACTGTGTTCCAAATTGAGGGGACCAGAGTCCTGGTGTGTTAAACTCTGCAATCATAGCACAATTCTGGATTTGTTACCGACTACTCCATAAGGTAACTGAATTTTGGGAAAGACTTCACTGAAGGTTGGTCGGTTTCTAAGGTTGACTTGGAAGAGAGCAATTTTTGCAAATAGTTTTCCGGCTCAGTGACCGAGAGACTACATACTTCGTCGGATAGCCAATTAGCTCTAGGAGCACTCAAGTTTCTTTGGGTATTCTTAGGAAAAAGGTTACTTGGCCAATTCAGTGTCAAAACCCGATATATTGATTCTAAACCCATCTGTGCATCTAACGTCTTGAAATCCCTCATCTATCTGGCTATTAATCCCTAAAATATTTCATCAAGAAAGTGTGCATTGACCAATCAGACAACTGTCGACTATGACTAAAGGATCTGAAACTTCCAAACAAATTTTATATGAATCTCCTGCCGTTGCTCTGACTAGGTTGAAATACTTCCACAAAAGTTCTACCTCTCCTGAGGCCTAGTCCTTCTCTGAAGCTTTCTCCTTCTCACGCTAAACCGTTCTAAGGTTCATGAGCTTGACATGTATAAGCACAAGATCTCCATGACGGGCTATACCCCAATTATCCATAAAACGAAAAAGTAAGAGTCTACCAGTGACCGTGATGGATTAAAGCCTGGACAAAGAGAGAACTTCGTATAGCAAGACTTTTTCAATTCAGAAAATGTCCTTAAACTCCCAGGGAATCCGCAAAGATACTTCAACCCGCGTCCCGTTGGTAATGGACCAAATTTTGACACTGCAACAGATTTTAAAAAATCTAAGGACTCCAAATCGATACTCGCCACTTCTATCTCGATTTTCAAGATGCCTCCGACCGGTCCTAGAAGAACGACTTATACAGAGCTATGTCTAGTTTTGGTATCCTTGCAATGCACACAATATGAAGATCAGCAAAAATCTCATGGAGACCTTTGACATCAAGAAAAAATCTAGACTAGGCATCGACCTGTCATGGAATTGAAAGAATTATCCAGAACACATGCGACTGAGATGGCAAAGCCAGTCATCACAGTCCTACTCTCTGGCATAAGTACATACATATGTACATGGACTCTGTCAAGAATAGATGATACGGCTCGCAGTTTTTCTGAGAGAAAAAATACTTCGGGTGATTTGTGGTCCCGTCTTCTTAGACGGAGAGTGGAGAGCTGAACGAGCTGTGTAGCAACATCAACCAAGTCAGAAAAATTGTAGTGCAACGACTGTGATGGCTGGGTCATGCAGAGTCTTCGATTCCCAGTATAGGAAGACCTTGCCTTGAAGTGACTTGGAAAGGGCATCCAACCAACGTGGTGTGAGAAACTGGACGAGGCTGATCAAGCTGACTAGACAGGTCTATTGTTCACCTAGAACTCTTGCTAGGAAACTGTTGCATCCCAAGATCTAGCCCTGCTTCTAATTACCTCATCTGACACTAAGAGGATGAAGTCGGCCGTACCATAACTACCGAATCAGATTTTCTCTCATCCATCAGGATCAATATCCTTAAGTACGTTTGTTTCATTACCCTCACATGCGGGAAGTAGGTACCATAAAAATCTCAACTCCGGGCTCGTAAATCGCGCGCCAAAAAAAAAGTCATTACCCATCAAGAACCTCCCAAAAACAGTTACTACCTCCGCATTTATATTCAATGGCAATCGTTTTATTCCCTACACCGAGTTTCTATTTTATTTCTTATTTTACCGCACAAACCAAAAATAAATTGTTTATCATTCGCCAAAGGAAATCAAATCAACTTACTTGATCACCCATAAATATCGCGTGCTCCATAAAGTCAAGCTTACAGCCAGGTTTACAGCCAGCATCCGTGGCATGCCACAGCCGTGTACCCACCGCAGAGAGACGTCAAAATTCCAGGAACACTAATTTCCCATATTTGAGTGATTCCAGTCACGTTAATCTGCCCAAATAAAATTTTGCTCTCTTCTCTGGTCACCGCGAATGGTGCAAAGCTTACGTGTCTCGGATTCCATTGATCCGGACGCCACCATCATCGTGTGGGCTCGTTACAAAACCAAAAGTGACAAAAAGATACTTTTTTGTCCTCTGCACATACGCAGACATAACGATGGCAAATCATATCAGCAGAAAGCGAAAAATCTCATAAATATGTCATCTGAAATATTTAAAGCCAATGTGGACTGGATGTCGTGTTATGATTGACAAAAAACTGTCAATCTGGGAGGAAATCGGTTCCGTTTTGATGGCTCTATGGGCGCAGCGACACGGGTCTGCTGTATGTGAGAGGAAGTGCTGTGAAAACATTCCAATAAGTACCGCTAGGAGGAAGTTAAACTAATTATTTGTCTACCTTTAGATACAGATTGAATGTGGACTTCCGTTCCGATTCTGTTTTATGCCTACAAGCCAGTTACAGTTGTAAGATGCGCATACCAATGCATTATGAGTTAATGGCATGAAAAGTTAATGTCTGTCTTGGCCTGGAAGTCAGTTCAGTTTTTTCCTGTTTCACCAACTGGTTATGAGCGGCTGACTGGTGCTCTAAATTTGGATTACGAATCAATTGCAGACTCGATAACGTCTATAAGTGTGACATGTTCGCCTTTTAATGACACATAGTGCGAATGCGTTTCCTTTGGATGCAGCAGCTTAAGAGGTGCTGCGGAAGAATGTGCAGGAGAGAGAGTGGATGGGGCTTCTTTGGGGAAAAGTTAAATAAGTTAATGGAGTCAGTGTCTCGGCGAAGCTAAGCAATTAAGTTGAACGAGTTATGAAAGGATTCGCCTCCATATCTGGGTAATTCAGAAAGCAATGGTTTTACGCTGAAGTATGGCTCAAAGAGACGGAAAAGAGGGCAGGTGCATGCGTCCTTTTGTCTGTGATGCGTATGAGTTTTGGGAAAATTCACACACTCACGTATAAATCACACATTCAGCTAAGCGTGAGGGCACGGGAAGTGGAATTATAAAGCTGTTGAGGGTTGTTGGTAGAATAATTAAGGCCAAGATGAACAGAAGTACTGCGTTCTTGACAAGGAAAAGAAAGGACATGCATTCATGCGATTGAGAGTTGCATAGGGTTACGTTCAGCCTACCCATCATAGCCTATTTCTTACCATAGTTGTAAGAAGAAACGCGTCTGAAAGGAGTTTATTTGGGTACAAAGCCTTAGATGGTGTCTTCTCTAGATGACCTTGGTTGGGAATGTCATCTTGAATGAATGTAAAAAGTAGTAACAAAGGATTCAGGTAGGCTATCAAGCAGGAAGGCGAACAATTGATGGTTGGAATCAGTTGGATATAAAACGATGTTGCATAGATGGGTTACATTTGCACCTAGAACTCAGATAATCGATTATTCCATTGTGAGTCCCTGCTGTGGAGTACCTAACCCAAAATGAGAACACAGTGGGATCTGCTCACTTCTGTGTCTGTATCGCCATACGCTCTGAGAGCTCATCACTGTTTACTCGCATTCCTCTTCATTGGATCGCCAAGGGATTGTGACGGGTAATGATGGCCGTAAAAAGTACTAAGATTCCTTCATTTTCTGGAGACAAGACATGATGAGTAAAATGGAGATAACCATTGGGAGGTCATGCTCGAGCCCCTTTCCTGCTAGTTCGTGCTCCAAATCTTTGCCTAGTATATCTGCGTGTCCTGGAAAGGGTATGACACTGACCTCATGGTACTACCGGAGTGGACTTTGGCTGATAATCTCCTGCCTCTTCAACAATTGCTTAAACCTCCACTTAAACACATTGCAATAGTTTGGAGCTAAGGAGAACTTGCAGTTTTCGGTTCAGATGAGTGTGTATCGTCGTCAGTTGCTGACCCATCCATGACATATTATTCAGATCGATGAGCCCATTCATCATAAACAGCCTTAAGTGAAAGATTTTGTTGATATTTAGACTGAAGTCGTGGGATGGTCATATACAATATGTCCCAGTACTCAAGGGTATTCATCTTACAATCGCTCGGTAGGCCGTATTCCCCTCTTTTAAAAAATTCGATTGTTTAAGGCACTCTTTGCAGCTGTTTCCCTTAGGTGGAGGTCTAATGGGATTAGTACCAGTATGGTTTTTAGGGTTCCAGTTGACCTGGTTCTGATGGCGATGCTAAGTGCTTCTGCCTTGAGGTCAGTACCAGTTCTGCATTGATATGTCTTTGTTTTGTTGGTGCAATGATGCACTTATAGATTCGGATTCAATATTTTTGAAGGTTCCTTCTATATCTTCAATCCTTTGTAGTGGCATGAACTTTCGATTTTTTCCTACTGCATGCAGAGCTATGTATATAAGTTTCAGTTTGGAGCAAAGGTGTAATCTTTCATATGTTTTGAGTAGGAACGAGGTAAAGCCGCTCATCTTTCTTGCCATTAGCTTTCGATTTAGAAATCTTCCCCTTTCACCTTTCCAATCCATCAAAACTGCTGCTGATACCATAGGCATTGACTTCAAGGACACCAACTGGATATACTTTGTGCTTATCAAGTTTGTACAGTTCTCCATTTACTAAAGGTTGCCTTCAAGGTGTAGGGCTATCTTCCTTACTATAGTCCAACATAGGAAATGCACATCTAAGTGACTCAAGGCAATGCTCTTCACGATATTATTGACTGGTGACAATCAGAAGCGGAGTAACTTAAACCTACAGACACTAAAACGAATGCACGTCGATTTTCCAAAAGAAACATTTCGGACTAATTCTAGACATCGAACTGCAAAGCTCATCTAATCAGAGCCACTGTAAAGGCGACTAAAGCCCTTTGGCCCTGCTCTAAACCGGATTAAAACGAAAAAATATTTTACCGGACCTCAACTCATCAACGCAATAATCATCAACCTATGCATCGGTCTTATGGTCAGAAGAGTCTAATAAGGCAAAGGGTAGTCTCACTCTGCTCTACAAAAGGACTAAAAACTTGCCTGTCTACTGTGCGTACATATGTTACAGGTGGAACGCGTACTTATCCAACTGCTCCCCTACAACTTGTTTAAGCTTATCAAGTCCAGTGTTTTTGAAGACTGCAGAAGCAATCGCCCTTAAGCTTCACCTCTTATTGAACTTCAAAACCACCAAACCAGGGGGATATAAGAGCAGTAGTCTGCTGTCTAAGGACTGCTTTTTCCACTTCCATCCTCCAAGCAGAAAGTACTTCAGAAGAACCTTTTGTTTTCTGAATCAATCTAGACGCAGTACAGATGGTTACCTACAGAGTGGTAGCTTCAACGTTCCACGATGATGGCACCATTTTAACACTACGTAACTCGATTCCATGTAAATCACCTTCCATGATCTCACTGAAGGAAACATTCCCGATACCAAAATTATCCCATCGTCCACGTACGAGACTACCTTCACTCCGTCTGGGTCAAGTCCTGACAGGCAACCATGAGCTGGAAAAGAGGAGGGATGACGCCTTCCTGAATTGTTTTTCTATTGTCGGACTTGGTTGTAATATTGTTGCGATTATATGACTCTAGTCCTCAGCATGCTAACAATCGATTGGCTTATAAATTAGTGATTCGTTAGACGTTATTGAATGCATGCTCAACGCCCAGAAATGTGGCTAAGGCGCACAATCTCGTAGAACGCAGTTTCCATCCACCACTCCTTAGTGTAGACGTGCTGTGGAAGATAATTTTATAATAAGTTCCAACATTTTGAGAAGGAAAGAGGTAAACCCTATCGATTTGACGCACGCTTCCCAACTTTTGAAATTATGTCTCCAAATCAGGTAAGAAAAAAAAAATTGTTGTCAACTGAAAAATGTATAAAAAAAATTGTTACGTATACGCCACCGAGCCAGACAAGGATATCCTTGATCCACTTACGTGTGACCGTGGTTTAGTAGCAAACACCTTCTGAAAACCGATGCAAGCCTTGGATTAAGTTTCTGGAGCATGATGGGCCGTCTAAAGAACCTGGCAATAGTCCGAGATGTTCTTTCCTGCGTTACTTTCATTCGAATATATGGAAAAGTTACGCATTCTGATGGACATCAGGGTAACATCCTTGAAATTGCATATTCAATAAAAGCTCCAAGGATTCTACAAGAGAATCTGTCCTAGTCTCGTTCGACTTTTTGATGAACAAGTGCTGTTCCTTGAACAGAATACTATCAAGTCACCAATGAAATTTAAAAACTAAAACTATTTTGTATTTATTTATTCAAAAGAACAAATATTAAGTCACTTGATTCAAGGTTCCTTTTTCTTTAAACACCCAGATGCAGCATTAAAAGCGCTTTATCTTTCGCTCGATTGTCCTTCGATTCGCCCTTCACCCAGGTCGGTGTCCTCATGATAACCGTCTCCCTTTCTCGGACTCATTTACATTTCAATTCAAAAACGTCATTGCGTTGCCAATAACAACCTCATTCGCCACAATTCCACGCCCTCTGATTCTCATGGAACTGAATCAATACCAGTTCGTACGTCACAATTGTACCAGCCACCTAAAAGGACACCACCATCACTCCAAAGTTGGCAGGAAACCAAATTCCTCACCGTCAACACTAGCTTCCGCGTAATATTGAAGAACTTCATCCCAGTCAAGGCGACAACATCTTTCGATATCTCGGCAGCAAATCTCTCAATTTCCGGACACCACGATTCCTTTGGGACACACTTCAGCACAACCAGGGGCTCCCTTGAGCGATCATTTATCTCCGCCGAATACAAGGACACCGCCAACGTTCGTCCCAGCAGAAACATCAGCGAAAAATAAAAATAAACCGCGTGGGCAATCGATGGCATTTTACTGAAAAAGGAATCTCGTCTGCTCCATTGCTATCGATTGCAAGGATCTACCCTTACTTGATACTCTTCAGCAACTGAATACAAACAAAGTATAAATTATTTGCAAAGGACAACATGGTAATGACGGAAATCGCATCGTCCACCTCCTCGATTAAATCACAAACACTTCGGTACTGCATACGACGTTCTGACCAAAACTGCACTGGCGCCTGCTGCAAAAGGATACACCCCGCTTAGTACCCAAAAATGTAGGCACCCTCACCTACCTGCCCCTGGACGTCAACCAAACTCCTCTGCACCTGTGCAAACAGCGATGACAACCCAACACCCATAATCATGACAAATATATCCATATAACTCCAGCCAAACGTCAACAGGACATTCTCGACTTTCCCGATCCACGCCAGGACATACGAGTACTCCGTAACGAAAAAAATCTGCGACACGACAGTCGAAAAATAGGACTCAATCGGATCGCCTCGGGAAGGGCAAAAATTCGCCATGTGGATCGTCGAAATAGTGCTCAGTAAGTGTTCCACTGAAATATTAAGAAAGGACCTCAGTTAATTGAGAATGCGCCCAAGTGGTTACATTTCGAGTGCGAACTCAGTGAAAGCATCATGGCCACGAATGTAATCATCTTTATCCGGGTGCCCAGTTCGGCTTTCTCTCTTTGGCTTCTATGCGGTGGCAGTTCCCGTTCCACCTTCTCCCAATGAACCATCAGTAGTGGCCAGTGCCTGGCCAGACGCAGAAAACAAATTGCGGCAATCAGAATCGAAATATGGAAAATAATTGGTTCTGCAAACGAGAAAGACCAGAAACCAACAGTAAGTTGAATGGTCATGTTGATGTAAGTAGTGCGTATACGTACCCAGATTCCGGAAATCAAGAGAACCACGGAACACCATGTTCAGGGTTAGAGCCGTATCGACCAGAGTTGCGACCAAAAACAAAAGGCTATAGACGGTACGAAAGCTCAGCCACGAGAATGACAGACCTTTAGCGCTTCTGGACTTCACTCCTCGAACGGGCATCAGGCAAAAGCATTGTGCCATAACTAGAACTGTCAACAGGGCATCAGGGCATCGCGTCGTTGAGGAATTCCATTAAAATGCAATGAAAGTCATTTGATTTTCAGTTGACGTTCGAATTGGATTCCCCCCGAGAGAGAGAGAGAGTGGAGTGGAACATGTGTGGCAGGGAGACAGTTTCAATTGATTCAGTGGTTGCATGGAGTGAAATATAGCTGATGGCCGAGGCAGGATTGTTATGAGATCACATGGTTGTGACAGATATTGATTCTAATTAGTTCTAGTGGTAATGAATCATTCTCTGGCTGTGGATGTTTTAATGAGGGTTTTGCCGTTTTCGGAACATGCCAACTCTGTTGGAGTGGTTATCGAATTTGTGACAGATCTGGATGTTGTTCATGGTCAAAAGCGATACGTTTGTGGTTGTTGTTCCTTACAATGCCATCACTCTTTCCCTATTTTTGGAGGAACTTGAACTTCCCGTCAAATCAAATTACTTCAGGAGCAGCTTGTACAAGCTTTTACAACATATTTCACTTCATTTGTCCAAGGATTCGTTGATACGAAAAACAAATCATTGTTCTGACAGAAACACCATTACACAGCATTAGCTTTTCTAAATGAGGCTGTCAAGGAGAAATTTGATGACTTGTCCTGAGTATGAAGTCGAAGTATACTCTTCGAATCCAAACGTTAAAATCTATATTTGGAGGAGTACTTGGAAAGCACAGCCTAAGTTCACTTTAAGGGCATTTCAAAACCACTTGAGCTTCCTACTAACTAGCTTTACTCTAGCTGACGTACTGGTATAAACAGGACTAGATTTCTCCGCCACTGATATCTTCCGCGTACCATCTTGTAGTCGTTGCGAACTTCAGAGAAGAGGACATTGGAATTCTAACCCCCGGCCACACTAGGAGGAACCAGATACTACAGAGAGCTATGCACAGAATAATTCTCCACTATGCTATTATGTGCCAAATACCCACGAATGTAAGTCCTTTACAACGATCCTTGAGTGTACAGAAGTGAGGTGTTATAGAATATAGGATATCTGCAGCGACAAACAAGAGCAGAGTGAGCCAAAAGATCTAATCTTCTTATCTGGAATATCTACAAGAGGCTCAAGGATCTGTCTGAAATTTTGAAATGCCGAAGCAGACCAATAAGGTTGCACAAGGTAGCGCTTTCAGCAGCTGAGCATTAGAAAGATAGAGGGATACCGCATGAAGAGTTTCTCATAGCCAGTGGATGTAACGTATACATATGTTGGACGTAAGCACATTCTCCTCCAGGATCTAAGCGTGGACTGGTAAGATGCAATCAAGAGCAGATGATTTGTATAATTAAAACCAATGGACCGTAGTCGTCGGACAGATCCTTACATACGCCAGTCTGGTCTGGTTACCTGTGGCAAGAACAAGCTAACTTGAACACTCCTACACGGATTCCACGACCAGAGCTAATAGAACAACACGTACTGCTGCCCTTGAAGTCATACTCGGGCTCTTCAAAACCGAAATATAGAAAAGTAACCACATCGGGCTCAACACCATCACCAAATAGTCACACGTTAATGCCTCATCTGACTACTTTACCCCACAAGAACGTTAACCTCAAGTCCATGTGGCCTTTTCCCTCAAGAGAGAGCTGCACAAGTGATTAGACCATCAAATCTGCCTCCATAGCTATCTTCGTGATGGCCATACTTTATGTAATCGCCAATGCCTACATGGACAATCAAGCACCCATCAAAGCCACCATTTCCATCACAACCAACTCAAAACTGGTCAAATCCCTTAGCTCTAGGCACAACACCAGGCTTTGCTGGATTCCAACACATATGTATGGCTTCAAATGAAATGAAAGGCCCAATGAGCTAGCTTGGAGAGTTCTAACGATCAATAGGCAGATTGCTCTGTCCTAACTCCCATCGGTCTTTTCATGTCCAACATCACATCGGTTCTTCTTAGAAGAATAATGGTCAGCACCAAAGGTACGGAGATAGGCGTAAGCATCACAAGAGTTTTGAGGTCTTGTCCTACTCATGCTCTAAATATGCGGCTCGAGCCCCTCGAACTTCGTATAAAAGACTCAGCTACACGTAGGGCTAGTCTGGCCAAGCTCCCATTAAAGCCATTGATCCGGTCGTCACGTTACGTAAACAGATAGCGCAATGCAAACTCAACCATCAAACTCATCTGGGTCCCAGTGCATGAGGGTATACTGACGAATTAGCCAAATTTGCAGTTTACTAGCAGAAAGAATCGATACTCCGGTGGGCAATATACATGTACATCTTCACGTTCTCCAACTTGTCAACCACCGGTAGAACACCCTGAATAGTTGCGTCATATCAAGAAAGACATGGCCTGGCTGCAATAAACCTAAATCAAACGAGCTACTTGGTACATCATGACCAGATATTGCAAGAATTGTAGCCATTACCACTCGGCATCCCTCACAATAACTTTCGAAGAAGCTGCAAGGATACTAATGAGAAAAAGTATTTCTACATCACTTCCTTTGCAGACGCCTGGGCATAGCAAGGACCAGGTAGGACACCTTGGGAAAACCTTTTCTTGGATCTGTTTGAAATAAGTGGAAAAAGGATTGGAGTACTAATTCTCCACAAAAACGGGCACCCTAGTGCTAATTGAATTCTTTCTTCAAAGAACCGCCTCACTACCTACGTACTGTGGTAGGAGAGGACACAACACATTTCCTCTGCAGGTGCCCAAGTCTCAGTAAATTTGGATACTAAATCCTTTGGAAAACTATATTTGAATGACATCAAAACGGGATTGATTCAGGAGGGCTACTTTCGCCATAAACTAGTTTCTGGACTAACTGCTTTGATCATTATTTTCAGGAACCCCACACTGAGGAATACAAAGGATCCCTTGAGATGCGAGTGAGGCAGTCACCCTCTCTGGCAAACAGTCCAAATTGAAGTCAGACTGGAACTCAATATAACTCAATCTCTAGGGAACGATATATCGTTTCCTGCATGATTTACTCCATTTTGTCACAACGAAAACTGTCTCACTCGTTTAAACACTATTTGGCATCACTCAAAAGTGCAAGGAAGAGTCCTAATACCTCGGGAACCTCTTACCCAGCTCGCCATATGCCGAAAACTCTTCCAAATTAAATTTAACTTCCCAAAAGGACCAATCGAACTTCTCAAAATGAACGAACTTTTCGATAAAAGAAAACTTCAACTTTAATCCTTTTCACTGACAGTGCCTCCTTCTCTGTCTCTCTCTCTCTGTTTAAGACAATCCTTATTGTTATATGCCAAATTACGATCGTTTCCAAAACTTTTCCACTTACTTTAAATTTTATTTTTATTCCTTGAAAGGAAAATCATTTCCATGCAAATTAATTCCCTCACTTCATCCCACCCATCCACGAGTATCAACAATTGCCAATGAAACTATCCCCCCCTCGTGGAACAAGGACAATGAATGCCTTCGTGTGCTCCTAGCAAACCGATTAAGATAAACTTTCACCCCATTAACCGTGCCGTGGATCCCTTCCTTTTTTTCTTTTTTTGGATGGAACACCAAGTTTACGATAAATGTAATTACCTGGTCCGATGGCCTCGTGAAAACTTCCATTGTAAGTGAAGTTCCTGCGTGTGCCCATTCGAGAGCGTTTCAAGTTTCCTGTTACCCGATACAACATGAAAAATGATTATCTTTCATCTTTGCACAAAGAGGACAACGTACCAGCTTCGGCGGCACTTAGAAGGCGTTCTCCATTTTCCAAATCACGCAAGGACGACTCCAGAATCTCCGGATCTATGTGGTACTTGGATCTGATGGAAGGGGGCGAGAAATAGGCTGTGAAACGGAACACAAAATTGTCAGCGTACTCACTTCTGAAGGTATCCCAGCGGTATGAGCCTGAACTTTGAGAATCTACCAACTTTTGATATAATCCTGTAATTCCGTCGGAGGTACTTCATAGCTGTGATATTCGACTGCAACTGTCACTACAGTGGGAGCCTTCCGTTCGTTTCCGTTCACCTGTTTTCTGGGCAGTAGTGATTTTGTTTACCAACGCCTTCGGCTCCGGAGCGGTAAATGAGCCTTTATGCAAATCTGCCAAATGCGTGACCTGCAAAGTTGAAAGCTTAATTACGCTAATTGTTTACGCTTTGATTTACTCCGACGATATGGGAGCCCTTCCGCCTCCGTAGGTAGGTTTGTTCTACCATCTACCGTGCGTCGTCCTGTGAAATATTTCGATATCACTCCTTAGACAGGAGGGTCGGCAGTTGAGGCCCCAAGGTTGATTAATTGGATTTTTGTTTGTTTAAAAACGTGAGAACGTGAGGTATGATTTGGGTTATCAGTAAAACCGTGGCAGAGCATCTTGAAGGAAATTTTAAAATTGCCGGTCTAATGAGTTTTTAATGAGGCCACCACCATGTGGAGAGTTATGTGTGTGTCCTTAGGGAAAAGGTTTTATACCACCCCCTCGTGGATGATGTGTTTATATCAAAGCGCGGTGGGACAAGGAGTCATGGAAACGCAGGGAGAACGAATGAAAGTTAGATTTATGATAGAAGATTTGGAGACCATCAGAGGGCTTTGCAGTGGAAGAAAGGTCCTTAATTGTAGGGTTAATTTTATGACCCTTCTAAGTGAGTTATAAAGCGAGTGAATTAATCAAGTGGTGTGGCGATTTTAATTGCTGCCAGGGCTTAACGACGGCTTTGCTAGGCATTAATGTAGGGAACTCAGGAATCATCATCTGGGTTAAACATTTCAGGGAATTATGTGCGTCCTTTGAACTTTTAACATGCATTGGATTAATAGCCACGCTTTGAACAGATGCTCAATCTTTAGGGTGTTTTAGAATTACTTAATGATTGGTATTGAAAATTTGAAAAGCCATTAAAGGCTCTCTAGTGCAAGGGAGGTGGTTGAAGGATGGTCCTTACTTTCAGCTTTGTGAGTGCTAATATATTGCTTCTCAATGTGTTACTGGAAAAGATTCTTTCCCTTGTCCTTGCCACTTTGTTGACTCACAACTTGCATTTATTGGCCATATTTTCACGCTCAAAGTGTCTTAAGGCAGTCGAACACCACAAACAAATTTATGGCCCTATGGGCAAAGCAATTCGATTATAAATTGGCCATCTTCATGTGGGACGTGTTGCTAGTTCTGTACCCTAGTTGAACAACGCATTGAACTGATGAATACCCTCGAGTCTTAAACTCACACCGGGACTTGAATTCCGTGGCATCAGCACAACTCACCTTAAAGAAAAATTCAAAAACTGATTTCGACCATTGTGGTCAGAAACACAAGCGACCACAAGGACGATCAACGTCAACACAGCTAGAGGGCATCCTCAAAGAGGAGTTCTAGTACTCTATCTAGTGTGGAGCCTGATTTTGAATGAACTTCTTGAACTCCTTGAAAGAATGATGGAACAAGTTTCGAAGAAATTCTAAAGTTCACTCAAGCCTCAGCTGGACTCTGCATAAATTCGTCCAAAACGACAATAGCATCGTTTACGGAAGAAAATGACATGACTCCCAAATTGTTCTGATATGGATGAGCCTGGAGAGCAAGTCTTGCCATTAATATTATGAGACCGATGATCATGTACCCGACTGGGATTTGGACCTCGAGCTCCTTGCTCCATAGTCCAACGCACTAACCACTAAGCCACGGCGACCAACTGAGGCAATGAAAAACTGCCCAACCTCTGTCAAGAACTAGCTCCATTAGACCGTGTGGTCAAAGAGACTGTAAATAAAATGATTCGAGCTATGGCAAAGGAGGGAACTAGGAAGAAGGTTTATCTAGGATCAATGCAATTCGATATACTTTCTATGAAACTTCCACTCCCTAGAGGTGACACCATTAGGAAGTAAAATTTTACAAAGAATTTTCTGAGAAAGCTCAGCAATAGGACAGACTGGCGCGATGTATCCCCACCATATGGACTGAACTCCCACATGATTATATGGCACGCTGTGTGAACTGTTCAGGCCAAGAACGGAACATCTATATCCAGGATGTTCCAGGTTGAAATATGTGCCACAACCAGATGCGTCCAAGTCAATCGTGTCAAACTCGACAGATCAATACTGTCAGACTGTCAAAGCTCTCATCCTTACAGAAACTGAACGAGCAGTCCAGAGACAACAGAATGAGCAGAATGATACCAGGGTATTGCCAAAGAAAGTGAACAGTGCACTCAACTGCACCTGAGTCACCACAGCCTCGGAAGAGGTCATCGGTGTCTAATCGCGACGACCATTGTTAGGTCCTTTTAGGACCCCTTTCTCCCTAAGTCCTCCGCCAGTTGGTTCCTTTGAATGTCGCTGTGTGTTAGAACCCAAAGGACTGCGGGGTCGTGGTTTATCGTGAAAGCTGAGAGTGTCTCATGGCATCGTTTCACCAGTTTTGATTTGACGATTGTGGGTGAGATGGCCTTTATGGTGGCTAGACTGTCAATACAGATGTCAATCATCTTTCGAAGTCTCAGAGAGCGGGAAATTCCAGCTTTAGATGAATATATTTACGATCCATAGGCAAAAGCCTACTCCTACGTCAATTCATGTCCATGAAGATAAAACGTGAGAGGCTCTTAATACGTTTATTTGTTTTCGTTATACCAGAAGGCTCCTAAGTGTACCTTTCTTCTGTGGGAAAGAAGTATTCAGAAACAAGGGAGGTTAGGAATAGTTTCTTCATCTTCTTGATCCATCCAGTTTCTACAAAATCATTCACAAAAAGGTCCACCCTTGTGGTATACTTTCCTATTAGACAGTGTCCAATCGTAAGATCAAATTCCTTGACAGTTTTAGATCCAGTTTCGGTCAAATTTGTTTTGCCGCTGGACTAAGGACACTTAAGGTTTGTTTTCTCGACGGCATAGCTTAGGTTTCAGATAGGACGTAACAATTGGTATCCCTTAGGTGCATTTGTCCACCATTCCTATTCTGCCGCGTTCATCGGCCTTACACTTCCTTGGAATCTCGCTATGCTTCGGTATCCAACAAAGGTTGAACTGCTCACCCATTTATGTGAAAAAGAAATCAGTTCCGAGGATTTGATAGGATTTGATAAATGCTCCGAGGCTGATAGAGTACTGTTTTCATTTCTTCAAATGGATGGGCTATTATAGATCAGAGAGTTCGCTGACTCGGTGCCACTAAACTTAGTCTATTCAGCTCCTGGAGTGTACTCTACTTGACCTTCTTACAGATAAAGCTCATCAGGTACTTCACCAAAAAATTATTCATACAATTTTGAAATTCAATTTATCGTGCAAATATACAAATAATGAATAAGCATTTCTTAAGAAACTGCACTTCACTGAAGATCCTTTCGTTCACAGTCCCAAATCTGGCTATCCTCCCGAAATTGTATCAGCACCAGCTCGTAGGTCACTATAGTTCCTGCCACCTAAATAGACCAAAGTGGACAATTTAAAGCACAATCTCCAACATCACAAGACAAACTCACACTTAGTACCAATTTCCTTGTCAAATGGAAAAATTTCATTCCACTAAGTGCGACTAGATCAGTCCCAACTTCTTCCGAGAATCGCTTCACCTCTTGACACCAAGACTCCTGCGGTACACATCTCAAATAGCGAAGTGGCTTCTTCGACTCATCATGAATATCTGCTGAGTACAGAGACACTGCCATAGTTCGCCCAAGAAGAAAAAACAATGAAAAGTAAAAGTACAATGCATGGGCAAAGGATGGCATTTTACTGAAAGTAAACCCAACATTGTAGGTCCGACACAAGAACAGTCAAAGCAACTCACTTCATACTCTTCAACAGTTGAATGCATATGAAGTACAGATTGTTCGAAAATGAAATCATCGTTATGAGAGATATGGCATTGTCAACCTTCTCGCAAAGCACACACAGGTTTCGATACTGAATCCGTCTTTCACTCCAGAAGGACTCCGGCATATGCTATGATGACATGTGTCAAGACAAAGCTTTTTGTTTCCTTATAACCGTTAAGCTACCTACCATTCCCTTGAACTTCATCAAATTTTCGTTGATCTGCTGGAACAGATTCGCCAAACCAATACTGATGATCATCACAAAGCAATCCATGTAGTTCCATGCAAACGTCGACATGATGTTTAATATCTTCCCCACCCAGGCCAAGACTATTGAGTACGGAAATATGTAAAATATATGCCTGTTTGTAGTTAAAAAGAAATTCTGAATCGGGTCATCGGTAAAGGGACAAAAGTTTGCATAGTGTATGACCGAAATGAGATTCAAAAAGTGTTCAACTGTCAAACGATACCAAATGTCAAAACGGTTGTCAGAAATATCGAAAAGTGTCTACTCACCCATTGAAAGCATCATCGCTACGAAGACGACCATTCGAATTTTCATAGCCATTCGACTCTTGTCCAATTGGGTTACATGTCCTGGGAGTTCTTGTTCAACTGCTCGCCATTTTTTCATCAAATCTGGCCAATACCTTGCCAAGTTCAAGAAACAGATGCACACAACTGCATTGGACACTCGGAAAATGAGGGGCTCTGGAAGAACTTAAATCATTATGGCATCCATAAACAATAGGCAACGCCTTACCAATGCTGTTGAATGAGATCGTTTGGTCCAAAACCATGTACACCGTAGCGGCGGTATCGCACAGAGTTAGCAAAATAAACAGCACACTGTAGAATGTTCGAATGCTGATCCATGAAAATGACATATCAGCAGGAGATTTGCCCTTCACACCCTTGACTGGCATCAGAGCAAAAAATTCCGCCATCAGCAGGACTAGAAGGACGAATTGAAAATGAAGGCCCAAATCATTGTTCACTGGATGACTAGTTACTTGGAAAGTAACCACTCTCAGGCTGTTTTTACTTGTATTACAAGGATTTCAAGACTCAACTTTAACGCCGACGAAGGGTTTTCATAACTCGACATAAAGGCATACACAGACACTTTAGCGGATTAGATCTATCCGACCATAAAGTAGAAGATGCCCTCATAACTCAGGTTGGAAACCACGCGATCAGCTCGAAATAGCTATTCAATTCCTCGGTCCAGCAATCTCAGACTGCTTAAAATGACGTATGTACATCCACTTACAGAACTGGGTGACTACCATGAAGGTAGTACATCCTTCTAGAGATGGCCCACAGGATGGGCTCCTGCCATCTCTACCTCCATTTAAAGGAAACTGCTGCTGGAGATCCTGGAGAAAATCCAACCTTTCAATAGAAAGTGATACAAGCCACGTAGCTGTTGCGAAAATGCCGCACTTGGATACTAAGATATCACCACTTCACGACTTTAGGTTCAATCTCCAAACAATGTTCGCCTCAAGGGAGGATTGGATTAACCAGGTGGAAAACCGACGTAGGAGTAGACTTTGATGTTTACTCTCTCTAAGACCTCCTAACTAAGGTAGTATGGTTTCCCAGAAGCGGCATGTGAACTGTCTACAAAATTGGACCCTAGGAAGATGACATAGTATGGTAAATCGACAGTCAACCCACCATGAAAACCATCTCATCCACAGTCGTAAAGGATGCCGTGAAGACCTCACAACACCTACCTATAGTGAATCACGACAGTGGCCTCCTTTAGGTTCCAGGACACACTAGGACCTGACAATGATCATCACCTCTGCACTTGTAAAATCTGTCTAAAAATCAGCCCTCGTGCGAATAACTATAGGAAGGACACACTTGTCATATCGTGTCTCTGGAATAAACTTTAACAAAACACGACGAAAACCAAGCGTTAAACTCTTGGCGGCCCATCGTAGAAACGTGGGACTAAACACAGACCACCACAGACGATACAGAGAGAACATCCGAGTCCGAGTCTGTCCAGATCTAGAAGAATGATCCTCGGCCATTGACCATCCCAAACCTTATAGTTATTTCCGGTTTTCTTTTGGAATTACTCCACGACAAGGGTTCACAATGGATCTGCTTATACAGTCGCTCCTTACAACAAAGTCCTGTTTAAACCACACTTAGACACCTTAACCAAAAAAGGTTCGCAATCCCGTCGCTAGCTTGATAATGCACCTCTAGTAAATCCTAGTTTACAGAGGTTCTAGAGTAAGTCGTTCTGGAAAAGTCAGAACAATTGATTGAGTCATGTCTCTGTGTGAAGTTTTCGGTACTAAGTCTACCTCCAAAGGACTTATTCTTCTTCTGCCGACACGAACATACATCTAGCTACTCTAGACTATTTTAAGTACATTTCTACCGAAAAAATAAGACCATTTTATGGAAGCAACAAGGGACATACTTCAAGGCACAGAAACCCAATATCTGACTTGACTCAAAGCCTATTCTTAAACCTTATTTTTCTAGCTCCTACCTATGTAGTTACAGCTGATAGGTTGAACACCTCTTGGACTTGTGTAATTCATATCTGATATAATTTTGTACCTATTCGATGCAACAAATGTCCTAGATCCCTTGACTACTCTATTAACTCATTTCTCAACTATGACATCATCAGTAACGTCAAAGCACACACACCCCAGACTCTGCATACACAATCCGATTCCCACGTTCTTCAGAATAATTCTCACATAATCGTTAGAATTCACAGTCCATCCTAGGTTCTAAAATCCTTTTTTGTCACTCAATTGTCAATGCAAGCTTCAGCAGACTGGAACACCCACCAGGGATTTAAAATCGTCTAAGAGAGGGGAAAAGTAACACCAAAGCTTCGGTGGAACAACTTCTTCCTTCCGACCTAGATCACCAGTCATTGACTGCCATGATAATAAAAAGAAAAAATAACATCTACATACTTTAGTCGTAAAATCACGACCCAAAAACATGTGCATACGTACACATGTATCCTACAAGGATGGGAGGACTAAAGAAAGTTACACTCCATCTGAATGGAATCGTAAAGTACCCTATGCCTTGGGTACAAAGAAAATAGACAGAGCCTGGCAATATAAGCACAAAAAAGATTATCCTGATCACCCACGCGGTTTAAGAATCCTGACAAGGACGTACACAAACGGATGCAAGATGAATGCAGGTAATCTTACGTTTTAGAATCATACTTCCTCTGTTTTGAAAAATACAATACAGGGACGAACATACCCTATCGATTGCAAAAAAAAGGTAAAAAATGTTATTTGAAGAAAATATTCACAAATGAGGACTTCGCACAGGGAACATCCTGCCACACACACACTCTTATGTCCCACAAAACCTAGGGAAATACATTTTGGTATTCAAAGACGCATACACTCGTGGTTACTCCGAGACGTGGAAGTACAGTGGGTGACAGAAAATAAGCCTATTGGCTCCAGATTTTCACACTCTTCAGGAGTGTTGCCGTAAAACAGCAGGAGATCCCTGTGCTCTATGAAAAATTATATGAGTTCTGGCCCAAGACATGGTATATGACAACAGATACATCCTTCATTTCCTTTCGCTGACTCTCCTTATCGGAGTGAACCATGGGCTTGATCAACAAGCTTCTTTAAACGGTACAGACCTTGGCTAACTGGTTCTAATTCCGTATGACATGATCTGAGGTTTAGAAGTGCTCTTTCCTTCGAATTGTATTGAAAGATGTTCAGAGCTTCTGATACATTCCACCGTTGATGTTATTGTACAAGGATTTCTACTAACTTGTATAAGATGGGCTCTAATGTCCTGGTCCGGAAATTTTCTAATATTTCCATGAAACAGACTTTTTCTTGAACCTCTAGGACAACAGACGTTTTCTGTGGTGTCTTTCCCACCATTACAGAGCAGTGGGCTCATACCGGTTCTAGTCTGCAAGTCTACCAAAACTAGACATTGTGCGCTAGCTCTGTCTCCAGGCGGTGGAAGGTATCGATTTGAAATTTTTATGTATTCCCAAGGATTTCTCAGTCCCAAAATCGAATATAATAATTTCCAATCTGTCAATCAACATATGATTTGAAACATTTCAGCACTACACTGAACAAGATCTTGTAAGGACGCAAGCAAATTACGCATCCTTGCACAGGAGATACATAGATTTCATGAGAACTAATTGCAATCATCAATGCCACATAGGATGGGTTTACATACTTTGATTTCATAAAAAGAAGGCTGTCTTAGGAATTCGAAGTTCAAACTGGGGTTCGTTAAGGCTTGGAATCGTTTCACCAACATTGTTATTGGTGATTAGCGATCTACTGAACGCTCCTTTACCAACGGTCAAGTGAAAAATTTGATGGATTCTAACATCCAAACTCAAACTCCTACTCTCTCAAGGATAATGGACGTCGTAGGATGCACAGAATCAGAATATTCGGTTTGGTCTGTGCCACGAGAGAGTAAATTCAGGATCTGCATATCTGGACCGGTGGCGGATACGTAACCCATTTTTTTTCACATTTTTGGGTTCAAAAATTCTCTTTTTCCATTTGCCTCGCGAGGCCTCAGTTAAGGTCGTATGTGCCCAGGATGCCCAGAATCAGAATATCAGGTTTGGTTTGTACCATGAGAGAGTAGATTCAGGATCTGCATATCTGGATCGGTGGCGGATACGTAACCAATTTTTTTTCACATTTTTGGGTTCAAAAATTCTCTTTTTCCATTTGCCTGGCGAGGACCCAGTTAACTGAGGGAATACTTATGGAAATGATCAAGCCGTTCAAGTAATCTGCCAAAACAAAACCCCATGGGATCTGAAATATTTACAATGAACAAGAAAAGCAACCAGAAGAACATTTGATCTGATAGTCTCTATCTGGAGAACAAACGATCTCTAGAACTACCAGACCGGATCAAAATTTAAGCGCTCATAGATATGCCAAGGTCGATAGTTCAAATGGCCTAGGTACTGAGTTGTTCAGGGCCGTAATCCACTGAGACTGATTCAGATCGGAACAGGTGAACAAGAAGATGAAAACGAAAGTTTACCAGGATCAAGGAAACCTTTTTCATTTCAAAATCATTCTCTTTTCGACTGAAAGCTGGACAGGATTCATTGTACTTTAATAGACAATTTCTGTTCAAGACTTCTCCTTTACTTTTTAAATTTACAAAACTATGCTTGGACATGTGTACAATTTTATTACCCTCACTGTATTCCCAGGACTCTCAATTAAGGATTAGCAAACGACACCACATATGTAGTACACATGTGCAGTACAGCGTGTATACTCAATTTTCACTTACCTGAACCAACTGCTTCATAGAAGCTGCCATCATACATAAATGTCTCTTTGGTGGCTTTCCTTAGGTATCCTGCAAGAGGACGAAACGAAGAAATAAAAAAAAATTGATAATTTTCACGTTTTCTTCTTCTTTTTTTTGTGCTTGGAAGCCACCATCACCAAGAATCCACACTGTCGTGTGCGGAATAAGCGTTAAAAAGGCACTTCACATGTTCCGCAACAGCTAGTGTGTATCCTGTGTTTCCTGACACAAAACTCCCCCAAACCCACTAACTATACTCACGTGGTGGTGAAATTTTATGGAAATTCTCTAAATCCTTGTAAGCAGCGACAGCTTTATCCTTAAAAATCGCATTCGTCGTTGACGTCTTCGCTGCTGTTGTGGTAAGCACATCTCCGACTCCTTCGGTGCCTATCCTGCCGAAGGAAACAAATTTATTAATATTTATATTATTATTTAGTATTAGTATGCGCGTTTGTAATAGCACGCAGTTTGGCTTCTAAGCATGTGCTGCTATATTTTTTTTTTTTCATGCTTAAGTGGCTTTACTTTGGGACTTTTTGCCGACGTATACGCAGACAGCTCTGGAACCTTGCTAAGGCATTTGGCTTACGATATTTGAAATCAACCTTTCTTACGAACTTCATCTTCGTCCTGCGAAAATCCAAACGACACAATTGGAAACAATGTTTATTCAGCAATAGCTTGGCTGGGGGAGGTCCTTTGGTTGGGTGGTGCTGGCTGTGATTCCAATCGGAAATATTCATTTGGCGTGACAACGTGAGATTTATGCGAGAAATTTAATTTTTAATGTTTTCCTTTGTATTGTCATGAGAGGATAAGACCACCGAGCTACAAATAGGCGTGAATGTGCCCGCCCTTATGCTTGGCTTGGCGCTGACTGTGCCTTTGTGTTAGTTGACGGCTAAAGGACATGCAATGTTGTTTTCGTATTACCAATGTGTACGAACGAATTAGTGACATATTGTTTGGAATCTGATTGTGAGTTGGAGGACGGGCGCACTAACAAAGGGTTATGGGTTTGTAAACCTTCATGGGCTTCATACCTTGAGTTTTATACGAAACTGTTTAATTGTAAAAGTGTGCTACGCTGGTTGGTCCTGGTATGTATGTGTGACATTAATTGACAAAGGCATCTACATAGTTTATCTTTTACTTTGACACCTTGTTTAAGGACATAGTTCAGGGACATAGCTTTTTACGGCAGTTAGGTACATACTTTTTAGACCATATTCACATATTTTCAAGGACATTCGCTGTCTGAAGACATGCCTAGGGAATGTAGAAAAGGGGTGCAACGAGGTAGCAGCTATGCCCGTTTGTGGCTAGGAATCACAGAATCAGGATATTTGACATGAATCAACTGTAATCCAGACTCAGAATATTAGTACCTGGTTCGGTGGCGTATACGTAACCATTTTTCAGAGATTTCTTGGTGCAAAAACGTTCTGTTTTCCCGAAGCACAACGATAAAATTCCTGAATATTTCCTCCTGAAAAGAGTTGCGCTGATTTTCGAGGATCATTAGTCGAACGATCACTCTATTTAGCAGTATAGAGCTGGTAATAGATTCGTACAGTCAGCATGTTATTAGAGGTTGCTCCTTCTTTTCGATTGCGTTCTAGTTTAGGGTTATTCAATAGGGACATAACAATTTTGAAATTTAAATCGAAACGCGTCCTTAAACTATTTTTGTAATCTATTAATATCAAGACATCAACTAAGGTTTGCGTTTTTATTTAAATTGAAGTTCATAAATGAGAAACGTTTCAAAACTCTTTAAAATTACAGTCAAACTTCTGAGTAGGTGGTTGCACCTTTAAGAGTTTTTAGTACAATTTTCGATCGTAATAATCGACCCACTAGACAGGCTGTGGGTGCTATAGTAAATAAATTCGAGTCAACATACTAACTCAAACTAACTCAAGATCATACACCAATAAGCATACACCACAGATGTTTCAAGACACTCCATTGGATTCAGAAAGGGTGGGTGGACTCCTTGACACCGGAGGAGTGATTGGAAGGTATTTTTTGCGTCGATGAACATGATGGCCATGTCATGGTCAATGGAGCTCGCTATTGTGCCATATTGGAAGACTATTTTTGGTCAAAATTATATTGACTTGACATCAGTGATATGTGGTTCCAACAAGATGGTGCCACATGCCATAAATGTGGTCGAACAATTGATCTATTGAAGGGGAAGTTCGATTATTGTGTAATCTTGAGAAATGGTTTGATCAAAGGTTTAAGGCCATTTGATTCATTTTTGTGGAAATAGGTCAAGTCTTTGGCTTATACAAACCAGCGAACAACGTAAGACAAGCACAGGAATAATATCGAACGCAATATTGGCAACATTCCGGTCGATATATATGGAAGAGTGGTCCACAATTAGCTCGATCGCTTCAAGCGTGCTCCCGCTTATTATATGAACGAATTGAATTTTTTTCTTAAACTTAACATATTTACTAAACCTGGAATGAATTTCAGACTCATATCGCAGTTATTCGGAATTTCATTTGAATACAAAATTGTTATGTCCTTATTGAGAAGTCCCCTATGTGATGAGATACAACTGATCTTGTCGCAGGCCTTCCCAGTGGCAGGTTAGATAGGTTAGTTTTGAATGACAAGGTGCCAAAAGTGGAGCCAGACTTAGGCCAGAATAGGCCCATTGTGATACCACAGGATCTTATGTCCTCAAACTATCCAATGAACCACCAAGAAGCTAAAATTTATGTTGGCGGGTTCGCCTGAAGTAGTCCAGGAAGTATTCTCCTAGATAGAGCTGCCTTCGAGTTGAGAGGCTTTTGGAGATACATACGAGGTACGAATAGTCCTCGCAATTTCTGCACAAATCGTTAAGTGGTAGACCAACTTTGAGGGATACCTCCCAGTGCCTCCGATGCTAATGAGTCTCATAAGACTATCAGTGCGTTTTAGATCCAGCGTGAGGCAGGTCTGTGTCGTTATAGAGGACATAATGCAGTTCAATCTATAGCGATTGGTAGCCTTCAATGCAGTTTACTCGATTAAAAGTTTACACGTAGCAAGTTGCATGGTAAGATTCTGCTTTTCCGCTAGAATTGACAAAGTTGTGCCATGCTTGGCAGGTTCGTCACTTCTGCAGTTCCCTAGAATGTCTCTATGGTATGTCACCCAAGTAAAGTGAAGTTTGAATTCATCGTTCACCTCATTTCATCAAGAGAGTGGCAGCATATAAGGACAGCTTTGAAATTGAAAGTGACAGAGTCCACTTTTTTTTGGAATTAAAAATGGGGATAACCCTAACCCTAACATCTACCAAAGGCTAGGAAACATGCTACAGTGATGAGGAAGGTGGATGGAAGTCCTTCAGCTAAGATCTTCGGAGAAAACATCTTCGCCCACTCTAGTTTCTGCTTTGAACTTGTTTGTATACCTAGAAGCAAGCAGACATACTGCGGGACTCTACGCCATCCTCCTAGATAGTCCTGGAGGGTAGATGCCTATAGAAATTTTCAAATACTTCTATTAAATTCCACAAACATTTTCAGTTCGGTCTCTAGGAGCTTGAGTGATCCAATGATGCAAGTTACTATAAAAATTGATCTTCCTACACCCAGAGGCAGATTTAATAAAAGGACGACGTTAATCGTTGCGGATTCTAGTCACCAATGCGCAGTGACTATTAGGGCTCTGAAATATGAGACAGAAACTGAATTTTGGATTCACTTTTAGTTTAAGGAGTGTTCATGGCCTGTTACCCAGAGTACAGCGCCAAAGTGTCTAAGGATATTAGTGCCGGTATTAAGCAATATACATTCCCTTACTTTATGGTGTCCCTTTGCGAATCGATTTCATGTACGTACACAGGATTGCATCTAACACATGCTAGTACTCGTACGTACATCATGCAATTATTTGCTAACTAAACAATTACAATAACTTACTACGTTAACCTTGATGCAAACCATTATTAAATACAATTATATCCTTTATTCCAGTATATCATGCGACCATAACCACTTGGGTCTACTTAATTGAAACAGCACATTTATAATGGAGTCCCCAAGTGGGCCTTAATATTCGCCATTACTTTTGACAGCTTTTTAAACTATGATCCCACCAAGACATGACATGACTAAGAGTTTTCCAAACACATTCCACATTTAGTTGTTGGAAACATTTTAATTGAAACGGTTGTGGTGATTTAATAACACTTTACACTCGCAAGGATATGGTATCCTTAAATACTCCTTCTGTCAAATGTCATTCATTGTGAGAATTCCCAGAACTTCCCAGTGACATTTTACGGTATAAGTACGATTGTGTGTGAAAAGCTCGCAAGGTAATACCCCCTACACCTTCCTGCAATCCAAACTTTTAATTGAAAAGTTAATTTTTATTACAATTCAAGGTACACACGTACTTTGCTTTAATTTTTAAATTAACTCATCGAATGTGAGCGAAAGAAACTTTTTCAAACACACAAAAACCTTAAGCTATCCTAAGTACCCTGCACGTGTTCAACTCTTCCTTAAACAGACTCTATCCTTGAACGGTTGAGTGTTGTCATTCTCCTTGAACGTTGATAATACTTTTTGCAAATATTTATCTTCAATCTTAACAATTTTTTAAATCACAAACAAAAATGGAAACAGATTGGTGTCTGTATGTGAGATTATATACAATCGCCGATTTTGTCCTCCTTGTTGAACTGCAATAGAACCAATTCATATGTAACAATTGTCCCGGCAACCTGAAGGACATAATAACAAATTAAATAGCATAGATGAGGTTATCCGCGAAATACTCACCGACAGGACCAGGCCACGAGTTAGATGGAAAAATTTCATTCCCGACAATGCCACAACATCTGTAGATACCTCTTGAGAGAATCTTTTAATCTGAAAAGTATACAACAAAGTATGTGGGTAGGATTTGTAGAGCAGTCAGGATGGTAACCAACCTCGTTGCACCAACATTCACGTGGTACAGCACGAAAGACTTGCATTGGGCGGCGTGATTCATCGTGTATGTCGGCTGAGTAGAGGGATAAGGCTAGGGTCCTTCCCAGCAAATAGACCAAGGAGAACCAGAAGTACAGTGTATGGGTGAAGGATGGCTTTATTCTGAAATTTAACAAAATGGTTGTTTGTACTATTTTTTGTTGTTTTTTCTTGCTTTACTTACTGGATGCTCTTCATAATTTTTCCACAAATAAAGTACAAGTTATTGGAGAAGCCAAGAAGTGTTATGGAGGATACGGCATCGTCAACTTTGTCACAGAGCTTACAGAGATTTCTGTAGTTCATGCGACTGTTGATCCAGAAGGACTCTGTTGTTGGCTTAAGGAAAATTTATGATGAACATTGAGAAAATCAGAAATATTTCTTATTTTATTTCTAAATAAAAATATTTGACTGCATTCATAGTCAAGGTAGGCTAGGTATCCTGGCACTTGGATAGCCGATGTATCCACTGTGAGTCCCTGTCGTTCATGTCGAAGAAGGACTTAAATAAATGATGAATGACAGTCATCGTTTGAACTCCAAAATCTATTCACTGCACATTGACACTGCATTTGCACACAGGCAGCTGTTAAGATGCAAGCCTACTCAGTTAACACATCAAAATCTGGAAAACCTATCTACCTAGGAGATCAAAAGCCAATTCACTGACCAATTGTTGAGAGTATGTCTAATAACAACGATTTTTCCGGAAGCCATATGCAAAATAATAATAATGCCGCTTCCGAAGTCCAATTTTCATTGGAGAACCCTTTTTTTAAACAAATATACTCTCAGATGTTTGTCAGATGGTCGCGAAAGGTGGAACTGTAAAGAAAACTTTGTTTTTTTCTGAGAATCGAGCTTCGAATCTTCCACTCAGTGGTCCAAAGGACTAACCACTGAGCTATGAGACCCAAAGCGGCTCATACTCAAGTATTTCACATCCTGTAAGTGTCAGAAGTTTGAGGATTCAAGGCTTGGGATATGCACCAACGATATGTATACTTTTGAAGATCTTACGAATAAAAATTCAAAGTTTTCATAAGATCGTATGTCATAGTGAAGAATTTGAGTGAGTTCCTTATCCCCTTCTTAATGTTCATATCTTTGGCAAGTTGAATAGATCTGCCTAAATCAAGCAAGGGATTGGTGCTGTAGCCACCATGTGTATCTTTCCATGTTTTTATGTGCATCTTTCCATTTTGATTAATGAAACTCGAATAATCTGTACGTCTCTGGACCAAATCAAACATCCAAATATTGTCCTTATTTTGGGAAGCAGATTAGGTCGGCTTATTCGGATTGATTCTCATCCATGTGAAGCATAGGCCTGTTGTTAGGACATGATCCTGCGTATTCTACTACCCTTTCATATGGCACGACCTTTCCTTTGAACTCTTTCTAAGCTCTTTTTTGCATATTTGTTTTGTTCCCTGAAAGTTAAAGATTGCAACAACAAAAAAGCTCATGGACATCATTTACAGATACGAAAATTAAAAGTGGCCCTAGTCGGCTACCTTGAGGGACACCAGATGTCTCTCCACCATTTCGATGAATTAACTGCTCTTAAAGTATTAGTCTTACTGAAATGCATACCGAGTGCTCTTGGATACTCACTTTTCTTGCCATTTCGAATAGGTGTGCATTCAATTGTCGAAATCTAGATGAAAGGCCCACACTAATCGTCATAACGAATATATCCGTAAAATTCCACGCAAATGTCGACAGAACATTCAAGTACTTCCCAAAAATTGCCAGATAGTTGTTGTACTCAACAAATGTAAATACTTGTGCGAAATTCGAAAACAAATAGCTTTCGATTGGATCCGGACGAGCAGGACATGCATTCGCATAGTACAGCACTGACAGCATGCTGAGTAAATGTTCCACTGCAACAAACAAATTATTTATTAAATTCTAAATACAGAAAGTAAATTTATAAATATTTACTTAGTGAAAGAATACATGTAACGAATGTAATCATTTTGATCTGATGGGCTAGAGATCGCTTTTGCAGTTGGCTTCGCATACGCGGGAGTTTGCGTTCAACTAACTCCCATTCCACCATTAACTTTGGCCACTTCCGGGCCAAGTTAAAAAATGAAATTTCAATAAAAAATATCCACGAATAGAAGATAATTGTTTCTGAAATAAAATGAATTTATCGAAAAACTATTCTCGAGCTACGCAATATTTCTTACCGACAGAATCAAAGTTGAAGTTCTGGTGCAGAGCGTAGTAGATTGTGAATCCTGTGCATATTCCAAAGCAAATTGTGACAAGAAAGGAGTAGATGGTCCGATAGTGTTTGATCGAGAACGAAAGTTTATGGGCCGACTTTAGGGTTATGCCACTGATTGGCATCAAGGCAAACACTTGAGCCAGGAATAGAACTATAAAGAATTGAAAAGAATATACATACAGACACGAAAGGGTCTAAATTAATCCTTAGAAAAAGATTCAGCTAATATCTAATAATTAAGTACCATAAAAGTTTATACAGAATGATTGGCAGCCGTTAAAAAGTATGGATCAGGAGTATACAGTCAGAAAATTCACATTTCATTTCTGACTTAATGTAATTAAGGTGCATGTGGAATAAAGTGGGTTATTCTTACTTTAAACAAAATTAGTCATTGAATACTGACAGCTTTTCCTCAATTATGTAGGATCATTCAATAAGAGCTTGAAAAGCAAATCACATTTCAATCTGTAAAACGTTTCGTTAGTCATAAATGGCAGCTGTCATATGGAAACATAACATAAGCTATGTTCAGGTGATTTTCTGATCTACAAGATGGCGCAAGGGTCATCAGCATATCGGTAGATGCTATAATCTTTGCAAATGGCTGCAAATGTCATTCTGACTTACATTCTGACTTATATTTTGTATCTGCTTACTTCACTAATGTCAAAGTAGAATTGACATTTGCCACCATTTTCACTTTTGCGCCATTTGTAGATTGTTTGATTGATTTTCGTTTTAAGTTTGATTTTGTGCTGCAAAAATTAACAATTATTGAAGAGTGACGCAGGGTACTCAGCCCTTAAACAGACATAGTAAGACATTTCCTGTTTTCCAATACGTATGCGGCTATGATCGTCACAAGTATGTAACAACCCAAACTTTTTATTTCAATATGACACGAGTGAAAAAATGTATGCGAAATGCTATAAGTCTGACAACTATTAACCAGAGATTTGCAATTTTTTTCTTTATATCTACCAAACGTGTGAACTGACAGTAAATGTTGTAAGAAATTGTATTGTCAAATTGACAGACCAGTCATTTGTCAATAGACTATCAGGAATTGGGACTACAAATTTGACGTTGCAAAATATTTTGTTATTCTCAGCTCATTTGCAACATTTGCCAGCAGATTTGCAGCTCTGACAATATTTGTAGATCTGACAATGATCCCAATATAGCAAGAAATACTTCGGAAGGACGTTTATTGATTAGAAAGAAACGTAGAAAGACTATTTCTGCGAATTGTCAAACGGTGTCAAAAGAAATGACTCGACCCCAAGCCACTGACATTCAAAATTCGATCGACTGGAAAGTAACCAGTTTGGTTTCGAGCCTTACAAACAGACGATCGAGTAAGTCGTTACTTGAAACCAGATCCTTGAGAAGGCTCGAAAGTTTGTATCGATTTAAAAACACCATGTGGTACGAGTAGTCTTAGTAGAGGTGTACTATCTTACGTCAGGTTTGAACAAAATGCACCCATTTATGTATCATAGATCAGAAAATACGACATTGAGATTTCAGACAAATTGCCTCTGCTTCTTTAACCTGATAATAGAGACAGTAGCACGTTAATCATTCCATTCGCCTTACAGTTTCACTTTGTTCCCTCATTTTGCCAACTTTTGATAACTACCACCCGTCTTTTCCTCTCTCTTTTGTCCACAATCCTCCCGAATAGTGCTCTCCCTCAACTCCTGTATATTCGCATGACTTTTGAAAAACGGAACGAATTTCAACTGTCTCTGCTTTGATAAACAGCTTTTATAACGCCCACTTCAGGACCCCCCTCTCAACTTCTTAATAAGCCACTACAGTGTCTTCTAAGTTCCCTTCTTTTCAATCCAGCTATAAACGATCTTGAGAAAGCCCTCAAACTCTTCAGTGTCTTCTTCTATGCTGATTACACCACATTTTTTCAAATCCATTTCTTCATCCCAAAACTCTAGGCTTCTTCAACAAAACCTCGATAGTTTTGCAATCTACGAGGTGCCTTCAAAAATTTCTCAGACTTCAACATCGCAATATTTACGCGTCCCTTTACAACTCTATTTCAATACACACTAACCCTCGTGTTTAGGCCTTCGTCCTTCCAGCTACGCACATCTCGAAAATATCTTTTCTGAGCCCAATTCTAGCACAAACGAGCTGAAGTATCTCCTCCGTATGAGTATTGGAAGCAGAAAATTTTGCAGTCCAAAGACTAAGCTGCCAACCCAGCTTAACAATACTTATTACTCAAACTTAAAGATTTCCGTTTCTGACTTTAATTTCAGAACTTCCCGACTTAAACTCAATGGTATCATAGTTCTCCTAATCCTGGTTAAGTTCCATCTCCGAGCGTGTAGTATCTTGTACTAAACCAAAATAACTGAGGGTCTTGGCATTGGCACCACCGATATAATCAAGCGAGTCACTGACGCCCTTAAGAACATCGAATCAAAACCTTCTGAAGTCTTGTAGGCCGTTCAAGTCATCCTTCTTGAGACAACCTTTGCAACCGTATACTCGTAATATGATAACAAATGACTCACCTGGAGCTATGGCCTCTTGAAAACTACCATCGAACATGAAATCGTTTTTCACTCCTCTGCGAAATAATCGAGCCTTCACTGCAACGACAAAAGATGACAAAGGCCACCACTCCAGGATTATTACGCGCAATTAACCACCAAATTATCCATAACAGACCTTGAATCGATTTAAATTTCTTCCCACTTACATCCCCCAAGCTGTATGCCTTTCTCACAACAAATCCTGTCCTTCAAATCCAGCCAAAAGGGACACAAACCGCAACCATTAAAGCACATCGATAAAGTTGATACCGAGAAGAAGAAAAAACCATCACTGGGTAAATAAATCGAAATCTCATGGTGTATCCTTACTCGTTGGAGATCCTCTGCCGTTGGACTTTTTTGATCTTTGAGAACGTTCGCTCGTGTCGAGATATCCAATCGATATTTTTTGCAAATTTCATTTCGCCCTTTTTTTGCACAGCCCAGCTATCTGCGTGTATATCCTGGTGGCTTCCGGGTAAAACGATTCAAATCACTATACAAACGATACACCACCACGTCGTGCAAATGGTCGGAAGGAATGAAGGTAGGCCAACGCGGAACTACTACGGAACTGGCTAAATGTACACACACCACCGAATCCACAATAGCGCATTGTTATTTGTGCAAATATCATGATAAGGCAAAGCCCCCCCACCCCCCCTGGCTTAACACATTTTGACAGGCATGCAGATATGTATGTGTTGTTCTCGAGTCCTTATTTATATTTTCCATTTCCACAGGACTTTTTTTTTTCTATTAAATCACGCTATTGAGTTGGGGGGCTTTTTTTTGTGCTAAATTTGAAAATGACTGCGGAAGGAGTGGGTGTGGATGGGTAGGTCATTCGAATAATTTATCAAGAAGGACGATGAGATAAAAAAAAAAAAGAAAAAGGAAACGTTTAAGTGAGGGAATGAACAAAATGACACTTATTTTGCAGCTTGTGTCCGGAAAAAGTTTCCAGTTTACAACCGTAATTACAAGAAAAATGCGCAAGGCGTCAAGTATTCCTTCGCGTATTTGTCCTGCGGGGAATCCTTGGGTCATGATGTCTGTAAAGAGTCGTCGTATATAGTAGCCAGGACTGTTTTGTTTTTTGTTGTTTATTTCTCTTGAAAGATGGAAGCAAATTTGAGTGTTTGTATAATCTGTTCGGGTTTGACGACAGGATTTCATCATAAAGGGATTGCAGGAGTTTATAACTAATTAGGCACTGAGAGGAGGACACTTTTAATGCCTGCCCTTGGGTCGTTTTTTACATCGAAAGCACTCAAGGACATTGCGAGATACTTGCTTGTTGCATCCGATTTACAGGCAAATCCATATCCATAGACGACGACTGACTCCTTAGCAACGATCTGTTGAGTCGTTCAGAGCCATATACTCATGAAGGACCAGAAAAAGTTCGACGTACGAAAGCCCGGCAAAATCATCGGGAACATATCACTGGTTTATCCATGTAAGTTAAGCCAACTCCTTCGCTAAACACTAATGTCTGTTACCACACATTTCAGATGATACCAACTTAAAGATTTTTCCTAACCACACCATATCCTATCAATACTATGAGGAGACATTCCACAGAAGTGTCAAACTTTGTAAGTCAAGTCCCTTATCAGCCAAGTGCCTTAATTAAGTTTCGATTAGTCCTCACAATAGCCCAGGTGTTCGGTTTGATGCCAATTTACGGAATCAGTGGGCCAACTGCAGCATCACTACGCTACTCCTTCTGCAGCTTACGCAATTTCTACGCCTTGGCCATTATGATCGCTGAACTAGCCCATGCGGCTATCATCTGTTACTGGAATTTCAAGACCGGCTGCAATTTCGACAAAATGTGTAAGTAAAGCTGACACCAGGATGTAAGAAATGTAGAAAACATTCGTGTATTTAAGTCCCCGTAGTATGGTTCACTGTCAATCCATTCATCATGTGCCAATTCGTGAGATTGGCCCGTAAGTGGTCTGGTCTAATGCAGCACTGGCAGCATTTTGAAATGACAATCGCCCATCAGGACGTCCGCACTCACAATCGGATGCGAAGGATCATCCTAGCAACGAGTGTGGCCGTTCCAGTCCTGGCTTGCATAGAGCATCTGCTTTCGTTGGGTAACAACTTGAATACGGCGACCCATTGTAACAACGAGACGGATTTGAAGACCGCATACTTTACTGGAGCCTTCCCGGCATACTTTTACTTTTTCGAGGTAAACTACGTCAATGGGATCAGTATGCAGGTGCTGAACATGTATGCAACGTTCTCCTGGTCGATGACAGATGCATTAATTCTGCTGGTGACACTGGGGCTTATAACACAGTTCCGCCACTTTAACAAGAACTTCGAACGGCTAAAAGGATTGGTAAGGTTTTGCATACAGGATATGGTTAACTAGCTCTACCTTTGTGAATATAGCACCTACCATCGGAGTGCATGGGTAAACAGAGGGTATACTTCACCAAACTAACCGAGTTGCTGGACCTTGTGAACAGGGATTTGGCTACATTAATTCTTACATCATTCATGGTCAACACGTTCTACATATGCGTGCAGCTATTTGGAAGCATATCGTGAGTATGTTGAAATAAAGGAAGAACTGGGTGTTCCACTGCTTGGTTTGCAGACCTACCGATTCAACTATTCGTGCTACCTACTTTTGGTATTCGCTGATTTACCTGATTGGCAAGACATTTGCAGTCACAATGACAGCGACCTTGATCAACGACGAGTCGAAGAAGCCAATCAAAATATTAGAGTCCTTACCATCGGCTGCGTTTGGATCTGAGGTAATTGTACAGATGTCCTGAGCCGATTTCATAAAATTCATTTATTTCAGGCATCGAGGTTTATGCAACAATTGACGACTGGAACGATCGCCTTAGGTGGAATGAAATTCTTTTACATAACAAGGACATTCCTAGTCAGTGTAAGTATTGACCTGACTATTTTCCAGAGATGTGCGTACTTGTAGATCCAACTTATTGCCGATAAGCTCCTTTGGAAGAATATTGTGAGAGGATAGCTCCTGACTTTCCTCGTGAGTTACTTCGAACTCAGTGGGATCGTTTATAGTATAGGGGATACCAAGAGGATGTAAACCAAAAAAAGTTGGATACTAGATTCTAACTAGCTTTGACTCAAAAAGGACTTGAGAACTTTTAGGTTTGCTTGACTTCGGTGCGTTTTCCGGCACAGTACGTGATATCATAAATCTGTGCTTGGAAGGTAGTAGTAGATTATGCAAAACTAGTATGTATCAGTTAGAGATTTAAGGATTAGCCCAACTGCATGTGCCTCGGGATAGCAACTTTAAAAGGACGATTCCAACTGACTTTTTCCTCCGTAAAGCCCTAGGTGTATAGTCCCGAAAAAGTAAGTTGACAGATTTTTTCGAGGATCCTTCAAAGATTCAGTTGAAGAAAGTTTGCAGTCAGCTTAGTCATTAAGTTGCGTTTTTTTCAAAGCTAGGCACCAACATGTCTAGGCCCTGAGGCTCAAACGAAGTAAGGGTTTCCAGGTAAAAACCTAAATAATTTTTTCGTCAACACAACGAGGCAGCGGCTACGCTCGCATGTGCCTAGGACTCTGAGATTCAGATTCAGGATATCAGTATCTGGTTCGGGGGCGTATGCGTGACCAATTTGAGGGAAATCCGATCTTTGGCTGAGGCTGCGTTGAACACACATCGGTTTATGATTCTGTTTTCTGACATCATCTTGAAAAGTAATGGAATAGGGTTCAGCAAGTGCTCCAGTAGTCCACCAATAAAAATGCTTCAATGATTGGACATTTTTCAATCATTAGTGTACAGGTCATCAATTTGAGGTATCATTTGAGGGAGTTAAAGAATGACGACCAAAGAGATGGATCGACGTTCAAGATGGATCTTTCCAGCGAAGATGGTAAGGGATTTTTTTTAAGGATCTTCATATACCCAATCATATGTACCCAACTTCTCTTGATAGTAGTTTTCATACAAAGCTTTAGCATCGATTAGAAGGTAGGACGAGTTGATCAGAAAATTCTGTTTAAAGATTTTGGCTTCTAAGGATATGTGTACAACACCTAACAGTCTGCCACCGCTGGACATTTTCGTTCAAACCTCGGCAGCAATGAGTGCCCTAAGAATAAGTAAGTCAGATAGTTGGAGACATAATGTAACAGGTCATTCCATGATCCTGGAGAAAGGTTTATACTACGGACTACCTTACTCCGTACCTAGGTTTCTATAGACTAGACTAGGTTTCCCATGCAGGGAAGGATGGAAGGATGTCATCCCTATCTTCACAGATGGTCTGGCATTTTTTCTGAACCGCTGAACATACCTAGATTAGTCCGCCTTCCGAACCATAGCAGTGATTTTCAAGCGAAGGTGTTAGCCAATACCACCGGAAGGCTGCAATAAAAGCGATTAATGCTATTGAAGTAAAATCCAAGCTTGTGAAGTGCTGTCGGAACACAGTCGGTTGTTGAAACACAGCACGAAGTTGCCCTCTGCTGGATCACTGGACACGAAGATATACCAGGAAATGAGAAAGCAGACGGCAGAGACCTCGGTGTTCATCCAGCCTTGCACACTGAAGCAAGAGGCATGGATTAGGGCCTGTAGAGAGGCCAATAGTAGATGGTCCTCTCTGGACACCTGTGTGATTACTAGAAGCCTATGGCTTTGCTTTGACAAGTATAGGACCAACCGAATTATGCAAAGGGACAGGAAATCCCTTTCTGTCCTGATAGGAATTATCAAGAGAAAGCACAGACTCACGGACTAAGATTTATGTCGGGGATTTGCAGACGAGGAAGCCAAGGAGGATACAACACTTTCTCGGTCACTGCCCTGGGATTATCCATCTTGGATTAAAATTTCGAGTTCAACACTTTTTCTGTGATCTTGAAGAATCCATCAAATCCACAGGATGGTTTGGTGATCCACAAGATCACAATGGGTCTGTACTGACCTGAGTGTGGCGATGTGATAATTTATTCTAGTCCCCTACCCACGTACCTTACCTAACCTAAGGATATATGTTTAAATATTCTTTTCTCAATTTTTCTGATTTCATATTTCCAGATGGCAGGAACCATTGTCACCTATGAGATCGTATTAATGCAGTTTAAGAAACCCCCACCAACAGACTACGATCCTTGCAGTGGATAACTTAACTTTTTCAAAGGCAAACCCAACACATATTCACATTTAATTGTAAACAAATGAAATATTTAGCAAACCTGTTCAAAAATGCAAACTTGTAATAAATATGGAAACGTGCACTTGAACCTCCATTCCGTTCTGTATCCTCGAAAGGCAACTACAAGGAATCCTTTCATATTCCACTGAACACCCATAAATACCTATAGAAATTTCCACCAATGAAAGTATTAATTAATTTTCTCTCAGAATTTTCTCCAAATTCTATGAACCGAAACACGAGAAGGTACCTAAGACTGGAAAAGCTTAAGCATTTACGAAACTAACCTCGTTACATGCTTTTATATTCCAAAAACATTTCAACTCATACAATGAACGACCCTTTTTTTGAAAAGACCAATGTATAGGTACATACATCCTTCGATAGGAACAAGAAGGAGGAGTTGATTCCGTCTGGCATTCGTACAAAGGAATGAAATTTTGTTGCACAGTGTTGAACACTTTTTTGGGGGAAAATGCCGAGATTGATTATTGATAGAGTTATTCAGGATATTCGGACAATGCGTGATAATTAAATGATTCTTGGTTATGCACGCAAATGATAGTAATCAACGCACCGCATGTCCTTGAACTAAATGATGTGGCATTTCATTCGAGGGCCTCAAAGCGATTCATTTGGTTAAGGTGAACGGTTGACATAGAACTACCAGACATCGGGTGGAAGTTAAGTTGACCAACATTTCTTTTAAAAAAGTTAAAGCAATTGAGTTTGGAATTACGTAATAAAAATGAGTGATGAGAAAATTTTTCAATCGAAGAAAAAGAATGGTAACGTTTGGTTGGTGTACCCACGTAAGTATTTTTAAGGATTGAACTCTATCGTGAGACTGAATAAGTGTGGAGCCGTACCAAAATTCCTTGATACCTTGTTCACAATTAAAGACCAGTATCCTCCTCGGTGGAAATTCTAGCTCCTATACAAAAATTTAAATTTTTTGTGGCAAAACAATGTAGCAGCTATGCTTGTTTGTGACCAGGATTCACAAAAATAGAGTACCTGACATCATTTCTGCCACCAGAAGACAGATCCAGAATCTCAGTATTTGACTCGGTGGCGTATACGTAACTTATTTTTCTGACATTTTTCGCTTTAAAATTTTCTATTTTTCGTGATCACAACGAGATGGGAGTAACGCCATTTTTGTGCCCTGGATTCGCGGATACAGTATACCTGACTCGAATGCCGCGCTCAGAAGCGAGATTCAGGATATTAATATCTGGTTCGGTGGCGTTTGTGTGACCCATTTATTCATACTTTTTGTGAAGCAAAAATTTCCTATTTTCTTTTACCACAACGAGGTAGCAGCTACGCTCGTTTGTACCCAGGATTAGCTGAAACAGAATATTTGACTTGATTTCTGCCACCAGAAGCTAGATCGGGATATCAGTGTCTGGTTCGGTGGCGTATATGTACGTAACCTATATTTTTGCAATTTTCGGTTCACCGTTTTTCTATTTTTGGTGATCACAACGAGGTAGCAGCTATGCTCGTTTGTGACTAGGATTCACGGAAACAGAATAATTAAGAGAATTCTACAACCAGAACCCAGATTCAGGTTACCAGTATCTGGTTGAGTGGCGTATACGTAACCAATTTTTCAGACATTTTTTGGTTCAAATTTTTAAATTTTTTGTGGCAAAACAAGGTGGCAGATGTCAAATTTCAGATATCATCATCTGGCTCGCTGGCGTATGCGTAACTTATTTTTTTTTTTAAATTTTGAACTTTTCTTGATTAAATCGAGGTAGTAACCTGATGGATATGGTTGACGGTTGAGGGATTAGCTTAAATGCCTTCTAGTGGGTTGTGTCTTGAAAACTGTAGTCTTCGACAATAACTTGTAACTTAACTTAATCTCATCAATTATTAGCAAAGTCTTGGCCTTGAGCATTATAAATTATTTCTGCTAAAGCCTCAGAGATAAATGAAAGTAAAAGCCTTCTGTCAATAGTCGCTACAATAGTTTTGCTATTCCTGAGCTTGATGGCACCAACTTTCTAGGATGTTCAACCTCAACAAACAAATTTGGGGCACCCATTTCCCAATAAATCAAGTAACCATACTTATGTCTGTAGGTTCTCGTTTAATGACGACTCCACTTAATTTTATTCCCCTTCGTTAGCCCCAAAGCACCTAACCAACACCTCATTTTAGCCTCAATATTCACACTGTATCCCTGGCACGTACTTATTCGATTCCCATTTTGTTTGCGCTCCCACAGATGAATTCAAATCGAAAGTCTCACCGCAACTAGATGGCCCAACGCACAGCTACGATGGCACCTTTCACCGAAACATCAAAGTTTGTAAGTCGTTCTCTTCCTTGCCGCTACCACCGCCAAAGGGCCGAATTAAAAGCCAAAATAAACACAAAACACTTTTATATTCACCAACAGTCCTCACAATAGGCCAAGTATTTGCCTTAATGCCAATTAATGGCATTAGCGGCACCACATCGACATCATTGAATTTCTCTTTCTTCACACTCCGGATGCTGTACACCCTCCTGATAATGGCCGCCTCGTGTACAATGGCCGTAATCACATTCTATTGGAATACTTTGCGTGATTTGAAATTCGATAACATTGGTAAGTGGAGTGGGCTGGGTACCTTGTAATCGACCAAACCTTACAAACATTTGTGCCCACCACTGACAGTTCCGCTGATTTGGTTCACCGTCAACACCTTTGTAATGGCCCAGTACATTCGCGTTGGCCGCAAATGGCCCACACTGATGAAACACTGGGAGGCAGTTGAACTCAGCGCTACCATCCGAGACAGCAACACCCACGTACTGTTTCGCAAGCTTATCCTTCTGTCAAGCATCGGCATTCCCACCTTGGCTGGCATCGAACACCTCCTGTCGCTGGCGAACAATGTTAACACAGCACGTTCCTGCAAGTACACCAAGGATCAGATGAATGCGTACTTCAAACAGGCATTCCCCGCCTACTATGCCTTTTTTAGAGTCAATTACGCAAACGGCATCGGTTTGCAGCTGCTCAACTTGTTCTGCACGTTCACCTGGAATTTCACCGATAATTTCATCATAATTGTGAGCCTGGGTTTGATAGCGCAATTTCGTCACTTCAACGTCCAGTTCGAGCGGTACAAGGGAATGGTAAGTGTGGGTCGGGCACTAGTGGCAGAAGTAATGCAGTTCCGTTCGGTGTTTATAGTGTCTAGCGGAAGATTTCTGGGGCAAGCAGCGGAGCTACTACAACAAACTGATGAGCCTGATTGGTCATGTGAACAGGGATCTGGCAGCGATAATCCTGATATCGTATTCGAACAATCTGTTCTATATCTGTCTGCAGTTGTTCCATAGTGTGACGTGAGTATGGATTCTGGGAATCGACACATCCATTAGCTAGTTTTGGTTTTGTTTGTGTTTCTCTGTTCCAGGCCAAGTAATTCCATTATACGCAGCATTTACTTCTGGTATTCGCTGATTTATTTGATTGGCCGGACCATAGTTGTATCCATGACAGCCGCGTTAATTAATGATGAGGCCAAGAAACCAATTAAAGTTTTGCAATTGGTTCCATCAACTGTATATCGATCGGAGGTGGGTATAAATTGATTTATGGTTTCGGGGTAAGTGGTTATGGCGTGGATTTCTCGGAACATGGTAATGATTGTTGATTTTTTGAACCTACTTGTAACAGATGTGCATGCGTTCTTATTGATATTGATTGACGTAGCAGAATAGTTCCATTGTTAGCTTGACTCTCAGTAAACATGACCTTTTGACTTTCGGCTTTACTTTAGCCGACCTCCCATACATCCTTGTCGGTTTTAGGCACTTTCTTCTACCTAGTTACCAGGATTTCTTATAAAACAGCAGGAAATCGTTCGATTTATTTGAGTTGGAAACTTCGTATTCTCCCTTCTTTCTTTGCAGGATTTCCTATCTTTTCCTAGCTCGGTACTCCAGGTTAATCCAGACAACCCTGGTAAAATCAGGACGTTACAGTCCTTCGGAGTGTCAAACTGTCTGGTAACTCTTCATGGAGGAACCTAGATAAGAAGTTCCACAAAGTTTACAAAGCCCAACGTATATCTAGCGAACACTTTTGTTCAATTGATTTCTGAAGCAGCAAGCCTCAGAAAGGGTCTTAATTTCCTTCCCCAAGTCACATAATCATCTCAGAAGACCGGACGGATTCTGGATCACTTCTTGTAGGTAAACTGCTCCTTAAGCTCTTAAAATATTTTCACATCCCTAGATTCTGCGATGGCATGATGTATCCTTTTGAAAATCTGTTGTATCTATGCCATGCAGCTCACCTTCAAGTCGTTTTAAGAAAGAATGACTAGATTGTATAATCCTCACTGAAATCCAACGCATATGACAATCCCGAAGGTCTCAGATGCATAAGTCTATCAACATTTCTTCCGAAAACTTTGAAGTAACTGATAGATGGACAGATTCTTTGCAGGATTGGACCAAATCAGCTGTCACTCTTCCAGCAACCTTATAGCAAAAGAAAATCAGTAGGAGCGACCCTAGTTTCGTTGGTCTGCATCATTGCAAAATCTCTAGATTATGAAAAATGTATCCTGGCAGCAGTTCTCGACATCGAAGGACCCTTATCGTTGAATGAAGGCATATTAGGTGGACACTTCGGAAGCATCATCTAGGCTCACAAAACCAAACTTGTCCTCTTCATTAGAAAATACAAAATTCGGAAGCTTGATCCTTCAAAGCTATGTGGCCTTATTCTTGCCGAGAAAGATAAATATTTGGGTGTCATAGCCTGCTACTTATCCATCTTAGTCAGGTACAAAAGTTGGTTTTTCTATGCATTATGAACAGTAGGAGGTGTATTCTCCAACAATCCAAGATCATGGCGATTAAGGAAGCCTTATTGTGTCTGAAGTAGAATGTGATATCTAATCGGGATATCAACATTTCTACGGATAGTCAAGCCAAATCTAGGGAATCTTTCACGTTTCACTCAGGATATTAGTAACTAATTCGGTGGCGTATACGTAACACATTTTTCACACATTTCTTGGTGAAAACAGTTCCTATTTTTCATGACCACAGCGAGGGAGCAGCTACGCTCGTTTGTACCTAGGATTCATGGAAACAGAATGTCTGACTTGAAGTCTGCCACAAGAAGGCAGGTTTAGGTAATCAGCATCTAGTTCGATGGCGTATACGTAATTTATTTTTTCATAGTTTTGAATTTTATGATCGATTTTGTTGACGAATTAGCCTGAATGCCTTCTTGTGAGTATTGTCTTGGAAGCTACATATATTCTCCGACAAAGCTGTTGAAATTCCCTTCCTTTTCTTTAAGGGCAATCCTGTTTCCACAACTAGGGCAGTTTTCGTATGTCTTATTTGGTTCTGTAGTTTTTCTCCTCCGCAAGGATCCAATTTCATTCTTAACTCGAAAGTATGTCTGAAACTAAAGACTTCTTCCTTAAGTGTGTCCCCAGTACCTTATTCGCATCCAAATAAACGCTACAATATTTTATTTTTTTTTTTTTTATAGGTCTTCTCACTACACTCCTTCAGATCCTCTCTCCTAATGAGATGGTTGAACAATTCAATATTCACTTTATTTGGATTCCGGGACACTTCAGGGAATGTGGCCGAAGAGCTCACTATAGACAGGATGCAGCTCTCACTACCGCTACTAGTGTTCAATGCTGTGGTACGCAGATGACACTACGTATCTGATATCCAGTCTGATCTGGCCCAAGCTGTATCAGAAATGATCGAACTGCCTCATCAGACAGAAAAGGATGCTCATAACAATCATAATAGGTGTCACACACTAATGGGCACGCCATTAGGTTAAGCTCCATGGACAAAGAAGGACTATACTTCAAGTTCTTTGCACGTACCAAATTCACTCCACTTAGGTGAACCCCAACATTAATAGCCTCCAATCCTTTACTCTTTTACTCTAAGTTCCTACTGTTTCCAAGAGAAGAATTCTTTAAGAATTTCAGAACCATTAGATGGCACAATGGAACTTTACTGGTCGAAGACTGGCTACTATTGCAGCTTACCTACCTTCAAAGATTGCCTGCCTTCAAGTGCACAATGTACGAAGATTCCAAAAGCATACTGCACTAATAAGTCGAAAGCCATCATGATGTCTCCATTTAACAAGCTTGTAGCAATAAATGTAGGTTTTTCAGAGGCTTTTACCCCACCTTGACAGATAGTTCACTCAATTTTTATTTCTTTATAATCTCGTAATCACTGTCGCAGTTTCTGGGCTACTTAATTCCTCAGCAGTCTATCTCCTCGAACTCAATATAGTAGGTCAAGGCAATAGTGCCTAGTTCAACCACAAGCACGCCATTAAATTGTTTACAATATTTATCCAGCCATGAACTACAACTAAAAACTCATCAAATCCTACCATTACCACTAATGGTTAACCATTTTCTTAATTTTCTTCAGACAAAGCGATTTATGGATCAAATTTCCTCCAACACGATTGCCCTGAGTGGAATGCAATTCTTCCACCTGACAAGGAAATTCATGTTAAGTGTAAGACACTAGCTTCGTACAAATTATGCTTTTTATTTGGTTAAACACTTAATATTTGATTTCCAGATAACTGGCACAATAATCACCTACGAACTTGTCCTCATTCAACTGCAGCGCGATCCAGAAAAACCCTATGATCCTTGCGAAGGCTAAGCCATGCCTTACACTGCCCTTAAAATGCACATGCTGGTATGATCCACTACATCCTTCACTTGATCGAGTAGCACCAGCTCATAAGTCACTATCGTCCCAGCCATCTATACATTAGAATCAAAAAAAAAAAATTCACAAATAATCTTTGATTTGCTCCTGCTTACAGCGAAAATCATCCTCCTTGTGATGAAGTAGAATCCCCTTCCGGATATCGAAATCAAATCAGAGGCTGCAATCTCATAGAATCTCTCCAACTGTTGGGACACAAGAACAAATAAGACAGTCATGGTTAAGACACCCTACTTGCCTCAATCCCCCAAAAGTCAATTGGTATCTCATAAAACGCCGTCAGAATATCATTTGCTCTGTCATTAATCGATGCCGCCGACAGCATCATTGTCAATATCCTTGTCAACACAAAGCTCAACGAATACCAGAAATAAATTGTATCTCCAACATTGCCCCTTTGCCTATCCGTAGAGTTGACACACATTTGTATGTACATTTCAAACCACAAAAAAGAAATAAACAAAACCAAAAGCAATTTCCCAAATTAAATATCCCGAAGGTTAATCAAAATGAAATTACAACAACTTACTGGAAACTCTGGAATACTTGAAAACAAATAAAATACATATTATTTGCGCACGATATCATGACCAAAGTCGATAAATGGTCATCGATTGCCCGCAGTAGATCCAGCAAGGACATAAAATCCATTCGGGCACGTAACCAAAATTCATCTGTCATTCGCTGAGAATTCAGCGACAAATTAAATCATCAGAATTCATAATGTACGGACAGCAACAAAATAAGTAAAAAAAAGGACAATAATTGGAAATTGGGTCCTTACCACGCTTGTGAACCGACGTATCCTCTTAGCGACCTGATCGAATCGTAACGCCAGGCTTCTAGTGATGAGCATCAGGAATATATCGATAAAATTCCATGTGAATGTCGTGCTGATTATTACCCACTAAAAGAAGGATGTACGCTTAACAAATTGTGTTATAATTAAGGACACGGATATAGGATATATAATATAGGACATACTTGTGTACGTACCTCGATGAGTGGAACCATCCAGATGTGGAAATCAATATGAGAAAACAGTGCCCAACGCTCGTGGATAAAGAAGTTCTCCCAAAAGTCAACAGTCAAGTTGCACTGCTTTATCTGATTGTAGTTCCTGTAGACGGCGCTGCCAAAACTCATGCTATGCTCAACTGTGAGGAATAAACCAAGGGAAGGACTAAAAATTAGAGTTGCACACTAGAATAAGCCATCTAGTCCTTGTCTAATATCACAGATGGATAGACGAATCGTATGCTTCACTTCACTCTACCGATTGACGAGTTCGTCTTTCATTGAACTTTTCTCAGACAACTTGCTTAACAGCCTTGACAAATGAACTGGAGATTGTAAACTTCATGTCAACCCAGAGAAAATAAATCTGAAATTCTTCAAGATATGTAGTTCCCTTCAAACTGAAAGTGATGGAACTGACCTTTTGAGATCGCTTAAGGTATCTTAACATTGTACTAGATAGGAAGCAAGTGTGACTAAGCCCGAAGTGGCTTATAAAGCTGCAAAAACAGCAAGACTGACTAGAAATGTGTGAAAAATGGGTTACGCACACGCCTGATTTCCTGAATCTGGCTTCTGGTGGTGGAATTCAAGTCGAGTATTCTTTTTCAGTGAGTTTTAGGCACCGATCCGAATACTCATTTCCTGAATCTAGTTTCTGGTGGTGGAATTCAAGTCAGGTATTCTATTTGCATGAATCCTAGGTTGTGGTTACGAAAAACAAAAATTTTTTGCACTAAAAAATTTCTGAAAAATATGTTACGTATACGCCACCTGGTTCAATGATATCCTGAATCTGATTTCTAGTGGCACAAAGTAAGTAAGATATTCTGCTTCCGTGAATCGTGGGCGCAAAAGGAGCATCACGTACTCAATACAAAGAAAGCTTTAAGGGATATCTGTTACCTTTTACTGCAGAGAAATGATAGTTTGGCTCATTCAGGTAGGACTTCTCAAGTAGAACAATGTGAGACATAGCTGGATTTTTAAGGGAATCTCTTCCCGATATCCTTGACAGTTCGGATGTCATCCTCGGAAGGTTTCGCAGAGGATAGTCGTCTCTCTACAAAATAGAATTTTACTCGTAATAAGTGTACACAGAGGGTTCTAAAACTATTGAGATATATGGTTTTAAATAGTTGTGAAGCTTCCGGGCGCATGCAGTGTTTTCCAAGCACAGTTTCTTGCTGCTTCGCAGGATCAATATCTGACTAAAACAACGCCATTTACATTAAAAGTCAAACTACGCTAAAGACTTTACAATCCATCATCAGAAAACCGGAAATAGTCAGGAATTGGCGTACAATTCTCAGGATATTATATATGCAAATCGTGTCAGATTACGCTAGGTATCTGCACACAGCTATATTGAGAGAAAGAAAGGGTTGTGTTATTAGCCGAAAAAGGATCAAATCTTCGACAAAGTAATGCAGTTTGAGGAGTAAAACTAACGATTTGCTTGGCTTGCAGGATTATATCGAGAGAATCATCAATATGACTGAACTCAACGTAGAAGGGCATAGGGTGTCTAAGGCCTTGTTGCCTTGTGACAGCGGATTCTCTCTGTCTCTCTCCCATTTCCTTTTGAGGAGGCACGTCATGCGATTAGGAAATCATGAAATACGGAGTATGGAGGTACTTACATCTTTCACACATCTTTTGTCAATACCATGACTTAACCCATAGTAGACCTAAGAACTTTAGAAAGTACTTTGTTGACTACTTAGAGGAAATTTTATAAGCACATCAAATGCATAGGTTGGGGTTAAGTTTGTTTCTTCTTTAGAGATCTTGATGGGCCCATTGTGGTCCCTATCACCTCAGGATAGACTCTTAACCCTACTCTACATACATTCCTATCTACTTACCTACGATCAACTGGTTGACAATTTATTTGACAGTAACTTGTAGACAAGCTTGTCAACTAGAGTTTGAAGCTTTCATACGAAAATATCAGAAAATTTCATAAAACAACCCTCTGGCCACACCGAACAACAGAACAATTCACATAAAAAAGAGGAAACGGATTTGCATTCCTTGGAAAAGAGTTTTACTAGTAATGACAGCAAACTGTGTGACCCCTGTTGTTGAAGATGAAAGACAAAACACCCAATTTCTTTATTTTTTTCCGTTGCTTACAAGGATTCCACTTAATCCTTTATAATGCATGTAAAAATGTGCAACTGACAGGCACTTATTGTTATCTTTACCGAGGAAAAAGTCCTGGAAGGATACATAAAAATATATTTTAAGCAAAGCTGTGGGTAACTTGAACTCAAATAGCAATGACTGCGGGATGTATGCTTCGTGCATCCTTTTAAAGGAAACGTTAACAGCTAATATGGAAAAAATTAAGCAGGAAGTCATTATTCGGCCAATACACACAGCGATTGACTTTTCTTTACATTGCAAAAAAAGGTCTGGTAGACCGTATTGTGTGAACGCCAAAAACCATTCGTCAGCGAGGTGATTAACCCCTATCAGTGCGGTTTGAAAAAAGAGAAAGTCCACAACCGACAAAACATTCAAACTATGGCAGATTCTGAAAAGCCCTTGAGGTCCAGATACTTACCACCTTTGTATCGATTTAAGGACGCATATCACAGCATTTTTAAAGACGAACCATGGCTAAAACTAGGCGCCCCAAACGAACTTTCACCGCTCGATATAGGTCGGAAACAATCTTCCTGATGTCATCATACATACAACAATAGGTACTCACCAACCGCTCCGACCAGCAATAGCGCTCCATACAATCGCAAGCGTAAATAAAATCCTTTCGAATCCCTCGTATCGTATGACTTTTCTTGAAAAATACGTTCAGTGTCAGTGAACTGCCTTATCAAACCCGGCCACTGGCTTGCTAGTCGAAAAAACGCAATCATCCCAACCAAACATGTCAAGAAGAACGTCACAGGACCTACAAATCAACACAATAGTCACCGAAAAACAAAGAACTAAATCACCTAATTCCAACTCCACTTACCGACAGTGTACATTTTCAATCCTCTCTGGAAAACAATCTTCAAAAACAACAATAAATCAATTCCTGCGAAACCGATTAAGACCATGGTTACCGGCACCCCGAAATAGACCCACTTGAATTGCACCCTTGTCACATCCTTCTCACGTACACCCGACACGGGCAGTACACCCATGAACTGCCCTATCAAAATGACTGTGCCGATACGGCAAGGAAGAACAGTGATGACAGTAAAAACAATTATCTGTCAGAAAAATTAACAGTCTTGACTTACACGGCCAAATGGCATAGTGAAACGTGTTTACGAAATCACCTGGCTGCTCCTTATCGCCAACCTTGATTCTGGGATTTAAACGATATTTCTTCTTCATTACAAAAACACCGACGCACAGGTAAGGGTAAAAACAAAACAAAAATGTATAACTCCCTCCGCACAGGAGGAGTCTACCGATATTGTCAACTGACAACTGTTGTCAGTTTGTTGTCGGTCTGTCACACTGAGGGTAGTATAGTGATGTTGGGAAGGATATGTGGTTAAGTGTTAATCACCGTAATGCTAATTGCCCTGTGGCATGCATGTTTATGTCGACCAAACCAATAAAAAAGAAAAAAAAAATAAAGAGAAGGACTTGTCAAAGTTCACACTGTCACTCTTGGAAAATTCTGGGAATTTATTTACACGAAACAAAAAAAAAACAAAACTCCACAAGGATAATGAATATACACAAATGCACGTAGTTCCTTGTGTGGAGGAACAAAATTAATTAGGGACATAAATCCATTTTCCTCTCCTCACTGGCCTGGACCACATCTGTCATAACGAGCTCGTACGTGACAATTGTCGCAGTCATCTGTAAAATTGCATGTCATACAGTTAATTCTTTTCATGCGGTAAAGCTTTTATGATATCGTTAAAAAATTTACGGCGAAAATGAATTTCCTTGTGAGAAAGAAAAATCCGTATCCTGAGAATGCTGTTATGTCCAAGAGGATATGTTCACAGAATCGTTGTACCTGGAAATTTACAAAATAAAAATGAATTTATGAAAGAAAATGGCCGGAAAAAACATCAAATCGAACAGACCTCGTAACCCCACGATGATGACGGAACATCCCGTAGCGCCTTAAGGATCTTATTCGTTACATCGTTTATGGCAGCGGCAGCGAAAAGTTTGAACAAAGTTCGGCCGATAACCAACATCAGGGAGTACCAGAAGAAGAGGGTAGACATTAAGTTGCCACTTTTTCTAAAAATACACAGGGCGTCCCAAAATTTGGGATTATATTATCATTTTGGGACACGTTAAGCAGATTTTTGTTTCCATACAGAAAACTGTTGAATAACTGCAAGCAAATGAAGTACATGCTGTAGCTACATGAAGCCAGGAGCAGTCCTGCAAGATTGGAGTTCAAAACCCTTATTAGGTTCTTCAGCGCCAGGAAATCCATTCTCACTTCCCTCCAAAACATATTCGGCATTGTCTGGATGAAATTGTTTAATGTTATTTTTATTTTATTGGTTTGTATTAGTGGTGAAGGAAACCTTTTCACAAACAGCGCTTATCCTTTTGTGTATTTGCTTGAGTCTTGCGGCAACTCCGATGCTGATGGACATAATGAATATGTCTGTGAATGTTTGAATATAGGCCATCGACAAGTTTGTCCACTTTTAGTTCAGAAAAAAAGAAAACCAATGTTTATTTCTGATGATATGTATGTCCTATCCTTCAAAAATTAATAGGACATAACCTACAGCCCTTTGAAGTCCCTGTACTGCTGGAGATTAAGGATTTTATAAAGTTGGCTTCTGCGAGAATATTCGAACATTGAGTCAAGGACATATTTTTATTTTTTATTTATGAGTGTATGTGTAAAGTTGTGGTGCTTTTCTGTCATCTGTTTTAAGACTTCTTCTACCAAGGATTCAATAAAGGATTCTATCAATACGAATTGCATTTTTTGCTTCACGGTCGTGGATCGTTATACCAGACTTCACTGTGGTACTTGAGGTGTATCCTTTCTGGAAAAGGTAGTGAAATGGATTTCCGTCGCATTGATGTCAACTACGCTTTATTGAACTGTGTATACTTTTTCTGTAGAATCCGTAAAAGATGTTTTTTTTATGTCCAGGATGGTAGTTCACTTCACCGATGACATAGTTTTGAAGCGACAACAGTTCAAGTGATTTGTCATGAAATTTAAACTAACCTGATAGACCAGAGATCCAGAATTCCTGAGTTGAATCAGTTCTGGTAGCAGTCTGAAAATGTCTGAAAATGGGTTAAGTTTACGCCACCGAACCAGATGCTGATTTCCTGAATCTGGCTTCTGGAGGCGGAATTCAAGTCAAGTATTCTGTCTCCGTGAGTCCTAGACGTAAACGAGCAAAGCTGCTACCTCGTTGTGGTCACGGAAAATATAAAATTTTTGGCCCAAAAAGTGTCTGAAAAATGGGTTAAGTATACGCCACCGAAGCAAATGCCGATTTCCTGAATCTGGCTTCTGGTGGCCGAATTCAAGTCAAGTTCTCTGTTTTCGTGAATCCTAGGCTCAAACGAGCATAGCTGCTACCTCGTTCTGGTCACGAAAAACAGAAAATTTTTGCACCAAAAAGTGTCTGAAAAATAAGTTAAGTATACGCCACCGAAGCAAATGCCGATTTCCTGAATCTGGCTCCTGGTAACAGAATTCAAGTCAGCCATTCCATTTCCGTGAATCGTTTAACCTAGCGGAAAGCTCAATGGTATGGACTTGAGTCTAGAATACTGTGGGACACATTGCCATACGCATTGAGACTTTATTGTTGGATCCAAGGAACCAGCCCCAGGTCAAACTTCTGGGGTCCAGTGCCGGAAGATTATTACCGAAACAGTACAGTATAGTCGAAAACATATCCCTTTTGGGATTGGGTAAAGAATTTTCAGCCATTCCTGATGGTCGTCTGGTTTATACTTGCAACAGTCTTCCTAATAGAGTTTTGCAGCTTTATACGAAGACCGACGCCTTGCAGCACCTTCAATACCGAGATAGACAATTCTCTGTAGCTTCCGATAATTTCAGCTGAAAATTCACTGAAATGAACTTAAGTGGTGCCTTTAAAGGTGATAGGTTCTGGAATTTCGTGAAACCACACAGAGCTATTCTCTTAGAATGAAATACTCCTTCCATATGAGAACTGACTTGAGTGCAAAGGGAAGGGATTCAACCTCTAATATGGACATCAATGAGTCCTTCCATGATTTCCAATGATAGACTTATAGGTCGTCAAGTTTTAGGCAGTTAACTAGACCTGTTTCCTGTACCGCGATGCTTGTCAGATTCATTGCTCAAGTTCTTTGTATTGCTCAACTTTCCTATGTCATCTCTGAACTAATCCAGAAGCGGAATCGATTTGGACAGATTGGCTTTTGAAAAGGTGAGAGAGAAGCTTATGGCGGTTTGCATGAATTTCCCAAAATTAACCTAATATGAGCTCCTGTTTCACAGAGGACAAGAAAGGGTATTTTTACAAACTCCTCAACGAAATATACATATGATAGGAAAGGAGGATATTTGGTAAGCTACATCTGGCAACTGACTTAAGGAAAGGACTAAGGTTTCACTATAGCAAGTACACGGTGTTCTCAACTAAATATACACAAGGGCATGTAGCAGACTCCTAAACATGAAATGATCTACATTTTCTGACCAACCAATATCGACTCTGAGATATTGCGATATTGTTCGAAATCGGAAGGACATTTCGGGCACTGATTGAGACGTAAAATGATGTACACAACACAACAGGAGAGGACCTAACCTTCGAGCTAAACTGTTTCTATTTATAGTGAAATAATACCGTCAGTTTCGGTCTGGCCACTAACTTACCTCCAAGATCGGCAACATCCACATCCTAAATGGAAATAGCATGTGCAGTTGTAACCTCTCTCTACGATAAAGGTTTTCCCAGAATCCTGCTGTCAAATTGCACTGCTTTCTCTCAGCTTCACTGCTATGAACAGCATTGGCCAAGAACATAAAATGCTCAACTAAAACCAAAAACAAAAGATTACATCAATATTAGCTCGTTCCAGTCAACCCAAAACCAGTTCGTGCAATATGTTGTCAACCATGACCTTAGCCAACAATCACGAAATCAATAGTTTCATTGAATTTCCAATCGCGTTGGCCCATTTGAACTCCAACCGACTTGAGTATGCTACCAAGCAATAACCATTCATTCCTCACCAATAAAAGGATTGGTTTCTAAAAATACCACCATCCTCTTAATTGAAAGTAAAACATCACCAACCTCGCCCACACACCCTCCTACAGGAGGACCTGAAGTGGTAACACATGTGAACTTCATCACTTTGGCTGAGAGAGAAATTAGTTAATGAAAATGTCGCCGCCTCCCTTAAAACAGTTGTCATGTGTTACTAATCTACTTACGGAATGTGTTAACAAGAAGGATGCCACTTAAGATCTTAATTGTGAGGTTCATGTTAAATGTTGCGTAAAGTCGATACGGATGACTGAAGAAGACCTCTTCGGTGCGATGCCAAAGTTGAATTATTTGTGGCCACTTGGTAGCTAAGAACCATAGCATCAACTGCTCCAGATAGCAAACACTGAAGAATGTGAGAACACCTAAAAAAAAAAAAAACAAGAAATGTACACACAGGAGAACCCTTCTGGGAACATGGGACTAAGGTTTTCCATATGATGCTTACTTACCAATCGTGTGAAGGGTGACACCGTTTTTGAGTATCATGTTAATTACAGCAATAAATTCCAAACCATTTAGTATGGCGAAAATTGTTGCTATAAATGTTGGAATACTCAGCCATCTATAGCGAATTAGATAGACATCGGAGGCGGTGATGTTGGAAACAGGTAGAAAGGCGAATATTTGCGAGAAACCTAGAACTGTGAAGGAGTTTTGAGGAAGTAAAGGGGAGTTTTTATTTTTTTTTTCTGTTTACTTACTGTAGGCGACAACTTGATGGAAGGACACTCGACTTGCTTGAGCTTTGCTGTAGGTTGGAACTAAAAGGATGAGAGGGTGTATTTATTCTGCTAGAGATGAGGTATTTTTTAATAGAATGTAAATGGATGTCCTGTCGGGATGAGGAACAAGCGAACAATCAGAGGATATTATGCAACATCGAAATAGCTTCCAAGAACTTCAGGACTATAAACTACGAAGGAACAATCTCGAATATCCCTTGAAACTAGAAAACTCGTCATCCGATAGCCACAAAGATGCCTGGAATACCAATCCATGAAAGGACCGCAACTCTTTTCACAAGAAGTGTATGATGATCACATGGAAATTCACCCACCTCCTCGCCAAGCAATCAGTGTTTAGGTCTACAGTCGTCCTTGGCAGTCAGGCACCAATAAAAGTGATTTCTGCCGTCTAAAGTCGAGGAGAACATGAGGTTTTTGGAACACAGTGTAACATTGCACTCTACTGGGTACTAAGATATGAAGATATCTGATTGGCCAGGAAAGGCTTGAAATCTAGATCAAAACAAACCGATTTTTCGGTATTCATTCCGCTTTGCATGCTGAAGCTTGGAGCAAGGACAAAAGCCCTAAGAAAGGCAAACATCAGATGGTCCTCCTTGGATACGTCTACGTATGATTGCAAAAAGCTCATAGTCTTGTTCTGACAACAGTAAGACTAATAAATTGCTGCCATGATAAAATTCTAATTTTTCAGCTAACATTTCTTCCATGACCTAGAGGAAGTATCCAACAGGGAAACTAGAAACTAGTCAACTGGATAGATTCGTTTTTTCTAAGAGTAGGAATCATTTCTGTGGAAGACCGCATAGTTTAATTATGGAAACAGTGTAGACACATCTCTACTATGCAGATGCTCTTACTCCATGAACAGTAGCTATGAGCTAAGACCTTTTCCAGAGAGTCTAACTAGTACTGCAGGAGCTTGATGTGACAATACTCTTCGCCTGAAGATGGTTTTATAATCGAGGGGAATTAGTGTCGTGACTCTCAAGTCTACAACCTATACAAAGGGGCCATCAACGTTTATAAGACCAAGAGACTTGGGTTTCGGTGTCAACCCTCAAAAAAAGGAACTTGATCTCCTCACAAAATCCAGCATTTTGACTCTGCACAACTATGTGACACTAGTCTGATGCTGTAACTCAGATAGAAACCCCATTCTCCATACTGCAGCTCTAAACTCGAATCAATACTATATCTCAGTGACTCACTACTTCTGTTCCAGAGTTGATTAGCGCATGAGCTTGAACTACAAAAGTGATTCATACGTACATATGTAGGCCAAAGCATGATTGGACCTAAACATATGTAAGCCTCCTCGTCGCCAAAGTGCATTGTCACCTTTAACCGACAAAAAGTTGTCTAGTTTGACACCTGGCAACATGGCCGAACAATTAAAAATTCCCCTCGTTCAGGTGCAGAGCTTCAGATGCACTTCCGGTTAGTTCGATGCTCCGTTTAAAAACCAACATTTTATTTTTTATTGAAAAATCGATACACAATTCAAATTTGGCAAAATAAAATCCGAACCAGCTTGCAGTTTCCTTACTTACCAATTGAATTTGTCATCCTCAGCAATTGCTTTGAGTAGAATCAACAACTTTCGATGTCAGATAAACTTTAACTAAAAAGCAAGACGATACACAAAGAATTATTTTCCCGCATCTTTCAGCAGTCTTATTAAAAATTTATTTCTTTTAAATCGTACATTTGCATGTTGATATCCTTTTCGTAAATTTAGTCCTCAAGTATGAAGTATCATCGACACGCACGATAAAATTGGGATCGCGTGACCAAACAGTGAAACCCTTCAATTATGTCTAACTACACAAATCTGGCAGACCCTTTGCACGATTTGGTTCGTCAAATTGCAACAAAACCAACTCATATGTCACGATAGTTCCGGCCATCTGCAATGACAAATGACAGGAAACCAAAAAAAAAAACATTCCATTTCACCATCACAGAATCAATACTGTCCACCTTACCCCGAACAGAAGTCTTCTGGTAAGATAGTAGAATTTTTTACCCGACAACGCGACAGTCTGCTTTGTCATTTGAAATATTAAACGCTCCACCTGAGGGAAATTTATATTCAAACGATAACAAAATGCCAGAGCTTCATTAAATTAAATTTACCCACCTCGATGCACCAGGTCTTTTGTGAAACTCTTCTCAGAACACCCACGGGAGCTGTCGATTCATCGTTTATTGAAGCTGCCGAAAGGAATACAAATGCGGTACGACTGATCAGATACAGAAGAGAATACCAAAAATAGATGTAATTTATTGGCCATCGTAGTTTACTGGAAATCCACATAAAAAAAAGAAGTTTTTAGTTTTAGTAGTACTTTAGAATGACATCTGTTTATGACGTTGTTCATTCGAAAACACCCCCAATTCCAACAGAAAAATATTATCAATAAGATTTGTCACGAATATAAAGCGTATCCTTCATTTTACTCGCTTATTTCAATTTATTTTTGTAAGCTTCCTTTGTCAATGGCGTGAATATATAATAACTAAATTGACAGATCTGCTATTGAACTGTCATACGCAGATCCCAAGAGACATTTATGTTCGTATGATTGTCATAAACGAACTGTCAAGTTCTTGTAAAGGAAAATGCCTACATTTTGGGAAGAATTTATCTGCTATGAATGAATTCTGTGTTCAAATGGCTTAGAGTTGGCATTAGTTTGACGCACAGGTGTATTTGACATTTCTGAATTCCTATTCTTGTTCCTTCAAATATGAAGTAAGACTTTAGTTTATGAATTCATCTGTCTTAATAAATTTGAACTGAGATAGTTTTAACTGCTGCTTTCAAGCCTTGAAAGTGTGAAGTAATAGAACTAATCTTGACCCCACTGTCAATCATTACTGTCAAATTATAAACAGAATCTAAATATCTAAAATCTAAATTCACTCACTTGAAGATGTTTAACAATTGTGTGCAAACAAAATACAAATTGTTCATGCACGACAGCAAAATAATTCCCGACAGATTCTCATCGACATACTCCAACAATTCACACAGCCGTACATAGTGCTCCCGGACATTGGAGAAGACATATTCTGGGATTTCCTTCTAATACAGCAAAAGACACAACAGTGGAATTTTAATTAGAAAACTTTTCCTCTCACGTTCCAATCAGTGGGAGTAAAGCAATTTGATGACTCACCTTGCCAGAGAATTGTTTTATCCTTACAGTGATTTGTTCAAATCGATAGGCTATCCCTTTGCTCACCATCATAATGAACAGATCCATGTAGTTCCATGTGAATGTGAACGCACCATTAATTATCTGTGCAAGATTAAGTTCATCCAAAAACTATTTACTCGGTGGTATGATTCCCACCTCTGCAATGACTTACCAATATGGCGATGCTGATTCCCTTGTTGGTGGGGACCATGTGAAATATATAGTCGTAGCTGCCCTCCATGAAATGGATGAAGGAAGTTCCTTCTGTGGTGTTGCACAGCTCCATTCGTTTGCCGTAGCTATAGATTGATGAGGCATGGAACAAACCGTGTTCGACTTTTTGTGTGCGAGTTGTATGAGGAAAGAAACAAATTTTTTACTTCTGGCAGTACTGAGAGAAGGATCAGCTTACCGGCAGAGAGGAATATAATTATGGCTGCGGATAGTTGAACACGTGAGGCGAGATTTCTTTTTGGTATAACGTAGGGTTTCCTCAGAAAAATCAGCTCAACTTTCGACCAGTACTCGATGAGTTTCGGCCAACGTCCTGCTAATGAGAGGAACATAATGTTGGCGCACATGACGGATAGGAAAAACACTACTCCAACTGCAAATGAAACCAAATCGAGAAGGTATCAGCGAGTTGTAGGAGCTTAGGTTTTAGAAAAAATGTAAGTAATGGAGAAACTGTCAAATAAATGGAAGTAGTAACTCAGTCCGAAACTGAACAAAAAGTTTGAAGTCTAGGTACTGAATATTAACAGAAAGAAGAAGCTTAAAAGCCCAAACACTGTGAAGGTCAACCATTTAGGCCAGTCTAAGCAATACAAATAAATATTCGTAACTTCCCACAAAATGGGAGTTTTTGTAGTATACTCCCACTCTAGAAAGGATGTGACTTTCGTCTATTTTTTTCGACATTTTGTGATGCTTTTGTTGCTCACTTTGTTGCTCCTCCTAAGAAATAATCCTCTGGCGTTAAACCGCCTGATTTTGGCGGCAATTCGATGCACTTCCAAGTTTGGACTCAATTCTTACACCAATTGTCTCTATGTTCTTATAGATTAACATTTTTTTGCAACTTCTTTCATTGAAAACCCGGACAAAACCCATCGAATCAAGTAATTTAAGCCTCTAACGACACACCCAAAAGTTTCGTAGTTTTTCGTAAAAAGGAAAGATCGCAAGATAGTATGCTACGGTTTTTAGTGCATTTTTGACATTTGACGTTTATTTTTCATAATTTTACCTCTCTTTGAGAGAATTTTACCCTCACCCTACAAATGTTTTGGTGCAGTAGGTATGCAAACAAGCTTGTAATGTGCAACAGTATACTTAACACAGATGTCACCTTGACTGTGAAGACGACATTTAACACTAATTTGACAGTTTCTACTTATCTTTTTTCCCCGAAACAGACACATGATATTGGCGTATTTCTGCACAGAAATTCTACGTTGCCTGTGAAATTACAGAGAGTGGGGGTAAAATTCTCTCAAAGAAAGGTGAAATCATGAAGAGTAAACGAACACGAAAGCTACGCAATTTACTCACTTTTTAAACGTCAAATGCAAATGTATACCACTACGCAGACAACAAAAAATTGCAAGCAAATGTATTACAGTAAAACTCGTAGCAAGGAGAAATTTCTTACTCCCCCCTGAGTACTTTTTTCTGCGAAAAACTACAAAACTTTTACGTACTCGAACAGTATTTCGTGAATTTCGTAGAAATTCGTGAGAATTCACTGTGAAATTCTATCAGAATCCTTAGAGCCTTCCAAGAACTCGGTCTTAAATAAAGTACCAGCACTTTTGAGGTAAATGAATACTTTGACTAAAGTTTTGGGCTATCATCGGCTTTGATTATACAAACAGACAGACAAAACCAATTTTTTCTAACTTCAGCATTGCAGGAACATCAAGACCATTAAAATCCTAAGTTTCGAAGTATAAAAACTGTCATTAAAGAGAGATATTGGCATCCACCTCTTACCGATATTCTTCGTATCAATCCCAGTTTGAACCAGCTTCGATACCATTCCAATTATAAATAACATCACTGCAGCAATGAACACAGCCGTCAGCAGGAACTGTGGACATCGCATTGTGAACCGAAAACACTTTGGATTAGGTCGAGTCACACCGACCACTGGCATTATGGCAAGACACTGAGCCAGACCTAGTACTAGAAAAACAGAGAACCTTTAAAATCGACAACACATCCACTATGAATCCACAAACTTGGTCCAACAGCTCTGTGGAACACATCCAATTTCCTAAAATCCACCGAAGCCAGCTCTTCCTGCGGTTCCTTTTTATTGATATCCAAAAAATTAGGCTTCCTCGCCAAGATCTCATCCAACCGTTCCACACTTCGCTTGTGGTCCTTCACAATCTTTCTTAGCTTTGCAGAGCTTATCATTGTCCGCCGGAATTAGTTTCACTTTCTGTTTAATTAAGTCCTTTGGTTTGTGTTGAGTTTCACACCACCACCTTGCGATACAGGACCTATAACTAACCCCTGAATGCAGTTCTATGCCAGGCGCAGTGAAGTCCTTTACTGAACTAAATGGTGTTTACCGCAGGGGCTATTAAATAAATTTGCATGTCATTGTTCCCCCTTCAGAGTTTCCTTTTTTATTTTTTTTGTTTGCCAACGTTTGCACACGACAATGAGTCGCGTTCTATGAGTTTGTGTGAGCGGAAGTCCTGGAGTAGCAGGTGTTCGCGCGTTTTAAATAGTTAAACAGCTACACTTGAACTTAGCGTACCGCCCACTTTCATGTTCATAAACAAGACATTATGAGTTGCAGCACCGTACCTGATCTATAGATGGATAGAGGGAGACCTGTGGGGTGTGCTTATTTATTTATGGCAAAAAGAATGGCACCCTTGTCAGTGGAAAATTTAATTTTACTCCACAAGAGGACGGACGGAAGGAGCATCTCTTAAATTGCAGCTTGCGTTCAGGACATAGCCAGTGTTAAACTTTGGCAATTCAAATCAACCCATTTGCAGTTGCCAATATAATAGAACTCTATCGTGGCGAGGAAAAAATGAGTCCCTTGGATTAGTTTGAGGAAAGGAAACAATTAAAATGATTTACTAATGACAAAGGATGTCGTTTCCCCCACGGGCGGTAGGAGGTTTTGATAAATCGCAGATTCTTTCCTGGACCTTGGCTGCAATTAATGTTCCCAAATACGTGCTATATTGGAATGGCAAATTTAATGGGTGGGATGAACATAAATTCGGATGGAATTAGTAAGGAAGTGTGATCTGGGTCGTATACGTAATATTTTTTTGCGTATGAAAATCGCATCATAATGTGTTTCGTAAAATGATATACTGAATAGGTTACGTGTATTTACGTGTTGTTAACGAACCCTGAACATTTAATTTAATTAAATAGATTCTTGTGCTGTTTCATACCTTAAACTATCCAACATTGTAGCCCACAAAGGTGTATTTAAACATTTATTATCTACACCTTCATCTGTAGTATAACCTTTATTGGTTGTTCCACCCATTATCGTCAACCACAAAACAAACCCAGACCCTTCATTAACACAACCATATAATTTGCTACACATTCAATTTAGATTTTCCTATTTATATATATCACACAGCAGAATACGTGGCCCGACATGCAATCCATTCAAGTCTGGCCATTCGAAGGATGTTGAAGCGCAAAAAATGGATACGGTTCGCAAGGACACGCTCAAGGAAGCTGTCATTTGGGACAATACCGAAAATATATTACAAAACCCAAACAAAACATCTAGACTATTGCAAGGGATTGGATTTTGTCGAAGCGGACCTTTTCCACACCGCTATATGGCCAAGTGAGGGCATTGTAGTTAATTGGAATATTTTGAGACTTTTAATTGGAAATTTTGTAGTTTTCAGAGTGGCGCAGTGCTTTGCGATTATGCCTTTGGTGAATATCGGCGATCCGGACCCGTACCGTGTTCAGTTTAAGTACGAATCGTTGGGGATGGTTGTAACTGGAGCTTTTCTGTTCTTCGGAGGCATCATGTATTTACTGTTCTCGAGTCAACTAATCCGTGCTGGCATTACTCCAAATAACATTGGTGAGTAGGAAGAGTTTTTCTTTTGTAAGATAAAAGTGAGTTATGTAGTGAGTGGTAAATACAACCGAACTAGGACGACTACTCCTGACTGGTTAAATCTGTTTTTTGGTCACGAAGCACAATAGCTGAAAGTATCTCTTATCCCGAAAGTGAAAAGCGTCATAGCGATACACATGTACATAGGAGCGTAGTATATTTGACCCTACGCCAAAAGTATCTTCACTGGCGCGTACCTCAGGAGTTCTTTCTGTTAGTTTAGAACTGGGATACGTCCATTCCTTGGAGCGCCCAGACATTCTTTAGAAAGAAAGTTGGGAAGTCTATCGTTTTCCCCTTGACACTGATCTATGTATCAAAATTCTAGACAACAGAAGCCAAGGCATCTTTGAATAAGGAAATGACAAAATCTAAGCCTAAATCTTGGAATTTATGAAAAGGGTTGATTGCTCTCAGCAGCCCTTGACAGGAAGTCACTCCACCTAGTTCCTTAGAGGGCGAAAATAGTTAGTTCATTGGTAGTCCCGAGGGACGTAGGTAGAACGGAGCAGCCCACATGTCCAGCCAATACTCAGATCACTCCATTTCCATTGTGAACTCCTGTGGTGGGTTTACATGAAAACAAATACAATGACTCTTATGAGCATTGGGGTAGCTACATAGTCTCTCCCTGATCCACCCTGAAGTTGACCTTCGAATTGATTTTCACCGAGGGCCGTTTTTCTAGCTTTGCATATGATTGTACATTCGCAGAGGAAGTGAAAAGTACACTCAAATGCTATTCATGCTAGTTTTTGTATCCTGGTCAGGCTAGGCATCCATAGGTTAGAATAGGTCTGACGATGAAGGTATCAGTAGATGATGGAGGGCTTGGGCTTTAATTTTTTGAAAAAGATTTTACTGCATGCATATGCTTTCTTTATCCTTTCCATTGTGTTTTCTTTACGAGTCAGATTAGGGTCGAATATACAACCCAAGTATCAGGTATCTTATCTGAGACCGCGACCGTGGGACACCATTCAACTTTACAACGCGATGACCAAATTCGGCATCCTGACAAAACTGATCCAGCTGTGCCGCATGACGCTGGAAAACGCTGTCCTATGTGCATTTCGGGAACAGTTCCTCTGAACTATTCCAAAGATGCAGCGAATTTTGCCAAGGAGATGCGTATTCGTGTGATTTCTTCAATCTTGTGCTGAAACAGATAGTGCACAGGGGAGGCGTTAACACGAAAACACTATCTTGAATCACTCTGTCTAGGTGCTGGCTTCTAAAGCTTTTAAGGCAATGGAAGAACAGGCCTGTTCCAAAGACGTGTTGTCAACACACAAAGAAGAATCAGTCCACCACCTAGAAAGATTGAGGAGATGTTTGCGGTAATTCTTCCTAATTCTGTCCTCTGCTGAGGAGATTTAGCTCTCAGAAGACAGGTGCTGACCTACTCTGTACATTATGCACAGATACCCTTAGATCCTCCATCCTTATGTGCAGAAAAATGGAAAATCTTGAAATCTCTTCGCAAAAATATTACGTATACGCCTTGTAGGCTTGTTTCTTCCTAATTCTGCCCTCTGCTGAGGAGATTAAACTCAAAACCATTATCAATGTTATGGAGGTTTCGATTGTAATGAACGAGCTCCTCGTTCATCATGGATCCAGACTTGGGTGCCTATCTGATTGTTTATAGAATTAAATTCATAAAATGTAGCAAACTCTCTTGAACGCAATGAATTGTACCTCCAACTCTTAGTTTTGATTTACTGTCACGCTTCCTCTTGGTCCTTCGTTTCTCTTACATTATGTACCTCGTAATCCTCGTTTGACTTCGTCACCTAACTATTGATTTGGCACCGCCTTAACCATCAATAAATCACTCCGACTAAGCTGGGAGCTTAATAAAAACATCACCGCCAGCAAAGGCCCAAAAAGAAGCACAAAGTGAACATACGATTGACAATGATTTTTTCGTCACTTCTTTCACCATCACCAGGATTACACAAAACCACTTAAATGTGTCCTTAATTTCAGTTGGAATAGTATTCTTCTCCTGCGGATTCTGTGCCTGTACGCTATTTGCTCGTCTTGCCACTCGGTGGCCTTCATTGATAAGATACTGGACTCGGGTGGAAGCCATTTTTCTTGCACCACCCTATAAGCCAACCCACTGGACGTTGAAGGGCAAAATCCGCCTTACCGCGGGTATCATTGCAACTCTATCTGCAGGTAAGTGATTCTTGAGACTACTCCGACAAACTATATCCATCAGCCTCAACCTCCCTCGCAGAGCAGTTGAACATGGATTGTTTTTCGCCTCGGATGTGTACGGCTTCAGGATGCACAGACTAGCGTGCAATATAACCGAGTCAACTGGGGGCTACGACGACTACATGAAGGACCATTTTAAATTCATCTTCACTCACATTCCCTACAATATTTTCATCACGTTTCCGGTTTTGGTAAGATCAAGGAAGAAGCAGGAATTGCTTACACTAAGCATGGCTTGTGAATTTTTCTAGTTCTTGAATGGTACATTCACGTTTATGTGGAATTACATGGACCTGTTTATAGTGATGGTTAGCCTGGGCTTGGCGGCACGTTTTCAACAAATCGGTCAGCGAGCCGAAGCCCTGTTTGGCAGGGTGAGTATGAACCGTCTTTCAAGCCCGTCTTTCAGTATCTATTCACCCTTTCTCAACTCGCAGAACGTTTCCCAATCCACTTGGTATGAGATTCGAGGTCATTATGTGCAACTCTGTGAACTCCTCGAAATGGTAGACGAGGAGTTGTCTTCGATAATTCTCCTATCGTCGGTGAATAATTTATACTTCATCTGCTACCAAATTTTAAATATTTTCAAGTAAGTTCTTGGGTGTCGGACGGTGTGTTCATTGTGTGCACGCAGTTCGCTGGTTCCACGAATATATTTGATTTCTCGTTTTTTTTTTTAGCACACTACGATGGACAATTAACTACGTATACTTTTGGTATTCGCTACTGTATCTGATAGGAAGGACAACGTTTGTGTTCCTTTGTGCGGCCAAAATCAATGATGAATCAAAAGTTCCATTAAGAGCTTTGCGATCGGTACCGGCTAAGGGATGGGGCGATGAGGTGTGGATGTGGAGTAGCTTTTAGGAAATAGAATTTAATTTTGAATATTGTTTCATGGATTTTGAAGGTTGAAAGGTTTAGTTTTCATATAACCGGAGACTGTGTTGCACTATCGGGACGGAGACTCTTTTTTATCACCCGGAAGCTACTGTTTGGGGTAACTCTGCAAATTGAAATTTATTCAGTATCCGGATACATTTGTTGGCTATTTTCAGATGGCAGCTACAATTGTGACGTACGAGTTGGTGCTTTTGCAGTTCGATGATTTCAATAAAAATAAGTCTCTGCCGCCATTGTGCGGATAGAGTTTGCCTTTAACGGATCTTATGTACATATCCTATTGTATTGTGAATATCTGTCAAACAGTTTGTATCCGAATTAAAGACAACTTAAAGCCTACAACCTTTAGTTACTTTTGAAACTTATTTCTCTGCCAGAGGATGTGCATTTTCGAAGAAACCTTGAGGTTGATCAGGATATCGAAAACTCTAAGTTCACAGCAACTCCAGCAGTAGGGAGCAGCGATTAACTCTCAGAAAATCGGGTAAAATTAAGGTAGATTCAGTTTTCGACGTGATAAATGCAATTATACTAAACCGTTGCACTTAAGAACCACAAGGCGGTCGAACTTAACGCCCTTTCCGGTGAGTTATTCAAGTTAGCGCTAGAAGGAGCTACTACAGAAGCCTTGAAAAGCTCTAACATGTCCTAAGAAAGTTAATTATAGTTGGAAAATTTTAGAGAGATTTGGAATATTTACTACCCACATGTGCCAACCAGCACTTTGACTACTTAAGACCTTGTTCAGATGGCAATCGTTCGATTGGTCGTATCGTAACAAGTGTGAGCGTAGGGAGACAAAATAAACAGAGTTATCCACAAACTAATGACACACCCGATTTAACAATCGCCATCTAATCACGGTCTAGGATGATAGACCTCCATCACATGACAGCTGACATGAAGAGGAAGCTCATGACTGATGATCGTCACCGCCTCATCAGCACTATCACTCTACTGCAAAGGACACCGAATCGGTGTCTATGCAATATTGTGCGGTTCTTCTGGCCTTATAGAATTTTCAACGTAGATTTGCATGGAAGAACAGGGTCAGGATCTCGATTGATTAGTAAAAACATTCATAGGATTAGCAGTTCTAAAATTAATTCATTTCCTCTATTTTCACGAATTAAGCTGCTGAGAATTTCAAATCACTGACCTGGCAGCATCTAACATCACACTTTGAGAGGCACTGGTATACACACACAACTGACAGAAGTCTGAAAATGACATTTCTCAAAAATCATTTCATTCGTATGATGCAAATCATTTGATTCCAACTTTTATTATTTAAATTCTATAAAATGGATTTGACTTCGGAAGAGAATTACATTATAACCCAAGCCCAAAAAGCCCGCTCTAGCGATCCCTGTGCAGCAAAGGCTTGGATAATAACCGCAAAGACACTATTTCCCAACAACTTTAATGTCCAGGTACCGTCAAGTTCATAACTTTCATTTGTTTACAGTCCCATTAAATTGTGTTTCCCTAGTTCGAGGCGTATAAACTGGAAAAAGAAGCAAACAATTATGAAGAAGCAGCCAAGTGCTTCAGTTACATGTAAGTTCCAGCAACAGAACATGATTCCCTCACTCAAAACAATAGAACCCTTACATTTCAGAATCAGAGTGTCGACCTATGGAATGAGGTAGCCGAGTTGACAGCCGCCCTACGTGCTCCAGAGAATGAAATAACTCCCGAACAGGAGTTCTATGTGAAAATGTTCCAACACGTATCGTACGACGTGCAGCATAAGATCTTACTCCTCACCGTGAACCACACGGAGAATAACTTGGAACAATGCAAGCTCCAACTGCTCATACTGAAAAGACTCCCTCAGGCTGCTGTAACACATTCCGTAAGTTGAAAACAAAAACTCTTTCGATGCTTTGGACTAATAGAATCTTATGGTAGCCACGTCTTCTTGAGATGATAGCTGAGGGCATGAACCTGAATCCGCCGAAGTATCAAGAAATGCTAGTTGAGGAGGCGCTTCCCTTAATTTACCACAAAACTCCCGACTTACCAAGTCACCTGGTGTGTAGAATATTCACTATTTCCCTGGAATACTACATAAGGCAAATCCTTGAAGAGGTACGTAGATGGAACAATGTGAACAATGTGACAAACATTCTTGCTTTTCAGGAGAACAAATGCGACACTTGTGATATTTGGAAGAAAATCTTCCAAGTGCTGGGTCTCTGTGGAAAAATTCTTCGATGGGAGACGTTCCTGCCCTTCAACAAGACTTGGTAAGGCCTTGCTTTAAACCGGTCTGCGATTTCTTGCAATGAGATGTCTTTTTTTTTTAGGAGTAAGAACGTTTACTGGGAAAAACTGATTGAGATTGCTTCTTCGAGTCCGCCTGGTAGCAATCAGATCTTGTTCTACGCCGCTACTTTATTTATCTACTCGCTGCAGGAGTACATCAAGAATTGTAATGCACGCCCAGACGATCAAGAAACAGACTACGTCCTCGTCGAGGGATATAGAGGTAAGCACCTAGTTCTGACTAGTTTCAGCATCATGTACAACTCACTCGATTGCAGAACTCAAGCTGGACCGCTCCAATGAACCACAAACGATGGATCCACCTCAAATATCAGTCACCTCAACACACAGCAAGGAGATCTCAAAAGCCTTTGTCAACGCTGCACAATGCTGGCAGCTACTCAACACGGAACAGTTCCAGAGAGACTTCAGCCAATTGCTGATTAAACTGCCACTCGCTCCGTGGATTAGTCGCTTCCTTTTCGATCTCGCCGTCTACTTTGGTCACCAAGAGGAGGCGAAGAAACTAATGGCAGAGATGCAGATCAAAAATAGTTTACAGCAGAACGTTCAGCTCTTGAGTTTGAATTTAATTCAAGGCGTTCTCACTGTAGGTACCACCCTAAGTCTTGTGTATACCATCGCTTTACCAAATTATGTTTTCCAGCTGCAGGGATTCGAGTGTATTCTTAAGATTTTAGTTGACCTTCCCACGATTCCTGGCCAGATAATCGAAAATATGACAATTTCTGGCAATCAGCGGCATGTGCTCTTCCTGCCCTTGACCCAGAAACCCATTGTACAGTACTGCACCAGAGCCATCATTAACAGCTTGAGTGTAAATGATTCAAATAATCAAAAGTGCCCATTCAAATGTATTCCCTTCTTCCAGATAAATATATTCGAGTCGAATGTGTCTGACCTCGTGCTCGGTGACCTTCTGGTTCTCTCCCAGTTGGACTACCCACGGGAAACACATCTTGCGGAACAAATTTTCTCCCTAATCCGATCGAGAGGGCAATTTTGCTATCGCCTTTTCCCCACATACATCGTAATGATTGACTATATCGAGGAATTCATGCACATCTGGCGGTCGCACAATGAGGAATTCAATTTCGAATTCTCCCCGGCTCAAGCGAATGCTGCGACCCGGCGAATCGGAACTCGTGGAGCTGATAAAGGCGTGCGGGAAGACTTTAAGCAGATCATCAAACAACAGATCCTTCGAGCGAATGAGAATATTCCAGCGCTGGTTGCTACATTTATCGCTCAGGAGCGCATGCACTTGATGCAAACGATTTTTTAAAGAATAAAGTTCTTTTTTTTTACTACACGCTCTTGTGTTGTTTCTTCCAAAACCTCTGCTTTAGTTTACAGCTCTTCCAAGGAACACCTTCCAAATGAAAGAAGTAACATTGTTTGAAAGCTTTATTCACAGGAATAACTTAAAACAATTCGAGTTTCATCCACAAACGGTCAACGATGTTTAATCTTTTTGGCCAATTTAACATCCTTCTCCGTTCGTTCTCTAACCGTAGAAACGAAATACCTTTGCATTAGATACGCGTCCTCTCCATCACCATAGTATTTTGGTTCAATATTAGTCGGTTTGAATTCCAAACTTGAGTACAAATCGTATGCCACATGATTGCTCTTACGTACGTGCAAAAATACACTTTCTGCTTGAAAACAATCAACCATAGCTTCCATTGATATATTCATTAATCTTCGAGCTAAGCCCGATCTGCGATAGCCACGTTTTACCGCCAAAGACATTATGTTTCCCTCCATACTGGCCGCATCTCCCATTTTCGCCAATACATAGCCCACACAGCTACCTTTATCATTTTCAGCGACATAGCTTAGCTGAGGCCATGACAATATCACGTAGTAGTAGTACTTTATTTTGTAGTTTTCGGCCAGGCACAGTAAGTTACAATGTTGCATCGAAATAACGTCTTCTACCTTCGCAAGTCGGATGTTCATGGTCAAAGGTACTGAATCCGGTTCGTTGTCGTTTAGATAATTTTTGATTTCTTGACAATTGCTATTTTCCGATTGCTGAGTTTCTGATATTTCCGTATTTGCTGCTCGGAAACTTGCGGAACGTTGCAAGCATTTCAAAAGGAAACCACTGAGAGCTTTCTATACACTCAGCTTCAACAGCTAGATGACTGCAAAGTGCAACTTTTTATAATGAAACATATTGCAACATCCAGGAGACCAGGAAACAGTACATCAAGGAACTCAATCATGGCTAGGACATGTAGAGGGAATGGACACTAATGCCCCGGTCCGCGGAGTCTTCGAATCAAAACCTGAAGCACAACTCAGAAGAAGACCTCGCTTTAGGTGGCGCGTACAAAGAGAAGTGCACTCAACAGACATGGAGTGCGCAGGCACAACTGGGGGCAGCTAGCTAAGGACAGTTGGTGCCTTGAAGCTTAAGAACGCTGTGTATACACACACCATTGTCGTACTGGTGTATAAATCCTAAGTTAGGAACTCAAGATAAACAAGCTAGGAGAGTTCCTAATGGCAATCATAATTATTTTGACTTCAGTATAGCTCCAGCCCACTATAGGGAGCTAGAAAGGGTTTCCTATGGCTAGAAATAAGACTGCTAAGGGAACGTAGAACCAACTTACTGAAACCACTAACCTCTGACATTCCAGAGCATATCATGCAGTAATGTACACAAACAGAGGTTCTGGCCATTTTCTTACTCCTCAGAGCAACTGTCGGGTAAAGAGATCCAACTGAAGAACACAAGCTAACCAAAGCAAAACAGGAACCACTAAGTCGGAACCTAAATACCAGAAGAAAACAAAAAATGTACCCTCATGCGTTCACGTAAGTTTCTTATCTCTCCATTGTGACCAGTCGAAGTTCTCTTGCCCGACATCTGTCGTCCGACCTGCAAACCACTGTTTCTGAATGTCACTTTGACATCCACCTGACACTACACTTTTTTTTGCATCTGGGAATCAGTTTTTTCCAAACCTTTTCTGCGCGCAGTTGAAACAAGCAAATATTCCCTCGACAACAAACTGAATTGAATGTGTTTCGCGTAGGGAATTGGTGGTCTATTTCCGTTCCACTGTTACCGTGATAAGTAAATCTCTCCCCTCAAGTGCTGAGCCACAATCATTGGGTTCATGTAAAGGAAGAACAAAAAAAAACCAACCGCGCTAGTATTCTCTGTCCGCCCCCTCACTCTCAAGGTTGAGTGCTGTAATTTGTTGTGTATAAATTTTTTTGTATTCCTATTCGTAACTTACTACAATCCATTTGACATGCAAATAACCGCAGCGCCCCTCGTCAGTTTATTGTCATTGCTGCTATAATGTCGGATAATCTGGCCGTGCGATGGATGCGCCGCTACAAGTTCTTCTTTCTAATCGGCCTGCTTATAATCGGATTGCAAATTTTTCTCGCCTACAAGTCCCTCGGTATACCAGAACTCAGTTTCAGTGCTAGCAGCAATTTGTTCTCGTCCTTCGATAGTACGTCCAATGGGAAACAAAATGCGAATCATAATTCCGTGGCCGATGACGAGGACCTGAATGGGGGTCCTGCTAAGCGAGACGTTAACTCGGGCGGTCACAGTGGTAATCTGAATCTGGAACAGTTGGGCTTTCAGCCACCTTGTGATATAGCCGCAAAGGAAGCAATATCTGCATTGCATCGAGCCAAAACAAAAGACTGCCGCAAGCATATCGCTAATGTTGCGTGTGCCATACAATCGGGAGAGTTCTATGCACGTCGTTTGCCTAATTATTGTGTTAATAGTAATTATACGGCAAACAAGCCACTTGGTTGTTATCGCGACGAAAAGGAGTATCGCTTGTTGTCGGGATATTTTGTGAATTTTAAACGAAACAACTCACCCAAGAAATGCATTCAAGTGTGCCTTCAGGCGGGTTTTCCTTACGCTGGCGTGCAGTACGGGACGGAGTGCTTTTGTGGAGTTGATGTACCACCATCGGCGGCAAAGTTGCCTGATTCTAGTTGTAACATGAAGTGTCCGGGCGACCCAAAGGAAGTGTGCGGTGGATACTTTAGTATGAATGTCTTCGAAACTGGCATTGCAAGTGAGTACTTCCCTAAAGATTGGTTTTAAATAGAGAATTGAGCATTTTATCAATCTGACTTGAAGATATTGTCTTGAAAATTATGTGCACTTTGTGAGGCTAAGGCATCAAAGTCAGTTTCAAGCCTTAGGAAATCCTCACAGTTCACTCAGTTGATTTCAGGCTGAGACTACACGAAGTAGCTTTTAGTGGATGATCTGAGTGCATTAACCTTCCTGTTAGTCGATAAATGACCACCTAGCTCCTATAGCTAAGCAAACAGAATGGTAATGAGAACATCATCCATGGATTTCTGTAGAAACTATTGAGACCAACAAAACGAAGAGACAATGACCCACTTCCAGTCGAATTGTCCTCTCCTATCGGCTTTGAAAGGAAACCTTATTTATCGATCAGAATGAGGTTGGGGTTGCATCGAAACTAGTTTCCCTTTTATCCTTGCGTAGCCTAGTGGTCCGAATTGTGTTATTTTCTCTCCGTTTCGTGTCATCCCATTTAGAGTGGCGTAGTTACTGGGAAAGCTACCCCTCTTTCATCAGTTAATCGTTACCCAGGCTTCTCCGGTTTTGTACACCAAGTTGTCCATTTTCTTCATTAAAAAACCGAAAAGAAGCTACATTGTGCCAAGTTCTTCTCTTGACAAACTGTTACGGATCCATTGACTCCATCGTTTGTTATTTTACAGAAGAATCACTACAATTAGTTCAACTCGATATAAGTCTACAAAATTCATTGAATATTTTGACCTGGAAATCGTTAAAATAAAATCAAAATTGAATAATAATCTCCGGTCTGTGAAATCATATCTAAATGCTTTTATAATGCCTGCTTTCTAATGTTCTAATTCATTTTCCTTCCAGAATTCAGTCCACAAATAGCTGAGACTATTCCAAAACCGGAAACTGAACGTGTCCGAATCGCATTTCTACTTACATTGAATGGCCGCGCACTGCGTCAAGTGCATCGCCTAATCAAAGCACTTTACTCACCCAATCATGTGTTCTACATTCATGTGGATTCGGTAAGTATTAAGTACGATACATCTTGTTAGTATAAAGAGAATTAAGAGTACCGCCTTCAGATAGGTACTACGTGCGAACGCACTTACAAAAGAATGCGTCCACGCGTGCATCTATTTGGTGGAGGAGGGGAAGAACTCACTGCATTTGTTTTTTCTGACTAAATCCCCTGATCTGGGTTAGTAATGGAATTATGTCAAGTGGCGGCATATCGCCATAGGAACTATTAAATAGCGACCAGCCTCTGATGAGGGTTGCCCATGATTGTGCCCCACACGCGGTCTTCATTACAGTAATGAAATGCAATTACCTTCTGCTCTCAGAACTTGATTTGGGTGAGGACAAATCGTAGGTAGACTGTCGAGTGTGGGAATTCTACGGCTGCGGCGTAGAATTTAAATATATGTGCATACGACAACAAATGCTTTGATAATGAAAATAGGATTAGCGTTTGGGTTTTTAGCTGAACTCAAATTCTTGACAGGAAAATTAGCCGAAATGCAATTAATCCATCATCTTACAAGAAAGTGGAAAGTTACGAATCACGTTTTGCCACAATCAAGCCCACTTAATATGCACTTAGAAGTACACTTTGCGCAATATGGAGTGTTGAGCTTGTTGCTAGTAGCCTTGGTTATACGTTTAAGGTAAAGAAATTGGCGTATCATTAAGTAAACAAGTGCTTGTATGTGCGTTATGAAACAACACTTGGTTGGAGTGTAGAAGAATTGGCTCTTGGCCAAACTTTTTTGTATGCTTTGTTCGTTGACCTGAACAAATAAATTTATCATACAGTGTGTGGAGCAATATGCATTACATGTGGGGGAGATTTCTTCGCAATTAGATTAGAAATGTTGCGGAATGTGTATATTTACAGCTGAAAGCTGGTTCTGCCTTCTCTGGAAACAAAGCCATTCAAGAGCAGTCAGTAATCTGTTTTTTTTTTTTTTTTTTCAGCGCCAAGACTACCTTTACCGTCAGCTGCTGAAACTGGAACCAAAGTTTCACAATATTCGTTTGGCACGAAATCGCTTCTCGACAATTTGGGGCGGTGCCTCACTGCTGACCATGCTGATGCATTGCATGAGTGATCTCCTCAAATCCACATGGCAGTGGGACTTTGTGATAAACCTCAGCGAAAGTGATTTCCCAGTGAAGCCCGTGGAAAAGTTGGTTAACTTCCTTACGGCAAACAAGGGCAGGAACTTTGTAAAAAGTCATGGTCGCGAAACGCAGCGCTTTATCCAGAAGCAGGGCTTGGACAAAACTTTCGTAGAGTGTGATACTCACATGTGGCGCATCGGTGATCGTATTCTACCTGAGGGTATACAAGTTGACGGCGGGAGTGACTGGATCGCTCTTTCACGACCATTTGTGGAGTATGTCACGAACAATGCAGGAAATGAGCTATTGGAAGGCTTACTTACAATATTTCGCCACACATTGCTGCCGGCTGAATCATTTTTCCACACTGTGCTGAGGAATTCACAGTTTTGCCAAACATATGTGGATAACAATCTGCATGTAACCAATTGGAAGCGGAAGTTGGGATGTAAATGTCAGTACAAACACGTGGTGGACTGGTGCGGTTGCAGTCCGAATGATTTCAAGCCCGACGACTGGGCACGGTTACAGGGTACAGAGCAGAAGATGCTCTTCTTTGCTAGAAAGTTCGAACCCATAATCAATCAGGCAATAATCCTTCAGCTAGAAGAGTGGCTTTTTGGCCCCTATACGAGCGAGTATGTGAACTTAAACTCCTACTGGCAGAGTCTGCATCATCGTGAGGACAAGCGTCTGCCCACTGATGATCTGTTCCTCACCATAGCAAACAGTCTGTTGCGGATTAATGGAAGGAAGATGGATTATGGATCATCTACTCTCTATGAAATAACGAATTTCGTAAGTAATGAAGAGTATAAGGGATTTCTGCTAAGGTACGCCGCTCAGAGGGCATCATCCAACGTTACTCTGGAATATGAAACGCGCATTCGGCCGACGCAGTATCCGAAAGTAGCAAGAACTTCTAAATTTGCCAAACGTGTTAGAAACTTCGAAGTAAGTTCGGATTTTGATCAAAAAGAGCAGATCTCTAGGAATTTCGCCAAATTTTTGGGTCCCTCCACGGATGTAGTGCTAAGTTTCACATTCGCAGGCTCCACACAAACCGACAGTCATTCGTACAATTTGACTGTTCTGTGGATAGATCCATCTGGGATGTTGCAAGATTTTAGTGAAATCCACGTCGAAGACACCCAATCCGATGCAATAAATTTTTCCAAAGCCAACCTGAAACACCCTCTAACTCCTGGAATATGGACAGTGAAACTGATTGGTCGCTCATCGGTTTACGCTCAAACAAAATTCCTCATATCGCCTCTGACAATCGAAAACGGCAAGGCGATAAGATACTCCCGATCGCAAGTATTACATTTGGGTAGCCCTCAAGACATATCATATCCCACAGAATGGCAGCAGCATTTGCCACCAACAGAGGATGTTAAAATACTCAAGGAGCTCGCTCAAGCGAACGCCAAACGCTCTGGCAGTAGTTTAATCAACTGGGTCGACGAACTGGTAAGTAAGTTCTTCCTCATCCGAGAAACTTGTATTGCCAGTGATGCAAAATCGCATCTACCTTCCTGTAAAGATACCACCTGGAGTTCACTAGCGCCAGATCCCAAGAGTGATGTAGATGCCCTTCTGCATCGTCGCAGATAGGATAACGAAAAACAAAAAGAAAAAAAGAAAAAGCCAAATACTTAGCTTATTTATTTAAATGTTTATATTTTTGTTTGTTTTATGAAAGAGTGTTTTCATTTATTTTTTATTGTATAGGAGTTTTCATTTTATTTTATTTTTGTATATCCCCCCGGCCTTGTAAAAATGCACCATCATCACCTCCCTAGATGGTAAGTTTAAACAAAAAAAAACAAAAAGAAAAAAACAAACAAAAACAGAGAATGCATTTGTTTGCACGCGAAGCGCAATGTATTTATTTTTGATAAAAATATTTATATAAACGAACAATGTGTATAGTTAAACAAATTATATTATAATTACAATAATATTATAATTAAAAGTGAAAAAAAAAAACGTAACAAGTTTAAAATAATGGCGGAGTAATCGGGGATTTTGTATTTTCAAATTGTTTGGATGATTAGAGTGTTTTCTAAACTTTTGTTAGCAACTAACGAAATGTGCTTGCGTTGAATGAGAATTGGTGTCAAAGACTTCTCTGTCCGATTACCCCTCGAAATAAGGCACAGCTCTGTCTTTATTGCATGTTCTGTAGTCATGAGTTGCAGTTTTAATCCTCCATTACGGAGCGGAGTCAAGGCATCTTTATTTGCAATGTTCTCTCAGAGGTGGGAAATGCTAATAAGCGATGGGTTGGTAGATTGAGGTCTGACTGCAGCCAAAGGAGTACGGTCTCACTCGGATCTCGACGGATCCAATGTGTTCCCCGGTGTGGAATACCTGGAAATAGAGAATATGGATGACTACATGGCAGGCGCGCTCCTCCTGAACCAGCCCGTTTTCGTTATGAATTTTAAGGTAGTTTTAGGTGTCGTGTTAGCTAGTCCATTGAAAGATATTTTTCCGAGGGCTAAGTATCTGATTCTGCTGAATCGTTGCCACTAGCAGAGGAAGTGTGTTGTGTCTTCTTCTAAATCCGGGCCGTCACAGCCTCAGCACAGGTCTGTGCTGCTGATTTCCATTCTTTCAAAGTGGGAATCCATGGGGTTGTGAGGACATTACAGTTTCAGCTGTGGTCTATTGAGAGATAGAAGTTCTCTGGTTTTTTTTATGGAAACACGGCATGATAGATCATTTTGCAAAAGTCCGAGGAAATTTTGGTAATGAGGAGGTTAATGGGCAGTTGGACCGAGTGATTTGTTTAGATGTCGATTGGGTTCGAGCCTGTTTTAGCTAGTTATTCGGGGTTTTTATTTCTTTAGAAGCACAAGTGTCCCGGAAGCCAGCATAGCGTAAAGACCACAACGCAGAAGAATGACCCTTAGGCATAGATAGGGCTATAGGCAAATAGCAACTCTCGTGTGCTCTATGCAGAAACACGGGTTGTGACGGAGATGGTGGTCGATGAAGATGCCTATGTGCTTGTTATTGTTCAGAGTGGATAAGCGAACGAGAGAACTAGATCTTGTTTCCCATTATTTTTGAACGGTCGTAGTCTGCGATTTCAGAATTTCCAGTTCTAGGCAACTTGATACGAAAAACAATGAATTCAATTCTAGGTCTCTTCCACTAGTGCGGGATCGTGTAATCGGATACTGAGCTCCAAATTGTAGCCGGTGTTCCCTTCAAGAAGCTGATCGTTCGTCATTTAAGTAGCAACACATTTCCAAGAGCAAAAACATCGAAAAACAAAACCACATATCCCATTAAATAAATTTGCTTTAAGACTCATAGTTTTGTCGTGCCCTTTCCGGTTGCTCCGTCCATTGTTCTATTAGTATTCAGCGCCATTCGAATAATGTGATATATACTCATATATGTATGTAGTACACTCAATTTGATTGCATTGTTAAGTATATTTCTATTCTATTTCAACCATTTCTTGTATTCTATAACATAACTTATTTCATCTGAAAGCGTTTCTACTCATTCAAAGTTTTTATCTACACATATAGATAAATATAATGTAAATTCGACTTAATATTCAATTCGATACTGTTTAAGAATTTAAGCCGAACAATTTCCGAGCAAATTATGTGAAATTAATTATGTAAACTGCAGTTGAATATAAAACATACTCAGCAGTAAATCATTTGTTAAGTATAAGTTTGTATTTTAAATAGTAGCTAAGTTAATTCACCCCCGAATCCGAATTTAAAGGTTTGAAGACAAATCAAATAATCGTCTAAACTGAAATGATATCAATAGTGGAATGTTTCCTCTTACTTTTCTCTTAATAATTTGAACTTTATAAGCCAACAACCATGCACCTACGTACAGTCAACATGCTTTTAAGATACAAACTTCTTAAGACACATCTTAAGGATAAACCTGAGAGCAATGCTAAATGTATAACAAACTAAGCTCTTTATTTATTTGCACAATGAACTCGGCTTAATCACAGAAAAGCCGTGAAAAGGCTTTACGAATTGAAAGTCTGTGAAATATTTAAAAAAAAAAAATAGGACTCAAGTACTCTAATCTAAGCAAATCCATAATTTTTCATGTTTCGTCAGTATTCACAAAATAAACAAACAAATATTTATTTAACTTTCTATTCTTCCTCAAAATATTTCCAAACTAATTGGCGACTGGTTTTCAATTGTTATTCTTAAAAAAATGATGAAATATAAATTTTTGTAAATATTTATGTAAGGAAAACATAAAAAATGTAATATAAAGCGGAGAATAAAATTTATTTTTTGAACTGATGGTGTTTATATAACAAGACTGATGGTCCCGTCCTTTTGTTCCAATGATGGCAGGATTTAGACTGCGAATCTTTGCCCAAACAAAGGTTTATTAAGTCAATTGGATGAGAGGAACCTATGGTAATCGCTTCTCTTCGTCTGATAACCAACCTTCGTTTTATGTTGCTGACCATAAAGTTTTAAAATTATTTAAGTTTCGTTGACGAGCACATGTTGTAGCAGAAATAATTGTTTTTCTTAGAATGGACGTAAGTTTTCCGCTGGAATAAATCTTAATGTCTTAACCAACGTAGCAGGTCTTCAAAGAAGGTCAGATCGGCTTTTCACTGGAAGGTCTACATCCTTCTACTTGAGCTCGTCTCTAAAAGCAAGGCGAATCATCTTCCTCCAGCCAGCGTTTCTTTCTAAAGTCAAGGAAAGCCCTGCAAAATCTCCGGCTGGCTGACTGACAATAGAGGATTCGTAGAAAATGGTTTATTGGTGATTTGATGATATGTACATCCATCTCTCAGTAACTACAGCCTTTTTGCAACCATAACTGGTAATAATCGTAACACCAACATTACACAATTGTTATTTCGTTGAAATTTCTACTTTTTATTATTTACAACTTTTGATTTTCAAATATACATGTCGGGCGCTAAATATACAAATCGTCATCCGGATCTTCCTCATCGAAATCATCATCCTTTTCTGGAGTATAAATGATGTTACCGCCGCCTTCACCTTCATTTTCACTCGTTCTGCAACCGAAACATATAAATCTCTGTATGTATGAAGGGAAAACATTCTTACTTTTCGTATGGCATTTTTAGGGCATTCCTAGCCACTAACTCATCCTCCTCCAGTTCGATTTTAAACGTCCCCAGTTGTTCGGGCTTCACAATTAGCTTCTCCTGCTTCTTGGATGTCTTCTTAATCGCTTCTATTTGAAAACTATCTTTGGTTTTATTATACGTGTAGTGCTGGAAAATAAACATCAAAATCTATCACTTAGCTCGAACAATTCCATCCAACTGACCTTGTTCGTTACCGATCCACCGAGTTTCCTAGTCAAAATCGATAGATTCGCCAGACTTTCTATGTACACCACCAGGTCGGCCATGTACTCAAGACAAGCGAGAGTGAACGTTTCGAACAGATGCTGCGTGGATGCCCACAAAAATATTTGCCTCACATTACGATTCTGTTTCAGCTGATGGATTAGTTGGAAAAGATCCGATTTTTTCGGACGATACAGGCTGATGTCACTAAGCGTTGGTAGGAGGACATTCACTTTAGTTTCAGAGTTCGTGCACTCTTCTAAGAATGTTGTGTAATAGGATTCATTGGAGTAATCAACACTCGAGAGATTCAGAGACTTTACAGCGCCACCCTGGCCTTGCTCCTGTAACAAGCCATTGATAGTTTTAGATGCAATTCGCTCTTGTCCCAGACTGTCTGCAAAATTGGAATTAATTTAACATCTGATGGAGTTGGATTAAAATAGAATGATTTACCAACGATGAGAACAAATTTTTGAGTGGATATTACTAAATTTGATAACATTTTCTGGTGTATTTTAGGAGAAGTGTTTAATTTTGTTTACGTTTTGTTTAGCGTAATTTAGGTACACATGGGTGAGCTGTCATTTTATTTTCTGTTTGTGAATGATGAGGTGGGATTCCTTCTCATAATGCACCAACTGGGTCACAATGGAGAAAACGTTATGTAGGGATCGTTCCAGGATCTAGCAAAAGCAAAATGTTTAACCAAACAATATTCCTGCTTATAGTTCCCTGGACACTACACTCTGCGCATAGAAATTGTTCTGGATTCCTACTGTATAAAAGGGACCGAATTACAACAACATTTGCCCCCATTTTTGTTGTATTTCAAAGATTTATTTATCAATTCAAATTAGAATAGATTTTGGGAAACATTTTTACAAAGGATTCAATATTTTTTGTATTATTTTACGCCATTCGGCTATAGATTCACAATAACAGTAATGCAGTACCACCTTTAAACCCCTAATTACCCACCTATCGTGAATGGCATTTTTTCCTTGACAACTAATTACTTGTCATTTTCTTTCTTGCAAAACTTCGGAACGTTTTGCATTCGTGATTTAATTTTCATTTTATAAACACAAATAACAGTCGAGAGACTATTTTATTCAGAAAACTAAGTATATTACATCTAAAATGGTCGATCCAAACCGAAAAATCAATCGCCTGACAGACAAGGACATAGAATTCCTCGATGAATGCGAAGAGGAATTCGCATATCGTTTCACCGACGAAGATGAGGAATTCGTAAAACACTGCTCACAGGCGGTTCCTGAGCCTCCGGTTGTCCAGAATTGGGGCGAAAATAAGCCCTTCAACCGGAATTCCCATCATAATAGTCATCAAGGCGACTATCGCAGCAATCGTCGTTGGAACAACAATCACAGACGAGGTGGTTACCGGCCATACGGCGATCGCAGAGAGCATAATCGAGATCATCACCAAAGCAGGGATAAGTGGAACAATTCAAGATAACAAGCCAAGAGATAGAGGATTTTCAGTTTTATTATTGCTTAAGAGAGAGAAAAAAAAAAATACTTATATTTTGGTCACTCCGGATTCGGAGCAGGAAGAGTAAACGAAGAAACGAAATAAAAATATTAAAGCTATTCCTGTGTTCGATTACTTTTGCGTATGTGCTGATGAAGTGGAAAGTCATAAAATGCTTCAGGAAACCATGAAGGTAAGTACTTGTGGGTTGAGCCACCCTCAAACGGTTGATTCAGTCAGTTCGGCATCCTTTTGGGATCCATCGGTGCTGCCCATTCCGACTCCCATGGCATTCAATAGATTCGACGCTGGTCCAGAGCCACCGATTTGTGACTTATAGCTGTCCATCATGTTCTTGAGAGTGTTCACGTTGATATCAATCGGTTTGAAGGACTCGATGTCGTCAAAGTCATCATCGGCGGAGGATTTGGGTCGCTTTTCATCGGTTTTCTCGAAGGTTTTGCCGATTGTGGTCTTGGCCAGTTCTTTATCCATCTGATCCATGTACGCTTTGATGTCAGACTCGATGTGCATTTCGGAATTGGTCATTTCTTCGATGTTTCGCTCCAAATCATCCTCGTCCTCGTAGTCACTCATCTCTGAGTTTGACTCCCAGTTGTCTTCGGGAATAACAAAGTCGAGGAAGTTTTTCACGTGCGTGGAGAATGCGTCCGGATCGAAACTCACCGATTGGTCGGGCGATTTGGCGGCGATTGGGTTCTCTTTCACAGCTTTTCTCATCGATGCGTTCTTTCGAATATTTGTCTTCTTTGGCGACGCGACTGGGATCTCATCATCAATCCCATCGAACTCTGATTGTCTCTCAAGAAAATCTGTGATGTTGGAAGTAAATTCCTTGGCATTTACATCACCAGTTGGTGTGTATAGCTTCTTCACTCCATATTTCTGGGTGAGCATTGTATCCAGCTCCTCAGAGGAGATGTTCAGCCAGGCATCACTATTGCTACGTGGCAGATTGTTCTCCTCTTCGCGCAGTTGCTCTGAAATTGTAGTGTCCAGAGAGCGCAACATTTGTACGATTTCCTTGCCCACTATCGGACGGGTGCGGAACCTCTCGCAGTTTTTTGTGTAGAACGACTTGGCGTCCTCCAACAATTGATTGTACTGTGCAGAGCCTTCAAGGTTGTCCTTGAAATAGCCCTTATTTACAAGACTCTTCAGATATATACGCCACGCTGGGTCGTTTTCCACACATCCGTTCTCCTTTGCCTGTGAGGCGAGAATCTCGAACCCGCAGGCGATTTTCACTCCCAAAAGGTCCTCCTTATATTCCTCGGAGCCAGCGGCCGCTGGGAGATTCCATCCGGTGCGGCGATCTGGAGCGTAGTCGCTGTGCATCAACATGGCATACAGGCATCGCGTGAACCTGACCGATGTCCTCACTCTATCCTCTGGCGGAAAGAATCTCATTGCGCGACACGCCTTCATATCGAGTGGATCCCTTTCGCAGAAGGCTCTACACGCTGGTGCAATGAGGGAGGGACGGTCCCTAAGAATGCCAGCTACGCCCATTGGAAGACGAACAATCTGTGTGTGAATCGCTTGTAAACGCCGTTCGGGGCTGAATTCCTCCAAGCGCTCGTCGATGCAGTGCTGGATGTCGCTAGACACACGGTAGAGAGTAGGATTTTGAGCAATTTTCGACAACGCCGTTGCCACTGAGAGAACACTAGCCGAGTTCGATGGGGAGTTCTGCACTAATTGCAAATGTCCATCTGATATGTACACCTACATAGTTGGGGAGGGAGAGAGAGAGACAGAAAATAAGTACATCAGACAACAATAGACAACGAACCCAACCCAAACTACTTCCGCATGCAACAAAGCAAAACAAAAGCTGCACCCACTTACCCTTTGTTCGCACGTGTCAGGATTCGCCCACTTCGGCAGATAGTCCGCAGCTTCGATGACAAGGAACTCTCCATCAGCGTCAACAACACGAGCCACCACTCCGGGGTTCTCACGCGTGATCTCGTACAGTAAATAAACGATAAACCATTCGTCTAGGATGTTATCGCCATAATGGCTTATGCCATGCAGGTGGGGTGGCAGGGCAACTGCATACGACCAAAAGTTAAATAAAACAAAAAACTATAAATAGGCCAACAGAATTTCCCCATGAATCAGACTCACCGTACTTCTCATTGTTCTGCTCCTCGATGAGCGTCTGCTGTGCACCAGTACGAATGCTAAGATTGAATTCATCTTTGTGCCATATATAGTCTCGGGTATGTGGATCCAGTTGGGTGTTGATCTTATGAACAAGATTCTCCAGTTCTTTGTTAGAGTCGTCAACCTCCTCTGTGGTCGCTAGAAAGATGAAGTATTCAACGAAATCTTCCTCCCGGACAAACTCCAAATTTGAGCTGATAACAGGAGTGTCAGCAGTATTGGTTGGGGTGCTGCTGGTGCTCGGGGTGGATGACATCTTTGCGTGAAATTTCGTTTATTTTCGTGGACACACACGGACTGTGTCGTTATTTCCTAGAAGTTCGATGAATGAATGCGGATTGCGGATGAACGGAAGTATGGAACAGAAAAGATGCCCCTACGGGGAATTCGATGACTGTTTCTGGTAGAGGGTTGCCGTTCTTCGCAGTTTAGTGTGAAATTGCATTCCAATTTAACTCAGTTCTTCAGTATCCCACAGTACCTGGGCGTTTGAGGTTATTCGTGCAATCCAATACTTGTGCGGAAGCCAGACGCTGCTGGACTGGAAAATTGTGTATTTCGAGGTTTCATTAAAATTTTAGTACGCTAATAATCGTTAAAAAAGAGAAAGCAAAAAGGGCAATACTATTTTTAGCTGACAGTGAAATCGTTTGGTAGATGGAACACGTTGCGAAGGAGAAAATGGGGTTGCTTGCGTACGGACTACAGGCATGTTAGAGAGGGATATCAGTAAACAAAGGAAATGTAGCTTTTGCGGGACATATGGAAAGAGAACAACGGACGCGGTTGGTGTATAGGATAGGGTACGAGCTTTCAGCCGTTGGATATGAATCTGGCAAACAGAAACAGGTTTTTGGGGTGAGGAACGCTTTTAATTGTCTAGAACCAAACTGAAAACGTTTTTACGTTTAAACTTTGGTTCTTGAATTGGACACAAACTTCATCAGAAACAAGAATGTCTAGTAGAGACTAATGCCTTCTCGAAGGAAGGTCTATTTCCCTGCACATTCTACTAGGGACGGTTAAGTTAAAGCATATAATGGATGCATGTACATATCTGTGCCCGAACCTTGTCTCGTCAGCTGATAGAGAGTAATTTTGTTGAAATCTCTGTCCGCAGATATACATAGTACCTGGTTCATCCCCGGTCCACATTCGTATCTCGTCTTTCAATCCATAAATAGTTTCTCTCTGAGACGAGGCGGCCTTTCAGTCCCTTCAAACCCGGGCACACTATATCGAGTTGTCCAGACCAAGCGCTCTGGCTTCAGCGATAGGTTGGGACTTGAAACGTGGTCTCAAACCTGGGATCTATGAATCGAAAATTCTGTTTTCTGGACCATTATTGTCCATTTGCTCGACGTGTCTTGTACCTATTTACTCCGAGCTACTTCGAAGTAACTTTGCCAAAAGTGACGTATTGTCCTAGACATTGTGGACCCAATCAAGGCCAACTTGTTTCACCTGTTCATCAATAAAAAGATTCTGGTTCGGTGGCGTATGTCATATAATTTTGGGTTGAAAAATTTTCAATTTCTATTCCTCCTGGCGAGGCCACAGGTGAGCTCCTATGTGCTCACGATGCACAGAATCAGAATATCTCATCTGATCTGTGTCGCAGGTAAGTAGATCCAGGATGTGGGTATCTGGTTTGGCGGCGTATGAGTAACCATTTTTTTCATATATTTTTGGGTTCAAAAATTTTCAATTTCCATTCCTTGTGGCGAGGCCACAGGTGAGCTCCTATGTGCTCACGATGCACAGAAACAGAATATCTCATCTAATCTGTGGGGCAGGTAAGTAGATCCAGGATGTTGGCATCTGGTTTGGCGACGTTTGGGTAACCAATTTTTTCATACATTTTTGGGTTCAAAAATTTTCAATTTCCATTCCTTGTGGCAAGGCCACAGTTGAGCTCGAATATGCTCACGACGCACAGAATCAGAATATCTCATCTGATCTGTGTCACAGGTAAGTAGATCCAGGATGTGGGTATCTAGTTCGGCGGCGTATGTGTAACCATTTTTTTCATACATTTTTGGGTTGAAAAATTTTCAATTTCCATTCCTCGTGGCGAGGCCACAGTTGAGCTCGAATATGCTCACGACGCACAGATTCAGAATATCTTATTCGATCTGCGTCACAATTTAAAAGGTCCAGGATGTGCGTGTTTTGGATGAACTTCATGCTCCAGCTCTTCAGCGTATTATCGTCTGTCTCTTATGCGAAGTCTGTCCAGCTAAATGTCAATTTGTCATTCCTTCAACAATTTTCCTTTCGTGTTCTTGTTTATTTAAGATTGTAAGGCCTGGAGTGGCAAAATAGATAGCACTTCATGTGCTCCTGAAAGTATGTATGTATGTTCCATTATAGTGAAATTCAACTAAAATTGGAAGTCACTGGAAAATGTTAGTTTATAATTGCATAACGCATGGTGCCAGCAATATTTCGAATATTGGTAGTTGAGATCTCATATCATCTCTTCATTGTCACTCCTGGAAGCTTGGAAGTATGCGAACAAATGTATACCTCCTTGCTTGTTGTTTGATGAGAACATCTAATTTTGCCTGTTCCGTCCTACTTTACAAGTTATTGGAGGCGCCAATGCCCATACCATGCGTTTCAACCTGACACGTAGCAATACTTATTTTGCTGGAGTTCCACACAGCGGAAATGATTCCAAATGTACTACGGATTTACTTATAGCAACTTACTGTTAGCAACTAGAATAAACTCTTAGCAATGACCTGATGCCCATGTGACCTGTTAGCCCATCAAATCTATTTCCCAGACAACAGTCATAGTGCATATAGCCAAGGTTATCAAATTTTCTCTATTCTTTTGCAAAAATTTCAGTATCTGGTTCGGTGGCGTATACGTAACCAATTTTTTACACATTTTTCGGGGCAAAAATGTTCTAATTTTTATGACCACAGCGGGGTCGTTTGTGCCCAGGATTCCCATAAACAGCTTCAGGATATCAGTATCTGGTTCGGTGGCGTATACGTACCCAATTTTTCATTCATTATTAGATTTTGGCTAGTGAGTGAAAATTCCAATACCCATCTGACCTGTTCAGCTATAAGTCGGGCGGGCCAACACTTTGCTAACATTTTCATCAAAGTATCTTCTCAGCTATAGCAAAGTTGTTGCGAGCCGAAAACTCCTTTGCTGTCGTGGTGTCGTGTATAAAAACACAAACGTCAAGATCCACATTGCGTTGCCACCTACAAACTGTCAAGAAATTACCTTTTTGACAGCTCGCGACTCAGATGCAGACACAGATGCACTTTCCGTCCACCGCACATAATGACAAATTAAATTTAAAAAATCATCTTTTTACGGATTATTTATTTTTCATATCCATTTATTATTTACAAACGTTCAGAACTATTGTTTTTGTTTTTTTTTGTTTCAATAATACAAAAATAGTAAATAAAAAATAAACCATTGTTAATTTACAGATAAAAAGTACAAAAATAGTTAGTTTCCTTAAATCTACAACAAGTACAATGTATTTTTAAATAAAATTTACATTCTGTTATACAAATAAAAAATATTATAAGACTGTTGTTAGCAGGGGGCGCAATTTAAACATAGAGAAGAAAACTTAGTTCATTAAATGGATTACACATAAAATAAATCGAAACTGACTTAAACCCTCGGAGCACAGTATTAATAACTATTTAACTTCTTATTCACTCATGAGGGTCACTCCAAAGACAAATATTCTAGCTACACGCTCTCTGGGAAAAAACACTCACGTTCTCGGCTATGGCAATTGGAAAAAAAAGAGTAAAATATGGGCGTGGTCGGTGTCCATTTTAATAACGATTGCTCTCCCTATCCGAATATTTGCCACTCATTTTGCTTACGGAATACCGATCAGAGTATCCATCGTATTTGTCGGCCTTATAGTTGATCTCCTGAGGTGTGTAGCCGATATTCTTTTGCCAGTGACGCGTCCAATAGAGGTCTTCGTTCCGCACTTGGGAGGGTGTCTTTGCGTCTCGGCAAACGTATACACAGTACACCATGCTGCCGATTAAAGTGAGGAAACCAAATATAAGGAATATTATTCCCAATACCCTGAAAGAAGATGGTTTTAGATTAGAGAGACATTCTGGAGCATGCAGGAGGTGAGTACTTACCACACAAATACGGGCTCGAAGAATTGAATAACAATCACGAAGCCCAGTGTCACTAGAATAAGACCTAAGTTAAAGAGAAACATCAGGCAGCAGACGCCTTTGATATTCGGACAGAATGGATTTGGGGCTGACATCGCCTCAATTTTGGCACCTCTGTGTTTCTGTGACCGGCCACTGCGACCTGTTTTTGCTGTACTCGCTACGGAATAGACACTACGTGGTCCACCACGAGATTGAGGTCGATGACTGTAACGGCTGAAAGAAGAAGAAACTAGAAAAATTAGATCCACGTACTGAAGTGGTAGCTAGGGAGCGGCACCGCTGTAAGGTAAGGAATTAAACTACAAGAGTAAATGTGGTGACAAGGTCAAGACCCTGATTCGATGGATTGTCAATAGATCAATCGAGAAGTTCTTTTACGTGCCCAGTATGCCCAGTGACTAGTGGCATCACTGGCAAGTCATCAGATATGTAAACAAAATGGCTGTGACGCTACACCTTAGGACTAGAGCCGTTTGAATAATCTGTTTAGCGTGTCCTAAGAGATGGGCCACTTCCCAATAGTATGCCCTATCGTCTTCCCAAATACTAAAGGTGGTGTCTATTATAAATACCCTAAACTTGTACTTAGCAACATTGGCCTTCATCCAGACGGAAGCAGATGGATAATGTCTACCTGGAATGCTTGATTGATATACACCAGCATCGATGACGTTCAAGTTGGAGTCCTTGTACCCCGTCTTCAATAATTGACAGTAGATTACCTGAAAGTTTCATCTCAGAAGTAAATAGTTCAAATGCCATCTCTGAAGTACAGAGATGGTGCATCTGTGGAGGCCATTTTGTAAAAATGTTGAAGAAACTGCGGAGTGATCCAATTTTATCCTGGAATCCAGATATTAAGTCCAAAAATTAAGCAAACATATGTTATATACTTAACTGAACTTTTCGTCACCAAGCAATGAATTTACCATTCCTAAGGACATCAGTGGAAGATGGGAGCACTGTCCAGAAAGATAAGATCACTAATCTACCCATTGCTTCAAAATATACAGTCGATCTGGCATCTTTGGTGCATATTCTGATGCAAAACTCTCGTTTCCGATGCATGCCATCAAAACTTTGACAAAACTATTTTCATGGCCTTTGGTAGCCAACCAGCTTCAAAGATCTTAAAGTTGTGCATATTACATTGCATCCTTCTTTCTATGACTCTGTTCACACAAGACGGTGACATTTCCAAACGTCAAAAAAATATCCATCTGAAAATCTGGATTGACAGTAAACGTCAAAAAAGATTCAGTCCGACTGTCCTGTCTGAAAAGATTCTAGGCTACTACATATGTCATTTTGACAAACGTTCCTGCACAGAGATGTGCTGAGGAGTTTTTCTTTTTTTCAATCAAACTAAGGAAACCTGTGATGCCATCAATGGCCACTGAAATTTAAAAAGGAATCCTTTCATACTCCACTTGATGAGATAGGGAGAATCCTGAGAATTTCTTAGCCACCTTCACAGAATATTCCAACTTCTCCCAAGGATTTTCCTTGCTGGAAGTACCGCGAGAAGTTATGCATTTTTTAAACTTTTGCTGAACTCTTCGGGAAACCAACTAATACGGCGGCGAAGTAATACTATTTGGTGAACTTCACCGACAAAAAATTACAGAATCCTTGCAACAAGTTTCTACATTAGCAAGGCAAAGAGACTTATGTAGACTCTCGCTAAATAAGTCAGTAACCATACTATCTAGAAGTGATTACTTCCAATAAATAAACATTTATCTCATCGCATCCTCCTTGTGGAAACTTTAATTTTGATAAAAACCCCTGCTCGCGTATCATTAAACAAATGAATTCAATTTAATTATCCTGCCAAGGCTTAAGGACTCCCTCCAAGTAAACATAATAAATTATTACATACAATAAAATGTGAATTCCTTCAACACGTCAACGCAGTGAAGGTACTCGAGAAAGGAGCAAGACCATTGCGTTTGGCTCATTTACCAGGGTGCTCCAAGGGACTGGATACCCGCCAACACAATGCTCTGCCGTACTCTCAACTTGGACCGTTGGTCGTTAATTTAATACATGGCTCATTAGATGTGATGGCCTGCCGTAAGTCGAGCTGAAACTTTTCGAAAATCATTTTTGAAAAATGATTTCTTTTTTTTTTTAATTTTCCATTCTTTGCATTCCACTGCATAGTCCTGGCTGTGTAAGACAAGTTGATGGAGCCTTGAAAGTCCTTGTGAAGTCAATTATGTAATTGTTATTTCTTTTTCTAATTTTCTGAAGTTTTTCCTTTTCTTTTTTATAAGGAAACTATCAGCCTTGCCGTCATTATGAAAGTAACAATAAAATCCATTCACCTTCGCTTGAGAAAGGAAAAATGTATTGTTGGCTGCGATTCAGAGGAAGTCCTTGCTGTTGTTTCGAAAGTTCACAGGAAGATGATAGTGGATTTATTTATGGACCAGGAGTTGAACTAGTTCCCTTTAAAGACTACAACTAATTATCCTTTAAATGGAAGCAGAAAGTAATCAAGTTGCTGAATTGTTATTTTGGGCTTATTGTCCCTTCGGGAGCTTTTTGATGGATGGGACATAACCTAAAGGATTATAGCTGCTACTGGCAGTTATTTTGATGGAGAACTTGTTGTTTTCGTTTTTATTCTTTTACGTAGTCCTACACATGCCGTTGACATTCGAAGCACGTTTTTGGCCATTTACTTGACACAAGGAATCATCTAAGGAAATGGAGAGTATGTGTGATGTGTGGAAAGTGAATTGAACGTAGTCCATCTTGCCGTGGAACATATGGCTTCAGTCAGTGAGAAAGATTATGTTTTACGTGGAAAACTTTTTAACCTTAAGAACTGATGCAACTCTATCATTTAATTAGTCCAATAAATAACAACTTCCGTAACAGGGAAGTAAAAAATGAATTTTCAAATTTGGATTGTTATCCTTGGAGAACCTTCTAACCAAATTTGCTTGCTTAGTTTTGGAAGATATCATGAAAGGATCTTGTAATGGAGATTGACATTGGCTTATTGAAATGCATTCGATCGCAGATGGTCCATGAATACATACCGTGGTGGTATGTCCTATCCACTCATATGGGTCACTTGTTTGGTGGCCTTCACTGGGAATATACTACAACATTGGATAACTAAACCATGTGAAAAGAACAGTGGCTATAGGTACTGCAGGTGGGCCTGACTTAAATGTTTTTCTGGACCTTATACCACTCGACTCTAATAGTAAAAGCATATTAGCATGTTGAGCCATTAGACCCCCATACGGTCATAGCGACATTCAGAATGGTTAAGCTCTCGACAGATCCCTCGCGAAGAGGGACAAATTCATCCATGAAAGTCACCACTTCCATCACAACCAAATCAAAACTGACAAATAGATACAAAGAGGAACTTTAATCCCGAAGCTTGAAGCAGAGTGTCACGCTCTGGTAGAATCAAACTAACTAGAATCAGACCACTCGATCCAAGCTCCTATTTTACAACTTAGCCGATACAACAAGCGAGAGCCAGATAACTTCTATCGCTAAATAGAGCACAGCTACCTCCACTCATTCGTGTCCTCAAAAGTTACAACTCACTGGCGGCCCCTCATAGAATAATGAGAATCAACAAGAAAGACCTTTGTGGGGAGACAAAAGTAGAGGAAGGCAAGCCTCAACAGAACTAGCACCCAATCCTCGGAAAAGCTCAAATTTATTATGAAAAAGGTTTGGTTCAGGAGAGCCGCCTCGGCCATAAATTGATTATTGGCCTAAACTATGGTTTAAGGTATTCAATTGTGCTCCATCTATCAAGATTCGAGTGAGGCTGTATTCCTGAATGCAGTGATTCCCATGGGTGCTGCAAATCAGAAAGGTGCAAGTTAACCAATGAGGCGAATCTTAAACCTTCAAATTCTATCACACAATGGTTTGCGAATTGCATAACTCAACTGAAAACTTCATGTGAATAGGCGACTAAATCCAAACTTTTTGGAAAAAATGAGATTGGACTGAGCTTACCTTACCACCATGACCCAAAAAATAGTTTACCTATTGCTCGTTCGTGTCTACACAAGGACACTTCTCCAATGTCCTTAAAAAGATACCAAGACTAGCTTATGTAGGTTTCCTTCTAGACCTCCTAATCAGCGTAAGTGTTATGAAGACTGCAGCTTCGGTACCTCACATCGAATTCTATACCACAGAATCCAAAGATCACATAGTAACCTTTGAAGCTATCAAGTCTCTTAATTGAGTTCCAACTGTCTTGGACCTGTCTTCAAACTCTTTTGGACTTGAATAGAGGATACAATCACACTGACATGGGTCCCAGAACACAGATCTCGGCAGGATTTCAACTGGCACAGTTGAGGCATACCAAAATATTCATCATTTTGTCAAAAGGAACAAAGAACAAAAGGATTTCTATTCGACTACAACCCCAACACTTGTGTCAGACCTAAACAGAAAAAATTCATCTAATTTAATCTGGGTGCCGTGGCTCAAGTGGTTAGAACGTTGGACTACGTAGCAAGGCGTTCCAGGTTCAAATCCCAGCTAAAACACCTAAAAGTATTCTTCACAGCCTCACCTCTTGCGAGCATCTGACAAACGTCCAAGAGTATTACTGTCATAGAAAAGCTTCTCCAATAAGAAATTGACCTTCTCCCAGGATATATAAATGTTTTGAGTGCACACTTGTCCATTCCAACCATCCAGTCTTTGTTTTCCTAAATTGTTCTCCTGGTAATGGCAAATTTATCCTCAGATGTTCTAAACACGTAGCAAATCTTTTGGTGTTTTCTGCTGCTCGGTCTCTGAATTCTTTACTAAGTAGTTGGACGCATCATTGCATCATCTCTCTGAAGATAAGGTGTATTGAAATTTTTCCGCACTCCTAAAGACTGCCTAAAGGTTTGTGTACCTATAAACTCCATATCTTAGTAGGTATCAAGGATTCTAGTGGACTTAACACAATCCCTTGCAATAGCACTCATCCCTGTCTTAACGATGTGCGACAATATTTCTAATACAGCACCACGTCCTGACACATTCTCTCCTGGCACTCAGAAAGTTTAGACCATTCAGTTTATTTTGACGTTTCCATGATGGCAAAAACTCATCTCCACTGACAGACTAATTTGAATTTTATCTACATTCACGCATGGCTAACAGCAACACTGTCACATGTTTCTCCGTTGCAAATGGAATCCCTTTGAGCTAAACATTCATGTCACGTTCCTCACCGCAAAGTCTGAAAAGGATATCCTCTCTTCTTCTGCTTGCAACATGCAATACATTAGAGTAAACGAACATTCATGCACCGTTAAATATGCACATACATGCTGCAGCAAGGAATAAATTTCCCAAAAAACAAAAAAGAAACGTCCACTCGAAAATTTATAATAAACAAAGTTTTGAACTCACCTTATTTCCGATGGAGCCTTGTAAGCAGCACTGGTGACATAAATATCACTCCCAGCATCACCACCATGGTCGTAGCTTAGAGCAGATGGCGCTCTTGGTGGTATCCGTGTTGGTGGGCCATTCAAAGGGCCAGGACCCAACGACCTTGGTCCGCCATTGCTGGCTGAACTACCACCAACACCACTGTCGGTTGTATGCACTCCATTCATTCGGGATTTTCGCGCTGAATTGTAATGTCCCGGTGAGGTGCGCTCGTTCGCCATCGTGTACTCGGACATGGTACGCTCTGAGGGTGCTCGATGGGACTCCTCACCATCGGTGGAGTAACCCCTATTCGAGTGCACATACGGTGGGTCGGGCGTGAGACGTCCATGTGTCGCTACATAGTGTCCACTTTTGAGTCTGTAGGGCAGAGATGCAAAATAAGTGAAAAAAAAAAAACAGAAATGTTCCTGTTTCCAGGGTTGTGCTTACTTTTTCACTCGCCGTTCATGCATTTTTTACTATTTGCTGCGAGTGTAACCAACGCTAATGAATTTGACTTAGAAAAACAGGAAGAAAAAAACAAGGAGCAACTTTTTTGCTTGCCTCCTTCGTTAATGACTCGTTTCGTTGCGTTATTCGATGGACTCCGTAGTGTTGCAAATGCGACAGTTTTTCCTTGGTTTTAACTTTAAGTCCTTAATTGAACATCACTGACATCCTGTTTTGTTGTCTTTCGTTTTTTTTTGTTTTGAAGGACCTTTATCGAATTTTAATTTAAATCAAGGAGAGCGGAAACAATACACATTCCAAAGAATGTCTGTGAAAAGTCCTCCTTACGGTAGTTTTCTTTCCACTTGGATGTCCTTAAGAGGATATTGTATTTTTAGTGATTATTTCCGGGCATTTAGCATCCATTTTCATCTGAAACAAAGGAAAAGAAGAAGTAGAAATAAATAAATAAATAAAGAATTGAAATGAACACAAACTATAGTTGTGCTGGTATCGCTGCTGTCTTCGTTAAACTAGGACACAAAGGAAATGACGAAGGAACGGAGAAACAACAACGAACTCTACCCTAATCCAAGAGAAATATTTTCTTAAATATAATCGGTTTTTATGGTGCGGATTAAAATTACTGGGATCGCTACGAAATAGTGCGAAGGAGGATATGGTAGTAACGATAGTGCTCAGACAAATATTTCGAATTCAAACTTAAGACTAATGGATCTGAAACTGGACTGGGCAATAAGTTAGCGTTATTGAGCCACGTTGTGGGCTTTTTGCAAGGCCCTGGGTCCTGGGGCTATGAAATAGTACAAAACTTAGCTAAAAAACAAGCCCCATATGGTGCGTTAGGTTGGGTGGCCGTCCTGCATTGCGGAACAATTTATTTGGACCAAGCGAGATCCACAGTATTACATTTTTTTATTTTTGAACTAATCCTGACACCAAAAGTTAAATTCGGAATATCAATATACGGTTCGGTGGCGTATACGTAACATATTTTTTGATTAACAATTTTCTACTTTTCGTGACCACATTGAGGTTCCAGCAATGCTCGCTTGAGCCTAGGATTCACAGAAACAGAATATCCTGCTAGAATTGGGTGAGAGGAGGTACTTTCAGGATGTGCGTAGCTGGTTCAGTGGGCTATAGGTGGCCAATTTATTCACACATTTTTGGAGTGAAAAATTTTCTGCTTCCAATACTCAAACCGACGAGCCATTTCGGCTCGTTTGTGCTTACGATGCACAGAAACAGAAAATAATGCTAGAATTGGGGTAAGAGAAGGTACTTTCAGGATGTGCTGGTGCCTCGGTTCGAGTATTGGAAGCAGAAAATTTTTCAGTCCAAAAATGTGTGAAAAAATGGGTTACGCATACGCCACAGAACCAGGTACCCACATCCTGAAAATACCTTCTCTTAGCACAATCTCAGCAGGATATTCTGTTTCTGTGTATTCTAAGCACAAACGAGCTTGGCTGACGCCTCGGTGTGGCTTTTGGGAACAGAAAATTTTTCAGTCCAAAAATGTGTGAAAAAATGGGTCACCTACAGCCCACCGCACTAGCTGCGCACATCCTGCAAATACCATCTCTTAGCGCAATCCCAGAAGGATATTCTGTTTCTGTGTATTCTAAGCACAAACGGGCTTGGCTGGCGCCTCAGTGTGGCTTTTGGAAACAGAAAATTTTTCAGTCCAAAAATGTGTGAAAAAATGGGTCACCTACAGCCCACCGCACTAGCTGCGCACATCCTGCAAATACCATCTCTTAGCGCAATCCCAGAAGGATATTCTGTTTCTGTGTATTCTAAGCACAAACGGGCTTGACTGGCGCCTCAGTGTGGCTTTTGGAAACAGAAAATTTTTCAGTCCAAAAATGAGTGAATAAATGGGTTACGCATACGCCACAGAACCAGGATCCCACATCCTGATAATACCTTCTCTTGGGGTTGGCTGACGCCTCAGTGTGGCTTTTGGCAATAGAAAATTTTTACAGTCCTTCAAAATGAGTCCAACATCTCAGCCAACTTTAAGGAAACATAAGCCAAATTGTAAGACATGTCGATTGATTCGTTCAAATACAACATTACCGCACCCCAGATGCGATACATACATCCTTTTCTAAAGTCCAACCAAACATCTTAAGAACTCCTTCTCATCCTTACATTCGCAAAGACCGTCAACAAACAGCATACCTTCCTCCAGAACAATCAAGCCATCGTCCGAGGCGAAATCCAACTCCTTTAATCATATAAGAAGGATATCCAATTTCACAATCCTCCAGATACCAACTATCAATTAGGTTAAGACAAAAGTATAACAAAGCAAAACAAAAAAAGAAACCATTGCGTCTGGGACGCCCAAGCAACAGCTTGTTAGGATGAGAAATTGCAAGGTCCAACGTCCAAACTCCAAAGCGAATTGTTCATACTTGCTACGTCTTCTTCACAATTTTCTGCGTCTCGTTCAATTGTATGTTTTTATTTATGTAGTTATACCTCTGTCTGTGTCCTTATTCCATCCATGGAGTTCTACTCCTTTTTTTCCGATTTATTGGCGCGATTCACGATACCAAAGGGACGATAAAAAACACTGGTAGACCGCCGCAAAAAAAAAAGAGACTTTCAAACGAGGAAGGTTTATTTCTCCCCCCCTGTGGCAAGACATCAAAGGATCAAGACTCGTTTTTCGTTTTGGTTTTATTTCTCTCTTTCCTGTGAAGTCACAATAAGGACACCACGAACGTACAAGCTGAAAAGGCACAGACTGCTGCCAACTACAGCACTAACATCGCTGTCGTTGTTATCGTTGTTTGCTTCATTGTCGGCGGTATTCGTCTCAAAAGGGTTTTACAGGGCGAAACGGATGGAATATAAGAAACAGAAAAAAAAACATTCAGTTTCTACCATTTTCTCTGATCAAATTAAATTCAAAGTTTTTCGGGAGACGAGGACATAAATGCACAGCAGGCGTGGTATGCGTGTGATGTGATGTTAGCAAGGATTGTCGCGTGTTAGCAAAACACTTGGGTGGAACAGGAATTCCATGGGAAACATGTCTCTGTTTGAAAATTTTGAAATACACAGTTGATAGGATATAAATTGCTTTATTTGTTGTCATACGTAATTGAGAGGACTTGGTTGAAACCATACTTAGGCTGATAGTGGTTTACCAATAGACAGACTATCTAGTCTAGGCATGGTTTGGAAAGTATAGGACGGATTAAGCGATGGAATAAGGAGCACGTTACCATAGCACTGTGGCCACAGGTTTGGCCGATTGGGACTTCCACCAGATAAGGGCTGACTTTTGATACTTCAATTGGTTATGTTGGGTTAGGTAGCTGCTAGCAAACTAGCAGGGAAAATATAACCAAAATTCTTCGTCGAATTTTCGGTCCTGTAGTCTATAAGCTGTGCCAAGATGCGGATGTACTTCAAGAAGCCAAAATACGTCGACTATGCTGGCGCGGCCACATTGAGCGAATGGATAATAATGTTCTAGCAAAGAGGCTTTTCGAATCCCAGCCCCCAGGTTCGAGATGATAAGGAAGACCGAACCTCCGTTTAAAGGACCTACATAGCTATCGCTGATGCTAGAGCGCTTGGTCTGGACAAGTCAAAGTAGCATGCCCGAGATCAAAGAGAATAGAATGCTGCCGTGTCTCAGGCAGAGAGTTTTTACGGATCGGGGGCCTATTAAGTAAGTAAGTAGCAGCTAGTTAGAATAAGGTTGGATTTACCTAGATGACGAAGTCTAAGTAAATAGTTGACAGTGTTTGGTAAGGAATCCTGTTCATCTATGAATCTAGCTTCAAGTTGTTTCGCTTTTGTTAGGGAGATGTTTGGTATCAACTTTTTGGATAAGGAATCATTTCACAGTGCTGAAAGATAATCTACGGAACGATCTTGGTATCATGAAAGTTGATCCAGATCCTTTGCTGATTAGCACGTCTACCGTCTTATTACGTAAATGTCTGGTACCCAAATGACATGAACTATATTAATGCTGGCTGGGGATGTAAAGGCAGTCCCATGCTAGCGATCTCTGTTTTGGATACTACAGTGGATGATTTAGTCTCCACGACTTTTCAATATTAATTTATTTTTCGGATATTGCCTCCCACTCCTTAAATGGTTCGCATAGGACTGATGCCAAACTATTGATGTGGAGCAGTAAATACTGTCCATGGCTATTGGTTAGTACAAAGACCTATGCAGTATGAATACGTTTTAAGTCATCCAAAAAGAGGATATTCCCACTCGGTCTAGAGCCAGATATAGAGTTTGAATGGAAGACTTGGGACAGACTAATTTAAATCCACGGAAGAACGAATTTGTGAAGTAAACTCTCATCGATATCGCTGCATGCTTACCTGAAGGGAAACCAGGAACGGAATGCCATACGCTAGGTGGTAGGACTCACTGACCACTGATTTTGAGAACTAGGTGTCCTTAATCGATAATGAGGGAGCGTTTACCAATACAGAGTACAAAAGATGTTAAGATTTGTTATTTGAACGAGCAAATGGTTGAGAATGGACTTCTTCATGTTGAGTTCAAATTCAGTCAGGGTTATCCTTGAATGCCAGGGAAGTTTCGTACCAACCTTGGGAAAAGAGGGATTTAGTGTCTCAGCCTACAATGTGAGGATATAACTTTCTTTCCTTAAATAAGAGACCAAATGCATTCTGCTCTTAATGGCAAAGGAGATGGATAGTGTTGGCCTCGAGTGAAGTAGGACTTTTCACAAGAAGGAACAAAGTGTCATTTCATACAAAACAGCTCCATGCATTGAACTTAAATGCTCTGGTGGATGAACACCTTAACTGGAAACTGCATTTTCAAAACCGTGTCAGGACTGGGCATGCAAAAGTAGACACTTTTAATTCGTCTAAAGAATATATTTCGTTTACTATAAGGTACCCTGGGTCTCATGAACCTATCACACAGAATTCGTATAGAGAAATCATCCTCATGTATAGAGTAATAGTCTGGTGAGCAACACTGGACAAGGGAGCAACGTTGCACCATTCTTCTACAGCCGAACTAACATTGGTTCTCCAGCGCGGCAGATGGGAAGGATTGCGCTTATGTATATACATTTCGGTTAGGCTGCCATTTCGATTTGACCGCGATTTCGATTTGTTCGCCATTTTAGTTTGGATGACATTTGTCAGTTGACACTTGAAAGTGGTAGAGACTGGTCAGTACGATGTCATTACGTGACTTTTTTGATGCAAATCATTGCGACCAAGTCAACCTTTCAGTGTGTAACGAAAAATATTGAAAATTTCCATGCATTGGGAAAAAAGTAAAAACTAGGTGACATCTGAGCCTGAGTACACCAGAAAAGATTGATTCAGTGTGGCACAGTGTTACTGTGTGTCCTGGTACCTCTCATCGATGTCATACAAAAGAATTAGCAACGTCTTTCTCATTTTTGTTGAAAATTAGCAAAGAATTGTGTCCAAATGGGATTAATCAGGCCTATAGAGCATATGGTTCCAACAAGACGGTGCCACATTACACCCAGCTTGTGCTACAATCCAAATTTTGAAAACGATTTTTGTCTGGCCTGAATAATGTTAAAAAATAGGGATTTCGGCCCTGATTGGACCTCTCTCAATTCTGATCTGAAAATAATCATCTTCGCTGATACCCATTATCTTCCTAAAGTTGCACAAATTTTGGGAAATCATTTTAATTAGTAATGAAACATCACCTCTTCTCCGGCATACTTCACCTTAACTGCATTTGTTTTCGAAAAACAACGAACGTATCTTTTCATTAAGTCAACTATCTCCCAGTCTGCCAAAGGATACTCCATCCTTCAATAACACTCGAATTGTTTTCCAACTTTTGCTGCTTCTTTATTTATCTATTTCTACCATCTTCGTTGTTCGAAATATACTTGTCTATATATGAAAACACGAATTTACATAAAAATTTCATACAAATATGTAAATTCATTTCAGATACCAACCCCTATCGAGTATAATTTGAATCACGAATAATTAGATTGAGTTTTTGAATATTTTTTTTCTCCTTTGACTTGGGTACACCATCATTAAAAGGAGCACGGAAAATACTCAAAGTATACAAATCAGTATTCATGTTTCCTTGTCAAATTTCTTTTAAAAAATAAACGCAATTTGGAAATGTGATATTTTTAGTAATTAGAATAATTTGACAGATGTCAGTTAATTACTTGGAGGATATTTGATTAGGTTTCATTATTTTCCTTGCACATGAAGCTCTGTTAAAGTGTTAACATACGTTAAATTGTATCTTTTTCGCCATGACACCATATGAAGTACAATGTCATCAAAAATATGAACTGTCATGTCAGATCTGATACATTTTTTCATCGTCAAAATTAAAAGAAGCCACCTTAAGTTTGGAGCCCTCTTTAAAGAAACGTCATTCAGACATTTACGACAAACATCTGTCAAATATCTGTCAGAGGTGATGTAATGGACACATACCAGAGTAAATATAGCAAAAGTGTACCTTTGTTGTATGGAAATGCGAGAACTGACGAAAGAATTTTAATTAAAGGTCGAGGTCAGGCATTCTGCATTGTATTTGCCCAGTGAAAGTGTGACAATGGGAAAGTATGTCTGGAATGCTATGCGTCGTACGCGTTTCATCTCTTTTCGTACAAACTGCTCGCCGACAAATCGTTACATGATTGCAGATTTTTGCTCTGACATCTTATTACCCATTCCAGTGTGCTGGTTCGATACACCGATAAACAGTCACGTCGTCGGCACAATGAACCAAATACCCCATAGAATACTCCACAGAATGTGGACACCGATGTCCACTGAAAAATACATCCATACATATGTATGTACATAAGTCTAAAACAAAAAGAAGTCCTAAAAGCAAAGCAAACTATAAAATATTGATCGGAAGCGATAAGGTCCGCTGATTCTGGCCAACAAATTCCCGCGGCACCGCCTATACCACCAGAATCCAGAGTTCTTCTCGTTGCTTCGTGGCTTAGTGGCTACGCGTAAGCCAAAAACAAAAAAAAAAAAAAACAAAAAAGGAAAACAATGAATTTTCACATTATTATTATTGTTTTTGTTGTTGTTTGTTCTCGTTTATTTCTTATTTATAGGTCCTGGTTGTTGTTCAGTGGAATGGCGGGGTAGAACCATCGGGAGGACCTGGTGTGTTTGGCTGTGACTCTTTTTCGCTCTGGTGTAGGCACGCTCGGCATAATGGTTGCACATGGTTACGCAGAAATTGGTTTGTTTTCCTATTTTTCTGGTTGTTTCCACATTTTGTTTACATAGCTTGTACAGGAGCAAAGGAATCCCTTTTCGGCATGAAATGGAGTTCGTGGCGAGAATATTATCTTGACTTTGTTTCTCTCTTTTTTTGTATCTGATGGGATATTTTTATTTGCCAGTTTAATTGAATAATCAAATAGAGATGGAGGAGTCAAATGGTGCTGAATCAATGGGAGCGTTAAATTTTGACATTTTTCGCTTTCGAATAATATAGGTTTTACGCATGGCTTACGCTTTTCGGCTTTTGGTCTTTTTAAGGAAATGTGGTGGTAGATTCTAAGTGATGCGAATGGAGCACATTCACTGTATGTACATATGTACATAAAAGAGATAGAAAAATACACTTAAAGGTGAGTTTTATCCATCGTCCATTGTAGCTAATGAGGTGGGAACATTGTTTATAAAGTGTTTTCAATAAGGACATAACAATCTTGTACTTAAATAAAACTCAGACAAATTGAGATATCAGACTGAAATTTATTCTGGATATAGAAAACATGTCAAATTTAAGTATGACATTCGATCTCGGGCATATGACCACCGCGAGCACATTTGCAGATAGTCTGTTCAATTCTGTCCAAAAATATTCATTTCGAAATAAAGCACTTACAGTTGGTATGTTTTCGGTACATCAACCTGGCACCAGAACAGGAACATTCATAAGTGAATATCTTGATTCGAATTTACACACTAATACCACTGGTGGAGCGATCATTACGATCGGAAATTGGTCTAAGCGCTCTTAAAGTCGCGAACACCGACTCAAAATTTTGGTAGTAGTTCTTAACACGTTCCAAAATTTCCTCGTTCGTGAGCTTGATCAAAATAAAAATGTGAAATTCGGCTGATATTTGGACATTAAGTGATTGTAAAAAAAAGTGTAAAAATACATTTATAATTAAGTCCAAAATTGTTATGTCCCTATTGAAAAGGCATATGTGCATCTCATGAACCTATAACATTTCCACGATTTCGATTCAACAACTCAAAACCCTACATCATCGGGTGCTGCCAGATTCTATTAGCGTGCATGTGTACGTTATAGCCCGCAATTAACAAAAAAACTTTGAAGAATGTTACCACATTTGTCCAGCAGCGGATACAATTCCAACAAAAACCCCTTTCCCTTGGTCCTATTCAAAGCTTTTGCCCATATGTCCGATCACGTTCCAATGCAAAGTCGTCTTATTCTCAAACCTATCCAGCAAAACACCTAAAACCCCAGGAACAGGCCCAATTATCGTGGCTACTGTTCCACACTGGTATCCGGTATAAGAGTGCAGCACCGCAAATCATGTCCCCAAGGGGACAAACTCCAAACTCATCGTGAGTCTTTCGTGTCAAAATCGAATTTCAAAAGTGCTATCCGAACCGAAAGTTAAGTTTATAGCATGGCTTGGACTTTTATTACCACAACAGCGCCATGTAGCGGGTTGCTAATTAAATTAGAAAATTAGACAAGGATCACAATTCACTTTAATTAAACCGACTCAGTGCTGTGGGTCAGCCAGATTTGCTGGTAATCCAGGTCGCCTCTGGACGCGCTTCTAATGCAAATTGGATCGAATGGGAATAAAGTAAAAGAAAACAAAGAAATCAGTTCGAACCTATTGGCAAGACTCCTCGTGTAGTGGCAAGTCTCTCTAATCAGCACGACAGGTTGTAGTGTGCATGCAGAACAATTGTTAAATTTGCCTCCGCAATGCACTAAATAAGGTGGACCCCAGGAGGTGTGCCGTGTACTGCAACTATTACTCTGAGTGAGGGGGAAGGAGGGAGTTCACAAAATAGAATTGGACTCGAGTGCTTCCAGCAAAGAATCCAATTCAACTTGAGGTTTGATTTTGGTTGGCGCTGTGATGGTGCGTTTTGGGGACAGTGGGAGCTCATGGAAGAAAACCGAACCAATTGCAGGAGTCATTGAAAAATCACCGAGTTCTGCAGAATATGGAGGTTTTGTCGCAGTGGAACCTGTTGCAGCACGGTGACAGTTAAATTACATGGAACTCTTGGCAAAAAGTTAGGAGAAATTTCCAGTCCTAAGAGGTAATCATTGACCCAAAGAAGGACATTGTCAGGGGTCTACGACAAACTCAGTCATCGAGATTGTTCTTCACGCTCAGATGTTTACTACTTGAACTTCTAATACTTCTCAGCATCGAAATCTAAGGAGTCTCAGTCTAAGAAATCTGCTATGCATTGCAATGTACAAAATTCCAAAGCTTCAAACGAAATGGAAAGAAATGGGTGGCTATTGGGGACACTCACAAGCTTACAACCATAAGAGTAACTTTGAAGGTCGATTAGCTAGGACTGCGCCCCTAGACAAACGTGGAAATCAATCAAAGAAGAGCGTCTGACTGTGCCCAAAGTATATCACACTATCAGAACAGATGCAGAATGCACCTTGACAAGTCGTGGAGCCCTATACTCCTCAAAACCGTGGGGTACTCTTTCTGACTATTTTTTTTTTATGCAATTCAGTGACGCAGATTTCCCAGGAGTCCTATGCCAACTGTTCACACACTAAGTCGTTTAACTCCTCGTCTCGAAGAGACTGGAATAACACGTGACAGAAGAAGAACTGAAAGGCCTCATAGTGCTTGTTTCGATGAAAATATCGCAGATGTGCTGACTGGTGCTCAACAAGCATTTGAAAAATTGATACTGGAAGACATATGGTTCCAAAAGGACGGTTCAATCCCATACACCATGCCCTATGTCGAGCCTTCCTTGGACCCAATTCTGTCTGTTAAAAGAGCACAGCTAGCCCTTCTCATTGGCGTCCTTACAGTCCAGAATCAAATGGCCCCCCACCTCAGTAGAACGGGTTTCAATGGCTCAAATCTATGCAGAGGCTGCGCTCACACTGAACTGGAGGAAGAGACGACACACTTCCTTTGCGAATGCCCAAGACTCAGCAGAATCAGACATAAAACCTTCGGGAAGACATTTTTCAACCACCTGGTGAACATGGCCCCAAAAACCACTTCTAAATTTATAACGAAAACGGGTTGGTCGAGCTCGGCATGGACTAATGAGTCAATTTTCTGTATTCTGTGGAAATGCAATGAATCCGTTTGTGATCCGAGGGAGACTGATCCTACCTGGTGGATGTTGCAGGCACCCCCTCAATCTAACTTAACCAGACTCCATACACAGGCCGTACCTAATGCCTCGTTTTGTTTAGGCAATTTGCACTAATTTTCCAAGCGTCCTGAAAGAGGAGAAGACTAGCCCTGGCCGGGTTGAGTTCTCTTAGACGCTTCAATAAAAAAAGTTTCTACAATTCGTAGAAAATTATCCAAAGAAGGCGAAAAAATCAACAAAAATTTGGGGTCATTCAAACAGATAAAGGAGATTCAAGTCATACGTAGGCGCCATGGCTCAGATGTTAGTGCGTTGGACTATGGAGCAAGGAGTTCGAAGTTCGAGTCACAGCCATAATACCTGAACCTATGGTCACAGCCCCACCTCTCGTGAGAGTCTGACAAACATCCGAAAGTACTCTTTTATTGGTGTAAAGAATTTAAGTCGCACAATTTGAATGCTTGTGAGAAGCTAGGCCCAAAATATATGAAAAATGTTCCCAGTGCTCAAGAACTGGACTAACTTAAGCGTGTCCCTAAAGAAAGTATAGAAATTTAGATAAGCCTCCATACCCTCTATAAACTGAGTTGTGGTGGCAGCTTGTAGTCATTATCTCCTTAAATTTTTAAACAACTTTTTCTTTTATTTTTTCTCTCACAAACAGGCGATGTATCCCACTGTGCTCTGGTCACTCGGGTGCAATATCACTGATTTTTGTTTATTTACTTTGACTCCTTGGTTCGATTTTTATTTATTTTTCTGCTTTTTTTTGTTTTGAGACATGGGCTTCCACCCATTTTTTTGGTTCGCTGTATCCGCTCCCAAGTGAGCTGCTAAAGCGCCAGCCAAAAACAACATCGGGGAGAGGTCAGATTATCAAGTCACGGTATTTTCTTTCGGTCCAGAGAATGGAAGTATGGTAGGTACCTGTCCAGAGATAGTGAGTTTATATACATATGTACGTCGTTGGGGTAATAACAGTCAAAGTCGAGTGTTCCGAGGAGCCAGCTAGAGAAGGGGAATGGAGAAGAAGAAAAGGAAAAAAAAAAGAAGAAGAAAAATAATGTTAAAGAAAGACACACAAAAACGGGACCAGTTGTAAGTTCTATGCGGTCGCACTGAATTAACTCCGCAAGTTTACAACTTTTGACTTGGTTTGGTTTTAATTCTGTTTTGTTTTTTTTTTTTTTCTCTACTTTTCTGCAAGTTGACTGCTGTAGAACGAGGTATCAATCGGTGGCCAAGAGGGGCGGATTCTATAGTGAAATGCCCCTGTTTGAAGGAACCCGGGGGACTATCTATTTGCGTTCATCTGGAAAATTGCCGGATAACCACGAGTGTTGGCATAGACATGGGAAAGATGGGAAAACTATGTGGACGCTTGGTGGACGAACGCGATGGGGTTTTTGCTTTGTTTTCCTTTGGCTGCGTTTTAGGGGAAAGGCGATTAATGATTAAAATGTTTTTCCACAACTTTTCTATTTTGTTAACCTTTTCTTTGTGTTCACTATCTAGAGCGGTGATATTGTCTAGTTGGCTATTTTGTTTTGTGGTCATGTTTGAGGATTTGATGTGCTGGAAATCGGAATCAAATAAGGTGAAGTGAAAGGAAGTCAGTGGGTAAAAAGGTAATATTGGGAGTAGGCTTTTGCTGCGAAACAGTTACACGGTGATTGTACTCGACCTAGTTTACACAGATTGTTTGTTAGTCTCTGCCGGTGACCTAAGTAATGAGATATTGGCGGAGTTCCTCTCTCTATTTCTGCATGCAGTTCTTTGTATTCCTGTCATTTTTGACAGACGTCAACTGGAGTATCGATTTAGATCAGTTTTGACATTGCTCGGAGGAATTGTGTAGGGATGCATGCACTTAGCGTTGCCAGGATTTCATTGGATATCCGTTGCTCTTTGATAGGAATTTCTTGTCTATTGTCTTATCTCAAAATGGAAGGAGGAGGTAGTCATTATTGAATCGAGTACACTAATGCTCATCTTTGATAATGCCCAACAGACTAGTCGCTAGTTTAATAGGGCAGGGCTAACAGTCGTCCTATGTATATCCAGATTCAATAAATAATTTAAGACTGGCAGCCGCATTTGTATCATGAACCTGATGAATTGTAATATTGGAGGACAACATGAAAATGGTTAAATGTTTAATGGATTGGGGTACTGCCTAGCAAAGCGACTAAAGTGTCTAATATCAGAAGAATATGGGGAGATATCCGAAGTGTTTGACTACTTACTCACTGGAAGAGCCTAAGGGCACTGTATGCAACACGTTCAGCACCTGAAAGTTAAGGAAAATAGAAATATTTAAGGTATGTACGTAGTTTGAAAACAATTATTGCAGCATATTATTATACAAGCATAAGAATTAGAATTCCTGAGTAAAAGGATCAAGGTTGAGTATACATGTTTTTGAAATGCCACTGTCTACAAGGTGCATTCCAGCAAGCCTCAGACCATTGGCGTTCTAAAGACAAACATTCGTGCCGCAATCGTCGCTATACCACCTGAGCTGTAATCAGAATATTCGACTTCTGTTGTGTTTCGAAAAGGTAGATTCGGGATGTGCGTATATGGATCGGTGGCGTATACGTAACCAAATTTTTCACACATTTTTGGTTGACAAATTTTATTTTTTTATTTCACTTGGCAAAGCCGCAGTGAAGCTCATATATGCCAAGAATTTACAGAATCAGAATATCCGAGAGGTCTATGAGGTCAAGAACTTAGCCAGGGACATAGAAGCTATCCCAGCTGTTGCTCTAAAACATCCATTCCACACGCTTTTAGTTCATGCAAACCTCTGTTTTGAGTCGGAAGGACATTATGTTGAAAAATTTTCCAAAAAAAAGTTCAGTTCACTTAGTCAGGAGATATACAGAAAATCTTGATAGAGGAATCCACTTCCTCACTGAATGGTGTAGGACTTGAGGGTATGCGTGATGGGTATTACGAGAAAACTAGTGCAGGGACGGAAACCAATTTGTGATCTCGGTAAAATTACGATAAAGTGCTATGTGAACAGTTGAGGAATCTTAAGATGGTTTTATGTGAAAGAGGAATCAGGAATCGCAGATGTTATGGCCTTCCACCAAAATACTGTGAGACAATTTTTGAGGGACTTAAGCTTGGCGAGCAGTGCGGAAAGGCAAATTTGGACCACATTTCCGTAATAATGAAGAAAAGAAAGTCCGATGTAAACCAAATAGCACCGTCTACGTCCATCATGCTCATTCTATTATTTTCTCAAAACTATTGCAAGAGCTGACCTATCTTGAACTATGTGTTACGAGTGTCAAGCTCATTTATATAATAGATAGACTATCGACCACGAAGACGGTAATCATATGTATTTATAAGAATTTCTGGAATGGTAGGGTCTTGAAACGTCTTCTAACGGCCAGTGTGGGTCCTTTCTCAACCACTGTTCCATAATTGGTTTCAAATTTTAAAGGGCTTACCCTTACTCTATAACAATGAAATTTGGTATACGGACTTTTATAGGTCTGAGGCAACGTTGATTGAAATATTTTCAAAATCCGCCAACGCATACGCCCCCTATTTTGAAAAAATTAATTTTTTAAATTTTTTTACTCGAAAGTCAAAAAATTTTTCTTAACATAAAACATAAATATTCCTATTCTCTACAAGTCGTCCATACATTATATAGGGCTAAGCCGACTTTTAAGGATCATGTTCTCCAAGAAAGTTTATTGAAAAACATCCGATCAATCTCGATCGTATTGACCTCAAATCCTCGAAGGCTAGTCCAAGAAACTATCAAATAATTAATTGCCGGGATGTTCAGAACGAATTCCCAAGTTTTCTTTCCTTAAATCGCTGTTTTACTGCCCAAAAAGTGATTTTCAAAATGTGCCATCGTTAAAAAATCAATGACGTCGACGCGATACTTTTTTTCCAGTTTTAAGCCTTTTTACGACGAAATTTCAACGAGAGTCAACTGATTTATTAATTAAATAGCTAATAGTAACTAATTGGATCAATTTCAGGTATTATTTCCAAAGAAATATGCGTTTTTCGCTAAATTCCCAAAATGACACGCGCAACGCCAAAAAGTGCAGTCAAATGGCAAAGAAACTGAGAAGACTTTTTCGCTGAATTCGTGTCACGCGAAAAAAATGTCAAATTTTGTGAATTTAACTCGTTTTTGTTGCTAATTTTGATGTTTGCTACTAGTTTCTTAATGAATTGTGTTCTCTAAAATGTGGAGAACATGTTAGTCAAAGAAAATATGAAAAAAATCGATCCAGTGGAGGGATTACAGTCTTTTAAAGGGGGAAAGTCCTTAAAAGCAATTTCTTCGTGTTTTCTCAGAAACGATTTCAGATAGAAGAAAATAATGTAACGCAAAGTTATAGACAATTTGGAGATACATTCGACTATGGTCATAGATATTCGCTTGGGTCCTTGATTTTAAGGATAATCACAAAAAGTGCACTTTGAGGGCCTTAATCTTAACCTATATCGATGAAATTTGGTACACAGACTTCTTGTGGTTCGTGGCAACATTGGTAAAAATATTTTTAAAATCCGCCCACGCATACGCCTACTATTTAGAAAAAATCATTTTTTTCAATTTTTTTATTTGAAAATGAAAAAATTTTACTTAACCTAAAACCGAGATATTTACATTCTATACAATTCGTCCATACATTAAATAGGTATACGGTCACGTTTTTGCACCTCTTTCATCAAAAAACTGAATGTTGCCCTTTCAAACTTATGTCCAATCCAGGCAACATTGCCATCAGTCCGACTTATAAAAAAATTCATATACTTCTGTATATTACTATCCAAGGCCAATCAGAATTGGCCTTTTCCCACTCTATTTCCGCCAAGAGCCTGTCCTCTGTCTCAGTTTTGGTTGAAACATTTCACTTCTACTTTCACTTGAACAGAGCGGTTCCTTACTGAAGGCAAGATTCTTGTTCCATCAAGTCAGTCCAACTGAGCCTATTTTACAGACTCAAAAACTAGGTTCTACATTATTTACAAAAAAAGATACTTTCGGATAAAAATGCATGAATAAGATGTACGTTGACCGTCGCTATGGGCTTTCCCTTAACCAAAATCGTAAAGGTTTGATCCCTCTCCGTTGTTATGAGATAACCGAACCACGATCGTTTCGTCAATTCCACAAACTGTCACACCTTGTAATTTATCACTCGACAACTGCTGTATGTTTGTCCTTCTTATTAAAACAACCCAACGAGCAAATGGCATTCAAAACATCCGGGTCCAATGCAGACGCCGAAAATATAACATGACAATCGGGCGAAACAAAATGAAATGTTTGAAAAAATCGGTTACGCATACGCCACCGAACCAGATACGCACATCCTTGGCATATACGAGCAAATTTTTCAACCGAAAAATGTAAAAAAAAATCGGTTACGTATACGCCACCGATCCAGATATGCACGTCCTTGATGTACCTTCTCGTGGCACAACAGAAGTCCGATATTCTGATTCTGTGCATCCTTGGGACATATGTACGAATGAATTTTGTTTGGGACTGTCTCAATAGTTCAAGCTATTCTGTTTCTTACAATAAAATCATATTGACTTGGAGATTAGAACATCAGCATCCAGTCGAAAGGCTTACAAAACATCCATTTCGAAGCTCAAAACGCTAGTAAACAAACGATGCCAAATGAAGCAGCTTCCTAAAGAGTTTGCCCTCAGCAAACATGACATAAAATTCAAACATTCATAACTGCGGAAATATAATACTTATTTCAATAAAAATCCAAAAAAAAAAACGTACCCGCATGTACCACAAATTATGGCAAAAACCTATTTTTCGAATTTTATTCTCACACACAAATAAAACTCTGAGAAATCATGACCCAATCCCCCCAAGGCTGGCAAGGCAAATAAATCTAAAACCACCTTGCACTTCACCGTAAAATTCTGCATAAATCTTTCCCGAAACGAAACGCATAGAGAGACGGCTTCCCAACAAGTCATTCAGCCATCTAACCAACAATCCGTGAACACATAAATTCACCCAAATTAATACGACACACTGAAGTTTTTATTGCCGACTCCATAACAATAACAATGTAGCCGCACCGGAGGTACGGGGGTACTACCACTGGCCCGGTATAATTCAGCTAACATAATTTCCACCATTAGGTTACGTATACGTCAGAGGGAACGTTTAATTTGCCCAAACGGAGCGGCAGGGTGGAGGAGCTCTTTGGCAAAACTTAATTTGAAAATCTCCCAGACTCCCCGGCCTCCCACGGGTCTGGATAATCCCAGTGTAACCCGTGTCGGTGGGAAATGATGTTCCTCATCATTAGTTTCGAAGAGTTATGTACCTAAACTGTTGCAATGAACGAAACTTTATGGACTCAGTGCTCTAGATAAGTTGGACGTATCTATAGTTTGTGCAAAGAGTATACTTGAGATACTCATGGGCGACGACAGCGATTGCAACAACAACCACAAGTAGGTGAATATGCGGAAGCAATTAAGTTTGATGGAATGCCGCTCGTCGAATCTTGGTTGTTTGAGTCTTCTTACGAACGATGTGGTTCGCTTGCATGGTTTGTTGGCAAATCATTAGAGAAACTGAAACTGATGATGGATTCGATGGATTTTCTCAAACGTTCGGCGGATTTGAAGTAGTTTCTGGAGATGGAATCTCGCGGAGTATTGCATTCGTGCAATGGGGATGGATGTAGACCAGATTACATCATCACCTTGTATTTCCTCTGACAGGAGTCGCAGGAAAACTCCAAGGAAACTTCTGCCGAATCAACTGGACTAAGGGGAGTCTTAGCCAAATCAAGAGAGACCTTCAAAAGAGACTTTCAAAAGGACATTTTCCATGCTCGACCCAGGTACACCCCATTTCTTCCCGAATTCTAGATAGCTGGCAACTGAGCACACCAAAGTCTTAATCATGCGATTTGGGTTATTTGCTCAAGTTTTTTTGTTCGATTTCGCCCATTTGACCCAAAACGCCAAGGCAGAGGAGATATGAGGCGATATTGCGATTCAAGAGACTTCTTCCATGCTCGACCCAGGTACACCCCATTTCTTCCCGAATTCTAGATAGCTGGCAACTGAGCACACCAAAGTCTTAATCATGCGATTTGGGTTATTTGCTCAAGTTTTTTTGTTCGATTTCGCCCATTTGACCCAAAATGCCAAGGAAGAGGAGATATGAGGCGATATTGCGATTCAAGAGACTTCTACCATGCTCGACCCAGGTACACCCCATTTCTTCCCGAATTCTGAATAGCTGGCAACTGAGCACACCAAAGTCTTAATCATGCGATTTGGGTTTTCCGGTCAAGTTTTTTGTTCAATTTCACCCATTTGACCCAAAACTCCAAGGGAGAGTAGATATGAGGCGATATTGCGATTCAAGAGACTTCTTCCATGCTCGACCCAGGTACACCCCATTTCTTCCCGAATTCTGAATAGCTGGCAACTGAGTGCACCAAAGTCTAAATTATGCGATTTGGGTTATTTGCTCAAGTTTTTTGTTCGATTTCGCCCATTTGACCCAAAATGCCAAGGCAGAGGAGATATGAGGCGATATTGCGATTCAAGAGACTTCTTCCATGCTCGACCCAGGTACACCCCATTTCTTCCCGAATTCTGAATACCAGGGAACTGAGCACACCAAAGTCAAAATTATGCGATTTGGGTTATTTGCTCAAGTTTTTGGTTCGATTTCGCCCATTTGACCCAAAATGCCAAGGCAGAGGAGATATGAGGTGATCTTGCGATTCAAGAGACTTCTTCCATGATCGACCCAGACTCATCTGACCATTCTCTAAGTGTTGCTCTTTGAATGTGAATTGCCTGAGACATTTGATTTCCCAGGACTCCTTTATCCTTGCAATATAAACCGTTCAGTCAATCATAAATAATCGTTTCCCCCAAAAGGCTGAAAATAAACCAAATGAAGTCCCACTACTTCACTCATTTCAACACTTAAACTTCAACTAATATACCTTATTGCCTTTTCACTGTGTTTTCGTCCTCATCGTCGTCCTGATAATCACACTCGGGCTACTATGGAAACTTTTCAAATACCTTCACCCTCGGGATTGGATAAAAATTTACTTTCCAATGAGAAACATCAATAAATCTAGATGTGTATTAATTTTATCGAAGCAATAATCTTTCATCCAATAATGAGGACATAAAGGAAAACCACTTCAAAGTTTTCGCTTAAAGGAAACAAAAACAAAATGGAGGAGAACGAAAAAAAAAAACACAGCGACCCCGAAACAAAGTTGAATCTCTCCAGGACTCTTCGCGCACAATAATTAGACGGCGAACACTCCTACCTACTTGAAAAGGAAACTTTTCTAATTAAACATTATTTTTCCTTCTAATAACCAGAATGTCCTTCTCAATTCATATTTTTCCTTCTCGAAGCAAACTATTGACTAGGATAGATGTATCCTTGACAACACAGTCATAGCTGCAGTTGGATGTGGTTGTGACGAAGACGAATGAGGTCCTTAAAATCTGCAACAACAAGATAAAAGTGCAACGAACTGCTGAAGGTGTCCTTAGACGAACTTTATTTTCTACGAGTCACTCTCCACACAGAGTGCTAAGGTGGCACTTGAATGTAAAGTGCTGGATTGGTTTTTACAGCCACTTCATGGATTGTCGCATGAAATTACACTTTTGTTGGCACACGTCCTTTGCTTGACCCGAGGATTGGTGGTAACTGATTATGATTGGAACAGAAGGTCCTTTTTCCAAATGGAATTCGTCTAAAGAAAGCAGATTACTTTGCGGCGAGAGGAGGAGGCGAATTCAGCGTGGTCGTGTGGCAATGAAAATGGGAAACACTTGGGTACACTTGTAATTGGACACTTAAATATAGTTGGAGCAATTATCACGCTTGGAGGAAGCATTAAAATGGGAGACTAAGTTGCGAACAATGACACGCAATAATAGTCTTTTGTAGATGAACATGTGAGATGGTGTGGGTTCTTTTAATGGTCTACACACTTGGCTTGGAGCTGATGTGCGGTTTATGAGGGAGCGTGCTGGGCGCATAGTTTTACTCCGAAGAAGTTGGGGAGAATAAAATTTGAACTGGATTTGATCATCCATTAATAATCCCTGCAGAGCAAGTAAGGAAGAAAACAAATGTCTGTGGGCGATCCTTGAACATATGGATGTAAGAATGGATCAGAGTATAGCGGATTACAGCGGAGCAAAGCGGAGCAACAGTGCTGAATTTTAGTTTATCTTTAGATTCCCGATTGTAGATTCGAAGGATTCACTGAGAACTTAGCTACTAATTAAGGACTTGTGACCCACTTGTGTACATAAATGAATCGATGAATTACGGTCCACTAAGTTGTGGACTTATGATGACAAGTTGACTTCTAACCCAATACCATTCTTGGATTGGGCTAGGTGTCTGATACTTCTCAGAATTGGTATACTCCAGACCATCTGGTATCATATGTAAAAAAATAGATTACCAGATGCTGAACCTACTTCCTCTCTGGGGAAAGAAGAAGGAAAATCATTTTCGGTGCTAACCCATTCCTTTAGAAGTTTGAGTCCTTAAAGTTCTGACCAATAACAAATGCTCAGGTCCAGATGGGATCTTGTTCCTTGTTTTGAAAAGATGTTCTTCTAGAGCCCTATATAAGCATTTCTACCTTTCGAAGTCTTAAAATAAATTTCCAGATCGATGGTCCCTTCTGGACAAAACCGAAAAAAAGATCCCAAAAATGATCAGCTAAGATGTGTCCTCGCACTTGGACTAATGAAGGTCCATTGTGATGCCATAGATTGAACCATTGGCTACTCAGGAATAAGCAAACCAACCAATGAGCTTAATAAAGTGAAGGATGTTCGTGACTTCTAGTCTAGCTCGTGGATGAATTAGTCTTTAGGAACAGAGGTGCGCTTTTTTACATAGAAGTTGAAGAGTGGTGTATTCTTCCTACTTATTCCTACAGCTTCTGTAGAAGTCATGTCTATTAGGATATTGGCCTATTAGACAGCATTCAGTAAGAACACCAGTAGCATGGCTGATCTGTGACCGCTTCAACAGTACCACCTCCATAACATGTTGGAGATCAAGGCCAGATCTGACTACAAATGTTGCCAGTAAAAATATGTTTGCATCTGCAGTTGATTCTGGGAAAAGTGTACAGCTTTTCGAGGGGTGTACCCAGGTTCCGGTATTTTGCCAGGATCGAATGGGTTGTGCCCTAGTCTAGCGAGCTTGTGGGTTTTGGAAATTCTTGTAAACTCTCTGCGGCCTGGCACCCATCTCCACAGAAGAGGAGCAATGACCCATTCATGGTCAAAGACGGTTGTGTGAAAATTTTGGTCAAATAACAAGGTCAGAGGGTTGTAGTCAATTGTAGTAAAATTAGGGAAAGCAATGATCGGGAAACGGTCCTCATGACAGCTGGTCGGATTACCACATTAGTAGGCAATTGCTTGCCAAAAATGTGTAAAAGGACGAGGTAGAGCTTAATGTCCAGCTCCACCGTGGGAGAATTAGAATTAGAATAAATAGACCTTTTTGCAACTTAGATAGGAGATTGAAGGGAGCAACCCTTTTCTGTTTGGAGGGAGTTAACTGCTAGTCTGGGTTTTAAGGAGAGGAGATTGAAGGATATCCCTGAGAGTATCGCAGAGATTTCTGTAGGCAACGACGGCGATGTCATCTGTCTAGCCAATCACTCTGCAACCAGTCCTTTCTATGTCTAATAGCAGCCACTATATTTCACAAAAGAAGAGATAGGATTCCATCCTGGGGAATGTCCCTGTGGAAACTCGGCGAATGCAGACTAGTCAGCTTTGATCCAAATAGCTTTTGATAGAGTGTGCCAGGTTCAGGTGTACGCCAAGAGTCAAGCTTACATTGAATACAACTCCTAAATGCAAAATCTTAACTCGATAGTGCGTTCTCCTGCCTTTATATGGCCAACCACTCAACTTTCTTGCGTCTGCTAATAAGGACAGTCTCCTTCGAAGTCATATTTTTACATCTTTGATGGTTTTGCTGCAGTATTAAGACTTGTTTCAGTGTCCACAGGCGTAGTACTTCATCACATGTACATTATGTTCCCCAGGGCTGGGTCTAGAATTTATCCTGTATTCACTCCCATTTTGTAGAGTCTCCAGAAAACTCTAGCCATCGCTAAAACTAAACAGATACCGGCGTTTAACAGACCCAACTGAGCACTCTTCACGGAGATCATTATCAACCACAACCTCATAGTGGCTCACCGTAGTAGAATGCGATTAGAAACTGATCCCCTCTGCCAAGGTTGTGACGACACGGATGCAGTAGAGTCCACTTTTCACTTCCTTTACGAATGCCCAAGCTTATGGAGAACTAGAAAAGGGGCCTTCGGTGAATATCCATTGGAAGACCTGGGGGACCTCTCAGGAAAGCCACCTTTAACCATCCTGAAATTTATAACAGCATCGGGGTGGTTTAGGGTGTCCATAACCAACCTTTTTATTTGTTTCTCAGATAAACCCACGACATGGGGTCACAATAGGCTCGATTGTTAGCTACACATGTGACTTAACCTAACCTCGTTAGAAAGTCGCTTGTCTCTTCGGTATATTGGTCTAGTTCGTCTCTAATAATTCATTCCAGGAATTTTCGTGCTATGTCCACGATAAACAGTGGTCCACGTGGTTGTTAGAAAGGCTTGTTGTCTTTTGGAAGTAATACCAGAATCTCTCATTTCCATTGCAGGGCGGTCTTACCTTCTACCTAACACCTTGTTTAGTGATGTACAAACGCTTCAAGTTGAGTTTTAATGGATTCCTTAAGGACTAAGTTTGGGAACTTGATTTCACCTTCTGCAGAATCGTGTTCAACTTCAAGCTATCGATTGATTGGTTCGATCTCTTTTTACTCTAACCACAAACTTCAAAGTGACATAAGTGCATGACGTCCTGCTCTAGATTCGTTGACATCTGTCATTCAGAACGCATTTAAACGAACAATAAAAGTCATTAACGCTTGTCAAACGAATTTTTAAACGCTGCTCACAAATGTATTTTAAAAATAAAACTTAAAAAGTAATTCAAGACGATACACCGCATTGCAATTACATGACTTCATGCGATGACTCCGCTTTCGGTTTGGTTTCGGTGTGTTTGTTTCCATTTTTGCGATTTCTAATACGAAAACTAGAATGCGAAGCACGTCCTCATAATACATGTCAATAAAGCCGGAGAGACAGAAAGACCAACAAAAAAACGACCAAAGTTATTCAACTCTTTTGGTTGTTACTTGCGCTTTTGTTGTCATCGTCTTGCGAACGAAAACAATGAAAATATTTTAATAAAATGTCGTTGGAAGGTAAATAGAAAAAAAAACAACTCAAAATGAATATCAGATTGCAGTAGGAGTGGGCAGGTAAAGGACCTTGCGTGAATTATGATATTTTTTTGTTGGGTTTTTGTCTAAGGAAAATAATTTTTACAGACAATCAGACAATGGAACGGTGTGCATCAGAGAATTTTGACAGGATTCATGGTTCGTTATTGAATTATTTTAAGTGGGTGACGTTTCGGTGAGACAGGGATGTGCGTAGATACGTAGTCTGGGTTGGAAAGTAATTTTGTTTTTAAAGGACGGTAATGGGACTTGGAGTCAATAGCCTGATGGCTGTTAGACAAGGTGTGTTCCAAAGTGAACAGGATTTCAGAACAACAAAGTTCAAAATAGTCCCCTTACGACTCAGTATAGCAATTTCGACGGTTTTAATGGAAATGGCTTAGATGTCTCTCAGGATGTCAGTAAAAGCCTTTTGGATGTCATCTCCATCTACAAAACACTTTCCTTTCATCGACAAATGGATTTTTTCGAAAATTCGAAGGTAACACAATAACGTTACTTTGACGTTTGTACCCATGACACAAACATACTGTCAATTCAGATGGATTTACTCCCCTTCTATTCGTCGAATTGTCATGAAGTTTTGACAGTGCATCAGGGAAAGATCTGCCAGTAGATGGTCTCCATGAAAACAGCTATTTATAAATAGTTCTGTTTACTTTGGATGGTATATTGTAAGGTAAGTACAGGTCATGAGGGATTTTTCAAAAATGTTGTATATAGAGATGATTTTGTTCACTCCAATCCAATCCACTTGTATCACCACATGCCTGCCAGACCACTGTATGTATGAGTATGACAGCAGTTCGAGAAGTTATTAGGTGCAACGTATCGCTGTGGGGGTTGCAGGACACAAAGATATTTCAGGCGAATGTCAAACGAACAACATAGATAGAGGATGCTGATTGTAGACTTTCTAGGTGGAACCGTCAGGCTCTTTTCGATCAATAAAATTCTTATTGGATACCACAGCCATGAGAAAGAACAACATCAACACATGTCTGTCTTCCAAACAAATTTTCCTAGAGATGAATTGTAAGAAGATCCGTAGATTTATTTCTGTCAATAATACAGAAATTTTCTGTTTCTATTTTAAGAGGCGAGGCCTCAGTCAACCTCGTGTATGCCTAGGATGCACAGAATTAGAAATCAGAGTTCAACAGTGCCCCGAAAAGCTAGGTTCAGGATGTGCGTACATGGATCGGTGGCGTATGCGTAATCAATTTTTTCAAAAATGTTTGCATTGACAAGTTTTCTGTTTCCATTTTACATGTCGAAGCCTCAATCAAGCTCGTACGTGCCGAGGACCCACAGAATTAGAATATCTGAGTTTAACAGTGCAACGAGATGGTAGATTCCGGATGTGCGTATCTGAATCGGTGTCGCATGGGTAACCCGGGAAGGGATACTGCGTGGTAGACAGACATGCCAGAAGATTTGGTGCTCAATGGTTTCTCTACCAAGTTCCTGTCCCATCCAATCGATGTTAAAAAGAAAGACACCCGCCTAGTACTTCTTTGAAGATTGTAACGATCTAGCTACTCTCGACCTTAAGCTGTATTAAAAGGTTCATTACTATTTTATTGCCTGAACATCGAAACTAGTTGCCCTGTCTCCTGTCAAATATAAAAAGTATTTAGGTTGGTCTCCGGTATTCTTGATCCGGGTTTCTCCATGCTCACAATTGACCTTTTTTGATTTAAGCCTGCCAAACCCTGCTTTCCTTATTAATATGGGAAGGATGAGACCAGGATTCCTAGCAAAAGTGTTGGAGAATCTGAGATAGTTCTGTATGATTCTCCAAAGGGGATATTCGCTGAGGTGGACATAAAACTGGACTGCACTTAACAGCGATATTTTGGGAACTTGGCAAGTGGACGAACTGGCTTTGAAACATGTTCCCTATAACCTTTCTGATAATAAAAGGAGCCACCTGACCCTATAGAATCAATAATGTTCCATTTAGGTCTTGGAACCAATAGAATGGCAAACAGTAAGGCGTTCTTCTAAAACAGAGCTTATCAACCCTAGATTGTAACAAAACGAGAATATGTATTACAATTCTAAGGGAAACCTAAGTTGTTTAGTTGCTAACCTCACAGCACTTTGTTTAATAGAAACACAGGCCAGTAAATGCTCCCTTTATCGATTTCTCTAGACACAGTAGGGACAAGGAAGAGAAACAAGCAACGACTCCCATGGACATGTCTCAGTCTGTGTTCCTGAGAAGGTAAACGAAAATTTACTTGAAGATCTCAGCGGTCTAGGCCCACTAGCTTTAAGGAAAAGTGAAAGTTTTGTTTTTGGTACGAATTGCCAGGGAAATAGGTTATACTGTAGGTATCTGGTGCTGAAAGTTTGGTTCTCTATTCTCTAGTATCACAAAGGTCTAACAAGGGAACAGTGACCTTACGTATTCCAAGAGACTCCTACTGAGTCAAACAAGGATGTTCCATTCTAATGAAAAGACCAAAGAATTCACAAAAAAAAGAGTGTAAAACCACCCACAGTACCCACATGATTCCAATAAATTGATTCGTCAGCTCCTCGCGTTGCTTCTTTGAATTCCTTCAGGCACTGCGGTGCGAAAAAAGAAAAAAAAATTCCCTGCCAACTTGTATGACGCATTTTGTTCACGTACACATTCTTTTTAAATCCTTGCTATATCCTCCCAGCTCGGTAGTGTCTTGCACGAAAAAACCATTTAATCATTTCCAATGTTAATGTCTCCTTCTCCTCCTGCGCTAAACAGTTCCCCACCGCCTCACCGCCTCACCGCCTTTGTGAAACCACCTCTACACCAATCTTATTCCCTTTTAATTCAAATTGAAATTAATTTCCATTACTTAATTGCTTTACGTTTCGCAAATAAAAGCGCCAAACATCTGCTTTGCATAAATAAATCAACCGAATATCCTTACACCTGCTCCTGTGTACTGTGCTGTGCATCCATCGTTTAGCCAGAGGCTTCTCGCTTTTAAATGGAGTCGGGGAGTCCAGTCACGTACTAAATAACTAAATTTAACCGCCAACTGAATTGTTGGCCATCAAAATTGTCACAACTCATCGCGGCTCCATGCCATGGACAGTGTGGCATTGCTCTGGAAACCCAAGGAATGGATGACATGGGATGAAATCACCGTGTCGTCGTGATATAAATTAAATTGTAGGCAGGCGCCCTGTACCCTCTTCTCGGCAATGACAACGCAGCTGAGTCTGCGGACCCAATACTAATAGCTAGCCTCTGTTGTGGCGTGCTAATTGTTTTACTCGCCGAGGAACGAGTGAGTGGCCGGCCATCCAAGAACTAATTACAGTGGCTTGCTACTGTTGCACGGCGAATTTAATTTATTTCCTCTCGCACTGTGCGCCCCCATAATTGAGGCCATAATTTGAACGAACGCAAATATAAAATTTACCTCCCATTGTTTTGGAAGACGAGTACTGTTTTGCGAATTAATTTTTCGGCCAAAAACAACAGGGACAACACACTTGAATTTGGGTATTTATCTGTCAGATGAGGAGGTGAGGGCCGACATCGCATGCCGCGATGCAAATTATCTGTTAAGGCGGCCCTAATTAAAATCTCAAAATTGCCACTTCGCAGGTTGTATTTACGTCGGGAACTAATTTCAGGCTTTAACCGTATGTCCGTGGACGACAGCGGTAATTTGCATTAAAATTTGTGGCAGCCACATAATTTTTTTGCAAGCTACCTACCTACCGAGTAAGGGGTTGATGGCACTCTTGCGGCAGTCTTGAATTATGGTAATTAGTTTGAAGTTTAATATCGCAACTGGTATAGAACTTAGGTGTAATACAAATTACCAACATTTTGAAATAGTTTGAGTCCGCAAATGCCAAAAAATTGCTTCGAAGGAGGTTGTTCACAAGCACTTCATTTTTTTTGACGTTTCCTGCCGAAAGATGAAGCGGAGAGGTGACATGTGACGGTCAATCGCTGTCACTCGACAAAAGATGGCAAAGAAACTAAAAAACTGAGAAATTCGTGACGTGAACAATAGAAATACGACAGATAACTAATTTAATTGCTGTCAAAAGCATTAATTTAGTTGCAAAAATAGTTTATTGTTAGTAAACTAACCAATTTCATTCGAGGCCAGCTACTGAACGTCAAAAAAAAATCCGTGGAAGTGTTCAGACAATCTGAACACGCGAATGTCACAAAAAATTCCAATCCTATGTGAATAGGGTCATACGCATTCCGGAATGTACCCCAACATTGACACGACATGAACATGGAGAACAGTTGTGATCTGTTCAGAATCTTGACAATTTTTCAAGAAGTCTTTTGTTGTGTTTATGACATTTGGAACTGATTCAGTTTCTTGTATCCAATTTTCGAACTATGTATGCCTTTTGGGAGAAGCAATTAACCATGTAAAATTCTTTTATCAGGCATTTTATGCTTGAAAATTCGAATTATAATTGAATTCTGCGATTTTGAATTCTCTGCTGTGAGAACATTCCTTTCGAAGCTTCGAATTTTTGAGAATTCTGATTGGTTTTTCAACAGGCGACATCTGCTTAGAATTTTTCAACCAAAAAATGTATGAAAAAAGGGCTATGTATAGCCCACAGAACTGGATACCCACAATCTCACTACATCTTCCAATCTCACATCTCGAGGCAGCTGTTCTGTTTCTGTGCATTCTAAGCACAAAGTAGCTTAGCTGCTGCCTCGAAATGCAGATTGGAAACCGAAAATTTTTCAACCAAAAAATGTATGAAAAATGGGATATGTATAGCCCACAGAACTGGATACCCAGAATCTCACTATATCTTCCAATCTCACATCTCGAGGCAGCTGTTCTGTTTCTGTGCATTCTAAGCACAAAGTAGCTTAGCTGCTGCCTCGAAATGCAGATTGGAAACCGAAAATTTTTCAACCAAAAAATGTATGAAAAAAAGGGCTATGTATAGCCCACAGAACTGGATACCCAGAATCTCACTATATCTTCCAATCTCACATCTCGAGGCAGCTGTTCTGTTTCTGTGCATTCTAAGCACAAAGTAGCTTAGCTGCTGCCTGGAAATGCAGATTGGAAACCGAAAATTTTTCAACCAAAAAATGTATGAAAAAAAAGGCTATGTATAGCCCACAGAACTGGATACCCAGAATCTCACTATATCTTCCAATCTCACATCTCGAGGCAGCTGTTCTGTTTCTGTGCATTCTAAGCACAAAGTAGCTTAGCTGCTGCCTCGAAATGCAGATTGGAAACCGAAAATTTTTCAACCAAAAAATGTATGAAAAAAAGGGCTATGCATAGCCCACTGAACTGGATACCCACAATCTCACTATATCTTCCAATCTCACATCTCGAGGCAGCTGTTCTGTTTCTGTGCATTCTAAGCACAAACTAGCTTAGCTGCTGCCTGGAAATGCAGATTGGAAACCGAAAATTTTTCAACCAAAAAATGTATGAAAAATGGGCTATGTATAGCCAACAGAACTGGATAACCACAATCTCACTATATCTTCCAATCTCACATCTCGAGGCAGCTGTTCTGTTTCTGTGCCTTCTATGCACAAAGTAGCTTAGCTGCTGCCTCGAAATGCAGATTGGAAACCGAAAATTTTTCAACCAAAAAATGTATGAAAAAAAGGGCTATGAATAGCCCACAGAACTGGATACCCAGAATCTCACTATATCTTCCAATCTCGCATCTCGAGGCAGCTGTTCTGTTTCTGTGCATCCTAGGCACAAACTAGCTTAGCTGCTGCCTCGAAATGCAGATTGGAAACCGAAAATTTTTCAACCAAAAAATGTATGAAAAAAAGGGCTATGTATAGCCCACAGAACTGGATACCCAGAATCTCACTATATCTTCCAATCTCACATCTCGAGTCAGCTGTTCTGTTTCGGTGCATCCTAGGCACAAACTAGCTTAGCTGCTGCCTCGAAATGCAGATTGGAAACCGAAAATTTTTCAACCAAAAAATGTATGAAAAAAAGGGCTATGTATAGCCCACTGAACTGGATACCCACAATCCCACTACATCTTCCAATCTCACATCTCGAGGCAGCTGTTCTGTTTCTGTGCATTCTAAGCACAAAGTAGCTTAGCTGCTGCCTCGAAATGCAGATTGGAAACCGAAAATTTTTCAACCAAAAAATGTATGAAAAAAAGGGCTATCTATAGCCCACAGAACTGGATACCCAGAATCTCACTACATCTTCCAATCTCACATCTCGAGGCAGCTGTTCTGTTTCTGTGCATTCTAAGCACAAAGTAGCTTAGCTGCTGCCTCGAAATGCAGATTGGAAACCGAAAATTTTTCAACCAAAAAATGTATGAAAAAAAGGGCTATGTATAGCCCACAGAACTGGATACCCACAATCCCACTATATCTTCCAATCTCACATCTCGAGGCAGCTGTTCTGTTTCTGTGCATTCTAGGCACAAAGTATCTTAGCTGCTGCCTCGAAATGCAGATTGGAAACCGAAAATTTTTCAACCAAAAAATGTATGAAAAATGGGCTATGTATAGCCCACAGAACTGGATACCCAGAATCTCACTATATCTTCCAATCTCACATCTCGAGGCAGCTGTTCTGTTTCTGTGCATTCTAAGCACAAAGTAGCTTAGCTGCTGCCTCGAAATGCAGATTGGAAACCGAAAATTTTTCAACCAAAAAATGTATGAAAAATGGGCTATGTATAGCCCACAGAACTGGATACCCACAATCTCACTATATCTTCCAATCTCACATCTCGAGGCAGCTGTTCTGTTTCTGTGCATTCTATGCACAAAGTAGCTTAGCTGCTGCCTCGAAATGCAGATTGGAAACCGAAAATTTTTCAACCAAAAAATGTATGAAAAATGGGCTATGTATAGCCCACAGAACTGGATACCCACAATCTCACTATATCTTCCAATCTCACATCTCGAGGCAGCTGTTCTGTTTCTGTGCATTCTAAGCACAAAGTAGCTTAGCTGCTGCCTAGAAATGCAGATTGGAAACCGAAAATTTTTCAACCAAAAAATGTATGAAAAATGGGCTATGTATAGCCCACAGAACTGGATACCCACAATCTCACTATATCTTCCAATCTCACATCTCGAGGCAGCTGTTCTGTTTCTGTGCATTCTATGCACAAAGTAGCTTAGCTGCTGCCTCGAAATGCAGATTGGAAACCGAAAATTTTTCAACCAAAAAATGTATGAAAAAAAGGGCTATGTATAGCCCACAGAACTGGATACCCACAATCCCACTATATCTTCCAATCTCACATCTCGAGGCAGCTGTTCTGTTTCTGTGCATTCTAGGCACAAAGTATCTTAGCTGCTGCCTCGAAATGCAGATTGGAAACCGAAAATTTTTCAACCAAAAAATGTATGAAAAAAAGGGCTGTGTATAGCCCACTGAACTGGATACCCACAATCCCACTCTATCTTCCAATCTCACATCTCGAGGCAGCTGTTCTGTTTCTGTGCATTCTAGGCACAAACTAGCTTAGCTGCTGCCTCGAAATGCAGATTGGAAACCGAAAATTTTTCAACCAAAAAATGTATGAAAAAAAGGGCTGTGTATAGCCCACTGAACTGGATACCCACAATCCCACTATATCTTCCAATCTCACATCTCGAGGCAGCTGTTCTGTTTCTGTGCATTCTAAGCACAAAGTAGCTTAGCTGCTGCCTCGAAATGCATATTGGAAACAGAAAATTTTTCAACCAAAAAATGTACGAAAAAAAGGGCTATGTATAGCCCACAGAACTGGATACCCACAAACTCACTACATCTTCCAATCTCACATCTCGAGGCAGCTGTTCTGTTTCTGTGCATTTTAAGCACAAAGTAGCTTAGCTGCTGCCTCGAAATGCAGATTGGAAACCGAAAATTTTTCAACCAAAAAATGTATGAAAAAAAGGGCTATGCATAGCCCACTGAACTGGATACCCACAATCTCACTATATTTTCCAATCTCACATCTCGAGGCAGCTGTTCTGTTTCTGTGCATTCTAAGCACAAAGTAGCTTAGCTGCTGCCTCGAAATGCAGATTGGAAACCGAAAATTTTTCAGCCAAAAAATGTATGAAAAAAAGGGCTATCTATAGCCCACAGAACTGGATACCCAGAATCTCACTATATCTTCCAATCTCACATCTCGAGGCAGCTGTTCTGTTTCTGTGCATTCTAAGCACAAAGTAGCTTAGCTGCTGCCTCGAAATGCAGATTGGAAACCGAAAAGTTTTCAACCAAAAAATGTATGAAAAAAAGGGCTATGTATAGCCCACAGAACTGGATACCCAGAATCTCACTATATCTTCCAATCTCACATCTCGAGGCAGCTGTTCTGTTTCTGTGCATTCTAAGCACAAAGTAGCTTAGCTGCTGCCTCGAAATGCAGATTGGAAACCGAAAATTTTTCAACCAAAAAATGTATGAAAAAAAGGGCTATGCATAGCCCACTGAACTGGATACCCACAATCTCACTATATCTTCCAATCTCACATCTCGAGGCAGCTGTTCTGTTTCTGTGCATTCTAAGCACAAAGTAGCTTAGCTGCTGCCTCGAAATGCAGATTGGAAACCGAAAATTTTTCAGCCAAAAAATGTATGAAAAAAAGGGCTATCTATAGCCCACAGAACTGGATACCCAGAATCTCACTATATCTTCCAATCTCACATCTCGAGGCAGCTGTTCTGTTTCTGTGCATTCTAAGCACAAAGTAGCTTAGCTGCTGCCTCGAAATGCAGATTGGAAACCGAAAAGTTTTCAACCAAAAAATGTATGAAAAATGGGCTATGTATAGCCCACAGAACTGGATACCCACAATCTCACTATATCTTCCAATCTCACATCTCGAGGCAGCTGTTCTGTTTCTGTGCATTCTATGCACAAAGTAGCTTAGCTGCTGCCTCGAAATGCAGATTGGAAACCGAAAATTTTTCAACCAAAAAATGTATGAAAAAAAGGGCTATGTATAGCCCACAGAACTGGATACCCACAATCCCACTATATCTTCCAATCTCACATCTCGAGGCAGCTGTTCTGTTTCTGTGCATTCTAGGCACAAAGTAGCTTAGCTGCTGCCTCGAAATGCAGATTGGAAACCGAAAATTTTTCAACCAAAAAATGTATGAAAAATGGGCTATGTATAGCCCACAGAACTGGATACCCACAATCTCACTATATCTTCCAATCTCACATCTCGAGGCAGCTGTTCTGTTTCTGTGCATTCTAAGCACAAACTAGCTTAGCTGCTGCCTGGAAATGCAGATTGGAAAAGGAAAATTTTTCAACCAAAAAATGTATGAAAAAAAGGGCTATGCATATCCCACTGAACTGGATACCCACAATCTCACTATATCTTCCAATCTCACATCTCGAGGCAGCTGTTCTGTTTCTGTGCATTCTATGCACAAAGTAGCTTAGCTGCTGCCTCGAAATGCAGATTGGAAACCGAAAATTTTTAACCAAAAAATGTATGAAAAATGGGCTATGTATAGCCCACAGAACTGGATACCCACAATCTCACTATATCTTCCAATCTCACATCTCGAGGCAGCTGTTCTGTTTCTGTGCATTCTAAGCACAAAGTAGCTTAGCTGCTGCCTCGAAATGCAGATTGGAAACCGAAAATTTTTCAACCAAAAAATGTATGAAAAATGGGCTATGTATAGCCCACAGAACTGGATACCCAGAATCTCACTATATCTTCCAATCTCACATCTCGAGGCAGCTGTTCTGTTTCTGTGCATTCTATGCACAAAGTAGCTTAGCTGCTGCCTCGAAATGCAGATTGGAAACCGAAAATTTTTCAACCAAAAAATGTATGAAAAATGGGCTATGTATAGCCCACAGAACTGGATACCCACAATCTCACTATATCTTCCAATCTCACATCTCGAGGCAGCTGTTCTGTTTCTGTGCATTCTAAGCACAAAGTAGCTTAGCTGCTGCCTCGAAATGCAGATTGGAAACCGAAAATTTTTCAACCAAAAAATGTATGAAAAATGGGATATGTATAGCCCACAGAACTGGATACCCAGAATCTCACTATATCTTCCAATCTCACATCTCGAGGCAGCTGTTCTGTTTCTGTGCATTCTATGCACAAAGTAGCTTAGCTGCTGCCTCGAAATGCAGATTGGAAACCGAAAATTTTTCAACCAAAAAATGTATGAAAAAAAGGGCTATGTATAGCCCACAGAACTGGATACCCACAATCCCACTATATCTTCCAATCTCACATCTCGAGGCAGCTGTTCTGTTTCTGTGCATTCTAGGCACAAAGTAGCTTAGCTGCTGCCTCGAAATGCAGATTGGAAACCGAAAATTTTTCAACCAAAAAATGTATGAAAAAAAGGGCTATGCATAGCCCACTGAACTGGATACCCACAATCTCACTATATCTTCCAATCTCACATCTCGAGGCAGCTGTTCTGTTTCTGTGCATTCTAAGCACAAAGTAGCTTAGCTGCTGCCTCGAAATGCAGATTGAAAACCGAATATTTTTCAACCAAAAAATGTATGAAAAAAAGGGCTATGCATAGCCCACTGAACTGGATACCCACAATCTCACTATATCTTCCAATCTCACATCTCGAGGCAGCTGTTCTGTTTCTGTGCATTCTAAGCACAAAGTAGCTTAGCTGCTGCCTCGAAATGCAGATTGGAAACCGAAAATTTTTCAACCAAAAAATGTATGAAAAAAAGGGCTATGTATAGCCCACAGAACTGGATACCCAGAATCTCACTATATCTTCCAATCTCACATCTCGAGGCAGCTGTTCTGTTTCTGTGCATTCTAAGCACAAAGTAGCTTAGCTGCTGCCTCGAAATGCAGATTGGAAACCGAAAATTTTTCAACCAAAAAATGTATGAAAAAAAGGGCTATGCATAGCCCACTGAACTGGATACCCACAATCTCACTATATCTTCCAATCTCACATCTCGAGGCAGCTGTTCTGTTTCTGTGCATTCTAAGCACAAAGTAGCTTAGCTGCTGCCTCGAAATGCAGATTGGAAACCGAAAATTTTTCAACCAAAAAATGTATGAAAAAAAGGGCTATGTATAGCCCACAGAACTGGATACCCAGAATCTCACTATATCTTCCAATCTCACATCTCGAGGCAGCTGTTCTGTTTCTGTGCATTCTAAGCACAAAGTAGCTTAGCTGCTGCCTCGAAATGCAGATTGGAAACCGAAAATTTTTCAACCAAAAATGTATGAAAAAATGTGCTATGTATAGCCCACAGAACTGGATACCCACAATCCCACTATATCTTCCAATCTCACATCTCTAGGCAGCTGTTCTGTTTCTGTGCATTCTAAGCACAAAGTAGCTTAGCTGCTGCCTCGAAATGCAGATTGGAAACCGAAAATTTTTCAACCAAAAAATGTATGAAAAAAAGGGCTATGCATAGCCCACTGAACTGGATACCCACAATCTCACTATATTTTCCAATCTCACATCTCGAGGCAGCTGTTCTGTTTCTGTGCATTCTAAGCACAAAGTAGCTTAGCTGCTGCCTCGAAATGCAGATTGGAAACCGAAAATTTTTCAGCCAAAAAATGTATGAAAAAAAGGGCTATCTATAGCCCACAGAACTGGATACCCAGAATCTCACTATATCTTCCAATCTCACATCTCGAGGCAGCTGTTCTGTTTCTGTGCATTCTAAGCACAAAGTAGCTTAGCTGCTGCCTCGAAATGCAGATTGGAAACCGAAAAGTTTTCAACCAAAAAATGTATGAAAAAAAGGGCTATGTATAGCCCACAGAACTGGATACCCAGAATCTCACTATATCTTCCAATCTCACATCTCGAGGCAGCTGTTCTGTTTCTGTGCATTCTAAGCACAAAGTAGCTTAGCTGCTGCCTCGAAATGCAGATTGGAAACCGAAAATTTTTCAACCAAAAAATGTATGAAAAAAAGGGCTATGCATAGCCCACTGAACTGGATACCCACAATCTCACTATATCTTCCAATCTCACATCTCGAGGCAGCTGTTCTGTTTCTGTGCATTCTAAGCACAAAGTAGCTTAGCTGCTGCCTCGAAATGCAGATTGGAAACCGAAAATTTTTCAGCCAAAAAATGTATGAAAAAAAGGGCTATCTATAGCCCACAGAACTGGATACCCAGAATCTCACTATATCTTCCAATCTCACATCTCGAGGCAGCTGTTCTGTTTCTGTGCATTCTAAGCACAAAGTAGCTTAGCTGCTGCCTCGAAATGCAGATTGGAAACCGAAAAGTTTTCAACCAAAAAATGTATGAAAAAAAGGGCTATGTATAGCCCACAGAACTGGATACCCAGAATCTCACTACATCTTCCAATCTCACATCTCGAGGCAGCTGTTCTGTTTCTGTGCATTCTAAGCACAAACTAGCTTAGCTGCTGCCTCGAAATGCAGATTGGAAACCGAAAATTTTTCAACCAAAAATGTATGAAAAAAAGGGCTATGCATAGCCCACTGAACTGGATACCCACAATCCCACTACATCTTCCAATCTCACATCTCGAGGCAGCTGTTCTTTTTCTGTGCATTCTAAGCACAAAGTAGCTTAGCTGCTGCCTCGAAATGCAGATTGGAAACCGAAAATTTTTCAACCAAAAAATGTATGAAAAAAAGGGCTATGTATAGCCCACAGAACTGGATACCCAGAATCTCACTATATCTTCCAATCTCACATCTCGAGGCAGCTGTTCTGTTTCTGTGCATTCTAAGCACAAAGTAGCTTAGCTGCTGCCTCGAAATGCATATTGGAAACAGAAAATTTTTCAACCAAAAAATGTACGAAAAAAAGGGCTATGTATAGCCCACAGAACTGGATACCCACAAACTCACTACATCTTCCAATCTCACATCTCGAGGCAGCTGTTCTGTTTCTGTGCATTTTAAGCACAAACTAGCTTAGCTGCTGCCTCGAAATGCAGATTGGAAACAGAAAATTTTTCAACCAAAAAATGTACGAAAAAAAGGGCTATGTATAGCCCACAGAACTGGATACCCACAAGCCCACTATATCTTCCAATCTCACATCTCGAGGCAGCTGTTCTGTTTCTGTGCATTCTAAGCACAAAGTAGCTTAGCTGATGCCTCGAAATGCATATTGGAAACAGAAAATTTTTCAACCAAAAAATGTATGAAAAAAAGGGCTATGTATAGCCCACAGAACTGGATACCCAGAATCTCACTACATCTTCCAATCTCACATCTCGAGGCAGCTGTTCTGTTTCTGTGCATTCTAAGCACAAAGTAGCTTAGCTGCTGCCTCGAAATGCATATTGGAAACAGAAAATTTTTCAACCAAAAAATGTATGAAAAAAAGGGCTATGTATAGCCCACAGAACTGGATACCCAGAATCTCACTACATCTTCCAATCTCACATCTCGAGGCAGCTGTTCTGTTTCTGTGCATTCTAAGCACAAAGTAGCTTAGCTGCTGCCTCGAAATGCAGATTGGAAACCGAAAATTTTTCAACCAAAAAATGTATGAAAAAAAGGGCTATGTATAGCCCACAGAACTGGATACCCAGAATCTCACTATATCTTCCAATCTCACATCTCGAGGCAGCTGTTCTGTTTCTGTGCATTCTAAGCACAAAGTAGCTTAGCTGCTGCCTCGAAATGCATATTGGAAACAGAAAATTTTTCAACCAAAAAATGTACGAAAAAAAGGGCTATGTATAGCCCACAGAACTGGATACCCACAAACTCACTACATCTTCCAATCTCACATCTCGAGGCAGCTGTTCTGTTTCTGTGCATTTTAAGCACAAACTAGCTTAGCTGCTGCCTCGAAATGCAGATTGGAAACAGAAAATTTTTCAACCAAAAAATGTACGAAAAAAAGGGCTATGTATAGCCCACAGAACTGGATACCCACAAGCCCACTATATCTTCCAATCTCACATCTCGAGGCAGCTGTTCTGTTTCTGTGCATTCTAAGCACAAAGTAGCTTAGCTGCTGCCTCGAAATGCATATTGGAAACAGAAAATTTTTCAACCAAAAAATGTATGAAAAAAAGGGCTATGTATAGCCCACAGAACTGGATACCCACAAACTCACTACATCTTCCAATCTCACATCTCGAGGCAGCTGTTCTGTTTCTGTGCATTTAGAGCACAAATTAGCTTAGCTGCTGCCTCGAAATGCAGATTAAAAACAGAAAATTTTTCAACCAAAAATATATGAAAAAAAGAGTTACGTATACGCCACCGAAGCAGATATCCACAATCTCACAATATCCTCCTCTGGTAAAAAAAAATGACAGTCAAACTTTTGGCTGCCTCGTCCAAATTTTTTGTAATCCCTGGTTCTACGCGAGGCTTAAAATTTATTTTATTTCCTTCATCCTTTGGTGATCATATCAAAAGAATAATAATGGTTAATTAACTGTCAGTCAAAAAAAAGATGGCTGACTAGCTGTCAGTCGGAGGCAGTTGGACGGTATTGCCAGGGATGCCAACACGGCTTAGTTGTCTCACCATTGGCCACTTATATCATCGGATTTGATGACAATGAATTATTAAGACCGCAAATGTTTTGAATACCAAAGTCGTCACCGTTTTTTGCGATATATGGCTCCAATTACTCGCGAATGCAGTTGAAAAGTGGACCTTTGCATTAGTTTGCGTTGTCTACATAATAGTTCCACAAACCAGACCTGATTACTTCATGGTAAGCCCTCAGTACTTAAACGGATAACCAAATACAATTCTCCATGCTCTGTACACTACAAATCCAATAATTGAAGCCCACTCACTAAATCGGCTCACAATATGTCCAAATGAATCAAAAATTGATAACCATAAATCAACGAACATGGATTTGTCCAACCACCATACCATACGCAGGCCTGTCCCAATAACCCATCACTAATTAAACTACCCACCAACGACGTGTCACTTCGCAGGCCGACAGCCTGCACCGCAGACACTGTTCCACATCCCCACGGCGAGCTTAGACAAAACTCCTTTATCCTTTGAATTATTCAACGATATTGTGCTAAATTATTAAATTATCTCCATATCTGGCCGGAAGGCCGAAACTTACGGACACAGCCGCATGTACTGCGGTTTAGCTGCAACCAAACCGAGAAAATTTAATTCCACCATCAACGTCCTGTTGTGACCTGGAGGTGGTAATCTCGGTGGCTTTCTGTTGAATTTGACACATCAACATCCGCCGGATAAGGGATTTATGATTTTGTTTAAATTTTCCCAGATCATGCTTGAATTATTGGAGAAATTTCAACTCTATTAGCCAAGATCTCGTAGTTTTTGATGCGTTTTCGCATTACCGTCACGAACACGCATAATTATGTGGGGAGTCCCGGCGAAAGTGGTTACCCAGCCATTTCGTGCAAACAAGCTGCTACAACACAAATTGCGGCTTCAATCGTGCCCAACATGTTCATTATTGCAACCAATTATTGGTCGTAACTAATTTTTTTGTTTTTTTTTGCCAACAACTCATTAAAATGCCAAAAAGAAAACCGTGCGGGCCTCCAATTTATAATGATAGTTCAATGACTTGACACCTTCGACAAATTAAATAAGGAATCCCCTCACGTGGCTGGCGCCTTCCTTTGGTGAAAACAAAACCAAAATGAAATGCAATTAAGCCAGTCCCCTTCGGTTCCCCGGCTCCATGTCCAGAGGAGGGGGGAAAATTTACTAAAATTAGATAAAAGCCTAAAAGTGAATTTACCTGCTCGACCGTAACATCCCAATTAACTGAAGTTTACGTTTGTCTTGTCTTGCCGCTCTGTGCTGCCTCCGTGGGCATACAATACCAGAGGAGATATCTGCAAATTGTGTATCTAATAGGTGCTCATTAATGCGGAATACCCCTTGTAGCATGGATAACAATGGAAAAGGAAAGAATTAATTGCATTCACAAAAAGAAAACGGAAAAGGAGAGGAAAAAAGTTTCGAAAAGTGTTCCTATTTAGGATGAGCCTCCGGTTCTGCTGGTACATATGTGTGTATTCTTGTAAAGGATGTCAAGTAATTAGATATTCAAGACGTAGGTACATATGGAATCAATTTGTTAAGCAGTTAACTAGAAATAAGGCTTTGACTTCCATCTCATCTTGAGAGTCATGACACTTTCTCTTCAAACAAATGATTTGTCCATGTGGCTGACATGGGTGCCCCAGACACCTACTGTATTAAGTTCCTCTAGAAAGCTGCCACTTAGGGTATTCTTCTGCTGGAATACTAAAGCTTTCAGTTAGTTTAGCTCTAGGGGTTGAGTGTTTCCTTCGCATTTGAGTAGATACATCATACCTTCAATGGCTTGATCTAAGGCAGATTTGACTTTACTCTAAACCACGTAACCTTAAATGATAAGGCTTTGATGTTGGATTCAAAGGAGCTCATTATTCGTAAAATGAATCAACTTTCTGGCATCCAGAACAGGAACTCTTTTAGGACAGTTTTCATAGGACAAACCAAGTCTTTTCTGGGAGCTGAGATAAGTATTTCTCCATTTTGGATCAAAATGTCACTGACGTCAAAAAGATACTGCAAACTCTAGCTTGCTAGATTCTTCTTTACCATTAAGTACCGTAACCTTTGCTGTAGCTTGAATCCTAAGAAATCTCAAAAGTAACAAATATTCAGGTCTAGATCTGATCCCTCTTCTTGTATTCAAGAGGTTCTGGTCTTTCGTGGCCTAAATCCTACGTAAAATATTCCACCTGTCATACTCTATGGCAATCTTTCCGAATAGATGAATGCATGTCCAGACGAATCCTAAAAAGTATGATAAAACCCTTACAACTGCCGACCTATTCGCCCAAGATCAATGACATGGAACGTATTCTCATGAATATCTTGAAAGAAACCCCTCTTCGAAACAAAGTTCTAAAGAGGGAATCCTTTGGTGTCACGATTGTCGCCCTTAACATCTCTATGGCTTTCGATAGAGTGCAGCACAGTGTCTTCCTCAGAAAAATCCAAACTCCCGGCGTTGATGGCATATTTTCATCGTGACCGGCAAGTCTTCTACCGCAATCCTAACCAATACTGGTCTGCCTCAGGGGTTAGTCCTCTCTCCAACCTTGTTTTGAATAATTGTTAACGCCCTTCTGTTTCTCACTAGCAATCCAATCCATTTGTTTACGGATGACCGTACTCCTGAGTTCGTTTAATCTTTACCGATTCCACAGCTTAGACCTCAAGCTGAGATACTATGGCGACTGTCTACCAAGCTGAACTTCGATATTGTGCTGTCTCTTCTCTTTGAACGGGATACTGGTTGATTAACTACGATCGAAGCTGATATTGACGAATCTGAAGGCTTGAAAATGCTTGGAGTGCAAGTTTCACCAGAAGGGCGTATAAAGGTTTCATCAGTCCTGTAGACTTGCCAACTAGAAGGTTATATTTATTCGGTACTCGAATACCATTCAAATATTTGGGCGAAGGCTTCTGCAACTTGTTTGACCTATTTATTTGCTGTCAAGTCTTTCTTTAGAATATCCTCGGAGTATTGGATACTTTTCGGTCCTATATAGATATTTTCACCACAGTTTTGACCTACCTTTCTTTCGCTAACTCTTACTTACTCTTACAGCCCTCATGTAGAACGCCTTATCCTCTGCAGGATCAAATCAAAGACTAGCCATTCAACTAACTTCTTGGTTCCCCAAACCCATTGCTTTCACTCCTTCGCTGGGTTTATAACGGTAAGGCAAACTTAGTCCTAAGTACATTAAAAAAAAAGAGGTTTAATTCTAGCTACAGTTTTGTAAAGCAACTGCCTTGCTTATGAAGATTTGTAAGGGTAAGAGCAAGGCAAGGTCCAATACTACCTATTATTACATCAATTTTTTCAAGCCCACTTAGGGTTACCCGTCCAAGCCCCCATACATATCGGATATCCCCACAAGGACCTAATCGTGTAGTGGATACATAAATTTTGGGCTTGGTTTATGGGTTAAGGCACCCTTTGTACTTAGATCAATGTGGATCCATTGTGGTGTCCTTGTATTACTTGTTAGAAAATACTTTTAATTCATGGAAGAAATGTCCTCTCAGAAGTTTGTTTCCAATGTGACAGAATGCTGGACATTGACAGAGAAAGTACGAAGTATCTTCGGTGTGGTTTTCATCATCACAACCTCTGCACAGTTTGTCCTTCTTCGTTGTACAATATTTCAGGAAGCTATGCCAGGTAATTAGTTCCACTTGTGAGGATGTTTAGAAGATTCTCTTGGTTTTGTAGAGTGGCTACGTTTTCCTGGCTATGACACAGGAGTCGAGTCCGATCCATATCTTTTCATCTGGTACTTCGTTTAGTTCAAGTGCTGATCCTTTTCTTGGCAACTCATCAGCTTGTGTTCAGGTTTAGCCAGCCTCTCCTTTATAAGAGACACTAGAGCAGTCCTCCAAGGATCGATGGAAAGTCCTTTTTCTGTTGCACCATTTCAAAGCAAGTCTTAGCATAAATGATTGTAATGTTGACTAAATGCTATTTTCTGAGTAGAAATGACGGTAGCTGACGGTAGGGTCATCTAACAAAAATCAGCAGAATTCGCCTTTTTCAGTTCATCTCGTATCCTCTATTCGAAGCTCTGAATAGCTCTTGCTATCTCGCTGTAACACCCTTACTTGTATTGGCAGCACTCTTGACGCCTTCCAAGGCACATAGAGCTATTTCCTTGAAGAATCTATATCTTCTCGACGTGACGGGATGATGGAGAGCACCTTTTGTGAACTGGGCTTTTCTCTACCAAATTCTGACCCACATTAGTTCAGAGAAGCCGTTTAGTTCTACCAAAGCCACAACCAAACACTTGCCTTCGTTTAGGGTTACTCCACGACAGGGGTTCACAATGGATCCGTTGGTGATTTGCATATATGACTCGGAGTTGATGGAAAATACCCTCTTCACAAACAACTCTGCTGCTCAAATCTGGATTACTTTCTCCAGAGCCCTCAGTTGCACGATGCACGAAACTGTCTGTGGCATAAAAACTACATCCTTGCACTCACCATCACCTCCTCTGTCAGCACTCAATCAACCAGTTCTACGCTCGCGGTTGAATAATTTTCGCTGATTGTTGAATTTATGGTTCGAAAAATATCTGTACACCCAGTGCATGAGTCCCGGCCATGTTCCAATCAAAACCAGCAAACAATAACCATAATTGGTAGTCCATACAATTCCAGAGCGAATCACTTGAGATTGCTGTGAACCCCTTTCGCGCGATAGGGTCCTCCTAGACCACCTCGCTCGTACGTGTGTATCTGTGAGTGAGTGCCTGCCTATTTCAACAATATCTAGGACAGGGACGCATCGCAGGCTGCATCCGTTTCCCTCCTCATTATTGTTCTCCACCAATGCGATTGGTTTCAAAGTGATTCAATTGTCTCGATTCGAATCGATTCAAAATCTATACACACGGATACACGAAACACGTTCCGAAAAGGTAACAACTTGATAAATGCCTGCGCACTTGAAAGAGCCTCCAAAGAGCGGCGACCGCCACCGCCACCGCGACCGACAGACAAAAACGCCGGAGCCAACACAATGGCATAAACCAATCGAATCGAGTCGTCATCGTCGTAGTCGTCGTCCACGTCCACGTCGGAACAACATCGAAGTCGAAGCAATAATACATTTTTATCGGCCAACAATAGACGTCGTCGTCGTCGCTCCTCTCTGTATCGGCCCGGCCGATAGTGCTTGTTGCCACTACCACGCCATTGTTCTAGAAACGATTTGATGTCTCTATATTTTATGGTCTATTCAACAGCAATTCTCCTCATGGAGCTGGAGCTGGAGATGGAGCGGAGAGGAGCACTGTGGCCCAGTATCAAATTGCCCGAGATGAATGAAACCGAAATTCGATAGAATTGCTTGGGATTTCGTTTTCAGAGTTTTCCACGAAAAATATTAGTTTGTTGGCCCGGCCAACAGGGATACTTCAATGGTAACCACTACCGGGCATTATTTTCGCATGGAGTAGTCCTCTACAGAGGGTATGTATCGGGTTTCGATAATTAAGAAGGGGACTTTGCGAGTTTTCAGGGAATTTTACAGGTGGACTACTTTGCCACCGAATGGACGAGGGGAAATAAGGCCTGAAGTTCTTAGTGAATTCAATGGGAATGGTCAACAATGGCTGTGAGTTAGGTCTCGATGTGTATAGCTTTGGAGGATCCGACAGAAGTGTAGGTTTACGGGCGAAGAATAGTGGCTAATGCCTTTGTGAAGTTAAAACCTAATTCGTTTACTGTTTTTGTGGAACTTGAACCTCGGTTGGCGTACTGTTGTACAATGTAATCTCGCATTAAATGTCTTGTGTTCTCCCGGATTTCGGTCTCCCTCGACTTGGCCATCCTTTATAAGGATACCATCTTTTCTAAACAAATTTACTTGAGAAAATTGAAAATTTAAAGTGGAACGACTATACGTCGGCAAATAGTCCGAAGGATGGGTTCACTAATATAATAGAACCTGCAAAGGACTTCATCTGATATACGTCCAGAGTTTCCTTTCCAGCTAGGAGTCTATCCAAGACTTTCATCAGATTTGCCTCAGATTGGAAAGATTGCTTCAAATTCTTGCTTTCTCCTGAGGATCCACTGTTTCATTAAATAAGTCAGGACCTGGTTCTTAAACCGAACTCAATGGAAAGTGATGGGTGCATTTCTGGACGCATATGGATCACATCTTGGTTTGAATGGCTTGTATTCTGTACCAGAATGCAGATAGATACACTTAGAGCAGAAGAAGTCCTGTGCAATGCCACTGATATGCTTATTTGGACAACTCAACTTGTGTTTCAAATTAAGGAAAGGATGTCCTTGATGTCTGAAAAAACTAGGTTGCTGAGCTAGTTAAAGAAAGGAGCCCTTCAATGGACTAGTCCGAACAAGATAGTACAATTCACAGAATTCTTTTTCTTTCATTTCAAAGAGGAGGTAGTTTCAGTGAACCTGGCCTGAATAGTACTTCCTGCCTTTGGTAGCTACATATCTAGACTTATCCATAGTCTGGAGAAGGAACGATGTTAGATTGTGTATCTAAACCAGATGCAGTACTTAGTACTCAATGGCTAATATGATGCCGTCTACCTAAGTAACCTAAAAGGCACGGTTGTCCTGCATCGAGAACAGATACCTGGTGTTATGTTCCAGTCACTCACGAGAAGTTGGTCCTACTCCCATTATAATGCATATGCACGTAGAGGAGGAGCTCGCGGAGAAATGGGTTTTCACAGGAATATAGTTCTCTGCTTTTTAAGTTTCGTACAACTGACGAGAGGTCTCTGTCCAGTTGACCTTTGTTCAGTTTGACCGCGGCAGGAGTACTTGCCATACCGTGATTATTTTTTATAAAGGGTGACCAAATAGCAATGATACCTTTTTCAGTTATTATGTTTCAGCAACTGTCAAAGTTACTAATAACAACTAGGTGCCAAAATATTCAGTAAGGTCTGCCATTCTATCGTGCATCGTTTCAAGCTTGTCAGACATACGAAAATTATTAAAAAATATCATCAACTCCAGCTCTGTTGTAAATACGAAACGTGAATTTCGTCGTGAGGTCGGTCGTTATCATGGCTTCAATGGAACAGTTTGAGCGTGAATACACTCTTCTGGACCTTAAGCTATATTTGGCGAGCCATCAGTAAACCTGGATTGCACTTGGTATGCAAAGATACAGAATAACTGACTTGAGTTGTGCCATACGAATGGTAAGACCAAGTGGTAGGAATCTGTTTCGGTGGCGTATACGTAACTTTTTCTTCACACATTTTCTGGTCAAAAACTTTCTGCTTCCCCTATTCCTTGCGAGGCATCTGTAAAGCTGATTTGGAAGTCCAGATTTTGGCTGAAAAATCATATTCTGAGACGAATCCCTTAGCTTATGGCATGTCGGTATCGTTGGATCTTATTTCTTTCTTCTTGCGGCCTATGGTATAAGGTATAAGGCTATGTGAACCGATTTTCTTCGGCTAGAGCCCGACAATATCGATATATCTGAGTTCTGACGCTACATGCCATGCAGGGAGAAATTTGGCAACTGGGTCACCTCATGGTGAGCTTTTATCATGTAACTTGACATGAATCCATTTTTTCCCAAGTCTACACCACGTTTGGTCTACGCTAAGAAGCCAACCAATTTGGACGAGTTTCAAGCGAACATTCGAGATACTATAGCTGGACCGAGTCATCAAAACTTGCACCGACGGCTTTAGGCACTGCCAGCGAAACCGCGACGGCCATGATGTGCTATTTCATACATAGTGGCAATAATGTAGCTTCAAAATTAAGTGAAAATCAATTTTATATCTCACACTCTTGTTGTTTCATTTAAAATGTTTATCTTATCGTTCTTATCTGGTCACCCTGCATGTTGTACTTCAGTGTTTAGTGCCTCGCACTACGAAGCTGGAGGTTCGACTATTAAACCTTCTTACTACTCGCAGGTATCTGTAAATAGTAGATCCTTCCAATTTCCATAACACGAATACTTGTGAGTAGCTAGGCAGTGAGTCCAATGGAATTGTTTGCCGTCTCTGTGTTATACTTAGCTCCACCATGTTGACCAGTTTACATATCTCACCATGGAGGCTTGTTTTGGCCTCCATTATGGTCTCGACTTCTACACAGTGGCCTCCGCTTCCTTAGCGTCAAAATGACTGCTTTTCAGGAGCTGGTGTTCCCTAGTCCCACTTTTTGTCAACAAGGATTTAGACTCTTTCTACTGCTACACACCTATAGTATCATCTACTGAGTTACAAAGAAAACCCCTATCCAGTCCCGTAATTATTTGAAAGCCATTGAAGCGGCAAACATGCTTGTAATGTCGAAGGAATAATTTACCATCTCCACCGATATGCCACCACCATGGCGATTCCCTTCCCGCGACGAGACGGCAAAAAACCATCTCTCTTTCCCTATAAACTTTATGAAAACTCCTCTGTAACCAATGAAGCATGAAGCACGGCTTGTACAGGACACAAAAACTAGAACAAAGAAACCTAGTTTAGCCTGATTATAGGACAACTCCAGGTCCACGGTATCTATTTATGATCCCGGTAACCAACATTGCTCAGTGATCATAAAAACCAGAGCAGATCGCCGCATCTCCGTAGTATCTGCGAGCCAATAATGAAATCGACAAAGCCGCAAACTGTCCCATTTCTGTCCCAAGCCCAATGGTAATACAAGGGCACGCGTGCGCGCGCGCGCGCGCTCTCCAGCACCCACTGATTGCCATCGCGCGCGCCGTATTGAAATTTATCGCGCCCCATAAACATTTCCCAGTTGCAGTGCACTCCAATCGATGCATCTATTGTAGATCCCGAGACCCTGGATGACGAGGGCCAGAGAGGCACAGAGAGAGGTCGCTGATGAGCAGAGCTGCCTCCAGGCTCTGTTCTTTGTTTCTCTTCTCTTTTTTTTCGTCTTGAATACCTTTAATGTGGTAATCGTGAAATTTCTGTCCCAGAGCAAGGAACCATTGTCACGCCTGAAGTGCGGCAGAGCCTTCTGTGAAATAGACGTCCGTCGCCTCAACTGGATTTATGTTCAGATTCGAATCACTGGTAGTTATTGACTCTTTGCATGTCCACCGAAGCGAAGTGCAGCTGGTGTGGTGGAGAGGTGTGGTGGCAGGCAGTGCAACATGTACACGCTTCCGTCAATAGCGCTTTCCTCCAGAGATAGTGATTGAGTGCAGCACGGATGTAGGAAAGGAGTTCGAACTTGACGTTGGCTTGTGTGTGTGTGTGTGTGTGTTAGGGTTACCCTTTGTTGTGGCGTTTTCCTAAATTCAATCGATGACGGCGCGTTCGTTTGCTTCGATGACAGAATAATGAGGAACAGGTAGATAGAGGCAAGGAAATGGAAATTGTCTTGCACTTTGGTTTGGTTTCTTGTGATGGCTTGTGATTGCCATTGCTGGGCGATAAGGTTTGAAAAATGGGTTGGGAGGCAAATAATGATTGACTTTTGTAATGGATTTCACAGCAGGGATGGTTTGACAGATGGATAAGGCACAACATTTAGGCTTTGGCTGGTTGAAAGATGCTTTTAGCCCTTGTCTTGGTACGAACTATGTATCTGTCTCTAGAGCGACGGTACATAGCATTCTTATGGCCAAGAGGAAAAAGTGGACAGTTTGACGTATCTGAGGTGATGGGCTGTGAAGCCTGTAGACACTTAAACAGTTTGAGTACAGGACTGAACTTTTTGACTCCTATTTGGATACTCAATAGCTGGCCAGAGCTCATGCACTGGGATGTAAATCTAAGTTGCATATACAGCGTCCTATGGAGGACTTTGTCGAAGTATATCAGCCCTCGACCAACCTGTGGATAAGAGTCATGATTGAAAGCTGAGACATTACTTCCTTCTCTGGAGGAGAGTCTGTGTCCGCAGTTAAAAATTGTCGCCAAGGAGTGGTCCTTTCTCCTGTTCTGTCATCGATAGCCTTTAACCTGTTTCTAGTCGAAGTTCAGAGATTAGGCTGTATCACCTTAGATTTTGCGGATGACAGCTTCTAGTGTCAAGGGGCCTTACTACTTATTTTAGAATGTTATGGCAGAGAAGGGCTATCTATCAATCCTTCCAAAATCATTCAAGTACCTTTTCCAAATAGAAGACTGGTCAACCTAAGACCTAGCACTACCAAAGGCACTAGTCAAGTGCATTGTGGTAAGGCGTCACCCTTTATAAACAGCTTAGCTGGTACTTTCATGTTAAGTCCGCCATTCATCACGGACATGAGACAGTAGACGTCTTAATAGTAGATCTTGAGGTCTGAGTCCAGAAAGAATATACTGCATGTATACAATGACCATTGCTTCTTACGCAACGCAGCTTCAGAAGCTCGAAAAAATTGCCTGTCTCAGGACCCATCCTTGAAGGTGACCCAACATCAACAAAGTCTCGATTCCTATAGAAATGTGTACCACGATATTCCAGTCTAAACTCTACGCCATTAAATCTTGGTACAGGTCTTAAGAAAGCTGAGTTATGCCTCATTTCAGATTATCAGGCAATACGTTCTAAGTTGCTGTCCAATTTACTGGGCTCCATGTCCGTTAAATGCTGCTACGAAGAACTACAATCTCATAGTAGACACAACAGGGTACAACTCGGATGGGTCAAGGAATTGCAAACCATGAAACCACAGAAGAATAGCTAGTTCTGGTTCAGAATCTGCATTCTTAGGACCTGAATTCTATTTTGGTTTCAACTGTGTTGTCGCCACTCTCTCCACATTGGTTGCAGACAGAGGTGTTTCTGAAGCCTAGCACACGAAGATGCTTAGCGACAGAAAAGTGTTTTCTGGTGAAAAACTGCAAGAATGCTGCTGATTTCTTACAGAAGTTCGGGACCATATGTACATGTAATCTGTTTGGTTCCTGGAGAACCACGCCTCACACAGTTCTGTTCATAATAGCCCCAATGAAGCGACGGGGATACCCAACGTAAGTTCAGGCCCTTAGTAGTTATACTTTGAGCCTAGCTTAGCATTCTCTTCAGAGATCTCATTTCACGCATTTCCAGTGTGATCTGGAATCCAGACATCGAGTTCTCTTGCATTCTCGAACTATTTTAGAACGAGTTGCAGCTTGACTATCGCTACAAATGCAAGGAGTATCCCCTCCGCCTGCCTGTACAATAGTCAGTACCCAGTAGGATAGCTTAAATCTCCTGTCAAGCGGAGCTGAGGCATTCAAGTGTTATTGGTCTTCACGAGAACACCAGCACCGGCTACTTGACTAGATTTAGACCCACCCGTGAAGGTTAAACTATAGCCCAATCCAGGCTCAGAGTCCAGCTGAAGCCAGTCTTAAACGTAGCAAATTTCGACTCTAAATTTGCCCACCAGCCGAAATTCCAGTGTCTTTGGATCAGACGGTATATCCATTAAATTTATAGGACAAATGGAGCCCAATGTCCTTGCAATTCAAGTCAGTATGATACCAAAGGCCACCTCGTCTCGTTTGTAGGAAAAATGTAGCCCAAGGTCCTTGCAACTCCAGCCTGTATGATACCAAAGGACACCTCGTCTGAAAGGGTAGATTGCTTTGATAGTACAGCCCATGCCAACAGTATCAAGGAGACGAAATCAAGCAGAGAATCTATACCAGACTTCGGTGTACTCGGGATAGCTCTGGTGCAGTTCCTTAGTGATTCAATAAACATCTCTACTGTTACATCTATTTCGAGCCTTCTCAGCTTGAGAGACAAAGTATCTTAAGTCAGTAAGATGCTCCCATCATCAAATGATGTCGTAAATGGTCAAAATAATGGGAAATCTAGAGGAATTCCCATAAAGGAAAAACGTCCTTTCACTATCCACTATCTGGTTAACTAAAACGAGATCGATTACGAAAGCCTTCCCATCACATCTAGTTGTACGAGTACTAGCGATTCCTCCCACTTCCACTAAAACTCTGCGACCACCTTGCTTAGACTCTCCCCAATCGACTGTTTCCTGCGCCCCAGTCCCAGCCCCATGTTCCCATAATCAATTAATCTACATCACCATCCGCACAAAATGAGTTAATTTTACGTTCAAACTAATCAAAGATAACGATAACTATACGGGCGGTGAGACAGCGTCATATATTAATTAAAATAAAAACACAAACCCTCGCACATACAGGAGCATCCTTGTGAGGTCCAATCAACAAACTGGTATACCATCATAATTTATCATAAAACTAAATAAGGTGGCTGTGCGTCGTTTATCTAATTACCCGCAACCAACTTGTTACCTGTCCTATGCAAACACTGTGCACATGACAAGTGCCTACCCATATTCATTATCATGTAAGAGCCTGTTAGCCTTTAACTGGCTGATCCTTTGGGGAATACTTATTATAACACAGTTGGTTGCGTGTATGTTTTCCTTTCCTTTCTTTTTTTTTTTTTGTATAGAACGTCGCGTTTCAAGCCTTCATTAGCATGCAACAAGTGAGGCAATTAAAAATTTTCCTAAATACATCAAGTAATCGATTATTACTCCTTAACAGTTGCACATGAAGGAGAGGCTCTTCCTCCTGCTGGAGGTTAGTAATATATTCTCGCAAGAAAAAAGGAGGCAAAGGATGTTCAGTATAACGCGATCTAACATGAAGTGGGACTGGTTGCGTTGTGATATGAGAATGCGATAGGATAAGGAGTACAGGGTGCCGCGATAGATGATGACAGGGATGGCTTGAGGCCTAACGTCATTATTAGAAGTACAGGAGGGGAAAACGTTTAAGGATCCTTTTTGTTTCTCTAAAGAAGGACCAAAGCCTCTGAGCCGAGTGAATGTAGATTTGTCACGGAGTCTTCATTTGACTTGAAGGAGAAACTTTGTCTAGACTAGACAGGTCTTCGGTTCGCTGATTCCATTCGCATCGCACCCATGCATTGCACAGGAGCAACTCAAAATTTTATCATATCATCCCTCGCTGTATTCGGTTTTGATAAATGGAACCAACCAGCAAGACTTTGGAAAAAAGTTCTCCTACTCCTAATCTTGATGATGATAATAAATTTCTCAGTACCCAGTACCTAGTCGGGGTAAATGTTCTGTATCTCGCTTTGTGGCTGTGGCTGTTCCATTTGGTTTGTTGAAACTTGCTTAAGAGGATGACAACGATGACGACGATGACTAGTACGACGAACAACGAAATCATCTGAAAGAATAACTGAGCAGGACATTTTCTGTACAAAAAAAATTCTATACTCCAGATTATGTGTGTGATATGCTTGGCAACAGTCAAAGGACGTCTTGCACGTCTTTTCGTTCAATCAACAAGTTAAGAGGGTTGCCACACGGCAGATAGGGTGGTAGACGTACTTAGTTAAGCTTAATGGCGTTTTGTTGATACTGGCAGCACACCACACTGGACGGGAATGAGAAATTCAACAAAGTAAGCAGAATTTCTGCACACAGTTCTGGCACAGAGTCCTGTGAAAAGTCCTTTTGTCTCTCCTCGTTCAGAGTGCAATGGCTGCTTAGTGAAGTATTTATTATGTATGTGCCCGAACGTTTTAGGTTTTTTTGGGGGAAAAAGGGATAAAGTAACTTTTAAATGGTGCCTGACGTCTGAATCAGGAGTTTTATGAGATGAATACACTTAACGGGTACTTTGTCATAATTCGATTTGGGACAAAACTTAATGGCTAGACTTAATCCTCTGCGATTAACGATTGTGTCGCTACGGGCGAGGCAATAATAAATTGGAAATACTTACGGTCATTAGATCAGGATAATCTGTAATGAAAAATTGGAATTTATTATTCGAAAATTGACTAATGGTGTTAAAAAGTATGAATAGAGATTTATTTCTGGAAGTTTGGAGGAGGAAATATCAGTTCAAGGATCCGAAGTTATGAGTAAATTACTTGTTGATGTAGGTGAACGGATATGTGAAAGGAATTTTGGAAGGGAAGGAGCTCAGAGAACACACATTTCATTCAAAGTTTGTGTTAAGTACCTTCTAACAGGGAAATCATACATTCCCGCTCCATTTCTAAGACCCAGACAGCAGCTTAAGAGTTTTTCAATACGGACATAACAATTTTGCACTTAAATAAAATGCAGAATAATAGAGATATCGGTCTAATGTTCATTCCAGATATAGTATACATGCTAAATTTTAGAATGCAAATGGTTTTTTTTATATAGCTACTGTGAGCTCGTTAAGAGCGATCGATGCTCTGGTGTCAATTTTCCATTACTCTTCCACACATATCCTATCACATTGTTGGCTTGTTGGCATAAATCAATGACTTAACGTACATTTCTCGTTCGTAAACTACACTGTAATAAAAATATGAGTTTTGCCTGACGTTTTGACATTAACTGATCATGAAAAATGTGTAAGGCTGAGTTTGAATTAACATTCAAAATTGTTATGTCCCTATTGAAAAATCCATGACATTCCTGGAAAGAAACTACAGTGAACGCTCGACGTAGTGAACATCAGTTTAGGGAACAATCCAATGTAGGGAACATGCAAAATTTAATACAGTTTATTGTAAAGAGGTAATTGCACATTCTGTAGGTATTTTCGAAGTACTGTTTGCAAAAACATTTATATTTTGATAAAATTGACTTCAAGGATGCCACCCAAGCACTATTGACTATATCGAGCACCTACTGTATTCCTACGACCTAAACAGAAACGATGAAGTCTGTTAGATTGTTTAAATCCAGGGTTGTATTCCAGAGGGGAGTGCTGCCTAATTTGAAATATTCAAAAGGGTGATCTTGCAGTTTTTGAAAGAAAATCCTTAAAGTGAACAGGTGGCACTTATGAGGACGTATAGACGTATTGAGGTGAATCCTGATAGTCGAAGTCTAGGAGTTGAAAAAGTGACAAAGATGGCTCTAAGACATGCATATGGCAACTTTCCAAAGATCAAGCTAGTTGGATAGGTTGTCAAGTTAGACAAACGTTCCCTCTTTACTGCTTTGTTTGATTGACTTGAAGTGGCTGGCAGTAGAGAATGTCAACACACTTAGACCAACAGTAGGTCCAATGTGATACAACATGGATTATAGGAGAAAGTTTCTCTCTACGTATTTGTTAAACCATTTTCAGCTTCTAGTGAAGCATAAGAAACTTATTATATCCATATTTGAGAGATCACTTAATTCGTTTTAATAGAGGGCTTCCAAGTGAAGTTATACACCTTCAGCAAGAGTCAGGCGTAAAAGGGTCGAGCCTTGTGGCATACTTGTCAAGGGCCTCAATCCATAAGGCACTCACAAGGATTATTAGCCATCTGCCCCTAGACTCATTTAGTAAGCTGGTTAAGACCACGTTCCATGAGTTCTATCTGTCGAGCGTAACATTCTGGCCGAGACGTTAGAGTTGTATGCCTTGAACATGCAAAGCAGCTCATGTTAGCCATTATACCCACCATCGACGCTTCCATCATAATACTCACGAAACCATTATTGGCAACATCGTCGACTTATGCAAGTACAGAGTTCTACGAACTTTTAACAGGTTATGGCTCAGGGAGCAATGTTGCTCTCCCCTATCGTTTTTTGGCATCAAAGGTCCTTCTTTTCTGAACTTGTTGGAGCAGAGTGCAAAGTACTCCATAGTCATCCTTTACAACCAATGTCATGTTTGCCAGGCGCGTCGAAAAGATGCTAGTGCGACGTCTAAGTGCATACGCTTGTGGATTGGACAAAAAGACTCGTTAATGACTATGAAGAAGGCTCGTTGCTCCAAAAAGGTCGGACACAATCTCACCTAGACCCTTGATATCAGATCACTTCTACGCCGTAATGTGACTTTTCAACATCATACTTGAGGAAATTGTTATAAACTCTCAAGCCAACACTAGACGTAGAATCTGTTAAAAGTCCTTGCACACACTGTTGACGTTAACACCATCGGCAGGACAGAGCAAGCTGTCACTGATGCGTTTACAAATATTGGATCGGAGGTGGGTAAAATGAGTTTAGCTATGAATGAGGCCAAAACCAAGTAAAGGAAGAGTTGCATCCGCAAAAGCAACTTAGTAGCAAAACCTTGTCAGGAGAGGACAAGAGTTTCAGTGTAAGGACTTGGATGCTCTATGACACAGAAGCGTAGACGTTATCATGAATTTCGGTCCCGCTTGTGTTAATGGGTTCGGAGTAGGAGATTTAACAGCGAACTCTACAACCTGTACAGCGATGTCTACTTGGTCAGGATATTATGTATCAGTACCAACATGGAGGGACACCGTAGTAGGAGAAGAAATGGCCTTAGGTTGTGCGCTCAAGTGGAGGAAGATGATCTCAACTAACTTGGTATGTACAACTGTAGGGAGTTAGCCAAAAACCGAGCTATGTATTGCTGCCAAAGTATTTAAGTAGAACTTTTTCAACAGAGGACTGTTCTCAAACCAAAGGGATAAATTTGTATGTGTAAGTAAGAGACACACTATATAATGCCCGGCTCGAAGGACCTGACAGTTATTTTTTTGAAAGTTTATCAGATTCTCATGAGAGATGGAGTGGGTGTTAGAACTTTTGAAGTTATCTATGGAATGGACGTCAACCAATTGGCTCCAGCCACGACCGGTCGATACTCACCATTTGCTGGATGCTGAGGTAACCCATCTGGTTGTTGAGTCCAAGACGATGAGTGAGACACATACGGCTTTAGAATTCTTAGAACTATTTACTATACTAGACAAGGATATTTCTTTAAAGAAAAAGATTAGAACCACACTTTCTTTCAGTCGTAACTCTGCCTCAGAATCGCAGTTCATTCTAATCCATGTGCTAATGTGATCACCCAATTAGCACAAAAGAAACCGCTCTTGACGGGGAAGTCCCATCCCAATCTTATCGGCTCACTATGGAGAATATCTCCGCAGCTTAATCGAGATCGTTACGGACTGTCTTACCTACTTTCTTCCCAGCAGTTAAGAATCATAAACTAGTGAAAGTCAATCAAAACTGATGTCACTGGCAAAGGTCTGTCAAAAACTATGACTTATTTTCCCCTTCACTTCACTACAAAAAAAAAAAAAAAAACTCAAACAAAAGCAGTTTACATGACAAACACCATTTTGCATAAACTCGCAGGCTGTCAGTCCCAAGATGACACTCGAAAATGTTCGTTCTCACGACTGACACCCGCAACCTAATGAGATCTTTTCAGGTTTTTTTTCAGACTCTGATGTCAGATTCTTTTTCTTTCACAATTCTCGTCCTCATTTATTTTCTTTTGTTTATCGTTCCTTCCCGACCAAACCGTTTATTGTTTATATTTGCATTGAAAATATTTTTTTTTTGTTTTCAAAAGAAGCTCCGGCAACGACGATAATGATCACGATGACCCAAGGGCCCGATATTAAAGCTGCCCGCTGGCTTTCTTCATTTTTTTTTGTTTTGTCGTAGAAAGTTTTTAGCTACCATAAACCATAAAATGAATTCAAAAAAAAGAAAAAAAAAATTATGTATCTCAGCAATGAATGAGGAATTAGATTTTATCGCACCGCTTATTGCTTTCGCTAATTGGCTACTGTTGCCAGGCGCCAGGACGTGTTTCTAAAAATAACTCCCCACGAGTGTAGGGATCAAGGTACACTCTACAAATTTTACCATCGAATCGTGGAGGGGATTTACCTCCATGAGGATGTAATACTCTCTCTCTAGAGAGGGGAGAGCAAGCATCATAAAAATATGAAATTTTTGAAAATAAATTATACTCGGGTTTCAGACGCCATACCAAGCAGGAGGGGCGCCCCCCCTAAGGATTTCAAATTTACAGCAAAGGACAACAATGTAAATTTTCATGAATGGAAATAAAATGCTTTTAACGACACGAAATCCTTGCGTAAAATCTCCTCTCACAATCTGAAAACGCGGAATCACTGCCTCGCAACCATTTGCATGTCTACGTCCTATATACGCACTGTTCTCCCCGCAAAAGGACGCGACACCTACGCACATTCGCGGCCGAGAAACAGGATCTCCTTTATATAGGTATTCGGTTTTTTTTTCCCCATTTTTATTTGATACACAGGATATGGAATGAGAATTGCGAAATCCTGGCAAAGAATAAAATTCCATTTGCGGGTGAAGTTTACTTTTTTTTTTAAACAAATTTTGTTTGTGTAAATTTTTTTTTTGTCTAATTCTTGAAAAACAGAATCAAAAACCAAAGAATGTGTCCCGGTGGAATTGTTATAAATTATTTGTTGGCTTTTTTGTTGGATGATCTAAGGACTTTTTAAGGCTCGTCGCCTGAATCGGTTTTCTTTTCTTTTTTTTTTTGGGAAATGTTTCAGCGTAAACACTCGAAACTCAAAGTTTAATATCTTTGTTTGGATTAATATAAGAAATTTCGAAGAAATTTAATTACAACCGCACGCAGATACATACATACGAATACATGTTTGGGAGGAAGTCGTCAAATGGAACGCAAAAAGTATCTGTAACTGCTTTTGAAATAATCGCACATGTACTCTAATGAGGAACGTAATTCCTGTCCTTTATTGTGGAACAGATCAAAGGAAATACGTGTAGCTTTGATGTAGACGATACAGGAGTTCCGTGAATCCTGCAAATTGTCAATCTCCGGTGAGGAATTGGTGTCAATGTACCACAACAGGTATGGCGGTAACAAGGCTTTTGTTAAATTTGAATTAGGCTTTGATCTCGTCACTAGGAGAGTTAGACGACTCAGACGTCCTTGTGTCAATTTAAGATGATTTCTGAAAATGAATGAGGATTTGTAGCTCTGTCTGCACAGTAAGAGAAAGGAAATGCCACCAGCTAGCACTAAACGTCAATTCGGGACGACTTTAGTGCAATCTTTCTATCGAATTGGTACCTAAGTATGCGAAGATAGAAGCACCGAATACCACCCATTCCTGGAAAACACTTATATTTTAGAGCAAATAGTCGAGGTCCTACACAAGACCTCCTCCAACTTTTTGTACATGAAGCCATTCTGTCAAGCCGTTGTAGCTTCATGTCCAACAAACTCCAAATCCTTACAGAAACTAGTCATGACCAAATCAGTCAGACAGTTTAAATAATAGTCCGTAGGAAGGGACATTATTTATTTGCTTTTGAGTTAAGGTATCGCAAGTAAAGCAAGTTCCTGTCGACAGCTAAAATTTTAAGAAGAAACTGAAAAGGCTTTTCAATAAGGACATAACAATTTCGTACTTAAATGGAATATAAATTAATTGAGGTATCGAACATAAAATTCATTTCCAACATAGTACACATGATAGATTTAAGTATTGGATTTGATTTTATTCATATAACTACCGTGAGCAGGTTTGAAACAATCGATTCTTTGGAGCCACTTTTATAAACACAGCCGTTAAAGCAAAAATAAGCATCATTGTTGAAGTCGTGTAATTTTTCGAAAAGAATCAGAATTTTCTTTGAATTATTTACCAAAGCAAAAAAAATGTAAATTTTAGCAAATATTTTGACATTGACAGATTATAAAAAAAAATTAAAGGTGCGTTTGTATTTAAGTACAAAATTGTTATGTCCCAATTGAAAAACCGTACATATGTCAAGGAATATGATGACAACACGAATGGCAACCTGCTGGAAATGTGATGAAAGAAAAATCCAAGCAACAGCTAGCCCTTCCCTTTAGCCATAGAACTGGGGTAGAAACTTCTGTTTCGAAGGACCAGATCCACCATCAACGACAGAGTTGAAAGTTTGGTAAAGAAAAGGTGGATATACGGGATGACTTCAAGGAAAGTTAAAAATGTGTAGTCACGTTGATGGTTGTTACCAAGACTCATGTGACCTGGATGTTAATGTTTGTTGGTGAGGAGAATCTAGAGCCATCCTGTGGAGTTTAAGAAAATGATTCCCTTAAGTGAATTAAGGAAGGGTTTGGCTAGGCTGTTGTATGACGAATGCACATGAAGTGGGTGCACTTAAGACAGTTGGTATTATATGGGACATCTCATCTCGCATGAGCTCAAGAAATGATGGCTAATCTTCTGTGAATATATCTCATCGTATTGGCTTTAGAAAATGTAACTACTGTCTCTGGGTCCAATTCTATCTTCAGGGGCAGTACAACAGTGTGTGACTGTCTAAGTGAGAAACTCTACCCAAACTAATCTCCATCAGTAAGTAAGAAAGGTAATAGGTGTATGGAGCTCCCATCCAGACTTGTTTCCCGTACGTAATTTCTAAGGACATACGCATGTCCTTAACATACGAATCAGGTCTAACTCTTAAGCCCACCAAGAAGGATGACTACAGCTTGGCTTAGTGATAAAGGTTAGGTCAATTTCTCTACCTAGTCTACTGAATTATTCTGGGTATGGCTGCGGAAGGGAATGGTTTTGGAATGAAGGCTCAGAATGATCAAAGGATGGTATGTTGTCTAATATGGTTTTACGAAAGCCAAAAACCAAAAGCAAAGAACCATTGGGATTGTAAGGACAGAGGAGCACTAGAGTTCGTATTCACTTAGAGCACTGATTTTCCATTCTGTGATCTTCAAATCAGCACTGATGACACCAAGATCAGACTGCCATTTTGTCGCATTATAGCTGAGAATCAAACTCCCGTAGATCACACATAGTGTTGTGAGGATACGGATTGCCAAAGTCCTTAAAGCCGATCAGTAAGTATTCCAGATTGCATGAGGATCTTTCAAACGAACGTCTTACAAACATCCGAGAGTACAATTGTTATGCAAAAACTTCTCAAATGACAAACTGTCCTTCGAATTCGAATACGGAGGGTCCTTCCATTCGTGTAAAGAATATTGCACGAATGGTTGTGAGAAGCTAGGCCCAGGCCCTGGATCGCATAGACCTGTCGCGCCAAATATTTGCTTTTTTTCGAGAGGACAACCAGTGTACCACATGTAGTTTTGACTAACTTCTACTGAGAGCCCGTTCTTAACTGATGCACTGCACTCCTTGTTCTAGTTTATCTAACGATCGTCAGCCTACATAGCCACAGTGTGCCTTGCAAAACTTTTGTTCGAAGTCATATGGTTGACATATCTGGCAAATACCATATTTTTGGTTCACAATTAGACCATGTAGCCTGGACTTTTTGTAAAATTTAAATCTCAGCTTGAGTGCCAGTACGATACCACTGCCAGTGGACACAAAATCGCTTTAAATTCCGGTGTCCTCCGCATATCTCCCATCGCAAAGGAACTCACCTATGCAATGCTTTTAAACAGAGACTCTTTCGCATCAGATAAACGTACGGACATGCAATTACGCCGAGTCAATGGATGAGCCGCAGCCGCCTAAGATCACTTATCGCGACATGTAATTAAGCCCTTCGGCCGAAATGCCAGACCCATAACCAAGTACCTTATACACGATTTGTAAACAAAATTCCTCGGCAGAGAGTGAAAAGCACCACGGATGGTCCATCTTCCCCTCCCGCTGTCATGTGTGTGTTTGTTCGGTTCGGTGCAGCACCGGGCGGCGACGAGGATGCCCTTGCGCGCCACCAGCCATAAGGTGGGCAAATGTCTTTTCGGTGTACTTAACATTGATTAAGAATGATTAGTTGGACGAGTTGGAGGTGTACTGCCTTCTAGGTGCAGACTAGCCTTTGATCTTTCAATGAATCCCGATAAATTTTTCATACAAGACTATACACAGAGAGAGATAGGTAGAGAGGAATGTCTCAAGGCATGGCATAGCCAGACATAGGGCTTAAGCCGACTAATTGTTAAATTATGGCTCTGTGCCTTGTCTCGCGGTGATGCAACATTCGCAGGACTAATGGACGGTAATTAAAGACGTTTTTGTTTGTTTGTCTGTTTCCCTACGAGAGTCTACTTTCGTGTTTAACTTCAACGTATCCTGCCTGTCTGTCTGTGCTGCCATTCATTGAATGTTTTGCTACAGTTATTGACTAATGGTCGCCGACAAAGCACAAAGCGAACGAGACACTTATGCGAACTGACAGTTGTAATGATTTCCTTGATCTGGAGAATTTCACCGATCCAGGGAATATAACGAAGATACGAGAAACGAGAGCTAGTTCACCAGTTGGGTGGTCGTACATACAATGTCCTGGCGGTAGCGTGCAACGATAAATTATTATCGGAATTAATTAGCCGCTCGCTATATGGAATCAAACGAGAGTTAAAAGGCCACATTACACCATATACGGCGGTGGAAATGTTAAATATTTTTTAATTGACTTCCATAGGATACCTGTGGCTTGGCTTTGGATACAATGTAGGGCTCTCGGTATTCAGTGGCAAGGACTACTTTGTATTGGCGTGAGAAATCCAGAGTCTGTAGCTTTTTTGTTTGTTTTCAACTCTGAAAATAAAAGTAAAAGGGATTCCTCGTCTTTCTGTACGTAAAACTTGTTCTTAGCCAACTTTACTGTCTTTCTGATGACAGTTCTATAGGTATCGCCAATTTGTCAAACAATTCAGAGACCATTTTGCCTTAAAGGTGTCACTGGAGTCATTGAGTGAAGGCGCAGTGTACAGACTATCATGGAAAGTATAATTCAATTTGTGCAGGGTATATGGTCCTTCAAACAGCGTACAGCAAACGTAATCTACCTACTAGATGGCGCTAAAGTCATCACCCTATCGGCAAGTAGCGGCAAATGTCAATTTTATTAATTTATTCCGAGTTCTTTAGATGTATAGCGATTTATGCCATGTTAACGTGTCGGTTTACTTCAGAAATGTCAAGTAGAATTGACATTTGCCGCCATTTGCCAAAATTTTAGCATCTTCCGATAGGGATATGACCTTAGCGCCACCTTGTGTAGAGTGGATGTATCCATAGAAAGACTTGTAGAGAACTAAGCACGCTGTTCTGATTTTCTAAGACAAGGATCATAACCTGTACTTTGGATTTAACCTCGAATTGAACTCGTTATGTATGCTTCCGTGACTGGTTGTTGTCTTCGTTAACCAGCCAGGACTATCAACATGGTTGTGTAGTGATGAAACTTTGAAAGCATAATGAAGTGTGACTTTCGAAAATGGGTCAATCTTTTGAACTAACCTAATGGATCATTTCTGGCTGAAGGCTCAGAAGGTAGTGGATTCCTTTGATGTCAGAAGAAAAAAAAGAAACCTAGAGATCCAACACCAAAAGCAAGGTATTGTGAGAATCAGAGGACTGATTTTCAAATTGGCTCTGATGGGACCAAGGTCTGATGTACACGAATAAAAGGCTGATTTTTGACTGACAACAGATGCTCCAAAGCAGACTCCTTGTGCTGTGTGTGGATACAGGCTGCCAAAGTCCCGGGAATTCCACATCTAGCCCTTTTCGATGTATATTTCAGTAGCTAGTAGCGAAGTCCTTAAGAACTAAGACATGGTTGAACTGTCAGTCTAGCCCTTCCGTTGTGTGACATAGTTTTAGGGACGGTTTTGGACCGAATCCACATAAATATTTTGCTAAGAGAACTATCAACTATCTACAACCTATCCGAGATTTTCAAAAAAAAGCCACTGCACCTGCACTCGTAAGGATGTTGTCTCTACAATGTGAACACGGCACAGTTTGTACTCTTCGAAGAGGCTACATGTCTCAGTGATTAGTAGATGTCGGCCTATCAAGCATGAGTTCGAGGTCCTATTCCCAGACAACACAAAAATTCACTTCCGGCTCGCGAGAGTTTGAAAAACGTAAGAAGGTACATATCATTGCTATATTGACTGTAACTTCGGAACGAGGATGGCTTCCCTAAGTAAAGTTTAGATCCCTTCTAAACAGACAACGTCACAGATCCCAGATCACAGTACCATTTGTCGAGCGCAAATCATGGCAATAAAGGCGGCCAGAGGCTTTGGTCATCAAGTCTCGGGAAAACAGCTTTAAACGGCGGTCTGTCCCATCGAAATGGAGGAGAGGTATCCGTCTTAGACCAGTCTTTTGGGATCTTCATACCTTGAGCGACACTTATCTTTAGTCCGTGTATGAGTATTGCGTTTCTCGACTTTCCTTGTGTTTAGAATTTGTTTCGACCGGAGTCTGAGTCTAGTCTGGACTATTGTCGAATCTTGTTCATTGCTGGTATAGTCGTGGAAACCAATAAAACGTGGCTTTATTATGAGGAGCGCAGAGCTCTGAGAATAGGTGGATAAATCGTGTGCATCGCATCGTCAGCTCGACTTAAGGCCTTCTTTAGCCCAATAACCCTTTCCAAAGCTGTGCAAGGTTTCCTTGAATTTGGATGTGCCGGTACTGCGAGAGGCTCACAGTTGACTGTGGCACGAACTTTTGTAAGAAATCAGCAGGATTCTTGGTGCCTCTCAGCACAAAAGACTGTGGACAACTTATTGGGGTTCTTATAAGACATTTTGGTTTTAAATAGAATCAAAGGGGGCTAAGCTAGAGATATAGAGACTTCATAGTATTGCCATTGAGATAGCTTTGACTTTTATAGAATCTGCTACTTTGGCTAATGTGCATTCCGACTAAGTGCAAGACTGATGAGCTCACTAGAGAGACTACGGCTCTAAGGATTCTGCGACTCCTTACTACATGTGAGCATCTACAAAGGGGAACCTTCCGAGAGTTTTGGATTAAACTGAAATATCAGAGTCATTAAGACTAGACTCCTTTCATTGATAATATCTGCAGGAGCTGTTAACACGAAGAGGAGGATTCATCTCTCATACATAGGCCCGGTTTTTTTTTGCAAAGAGAACTGCTTCATCTAGAGTCTCGGTCATCGATACTTTCAGCGACCTAGTGTTCCTGAATTTCATAAGCATGCTTCGGTTTACAAAGACCTCCGGTTCTTTGTTAGCTTTAAATGAAAATACAAAGATCCGTAGTATCGGAGTACACATTCTGGTCTAACTGCGTTGAAGTTCTTGTACAGATATCCTGTCTAATGCTGCTGAGGTCAGAGTACTCTTCAAGTCTTAGTAAGTTTGCTATTTGTCTTCCATTTAAACCGAAAACTAATAAAGTCAATAGAGGCTCAGTCAAGCAACTTACGCTTAAGAAGTCCTGCAGACCAAGAGTGGGGTTTTAACTTTAGCTGAAGCTTGAATGCTTCTTCCTGATTAAGAAGTTCCTTGTTGAACTTCCTTCTTCAAGCAACTAGTTCCATGAATTGTTTAATTCGAAGGATACCTGCTTCTAGGAGCATCGTCCAGCTGTATTCTTTGGGTTAAGAGATTCCAGTTAAATTATTCTACCAATACTGTCTGGAAGGTATCATGTTTTAAGCTTGTCCATGCCAGGGACTGATATGAATATTTGTGGCCAAATCCTACAAAATACTTGCTATACTCAAGCTAGACAAGGAAGGTAGAGCCAAAGAGTCTAACAGTCGCTTGAATACAGATGCCTTTCACGACCTGCCTTGTCAGTAACTAAAACATCGGAAAGGTCGTAAACACAGAAATTGCAGAGCATTTTAACACTCAAAGTACATCTCTACACGCATCGCAGTCGTTGATTACGAGTAACACCGCGAACGCCGCAGCTCATCAGGGTCGTGTTAAACTTAATCCTCGCGCAACACAATTAACACCTGAACACACAAAAACGTCATTTACGTGTCAACTTGGTATCGTCTCCATCACCACCACCGGAGCACCGTCGCCGGTCCTGTTGCCATCATTACAGTGCCGCTGGGAGACGCAACCTAATGTGCCCCAGCTCCATCGTTTTTTATTTCATTTAATTTTATATTTCTTTGTACCTCCCGGTCGGTGGTGGGTACCTTTGCTCGCCTCCGCTCCCGCACACTCCAGAATTATTATTTCCAACGTTAATATCCCCCTCGGACTGTTTGCGCTTTGATTTGGCTCAGGGAGTGACTTCTGGAACATAGGGTAGGGCTCCAGAATGGGGATGAACCATTTAAGAGCACAGTCGTAAAATTTTACAACTTGTTGTTCTCTTGTTTCGCTGTTCCTTCACATGGACGAGCACATCCATTCCTTCTTTTGTGTTTTATTCCGACGGTACTACATGTATTTGTTTTATCCTGCATAGTGAGCGAAGTATGCCGGAGGATATTTCAGGCACAAATTTGCATATACTCCACTATACACAGGTCTATCTGGGAGACTTTATTTTTGCAATATCCCGAAATCAGATAAAACGTTGAAAGGGTAATAAAGACGACGACACGGCGCGGCGCGTAGCATAGGACAGCCAGGATGGCATTGGACTATTTGCATTTGTGTGTGTTATTGAATGCAAAAGGATAACTTAACTCAATGCAAAGCATGTTCAATCCGATAATCCTTTGGGGAGCACCTTGGCCCGGCCGGGATAGATGTACTCTCCCTAGGGTCCTCGTCCTCGTCGTCGTAGTTGTGTGTATTCGGCTTACGCCTAAAATAAATCAATTTTTTGCGATAAATTATTCATTGTATCTTTTAGATGTGTATCTGATGGGAGTAATCTTTTTTCAGTTTACAATGGTACGGCAGTACCTATGTGGATTCCCTTTTTTTTCTATTTTAGACGGCATGGACGAGTGTGTCCCCTGATTTGCATGCGTAACAGCGAAGGGACTTCCAGTGATTTGTGCCGGGTAAACAAATGTCCAACCGAGACATGAAGGATAACAGTTTACAAGGAATAGAAGAGTAATGGAAACTTAATTGGAACTACAGTGCTGTGTCTGTGGCCCACAAATACAATTTGTTAAGACTGGACACATTTGATTGACGCACATGAGTTGAAGATTATGAAAAGCGTTTTGATTTGATTTGATTCTACGAGATGAGATGTTCATAGCTTGGCTGGATGAGACTTCTTGACCTTACAACCGAATCAGTTTGAATCACAAAAGGAAATGATGCTTGGAACCTTCTCTCTATCATGACGAGTACACTTGTGAGTTCAAACCTTTCACGACAAGTTACAGTAGAAGCTACAATACTTGAACTGGCATATTGCAAGGACATTAGAAGGACACTGATTGTCGTATTTGTAATTTCAAAAGAGTTTTGGCTTTGATGTGCGAATCTTCAATGGTATCTGGCTAGAGGGGGTCATTCAGTTGTGTTAACTCAACGTCGGAAGTATCGTGGCCAACAGGCACCGTCTGACAACCCTATTAATCCTTTGGTGTCGAATTTGGTTGACCACGGGACAGTGGGTCATCAACCCACAACGTTCTAATAAACTGGTTGAAACGGTAAGAGAGAGTGTTGCCGAGAACCTACATGTGTCGTGTCGTCATCGCGCTCAGAATTTTGGCATCAGTGGATCCACCTTGAAGGATAATTTGCATTTGTTTCCGTATACATTCCAATTGAATCACAAAACATTGCCAACAGTCCACGTCACTTGGAATACGGCTAAACAAATGCTTGAATGGTTGAAACTACATTTGGAAGCAAATTTTGAAGATCGACGAGAGGCAGAGTGGCTCTTTGGTGAACGGAGAATCCCCTTGAGATCCATGGAACACTATTGCATGACCAAACAGTCGCAACATTTTCGGAGTACGGAAGCCCTAACGCACCTCTCTTTGTCGCCTTCTCTTTGGAGTCAGAAATTTTTTAAAAAAATCTGATATCCCGTAGAAAAATTGAGTAAAACCAATCAGAAACTGAAAAGGCCATGAAATCATTCGAACTCTCTCTTGACAACTTGTCTTTGAGCAAAGTTATGAGAAATTTAGAAATGTATAAGGAGTTGCCCTTGTATTGTCCACAAATTCTTGTCGATAGATCCCAGGAAGCGAACTAAAAGTTTGATTAATGAAGTCCTTGAACGGCCACAAGTTGAGTGAGAAGGAAAACTTCAGGAACTTCTTATCGTCTGGTGCTTTACATATCAAAATTTAAAGAAATCTTGAAGTCCTTAAGGAGAAGTATGGCCGAAGATCTGTAGCTCATGCATTGCAGTATGCTCTATTCCTTATGTGATCTATTCAAAATGCATTTAGCAATTGCAGGAGGAGCATAATCCAAGGAGGCATGTGCATCAGCATCTTTCGGATTCTGTATGCAGTTTATTGTTACTTTCTCCACTTGCAAGAAACGGGTTCTTTTTTACCTAACTTTTGCGCCAAGAGCTAGAATCATCTACCTAAACAAACTCACAAAAGTACAGGCATTAGCCAGGACCTATAATTATGACCACTGAGATCAATATTACACGACCAGAGGTGAATGGAATATCCTTCTCCTGAATGAGCAGCTTAAGTAACAAAAACAGCGATTCGGTTAAAGAATTCTGCTCACGGATGCAAAGTTTATATGGTCACGAATCAATTTTTAGATTATGACACTTCAAACAATCGCTCAGTTTGGCAGCTGTCAAATGCCAGAGCTACCAACTTGAAACCACGAAATGCATGACAATGTAGAATCAATGTAGACCATCCCAATTTAAACAAAGGCTAGTCCAGCTTTATCAACGGAAGAGAGCTGGAACTGGGTCCGGAGTTCTCTGCAACTCACCTGAGATCAAAGACTCATACAAAAAGATACAAAAATGATGGGAATAAGAGCGTCATCCAACAAGGGGTGTCATTCTAAATCGCATACCATTTTTGAACTACATACACTCATCGATTTTTGTGATAAGTTTTAAAGAGTAAAAATAAGGAGCTTTTCAAACATGAATCGACACTTACTCATACATCGTGTTTAGATAGTGTAAACGCACTTCAAAAACAGTGAAAAAATCGGAGCAATCTTTTGCAATTATACCAAAAAAAGATGAAAAATTTCATCAAACGAAACACTATCTGTAGACGAAACCAAGGCTCATATTTGGTAAATATTGTATTTTATTATTATCTTCAGCATTATTTCTAAAAATGGTAAGTTTTTCTGATGATGTAAAACGACACCTCTTGTTGGATGACCCACTTGCGCAATAGCAATAACGACCATATATTTCGTTGAGACCATTAAAGGAACACAATGGACCGAATGTCCCCAGGAAAGTACTTTCAAAATCCAGATCCCCTTCACCTTAGCCTTGTGATGTGCTGTCTCTGCCATTCATTCTGTGGCAGTTGCAAAACTCTATGTAATTGCCTGCCACAGTTCCAGCAAATTAAAGTCTCGATTGTTTCGTCCCCTTGGGATAGATGGTTACAAAATTTGTGTCACATACATCCATGTGGATGCACAAGCCAGTTAGGGTCCCTTCAAGCATTAGCACTTTCATCAAACCATTCACATTCTTTAAAAGTTTCTACAAGTTTGATGAGACTCTGTCATTCTGTGCACAGCTCCAAGAAACCTTCAAATCAAATGTCAAAGCTCCAAATTTATGTTACAATTCCTTCCATTCGCTGACATTTAACTTCCGCCGACAAAGTCTACTTAATATATACACAACCTCAGCCGTCAACCGGCAACCATCAACAGTCAATCGGATCAACAAATCTGAAAATAAAATTAAGACTTTTGCGTGCGGACATTCCGGGCCAAATGAATCTAATTACCATTTGCCAAATGTCATTCGTTTAAATATAAAACTCCAAGGTTATCGAACGATTTTTACTAACGCCACGAGTGGGCAGCTGCCGCTTCCAATAATCCAATTTCAATTGAAATAATTTCACGGATTTTGCCATCCACAACCAGTAGCAGGAGGTATGGACGCAAATTAAATGTGTAACGCCTCGGGCAGGACCTTTAATCAAACACACAACAACCTGACACAACATCATAATTCGACTGCACTCGAATGCAGGGCGTTACAGCACAGACATATATCAAAGTTCAAGTTGAACATAGTTTTGATAATAACAATTGACCAGCGAACATTCGAGCAACCCCTCGGGGTGTATGTATTCAATCTAAATCAGTTTCACTCTGGTGAAGTGGCGCAAATTGGTATCTGCTGTAGTTCATTTGAAATTACTTAGTGCGCAGATTTATTCAAAGTGAATGTATCTGCTGTGAAAGCAAGTACTGCCAGCGAATAGATACACAGATAGTTACGAATGTCTGACGAATTAGCAGGGAGATACATTGATTACTTCATCAAATCGAAGGGAAAGTTGCTTTTAATTGCGCAAATTTGCTTAATCGCGTAATAATTTCGGTATATTTCGGGGAATCGCTGTCATTAGTGGGGAAAAAGATACATTATTTCAAAGTTAGTTCGGTTCTTGGAATGAACATCCTCACCAGGCAACCGAGGAGTAGGTGCATAATGTTTTGGTTTGCCAGTTCCAGGAACGATTCAAGTCGTTGGGTTTGGAAGGATGAAACTATCATCGCTCGCAGGGGAGTGAATTATTTTAAATGTTTTCTGGGAATCCATGCCTCTCACTCGTGCTGTTAGGGAGTTACACGTGCCAGTGGGTTCTATTCCTGGATATTCTTTTTCAGCCCTTTTGGCTCCCTTCTTAATGTCAAATGTCATCCACATGCCTGGAGTTTGAATTGACTAACCTGCGACAGGATTTCTGGGAAAAATTTATCGTCTGCCATTTGGTCTAAGGTTGGAGGGATACAGGATTGTTTTATAGTCTGACACGAGTCTTGTACACTTGGTGGAGCATAAAACGTAGTTTAAGTTACGAAGAACAATTGGATGAACTGTGAACTATTGCGAGGTGAGTACCCTTGGACAGATTATATATCACCCTTTCACGACTTCATACTAAACGTCAAAATATTATCCTCTCAAGGGAGGACTAGATTAATTGGAAAGTCTTCGAAACGAGAAATATGTCGATTTGCACGAACGGGTACTGACTAAGGGGTGAGGTCTGGTATATACAGCCGCTCAACAAATGGAAGTCTTAATAGAGGCGGCTCGAGAACTGTCCACAACTGTACGCAAAACTCTAGAACACCTGAGAAGCCTTCAGAAAGGTCCTCTTATGTACAGTTGTCAAATCCAAATTTGAGAATCAAAGACGTGAAGAGCAGAACTGACAGCGAATCATGACATTATAATCCTTTTACCTGGACACAGCAGTATACTAAGGAACGAATGGGCAAAGAAAGGGTCTGCACTCCGATGTGGAAGCCTACATGAGACTCGCCAATAATAGGTGGAACACACTCTCACCATTGCGGCTCCAGAAAAGAAGAACTGGTTCGGTGGCGTATACGTAACCGATTTTTTCATACATTTTTTGGTTGAAAAATTTTCTCTTCCTTTTTGACGTGGCAAGGCCACAGTCAAGCCCATATGTGCTCAAGATGCACAGAATCAGTATATATGGTCTGGATGGCGTCACATATAGGTAGACTGCATCTGGGTCAGGAGTTGTTAAGTGCTAAGTAGGGGATAATCGAATGCCATTCCCTGACGTTGTGATGGGGATCTATCTTATTTTCTTCTTTTTTTTTCTCCCTTTTTAGTCATAATACGGACAAGGTGGTTTGTTTTTTGATCTTGGATCGAAAAAAACGGCGCCAGCCTTGGAGGATGATGAAGATCTGGCGAAACCGCTCGCTGAAAAGGACACATTGTATCCGCCGAGAAAACGCTTGGATACATTTCGTATAAATGGAACAAACGCCCCAACATTTGGACAGATTAGCGAGGGATCTCCACTGACTCCAATGCGACAAGCCTTCAAGTGAATTTAGGCTTGAGGACTTAGTTTGGTCAAATCAAAACCAGCATCGTTCATCCAGTTCGGTTTCCTCTGTACGCTCATCATCATTGTGTCCGTAAGTACTTTTTTTTTGTAAATTATGTAGAACCTAGCTTTTGAGTTTGGATCAGTTGGACTGACTTGATGGAACAAGGATCTTGCCTTCAGTAAGGAACCGCTCTGTTCAAGTGAAAGTAGAAGTGAAATGTTTCTACCAAAACTCAGACAGAGGACAGGCTCTTGGCGGAAAGGAGTGGTTGGCTTTGGATATGAATAGACAGAAGTGTATGAAATTTCCTATAAGTTGGACTGATGGGAATGTGGCCTGGATTGGACATAAGTTTGAAAGGGCAACATTCAGTTTTTTGATGAAAGAGGTCCAAAAACGTGACCGTAGCCCTATATAATGTATGGACGAATTGTAGAGAAAGTAAATGTCTCGGTTTTAGGTTAAGAAAAATTTTTTTTACTTTCGAGTAAAAAAATTGAAAAAAATGATTTTTTCTAAATAGTAGGCGTATGCGTGGGCGGATTTTAAAAATATTTTTACCAATATTGCCTCGGACTACAAGAAGTCTGTGTACCAAATTTTATTGGTATAAACTAAGTTTAAAGCCCTCAAAGTGCACTTTTTGTGATTATCCTTAAAATCAAGGACCCTAGCTAATATCCAGGATCATAGTCGAATGTATCTCCAAATTGTCTATAACTTTGCGGTACATTATTTTCTTCTATCTAAAATCGTTTCTGAGAAAACACGAAGAAATTGCTTTTAAGGACCTTCCTCCTTTGACGGGCTGTAATCCCTCCACTGGATCGATTTTTTTCATATTTTCTCTGACTAACATGTTCTCCACATCTTAGAGAACGCAATTCATAAAGAAACTAGTAGCAAACATCAAAATTAGCAACAAAAACGAGCAAAATTCACGAAATTTGATATTTCTTATGCGTCACACGAATTCGGCGAAAAAGTCTTCTCAGTTTCTTTGCCATTCGACTGCACTTTTTGGCGTTGCGCGTGTCATTTTGGGAATTTTGCGAAAAACGCATATTTCTTTGGAAATAATACCTGAAATTGATCTAATTAGTTACTATTAGCTATTTAATTAATAAATCAGTTGTTTCTCGTTGAAATTTCGTCGTAAAAAGGCTTAAAAGTGGAAAAAAAGTATCGCGTCGATGTCATTGATTTTTTAACGATGGCACATTTTGAAAATCACTTTTTGGGCAGTAAGACAGAGATTTAAGGAAAGAAAACTTGGGAATTCGTTCTGAACATCCCGGCAATTAATTATTTGATAGTTTCTTGGACTAGCCTTCGAGGATTTGAGGTCAATACGATCGAGATTGATCGGATGTTTTTCAATAAATTTTCTTGGAGAACATGATCCTTAAAAGTCGGCTTAGCCCTATATAATGTATGGGCGACTTGTAGAGAATAGGAATATTTATGTTTTATGTTAAGAAAAATTTTTTGACTTTCGAGTAAAAAAATTGAAAAAATTGATTTTTTCAAAATAGGGGGCGTATGCGTGGGTGGATTTTGAAAATATTTCAATCAACGCTGCCTCGAACCTAAAGAAGTTCGCATACCAAATTTCATTGTTATAGAGTAAGGTTAAGCCCTTTAAAATTTTAAACCAATCATGGAACAGTGATTGAGACAGGACCCGCATTGGCCGACTCATCAAGACCCCATTAGTATCAGACGCTGAAAAGTTGACGAAACAGTGCTCAGCTCCCTATGGATAAAGAGTACACATTTGGCTCGGAGATGGGAAAGTTTAAACATTTCAACACATCCTACTGCATCACGCATATATTGCAATATCCTGGGTCCTTTCGACAACCGCTGGGGTAGTATCTTACTCATTAGATACTTCTGTTATCAACAAGAAAGTCATCATCAATTCAATATCATTTCCCCACAGAAAGACATCTAACGGTGTCAAATCACATGAAACTAAAACCCAAACACGAGTTGAAAGTCCATATGGGACCCAGGCCCTAGCTTCTCACAACCACTTGTGTTGTGCTCTTTGGCTGAATGGAATGAGCCTCGTCTACCTCGAATTCGCTTGTAAAACCTGACAAGAACATGACTTGAGACATTAAACTAAAAAGCACGAGTTACTCTTGGGAAGATACATAACAAGGCCTGGTGAAGAAACACCCAAGGAGACTCTATATACGATCCTTCTCATCCCTGTCCTGCTTTATGGAGCAAAAGCATGGACGTTAACAAAAACAGATGAAGATATCCGTGGTAACTTCGTGGACAAAATTTGGAACGTTTTTCGGCCGCCTTTGTGTTGATGAGCTTTGAAGGAGGAGATTTAATAGAGAACTCTACAAGCTGCATAACTTCATAGACCTAGTGAGGAAACTGTGCATCATTCGCCTAAGATAAGTGGAACATGTAGAGCGAATGGTCATCAATGTTCTGGCCCGAGAATTCGGTTCCGAACCAGAGGGACAGCCCAGTGGGTGACATCCTCAAGCGGAAGGGACATCAATGCAACTAAAGGCAGACATTCAAAAACCGCGCTAACTAGAGAGTCTAGCTAGTTGAGGCCTAGGACCAGTAAAAATGGAAGAAGTCAGTCTTTAGAGTTCAACGGGTTAGGTTAAGAAAATGGGTACTCTCGCGTATAGGAGTTGTCGATAGCTTACTTAGATCAGCAGGGATTTCAACTGTCCAATTATAAGATCATTTTCGACGGTGGACCAACCAAATACGTCTATAAACCTCATGAGTTTGTCCAGCTCAAAGTTTCCTAGATCGTCCAGTTCTTGAATCAAATAGCTCCCTAGAGTGTCTTTCATTTTGGCGACTAGTGCTGGACTGGTGATGATTGGATTCTACTTTCCTCCTCGTACCTACAGTTTCTACGGAAGTAGTTGCGTCACAAGTAAGTAGATTCAGGATGTACGTATCTGGTTCGGTGGCGTATGCGTAACAGGTTTTTTCATAAATTTTTGGGTTCAAAAATTTTCTCTTCCTTTCTCACGTGGCGAGGCCACAGTCAAGCTCGTGTGTGCTCACAATGCACAGAATCAGGATATCTGGTCTGGATGGCGTCACAGGTATGTAGATTCAGGATGGGCGTATCTGGTTCGGTGGCGTATGCGTAACCGATTTTTTCATGAAATACATTTGCACTGCTAAAGCTGATCCTTGGCGAAACATGACTCATTATTGATTTCCATTCCAAACAATTGTCGTGTAAGTGAGGTCTAGACTATGATCACCATCCAGAGGAATATTTTCCAAATCTTTGTTCCACAACCCTTGCACGCACTTCGTCCCTATCACGTGCCAGACAAATCCATCCCATAAACAGTCGAGCACTATTTATTTTCACTCCTGTTTGAATTTACCAGCACAACCCATCGTTGGTGGGTACATTAGGTTCGAGAACAAAGTCCTTTTAAATAACAAAAAACCTCAATAAAATGTGTTCGCATACTAAAAAGGATTTCGCTGATGCACTACTACCAAGGATAACCCCTTGCGGCAACATTAAAGGGTTCCACATAAATCCCTGTAAAGTACTCCTTCTTCTATGAAGGGATTTTCAAAAAAAAAAAAAAAACAAGAAACACGACAACTTTAAAATGTCACGTACCTCGACCCTTCTCCCACTGTGTGATGCAAGAAATATCCCATCCAGACGACGGTAAAAGGGCTTTCAGAGTTTCTGCCTTAGATACACACACACACACAAACAGGCAGACCATCATTATTGTGTTTGTTGACCTCTTCTTTTGTTGTGATCTCTGTACCATCTCTGTGCCAAGTAGCCCTGGGCCACGAGTCTCCATCTGATTTATTGCGACAGAGTATCTCAAATTTGTCATACCCGCGCAATGGCATTCTCACATGGTGTTGTGGCTACAAAATCGAAAGAAAGAAACAAATCCGAGTTTCCGGTCAATTGGGATCCCCCCCAGTGTAACAGTTCGGAAATCACAAGTCCCACAGTCACTCTGGGCTAATTGGTCACGTTTGGTGGCGGAATTATTACTTCATAAATCATTGGCTACTCTAAACTGACCACAAGAACTCTGATCTATTGGCCAAGTTATGTTCGCTGGTCTCACTGGAATGTGTGTGGGAGAGTTGGGATACTCTCGCGCCATGCAATAACTAACAATCAGGCATTTAATTGAGTTGTGACTTACCGCGAATGCCTTTCGAAGATTTATCGATACATTGGCCATATTAGAGTTGTAATGAGGCCACATGTTGGTTAATTTTGCCTATGACAGGCAACTTAATAGTTTTGGGCTATTACCGAGTACCTAATGACAGAAAAGTTCTTTTGCAACCCAAAGTGACAGGTTGTCTTGGAACGAATCATGATGTGTCGATGGAATGTAATACGGAATCACTAATGAGTTTCGATACTGACCTTCGGTGTACTTCCAGCCTTTCAACTGAAAAAAAAAAAGAATAAAATAAAATTGATTAATAAGTCAATTGACACTCGAAGTGAATTAATGATATAAAGCAACGGATATACAGTTGATGGTATACCAGGTACCAGTTGAAGTGCCAGGTGGTGCCAGGCTTTTGGCAAAGTCATTGATTCTGCTGACTGACAGAACTTTTAATGAGTTGGTGGCTATAGATTCAAGTTTACGTGGGCTTAACGGTCAAAACGAACAACTACTACATGTCTGAGAAGGTTGTAACTCGATTTGAATAGGAAAACAAAAGATTGGAATTGCTAGTCGTGTGCCTTTCCTTTTTTTGTGTCGCATAAACCTATTCTATAGAAATTAGACAAGTTTTGAGATATTTGAACCTGTTTCCGGGATCGGTTACAAGGCAGATATGTACATATTCATGGCTTTGGCTTGAAGGCTTTCGAATGAATAGGTGCGCCAGGTCTGTGGTCATAAGATGTGGAAAAACTCAAACGAAGAGAAAGGCAGATTCAAAAATGGATCCACTTAGGTCATGAGAGCAACTTTGAAAAATATCTGCAGAGGCACTGAAATGCATGAAACGCGTCGCCAGACTTTGAAAAGCCCTGAAACAGGTTCAAACGGTTCAGGGATTCCTTAACAAACAAGATGGTCTATGGTGAGACACCCATTTTATTAGTTGCTTCTTCACAAACCCACATCTTGCTCAGAGGGTCAAGAGTCTTATGACACCAAAGTGCATACAATCCACCAATCGAGGTATAGTTGACAAAAAGAAAGAAGCATTCCAATACAAATCGCCGGGACTGGACGGGACTATTCCCATGAAACTCAAGAAGACAGTTTTCGTTCCATGGCTGCACCAAGGTACCACCAGTCAACGCAATTTGTATACCCATGGCGGTCCAGCTACACTACAAGGAAGAATTGTTGATTAACGAGTCCAACATCTATTTTGCTCAAGACTATCGAAAGAGTATTAGATATTCCGTCCGCATTTGCTCCAAATTAACCTCAAGGAAGGTCTCTAGAGACACTGCCACATGAGGTGATTCCGATATATGAAAAATCGTTCCTCTGAAATGTAGCATTATTGCAATTCGAAGGAGCCTTCAACAAAGTAAACTTTAAATCGGTCTAAACAGTCAGAATTGTATCTTTTCAGACTGAATAGAAGGTATGCCTAGTATACGAAACATTCGATTGAATTGGGCGGTCCCAAGCACATGCTGTGGCCTCACATGGATTCCCCAAGGTGAAGTCTTAGTACCACTGCTCTGGAACATAGTGATATATGAATCCTTGTAAGATTGGACCAAAAAGGAGTTAGAGTTGTCTTTTATGGCTATGATATCGTGATGCACGGTGACCAGAGAGCGATGATACCTTTTCCAATTGTTATGCTTCAGCAGCTGCCGAAGTAACCAATGACATTCAGGTGACAACATATTCAACAAAGTTTGCCATTTCATCGTACAAAGATTCACGCTTGCTAAAAGTGCAGAAATTTAAAAAAAAAATATCAAAACTTCGGCTCAGTTGAAAAGACACAAAGTGAATTTCGTCCTGAGGTCGGCCATCATCAAGGCTTCAGTGTGCAGGCGTACACACTGTACACACTTTTGGACCTTAAGCTATACTTGGCGAAGGATCAGTAAACCTGGTTTGTGCTTGGGATCTAAAGACACGGAATAGCTGTCTTGAGTTGTGCCACGAGATGTTAGAACCAAGTGGTGGGAATCTGTTTCGGTGGCGTATACGTAATTTTTTTTCACACATTTTCTGGTTAAACATTTTCTGTTTCCATAATACTTGGCGAGGCATTTGTAAAGCTGATTTGCAAGTCCAGATTTTATCTCTTCGAACGAAGCTCATTTTTGGATCAGCAACTATGTTAACAAGGAGAACTGCATCCACGAAGATCGACTATTTAGTGCAGTTTATGGCATGATGTCATCATCGGACCATATTTCCCTCTAAATGAGGAAGGAAACACAATTACCGTCAATGGTGTCGGGGTTAGAGTGATTTTAATCGACTTTCTATGGCCAGAGCTCGACAACATGGATATATCCGAGCTGCAGCTTCAAGACGGTGCTTCATACCATACAAGCAACGCACCGCTTGAAGTTGTGAAGGAGAAATTTGGCGATTGGGTCTTCTCAGGACTTGAGTTAACAGCCAACTACTTTGGATGAGGTTAAGGCCAACATTCGAGACGGTATTGCCGGAATATTGGACAGAGTCATCAAAAATTGGATCGACAGCTTGAAGCACTGCCAGCGAAGCCGAGGCAACCATTTGAATGATGTGCTATTCCACACATAATGGCATGAATGTAGCTTCAAAATAAAGCTAGAAATGATTTCATAGCTCACACCATGTTGCAGTACGGCAGAGACAACACCTTTTACGACATCGCCTTTCATTAGCATCTGACAAACACCAGAGAGCAGAACTGTCATAAAAAACGTTCTTAAACAAAATATGTCCTTGAGACACGCCATTAAAGAGCAGCGCTCTTTCAATTATGTGAAGAGTGTAACACGAGTGTAAGAAGCTTGGCCTTGGCACCCACAGATCTGACATAAAATAAGTGTTTGGAGTCCATGAGACCCAGGGCCTAGCTTCTGACAACCTTTCGTGTTGGTCGTGCTATGTTATATGGAGGGGCATACTGTTTAATGCTGTTTTCGAGGTTAAATTTGTTATTTGAGAAGCTTCCTTATGACAGTTGTACTCTCTGATGTTTGCCAGACGCTCGTGAAAGATGAGGCCGTAAAAGAAATTCTAGGCGTTGTCTAGGGATTAAACCTGGTACCGCTTGCTTGGTAGTCAAAAGCACTAACCACATGAGCCATGGTACCCACATACGGATCTGTTTTGCCAAATATTTCATTGTGAGTCTAGCTATAGCCCTTCTTTCAAATCGTTTGGCTCTAACTTCTTGTTCTGCGGTGTCATCATCAGGGCTAAGTTTGTGATCGCCCTCACCTTCACGGATTATCTCTTGAATTTCTCTGTCAGATTCAGTGCGTCTGTGTTTGCTTAGTCACCAAACTTAATGGACTGTCAAATCATACAGAAACAGTGTCAACAGCTAGCGCTCTACAAACGAAACACGTTCTTAACCGTATACCCGACTTTATTGTCCACTTCAAGCCAAACAACATACCGTCACCAATTCCATTTGCGCCCTATTCACGAATTCAAATTTGGTTAACACCTTCTGCCGCCGAAAATTCAAATCAACAACAAATTCCTCAGATCGTGCTGAACGATTACTCAGAACTACACACGTTTCTACTTCCAAAATTCTCTGAATCTGACCCAACTCTTCCCAAACTGACAGCTGCCAAACGCCATGATGATTTATAAATGCAACGCCACTGCCACTTCTCATTCAAGCCCCGTCCTCACCAACCAGAGTAAGCTCAAACTGTTTCTTCAACTTCTATCCGATTTGCATCGGGGTCCGGAAATGAGACCGCAATTTAGATTTTGCGAAGCCAAAACAAACTCCAACTTGGTCTATCTAACGTCGTTTGTATCTCGAACCACTTGATAACTGTTTATAGACACGAACGCCCAGTGAATTTTAAGCACACAACCGAATGCCATTTGCGTCACGTTATTATGTTAATGAAATGTCAATGGAGTATCTTTTTCAATGCTACAGTGCCTTATAATTATCCACTTTGCATGTATGCGGTGGGCGGATGATTGATCTAAGCGGTTTACAGAAATGGCAGATTGGCTGAAGAATTTCGGCCTTCGCACCACAGAGGTGCGGATTCATTAGACTCATCGCGGTGACATTTATTAGCACGACCTGGGGATGTGAGATTGTGCGAACGGAATGAACAATAAAACTAATTGTTTGGAACAATGTTGTTTGCCAGCTGAACATGAACACATTCCGCAGTACGGGCGAGTACGAGTATCTATAAATATTTATTAGCGACGCATTAACCGCGCAGTGACAATGAGCGGAGCTTTAGATTTTAATTTAATTACAAGCGGTAGGTGGTGTTGGTGCGAGTATGGTACTCGTATCTATGTGAATTCTCCTCAGTAGCGTGGGAAACAGGAACTGCACCTGCCAGCGATGTGGAGGGCAAGTGGTTTGAAGTGATCCTTATGCTTGTAGTCTGATGGAGACCATGAATTTAACTTAGCAGTTAGCTATAACTCACTCCATATAGGCTCTCTGAATCTTGAGGAGTCACGGCACAGACAATTGTTTAAAGCTCACTCGTCAATGTATAGGGTGACCAGATAAGAACGATAGGAAAACAAACTTAAATAGAACATTAACGGTGTGAGATATAGAATTGATTTTGACTTTATTTTGAAGATACATTCATGCCATTTTGTGTGAAATAAAATATCATTTAAATGGCAGCCTCGACTTTGCTGGAAATGCTTCCATCAGTCAGTGCAGTATGTGCGGCGTTATTCTGGCAATAGCATGTTGCCGCCGAGCTCATCCAAACCTGTTGGCTTGTTATCGTAGATTATGAACTTGACGTGACCCCAGAGTAAATAATAGGGTGGTGTCAAGTCAAGGCAAGTCAAGACGAAGCGGTCAATTGATGAAGGCATGAGATGACCCAGTCGTCAAGTTTTGTTAGTTGGCATCAGAGCTCTGATATATCGATGTTGTCGAGCTCTGGCTACAGAAAGTCTACCTGACACCCTTGACGGTAATGGTGTCTCCTTCCTCATTTCGAAAGATGACTCCTCCTCTCCTAAATATTCAATCATTGTGGATGCAATTCTCCTTGTTGACGTAGTCGCCGTCGATATTTTGGCCAAAATCTGGACTTCCAAATCAGCTCTACAGATGCCTCGCCAAGTATAAGGAAAACAAGCAAATTTTGGTCCAGAAAATGTGTGAAAAAAAAGTTACGTATACGCCACCGAACCGGATACCTACCACTTGATCCTACCATCTCAAGCCAGCTAATCTGTGTCTTTGGATCCCAAGAACAAACCAGGTTTACTGATGCCTTGACAAGTATAATAACATCCGCAATACCTTGGTCCTTAAAATAGAGGTTCGGTCTTTCTTTTCGTCTCGAACCTGAGGGTCGTGATTCGAAAATCCGCTTTGCTGGAGCAGTATTGTCTATTCGCTGGATGTGGTCAAGCCAATGTAGCTCAGCTCATAGAGTTCCGGGTTATATCTTCCCCTCCATTCGTCCTCCCATCATACCGGACTGAGAATTCGACGAGTTTTCTCTCGAAAGGGTTCAAAATCTGTTCTGGTTTCATGCTCTTCGTCCTGCTCTCGGCTCCATATAGTAGAACTGCGGGGATCAGTGTCTTGTAGAGCATTCATTTCGTCTTCTAAGAGCTTGGAACTCACTTGCTTTGCCAAATCTTTGGCGAATCTCCACTAAGGTGTCATTCGTGGAGTTCATGTGTATCTACTCCGAGGTAGGTAAACTCTGTCCGCGATCGGATGGTGCTTGCCGAAGGACGAAACGTCCATTCAAACTATAGACAAGATCTGGTGCCCATTCACCCTCCTCTCGCAGTCCACTCAATCGCCAAGGAGCGGCTCAAATATTTATTTGCGAAACTGGTGTCCAACGCCCGAAATTCTTCGACAGTCTCACATGACTCTAATTTCCCACGTCATAAGCCATGGAGTTGCCAAAGACACAAACAGCGCCTTCCAGACGTCCCATCTAGACACTGGTCGCCTGTGACCCCACCAACCTGTCGGTGGCGCAGTAGTACCTCAACTTAAGCAACAACTTGACCCACGCCTATGACAAATGCACAGTTTCCGTATGTGTTTGTGTGTCAACCTTTGCAACGGCACTGACTCCACACCGAATGGGTGCGGCTACGTCTAACTTCGGTTGCGCGGGACAGAAGTAATTTATGCAGTGTCAGGTGCCATGACTTTTGTGCCCAGCAGCCGAGCGCAAAGAAAATGCAAAAAAGCAACGAAAAACAGTCAATTGAACCTCAAAGCCATGCCAGTGGGAGTATTCAGCTTTTTTGTTAATTGGAAGACAGTCGCAAGTTGCTGGCTAAAAGCCAATGTCCAAATGGACCATGAATTCCCATTGAACTCACCCCACCCACGACAGAAGAGATACCGAATTCGGTCGTGATCTATCCGCCTGGCATAGCTCACAGATCCATTCGAGATACGGACACGGTGCACAACTGGAACTCATATCCCACAGATTGCGGCTTGAAGCGATGGCGATTACACAAGAGAACCGTTTCTGGAATTCAATTTGTGCGGACGACGACGCGGCAAAATTGTTTTCCCACGTTTTTCGCCACCGCGCTTGAACTGCATCTAATTAATCTGCGAGAACGGAATGCAGCTGGGTACGTATGTATCTATGTTGCAACTAATTGCGCACATTCAACGTGTATCGCCAGCGATTATTCGTAATGACCAACTGCACATGCACATGTACGAATGTATCTGTGAAACCGTGGCAATAAGCCACCGCATACGTTTACCGGTACAAACAGTCTGACGGTTATTCTCTGAGTTCTTGTACTGTGTGCAACGGTACCACACCAGTTAGCCGAAGGTGCTGAATCTGTTTAAGCCAGATGCGGACTGGTACCGGCCCGCTGCTGATGGGCACAATTAATGGGGTGGAGCGCGCTATCAGACTGTGCCTCTACCCATGCTGATTCAATTAAGATTCCCCCTCAACCTAAACAGTTCGTCAAACTTAATTGCGGTGAAATTAAAGAAAAATCTGAAAATCCGCATCCGTGTCTATGCACGTTTGTTTGTTTAGTACGAGTATCTGCACCCTGCGATGGTTCCTCGTTCTGCATTTGTTCGTCTTACGCAAGTGTTTATGTTTTACTCGTTACGGCAGCAGCAGAGGTGCGATCACCCACCTGTAAGGCTGTGCTTTTTTTTTTGTTTTTTTGTTACGGTTTTTAGGTTTTCGGTCGATGGAAACAAAACATCTTGATTGCTGACTCAGCCAGCCATGGAGAATGATCTATCGCCTCGGGAGGCACCTCTGGTGGTGTAAATCTTTTACAAAACGTGGTTCTTTGATTTGTGGTGCAGAAATGTTTCTAAATTCGCGGTATTAGATAACACTGACACAAATCGCCCACTTGGATTTATTAATATCTATCAGGCTAGACCGACGGGCCAGGGAGCCTGGCTTAAGTTGGTTGTGTGAGTCATGTTTCGAGGAACTTGTTTCGGTGTGGTTGCGTAAGTTAGTACGTTGGCTTGTGGGAATGGAAATTGGAAAAATCAAAATCGGATTTGTGGGCATAATTGCTGAAGGCCGGTGGCCGTTGAGAGTCATTTTGTGAAATTTACTTAAAAAGTTAACAATTTTGGCTCAAACAGTAGTTGTCGATTGTTGCCTATTAGATACTAGTACCTGTCCCGGGGGACATGCTGCACACTCTCTTATCTGAGATCAGCGTTGCGCTCTATATAATTTGAACGTGTGTTGATAATTTCGAACATCTGGAGTGTCTGGGACAGGTTTGGGTGGTCCATTGCCTTGAAATTTAGTGGCAGAGGGTGGTTCTGAATTCGTTATTTCTCATGTTTTGGATGTCATTGACGCTGCGGTTGCTGAAAGCCTGAACAGTTGCTTTAGAGAAACCAATTCTTCAGATCATGGGTGTCGTCATACTTTAGACTACAACTTACTTAGAATAAGGCTTTTGCGTCGAAATTTCCCTAATTTCTGAGGCAGAAGAAGGTGCAATTTTTCTTAAAGAAAATTGGGTTTATGAGGCTTGAAATAGTCTCAAGAAGCACTAGTATCTCACAGGGCCTTGAACCTCCTTTAAGACGTTCTGTGATTTTGCCTAACTCCTGCAATAGAGATGAAATCAAAAGCCTAAGTCAAGCTGTCGTGGAAGCATTTGAGCCTAGCTCGAGTAGTGACAGAATATTCACTTAAAATATGTCCGCCAGTTTCAGGACCTTCTGGGCATAGGCTCCACATATCTGATACCAATTTCCTTGAGGAGAGCGAGAGAGCAATGGCCAGATTGCCAGGATCATAACTTTGTATTTGGTCATATCTGCAATCCCTTCCACTCCTTTGTTTAAGAAAAGGAATCTTGGCAAGTCTCAAGCCAGTGTTTGAATTCCAGCAAGAGAGGTCTGCGTTGTGTACACACTGATATAGCTCCAGATGAACCGCAGAAGGTTTCAGTGCCAGCATGTGGAAAATGGGTGCCGGATTTGTAAGGTTCATAGCCAGTCACATAGAATATCCATGCCTACAACAAAAGGAAGCTTTAAGGACACTTCCAAACCAACTTAGACTCAAAGTCAAACGTAAGAGTATTTAGAGCAATAGCCAAGCAGCGATAAAATATTTACATGTGATCCTTGAAGGTTCCATCTGATACACCCTCTGGCACAGAGATCGATGCCAAAAACTTTTCCTTCAAAAATAGAAGGAGGGTGTTCCAACGAAGCAGACAGTTTCTAGCCGAAGAATAGAAAATCTACCCAATTTGACATTTTTGAACTCGAAACAAGGTACCATCCATATTCAGGTATCAATTCGCTGATTCATGGAATATTAAAGGGCATTTCTTTTCAGCCCGAAAGTCCGAGATGTACTCTGCCGATGGGGATACGTAGTAGGCGATTTCGTTCAAGGATTTGCATATGTCTAATTAGGTTGGTGGTTTTGATACTGCATAGAGGGCGATACCCAATAGTGCATGCTGTAGCACTTATCTGCAGAAGTGGAAGATCTAGTAGAACTAGTATGTAGTTCCATAGGAGCAGACTACAGATGCATAGGTTATTATTGAGGTGACAATGATGATGAAAGTCCTGTGAATTACCCTTTGTTTTGATCCTCATTTTTTCTCGAAAAGTCTGGAGAAGACCCAGAAGGATTTAGTCGGATTTTTAGTGGTTCCTTCCAGATGATGTTACCAATTGAGTTTGTGGGTGATTCTCCTCTTGGTGATTGGTAATGATGACGTCTAACATTGCAAGGCCATTACTGTCAATTTTTCTGATTGATATGCGAATTGATGGTTACAGCAGCATTTTCTATAGGTAGCTCGGTCATTTTTTCCATTACACTTAGGAACACTAAACTGAGACTGATAGACCTGATTACCTTTGAGTCTAGGTGACATCTGCTGACAGATTTAGGTATGAACACTTCATGAACTTTGCTCCAAGATATTGGGATCTAGCTAACTTAGTAACTGGATTTAAAGATAGCCTCTAGGGATTCAATAAAACTGTAGAGTTTCTTCCTGGTCATGACTAGATTGACAGTCACAGATCTCATGATAGCAGTATATGGACATGCATCTAAGGAAAGTCGAGTTGAATCCTTAGAGTTTTCTTGGAAAGTCCTCATGGTTATCTCTTCTCTTTCTTCTTTCTTCTTCTTTTCCTGTTGCCAGCCAGTATTGTACTAGACCGTATGATCGACTGTAGTCGTTAAAATGTTGATTTTCCCGTCGAGGGAGTTATTGAGGCTTTTGTCGAGTGCAAGCCTAGTCTCGAGTTATTTCAAATCCTCTTCCTTTTCCTCAAGTTAGTCTCTGGTGTCTATGACTGTGTGCGTCATCAGTATATGCTTGACAATTGATGATCCAGTAAAACGCCATCCAACAAGAGGTGTCATTTTGAATGTCAAACCATTGGTGAACCGTCAACATTCAACTGTCACTGTGATAACTTTCGATAAGTAAAAACCAGAAGGTTATTAAGTATAGATCGATGTGTACTCACACATCCTGTTGAAATAGTGAAAATTCACTACAAACTCTGTGGATATGTCACTATAACGTCAAAGCGTGTACATCTACAGCAAAGTTAGTCTATAAATTCGAATGCCTCGGATTGGTTAGTGATAGTAAAACTCCAACCCATGTTAGTCGGGCAAGATCAGCTCAAAATATCGGACTGCAAATCCTCGCGTACTCATTTCGAAACGATTACAGGCATTGGGTTCATTTGCAACTCCTTTGCACTATCAGTAGGTAGACCCGAAGCAGGGATTTGGCAGATATTGTACTTTACTATCAACCTCCGGATTTTTACTTAAGGATAATCGAAAAAGTTTACCAATTTTCACCAATTGACATCTCTAGCTGAATGACTCCATAGTGCAAGGAACCACATTAGAGGGAATTGTAATCCCTTTTGTTCGACTTTGGATCGGTCTATCTGAATGCAAATGAAACCTCTCCTGAGACCTCTAATTCACACATTTGTACTCAACCAGAAATTTCAATCAAATCTCAATATTTGAAAAGTAAAATCGGATTTTTGAAACATAGCAACAAGTTTCTCTTGAATTTAGGAATAGTCGGGATGAAAGGTAGGTCAGGTCTTATACGAATGTCTCCACTAGTGACATTAGGTGTTCCAAATGTACACACAGATGCTTAATTTCATGAGACATAATGTTGGGAACAGAGTGATTCCTAGTCCAGCAGCTGCTTCGAATATCCACATGTTTTCCAAGTACCGCCTACTGACTACCCTCTCTCCATCCACATGGGTCTCTCCAGTCCCCATATAGGTATGGACTATAACTTGTATTTCTAATGAGAAACAAATTTCAATTGTCGAAACGAAACCATACATACAACTGCCAATTCAAGCAGAAAATCCCCATCCACACATGATTGACCAGAAGAAATTCCACTTGAATTGGAGTCCATGTTGTAGCAGATTGTTCAGGAATTCATTAAACCTAAAGAAGCCTAAGATGTTGCCCAGACAAAAGGGATTATTCATAGCCTCTGCTACCATCAATTTTCCACAGACCACATCCATCCTTTCAATCACTTTCATGCGTTATTGATCCTTGACCCAATCACCTTCTATCTGCTGAAGCGAAATTCCTCCACAGAATGTCGATTGCAGGCAATTCAAATGCGAAAAAGAAAACGAAGGTACTGCCCATGTACAGCATTCCATACAAAGATAGATTCTATGTCCACCTAACAGCCGTCTTTGGTGCTCCGATTGCTCCAACATCATAGTGGGCTCGATGCACATAAATCTCGTGCTAGAATTCACACACAATTCCATAAAAAGGAACAACTACTTCTCAATGGGTTTGTGGAGGCTTTGCTTCCATTTTTGTTTTTTTTTTTTGTGGCCAATACAAGTACAAGTTCTCTCTTTCTATGGCCAGATACAGGCGGAGAGACCTCCTTTTGCTGCCCACACATCCTCATCGAGTCTAGAAGGGGAAATTTTATTCAACCTGTTTGCTGTCTGTTGACAGTAGGCCCACAAATTTCAGAACAGAAAATGTATCTACAAGCGTTGTTGCCGATGAAGTGTGTGTACGCCGCCGGATGGCCTACACACTATATCCATCGAGGCGACGACGAGTGAATCATTTCCGAGTATGTAACATGGGATTAGGATCTTCCTTCCTTCATTGAGAGACACAAAAGATACAAAAACTTCGATATGCACATCCGGACATATGCATACTGTTGGTGGAACTCATGCCCCTCGAGAAGTGAGGGGCATAAATCACTTTCCAAGCATCCGACGAGATCCCGTCCACCTCTTCATAAGGTGATGGACCACGGTAGCTTGCTGTAGATACAACAATCTTCAGTAAAATATACTTAACTGTGGCAACAGAACCTTAAATTTAAATTCACGTAGATTGTGGGAATTTACTTTTAGTATCTTTCGATTGCAGTGCCTTTCTCCACACAGAAGACGACAGAAAGACCGGCAAAAGGAAACAAAACAAAAGAAAAACAACAAAAAAAAGGGCGAAAAAGCATCTCGGAATTGAAGATGAGAATGAGATGCAGTTTACTTGAGATAGCAATGCTAATAGTCGAGGTAGGATTTTCTCTTTGGAGTTTTTCCGCAGCTCTGGCACACGATCTGGTTGCGATATGCAAATCCATTTCGCTGCACAGAGAGAATTCAAATGAAATTTGTTGAGAAAAAAGGTTTTTTCTTTTTTTTTGCTACTTTAGGACCTTTTTTGGTTTCGTTCTGTGAATGTGTTTTTCTTGGACGATTTTAGGTCAGATTTTAAATTAGGTTTGCGAAATTTACGAGACGCAATCGCGCGATGGCTTAATCAAAGTTGAGACGCTGTGAGTGGAAGTGTCTTGAAGTCCTTTGATGGGTAGTAGTTTTTTTTATGGGAATTCTATTCACTGAAAGGATACACTCAGTATTGGACTTCGTAGTTCGTATATTTCTTCCAGATACTCCCATCTGTCGAAGGAAAATACAGTGACAGGACTTGGCTAGGATTCTACTATTTCGTGCAGAACCAATCAATCCTGTCAAACTGGTCAAAGAGTCAATGCCATCTTAGACTCTGAATCTCCACATCGTTGGGCGTTCTTTACTAAATTTTTAGGGAGTCGTGGCCCAAGAGTATACCTATTTCCTAATCATTTTCCTAGCGCCGGTACCATACCTTTGAATGGCATTGCCTATTGCCCTCAGTGAAGACTATTGTCAAAAGGATCAACTGCAATACTTGACTGAGGTCCTTGCCATACCTGCTACATTTCTACTTGTGTTGCCTGTGGAATAAGACGTTCTTCCTAAACGTAGGTGAAACTAAGGACTTTCAGAAGCGGAATACTGATCTCCAACAGATTTTACATATTCTGGCTACCTAAGGACTTCTTAATAGTTCTAGAATGATAGCTATACACTGACTGTTCAACGAGAAGAACCAGTAAGTACAACCGACGTTGAGAACTTCGCCCGATGTTGCTATGAATCCCTAGTCTGATGGTCTGCTTTAAAGAAAAACTGCAACTTATCAAACTTTTCAGCAAAGAACTGCGGTTCTCATCAGTTTACTAACTCTTGGACTTTCTGTTACAAGTGTCTAGTGCGATAGGGAGTTTAATCTTTCCGCGCCGATCCGCTTTTACCTCGATACCGAGTTTCTCCTGGACAAAGGGAGAGGTCCAATTCATCAAAAGAAAACTAAGGACCTTCTGCAACTTAACAGACTACAACTGTCTTTCCTCATAGAAAAGATTAAAGGCCACTCGATGGAAATCATCAGTAATGGTACCAAGAAGTTGAGTTTTCCAACTTCTGTAAGAGGGAATCCAAAGCTTATTAGTTTCGCTGTGCTATCGTTCCTTAGATTCATATTGGTATCTAGATGACTTCCGCAAATAACGACCGAAGGATGAGGACTATTGACAACTGCTTCCATAGAAAGTTTCAAAACTGAAAAAGTGGAACGGTGGCGTATGAGTAACATTTTTTTTTTCTCATACATTTCTTGGTAAAAATTTTGTTGGATTTTTCTATACTGAGTGGCAGCAACTAAGCTAGCTTGTGCTGAAGATCTAAAGAATTGGAATACCTGAAACCTTCCCAAACCTTAGGAAACCAGTCGCACCGAGCTCAGACAAATATCAGAGCCAGTAGGCCAACTTCTGTCTTACACTGTCTGTTAGATTAAGGAAGACAGCAGATCCTTTAAGATCTGCACTTAAGTAGATGCAGTCACATCGGTAACAGCAGTCCATAGTAAGAGGAACTCTCAGGGTAGGGTCATATATGTTCTCCTATGGCGTATGGCTATCAATGAAATTTTGCACAAGAATGTTTCTTTCAGTAATCAGTAAGATTATGGAATGTGAGTCCGCAACAACTCAAACAAGACTGAGCTGATGCTCTCCAGCAGTTCGGTAATAAGTGGGGGACTTTGCCTGAAGATGGTCTCATGGATGTACATCCCAATAGTACACCCTATACTTTCCTACGAATCACTAGTTTGGATTAAAGAAACATCACAACTAATCAAACTTATCAACACGGGAACCATGGGAACATGCCCTACAGGAGCTTTTACTACTCGACCTTCATGCCATCATATAGTGCAGTTGAGTTAAGACAAAACAGGATACTGGTGCACTCATCTTTATGGTCACAACAGAATCCTCTATCTGTTACTAAGAGGTCGCTGGTAGCCAATCCAACGGAGTGACTGGGAATAAATAATCCCTGAGTTGACTGCAGAAAGGACCTCACGGCCAGGTACGCAACTAGGACGGAGTGGAAAGCAGGAAGAGCAGCAAACAAATTTTGTCTGATTTCTTCAACATTTCTGACCCATACAGCGTCTTCCCTGCGGAAGGTATCGGTGTACGGGAAGCCTGTCTTAACACCCCACACATCCTTAGCAGCAGCTGGGCTGCTACAGGGCGCGCCATCTTTTATGTCGCTATGAGAATATTGAATAATTTTTTAAAGAAGCAACCGATTTCCATATTTAAGATATATTTGTTTAACTTGATTCTTTACAATTTATTTGAACTACTCCTTGTATACAACAACAATCCAGTGGCTGCTTCTATTAACCAAAACAAAATGTGTCGCTTTTTCTGCGTTTTCCATCACTTTTCGAACATCTCGGTCGAATTTGCCTTGAGCTCGTCAATGGTCTGAGACTTGCTGGAGTACCCTACAAAGAAAAGTCTACAGGAGTCAAACCTGGCCAGTTGGCCACGATATTATCGACGATATGTTGAGTTAACACAACTGAATGACTATTTGCAATGTACAGCGTCACTCTTTCGACGCATTATTTCGGTATAGAAGGATCCATCATAAAAATTGTACTAAATTGACGTTTTAAACACATGTCTACTCAAGTCAACCGGTTGACAAATGTCAAAGTTATTCAATGTCTGCGTACAGATACAAAAGATGGCGCACCCTGTACTTGAAACTTGATTTTGAATGCTCGGCTCACAGTTATTACATTGAAGCTCCTAGCTGTCAAAAATTTGCAGCAGCTTGACGGAGTATCTCTTACAACAGATTTCATTGGCAAAGCTGTTCAGAAGGGCAGTCGTCTACAAGTATATAAACCTGAGGTAAAGACCAAGCTTTGTTCTGATCATCTGCCCATCGCGCTGTCATGGTGTCAAACTCAGGGCTTGGTGGACTTTAAAATCTGACTCCAGAGCATGTCAAACTTTTCCATTTACCACCAAGATACCCAACTCATGAATTGAAATGCCCACAGAGGGCCTCTCAACTCAGTTGCTTCGCCTGGCCATTAGAACTTCCACTTGGAATTTAAATTCCTGACGTGATTACCCCATCGCCAATTACCAACTCCCATCACTCACCGATATAAACATTTAATGTGAATTTCCAGCAGTCTATCCTAACCTTTCATCGTGGACCTAATCACTAAATGAATACCAGCCCCTTCCGTTCGAAAATAATATCTCCTCCTTAACTACATCATCATTATCTCGACTTCCTTTTGCGAATTAACTGTCAAGGAGGTATGTAGCATCTCCTGTATCTATTACTCATTTCTGCCTCATGAAATTCCCATGACCATTGCCGTCACATGTGGTCGTACACATAAGAAACCCTCCATCGGGAAACTTTTTGAACCGCTCGCCCCGCCGCCGCGTCTTGTGTCTCCTCTTAGCTTGACACAATCCCTGCGGCTAGCATCTGTTTCCTCCAACAATAAATTATCCACGGCCGCGCCGCAGTTCCTTCTTAAGTAGCTAAACGACCGAACGACTAAACGACAACGACTTTCGGAAGAATATTAAAATCTAATCGATTCGTATGTGGTGGTGGCAGGAGGAAAGGTCCTGGCCATCGACCGTTAATTAATACTTTTCCAAACAACAAATCATTTATTGGAAAAATAATTGCAATTTTTAATTCGCTTTGGCGGAGGAAGCAGGCGTAATGACTGATATCCTTCCTGGAGTTGCGCGAAATTATGCAATGAACGGTAATTGCTTGTAATTTAAGTACGAACCGTAAATTATATAATAAGTTTATTTTCTGGCGTTCTAGAGATTTATCACCGTTGTAAATGTCCTTCACTATCAGGCAGGCTATCGGGCTATCGGGCTATCAGGCTGTCTGGCTGTGTTTATATGTATTTCGATGGGCGGAAGGAACAATCATGCAAATTGATGTTAAGTGATTAATTCGGTGAGTGTTTTGAGAAAAAGGACATAAAATTCATGATTTTAGGGTCATGGGAAAGGTTCTGTTCTCACGTCAAGATGGATTCTGTTTTTTTTTTTTATTATTTTACTGCCAGTAGTACGGGCGCAGATGTACAGTCAGTCAGTACTTAATTATCGACTCAGTTGGGTTCGATGGTTTCTTGTTTCTTGTTGGATGGGATTGGGAAACTGGGTTGGACAAACGATTGCTTGAGTAATCCTGGATGATCTTTGAAATGTGTACATTGGAAGAGTTGAGTCGTAAAAAAGTAAGTGGCACCGCTCATAGCCACGGGCAAGTGGTTGAGGATTATGCAAATCGGTGTATCGGCGCTTTGAAAGGATACATTCACATTGGAAGTGGTTCTGCATTAAATAATTGGTTTAACTGCGTGTACCGTTCGCAGAAAGCCACATTCCACATCTAAAGTGGTCCAGTGGACCAGTTACGACTGGACAGGAAGCTTGCATGGAAGCTGAACATGCACGGACGTATTAGGAACGCCGCTACTATACTATACATCAGCAAGAGAGCCATATGACATTCACTATACGGCGATAGAAGGACCAAGACTCATGTTTGGAATCTTAGTCTGGTGGACAGTATTCAATTAGACCAGAAATCCCTCTTCCATTAGAGGGATTCAGAGAAGGACTTGCATTTCTGTTACCATAGTTCTGTAGCTGCTCCAGGAACCGTGCTTCCCCTCGATATTCATGAGAAAGAGATCAAAATGAAATCGGGTTTGCGACTGAGGGAGTCATCAGTATGGTGGCCCAGAGAGGCAGTACACACCACGTCAACCCTGCGCTTATAAAAATAGAAACCACGAACTACCTTACAACATTCAATTCCACGCTTGTATTCCCAGCCGACAGAAACATAAACCGAAGAGTCTAAGACAGGCGAGGAGGTAGGATCTGGACTGTTATCAGTCTCGGCTGCTGCTAGTTTGTTTTTCAGGTAAACCCACGACAGGGGTTCACAATGAATCCACTAGTGATACCTACCTAAGCTTGCCGTTAAGACTACCATGCCTTTGCAGTGTCCTTCAAGTGGAGGCTGTGGCATTTCGTAAAGCAGCTGACTGGCTTTGTTGAGATCGTATCAGGTGCACCGACGGCCAAGCAGCTATCAAAGCACTTGAATCAGCAATAGTAAGATCAAAATTGGTAAAACAATGTCCCGCATCTCCGAATGAGTTCCTGGCCAGTTCCTGAGGTAGCCAGAGGTGGCACAAAAAAATAGCTCTGGACTGGCAAAGGAGGGCTTCATCTACCTCTACATGAGGTCTGCATCAGGGTAAAGTAAGAAGATGTAATCTTGACATGTTTAATCACTTCAAACAGATGCGACCACAGTTGTTCAGACCCAGGAGTTTCCTACTCATCAACAGACCACGCATTGGTACTCTAGTCAGTTTACTGAAGGAGCAGTATGCATTAGGTAAGGCTTTGAGTTCCAGCCAAAAACTTCTGTCGTAGCTGTGTGGATGAATGAGAGAAAGAATCATCAGTTTACCTTCTCTGCAGCTGCCCTGCACAATTATCATCAAGAAAGCAGATTCTGGGTTCCAGAAGCAACGAAAGTTCAAGTAAATCCTACCGTAACCGGAGGAGGATAGCCACCATATAACAGATCTCCGATCACTTGCCCACCGAATACAGCTTCAATAGGTGCTGCAAATTCCTTATACCTATTCAAACTGAATGGACTCCACGTGAGGTCCTGCACCACGAATCGCCGTCAATTTTTACTAGCGGGTCCAAAACTGAGAACGGAGTCGGTGGAGTTCCCTTAAAAGCCCTGGACATCCACCTCTCCTTCAACCTCCCACACTTTCGCAGTGTTTTTCAAGTCGAAGTCAATAGAATTTGGCAAGCAGCTGGCTGGTCAGCAATCAGTATCAGCATCGATCACAGACAAGTATCTTTTAACGAGATAGTTGGACCATTAATACCTCACCCTTTGCTGGGTGCCAGGTGACTGTAATATACCAGAGAATTGTGAGGCTGACGCTCTGGGTAGAAGAGGCTCCTCTGGTTTAAAGACTATAGGACTGGGCAAGGATCTACAGCGACTTATGCAGAAGCTTTAAAGGCGAAAAGGAAGAGACGATTGCTAGTCATCTATCCACATCCCTGCACTAGCCAACATCAGAAAGGCTACACTATTCTATGATCTTAACGATCCCAGCATCACCTGTACGGCTAAGATTAGGTCTTTCATACAATTTCAAGTACCGACAAATCGTTAGCTTATGGTATGGTTCTCGTAGCAGCAGGTCCACTGGTGACATGATGACATATCTCACCGAGAAGTGGACCCAATCTCTCTATCACTTTGGCGAAACAAAGATGGTTGCGCTCGATATTTCTAAGGCATTTGACAGAGTTTGGCATCAGACTCTTTCGTCGAAAATACGTGCATATGGCTTCGATGAGTAGTAGTTATGTACCTTTTGGGTCGTGTAATACAAGTTATCTAGGACGGTTTCAAGTCCATACAAATGCTGGTGTGCCCCAAGGTTCTGTTTCGTTTCCTACTCTCTTTACAAGTCATCTCTTGTCTGCAACTTCTAATCCAATCCATTCCTGGCTGAGCACAGTATTCTCCTTGTTCTTCGACTGTAGAAGAGGAATGTATGTTAAACACATTAAATCCCGACGTAGACAGCATACTCATATTGGGTTCAATAGAGTGGAACTTAATGTTTCCAGAACCCAATGTTGTCTTCTGTCTCTTAACCGAAACCAAGACTGTGACCCATTGTACTTGCATCGCTGAATCTGAAAGACTTTCTATCTTGGATCACATATGGTCATCCACCTATGTACCTTACACATCGGCAGCACAATGGACCACCTCTGGTCTAAGTGCATCCTCACCGACGGCCACTCTAAATCAACCAACCAACCTTTCGAAAAAGTGTTGGAGCAAGATTTCCGCTTTCCAATAGAAAGAAAAGCAGAAAATTTTCAACAGATGTGGATCAACACTTCACACGTTAATAGATACGACACCACTTACACCACAAGACCTGCCAAATTACGCAATTCAATCGAAAAATTCCAAAAGTATCTTCGCACCTTATAGACGCTAGATACAGTAAACCGTTTGTCATCTGCCTAATTAAGGAAAGAAAACATAATCACCGTCGGCCTTCAAACATGGTTTTGTTCCGGTTAATGACTCAAACCGAAAAATCCAAAACCAAAATGCGGAGGCGTAGACGGCTTTGTCATCACCATACACGGAATCAACAAAATTCCACGAATGACGGAAGACATTCGAAATCGAAAGTGTTAACCAAAACGACTGAGAAGAATACACCAACTCACTTCAAACACCAGTTGCATGTGGCCTACAACATACGGTGTAAAGGTCATACCCTTTTGCAACACTACCCCAGCTTGTCCTTGCACATATGTACTTATGTCGATAAATCAATATTTACCCTCTCGACCCAAGGAAACCCGAAAAGCCTCCATTATCACTATCAAAAGAAAACCAAAAACCAATTTCGGAAAAATAAACAATCTGTCTATTTTTTTTTTCGGTCTTTTTGGAACACCATTCAATCATAAACGAAAAAAACCTGACCTTCAGCCATGGCATATGCAAAAATCGACCTCAAACTGCGTGCCCGTGTGTGTGAGTGTGCAGTTCATTCACACAAAAGAATAACAAAGAAGCAACAATGAAGCACGAAAATGACAGACATTATCCCCACATCATCGAATTCGACGCTTCACGCACAAGTGAATGCGACGTTAGGTGCCCCTGCACAAGCGAATATGAATTTTCGAGTCGAAAAACAATCAATTTCGAATCGAGAAGTGACAGCCAGTCAGTCGAAAGTGACGCGAAGAAGAGAACGTTGCATAATCTCTGAATCTAAAGCCACCTCCGCACCACTGCACAGCTGGTTCTCTTACAGGTGTTACATAAGCCCGCCATGTTGTAGGCAGTGCTACCACCTATGTTGATGATGGTGTTGCACACAGGTGTAACGATGACACTTCGCATGCACGGCCCATGCAAACGTCAAACTGCATTCGGGCCGGAAGGACCCTCAGTTTAGATACAATCCGAACTAGGTTGCCTGTGCCATTTGCGTTTATTGGTATTCTACTGGTGTACATGTCCATTAATTGTGCGACGAACGATGGAAGCCCACATATAGGTAGAAGCCTCGGAACGGAACCACCGTATGGCGGAGCTGACAATTTTCTCAATGAAATCATAATCTACATATATTTACCTCGCAGCTCATGCGAGGGTGTACCAGGAGTAGGAGGCATACATACATAGTCTTAGCCATGCAATGGCGGCACAACGTGTAGGACGATGTGTCACCTATTTACCACGACCGTATGTCATTCCGGGGAGCCAAGTTGAATTATTTATGCGACAAGGTGTGTTCAATTAAGACAAATTGGGTTCAACTTCAAGGTCAGGGGTGTTAAACTTGTCACCACAGCACGAAGTGCTGTGCCGAGTCTTTTGTTCGAATTGGTAAATCTGTTGGCTTAGCATGGATGATTTTCGTTCTTTTATAGCCCGGTTCTCCCTCTCTCTGGTTGCATGTGTGTGTTGGCTAAGATTGTTTTGTTGATAGTTTCCGAAAGCGGGAGGCTTAATGGATATCTTATAGTCGCACAGTGATGTCATGTGGATGTTTTTTTTTCTGTACGTCAGGCATGTCATATACGCTCTGAGGTGATTGTTCAAATTTAATTGCTTTGGTATAATTTATTGGCGGACTTTGATGTCTCGTGTAAACAAGTAGTTTAATTAGTGGAATTGCTAGGGCCATTAAGTGGTTTTATTCCGAAAGTGGATTTCTAAAAAAATAACAGCCGTCTAGGTATCGTGTTATTAATTCGCCGAATGGTTAATGATATTTCTGCGGAAAACGATGGTGTTGGGCGGTTTTGATATGCGGGAACATTCGTCATTTATTTTTTTCACTTATTTCATTCATCACAAGGAAACAGCGAGGAGCTATCGGGTATGACATTCGTTGAAAGTGATTTTGTGGGCTCCACCCACAGGTAAATTTAATTAGGGAACATGGTTTTCAGCGCTCTTGATTGATCGCTCAGGGGATTATAATGATACGTATGCGGGATAGGCCTGACCAGAGAGTTAATGAACTTAAATCATTTACGTATGTCCTTTCAATCTACTTGGCGTACTCCCACGCAGGTCTTTTCAGACAAACAGCTTCAGAAACCAAAGAAGTTTTGATGAAGTTCGAGTCATAGAACTCCATAATTGTAGGGCCATCCAACAAGAGGTGTCATTTTAAGTTAACAGAAAACTGTCAGTTTTTAATGAAAAGGAGTAATATTTGTACTTCAGTCTAAAGCTAAAGCCCTGAAGTTTATCACCTACCAAACCATGCATGCAGTAGATTTAATGAAGCTCAAGATGTCATTACTGGATAATTCGTCCACATCACGCAAGAAGTGTCACCCGAGAAATATAAATCTTCGGTCTTCTACAGCGATAGAGAAAGTTTTTTGTATCCTTATAGACTTCCTCGCCTCCATATTGACGACATGCGACCTCTTCCTTTTATCTTAGTTTTTTCATGAGGAACCTCATACTATTATGCTCCGTGTTTAGTTCTATCAGAGTTGAAAGGGATCTCCTATCGCTTTTGCATAGTTCTGTCAGTCCTACTCCTATCAAAACTTCTTGTGATGACACAAGACCTCTCTACGAGTCTTAATCCTTGCTTCTACTTTCAGGCGGGTTGAACCCGGAGGTGTCGACCTGCTCTGATGTAGATTCCAAGCCTCTTCTGGCCAGTTCATTGGTCTTCTTATTACCTGCACCTTAAGCTCCTTACGACAGCACTTCACAAGCTTGGACTTCATATCGATATCAGTAATCGGTATTATCGTTGCGTGACTGCCGATAAAATTGGTGACTCCTTCTGGTGGTATTCCATTCAATGGATTCTGTGTCTGTGCATCGTAAGTACAAGCGACCTAAGCTATAGGTTCGCTCAGTCTGAGAAAAATAGAAAATTTTTGAAAAATGTATGAAAAAAAAGGTTACGTATACGCCACCGAATCCGCTACTGAAATCTTGAAAGTACCTTCTCCATGCCCACATCAATCTTTGATCCAGGAGATGGTACGTGCACTGTTAGGCTGACTGCCTTAAACTTGTCCAAGATGCTAAAACTATTCACTTTTATTCACAACAAGAGAGCAAGAAAGCCCTTAATGATGAGCAAAACTTGTACGAATTTAACGAAACTTTTTGTGGATATTTTGACCGTTTTTGCAGTGGATTTACACTATTTCAACACGATGCGTGAGCATGTATCAATACATACTTAAAAGCCTCCTACATACGTACATAGTTATACTACTTAGTTTAGTTTTGACAGTTTAACTGTGACATGAGATTGAAAAGGACATCTCTTATTAGATGGTTCGGTATGTCAAGCTGACAGGCTCGAATCAAACCGAGTCCAGCTCATATCTTTATGACAAAAGTTCAGAATACCAAACCCAGATTCGAAATATTTCCCTAATTTCCCTCGAAGGTTTCTGGTAAATGATTTCTAGAAGAAACTCATTCGCATTATAATCAGCAGTACTGCCTACTGATACTATTACTACCTTTGAATCCATTGTCTTACTAATTGTTCCTATTTTACAGATTCTATCATGACCCCAAGTGGAACGTATTCTGACTCGGAAAGGACTAACCTTTGCTTCGCCAATTTAGTAATGTAGTCGTTCTCCTATTCTGCATTAATCTGGCACTCAACTGAGGTCCTCTTTTCTGTATTTAAGGAGTTTTAAGGGTGGTGTACCAACCTGCTACTGAGTTGAGTTCTTCTTAGCTGACAGGCAACATGGAACGATCCAACCCATCTGCACGATTGTGACGCCATGTGAATATACACTTAAACTCTTCGGCGATGCATCGATCTAAAATCCTTTGATACGAAGCCAAAGATTCTGAAACCATCATGATCCTACACATGAGCTACAATCATTCTCAGTTCGAATACCTCTGACTTGCTTCATACATAAGTAGGTTGCGCCATTACAGTCCCGTTTTTGAAGAACTCGTAGAAGTACTCTATGACAGAGTTCTGGGACAAAACAAAATGCCATCTATTGCTAAGGAAGTACAGTACCGATACTTCCAGAAATTTAGAAGAGAAATAGTGACATACCGATGGACTTGAAGTGGTTCGATAGACTGTATGTCTTCATATTTCTGAATATTGTATCATACCTTGAGTCTAGTGACCAAATTATAACTCAAATCCTTGATTCTCAGCTGGCAACCCTATAAAGGTCCTCGTCAAACCTTGAGTTCAGCGTCGGAATTATTAGTCAAATGCTTGGTTGTCAGTAATCAACCTTGAATCCAGCATCTAAGTTATCAGCCCCATTGCTTGGTTGGCAGTAAGCCCTTAAAAAAGCCTGGAAAGCCGATGTAAACTACATACACCATTTGGAACATTAAAATGAAAGTGGCTAACAAAGTCTAAGTTAAGATGGCCCTGTTAGGAACTGTATGGATTCATGAAGTTATTACTAGTTGATACTGACTAAAATTTTAACTGGGTCTTTCTTCCTTCGACACTACTTCCGTCTGGCATTCGTCAGACCTCTAGTCTCTCAATCTCGACTGTTCATCCTCATTAGATGCGAAGTTGATTCCTGAAGTAGGAACAAGGCTCTTAATCTCGTACCGAGAGGATTACTTGTTTGCAAAAATCGCCTAATGGGATCTGTCGGACTCCCATAGAAGTGGCACAAGTAGGATTAGGGCACACCCACCTTAGGACGTATCTATGCCTAGAGAAAGTATTTTTCCCACATTTCTAGCCGGAGAAAGCGTTCGATGTCAACACAGACTTTGTCTTGACATCAGTTTATCCCTTTTCCTAACATTTTCAATGCCATTCACGCCCAGAGATACATAATCAGCCAAAGGCCGACACTAATCTTGTTATAACCATTCCAAGTTCGCGCATTCAAACTCAGGGCCTGAGTTCCCATGTATACTCGCAGATTAATTAACTTACGGCTCTTCATTCATTCCGTTCGAAGCCGCAGGCCTATCTTTCATATCAAAACCATCCATTCTTTCCGAAATTCCTTCACTTAGTCAGAGCCAAACCTCCGTGTATCTTATGGCAAACAATATAAAGTAATTAATTATGTAAATGGAAATTATTAATGCTTCTTCAAACATCTCATCCATCAAAGCGTGATCAATACATTTTTATGGTGGGATCTTCACACAGATGCACACAGATACGGTCGTGCGATTAGTTTTGAGAAATTAAACGAACGCGGCCGGTCCGCGGAACGTCTATCCTCATGGATTTTACTGAATTAATTTTTGTTTTCTTCTTCTTTTTTTTTTATTTCTGTTTTACTATGCTACGGCAATCATTAGCTGCTTCCCGTTATCTCGTTCGTAGTTATGAATTTTAGTTATGCGCATAGAGTTGGGTATTAAAACGCCGCCTTTAGTTCAATGACTTTGGTCCCAGCCGCACTTGGTGTAGTATCTGTGTATGTATCTGAGATACAAGGAGTAAATAAAAAGCTGTAGTATATCTGCGCAATTTCCGAAAAAACTAATTAATTTATCATTGAGAATAAATTAAGAAGATATTAGTTGGCTGGAGGAGGAATGAATGCGCAATTCTTTGTACGTAGTCTGATGTTGTTGAGTCTTTTTGACTTTTAATCGAATTATCGATTCAAGCAGCGAGTTTTTTTTGAAAAACAGAGAGAAGTAAACTGGAAATAATAGGATTCCATTAGGTCTTGTCCAAGAGGATTAAGTTGAGTCATTTCGAAAGAAATTTAAATCAAGTTTTTCGTGTTATTATTTATATTCGCAGAATGAAATACAGTGGAAGTCGCTTATAACGACACCGCTTTTAAAGACCAGTCGCTCATAAGGTCTACTTTCCTGTCACTAAGTTTGTGTCATCATATTATTGGCTACTCTTCTGTCTGTAATAACGCTGTCAGGTATAAGAACCCTCAGTTATAACGACCTTATTACTTCGAACCCTTCTGGGGCGGTATAAGCGACATCCACTGTAATATGAAATATTAAAAGGTAAGTGAATTCTTCTATTCTAAGATATTCAGAGACTTTTAAGATATTCTTTACATGTTGCGATCGTCAGACTTGTCTGCGCACTCTTTTGTGTTATTGCCAGGTCGTTTGCAGGCATTTAGGATATTTACGCAAAAAAGTTCCAATTTCGTCTCAAGGTGCAACCCCACAGGTGTGAAGTTTGAAGTAAATCCATCCACATACATGAAACCTGATGCATGAGTCTCCACTAGTTGACCACTGAGAACGTTCCCAACTGCGATATTGGACAAAAAGCGTTTTTCAATATAGACATAACAATTTTGAATTTCAATACAAGCGCATCCTTAAAATATTAGTATCATCTGTTAATGTCAAAACATCAGTCAAGACTTACATTATTTTTGTTGTGAAAATTGTGAAAGAGAAACATTTGGAAATTTTTAAAAATTTCTACCAAAGTTTTGAGTCGTTGATTTTAACTTAGGAGCGCTTACTCCAAATTTCTTTCGTAAGAAGAGACAACGTGCTGACCAAAGTACTGAAAATATCGCTGCCGTAAATCAGTAAACTGCATGCCATTCATTATTTATAGAATAAAGCCCAAATCGTAGCCAAAGTACAATGTGACACGCGCGGGGATATCACCATAACCGCAAGTGAATTTCTGAATTCGTCAAAAATGACCTCATTTGGGTACCAACTCATAGGAAATTGCATGACTGACAAACACGCCAAGTATGGTACAACTCCGTCGATTCAACCGGAGAAGGAGAACCTTAGCACACCTCTAGATCGGTGTAAGTAAGCTGAATCGTAAGTATTCCAACAGTCTTATACGCCCACATCAGCTCAAAAGAAGGGGCACTGCATCATTAGAAGACATGCCCTCAAGCTGGGTCTTCCGGCAAACGAAGTTGCATGATGTACCTGCCAAACTTTTCTATCGCAAGGAAAACTACATCTAGGAGGCAATTTTTCCCACAACTTTGACGAACTCACTCCTGCTGATTCAACGGCTAAATTAACACCACATCCTGTAATGGACCTCCAATGGACCACTTCTGGCACAAATGTGGCTAAACATTCACAGTCTGCCAATCTAACCTAACCCAACCAATGGAGAAACAAGAGAATGGCTGTTTCTAGTAAAATTTTCACATTATTCTCATTCATGTAACTGCATCTAAAGAATTATGTAAACAAAAAATCATTTGTTGATGGAGATTTTAATGAAATACTAAATTAACCTAATCTTCACAGGAAATCAGTCACGCGCTCGGATACTTAGCCATGTGGGGTGAGGTGAACGAAAGTATGCGACACGCCTGACTGCATACTAAGTATCTTTCGTAATAATATCTAAAAAAAAAATTCTCTGAATGCTAGTGATCTCATTTATTTCAATTAAAAAAAAATGACGCATTTACCACAATCAAGATGCGGTAACTCTGTTCACCATGTGGACTTGAGATTTTCAACAGCAGCCTACTAGTTGTTCGCATTTGTTTCATCCTTACAACGGAGACTTAGACTTCCTTGTCATTACAAAGGGCTAACATTCGAGGATCCTCTTGCTGGTATGGCTGGGAGGAATAAAGGTTATTAGTTTTGAGCCCCGTTTTTTTCGATATCGCATCAATATCTCTTGCGGTGAACGCCTTGCATCAGTGTTCACAACTTTAGAAGCGTAGGGCTTCTATCGGTCTTAAAAGTCGTCTCATCAGATAGACTGTGAGTGGTACAGTGAATATGAATATGTCAACATATGCACTATTGAATGTTCTTTTACCAGTCAAAGTTCCGAACATATCGCAGCCAAAAATTTTTCAGTTCAAAATGAGCCCAATCTGTCCATTCTACGCTGTTCAGAGAAATGGGGAATCTCTCAGCCCACATTGTGGCAAGTGTTGCCTTAAAATCTTGGCCTCCAGCCTTACAAAATCACATAAACTTAAGAACTTAAGGCTCTTGATCATTTGAAGCCCCAAAACTCCTCCCATTGAGCTCTGAAAAAGTTTGAAAAAAATCCTGAATTCCATCGAAAAATCCAGCGATGAACTCACTTTTGGCTTAATGGTGTGTTGCAGTCCATGAAGTTCGTTATCGTACCATATTTTAGGACAAATTTTCACCAGAATTGGTTGAACTTGACATCGGTGATATGTGGATCCGACAAAATGGTGCCACATGCCAGACAGCTGGTCAAACAATTGATCTATTGAAGAAGAAGTTCGTTAATCGCGTAATCTTAAAGGACGATTCAGTGGATTTGTCAATGGATTTCTTATAGGTTTAATCGTTGGCTTATATCAGCAATCTAACAGGATAATATTAGAGAGGCTCAGGAAAAATATTGAACGCGAAATTGTCACCATCCCGGTGTGTGGTAGAGCGGTGGAAAATTGGCTCCAACGAATCGATCGCCGCAAACGTTCTCGTGATATTTTTTTGAACAAACCGAGCTTTATTCAAAAATGTAGTATGCGTACTATATCCAAACTAAATTTTAGTCCTATATCTCAAGTATTTCGTATTTTTTTTAAGTACAAAATTGTTATGTCCTTATTGAAAAACCCTTGCTTAGACATGCCATTGCGTTATGAGTATCTATGATCTCTTTTGAGTTGAAAACTCCTATAAAACTATTTAGCCATAACAGAGCACTTGCATATCTGCTATGTGAAATAGTTGATTTGCAATTTTTCATAACAAATATGGATGTAATGATCCAGCAAACACACGTCTCATCTGGCAACCAGTTCCACTTACTGATGTAATTGTTTACAAAAGATATATGCATTCGAAATGATGAAGTCATGCGAAAGAGTCTCATTTCTGTTTCCATAGTTCCTTAACCCCCATATGAGCTCTCACATATGTATCTACACAGCACTTCCACTGCAAACAAACCGAAACCGAAACCTCATTATCAGTGGGACTCATGGAAACCCCCGAAATTCTGTCATCCAGCATCGACAAAATCAAAAAAGAAGAACTTAAAACCTCAGAGCACAGAGTTCAGTTGAGTTAATTTCACCAAATCAATAGAAAACTCAAATTGAAGTGAGAACTGTCATAGGAGCCACTAGGTGTCGATACACACAGGAGGAGCTTCAATTAATTTCAACGAAACTTGTTGTGTGTCGGGACAGGGGAGGGGGCACAGTTATTCCAATATGGTAGCAAAATAGTATCTACTCGTCTCTATGTATAGCGGTGACAAAACAAACGTCAGCTTGGCTGAAAGATTATTGTCGTTGATAGTTTCGTAATGATGACACAATTCTCTAGCATCACACCGACAGAAGCTCGAAGCGCAGCCCCATTGGCATCGTTTCCACTAGAATGACACATCTACACGTATAAACATATCTATGCCACCTATGTAGGTACCGCTTCAGTTGAAGATAGTTTTTGTGTTAAAGTTGAAAAGCCAGTTGGTTTGTTGTGTTTTTTTGTTTTTTTTTTTTATAGATATTCGTTGTGTAGCGTGCGCACGTTTGTACCAAGAGTGCACTTATTCATTCAGATGCATTCGCTATTGGTTGGGTTTAGCCCCCGGTGCCGCCGCCCCCCGAAAGCTGTTGCCGCTCGACAACAGTTGATGAATGCATTCAGTTATTTTAAGTTGTGTATCTTTGACTGCACCTTGCACACTGACGGATTCAATTGAATTTTCTTGTCATTTGTATTCTAGTTGAAGTATTCATTGAAGTTTTCGTTGGTATACACGTACATGGAGCAAAAATTTGCATCTTTCGTTGTGTTCACCTATAGATACATTCAGATGTATGTACAGATAGATAGTTGCAGAAGTTGTTCAGATTGGATGAGGAAATTCATGAAAATTGCAATGTATTTTGCTTTTTGCACGAGAGATCATAATAATTTCAAGTACGAGGTTACTATGGATGCAGCTCGAAGGATCATTTTTATACCAGTTTGACAGTGATGTACATATACACAGTACTTTGTGCGGAATGTACATCTTCATTTAACCTTGTTTATGAAATTTGTTTTGTGGTTTTCGCTTTTGGCTTTTGAAGGCTGCCACTTGACTTTGAAGGCAAATGTTTCCCAGTTTTTCACATCACGATGCATGGGGAGATGTTCTCTGAATCATCCCTGAGTTTTATTCTAGCCATGCACCGGGTTATGTGAATTTTGTGTAAGAGTGGGTTTGATTTGTATCTGTTTTCAGTTCCCGAATAACCATAGATGCGACATAACCTGATTTTGTCCTTTAAAAGTGGAACTGTGTCTTTTTTTTGTGAGAATTTTATGATGCAATCAAGTGGCTAAATAACACAAAGCGTGTTTGGCTTTTGCTATTTTAATTAGTTTTTCTGAAACAAGATCAGTGTGCCCATCTAGATGCGGTTTAAAGTTCAAAAGACTGCATTTTTGAATACAGGATCAGCTGGATCTACCGGTTGTGGTGAAAGAATGACGCAAGTACTTGTATCTTTACCAAATCCCATTCAAAAACAAATGTGGATACGTGTGGGCACATATGGTGTTAGGACTAATATTCGGTTCATCACAATTCTACATTCAAGCACAGCCTTCGCGATGGAGTTGGAAACACATCCTCATATCGTTCCGGCCATGGTTGGTTAATTGGTTTGGAAGGGGAAGGATAGTCTCATCACGTAGGGTGCAGGTCTGAAAGAAACTATGAAAAAGATTGAGGTAAGATGTGGGATGCTAGTGGAGGGCAGTGCAGGGAGAGTGCGGTTCACTGCTCCGCAAGCTGTAACGCCTAAGATGTTTGGGCACCCAGAGGCAGTGTTACATCCCGCGCAGGTGCTTGATGTTACTGGACTTAGACTACAAACGAATCTGTTCATAATGGACCTGAGTCTGGTGATGTGGATTCTTTCACCGGCTTACGTACGAGTGTTATTCAAATTGATGAGTCCGGTGTACAGACCAACCATCCGTCTTTGTTCTTTCTTCCCCAGATCGAGCGTTCTCTTCGTCTGAGTATGGCAGGGGCGTTTTGTGTTTTGCGAACGAGCGGCTGTAACCTTAAAGGCTATTCATATTGTTGTAACCGTAAGCGTATCTATGTTTTCCGCCCTTTTTCTCTCCTGTTCATCGAATGCTTCGTTCCCTGGTACATTGCAGTGACCGCACACACAAATCAGGTTGATCTGGGAGGAGGTTGGGAAGATTTTAAGGTTTTCTTTGGTTTGCTAGAACCTTTAGGGCTTTGCTTGAAAGACAGTCACACATTGTTTTAACCAAGCTGCATGATTGAGAAGAGATCAATCAGGTTCCTTTCACAGCTGCGCTGAATCGCCTCAGCTGAATACAGAAATGTCAGGAATTTTTCTTGGTCGGCGGCGTATACGTAACACTTTTTGCCAACAATTTTCAATATTTTCCATTTTCTTGTACGGAACAAGGCAGGATCCAGGTGAACCTATGCCTCAAATACAGAACAACCAGATCCTTACATAGCTGCGCGGAATAGCTTCAGCTGAATCCAGAAATGCCAAGAATTTTTCTACCTCCGTGGCGTATACGTAACATTTTTTCTCAAAAATTTTCAATATTTTCTTGTACGGAACAAGGCAGGATCTAATCCTTTTTAATTTCCTCCAAATCAGAGCTCACTATCGAGAACCTGATAGATCCAAGAGGATCCCTGCTGATTCTTTATCCCTAGCTGAACATTCTGCAAGTGTTATTCTGGGTTATTCCCATAGCTCTGAGGTGCTTTTTTATCTACTTGACAGTGTCCTGTAAAACCCTTCCTTCGTCAACACTCTGATTGGTCTCTATCAGTGCCGTTTCAGGCCAAGAAAATCTACATTCGACAAAAACCGAAGTCCAAGTCGAAACCCATCACATTTTCTTCGAAGGCGATTATATGTTAGTATCTATAGAGACAAGCTATACAGAGCCATGTCCAGCTTTGACATCCCCGCCAAACTCGTTTGGCTATGCAGAGAGACGATGGAAAACGCTCGCTGCTTCATCAAGGTCGGTAACGTCGGAACCCTTGATGTCGAAGAAGGATTTAGAAAAAGAGATGCGCTGTCATGATGAAGGATAACTCTTGCCAATCTTTGTTTCTTTGGGCTGAGAAGGGAATTTTATAGTAGAGGAGGAGATTCTGTATAAGACCCAGTCCTGCTTTATGGAGCTGAAGTGTGGACAGTGGATGAAGATATCCTCGGCCTCTTCTAGAAAATCCTTCGTAAAATGTTTGCTCTCGTTTGCATTAACGGGCTTCAAAGGAAGATATTCAACTACGAATTATACGAACTCGTCGTCAAACATGTAGATCGGAAGGATACCGATTTTCCCTCTCACAGAGTATTTGAATCCAACCCGTAGGAACAAGGCTGTATAGGTGGACCACGAATTAGTTGGTTCGCACAAGTAGAAGGGGAAGTCAACGGACTTGGAGTCCCCAACTAAAGGCAGTTACCTAAGGCCCGAGCTAACTGGAGAGGCTTACTGGTTGAGGGCTTGGTTCACCCCGAACTGTAGCGCCACCCTAAGTAAGTAACTAAGTGTCCTGTGTCCATTTATGCCTGGAATTTATTTCGGTTTTCATGGGAAATGTTTTCATTACTCCTCCAGTATGCTAGATGTTACATGTCTACTATGTCCTGGTACCCAAATGCAATGAATTCTGATGGCAGTGGTAGGGATGTGATATGTAGTTCAAGGCAGTCGCATACTAGTTTTAATGTTATTTCATAGATCTTAGGGGCTAGAAGACTTGCTTGAAGGACTCAATCCAGAGGAGAAGATTCCATAATCAGGTAGATAGAGAAAATGTCTTTGATTCTATCTTTTCACAGACAAGTCGGTGTACTTAGCTCCCAAATAAGCTAATTCAACTCCTATGAGTCAAATTTCCTACTTCCCACCCAAAGAGTAGTATCTAGATACATAGTTTACATAAACTATTTATAAACCATCACAATTCCTTAAAAGTTCAAAAAATGTGAAGCTCCTTGCACTCCACACGACTCGACACATGTGCAGCTCTTGCAAAACATGACCAAAGAACCGCGCTACCAACCTCAACTCAATCTGAACTCCAATTATACCCAATTCGGTGTAACCACTCTCGTTTGGACCAAAACCATAAAAAAATAAAAACAATCGACATAGCAACTCCCAATTTGGTAGATCAACATCACGATAACTCTTTCCGAACGAGAAGTCTCGTCACTGATGTAATCCAGTTCCAAGCCCAGTTTGACTCATCTGGTGCAGTTTCACTTTCACTGCGTAACTCTTGGGGGCACACTCTTCCCATCCCATGCCTCGGGATGGTTTCGTAATCAAATGCAGTTTTCTGCATTTTCTGGAACCTCGTACAGTTTCTCATCGTTTTTCACAAATTTCCTGTCACATCTCTTCCGTGGACCACTATGGCGGAAGCTCCGGCATAGTTTTGAGCCATTTTTTATGGCCAAATCGTGACATTAGCATTAATTTGGAACTACCACGTCGGGGTGGAGGGGGAATTTATTTGGCAAATATTTTCGCTCAGATGTTGCGAACAAAATCGGTTCTCTCCGCGAGGATGATGTCATCTTTGGCGATATTTTCGCCTTGAAATGCGCAGCAGGTTTGTTTTTTTCTGAATCTGTCAGTTGTTTGGTTGGTTTTTTGCTCTGAGCCAAGATGCATTGCTGTTTTTTTTTGTTTTGTTATTCATTTCCAATTGAAAACGAGTTTTCGTTCCAAACAACCAAATTTGGGAGAAATCCCAAAAAAAAGAAGAACAGCAGACTGTAAGTATCTCAAAGCGAAAGGCGAGCAAACGAAAAGAATTGAGGAGAGTTTTGGTCAAAAAGTTCAGAGATTCTGTCGTTTTGTTTTTTTTTTTGGCCAAATTCAAGGTTTCCAGTTCACGGTCATGTGTCGTGTTCTTTTGGTTATTCACTTTCTTAATGTCTTCGTGTGTTTTTGAATAAATTTGAGTGAAAGAGTTCGGCTTTTGTCCGGCTGGCTGAATAGACTTTGAAAAGCGAGAAAAAGATTTCGAACTGGTTTTGGGAATGAAGCGACTAAATTCGGTGGCGGCTTGGATTACCTTGTTGTAACCCGAAATGGAACAATAGTTTTGGTCAGTTTTGAACAGGTTTAGCAGATTGTCTTACACAAGTAGTCGGTGCGAGCGAGTTTTCACGGTTCGCCGATGTCACTGGAACAATGACCTGGTTTGACTTGGGAAAGGAATTTTTCACATGTTCCAAATTTTGACCTCTGCTGGTGGAATTTGCAATTGAGGTCAGACGAGGTGTGTGGATAGAGAGTGGAATTTATTAATATAACTTCTTTTAATTGTTTTTTTTCGTTTTTGGGTTATGGTACGTTATTACCATGCGACCTACTTGTGACACGTTTCGGGCTACTTGGTGCATGCACTGAGAGTGAATGATTTAAGGACGGATTTGGTTACAGTGCGGTCCAGAGAAAAGGGCATGATTTTGGATTTTATTGCCGATCGCGCATGATAACATTCCCACAGTTATCGGCTCGTTTTAAGGCAATTTATCTTAGTAACTGAAAGGCCCAGAAATATTTGTTAATCCGGCACCGACATACGTATCTAGGAAGAATGTAAAGAAGTGGACAAAGGGGTAGAAGGAATCCAGTAATGGTCAGCTAGAGGGTCCAACATAAGTATTGAGTATTGCCTATATGACAAAAGGCAGAGTACTAAGTAGAACATCACAAACAGAAAGCTAATGGTTTCCTCATTTCAATATACAAAAGGTGATGTGGTGGTCCTCTGATCATGAGATGATCGTGCTGATCCGAGTAACCAACATTGATCAGGATTATTGAGGGAAGCTAAAGACATTCTTTATTTCTCGAAATCTCTCAATGACTCCTATATTGTCAGCATGAAGACCAGCCAGCACCATGACAGGACATGACATTAGAAGCGTGGCAACAGATGGACTGCAGATCAGTACCAAGTCGAGGAATACCGGTAGGAACATGCAGTTGAACAAATAACACGAAAATCGTCGCTGCTAGGGAGGAGGAGCACTGTTCTTCTTCTGGAGACTGTATAACGATGACGAAGACCAATATCGTGTTGTTAGACATAATGGCTCATTCAGTCTGCAGGATGGTAGCTAAAACTTTCATTCACCTTACCAAAGCGAAGTGAGGATACAATTATTTAAGCTTAGTTCAACAGAGAGCAGAAGAAAACGACTTAATAGAGAGCATCCATCGGCTTATTCCTAAGATTTAGTCAGACAAATGTATGAAAGGAGATCCCTTCAATTGCTCCTATAACAGAGCTGATACGTCAGGATGTACCAGCTGTGCTCAGGATCCACAGAATTAAATCCCGGAAAATGGATTCATGATGTGCTCATCTGGTTCGGTGGCGTATACTTAACCAAATTTTTTCATATTTTTTTGGACTGAACAATTTTTTCTCCCTCAACACACACATACTTCTCAACTTTCTTTGAGTGTAGCTTTCTCACAACAAAATCTAGAATTCATCAAACTCAAGAAATCCAAATCGAAACCCGCTATCTTGTCATCAATTCTAAGGCCAAACCTAGGAACATGCTGAGCTATACAAGCGGCCCTCGGTCAATACCAATTCGAAGACCAAGGCGACCTGCCAGGAAAGCCACCATTAACCATTCTCAAATTTCTAACAATCTCGGGGTGGTTAAGGGAGGCCATGTAGCTACCCTAAAGCTTAAAACCTACCTTTGAACTTGTTTTTTAGGTAAACCCAGGATAGAGACTCACTAGTGATCCGTGTGTTGGCTGCACATGTCACCCTGTTCTACCAAGACTGTGTTGATAGAGAAGAGCTATACAGAGTCTCACATACTAATCCGTCATCCGGAGTAATAAAGTAAAAGAACAGCTCGCAGCTCCATCAAGGTGGGTAACGTTCTCCCCGAGATCTTCTATATCAAAAAAGGATTTAAGCAGGGTGACGCGTTGACATACTCCAGCAAGCCAACACTGTTGAACTCAGCGAATGTATTTCTTTGTTGAAAAACACTCAGAGAAGTGAGGTTGGATTAAGTAGATGAGTGGAAGAATCCACAACGCCACACTAACGTCAATACAGACCGATTGTGATACCCATAGGGGAGAGATGTCCCTTGTCCATTAGTTACCCCAGTTCTACAAATGTGGTTCCTATGAACTTCCAAACCATGACAGTTGATTCGATGAAGTTCAACATTTCGTTGATTGGTCTTCTGGATTACTCTAGGTAATGGGAAAAGCTGCATCATTCTCAACAAGGCTAACAAAATTTCATCAGCCACCCTTCGTGAACAAACTTATGGGACTATAACAGTGTGATTTCAGCCCAGAGACGCTCTACATATATAGATCTATGTCTACATAGCTTTGACATCCCTGCCAATTAAAAGTTAACTTCGGATCCATAGTCTTTCAAAAGTCTCTTCCACTACAAGCGTACGTCGACATTATTGGCTTAACTCTGAGGGCTATAACTCTCTGAGGGTTCACTACTTTTGAAGCGCAAGCTGGCAAAACGGGTTCAGGCGTAAACAAGGGCAAAACACAACATCGACGAATTGAATTAAACGTCACAATTGACAGCTATAACTTTAAGATAGTAAAAGACTTTATCTACCTCGGCTATGCTATCAATTCTAGAAGCATCACTTCAGCAGAAATAAAAATAAGAATAACTCTTGCCAATCGCTTGTCCTAGAGATTGAGAAGGCAACTGAATAGCAGAGCCCTATCCCGAAGCACTAAGGAGACTCTATGAAAGAACTTGATCATCCCAATCCTGCTTTACAGCACTGAAGCTTAGACTCTATCTACAGTGAATGAGGATATGTTCAGTCGCTTCGAGAGGAAGATTCTTCGTTGGCGGGCTTCGAAGGAGACGATTCAACGACGAACTATACAAGTTGTACAGCGACATCGACTTTGTAAAAAGTGACGCCTAATCGTTTAAGATAGCTAGGACATGTAGAGCGAAACCCAGAAGGTTCAAGTCAAACGTGTAGGGACAACAGAGTAAAACGTGCCGTTTGTGGCGCGCACGAGTAGAAGGGACTTCAACCCACTTGGAGTGCCCAACTGGAGGCAGTAAGCTAAGGTACGGCTAGAAGGAGTTGTTAGTCTTTGGAATGAGGATCTACTGTCGATCTCCTGGTTTGTCTCCGATAAACCTACTACACATTCGTTTTGAGTAAAAAAAACAAACTGTGTACGAACACAGAAGTGACATACAAGTCCTTGGCTCAACTTATGCAACTGTTTACATGATTGCGTAATACTATCTAGCTCAACGACTTGAGACAAGCATAGGAAATCGCTACCTATTGACTTATTCACCTGGTCCTAATGACAGTAATCAACGCTCAATTATACACATGGCTTTAGCCTAGTTAACAATGTTAGCCGTCAAACTATACAGACCTACCTATGACACAAGTTGGATATTACAAAGCACGTGCTATGTATATAGCTACCCAGCCCCGTGACACAAAACAGCTTCTCACAAATTTAAGTATCTACTTCCACCATATATGTATCTATGTATCTGAAAACGATCTACAGGAGGATTCCAACAGCATGACAAGCTGACGCATGAGTCAGGCGAACTCTTAACGACTCTGTGCAGCTATTGACATTTATTTTGTAATGTTGTCACAGTGTATTACGTTACATTAACTTTTTTTTTTTAAAAAATTTAAATTAGTTCCGTGTCCATACGTGTTTACAAATAACCAACCTCAGACGTGCTAATTTTTTTTGTTAATTCATACGAAGCACATGACCCAATGTGCGCCTTTTGCATAATTTTTAGTTTTTCCTACATTCGAGTGCCCATTAGCTGCGGGAACGTAAATTATTTCCCAATGGTTGGCCCCATCCGGGCCCAAAAGATCACCCGCCACCGACTTTTATTACTTCCCATCATTCTTCTCTATTTAGCGGTTTTCTCTCGGAACAAAACAACACAAAACGAACTCAAAAAAAAAAAAAAACAATGAGAAACCCAATTACCATTGTGTAATAGTAACAACAACAATAAGTGGCCCTCTACAGTGGTCGCGAACAGCACCAGAGAAAGACCAAAAAAATTTACCAAAAATAGCGAATTTGTTGGAAACCCTAACAATACGCGAGAAGAATGCTTCAAAACGAAAAAAAAAAAAAAAAATAACTTAAAGTTGTTCACCTTCTGCGGTCGTTCGCGATTGTTGTTGCTTTTATAATAACTCGCATATCGTAGGGTATACCTGCCTACATACTTACTTCTATTTTTGAATTTTTCTTCGCTTATTGTTCACGCTACCCACTCTTCCTAGACATAATCTCAGACACCGATACATACATACAAACGTTTGTATCTAGGTACTACTTCATAATCTAAAGCAAAGCAAAAAAAAAAAGTGTCTCGAACTTACTTGTCCGGCTTTAAACGGCTTGTCCGTGTGTAGAGATGGAGAAGAAAAGAAGAAAAAAAACAGAAACACCCCTCACCGTGTGCAACACCGCCCACCTTGAGTATGTTGCCTATTGTAACCGAATAAGTGCGGCTAACTCCAGCACTTCACCACTCCGCCACCAATCCACTGCTCCAGCAGATACAAACAGCAGCAACAGGGGCGCGCACCACACACTCTACTCCACACAAACTACTCCAACGAGCGATTGCAATCTTTTTTTTTTTTTTAACAAATTTTTATTATTTTTTGTTGTGGAATTGACACAAGATGATATAATAGCACAGATACAGATACTTTTCTCAACAGCTCTGCCGCTTCTTTAACTTTTTTTTTCTTTCGCGTTACCACTTGCTTTTCTTTTTATTGGGATTTTCTCATCTTTGTTAACCGATATAACTTTTCATTTCATTTTTATGCAATATACGTACATAGACAGACATACATAGAGGAATTTTTTTTTTTTTCGAGGAGGAAGTGTAAAATTGTGGACACAAGATACTTTGCGCGAAGTACGAGTGCTCGTACTCGTACTCGTATGTTTGACAGATACTTTCAGGAAGTGACTGAGATTTGTATTTACGTTGCCTACGCAATGTGGGATGTGAGATACTTTTTTTTTTTTATTTTGTATTTCAAAAGTAATATTTATTTTGTTTCGCAAATCTGTGCATCGAGAGCCGCGGAATATGGCTAAGAAGAGAACCGCACCTGACAGAAAAAGTGGTAGAAAGCCGCGTTCCGTTTTAACCGTGGCGAGTGTAAAACTGAGACTAAACCAAGTCGAGGAATCAACATCGGCTTAGACCCAGATAATTGCGGTGTACGGCATGTTTTTTGTTTTTGTATTTTTGCCGGAGCTGGGGAAAGAGAGTATCTATCTATCTGTGGGGGGCTATTTGACGGGTTTTGCAATGGAGTTGGAGTTGGAGTTGTGGTCGAGTAGAGCTTTTGGGAGTGAGATACACTGAGAATCGGAAAAACGTGACTAATGACAGCCAGAAGTGGTCAGTGAGTTGGGTGGGGGGGCAGCTTTGGAGTTAGCTGTTATCAAAGAGCGTTGGGAGGGAAAAAAGCTTTATGGTTGTTGGAAGAGATGAATGGGTTTTGGTATCGAATTCGATCGGTAAGTGGGGTTTCGTTGAGTACGAATGGGTGATCAGTGGGTGGAAGTTATGCAGATACAGGTAAAATGAGTGTCATGTCAAAAATTCAACATCTCTATCTCAAGTAGACACAAGAAAAAAAAAAACGAAATTTTGTAGGCTGCAAGGTACTATTCAAAGATCACTGTCTTCTCGAATACACCCAAACAGAATCTTGGAGGACGTCGACGTCAACAATCGCTCCCCGCTGTTATAGAAGCGTTTAAGGCGAATTGAGTTGACCTTAAAGTGAATGAGGACAAAACCAAGTATCTGTTGCTAACAAAAGAAGAAGTATCAGTCCACCGACTAGGACAATAGGTCACTCTTTGCAACAGTAACTTCGAGGTATTTAAGGAGTTCACCTAGCTCGGAGTAAACGTCACCTCCATGAATGACAAGCTGGTGGAGATTCGGCGAGGAATTACCCTAAGAAACCACTGCTACTTCGGTTTGGCTAAACAAATCTGTGCAAAACTCCTAACCCGGAAGAGGAAATGCATGCTCTACAGAACATTAATTCTGATAGTTCTGCTATATGGAGCCGACTGCTGAACGATATGCAAGAGAGCAGAGCAGATTTTGGCAGAAAATTCTTCGTCGAATGTTTGGTCCTGTAGGCGAGGAGGGTGAATGGCGAACTCTATTTGCTGTACCAAGATGTGAATGTAGGTTCAAAAAGCCAAGACACGTCGATTACAGCGCCCAGGTTGGAGGCGACATGGAAGACCAAGCTATCGCGGATGCCAGAGCGCTTGGTCTGGCCAACTGGAACAAGCGTGCCTGGGATCGAAGGAAGTGGAAGGTTGCTGTGTCTCAGACAGAGATTCTTCACGAGTCGGGAGTTCCTAAAGTAGGTAAGTAAGGACAGAATTTAGGAATCTGTACAATTGATAATGGAGACTCAATCCTTTGACATTGAAAAGACTTCCATAGTTTGAAAACGAACTCAGTAATGATAGCTCGGTAAGATTTGACAGTAAATAAGCTCCCCCTAAACCGTGTGGAAAACATGAGATGCAGGATTTTCAACTGAGCCGCTGGCCCATGTTCTACAAGGAAAATGACAACAAGAGTTAAGGAGAGGTACTTTCATTGAAAAGTATATCTTATGCCGACATCTCTCTAATACCATCGAATCAAATGTGCTTGCCAAGTACATGCACTGGAACGAAGTGCGGGGTGCCTCCAAGCAAAGAACAAGATACAAAGCTTAGCATGTATTGAGACAACCAGCACTATAAGAACCACACCTACCGCAACACTAAGCCTGCTAAGGAAACCTACATCTTAATGAAACGGCTGCGAAGAGGGGCCTATGCTTTAAGTAATCTAATCTTTGGACAAAGGATGACACGGGCCATCTTACATACTTGGACATACTTGGACATACTAGGGTACAGAGACAGATTATATATCCCAAAAGAGAATTAGACTATCGCCAGGGCTATCAACTCGAATAATATCTCGATATTCACGAACGGGTCAAAAATTGACGAAGGAGTAGGTTCTGGCATGTATTCATTTGAACCCGAAATTGCCCTTTCACTGAGACTTCCAAATCACGGCAGTGTGTTCCAAGCGGTAGTAGTAGCAATAGCAGAAGCGTCACGAAAACTTTCCATGAAACTGCACTCCAGGTGATCGACATCTATATTGACAGTCAAGCCAACAGTTAAGAACTCACAAAACTCACGCAAAACCATGACGTCACACTCCTTTGGGTCCCAGGATACGGCGGCATTAACGGAATGAACTGGCAAATGAATAAATAGAAAAGGCTCCAACCTTCACACAAATCTTGTTGCTTAGTGCTCTTCACGGGGAACATTACCAGTCACAACCTCATGAGGACCCACCATATCCAGCTACCACACAATACCACGGCAATACAATGGGTCTAAGGTTATACTCTCAAATATTTGTCTAATGTTCATGAGACAACACTCAACACAGATCCTATAGCTTTGATTGACTTGCAAGTTCAGTTAAGTGTTCGACATTAAGGAAGTTTTTGGGAGACTGTGAGTCCAGCTGTTCGACTTCGAAGCTCTTACAGGTTTTCTTTTGTCGTTGGCAAGTTTTAACTCTGCGGTTAGTAAGAGCCAGATGTCTAAAATATTGGGTATGCCTCTTTCATCGTTTAGCTGATTCTTGGTATCTTTACTTGTAGACCATACATAGACTTACCGATGGGTTAGAAGTGACTGCCAACTCAGAAGCATCAACAAAGATGAACCAGGAATATGTCCTTTCCGCAATCACCCAAATTACAGAAGAAAGATTCTCTATATCTACTCGATCAACCTTTTTTAACGAAGGATAGCTCTTGATATCCATGTCTATCAGATCCCCTAACTCATTTTGACAGAAGGCTCCTACGTAGAGCTTTCATCTGCGGAAGAGAGGTGACCAGAAGTCATTCATTAAAAATGCCTACTCTTGTGGCATCCTTGCTTATTAGGCAGTGTCTTGTGTTGTACACCTATTGTAGTTCTGATCAGCTTTAGTCCAATTTTTTTGTCGCTAGACATGTCGTTCCAATTGCCCACCTAAGGCATCTTACTTTGGCTGTAGCTATAGGTATCCCTAATGTATCCTTGTCGCGTTGAACTGCTGAACCATCTGCGTAAGAGACGATCGACGATCCAGAGCTTCTAAAGAATTTATAGAGTTCGACTCCAAGGCTTTCACAGCGATGGTTCATTCGACTGCAAAGTCGATTGAGTTCCTATATTGTCCTTAAAGTAGTGTCTGTTGACTGTCTTTCAAACTTACCTCTGGCGTTCATCACCTCCAGCAAACCAAGAAAATGCTCATCTTCTTCCCATAAAGGTTGTCATCTTTCCTGGCCTTATTAACGAGTTTTTCATTCTGTATATAGAGAGTCCTTATTTCAAAAGTGGCTTACTGTGTACAACCAATGTATTCAAAATTGGCCTAAAGCTGGTGCACACTCTCATTTTCCCATCCGTATTCACAGTGTCATTAAACATCTGGCAAGCAACTCATAATAGTTCTACTCCCCGATGGCTTTTTAAGGCCTCATTCGATTCATTATTTATGAGCACCTCTCAAGCCGCACTGCATAAATTGCACTTAGCCCATATGCCAAGGAGTCTTTTATTCACACGCCACCATTAACTTGGCAGAGTGTAAGAACCAAACCCCATAATGCCATGGCACACCACACAACTCATGCACACACAAAAGCCTTTCCAGTGACATGTCCTTCGCGTATCGCAATATAATTTGCATAAAACCAGCTTCGAACTCGTCCTCCTGCCCGTGTCACACCATGCTCCAGCGTCGTCGTACACCGAGTGAAAGTCGTCTTCAATTTTCTTAAGTAAACTTTTACGTTTCCTCGAAACGCTCTGTCAGGTCATGATAAACAATAAAGAAGGCTCCTCCCGCTCTGGTGACAAACTCCCACTCGCCGCCCATGTGATTGTGCGTTGTTACCACTTGGTTGAGTGTATTTTCGCGAACAAAGTCCTGCGACATTGACTGATAATGTCCACAGATAAAGGAGGAACGCCACAGTAACAGCAGAGTCGGCACAATGCTGCCACACAACACAATAATTCTAGGCAATGTCGTCAGAGTCATTTGTTACCGTAGCTGTTGCGGGTTAAGGACTTCTTGGTCCCCCTCCTGTGACACTATCGCCAGAGTCATCTGCCACTTGGCAACACATCACCAGCGTGTATAACTCTCTACTATCGGCAATGGAAGTACTACCAGGAGCTGAGTTACCTCTGCTCCAGCGGTAGTCTTGACGGTGGAGGCGATAGGACGCAATCTATCTATGACGTTGGTTACGGCTTACCTTTCTTGCCAATTCAAACGGGACCACCTTGTATCTATTTGGTACAGCATCACAACTTCAAACCAGTCAAGAGGAACACTCATACATATTTGGTTGATCCTTGTGGCGTATTTCCTTGCGAGTGAGGGCGTGTGACAACACTCAATCGTTTCGTTTAATTTAGATAAAAGGTTTGCAGTTGCTCCCATCCACGTCAATTTATTTTCATTGGTGGATCCCATCGGATGGGAGACGATTCGGGAGCTGGCGCGCCTTTCGCATGCATCTCTGGGGATCATTGGACGTCGCTAACGTAAAAAGGGGCAAAAAAAATGTACGAACGAAGGCGAATTCATGGCAGCCGTAATGGACAGTAATTCGTAAGGATTTTCCAGCACTCATCGACGTTGATGGAGTTGTGGGTGCGAATCGGATGAATTACTTTTATGGTTTCAGTCTCGGTGTGTTTATTTCGGAGATAGAAACTTGGACCGTGACGAAGGATTTGATTTGATGTACAATGTACAATGTGGTGTCTTTCAAAAAGGATTCACGTAATTGATTGAAAAAGCATTCAACAGTGAATGGTTTTGTTAGGGTATAGGGTCCTACAGGTCTCAGCTATGAGGTTCAACCTTACCCACGGCTGAATGGTGCAAAAGTAGAACAAAAGATTCTAGAAACTATTTGCTTAATTGAAGGACCTTTTGTGCAACAATGAACGAAAGTGGTCAAAGGTGGATTGGGTTATTGGTCCAAAAATTCCAATTTTGGACCTATTCCATTATTTCTGGCTTCTCCTTGTGCATACTATGGTGGATCTCAATGTATTTAGACGTCAATCTGCCACAAAATCTATGACAAGACATGCAAGGTCGAGTATATCATTCATCTAACGCTCTTAACCATCAAACCCAAGGCACTGAACTTTTTGCATCCTCGAATATAGTCACTACTCACCATATCATCCAGCTATATGTCCTCCAAACCAATGAAAGGATGCCGAAAAAAGATCACCAAACTAGATTCAAGCTAACCCTGATCTGAGTTCCGGAACACAGCAAGGCTTATGGAAACGAAATTACTGGTGAATGGCCAGCCAAGATTCAGCTCTCGACTGCTTACTTGCAGAGTCAGTACATATGTACTTCGCTAGGAGCATTCAAGACAAAACTCTTTTCATACTAACTGATACAATCCAGCCTTAGATGGACTAGATTTACAGGCTGTGTCATATCAAGAAAAATGTGGTCAAGCTACATTAAAGCCAAAAGCACCGTGCTTCCAAATGGAGCCCTCAATGATATTACCAGAATAATACCAATCACTGCGGAACATTATTTTCTGGTTATCCTTCTGAAACAGAACTCCCATTACTACCTACCTACTATAATGCTCATGGTTTCGGATTAGGGTTGGCTGACTGTACTAAGTTACAGATGCCCTTAGACCAAACGCAGTCCTTTCTCATACCAACGATCTTTCCACTTGGACTATCAGAGACTTGAGGTCAGCGAAGAACAGAGCCTCTAAGTGGAGCAGTTTCCGTTAAGGTAGGGCTGGATAGGTGCTTCAAAGGTGTCTGAAACTCCTACAGAAATCATTAAAAAAAAAAAAAGAACCTGTCAGTTCTACTGAAAGAGATCTTTACATTAAGCTAGAGGTATATCCGGAGGCATATTGAAGAAATTCTGTGAGAGTGGCCGGCTGCACTGGGAATGTCCCACGCGAAGGCAATCACTTTGCGTCCTATCCTTCCTAAGTCTACTAACTACGCCTCAGATCGTACAGAGAATTGCCTGTTTTGGTATGTTAGGTCCAAGGTGTACCTGTCCAACGACTACATTAGATGCCATCGTCATTTGGAAGATGGTGGCTAAATGCACATTCCAAGTACAAACCAGTTAGTCGTATGGGGCATTACAGGTAGCAATATTGAACCGTACACACAGTCTCCTAGGGGTCTGGTCTGGTCTGTACTACAATCCCTTACCATACATAACAGAGTGATACTTGGATGTGAACCTGGTTTGCAGGAAATGAAGCTGCAGAGGAACCATCTAGGGCTGGCACAAAATATGCGTTCAGTGGACCTAAATCATACTGTGGTGTCAACTGGGCAGGATTGATTGATTGAATACGAACAATCCCAACGGCTATTCCAAGCTTTATTCCTGCAATTCCTTATAAAATTATAAGGAAGATGGTGAGGTCACATAGCTCACTGTGACTTGATGTATTACCTCAACAAACTTAATCTCAGATACGGAATGCAGATTCTGTTCTAAAGATGACGAATCGTCTGACTATCGAAGAATGTCCGGGTTTTCACTGGCAAAGGTGGGACATTTTCCATAAGAAAGCATGCTCCTCAGAAGAAAATAAGAACTGTGGGACTAAGGACGTATTCTACTTCATTAGGGACGTGGTACCGCTTTTACACTAAAACACACCCTTTGGGACGGGTTTAGAAAAAAGTCTACTCATAGAACATTGGCTACCGGATTCCAAAGAAGAGGCGACACTGCACCAGCTTAGCGTGCACAGTAGCCTTACTAATCCTGTCCCTAACGAACTATTCGATGGACAATCCGAACTTAATGTCCACTTTCTGTGATTGATTCTAGTCTGACACTGCCAAAAGGCCATATGGTTTATTCCTTAGAGAGATCTGCTTAGAGGCAATGCTGGGATGTAGAGGTCATAGTTGGCTCTGGTGATTGACATCCAGGCTTAGCTTAGGTTTGAAGACGAATTCAACCACAGTCTACGCTTTGGGAATGTGGGCTAGATCCCGACAACCTTGGCCAAGGAGGGATTATGTCTTAAGATTGTTGATACCGTCCAGTTCAGGTATTGGAAAGGTTTAAAACTCCCAAAAGAGCTTACCATCTTTCGTATCACCTAGGTACTCCAGGTATAGTCTACCAGTCACGACCATGGTTGTGTGGTTTGGCATATTCCACTTCTGCCAAGATTTATAATAAAGTGTTTTCCAATAGGGACATAACAATTTCGTAATAAAAAAAAAATATTGAATTGTGAAGGTAATGAGCTGGAATTTGTTCCAGATATAGTACATATGTCAGATTTAAGTATACAACTCGATCTTGTTCACATGATCACCGTAAACAACTTTGCAAGGGTCCGATTCTATGAAAACAATTTTTACCAATCTTCCACACATATAGCCCCGAACCTTGGTAGTTTCGCATTCGATATTCTCCCTAATGCTGCTGATTGGTTGGCATAGTCCTACAACCAAACATAACCTCATAAAAAAAAATCCAACAGGGTTACATTCCATGAGCGAGGTGGCCATGCAGCCGAACCATTTCTCGAACTTCCCCTTCAATGGTTCAATTGTTTGACCAGCTGTATCGCATGTGGCATCATCTGTTCGAACTACATGCAACTGATGCCATGACTATCTAATTTTGTCCAAAAATAGTACGCACTGTCTGTCTAGTGGAACGATCATTACGATGGAAAATTTTAGTAAACTCTCTGAAAGTTGCGACCACCGAGTCAGAATTTCTTAAGCAATTTTTAATAATTTTCAAAAGTTGCTTCTTCATAAAATTTACAACAATAAAATAGTTAACTTTGACTTACGATCTGACATAAACAGATTATAAAATATGTTGAAGGATACGTTGATATAAAAGTTCCAAATTGTTACGTTCTTATTGAAAAACCCTTTCTTAGCTACATATGGGTACTGTATTGGTCGATCGAGTAACGACCTCTTTTGGCAGCTTTCGGTATTATTTTAAATGACATTCAGGCCCGAATAATGCGTCACAATTGTATAAGACAAACCACCACGCATCCTTGCAGCGTTTCACGGATGCTTCACCGCGATTCGTCGCCCTGCTGAACAAACACTTGTTTCCACATTTACCTACCAAACGAGTAGTTCTCTTCTGCCACAAACTATGTAATTACACATCCATCCAGAATGCATCCTCCAGCGATTATCAACACCTTGAGATAAACCAGATCGGCGCAGGAACAAAAAAAGAACCCCATCCCCCAGGCAAGACGCAAAACGCAATTAAACTGATGAACAGCTTCAAAATTTAAGCTGCTCTCTGGCCAACACTATCATAATTGTGGTAAGTACCATTGCCCACTTTGCCCTCTTGGTTCAGCCAGCCAGCAGTGTGGCGTGCACAAGCTTCCTGCTTCGTAATTAAATTAAGGCCTCGCGACTCGCCGCACTCAACATCAACACTTTTATTCGAGCTGTTATTACCCGACACACACTTTCTAAATTCTAATTGCACTTAGCAGCATCAGCAGTAGCCCCCGGTTCCATTGTACCATTTAAAGCCAAGATGTAATTTCACTTAGAATCCGTTCCAGCAACTGGCACCATTATCATCAGTCGAATCCTTTGCCGTGTACCTATAGCGTGAAGGTTCTGATTGCGCGGGCCATAACATTCGCGTATGCATGTGGAGATTATTCCTAATGTGCCTCTCTCCAATTTGCCTTGCCTTGCGCGGCTCAAATGGCTCAAATGGCTCAGATGGCATGGCTGCAGATGAGGCGCGAAATTACTGCAACTTCAAGTGTATCCAGTTCGCTAAAACAGAACAGTACCCCCATAGCCTTGCATTAAGTTCGGTGCTCATTGCGTTGCAACGTTTAACGAGGAGAGTCGGCGAACAAAGTGCAATTGATCGAGAGATTCCTGCCGCCCCCCCACACACATACACACCATGGTTCCATGTTCCTGGCCAGAACAATTTGAAGAATCATTTAACCATTCAGAGAACTCCACAAGAGAGACACTTATCCGTGTTGTTTTACGATACGATTACGATGTCCAGGGCAGCAGAGGGTGCGGTACAGCGTGGAGTAGTAAACCGTGTTTTGAGGTACTGGGCCCCAGCAAGAGCGGACTCAGCAGGAGGAGGACGACTGAACGCGATTCCCCCTCATTATCATCGTCAACGACTTGGCGCTGCTGGTTCGGCGAATAGAAGTGACCCGGTCTCGCGGCAGGGGGAACCATTCTGACGGCTTCGCGATGAAATTATGCAAATGACTGGTAATCCATGGCGTTGCAGGTCCTGGAGTTCTCTCTCTCCGTTGCGTATTGTTGTTGGGTGATGATTGGATGGGTGGATAGATGGATTGGTGGGTTCTTGTTGTTTTTTTGTTGTTAAATTGCTTTAACGGGGCTTTTTCGAGGAGTCTCCACTGATTTAGACAGCCCGGGCGGAGCAGCACTTTCATAATTTGCACGTCAAAGTATGGCGAAGCCGGGACCGGGGAATTCTTTGGAAATTCTTTGAGTGAGTTTAAGGAACAAGGCAACCACTAACCGCTAACGCTAACGACAGGAAATGGAAGGCAAGACGCCGAGATTACGATAGTGTGCAGCTGGTTAAATGGAGCATTAAGTCATAAAGCGATATTATGCGGCAAATTAAAGCATTTCCACGCTGGGATTTGTGGTTGCATGGATTTCCTGGAATTCCTTTGACTTTGACTGGTTCTGTGTCCAATGTGGGCTCGGGAGGGAGTTAAACAATTGAATTTTCCTATTTTTGTTTGTGCAACATTGTCGATGGAGAGTGTACGTGGGCTTGGGATCGAAATATGTTAGCATGGCTGAGAGGGAGCCTATGAAGTATTTAAGGGAATTTATGGCAGGTGCCCGTACTATGTGCACTCGTTTAACCTCAAATTGTTGGTCGAATATTAATTAGCAAAGCAAAGGCGGAATGTAGCAAAAGTTAATTAACTGAACTATGACGTAGATACATGGATGAATAAATAATTGAAGGCTCGGTGTGGAATGTCCTGTACTGGTTTGGTATCGCTGTAGCTGTATGCAAAGGGCTTTAATTTGAAAATAGTTAGAGCGAGACTGTTGCACATGGATGCAGTTTGGAAAGGGTTCACCAAAAATTCCGCTGCAGTTGAACATACACAACGCGAATTCGTCGGACCGTGGATAAGTTTGAGCGTAGTACACTCTTTCGGGCCTTAAGCTATACATGGCGAGGCGTCAGTAAACCTGGTTTGGGTATGAGATCCAAAGACACCGAAAAGCTGGCTTGAATTGTGTCATGAGATGGTAGGATCAAGTGCTTGGTATCCGGTTCGGTGGCGTATGTGTAACCTTTTTTTCAAAAATTTTTTTTTTACAATTTCCTGTTTCCATTATACTTGGCGAGGCATCAGTAAAGCTGACTTGGGAATCTGGATTTTGGCCGAAAAATCATCTTCTCGGAGGAGGCTCTTAGTTTATGACATGGCAGAATCATCGGAGACGTTGTTACCGTCAATGGTCTCAGGTATAGAGCGATGTTAACCGACTTTCTGTGGCCCGAGCTCGACAAAATTGATATATTCGAGCTGTGGTTTCAACAAAACGGCGCTACATGCCATACAAGTTTGAAGCTCAAACGAGAAGTTTGGTGACTAGGTCATCAAGCGGCTTGACACCACTCGATTATATTCTCTAGGGCTACGTCAAGTCCACAGTCAACACTAATAAGACCACCACAGTGGGCTAATATTCGAGAGGGTATCTCTGGAATACTGCCACACACATTAGACCGAGTCATTAAAAATTTGACTGACACTTTGAAGCACTGCCAGCAAAGTCGAGGCAACCATTTGAATAATATGCTATTTCACACAAAATGGCGTAAATGTAGCTTCAAAATAAAGTCAGAATCAATTTTATATCTTTTACTGGTGTAGTTTCATTTAAAATTTCGTTTCTATTGTTCTTGTCTGGTCACCCTACATAAATTGGTAGTAACTCGCAATCAACTCAGGCAGTATGAGGACTTGTCTTTCGGAACCCAAACTTCCTTGCCATCGCCTAGAACCAAGATAATATGTGTCAAGTTCAGGGAATGTCCATCAGTTTACCCTGCTTCTCGTATGTGTTTGATGGCTTCTGGAATTTATATTTCGAGTATTCTATTCGAGTTGGTCTGAGTCAAGCCAGGATCCTTATAACTTAATAAGGTGAGTTGACTAAGGTGGGAAAGAATTGCTCAGAACCATTGTGATGTCCCTTTGGTGAAAGGCTGAGTACCTAACCCATGGGCCATTGGCTAACCAACACAAGTAAGTAGTCGGAGTAACTTAAGTGAACTACGTACTGTGCCAATAATCTATTGGGATATAATGAACCCGCTGCTCGAAACCATCATAGAGTCACCAACCTAAATAGATCCCTTAGCATGATGACGAATATGTTCTCCATGTTCTATGCCAAACAAGGACGGCAAGGGAAGAGTATCGACCCATAAGAAGGGATGAGAAGATGATCCTGCGTAAAAGGAATAGGGCGCATGGAGCCGGAATTTCAAGTTGACAGTCAGCATCTGTTCATCGACTTCAAAGCTATTTATGACAGCATTCATCGTCTCGAGCTCTTCAAGCTGATGGCCAAATTCTGGAACTGGACAAGCTGCCTCCGAACCATTTCAAACAAGATTCGGATTTCAACAAAGAAATGCGGTTTCATGTGGCTTTTGCAGTATTGGAACAGATAGTACCCAGGGTATAAAGAGCACTATCTTCAACAAATCTATCCAGCTCCTGGGAAAAAAATATGACACCATCATCGGTCTCTCCCAGAGTTCTGACTATAAAACCAACAGAAAGACCATGACTTAGGACACAACCACAATTCGAAATAAATCTCAACTCATCAACACGAAGGACACCTTAGTGGAGACTCTCTGGAAATCTATTGCTCCCTCAGTGTGGCAAAGCAAGTTGGTTCAAAACTGCTTGCTACACTCCTGACAAAATGAATGATTTATAAACACTGATTCTATCCCTTTGCCGTCCTGCCAGTTCCAAAGCCGCGTGCTAAACGATGAGCAGGAAAGTAGAACAGATATTGGAGACGACTCGAGGATAAGAACCAACTGCACACTCTACGAACTGTGTCAAGATGTGGATTTACTCCCAAAAGTCAAAACGGGCTCACTACGGTGGCATGTTATGCTCAAGTGTCGGTCTTCTTCAGTAGTTGTAGCATGTGGAACCAATTTGTTGAAACCACACATTCTCCAGTTAGCATGGTCCGGTTGTGATCTTCCGGGACTGTGACTGAATTTGCAGAGTTATTTGAACAAAAGGATGAATGATTCCTTCTTTAGTTTTGCGACGAATGCAAACTTTGATATCAGATTTGAGCAACTTCCATATCCTGTGGAACCGTCCACTTTTCCGTGCTTGAATGGCAAGTATGTTCGAAGTATCAGAAGCTATCATCCCTTATAGTTGAGCAATCATTTTGGAAATACTATTTACAATGAAGGAACCACTATTCCTGTCCAGCTTTTGGGTACGAAAAATTGAAAACATTCCCTCAATCTCTTTACAAAGCAATTCACTCCCCTGTTCCCGTTTAGAACCCATTTAGATACCACCCTCGCTTCGTCCTCAAACATGGCCCATGTGCACACGTGAAATTTATTGAAAATTTGCAAACGACAATTAGACCAGGCAGGTCCTAATCTCCTTGCACTACCCGCAGCGCAGCCATACATCATCAGATTTCATTTCACAAACAAGAAACGTACTAGTGTGTCGGAGTAGCCTCTAATTTGCTGCGGCTAATAGGATCTACCCTGACGTTGTCAAAACATTTCACATTTCACATTCATCTCCGGTACGGGTTTCTGCTGTTGCTGGTGCATCGTCAAAAACCACAAATCTTGGTCAGAGTCACATGGCATGTGATTGAGCGGTGTGTTCATCACGTGTACATACAAATGTACAAGTGTGTCTCGAAATTGTTCCTTCCACTCACAGCTTGTGCACCTTATTTTCCACCTGGGTAGTCCTGATTTTTTCCCCTTTTTTTGGTACACCTTACACTTACACTATTCCACCAGCAAGGGTGTACCTACATTGATTTTCTCAAACCAAATTGACATCCAACTCCAGCCATCATGGTGGTGTTGAAGGTGCTCCTGCATCAAGAGTGAAAATTGCATCTGAATTTTTCGCTCGAAATATTTTCGTGTAAGGACATTAGAGGAGCAACACACCACCCATCCACCCACTTCAACGTCAAACCATGAAGATGAAATCTGAACATAAATCGAAAGGGATGCCAGGTTTTAAAAGAGGAATTTACTCATTTCACAGGTCGACATGTGGACAAATGAAATGCTGTTCACACGAGTCCTTCTTCTTCGTTATTTTCTCTCGAATTACATTCATTGTTCGTTTTGGGTTTTCGAGGAAAAATCATCACAAAGTCCTTGAACGGGGACATGCATGGCTGGGAGAGAGAAGAGGATTTTCTTAGAAAAACAAGGGTTAACTGGGTGACAATAACAAATCACTGTGAACGGTTGGAGTGTCGTTTTTATGGGGAGTTGACAACTTGTTGCCACATGGATTTTCTGTTGACTTGTAGATGAGTCCTCGGATGGAGATAATTGCTTCAAGGTGCCGACAAATTATGGTTGTTTTGATGTCTAATTAATGACCCGGATCAGCGCAATTAATCGACAGTGTGGAGATGGGATGTATCGACCTGGAGAATGAACTGCAATTATAAGCTCTTTATGGGATAAATTATTGTGTAAGGGTGACAAGTCGTTAGGGGATTTATTTTCACAGATTTTGGTGTATGTTGGCATTAGGGATGGGTTCCTGTTTGGCGGCCAAAATCTATAGTTCAACGTGTAGACCATTCGATTTGCATTTTTTAAGTTTTGTTTGCTGATTTGAGTCCGTTCGACCCAAAAAGCTAAGGAAGATGAGATATCGAATACACAGAAAAAGAATATCTGGCTTGAGATGTGTGAATGGAGGATATACCCAGATTGTGGGTATCAAGAAGTGTGGGCTATACACTGCCCTTTTTTTCACACATTTTTTGGTTGAAAAATTTTCTGTCTCCTACTCGCATTTCGAGGCATCAGCTAAGCTATTTTGTGCCTCGAATAAGCAGAAACAGAATATCAGGCTTGAGATGTGCGATTGGAGGATTAACCAGATTTTGGGTATCAAGAAACGTGGGCTATACACTGCCCTTTTTTTCACCCATTTTTTGGTAGAAAAATTTTCTGTCTCCTACTCGCATTTCGAGGCATCTTGTGCCTCGAATACACAGAAACAGAATATCAGGCTTGAGATGTGCGATTGCAGGATATACCCAGATTTTGGGTATCAAGAAGTGTGGGCTATACACTGCCCCTTTTATCATCCATTTTTTGGTTGAAAAATTTTCTGTCTCCTACTCGCATTTCGAGGCATCAGCTAAGCTATTTTTTGCCTCGAATACGCAGAAACAGAATATCAGGCTTGAGATGTGCGATTGGAGGATATACCCAGATTTTGGGTATCAAGAAATGTGGGCTATACACTGCCCTTTTTTTCACCCATTTTTTGGTAGAAAAATTTTCTGTCTCCTACTCGCATTTCGAGGCATCTTGTGCCTCGAATACACAGAAACAGAATATCAGGCTTGAGATGTGCGATTGCAGGATATACCCAGATTTTGGGTATCAAGAAGTGTGGGCTATACACTGCCCCTTTTATCATCCATTTTTTGGTTGAAAAATTTTCTGTCTCCTACTCGCATTTCGAGGCATCAGCTAAGCTATTTTTTGCCTCGAATACGCAGAAACAGAATATCAGGCTTGAGATGTGCGATTGGAGGATATACCCAGATTTTGGGTATCAAGAAATGTGGGCTATACACTGCCCCTTTTATCACCCATTTTTTGGTTGAAAAATTTTCTGTCTCCTACTCGCATTTCGAGGCATCAGCTAAGCTATTTTGTGCCTCGAATACACAGAAACAGAATACCTGGCATGAGGTGTGCGATTGGGGGATATACCCAGATTGTGGGTATCAAGAAGTGTGGGCTATACATTGCCCCTTTTATCACCCATTTTTTGGTTGAAAAATTTTCTGTCTCCTACTCGCATTTCGAGGCATCAGCTAACCTATTTTGTGCCTCGAATAAGCAGAAACAGAATATCAGGCTTGAGATGTGCGATTGGAGGATTAACCAGATTTTGGGTATCAAGAAACGTGGGCTATACACTGCCCTTTTTTTCACCCATTTTTTGGTAGAAAAATTTTCTGTCTCCTACTCGCATTTCGAGGCATCTTGTGCCTCGAATACACAGAAACAGAATATCAGGCTTGAGATGTGCGATTGCAGGATATACCCAGATTTTGGGTATCAAGAAGTGTGGGCTATACACTGCCCCTTTTATCATCCATTTTTTGGTTGAAAAATTTTCTGTCTCCTACTCGCATTTCGAGGCATCAGCTAAGCTATTTTGTGCCTCGAATAAGCAGAAACAGAATATCAGGCTTGAGATGTGCGATTGGAGGATTAACCAGATTTTGGGTATCAAGAAACGTGGGCTATACACTGCCCTTTTTTTCACCCATTTTTTGGTAGAAAAATTTTCTGTCTCCTACTCGCATTTCGAGGCATCAGCTAAGCTAGTTTGTGCCTCAAATACACAGAAACAGAATATCTGGCTTGAGGTGTGCGATTGGGGGATATACCCAGATTTTGGGTATCAAGAAGTGTGGGCTATACACTGCCCCTTTTATCACCCATTTTTTGGTTGAAAAATTTTCTGTCTCCTACTCGCATTTCGAGGCATCAGCTAAGCTATTTTGTGCCTCGAATAAGCAGAAACAGAATATCAGGCTTGAGATGTGCGGTTGGAGGATATACCCAGATTTTGGGTATCAAGAAGTGTGGGCTATACACTGCCCTTTTTTTCACACATTTTTTGGTTGAAAAATTTTCTGTCTCCTACTCGCATTTCGAGGCATCAGCTAAGCTAGTTTGTGCCTCAAATACACAGAAACAGAATATCAGGCTTGAGATGTGCGATTGCAGGATATACCCAGATTTTGGGTATCAAGAAACGTGGGCTATACACTGCCCTTTTTTTCACCCATTTTTTGGTAGAAAAATTTTCTGTCTCCTACTCGCATTTCGAGGCATCTTGTGCCTCGAATACACAGAAACAGAATATCAGGCTTGAGATGTGCGATTGCAGGATATACCCAGATTTTGGGTATCAAGAAGTGTGGGCTATACACTGCCCCTTTTATCACCCATTTTTTGGTTGAAAAATTTTCTGTCTCCTACTCGCATTTCGAGGCATCAGCTAAGCTATTTTGTGCCTCGAATACACAGAAACAGAATACCTGGCATGAGGTGTGCGATTGGGGGATATACCCAGATTGTGGGTATCAAGAAGTGTGGGCTATACATTGCCCCTTTTATCACCCATTTTTTGGTTGAAAAATTTTCTGTCTCGTACTCGCATTTCGAGGCATCAGCTAAGCTATTTTGTGCCTCGAATACACAGAAACAGAATACCTGGCATGAGGTGTGCGATTGGGGGATATACCCAGATTTTGGGTATCAAGAAGTGTGGGCTATACACTGCCCTTTTTTTCACACATTTTTTGGTTGAAAAATTTTCTGTCTCCTACTCGCATTTCGAGGCATCAGCTAAGCTATTTTGTGCCTCGAATACACAGAAACAGAATATCAGGCTTGAAATGCGCGATTGGAGGATATACCCAGATTGTGGGTATCAAGAAATGTGGGCTATACACTGCCCCTTTTATCATCCATTTTTTGGTTGAAAAATTTTCTGTCTCCTACTCGCATTTCGAGGCATCAGCTAAGCTATTTTGTGCCTCGAATACACAGAAACAGAATATCAGCCCAAAATTTTCTGTCTCGTACTCGCATTTCGAGGCATCAGCTAAGCTATTTTGTGCCTCGAATACACAGAAACAGAATACCTGGCATGAGGTGTGCGATTGGGGGATATACCCAGATTGTGGGTATCAAGAAATGTGGGCTATACACTGCCCCTTTAATCACCCATTTTTTTGGTTGAAAAAGTTTCTGTCTCCTACTCGCATTTCGAGGCATCAGCTAAGCTATTTTGTGCCTCGAATAAGCAGAAACAGAATATCAGGCTTGAGATGTGCGATTGGAGGATATACCCAGATTTTGGGTATCAAGAAATGTGGGCTATACACTGCCCTTTTTATCACCCATTTCTTGGTTGAAAAGTTTTCTGGCTCCTACTCGAGTTTCGAGGCATCTGCTAAGCTATTTTGTGCCTCGAATACACAGAAACAGAATATCAGGCTTGAAATGCGCGATTGGAGGATATACCCAGATTGTGGGTATCAAGAAACGCGGGCAAGCTATTTTGTGCCTCGAATACACAGAAACAGAATATCAGCCCAAAATTTTCTGTCTCGTACTCGCATTTCGAGGCATCAGCTAAGCTATTTTGTGCCTCGAATACACAGAAACAGAATACCTGGCATGAGGTGTGCGATTGGGGGATATACCCAGATTGTGGGTATCAAGAAATGTGGGCTATACACTGCCCCTTTAATCACCCATTTTTTTGGTTGAAAAAGTTTCTGTCTCCTACTCGCATTTCGAGGCATCAGCTAAGCTATTTTGTGCCTCGAATACACAGAAACAGAATATCAGCCCAAAATTTTCTGTCTCGTACTCGCATTTCGAGGCATCAGCTAAGCTATTTTGTGCCTCGAATACACAGAAACAGAATACCTGGCATGAGGTGTGCGATTGGGGGATATACCCAGATTGTGGGTATCAAGAAATGTGGGCTATACACTGCCCCTTTAATCACCCATTTTTTTGGTTGAAAAAGTTTCTGTCTCCTACTCGCATTTCGAGGCATCAGCTTAGCTATTTTGCGCCTCGAATACACAGAAACAGAATATCAGGCTTGAGATGTGCGATTGGAGGATATACCCAGATTTTGGGTATCAAGAAATGTGGGCTATACACTGCCCCTTTAATCACCCATTTTTTTGGTTGAAAAAGTTTCTGTCTCCTACTCGCATTTCGAGGCATCAGCTAAGCTATTTTGTGCCTCGAATACACAGAAACAGAATACCTGGCATGAGGTGTGCGATTGGGGGATATACCCAGATTGTGGGTATCAAGAAGTGTGGGCTATACATTGCCCCTTTTATCACCCATTTTTTTGGTTGAAAAAGTTTCTGTCTCCTACTCGCATTTCGAGGCATCAGCTTAGCTATTTTGCGCCTCGAATACACAGAAACAGAATATCAGGCTTGAGATGTGCGATTGGAGGATATACCCAGATTTTGGGTATCAAGAAATGTGGGCTATACACTGCCCCTTTAATCACCCATTTTTTTGGTTGAAAAAGTTTCTGTCTCCTACTCGCATTTCGAGGCATCAGCTAAGCTATTTTGTGCCTCGAATACACAGAAACAGAATACCTGGCATGAGGTGTGCGATTGGGGGATATACCCAGATTGTGGGTATCAAGAAGTGTGGGCTATACACTGCCCTTTTTCACACATTTCTTGGTTGAAAAGTTTTCTGTCTCCTACTCGAGTTTCGAGGCATTTGCTAAGCTATTTTGTGCCTCGAATACACAGAAACAGAATATCAGGCTTGAGATGTGCGATTGGAGGATATACCCAGATTGTGGGTATCAAGAAGTGTGGGCTATACACTGCCCTTTTTATCACCCACTTTTTGGTTGAAAAATTTTCTGTCTCCTACTCGCATTTCGAGGCATCAGCTAAGCTATTTTGTGCCTCGAATAAGCAGAAACAGAATATCAGGCTTGAGATGTGCGGTTGGAGGATATACCCAGATTGTGGGTATCAAGAAATGTGGGCTATACACTGCCCTTTTTCACACATTTCTTGGTTGAAAAGTTTTCTGTCTCCTACTCGAGTTTCGAGGCATCTGCTAAGCTATTTTGTGCCTCGAATACACAGAAACAGAATATCAGGCTTGAAATGCGCGATTGGAGGATATACCCAGATTGTGGGTATCAAGAAATGTGGGGTATACACTGCCCCTTTTATCACCCATTTTTTGGTTGAAAAATTTTCTGTCTCCTACTCGCATTTCGAGGCATCAGCTTAGCTATTTTGTGCCTCGAATACACAGAAACAGAATATCAGGCTTGAAATGCGCGATTGGAGGATATACCCAGATTGTGGGTATCAAGAAATGTGGGGTATACACTGCCCCTTTTATCACCCATTTTTTGGTTGAAAAATTTTCTGTCTCCTACTCGCATTTCGAGGCATCAGCTTAGCTATTTTGTGCCTCGAATACACAGAAACAGAATATCAGGCTTGAAATGCGCGATTGGAGGATATACCCAGATTTTGGGTATCAAGAAATGTGGGCTATACACTGCCCCTTTTATCATCCATTTTTTGGTTGAAATGTTTTCTGTCTCCTACTCGAGTTTCGAGGCATCTGCTAAGCTATGTTGTGCCTCGAATACACAGAAACAGAATATCAGGCTTGAGATGTGCGATTGGAGGATATACCCAGATTGTGGGTATCAAGAAGTGTGGGCTATACACTGCCCTTTTTATCACCCACTTTTTGGTTGAAAAATTTTCTGTCTCCTACTCGCATTTCGAGGCATCAGCTAAGCTATTTTGTGCCTCGAATACACAGAAACAGAATATCAGGCTTGAAATGCGCGATTGGAGGATATACCCAGATTGTGGGTATCAAGAAATGTGGGCTATACACTGCCCTTTTTCACACATTTCTTGGTTGAAAAGTTTTCTGTCTCCTACTCGAGTTTCGAGGCATCTGCTAAGCTATTGTGTGCCTCGAATACACAGAAACAGAATATTAGGCTTGAGATGTGCGATTGGAGGATATACCCAGATTGTGGGTATCAAGAAGTGTGGGCTATACACTGCCCTTTTTATCACCCACTTTTTGGTTGAAAAATTTTCTGTCTCCTACTCGCATTTCGAGGCATCAGCTAAGCTATTTTGTGCCTCGAATACACAGAAACAGAATATCAGGCTTGAAATGCGCGATTGGAGGATATACCCAGATTGTGGGTATCAAGAAGTGTGGGCTATACACTGCCATTTTTTTTACACATTTTTTGGTTGAAAAATTTTCTGGCTCCTACTCGCACTTCGAGGCATCAGCTAAGCTATTTTGTGCCTCGAATACACAGAAACAGAATATCAGGCTTGAAATGCGCGATTGGAGGATATACCCAGATTGTGGGTATCAAGAAATGTGGGGTATACACTGCCCCTTTTATCACCCATTTTTTGATTGAAAAATTTTCTGTCTCCTACTCGCATTTCGAGGCATCAGCTTAGCTATTTTGTGCCTCGAATACACAGAAACAGAATATCAGGCTTGAAATGCGCGATTGGAGGATATACCCAGATTGTGGGTATCAAGAAATGTGGGCTATACACTGCCCCTTTTATCATCCATTTTTTGGTTGAAAAATTTTCTGTCTCCTACTCGCATTTCGAGGCATCAGCTAAGTTATTTTGTGCCTCGAATACACAGAAACAGAATATCAGGCTTGAAATGCGCGATTGGAGGATATACCCAGATTCTGGGTATCAAGAAGTGTGGGCTATACACTGCCATTTTTTTTACACATTTTTTGGTTGAAAAATTTTCTGGCTCCTACTCGCACTTCGAGGCATCAGCTTAGCTATTTTGTTCCTCGAATACGCAGAAACAGAATATCAGGCTTGAAATGCGCGATTGGAGGATATACCCAGATTTTAGGTATCAAGAAATGTGGGCTATACACTGCCCTTTTTATCACCCACTTTTTGGTTGAAAAATTTTCTGGCTCCTACTCGCATTTCGAGGCATCAGCTAAGCTATTTTGTGCCTCGAATACACAGAAACAGAATATCAGGCTTGAGATGTGCGATTGGAGGATATACCCAGATTGTGGGTATCAAGAAATGTGGGCTATACACTGCCGCCCCTTTTATCATCCATTTTTTGGTTGAAAAGTTTTCTGTCTCCTACTCGAGGCATCAGCTAAGCTATTTTGTGCCTCGAATACACAGAAACAGAATATCAGGCTTGAAATGCGCGATTGGAGGATATACCCAGATTCTGGGTATCAAGAAGTGTGGGCTATACACTGCCATTTTTTTTACACATTTTTTGGTTGAAAAATTTTCTGGCTCCTACTCGGACTTCGAGGCATCGGCTTAGCTATTTAGCGCGATTGGAGGATATACCCAGATTGTGGGTATCAAGAAATGCGGGCAAGCTATTTTGTGCCTCGAATACACTGAAACAGAATATCAGGCTTGAGATGTGCGATTGGAGGATATACCCAGATTTTGGGTATCAAGAAGTGTGGGCTATACACTGCCCTTTTTCACACATTTCTTGGTTGAAAAGTTTTCTGTCTCCTACTCGAGTTTCGAGGCATCTGCTAAGCTATTTTGTGCCTCGAATACACAGAAACAGAATATCAGGCTTGAGATGTGCGATTGGAGGATATACCCAGATTGTGGGTATCAAGAAGTGTGGGCTATACACTGCCCTTTTTATCACCCACTTTTTGGTTGAAAAATTTTCTGTCTCCTACTCGCATTTCGAGGCATCAGCTAAGCTATTTTGTGCCTCGAATACACAGAAACAGAATATCAGGCTTGAAATGCGCGATTGGAGGATATACCCAGATTGTGGGTATCAAGAAATGTGGGCTATACACTGCCCTTTTTCACACATTTCTTGGTTGAAAAGTTTTCTGTCTCCTACTCGAGTTTCGAGGCATCTGCTAAGCTATTTTGTGCCTCGAATACACAGAAACAGAATATCAGGCTTGAAATGCGCGATTGGAGGATATACCCAGATTGTGGGTATCAAGAAATGTGGGGTATACACTGCCCCTTTTATCACCCATTTTTTGGTTGAAAAATTTTCTGTCTCCTACTCGCATTTCGAGGCATCAGCTTAGCTATTTTGTGCCTCGAATACACAGAAACAGAATATCAGGCTTGAAAGGCGCGATTGGAGGATATACCCAGATTGTGGGTATCAAGAAATGTGGGGTATACACTGCCCCTTTTATCACCCATTTTTTGGTTGAAAAATTTTCTGTCTCCTACTCGCATTTCGAGGCATCAGCTTAGCTATTTTGTGCCTCGAATACACAGAAACAGAATATCAGGCTTGAAATGCGCGATTGGAGGATATACCCAGATTTTGGGTATCAAGAAGTGTGGGCTATACACTGCCCTTTTTATCACCCACTTTTTGGTTGAAAAATTTTCTGTCTCCTACTCGCATTTCGAGGCATAAGCTTAGCTATTTTGTGCCTCGAATACACAGAAACAGAATATCAGGCTTGAAATGCGCGATTGGAGGATATACCCAGATTGTGGGTATCAAGAAATGTGGGGTATACACTGCCCCTTTTATCACCCATTTTTTGGTTGAAAAATTTTCTGTCTCCTACTCGCATTTCGAGGCATCAGCTTAGCTATTTTGTGCCTCGAATACACAGAAACAGAATATCAGGCTTGAAATGCGCGATTGGAGGATATACCCAGATTTTGGGTATCAAGAAATGTGGGCTATACACTGCCCCTTTTATCATCCATTTTTTGGTTGAAAAGTTTTCTGTCTCCTACTCGAGTTTCGAGGCATCTGCTAAGCTATTTTGTGCCTCGAATACACAGAAACAGAATATCAGGCTTGAGATGTGCGATTGGAGGATATACCCAGATTGTGGGTATCAAGAAATGTGGGGTATACACTGCCCTTTTTATCACCCACTTTTTGGTTGAAAAATTTTCTGTCTCCTACTCGCATTTCGAGGCATCAGCTAAGCTATTTTGTGCCTCGAATACACAGAAACAGAATATCAGGCTTGAAATGCGCGATTGGAGGATATACCCAGATTGTGGGTATCAAGAAGTGTGGGCTATACACTGCCCTTTTTCACACATTTCTTGGTTGAAAAGTTTTCTGTCTCCTACTCGAGTTTCGAGGCATCTGCTAAGCTATTTTGTGCCTCGAATACACAGAAACAGAATATCAGGCTTGAGATGTGCGATTGGAGGATATACCCAGATTGTGGGTATCAAGAAATGTGGGCTATACACTGCCCCTTTTATCATCCATTTTTTGGTTGAAAAATTTTCTGTCTCCTACTCGCATTTCGAGGCATCAGCTAAGCTATTTTGTGCCTCGAATACACAGAAACAGAATATCAGGCTTGAAATGCGCGATTGGAGGATATACCCAGATTGTGGGTATCAAGAAATGTGGGCTATACACTGCCCTTTTTCACACATTTCTTGGTTGAAAAGTTTTCTGTCTCCTACTCGAGTTTCGAGGCATCTGCTAAGCTATTTTGTGCCTCGAATACACAGAAACAGAATATCAGGCTTGAGATGTGCGATTGGAGGATATACCCAGATTGTGGGTATCAAGAAGTGTGGGCTATACACTGCCCTTTTTATCACCCACTTTTTGGTTGAAAAATTTTCTGTCTCCTACTCGCATTTCGAGGCATCAGCTAAGCTATTTTGTGCCTCGAATACACAGAAACAGAATATCAGGCTTGAAATGCGCGATTGGAGGATATACCCAGATTGTGGGTATCAAGAAATGTGGGCTATACACTGCCCCTTTTATCATCCATTTTTTGGTTGAAAAATTTTCTGTCTCCTACTCGCATTTCGAGGCATCAGCTAAGCTATTTTGTGCGTCGAATACACAGAAACAGAATATCAGGCTTGAAATGCGCGATTGGAGGATATACCCAGATTGTGGGTATCAAGAAGTGTGGGCTATACACTGCCACTTTTTTTACACATTTTTTGGTTGAAAAATTTTCTGGCTCCTACTCGCACTTCGAGGCATCAGCTAAGCTATTTTGTGCCTCGAATACACAGAAACAGAATATCAGGCTTGAGATGTGCGATTGGAGGATATACCCAGATTGTGGGTATCAAGAAGTGTGGGCTATACACTGCCCTTTTTATCACCCACTTTTTGGTTGAAAAATTTTCTGTCTCCTACTCGCATTTCGAGGCATCAGCTAAGCTATTTTGTGCCTCGAATACACAGAAACAGAATATCAGGCTTGAAATGCGCGATTGGAGGATATACCCAGATTGTGGGTATCAAGAAATGTGGGCTATACACTGCCCCTTTTATCATCCATTTTTTGGTTGAAAAATTTTCTGTCTCCTACTCGCATTTCGAGGCATCAGCTAAGCTATTTTGTGCGTCGAATACACAGAAACAGAATATCAGGCTTGAAATGCGCGATTGGAGGATATACCCAGATTGTGGGTATCAAGAAGTGTGGGCTATACACTGCCATTTTTTTTACACATTTTTTGGTTGAAAAATTTTCTGGCTCCTACTCGCACTTCGAGGCATCAGCTAAGCTATTTTGTGCCTCGAATACACAGAAACAGAATATCAGGCTTGAAATGCGCGATTGGAGGATATACCCAGATTGTGGGTATCAAGAAGTGTGGGCTATACACTGCCATTTTTTTTACACATTTTTTGGTTGAAAAATTTTCTGGCTCCTACTCGCACTTCGAGGCATCAGCTTAGCTATTTTGTTCCTCGAATACGCAGAAACAGAATATCAGGCTTGAAATGCGCGATTGGAGGATATACCCAGATTGTGGGTATCAAGAAATGTGGGCTATACACTGCCGCCCCTTTTATCATCCATTTTTTGGTTGAAAAGTTTTCTGTCTCCTACTCGAGGCATCAGCTAAGCTATTTTGTGCCTCGAATACACAGAAACAGAATATCAGGCTTGAAATGCGCGATTGGAGGATATACCCAGATTCTGGGTATCAAGAAGTGTGGGCTATACACTGCCATTTTTTTTACACATTTTTTGGTTGAAAAATTTTCTGGCTCCTACTCGCACTTCGAGGCATCAGCTAAGCTGTTTTGTGCCTCGAATACACAGAAACAGAATATCAGGCTTGAGATGTGCGATTGGAGGATATACCCAGATTGTGGGTATCAAGAAATGTGGGCTATACACTGCCCCTTTTATCATCCATTTTTTGGTTGAAAAATTTTCTGTCTCCTACTCGCATTTCGAGGCATCAGCTAAGCTATTTTGTGCCTCGAATACACAGAAACAGAATATCAGGCTTGAAATGCGCGATTGGAGGATATACCCAGATTGTGGGTATCAAGAAGTGTGGGCTATACACTGCCCTTTTTATCACCCACTTTTTGGTTGAAAAATTTTCTGTCTCCTACTCGCATTTCGAGGCATCAGCTAAGCTATTTTGTGCCTCGAATACACAGAAACAGAATATCAGGCTTGAAATGCGCGATTGGAGGATATACCCAGATTGTGGGTATCAAGAAATGTGGGCTATACACTGCCCCTTTTATCATCCATTTTTTGGTTGAAAAATTTTCTGTCTCCTACTCGCATTTCGAGGCATCAGCTAAGCTATTTTGTGCGTCGAATACACAGAAACAGAATATCAGGCTTGAAATGCGCGATTGGAGGATATACCCAGATTGTGGGTATCAAGAAGTGTGGGCTATACACTGCCATTTTTTTTACACATTTTTTGGTTGAAAAATTTTCTGGCTCCTACTCGCACTTCGAGGCATCAGCTTAGCTATTTTGTTCCTCGAATACGCAGAAACAGAATATCAGGCTTGAAATGCGCGATTGGAGGATATACCCAGATTTTAGGTATCAAGAAATGTGGGCTATACACTGCCCTTTTTATCACCCACTTTTTGGTTGAAAAATTTTCTGGCTCCTACTCGCATTTCGAGGCATCAGCTAAGCTATTTTGTGCCTCGAATACACAGAAACAGAATATCAGGCTTGAGATGTGCGATTGGAGGATATACCCAGATTGTGGGTATCAAGAAATGTGGGCTATACACTGCCGCCCCTTTTATCATCCATTTTTTGGTTGAAAAGTTTTCTGTCTCCTACTCGAGGCATCAGCTAAGCTATTTTGTGCCTCGAATACACAGAAACAGAATATCAGGCTTGAAATGCGCGATTGGAGGATATACCCAGATTCTGGGTATCAAGAAGTGTGGGCTATACACTGCCATTTTTTTTACACATTTTTTGGTTGAAAAATTTTCTGGCTCCTACTCGCACTTCGAGGCATCAGCTTAGCTATTTTGCGCGATTGGAGGATATACCCAGATTGTGGGTATCAAGAAATGCGGGCAAGCTATTTTGTGCCTCGAATACACTGAAACAGAATATCAGGCTTGAGATGTGCGATTGGAGGATATACCCAGATTTTGGGTATCAAGAAGTGTGGGCTATACACTGCCCTTTTTCACACATTTCTTGGTTGAAAAGTTTTCTGTCTCCTACTCGAGTTTCGAGGCATCTGCTAAGCTATTTTGTGCCTCGAATACACAGAAACAGAATATCAGGCTTGAAATGCGCGATTGGAGGATATACCCAGATTGTGGGTATCAAGAAATGTGGGGTATACACTGCCCCTTTTATCATCCATTTTTTGGTTGAAAAGTTTTCTGTCTCCTACTCGAGTTTCGAGGCATCAGCTTAGCTATTTTGTGCCTCGAATACACAGAAACAGAATATCAGGCTTGAAATGCGCGATTGGAGGATATACCCAGATTCTGGGTATCAAGAAGTGTGGGCTATACACTGCCATTTTTTTTACACATTTTTTGGTTGAAAAATTTTCTGGCTCCTACTCGCACTTCGAGGCATCAGCTAAGCTGTTTTGTGCCTCGAATACACAGAAACAGAATATCAGGCTTGAGATGTGCGATTGGAGGATATACCCAGATTGTGGGTATCAAGAAATGTGGGCTATACACTGCCCCTTTTATCATCCATTTTTTGGTTGAAAAATTTTCTGTCTCCTACTCGCATTTCGAGGCATCAGCTAAGCTATTTTGTGCCTCGAATACACAGAAACAGAATATCAGGCTTGAGATGTGCGATTGGAGGATATACCCATATTGTGGGTATCAAGAAATGTGGGCTATACACTGCCCCTTTTATCATCCATTTTTTGGTTGAAAAATTTTCTGGCTCCTACTCGCACTTCGAGGCATCAGCTTAGCTATTTTGTTCCTCGAATACGCAGAAACAGAATATCAGGCTTGAAATGCGCGATTGGAGGATATACCCAGATTTTAGGTATCAAGAAATGTGGGCTATACACTGCCCCTTTTATCATCCATTTTTTGGTTGAAAAATTTTCTGTCTCCTACTCGCATTTCGAGGCATCAGCTAAGCTATTTTGTGCCTCGAATAAGCAGAAACAGAATATCAGGCTTGAAATGCGCGATTGGAGGATATACCCAGATTTTGGGTATCAAGAAATGTGGGCTATACACTGCCCCTTTTATCATCCATTTTTTGGTTGAAAAATTTTCTGTCTCCTACTCGCATTTCGAGGCATCAGCTAAGCTATTTTGTGCCTCGAATACACAGAAACAGAATATCAGGCTTGAGATGTGCGATTGGAGGATATACCCAGATGGTGGGTATCAAGAAATGTGGGCTATACACTGCCCTTTTGTCACACATTTTTTGGTTGAAAAATTTTCTGTCTCCTACTCGCATTTCGAGGCATCAGCTAAGCTATTTTGTGCCTCGAATAAGCAGAAACAGAATATCAGGCTTGACATGTGCGATTGGAGGATTAACCAGATTTTGGGTATCAAGAAATGTGGGCTATACACTGCCCTTTTGTCACACATTTTTTGGTTGAAAAATTTTCTGGCTCCTACTCGCACTTCGAGGCATCAGCTAAGCTATTTTGTGCCTCGAATACACAGAAACAGAATATCAGGCTTGAGATGTGCGATTGGAGGATATACCCAGATTGTGGCTATCAAGAAATGTGGGCTATACACTGCCCTTTTTTTACACATTTTTTGGTTGAAAAATGTTCTGGCTTCTACTCGCATTTCGAGGCATCAGCTAAGCTATTTTGTGCCTCGAATACACAGAAACAGAATATCAGGCTTGAGATGTGCGATTGGAGGATATACCCATATTGTGGGTATCAAGAAATGTGGGCTATACACTGCCCCTTTTATCATCCATTTTTTGGTTGAAAAATTTTCTGTCTCCTACTCGCATTTCGAGGCATCAGCTAAGCTATTTTGTGCGTCGAATACACAGAAACAGAATATCAGGCTTGAAATGCGCGATTGGAGGATATACCCAGATTGTGGGTATCAAGAAGTGTGGGCTATACACTGCCATTTTTTTTACACATTTTTTGGTTGAAAAATTTTCTGGCTCCTACTCGCACTTCGAGGCATCAGCTAAGCTATTTTGTGCCTCGAATACACAGAAACAGAATATCAGGCTTGAAATGCGCGATTGGAGGATATACCCAGATTGTGGGTATCAAGAAATGTGGGGTATACACTGCCCCTTTTATCACCCATTTTTTGGTTGAAAAATTTTCTGTCTCCTACTCGCATTTCGAGGCATCAGCTTAGCTATTTTGTGCCTCGAATACACAGAAACAGAATATCAGGCTTGAAATGCGCGATTGGAGGATATACCCAGATTTTGGGTATCAAGAAATGTGGGCTATACACTGCCCCTTTTATCATCCATTTTTTGGTTGAAAAGTTTTCTGTCTCCTACTCGAGTTTCGAGGCATCTGCTAAGCTATTTTGTGCCTCGATACACAGAAACAGAATATCAGGCTTGAGATGTGCGATTGGAGGATATACCCAGATTGTGGGTATCAAGAAGTGTGGGCTATACACTGCCCTTTTTATCACCCACTTTTTGGTTGAAAAATTTTCTGTCTCCTACTCGCATTTCGAGGCATCAGCTAAGCTATTTTGTGCCTCGAATACACAGAAACAGAATATCAGGCTTGAAATGCGCGATTGGAGGATATACCCAGATTGTGGGTATCAAGAAATGTGGGCTATACACTGCCCTTTTTCACACATTTCTTGGTTGAAAAGTTTTCTGTCTCCTACTCGAGTTTCGAGGCATCTGCTAAGCTATTTTGTGCCTCGAATACACAGAAACAGAATATCAGGCTTGAGATGTGCGATTGGAGGATATACCCAGATTGTGGGTATCAAGAAATGTGGGCTATACACTGCCCCTTTTATCATCCATTTTTTGGTTGAAAAATTTTCTGTCTCCTACTCGCATTTCGAGGCATCAGCTAAGCTATTTTGTGCGTCGAATACACAGAAACAGAATATCAGGCTTGAAATGCGCGATTGGAGGATATACCCAGATTGTGGGTATCAAGAAGTGTGGGCTATACACTGCCATTTTTTTTACACATTTTTTGGTTGAAAAATTTTCTGGCTCCTACTCGCACTTCGAGGCATCAGCTAAGCTATTTTGTGCCTCGAATACACAGAAACAGAATATCAGGCTTGAAATGCGCGATTGGAGGATATACCCAGATTGTGGGTATCAAGAAATGTGGGCTATACACCGCCCTTTTTTTCACACATTTTTTGGTTGAAAAATTTTCTGGCTCCTACTCGCAGTTCGAGGCATCAGCTAAGCTATTTTGTGCCTCGAATGCACAGAAACAGAATATCAGGCTTGACATGTGCGATTGGAGGATATACCCAGATTTTGGGTATCAAGAAATGTGGGCTATACACTGCCCTTTTTTCACACATTTTTTGGTTGAAAAATTTTCTGTCTCCTACTCGCACTTCGAGGCATCAGCTAAGCTAGTTTGTGCCTCGAATATACAGAAACAGAATATCTATCTTGAGTTGTGCGATTCGAGGATATACCCAGATTGAGGGTATCAAGAAGTGTGGGCTATACACTGCCCTTTTTTCACACATTTTTTGGTTGAAAAGTTTTCTGTCTCCTACTCGCGTTTCGAGGCATCACCTAAGCTATTTTGTGCCTCGAATACACAGAAACAGAATATCGGGCTTGAGATGTGCGATTTGAGGATATACCCAGATTTTGGGTATCAAGGAGAGTAGGCTATACACTGCCCTTTTTTCACACATTTTTTGGTTGAAAAATTTTCCACCAAAAATATCTGAAAACATTGGTTACACATACGCCACCGAGCCAGACGCGCACATCCAGAATCTACCTTCTCGTGACACAACAGAGCTCAGATATCTTGATTCTGTGCATACTAAGCTCATACTGGCTTAACAGAGGCCTCGCCAAGTGATATGAAAAGAGACAATTCGATATTACATTCAATTGTCCTTTACTAAGGAGAAATCCTTACTAAAGTTGAAAGCTTAGAGGCTTCCGGTTCAGAATAATTATAAAGTACATTCTATGAAATGTTTTCTTGTGTCAGAGTCCTGGAAATGTTAATTGCATGCACATCACCTACAGCACGATACCTTCTCTGCCTCTGGATGTGATAAAGCAATAACAATTCTCTGGAAATGTATACACAGATGTCATGTTTCGAAGGAACCTCAATTACCCGTAAAGCCCTTAATTATTCGCCATACAAATACTTTGCTAAACTTTCCATTGAAATACATACTTACTTCGAATCGACCCAGGACATGCCGCAATTAAAACTCTGAGTACACAACACTCAGCACACCACCTCACCTCCAATCCGTACTTAACCTTAAGTTTAACTCAAACACCAGCCATGAACACAGAACAGGAGGATAGTGTATTTCTCAAGCCCCGCAGGTTTAGGGCTCCCGCGTTCATAAATTATCCTCACCGAGGTGTTCGTTCGTATCCACTCGACACTCGGTGTGCTCGCGCGCCGTCTGGATTATGTTGTTTATTTTTATGAGCACAAGTCTATATGTTCAGTTCATACACACAAAACACAAAAAAAAACAACAAGGACGTCGTTCTCCCCTGCCATATCGGTGTGCGATGACGGAAGGACCAGGACTCTTTATCCTTCAAATAAATTGCCTGCCAAATTTTTTTACACCATCCAGTTGAGTTTCTCATTCTGCTGTTGCCGCTGGTATCCTCTGCTCATTCCATTAATTAAAATCTGAGATAGATTTCATTACAGTTTTCGGGAGGGGAGGAGGCGGTCCTGCCCCTGAGGGTGGTATTGCGAATGGGGCGCGCACAGGATTAAGATTACTCAGCTCGGGTAGTTTTGACGGATATCGATTCACACAATTTATGTGTGCAAAGGTTATGAGTTCATTTTGGGAGCAGATTTCTCTGTTCGACATCGATCCGAAATTCAATATTCACTGGAGATTGGTTGGAAAAGTTATCGTTGAAGTTTATGGTCGGACAGTGAATGCCGAGGAAAGTTGTCAAAAGGACTAAAGTTTCATTAACTGGCATCATGTGTGATGGTGTCCTTGCATTTTGATATGGAAGATGGATGTCTTGGGCTGGATTGTGCTCCGATCAAAGGGACTGGTCGGGTGAAGTTTGAATGCAGAAGTTTTGGGGAAGTAACGTAGTTAGGGGAGAGCAATTATTTTATGAAAAGTGAGTCGTTGGACAGGACAAAGCGAGACTCTATCGAAAGTTTCACACAAGTTTTGACAAATTTTCACGGTAATGCAGGATGCGTGAGCTGGAATGGGGTTTTTGTCATATCTGTTGCCGCCGAGCAGTTCTACTTGAGGTCTAGAAAGTGAGGATGGTTCTAGAACTTGTCTAATGAAGTTCACAAGTCCCTTCATAAAGCAGTTATTACAGTATTAAGTGAACTAGACTCGTAAGCACAAACGATTGCATGGACTTTTTCTCGAAGCGTACCCCCTTCTAGAATGAATTCCACCCAGTCTAGCCATGCCAAGCATATTAGTAATAAGTCCTAGTCGAGGCCGCCACCGAATCCATATGCATATTCGTCTCCATTGCCCTCCAATACACCGAGTTACTTTAATTGCTTAAGAGAGGACTTCACATGAAATAGTTGCTATAGCCGGGCAAGGCCCTAGCTATCTTTAACTTCTTTTTGTATATCATGTTGATCTGTCAATGGTGAGAATCCTTCTTTAAAAGGAGAGTAGTAGACCCATTTTCATCTGTCGGATTAGTCTTACATCATCGTGGTTACTGAGCTTTGTCATCTTAAGTACAGTGTCTCTGTGAACAGCATTATTTTATAACGAAATTTGGTACAAATTTAAAGCCCTCGTATCATACGTTCTTAGGTTAAGTACACTTATGAGTTCGTCATAAAACAGAAGTCAGCATATTGGACCCATAGCGATCCTTAGAGAACCTTCATGCAAAACACCCAAACGTCCTTCACATACTTCATTTCGCTACTGGACCTGAGAAATAGTATCAATACGGTTCGAGGAACCACCTTCTTCTAGATTACCAAAGAAATATCTTCTAAACTTGACACTCACACAGGACATGTAGGTCATCAGAATATCTGCCAGCCACCGATCCCGATGCGCACATCCTGTGACAGAATTCGAAACAAATATTCTGATCCTGTGCATCAGAGAAACTTTTGCAACCGAAAAATGTATGAAAAAATAAGTTACGCATACGCCACCGAACTAGATGCGCGAATTCTGATTTTGCTAACCAGTACCGGAATTTCTGAATATCAATCACCGATTAATCCTTATCTGTCTCAGTACATAAGAGTATCCATCTTGCCCACCTTCCAAGAATTGGATCAACGAATAGTTCACACTTAACAGCTGTTTCCTCTAGAAGAAGGTCTAATGGTACAGTCCTAGTGGTTCTGATGAACTGATAGTCCAACCTTATCTCTGTATCCTGGTCAGTACCTTGAAGTACGTGATCTTGTCTTCTGCAGGCCACCAGACACTAGTCCACCCATAGGGTAGAATAGGTCTGACAATACCTGTGGATGTTGAAGACCTATGTCCTCATTTTTTTGCAAGGATTTTGCTGCATGCATAGAAGACTGTGGATGCCTTCGTTATCCTTTCTCAATGGCTTTCCTTCCAAGTCAGCTTACGATCACCATATATAGGAATGGTATCTCGCCTTCGAAAAGATGTTCCATTAAGTCTTAAGAGCTAGAGGCGTAAGATTGTCTTTTGCTAGTGAAGATGTCATTTTCTTGAAAAGTACTTTCCTGTACTAGTAGGGGTTTCAGTCAGCAGGATCTCTTGTGCATTCCAACATGTTGCATTCAGGGTTGACCCTAAAAATGGGGGAGGACCTAACAAAGGCTGAATGAAGAGGTTAGGTTAGGTTAGAGGCAGTCTTTGACTCCCACAGACCCAGAGCTTACCTTCAAAGTCACATCGAAGACCTCCTGTCTTTGCTTGTAGCTATTCCATTTCCAAGAAATAACCTTTAAAACAGTCTCAAGTCCAAAATAAAACAGATGGCACATCCCAAAAGGAAGAAAACCACCACAAAACCAAACTCGCTACTAAACTAGAAAACAAAATATTAAGTCGTCCTCCCAAACCATAGGAAAACTTCTCAGGTACGTCCGTAATCCCTTTAAAAATGTCTGCTACGTGTGCGTTCAAGCCAAATCCCCTCAGTAGCAAGCGGAAATTGCCAACACCGAACAACTGTGTTCTATGTGAATCCCAGAGCCGTATGTGAGTCCTTAAAGTACCAACAAAAAGCGGCTGCGGTGACAATAGCACCATGAAGAGCCCTTCTCCAGCAGCAGTACTCGGGCAAGGAAATGAAAAATATTCCTTCGCCAGTAATCCTGCAATGTTGGGTAAATAAAACGGGATTTACCAACCCCATACGTAAGCCATATACGGTATGCATGCCTGTAATTAGGACCAGGCGATTGCCTGCAAGATTTCGCACATCCTGCAACAGCACCCACGAGAGTATGGTTCAATTGAAGACGTTATAAGGACGTTTATGCCTTGTGGTAAGCCTACCCCGGCGAGGATCCTCCGAAAATGCCAACATTTTGTTGTTGAGACACATTCCGGTTTGGTTCCATGCGTTCCTGATGTTTGTATTTGTCCTGGCCCACCACCCCTCAATCAGGACGTGACCAGAATTTTCCTCACATAGTCAACGTAAGCAAGACGCACCCGTACTCGTCCTGGTACAGGAAAAGATTTTTTTTCTAGTGTGTCAGCTCCCAGTGATGGAATCCATAAAACACAATTGCTCCTGAAGCTGAAGCTGTAGCGCTCAACGCCTCATATCACAGGGTACACACCCCCAGTGCTCCGGTGCGGTGTATTGGAACACTCCCACCCACCGACAATCCTATTGGAAATTCCTCGGTGAAATTGGAATACGTTGTGATTGCATGCACGCTCCGGGGGCGTATGTGGAATTTATGCAAATTTATTTGATTGGTATTTAATAATTCTGGAATCCTTCGCACGACTCGGCGACACGGTGGTGATTTAAAGTCGACACAATCCAGTCATTAATTTATGCGCGTTCATTAGGTCCTTGTTTGCACAGTGATATCGGATCTCGATGGCTTGTTTGCTTTGGTAATTCGCAAAGTTTGATGGCAGTTCAATCGAGTGGCCTGGTGCGCATCGGAGGAGGGTGTCGTAAAATAAATTATTGTTGGCAGGCTTTGTTCGCTTGAGACAACACCTCGAGATGTTTTTTTTTATTGCTTGGCAAGGACTTTATTTTTGTTTGCAGAACATCCATCAATTGGTGAAGTGGGAGATTCATTGTAGGTCACCCATACGGAGTGCTGGAGTGCATGATGTGAAGTCTAGACTATTTGGGGTAAGGGTGTGCTGGCCAGCAGAGATTTAATTACTTGATGGTTTCCATAACGACATCGATGTGATTCATGGCTTTGAGCATTCGAAGTGAGTCAACATTTGGTGGGGTGTCGAGATACTTTAAGAAGCTTGGGTACTCTCTGAAGTTTAATACTGCGCCGAGACTTTCGTCAAAATATTTCGGTCGTTGACGGTTTGACAGTCGAGTATCTAGTTCTGCTGAGGATTGGGCTTGCCTTGTATCTTCCTCTACCTATTGCCACAACCTCTGCTTAAGTCTATCCTGCTGATTCATATTCTTTTGAGGTGAGCTACCTTTCGGTTGTGATCTGCGAAGACACCAATGAAGGGGGTCAGCTGTGATCTATTATGTGATAGGAGATCTCTAGTCCTTTCCATGTAGTATTGGACCAAGGAGAGTAGACTTCATCTAGTGTTACCAACGTTGCGGAAGTCTGAGGAGATTTCTAATGGACTGTTGGACCGACTGATCCGTTGGGACATCATTTGATTTCGAGTCTGCATTCATTTGTTAAGATGTCGGAAGAGTTTTTAATCTAAGATTTATGTCAGTCAGATGGCTGTGCTGCAGAGGGTCTGGGGGCAAAGTGATGGCCTGAGGGTATGGATGCAAACCCTGCTTTAGCATTCGTGGGGTTCCTGGGGTTGGTTTATTTGGTTGGTGGCTGTGTCCTAGGAGTGACGGATGCCGATCCACGGTCACCGCTTTGCATGCTAGGGATAGAAGTTTTAAGAGCTTTCGTAGGCGATTTCAGTTCCTAACGTTGAGACTTGTTAGATCAGTCTTTTACATTCTGGGAATAGTTCGTTTAGCATTATCTATTCTTTTTGTTTTTCTGACAACTGGCTTGTTTTTTGGCTCTGCTCGTCTATGGTTACGATCGCCCTTGTTGCCAATGGGCCTGAACCTAGCTTAAGTGTGAGCGCCAGATTGGAGCTGCTGGAGGAACTATCCTTTGTTATAGATGTCTTTTCCGGGGACATGGACTACACTGTGGTGTACCGACGTGTAGCACAGTCGACGCAGTCGGGCCTCGTCCAGGATTGGTATTTATCCTCTTCTTATTCCTCACTTTCTTTGTTCCTATCCAGCTTTTCCACGTATCAGAAAGCGTCACCTAGGAACATTCTTCCTTATGATCTAAGTGATCTAGCAAACATAGTGATGTAAAGCCTAGGATTCACAGAAACAATTTATCTGACTTGAATTGCGCCACCAGAAGCCGGATTTAGGATATCAGTATCTAGTTCGGTGGCGTATGCGTAACATTTTTTTTCACACATTTTTGGGGTTGAAAAACTTTTTGTTTCCATTTTACGTGGGGAGGCCTCAGTCAAGCTCGTATTTGCCAAGGATGTACAGAATCAGAGTACCTGGCTTCACCAGCATCACCATAAGGTAGATTCAGTATGTGCGTGTCTAGATCGGTGGCGTATGCGGAACCCATTTTCCACACATTTTTGGGTTGAAAAGTTGTCCGTTCCCATCTTACGTGTCCAGGCCTCAGTCAAGCTCGTATGTGCCTCGAACGCACGGAATCAGAAAACCTCACTTCAGGTCACGAGAAGGTAGATTCAGTACGTGCGTGTCTGGATAGGTGGCGTATGCGGAACCCATCTTCCACACATTTTTGGGTTGAAATTTGTTTTGTTTCCATTTTACGTGGCGAGACCTCAGTCAAGCTCGTATGTGCCCAAGACGCACAGAATCAAAATACCTGACTTCACCAGCATCACGAGAAGATAAAACAAGGATGTGGGTGTCTGGATTTCTGGCGTATACGTAACCCATTTTACACACATTTTTTGGTTTCGCAAATTTTCTTATTTCGCAACTATGCTCACATGTGCCTAGGATTCAAAGACACAGAATATCTGAACTAGCAGTCACTTCAACCAAGCCAGACCATGATAAATGAAATATTGTCAGATGATTCCACCTTGGCTATCGGAATAGTATATTCAACTCACCTTTCAGTGTTCCCCTCATCACAATCAACTAGACTCCAGTTTATCCCTTTTGTTAGAGTACCCTGTAGGACATTGAAAACACCTTCGTCTGATTAGTTTCAGTATTCATTTTAATTTATTTTTTTTTTAGTTTTATTATTTTATTTTTTAAATTGATATACTTGTATGTTTTTTTGGTTTTGTTTTGTTTAAATATTCACATTTATCATATAATATACAAATAGATTGATTTTTGATCCTTCCTGTGTACATATTTTTGTTTTAAACAATAAAATAATTAACATAACAACAATAAATATTTAATTTGTTTGTTTTTGTTTGCTCCTTCGGCTCTTGTATATGTATCTATGTATATTTAAATATATTTATAGTATATTTTTGGTTCACAATTAGTATTTAAATATTTTCCATTCATTCAATTTCAAAAAAATTGTAAGTTTTTTAGTTTTTTTTTTCAGAAATTTACGAAGCGATATTTTGTATGTTTTTTTTTTTTTTTCTTGCCAGTAGTATCCTATGCAAATACATATTTCATTTATAAGTAGTAGTATATAGTAATTGTATTTGTTTTTTTTTTAGTTTTGATAGTGTACATGTATAGAAACGTTCCCTAGTAAATATTTAAGTTTTTTTTATATATATTTGTGTTTAAAATTTCCCTTTGTTTGTTCCATTCAAAAATAATTGTGTTTTGTAAAAAAGAAAACCTTAAAATAAATTCTTTTTTCAAAAATATACTTCTTGTAGTTTGTTATATGTTTTCCATTTGTTTTGGTTTGTTCTTGGAGTGAATATGATTTTCATAGGAGGGTTCTGGTTGGTTACTCTGGTTTTGATAGTTCGAGTAACGTGTAAAGCAAGTTTGTTTTGTGGTAGAAAAAAAATTTTAGAAAATTGTAAAGCTTGCAAAGTTGTAGATGTAAAATGAAAATATAAAATTTTTAATAAAATAGAATTTTTGTTTAATAGAAAATAGTTAAAGCATTATATTGCTGGTGGCGGTTTGTATAGACGATTGTAGTGGTAGTTTGTTTACAACTATTTATACTCTATTTTGGTACATTTACATATATAAATTGTAAGTTTTGTATTTAAATTGTTTTGTCTTTGATTTTCAATTTCCTGTTGTATTTTGTTTTCTGTGCGAGAGAAATAGCAGCTTCTTGATTGATTAGTTTTGTATAGTTTTGAATATATTTTGTATAGTATGTGTGTACGTTTATAGACATATATGTCCTTAAGAAAGGTATAAAAGTCGTAAGCTACGTATGAAGGTGGTGTCGTTCTTGGTAAACGAGTGTTCTATTGTTTGGATTATGAACATGAAGGGAATGTGAGTGACTTGTATGCCATGTCACAATCGGGATGTGTCCAGCAACAGCTGTGGTGTGAAATTATTGGAAGGACAAGTCACATACCTTAGCCACATATAGGCTGAGGATTATTTCCGAGACATATTGGCATAAACAAATACGAGGTACTGCTATCTTTTGGCTTGAACCTCGGGCGTCACACATGAGGCCTTGCGACTGATCCTCTTATAATGGTATGACCACATATGGAAACAACACCCTTTTTTCGTGACCAGATTAAGTAGTCAATGTCCTCCATTAATACAAGATTTAATTATGAGTGACGTCTAAGGCAGAAACACTGCATCTTTGTATATTCCTGACGCTTCCCCACATAAAAAGTTTTCAACACAAAAATGTATGAAAAAAGGTACGCATACGCCACCGATCTAGATGCACACCTGGGTGCACCTTCTCGTGGAATTGTTGAAGCCAGATATTCTGCTTCTATGGGTTCCAGGCACATATAAGCTGGGCTGAGGCCTCGCCACGTAAAATGGAAAAGGAAAACTTTTCAACCAAGGAATGTGTGAAAAAATCGGGTATACAAACGCCACCGCTCCAGACACTCACATCCTGAATCTACCTTCTCGTGACGCTTCTGAAATCTGGTGTTCTGAATCTATGGGTCCCAGGCACATACGAGCTGGGCTGGGCTGACGCTTCAACCCAAGAATGTGTGTAAAATGTGTTCCGCATACGCCACCGATCCAGACACGCGTATCCTGAATTTACCTTCTTCTGCTGAAGTCAGGTATTCCGATTCTGTCCTAGGCGGGAGCCATGGCTCAAGTAGTTAGTGCTTTAGATTACGGAGCAAAAGATTCGAGGTTCGAATGGGAAGTTAGGCTCTGGGTCCCATGTATTTAGAGACTTCTCAATGAGACTCTCTCCCAAAACCAACTTTGCACGTTCCAACAGAGCTCTGTTTCTGCCCATAAGCCAAAAACGATTCAAACTCTGAGAAACTCCCAGAAATAGTCCGTCGGTTCATATGGATTGAACATTGGCTATTAGTAAGCCTGGATCTTAATACTTTATATTACAAGTCATAGACGGGATGGTTTGTACTTAAAGATATTCTTTTAGTCGCTAAAACTCGACCTAAAGAGAGCAGTTATTCTGGGTTGATGGAGCTATGATCAACTCTTTTCAAAAACAGTACAAGGAAACCCAATATCCTTGAACACGTCAAGACAGTCACTAGAACATTGAACTGCCTTAAGACAGCGATCGGAAATAAATGCGCTCTACAGCAACTCGTTTGACGGCTAACAGAGTCAGGAGTAGAAGGAGGTGACTTTTCAAACCATCTGGCGGAGATCATGACGGTCAGGTAGACCTTGCCTAAGGCATAATGTGATCTAATCGGGATACGTACTTTAAAGTCAGAGTCACGCGATCACATCCCTGGAATCTTTGACATTTAACTCAAAAATTGTCCTAAATTTCTGTTCGTCTCTTAACGCCAATATTCCTCTCATTTGGTATGTCCGACGAGCACACCGAGAGGAGTACAATCCAACATATCTCATCGGATAAGGTAATTGGTTGGCCACAGTTAATCAGCTACTTAAATCCAACGGCGTAGATTCAATCAATCTTTACCACTACGTGCCACACATCCAGACAGATCTGACCCAAGCTGGATCAGAAACGCACCAACTGTCTAATTGGATAGAAACAAACCTTTATGGCAGTTGGAATGTAGGTATTAATAGAGGCCATCTGTAGGCATTCCACTAGGCTGGACATCCTCCGAAATGACTTCGCTAGAAACTGCATAGACAAAGTACTTCCTGTTCACTCGAAGAAGATTGCAGTTAAGTGGACACTTCTTTTGGAAACCTTGGTGAACTGGCTACCCCAGCATAAATAGCCTCTAGCGCTTTAGATTGAGCAGTTGCTGATCCCCGGGGTAGTTTCAAGAGAAATTTTATTAGATTCATGTGGTATCGCAGGTGTGGTTTTGGAGATTGCAACCTCCTACGGTAACCTAACCTATCCTACGTCTGTTACAGTGTTTACGATAGTACCGATCCACTGCCGATCAATTCTGATATCAAGCCGTAAAGCTGTTGCGGAAAATCGTTTTCAAGGTTAAGGGATCTGTTGGTAAGGAAGTAAGTCATGTTGACCATGTTGTTCAAAAAAAAAAAACTCCCATTCCCTTCATGTTCCAGCTTAGTGTCGGAGCGTGTTGAAAAATGCGTTGCATCGTCTAAGTAGTCCTGTCTCAGATAGTTTAGTGATTTTAATGTTTGTCTCAGTAGAAGCTCAAGTCACAGATTATTTTATTATTAGTTTCCTTATACACACTTATAAGATTGTTTTATTTTATTATTCGTAAGTATAAAAAGCAATGATTGATGGAGACTTAGACACTTTTTGCTTTTTTTACAAAAATAGTTTTGATCATAATTCACATTATTTATTTATTTATTTTTAAAGTTAATGAAGAGATGTGCGCTAGTGAGAGAAATTGACGGCGATTTTTATCATAAAATACATTGTTTTTTTTAAATATACATATAGTTATAATAGTTATAGGTATTATTTCTCTGTTTATTTAGTTTAATTGTTAGCATATTACATTTAAGTTTAAATATACAATTTTGATAGTCTTAAATTCTTTTTTATTTGTTTTTTTAAAAAATAAAAGAGAGAAACAAACAAATATATTAAAATTAAAAGTCTGAAATTCGATAGAGAGATTAATAGCTTTTATTTCACTTCTCACTGCTTAGTCTGATCTAAAAATTAAGCTAATTATATAGTTTTTATCAAATAAATACATTAAATTAACTCTTCTGATAGGATTTGACTCACCACACATGTATTTTATAAATTCCAACATTCACAGTGTCCGTTCCGATAAAGTGTAAAAGGATTAAAGGATAATCGAAAACTATAGTGACGCAGTTTGATTTTGGTTTGATGTCAGCGCAATCTGATTATGAGGACAGGCGGGCCTTTTGCTTTCGCACGAAGTCTAGCGCTTGCTTGTCCATGGCTCTGGATTCCAAAATTTGCAATATTGGGTGATCTGAAAGGTAGTAATGAAATGGTTTTGGTAGTGGCAAAAGCCTAATATAGGGTGACCAGATAGCAATGATATTTTTTCAAATTATTACATTTCAGCTACTGTTACAGTTACCAAAGCTATCTAGGTGTGAAAATATTTGACCGGATTTGCCATTTCATTATTCATCAAGTCACGCCGGATGAGTGTGTGAAAATTATAAAAAAAATATTGGAACTCCGGCTCAGTTGAAAATACGAAACGTGAATTTCGTCGGAAGGTCGGTCGCCATCATGGATTCAGTGGAAAAATTTGAGCCTGAATACACTCTTTTAAGCTATACTTGGCGAGGCGTCAGTAGACCTGGTTTGCACTGGGTATGCAAAGATATAGAATAGCTGGTTTGAGTTGTGCCAAGAGATGGTAGGATCAAGTGATAGGTATGTGTTTCGGAGGCGTATACGTAACTTTTTTTTTACACAATTTCTGGTTAAAAATTTTCTGATTCCAATATACTCGCAAAGGCTGATGTGGAAGTCCAGATTTTGGCCAAAAACTGTTTTCTTGGACGAGACTTATTATTGGCTCAGTGACTGGGCATAATTGCGAATGCAATCCACAACCTTATTTCTTTCGAAATGAGGAAGGAGACACCCTTAGCGTCAATTGCCTCAGATATAGAGCGATGTTAACAGAGGCAGCCATTTGAATGATGTTATATTCCGCACGTAATGGCTTGAATGTAGCTTCAAAATAAAGCCTCCACCAATTCTATGTTTTACGTCGTTGTTGATTTATAAAAAAAATATTTTCTATCGTTCTTGTCTGGTCACCAGTTATGAGCTAAAGAAGGACTTGGAAACTAACTTACAAGCTTATTCAGGGTATGGGTAGAGAAAGGTGAAAAGGATCGGGATTAAGGCAGGAAGAGGCTGTAGTTGGAAATGAAATCAGTAAGGTTTGAGTAAGCTTTCCGCAAGATGTCGAAAATTGGCTCGTTGGAGCCATAAGGAGTACGGTATGGAACTTAAGAGTAGCAGATGGATGAAGAGAATGTCAGCTGCGATCCTCAAGCACTTTTAAGTTAATGAGGTTTTATAAGACGGTGAAGAGGTCGATCCAGGACAGGTAGGATAGTTGGTAGTTCTGGACATGAAAACTGGCAAAAAGGGGTACCAAGTAGACTATCATACTCGAGAAGTAGGCGAACGATGGCGATGTATGTTTGACGGATTTGGTCACGTATAAGTTGGAAAATTCTATGGACGATGCATCCACTGTAAGCCCTTGTCGTGGGGTAATTTAAAAATAGAAACAAAAGTGTGTCCATAGCTTCAAGATAACTTATTACACAGAGGCTGGTACAAATTTCAGGCGGGTGAACTGTGACCTTCTTGACATTTCGTCCAGGTCTTCGAGCACCAGGATCTGGTTTGGTATTACAGTTTTCTGGAGACGGAGCTCCAATCTTGGGAGTGGGCTGGTCTCGTGAAGGCTTGCTCTATATTAGATTTAACAAAAGCTAAAGTGGGTAGAACACAGGCAGCGACCATTGTCAGGTCTTGTTCGGACCCCTTTCTTGCTAATTCATCCCCCAGATCATTTCCTGGAATACCTATGTGTCCTGGAACCCAAAGGCCAAAAGAATGTAACATTATGTTTTGCAGTGAGGTCTGCGAGTTCTTCACGACATCGTTTCACCAGTTTGGATAAGATAGACTTTATGGGGCTTACTGTCAATGTACTCGTAGTGTAGTTTTATGGATAGTCCCGTCCCAATTCTGTGATTGTGTGTCCTGGTTAGTGCTCTGAAGTATGTGGACTTATCCGCTGCGGGCCACTAGACTAGGTACTCATAGTATAAAGTGAGTCTGACGATGGACGCCAGTGGATGATGGCAAGTTTGTTGCACCAATTTTTTGCGAAAGATTTTGCTGCAAGTATAGAACGGTATGGATGCTTTCTTCATTCTTTCCGTTGATCTCTAAGCAATTTTTGAGGCACGAGATCGAAAAACTACCAAATTCTTGTTAACTGAGGCTAAAGCCTTGGGTGTCGTCAGCGTAGAGTTTCGTGGCTCTCTCAATAGCGTTTATAGCTAAACGAAAAGGTGTGGAACCTAAATGGATACCCTGTAGGACACCGGTGGTAACAAAAAAAGGACCTGAGAAGGAGCACTTAAAACGCATGCAGTCAGTTTACAGAGGATCAATTGATGGGACGTCCTGTTGATAGGTTTACTGAAATCTGTTGGATTAACATCGACTTCGTTGCCATTTTCTAAAGATTGATAGGCCAAAGGACACAAATTTGGCGAGGTCGAGGTTTGTAGTATTTTTCTTACCTTTTCTTCTACCCACTCTTCCGTCTGCTTACGTACCTTCGAACCATTTTGGCTGGGAGAAATAAGAGACTTATGGTGAAAGCTTAGGGCTTCGAATAGAGATGGGAGGACTATCAGGATCAGGTCAGAATTTATTATAAAGATTTTTCAACTCATTATTAAGTATAGACGGATCGAAGCCTTAGGAACAAAAGAAGTTAACGAAAGGCGAAGTTAAGGAGATCACTGAACTAGGATGGGCTCGAAGGATTTGTGGGGAAACGATTGTTTAAAAAAGGTGGGAGTGGATCGACTGATGAATTGTTTTGGATAGGCAGAGACCTAGGGTAACCGTTGTACTTTTTTTGAGCTCACAATTCGGAAGAAGGACTTAGAAATGTTTTTAAGCTTAGCTTACGCATTAGCTGAGTGGAAAGTAGACAAAAACCGGGATAGTTGGAACAGTCAAAGAAAGAACTAGAGCGAAGGAAGACTACCATAGCTTGTTCCTCTTGAAAGGAGTGAGGTCCACAACTATCACTAGGTTGGTGACATTTTACGTTAAGAGAAAAAGACAAAAAAGGAAAAAATGTAAATGCATATCAAACTTACTTTTATCATGTTGCTGCATCAGGGCCAGCTCCACCTGCTTCAAGCCATGGAAGTTCTCGACACTTGTAGTATATTCTGCAACGCCGGGGATCGTTCCCAATGCCAGAAACGCTTCGCCAGCAAAATCATTAGCTGTCAGCACATCGTGGTCCATCGCGGTAAATGCTATCATTGCTCCTTCGGTCTGACACTGTTCCAGTGTCACCGAGAACTCGAAACACTCATCAAATATAGGATTCAGGGTTTTCTAAGGAAAAAAAACCACATCACCACTTCCTTACAAAAAACAAGCACCCTTCTCCTTACCTTATGAACATTAGTCTGCTGTTCGGTGCAATGAGCAAACACCCTCCTTGGAAGCAATTCGATTATAACAAAAGGATCACTGAAACCATTCGGATCCAGAGGGATAATATCTCTCGCATGCAGGACCTCAACACAGAGGGAATCATGATTGAAGTACGCCCTCACCGACAGCATGCCATACGGCCCCGGTGGTATAGTCATTAGTTGCTCCTGCAGCCTTTGCATGTAGAACATGTCGATGAGCTTTTCGGTCTCGGTCTTGTGGTATTGCAAACGCTGTTCGACTCGCCAGAACTCTCCCGAGTGTAGATTCTCCATGGACAGGCCCAGACCCTCGGCATGGAAAAACTCGACAAGCAGCTGTAGAGCTTCGTAAAGTCGATTGTGGAAGTTCGATGGGCGATCGCCCTCCGCGCCAGTGTCCATTTGTCGCGATAGCTCACTCAGAACGGTGCTCCAGATGAGATTCAGGGATCGATTGAAGTTTTTAGTTAGCAAAGCGCTATTTAAGGCAGAAAGGTGGACATCAAGATATTCTAGAAGGGGAACGATAGCTTGGTTAGCTGGTAGCGAGTCGGGTGACCATGCCAAGTGGAATACTGCTTTTTGAAGGGGAACTTGCATAAGGGGTGCCAGCTTGGAGAGAACACGCTCAGCTCGAGTCTCCAATTGGGCCAGACTGGACTCTAGCAGAGCTTCAGCGTTGTCATGAAGTAGCTGGCCATCGGGTCGAAATTCTGATAGAGATCGCCGTACGTACTCCAAATTATTCACAGTCACACACATGTCATCGGAGCACCGGAATGGACCTTGTTGCTCATAGTACCCACTGTCGGCCAGAGCCTGATGGATCAGATCACTATAGTGCATTGCCGCCGAGCACACCACATCGATGAGCTGCGCCTCGAAGTGTGGAGCTGTGTTGTAGTCTGGCCATTGTAGCATCTTCCAAAACTCCTTGATCTGATAGAAACATGACGCAGTGTCAATTGATGATGTGCTATACCGGACTATTCGTTCGCCCTCACAGATTTGGTCCATGGCTATGGCTGCGCGGACTCTCTGCAAAGCCCTAGCTTTGCTCACCATCATCCAACGTTCGACGATCGGTATGAACCACTCATGATAAAGTTGAAGGGCTAAGGGCTTCTCTGGCGGCTGTGGCATCACCGATAGATGCTGCTTCAACGAGGAGAACTCCTGTAAGGCGAGGAACAGCTCGAAGGGTCGGATATCTACTGGTTCCTTGTCTCCCTCCAGAACTGCGAATTGACTTAAAGTTTGAACACCAGGCACTTGGCCCGTCTCCATGCGCGATAGCACCTCTTCGGCTAGCATTGCATCGAACTGCTTGTAGATAATGCTGAAGTATTGAATGCCATTCGTTCTGGAAAGAGAAGACAGACGATAGCTAGAAGCAGGCATTGTTTCAATTACCAATTCCCTCCGACTCCTACTCTATGTCCCTCGGTTGGAATAACCCATGAATCTAATTAAGTTGTTGCAACAGTGTCGACTGCAGGACTACACCCATCAGTATGAAGTGGCAGTTTATTAAGTTTACAGGACTAAGCGCTCCCTCATGGCGTTTAGTCGATCCTCTTTGCAGCACGACATGGGAGAAAATCCATTCAACCTATTTTCTGTGTGTGTTCTCCTGTCAACAATAACTCCACATGAACCGTGCCAAGGACTATGAAAGTTCCTGCCACACACACCCACACGGTCTCTCAGGAGGGAGTAGGAAAATATTAATGAAATAATTGTCATACTTTAAAAGGCTAAACAGGCGTTGATAACCCCAGGGGACACAGAGGCGTAGTCCTGGAAACTGAAGTCGTAGTCGTGTTTACACTTGAGGCAGTTAATGAACTCTATGAGGATTTAATACAAAGGCGAGTGACAGGACGAAGGGAGGGCTCTTGAATGTGCAACTAAATTATGCACATGTTTGGCTTCAAATCCGAACGAAGTCAATTAATGTGAGCCATGTCCTTTTGTTGAATTATAATCTCCTGTCACTGGGAACGGGAGAGAAGTGAATTATTGATGTGAATAGTTGCTAAAAGTTGGAATTAAAAATTAACGTGAGTACTCTCCAGTTGTAGGGATTGTAGGGAAGGACTAGAACTGTTGAAACACTTCCTGCACACAGCCTTTCGGCATACACTAGTACTCGTTCGCAATTGGACTGAAAAAATCCTGGTATTGAACAATGAATGTCGACCTTGTGATAGTATTTCTTGTGCCAAGGATGCACAGAATCGGTGGCGTATGCGGAACCTATTTTTCACACATTTTTGGGTTCAAAATTTTTTTGTTTTTATTTCTCGTGGCGAAGCCTTAGTTAGGTTTGCATGTGTCAAGGATGTACGGAATCAGACTACCTGGCTTCTGTTGTGCCACGTGAAGGTAGATCCAGGATCTGTGTATCTGGTTCGGTGGCGTATGGGGAACCCATTTTTTTCACACATTTTCTGGTTGAAAAATTTTCTCTTTTTATTTCTCCTGGCGAGGCCTCAGTTAGGCTCGTATGTGCCAAGGATGTACAGAATCAGAATACCTGGCTTCTGTTGTGCCACGTGAAGGTAGATCCAGGATCTGTGTATCTGGATCGGTGGCGAATACGGAACCCATTTTTTCCCACGTTTTTGGGTTCAAAATTTTTTTGTTTTTATTTCTCGTGGCGAAGTCTTAGTTAGGCTCGTATGTGCCAAGAATGTACAGAATCAGAATACCTGGCTTCTGTTGTGCCACGTGAAGGTAGATCCAGGATCTGTGTATCTGGATCGGTGGTGAATACGGAACCCATTTTTTCACACATTTTTGGGTTGAAAAATTGTTTCTTTTTATTTCTCCTGGCGAGGCTTTAGTTGGGCTCGTATGTGCCAAGGATGTACAGCATCAGAATACCTGGCTTCTGTTGTGCGACGAGAAGGTAGATCCAGGATCTGTGTATCTGGATAGGTGGCGAATACGGAACCCATTTTTTCACACATTTTTGGGTTGAAAAATTGTTTCTTTTTATTTCTCCTGGCGAGGCATCAGTTGGGCTCGTATGTGCCAAGGATGTACAGAATCAGATTACCTGGCTACTGTTGTGCCACGAGAAGACAGATCTAGGATCTGCGTATTTGGTTCGGGGGCGTATGCGAAACGCATTTTTTCACACATTTTCTGGTTGAAAAATGTTCTCTTTCCATTGTACTACCTGTTACCTAGTGCACGTTGGTTATCAAAATCTGTTTTAGTTGGAGTTGTTTCGAGATTTATTGCTGTGCCTGTATGCCTGTTTTCACTGTCAAAAATCCTGAATCAGGAGGACTGAAATGCCAGTCAAGTGTGAACATATATAGAGTTTGACAAGAAGATGTCCAGCCAGTAGAAGACGTACTGAAACTTTGACAACACTAACCAAATCCAAGGAACTTTGTAACCCCCTTTGACTAGGAATTCCCTTAAATTTTCTGTTAAATACCAATTACTTAACAGAAAGTTAAGGACATAAAAACCAAATGTAATTTAAAGACACATTACACTACATTGCAGGGTATTTCTCAGCGACTAACCTAACCATCACGTTGCACCGTGGAGCTAAATGAATAGCTCCTGGCCAACACAAAGAAACACCATCCAATCCACATACAACGTGCAGCAATTTATGATGCGATTAATCCCACCCCCATCGCCATGCCCCGGACATGGACATCTATACGATGCGGCCAACCAAGCCCCGCATCTGCAACAAAATCAGGTCGCTCCATTGAATGGCGACCAGCCCAGTAGTGGCCGTTTATTGCTCGAGCGTGCTCGGTCACAGTCGATTATTTAAGGCTTCGCCCGAGCACAATACCCGCCGCAGAGACCACAAGAACACCATAAAAATGCACACTGTAGCTACTTACGTATCGAACAGCGAATGGTAATAGGTGAGTCCCAGCTGGATATCCGCTATTAGGGTGGTGGTGAAATTGACTAAAGGATTCGGTGTGCGCTGTGAGTCGCGCAACACCATCTGGCCCCATTGTATGGATCCCTTCCGCAACGAGCCCACAATCTCGCCTCGCACACCCTTATTGAACGGGCATACCTGCCGGAATGCCTTCATCGAGCCCAACAAACCGAGGCATCGCAACAGGAATTCCAATCGTATCAACGAGGGTGGATGCAGTGACGGGAAGATGTCTCGGTGTCGCCGAATTTGATTGAGCGACCGTTCCACCATACTAGTCATTGCCTCGGCCAGCCACTGTTCCAGCTCCCGGGTAAGTGCCTCCTGGCTAGGTTGATTCCACAGCTTGTCCACATCTATCAGCAGCCGATGGATAAACTTCGGATCGATGGCAGTTGTGCGGTTTAATTTCACAGCAGCTACAAACCTAGAAGGGGGCGACAAAATCAGGATAATTAATCCTCTACAAGCAGTAAATCGTTTTGAGTTTAATACCAACCTCGCCAAAGCACAGTGCAGCTCCACCAAGTCCCCCTGCACAGCCATCTGATGGAGAATCGTAAGTGCCGGGCCGGGCAAGTCCCCACCCCACGTCCATGAGGGCTCATGTGTGGAAACCTCGTGTGCCATGAAAACCATTTGTAGCTTTTCAATTTTACTAATTTCGATTTCGTTCTCCTCCTCGGATGTGCCATGATCCTCGCGGGTAGACAGCCAAAGTTTTAAACGTATCCTCCCTTGCACCGTGCTGCGTTGACTACGTGCCTCCAATTTAAACCAGCTGTCTAATCCGGTCGATGGGATATCGGCAATGGGGATGTTCACACAACCAAGAAAGTCGTCCTGGGATCCCTGACGTGCCGACTGACACACCTGTTTGAAGAACCGCCCCAAGCCACGAACACCGCGCACCTCGTTTAGGCGAGACACCGCGTCCATGACACAACTCTCGTCATCGTGGTCCCATATGTCCAGGTGGAAGGTGTCTGTGTTAATGTCATCGATGTCACTGCAAGTGAAAAAGAGAAAAAAAAAACACACTTTAGTCCTGCCTGCAATAGGAAGACGGGGATGAGAGAATTATTCAAATCGTGTCCTTTTTTTCCCAGATTTCCATTGTCCCAACGACCGAACGACGTTGAGATGGCTAATTCAATCATGGCGCTGGAGAAAGGACGAGTCCTCGAAGTCCTCCCAAGGTGTCAGAGTGAAATGATTCGGAAGTGACGTCATTGCTGACATAAGAAATAGCCTGCGTCCAGAGTGATTAATGAATTTCAGTACAACTCGGTTGGATTCGGTTTCATTTTCCTGAAAACCTGAGCTGTGTGTGCGATAGTCCATCGGGGAAACGATGAGAAATTGCCGCTCGCAAGAGGTTCCGAGTTCCGAGTTTCTGGGGTTTGTTCTTGCACAGGCCGCGCCAGACCCCATCGCCACCGAAGTACTCAATCATAAATCAAATTCTTAGGCGTCAAGTCATAAATTTTCGGTGGATTGACAGATGGGCCTTTGCTGTGCGGGCGTATGGAGGTTGTATTTTTGCAAACTTTGATGGAACAGAAGGGGGAATGGCCTGGAATGCCATAAAAGTACAGCAACGATAAACAAAACTCCTAGCATAAGTGTTGAGTTCAGCAGTTAACTTGAAGTGAAAGGTAATAGCGGTGCCTTAGTATTTTTGACAGGTTGACATTTTTTTCTCTCGTTTCCTTGCTTTTATCCTACTTTTGATGGTCTTTCTATTTTTAGACTAATATTGAATATTTAATGGGAGGGACTCCAGTTCTAACGCTGGAGGCAAAAAAAATTTCTATAAATATCCAAGTGGGACTATTTAGAACCCAAAGGCGAGGGTGAGCAACACCATCGTCTGAGGGAAACAGACCAGCATGAGGTCGAAGGACGTTTGTTTTTTTTTCGTCCTTCAGTCATTGAAGTATGCAAAGCCATTTAATCAGAAATTATGTGGCACATGTTGGCATACTTTTAAGGGCATATACCACAACTAGCTACAAGCCATGGGCCTGAAAGTATACAACGGAACAAGAAATGTAGTGGCAATCTAGGCTGAAAGCAATCGGTTATATATACGTTTTTCTTCTGTGATTGATGAACACATCCATAAAGATATGAAATGAATTTCCATTGACGTCACAGTGACAGGATTATTGTCAAGTTTAATCTCAGAGAGACAAACAATAGTGACTATGGCCAACGGATAAGGTAAATTGAAACCCCTCCAGGCAACAAGAGGGAAAATCCGATGATGCGAAGAAAGTGGAAGTCAATGATGATGATAAGTGTTTCAATGGAAGTGCCAATAAGGAGACACAGAAGGTGGCGAATCCTGAAACCATAGGACGGAAAAGTATAGGAGAGTATGTGGAAGGAGCAACGAGTATCTGATGCATTAGACTTATGGAAGTCAAGGACATTCATGCATTCATACGAGAGCTTGAGTAAGGAGTTGTTGTAGGAATAGGAAGAGGCCTGCAGAACCAAGTTCTGAACAAGCGAAGAGGCTCAAAGCTGAAAGCCCTTGCCGCTGCATATCTTGTAATAAACTGATTGTACAATCTTTGGATCAAGCTGCTCCATGTTTCCCAGCTAACTTAAAAATTAGGTCCAAACAGAACAAATATTTGTCGTTGTAAGTCCATACGGGACCCAGGGCCCAGCTTCTCGCAACCATTTGTGTTGCACGTGATAAATTTTTTGGTTGAACGGAATGGACCTTGTCTACCTCGGCTCAGCTAATAAAATCTTACAAAGAACATAAGTTCAGACAGCAAGCCAATAGCAGTTTCTTTGACTTAAAAAGGCAAAGGAGTAACAAGGCCTTGTGAAGAATCAATCAAGTAGAGCCTGTATACGACCCTCATCATCCCAGTCCTGCTTTATGGCCCAAAGCCATGGATGTTGAGAATGACAAATGAAGATATGATTGGCTGTTTTAAGGCCAAACTTTTTCGAACGATTTTCGATCCCATTTGCGTTGATGGGCTTTGGAGGATGAGACTCCACGAGCTGTATAATGACATCAACTTCATTAGAAAAGTAGCTTCGTTCGTCTAAGATGGCTGAGACATATAGAGCCCTCTTTGATTCCAATCTAGAGGGGCAACGCATAATAGAAATACCTCGCCTTAGTTGGCGCTGACAAGAGGAAGAGCACCTCAATCATCTTGGAGTGCGCAACTGAAGGCAGTTAGCCAAAGACTGCTTAGCCTGGAGAGACTTGTTGGTTGAAGCCTAGGTCCACCTCGGACTGTAGTGCCACTTAGGTAAGTAAGTAACTAAGAATTTAAGGGGACCATGCCTGAAGAGGAACTTTTTTAAGTTCAGTGGGTTAGGTTAGATAAATGGAGTTATCAGCGCCTCAGTCAGATTAACGGGGACTTCACAGTGTTCAATTGTATGATCTCTTTCGAGAACTGACCAACCAGATACGTCTATAAATCTCAGGAATTTGTTCAATTAAATATTTTCTAGATCAAGAGTGTATTTCATTTTGTTGACTTGTGCTGGACTGGAACCACGTAGTGATGAATAGATTCTACTTTCCTTCTCGCACCTACAGTTTCTTCAGAAGTGGATGCGGAGTAGTCTGAGCCCAGTGTCCTGTCCGAATACTTTCATGGATCTGCAGACTATAACGATTTGACTGTAGCTCATGTACCAAGCATGTAAAATAGATACCATCATCTATAAGCCTCCTCGTTGGATTCGATGTCTGTTTTCCTGTTCACAAAGGTCTGCCTGGAGACATCACGCTTAGCTGGGGCATCTAAGTGACCCTGGTTCTATTACAAACAATACATTCTAGCCACCTTCTTGGAAATACTAGGAATTAGCATAGATTAAAGCACCAAGGCAACACGGTATTAGCTTCACGAACGATGGACGGATTCCAGATTTTTCATAAAAGCAAGAGATTCGGTGAAAAAGAACCTAGCCAAGCTAGAGAAAGGCTAAGGAGGCTTGGATATAATGCAAATAGTTCAACCTCTCTCCAGAAAAAAAAAGGAAGCCATAAGGAATTGCTAGTCAAAAAAATGACTGTACAGATACATTTTGGATCTCTGTTGGTTGGTCCTGTCTTTTGATGTATCTTCACGTCATTACCATCAGACGAAAGAATAAAGCTCAAATCGAGAGTAGGAGGTGATTACCAAAGTCCTCCTGGTTCAAAGGTTCTGTCAGGTTTCGAATGAAAACTGGTCCACATGCTAAGGATTATTATTGGTTGTCCAACACAGATTAGAATATTCAACAAAATGCCTTTGACCATTAGTTCACTTAAATCTAAGCCTACCAACACCTATGCTATGTAAATTCTTCAACAACAGCCTTTTTCGCTAATAGCTTTACAATCCATTATGCCCCACAGTCCGCCTAACTCAAAATTAAGTACAGACCATCCCTCGAAAGTACCCTAATAGATTACCAAATCCAGGACCTATGTAAATTAAAAAATACCCCCAGCGACAGGAATAAATCAAGTCCAACTTCAATACATTCCTAATCCCAATACAAAAGGGATGAAGCCAACTTCAACCGTTCAACCTATCCCAAAAAAAAGGTGCCTCCATCCACCCTTGATTACAAAAGAATTGCAATCCTCTCAAGCTCAATTGAAATCAAATCCACATTCAAGAGAAGCACAGCACAGATCCCAAAAGAGTATTTTATTCCAATCAATTGATGTAATCCAATTAAGTCTCCTGCCACAGTGTCATTGAATTCCGCCTCCACACCGAGCGCCTCCATGTCTTATTCTACACAATTTCTAATTCGAAATTAAACCCCACCCAGCCGGCGATGGGGCTGGAGACGGAGACTTGGTCAGCACCAGGCGACATGGTAGAACCAATTGATTTAGAATTTAAATAAACGTGATAGACAAAAATCAAGCCAGCAGATAGTATCTCATTAAATTTGCCGTATCTACGACATGCTGTGCGCTCCATGCGCTTCGTGTCTGGGGCACAGAGTCCCCGTCGAAATGACGGAAATAACAAATTACCTCATTTTCGATCCGCACGCCGCATCCCTCTGTTTTTGAAATGATGACGACGATTATTTACGAGAGGTTTGTTTGGTTTCGAGAGCAAATCACGTACATGCACACACTAGGAGGGGTAACAAGATATGTCCTTGAACTATGCGTGTGTACATACATAAGTATGTCCTTCCTAGTGAATTTCAATTGAAAACACAGCTCGGATGCAAAAGGCAAAAGTAAAACACGTTACGCAGGATGGCACCCCCCCCCCCCCCCCCCCCCCATCCATAGGATCCTCTTTTAGACTGAAAAAGACTTACAATTTGAATTTCTCGTTCCACTTGGGGCACAGCGTATGCGGTTTGATTGATGTGGCCCGTATGAATTTTGCTGGCACCGGCCCGCCTAATGAGTCCCTTTGTTCTCTCCTGGCTGTTGCCTCTTTTCGTTTGAAGCTAAGACGAAAGCTGTGCTTGCGATGTGTCGGAGAGTCTGTATTGTTATCGAATCCGCCGCCCATGCCACCGCCCAGGCCGATGTCAGATGAGAGTGTTCTCGGTGTAGGCGGTAGTGGTTGGGGCGATACTGGTGGTCCTCCATCTGGTTGAATTCCCAGCATACAATAGGGATCACTGAAGCCTGCGAATAGAGAGAATAAAAATCAATGTGTGGTCGGAGAATGGGTTTATCAATGTCGTTCGCATACAATCGTGTGTGTGTTTTTTTTTTTTGCAAAGTAAATAAGGGTTGAATGTTTCCAGGATGTCATGCATATACAAGGATGTGATGCATTTAAAGCTTAAAATATTGGTATGGTTTTGTCAAACCAATCTATTTCTTCGAAGTTTTGAAAGGAGATGGCAGAACACGACTACAGAATCCTTGCTCTGATCATGTATTTCATTCGGACTGCATTGGTCAACGAAAGTGAATCGATAGAATTGTTACCGTTGTCCTTTCTTTTGAGAAAAAGCCTCAAAACGTTAAATTAATCCTTTTCTATTTATCTTTTGTAAGGATGTGGGCGTGGCAATGTCTAATTGGAAACGAAAATTCATCATTTCGGTTGAAATCCTCGATCAAAACAGATCTAATGGGATACTCAGACTAATGTGGTAACTGGATGGAAAAAGCAGTTTGCCACGCCCACTTTAGTAAAACTTATGCAAAAGATTGCATCATATTCAGATACGTGTCATTCAGAATATCGCAAAGACAAGAAAATACAGTGAGGAAGGTTACAATCGCAAGAGATGGCCAGGTCCTTTTCCGACAGAGTGTCAAGCAAGGGGTCCTATCCTGCTAACTTCAAGTAAGTCGCTCTACTGCCAAAAAGCTATAAAGGATGCCGCATTTGATGCACTTTCGACAATCACTGCGAAAGTTGTGGATCGACGAAGAATAGTAGCAATCAACTGCAGAAGGCAGATACCGCTGCATTAAAGGATACTCTTGAGCTCTAGGAGCAGAAGAGAAGGGATGGACACTGGCAAAGGAAGCACCAATGGAATCGAGCGATTGTGAGAATAGAGAAAAGCTATTACAGAAATGAGGTTCGGACGATGTATGAGAAGATACAAAAGATGCTACAAACCCTGAACCAAAGACGAACAAGGAAGCCTAGTAGCATCCGAAGATGGTATACCGGTGTTGATGGCCAAAATGCCAATATCCGAGAGAATGAACCTGCCATTCTGGATAATGATTACCAATATATCCATCCATAGGTAAGCTAAATATAAAAAACACTACTGAAACTTGTGGCTATGCAGAGAAGCATTGGGGGATGACTTGGTAAAGAGGATTCACCGAGTTATTTGTAAAATATCGTTGGAGGAAAGTATCCCCAATGAATGGAACCTCAACATTTTAAATTCGATCTTCAAGATGGAATACCCTCTAAACTCCACCAACTACAGAGGAATAAGTCATACTATGTTGAACCCTTTTGGTAAAAGTTTGATTGATTCGTATTAATGTGCCATATAAGCTTTTATCAGCTTTTAGGCCGACTATACAGAGCTATTCAAGATGTGCATATCTGGTTCGGTGGCGTATGCGTAACCTATTTTTTTTACAAATTTTCGATTGAACATTTTTTTTTCTGTTTCATGCGGCGTGCAGTTTTGACATCCTTGAAAGAATTGTGTGGAATTCACATGCTAACATCAGAAATACGATCTTTGAATGGTCCTTGCAACTCCTTGCATATGCCGATGACATTGACTTGAGTAGAATGCAAAGCGTGATATCCATAGTACTTCGGTGATTCTTGAGTTAAGATAAGTTGGTTAAGTTGGATTAATGAGGGGAAACCGAAGTACATGCTGTCACCAAAAAGGACATAGAACACCAACGTCTCGAACAGAAAGTCAGCTTCAGCCAATGACTCGGTCCGCTGAGATGAAACGAGGATGAATACCTGCTTCTTCGGTTTAGAAGGCCATTGTTTCTCGAACAAAAGTAACCTCAATCATCCTAGTCCTGCTCTGCGTTATAAAGTCATGGGCTCCATTAAGAATGAATGAGGAAGCTCTCTGTTGCTATTAGAGAAACAAATTTCGTGGAACTTTTTGCATAGACGCCATGGACTTCACGAACTATAAAGCCGATTCACATAGAGCGGATAAACACCAATTAGCCGACCTAAAAAGTCTTCAAATTGAGCCAAGACAGACGGCGCAGTAGACCTTCCGTAAGGTGGCAAGCTCAAGTGCAAAAGGACTTCAACTAACTTCTTGTGCGAAACTGAAACTAGCTGGCTAAAGGTCGAGCTAGTGGAAGACGCTTGTTAGTTGAGGCCCAAATAAACTGCAGCAAATAAACATGGTTTGAGAATACGAATTATAACGACATCCTTCAATGTAATGAGGAGAACAGACGTCGTTGGGCTGAAAATTAACTCGGCAAAAGCGTAGCACCGTATTTGCATTGCCTTAGAAGCGGTGGAAAGAGTTGAGAGTTTCCAATACGTTGGTAGTATTGTCTCAACCGATGGCGGAACCGAACTGGATATAGCCAGCCGAATAGGCAAAGCAAAATCTACGTTTGGGATGCTATTCACAGTTGGCGTTGTAATGCGATTAGCTCAACCAACAAGCCATTGAATCCGTTCCAACGTTGAATTCGTGCTGCTATATGGATGTGGTACCTACAAGGTAACGCCACTATCACGAGGAAGCTGCAAACATCCGTCAATAGGTGCTACGATTTACGATTTTATGGCCAAACCGTATCTCTAGCGAACAGCTTTATTAGAGAATGGGCCGTGAACCTATAGGCACAACCATAAGATGGCGAAAGTAGCAGGGGACTGGACATGCTCTCTGGAAGAGTGACACGTCCATAGCTAGCTACTTGATGCTTACTTACCGCTTACTCAGGATGATAGGATACGCGGCGGTCCTTAGTAAGTAAGTAGTAAGTTTTACAATACACAACCTTAATCTTACGTTTAAAGGCTCAAGGCTCTGCACATTCTGAACTTTCATAATCTTTTCTTCAGAGTCATGAACGAGAAAATACCATTTATGTCCAAAAAGTTCTGCAAACCTAGAAAATTTTACGAAATTCACTACTTTTACACTTTGATCCAACTCTCTGTTCCTCATTCAATTTACTGCAGTTTTTGACTTGATTGACGTTTTCAAAAATATCTTCATTTAGCGTAGTTGTGACAACAATTTTGTACAAATGCTTAGCCAGATATTTCCATTCGCATTTGGTCCTAAAATTGGGTGGAAACTTTGACAATATTTTCGACGTAGAAGTTCCACGCAATCTAAGATTCTAAAATCAAAACTATGTGGCTCTAAGCAAGATGTACCAACAAATTGATAAGATTTGGCCATTTGTCTTCATACAGGGGACACAAACCTTTGGAAATTTGCATATCACAAGGAGACATAAGATTAGGAATATCAGGACCAAGACTCGAAACCCTTACAGACACTAGAAACGCACTTCGAAGTAAAGAGGAAAATCTATGAAAATGTCGCTGGTAACAGCCGAAAGAATGGTCTGCATGACTGCGAAACAGAATCCTTAAAGTGAAAGTCATGAAAATTCTGAATGCTTTTAGTCGAAGGAGTTGAATATAAGGTCCTTTGGATTCAACAAAGTGATCGGCTCTTAAAACGTTCACAAGACTCAATCACTCTGATGAATGGATTTTAACTCTAACGTGTCCTTCCTCCTTGCCTACCTACACGTTCAGTGGTATCATTAATCTCGAAAAATGGCTGTCAGTTTGGTGTGTAACGACGTTACTCCAGCCATATTGTAGTCCTTTTTGTGCAATACACTGCTTCCTACACCGAGGGCCTTAAGACGCCCTAGACAGGGTAATAAATTAGTTCTGCGGAGATACACATACCTCAAGGACAAGGCACACAATAAGGGTGTGAATTTATGTATGTATATTCGCAACAATGAACACAGTCCTATCGGCTTCCTTATGAGCCAGCCCCACCTGCTACCATTGAAATCTGAGAATTCCCAGGAAGCCAGAGTCGATAAATTTACATTCCATCCGAAAATGTTGCACCTCCACCATGGATCGCAGGCACACACACAGATCGGCCGCCCTAATTGTCCCATTAATACGGATTTGTGGACGAAGTACCCATCGCTTACCAAAAACCCTCTAACGCAGGATTCAATGCCTGGAGCAAATCCAAAGATCGAAAAGCCAACGACTACCCAACACTTACGGTTATGGTCGATTGATTCTTCGAAAACCAATCGCCATATAATTGTAATCGACAACGGAAGAATGCACATGAGGTATCTCTTATCCTTTTAGTTCCGCACACGCATATACCTTTCGTTTCAGGGAGAGGGAGAGTGATGAAAAAAAAAAAGGGAAGAACCAACAGCAACCGAAAAACTAATTTTCATATTCCTCGGGCAGGACTATGACTCCGAACGTTGTCGATTGGATTTCAACAGAAAAGCCATACCCAACTGACATACTGACTTTTCTCATATGCTATCCTTCGGGCCAATGCGATAACCAAAGCCGACGTCGACGTCGACGTCAACGACGACGAGCACTTTAGATAGCATTCAAGGAAAAGGATGTGCTATCCTTTCACATTAACATTGCCCACCGAACTCAGCCGTCGTCATTGTGGCCCTTTCATCTGGTTTGACGGTCCTGCTGTGTAAATATTGTGAGCCCCTCTAGGCTTAGGTTGCAAAGGATTTTCTTTTCTTCGCAAAACGTACAGATGTCCTCTTTTGGTAAGAGAGGAGCAGCATACACCAACCATCAAATGGGTTTCAAATTATTTTATATGTTTCTGCGTAGCATAGTTTGGATCCTTATTTGTTTGTTGTTGTTGTTGTTGTCTGCCATCGTGTGTGTGTACGCCTATGGCAGAATGCGGTATGATAAGGACTCGAAGGTAGGATGTTTCCAATCAATTTCAAGGGATATACTGTGAGTGTGTTGTGGATTCATTTCGATAAGTAGGCGATTAGAGTTTATTGTGCGATAACTTAAGCCTTTCAAGTCGTCGCAAAAAAAAATAAGGAAAAAGGATATGCGACTGTGAAGTGTTATGGCCAGGAGGAAGGAGGCATGACACAATAGACAGATGACATTCGGTGGGTGGATAGGGCCACTCTACACATTCGTATGGAAAAGAAGATTAATATTTCGTTCTCTCTGCGAAACGGAATTCGAAACATTAAAACTGATAGCACATCCTGTTGATGTTATTTTGCGGGCATTTTATGTCCTTTTGGCTATTAAATGGAAAAAAAAAAAAAAACAAATCAACGAGGAGACGATTTCGTGTAATTACGTCTTGTAATCGATTCTAGAATTATTATTATTTTTTTTGTTTTTTCCTTCTGCAAAGCAGGATATTAAATGTCCTTTTGAGGAAATTAAATTGAGCTACCTGTGGAACAAAAGACATTTATGGATGGATTAGGGAACGTGCAAGGAAATTGCGTTTTATGTGGATTCCTTGCGAGGCATTAAATGTAACGAATTCAGATTATCCTTCACAATTGTTTGGGAAATACATACGGAAAACGACTCAGGCGGGGATTACATTAAATCCGACATTAGCTGTAGTTTGCGCTTTGTTGAGTTTTCATAAAAAGGATGCGCGAATTTGAATAAAACTCAGCAACACGTGCTGTGTTTTTTTTTCCCCCCCTCCTTCCTTAGGCTTGACTGGGTTTGGGTTTTACGATAACGCTGCTGTTGGTTATTACTTGATGGTTCTAGAATCGTTAGCACATACATTTGTCATTGAGCCCACGTGCGAGGTGTATTTATTGTCGCTGCAAATGGTGGGGTTAGGTGCGCTTAAAAAGTTCAGCTTGACAGAGTGTAGTCCTTTACCAGATCGTGACAGTTTTTTCTTGCACACATGGTGTGCACTGAACTATGATTAGAGTTTTACACCACCACTGCTGCCCGAGACTGTTTTGAGGCCCAACTTTCGACCACAATCCTGTCCATGTTCAACTGTCGCTCTTTACAATATAAAAGGGTTTTCAATAAGGACATAACAATTTCGAACTTAAATAAAACAGGGATGAATTCAGATATCGAGCTGAAACTCGTTTCATATGCAGGACTCGTACTAAATTTAAGTATGGAATTGAAAATCATTCATGTAACCACCTCTAGGAGTTAGTTTTAGGAGACTCCTTCACACATATCGGCCGAAATGTAAGCAAGTTCGCGATCGATATTCTTCCTAAAATTCATGACTTGTTGGCCTAAATCAACGGCTTAATGTAGCTCTATGAGAAGCAATGCAACGATGTTAAATTCCATGACTGAGGTAACCATTCGACAAGACCATTTCTCGAGATTACAGGATTAACGAACGTCCCCTTCAATAGTTCAATTGTTTGACCAGATGTATGGTTTGTGGCTTCATATCAAGTCCATCCATTTCTGGCCAAAAATACTCTTCCGAAACGAGATGATACCAAAGTCCATTGCCAGTAACATTTGAGGTAGTTCAGTGTATCCCGCAATTCCAAGGGAAGACTTTAATACCTTTGTCTGTGTCAGAGTAGCTAGCGTTGTTGGAAGATAGGTAAGGTTCATGGCCAGGTTTTGGAAATTTCAGATCTAGGAATATAGGTATATGTGAGTCCTCCCTTGTTTCTAAAGTTGGAAAAGATGCGAAATTCTTAACATTTTCTATTTTATAAAATAAATGGGGTGATGGGCTTGAATGAGCCTCAAGAAGTACCATGATCCCATGGAGATTGCCTTGAAGGTGAGGTGTGGTCTTACCTACTACCTAGATTCATGTTCATGGACGAAACTTAGGATTGTTTCAGCTGAAAAGGAGGCGACACCAGAAGGCCAGGTGAAGCCTGTGAAGACATATTTAAGCCTTGTTCGAGCGATGGGGGCACAATCACCTAAAATATGTTCCGTTGTTTCAATGTCCTCTTGAGGTGATATTCGAGAGAGCCATGATCAGAAAGGAACTTTGTCAACCCCTTAGCGATAAACTTGGTTATTGCTGGAATTGTGAAAATCATAGAATTTCTTGGCACGTTTTAAGCATGTTTATTTGTGTACAGAAGGGGCCAAAATAAGGGGTTCGATGTTATGTTCCTCATTTTCAGGCTCATATGTCCTACAACCCATGCTAGAGTGATTTAATTGTATTCAGCTAGCTGTAGGAGTATTTGAAAACAATTTCATACCAGTTAAGGCATGACATGAGCGCTTTCAGAGTTCCTTGGGTATCGGCGATGGTTAAGGGCTACTTCTGGTACACTTTATTGCAAGCCAAATCTTCTGTTGGAAAGATATGTAGAAGAAGAGTGCCCTAATAACGCCGATACGTGCCATATGGATTAAGGTATCAATTCAGGGATCTTAGGATTATCCCTGACACGATAACAGCGACACGATAGAGGATTGATTCCGTCATGTAAACTAGCTGAATTCTTCCAAGGATTTTCATATATTTTTCAGTGAAGCTTAAGGGCCCTTTTTCTGTGGTTTAAAGGTCCTTTTCCTTACACTTACATATGGATATCAAGATTTAGGAAGTCTGGAAGGATCTTCAGAACAACAATTGGACAAGTACTCATTGCACCCGTAGTGTGTACATAGGTAAGTAATTGCAGCTTTTATAAAATGCAGTCTTCGCTCACTCGGATACAACCGAAGGATAATTGTGATGCCAGAAACTCAAGAACTACAAGCAACTTCCCTGCACGGAACGAAAATGAAAAGGGTAACCAATTTCGGTGTCAAACCCTGAGGCTTTATGATCTGAAGGTCAGGAATCTATCACTTTTCGAAATCTGGGTCTTATTTCTAAATTCCTCTATAAAACTTCTATTTACTAGATACTGTGATGCGAAGGTGACAACAAAAAGACTCAGGCTTTCGGTACTAAGAAAGTAGGTAATCTCATTTGCCCTTCTATTGGCTTCAGAATCTAAGTGGAATCCTATTGATTCCACGGGGGCAGAAGGCTTTTCCTATGACCAGAGATGTTCCAGCCTAACATATGCTTGCGCCGCTTCTTGACAGCAATATGGTTACGAACGAAATCCTTGGATCCAACTCTGTAAGCATGGACATACCTCTATCACTGGCTGCTTTGCAATTAATCCTGATTCGTAAGCACTTCTGCTTTGAATCGTGGTTCTGTACTTGACATTGAAATGAGATTTAGGATTAATGTTGCAACAGCTCTTATAGAAGTTTGGTGCCAGGATTCGCCTTTGTACAGAAGAGACCTGAGCACTATTCGTTTCACTGATTTGGTCAACTCAGCTCCATAGTAGATGTAGAGTCCGTTGATGACGAACTAATCCCAATTAGCAGCTTCAACTCCCTTCCCTCTAATGTCGAAGGATTATTGATTTTAACCGTAAAGGACTATTCGGATGCACTGTGTCTACACACCCGGGTATGTTATAATCTAATTGGTTTTCTAATAGAGAGGTGGCCACTAACGAACCACTTAAATCAACTTATCTGTCAATTTCATTGACTACATCCAGGACTGGCCAAAATTCATCCTTACACGCATACAAAACATCCGACTACATGCACTTCCATATCTGAAGCTAATTCTCCTTTCAAATACTCTCTCCCCACACAGCATTTCGAGTAGTCCACAAAAAGCACTGCACTCCATCGAGTGCATATTCCGAAATACGTGTAATAAAGGACCTTTCAAGTCCTTCATGCATACTGCGAAATGTTTCCCAGAAAAAATATGTATCCAGCATGAGCCTGTGGTTACACTCCTCTCAATTAAAAAAATATATGGAAAAAGGACAATGGGCTGGAAACGGATATGAAAACCATATTGAATTGGATTAATCCCAAATTGAATTACTGGATTAAACATAAAGGGAATGTAAATACAGTTTCGGTTTCATTTAACACAGAGTGGTTGGCGAAAAAAATTGAAAAAATGTCAATGATACTCAGTGGATCCTGTTCGAGGATAAAGTAATTATTTAAAATTCAAAAGCTTAACTGATACAGGGTGGCGGCGGCTTGTTGTGGTTTGGTTTTTCAATGATTTGCGAAAAGTCATAATTTACTTAATTTGTTTGCCATTTATACGTAGGTACGTGTCACATTTATAATTGTATGTGAGTTCAGGGTAATTAGATTGCTTAAGGACTGTTGTACATCTACGAACATCAGTAGAACTGACATATTAAGGATAAGCGAGTGAGTGTCGCATCAGTCACTTCTTTCATAGACATTGTATTCGTGAATCTTTCAAGTAATAACAAGGACTCTCTTTTTGGCCTTATGTGGTCCTATGAGGCTATCTGACCATACTGTGTGGAGGAGCTCTGATGTCCAGGAAAAAGTTGTGTACGTTATGACTTTACTCTAAGAACAAACCTCATTCTGTGCAACATAGGTAACGATCCTACTTTCGCCACTAGATCTTGCTGGACCTCACCTTTGCCGAAGCTATCAAGCGGAGCGGATCTCATGGCTAGCTAATGGTGTCATCATTTTGGGAATTCTATTTGCCTCCAAGCTTTCAAAAGGACCATACAACTGATTGGCTGAATTACAGAGTAACTAAGATCACCTTAAACGTCTCCACAATCCCCAAGAGCTTGGTCCCAAAATTGGGGATCTAAACTCAGCCCTTAACAAAGCGATAGCTTCTTCTATACAGACTATCCTTAAATAAGAAGAAAAACGATTAAGGAAAGCCAAATGTAATTCTTGGAGACTCTACCAAACACGTGCCAAATTTGCACTGACTTCCAAGGTGGTTCCTACGAGGTTAACAACTTGGTTTTCAACTGACTATCTGAGGACCCTTTTGACAGTGTCAATGCTTTAGCGATAGGACGGTGAGACTTTACTTACTTAACGGGCTTCCGACCCGTGAAAAGTGTCTGCCTGCGCCGTGTCTCTGATTCCATTCAATTCGATCCCAGGCATGCTGCTTCCACATTTCCAGACCAAGTGCTCTGTAATACGCGATAGTTTGGTCCTTAAAATGGAGACTCGTTTTTTCTTGTCCTTTTGGATCTGGAAGCTGGGATTCGAAGACCCTCTTTGCAGGAGCATTGTGTCTCAAGTGATTGTGCCTTCATCGCTCGAACAAGGCTTAAATATGTTTTCACAGGCTTCACCTGGCCTTCTGGTGTCACCTCCTTCTTAGCTGAAACAATCCTAAGTTTTGTCCATGAAAATGAATTTAGCTAGTAGGCAAGACCACCCCCTCTCCTCCAAGGCGATCTCCATGGGATCATGGTACTTCTTGAGGTTCATTCAACTCCATTTGTTCGATGTGGCCGAGCCAGTTTAGTCGAGGAGCATGAACTTTGTCCTCCGAATTAGGAGTTTTGAACCTATTTGTAGTATTCGCTGAATCTCCACTAGGGTGTCATTCGTGGAGTTGATATTTACTCCGAGGTATGAAAAACTTCTTAACTAACTCGTGGTTTCGGTTATTAGAGCTCACGTTGTGAATTTATTAATCCACTGATTAATCGTTGGATTATGAATTCCAAGCAAGGTGGGACGACCACTAGAAGATCTGTCAGTAATGACACTCCACAAGGACGTATTCTATTCCATCTTTTTTGAAATTTGGTGGCCAATAAGCCACTAGAAGTCAAGAAATGCACAGCTTATGCAGATGATGTTCATCTAGATGTCTCGCGAAGCGCCTATATAGTACTCTCAGAGGTTTTCTGTTGCGTCACAGGTAAGTAGATGCAGGGTGTACGTATCTGGTTCGGTGGCGTATACGTAACAATTTTTTTTTACATTTTTTGGTTGAAAAAATTCTCTTTCGATTCCTTGTTGCGACGCTACAGTTGAGTTCGATAAACTCGGTAGAATAGGAACAAAGCCATTTTGGTGAGCAAAAGCACCAAGCTAGTTGCCATCACTGGGTACTGGAAAGGATGATGTAAGGCTGGGAATTTTTCTGAACCAATTTTGCAGAAGTTGCATGGATCTCGCTAGCTGAAGGAAGTTTCACTTAGGAACCTTCTATTATAACGATTAGGTGAACTGATAGACACAGATGACAAGATACTTTAACGCTTTACAAGTAGGTAGAGGGAAATTTTCTCACATGGTTTACGTGACATCACAAGGAAGTTATTCCTGGTCTAAGTATGTGGGTCTTTCCTAGCTGGCAACAACTGCAAGGTAGTCGAAAAAAATGTCTTATTTACAAAAATCCAGCTGAAAAGAAGCTTCCAGCTCTCGGCAGACTGGACTAGCCTTAAGAAAAGGCACCTTATAAGGAAAACCAAGCTAGCTGGTATCGAACAATTCAAAGTTCTCAAACTACAGGAACCAAGTCCTGATGATGATAATATGCTACCCAGCGATACATACAATACAAGCACCTGTTTGCATAGGCAAGTAAGTCAACTTTGCGCCCAGGTCCCATGAGATAGATTATTCTCAGACTGTGTTCCATAACATCCTCCTGAAGGGTATGTGGGTACTCCTGGCATTGTCTGTCTCCAACATTGTGTCTTTCAAATCTGAATCACGAAATAGGAAGTCTTAGGATTAAATGGCACAAAAAAGTCTTCTACACAAGACCGAACAAGTCTCGCATCGCCTCGTTTAGTTTAGGAATCCTAAGCTAACTACTCAAGCTTTGTCAAGAAATACTGGAAAGAGGACGCAATTCCTTTGAAATTCATGAATTTTCAGTAAAGGTTTTCTTTTTCAGTCGGATAACATGAGACGTGCTTTGTTGAAACAGTCCTTAGCTCAAGTATCTTTTCATAAGTGCTGAGCCGTCCATACATTTCTTATACCTGTACCATCTGTTATATTGTGAGGATTAGATTAGACTGCGGCCACAGATGGGCCTACTGTGATCTCCTCCAAATTTAGAGGTCTCTCATGATAACCGAGTTCGTGATAATCCTTGTATCTGACGTGTTCTGATTAGACAGATACAGTGTCACAGAATCGGTTCTCCTCGTTACACATTCTTGATCTATTCTCATAGTCATGAGGTGTTTTGACTTGACAGTGTTCAGTGAGGGATCCTATGACTAGTCCTCATAATTCAGTCAAAAAGCTGGTTCGTTCTTGTGGGGGAGATGTTTCTTCTGTTACCTTCAGGATTCATTACGTAATGGTGAGCTTTGGTTTCAAGCCAGTTTTTAAAAGAGCGTTCCGCAGTGCTGATGGGTATTTCACAGAGTGGTCTTGGCATCATAAAGGTCGCATATTGTCAGAGAAAATTATAAAAAAAAAACTGTGTTTTGATCCTGTCTTCGAATGACTATCAGCATTGGCATGGCATGGTTTGACCTTAAATACTCTAGTTGCCCTGTCATGTAAAGGGTGACCAGATAGCAATGATACATTTTTCGATTGCTATGTTTTAGCAGTCTTTAAAGTTAACAATAAGATACAGCTGCCAAAATATGCAGTAAAGCTTGCCATTCCATCGTGCGTCGTTTCACGTTTATAGAGCATGCAGAAATTGTTCAAAAATATAATCGAAATTCAGGCTTAATTGTAAATACGCAAAGTCATGAGGTCGGTTGTCATCATGGCTTCATGCAGGTAATTCGTCTCACAGTGGAAAAGTTTGAGCGTAGTACACTCTTTCGGACCTCAAGCTTTACTTGGTAAGGCAACAGTAAGCCTGGTTTGCGCTTGGTATGCAAAGATACAGAAAAGCTAGCTTGAGTTGTGCCACGAAATAGTAGGACCAAGTGGTAGGTATCCGGTTCGGTGGCGTATACGTAACTTTTTTATATACATTTTTTTTTTCTTAACAGTTTTCTGTTTCCATTATACAAGACGTCAGTAAAGCTGATCTGGAAGTCCGGATTTTGGCCAAAATATCGTCTCCTTGTGCAAGGCTCATTTTGGAGCGAATAAAATCCCCAAGTGTTCGACCGAGCACCAATGCATCCACAGAAATTGACTATTTGGTGGGGTTTAGGGCATCGAACATTATTTCTTTCGTATTGACGAAGGAGACACCGCTACCGGCAATGGTCTCAGGTATAGAGCGATGTGCACCGAGTTTGAGTGGCCAGAGCTCGACAAATTCGTTTTATCCGAGCTGTGGTTCCAACTCAAGGCGAGCGTTTATCAATTGGGCCCCGCGATCATACGCCTTGACACCACTCGTATATTTACGAGCAAACCACTTTGGACGAGCTCGAGGTGAACATTAGAGACACTATTGGCGGAATGACGCCGCATATATTGGACCGATCGCTTGAAGTACTGTCAGTGCCATTTTGACACATAATGGCATGAAAGTAGCTTCAAAATAAAGTCAAAATTTTATACCTCACACTCTTGTTGTTTTATTTACATTTTCTTTTTCTGTTGCTTGTGTCTGGTCACCCTTTAACAAAAACTTGCACAACCCTAAACCACATCCTTAAGGAGCGTTCTACTGATGACAAAAAAATTGAAGTATTGGAGTCAAAATTGAAAAACAACATCAAACAACTGGTGCCAGTCATGTTGATTGTTTTATTAATAACAACAGCATGTGCATACGCTTTGATTAACGCTCGGTAATTCACAAAACAAACAAACACCGCTATTGCTTCAGATTTTTGTTTGTTTTTTTCCTGTTTTTTACTCATTCGCTCCTAGTTGGTGTAGACTCGAACACAATAACCGCAAATACAAGGACTCTGCTCCGATGGCGATTCATAGACGGTTGGCCCAAACACACTGCTGTTGGTAAGTAGTCCTGTTCCTGTTTCGGACATCGATTGTGCGATACTTTATCGCTGACTGACACAGTGGGTTGGCGGAAAGTGAACAACAGATGGTGGTTGACGCACGGGTTAATCATTGTTAATATAACGCGCCGCTGGCGATGGCCCTAAAATACTTCAAATGGAGTTTTTTTTTTTACCCAACAGCCAGCCATCTGATCCGACATTTGTTGATTTACTCTTATCGCCTGTGAGCAGTGAAAACAATTTAATTAAACTGCACATGCTGTGGGTGGATGGGAGGGGTGTACAGGTACATAGTACCTGTTGTGGTCGTTGTAATATCAATTAATGCTCAGCACACTATCGATAAGGATCCGAGTTTTCGATTTCGTTTTCCTGTATTTACTGGCCGGCGAAGCACGAGCCAGACAAAAGGAAGTCAACGAAGTATGACCTTTTAATTTAATCCCTAATCACATTAGCCGTTTGATTAAATCAGTCAGGAAATTATCCTCTTTTAGTCATTTCAGTGAACGGACATCCTGTTCGTTGTCCTTTGGCGAATTTGTTTTATTTTTGTGTCTGTTTTTGGTTTCCTTTTGGTCATTTATCATTTGGCTTGTAATTGTGGTGATTAATATACTTATATGTGAGTAGTAGTGGAATACTTATAAATGTATATTTAGAGCAGATGTGGTCATGATATGGCGATCCTTTTTGCCGCTGCCCCCGTATGATGTACTGTACGGCCAGTGCTTTGTCATTATCATTCGTGGACGGGAGGCATACTGATGCTACTCGTCCGTCCGTCGGCAATAGCGTTATGGGATATCACGCGAAGATAAATCACGCAGGATTAATGTGCTCTTTGTGTTACCAAAAAAAAAAGAAAAAAAACCCAACCAAATGAAAATGGTTCACTTTAATGGTGAGGTCGACCCGGCCCGTTGGGAGCGAGAGTCCTAAAGATGAGATTGACATGAAGATTTATTTGGCTTTTGCGTAGATCCCTTGACAAGGCATTCCTTGTGGAAAGGATGAATAGAAAGCAGAGATTATGATTTGTGGCAAATGTATTCTGTGTTACGCTTTTCGGTGGTTTATTGAATTTTTCTCGTTAGTCCTTTTTTTGGCTTTCTTTTGATCCAAAAGTAGACTATTTTGCCTGCGGTAGGTGGACGATGATGACAATGAAGTGTAAGCCGTATTCTGGTAATAATGACATTCCAGTTGGATTTCATATGCATTTCGTGTTTGCTTTAGATTTATGGGCTTAAGTCGACTGTCACTTAAGGTGTCATCACATAGCTTGAACTGGAACCGTTTGATGGGAAATTCTTTCAATTATATTGAGTTTGTGTACGTGAGCTACTTGTGGGGAATGGGAGATACGAGAGATAGGTAGAGGAGGCAATTTGTCGCCATCAATCAAGCTGGACACCGATGTCTTATCACCTCTCTGTTGAAAGAAGTATTTGACATAAAATTTATCTTCTGGAGGCAATTCCTTGTTCTGTAGGTAGATGTGGACTTTTGAACATCAAGGACGTGGAGTCACAAACTAATGGAAGTTTTGTAAATCACTTATTCCATCCTCTATTCATTTTTGGTGAAGCATTCAGCATTTGTGGTAATAGAATGTAAGAACTTGCCATTCTTCGGTGCAGGAGTAGACTATTTTATAAGAAAAAGCGAACTGACTGGACAGAGGAAGGTCCTTCATAAAGAAATTCATATGGAGAAGGTCTTGGAAAGATAAGACTGGATTGAGTTAGGTTGTAGAATTGAGGTTATAGTGACAGTCTACCTTTGAATTGAGACAAAGCTGAACCATCCTTCTTTTGTGATTCTACATGGAACTCCCTAATGGGTAATGATATCCATGCATAGAGTTACTTTTATTTCGAAAGGACTCGACAAGTACGGGGAAAGTGGAAGCTGAAATTGTATGATTTCTAGCAATTCTAACTTTTTAGCAAAGGTTTGACCTACAAATAGCAGTATAAGTAGCCAACCACTTAACAGCGTAGGACTTCAAGTCCAGTAGTGTGAGACTATACCCATTCTTAGGGTATCACTTCTCAAAATCCACGAAAAATCTGATAATATTCTCGATATTCTCAATTTCGACGCACTGTGGGAAGGGAGGATTGAATTGAGACTCCAATGTACAAAAATAGTTCCAAAATCAGTAAGGTACGAGACATAAACCTACAAGTGGCCCTAGGACTTCCGGACTCATGTTGCTGCGAGATGCTAGGAATGTCTCCATTATTAGAATCCAACATACTTGAATCGGAAGCTACCAGGCATTTCCCCACAATCCTCAGGGCAATATGTATACAGAACCACCGAAAACTACGATATAGAGAGGAACAAAAAGGTTGACATATTGGGCAAGGAAAGACCAGAGATTCGACAAATCAATTTAGTTGGAGGACTAGAACCACCAATCTACGCGACTAAGAAAAGATCATAGGTTGTTTCTAGGGTGTCTGCAGGCTGTCTAGCGTCTTGTGGAGTATGTTATATAGAATGAAATCTGGGGAAAGTATAAAACTGATCAGGTCAGTTGGGGCTCTTAAGAGGACCTCTGTGCAACTAAGATTATCAAATACAGATGTAAGCAGATATTCTCCCACATACTCTGTGAATCCCAAGGAAATGTTTGGAACAGACTTCCAAATTACTTCCAAATTCATGAAATAGAGATCAAATGGATGAAATAGTTCGTTAAGGTTCAGGTTGTGTCATCTTAGTGAACCTCTTGGGAACTCCATAGGCCTTGGACTACAGTGCCTAACATAGTCATGTACAAATAAACTGTGCTGACCTGTTTTAGTTGGACTACCCATCCAAACTGGGGTCCATCGGCATACAGCTGAAGAACGCATGCGTATGACTTAAAGGTTAATATACTTATGGCGTACATAAAATGCTGAAAAGTCCTGTAGAATCTCACAGTTAGAGAGTAGTGCAGTCTTTTTTTTAGTTAAAACCAAAGGACCGTGTAATTTGATTTGGCTCACTCTTGAGAGCCTGAAGTTATGCCAGGCTAAGGTAGGTAGCCACCAAATCTGTCTAATGGGGATCCGTTTGTCAAAAAATCATCATCATCTAGACACAAACAGCAGACTTACTTCCTCCGGTCTTTCGGGAAAATTGTTTGATGATTGATGTTCGGACATTGGCAGGTACTGTACTGCAGATACTCATCCTGTTTACCTCATTAGGATTATTAGGAGAATCAGTTCATCACTGTGGATATGCCACGGTCTCATTTAAAGAAGTTGGAGAACTCTCTCTATGAAAAGACCACCATATCCATTTGGTAAATTCGAAATCAACAGGTTATTCTTTCCATGTTTCCCAAGGAACTAAATATGGGCGCAGTGGAACCAAAAATTTGGTTAAAATGGTCAGTCCTTCAACATAGATATGCTCTCATTCAAATGGGACACACGTTAGAGCGTCGCTGTGAATATGTGAAAATCTGAGACAACCAAGGACTGGATCAATCAACCTAGGCAGGAATGACTCATGGAATGGTCATGACCCTCTGATAGCAAAGCTGCGCTTTAAGGATCAAAAACCTATAGAATTACACCAAAACTAGTCTGGGACTACCTTCCAGTACTCATGTCATTAGCCAACACAAACATTTTGGTTCCAGGATACAGCGAACATATAGAAAATGAGATTGGACACATACCAACCAGGAAAGGATCTGCATCGAGATCGACCTTCATGATGCTTAGACCATTCTGTAGACTAAGTTGACTAAAATTGATTGAAAACCTGAGCTCACTTTTACTGGACGAATGCCAGACATCGCCCTCACCAGAGCGAAACAACTTTTAGGCTTCCTCACTGGACACTGTCAAGTTAACACTGTCAATCCATAAACCGATTGCGTGGTACTCAATATTCGAAACATATTTATGATCAGTAGGCCTTTTCAAAACATTATCCTACTCCGGATAAGGCAATGATTTTATCCGACAGACAGTCGCCAGTTTGACAGAGCATAGTACTACCTGTCAGCTTCAGGTCTACCTCTTGTGATACAGTTCTCAATGGAGGAGTTTCCATAGTAGTCCCCAAGGAACTTCTTTCGATTTACTTAACACTCTGATCCACAGACTTAGTTGATCCATTACTCCGTCGTTTTTAATTGACAGATAGATGGAGTACACCCATTCGTATGGACTTTGAAGGATAAAGAGGTTTGTTTTCTATTTTCTAGGCTCGTTGATCCATTGGGAGTTCACGCATTCACTGTCATTGAGAAGAGAATGTTGAGAAACTGTCATCTGTCAACGTTGCTACTATTACCGGCAACGTCAACGTCAACGTCAACCGTCAACGAAACGACGTGGACGGGTTCTATGGGTCGCAGCTTCCATTCAATCATTTATTTATTATTAAACTGAAATGTTTGAGAATTTTTCTTTGAATTTAAGAAACCTTCCAATAAGTATAGATACTATTTACTTCCACAGATTATTTTCGAAGCCAAAATCAAAGCCACAAACAGTCGCTTTACCGGTGAAAACACAGTCAATACATTCGAATTGATATCAAAAACTCTTTCATCAGTCTATCCTCAGGAAAAAAAACGCCGTTCATACTTCCTGTTGTGCGTATGACATCAAATCGCCTCAACATCCGTTTTTATTGAACTCCCATTGAGATACAAAATTCACTTTGTGTTGTTCCCCAGCAAATTGTGAGTCTTATGGAAAAAAAAGGATAAAATCTGCAAACAAAAGTCCTTGCAATGCCGACCACCCACACGGCTGTGCTTTTTGTTTTTTTGTTGTTAAAAATACATCACCCGCCAAAGTGGTATCTACTCGTTCATCCGAAGAGAACTCTCTATCTGTGAGTTGCATCCACACACACAAACATAAGCTGTCACCCAGTAAAACACTCACCATTAGCATCCTTCGCTTCGAGTCCTTCGGCTTCCTGCACTACAACCGATAGGACGATTATTTTTGGCTTATCCTCGGCAGCAGCATGCAGCAGACGATAATGTCGATCCGGATTTACACCGAAAGCTCGCTGTGCATGTAAATACATTTCCTCCTTGTAGTGTGCGAACTATAACGACAAAAAGAGAATGAAAAACTCATTAAGATCATAGAATTGACTGTGAAACGACTGTACACAGAAATAGATCCTACAAAGGACATCGCTGTCCTTTCAAGGTATTGAAATCAAATTAAAGGAAGCGCAACATTGACGTTAACTCAATTTGTGTCCACGGTCCTTACTCCCAACCAAACAGGATTGATAATAGGATTCATCCAGAGAGAATGTATAACAATTTTCAGTATTTCCGAAGCCACCATAAGGATTCCAATTCAATTAACTAAATAAACGAAAGCGATCTCCTTCCCATTCTTCTCTGGCAATAAAGGACGAGAGAAGAAGAAGAAACTGCCAGCAATTGAATTAACCGCACACAAAATGGGTTGCATTGTCAACATTTTTGCCCCATTCAGCCATGAGGAGCAGCAGTCCTGTATCCTGTTTCGTAAATTTATAAAACAAAACACAAAATTCAAACCAACCAACGCCGCCGCAGGGAAAGCAAACTTGAATACACGAGGAGTGTGCTCCTTCCTAGGTCGCAATCAGCTATAGACGAAAGCAGGAGAATGAAGTGAGCTTCCTCGAAAAAAGAAGTCCTTTCCCATTCTCTCTGCAGCAAATTGACGGATTCAATTTTGACTTTACACAGGTTTCCCGCTGCTACTGCAGAAAAGGATTCAACGTTTGTACAAACATAATAAATAAATTCAATTAAGCAGAATGTTAAGGAGGTCCTGGAAAACACAATTTTTTTTTCCTGAGTAAGGAAATAAAATATGTTTTGATAAACGCTCGGACCGTTTTAACGCCAACTTGAGTGGGCTACGTCAGAGGAAAGGTTCATCATAAATTATTTAGACAATTCTAAGGAATTGTTTCAGCATTTTTGCCCAAAGGACGACGTGAGTAAGGAACAAAGGACAATGGGGTTGTGAATGAGACACAGCGTGTGCACGTTCAGCACGTTTGCACTCCAGTTAAAATAGAGTCTATACAAAGGTTTACATCGGCAGGGACAAGGACACCTTATTTATCGCCAGGAAAAACAATTACGGGCGGGAGTGGGCAGCCTCTTGGAACCCAATTTTGATTTAAAATGTATTTATTCTGCTACTACGGCCGTTGAATGGCAGAGTTCAACACTTTGGCTCGTAAATTTATGCATAATGGGTTTTAGGTGTTAGATACATGGTCAAGATAGTGTTTCTCGTAAGGCCACAGCACATCAGGGGAAAGGACCTTATGCTTAAATAGGAGATGTCTTGAGAGACTGGAAGAAGAGTTGAAATTTACGTCTACTCTCTAGTGACGGGCAAAGGTAAGTAGATTAGCAGAATCTGAAACTCAAATCAAAACGGATGGTAGTGACATGGTCTCAGACTTGCATCATATGCTCCCAGTGCTACAAAGCTCCTTCAAAAGTGTAGGCATTTAGACACATAAGTTTGAGTACCCAAAAGAAGGACAAGTGTATGAACAAATAGGTTACGGATACGCCACAATGTGTACATGTAGTGGACAAACCAGCTTGACTGAGGCCTCGCCTCGTAAATTGGGAACAGAAAATTTTTCAACCGAAAAATATGTGAAGAAATGGATTACGCATACGCCACCGATCCTGGTACGCAGATCCTGGACAAACCTTCTCGTGCCACTGTTGGAGTCAGATATTCTGATTCTGTTCATCGTAAGCACACACCAGCTTGACTGAGGCCTCGCCTCGTACATTGGGAACAGAAAATTTTTCAACCGAAAATGTGTGAAGAAATGGGTTACGCATACGCCACCGATCCTGGCATCCACATCCTGGACAAACCTTCTCGTGCCACTATTGGTGTCAGATATTCTGATTCTGTGCATCGTAAGCACATACCAGCTTGACTATGGCCTCGCCTCGTGAATTGGGAACAGAAAATTTTTCAACCGAAAATGTGTGAAGAAATGGATTACGCATACGCCACCGATCCTGGTATCCACATTCTGGAAATACCTTCTCGTGGCACTGCTAAGCTCACATATTTTGATTCTGTGAGTCCTATGTAGCCACATACGAGCTTGGCGGTGGCCTCGCTTATGATTGTCATCCGAATATTCATGTACACACGTACTCCAACGGCATGCAAGTGTATGTACTGCAACTAAGGAGAAGTAAAAACCCTTCTGTCCGAAAATCTCTTAAAAATAAAATATCCTTACGTACGATACAAGTACTTATGGAAGCAGATACAGCTGAGAAGGAAAGAATTTCTCGAACAGAGCTCAATGTAGTTTTTCTTCTGTCCTTAGACAGTTGAAACCTCATGGAAATGTATGTAGTTGCCATCAAGTTCCTTGTAGTATACTTGGGAATACTTTCTTTGTCTCTGCACTCGAAATTCCATCTTCGCTCCATCGTCACTCATAAATCTCTCAAAAGAACAACAGGAATTTCCCAGAATAACACGTTTCAAATTTTCTTCTTAATTATTTCTGTTCCATTGTTAAGAGTCTCGCCCATCCTATAACAAGCAGGACTCGTCCTTGTAATCTTTCCCGTCATCAACATCCAAACAAATCGTTTTGTTACACTCTGGCTCTGGCAATGTGTCCTTCTCTCTCAAAGGAGCATGCAAAATAAAGCAGGAACCAAGGATAACGAAAGAAATAAAACGAAACAGAATCGCTTCAGGGTACATAACGATGTCGAACGAGTAAATAATGTTGAAAATCCATCAATAGTTTTCCATTATCCTTGGGGAATGACTGCGTTAAAAATATAAAAAAAAATAGAATTGCTTGTAAGGAGAGTATAAAGAATAAAGTGTTTCACAAGTTTCTGGCAGAAGATGCTTTAAGAATTCCCTTCCCTAGGGATGACAATGTCTTGCGGAAATCTCGATAGAAAGAACTTCAAGGATATACGTTGTCGATAGGAGAAACATACATATATTTGCACAGGAACACTGCATCGTGTTCTACTGTACGCGATAAGGGGTTAGGTTTCGATTTTATGGAGCTGCAGTGGCAGTTGCTAGTTACATGAATATGAACTTACCTGTCCTCCAGGCGCTGGTGCTCCAACTGTATTCGCAATCGTGTGCAGGACCTCCACGTAGAGTTTTTCCTTTTCCTCAAAACGATCGAGTATCTCGTCGACGGGCTGTTCACGTTCATTTTCTGGTAGTGTTTCGGCACGTGTCTCGGCGGCACGTACCGCTGACATACGTCGATTTTCACGCTTCCATGCCAGCGATGTGAAGCTCTCGAAATATGAACCGTCTGTCTCTTGAACACTGCAATGGGAGAGAAAAGGTAGATTCGATTGTTATTGCTGCTTTGGGACGTTCGTTCGGGTCTTTTCTTTTTTTTTAAGGATTAAGGAGGTATAATCGGATTCTGGGTAAACTTCTCTGAGTCGATTCTCTGGTGGAAAATAAAAGGAATATGTTGGCTATGTATCCTTTTTCGAAGGAATATTGTGTTATGAGTACATGAACCGTTTTAACACTGACTGCGCATTGAAGGCATATACCTTGTGCAGGGGGATTACTCGAATTGACAATAAAATTAAAACTACGTGCACATCCTTGAAACATTAACATACCATGGAAAGAAAAAAGAATTAAAATACTGCTTCCCTCTGTCAAGAGGACATTAAAATGTCTTTCAAGACAACTGTGAAGGTCCTTGTAATCTTCTTTAATCCATGAAGAGAGCATTTGGTCCCAACAGGAGTGGTACTAAGAATTGTAAAAAAGTTGAATTCTCTCTTCATTTGTCACCTGTTCTTGGATTTTTTTCACAAAGGATGCATGAAAGGAAGTACAATCTGTAAATACGCACATTTTCTTAAGAACTAAATATTTCCTTAAAAAGGACACTTATTCCTTCGCAACATATCTATGAGTGATTTTGTACGAAAGACCTCATCAGGACATGTGAGTTCTGGTATCGATTTTAGGTCATTCTATTCAATAAATGGCAGAATGACTTCTTTTCAAAAATATGCTCTATGTCCTTACTGACAGCCTGGATGAGTCAGGAGAGATTGGCGGAAGGAACCTATTCGAGGAGACTTTAGACTTTATATTGTGAAAACAATGAGAAATGGGATTGAGCAGGTATTTGAAAAAGGCTTTGCCATCCAAGACACTCCTCGCGAAGCAATGCTTTATAATTGTCCTTGTAATCTGGCAAACAAAACAAAAGTTGGTCGTAGTTGGTTCGGTGGCGTATACGTAACCTTTTTTCATACATTTTTTGGTGGAAAAGTTGACTGCTCCTACTATGATGACTTTTGTAGGTCATTTCAGCAGCACTTGATACAGACTTCTCTGTACTAATACTTCTCTAACACATGTCCGAGGGTATAATCGTCATAAATTAGTGAAACATATCTCCAGTGTAGTACGTCATATACATTTCAATTTGATGAGGTTAAGTCGCACCTAAGCTCCTTCCTGAAGATCCTTCTTTATTCTACTCGTTCTGTTCTTAAACCACAGCTGGTTATTACTCAAATACTGCTTATAGATTCAGGACAATAGCTTCCAATAAATGAGGACTTAAAGTGGATATGTGTAGGACACTTCATTGCGCAGAATTATACATATTTGGAGAAGCTATTCCTAAATGAAAATAGGTGACTCTAAGACCCAGGATACGAGACAAAAGGTACGAAATAAGACCATAGAAACTCAAAATATATGTTGATACTCCTCAAGGCCTGCAGTGGATATCTATATGTAGTTTCATTATGGTCTCGGGACTTAAGGGTCTAAAGTGACCTAACTAGTCAATGTGCTATAGAAGGACATGCTTATGGATGAAAAGAATACCTATTCACATAATTATTCTCAGTACCCTCTGTACGGCTAAGATTAGCTCTTTCATGCAAGAGATCATATGGATTCCAGTATTATCTGTCATCTGGTTTAAGCGTATCCTCACCAAGGAGCGGTCTAAACCAACCAACCTAGTGAAGCAACAATTAAGACGCCCTACTACACTACCCATGTGACTACGGCAGAAGTTGTCAGGATAAGGAAACACACCTTTTGCGGGTGCTATAGCCCGGGGTGAACCTTGGCCTAAACTCACAAGATTCTCCAGCTAGTTACCTTCAGTTGCTCATAGTTCACAAGTTTCTGTGATCTCTTTCCATTTAAGTGGTGCAAAGTGGACAAAGTGTTTTTCTTCTACGTCGTCCCTATGAAGTGGACTCGAAGACTTATTATACCCTTTTCAGCCCAATAAAGCACCGATTGGCAAGAGTTGCTCTCCATGTAATCTGACCCACTTATAGCAGATCCTAGGAAAACACAATCAACCTAACTACACAAAACTAGTTAGTTCGGTGTTCTATGACCTCGTGTGTTGAAAGTATTGGCTTCCTTTTGGTCTCCTTAACCTATTTTAGTCTCTTCCATCTCAATGCTCAGAGAAGAACTACTGAAACCACGCTTAGTTCCTCCAATTATGTCAATACTATCGGTAAACGCAAAAAATTCCAGGAAAGTGTTGATAAGAGAGTCCTGCACAATTCTTTCAATATAATGGCGCATGGTCCTATCTAAATTATTCCTTGACGTCAAAGATCTTGATCCAGCAGCATCCGCTCCCCACAGTCATCATGTGCAACCGGACCAAAGCTTGACATATGTAGCTCTGTGTAGCTGGTCTTTCTAGAAGGCCCTATAACGACAAGAGAGTGAGGATATCGACTTGGACTAGTTGTCTTTTTTCCAAGATCTGGGGTAGCGTGAAAATTTGGTCGATTGTGGACTTTTTTGGCCTGAAATCACACAGATACGAATCAATTAGGTTGTTGACGTAAGGATCTAAGCCTTCAGAGACTATAACAAGTAATATATTGTAGGTAATGTTGAGATGACTCTATGATTGCCACCGTTTACAGGGCCATCTCCCTTGAGGATCGGGCAAGCAAGACGTTCACAAGGTATACTCTCATCCAACCATATTTTCCAAATAAGTTGAAGCATGGTCCCTACCAAGTCTAATGGTCAAAAGAGTCCATTTCTGAGGAATAGAATTTAAGCACTGTCTGTCACAAGTTCAAGAAAAGAGACCCTCTGCACTGTCCCCACACCACAGAGGCTATAGTCTAATCGACATCGCATTCAGGATACAAGATGAGGACAGTAGTCCACCAAATTGGCTCCAATGAGTGTCAAATCAGCCCAAAAAGATTTGGGCGATTAAAATGCCCATACTTGGCAGATTCTGAAGAAAGTCAAAAAGCCTAAATAAATACGAGTACTACATCGATTTTAAGGACTTCTATGATAGTACTCCCATTTTGGAATCTCTATCAATCCTTGCCTTCTGTCATCGAGACCTCTGATGTCTAAAAGGTCTGTACCCATGAAATGGGACTTCTTGAACATCATACTTGAATGGATTGTGGTAAGCTTACTATAGAACATCGGAGGTACAATCTATCAGACATTTCTGCAAGGACCAGCGTATGCCAAAGAAATTGACGTCATTGGCAGAGTTAAGTGCGCTATTACCGGTATAAAACAGAAGATCCCTCATTGGCACACAAATGTATCTACTTTCCGTTGCAGGATGAAAGTCAGATGTTCTGATTCTATGGATCCCGAGCACATACAACCTCATCTGAGCCCTCGCCATGTGAATGGGATATAGAAATTTTTTCAGTCCAAAAATGTACGAAAAATGTGTTACGTTTACGCCACCGAACCATCCTGAATCTACTCCCCCGTGGCAGTCTGATTTTCTGATTCTGTGCATCATAAGAGCTCAGCTGAGACTTTGCCAAGTGAATGGGAAAGGAAAGGGGTTTTGAACAAATGATTCGGGTGCCAACAGTCTACATACACGAATCATCCATTTATCTCATTGTCCTCACTTTTGCTAGTAAGACAAAATTTTAGTTAGTTTCGTCAGGTGAACATTATGTATGGCTTCATGGACGTCCTTATAACCCTCAGCCTATTGAATGCCATCCAGACTAACGAAGTATGGCTTTAATTTTTCAACATATTCGTCTCCCAATTGTTATTCGAAAATAAGTGAATAAAGACCCATTTATACACTATGTGCATACTTTTTAATAAACATGAAAGTCCTTTACAAAATAAAAACAGAATATCCTTTCCCACGAACAAATATAAGCATCGTCCTGCTGCTATAAAACACTAACGTACGTATGACAATATTTTCAATTATAAAAAAAAAAAAACGAAAACATAAACTGCATACCACTCTCCTTTGCAACACACACGAGGAGCAAAAAAAAAAAAAAGGACGAGAAAGGAAAAATAGGTTCAATATGCAAATTCATCCTTTCACCGTAACACGAATCGACGCTATAAAGTGGATCCTTTCGCTTTTTATACTCCATCCCAAAGGGTATATTCATTTTGACACATTGGTTGTAACGTAAAGAAGGAAGGCAGGTCCTTTAAAGGATATACTTGCACATAGCATGTGGGTACGAATAGTAGGTCAGTCGAAAGAGGCACAACAGATCGTTCATTTGTCACCTGTTCTTGGACTTTTTTTCACAAAGGAGGCGTGGAAGGAAGTACAATCTGTAAATATGCACATTTTCTTAAGAACTATTTCCTTAAAAAGGACACTTATTCATTCGCAACATATCTATGAGTGATTTTGTACGAAAGACCTCATCAGGACATGTGAGTTCTGGTATCGATCTTAGGTCATTCTATTCAATAAATGGCAGAATGACTTCTTTTCAAAAATATGCTCTATGTCCTTACTGACAGCCTGGATGAGTCAGGAGAGATTGGCGGAAGGAACCTATTCGAGGAGACTTTAGACTTTATATTGTGAAAACAATGAGAAATGGGATTGAGCAGGTATTTGAAAAAGGCTTTGCCATCCAAGACACTCCTCGCGAAGCAATGCTTTATAATTGTCCTTGTAATCTGGCAAACAAAACAAAAGTTGGTCGTAGTTGGTTCGGTGGCGTATACGTAACCTTTTTTCATACATTTTTTGGTGGAAAAGTTGACTGCTCCTACTATGATGACTTTTGTAGGTCATTTCAGCAGCACTTGATACAGACTTCTCTGTACTAATACTTCTCTAACACATGTCCGAGGGTATAATCGTCATAAATTAGTGAAACATATCTCCAGTGTAGTACGTCATATACATTTCAATTTGATGAGGTTAAGTCGCACCTAAGCTCCTTCCTGAAGATCCTTCTTTATTCTACTCGTTCTGTTCTTAAACCACAGCTGGTTATTACTCAAATACTGCTTATAGATTCAGGACAATAGCTTCCAATAAATGAGGACTTAAAGTGGATATGTGTAGGACACTTCATTGCGCAGAATTATACATATTTGGAGAAGCTATTCCTAAATGAAAATAGGTGACTCTAAGACCCAGGATACGAGACAAAAGGTACGAAATAAGACCATAGAAACTCAAAATATATGTTGATACTCCTCAAGGCCTGCAGTGGATATCTATATGTAGTTTCATTATAGTCTCGGGACTTAAGGGTCTAAAGTGACCTAACTAGTCAATGTGCTATAGAAGGACATGCCTATAGATGAAAAGAATACCTATTCACATAATTATTCTCAGTACCCTCTGTACGGCTAAGATTAGCTCTTTCATGCAAGAGATCATATGGATTCCAGTATTATCTGTCATCTGGTTTAAGCGTATCCTCACCAAGGAGCGGTCTAAACCAACCAACCTAGTGAAGCAACAATTAAGACGCCCTACTACACTACCCATGTGACTACGGCAGAAGTTGTCAGGATAAGGAAACACACCTTTTGCGGGTGCTATAGCCCGGGGTGAACCTTGGCCTAAACTCACAAGATTCTCCAGCTAGTTACCTTCAGTTGCTCATAGTTCACAAGTTTCTGTGATCTCTTTCCATTTAAGTGGTGCAAAGTGGACAAAGTGTTTTTCTTCTACGTCGTCCCTCTGAGGTGGACTCGAAGACTCATTATACCCTTTTCAGCCCAATAAAGCACCGATTGGCAAGAGTTGCTCTCCATGTAATCTGACCCACTTATAGCAGATCCTAGGAAAACACAATCAACCTAACTACACAAAACTAGTTAGTTCGGTGTTCTATGACCTCGTGTGTTGAAAGTATTGGCTTCCTTTTGGTCTCCTTAACCTATTTTAGTCTCTTCCATCTCAATGTTCAGAGAAGAACTACTGAAACCATGCTTAGTTCCTCCAATTATGTCAATACTATCGGCAAACGCAAAAAATTCCAGGAAAGTGTTGATAAGAGAGTCCTGCACAATTCTTTCAATATAATGGCGCATGGTCCTATCTAAATTATTCCTTGACGTCAAAGATCTTGATCCAGCAGCATCCGCTCCCCACAGTCATCATGTGCAACCGGACCAAAGCTTGACATATGTAGCTCTGTGTAGCTAGTCTTTCTAGAAGGCGTTATAACGACAAAAGGGTGAGGATATCGACTTGGATCAGGTGCCTTTTATCCAAGATCTGGGATAGAGTGAAAATTTGGTGGATTGTGGACTTTTTTGGTCTAAAATCCCACAGATACGAATCAATTAGGTTGTTGACGTAAGGATCTAAGCCTTCAGAGACTATAACAAGTAATATCTTGTAGGTAATGTTGAGATGACTCTATGATTGCCACAGTTTACAGGGCCATCTCTCTTGAGGATCGGGCAAGCAAGACGTTCACAAGGTATACTCTCATCCAACCATATTTCCCAAAAAAGTTGAAGCATGGTCCCTACCAAGTCTAATGGTCAAAAGAGTCCATTTCTGAGGAATAGAATTTAAGCACTGTCTGTCACAAGTTCAAAAAAAGAGACCCTCTGCACTGTCCCCACACCACAGAGGCTATAGTCTAATCGACATCGCATTCAGGATACAAGATGAGGACAGTAGTCCACCAAATTGGCTCCAATGAGTGTCAAATCAGCCCAAAAAGATTTGGGCGATTAAAATGCCCATACTTGGCAGATTCTGAAGAAAGTCAAAAAGCCTAAATAAATACGAGTACTACATCGATTTTAAGGACTTCTATGATAGTACTCGCATTTTGGAATCTCTATCAATCTTTGCCTTCTGTCATCGAGACCTCTGATGTCTAAAAGGTCTGTACCCATGAAATGGGACTTCTTGAACATCATACTTGAATGGATTGTGGTACACAATCAGAGGTATGCATAATCCATGAGACATCTGTGCAAGGACCAGCGTATACCAAAGAAATTGACGTCATTGGCAGAGTTAAGTGCGCTATTACCGGTATAAAACAGAAGATCCCTCATTGGCACACAAATGTATCTACTTTCCCGTTGCAGGATGAAAGTCAGACCTTCTGATTCTATGGATCCTTAGCACATACAACCTCACCTAAGCCCCCGCCATGTGAATGGGAAATAGAAAATTTTTCAGTCCAAAAATGTACGAAAAATGCGTTACGTATACGCCACCGAACCAGACACGCACATCCTGAATCTACTCCCCCGTGGCAGTCTGATTTTCTGATTCTGTGCATCATAAGAGCTCAGCTGAGACTTTGCCAAGTGAATGGGAATGGAAAGGGGTTTTGAACAAATGATTCGGGTGCCAACAGTCTACATACACGAATCATCCATTTATCTCATTGTCCTCACTTTTGCTAGTAAGACAAAATTTTAGTTAGTTTCGTCAGGTGAACATTATGTATGGCTTCATGGACGTCCTTATAACCCTCAGCCTATTGAATGCCATCCAGACTAACGAAGTATGGCTTTAAATTTTCAACATATTCGTCTCCCAATTGTTATTCGAAAATAAGTGAATAAAGACCCATTTATACACTATGTGCATACTTTTTAATAAACATGAAAGTCCTTTACAAAATAAAAACAGAATATCCTTTCCCACGAACAAATATAAGCATCGTCCTGCTGCTATAAAACACTAACGTACGTATGACAATATTTTCAATTATAAAAAAAAAAAAACGAAAACATAAACTGCATACCACTCTCCTTTGCAACACACACGAGGAGCAAAAAAAAAAAAAAGGACGAGAAAGGAAAAATAGGTTCAATATGCAAATTCATCCTTTCACCGTAACACGAATCGACGCTATAAAGTGGATCCTTTCGCTTTTTATACTCCATCCCAAAGGGTATATTCATTTTGACACATTGGTTGTAACGTAAAGAAGGAAGGCAGGTCCTTTAAAGGATATACTTGCACATAGCATGTGGGTACGAATAGTAGGTCAGTCGAAAGAGGCACAACAGATCGTTCATTTGTCACCTGTTCTTGGACTTTTTTTCACAAAGGAGGCGTGGAAGGAAGTACAATCTGTAAATATGCACATTTTCTTAAGAACTATTTCCTTAAAAAGGACACTTATTCATTCGCAACATATCTATGAGTGATTTTGTACGAAAGACCTCATCAGGACATGTGAGTTCTGGTATCGATCTTAGGTCATTCTATCCAATAAATGGCGGAATGACTCCTTTTCAAAAATATGCTCTATGTCCTTGCTGACAGCCTGGATGAGTCAGGAGAGATTGTAGCTCCCCTGTATGTGTTCTTTGCGTTTTCTTTCCATGTTTCAAATAAATCATCAATGTGGCTACATCGCTTTTTCCAGGACCTAAATATATGCTAATGAAGTTGTTTGTTTGGTGGACCAACCGTTGTGAAATGATATGCACCCCCACACGTACACGTCATATGACGTATGTCACAGGATGTGTTTACCCAGCCATGGTAGAAGTTTATTTATTTTAAATTGCTTCATTGGCGGTATTGTTATTCACCGAGCACTCTTAATGTTGTCACATCTTTCTTCTTTCACATCTCTCCTCCTGTGAGTGTCGGTATAATTATAGCACCCATTCAGACGAACACCAGGATCCACAGTTCCATCCAATTGATTATGCATCCCCCTAATGGGACACATGATTCCGAGAGCTAATTGCAAATGATAGTGTGCCAAGAACACCATATGCAGATGTGTTCTACTCCTGGCATACAAATGGCCATCATCTGGTGGCATGGCAATGAAAATGGAATAAAATCCTCATACGAGTGAGGTCTGGCATCACAGTGCCAGACAACATTGAAGAATAAACTTCCTTACGGGGGGGAGTCGTAAAAGTTTAAGCATTGTAATCTCTTTATCTTGGCCCGGCGCAGGGGGCTGTGTATGTGGGTGGCCTAAAGTATGTGATAAAAATGTGAAACTGCTCGGATGACTTTTTAATGTAATAACTTCTGGCGCACAGGAAGCCCAGGGAACGTTCTGTGGAATATGGTAATTTTTATGGGCGATTTCGTCGTTCCTTCGCCTGGTGAATTGATTAGCAGTTGAGTTCACATATGTTTTGGTAGCCAAAAAATAAAATCAATTTTACTAAAATGTGTTGGCGGAGTTACGAGCTTTGTATGAATATAAATTGGCGAGCGAATAGGAAGCCAAAGTACGGAATGGAATTGGCGGAGTAAAGTTCGAAAATGTTTACTGGGACATGGTTTTCGAAGGAAACACATTTCCATTTCACTTTTTGACTAACTTCAGAGAAGCAATGATGATATGTACATATATTCAACCCATCTCTTGGTCCCAGCAACATTACCCAGATATTTTCAGTGACTTCTAATGGTTCCATTCTTGTCCTACTAGTCTTAGACCCTCTGTCCTTCCATACCTATTTCGATCACCCCACATTCTGGCACATATTTCCCCGGGTGATCCAGTCATCTGACAGACTGCACTATGTGTCCTGTCAAATTTGAGAATTTACTAATCTATCATGGAATTCTTGGAGTTACGACATACTCCTGGCAATGGTTGGTTGGTTGGTTTGGACTGGCCTTCGATGAGGATGCACTTAGACCAGAGAAGGTCCATTGTGCTGCCGTTTAGTAAGGTGGGTGGGTCACCCTTTTACTCATGGAACCATCAGCTCCTTTTTATGAAAGAGCCAATGCTAGTCGTGCAGGCGGTGTTCAGATCATTGGGATCATTGAAAAGGTATTAACCTAGTGTGGCCTTTCTAATGTTGGCAAGTTGGCAGGGCATGTCATTGTTATTGTAAGAAATGCCCAGTCATTGTAGGGGATGCCGAGTCTTTGAACATGCCTTCCTATAGCACAGTGGCCGGTTAGAATACTAACTATCGTAGAGAGGGCTCCTCCGGCCAATGCTTTGGAACACTCTCAATTGAGGACCTGTATCGATCCAAGGAATCGTATTTTACGCTGCTTTTTTGGTTCGCCAAAGTTCACCCAAATTCTTTAGATTTGAGTCCTTAAATCTAATCCACCCCCGCTTTGTGTTGATCCGAATGCAATTTCTCACAAGAGCGTGAGTTACAAATTCATGATACAGGCATAGGTTTGGGAGTTCATGGCTCCATATGGCTCTCCAGGATGATCTTACATTTATGTTTATCTGGTGTGTCATCAAGCATTCAAGTATTCGTTTAACACCATGTCACGACATCGGGGCCCATACCATTATTCTTCCACCTGGATGGTGGTATTCCTGGTTCCCTGGTCTCTCCTCACATACTTTTTGCCACCCGATTAACCTAACTTTCGTTACTCCACGAATTGTTTTTCCAAATGGACAGATACTTGTCCTTGGAAACGTTTACCTTACGAAACGTTTCTTCCTGCCAGTTATTCCGTTCAGCTAGACTTCCATAAGGCGATGATTCACATTTATGGCAGATTTTTGGACACCCTTCTGGGCAGCCAATACCGATAACTACACTTAATCCTATGCAAAACTCTGTTAGTCCATTGCAAATTTCTGCCTAGTGTAACCTGCATGAGTTTTAGACAAGTTTCTTGGGGCATTCAGGCCAAGCTTTTTGAAAAAGTGTAATGTTCATGCGACCTCCAAAACAGTTTTTGCGTCCTGTATCATTGTTTCGGGCTTAAAAAAGCCAAGGTAAAGTCTCTTTGCTTGTCTGGAATGGCAATCCTCTAGGCTGTTAGTATAATTTTACTTTAACCCAACGTTGCCAATGATTGAACTTTCGGAGGCATTTAGGTCGCCTTGGTTCCTCACGCATTAGGGAATGTAACCACATAGAATCCAAGATGATACGATGGACAATATGCCACTCTTTTGCAATCTTAGAGTCCAGCCTTCGTTGTATAACAACAAACGTAATCTTAAAACCTTGAATTCAGTCGTAATGGAATCGAAGGAAGTGCCAAGTCCTTGATATATTCTGAATTGTTGGAAGTCTGCCAAGGTCAGTCCCTCGTTACATGGAAATCGCTTATTTCGTAAAATAGTTTTGAAATGTTATATGTCGAGATAGATTTAGCCCAAACTTGGCTACGATAAAGCCAAGATATCAGTGAACTGACTGAACGCTGGCCGGTAGACGGCCATGCTAAGTGCTGGATCCTTTCCTAATTGACGTCAACAAGAGCTGAATTGAGGGAAAATAGAATGAAACCTGCCTCTACCTCCTTTCAACTTGTCCTAAAGAAGACTGCCTTTGACTTGGATCAGAGGATGCTTAGATGTATTGAGAGAAGTTGTTTTCATTCAAGAAACTTCTGGTTAACTTAATTCATCCAGGGTCCGTATCCTTGTATCCTTTAACCAGGAACTTGAATTCATGCCAGAAATAACTGACCTTCTGGGGGTTCCTAGTAGCTCAATATTATTTCAACAGACGTTTCAGTGCAGGAAGGCTCCCAGATTCTTAATCTGCCCACTGTCCATATTCAGGCAATATCCAGTCTCTCCATCGACTATCATAGTGTTGCAACCTTCCTCAATATTCATAAAAAGTTTGATGTTTGACTGTTGTGGCTTCTTGGAGTCAATTTTTCGATGCAATACCCGAAGGATAGGTCATGGATCCAAAGGAACTTTGATCGCTTCCTACTGAAAGATGGGACATTGTTCAGTATTACGAGTACTTTGAGACGCGTACATCTTTTACCCATGAGTGTCTAGAAGTCTTGACCTAAAGAGACTCAGGTTTCTTCTTTACTTAAGAACAAACCATTTATGGTTTACTATTACTATAAGACCACCAGGAGCTTGGACAATCATATACAGGTTCTGGTAAGAGAAGTGTTATACATGTTACGCAGTCCATCAGCACTTCTTTACTTGAAACTATCGGCCAATTTCACATCACTATGTGCCTCATAGTATCTTGAAGATCAGGGCCTTGAAAGTCACTGCCGTTCAGGCGATATCGTTTTGACCAATCAACTTTTGCTTCGAGTAACGCCAAGGCTTTCAAACACTATTGATGGAACAAACTACAGCCGACTGCATTCACTGTTAGTTTTTAGACGACGATCGTCTTAAAAGTGCGTGATGGCAGCCCAGTTCTACATTAGGAACCTGGTAATGGAGAAGGACTTTGATAATCCCCTTTCTGCCTTCTCTTGCAAACTTTATGGGGCATAATCCAGTTTCCACAAAAGATTCCTCTCCTATTCCTAGCAGCCTTGAAGATAAATATGTTTCTAAGTAGTTTGTATGGTATGCTCCATGAAAGGAGTACAGCAGGATTCGGTTCGTTCCTATTCAAACTGGCTTTTGTTTTTGACGGGTTTTAACTCCTTTCTTCACTTATTCTGCCCCGGGGGCCCCTGGAATTTTTTTTTGGATTTTACTGTTCCTTTCTACAGCCTCCTGCTTCTGCTTCCTTTGTGTTGGATTCTTGAATCGTTTCATCTGTAGCAAACAATTGATTGGCTCCATCCTCCTATTGAAATCGAGATTAAACGCAAGAAGTTAGAAAACCAAACAAGTCATACATTCACGTTTGTGTGGGAGCAAGCAAAAAGGACCTGTCCTCCTGTACCTGACCAACAGAAATGATGAAGAATAAGAATAAAAAACTGTGGCTACAATAGCTTTGGATTGTTTCAAGATTTTTCCTTTGATTATGGTATTGGAATCCGTTTTTACGTTTTACTGGCCAAACTCAAATATTTGTCTAAGTCAGGTTTAAATGGTTTCCAATTGGCAACGATTGCATAGCAAAGTCGACAGATAGTGTCAATCTAGGAGTTAATCCTACCAAGACTGAACTACTTCTGTTTACAAGAAGGTACTAGTTAGAACCATATATCACTCCCCCAAGACTCTAGGGCATTGAATGGTAGTTTGCGGTTCAAGCCAACAGTCTGGGAACTGAATATCTAAGATCATAGCAACAAGACTCTTGAATTCATACCGAAAGGCTACTGTGGTCTCCAGCCTCAGATTGTCCACTGGACACGACACTAATCAGACCTATTTATCCACTAATTTGGTGGAGCAACTCCTGCAGCTACTCTAGGAACTATACTCCAACTTCTGTCCACAGATATCTTTGGGAAGCTGAAAGAAGCCAAAGCAGCACTATAGTTTAGGGAATCCTTTCAGCTGGATCGTGGAAATATGGGCAACTCAACCATGTCGAGTGGCCATAACAAAAATTGGATGATATTGTCCCCTATCTGGTCTTGAACGTCTAATAGAAGACCAGAACTTCAAGCCGAAATTCTTGTGAACAAATTAACAACAGATATCGTCTGCAACAGTTACGGGAGTCTAGTCCACTACATGATTCCCAGACCACTGTAGTGTTTTTCAAGTAAAAATCACAGCAGTCTAGGAAGCTCCGAGCTGGCTTTCAAATAATCCCATCCCATGTCTCTCCCCCAAGCAAATCTGCACAGAGGTGGATTGGACGAAAACCATTGTGGTTTTGTCTATACTGCATCTTCTCGAGAGCACTGATTGGTATGCAGAGATACCAGTAGCTTTGATGATCCCTTCAACGAAGAAGAGTTGGAAACCATGACATGTCTTTCTACGTATTTGCCCTGCCCTATCGGATTTGAGAAGGAAAACTATAGCCAAACCAAAATGAAAAGCCTCGTCAGTGGGTCAAACTGGGAACTACATTCTTTAATATGGCAGTCCAGGCTCCTGTTCCACGTAGAAAGCTTCCATCGACGTGTCCAGTGCTAGTAGTCCAGTTTTGCCATAGTGCTATCGCAATGGATCTTGGTCTAAGTGTCACTCTGCTGAGCGAGGGTTTTGCAATCAGTCTACCCCATCGAAACAGATTGCAATCCCAGTCAGAAACGCCATGCATTCGCCAGGAACTCATCAAACCCAGCACAAACCAATTTGTCCTGCATGCGATTCATAAACATTCTCCATTCAAATCGAAAGCCCTGAATACACTGAATCCATTAAAGCGACACCATTATTACCCTTAATCGAGACACGAACGTTTCCAAGTAAAACGAACAACATTCGAACATGGCACTCGCACGCGATGTGTCAGTATGTGATGGCAGAATATATTCGACTCCAACTATTATCCTGCTAATCACTGTGGACAGAGGCAAAACGTGCTCCTTTTGCGAGAGAAACTCAAGAAACCATTCGAAACCCAACGGAGGAAATGCTTTAAGTCAAAAAACAAAAGCCATCACGTTGTTCATTTTGCATGTGATCTCAAAACGCCATTCATTGCCTCCAACTATTGTCAGGATTCAAGTGCTCACCCGCCCTGCCTGCAGGATTCAGATTGTAAACAGAGGACTAAAGGCGAAATTGCGCAGGCAATGTGAAAGGATCCACTTTGTTGTGTAACAGTGGGACGGCTTGTTACATGAAATGAAGTATTTCAAGTGGCACCATCCGCCCCCCGAAAGGATACAAATATTTTCATTTCCATTTTTTTTTCTTCCAAATAGTTCCTGACAAACACGCGCACTTGGGGCGTCAATTGGAAAACGGGGGGAAAATTGTTTTTGTTTTGCTCGCTTGGAGAGTGCAAAATATTTATTTACATCCTTCTCCGAGCAGAGGGACGGTAGGGTAGCGACTTGTTGAGTTCATGCCTCGAGGAAATGAATTAACTTGACCTTGTTGCAGGACAAGCTGTTGGAAATTGATTATGATTACCACTGGCCTTGGGGCAGGTTTCAATGGAAAACAAAAATGGAATTCAATTTTCCCAAAAAAAAAATACATTTTTTCTTTTGTTTTCCCAACAAATAATGATGGATGGACTTTTGTGTCGGCGTTAACAAACAAATGGGCCTCACGAAGCACCGAAGTGACCTTCGGACTCCCACACACTTGGAAAGGGTTAGATACAAATGTTTCAAAAACTGAAAGCTATGTAAATGTTGTGTAATGCGACAGAAAGAATGGAATTTTTTAAATTTATTTGCCCCAAACAAACCAAAGAGTAAATGGCCCGGTGGGGGTTTTTGTGGTATTTGCCAAAGGAACAACGTAGCAGAAAAGCTTTCAAGTTGCACGTGGATGGAAGGGGCTTAGAAAAATATGTAAATTTTTCGTTGGTACACTGCGAAGAGTCCTGGCGAAGTTTCTAAAGAAATATGAAAGGTTCCAGCTACCGTAGGTATTACGTGTATCGTTTTGTGGAACCAATGTATGAGGATTCAAACACTACACGTTCAGATCGAGTGCGAGGATATGTGGATATAATCCTTATCTTGTTTCAAGTCGTGGTCTTCAGTTGGGAGGAAAGCCTCTACTACAGCACGCAGACTACATAGACCCTAGAGACTGTTGTAAATACAGTGATTTTCGCCTTGCAATCAACTGCAATTTTTCAACCAAAAAATGTCTGAAAAAAAGGGCAGTGTATAGCCCACACTTCTTGATACCCACAATCTGGGTATATCCCCCAATCGCACATCGCAAGCCAGATATTCTGTTTCTGTGTATTTGAGGCACAAACTAGCTTAGCTGATGCCTCGAAATGCGAGTAGGAGACAGAAAATTTTTCATCCAAAAAATGTGTGAAAAAAAGTGCAGTGTATAGCCCACACTTCTTGATACCCACAATCTGGGTATATCCCCCAATCGCACACCTCAAGCCAGATATTCTGTTTCTGTATATTCGAGGCACAAAGTAGCTTAGCTGATGCCTCGAAATGCGAGTAGGAGACAGAATCTTTTTCAACCAAAAAATGTGTGAAAAAAAGTGCAGTGTATAGCCCACACTTCTTGATACCCACTATCTGGGTATATCCTCCAATCGCACATCTCAAGCCTGATATTCTGTTTCTGTTTATACGAGGCACAAAATAGCTCAACTGATGCCTCGAAATGCGAGTAGGAGACAGAAAATTTTTCAACCAAAAAATGTGTGAAGAAGAGGGGCAGTGTATAGCCCACACTTCTTGATACCCACAATCTGGGTATATCCTCCAACCGCACACCTCAAGCCAGATATTCTGTTTCTGTGTATTCGAGGCACAAACTAGCTTAGCTGATGCCTCGAAATGCGAGTAGGAGACAGAATCTTTTTCAACCAAAAAATGTGTGAAAAAGAGGGCAGTGTATAGCCCACACTTCTTGATACCCACTATCTGGGTATATCCTCCAATCGCACACCTCAAGCCAGATATTCTGTTTCTGTGTATTCGAGGCACAAACTAGCTTAGTTTATGCCTCGAAATGCGAGTAAGAGACAGAAAATTTTTCAACCAAAAAATGTGGGAAAAAAAGGGGCAGTGTATAGCCCACACTTCTTGATACCCACTATCTGGGTATATCCTCCAATCGCACATCTCAAGCCTGATATTCTGTTTCTGTTTATACGAGGCACAAAATAGCTCAACTGATGCCTCGAAATGCGAGTAGGAGACAGAAAATTTTTCAACCAAAAAATGTGTGAAGAAAAGGGGCAGTGTATAGCCCACACTTCTTGATACCCACTATCTGGGTATATCCTCCAATCGCACATCTCAAGCCTGATATTCTGTTTCTGTTTATACGAGGCACAAAATAGCTCAACTGATGCCTCGAAATGCGAGTAGGAGACAGAAAATTTTTCAACCAAAAAATGTGTGAAGAAGAGGGGCAGTGTATAGCCCACACTTCTTGATACCCACAATCTGGGTATATCCTCCAATCGCACATCTCAAGCCTGATATTCTGTTTCTGTGTATTCGAGGCACAAAATAGCTCAACTGATGCCTCGAAATGCGAGTAGGAGACAGAAAATTTTCCAACCAAAAAATGTGTGAAAAAAAGTGCAGTGTATAGCCCACACTTCTTGATACCCACAATCTGGGTATATCCTCCAATCGCACACCTCAAGCCAGATATTCTGTTTCTGTGTATTCGAGGCACAAACTAGCTTAGTTTATGCCTCGAAATGCGAGTAAGAGACAGAAAATTTTTCAACCAAAAAATGTGGGAAAAAAAGTGCAGTGTATAGCCCACACTTCTTGATACCCACAATCTGGGTATATCCCCCAATCGCACACCTCAAGCCAGATATTCTGTTTCTGTATATTCGAGGCACAAAGTAGCTCAACTAATGCCTCGAAATGCGAGTAGGAGACAGAAAATTTTTCAACCAAAAAATGTGTGAAGAAAAGGGGCAGTGTATAGCCCACACTTCTTGATACCCACTATCTGGGTATATCCTCCAATCGCACATCTCAAGCCTGATATTCTGTTTCTGTTTATACGAGGCACAAAATAGCTCAACTGATGCCTCGAAATGCGAGTAGGAGACAGAAAATTTTTCAACCAAAAAATGTGTGAAGAAGAGGGGCAGTGTATAGCCCACACTTCTTGATACCCACAATCTGGGTATATCCTCCAATCGCACATCTCAAGCCTGATATTCTGTTTCTGTGTATTCGAGGCACAAAATAGCTCAACTAATGCCTCGAAATGCGAGTAGGAGACAGAAAATTTTTCAACCAAAAAATGTGTGAAGAAAAGGGGCAGTGTATAGCCCACACTTCTTGATACCCACTATCTGGGTATATCCTCCAATCGCACATCTCAAGCCTGATATTCTGTTTCTGTTTATACGAGGCACAAAATAGCTCAACTGATGCCTCGAAATGCGAGTAGGAGACAGAAAATTTTTCAACCAAAAAATGTGTGAAGAAGAGGGGCAGTGTATAGCCCACACTTCTTGATACCCACAATCTGGGTATATCCTCCAACCGCACACCTCAAGCCAGATATTCTGTTTCTGTGTATTCGAGGCACAAACTAGCTTAGCTGATGCCTCGAAATGCGAGTAGGAGACAGAATCTTTTTCAACCAAAAAATGTGTGAAAAAGAGGGCAGTGTATAGCCCACACTTCTTGATACCCACAATCTGGGTATATCCCCCAATCGCACACCTCAAGCCAGATATTCTGTTTCTGTATATTCGAGGCACAAAGTAGCTTAGCTGATGCCTCGAAATGCGAGTAGGAGACAGAAAAATTTTCAACCAAAAAATGTGGGAAAAAAGGGGCTGTGTATAGCCCAAATTTTTTGATACCCACAATCTGGGTATATCCCCCAATCGCACACCTCAAGCCAGATATTCTGTTTCTGTATATTCGAGGCACAAAGCAGCTTAGCTGATGCCTCGAAATGCGAGTAGGAGACAGAAAATTTTTTATCCAAAAAATGTGGGAAAAAAAGGGCAGTGTATAGCCCACACTTCTTGATACCCACAATCTGGGTATATCCTCGAATCGCACAACTCAAGCCAGATATTCTGTTCCTGTATATTCGAGGCACAAACTAGCTTAGCTGATGCCTCGAAATGCGAGTAGGAGACAGAATCTTTTTCAACCAAAAAATGTGTGAAAAAGAGGTCAGTGTATAGCCCACACTTCTTGATACCCACAATCTGGGTATATCCCCCAATCGCACACCTCAAGCCAGATATTCTGTTTCTGTATATTCGAGGCACAAAGTAGCTCAACTCATGCCTCGAAATGCGAGTAGGAGACAGAAAATTTTTCAACCAAAAAATGTGTGAAGAAGAGGGGCAGTGTATAGCCCACACTTCTTGATACCCACAATCTGGGTATATCCCCCAATTGCACACCTCAAGCCAGATATTCTGTTTCTGTATATTCGAGGCACAAAGTAGCTTAGCTGATGCCTCGAAATGCGAGTAGGAGACAGAAAATTTTTTATCCAAAACATGTGTGAAAAAAAGGGCAGTGTATAGCCCACACTTCTTGATACCCACAATCTGGGTATATCCTCGAATCGCACAACTCAAGCCAGATATTCTGTTTCTGTATATTCGAGGCACAAACGAGCTTAGCTGATGCCTCGAAATGCGAGTAGGAGACAGAAAATTTTTTATCCAAAAAATGTGTGAAAAAAAGGGCAGTGTATAGCCCACACTTCTTGATACCCACAATCTGGGTATATCCTCGAATCGCACAACTCAAGCCAGATATTCTGTTTCTGTGTATTTGAGGCACAAACTAGCTTAGTTTATGCCTCGAAATGCGAGTAAGAGACAGAAAATTTTTCAACCAAAAAATGTGTGAAAAAAAGTGCAGTGTATAGCCCACACTTCTTGATACCCACAATCTGGGTATATCCCACAATCGCACACCTCAAGCCAGATATTCTGTTTCTGTATATTCGAGGCACAAAGTAGCTTAGCTGATGCCTCGAAATGCGAGTAGGAGACAGAAAAATTTTCAACCAAAAAATGTGGGAAAAAAGGGGCTGTGTATAGCCCAAACTTCTTGATACCCACAATCTGGGTATATCCCCCAATCGCACACCTCAAGCCAGATATTCTGTTTCTGTGTATTCGAGGCACAAACTAGCTTAGTTTATGCCTCGAAATGCGAGTAAGAGACAGAAAATTTTTCAACCAAAAAATGTGGGAAAAAAAGTGCAGTGTATAGCCCACACTTCTTGATACCCACAATCTGGGTATATCCCCCAATCGCACACCTCAAGCCAGATATTCTGTTTCTGTATATTCGAGGCACAAAGTAGCTCAACTAATGCCTCGAAATGCGAGTAGGAGACAGAAAATTTTTCAACCAAAAAATGTGTGAAGAAAAGGGGCAGTGTATAGCCCACACTTCTTGATACCCACTATCTGGGTATATCCTCCAATCGCACATCTCAAGCCTGATATTCTGTTTCTGTTTATACGAGGCACAAAATAGCTCAACTGATGCCTCGAAATGCGAGTAGGAGACAGAAAATTTTTCAACCAAAAAATGTGTGAAGAAGAGGGGCAGTGTATAGCCCACACTTCTTGATACCCACAATCTGGGTATATCCTCCAATCGCACATCTCAAGCCTGATATTCTGTTTCTGTGTATTCGAGGCACAAAATAGCTCAACTAATGCCTCGAAATGCGAGTAGGAGACAGAAAATTTTTCAACCAAAAAATGTGTGAAGAAAAGGGGCAGTGTATAGCCCACACTTCTTGATACCCACTATCTGGGTATATCCTCCAATCGCACATCTCAAGCCTGATATTCTGTTTCTGTTTATACGAGGCACAAAATAGCTCAACTGATGCCTCGAAATGCGAGTAGGAGACAGAAAATTTTTCAACCAAAAAATGTGTGAAGAAGAGGGGCAGTGTATAGCCCACACTTCTTGATACCCACAATCTGGGTATATCCTCCAACCGCACACCTCAAGCCAGATATTCTGTTTCTGTGTATTCGAGGCACAAACTAGCTTAGCTGATGCCTCGAAATGCGAGTAGGAGACAGAATCTTTTTCAACCAAAAAATGTGTGAAAAAGAGGGCAGTGTATAGCCCACACTTCTTGATACCCACAATCTGGGTATATCCCCCAATCGCACACCTCAAGCCAGATATTCTGTTTCTGTATATTCGAGGCACAAAGTAGCTTAGCTGATGCCTCGAAATGCGAGTAGGAGACAGAAAAATTTTCAACCAAAAAATGTGGGAAAAAAGGGGCTGTGTATAGCCCAAATTTTTTGATACCCACAATCTGGGTATATCCCCCAATCGCACACCTCAAGCCAGATATTCTGTTTCTGTATATTCGAGGCACAAAGCAGCTTAGCTGATGCCTCGAAATGCGAGTAGGAGACAGAAAATTTTTTATCCAAAAAATGTGGGAAAAAAAGGGCAGTGTATAGCCCACACTTCTTGATACCCACAATCTGGGTATATCCTCGAATCGCACAACTCAAGCCAGATATTCTGTTCCTGTATATTCGAGGCACAAACTAGCTTAGCTGATGCCTCGAAATGCGAGTAGGAGACAGAATCTTTTTCAACCAAAAAATGTGTGAAAAAGAGGTCAGTGTATAGCCCACACTTCTTGATACCCACAATCTGGGTATATCCCCCAATCGCACACCTCAAGCCAGATATTCTGTTTCTGTATATTCGAGGCACAAAGTAGCTCAACTCATGCCTCGAAATGCGAGTAGGAGACAGAAAATTTTTCAACCAAAAAATGTGTGAAGAAGAGGGGCAGTGTATAGCCCACACTTCTTGATACCCACAATCTGGGTATATCCCCCAATTGCACACCTCAAGCCAGATATTCTGTTTCTGTATATTCGAGGCACAAAGTAGCTTAGCTGATGCCTCGAAATGCGAGTAGGAGACAGAAAATTTTTTATCCAAAACATGTGTGAAAAAAAGGGCAGTGTATAGCCCACACTTCTTGATACCCACAATCTGGGTATATCCTCGAATCGCACAACTCAAGCCAGATATTCTGTTTCTGTATATTCGAGGCACAAACGAGCTTAGCTGATGCCTCGAAATGCGAGTAGGAGACAGAAAATTTTTTATCCAAAAAATGTGTGAAAAAAAGGGCAGTGTATAGCCCACACTTCTTGATACCCACAATCTGGGTATATCCTCGAATCGCACAACTCAAGCCAGATATTCTGTTTCTGTGTATTTGAGGCACAAACTAGCTTAGTTTATGCCTCGAAATGCGAGTAAGAGACAGAAAATTTTTCAACCAAAAAATGTGTGAAAAAAAGTGCAGTGTATAGCCCACACTTCTTGATACCCACAATCTGGGTATATCCCACAATCGCACACCTCAAGCCAGATATTCTGTTTCTGTATATTCGAGGCACAAAGTAGCTTAGCTGATGCCTCGAAATGCGAGTAGGAGACAGAAAAATTTTCAACCAAAAAATGTGGGAAAAAAGGGGCTGTGTATAGCCCAAACTTCTTGATACCCACAATCTGGGTATATCCCCCAATCGCACACCTCAAGCCAGATATTCTGTTTCTGTGTATTTGAGGCACAAACTAGCTTAGCTTATGCCTCGAAATGCGAGTAAGAGACAGAAAATTTTTCAACCAAAAATGTGGGAAAAAAAGGCAGTGTATAGCCCACACTTCTCGATACCCACAATCTGGGTATATCCCCCAATCGCACATCGCAAGCCAGATATTCTGTTTCTGTATATTCGAGGCACAAAGTAGCTTAGCTGATGCCTCGAAATGCGAGTAGGAGACAGAAAATTTTTTATCCAAAACATGTGTGAAAAAAAGGGCAGTGTATAGCCCACACTTCTTGATACCCACAATCTGGGTATATCCTCGAATCGCACAACTCAAGCCAGATATTCTGTTTCTGTATATTCGAGGCACAAACGAGCTTAGCTGATGCCTCGAAATGCGAGTAGGAGACAGAAAATTTTTTATCCAAAAAATGTGTGAAAAAAAGGGCAGTGTATAGCCCACACTTCTTGATACCCACAATCTGGGTATATCCTCGAATCGTACACCTCAAGCCAGATATTCTGTTTCTGTATATTCGAGGCACAAAGTAGCTTAGCTGATGCCTCGAAATGCGAGTAGGAGACAGAAAATTTTTCAACCAAAAAATGTGTGAAAAAAAGTGCAGTGTATAGCCCACACTTCTTGATACCCACAATCTGGGTATATCCCCCAATCGCACACCTCAAGCCAGATATTCTGTTTCTGTATATTCGAGGCACAAAGTAGCTTAGCTGATGCCTCGAAATGCGAGTAGGAGACAGAAAATTTTTCAACCAAAAAATGTGTGAAAAAAAGTGCAGTGTATAGCCCACACTTCTTGATACCCACAATCTGGGTATATCCTCGAATCGTACACCTCAAGCCAGATATTCTGTTTCTGTATATTCGAGGCACAAACTAGCTTAGCTGATGCCTCGAAATGCGAGTAGGAGACAGAAAATTTTTTATCCAAAAAATGTGTGAAAAAAAGGGCAGTGTATAGCCCACACTTCTTGATACCCACAATCTGGGTATATCCTCGAATCGCACAATTCAAGCCAGATATTCTGTTTCTGTATATTCGAGGCACAAACTAGCTTAGCTGATGCCTCGAAATGCGAGTAGGAGACAGAAAATTTTTTATCCAAAAAATGTGTGAAAAAAAGGGCAGTGTATACCCACACTTCTTGATACCCACAATCTGGGTATATCCTCGAATCGTACACCTCAAGCCAGATATTCTGTTTCTGTGTATTTGAGGCACAAACTAGCTTAGCTGATGCCTCGAAATGCGAGTAGGAGACAGAAAATTTTTTATCCAAAAAATGTGTGAAAAAAAGTGCAGTGTATAGCCCACACTTCTTGATACCCACAATCTGGGTATATCCCCCAATCGCACACCTCAAGCCAGATATTCTGTTTCTGTATATTCGAGGCACAAAGTAGCTCAACTAATGCCTCGAAATGCGAGTAGGAGACAGAAAATTTTTCAACCAAAAAATGTGTGAAGAAGAGGGGCAGTGTATAGCCCACACTTCTTGATACCCACAATCTGGGTATATCCCCCAATCGCACACCTCAAGCCAGATATTCTGTTTCTGTATATTCGAGGCACAAAGTAGCTTAGCTGATGCCTCGAAATGCGAGTAGGAGACAGAAAATTTTTCAACCAAAAAATGTGTGAAAAAAAGTGCAGTGTATAGCCCACACTTCTTGATACCCACAATCTGGGTATATCCTCGAATCGTACACCTCAAGCCAGATATTCTGTTTCTGTATATTCGAGGCACAAAGTAGCTTAGCTGATGCCTCGAAATGCGAGTAGGAGACAGAAAATTTTTCAACCAAAAAATGTGTGAAAAAAAGTGCAGTGTATAGCCCACACTTCTTGATACCCACAATCTGGGTATATCCCCCAATCGCACACCTCAAGCCAGATATTCTGTTTCTGTATATTCGAGGCACAAAGTAGCTTAGCTGATGCCTCGAAATGCGAGTAGGAGACAGAAAATTTTTCAACCAAAAAATGTGTGAAAAAAAGTGCAGTGTATAGCCCACACTTCTTGATACCCACAATCTGGGTATATCCTCGAATCGTACACCTCAAGCCAGATATTCTGTTTCTGTATATTCGAGGCACAAACTAGCTTAGCTGATGCCTCGAAATGCGAGTAGGAGACAGAAAATTTTTTATCCAAAAAATGTGTGAAAAAAAGGGCAGTGTATAGCCCACACTTCTTGATACCCACAATCTGGGTATATCCTCGAATCGCACAATTCAAGCCAGATATTCTGTTTCTGTATATTCGAGGCACAAACTAGCTTAGCTGATGCCTCGAAATGCGAGTAGGAGACAGAAAATTTTTTATCCAAAAAATGTGTGAAAAAAAGGGCAGTGTATAGCCCACACTTCTTGATACCCACAATCTGGGTATATCCTCGAATCGTACACCTCAAGCCAGATATTCTGTTTCTGTATATTCGAGGCACAAACTAGCTTAGCTGATGCCTCGAAATGCGAGTAGGAGACAGAAAATTTTTTATCCAAAAAATGTGTGAAAAAAAGTGCAGTGTATAGCCCACACTTCTTGATACCCACAATCTGGGTATATCCTCGAATCGCACAATTCAAGCCAGATATTCTGTTTCTGTATATTCGAGGCACAAAGTAGCTCAACTAATGCCTCGAAATGCGAGTAGGAGACAGAAAATTTTTCAACCAAAAAATGTGTGAAAAAAAGTGCAGTGTATAGCCCACACTTCTTGATACCCACAATCTGGGTATATCCTCGAATCGCACAACTCAAGCCAGATATTCTGTTTCTGTATATTCGAGGCACAAACGAGCTTAGCTGATGCCTCGGAATGCGAGTAGGAGACAGAAAATTTTTCATCCAAAACATGTGTGAAAAAAAGGGCAGTGTATAGCCCACACTTCTTGATACCCACAATCTGGGTATATCCTCGAATCGCACAACTCAAGCCAGATATTCTGTTTCTGTGTATTTGAGGCACAAACTAGCTTAGCCTATGCCTCGAAATGCGAGTAAGAGACAGAAAATTTTTCAACCAAAAAATGTGTGAAAAAAAGTGCAGTGTATAGCCCACACTTCTTGATACCCACAATCTGGGTATATCCCCCAATCGCACACCTCAAGCCAGATATTCTGTTTCTGTATATTCGAGGCACAAAGTAGCTTAGCTGATGCCTCGAAATGCGAGTAGGAGACAGAAAAATTTTCAACCAAAAAATGTGGGAAAAAAGGGGCTGTGTATAGCCCAAACTTCTTGATACCCACAATCTGGGTATATCCCCCAATCGCACACCTCAAGCCAGATATTCTGTTTCTGTGTATTTGAGGCACAAACTAGCTTAGCTGATGCCTCGAAATGCGAGTAGGAGACAGAAAATTTTTCATCCAAAAAATGTGTGAAAAAAAGTGCAGTGTATAGCCCACACTTCTTGATACCCACAATCTGGGTATATCCTCGAATCGTACACCTCAAGCCAGATATTCTGTTTCTGTATATTCGAGGCACAAAGTAGCTTAGCTGATGCCTCGAAATGCGAGTAGGAGACAGAAAATTTTTCAACCAAAAAATGTGGGAAAAAAAGGGCAATGTATAGCCCACACTTCTTGATACCCACAATCTGGGTATATCCCCCAATCGCACACCTCAAGCCAGATATTCTGTTTCTGTGTATTTGAGGCACAAACTAGCTTAGCTGATGCCTCGAAATGCGAGTAGGAGACAGAAAATTTTTCATCCAAAAAATGTGTGAAAAAAAGTGCAGTGTATAGCCCACACTTCTTGATACCCACAATCTGGGTATATCCTCGAATCGTACACCTCAAGCCAGATATTCTGTTTCTGTATATTCGAGGCACAAAGTAGCTTAGCTGATGCCTCGAAATGCGAGTAGGAGACAGAAAATTTTTCAACCAAAAAATGTGGGAAAAAAAGGGCAATGTATAGCCCACACTTCTTGATACCCACAATCTGGGTATATCCCCCAATCGCACACCTCAAGCCAGATATTCTGTTCCTGTGTATTTGAGGCACAAACTAGCTTAGCTGATGCCTCGAAATGCGAGTAGGAGACAGAAAATTTTTCATCCAAAAAATGTGTGAAAAAAAGTGCAGTGTATAGCCCACACTTCTTGATACCCACAATCTGGGTATATCCTCGAATCGCACATCGCAAGCCAGATATTCTGTTTCTGTATATTCGAGGCACAAACTAGCTTAGCTGATGCCTCGGAATGCGAGTAGGAGACAGAAAATTTTTCAACCAAAAAATGTGGGAAAAAAAGGGCAGTGTATAGCCCACACTTCTTGATACCCACAATCTGGGTATATCCTCGAATCGTACACCTCAAGCCAGATATTCTGTTTCTGTATATTCGAGGCACAAACTAGCTTAGCTGATGCCTCGAAATGCGAGTAGGAGACAGAAAAATTTTCAACCAAAAAATGTGGGAAAAAAGGGGCTGTGTATAGCCCAAATTTTTTGATACCCACAATCTGGGTATATCCCCCAATCGCACACCTCAAGCCAGATATTCTGTTTCTGTATATTCGAGGCACAAAGCAGCTTAGCTGATGCCTCGAAATGCGAGTAGGAGACAGAACATTTTTTATCCAAAAAATGTGTGAAAAAAAGGGCAGTGTATAGCCCACACTTCTTGATACCCACAATCTGGGTATATCCTCGAATAGCACAACTCAAGCCAGATATTCTGTTTCTGTGTATTTGAGGCACAAACTAGCTTAGCTTATGCCTCGAAATGCGAGTAAGAGACAGAAAATTTTTCAACCAAAAAATTTGTGAAAAAAAGTGCAGTGTATAGCCCACACTTCTTGATACCCACAATCTGGGTATATCCTCGAATAGCACAACTCAAGCCAGATATTCTGTTTCTGTGTATTTGAGGCACAAACTAGCTTAGCTTATGCCTCGAAATGCGAGTAAGAGACAGAAAATTTTTCAACCAAAAAATGTGGGAAAAAAAGTCAGTGTATAGCCCACACTTCTCGATACCCACAATCTGGGTATATCCCCCAATCGCACATCGCAAGCCAGATATTCTGTTTCTGTGTATTTGAGGCACAAACTAGCTTAGCTGATGCCTCGAAATGCGAGTAGGAGACAGAAAATTTTTCATCCAAAAAATGTGTGAAAAAAAGTGCAGTGTATAGCCCACACTTCTTGATACCCACAATCTGGGTATATCCTCGAATCGTACACCTCAAGCCAGATATTCTGTTTCTGTATATTCGAGGCACAAAGTAGCTTAGCTGATGCCTCGAAATGCGAGTAGGAGACAGAAAATTTTTCAACCAAAAAATGTGTGAAAAAAAGTGCAGTGTATAGCCCACACTTCTTGATACCCACAATCTGGGTATATCCTCGAATCGCACAACTCAAGCCAGATATTCTGTTTCTGTGTATTTGAGGCACAAACTAGCTTAGCTTATGCCTCGAAATGCGGGTAAGAGACAGAAAATTTTTCAACCAAAAAATGTGGGAAAAAAAGGGCAATGTATAGCCCACACTTCTTGATACCCACAATCTGGGTATATCCCCCAATCGCACATCGCAAGCCAGATATTCTGTTTCTGTGTATTTGAGGCACAAACTAGCTTAGCTGATGCCTCGAAATGCGAGTAGGAGACAGAAAATTTTTCATCCAAAAAATGTGTGAAAAAAAGTGCAGTGTATAGCCCACACTTCTTGATACCCACAATCTGGGTATATCCTCGAATCGTACACCTCAAGCCAGATATTCTGTTTCTGTATATTCGAGGCACAAAGTAGCTTAGCTGATGCCTCGAAATGCGAGTAGGAGACAGAAAATTTTTCAACCAAAAAATGTGTGAAAAAAAGTGCAGTGTATAGCCCACACTTCTTGATACCCACAATCTGGGTATATCCTCGAATCGCACAACTCAAGCCAGATATTCTGTTTCTGTGTATTTGAGGCACAAACTAGCTTAGCTTATGCCTCGAAATGCGGGTAAGAGACAGAAAATTTTTCAACCAAAAAATGTGGGAAAAAAAGGGCAATGTATAGCCCACACTTCTTGATACCCACAATCTGGGTATATCCCCCAATCGCACATCGCAAGCCAGATATTCTGTTTCTGTGTATTTGAGGCACAAACTAGCTTAGCTGATGCCTCGAAATGCGAGTAGGAGACAGAAAATTTTTCATCCAAAAAATGTGTGAAAAAAAGGGCAATGTATAGCCCACACTTCTTGATACCCACAATCTGGGTATATCCCCCAATCGTACACCTCAAGCCAGATATTCTGTTTCTGTATATTCGAGGCACAAACTAGCTTAGCTGATGCCTCGGAATGCGAGTAGGAGACAGAAAATTTTTCAACCAAAAAATGTGGGAAAAAAAGGGCAGTGCATAGCCCACACTTCTTGATACCCACAATCTGGGTATATCCCCCAATCGCACACCTCAAGCCAGATATTCTGTTTCTGTATATTCGAGGCACAAACTAGCTTAGCTGATGCCTCCAAATGCGAGTAGGAGACAGAAAATTTTTCAACCAAAAAATGTGGGAAAAAAAGGCAGTGTATAGCCCACACTTCTTGATACCCACAATCTGGGTATATCCCCCAATCGCACACCTCAAGCCAGATATTCTGTTTCTGTATATTCGAGGCACAAACTAGCTTAGCTGATGCCTCGGAATGCGAGTAGGAGACAGAAAATTTTTCAACCAAAAAATGTGGGAAAAAAAGGGCAGTGTATAGCCCACACTTCTTGATACCCACAATCTGGGTATATCCCCCAATCGCACACCTCAAGCCAGATATTCTGTTTCTGTATATTCGAGGCACAAACTAGCTTAGCTGATGCCTCCAAATGCGAGTAGGAGACAGAAAATTTTTCAACCAAAAAATGTGGGAAAAAAAGGCAGTGTATAGCCCACACTTCTTGATACCCACAATCTGGGTATATCCCCCAATCGCACACCTCAAGCCAGATATTCTGTTTCTGTATATTCGAGGCACAAAGTAGCTTAGCTGATGCCTCGAAATGCGAGTAGGAGACAGAAAAATTTTCAACCAAAAAATGTGGGAAAAAAAGGGCTGTGTATAGCCCAAACTTCTTGATACCCACAATCTGGGTATATCCCCCAATCGCACACCTCAAGCCAGATATTCTGTTTCTGTATATTCGAGGCACAAAGCAGCTTAGCTGATGCCTCGAAATGCGAGTAGGAGACAGAAAATTTTTTATCCAAAAAATGTGTGAAAAAAAGGGCAGTGTATAGCCCACACTTCTTGATACCCACAATCTGGGTATATCCCCCAATCGCACATCGCAAGCCAGATATTCTGTTTCTGTGTATTTGAGGCACAAACTAGCTTAGCTTATGCCTCGAAATGCGAGTAAGAGACAGAAAATTTTTCAACCAAAAAATGTGTGAAAAAAAGTGCAGTGTATAGCCCACACTTCTTGATACCCACAATCTGGGTATATCCTCGAATCGCACAACTCAAGCCAGATATTCTGTTTCTGTGTATTTGAGGCACAAACTAGCTTAGCTTATGCCTCGAAATGCGAGTAAGAGACAGAAAATTTTTCAACCAAAAAATGTGGGAAAAAAAGGCAGTGTATAGCCCACACTTCTCGATACCCACAATCTGGGTATATCCCCAATCGCACACCTCAAGCCAGATATTCTGTTTCTGTATATTCGAGGCACAAACGAGCTTAGCTGATGCCTCGGAATGCGAGTAGGAGACAGAAAATTTTTCATCCAAAACATGTGTGAAAAAAAGGGCAGTGTATAGCCCACACTTCTTGATACCCACAATCTGGGTATATCCCCCAATCGCACACCTCATGCCAGGTATTCTGTTTCTGTGTATTCGAGGCACAAACTAGCTTAGCTGATGCCTCGAAATGCGAGTAAGAGACAGAAAAATTTTCAACCAAAAAATGTGGGAAAAAAAGCCAGTGTATAGCCCACAATTCTTGATACCCGCAATCTGGGTATATCCCCCAATCGCACACCTCAAGCCAGATATTCTGTTTCTGTATATTCGAGGCACAAACTAGCTTAGCTGATGCCTCGAAATGCGAGTAAGAGACAGAAAAATTTTCAACAAAAAAATGTGTGAAATCGCACACCTCAAGCCAGGTATTCTGTTTCTGTGTACTTGAGGCACAAACTAGCTTAGCTTATGCCTCGAAATGCGAGTAAGAGACAGAAAATTTTTCAACCAAAAAATGTGTGAAAAAAAGTGCAGTGTATAGCCCACACTTCTTGATACCCACAATCTGGGTATATCCTCGAATCGTACACCTCAAGCCAGATATTCTGTTTCTGTATATTCGAGGCACAAAGTAGCTTAGCTGATGCCTCGAAATGCGAGTAGGAGACAGAAAATTTTTCAACCAAAAAATGTGTGAAAAAAAGTGCAGTGTATAGCCCACACTTCTTGATACCCACAATCTGGGTATATCCCCCAATCGCACACCTCAAGCCAGATATTCTGTTTCTGTATATTCGAGGCACAAAGTAGCTTAGCTGATGCCTCGAAATGCGAGTAGGAGACAGAAAATTTTTCAACCAAAAAATGTGGGAAAAAAAGTGCAGTGTATAGCCCACACTTCTTGATACCCACAATCTGGGTATATCCTCGAATCGTACACCTCAAGCCAGATATTCTGTTTCTGTATATTCGAGGCACAAAGTAGCTTAGCTGATGCCTCGAAATGCGAGTAGGAGACAGAAAATTTTTCATCCAAAAAATGTGTGAAAAAAAGGGCAATGTATAGCCCACACTTCTTGATACCCACAATCTGGGTATATCCCCCAATCGTACACCTCAAGCCAGATATTCTGTTTCTGTATATTCGAGGCACAAACTAGCTTAGCTGATGCCTCGGAATGCGAGTAGGAGACAGAAAATTTTTCAACCAAAAAATGTGGGAAAAAAAGGGCAGTGTATAGCCCACACTTCTTGATACCCACAATCTGGGTATATCCCCCAATCGCACACCTCAAGCCAGATATTCTGTTTCTGTATATTCGAGGCACAAACTAGCTTAGCTGATGCCTCCAAATGCGAGTAGGAGACAGAAAATTTTTCAACCAAAAAATGTGTGAAAAAAAGTGCAGTGTATAGCCCACACTTCTTGATACCCACAATCTGGGTATATCCTCGAATCGCACAACTCAAGCCAGATATTCTGTTTCTGTGTATTTGAGGCACAAACTAGCTTAGCTTATGCCTCGAAATGCGGGTAAGAGACAGAAAATTTTTCAACCAAAAAATGTGGGAAAAAAAGGGCAATGTATAGCCCACACTTCTTGATACCCACAATCTGGGTATATCCCCCAATCGCACATCGCAAGCCAGATATTCTGTTTCTGTGTATTTGAGGCACAAACTAGCTTAGCTTATGCCTCGAAATGCGGGTAAGAGACAGAAAATTTTTCAACCAAAAAATGTGGGAAAAAAAGGGCAATGTATAGCCCACACTTCTTGATACCCACAATCTGCGTATATCCCCCAATCGCACATCGCAAGCCAGATATTCTGTTTCTGTGTATTTGAGGCACAAACTAGCTTAGCTGATGCCTCGAAATGCGAGTAGGAGACAGAAAATTTTTCATCCAAAAAATGTGTGAAAAAAAGGGCAATGTATAGCCCACACTTCTTGATACCCACAATCTGGGTATATCCCCCAATCGTACACCTCAAGCCAGATATTCTGTTTCTGTATATTCGAGGCACAAACTAGCTTAGCTGATGCCTCGGAATGCGAGTAGGAGACAGAAAATTTTTCAACCAGAAAATGTGGGAAAAAAAGTTCAGTGTATAGCCCACACTTCTTGATACCCACAATCTGGGTATATCCCCCAATCGCACACCTCAAGCCAGATATTCTGTTTCTGTATATTCGAGGCACAAACTAGCTTAGCTGATGCCTCCAAATGCGAGTAGGAGACAGAAAATTTTTCAACCAAAAAATGTGGGAAAAAAAGGCAGTGTATAGCCCACACTTCTTGATACCCACAATCTGGGTATATCCCCTAATCGTACACCTCAAGCCAGATATTCTGTTTCTGTATATTCGAGGCACAAACTAGCTTAGCTGATGCCCCGAAATGCGAGTAGGAGACAGAAAATTTTTCATCCAAAAAATGTGTGAAAAAAAGGGCAATGTATAGCCCACACTTCTTGATACCCACAATCTGGGTATATCCCCCAATCGCACATCGCAAGCCAGATATTCTGTTTCCGTATATTCGAGGCACAAACTAGCTTAGCTGATGCCTCGGAATGCGAGTAGGAGACAGAAAATTTTTCATCCAAAAAATGTGTGAAAAAAAGGGCAATGTATAGCCCACACTTCTTGATACCCACAATCTGGGTATATCCCCCAATCGCACATCGCAAGCCAGATATTCTGTTTCCGTATATTCGAGGCACAAACTAGCTTAGCTGATGCCTCGGAATGCGAGTAGGAGACAGAAAATTTTTCAACCAAAAAATGTGGGAAAAAAAGGCAGTGTATAGCCCACACTTCTTGATACCCACAATCTGGGTATATCCCCCAATCGTACACCTCAAGCCAGATATTCTGTTTCTGTATATTCGAGGCACAAACTAGCTTAGCTGATGCCTCGGAATGCGAGTAGGAGACAGAAAATTTTTCAACCAAAAAATGTGGGAAAAAAATGGCAATGTATAGCCCACACTTCTTGATACCCACAATCTGGGTATATCCCCCAATCGCACACCTCATGCCAGGTATTCTGTTTCTGTGTATTTGAGGCACAAACTAGCTTAGCGGATGCCTCGGAATGCGAGTAGGAGACAGAAAATTTTTCATCCAAAAAATGTGGGAAAAAAAGGGCAGTGTATAGCCCACACTTCTTGATACCCACAATCTGGGTATATCCCCCAATCGCACACCTCATGCCAGGTATTCTGTTTCTGTGTATTTGAGGCACAAACTATCTTACCTGATGCCTCGGAATGCGAGTAGGAGACAGAAAATTTTTCATCCAAAAAATGTGGGAAAAAAAGGGCAGTGTATAGCCCACACTTCTTGATACCCACAATCTGGGTATATCCCCCAATCGCACACCTCATGCCAGGTATTCTGTTTCTGTGTATTTGAGGCACAACCTAGCATAGCTGATGCCTCGAAATGCGAGTAAGAGACAGACAATTTTTCAACCAAAAAATGTGGGAAAAAAAGGGCAGTGTATAGCCCACACTTCTTGATACCCACAATCTGGGTATATCCCCCAATCGCACACCTCATGCCAGGTATTCTGTTTCTGTGTATTCGAGGCACAAACTAGCTTAGCTGATGCCTCGAAATGCGAGTAGGAGACAGAAAATTTTTCAATCATAAATTGTGTGAAAAAAAGGGCAATGTATAGCCCACACTTCTTGATACCCACAATCTGGGTATATCCCCCAATCGCACACCTCAAGCCAGATATTCTGTTTCTGTATATTCGAGGCACAAACTAGCTTAGCTGATGCCTCGAAATGCGAGTAGGAGACAGAAAATTTTTCAACCAAAAAATGTGGGAAAAAAAGGCAGTGTATAGCCCACACTTCTTGATACCCACAATCTGGGTATATCCCCCAATCGCACACCTCATGCCAGGTATTCTGTTTCTGTGTATTTGAGGCACAACCTAGCATAGCTGATGCCTCGAAATGCGAGTAAGAGACAGACAATTTTTCAACCAAAAAATGTGGGAAAAAAAGGGCAGTGTATAGCCCACACTTCTTGATACCCACAATCTGGGTATATCCCCCAATCAGGCATTCTGTTTCTGTGTATTCGAGGCACAAACTAGCTTAGCTGATGCCTCGAAATGCGAGTAGGAGACAGAAAATTTTTCAACCAAAAAATGTGGGAAAAAAATGGCAATGTATAGCCCACACTTCTTGATACCCACAATCTGGGTATATCCCCCAATCGCACACCTCATGCCAGGTATTCTGTTTCTGTGTATTTGAGGCACAAACTAGCTTAGCGGATGCCTCGGAATGCGAGTAGGAGACAGAAAATTTTTCATCCAAAAAATGTGGGAAAAAAAGGGCAGTGTATAGCCCACACTTCTTGATACCCACAATCTGGGTATATCCCCCAATCGCACACCTCATGCCAGGTATTCTGTTTCTGTGTATTTGAGGCACAACCTAGCATAGCTGATGCCTCGAAATGCGAGTAAGAGACAGACAATTTTTCAACCAAAAAATGTGGGAAAAAAAGGGCAGTGTATAGCCCACACTTCTTGATACCCACAATCTGGGTATATCCCCCAATCGCACACCTCATGCCAGGCATTCTGTTTCTGTGTATTCGAGGCACAAACTAGCTTAGCTGATGCCTCGAAATGCGAGTAGGAGACAGAAAATTTTTCAATCATAAATTGTGTGAAAAAAAGGGCAATGTATAGCCCACACTTCTTGATACCCACAATCTGGGTATATCCCCCAATCGCACACCTCAAGCCAGATATTCTGTTTCTGTATATTCGAGGCACAAACTAGCTTAGCTGATGCCTCGAAATGCGAGTAGGAGACAGAAAATTTTTCATCCAAAAAATGTGTGAAATAAAGGGCAATGTATAGCCCACACTTCTTGATACCCACAATCTGGGTATATCCCCCAATCGCACACCTCAAGCCAGATATTCTGTTTCTGTATATTCGAGGCACAAACTAGCTTAGCTGATGCCTCCAAATGCGAGTAGGAGACAGAAAATTTTTCAACCAAAAAATGTGGGAAAAAAAGGGCAATGTATAGCCCACACTTCTTGATACCCACAATATAGGTATATCCCCCAATCGTACACCTCAAGCCAGATATTCTGTTTCTGTATATTCGAGGCACAAACTAGCTTAGCTGATGCCTCGGAATGCGAGTAGGAGACAGAAAATTTTTCATCCAAAAAATGTGTGAAAAAAAGGCAGTGTATAGCCCACACTTCTTGATACCCACAATCTGGGTATATCCCCCAATCGCACATCGCAAGCCAGATATTCTGTTTCTGTGTATTTGAGGCACAAACTAGCTTAGCTGATGCCTCGGAATGCGAGTAAGAGACAGACAATTTTTCAACCAAAAAATGTGGGAAAAAAAGGGCAGTGTATAGCCCACACTTCTTGATACCCACAATCTGGGTATATCCCCCAATCGCACACCTCATGCCAGGTATTCTGTTTCTGTGTATTTGAGGCACAAACTAGCTTAGCTGATGCCTCGGAATGCGAGTAGGAGACAGAAAATTTTTCATCCAAAAAATGTGGGAAAAAAAGGGCAGTTATAGCCCACACTTCTTGATACCCACAATCTGGGTATATCCCCCAATCGCACACCTCATGCCAGGTATTCTGTTTCTGTGTATTTGAGGCACAACCTAGCATAACTGATGCCTCGAAATGCGAGTAAGAGACAGAAAAATTTTTCAACCAAAAAATGTGGGAAAAAAAGGGCAGTGTATAGCCCACACTTCTTGATACCCACAATCTGGGTATATCCCCCAATCGCACGCCTCATGCCAGGTATTCTGTTTCTGTGTATTCGAGGCACAAACTAGCTTAGCTGATGCCTCGAAATGCGAGTAGGAGACAGAAAATTTTTCAATCATAAATTGTGCGAAAAAAAGGGCAATGTATAGCCCACACTTCTTGATACCCACAATCTGGGTATATCCCCCAATCGCACACCTCAAGCCAGATATTCTGTTTCTGTGTATTTGAGGCACAAACTAGCTTAGCTGATGCCTCGAAATGCGAGTAAGAGGCAGAAAATTGTTCAACCAAAAATTGTGTGAAAAAAAGGGCAATGTATAGCCCACACTTCTTGATACCCACAATCTGGGTATATCCCCCAATCGCACACCTCATGCCAGATATTCTGTTTCTGTATATTCGAGGCACAAACTAGCTTAGCTGATGCCTCGGAATGCGAGTAGGAGATAGAAAATTTTTCATCCAAAAAATGTGTGAAAAAAAGGCAGTGTATAGCCCACACTTCTTGATACCCACAATCTGGGTATATCCCCCAATCGCACACCTCATGCCAGGTATTCTGTTTCTGTGTATTCGAGGCACAAACTAGCTTAGCTGATGCCTCGAAATGCGAGTAGGAGACAGAAAATTTTTCAATCATAAATTGTGTGAAAAAAAGGGCAATGTATAGCCCACACTTCTTGATACCCACAATCTGGGTATATCCCCCAATCGCACATCGCAAGCCAGATATTCTGTTTCTGTGTATTTGAGGCACAAACTAGCTTAGCTGATGCCTCGGAATGCGAGTAGAAGACAGAAAATTTTTCATAGAAAAAAATGTGGGAAAAAAAGGCAGTGTATAGCCCACACTTCTTGATACCCACAATCTGGGTATATCCTCAAATCGCACACCTCATGCCAGATATTCTGCTTCAGTGTATTTGAGGCACAAACTAGCTTAGCTGATGCCTCGGAATGCGAGTAGGAGACAGAAAATGTTTCATCCAAAAAATGTGGGAAAAAAAGGGCAGTGTATAGCCCACACTTCTTGATACCCACAATCTGGGTATATCCCCCAATCGCACACCTCATGCCAGGTATTCTGTTTCTGTGTATTTGAGGCACAAACTAGCTTAGCTGATGCCTCGGAATGCGAGTAGGAGACAGAAAATTTTTCATCCAAAAAATGTGGGAAAAAAAGGGCAGTGTATAGCCCACACTTCTTGATACCCACAATCTGGGTATATCCCCCAATCGCACACCTCATGCCAGGTATTCTGTTTCTGTGTATTCGAGGCACAAACTAGCTTAGCTGATGCCTCGAAATGCAAGTAGGAGACAGAAAATTTTTCAATCATAAATTGTGCGAAAAAAAGGGCAATGTATAGCCCACACTTCTTGATACCCACAATCTGGGTATATCCCCCAATCGCACACCTCAAGCCAGATATTCTGTTTCTGTGTATTTGAGGCACAAACTAGCTTAGCTGATGCCTCGAAATGCGAGTAGGAGACAGAAAATTTTTCATCCAAAAAATGTGGGAAAAAAAGGGCAGTGTATAGCCCACACTTCTTGATACCCACAATCTGGGTATATCCCCCAATCGCACACCTCAAGCCAGATATTCTGTTTCTGTGTATTTGAGGCACAAACTAGCTTAGCTGATGCCTCGGAATGCGAGTAGGAGACAGAAAATGTTTCATCCAAAAAATGTGGGAAAAAAAATGCAGTGTATAGCCCACACTTCTTGATACCCACAATCTGGGTATATCCCCCAATCGCACACCTCATGCCAGGTATTCTGTTTCTGTGTATTTGAGGCACAAACTAGCTTAGCTGATGCCTCGGAATGCGAGTAGGAGACAGAAAATTTTTCATCCAAAAAATGTGGGAAAAAAAGGGCAGTGTATAGCCCACACTTCTTGATACCCACAATCTGGGTATATCCCCCAATCGCACACCTCATGCCAGGTATTCTGTTTCTGTGTATTCGAGGCACAAACTAGCTTAGCTGATGCCTCGAAATGCGAGTAGGAGACAGAAAATTTTTCAATCATAAATTGTGCGAAAAAAAGGGCAATGTATAGCCCACACTTCTTGATACCCACAATCTGGGTATATCCCCCAATCGCACACCTCAAGCCAGATATTTTGTTTCTGTGTATTTGAGGCACAAACTAGCTTAGCTGATGCCTCGGAATGCGAGTAGGAGACAGAAAATTTTTCATCCAAAAAATGTGGGAAAAAAAGGGCAGTGTATAGCCCACACTTCTTGATACCCACAATCTGGGTATATCCCCCAATCGCACACCTCATGCCAGGTATTCTGTTTCTGTGTATTTGAGGCACAAACTAGCTTAGCTGATGCCTCGGAATGCGAGTAGGAGACAGAAAATTTTTCATCCAAAAAATGTGGGAAAAAAAGGGCAGTGTATAGCCCACACTTCTTGATACCCACAATCTGGGTATATCCCCCAATCGCACACCTCATGCCAGGTATTCTGTTTCTGTGTATTTGAGGCACAACCTAGCATAACTGATGCCTCGAAATGCGAGTAAGAGACAGAAAAATTTTTCAACCAAAAAATGTGGGAAAAAAAGGGCAGTGTATAGCCCACACTTCTTGATACCCACAATCTGGGTATATCCCCCAATCGCACGCCTCATGCCAGGTATTCTGTTTCTGTGTATTCGAGGCACAAACTAGCTTAGCTGATGCCTCGAAATGCGAGTAGGAGACAGAAAATTTTTCAATCATAAATTGTGTGAAAAAAAGGGCAATGTATAGCCCCACTTCTTGATACCCACAATCTGGGTATATCCCCCAATCGCACACCTCAAGCCAGATATTCTGTTTCTGTGTATTTGAGGCACAAACTAGCTTAGCTGATGCCTCGAAATGCGAGTAAGAGGCAGAAAATTTTTCAACCAAAAATTGTGTGAAAAAAAGGGCAATGTATAGCACACACTTCTTGATACCCACAATCTGGGTATATCCCCCAATCGCACACCTCATGTTAGGTATTCTGTTTCTGTGTATTCGAGGCACAGACTAGCTTAGCTGATGCCTCAAAATGCGAGTAGGAGACAGAAAATTTTTCAATCATAAATTGTGTGAAAAAAAGGGCAATGTATAGCCCACACTTCTTGATACCCACAATCTGGGTATATCCCCCAATCGCACACCTCATGCCAGGTATTCTGTTTCTGTGTATTCGAGGCACAGACTAGCTTAGCTGATGCCTCAAAATGCGAGTAGGAGACAGAAAATTTTTCAATCATAAATTGTGTGAAAAAAAGGGCAATGTATAGCCCACACTTCTTGATACCCACAATCTGGGTATATCCCCCAATCGCACACCTCAAGCCAGATATTCTGTTTCTGTATATTCGAGGCACAAACTAGCTTAGCTGATGCCTCGGAATGCGAGTAGGAGATAGAAAATTTTTCATCCAAAAAATGTGTGAAAAAAAGGCAGTGTATAGCCCACATTTCTTGATACCCACAATCTGGGTATATCCCCCAATCGCACACCTCATGCCAGGTATTCTGTTTCTGTGTATTCGAGGCACAAACCAGCTTAGCTGATGCCTCGAAATGCGAGTAGGAGACAGAAAATTTTTCAATCATAAATTGTGTGAAAAAAAGGGCAATGTATAGCCCACACTTCTTGATACCCACAAACTGGGTATATCCCCCAATCGCACATCGCAAGCCAGATATTCTGTTTCTGTGTATTTGAGGCACAAACTAGCTTAGCTGATGCCTCGGAATGCGAGTAGAAGACAGAAAATTTTTCATAGAAAAAAATGTGGGAAAAAAAGGCAGTGTATAGCCCACACTTCTTGATACCCACAATCTGGGTATATCCTCAAATCGCACACCTCATGCCAGATATTCTGTTTCAGTGTATTTGAGGCACAAACTAGCTTAGCTGATGCCTCGGAATGCGAGTAGGAGACAGAAAATGTTTCATCCAAAAAATGTGGGAAAAAAAGGGCAGTGTATAGCCCACACTTCTTGATACCCACAATCTGGGTATATCCCCCAATCGCACACCTCATGCCAGGTATTCTGTTTCTGTGTATTTGAGGCACAAACTAGCTTAGCTGATGCCTCGGAATGCGAGTAGGAGACAGAAAATTTTTCATCCAAAAAATGTGGGAAAAAAAGGGCAGTGTATAGCCCACACTTCTTGATACCCACAATCTGGGTATATCCCCCAATCGCACACCTCATGCCAGGTATTCTGTTTCTGTGTATTTGAGGCACAACCTAGCATAACTGATGCCTCGAAATGCGAGTAAGAGACAGAAAAATTTTTCAACCAAAAAATGTGGGAAAAAAAGAGCAGTGTATAGCCCACACTTCTTGATACCCACAATCTGGGTATATCCCCCAATCGCACGCCTCATGCCAGGTATTCTGTTTCTGTGTATTCGAGGCACAAACTAGCTTAGCTGATGCCTCGAAATGCGAGTAGGAGACAGAAAATTTTTCAATCATAAATTGTGTGAAAAAAAGGGCAATGTATAGCCCACACTTCTTGATACCCACAATCTGGGTATATCCCCCAATCGCACACCTCATGCCAGGTATTCTGTTTCTGTGTATTCGAGGCACAGACTAGCTTAGCTGATGCCTCAAAATGCGAGTAGGAGACAGAAAATTTTTCAATCATAAATTGTGTGAAAAAAAGGGCAATGTATAGCCCACACTTCTTGATACCCACAATCTGGGTATATCCCCCAATCGCACACCTCAAGCCAGATATTCTGTTTCTGTATATTCGAGGCACAAACTAGCTTAGCTGATGCCTCGGAATGCGAGTAGGAGATAGAAAATTTTTCATCCAAAAAATGTGTGAAAAAAAGGCAGTGTATAGCCCACACTTCTTGATACCCACAATCTGGGTATATCCCCCAATCGCACACCTCATGCCAGGTATTCTGTTTCTGTGTATTCGAGGCACAAACCAGCTTAGCTGATGCCTCGAAATGCGAGTAGGAGACAGAAAATTTTTCAATCATAAATTGTGTGAAAAAAAGGGCAATGTATAGCCCACACTTCTTGATACCCACAATCTGGGTATATCCCCCAATCGCACATCGCAAGCCAGATATTCTGTTTCTGTGTATTTGAGGCACAAACTAGCTTAGCTGATGCCTCGGAATGCGAGTAGAAGACAGAAAATTTTTCATAGAAAAAAATGTGGGAAAAAAAGGCAGTGTATAGCCCACACTTCTTGATACCCACAATCTGGGTATATCCTCAAATCGCACACCTCATGCCACATATTCTGTTTCAGTGTATTTGAGGCACAAACTAGCTTAGCTGATGCCTCGGAATGCGAGTAGGAGACAGAAAATGTTTCATCCAAAAAATGTGGGAAAAAAAGGCAGTGTATAGCCCACACTTCTTGATACCCACAATCTGGGTATATCCCCCAATCGCACACCTCATGCCAGGTATTCTGTTTCTGTGTATTTGAGGCACAAACTAGCTTAGCTGATGCCTCGGAATGCGAGTAGGAGACAGAAAATTTTTCATCCAAAAAATGTGGGAAAAAAAGGGCAGTGTATAGCCCACACTTCTTGATACCCACAATCTGGGTATATCCCCCAATCGCACACCTCATGCCAGGTATTCTGTTTCTGTGTATTCGAGGCACAAACTAGCTTAGCTGATGCCTCGAAATGCGAGTAGGAGACAGAAAATTTTTCAATCATAAATTGTGCGAAAAAAAGGGCAATGTATAGCCCACACTTCTTGATACCCACAATCTGGGTATATCCCCCAATCGCACACCTCAAGCCAGATATTCTGTTTCTGTGTATTTGAGGCACAAACTAGCTTAGCTGATGCCTCGAAATGCGAGTAAGAGGCAGAAAATTTTTCAACCAAAAATTGTGTGAAAAAAAGGGCAATGTATAGCCCACACTTCTTGATACCCACAATCTGGGTATATCCCCCAATCGCACACCTCATGCCAGGTATTCTGTTTCTGTGTATTCGAGGCACAGACTAGCTTAGCTGATGCCTCAAAATGCGAGTAGGAGACAGAAAATTTTTCAATCATAAATTGTGTGAAAAAAAGGGCAATGTATAGCCCACACTTCTTGATACCCACAATCTGGGTATATCCCCCAATCGCACACCTCAAGCCAGATATTCTGTTTCTGTATATTCGAGGCACAAACTAGCTTAGCTGATGCCTCGGAATGCGAGTAGGAGATAGAAAATTTTTCATCCAAAAAATGTGTGAAAAAAAGGCAGTGTATAGCCCACACTTCTTGATACCCACAATCTGGGTATATCCCCCAATCGCACACCTCATGCCAGGTATTCTGTTTCTGTGTATTTGAGGCACAAACTAGCTTAGCTGATGCCTCGGAATGCGAGTAGGAGACAGAAAATTTTTCATCCAAAAAATGTGGGAAAAAAGGCAGTGTATAGCCCACACTTCTTGATACCCACAATCTGGGTATATCCTCAAATCGCACACCTCAAGCCATTTATTCTGTTTCTGTGTATTCGAGGCACAAACTAGCTTAGCTGATGCCTCGAAATGCGAGTAGGAGACAGAAAATTTTTCAATCATAAATTGTGTGAAAAAAAGGGCAATGTATAGCCCACACTTCTTGATACCCACAATCTGGGTATATCCTCCAACCGCACACCTCAAGCCAGATATTCTGTTTCTGTATATTCGAGGCGCAAACTAGCTTAGCTGATGCCTCCAAATGCGAGTAGGAGACAGAAAATTTTTCAACCAAAAAATGTGGGAAAAAAGGCAGTGTATAGCCCACACTTCTTGATACCCACAATCTGGGTATATCCTCAAATCGCACACCTCAAGCCATTTATTCTGTTTCTGTGTATTCGAGGCACAAACTAGCTTAGCTGATGCCTCGAAATGCGAGTAGGAGACAGAAAATTTTTCATCCAAAAAATGTGTGAAAAAAAGGCAGTGTATAGCCCACACTTCTTGATACCCACAATCTGGGTATATCATCCAATCGCACACCTCATGCCAGGTATTCTGTTTCTGTGTATTTGAGGCACAAACTAGCTTAGCTGATGCCTCGGAATGCGAGTAGGAGACAGAAAATTTTTCATCCAAAAAATGTGGGAAAAAAGGCAGTGTATAGCCCACACTTCTTGATACCCACAATCTGGGTATATCCTCAAATCGCACACCTCAAGCCATTTATTCTGTTTCTGTGTATTCGAGGCACAAACTAGCTTAGCTGATGCCTCGAAATGCAAGTAGGAGACAGAAAATTTTTCAATCATAAATTGTGCGAAAAAAAGGGCAATGTATAGCCCACACTTCTTGATACCCACAATCTGGGTATATCCCCCAATCGCACACCTCAAGCCAGATATTCTGTTTCTGTGTATTTGAGGCACAAACTAGCTTAGCTGATGCCTCGAAATGCGAGTAAGAGGCAGAAAATTTTTCAACCAAAAATTGTGTGAAAAAAAGGGCAATGTATAGCCCACACTTCTTGATACCCACAATCTGGGTATATCCCCCAATCGCACACCTCATGCCAGGTATTCTGTTTCTGTGTATTCGAGGCACAGACTAGCTTAGCTGATGCCTCAAAATGCGAGTAGGAGACAGAAAATTTTTCAATCATAAATTGTGTGAAAAAAAGGGCAATGTATAGCCCACACTTCTTGATACCCACAATCTGGGTATATCCCCCAATCGCACACCTCATGCCAGGTATTCTGTTTCTGTGTATTCGAGGCACAGACTAGCTTAGCTGATGCCTCAAAATGCGAGTAGGAGACAGAAAATTTTTCAATCATAAATTGTGTGAAAAAAAGGGCAATGTATAGCCCACACTTCTTGATACCCACAATCTGGGTATATCCCCCAATCGCACATCGCAAGCCAGATATTCTGTTTCTGTGTATTTGAGGCACAAACTAGCTTAGCTGATGCCTCGGAATGCGAGTAGAAGACAGAAAATTTTGCATAGAAAAAAATGTGGGAAAAAAAGGCAGTGTATAGCCCACACTTCTTGATACCCACAATCTGGGTATATCCTCAAATCGCACACCTCATGCCAGATATTCTGTTTCAGTGTATTTGAGGCACAAACTAGCTTAGCTGATGCCTCGGAATGCGAGTAGGAGACAGAAAATGTTTCATCCAAAAAATGTGGGAAAAAAAGGGCAGTGTATAGCCCACACTTCTTGATACCCACAATCTGGGTATATCCCCCAATCGCACACCTCATGCCAGGTATTCTGTTTCTGTGTATTCGAGGCACAAACTAGCTTAGCTGATGCCTCGAAATGCGAGTAGGAGACAGAAAATTTTTCAATCATAAATTGTGCGAAAAAAGGGCAATGTATAGCCCACACTTCTTGATACCCACAATCTGGGTATATCCCCCAATCGCACACCTCAAGCCAGATATTCTGTTTCTGTGTATTTGAGGCACAAACTAGCTTAGCTGATGCCTCGAAATGCGAGTAAGAGGCAGAAAATTTTTCAACCAAAAATTGTGTGAAAAAAAGGGCAATGTATAGCCCACACTTCTTGATACCCACAATCTGGGTATATCCCCCAATCGCACACCTCATGCCAGGTATTCTGTTTCTGTGTAGTCGAGGCACAGACTAGCTTAGCTGATGCCTCAAAATGCGAGTAGGAGACAGAAAATTTTTCAATCATAAATTGTGCGAAAAAAGGGCAATGTATAGCCCACACTTCTTGATACCCACAATCTGGGTATATCCCCCAATCGCACACCTCAAGCCAGATATTCTGTTTCTGTGTATTTGAGGCACAAACTAGCTTAGCTGATGCCTCGAAATGCGAGTAAGAGGCAGAAAATTTTTCAACCAAAAATTGTGTGAAAAAAAGGGCAATGTATAGCCCACACTTCTTGATACCCACAATCTGGGTATATCCCCCAATCGCACACCTCAAGCCAGATATTCTGTTTCTGTATATTCGAGGCACAAACTAGCTTAGCTGATGCCTCGGAATGCGAGTAGGAGATAGAAAATTTTTCATCCAAAAAATGTGTGAAAAAAAGGCAGTGTATAGCCCACACTTCTTGATACCCACAATCTGGGTATATCCCCCAATCGCACACCTCATGCCAGGTATTCTGTTTCTGTGTATTTGAGGCACAAACAAGCTTAGCTGATGCCTCGAAATGCGAGTAGGAGACAGAAAATTTTTCAATCATAAATTGTGTGAAAAAAAGGGCAATGTGTAGCCCACACTTCTTGATACCCACAATCTGGGTATATCCCCCAATCGCAACCTCATGCCAGGTATTCTGTTTCTGTGTATTTGAGGCACAAACTAGCTTAGCTGATGCCTCCAAATGCGAGTAGGAGACAGAAAATTTTTCAATCATAAATTGTGTGAAAAAAAGGGCAATGTATAGCCCACACTTCTTGATACCAACAATCTGGGTATATCCCTCAATCGCACACCTCAAGCCAGATATTCTGTTTCTGTGTATTCGAGGCACAAACTAGCTTAGCTGATGCCTCGAAATGCGAGTAGGAGACAGAAAATTTTTCAATCATAAATTGTGTGAAAAAAAGGGCAATGTATAGCCCACACTTCTTGATACCCACAATCTGGGTATATCCTCCAACCGCACACCTCAAGCCAGATATTCTGTTTCTGTATATTCGAGGCGCAAACTAGCTTAGCTGATGCCTCCAAATGCGAGTAGGAGACAGAAAATTTTTCAACCAAAAAATGTGGGAAAAAAGGCAGTCTATAGCCCACACTTCTTGATACCCACAATCTGGGTATATCATCCAATCGCACACCTCATGCCAGGTATTCTGTTTCTGTGTATTTGAGGCACAAACTAGCTTAGCTGATGCCTCGGAATGCGAGTAGGAGACAGAAAATTTTTCAATCATAAATTGTGTGAAAAAAAGGGCAATGTATAGCCCACACTTCTTGATACCCACAATCTGGGTATATCCCCCAATCGCACACCTCAAGCCAGATATTCTGTTTCTGTATATTCGAGGCACAAACTAGCTTAGCTGATGCCTCGGAATGCGAGTAGGAGATAGAAAATTTTTCATCCAAAAAATGTGTGAAAAAAAGGCAGTGTATAGCCCACACTTCTTGATACCCACAATCTGGGTATATCCCCCAATCGCACACCTCATGCCAGGTATTCTGTTTCTGTGTATTTGAGGCACAAACTAGCTTAGCTGATGCCTCGAAATGCGAGTAGGAGACAGAAAATTTTTCAATCATAAATTGTGTGAAAAAAAGGGCAATGTATAGCCCACACTTCTTGATACCCACAATCTGGGTATATCCCCCAATCGCACACCTCATGCCAGGTATTCTGTTTCTGTGTATTTGAGGCACAAACTAGCTTAGCTGATGCCTCGGAATGCGAGTAGGAGACAGAAAATTTTTCATCCAAAAAATGTGGGAAAAAAGGCAGTGTATAGCCCACACTTCTTGATACCCACAATCTGGGTATATCCTCAAATCGCACACCTCAAGCCATTTATTCTGTTTCTGTGTATTCGAGGCACAAACTAGCTTAGCTGATGCCTCGAAATGCGAGTAGGAGACAGAAAATTTTTCAATCATAAATTGTGTGAAAAAAAGGGCAATGTATCGCCCACACTTCTTGATACCCACAATCTGGGTATATCCTCCAACCGCACACCTCAAGCCAGATATTCTGTTTCTGTATATTCGAGGCGCAAACTAGCTTAGCTGATGCCTCCAAATGCGAGTAGGAGACAGAAAATTTTTCAACCAAAAAATGTGGGAAAAAAGGCAGTGTATAGCCCACACTTCTTGATACCCACAATCTGGGTATATCCCCCAATCGCACACCTCATGCCATTTATTCTGTTTCTGTGTATTCGAGGCACAAACTAGCTTAGCTGATGCCTCGAAATGCGAGTAGGAGACAGAAAATTTTTCAATCATAAATTGTGTGAAAAAAAGGGCAATGTATAGCCCACACTTCTTGATACCCACAATCTGGGTATATCCTCCAACCGCACACCTCAAGCCAGATATTCTGTTTCTGTGTATTCGAGGCACAAACTAGCTTAGCTGATGCCTCGGAATGCGAGTAGGAGACAGAAAATTTTTCAATCATAAATTGTGTGAAAAAAAGGGCAATGTATAGCCCACACTTCTTGATACCCACAATCTGGGTATATCCCCCAATCGCACACCTCATGCCATTTATTCTGTTTCTGTGTATTCGAGGCACAAACTAGCTTAGCTGATGCCTCGAAATGCGAGTAGGAGACAGAAAATTTTTCAATCATAAATTGTGTGAAAAAAAGGGCAATGTATAGCCCACACTTCTTGATACCCACAATCTGGGTATATCCCCCAATCGCACACCTCATGCCAGGTATTCTGTTTCTGTGTATTTGAGGCACAAACTAGCTTAGCTGATGCCTCGAAATGCGAGTAGGAGACAGGAAATTTTTCAATCATAAATTGTGTGAAAAAAAGGGCAATGTATAGCCCACACTTCTTGATACCCACAATCTGGGTATATCCTCCAACCGCACACCTCAAGCCAGATATTCTGTTTCTGTGTATTCGAGGCACAAACTAGCTTAGCTGATGCCTCGGAATGCGAGTAGGAGACAGAAAATTTTTCATCCAAAAAATGTGTGAAAAAAAGGCAGTGTATAGCCCACAATTCTTGATACCCACAATCTGGGTATATCCCCAAATCGCACACCTCAAGCCAGATATTCTGTTTCTGTGTATTCGAGGCACAAACTAGCTTAGCTGATGCCTCGAAATGCGAGTAGGAGACAGAAAATTTTTCAATCATAAATTGTGTGAAAAAAAGGGCAATGTATAGCCCACACTTCTTGATACCCACAATCTGGGTATATCCCCCAATCGCACACCTCATGCCAGGTATTCTGTTTCTGTGTATTTGAGGCACAAACTAGCTTAGCTGATGCCTCGGAATGCGAGTAGGAGACAGAAAATTTTTCAATCATAAATTGTGTGAAAAAAAGGGCAATGTATAGCCCACACTTCTTGATACCCACAATCTGGGTATATCCTCCAACCGCACACCTCAAGCCAGATATTCTGTTTCTGTGTATTCGAGGCACAAACTAGCTAAGCTGATGCCTCGGAATGCGAGTAGGAGACAGAAAATTTTTCATCCAAAAAATGTGTGAGAAAAAGGCAGTGTATAGCCCACAATTCTTGATACCCACAATCTGGGTATATCCTCAAATCGCACACCTCAAGCCAGATATTCTGTTTCTGTGTATTCGAGGCACAAACTAGCTTAGCTGATGCCTCGAAATGCGAGTAGGAGACAGAAAATTTTTCATCCAAAAAATGTGTGAAAAAAAGGCAGTGTATAGCCCACAATTCTTGATACCCACAATCTGGGTATATCCTCAAATCGCACACCTCAAGCCAGATATTCTGTTTCTGTGTATTCGAGGCACAAACTAGCTTAGCTGATGCCTCGAAATGCGAGTAGGAGACAGAAAATTTTTCAATCATAAATTGTGTGAAAAAAAGGGCAATGTATAGCCCACACTTCTTGATACCCACAATCTGGGTATATCCCCCAATCGCAACCTCATGCCAGGTATTCTGTTTCTGTGTATTTGAGGCACAAACAAGCTTAGCTGATGCCTCGAAATGCGAGTAGGAGACAGAAAATTTTTCAATCATAAATTGTGTGAAAAAAAGGGCAATGTATAGCCCACACTTCTTGATACCCACAATCTGGGTATATCCCCCAATCGCAACCTCATGCCAGGTATTCTGTTTCTGTGTATTTGAGGCACAAACTAGCTTAGCTGATGCCTCCAAATGCGAGTAGGAGACAGAAAATTTTTCAATCATAAATTGTGTGAAAAAAAGGGCAATGTGTAGCCCACACTTCTTGATACCAACAATCTGGGTATATCCCTCAATCGCACACCTCAAGCCAGATATTCTGTTTCTGTGTATTCGAGGCACAAACTAGCTTAGCTGATGCCTCGAAATGCGAGTAGGAGACAGAAAATTTTTCAATCATAAATTGTGTGAAAAAAAGGGCAATGTATAGCCCACACTTCTTGATACCCACAATCTGGGTATATCCTCCAACCGCACACCTCAAGCCAGATATTCTGTTTCTGTATATTCGAGGCGCAAACTAGCTTAGCTGATGCCTCCAAATGCGAGTAGGAGACAGAAAATTTTTCAACCAAAAAATGTGGGAAAAAAGGCAGTCTATAGCCCACACTTCTTGATACCCACAATCTGGGTATATCATCCAATCGCACACCTCATGCCAGGTATTCTGTTTCTGTGTATTTGAGGCACAAACTAGCTTAGCTGATGCCTCGGAATGCGAGTAGGAGACAGAAAATTTTTCAATCATAAATTGTGTGAAAAAAAGGGCAATGTATAGCCCACACTTCTTGATACCCACAATCTGGGTATATCCCCCAATCGCACACCTCAAGCCAGATATTCTGTTTCTGTATATTCGAGGCACAAACTAGCTTAGCTGATGCCTCGGAATGCGAGTAGGAGATAGAAAATTTTTCATCCAAAAAATGTGTGAAAAAAAGGCAGTGTATAGCCCACACTTCTTGATACCCACAATCTGGGTATATCCCCCAATCGCACACCTCATGCCAGGTATTCTGTTTCTGTGTATTTGAGGCACAAACTAGCTTAGCTGATGCCTCGAAATGCGAGTAGGAGACAGAAAATTTTTCAATCATAAATTGTGTGAAAAAAAGGGCAATGTATAGCCCACACTTCTTGATACCCACAATCTGGGTATATCCCCCAATCGCACACCTCATGCCAGGTATTCTGTTTCTGTGTATTTGAGGCACAAACTAGCTTAGCTGATGCCTCGGAATGCGAGTAGGAGACAGAAAATTTTTCATCCAAAAAATGTGGGAAAAAAGGCAGTGTATAGCCCACACTTCTTGATACCCACAATCTGGGTATATCCTCAAATCGCACACCTCAAGCCATTTATTCTGTTTCTGTGTATTCGAGGCACAAACTAGCTTAGCTGATGCCTCGAAATGCGAGTAGGAGACAGAAAATTTTTCAATCATAAATTGTGTGAAAAAAAGGGCAATGTATCGCCCACTCTTCTTGATACCCACAATCTGGGTATATCCTCCAACCGCACACCTCAAGCCAGATATTCTGTTTCTGTATATTCAAGGCGCAAACTAGCTTAGCTGATGCCTCCAAATGCGAGTAGGAGACAGAAAATTTTTCAACCAAAAAATGTGGGAAAAAAGGCAGTGTATAGCCCACACTTCTTGATACCCACAATCTGGGTATATCCCCCAATCGCACACCTCATGCCATTTATTCTGTTTCTGTGTATTCGAGGCACAAACTAGCTTAGCTGATGCCTCGAAATGCGAGTAGGAGACAGAAAATTTTTCAATCATAAATTGTGTGAAAAAAAGGGCAATGTATAGCCCACACTTCTTGATACCCACAATCTGGGTATATCCTCCAACCGCACACCTCAAGCCAGATATTCTGTTTCTGTGTATTCGAGGCACAAACTAGCTTAGCTGATGCCTCGGAATGCGAGTAGGAGACAGAAAATTTTTCATCCGAAAAATGTGGGAAAAAAGGGCAGTGTATAGCCCACACTTCTTGATACCCACAATCTGGGTATATCCCCCAATCGCACACCTCATGCCAGGTATTCTGTTTCTGTGTATTTGAGGCACAAACTAGCTTAGCTGATGCCTCGAAATGCGAGTAGGAGACAGAAAATTTTTCAATCATAAATTGTGTGAAAAAAAGGGCAATGTATAGCCCACACTTCTTGATACCCACAATCTGGGTATATCCTCCAACCGCACACCTCAAGCCAGATATTCTGTTTCTGTGTATTCGAGGCACAAACTAGCTTAGCTGATGCCTCGGAATGCGAGTAGGAGACAGAAAATTTTTCATCCAAAAAATGTGTGAAAAAAAGGCAGTGTATAGCCCACAATTCTTGATACCCACAATCTGGGTATATCCCCAAATCGCACACCTCAAGCCAGATATTCTGTTTCTGTGTATTCGAGGCACAAACTAGCTTAGCTGATGCCTCGAAATGCGAGTAGGAGACAGAAAATTTTTCAATCATAAATTGTGTGAAAAAAAGGGCAATGTATAGCCCACACTTCTTGATACCCACAATCTGGGTATATCCCCCAATCGCACACCTCATGCCAGGTATTCTGTTTCTGTGTATTTGAGGCACAAACTAGCTTAGCTGATGCCTCGGAATGCGAGTAGGAGACAGAAAATTTTTCAATCATAAATTGTGTGAAAAAAAGGGCAATGTATAGCCCACACTTCTTGATACCCACAATCTGGGTATATCCTCCAACCGCACACCTCAAGCCAGATATTCTGTTTCTGTGTATTCGAGGCACAAACTAGCTAAGCTGATGCCTCGGAATGCGAGTAGGAGACAGAAAATTTTTCATCCAAAAAATGTGTGAGAAAAAGGCAGTGTATAGCCCACAATTCTTGATACCCACAATCTGGGTATATCCTCAAATCGCACACCTCAAGCCAGATATTCTGTTTCTGTGTATTCGAGGCACAAACTAGCTTAGCTGATGCCTCGGAATGCGAGTAGGAGACAGAAAATTTTTCATCCAAAAAATGTGGGAAAAAAGGCCAGTGCATAGCCCACACTTCTTGATACCCACAATCTGGGTATATCCCCCAATCGCACACCTCATGCCAGGTATTCTGTTTCTGTGTATTCGAGGCACAAACTAGCTTAGCTGATGCCTCGAAATGCGAGTAGGAGACAGAAAATTTTTCAATCATAAATTGTGTGAAAAAAAGGGCAATGTATAGCCCACACTTCTTGATACCCACAATCTGGGTATATCCCCCAATCGCACACCTCATGCCAGGTATTCTGTTTCTGTGTATTCGAGGCACAAACTAGCTTAGCTGATGCCTCGAAATGCGAGTAGGAGACAGAAAATTTTTCATCCAAAAAATGTGTGAAAAAAAGGCAGTGTATAGCCCACAATTCTTGATACCCACAATCTGGGTATATCCTCAAATCGCACACCTCAAGCCAGATATTCTGTTTCTGTGTATTCGAGGCACAAACTAGCTTAGCTGATGCCTCGAAATGCGAGTAGGAGACAGAAAATTTTTCAATCATAAATTGTGTGAAAAAAAGGGCAATGTATAGCCCACACTTCTTGATACCCACAATCTGGGTATATCCTCCAACCGCACACCTCAAGCCAGATATTCTGTTTCTGTGTATTCGAGGCACAAACTAGCTTAGCTGATGCCTCGGAATGCGAGTAGGAGACAGAAAATTTTTCATCCAAAAAATGTGTGAAAAAAAGGCAGTGTATAGCCCACAATTCTTGATACCCACAATCTGGGTATATCCTCAAATCGCACACCTCAAGCCAGATATTCTGTTTCTGTGTATTCGAGGCACAAACTAGCTTAGCTGATGCCTCGAAATGCGAGTAGGAGACAGAAAATTTTTCAATCATAAATTGTGTGAAAAAAAGGGCAATGTATAGCCCACACTTCTTGATACCCACAATCTGGGTATATCCCCCAATCGCACACCTCATGCCAGGTATTCTGTTTCTGTGTATTTGAGGCACAAACTAGCTTAGCTGATGCCTCGGAATGCGAGTAGGAGACAGAAAATTTTTCATCCAAAAAATGTATGAAAAAAGGGGCAGTGTATAGCCCACACTTCTTGATACCCACAATCTGGGTATATCCCCCAATCGCACACCTCATGCCAGGTATTCTGTTTCTGTGTATTTGAGGCACAACCTAGCATAGCTGATGCCTCGAAATGCGAGTAAGAGACAGACAATTTTTCAACCAAAAAATGTGGGAAAAAAAGGGCAGTGTATAGCCCACACTTCTTGATACCCACAATCTGGGTATATCCCCCAACCGCACACCTCATGCCAGGTATCCTGTTTCTGTGTATTCTAGGCACAAACTAGCTTAGCTGATGCCTCGGAATGCGAGTAGGAGACAGAAAATTTTTCATCCAAAAAATGTATGAAAAAAGGGGCAGTGTATAGCCCACACTTCTTGATACCCACAATCTGGGTATATCCCCCAATCGCACACCTCATGCCAGGTATTCTGTTTCTGTGTATTTGAGGCACAAACTAGCTTAGCTGATGCCTCGGAATGCGAGTAGGAGACAGAAAATTTTTCATCCAAAAAATGTATGAAAAAAGGGGCAGTGTATAGCCCACACTTCTTGATACCCACAATCTGGGTATATCCCCCAATCGCACACCTCAAGCCAGGTATTCTGTTTCTGTGTATTCTAGGCACAAACTAGCTTAGCTGATGCCTCGAAATGCGAGTAGGAGACAGAAAATTTTTCAATCATAAATTGTGTGAAAAAAAGGGCAATGTATAGCCCACACTTCTTGGTACCCACAATCTGGGTATATCCCCCAATCGCACACCTCATGCCAGGTATTCTGTTTCTGTGTATTCGAGGCACAAACTAGCTTAGCTGATGCCTCGAAATGCGAGTAGGAGACAGAAAATTTTTCAATCATAAATTGTGTGAAAAAATGGGCAATGTATAGCCCACACTTCTTGATACCCACAATCTGGGTATATCCTCCAATCGCACACCTCAAGCCAGATATTCTGTTTCTGTGTATTTGAGGCGCAAACTAGCTTAGCTGATGCCTCGAAATGCGAGTAGGAGACAGAAAAATTTTCAACCAAAAAATGTGTGAAAAAAGGGCCAGTGTATAGCCCACACTTCTTGATACCCACAATCTGGGTATATCCCCCAATCGCACATCGCAAGCCAGATATTCTGTTTCTGTGTATTCGAGGCACAAACTAGCTTAGCTGATGCCTCGAAATGCGAGTAGGAGACAGAAAATCTTTCCACCAAAAATTGTGTGAAAAAAAGGGCAATGTATAGCCCACACTTCTTGATACCAACAATCTGGGTATATCCCTCAATCGCACACCTCATGCCAGGTATTCTGTTTCTGTGTATTTGAGGCACAACCTAGCTGAGCTAATGCCTCGAAATGCGAATAAGAGACAGAAAATTTTTCAACCAAAAAATGTGGGAAAAAAAGGCAGTGTATAGCCTACACTTCTTGATACCCACAATCTGGGTATTTTCCCCAATCGTACACCTCAAGCCAGATATTCTGTTTCTGTATATTCAAGGCACAAACTAGCTTAGCTGATGCCTCGAAATGCGAGTAGGAGACAGAAAATTTTTCAATCAAAAATTGTGTGAAAAAAAGATCAATGTATAGCCCACTCTTCTTGATACCCACAATCTGGGTATATCCCCCAATCGCACATCGCAAGCCAGATATTCTGTTTCTGTGTATTTGAGGCACAAACTAGCTTAGCTGATGCCTCGAAATGCGAGTAGGAGACAGAAAATTTTTCAATCATAAATTGTGTGAAAAAATTTGCAATGTATAGCCCACACTTCTTGATACCAACAATCTGGGTATATCCCCCAATCGCACGACTCAAGCCAGATATTCTGTGTCTGTATATTCGAGGCACAAACTAGCTTAGCTGATGCCTCGAAATGCGAGTAGGAGACAGAAAATTTTTCATCCAAAAAATGTGTGAAAAAAAGGGCAATGTATAGCCCACACTTCTTGATACCCACAATCTAGGTATATCCTCCAATCGCACACCTCAAGCCAGATATTCTGTTTCTGTGTATTTGAGGCGCAAACTAGCTTAGCTGATGCCTCGAAATGCGAGTAGGAGACAGAAAATTTTTCAACCAAAAAATGTGGGAAAAAAAGGCAGTGTATAGCCCACACTTCTTGATACCCACAATCTGGGTATATCCCCCAATCGTACACCTCAAGCCAGATATTCTGTTTCTGTATATTCGAGGCACAAACTAGCTTAGCTGATGCCTCGAAATGCGAGTAGGAGACAGAAAATTTTTCAATCATAAATTGTGTGAAAAAAAGGGCAATGTATAGCCCACACTTCTTGATACCCACAATCTGGGTATATCCCCCAATCGCACACCTCATGCCAGGTATTCTGTTTCTGTGTATTTGAATCACAACCTAGCATAGCTGATGCCTCGAAATGCGAGTAGGAGACAGAAAATTTTTCATCCAAAAAATGTGGGAAAAAAAGGGCAGTGTATAGCCCACACTTCTTGATACCCACAATCTGGGTATATCCCCCAATCGCACACCTCATGCCAGGTATTCTGTTTCTGTGTATTCGAGGCACAAACTAGCTTAGCTGATGCCTCGAAATGCGAGTAGGAGACAGAAAATTTTTCAACCAAAAAATGTGGGAAAAAAAGGCAGTGTATAGCCCACACTTCTTGATACCCACAATCTGGGTATATCCTCCAATCGCACACCTCAAGCCAGATATTCTGTTTCTGTGTATTTGAGGCGCAAACTAGCTTAGCTGATGCCTCGAAATGCGAGTAGGAGACAGAAAATTTTTCAATCATAAATTGTGTGAAAAAAAGGGCAATGTATAGCCCACACTTCTTGATACCCACAATCTGGGTCTATCCCCCAATCGTACACCTCAAGCCAGATATTCTGTTTCTGTGTATTTGAGGCACAAACTAGCTTAGCTGATGCCTCGAAATGCGAGTAGGAGACAGAAAAATTTTCAACCAAAAAATGTGTGAAAAAAGGGCCAGTGTATAGCCCACACTTCTTGATACCCACAATCTGGGTATATCCCCCAATTGCACATCGCAAGCCAGATATTCTGTTTCTGTGTATTCGAGGCACAAACTAGCTTAGCTGATGCCTCGAAATGCGAGTAGGAGACAGAAAATTTTTCAACCAAAAAATGTGGGAAAAAAAGGCAGTGTATAGCCCACACTTCTTGATACCCACAATCTGGGTATATCCCCCAATCGTACACCTCAAGCCAGATATTCTGTTTCTGTGTATTCGAGGCACAAACTAGCTTAGCTGATGCCTCGAAATGCGAATAAGAGACGGAAAATTTTTCAACCAAAAAATGTGGGAAAAAAAGAGCAGTGTATAGCCCACTCTTCTTGATACCCACAATCTGGGTATATCCCCCAATCGCACATCGCAAGCCAGATATTTTGTTTCTGTGTATTTGAGGCACAAACTAGCTTAGCTGATGCCTCGAAATGCGAGTAGGAGACAGAAAAATTTTCAACCAAAAAATGTGTGAAAAAAAGGGCAGTGTATAGCCCACTCTTCTTGATACCCGCAATCTGGGTATATCACCCAATCGCACACCTCAAGCCAGATATTCTGTTTCTGTGTATTTGAGGCACAAACTAGCTTAGCTGATGCCTCGGAATGCGAGTAGGAGACAGAAAATTTTTCAATCATAAATTGTGTGAAAAAAAGGGCAATGTATAGCCCACACTTCTTGATACCCACAATCTGGGTATATCCCCCAATCGCACATCGCAAGCCAGATATTCTGTTTCTGTGTATTCGAGGCACAAACTAGCTTAGCTGATGCCTCGAAATGCGAGTAGGAGACAGAAAATTTTTCAACCAAAAAATGTGGGAAAAAAAGGCAGTGTATAGCCCACACTTCTTGATACCCACAATCTGGGTATATCCCCCAATCGTACACCTCAAGCCAGATATTCTGTTTCTGTATATTCGAGGCACAAACTAGCTTAGCTGATGCCTCGGAATGCGAGTAGGAGACAGAAAATTTTTCAATCATAAATTGTGTGAAAAAAAGGGCAATGTATAGCCCACACTTCTTGATACCCACAATCTGGGTATATCCCCCAATCGCACACCTCAAGCCAGGTATTCTGTTTCTGTGTATTTGAGGCACAACCTAGCTTAGCTAATGCCTCGAAATGCGAATAAGAGACAGAAAATTTTTCAACCAAAAAATGTGGGAAAAAAAGGCAGTGTATAGCCCACACTTCTTGATACCCACAATCTGGGTATTTTCCCCAATCGTACACCTCAAGCCAGATATTCTGTTTCTGTACATTCGAGGCACAAACTAGCTTAGCTGATGCCTCGAAATGCGAGTAGGAGACAGAAAATTTTTCAATCAAAAATTGTGTGAAAAAAAGAGCAGTGTATAGCCCACACTTCTTGATACCCACAATCTGGGTATATCCCCCAATCGTACACCTCAAGCCAGATATTCTGTTTCTGTATATTCGAGGCACAAACTAGCTTAGCTGATGCCTCGGAATGCGAGTAGGAGACAGAAAATTTTTCAATCATAAATTGTGTGAAAAAAAGGGCAATGTATAGCCCACACTTCTTGATACCCACAATCTGGGTATATCCCCCAATCGTACACCTCAAGCGAGATATTCTGATTCTGTATATTCGAGGCACAAACTAGCTTAGCTGATGCCTCGAAATGCGAGTAGGAGACTGAAAATTTTTCAACCAAAAAATGTGTGAAAAAAAGGCCAGTGTATAGCCCACACTTCTTGATACCCACAATCTGGGTATATCCCCCAATCGCACACCTCAAGCCAGATATTCTGTTTCTGTGTATTTGAGGCACAAACTAGCTTAGCTGATGCCTCGAAATGCGAGTAGGAGACAGAAAAGTTTTCAACCAAAAAGTGTCTGAAAAAAAGGCCAGTGTATAGCCCACACTTCTTGATACCCACAATCTGGGTATATCCCCCAATCGCACATCGCAAGCCAGATATTCTGTTTCTGTGTATTCGAGGCACAAACTAGCTTAGCTGATGCCTCGAAATGCGAGTAGGAGACAGAAAATTTTTCAACCAAAAATTGTGTAAAAAAAAGGGCAATGTATAGCCCACACTTCTTGATACCCACAATCTGGGTATATCCCCCAATCGCACATCGCAAGCCAGATATTCTGTTTCTGTGTATTTGAGGCACAAACTAGCTTAGCTGATGCCTCGAAATGCGAGTAGGAGACAGAAAATCTTTCAACCAAAAATTGTGTAAAAAAAAGGGCAATGTATAGCCCACACTTCTTGATACCCACAATCTGGGTATATCCCCCAATCGCACATCGCAAGCCAGATATTCTGTTTCTGTGTATTTGAGGCACAAACTAGCTTAGCTGATGCCTCGAAATGCGAGTAGGAGACAGAAAATCTTTCAACCAAAAATTGTGTAAAAAAAAGGGCAATGTATAGCCCACACTTCTTGATACCCACAATCTGGGTATATCCCCCAATCGCACATCGCAAGCCAGATATTGTGTTTCTGTGTATTTGAGGCACAAACTAGCTTAGCTGATGCCTCGGAATGCGAGTAGGAGACAGAAAATTTTTCATCCAAAAAATGTGGGAAAAAAAGGCAGTGTATAGCCCACACTTCTTGATACCCGCAATCTGGGTATATCCCCCAATCGCACATCGCAAGCCAGATATTCTGTTTCTGTGTATTTGAGGCACAAACTAGCTTAGCTGATGCCTCGAAATGCGAGTAGGAGACAGAAAATCTTTCAACCAAAAATTGTGTGAAAAAAGGGCAATGTATAGCCCACACTTCTTGATACCCACAATCTGGGTATATCCCCCAATCGCACATCGCAAGCCAGATATTGTGTTTCTGTGTATTTGAGGCACAAACTAGCTTAGCTGATGCCTCGAAATGCGAGTAGGAGACAGAAAATTTTTCAATCATAAATTGTGTGAAAAAAAGGGCAATGTATAGCCCACACTTCTTGATACCCACAATCTGGGTATATCCCCCAATCGCACACCTCAAGCCAGATATTCTGTTTCTGTGTATTCGAGGCACAAACTAGCTTAGCTGATGCCTCGAAATGCGAGTAAGAGACAGAAAAATTTTCAACAAAAAAATGTGTGAAAAAAAGCCAGTGTATAGCCCACACTTCTTGATACCCACAATCTGGGTATATCCCCAATCGCACACCTCAAGCCAGATATTCTGTTTCTGTATATTCGAGGCACAAACTAACTTAGCTGATGCCTCGAAATGCGAGTAGGAGACTGAAAATTTTTCAACAAAAAAATGTGTGAAAAAAAGCCAGTGTATAGCCCACACTTCTTGATACCCGCAATCTGGGTATATCCCCCAATCGCACACCTCAAGCCAGGTATTCTGTTTCTGTGTATTCGAGGCACAAACTAGCTTAGCTGATGCCTCGAAATGCGAGTAAGAGACAGAAAAATTTTCAACCAAAAAATGTGGGAAAAAAAGCCAGTGTATAGCCCACAATTCTTGATACCCGCAATCTGGGTATATCCCCCAATCGCACACCTCATGCCAGGTATTCTGTTTCTGTGTATTCGAGGCACAAACTAGCTTAGCTGATGCCTCGAAATGCGAGTAGGAGACAGAAAAGTTTTCAACCAAAAAATGTCTGAAAAAAAGGCCAGTGTATAGCCCACACTTCTTGATACCCACAATCTGGGTATATCCCCCAATCGCACATCGCAAGCCAGATATTCTGTTTCTGTGTATTCGAGGCACAAACTAGCTTAGCTGATGCCTCGAAATGCGAGTAGGAGACAGAAAATTTTTCAACCAAAAATTGTGTGAAAAAAAGGGCAATGTATAGCCCACACTTCTTGATACCCACAATCTGGGTATATCCCCCAATCGCACACCTCAAGCCAGATATTCTGTTTCTGTGTATTCGAGGCACAAACTAGCTTAGCTGATGCCTCGAAATGCGAGTAAGAGACAGAAAAATTTTCAACCAAAAAATGTGTGAAAAAAGGGCAGTGTATAGCCCACTCTTCTTGATACCCGCAATCTGGGTATATGCCCCAATCGCACACCTCGTGCCAGGTATTCTGTTTCTGTGTATTTGAAGCACGAACTAACTTAGCTGATGCCTCGAAATGCGAGTAGGAGACTGAAAATTTTTCAACCAAAAAATGTGGGAAAAAAGGGCAGTGTATAGCCCACACTTCTTGATACCCACAATCTGGGTATATCCCCCAATCGCACATCGCAAACCAGATATTCTGTTTCTGTGTATTTGAGGCACAAACTAGCTTAGCTGATGCCTCGAAATGCGAGTAGGAGACAGAAAATCTTTCAACCAAAAATTGTGTAAAAAAAAGGGCAATGTATAGCCCACACTTCTTGATACCCACAATCTGGGTATATCCCCCAATCGCACATCGCAAGCCAGATATTCTGTTTCTGTGTATTTGAGGCACAAACTAGCTTAGCTGATGCCTCGAAATGCGAGTAGGAGACAGAAAATCTTTCAACCAAAAATTGTGTGAAAAAAGGGCAATGTATAGCCCACACTTCTTGATACCCACAATCTGGGTATATCCCCCAATCGCACATCGCAAGCCAGATATTGTGTTTCTGTGTATTTGAGGCACAAACTAGCTTAGCTGATGCCTCGAAATGCGAGTAGGAGACAGAAAATTTTTCAATCATAAATTGTGTGAAAAAAAGGGCAATGTATAGCCCACACTTCTTGATACCCACAATCTGGGTATATCCCCCAATCGCACACCTCAAGCCAGATATTCTGTTTCTGTGTATTCGAGGCACAAACTAGCTTAGCTGATGCCTCGAAATGCGAGTAAGAGACAGAAAAATTTTCAACAAAAAAATGTGTGAAAAAAAGCCAGTGTATAGCCCACACTTCTTGATACCCACAATCTGGGTATATCCCCAATCGCACACCTCAAGCCAGATATTCTGTTTCTGTATATTCGAGGCACAAACTAACTTAGCTGATGCCTCGAAATGCGAGTAGGAGACTGAAAATTTTTCAACAAAAAAATGTGTGAAAAAAAGCCAGTGTATAGCCCACACTTCTTGATACCCGCAATCTGGGTATATCCCCCAATCGCACACCTCAAGCCAGGTATTCTGTTTCTGTGTATTCGAGGCACAAACTAGCTTAGCTGATGCCTCGAAATGCGAGTAAGAGACAGAAAAATTTTCAACCAAAAAATGTGGGAAAAAAAGCCAGTGTATAGCCCACAATTCTTGATACCCGCAATCTGGGTATATCCCCCAATCGCACACCTCATGCCAGGTATTCTGTTTCTGTGTATTCGAGGCACAAACTAGCTTAGCTGATGCCTCGAAATGCGAGTAGGAGACAGAAAAGTTTTCAACCAAAAAATGTCTGAAAAAAAGGCCAGTGTATAGCCCACACTTCTTGATACCCACAATCTGGGTATATCCCCCAATCGCACATCGCAAGCCAGATATTCTGTTTCTGTGTATTCGAGGCACAAACTAGCTTAGCTGATGCCTCGAAATGCGAGTAGGAGACAGAAAATTTTTCAACCAAAAATTGTGTGAAAAAAAGGGCAATGTATAGCCCACACTTCTTGATACCCACAATCTGGGTATATCCCCCAATCGCACACCTCAAGCCAGATATTCTGTTTCTGTGTATTCGAGGCACAAACTAGCTTAGCTGATGCCTCGAAATGCGAGTAAGAGACAGAAAAATTTTCAACCAAAAAATGTGTGAAAAAAGGGCAGTGTATAGCCCACTCTTCTTGATACCCGCAATCTGGGTATATGCCCCAATCGCACACCTCGTGCCAGGTATTCTGTTTCTGTGTATTTGAAGCACGAACTAACTTAGCTGATGCCTCGAAATGCGAGTAGGAGACTGAAAATTTGTCAACCAAAAAATGTGGGAAAAAAGGGCAGTGTATAGCCCACACTTCTTGATACCCACAATCTGGGTATATCCCCCAATCGCACATCGCAAACCAGATATTCTGTTTCTGTGTATTTGAGGCACAAACTAGCTTAGCTGATGCCTCGAAATGCGAGTAGGAGACAGAAAATCTTTCAACCAAAAATTGTGTAAAAAAAAGGGCAATGTATAGCCCACACTTCTTGATACCCACAATCTGGGTATATCCCCCAATCGCACATCGCAAGCCAGATATTCTGTTTCTGTGTATTTGAGGCACAAACTAGCTTAGCTGATGCCTCGAAATGCGAGTAGGAGACAGAAAATCTTTCAACCAAAAATTGTGTAAAAAAAAGGGCAATGTATAGCCCACACTTCTTGATACCCACAATCTGGGTATATCCCCCAATCGCACATCGCAAGCCAGATATTGTGTTTCTGTGTATTTGAGGCACAAACTAGCTTAGCTGATGCCTCGGAATGCGAGTAGGAGACAGAAAATTTTTCATCCAAAAAATGTGGGAAAAAAAGGCAGTGTATAGCCCACACTTCTTGATACCCGCAATCTGGGTATATCCCCCAATCGCACATCGCAAGCCAGATATTCTGTTTCTGTGTATTTGAGGCACAAACTAGCTTAGCTGATGCCTCGAAATGCGAGTAGGAGACAGAAAATCTTTCAACCAAAAATTGTGTGAAAAAAAGGGCAATGTATAGCCCACACTTCTTGATACCCACAATCTGGGTATATCCCCCAATCGCACATCGCAAGCCAGATATTGTGTTTCTGTGTATTTGAGGCACAAACTAGCTTAGCTGATGCCTCGAAATGCGAGTAGGAGACAGAAAATTTTTCAATCATAAATTGTGTGAAAAAAAGGGCAATGTATAGCCCACACTTCTTGATACCCACAATCTGGGTATATCCCCCAATCGCACACCTCAAGCCAGATATTCTGTTTCTGTGTATTCGAGGCACAAACTAGCTTAGCTGATGCCTCGAAATGCGAGTAAGAGACAGAAAAATTTTCAACCAAAAAATGTGGGAAAAAAAGCCAGTGTATAGCCCACACTTCTTGATACCCACAATCTGGGTATATCCCCCAATCGCACACCTCATGCCAGGTATTCTGTTTCTGTGTATTCGAGGCACAAACTAGCTTAGCTGATGCCTCGAAATGCGAGTAAGAGACAGAGAAATTTTCAACCAAAAAATGTGGGAAAAAAAGCCAGTGTATAGCCCACAATTCTTGATACCCGCAATCTGGGTATATCCCCCAATCGCACACCTCATGCCAGGTATTCTGTTTCTGTGTATTCGAGGCACAAACTAGCTTAGCTGATGCCTCGAAATGCGAGTAAGAGACAGAACATTTTTCAACCAAAAAATGTGGGAAAAAAAGGGCAGTGTATAGCCCACACTTCTTGATACCCACTATCTGGGTATATCCTCCAATCGCACATCTCAAGCCTGATGTTCTGTTTCTGTGTATTCGAGGCACAAACTAGCTTAGCTGATGCCTCGAAATGCGAGTAAGAGACAGAAAATTTTTCAACCAATAAATGTGGGAAAAAAAAGGCAGCCCACACTTCTTGATACCCATTATCTGGGTATATCCTCCAATCGCACATCTCAAGCCTGATGTTCTGTTTCTGTGTATTCGAGGCACAAACTAGCTTAGCTGATGCCTCGAAATGCGAGTAAGAGACAGAAAATTTTTCAACCAAAAAATGTGGGAAAAAAAGGGCAGTGTATAGCCCACACTTCTTGATACCCCACAATCTGGGTATATCCGCCAATCGCACACCTCAAGCCAGATATTCTGTTTCTGTGTATTTGAGGCACAAACTACTTAGCTTAGCTGATGCCTCGAAATGCGAGTAGGAGACAGAAAATTTTTCAGCCAAAAAATGAGTGAAAAAAGGGTAGCGTATATACATATACATATACCAACGAGGCCCATTTTTGGCTTAGCAGGAGCTGTCTTCAAGTGGGTAGTGGAAAATGAAAATTTTCGAATCAAAAATGTATGAAAAAAATTAAGTATACGCCACCGACAATATTTTTTTAATAATTTTCGCACGTTCGGCAGATATAATGGCAAACCTTACTGAATACTTTGAAAGCTGGGTATCATTAGTATCTTCGACAGCTGCTAAAGCATAGCAATTGGAAAATGTATCATTGACATCTGGTCACTCTTAATAAGAGTTGTGAGCGCCCTGGTAAAATTGCTAGTGCGTTGGACTACGAAGTAAGGGATTCCAGGTTCCATCTCTAGACAATACCTAAATATTCTGTTACGGCTCCACCTCCCGCGACCGTCTGACGAACTTCAGTAGCCTTTGCTTTCGTACAACACAAATAGTTGGGAGAGACTAGGCTCTGGGTCCGATCGAGCTGTTTCTATTTTTGTATACTTCAAGCATCCTTGCACAAAAGTTTGACATAATTCAGGGGCATTATTTACTTACTGGGTTGGGTTTTGTTCTTAGGATTGGATTCGGTGGTTGTCCCCGCTCAGCAGGGACCCTATTAGACCAGAGGAAGGTCCCACAATGGTAAAAACCGGACTAGTTTAGTTTAGTAACAGAAGTCCAGTCTAGCTAGATCATTGGAATCTTAGAAGAAGTACTCGCCTGGGGTTTTTTCTTAAAAGGGCAGGGGATGTGCCAGGGTTTTCTCCTCCTCCTTTACAGGTTCTATAGAGCGGCATTGCTCTACCAACTTGGATCGAATTATTGGCGATTCCAAGGCTTTTATCGAGGCTTGACTGTCTACATAGAATACAATATCGAGTTAATCGAAAGCCAGGTCGCAGCTGCATGAACTGCTGTGACTTCTGCTGGGAATCAGAACCACATTTCATAGGAATCCAGGCTCTATGTTCGATGATTCCGATAGTGGACAAGATAGTCAGTTTTACTAGAATAGTCTTATGCCTGTGTGGTGGCCCATATCATGAGCCAGTTGCAAGGATTTCCTTTAACCTCCATCAACCGTCCAAAGATATCAACGGGAAGGAGATGAAGTTTCCAATGCAGCTGTAGGAGTGGTTTTAAGGCGCCCATTATGCTGACCCAGGATAGTCTTGGAACCTTCTCAAGTATTGCCTACTTCAATGATTGTACCTAAGCAAACTGTAACAACTCCAACGACATCAAGGAAGCACAGCCACAGAAGTAATAAAGTTGAAAGAGTTTTACCTCCCACGCCACTTGCAGTAAGTAGTGATTGTTTCCTTCCTTCCTGAAGGACATCATAAAATCAATTTACTCAAGTAACTTGCCGCTCATAAAAAATCCCACTCGAGTGATTCCATTAAATGTACGCCCGCATCCCCTATGATCCTTGCTTAGTGAACTCAACCTCAAAATTTTCCAACCCTCAAGTGTTTCACTTTAAACGAACTCTCCTCCGAGCCTCTAAGCTCATTACGGTTACTTGATCATATCATAGAAATACTCCTAATGTCCTGGCAATAAACCAACAAAATGGAAATGAATGAAAAACATAGATTTACTGCTCCTGGCATTAATTTAATTCTCGTCATGTACCCAAAGTAAAATGTTTACACAGCAAGGACCAACAAAAAAGGAAACAACAATGCAAGTACCAGGGAAGGGATACTTCAGGAGTATGGGATACAAATTTCTTGAAATATGTTTTTTAATATTATTGTCTGCACGCTTCTCCGTCATAATGCCATTAAATGTTTATTATGACAGGTCCTGGGGAGGAGGAATGGCCCGCCCTTGCAGTGTTTTCCTGTCTGTTGCTTTAAGCTTCTGCTACAACCTACTGTACAGCCTTGACGCTCACTCCTAAGTGGAGTACTTGAGATTTTCCATTTGAAAGGATTGGTAATTGCCTTAAACTGGAAAGTGTATAGGTACACATACTACGGCGTTCACATGTGTAACGCACACAACAGACAACTCGCTTTTCTAATCGGATTCAGTGGGAGTATCCTTGCCATGTCTATGAGAGGAGTGGCGAGTACCCTTACCGTGTCTGGCAACAACAATTCATTCTGATTTTACAATCTGCAATCGAAATACCAATCTCCTAAGGAGGCAGGATGTGTATTCCTGTTTTTCTTTTTTTTTTTATTATTTTGTTCGGCTTCCTTCTGTGAATGGATCTACTAATGGGATTCTGTTACACACGCTGTTGGTGTTTGCGGCGGATTCATCCTTGAGATTGTTTGAAGGACCAACTGAACTTTTACCAGTGTTTAGTTAGGTAAAAGTGCCAATAATTCTTTCTGTATCTCGTAGGAGAGACGCCAGCAGTCAGCAGTCGGCATCCAACAACCAGGATACATGGCCTCTTTGGGTGTTTGCCCTCCCCGGTATCCTGTAGGCAGCAGTTTAGATAAATTTACCGTGATAATCGATTTTAGTAAATATTTGTTAAGCTCCCCGCTGGGGAATCAATACTTATTGTGCGTTGTCAGGAGGCGGGGAGGCTGTGATGGGATAACACTACCAACCGCAGTGTCAACACGTGTGTACGCGCGATTGAAGTGGGGAAAATTACAAGGATTATGTGTTTGCATGCACGAACGAGGTGATTTACAAATACTTGTGAACGGGTTGGGTTGGGGGATGGGGTTGTTATTTAGCGGCAATCGTTGAACTGATTTAATGAAAACCGAGGGAGGAGGGGTGTTCCATTCGAAATCTAATTACATTTGATTAATTTTTCGATTGCGATAAGTCCTTGCAGGCGTTTTGTTGAAATGGGGAGTAAACTATGGAAAGGGGGCTGCTGAGCATACAGTCTGCTTTGTGGTTAACGTACAGAGTTACCTGGGTTACACGTGATGTGAATGTAGGGATTGTGGTTGCAGACTTACGTATAGGTGTGAGGATCTGAATAAGTTTGAGAGGGGCATTTTCAGACTCAGATATACTCTAACTTGTGATCTACAGAAGTTCTTAGAACCTATTCACGGTATTGAAAGGACCTTGATAGATAGATGAAATCATAGGTATCTCTGATGCAAGCGACTGACCTTAAGAAGCTCGGCTTATTGAAGCAGGAATAAACCATTAAAATTAAGATATGTTCTACTCTGAACACCCACTTGAGTAGGATCACCAAACTCGCCATCGAGAGAGTAGTGAGAGAAGCTGTACGATAGCTGAGATCTTTTTCTTCTAACTACAATGCTTTCGACGTGAATCTGTCCGCAGTGACAAACTGAGCTCAAAAGCCTTGAGCTTTGGGTGTTCAGTGGGTGTACTAACAAAGCATTCTATCGGGACTTATCCTGCGAGTCAGTTTGCATGATTTTCCTCGTATTCAAGACTAGTTTTGACTAGCTTCTGAGCCAAATCTTAGATTTTCTCAAGCGTCTTAAAAACTAGAGACCAATACTGGTTTTATAGTGGAAACCGACATTAAAAGGCTACCAGTTCCACCTTAAGGAGGAGTTGCTTGCACGCTTTGGAGATGCAAACGAATAAGAGATTCATAGCTATTTCAGATCAGATACCACTGAGCTGGCCCTGAAGTCAGCGAAATCTAACGCGGAATTGCTTTGGTAAACCTAGTACCTTCTGCAGCTGAAAAGACCACACCTGACTCTCCTCATAGAAATTGTTAAAGACCATTCAGTACCGAAAGTTGGTCTTTCCAAGTTGTACAAGAAGGAATCCAAAGCTTGAACTATGCTCCTTAGATTCTGGATGACTGCTGCAAATAACGACCAAAGAATGAGGACTATTAACAACTCCTTTCAAAATTGGTTTAAAAAAGTGGAACGGTGGCGTATGAGTAACTTTTTTTTTCATATATTTCTTGGAAGAAACATTTCTTGATTTCTCTATGCATAGAGAGGCAGCAGGTAGTCTGTGCCTAAGATGCAGGGAAATGGAATATCTCAATCAGGAGATGTTCTAGAATTCACATTGCATTTTCCCAGTGAACCTCCGGTAACCAGAAACTCAATGCTTAGAGAAGTGTCCTTCAAATACCTGAGCTAATGGTCAGGTGGTTCAGGAGGGCTTATTTTACCTTGCACTGTCTGTTAGGCCAAGGAACGCATTGGATCCATTAGGATAGGAACGGGACTGCATTTCTGTAGGTGGAGTCACAATGGTAACAGTAGTTCCACTATATCTATTGTAAGAAGAACTCCTTGGACAAAATTAGCAAATCAACTCAAACAAGACTGAGCTGATGTTTTCTACTACTAGAGCCAAAATACCGATCTGCACTGTTCCACGGGTCCACGGCTAAGGAACCAATTACATCCAAGTATTCTGTATTGGCAAGTACCTTGGTGTGATGAAACAGCGGGTAAAGGAAGCTTGTATGACTTTTTATGCCTGCAGCTAGAACTCCGGTAAGCAGTGGGGGTTTCCACCGAAGATGGTGTTATGGATTGAGATCGCGGTGGTCCATAGGTGGTCGTAGGCCAGTCTCATAGTGCCATAGCTATTGTATTATCCGAAAAACGTGTCCCATACGTCAAAACATTTCGTTTGTAAACTACTGTGAGACCTCCTTGGTGTGAAGCCACATTAGTCTCATGGGGCTCTAAGATATTGGCAACGCAACTTCAACTCACCAAAGCACTTTCCATTCTCCGTATGTATTCGAATAACCCTCATCGATAGAATGACCCCCGTTCGTCAAGAATGCTGCGAAATTCGTTGAATTTTTCAAACAATCCTTCACCCATATATCTTCCTTGACCTAATGCCTAGTGTGGTGGAACCACCTTGCACCTTCTGGATAGCTTATAACAGACAGAAGTATAGCACAGTAATTGACTCCCTTGAACATCGCAGAAATGTCTCCTGACTCCTAAAGTCCTAAAAGGTCTTCAACCTGACCTTGAAATCAGGGGAGTACCACAGGGCAGCAATCTAGGACCGATCATCTTTATACCAAATATCAGCGGAGTATATTTGAGTCTGATTATGAATGTCCGAGCCTATTGTAGCGACTTGTAAATGTCAAGTGTCCTTAATTGCAGACCACTTTCCGTCACTTAAATGTCAACTACCTACTCTCGTAATCAACACATTCTTCAAGGCACTTTGAAGAGGCCCTCCATTTCTCGAGAAATAAACCTTCCCTAACCTCCTATGAATTCCCTAATGAATCCCACAATACAACCTAAATTAGGAACTTGGCCAAAAATAATTCCAATCACTCCACCATTCTCACAACACCTCCTTGTGTCAGCAACATCCTTGCCCTCCATTGTGAGTTAATTCAAAATTCCATTGAAAATTCAATTTCCCTTCAATGGCTTCAGGTGGACAAAGCCTCCCCGAATCAGTCAACTGTCTAGCATCTGTCGCTGCCAAATGAAGACAATTCATCACTTAAACCCCAAAAATAAGCCAAAAAAAAAAAAAATAAACGAAAACTCTCAACAACACACTTAAACTTTTCAATTTGCCACTAATACAGTAAAATATTGTTTTTTTTTTTTTTGCCAAAAAAGAATTTCAAAAGTTAATCCGCTTGGATACTCAGCGCGCTTGGTTCCCGACCCATTGTGGGCACATCACCGCCGAGGACAATTGTGTAGTTAACTTCCAGAGAATAGACAATGTTTCTGGGAATCGTTTCTGTTCCTGACAAAATTATAACAATTCAGTTCTTGGATTTCGAATTCAAAACAATACCCACGGCCAGGACTCAAGCGCACTCGGAGAGTTAGGTTTTCTTATTTATGAAAGGAACGGACAGGATCCAGATGGTATGGTCCTTGTGGCGAGGAGGGGTAGAAGAACTTCTCAAAAGTCTAATTAAATGAAATTCAATGTCCGCAAAATGATTTGGAGTGTTTCACCAAACAGTTCGGTGGACTGAAACAATGAGTTCGTCTGTGGCCAGGATGTGGAGGATGTGGAGGACTCTGGCAAAATTTAAATGGAAGTTTTTTGTATATACATACTTGTACAAGTGTTTCTTATGAAAAGTTATTTATTGAATGATTGCAGGACTGCTTCTGGAATGAATACACTTGAGTGCTGGAGTCGGGGGAAGTGGGAAGGTTCAACAGAATCTGAAGGGCTTTCAGGACCAGTAGCCCACAGCAAACTTACTTATTCTTACAAACACATTCTTTCAGGTACTATGTTTATGTCAGGAGCATACGCTAGGTAGAGTAGGGTTATGTGGTATACTACGTCCACAGTGGGCCTATAGCAATCCTCCAAAAAACCAGCTTAACTGAGTATTAGTAATATCCTTTGAGAGAAGTAACGCATTGCAATGAATAGAGAGTATTTTCTGATCTAAAACAGGCTACATGGCTTTGGATACCCTATACCTTGGCCATTCCTATTGCTGAGTCCAGCTACCCAATATATACTAATAGTGTCCTGCGGAACATGATATTCTGAGCATTGCCTACTTCAGATTTATTGTGTAAGACCTTAACTCCTTTATCGGAGCCTGACTGTCGGGCTTCGATTAGGGTTTCTTTTTTTTGCCAGTCCTCCAGACCAGTCCTTTTCCAGGATGTTGGGTACTAAGAACGCTCGTCTTCAAAAGCACTTGTAATTTTATTTTGTACATCCAGTGATAGAAGGTACAAGGACATCTGGACTGCATCTTAAGGCATAGTGGGTAGAGCACTGCAACATGGCCATGGCTTCTAAGTCGGAAGAATTGGTTTGACTACACTATTGCTCATTTCCCGTCCCACTTTTTGCCGCAGTCCTCTTGCACATGAAGGAAGCATTGTAAGCCCTATGGACTCTTTCCTATACCTTAAGGTTCTAGTTTAGTTTTCAGTCTGTACCAACATATCTTGGTCGATCCTAAAGAGAAGGATTCACTTCAGCAAACCTAAGTACTGTGAACGTGAGGTGTTCCAAAATTTGAGTGAGGGAGTAATGCATAGCACCAGAAGGTGATTCTTAGAATATCATTTCCAGTTTACTAACTCTAAGGTTGTAACATAGAATCGAACACTGTACCATCACCAAGTGCTACACATTTCCGGACAGATTTCAGCTTTTAGCTTGACACCGAATTTCTCCTGGACAAAGGGAGAGGTACAATATAACAAAACAAAACTAAGGACCTTCTGCAGCTAAACAGACCACAGCGGGCTCTCCTTACAGAAATTATTAGAGGCCACTCGATGGGAAGCTTATTAGTTTCGTTGTAATATCATTCCTTAGATTCATACCGGTATCTGGATGACTTCTGCCAATAACGACCGAAGGATGAGAACTACTAACAACTTTTTCCAAAATTGTTTTAAGGAAGTGAAACGGTGGCGTATGTGGAATTTTTTTTTTTTTTTGGATTTCCATATGCACAGAGAGGCAGTAGCTAGTCCAGTTTGTGCTTAAAATGCAAAGAATTAGAATACGTCACTCTCAAGTCTCAGGAAAGAAGACACTCAATACTCAGAAAAGTGTCCTTCAAATACCTGAGCCAATGTTCATAACGTAAATGCGGCCTGCTTCTGCTATATACTGTCTGTATGACCTAGGAACACAGTGGATCCTTTAAGATAGGAATGAGGCTGCACTTCTGTGGACGGAGTCACAGTGATAACAACAGTTCCACAATATCTATCCTAAGATGTACTCTCAGGCTGCGATCATATATCATTTTTTTTTAAGTTTATGGCATCAACAAAATTTTGCACAGAAGTGGGACTTCCCCCAAAGATGGTCTTATGGATAGGGACCGCGTTGGTCTGCCCTATTCTTTCCTATGGATTACAGGTCTTATGGCCTGCATTAAGGAAACATTACAACATCAACGAAGTGGAAATAGCTACAGTTGTAGACGTAATGGGGGTCATGACAACATGTTTATAGAAGTTTTTAGGATAATACTGCACCTTTTGCTACTCGACATTCTTAACACAATGTAATGCAGTTGGATTAAGAGAAACAGGATATGTGTCATAGCTAGACTCCCAACCAGGGCGAGTGGTAACCAGATAGTTTCAAATGAATTTGAAACAACAATTTTCACTGACTGTTCAAAAATGGACTGTGGGGTAGGGACTGGGATCTTTTTTGGTTCGTTCTATATGGAAGATGTCCTACCAGCTTCCTGACTCATGCCGTGTCTTCCGTGTGTAAGTTCTTGCTGTCCAGCTAGTCTGCAAAATACTTAAACAAACCACCACACCTCTTAATACCAAGTCCATCCTCATTGACAGTCAGGCAGCTATCAAGACTATTGTGTGTCAGTCATTATTTCCTTAAAATTAGTATAACAGTTCGAAGAAGCCCTTTCCTCGCTAGATCATCGGCTCCAAGTCAGTTTCCTTTGGGTGCCAAATCACAGAAATATTGGTGGAAGTTAGCGAGTTGATGAACTACATATGTGCCTTGTGATGGATCCCTTGGTAAGGCGGTTGGGGGCCCTCTAGGGTAAAATCTTTGCACCCTGTCTACTAATAGCTGATAGTAGATGGTAAATGGTGCAGAACTGCGTCATATCAAGACCAAAATACTACCGGAATGGAACACAAGAACTATTGAATAGAAACCAAACATATATTTCAAGAGTTCTAGCATTTATTACTGGCCACTGGCCCATTGAAGTCCATTCAGCCAGAATAGGCATTAGAACTTCTATTCTATTCTTCGTATTGACATACGAAATGCGTTCAAACTAGCCAAGGTACCATGGGTGTAAATGTTGGAATGCCACAGGACTCTTCTTTGTCCCCAACACTATTTCCCGTACTATTGGAAAATCATAAAATATCAACCTTCGGTTGCTCCAACCAAACGTCCCTGAATTTTAGATACTCAGGACCTGCGATTCCATTCATCCCACTACCTCCTTTAGCATGTTCCAAACTGAAGCCTGTGAGATATATTTTAAAAACCAATTCTTACCCCCTCCTTCGATAAATGAAGGCGTGTCGTTGGCCCCTAAGTAAATACTATTCTAACAGCCCTTTTCATAAGACTCCAACCAAATCCTTTTCCATTTATCGGCTTTTCAAAGGAGATTTCCAATAAGCCCATCGAATAATAACTCAAATCCCTAATCTACATATCAAAAGGACTCCGAAAATACTTCAAAGGACACACAATATCACGAAGCTGACTAATTAATTTCCCCTCTTAGGAAACATAAACGTTAAATACCCTGTGGAGAGCCTTCGATATAGGCACAGCAATCCTGTTTATCTATTATTAGCAACAAAAACAAATCCCAACTACAGCCTTACAGTTCTCGCAGAAGGTATCCTGTGTGAAGTTTTCGTTTTCATTTTCATTTTCATTCCAAGAACTATACTGCTACTCAATTAGCAGCGCTCTCGGCCTATTTAAATATTTAAGCATCCAATTGAAATAATGGAACCGACTGCTTGCTTTGGGGAACCTGTCAATTGGCCACAAAATACCACTGAAATCCCGCCTTGACTTGTAATTGGCTTTTAGGTGAATAACAGCAGAAAGACGGCAGAAAAAACTTATATTTCGAGACTCTCCTGAGAGATGAGACGATAACGTCGATTACATAAACAATCATATTAATTAGTTGAGTGGTCCTTGGCAGGAAGAGCCGAGGAGAGCTACTCCAGCTATTCAACGAAATTTCTAAGATGTTTGTGTAATCTGGTTAATGGACGTGTACCTGGAGAGTGTAACTGAAAGATGAGTGTGTCCTTTTGGCCGAACAGTGTTGACGACATGAAAGTTGCCGGAATGACACCGGAATTGTTGGCTAATTGCTGTCTTATGTGCGAGCTCAACCCCTTTTGAACAAAGGCAAGCAACAGTTCTATTGAATGTCCTAACATGACGATGATGAGATGGCGAATGGCTATGATCCCACTCTAGGCCGAATGGAAGGCAGCTTAAGATGATGGGATGTTCTGTTAAAGGGCCTTCGAATGGATGGTATCCTGTAATCCTGTAGCAATTGATGCTATTTTTATGGGTAGCAGGTGATGATTGCTTGTAGCCCTTCCAGTGGCGTATTGTTTCCTTCCTCCTGTGGAGGCAGTTGGGTTTTTAAAGAGAAATATGTAGTTACCAGCGAACTTACGGTTTACATGGAAAAGGAACGTGAACCCTACTTCATCGTTGCCTTAAACGACTCATAGAGTGTCGAACTATCTAGTTGGCTCATTGCAAACAGGCTACGGTTGAGGCTATGTAAAGGGCTAAACGAGGTCAGCTATAAGTTAGGAACACAAAGAAAGCAGAACTTAACTTGATACAAACTGGGTAAATAGGGTTCCTACATGGTGCTGGTTGAGGAACTCACAAAGATCGAGAGTGAAACTCCTTTAAGGACTTTTCCAAATGAAGTGGATTCCGTTTTCTTCTCAACATGAGAAGATGAATACATGTATCCTCAGTAACAATTCATTGTCCAATAGTCCTTCTTCCTCCGGTCGTCAGATTATAGAAAGCACTTGCAATTCGATCCGAAACTATTGCAGAAGGGGACCTAAGGACGGCCTTTGTGTAAGAACATTGATGGTACCACCAGAATATCCAAACCTAAGACTCCACTAATTGCAAAAGTCCTTCCAAATATAGGTAGTACCGTGGGTGGATTAAGAATACCTTCTGTCTAGATCCATCTCTGATGAACATTTTTATTTGGAAAGCTCTGTTCGTCGAAAGGTACCTTGGGACGTAGTTCTTGACAAATTTTAGAAAACCCAGTGACCTGTTGCAAACTCAAAATTTCAGAGTCAAAAATATTGGATAATGGTGCCAAATTGGAGAAACTTTAACACTGTGCCTTCCAAGGATAGTACCTCAGTTCCGGAGAGAATCAAAATTGTAAATCACTCGATACCCATTTTCTACCCAAATTCGACAGCCCTATAACAAAAATGGCTGAAAAATGCCCTTAACCTAACATCAAAGCCTGTCCATTAAGCCTGGCAAAAGTTTCCTTATATCCTTCTCTAGGCAAGTGCCACTGGAGGAGGCGAAATGTGAGAACTGAAACTCAAGATGTTATGCTGATTGTACAGCCTATGAGTTCTTAGGAAGTTGGCCAAAAATCTTAGAAGTTGAAACGCAAACACATCTGATTAGACTCTGTGGATCTGCAATTTCACGTCAGTATCTCTAGCTCACAGCGCAGAGGAAACCTATACTGAGTGCCTTTAGATTGCATGGATCTTAAGGACTCCATTCCAGATACCATTCTCTATTCTCCGGAAGTTGTGACAACAATGAATGAAGAGAGATAGTCGTCATAACCAATGCATCAAATGCCTTCATGAAAAATATTCCCCTATGCTAGATGGGATAACGCCTGGTAAATAGTAACTTTTTGATCCTGTGCTCTGTTTTATGGTAGCCCCTAGATTCGGTAAGGCAAATGCTTGCCTCTGTTGCCAGTAAATTGTCAGCAGCTCTATTAGGCTAGCAATGAGTCCATGGACTCCAACTCTAAAGACCCAATTTCACTATTCGATGACTCAACTAAACCACTCAGATACGTGTATGAATGTCAGGTACTTGTACAGCTCAATGCTTCTTAGAACTTCAGGTTTTTAGTTCGGCTGGCGAAATTGTCTTTACTTTGGATGGGTAGTCATGGACAATCATAAGCAAGTAGCACATGGATTAAATTCACTTTCGTACCTACAGTTCCAACAGAAGTCATTATAAGCCATTCTCCAGAATTGCCTAGTGTCTTGTCATGACTCCAACAGTTGCCTCAATATCCTTGTGACTCTCGGATGGATTCAGTGTCTATTTGCATATTCAAATAGCCTACAAGGGGCTTAGATGTGACCATAGCTTGGCTATTCCATTTATTTATTGTTCACACAACTGGAAGAGGTCTAGTGTTTAGTGACACATTCAAAGGATATATTTTTTTGAGAAGCTTTATGAGGACAGTTGTACACTCTCAGATGTTTGTCAGACGCTCGCAAGAGTTGGGGCAGTGAAAGAAATTTATAGGTTTTTGTCTGGGGATTGAACCTGAAACTTCTTGATCCGTAGTTCACCAGACTAACCAATTGATCTACACTTGATCTGTCCTTAGCAACCTCTTTATTTTTACTCATTAAAGGTCCTCCCAGTGATAGTTGAATAGTGACAGTTCAGTAATGGCATACAATTCAAAATGACACCTCTTGTTGGATGACCCAAACAACTCTCTACTTTGTTTGTTGAACTTTTACTTCATCTCTGCTTATACCCTACGTAGTTCATGGTTCAGTTTTAGGCTTAAAGAGTGCTATTATCGGGTTAAGCATTCCTGGATTAGCCCCTTCTCACTTCTTGTAGACCTCTAGACCCCACTTAATCGTGCGTTTTAGTCCGTCTACAGCCCACAGCTTTTCTCCACAGGGACACTCTTTTCAGAGAATTTTTTTTTAAGGATCAAGCCGAATTATTACGATTTTGACTCACTTTCTCTAATCAATCACGAAATGCAAAGGAGAAGGAGTCCTAGAAGTCCACTTACAACAGAACTAATCTTCCCATTAATTCTTCAAAATAAGGAGTGTTGTTTGCTTACTAGTGTTTCTGGCTTAATAGACATGTAGACCTATGCAAAGATCCGTCCGTTGGGTTCCCAGAATTTGCCATCTAACACTGAGGGACTTTGGAAGCTACCAAATACTCCGAAAAGTTGGTCGAAAGTTCATGTCATTTCACATTTTTCGATTTTACTCAAAAACAAAACAACCTCTGCTGACAAATTGCACCATGTACACTGTGATAGACCAGAGAAATAAAAATACCAACAGTCAAGGACACAACAGCTACTAGGCCATATAAGTAGCACAGTCATTATGTTGATATAACCAACCTAAACTAAGTGACAAGAAACTTTTATTGTTGCAAAGCCATTGCACGTACAATCCCACCCATCGCCACTTGCATGCACGTAATTCGAAACAAACTCCGTATCAGATGTCTCAAAATTCAAGGACCTTCATTTAGTCGTAGATGAAAATTTAACTTTTCCTCTTTCCCCATAAACAACTATGATTTCGAAAGAAACAAAGAAAAAGAAACAACAACAACAAATGTCACATAAATTAAATTTTGAAGACACAAATTGAGACATAAAAATTCCTTGGCGAAATTTCATTATCCTCGTTCAAAGTATCCCTGCACATACGACACGGACAAATTTTCGTATAAGAAACACAACAAATCCACCGTTTTAAACCCGGTCTCCAGGACAACAACATAAGAGGAGGACATCAACTTGCATTTTATCCTGACACAAACTCGTTATCCCGGTCCGTAATCCTTACAGTATTTGCAAGAATTTGTCATCTCTGTGAGTCCCGGTTTTTTCTTCCTCTTTTTTTTTTTTGGGGAAAAAACTATTCAAGATACACGCTCGCATTCAAGTCACGTGAAGGATGTGTCGGCATTGTTAAGGTGTAAAATTTTGTTCCTTCTCCCAGGCGAAGCTACATCCCCCCCATCCTGTTTGTTCATAAAAAGTTTTCGTTCTCCTTTTTCGTGTATTTTTTCCTCTCAAATTCAAAATTGATATACATATGTACGTACGTAGGTACATGTAAAGGAACTGCTGGCGCTTGTGTGAATGGGATAACAAAGGCCCCTGCTAGAGCATGCACACACAGGTATCCCATATATCTCGTCCTTGTTTCCGATGGTGTTGCTATAAATTCGGAATAATAAATTGAATTTTAAGCTATTCACTGGAGACGTATATTAAATTCGCATATTGGCCGTTATTGTGAAATAGCCCCGAGCAGGTGTTTCAACCGCAGGGACTAAACCAAACGCTCCATTAGGCGACCATTCCAGCTCCCCGCTCCTCTGCTCAATTATACAACTAAAACACAACGGCGGCCCCGCCTCCATGATGATGGTAAAAGTGAATCAACACCGAAGGACTCTTATTTTGCAAATGTAATTTTCCGCAGAGATTGAGATTGAGCTTGAGCTCCTTTATGAAGGAAATGCTAATGAAGGATGTGTTTTTTTTTGTTCTAGATGAGGGCGCTGTGTGTGTACATGCATAGTTTTAGCTCGGGGCTGGAGGGTGCATATTAAAGATGGAATCATTCATTTGCCACACCACCTTCATTGTAATGACGGGGGATGTGTTTAATGGTCTTGTGCGGATGGGGGATTCCGTTCAACGTGAGGTTGCAAGTTTTTGTGGCTTAGGTGCACAGTGGGTTCAGGGGTTCTCTTGGCGCACAACACTCGGGCGGGATTGGCAGGGAATGTGTTCCGCGTAAACAGGTGAATAATCCGCAATTTCGTCGAAGGTGAATGCAGAACAATGATGGTGCTTGGAATGCAAAATGTGGTTCTGCATTTAATGAATCCCATAACTTCGGTGTTGATAGTACAGCAAGCAGTGGAGTGGTTATGGCGCTGTTGAGGTATTCCATCACCGCATGCATAAACATTAGGCGTTGGTTAATCGATTCGGAGTTCTTGAAAGTGGTGTCATTAATTGGATTGTAGAGGAGGGAATGCATAGTACCGGCTTATACATACTTGCTGATGAAGGATTTGCTCCTCCGACTTAAGTGTTCATTAAATGTCAAACAAAATCAGTATCTCACTTAAGCTCATTTTACATCCTTGAAATTATTGCGCTCAGAGGACTATATAATGTGAAACTGAAAGATGGACGAGAAACATACAAATGATTAGATACTATCTGACGAAGAAGACTCCTTGAGATGAGAAAACCTACAGGTTCCACCTCGAAGGCAAGTAGCCGCCATCGAAACCGATACGTACATCCTAAATCTTTCTCCTTGTAACACAATTCTGATGAAATATTCTGATTTTGTGCATTTTGAGCACATACTGAGCACATAACTGAGCCCTAGTCAGGCAAAATGGAAGGAGAACATTTTTCAACCCAAAATTGTGTGAAAAAATTTGTTACGAATACGCCACGGAACCAGGTACCCACATCCTGAAAATACCTTTTCCTAGCACGATTCTAGCAGGATATTCTGTTTCTGTGTATTCTAAGCACACACGAGCTGGGCTCGCGCCTCGGTGCGAGTATTGGAAGCAGAAAATTTTTCAGTCCAAAAATGAGTGAATAAATGGGTTACCTACAGCCCACCGAACCAGGTACCCACATCCTGAAAATACCTTTTCCTAGCACGATGCTAGCAGGATATTCTGTTTCTGTGTATTCTAAGCACAAACGACCTTGGGTTGCGCCTCGGTGCGAGTATTGGAAGCAGAAAATTTTTCAGTCCAAAAATTAGTGAATAAAAGCGTCACCTGCAGCCCACCGAACCAGCTACCCACATCCTGAAAATACCTTTTCCTAGCACGATGCTAGCAGGATATTCTGTTTCTGTGTATTCCAAGCACACACGAGCTTGGCTGGCGCGTAGCTGCGAGTATTGGAAGCAGAAAATTTTTCAGTCCAAAAATGAGTGAATAAAAGGGTTACGCCTACGCCACAGCACCAGGTACCCACATCCTGAAAATACCTTTCCTAGCACAATGCTAGCAGGATATTCTGTTTCTGTGTATTCTAAGCACAAACGACCTTGGGTTGCGCCTCGGTGCGAGTATTGGAAGCAGAAAATTTTTCAGTCCAAAAATTAGTGAATAAAAGCGTCACCTGCAGCCCACCGAACCAGCTACCCACATCCTGAAAATACCTTTTCCTAGCACGATGCTAGCAGGATATTCTGTTTCTGTGTATTCCAAGCACACACGAGCTTGGCTGGCGCGTAGCTGCGAGTATTGGAAGCAGAAAATTTTTCAGTCCAAAAATGAGTGAATAAAAGGGTTACGCCTACGCCACAGCACCAGGTACCCACATCCTGAAAATACCTTTCCTAGCACAATGCTAGCAGGATATTCTGTTTCCGTGTACTCTAAGCACAAACGAGCTGGGCTAGCGCCTCGTTGCGAGTATTGGAAGCAAACAATTTTTCAGTCCAAAAATGTTAAAAAAAAATGTTACGCATACGCCACCGAACCAGAATTGGTCATATTATCAACTGACTTTGTCGCATAGGATTTTCGATAGGAAATTTTTAAAGCAACCAAACTCGAGGTGTATATGTGTATAAATTTCCATGGATTGCTTGTATCCTCGACATATATACTCCACAGCAGAGGACTCCTAAACAGACGTCGACTCATCGTCCTTAAGACTCAGTGTGTACTCAATAAATAAACGAAAGTAATTACATTAATGTACATGCTCCGAAGGACCTTGCTACGCTAATTTTTATTGACAGCGTGTTGTTGCTCCTAGTAACTAATTTAAACAAACATCTGTCCACTACAGCAAGACATGTCCAAAGCCCCCTAAGCTCACATATTTCTTCGTATCTACACATTGTTTGTCTAATATTTCATTCAATTAACCACGAGGTTACCACCCATTTCCACTAATCCATCGGAATACTATTAACATTCCCACAAAGTCCTGTGCGGAATAAAAACGAACCCAAAACAGAATTCCTCCCAGCATCAACCAATCTCCTACCTAAGTGACCGAATCTAATAGTTCACTAAATTAACTCACCACACTGTGCGTGTATTGCCGACGCACACACAAATCTGATTAAGTCAAATAAATCGTATCCAACTTCGTCCTTCCGCACACACACACACACACACTACACCAACACCATTCCCGGCGAAATCAAATATATCTAATCCCACAAAAAGTACCAAATTCCAATGAAAAGAAATTATTTCACCGAAAATTGCCCAATTACTGCGTGAATATTACCCAATCTAGGAAACTATCCTGCTCCTCTCGATCATCAGGACTGTCAGTTGGGGCTTTATAGCAACAAAAAAAAAGGAATAAAAGTTTCAGCAAAACTTTAGTCCATAGCAAACAGCAAGGAGGGATCCTTTTACTCACCGCAAATAAAAATCGATTAAGTGTCCTTTTTTTTGTTACTTTATCCCTCGGATATAAATGAAATTACCAAATATAGATAAGAGCACACATCCTGGCGGAGGATGGCGTAGAGTAAACGGAATTTTATTAATCTTTACAAGTGGACGAGTTTGCGATGTAAGTTTGTCACTTTGACAAGTGAACCACACTGGTGATGGTGATGAATCCTTTTCCTCGCAGAGGCTTCATCAATTTACCTAAATGGATTGGATTGGTTGGAGTTTTTCTTTCTTTTTTTTTTCTTGTTGTTGTTTGTCCTACAATGTCCTTTTAGGAAGTTGTATCGAAAATCTATGGACACAAAAAAAGACAAAGGATCACATGGCTGTGGAAATCAATTTGATTCAATTAAATTTGCATGACGATATCCTTATTAAAATTTCATCTTGAAGGTACGACGCACTTTAGTGTGCTCTGGGAAGGCGAAGACATCTTGAGATAGGCTCTGGATTTATTATTTATTTGATGTGTCTAGTGTCCTTCAAAGGGAGCTCGTCTAGTGGAATGGAAGAAAAGTTTTGTATCCTCGAAACTATGGGAATTTTAATTGGTCTGCCAGGTATGCACGTCTAACAACTCGACGATGGAACTAATAAGTTCATGCAGATGGAGATTCGTAAAAAAGGATTTTTTTTTTCGTCTCTGTCTGTGTCTGGAAAATTGGTTGGAAAGGGAAAATGGAAAATTTCGTAGGTAGCGAGTTGAAGTTTTTAATTAAATTCTGTTTAAGGACGAAGTTCTGTCCATAGTGGATTTATTTTTATACGTCAGAACTTTATTCTTTTTTTTTATTAACAATTAAATGGTAATTGTTTGAACTTCACTTCATCGGAATCCGGCGAAGTGGAAACGGATTATCGTAGGGAGAACGGAGTACGATTATAAGATTCCGCACATGTTTAGTCAAGGAGTGGAAAGATGGATGGATTTCCTAAAATTTGGTTCAAGCGGCTCGAAAGAGTCCTTAATATTCTACTAGTCACAAAGAAAGATCTTCAGATTTGAACTAAATGAAGGAAGATTCATTGTATTAGTGGGCTTTCGACAGGACTTGCTGATACGCTTTACGAGCTTAACAATGGTCACATGGGTCACATTGATGTGGTCTCTAGCGATAGTTACTTGAGTACTAAATGACGTCAAAGAACCACTAAACCCGACCTAGTTCTGTCAGTGAGTGTTTCTGTTATAGTATTCAAAGATTTCAAGTCTTTTCGACCAATGAGTGATCGTCAAAGTTGAGTATTTTTAGCCCAAAGAAATTGCAATATACACTAACATTCCAAGGTGCAAAGGAGCTACAGGACTCACCATCCTTTCAGAGTTCAATGGGACGACATCCTCCCTACATCATACAAAAAAATATTTTCCTTTCAAGCGAGGATTGGCAGAGAAGTGTCGTCTCTCAACAAATTGCCATAGCACTTTACACAAACTGCTGCAAAAGCAATGAGAATATGTCCTCAGGTATATACTCCAAAGCCTATATGTGATCCTGAGTCTTCTGGACACATGCAGAGTGCTTCAAGCAGAGATTCTAGTTACTAGCGATGGGATAGACATCTGACAAGATTATCGATTATCGTCTTAATAGTGAAGCTGTGCTTACGGCATTAGAATCCAACATTAAATAAATCCTCATTGCATTTTGTACACGGAACCTGGTTAGATAAGCTGGGTACCACGACACTGCGCTATAGGGGGGACGAAAGGGAAGACATGCTGGCCAAGAAAGAATCAGAGCCTCCACAAAGCGATATAGTTAGAGGTGTAACTAAGAACTATTTTGGATAGGACCACCAATATGCCTCATCTTCAAGGGTCCATCTTAGGAGGACGTAGGGTGCCTAAGGTCTTGTGACCTAGATATTTTATATCGGAGAAATTTTCAGGAAATAACTGAGTAAGTTGCGACAAGAAATGATGTTAAAAATTCTCTCAGGTCATTGCCTTCTAAGGAGACACCTTACGCAGTTATTGGAGTGACCTACACGCCTCGGAGAACATCACACCTCTAGTCTGTGAATGTCAGAATGTCTTGACTTTCGGAAACAACTGAAAAACCACTTCAGCCCTGAGGAGCTTATAGTATCAGAACACAGCTCGAAAACCTACCAGCTGATCCGAGCAAAGGCAAGACAATTACAAAATAATTCGGAGTATCGTCGACCTCTCCACAAGCGTCGTAGACTAAAATGTCCCTTACACCAAGCAGACTAAATTTTCTTACAATATGCAGGTATGTACATTTGATTTGCAAGCATCCTGAAGAGTCATGGCACATACAATTGTGCTCGTCAGAGACCCAATTTTTAATGGAGGTCCTAAGCCAGGAAGCGGTACAGGCCCAGAGAAATCATCTTCTGACCTGAAATCTCATATTTCGCAATCCCAGTGTGACTTGGAACGTCAAAGAGTTTTGGGTCCAAACGCAAGGAGTTCTTTCAATTCCAATTTTCGAATAGGTTGCACAATTGAGCACATGCGACTCTTAACTCGGACAGTTCCGTCATTGCATCTGATGGCATATCCATCGAGCTTGAGTCAAAGGATAAATGTAGAGCAAATTCATTGGAATACTGGTATGGGTGATACCAAAAGTCACACCGTTTAAGACGGTATATTGGTTTAGCAATCAGAGTACCTAGACCAGAGTCTGGAGTGTTGGAGAAAGGGCCTGTTCTTTAGAGTTTCTTACACTAAAACCATCTTAAAGGTACTTTTTCAGTGACAAGTTCTATTGTTAAAAAGTACTCTTACACTGACAGAAAACTGAAAGTGGCTAGAATGTCTTCGATTTGACATGCTTTGACAAAAGAAGTTTCCTATAGTGACGCCGTGTAGTACTAAGAGTTAGCACAGACAGTTTGCACCCAAGACCCTACCGAAAATGTGGCAACATCATCCACGTATGCCTCCGAGTGAATGCTTGAACTATTGAGAGTGCACAACAGAGAGCTAACTACCATCCGCCACAGGAGTAAAGAGAGAACGCCACCTGTGTTCGCACCTCCCATAACATGGTGTCTACTGTACGCATCTGCAACCAGATGTCTATTCATCAGCATTGACTTAGAAGAGTCACTGTCAGCAGTCGCACTGCCCAAGCCGCCCTCTCTATGGATGAACGTGTCCATGGCGTATTCTGTCCTGTCAAGTGCGCATTGAACTTCAGCAATGTGACTTTGAAGCGTAGTCTCTCTCTCTCTGGTTGCATGGTCAATCTTATATCGAGGGTGCATCTTCAGTGCAGACCTGCACACGTGAATCTTGACCAGCATCTCCGAGCTTGTCAGGAAAAATGAAGACGGAATTCTAGGCTCATAGACATGTTTGATGACATTAGACTCAAACTACACATTTTTAGGAGGTCGTTGGTAAGTTAACTAAATATCTCCACATTAAGCTCTACTTTCAGCTCAACTACTGAATCCATTCAGTGATCCATTTTCATTAACCAAGTCCACCAGAACATTCCCACATCGTCAACATGATTGAACGACGCGTTCTGCTTACCATAATCCATCCGGCATGACTGAGCATCCTCTGTGTGCCTTGTTACCTAAATCCTGCCCCAAACAGCCACCCGGCTTCGAATTTACCTCAAAATTACGCTACACCCAATATAATGATTTGCATATTTAAAAAATTCCATTAATTACCAAAAATTAATCTCAGCGGAGAACTCCTTTCACAAAATATTCCACATATGCCGCCGCAAGTAAGTCAACCAACCACGAGCCTGGTGTGTGGCTAAAAAAACAACACAACCGCCATACGGCTGAGTGATTAATATGCCTGCGCCTCCGTTCTCCATTCAATATCCGATCGCATATGCGTTTGAAAGCCTACTCATCCGAAAAATTATTCATTACCACGAGAAAACCGAGAACCGAAAACCCAAAACCCAAAACACTGGCGCATTGGATTTTAATTACATACAAGCACATGATGAAGCCTCACACAGGATACAGGCAAGACGTGGTGGCAGCCGCCCATACTAACCGCAACCGCAAGTACGATAATTGTGCACGGATGTCCGAACTTTTTGCGATTTATGATTGCCTTTACTAGTGCGGCGAGGAGCATGTCCTGAATATATCCTTCGCCATCCGTTCGTCTTTTTCGCATCGAAAGGCTATTATCATAAAAATAATTCCTCCTCGCCTCTGTGAATTTTATTGATGAGGCATTCTGTGCTGGAAGGTGATGATAATGGCATCGGAATGCGATGACGATGCGGAAGGATGTGCACATGCCTGCACGATGCGGACACGAAACAAAAAAAAAAACACAAAACAGGGGAACCCCTCCTTCTATACGTACGAGTACGTATCCTCGTAATGAAGCTTGTAAGTTGTACATCCGTGTAGCTGGGATGCCTACTTCATTCAACATCGGCGAGCACCATTATCCTGTTGGGAATCACGTGAGCTATTTGAAAAATTCAGTACGTTCCAAGGTGATGTACGATGAGACCAAGGCAACCAGGACACGCCGGAGGCTTTGTTTTCATCGATGTGTTGGTAATTTATCTCTCGCGCCAACTAAAGAGGAAGGTAATGAAAATTTAAATTTCCTTTTCATTCCGCTGATGAGATTGTACCTGTATTATTGGGTATATATGGGTGTGTGGGTATATTTTTTTTATTGGTAGCATTAATAACATGCAAATGTAGTGAGGAGGCATGTGGTATGCATAACAGGGAACTGATGGAGAAGAATGTGAAGATTTGAAGGATACGAAATGAATTGCAAATGAAAGCGCACACAGAGAGACTTTGGAATGTGTTTGGCGTCGGAGAGATTCACTTCCGGTTGGCTTGACGAGATTTTACATATGAGCCATACATCACGGGGCTCAGTGAAGGGTGGTTGAGGATTGGCTTTTAATTGCACGGAATGGTATTACTTTGATCGGTATATGGGAATTCCGAAACTGATTATAGCATTCTACATTCCCAAGATTGTGTGTCTGGATTGTACGTACAAAATGAGTACCACATCAGAGCCCGCACATCAGGTCTCTCCAAATTGCCTGAGAAAACAAAAAAGGATCGGACCGAGAGATGTATGAGCCAAATGGGTTACGTATACGCCACCGAACTAGATGCCCATTCCCTCAATATATCTTCTGAAGACACAACTCAAGGCTGATACTCGTTCTCTTTGGCCACCGAACCAGACGTCCACTCTATTGCTGACTATCTCAAGCACAAACAAGCTTGGATCCTGTCCCGCTCTCTGTTGTGGAAAAAAAAAAATGTTGAGTCGAAAAACGTAGGAAAAATGGGTTACGTATGCGTAGCCGAACCTACATTCTGAAGATCTACTTTAAGGCAGATGTTCTGCTTCTATGGATCCCAAGGACAAACAACTCTGGATCCTGCCAGAAGCATAGCTCGAGGTTCTACCTTCTGAAGATCTACTTTAAGACAGATGTTCTGCTTCTATGGATCTCAAGGAGAAACAAGTTTGGATCCCGCCTCGCTCTGTGTACTGGTAACAGAACATTTTTGAGGCGAAAAATATATGAAAAATAAGTTACGTATACGCCATCGAAGCAGAAGCATAGCTCGAGGTTCTACCTTCTGAAGATCTACTTCGAGGCAGATGTACTGTTTTTGTGGATTTTAAGCAGAAACAAGTCTGGATCCCATTTCGCCCTGCGTAGTGGAAGGACGAAATTTTTGAACCGAAAAATGTATGAAAACCGGGTTACGTATACGCCATCGAATCAGAAGCATAGCAAACCTTCTGAAGATCTACTTTAAGGCAGATGTTCTGCTTCTATGAATTTCCAGCACAAACAAGCTAGGATCCTGCCTCGCTCAGTGTAGTGGAAACAGAACATTTTTGAGCCGAAAAATGTATGAAAAATAGGTTACGTATACGCCACCGAACGAGATGCTTTCCCCGAAGTTCTACCTTCCGAAGGTCTAATTCAATGCAGCTTTTCTATTTCTGTGCATCCCCAGCACAACTAAACTTGAATCCTGTCACCCTCTACGTAGTGGAAACCGATTAAGACAACTTGCCTTAAATTTAAGTACATAGACACTAACTCAAACAAGAAAAGAAAATCCTTCAAAGAGTCTGTTTTGTTTCTTTCACGACAAACACTTACCCCGATGTTGATCTGGGATCAACTTCCGGCCATGATAGTCTCCGCTTGCAAAACGCTAACGGTGGTCGATCCTGTGGAGCTGGCTGATGTACGGGTGAAGTTCGTTGACGAAACGACCCTGTTCGTGGTGGAGCCAAGCACTCCAATGCTCTTGATTGTCGTCTTGAACCTAAATTCTGTGTCGGTGTTGTACCAGGTGGTGGGACAACTTTTGGAAATCCTGCAACGAAAAAATATTCAAATCCTTTCAAATAATGTCCACCCACATGCATGCTTGATTGTATTGAATCTGAATTGCAATAAAATCTCCAACAAAACACATTCATTCAACTTATTCACTCGAATTTTTGCATTCGTATCCTTTTCCAGACAGAATAACCTTCAAACCACATCCACCCCCACCACCGTCGACCACTAACTTTGTACAAGTCAGGACCAAGCAGATAGTATTTTTGTTTTGCTGCAGCAGAATGCAACGATGACAAGTATATTGGATTTTGGAAAATTTCATTCTGCTCCATCGTTTGCCACCAGGAGCAAAGGATCCAATAAATGTATTCATGGTAACGTGTAGTCTTCGTTTTTTTTTTTTTTTTTGTTGTGAGTATGTAAACCTCAAGCGTTCTATCAGAACCAGGAAAACCAAGCAACTAACGGTAAGGAAATGTATTTTCTGTGGTGGGCGGTGGGTGGACATGGGGAGAGGGAAAGTTAAAGTTCACCTCGATGTGTGTCGTACATCAGCTGCAGACCACATCAAGCATAAATTTATGTTTCTTACGAGAGGAGGGATACACTTTTCCTTGTGGATAAATGGGAATTCCTGTGACATGTACGAACTTGAGATAATGTGTACTTAGAATGATGATGATGTCCCTTTATTCACCAGTGAATGCTGGATTGAATTATGGCTCGGCATTATATTTAGAAATTGCTTGTCAATTATTTAAATGAGCCAATTGGGTCTTTGAGGGCGTTGAGATGGCGACGTATCAGTTGACGCTTTATGGGTATAATGGGACCATTTGGAGGGCGAGACTACTTGTTATGAAGTGCGGAGACGTCTGGACGTCTTATTTGCCCCAAGGAAAGGGAGACGTAATAGGACGATGGAAACTGTGATTAGATTTGATTTGCAACATCCGGATAGAGGTGAAGACTCTGTTCATAGAATGGCCCTTATATGTAAACAACCGATGCCCTATAACACTATATAGAGCTAGTAACGAGGTTCAAATCGCATAATCACTTTTGGATAAAAATGGGTTACGTATACGCCCAGACGCATACCTTGAAGTTCTTCCTTCTAAGGATCTATTTCAAGGTAGATATACTGTTTCTGTGCATCCACAGCACAAATAAGTTTGAATCCTGCTTCGGTTTGAGCTGTGGAAACAGAAAATTTTTGAGCCAAAAAAGTAAGAAAAAAAGTTACGTATACGCCACCGAACCAGACCGAACCACTGAACCATCGAGGTTCTACCTTCTGAAGATGTAATTCAAGGCAGATATTCTGTTGCTGTAGATCTAAAGCACAAACACTACATAGAGCTAGTGACTAAGACCAAATCGTATAGCCACTTTTGGATAACTAATCGTGCTGCAGGAAGTGGCAATCGGAGGCCACGAAGAACCGGTTAAAGACTCAAGTGGTTTATCAATTTATCACTTGTCGAGAACGAAAAATAGCAGCAATATCCTCTCCTTCTGAAATGAGTTATGATGGATCGGACATCAAAAAAACAGGTACCTGGGACATCTGTTATAGTGATGCGATGGTGGCCCAAAGTTAGACGATCTTAAGCTTCCGTCAAGAAGGCAATCGAGTGAACCACAGCAATGATAAAAGCATGGTGTAGGTCCAGATTAACTCTTGCCAATCGCTGTTTCTTTGGCCTGAGAAGGCAATTGAGTAGATCCCAATCCCGAAGAACTAAGGAGACTCTATACAAAATCTTGATCATCCCAGTCCTGTTTTATGACGGTGAGAGCGGATATCCTTATTCGCTTCGAGAGAAAGATACTTCGTAACATTTGCGATCCCGTCTTTGACTGTCTTTGGAGGAAAAGATTCAACGAGCTAGAGCTCTACAGCGACATTGACCTAGTCAACAAATTGCGGATTTGTCCTTTGAGATAAGTAGGAGATGTAGCGCGAATACACCAATGCAGAGTTTTCGGAGGGACAACTTAGCACATGTAGAAGGGAACTTCAACCGACTTGGATTGAGACTTGGTTGAGCTCCAGGTTCACTCCGAGCTATAGCACCGTCTTTTAAGTAAATAAGGCCCAGATGGCTTAGTAATTTGAGTTCGATTTGTAAGCTGCAGCAAGTGCAGTCACACTTAGCCCAAAAGTTCATCATGTTAGCACAGGATAGAGTGTCCTCAATTGGAACCAGCAGCAGCTTATTATAAAGCACTAAAAGCGACTAAGGCTGCTGTTAAATAAGTATTTTCCCAGATATGAAGTTTTCCACAAGTTAAGATATCTTGGCTCTTCCACGTCCATGGAAAAAGAAGACCCAAGCTTCAGGACATCCTTCTCGATCATGCAGGGTCCAGTATTGACTCTTACTATTGTGATATACTAGATGGTATCACCTAATTTCGGTCTAAGTGTCCTGGCAAAGTCATCTCTGACAGAGTCCAGGGATTTAATGATGATATCCCTAGCAACTTACATTGCAACTTAACCGCGATAATCTCTATAATTTTCGTCTGGAACACGCTACAGTGAGAAGGCGGAAGGACATCCTACAGATCAGATTTTGGCATAATAAGGCTGCATACTTTCACCAGTAACCAGCGATGTTGTATGTCCAGCACTGACGGAGGCACATATCCGAAACAGGATTATGGATCTGTACAAGCAAACAGAGTAGAGTTGAAGACAGACGCCTTGAACCTTTCAAACCCAAACATTATTGGCCAGACAGTCAAAATAGTTGACACAACTTCCGTAGGATGTGGACCAATAGTGGCACGAATCCTGATTTGGGAACCAAAAAATTTGTCAGAAAAGATAAAAGGCCGATAAATTAAAGTATAAAATGAAGAAAGAAAAGAGTAAAGAGTCCTTGCAACTGGAAATCTTGTACTCGGATATCATACAAAGAAGCAAAGACCATATAGCCAGTCAACCAGAATTACCACTTTAGAAACTTCTGGCTAAATCAGCCCTAAAGCCTTGCTTTGTACAAGTGCACGATGCGCTCAGATCTTAGGAGTAATGCTGTGAACATCTAGACTCAGAATTCTTTATCAGAAAAGCCCTTCACAAGTATTCACCCGCCAGGACTACACCATTCTGACTTTAAAGCTTTAGCAAACAAAACCTCTTCCATCACTGCGCCAAGTACAAAGTCGCCCCTCCGACCAGCACCACTCCACGAATCCATTATAGTCAGACTTTTAATTTCCCATCTCCCCCGGGTTTATTTTAAATTTAATTAAATTACCCAGGATCTGCAGATCTCCGTTGGCAGACACAGAGAATAAAAAAAGGAAACTTGCTCCATCCTCCAGCGCTAAATACTTTCATAAATTATCCCCTTATCATTATCATCGCAACAGTAACTGACCAACGGCTTCAGTTGCCAACTATTATCCGACGGAAAAAAAAACATTGTAGGTACACAAGTCCTTCCGCGATACCGCTTCTCTTTGCTAATCTCATTCACTGGCCGCTACACAGACACACACCACTCATCCAAGTGTACAAAGTAAAAAGGAAAACCACTTACCATGTACATGAGGTGCACCAGTGGCATTCGCAGCATTCGCACCGGATACATTCGTTCCACCAGTAGCATTGCCACCACTTCCCGAGGATGCTCCCGATCCGGTGGCACTTTTATCCTCGTTCGAGTCCTGTCGCGATAGTGAAAACCGTCGGCTGCCCAGGCCCAGGCCGGCCACCCCACTTGTTACGTACTGTTGCAACGAACTGAAGAAACTCATTATCGCGCCGACCGAGAGTAATCGCTTGGAAAATCACTTTCTTCTGCTTCGTCCTTTTTTTCCTTTTTTTTTTTGTTTTTCCTTCTCTAGGATGTGGTGCGCCCGCAGTTGGCTCAAAATTTCGACTCTTATTCTATTAAACTGGTGAGTTGAGGTGGCTCAGACCGGCACCACAAATGAGTTCCAAAAATTAAGCAGTATATAATCGTCGTCGAAGTTGTTGATCCTGTTCGTCGTCCTTACCACGCCCGGACCTCGACGGTTGTTATTATGATGTGTACTATGACGGAGCGATGGAGAAATGAATAAAAGTTGTTTTTTTTTTTTCTGCTGATGGAGCTCGTTTATTGCGGCATCAACAAACACGAGGGGCAATTTTGTTTTACTTTTTTTTTTGTATCCTTGCTGCTGCTGGTATATCCCTTTTGTTAGGCTTTCTTCCTTTTTGCAATGTGTCTGCGTGTATGGGCTGTGTGTGCGTGTGTATTTGTGTGGATGTGCTAGGCCCTTTTTGGATTAATTTTTGCTCTCGTTTCGTTAGGTTCCCATTGCTAAGACGAATGGCCGACACAATTAATCCTTGTCGAACGGTACAACATTTTACATTACTCAGGTTAATGCTGCGTTTATAGGACTATCGTCCTGATGGCAGTTGGTTGTGTTGGTTTTTGTTGAACGATATTGGGTGGATTTCATTTGGACTGGAAGTTATGTCTGAAAAAGAAATAAAGAAAAGGGAATGTCAAAATTGAAATTTATGAAACGGATTTTATTTTAAAGGAATGAACATTAAAATAACAGATTCAGGTCCTTTATTTTGGGACAAAAAAATTATTCACTTAAACAGTGGAATGTGCATACTTATGTACTGGGTTTGAAGGACTCGGAGAGGTTATGAAACGAAGTTCAAGAATATGAAGCGATGCATCTATTTCAGTGTAAACTGTCTAAAACAGTCGGGAGAGCACTTTTATTTGTATACCCCAACCCGAGGTATTCATCTGCATCTACCAGATGTCACATAAGACAGACTCAATGGAAGCACTTCAGCGTCATATGGTGGAGATACTACATCCAATCAACGAAGAAGTCATCCCCCCCTCCCAGTTTTGAAGAGGTTGGCTCAACTATCAAAATGCTGGAGCACAACAAAGCCATCGACTCTGATGGCCTACCAGCAATGGGATCCATACACCAAATCATTACCTAAGTATGGGTGGATGACCCGATTTCCGATGATTGGACTATCAAGTCTGTATGCCCCATCTCCAAGAAAGGCAAGCGCTATTGAGGCATATCCAACGTATCGTGTGAACGTCTGAACCCTTCTGCAATACACTTATCGGCAGGAAACAGTGTGGCTTCCAGCCCAGTTGATCACGCAATCCTGGAAATTTTCAACGAAAATTCAGGTCGAGACTCTTTTTTTTTTTTCATAGACTCCAAGGCCAGATACACCATTCAACTTTACAAGTCTATGACCGAATGCGGGATCCTGACAAAACTGGTCCAACTGTGCTGCATAACGCTGGAAAACACGCACCCCAATGTGCAATTCGGGAACAATTCCTTTGAACTATTCCAAGCCTGTACCGGATTTAGGCAGGAAGATACGCTGCCGTGTGATTTCTTCAATCTTGTTTGAAACTGATAGTGCGCAGGGTGCCACCACGGAAGCACTATCTTGAACCAATATGCCCAGGTGCTGACAAATGCAGACGACATCGACATCATCTGCCGCTCTCAGTGAGCAGTCTTAAAAGCTTTTAAGGCAAACGAAGAACAGGCCCCTTCCAAGTACCTGTTGTCAACAAACAAAGAAAAATCAGTTCACGACCTAGAAAGATTGAGGAGATGTTTGCAGTGATTCTTCCTAGTTCTACCCTCTGCTGAGGAAATTTAGCTTTCAGAAGACAAGTGTTAAACTGCTCTGTACATTATGCGCAGATCTGCTTAGATCCTGCATCCTTATCTGCAGAAAACTGGAAGTTATTGAAAATGCTTACAAAAATATTACGTATACGCCACAGATCTATGCTTATTTCTTCCTAATTCTGCCCTCTTCCAAGAAGATTTAGTTCTGAAAAGAAAGATACTAAGGTCCTTTGTACATTATACACAGAAATGCTTAGATCCTGTATCCTTATGTGCAGCAAACTGTAAAATATTGAAAATTCTTGCAAAAATATTACGTATACGCCACAGATCTATGCTTATTTCTTCCTAATTCTGCCCTCTTCCAAGAAGATTTAGTTCTGAAAAGAAAGATACTAAGGTCCTTTGTACATTATACACAGAAATGCTTAGATCCTGTATCCTTATGTGCAGAAAACTGTAAAATATTGAAAATTCGTTGCAAAAATAGTACGTATACGCCACAGAGAATAAATTAAAATAGTCGAGCTGTATATGTCACTCCATGAGCACTTGTCCAGCAGTGGAAACGGCTAGACAATAAGCACTGGGCAAACGCCTCAGGAACCAATCCTCTTGTGCAACTCAACAAGGTAGTTCTCCATTCTCCTTACCACCCACACATCGTAGTTAGTCCGAACTATCAGTATCCAAACAGGATTCAAGGACTTTTGTAGAGGTTTCAAGAAGTGCGAGAAGAACTAATCCACCTCAATGAATTGATACTCAAATTAAATTACGAAGCCCAAACCTATGTACTTCGCAAATTCACGAACAAACTTCAAGTCAAAGAAAACAATCCGCGCAGTCATTAATTCATAGTTACTACAAAATATCAAACTCTTCTCCGGCAAAAGTTGTCCTTCCTTCCTGAGAATCACTGTCAGCAGTTTTGTGGTTAAATCCTTTAAGAATCCTCCCCACCAACCCCCATAGCCCTGTTGCCTAATTAAATGCTTAAAAAATCTCAATGAAATTCCCTGCCCCTCCTGGCAGAGTCTGGAGAAAGCCCACGGCAAAGTTTACACAATAATCTGGAATCCTTAAAGATTTATTAGCCTTTCAAAGGCTCTTCCGCCTCTCACTACTCCTTTGCCACTTTTATCTCGGTTTAATCATTCTTTTCAATTAGTGAATTGTTTGTAATTAAACATCGGTGTCCGTGTGTTCTCCCTCGTTCATCCCTCTGTGCTATGCGCAGCAACATGTTATGTCCTCGGCTTTTCGGAGGGATGTAGGGAAATGAAATAAATAGGTATATGTCCTGCATCTGTGTTTGTAGGATTACCCTTCCCATGCTGCCATTAATCTTCATTAAATTTAGATCAATCCTCAACTATTACTATTGCTACGCAGTAGGGAGAGCAATTTCTGACACAACATTCTGAAACAGTATTGAAGCCAAGAAGTCCCACTGATACTTCCTCCTGCTACGGGGGGCGAGGATTTGCCCTGGCAAAGGGGGCGAAAAAAAGGAGAAAATAAAGAAAGTAATGCAAAGCAGATATCGCCGAAGGTTTGCTACCAAAAGGAATTAAATTACTTTATACCACCCACCCCCTTCCCTGTACACAGATCCTTCAATCCATACTCTGTCACTTCAAATTAAGTTTTATCTTAACTTCTGACAGCATACTGCCACCGCGCTCTTCAATTGAGATCCACAGCTGAATCAATTCAGCCGAGCAGAATGAGCAGAACTACCAAGGATCTCCGTCTCCATCTGTACCCGGCCAGCAGCACCATCACCACCACCACCAACACCACCACTGCCATCACCACCACCAACATCAATGTTAAAGTTCGCTTAAGTCTTCATTTTCGTTTGTATTATAATTCTCGCTCGTCGTCTGTTGGTTTTTTTTTTTTTCGTTTCCTTAGGGAACCCCATACCACTGCCATTTAGTCCTTATCATCGGGAAATTTTGTTTTTTTTTTTTTGTGGTGCTTTTGCAATGAATTTTCCACGCCAGCAAATCTATCGTTGGCCATGTTTTGTATATTTATTGTTGTTGCTGTTACTGGCAGAGAGATGCTGCTCCTGGTGGTGCTCCTGATTCTGGGTTCAAAGTGCCTGGGAGTTGATTGAATATATTTTTCTGCTTCTTTTTTTTTTTTTCCTTATTTTTCTAGAAAAAAACAAAACCGAAAGGGAGTCGTCGAAATAGGAGAGAAAAAAAAAAGAAAAGAAGCAGAAAGGACGAGCGATTGTTGCTACTTCGGATCTGGTTGTATCCACCGCTGGTGATGTTATTCAATTTGTATCTGGCGCTCGTCTATGGCGGTGGGTTATCTGAAGTTAAGTATCCCTTTTTGGGATAATGGAATAGGAAACGTTTTGGGTCGAATTTTTTTTCTTTTTTTGAGACGTGAGTTGAGTGGTGTGGATTAGCATGTCCTGCGGAAGGGGACTGTATTCTAAACAAAAAGTGTGCATTGTATCACACGATCCATGGACTGTAATATTGTTATGGTTTGCAGGAAAATAGGCTTCCAGACAAATTTGATTAGAATATAAAGTAGTTAGGCTGCATTCTGGAATTTATAGGTTCTTCTTTGTATTGTACAATGTAAGCGACAATTGGATTATGGAAAGGTAGGGAGAGAGTGTGTCCTTTGACCAGATTACCAGTAAAGTGACACCACTCTTGTAGAAACAATGTTATCATTGTATCAGATATACTGGTTTGGGGAAGTTATAGAAAGCGGCGACACATGGTGTGGTAAACGGAAGGCCGAAGATTAGGTTATGTGAGGCTCAAACCTATAAGTTTAAAGGCAAGTGCTTGAAAGGCCGAATATTTCTTTGACTTTTTGGGCCTCAACTACCTACCTTAGTGTACACTTGTAAGTAGCCCTTAATGTGCACTGCGACCTTTAAGACATAGTTTAACCAGTACTTATGTTTAGACAACACCTAAACGGAAATAAGACGAAGAATAACTCTTGACAAACGCTGTTTTTTTTTTGGGCTGAGAAGGCCAAAAATAGTGAAGCCCTTTTCCGAAGAACTAAGGAGGCTCTATATACGACCTTGGTCATCCCAGCCCTGCTTTATGGCGCTGAAGCGTGATCTCTGTCTAAAGTGGATGAAGATATCCTCAGACACTTCGAGAGAAAGATTTTTTCTAAAATTTTCGGTCCCGCTTGCGTTGATAGGCTTTGGAGGAGGGATTCAACGACGAACTATACGAGCTGTATAGCGGCATCGACGTAGTCCACAAATTGCGAATCAGTTGTTTGAGATGGCTAAGACGTGCAGAGTGAATGGAAACCAATGATCTGGCCTACAGAGCCTTTTGAATCAAATCCAGAGAGACAACGCGATAGAGGAAAACCTGGCCTTAGGTGACGCGCACTAGTAGAGGAGGACATCAACCGACTAGGAGTGGGCAACTAGGTGCAGTTAGGTAAGAACTGGGCTAGTTGGAGAGGCTTGTTGGTTGAGGCCCAGGTTTACCCCGAAGTGTAGCGCCACCTAAGTATAAGTAAGTATACCGAGACTTTAAATAAATTTCAGTATAACTTGTGGCCTAGAAAGCATATGCAAAGGAAATGTCCTGCCGTTTCTTTTGTTTTCCTCAGAGACGGCACCTAAGTCTTCTTAAGTAGCCTGTTACTTAAAAACCAGGTGGAAATCGTGTTGATGATGCTGTTCTTTTTCGTTTGGGTCAATTCCTGAAGGGTAACTCGGTAGTTAGCGTGTCCTTTATTATCCACTGTATCGTCTTAAAGAGGGTAGTCTGGCGAAACCCCAAAACAGGACTTAAGACCAACGAGTACCTTTTTTTGAATCAAAATCAATCCATTTATTACCATCTTCTGGAATCCTTTTTGAATTTTGAAGGAAAGGGACACAGTTCCAGGCCAATCCCTCCCCTTTACGATTTGATTGGTAACAATCTCGTGTACATGGTTCAGTAACATCGAAAACTAGAACGTTGGCATCACTGGTCATAAGGCTCTACTTTTTCCATACTCGATGATGGAAACTTAACTTAAAGATCCTAGAGAATCAAAATCGTTTAAAGGTGCTGGAATTGTAGGATCACATTGAGTTGCGATAAATGAATTGATGAGCTATGCAGTCGTCGGCTTTAAACTCCTAAACTTGAAGCTTCCTGAGACCACTAAATACTGCACTTATACATAGCTGTCATAGCCTACGTTTCAATGACCCGATGATACCCAAGCAGATAAGATGATCTCGTGGGTCCTGCCTTTTAACTTTTTAGTCACTTGGATTGCAGTCCTTAGGCACATGATCATTTCTCGAGTCGCCTTCTTTTATCAAGGATTGCTTCAAGGTTCTTTGCTTCTACGGATGCATCATGGAGATGTTTTCCGAAAGAATTTGTCTGAAATTATGTTTCCTTTCCTGGATGAGGGTACTAGAATAGTTTTTCTGGTATTTTTCAGGATCTTAGTTCTTCATCTGCTCAGACGTGGTGCTATTCCGTTTGCACCGAATGCTGATGGCAACTAGTATAGTCGATAGTGTTGTTGCTTGTGACCCGAATAGAGGTGCAAAACCATAAGCACGAAACCAACAAAAGATCAAATAGGTGTCTAAGTGCGTCTAGAATTTGGATTTTTTTGGGTGAATTTGGGTGACCAGTAAACCATGATACTCTTTCCAATTATTATGTCTCAGGAGTTGTCAAAACTACCAACGACATCCAGCCATCAAAATATTCAAAAAGGTTTGCCATTTTATTCTGCATCATTTTACGTTTGTTGAACGTTCGAAAATTATAAAAAAAATTTCGAAATTCCCGTTCAGTTTTAAATACAAAAAGTGAATTTTGTCGTAAGATAGGTCGCCATCAAGGCTTCAGTGGAAAAATTTGAGCCTGAATACACTCTTTTGGCCCATAAGCTATACTTGGCTAAGCATCAGTAAGCCTGCTTTGTGCTTGGTAAGTAAAGATACAGAATAGTTGGCTTGAGTTGTGCCACGAGATGGTAGCACCAAGTGGTGGTATTTTTTTTTTTTTTTTTTCGGTGGCGTATACGTAATTATTTTTTTTTGACATTTTTTGGTTAAACATTTTCTGTTTCCATTATACTTGGCGAAGCATCAGTAAAGCTGATTTGGAAGACCGGATTTTGGCCAAAAAATCGTCTTCTCGGAGGAGGCTGGTTTTTGGCTCAGCGACCATGTCAACAAACAGAATTACTATCAATGCAATTCCCAACCTTACTCCTTCCGAAATGAGGGAGGAGACACCATTACTATCAATGGTCTCAGGTGAAGAGCGATTCTAACCGACTTTCTGTGGCTTGACAACATTAACATATCCGAGCTGTGATTCCAACAAGACGGTACTTCTTGCTATACAAGCGACGCAATCCTCTTACTTGTTAGCTTGAAACTTGGGGACTGGGTCATCTCACGGCAAGCGTTCACTAATTGGGCGCCGTGATCATGAGACTTGACATTACTCGATTATTTTCTATGGAGCAACGTCAAGTGCTAAGTCCACGCTAGCAAGCCAACTACTTTGGACGAGCTCGAAGCCAACATTCAAAACGCTATTGCCGGAAAAACGACGCACATATTATACAAAGTCAGTGCCACCCAAGACGAGGAAGCTATTTGAATGACGAACTATATCGCCCGTAATGGCATGAATGTAGCTTTAAAATAAAGGCAAAGTCAATTGTATATCTTACACAATTATTTTATTATTTAAAGTTTTTTTTCTATCATTCTTATCTGGTCATCCTATACAAGATGTGAAAGTTGATAGAATGGTATGTGCCCTTGAAGACAAGTGAAGAACCCAGTGGATGACCTGGACTTTTGGTCTCTGCCTTAAGTACTAAACAGTGCTTGTATGGAAGTTCCGTCTTTTCGGTTTCATCCTATAGAAGTGGAACCAACCATAACCCTGATGCTTAAGGACAACTTTCGTAGTGCAATTGCTGAAGAAGATTGCCAAATTGTAGACCCAACTGTGGGAGTTTTTCTATAGAATTGGTCTGAACATCTTGCAGGGTCACGCCTACTTTTAGAAGCTGTTTCCTTTCAAAAAAAAGTCCACAATGCTATTCATTACGTTTACTTTGGGAACTTCAGCAAAAAATCGTTTACTTTTCTGTCCAATGCTCACGTCTTTTGCCTCCACACTCGGTTTTTTCTTCTCAGTTTCCTGGCATTGCCTAGGTGCCTCCCAAACGTAATATTTCAAACAAAACAGAATATTTAAGGATAATAGACATCGCCTTACACACTCTCAATCCAGGTTTTATCGTCGAATAGTAAATTCCATTTAACAGTCTCATTAGATTTGCACATAACTCCTTGCCAGCACTCAACAGTGGATGGTTTAATAGGTGCAAGCCATAGCATTGTACTGCCTTCCCATGTAATACCTTTATCTCCCCTAATGCCGAGTCTTTGCTTGTAAACTGCCACACGTTACCTCATCAAAAACCAGTAACACTGCATTTAGAGCTCCATTTTCGAGACTAAAACCACCAAAACCATTGGCTGGCTGTCACATAAAGCAGAATTACTGCGCGCCACTGTTAACCACTTATACGTTCCTTTTGCCCATTAACTTGGTTCAATAACCGTCTAAGCGACACCTTAATTGAATTCTGCACGCACGTTATAAACAAACAAAAAAAACACCCACACATCCACATCCACATCATAAATGATGTCAAGTATCAGTCAGTCAGGACGAAATGGGGTCCTTAAAATTCACCTTCCGCCAAACAAAACCTTCAGCCTAAAACCTTTTCGAGTTATAATCTCCAAAAGAAAAGAAAATCGTTGTAAACAACAAGAAAGAAAGATAAGATGGAGCATCCTTTTCCGCCACATTTCCGTGGCAGAAAATTGCACATCCTTCCAAAATGTTTCATCATGCAAACAACCGATTAAATTTCCAAAAAAAAAAAAAAACAACGACAAACGAGAAATGTGTGAATTAAATTTTAGGACTCTCCTCTCGACAAGGATCAACACAAAATGGCTATAAGTATGGTACACACACAGCATAATGGGATGTGTTCTTCTTTTACTTAAATTTTCGCTTTTTATTCTCGCAGTCTTCTTACATTTTTCGTCGCTTTGTACGCGCCGCCGTGTTGTGTGCTTTTAATGTCGGCCGAGGTGAAGCACGTCTCTTTGCTGCACTTTCACCTTGTCTATCAAATGTCCTTGAAACACGCACGGAACGTTTAAGTTTAAAGTCACTTCCGTCGTCATCTTCCCGCTGAGCCCCATCGAGGACTCAGAGTAAGCACATAAAGAGTCTTTATATTCATCTCCCCATCTTCTTGGCAAAGGACAAGGTGTATGCCGTCTCTATGTGCTTTACGTGACAACGACTTGGATATTAGGATTGATATTTTCATATCCGGTACTATGAAACGCTCTCATCCGCCGATAAGGATATAGAATCCGTTGCTCAGTGTGTTTATGTGTGTTTACATAACACATAAGACGACACTGGGTTCAAGCAGACAACACTGAGATTCGTCGACGACTCCTTCCCTTTAATCCGGTTGTTAAGGGCACTGTCACCACACTCACACACACAGGACCCCTTTATTATCGTGTTTCCGTGGGAAGCACTTGAAAACTTTTAATTAAAACAACACAGAAGAAAATTACAAAAAACAACACAACAACACAACAACAAAACAGCAAACAGCAACAACAGAATTGGGAGAACGAACTTGACAAGAAGTTGGCTAAAAGTTTGTTTTTATTCGAGGTTTCCATCGTCGCTGGTTCTGATTCTATCTTTAGTCCTTTTTTCCCCTCGTTTTTCTCTCAAAAAAGAAGTGGAAGTTCGAAAAATTTTTTGATCCTTAATTTGAAAGGATGTGTTGTTATCTGGCATAGGTGGGAATGCGCTTCAAGAAAAATGGGAAAAAACGTTAACTTTGTCAGCAGCAACACCTGCTTGGATGAGAAAGGACGAACAAACGCGTTACAGTGGGCTTATAAAATTTTTGTTTAACTCAACGAAGGATGTACTCAAAGACAAGAGGGCTCAAGAGGTTTGAGATTCGTATTCTTCAAAGCGAAGGTATTTTGAGGAGATTTTCGAGAAAGTTTGGGGAGCTTTTGACCCAGTGTCAAGGTGGAAAGTATCTCGATTAATTGGCCTTGAAGAGCCCTGGCTGTTGGTTTAAGAGACATACGTACATATGTATAATTACTAGTGACAGCAGGAGAAAGCTACCTTCGAAGGTATCTGTCAGAACTACTACTTTAGGGATGCCAACACCAAAATCCAAGGTTGCTAAACCTCCTACAAAGTAAAAACAGTCATTTGGTAGCAAGGATACAAGCACACCAAGTTTCCAGGTCTTTAAGGTCAATCTTAGCCAAACGTTTCAAGAGTGGACAAAATGTTAGGCACAGCATTACCAAATCAACAACCAAGAATGATTGACCTGATTTGACGCTGTAACTACCGGAACCATATTAACCTTAAAACAAGCCCAACCTAAACATTCTTAACTTGTAAACTGAAGATAAACTTACGAAGAAGGAAGACAAAAAGTAGGGATTACAAGAAGAGAGATGTGGGCCACAAAGTAAGCCGGATTGGAGCAATACTGAAGAAAATTCTCAAAGGTTGTCATACAAGAGCTTAAATTGAACGAACCATTCCTAGATAAAGGTGCGTTATAACCATAATGATGATGAAAACTGAGACAGAAGAGGACAGGGATTGGTGTTAAATGATATCAACCGATGTTACCAGGAATTAAAGGATACAGGAAGAGGACCTCGCAACGATTTTAGCCAAACACTGTATGAGAATAGGGTGTGACACCACTATGCTAGATATCTGAATCTGCTTTCTCGTGACACGACTTAAGCTAGATATTCTGTTTCTCTGCATCCTGAGCAGAAACGAGCCTAATTGTCATCTCAGTACTGATAATGAAAAGAGAAAATTTTTCAAAGAAAAAATTTATGAAAAAAGTTACACATACGCCTCCGAACCTGATAGCCACATCGTGAACCTGCCTTTTGTGACGCAATCCAAGTTATATAATCAGTTTCGTGCTCCATACAGCCCTGGGATGAAGGATCGTGTTTTCTTCAATGAAAGCCAATTCTTTTTCAACATCCTGACTCAGTGTTGGAGATTCCTATAGACCTTAGTTTCCAATATTCAGAAACAGGTAATATAGCTCATCCAGGCGCCACCGTTGTTTCGATATGTGGAAATCGTCCGCTGGCAGTGCCTCAGTGATAGGACACACCTATCGTTGGGTCTAAAAAATTATAATCCTGCGTACTATACAGTTTTGGTGACGAGAGACTGAAGGTTTATTGACTTAAAATGTTTAAAATAGAGATTGGGACTGTCAATCCGAAGAAAGCTAACTTTAGACGGATTCTATATGTCAAATCTGCACACTATAGTGAGAGTACGAAGGCTATGTAGAGTGTTTTGGTAAAGGATACTACTTTAGACCAATATTTTACAAAACCAACAACGAAATTGGCTCTGCTTATTACGTTACATATATAAATCGCTCATCATTGAGACTAAAAAGATAGGCTTGTTGGGGAGAGAATAGTATCTGTTGGGTGAAAGGCATATACGGAACAGATTGACATTAATACTAACTATTGAGTTTGAGATGAAAAATATTCTTGCGTCGTCCTGAAAAAAGTGAGAGCGATTTGTATTTGAAATATTTCATGTCATCGCCATAGTCAGAGAGATAGAAGTCTTTGGTGGTATGGTTATGAAACGAAAGACTAAAGAAACTACCTTGGGAAACACTTCAAGAAGCTATAACGTCCTGCTGACGATTTGTAAGGTAAAAATGGACCCTTCAGATAGAACCGAGAACTTTCAACTTGAGTGAAAGATAGCATCAAATGGTTTACGGAAGTCAGTGGTCATTACATTGATTTCCCAGTCATCTGGCTGAGATATCAAGTTTAGCTCAAAAACTACCATTTTTTTGTTTATTTTTTTACATATTCTAGGACACGCTATAATGTGAGTTTCTTAATGGAGCAGAGATTCCTAGTTTGGCATTAGAAAACTCTTTGAAGTTCAACCGAAATGAAATGCCTTAAAGTTTCGAAATACAAGGAGTTGGACTGTGTTTGGTTTCTCTTGCGAAAAACATATCTTTAAGACTACCAGCCCATTGCTATATCTATCAGATAATTGAGCCGACACTTCACGAGACTTGTAATCTCACCCAATAATTTTTATTAAGACTCGGGACGCTGTCTACATCCATGTGCTGTTTAAAATGTTAATACACCCTGGATCCTGAAACAGAAACAAAGCGGTTTTGCTAGCGAAAGCCCCTGAGACCCAATTGTTTTTTGTAAGTTTTGGAAACTGTGGCTGTATTTCCTACATATTTCGGCCTGACCGACTAATAACAGAATAGCATACTCTGCTACCTGAGTGTAGCCACCTCCATCCTGGTATACTGACGACCACCTTGGATAACTCTCCTATCCCAAGCATATTCTTCAACCACAGCACTTGTTTTTTACCGAAACCTCGGCTATTATTGATTCTTCCTTCGGTTGTAGGAGTTCGTAGTTTGTTCCAAATCTTTTTAGTAATTCGTCCTTAAGAAGGAAAAAGCAATTTTTTCTTCTTTTTTTTGAGAAATCTATTGTCTTTGATTCGACCTGTCCAGGGAATTTTTAATACAGCATTATGGGATTATGACACCACATCGTATGTACTCTCCTGGACCATACAATGTAGTACTTTATGAACTCTAAACGAAATATGATCATGAGACTGTGGTTGCATAGTACCTTTCTGAGTTCCTCGACACTTGATGTCCATAATGTATTCCTTTTAAACCCAACAACAGAGGTCTAGTTAAGTTATCAAGATGTTGTGCGAAGGAAAAACTTATCACGTCCACCGAAACCTAGAAGTAAAATAAGCCAAAACCCAATCTTGTTACTGGCTGGCGGGCAAAAGACCGTAACGTACAATAGGTAGCACAGTTGTCCATAAGTAACCAATAATGGTTTACAATTTTCCAATCAGCGACAGTGACCGCTTCACTGATTTTAATTTTCCAGCCAATTCTTGCCACAGGATCCGCTCCTTCGTTACCTTCAATATTGCTATGTCCGGGAACCTACTAGAGTTCGAATGAGTAGTGGCCAATACTCATTTCATAACTTCCTTCGATTTCATTGTTTCGGGAGCTGCTAGAGTGTCAACTAAGATAGTTAAATCTGATGGAGGATAGTGACATCTATGTAAGTATCTAGATGGGATTGAGCCTGAAGTGTACTAAACGCATTCTTATTCTTCGGAGTAAGAACCTGTACCCATTTCCATTCTTGGACCATCCGCATAGACTGTGACTCCCAGTTCATGATCTACATTATTGGCCAGATATGGTTGTGAATCCAGAGGTGGTGTATTCTCGCAGGCTAGATTCTTTCAATCTGAGAGCTCCTGTCGTGGCAGTGGATCACTATAACTTCTCACAGCTCCGGTGGTTCAGAGAGCTGCCAGGCTTTCGACTTTGCATTACATAAAGCCTTGTGTGATGTAGGTCGAAGTTCAACAGCATTTCATCGGTTAGCACACACTACCTTCAGTTTACGTAAATCTCACCCAACTCACCAGTGAAACAAACAAAATGTAACACGTGTTGAACCCACTTAAAGGACCCTCCATCACCGATAACACTACCTATCCGAAAATATCACTTCCACTTGGCCTGCCACTTCAAATGTCAGTCAGAATAGTTCTTGAATGTATCCCATTCAACAGTGATCACCCTCCATAGTCAACACTCCTATTTCAAAAGAGCAAAAAACACTCTCCTCTCCTGCTTCTGTGAATGACAGGACAACAATGAAATTATCACATCCGCCCTTCTGGCCATATAATTTCCCTAAACATCATTACGCCGCACAAATAACAAGCTTCTGTATCCCCCAGAGAGGTAAACAAAGACAGAGACACCATGCCAAAGACGAGAACCAGAAATCCGACTCTAGAGAATCATATTAGAGTTACCACCTCACCCTAAATTCAAAACATTAAACCGTAAGTGTTAAGGATAATACGCTCTGTCAAACAACGACAAAAGGCCTAGGGAATTTGCTTAATTAATATGAAGCCTAGAACTTATCCCCTGCCCCCGCCATTCGAAACAGTGAATAATGATGATATCCGAAACTTTTGGTGGTAGGCTTCTTCTGGAAGGCATTAGACCCTAACGCGACCCCAAAAGTGCTGGCCATCTACTTGTGTATACTGCGGTATGTGCTGCAACGTGAAACGATTATGGCCACATTCAGCCTAACCATGCGATGTAATTAGCATGACTTACTATTGTCAGCGCGGGTAAACCGGGTCAACTACATTCGAGTTAATTTGACCATATAACTCAACCGCAGGCGTACACATGCTCAACAAGGACATCCGGGAGCCACCAGCAATATAGGAGATTCCCCGCCAGAAAAACCCGCAGTCTATTAATGGCTGCATTAATGAGCCTACTGTTATTCCAATGCCAGGACAAAGGATTTTTCGGCCAGGCAACAACGATTCATGACAGTAAATTAATCATCTTTATTTGACAGTTTGCGGGTAGGGAGTGTGAGGCACTGCTGGTGTTTTCCGGCAGATGGAGTCGTACCATGGTTAGCGGGTGGTTTATCATTGTAGTAACCCTAATCAAGGTTCCTTTGCTTTCTCATGGAAAGAAACAAAGATGTATGCTATGTCCTTTTTTGCTTCCAGTGGTTAGAGATTGGGTCATCTTTATTGTCCCCTAATGAGTACACATTTGATCCTTGGTGGGGGTGGGGTGGTCGCACGTGTAGCATTTCTTTTGGAATAACAAACGAGGAGGGCCTACGCTTAAATGTTCCTTTGATCTATTCACCGGCAAAATCTATCCCCATTGACATTTGGCCAATTGTTGACATCCTTCAAGGATGGACTTAAATAGAGTGCTGCCCACATTTTAACGTAAGCCTGCATCGAAAGGTAATCTTTGACATCTGCCTGACAAATTGAGCTGACATTCTATTGTGTCTGCTAGATTACACTGGCCGGGCCGGGGGGGCATAATGGGAAATTTGTTTAAATGCTGCTTCGTCCTTTGCCTGATCTCCTGGGGATGGGTTTCATTTCGAATTGAAATACTTTTTTTTTTGGTTTTGGTTTGGTTTTTTTTTTTTGGTTGTGTCGTTGCCTAGTTATGACACAGGTATGTTTGGTATCCTTGATTGGTTTTCTCGTTTTTATTTTTATTTTCCATCTCAAGAGGAAATCCTTGCGAGTGGGAGTATGTGTTTCGATTTCAGAAAAAGGATACATGTTCTCAGAAATTGAAAATAATCAAAAGCATCAATTGGTGGGTTGGTTACAAGGTTCTGGGAAACAAATGATGTACGAGTATCTCTGGCTTTTAAAGTGGATTCTAAAAATAAATCTACATTTGAGTTCAGTCGTCCTGACGAAATGCAAAGAATTTTTTAAATTTTCCAATGATTGTGTCAATGGTTGCAAGAGTAATACCGTAATACAAACGCATAACTACACTTTTGGATATATTCCAACATATTTGCTTTGTTGTAACCAAATGAAAGCAAATCGCATCGCAAAAAAAGGACGGAAATCGGCACGTCGAACTCGAGTCCTTTGTATTAAGGCTTTAAATTAGTTGTCTGTACCATGCAGAGGAGTCTGGTAAACTTGAATATTTGCTTGATTACATTATGTTTCCACACATTCCCTGACTAGATACAGCGATTTCCATGGCCTAAAAGGATGTCGCCTGAGTGTTCAGATCATCGCTCGAAATGTCCTTTAGGACAAGCATTTTGGATGGTTTCTATGTCCACAAAGCCCTTCCTTTTCATCGCCAAATCCAAGCAGTACAGGCAGTGGATCAGAGTTAAAATGGGATCTTTAGTCAAAGGATGGCCCCGCTAGACTCACCAATTGTTAGAAAATTCTTTTGACTTCGTAACGCACTGTAAACTCAATTTTTGATGTCCCAAATGTTCTACCAAAATCTGATAAATTTATGATTTTGAGAAGCCTAATTCCAATTCCTGGAATGTCAGTGAAAATTTTGGCTAATCCTTGATGAATACACACACCGTTCTGATGGAAACTGCGGTGATCAAGGATTTTGGTTGCTGCTCTTTATTTATATCCTTACAACCGTTTTTAAACAGCGTGTACCACTCATGGTGAGAGCCACAAGATTAACAATCATCGCCTTAAACTTGGTTTAGCAAATGAAACTTTTCGTTAAAAGTTTTACCAAATTTGAAGCAAAACTTAATAAAGAGCTTTTCAATAAGAACATAACAATTTCGTACTTAAATAAAGGACAGAATATTTGAGATATCGGATTGAAAATTATTTCAAATATAGTACACAAGTTTTTACTTTTTGGTTTCGGTCTTGTTCATATGATTGTTCTTTAGCTCCACGAACATTGTTGGCTTGGTGGCATAAACCAACCACTAAACGTAGCCTCATAAAAAAAAAAACCAATGGAGGTTTGCCATTTGACCGAACCTCTTCTTGAGACTTCATGTTTACCGAGCTTCTCCTTCAATAGATCTATAGTTTGACAGGTCGTATGGTATGTGGCATCATCTTGTTGGAACCACATATCACTGACGTCAAGTCAATTCTGGCTGAAAACAACACGATAGCAAACTCTATAGACTGTGACATGTAACATCGACCAAAAACTACGGTCCTATCGAACCACGAGGTCACTCTTATAAATGAAGTCTCTTGAAACACATGCTCTTGAGCTCTTGAGCACAATAGCTCATATTTTGTTCATTAAAGAAGCCATTAAACCAAAAATGAGCTTCATCTCTTCAAATTATTCCAAAACCCATTCGGGGAAGTTTCAGTCCCTTAAATGTCCAAGAGGCTTCAGACCTTGAGTTAGTTTGATCTTCTAGGGGTCTAGACCAAAATTTGTGCGCAAAATTCACTACAATGTGAGTTGAGGGATTCCCAATTCCTGCGAACGGTGTGGAAGTTCCCATTTTAAGACTCATTTTGAATTGAAGGATTTGCGTCTGCCATGTTTTTGGTACTTCGACCGGTCCGTTGTTTTACTGGCATAGAAACATTTAATTGTAAATATCCTGAATCGAATTTGTCCACTATAGCACGTACATCCTGTCTGGTGGGACGATTATTACGACCATAAATTGGAATAAGCGCTCGCAAAATGGTCGACCATTGACCCAGAATTTCGGAAGTAATTTTTCATAATTTTTAAAAGTTGCTCACTAATGATTTTCACCAACAATAAAAAAATAAATTTTGGCTGACATTTTGATATTTATAAATCATGAAAAAAGTTTAAGAGTGGATTTTGAATAAAACACAAAATTGTTATGTCCCTATTGAAAACTATTTAGTAACTTCATTCGATCTTCATTTTTGTACTGGCAACACAAACTACTGTCACTACAAATCCAATAATTTCGCTTGTACTTGTCCAAATGTCATGAAATTTTGACAGTAAATGTGTGATTAATTTAGCTTTCCAACGAATGTACTTGCTAATAGATGACTTTACCAGGAATACCTTAGATATCATCTTGTAGAATTTGTAAGAGTAGGAATCTCTAGATAGATTCAGACAAAAACGCCATCTGCTGGACAAGTCGAAGTACAATACTATTCTAAGACTTAAGGATGACAATTAAAGTTTTCAAAGAAAAACTGGGCTCCCGATCACTAAAGGGATTTCTTTTAGTTCGCACTTTTTTGAACTGATAGCTGACGAGGAGGATCTATCCCGAAGGAATCAAAACAGATGTCGTTGCACTGAAAATTAACTCTGCAAAAACAAATATGATCACCCTAAGACCGAACTCATCAACTCATGTATGCATTGCTGGACAAACGGTTGAGTAGAAAGTTTCCAATACTTTGGGAACATTGTCTCAACCGATGGCGGAACCGAACTGGATATAGCCAGCCGAATAGGCAAAGCAAAATCTGCGTTTGGGATGCTATCCACAGTTTGGCGTAGTAATGCGTTTAGTTTAACCACCAAGCTAAGACTGTTCCATTCCAACGTTGAATCTGTGCTGCTATATGGATGTGGTACCTGGAGTTTGGCCGCCACTATCACGAGGAAGCTCCAAACGTTCGTCAATAGATGCCTACGATATATCTTTAGGATTTTCTAGGCAAACCGTATCTCTAACGAACAACTTTATCAGAGAACGAGCCATGAACCTATAGGCACAACAATAAGATGACTAAAGTGGACATACTCTCCAAGAGGGTGACAGGTCCATAGCTAACCATGCGATGCAATGGAACCCGCTTACTCATGCTGGCAGGATACGCGGCGGTCCTAGGAGTACGTGGCGCAGAACAGTTGAGAAGGAAGCACGGGAACTGAGAAAGAGTTGGGGAGAACTGAGGCGTATTTCCAGAAATCGCACACGATGGCGCATAAGCATTGTCGAGGCCCTAGGGATACAGGACTTAAAAAATAAAAAATAAATAAATACTTGGCGCTACAGGTCGATGGGACCCAGAGCCTAGCTTCTCACAACCATTCGTGTTGTGCGTGTTATATTCTTTGCACGAATGGAAGGGGCCTACCGTTTAATGCCGTGTCCGAAGGGCAATTTGTTATTTGAGAATCTTTCTCAGGACAGTTGTACTCTCAGATGTATGTCAGACGCTCGCGAGAGGTGGGGCCGTGAAAAACTTTTAGGTGTTCCCCGTCTGGGATTTGATCTCGAACCCCTTGCTCCATAGTCCAACGCACTAACCACTGAGCCACGGCGCCCACAGGACTTAAACGTAACAACTAACTAACTTACCTTCCTATAGTCTTTGTAGCACTTAAGCCTCAAAAATGGATTTCAAGCTATAATTGACTTATTCCAAAGGTCCCACAGTGACATAGTGTCCACCAAGGAAATTTATAGTGACTTGCTCCAATCTTACATACCTCCGACCAAATTCGACCAGAAATAACTGCCAGCACTAGGTCCTTTCGTCATGATGCAACCAATAAAGGGCTCTTTGTATCGAAACGTTGAAAAAAAATCCGTCAAGAAAACTTCCCTTCAAAACCATCACGTTCATCGAAGGTTAACCTCCACAAGGATGCCTTTAAGGATGTACGAGCCGAAGCTCATAATCTTTCATTTAGAATTATGGTTGCAATTGTAAAGAACTACGAGGCTACGAGCAGACTATTTTCCAGACCGATGGGGGGAAAAACTTTTTAACAATTCACATCCAGCTTAATTTATATTCGACACACTAACAGTCTCATATAAAATCATAAAAGAGTCATAAAAATAGCTGCCCCCGCAGGGCACGCCAACTATATTTTCCAACGAAAAGCCTTCACATACTTCCCGAGAGTTGTTGGTAATTTCTCTATCAAACTGTCAGTATCAGCAGAAAGAAACTTTATCCAATTCCCTTACACAGCCATGCACCATACCATTCCGGTTAACTTTTTATCCAACCGGGAGCAGAGCAAATAGGAAATACCAGCTAACATTAGGCAAATAGTGCGCCATTACCAAGGGTTCCATGGGGAATACTTTCCGCACATTACCACTGTAACTATACACAATAATGCAATGAAAGTTTCACCCCCAACACACAGCCCCGTCCTTCGAGACATGACACATACACGTCGGAAACTTCTGGCCAAGTACAAAGGATAAATAAATTTGTGGGTTTGCCCACTCCACTGTACGTACGTATGTTCGTCGGAAAGGCTTTTTAGCTTAGAACCACCTCGACCTCGATTCCATTACCAAAATTATGGTAAAACTTTACTGCAACAGGTAGGTGGGATGGCGCGTCCTTATTGGAAAAACAGCGGTCTTGGCTGGAATTTTTTTTTCCGCCCACTCAGCGAAACTTGAGGAGCGACTTGAAGGGTAATGTCAATGACAAACCCGTACAATGTCACGACAGTGATTTTATGGCCGCGCACCGGTGAGCAAGGCATCGCTTTTCAACGTGTCACTGTACCCGTACGCCGCCATATTCGCCAATGGAGCGTAAGTTAAAGCCTTCCGGGCTTAATGGTGTGGCAGGGTGACGTTGTTGCCATCTATTGTGCGCGCGGGATTAGAGGTTTACTTAAAGGGGTTTGGTTAATGGAAAGTGGCTGGGATGGCCCGCTGGGTGGTAGATTGACATCGAAATTGAAATTCACGGGCGTTGGTGTGGTATTCCTCCAAAAATCATCCCACACGTGCGTGTACATATGTAGGCTCCCTCCTTCCATCCTTCGTTCGATGGTTATAAGTTCGTGTGCTCAATAGGTGTGAAATATGAGCCAAAGTTACTGGGTTTTTTGCTCCAGCCCACCCATGATGTCAGTCGAAATGGGGTCGGGCCATCAAAGCAGATGGAAGGGAGAGAGTGCAAACTCCATAGTGTCACTCGTTACATTTGATATCCTGGCGGTGTAATGAGCTTTAAAAATCGCTTTTGTCGCTATTTGCCAAGGATTAATGGAAAACGGTTGAACGGGTGCAATAAAATTGAGTTTTTAAAGCTTTATCCAAGCACCAGTGACAGTTTAAGTGTCGATGAAGTTGAAGAATGCTTTTCGAAAAAAACAGGGGAGAAACTGTTGCACACGTGTTTTATGGGACGTGTTTGCGAGAACTCATAAAATTTGAATAGATCCTCGATTCTTGGAAGTTCGATGATGAACCAGTCTAAGCCTTTAACTGAGCCAATTTTGTTCACAATGCACTTTAGGGGTATATTACGGCCTCTTAAAGAAACTCAAATTTGCAAGCCAAAGGGGTTATACTACTAAAGTAGCAGCTTAGGGTCCTACTAAACTTTTTATTGTTATTAACAGGACTAAAACCTTTCACGCTCACAACTTTTTCTTGGAACCATAACTTATCATAGTGCCATGCCAGACAGGTTAGCTTAGGTACGTGGGTGACGAGTGGAAGAAGCCATAGCGCCCCACTCAGGTCGATACGAACGCATTATGATACTCATAGGGAGAGATGTCCCTTGCCGATTGGTTAACTCTAGATCTACAAATATGTTTCCTACGAGTACCCCGTGGATTTGATGAAGTTCAAGACGTTCAAGACGGCGGAAGAAGTGTCTAAGCCTTGTGACAGTGTCTAAGCCTTGTGACAGTCAGTGACAAAAAAGTGGGCTGACTTCCTCGTCCTCATCCACCGCATTCAACTTCTTCCTACTCTTAACGAAACAAAGCCATACACTTCTTGTGATGACACAAGCCTATCCAAGGGTCTTAATACTTGCTTCTATCTTCAGTGGGAGAAGTGAGATGAATCCTGAGGTATCGACCTCCTCTGATACAGTTTCCGAACCTCTTCTGGCCACTTCATTGGTCTTCTTATTGCCTGCACCTTAAGCTCTTTATGACAGCACTTCACAAGCTTGGACTTTATTTCGACATCAGTAATCGGTATTATCGTTGCCTGGCTGTCGACGAGAGTCACCTCCTTCTGGTGGTATTCCATTCAACGCAGTCTCAATTTAAGCCACAGATTATGTTTCTGTGCATCGTAGGCACAAGCGAGCTTAGCTACAGGCTCGCTAAGTCTGAGAAAAATAGAAAATTTTTGCGCGGTGAGATGTATGAAAAAAAGGTTACGTATACGCCACCGATCCCGATACTGATATCTTAAAGATACCTTCTCGTGACTCAATTTAAGCCACAGATTCTGTTTCTATGCTTGAAAAACACTGCTATGGTTCCAAATCATCATGCCCACTTCAATCTTGGATCCATGAGATGGTGCTTGCACTGGTAGGCTGACCGCTTTTTCAATCTTCTTTGCTCGAGAACGAGCTTGTAAAGGGTTTCTTCAAATATAGATACCGAGATCTATATTCCTTGGTATATAGATTTCCTAAATACTTTTCCAGGACCATGCAACCTGTTTTATTAAGTCTCTTACTATCTGACTAACTTGCCATGCCAGACAAGTGGCTTTCATTACGAGATTCTAGACTTGGAGCCTAGTCTTATTCTAGTTGCTTAAAGCGGAACCATGGTGTCTTCTTCAATCATGTGTCAGATTAGATTTCATTCCGCATTTGGTCTGAACCGCTTAGTTCTGATTTAGCCAAATGCCAACACTATTTCTGAAGCTTTGCATGTCAACACCCTCCTTGAGGATGTATGTATCTGCTGATGAAAGAGAAATCCTTGGTCGGAGAAGGATACATTTTGTTAAGAACATGAAAACAAGAAAAGAAGCATTGGAGCTCTGCAAGAGATCTAATTGTCTCGACAAAAGAGTTCTATGGAACCGTAGGCATATCCTGATCCGCAACCAATATCTGAGTCCTGGGGGACTTGTTACATAGAATATGATGAGACTGATTCAATGTCATATTCCGCTTTGTTTCCCAATTGCCTGGAATGGATGTACAATTATTCTTGTCGTCTCGAGGCTGAGAACTATAATTCGCAGATTCTCATCGTAAGAGCCTTGTACTCCATTCGCTCGATATGGGCGATGTAGTCGATGGCTCTTGGCATTCAAGACTATATTCACACCTTTGTGCTAGTCATAGAGTTTGTGGTTAAATCGTCGTTATTGAACGAATTACTTGGTCAATCTAAGCCATGACTAAATTCGAATTCTACCCAATCAGTCAAAGGTCTGATACTTGTGCCTTCATGGAAAACGTCTTTGCGTTCCTAACAGTCATAAGCTATATTGAAAGGTATACGTGGACGAGTTGAATTGCTCACTAAAACCAACTAAAAGCCAATTGTACCCAATTATAAGACTCTTTAGAACCCAAGTCTTCGATGGCTGACTCTTAGGAGTTTGCTCAGCTCACTATCTGTATCTCCTGTATCCTCCAGTTGCGCAAGAAAATAACTCCCAACGTGTCTTTCGTTTAAGTGGTTATTTCCTCTTCAATGCAGTTTCTGCAGAAGTCTGTATGAGGTATGTCTAGCCGTGCTGCATTGTTCCGATACCAACAGCTGCAACTCAGTACCACATATACGTAGAAGACACGATTGTCTGTTCACCTCATCGCTTGGCTGTATGTCTATTTCGCTGTTCAGAGTGTACTGCCGTCAAGAAGAATCTGCAAGGAGCTGAGATATGTACGTGACCTGGCCAGCTCAATCGCTTGTTCTAGACCTGTGGTATCTATGTGGCTCGATACCAAACCGAGGGATGTTGGCCACTAAGATACCATGCCATCTTTTGGTACCAAAGTGAACCTTACAGATGCTCACTACAACGATGGCTGCTTGACTGACTACTTAGGCAAAGGTCATCTGGCCAGAAACATTTCCCTCGATAATCAGGTCCGCAGCTTGTATTATAGCAGTGCCTTCGAAAACTACATTCGTTTGCATTTTGTATGAACAAAAGCTTCGATATATTCTCAACTGAAGGACTCGTTAAACAGCATTGCTTTGACTGCACAAACACCCCAATAATGCAAGCAATCATGCGAATCGAATCATGGTTGTCCAGCTAAGCGAATACGTACATACTTTTCACTATAATCCACCCACATCCATAGAAAACTCCACGCCCATCCATCGTTTTGGTTATTCTCCAAAAAATCGGAACATTATCACGTAACCTATACCGGAAACCAGCCAGCACCTGTATACTCTCCACTCCTAAGCAACGAAACAGCGACAGGAGAAATAAAAAAATCGATTTCGTCACGAGGACATGAAAGAATCGAAAAAAATCCCTTTTCAGCACGTATTTCCAGTTACTACCAGAGGAACCATAGTGATGCTGTCACAAGGCAACATGTAATAGAAGAACGTTCCTCCTTTCATCTTCCCATATCCCACAGCGCACTAAGCTCCTGGGAATACCATATGTTTGCATTATATGAGCTGTTTTACGCTTCCGTAGAAAAAAACATTACAGAAAGCTCGGTTGATTCTCACACTCAGTGACCACCAAAATGGAAAGAAAGGATTCAACAACACATAGTCGAGTATGGATGGAAAATGCAGAGTTTTCGAAAGGATATACATTTCGTTCTTGTGTCCTGTCGTGTGATACATAAGTTGCATATGAATGGAACGTGTATAACCAGGTTTTGAATTTGTTAGAAAATATCAATATTTTGTTCACATCACTTGTCCAAGATGGAATTTTACACAAAAAAAAACATTAAATATACATTCAAGTCGCTTGGAAGGATATGCCATGGTAGGAGTTTGAAATGCGCAGGAAAGTAATGCATATTGGTCTAAGGAGTGTAAGCTTGTTGGTGCTCTGTTGCAGGTAGCACCAAAAACTAAGCGTCCTTTGAAGGAATAAGGATGCATTTATTCATTGGATGAGTCTTACCCTTCAGAAGGCAGCTTCTTGTCCCACGGCTGGGTAAAGGAGGATGGTTTGACTTGCCCTATCCTTAGTGAAACTTATACCAAAAGATATCCACAGAACTCGCCATTGATGAGGCGTAATAGTAAATACCAATCAATGCCCTTGAGCAACCATCTAATCCTCTAAACTAAAAAGGTGTCATCCAACAACGAGTTGAACTAGAGAAGATGAACTGCCATGCCTAAAGACTCATTGCCTATACAACTCTTCAAATAGTCTCTCCGACAGCTAGCTAAAATCAGTCTAATATGGGTTATAGGATCTATAGGTCTCCCTGGTAATGAAGCCGCTGACAAACTTGCCAGATCTGGTTCTCAACATCCTTATATTGGCCCTAAACGCTTCTCAGTTCTACTTGGAAGCCAGATACAGAAAGAGCTAAATCAATGAGAATCAAATGAAAAGCTCTCCTACTGAATGCACTAACTGGCTTAAGACATTAATTTCTCAAAAAAAAAAAAGGAATGAAGGAGATTCTAGCAATGACCAAATATAATGCTGAAATCCTGACTGATCATTGCTCTCTCACCTACCAGTTCAAGAAAAATGGTACTAGTCGTGGTACTAAATGTCCCAGACTAGGCTCAAACACTTCCACAAAGACTTTACCTTATATTTCCTCCTTCTCAGCTCAAGCAATCCTGAGATCCATTATTGAATTTGATCAGCTAATAGACAAATCCACTCAGGATCTGTAAAGATCTATGAGGTCACGGTGCTTCTTGAGAAATGAAGGCATTGCTTGGCTATCTAGGCTAGGCTTTCTACCACAATGATTAACATGTCTCCAGTCACAATGTTTATAGTTCAATAACACTGCTGATAGAATAGTTCAAGTCTTGAAATTGAAGCCTGCACTGATAGACATTCAATGTTGTAGTATGTAGTTCATAGCCTTGAAATGTCTTCTTTACAGAATGAGCTGAATTTCTAGTGCTCTTCTAGGTTTCCTTCTTCGTGTACCTTACGTTCCTGATTAACTCTATCCAAACCCATATATACTCCTCTCTATTTCAACAACGAGAAAACTATCACCAACTAGAGATGAAAGAAAGATAATAGAGAGATCTGTCCCCTAGAACTGCTCCATCAGCCGAAGGGAATTCATGTAATCCTTTGGAGAAAATTACATCAGTTAACTGCACTTTTAGTCCCCGATTCTGGGAGAAATAGCTACGACTATGAGCAGTCTGAATACTATCAAGTCAACCAGATTGTAGTTCAAATAAAATCACGACTATTCAGTACTGCATATCCCTACAAGATACTCCCGTAAAAGGTGGTCACTCGAGACGTAGAAACTATATGGGATCATGGACCTCTCCACTACTTTACAAGCCAAACCTGAAGTGTGACTCTGTTGTCTTTAACAACCAGATTGTTTCAAAGATCAATCATAAGCTGACCAAAACTTCCTTAAAATACTAAGGTGTTGGTCTGATAGTTTTTCTTGCAGTTTACTCCAGGTCCGGCAACCAATCCGAATTGAAAGCCTCATGGAAGACGCTGAAATAACCAGTATCAGAGTCCATGGTAAAATCGTGACTAAAGACCAATGAGTATCGTAACGGATCATCCCATCCTATCCTGTCCTGTGCTTGCCTTAAACCTAAGGAATAAGAAAGATGCGGAATTCAATATTCTGTTTGAGGACTAGCTTCATATTGGAGTCCAGATTGTGAAAAAGTCATTCTTGGAAAAAATTGGTTACACATACGCCACCGAACCAAATACTGATATACTGAATCTGGGCTTTGGTAGCACAATTCAAGCCAAATATTCTGTTTTCCTGAATCCTAGGCACAAACGAAAACAGTAGCCATCTCGTTGTGCTCAGAAAAAGAAAAAAAACAATTTTCCACCAACAAATGTATTAAAAAATTGGTTACACATACGCCACCGAATCAGACAATGATTCCCTGAATCTGGGCTTTGGTGATACAATTCATTGTTACTGTTGGTACCAGCCCTGGCGATTTCCTTCTGTTTGACCTAAAACACTAGCACTGGAGTCCTTTGTATGGATTACATATCGCTGCATCGCTTTGAAAACATTCAAGACGTGTTTTTGCTTAGCGCTCGTGATCCCAATACGGATTGATGGCTAGTGGCATAAATTATGTGCTTTTTACTCCTAAATACTTAAAGTAAGAGTTAAGGTCTCAATATTTCCACTGTTGATGAGCACCACCTTCGGTCCTGATCTGCTACTGTTTGACTTGACAAAAACTTGATGGAAACTACGGCTGTATCGTCTAGTAAACCTATTCTTCAATACCACATCCTAAATAGTGTTTCTCAATAATGAAGCGCCTCAAGTGATTTCGTTAAGGCCACAGCAACTGGTGTCCTAAATACACTGTTACTACTGTTTTCGATGGCAAGAAAGTCCTTAGCCTAATTTGGTGAGCCTTGATTTGGTGACTTGATTGATTTGACCTCTGGAGGAGTGTCCGTACCAGTAATCGTAGTAAAAGGTTGCTCCCAGGGAGGAGTCCTTTCCCCCTCCTGTGGTCACTGCTTATTGAGAACCTTTTAGCCGATCTACTACATAGATTGAGCTACATTGTCATAGTTTATCCAGAAGGACTTGGCGATTTTCGCTAGTGGAAAACACAGCACGATTATTTCTAGCGTCATGCAAGGTGGTTTGCTACATGTTTTAGAATGGTGCCCTTGTGAGGATTCATCCATTAATCCTAGTAAAACCATTCAAGTTCCATTTACTAAGAGATAACTGGTCAATCTGGGACATCTTTTCACATAGTCAGGGAGTTCTTAGTGCGCTGTCGCCTAACTAAGTGAACTTTATATGAGCTACATTCTGTAACGATGCATTGCACTGTTTTTAAAGGACATTGTGACCTGCAGTATCTCCTCCGGGACATGGGTTCTGCCATATTCTCTTTAAATGTCCGGCCTTACATTGGTTGAGGCGCATTTTCCATAAGGTAGGCAAATACTAAAAACTCTGCGACTAAGGATGTACTTTTCCTATGTACCCTAAGACACTATGAACCTTTTAAGGTCGCAGTATCAGCCATATAAGCCAGGGTCTAAGTTGAACTAGACCTGACATAAAAAAACTTGAAAAGGCCATAACCCTAGTCCTCCTGGTGGTTCCCAAGATCATTCTATTGGCCCTTGATCCATTGGTAGATCCTTCGCTCGATTCTGCCAACGAGCTTTGTTTATGGAAGCCTGGACATCATAGTCTTCAACTAGTACCTTGTCTGTATTATCGACGATTCTGGGCCTTAAAGCTCAAAACAGGCATTTTACAGCTCATAGCTACATTGTCCTTTGTCTTGATATGTATCAGAATCGTCCTTGTAATTGTAACAGGAAAGCACTTAGAAGCGTTGCAGATTTTGAACTTAATATCCTCCGACACAGCAAAAGCAATTAGCTAGGTATATGGCAAGCATTATGGCAAACCATTAATTAATAACTCCACTTAGAGCGCACTTGTGACCCCACTGCCATAACTTTTAATTGCATTTTCGAATCATTATCCTGACTGCACGAACCACTCTCTCTCCGCGAAATAATAACCAATAACAATAATACCCTGCGAGGAAGTTTCAATTGCAGTTTGGGGTTTAATTAAAAGTTTAAAGACAGTCCGCTAATATGGAGTTCATGGACTCGAATGGAGCCAAATGGAGTAACGAATTATCCAAAACGATAGACAGAAGAAGTCCCACAATGCTGCAGAGGAACAAAAATAGAAAACAATATCCTTGAAGCCCCAGCAATGTACAACAAGCACTTACAGAATAGGACAACCATTCTCACACACGCCTGCTCCTGGCAGAAATCTGTTCGACTATCTCTGAAATTTAATATGATTTTCATTGTCAGACCCTCACTCTCGTCCTTATTAAGGAAATCGAGGAACATTCCCACCATCGCCCACGCATTTGCGATAATAATAATTCAATTTCAGTAAATGTTTTCGATTTCATATTGATTCCGTTGTGAAGGATATAAGACGAAAAAAAAAAAAACAAATAAATACAGGATTCCCACGAAAATCCTCAAATAATACCACAATCAATCACCAGGATATTATTTTACGCTATTTATAGGTGTTTATCGGGAGGACGAACAAAATGTGAAGAAAAAAAACGAACTCCTCGCGTAAACAGACCATTAATGGAATTACAATGATAGCAAGGATGTTTGCAAGGACGACGAAAAAAAAAACAGGAAATTTGTGGATGAAATTATTTTATGTAAGTCGTCCTCGTTAGTAGGACTGCTGCCTAGCACTTCCCCCTTTGAATGTTTTTTTGTTTTGAAATATCCCTTATCTCAGCTCAATCACAATTGTGTTCATTGTTTGGATAAACAAAGCGCCATGTCTATGGAATAAGGACACACTTTTATGAAGGAAATGTGATATACATCGTGTTGTGCTAAACATTTTGACGCGCGTAGTTGGCGTTTGGCTCTGTGCTTGTGTGGCTTCGATTGACGTCAAGTGATGGTGTAATGAAAGTTGTTTTATCTTGTCGTAAACATAGTCTGGCGAGATAAAGTCCTCCGGAGTAATGAATGTAAGTAGCCAATCTGGTGGTGCTTAAGCACAGAATAAACCACTATGTTCGTACTAGTCGTTGTGTTGTACATTTTAATGTGGTGGTGGGATGTAGGGCATAACTCCATCCAAGTCAGGTTTTGATTCTTTTTTGAGCAACAGGCAACGCGGTAAAAAGGACGTTAAGGCAATACTTAACACAAAGGATCGGAAAGATCCCTGAGACTCAATTGTAGACCAATCCCAAGGGAGAGAATGAGTTGCATTTGAAGATGGAATCTGGAGCTGGAGTTTGTGTATTTGGCTGCAACACAAAAGTCTCGACACTTAAGGGAATGTGTCACAAGAATTTCGAAGCATAATATTGCCATTGCGATCTACGCTAGGCTACACCCTAGTGAAAGAGTTAAGGACGCTCAGATTTGTATCATTTTAGGAGTCATCCCGCTCTGTATGGGGCTATGATGTACTGCAATCTCTTACCAGATAAAATAAGGTAAAACCCGGATAGGTCTCTAGTCCTTAAGGCAACAAATCTGCAATTGAACTAGGAGAAGCTAACCAAGAACCTGCATTCGTAGGACTTAAACCCTATAATGTTGTCGGCTGAGTTGCCGGTACACCCCTGATTAATGACTCTAAACATAGACTTCGTCTGAACAATTGGAAATATGTCCCTAGGCTATGTTTCTTTTCCTACAAGGAAGACCTTCATCTAGACAAGGGTAGTAATATGAATGAAGATGATGAGCTTTCTCACAGGTCTGAGGTATCCCTTCTGATCCGGAATATAGGTTATACTTGGAAGATGATGCATCATTCGAGCATATTCTGTTACTGTACTGTACACTGGTTAAGAAAAACATATGCTCGTCATTGGAAATTAAAGACTCTGCTACTAAGGACGTACTATCCTTCATTGCGAACATGGTACGCTTCTTGGACAAAATCTACCCAAACAATGGAACTATGTGGGCATTGGTCATTGGCTGGTCAGGAAAGATAAAGCCTGATATACATGCAATAAAATCTTTTGTAAACGATGAGGACTTAAACCCGACTGAATATGTATAACGATCGTAACTGATTCATCTCTGGTTTGGACTGCCGTAGACTTGTTGAAGTATCTCAGGGTACAAACCAAGATTGAAAGATCAGTAAGGTTGGACATTTAAACTACCTACTTGCACTGATACAGTGTCCTTCGTTTGCATCAACTCAAGGATTAAGAAAAGGGAGATGTTGCCCACATTCCGAGATAGCCAAACCTGGATGTTGACACACACTATTGCCAATGCATTTCATGATGAATTTTCAGATGGTTTTTGGTGGGATGTTTCCTAGTTCGCTAAGGTCCCTGAAGGATACTTTCTGGGACTGTGGACCGGCTTAGGTATTCGAAGAAGAAATGTTTTGCCACAGTCTCTGTATTAGTCTGTGGTACTGATGGTTATTCTTCTAAGATGGGCCGCTGTATGGGCCGTGTATACTTTTGACGATACCTACCAATGGTGTATTTCTTTAGTCCTTTGTTTTTTGGTTCGATTGGTTGGAAAGTTCCTGGAGGCGCATGAGTGTACTCTACCTTACGTTGGCCATATTTCAAAGGTCTGAAGTGATTTTGAAAATGAGAATACCGATGGACTTAAGGAAGAAATGGCTTGCACTTGATCCTAAGGCTTTTCTATCTAACTCATCTGTCATTTTATTCTCGCGGAAGCCCATAAGTTTCGAAATAGTTTGCGACAGGCCTCTGTTATCCTCTACATGTCCCCCTGAAACGCACTTGAGTGATTAGGAATCTTTATGGACTGGGTCATTGGTGGTTCCTCAGAAAGTATTGGTATACCCAGTACCTTCCTCCATCTGTGACCCATCCGTAATGACTTCACTATTTGGGTAGTTCTCTCTAGAGTGAAATTTGGAGTCAAAGTTGAGGCTGTGAGAAGTGTGGCATCCAGAAGACGCATTAACTTTTGACTATGTTATGTCCTTTGAGGTTACTTCTCCTTATGCAGGTTTGCCTTTGGAATACAGCACTCTACTTTCTACTGCTACCTCCGTAAAAAACGGCAGAGTTTTTCCCTGTTCTTCAGGAGACAAAATTGTGGGCAGGAATTTCCTTTCACTAAAATGACCACATATTGGCATTAGCGACTATCCGTTTTGGTCTAATCTTGTAAATATTTCTCTAGGGTCCCTGCCTCCTCTTAGCAGCTCGTCATGTAGAAACCTAGTCAAACGTCCCTTAGGGTTAATTTGGAGCGAAGGTAGATGCATATTATTCTTTGTAGGGTATTGAGCAGGACACATCGACTAAGTATCCAACACTATTCCCTGAATTCAGCCTCACCTCTTAAATACATCTAAGTACAGTCAAAGACTCTAGTGAGTCACTTCCCTAGAAGAAACCGAAGCCAAAAGAAGTCATATCCGTTCCTAAGCCCTTAACCTCCAAACACTCCATCACTTATGTCCTCTCCTCAAACTCCTCACTCGATCAAGGGCTGGATCAAGATGTTACAAGATGTTACATGGCCTGTTATCCAAGGGAATGAATGGGACTACTTTTTAGCAAAAAATGTCTTCGTTTAAGCTGTTCTACCTCCTCCAGAGCTTCCTTACTCCAGCATAGCACAAGACTTCCGATGTGAGATGTCATGTCTTCAGAAAAACTTTGAACAAAGCCCGACAAATCCTAGAGCTTAAAGGAATTCCTAAGAAGAGTGCAACTAAATACAGATGACCTCTCGGTGGATTAGCTTGTAGCCCAGGTTCAGATCACGTTAACCCATGCTTACCAAGCCCAGTACTATTGTCTTTTATCCCTTTTGCTGATAGGAGTTAAGTAACACTTTCTTAAGGCCGCAGTAAGCTGGTACTCCTGTCGCTGTCGTTATTTGAAGAGCGTCAGGTTTTTAAGATCAATAATATTCTTATCAGCATTTCACACATACTTTGGTTTCTTATTGGCAACCCTTCTTGAATTCTTGGAACTAGCTGGACTCGTTACGTCATCGGCATCACATATGCTGACCCTACCACATAACGTATTACCATGGCTACCACATGGAAGTACTGAATGAAACTCTAATCCCGCTCCGAGCTCCAACTCCCCGTGAAGCTGCTTCTTGGCCCAATTTATTTTCGACACTTCCGCTTGGCACGAACTCCCCTAAGGACTCTGATGACTGAAACATCCTTTCGTGCACAAACTGGAGAACATGCAATCACGCCATTAGAGCAGCCTTTACTTCAAGGAATTCAATATGAGATTTCCCTTAGATGAGTTTGTAATAAATTTCTTTATCCTTTCACTACCAACGAGGTTTGTAACTCAACACACAGACACATACACTCAACCCCCATTTCCCAAGAATGCATCGTATAAAGATATTTGTTCAAAAATTCAATTAACATCTGCATTCCGCCGTCAAAAACTTTATCCTCCCTTCCACGACGACATGCCTTTGTTATAACAATCTCTTTAGTCCTTATTAAACCAACCAGTTACACCCTGTAGCTTCAAACCATCCTCATGATAACCTAATCACAATTCCCCTTTTACCAACCAAAAAATGGCTAAAACAAATCTCGACCCTTTCAGGAAGATTTAATTACTGAACTCTGGCCAAAAAGGGATAATTTCCATACTATTGCTCTCCCGCCCCCCGAGGAACAAAAAAAATTCTATATCGTTTCCACTCCAACACTTTGTGCTGACATGGAAATCCTTCGTCCTTTTCATACTGTCCCCAGAGGCAATAAGATTAACGTCAGCCAGCCAGCCAGCTGAACAGAAAAAAAGAAAAAAATAAAACATAACAGAAGGACGACTATTGCAGGCAAACTTTTCCCAAAGTCAAACAGAAAACTAAGAAACAAAAAAAGGATAACAAAACCAAAAAAAAAAAAACTTTTCAAAACAACTATCACACCACAAGGACCCCTACCCCGGTCACCAGCCATCCTGAACGCAGAAACTCAACCGCACACAACCGCACACAACCGCTGATGGGTAGGAATTTTTATTTCCATCGGAACTCCTCCTGCATGTATGTTGATCCCATATCCTTGATGGCCGGGGTGGAGTTTTGTTTAAACCAAAATTTAGACACAGTACTGTGTATCGAGTTATGAAAATGAAAATATTTCAAACTAAAAATTGAAAAGTCTGGTAATTACGGCCAGGACTTCGACCTAATTGCGTTTGTTCCAATGCTTGGGTGTGTAAATTGTTTGGCATTTTGGTCCTTTGAGCCGCATTGGCACTTAGAAAATGAATCGGATTGTGGCCAGAGTGCATTTGTTTACAATTATGTTGCGAAAATAACTTAATGCACTTATTTTGGGTTATTTAGGCCTGTCAGCCTTGGTAGCCATCCGTCAGCTCTTTTGCGCTGTGAATGGCGCAATTACCAGGACTGACAGTTGACAAACATGGAATGAACATGTTTTAGAACTTGATGGCGAGCTGGCTGGTGATTTATTTCAAACGGGGAACACAAATTGCTCTCTGAGTGCTTTGTGATTGAATTTCCAAAAATGTATCGCGTAATGCATTTGTTGTCGCAGCTAACATAGAGTGGTTAGCGTCCTTTTAGGAAATAATTGATGGAATGGCTTTTTTGTTTTTTTTTTTTCCGGGACTGAGTCCTTTTTTGTGGGGTTTTTGTCAATTAAATGTGAACAGTACCTACTGTCAGCTTTGCTGTTCTAATGTGAACTTTATGGGATCTGTGCTCGAACCCAATGCGATGAACGAAATTAAAATACAAGGACTATTGCCAACAGGAATCGTTGGAAGATAAAATGAAAAGCTACTTCTATTTCCGCGAATTAAGGCAATAAGACTTCAGAAAATACTTTAGAACCTTCATCATACCTGGCACGTGCCGGATACACGTGTCACCAAATCCTGAATGATAGGTATATCTTCATTTGCCTTCAAAGTTGTGTTCCCTTTAATGGAAGGAAATGCGAAGGAAGGCATGAGGTCGGGTATGGGTGTGGCAGTAAAGTTATTTTCTCATTGGGAAGTTCCACTGAGGGATTGCTTGGGTTTTTCTTGGAAGCTCATATGCGACTTCATGTTCTTAACTGAATCGTGGTCCTGTATGGCTCTTAAGCGCCATACCATGATCGCACATACCAAGGATCAACTTTCTAAGTAGAATATAATTTCCAATGACTCTATTTAGTCTATCCTTATGTTTCCTTAGAGACCTGAAACTTAGGCTCTAGACTTAGACTACATATGTAGCTGGAGCCTGTTTTGACTACATAAGTCAAACTAGTCTTTATTCTCCCTTAGATCAAACCTAGTGTCATTAGGTCTTAATCCTGACAAAAGATTCGTTGAACTTCAAGGCAAGCATCCGGCCAGAGTGACTATTTTCCTTTAAAGATTCTACACACCCGGAGTCTGTAGTCCCAGTGTGCATGAGAAGGCAATAACTTTAGGGTATTACAAGGACCAATAGAATTGCGTACAGAAATTAAGTCAAAGGTGATAGTTGTTCTGTAAAGCATTCAGACCAGGTTTAGCTATAGATGATGAAATCTTGCATTCTTACCAAAAAGGGACAGCAGCTAAGTCCTGATTGACAAATCCCTTCAGTGAGACCGACTCTTAGCTAAGTACTTCCAAATTAACTTAAGCTAACGTATTCTTATTTACATTAACCTTCGAGATTGATTGTGTGGAATTCATATTTACTGACTTTCAGTTGGCAGGTTGGCTAAGAAGTGACAAACCTCTCATTGCCTTCAGGTCGGAATAGACCCATTGTGTCGTCCATACCTTAAGTCATGCGATATGGCTTTCATCGCAGGTTGGGTGTCTATGATGTCATCAGGACTTATTGACTTCGTCAGAAGTCTGACTGATTAGGATCACATACTTGCTCCTACATCAACCTACCTTAGAACGCTGTTGTCAGGTCACCGAAAGAGTAGCATTGATTTTGTAACTATTGGTAGGAGAGCCTTGTACCGGCAGATACATTGTTCATTTAGAACGACACAGTAAGAATATTTGTACTTATTTATGACTACTCTGCGAAGCTGCAATGAGAGAATCCCTGCTTACCAGGGCTGATTCTAAAGTAGACGTGTAGGACGAATATCTAGTAATGATACTGCAAAGCAGATTGTGCAATAAATCTGGCGCCTATTAGCTTAGCTATACTGGTACACTCATGGTCAAGACAATTTTTATATCATAGATCGGTGGCGTATGTGGAAAATTTTTTTTTTATACATCTTCCTCCGCACAGGAAGTGAGGCAGGACCTTTTTTCTGCTTAAGATGCGCAAAATGGGAATATTTGACTCGATTTGAGTGTCCAGAATGTGGGACTAGGAATAATGCATCTAAAACGGTGGCGTATGTGGAACATTTTTTTCATACAATTTTTGGTCGAAAAATTCTCTGTTTTCCTTATACACAGAGAGGCAGCAGCTAACCTTTTTTGTGCTTGATGCACAGAATCAGAATATCGAACCCTTGTGGCTTCTGCTTAGTATTTAAAAAGTTTTAGTGGGACTAGGTTAAGAATGAACAACTTGAGTTCTTGCCGTCTTGATGTTGTCCTCGTGACAATGATCATACCAATCCATGCTAGCTTTGTAATTTCATGATGGCCTTTAGAGTGGTGGCCTTCCTTGCTGTTTTGGTATTGCACAAGGTTGCCATAGGTAAGTATAAGTCTTACAATAGCCTGTTCTAACACACGGATGATTTGGATGACTTGTCTCCACAGTTTTCCCAAAATTCTAGTAAACGAGTAAAAGGCTAACGTGGCTTTTTTAGTTATCTGAAGTTTAGTTTTCTTTTGTCAGAATTTCACCAACAAAGAGAGAGTTTAATTGTTGTATTTTGGTTTCTCATCGAGCATAATTCAAAGTTCAGGTCAATACAGAAGGAATCTGCTTTACTAACTCTAAGTTGTAAGTGCATCCAGTGATCCATTGGTTTTCTAAGCTGGTTTTTATTGACAGAGTACACACTTGTCTTGCCCTTGTCGTCGTCATACCCAAAAAGTTAGAAAAACTGGTCTAAGATTTTTGGTATAAAAAGAACTCTTAAACAAGCATCAGTGGCTGCTTAGGAAAGTTAATGAATCTTGAGTAGACAATTTTATAAAACAGGTCGATACACCATTAGAACAACTTATACTTTTGTTTCGCTTTATGGTCCTAAAATTTTAAAAGGAGGTACTTACGGTCATTAGATCAGGATAGTCTGTAACAAAAAAATAGGAAATTAGTAAATGGAGTAAAAACGATCTCAAATTAATATCATATCGTTCTAATAAAATTAATGAAAAGGTGTTGACCATCGAATCAAACATTGTATTTCTGGCACAACACCACAGTATGGTGGGTTGGTGGACAAGTAGAATGGCGGGGGTGGCAGTATGTCCACCAAACACTCAGATCACTAGTGGATCCATTGTGAGCCTATCGTGGGTTTACCTAGAAACAAAGACACAGCTTGATTCGTAGCTTGGAATAGCTACACACCCTCTGTGAATAAAAATGCCCGTAAATCCTCCCTACTGTTCGTAGGAAGGTAATATTGCTGGTAAGTAGCCACAAAACTAGCTAAGTCTAGACTAAACTAAACTAATGCTTAAGCCCCCTTTTGGTATATCTGTTTGTAGATATAGGGGTGCAAGAAGGGTAAGTATGTGAGGTAACTTAGGTAAGTAGATAATATCACTTGGTTAATGGTGACTTTCCCGATAGTTCGCCCAGGTCTTCTAACTGGTATTCACCGAGTGCCGTTTTCCCGCTTTCTAGTTAATTATTGCATCGAATGTCCTTTGTCACCAGTTTTGACTTGAGGACTGAATACTTAGGCTTTGGTCCATTAGTGAAAATCGAGATACTATTCGGATTAATGGCATTCACGGTAGAATTCAATCCTTTCATGGGGGGGAAATTGTTTTATCCTTTCTGTATTCTCTTTCGAAGTCAGCTAACGGTCGAATACAAGTCCAAGTATCTGCCTTTATCTGATATTTGAAGAAAACTAAGAACAGTATCGTGAATACTTTACATATGAGTTTGTGCACTCATCCTACCAATTTATCTCCAACTGTTATCTAAAGCCATCTTTCATGTACCCTGAATATATAGAGCTATTTTAGCCTGTTTCCAAAAGTCTTTTGGTATGGAGGTAGGTATTTAGCTAGGTAAGTAGGTAGGCAGGTAGATAGGAAGGTAAGGCACGGTGGTAAGTCGCATTAACGGCCACACTTTGACCAGACGAAGTTAACTGTAATACGAGCATCATATGGATCTTAAACTCTCTCAAGGCTATCCTTGGAAATACCAAAAGCTTGATTTTTGGCACTGAAGCTAGTTCACCTACGATATCAAAGAATCAAGAAGCTAGGTATAATATTCTGGGAGCGAAGTGAGCTTAGCACTTACAAAGAAGTTGGAGAATATTTTTTTCGCTTTCTTTCATCCGCTAAACCAGAAAGAATATTCCTGTATAGAATGATATAGATCCGATGCCTTGTAGCCAAAGATAATCCTTCCAAACAAGTCTTGGGACTTGTAAATACGTAAATCAAAGTCCTTATGGAACAGAAGTTGTGAAAGTACGTAGTCGGTGTCTTTCAGAAGGAATTGAAAATTACTTCAAATAGAGGAGTGTCCTGTCCTTAACCTATACTAAGGATATGTAGCTTTCAAACTAGTAGCTGCACAGATATTTGGAGACTCTCAGGAGAGGTTCAAAGATTATTTTGACAGGATCATTATTTTGCATTTTCTTGGACCTACCAGATCGATGTACACAGTCATGGTTCTTCATTTATTGACTCCTTTATGAACTAGACTGCTGTCTTAGCCTGATTCATTCCGATTGACTTCTTCCATTACCCAGTGAGTATGTACTTCGTCAAGGGTGCACTTCGCCTTCTATTTATCTAGATGAAGGACTGTCTATGTACATTGTGGAGGGGTGATCGAAAGGATGAATGACTGAAAGCAATAGGATTTCCGTAATCTATTTATGGCACCCATATAGGATAAATAATTGTTACCGTCGGTCATTTCATTGTATCAGCACCTATTAGCTGAAAGGGTGAAATAGGATCAACTTCTGGAAATGAAAGCATAACAATCGACAAACGCACCACCAACTATTAACATTAAGGACCTCATCGTCCATATTTTCCCCCTAAAAGTCAGTGTGTCCTTATATGTAGATCTCACCAGAACCACATAAAGCCTTCTCAAACGACTAGACGTACAAATCTCGCCAGTTCTCCGATACCATGGCTGTTAGGAGATGTCAAGACTTGTCGATTCCCTTTAAAACAAAACCCATCTCCACTGACAATTAAACATGAAATATTTCCTCGGAACTTTTCCTTTCCTACTCCTATTCCGTTCTCTAGAAAATTATAAAGAAAATCAAAAATGTTTTAAGCACTTCGATTCATCAAAGACAGTGGAGAGTCAATGGACCAAAAAATTGACGTAAACATATTTTTTCCTCGGTTGCGTAGTAGATGTCACTGTGGAAGTTAACTGCCAAAAAAAAATGAAAAATATCCTGTCATGTTAAATTTTCATTCGACAGAAATTAAATTTTTTTTTTTCTGTTTAAATGGATAACGATAAGGAGGCAGGATGTTAAGGAAATGGAACATCATCCATTGTTATTGAGTTCGGGTCTGTGTTTTTGTTTGTGGCATAATCAATCAAAATTGCTGTGAAGCTCGAGAGTCATAGCTTGACATGGAGTAATACTTTTGTGCCATTAACCTCAAGAGAAATGTCATAACAGATTGATATTGGATAGCGAAACTCAAGAGTATCTATCTATACAACATGCATGAGTGTGTGTTTATAAATAGATTGATATTGTTACTTTGTTTAGCAATATTTAAGCATTGATTTTCTGACTGATAAGATAAGGGAGCTTAACTATTATCTGCTGGAGGGAATGTCAATGGAGTTGTTGTTTCTACACGAGGGATAGGAAAGTTCAAGTGAGTTCTTATGACGGATTGGACACTTTTGATGTGACGTTTGTAAAGTAATGAGAACTCACAGACAAAGTGGGCGGTTGTCGAAGTCGAAAGCCATTACAAGTAGTGGTGAAGATCCGTTTGAGGCACGTCAAGGTAAAAGGTGGAAGTCATCGAATTCAATAAGACCAATACAGAACGATATTGGGTTGACTTTTAGCCATTTCGTAGCTGAGTCTCTGCAACTTTTTCGAGCCACAATGCAGAACTTATTATGAAACTGTTTCCCGTCAAACTTAGAGTCATGCCTGTCTAAAATGATAAGAGTCCCATTAGAGCAACATTAGCTTCGTATATTTGGGTGTATACACTGAGAACCTGCAGTGAAAGAATCCCTTCCACTCAGGCCTTCGACATAAATGATTCTAAATACTTACCCCCTATGTTTACTTACAGTCATTACCTTTCCAAGGACCAAGAAGGTAGAAGGTAGAGCCGGGAACAATGTCTCTAGATTGGTGGCGTATGTGGAACATTTTTTTTTATAAATTTTTTGGTTGAAAAGTTCTCTGTTTGCCATGTACACAGAGAGAGAAGCAGCAGCTAAACAAACTAGCTTGAGATTCGAGCTGCACCTCCAGAGGGTAGAACTGGGAAGAGTGTGTCTAGATCGGTGGCGTATGTGGAACATTTTTTTTTATACATTTCTTGGTTGAAAAATTCTTGGATTTCCCTGTATACAGAAAAGGGGGTAGCAGCTAAGCTAGCTTGAGATTCGAGCTGCGTCGTCAGAAGGTGGAGTCTAGATTCATAGTAAATGGTTCCGCATTCTATTTGATATTCATAAAGGCATGGTAGTCCTTCCTACAGATTATCTCTGCTGACACACTTACATAGTATCAGGATAAAAAAACAGGAAATATGGACCAGTTCGGGCAATAAAATTTCGGAATCTTTGAAACAAACATTCATATGTAATAGGAATCACTAGGATCACACTCCTCTGAATGATTTGCGATTTTTAAAATCTAATTACGGTTCCACATCAGTTCACAGGCTGACCATTTCACCATTTTCAGAATACTGCTTCCTCGAATAACGTTCGACTAATAAAAACAACCATTTTTCAATCGTAATCTGTTTCCATAAACTACCAAGTTGTTCCTTTTATGCCTTTGTATCGGCATACCTTCTGCCTTATCGACTGTACTGATTCGATTGGAATTTTTTGTTCTGCCTCTCCCCCCATCCATCACGTTTTTCCCAAGAATTTCCCTCCACGCCATTTACCAAATTGCATGTAGTATTTCGTACTGCCAGTCCACTATAAATCTATTCCATTGCCAGTCTCAAATTCGCAGGACTATATTTCACAGAATCCAATTGAACTCGCACCCATCCCTGCGGAGAGGAAGTGTAAAGCTTCTCATCGAATTTCGGTATATCCTCGTCGAATTAAAGCGCAAAATGGAACGTGCACACACTTCCCTGTTAAATCGCCTATGCTATTAGTTCAAAAGGGAGATGGTTTTGGGGGCCAATTTATATCTATCCCACACTAAATCCACTTTAAACGGACAAAAATTTCTACCTATCCTGTGTCCAATTCAATCTAGCAAATTGCACGTTCCACGTACGATAAAACAAGAAGAAAATTAATTTGACCCCACTCCTTCAACGGAACGGAACGTTCGTCTTATCGTTAAGTCCATATCAGAGTTAGACCCACTACAGCTGCTGCCACAAAGGATGACACACATACACGTACAATGAAATCCCAACAATTGCACACAAAAATAAAAAAAAAGAAAGGAAAAGGAAACCACAGCAATAAACTGTCTAATAGCACACCACACACACTCACGCAGGTGAACTACTTCCTATCGCCCAACGACGAGGACGACGTTCAAGTCGGAAGAGTCCTTTTGTATGTGTCCAAATCCAAACCCATCACCCATCATCATCAGCCGTCGCCGCCGCCGACGCCGCCGCCGGCTCACCTAATGGAAAAATCGAAAAATGGGTGTGGTTGTCATCTCATCCTCTCTCTCTTTGACTCTCTTTTCCTGACTGCCTACAACTACGGTTACTGCCTTTCGTCCTTCCGTCAGTCGATGTCAATGGACTGCGGACTAGCGTTATCAATTCCATTACTGACGAAAAAAAAAACCCAAAAATATATAAAATACGCGCAGAATGTTGACCTAGAAACGTGGGAAACTCCCTTCATGTGCGAACGAAACGAGCGAAACGAAAATCGATGAGGACTGTTACTGTACACCGGAAAGGATATTTATTTTCAATAAATGTCCTTTTCTTTATCATTTAAGGCGCTCATTAGAAACATGTGGGCCGGCCTTTATCTTTTGATCGAGCGCAATGCATGGTTCAAAATAATTAACCGCTCTGCCATTAGACCGCCGCCGCCGCCGGTCACATAGATGGGGTTTGGCGGGGGTGGAGATATTATAAATTATGCACTTACAGTGATTATACAATCTTGGCCATTTATCACCACACAACCGAGTGACATTCTGCGCCATTATACGCAAAACGTTGCCACGCTGAGATGGGTGGACCGACGATTTAATCGCGCGATAAGTGCTAAACCGTGATGGGGTTCTGTGATATTCCTTCAAGGGCCATCGATGGGATGAGAAGCTTTGGCCACCTGACCTGCGTGGGTTGAGCTCCTCCCCGGGGGGATTATACCCAATTCATTGCGAGGTACATGCAAAAATCAGAGATAGTCCTCTCCTTCACTGGGGTTACATCAAGGTGACGAGTAATGAATGATAAATGTATAGACAGAGGCATAAAGCAAAGCCAGAGGTACGTCAAATGCGATGGGTTATGATGGATGAGTAAACTCATTTTGTTGCTATGAACTACAATTAATTGTTCCATAAAGTTGGGTTTATGGCTGCGTAAAAGAGATACTTCCAGATAACAAAACGGTTGAGGGACACTCCAGCACCATGTGGGTCCTGTAAATATATTTGTGTCCTCGAAGAATCCCAGGGTAAATTAGCGAGCATATAATTTTGAATGTTGTGTGCAAAGCTGATGCAGAGGTGAGATTAAAGTAATGTAAAATCGGATGTCTTTATTCGACATCGGTGGGTGAGGGTGTATGATTCCGGGTCCGGTGTTTAGTAACTCCTGCCTGAGGTCCATTTATGTCATTGTCTTGCTGAACATTGTAAGTCGGCTGGAATTTTGAAAGGGTTACCCACAAGAGACTGCAGGGTTAAACAGGACACGTATAACGAACACTGTTTTGTTTTATTAGCACTTAAAGTGAATACCTTTCATCCCATACAGCATCGGCTTTAATGGGCTACGTGTACACGACTAGTGTACAAATACTTAATTTTTTCCTGGTCTTAATCAGGATTTGTTGGATTTATTAAAGCTCGCAGTAAAATATGTTTAAATCTACTCGACAACATTCAAAATGACAGAAGATCCAACGCTTACATCCAAAGTTATGAAGAACTCATGCAAGAGTACAGAAAGCAAGCCGTGAAATTAATTCCTTCTTATTGATTCTCATCGCTTCGAGTGATAAAAGTGAATTTACTCAAAATTAGCTGTGTACTGCTTAACACTAACGTGCGATCAATCTATTGAAATGTTCCTCAAATAAAGGACAATAAATACAAACATACATATTATATGTGCCACCTGAGACCAAGAACTAGATTTTTACAACCGATCCCAAGGGTACATATGCATATTAAGCTTAATACACAGTTTGTAACGTCGACAAATAATGGCTACAAACCGTATAAAGTATATACATTCCTGATCAGGATCAGGATCTACGTCTGTCCGTAGATCACCATATTTTGGGCCTTAAATTTGGAGTTAGCAGGTTGAAATTTGATATCTGAGCTTCTGTGAAATAAAAGCAGTACAATTGTATCTTCACAACTTCACTATTTAGCATGAAAACGAAAAACTTTAATAAGACAAAAAATTTTCTACAAGTCATAGATACATCAGTTTTTGCCACGCCCACTTTTAGGGAGCGTTTTTTACGAAATAAAAAAATCGATTTTGATGAAGTTTTGCATTTACAACAAACATCCAAATCATATCACGTTGTAAAGATATAGGCAATCTTTATTTTCAACATGATAGAGCTTCGAGTAAAGTTACCATACTCCCATATCAATGGGAACCTAGTGGACTTAATAATGACAAAAATACAAAAGAAATATGCCCACAGTCACGTAGCTTGAAATTGGTTATAAAATAATCGAAACTTAGGAGACTAAGCATCTCTTGGTATTACTAGCAGTTCTGGAGTAAATTAACATGTACACAGTTGGTATACATAAAATAAGATACATACCCTGATCAGAGGTAACAAATACTTCCCTCTTTTAAGTCTGGCTTCAAAGGATTTCAGTCGAGAGCATTCAGATCCTAGATGATCTAACACGAGTTGTTGACTTATGCCCACATTATAAAAGCAACTACTGCAGATGTCAGGTCAAAGTCCGTAGACTGATTCTTAGACATTCCGTATTTGAAATTCTTCGTCGAATTTTCAGTCCCGTGGAGAAGATACAACGACGAACTCAATGAGCTGTACCAAATTCAAAGACGCAGAAATGATTACTAGCATATATGTAACGAATGAATAATAATGATACAAAAGAAAGAGGATCCTCGAATCACAACCAACAGATTCGAAACTACAAGGAAGGCAGAACCTTTGTTTTTAACCAGATTGCTTGTTCTAGACAACTGGAAACAACGTACCCAAAGTCGATGGGTGTGGAACCCTTCTGTGTCTCAGACAGAAACTCTTCATGGGTTGTACAGTAAGCATGTATTTAGGCGCCTCATCAAGAAGGTCACCAAGGTACACCATGATATCATTTACTTTTAATCGAAGTGGATTTGGAACAGTTTGGTGCCCAGTCTCCTTTTGTCGACCCAGAATAATTTTCTAGAGAAACTTGCCAAGAAATTTATCAATTTGTCAAAAAAGAACGAAAGAGATTCCAACAAGATCCTGCTCATTGATCTCTCAAATACCACATTACGATAATTGGTATTTCTCACACGAACTTATGTCGACTATACATTGAGGATACTGAAAATGGCGAACATATTTTTGTGTGAATCCTCATCCTAGGGTCGACCGATATAAAAACTTTACTGATGTCGTCCTCAGCTCAAACAATGCTATGGTTCATCCCTGAGCTTGAGTGCATCCCATGATTATTGAAGGATTTTTAAAAAAAAGAACACAATTCGAACAACTACTGCAAGCTACTCAAGTACCTGAAACAAATGTTGATAAATGCTAGGCCGACAAAGCAAATCCTTTGCTATGCTTCACAGCAATATTTCACTTAACTTCGTAACAAATGTCAGCCGTCCGATTCTTTTGATTCAAATGGCTTACCTCCATGCTTATACACCATTTCCTTCGTAGTTTTTATTGCTCTCGGTATTTCAATTGTGATATACCTGACTCTTCACCTATTTCTAGAACTCAACTTCAGGTTATTTGCAATACTTCTCGTTGCACCGAATCCCTCAAGAACCTAGCAAAGTTTGATTGAGTTGTCTTGCCATTATGTGATTGCCTTCGACCCAGTATTTTCACTAAGGAGGTACTGTAAGTATTTAAACGATTGTGGAGTTTGTCGAATCAGCTTTAAATTTGTGTTCCAAATCCACAGACAGGAGAAGATATATCTCTTGGCTCCATTGTCGTCCATAAGCAATTTTGTGTTCACCACTGAGCTTCCTACTTTGTCCTCTTTTCAAGATTAGGAGTCTACCAGGACTTCGTCATATTCATTCTGTATTCAGCTATAAACCTTGGTTTATAATTCTAAATTTCCTTATTCGCTTAAAAAATAATCTACTCTGACGTATACGTAACATTTTTTTTTTTTCTCAACCCTCAATAACCACTCCTTCCGCATACTAAATTCTTTTATGCAAAACCCATCAAAATTTTAATCTCAACAATATGCAGTTAATTCAGGAAAAAAAGTAAAAATTAAATGAAACTCCTAAGTGCTTTAGTTTATTAAGATAATGCGTTTGGTCGTAAAACTTAAGACTTAGCGAATCTCAGAAACCCGATGGGGAAACTTTTGAGGGTTGAGTAGCTTATACATATTTTAGATGTAATCTTAAGACTAATCCCTGAAAGAGCATGTGTGAGGTAAAAAGTAATATTAATTCCCCTCTATGCTGTATCTTAGCCCAAAAGCGAAATAAAAGATGCAAGTGATAGTGGTATTATAACTAAAAGTAAGTAAGACTGACATGTGAATGTCCTTGAGCTATTCCAATGGAAAAAAGTATATTTCATTGTACAGATTCCATTCGATCAGATGTACTAGTAGCACCTCTGGGGTTTAGGGAAATTATAAATAAATCAACAGGAAATTATGAGTATGAACTACGTTTAACTTAAACATGAATATTAAAGAAGGACTACGGGACTACTGGAGTATGTATGAAACTGGGATCTCACCAGTTCGAAGAAATATGGCCATAAATACAATCCCGTTCTATTGAATTGGTTCAGGACCTTGTGGAAAAGTTGGTTTGGTTTAGTTTAGTTGACGTGGCTGACAGTAAGTTACACCTCAGCACACTTCAAACAATAGAAAGTCCGTTGTGATACCACACGGATGAAAGGTCCTCTCTACCTACTCCTTAAGACCATTTTGAGCTTCCAACGAACCGTGGGAGAATATTTATCTCTATAATCGTTAGATCAAATAGATCATTGAAGAAGAATGCTCCTAGTTGAAGTTTTCTGTTGGTTTCCTCTACGTTTTCATCCATGCAGCTTCTGTAAAAGTTGTTCCTAAAAAGGGAAGCCTCGTTGTGTCCTTGCCTATAAAGTAGTGTACGGTTATCACACCTATTGTTATGTATAGTATACTGAGAGATTACGTTTAGCGATTGATATCCCTAAGTTACCTTTGTCCAACAAGATGGGAAGAGTTGTCATCATCAAGCTTTCAATTCCCTGGAATGTCACTATGCCCCGGCACCCAAAACTGGTGAATGTTGAACTGATCCGCCATCTCCAGAAGACGAACGTCGAGGTACTGTAGCATTGATATAGTTTGATTCCAAGGATTTGATAGCAACTTGGCTAGATAAGAGTTCTTTAATTGCAATAATTTTCGCCTGGAACACGCTACAGTGATTTGGAAGGCAGAAGGAGAGCTTAAGCCTAAGACAGTCCGAGAATACACCACCCTCAACTCCGTCTTTGATTTTGAGTCGTGGTTTTCAAACGAACTTTTGAGTATAGGTTCATCGTTCCTAAGTCTTCTATAAAAATCATAGGGATAGCTATGTAAGATAATAAGATACGTAGATAAGAATAAAGGAAAATCTGTAGGATTTCTGCAAGCACTCTTTTTTTTTAATCAGAAATTGAAAACGCGATGTCCCAAACGCACTTTGTAAATGGAAATCCAGTGAACTTATTCGAAAATCCATTCAAAAAAAGTGAAGGACAGGACCGCATTTACTTGCATCTGTATGCAATACTTTTAAAAACCTTTCAAAACTGAAGACAAAGTCTGAAATTCCGCTGAAACATTCAGTTGTCCCTTAAAACACATTTCCTGATTTCTAGACGAAATACTGAATTTTAAAAGGATTAAAACGCCATATAGTATACAAGGTGCTGTCTAAATTAAAATTGGCTTTTTAGAAACAGGAATTTCTAGTGGAACCACCTATTAACTAAAAATTCCAATCCCTTAGCTATGAACGACTTTTTCCTTCTCAGAAAAATGCATTTGCTTATGAAATGAAAGCGTTTGGTAAAAGTCATTCAAAGGGCGTGTACCAACATCCTAAAGGACATCCCTCTCGACGATCCAGAAACACTCATCCTACTTTTTATTTAAGCCATGCAAATCGTTGTATTGATTCGAAAGAGGATTATTTTAACTAAAGTACATCGGGTTTCCTAAAAAAAACTTTTTGTTGTTCTATTTACTTTGGAACGTACCTTGTATGAATCCCGTGTTCTCTGGCTTAAAGGAGATGTAGTACTTAAAGGTACTTAGAGGAAGAAAGAACAAAAAGAACAAATCAAACGACGAACATTTTTAGTACTTAAAAACCTGTATCCTGTTAAAAAATTTCAATTTATGGTTTAAAGGATTTTCACCCACTTCCTCATGCAAAATCGTTGAATAAAGTTAAAATGTAAAATTTATGAAACTAGGCTATAGGATAGGCTCACACAAATATGGTCGATAGATGGATGTCCCAAATGGAACTTTGTGAAAGGAAGACTTCCCAAAATAAAGTGGATGACTGAGTGATACTTACCTCATGTAAAACTTACCTATTGGTACTATTTTTACCAACTTTTCAGAATTGAAAAGCATGTTATAGAGGAATTCTTCTCTAATTTTTAATTTTTGACTTCTAGACAAAATTTTAGAAAAGTTGTCTAAAAAATAGACGCAATGTCCTTGCAAATGGCATATGCGATTATCGTTAGTTAAAAGCTCAGTAAACATAAAAATTTTTGAATTTATTATAAAAAACATGGCTTGACTTTTAGTGGCCGTTTTCGAAATATGTAAACCGACTTTTCTTGAACTCGGTTGAAATGGAAACATTGATTTTACTTTGAATGACAGGCCAACCCTTTGGGCAAGAGTCATGCATGCAAGCAGACATGCTAACAGAATTAGTGTACCAAATTTGTACAGTTTTCCGGAAGCCAAACCATTCCTCATACCAATCGCTGGAAGTGAAAATATTGACAGATTGTCTGTAGTTAAACTCTGATTTTGGGCATAAATTTTCAAAATATGAGGACGTTATTGCTGTAGGGTGTTCCATAATACTTTGCCAAAGCACATACACCGAACAAGGATGTCAGTTAAGTAATATGAAAGTGGTCGCTATGTTTCCACGCTAGCAACGAATAAAGAACAAAATAAAGGACAATGCTTGGTACTCCTCGAGCTCGCCTATCAGGTTCAGAAGGTAAAGTTTTTGAACTTATAAGGCCGAAGCAGTTTACGAAACTAAAGGGCTTCAGTCCCTCAATTTATAGAGTACAATCAGCGATTGACCACAAAATGAATCAGAAAAATCGTACACTGTCTCAAAGGAAGTAGAAATTTTGGTTTTTGTCAAATCATATACGGGCTTCTATCCCAAAGCTCGTTTACAATTGCATTCTAACTCTTTAGATAAACCCTCTCTAGACTTATTCCTATAATTCATTAAAACGACAGTTTACAAAGTTCATAAACATTTTCTAAGATTGTCCTTAAGACGGTGTCCTGTCAAATCTACTAATGGACAACCCTCGATGACTCTTAAGCATTTCTGGGTATTTAACTCTCAAGACTATGCAGATGACTTAAGAGCTAACTATTGCAAAATGTATTATGAAGGATAACAGAAGCCAACTGGACCCATCGTAGTCATCTTTAAGAAGAAACCCAAATGAACAAACGCCACTTCCAAATTGCGACCAAACTAAGTGGCCCAAAGTAGCTCAATACCCCAAAGGACCACTAAAATAAAAGCTAAATAACAAATTTTCATTTGAACAGCATCACAGAAATGATTACCAAACCTTTCTGCGATTGTTCTTGCCTCTTCAGTAAAAAATATGGACTGCAGGGAAAAATGATTTATTTCATTAGCTTAACTGAAGAAAACCATACATGGTTAGTCCTCCTGTATCCTTCTGTTCAGTGAAGCTCTTTCGTCTACATAACGTCGAAAATTCTGATCTGATGACGGCGCCATGGCTAAAGTGATTAGTGTTTTGGACTACGGAATGAGAAGATTGCGGTTCAGTCCCCACCTAGACATTTTTTCATGCCTTTAACTCTCGTGAACATCTGATAAACATCTGAGAGTATAACTCTCCTGAAAAAGCTTCTCAAATCTCAGATTGAGATGACTATCCGTTCATGCAAAGAATATGACAAGCACAGCGAGAACGGTTGGGAGAAGATAGGTCCTGGGTCCAATGGACCAAAAACTTGTAATTTTTTTTTTTTGACGATCATGCTTATCTAGGTTATCCTCACGAGCAGTATCCACAACTGACTTTGTTCAATCAAATCCACTCCTAAGCTAGATCACCAATCTGCTTGGTACACTGATGCGTCTAAGATGGTAAATGGAGTAGGAGTGGGAATATTCGCCCAAAGCCTCAAATCTACTCAAGTCACTGAAATGTACTTGTCATCATCCTTCAAACAGAGATGCATATCATAAGTTGTGTCTCTGTCACTGTCAGGACTTTTGGTGGGAAGACGCTGTTGAGAAAATACCGCCTTCCGTTTGTACATGAGTAAACTTGAATTCTGATGCTTTATTTGTTTTGCATTCCTGTGCTCTGAGACTATGATAGCTTTCAAAGTTTTTAAACCAGTTTGCTGATACGTAGTCACTGTTTACGTGATCACCTATCAGTTTCTTTCAAATTTTGCAAAGTTTGAGTCTCAGCTATTTATTTGATCAATTTTCCAGCCATTCTCGACAGGAAACGTTTATATTACGAATATGCCTCCACTTCAGACTGGCCAGGCTAGTCTAAATGAGCACTATTGAAAACCATTTCAAAACCCAAACCCAGTTCTCTACAGAGATCCCAGAAAACCCTAAATCCCACCCTTTCTAGTGTCAAACTCTGCTTAATTGAATCCAAAAAGAATTCCCCAAATATCAAGTTCAACGCGTAACCTTCACAGGATACTTTGCGAACCATTTTTCTATTCGCATGACGTCAATGTGACTCTCCTAACGCATTTAAAAACAAAAAATTACTTTCTCCCGCAGGTAACATAAACTTCAGCCCCCCAAGGATACGCAAAAAGTTCGTTTCCATTTCCGTAACTTTATCACCCTCCCCGCCTTCATTAAATACAAATATTTCCCCCTCCCGCCGTCTCCATGGAGTAAGGGTGCCAGCTTGAAGTGATCTGATGAAGTATTTATTTGCCTTAAGTGCTCTCTAAATACTCTCAGATCACATTCTCATTTATCTCAGGACAATGAAAAATCTTTCACCTATTCCTTGGCATGGAAATCACACACCAGGGATTAGCAAACAAAGCACCGTAACAGGACAATCAATTCCAAGAGATATTGACAGTCTAATGTGTAGTTGTACGAGTAATACCACTTCCATAGTGTAGTGTCCTTCCTTATAAATACACACACAACACTTTATCAGTCCTCCCCCTGCACCTGGTGGCTCCTTCTGGAATTTCAAATGAGCAAAAAGGATATGAATACTCGTACTTCATAAATTTTCGCAACTGTTCGCAACCGCTTTTGACGTGCTGCGTGTAAATTTCCCTGCTTCCTGGGACACAAAATCAATTTCTTCGGACTTAGTGAAAGAGAAAGGACCTCCCACCCACACACCTTCCACTGTGGAAGTATGTGTGTAAGCTTCTTTAAAAAGAAAACCCATAAACCAGTCTCCTTCTATAGATCAATATTTTTTCTGTATTTGAACAGAAGGGACGATACGAGTAGAGTATCTCAGACTGGTTGCACCTTCATTTTACGGTACGCAGGATTTTTATGCGGAAATTTTCTTTATAAATATTTAATATCTCTTTCGTTTCAATTCACTTTGAGTTGCTTTCGGTTATCCTGTTTTCTTGTTTTTTCGTTGGCCAATGTGTGGAATGTTTTCTGTTTTTCAGGCAGAAAGTGACGGGGTATCCTTGCTCTCGTACGCGCATTTCTTATTCAAATTCTCATATAATTTAAGGATACTTTATGTGGTGTTTGTTTTATTATTGCGGGCAAAATGTGGGGCGGCGAATTCCAGGCACAAACAAGGACGATGTGTGTGCGGCGTTTATTTAAATTCGCAAAAAAATGTTTCCTTCTCTTCGTTGTTTTGCTTTGTTTTATACTTTCAATAGGAACTCGTAAATCAAATATTATAATACAAATGGATTTTTTTTTTGGTTCACAGCGCCTGTGGGTAGGGACTGGTGTACTGCTCCAGTGCAGTGGCAGGGAATAAAGAGAGATTTGTCATCGTTTGCGATTTATTGATTTTTAATCGAATTTAAAAATGTATTTGCTTGGGAGCCTGGGGAGCGATTTGTTTTGTTTCGAAATCGCATACAGTGGGGCAGGATGTTGCTCAGAAAAAAAAAGGAATGTTGGATTTAGATGGGCAGACGCGGTGGGTAAATCGCAGAAGGATTCTTCACAAAAGATTTGTTCTTCGTTTCTTCTACTTATGGGATCCTGGATAAACGAAGATCTTTACTACCTCGATATTGTGAAGGGTCTTCAGTAGGATTTTAGTACAAACGCAGTCCCAAGATTCAGGATGTGCGTACCTGGTTCGGTGGCGTATGCGTAACCCTTTTCCTCATACATTTCTGGGTCGAAAACTTGTGCCTTCCTATCTCACGAGGCGAGGCCGCTGTTAAGCTCGTATGTGCTCACGATGCAGAGAATCAGAATATGTGGTCGGAATTGAGTCACAGCAAGGTAGAGTCAGGACGGACATACCTGGTTCGGTGGCGTATGCGTAACCCTTTTCCTCATACATTTCTGGGTCGAAAACTTGTGTCTTCCTATCTCATGAGGCGAGGCCGCTGTTAAGCTCGTATGTGCTCACGATGCAGAGAATCAGAATATGTGGTCTGAATTGAGTCACAGGAGGGTAGAGTCAGGACGGACATATCTGATTCTGGTTTGGAACCGAATTCTCGGACCAGAACATTGAGACCATTCGCTCTACATGTCCTACCTATCTTAGTCTGATTGGATGTTTCTTCACAAGGCCTTGCTATGTAACTTCCCAAGAGTAACTCTTGGTTTTTAGTTTAATGTCTCAAGTCATGTTCTTGTCAGATTTTATAAGCGAAGTCGAGGTAGACGAAACTCATTCCATTCAACCAAAGAGCGCAACACAAGTGGTTGTGAGAAGCTAGGGCCTGGGTCCCGAATGGGTTTTAGTTTCATGTGATCTGACACCGTTAGATGTTTTTCTGTGGGGCTAACAAAATGATATTGAATTGATGATGACTTTCTTGTTGATATCAGAAGTATCTAATGAGTAAGATACTACCCCAGCGGTTGTCGAAAAGACCCAGCTCCCGTGACTGGGATATTGCATTACATGCGTGATGCAGTAGGATGTGTTGAAATATTTTAACATTCCCAGCTCCGGGCCGAATGTGTACTATTTATCCAAAGGGAGCTCAGCACTGTTTCGTCAGCTTTTCAGCACCTGAAACTAGTGGGGTCTTGATGAGTCTTCAAACGGCCAATGTGGGTCCTTTCTCAATCACTGTTCCATAATTGGTTTCAAATTTTAAAGGGCTTAATCTTACCCTATAGCAATGAAATTTAGTACACGGACTTTATTAGGTCCGAGGCAACAAAGATTGAAATATTTTCAAAATCCGCCTACGTATACGCCCCCTATTATGAAAAAATCAATTTTTTTTAATTTTTTACTCCAAAGTGAAAAAATTTTTCTTAACATAAAACATAAATATTCCTATTTTCTACAATTCGTCCATACATTGTATAGGGCTACACCCACATTTTAGGATCATGTTCTCCAAGAAAATTTATTGAAAAACATCCGATCAATCTAGATCGTATTGACCTCAAATCCACGAAGGCTAGTCCAAGAAACTATCAAATAATCAATTGCCGGGATGTTCAGAACCAATTCCCAAGTTTTCTTTCCTTAAATCTCTGTTTGACTGCCCAAAAAGTGATTTTCAAAATGTGACATCGTTAAAAAATCAATGACGTCGACGCGATACTTTTTTTCCAGTTTTAAGCCCTTTTCCGACGAAATTTCAACGAGAAACAACTGATTTATTAATTAAATAGCTAATAGTAACTAATTGGATCAATTTCAGGTATTATTTCCAAAGAAATACGCGTTTTTCGCAAAATTCCAAAAATGACACGCGCAACGCCAAAAAGTGCAGTCAAATGGCAAAGAAACTGAGAAGACTTTTTCGCTGAATTCGTGTAACACGTAAGAAATGTCAAATTTCGTGAATTTTGCTGCGTTTTTGTTTCTAATTTTAATGTTTGCTACTAGTTTCTTTATAAATTGTGTTCGCCAAGATGTGGAGAACATGGTAGTTAAAGAAAATACGAAAAAAATCGATCCAGTGGAGGGATTACAGCCCTTCAAAGGAGGAAGGTCCTTAAAAGCAATTTCTTCGTGTTTTCTCAGAAACGATTTTATGTAGATAGAAGAAAATAATATAACACAAAGCTATAGATAATTTGGCGATGCATTCGACTATGGTCATAGATATTCGCTTGGGTCCTTGATTTTAAGGATAATCACAAAAAGTGCACTTTGAGGTCCTTAATCTTAACCTATATCGATGAAATTTAGTACACAGACTTCTTGTGGTCCGAGGCAACATTGGTAAAAATATTTTCAGAATCCGCCCACGCATACGCCTACTATTTAAAAAAAAAACAATTTTCATACATTTCTGGGTCGAAAACTTGTGTCTTCCTATCTCATGAGGCGAGGCCACTGTTAAGCTCGTATGTGCTCACGATGCAGAGAATCAGAATATGTGGTCGGAATTGAGTCACAGCAAGGTAGAGTCAGGACGGACATACCTGGTTCGGTGGCGTATGCGTAACCCTTTTCCTCATACATTTCTGGGTCGAAAACTTGTGCCTTCCTATCTTACGAGGCGAGGCCGCTGTTAAGCTCGTATGTGCTCACGATGCAGAGAATCAGAATATGTGGTCGGAATTGAGTCACAGGAAGGTAGAGTCAGGACGGACATACCTGGTTCGGTGGCGTATGCGTAACCCTTTTCCTCATACATTTCTGGGTCGAAAACTTGTGTCTTCCTATCTCATGAGGCGAGGCCGCTGTTAAGCTCGTATGTGCTCACGATGCAGAGAATCAGAATATGTGGTCTGAATTGAGTCACAGGAGGGTAGAGTCAGGACCGACATATCTGATTCTGGTTTGGAACCGAATTCTCGGACCAGAACATTGAGACCATTCGCTCTACATGTCCTACCTATCTTAGTCTGATTGGATGTTTCTTCACAAGGCCTTGCTATGTAACTTCCCAAGAGTAACTCTTGGTTTTTAGTTTAATGTCTCAAGTCATGTTCTTGTCAGATTTTATAAGCGAAGTCGAGGTAGACGAAACTCATTCCATTCAACCAAAGAGCGCAACACAAGTGGTTGTGAGAAGCTAGGGCCTGGGTCCCGAATGGGTTTTAGTTTCATGTGATTTGACACCGTTAGATGTTTTTCTGTGGGGCTAACAAAATGATATTGAATTGATGATGACTTTCTTGTTGATACCAGAAGTATCTAATGAGTAAGATACTACCCCAGCGGTTGTCGAAAAGACCCAGCTCCCGTGACTGGGATATTGCATTACATGCGTGATGCAGTAGGATGTGTTGAAATATTTTAACATTCCCAGCTCCGGGCTGAATGTGTACTATTTATCCATAGGGAGGTCAGCACTGTTTCGTCAGCTTTTCAGCACCTGAAACTAGTGGGGTCTTGATGAGTCTTCAAACGGCCAATGTGGGTCCTTTCTCAATCACTGTTCGATAATTGGTTTCAAATTTTAAAGGGCTTAATCTTACACTATAGCAATGAAATTTAGTACACGGACTTCATTAGGTCCGAGGCAACAAAGATTGAAATATTTTCAAAATCCGCCCACGTATACGCCCCCTATTATGAAAAAATCAATTTTTTTTAATTTTTTACTCCAAAGTGAAAAAATTTTTCTTAACATAAAACATAAATATTCCTATTTTCTACAATTCGTCCATACAGTGTATAGGGCTACACCCACATTTTAGGATCATGTTCTCCAAGAAAATTTATTGAAAAACATCCGATCAATCTAGATCGTATTGACCTCAAATCCACGAAGGCTAGTCCAAGAAACTATCAGATAATTAATTGCCGGGATGTTCAGAACGAATTCCCAAGTTTTCTTTCCTTAAATCGCTGTTTTACTGCCCAAAAAGTGATTTTCAAAATGTGACATCGTTAAAAAATCAATGACGTCGACGCGATACTTTTTTTCCAGTTTTAAGCCCTTTTCCGACGAAATTTCAACGAGAAACAACTGATTTATTAATTAAATAGCTAATAGTAACTAATTGGATCAATTTCAGGTATTATTTCCAAAGAAATATGCGTTTTTCGCAAAATTCCCAAAATGACACGTGCAACGCCAAAAAGTGCAGTCAAATGGCAAAGAAACTGAGAAGACTTTTTCGCTGAATTCGTGTCACACGTAAGAAATGTCAAATTTCGTGAATTTTGCTTCGTTTTTGTTGCTAAGTTTGATGTTTGATACTAGTTTCTTTATGAATTGTGTTCGCCAAGATGTGGAGAACATGGTAGTTAAAGAAAATACGAAAAAAATCGATCCAGTGGAGGGATTACAGCCCTTCAAAGGAGGAAGGACCTTAAAAGCAATTTCTTCGTGTTTTCTCAGAAACGATTTTAGATAGAAGAAAACAATGTACCGCAAAGTTATGGATGATTTGGAGATACATTCGACTATGGTCATAGATATTCGCTTGGGTCCTTGATTTTAAGGATAATCACAAAAAGTGCACTTTGAGGGCCTTAATCTTAACCTATATCGATGAAATTTAGTACACCGACTTCTTGCGGTTCGTGGCAACATTGGTAAAAATATTTTCAGAATCCGCCCACGCATACGCCTACTATTTAGAAAAAATCATTTTTTTCAATTTTTTTACTCGAAAGTAAAAAAAATTTTCTTAACCTAAAACCGAGTTATTTACTTTCTCTCGGCGTATGCGTAACCCTTTTCCTCATACATTTCTGGGTTGAAAACTTGTGTCTTCCTATCTCATGAGGCGAGGCCCCTGTTAAGCTCGTATGTGCTCACGATGCAGAGAATCAGAATACCTGGTCTGAATAGAGTCACAGGAAGATAGAGTCAGGATGGATGTACCTGGTTCGGTGGCGTATGCGTAACCAATTTCTCATACATTTTTGGGTAAAAAATTGTGTCTTCTTATTTCAAGTGACGAAGCCACAGTTAAGCTCGTATGTGCTCACGATGAACAGAATCAGAATACCTGGTCTGAATAGAGTCACAGGAAGATAGAGTCAGGATGGATGTACCTGGTTCAGTGGCGTATGCGTAACCAATTTCCTCTCACATTTTTGGATTGAAAGACTGTTTCTTCCTATTTCACGTGACGAAGCCATAACCATTGGCCATAAGCATGATGGAACACTTTTTGTTTTAGCTAGCATCATACTGTGCTTCGATTAAGAATAATCATTTTGGATAAGAAGTCATCCAAACCTTGGTCTAATGAGAATATCACACCGAGCTTCCGAATAGCTGACAAACGTATACCCCTGGTGGCCGCTGACCACTGAGAGAAACATCCTTTCGTTTCAACTTGCACTGTGTACCCAAGAACATGCCGACCATGCCTCCTACAAATCTCCGAAACCACATAATAAACATTAGCCCCCCTGCAAAGCATTCTGTTTGTCAGCCAGAGCAACCATAATCTTCCGACATCCAAATGACCTCCTGATTGCTATCCGCACAAATGCCTTCGACTGGTAACAACTTAGGAGCAAGTTTCATCCAGACAGACCCGACAGCCAAGTATTGACAAGGATATTCCCAATCTCATGCACACAAACACAAGACAATTATTCAAATTGAAATCGAAACTAATTTCCACGAAGGATATGTTGTTCAACAAGTTTTCATCTACTGCTACCGAGTCCTTGTTATCTAATCAACCGAAGCTGACTCCATGATGTCATCGTTCAACAAATTAACTCAATAACTGCCTGATGATGATGCCTTGATCGGAGGTGGCTATTCAGATGATAAATGCTCCATCGAATGCTCCCCTAAGTGATCCAATTTCTCATCATGTGTCCATTTTTGGTATTGGCACTCCTGCTGTGATCCGATATGATTGCATCAACAGACACAATAATACCAAAACACAAAAAATAAAAATAAATCCTCTACCCGCTCTCCTACCAGATGAAGGGATAACTTTGTAGAATTTCTCATTCATGGATGAAAAAATAAGGAAAAGTATCTGTATATCCTTTGGTCGATTATAGGCTGCCTACGACAGAGAGAGAGAGAGAGATCAACTTCGAAGGATATACCGAAAGTTTGAAGTTTCGCAGGATATCCGAGTTCGGCTCAATGACCATTCTGTTTGTAAACTTTTCCTATTTGAACTTGTAAAGTGCCTGTAGAATAAGACAATTTAATACCCGGCTGGAATTTTGTTTGATTAAGGAAACTTTGATCCTCGTATTAGCGCGACGTAGAAGGCTACGGCGGCGGGAGGACGAATTTAATAACCACCAACAGAAGAAAATTTCAATTAATTTCCCTGAATTTATGATACAAACCGTATGCTGTGGCATAAAACGATTCATATTTTCAAAAGCTGTTTGTGCCAATTTAATGGAGCACTTATGCGTGTAGTCTGAAGGAGTACTTAATGGAGCTGTAAAACAACTGAATGCACTTCATTTTCCATTTCAATTCGTTCGTAGTTGCAGAGGACACTTCATTGGCTCTTCTGCGAGGAGGGGGATAAATGCAATTGCAATGCGATGTCATAATGTTCGTCTTGAGTACAACTACGTGGGATGGTTAATGTAAATGGGGATGCAAGTGCTACTTAAATGGGATTCAATGCGCGTTTAAAGGACATTCAGCTTTTTTTTATTTGAGTGTACTAGTACTTCAAAATATGAAACATATTGAGGGAGCGTTGAGGGGCTAGAATTTACTTCACCACAGTTGCAATGTTTTGGATGAGGACTTAACTGGTTAGGACGAATGCTGACTGGTGCAGTATCTGATCAATAATTACCTTTGAAAGGCAACATATTCAAACTGGACGTAAGAGACAGGGAACAGGACTATTGCATGTCCAGCTACCGAGAGTCATCACAAGACTTTATCGTTAAAATATCTTTCGTTACGGATGTTTTCCTTGATATACATGCTTTAGAATCATAGAACAGAAATGAGATAATGAGGGTCCTGACAGGACCTTCCACGAATGACAATGAAATTAGAACTAATTTGAAATGCATTATGTGGATAGCCCGCCACCTTAAAGTAGTCAACTTTTACCTTGACTTCTGTCTACCAACCTTCTTCCCAAAATGCTAGATAGCCGGCAACTGAGCACACCAAGGTCTAAGTCATCCTCGATACGTTTTTTGGTCAAGTTTTTTGTTCAGTTTCATCCGTTTGAGCCAAAACGCCAAGGGAGAGGAGATATGCGGCGATATTGCATTTGAAGAGGATCAAGAGATTTTTTTCACTCCTGACCCCTGCCTACCCAGCTTCTTCCCAAATGCTAGATAGCCGGCAACTGAGCACACCAAAGTCTAAGTCATCCTCGATACGTTTTTTGGTCAAGTTTTTGGTTCAGTTTCATCCGTTTGAGCCAAAACGCCAAGGGAGAGGAGATATGCGGCGATATTGCATTTGAAGAGGATCAAGAGATTTTTTTCACTCCTGACCCCTGCCTACCCAGCTTCTTCCCAAATGCTAGATAGCCGGCAACTGAGCACACCAAAGTCTAAGTCATCCTCGATACGTTTTTTGGTCAAGTTTTTTGTTCATTTTCATCCGTTTGAGCCAAAACGCCAAGGGAGAGGAGATATGCGGCGATATTGCATTTGAAGAGGATCAAGAGATTTTTTTCACTCCAGACCCCTTTCTTACCAACTTCTTCCCAAATGCTAGATAGCCGGCAACTGAGCACACCAAAGTCTAAGTCATCCTCGATACGTTTTTTGGTCAAGTTTTTTGTTCAATTTCATCCGTTTGAGCCAAAACACCAAGGGAGAGGGGATTTGCGGCGATATTGCATTTGAAGAGGATCATAACGAAAGAATTAAGCAATTTCGAAAGTACTTTACTTATGACTGCCGACGCACAAAAACGAATGAACATTCCAACACTGTGGTAATAGACCTATGGGAAACTCAAAGAAAAGTTGCATAAGTTTAGTGGACTATCTAAGCATTAGAGGTGATTTCCAGAATCAAAAGGTTTATATTAGGTAATGAAGATGACGAGGATGACAATAAATAGTTCTTGTGGTAAAAGAAAATAAAATAGAGTTCGCCACGTTTTTATGGATCCTGTCTCAGTGTGTGGGTTAGAAATCTTGACCTTGAGTTGGAACAGTTTTTCCAATATGAAGAAACTTGAAAGAAAATCTGAAGGAGTTTAAGCGGCAAATTCCAAGCCTTGTACGGAAGCACATGCTAAATTTCATAAACAGTTTTGTCCATTGAATTCTTTGTTTCCTTCTTTTTTGTTTAAGAAAACAGCTGATTTTGGAAAACGATTTTGGTCTAGGTGGAAGGGATGCAAGGCAACTAGCATAAGTAGCGTTGGTATGTCCAATGAGTTGTTTCAGTCAATGTTCTCCTTTTGAGATATCTTGGACACAAAACAGGAAAATAATAGACTTTCTTCGCAAAATGGAAAAAGCACTTAAATATTATTTTAATTTTGAAACAACTAAATCTATGATATTGGGTTTAACATGGAAGGACATTCAACATGTATCGCTCCAGCAACTATTCAAAATACCAGTAAAGAATTGTAACCCAATGGTTTTAGGTAATTCCATCAGCAAGGAGTCCTACTCAGAATGTTAGTTGAAAAAAAGTTGCGGTACTGGTCAACGTATCATTTTGGATGACTAAGTTCTTTCCCAATCGATTTGTAGTCTATTTGGGTTCGTTGTACATTTTCTAAATCTGGAATTTTTCTGAGTCTATTAGAGATCTTATTTTCTATTCAGTCCCAGCATATAGTAAAACACGTTACATGTTATGCCTAGGTGAATACTGCTCGCCAGTTTTACTTCTCTTTGCCACGTTTGGTTTCCCTACTACGCCGTCCATATTCATCCTATTGAAGCTGTCCAGCGCAGGTTTCTACGTTTTGGCCATCAAAAGATTTATCCGTCTGCAGTCCCTTGAAAATCGTCAGAAAGTCGCCGTTTAACTCATCCTTCACACTGATTGTCCCACGCTTCTCGAATCGGTGCCTTTAGCACTAATCCCACCCAGCAACCTAGGATCTATACTTTTCTTTCGTATTGATTCTCATCGGACCAATTATGGTTACAATACACCAATGTCCAGAATACTCCGCGTGGCTAATAATAGGGAAAACTCTTTTGACTTGCACCGTAGCAGAATATCCCTTCGAAAATATATCCCTCTGCAGCATCGCTGCTTTTCTTCCTAGCCTTGTCTTAACCTTTCTCTTCCCGCACTAGGTCTTAAGATATTTTTCAAGTTTAGAATCTTTAAATTCTTTTGTTTGTATTAAGCTTAGAAAGAGCCGGTAGAGCTGATGTTATTAAGAAAAAATACAAATTTTTGGCTCAACAGATTGTTCGGACCCAGGGCCTAGCGTTGTGGGTCTTACATTCTTTTACACAAATGGAAGGGGCATACTGTTCAGTCCCATGTCTGAAGAGCAATTTGTTATATGAGAAGCTTTTTAATGACAATTATACTCTCGGATGTTTGTCAGACGCTGGCTAGAGGTGGGCCTATAAAAAAACGCGTTTTGGCTGGGATTCAAGTCTCGCTCCGTAGTCCAACAAACAAACCACTTGAGCCACGGTATCTACAGTCAGTTTTCATGGACGTAACTCCACAGTACTTTCAAGGGAGACTACTAAAAAGTTCATGTTAGAACGGAGTTCAAGGGAGGTCTTTCAAAATCTGGAAAAAAGTCTATTTCCAGATTTTGTTTCATTCGAGATTTCTGCATTGGAGATTCATGAAATTTAGCTAAACATACATGAATTCGAGAAACAATAATGTCGATGGCATCAGAAAGCACATAAGGGTACATACCCAGGTTCCCAAGTTAGAAGTAGTTAAGTATACCCAACCTGGACAATATTCTTTAGCTTGTGCCCTATAGCAGTCACTGAAGTAGGCTGCTAGTAGTAGGAAGGCCAATCTTGTTGCCGACTCGTCCTTAAAGTAACTCAAGTGATACTTCCGTACCATGACTAGGATATGTGCGTCGAAACTCGCAATAAGTCCAGTAACAACGATTTAATTTGAATTCCTTATCCTCTGAATTGCATTCACCACCTTTGAATCCTCCAAAAAGTACTTACACTCGTCACACTTAAGTTTCTGTGTAGCATACCACTCTTCCTTTGAAAACACTATTAGTTACTCCTTTTACAAAATTTTACTTGCATGACTTGGCCATTTGGCAAAATCAAGTTAGAAAAGAAGTGAGAGAGAACTCAGTAACAACTTCACGGTCTTGAAGATGATTCTGACGTTCCAAACTCAGACTTGAAGTGATGCAGTGCACTGTAAATCAAAAAATTCTAGGACATATCTACGTCCTTCTAGCTAGGTAGTCAGAAATATATATACCCATTACCAACCCTAAAAAGTAATTTTCCGACGGAGAAGCGATTGGTAGAAGGATAATCAGAATAATGATGAAAACACAGAAATAGGATAAGCAGTCAACTAATGCATTTTAGTCCTGAAAATTGTAGGGATACATACGTATGAACTATACTGCTCAGGGTACATGAAGAGGAAGGCAGCTCAAAGGTTAATGAAAACGTTGAGTGGTTCTGTTCATATTTGCTGGTCTCATCCTAGTTTCATTGTTATACTAACTCTGGTTTTCCCAAAAAAAAAAACCACCAGTTCATCCTCTTAGTTTCCAACGAAATCATCAAAATAATTGCCGCTTCAATAAAAGCAAAAAAAAATCCAATGAATATCCATTACGACTACTAAAGTGCAATAAATAAAAAGTAATTGCCACCTTCAATGGCTGGAGGCACTTGTTACATCAATTCGCTTCAATTAAGTTCACAAAAAAAGTTAAAAAAAAAAACACGAAAAACTTGTTAAACGAAACAGAATGCTTGATGCATTCATCTACAATCTACAATCCCATCCCTTGCAGCAGAGAGTCCTTTTCAATTTTCCACTTCGCGTGGCGCAAACAAAAACAACATGAAACAACCCCAGTAAAACTCTCATAAAGGGTAACCGTTTTGTTTTTTTTGTTTAAGTTGAGTTGGAATGAGTTCATACCTGGCACTCGTCCTTTGCGATTAAATTTGTTTTATTCATCAACAACAAGACCAGCCCTGCACACGAACAAAACCGCAAATTTATATTCCAGCGTCAAAGGATGTGGTTATTTCATTTATCCTTGTAATTAGGTACTTCCGTTGGGTCGCCCTTCTGCTCCGCATTCACACTTTAGTTTGACATTGCACTTGGACTGAGAGGAACAAAAAAAACCAAGTGTTGCGCTTCACTTAACATTCGCAATTCTAAACCACCCAACCGCCCATTCGCACTCGACGATGGTGGATTCAATTTAATGGGATTTTCCACAAACGATGCAAAAAAAAAAAGGAGGAAAACTGAAACAACAGGTTCCAACGACGAAGGACCTCTGTGTGCACGACGATACTACTTCTTCACAGCGACAGACAACATGCAACAGATTGCGCTTATTCACATAATCAAAATCCACTATACTACTCGTATCTGTGGCCACACATGCACATAGGGTACACACGCGTTAAAGCCGCCGAGACGAAGAGTCCTTAAACGACACCCGACGAACGAGGGGGGAAAGGCAGACGCATTAAAACCACTCTCGCTTGGATTATTATTTTTATTACCCAACGATTATTTTATCCTTCTTATTGGTTACAGGACGATATTTTTGTTTTGTTTCCTCGTCCTTAAAGGATATGTAATGACGCGCTGACGACTAGACACGACTACTATACACTATACACAATTAAAGTTGCGAGAGTTGTAACAAAAGGATGTAAAAAAAAAGGATATTTGCGAGAAAAGCTCTTCAAATTGGGTGGATTTTTCACTTGACTAGGACTTTGAATAGAAATGATTTTTTTTTTCTTTTCTTTATTGGGAACTCATTAAGAAGTAATAAAATCCTTAGAAGGATCTATCGATTGTTTGAATTTCCATTGGTTTAGAGGAAATCGAATGAAAATGTATATGTTTGTGGGAATGTTGCCATTTCAAGGAGTCGCCGCCGTTGTATTGAGTTCCGATTTACTTTGAACAACCGATACCGACCGTAGCTAACTGAATACTGAACTTGATAATCAAAGCTCGTTTCCCTTTTGTATTTGATATCGAAGGTCCTTTTTGTCGGGAACACACATTCATTGCGATGTCGAGCTGTTATCACTTCCATGGGGTTTCGCTCTCGCTCTTCGGCCAGCGCGATGGTGGCTGTTGGAAGAGCTTTCTGAGTGATACAAGGATTGAATGAAAAACACAGTTTTGAGGAGCACAAAACGACGACAACATGAAAACACCTATAGATGGAGTTTTATATCATTTTAATGTCTACCTATCGGTTGTGTGGATGTCGTCGTTGGGTGTAGGGTTTCGCGACGGACAGAGGGGGTGTTTTTGCTCGATGAATGTATTCAAACTTCGCTTTTACAAGGGAAATGAATTCTCTTTCTGTTGTTGGTTTTTCAGAGACAAATTGCCATTACTGCTAAATGTGGATGGGTAGAGTTGCCAAGTAATGGTTCTCGTAGACGGAATCAATACTCGCTGGATGGGAATAGGAAGCGAAATGTTTGGATCAACTTCATTAGTGCGTCAAACATCCCAATCAGCTTGCTGGGCAATCAGTTTCATTTGTGGAACGAATTCATACTGCTTTCGAAATCTCCTCAACTTAGATCGGTGGCGTATACGTAATGTTTTTGTATTTTTACAAGGAATTTTCAATATTTTCCATTTTTCTGCACATAAGGATGCAGGATCTATGCGTATCTGTGCGTAATGTGCAGAGCGCTTAGCACTTGTCTTCCGCGAGCTGAATCTCCTCAGAAGAGGGTAGTTTTAGAAAAAAAAAAGCCATGATCGGTGGCGTATACGTAATTTTTTTACAAAGAGTTTTAAAATTTTTCCATTTATCTGCACATGAGGATATGGGATCTAAGCGTATCTGTACATAATGAACAGAGCTACTTAGAGTCTGTCTTCTTAGAGTTGAATCTCTTCAGCGGAGGGCAGAATTAGCAAAAATAAGCCGAGGTCGGTGCCGTATACGCAATATTTTGGAAAAAATTTCCAATATTTTCCATTTATCTGCACATGAGGATGTGGGATCAAAGCGTAACTGTGCATAATGTACAAAGCAGCTTAGGACTTGTCTTCTGACACTAAATCTCCTCAGCAAAAGGCAGAATTAGGAGGAAATTAGTCTAGATCGGTGGCGTATACGTAATATTTTGCCAAGTATTTTCAAGATTTTCCATTGTTCTGCATATAATCTAAGCATAGACGTGTATAATGTACAGAGCAGCTTAGCACCTGCCTTCTCAGAGCTAAATCTCCTCAGAAGAGGGCAGATTTAGGAAGAAATAAGCCCAGATCGGTGGGTTATGCGTAATATTTTTTCAATATTTTGCATTTGTTTCACATTAGGATGCAGGATCTGGTGCATTTTTAGAATAGTTCAGAAGAACTTTTCACGGATTGCACATTGCAATATTTTAGCGTCATGTTGTCAGTTGTCAGGTACCCGAACTCAACCATCTTCGGCTTTGAAGTCGATGAAGAGCTGATGAGTCTCAACTTAAAATTCGTTGGACATTTCCAGGATCGGTCGATCTACCGGCCTGAAAGTCACACTGGTAAGTGCGTTGCAGAAAGTTTGTAGACGATCACATGGTATGTCAGATAGGATCCTTTAAGCGATACTTAACTGAGAAATGCGTCAATAGTTCTTACAACAGTAAAATGGCTTCATCCACCCATACTTGGTTAAAGATTTGACATACATTGTACTGATGGCTTCTTCATTGCCTGGATGCAGGTTCTCTTCTTGTCCTAACTACTGACCCAGAAAATCTTCAGCTCCTATCAGCTCCTAAGTGAGTAGACTATTTTGTAACCAGTAAAATGGCACTAATCCAAAAAACTTGGTAGAAGCATCCTGCTGGCTGGATGCGATACAATTCTACAACAATTTATGTCCACCCTCAGTCTCCCTGGCACTTGTTGCAACCAAACCACATTACCACGCAATTGTATGTGACATGTGCGTGAGGAATGGCATTCGTGCACAACTTTCACTTGACATACAAGTTCTCACTACAGCCTGGCAACCCTCAACCTTTATTTACTTCTTCTCTCTATTTCTAATCCTGAATGAAACCCACCCCCCCTCGACGACAAAGGAACAACAAAAACAAAGTAAAACGCCACAAAGTGATAACAGCGAAATGACGTGTTTCGAGTAAAAGCTACAGTTATCTGCCATTCTCTCCGCATCCGGCCAGGACTGAGAGAGACAGAGAGAGAGAGAGCGTCCTCTTATTTAAAAACAAACCTCTCAGAGACAATGACAACAACAACGTGAACGCAATGAAAGAGGGTGTTGCACCGACAATCACCCTCCTGTTGAATATGAATGAATTTTCTGGGTGAACTGTCGTCTGAGATTGTAATTCTCCACCCCTCCCTCTGTGACGCCTTACAACAGCGTACACCCTAAGCGAAAGCTCTTCCAGTGAACAGCTGGAACACTTGAGCATCCCTTGTTGGGATTGCGTGCGCGCGATTCCCATCGGGATAGAGCTGAAAGGTGTTCCCGTTGCTGCGTGTTGGGTCCCCTGTCAACCCACTGACAATTGACGCTATCCTTACTTTCTCTTTCCCTCTCTCTCTCTCTCTTCCACACTCTCTGTGCATTGGAATCTATCAATTCTTCTATTCTGTCTGAGTGGTGTTGGTGAGCGCGCCTACTGACCTATTTTTATCATTCAATATCTTCCACCTGACCCAATTAAGTAATTTTTGTCGTTCCTCATTGAGCTCTTCGGAAATTCCTTCCTTCTTTCGGCACCCATCCACGAATCCAATCAGGAATCCTATACCTCTGTCTCTTAACAAAACATTTGTCTTTCTTCGCTCGGTAAACCCTCAAAATTAATTGAAACATCCACAGGACAAGGAAAGAAAGAAGGAAAGAAGAAAAGAAATACCGAAACCTCTAACATTGAAGGTTGAAGGACGAACGGAAGGACGAGGCGGTGTACGAACAATTCGCACACGTTCCTCTAGCTGTGCTGGCTGTACTACGGAAGCAAGTGTGTCGTCTGCCCCAACTCCAGCTCCTGATAGGACTATTTGTCCTTCGTTCATTGTCGTAATATAAATTTCTTTATTCTTTTATGGGCATTTCGTGTTTATGAGTCTTCTGTCAGTGGGAAAACGAAAGCCTTCACACAAAAAGGATGGCTATGCGGGTGGTGGGTGCACATGGAGTATTGACAGTGCTCTACTGGGTGGGAGATTGGAGGGAAGCCTTTGAAGTTTTTTTTTTTTGTCAATGGAAGCAGCAAAAATGTCCAACAAATTAATGTTTCACTCTAATGGGACATGGCTGAGTGTGTTGTGTGTTTGTTGTTGAGATGGTCGGTTCGGCTTGCAGCCAAGACAACGGCGACAGACGACGACAAGAACGGTGCGGAGGCGGCGATGGCGATAGCTGATTAGGTTCTCGTTTGGGCTCTGTCTATGGGTGTGTGTGCGTGTTATCCTTGTGGTCTATCATGAATAATTGAGTCAGCGGCACAGTGGTGATGGCAGCAGTGACAGTGGCGCATTAAAGATATCTAAATTCGAGAGAAATTAAGCGAAAACGTCAAAGTAATAATGACAGGAGATTTGTGTCACGATTTGGATAGTACAGTCTGGTGAGAAGGGACAGAACGTTGATGTTATCTGGACGTGCACTCACTTGGAAGGAGCCCTTAATACATCCAGTAAAATGCTTGGTTCAGGAGGAGGACTATCTTCTCCACGGCCAACCTGCACGTATAGGTCATTCTAGGCGGGACCTTGGCATTTTGTGCCACAGGGAGCTCGATTTGTGCTCGAGTCACAGAATTTTCCTACCATTACGTGACCTCTTCTTGAGGACGCCAGCCAAGCCCGGTCCCCCTTTCTTCGTTTTGAACTTCGAAATATACCCTGGAACGACCAATCTCATCATACCATCAAGACCGTGTCAGTCACATAAACCTAACAATATTCAGGACCACAGAGACGCAGCTGACATTCTTTTCATTCATCGACTCTTAGGTTCCATTGATTGCGCGCCCCTTTACATGACAATAACCCTAGTAACTTACGATGCCGTCGACTTTTCTATCTGCCGCCCCAACGTACCTCTTATGGTTTTAACGAATCAGTTTCCCATTTTCTAAAGAAAATCAATTCACGTCTTTCGTTTTCGACTTCAACTACAGCATTCGTCGGCTTCAACATGATATCCTTCACACTTGCTCGTAAGTCTTAGATTTTTTGCTTGTTCTAAGCCGAAATAAATTACTGCAGTACACGGTCATAGTCACACCCTTCTACAGATGAGGTACTTAAAGAAGGCAGACCTCCATTTGTAACCGTCAAACTTTAAGAGAGAAGCCACTTTACATCATTCCATGACATCAATTTTTGCCTCAAGAAAGGAAGGTAACTGGGTAAATGGGGAAATGGGTAAACAATCATTCCGAACGGAGTCTTGATTTGGACAGACATTTGATTCTAAATTCGCATACATACTGGTAAATCCCAGCGGCTGTCTTAGCAATCCCAGAATTGCCACAAGCATTATGAATAAAGTTACTCTCAAGAAGCCAGCCCGCAACTCGAGACTAGTCGTGCCTCCAAGAGACTCCGAATAAATCACAGCAAAATTAAAGCCAAATCCTAGCGTTTGCAGAACACATTTAGAACTTCTTTGGTGGATTGTTACCGAGCACAACTTCTTGTCTGGTCACCGCCAACGAATCCAAGTAAATGAAGATGCATAAGGGATGGCGACATAGATGCTAAGGAAAGCTCCCTTCCAATGCGAATGTTCTAGGTCACGGAGAATCAGCAAACCCATCGACGGATTGTTATAGCATTTACAATATCTATTGCGAATATCACCATTAACCATTTCAGAACTTATAACAATCTCAAGATGGTTAAGGAGTTTCCACCTAAAAATCACTAACTTTTCACGTCGACGTTCCTCAACGAATTTGTATTTTGTAGACGTTGGCAGCTTTAGTCGTTCAACAGAGTTCAAGCCTCCTCCGATTGACGTTTCCCAATAGAAGCTCTCTACAGAGCTACGCCAAGTGACCAAGTTTGTGTAGTTTTTCTAGACTTTGGCACACCACAGCACTTAATTCATATTTTCATTGGTCAACGCTTTGAAGGTGATGTTTCCTAGAGAGGTTAAGTAAGACACACATTCCTATCGCGTGAACCTTTATTCTGAAGAAATATTGTAATGCCTTATCCCCTCTTGTATGAACGAGCTTCTATGTAGGGAACTGATTGCAAGGTGATTGCCTAAGCAGATGACATTGCTATCGCTACCTCCCGAAAACACCCTTATACACTCAAGGAAATCTTCCAATATGCCCTCAAAATAGAACTTACTTTCTTCACGAGAAAACACAAGGTTCCACTGATCGGCTCTCATACGGCTAATAGTACCAGGTTTTCCTCTAAAGATAGTGCAAGATAAGTAAGATAGTAAACCAGAGCAACTATAGCTCCTTACTCCTGAAAAATGGCCGTAGGTAAGAGTAAAGGTTTTTAAACTCATATCATTTGCTAGTTGAATATGTCCATTATCAGAGCTACCCACCTCAATCTACGTTCTAAGGTTCAAAAATCAGCTTGTATGTGCATCAGTGAGCATTATGCTCCACATTCTCCCTTTAGACATTCTTGGCAACCAATTGGTTGATAAAGAGGCTATTTAGCTCAAAGTCTCCTTACAGTGGTCTAGCTTTCACTAGCGCACTTCTTGATCATTGATCTCCTTGAAGAAACTACCAACAGAAACTTCCACACGAGCACTTCTGACCGCAGTGAATGAGACGCTGGTTCCTGTTCTGAGGACAATTCAGTCCGCTTATACACGAACCGCTCCCAAAACTGGTGAATAGGTGATATGCGGTGTTTTCTCCGACAAGCTCAATCTGATTTTTTCCCTCCCCTTCCCAGAAATCTTGACGGTCAAAGGAGCATTGTGAGAGAAATGTGACATTTGTGAGATATATCACCATTTTCACTGACATTCAAATGGCAATCACATCCCTGGAATCGTACTTCTGTACTTCAAAAGGTGCTCTAAGCTATCAGTTGTCTCTCCTGTAGGTGTCAAAGCAGTTCAAGATTTACTTATGCTGCGAGACACAGAAACATTGTAGGTAATTGCAAGGCTGAGAAGCTCTCCAGACTGAGTACGACTCACACGATCCTGCCGAAATGTCGGAGCCTTCGCTACATGCAAACTCTTTCTAAGACTGAACGCGTAGAACCAACCATAGACTGGAAAATCTCCCTACTTGCAATATTTTAAGACAGATCTAGCCTAGGCTTGATTTAAAATGTAGTGCGGAGTTGGTCATATTAAAGCGATCACTGTTCTCCCTAGATGCACCAAAATCCTGGGACTCTTTTCACATGACTTCTGTAGAAGCCATAAGGATTCAGAAGAGGAAAAAATCGTGCCTACACAGCTCTGGCCCATGAAAGACTATTCCATCTAGGAGCTCCATCATATGACAATCTAGGTGAAATGGCATCACTAGGAATCACAAGCCTCCTTCATTTATAGCCAAATTGTGCGATTCGTGGCATCGAGCTGAACCTTTATTGGTCTAAGTGTCTGTAGACAGTCATTCGATCCATTTCCAGTCTTTTTCAGCTCCTGGTCTTCGAACGAAGTTCAGAGCTACTGCTGCTGGCAATATCGCACGGAACTTCTTGCCTCCTGACATCCTATCTCCTTATTTTCTTATGAAACACAAGGAAGAAACCATATAACTTGTCTCAAAGTCCTTGCCCGTCATGGCCCTCAATCCTCTTTTGCTGAACCCACTGTGACTGTCGCATTGTTTTCGCAAATTTTTTACCAAACACCCTAGTTTTGTTCGTTTTTTTTTTTTTCTTATTTTAGATTTTGCGTCATTTCGCATAACGATTGGCGAAAATGAAAACCACAGTGGCTGGCATCAATGAGTCAATAGGTCCCAGTGTGTCATAGTGCTAAAATGGCCAAATCGATACACACCATCCGTTTATTACCCGCAACGAACAACTTATTACCACTAAAAAGGACACTTACCTACTTACCACAGCGGATTGTCTTTGTACACTCTTAAGTTATAAATTAGTGCAAGGACGAAGCGGGTCTGGAAATCACCCAGCGTGGGGTAGGAAATGAGAAATGTTAGTCAGTAAGTAGTCGTAAACTGCAGATACATGTGTTTTCGGGTTAAGGACTCGAATTGTAGCACAACACCGTGGGGTGCCCACTAAAGGACAAGGTTGTTTCTTTTTCCTCATTAAGTCTCATGTTGTCTAATGGATGTTGGCACTTCAAGGGTTTTAAGTTATTTCTTTATTACTTCATCGTTACTGTTGACATTTTTAAGTACACACGTCTCAATCAGATTTTTGCGCAGTAACCCTTGTTTTGATTCATAAATGCAACCCCATCGCCCCCCTTTTTTAAAGATGTCACTCACTCTGTTGGCTGTCAAAGAAGTCACAAATATTAGTCAAAGTAATTAAACATGTAAAAACTCATTAAAACTGATTCGAAATCGTTAAGTATTCGGAGAGCTCCCTGCAAAATGTTACACATGACACTTGAAACTTTGTTGTTAAACTTGTACTCGTACCTTTCTACAACTCCTAGGACAAGGCATGGAAAAGTTATTAGGGTAAATTCACAAACAAAAATATACTTTAATTAGTTAAAACTAAATGAATGACAGTCCGGAAGTTCCGGGCAAATCTACTTCGCACTAATGAGTGTTCAGTGTGTGTGGTGTTTAGATGCGGGAGTATCCGGATGACATTTATAAACTTTACTCATTCCTTCTCGATGTCAATCAAAATTAAAGTTTCGTCCCGTCAAGCTACAGGAGCAAGCAATTTCTCAAATTACCAACATCACATATTAATTGGTTTTGTTTACAAACTTATGAGTAATTTTTAATTGAATCAAAGTTTTCTACTTTGCACGAACTGTGGATGGGATTGTGATGACATTAATGTGGACTGTGCGAACAGGAAGCAGGTGAGCACATTTGACAGATAGGAGTAGGGACGTAGGTAGGTGGGTGCCTTGACTATGTGTTTCGCGACTATGTACGTAGAATAGTCGAAATCAAATCAAATGCCCTGGAGTTGATGAAATCAAAGATAACTCAGTGGACTTACCTCCTCATTATCACCCCAATAATAACGTATCAAGGCTCTGTCCTACTGCTGGACTGCACGTCTGCATATTACTGGGGTAATTCTCAAATCCCTTAATTGGTACATCAATTCGAATGAATTCTAAAATGACTGAAGGCGAAGTCATATGAACTTCACAATGTCTGTGTTGTTAGGACACTCTACTCCTATCTTCCAAGCAGCAGTTTAAGCTGCCTAGCTCTATGCTGGAGAGTGTATCAAAAGAAACCTCCGCGGTTTACATTTTAATATTTACTCATACAGACAAGCAGCTCTAAAAATGTTCATCTCCTCTGACTCTAAGTACGTGGGAATCGAGAAATGTCTTTAAGGATGTGTTCGTGGTGCTGCAAGCGACTTCAACTGACTGCGAGCGACAAGAGCAACTGTCAAAACACGAATACAACTAGGGGGAAACCGCGTTGTCATAAACACTTTATCGCATCACGCTTTGCGAATTCGCTTGACCTGAACACAGCCTAAGGTCTTGCCTAACTTCCCATGTGGTCACGGGTCTACGGAACAAGTTTTACCTCATCTTTCAACATCACCTCCTAAAAAACAAAAAAATGACAACGACTTTAGCGAAAATGTTGCGACAGCCAGTTGACAATCAAACTCAATGCACAGCGGTCCATGTTAAGAGGCTGACAGCAATGGTGACACGAAATTCAGCTTGGTTCACAGATTTGCTGATAATCGGAAGTTTATTCGTACAAATAGAAATCGCAATACAAACTCAAAATGACAGAAGGATTGTTCAGCAGATATAGACAGAATATTTGACTCTCTTATTCTGGTTAATTCCAAAAGTCGAAACTGATAAACCAGCAGTTTTTCGTTCACTTCAGCCATTGAAGCTGACTGACGCTCTACATGAGCAGTGACTAACGTCAGATTCCCCCAATGTTCCTGCTGCAACGTATCTATGCACTTAATCTTCGAACCAATTAGCCACCCTCAACCAGTAACCAGTATTTTAACTTTCTGTTTGCACACAAATATCTCCTTTCGAATCACTGCACGTTGGTTCAAAAATTGCTACTGATTGAGTGATTATAGTTCGAAGTTGTTACCTCGCAGGTGAAGTAAACATAATCAGATATAACCCGCCCATAGGTAGTATAAATCCCACATCGCTGACCCAGTTTCCATGCACCACAGCCAAAGGATATCATTTAATATGGATTAGATAGCCAACCCTCTCGACCGAATCTATCAATTCCACTGGACGAAATAATCAATATAAAGCAATTTTCTCCAACACTATTCGTCAAAAAAAAATACCTAAATACATACCCGGGAACCAAAGAACCAGGCAAACACATGTAAGGACATAAAAATGACAACAATGGGGTTTATGGCCATACAAGTGTCTTATTTCCACCTTGGATTTACAGCTCCTTCCTCTCCAGCAGTATCCTACATCATTCCGTTTTCGTGCTCAACAGGACATGCTACTCATATTCGTATTCACAAAAATCCTTTTGTTGATGATGTTTCCACTCGAAAAGCAAACCACAAAACAGGAAAAACAAAATAAAAACAAAAGGACTAACCATTATTTTTGGCTGCTGTTGTTGTGTGTGTGTGGAAGTAGCCCATAACTCATCCTTCCGCATGTCGCAAAAATATTTTCGTTCTCTTTTTCGTTTACGATTCATTACAAAAAAGGACATCTCAATCGGAATGTGTCCACCACATTCCTTTGGATGATAGAATGCCCCGTAACCTGCTCAGTTTTGGACTGCAAATTGCCTGTCTGACGCGTTAACCAAACGATGTCCCTTACGCACGACCGATGATGATAGTCTGTCATCGTAAAATTTATTTCTAAATTACAAAAAAAATATTTTCGACATTTGGCCCATGAAAATGAAATGATACCACATTCTGGTTTCTAGAACGACACGCAAACCCCCAACATCGACATCGAACAGATGCGGCCTAGAATGTCAGAGATTTTCATTTGTTTACCACACACCAACTACCGCAGGACGAAGGATGAGATGGCGGTGGAATTTTAAATATACACACATTCTTTTTTTTTTTAAAAGCATTTCAACTGATTGAATGATTTTTGGGAGTGCGACGACAGGGGCCATTACCTTAATGGAATTCATCGGGTCACCACTCACCACTCACCACTCACCGTGCACAGACTGGCTTCTGTTTGAATTTCAAATTTTGTTTTGTCTACAAAGTTCGGCGGTTTGTGTGGAAACATTTATCCGAAATAAATGAGTGACACTTATTATGGGCCAATTACACTTTATTCAGTCGGCAGAGTTGATGAGGTCCTGACAATTCATTTGGATTCGCCAACTGTCGCTGGGACATTTGAATCGCTGAAGTTGAAGTAAGTGTCTGCCTTAACTGCAAATGTGATTATATTTTGTCCCATGTTAGACTGAATTTTTTCCTTCATAGAAAAATAATGAAGATTGGCCTTCAATTTGGGTTCATGAGAAAGAATAGGAATCCTTCTCATTACACTCAGATCTAAAGCCATTGTAAGGGCAATGGTCAACAAAAATAGGACAACTTTTCTGTATTAAGCCAAAATGTGTCTGTTTCTTTATCGAGGCATTGCGTACTAAAGCCTTCTTCTTACCTTCTTACCTACTTTCGCGAACTCTTGCATTCTTCGCTACAGCAAAGGACCTTCAACAATGAACCTAGAATGGAATTTTGGAATGCTCGGACAGTATTCTATTCTCTGTATCATGGAGTAGCTCAAACTAAGAAAGGAATGCATATTTCCCCGAATATCAAATAAAATCTAACCTTCAGCTTCCATGAAGTATGAAATGATTTCAAATGGCATTACTAGCCGCCATTACATGGACAGCAGTGCTGCCAATAGAATTAAGCAATATATAGATATTGTTTCGACAAAATGCTGGTTTCGGACAACGATTTTTACATCTTGGATCTCGATGATAAAGCCTAGAAGCTCTGCTATATACAAAACTCTAATTGCTGTATCATAGGGGAAAGAGTAAGATTGACCTCCTTGAGAAAAAGTTCCAATTTATTGTGCAAAAAAGGTCAAAACAAATCGGCAACATCGACTCAGTCACACCGGGAGAATGTGTGAAAATCTCTACCTACATTGGCATTGTGAAGACTCCATGAATATGCTCTCCTTCTGTTCGTCAAACGGACCTCACAAAGCGAACTAGGTTGAAAGCTTTTACGAAACCGATCTTGATCTCTTCATGAAGAAATACAAATATCCTTTCGTAGACCATCCAAAAATCCTATGTTTCTCAGCAGTTTCTTCCTTATAGAATCTGCAAAAGATTTAGGATCCAGTTCTAGACAGTTCAACAATGCCATCAGATTTATAATAACACCTCTTGTTCGATGACCCCTTTATGTGTATATTTCCGACGTCTTAATCTCCAGCCCTCAATGTTTGTTGTCATGCTGGATGACTACAATTCTGTAATAGAGGAGGCCCAAGTGAGATGAAAACATCCATCCAATTCCTAGATTTCCCGAGAACATAGCAGAGCAACGCATATCACATACACTTTCGCTGTCAAAACCTTCAAAATATCTGTTCCTGCACTGCCAAATCAGGATTTCAAAGTTCCACTCTTAGAGATTTGAATTGAATGAATTGAAATGAGGATCTGGATATTGACTACAAAAACTTGAATCCATTCGGTCTTTAGGCTTATGCAGCATCTTCCAAGCCAGTACCTAAGCTATTGTAGGTGACGGTATTGCAGAAATTGCTCCCCTCACACCGTCTAAGTATACACAAGCCTACTTAACTCATTAAATTCGCATCCACAAACTTGTTAATCAAACAAATTGCTTGAATTGCCATTAAAACTATTTATTAAGATAAAAAGCACAACCTTCTTTCGCCAAATATTGGAGTAGGCAACTTGCTAATTAACTTAATTTCATACGACTCACACAATACACGCCATTAAAGTTCCCTTAAAACTCCATCAATTTGTTCACATCTTTACCCGCACAAACGAGTAATAAGCCAGAAAGCAACCACTGATCCTTTCTACTAAAGTCAACCCAATCAACAGCCATTCAATTTGCTTATCGACTTTGCCCATCCCCCCAGTTGACCCTAAAAATTACATCAGCATATGTTACATCCCGAAAAGTTAGTCACAAAATTTGCATATCTTAGCAGTTGGGCGGTTTTTAAATATACTAAGCACCTAATTATCTGTGTTTGATAAAATATAAGATAAAAACACAGCGACCCTTCCCTTTGGCATCCTTTTAACTTTATTTATAAAGGAAGGCACACAACAAAAACAAGAAAAAAAGAAACAAATCCTTTCAAGCCAAAATATGTATGGCATCCTTTTCGGCTCGTAAGATTTACATCTTTGAACCATCCGTGACGGAAATAACCTTTCACGGCATATATCCACAGCAAGGGACAACGAAAGAAACTTCCCGAAACGTCTGTGTGTCCTTTTGCCATTTGCATTTAATCGAACTTCTTAAGTTCACTTAGTTATTTCGACGTCACAGTATTTTCGGAGCCCGGTAAGGATCCTTAAAAGTTTCCTTCCTTCCTCATAAATTTTATGTGATTTTGTATCCTTTTCTTTAGTTTTTTTGGTTTTTTTTTTTCTCTTTTCTTCATAACCCTTAATTATTCGTGCATCCTTCTGCTAGGCGACCAAAAGGACACGACACGAGTAAACCTAAACCGAACAGTGACGAAGAAGTTTACCATCCGCCATGTGCCATTATCTGGTGGCGGTGGTACCTGTAATTAGATTTTAAGTATCACACGCGGGTGTGCACTTTATGATCGAAAGTATTAATTGCCCCACATTTCGCTGGAACACCTAGCCGACCGAAGGAACACATTTCTCTTAATTACGACACCACCCATCCTTGATGGTTGGTTGGTGAGACCAACAACAGGGTGGAACATTAATTTTCATCAATTAAGTACGTTTGCGCTGGTCCTGTCCAGAATGTTATTGTTTCTTCCTTCTTCTTTTTTTTTTGTTCCGGCAGGAAGAATAACAAATTTTTAATCGTCGCAGGACGAAAAAAAAATGAAGGCGAAGATGAATCCCGGGAAGAAGGAACCAATCTGCTTCTAGTTTGAGGGCGGCGCGGCACGAGGATTGCAATAAATTATAATTGGAGAGTTTCCATTTTATCTGGTCTCGCTTTTGGGATGACTTGTGTCCTAAGTGATTTATATTTTATTCGATATAGCATCAGAGTTTATGAGACTTTAATTCGCCGTATAATGATTTAATGGCAGAAACATTATTGTTGCTGTTGTGTGGGGAGTGTAGCGAAAGGACGAATTGGGAAACAACTCGAAGGAGGTGTGATGTTATGATTCATTAAATTGGATTTTCTTTGGCGGGCGGCGAGAGAGAATTTCATTATGAATTGGGGCCGTGCGAATTTATTAGATAACTTTCTTCACTTTAATTGATAAATTCGTTGGATTGTGAATGTTTTTGTTTTTTTAATTTTGGCTGTAGACACAAGGATGGGGACGTTGGCGCACGTGCTACTTTTTTGTTTGGCTTCGCAGTGTGGGGCAGGACTCTGTTATGAGATAATTTTTATTAATTACTGTGGTGGGAGGGAAGGTCTATTGTAGACTTTTCTTTAAAACTTGAATAAATGCTTTGAATTTAGAGGGTCAATCTGCCTTAGTTTTAAAATCATTTTGCAGTTAAGGCCTTTCGTTTAACTTGTCTTTGTATATTCTAAGGTTAGAAGGCTATTAAATGTCTGTCTGTTGGGATTCTGATCAGTGTGGATTCTGGACAGAAAAGTTCCACCAAAATCGATGCTCCAAACTTGATTTCAAGACGCCGAATCTATAAAGATGAGCTATGAAGATCCATGCCTAGCTTTGGCATCCTTCCCAGACTCATTCTCTTGGGCAGGATGACTACGAAGAATGCTCGCTGCTCCATCAAGGTTGGTAACAACAAATTTGAAACTCGTAGGATTTAGAGTAGATGACGCGCTATCTGCGAGTTTTTCAGCATCTTACTTGAAAGGAATGTACGAAACTTACAAGTAAACACTGGAAGTACAATTCTTCAAAGGTCTGTGAAGCTTGGGCAGTCACCAACAATGGGTCTAGCGATAAATAAGGACAGAACGAAGTATATGCAGTCAAGGACATCGGCAAATTAGATAGATCGTCAAATCTTGAGCTACAACTTCTAGATAGTAAAGGACGTTGTCTACTCCGGCTCTGAAACTTAATAAAAGAAAATACGTGCCAATCACTGTGAGAAAGCTGGCTGAGAAGGCAATTGAGTAGTGGAGGACTACCTCGAATAACTAAGAAGATTCTATGTAAGACCCTGACCATCCCAGTCCTACTTTATGACACTGAAGCCTGGACTTTATGTAAACTAGATAAAGATATCCTCGGTCGGTTTAAGTGAAAAATCCTTTGTATAATTGTTAGTCCCGTTTTCGTTGACGAGTTTGAGAGAAAGAGATTCAATGACGAACTAAACGAGCTACATAGCTGTACGTTTAAGATGGGTAGGACATGTACAGCCGATGGATGCAAATGCTCCGGCTGGCAGAGTCTTCCAATCCAATTCAGCTATGGATGAAATAATTTTTGGATAAGTCAAAACTAGGGGTCGACACAGGTACTGAAATAGTGCACATTGGGTACAAAAATGGGGAAAGTATCGCTGGAGGGTTTCATAAAACTTGTATTGCTTTTGGTCAATATCAAGGGCGTTCTCGCAGAGCTGTAGCAAATTTAGTCGTTAAATTTTAAGGTATGAGGTCGATTAGTAATGTGAAGATCCCAATTCGTTATCGTCCGGCAAAATCAGCTGAGCATGTCCTTCACAAAGCATTTTGCTTAAAAACAAGAACTTGTCCACGTTCTTGGTGTAATATCGGCTCTTTGTAGGAATTCTGTGACAGTAATGGGACACTTCGTATGCACCAGGAGAAGTCCTTCTAACTCTCATTAAATCTAGACCAAATTTCATGAAGGATAAAAGGAAAATATTACCGCCTCCTTCTTTGAATTTTCGCATTTATTTCAATTTTTCAGTTCTTGACGATTTTAGATAAACAAATGAATATTGTTTCATGAACTAACTTTAGGTACTCCACCTCCATTTTAGTCCTTTCGATACTGCTCAAAAATGTCCCAATTTGTCCTGAAAATCCGCCATTTTGTATACCAGCTACCATTTTGCCCATCTAAACTCACATTTCGTCCATCTCTTGCAGTGATGCCCGATGCCTTGTTTTTATCGTCAGTGCAACCATCTTCGATCAGAGGCGATATATTTAATGAAAATATTTTGAAATCTTTTGAAATTTCATGTCTCACCCAGAGCCTAGTCTAGGATCGCCATATCCCAATTTACATACCAAATAGTTTCGCACAGTTTCCTGGATTCAGTCTGAATCTATGTACATTCCTCAACATATCGCTGAATGTATCCATAAATCCTGCGTTCTCCTTGTCTACTTTTCATTTCATTTTCATTTCTCATTCAAACCCCATGAATTGTTCCCTAAAGCTATTTATTATTAAAAAATGCTCAAATGTTCCCTCTGTTCATAAATGCAATATAACTCTCATACCTTACGACCTACGAAGGGGGAAGTCTATCCATCCATTAGAGTACATTTTACAACTTTGTCGCATAAATTATGCGTTTGAATAGCTTGGCAATGAATGGTAATGTAATTGCTTCCCAATTGTCACATTTATCAAAAGAAATTCATATCTATCTGATTGCGAAAATCTAATTTCAAAAGTAGATCCTGCGAGAACGAGAGGTATGCTCTAAATACAAGAAATCATTTTGTTCCTTTCCCAGTACCAGGATAGAACACAAGCCCTCCACCAATAACTATTCTCACATATCGATTGAAAGGGTAATGTCCCCTCCCAACTGGAGATATGTACTGTATTCAATAAGTTTCGCATCGATTACCTTCTTCACAAATCAATAACGAAGAATATCTTTTTGATTTTAATTTCCATTTCTATTCACATTTCATGGGATGATTTTGATTGTTCCGATTGTGTCCGACGTCGAACCCTTGTCTTGTCGCTATAAAACAAATTTTCACTTTATCTGCCTGCAAAAAGTCTCCACTCACTATAAAGTCCCATCATCAGGGGGTGTGCCAAACAATAAGAGTCGAGTAGAACCTTTTTAGAACGAGATGAGAACCAGAAGAAGTAGAAGTGTCGATACCGATAACCTTCTCCATAAACCGATGACAAATCCAATGACATGGGTACGAGTGCGAATAATTTGAAAAGTTTTCCATTTCGATTCTTCAATTTAATTCTTTGACATTGTTTTGAACAGCAAACATATACACAATGGACCTCTGAATCCCCGAAAACGTACGCGCTCCCACCCGATCCCGTCCTCTCGAAACTCCTTACACGTCCTTAGCGTCCGGTGTGAAAATACTATAAAAGTAAAAGAAAAGAAACCTTCAAGATAATGTATGCTAAGAAGGTATTTTGTTGAATAAATGATTTCCATCACGAAGTCTGGATCTATTGTGTACTGTATGGATGTGTGTGTGTGTGAAATGTCCTAGGGAAATATTCAAAACGTGTTTGACACACGCATTTACAGGCAAACACAGACACCCCGTCATCGACCAGCTTGAGAATAGCCTCAAGTTATTAATGACAACAGCAGCATCTTGAGAAACTAGAGGGCATATCCTTTCGACCGATACACTACGTTTGGCTTTGTCGGAGAATTTATTACCAACACCTTGGAGGCGATAAAACGATTAAACTTTGATTCTTAATGGCCTTTGGGGTTGGTAGCGTTTGATTTTTCTCATACACTCTTAGGCCGGGCTATTGCAGGCAATTTAAGTTAAACAATAACTTAAAGTATATTTGCCGATGCCCCAATTATCTGTTTGTTATCGATTGGGCTTAAATTTGTTGATTTTGTTTACAAGACCGTCTGTCAAACTTGACCAAGTTTTGATTGATAAGTTTGAGAAGACTTAAATTAGTATGATGCCTCCAGTGACATGAAGAAGTCAAGAACTAGATTTTAAAAAGGAATAGAGGAATAGTGTTCGTAAACCCAACTGGTAGTGTAACTTGAAAGGTATTTTCTGTCTGCGGTCGGTACATAGCTAGACTGCTTGAACCCTATGATGGCAAGCAAAATGTTAGCCTTCGCTACCAATAGTACCTGGAAAGCAAGTGCTCTATAACCATCCTGAATCTAGTTAACCCAAATGACCACTGTCCAGGACCTAGAGCACCGACAGATAAAAAATCTGATAGACAAATTAGGAGATGGAGAACAGCCAATGCAGTGCCTGGCCAAACCGAACCACTGAGTGGATTAGAGAAAGTTGTAAACTACGTAGAGGTGCGTGCAGTTTGTCTTTTAATGGATGAATCTCACAATATTTTGTGGATCATATTGGTTTTTATTCCATGCAAGTGTTAAGCATCAGAACCAACTGTCAACAACACTCATAACTTAGGGTCAATGTGGAATCGCCTCACTCCAATAGTGACGCAGTCTTTGCTTTGCATCACGTTCTAAAACGCAAAACTTGGTATCACTTTTTCACGCATAACTTTCATGTCACACCTGATGTCCAAATGTCATCGAAAAAGAATCATGCTATGCATTGACATCGCCAATAAACAGAGATGCCGAATCAATTGCGCAATCAGTTTGAAGTTTCCGAATGACCCCCCTTGGCGTTGTCTGCTCTAAACATGGCAACGCTTTTGTGGAAGTTAATTGTCCATCTTATGGTAACTAAATGGTGCATGTTCCACTCTGTTCGAGTTCAATGTTTGTCCACGCATATGTAGGTGTCCATGTTGAGCAAATCTATGTACTTCATACTGACTGACTGCACAAGCTGCAAAGAAAAGCAGATTAGCAGAGTTTTGAAAGTCTTACCTTCTTTTCAAAAACGTACTGATTTTATTTATTTTAACAAATCTTGGTATAGGACTGCAAATGCGACGTCAAAATTACTTGAGTATCCTCGTCACTTCATTGATTGAAAGGCGATATCAAAAAATTAGGAACTTCTTGGACATGACAGCTGTGGTGCACTTTTTTCCTGGTCTCCTCCAGATGTCTTTTTTATCTGTAATGCAATTATGTGCACAATAATCTACTGGAACTAGGCATTTTTTGTAGGATTTTGAAGGAACTCAAAAGTCTGTCAAATGTGCATCTAGAGCTAATCATCTGAATTGACTTTTGTCATAACTAACGTGTGGGCCATCTGTTGGTTTCCTTTTTGAATCATATGTTATTTTGAGCTGCAATTTGACGCCATTGACGATTCAGGTAATCAAGAGCAAAACTGGTCTAGCAGCTCGTGAAGTAATTAGGAGACAAAACCATAGAAAATGTGTTGAAAAATTGGGTTGATAGGATGGCCTACTGCCAAACTAGTTCCATATTTACATATTTAATCGGAAGGTCTATCCTTTTCAATAGATTATCAAACGTTAAAAGTATTAAGTACAGACTTTTCAAAAAAAAGCCAACAGAGGGCCACCATTTACTCCCAGCTTTTTTACGTATTTTGTCGAAATCTTGTGAAACATCGAGAAAGTATATTTTCCACTCTGTTAGGATTTCATCTATTATATTAGTTTTTCTATAAACTTTACCAAAAAAAAGGGTAAAAACATGTCGTATATGAAAGCACTTTGGAAATATGGTGGACTTCGTGGCGTATGTGAAAAATTTTTCATACATTTTTTTCGGTGAAACATTTTCTGTTTGAAATATACTTGGCGAAGGACCAGTAAAGCTGGTTTGTGCTTAGGATGTTTTCTTAGCTCATTTTGATACTTACAATGTTGATGAATTAGTGAATGGAGGAATAAATGAAGAAAGTCAAGGATGTGTAGAGCGTAAGTCCTTCTAATACACATTCATACATGGAAATAACCCAGACAACGGAACTTTTAAAAGTCAACCACGCCTACCCACTTTTTTAGAACATCGGCATATCAAGAGCTTAAAATTGGAGAAGGTGTAGAAATAGTACAACAAAGTTTTCAGTCTGCATACATTCTGCGCAAGAAAACAGGGACTCTATTGAAATTCAAGTAGCACCTTACATCCTTTTAAGTTCAACACTGTAAAGGTCCCTGAAAAGCAAACTAAGTTCGCTTAAAGATCTCTAAAGCGTAATCTTCAAGCAAAAGAACCCAGAACGGGCAAAGATTGGACATTTATCCAGGGGACTACGTTTGGACTTAATTTTGATGTAACAGGCATACAATTCTCCAAGGACATAGAATATTAATACTTTTCTTGTATTAAAGCCGACATAAATCAGCGTCAGTGCCCAAACTCAAACACCCTTTAGTCTGTATTTGCTGGGGAATGTTTGTTTAATCATCTTTAGATACAAGAGCACCCACCTTTTCGACGATTCAAACCAGACAGTCTGGAGAAATTGTAAATTGTTTGCACTTGATTATAATCTTGACCTAGACCGTGTAACCTAGGACAAGAGTGGCTTCCATTCAAAGTGCTCCTCCTCTCACTACTGTCTGTCTATCCATTGAAGTTTGACCCGCTCAAACGAACAAAAAGGCAACACAGCTTCCAATTAGAACAACGTTTAATCCGTCCACTTATGAAATCGAAAAGTCTGCACGAATTCTCCAAAAATTATATATTTTCCAACCTTCTGCATATTTGAATATAATTCCTTCGTATACCCTTGCCATCCCGCCCCATCCCAGAAGCCATTGCGATTTAAATTACTTTTGGGACTATAAATGTGTATCCAACTGCTTTCGCATTGAACATTACCCCCACTACGGGCGGGGAAAAAAAAACCTTTAAGGATAATCCCTCATTCGTTAAATTACTTTTCTGAGATAAAATAAGGTCCAATGGACTCTAGTTACTTAATTTAAACCTGAAAAGGCTTTTCAAAACTCCCCCCAACGCCTCGAAATAACAAGTATTCGAATATTCATTACTAGTGGTCATAAAAAAAAGGATAACCACTGACAAAACGATGTCGTAAATCAGCACAGAGAGCGACCGACGTAAAAGCCCTGCAGTCCACCTCCAAAGCACACACGCCTACCCACACACTAAGCCACTCTAAAACAAACCCAAAAACTACACCAGAAGATGAATATCAATCAACAGCCCCTCCACCTAATATGGGGGATGAGTTAAACAACCCGATAGACACGAATGACGAAGGACATAAACATGAGAATCCAATAAACATAAATCCAGAAATTCCATCACAGTCCCTAATCTAATCTTTGGCCCCTTGTTGGGTTATGTCCCAATTTAGCATACGGGCCAATTCAGTAACATCAAACGAGGAATGGATCATTTTCCTGATGATGTGACGGGAACACAATAATAATTCTATTTGGTTGTTGAATGGTTTTTTGCGGTCTAGCTGGTCGTGTCAGGTAGTAGTTCCTGCTTATTGTGAAGGATGTTCCCAAGCCGAGGCCCGATTGAAATTCAATTAAAAACGAAATAATAACAAAGAGCGAGGTCCACGTAAATAGGATTAATTTTCCCCGAGCCCCGATAATTGTGTTATCCCTCGGGGGATACCAGTAACAGATACCCATTGGGATAGTAAAAATAATGAAGAAAGATAAAAAGGAGGAAAATTCAATTAACCTTAAGCTGGCTATTATATTCCTTTTTTTTTGGGAAGGATTTCACTGTAAGCGCCTCCCACTGTGCGGCTAATCGTCACTGTTCAATTTAATTAAACACTAATTTCGTCCCTTTTTCCATATTGCCAGGATAACTGATAAAATTAGGGAGCGCGCCATATTTAGCAGAGTTTATGGTTGTTTTTATAGGAAGCCATATTTTTTCTTTTGCCAGCTAAACCGAATAGTATCCTGCAAGGAGCCAAGAACAGTTTTATGTCTTAGAAAAATTATTTCTGTCATATGTACTTGCTTAGGGTTGTAGTGTTAAGGTTAAGGTCTGCTTGAATGTCAAGATAATGAAAAGAGCACTTTGTGTAGTGCTTCCTGGCGACCCAGACCTTATGACAAAGAATTTTGTTAAAGCCACTTCAAGAGGTGCCACCTGGCCATTAGCTTTTACAGCATTACACAGCTCTTGAGTTACGAAATAGGTGTCTTAGCCGATTACAGTAGGATATCACGGAAGGAAGGGATTTTTCAGGAATTAAAGGACACTCAACAGTCATTGCAAGGAGAGTACTTGTAATTCATAGAGCCTGATTGAAAGAAAGAGGGAGGAGAAGAAAGAGAAGGTTCAACTTCGGGGTGAAACAGAGCATTTTGGTAAGACTAGCATGATTCACATTACACTCTAGCCGCAACCATAGAAGAGATGGCTCTTGGGTGATTGTAAACCTTGTTCTACACCTTGACAATGTCAAAGAAAGTGGTTTGTCCTTTCTTTGGTTTCCCCAATTCCATATGCTCGACATATATCTGTTTTCTTGCATTAAGAGCAGTCTTTTCACACCGTACAGACTTTTATCAACGTAGAAACGGATTTACTAGTCTTTTAGATAAACTTTTCCGTCGTTGTTATGTCAAAGAAAATGATGTGATGATACTTACATGATACTTACCCCTTTCTGTCTCATTTTTAGATTTACTTTTACTAGGTAGGACAAAATGATTCCATGATACTTACCTCCTTGTGTCTCGGCTTTGCACTCAATGTCTATGGGATTGCTATAAACTACCCATTGACTGGCTGTCAGAATACGAAAAAAATTCGAACAACTGTCACCGAGTATGACAGAGTCGCTAAAGGCAGGGATGACTCTCTCTAAAAGCTGTCATAAGTTGAGATTGAAGTACGAAGTGTGAACGCTTTCTTTCCCTCTTCATTTCTATGCCTTTTCTTACATTTGTTACACGAAGATGTCCTTCAATATCTTCCAAACCCGACGTTTTGTTTTTTTTATTATCAATTGTTTTGATTATCATATACCGAACCCTTTGCAGCTAATTCATCAACCCTCTCGTTTTTAAAGACATCCCTGTATCTTGAATGATGTGAGCGATTGTCGAAGTAGACAACTTGTGAGAGGACAATCCCACGTGAGGTAAGGTAATATGACTCGAAGTCACAAAACTTTTGCCGGTATTTACTAGCATTTCAAGATGAGAGTCATGCCTGGCTTAAACGGATTGTACAGAACCTCTAGACGTTTGAGACGAATACCATCGCCTAGTAATAGTACTAAGAAGCAAGATTTATCCAACTAGTGCCAGTATCCAATGAATCTAGCGGTTATTAGTTTAGCTATACTAGTGCGTGATAGTCAAAAAATTTGTTTATAGTTTTTAGAACTCAGAGCAACTTTCACAAAACTTGGAGTTTGGGAACTATGCCCATCGCTTCTTTGACCAAAAATTTAATGAATACTTACCTATCTACACCTACCATATGTTAATCTCCAGAATGTGAAACTGGGAACAATGTACCTAGATCGGTGGCGTATACGTAACATTTCCTGGTTGAAAAATTCCCTGTTTGCCATGTATACAGAGAGGGCGGCAGCAGCTAAGCGAGCTTGGGATTCGAGCTGCGTCTCCAGAAAGTAGAACTGCAAGGAGTGTGTCTAGATCGGTGGCGTATGTGGAACATTTTTTTTTTACATTTCTTGGTTGAAAAATTCTCTGTTTGCCATGTACACAGACAAGGAGGTAGCAGCTAAGCTAGCTTCTGATTCGAGCTGCGTCTCCAGAAGGTGGAACTGCAAGGAGTGTAACTAGATCGGTGGCGTGTGTGGAATATTTTTTTTATACCTTTTTTGGTTGAAAAATTCCCCCAATACCTGCAACTATCCCTGACTATCCCTGACTAGTTTTTCGGAGTTTCATCAGTGGCGGTCCTAGGCGAACAACAATTCACAGTTTCGACCCATCAGCCAGCAAATTTAAAAACCCATCCGACTTGCCCTGACAGTACAGCCACTTCTTAAAGTTCACAATAGATTACCTTCGACACGAGCAAGGATTCGAGCTGAAACCGAACCTACAAACGACAAAACAAAGTCTACAAATCCGCCTTCTACTAATCCTGTGAAAAGAAACAACGTTTTTGTCAGAATTTGCATAATCCACCCAAAATCCACTCGAAAATATATGCGCCTTGGCAAAACCACAGCAACTTACAAATTAATTGCTCGACAAGGTCCATCTTCTCCATTGCGCTCCCAGGCGATGTTAGAAGCAACATCCACTCAGCAGTGGAACCAACTAAAATATTCTACTCCGGCAATGTTTCCCATTAATACCCAATCACCCTCTAAATGGTAATTGAATCAATCTGCCAAAAATGTGTATCCTTCCTACACACATACATACATATGTACATCCCGTAGACCAGAACAAAAAAAAAAAAAATAACAAATCCTTCCCCGAGGACAGAGAAAACTGAATGTAAACACATTGAGTAGCGGAACTAATACGAAGGCGGTTATGATTCTGGTTTTCGGAATTCCTTCCACACACACACACCCCCACACGGAGAGAATGTAACCCCCATAACCCAATCGTCTGGCAATATCCACTGCTGCCACTCATGCAGTTGTCGGGATCGATGAAATTACTTGGTCTTTCCAAACGTTGTCCTTGTCGTCATAACACCAATAGCCAAGGCCTATGTTAGTCGTTAAAACGTGACCAGAAACCCAATGAGCCATTTAATATTCGCCCGACATGTCCATATTACACCGAAAAACACTTTTTATATTGATTGAGTCATTAACGCAAATCCTTTGCACTACATTTACCTTAGTTGCCTGGCGCCCTGGTCGAACAGTTCGTCCTGTAGTCCTCCTCCTCCTCCTCCTCCTTCTCCTAGTGTATGTGCGCTTCCGGAATAGACACATCTGCTATGACGATGAAATATCCTTACGCCCGAACGAGTTCCTTTACTGCTGCTCCCTGATTGACCTGTCAGCCCTCATTTTTCGTATACGAAAGGCAGCAGAAAGTTTACCAAAAAAACACAAAAAGATGAAGTGGCGAGGACCTTGCAGGAGGGTGTTGCTGCTGTACACGGTGGCAGTGCATGGCATAGACGAGTCTGTGGTTCCAACTACGATCATGTACATTAGAATACCCGTCCAACCATGAAAATATTCCAAAAGGCATTAAAGTCTACGGAAAGGATTTGTGGAGCGCTGCCTGGAGTGTCGATGGCGTTTGATAGTGTACTAGTTGTCCCGGTGGTGGCGGTGCTGATGGTGACGGTGATGGTGTTGTTAATCTGGGCGAAATAAGTGCCTTAGATGTAAGCACTTTCAACGGTGATTATCAAATTGACATCGAGTCCTTCAAAAGTTTTTGACTCCTGCTGGATGGGATGCGTGAACGGGGAAGCAGTGCAAAACGCCAAACCAGTATAACTTTCGGGCCACTTAATTAGGAGGACAAGGGGAGCGAAAGACAGAAGCGAATTGCATTTGGTTTGAAGTTCTAGAATGTGTGCCAGTAAATTTGGAACAGATTTTGTATCCCTTGTGGATAGTTTCACCTGCAGTTTTGCACTTTAAAAGTCGTGTGTTGCACTACACGTCGGTAGCGTTTGTTAAGACGGCTTAAGAGTTTAAAGTTTTGCTAAACTTATGCCTAAGGGATGTAATTAAGTTTGGGTAGGTATTGTGGAGAGGGCGGTACACCTCCAGTACTTTGCTGACCTTTGATATACATACATAGTTGGAGGATGATGATGGTGCCTTCTGGTCCTTAAACTGCTGCTGAGTGAACACTTTGACGGGGGCACAGGAAGTACGTATTGAGTTCATTAGTAAGGATTTGAATGCTTGAGGGCACCAGATGTCAATGGGTATCTATGGATGGGTATTCTTTTTCTAGTTCATTTGCATTTACATTGGATTGGCTTAAGGTGGCTGATGAAACTTGTTGCGCGGGTGGTTGTTGAAGGTGAATATGGAACAGCCATGGTTCGAGTTTATGTTTGGAAGAAGGAGAGGAGTTTTTAGGTGTCAAGCGATAATCTCATGCTCCCTACTGGATGACTATGCTGCGACTGCAGGTGACTAGATGAAATGGTTTTCGAGGAAAAGCAAGACAAACACAAAGGAAGTGCCCTCTGTAGTCGCAGATTAATCGTAGCACATTGAGATTCACAGCAAAAGGGTAGTATCCCGTCAGAACTCATCTTCAATATGAACTACAAATTCGCTGTACTAAATAGAACTGAATGGACACAACGTGCTGTCTTGCACCACCCATTGCTGTCAATTTCTATGTATGGGTCCAAAACTGAGGTCGGTGTCGGTTCCGGAGTCTTCTCAGGAGACCTGAACATCAACCTCACGAAGACGAAGTTAGTAATATTCTTCAAGTAGCTGATTGGCTGTTGATTGGCAACGACAGTCAGATTTTGCTGGGTATCAAGTCACCAACGTACTGGCTTGAAGAGGCTACTCTGCTTTAGACAGTATGAATGTCACCGACATCGAGGCGCAAACGTCTTCTGGCAAATACCTTATTAACTCCGGCGCGGTAAGTGACGTCAATCACCGATGGGATCAACCTACCGTAAATGAAACCAGATCCTTTTACTCCTGAAATACACGCGAGGAACCCTCTCTAAGATAGTAAATACCCTCACCGGACAGTGTGCTATAGGAAGACAAGATCAAAGATCAGGCATTTCCTACAAAGAGTTCTGCAGAAGCTGTAGGGACGAAGGGAAGAGGAGACTATTAGTCACTTCCTATCCACGTGCCCTGCACCAGCCAAGATCAGGAAAGCTACACTAGATGAATAGCTACTCAATGATCTAAACCGTCTGAAAACTGCCTAGCTCTTTGCAAAGAATAAATGGTTCCTTACACGTCAGCAGCACAAAGGATCTTCCTCTGGTCTAAGTGCATCATCACCGAGGGCGGTTTTATCTAACCAACCAACCATCCCGTGTGAATCCCAAAAGATTTCTGCTGGGACAGAACAAGATTGCCTTTGTGTTCCTACAGACGTCCGATAGTAAGGTCTGCGTTTGGAAAACTTATACCTATTCAAAGTTCGTGAAAATAATAGCTCTTTCTGGTTCATGCTGATTCCGAGGAACTTAATAAGGTCAGCATAGCGTGTAAGATACTAGTGTAAGGCTCCAGTGAAGAAAGCTTTCTTAGTCTTGGTCCCAAACACCCGACCCAGACTCAAATATCATTCCTAGACATCCAGATATGTTGACTGAGTCAAGACAAACCCCTCTTTTCGTTAAGAGGGCAACCCCAGTTTTGAGAAGAAAAAGTACAACAAAAGTACGGCGGACAACCCCTGTTTACTCTTGTCATTATATTGAGGTCACGATCCGCATCTACGTTATATTTGCTAGCATTGAGGGAATAATATGTCCTACCAGCCTTTTGAATAGTCAAAGGCGTCCTCTATATCGATACAAATACCCAAATTTCTTCCATCTTTCTTAGTTCAGGATGAACCTGAACCTCCATTAACAATCTTCTCCAGTACGTCCTGTCCTTAGCTAACACCAGTTGCGGACTTCAAGTCGATTGACGTTCCCTTCTACTTGAGCGCAACACCTGAGCTTCCTCTACTTCGTTGTCCCTCAGGATTGGATTGGAAGATTCCAAGAATCGGGGCATTTGTATCCAACCGCTCTACATGTCTTAAACGACTGATATGCAATTTTCTTTAACTAGGTCGATGTCGCTGTAAAGCTCATAATTTTCCTCAATTGTTACCCATTCGACATGCATGATCCAAGTTTGGAAACCTTCAACGCCATGTCAACAGCTAAAACATTGTAGCGAACGTTCCCAGTTCCCAGAGACCAGGGCCCTGATCACGTAACAGACGATCATCGATCAAGGATAGCAATGAACTCTGTTCCATCGATGGTGTTTGAGAGTTTTGGGCGTTACTCAACGCAAAAGTCGGTTCGTCAAAGCGATATCGCCCCAACGATAGTGATTTTGTGTAACAAACTATCTCAATCGTTAGACGAATGGCGTCGAACGTAATGAGGGCTCAGAATAATCCACTGAACAGGATTAGGGAGTTAAGGAGTCTACCAGTAGTACTGCAGTAGCCTTCTCTCACAAATTGGTGATTTATTTATTTTTTATTATTTAAGTCCTGTATCCCCTTGTGGGTCCTAGGGCCTCGACAATGCCTACGCGACATCGTGTCCGGTTGCTGGAAATGTGTCTCACAAATTGGTGAGGAAACACTTTAAACTCACAAGTCGCTCATAAGCTCAGTGCGTTACAAATTGTATGGTTCCTTGCACAACTTTATTGAAAAATAAGTTGCATTTTTCTTAAATAAAATTCGAACACATTCCTCCACAGGAATGGTCACACTGTTTGCGAGGAATATCGTCCTTCATTCCTTGCGTTACCATTGCACAGATGAGTCATAGATTTGCTCGTCTACTACTAACAAGGAACCAAAGGATCCAACATGCATTTCCTCTTTTAAATAATAACAATCCCGCCACTTGTTCATAATTTTCCCCCAACCGCGTTGGCATCACTGCCGGCACTTCATACTCTCGCACCTAGATGTCCATGGCACATTTTTCAAACAAAACATTCAACAAACTTTCACTTGTGAACATCGTTTATTAAATTTCAGTCCTATTTCGCTAACAAGAAAATCATTTTTCATTTCAATTACTAAATTTTTCTCCAAACAAAATTATTTAAAACTACCACCATCCCTCCACAGCATTGCCCAACCAAAATCGTTTGCCATAAAAAAAAAACACAAAAAAAATTCGCCGTCAGGTAAACACATCGTCGGCCATTTTCGAAGACGACCAACTTTTTTTTTTTTTTTTATTTTTATAGCATCTAGCATTCTGTCTTTTTCAGTACGTCCAAGTACATGTGGTCGGGAAAATTTTCTCGTGTTTTATTACGCAAATACAGTGGAAATTCGCGCGAAAATATGTAAAAGCCAACGGTGAAAAGTGTCCCAATAGAATTTCATTAATTTTCAACACCGGGAAACACAATATATGTATGAATTTTACAGTGCGTGTCGTTTCGCATGTTGATGACGGTGAAATTGCAACACGGAAGGGACCACCACCATCGTTATCGTCGTCGTCGCCGCCGCCGCAGTGAGAAAGAAAGTACAAACAGATATATTCTAGCAAAGTTTCGTGTTTATTAAAAGTAAAAAAAAGTAAAGAAATTGAGAAATAAAAATTGAAAACAAGTGTTGAGTGTTTGCAAACATAGAGAAGTCCCCTCCCGTGCGAGAGTAAAAAGGCTGCTGTTGCAAAAAAGAAAGACGAAAACGAAAAAAAGCCAGAAACTCGCACGCCAACAATGCCTGTGTCGGTGGTTTGTGAGTCGGCAGCGGCTAATGTAAATGCCGCCATACGTGACTCCCTGGCCAATTCTCCATACGTCGGTTCGTCGTCCACAACGTCTGGCGGTACGGGTAATCAATCTTCCCATCGTCACCATGACGAAAGCTTTCAAAATAAACTGGTGGCATCGGCAAAACGTGCACTCCTGACCAAAATCGAATACGAGGAGGTGAACAATTACAATCAATCGGTCCTTGACACCTTGAAATCCAAATATATCGTACTTAAGCCCACACCACCACAGCTGTCCTCCTCGTCTGCTGCCAATAGCGGGAAATTAATGCACGCACCTGCAGCAACAACAACAACAACGTCGTCGTCGTCGTCTTCGTCTTCCAATACAGCGAACATGAATGGAAATGACAAAGATTCAAATCAAAGTCCAGCAATGGCAGCAACCGCCCCCCACAATACGACTTGTTCTTCGTCGGCGACCTCTGGTGAGTGTTTGGATTTTTCGCACAAATGTCACTTTGACATCGCGCGAACGCGGAGACTTGTGTGTAGAATTTTGCAAAACGAAGTGGTGCTTTGCTATAAAAAAAAAAAAAAATAATGAGCTGTGGGTATTGAATTTTTTCGTAAATAAGCGGAAAATGTTGATTTAGTTCAATGAATGGCCAATACAGGTACGTTTTTTAGAGGTGATAAGGTGAAATGGGCCAACGAACCGCTGGTGTTCGCCTACGGGGGCGTACGGTGGCCGTTTATGACTTAGTTTATGACCACGGAAAGTTGAGTGTCGCGATTTATGTATTTCTAGTGCCAGACAGCCAGCCCGGCTGAGGCGTAGACTTGGGTATAGGTGGCAAAAGTCATTACGACGCCGTGTCAAGGTTAGGGCAAGCTGGGCAAATTAGTTCACTGCGTTTCAGTCAATGTTGCGTATCGAGTTTTCCTTTATTTACTTTCGATTTGTATGTATTGTACTTATGTCATGAGCATCCTTTCTGTCCTCTCGGAACTGTGATCAGATCTAGCAAGACACGTTCTTTTGTTTTCTCTGTTCTGCCCTCTTTACTGACCTATTTCATGTCCTTGCGATCCACAAGATTTTCCTGACTATATTACGTCGCTCGCTATGACTTGCTGCGTGTCTCAAAGCCGTATATCCTGTTTCTACTGTATTATTCGACGCAACAGCAACCAGCAGTGTCATATTACCCGAGAACTTCAGCTTAGAACGCCATCACCCAAGTAGCAAAGCACTTAACAACGTTTTACACAAAAAAAAAAAAAACCTAAATCTTACACTAACCACACAATCTCTATACTTCCACAGAAAAATCACAGAGGAACTCCAATGAACTGCCACAGCCGAAGCGGATTCTATATCCTCGAGAGAACGTACAAATCGGTTGGAAGAGTTCCAATCGCAAATGGCACGTTGGTGCCGGCATGATGAATGTCGGCAACACCTGCTACCTGAATTCCACACTTCAAGCATTGTTCCATGTGCCGGCAATAGCAAATTGGCTAATGTCTGACACCGCTCACATGGAGCGATGCGAAGAGGAACACGGTACGCAGGGCGTTTGTATTATCTGTGCGATGTCTAAAACGTTGATCTCATCACAACAACAGCAATCGGCCATACGGCCGTACCTTGTATACTCCAAATTGAAGTCGATTTGTAAACATTTGATTATGGGCAGGCAGGAGGATGCCCATGAGTTTCTTCGTTACCTAGTGGAAGCAATGGAAAAGGCATATCTATTGCGTTTTCGTAACTATAAGGATTTGGATCAGTTTAGCAAGGAGACAACGCCTCCAAATCAAATACTCGGTGGTTATTTGAAATCTGCCGTGCGGTGCCTTGCCTGTGGTCATGTGTCGACGACGTTTCAGCATTTTGAAGATTTGCTGTTGGACATACGTAAGGCGGATACAATCGAGGAGGCCCTTGAGGGGTACTTCTCACGAGAGAGACTCGAAGACATGGGATATAAGTGTGAATCGTGTAAAAAGAAGGTGAGTTCCAGCGCCCAATCGTTTGTGACTTATACATAAAGATTTCCTTCTATTCTAGGTGTCAGCAACAAAACAATTCAGTTTGGAACGTGCTCCAATCGCACTTTGCATTCAATTAAAGCGGTTCTCGATGCTGGGAACGAAGCTTAACAAACAAATAGCTATACGACCGCGGCTGGATCTGTCGAGATTTGCATCGAGAAAAAATGGGGAACAGCTGACGTACAAACTTGTGGCGATGGTAACCCATTTGGGGGCTTCACAGCACTGTGGACACTACACGGCCATTGGACTCACAGAATCTGGAACCTATTATAGTTTCGATGACAGCTATGTGCGTCCAATAACCGTGCAGAATGTGGTCAATACAAACGCTTATATAATTTTCTACGAACTGGAAACGGGTCAACACAACGGACAAACGTCCACCAACAATCGACCAAGCACTCAAGTCAACGGCAACCATGACCAATCGAAGGAGAACAATCAAAAGAATGGTAGCGGAAGCTACAACAGTAATGGAAATAACGATAATCGCCAGAGTTTCTATGGAACAAACACAATCAGTCCAAAGGTGATTAGCAAACTCAACACAGAACAAAAAATAATTGGTCCACAACTGCCTGACTACTACAAGAACGGCAGCAATGGTAGCCTGTCAAATGGTTTCCCTGGAAATGGAAACAAACTAGTCAATTCGCCGAGCAAATTAAGCAATCGACCGAGCTCGCTTCCCACAAGCAGTTCCAAGATAATGATTCACTTTAAAAATTCTGCTGCGATGATGAATGGCAGCGCGACAGCGACGTCCGTATGTTCTTCGTCGGCGACAGCCAGTGCGGCTACTAGTTCGACGGATAAGAAAAAGATAACCGCACCACAAAGCGACAGCGAGGGGGAGGATGAGAAAGTGACAACAAGCAGCTGCAAACAGGCAGCCAACAATGAAGTAAGTTCCACAACAACAGCAACAAGTACACTGCCAAGTATGCCTAAACTATGTTTGGGTTCGCCCATGCTTCCAAAAGAGAAGTTAAAGGTGTTGTCACCGAACGCAACTGGTGTTGCAACATCGACGACCACTACAAATGGTGGACTGGTTAAGAGTCCACTAAAGAGCCTTGTTCCCTATGAATCCGAATCAGAAGACGATTCATCGGGCGCCACGGGGTCTGGTACGTCTTCCGACGAGGACAAGGATGTTAAAACTCCGTCAATTACTACCACAACCAGCGCGACACAAAGTAGTAAACCTCCGAAGAAGAAAAAGAAAAAAACCGAATTTGATTCGCTATTCAAGAGGAGACCCAATACCTGCCCCACAAACGGTAGTGGGATGGGTAACCCCTGTGTCTCATCTGCCACGGCGGGAGTGTGTAAATTGTCGCCGAAAAAAATGAAAACCCCGCTAGACAGTGACATCGAAGTGACCACAAATGACTTTGAGGATAATTCACATGATTCGATTGACTCATCGACGAGTGCGAATGATATGAAGCGTGCGCAATCCACACCTCCATCGCCGCCGGTAATTAAAACAAAAACTGGCCTCTGGCAAGTCACAAACGTCCGACCTATGGGCGCTGATTCCACTCAATCTGATAAGAAGTATAGGAATCCATTTGCAACGTCGAGGTCGACATCGCCCGTAAGTCGTCCGGTAAAACATTCGAATTTTAGCTCGAAGCCATCGAATGGTTTCCAACAGAAGATGGACGTTGAAAGGAGTGAAGTGGTCAATGAACTCATGAAGCAGTCGCATCGTGGCTACGGGGCGCCCGTTCTCAGTTGGAACGGCAACAAAACCGAGCTGGAAAAGGAGGTAAGAACCTTTAGCCAAAGCTCTATTCCCTATTCCTAAGTCCTGTGAAAATTCATTGGGGGAAAGAGGGATTTATTCTAAATGGTTTCATACTGGTATAACTTGCTCTGATGTCCACAATTCCCTAACACTTAACATACCAACAGTGCCAAGTCAATTCCTTAAAAACAACCTTCTCTCTTCCACAGATTACAGAAGAAGCCCGTTTGCAGCGCAAGCGTGAGTGGGAGGAGGACGACGAAAACGAAATGGATCGTGGTCGACAAAAGAAAGTCAAAGCCCACAAACAAACGGTGAGCAATCCCGGCTACAATCCTTTCCAAGAGCAACAAAGCCAACAGAATCAATACCAACGCCGTTGGAAACTGGTCAACAATGCGGCCAACCATCGCTTTCAGAACACATCCAGCGGTCACTTTCGAATGGGTAACACCTTCAATCGAAAGGTGAATAACTTCAAGCGTTTTGGCAATAAATTCCATCAGAGATCTCACCACCAGCGAAGTAACGGCGGTGACTTCCACAGGCGAGATTCTTAACAGAGTTATACTGCCAACCATGGCGCCACCTAGCCACAACTACAATTAAGAGTATACATAAACTTAAATATTCTAAAATTCTAAATAATTTAGTTCAATTTGCGATAATCGTATTTACACCTCTTGTTTATTTAAGGCATCCATCGCCAGATGGACGCCAACGTCCCCCTCCTTTTACGGTTGTTATGCAAACAAGACTGCGTTCACAGCCGAGACTAAATTTTATATTAAACATCCTTGTTTCGCGCCTTCCAGGCGCCAATTAGAATGAATTGAATGATTTTAAACAAAATATTAATTACACCAAGTGTAAGCTGACTCTCACTCTGACACCTTGACAAAACCAACCAACAAACAACCAACAGGACTACTCCATCCACATTCATCTTCGTATTGTATTATAATAATCGATTCATCCAGCATGCAATATAGCAAATCAAACAAACAAACAAACAAAAAAATCGAAATTGAGATGAAAGCCTAGTTACTAAGACCTTAGTTTGTAAAGACAACAAAACAAAAAAAAAAAAAAAAAACAAGAATGAACGGATACCTATTTGAATATATACCTATTTTCACTGCTGCTATATATTATATGCTTCTAGGTGATAAGTCTGTTAGCAATTAGTATAATTAACTAATTCTGTTCTCTTAGATTTTAATAATGTAATGCAATTTAGTTTTTAGAATTTTATATAAATGAGACCCTCGGACCCACCCAAATCAAACAACACAGACCCCCAATGTATTTGTGGATCAAAGTGGAAGATTTAGAATCGACAACTCCCCCCCTTCTAGATCAATTTCTTGTCCTTTCTCTCTGTTCCTCCTCCTACTCCTAATCCTACTCCTCCTCCTCCCCCATTCATGCCGTGTCTGATCGACGTATGCATTTTAATTTATTGTATAAGTTGTAGAAAATGAGAGAAAAACAAATATAACCGCGCGCCGAACTTTGATTTGTTTTCTTTATTTGTTTCTTCTTTCTTTTTTTTCTACAAATATATATAAAAACAAATATATAGCTATATGAATTGTAATTAAATTAAAACAAAACAAAAAAACCAAGTAATAATGATGAATCAAATGAAAATAAAACAAAAATCATGAAACTATATATAAAATTATTAATATTATTTAATATAGAAGAGATATATACCAATTTATGCAGTAATTTTAAGGCAGAGCGTGTGTCGGATCCCCAACTGAACAACATACAGAGAGAACAACAGAGTAAAACCGGAGATGGGGGTCCGGCGCAGCAATGAAACAAAATAAATTGAAATAAAAATATATTTTGAAAGGAAATTACTCGAAGGTATTTTATTTTTGTGTTAAAGCAAAAGAAAACGGAGGGGAACCAGGATTAGGGGCACCCACGGCCACAAATCTTCGGAAAGTAATGGATGACGAAAGGATTAATCCAATGAGGATTAGTTTACTTTATTGCTGAGATGTTGGCAACGTCTACTTCCTCCAAACGCAAATTGAACAAAAAACTTAACAGAAAAGCGCAAATCTGATGATTTAGACTTTGGCGTACTCAGCTGGCCCCTATATAGAAGTTGAGAAGACATAGGGTGTACCTCGGTCAAGGATGGAAGTCCATTGCAAATGCAATATCGTCACATATCTCCTCTGCCTTGGCGTTTTGCGTCAAACGGACGAAATTGAACAAAAAACTTGACCAAAAAACGTAACGAGGATGACTTGGACTTTGGTGTCCTCAGTTCCCAGCTATCTAGCATTTGGGAAGAAGTTGGGTAGGCAGGGGTCAGGAGTGAAAAAATCTCTTGATCCTCTTCAAATGCAATATCGCCGCATATCTCCTTCTCCTTCGCGTCTTGGGTCAAACGGATGAAACTGAACAAAAAACTTTACCAAAAAACGTAACGAGGATGACTTAGACTTTGGTGTGCTCAGTTGCCGGCTATCTAGCATTTGGGAAGAAGTTGTGTAGGCAGGGGTCAGGAGTGAAAAAAATCTCTTCATCCTCTTCAAATGCAATATCGCCGCATATCTCCTCTCCCTTGGCGTTTTGGGCCAAACGGATGAAATTGAACAAAAAACTTGACCAAAAAACGTAACGAGGATGACTTAGACTTTGGTGTCCTCAGTTCCCAGCTATCTAGCATTTGGGAAGAAGTTGGGTAGGCAGGGGTCAGGAGTGAAAAAATCTCTTGATCCTCTTCAAATGCAATATCGCCGCATATCTCCTTCTCCTTCGCGTCTTGGGTCAAACGGATGAAACTGAACAAAAAACTTTACCAAAAAACGTAACGAGGATGACTTAGACTTTGGTGTGCTCAGTTGCCGGCTATCTAGCATTTGGGAAGAAGTTGTGTAGGCAGGGGTCAGGAGTGAAAAAAATCTCTTGGTCCTCTTCAAATGCAATATCGCCGCATATCTCCTTCTCCTTCGCGTCTTGGGTCAAACGGATGAAACTGAACAAAAAACTTGACCAAATAATGTAACGAGGATGACTTAGACTTTGGAGTGCTCAGTTGCCGGCTATCTAGCATTTGGGAAGAAGTTGGGTAGGCAGGGGTCAGGAGTGAAAAAAATCTCTTGATCCTCTTCAAATGCAATATCACCGCATATCTCCTCTCCCTTAGCGTTTTGGGTCAAACGGATGAAATTGAACAAAAAACTTGACCAAAAAATGTAACGAGGATGACTTAGACTTTGGAGTGCTCAGTTGCCGGCTATCTAGCATTTGGGAAGAAGTTGGGTAGGCAGGGGTCAGGAGTGAAAAAAATCTCTTGATCCTCTTCAAATGCAATATCACCGCATATCTCCTCTCCCTTCGCGTCTTGGGTCAAACGGATGAAACTGAACAAAAAACTTGACCAAATAATGTAACGAGGATGACTTGGACTTTGGTGTCCTCAGTTCCCAGCTATCTAGCATTTGGGAAGAAGTTGGGTAGGCAGGGGTCAGGAGTGAAAAAATCTCTTGATCCTCTTCAAATGCAATATCGCCGCATATCTCCTCTCCCTTGGCGTTTTAGGCCAAACGGATGAAATTGAACAAAAAACTTGACCAAAAAACGTAACGAGGATGGCTTAGACTTTGGTGTGCTCAGTTGCCGCCTATCTAGCATTTGGGAAGAAGTTGGGTAGGCAGGGGTCAGGAGTGAAAAAAATCTCTTGATCCTCTTCAAATGCAATATCGCCGCATATCTCCTCTCCCTTGGCGTTTTAGGCCAAACGGATGAAATTGAACAAAAAACTTGACCAAAAAACGTAACGAGGATGACTTAGACTTTGGTGTGTTCAGTTGCGGGCTATCTAGCATTTGGGAAGAAGTTGGGTAGGCAGCGGTCAGGAGTGAAAAAAATCTCTTGATCCTCTTCAAATGCAATATCGCCGCATATCTCCTCTCCCTTGGCGTTTTAGGCCAAACGGATGAAATTGAACAAAAAACTTGACCAAAAAACGTAACGAGGATGACTTAGACTTTGGTGTGTTCAGTTGCGGGCTATCTAGCATTTGGGAAGAAGTTGAGTAGGCAGGGGTCAGGAGTGAAAAAAATCTCTTGATCCTCTTCAAATGCAATATCACCGCATATCTCCTCTCCCTTGGCGTTTTGGGTCAAACGGATGAAATCGAACAAAAAACTTGACCAAAAAACGTAACGAGGATGACTTAGACTTTGGTGTGTTCAGTTGCGGGCTATCTAGCATTTGGGAAGAAGTTGGGTAGGCAGGGGTCAGGAGTGAAAAAAATCTCTTGATCCTCTTCAAATGCAATATCACCGCATATCTCCTCTCCCTTAGCGTTTTGGGTCAAACGGATGAAATTGAACAAAAAACTTGACCAAAAAACGTAACGAGGATGGCTTAGACTTTGGTGTGTTCAGTTGCGGGCTATCTAGCATTTGGGAAGAAGTTGGGTAGGCAGCGGTCAGGAGTGAAAAAAATCTCTTGATCCTCTTCAAATGCAATATCGCCGCATATCTCCTCTCCCTTGGCGTTTTAGGCCAAACGGATGAAATTGAACAAAAAACTTGACCAAAAAACGTAACGAGGATGGCTTAGACTTTGGTGTGCTCAGTTGCCGCCTATCTAGCATTTGGGAAGAAGTTGGGTAGGCAGGGGTCAGGAGTGAAAAAAATCTCTTGATCCTCTTCAAATGCAATATCGCCGCATATCTCCTCTCCCTTGGCGTTTTAGGCCAAACGGATGAAATTGAACAAAAAACTTGACCAAAAAACGTAACGAGGATGACTTAGACTTTGGTGTGTTCAGTTGCGGGCTATCTAGCATTTGGGAAGAAGTTGAGTAGGCAGGGGTCAGGAGTGAAAAAAATCTCTTGATCCTCTTCAAATGCAATATCACCGCATATCTCCTCTCCCTTAGCGTTTTGGGTCAAACGGATGAAATCGAACAAAAAACTTGACCAAAAAACGTAACGAGGATGACTTAGACTTTGGAGTGCTCAGTTGCCGGCTATCTAGCATTTGGGAAGAAGTTGGGTAGGCAGGGGTCAGGCGTGAAAAAAATCTCTTGATCCTCTTCAAATGCAATATCGTCACATATCTTCTGTACCTCTACGAAAACGCGCTCCTTTACGAGACCTCCTCCTGCCATGGATTGATCTGTTGGACTTATTCGTGTATCACACACCGGAGAACACAATAGTTTCGACGATATCCGAGTGAGACGGTATTTCTTTGCCTGCAGTCACCTTAAACCTTCCTAAATACATCGTATACCTTTCGGTCAACACGCTTGTATAATACAAATATAAAATATTTTTATTTTCGACTAATTTTACAAGCAAGACCCAACCCCAACACTTAATCTACTTCTTTCCCTTCCTCGCCTTCCTGCTAAGCATTCTGCCCTTACTGAAGCGATTTACAGGACCTTTCTTCACCTTTCTGAGGCCACTTTTCGGTAAGCTCTTCAGCGTATTATTCTTGTCGCGTCTGATCTTCTTTTGGTTCGCCTTCTTGTCCAACCGTTCCTTCATCTTAAACGCTTTGCTTTTCTTCAGCTTATTCATTGTCTTCGTCTTCTTCAAGCGATCGATGTCCTTCTTACTCTTCAACTCCTTCGTTCCTAATTTATTTTTACTATCGCCCGTACCCTCCTTTGACTGCTTACTTTTCGTTTTCTTCTTTTCCACCAGATCCATGCCGGGAATTTTTGTCGATGACATAGCGTCATCCTCTTCGTTTTCCTCCGACTCTGGCTCTTCTTCAGACTCACTGGCTTGTGCTCGATTCTCTCCGATGAAATTGTTTTGGGCGGCCAACTCATTTGTTGTCAGCTCCACTATTTTCACCTTCACATCGTCGTCTTCGTACTCATTTTCCAGCTTGTCCTCCTCGGTGAGTTCCTTTAAAGGTTCAAAGGATTTCTTCATGTGACTGATGCCATCCTTAATCTCTTTTCGGATCCGTTTGCGTTCTTCTTTTAGTGTGTTTTCCAGTTGATCCTTAGCCTTCTTTCTGCGTTCGTTCTTGCGTTTGCGGAATCCGGTAAGGAAGTCCCTGGCAAATGGAAGAAAATTAATTTGGAAACACCCACCACAGACAGGGGAATATCTTACTTTCTTTTCTCGAAATCGAAGACGACTTCTAGCTTCTTTTTCTTTTGAGGGCGATTTCTAGCCATGCTTTAGTTTAGGATGTAAAATTTAAAAATTTGTTTTGCTACAGCACATGCTGCTTTCAAAGTGTCAATTCTGTGCGAGACTTCGATAACAAATTTTACACCCGAAAGTGCTGCCAAGTCTGTCTAGAATAAATCCAAAAAAGTAAACAAAATTCAATTCGAATCAAAAATGAGATGTTTTCCTTTTTTTCTAAAGACTTGACCAAGATGAGGGATATTTGCAGTAAAAAAATCAATTTTTCCAAACTCTGTACAGCATACTCTGTTCCTTATGTAACATTCTTTTAAAATCGTTTTCCAATCTCTGAAGAATTGTAGGATTTCTTCTTGTATTGGCCGGACTGGGCGAGACGCGTCGATGTAAACAGCTGTAGATAGCCCAAATAAACATAAAAGTTAATTTATTTTCAAAAACCATGGAAGTGGAACCCAGCATGTTGGAGGGTACTTTCATTTCCAAGTTAATTGCCGCCGTTCAGGATACCAAATGCCTCTATCACAAAAAAGATCCTTCCTACTACAACAGACTGGTGAAGGAGAAAGCATGGAAAGCCATCGCGGCACAATGCCACAGGACGAGTAAGTACACAAAGAGTATTTGTTTAGAGAATCACCATCATCTTATGTTTAGCCGTAGAATGCAAGAATAAGTGGAAATCGATTCGCGAGCGATACGCTAGGGAGTTGCGTAAAATCGAATTGTCTTCAGAAATTGGGTGCGCCGGTGTCGATGACCAGTATCAGTGGGTATATTTCCAGGCTTTAACATTCCTAAGATCCTCAATGAGGCCGCGGGGGTAATTGATTTGTCCTTTCCTGTCTGAAACAGATTTTATTACAATATTTCAGGACGAAAACCAAGGGAGGAAGTACAATCACAGTGGGGAGCGATAGTCCATACGCTTCAATAGAGTATAGCGACCTTGAGGAGCATTTTCCCGACACCAGCAGTTCATCAACGCCTATGGGTCTTAAGAGAGAAAACATCTCCTGTGAAATGCTGAGCAAACGGCCCAGAGAAATGGTGATGAAAGCTGAACAAACGGAGATCGATTCAACTGCAGGACAATCAGCAACAGATGAACTATTTGCGAAGACAATTGTGTCGTTAATGAAGGACCTGCCGTTGAGTGTGAAGGATAAATTTCAATTGGATGTTTATCAGCACATATTCCAACTGCGCGCTGAAATGCGGGGAGACTGACTGTAAACATAGTTTCAAGCATTACGTGCTAACAAACAAAACTTCTTTCTAAGTCACGCTGTGTACATATAAGTTATATTAAATCTAATCGGCACTTATCGCGATTAACGCTCGAATAAATGTCCTGTTTTCATATTTATCAGCGAAAGAACACAAAGTTCAGGTCCTGCTAAAAATAATTCTTTATTCTACATTAAAATACAATATTCACAGTCAGTACATCCTCTCCCACTTTTGGTCTACAAAAGTTTATCAAGAAACAGAGACTTTGCGTTGGCACTTGGCTTGAGTTTCTTCGCAACATTACCGCTCTTTGCATTCTGCATTTCTTCCGCTTTTCTCTTCCGAATCTGAAAGGAATGAAATAATTCTATGTACCCTTGCAGTGGGATCACTCTTAACTTACAGCTTTTTCCTCCTCTGACAAGGGAGCGAAGACGAAGTTTCCGGTTTTGCTTGCCTTCTGCTGCATCTGTTCGTCGTCATTCTGACCGCCGGATTTGATTGCAACCGCTGCTATCCGGTCTAGCGACTCTTTGTCGTAATTTAAAAACGAATTTCTTATCGATTTAGTGTCACGCTGTGTGTCGAGGAAGGACGGTGCCTTGAATTCCTTCTCCACGATTACTTCTTTTGTATACACAATGTCAGAGTTTACTTCGGGTTTCATAGTAGCTAGGAGTGTTCTACCAAGTGTGGTGGAGGATATCTCAGCTAGAATCTACAGAAAATATTTCACAAAGAGTTTGGATATGATGACATTTGGACCAACCTCTTCCTTTGTTTTCTGCTTGAGAAGTTGTTCCCGCTCGAAACGCAACTTGCGCCATTTGACCTCCTCTTCATCATCCGCGCTATCAACACCCTCATCGTTATCACCACCACCGCCAGTGGGGTCATCCAAACTGAAGCCATTCTCAATGTTCTTCCATCGGAACTGTCGTTGTCTACCAACACCATCGGCTTCCTCGTTGTCGAACAGCATATCCTGGATTTTTTTCACCTCACGTATGTCGTCATCTAGCACTTTGCGCCTGAAACAATGAAAGGAAGGACATTGGGAGACTTGTCCACAATGGATGGTAAATATTGCTTACATATGTATCTGTTCAAGTTCTGCATGAAGCTTTTCTCGATCAAACTCATCCTCGTCACCGAGTTCAATGTCGTATTTGTCCAAGTTCTGTTCATCCTCGTCAGCGCTGCCCCATTCCGATTCGGAGAGTTCGGCTTCGTTCTCCAGGAACGCGTTTGCCTGCTTTACGCACTCCTTCTTCGACATTTGCACTTCGATTTCGTTCTCTTCCGAGTCGTAGTCTATGAAGGTCTGTGGAATTTCCTCCTCTTCTTCTTCATAGCTGTCTTGGTCAGCCTGGTCTTCGAGCTCTTCATCGTCTTCATCATCGGAGAAACCTAGTTTTGCTCGTTTTTTCGCCTTTTTCTTCAGTTTCTTGACCTTTTTGCTATCGGAAGCTGATTCCTTTTCATCTTCTTGTTCCTTCTCCTCGTCGGACGACATAATTTTCATTGTGGTCTTTCGGGTTTCTTCATGCGACTTAGGAGCTTCTAGTCTCGGTGGTTCATTGAATACTCCCGAGCATAAGTCCATTAGTTCAGTATCGTCAACGACCCCAGGAGTCTGGGTAACAGGTATCTGACTGATTAGAGGTGTTCGTTGGGATTCCTCAAATTGGCCAGAACATAAGCCCAATAACTCGTTCTCCACTTCCTCGGGATTTTTATTTTCTTCCTCCGCGAAGAGGACGCTTGTGCTTGTGGTATTGAGACCTGTAATTGGACAACTATCGCACCTGCAGTCGGAGACTAACTGTAATTGGCTTACCTGCATCGACGTCGTCTTTTTCGTCGTCGGAATCTTCGAAGGCTTTGATGACTCGATGCTTCCTTGTCGATGTGTCTTCATCTTCCTCTTGTTCCTCGTCGCTTTCACTCTCATTATCGTCATCTTCATCATCCTCGACTTCATCGTTAACATTACCATCAATAGCATCAACTTCTGCATCCTCTTTCAAGTCCTCCTCATCGTCACATGCTTCTTCTGCTTCCTCAGCATCTTCTGTTTCATCTTCGAGTTCGATTTCGTTTTCTTCATCGTCAATCTGAATCAGAAACCCATGCACAACTCTCTTCTGACCCACTGGCCTTCACAAACTTACCACAATATCTCGGTCCATCTTCTTCGACCTACTCTCAGACTCATATTCCTGCTCCAGTGCGTCCTCATCGTCATCATCGAGTCCACAGCACTTTTTGTATTCCTCCTCCTCCTCTTTGTTCTCCTCCAACTTCTTTTGGAAGTCTTCTTTGCGCTTCTTCGAGATCAAAGAACGAAGATTCTCCTTCAGTTTGGTGTAAGCAGCTCCTGGTTTCGGCTCCTTTTCCTTGTTCGGTTCTTCGATGATACTAACCCCGATCTTGGCTATGTCCTGGGCATCATTTTGAGAGCTGTAAGACAAACTGTAAGTTATGTCAACTGAGGATAACGCTTCACTTACCTCGAACTCTCCTTTGGTTTGTTCTTACGATGTGCATTCGACTTGACGAAACGTTGGAAAAGCGATTCTAGACCCGTTGGTTTCGGTGGCAACATGTCCCCCGTCTCAAAGTCAATTATCATGTTAGGATCGCCTTTTAGCTTTGGAGCCGCTGGGAGATTCTTTTCAGCGATGAGACGAAGTTTAAGGTCAGTCAGAGACTTCGCCACAGCAGCGAATTTAGCTGCGGACGTTGTGGGCTCTGATTCCAATGCAGGCTCTACAGAGGGACCTAACGCAACGGACTCCAATTCAGGTTCACTCGCCTGAGGCATCTCAATCTCCAGAAGTTCCTGAGTTGTAGACTGTGACGGTCTTTCTTCATCCAAAAGGTTGTTAATTTCATCCGTTTCCATCGCTTTAGGAATGTCGGATGTTTCCATGGCCATGGATTCACCAGCAGGTGTTTCGGGAATTATATTTTCTTCCAGGGTCTTGTCCGTCTCTTCGTCTTCTTGAATAATGTCTTCCAATTCGTCTTCTGACTCACTTTTGAAGAATTCTGTTGCTTCCTTGGCGCGTTCTTCAAGATGTTTGCTAAAAAAAATCCGGGGTCACGACTAGAATCTCAGTATGAAGACCACGCGATTTTACTTACGCATACGCCTCCAGTTCTTCAGGAGACATTTTTAGTTTCTTTCCAGATCCACCCTCGGAAATTTTCGGCTTTTCAACAGTACGTCTGGTTAGGAACTCCTTCAGTGTGTGCCGTTTTGGCTTGTGATACGGAATACTTAGGAAAGACCACTTTGGCTATCATTTCTCTAGAATCTACATACATTAACTAAAGCATTACCTGACTTGAGTTTCTCGATATAGACGCTGGGTTTCACTTTGTATAGCTTGCATCTCATCCATGGCTTTCTTTGCTGAGGCCTAAGAAGGATCAAAAGTTAGAATAGCCATTTAAACTAGTTAACACAAAAACCTCACCCTTTGCGGCTTCTTTTGGGATTTTGCTGTCTTGCCGCCCTCTTCATTTTTCTGACTTTCGTGTTCCTCTTCATTTTCTCCGTCACTAGCGTTTGAGGATTCGCTATCAGAATCGATCAGATCAGAAACTTTCTTCGGTTGTGTGGACACTTCTTCCGTCTCACTATCAGGCTTTGTTACCTTGGAGTTCTTGGATCTGGCCTTTCCATCCTTTTTCGATTGTTTCTTCTTCTTATGTTTTTTCGCAGTCTTCACTTCTTTTTCCTCGTCATCCGAATCGGAATCAATTAGTCTTGAAATTCGTGACTGGGTTTCCTTTTTCGGAGATTCGTCGGGTTCACTATCGGAATCAATTAGAGCAGAGAACTTCTTCGGCTTATAAGCAACATGCTTAGATTCTGCATTCACTGTCTCACTTTCCTGATCGTCCTCCACTTTCTCGTCCAATTTCTCTGTCTGCTTAGCCCCTTCTTCATCATCGCTATCCAAGATCTTTGCAACACGTTTTTTGCGTCGCATAGGTGAGACTTTATCACCATCTTCTCCTTCAGAACCAGATATTCGAAGGCTCTCCGTTCCCAGTGGGTCCTCATCTTCGTCTTCTTGCACTAATAGGGATTCCATATTCTCCAAGGAACTGTTGGCACTTCCATTCGCTGCCTTCGATGGCGAAGTTTCTGTCTCCACAGCAACAGGCTCAGCTAATGTGATCTCTGTATGCTTAGACTGGTCGTCTTCTATAGCACTTTCAACCACCGGCATGTTTATTTGCTTGTTTTCTTTTAAATTAGATTATTACTTCTCAAAATTATGTGGAATTTAAGTAAAATAAAATGGATTTTCTCACTGGCCCATTTTTTTGATTCAAGTACGTATTATGGCGCCAAATAAAAACAATGTTTAGTGATGCCAAGTTGCCATAACAGGCTCGCGATAGATTACATTTCTTGGTTTATGTTTTCCTTTAGCATAATTCAGGTAAAGAAATCATTCACAAATTTTTCACAAAATGATTAAATTAGAAGCTTGGGACTTTGACCTACTAGCAGTGGTACTGACTACTAAATTTGGTGTCTGGAAATTCGTTGAGAACAACAGGAAGATACTGATAGTTTTGGATAAATGACGGATTGCATACCCTATTACGTAATACGCACAGAGTGGAAGACAAAAAAATCGTTTAAAGTCGTTTGTAATTCCTGCTACGACTACAAAGATTCCTTTTTTTAGAGGAGTTCTTTCCTTTTATTTTAGAGGAGTTGATGTTCTTCTGATTGTTTTACCCAGAAGAAGTGGTTTTTGGTTGGACAGACGACGAAATTGATTTATTTTGCGAGTTTCGCATGCTGATGACAAAACTATGTAAAGGAAGGCGAAAACTTAAGAAAAATGGGCGGTTTTCCGTGACTCTCCAGTTTGTTCGAATTTGTGATGACTTGATGGACACTGGCCATCAAAAGGTTTCCTTAATTTTGTCACAGATTCAGTAAACATTTGTTTGCCTTTGATTACTTGATTTGTAGAATGAAAATGGCATCGTAGCACCATTCAAACTTCCGTCTGCCATTTCACTTCGAGTATCGAACTCAGTTCACTTGTCCTCTAAATTTCAAAAACAGCTGATGAGTCGCTGTAATTAAACAACTCAAGTTGTTTTGCAATCCCATATCCGATTATTTCTTTTCGATGCAAAGTTCGCTTAGTTGTCCAGAGCTTCATAAATTATCAATAGAGAAAATCCGGTTATCAAATAAAACCATCGTATCTCATCTTTGGCTAATCGCGTCTAGCTACTGAATTCCCACTGATAAATTGATATTAACGAACAATGCTATGAATTAAAGCAATTACTGGACGGAGTGAGTCTATTTTATCGATTTAGTGCTGAACCAGAAGCGGCGTAACAACACAATATTATCTTCCTTGGGCAGCAGTTGCAGTAGTCTCACCTCACGAATTCGTGAAATATGGCTCAGTCTAAATTTAGTCAAGTGTTTAGCTACCAATCCTGGGTGCATGCAGTATCTGGTGCAACAGTAAGTTTTAAATCATCTCTACTCTGACCATCTGTAGAGATCAAAGGTCAGAGTAGAGGTGAAGTCCATATGTTGAGTGATTTCTAGATATAACATGAAACTCTTTTATTTCTAGGCAGGGGTGATTGCTATGTCGGTATTCTATCCATTGGACACTGTACGCTCACGACTACAAGGTAGGACGTTGAACATTGTATATTGCGCGATAGCACAAAGTGCATTCTATAGCTAAATGATGAGGCATAATAGTGTTGAAGCTCAGACAAGTTGTTATTGGAGGAATTGTCACATTGAGTGAATTTAATCAAGCTTTACTGCGTCTAATCTGAATGAAGCGATATCAATCGCATTGGAGATATGTATTCTAAACTGCAGAATATGTAGGTAATCAGGTGGACTTTGATTAGGTATCTGAAGACCTTCAACCATATCGTGGACTATAGGCGTTGTTTATGGAAACCGCGAAGCATGGAAAGATGCAAATTTACCAACAAAGTCTACTGCTTGGATGAGTAATATTTATTACCAAGACTGCTCCACTGTTGCTTGTAGACGATGCTAACATTTCATTGGTGAAATATCTCTTAGATACCGACGTCCATCAATCCTTTTCTGACCTCTTATGCCCTGCGAACCAATTTGGCAGCTCAATTGCAGTCTTCGTATCTGTTTTCATTCGCCGGAACAGTCATTTGAGTTTTTGGAAAACTTCTACGCCATTGAATTCAGCAACAATGTCGCGGAATGCTAATTTGCTTTTAAAATTGCTCTTCTAACCTTAAGTCTGGTGATATAATAACACAAGCGATGTGACCTTAACTCAACCCTTTAGCAAACGATGAGTTGTTATATTTTTACCTGATATTTTCCTTTGCCCATTCGTAAATAATATATGTAGTCGTGAAAGGAGAGTGGAAAGCAAAATGAAAACATTTTATGGATCAAATTACCTTCGCCCTGACAATGCTTGGAAGTAATTTTATCAGAGAACTCAGCTTGTTTATAACTAAACCATTCGTTAATTAGTTCGTTCTGCTTAATAAATGTTCCACACAACATTGAATTGAAATGAATTGTACCAAATAAATGATATCGATGAGTTGGTTAGGAAATTTTAGTTCATTCTGATTAAAATCCTGAGATTTATAGACCTAGAGCGTAGAATTATTGTTCAATCCAACAATGCAATCGGTTTCCTTTCAAATATCATTCTTGGCCCGACGCCAATGGTATAGTTTTGGCATGAGCCTGTTGGCATTAACTTTTCGTTTGGGAAGAAAAATGTTTTTCCAAACATCGAAGACAGGACTCAAGCTATTGTCTATCTAAAGTGGTAGTATTATCTATCTTGTCTTCCTTTCTCGCTGGAAGTTTTCCTAAAATCCTCAAGCTGTCTTTATTCCTCGAGCCACCGATAGCAAATTTTGTGAATTATTTCGACTTTCTCCTCTGCATTCCGTGTTTGTTTTCAACATCATGCCGATGAACAACTACAAAAACTCCTCACTTTCCCGAAAACCCTTTGAGCTTCTTTCCTAAGGCCTGCACTTACATACTAGTCCCGAACCATAATCATAATTTCTGTCCCAAACTATCCTCATTGAGAACCATTACCTCTTTAATGAATCTGGGTTCTCCCAATTCAAAATCTACTGCCGCATTTTACATGAAATGATTTACATTTCATTGGTTTTTCATTTCAGTGGAGAACGCGGAGCAACGAAAATCGCTGAATACACTTCAAATCATCCTGCAGCTAGTACGAGAGGAAGATTTTCCAACTCTATACCGCGGACTGGTGCCGGTACTACAAAGCTTGTGCATTTCAAATTTCGTCTACTTTTACACATTCCACAGTCTAAAAGCACTAAATGCTGGCGCACAACAAACCGCTCTTCGTGATTTGTTTCTTGGTTCCATTGCGGGAATTATAAATGTCTTGACCACCACACCCTTCTGGGTTGTGAATACTCGCCTAAAGATGCGCGGAGTAGCCGGTTCAGCGGGTGATATATGCAAGCATTATTCGAATCTACTCGAAGGGTTGAGGTACATTGCAAAAACGGAAGGTATTGCCGGTCTGTGGTCGGGAACCATTCCATCGCTGATGTTAGTAATTAACCCCGCTTTGCAATTTATGATGTACGAGTTGTTAAAGCGTAGAATTACCCGTGCCTATGGAGAGATATCCAGTTTGTCGTATTTCTTCATCGGCGCTGCAGCTAAAGCATTTGCCACTGTGCTCACCTACCCCCTACAGTTGGTGCAGACAAAACAACGACATCGTGCCAAAGATGATGAATTCGCCAAGAATGCGGGCACAATCAAAATGATTTTGACAATTATTCGTGCACAGGGCGTCAAAGGACTCTTCCGCGGGCTGGAAGCAAAAATTCTACAAACAGTCCTTACCGCCGCTTTGATGTTCTCCATCTATGAGAAGGTAGCCAAGGGTGTTGGTGTGGTTTTAGCTAAGAAAACAAGTGGAGCCTAGAAGCTGGATTAATGACAACGAACAAGGTGCATTGTAATCGCATTAAATTAGTCTTAAGGTGTATGAGTGTACTTCAATTTGTATTTATTATAAAAATGAAAAGAATAACAAAAACAACAATATTAGCCAAAGAATACAAATAAAGTTAAGAATACTTCAATATTTTTATTCCTTATCGTCTATTTGCTTATCGAATTCATCTGGCTGTTGTTTCTCTGGTTCTTCTTTGAACTTCTTGGGATTGGGCTCACCTTCATTGATTCTTTTTCCCTCGAGCAGCTCCTTCAGTTTACTACCAATGGGCACATCTATTACCCTACTTTTGAGTTCTTCTGTGTTTGATTTACGCTTGAATTCAGTCTTGCTGTCTGCTGTTCCTTCTTCCCTCTTGTCGGCTGTCTGATCTGATCTATTCGAACCCAACTCAACTAGATTATACTTCCTGTACTTAAAGTAGCCCTCCACAACGGACAGGCAACATTTGCCCTTGATTATCTCGACGATAACTGACAGATCAGGATTTTTCAAATCCACCTTGTTCTTAACGTTCTTCTCCAGCACCAAGTCGGCGAGAATCTTAATGACTTCATCCCGCTTTATATCATTGTTGTATCTTTTGTTGAGCACTATGGCAAAGGTTTTGCCTTCCTCGAGGAAGTATTTATCAAACATAGCAGCACCGGCTTTGGTAATATCGTCGACATTGGCCTTGCATACCAGATCGATTGGTGTCAAACGCAAAAGGTACCTGGTTTTCTGGATTCTCTTCTCGGCAATATCTTTGATTAGTTTTGTGCCCAATTCAACGGGATCCTTGAGTGTTGTTTTGATAAAGACGCAATTTTTTGTTCCTGTATCTACCGCCTGGAATCGGCGACTGCGCCCGGGTTCTGCCGCAGCCTTGGTGGCATCAATTTCACTTTGAAGGTCATCAGAGATGTCGGTGTCTGCCGTTTCCTGTTTTTTAGATTTCTGCTCAGCTTTCGGGTCGTTTTTCGGCTCTGGACCGTATAGTTCGTCAGCATACTGAGTTAGGATGTTATAGCACTCACGGACGCAATCCTTCTCACGGAAATTACAGGTGGCCAAGAAACCTCGTTGACCAACTTCAAGGAAATGCCGCTTCGTGCTTTTGTACTGGTATCCTTTCGATTTCTCGTTTTCAGTTTTTGACCTTTTATTCGGTGGCTCTGTCATTTTCGTATTGAAATGCGGAATTCCGGCAAAATGCGAATTAACTGCGTCGGAAAGACGGATGTTTTGAAATCGGTAAACCGGTCGATGAGGTTGATTTTACAGTTTTCAATTTTTGACATACATAAAAGCATGTGTACATGGAATGAACCGGAATTGGCAACTACTTCTACTAGAGACGTCTGCTAACCAGAATATGGTACAAGTGTACTATGTCGAGATGATTCTAAAATAGGAAGGAAAAATTTCGCAATTCGTGGTTTGATTTCATTGATTTCGAAATAAGGATAAAATGCGATTCAGTACCGGGCTGACGATTCGATCCGTTCCGGCGTTTCCGGAAAGGTGACATGTTGGCAGTCCTTTTGGCGGAACGGAATAATGGTCTAAAGTTGCCAAAAAGTGGTACAACCTTGGCAAAGCCAACCTGCTTGTCGAAGGCTCGTAAGGCTGATTCTACTAGTCTTACTAACGGCGACGATATTGAGCTTCACCAGCAGAAGAAATCGACGACATCGAGGGAATGGGCAACTATGGTGAAGCTATGAATCACAACACCTGGATTTAGGTCTGATACGCAGATAAGATTAACTAACGTCGACTAGGAGAAGGAAGATTGATAGAGACTATTCTAGAAAACAAGTTCTACAAGTTAGTGGAAAGGACACAAGCAAAAACGTCCTTCGGGGAAGAGCAGAGAAGCATATAGCCCTCAATGTGAATTTACGGCAGTATTAAAGCATGCCTGATGAAAGGCACCAAAATATTGTGACTCCAAGCCTTAAGAAGGGCAGCAAGAGTAAGTCTTTTCCATGTCGGTTATAAGGTCTTAATCTGTTTTGATGTGGTAAAACTTGATTGGTTCATATTGGTCCCATTTTTAGGTCAAGAAAGGCCAGAATTAACTGAGTGTACAATCCTTAGAGAAATTTCAAATCGATACCCAACACCTTTCTGGGGATTTTAAGTCCACATATAAAAGAATTTGAAGACGCGACTTATACAAAGCTATAGTAGGATACAAATCTGTCCAATGAAGACTCCATTCTTCATAAAACATGTGCAACACGAATTGTTGTGAGAAGCTCTAAGGTACAGTGGACGTGATGCGGCAAATATTTGTTTTTGTCCAACGAAGTATAACTCTTGCCAATCGCTACAGCTTTGGACTAGCAAGAGAAGTGACTCAATTCGATATCCAGCACATGAAACTCGGCGAGGCTACTGTATAAAAGGTTTTCTCTAAAGAGCTTCGCCTATAGGTCAGCAAGATTTACTTGATCCAAGAATTAAAGCTAAGGGACTTTGGGTCATGAAGTTAATCTTTTCGTTGTATTTCGTATAACATTTCTGGCTTAATACGTACATATAATTGAAAACCCCCAAGCGGTCTATCCACAAAAATGCGCTGTTTGGTGCGCAATGTACGCTGGTGCGATTACTTGCTTCCAAATTCAAGTGTCATCGTATTAGACGACATGTTGTCTGCACAATAGGGTCAAGATGTCATACGACATCTCTGTAGATCGGCGATAATATCGTCTTATGATCATTTCTTCTGCAGACGGTGGTATATGGGAATAGACCTACGATAATTCATGCTTTGGAACCCATCACTGTTCCTCTTATTCGTGATACACGCCTTAATTACTCGAAAAGTGATCGAAAATTTGGCCGAAAAGGTAGTCGCGGTGCATATATGCCCGAAATTATCTTGAAATACTAGATGCCATAAAAAATACTCAGACCCTGAGAATGACTAGGATGGCCACAGTTCTTTCCTCTAATTGGACACCACGTAGTCATGGACATTTTCTGTTTCCATATTGCGCTCTTAAATTCGATTGTTTTTTCGTAAATTTAAGCATTCTGGTCAGAACACATTTACCAATAAGAGAAACTCATTCCTCCATTTCTCACAGCAACACCGCCGATTTGCCGTTGTTCCCCGTTCCATTCAACCACGCCACATCAACTCAGGCGAATGTCAAGCACAAAACAAACTGTCAAATAATTCCGCTTCTATCCAATTTGAAATCGCTTCACAGGAATTCCCCCACGAATTCATTTTCAGTTCATTCGCGTCACTCGCAGTGTTATTGTCGCGTGTCTATAGTTCTAGAAAGAGCGCTTCACAATTATTCCTTTCCAAGTGTATCAAGGATTACACTTTGAATTTCTAACTCAGTAGCTTGCCCCACACCTGTTATTCCCTCAATCAAAGTGCAAATTATCATATCACACAGAGTACCAGTACAAGCCCAGGCCAATTTAGTGTGCGTGTGTGCGTGCGTGTGCAACCCGGTCATAGTGCATTAAACCGAGATTTCGAGTGTGTATGTGTGTTTAGTGCTTTGGCTTCCAGGTGCAAACCTTGAACTTTGCAAGAAAGTGTAAATACCTACCAGTTGTGTGCATCCCGGTGCAAATAAGTGAAATTATTTCTCCTAATTACTTGTAAATCCCGGAGTCTAGGGTAAACATGTCACAAGGATCTACAGCCTCAGTGGACCGTGCAGGTGCGGCAGCAGCAGAAGGTAAGGACATTTGTATTTTTTTTTTTTCGTTTTTGATTTTTGTGTGTAAACAGCAGCTTGTGAAGGATATCGGGCCCGGGTATCCACAACCACCATCACACATGAAAGATGCAGTTTAGCCTTGGGAATATCAAGTATCTGGGATCCCCTAAATCTCGTAGCTGAGTTCAAGTTCATTTGGGCTAAACGTGATTTCGAACTTGTTTTTGGTTTTTCTCCTTCTCTCTCTGTGCTTATGCGAGGGCTGGCTGGCCCGAGCTAATGGAGCCATAGCCGTGGACACTTAGGTGCCATTTCGTATCCAAACAATCGGCAATTATAAAAGGACCGACTGTTTGTATGTTTGTCAAGTCTGTGCCATTTGATCCATGGTTTCTAGTGGGTATACATACATATTTAAGCCTTAAAGCGCTATAGACCTTAATAATTTCGTAGAGAACGTCCCTCGTCCCCCTTATTGGGGGAGTTAAGGGATTAAAGGGTGTTTTTTGGTTTCCTTTTGTTATTTCTTTGTTTGCCTCGTTGAGCCAGTTGTTAACTGGAACATTCGCAGCACTAAAAATGTAAATAAAAGCCATTCATACGAGAGAGGAGTATCTTGTGGATATTTATTTAATTTTGGCTTATATTACCCTACTTAGTTAGCAATTGGCTTCTGTTTATGAAGCAGTTTTATTGCTCTTGCGTTTGATGTAGCCGCCGCTCGTCGCATCTCAGTTCTGTTCTGTTCTGCGTTCTGGTTAGCCTACCATGTATGTATCCAGTATATGAAAACCTTGACCCAAAAACCAAAGTCTTGAGAAAGTTACCCCGGAATAGAGCAACCCATCAAAGGATGTTCAATTTAAGTTCATCTCTAGCAAAATAATGCGTAGGTGGGTAGGCAATGTGTATTTCCACTTTGTGAGTTAAAAAATCAAAAATCAAGGCTCTCTCATGTTTACACTTAAACTTAATTACGCCGAGGAAGGTTCATTATTTTGAAAATATTGCTTTATTCAACAGAGTTTGTCGGAAGCATCCGCAAGGCACTACCATGTCTATTAGGTCTGTTCAGTGTAGTGCAGCCGAACAGAACATCGCAAGCGAGTGTAACTTGATAAACCAATTTGGAAAAGCAAACTCTACTCCTATGTTTACCCAGCTGTAACATTGTGTTTTTTAATGCTTGTCTTTCAATATTGCTGGGAGATTTTTACGGAGTTTTCGTGCAGAAAACTATTTCATATTGCATGCTGTAATCGCTGTAACTAGTAGTTCTTGGTTTTATATTCTCTATATTGTGAACAGAAGACCAATAGAGTGTGTCATCGTTACGTTAAAGTAAACAGCTCGTCTGGCTATATTGACACTTGACCGAGACGGGATCCAAGCGCGTTTCTTTACATTAGTACTTGACTCGCATGTTGAATTGGTTTAAAAGTTCCTACAGAAACCTAAGGGGGTGCTCACACTGACGGGCATTTTCGTGCTCAAATTTATATGAATGCTCTTGTCTGAACATTTTCGCGTCCTCATTAGATCTGTTCCCGTACTTTCTGGACCAAAATTCTGTTCAAATTGACATTTTTGACAGATCTCATACACTTGTCCAAAAATATTTCTCAGACCGAAACTGACAGGAACAGAAAATTTCTTACTCTCTCGTGAACAGCCCCTTCTGTGAAAAACTCAAAAATCGTAAGGTTTTTTCGTAAATTTTTGTAGAAATTCATAGCTTTAGCCGGAACGGGAACAGAGCTCCCGATACAATACCCTTATGCCAACGGTTTTTCCAATCCTCGAATCCTTGGCCTTCAAAGCTCCCTGACATTCGGGATTTATCTCCTCAATCGTATTGAAACGGTGTCCCTGGAGCGGTCTCTTGGTCTTAGGGAATACCCAGAAGTCACACGGTGCTATTACTGTGGTTATGGAACGATATGAGTTGAATTTTTGCCAAAATGGTCTCGAAGAACTCTTTTTCCAAAAAATTGTGTGCTTTTGGAACCAAAGGAGGTTTGACTATTTCCAGCCACAAAACATCTGTCAAAACGGTTAGGACTGATCCAAATGAAATGCCAAAAGCATGAAATTTGACACAGATATCAGTGACAGTACTACCAACCAAGCCAAAACAAAAAATTTCGAAAAATCTAAAAATTTGGGTTGATGTGACATGTCAGCAGCAGAGTGCTTTCTCACATCTTTGTACAGTAAATGCAAAAAACATTTATTTGTCAATAATGGAGAAAATCATAAAAAAAAACCCCACAGGAACTAACTTCACACTGTTCGCACGCCCTTGGTTCTTTTAATTGAATCAAGTGCGTGCGAACAGTGTCCTCGAGACAAAGCAAATGGGAAGGAGTACTTGAAACGAGTAGGTCAATTCCATTTGTGGATGCCAGCGGGGCAGGAAATGTTTATTAACTTTATGTCGACCGTAGTACGCTTTGCAGGCTAAATGACACTTCCATCCATATGGTGGTACATGTGTGTGTATGTTGGACATGAAAATGGAAGATATTTGGCAGCTTGTACAGCCTCAGTAATCCAGTCAACATACTGGACACCTCTCTATGCTTGATGACCTTAATGACGAAAAAGGGTTTATTTCATGTGCGATGTCTGACCTTGCCTAGAGCTTCAACACTTTCCCAGGCAGTGTATGATTGTTTCTTGTGCATTGAAAGCGATTGCTATTCTGGTGTCATGGGCAACGTGGTCAGTACTAATGACCAGAAATATCTGTCAACAATTTCTGTGTTCTATTCCATTAGTATTTGAACCACAACTCCTTGGAAATGACACAATTCAGCACCCCCTGGCATCTGCTACTCAATCTGGGAGTTATACCTACAGTCGGTTGGATTGGCTACCAGATCCCATGGTAACAGACATAAGATGCCATTGTGACCATAAGGTTTGGTACACCAGCATCCTGTTTCGGTTCACCTGACCGCAGTGCATAGTCGAGAAGTAAAAGGTGCAAAGATGTACGTTAAAAGCTTCTGTAGGGTTCTCCTGTTCCCCACTTTGGACTTTGCTGAAAAGTTTGAGGCCATCATCTTTTTTTAACGCAGACCACCAGACCAAAGATGCATAGGAAACATTAGAACCCACTGTGGGAGCATGAAGGTCGGTATGACTCTGTGGCCACATCCAGTCACTACTGAAGGAAACATCCCTGATAAGCCAGAGAAGAGGAGATATGGTCTCACCCTGAGGTCGATTGAATGATTCTAGTTTTTAACATATTCACTATCCAAAGGCTCTTCCTTCCTACCTCAAACCTAACCTATGTCTGAAATCCAAATGAACGAAAAGAACCCATTTCGTTAAGTTTTCTTACAGACTGATTTCAATTTAATAAAAAACGAATCAAAAGTTTGGCACTGCGTCCATGCTTTTCTATCCGGAAAGCCACGGTTCCGGAAGTCGCAGTGTATCCTGCTATGTTATCTTCGGTTAAAGCCAATTTTATTACCAATTTTGAATTCAGTTGGTTCCACCCAGAAGCATTTGCTTTAAGGAAAGTTCAGGAATAAGCAAAGCGATGCCCCACCCGTTTCTAGTTAAAGTGTAGAAACAGAGGCACAGAGAGAAGCGAAAAACAAAGCAAATTGCCGCCAAATCTTTCCCACTATAAATAATTCGCACTTCACCGGCCCCTGTCACCATGTAGCACCATGCAGCACTATGTCACATAATCACATTTGTGAGCATCTTAAATCTAGAGGCAGTTTGGCTGCCGGAAAGAAGCGTTTCCACAGCGCGAAAAGGGATTTTCTTTATCCTCTTTCAACTAGTCCTCCATGTGTATGTGTGGGAGGGTGAATTGCCTCCTTTTTCATTTGGAACTGCCGCAAGCTGAGCGGTGACCTCGATTCACGAAAGTTACTTTCCTGAGCTAAAATATCCAACATTTGGGAGAAGGGGGAGAGTACTACGTTCGTTGTGGGAGCCTCGTTTCCTCCTTCTTTTTTTTTCTGCTTCTTTTCAACTTTTTTTTTTCGAGCGAAGCGGTTCAATGCTCATGGGGTTCTAGAATTTCAAATTTCAACCCCCCCAGAGCGCCCGGGTTAATGATACCCTCGCATTAAGAATTAGTTGGCTGCTCAAGAGGCCAAATTAATTTTTTGTGCCGGGAATGGGCCAACGCATATTATTATGATTGGGGGTATCATGGCTGACGGTATATACGAGTACGGGTGTAGGGTTTCCCTCCCAAATAAAGTACTATTCGACTTCATCGTCGATGGGGAGGACCATCGACTCTGAATGGGAACTGTGATACAAGAGAGAGATTATTAAATTAAATTGAATTGAATTATCTTCAATTTGGAAACGCATTTCAAGTTCAGGACTGAAATACGAGTGGCAACTTGACATTGAATTGTGAATAGAAGAAATCAAAGGGAGCTGTCTCGTCTTTCTTCGTCTTACGTCTCCTCGAAGGTTTTGCGATAATAAACTCACAAATGGGAGTCAATTTTCAAGACGTTTTCGGTTTTTGGTTTTCTTAGAGTTGGGTGCGGTAAGAAATGTCAATTCGTATTTGAATTCCATTGCTGGAAATAGATGTGCCAATATCTGATATCGTTTAATGGACACATTGTCTGTTCATTGTTTTAGTCACGAGGAACAGGGTATTGGTGATGACTTGGCTTTATTGATGGGACAAATGTTTATGTAGGTCAAGTCTTGGGGTACACTGGGGGTTTGGGTGTTTGATTTCAACAAACAACAGGCACTTTAGATTGACTGTCAAGTTGTTTTCGCAGAATGTAGGTCGTTCTATCGGCTTTTGTTGTGTATGCGTTGATTACATTGCTTTTGGGTTTGAAGGCGTTATTTCCTCGTTTCCAGGAATCATAAAATTCCTTTACTAAATATTTTGGTATCCTGATGTCCTGATGGTATCCGAAGTCAGAACACCTGCATCTGTACCGATACTCAAGTTGCACTTAAGGTCTTGCCTGTACAGCCCTGTAACACCATTCAAAATAGTTGCGAGATCTCTTCAAGGAAGGCTCAGAGGATGATCTTTCAAGACCTGGGTTAAGCCTACCCGCGTCCTCGATCAGGGCTTCCATTGCCGATTGGGTTGCCTACCTATGTAGCACGAGTTTCTAGGATGCAGGCAGACTAATCGTATGCCCCTGAACATCTGTCAGAAATCAGCGGAATTGTTGGTGTATTTTTACAAAAAAAGCTGTGGAGCGGGACACTTTCCTTTGCCCAAACATCTTAGTGTATTGTGCTCTAGAGACACCACTGTCTGCAACGCTTTTGAAGAGGGCAACGATACTTTGAATCAAATTCTTTGGTTTTGTCCTCCTTTTGCTCGAATCAGGTGGCAAATATTCGATGCTTGAGGTAGAGAATGCTTATACTGTAAGCCCCTCATCACTGAACTGCTTTCTTGGCTTTTTCCGAAAGTCGAATAAGTTCTAGTAAAATGGGCAATACTGCAACATTGCTTCCTGTTAGTATAATGGACCTGTCGTGTCTGAGTATTTCAGGAAAGTGTTTTGCTATTGCCTTCTCCGGTGTATCATCGATTTGCGTAGAGGTTCGAGACACACAACAAGACCCTAACTTAACTAAGACCTCGCTAAGCGTATTAGAAAGAGAAAAATTTTCAACCGAAAAATGTATGAAAAAAGTGGTTACGTATACGCCACCGAACCAGATACTCATATCCTGAATCTACTTTTACGAGGCGCGATAAAATGAATCCTTGAAGCGCACACATTAGTTGTCAAACTTATTTTAAATTCAAGCTATCATCGAAATCTGTATAATGGGCTGTCCGTGTTCCACCTGTCTTCGGTTCAAGTCCTTAGAGATATTAAGCCATACTGGGCTTACACAGACTCTTTCCTCTAACAACTTAAAGAACTTTAGGCCCAACAGCTCCATACGAGACTCGGGGAAAATAATTTCGTTTTGCAAATAGGAAACTTATGTCCACATTTCCTATCAAATGTGAGCTGAATTTCGTACCCTTTGAAACTACTAAGCTCTTGCAGTCTTTTCGACAGAAATACAGAAAGACATATCATAAAATGTCGGTGTTCACTAAATATCGCTAGGACACGACACGAGGATGCAGACCGAAACCTCTCTGAGAATCTCTGAGATTCTGGCCAGAGCTGGAAAACCTGTTGTCCTATTTCCGTCAATAGGACAAATCTAAGAATTATAGAAGGCTTCCTCACGGGGCACTGTCTGATAGTAGATATGCCAGAAGGCTTGGAGCTCTCTTCAACGATCTCTGTAGAAGCTGTAGAGACGTGGAAGAGGGAGACACCATGACATATCTTCTGTATACCTGTGATGCCTATCAGTTTTATGAAGAAAAATCGAGTACTTCTTCCAAGATATTACCGATCCAAACCAAAAATATTTCTTTGGTGGCAAACCACTAGGAAGGCAACCAACCTCCTTGACGAAAAAAGAAAACTAAGAAGCATCAGCACAAATGACATTAACTCCAACAGGGGAACTGGAAACAGATCTTCCTTACTGACAAAATATTTCCTTGTGCATGAATATGCGGCCAGAAGAGCATCCAGGATCAGCCAGTCCGATGGAAATTAAAGTCGAAGAGAGATGATCCATTAATAGCGACTAGCTGTTGCTTTCGTTTGACTTTACTAGACTGTTCTCCTAAGTATTTTCAGAAGAACATGTGGTAACAGATACGAACATTGAAATGCCCCCACGTGTAGGCAAGGCAGACTACAGCATAGGAGGTTCTAGGAGCGACGGAATTCGTCAAATTGCCCTTAACAATGGCAATACTTAACACGTCTAGGTAGAACCAGGTTAAAGCGATTCAATCCCTAGACGGTGATCTATACTTCTTTGGCATTAGTTCATTCCGAAACTGTTTGTCCACAGTGTCTCCAGTGCTGGTAATCCATTTTTCTCCATAGTGGTATCACATCGGAGATTCTTTAACGGGTACACCCACTCAACCCAATCCAAATACCCCAAGCCACCATACAGCATCAAGCGTTTTTTCGAAACATAGTTATACTCGAACGTTAGCCAGACGTTTCTTGTGACCCCCGAGACATACCAACAAGGAAGGGAATGAAATCGCTAGACTTAGTGCAGACTTATTGTCCAATGCCTTTTACTAGCCAATAATCACCATATCGTCTCCCCTATCACTGATAACAAAATTATGCAAACAAACCGACAGAAATGACACCAAAATATTTAAAAATTTTCACTTTAAAGGTGTTTCCCAAAGGCAACGCTAACGGCAACAAATGCGACCACACTATGTACTCTATGACTCAGTTCAAGTCATGAAAAAGTATCTATTTATAGAAAAAAACCTCTAAAAACGACCGATTTGTTCTTTTATCAGATATCTCCGAATATATGTTCAAAAGACTGTGTAGTTGTATCGCTTGTGAACACACGCATTGGATTTATTAATTGTTATCACCACCTCGGTCTAGTTTAATGCGAAATCTGTACAAGTTATCGAAATGTTCGGACCAAGAGTGCAAAAATAACATAAAGCAGTTCGCTGAAATCTAAGTCCAGTGACTAACGTCATGTGCTTTGTATCTCAAGGTTATGTAATCGTTTGTTAGTGACAGAACGCGTCATTGCCGCGTAATTTTGTGGATTTAAAATGTCACATATAAGTGGCGTTTGCATTGTATTCGGAGCTTACGTCGTTTATCATCATCATTGTCACAATTTTTGTTGATCGGATTTTGGAAACTAGGAGGACGGTGTGAGTTCTAAGTGACGTACTGACATCGAAAGGAACTGGAATCTTTTATTTCTCAGAAAATTTTAGGTGAAATTATTATTTCTCACCAAATGTGGATGACACGTCTGTTTTCGTGAAGTCATTTCCTTGCACCTGACGAGTGAATGTGGAGGCAAAAAATAGAAAATATTTTGACTCAACAGACTCATGTTTATAGACCTGGATCCTCACCCCGTAACTTTTAGGACGATTGTCATCTAAACGATAGCAACGAACGCTGTCGTCTGTAGTTTGCTCCATTGATGGAGTTTGACTTTTGGTTTATACCTTAAGATGGGTGAAATCATTATTTCTCTATAAAAGTGACAGCTGGGGAAAATTCTTCTGTCAGAACGTCAAAACTGACAGCGCATTGATTAGACGTCTAATTTGACAGCTTTGCGAATATCAATATTATGTATGAAAAAGCAATATGCGTTTTGGAACATGGTGTTCGAATGGACCTTTACATGCTTCCTCATTAGGCAGACTTACTATGACTTCTTTGGATTTATTCTGACGTAAATTTTTCGTTACTGGTAGGGGCACGCGCTAGTCACAGCTTTTAAAAAAGACACACATGAAAACTAGATAACCATGACCTGTCCAAGGGTTCGAAGCCCTCAGGGATACTCCTCACTTTCTTTCCCACTGCCCAAGCCTTTGTCACATGACGAACAGAACCCTGCAAAACTACTACTTCCACGGATGCTTGTTACACGTTCGCGATGGGTAGGACCGTGAAAAACACTTCGAACCTACCGCTCAGTAGTCCTACGCACTAATAATTAAGTTACGGTCAGTGCCCACTGCTTCCAAGACAATGAACGACATTAGGGCTGCTAAACCATCTCACAAGTGTAGGAAGGAGTAATGAAGACCAAAACTATCAGAATAATGATGGGTGCAGGATCTGAGTGTAGGAGGAGAGGATAAGCCCTATCTTCTTTATCAGCCGACTTACCTGACCCCCTGTTTACACACAATTTGTCCATGCGCTGCAAATTGCACGTAATGGGTACAAATTTGCTCCATTCGGACTTACCCGCGTGAAAATATTAACACGAACACGAGAACCTAACCTGTTGCGCCTAAATATTTATTTATTTATCAGTACCACACTAATTTCCCTTGTGAACAGCCAACAGATAGGTAAGTGATTCGGATCTTATAAAATGTGACTCCAGCGAAACACTTATCAGTTTCGCGCCAAGTTCCCAAAGACGCCCACTTTTACTCTGATGTCATGCCTGCTGTGTACATTCCATTACTCACAGTTATGGGATTTCTTCCACTCTAGTGAGATGGCCAACATAATAGTTAACACAAATTTGAATACAAATTGCAATTAACATGTCCACCGAGAGCAAAAAAAAAAACAAAAACATCTTTCCATCCGAAGACCTGTCATGCCTCGAGAGGGATTAAATATAGAAATGGATCACACACACACTTCACTCGAGCGAGATGTGACGTTTATGCTGCTGAACGTATTAACTTGTACTTAAGCAATTAACGTGATAAATAGATACTAAGCCCTGAGACTGAGAAGAGTTTAAAAGCATCAATTTCCCAACAGCCTGGCATCATTGTTAACAACTCGGTTAACGTGGTTTCGTTGCCGCACAGAGGGACTTTTCAACTCATCACATCTCACTTCTATTTATGCGTTTAGAGGGAGAGAGAGAGAGCGAGAGAGATGAGTAATTTAAAGCGGGTGGCTGCGGCGGCGGTGGGCATTTTGAAATGCTGCTCGTCAGTAAAAGTTTGGAAAACCAATTAGTTTCCTGTTGCCGCGGGAAAATGAGTTTTCTATTTCGTAATGGCTTTCTCGTCAGCCGGGGTCGGTCGGGTGTACCTGGCCCAGAGATACGTAGATTCTATAAACAAGTGGTTAACTTAAGTTTCTCTTTCTTAAAATGCTGAAATGGCTGTTTATAGACACTCACGTACGTGTAATCATTTTTGGTTTTGATTTGTGGAAATCATTGCGATTTCTGCTGGGAACTAGTGGGCGATTTTTGACCCTAACGAGCTATTGGATTTGAATTTATAGGAGCGTTTGTTTTTCTCACTTAGATATACCCCCTGCTGGTAATCTGAATGAATGGCAAGTTATTAAGCTGCTAATCAATTTCTAGGTCTGCCGGATTTGTGAATGAACGGCTTGCATTCCATTTATACTTATAAGACGAACAGACACGGGCGTGGGGAAGTTATTTCACCTGTTCGCTCTCTTTACCTTGACGAATTATTCCATTAGACAAACTGCTGGTACGACTCTTAAAGATAAGGTGAATGGAGGAGCAAAACGGTGTAATAATTTGCACGAACATGTACTTTGGTGTTTTTTTTTTTTATGGGAAGTCATGATTGGACTGATGATAGCAGTGACATTATGTTTTGCATTAATGTTCATTTTTGTAGAAAAAATGGTGTCAATTCTCACCGGACTCTCACGTGCATTAAATTTCCGTGAAATTATTTCCCTAAGCACCTGAGCACTGGTGGGATTTCCGCCTAGTTAGAGCTAGAGTTGCTGATAATTCCGAGATGTGCGTAAGCTAGCAATAATGTATGTATATTCTGGGCCGCGATTTCCTATTCACGTGACATTTGGGTTTTTCTGTTTTTTAACTCGACAGTGGCTAGTTAGGAAAGCAGTGACTTTGAATTTCACTTGCTGTTCTGTTGCTTTCAGCATTTCTTTGCAATTTTTTATACAACTTTAGAACTACTGCGTCCACTATTGCTGCATGACCTGATCCAGAGAAGAAGGTTAGGTTAGGTTAGGTTGAGGGGGTGAATGCATGAATATTCATCAGGTGGGAGCAGTCTCAATCGGATCTCAAACGGATCCATTGTGGTCCCCTGTGTGGGATATATGGAAGTATACCTGGAAAAAAAAACAGAAACAGAAATTCATTAGACCATGCCGGGTGCGGCCCTCCTGAACCAACCCGATTTCGATTTCGTTATGAATTTTGAGGCCCCCTGTTCACCAGTTCGGAGAGCTTCACTATGGTTTGATGTCTTCTTGTGCAGAGGAAATGTGTCGTATCTTCCTCCATCTCAGTGTCACCGCAGCCGGTGTATATGTAGGTCTGAACCGTTGCAAACCATTCTACTGAGGTGGGCCGCCATTTGATTGTGGCTTGTAAGGACGCCAATGAGAAGGGTCAGCTGTGTTCTAGACAGAAGCTCTCTAGTCCTTTTCACGTTGTATTGAACCCAAAAAAGTCTCGAAACTCGGCAGGACCGGAGCGAGCTCCACCTGGCTTTACGTAAAAATTGCATGTATAACTCCTCTAAAAGGGTACTGAACTGCAATCAGATGTTATGGGGGTTATTCTCGACAAAATAAAACAAAAAAAGTACTGGAAATGCCTTGAATCTCTTGATGAGATCACTGTCAGATGCGACGTATCAGGACAAGTCAGCTGGTGAGTGTTCGTCTGTCCCTATGCAGATTGAAGATACTTTATTGGAAGCCTTGCAGAGCATTAGGCAGATGTGCAGGTTCTTTTTAGCTATGAAGGAGGGCAAATCAAGCATACAATTAGTTCATGGCTTTAGCTGCACGTCGTGGCTCAAATAATAACTGCGTTAGACTATGGAGCGAATTTTATTTCACGGGGCCTCTCTCACGAGCGTCTGACAAACGTCCACAAATGGTTGTGAGAAGCTAGGCCTTGGTTCCCATCGACCTGATCCGCCAAATAGTTTTATGTGTCTAATTCTGTTAAGCTTTCTCTACCTCTGTGCATCTGCAAAGGTATGTGGTGCTGGTACTCATTCTTCTAAGGTAGGTCGCCAATAATAAGTGTCCTTTGAGGATACTTATGAGGAGGGCCAGTTGTGGTCTATTTAGTGATACAAGTATTCTAAATAAATAAAGAATTTGAGTTCCTTTTTACCTCTTGGCCAGTTTTTAATTGGTTGCTGCTTGCCTGCCTACGTAGATCTTCATAACGCTGATGTGGTTCAGAGTAAATAAATCTCTGGAGGCCTCGGTATTCCAAATATTTCCAATTGAAACACTTGGGTAGCTGGGAAGTTTTATAAACCATCCAATTGACGTCGGAACAACATAGTTGTCCTTCCTCTTTTGGGATCTTTTTTATGTGGTATCTTTGTGAAAGCGTGGATAGCTACAAAGCCCTTCCCGCCCCTATAAGCGGACAATTCTCAGGAGTTTGAAAGCTGGATGGTTAAAGGCTCCGTTGAAACGTTATCATATTCTACAACCTCGTTTAGTTTTGAAATTAATTGTAATGTTGGCCATACTGGTAAGATTCATGAGCTGTTTTTCTCTCCATTTTGCTCATGAGATTGGTTTTTATTTAAAGGGTAAGTTTGGCCTCACTGTCAAAAAGTCTATTGTTAGAGGCGTGGAACACCTTTATTTTTTAGTGAGATTTTCCTTAAATTGTTTGTGCGTACGAAAAAGTGCAACAAACTAACAAAAGCTGTTCAGCTAATGTTTTGTTTGGCTCTCGGCCAAGCAAATCAAAGATGTCCAATAAAATCGGCTATAAATAATCTCCAAGACAATTCACTTCCCTCGGGTCTCTGCTTTTGAATTGTTTTGAAACAAAGTTTCTCGACATTTCGTGAATCAAAAAACTCATAAATCCTGAGCACATATCTTGAAGACTTAAATTCCTTGTAACACACACACTTCCTGTTCAGTTAGCCATCTGATTTTTTACGACTCCTGTTGTTTTAAATCAAACCATCGATGCCGTTTCTTATTCCATAAAAATGTTCGTTTTTATCCAAAAATACACATAAAAATCTATTTTTATACGTCTGGCACTAAACTTAGTCACTGACTGTACATCCGTCGGATAGATAGACACTATCAGTAGCCGTTTGAGCGAGTGCAATCCTGTATTGATTCGAAACATGTGTGCAAGGGTGTACGTGATTTCACCCTTAACTCACTGATAACAACAGCAGCATTAGCACCAACACAGTATCGGATTGGGGGTGGAATGCCGGAAGGATCTGGCAAAAGTGCTGACAGAACCGCTAATGTTATCTTCAGTGATTTGTAAAAAAAAATAATAGCGCGTGTGTGAGTTTGTCCTGCGCTGCACTTGGTTCTTAAATCAAAAAAAAAGAAAAAGAAAAACCCCCTCGTTAAAAATAAATGCAATTCATGCACACGGTTGAGGAGGGGGAGCACGTAATCAATATTCATGAGTTGGCCATAAGTAAAAGCGGCTGCAACGCGGCTGATGGCAAACAAGAAAAACTTCAAATTGCTTGGCTTACTCGTACGTGTGCCAGCTTATGTGTGCCAGCGAAAAGCGAGTGTCCTTCGCGCTGTTCTCCTGCTGTCTGTGCCTAAGAAGACGCTGATTTCGAATTCGATCACGTTCTGCTAGTAAATTAAATCGATGACATAACTTTGAAATATGTAATCTGGCCTGTAAGTAGGTTATAGACGACTACGACTCTCATACGGCTCTCGCAGGGGTTACGAGTGTCTTTGTCAGATTTATTCGATTTAAATTTCAATCGTAAAGGGTGTCACGGACTTGGTTGGACAGGTCATTGCAACCCAAAACATTATCGAATCCCTGGGAGGATGAAGGAATATTTCTATTGAAATGAAAATCGACATCGACAACACAAGGGTATTTGGGTTTATTTCTGAGAAACCATCATCAAAAGGAACATCATCACTGTGTTCGGAGTGTTTCCTGGAATATGGTATCCAAGATATTGAGACTGAAATAAAGAGAGAGCACTTCAAAGCGAAATATCTTGGCCGTGAGCTGTGATGAGGGAAAACTATTTAGGTGATGGTACTGGTGGGAGGATTTACAAGCACAAATATGTACGGAAAATGTTCAAAGCCTAAGGAATTTCCATTTCCATCGCAGACAACAGTGTGAGAAGGATAATAGGTTGGGTTCTGTGTGGCTGTAGGATGTGGTTTAACGAAAGTGTTTCGTTGTTGGTAAAGTTTTGGCTAATGGAAATATTCAATCTCGTGAAAGGTGGTTTTACAGGGAGAATATTGAAAACTTAAAGAGGAACATTTTTCTAAACAATGAAATCCTTTCTGATGCTTCTACAATGGGATATGGTGGGGGGGCAACCTTGAAAGTTGGCTTATTATGTGAATAAATGGGACATGTAAGGCATTGAAAGCAGGACCACAACGAGGACGTCTACTGTGTTAGTTCTGTTGAACTCCAATATTAGGTCTAAATTTTTGAACATAATCCACGAAATAGTTGGTCTTTGTGGGTAGAAACTTTGGCATTCCTTGATGGCATGGTGATGCACTTGGATCCTCTGCAACATTGTTTGTAATCCTGTGTTTTATTATCAAATTTTCAATGAGGCTTATACTATCGATCTTGGTCTGGAGTCAGGAAAGATATCACAAGTTAGGTACGTACTACTGAGTCGGTGGCGTATACGTAATTTTTTTTTTATACATTTTTGGGTTCGAAAATGTTCATTTTCCACTGCTCACAGCGAAGCAGTAGTGGAGCTCGTTTGTGCTTAATATGCACAGAAGCGAAATATCTGACAAGAATTATGTGATCGGAACGTGGTACTGGGAGCGTTGTACCCAGTTGGGTGGCGTCTACTTACCTGATTTTTTCACACATTTTTTGGGTTCGAAAATTTTAGTTTTCCACTACTCACAGCAAAGCAGCAGTGTAGCCCGTTTGTGCTAAGGATGCACAGAAGCGAAATATCTGACTAGAACTGTGTGATCGGAACGTGGTATTGGGAGGGTTGTGTCTAGGTCGGTGGCGTATACGTAACTTTTTTTCATGCAATTTTGGGTTCGAAAATTTTCATTTTCCACTACTCACAGCGAAGCAGCAGTGCAGCTCGCTTCCGCTTAGAATGCACAGAAACTGATAATTGGTGATGGCCCCGTCAAAGTGTCCAATTTTATGACTTTAATGTTGAAAGCACGACCCTATCATCCTCATTTGTACCACATTCTCCAATTTCGTAAAATGTCAACACTGATGATGATATACAGCGGGAATTGATTGCCATTGAACGTGGCAAGCAGTCCAACCATCAGGGACGATGTGTTTTTGAATCATCAAGTCATCAAAAGCAGGGATGTTTCCTGTAGCATTCATAAGACCGCATTCCACGACGTAGCGCATCTCAACATCATTGCATGCAAGGAATGAATACCCTAAGGAAGGTTGCACTTCTCTTTGGTTCATTTTCCTTGGCTTCCGTCAGATCAAATTGATTTGATTTGTTATTCATACCATCCCTGTTGGTACTCAGGGTCTTTTGTTGTTCAGCCGGACGTGGTTGAATGAAAAGCCTAGGACGGACACCAGTCATTATCCTTTTTTTTTTCCGAAACCATTCACAACTTTTGTAGGTGAAGACGAGAAGTACAAACTCTGAACTTCGGTTAAGACATTAAATTTCATCAATTACAAAGTGTTCGTGAACTCCAATTACACAATTCTCACAGAGGCACTTAAAAAGTGTTCTATTATTCAACAGGGTTATCCCGTCCCGCCCCTTTTTCTTTTCGAAGAAACGAAAGTCCTTGAAAAACAATTTAAAAATCCATCGCATCAGCTCGTACATTCTTTCGACAAGAATCCAAAAGTTATATTTTATGAACAAACCCTTACCAATCCATCCAATACCTACACACACAGCTATCTACAAGGATTCTCAGGATATAAATAATAAAAAAAAAATTGTATGCATAACAATGTTCTGTTGCCGAAGGCGTTTTGTAGGCATGGGGAATAGGAATTTAATGCCTATATTGTCAATAGACGTGCCCACCAGCCAAAATCGATTACACGACGTTTAATACCCCCGCTACTGTGTTCATTTGTTTAGAATTTTGTTTTTTAAGCCTTCACTGTAAACAGAGCATTAATCATTTATAACAACAAAGTGAATTCATCTTGTGTTTCCCTTTTGTAATAATATTCTAATAATCGTCGGGGTTGACGGCATGAATTTCTAATCTATTGACGCTTAACGGTGAAGAATCGTTTTTCTGTGTAATTTATCAATTAAAGTCAAGATAATGGTATCAGCTGCATATCTATCAAAAAGCAAGGAAACATAACGATAGTGACGTTAGGAATGAAAGACCAGTCAACAAGAACAAGAACTTGACATAAATCGAATCATCGTGCATGTGGGTAGCCAATAATCTGTCCCACGCTTGGCGGCAACTTCAAGGACAATCGTCTAAAGTATTGTATTTTTCCACTCGCTGCTATGAATTTTGCATTCCTCGTATTTCGTTTAATCCTAGACGAAAGTCCTTCGGCATGGGGGTGGCCACAAGTTGTTTTTTTTTTCCTCTCCATAACCAGGGTACTTTGCATATTTTACAGAAGCTGTGCTTTGCATATAAACACGCGCTGATTGTTAAATACGATAATATTCTCAATCTCTTAGCATAATCATGTAATTACCAGAGTCCTCTGGTGGCAGAGAGATGTAAGCTGATTAAAACATTTTTTTAGTGGAGACTTGGAGGGACTAGTTGAAGTGACATGACCACATCTTGACGTTGACATGACGATAGTAAATGTCGCGCGCACTTTTACGAGGAATCATAAAGTGGAAAAGTTCCAAAGTTCACATTGTTCAGGAACCGAAATTGCTATTCGATAGACCAGCACCATCTTCAGAGATGAACTATAAACTGTCAAAATGATTTACTAGTCAGTTTAACTACAATTGCCATCGAACTTGTAGTCGTAAATTACTGTACGTATGGCCATTTTGTGAAATTGAATAGAATGGAATAGAAAACCGGACAATAGCCTTGACATTAGAAATGATATATTCTAGAAGATAATATCCACATAAAGGCGGGTAAAGTGATAGGGCGTAGGGTATTAACTGTCAAAGTCATAAAGCATACACCATTATGGGAGAGTTAACGCCCGGAAATTCAATTGTTGTTGCCAAATTTATGCAAATGTGGTCGATTTGAAATATCAGATGGTGGTGATACTTTGTATGAATCGGTTACTTGTTGATGTGTAAGGAGAATCGATTAATAGAATAATAAATCATGCCATTTGCAAATGTGTTTATCCAAACGAGAGTCGTTAATTGCCTGTCATTTGTGATGATTTTGCTATTGTCACTTTATATTTGACAGGTGGCAACTGGGAGCTTTCCAAAATCATCATCGAATATTCATATGCACGAGTATATGTAGCAATAGATTCCTTTACTTGAAAGTCATATGCAATAGTAAATGAACTGACATTTCAGGCTATAAGCACGTGACAGCTGTCAGCACAATTCGAGTGATAGCTGTTTGAATAAGCTGGTTAGGGACGAATTCTACAAGATTTGAGAGTGATAATCTGTCAGATACGTCCACCATATCCACCATAGACTTTAAATGATGAAAGGAAATCATCATAAGTCAAGATAGACTTATTTTTGTGAAGAAATCGTCTGTGATTCTGAGCTATAGCCTTGAGCTCTTATGATATCAGCGTTCAGCACATCAGTGCTGAATATCTGCCACCTGGTATGGGTAAATGTAGGAGTAATGCAAAGAGAAGTCTCGGACGATCGTGCTTTTGACAGCGTGTCTACCGACTCACCAAATGTGGGTTCAGCTAATCGGCCGTTAAACACGAAGTTGTGGGAGAAAAAAGGGGTCGACATGCACTTTTATTGTATAATTAAGAAATAAAAATATCTTCGCAAACAAAAGGATATTTAAATACGCAAATAAAAATCCATACACACCCTGAAACGTTAACTTCTTTTAAAAGAAATCATCATTAACAATTGAATGCTAACTTTTCGCTTTATGGTCAAAATAAAGGGTGACCAGATGATATCATTGTACGTTTTCCAATTTTTATGTTTCAGCAGTTGTCAAGGTTACCAATGACAACCAGCTGTCAAAATATTCAGTAAAAGGTTTGTCATTCCATCATGCATCGTCGAAAGTGCAAAAATTATAAAAAAAAATCGAAATTCCGGCTTAGTTGTGTGGCTAAGTCGGCAGGCAATTCGTCGCACCGTAGAAAAGTTTGAGTCCACTCTTTTGGACCTTAAGTCGCCATCAACCAGACAGAGATTGGTGCGAAGTGAAGAAAACATAGCAAGTATTGATGAAGACCCAAAAATGTCGATTCGGTGTCGATCAACCTAAATCCGTATAAGATTGTGCTGACGAAGTACTGAAGCCGGACAACCATAGACAATGCCGTGAGCTCGCTAATTGGGTGCGGATGTTGGCCAGAAAATCATCTTCTCGGAAGAGGTCCATTTTTCGCTCAGCGGCTATGTCAACAAGCAGAATGGCCATTATTGGAGCGAACACAATCCATAAGTGTTCGACCAAGGATCATTTCATCCACAAAGATTGACTGTTTGGTGCAGTTTATGACGGCATCATCGGACTATGGTCTCAGGTATAGAGCGATGTTAATCGACTTTCTGTGTCCAGAGCTCGATAACATCGATTTATCCGAGCTGTGGTTCCAGCAAGACAGCGCTACGTGCCATACAAGGTACGCAACACTTGAAGTTGTGAAGGAGCGTTCATCAATTGGCCTTCGAGATCATGCGACTCTGGGGCTTCGCTAAGTCCTTTGTCTACTCTAACAAGCTAACCACTTTGGACGAGCTCAAGCCTAACATTCGAGACGCTATATCCGGACCAACACCGCACATACTAGACCAACCGCTTGAAGCACTGCCAGCGAAGCCGAGGCGGCCATTTGAATGATGAGCTATTCCACACATAATGGCATGAATGTAGTTTCAACATAAAGCCGCAATCAATTTTATATCTCACACCGTTGGTGTTTTATTTAATTTTTTTTTCCTATCGCTCTTGTCTGGTCACCCTACGCTGGTTGTGACGCTCGAATTGATTACATTTTAAAGCGTTTCTGCGATTCAAATCATTCTTTTAATGAATTACTTGATTGTAATGAATACAAATGCCATTTTAAACGCGAAACGAAATCATTATTGAAAAGTTTTTCTAAGAAAAGCACTTCCTTCTACTTTCCACACGTTTTCGGTCTGACAGTACCACCCGCTTTCCTTTGTTACTCGATACAAAGGCATCGTTTTCGTCTCCATATTTCTTTCAAAACCAAGCCGATTTAATGACCAATTAGGACTCCTAGAGCAGCTGTTTTGGATATATTTTCGAAGTACCATTGTACTTTGTACAAATGAAGGTAGGTACTCGCGAAACGTTCTTATTTTTGTGGAATGAGAACGTAGAAATATTTACTCAAATCATGTACCAGAGTGGGCTACCTTATGACTGAGATAAATTGTTTACCTTGGATACCTTCCTTTGGGCGTTAACAGTCCCAAATGTCTACTCAAATCGCCCACAATGATTGCGCAATCAAAGGAGTCTCGCTTCCTCTTAGTGGAACCTGAGAAGCCCGAGTACCTCCCACCTGACTTGTAATCAATTTTCAAATTTACGACTTCAGTGTCTTTAGCATAAAACACCGGGCTATAATTTTATTGCCCAATTCGTGTTGCAATTGCTTTGATGTCCTCCCCAACTACATAACATACCTCAACAGCGATGCTCTGACCTTTTCAAATTGAATTTGAACTTGTCCGTGGAACGGCTTGTCAAATTAAATTTTCTGATCAAATTATTCGGCATTGTAGGTTTATTTGAAAAATTAATTTGAACTTCTTTGGACGGACGGACGCTGACACATAAAGCTGCCGTCAACCAACCAACAATTGATAGATTTAATGTTCAAGTGATTCGTCGTTCATTGCGCGTTATAAATACACAAGCACAAGCGACACGCTGTAATTTATATTCGCTGGTTGTAATCACAAATGAAATTAAGGACATCGTGTCACTGTGTCGTCTTTATTGGTCCTTTTTCTCTGCTTCGTGTGTGTGAGGTTAAACCTTCCTGTGCTAAGCCGTTTTTTATGTTCAGAATTTTACGTGCATTTAAGTCTTCCGAGTTTAATATATAAATGTTGCTACATGTACGAGTATGTATGTCCTTCGGGTGAAAGCTCTTTTCGCTTTTGCACGTCACATCACATGAACAGACACACATGTGCTGCCATGATATCCTTTTAGCCTGAATATCAGGTTTCATGTTATTAAAGCGGATATTGAAGTAGTCAGTGAAATACATTTCAACTTTTGTAATCCCTGTGATGATGTCTTAGCGATGACAGCTTTAGGATATGGTTATTGCAGCAGGAGCAATAGTAGGAATAGTGTGGAGGGTATTCACTTCGGAAATGGCATGGATGTTTGGATTTGGAGTAACTTATGATTTATATCTGTATTCAGTCAAATAGTTGTGGGTATTTTTAGCCTCTTCTGTATGAGGAGGAGTTTGTGTTTACCTTTGGCGGGATTAATGGTTGGGAGAACCTGGTTGTCTGCTGTTGGTAATTGAAGAGTTTTGCTTTCTGTTTGATGGAAATACATTCTATTTGGAAACCGAAATAGCATTTGTATACGTTTCGTAAAAGTTTGGAAGTTGTTGAAGGCTAGAAGTTTTTTTTTTGTGTTAATAAGTTTTTCGTAATTTCTTGACTCAAAATTTTTGGAGGCTTCTCGAATCGACAATGTCCAGGAAGAAATCATGAAGCTTAGTGGATCTGACACCAGTGAACTATAGAAATTCCATTTTTTGTCCGACTTAGGTTGTCCAATCAGTTTAACATACTCTTTTTGATTTTGCTTGTGGTGAGCTCTTGACATCATGAGCAACATTTCTATTAACTTTATCATATATTTCCACTAGCTGTCCATTGGCACTGACAAAGTACTCGTCCTTAGCTCCAGGTATGTGTTTGGAACTCCAAGTAGGTAGGTACAATTTTTGGACCACAATTTGACTTAGTTTTGCGCTGTTCTTTTTGTGCTGAAAACTATGAGATATTCGATGATAAGTGCAGCTTGGGGTAGAAAAAAGGAGCTTCTTCATATATTTTTGGGACTTTAACCAGGCGGTAAGGATATACTTATTCACGAAACAGAAGGCACTATATGCGGACATTACATAGATACCTCTCTCATAGAATGTAAATTTGAAGCATGAATATACTGAATCATTTTATAAACAACATACTTTCATAACTAACCCAAAACAACTGACATCCTTGTTATACATCTGTCAACTACAACACACTTTACAAGTGCATTGATGAGCATAAATGCCAAAAACATTTTGTCCTTTCCATCAGCTTTTTGCGAAACCAATTATTCAAGGATCCACCTTATTTTGTTTCCATTTCGTTTGATCGCAATTTGCCATCAATGGATGATTGGTTCATTAAACATTTTGCAAAATAAAATTATGGGAGAACCGATAAAGAGGGGCCATTGCCCTTTCGATACTGACGAAAGGATATTCTCTAAGCAAAGGTCTTGTAAACAATTCATCTCCTTACCAGGTTTGTGCAAAAGTCAAAAACTTGAATCCTTGCATCCATTGGATACGGTCAATCAAGTTGAGATTGACGATGTGTCTGTGTGATAAATGTTGGGGTTCCACAAGGTTCCATTCTATTGCCTATTTTTCTTTCTTCTTTGTATATAATTATGTGTAGGTTCACTAAAAAAGGTTCTTCCTCAAGGCTTGGTAGAACTTAAAGATTACATAGTGCGAGATGGGATTGAAACAGAAAATATACAGTGAACCGCAAAAGTCGGTCCGAATCATTTTGAGGGTGATGTACTCTTACTATGGTTTGGGGACAGAAATCTGTCATAAAGCACTCTATCTCTGAACCAGTTTTCTTTAAAAGTCTAAGGATGACAGTTGGCTCCAGTGACTGTAGTTCCTGTAGTCAGTGTTCCACAAGATAGAAAGAAGTGATTTTCTTCAGATATATGTACCTAGATTCCTTTCCACGTACGATTATGTAGCTCTAGAAGTTTCTTAGCTTGATTTATGTTAGTAGCGCTGTTTCCAAGTTCTTGCCTTATGTTTCCTCTGTGTTTTCCTGAATTCCCAAGAATTGTGGAGTATTTTTGATACTCCCTTTCCTGCTCATCCTGGGCAGGTATCCAACAGAGAATAACCTTATTTCCAGTTTATTAATTTTTACAGTCATTTCCTCATAAGTTTTGACTTAATAGCCTAGGAGCCATGATAGTAGCGTGCCTATCTTACATTATAGTAGGTACTCGTATGTCACATTGGGATGGTTTCTGCCAAAATTTATTTGGACACCTCTGTCTGGCATATAATTCTGTTGGTACTTCTCCTCATGGATTCAGAGTATTATTGGTTTGAATCCCGAAGAGCCCTGCTCCAGTTTCTTCGTTAGTTCTTGAGCCGTCTGTGTACCCCTTTTTGGCGCGATTGCTTAGTTCGTAAATTGTGGACTCATTGGCCCAATTCTTTTTGTTACTAAACTTGGTACAGTGATTATGGTAGTTCGTCCAATAATGTCGTCGCTATGAAATGCCAGGAGCGATAGTTTTTTGAGTAGTCCATAGAATTGCTTCTATTCCTTCCAGTTCCAATAGTACCTCCATCGCTCCAGTGAGGCAAATGGCTCCTGTAATTTAGACGCATGCCAATCTTTGCACTTTATTTAGTGTCTCACTCGTGGTGACCAGATTGGTGCTTCTTGCTCGTGTAATTGCTACTTATATGACCGTTGGTCTTACAATTGCAATCCATCTGAGGATATTAGGATTACATCCCTGGGATTTGTTCGTTAAGGTCTGCCAAATCGTTAGAGCTCGCATTACTTTCCTGGTTATCGCTATTCTCTAGGTTAATTCCAGATATTTTACTTCTTGGACTGGTGTTCGTATTGTACCCGACAGTCTTATGGGTCTTAGTCGCTCAAATTTTCTTTTCCTCGTGAAGGGTAGTATTGTGGTTCTTTTCGGATTCAGGCTTACCCTGGAAGCGCCGAAACTCCAATTTGAATTGCGACTGCATGCTCGACTGAATACCGACTGAGTACAGACCTATTAACAAAAAGATTTTGTCCACCTTTCTATTTTGTCAAAAAATTCTTCTAGTTTAGACGACGAAGGTTCCAAGTGCACGTACATATGTTCTTAAATCGTTGTCCTTCATTGGTTTTTACAGCCAACACATGGAACCTACGCCCAACTACTACGTATTTGTCAGTACCTACTTGTTTTTCATTTTGTAATCCCTTACTTCCTGCGAAAACCCAACATTCGTTGCTATGCGGTTTTAACATCCCCAAACTAATCCCGTGTAAACAGACAACCGCCAGAAAGTGCCAAGAATTACCACCAATTGGGTTCCATCCAAGACGGTTTTCAAAATACAGATCCGAAACAGACAATTAATGTCGATGTCGCACTCCCCACCGACAGTCATTTCTGTCTTAATTGCGCTTTTATATTTCCCCCATTCCGGAAGTCCTCATAGCGCGCTGCCACTCTGCCCCATTCCCTGCCTCCTTACACGAACCCAAGTCATTGTTCGAAAGTACAACACAAGAAAACAATTTTCAATAAAACTTTTCAATTTGAAATTCTGCATTCTTCGTAGAAAAACGTTGAAAATTTAATTGTCCTTGAAAATAATTGCGCCACCAAATGAAGAAGATTTCGAAAAAGAAAAGAAAAACATTAAAATTTTTTTGAAATTCTGACGGAATACTCGAGTACCCCGAATCGTCATCGTCACACACCTCGTTTGTTTGTTTGAAAACCTATTTTCGTATATTCAATTCAGGGCATTACCGAGGAACCTCATTAGGGCGACCCGACTACTCTGTATTGTCCGATGGGGTAACGAAAAGAAATCCTAGAACTGTTCCAACGATTTTTGTTATTCTCTTCGTCTTCAATGCCAAAGCCTCACATTTCCGGGGCGGATATGCACGTACCAGTGCTGGCCGCTTGACTGCATTTGACGCTTTATCGATTTTCAGCTAATTCATCCCCAATTACCCGAAGGGTCATGCAGACAGACACTGGCACGCTTAAGGGGGATGATACCGGAGAAGGCGAAGGTTGTGCCAAGAAAGTGTAAATGTTTACATATGAATGTTGCTGGTTTCGCAATAAATATTCGATGATATAATTAGTAGTCGCTGCATGTAAGACATCGGGGGGAGTGCTGCTTGTACAATAGGCTTTTCCCGACAACACAACAACACACAACACGTCTTGGCCTAGAAGCTTCAGTTGGCACGGGAAGGGAGGACTTATGGCAAAAGAAAAAACTAAACTTTTTGACGGCCATTGATGTCAGCAATGATTGCGTGCCGGGTGGGGGACTGAGAGATTGGAAATCTATGCGGAGTTCGAAGGATACTCCACAGAAATGTGAGCCCAGAGATGTTATGGTAATGCGATGGCATGGCGGGGAGTTATTTGTTCTCATGCATACTTTAATTATAAGGCTAAGTTATGGCTCGTTATTGTCCATAAATATGCAACATGGTTTTGGTAAACGTTAGAGTTGTTTATTTATTGGAACTTACTTGTTGGTGTAGTCATTAGCAACATCAAAGTTTTCTGCTCCGGGTGCCGTTGGCTGTTGGAACACTTCTGATGATCACACGTTTTGCAAAGGTTAAGCCACCGAATTAAATTGTGCATAACTCAGGCAAACACTGAGTTGAAGAGTAATCTACACTACTCTGCTGGCTTTCATAGCTTAGGTAGTTCATCACCTTAAGTACTGTGGAGATGCTTCAAAAGTAGCTATTAAGTCTAGAGTTGGCAGAAACAAAATGTCTGATTTGAATAGTGCCACCAGAAGCCAGATCCAGGATATCAGTATCCGGCTCGGTGGCGTATGCGTAACCAATTTTCCACACATTTTTTGGTGCACAAATTCTCTGATTTTTCCTGACCACAACGTGGTACCTTTTGTACTCGCTTGTGCCTAGAACTCGGAGAAATAGAATATCTGACTTGAATAGTGCCACCAGAAGCCAGATCCAGGATATCAGTATCCGGCTCGGTGGCGTATGCGTAACCAATTTTCCACACATTTTTTGGTGCAAAAATTCTCTGATTTTTCCTTACTACAACGAGGAAGCTTTTGTACTCGCTTGTCCCTAGGAATCGCAGAAAGAGAATATCTGACTTGGATTGTGCCACCAGAGGCCAGATTTAGGATATCAGTATCTGGTTCGGTGGCGTATGCGTAACCCATTTGTAACACATTTTTTGGTGCAAAGATTCTCTGTTTTTCCCTGACCACAACGATGTAGTTGCTATGCTCGTTTGTGCCTAGGGTTCGCAGAAACAGAATATCTGACTTGTATTGTGCCACCAGAAGCCAGATTCAGGATATCAGTATCTGGCTCGGTGGCGTATGCGTGATCCATTTTTCACACATTTTTTGGTGCAAAAATGTTCTGTTTTTCCTGACCACAACGTGGTACCTTTTGTACTCGCTTGTGCCTAGAACTCGGAGAAACAGAATGTCTGACCTGAATAGTGCCACCAGAAGCCAGATCCAGGATATCAGTATCCGGCTCGGTGGCGTATGCGTAACCAATTTTCCACACATTTTTTGGTGCACAAATTCTCTGATTTTTCCTTACCACAACGAGGAAGCTTTTGTACTCGCTTGTCCCTTGGAATCGCAGAAAGAGAATATCTGACTTGGATTGTGCCACCAGAGGCCAGATTTAGGATATCAGTATCTGGTTCGGTGGCGTATGCGTAACCCATTTGTAACACATTTTTTGGTGCAAAGATTCTCTGTTTTTCCCTGACCACAACGATGTAGTTGCTATGCTCGTTTGTGCCTAGGGTTCGCAGAAACAGAATATCTGACTTGTATTGTGCCACCAGAAGCCAGATTCAGGATATCAGTATCTGGCTCGGTGGCGTATGCGTGATCCATTTTTCACACATTTTTTGGTGCAAAAATTCTCTGATTTTTCCTGACCACAACGAGGTAGTAGCTATGCTCGTCTGTGCCTAGGATTCGGAGAAACAGAATATCTGACTTGGATTGTGCCACCAGAGACCAGATTCAGGATATCAGAGTCTGGCTCTATGGCGGATGCGTAACCAATTTTTCATTCATTTTTTGGTGCAAAATTTTTCTATTTTCCCCAAACGGACCGAGGTAGTAGTTGATCTAGTTAGTGTCTAGGAAGCAAAGAAACACTGTTGTGAGCGGAGGTCAGTCGTACCTTGTACTGCCTACGTCCTTGACGAGCATATGGCCATGCAACTGACTAATTCTGTGAGCGATCTGGCTTCGAAAATACTGATGTGAAGGGCGCACAATGGATTCAATCATTTTTGTCTAAGTGAGCAGTGAATCTCCGGTCGCAATGCATCATACTTGAGTTAAATGGTTCCAGTTTGGCCCACAGGTCATTCCAAAATAATATTTTATTTATGTATGCTTACGCAACTACGGTAATTTAAATCCCACGACCCTTCACAAACCCCACAAGCCCCAACGAAAAATACTAAAACCGCCACTGAAACCCTCCACAGCTCTATTAATCCTCAAAGAATATTTAATGCGGAAAGGATAACGTGTTATCCCTTTAACCATCCATGCCGTCACTTTAAAAGCTTAACTCACTTATTTTCATTTACATCGTACGAGTATGAATAAATGACGAGAGATAAAGCTTTTTGTTTTGTAAAAAAGGCAGAATTATGGCTGCCCCTGGTAAGGTCGTTCACCGACATACACATATTCCTCATGCAAGAAACAATGGACGGAATCATCTATCCTGCGAGTACGTTATCGAAAATATGTACATATATGGCTCTTGGGCCTATAATTACATATTTACGAATGTATCTTGATTGCTTTTGCATTTACTCACGTTTTTCATTGGAATTCTAGTGTTACTGCGTCATAATCAACTGCAGATAGCTATGCAATTAATTTTTATTTATAATTGATTTGTTTTTAACCAGAAATACAAGAATAGGTAATTACGTGTGGTTGGGTGGATTTATTTTTATTTTTAATGAGATGCTGTTCAGGGTGTTATTGGTTGGAAAATATGTTAACAAACAAAAACTGGTACTGGACATAGTTTTTGTCCTCACACTATCATCTCTATCATGGCACCCGGCGATTCAGGAGAGCTTCTTATAGGTATCGTTAGAATACGTCGGTTGCGCCTCCTTACCGACAAGTAAAAGTGCTCCTTTCACAGCTTGTTTGCAATCTAAAAGCTTTTTCGATAAGAACATAACACTTTTGTGCCTTGATACACACGAACCCTTGAATCTCTTTTTTGATCTGTCAATGTCAAAACGTCAATCAAGGCTTGCAATTTAATCACGATAAATCTCATAACCGAACAATGGTTGGCTATTATCAAAAAGTACTTCGAAATTCGAAACTCGGTGGTCGTAACTTTATGAGTCCCACCAAACAGGTTATGCGTCCTATTGTCGAATCAACATATTCCCCGCCTTGGTTCTATCTCCTGGAAACACAATTGAAGGCATATGTTCTGTTCCTGCGTATTCCACGCTCGCTCTGAGTAGTGGGAGCAGAAAATTTTTGAACCGAAAAATGTATGAAAAAATAGGTTACGTATACGCCACCGAGTCGAACTACCAAAAATATCGCAGTCGCAGGTTCTTAAGTTCAAAATGAGCCAAATCAGTTGAATTCACGCCTTTCACAGGAATGGGGAGTCACTGAGACTACATCGTGGTGAATTTTGTTTAAGCATCTTGGCCTACACCCGAACAAGATCAAATTAATTTAAGAACTGAAGCCTCTTGATCATTTGAAGACTCGGAACCTCTCCGATTGGAGTTTAAAAAAACCGTGAATTTCATAAAAATAAATGATCTTCGTCGACGAAGCTCGTTCTTGACTTAAAGAACAGCAACAAACTTACAGGTGGTTCGAGAGACTCCATTGCATCTACAAAAGATGACCGTGTGGTGTGGATTTCATGCATGACGTGTGGACTATATATTTTTGACCAGATTTGGATAAAATTGACATCAGTAATATGTGGTTCCAACTATGTGATGCCATATGCCACACAGCTGCTCAATGCATTGATCTATTGAAGGAGTAATACTTCAAGTGTAGTCTCGAGGAATGGTCCGGTCGTTGGATATCTTTTTGTGGGGTTAGTTTTATGTCAACAAGCCAACGACGATAAAGGAGCTCAGTAGCTCAGGAGCTCACAATATCGATATGTTTGGAAGAGTGATGAGAAATTGGCCGCAAAAAATCGATCACTTCAAACGTGCTCCCGGTGGTCATCGGAACAAAATCGAATTCCATACTTAAATTTAACATGTCTACTATGCCTGACTGGAATTTCAGCCCAATATCTCAACTGTTCTGTATTTCATTTAAGTACAAAATTGTTATGTCCTTATTGAAAACTCCTTGAATTGCACTTCAACAGATTGGTCGATGGAAATTTTTCATTTTTAGTCAACCAATCCCCTTGAAGGCTTCCATGATATCTCTATTCAAAGCAGTCTATTACATTTCATTTGTTTTGTTGCCTGAACGACCACAATGACCCCATCCTCAACATACACACGTCCTTTGAATTAAAAACATCATAACATTCTCCCAGCGATAGGACTGCAAACATCCTGTACAGATTTCTCCCTGTTTACCTATCAAAATGTTTTATCTTCCATTTACACAAAAATGTAAATGTAAACACGCCCAGCACCACCTCCTCCTCCTCCTCGAATGTGCTCCTTTTTCCTTACAAACAAAAAAAAATCCCTACTTACCCTGCCCATTCCTTTCACTTGCAATTTTGTTTCGAACACAGCAAGGTCCATTAAAATGCCTTTCAAGTCTCCTTTTTATTTTATTTATTTTTTCTGCTCTCCTTCGCTTCGTTGCCACTTAATGGGATATTTTTGTCTTCAATACGTTGCCTCAACAATTTATGGCATTCGATTTCTACTTGAAAACTATTTTCCCCATCAACGAGCACTTTTACCTCAAACGTGAGGCTTAGTGCATAATAAAGGATTACAAATCCATCAAAGCATCAGGCGATCTGTAGGCAGGATACATCAGAGATGCAAATTGTTAACATGACACATATAAATGAATTATTTCGATAAACAGACGCACGAAGATGCCAAGATTAATTTACCAACCACACACGTTTCCGTTGGCCAGTAATATAATTTGTGTATCTAAGAGATTCGCACGCGGTACGAGAACTACGAGAACCATTTGTTTCGGTTCTATAAATAGGCGCGCGTCTAACCGGTCTTCTAAAACTGCGTCAACTATAAATAGTCCTTGCCGTACGACAATTGATATCATCGCCACGTCGTTAGCAACAAACTCTGGGTGCTAACAGATCTTTATCAGTTTTTTTTTCTGAAAAAGATTTCATCTACTTCCCCGACAAGAACCATTATGTTGAGCCATAATGAGGGAAAGAAGAGTGCTTGAGAAAAAATCAGGAAAACTCACAGTCAGCGATAAAAATATAGATCCCTTGAAGTAAATAGTAATTTATTCAAGGTGACGCTAATGGCCTTGGCTTTGTGCAGACGCATCTAGGTGCAAGTATCCACATGGATTCCTTTTTAAGGACGTCAGACTGTGTTGGGCCGGCATCGAGATTGAAGATTAAAGGTACGGAAACATGTGCTCCAATTACTATGGGGCTTAAGGGTCAGAGTTGTTGATTTATATTTTAGTGCACCCTCGGTCATGTTTTGGATGATCCGCTCTATTCATGCCATCCACTTCAGGGCTTTTTCAATGGGTTGGCCGATAGAGTGGAGGGCCGTTTCGACAGGTTTGAATTATTGATAGACATGCTGTGACGTGGATAGTGCGTGCTATCAATGTGATGGTCTAGAACTATTTCCAGAGTCTTGAGAAAAAAAAAAGTTAGACTGATCGGTCTGAGGTCTTTCGGGAGGGTATGCGATGATTTGCCTGCTTTGTGTATAAAGACAACTCTTCCTTGGGTTCAGGCAATCCGTCCGGCCCCGGGGACTTAAAAGGATCGAAACTGGTTAACGTCCATTTCAATTTATCCTCGCTAATAAGTTCAGAGTGATTCGTTATGATACATGAGAACACTTGGTATGGTTGGTGCCTTGGAAAAGACTTTACGTAGACTCAAGGATTGAGACATACTGACAACATTTTGACAAAAACCGGATTTACATTTGGTCTTCCAAACTTTCGCTTTGGAATTTTTCAGTCTGTTACCAGTCTTTAGTTACTCAAAGATTCAAGTTGGTATGTCTGAGTATGATTTAGGGTCGAAATGAGAACGAGAGAAATATTTCTTTGTTGGCCCTAATGTCGTCTAAAGTCCCTTGCTTATACCCTGGACTTGACAAAGTTTTAAAACCTACATAAGTCCAGGGCTGTCAAATCACAAGAATTAGGCGAACAATTAGTTGGTCCATAATAGAAGACAAAGTGGTCAGCATCACGTGACATGTGCCGGCGACTTGTTGAAGCTACATAATCCACATGTCCTTTTCTTTAAATTTATTGACTCTACCAGTATGGCTGAAGGAGAATTATGACCCGACCATGAAATCGACACCAAATAGTCATTTCATGAATGGCTTCCAGTTGTTGGACTGGCCAAGTTTTACAATTTTGTTTATTACGGATTCTTTGACCCAGAATTGAGCTTCATCACTCAGAATGTTACTTTTCGTGTATCTGACTGAAGTCCTTGCACAAAGTTCGACTCAAACTGGCCACAAACTGCCATTCGGCGCTGAACGGACAAATTTTGAACCTAAATCTTGGCTGCATCCTCTCCAAAAGTACAAATCTTTGTTTATCTGAATAACTACGAAGACTTGGATAAAAAATTTCGATAATTTATACAAAATTTAAAAAAAAAATTGGTGCGCGAGGTTCATGGGACCCAGAGTCTTACTTCTCCCAATGGAAGGTGCCTACTGTTTAATGCCGTATCCGAAGGGGAATTTTTTATTTGTAAATCTTTGCCATGACAATTATACTCTCGAATGTTTGTCCGACGTTCGCGAGAGATGGAAGAAATTTTAGTTGTTGTCTAGGTTTAGAACCCCTTGCTCCGTAGGCCAACGCACCAGCCACTTACGGCGCCTACTGTTGATGGATTCACTTTCAAGTCATAGTACAAAATATTCTGCAGCTAACTTCACGCATAGGCAATTGAAAACCAGTATGGATGGTCGTTTTGCACGCCGGATGTGTCTACCAACCAGATTCTTAGAATGGGACTTGACAAGGAGGAAGAATGTGCCCAGCATTCCCTGAAACCCTCCTCAAAGGTTTGAAAAACTGGAAGTTTATGGCACCTCTGAAACCCGACTCCGCGAGGCAGTTTTTCCAAAGAACAAAGCACCTAATGCTGACCTATGTTATGAGGGCTAAGACCTAACCATACTTTTTTGAATCACGATGATGTTCGGTTCGATGTCTCACAGGTATAGAGTGGACGAATTCGCATATAACTTTCTATCCTTTCCTTCGAAAAAAATGAGGGTTTACCTGGTTTAAACAAAGTGGTTACAAAAACATGCCTAACAGCATTAAGTGTGCTTACTGAAGTGCACAACCGACCGGTAATTCTAAAACAAAGATACCATGACATAACCTACAATGGATTACGATAAGAAGTGTTTATGGGCTTTATGCTAACGCATATACCTCAATTATCCCAATAAGCCGTCTAAGACTTACTCACCCAATTAATGTCCCACACAAGTGGAAATTCCCAGGCTTATTGGATAATGTTGTACTACTTTTATTAAGTTTCTTAACAACATTCCCTCCTCGCAGCAGCAGCAGTAGCAGCCGCACCACCATCAGCAGTTGTCAACCATAATTGGCTTAAATTCATTTAATTTGTCGCATAAGACCGGTTCTTCTGCTGGTCCTCGTAACGATTATAAATGCTTCCATTCCAACGTCGTCTTCCATAATCTCATTCAATTCCTATCCAGCTACAGATACCATATACACATCGTTTCAACAATAAAGCAAAGAAACCGAACACTGAGGCGATAAATCTGCGAATGCGATTCACACGAGCAATTTATTAATCGAAACAGAGCGACAGTAGCGCGACAAAATTAAATTATTTTCTTCCTCATCACAGCGACAATCTCCGCTCTCGGACTAAGAAATTATGCCCACCCACCAGTATCACTCTAAAATTTATAAGTCGCAGTTAATTAATTAAAAAATTAGCACTGATTAACAGCGAAGGATAACAATACCTCTACGTACTGTCTGAAAAGTGTTGCCACCTCTGTGACATTTATTTTTTCTTATAAAATTTTTAAATTGCCCTAATGGAAGCTTATTAATGGGATTTTATGATATATTTTTTTTATTTCTCTTGATTCGTGGGATAAATAAATGTATTTCACAGAAACATGGTGCGGCTTACGTAACTCTGTGTAGTATGAGTTGAGTTCAATTTGTTAGTTTTTGCATCTCAATTGATTCATGGCACAGTTGGACAATTAAGTTTTATTTTATTTTTAAAACCCTGCATAAGCCTGCATAATTTAGATGTGGTTTGAGCGAGGTTTTCAAATTGAAACTGACATTAATGGGGGAATCACTGTGGTGCGGTTACCATAGTTGGGTTTAGTATAATTGTTTTAAGGCGTAATAGACACTTATGGCGCTTGTCACGATTTTAAAGGGAACTTGTCGTAAACAAGATACAATATGCAAATAAATACTTTACGGAGCTATAGAACATTTATTCGAAAGGGCTTCGTTTCGTTAAGATAGAGAGACTAAAGGAAACCAGAGACGTTGTTATCCTTGTCAACCACAGAAAGGAATATCTCGCCGCAACCATTTCTCCGAACAAGGAATCGAAATCTCTGTTTCAATTCTAATGGAGCATTTAGACTGTGAAGTCTGGCCAAAATGCCAAAGGGGACATTTTTCAACTGACTGTTTCGATTTGCTTGCCACAGACGGCACAGAGTATCAACAACCACAGTGACAACATATTTGATAGGAAAATATAATTGGAAAACTACGATAAAAGACAGACAGACAGACGGTAAGCCGTGTTGTAGTGAGAAGATACCATGGTTGGTGGGATTCCATCAAAGGAAAAGGTTGAATGAATGAAAAGTGAGGTGAAACGCATTTCGAAATCTCTTGTGCATCTCCCACAGTCTTTGGTTCTTTTTAGAGTTGAGATGTATCTAAAGGATATTTCTTTCTTTCTTTCTTGTGATTTTTTTTTTCAAAGCAAAGTATCATCACCTTCGAGGCGTAATAGGTTTTAAGAGCTCTTAGGTCTTTATGCACATGGTGCTTCAATGTGGCGACTGACATACTTAAGTGTAATGTTTCTTTTATTTGGGCATAATTTGGTGAATATTTAGATACCTTTTTGAAGCTATTCAGTGAAACTGCAGAGGTGGTTGGCTCTATCGTTAAAGTCTTGATGATTCACTCGGAAGTGTGCACAAACTTTAAGACTTTATGAAAGCGAAAGAGTTTCCTATAACAAAATATCGAAAGGGGATCTGTTCTCCTGCACTTTGAAATAAGAGTTATAGCCATTCGTTTAAGTTTTCAGTAATGGCCCTTGATAATTTACCTAAAGAGCTAGCGAAACAATACAAAACTAATTTTGTAAAGGGTGTACGCTTTTGGTGCGGCGAGTACATGTCTGAAATCATATGCCAAACAACAATGCCATAAAATTATCTGTCAAATGAACCCAATTTCATGGATATTTTGAACATTTTTCTGTATTTCATTTCAATTTAAAGTTCTCCGCCCTTAAAAAAAACACCTTTCACAATACCAGCTTTATGGATTGAATTAGAAGGAATTTTCATTCCCTAAATATGTCTTCTGGTACTGAATGCCAGAATTCCCCTTTTCTGCAACAAAAATAATTCTAGTTTGGTTGGTAGTTGAATATGGATGTGATGTTCCCCGATGACATATCACCATGAAGTGATAGAAAGCATCATTTTCTGCACAAACATCCCTAGAGGTCATTTGACCGACGCGACGGTCAATCAAAAAAATTTGATGTTAGAGCGGTAAGAGTGGGTAAGTCCGATGCTATCCTTGAATCATGAAGGAAACTTGCGAAACATACACCAATAGAAGGACCTTTCGATAATGTTTCTTTCCGGACTTTCAGACTCTGTCCAATGACAGCTTGAGGGCAGAAATGTCATCCCTGACTCTGTCCATAAACAAAACTATGTTTCACTGCTCAGGGGCTTAAGTACTTCTTACTTTTGTGGCGGTACCAACAGTAAATGTTGCGCACTCCTAGTTGGTTGAGGTCATCTGCAACTTGTGCGCGCCACTTATGGGGATGTCTTCCTCTACTGCGTTGTCCCTCTGTGTTGGATTTAAAAACTGTTCAGGTTGAAGCTCTACCTGTTCTACCCACCTTAGGCATCATTCGCCTACATACTTTTTTGACTAGCCTGTCCAACTTTAGTCCAAAGTCCGTCAACGCAAATGGGACTGTCGAAGAATTTCGCCTTCAAACATCTTCATCAGTCCTCGTTAACGTCCATGCTTTTGGGCTACCGACTTGAATTGTGCCACCAGAAGCCAGATTCAGAATATCAGTATCTGGTTCGGTGGCGTATGTGTAACCAATTTTTTCAGAAAATTTTCTGTGCAAGATTTTTTTGTTTTTTCCTGACTACAACGGGTTAGTAGCTGTGCTCGTTTGTGCCAAGGATTCAGAGAAACAGAATATCTGACTGGAATTGTGCCGCCAGAAGCAAGACCTAAAAGGTCTTATATGGAGTCTCTTTTTTGTTTTTTGCCAAGGCTTTGCTAGTCAATTGACTTGACTCAGGCCAAAAAAGTAGCGACAGAGTAACTCTTCGTTTGATCTCTTTAAAATATTTTTAGAGCTCATAGTGGAGTCGAGGTAGACGAAGTCCTTAACTACCTCAAAGTTGTAGTCAACTGAATGCTTCTATGGTAACAGTTCTCTCCTTTCTGGCAAAAAACCAAGGATCTCTGAACCAGGCTTGAAACACAAACATCTCTGTAGGCATCCAACGATTTTTCTTGGGAAAAGCGATTTATTTTATTCGAAACTGTCTCCTTTCGATTTGCATGATCAAAAGTATGTGGCACGAGTGTTAGGCCAGTATGTCCTCCAGCATGCAGGATATCCTCTACGTGAACAAAACGCATTTATTTCCAAAAAGGTAAAAGTCGCATGGTGCCGAAGCATGTGTATATAGAGAGCGATTGAGTGTTAAAGTACGATTTTTAATCAAAAGATGTTCTCGCTAGAAACACATATATTTCAAAAATGCACACACTTTTCCGGGCTCCAATCATTCGGTCGAAATCGCATCGATTGATGTCCTGAGATTGTCATTTCCAATTCCATTAATTTCAATAAAGATTTTGGCTGATCTTTGAAGAATTCACGCATAGTTTTGACGGAATTTGCTTGTGATCAGGGATTTCAGTTGGCCAACATGTTGCTCATCATTTACATTGAAAATATGAGCGGATCTGGGTCATAAAAACGTCCAACGTTAATGGTTTCTTTTCTATGTTGGTACATGTTGGATTTGACGGTAAGTTTGAGCACTATCTGTCGACCATTTTGTTGACCTGACAGCACCCAAAAACCTTAGTTATCCTCAAGCGCTGTCGCCGATTTTTACTATGAAAAAAATACTGAGCAGAGTTTGTTTGAAATTTTGAGTTCTGTACATTTCTTGTTCGGTTGCGTTGAAAATATTGGACAAACCCTACGGTGACTCTAGAATATAGGAAACAAGAGCGGTAGTAGAGCATGAGTGGCATAAAGCGTTCAAAAACACCCATGAACGAGTTCAACACGGCCTACAACAGCAATTACTGAAGGAACCATTGAGATAATGGTCGAACTCGAAAATGGTTCCTATAGTTTGAGAGAGCTGTCACCAGAACTATCCATCTCTCACGAATCAGTTTCCCAGATTTTAGGTGATACATGAGTCGCGTTGCACCACGGCTTGTTCCGAAAGACTGTGACTTTTTACCCAAAAACGATACCAATATGATCGAACAAGCACTATATTAGAACGCTTCGGTAAAAGTTTTACCAAGTTTGACACCAAACTTAGAATTAACTCTGGATGACACAAACGAACTGTCACTTCTGGCGCAATAGCTTCGCTTCTATTCGTTTAAATGTCATGACATTTTGGCAGTACATCAGTGAAAGATCTGACGCATTTGTTTACCAATAGATGGCCCCACTCGATCTTGTATAACAAATTGTTTTAAACAATTTTATTACTACAAAACTTTATCGCATACATCACTATTTACATAACAATATAGATAACATGGCTAACCCCCTTATTTGTCGTTAAATAAAAAATTACAACCATTTAAACCGCTATCAAGCCAAAAACGATTCGTTGCACCGCGAATCTAGTGAATAAGTGCAGCCACTTCATTGTTGCGTGACTGTGTTAATTTGAAAAATATTGATTCACGTGATAATTAATTGCGCTTTCGAAAGATTTTTTTACTTCGATTATAAAACAAAAGCCAGTGTAGAACATCATAACTATGAAAATGGAATTAATTAATTGCTGACATGACATTATTTATTGCCAACGGACGGGTATTTCGCTTCACGACAAATCAGGTCAATTATAAATTAAATGTTTTGGATTTTAACAACTCTGCCTGACTAATAGTATGAAACGCCAATTGTGCTATCAAATTTCGTAATTAATTGGTTTTTTTTTGATTCTTTATTATGGCTAGTTGTTTTTTTTTTTCTACGATTTTTGTCAACAAACTCCTAGTCTGGAACAATGAACTTTTGAATACGTTTACCATGAAGACGTGATAATTCGTGGAATTTTCAAGATTCGCACATACTTGTGATCAGATTCGGTATTGTTTACCATCGAAATAAATGTAAACATCGAATGTGGTCGATGACAGTGTTTTTACTTGTACATCCCGCTGAAAGGCCTTGGGATCGAAAGAATCTTTTGGACGCTGATGAAGTCATATGAAGTCATACGAAGTCATACGAAGTCAAATGATTCACGAGAAGAAGAATGCAAAGAATATGTAGTATACGTGAGTTGCAAACGAATTTTGCGATCAACAACTTTTATATGTTCTTTAAGTGGCAAACAATAGCTCTGGATTAAGACGTATTTTTAGAGGACATATTCATTTAATAGCTTGGATACAATTTTTGGAAGTGAAGGTGTCTGTGTATCCTCTTAATATGAAGGACCCACCCAGTTTAGGTTTCCGTGTGCTTTGTAGGCTCTGGATACCATCTGTTCCAGCACATGATGGCTTAAGTCATATGACAGTACACCTCTTAGAAGTGACAGCCTATACAATTACTCGTTTGAAGGATTTATATCAGTGGCTTAGCAAAAAACAGGCCAATCTTCAGTTGTCAAAGATCTTGAATTTCTACTTCAAGACACAGACTACGGCCGGACATTCTCTCAAGAGTTGATTGTGCGAAGGATCTATGGCTACAAAATACGAGATCCGTATACTTCTATATGGGTGGAGATGCTTCCTTCAATGATCTATATATAAATATCTCTATGTCTTCCGAATCACTGTAACGTCTTCCAGGCGATAGCGTCCTCTAGAAGATCATGGATGACGATCAAGGAGGCCTTGTCGTTGTATAATGTGGGATATCACTATTTAAATGTATAGTCAAACGCGATCTAATCGGGTGAATTGCTTGTGCTCAAAGCATAAAACATGAACAATCGTTAATAAGCCGATGGTATGCACTAGGTGCCTCATTTCCAGACAGATCTGTTCCAGGCCGGATCAGCTAAATGTCTGATTAGACAGAAAAGAACGCTCATAGCAATCATAGTATGTGTCATTATTTCTGTAGACGGAGATTGTCAACCAACTAAGACTTCGGAGAACCTAAGTTGAGTCTTCGACGGGTCAACTAAACCACACAGATGCGCGTATGAATCTCCTAGTTTGCTCAAACCATGGTCGTACCATCGCAGTATGTACACCGTATATCCCTTTTTGTTTACCAACCAAAGAGTGATACACAAAAGGATTCAACCTGCATGGTAGGTCATAGCTTGCTGTTATAGCTAATTGTATTCCTTTGGTGTTCTTTGAAAGTCATTCTAAATTTATACTTTGCTGCGGCTATTCGGCTGACAATATTCAGTTCAGTTTCACAAGGCAAGACTCACTAGTTTTACTCTATCTACCCTATGTTCAGCAATGCATACCTGAGTTGATAAGTGCATTCCAAGTAAGAAAACCTAACGACGCCTTTTTCCCTCTCCATACCTAAGCAGTATCACTTGAAGGAGCTGCACAGTCCTCTAAGCGTAAACCTACATTATCCACGAAGTCAATGTGCTTTGGATGGAACAGACCGTCTAATTCCTACGTATCCCATCGAAAAAGCAACATGAAGTACACTTGTAAAGGCAGTAATCCACTTTGGATTCCGATTTACTTAGGGAACCTGCCTTTGTTGCAGAAGCCATCTAATGTGATCGAGATAATAGAATCCTGAATCTCAGCTTTTCGTTGCATATTGGCTCTATCTACGACTGTCTATCAGCTTGTTGGTGATTCTGTAGACAGTTTTTGCTATTGCAGCTCTTTCACTGCCAGTTGGTCACAAAAAATTTCCATTCCACCATGGATGGAGGGAGCAGCTGGTTATTTCCAGTTTGTCGATGTTGAACCTGTGAATGACATCTCTTGATGGAACCTTTTCTGGGGCGAACTAGAGGCCCATGTATATTCCAGGTGTGTGCCTACACATATTTTACATCTTTTCCATCGTATTGACCTTTGTTCGTCTCAAACTATGTAGTTTGTCTGGAGCGGATTGTTCTTTATTTTTAGAAATCTCATTAGTAATCAATTATGGCAGGGTGGCTAGTTGCTCTGTAACCTTCTAAAACAGGCCTCGTACATAGTCCCCCCTTCTTTCAAAGAAGGTAGGATATGTTACCCCCCAACCCTGTGAAGGAGAAACAAAGGACCCAAATGGTTTCGGTCCACTTGGATGAGTTTGAACACCTAAAAAAGTTGAAAGGGAGACAATAAATAATATCAACACATTCATTCCACGTTTACGTAATAGATGATACCATCTGTAGATACGTATTGTTTGTGAAAAAAAAATGTGTATCACATGTGGGTATTGTTTATAAAAGGTGATTCTTCCTTCCACCAATCATTCGCTCTGTGAAATTCAAAATGAAAACGAAAATGAAAGAGTTATCCTTTACATGAATATAATACGCCCACTTGACCCGAGTTCAACAGACCCATTTTCCAATCTATGTATCTCCCTCCCAATGGCACAAGCATCTAGTCAATTACTTGTTGACACTAAACACCCAACAATGAACCGGGTGGCTGTATATGGAAGGCTCATCATCAATCCGGCCTAGTTCTCTGTTAAAGTGTACTTTTGTAAAACTATCTCCATGGGTGTGTGCTCTTGTTCAGAGATATATTGTAGATTTGTTTATAAACTACTTCAACATCAATTGATTCATTGTTTTGTTCTCTATCTGTTTTCAGATCATCATCATGTACACTTTGACACAGCCAGCCTAAAGGAAGATTTCGAATCAGACAGCAGTGTTACATACAAACGTTCGGGCGATACCATAGTCATCAGTTTAGGATTCCTTCAAATCAATCACAGATACTCGATAGATTTGAAATTGCCATCGTCAATGTTTGGACAATTCGATGGCCTTGCCACAACACAGTTTGTACCTGATGTCAGTTCGATTCCTAACCTTCATTGCCGGATAACAGAATTTTCGGGCGTTAAGCATGACCAGCATGACTTCTTCGAGATGAAAATTGAATTCTTTGCCTACAAAGAGAAGTTATTGCGTGAAACTTTGACTATTGTCAATTCGAAGAACTCAATGGAGATCTTTAAATTGTTAATAGCCGCTCGAGTTCTTGGCAAGGGTAAGGGTACACCAATGTTACGAACTGGCATCCATTGTATAGGCGTTGAAAAGGACGACGATGAATCGGAAGCGTCCGATTTTCCTGGCTTCGGAAAAGGCACATAAATAACTTTATTTTTTCTTTAAATTTTTTGTTTTTTTCATTTTTTATTATTAATTTTCCATAACATTGTTGAATTTCGCATTTACATTGTTTTGTACTTATTTCATTAGGTAATATGCTAAGAGTAAATTTAGATAGAAAGTGTTATGGCTAAAATGACGGACTAAATATGTGTATATTCTTGTGCTATAACGTATATATGTGGAATATATGAAATTTGTTTCGTTAAGATGTAAAATTGGTCAATTTAAAGCAAAAAAACAATAAAAAAAGAAGTCCTTTTCTATTCTGTTTTTATTTGAAGTTTATTTTTATTTTATGTTCAGTATTTCAATAAAGTCTAGTTTCTTCCAGTTTTTGGTTTTGTTTTTATTTTTTTTTGTATTTTTAACGACTGGTAGTCATTAAGGATTTGACCTTTACAGCTCGTAAACTAAAAGCTCGACGTACTTCCTGTGTAAATGTATCGGGAACGCCTTGATTCCTTAAATACTTCGTTCTTATTCTGGGTTCGTGTGGTGAGGAGTTCCTTCTTTAAATAAACGTCCAACCGTGTAAACAAATTTTAGTTCAGTATGAGTTAGTTCGGTCCAACAAGGCTAAAACTATTTTTCGTTACACAACACTGAAAGACATTAGTAGGGTGACCTCTGGCTCTGGGATGGGATCCAATTTTTAGTACTTTTTCTCTGACCTTCATTGGAGCAAAAGTCATCATTACATTTTTTGCAAATGGCGGCAAATGTCAATTCTACTTTGACACATGTGAAGTAAGCAGATTACATGTCAACAAGACATGAACCGCTGTACTTCTAAAGAATGCGGAATGATTGTTACAAACCAAAGAGCATGAGATGACAACTTTTGCGTTACCTTGTACAAGGGGACTTTTGTTTTAGTAAAACCGAGTAGGAGTCGCTTTACTTGACTTTTTAGATCACCTTATGACAATCGAATTTTGTAAGTGGTTACATAAAATACTGGTGCCACGCCTCTTTGTGTTCGAAGAAGTACTTTTGGAGGTTACACTGAGATATGTATGTATATAAAAACGGGGTGTACAAGAACGTAGGCACTCATACTGGAAAAGGAACTATTCAGGGACAAACCAACAGGAGACCATGAACATCGAAGAATGCCAGTTCGCTGAGGTCGATAAAGGACAAAGAGGCTCTTGAGGACAACTAAATGTATACAGACCCTCCAGAAGTCTTTTGATAAAGAAAGGAATAACCTTTTGCATACAAGCAGTGTAAAGGGAGCTGATTTCTGATCAGTTTAAACCAACCAAAGTCTAAGTGTCTAATCGAGCTTAGGTCAGTCAGATTTGTCTTGAGATATTGGACTTCTGGGTACTTTCTTGCCACTTTCTTTCTGGGTTGGTCTTGCGAAAAGCGTCCAGCATTAGTAGATGCTTGACAGCTATGAGCGCCGTGCCCAGAGGTTGGTATTTCAGCAAATAACTTGGACAAGATCCTGGAAGGATCTGGGAGGCGGAAAGATGCTCAGGGTGAGCTTTTCAGAGAAGACATAACAATCCAGGGGAGGTATGGTCGTTTGGAAGATACAGTCAAATTTCAGTTTTTGTGAGGTGAAGCCTGTCTTTCTATGGGCTAAGTTTAGTGGATCGAGGAGTGCGTATCATAATAGCTGGACCACAGAGAAGGGGGTTTCAGTCAGTCCCACTGGCAGAGCAGAGCAGCAGAAATAGTAGTTCTTTATGGGCTCTTGTCGATTGGCTTTCCATCGTAGTTTCCAATTCCAAATAAAAGTCTGTTGTGGCCCCTTTGAGGAAAAGGGAATGGCTTAAAGGGAAACATTTTGTATTTTCTTGTGAAGTCTGTTTGGGACAAGGAGGGCATAGATATGAAAAATTACCAATGGCTTCAAAAGCAAAAGCTCTAAAGCCTGGGTTAATAGGTCTATTGGTAGCTTATCGACTGCTAGATTGCAGAGACAGAATACTTCCTTGGGTTGTTCTGCCTGTCAGCAATTGATTGATCACTACCTCGAGGGATTCAACTACTTTCAGACTTGTAAGCTCCTCGGTGATTACTGCTGATTCCTGTTTTAATGTCAAGGGCAGTGAGCATGGTGTTACCTTAATTCTTTGGGATTTTTCAATGAATAGGTGAAAAGGACGGGGTGCCTGGATGTTCAGAGCCCCTATCGTTGGTTAACTCTAAAAGATATTAGCAAAGATAAACACAATATAACTTCTTGCAAATATTAGTAGAGCAGCTTACAATGGTTATAACAGGCTTTAACTGAAGTCTTGTTGAATCCAGACACTCGGGCGTATACGTAATATTTTCATAATGTTTCCAATAGTGTATATATGTTTACTTGTTCCATGACATGAGAGACTTACAGTTTTACGAAATGTGTCCTTAGTTTTTTGAAAACAAAACTTTGGGATAGCTACACCCTTAAGTAAATTCCAGGATGGTTAATGGTGGCTTTCCTGGCAGATTGGTCAGGTTTTCAAATTGGTATTCACCGAGGGCCGTTTTCCTGCCCACTGCTTCGGCAGAGGTTAGGAGGTTCTAATCGCATTCGACTTCGGAGGGCCGTCATGAAGATGTAGCCGGTAATAATCCCCATAAAGAATGCTAAGTTGGGTCTCTTAAGAGCCGGGATCTGTTTAGTTTTGGGGTTGTGGAGATGTGAGTGCGATCAATTTCTCGTTGGTTAATCTTACGAAGGTTTGCTTTATGTGCTATTTGACAAAAGCTAGGAGCGGTAGATTGATGATCTATCGGCTCCAAGTGGTTTGTTTTTTCTCCTTTAGGTAAGAATATGACTTTAATCTCAAAGCGTTTGGCAATGTAGACAAAAATCACTTGAAGCAGCACATGTCTTCAGATTTCTAAGTTTCAGTGGAAATGATACCGTCAGGTCCTAGAAGGGTTTGAAGCTGTATCTACATAGTGTAGTCAGGGTGTACGTTTGAAATCCAACAAGAGCGTGTAAAGTGAAGAGACCAATGAAGAGCTGGAAGGTTCATGATGAAAAGTTGAATAATTACATTTCCTTCCCCCGAAGACCTCGGAATCCAACCAACACCAAGGGAAACAGATCCAAAATAGACAATTTTCAGTTTTTAATTGGCGTTGTGGTAACACGTCAGACTTCAGTACACACTTCCATGCGATGACTATTCATATAACAAGCACAACACGAATGACTGTCTAAAACAAAGCCCTGGCGAGTCGCGCTAAATATTTGTTTTGTTTTCGGATACAGATTCTGATCATTATGCTATGGCACGAACGCAGATGAATAGTCCGATGATTTGTTTCGACTTTAGGAATCCAAATCGTGTTTGTCAAATCAAAAACAATTTTCAAACGAGCACGCACATTGGAATATGAAGTGATATTCACATGGAAATTGTCAGAGACCTTGAGGAAATTGGTTAACACCCATTTGGAGGTGTCAGGCGAGTATGGGATTGCAAATTGACTGACATCGTGACCACGAAAGAAAATGACATCGCGAGCGGTTTATCAATTAATTTTGAGTTACTTGCAATTAAAAAGTAACAAAACTATGCAATTATCCACTTCTTTCTGATTTTAGGCTACTTAGTGCGTTGCTATGTCATTACAGTCACCGCTGACTAATGCTAGATTGAACATTCAGCCTTTGGCAAAGATTACATCTTTGGGAAAATATGTGGCCAAAACCGAATGGTGAAACAAGCGACTACATGTTTTACTTTGTCATCGAAACTTAAGTGTAACTTGTGGAAACTATGACTTGACTCCACAGGGTTACGATGAATTGTTTTAGTGTTAATGCCAGTTCTAGGTGCTGTCGAGCTATAGCTATAGCAAAGGGAATAGTTCTTGCCTGTACTTTCAATAAGCTCAGGAAATGTGCCGAATTACAGCCTGACTTTACAGACGCTGGCTAAACCATGTGACCAATGGAGCTGCTCCAAAGTTGATGGTGACACCAAGAAGATGCATAATCTCCTTGAACTGAATCTCTTGGTTGTCCATTTGCAGTTGCTATACAGTAGACGTATCAAGAAGCGATCAAGTGGACAGCACTGTTGCTTCCAGAGTGGCTTATTCTTATGAACTTCGAAAAACTCAAAAAAAAGAAAAGGAAATCGCCAAAACTAGGCGCCCATTCTAGCTGCAGTTTTGTGTGCGATTGTTCCTTGTTGGAACCACATGTTCTCCAGTTGTAATGGCTCATTTTGAGGCCAAAAATCATAATTATATATTGCTCACCAGTCACAGTAACCGTGTTACCCCCGGCGTCGAGCTACAGCGGCGTTATTCTAGTCGGAACTAGCAGAACCTTTCAGCATATATGAGAAAGCAAACTCTTAAGAGTTTCATTGAGTGTTCGTTCCCACTATAGTTGTTATAAGGTACCCCTGGATGCTCTAAATTTATTCTAGAGTCATGACTAGTTTAAGGAATAGCTCACCTATCTATTTGGTAGATGTCTCTTTGAAGTTACGGACAATAAGTGCTCCTTGTCCATTGACTGGTCCTAGAATATAGTCGGACAGTAGAGCAAACGTGCTGTAAGGATCTTTTGGCCAATGGCCTGTGCTGATAACTCTAAATCTCCCAAAATCGAGCCTTATTTTGATTAGGATCCCCATTGTTTGTTCTTTGCTATAACCGTGCCAAATCCTTCTCCATATAACGCAGTTGGCACCCAAAATTCCTTCTGAAAATGGAAAACCTTAAAAGATGACGACAGCTAGGATAAACTCAATATGAAGACTTTGGTGGCAATGTGACTGTAGGTAGGTTGTAGGTTGAGTGGGATACAATGGTTATAAAATGATTTGACTGATACTCGGGCGTATACGTAATATTTACATAAAAAAAATAATTTGGCGCAACAGGTCTATGGAACCCAGGGCCAAGCTTTTCACAACCAACACATAATGCCGTGTCTGAAGGCAAACTGCTATTTGAGAAGCTTTTTCATGACAGTTTTGCTCTCGAATGTTTGTCAGACGCTCGCGAGAGGTAGGACCATGAAAAAAACTTTTAGGATTTATGGCTGGGACTCAAAGCTGTAACCCATTGCTTCGTAGTCCAACCACTTAAGCCACCGCGCCGTAATTGGTATATAACCTTTCCAATAGTCTACAAATGTTTACTTGTTTCAAGACATGAGAGACTCTCAGTGGTACAAATGAGACCTTAAATTTTTATTACCTAAAGGAATTTCGTTAAAATCATATCCAACTTTTTGTGGATTCCCAAGAGAAAGGACTTTTTGAAAGAATACGAGGAACTTTATTTTCTAACTATTTGAGCGTAAGGCCTCATTCTTTTGATGACAAGTGTTGAGTGCCTGGGGCTTCACTACTTCTAGCGAACGTTTTGTAAACAGCAGATCCCGGAATAGCATTCGAAATATTCTGCGCACTGTACTTCAAGACTGCAAATTTAGGACACAAATAACAGCAACAATTTCCGCTTTTTGTAAAACAAAAACTTATTGCAAATCCACAGAGAAGTAAGTAATTTTATTTTTCACAACACCACCCACGCCAACGTAATACCAAGCGATGAGGGATTAGGTGTCGAATGAGGTGTTCCAATCGATTTGTAATTTATTTTGTTTATTTTATTTTAATTTTCCAATCATTTCTCATTTCAATCTAAATTTGTTTACCCCGCACTTACACCTCTAAAACAATATTTATTTGAATCACATAAAAAAATAAATAAATAAAAATATATTTTGTGTATAATTAAGAAACATTAACTTGACTTAACCAACTCATTACAAGGATTTATCAATGCCAGTATTGGGTGTTAAAAACTAGTTCATTAGTACTCTCTAAATCGAGTAGTTTATCTTATGAACTGCCATTTTGTAAATCAATATTTTAAAAACATCGATTAATACATCATTTAGTCCAATGTAAATTAGAATTCTTTCTTTTCCATTCAACAAAATTTAAAGTTAAACAGTAGTTTAAGAAAACATTAAATTAACCAACACAAAAGTATTTTATTAAAAAAAATCCATTCATACATATTCTCTACCATTTTAGTATTCAAAGTCTCATTTTAAAAAATGTATAATAAATTTAAAAATATATTTATGTTCACAATTTAGCTAGACTAAAATAAGGACAACCTCTGCTCTGCCTTTTCATATCCAAAGATGCCGAAAAACTCGTCCAAAAATCTTGATTACAGAAACAGAAAAGTCTACTCGTAAATTAAACTACATGCTTTTATAAATTATGTATTTGACAAAAGAAAGGTTTATTGTATTTTACATAAAATGTGACAAAAACCCTGCTAAACTGGACCAATAGACAACTAGGAAATGTAATGTTTCAAATCGTTTTCTTTTTTTCTAAGAAAATAAATTGTACAACTTCGGTTTATTTTAACTATAACATCTAAAAAAAAAAAACATAAATGCTATGTAGAAATACTTGCTCTGTTTAACATTGCAAATGGTGCTACTTATTTTAATGAAATAAACAAAAAAGTGAAAACATTCTTTTAAAAATGCACTGACAACTGTATAAGTGTATTCGGATTCAATGTAAAATGATAAACATTTTGAAGTAGCTATGGGTGATGAAAAGTAAATGTATTTAATGCTAAAATTATATATATATATATTTTTAAGACTTTGATGTTTAAAAAGAAAAAGAACTTCAAGTTTATTTTAAAAAAATAAAATGGATACATATGTACTTATAAAATGGAAAGTTGTGTCAATTCATTCTATCGCCTATACAACATTAGAACTGAAATGATTAAAAGAAGGAGAGCAAGGTCTCAGACCTGAGGAGTGCCAGAAAGTATCGCACTTAACCGATTACTTAAAAACAAATACAGAATGGATGGAACAGTATCCTACATTTTTTCTTTTGTATAGTGAACGTTTAAGGATTCTTGACTGAAATCAAGTTCCCGAAGTCAAGTTGAGGAAGAGATGATGTGATGTGATGTTCGAACTCTGTGCCAGAGAGTCTATAAAAGAAACTTCTGAAGGCCACATTTCATTGTATCGGATACCCAAGGCTTTCATATCCTCTGACTTTGAATCTGAGCTGGTTTGGAACTGCCTTCAAATCGTCCTAGAACAAGTTGCAAAAAAATCAAAAATAAGTTTCAGGACATACATATGTACATACATATATCCATACTTATACTTAAGTCCTGTATCCCCTTGTAGGTTCTAGGGCCTCGACAATGCCTACGCGCCATCGTGTGCGGTTTCTGCAAATGTGTCTCAGTTCTCTCCAACTCTTTCCCAGTTGCCGTGCTTCCTTCTCAACTGTTCTGCGGCACGTGCTCCTAGGACCGCCGCGTATCCTGACATCCTGAGTAAGCGGAGTGGGCTCAAAGACTTTCAAAAGAGTTTGCTTCGCATTCAGATGTCACCTACTTCTCTACTCCAACAATCCCAAGTTTTCTTTATGAACATGATTTCAGATCTCTCTGAGATCGTTGTGGTTTTTGAGGTTATTTTAAGGGCCATTACCCCAATTAGAGGCACTTTAGATTCGGCCTGAAGTCTTGAAGTACATCCGGCGATGGAAGGTAAGGAGATTTGTTTTGAATCTTTAGATGACAAATTAATCCCAAGTCTTATGTTATATTGGCTTTGCAGTTCAGTCAGGATCAGGAGTAGAGTTTTCGAAGGCTATTGGGATACTAAAATGATCCCAAAAGATCTAGTCTGTTTCACTGCCAGAAAGTAAATGAAGTTCTGTGGATGCAATCCAAAAGCTTTAGAACTATTGTGAACATGTTGTTGTGTGTTACTTACTTAACTGGTTCCCGACTCGCGAAGAGTCTGTGCCGGAGATAAAATAGTCTTCGCCTCCCTTCGATCTCGGGCATGCAGCTTCCAGTAGCTCAAACCAAGAGCTCTAGCATCCAAGATAGCCTGGGAGCTGTGATTCGAAGATACTCTCTGTCAGAGCATTATTGTCCATTTGCTCGATGTGGCCGAATCAGAGCAGTCGAGGTGTTTTGGCTTTTTGGACTAAATCTACATCTTGGCACCGCTCTCTCATCCTTCTCGCACATGCGACCGCAAATTCCACAAAAATTTTCCTCTCCAAAGTTACTCAAACTATTCCCAATTTGGTTGCATAATTTTTGTTTCCATTCATTGTTTTAAAGTTTGAATTAAATGCAACCTACTTCAGGGACGGTGAGGCTCTCCCTGAAAGTATGTACATACCCATGTGTGGGTAATGTGAATGTTTATTCTAATTCACTCAATTGTATCACAAAGTTTCTAGCTCCTGTAACTAAATTTTGAAGTGTTTATCCTTCCTATGAGGAACGTAGTATAGAAGAGTCGGAAGGATCAATTGGGAATTATTTGACAAATAAAATGCTTTGCATTGGTTAACAAAAGTCTGACTGTGCGTGGATGCATTGTGGCAGGATGGATGGATGGCAATGCACTCATAAACTATATACCAGGATGTGCAAGGATGTGCATATATCGGTGGCGTATACGTAACCAATTTTTTCACACACTTTTGGGTTGGAATTGTAGCTCACACTTCTTGATACCCACAATCTGGGTATATACTCCAAGCGCACATCTCAAGCCTGATACTCTGTTTCTGTGTATTCGAGGCACAAACTAGGTCAGCTGCTGCCTCGAAATGGAAGAAGGAGACAGAAAATGTTTCAAGCAAAAAATGGGTGAAAAAAGGGGCAGTGTATAGCCCACACTTCTTGATACCCACAATCTGGGTATATCCTCCAAACGCACATCTCAAGGCAGATGTTAGTTTTCTGTGTATTCGAGGCACAAACTAGCTCAGCTGCTGCCTCGAAATGGAAGTAGGAGACAGAAAATTTTTTAACCAAAAAATGGATGAAAAAAAGGGCAGTGTATAGCCCACACTTCTTGATACCCACAATCTGGGTATATCCTCCAAACGCACATCTCAAGGCAGATGTTAGTTTTCTGTGTATTCGAGGCACAAACTAGCTCAGCTGCTGCCTCGAAATGGAAGTAGCAGACAGAAAATTTTTTAACCAAAAAATGGATGAAAAAAAGGGCAGTGTATAGCCCACACTTCTTGATACCCACAATCTGCGTATATCCTCCAAACGCACATCTCAAGCCAAATGTTCGTTTTCTGTGTACACGAACTAGCTCAGCTGCTGCCTCAAAATGGAAGTAGGAGACAGAAAATTTTTCAATCAAAAAGTGGGTGAAAAAGGGGCAGTGTATAGCCCACATTTCTTGATACCCACAATCTGGGTATATCCTCCAAACGCACATCTCAAGCCAGAAGCCAGATGTTCGTTTTCTGTGTATTCGAGGCACAAACTAGCTAAGCTGCTGCCTCGAAATGGAAGTAAGAGACAGAAAATTGTTTAACCAAAAAATGGATGAAAAAAAGGGCAGTGTATAGCCCACACTTCTTGATACCCACAATCTGCGTATATCCTCCAAACGCACATCTCAAGCCAGATGTTCGTTTTCTGTGTATACGACACACGAACTAGCTCAGCTGCTGCCTCAAAATGGAAGTAGGAGACAGAAAATTTTTCAATCAAAAAGTGGGTGAAAAAGGGGCAGTGTATAGCCCACATTTCTTGATACCCACAATCTGGGTATATCCTCCAAACGCACATCTCAAGCCAGAAGCCAGATGTTCGTTTTCTGTGTATTCGAGGCACAAACTAGCTAAGCTGCTGCCTCGAAATGGAAGTAAGAGACAGAAAATTGTTTAACCAAAAAATGGATGAAAAAAAGGGCAGTGTATAGCCCACACTTCTTGATACCCACAATCTGCGTATATCCTCCAAACGCACATCTCAAGCCAGATGTTCGTTTTCTGTGTATTCGAGGCACAAACTAGCTAAGCTGCTGCCTCGAAATGGAAGTAAGAGACAGAAAATTGTTTAACCAAAAAATGGATGAAAAAAAGGGCAGTGTATAGCCCACACTTCTTGATACCCACAATCTGCGTATATCCTCCAAACGCACATCTCAAGCCAAATGTTCGTTTTCTGTGTACACGAACTAGCTCAGCTGCTGCCTCAAAATGGAAGTAGGAGACAGAAAATTTTTCAATCAAAAAATGGGTGAAAAAGGGGCAGTGTATAGCCCACATTTCTTGATACCCACAATCTGGGTATATCCTCCAAACGCACATCTCAAGCCAGAAGCCAGATGTTCGTTTTCTGTGTATTCGAGGCACAAACTAGCTAAGCTGCTGCCTCGAAATGGAAGTAAGAGACAGAAAATTGTTTAACCAAAAAATGGATGAAAAAAAGGGCAGTGTATAGCCCACACTTCTTGATACCCACAATCTGCGTATATCCTCCAAACGCACATCTCAAGCCAGATGTTCGTTTTCTGTGTATACGACACACGAACTAGCTCAGCTGCTGCCTCAAAATGGAAGTAGGAGACAGAAAATTTTTCAATCAAAAAGTGGGTGAAAAAGGGGCAGTGTATAGCCCACATTTCTTGATACCCACAATCTGGGTATGTACTCCAAACGCACATCTCAAGCCAGATACTCTGTTTCTGTGTATTCGAGACACAAACTAGCTTAGCTGCTGCCTCAAAATGGAAGTAAGAGACAGAAAATATTTCAATCAAAAAATGGGTGAAAAAAGGGCAGTGTATAGCCCACACTTCTTGATACCCACAATCTGGGTATGTACTCCAAACGCACATCTCAAGCCAGATACTCTGTTTCTGTGTATTCGAGACACAAACTAGCTTAGCTGCTGCCTCAAAATGGAAGTAAGAGACAGAAAATATTTCAATCAAAAAATGGGTGAAAAAAGGGCAGTGTATAGCCCACATTTCTTGATACCCACAATCAGGGTATATCCTCCAAACGCACATCTCAAGCCAGATGTTCGTTTTCTGTGTATTCGAGGCACAGACTAGCTCAGCTGCTGCCTCAAAATGGAAGTAGGAGACACAAAATTTTTTAACCATAAAATGGATGAAAAAAAGGGCAGTGTATAGCCCACACTTCTTGATACCCACAATCTGGGTATATAATCCAAACGCACATCTCAAGCCTGATACTCTGTTTCTGTGTATTCGAGGCACAAACTAGCTAAGCTGCTGCCTCGAAATGGAAGTAGGAGACAGACAAATTTTAACCAAAAAATGGAAGAAAAAAAGGGCAGTGTATTGCCCACACTTCTTGATATGCACAATCTGGGTATATCCTCCAAACGCACATCTCAAGCCAGATGTTTGTTTTCTGTGTATTCGAGGCACAGACTAGCTCAGCTGCTGCCTCAAAATGGAAGTAGGAGACAGAAAACTTTTTAACCATAAAATGGATGAAAAAAGGGCAGTGTATAGCCCACACTTCTTGATACCCACAATCTGGGTATATACTCCAAACGCACATCTCAAGCCTGATACTCTGTTTCTGTGTATTCGAGGCACAAACTAGCTTAGCTGCTGCCTCAAAATGAAAGTAAGAGACAGAAAATTTTTTAACCAAAAAATGAATGAAAAAAAGGGCAGTGTATAGCCCACACTTCTTGATACCCACAATCTGGGTATATACTCCAAACGCACATCTCAAGCCTGATACTCTGTTTCTGTGTATTCGAGGCACAAACTAGCTTAGCTGCTGCCTCAAAATGAAAGTAAGAGACAGAAAATTTTTTAACCAAAAAATTAATGAAAAAAAGGGCAGTGTATAGCCCACACTTCTTGATACCCACAATCTTGGTATATCCTCCAAACGCACATCTCAAGCCAGATGTTCGTTTTCTGTGTATTCGAGGCACAGACTAGCTCAGCTGCTGCCTCAAAATGGAAGTAGGAGACACAAAATTTTTTAACCATAAAATGGATGAAAAAAGGGCAGTGTATAGCCCACACTTCTTGATACCCACAATCTGGGTATATACTCCAAACGCACATCTCAAGCCTGATACTCTGTTTCTGTGTATTCGAGGCACAAACTAGCTAAGCTGCTGCCTCGAAATGGAAGTAGGAGACAGACAAATTTTAACCAAAAAATGGAAGAAAAAAAGGGCAGTGTATTGCCCACACTTCTTGATATCCACAATCTGGGTATATCCTCCAAACGCACATCTCAAGCCAGATGTTTGTTTTCTGTGTATTCGAGGCACAGACTAGCTCAGCTGCTGCCTCAAAATGGAAGTAGGAGACAGAAAACTTTTTAACCATAAAATGGATGAAAAAAGGGCAGTGTATAGCCCACACTTCTTGATACCCACAATCTGGGTATATACTCCAAACGCACATCTCAAGCCAGATGTTCGTTTTCTGTGTATTCGAGGCACAGACTAGCTCAGCTGCTGCCTCAAAATGGAAGTAGGAGACACAAAATTTTTTAACCATAAAATGGATGAAAAAAAGGGCAGTGTATAGCCCACACTTCTTGATACCCACAATCTGGGTATATAATCCAAACGCACATCTCAAGCCTGATACTCTGTTTCTGTGTATTCGAGGCACAAACTAGCTAAGCTGCTGCCTCGAAATGGAAGTAGGAGACAGACAAATTTTAACCAAAAAATGGAAGAAAAAAAGGGCAGTGTATTGCCCACACTTCTTGATATCCACAATCTGGGTATATCCTCCAAACGCACATCTCAAGCCAGATGTTTGTTTTCTGTGTATTCGAGGCACAGACTAGCTCAGCTGCTGCCTCAAAATGGAAGTAGGAGACAGAAAACTTTTTAACCATAAAATGGATGAAAAAAGGGCAGTGTATAGCCCACACTTCTTGATACCCACAATCTGGGTATATACTCCAAACGCACATCTCAAGCCTGATACTCTGTTTCTGTGTATTCGAGGCACAAACTAGCTTAGCTGCTGCCTCAAAATGAAAGTAAGAGACAGAAAATTTTTTAACCAAAAAATGAATGAAAAAAAGGGCAGTGTATAGCCCACACTTCTTGATACCCACAATCTGGGTATATACTCCAAACGCACATCTCAAGCCTGATACTCTGTTTCTGTGTATTCGAGGCACAAACTAGCTTAGCTGCTGCCTCAAAATGAAAGTAAGAGACAGAAAATTTTTTAACCAAAAAATTAATGAAAAAAAGGGCAGTGTATAGCCCACACTTCTTGATACCCACAATCTTGGTATATCCTCCAAACGCACATCTCAAGCCAGATGTTCGTTTTCTGTGTATTCGAGGCACAGACTAGCTCAGCTGCTGCCTCAAAATGGAAGTAGGAGACACAAAATTTTTTAACCATAAAATGGATGAAAAAAGGGCAGTGTATAGCCCACACTTCTTGATACCCACAATCTGGGTATATACTCCAAACGCACATCTCAAGCCTGATACTCTGTTTCTGTGTATTCGAGGCACAAACTAGCTAAGCTGCTGCCTCGAAATGGAAGTAGGAGACAGACAAATTTTAACCAAAAAATGGAAGAAAAAAAGGGCAGTGTATTGCCCACACTTCTTGATATCCACAATCTGGGTATATCCTCCAAACGCACATCTCAAGCCAGATGTTTGTTTTCTGTGTATTCGAGGCACAGACTAGCTCAGCTGCTGCCTCAAAATGGAAGTAGGAGACAGAAAACTTTTTAACCATAAAATGGATGAAAAAAGGGCAGTGTATAGCCCACACTTCTTGATACCCACAATCTGGGTATATACTCCAAACGCACATCTCAAGCCTGATACTCTGTTTCTGTGTATTCGAGGCACAAACTAGCTTAGCTGCTGCCTCAAAATGAAAGTAAGAGACAGAAAATTTTTTAACCAAAAAATTAATGAAAAAAAGGGCAGTGTATAGCCCACACTTCTTGATACCCACAATCTTGGTATATCCTCCAAACGCACATCTCAAGCCAGATGTTCGTTTTCTGTGTATTCGAGGCACAGACTAGCTCAGCTGCTGCCTCAAAATGGAAGTAGGAGACACAAAATTTTTTAACCATAAAATGGATGAAAAAAGGGCAGTGTATAGCCCACACTTCTTGATACCCACAATCTGGGTATATACTCCAAACGCACATCTCAAGCCTGATACTCTGTTTCTATGTTTTCGAGACACAAACTAGCTCAACTGCTGCCTCAAAATGGAAGTAGGAGACAGAAAACTTTTCAACCAAAAAATGGATGAAAAAAAGGGCAGTGTATAGCCCACACTTCTTGATACCCACAATCTGGGTATATACTCCAAACGCACATCTCAAGCCAGATACTCTGTTTCTGTGTATTCGAGGCACAAACTAGCTCAGCTGCGCCTCGAAATGGAAGTAGGAGACAGAACATTTTTCAACCAAAAAATGGATGAAAAAAAGGGCAGTGTATAGCCCACACTTCTTGATACCCACAATCTGGGTATATACTCCAAACGCACATCTCAAGCCAGATACTCTGTTTCTGTGTATTCGAGGCACAAACTAGCTCAGCTGCTGCCTCAAAATGGAAGTAGGAGACAGAAAATTTTTCAACCAAAAAAAGGATGAAAAAAAGGGCAGTGTATAGCCCACACTTCTTGATACCCACAATCTGGGTATATACTCCAAACGCACATCTCAAGCCAGATACTCTGTTTCTGTGTATTCGAGGCACAAACTAGCTCAGCTGCTGCCTCAAAATGGAAGTAGGAGACAGAAAATTTTTCAACCAAAAAAAGGATGAAAAAAAGGGCAGTGTATAGCCCACACTTCTTGATACCCACAATCTGGGTATATACTCCAAACGCACATCTCAAGCCTGATACTCTGTTTCTGTGTATTCGAGGCACAAACTAACTTAGCTGCTGCCTCAAAATGGAAGTAAGAGACAGAAAATTTTTTAACCAAAAAATTAATGAAAAAAAGGGCAGTGTATAGCCCACACTTCTTGATACCCACAATCTGGGTATATACTCCAAACGCACATCTCAAGCCAGATACTCTGTTTCTGTGTATTCGAGGCACAAACTAGCTTAGCTGCTGCCTCAAAATGAAAGTAAGAGACAGAAAATTTTTTAACCATAAAATGGATGAAAAAACGGGCAGTGTATAGCCCACACTTCTTGATACCCACAATCTGGGTATATACTCCAAACGCACATCTCAAGCCAGATACTCTGTTTCTGTGTATTCGAGGCACAAACTAGCTCAGCTGCTGCCTCAAAATGGAAGTAGGAGACAGAAAATTTTTCAACCAAAAAAAGGATGAAAAAAAGGGCAGTGTATAGCCCACACTTCTTGATACCCACAATCTGGGTATATACTCCAAACGCACATCTCAAGCCTGATACTCTGTTTCTGTGTATTCGAGGCACAAACTAACTTAGCTGCTGCCTCAAAATGGAAGTAAGAGACAGAAAATTTTTTAACCAAAAAATTAATGAAAAAAAGGGCAGTGTATAGCCCACACTTCTTGATACCCACAATCTGGGTATATACTCCAAACGCACATCTCAAGCCAGATACTCTGTTTCTGTGTATTCGAGGCACAAACTAGCTTAGCTGCTGCCTCAAAATGAAAGTAAGAGACAGAAAATTTTTTAACCAAAAAATTAATGAAAAAAAGGGCAGTGTATAGCCCACACTTCTTGATACCCACAATCTTGGTATATCCTCCAAACGCACATCTCAAGCCTGGTACTCTGTTTCTGTGTATACGAGGCACAAACTAGCTTAGCTGCTGCCTCAAAATGAAAGTAAGAGACAGAAAATTTTTTAACCAAAAAATTAATGAAAAAAAGGGCAGTGTATAGCCCACACTTCTTGATACCCACAATCTTGGTATATCCTCCAAACGCACATCTCAAGCCAGATGTTCGTTTTCTGTGTATTCGAGGCACAGACTAGCTCAGCTGCTGCCTCAAAATGGAAGTAGGAGACACAAAATTTTTTAACCATAAAATGGATGAAAAAAGGGCAGTGTATAGCCCACACTTCTTGATACCCACAATCTGGGTATATACTCCAAACGCACATCTCAAGCCTGATACTCTGTTTCTGTGTATTCGAGGCACAAACTAGCTTAGCTGCTGCCTCAAAATGAAAGTAAGAGACAGAAAATTTGTTAACCAAAAAATTAATGAAAAAAAGGGCAGTGTATAGCCCACACTTCTTGATACCCACAATCTGGGTATATACTCCAAACGCACATCTCAAGCCAGATACTCTGTTTCTGTGTATTCGAGGCACAAACTAGCTCAGCTGCTGCCTCAAAATGGAAGTAGGAGACAGAAAATTTTTCAACCAAAAAAAGGATGAAAAAAAGGGCAGTGTATAGCCCACACTTCTTGATACCCACAATCTGGGTATATACTCCAAACGCACATCTCAAGCCTGATACTCTGTTTCTATGTTTTCGAGACACAAACTAGCTCAACTGCTGCCTCAAAATGGAAGTAGGAGACAGAAAACTTTTCAACCAAAAAATGGATGAAAAAAAGGGCAGTGTATAGCCCACACTTCTTGATACCCACAATCTGGGTATATACTCCAAACGCACATCTCAAGCCAGATACTCTGTTTCTGTGTATTCGAGGCACAAACTAGCTCAGCTGCGCCTCGAAATGGAAGTAGGAGACAGAACATTTTTCAACCAAAAAATGGATGAAAAAAAGGGCAGTGTATAGCCCACACTTCTTGATACCCACAATCTGGGTATATACTCCAAACGCACATCTCAAGCCAGATACTCTGTTTCTGTGTATTCGAGGCACAAACTAGCTCAGCTGCTGCCTCAAAATGGAAGTAGGAGACAGAAAATTTTTCAACCAAAAAAAGGATGAAAAAAAGGGCAGTGTATAGCCCACACTTCTTGATACCCACAATCTGGGTATATACTCCAAACGCACATCTCAAGCCTGATACTCTGTTTCTGTGTATTCGAGGCACAAACTAACTTAGCTGCTGCCTCAAAATGGAAGTAAGAGACAGAAAATTTTTTAACCAAAAAATTAATGAAAAAAAGGGCAGTGTATAGCCCACACTTCTTGATACCCACAATCTGGGTATATACTCCAAACGCACATCTCAAGCCTGGTACTCTGTTTCTGTGTATACGAGGCACAAACTAGCTTAGCTGCTGCCTCAAAATGAAAGTAAGAGACAGAAAATTTTTTAACCAAAAAATTAATGAAAAAAAGGGCAGTGTATAGCCCACACTTCTTGATACCCACAATCTTGGTATATCCTCCAAAAACGCACATCTCAAGCCAGATGTTCGTTTTCTGTGTATTCGAGGCACAGACTAGCTCAGCTGCTGCCTCAAAATGGAAGTAGGAGACACAAAATTTTTTAACCATAAAATGGATGAAAAAAGGGCAGTGTATAGCCCACACTTCTTGATACCCACAATCTTGGTATATCCTCCAAACGCACATCTCAAGCCAGATGTTCGTTTTCTGTGTATTCGAGGCACAGACTAGCTCAGCTGATGCCTCAAAATGGAAGTAGGAGACACAAAATTTTTTAACCATAAAATGGATGAAAAAAAGGGCAGTGTATAGCCCACACTTCTTGATACCCACAATCTGGGTATATCCTCCAAACGCACATCTCAAGCCAGATGTTCGTTTTCTGTGTATTCGAGGCACAGACTAGCTCAGCTGCTGCCTCAAAATGGAAGTAGGAGACACAAAATTTTTTAACCATAAAATGGATGAAAAAAAGGGCAGTGTATAGCCCACACTTCTTGATACCCACAATCTGGGAATATACTCCAAACGCACATCTCAAGCCTGATACTCTGTTTCTGTGTATTCGAGGCACAAACTAGCTTAGCTGCTGCCTCAAAATGGAAGTAGGAGACACAAAATTTTTTAACCATAAAATGGATGAAAAAAAGGGCAGTGTATAGCCCACACTTCTTGATACCCACAATCTGGGTATATCCTCCAAACGCACATCTCAAGCCAGATGTTCGTTTTCTGTGTATTCGAGGCACAGACTAGCTCAGCTGCTGCCTCAAAATGGAAGTAGGAGACACAAAATTTTTTAACCATAAAATGGATGAAAAAAAGGGCAGTGTATAGCCCACACTTCTTGATACCCACAATCTGCGTATATATTCCAAGTGCACATCTCAAGCCTGATACTCTGTTTCTGTGTATTCGAGGCACAAACTAGGTCAGCTGCTGCTTCGAAGGAACCCGTTTTTTGGTTAAAAAATTTTCTGTCTCCTACTTCCATTTCGAGGCAGCAGCTTAGCTAGTTTGTGACTCGAATGCACAGAAACAGAGCATCTGGCTTGAGATGTGCGTTTGGAGGATATACCCAGATTGTGGGCATCAAGAAGTGTGGGCTATACACTGCCCTTTTTTTCACCCATTTTTTGGTTGAAAAGTTTTCTGTCTCCTACTTCCATTTTGAGGCAGCAGCTGAGCTAGTTTGTGCCTCGAATACAAAGAAACAGAGTATCTGGCTTGAGATGTGCGCTTGGAGGATATACCCAGATTGTGGGTATCAAGAAGCGTGGGCTATATATACACTGCCCTTTTTTTCATCCATTTTTTGGTTGAAAAATGTTCTGTCTCCTACTTCCATTTCGAGGCGCAGCTGAGCTAGTTTGTGCCTCGAATACACAGAAAACGAACATCTGGCTTTAGATGTGCGTTTGGAGGATATACCCAGATTGTGGGTACCAAGAAGTATGGGCTATAAACTGCCCTTTTTTTCACCCATTTTTTGGTTGAAAAATTTTCTGTCTCCTACTTCCATTTCGAGGCAGCAGCTTAGCTAGTTTGTGCCTCGAATACACAGAAACAGAGTATCTGGCTTGAGATGTGCGCTTGGAGGATATACCCAGATTGTGGGTATCAAGAAGTGTGGGCTATACACTGCCCTTTTTTCATCCATTTTATGGTTAAAAAATTTTGTGTCTCCTACTTCCATTTTGAGGCAGCAGCTGAGCTAGTCTGTGCCTCGAATACACAGAAAACGAACATCTGGCTTGAGATGTGCGTTTGGAGGATATACCAAGATTGTGGGTATCAAGAAGTGTGGGCTATACACTGCCCTTTTTTTCATTAATTTTTTGGTTAAAAAATTTTCTGTCTCTTACTTTCATTTTGAGGCAGCAGCTAAGCTAGTTTGTGCCTCGTATACACAGAAACAGAGTACCAGGCTTGAGATGTGCGTTTGGAGTATATACCCAGATTGTGGGTATCAAGAAGTGTGGGCTATACACTGCCCTTTTTTTCATTAATTTTTTGGTTAAAAAATTTTCTGTCTCTTACTTCCATTTTGAGGCAGCAGCTAAGCTAGTTTGTGCCTCGAATACACAGAAACAGAGTATCAGGCTTGAGATGTGCGTTTGGAGTATATTCCCAGATTGTGGGTATCAAGAAGTGTGGGCTATACACTGCCCTTTTTTTCATCCATTTTTTGGTTGAAAAGTTTTCTGTCTCCTACTTCCATTTTGACCCAGCAGTTGAGCTAGTTTGTGTCTCGAAAACATAGAAACAGAGTATCAGGCTTGAGATGTGAGTTTGGAGTATATACCCAGATTGTGGGTATCAAGAAGTGTGGGCTATACACTGCCCGTTTTTTCATCCATTTTATGGTTAAAAAATTTTCTGTCTCTTACTTTCATTTTGAGGCAGCAGCTAAGCTAGTTTGTGCCTCGAATACACAGAAACAGAGTATCAGGCTTGAGATGTGCGTTTGGAGTATATACCCAGATTGTGGGTATCAAGAAGTGTGGGCTATACACTGCCCTTTTTTTCATTAATTTTTTGGTTAAAAAATTTTCTGTCTCTTACTTCCATTTTGAGGCAGCAGCTAAGTTAGTTTGTGCCTCGGATACACAGAAACAGAGTATCAGGCTTGAGATGTGCGTTTGGAGTATATACCCAGATTGTGGGTATTAAGAAGTGTGGGCTATACACTGCCCTTTTTTTCATCCTTTTTTTGGTTGAAAAGTTTTCTGTCTCCTACTTCCATTTTGAGGCAGCAGCTTAGCTAGTTTGTGCCTCGAATACACAGAAACAGAGTATCAGGCTTGAGATGTGCGTTTGGAGTATATACCCAGATTGTGGGTATCAAGAAGTGTGGGCTATACACTGCCCTTTTTTTCATTAATTTTTTGGTTGAAAAATTTTCTGTCTCCTACTTCCATTTTGAGGCAGCAGCTGAGCTAGTTTGTGCCTCGAAAATACAGAAACAGAGTATCTGGCTTGAGATGTGCGTTTGGAGGATATACCCAGATTGTGGGTATTAAGAAGTGTGGGCTATACACTGCCCTTTTTTTCATCCTTTTTTTGGTTGAAAAGTTTTCTGTCTCCTACTTCCATTTTGAGGCAGCAGCTGAGCTAGTTTGTGCCTCGAATACACAGAAAACGAACATCTGGCTTAAGATGTGCGTTTGGAGGATGTACCAAGATTGTGGGTATCAAGAAGTGTAGGCTATACACTGCCCCTTTTTCACCCATTTTTTGATTGAATAATTTTCTGCCTCCTACTTCCATTTCGAGGCAGCAGCTGAGCAAGTTTGTGCCTCGAATACACAGAAACAGAGTATCTGGTTTGAGATGTGCGTTTGGAGGATATACCCAGATTGTGGGTATTAAGAAGTGTGGGCTATACACTGCCCTTTTTTTCACCCATTTTTTGGTTGAAAAGTTTTCTGTCTCCTACTTCCATTTTGAGGCAGCAGCTGAGCTAGTTTGTGCCTCGAATACAAAGAAACAGAGTATCTGGCTTGAGATGTGCGCTTGGAGGATATACCCAGATTGTGGGTATCAAGAAGCGTGGGCTATATATACACTGCCCTTTTTTTCATCCATTTTTTGGTTGAAAAATGTTCTGTCTCCTACTTCCATTTCGAGGCGCAGCTGAGCTAGTTTGTGCCTCGAATACACAGAAAACGAACATCTGGCTTTAGATGTGCGTTTGGAGGATATACCCAGATTGTGGGTACCAAGAAGTATGGGCTATAAACTGCCCTTTTTTTCACCCATTTTTTGGTTAAAAAATTTTCTGTCTCTTACTTCCATTTCGAGGCAGCAGCTGAGCAAGTTTGTGCCTCGAATACACAGAAACAGAGTATCTGGCTTGAGATGTGCGTTTGGAGGATATACCCAGATTGTGGGTATCAAGAAGTGTGGGCTATACACTGCCCTTTTTTTCACTCATTTTTTGGTTGAAAAATTTTCTGTCTCCTACTTCCATTTCAAGGCAGCAGCTTAGCTAGTTTGTGCCTCGAATACACAGAAACAGAGTATCTGGCTTGAGATGTGCGTTTGGAGGATATACCCAGATTGTGGGTATCAAGAAGTGTGGGCTATACACTGCCCTTTTTTTCATCCATTTTTTGGTTGAAAAATGTTCTGTCTCCTACTTCCATTTCGAGGCGCAGCTGAGCTAGTTTGTGCCTCGAATACACAGAAAACGAACATCTGGCTTGAGATGTGCGTTTGGAGGATATACCCAGATTGTGGGTATCAAGAAGCGTGGGCTATACACTGCCCTTTTTTTCACTCATTTTTTGGTTGAAAAATTTTCTGTCTCCTACTTCCATTTTGAGGCAGAAGCTGTGCTAGTTTGTGCCTCGAAAATACAGAAACAGAGTATCTGGCTTGAGATGTGCGCTTGGAGGATATACCCAGATTGTGGGTATCAAGAAGCGTGGGCTATATATACACTGCCCTTTTTTTCATCCATTTTTTGGTTGAAAAATGTTCTGTTTCCTACTTCCATTTCGAGGCGCAGCTGAGCTAGTTTGTGCCTCGAATACACAGAAAACGAACATCTGGCTTTAGATGTGCGTTTGGAGGATATACCCAGATTGTGGGTACCAAGAAGTATGGGCTATAAACTGCCCTTTTTTTCACCCATTTTTTGGTTAAAAAATTTTCTGTCTCTTACTTCCATTTCGAGGCAGCAGCTGAGCAAGTTTGTGCCTCGAATACACAGAAACAGAGTATCTGGCTTGAGATGTGCGTTTGGAGGATATACCCAGATTGTGGGTATCAAGAAGTGTGGGCTATACACTGCCCTTTTTTTCACTCATTTTTTGGTTGAAAAATTTTCTGTCTCTTACTTCCATTTCGAGGCAGCAGCTGAGCAAGTTTGTGCCTCGAATACACAGAAACAGAGTATCTGGCTTGAGATGTGCGTTTGGAGGATATACCCAGATTGTGGGTATCAAGAAGTGTGGGCTATACACTGCCCTTTTTTTCACCCATTTTTTGGTTAAAAAATTTTCTGTCTCTTACTTCCATTTCGAGGCAGCAGCTGAGCAAGTTTGTGCCTCGAATACACAGAAACAGAGTATCTGGCTTGAGATGTGCGTTTGGAGGATATACCCAGATTGTGGGTATCAAGAAGTGTGGGCTATACACTGCCCTTTTTTTCACTCATTTTTTGGTTGAAAAATTTTCTGTCTCCTACTTCCATTTTGAGGCATAAGCTAAGCTAGTTTGTGCCTCGAATGCACAGAAAACGAACATCTGGCTTGAGATGTGCGTTTGGAGTATATACCCAGATTGTGGGTATCAAGAAATGTGGGCTATACACTGCCCTTTTTTTCATCCTTTTTTTGGTTGAAAAATTTTCTGTCCCCTACTTCCATTTTGAGGCAGCAGCTGAGCTAGTTTGTGCCTCGAATACACAGAAAACGAACATCAGGCTTGAGATGTGCGTTTGGAGGATATACCAAGATTGTGGGTATCAAGAAGTGTGGGCTATACACTGCCCTTTTTTTCATCCTTTTTTTGGTTGAAAAATTTTCTGTCTCCAACTTCCATTTCGAGGCAGCAGCTGAGCTAGTCTGTGCCTCGAATACACAGAAAACGAACATCTGGCTTGAGATGTGCGTTTGGAGGATATACCCAGATTGTGGGTATCAAGAAGTGTGGGCTATACACTGCCCTTGTTTTCATCCATTTTTTGGTTGAAAAATTTTCTGTCTCCAACTTCCATTTCGAGGCAGCAGCTGAGCTAGTCTGTGCCTCGAATACACAGAAAACGAACATCTGGCTTGAGATGTGCGTTTGGAGGATATACCCAGATTGTGGGTATCAAGAAGTGTGGGCTATACACTGCCCTTGTTTTCATCCATTTTTTGGTTGAAAAATTTTCTGTCCCCTACTTCCGTTTCGAGGCAGCAGCTTAGCTAGTTTGTTCTTCGAATACACAGAAACAGAGTATCTGGCTTGAGATGTGCGTTTGGAGGATATACCCAGATTGTGGGTATCAAGAAGTATGGGCTATACACTGCCCTTTTTTTCACCCATTTTTTGCTTGAAACATTTTCTGTCTCCTCCTCGAATACATAGAAACGTAGTATCTCTCTTGAGATGTGCGTTTGGAGGATATACCCAGATTGTGGGTATCAAGAAATGTGGGCTATAAACTGCCCTTTTTTTCACCAATTTTTTGGTTTAAAAATATTGTCTGTCTCCTATATCCATTCTGAGGCAGCAGCTTAGCTAGTTTGTGCCTCGAATGCACAGAAACAGAGCATCTGGCTTGAGATGCGCGTTTGGAGGATATACCCAGATTGTGGGTATCAAGAAGTATGGGCTATACACTGCCCTTTTTTTCATCCATTTTTTGGTTAAAAAATTTTCTGTCTCCTACTTCCATTTCGAGGCAGCAGCTGAGCTAGTTTGTGCCTCGAATATACAGAAAACTAACATGTGCCTTGAGATGTGCGTTTGGAGGATATACCCAGATTGTGGGTATCAAGAAGTGTGGGCTATACACTGCCCTTTTTTTCACTCATTTTTTGGTTTAAAAATATTGTCTGTCTCCTACTTCCATTCTGAGGCAGCAGATTAGCTAGTTTGTGCCTCGAATGCACAGAAACAGAGCATCTGGCTTGAGATGCGCGTTTGGAGGATATACCCAGATTGTGGGTATCAAGAAATATGGGCTATACACTGCCCTTTTTTTCACCCATTTTTTGGTTAAAAAATTTTCTGTCTCCTACTTCCATTTCGAGGCAGCAGCTGAGCTGGTTTGTGCCTCGAATATACAGAAAACTAACATCTGCCTTGAGATGTGCGTTTGGAGGATATACCCAGATTGTGGGTATCAAGAAGTGTGGGCTATACACTGCCCTTTTTTTCACTCATTTTTTAGTTTAAAAATATTGCCTGTCTCCTACTTCCATTCTGAGGCAGCAGATTAGCTAGTTTGTGCCTCGAATGCACAGAAACAGAGCATCTGGCTTGAGATGCGCGTTTAGAGGATATACCCAGATTGTGGGTATCAAGAAGTGTGGGCTATACACTGCCCTTTTTCTCACCCATTGTTTGGTTGAAAAATTTTTTGTCTCCTACATCCATTTCGAGGCAGCAGCTTAGCTAGTTTGTGCCTCGAATACACAGAAACAGAGTATCAGGCTTGAGATGTGCACTTGGAATATATACCCAGATTGTGGGTATCAAGAGGTGTGGGCTAAACACTGCCCTTTTTTCCATCCATTTTTTGGTTGAAAAGTTTTCTGTCTCCTACTTCCATTTCGAGGCAGCAGCTGAGCAAGTTTGTGCCTCGAATACACAGAAAACGAACATCTGGCTTGAGCTGTGCGTTTGGATGATATACCAAGATTGTGGGTATCAAGAGGTGTGGGCTATACACTGCCCTTTTTCTCACCCATTGTTTGGTTGAAAAATTTTTTGTCTCCTACATCCATTTCGAGGCAGCAGCTTAGCTAGTTTGTGCCTCGAATACACAGAAACAGAGTATCTGGCTTGAGATGTGCGCTTGGAGGATATACCCAGATTGTGGGTATCAAGAGGTGTGGGCTGAACACTGCCCTTTTTTTCACCCACTTTTTGGTTGAAAAATTGTTTGTCTCCTACTTCCATTTCGAGGCAGCAGCTGAGCAAGTTTGTGCCTCGAAAATACAGAAACAGAGTATCTGGCTTGAGATGTGCGTTTGGAGGATATACCCATATTGTGGGTGTCAAGAAGTATGGGCTATAAACTGCCCTTTTTTTCACCCATTTTTTGGTTAAAAAATTTTCTGTCTCTTACTTCCATTTCGAGGCAGCAGCTGAGCAAGTTTGTGCCTCGAATACACAGAAACAGAGTATCTGGCTTGAGATGTGCGCTTGGAGGATATACCCAGATTGTGGGTATCAAGAAGCGTGGGCTATATATACACTGCCCTTTTTTTCATCCATTTTATGGTTAAAAAATTTTGTGTCTCCTACTTCCATTTTGAGGCAGCAGCTGAGCTAGTCTGTGCCTCGAATACACAGAAAACGAACATCTGGCTTGAGCTGTGCGTTTGTGATGATATACCAAGATTGTGGGTATCAAGAGGTGTGGGCTATACACTGCCCTTTTTCTCACCCATTGTTTGGTTGAAAAATTTTTTGTCTCCTACATCCATTTCGAGGCAGCAGCTTAGCTAGTTTGTGCCTCGAATACACAGAAACAGATTATCTGGCTTGAGATGTGCGTTTGGGTGATATACCAAGATTGTGGGTATCAAGAGGTGTGGGCTATACACTGCCCTTTTTTCCATCCATTTTTTGGTTGAAAAGTTTTCTGTCTCCTACTTCCATTTCGAGGCAGCAGCTGAGCAAGTTTGTGCCTCGAATACACAGAAAACGAACATCTGGCTTCAGCTGTGCGTTTGTGATGATATACCAAGATTGTGGGTATCAAGAGGTGTGGGCTATACACTGCCCTTTTTCTCACCCATTGTTTGGTTGAAAAATTTTTTGTCTCCTACATCCATTTCGAGGCAGCAGCTTAGCTAGTTTGTGCCTCGAATACACAGAAACAGAGTATCTGGCTTGAGATGTGCGTTTGGAGGATATACCCAGATTGTGGGTATCAAGAAATGTGGGCTATAAACTGCCCTTTTTTTCACCAATTTTTTGGTTTAAAAATATTGTCGGTCTCCTACTTCCATTCTGAGGCAGCAGCTTAGCTAGTTTGTGCCTCGAATGCACAGAAACAGAGCATCTGGCTTGAGATGCGCGTTTGGAGGATATACCCAGATTGTGGGTATCAAGAAGTATGGGCTATACACTGCCCTTTTTTTCATCCATTTTTTGGTTAAAAAATTTTCTGTCTCCTACTTCCATTTCGAGGCAGCAGCTGAGCTAGTTTGTGCCTCGAATATACAGAAAACTAACATGTGCCTTGAGATGTGCGTTTGGAGGATATACCCAGATTGTGGGTATCAAGAAGTGTGGGCTATACACTGCCCTTTTTTTCACTCATTTTTTGGTTTAAAAATATTGTCTGTCTCCTACTTCCATTCTGAGGCAGCAGATTAGCTAGTTTGTGCCTCGAATGCACAGAAACAGAGCATCTGGCTTGAGATGCGCGTTTGGAGGATATACCCAGATTGTGGGTATCAAGAAATATGGGCTATACACTGCCCTTTTTTTCACCCATTTTTTGGTTAAAAAATTTTCTGTCTCCTACTTCCATTTCGAGGCAGCAGCTGAGCTGGTTTGTGCCTCGAATATACAGAAAACTAACATCTGCCTTGAGATGTGCGTTTGGAGGATATACCCAGATTGTGGGTATCAAGAAGTGTGGGCTATACACTGCCCTTTTTTTCACTCATTTTTTAGTTTAAAAATATTGCCTGTCTCCTACTTCCATTCTGAGGCAGCAGATTAGCTAGTTTGTGCCTCGAATGCACAGAAACAGAGCATCTGGCTTGAGATGCGCGTTTAGAGGATATACCCAGATTGTGGGTATCAAGAAGTGTGGGCTATACACTGCCCTTTTTCTCACCCATTGTTTGGTTGAAAAATTTTTTGTCTCCTACATCCATTTCGAGGCAGCAGCTTAGCTAGTTTGTGCCTCGAATACACAGAAACAGAGTATCAGGCTTGAGATGTGCACTTGGAATATATACCCAGATTGTGGGTATCAAGAGGTGTGGGCTAAACACTGCCCTTTTTTCCATCCATTTTTTGGTTGAAAAGTTTTCTGTCTCCTACTTCCATTTCGAGGCAGCAGCTGAGCAAGTTTGTGCCTCGAATACACAGAAAACGAACATCTGGCTTGAGCTGTGCGTTTGGATGATATACCAAGATTGTGGGTATCAAGAGGTGTGGGCTATACACTGCCCTTTTTTTCACCCACTTTTTGGTTGAAAAATTGTTTGTCTCCTACTTCCATTTCGAGGCAGCAGCTGAGCAAGTTTGTGCCTCGAAAATACAGAAACAGAGTATCTGGCTTGAGATGTGCGTTTGGAGGATATACCCATATTGTGGGTGTCAAGAAGTATGGGCTATAAACTGCCCTTTTTTTCACCCATTTTTTGGTTAAAAAATTTTCTGTCTCTTACTTCCATTTCGAGGCAGCAGCTGAGCAAGTTTGTGCCTCGAATACACAGAAACAGAGTATCTGGCTTGAGATGTGCGCTTGGAGGATATACCCAGATTGTGGGTATCAAGAAGCGTGGGCTATATATACACTGCCCTTTTTTTCATCCATTTTATGGTTAAAAAATTTTGTGTCTCCTACTTCCATTTTGAGGCAGCAGCTGAGCTAGTCTGTGCCTCGAATACACAGAAAACGAACATCTGGCTTGAGCTGTGCGTTTGTGATGATATACCAAGATTGTGGGTATCAAGAGGTGTGGGCTATACACTGCCCTTTTTCTCACCCATTGTTTGGTTGAAAAATTTTTTGTCTCCTACATCCATTTCGAGGCAGCAGCTTAGCTAGTTTGTGCCTCGAATACACAGAAACAGATTATCTGGCTTGAGATGTGCGTTTGGGTGATATACCAAGATTGTGGGTATCAAGAGGTGTGGGCTATACACTGCCCTTTTTCTCACCCATTGTTTGGTTGAAAAATTTTTTGTCTCCTACATCCATTTCGAGGCAGCAGCTTAGCTAGTTTGTGCCTCGAATACACAGAAACAGAGTATCTGGCTTAAGATGTGCGTTTGGAGGATATACCCAAATTGTGGGTATCAAGAGGTGTGGGCTGAACACTGCCCTTTTTTTCACCCATTTTTTGGTTGAAAAATTGTTTGTCTCCTACTTCCAATTCGAGGCATTCTCTTGGCGCAGTGTTTCTCATATATTCTGATTCTGTGCATCCTTGGCACATACTGGCTTAACGGAGGCCTCTCCAAGTGAAATAAAAGGAGAACATTTTTCAACCCAAAAATATTTCGTATACGCCACCTATTAAGTAAGTATTCTGATCTCGTAGTTCCGTGGCACATATGAGTTTTTGTAGCCTTAGTCTGAGAACTCTTTAGGAGAGTTTTCTATATGAACCGTAAAGTCCGTAACTGGAAAATGTTGCTAAGAACTCTGTTAGGAGTTGGTATTACTGCGCGGAAGGTATTGGGTTTTCCGACTTTTTTCGGAGTGACTTCTTCTTTGTCGAGGAAGAGCGTGTCTCTGTATCCAAACCAAACCAAATCCTAATAGAACACCTGTACACGAGTCAGTCAGTAAGTCGTTAAAAAATCACAAATGTACGTTTTCAGAATAACTCCGAATTTTCATTCAAACTAAAAACTTATTCCTTCGTGAGGAAACTCATCCTAAATTCACAGTATATCTCTCGTATTTTTGTTCGAATTTACTTGAATGAACTAGTTCCAATGCGAAGGAAAAGATTACAAAAAGAACAACTCGAAGATGAACCAGTTAAAAAAGTTCGGAAACTAGAGCCCAAATCAAACACCCACAAATGCTGCCACATCTGCGAACTACCCACTGAGCTACTGGAGAAGATCGTTGGGTATATTAATTTCTGGCATCGTCCTAGACTGAGAAAATCCTGCAGACGTATGCGGTACATCTGTGATTCTGTCCTGATGCATGAGTTCCAGTCGTCGATATTCCATTTTAGCTCCGAGGATCCCGAGGGCTATGAATATGCTGCGTTAATGGTGAGACAATCTTAGCCTATTTACAAACTTAAATCTGCATCCCCGTGTTGCAGGCTATCAAGGATGCAACATGGCCGTATGTTATAAATGGTTTCGAATCGGTCTTTTGCGGCTCGATACTGCCTCTGATTTGGAACAATACTAAGTTCAGTCCCGAGCCAGACAAAATAAAGTCCTTTCTGAAGCACTTTTACAAGCTAACCGAGGAGAAGATTGGTAACCCGAATTCCCAGTTTTCGCGGCTTTTGTACAGCATCACCCTGATGGGGCTTTTGAAGGTGAACCATGGCAGGACACCCGGCATGATATGAATTTGACTGTCTTTCTGGTTTTTCAGAAATTCAAAAACTCCAGCCTGCTGGCTTCGATTATGATTCCGTACAATTACTGGCGGATAGTTTTGGAGCTTCGTGGACCCTGGGTCGGTGTGCTGTGGTCAACGAAATCGGCCTGCCAGACGCACGAGCGCAACAAGCTTCTGATGATCCTGTGCGAGATCATGATTGCCGATTCCACTCATCGGGCATTTAAGTATGTTGAAGTAGGTTATGAGTTTTAGTGCGAAGTCAGTGTGTTTTTTGTATAACATCATTTTAGAAAGGTTTGGGAGTGTGACAGCGAAATCTTCGTCTATGGCAATGATACCAGTGAGCGGAGTGACCGCTATCCGACGACGGTGTTCACATTTAAGATAAGTGCGTCGACGAAGGTTATTTCACTGTTGAAGTCCTGTCTGGAGGATAGTGTTGTGAAGTGGCCAAAGCGCTTGCCAAAGAATGAATTTATTCTGATGATCGATATCGCTTGCAAGGAGGCAGTGAAATGGGGCTGCTGTCAGGTGCATCATATTGAGATTGGACCCTACTCGGATAGGCTGAGTGGAGACGCGCCGGAAGAGATCGAAGATGAGAACTTCATGAAAACAACGTCAAGGATGAGTTCAGAAACAATTATCGAAATTGATTAGTGTGTGCAGTTGTGCAGCTGTTTGTGGTATTTTCATTTATTTAAATAAAAGAGTAAACAATATTTGTTTTAGCTTTGTTTGATAGTTTCAAGGGTCGTCTCAACCATATGGGGACCACATCCAAAAAACTGGTCTTCCTCACTGAGAAGAGTACAATTCTGACTTAATGGTAGAGTGGTCCAAGTATCAGCTGAACCGACCTATTTGGTTGAAATTCATAACCTTCTGTAGATCGAGCCATCATCCACAGGATATCCATAGCCATCTTCAGACTTATTCTATCCTATTGTCACATCATCTTTAGAGGCGAGCTTTACAGAGCTATGTCTAGTTTTGACTTCCTTTGGACACTCGTTCGCTTGTGGAGACGACTTACACCTAGTGACGAGCTGACAGTGATTTTTTCAACATCGGATTGTTCAAAACTTACAAGTCAACACAATTGGCACAATCTTTCAAAAGTCCTTCAAAAGCTGAGAAGGAGACCTTGATCATCTCAGTCCTATTTTATGATAACTTTGAGAGAAAATTCCTCCCTTGGAGGAGGAGATCCAATGTCCAATTCTACGAGCTACACGGCTACATCGACCAAGTCAAAAAGTTAAGCACCAGTTCTCTAAGATGTCTAGGTTATGTAGAGCGGATTAATACAAATGCTCTGGCTCATAGAGTCTACGAATCCAACCCGGAATAGAGGAAGACTTCGCCTTAAGTGGCGTGCCTGGGTAGAGCGGGAAGTCAACCGACTTGCAGTGCCCAACTGGAGGCAGTTAGCTAAGGACAGGATTACTGCGAGAAGCTTGTTAGTGCAGGGTCAGGTTTATTCCGAGCTATAGTGCCACCTAAGTTAGTAAGTATGTTCAGGAATGATGTACCCAGCTCACCAGAGCTGTTGTCTGTCTTGGGTATAAAGGCCACAATTTCAAATCCTTATCGCCCTAGTTTTTCGGTTCATCAAGAATTTTTTAAGTTGTTGAGCACTTCCCTGACTCTCACTCATCGTGGCAAGTGGCTCGCAGCATAGAACACCAACGCACTTAGACCAGGGATGGGTCTAGGTGAATCATAAAGGAACATTTTCTGAAGAAGCGTAAGCGCTACTATAGAAGACTCCTAAATGAAGCGACCTACTGCAAGAAAGAGCTGAGCAGAAAGAAAGTAGCTTCTACAAAAGTCGTTCCCAAATAGGTCCAATCATGTGGCATATTAGACAGTGTCCCGTGATGACACCTATTGTAGTGCCTGCCAACTTTTCCTAAACTTGTTCCGTTGCTAGATTTGTTGCTCAAATTGTCCACCTAAAATTATTCTCTCGCTAGGATCTAGTTTAAGCATTTCTTTAACTCTTCTACCGAGTTCATCGACCTTTAAATACCCTAGAATGTCACTAGAATCCCACGGCACCCACCAAAGGTGAATGCTGCTCAGTAAAGACGATTCCCAGTCTAAAACTACTAAAGAATTAACAGAGTTCGATTCCAAGGATTTGATAGATGGATGACGGTACGAAACGATGCGGATATCCTTCGAAGATATCATGCTCCCCTTCAGCCAAGATAAGACTGCTTGAATCGCTATAATTTCTACTGGAACACGCTGCAGGGATTTGATAGACGGAAGTAGAGTTTAGGATCAACACTGTCCGAGAAAACACTTCCACCAACATCGTCCTTGCTTTGAGGGCCGTCAGTGTTAGAGTGAATCGACTCATGTTCTCAAAGTTCATCGTGATGATGACGCTGAAATAGATATGGTGTGGTATAGAGCACCCGTGTTTTTGGAAGAGATTTTGAATTCATTCAGAAGGAATGGTTGGCCAAATTCTTTTCTCGACCACTGTGGGAAAGCTTCAAAGAGAACGGAGATCCTTGCTGCTATTTCCTTACTAAATATGTAGCACAGGGAGTTGTTCCCAAAACTCTGACTATCCACAGACAAGATGTACTAGGAGCTTGCCTAGATATTTACAGTTTATAGGTTCGTCTAAGACTGTCCACCAGACTATAGGTCTCATAACCAAGATCTAGCTGCAGGATAACACACACTTTAATTGTAATTAACAAATATAATCATCTTTTTATTTGCATAACTTTATGTTTCCTTACTACTTTCATATTGTAACACTTAAGTCTAACAAATTTCATTTTAAAACTTTTTTTTGTGAATAAAAACTTTGCACCCAAAGGAGGTTAAATGAAATAATGATGATACGAAAGATAAAACAATCAAACACACGGGTGTACATAAAATATAGATTACAAACTAATTAAATGTAAATAACGAATATAAAATAAAAATCAAATAAGCTTAAGGAGAAGATTAGAATTGATAAGTAGAGAACTTTGCGCGATTGCGTCATAAGCTGCCCATTTTTATGGACACTGCGACGAGGTAAATCACTGTAAATCATGAAAAATCTTTTTGTTTTTGTAATGCAATCCGAGCTCTTTGAGAGCTGGACGCATTAGGCCTGAGAGGATGTCGTGTTCGTCGTGTGAGGCGTCCATACTGCATCAATTTTGTTGTTCGTTGTGGTGATTTAGTGATCCAGGATGCGCATATTGCCCGAAACGATTTTGTTATCAAGGACTGCACCTGGAGGAATATCAATACGATCGCCGTGGTTGGCGATGATGATTACAGTGCCCTGGAAGAAGGAAAAAAAAAATAGAGTTTGGATTACGCTTGAACCATAAAAGAACACCAACTTCGAGGCTAGCAATGTCCTTCACAAAGTCGTACAGCTATTGGCAGAAGGTGTAGGACGCTTATGCCGATACTCTTGAGGACTCATCCTATTTGTGATCCGAGTTGGCTTGAATCATCAGCGACTTTAGCGATACTTAGAATATAATTTCCAATGCTTGACTTGCTCAGACACTCTCTAGCCCACTTGAAGTTAAACTTACCCTCAACGAGACACCCCTTCCGAATGTGACATCTCCAGACACAGTCAAGTGATCCAGCTCAATGATATCGGGGATATTGGCAAATCGAGCCAGGAACTCCTTCACCTTGGAGAAATGGTTTTCCCCAAGCTTGACCAACGGTGTTGTAGGGAACATCCTCTGCGGTGACATGACTAGGCTACCATTTTTCAAACTATACAAGTTCGACATGACCAGCAACAGATCGGAGGTCTTCTTAACGGGCAAGAACCGCGAACGAGGTACATTAACACCCACAGATCCGTCGAAGCACTTCATCGCAGCACCGACAGCTGTCTCCAGCTGAATTACACGAAGACCATTCTCCAGAGTCTTATTGTTGACAATAATCTCCATATTGAGTGTTCGCTCCCGCAGTACACGGTCGATGGCTGGAAATGTTCAAATTTTACTCATTAAAATGACACGTTCATCGATTTTGCGAATCTTACCCTTAAGCTGTGCCCAGATATTGTTTGTGTTGAAGAATTTGAATGTCTTGACTGACTTGAAGTCGTCGACATGCTCCTTTGGCACCTGAGCGATTTCCAGTAGTCGCAGTTTGTCTTCATATTGAATGAGAGTACCACCCTACAGGACGAGACTCATGTTAACTCAAATCCGAATGGATGGGGAAAGCCTTACCTTAACATCAGCCCTTGTCTTATCGGTAACCTCCATGACAAACTCCATTGGCTTGGTTGGCTTGTTAACACCAAGCAATTTGTTGAGGATATTCAAATCGACAGTTGCACCCAAATTGTCAATATTCGACAAGAAGCAGTACTCACGACCCTCGTCAATGAATTGACCCAGGAGACCAGAGTTCTGGAAAGATTCATAGAAATCACCGTGACCAGGTGGGTACCACCTAGAATACAAAAAAAAATTTCAGTTATTCTGGGAGTAATCTTGTTGTTGGTAGGAACTTACGCTTCGATGTCGTTTTCGATGGCAAAATCTTTAGCTACAGGCAGGAAGGACTCACGACTAATGCGAGGGAAGCAGCTTTGATTAAAGGTGAAGATTTGTACACGGAAGCCTTGATATTTCCTTATGATTTTCTCTGTGTCTTCGTCAGTGTTGAATGAATTCATAAGCACTAGAGGTACATTGGCATCGTAGGTTTTGTTGAGGTGCTATTGGGGATAGCCGTGGATATTAGTTTGGGAATGACAGTGCCATAGGAAAAACTTACTTCGATTTGCTGCACAGTCAAATCAAGGAACGTTAGGTCAGACCGGACTGGAATAACACTCTTTGGTCCATGGCAACCCATTGAAGTACCAAGACCACCATTGAGCTTGATCACAACCAATTTGTCCAGCATGGAGCGAATCTGAAAGGAAGAAGAATTAGTCAGGGGGGTTTGTTAGGGATAGGTGGTCCTAGAGGTTTGGAATGTGAGAGTTTGATCTTAGCAGACGTAGAGAACAGATAGAGTCTGTTCTAATCAGGAGATGCAATGGTTAAGGACATGAACTAGATAGTGATAGAAGCCTTAATAGACTGTCAAGTCAAGAATCCATTGGATTGAGTGCACCCATGCCAAAAGATTGATGACGTGGTGGAGGATACAACCAAATCTTTACAGGAGGCACGGTATTATTAGTCAGACCCTCTCCAAAGAGTCTCCCACAACATGCCAGATGCACGTATCCGTTATATCAGTGATACTTGCGGAGGTATGAAGGTGATTTAGAAGCACTCAGAGAGGCTGTTCAACGGCTTGGATCATTCACAAGGTTATAACTGAGCAACTGTATATCCCAAGCACTTCTCCTCCTTCTGGGAATATGAGAATCGGGGTTAAGTGAAGAATGTTGCATATCGTCACCACTACTCTTTTTAGACGATGTCAGTGCCGCTCACAAAGCCTGATCACATTAGGAACCTTAATCACGTTCCTTCCTATTGGGCCTCTTCACTCTTCAGTTAGAGAGACATCAAAGCCATTGCTGGACATCATACATGAGGTAGTTTCGGTCTTATAGGTGATCTAGTTACCTTCAGCAAACAATAAAGACTTACTACTTGTTGATTCTCACAACTGAGAGTCAGTATCCATACTACGTACAACTTCGATGGAGGGAAGTAAATTTACTTTCTTTTTGTTACTTTTTTAAGCTCTGGGGCTCTAAGGCTCTGAGGAATATTTATCCTTGATATTCGATCGAGGAAGTGCCTTTAAGTAGAACACGATGGTGGCACTGAACTGCATGCAAACAGCGGAATAAATGTTCACCTTTACCACTGAAATCAAAAGGCGAACACTGCTATCACTCACAGTGCAGGAAGAGGTTTAATCATTGGGAAAGAGTTAAGGAAAGCATTGTACATAACCAACTTTACTTCACTCAGACTGCCCGGCTGCCCCTTGACCAGGGAACTTTTCACTGCTGACACTATTCAGTGGTATACCCTTGCCACAACCATCTCATTTCATAAGTTCCTACAAATACCTTACCTGTTCATTTTGTGGTGCATTCAAGCTTGAGTATTCCATGACAGCATCACTTGGCAGTTTTTGTATTTCATTCCAATTAATTGAAGGGCCATCTGCAATCGTAAACTCATTATTCTCCAAAACTCATTTCCATGATTAAATCATAAAAAAAAAAACCCTTACCTTCCTGCAAAAATCTCCCAAACAAATCGGCAAACCGTCCCATTTCATTTTGAAGGTCCTTCTTCTTCTCCGGCTCAGAGGTCTGCAACAAATTATCCAACTCTGTCTCCAACAGCCGGAGTGCATCACGCTTTGTTACCTCATGGAATTCCTTTGAGTCGGATGGGGCTCGTTGGTGTCTCCTGACCTAAAACAAACAAACACAACGTCTCATCAGCTAATTACATAAAAAGTTAAGTCACTTGTGGAAAATAAATTGCACTTAAACAAATAGTTTCGTTATGCAACTTTGTGTTTTGTTTTTTTTCAAAACATATTTGTTTTAGCCGCACCGACCTAATCCAATTAAAACAAATATATAAGTGCATCCTTATCTGGCCAACGATTAGTTTTAGACGGAATTGTAAAACAAGCTTAAAGGTGTTGGGTAAATACGTTGGTTATCTGTGGATTCAAGTAGTTGGAGTGCACCGTACACGTTATCAGTTACGTAAAAGCATGGCCTGAAGTGTGAATGCAAGGTCAAATGGTTTCAGTATCTGTTGGTGTAAATATTTGCTGAATTTCTTAACTCCTTTGTTGGGGAGATTTGCAAGCAAAAAGGAATGCCAGCAGACGACAACGTGAGAGCACTTCTCGATGACAATAGTAGGTGGAACGAACTTGTTATGAGACGACACTTGTCCGCATTGACTTTGAAGTGCAGACACTTGGCACACACACAGGAAGCTATGCAAGAATGACTCTTTATCCTCGACCGTAAAATAACAACCTACCTTCCTGGATGAGTGAGGGTACGTATTCGTACGTATACGAATGGTAAAACAGTTTCAGTAATGATGAGAGGAGGTTGAATGTGGGTACATCGTTAAACAGCTGGAAAACAAAACTCTGAGTGTGACAACAACGGTCGGGGATACAACCTTCCATTAGGAGAGGAAATGGATGTGGGTGTTCAAAGGTTATACCACTTCTATGTACACATATGAGAATGAGATCAAAATTTACATGGAAAATCCCTTCAGAGTTGTGTGCTTGGTCATGTCAAGAGGATGGACTTGAAGGTATCGTTGTGGCATAAAGAAATTGTCATCACGGGTAGGAGCTACTTAATCTTTGTTAAATCTCTTTTATGAGGGTAAAAAGTCCACCAAACAAGGTTTGCAAAAGGGTCTTTCAAATGTCGAGCGGAGATGTCAGTGGAGAACAATTTCTGAACGCTTTTTTTCTTTATGTCATCTTTGACATTTGTGACGTAGAACAATGCAGAACTTTCTTGAATTGGTTGTCAGAACATGATCCTGGTTTATGACGCAAGATATAAAGCTCATTTCAGATTGGATGGATTCATCAACAAACAAGATTGTAGCATCGGAGCAGAAGAAAATTCTCGAAAAATGTCAGAAAAATCATTGCAACCATAAAAATGTATGATTGGTGGGATCAGTGGTCCATTTTTCTTCGAAGATGCAAAAGAAAGAGCTGTCAATGGAGAGTGCTACAGACATCTGGTTTGTTGTGCCTTTAAATTCAAGAAAAAGATGGAACTAGGGGTCACAGAACACATGAAAACATTGAGCTATTGCAGTGTAAGTTTCTAGGTCTAAGGTATAGGTTCAAAAAGATGTATTTATTTAGGCTCGACTTTTGAACAACTCTTTAGAGTAGCAATAAATTCCTGTAGAAAAGGTCCATCAACGAACAGTGTAGTCGGCTTGTGTAGTCAACGAACGAAATAGTTCAGAGAAAGAGCTATAACAAGTGAGTTCAGTGAACTAGTTCCCAAGGAGATCTTATTATAGTTCAGTAGTTCAACAAGCTCAGGTATACTCTGCATACATGTAGTTCAGTACGAAAACTAAATTGAACGCAATTTGGGTTTTTGTTTGACCCATAACACAACAGGACGAGCACATCGTAGCCTTGGTTTTTGTGAAGTGAATGTGAAGGGAATCTCATAAGATAAAATTCTGGGCAGTGAACTAAACTGAGCTAAATGAACTAAAACAACGAACTAGTTCAGCGGGCAGATTTTAACTAAAGTAAGCGTTCTCTGAACTGAACTAAATTGCACAAGCGTACAGTGGAAGAGGAGCCAGAACTGCAGACCCTATGGGAACTTAAGGAAACGTCACAGAAAAAGTTCAAAAGAGTTGAACCTAGTAACCTAGAAGAGTCGAAGAATAGCACATTATCTGTCAAAGAACTGGACAGTCTTATATGTCAATGAGACGTCTTATATGATGATTTTATCGTATTTCTAGCATCACTGTTCCATCAACACAGGTCTTTACATTTGCTGGGAACAGAGTAGCTTGCCCACTTAGCAGAAAACCACGGCTTTAGGGGAAAGCAGAAATTGTATTTTCTGGGAGAAGATACAGAACTTCAAATATACTGGCAGCCTAGGTTTTTAAGACATAGAAACAGGGCTCCCAATACTGTAAAAGACGCACGAAGTTATTTCTGCTCTTACATTTGATTTTGGACCAGAAACCCCCCGAAAAGCAGACTGGGCTATAATGTGCCAAACAGAGTTGTACAACGCAACAAGTCAATCCGTTGAAAAGAATCCAACAGATACATGAAGTATACAGAACTCGTCAACAACTAAACCAGACTTCTCAAGGTGAACATGTAAGCCGGGGAACCCCTGTGATGGCTTCAGCAGCAACTGCATCGAGCAATCGTGACTGTTTATTTCATTATCAACTCGAGCCCATAAACAAAAATAGTTTAATCTAATTTAGTTTCTAAGATATAGACATGACTCACAACAACTCAAAGCAGGTAGAAACTCGTACTCGATTCAAGACTTGACATTCCATGGGTATAATGATCAAAAGGTTACAATTCTTATGTAAGAAGCGAGTCTTTGTTGTAATCACCACAGTTCATTCACCTGTATCTTACATATGACAGTACGTAGGTACAAGAGACTTCCAAGGGTACTGCGGAAGCTAAAACTTATAATTAGAAATGATGAGCACAGCATACTACGTAGTCGTTTCATTGCGTCAGCGTGGAAAAGGTTAGCTTTTATCATGACACTATGATACGCGTACCAGATGTCGGCAATTATCGACCTTCAACTTGTGGGAACACGTTCTATTTAGGAACAATTTTCTATTTTAAATCATTTCGATTTCTATAATTCGAAAGATAACAACCCAGACATTGTGGTGCGATACTTCCGGTGGCATAGATAAACGAATGCATTCAATTGTGATATCCTACGGATGTTGGGTATCTATACACATTTACGCATGACAACAATTTATTGCACAATACCCAGGGTACTCCCGCGCCTTGGTTCAAGACTTTTGGGTCAATGGAACGCATCAGTCAAATGCTTATCAATCCGTAAATATGCGTAAACTTATTACTTTCACTCCGATAACAAACTAATGTGTGACGTTTCGTTTACAAAAACAGAAAATACAAAAAAACTTACATCATACGAGTGTACCGGCATCTGTAGTCCCAGCACGTTTGGTGCTCATAGTATCTGCTCGTATGGTTAGGTTTTTTGTGAGTGAGGCTCGCATTAAAATGCGATTAAAATACGTGTGTCTGCGACCCCAAATGAGTACGGGTTGGATGCATCTTTTTTGATTGATGACTTTTGCGAAAAATTATTTTTTTTCCGAATTTTATTTTCACATGCGACATGATGGTGGGACTTAACGAAGCGGAACTTACTGAATTTCAACTTGTAACCGAATCAAGTTAATCGACTCTGAGTGTTAAGTTTATTCTTCGGGATTGGTGAGGAGAGGATCCATAGATGTCGGATTACTTCTTTTAAAAAACATGACTCAACCCATTAACATACTTAGATGACGCTACAGTCCGGTTGGATCTTGGCCTCTACCAACAAATCTCTTCCACCAACTTGATCCCTAGGCAAGTACCTCCAGTTTCATTCACTCAGTAAGTTGAGATTTCTTTCCACATTAGGCGCGAAGTACGGTTGAAAAATCAGAGTCCCTAAGGAATGGAACTTCAAAAGACAATTTGAACAAAAATAGAGGTAACTGGATCCTTCCTAGGACCAGCACCTTATGCCTCTCGAAAATGGTCTTTCCTTGCAGGTCTTTACAGATCTTGAAAAAACTCATCAATATTTGCACGAAGGTCGATGTGACTTTCATACCAAAGGCTCGTACGTCAACTTCAAGGATTTCAAACCTATTTCGTCACTGCTTCCCAAAACTCTTGATAAACTGATATTCAACCATATTCTCTGGGACACAACTCAGTCTCCAATATATGGCCCTATGCTCGCTGGTGGACATTTTTGAAAAATCCTTAGATTGCAAAGAATCTAAAGAATGCTCGTAAGTAGGGAAACTGACCTAGATGCCTTGTCTATTGGAAAAATCTATGAGGGTAGATCCTAGATCCTATGTAGGATAAGCACTCTCCAAGCTCCATAAATTCATTAAACACCCTGGCCAACCCTTTAAATATAGACTTAGTCATGTTGACAAGGAAATACGAAAACTCATAGGGCCCCACCTTCCAAAGTTGTGTGGCACGAGTGTGACATTCCTAGATAAAGTAAAATATTTTGGTCTACTTCTTGATAAGAAAGTGAACTGGAGACCTAATACACCGGAAGGTACTGTACTGCTCTAAGAAAGAAGGAGGAAGTGAATGGCAACAATAGGTACGAAGTACAAACTCGCTCTCTAGCGCTATATACAGCCCCTTTTTTCTTAAATTTTTTGGTTGAAAAATTTTTTGTTTCCAATCTGCATTTCGAGACAGCAGCGAAGCTAGTTCTTGCTCTGAACGCACAGAAATAGAACAGCTGCCTCGAGATGTGTGATTGGAGAATATAGCGAGATGGTAGGTATCTGGTTCTGTGGGCTATACCTCGCCCTTTTTTCATAAATTTTTTGGCTGAAAAATTTTCTGTTACCAATTAGCATTTCGAGGCAGCAGCTAAGCTAGTTTGTGCTCTGAATGCACAGAAACAGAACAGCTGCTCCGAGATGTGTGATTGAAGAATAAATGCGAGATGGTGGGTACCTGGTTCTGTGGGCTATACACAGCCCTTCTTTTCATACATTATTTGGTTAAAAAATTTTATGTTTCCAATCTGCATTTCGAGGCAGCACCTAGGCTAGTTTGTGCTCTGAACGCACAGAAACAGAACAGCTGCTCCGAGATGTGTGATTGAAGAATAAATGCGAGATGGTGGGTACCTGGTTCTGTGGGCTATACCTCGCCCTTTTTTTCGTAAATTTTTTGGTTGAAAATTTTTCTATTTCTAATCTGCATTTCGAGGCAGCAGCTAAGCTAGTTTGTACTCTGAATGCACAGAAACACAACAGCTGCCCCGAGATATTGTATTGTATTGTATCTGGCTCTGTGGCCTTTTTTTCATAAATTTGAAACCCAAAAAACTTAGCATGTAGGCACAGTTGTACTAAGGGCTTTGTTCCAGCTAATCTCCCTAACTCATTATAAAATCAATCAAAACGAAACGACGAACTAAAATTCAACCGCCTGCCCAACCAGTTGGATAATCAATATTCATAGGAGAACCCTTGACAAGATTACACACCTACCTACGCTATTCCGCTTCCGAATCGCTGGATTTATTCAAATGTAATTTATTTAATCACTCAAAGTCACAAGTGAAGCCAAAGCTTATCAGTTTCAAGGAATAAAAATGCCATAATCCGCTGAACTACGGGTTGCGATCCTATAATCTATCTCCGCTTTGATCACCATACAACTTGACAAGAATCTATCCCTATCATCACTCAGCTGGAACTATGTATCTCACCACCAACCAATGTTACTCAAGGTCGTTGCGCAAAACGGCCAATTTTAAATTTCCACAACAAGTGTTCCTTCCTATCATGAATCTGTTAACACAAAACGGAAACATCACCGTCTGCTGGGAAATAGGTTCTCAATGAATCACCATCAGACACCGTCTGAGATTAGACCAAGAACGAATAGCATAAGAGGTGACAGGTGTGATTGTCATAAAACGTCTCCAAGTGGAGAGTTGCAATTAATTTACCAGAAAGCGCCGTCCATGAATATTAAAACTCGCTTAATAGTCAGTTTACTCACACTAAATGCATTTACCTGTCAACCTTCATAAAATCTTATAATTTTTCATCTTTTTTTTCATTTTTTTAAAAAAAAAAAACAACAAATTTCAAAAGCATCCATCAATTTACACGAGAACAACACTCGCACTAAAACAAAACAAACACTCATTTGAAAAAAATTTCATCTAATTCATTACTGGCAACGCAAAACCAATGTATCTACACCATTCGCCGGATAAGTTAGAGGAAATGACAAATGGGGGAGAAAAAAAAAAACCGCGTAAAACAAAAACCAACTGAAATTAAACACCACACAGTACACATTATCAGTGATCCACGCAATTAAGTATCTCGAATTACTTTCCACCAACCGGCTGAAGAATATCTCAAGCTCTAGCCCACCGAAGGTGAAGCCGCAAAGATCTCTCACAACACACACACAGAGCACACACCTAGGTCACGAAGGCGCGATTTTTGCACGCCGGATTCATAACTCGATTGCACAGGAGTACCACTTAAACTCTACAAACTCTCTTCTGAAGTTTAATTCAAATATTCCGCAACCGTATCATTCAAATCGACCACTCTTTGCAGATACAAGTATCTATAATCCAAAGTGGTACGAATCTTTTCATTTTCACCTGTAACTCTTGATCTCTTTAAACAACAAACAAAGAGACACTATCCTCTCGATAAAGAGAAACTTACTCGATTAAGTAGAATATCAATTGGACGGCTCATACTTAGTTCAAAAAAAAAAATCGTTATCTAAACGCGCACTTAAATCTTTGACACCCAAATCTGTCTATTACTGGATTTCGAAAAAAAAAAAAAAACCAAAAACTAGGAATACTCGTATTTTTTTCAAAATTTTCAACTCAACCGCACAACCACCAGTTATATTCAGTATTCAATGACAGCCGCGGCTTGACTGAACTCTCTTGTCAAGTTCATGCCGTAGCAATCTGAATAATAAATGTTAGTTATACTAAAATTAAAAAAAAAAGCAAAAAAAAACTGAAGAAACAATTATGTATATTTGTATGAGTGTAAGTACAATACTAAGTGGAGAGAAACAAATGATTTCTGTTATCGACGCGTGAAGCTACTTAATGAGGCTCCAATCGTCAAGCACAAGCTCTCCGACGTGACGCCAGTTAAAGCGACTACGACGACTACGACGACAACGACTGACAGAGACTCCTCCTCGGTTGGTCGTCGTCGTCTTATCAATTTCATTTCATTTCATTTCAGAGCGCGATTTACACTCTTGGGAGCCTCGCGCTGGCCAATATACTGTATATGACTTGAGCCACAGAGCCCTCGTCCGATTTAACTCGATTTTATTGCGAAATATTGAATCGAAATAGATCATCGTGTTGCGGGACAATTACGAGGGTGGAAATTTTCCAAGCTCAAGTGTTTTGATTAGTTGCGTTTTCTGGTAGTTCTGATAGATAGATTGATTGATTGATCCATGTTTACTTGGTCATTACTCTTTGAATGGATCATGAAAGCGAACTATGACATCAAAGTATCCGAATGGGTGAGTGTAAGGTCTACGAAGGAAGATATAAATAAACAGAGAGGGGAACAAAAAGATACTCGTATCTAGATATGATTTGAGAAATCATTTAGATAAGCAAACATTGACGTCGTGACCACAGACAGGTGTAAGGTTATCTTTGAGTGAATGAAAAAGGGTTGAGATAGTATAAGTCACCTTGCCCTTCAGAAGTAAACTCTTTGAGCAAATAGAGGGCAAGAGTGTGGCATTGCGTGTGGAACGCTTCTGCGTCTAATATGGCTTCTTAGAAAGACTGAAATGAGCTCAGCCTTTGTGCTAATGATGTTGCTACAGTCCTTAGCGAAAGACTCACTCTCGCATTTCCAGACGGTCCGCCAGATTTTCACTAGAAAAAGATTGATTGACGTAGGCCTCTTAAGTCTTCTGGAGCTGATCTCGAACTCTCGAGATTGGCACTATATCTGGGCGTTTGTCTGGATTCCAAATTAAACTAGAAGGACTACAGCGATGAACGGATCAGGAAAGCAAACATAGCTCTTATTCCTATAAAAATGGGATTCAGTAATTTGTGAAGATTTAAACCAGCCGTTTTGGCTAGACTCGGCGATTGTAAGATTCGTTTGGTACTTGAGAAGCAATAGCTTTCAAACCTCATAAAAATATAGAAGGCACCTTGCATTGGTACACCGATACCGCCAATGGAGACCAAGTTCAGACTCTTCCTCTGGACCTGTACGGTAACAGTATGGTGGCCAAACTTGTTATAAGATTGAGGGAAGTACGATCATGGTCATGGACTATCACGTTGGGAGGCTACTCACAGATTGATGAGAACTGATCATATGAACCGGATTTTTATATTTTAAAGGAAATTTGGCATTTGGATCGGTGGCTTATGTGTAACATTTTTTTCGCATATTTCGCAAATTTTGCGCATATTTTGTGCGCAGGACGCAGATAGTCAGAATATCTGGTTTGGTCACAAGAGAGTAGATTCAGGATCTGCGTATCTGGAATGGTGGCGTATGCGTAATTTATTTTTTCACACTTTTTTTGGGTTCGAAAAATGTTCTCTTTCCATTTTGCCTGGCGAATACCGGACAGAGTCTACTAGAAGCATCATAGAACTGGCAATTAAGAGAAAATGGTCTTCTACACCGAACGGATCTAAGATGGGCTGGGGCTCACTACGAAATTTGAAAAATTCAAAGTAAATGAGGATTGTAGCGTCTTTCAAGCCGAAATCACGGGAAAACGATAAATGTCTACATAGACAGCCAGGCGGTCGTTAAGGCTCTGGTCTTTATGATAAATAGTTTGAGGCTTGTGGACACTACTTAAGGAAATTGTTTCTCTGATGAAGTTGAATCGTCACAACACAGGGGTACTCTGCGGGATAGTTATCAGGCACTGTGCTGTTGGTATTCATGTGTACTGCATAATGACTATAGCAGAAGTTGAGGGAATGAGGAAGAAATAGACTAAATAGGTCCTGCCCTATCTATTGGAAGGAGAGCTCATGGAAGTCACTTTTTCACTGATTTGGAGTACGTGGGTAACATTAAGGATTCATGTCACTATCGGGCCCAGAATCGACTCAATTGTATTGGCGGCAATCTACCTTTTCGCAAGGCACCCATAAACCTAACCTAACCATGGATTCGATGATCTGTTTCGACGAGCTTTATAAGTTAGAATAGACGCAACTGAGACATAGCTGAGACGAATTCACCAGGCATGGCATAACCATGTCAATTCTACCGGAGAAGTAGACTCCGATCAAGAAGGAGATTCTAAATCAAGCACCAAGTGGTCACCAAACAGATCTGAGCTAAGTTGGATCTCAAACGTTGCATAGATGAGGAAGCGGAAGAGACAATTCTTTTTATACTGAAACCAGTGGAACCGTAGGTAGGTAAATAGATAGACAGGGCTGACTGCAAACCATGCAATTTATAGAAACTACTTAGTCCATGGCGAGAACGGGCCTTTTGAACCAAACCGTTTTCGTTATGAATTTCAAGGTGGTTTAAGGGGATGTGTTATCTAGTTCGTAAAAATGGTCGAAGCATGCTTTCTCTAAGGTTTGATGCCTGATTCTGCTGAGATTTGGGCATTCGCAGAGGAAGTGCGTCGTGTCTTCCTGAGGTGGGTCTCCATTGGGTTGTGGCCACTGAGGACACCGACGAAAAGAGTCTGCTGTGGTCTATTGAATGACATGAACTCTCTGGTACATTTTGCGTTACATTGGGCTCAAAGTAGCCACGAGACACGGCACGAGGAGTGTGCGCTCCACCTAGTGTTGGCCATGTTGCGGAAGTCCGTCAAGATCTTAAAGGAGATGAGGCTAATGTGCGGTAGGACTGAGTGTTGGAATTCGACATCCTCTCTCATTTGAAGAGAAGTTTAACGATTTTCGAAAGATTGTGTGCCTTAAGGATATGTTGCCTAAGAAATCTTCTTTTTTATGACTTGAAACATCTCCTTAAAAGGACAAACTAGTTAAATGGAATATTGGCTCGTCTAGGCTCTCAAAAACAAAGTTATTTCCTGGTCATTGTTTCAAATTAATTACCGAGATACCCTACAAATGCATGTAAATGGCTTCCTGTTTGCGCTATCTTTAAGAGCATGCAACGATTTGTTTAGTTAATTTCCTAATAACAGGCTTTACCCAAATCAATTATAAACAATCTCCGATAATCACCCAAATTTACGGATACCCGTATGTACATGGTTGAGGTACGAGTGTTCGATAAATATCCACAAAACGAATCCGACGGTCACTGCTACACGCTTCGTCTATTCCTCTGTCTGACTCCTAGTCATTCTATCGCAGTTTGCAAAATCTAAATCATCTCTCATTACGCAATCCATAATTACGAGATGAAAACCTATGAGTGGGGCCTGTCCACATCATAGACTACAGCGACACACGAAACGACCTTGAACGCCCTCCTATCGTGCACATAGCCGTAGTAATGTGGAATACACACCATGAGGGGGGGAGGAGGCCGCTCGAAACTCAATTGAATTTATTGTACGTTAAATAAATTTACCTTATTGTATGTATTCTGTTATTTTGTATCGAATAGATACACATTTCCATTATGATAACCTTTTGGTTTGGACGCTATTCCAATGCATCATTCGCTTATCTGTTCGAAAATAGCATCAACGGCCAGGGTATGTTACTAAAAATATGCTCCAATGGTTCGCCAGTAATTGTAATCAATTGGGACGACCGACGACGCCACGATTATAATTAATTTCACAACCGACAGTGGAAAACATTTAATTCCATAGACGCACTTTAATTGTTCGCATAGATTACTGATATCGCAAAATTTTTGTGTTAATTCGAAACTCATGATGAACTAAGCAAGTTTTTTTCGGCTTTTCGGCTTTTTGGCAGAACTAACTTATGGCTCGTATCTTTGGGAATAAGAGCTGTTGTCGGCTTATGATTAGTTGATAGTAAAGTACAACAATTTGACGCGCGACGAGGAGGTTATTGACGTCTGGATGGGTAGTGCGAGAGTCGATAGTACAAAGTAAGCATCCCAGTGGGATCGCACTTCCAAAGTGCAAAGTGAAGACAACTGGCGATGGACTTACAGATGAGGCTTTGGGAATGGTAATCTTCTTGAGAGGCTGCGTGGCATGGTGGTATGTTTGAATGGCTGCGTTCCTAAATATTTTCTCACCAATTAGAGAACCAATGTGTTTCATGCAGATTAAGAAATTATATCTAAAGCTCGTTAGCTGTGGATTTTTGATGAGACAGGCAAGTCCTTTGATCTTTCTGCTGTTGTCTGACGAGCATAAGAGTTTTGTACACTAGAGACATTTAGACTGGAACGCCTCACTATAAGGTTCTTGTTAACAACGACTGACTTTTGAAATTCATTGATTCTATCCACATCCATGGCAATGGATCCTTACGATTGTATTTGTATTCATTACTTTGGAAATAGGCATCCTTAATGGATTTATCGACTCACCCTTCCTCACTCTACAACACGGTTTGGAATCTTTGGTTGTCTCGAGCGCATTGCTAAGATCTAGGATGCAACGAATACGCTTTTGTTTGTCTAGGTCCTCCGCATCAGTTTTGATGGCAATCACAACGAGTCTTCTGCTGTCTACGTTGGACTGGACCCAATAATTAGATGCGGCAGCTCAATTGTAGGTCCGTTGCAGACTTAAACTATAGCTTCTTTATAGCCCTTATAGTCTGCCGTCAGTAGGATTCTACCAGCAGTAGCGGGAACCTTAATTAAGGTATAATTAGACGGCAAATCAGTTAGACTTCCGAATCACAGCAGTGTTTCCCAAGATAAGGTCCAAGCATTGACAATGACCGCCTTTAGAGCCACAAAAGTTGTAGAACGATACGCGGTGACACAACTGATTCATCGAGACCTTAGCAGGAATAAAAGCGACACCGCCCACAGCAAGCCAGTGGAAGGATGGGAATTGTTCATGAATAAGCTCAAGATTCATGGTAAACTGCATGAAATGAGACGCTGTTGGGCTCTAGGTACGAAAGCGTAGGGAAGAAAAGTCTTACAAATCAACGAGACGACTTGATAAACATCTTGCCTTGCACGCACAAGTTCGAACCAGGAAAAAGGGATCAACAGGGCTTAACAAAAAAAAAAAAAATACTTGGCGCAACAGGTCGATGGGACCCAAGGCCTAGCTTCTCACAACCATGCGGGGCCGTGAAAAACTTTTAGGTGTTCCGACTAAAACTCGAATCTCGGATCCTTGCTCCATAGTCTAACGCACTAACCACTGAGCCTAGGCGCCCAACAGGGCTTAACATTTAGCGTAAATACTTTGGGTGAAGTGTGACTTAAATAAAGGCTTATAGGTAGTTGCAACTTCTTTCCTTAGGTACGTATGTGTGGGCGACTAGATAATATCACGTCGCCACACTCAAAGGTTAGGGCTTAAGAGAAAGGAGAGAATAGTTTTGTAAACAATGGTCTAGGCCACTAGACCCCTTCAATTTGAATGCATTTTATGTGAAGCCCCAAACTTCACCTAAGCATACAAGTAGGCGTGACAATAATGACGAAAGTATGCACTCGAGCTGACTCGAATAAGGATGATTTCTATGCCACAAAGCAAGCTAAGTTTCCTAAAGCTTATTCTGCTGAAGTTTGTCTTAAACCAGGCCCTTAAAGCTAGATTTTTGCTGTTTCCCATGCCCATATGGATTTGTTTTCGTATCCAGTGGATTCCCTATTTTTTTTTTTACAACATCTTCCAGTAGCAGTGCAACAGATCCGTGTTTTTCCCCCTGAGGACACGAACACGCTGCCAGCGAACATTCTGTGTCTGCCTCCTATGCTAAGGATACTTTTTCCTTTCAATTTATTTGTGTATTTTCCAAAACACCTCCCGAAAATTTAAGAAACAAAAACAAAACAAAAACTGCAACAAAACTGCATGACCTGCACTACATTATCGACCTTTGCCAATCTCCGATCTGTCATCAGTGCTCGATGGCTTCGCAAATCGGTTCGGTTCGGCGGGCATAGAAAAAATTTAAAATTTTTCAAATTTCTTCGGAAAATCAGTAAAATTTCGGTGAAAAGTTGCATGTGGTTAGCAATAAACGTGTGGCAATTATTTTGTGATCATTTAATCCGGTCGGGGTATTGAAAATATTCGACGCGCGAGTGAAATCGATCCGAATGCGGTAATTCAGTGGCGCGCGAGTGGGTTAGAATCATCAAATTTTGGTCTAATTTAGCATGCTAGCATAAAATTTATGCAAGAAATGTGTAAAGCAGTTATTTAACTACAAAAGTGCGTAAAGTTTTTCCCTGTGAAATGCCACATATTTGCTTGGTGAGTGTTTTTTTGGTTTGCAAGGGAATGTTTCACTGCATATCGGCGGCCATTACGGGTGGAAATATAACCGTAAACGGAGCGTTGCTGAGCGGAGCCCTTTTGTGATCTGTGTGAGTATTGTTTATTTGAATTGCTAATCAGAAAGATGTCCTGCAGTGTGGTTGCAAGGGCCAAATTGTATTCCTTTTGTGAATCCTTTCATGTTAATAGCTAGCCCCTGGTCTCTCCCTGTTAAATCCCCTCGGGTGGCAAAGCCTTTATTCCCTCAATGTAAAGAAAGAGTCCCTGTCGGTCATTTGTTTCGCGAGTGTTCTAAGTGAGAAAGTTTCAGTGTTTGTGGTTCCTGAGTTCCTGAATTCCTTCAACTATCGATGGAGCATGCATCAAGAAGCCCAACAAGCCAGTCTTCCTTCGGTGAGTCTTTTTATTACTTTCTTATTCGAATGTTACCATATTCTCCTATGTTTCGTAAGAGCCTTTTGTCTTTCTTATTGGATTGTGGGGATTCCCGGTTGAATATTATCCTTTTTGGGCCCTTTTTACACTTATTTTCTACCATTCAACGCAGTAGACAACAAAGCTCCTAGGATCTACGTATTTTATAAGTCTAGGGAGCCTTGTAGACTTGGCTGACCCTAATCTTTTCTTTTGAGCGACTAGGTGGCAGCAAGAAGCTTGGTTGTCGCCACTGTGTTTTGCAATTTATCCTTAAAATTAGCAGGAGGCTAGACCGTCTTCTATTTTTCGAAGATCAAGTTGTAGAGTTTGCTGACCTACTACCAGATTTGTTCGTTTTTCCAATAGGATTTGTCGGCTATGCGTGAAGATAGCTGTGGTTCCTATTGTCTTAACCACCTTGACTGACTATCTTTGGGAGAAAATGGAAGATGGTGAGTTGAACGATATGTCATACACAGCTGACCGAACAATCAAACTTCGGTGACCGTGTTATCGCCGTGTTATGAGACATTCAACTGACAGTTCAGTTCGTATGATTTGACGCTTCTTAAAGTCCGGAGACCTTAAACCAACATTGACCCCAAATTTGTCAGGATATCCCCTACTTTGAGCGAAAGGGCTATGAAAACTTGGGTTCCCTGGTGCAGGCGCTTCGATAAAAGACATTTGAATAATGTTACGTCCCAAAATTTATGACATCTGTGGTACTTTAACCCGCATAAAGTGGCAGGTACAGCCACACATATGATATGTACAGACCTGCGTACGTAAAACCAAACCTTATCAACGAAAGGTGTATAAATTCGTTTCGTTAAAATCGACGTGCCTCTACACTATTCGATTAAGATTGCACCAAACGTATCCAATTTTTCGCCATCAAATTCGGCGAATTACAAATTAGCGATTCGATTGGTCATAATCTCCAAAGATAGTCGTTGAACTGAAATTTATTTTGTCTAACAGACTGAGTGACTCAGCGGGAAATTTGGAATTTCATGATAAAAATTGTTTCACGGAAAGTTATTTTCAGGGAATGGCTGCAAATTTTTGGTTTTAAAGATTGTTTCCACGAAAAAGTTGTGCTAAAGTCGTTTAGTTCGAAAGGTCTTCCTTCGAACTATGAATCAAAAAAACGCCAAAGTTAAGCGAGCGCATATCTAGACGAACTTGCTGTAGGCTAAGTAGGAGAAGCTCTGTAGCAGACTGTTCCTCCACCGAAAAGGCCAGAATGGACCCCAAACCATCCGCCGTATTTGCACATAGTGTGTGTGAGGAACGAAGGAGGAATTCGACGAAGAAGGAATAACGAAATTGATGAACTTATTGAGCACTGCTCGCCGAGGAAGTGGTAAGCATGGCAAAGAAAACTATAGAAGCCACGCTCATGGAAAAGGATGTGCAGAACCACTTGAACACAGAAAACTAGACGTTCATACGGCGAACAGTCAGTTGCTAGTCTACGACACAAAAGAGATGCAAATGTACCAAGTGCAGTACCGGAACGGTTGACCTTTATGGGATTGGAACTAGTTGAACTAAACAAGCGGAAATGGAGTCAAAGGACGAAAATCAAACTTCTCGGAAAATGGCAGAGAAACACGTTGAGCCTGATAGCAGTACTCGACAGTATCGTTCCGTGGGATGTGGATTCCACTTTCATAGGCATGTCTAACTAAGTATTTAGCCCCTCGAGTTAAGTAAGAGAGTTCTGCTCGACACCTGGCTGATTTATTTTGATTGGATTAGACTTCCATTTGTTAGTTCTACGAAGATCTTAGTCAAATAGGGAGATAATTTCATGATGAATGATGATAATCATTGTCTTGATCGCTTAGTACCTGTTGTGACTACGAGGATGGGATCAGCAAATGATTTACTAAGATAAGACCAATCCTGTTGAAAGTTATTTACACTATGATAGCTTCCTTCGAGGCTTAACCTTCTCTAAAGCACTCGTGATCAGTTCTGTAATCGCTTTGCTTTTCTTTGAGTCGTTGAGTCGTTTGTTTCTCTTATAAAGCAAAACGAAGAACATTAAGCACCTTGACAGCCCTAACTAGCTGTTCGTTCGGAATACAAGGAAAAGTCTGACTAAAGCCTATCGACTAGAATGTTGCAGATGTAGTCTTACTGATAATGTTTAACTTTTTAGAGTAAGTCCTGAATCTGTTCTTTTTCTACGAACCAGTGCCTTGGCTGACTGTAATAGTATCTCCCGGCATTTCGTGAACTTAGTTGACCCTTCAACTCGTCTGTATTTGCTATTTGTTCATCAAAGTTTGCATTCCATTGCAACAGCTTTATGGGCATTATTTTCAAAAGCATTCGCAGTGATGAATCCTATTTGTGGTTCATCAGCCGACTAATAAACAAAAGTGCCTTATTTGGCAAAGTCAACAAGTCGAAGCCGAATTCACGAAATGTCATTGCACCTACGGTCTACAGACTGATGCTGACAATGCGCCACATAGCTGGGCAAACAATTGAGTTCTTGATGTCGAAGTTCGGTGTCCGTATTGCCTTCAAAAATGGGCTTCTAGACATGGTCTGTGTCCATATGTTAGAGGTGTTCGACAACATATTGCCCGATCCATGCGAGTCATGAAAAAGTGACTGCATTGCCGTTAAAAGTCCACAGTTTCTTAGGGAAGAAGATTTAGCTCGCTTTGAATGTCAAATACCTTCTAGCCAATCCCTTAGACGCTAACTGGAACCAAACAAAAACTCAAAAGTACGAGATTAACTGCCTTTGACTAGAAAATTTCAAATATCTGCTGTTACCAACCAACCCTAACTGGGTTAGAGATAACTCGCTCCTTATCTGCCAGAATGTCTAGACCGGAATGAATATGTAGATTTGTTGTCGTTAAACGAAGAACAAATAAACACAACCAATAGGTGCCTCAATCTGCATAACAAATGCTAACCGATTCGCTTGCTACTTCTACCCAATTAGTCGCATTTATTATGTAATCTAAAAAAAAAAAAAAAACTCTTTGAATACATTGATCCTCAAGAATTTACATAACTATTGAGTGGGCACATGACACACTTAATTGCTTCAGCAACTTGTCCAAATAAATTGTTGTTATCTCATCAGAAGAGAACGCCATCAAGCGTGTATTGCACCCGAACTCCACTTGGCATGGCAGCTCTCAGAGTCGTTAACCCTAGGTGCTTGCGAAGCGCACACCCACATTTCCATTTTTATCGTTCGAAAGGTGACTAACATTACAAACTGCAACAGCCTGTCCGTCGCATTCATTGTACTTCTCGCTACCAGCCGAGGCCAACGTACATCCGATTCGATTTCCTCTTGTATCAACGCACTTCAAATTGTCTAGGTCAACTGAAGGTTATTTCAAATACACAGACGCACTATGCCATAGTCCTTGGAAGACATTTTGGCGGTCACACATTCAGGCCAAGCCCACTCGATCATACTCTTATCCAACTACGATTCTACTCACTTTGCCTTCATTTGGAACGTTCAACATTCTCGACGGAGATTAGAAACTACGGAAAATAGGCGATAAAACCACAAAACAAAATACACTTTAACTATCGCGCGCCCTCTGACTATGCCCTGGCCAATGACAATTGTACGTTCTCTGGTCGCAATCGGTGATGATTTCTTAGAAATTCTGATGAACACAAGGTGAATTGAGCGTCTGGCTGATTGGAGATGTTATACTTTGTTAACCCGCAGCGGAATTAGGTACGAAATCCCGAAATGAATACGATATTTGGGCGCACGAGCTAGAGGGAGTTGAAATTTTTGTGATGATTTGTTGAAGAACTGACAGGTTAGTTTGGATGAGGGGGTGGGTCTGGCGAGTGTGACAGAGGGAGACCGGCAAAATGTCAACAGTTCATGAAACGTCAGGCGTGACGTTCAGGCGAACAGGGGAGATGATTCAATTTGCAATAAACTTTGACTGCTCGTTTGGTGTTCTACATACATACATTTCGCAGTCTATCTGTCAGAACGTGAGGCAGCTTTGTCACTTGGACACTGGTGTCACGTTAAGTGTTAAGTGTCAGTATTTAGTCTATAGAGTTTGAGGCACCCAACTTCGTCGAGTGTTCCATGGGAGACAGGTACTACTTGGTTCAGTTCTCGGACAGCCGTTCCTACACCATTCTTGCCAGACGCCTATAACAAGTGAGCACATCAGACAAACTTACACTGGTTCTTGCTGGGAAGTGGACAAAATTCACTTATGACAGCTCATGTTGACTCTGAAATCTACTGTCCCATGTCCTAAAAAAAGTTGATGACCACACAAAGCATTGGAACATCTTGCTTTTGGACTGCTTTTCCACCAAACACCCTTCAAATTCAAACTCCAAACGGCATTTTCGGAGCATTCCCAGCAATTCCAACCACCTCCTGAGTAAGGAAACCACCATAAAAACCACCACCCCTTGTGTGACTCCAGACAGCTGAGCTGTCATCTGACTTAATTCGTAAAACGTCATCGCCCGCAATGTAAAAGTGAATCCCTACAAATTGCGAGTTTGCATTTCCTTTCAATTCGTAAACATTTTTCCATATTTTAACAACATTTCTGCCATTCTTGCATTCGAGTATCCATCAATTGCACAACCATGGGCTGTTGGTGTTGCAAAGAAAGCACTGAGGAGGCGGAATTAATGCCATCGGCTGTTTGTTTACATTTTCTTCCCACCACCCCAACGGTTGAGTTATAAATATTTTGTTTTCCCATTTTCCTTTCACTTAGGACGTTCGTAGGAAACTGCAGGAGGAGGCTGCCGAAAAACGTCGACAAGATAACGAACGACGTGGTGTTAAGGATCCCGAGAAAGTGCGTCGTCAACAAGAGCGGGCGGCCGAAATGGAGCGCCGGGAAAGGGAGCTCGCACAAAGTGGTGGCACCACCTTGAAGGTATTTCAAACTCCTTCCAATCACCGATAAGCTTATCCCTTATCAATTGCTTGTTTTGTATCTTCACAGTGGCAGCAAGATTAAGTTCTAACAAAACACAGTCATCATCACAGCTAAAGTATCTCACACCAAAAACCAAAAAAATATTCGTATCTACGCGACCGAAGGCAATCACAATATTTTTGTACTCGTAACCCGTGCCTATGTATAACTGAAAGTTTATTTCTCTTTTGCTACTGATTTTTCTACAAAGAAAATCGTTTTGTTACATACTATGTTGTTTCTACGTATAGTTTGGTATTTATTTTGTTTTTGTTCTTTCGTTCATGGTTATTCCAAAATTTAAATAAAATTTGTTTACTTATTCTTAAGAAATTTGAAGAATGGTCATTGTATGGTCAGTGGAATTCACAGAGAGGACTCTAAAACGATAGGGGCGGGAGGGTTCGAACTCGAATCTATTTTGCAAGACCCGACAGGAGGTTGCTTTCGCCTCACGAAGTCTCTGTCCTGAAGTTGAACTGCATTCGATAGTCGATTAAGGTAGTTCGCGGACACTAGGCGTACATTTTGAAGCAACAACATAGAACTTCCTCAGGAGATGCTAAGTAAACTCTACAATCCTTTTCCCGGTATGCTGCAGACCGTTGAGTTAGGTGGAAACTGGTAGCACGGCGTATTTCGACAGTTTTCAACTATTTAAGTCTCCGTGTCTTGCTTTTGTTCTGAAAGGAGGTCTGGCGCTTGGAACTATGACATATGTCTGGACCGAGGTGAGGGTGTTTATGAACATAAATCTGTCACACTCTTCCCCAGGCCCTCAGATGAATGACTCTACCATGGTTCTTACTAAAAGCTCTTCAGAATGTATCTCTAATTCAACCCCACATGCATTGCCACTAAACACCGGAACTGAAGACAATATTGTACTCACCTCTCAGTGCAGCGTTATGGTACGTTTTCAAGGCGTCTCTGTCCGAAAATGATGCCGTGGTTGTAAATAATGATGTTGATATCCTTATCATCTTTTTTCGAAAGTAAAGCTAATTAAACCTTAAAAGCGATACTTTTTTGGTGAAAATTTGAATTCCTTATAAAGTTTGGAAAACAATATCATCAAATGGCGTTTTGAGGTAATTTTGAACCACTTTTTCGCACATTTCGGGCGATATTTTGGCCATAATTTGAGTAATGTTGATTTTTAATGCGTCTAGCGTTCGGGGATTGTTGCACCGTCTTGTTGGAACCACATATCGTCCAAGTCATGATCTTTAGTATCATTCGGTTATCATTCGACCATATCGCTCCGAATTGGCTGTAACCGTCCGCCCATCGGCATCTTCGAAGCAATACGGACCAGTGACACCTTTCGACCATAGAGCACACCAAACAGTCACTTTGTCTGGATGCAACGGCACCTCTTCGATTACTTGTGGGTTTTCTGAGCCCCATATGCGGCTCTTTGTTTGTTTACATACCCACCGAGTGAAAAATGTGCCTCATCACTGAAGAAAATGTTCGAAAAATCGGTTTTTATTGTCTGTTGTTCCAACACCCAAGAAGCGTTGTGAATGGTCAGCAGGCTTGAATTGTTGCGTAAGTTGTACTTTATAGGGATGGGGATGAAAATCCAAATGCAAAATATGCCACAGTGAGGTGTACGATACGTTCAAGTGCTGCGAACGCCTAGATATCGATAAATTCGGATCATCAGCAACACTTGCACTTTAAGCAGCAATATTTCCGACTGAGCGTGCATTACGATGATGCACAGGGCTTACATCAGTAACGCTTCCTCTCGAAATGAATGACTCTTTACAACGAAAACTAAGCTGTAGAAGCTCCAAAGAATTATCTGTCTCGGTATTACAAGCGGCATTAGAGGTCTGGGCTAGGTTGAACCTTTGAAAAGAGCTCGAGGCGTGAACTCATAGGTAGTTGAATGCTGCTTTGGTGCCCTACAAGCTCTTGCTAAGCAACGAATCGCCAAATAAACTCCACTTCTAGGGACACATTATCCTTTATCTGTGAGAGAAACTATTAGGAAAAACAGGTTGGTCGAATAAAACCCACGCTGTTGCGGCTCAAATCAATGCGTTTAATACTAGAGGCGAATGGTTCCAGGAGTAGTGTCACATTCGTGTTTCCTTCTGCTTTCTTTCTGATCATTTAGTGAACTCAATCAGTCTAATAGTCGACACCCTTGTGCAGGAAGTTCATGAAAATAAATTTCATAAAATCTGTGAAATTTTTCCACAGAAACTTACTCTGATTGCTATACATTGGGGCTTAATGGGTGTAGAAGGTCAATGTTTGTGCTTGGAATACTATCAGCAGACTAATCGACAGATGCACGACAACTCGAACTGAATAAACTATCAAAGTCAGGTCGTTCGGCAACGTGGGGCGTAGGAAACGTAGGAAAGAACGCTTGTAACTCGTTGTGCACCTGAGAACAGAATCTGCAGCGTTGTCCCAAACACTATACGTGCAGGGAAGACTAGTTTGCATGGAAATGGGAGGCCTGTTAGTGGCACTAAAAGACTGCAAAGTAGCAACCATACAGCAGACGGCTGCTGAAATCTTGTTTAAATTAAGTTCTCCAAACGTCTTTCACTCGCATAGCGTTAACTTTCCACCATCCACCACCAGATGCCACTAAACTCGAACTCAACGAATTCTAATTTGACAACTAACCCATCGATAAATCAAACATGGCCGTCCTTATGTTATTAAAAAGTCAACTTAAGTTGATCTCCCCAATTCCGAACGTCTGTGTACTATTTTGCGAAATTCAATTGAAAATATGTGCAAAACATTCAAAAATTACCCAAAAAATACATCCGCGAGTGATTAATTTTCCATTTGTGTGTCAATTGTGTGCAATCAAAGTGAATAAGTGTGTCAAATCGTCAGATATTCATTTGGTAAGTCTTCCAAGTCTTCTTGTTATTGGCTGTGCGAATCTAGACCCCACTTTGATTCGGCAGCGTTTTGACATTTTGCGTATTGAAATTGAATTTCTATATAAATTTTCACAACTTTCCACCGACCGAACGTGGCTATTATTATTTTGCCATCGAATTTGAATCATTTTGCTCGTTTGGGCGAAGACAAATCATCCGAGAGTGACGGCGGCTGGTCAAGCAAGCACCCCACCCACCTGTGTTTTTGCTCGACGACGGAAATTTTCGCTCGTGTGACTAGTTTTGTTGAGAATTTCATCAACAATTGGATTTTTTCTATCTGATTTTCTAGTTCATTGACTAAGTGTGCTGGTTAATTGTACATTTGTTTGGTTCTTCTGGTCATTGGTGGCGTTTTGTGATGGGAAAACCGTCGATGTGCCTCCCGGGAATTCGTTGTGAGATGGCTTTGTTTATTTTTATTTTGTTTAGTAAACGGTTTGTAATTTTAGTGCTAAATGCCGGCAAAACAAGAATTTTTATTTTTCTCGTTGGATTAATCATACAATCAGAGGGTTGGGGGGTGTGTGCCACCCCAATTGGCAGACCACAAAGAACAAGGGAAAGTATTGTGCAAGGACCAACCCTAACCCAAGTGCCGGCTGTCAGTTGAGAATTTGTTTTCGCATGTGCTGTGCCGGGAAGGGAGTTGTAATGGTTTCTTCAAATTCACTGGGCTTATCGCCGCTTGCAGGCCGATTGGGTATACAATTTTCGCTTATCAGCGGCATTGGGATGTCGATTGAGTGATTGAAGGAACAACGCCCAAGGCTGTTCTTAGCGAATTTGCATGAATTATGGAGTTTCTTTGTACTGTAATCTGCTGCGGCGGTGGTTCTTTTTCTTGGAAGGCTACACTCACTGATAAGACCAATTAGCGAGGCAATGTGTTTCGAAGCGAAGTGCACCGTGGAGTGAGTTATTGGTTACCTTTTTTCGGTCTAGCGATTCCGCTGATAGTCAATAAAAGTTTGTCCTTGGTATCTCGAATAGGTATCCATATCTGATGTTAAGTCAATCAACATATGGACAGTAAAAGTTTATCTTAATTGTTGGCTCGCGGCTGCAAGCCACTGGTCACGTAGACCAACAGTTTACAGAAGGGAGTTCTCTAGGAGCCGCCGCGTATGGCGTGCTAAAGAAAAGGACTTGCGATTGAACCTGTCCATTTCTAGAGATGCTTGGATAAATCGACCTCTCGTACCAATTATCATCTAAGGATCCCTCAGTAAAGAAGCAGACCGCCTAATTCCTAGTGACAATCTGATTTGTCTTGGACATTCTACCACGTATTTGTGTTGTGTCCTATGGTAGGACAGCTTTGCGGCCTCAGAATCGTAATACTTCTTTAAATTTTTGTGAGCTCTTCGATCGTCAATGGAAGGGACAACTTGGATATTGCAATGCACCCGTGCCGGTGCTATCCAAGAGGATCTATTTCAGTGATGAAGACGGATCGACTCACTACCTATTTGACTAGAACAAGCAGTGAGTTATTGGAATGCCTTCTGAAGCCTTTTACAGAGTGATGTTAAATCAGACGACTAAGGCGTCCAATAGACTTCTTGATTTCTAGAGACTATACGGTTATCGAGCTTCGACTTCAATAACTCGATTGTTTGGGCGTTTGTTCGGCATTTGGAGTCGTTTTCTTGAAACCATTTTCTTCCAATTTATTCCCCAGAACCTCCTCAGTTCAAAGCATTCTAAGATCCATGCCTGAACTTGAAGTTTAATGGGAGAGCACCAAAGATCTGTATGAGGTCGTAGCACTTCTTGAGGTAGTTTTAAAGACTATGACCTGAGATTGTAATAATAATCCTTGTTCTGAGCTCCGATGGGATATTCCTCCACCTGGGGCGCTATATTCTGCGTGAAATTTCAAGGACAACGAGTTGGAAGTACATACGTACTTCGGAAAAAAGACCATCGATTGTCGTTGCAGAGTCTAGTGATCATAAGACCCTTGCAGTCTGAAAGAATTTTGTGAGCAGTCATGACCTCAGGAACTTGCCTCAGATTATGTTCTCTAGGTTCTCTATTCTTTCTCAAGGAATTCCATCTTTTTTACTCACGTTAGGGCTTGAAGGTTACTTTGTTTTTAATCTCTCTTCTGGACTACAGATATTTAATTGGATCTTCTCCTGGCCCCATGGGGGTTGGATCATTTGGTTGGAATGAAACCCCCACCATCAAGACCCAGTTAACAGAACATAAACTTGAATAATAATTCGAAAATCAGGAATGCAGTGTGGAATAGCCTCATTTTGTTTCAAAGGCATTATTTGGTCTCTATGCCTCCTCGCCAGGAATGTTGATTAAGGCCGCTGCTGGCATGATTACAGTCTTCGTTTTGCGTGGGAGGTGCTGCATCATTCCAAGTCAGAGACAAGAACACTGGTTCAGTCCGACCTACATTGCCGTTCGGAAGAAGGAAGGTGCTTTTGCGTTATAGCAAATTTTCAGGTCTAGGTTGAACCTCATTCATTGTTTGGAAGAGATGTTCTTCTATCCTGAATCTCTACGTGAGTTCTTCTGTCTGTAATAGTCTACGGGCATCTTTTTAGATAGATGGAAACTCGCGGACTTCTAGACGATCTCTAAAAAGGGCGATAGAACCTTCTTCTCGGACTACCGACCCATAGGCCAAATATCACGGAAAGCATTGTACATTTCCCTCTCTAGCGATATCTTCAAAGGTTTCGTCTTCTAAATGACCGTCAGTACTGTTTACATCAACAACGTTCTTTAGAGGATCTTATGGGTCATCATCACGGTGAATGCCGGTTAGGTGTCCTTGATACCTATGAAGGTTCGGTTGAGTGGTTGCTGGTGTACCCTAGGGCTCAGTTCTCTCTCCTAAGATCTTTTTCCTTTTACTCGTAATGCAATCCATTCCTTTGCGTTTGAATGTACTCTTCATTTCACAACTGAGACGCTAAATTATGGAGCGAATGCCTACAGAACTCACCTCCGATGTTGATTGGGGTCCAACAACCCAGGTTGAGTTGAATTCGTCATAAAACCTAGTTCTGCCTCCTGTCTCTGAAGCTGGATACTAGTGCAGGATACATAGGGCTTAAATTGAGGATCTAATAGCTTGTCAATGCTTGGCATGCAAGTTACTCCAGACTTTCGCTGGAATCAACAGATTTCCGAAACTTTCTGTGAAAAGTGGCGCTGGATGCATCGAGTGATATGGACGTTTCTTCCGCCCTTGACTTGACTACTATTTACTATCTCTTGTATGTAATATTGGGGAGGTCCTGCTGCAACTTGATTGTGTCTAGCGTTGGGCATACAAATTGGACAGTAATCTGTCAATTTGGAACCAAACTCCTCGCTAGAAGATCGTCGGAATATTGAATCCCTGTATCGATATGTCCACCACCATTTTTCGGGTAAAATCCATAGTTATGCCCAGTGTTCGTCAGTTTAATCCTACTTCACAAGAGACCTCCTCCGCACAGTGAAATGAAGAAAACCGCTTCTTAGCCACTTGACACGTACTATGTGTCCTTTCCAGTTCCTCAAATGGTTTGCATAAATCCATAGATCCCACATCCAACATCTCTAGACCCTTTCCTTTCCCTCCTTTACAGGGTTTATAGCTTTAAGAGACTTTCGTTCTAAGGACCTTCATATTCATATTTCCATTCAAACGTGGAACTGCATATTTTAGAGTAGGTATCCCTCTCCTATGTAAAGCCAAAAGCCTTTAAAGAGATCAGAAGAAAGTCTGTAGTCTAGGCTAGGCACATCCCGACACCGTCTTCAACTTCTGTCTCAGAGGAATAGGTGACACCACATGATCCCAACTTCTCCACAAAGTAATGCATTCAAGGTGTGATGGTGTCTTTCTGTCTGCAGAGTGTTGTGACGGCGAAAAGTCCCAAAAGCCACACATCTCCGTCTACAGATAATCAAAACAGTTCAACCTTAGCATTCTGCCGACTAATTAGACGACGTAGGTACGTGTAAACGAAAACCCAAAATGGCATCACATCCGACCCGAGACGACTACATTTTAGTCGAATTACCCCATCACGTAGAACCACGTGCCAAAAACTGTGTGCCTCGCAAAAATCAAATTCCCCGCCACAACTACTTCTTCGACGAATTCAATTAACTATGATGTAACCAATCCCACATCCACGTACTCCGCCAAGCACTTCTCATCTCCTTGGTTTGGGATTATGAACTCAAACCGAACCTTGATTATAAAATGCAAGCTTCGGCAATTGCTCCCGCCGAGTCCGCCTTTCCCGTCATAATCCGCTGCTCCTCATTCCATAAATCCCTTCACCGCAATGTCACCAATCCTGTCAGAAACACCCAACACCAATAAAACCATGCAGCTGCATCAGCAGCGTCCTTAATCCCCTACAATGGTCGTCCTCCATTGCCATCGCCATCGCCCTCTTCCACTGAGTCATCTTCATTAGCTCTGAGCTTGATTCCTTAAAATTCTCGTTCGAGACGTATCTGTCACTCCGACCACGTTCGACGACCGTAAAAACTTTTCTCACCGATTAATTAAGAAAGGAATTCCCGCCCCGCCCCGCCTGCCTGCCTGGGGAAGGATCGACTTAATGAGAGATTCGTATCCTTGGCGGTCGCAATCCTTGTCGTTTGGATAGGAACTTCTGCGGTGTTTACCGTGTACTGTGTGCGATGACTAATTTCTGGTTTTTATGACGGCGCAGGTGGGAATCTTTTATTTATTTACATTTCGCGCGTTTTACGTTTTCAGTTTTCAAAAACGACGACGACTACGGCGAAGGCGGGTAGCAATTAGGTGGCCGCGCCATTGAAAACGTTGCATCTGCTATGATGGTTGGTTGGTGTACGAAGTGGATGCGATTGTTCTAAGACGGACGGACAGCGCCGAGCGAAAGTGTGTGAACGTGCGACACAAATAGATTCTTGCGAAATCGTTGAAGTATCCTAAAGATTTCGTAATTTTTTTTAAAATTTTTTTTCCCTCTTTTTAGCTTTTTTCGCTGAGCTTTTGATTATCCACAGCGGGCGGGCTCTTATCTTTTGTTTTATTTGTTTATATCTCCAAGTGTGTGCCTATAAATTTTTGCAAAATGTTTACATTCGCGTTTTCGCAAATTCGAAGGAAGAGGCACATGAGTGCCTGGGAGCTGTGGGGTGCTGCTTCTAATGCACACGTAGTTGGGCTGTTTGTAGGACTTTTTTTTTCTGACTTGTTGGACTCAATATTGGAGGAGGAGAAGGTCGGTCACATGGTTGTATTTGCTATGTCCCATGACTTCTCTTGTGAAGAGCATACATTTGAAGGAACTGATAGGATCTGCTAGGAGTTGCCTGCCTTTCATAAATGGGTCAGGAGATATGTACCTAGACGCATCCTTAATCGAACATCCATTCAGGGTTTTTGGTTCGCCAATGGTAGGTGGATCACTGAAACTGTGTAACCACGAGCCTGCAACTGTCTGAGAATAGTTTTTTCATGACTTGTGGCTTACTGTTGAAGGATCTAAAATGGATGCAGGTAGTGGTGCTGGCGTCAATTCCTAGCTTCGAAGTACAAATCGATCCTTCAGAGTTAAGGACGATTGCTGGGTTTTCAAAGTCGAAGTCATTGCAATGCAACAAGAAGCGGTCATGACTATCGATGGATAGTCAATAGTAGGATAGCAAGATAGTCAGTATTTATGCTAACAGTCAAGTCAGCATTCAAGCATTAGAGTGAGGATCAGAGCTAAGGGTCACAGCTAAGGCCTTTTCTGAAGCCAATACACTCTGAAAAGGGAAATAGACTTCGAATCCAGCCTATGATATCCCAAAACGACTTCTGCAGACACTGCACGGACGAAGAGGAAATTAAATCTATTCGTCACTTGCTATGTGATTGTCCAGCATTAACCACCAAAATGGTCAAAGCTCTAAGGAGCTATTTCCTTGGATGGTTTAGTTCAGTCTTGGAGGTTCAGTCTCTAGGTGAGCCATTGCCGATCTCTGTAAATCCCTGCCAATCTCTGCATCTATGCAACTAACCTTACCTAACCTATAACCAGAATATGCAAACGCGGACTGTGGGAATTGTCTTCTAAAGACTCTCTTCACTTCTTGTCTCAGCTACAAAAAAGGGCCATTTCTACTGAGATGTCTTTTATAGAAATGTGAGCAGCTTTGAGGTAGACTCTGTGAAAATGCTTTTTCAGAAGTTTCGATGTCTTCATCGGCCTTGTGTACAAAATTCTTCGGATCTCTTGTCAGATTATACTCCCGGACGTCTGTCAGACATTCAACAGACTGCAGTTCAGACTTTCTACTTCCCACTGAACAGACGTTTTTTGTTGGAGTCCAGGATCTGCCGAAGTGTTACAATTTTCTGATACACTGTTACGGAAAGGCTTCAGACATCCACCCATTATGACAGATAAGGTCTTGTATGCAATGTTGAGAAGTGTTGGCTTTGTAGCTGTATTTAATCGACCCAACATCTATTCATAAGTTAATTGACATACTGTCACACTTGCGAAGCGTAATGACATTTGGAAACAGAAGGTCTGTTCGCGTACCCTCACAAAACTGCGAATTTTCTCGAATTTCTACGAAAATTCACGAAATTGTTTTCAAGTATGCAAATGTTTCCAAGTTTTTCATAAAAAATATTACTCACGAGAGAGTAAAACATACGAATTTGAATCTGTTTACTTCCCGAATGTCAAAGTAGAATTGACATTTGCCGCCATTTGTAAAATGACATTTCTTTTGCGTCATTACGTAATTTTTTGTTGTTTGTCTTTCTGTATGCGTTTGACGTTTAAAAAGTGGGCAAATTTCTGAGAGAACTGTACCCCCGCTCCTTGAAATTCCACAATCTACGAATTTTGCTGCAGAAAGTACGGGAAGAAATCTAGTACTAGTCGTTGACAACTACATGTCAATAATAAAGAAACGTCATTTGGGTGACACCAATTCACGATGCTCTAGCTGCTTTAGTTTGGACAGCTGATTCATTCACGATTCCGTGTCAACATTGCGTTTGTTGGGGTTTTGAAAAGTTTGAAGCCAATTTGCGTCGCATGATTTCAAGCGATATCGCTCCCAGCGAAAGTGTTTATGTTTATTCGTTTTTTGATAGTTGTTATCGTCGCTCGCAGTCGCTTAAAGTCACTTGTAGTCGCTCAATTCGCGCTTCATCAAATCGCTACGCCATGAACACCTCCATGTGTACAGATTTGTATAATTGGTCGCTAGTACCTAATAGCATCGCGTCGCACGACTTGAATTCGCTTGAAAGTAGTTTTACTTTCTGCTTTCTTAGTCAGTTTATCCGTTGACAGTTCACTCATTCATAAATCGAGAGTAAGCGCATTCTTTGCTGGAAGCATTGAGAGCATGCTGAGAAGCTGTCATCGACGTTGACAATAGACCTTTTCGCGGTCTGACGTTTAAGCGAAACTATTCCGTGTGCGACTATCTTCTCTGGCAATACGTTAGCGTCATCGATTCTATGGGTCGGGGTTATGAAAATTCAACTATTGTTGGTTTTTAAAGTTTCCAAAACCTGACAGATACGTGACAAGGCCAACTGTCAATCATAATGGTTGCATTCAGTGCTATACCAACCTTGGAATCAGAGACCTGAGTCAGTCGCAATGGTTGTGCTCAGAACTATGATTCAACAGATATGTCTGCCACGCATTTACACATATTGCTGTTGTCAATATCTAACTAAAGTTGTTTTTTTCCCCCGAAAAAATCACATAAAATTCAATCAACCCGTTTTATAGTGTTGTTCCGAACATTCGAAACAAAAAAAAAATATTCTAATTGAGAAACATTTTGTGAAAAATGGCACCACTCGTCTTTTTATGATTTATACTTCGTAGGAAAAGTCAAAACCAACGGTACAGACGTCATCTCCATTAATATAAAAATGTAATGTCATTCATAAATTAGTCTTTGTTAACGAACCGAGAACGGGAAGCCGTCCCTACTACCAGTTAAATCGCATTGTATTCGCCACTCGTCGCGATGCACATTATTCACAAGCTTGCCACGCCAGGCTTTCGAAAAACGGTTGCTTTGCTAAAAGATGTGTTTAGAGTTCTATGAATAGAGTGTTGGGAATTTTCCCACGGAAATTTGACTTGCAGCCGCTTAAGCATCTGGTGGGTGATATCTGCAGTTGCGTTAGCGAACTTTGAACACTTCCTTTGCACTTTTATCTCGCCACAGTGCCTCGGGATGAATAATATTCTCAGAATAAATATAATATAAACGTATCGTATGTATGTATGTATGTATCGACGAATTGATTAGCACGTAAATAAATAAACAAAGCTATACATATGGATGTGGGAATGGCTGTAAACAAATTATGTCATAATTCCGAATCAGCATTAGCATCAGCCCAGCAGTGTGCGGGGAGAGCGAGAGGACTGAGTGGGCGTTTTGGCGGGCAAACAATTTTTTGATTTCGATTTTTGTTTTTTTTTTCTTTTCTTTTCTAATTAATGACGAAATATACATATTTCCATGGAGAGGGAGAGTGAACACGATGTGCTGTTGTAAAAGTGTGATTTAACTTGATTCTATAAATGTCACACAAAAGTGAAAGGTTACACTTTTATAGAAACTTTATGTCACTCATATGCCAGAGGGGGCGATAGTTCATATACACTGTGGGACCACTATCAGTGGCAGACGATGTCGGCTATTCCTACATCGAGATGGATCACTTGACGTTTCGAAGAAGGATATCCCTTATGTCACAAGCTTCACATAATTATTTATCGTTAAAATGGCAGTAAAACTAGACGAGCAACCAAATGCGCATTACGATAACTTAATTGGCTGTTGGAGGACAGACGCTTTTTACAAAACAAAAAAAAAAACAAAAAAAGCTGTAAACGGCACGGCGTTACACTTTGCCAAAAAAATTCGAAAAACGAGCAAACGCGAGGCGATCGTTAAATTTAATATTGCGCTGTGTAAATCCGCTTGGAAGACATTTAATGGAAGAAAATTTATGTAACAAGGATCACTAAGTTTGTGAGACGAAACGCCAGGCCGAACTTGGCATTTTTTTGTTTCAAAAATTGTCTGAATATGTTGGGAAATAGGGGTAACGCATCGATGGTGTTAATTGCGGTGCACAGTGGACTGAAATATTAGTCCCTGTTTGGGATGCATGAATCATCCTGAATGCATGAAGAGGGTATCCATTTAGAGGTGGTCGGAAAGGCAGGCTATAATCCAATCTATCATTGGGTCAAAAGTGGGGTACCGCAAGGCTGGATTCTCTCTCCAGTCTTGGTTATATTAATGTTAGGTAGATGGAATGGCTGTGAATGCACTCAGTGGTCGGATAACAAGTGGATCCACTGTGAGCCCCTGTCGTTGATAACCTAACTTGGGATATCTAAGCGACTCCCCTGAATCATTCCTCAGGATGATTAATGGGGAGTTTCATGATAACCCGCCCAGGGGCATTCGCGTTGTTACATTCTCAGCAGAGGTCATCAGTATCTAGTCGTATCAGTCATGAGTATCAGCCGTCAGCAAGAAGAGCTAGGTTGAGTATGTTAAGCAGTGAAATTTGCTTGGCATTGTCATGTGTTGTGGAGAGTTTTCTGGAGATATGACAAAATGGGAGTGGAGTCGTGTCCTCATTAGTTAGACTTGCTCTATATGAGATTTAACAAGAGCGTATTTGGGCTCCTTTCCTGCTGAATCGTCCGCCATATCCTGGAGCCAGATGAGAACGATTATTTAATTATTATTCAAGTCAGATACTCTGTTTCTCTGAGTCCTAGGCGGAAACGAGCGTAGCTACTACCTTGTTGTGGTCAGGAAAAATAGGAAAATTTTGCACAGAACATTGTATGAAAAATTGGTTACACATACGCCACCGATCCAGACACTGATATCCTGAATCTGGCTTCTGGTGGGACAATTCCAGTCAGATATTCTGTTTTTCTGAATCCTAGGCACAAACGCGGGTATCTACTACCTCGTTGTGGTCAAGAAAAATAGGAAAATTTTGCACAGAAAATTGCATGAAAAATTGGTTACGTATACGCCACCGAACCAGATACTGATTTTTAAGTCTGGCTTTTGGTAGCACAATTCAAGTCAGACGCACTGTCTTTTAAAAAGAAATTAAATACAACAACAACGGTGTAAGATATAAAATTGATTTTGGCTTTCTTTTGAAGCTACATTCATGCGATTATGTGTGGAATAGGACATCATTCTACTGACTTCGCTGGCAGTGCTTCAAGTGCTCGGTCCAATGTTTGATGACCCGGTCCATTACGTGCGGGGTTATTCCAGCAATGGCGTCTCGTTAGCGTAGCCCCGTCTTGTTGGAACTACAGCTCGGAAATATCGATGTTTTCAAGTTCTGGCCACAGAAAGCCGAGTTGTCTCGCTGGCGATGCCTGATTCAGGCGATCAATGCTGAATCGACATTTCTGGGTCTAATTCGACACTGGCTGCTGCGGGCGGTTATGTTTTCTTCATTTTTCAACAAACTCTGTCTGGTTGGTGGCGTGGACTCACGCTCAAATTTTTCCACGAAATGCCTGACAACTGAGTCTGATTTCCTTGAGCTGAGGAAACTGGTGAGTACTCTCACCACACTGGATGATTGTCCCCTCACGATAGCAATAGGTGTTCGAATGTCCCTGCGACTAGGTTTCATGAGATCTGGGAATTTCTTTTAATCATAGACTGGCCCGTAACGATCGGGCTAAACCACATGTGTACGTAGTCGATACAATCGCGTCTTTGACCTTCTCTTTGGATTCGATGTCTATTCCCTTGGACCAGTGGACCGGTACCCAACAGAGGGTCAACTCGTTGGTCACTCAGATATCATCCAGTCTTTTGAAGCGCATTTTACCCTGCTTTTCTGTCAACACAGGTACTGTTTAGGTGTAAACGGCACTCCAAGATGTAGTGGCTATTTTCCAGCAGTTAGAGGGCTCTTCTGTAGCTGTTTTCGGGAGGTTGGCACTCTTTCTTCATCAACCTTCAACGAGGTAAGACGTCCAATAAAGGAAGAAGTTGTTTTTTTTCGAGGTCTTGTTCACCTACCAACAAGGGTACATCTCTGTGCCCCCAAAGGTACTGACTATCTTGCCAGAAATATTTCCCTCGATAAGCATGTCCGTAAGCATGGCTGGAAAAACACTGCATTCGTCCTTAAGTCTGAGGGACCGATTTGTAGCTCGAGATTCCAATATCAGTACCTGCCTCCTGATCCATCGGTATAGCTACACAGCTAGCTCTACCTTCGTACAGACTGAACCGTCATCCCACTCTTCCGTACCAGGAATTCTCATAGCGAATCTTCGACTACAGTTTGATAGTGGAACGATGTAGCCTGTGTCCATCCGGAGTCTCGATCTGTACCACCGGTTCAGAATTGCCATATTCTGGCTTCCCGTAGGCTTTAAGACGTTTCAGCTGTCAAGTTGCCGCAGTAAATGTCAATGGAAAGAAGGTTCAGTATTGCTTCCAGTGCTGCTGTAGGCATTTTTCTTGTTACCCTCAGATAGCCTGCCACTAGTACACCCCTTCAGGTTCAAACCTCCACTATTGCCCACCGTGACTTCCACAAATGTGCCATACCATGGAATGTCAGTTTCCCAGTTCAGCACATCAGTCGACTGTTTTCTCTGCGAAAAAAAAGAGAAAACATTTCAAAACAAAATAGATTCCCAATCTAAATCTGTTTTTAAATTATCACGAAAGTGTTTATTTATGTCTTCTATTCAAATTAATTATCTGAAGCATATCCAGACATAGAACAAACAAATATAAAACCTTTAAAGCGTTTGCCAAAAACCATTTCGGTTCTCTAGAAATTCCTCAAATTAATGTTCATCAAAAGAATTTTTTGGTTTTTTTTTCTGATTCTTAATCCTTTTGTTCTAAAGTCCCACTGTGCATCAAAAAACCAGGGGAAAACATAAATTGAATTGAATTGGAAAACCAAAAGCAAAGAAACATCTGACGTGCGACAAACACTCCACCAAATTAATGTTCATAATTAGTTGGACCCACGGACCAACTAAACGAACAGAAGAATCAAAAGCATTTATCTCGATCAGCCGGGTTTTTTTTTTTTGTTTTTTTGGCAAATATCAAAATTTCTATTCTAACTGACATATTTGTCACTTCATATTCTCCTCCTGACCGCCAGACCGCGGCACAAAGGAATCCACTCAATGAAATATAAATTTCAGGCAAAAAAAAAAAAAAAATGTCCCACACTAGAAATTTTTGAAAATTTCGAAACTTTCTATGTTTTGTGTCTTCCAAGTGACAACACCCCCCTTGGCTGTGTAACCTATACATGTGCACCTCTCGATTAAGAGGTGCTCCCACCGCCAAGAGGTGTGTGGACGAGCAGAAGTTAAATGGTTCGGGCCATGGCTCGGGAGGAGAGTCTTTAATTTGTTTACTTTTGGTTTAAATTTGTAATATAAGCGTAAATTTATTAAAATTGAAAAAGACAAACACACACACACACACACACACACGCAGACACAATGAACGAGTGTAGTCGTAAATAGCCGGCCATTGGCGGTGGTGCGGACTGGCGAGATTAGCTGGCCAAACAAAGTCGTAAATCACCGGCTCTTGGAATTACTTTTTGACATTAACAGCCAAATGTCATTTGCACTTGTTAAGCCGTGTATGTGTGTGTGTGTGTGTGTGTGTCAGGGACATTTATTTGTGAATTGAAGGGATTAATAGGGATAGTGCTAGGAGTACATATGGTCAACCAGAGATAGTGCGGTGACTCCTGTGGATGCGATACTTTTTCCAGTGTATGCAATGGATTTTCAATATTCTGATGCAGGAGATGTATACAAGGGTGTTGCTCCAATTTAATTATTACAAGGACAAGGTTCATGTGTCCCACCCAGGCAACTGCAAAGGGGACGAACCATCAGCACCTATTAAATCGAAAAAATTCTAACTATAGGGTGGCCACACATCTAGCTGTCAAAATATTAAGTAAGCTTTGCCATTCAAACATGCATCGCATCACGCTGGCCAAACGTATGGAAATTATTTGAGCGTTAGTACACTTTTTTGGACTTTAAGCCACCAACCAATCGAAGAAGACACATAAATCTCGATCAGGGGCCGATCAGCTCCGATCGATTTGTGTTGATGCAAAAATTGAAGCAGGACGACCATAGACAACGGCGTGATTAAGCTAATTGGGAGCTGGAAACGTTGGCCAAAGCTGAATTTTAGAAAACACAGAGCATCTGAATTGAATTTGAAAGTCTGAAGCCAGACTTAACATTTTTTTGTACAATTTTCTTTGGAAAATTTTTCTATTTTCCCTGAGCACAACGAGGTACAAAGTTGCTACTCTTGTTTGTGCCCAGGATTCAGAGAAAGTTGAATTGTGCCCCCAGAAGGCAGATTCAGGAAGTAGCAGCAACGCTCGTTTGTGCCCAGGATTCAGAGAAACTGAAAATCTGACTTGATTTGTGCCACCAGAGCCAGATTCAGGATATCAGTAACTGGTTACACTGGTGGCGTATACGTAACCAATTTTTCATGCAATTTTCTGTGCAAAATTTTCCTATTTTTCCTGACCACAACGAGGTAGCAGCTACACTCGTCTGTGCCTAGGATTCAGAGAAACAGAATATCTGACTTGAATTGTGCCACCAGAGCCAGATTCAGAACATCAATATCTGGTTCGGTGGCGTATGTGTAACCAATTTTTTCATACAATTTTCTGTGCAAAATTTTTCTGTTTTTCCTGACCACAACGAGGTAGCAGCTACACTCGTCTGTGCCTAGGATTCAGAGAAACAGAATATCTGACTTGAATTGTGCCACCAGAGCCTGATTCAGAATATCAATATCTGGTTCGGTGGCGTATGTGTAACCAATTTTTCATACAATTTTCTGTGCAAAATTTTCCTATTTTTCCTGACCACAACGAGGTAGCAGCTACACTCGTCTGTGCCTAGGATTCAGAGAAACAGAATATCTGACTTGAATTGTGCCACCAGAGCCAGATTCAGGATATCAGTAACTGGTTCGGTGGCGTATGTGTAACCAATTTTTTCATACAATTTTCTGTGCAAAATTTTTCTGTTTTTCCTGACCACAACGAGGTAGCAGCTACACTCGTCTGTGCCTAGGATTCAGAGAAACAGAATATCTGACTTGAATTGTGCCACCAGAGCCAGATTCAGAACATCAATATCTGGTTCGGTGGCGTATGTGTAACCAATTTTTTCATACAATTTTCTGTGCAAAATTTTTCTGTTTTTCCTGACCACAACGAGGTAGCAGCTACACTCGTCTGTGCCTAGGATTCAGAGAAACAGAATATCTGACTTGAATTGTGCCACCAGAGCCTGATTCAGAATATCAATATCTGGTTCGGTGGCGTATGTGTAACCAATTTTTCATACAATTTTCTGTGCAAAATTTTCCTATTTTTCCTGACCACAACGAGGTAGCAGCTACACTCGTCTGTGCCTAGGATTCAGAGAAACAGAATATCTGACTTGAATTGTGCCACCAGAGCCAGATTCAGGATATCAGTAACTGGTTCGGTGGCGTATGTGTAACCAATTTTTTCATACAATTTTCTGTGCAAAATTTTTCTGTTTTTCCTGACCACAACGAGGTAGCAGCTACACTCGTCTGTGCCTAGGATTCAGAGAAACAGAATATCTGACTTGAATTGTGCCACCAGAGCCAGATTCAGAACATCAATATCTGGTTCGGTGGCGTATGTGTAACCAATTTTTTCATACAATTTTCTGTGCAAAATTTTTCTGTTTTTCCTGACCACAACGAGGTAGCAGCTACACTCGTCTGTGCCTAGGATTCAGAGAAACAGAATATCTGACTTGAATTGTGCCACCAGAGCCTGATTCAGAATATCAATATCTGGTTCGGTGGCGTATGTGTAACCAATTTTTCATACAATTTTCTGTGCAAAATTTTCCTATTTTTCCTGACCACAACGAGGTAGCAGCTACACTCGTCTGTGCCTAGGATTCAGAGAAACAGAATATCTGACTTGAATTGTGCCACCAGAGCCAGATTCAGGATATCAGTAACTGGTTCGGTGGCGTATGTGTAACCAATTTTTTCATACAATTTTCTGTGCAAAATTTTTCTGTTTTTCCTGACCACAACGAGGTAGCAGCTGCACTCGTCTGTGCCTAGGATCCAGAGAAACAGAATATCCGACTTGAGTTGTGCCACCAGAGCCAGATTCAGGATATCAGTATCTGGTTCGATGGTCCATAGGTAACCCATTTATGCGTCCATTTGTTGGTGCGAAATTTTTAAATTTTTCCTGACAACGAGGTAGCAGCTGTGCTCGTTCGTGCCTAGGATTCAAAAAAACAGAATATCCGGCTTGAATTGTGCCACCAGAGCCAGATTCAGGATATCAGTAACTGGTTCGGTGGCGTATGTGTAACCAATTTTTTCATACAATTTTCTGTGCAAAATTTTTAATTCTTTTTCGATCCATGTTACCGTTCCATGCAGTTCGCTCTGCGGAGAGTTAACATTTCCGTGCTCGACTTTCTTACCTTTCTCCTAGTCCTAGTTTGTAAGTTAGTCTATAGGTCTTAGTTTTGGCTCGTCTTAAGCCGAAACAAATGGATTCCAAAATTAGAAAAGGAATCCATCTATGCAGTGATTAGTCACACGTAGGCTATAATCTATACCTTCCTACGCACAGTACGTCTTTTGAGAACTCTAAGCACTTAGTCCCCCCAAGGCGCCGTCGCACCTAAACAACAACTGTCCTACCCTTAACCCCAATCACCATCAATTAGCCACCACCTATCTGTTTTTTTCATCTAAGAATACGCCTCCCAACCAAATCGCAACATCATTTGATTTTCTTTTTAAATTTAAAAATCCAAAGTTTATGTTGACATTCAGAAATCTCGGAGCAGCCATCCATTCCTTACGTCAAATCCGATTCAATTGCACAATGCCTGCTTATTTATTGAGGTCTATTTTTTAACTTTCATCACACCCTCGCTCCCTGTTCCTTCCATTTTCCGTTTTCCCAACGAAAGCACGATTCACGTCTCACCGTCTGGCGACAATAACCAGAAAAGACTACAACAAATCATGCTGAATGAACGAATTTTGAAAAAATTCAAATTTTTTGTCAAAATAATCTACTTTCCCGACACCACCCACTGCTGGGAGTCCTAGTTTTCCAACTATCAAGCGCCGCCTGTTATGCTTGCCAGCAAAATGAAAAATTCTGTTCTCCATAAATTAAAATTAAAAAAAAACATTTTTCTTAATTTTACTTTCATTTTTCCTATAAGAATGTGCATTTTATTTTTTTTAATTTTTTTTGTTTATTTAAGAATGTTTTCTAATTATCTAAGGCTTGGTGCTTTTTTTTTTTAAACAATTTTTGCAAAACGTTTTGTTTTTTAGTCTCTCCGTCTGGTGGGTATTTTGGAAAATAAAAACGATTCGCTTGGGGAGTATGTACATCATAGCGGCAGCAGCAGGAGCCACCGCAGTCGCCTTATGATGGATATTTTTAACTTTATTCACACCTAGTTGTGTGCGGATGCTTTAGTTTTAAATGAAATTCCGAATACGTCAATCCATAAACACCCACTTGTGGAGGTGGCAGCACTTTCGGTAGGCACTTGGTGGTTTTACTTGATAAAAATAGGCATCTGCGAGGGAGTTTGTTTGAGTTTTCTTTTCTGTTTGGATTGCGATTATGTTGGAGGAGCCAAAAGGATGTGGAAAAGTCTCATCATTTTGATGGAGTAACGAGTTAAATGGGGAAATTTATTATATTTTGAGAAGTTTTTCTGGTACAGCGCATTCTTCAGGTGGGTGCTGGGTAGTTTGAGGAGTTAAGCGAGTCAAAGTGTCAAAATGAATGTAGTCAGACCTTAAGGATTCAGACTAGTAAGCAATTGGTTACTGAGCGAAGGATTGTGGTTTGATTCGCAGGAAGTACCAAAGTACTTCTTGTTAACATCTGACAAGGATCCGAGAGTGTAAGAGTTAGGAAAGGCTTTCGAAAAAATTGAAGGACTTGCTAGTAATAATTTCATTTGAATTTTATGCTCTGATGCAGCCTAAGAGATAAGTCCATGGCATTGCAATTGAGGTATTTGTCGGTATTTTATATTTTTAAATATATTTATATCAGCGCCATCTGGTTGTGTAGCGAGAGAGTGAACAAAGTGGTTCTTGACTTGGATAAGTGGATTAGGTTTGCCATCCCTGGAAAGCGGATGAATTCTGTTTTCTTCATCGCGATTGCCTGGAAGTTACTACTTTTGAAGATCTTTTTTGGGTGCTTGTAGCCTTTGAGAGGATGCTATCGAAATGTTTGGGCAAATTTGATCAGACGTATCCAAATGCAATATTTTGAAGGTGTAGGGAGTCTTGTAAGGGACAATAGCAGCAATATTTTATGGTAAAAGCTTTTATCTGATTGTACATGAAAATTGATGTAGAACCATCTAGAGGATCCTGATGCTCTCTTGATTAGAGAAATGGGCTGCATTTACTTCCTCCGGTGACAGTATTTAGCGTGTTGTTGAAACCACACGTCTTCCACATTCATAACTTCACTTTGAGGCCAAACAAATTCGTTCAACATGTGGCTATAGCGATGAGCGTTGACGGTTTGTCATTTTTCAAGAAGTATGAACCAATGACAACACAAGACCAGATACAGTGGGTTCTTGTAGATGCTATGGTCTTTCGTCAGTCATAAGTGGACTTTACTTCCGCATGTGGGACAATTTTGCGAGTATTCATGGAGCCTCATCGCTGAAGAAGATGTTGTATGTTCTTCACATTCCGTGGTCAGCTGGCTGCAATTTGATTGATAAGAGTGTCTATGCAACAACATTCCCAAATGCTGTTCTGTGCCCCGAAATCTATAGATTTGGATCTTCTTCCACGCTTTCAGCTTGTATTTCGATGATGGACTGGAGTTTAGACAAACAAAGCCAGTCTCTTTGAATTTTCTTACAGATTTGCCTATTCTACGGTCATATAGACGATTATATTGACCATAACTTGCTCGTAATGCACGTAAGTTTTCCAAATTTTAACACATTCAGCGATTGTTAAGCTATCTATAGCAAACTTTTAACTAAACATGTGCAGTCTTGGATGACGGTTCTTGGATCACGAATTGGATGACCCTGTACAGTATGCATATCACCATCAAAAGTGGGAACGATGTCCAGCAGTGCGTCCGTCTGTTCCTATATAAAGCACCAGTTTTTGGGTCTTAAATTTGGAGCTAGGAGGATCAAATCCGGGGTTTTGACTTCACTATCTTACATGAAAGAGAAAAAATTATTGAGTCCAAATACGTAGAGGCTTAAATTGTCTACAATGCACCCATACATCGTATGTAGTCACGCCCACTTCTTGGGGGCGTTTTTCCTGTCAAAAAACAGATTTTGATGAAATTTGGTGTGAAATATCCAAAAATGTTCGAAGGTATCCATGTTGTTCTACCCCATGCGTTATAAGGAGGATAGGGTATCAAACGATCTGTTTAAGAGGGACTGTACATTTTCTACAGGTTTTTGTATACATAGCATCTATAACCATGTTTCTTAAAAGGGGGTTTCATTAACTTTCTGTAAAGGGGTTTTGTTAGTAGGTATTCTATTCGGTCTTCATGAGAGTTGTGTATCGAATGTTCCGGTCTTACTTGACGCCTCGAACCTAGAGGAGCGATAGAGCGTTGTTTATAGTTACTGCTTGTATCTAAAATAAATAAAATAAATACTTGGCGCTACAGGTCGATGGGACCCAGGGCCTAGCTTCTCACAACCATTCGTGTTGTGCGTGTTACATTCTTTACACGAATGGAAGGGGCCTACTGTTTAATGCCGTGTCCGAAGGGCAATTTGTTATTTGAGAAGCTTTCTCGAGACAGTTGTACTCTCGGATGTTTGTCAGACGCTCGCGAGAGGTGGGGCCGTGAAAAAACTTTTAGGTGTTCCCCGACTGGGATTCGATCTCGAACCCCTTGCTCCGTAGCCCAACGCACTAACCACTGAGCCACGGCGCCCAATATTCTAATAGACAACCATCTGCTTTGTTTGTTGTTAGCTAAGCAAACCTCCACGAATGCAGTGTCGTTTGTAAATATAGTTGTTGCTTACTCTGATAGTGGGACAACTACATACTCTAAGATCAGACTGAGAGAGCTTGATGGACGAACTGGTGGATGAGAATTCCTTGGAAGGTCTTGTCTCAGTGTTGAACCAGTAAGGCAGTCTAGGAAGGCACTCTAATACGTGCTGATTAGGGATCAAGGGACTAGTGAGTGGTGATTATAATGTTTGACTGTGGACATTCTGATATGTCCTGCTTAGAGTCATTGGATAGGATCGTTTGCGACTACACGAAATCGGTCAAAATGTTGATCGTATCCTTTCAGATGGGACGTATTAGTTCTTGGATATGCTTTCGTCCACTCTTACTTTGCTGCATCTTCTCCGTATCTTTGAATGAAGCAAAAATGATTCAAGCAAAGCTATGTCAAAAACAAACGATATAGTCACACGGCTGTCATCGTACGTGACGATTATTTAGGCTACGTTGTGGGTTGTGTCCATGCTAATTTCGTTTGTAGTGAAGGTAGCTGCGGTTCATTTTTTTTCAACTCTGTGTGGATAAGTACACTCTTCAACAATGTTTGCAAATTATCAACATTTTGTATGTGACACAGTACAGTGTACACTGAATAAAGTTCAGCTCTCATCTAACTGCCTCGCCCAGTGGTTTTTTTTTTCTGTCAAAATATATGCATAGAAGTACATATACAAAACTCGTCTAAAAGTGCTACCACATTTTACTCGAGCTTTTCATTAATAGCGTCCGCGGCCCACAATCTTACTCCTTGTGATTCATAGAGAGAACATAGGAACGTGTGCCAAAAATAGACGATTTCTCAGAATCTCCGAATCGCCTAACAAGAGCAGACGCCACCACCTCACAGCCAGCACCAGCAGCGCCGGCAAATCCGTATATTACCCTAATGCAGTGCGCTTTTAGAACGTTTAGAAGCATTCCTTTCCCCAAATGCAAAGCTTTTCAAAAAAAAAATAGAAAAAAATCTCCTGCAAACTTAAAATAAAATTTTGATTAATTCAAAATGCTAATTATAAAAAGGTAAAAATCATTAAACAAAAAATAAATAAAATTAGTCATTCTTCCGCAGTTTTTGCTATAAACAACCGAGCAGGTGGTATGAAAAGCTTCAGCGGTTTTCACGTTTTACACTGATCGCGCCTGGCAATATGGCGGCGCGATTTAATACACTTTGGGAGGCTGTGTGTTGAAAAAGGGGCTAAGCTTTCTCTCACTTTCTCTCGGAAAAGATTGTTGCTTTTTTTGAAACTATTTTCGGTTCGAATATAAACAACACACGGCGGCGGACAGCTCTCACAGCTGAGTTGATGATGTTTCGAACTGTTTTTCATTCAGTTTTGGGTTAGAGAAAGTTTTTTTTTTCTTTTCTTTCGTCGTTTTTGAAAATATTTGGACTGTGTTTACAGTGCATGCTATCGAGAGAAAGATCCTCTCGCTCTACATAGTACATATGTAGCTTCTAAGAGAGCGCTGTCCATGTCCACCACTGTGTGTGGACTTTTCGAAACGAAAATTCTATTATCTGCGTGTGGCTGGCTCTCTATCCAGATACCTGTGAGAGGAGCATCTAATCGGGGAAATATTGTGTGTTTGGCTTTTAAGAATAAAAAAAAAAAGAGATTTTTTGCTCAATTTTCGCTCTAAGATTCGACGTTGTTGTCTGGCCCGGTCTTGTCGGTCCCTCGTGCGTTCGTCGTTACATACTCACTCACTCTCCGATTCGATTCGAAAACAACAACAACAACAACAACACAAAAAAAAAAGAACCTGAAACAACCTTTCCTTTCGTCCGAATACGCTTACTTTGTTTGTGTTTGTTAACGTTTTCGACTGAGAACTGCCAAGGCAGAGGAAAATTCAACAGCGAGAACCGTTTTCAGCTCAGTGGTCTCCACGGAGGTTTCACGTTATGATCGATATTTCTAAAAAAAACGCATCTCGATGTGTTGCTTGAAAAAGAAAAAGAATTGAAATTTTCAAATTTCTAATCAAAGGGGGTTTTTTTCAAAAACGACTACAAAACAAAGTTTGTTTTATTTATTTTTTTTTTTCGAACGTGTATGCACACTTGAACGAATTTTAACTCGAAAATGTCTCCGCGTTTAGTGAGTTTTCTGCAATTTCCTGCTGCAAATGTTTCCAATTGCAAAATTTAGTAATTTATTTGGTTTTTATGTGCATTTTTTAAGTTTTTCTTTTGGTTTTTTCTGTTTTTGAAAAGTGAGTGCGCGCGAGAGATGAGAAATTTTGTGATTTTCCGATTTTCCGAATCAACGGAACACCACCAAATGGAAATAATTGTTGTATGCTGATGGGGAAATAGTTGTTTTTATTTTTTTTTTTTCAAAAAAAAAAACCAAAGTGTTATGCTTATGCTTAAATAAAAAATAAAAAAAAAATGAAAAATTCATTATATCTTGAATCATTCCACTAAAAAAAAAAAAATCAAATAAAGAAAAATAAAATATTTCCAGTTTTATTCTACACAAAAAGTGAATAAGTTTAAATAAAAAAATAAAAAATATATATTTACAAATCGTTATATGCTTTTGCGCACACGTGCCACCCAGTTAAAGTTAACAGAAAACAAGGATTAAGTCGACATACACCGCGCAGCAAACTGTAACTGAAATTGAAAACTCTTCACTTTGAAGGAACAAATTTTGTATCCCTTTGCTTGGAAAAGGGTTATGTTACAACTACTGGTGTGATTTAGTTGTGTGTGTGGGCCTCAAGAGGACCATGCCGGTCATTGCTGATTCTGACGAACCGCCAGCAAAATGTTGCAAATTCTGTGAGGGTAGGATGTGAATTTTATGTTTATTTTTACTTTTTTTTTGTTTTTCCTCATTTTTACTTATTTGTTTGAAAACGATTTGAAAAACGATTTTGTTTGCTTAGTGATTGTTTGTATACAAAAATTTTTGGTTTTTTTTTTCGGAAATTGATTCAGAATTATGCGTACCTGCGTAGGATCGTTGGAAATTAAGGAAAAAATGGTTTTTGTATTTTTTTTTGGCAATCTAAGTGTTCAATCGAGTTTGCTAGCATTTGAGGGGAATCCCTGGTATAGCTATGGACACTTGGAAACGTCGGGGTTAAGCAATTCTCAAGTTGGTCACGTTCAGACATTTGTAGGACGTGAGTTTTATAGGAGCTGCTCCATACAGTGTGGTATTTGAGGATATTTCGAGGAGAAAGTATGTTTTTCGAAAATATTTTGAGTTTGAAGACCATTTGGAGACTGACTAGGCCTCAGTAAAAGCAAAGTTTCTTGGGTATGTCTGCAAACTAGGCAAATCCTTGTGTCGAACTGAAAATACTCCACGGTTTGGGGCACAGTTTTCAGGTCGGTTTCTAGTGAAAGCTGCCGGTTTTGATACCTCTGAGAACGTAGAGTTTCTGACACGGTTCCAACTCGTATGTCATCAAGTGTTACTGGGTCTAGGCACCATTGCAGTGTTTGGTTCGATTGGCAAAGTTTTTTTAGGGACTTGTTTGTTAGAGGAGGTGTTTTGAACAAGTAATGCATAGCAAATGTCACATTTGGATTCAGAAATGAAGAAAAGAATTTTCCTTACTTTTTGTAGAAAATTCTCCCTATTTTCGAACGATTTTTGAGGCACTTTTTTGGTGGCCGGGCATATAAGACTTACAGTTTGTTCCTGCCGGATTTTTACTTACAAGGCTTTCGACGCAAAGTAGCCAGACATCATGGAGAAACTTGAAACTAATTGGTGGAGTACTTGTGCCATCAAGTAGTGAACTCAACGCTTTCCTTTGAATTCGGTCAATCCTTTGATCTTTGGTTCGAAGGACCATTTTTTTCATTTGGTTGAGAGTGGCACAGTGCCGCTTGTGCTGAGATTAGTTTCGAAAACTTTGCTTGGAACACTGCCATGTCAAAAGGTAGTCCACAGGAGTTGGAATATGGCTGGTGGAACATACCAATGAATTCCTTCGAATCTCCTTACTTCGGGTTGATTTGAATGCATAGCTGACGTTTTAAACATTTTGTTGTCATTGTCGATCAGAATAATGGCAAATCGCGAAAAGTTTATGAATGTGGTCACCATTGCGCTTGGATTCGCCACTTACGTCAGATGACTTTCTGAATTCTGCTGATGGCATTTTGGAGTCGATTTGAGTAGGTTCTCAACTCGTCATGATTGAAAAATGAAATAAATATGGAAATATGAATATTTATAAACTTCCAATAGTCCAGGCGTAGACTACTGATGTTCAAACTTCCAAACAAGTAGGAACGTTCTAATGATATTTCTATACCGCTGCTGACATTATGACAATTATGGATAGATCAGGTGCCCATTTCCAAGCATGACTACCAGCAAGACAGCAGCTAACCTCGTTTGTGCTTGTGATGCTTAGAAAGCACTGTCGGTTCTTGTTTTTACCAGTAAATTGAGAATAGTTTGAGAATTGAAGGGCCACCTTCTTCATTCGAACCGGACCACATGCATTCCTAAGGTTTTAAAATCTGATCGTTTTTTAGGACCCTTCGAGTCCAAAGTAGTTGGCAAATGAGCTTATGTTCGAAGAATGTGTATGGATGGCAGGAACAGACATCCTTCTCTGGTGGAATCCGTACAGAGTATACAACTGTGAAGATTGTTCTGGGAGCAGAAAGAAATCTACTAACTAGGTCCAAATCTGGCCATAAAGTCTTGGATTACAAGACCTTTTTTATGATACGACGAAAGCCAGTTCGTTGAGGTCATCGAAGAGACGAGTCTATAGGTGGAACAGTCTTTTTTTTCGTCGGACGAAAACGAATTTGAGTCTTCGCATCACTGACCTTTCTGAGATCGCTGTGTCATAAGGGACTTGGTGATGACCAAAAGCAGTAGGGACCATGAGATACATTTTCACGATACTAACACCATTTTTGTAGTGAATGGTCACCAGCTCAGCACGTTGGGCGAATATTTACAAAAGTTGCAAAGTGATAAGTAATTTTGCTTCATATGCTCTAAACAATATGAGTCGCGCTGCAAAGCCTTAGAAGAGGTAGCTTTCTAAGAAGTTGGCTTAGAGGTTGTCTGTGATTCTTTTGCGAAAAACTTTTTAAGGAATTTCTTCGAAATTCAACATTTGTTCATAATTTTACCTCGCCTTACGCTGTCTTCTTCGTCAAAAATTGCCTTCAAACGATTTACTTCAATCTTTCAATTATTTCCACCAACTTTTCAAAACAAATGCTTAGTTGCAAATGAAATTTGCATTTGTTGATAAGTTTTGCACAATTTCAAATGCAAAGAGCAGGTTTGTTCTCCTTGGTGAAACAAAATGAAAAATTTTGTTGGACACTTGGAGAACTGTGTACTTTGCAAAACATACTTATCACTTTGCAAAGTTTCAAACTCCGCAAAGAGGAGAACTTTTCAAAAGAAGCGTTTCCGCTGTACAACTTTTGTTTCGAGGAACGCAAAGAGAAATTGAAAAGTTGCAAAGTGATAAGTGATAAGTGGTTGGGAAAGTAGGGAACTGATCTTACTGCGAATCCGCTTCCATGATTCAAGTTAGTTGGTTGTTTAAGACCGTCACTCGGTGATGATGCAGTTAGACCGGAGGAAGGTCCATTGTGCTGCCGATTTGTAAGGTGGGTAGATCACCCTTTACTTAGCCATGGAGGATCATTGAATGTTGGCGAGTGCGAGCCACGTGCATAAGAGGTGACTTACCTACGGCAGTCTGGCAGTGTTGCATTGGTCGAGTTGGTGCCATCGATAGTTTTTACTCACTTATCGCGTCGTGGGCGCCGTAGCTCAGTGGTTAGTGCGTTGGTCCACCAGTCCACCTCTCGCGAACGTCTGACAAACATCCGAGAGTACAATTCTTCTGAGAAAGCATTAAACGGCATTAAGCAGTAGACCCTCTCCATTCGTGTAAAGAATAACAAACGCACAATACAAATGGCTGTGAGAAGCTAGGCTCTGGGTGCTATCGAGTATTTATTTTATCGTGTCGGCATTGACAAGGTATTTAGCATAACACTTTGGCGCATCAATGTCGGTGACATTTATACTATCTACACCAGAGGAGGCTCTTCTAGCCAGTACGTCAGCCTTTTCACGTTGATTACTGCATCTCTTGTCAGAACAAAATCTTTGCCTGATCTTGTGGTACATTTGTGTCAAATGGCCCCCGGTGAATCCAGGAGATATGACAATCTTTTCTTCTTCCAGTCTGCACTGGTACATATTCTAAGCCAGGTCTGTACGTTTTGTTTTATTCAAGCCTCCTCTCGAAATGAGTAGGTACATCACATTGCTTTGAATGGGTCAATTTGTTGCACCTACAGTCCAGTCTCTAATTCTGCTGTGTCAGTCCTCTCTGCTTTTCCAGACACATCTAGTAGACTAAAGGATTCAGATTGTACTCGGACTGTATGGGGTCTGTCCCGGCCTCTCTTTCAGAAAGAAACCTCTTGCCAGCATAGTATAACCAAGGCTGGCATTAGGACTTGAAATCTTGTTGAATTTTGAACTTCATTAGCGTCGCTATCATACGAATTTATTTGTAGATTTCCAGTTCACAGTAGCAAACAAGATATTTCTAAAATTTCATAAACTGTGAGTCCTTCTTTACCATGTGACTATGAATCAGTCCGTCCCATCTGTTAGGCGTTCCTTGCAAAGAGTTCCTCCACCACTTGCGATACAGGAACACCCTTAACCCAACCATTGTTCATTTGCCGAAGTCCGCTTCGACTATGGCTGTCGAACAGCCTTCGACATAAAAACTATTTTCATCAAAAAACCACCGCGAATCAGCAATCAAAAAACAAATAAAGAACCGAAAAGAGAATTGAATGTCACACCACACACGACAACAAAATTCTTGAATTCTAGCCATTAGCGATAGATACTTCGTTTTATTTTCTTTTTATGTTTTTAAATGTTCATTCAAAAGCAAGTCGCACTTGAACGGACTCCAAGGCATTGTAGCAATGCACGCCTTCAGTGATCATGTTCCAAAAAAATAAAATTATTTAATTGGATCAATCAGGAACTAGCAGACTGTGGACTGTGTAACTATCTATGTATCTACTTGTGATGCTTCACGCACGCCAGTACTCAAACTCAACCCAAATTCCGCACACACGATATAAAAGTATCTCTCACCTGATTTTGAGTTCACATTCCTTTTTTTTTTCTGTTGTTTTTGGTTTTAATTTGTTGGCCAAACTATGGCATACGTGCGTTTCTCTAAGGCTATCCCATTTGGCATATTCTCAATGATAGGTGTCGATGAAAATGTGGTGTGCCACTGCCGCCGCCGCTGCTGAATTGTAATTGAATTGTGTTTTTGGCGATTTTTCGATATTTTTTTCTTGATTTTCGAGGGAAGGCTGCTTTCTCGACGGCGGTGGCGGCGGCCCGATAGAATTCCAACAGAGGATTCTGCTTTTTTTTTCTGTTTATTTACAAAGTGTATAAATATTACAACTGATTTTCACCTTGTGTCATTTGATAAACAGACACACACAGGCAGATACGTGCGTGGTACAGGTACGACGCACTTTTGTGGGTGAATACAAAGTATCTGCTGGATACGTTAATTATGTAAACAGATGATTCTTCCAAACAAACCACGAGGAAACATATAGAAATGCTTCAAGAGGGATAATTGTTGGTAAAAAGTGGAAGTTCTTGTGTTTTTTTTTCCCCACGAGTTGAAGTGCCAATAACGTGTGAATGGTCTTACACTGGCCGTCGTAAAATCTGAACCACCTGTATTTGTTTTTCTACATTTGATTCGGTTGTTGTTTGGAGATGGAAGACGTAGGAATCAGCAAGATCCAATCCAGTTCCCTAAGTCGAAATAATAAGAATCAAACTTGGTTCCCTGGCTCACAAGGATTGCTTCATCTACTGACAGGTTTTTCAAACTTAGTTTTGAAGTATATTTTGAAGCATTCAGTGGTTTTAGAGTTTGGAGTCCTAGACTCTACTCATTTCGAGGCAAAGGAAGGTCTTGCAACCATATCCCATTGCCAATCATTCACTGTATGTGTAGGATTATTCACTGTCTTCACGAAAAACAAGCGGCAAAGAATAGATAATGCCACAAACAAAGCTACAACCTGTCCTATGTTCAGAGAATTCAAGCCAGGATCACGAAATGTGTACTTTGTGTACTTAGAACTTTGCTTTCAGAAAGTAGCTCTTCACAGTTCAGTCTACATAGTCCCCGGGGCAATGCAACGGACTATCTTAGTCCACAGATACCGAATTCTACCAAATACCAAACCTTGTAACAATCAAAATAGTTCTGGAGCCTTGTAGATGCGTAGCTTACAAAGGAACTAGTTCCCAAAAAAAAAGCTCTAACAAGTTAGCTCAGTGAACTAGTTCCCAGTGTGATTTAATTCGATTTCATTTAGTTCAATAGTTCATTTAGTTTGGTATTGAGGGTTTGGTTCCTTGTAGCAGTTTGCACGGGTGCCTTCAAGTTCTGATAAAACTGTAGAAAGTAGATCACCATGACACTCAGAACCAGCCCAATACCCAAAATATATATGCCTTCTCTGGCACGAAACACGACCTGGGACAAGCTAACATTATCTGGTCTCAAAGTGCCTCAACCTTGTAAGACAGTGGTCTCGTTGCAAAAGCAAATTTCTAACCAGCGTGTGTCTCTCTGTTGTACTTTGTGCTAACTCAAACTTTTTCAAAGCTTAAGTGCCTTGGAGAACAAGTTAGAGTAGAAACCATCCTGACTTTCACGTACTAAGGCCCTACAAGTAAGTTATAAAACCATGAGCTACCCATTAGACGTCACAGTCTTATAATGAACGAGCACCCAACAGTGGCCTCTCTGAATCAAAGGCTTAACAAGCTGACCCTACAAACTTATGTAAAGGCCTTAGTCAGTTCCAGTTGCTTACAAAGAAAAAAAAAACTAAACTAAACGAACCAGAGGAACCTGTAACGTAACCTGTTTGGTTATTAAACAACAGATCGTTGGCTCAAGACCTAATCCTACGACACGTCGACTTTTCTGATGAAAAATGCATTCAGCCCTCTTGGTTCCTTTTGTAGTCACATCCGGTGTCCCACAAGGCAGTCATTTAGGTCCCCTACTTTTCATGGTAGCTAAGTCTCCCGTGTCTCCCTGATGGTACTAGATTTTTCAATCCCATTTCTTTATCTGAAGACTATAGTCTCCTTCAACAAAACCTCGATGTTTTTCGACTTGTTGCCTCAAAAATTGGTTAAAACTTAACATCACGCCTAACGCCTAACCTCCACCGCTGATTAAGCCTCCACACTCTGACTCTTAATGAATCAAAGATAGTTTGACATCTAATAATACCTAATGACATCTAAGTTTCAAACCTCAAAATCTATCCTATCTGCTCTCCTCATGTCAATTGCATTAACAGTGCATACTTCTAGGAGTATGCCAAAGATCTGTCACTGGCCATATCTACCACATGGTGAGGGGTATTTATAATCCTTTAGGCGTGAGTTCGTTATGTAAAAAAAGGTCGGTCCTGATGCTAAGGTTATAAGCTGATGAAACTCGAAGCATTCCCACAACGTTGTGCATTTCGAGGACAATACGCCTACAGTGTCAAAGAAAGAAAGGAATCTTGTAACACCTAGTGGGTACCATGACGCGTGCCAGTGTGGAATACAAAAGTCATTGTCGTTCCAACTAAAGGGTTCAGGAATGACATTGGTTTGGATTTTCGAAACGGGTTGTCCGTCATTTTTGACATCCAGGCACCAATTGGTTTAGTTTGGTTGAAGTAGCAGCCAGTATGCAACACTTAGACCAATAGTAGCTCCATTGAGATACCACGCCGATCGAAGGTGTAAGTTCTTCTCTACCTGCTCGTGAAAACCAGGTCGAACTTCTAATGAAGCATTATAGACTATTGCTGTCTATATTCCTCAGATCCTTTAAGCTGTCTAATACGGGACAGAGGTGGTCTGATTTGCATTAAGGCAGCTTCTGCAAAAATCATTCCCCGAAAGGCCTAGTCTTGTGCCGTATTTGCCTATAAGACAGTGTCCGGGTATGACACCTACTGTAGTGCCTATGTGTAGTCAATCTTGGCCAAATTTTGATTCGTCGCTCGACAAGGTGGTAGATTCTTGAACGTCAGTCAGCAGTATGAATAATATCTTCGGAAACTTTTGCAGTGTGGCCATCGAAAGGTAGGGGTGCTTGAAGGACATTGCTGACAAACTGGCAGTGGTACACTTAGTCCTCGGCCGACAACTGGTCACTTACAAAAGTGACTCAAGGACTAATCAGAGAGATCATAAAACTCAAGTACAAGCAGATCCACAACAAAGACCAATGACACCTCCTGAAGATAGCACTCTTGAGGCTACATTCAGTCGGGACATTGAAAGATTGTTCATTCGAACTTCAAAGTGGTTCGAGACACTTCTGTGCGAAATAATTGGACCAGGGCTCATGTCACCAACGAAAGTGACACTTCAAATGTCCCAAAATCGTTCCAAATGTCAAAAAGTGCTTCTGATTCAGACATGGCGTAGTATCTTCAGTTATCCTTGGTCCTATCCACTAATCGAAAGATACGTTTTCCTGACACAAGTCAACCGCGCAGTTTCTTAAACAACAAAATAAGTCATTGCTTCAAAATTAAAACATAAATATTCACCAAAAAAAAAAGTGTCATTCTAAAAATACCCCTCGCTGTGATGCATCATTTTAGAACAGCAAACACAAAAAAAAAAAAGAAGAAAAACGAAAAAAACTTCAAACCACCTTTCCCCCAGAACAGTTGACACAAAACAAAAAAAGTTTTCTTCTTCGTTTTTTTTTTTAAATAAAAGACATCCCCCATTTGTCAACATGAAGACATTGTTTTTTGAAGCATAAAAACAAATGACATTTCGCACGCATTCCGCTTTATGTGTAATTTAGAATATTTTTAGCTCATAAAACAACCGACCGGACTCAAAAATAAAAAAAATGCAAAATTTTGAAACATTCCTCTGTAATTTTTCATCGACGGGTGTGTGCTAAAATTTTGGGTTTTTTTTTTGTTCAAAAACTTTCTAAAACCAGCAGCGGACCCCCCTGCGCTGGTACCTACATACATACATATATAAATTATACAAAACGCACTGAGTGGACAAACAAAATTGTATCTTCGTTCGCAGATCTGTCAAACGCGTGGCATATTGGTGACTGGGCGTCTCTTCGCGGTCTAGTATTCCGCTGGCGAATGTAATTATGCGTAAAAATGCGTTCACATAAAAACGTTTCATTTGGTCGGTTTCTGGGAGCATTTTCGTACTGATGTTGAGCGGTTTTATGCTCAGTTTTTGCCCGACAATGAATGATGATTCAATTCACACTGCCATTACATTGTATGGTCTTTTAATTTGACTGGTAGACGGGTAATAATAATTTCATTTGAATTTTATGCTCTGATACGTTAAAAGTTTATGCAGCCTAAGAGATAAGTCCCCGAGGCATGGCATTGCAATTAAGTTATTTGTCGGCATTTTATATTTTTAAATATACTTACATCGGCGCCATCTGGTTGGGTAGCGAGAGAGTGAACAAAGTGGTTCTTGACTTGGATAAGTGGATTATGTTTGCCATCCCTGGAAAGTTGGTGAATTCGGTTTTCTTCATTGCGATTGCCTGGGAGTTACTACTTTCGAAGAGGATCTGTGTCAAGAGAGGATGCTATCGAAATGTTTGGGCAAATTTGATCAGACGTATCCAAATGCAATATTTTGAAGGTGGAAACGTGTAGGGAGTCTTGCAAGGGAGTATAGGACATGTAAGGGGGCTCTGAAGTACCCGATTGTACACGAAAAGTTACGTAAGGCCAACTAGAACACCCGGATACTCTCTCGACTACAAGAAATGCGCTGTACTTTCTTGCGATGACAGTTTTTAGCATCCGCTTTGAAAGGACTTTTTAGTTCCATTCATGTGGTTCCGAAATGTCATTCAAATGTCCTCCAATGGAGTTCTTGCAGCACTTGATTCTGACAAGGTAATTCTTTATGACACAACTCGGCCATATCCTTGTGGCCAGTTTAGATCACCATGAAATGAAATAATTTGTCTAGGTATGAATCCAAAACGAGTCGTGCTTCACGTCTTCCATTTCCATATCTTCGAAGAAGTACGGATCAATGACAACAGCAAGCCGAATTCCACACCATACAGTGGGTTCTTGTAGATGGAATGGTCTTTCGAGAGCTACGTGAGGATTTTCACATCTCCATATCCACCCATTGAGCCTCATCGCTGAAGAAGGTGTTGTGTGGATGTAGGTCATCCAAAAGCCGATGTTCAAGCATCCAATTGGCGATTCATGGCTACAGGAGATGGTGGAAATTCGACCTCTCCTTACTCTAAGCAGATGGAAAGTCTGAACTCAGTAAGTTTGTCCTTGGATTAGCTGAATGGCCGAAAACTTTTGGTACCAGATGAAGTTTAGCGAGTGGTGATCACTCATAACCCGAGAGACTCGCTTGATTTTTCTACAGTTCTTCTCTGACTTTGATCCCTTATGCCAAGGCTAGCTAGTGGTTCCCCAAGACCTCCTTTCTTCTGCTAGCTAGTGCCCGACATTGACACAATATATGTGCTACCTTCTCGATTTCCTCCAACCACAGGTGTTATCCTCCAGAAGACTTATCTTCGTTAGGAGATATCCTAAATTTCTATGGACTGTAGATAACGCTACGACCCATTTCAATGTTCTTTGCCGCAAGCTTAGAACTTCTCTATGAATGGTCCTATTCGACATTTGAGTAGTCTGCTTGGAATCTTCCACCTTCTCTCTGTGCTTCCGTCGCGGAGCGTAGTGTAAATGAGTCCATCTACACATGTCAGTCAGAAGACCATTAATAGAAGTGATCAACGACGCTATTACCTGTAAGGACGATGAGGATAATGGCACAATTGCACTACATCGCCTCTTCTTAAAGAAAAGGTGTCTTCGAGCTTAGATGGAGGAAGGTTGTAAGAGGATCAGTCGTCAAATGGCTTCTAAAGATACAAGGGACGTTGTGTTGACCAGGATTTGCCTACTTGATCAGTCAAAACGCGTTTAAATGTCAGAGATTTTCTATCACGACTGCTGACGAAGAGGGACCCACATATATTTGAAAGGAATTGCTGATGCGATGTACACTTATATACTTTGAATCTGAGGTTCAAAAAGGTATCCGTCCTACGTACATCGCTATGACAGTAAGATCGACTAGGAACATGTCAGTAGAACGAAGACTCTGAGATTTGTTTTGGACAAGAGTAGACAAAGCTATTAATCGCAAAGATGAAGATGCACACGACAGTAGCTATCTTAACCAATGGCGCCCAACGCGGGGCCTGCATCTGTAGTAATGGGTGAGTGCTGAGTCGTTAAACCATAGTCTCTGCCATTGCCTCTGATCAGTAGCAAGTGGAAAGGAGGTGTCTCTGGCCAGTTCTCTGAATTTGTATTCATTTGAATCATCAGTGCTATTCCAAGTATAGAGCGTTCATATCTCTTGAGGGGACAGACGGATTTGGTTAGGTTCAGCTTGGATATCTGTCCCAAGTGACGAAAGTATCATTCTCTGGCGAGGTTGGGATCGTATATCGATGCCGCAGACCACTGTGCCCGGCCAGACTTATATCACATAACTTCGTGGTCCCGGCTAGAAAAGACAGTAGTCTATGACCATAAATGGCCAGCTAGCCTACTTAAAACAAATGACCACCAAACCTATGTCCAATGAGACTGATTGACACTAAAACATGTCAGAAATGTTTGCCAAAAAAAAAAAAACCCAACACCTAATGTCTTGATGGATAAAACAGGAAACAGCCAGCATAGCCAGACTCATTATCCCCGCCAACACGTGTAGATAATACTTATACTACGCCAACCAACAAGATTGTACACTTTGAATGCTTTGAGCGAAGATGTCATAATGGCCATTCATTCCAAAGTAGAGCTAGTATACCCGTAGCGAGAAAATAACAACACTAAGTACTCATGTCGGCCTTGAAAGTACGCAAAACAATTCTCTTTGTTATTCTTTGTTTCGTCATTGAAAGATTCGTGTCGCTTTAGATTTCCATTTCATCTCTCTGGCGCTAAGATTTTTGGTTTTTTTTTTTGTTCAGATACTTTGTATCTGTGTCTGTATCGGTTGGCTGCGAAGCCAAGCCAAGTAAGCATATAAATTATAATTTTCCATCTCATCTTCATAATCCTCACTCGATTTTCATAATCTCCACAGTCGACTTAATTTCTATTTCTGGCATGAATGCATTTTCAAATGATTCTCCAAATCGGTCGAATAATAAATTTCTGAAAACCAACCGACGGCGACAGAAAAAACACACCCACTCGCCGTCGCTGCGCTTACAATGTGCGTAAAGGTAACAACAACGTTGTATCTATTTATAAGTTTGGACAGAAAAAAACAAAAAAAAATTCAGGAAGAGATACAACTTGAATCGCTCCTTGTGATTCGTGTCACACGAAAAATTAACGCAATAAACTTGGGATGCAAAGTATCGCAAACAGATGGAGCGATCGGGCGTAGAATGCAGTTGTTGTTCCCTGAAAATAGAACTCGAATCAGAAGGGAGGCGGAGGCGGAGGCTCCGAGTATCTAGGTGAAATGGGAATGGTCGTCTTGCACACGTCTAATGATCTTATCTATTTCGAGATACATTCCGATTCCAGGTTACGTCACCTGGAGAGCAAGTAGGAAAAAGCTGAAATCAATTTCCTCATCAATAGATGGCTGTGGGTGACAACCATTAATACATCTTTTGCGATTCCTATTCCACGAAGCGAAACGGCATTAATCATGTCAGAATCGATGGACTAAGATTGACATCCCTCAAAGTGGGGCTTATGCTCTGATTTAGCTTCTGCCTCCTAAAACATTCTGTCGACAGAATTATGCTTATACACCACTTAGGATGTTTTTTTTTTCCTCTTCTGTTCTCTGTGCGCTGGCTGTCAGAGGATGAAACACGGAAAACATTAGGTATGCGTGTGTAGCTATCGGTTCAAGAGTTCAAGTTCAAAAACCTCTCAAAAAAATGAAAACATTGACATGCGGTTTGTATCGAATCGAGCGTACAAATTGATTTCATTTATAAATCTTTCAAACGTTTTATGCAAAATATTATCGTGAGTTGAGTTATTGGCTTGTGTCGTGTGGTTTTTTCTTTTAGGTTATTGAACCGCACATTGGGCGATGTTTCTTTCTGTAAGTGAGTCAGAGGCTTAGTTTATTTACGATTCTTTGCCTCGCAGAGGATGCCAGACACACAAGATATTCGGAAGTGTCATCGTCCTCAACGCAGATACCAGTGCAACCTCTCATACTTCACTCAACGAGGAAGAAATTATTTAACAGCGAAGCTGTAGAAAGTGTGTGAATACCCTAAACTAGGTCCTTGAACTTAAGCAATCGATATACAGCGGATGTCGCTTATAAGGACTCTGAGGGGACCGAAGAAATAAGGTCGTTATAACCAGTCGGGAGTTCTTATATCCGATCACAGATAGACGGAAGAATAGCCAGAAATGTAATGAAACCAGCCAAGCGAAACGGGAAGTGGACGTTTTAAGCGACTGGTCGCAAAAAGCCGGAAGCGTTATAAGCGACTTCTACTGTCAACTCTTCAAAATAGTGTCCTTCCAACTCAATTCAGCGATTTGGACGGCATGACGGTATGTCGAATGATTGCTTTAGATCGTTGATTGGAATGTCCTTCAGGATGTGGGTACAAACCTTTTGAATGGTTTGAGTGTCCAGAAAACGCTTTTCTCATCGGCATGTTCGAATACAGGGACTGTTGATAGTTAATGGCCGATTTTTGAACGACTTTGGAAGGCAGCCCAAAAGTTCGGGCAAAATGCGATAAATTGATGTTTTTGAGAATCTCAATTCCAATTCCATGAAGATTCTGGCTGATCCTTGATGAATTGATGAACACTTTTGATGGCGATCACGGATTTCGATTGGCAAGCATGTTGCCACGACAGTACACCACTCATGAACTCTGTCACAGGTTAAATAACTCTTACCATGAACTTCACTTATCGATGGAAAATTTCAAGTAAAAGTCTTCCCAAGTTCAGAGCTGACACTGACATGCCGTCACTTCAGATGCAACAACTCTGCTTCTATTCTCGCAGATGTCATCCATGTCAGATATGAATATGATTCTGGCTTTATTTTGAAGCTACATTCATGCTATTATGTGTAGACTAGCATATCATTCAAGTGACCGCCTTGGGTGGCTGGCAGTGCTTCAAGCGATTGGTCCAATTTGAGATGACTCGGTCCAATATGTGCGGTACTATTCTGGCAATAGCGTCTCGAATGTTGGCCTCGAGTTTGGCCAAAGTGGTATGTCTGTTAGCGTAGACTAATGACTTGACGAATTGAACAATGCTCGCAGTGAGATGAACTCGCTTGCATGGCATGTAGCACCGCTCTATTGGAACCACAGCTCGGATATATCGATGCTGTTGAGCTCTGGCCACAGAAAGTCAGTTAACAGCGCTTCATACCTAAGACCATTGATGGTAATAAGGTTCGATGATGTTGTCATGCCATACACCGCAACACACAGTCAATCTTTGTGGATTCATTGCTGCTTAGCCGGTCTCGTTTGGGAAGATAATTTTTTGGCCAAAATCCGGACTTCCAAATCAGCTTTACTGATGCCTAGCCAAGAATAATGGCAACAGAAAAATTTTTAACTAGAAAATGTGTAAAAAAAAAGTTACGTATACGCCACCGAAAGAGATACCTTCCCCTTGGTCCTACCATCTCGTGGGACAACTCAAGCCAGCTATTCTGTGCTATGCCTAGCCTAATGGAAACAAACATTTTTGAAGCAGAAAATGTGTGGAAAAAATGTTACGTATACGCCACCAAAAGAGATACCTTCCACTTGGTCCTACCGTCTAGTGATACAACTCAAGCCAGCTTTTCTGTATCTTTCCATACCAAGCACAAACCAGGCTTACTGATGCCTAGCCAGGTATAGCTTGAGGTCCAAAAGAGTGTATTCACGCTCAAACTTTTCCACAGTGCTACGAATTGCCTGCCACACTGAAGCCATTATGGTGACCGACCTGAGCTGGAATTTCGATAATTTTTTTTAATAAATGGCAAGCCTTACTGAATACTCTGACAGGTTGATGTCATTGGAAAAAGTATCATTGCTATCTGGTCACCCTTTAAATGAGGCCTTTCGACCAAACTTAAAAAATTTCTGACCTGAACAGCTCCCAACAAAACTTGGTGTCAATCTTGTTCGATGATTTCCAACACAGTCCAGTCCTCAGTCCTCACACCTCAAGGTTGTTAGGCACGCGCTCTGCATGCAACCAGCTCAGGAAGAACCTTCCTTTCGACGGAACACCCAAAGAGCAAAGCTATATCCAATTACTTCACCCGAAATGCGTTTTTCTCTTTGCCGAAGGTGACATAACACCACCCCTGAGCATGATTGATTTTAAAAAAAGAATCCTGCTGAACTGCCCTGAACTCTTCCTCGCAAAAATTTCTGTTCTTTTTTTTTTTTTCGCAAACCCATCCAAATATCATCGCCGTGGAGGTCACTTTCTGTTCATGTATTTCCATCTATCTGTCATTTTTGCATAAATTTAGATTTTTTTTTTCACAAAAGAATATAAGAAACATTCATACTATATACTGTGGCTATATATTTACGGCCGGCATTTTTGTTTCTTATCAAACAAACGGGGTTGACAGCGAATGAAATTAATTTCGATTTTTTTTTTCACAAATACCACGCAACAACAACACCAAAAATTTATAATAAAATAATTTTCTCTATGATTTTCGTTGTTTAGATAATTAAAATGAAAAAAACAGCATTTTCATGGTCACAGCGATGATAAAAGCCCGACAGCAGCGATAGAAATGGGAATTAAACGCTTCCCACAGTTCCCAACCCAGATACACAGAAGAGTCTTCTTATAGTGTTTTCCTTTATATTTTTGTTTTTTTCTTATAAAAAAAAAAAAAAACAAATAACAGGAATATCATAAAAATCGTCTACTCCAATCAATTATTTTCTATTTTTTTTATTTTTTTTTATTTTTACTAATTTAGCGCAACGCTGTCGAAATTAATTGCAAATCAGAAATCAGAGATAGGCGGAAGCACAATGTTGTGTGTGTGTGTATCTATAAATGAAAATAATGTGTTATCCCCTCTAAAGTAAACACTTGTTCCTTGCGGGGGTGGGGGGGAACTGTCTCACACTGTTTTGTAGCACTATGGGCGGTTGTACATATATAGTGCGTAGGTGAATAGTTTTTTTTATTTATTTCAATCGAAAAAATAAATATTTTTCTTTTATTTTGTATTTTTTTTTTTGAATTAAAACTTCACTTTAAAAGTTAGAATATTTATTTTTTGGATTTTTTTTTTATTTAAAGAAAATATTTAGAATTTGTTTGTGTGACAAAATTATTTTTTTTATTAGAAGACTCTAAATTTAATAATGAAAAATGTATCTTTATTTGGAAGGCGGCCAAAAATTTCAATTTTTTTTTGGTTTTTTTGTACAAGAATGGGGGAGAAAAAAAAATAAATAAATTTCGACTGCGTGTATGGGTGGAGATGGGGGTTTTTTTTTTTTTTTTGGAATGAATTGGAATACATTGACTGATTTCACTTTTTAAAATGCAAAAAAAAAAAAAAAAATAGAGAGGCGCGAGGGTCGAGATCTCGATCTGGATTTTGGATTTGGTTTTCGTTTTCGTTTTCGATTTCGAATGCTAATTGTTAATTTGTAAAGTGTTATTTTAATTGGAGGGCAACGATTAACGATTGGCCTGGACGCGTTTAGAATTTTTTTTGTCTGCCTTTGAGTGGGAGTGAGGGGGCGAGAGGGCGAGGGAAGAGAGAAATCGGATAGGAGATCGATTTTATTGGAATCGTTGGTGGTGGTAAGGCAAGGCAAGGCAAGGCATGGTATTGTTAAGTGTTGTTCGAATGTTTGGAAGAGGTAATTGATTTATGCCGAACTCTGGAGAGGGATGAGCTTTGTGATTAATTTAAATTGGTTGTCGGGGTTTGGTTTGAGTAGTTTTACTTAATGGAGGCAATTAGAGCGGAACATTAGAACATATGTCACGCAGACAGGGGGATTACGTTAATTAGATGAGAGATGGCAGTTGCAATGGTTTAGCACGATTAATTGATTAGGAGGGCTAACTGATGGTTTGTGTGTGGTTTTTGCTGAATTGGCTCTTTGAAGTTAACTCAAGGGCTGATCGGTGAATTGACGTTGAATGTCATGGAAAATTTGGTGTCTCCACTGACCAACGTGATGCTACAAGTGTCAGCAATATGTGAAGGAGTGGGGGCGAATGATTCTTTGAATGTTGGCTAAATACTGGATTCACAAGGTCTTTATTCGCTGTGAACTCGAAAGAATCCACTGATTGATCATGACACCTAAAAGCGATATCTTTGGGACAAGTAAGCACTGGAAGAGTGGACTTGTTTTCTGACGTTCCCTAACGCAGTATCTAATATACTTGCTGATGATCCTTATCCTTCGTTTTAGACCTGAACTTGCCCTGAATCTTCTGATTATCCTATTCGTCCGAGAAAATAGCTTGTTTAACAAGTAAATTTCTTTCATTGCATGTGAACTTGTGTCCACTTGACACACCTAATCGCATAGTGGGAGATATGCACCTTACATTGATACCTAAACTAACAAAATCCATCAATGCCTTTGTATTTCCAAGGGCCTACCAAATTTCGTTACATAAACTTTTCTGGCCTCCATCTTACCTGTCAGACCGAAATGTAAGTTAAAAGCGATCTTTTGGGCAAAGAGTCTTAAATTTGCCATAAATTTGTGCCCACTTCAACAAGTTTTTGGTGTCCTAAGGGGCTTAGTGGCTCCTTTGGTGCTTAGATGGCTGATTTAAGGTAGCTGCAGCAATGTACAGATGCTAAAAAGATCACTTTCTGCTCTTGGTTTGAGATTTTTTCAACAAAAGAGTTGCGTTGTATTCTAAAAGGAAAATGCTCTCAGAATCTACACCAAGCCCACAGGGCTCACCTCGGTTGGTATCCCATCCCATATGGATCGGTTTCAGCCCAAAGGTGGGGACTAGACGCTGAAGATGTGTTTTTTTTCACCGAATCGACACTGCGAATGACGACTGAGCTTAAAAGTCTGACTAATTTCATTTTATTTGGTTGGATGTTCTAGTCTTTGTTAGTCCCTGCATTGGGCGCCAATATTTGAAATAAGGTTGAGGCAGGGAGTAGCATTTGACTCAAAGTAGATCGAAAAGCTGTGGATTTACTAGGACCATAACCTTCAGACCATTGCGGACCATCCCCAGAAAACGATAACTTGTCTAAAAATAGGCTTGAAAGACTTGTTCTAATACGGCTATCACCGTTGACAAGAGATCTACAGTTTCTTTTGGGACAACCTTTCCAAATCTCTTCGCAATTGTTTCTCGGATTAAAGCGATGGACACAGGTCTCCGACGAGGCTACTCTAGTCATCGCTCAGTAGAGTGAAGAAGTTATAAGTCATGTGCAGCCCTGTAGACCCCTTCTATAGCCGACAAAGAACTTGAAACTTTCAAGGACTAAGGTGAGGTTGATTATGGAGCTTGTACGAACTCTGTTGCGCATCCCGACTTGTAATCAATTCGGCTTTTCTTATTAGCTTCACCTAGTAATGGACACCACTAGTAGAACAATTACTGGACTTCCAAGACATATCTAGTAAAACTGATTAACTTCTAGACTTTAGGACCTTTAGATAGAGTCTTGCATGGCTCAACTCGCGGTAATATAATGACCACATGTCTTGTGGCTCACCCATAGGCTTGAGTTGACAAAAATCATTAGAAGAGTACGAGGGGAGCTACGTCACTATATCTCTCAGCCAATCTCTGTCGATTTGCCAAAGCTACACTGTGACACAAAAGGGTGTCAATCCCACCTTCCTAAGGGCAAGTCTATGAAAGACATACAGATGACCAGCATCTACCACTCTGCCAGGCAAACAGGGTCACAGGCTTGGAAGGCAAAATTTGTTGGTCTTTAAAAAATGGAAACAATTTTGGATAACGTGGCCCCCTTGACATAGGACTCTCTAAAGTGCCTCAATGTGAATGCCAGCCTCTCTTTGAAACCGTCTCTGTCTTTGGAGAAATCCGAGCCGAAAACAAAAACATTTTCCTTCAAACCCTGCAAAGAAGAGCTCCTAACACACAACCTTGTGGCACACCACTGCAAACCGTCAACATTCCTCAGAAACAATTACGCATCCAACATTCTAACCATATCGCCTTATTAAGCACACAAATTCTGCATCATTGTACGCAATTACTTCCCAGAACTCCAATTAATGACATAAGTCACTGAAAAAAAATTCCAAACACCCGACTCACACCCCATTGCACCATATTCTGTGGATCCTTTTATAGACCAGCCATCTACTACCGCATGCCAGTTTTAACGACAAACCGACTCCATCATGTCCCACAAGACAAATACGAGAGTATGCCCCATCTCTCCCCATCTCCACCATCCAGTTTGGCAGATGCGTTCCTGCCTTCTCCTACTGGCGAACATCTCAGATTATTACTCCATAATTCGCACACTCTCCCCAAAAATAGAAGTACCATCAGAGCCGGGCCAAAACCGACCAAAAAGCACTCTGTGTAGTCGTGGTCTAGTTTATTACATCGTCTCTCCTGTCTGCACGTATCTTGTACCACCATCGTCACCGAGAGACGTTTTCTTTAGAATTTGATCCGGTTTTTGGGCGAAAGACTAAAACAGCTGTTGGCGGGGATCTCATTTTGGCAGGATTTTTCGACTTGTCCATGTTTATGATGCATACACTCACTGTCGTCCGTGCAGGAGCCGGGGGAAGAGTATATCTCAGCAAATCGCGAGGCGTAATGGCCCGCAGCAGTGGTATCTCTTTCGAAGCGGCAAAGACGAACCTAGATTTGCTTGCTGGCCAGAGAAGACGCACCATGACGACAGGCGGCATTAAGTTGTTTTTTTTTTTTTTTGTGGCTTTTTTGGTGGTGGTCCCGTCCCGGACCGGGCCAATGGGGTGCTGGTGTGGTACAACGTAATTAAGGAAGCGAAATGTATATTTTGCTGCTCCAACTTGGTATACTCTTCCGTGTGTTCGGTTTGGGAATTTTTCCATTTCACGATGACACATGTGGAAGGCTGACAAGAACGACGTCGAGCGGCGCAGAGACACACGATGTGGAGTAGGAAGAGCATTAACCCATAAATTGTCGCGCCGCCTTGACTTGTTTCTTTTTTTCGTTTTTGTTTTCCTTTTGGCTTTCGTTTTCGGTTTTTGCTTCTTTCGGCAGTAATGGGCAATTAGGAATCCAAAAGAAATGTATAACACACTGAGTAATTGCTTCAGCGGAGGGAAATGATTCAAAAATTTCGTGTAGCGACTGTAAATTTTCCGAAAGAGGTGTAGACACGTATGTACATAGGTACATGTGTAGCTAGCTCACCAGGGAGGTTATACATTTTTAAATTCAAGTTTTTAAGTGCAGCATTCAGGTGTGAAACAGAATGTTCTTTACTGTTATGAGGTCTTGTTTTTAATTGAAGGTTATGGCTCTTTGATGGAGACACGTTCACGTCCTTATGCAGGGGGTGCTATGGGTTTTTAGGGAGTCCATTAGGACTTCGGATTATCGAAGGATTGTGTTCTGGATACAGCCAATATCTTTTTCTTTAGAAATGTCTCCTTGGTAGCAAATGGTATGGATTGTTCCCTGACAAGTTCTACAAATGTTCAAAATATTGAAAAATGTTGGACGCATTTAATTGTAGACGATTATTTAGCCTTGTGTCCTTCATATGTTTGGAAAAATCTTTATCCTTTTTCAATGCAATGATGTATCTATTCATCGTGTCTTCAGTGAAAATTCGAATTTCATATGTCAAAACGAATGGTGAGTGGTTGAAGATTGGACTAAACAAATGGCATCGGCGCGGGAGTGAGAAAAGGAAACTTGTCAGAAGGCAAACCTGTACAAGTTGTCCCTTTTCTTGGAGAACTCCTCTAAAATCTTTACGATTGTTCTGTATCTTTATGTAAAGCGGTGATCTCCGGACTGAGCATGACTTGGAATGCCTGCTATTCAACGCATTTCTAACCACAACTCAACAATTTAGTTTCATAGCCTAGGTAGGTCTCGAAATGGACACTTTTTTGGATCTTCACCTTCTTTTCTGATTGTTAGCTTCAGAGAATTTCTGAGTAATAGCCGTCTCTAAGGCGGTCAAAGGTCTGTCTGGTTCCTGTCTGGTCTACCATCATCGACTTACAATCGATATTCACTTGGGTTTTCGTCGTCACATCCTGGGAAGACACACCTGAAGTCTAGATCCAAAATCTCAGTGTGCCCTCAGTAGTTTGAAACTTTCTGGGAAGCACATATAAAACTCCTTGTTTTGATTCTCAGAAATAAGATATTTGAAAGCCAACTAACCGAGGCATGTCACAAGAGTAATAGTGACTTCGATACAATCCTATCGTCCTCATCGCTACGAAGCTCTTGAGGATAGCAGTCAAAATCTCATTAAGAGTTCTACTCTACTCTGGAACAAAGTACTCAGACAGCCTTCGACCATGTTGATTGACACCAACTTCCGCATGGGACCACAGTGAACAGGACGCTGCTTCCTGTTCTGAAGACAGTTCAGTTCATTTCCATTCTCTAAAACTGATGAAGAGGTGATATGCCGTGTTTTCTCCGACAAGTTCCCTCCGCCTTCCAGAATATTGTACCCTCTTTCAGCCGAAAATCTTGGCTTTCAAAAAATCCTTGTCCTGGGGGAAATGAAATGCAATATGTTTCTGTCAAGGATATTAGCATTAGCAAGCGGGAATGAAATTCTTGGAATCGTGCTCTTTCATTTCTAAGCTATCGGTCGTCTCTTCTGTAGGTGTCCCAGCAGTTCAACATTCTCTCATGCTGAGTGTTGATACACAGAAACATTGTAGGCTGACAAGATCGCCAGACAGATTCTGCCTAACTGGCGGAGCCTGGATATGCAACTTACTAGTACCAACTTGCAACATTTTAACACAGATCTGGCCTTGGCTTGATCGGAAACATAGTGTGGAATTGGTTCTATTGAAGCGATCCCAGATCAGTCATGTTATCAGTGTTCTTACTGGACACTGTCGGATGGGTCAACATGCCGAAAGGTTGGGTCTTCCCTTTTCAAATGATTTCTACTTCATCTAGGAGCTCATTTCATTGATAAGCTTAGTGGTCTAGTGTCACAAGGATTTTCTCTCGAAACGAAGGAGAATACTAAATTTAATGATAAACTCGATTGGGTCTAGAAGTTCTGCTAAAGAATGCCTGTCTCTTGCTATATGGAAACACGACCATACTTAAGTTGAGCGCAGTGAAGAAGACGAATTCTAGAAAGTAACACAGCATCAGCGGTCATGTCTTTAGGTTAACCTGAGTCTAGTCTGGATGCGAATGTCTGCATGTTAACGTAGCGCTTTGTGTCATCTCTTGCCATCTCTTGCAGCCTTGCATCCAAATACTAAGTGCTCGGCCAAATTCGATAGAATTGTAGTACTTGGTTGGACTAGACGGTCTTGCAGTCTAAGGTGAACCTGGATCTCAATCAAACAATCTTTTTGAATCTGATCAGTCTCTGGCTATCATCTATGAACATGCACTTTGTTATGAGTGGGAAGGGTCTTTCTCGGGGTTTTGTCGAATTCCTTTTCCGGTACTCAGGACAAGGTGGCATTTCCCTCCGCCTAAAAACAGACTTTCAGTTACAAATTGGTCGTAGTACGAGTACCAAGTGCAGGGTAGTTTGGGATTCAGTTCCTTAGGGTTTTCCTTATCATGGATACAGAGGGGTAGGTCACAAAACACTGACCAAAATCCGGAGTAAAACGAACTCACACATCATCTCAAAGTGCAGATTCCACTCGAAAAAAATTCTTAATTTTTGTATACGCCATCTGATTAGGACCATCCAATCCGCCAAAGCAGAAACTAGTTTCCATGACCACAGCACTGACAGAGAAACAACAAACAACCTCCCAGCCGTTGTCGTCGCCTAAGACTTTTGTGTTCCCCTCATCCTCTACAGGCACTCGTCTCTAAAAAAAAAAAAACTCCAACCCCTAGGTGAGACTTAATGGCTTCAACTCGTGGGCACACCCCTGATCCATTCCATATGGGAGAGTGCGCGTTCCACCACATAAATTGATTTCTTCCACTTAACCAGGAGCCAGCAGCGCTGGGCCAACTCTTCCCCATATTTTGCAATCATCGTTCGCGTTCGGCCAATGGATGTTCCTCATCAAAATCATAAGAATTCTAATTTATGTCGACAACAGACGTCTTGTTCGGATCTCGGTACTCGACGGCCGACACGGGTCTGGCGGAGGGCTGTAACGATAAAGTTGTTTTGTATACGCAACGTGTATTGAGTTCAAAATCAAGGTCATGGTACGCGAGGAATCCGTCCTATCCGCTCCCTCCAGGGACCTACATTTGCGCTAGGACGGCTAATGCGGAGGAAACAACCGGGTTTGCCTCCTCGGCGGGGCTCGTCATGCACACATCCGTTGCCGGTTCGAAGGAAATTAATTTTTTTTTTTTTTTAATAAATTAGTAGTACGAGTATGCCAAGTTTTTTTTTTCGTCTTTTTTGGTTTGGTTTCGGTTTTTTTGGGATTTTTTTTGGATTACTCGCCGCGATGATGGGAAAACAGAGCGAAATCCATGTTAAATAAACAAACAATGGGATGCGGGGAGCGCCCATGCCCGTGCCTGTGCCTGTGCCTGTGTATTGAAACATTAATATTGCGTGAGCTGGTTAAATAGGTGCTGGAGGTGTTTTCCTTGGATAATTTATAACCGCGATATGGATGATTTGTGGGGCACTTAGCGAGAGGTATTGGATTCGAATGCGTCTGGTTATTGGCGCGAAGGCAGGCGAATGATGCAATAGGGTGTGAATGGTGCAGCGGGGCGCGTTCAAGGATGTGTGTCATTCGGCAGTGGCGAGGGTAATAAAATTGAAATGAAATCTGTCTGTTGGTAGACGGTTTTACAACGAATTTGGAGAATTTTATGCCTTCCGGGCTGAGGTCGTAAACGTGAGGAGTATCTATTGAAGTGTTGCCAAATCTAAGCGCTTTCAATGCCACTTCGCCTGGGTGTCCTTTGGGGAGCAGTTGTATTGCTCCAGTGACACCTTCAAAGTATGCTTTCTGGACTTTCTGGTACGTTGTCATACAGTCGTAGTGGCTGCTTCTGGTCACCGGAAACGACACATGTGGGGGACTGACTGTCACGTGCAACACATGTAGGCCACAGAATTGGTTTCGTCTTTGGTAATGAAACGAGGACGACTGAGGCATGGGAGTGGACGTTGGACTATGACCTTCGTCAGTTCAAGAACTTTGCTTAGCGCGTTGGCAAGCTAATTTCGAATCCTGTCTCTAGGTTGTCGTTCGTGCCTCTTAGAGATGGCAGAGCAGTTTCACATTCACCTTTGAACTCGATGAACAGGACGATAGCCTTCGCCTAAGCTGGATCTGAAACGCTTTAAGACTTTTAATCGGCCTCAGGACTGGACGTTGTCTAATCGAAAAGCATGCTACATATATCTGGCTTCTCGAGGCACAATTCGAGCCACATATTGTGTGTTTGTGGGGATCCTAAGGACAAACTAGTTCAACTCACGCCTCGGTATGGAATGTATGAAGAAAAAAGTTACGTATACGCCACCGAACCACTTTGGCAGTACTTGGCACCTCGCTACCTCTGTACACTTTAAGACGTAGAAGATGGTTTTTAGGGCTTTAGATCTGGAACTAATCATGAGTTCCTTACTGAGTTAGGTGTAGAGGCATAGATTAGCCAATGGATGCAGACATTTGTGAACAGGAGCCTAACTAGGACGGTTAATGGAGGAACTTATTAGAGTCGTTATCTCTGCTGGTGTTGAACAATGGGTTAGAACTGCGAAATAGGCTGCAGTTCCAGGTAATTCTGTACGTAGAGGATGTGATTATTTTAGTGTTGAGAAGGTTTCCTTCACTGATACGCCAAATCTGGACAATTTTCACTTATGGAGCACGTGATGTGGTCTTGCTATGATCTTTCGGATCATCTGGTGGACTATTTTCAAGAAATAACTAAACGAATCAAATAAAGTCCAACCACCAAAGATTGGGGGTAGTCCGGGGCCTTGTGCGGTCCGACAGAAGTTTGGAAATTATCCAAAGTATCGCCGCCCTCTTCACAGGTGTGTTGCAGACAGAAGTGCCTCTTAAGCCTAAGACACTATGATGCTTGGCAAAAGAAAAGTGTCCCGTAAGAACGCCAATAAGTTGTATACAGTCTTTTCAGCTGAGTGACAGGAAGAGTGGCCCTGATTTGTTACATAGTCTGCCTGCATCCCGAAATTTTGTTCGTAGGAAATCGTTAAAGGAGGGCTTGACTCAGGACGTGGGAAGATCCAACGCAGGTTCGGTTTCTGAGAAATCATTCTTAAAGCCTTGCTCTCATAGGAGATTTTATTTCCTTCGACCCTGTGTGACCTTGGGCCCAGAGAACTGTCAAGGCCTTGACACCAGCTCCGTACTCTTGACTAATTTTGAAGGCACTTGTAAAAATTCGACTGAAGCCCGTCCTGAATGCAATGAAAGACGACTCTTAATTTGCAAAGCAACTGAAGTTCGGGTGTCATAGCATCATGTACCATATCCATGGAACCAGAGTCGTAGGATAAGTGTCGCACAAGGTCATCGAAATTCTATTGCGGATGCTACCAAGAGCCACGTCTAAGATGGTAGATTGCTTTGATAGTACAGCCCACATTATGGAAGTATCAAGGGTTAATCAAACAAAGCATTTAGAGCAGCCGAGATAGGCCGTTGTTTGTAGTATCGTGGAGAAGGCAGTCACATACTTACGCGAAAGTCCTCTCCACCAAATAAAGGTGGAATCTAGGCGATCTTTTTCAGTTGTAAGTCCTATGTCTTGCCAAAAGCACCCTTACACGTCCAGAAAACTGAGAACGCTTTGGACGTCTTCCCCTTGACATGCTTTGCCCAAAAAAGTTTCTTATCCAAGATCACTCCCAGATAACTCGCTTCATTGGAGATCTGGACAGATCATAGAAGTGAATGTTTGCGTGACGCTCGCAAGATGTGGGAAAAACTTCTGGTGTTGTCTGTGAATAAAACCTTGAGCTCAGTTTAGTAGTCCACCACTCAACCACAGCTTGGATCATTTCCTCTAAAGTTAAGTCATTAAGTCTCTCGAACATCTTCCTCAATCCAACAAAGTCAAATTCTACAAAATTCTTTGAATGGTTCCTAAGCACAGAGGCATAAATCCTAAGATCTTTAGAACTCAATGGCTGCAATGTTTAAAACCCAATTCTTACAAATCCCCTGGTAAACCTTAGTGGGCGTCATAGCTCAAGTGGTTCGTGCCTTGGACTACGGAGCGATGAATTCAAGGTTCGATCCCTGGACAATGCCGCGAAGTTTTTGTCATGGTTCTACCTCTCATTAGAATCTGACAAACATTCGAGAGTATAAATGTCATGCAAAAGCTTCGCAAATACTTGACATTGAACAGCAGGCGGAGTATAAGAAGTCCAACTCGAAGCTAGGCCCTGTGTTACAGATTCAAGGGACATATATTTGTATTTGTTTTTGCTGGTAAACGTAACAAAATATACAAAGAAACCAAAAAAAAAGTATAAAGTTGCTGAAAAGTCGTGTACACCTTTCACTGAGGATGTTCATCCTGGATGAAAGTGAAAGTGAAAGATGAAGGGTTCAACAATTTATGCCTCTCACTGGCTGCTTGTACAGGCCTTTAACTAAACTTTCAGTATAACCTTCTGAGGTATTAATTTCCCTAGCCATTGGATGAATACCTTTTAGGTCTTTCGTAGCTGCCCTTTCACTGCGGATGAATCATCCATTCGTTTCATCCAACCTACTCCCTTTGATGTCAGCTTTGGCTGCATGTTTTCACTGCGATTCTTTCCTGCATGGTGTCCGAACCAACCAAGTGAAAGAATAGAAATGCTCGTGAACAAGTCATATCTAAAAATATGGAGGTGGTGTCATCAAATTTTTTGTGTGCCAGTGGGCCTAATCCGCTTTGTAGTCCGTTTAGTTAAACAATACCCAACTGACCATAAATTTTGATTCTTTCGCATAGAAACCAACTCGAGCCAATCGACTCTAAAATACCAAAGAGTTTTACGTCAAAAAGCAAACCATGTGCCTGCGAGCGGCTACTTGGTCGGTCGCTACTGTTATGAAATACCCCCACACGGTCCTGAACGTACACAGGAATAAATCCACCTCACACCGTTCTCTATATGGAACTTTTCTTTCGGATTTTTGCTGCTTTTTGTTTTTCACTTGCCGAGCGCGGAAAAGCAATAATTTTTCCCCAAAGTTGTAAACATCGGAATGCCGACTATTGACCGGCCCGGCCTGGCCGCCGCCTGAAGCGATCCGATCGCGTCGATCGCGCCACCAATTTCTTGTTTTTGTTTTTTGACGCTTGAGTGTCTGACGATGATGATGCTGGGTTGAGAAATAAACCAAAGAGTCTTGGCGCACGGATGCCTCTTCCCTCGCCACTCACGGGCGGAGACGTAAACTGAATTTCTTTTTTCCTCATTCGGTAAATTTTTAAGGAACACATTCTAACTCCATGTGGTCTCGACGGATGTGTATGATTCACATGTTTTTTTCCTAAATTTTGGAGGAAGAGGCTTTCTTCTTTTTTTTTTTGCACAGTAAACGGTTTGTTTATACGCAGTTTCTGTGTAATTTATCGGACCGTGGAATACTGGCTAGCGACTTAGTCGAAATTCAAGTATCTTTTGGTCACCGAAATGTGGCTGATCTTCGACTAAGTACTGAACGAACGAGATTTTTGAAGGAAGCTCAACACCTTAAGTGTAGATACTACCTTGAACTCCCTTCAAATTCAATCGAAATGTGGTCGGATAGAGCAGATCATTTCAAGGCAACGAAGGCCTGGTTTTGAAGTGGAAAACTATGACGTGACAGATCAAACTTTGCAGGTGACTGTCTAGAAAAGGTCTAGAAAAGGGCTGCACCCTCCAAAGCCTATCAGGGATAAACACATAGATCTGAAAGCGTATCTTTCCATACAAATCGACTTCATAGGAGTTTGATTTTCTATCGCACCTATCTCCGAGAACATTGTTATGAGCAGAGGCACAACTGTCATGAATATGTCAATCAGTTTTGACACAGTGGACGATGGGATAGAGTAGCCCTAAGGATTCTGATCATCCAAACATAACCTTCCCAGAGGTTGTGGAATATAGCCTTCGATGTCGCAAACTTGGGGCATCAACCAATTGCGTTGAAGTTGGGGAAGACCTAGGAAGACTGAGGAGGACCTAGGAGTCTGAAATCTGGCGAAGAGGTAAACCCATCACCAGAGGAAAACCAGTGATAAAACAGTCCATCTGTATACCTACGAATCTGTATCTTTTCGCAGTATCTACATACCATTGGATCTTTTTTTGTTTAAATTTTATTTTGAGGAAGGTGAACCTATAACGTTGGTATATCGTCCTAAAATGCTAGGGCGTGGTTGTTGATTCTACTGCTGTTGAACTGCTGGAGTTTGGAATACATGTCTTCTGACAGTCAATTCCAGTTCTCGTTCTGTAGATTAAGTCTAGCTTAGGCTGACTGATGTTACAAAGGACTAAATTAACCAATCAATGTGATAAAATCGTAAAGAAATTGATTCCCTAAACGTAGCCTGGTTTGACATTGAGTTCCTTCTACTCCCAGTAAGGAAAGCGATTCTATGTGATCGTTTCAGTACCTATAACCAACCCGATACTATGTTAATGACATATTGGTCATTGGCAACCTCCTTGCATGTCTGTGTTCTATAGAGTGCCCATGATGGCGCATTCTGGGATCATTTAGACTTTTTAGCTTTCTCACGGATCTCGTTAAGTGATCCGCGACATTGCCGTACTAACTTGGATTGAATTATTGGCGATTCCAAGGCTTTCATCGGAGCTTGACTTATTATGTAGAAAACAATAGCGGCACACTCTATCGAAAGTCAGGTCATGACTTCACGGACTACTGTGACTTTTGCTTGCAATACACCACAGTGGTCCAGCAGTCGCTGATGCAAGTATCCAATGCACTGAGGCTGGAGTAAACGCTGTCATGGATCCGTCTCAGTTCTCTGTTACCGATTTGCTTAAAATTTCTTACTATTCTCCAGCATTGTTGCTAGGAATGTTTGTTTTGTCTTTGACGTTAAAGCCCAGTTTGGGGACAATTTAGTCAGAATTACCAGGAATATTGTTATGACTGTTCAAGATGTTAGCTTGGCTTGTATTTCCTCGAGTCAGTTCCAAGGTTTCTCTATAGCTACCACCAGCTTTTCGAAGATACGAACGAGAAGAAGATGGAGTTTAGCTTCTAGTGGAACATTAGGAGTGGTTCTAGGGGCTCTTGCTATACAGATAAATTTTGGTTTTCTTGGTCAATACCGTCTAACATCAGACTAGTGACAGGCGTGTATACCTAGTAAAAAATCCGGAGCTAAAGACTCATTTTTGAGCCTAAAGACAGTGGGACCAACACTATACGCCTACTCTGCGAGTTTATTCAGAATAGACTCCATCAGGTCTCTGACTGTCAGACCGAATTTTACCATATAGGCTATGACACTGAACCTCTCTGAACCTCACTGAACCACCACTAGTCACAATAGTGGTGATAATGCTCTGCCCTGTGGGATACCTAGTGTATACCGACTTTCTGGTTAGATAGCATCCCAGTTCAGCGTGAAAACAGTTCTCAACTTTCAAGTTAAGAAGTGCAGCAGATATAAGGCTTGGACGTACGAGTCGGTCTATCGGTCTAATTGAGTTGCTTTTCAAAAATGCTATGTAGTCGAGCACCAATCATAAGAAGAATACTCCAGTGTTGGTCTAACTTGTAGGAGGAGGTGTGCCAACGTTTTGGATGTGTGCCAACGTGGGGATGACTGTTTGACTTAGTCGTCTCAGATACATATAATAGAACCAATCAATGGGAGCTTAAGCTACAGGACGATGGTTCATTGTTGGTCTACAAGTTCAAGTCAAACTGCCCTTATTTGACCTTCAAGTGGTAGAAAAACTGTCTGAACGGGCTAAAGTAGATGTCCCTTGTGCAACTCAATAACTGAAGGGACTTCTGAAAAATAGTTACCTGTGGACTATATGTTCAGACTTTTGTAGAATTTTCTTCATAGAATCTTACGTCGAAACAGAGTCACAATCCTACGGCATGTTTCCTTAACGAATATACGAGCTAAGCATACATGGTAACGATCTTCAAAGAAACCAAACACCCCCACCACAATAGGCCACTTTGTAACCTCCACACGTTATTCTATTAACCGCAGGGGTAACCTTTTCATCCTTTGATGTTAATTGCAGTCAAACTTTCTCACAGAAAGCATAAACCAAAATCGTAGTTTGCCAACAACAGATGCCGCAACAGTGCCAAAGCGAACATGTTAGTCGCACGCGCGCGTAACACTGTGCACCCATAGACGTTTCGAAAACATCAAACAAACCAAAAACATCCAACCACGATGATTTACTCATATTTTAGCACTCTCGTCGGTTAGATGAATTGCCTACTAGATAATAAATTAATCCTTGTTAATTGCAAGACGATGACATACATGATAACACCGACCACACCGACGACGGATGTACCACGGACGGATGTCTCTGGTCAACAAAATAGAAATCGCTTAACAAATCCCTTATGAGATGCGCGTCGGGGGTATTTGTGTATCTTTTTGTTGATTAATTCCACCGTTGAACAATAGAATTTATCATTCGCAGCATCGTAGTGTATCTATTGCCAAAAAAAGCATTCGCCCGAGGAACATTGGTTGTAAAATCTCAAAAATGCACAATCTTCTGCCACTTATAACTATCTAAGGATCTGTCAAGAGTTGGCGCGCTGTCGAGGAGGGACAGGGCAGGGTGAGACGGTGGTGCTGGTTGAGTTAGGATAACGTGCCAGGAATTTTGCAAAGTACCATTGCTATAGATACTTGTGTGGTTGGGCTTTAGATAGACGTATCTTTGATGGTTCCCTTGGATTGGATTGTGTACACACGCACTGCCAGAAACACACACACACCAGCCACAGATGCATACATGTATATGTACAGTGGAGCGCGGTGAAATAAAAATTCCTACGGAATGCATTAGAATCGAATATTCGTGCCAAGTTATTTCATCGGCCGTTTGGGGCCTATTTGGATAGAAATTTTCTACTTTTATAAATGCGTTCGCATTAGCACACCAAACAACACATACCTATCGATACAGATACGCACAGATACGCCGCATTGAAGTAGAATATACATCTCTTCTCGTTGAATTTATTTGCATTTCTGTTTTTTTTTTTTTTTTTGTTTTGTTTTTGGGGGATTTGCCTCTTTCGAAGGCTAAAAGCAATCACAAACTATCTAGACTGTGAGTAGAGATACATATGCATTCGGTTAGATGGACGCTTAATAGAATTATAGACGTTTCTATTCACATGCGAGAGACACTTAAATTTAAACCAAAAACAAAGAAAGAATGCATCTGTGTATCTGAAAGTTATTATTGTTGGTGTACGCATCCGTTCGTTGTCAACACAGGCAGGCAGGAGGAGGACGACCTAAAAATCACAAAACGAAAAAAAAAACCTCAAAATGTTGTTTTCATTTATTTGGCATTTTGTTTGGTTGTTTGCCTCGTCTTGGGCGAATTTGGTTCGAAATTGTATCTCGAATGCAATAGAATGGGAATCATGCGAAATGTCGGCATACTTAATCTGCTTTCCTTTCCGCTGCCTCTCTGTTTTGTGTGTTGGAACCAGCGTCTGATTGGGAGGGTAAAACAAGCGAAATATAAAAATTTTTATTTTCTAAAATTTCACAGAGCCACACACTGGTGTGTGTGTTTGTGTGTTTTGGTGGTTTTTGAAAATCGCATCTCGTCGTGTCGCTGCAATGGCATGCAAAGTGCTTAGATTCACGTTTTGCGAATATTCGTTTCGGATATACTTTGTAGTTTTGAGTATTTGGCGAGTCATTGCCTCAGCCAATTTGAAAGATGGGTTATTGTTTTGAATTTTTGCAAAACGGAAATACTTTAAGATTTTGAATAATTTTATTTGAAATTTGATTTGAACGTATGTATGGTTTCGAGAGAGAGACCACACTGGGGTTAGGCGCCTTTGCTGGGAGTAATGAACTTTTGGATATTCAGAGCAGGGAGTCTGAATGAGGAATGATTTCAGGAAATTGTTAGAAGTTTTTGAAACGTCATACACTCGTAGCGTGTCAACTTAGTTGTGACATTCCCTGGAAATGCGCTTACATTCGATCCCTCTTGGAGGTGGAAAGGTAGGTATTTCGTATTCAATTTGTTGCTGTTTGGAAACAATTTGCGTTAATAGTTTGGCAGTACACTGTCTTGGGTTGAGTGTACGTTCCAGAGGAACTTAGTAACATGACGCTGTGTCGTAGAGATGTCTAGGCATAGCAATGAGTAGACAAAGTTAGTTACGAATTTCATAACGTTTTCGATGAATGTTTGTCCTCTGCTTATAAACCATCACGCATGCATATGCTGTGTCATATATTTCTCCTAATATAGGGTGTTCCAGAAACCCCCCATCCATAATATATTCATCTTTCCATGCATTAGTATCTATGAAGTCGAAATTTCAAGAATACAGTGTAAGAGGTACGCAGTATAACATGATGCAAAGAGAGCACTATTTTGTTTAGTACACAGGGTGGTACAAAAAACAGTTTTGCTCTCGTATGTAAAAGGGATTATTTGCAACTTTTAGGATGATACAATTTTATCAAGAAAATGGTGTAAACAATTAAATAGTTGATTAGGACAGGATCGTCCAACAAAAAAAAAAAACATGCTGTGACACCCTGTATTTTAAAGATCAAGAATTCGTTTGCATTATGTGATTCTTTAAATCATCTTGTGTATGTGTGCAGAATTTTGTCTTGTATAGTCGTCTGGAGGTATTGGTAGATACGTCTGGAGATATTGGTAGATGAAGGCATCTTTTAAAGACGAAACTGAATCCATATTCAGAGGATAGTGTGAGATTTCCGGCCAATAAACCCACCTGGCCTTCGATTCCTAATTCTTCCGGCACTGCTGTCAAGCATTTCATCAGGAAGAGGGACCTTAGTTAATTTTTGTTGCCAGCCTCACTTGCTGTGTTTCGTTGTCACTCCTGTCTTAACTGCTCTGCCATAATGCTTGTTACAGTATCGACAATTTCTCATAATCTGTCTGGTGAATTTGGCTAGGATTAAGTGCTCTCCCAGTAACATGAGCAGTGGAACATGATGTGTTCCGCATCATCCATCGCTACCGTCTACTTCGTACAATAGGGGTTGTCGTCGTGTCCAAACCTATGCAGATTTGCTCTGAAGGATCCATGAGAGGCAGAAATTATTACGCATACGCCACCGAATCAGGCATGCATGTCCTGAAACTACTTACCTGACACCGATCAGATGAGATATTCTGATTCTGTGCATCGTGACCACATGAGTTCAACTGTGGCCTTGCCGCAGGGAATAGAAAGAAATGTATGGAAAAATTTGTTCCGCATACGCCACCGAACCAGATGCACTCTTCGTGAATCTACTTACCTGTGTCGCAGATCAGCATCTGGGCCAGTTAAGAATGGAGTAACAGGTTCATGGGACGCAACGGCCTAGTTTCTAACAACCATTCGTGTTATGCGTGTTAGGTTCTTTATACGAATGGAAGGGGCCTACGGTTTAATGCCGTACCTGAAGGGTGATTTGTTTCGTACTAATCCAAGCAGGTACATTGAATATCAATCTGTGCGGCCATCTGGGTTTATCAGAGTGACACCATCTCTCTTGCCATTCACCCAGACTTGTTCTTAGTGGTACTTCGGTATTACTTCGACTCATTCTACTGCTGGCCCAGTATTTCTGTTCCTGCTCTTTAGGAAGAAGGTATATTGGTAAGTACCATGCCTGTCAGAACACATACCGCGTCGTAGAAATTTGGTTGGAAGGCGCTGAATACTCTCAACGCGTTGGTTCTGTGTGTTGTCTCAGTCTTCTTTTTATGTGAATTTGTCCGTAGAGCATTGTTGCCACTCTTGCTAAAAGTAAGCTCTACTTGGTTCACTGACATTTGGCATAATCCTTGCAAAAGTCTGACTCTAGTCGAACAAAATTTGTAATTCAGAACCCAATCGCTGCTTCACATTGATTGTGCACCAAGCTTGGATCTCAAAATACACCAGCAGATATCCGAAAGAAATAGAAAGAGACGCGGCCTTGAGATTAGTAAGACCCTTACCCCGAAATAAATAGTCTGTCTTAATTAGGTCCGTAGGCTTCTAGGAATGTGAAGGCGTTGTGCGTGTCCACTCGGTGGCGTATGTGTAACCTATTTTTTCATATATTTTTGAACTTCTTTCTCTTAAAAGCCTGGCTGTACATAGGTAGGCTTCACAACCTTCAAATTGCAGTCAGACTTGCAGATATTGAAATATTAGTCACAGCTCAAGTTCGTGTTTCCATTCTTAGGGACTGCCTATTTCTGCCCGCACTTAAGTCCTTGTTACTCTGTGTCCTTGTTTTTGGATTTTTCAATAGTAAGTACTTCCTTTGCTATAGTCGCATGCTCCAGATAAGTCATGTATGTCAAAGATTGAAGTAGCAAATCAGAAGTTTATCTTGTCGTAGGCTGACTTTTGATGACGAACTTTCCTACAAGTGCATGCGTTCTATACGCAGGATAACTACAGACACCGGTAACAGGCATATGATCACCATATCGGGTGTTTATACCCCGTTTAGGTGCAACCTTTATCATTACACTTTTGTTCAGCTACAGAACTTATGTTAAAGCTAATAATCCTTCTCATTTTCGAAGTATGAAGCTTTGAAACGCTGTCATACATAACTTGTAACAGAAGTGGACCTATAGCTCAACCTTGTGGAACTCCACCGTTTTTAGAGCAGTGGAAGACGAACCCCCAAAAATGCCATAGTAGCGCTAGCTATAACGAAATCCGCAGTTGTTAGCGTTTTTATTTTGACTTTCGAATGACATCCTGTTGCAGTCCATGAACCTGCTTACAGTTCCGCATCGTCTTGGTTCACAAGTCTAGACCATCTGGTCGGCCGCTGCTGCAGAAATGGCCATATCGTCACATTTATTTCTAGTAAACACGTAATTGTGTAAAAATCCATTTGATCGTGTTGAAAACGCTGTCAAAGAATTTCGAAAATCTCTTCCCGCACAAAGAAATTTTCTAAACCCAGACAAAAGCATCATAAACCCAAAACCGCCCATACGCTTCAAAATGAATTGCCTTTCACTGCGTGATCGATTCTAATTGGATACTCAAATCCATCTACCACCGTGTTGCGACGTACATTTGTATCTATCAGATAAAATAGATCACCTCTCGAGGCGACAATGCCGCCGCCAATAAAGTCTGCAAGAGTACATCGCTTCCCAAAAATAAACTCTCCTACCGTGTGTGCGTTCGTAGGTCAGCTGTAAAAGAAAAGAATAATTAAAATAATTTGGCACACCTGAGTGATAAATCAATCGATTTATTTGCGTATCGCGAAAGCAAGAGGGGCGTGTGCTCGAGGTTTCTTCGACAAAGAGGCCCGCGACGACATACAGTCAGCAAACAAAAAAAAAAAAAGATAGCAAATGTAGGAAGGCTTCCTTAGAATGTTTCGACAAAAACTGTGTCAAACTTTAGCGTTCTATGACTCAATCGCGAGGAATTTTAATTGGAAATTGTTGATTTTTTAGACGCTTCAGCCGACAGCTGATTGGCAAGGTGTTCAATTGGATTGAAGGGTTCTTTTTTTTTTTTGGTTGAAATATAGATTTGGGGCTGGTTTGACAGTGGACAGGTCGAAGGGAAACTTGTGCCACCCAATGGTGATTCAAAGTTTTTTTTTTTTTTTTAAAAACTTTGTTTTTTTTAAACTTTTCCTTAAAGCGAAACGTAAAAGTTTACAAAAAAAAGAATTTCAAAGCAATTTTATGATGAATAATGGAAATGTACACAACATACTTTGGAACAGAACCTAGCACAGCACTCCTATGGTTTCATCCTCTGTGCTTCCACTTACCGTTAGAAAAATAATCAAAAAGTGGTATTCCTTTAATATTCATTTATTTTTCCAAGTGTCTGCTGTGTGGCCCGCATCGAAATGCTGGTAATTGGATTCTCTTAACTGGCACTTTTGCCATCTGCAGATTGAGCTGCGGCGGTACCCCTACTATGGGAGCCCACGCCACCCGTAATAAGGGCAACCTGTCAGTGCTGTACTATACTGTACATCAAACACACACCATTTGAATAATCATCGGTCCTTAGTCATTCGGTGGTGCGCGATGCCGTGCGGCATTGGTGCCGATGTGGCATACATAGTTTGTGACTCTATTCATAGGATGGTTTCACCATTTCGGAAGTTAATGGCATATGCCCGAGTAGGCCGACAGACAGACAGATTTGTGTTTGATCTTTGTTGGGAAAATAAATAAATGCTTCTGCTTATGTCATTCTTTCAAAAAAAAAAACAAGAAAAAAAAGGGCTTTAACGGAGGGGCTGTGACAATCTCCCAACGCAACGTACTCGTCTCCACTTAAATGTTTGTTTTTTTCTTTCAAATAAATTAGAATTAATATGTCATTTCGAGTGGAATTAGTAAATTAATTATGGTTTTTGGTTTTTTTCTTTTCTTTTTTCTTTGCAGGTAAGTTTTGGGGACGACTCTGTGTCGATCATCACCTTGGGGTTTCCTTCCAGAGTGTAATGGAACACTAATCGAAAGGGAAAGCTGGTGAGGTACTGCCAATAACTCAAGAAGGGTAATGACTTATATTTAGAATATCTGGCAACGTCATCGGAGATTTATGACGGTAACTTATTTTAAACTTGCTCTGTGTAGTCATAGATGATAGGGTTGACACTGTTTTGGTTAATTAAGTACTCTTTTGCACATTAAATAGTATCAGGTTCAATGGAGATAAAAGAATTCGTACTATCCGTGGTTTTACTGAGAAATATTGGACACAAATACATTTTAAGAGTCATTTCTAAAGTCAGTGCTAAGGAAATGCTAAGATTAAAGCTAGTCTGAGTTAGTAGTGAGGTTTCGTAGTACAGCGCAACACTTACCCGTAAGTCAGAGTAACATAGGTAGTATCTGTCACATTTAAGATAGGATTATTTACTAACATTCTATTGACCCTGTATTGGTAGCAAAATTTAGCTTTCTTTTGACATCTTGGAGAATTTTCACATTGCATTTCCGACCCACAATTTTGACATTAGTCTTGTGTTTTAGTCGTTGAAAGAGGGTTTAAAGAAATGCATTTATCAATCATTTTTGTCTCAAAGAATAATCTTTTTAAATACTAGGTGACCCTGTGCGCCGTCATCAAAACTGTTTTGTTTTGTTTTCTTGAAAACGCCCCCATAAAGTAGGCGTATCTCAGGGAAATCTATGGGTCAATTTTACATCCTTTGATTTCACGTAAGATAGTAAAATTTCGACTTCTGGATGAAGACGCAACAAATGAATGGAAAGATCACTAAGAAAAATATCTTCAAAAAGTAGGCGTGGCCCTACGATTTGTATAGTAGGTGAACATTTGCATATTTGCTTACATAGATGCATTTTTTGAGTTTCTGAATATTGGCAGATTAGGGACGTCTCTGTTTCGGTTGAGTGATGTCAAACCTTACCCTGAACCTAAGAAATATGAGGTCTATCGGATATGTGGTTCAAAAGTTTTAGGAACATGTTCAGACAAAAATATATGGCAAGAAGCAAGTTCAGCTTCTCCTAACCATTGCTGTTGTTTGAGTTATGTTTTTTCCATCAATAAAACGGTTCTACTACTTACTATGTTCCCCTGTTCAAAAGGCAGATAGTCAGATGCAAAAATGGCTTGAAATTGGACCTTGACTTGGATATCCAAGTACTTGACTATTGGATAGTACTTAGGGAAAGTGTATTCGTGAAATTTTGGAACCTCCCACGTTTCACAAAAGTTCTTGTGGACTCAACCTAAGATGATATTAAAAAGAGGAAAGAAAACACCTGTCCTGCGCCAGAAGTACCTATTCTCAGTTCTGATCTAGCCTTGAAGTTTTAAAAAGAGTTAATAAAGAAGCTTTTTACTGAGAAATGCTGCATGAATCTATAAACAATTAGAAGCTTTTATTCTCTTACTTAAAGGAACTGCATTGGGAGAGTACTTTTAAGGACTTTTGTACTGATCAACTCAAAAATAAATTATTGCAAACAAAGGGGCAATCTGCAGCTCACAATGGATCCACTAGTGATCCGAGTGTTGGCTGCACATGTGGCCACCTAGTTCTACCTATTCGGCAATATGCTGAATAAAACACAGTCAGTTGGGTCAACAACCAGGCTGTGTTACAAAGAATATCAGAGAAGCAACGACCGTCAACTGGGTCAGATCAGAATGCTATTTATTCAGCAGATGGTTCATTTTGTATTTTAAGCAATTTTATTGTACTTAAAGGGCATACAGAGGATCGGGAATACTTTTCATATTGTGTCTCATGAACCTCAAAGGTGTTGGGGATACTGACTAGTACTTAGAGTATTTTCTTAAAATAATTTACTTTTAGTCATTTATTGAATAAAATAGAATAATTCTGAAAGATTGTTCTGTGTCAATCGTAACCGAATCTAACCAAAGCTCCGACATCCAAAGCACAAACCAGCCTTCCTTATGCCTCACCAAGTATCATGGAAACAGACAAATTTTTCACCCAAAAATGTGTGAAGAAATGGTTACGCATACGCCACCGAACCAGATACCTACCTCCTGGTCCTACCTTCGCGTGGCTTAACTCAAGCCAGACATTCTGTTTCCTGATTGATGCCTCGCCAGGTGTCATGGAAACAGACAAATTTTCAACCAAAAATGTGTGAAGAAATGGTTACACATTCGCCACCGAACCAGATACCCACCTCTCGGTCCTACCTTCGCGTGGCACAACTCAAGCCAGACATTCTGTTTCTGTGGATCGCAAGCACAAACCAGCCTTACTGATGCCTCGTCAAGTATCATGGAAACAGACCAATTTTTCACCCAAAAATGTGTGAAAGAATTGGTTACGCATACGCCACCGAACCAGATACCTACCTCCTGGTCCTACCTTCGCGTGGCTTAACTCAAGCCAGACATTCTGTTTCCTGATTGATGCCTCGCCAGGTGTCATGGAAACAGAAAATTTTTCACCCAAAAATGTGTGAAAGAATTGGTTACGCATTCACCACCGAACCAGATACCCACCTCTCGGTCCTACCTTCGCGTGGCACAACCCAAGCCAGACATTCCGTTTCTGTGCATCCCAAGCCTTACCAGACACGTTTGTCTCGCATAATGGGATTCCACAGACCCGGATTTGAAATATTGCAATAGTTCACGTCTGTAAGGAATCGCCGGCTCATTTCATCCTTCCTTCAAGTTGATGTTGCGTCAATCATTAACAATCGCACGTACTAAGCATGTGCCCGGATCTCTGGATGAAATAACCATTAGGAGACCATTTGCACGTTGTGCAGTAATCTCTGCAATTAAACACTCGATCGTGAAGCATTAAACGACGCTACAATGGCTTCAACCGTGAAAACCAAAACACAACCCCTACCCGTAGTGTCGTAACGATTTCCCCTTGAATGCATCTTGGCCAAATAAATTTCACACGACCACCATGGATAGAGGGCTTGTGGCTTATATGGTTAATTTTCCCTCTAAAAGCCCAATTAACCGACCACCACGCCTCCGCTAAGCAAACAAGTATCCAATGCAGACACATTTGCTTCTAGATGTATCTCTTAATTAAAATGATTCAAAAGGCAGACAGATGCTACCTCCTTCTTCTGGTTGACTCAGCGGGACTAAAATTTAAAATAAGATTTATTTTTTGCATTTTTTTTCGAATTTATTGTCTCATTTTCGATTGAGAATTAAACGTAATGAAGTGCAGAGATTGTTATAATGAAGGAAAGCATGATTGGTGAGCCATTTCAAATTGTAACATTGTTAACCACAGAGGTATTCTGTCGTTTTGGCCATAATGGTGGTTCGCTTGCCAAATTAGTGGCATTAGTGGCGTTTAAAATACTTCAACTTTTATTTGTTTTAAATCATAGAAGCACAACCGGGATGGTATTGTCTCCGGGGCTTTAGGACAGACTTGTGTATCCCACATACTTAGACTCGAAGGGAACACGCTATGTAAACAGATTCATGAGATAAATAATTGGATATGCATGAGCAGAGATGAGATATTCAATGAAACACTTGCTAAGCGGCTAAGTAAACTGAAAAAGTTTGGGAAATTTGCAGCAATGCCGCAAGCAGGTGGCGTCTAACACATTTTCCGCAACAATGATGTGAGATTTATTTGGGGATTAGTTGCTGTCAAATTATTTGAATTCATTAATTCTTGAATAATTTTTTGGTGAGATTTCAATTAATTTCGAAGCAAGTCGAAAACAGGGAGATTTGAGAGATATTTCTGTTGAAAGATACGCGGTAGCTAAGCACACTTGAATGAATGTTTCATAGCCACAGTCTGTACTGGTGTAGTCTATCTCTTCCCACTGTGCGCCACTGTATTTTAGACACGAGATCAGTCAAGAGCTCTTGAGTTTTATTAAGAACAGGTGGACTTACGCTGGATCTGAATCGCACGAAGATTTTGATCCCTATTAGCAAACTGCATATGAGGACCCTTATTGGAGGTGTCATCACTGTCCTGGTCCTCCCTCCGTGCATACCAAGCACAAACCAGCTTTCCTGATGCCTCGCCAGGTGTCCAGATATCTACTTCCTGGTCCTACCTTCGCATGGCCCAACTCAAGCCAGACATTCTGTTTCTGTGCATCGCAAGCACAAACCAGTCTTACTGATGTCTCACCAGGTGTCGAGGAAACAGAAAAATTTTCACGCAAAATGTGTGAAAGAAATGGTTACGCATACGCCACCGAACCAGATACCTACATCTTGGTCCTACCTTCACGTGGCACAACTCAAGCCAGACATTCTGTATCTGTGCATCGCTAGTGAAAACCAGCCTTCCTTATGCTTTGCCAAGTGTCATGGAAACAGAAAAATTTTCACCCAAAAATGTGTGAAAGCAATGGTTACGCATACGCCACCGAACCAGATACCTACTTCCTGGTTCTACCTTCCGTAGCACAATAGATATCTTTGTTTCACCTACAGATTTTACTAATGGCAACGTGCAGCGCTATAAGGCCCAAAGAACACTTGTAACCGTGTTAATACCTTACTCCCTGGCTTAACTTTAAAAAACCTCTCAAGGCACATTCTCCAAATGGGAAATGGAAATACAGGGAGATGGTGTAGAACTTCGATCCAAAATCTTCCCTAGAGTCGGTGGGGTTATTCACTCTGCAATTCTGAAAGTAAATAGTTGACAGTGACATCGACTGCTATTACGTAACTCAACTGTCAAAATGGTGTCGATATCAGTTAAAGTATCTTAAAAGGACACATTCTCTGGAAACTTTTTCTCTTCTCCGCGCACAGAAATTTAACCATCCACTGACGGATGGCACCGTCCAGCGTCGATGAAATAGGTAGACTTGGTGTACACTGCTCTTTTAAAAGATTCAAGGAATTTCAGAAGAACAATGGAAGAGTTTTGGGTCAGTTACTCGAAATTTTCAGCCTTCGAAACTAGTCTGTTGTTCTTTAGCTCCGAATTCTTCTGTGCACATTTGTTAGGGAGGAGCGCTGGATGCAGCCGCCAGTGCTATAAAAGGATTTCATTCAGCGTCATGTTTTGCCATAAAATTGTTCTAAGACTTTTGGTGCCCCTGGATGGAAGAAATAGTGGCCTTCATATGGTCTCCTCTTAAGCAGGATCTTCAATGTATATCATCGTGCTTCATCCATAATTCCATTCATTAAATCCCTCATCCATAAGTTGATGGTTGTCAATGGCTATACTATGTATTTCCTGCCATTATTTGTCTCAACTTAAATTTAGACTTTTTGTTATTTTTATTTAGACGCCATCTGTTGTGTCCCACCTGTGAAGTACCTGTCAAACGTTGCGTTGACATTCGTTATCATAAAAATAGACCTTTCCCAACAGCAGCCATCTGCCACACTCGGAGGGAGGGCGGGTGGAAAAGCGAATAAAAATGTTCACACGACCGTGAAACTACTTTAGTGTCCAAAATAGGAATCGATTGGCCAGCGTGTTTAGAGAATTTTTAGAAGTTCTTCTCATTCAGTTACTATTTTTAAAAAAAAAAGAAACAAATTTGCGCAAAATTGGCTACGACGCAAAATGACGAAAGCAATGACGTTGACGTATGCCGTCAGGCAGGAAACTCGTAAATTCTTCTCCAGTATTTTTCTCCCAAAGCGGATGTGTTGGAATGTGTTTGAAATTTTAAGTTTCGCAATACGATTGCTGTAAGTTGGTTCGATTGAGGTGAGGATTTTGAGGGAATTTGTATTCGAAATTGAAGTTAACTTGAAGGGTTGTCTTGTCATGTTTGACATTTATCGCTACAACTGTCAATAGAAAGGAGTTTGACAGGTTAAAATGACAGATCTGCCGAGGGAGATACCAGTGTTGTTCAAGAGATGGCATGAACAGTACCACGACAGAGTCTCAAATTATATCTAAAGCTGACATCGGTTAATAGATGGCTCTGAATACCAGTGTTGCTGAGTTACATTTCCCCTTTCCAACATGTCCTTATATTTTTTTAAACAGCCATCGTCTTAATGGCGCCATTTGTACTTAAATTTTTTGTCACTTAAAAGCATTTCTCTCCCGAAACACCTCCTCGTAGAAGCAGAGATGCCACTCCAAAGTGCGAAAAAGAAAATTGTTGAACTCCAAAATTTTACCCATGAACCAAAAATCAGAAAACAAAATTTCATGTTTCTTGTTAACACCGAGAAACGTATCCCAAAATAGACGCCATCGTATCAGTGTCAACTGAAATATTCATCCTCACTCTTGATGGACATGGAACAAGCAACATCGCTTTTTCTATGCGTTTTTCTACGACACACACTCACTCAGTGTTGTGCCTCTAATAAGTGTATTTGTGTGTAACAACATTCCTGCAACAAGGAGGCAGGAGGCTACATACATACATATATGGGTGGGTGAGCCTATAACCAAAGGAATCCAAATTCGAGTCCCGAATCCCAAATCCGAATCACTGACAACAATGAGCAAAAATAAAAATAAACAAACACTCAGCCTCTTCTCAGTGATTTGTCATTCTAAATCCAAAATAAAATGTTTTTCATTCGAAATCGGGGAAAAAAAAATCCAAAAAAGCAAAAGAAATGACAAAAATGTCGACGATGATGATGGGGGATGCGACAAAACGAAGTTAGACACACATCAACGGAGCACCAAACCACATCATTAGATACTCAAATGAGAATCTACGTTTGGCCCAGATACGAGTGCTTTTATGTTTCTCATCGTTCGGTTTAAGTGAATGTGAACATATTTCCGGAATCGAAAGTTGATTGAAAGCGAAAAAGAAACTAAATGGGTGGAGTGAAGGGAAGAAGAAGGACTTTGGGCAGACAGAGGCAGAGGTTGCCCTACATTGGGGGACAGGCATTTGATGGAGAACTATTGTGGTATTTCTGAGGTTTGGCGGACGGTTGATGTCAGAAGGTGATGGGGCATGGCAATCGAGTCGGGAATGTTGCCTCTAGATAAATGACAGTTTTAATTAGGTTTTTGTTTTTTTTAAGACTGAAGAGTTGGCTGAGATCTATAAAAGTACGCCAGTATCTGTTTTGACGTAAATCACTACTGAGACCACAGATCAGTTCAGTCAGAAAGAGAAGGAGGCCAGCAAGGTCTAAACAAGTTGAATCAGATTACCCATTCGGGAGGGTGAAGACATTCTAATGCGAGGAATGGTCGGATATGTTACCTTAAAGTACTGTCCAACCAGATATGTAGTTCACTCCACTTCTGTCCATCTATTCACTTTTTTCGATGAAGAGCTCATCATTTTTTGTGATCTGATGAGTCAACACATTTGATCGAAAAAAAGGTACTAAAACCGTTCCTTGACGATGGATATGAAGATTGCCTAAGCAAGCCAGTTTGTCCTCCGATGATAAGAATGTTCTATGAGCCCGTGGCACATTTTTGCATGAACGACTCTCAAACAACCACGGTTTTGCCACTGATAGACTGAATATCAAGCAATCTGTGGCAATCAGCGAGGCTCTGAGTGTAAGGAGCGATCAGTTTCGAGTCAGCCTTCAAAAAAGCGTCGCTTTTCTGGGTTCCTAGTCATCTTGATATTGGAAGAAAATAATTTCTGACTCCTTTGTGCAGACTACTCCTGTAGTCATGCTTCGAAGACCAATTCCTGAGCAACTTAGAGATTCCGTCACTCCTCATTGCCAGTAACCGTTGGACATGAAGGCAGTCAGATGAACGGGGCAGTGTTTCCGCACTTGGTAACCTAGCATCTTAGCTCAGTCAGAGCTCAGTCACCTAGTGATCATCTCTTCAAAAATGCACTGTGAACTGGGTCCATATTCTGAAGCCTCTAAGTAGAGTGACTGCTCCTTAACAAGTACACATGTCGATGATTGAGAAACAAAAAAAAATGAAAACTTCAGAACACATTTCATGTGAATGCATGCTGCCATCTATTGTTTCAGAATAAAACTCTTTGACAGTCTCTCTATCAAATATCTAAAAATGGTCGGCTAACTCCATCTTCAAGTATCTTGATGGCCTCCAAGGCTAGAAGAGGTTCAAAATCAACAGCAGAATTGGTAGACACCTCAGTGCTCATCCCGCCTTACGCACAGAGACAGAAATCAAGACGTTTATGGCCTCGTTTTGACAAGAGTGGCACCGACAGAATCATGCAAAAGGATAGGAAATGTCAGCTATAGCCAATTATCCTTTGACTCCTCTTTGCCCCGCTTTAACGTTTTTAGAGTTCTGAAATCTGACTATGCTTATGCTTTAAGGACTCTTTTGCCCCAAACACGAAGTTAGTACTTACTACGCAAACTACCAAACTTTCTTTCTAGAATTCACTTATCATATGACTTGGCAAACCTTTAGCAGAACTCAATTGGTTATTGCGTTAGAATGCGGAGCAAGGGTTTCCAGATTAAATCACTTCTCGCGACTATTTGATAAACTTATGAACGGACACGGACTGTCATAAGAATTTTTCTCGCAGAACTTGTGCTTACGGTATACGGATAAGCATGCCCTCAGTGAGAAACTTATCAAAGTTTTGGTCTCAGACTTCTGCTCTGTTGCTTCTTGAAGTAAAAATTGTTACTTTTGACTTTTCTTGAGGGCTTTTCATACTAAGTGGTATCAGAACAGGCAGTGATATTAGAACTTATCACTTTTTTACTTATCACTTATCACTTTTCATTAGTTTATGTTTTCTAAGTGATAAGTAAAATGTATTTGAAGATAGTGAGTATAATGTCACAATTCTAGCCTGCATCCACTTTCGTGCTGTATGTCCAGGAAGGCCTGACCCACTCGAGTGTCCTAATGGTTGCAAATTACTCTTCCAGAGCCACAGATACAATCGCATGTCAGTTCGTACATTATTGGTTTCCATTGATAGAGTACCTCTCCCAGTCAAAGCTATCACTCTCTCACCCACTCACAGTCACCTCATTCTTAGGCCAGAATACCAAAACAAAAAAATCATCTTGACCTTGTTACGAAGCAATAAATTTTTCTCAAAAGTAAATATGTTTCGATAAAATCTCATCAAGGATATCCACACCGCATCAGTGGAGGTGTAATTATTTACCTCCGCCCTTGCCTTGCCCTGCCCACTGCTACCTCTAGTTGGTAGTTTGTTGTTTGTTTACAACAACACAAAACACGAGATATTTTCCTTAAAGTGTATCACCCATGACTGCCAATGTGTTACTTAGTGTGATGGTGCTGTGCTGCCCCTTTGCTTCCTTCCTACCGGTTCAGAACGTAATTTTTATAATCACCTACTATTTGGAACACCAGGGTAATGAACTTGGCTTGTTCGGTCTTCAGCTACACGCATATACTAGATATCGCCTCCTTGCGTGCGAACGTGTACTCCATTTATCTGTGATGCACACAGTTCCACAGCAGAAAGATACTTTTTTTTTTTGTGTGTATATCACTCCCTCTGTTCTCACCTCCTTTCTGGTTGGTGCAGCGCACTCAAAGTGCAGCGCGCGGATAAGATACATTCTAGTCGGACGGGGCGATAATTTAACAAAATTTCCTTTATAATGCACGGCCTACAGTAGCTGCTGGCAAAAAATTTTCATTTCGTGTTTTTTTTTTGGTTTTTTTCTGCTGCGACCGTTGCAATGCCAGACACCAGGGAAAATAATTATTACAAGATCTTGACAGTGGGAAAGAATCATCATTATCGCTGGCGGGGCCCGCCTCGAGAATCATCCTCAAGTACAAGAGTCGAGCGAGGAAGACGAGAAGGAGATGCGTAATTAGATGGGATTTGGATTTTTTTTTTTTTACTTGCCGCCTGGCATGGTCAATTGTTTTTTTTTGTTTTTTTGGTTTACGAGTGGAACAGTGTTCAAGTTGTTTCCGGGTTGGACAGAAGGTGGATTTTGTAGGAAGTGGTTGTGGCAAGGGGCTCGTACGTTGCTTTCCATACTGGGTCATGGGATTCTGATGCAAATTTCGATTGTCAGTTTCCTTAGAAACCTTCTCATTGTATCAGTGTTACTGAAGGCACTCCTGTCCACACGTGACAGTTCGTCTCTATTGAGAGAGTAGGACAATGTATCTTTAACTTCGTAGTTTTCAAATCGCATACTGTTCGGGACAGTGAAGGTTTCTATGAACTACTGGGAATCCTACGAACCACTTGAGAATCCAAATCTGTATACCTGGCATCCTCCAACATGGGTTCTAAATTGGTTTGATTAGAACTTCAATGGGAGGCCATTTTAAGCCGTTTTCAATAGTCTTGGTGTTTGTAGTGAAGTCTGTATCATTCTCCTCTCAGCCTAATTGATGAGTTAGATTTCACCCTTTTCTTTGCAGGGCTTAGCCACTCACGTGACTTCGTCGCTCCGCTAAGGGTATGTCCACAACTATCAGGCGCCTATCAGCTAAGATCATAAGATCATATGCAGACTTTCTTATTGAAACAATGCGCTGAAATGACTAGATAGACTTCAGGGCACTGACTGATTCTTAAAACCTAAACCTAGAGCTGAGATTATATGTTTGCTTTTACTTACTACAGTCCAGGATGGACCTGGGCCTAAACCAACAAACCTCTTCAGTTAGCGCGGTCTTTGGCTAACTGCCTCCAGTTGCCCACTCCAAGTTGGATGCGGTTCTCTTCCATTTGTGCGCAGTACCTTTCTCTTCTGCGTTACCAGACAGCCCGTCACCTTGTAATCCTTTTTTTTAAATCAAAGGTCTGCACAATCTGACGAGTTTGACAGAGATGCCAAAACATGACATGGCTCTGTATAACTCGTCTCTACAAATGCTGTCATATGCGGCATTAAAATCCATAAAAAGATGATGGGTATCGACCTGGACTTCTTGGATTTTCACCAGAATCTGCCTAAGACGTTGACACAGGATGATAAGATTATGTACGCGATGTCTTGAAGTAGGCTTGAAGTATTTGAAGACTACGTTCAAAATGCAAAGACTTTCTCCTTGAAACCATGCCCTGATTTGGATTCAGTGACCTCGACACGTCAGGGTAGAGTTGATTGTTAAAACCAGAATCCAGAGTTGGTATTAAAAGTCACTCTTGCGGCATCTTAAAGCCCTATTTCATAGTTTTCGAAACTATTAATGGTCTTTTCTGGTTTTCTCCATTGTATTCCTGGAATGGGTTTCAGTTTGTAGTCTCCTGTTCTTAGTCTCTGAACCTGGCCTTGGCTTCTTACAAGTTTAACCTCGATGTCGTCAAATCAGTTGTGATCTCGCAATCAAATTCTGGTCGTGAAATTTGTTTTCTTGACCCTTAGAGCACTTGTAGTCTGACTCAATCTTGGTTGCCCTTCACATTGGGACTCTTGGTAATCTAGTTCGTTTCTTCCTTGCTTTGGAATTGCTCTGTAGCCAGTTCGATATCGGGTAGCAGGTTCTACTGGTTGTAGTTCCAAGTTGGGAGTATTCGTACTATAGAAGGCATCCCAAGCATTGTTAGTCGGATTATTTTCGTTTGGAGTAGAGTTCATCCAGCTTTTGGGTTTAAGTCACGATCAACAGGCAGATCAATACCTTGATTTTGTCAGGCAAATGAGTGTCCTTGTTGGCGGAATTTTCAACAGCTCACTTAGATCAACTGAGAGTCCATTATAGCCCATTTTGATTCCCCTAGGATGCAATTTCAATCCTAGACGGTTGAACTGAACCACCCAGCTTAGGAGTTGGTTCAATTAAACATTTAACTCCTTGTGCTGGGCAATAGAATAGATTTTAAGTCCTCTTTGTCCGTGCAGTTTCGGCAGAAGTCGTTGTGGGGTAGTCCTAGCCGTGCTACATAATTGCCTATCACACAGTGTCCTGTCACAACACTGTGACTAAGTTTAATGAGATCTGAAAACCTCTTTGTAGATACCATCGCCTGTTAGCTAGCCTTCTGCTTGGATTCGATGTCTATTTCCCCGTTCAGAGTATTAAAAGTTATATTGGTCTCTGGAAGGAGGTTGAGTGTAGCCTTTTCCTGGCTAGTTTTCATCCACTTGAACGTTATCTATGAACTTTGTGTGACTCGGTAGCCAACGGAGAACTACCTTCTTGGTCACTGAGATGTCGTTTTGACACACTTTACAGGATGTATACATATTTCCCCGTGTGCCGGACTCTCCAAGGGGTTTTCACCCTTGGCATACAGGCTAAAACTCCAAAAGTGACTCGCCGATCTCCTCACTCGGGACTACTTGCGCATTACTTCGAGGTGGGGTCCGTGTCTAAGTAGCGGGTTCGGTCATTTCCTCAGCTAGCTCCTCTTGTTTTTTTTTTTAATTTTCATGATCTGGGTCAGATACGTGCTTATTTGCATCCACTGTACTTCGTTGTCCAGCATCTTTTGTATGCTATTATCCTGGCTGATTTCGCCTATGATTCTACTTAATTCTTGACGGAGGGATTCCCAAATCGAGTCTCCATATTGGCAGGAAGGGCTACTCACTTTTCCTATCTTGTGTAGGAAGGCGTTGAAGTCCCCGTGTGTCCGATGAGGAACTGGGTAACGTAATAGTTCACTTCACCGTGTTTCCGGTTACTCTATTCGTTTACGTCTCTGATAAGCCTCGCAGTCCAGCGCCCTCTACTTTCCGATTGCCAGCGTTCTTGCCACTTCCGTTGTGTACGCGCTCCAATTTCCGTTTTCCTTTTTGTATGCTGCAAGAAGGTCTATTGATGCAACCCCTGCAACTACAACCGCAGCTGGGTCCGATACCGTGCGGTATCCGTACTTGAATCTTACCGATGATGTCTTTAACGTTTTGATGACTGCTTGACTGTGGACATAGATACTGATAATTTTACCAGAAACATTTCTGTCGATAGACAGTGACTTCGGGTAGAGGTCTACTACTTCTACCATCGACTGTGCAGATTAGAGAAAGAGCTGTAAGTTTCAAAGCGATATCGATGCTCTGAACCATTTCTGCATCTTAAGTGTCATGGACACACTGCCTGTTAGTTGAGACACAATCCAAGTGAAAGGATCACTTCATCAGTATGCTAGCTAACTCCTTCGTTCGAATGCACACTTTTTCGCATTCAACTAGAAATGGTTCCCTCTTTCTGCTTCTATAATAACTTCCAATTTTTTCGACTGTTCTTTGACATTTACCAGAGCCATCTATTGCAATAGATAACCCACTTAGTTACATGGTTCTACTCCGTGCTAAACTATTTCTTTTATTTATAAAACTTGCTCCATTTCTGTCTGAAAATCTTTTTATACGAAACGCAACATGTTCGCTAATAACTTAATTGAATTTCAAATTTCTCCACTAATCCTGATTAAGTGCAAATTTTAATTAAATTCCCAATTTGCCGCCGAACACACGCACACGTATAATTAACCTATTTCCATCAATTCGTTGACACTCTAATATTCAACTGCAGTCAACACGATTACTCATTACTATTAATCAGATGCATTTACCAAAAAAAAAAAAAGAATTTTCAAAATTTTTGATTTTAAATTTAATTTTATAAATGGGACCCCTGCCGCAGGCCGTAGTGAGGAGGGGCAGCATTTTATGCTAACTTGGCCAACAATTCCACACTCGATGTACCAGCGGGTGCGGTGCATTTCGCGAGCGGTGGCACGTCACCCCACCCACATACGTACACGAGTACGCGTTTGGCGCTGCAAAATCTGAATTCATTGGCCCCCCAGTGGCCCGCTAAGCAAATAATTATAAATATAATTAAAATAATAATTAAAATATGAATAGCGGTCCTCCATAAAGTTTCCAAATATAAATATGTATTCTGTGTGTAGTTTAACATTTTTTGAACGCCTTGTGGTTAAAATAAGTTCCGTGGCGCATCGCAACGTGCTCTTGTTGGTTGGGCATTGGTCGGGCGTCCACTGTCCTCGTCGTCGTTGTCTGAGAGCCTGGCGGCGGCGGCAGCGGTAGAGGCTCGTTTATGGCGGCGGTTTTTTGCTTTCGGTCGGTCGGTCTGCTGCAATTTGACATGTGTCTGCAATGCCCGCTGAATATTTACCTAATTTATATGAATTAAGTGCCAAAAATATGAACATTTTCGATTGCTAGTGGTGCTGCTGGTGCCGGGGGGATGGCGGTCTGAGAGGGAGAGATACGGTCTCGGACTGTGAGTCATGTGTTTAGAAGCGGGTCCACATGCAGTGATTTGATGTGGAAAGTGTGTCGTGCTTGGAAGTGGGCTACGATACAGTGGCTATGAACATTTTTTCGATAATTTAGATAAATTTTTGCGCGAAGCTAATAGTTGCTGCAGGCTGCTGCAGACTGTAGGAGGCTAGCATTGGTCCTACACTATCGAAGTCGTAAGGGAAAGATTAGGGTCCGTTGAGCTAGTAGGCTTGCAATCAGTAGTTTTGGTAGTGGTTTTGAATGCTAACTTATCTTCTCTCTATCTGTCACATGCAGCTCTAAAGTAGAGTATACGCCATCACTCCCTGCTTACGTTTTAACTTTTTTAGTGAACCGATCCCAACAAGAGCCATAAAAATATACAATTTTCTGTAAATTTGGATAGCAGCATCGAATTTGGCTATCCAAGCAGCGAACGATTATAGAGTTTTATGGCTCTTGACTCCTGGGATCAGCACGGGCTGATAGAGTGTTAGGTTTAACTGATGGCAGGCTGACTATTCCTGGTAGCGAACACAATACCAATCTGCGACTAACGATGTTTTTTACATTCTGAACATACTCGCATGTGCGAGTTCGACTGTGAGTTGTACGAGTATCCTGTCCAAAATTCGCACGCCAATGTTCATTGGTAAAGAGTTGTGCACTGCATTCGACTATTCTTGCTCATTTGTCATCTGCCGGACTGTTTCATAGCTTACTTTGCAGTGCTTCCCTATGAACCGAACCAGAAAAGTGACACATGATTCGGAGGTATTCCCGTATCTGCTGAGGAATAATCAGTCGGTTCTTAGGTGACACACTTCAGCACAGTTGTCAATTTTCCTAGGTGCGTTCCTTCATTTACTGCCGCTGATATGCCATTCATGCAGGAAGCCTGAGGGCTCTGTTTCGCTCCGGCGACAACGAACTCCATCTTAACAGCTTTAGAAACAAAAAACCGAAATGAGTTCGGAACAAGAGATTACCGAACTTCACTACCAACTGTAGGCACCTGATGACCAGACCTTCACCCTGACAAGTAGGCCTATAGTCACGGTGCTGTGCATAGTTTCTAAAAATAGGTACTTCTAGTGAGACAATCTGTTGACTGAAAATCCCACTGCCCTACCAAGGCCACGCTTCCAAGACATGTAGTTTGGACTAATCAGCTCGACGAGTTTATAAGGTTTGGTGGGCTAGCTTTGGGAACCTGTGCTTCGCAGTCTTGTCCGTCAAGTCCAGATAAAACTGAAGGAAAGAAAAGATGTGACGAAGTGGATATATCATGGTCAGTAGAAGTTGAATGATGTAACATACCGCAAGGGGGAGTTCTTTCACCAATACTTTTTCACTTTCTTTACTAGTATCAAGCAAGTTTATATTGTAGAATGGAAATCGGCTTAGATAAACCAGTCGGAATGGTAGATATGGGTTCCTAAGTCTGAGGTGTATTCGTAACTCTTTAACTTTTCATCAATGTAAGACATTTGGTCAACAAACGTTCTCTTACAATGGCCACTGAGAAACACCGATCATGTACTATGTATCGTTCTTCAAAGCAATGTTGCCCAGTCATCCAGGCATCGGTGGACCAAGATCAGTGACTGAATTTGCAAAATGGTCTAAGTAGTTTTGACTTCCTGAGCTGAGCTCCTTAATGTGAGTAGGAAGTACTGCAGATGTCATGCATCTTAGGTCACTACATAGGGGGCTTAGGTACTATAATCTGCGTTGTGTTTGACTGTTTGACACGAAAGAGCTGTTTGTAACGAGCGTAATCCTTTGGTATTATTGCAAATACCTTCGGGTACTCAGTGTGTGGAATCGTACGACATCCATTGCAGCACTGGTCATTTTGTTTCATCTGACAATCCTGAACATTTTTTGTACGCAAATGGTTGCTAGTGCAGTTGTCCGTGTTAAGGAAACGCCATGCTGACTAATTTCAAAATAGGTTCCAAAGGCATAGACTAAACTATTCCAAAAGTAAGGTTAGCTTTGACAAAAACTTTCGGATAACCATCTCTGATGGGACATTCTGGAAGTAAGAGGTGTTCCTGGAAGGATTCACTTCTATACCAACGCAACGACTTGATCTCAAACTCTCCTTTCTTCTCGCTAATCATTGTATCGTGTTCAACAAAAACGGGATTTCAACTACAGAAACCCGCATCTTTTCAGATAACCCAGCAACTATCAAATCCTTGGAATGTTTCTCCAATAATTCGAAAGTTGCTTTGCACAGTCGTTCGTCTCTCTTAGAGATCAGTGCAGATCAGTTGAATATTCATCTTTGTTGGGTGAATTTTACCAGGTGCCTAGCGACAGAACGCACATATTTGGCCTGAGCTGGCCTTGAAACGCTTTAAGACTTTGATCTCGCATATACCACTGTAATAGGTGTCTCCACTGGACAGTGTCTAATAGGACAGCAAGCAACAGATGCACCCTGTATCTCCCTTCTCGAGACACAATTCAAGTCACATATTCTGTTGCTGAGCATCCTAAGGACGAACTAGTTTAACTCACGCCTCGGTATGGAATATATGAAAAAAAAAGTTACGTATACGCCACCGAACCACTTTTCTAGTACTTGGTACCTCGCTACCTTTTAAGACGAAAAAAGTGGTTTTTAGGACTTAAGATCTGAAACTTTTTAAGAGTTCCTTACCTTAGAGGGATAGGTTAGCCAATGGATGCATACATTTGTGAACAGGAGTCTAACCAAGACGGGTAATGGAGGAACTTCTCCTCAGGCTTACTAGCGGTGAACGAAGTGTTAGTGCTACAAGTGCTGATTAAATTCATAAATTTTTCTTCAACTTGCGATACTCTTTAAGACGTATGATACATTGAATGAGACAGAAATCATAATTGTCACGTTAAGTCACATCTTTGGCCACCGAACCATCTAAGCACAACAAAACCATTAAACCGACATAAATGACAGACACAGCCAGAGACAGTAGGAGTACTTTACGCCTGGTGGCATAAGAAATTAACAGTCCGTTTCGTGCTCATATTCACATGTCACAGACCCGGTTATGTTCAAATGTTTATGACTAACCCGTTAAATCCCATTTGTCACTTGGCACTGCTGACACTGTCAAACCACTACCACCCGACTACCGATTCGTCATCCACTCGTGTATTTATAATCAAATTACTTGAAATCTTAATCGGTTCTGTCTCCGAAAAGTATCTTAAATGATTTGCACTTGCAAATATATACACAAATATATATAAAAACGAATTATCCCACATATTTTACACGAAAGTAATAAAACAGCTTAATTGCTTAATTGCTGTACGTTAAACAATTTCACCCACTGTACGTACGAGCGCTGTGCTGTAGATACATTTGTAAATTTGGGAATGTCACAGTCGAGTTGGTTCCTCTTGGTCTTTGGGTTATAATTAAAATGCAAAAATGCACCCGAAAAGCATCATTAACTGGACGTGTGATGTGTGAATATTTCTCGCCGCAAAACGATGTACATATGTCGGTTTGCCGATAGATGGTGTTGGCATAGTTTCATCTAGATCCCCACGCTTGACTTGTAACTAGAGATACAGTTTAAATGGGGCATTTTTTTGTTGCTCTCTGTTGGTTTTCTGATGCCATTTTGTGTAGTAATAACAATTCAATTAGTTTTTGGGTAAAATTTTGGTTCTACTGTCAGTTCATTGACATGCGTTTTGGAAAAACACCGTCCGATGTTTGTGGAATGTTTTGCAACAACATTCGGACACATCATGTCAAAATGTCTTTCGAAACACGATGGGTATAGGCCTTTAATTAGTTTTCGGTGTTCGGCACACAGATGTAGACCATTAGCCAGGGTCAATGAATGCTTTTCCATCGAGCAGATGTGTGTCTCGAAAGGAGTAGTCTGGGCTTGCTGATTTCAAAATAGCAAATAGCTCAGTTAATTGCCAAAGATTTATTATTAAACCCCTGGTAGACAAGACACCTCTAAACTTGACCTTCAGCATTGACAATTAAAATTTCGATTTAAAAAGAAATTCAACAAACTTAAGCACCTCAGATCTCAGCGGGACCGTAAAATTCTGATTTGTTGTCTGTTTGTTGTCGCTGGCATCCCTCACGGAACCTGAATCGGACCGGTGTTGTTGCTTTTTGACAAATAATTTCGCTTCTGTGATTTATTAAACGTATATCAAGTGCCAAAATCTTTATAAAACTCAAATAGAAATAAAAACCTTAAGATTATGTGAATTCAGAGATGAATTCTTTTTTGCTTTTGGATCTAGTGACGTTCGTCATTGCTGTGCTGTTGCATGGAAATTGTTCTGGCCATTAGTCAACCTACACTTTTGTACAATAAACTTTTTATTGTGCATCGTTATGACAAAAACCCACGTTCGAAACGAATTTATTTTCGGTTTATAATCCACCTAATGAGAGATATTTTCAAAGCGAATTTTTGCGGGCGGTTCGGTTTGGTTTTTTGAATTCTTTTTCGTTTTGAGATGGAAACAGTCGTCCATCACTCATCAACCTTTGGGTGACATGACAGGCGTTGACTGTCATCATAGTGTTTTGGAAAATTTTGGAAGTCACTCGAAGTCCCGCCTGCGCTTTGAGGTTCTATTTATACGAGTTTCAAGGACTTGTTGTCCAGAATATTAATTCTCTGTGTGAATGCTCAGAAATAGCATATTTCAAAGTCCAAGCTATCGGCTGAATGGATTCATTAATTAGACTGATGTCGGGGTGTTGTTGTTGTTGTTGTCTTAAATATAAACATTGGTTTTTGAATGTTTAGTCTGGGAACGGTGTGTCCACCAGTTTCGAATATGTTCTCAGAACTGAACAAAGAGATGTTGCAGAATGCAGGTTTATGGCATGTTGTCGTTAATTTTAATCTTCAAACCGATGATGTTGTGGTCGCGTTATCCGGTGGTGTGTCTGGAAGTTTGAGTTCAAGGATTTCATGTGGTTTTGCAGGTTTCACCTCGACATTTTGACTTAGCTACTCATAGAAAGTTAACGAATAGGAGTGTTTTCGAGGAATTTTACTCGAACCATTCAAACATACCTCGGGTCGTGTAAAAGATACAAAAAGTCTTGTAATTTGCAGATTAGGCAACTGTTGTTCTGTTGGCCTGTCATTCTAATCGGCAGCAGGTTATTAGGTTTCGAAAACCCTAAAGACAGAATATTGATCCATTTTTCTCTGCAGAACTGGGAGGGACAGGATGCAGAGTGATTACTTATTCAAATGACACGTCGATTGCAGTTTACAACTAACACTTCATCACCTTTAGAGTAAGTCTCAAATATACTGTCATCCTGCTAAGAAGAACCTACAAGCTTTCAACAAGATCAACCGTAGCTAGAAAATTTGACACTTTCCTCCGCTGGTCGTAGTCGGTCACGCGACTTCGTTGCTCCGCTACGCTAAATGTGTATCAACAACTGCCCGGCAGGTGCCTATAGCTTGGATTTCTCTAAGCAAATTCTCAGAAATTTCCCCAAAAATTTGTTTTTTTGATTTTATTTCCATTTTGCGTTGTACTTACCTGTTCCATGCTCTTCTGGGTGTGGGTCACAAAGGATTTCCTTTGGTCTAAGTATTCTGGTCAAAGAACCTGTTATCTTGGTTCATCTTATCATTTGGATCAGCTTGCTCCTTACATTTCTTCATAAAGTCTAAATTTCTGACAAACAGTGGCATTGTTTTGATGCTAAGGGCTTCCTTATGTTGGGCTTTATTCCGTACTTCAGGAGGTCGGATCTCGCATTCCAATTCATCATAGAAGTGCCATATGGAATAGAGGTCTGGACTCTGTAGGGCGTTCGGAACATGTATTTTCCCATATATTTGGGGACATGACAGAGATTTCCAGCATCTCTTTACTATTTTTAAATTTTTGTTAAGGACATAGTTGAAGATGAACTGGTTCATCATTCCCTGGTTACTGCCACCTTTCGGACCTCAAATGCAGACATACAGCTCCATACAACCAGACCTTAACCACTTTGATTCAATGCCTCGATGTTCTATGTACATCGGATCCAGTCCATTGTTCCGATGCCACCAGACCTTCAAACGGGCTTCTAAACCAATTAGGTTATGTTTTAACTTATCTAGGAACACTCCCTTGCGACAAATGTCTGTAGATTTGGTCATGTACTCCTTTGCGAATGTGAAACGTTTTTGTCTATTGGTTTTGTTGGCAAATGTTTCAAATTCCATGTCAATGTCTTTTAACATCTCTGCATGCACTGTAGAAGGCTTTATTTCCTTGGCGTTGGTTCACAACCTGGTTGATCGTCTGCTTATCCTCAGAGTGGATCTCGAGGTCCCCCAAATTTTGACCCTTCATTGGGTCACATTTGATTCTTTTTAAAAAAACCATTTTCTCTAATAAACCTTTTAACTCAAAAATCGCGCAATGATGTCCATATTTTGCGAAGCCTACCACCTCTTGAGACATTATCCTCGAAGGAGCACCTACTGCTGTGGACTTTTGTAGAACACTGTATCTTCTTTCCTCGCATTTACTCATCTTCTCTAACTCTACCGACTATTCAAATCAAATAATGTTCTATTCTCTCTCCTTCTTTCGTTTCAGGTAAGAAACTTTGCATATTGCATTACTTAAGGCTGTAACTTGTAAGTTGTTTTAAAAAAAAAACTTAAAACCTTTCACGGAAATATGTAAGTGATTTCGAACTGAAGAACTACTTGCTATGAGTACCTAGTTCTATAAAATGTTTGGTATTTTCTAAAAGTCTTTGAACGCCAAATTCTTGGGACACATTTCAGCATCTGATTGTGACATTTCTGGGTCTAACTTTGGGTCCATGTATGTAGACCAGGTTGGTTTTGGATACCTTCGGAACTAGGTTCATATCGTGGCAATACTTTACCCGCTTTGGACTGCTCTTGGATAGATGTGTTCAGCAATTTGTGGCGGACACTAATTGGTGTATCACTCACGAAAATCTGTACTGTAACAAAGACAGGAACAAACTCTGAACCTTGAGGTACTCCATAATCAGTCGCTTTTTTCTGAATACTCAGATATCTCTATACGACATCTTAAAGGGGAGACAGGTAGTCCTAGACCCAGCTAGTTAATGTCGCTCTGTAAAGAACTTTTAGGAGTTTTTCATGGTTGAGCGAGTCGAATGGTTTCCTTAAGTCCAGAAATAAAGTCAGGACATTGTGGTTTCTATTGGTTATCTCTGAAACCCGTACTTCTATAGATGATTCCAAAGCCTGGTCTAAAGCGTGGCATTGTAGCACCAAAGAATGAAGAGGAAAGTCTCGTTAATGATGTACAATCTGAGCTATGATCAGTGCACAAACCTTGGCATTTGAATTAAGGTTGACAGCTCTTGGTTGACCTAGTTAAGGTGACTTATTTGTATTTAGTGAATGTAGTATGGTTAGGACCTCTAAATCTATTCAAAAAGTGTGTCACGAGGTAAGAACTGTGTGTTATGTCCTTAGAATGCTCGGAAAGGTAAAAAATGTCTGCTAATTCCTTCTGTTTTGATATTGGAACCCAGAATGTCCATCTAAACCTCAAACTTCTCTTCCATGCATAATTCTTCAGATTCTCCTCACGGCTGTACAAGTTGTCAGGCCGGACTGTCTCTGTCTCTGCTATGTGTGCTCACATGATCAAATCTAAACCAATTTTGGAACCAAGCGGTGCAGCGGAGCTAAGCAAAGCAACGGAGCTAAGCGGAGCCATGGAGCTAAGCGGAGCAACGGAGCTAAGCGGAGATTTTTCTTAAGTATAGACCATGTCTATGCAAGTTGTCAGTTGAGACAGCCTGAGCTACATATGTAAATCTATCGCAAATTTGTAATAAACCGGTGTAGCGGAGCTAAGCGGTGCAATAATTTCATTTCATTTCCTTTATGTGACCGAAAGTGAAATAAAGTCAGGTAAGCCTTATGTCCTTGTCGAAGCACCTTGTAAAATGAAAACCTATGCTAGCTACAGTCTAGTTCTTGGACATACTGACACAGATGATGCACCTACTGCCAACAAAGTATCTCTGCCATGATGCATCATTTTGGCATTTATTGTCCATCCGTTGATTACTCAATTCAATCCATTTAAACTGTATTTGGCACGAAAATATCCCAAAAATGCAACAAGCAACGACCACCGCCTCCATTCAAACAACCGGATGCCGCAAAATTTTTTCACATCAATGATTTTTATAAATAAAATTTTGTTTTATCTATTTCTGTTGTATTTTGTATTCCCATCCGCTTATCCGCTTGTCGTCTGTTTCCTTTTCAAACTAAAATTCCACAACTAATAGCTTCAATAAATCTCACCTCAGCCGGCATTTCACTATGAATCCTGTCCCCCTTAACCCACCTCCAAGCATGTGTCAGTTGATTGAGTCTTCTCGTAAAAGGTCACTTGAAACGCCACAAAAGCCAGAACAGATAGAGAGAGAGCGCCAGGAATATGTATCTCAAAACCAATGTGTCGAGGAGACTTTTACGGTTCTGACAACAAAACCAGATGATTAGCAATATCCTGACCAAAAATATCCACAAAGGTGTGTCAAAAAATAGAGCGAAAGTGCCGGACTGCCGCCCAATAAACAACAACATCGCAGGCCCGTCACACCGCCCAAAACAACGACAACAAGTAAACAATTAGTCACTTGAGGATTGCAGGTTCCCAAAAATAAAATCAATTATTACCGATATAAGTATCTATAAATACATTTCCATCGTCCCGCCGCCGGCCGCCAGCACCCCATCATCTGGCACATCCTGTATTGCAGCAGCAGTAGCATCGTCTTCTTCTTGTGGAAATGTGTCAATTTTTGGGCGGCACAACCGTCCGACCGACCAGTACTCGGCGGCGGCATTCGATGGGAAAATATTTTTCATGAATGAAAATTTATTTTCATTTGCACACATAATTCTGAGCGAGCAGATGGATATCTAGATGCAAACCGAGGGATGCCTCATGCACCAGGAGGCAGGAGGTTTTTCCTTTCTCATAGACACTGTGTGTGTGTGTGTGCTTGATATGGTTCAGTGGAGGAGCAGGGAATAACATCGCGCACACATTCTGTTGGGTTGAACTTGAAGCAGATACGAGGTGCATCTGTGAAATATTTATGACTAACATGCGAATGCTGTGCTCGCGATATGGGTTTTCAGATTTTGTGTGCACATTGTGATGAACGGTGCTGGGATGCGATGACTTTGACGGAGATTGGACTGGTAGGACGGGCTGGGTGGTGGTTGCCAAAATTTGAATTTAGGCCGGTATGCGGAAATTTCGTGACGGTAAATAGTTTGACAGGACTTTTCGCAAAAACCAAATGATGGAGGTGGTGCACTCACACGGGAAGGTGATTATTTATTTGTTTTTGTTTCGAACAACTGTCTGACGGGGTGGGAGATTTTTGGTTTCAGGGTTTTTGTAAAGAATTTCCTATTTTTTTCCTCGAAAATTCTACATCCTTCAACAGAAGTGAAGGTGAGAGTCGATTCTGTTTGCGAGGGAATCAGATTTCTTCTGTGGAAAGACGTAATATAAGTTGCTCCTCGTTGGAGGAGTACCACATTAGACATTACATTCGCAGATCCAACTTCCCCTAGAATGTCAAAGAAATACTTTCCCAGGTGCTACTCCGAGTACACAAATTGAGATGAGTGATGTCCTCCGAAACGTGTATCTGTATGTATCGATTGATAATCCTAGCCTTATGCCGCATCTATGTATGCCTCGTCTTATGCATCATCACATCGCAATGGCCAGAGAGACTCCCTACTGCTATTCTCAACCTCATTACTTCCTCAGATATCCTCCGTTGGACTATTGCAGGACAGTCAGATTGATGAACCTCTCTAGAAGGATCCTTTTATGTACACAGATCGGTGGTTTAAGACCTCTAACTGTGTTGCTTTGTGGAAACTGTGACCCTCTTTTGACCAATTCTTCGGGCCTTTCGTTACCAGCATAATCAGACATGGTTCTGCGTACGTAATGGCCTGAGGATTGTACGCTAATTCGTTACTATTTCAGATTTAATGATGTTGGATACTACACCGATATTTTGTCCGATACAGATCTCATCTTTGGTAATTTATAGCTGGAAGCTCTGCTTGAAAAACAGTGTATATGTTCGGAAGTCTCAGGGAACCCTAGCCGACAGATTATGACTGCAAGTCTGTAATAAAACAATTTCGGTTGCCGGATGCCTGTTACCAAATTTTTGAACTCATTGCATCTTCGTCTCACTGTACGAACAGTATCATTCATTGGACATCACTTTTAGGTGAGTTGTGGATTTTAGGAAATAAAACTCCAAACAGGAGCTAAATGCACAGGACAAAGGACAATAGTAGTGAAAATGATCGGGAGTCTCGTCGTCTTCTTCACGAGGATCGCAGACTCTTAACTCTAGTGTCCTGGTGTCTCTTAACTCTAGATGCTGCGAGATAGCAAGAATGCCTCTGATTTCTTACAGACGTTCGGTAGCATAGGTTTGGTCTGCCTGCATCCTTAAATCATGCGGCTCATGATGTAATTTTGAATAATTTCAGGAAATAGAGAAGTTTTCAGAATCACTGAACTTGAAGAGGAATAAGTAAAGGATCACCCAACAAGAAATATCATTCTTGATGTCCAGCACCCAACCAAGGTCCTCCGGTGCACGGTAGGCTTGCGCATTTTAGTTCAGTTTAGATAGGTCTCAGTTGAGTTCAAAGGTGTTTACTGAACTAGTTCGTTCTATTAGTTCATTTAGCTCAATTTAGTTCATTGTTTAGGAAATTCGGTCTTGTTCGATCCGAACAGATACATTTGTGAACTCCATGTTATTGTTTCTTGGGTTAAAAAAAAAATGTGATTGTCGGTGGCGTATACGTAATTTTTTTCATAAATTTTTGGTTTCGAAAATTTTTATTTTCCACTACTTACAGTGAAGTAGCAGTGGAACTCGTTTGTGCTTAGGATGCACGGAAAGGAAATATCTGACTAGGCTTGTGTGATCGGAACGTAGTACTGGGAGGGTTGTATCCAGTTGGGTGGCGTCTAGTTACCTGATTTTTTATACATTTTCTGGGTTCGCGAATTTTGATTAAAACAAGATCTTAGCACAATACCTACACGCAACACACACAAAAGCACTCATTTTCTTACTGAACTACATGCATGCAGAGTATACCTGAGCCTATTCAACTACTCAACTAAATGAACTAAATGACTTGGGAACTAGTTCACTTAGCTCACTAGACTTTTTTTTGAGCTAGCTCTTCGTGAACTACACATACCTAGTAGAATGTGGTTCCGGACAGAGTTTCGAAATGGACACACCTAGGTTTTCAGTCACTTTTTCAGCTATGGTAGCGATATTCTGAACTGACCTTGCTAGATGACCACAAATTGGAATCCTGAAATTCACTATAACAGTCCAAGCAGGCCCTTGATGATGACCAAAAGTAGGACGAACTTTACAAAAGGTTTCCTTCATATTTTCACTGTTTTTGTAGTGAATTTTGCGCTCTTTCAACACGTTTCTCGAATGTTTACTGAACCGTATTTTATAATTTAGTTCTTTTTATCAAAATTCATTGCAATGATGCATGAATTTTGAAAGTTCCACAAAGTTCTTGCTGGTAGACCCTTTAGTGACATCTTGTTCCCAGGGATAGTAGTTGTATCTGTACTACAAGTTCTAGCTTTACGACTTTTTTGGGAAAGTTTGTATGCGTTTTCGTTAAGGCCTATGCTAACTGCTAGTGTAACCACCTGCCTTAATAAGGAACCTATCGTGGATGACCAAGGTATCAATGGATGTTGTTTTGTAGATTCTTATAGAAGAATCAGTGATTCTGTGATGAGAATGCTGCTTAAGGTCAGTGGTTTTCGAATTTTTCCTACCCAATGAGCTAATGTACACAAAATCTTTTCAGGAAAAGAGTCTAAGATCAAAGTCCCAACGCATAGGTCGTAAGAATACGTCTCCTCTTGCAACTTCAGTTTTTTTGTTCTAGAAAACAGTCGATTGTGGAGTTAGGAGTCGAATACTGGCTGCCAAAAAATTCAGTCTAAGGACACACTTATCAACTAAACATTAACCTGTTTGACGATATATTTCTTAAGAAAAGCAAAGGATTGATGAGGGCAAAGGAATAACCTTGTCTACCATCTGATTGTACGAGGCGTCGCTTACTGTCTAGAAAAAATGGTATGGTTGCAGTCCAGGCTTATGACGACAGCCCTTCAGTCAGTAACGAAACACTCGTCACTATAGCATGGCTTCTTGAAAAACATGACTCCGGTGTATGGGATGATGAGCAAGATTCTCTGATCAGAAACTTTACCAGAAACTGAAGTCTGTAGTTGTAGGGTGCACTACAGTCTTCGTACACCACGTCTGCTTCAAGGAAGACAGTCAGAAAATCCCAGAAGTAAACTTGAAGTTACCTGGCATTGTACATAGGTTCTGAAGCCAGTGAGACTCTACAACAGTGCCGATGAAACTTGTGGTCAAGTACAACTTGACATCACATGGTTGGAGACAGGAGAACCCTTATTGGCTCGCCTTTCCATCCACGCCTGATTCCCTTTGCAAAGTCTTGTAAGATTTCTTTCTCTAACGTCAAAGGTCCATGTGTTTTTCCCAACTAATTTTGGTCCACAAAGCATCCGCCTTCGGACTAACCACAGCACTTAATTAATCCCCAAGCCCCGTCAGACCGTTTCACGCTGCTGTTTTTCTGGTTGAATTTCCCAATTTTTCCATTCAAACATTTTGTTGTTTTTTAAGAGATACATATTTAAAATAAACATTTAAGATAATTGCATCATATTGTATGTAGATACTATGCCAAGGCATAGTAGAGTAGCGTGGGAGTGTAACCTACTTGCTTCCAAAAACTTATAATATATTCTCCCCATTCATTTCGAAAATTTCTATTTCTCGTCGAAAACATTGTATGCCCCAGCATAGAAACATAGATATTTCAGTACGTAATTTGGCAAGCGACACCGCAACAATAAACTACCTACTCACACTCTCTCCGGACTTCATAAATAAATATATATATATATTTTTTTTCTATCTAATGTTTGGAAATATAACATAAAATGAAAAGAATCGTTTTTTTTCGAAAATCCCAACCCCAATACTTGCAAATTTTCAAGGGCAACCATATTCGTTTTTTTTTTTTCGAAAGAAACATCGAAAGATTTAAACACAAAATGGTGGAAGGAACAGCGGACAAAACGTCAAATTGACACTAAATACCGTAATTTATGTTTTTTTGTTTTAATTTCTTTCTTTCATTTCTGTTTTTTTTTTTGTTTTGCTGGTATTTTCGTTTTGGATTTTGATTTTTATTGAACGACACCACATCGCAATGCAAAAGTGTGAAATTGGGATTTTGTCCAACAAAAATCTCGTCTTGTCTCGTCGGTTATTGTTCTGACTTGCTTGGTTGGTTGGTGTTCGTTTTTCGAAATATCTTGAAACGATTGCAGCGCCATTAAATGGATTATGAATTGCTCTTTGACGGGATTTAGTTGTAAAATTTAACGATAAACAAAAATAAACAATTAAATTAGAGATATTTTGAAAATTCGTGAAAACGGTTTTATTGGGTTGTTGGTTTTTATTTTCGAAAGTAATTAAAAGCCAATAAAAAATGCCGGCAATTAGCTGTAAAATGTTGCAGCATTGGGCGAGAGTTTGGGAGGGAGACTAGTGCATTTGTATCATTTTGGAAAAAAAAAAGAAATTATAATATACTGGCTGACGTTGAGATATTTCACAAATGTCAGGGGCTTGTCAGAAAATTTTGACACAACAATTTGAGGTGTCGACGACATTGACACATAATTGGTCGGGTGATTCGACGGAGCAGATTCAGGTCTTGAATGAAACGAGGGCATTGTGATTCGTTTACCCGTCTACTTAGGCCCAAGGACTTTTTTTTTTTTTTTTTGTAGTACGTATGGACATGTGTAAGGGAGACACTTAGTCAAGGTACTTCTAATTCCAACTTGTCATTCCTGACGTTAGAGGTAAACAATGGGGTTTTTTGTTGAATCGAGCACTACAGCGTGTGTGTTAGTGAATTCTGGTCCTGTGGTGGATTTTATAAATTCTGAAAATTTCAAGGATGACTGACTTTTGACTTCATGTCTACGTCAAGAGTGTGCCTTAAATCCTGAGCAGATCCGAATGAGTTTTTAAAGAATATGCCATCGCAAAACTTTCTGTTTCTTTGGACACTATCTCCAGTAAACCGCAAAAGGTTTAAGTTCCTTTGGTCAACTGTCATAGCTCCTAGGGACTATTCATTTTCGTTACCTGAATGCGTCCACTTGTTGCACCCAGCATTTCAAAAATCAGTTTCAGATGAAGTTGGAACTTTATAAGCCCGAACGATTCTTCTAGGCCAAAGCTCTGGTTCGATGTGGAACTTAACCAACTAGAACCACGCGGTAGCTTTGTAAGTTTACTGCTTTTAGTTTAGTTTAACAAGTTTTATGCCAAAACGTCAGGCCAGAGTCTTGATTGGAGTCACTTTGATTGTTCAATGAGTAGGTAGGAGGAGAGACTGTTTTTGCAGCTAGCACTCGGAACGGAAGTAAACCTAAACGGAGACAAAAGTTTTGTTGTGGCAACACTGGATGGTTAATTTTGACTTTCCACTCAAGTTGCCCAGGCTTTTGAGGTAATGTTCGTCGAAGGTCGTTTTTCTAGATCTGCTCAGGCCTTGGCACAGCAAAGAAAGTGGGTTGGTTCCTCTGTCGTTTGTGCTTTGTTGCATTCTTCTTTGGTGGGCCGGCAGGAGGCTGTGGATGGTAATGATCTCGGTTGGGTTTTGTTTTGTCATGTTTTGTCCAAAGTTTTCCAAAGACACTACATGATGAGAGTAGGCTTCACCCAGCCTCAGAAAGGAGTGTCCTATGTTAACAAGTGCTAGTGACGGTAGAACAAAAGTGACGACCATTGTCATGTCCTGTTCGGATTCCTTTTCTGCTAACTTCTGTTCTCCTGGCACCCAAATAAGTTTAATGTCGTGACAGGCTGTTGGTGTCTTGAGTTCTTCGATTAGTAAAACTTCCACTTGGAACACAATGCCATGGTTTGGTAGTGTAAGGAATCGAACAGTCTTGGTTTCAAACGAGTATATGTCAGAGCCTACTCCTCCGTCAGTGAAAATGTAATTAGTATTCGAGTTGATGGTCTTAAACTTGCCTTGAGGGAAAAATTGTATTGACTTTCCCGTATCGCTCTTTACTGTTCTTCAACAATTTTGCTGTGGCAATTTGCTGTCTTAGTTGAAAGAAGCATCAATTGGCAAAGCGTCTCGGTTTTGGTATCACCGAAGCAATAATTGAAATTTCTTCCACAATCGCACCTCTTGCGAACGTCTGACAAACTTCCGGGAGTACATCTGAGATATATTGCCCTTCAGATACGAATCGTTGTGAGAAGCTAGGCCCTGGGACTCCCATAGACCTGTCGCCCTGGACCATAGTAGGGATGGGGATCAAACTCCAGCCCAGAGTCAATCTCAAACGATTTTATCGTCCAAGCTTGACAGAAATGATTCTGCTGCTGAGCATGAACCACATCCCTCTGGTTGTCTGTGAGTCAATGCCTTTGACGTCCGCAGGATATCTGCTTCTTTCTGTGGCTCTGCTGTTTGAATTAGTAATCCTCCCACCATCGATCCGTAAAGAAACATAGACACGAGACAAAACCAAAGTCTAGACAAACTCGTTTCGGATTACATGCCTCCGAGCCCATCGAACGCAGTATCCTTTGGGCCAGAAAATAATACACAGCAAACCCTTACACACTGAAAACACTTAAACAGCGAAACAATAGAGGCATTGTGTCGCCCGAAACATCCTGAAACAACAAAACTCAATTTCCTTTTCAATTCAATTTACAATACCGCACTTGGCGGTGCTGTAGTGCATCATTCGCTTGGCTTAGTTCATTAAAAATTCAATTTCGTGCACTTAGGGCCTCAGTGTGGCTGTCATCGATCCCATAAGCTTCCAAGAAAACAGCATTAGCATCATCATCAAGTCTCCGCACGTAGTCATTGAAGTTCTGCTATACTTTTCGGTTTCTAAATATTTCCTTTCCACTTGGAAAAGTTTCCCCAGCCTCCTGCGGCCCCCTTAACCAAGAAACTTCTAAGAGGATTTTAAGTATTTGGAATTATTCACTAGAAAACGATTCCAAAACCATTTTACGACTACGAGTTGCATGCACAGAAGTGTTTCTGCCAAAAATTGCATCGCACCGAGTAATTGAGTGAAATTTTTAATTTTTTCTTCAACACCTTGTCGTTGTTTGGTCGTCGGAGACGACTACCACCATGCCAAGGAGGAGCAGGAGGAGTTGGATGATGTTCACCCCTGAATCGATTCGATGCCCCAAATCGATGCATCGATTCGAAAGCGCGACACCATCGGCAGCTAATTAAGTTCGAATAAATATACTCGTGAGGGGGTGTCATTGGATGTAGAATGTACGACGCGACACACGACCGACCACCTAGCAACCATTGAAAGCAGAAAACTTTTTCTTTTTTGCTTTTTTTAGGCCAAAAGAAAGGTCAGATCTTGGAAGCTGTAAACAAGAAAGAGTCTCTGTTTTTGTGTTGTTCTTGTTGCGTTGGCATGCTGTTGTTTGTACGAAGACGACGAGTAGATGGCCCATGAGTCGATAGCTCGGTTAATTGCTTCTCTTAGTTCAGTGCTATGGGTTTGTTTTGTTTATATTGTGGTCAACAATTTTGTTTTTTGTTGGTTTTATGTGTGCGTCTGCCTATGACTTGGCCATAAACACCCTCTCGCCGATGTGAGGGAGGGATTATATAAAAATTCAGGAATTTTTAATCAAACCGCTTCGAGGTGTTGGGCTTTGCGTTCTTTTTTGAGGAAAAAAACGTCGAAAACAACTTGCGACGTCGTCGTCGTATCCGTCTACGTTTACGTCTCCGTCTTCGTCTCCGTTGTCGTTGTCGTTATGGCAGAAGCATTAAAATTTGTCCTCAATTAAATTTAATTAATTTTGCTATACGCTCAATAAAAATTCAATTTCACTACAAGTCTTCACAGAGCCTGTTATAATTAAAAACAAAAAAAAAAGCGAAAAAAAAAATATTAGCGACGAATATTTTATGTCCTAGATGCGATAGAGATTGGATGATGTAATTGACGACGTGTCTGGTACTGGCTCAGACCCTGGCGTTAAATGTTGCAACATTTTGGTTAGAGCGGTGCCGCTGCGCACCCACCACAAGAGCGAAATTAATTGCTAATTTGTTTATAACTGCACTGTGCACGTTGCTCGATCTGTTTTTGGCAGTAAGACCACACATCAAACTATTTTAAATTTTACGGATAGTAAAACATGTGTGTCGGGGGGTTGTATGTTTCAATTTCGTCTATATGGACAGATACTCGTCAAATGTCAGTCAATCGGTGTCTAGGCAGGACTAGACAGTGATATTGGAATACGATGACAAGGTCAGTTACAACACCGCACACTGGATGGGAGATGGTTTGAGTTTTTTTTTTTTTTATTTTGTTTAAACAAAATGTTGTTTACAATGTTTTTGTGGTATTTTTATGGACTGCGCTGTTGTGAAAGGTCGAAGTTCGTGTGGTGGCTACACGTTTCTGTGTTTCTTGTCGATTAGTGATATTGTTTTCAGAACGAAAATCCATTAGGTGTGGGATGTGTTGATGTACTACGTAGTTGGATTGGTTTACGCAAAATGTGTTACACGTTTCGTTTGGAGGAGACAGCTAGAAAGCTTCCGCTATTTAGAGTAAATGATATTTTAATGTAGGTACTACCTATGCTGAGCTAAAAATATCTGCCCTTCGCACGCTTGCTTTACGTTGGGTTGTAATTAGGTTTTCCAGAAATACATATCATCTAAGGTACTGGGATTTTGTAGACACGAACTCGAATCTTCCATTTCAAGTGACTACTCGAAAATGTAAAGGGTGACCAGGTAACAATGATACCTTTTCCAATTGTTATGTCTCAGCAGCTATCCAAGTTAGCAATGACATTCAGCTGTCAAAAAATTCAGTAAAGTTTTCCATTCCATCATGCATCGTTTCACGCTTGCCGGACGTACGGCATTTGTTAAAAAAATATTTTCGAAACTCCAGCTCAGGTCGGTTTTCATAATGACTTCAGTGTGGCAGGCAATTCGTCGCACTGTGGAAAAGTTTGAGCGTGAATACACTCTTTTGGACCTCAAGCTATACTTGGTTTGTGCTTGGTATGCAAAGGTACAGAAAAGCCGGGTTGATTTGTGCCATGAGCTGGTAGTATCAAGTGGAAGGTATCTCTTACGGTGGCGTATACGTAACATTTTTTTTCACGCATTTTCTGGTTCGAAATTTGACTGTTTCCATACTACTTGGCGAGGCATCAGTAAACCTGGTTTGTGCTTGGCATGTAAACATGCAGAAAAGCTGTCTTGAGTTGTCCCACGAGTAGGTAGGACCTAGTGGAAGGTATCTCTTTCTAGGGCGTATACGTAACATTTTTTTTTCACGCATTTTCTGGTTCAAAATTTTCTTTCAGAAATCTGAATGTTATGTCGAAAGCTTACAGATTGGCCCATCTTTCGCTCAGTAATGAATGATATTCTCCTCCGATCACTAAAAGTATCTGACGCCTTAATGTACAGCGTTTTTGGATGACTCCTTCCAGTCTTCATAGTTTTCAATCCAATTGGAGCTCCATTTAGCCATCTGTTCCTTTAAAAGTGTTCAAGTGACTGTCAGAGTTGCATTCCCAATTGTTGCTCATCGATCATCAAACCGTCTGCCAGTGATGCCAACTTTTCGTCTTCCTTTTCCGATCAACTCTACATTTAGCAAAATTCATTTCAAACACAAATCTTGACCTTCAGAGCCATAACCCCAAAGCGGTCAAGTTCAATGGGCCCTCTTCAGCGACGTTAAGTCTCAAAAAGTTTGAACGAACTGTACGCCTGCGTAGTTTATTAGTATTCATCGCCAACTGGAAATCATTCATCTTTTACTGACGTTTTTTTCTGCTCTTTTATAACCCAACGGGGACTACATACTTATATTTCCAGTCGTGCTGCTTGCAATAGTCTCCAACTGCTCGCACTCGTATTGAGAACTCGAACGTCTTTCTTAACCAGATACTCGCTACCCACACGCATACACACTTAACAGACCAGCTGGTGAGAAATGCCAGTAGATACACCGAAGGAGCGAGAACCAAACAAACAACAAAAGCGCACACCTATCTATCGACCAGAATGACGGGTATTAAGTGCAAATAAAAATATAAAGAAAATATGGTCAAGAAGAAGAACAAAAATTGTGCGCTAAACGTCTTGCCAACCACCACGAGCAGCAATGACACACAATCTGGTCATTCTCTTTGGTTTAATGAAACGCGCCGTGTTTGTTCGGCTCACCGAATCGCAGTTGATTAAGTGCTTTCGGTTATTGATAAGATAAACTGAAAAAAAAAAACCACATATCTACTCAATCGCAAATCGAAAATCGATGAAAAAAAATCGCTCACGCCTGGGCAAAGTATCTTTCACCGATGATTAATTAATTTCTAGATGCGCAGAAGCAATCGCTCGATTCCGCAGAACAGTTGATTGGAAACGGTTTGTCCGAACTCTTACGGTAACGGCCGGTTAATTGCCGGTAAAACTTGCAATACAAAACTCTCCAATATACTATGTATCTGTGACACTGAATTGGTTTCGCCAAAACGAGTTCTTTTTCTGTTACACAGCCGCTTATGTGTTGTATCTCACCTGTGCAGCTTGGTGTATCTATGCGTTGCATTTCATTCACCTTGCCCGGTTCACTCAATGAAAAGATACTCGTATTTTCGACAAAAGTACTATCCGCACTTGTACCTATCGAAACGAAATTGTGCGTGCAAAGCACAGTGTATCTATGTATACCTACGGTGTGTGTGTGTGGTTTTTTCCTTCCAAGATTGATTATCGCCGGGTTTTTGTTTACCCCCGCGATTGACGTGTGTGTACAGGCAGTGATTTGAATTTGATTTTCGGAATAAAAACAATATCTGAATCCTAAATGATGTTTATCCATGTTCGGTATTTGAAAGCCGATAAAATGCGAAATTATGCTCGTACACATAACACGACGGACGGTTAATTTGTTCCATTAATTTGTGCAAAATACAGGAGAAATGTATCTGCGGAACGTTGTGTACACAGCAGATACACATATTGTAGAAATTTGAGATTGATTTTAATCGAAAATTCAACGTTCTACACGGACGTGATGTGAAATATGACTTAGGGATTGGCTGCGAGGAAGCGGGGGTACCTTCTTATTGTGAGGCTTGTATGTTTACATTATGTCATCGACTAGCACAGCTGTTGGATAAACAAGTTTTTGTGGTAATCGCGTATAGTATATGTATAGCCACGGGCCATCCATCGGTGTTTTCATATATTTTACTACATTTAATCGATCGTGAGTTATTGATGGCGTGAGATATGATTTTACTTTGTTTTTTTTTTCTTGTTACCCCATGAATGCTATATACAGATACATGTCATAAGGTAACATTGAAACTTTGCGATAAATGCTACAGTGGCACGGTCGTGACTCCAGCCATCGTATCGCGAGTGACTCAGAAAAAAGGGGTTCGTTGTTATTTCGTTATTAAGTTGGCTTATGTTTGTGGGACATGTTTGGTATGTATTGGTAGTTGATGGGAATCAATTTTATTTTGCACGTTATTTTTTGAATTTTTCGATTGTTCGGACCAGGTGTTCATCTTTTGACACAATTTGAGTGCATGCCTGTTGCTCCTTGTATATTCCTTTCCACAGTGTCACTACGTACTCTACTTTCCTTCAAATTCATGTTGATATACTCAAGTATATGCATCCAATCCCAAAAGTCCTTTATCTTGTCATATTCCACCTTTTGAAATCCGATCAAGTTGCTGAAAACTTTGCGCCAAGAGGTATGCAATGAATTCCGTACTCATCGCATATTGAGGTATACTTCCAGGTGTTGGGTATTATTACAATTCACGGACGTAATGCTATGAACGCTGACTTTAAGTTATGTAATTCTATCTCACAGTCAAATAGAGCCCTAGACCTTGAGAAGAACTACGATTGTAGCTTGGTACTGGGCACAAGTACTACGAGTTTCTTGCATTCCAAGTTGCAGAATCTATCTTGAACTCATTGCAAAGGACTCTCCTAGTTTTCTTAGTTTAAAGAAAGCGACCAGCGCATAGGTCTCACTTGAAAAATGCAATACCTAGCATTTTTAGTTATTGCATGCTTCACGGAGATTGTCACTTATTTACTTTAGGTGACGCTTCAGTCCGGGTGAAACTGGGGCTCAACCACCAGACTCTGCAGCCAGCTCGATCTTTGGTCAGCTTCGCACACCAAGTTGATCGCTTTCTACTTGAGCGTGCCACCTCGGATGAGGTCTTTCTCTATTGCGCCGTTCGAAGACTCTCCGCCGCAGGGCATTGTTCTCCATCGGCTCAACATGACCCAGTCATCTAAGTTGTTGTATTTGAACTTTTCGGACTAAATCGGTGTCACTATACTTCTCGCCTGTGGTTGTATCTTCTTCCCCACTGCATCCAAAGTATTTTTCTCTCATTACAACCGAAAGCGACTTCATCCATGTTTGACATCCTGTGACCTGAACTACTGTGGAATTCTGGCAGTACTTATTCCTTTTCTGTGTTGAAAAATCTTTCCCTCATTTCGAAGAAAAAAAGTCCTTAAGAAATGGGTGTGTATGACCGGATTTTGCTTTGTCAAATTGCAACGACATCTTCGAATGTTTGTAGTTGTGTCATGCAAAATTTCATTGAAATCGGTTTTCTGATTGAAACGCCCCCTAAAAGTGGGCGTAGCTTCAAATGATGTATGGCTTGTACTTGTAGAGGATGCTAATATCTAAATATTTTGTCTAAAATAAGTTAAATGCAATGCATACATGAAAAAACCGGGATCTACCAATTAAAGCTACTTGTTCAAGGTAAGTCGAAACTTCGTAGCAGCGGGGTTCTTTAAGTACAAAATGCTGGCTAGTTTGGCTTTACTTTTGTCCCAAAAATGATTTCCTTTGTGACAGCATATAGAGACTTTCAATCTGTGTTGGCTCATTTAATGTTGGTATCAATCTGACATGTGTAGATACAACTGACGAACTGAACAAAATGAGAGATCGTGCAAATCTTCATCCAAATTCCATTTGTTACAGAATACTTCAATGTCGAGCTATCCTGGGCTCAAGAAGTATCTGCAACCAACAAGTATCTACCACCAATTCGAAGCGTAATGCTTTCGCTATAATAAGTCGTATTGCTTCCTTACAACACCGTACAAGCAATTTCACACCAGAAACCCACTTGTCGCCACTAGTGGCACAGTTGAACTGTACTTTACAAACAACTCGCGCCCCCCCCCTTATTGAGGCAAATCCCGTACTCGTCTGTCTGTCCGTCCAAGTTCACACATTGACCCAATGCAATGAACCAAGTGACACCATTCCACATGCTGCACCCCTCTAATCTCATTAATGAGGAAAAATCCAATTCCTCTTCGTCTTGGCAAAGTATCCAATAGATACAAGTACCACTCACATATTCTACTTAGCTGAAACCCCAATTAATATTCTTCCACGACACTTATTTACTGAATGGAGAGGATTATTTCTAATTACAGATTCATTTCATGGAGATTATATTTTTCATTCTTCCTCTCTCGCGCCATTCAGATTGATTTTATTAGCATTTATCGCTTTTCCATAATAAGATGAGAAATAATTGTTTTTTTTTTTTCATTATTGATTCCAGTTTGCTTTTGTTTGCTGGTGGAGAAGAGTGGAATACTTACTATCTGTTTGCGGTCGGGACTAGTGTCACGTACATATGCTTTGACAGCTTAAAGTGATTTGTTTTTTTTTAATATTTGCATTGAAAATCGGACGCATCGGATGTCCGAGTGGAAAAATACATCGGTTTGAGCCGGATAGGGTTTCGGTTTAGGAGCAACAAATGAGCACTGGTTTGGGTTAGTTAAGTGGACATCCAGCAGGTCTCATGTGGGCCAGGGGTCTGCCTACATGATCTTCTACTTGTCACATGTAATAGAATTATCCTATGAACAAAGCCCTGCTCCATCTTGACCACAAGCCGTGTGGTCTGTCAAGTTTTCTTGACTCTATGCACTGAATTCACACTTCATGGAGCTTTAAATACAGTCAGTGGTTGTACTCCATTCTCTATCGTTCGCCGCTTTCAAAGGAACTTCTCTGCTGTCTTTCTTCGTTTCGGCATTGATACTGACAGAAACGTTGTCTCGTTACTTTAGATATCTGTTCATTGTGTTGTGGCTCAAGTGGTTTATGCACTGAACTACCGAACTGGAGATTTGAGGCTTGCAACTTAGACAACACCAAAAAGTTGTACACTTACTGGCGAGCGTCTGACAAACATTCGAGGGTAAAAGTGTCAGGAAAAAGTTTCTCGGAACTAAAATTGCCCTTCGAACACGAAAGGTGGTTTCCATGGATCTGTCGCGCAAAATATTTGTATTTGTTGCTTTCTTTTTGTAGAACTCATGATGATGAGTTTTGGTTTAAAATCTTCTCTAAGGAAAGTGGCAACTTCCTTCTTCGAAGTTATTCTGAAAGTATCTGTTGCATAGGTATGTGTATCCTACTTACTTTCAAAGAGAAAACAGTTGAAGATTTGACTTACATGCAACTCCTAACCACATGGGAATAGTATTATAAGCCTGGTCCTTCGTGATTTGTATATATTTGTATATGTTGTGAGATATCTCTTGTTTCTGCCTACGTGCTCGCGATAGTATGTATGAAGTGTTCGCTTTGAAAAAGTCTGTGAATCGACCAAGTTAGTCCGCTCTTATTGCAATTTATCCTCCAATGACTGAATTTAGTCGTATCTCTTGAATGCTGATCTACTTGCATTCATGGTAGGGTTTTTCTAGCAAGATACCATCAAAGTGGTATCGAAAATTCTAATAAATCGTTAATCGAAAGAGAATTGGTGAAAGCATGCAACCCTGTGGTATCCCATCGCTTATAGCAAAAGTGTCAGTGCTCGGTGATCTGCCTGATAAAAGTTGTTGCGGAAGTCCTAGTTTGCTAGTGGATGACATAAGTTTTCCTAGCTTTGAATTTTACGGAGTTTTCCGGAGTAGAAGTGGAAGGAAGCTCTGTCATATCGTTGCAGCAATGCCTAAGATTTTCACGTACAAAACTAGATATGTATAACCAATATTCTGTAGAGTTATATTTCGGTAGATTTTATTGGATTTATAGTTCATACGATTCATGAGATACATTGCTTAAAAACCCCACCTCCGGTATTTTCAGAAAAATTTTGTAAATTTTGCATTTAAAAGTATCTAAAAGGGTTTACTTCATATCCTAGTTCTCTTCAATGTTGCTTCAAAGCCCTTCAGCATTACAAAAGACTTGGTTTTGTTATAAATTTGTCTAAGTGGCATCCAAGTCACCAAAACCCTTAGAAACGTGTGCGCACCTGATGTCGTTGATATAATAAATCCAATCAAGAACATTACTTTCTTTCCTAATCTTCTGTGGCTCTCACTCAGCCAAACAATTCATCATTCGCGAATTACTTGCCAAAGATACAATCTCCAATAACTGCCAAGTACTTTCTTTAACTGCTCTTTTGATTTGTAGCCCACACAGCTCACTGACAATGGAATCCATTTGAACCACGTTAACGTCTTATTTTTATTCGAATCCATTCAAAATGTTTCGATAGCAATAAAGTATGTCCATTCAATCTAATTAAATTAATTACACATTTTTACGACTCATTAACCATGTTTGTTTCCTATTTTACTTTCAGGTAAGCATCAGTGGTTATTCCTTAAGGCTGAGACTCGTATGTGAGTATGATGACACCGAACCGTGGGTGTTTGGGAGTTCGAACTTCAGTGTCAATAAATTCCCTGAATTGTAATTAAGTCAAATGAAATTAAATTTATTACTAACAGCCGATAGTTTCTCTTCTTGACACTGCCCACACCTGTCCGTCCAACAAAATGTTTTGTAAATCTACCGTCTGAAGGATACAGATACTGTATCCCAGCTAACGCATTGAGATTTGATTTTATTTCATCATAAACAAATCAAATTCCGTTGAAAATGATGTGCCAACAATGATGATGCTGTTTATCTGCAAACTTGCATAAGATACAAATCTCAAATCGTAGATGCGCTTAGAGTATCTATTTAGCAAAAGAGGGGCAAAAAAAAAAAAAAATATTGACAGCGTTGAAAGATAGCCGCCACATGTTACATGCTTGTTGCAGCATCGGTCTTCGCATAAAAACGAAAAAGATACAAAAATTATTGACATTCACTTGTTTACGGTCGGCGAGAGTTGACTGCGGCAGCAGCGGGCCGAAGACCGGTGGCCGGGGGCAGCAAAAAAAAAGTCGAATAGTAGCATCGCCGCGCCACGACTACTTATAGATAGTTCAAGCTCGATTATTTTCAATTTATTTCATCTAATTGTTTGGCAGGATATTTTTAACCCTCGCCAACAGAGACACCGCCTGAATACCAAAGTGTGTGGCCAAAATTAAACCACACTTTGGATTAAATAATCGACATGGGGTGCTGTTGTCGTTTCTCTGGTGGTGGTTGGATTCAGTGTATCTATTGCTCGATTGAGGGAGTATATTGGAATGCTGGTGCTATACACATCTATCGGTGGGGATGTGCAATGCGTTAAAAGAGAGAGTGCAACTCTTTTATTGTATTTAGCCGGGGGATGATGCCAATTTGTGTCTCCTACTTGTCGATTCTCACTGATGTGGGTGCCCTTTGCCTGTGTACGAGTACAGCATACTCCGACCATAGACGTGGAGATTAAAAATAATTTAATTGAGAATAAAAATTACACAATACACGGAGGAGAATTAGCATGAAAAAAACATATGTGGCGACAGTAGAGCTTTCCAATTTCCAATTCGTTTGCTCGGGGGAGTCTTAGGAATGCACGCGAAGTCGTTGCAAACGTTCTGCGGGTTCGTCACAGCAATGCTGCTGGCACTGTCAGGTTAGATGAAGAACTGCAGATAGTGATATGGTTTTAGATTGAAAATAGTAACGCGCAGTGCACTGGTGCATCTATTGTGAGGTGGTGGCGGCGATGAGAGAATATTTGGGACACATTTCTGTCCGCTGCTACTGCACCTAGTGTTATGCTCTCTTTACGTAAGTTTCACGAAGCGATGGCTTTTTATAGATAAACATTTTTGGGACTTACAACCTAATGAGACACTAAGTTGTTTGTTTTTATGTTTTTTTCGCGTTCTGTGTGCTTTGGGGTGTAGCCACACAATTAGATATTTGCTTTGCCATGTTAATGAGTGTCTAATGACCTAATGACTGTTGATTGATATTTTATAAAAAAAAAAAGATAGAAAAAACGATTCAAAGGGGAGATACAATTTTCTGCATAAGTAATTAGTGTTTGTCTATCGGGCTTCGGGCTGGTTCTCGCGGAAGTACGTGATGGAATTTCTAGGGAAAAGGGGGAAGTACGTGCTGCTTGATCGACGGGAGGAGATACTTGAAACAATAGTTGGGGCACTGTGCAGCTTAATTCATTTGCATTACAATGGAAGATACGTCAAAGATACTATTGTATCTTGAAGCTTAATCGGTTGGGTTATTGTCAGTTTTATTGTATCTATAGAATGTTTTGTCTTAAGTGGCAAATATGGGCTTTGAGCCAGAAACTCGAAATATCAATACACTCTGGAGGGTGGGCATTGTCAAAGACTGGCTTCCACCCTAAGGTCTAGAGAAAGACGAATGACACTGCGAACTAGGTATGTACATACGTACGGGCCTTTGTTGTTGTTGAATGTCTCGAATGGAAAAGAGAACTTTTTCTGGGAATCAGTGTCTTTAAAGCGAACCTTGACTGTGTATAAACTTGTCGTTTATATAGCAAAGGGTCTTTCGGATCCCTTATGGCTCTGACAGTGTTTCTGAAGTGTTGACTGAAGTTTCGATTAAGAAATTCAGTAGCCAAAGGATAGTTCAATCTGTCGTGTCAAGGTATAAACACAGTGAAACAGTCTCCAAACGACAAAAGAATTGAGAAGTAATTTCTGTATGATTTGTGCATTCAAAAACTTCTCTCTTAAGGTGCTGGTTGGTAGTGCTATGGATCCTTGGTCAGGAAACGTTTAACAGCAATATTTTCTTTTGCCAATAGGACTTCTCGGACCTATTTCTATAGTAAAACGAATGATTTCATCGATTATACTGTCGAAAGTTTGTCAGACGTTTGGATTTGCCAATTTTATTCACAAACATTCAAAACCTATGTCCCAAGGTATGTATCTTCTTCTGCATGTCTGTTAGGAATAGTGCTAGCAAATCTCAAAATTCTAGTTGGTAGTCCTTTTAACCGGTTTGTGCTTCCTAATGTTCAGTCTTTCATCGGAACGGAAGGATAGTCGCATACGGATGATGACTAGAATTCCACTTGGCCCAGTCGGAATACATATATTCTTGTGTTGTAGTTAAGTCCCGTGGTCTTAAGATCCGATGTAGATTGTTTTCTGGAACTTGGTGAGGTTTGAAAGACGAGTCGGATGGAGCGAAATTATAAGATGTGGCCTTCCGATTGACCACATACGATTAAACGCTATGGAGACCTCTCTGCCGCTGAACGAAATGTGGCATCGCTTTATCGCAACCACATTTGATGGAGATGACTCTCCGACTCTCATGAATCTTATGAAGTTCTTCTGAACAAGAGGCCTCCACTGATTTTTCTATTTACTAAAACTATGGTACATTCGTCCTTTCACTGCTCCCAATGGAATGGGGACGCACTAAGCGATGGACCTATAGAGGGTTGAACCGCATCTCTCTAGCTCATTGGCCCATTCATTCCTCTCTATGTTACTGAGCCCCGGTACCCAGATTTTGAAGCGATGTACTAGCGAAGCGATGCCTTACGAAACCGAGTGCCTATGTGTACTGTTTCACTAGCTATCTTGGAAGATGTCATAGTGTTGCGGATCGATACAGACTTATCTTTTAAAATCCTACAAGCTTCAGATACTGTCAGTACTTCCGCTTATAAGTAAAACTGAGGGTCAGTATGCCTCAGATGTCTGAAGTATTTCCTTCCTTGATTCTTGTATGGTTGGGACATGATTGCATGACACTTGTAGCACCTTTAGCCGCTTTTGTTTAGTCGTACGTTTAGTTGTCTAATGTAGACCACCATTCAAGTGGCTCTTATGTTAGGATAGGGCGTACGACCGCGGTATAGATTAATAAGACCAACTTTGGGATATACTATGGGCCTCCACATAGTATGAAATGACCGATGAACTAACTAGCAAAGGCTCAGAATCAAACGAACTATAAGTGGACCACTAATGTCAGATTTTCACAGCATTTTCATTGCTATCCTTACAGACAACTCATTGGAAACACATTACTTTGTAGAGGCGGCGGAGACATGGAGGCAGAGAAAGACGCAACACATTTTCTCTGCGAATGCTCAAGATTCAATAGGCCAAGATACACAGTCTGTATCGCCTAAATCCAGCCTAAAATTCACCAAGAAAACGGGCTGGTTAAAGAGGGACATTGCCGCCTTTAATTAACTTCCTACTTCGGGAGAACACAATGGTTTCGTTGAGTCCCGATTGAGACTGCACTCCTGTAGATCGCGGGTTTGATTTGTTTTTTATGAATACCCAGTTTTTGAAGAACGTTCGGTATTTTCTTTCAATCGATACTCACGGAAAGGCCTCCATTGGGATTTACTATGTCCCACCCCACCGCACTTATGTTTTTTTGCTGATAATGGGACGTTGTCCCAAATTTTTGTAAAGCTAATATCTATGTATCTACCAAAAATTTGGTTCAATTCAAGTTTAAGGAAGGTGGCTCGCTTTTCTCCGCAGGGAATAGTCACTCACGCGACTTCGTCGCTCCGCTTGATTCAATTCGTGACTTATATCCCGATGGAGTGGGACATAAGTCCCGAAAAGAATGTTTGGGACCTATGTATCTCCCAGCGCCTCTATGAGCCCCATCACGCACCTTAACTTTCTCTTGAATTCTGACAAAGCAACATGAATAGTCATTCCGTGAAGATGAAGTGGGTTAGCAAAATCCTTTTTACATTTCCCTTGATATCTTCCCTCATTCAGAAGTTACAGCCATTGAATTCCCATCCAAACTGGCCTAAAAGACATCTCCAAGGATTCCAAATGATTTCTTAGAAGCGCAACCCATTTCATCTCCCGTAGATACTTGAAATTCATAAACAACCATCCTCCTCACCCTTTCAGTTGTTGATTCAACAAAATGGCGAGCACACAGCCCCTTTCATTTTGTCATCGTTGTTGACTAAACAATAACAAACTTGTTGGCCATAATTTCTCTACTCCGCTCCAAGTAGCACGTAAGCATCATTAGGCCCTCAAAAAACTAAAAAACAAAAATACAAATCGAATATTCCCTACTGGCCTACAATGCTCCCACGTACTCACACAAACAAATACATCATCTCTTAGCCACAAACACAAGAAAAAAAAATTGAAACTCAGGAACTGGGTTAGTTGGTGATCAGAGAGAGCCACTGAACACTACGAGTAGTCCCCGTCCCAGGCAAGCGTATGTCTCCTTGTTATTTTTTTCCCCCATCTTCCCCCACGCTAAGTGCTCCAAGGTTAGAATAATGTTTTCGAAAATAATATTTAAAAGAAAAACCTAACAAAAACAACAAACAAACTCATATTGTTTTAGTTTTGCGTCTCTGTGCCCCCAAACACACCAGAGAGTACGTTCCGCGTACGTGTATCTAGTTCAATTGGGATAACGCATTCGTTTCTGTGTTTGTTTTTGGGGGAAAAAAGCGTAGGTTGTGGCAACACTGATGAACGCATTAAAGTCGATATTTATGCGCGCCGGGGTGTGTGCGTGCTTTTGTGACAAGAAAATGGAAAATATCGCGAGACGAAAACAATGAAAGTGAAAAGGCCGAAAGCGAGAGTTCTCTCGGTAGTCTCTTGGCCATGATTGATGGATTCACATTGTGCCCAGCGGATTGGCCCTCATTACTCAATGAATTTTCCACATAATTTCATCGAGCATGTGTTTCGAACCAGACGGCTATGTGCTGCGTATAACAAGGGTACGCTCTGCTCCTAAGGCAACCATCATTCTGATTTATAATTTAGATACATCGCATGCACATATATGTATGTACATCCTTTTTGATGATAGGGGAACGGGGTCTCCCATAGCCCGTATCCATATCCGTATCCGTATGATTGTGCCTAATAAAACACGAATCACAATAAATTATCCTAATTTGATGGATATGGCAACCCCCTGCGTTGTAAGCCAGTCCAAGAAGGTCGATGTATAGGTGAGCGATAAGGATTTATTGTACGATCTTTAAGGACACATTGTTGTTCTTCTCCTTCCCTCGTTCACATCCTCGTTTTCGTTTGTATTTTATGTGCTCGTTAGGGAACAATAAAACCGTATTAATGCTACAACTGTTTGAAAAGGACGACCCAGCTACATTGTCTGGGGAGGAATACCTTTAATTGCACAAGGATTCAGTGAGCAGAATCCCAATCGATAACACCAGCCTTAAGATGTGAAAATACTTGTTCATCATCAAGGATACTCGTTCGAATGGTCATTAATTAAACGGGTAAATAGTTCACGCAATAATCCCACACTTTGGAACATAAATAACATTCGCCAAAACCATTAATAACCGCCATTTTTTCTTTTTGAATTTTCTCCACTTAGTGTCCCCAAAAAAACACAGCATTATCTCATTTTTCGTTTTTGAAAAACTACTCGAAAATCCTTGAATGACAAAACAACATTATAATCTGTCCGATGGTGATAAAATTTATCACATCCGTATCGCATCGATGGGGGCGAGGAGGACTAACTATAGATAAATGCTAGAACGCGTGATTCAGTGATTCAACGCATCTCTCATTAGTGGGTGCTAGAGGATGCTAAAATTAAATCCATCACGGTTCGGTGTGTGTCACGCGCTTTTGTCGTTTCCGAGCCGCGCCCACAATTTTGGTTAATTGTTTTTTTTTTTTTTTTTAATTTTTTTCTCTATTTAACGAATTAAACCAGAAAATATTATCAACAACTGGCTGGCCATGGTGTGTCCTAATGCATAAATAAATAAAGCTAATTGCTGTTAAGGGAATTTTTTTTTTGGCTTTTGGCACAAACAGTCATCCTTTGACAGTGGCACCTCTCACGCCATCGAAAAGTATTTTTGATTTCAATTTAAATTGGAAGGTGTTTAGTTGTTGCTAAATATAGACACAAGTTTTATTTTTGATGATTTACAGGTAATAAAAGCAATGTTGTTGGCCAAAAGATTCTGGTTCTAGAGATTCGCCAACATTGCGGGTAGATGTGGTGGGTGCTGGGGAATCTGTGAGACTGGGCTTAATCATCGGTTTGGTGCAATCCTTCGTAAGCGTTGTCAGTAAAACAAGCTGAATCTTAACCATCTCCCATCATCTTCTATCAGCTTGTAATAGATAAATGAATAAATAAATACTTGGCGCAACAGGTCGATGGAAACCAAGGCCTAGCTTCGCACAACCAATCGTGTTGTGCGTGTTATATTCTTTACACGAATGGAAGGGACCTACTGTTTAATGCCGTGATATACTCTCTGATGTTTGTCAGACGTTCGCGAGTGGTGGGGCCGTGAAAAACTTTTAGGTGTTCCGACTGGGATTCGAACCTGAACCCCTTGCTCCATAGTCCAACGCACTAACCACTGAGCCACGGTGCTTGTAATAGATATTGCGCGACAATTCTGCCCCTAAGGATCCCCATAGAGACGTTAACCGTCTCAAGCTGTACAAGGCAGATTCCCTTCTTGCTGATTCGTCAGCTCGCTCATTTCCTTCGATATTGTTGTGACACCCGAATCCAAAAGGCGGCTGATTCTGAACCAACCACCTACTATGTAGTGACCGACAAAATAGTGTTGAAAACCGCTTCCCATAAAGCAAGAGTGCATGCTTTTTTTTCTCGAGTTGGGAGTTTAGAATTCGATGCTGACCAGCAACCACTGGAAAGTCTTTCCCCGAGATACGACAGGAGGACTAAACTTCCTTCTCACGAACCTGAAGGCTGTATTATTGTCCATTCGTTCGATTTGGCCGATCTAGTGTAGTCTATGAGTTTTTGCATCTTGGACTACATCCACATAGAGTTGGCGGTTGTAGCTTCTGCTCAATTCGGCCTCCTCTCATACAGGACTGAAAAGAATTTGTGTCCAATATCTGCTCTGCTTCCCTGCTAATCATCCAGCATTCGGCTTCAGATAGCAGAACTGGAAAGATCTAAGGTTCGAGTTAGGAGCTTTCCTCCAGGGCAAGTCTTCCCCGAAACTCCTTTAATGTGTCATTCACAAGTTCTTTACACGGTTGGTGTAGTTCGCAAGAACCGAGATCCCAAAATTTGGCAATCAATATGAGATTTTGAAACTCGAAATTTTTTGGCCTTTTTTTTTTGGATTTGTTCTATCGTCGATCGTTGGTTTGCCGGACCAGAAACCACAAGGCTTTAGACGTTCGCACAGTATGTAGGAGATGTCTAGTCGAGTCATCGGGCATTGTTTCATCCACTCATACTTGGTTAATGATTTGCTGGACTCACCTAACAGTATACCATCACCAGAGCAAGCATCATTGTTATACTTAAGCTTCTTAATAGCTGAACTAACCTCGTCAGAACTGGGAGGGAGCCTGATTTCCTCACTGACTGGATGCTAGTTTCTTCTTGTCCTTCTTGAGCTTCGGTGACTAGACTTCCTTCAGTGTTTCGATGAGTCTTGGTTAAGGGTTTGAAGCCAGATTAAATTTTTTGAAAAAAATCGAGGGTCCACGGTGAATTCAAAACGGAGCGCCTCTCGTTCAGGTGCCCTCTGTAAACCCTCTACAGCTTCCAATGACTCTTCTCGAGTTCTCAATGTAGCTGCGACAAGAGAGTGGACAGAGTTGAAGTTTGCCCCTCAGAAAGTGTATTTTGAATGCCTGCCATGCATCTACTTATATTAGCACTCCTCCTATAGAAAAATTCAGGTTGTTTTGGGTTTCCAACTAGCCTGGGAACAAATTTGGACGATGATTCTCCTGGTTTTGGCTGTGTTCGTTAATTCTTGATAGACCACCACTTCGTAGAGTTCTGGTCTTGGATTTGATTCCAACTAAGGTCACTACTTCAGACAAGTGGATGCATTAGCAAACCCGTGACAGTATCTAACGTGTATAGCACTCCCCAGAACGTGTTCGAAATCCCCAAGATGTAGTTTGAATATACTTTCCTTTAAAGTAGTGCATACAGAGTTGGCATAGTAAGCATATAAGTGCTTTCTGGTTGTACTTCCGAACTATCCTAGGAGTGGTGCTACTTGTCTTAGTTTTTGGAACATTTCTAGGGAATCTGTCTCTGTGGACAATCCCTGACTATCTCTATGGATTCATTGGCTAATGTCAGTTTAAACTTTGCTGTGAAGCACATCAAACTCATTAGCAATGTTTTTCTCTCAAAAGGTGGGGAATCTCACTCTGGTTTATGTTGTCCATTGGCGTAATGCAGTACACGATAAAACTCGTACTATGCTGATGCGCATTTCATGTTACGATGTACGAGTAATTGCATCAATAGCAAAAAAAATAGAAAAATCAACTCAAAAGCGTGTTGATAAAAACGCCATTGTGATGACATTTGTTATTCACATGATATACACAACGATCTCTTAACATCGACCAGCGCTATATTTAACCAAGAAATACACAGAGGAGGGAATTATCCTAAAAATAGGGACTACAGATCATGGTCGTGAACCAGACATTCAAAATTAGATCTCACACGCTGTAAAGTGTTGTTATATGCAGTAATCGACGATTACGATAACATCATCAGCGTAATTTGTGATTGCCGGCAAAATGCCACTTATAGCTGAAGTACGAAGCAGATGGTGTTTTTTTTACTATGTTTAGTTTAGTTTTTTATATAGTTTTCGAAACTTACGAGTAAGTTGTTGCTTTTACTAGAATAAAACAGAGATAGTTGTCTGACATGAGTGCAGAGGTGGTTTGAAGTCGAAATTTGATATTAGCTTACAGAAAGGTGGGCTTAAGGATGCACATATCAAGGATATTTTGATCTATTTGTATACCAGTTGATAGATTTTTCTGAAGTCCAGCACAACCTACACCAGTACAAGTAGGTTGTGCTGGACTTCAGAAAAATCTTGAGTTTCATATAAAGGATACTCAAGATACAGAGAATATGAGTCTGTAAGTCGCTACTGTCTCTTAACTTACCATCTTACCACACTCAGCACTTCGAAGGAATGTAGTTGGTAAAGTAAGCTATCACATCTGTGTTCTCCTTGACTAGGTAGCATTGCCTTGATACCTTATTTGACTCACATAGAAATAATAGACTGAAACTACCAGCAGTATATACATGGATTAATGTAGTTTGCCAGTCAAGTCAGTAATAGCCCTGTTTATCCATCAGTCTATCTACACATCTATAAAAAATGCAATATCCTACTTCTCTTTTTATAAAATACCTGATTTTTTCTTAAATCCTTTGGCAGACACGCCCACAATCACTCTAAATGAATAGACATCTTCTTTGGCCTTAGTACAAAATTCTTAGTGAGTTCTTACCAAGTTTGACTTTCGGTGGGGCGTTACTTTTTGATCCTCTCTTGGTAGGAATGTATCTCTCTCAATTGCCACGCCTACTTTTGGTATAAATTGAATGATTTTTCAGTAAATTTGTTTGGAGTCAATATCAGGTACATTTATTTCCTAGTTTGGCTTCCATATTCGCTTCATAAAGCTTGTATCTACGCCTACCCGTCGGGGTGTTACTTCAAAGTAGCAATTTTTGTGACTTTAACTTTGGTGTAGGAAGGTAGAATTTCAAAGTTTTTGGATACCAGCGCCAAGAAATTGACACTTTTTTGGATAAAGAACCCATCGATGCTATGCTTTTGTAAGTTGAGTCTTTGACTGAGTTTTCTCTATGTTTTTACTGGAATCTCCAAAAGTTTTGCTAAACAATCAGGTAGGTCTTATATTTTTCTGCAATTCTTTGGATTATTGTGCATGACCACGCCCATTTTTTAGGGGCGTTTTGCTATAAGAAATTGGAAAAGATATGACTTTTTCGACAGTTGTTCTCGGAGAATGGTTAAAACTTTGTTATTTCTAAAAGTGGTTGGTTAGAGCCACGCCCACCTTGAACTACAAGTAATATACCTCCCATTGGAAACAGATTCAATGCATAGAAGTCGAATTTCTGTATCTTTTTCCTATAACACAAATCTCAGTTATATTTCATTCAACAATATCCGTCACTGTGTTCATTACATGCCATTCTTTCCTGTGCGTTGCACTTCTCCAATTGGAAGTTGTCACGGTGATGCATGATGAGGAACAAACCAAAAAAAAATAACATCCAACTCCAACACAGAGTAATGACATGAATATGAAAATTGAAAATGGAAAACGTGCAAAGGATTACGAAACGTTCGAGCGTCACAAAAATAGACTGCAGGTACGTGAAAAATGAAGCAGATACTCTTGTATATTTTTGTGAAGTAACCATTTCGTATTCATCGGATGGTGTTGCACAACTCGCATACGCATAGTGCATACGTGTCAGATATGTATGTCCACGTAGAGTCTGACAGACGCCAATGGAGCGAGCCCCCAGTTGAATGGACCCAGACAAGGTTTTGAGTTATTCGAAATTTTATTATCCACTTTTGAGGCTACCTACTACTGGTGGCTTTTTATGACCAAGTGACGGTTTTTTTTCATCATTTTTTCATCCCGACATTCGTCGGCAGTGTGATGTGGATATTAATGTAAATAATTCGCATTATTCTTGTAGGGGAGCCGACGAAGTGGTTATCTACGACGATGACTTATATAAATTGAAAAGGAAGGGTATTTTGTTATTCAAATGGGCTTTGGGTTGGCATTCAAATCCGAGTTGGGTTAGAGTTCTTTGTTGTAATTCCTTTAGGATTATCCTGAGCTGTTCACGTAGTAAATTAAAACCCCTTCATATGCTTTGAGAGGATGTTCGTATGTACAGTATCTGGTGCGTAGAATGGGCTTAGAAAAAACTTTTATGAGGATTTCTGTGAGTTAATCCCTTCGGGGCACATTCGGTTACGTAAATAAGTGTAGTTCCAAGGGGTGACCTAGTGTAGGCATTGAAAGGTAGCCTTGTCGCTTAAAATAGTTTCTGTTTACATTTGTTTTATGCGTAGCACAGCTCTTCATGGCAGCAACAACGTGAAAGCCAATTTTAATGCGACTTATAGGAGTGTGCAGTGTACATACGCTTATCTCCCTGATAAGGCGAGTTTCAATCACTGCAATTGTCCAGAAGTACCTGAGTATACAACGATTTACTCAACTCCTATCGAACTGCTTCGATATGAATCCAAAGTGTTCAGTTTTGAGACCATGGCTTTCAGTATGTTTTCTAGCATTTTCCAACGAGAGTTTCAAGCGATTGCTTGAATTGCTTGTCCAATGTAACCTTGGCAATCATAAGGTCACTTAAGAAGGTGACCCAGGCCTCAACCAACGGTCTTTGTCTAACCCTCTGACTTGAAATCGAGGACTCTTCAGACCCATTCGCTTAACATGCCTTTATACCGACTGATGCAAACTTTTCTGACCAGACACAGATAGATGTCGCTGTAGAGCGCGTAGAGTTCGCTATTAAATCTCCTCCTCCAAACCCTGTGAACACAAACGGAATTGAAAATCATCCGAAGAATTTTTTGCTCAAAGCAATCAAGGATATCTCCATCTGTCTTCGTTAATGTCCATGTTTCTGCCCCATAGAGGAAGACGAAGATGATTAAGGTTTTACGTAGAGTCTCCTTCGTATTTCTTGACAAGGCCTTGCTATTCAATTGCTATCTTAGGCCAAAGGAGCAACATCCTGGCAAGAGTAACTCTTCGGTTCCAGAGTTTATAACAAAGCCGAGGTAGACAAATTCTCTAACTACCTCCAAGGTATAGTTGTCTGTCTGGCTTGCAACGTTCTGTCCAATTCCTTGATGGTGTGTGTCTTCTGTGTTGTGCCCACATTCTACTCCCAAAATTTGCAAACGCACCAGTGACAGCTCTCTATGCCTTACGGATGATATAAATGTCATCGTAGATGTGCATAGTAGGCTTACCATAGCAGGTAACATTTAACCAAAAGGAGAAAACCTTGACATTTCCAATAAGATGGACCTGCTACGTATCTTCAATCATTAAACGCTTACCAAGTCGGAAATCAATCAGTCTCTCATATCAAATTGAACAAAAGGCCTTGCAAACTCACTTAGGTTGTACTACAGTTCGGGGTGAACCTGGGCCTCAAACAAAAAGCCTCTCCAGTTAGCCCAGTCCTTAGCTAACTGCCTTCAGTTGCACACTCCAAGTCGGTTGAGATCCACTATACTGTATTGTCCCTCGGGGCTGGATTTGAAGACTCTTTAGGTTGGAGGATTGGTGTCTATCTAAACGAGTTATGGTAGCTAGATTGACTAGATCGATGCCGCTGTATAACTCGTATAGTTCGTCGTTGAATCTGCTCTTTCAAAGCCCGTCAACGCATTGCGAAGAATCTTTCTCTTCGAACGACTGAGGATATCTTTATCCGCTTGAGACAGAGTCAACCCTCCAGCGCCATAAAGCAGGACTGGGATGATCAGGATCTCATATGTACAGGGTCTCCTTAGTTCTTTGGGATAGGGCTCTGTAACTCAATTGCCTTCTCAGCCCAAAGAAAGAGCGATTGGAACAGAATTGATAGCAGAGCCGAGGGTAGATACAGTCCCTTACTTAGTTATACCTGTCGACTGTGATGTTCTGTCAAATTCGTCGATGTTGTGTGTCCCTTGTTGTTGACAGGATATACTCGTTTACCACTAAATATTTCCAAACTAGTATACCTATGTAATTCTCTGAGTAAGAGTTTCCAATTGCTTTGAATCACAGCGATACACATCATTCCTTGTAAGCACGTGAAGCATATTAGATATAACCTTCTCTAGACTATGCCGTAGGCTAGTCGTTGAAACCTAGACTGATGCAACTATAGAATCCCTCCTTGCTTGACTGTCATACTCGTACAATCGCCTACTCAGAGTCCTTCGAAGCAGTCTATGTCCACTCGCTTCGCATCCACTTATCCTCGTCATGGTCTCACAAGAACTTAAATCAAAATTCAATGCTTTTACGTAGACTACCGACTACCGAAAAACCAGTCCTCTAACAATAGGACAATAAATTGCGATTAACAACTCCTCAACTCAATGACTCGTCTAATTGCTTAGAAACCGCCTCTTCGTTCTCGAGTGTACCAATAGAATTCTCATTAAAAAAAAGAAGAAAAAAATATATTTTTATATTATGTACTACATCCGGACTATGAACCTCCATACTGGTTTTCAATTTGCTATTCTCAAATCCAATTAATCCACTTCCGAGGTAGATCATGCAAAAAACAAATTACCATTCATTCAGGTTCTAACATCCCCGAGAGAGCTTCCACAGATGGATGGTGGATGGTGGATGGATGGATGGATATAGAGCCACTGGAGTACATTCGATCAATAGTCTCTCCCATCGAGGAGAAGGACTTGTATCAGCGTTTCTTTCTCGTTACCTATGCCCAACTCAAACACACACACACAGCCATTTAATCTGTGCAATAAGACATTTGGCAAATATAGGTAAGCTGTACAGGGGCAGATAAACACACGCATCTACGGGGAAGGAAAATCCCCAAAAGATACAAATTTCTTTTCGGTTTTTTTCGTCTTCTTCTACGTTTCGTATTTATTTTTGTCTTTCTTTCTATCCATTGATCCAATTTTATGCTTTGGCAGATTCGATTGTTTGAGGTTTTTTTTTTTTTCTCGTTTGCTCGAGTTCTAGATACTCATATGCTGTCTGAGATTACATTACCTAAGCCAAGGCATTTCAAGGCATCATATTTGCGCGTTAAGCTGTTTTTTTTTTTTCCTTTTTGTTTGCCTTGTCTATCTTCTATTTGAGGAGACATGATTGTTTCCTTTTTGTTCTTTTTTTTCTTGTTCTGGTTTCGTCTGGGAGAGAGAGCAAAATGGTTTAATTGATTTTTAACAAGATTGTTGGTGGAAACTGCCACTTGGACCGATTGTCTGAGGTTGTTTCACTCTGAAGAGGGGGAGGGGCAAGGTAGCGAAAACTCTGAAGAGACCATTGAAAATTTGGTGAAAAGAGGACTCTGCTGGTTGGTGGTTTCATAATCCGGGGAGATACAGTGCTTCGTCTCTGGTGAACTGTCTAATTGATTCCATGACGACTATTGTATGGACTTTGATTTGAATCTGCTTCCTTCATCGCGGTGTGGATGTTTCAAGTGGCCTCGAAGTTGAAAGGAATTTTAAATATTCACTTTTGATACCGGCGCGATTGAAGTTGTGGGGAAAAGCGTCAAGTGATGACAGGAGATGTTGGACCGATGTCTGTGAAAACTGAACATCAGCAAGTGTTCCACGGAAAGCTATGAATTGGCAGACTTCAGGATTACTTTTGGATTATGAATCCGTACGGCAAAAAGTTTGTAGTAATTGCGGGCTGAAAGTATTAGCCAAGTATAAGCTTCATGGTATCTACTTTCTAAGCTCTATCGAAGCAGATCTAAACTATCTTGTCCATGTGTTCATTCTTACCTTTTTGCACGGAACCAGTACAAGTCAATCGGTGGCAAGGATTCGAATAGTCTTGACTGCGATCGAAGTCAGCTATATCTTATACCGAACCTAGGCTTACATTGCCTAGGGCCACGTAATAGACGAGATCGACCTGACCTAGCTTGGTTCAGTATGTTATTTCGTTTCTTTATACTTTGTTTTCGTAACTCTTCGATGTGTCTTCAAACGATTTACATGTCAAAGGACTCCGCCAAATAAGTGTCTGGTAGATTTACTACACGTGGGCCGTACTTGAAATAGAAGAGTGTGACCATAGTGCTTATAGATACTTTGTGACTCTATCCTAGCAACGTCCCATCATCATGTAGCATTGCAATCTACTACTTATCACTGTCAAGTCCTCCAAAAATGTATATATTCTGTCTGTTTAGTAGAATTTGAAGTCTCAAAATATGTTAGTACATCAAAGTCAGCAGTATGGGACCAAACTGGGACGCCTGTGGAACTCTTTTGTATTTTGGTACATATGATGTGAGAAATACTCCCTTTGCAAGCATCAATCAAAACGATGATGGCAAATCCATTTTCTCTAAGCATTCCAGTATGTGGATCCTATTTGTAAAGTAAGAATGGTTCCGAGGTATACTCCGTTTGCAAGCATCAATCAAAACGATGATGGTAAATCCATTTTCTCTAAGCATTCCAGTATGTGGATCCCATTTGTAAAGTAAGAATGGTTCCGAAAAAAAACTAAGATTACTCAGAAAGGAAGATCTGTTTCAACAGATTTGAGTCGGAACTCAACCAATCTTCGATGGACAAATGCAACTACTTGTCTCATCTCCAGACAGATCTGGCCCAAGTTGGATCAAAAGCGCACCAACTGTCTGATTAGACAGAAAATGACGCTCACAGCAATCGCAATAGTTGTCATTACAGGACACTACATTATCAGTAGGCTGGGCATCCTTGCAAATGACTTCTGCAGAAGCTGTTTGACGAGAAAGAGGTATAAACCAGGCTCTCTCTTTCTTTGATAATCTGGGTGAACTCGGTAACACCAACATGAATAGCCTCAAGCGCTTTATATTAGTCCTCGTTGGTTCCAAGGGTAGTTTGTTTCAAGAGAAACACGATGAGCCTTAAACGGTCTAAGTGAGGTCGCTGGTGCGCCATGCCACGGTGACCTAACCTAACCTAATTCCAAAGCAAGCAAGTGTCCTTGTTTGCCGCATTTGTATGTAGCTCTGCTGGATTTTAATGAGGACTACAGCGTGTGGTTTCATGGTGTATTCATACTCGACTTGTGTATCTCCTCCTCCTTCCTAGTAACTCCAATGTCTCCATAATTCTCCCGAGGTTCTTCCAAAATCTGTCAGTTGACCGAAATAATGAAGCCCTAAGCCCCATTTCTAAACGAGTTGCACGCGTACATTGTTACCGGCACGTGCGCTGCCTCAAATATGAAATGAAAATCTTTCCCTGCCACACGCGAGGATTTCAAAGCAAAAAAAAAAAAATTGTCATAAACAAAATAAAAGGATCAACTCATCACAGGCGATTCCTGGAATCAATGTAACGTAACAGTGGCTTTATTCCTTTTCGCCAATCTGTGCGGGCAGAGTTATAACGTGAAATCAAAACCCAACCATCAACTTTATCCTTTGATTGATTTAATGTAGTCCGCAGCATGTTATGATGTTTTTAATAAATTTGTTGCTATTTTTATACTCATACATGTGTTTGTTTAAATATGTATGGACGGACGTACAGGTACAAAGTAAATTAACAAAAGAATTTCGGATGCTAATTGGCCTCGGTTACGGAAAATTAGTGAACTTAATGAGACGTTTAATGAATAAACAAAATTTCTATTATAATTTTTTTTTCTATTATTTTGTTTTAAATTAAATTTAGGAACGAAACTGTTCCGTGATTCAATGCCAAAGTAAATATTTATTCAATGCGTTTACGATTAAATTAGAATTAATCGTGCAAAAATGTGTATGAATATTTTAGGGGGCGTGGCACCGTGGTATTGTACTTATCGAGGACAAGCAAGTCTTTATTTAAAGATTGCCCAGGCGCAAGGCGCAATAGAAATGGGGTTAGCTGAGATTTTAGGATTATTTTTCCTGAATTCTGCGGGAAAGTTCTTGAAACGCTATGCGGGCTTGAGGGCAGTCTTTTAAAACTTATAGTCTGGTTCATATACATCTCCTGTTTCGAGGAAACACATACACATCTCCTGTGTTTGGGAAACTCAATTTGTGTACTCAATACAGTGATGTACTTGGTGTAAAAGTATCTCAAGAGAGTATTTTAGATCATAGGTCGGAATGTCCTTTAGGATGTAGGTATAGGCCTTTTGGATGGCTTCTACGTTCACAAACGGCTTGTCTTTAATAAGCAAACGCATTTTATCCAAAAAGGTAAAAGTTGGCCAAATCAGGTGAACACGTAGAGTGGTTAATCTAAATGCTCGATCAGAATGCCATAAAAAATAATGCTTTTGAGGATCTCAGTTCCAATTTCATGAATTTTAATAAAGATTCTGAATTCAGGCACAATTTTGATAAAATTTACGGTGATCCAGTCGTGAACTCTGCCATGGGATGAACGTGTCATGAAATTTTGACAGCTCATCAGCCTTTCTTTCTTTCAAATATCATGAAACTTTGATAGCACCTTCAGTCAATGATCTATCTTTCGTTCAAATGTCGCAAAACTTTGATCGTACATCTGTCAGAGATCTGTCTTTCGTTCAAATGTCGTGATACTTTGACAGTACATCAGTCAAGGATCTACCTTTCGTTCAAATGTCGTGAAACTTTTGGCAGTACTTCTGTCGAAGATCTGTTCTTCGTCCAAATGTCGTGAAACTTTGACAGTACATCAGTCAAAGATCTTTGACCGTACATATGTCAGAGATCTATCTTTCGTCCAAATGTCATAAAATTTGGACAGCACCTTCAGTCAAGGATCTACCTTTCGTCCAAATGTCGCGCAACCTTGACTGTACATCAGCCAAGGATCTACCTTTCGTTCAAATGTCGTGAAACTTTTGGCAGTACAACTGTCAAAGATCTGTTCTTCGTCCAAATGTCGTGAAACTTTGACAGCACTTCAGTCAAAGACCTATCTTTCGTGACGGTACATCACAGACCACCTGGTGTTGCTACTATGTCCGATGTGGTAGCCTCCCTACAGCCTGGTTTATAGATAACGAAGGGCTCTTTTTGCTGGGCCTTTGGGTTTATAGGGCTCAACAGGATTTGCTGGGGAGCTGCCTCATTCGGATCGTTAGGAATATTAGGATGGTGTTCCATTTTTGTTTGACTGGTTCATCTGGTTATGTTGAGGCTCGGCAGTCGGAAACGTGGCCAGCCCTTCTCTGCATCTACATATGGTGCTTGTAGGTCCTATTGTCTAAGATTTATGTCACCTACTTCATGTTTCACTATTTTTGAAATTTTTGTTTTTGTTTTCTTTTATAGAGTCTACGCACGGCGTGGACGGGCCTGTATCGTGGCGTCTAACGCTCGATCAGGATCTTATCGACACGCTGAAGGGAAGTTTTCCGAGTTGGTTTACGAATAACAACAACAACAGCAACAATAACAATAATAACAACAACAACAACAGCACAACAGTTGATAATTCAGTATCATCATCGACATCATCGTTGTCGGCATCATCGTCACCATCGTCGACAACCTCATCATCATCATCAGCGTCAACATCATCAGTGAAATCATCATCATCGTCTTCCTCTTCGTCATCATCATCGTCGTCGTCGTCATCATCGTCATCATCATCGTCGTCGTCGTCGTCGTTGTGCTCAAAACTATCGAAATCCGCAAAGAAAACCTCAGTGTCGAACAACAAAAGCAATACAAATACAAAGAATCACAATAAACAGAATAAAATTGCTGAATCGGCGATTGCTGAATTACACGCCGATGTAATCTCGGATTCGTCCTGCAACGGTCTGTTAGCACATCTATCGAAAAATCTCGATAGGTCCTACCTGCAGGATTCAATTCTATTGCACGATACATTCGACGATATGTCAGAGGGTGAGTACCATCAGTTTGTCGTATGTATATCCTTGTCAAGGATCGCTCTAAATGTGTGCCTTGTGTTTTTTTTTTTGTATTGCAGATCGCCTATGCAATCCATCACTGTTTAGTAGTGATGATGGTACAAATTCCGATTTCTATGATTCAAGACAGTCACCGCCAAAAGCGATCGTTGATTCCAGTCCATTGCAACCGGCGATGGACAAAAATAAAGAATGTAAGTATTGCTGTAAGAATTGTTCTCCTGTTCTCCTGGTCACCCCGGGTTCCGTAGAATGTTTGAACAATAAATATCCATTTGGGTGATTATAAATTGTTCCACCTGGGACGTGGGTGGCGACGGGACATACTTATACGTTCTCACTTAATTCCACGTTCCGTTGCACATTTATTTTCGTAACTCGAAATTCTTTTCGTTCGAAAATGTGTGTTGGAAACGATCTCCATGGTGGTGAGTGGTGTGTGGTGAGTGGTGAGTGGTGACCCCCATAGGTTTGGTTGTCATTTTGTTTTTGAATCACGCCGAGTGATATTAAGTGCGTGATTAATGGGTATTTTGAGATTAACAATGTCTCGTTGTAATATTTTAGGATAATCATGTTGTTTCGGGATGGAATTAGGTATTTTTTTTTCTTTTGTTTTGTGTTGTTCGCTTGCCGATGGCACAATAATTTACGCAACAGTGGAATTGAAATGGAGACGAGGTTCTTGGAATTGTTGGCAATCGGTTGCTGGTGGGTTTAATTGTAAACTGGGGAACGGGTTAATTGGCTGAAAGGTGACCTTTATGGTTGTGTTTTGGTCTCAGGTTTCCGTTTTGAGTGGGGACATGTTTTAATTGGATGTCCTTATCCGGTGTTTTCGTAAATCACGAGCGATTCTGGGAAACTTGCATTGTTTCGATAGGTGAAGGTGGTCTCTCCAATTAGATGTAATGACGTGGGTTTGTAGGACCTGCTTGACGGTTGTTCTGAGAAATGGGCTGTAATCAGATACCCGCGGAGCGGAACTGTAATCCTTTTCATCGGAATGTCTTTATGTTTCTATCAGTATTCTCGCTGACGAACGTAAGGCGCTTAGACCGTGTGCCTTTTGCACTAAAGTAGTTGGAGGATGAAGCCTTGAGGAAGGTGTGCATCCGTAGGAAGTCTGTTATCAGACATAGGTCGGAGTTTAGGTGCCCATGAAACTAGTGGAAGTTTGTTTCAACTTTCCAAGATTGTGAAGTGCTGTCGTGAAGACCTCATGGTTCTTGGAACACAGCACAAGGCTGCCCTCTGCTGGATCCCTGGATACGATGGAATACTAGGAAAGGCATACGAACTGACAAGAAGTGGTTCAGAATCAACATCACAATAGGTAGACACCTCGGTGTTCATCCCGCCTTGCGCACTGAAGCAAAAGGCATGAATCAAGGCCAGAGAGGCCAATAGTAGATGCTTCTTCCTAGACTACTATGTGATTACAAGAAGCGTATGGATTTGCTTTGCATCAAATCCGTTCCCTGATCTTATAGACCGTAGTGCTGGAATATCTGATTGGACATTCAATCATGGTCGAATGTGTGGCTAGACCCACTCCATGAAATGTAGTCTCTGTCACGTTTTTAATACCTCTGTTGGACCCTTTGACTTCGTAATCGTTGACATGGCCGACTGGCTATGGGGTTCCCATTGGAGTCGAAGCACATACTAAGACTGTGCTCATGAACGTCCGTAGCTGCCTTTGTTAGACGCTTAGAATCAAGCACAATCCTCCTATTTATTCAAGAACTGAAGTATAATATGGGTACGTCAATCAGTCAAAGAACAGTCCACAACTTGTAGCTCATCTAAATGTTGTTGAACCCTTCGTCTTACTGCTCATAGTGTGGGAGATATGACCGCTGACAATTTTTTGGATTGATAGTCTTGGTTTCAGGGCACAGTCCTTAAGAAGACACATGACAGCGCTTCATCTAGTCTTCCTTTTTTAAATTTCGAGTATTCTAGCAGTATTTTGCAAAAACCGACGAATCTTTTGCTTGAACTGGGCGTTATCATATGAGGTTCGATGGTGGCTTTAAGGCCATCTAAAGTCTCTGACTTAGTGGCAAATACCATGGACTTGACATACCCTCAAAGAAAACAAGTTAAATCGAACAGTGCTCCCATTTATCTGGTCTATTCCTGGACCTAACACAGTCACCAAACTTCGACTCAATTGTTGGTCTAGCTGTAGGGCATGTGACACCATTTCTTGTGGAAACTATGCTTCAAGTCATCGTCTTCCAAAAACATAATGGTATCGATTCCTTTTTGCTTTACTGCCTGACTGGGAAAGTGGATTCCATTGCATGGCATAAAGTGGAACTGATCCATTGCCATTACACTGGTGGAACAGATAAAGCTCTTTGTAAGCGATGCGGTTCAGCCCAAAAACTCATAAAGATGATACCACGAGAGACAGACCTTCCTGGTACTACACCCGTATAGTAGTACTGATTCTACATTAGTTCTAAACAGTCTCAGCTCAGGTTTTTGTGCTGAGAACATTCCAAACGTAGCTTTAGCTTTCCTTATTCTGTTGTCCATATCGAGTTCTGGCAATTTTGAGTTCAACGCCTTAGATTAAAATCCTCAGGGCGTTTATTATCAGGTGGAAAACATCGTCATCGTACTTTAGATGTCTCATTCAGTTCGTACTGCACGAAGTACATCGCGGATGACAACGAGGAATAGCAACGGTGAGAGCATACAACCCTGAGGTACTTCACTATGGATATCAAAGTCATCTGACATCTTGTTCTTGTGCAGAACGTGATACTAAAGACTCTCGTAGATTGTATCATAGGATACCTCTCCTGCTCAAGGCTCTGTTCAAATTGTCGAAAGCGTTTGAAAGTTTCTGAACTACAGATGTAGCGCAGACCTGAATTCGTCGCATTGTTCAGTGATGATTCGCAAAGTGCTGATGAGATCTACGTACGTCTAGATGCTCTTTTTATCCGCTTTAGATCTATCTGAGCTATTATCTTGGCTACGGCTGGGAGAACACTTGATGATCATCCATTTTTTTCACTTCTCCGGTCCGGGAATCGGTCATTTCCGCACGCAATCAATGTTGGGAGTAACTTCCATTTAAAAAAGCCAAGTAGGGATACCATTATTGCATAACGCCTAATAGATCTGAGGGTAGGGTACTCCTTCTGGATGGTAGTAACTGGGAGGTACCTTCCGTTTGTTGAGCTGATCTTCATCCGAAAATAGCCATAATGGACGAGTTGAAGCGTCAAACAAAACGGGGCCTAACTTCACTCATAGTCGAGATACGATTTTGGAAAACTAGCGGTGTCTTTTGAAAACCTCTTACTACCTGAAAAGTTTCGCCCTAAAATCACTATCGTTCTGCCTCTAACAGACCTTTCGAATGCTTGGTTTCTGTGGCAGTTCTGGAATTCACCAAACACGTATATCTAGGCTGCCATCCCACCGAAATAAAAGTCACGAATGGAATCTCCCCGTTCCAGGCAGAAATATATATCAATTCACATTTGGAAAACATTTCCAAGTCAACAAATCAACGTAATGACCAATTACACCCCTCCAGACACGATCCACAGAATTTTATTTTTCTTGTTTTCGGGAAAGCTATTCCCATCATCGTTGTCATGTGGCATTCGAATGCCCCTGTGCGCTGAAAAACAACAAAAAATCAAAAAAAAAAAAGAAAACTCAAATAGACTTCGATTGTTGACACTTTTATTTGCTAGCATTCTATCCCGTGGGCGAGATGGTTGGACAATTAAAAACAAATTTTCGAGATACCGTGTGCTGCTCTTTTTCTATTTCTACCCAGCAACAGAGTGTGGTTCGCAGGCAGGACCCAGGTCTGCAAAAGGTGTGTGTGTGGGGGGGTAGAAGACAAACACCTTGAATTTCGTTAGAAGAGATTTTCCAAAAGAACGCCTCCTCGACATCTCAACAAAACAAATGCCCAAGGCGTTGGAAAATGCCTCCCCAACACCGCCACGCACACTCGTCGAATGAATTCAAAAGAAAATTTTGTTGAATGGTTTTTTCGTGTTTTTTGTGTTTTCGAATCTTTTGTTTCTGTCCAGATTCGCAAGAATGAAATCTCGAAACAATTCCAACCGAAGGAATGGTGCGAAGCCATATCCACCACGCTGGACCAATACCACGTCCAGTTTGTCGGGTGTTTCCACCGAATGCGAGGGTGGTGTACACTGGTTTTCTATCGGTTTTCCATGGAATTACGGCATAACGTTCGCATTTTGCAAAAAAAGTTTATTTGTTTTCGAGTAAACACACACATTTGGGCCGGGCGGGGCGGGCGCGCGCGTTCCAAGAGCATTAACAATATTTACAGGCCAGCCAACATGGATCGCATTAACCAGTCCGGTGTCACATTGTGTACGCCGGACCGGACAGGAACGCAGAAAAATTTCACTACAACGAGTCGTGGGGCTGCTGTGGGGGTTCGTGTGGATGTGATGAATGATGAAAATAGAATTTTCGCAGAAAATTTTGTAATAAAATGGAATTTGTCTCGCGTTCGGCTGACAGAATGTGCAACGGAAATTCCAGTGGCTAACCGAATCAGTGTTTTGAGGTCAACGCGAAATGCAGGTTACAGCCACCAAAACTGCATGTGACAGCGACTGGGTCTGGGGGAAAATGTTTTCGCTTGCCAAATGGGGTTGATTTTGTAAACATGTGGCGGGGTCCCATTTCGTATTCTAATTTGGAATTGACTTGCATAAGTGGCTGACGCTCTGTTTGGTGCATGAATCCAAAGGTGCCTTAGTAAGGACTGTGGAAGGATGTCGACTGTCTGGAGAGTGCTCAGGTGGTGCTATGCCATCACTAGTCCCTTTTTTACGGGAAAGATGAGTTTTTAAACACAAGAACTGGCCCTGAGTGAAATATTTATGAAATGTTACGTATACGCCATAGAAACTACGTTCTTATAATTTTCCTTCCAATAAAGTTCATCAGAATCTTCCTCCGACAGGAGATCTATTTGAGACAAGCTACATGCCTCTTCATCTCGGATAAGGTCCAGCCAAACCAAACAGATAGAAAGATAGAAATAGGAATTTGGTGGACAAAAGTCTTTAACTACATCAAAGCTGTAGTCGTCCCTCTTGGCAATATGTGACGAGTACTCGTCGTAGGTAGTCAGTATCCTTTCTTGTTTGCCTTCGTTGACCTTTACAACCGGGTTTACTCACGAAAGTGCCACTGATAGCATGATGTACTCTTCCGTTTGCAATGGACGTTGGTAAACTCTGAGTTGTCTGGTTTTTGATTACCCCACGAGCGAAACTGAAGTGCTATGCCAGATAAGTTGAGGAGTTGATTTTAGTTCGGCAGTGTTTATGCAAGTAGTCACATCATAAACATAACAAACCATTATCGCCAGGCTAACAGATGATATGACTGCAGGATACGGTTGCAAAAAAGGGGAAAGAACCATCATTTTGTTGGCTAGACAGGACAAGACTTAGTCCTCCGAACTACTGTCTTTGGCTGAAGTTGTCAACTATGTCAGGACAACTATTTGATCGAGCCTTGGTACCACAAATGGTGTACTAATGAACTCCTCAACTCTCATAATCTCGTCAGACTAAGAAGTGCTGACATATACTGTCACAATGACTGCGAGGAATAGAAAAGAGTCCTTGTGCTGGAAAACTATGAGATAAACACGAAAAACGACAAATGTTGGCGTTTGCACAGGGCACAAACGAAAGGGACTGAGAATACTGATTCCTCCAGGCCTGTTGCATATGCCTGCTGGTTCCAACAGGAATAAATGTTTCTAACTCCTTAAATGCAAATAAAATTTCTATCCCATGGGCGATGTTTCGAAGTCCTTTACTAACTATGTATCTTTCTTGTATTAGACAAGTACGAGTCCTGATTGAAGACGTTTGAACCAAGTAAAGACTAATCTATTAGATATACAATTTCTAATACCAACAACGTTTTGTTTGAACTATATATTGTTGAGAAACGATTCTGTCAAAGACTGTCTTTTTTGGTCTAAAAATTCGTTTAAAAAAGGGTCCACAACTGTTTGATTGAATGGACAGCATAGCATAGTAGAATGCTGACATAGACCTTTAAGTTAAGCTGTATCTAGCTTTAACTGCCACCAGACCTCTAATTTAGGGTCTATCCTATCACCAGGCAAATTTAAAGACTCTCTAACTATTTTCAAAAAAAAAATAAAAAAAATGTTACGTATACCCCACCGTTGATTTGAAAATCTTTTTTTTTTTTGGTTTTATGTTCAATTCTGTCTGCTTGGTACAGAGTGTCGAGAATGGATATCAAGTATGTAACACTGAATGGTGTCCAGGTCCAGGAACCCAAGATCCTATTTTAGATTATATCTAGCAAATGCAAAGTGAATATGGGTGCACCGAACCAGACATGAGCATTAGACCTTAGGACTGATGTATGCCTTGTTCAGGGTGACCAGATAAGAACAATAGGAAAACAAATTTAAATAAAACACGAGGGGTGTGAGGTATATAGTTGATTCCGGCTATATTTTGAAGCTACATTCATGCCATTACGTAGGGAACAGAGCATCATTCAAATGGTCGCCTCAGCTTCACTGGCAGTGCTTCATGCTGTCTGTCCAATTTTGATGACTTGGTCCAATATGTGCGGCGTTATTTCAGCAATAGCGTCACAAGTGTAGATCGCGAGCTCGTCCAAAGTGGTTGCGTTGTTAGGATAGACTAAGGACTTGACGTTTTCCCACAGAAAATAATCGAATTAATGAGCGCTCGCCGTGATATGACCCAGTCACCAAATTACTTCTTCCAGCTTCGAGTGTTGCCTCGCTTGTATGGCATGTAGCGCCGTCTTGTTGGAACTACAGCTCGAATATACATATCGTCGGTTACAATCGCTCTATAAGTACCTGAGACCATTGACGATAATGATGTCTTCTTCCTCATTTCGAAAGAAATAAGGTCCGATGATGCCGCCATGCCATAAACCGCTCCAAACAGTCAATCTTTTGTGAATACATTGACGCTTGGTCGAGCAATTGTGGATTGGGTTCGCATAGTCGCTGAGTGAGGGCCTCGTGTGAGAAAAAGATTTTTTGGCCAAAATCCGGATCTCCGGCCAACATTTCCAGCATCCAAATAGTGAACTCACGGTTCGTCGTCCGGCTTCAATTTTTGTGTCAGCACCCTACGGTGCTCGCTGACAATGCCCTATTCAGCTGAACGTTGCCGAATCGTCTAATCTGGGTCTTCTTCGATACTGGCCGCTACGGCGGGTATGTTTCCTTCATTTCGCACCAATCTCTGCCTGGTTGGTGCCTTAAGCTCCAAAAAAGTGTACTCAAGCTCAAGTGCGACGACTCTGAAGCCATGATGCCAACCTACCTCACAACGATATTTAGAACTGAGCTAGAATTTCGAAAATATTTTTTTAATCATATCCGAACGTTCGTCAAGCGTCAAACGATGCATGAAGGAATGGCAAACCTTACCGAATATTTTGACAGCTGTATGTCATTGCTTACTTGGACAGGTGCTGAGATATAACAATGGGAAAAGGTATCTTTACTATCTGGTCACCCTTTACGTTTTGGAGTAGTCCTTTGAAATGGAAGATTCGAATTTGTGTCTCTGGAAACGGCATCTTTAGTTTATATGTAGACATGATACGATGGTTTTTTTTGGAGAAAAGTAGTACATAGTTCCATCTTGGAATGGGGCTTATGTATCGACTTAACACACGGTCTGCACAAGTTGGTCGGAAGATGAGAAAAGCCACATCTACACATGTTCTGGATCGTAAACAAGAACTTCCATGAAGAGTCCTTGATTTCTTAATACCTCAGAGCGAGTTTATGAACAAGTCACACTGTAGTTTCCGTTTACTATACCCAAACTGAGCGATCCTAGACGTTTTATTGTGCGACAAAGTGTCGACAAGTACTCACACATCACACAGAACCCAAACTGTTACGATGCCCCGAGGGGCACTGAAACGGCAATTTCGTCGAGGTACTAAACCTCCAACCGAACCGGCATCCTTAAGCATACGATCAACCCCAACTTTCAATAAAGTGCGTACTGCATGCTGATTTATTCCACGTCCACACAATTACCAAAGGACAAGTTGCACACAGCCCGTGCAAGCCCGCTCCTAATCCTAATCAACAACACATTGTTCCCGCTCAAGTGCTCCTAAACGAATGATAAGTACTATTTCAAAGCGAGCTACCAGCACAGATTTTACGACTGCCACCAGCGCGACGAATGACTAATTCTTTTAATTGCATCGTAAAACTGGCACAAAAGCAATCCATGCGTAACTTTACGACACTTAAAATTGTTTTTGAAAATGCAAACGAAAACAACAAAAAAAGTTCAGAAAAAACGCATAAATTTTCCCCAACAGTCGTTTCGTTCGACATAACGCGCGTGCAAAACACCACACACACATACACACCGATTGGTGCAGATACTTTTCGGTTCTGGGTTTTAATTCAAAAATAAGAAAAGTTTTCTTCTTCACTTCACGCCAACATAACATATGTTGTTGAATGAACATCATTTGAATGCGAAAGTATCTGGTGTCTGCATTCGTTTTGTGTGTTTTTTTTTTTTTTTTTGGGAAAAACATTTCGAGTCCTTGTCGTGTTTTCGAACAGCAGCAGGAGTTGGGATTTTTCATTAATCGATGCCTTAAGCATGAGCAGAGAACAAAGGCCAGAAAATTTGCTTTTAAATGAGAATATGAATGCAAACACATAGACATACGCTATTGACAAAAGTTCGACAGATACTTTCCATTCGACAGAGTTTCGCCAAATTAAAGGGAAGGAAGCTAATGGAGGTGGCAGGATGCGATGCAAATGTCTGGAGTGAAACGAAGAAAAAAAAAAACTTGAAAATCCTTTGAATTTAGAAAATTTCCTCCTTTTTTTTCGCCTCCTCTGTGCGATGGATCACAGCTACACACAGCTCTTCATGCACCACAGTCGTGTTAGATTTCGCCTCGAAATGGAAAGTAAATATACAAAAAGCCAAAGAAAAATATGTATTTGTGTACGATGATGGCTGTTGTAAATGGAATGCGTCTTTGAAGGTCAGCAGGGTATTAGAAAACTCGTGTCTCTGTTGATTCCTCCCTCCTGCGAGGAGGAATTCACTTTGGCAACACGAGAAGTTTTGGTTTATGTATTTCCAAAGATGAAAAACGACCGAGAATGGAATTCGAAAATGAGTTTAGAAGGGTGGGCCAGGGGCTGTAGAGGTTCGTTCTTCCTTCGAATCGCAGTTCAACTGGAAATGTAAATTTATTTGGGAGTCCACTGTTGGTACCGGAAATATTTTCGTCGTTGATTCAGTTCTAAAAATAGAGAAAGTTTTGTGCTGGAAAAGGAGGTGCTTCATTTTATGGAACTGCGAGGTGCACAGAGCCCTAAAGAATTCGAGGTATCTGTACAGAAAGAAGGTCATAGATACTTGCATTGGTTCTTCCAATTGAATGGACTCATAACTTTTCGGAATCAGTCTTGAAGATGGCTTTCATCGTTGACTGCTTCAAGTCCGCATTCTTGCAAATCACGATTCGTTATGTGTCCCAATTGGAACTGATTTGAGTGAGTGAACCGTTCAACATAGACGACGATTGCCAGAACTTACATTCACTTGACAAGAGTGAGGTAAGGATATCAATATCTACGCTGGTGTTCTAGAGACTAAGTTGTTCAAAGTAGCTGGATATGACTTGGTAGAGACCATACAACGACTGACCTCTAGCATTTGGTCAAGCAAGTGTATGTCTGACGAATGTAACCATAAATTGCACCAATTGCAGAAGTAATTCGTCTCCTGAACATTGCGTACAAGGCTCGATCTGCTACGTCATCCCTACCTGATCGCCATATCAGTGTGGTTTAGGCGAGGAAAGTCCAGTCGATCAAATGTTTACTATTCTGCAAATCCTAGAAAAAAAAAGAAGTTCCTATAGTCCTATAGTTCCTAGTCGATACCTACCATAACTTGATCGATTTCAAGGCTGCATATGACAAGATCTATAGAGACTAGCTATACAGGGACATGTCTAGTTTTGGGACCACCGGCAAACTCGTTTGCTTATACAGGATGGCGATGGAGAACGCTGCCTACTAAGGGCATATGCTGTCAACAAGAAGGGACATAGTATATCGGCGATCGGGACGAAGCATCACAATTGACAATTGTAAGGAAGCGAGGGACTTTGTCTACCCTACAGCAATGGAGTAGTGGACCCCTATCGCGAGCTCTGACTAAAGTCTAGACTCTATCCAAAGTAAATGAAGGCACCCTCAGTGACTTCGTTTGCGAATTAGGACGGTCTTAGGAGAAGGTGGTTTAAATAGCGCATCAGTCGCCTGCGACGGCTGGAACATGAATGGGTTTCAAAACACGACCTCGTAGAGTCAGCGAATCCCTTTCAAAGGGACAACGTTGTAGAATAAGACCTCGTCTTACGTAGTGCGACCAAATTGAAGGGAATGTCTAACGACTGGAAACTAGTGAAACTGTAGCTCCACTTAAGTAAGTAAGCCTACTTACGAGTAAAATAGGCGAGGTTTTTGGGTATCTTTCAACAGAACTGGACTAGACAATTCAATGGTCTTTGGTGGGTGGATACACTCAGTTGGTGAATATTCTTCACGAAATTTTATTCTGAATTCGGATAACATTTAAAACTATAATTCTACACTGATTCTTGACTTGTGTCGGCAAGGTTTCCCTGTAAACTTCTCCTAGAAATGATCATTTTCCCATCTTCCATTTTTTTTTCTCGCTTCCTGAACCTAGTCATACATTTTGTTCGATAACTGAGTGGGAGGTGGTTCAACTACCAGTCATATCCGTTTAAATCCTCTAAATATCCACAAAATCCTCACCGAATTCAAAAATTTCCCATAAACTCTGCCCGTTCAGTGCGGACACAAACCATAGAACCTAACAATAACTGAGTTTCAAAGCACTTCACTAGACAATCTGTTCTATACACACTGAGGTGTAAGTATGAACTAAGTGGAGGCGCTCTAGTCTATGGTTTCTGGGTTCAAATAGTGCCAACAAAAATGCTCACAAGCATCGGACCTTCACAACTCTATTTTTAGTCCCTGTTTCATGTAGGACGAGTACGTCTGATTGGAGCCATTCGGTTGGCTCTGTTGTTTTGCAGAACATTTTCGATATCCTACCAAAAGTTACACAGAAGCGTTTATAGCTTATTCTATCCTGTTGTCTACCAATACTTGCCCTCATATGTATGGCTGTGAGTCTATTTCATGAATTTTCTGTACACGCCACACAATCAATTGAAAACCGAGTCCTCCAAGCCGAGGATCCCTTTCATTAGGTCCAGGTACTCCTATTTGAGTACAACGATCCTCCTTTTGTTGTTTTTTTTCCCACGACTATCATGCTAGCAATCCGGAGCTCAATTGTCTGTAATGGTCAACTAACCAGTCAAGGACGAAGGGATGTACTAATGACTTGCTCAACACTAGACCCAACTATAAGCTTAGGAAGCAGCAGGTTTCTCATCCCGGATGAACTAGAAAGAACGTGGAATGATAAAGGAACGGGTGTACCCAGTGCCAGTCGGAAGTATCTGAGTCTTGCCGTAGCCATTGCCATTGGCATTTGCATAGGCCTCCCATAAAATCGTACCATTGAATGTGTCGTCCTCTAAGCTGGTGCTAAACTGAAAAAAAGAGAGAGGTTTGAGGCCTAATCTCCCCTTGTCATTATATCGATGGGATTCAGCAGGTCTATGATAGATCCCTTGCCAATCCAATTCACGGCCCGTTGGAGGTTGTGAAAGAGAGAACTTAATAGTACATTCTATCAAAGTCTAACACCATAGGCATGGGTTGGATAATTCTGTCATATCATGCCACAGATGTGGCCGAAGTACTTTTGGTCCAGAACACAAAACCTAGACCAGTACAGACAGTTTTAGCAATGAAGGCAAGAAACGAAACAGGAAAGAAACAGTCCTTCTAAAGATTAGGGAACTAATCAGAGGCGTTGGTTGGCGTTGGTTTCACTAACATCTTCTGAGGACCATGAGTGCTAAAATGTTTGGTAAACTATGAATTTTTCGAAACTTATCAACAGTGAACGTGACAGTTGATATACAACAACCAACCACAGCTACTTATTCTGGCCATTCCCTCCGGGACAAATCTCTATACGCCCCAAGCCACCTCCGTTTCATTAAACTGGAAACTTTGACACACCATCGCGATCGGCTTGTCGCAAATCAAAAGGACACCCAAAAGCCCCGAAAATAATTTGTTTATCCCTACTCTCGCAAGGTTTCAGTGAAAACTTGTTTTCCGCATCATAAACCGAATATCAACTAAATTATGTACACACGGGCACCCGTTCCCAAGGTCGGCACACATTGCGCCGCCCAGAATGACCGCTAAAAATTCAAAATTTATCTTTGAAATTGAATTTGCCAAAATCGACAAGCACTTCCGCCTTGTGTTGCACATTGTAACCAATCTTATGTGCAGTATTCCGCGGCCCAGAGACTCATGTGCTATGTAATAAATTGTTTAAACAATTCGAATGTAAACATAAACTATACAGTTTAACGCTTTCAAAACATATTTAAATATTTAATGGCCTATGTCGGAATATGTTTATCTGCGATGCATATCAAGGAGTGCGCGTACCAGCACCAGAATGAATACAAAACACAGAAAAAGATGTTTACATGCCGAGAATGCATCCGGACGGTGTTTCTTCTTTACACGCATTGGTACGTGTATCTACGGGCGTTCCCAGCCAAGTCGAAGATGGTTCTGGCCTTAGTTGGAGGGAATTTGATTATTCCAACAGAAACGGTGGCGTATACGTAACCTTTTTTTTGCGGGCAGTAAATGTGCCTTCAGCGTAATTATTCCGCCTCCAGGTGTATCTTCTTCTCCACGAACTTGAATAGAATTCCCTTTGATTCGAACAAAAGGGGGAAGGAAATACTACAATTCCGGATGAGATCCCGAAACCCTCTCAACGATGGATTAGTTGTTCGCAGGATGAGAATTGCCTGTGCGTTTGTCAGCTGGTCCGTCGTCGTCCATCTTGCCTGCCACAAACAAACGAAAGCCGGAGGAATAGGGAGACGGAGGCATCAGCAGTGAGAATTAATGAAGCTCGACACAACGAGGGGCATGAATGAATCAATGACTGGTGTGCACCAACGCCAGACCCTCTTTCAATTGTTATTCGTTTATTTTGTGTGCCTTCGCCCTCCCGCCCCCCCCCCCTACTGCTCATAAAGGAATTTGAGTGATTTTCTTTTCATATTAGATTCGCGCGAGACAAGAGGCGTCAAAATAAATTATGAAATCCGATTTTAACTTCAATCGTTGGTGCCATTCATCCATCTATTCATTCATTCAGTCGCCCTTTTGGTGGAAGGCTGCTTCAAGCGCAGCAAATTCAATTACAGCAGATTTTAAATGAACCGAAGGACGATGAGTAGGTGGATGGATACGAGAGTATATGTGCCTGTTGATGTGGTGGTAGGTTTGCTGGCACCCTTGGTGAAAATGAGATTTCCCTTTCGATTGTTTATTATGGCATTTACACGTTTTATTGAATTTTGTCGCCTCGCCTTGCTCTAGTCAAGTGTAGGTGTCGCTTGCTAATGCAGGATAATTTCGTGATCTTTGTGCTTCGAGGAGGCGGTGGTGGTCTGTAGTTTTCTTCGTAAAATATAGAGACTTTCAGTGAATAGAGATAGAGATTATGTAATGAAGCGTTTTTCAATAGGGACATAACAATTTGGTACTATAATACAAACGCAGCCTTAAACTCTTTTTCATAACTCGTCAATGCCAAAACATCAGGGAAGGCTTACATTTTGTATCATGGTGAAGTTCTCGAACGGGCTAGATTTGGAAACTACTAAAAATTACTTTCGAAATTTCGAGTCGGTGTTCGCTACTTTAAGAGCGCTTACTCCAGTTGTGGGTCGTAATAATCGTCTCACCAGACAGGCTGTGCGTGCTATAGGGGATAAATTCGAGTCGGAATATTCACTATTGAATGTTCAGTTCACAATTTGGTCAAATTAACTCAAAAATGAAGCCTCTTGTTGGTTGTTGAGCTCAGGAACAATATCCATTTTAAAAGGGGCAACGTTTCGATCAATATTTGTGGGAGAGTGGTGGGAAATTGGCTCCAAAGAATGGATCACTGCAAACATACTCTCGATGGCCAAATGTACATATGTATACTATACCTTCAAAATTTCAGTCCAATATCTTAGTTATTCTCTGTTTTATTTAAGTACGAAATTGTTATGTCCTTACTGAAAACTCTTTCCAAAATGCGTCACTCCAGCAATCAGTAAGAATAGAGTAGGTAAGGAACCGTACGTTTCAGATGGAGCAATCAGTTTAATGCACATTTTAATCTATTTTCTGAATAATGACTATTGGACCTGAACATGCTCTTTATCACTCCATTCTTGCAAAAGTCTTTATATAAGACATCCAAACCATTGCAGTGTATTCCAAGCGGAAGCACTAGCAATAGGAAAAGCGGAGAAATATCCATGAAACTACACTCAAGAAAGACGATCGACGTAAAACGTTGTCATGAAGAATTCACAGCTCTCACGGCAAATCATGACGTCGCGCTCCTTTGGGTCCCAGGACACAGCTGTATTCAAGAGCATGAACTGACGGACGAAATAGCAATAAAGGGGTCCGAACAGGACCTGCAAATGCTTAACACATGTGTTCTACCGCCCCTAGCTCTTATTAAACACAGCATAGAGAGAAAGCCTTCTTGAAACTAAATAACGAGAGATGGAGAGCACTGCCATCTTGTTGTGTCTCCAGAAAGCTCTGAACAAAGTATGATATCGCCACAACGAAATGAATCCTGGCGCTTAGTACTCTTTACGAGGGTACCCTTAGAAATTGATGACCTCTGCAGAGGCTGTGGATACACAGATGCAGTAGAGTGTACTTTTCATTTCCTCTGCGAATGTCCAAGCCTATGCAGAACTAGAAAGACGGCCCTTGGAGACCTGGGTTACCTATCATGAAAGCCACTTTATGGTGGTCCAGGCCGACCATGTAGCAACCCAAAGCTAATAAGAAACATTGTATTTGGTTTCAGCCAGAACTACGACAGAGCCTCACAATAGATCCACCAATGATGCGAGTGTTGGCTACACATGTGCCCACCCCGTTCTACCTGTCTAATCCATAAGGCATCCTTGAGACATTGTTGGTTGATGAATGACTTTGTAGGGTTTTTGGATAGATAGTCTCTACCCTAAGGCCTTTCGATTCCTAGGTCCTCAACTCAAACCAAACAAGTACAGTCCCCAGCACACAACCTTGCGGTATCCCACACATATTCCTACGCAAAAATTGATACCAACCTTTAATTTGCTGTTAACTTGAAATCTCGCAATTGTTTAAAATCGTATTTCCTTTCCTTTTATTGTATTCCAGCGCTTAAAGTCAAGTTAATGGTGAGGAGGCCCATAACCCAGCTGGTGGAGCAAGGAATTATTCCGCGTAAGTAAAACCAAACACTTAATTGTTATTTTTAATGGCTTTCCACCGCTAACCGGAAACTACAATTACCACTAAAAAAAAAAATAACTCATCTTCCATGCCAAAACGAAAATTCCTTATACATACTCGGATTTATTTTGGTTTTTTGTTTTAATTTTATACTCGACCGCCTGCGGTTTATAGTGTCTTCGGTTCTGCTTCGTCTTCGTCTTCGTCACTTAATGACGTCATTACTTGTATAATCACATCACACACGTAAACATTGCCGCAAATACACCATCAGGCAGCGACCGACGTCGTAATCATCGTCCTCATCATCCTCATCTCCCCCACTGATATAACTTTGGTGTGGCATCACCACCACCTTCGTTGTCGTTTTCTTTGTATTTGTTATTGTCTATGCTGGTGGTGGTGTTACGATGAGCGCGAATATCGTGCAAAAACAAGATAAAGCTATTTTTAAGCGATAGAGCAGCAAGTTTTTCACATAAACAACGGCCATCTCGTGTATATCTTAATTGGCTATATGGCGGGCGGGGTGCGGATGCATGCACAAACAAACAATACCCCCGCGATGATGAAATTTTATTTGCACTAAAAGAAAACAACAAAAACGTAAAATTTACTATTTAACGATCCGTTTGTGTTGTTTTCAATAAGACAGAGCGAGAGTGAGAGGAGCGCTACCGCCGCGTCCGCCGCCCATACACGGACGAAAGTTGGGGAAAAAGTACTAAAAATGGAAAATTTAAACGGAAATGCTCACGGGGTTGAGTCAAAAGGCTCGGTGGGTGGTGGAGTTTTGCCTCAAATTGGCTCTTCTGACACAGTTCGCAGGTGATGCACAATGGCTAATGGCAGACAGGAAATGATTGAGTTTGGGAAACTGATTGCGATGGTAGGATTGCTCCTGTGCTAGGGAGGTTCCTATTTTAAGTTGTCCTTCAATAGTGGGACGAATCGTTTGCTATTTACAGTGCTCTTGCGACTGGGGTCCCTTGTAATCATTGACACTTTTTACTTTGAATCCATGTGGTGGGAGTTCGTCCTTTTCGGTGGAATTTTGCTTAAGGACTGTTTTGGACTCTGTCACATCAGAGGAAACACTCCACTGAATCCACACAGACCCAATAGACGCATTGCACTATCAGGGAGAGAGGCACTTTAGTGGAATTGCCTCGTTTTTCCAGAGAAATCGGAGGATGCCTTTCAGTGATGAGGAGCTCAGAGAGTATCAGGACTCATCACCGAAGATCTGCGAGCTGATCCCATCAAAACCAAAACAATTACGAAGGAAATGATCCGAAGTATCGTTGCCTTCCGCACGAGCCTCACAGACAGTCTAAGTCTAGCGCATTAAGATGCTTGGGAAGGACGGTGTTTCTTAAGAGCGTCAATAAGTTGTCTACGTTCCTTTCAGCTGAGAAACAGCAAGAATGTCGATGATTTTGTACAAATGTTCGGGAGCACAGTCTTCAATCTGGATGCATCCTGGAGAGCTGTGCCACATACAATTTCGTTCCAAAAAGCACTTTCAAAGACTCAAAACGGGTATAAGTCCCAAGAAATTTTTATCGAATTCCTCTCGATCCCGGTGTGATCTGGGAGGCAACCAAATTCTTGCATTCCTGAACGATTTGAGAGTCAATTGAAGGATTGACCACAGTCTGACTATGCCATCCTCTATAGTATGGCAAGTTCCACTAAGACACTAGAACCGATAGCACTCTTGACTGATTTTGGTGCCATTAGTATCCAGGCTCAAATTCAGTTCCAAACGTAACGTATCTGAAGTGTTGGTGTCTTTGCGTCAGGTGGCATGTCTATAGAGCCGGGATCATGGGAAACCCCAGTGCGGATGATCCCAAAAGCCAACCCGTCTAAAACAGTAGATAGCTCTGACTGTACAGACCATGATAAAAGTACCAAGGGGAACCAAAGCAAAGTCTCTACTGCAGAGCCAGACTCAGGAAAGATTCAAACATAAAAAATAAATACTTGGCGCTACAGGTCGATGGGACCCAGGGCCTAGCTTCTCACACCCATTCGTGTTGTGCATGTTATATTCTTTTACACGAATGGAAGGGGCCTACTGTTTAATGCCGTATCCGAAGGGCAGTTTGTTATTTGAGAAACTTTTTCAGGACAATTGTACTCTCGGATGTTTGTCAGACGCTCGCGAGAGGTGGGGCCGTGAAAAACTTCTTAGGTGTTCCCCGACTGGGATTCGATCTCGAACCCCTTGCTCCGTAGTCCAACGCACTAACCACTGACGCAAACATAGCATGACCTGAAAATCAACTTGCTATAGTCCTATAGCCGAATCCAAAAAGTCCTTGAAAAGTCCCAAGTCTTGTGAAAAGCAGCCTTATTCTTAGACTTGACGTGGTTAGGTGAAAAAATGTTCATATTCACGATCACCCCCAAATTTTTCGCTTCATCGGAGGTCTGGAAAGTGATGCTCCATGTCAGGCCGACCCGAATCGCCCTTCTTGGGAAAGGAATCGCCTCAGTTTTGAAAAGAGTTCTAGTACAGCAGTGGTCGCCAAAAGAGGTCTACTATTGTGCCTTCAGTTGGTTTTAGAGCATCTTCCAGTCAAGCGATTGCCACTGGCTATCATCAACAAACGCACTTCGATTAGTTGGCTCTCTATGATGATGGCGATGAGACGTGCTGGGCAGAACCTTTTGGCCACTTTCTCCTTCATCTCAACTAAGAGTCTCCAGAAGTTTTCGAATTGTGAAGTGCGCTGTGTAGGGCGTCAGAATACTTATCCCAGTGCCACAATCGATAAGACCTGGGGTTGAGTTTTGCTTTCACAATCTCGTGGAGCTAGCAAAGCCCTCATTTTAGCTTAACTCGGACATATGCTTACCCCTAGGACACGTAGTTGTTGCAAATTGCAAGGCAATCTTAAATTACATAACCCTCACGCCACAAAGGACCAATCGACCTTAGCAAACCAATTCCCTTAAGCTCCACAACGTGACCGACTATTTGAACGTCCACCCCCCCCACCGGACCAGTTTACTTATAACCCAAGCCATCATGATCCAAAATCCAGCATCTCCGACTCAAAAAGCGAGGTCCTTTCCTCATTAGGATTCCCTTCCACTTATCTATCGATTCGAATCAGGCATATTGCCCATCATACCGTTGACATCTTCTTCATTGTGAAACCCACCCCAGGCCCCAGCCTCAGGTTGCATAGTATGGTGGCAATATCCGGTGGCACCGCACCGCCACTGAAATTATTCAAATAAATCCATTAATTTGTTAACCAATAAATTCCGTATGCCGTCTTCCATATCAATAAATCCCCGAGACATACAACATCATTAACATATGAACGCAACAGCCAGAGTGCGTGCGTAGGTGGAGTGGAATAATTCGCGTCCTCCTTTCCTTTTTTTGCTGCGCAAACCGTGATGGACCCGCATACACTTTACATCCATTTATATCCCCAGTCGATATTAGGATTTTTTTCTCTTTGTATTTATTTCATTTTATCTTTTCTTCATTAAATATTCATCATGCATAGCTTCTGACAGTCCTGATGAAGGACGACACGCAGAGAGGGTCGTTCCAGCATGAATGACATTTTTTCTCCTTTTTTTTTTTTGGTTTTCTTGGCTCGGTGTCCTCTTACTTTTGGGCTGATTCATCCTTCTTCTGTCTGAGGCTGTACCCTATCGATAAAAAGGAAACGATACACGCATACATAGGCACTTTTGTCTTTTTAAGGAAAGTTTTTACTCAAAAGGAACGGTAAACCTTAAATAAGAAAAGCGACAGGATACGGATGATGATGGCGTATGGGTGATATTGAAAATTTGAATTTAAATTGCGCGGCAGCGGTGGCGAATTACGAATTCTCGAAACGAAGCTGTGAGGGGTGACCATTGTAGTAACTAAAGCGTTCGATGTCTGGTTTAGGTGTGATTGGGAGATCAATTGCCTCCTGACTCCTCCTGCCTCCTCCTGCAGGATAAACATTGTGAATTGAGATGCAAATTTGATTCGCCTTTCGTTTGGTTTTTTTTATTTTGAGGGTCGACTTAATTTTCTTTTCTCTTTTTTTTGGATTTTTTTGTTGGTGAATTGGTTATTTTTGGGAATAAGTTTGGATGGTATTGCTTTTAGTCTAATCCTTCAGTTTATCTCCTGTCATGAGACGAAGAACTCTTCGAGTCCTTATTCAATTGAGAGCAGAAAATCCTTTAAAATCAGTTGTGCCTGTTGAGAAAGGCATTTCAAGGACCTCAATCTGTCTGCTGTGTGACTGGTTGAAGAGCGCTATGGCTCAAGTGCGTTGGTGCGTTGGATTACGAAGCAATGGGTTCAAGATTCGAATCCCAGCCAAAGCATCTAAAAGTTATTTTATGTCTCCATCTCTCGCGAACGTCTGACAAACATCAGAGAGTATAACACGGCATTAAACAGTAGGCCCCTGGGTTGAGAGAAGCTAGGTCCTGGGTCCTATAGACCTGTTGCCCCAAAAATTTGTGTTTGGTTGAAGAGCCTTGTTTGTCTGCAAAATCAAAGTTCGACTATTCGCTAAGGCATTCAAGAGAGTACTCCTTAAGCCATTTTCTTTCAAGACGATGGACGCAGTCCCTCTTGTCCTTAATATCGACACGGGAGCCTCTCTAGAAGGTGAAAGAGTGGATCATATCTGCTAGCTTAGGTCTATAATCGTTGTCTTCGTCAGACTGTGTTTCAAACAGTCCTTGATGCTTCAGTTTCTAGGACCAATCCCCTCCCACCATTCATCACAAGAGAAGCAAAGCCTTTTACAAATGAAATATCTTTCCAAAACCTTGACCTACAACAGCATACTAAGACATACTTCTCTCTTTTCTCCTTGCAGCACTTAAGACATCACCAGCCATACATGAGCAATGCAAACTACTCGAACGTGCCAAAACAGGAGACTTACTCAAGGCCAAAATCCAACAGAGACCAAATCGAGAAGAACTCGAACGTCGTCATATCCTGGAAGAAGATGAATGTCACATTGATCCGAGTCTTGCTGAAAAGCAGCGAATGCTTAAAAAAGCCCGGTTAGCCGATCAATTGAATTCACAGATCCAACATCGTCCGGGACCACTGGAACTGATCAAGAAGAATATACTGCATACAGAGAAACCAATCGAGAAAATCGTCAAAGAGGGTTTAGTATCTTTTAAGGCAACCAGCGAGGGTCTGTTAACCCGGCCACAACATCCCAATAGCTATGTAACATTCGAAGACGACTCGCAGAGTTCGGAAAGTGATACGCGTAACACTCCACCACGGACGACGACCGATGTGTTAGAAGCAGCTGCGGCATCGGCGGGTATTGTCACTGTCGCCCTTACAATTCCAACAAGCGGTGGCCAGGTGGTTGTCACCTCAGCACCGATATTGCAAACGAAATTCCAATCATCATTGGCTGCTCCGTATGTACCCCCACCGCCGCCATTGCCGCCACGAGGGAAGCAGGACACGGCGAATTTATTCGAAGAGTTGTGTCAATCGGTGGCTGGACCGAGTCCAAGTCCGGGTTATTTGCCATTGGCCGCATCGCCATCGTCGTTGGGATCGAGTGCATCGACGTTGAGTCCATTATCATCGGTGGCCTCACCGCCACACTCGATTACGCCCAGACCGACGATTCAATCGCCAGCGTTGTCGTTGCATCATTTGCAAAAGTCCGATGCTCCAGGAAAGGATAAGAATCGCAAGAAGAGTAAGTCGAAGCCGGTCTCCAAGGCGAGAACGATCAAGTTCCATGAGTATAAAGGGCCACCGAGTGCTCAGAAGATATCCTCCTCATCGGAATCGTCTGCCACGGAGGAGACATCATATCAGTTGATGTTGGAGCAGCAGAATTGTCTGCTGAAGTTCCTTGAGCATCTGAACAAGAATCAGTCGATAATACCGACTACGACGGGTGCTCCAACGCCTAAGGTGGCTACAATGACAACACAGCAATCCGCAGTGAGTAGCAGTGATGTCAGTACTTCGAGTTCTATGTCGATGTCAGCGGGAACACCTCGGCCTCCGCCAATGCCATCTCCAGCGCTTTCAGTGAGCTCATCGATTCCTCCTAGTCCAGCGACAAGTTATGCAGAGTCTACGTGTTCCATGGGCGACATAACTCGTCTGGAGAAGATGAAGGTTTCGGATCTGAAAATGCAGCTCAAGCGGCGGAATCTTCCAGTGTCTGGACCTAAACCACAGTTGATTGAACGTTTGAAGCCGTATCTGCCGTTGGATTCAATGGACTGCACTCCAGCATCAACGTCAGAAGTGATTTCGTTGGCCAGTGAGACATGTGACGCTCCGGACACAACGGTCGCTATGATTGTGAACTCCCCACGCCAGTCGATGTCCCCGGAGGCACTTAACGATCATCATGAGCACATGGATGTGGTGCAGCAGGTCGATTCTCCAAGGCCAGTCGCTTTGCAAACTACGACTCTAATGCAGCCGCAGCCGCAAACTGCAACTATACTCACGCTATCAAATGAGGATCTTCTGCGGGAGCAGCAAAGAAAGATCGACGAGCTGCAGAGGCAATTGCAACGCAGTCAGCAAGAACTGCAGCAGTTCCTTCAGAAACAACACAACGCACCCCCACCTCAACAGATCACGTTGATAACCACGGCGCCCAAGGAGATGATCGTCCCTCAGCAGCAGATGATCAAAATCCAGCAGCAGCCCATGCAGCAACAACCGGTGGTATCCAGTACTCATCAACCCAAGGCTTCCTCAGCTCCTCCGCAACCAATCAACCAGAAGATGGTGGTAAAGCAGCAGTTGGAGGCTAAAATTCAGAAACAAAAGCAGGCGGCCGCTGCAGCCGCACAAGCCCAGGCTCAAGCACAGCTTCAAGCCCAAGCACAGGCGCAAGCTCAGGCACAAGCTCAAAACCTAATGCGGATGCAAAAGGCCATAGGCAATCCTACGCACCACACGGTACTCATCCCGAAGATGGACGATAAAACTATTATAGCCACAGCTCCAGCATCTACGCTCACCCATCATCAGCAAGGCCTCGCAATGGGTGGCTCGAAGGATCAAAACAATGTGGGCTTGATGTGGAATGACGGGAACCAGACCATTTTCCTGGTTGGCCTTCCCCAGCAGGATAAGAAACTCATCAATGGCCATCATCGGACCACTTCCCTGCCCAGCATAGTGTTTCCTATCACACCTGCCGAGCAGCAAATAATCGAAGCCAAGCGGCAGCAGATGCTTCCACGGATTCAACTCGATGTAAAACCACAGAATGTACCGCCTCCTCCCCTATACGAGGAGGCAACCAAACAGCTGTGTACGGTTAAAATCAAGGAGGAGATCATCGAACCACACCACAGAAATGGCATTGCTCAACCACCACCTCCACAGCAATCCACTACTTCCAAGCGCAAGCAGCATGTCAAATCGGAAAAACTCACCGATGTCCTGGACATTCTCATCAAGCAAGGCGAACTGCCAGAGAGCGCTCGAGAACCACTCACCCCACTGACACCACAAACACCCGGCGGAAGCAGCATCATGACCGACATAAGTGGAAACCTAATATTCTCTCCTGCACCTCCTACCACAGTGCCAACTCAAATGGATGCCACACTAGCATCTTCATCTTTCCAACTTCTAAACACTCCAGCTCCACCACCACCTCCTCCGCCACCAGCTCCGACGCTACTTCCATCCCAGCCGCCCATACATCAGCCGTCGCTGCTGGAAAACATCGACATGTCATCACCAATGCAGTCGAATTGTCACATAGACCCGGCCAAGACATTGGACATTTTCCTCGAACAACAGCACCAACAATCCTCGCCCACTCTGCACCAAGAGAAATCCCCCAACGATCGTGACACCAAACTGAATCACTTCGACGAATTCGAACTCCTCGAGCTGATGAGCCAACAACTGGAAATGGACATTGGTGGCGATGAAAACTGTCACAGTTTCCCCTCGATTCAGCAACATCAACAACAGCAGCATCAAAACAAACAATCAATCTCGTCACCATTGCGACGTGATATGAATCCATCCCTTCAGCCATCCATTAACGAACTTATTCAGCAGAACAGTTCCAACAACAACAATTCCTCTCCACTCAATGGCGCCAACAACAATCCCATGACCAATGGTATGGTTCACCATCACCATATGCACCAGCAACACCAACATCCACATCACCATCATCAAAATGTCAACAATAATCCCGGTGAATCGTCATCGTCCAGCTTTGCCTCGTCCAACAACAATTTCACCTCAACTCCCATGGATGTCTGCGATGACTTTGACAATCCCCTGGGCAGTTTCAGCTTCAGCTCTCAGTTATCACCGGATTCCAATATCAATACTCCGCCACATCCATTTGGCTCGGGTAGTCTCAGCGGTAGTGGTGGTGGCGGTGCTAACAGTTGTGGCCTTATGGCATCCCATTCCTCCTCATCATCGACGGTTGTTGGCAATCACAATTCCCTTTTGGAACAAATGTCAGTCTGCGGTGGCAGTGGCGGTGTCAATCCAGGTGCTTCCATGATGGAGAACGGTGATAGTTTCGGTGGCAGTCATTTGTCACCAATAAATCAGGACCCCATTTTGGATCTTTTCAATATCGACGACTACAAGATGTCCTGGGGAGAGGGAGAGTTTGCTGTCTAAATTCGGAGATTAGAACGTCTGCTCCCCTGTGCGAGACGGAAGAAAGAGAGAGATTATGCATTTAAAATGTGTGTGAACGGATAAATCCCTAGGACGACAGAGGTTCCTTGCATCTTCCCGAAGATGCTAGGGTGTGTGGCTTACAGTCAATAATGAAAGTAAATCAATAAAAAAAAAAGTAAAATTAGATCATTCCAATGAAATTCTTATAAAAAAAAAAAAGAAATACTAAGCAACTGCTTTACGTTTTTATTTAAGTTGCAAGGCTTAATGTAGCTTATAACCATACATATACACAAGGGTTAGGTGGAAGTGAATGTGGAGGGGTTTTCTTTCTCTAACAATCCGATCGTCCTTGGGCGAAAATGTAGGTTCGAACAGCTGCGGAGCTAAAAGTTGTTTCTTCTCAGATATACCCTCTCTCCCATCAGCCCATTTGATAATATCCAAACCAGCCCTAAACTCACACGTTCTAGAGTCATATGAAGGAGAAGGAAGGACAAATGTTACTCACGTTTGCCTTTTCAAGGAATTCAGAGAAGCTTTTCCGCATTTCATACGTTTTATCCATAGACTAACCTCAAACCCGAGAGTTTTAAAAATCCATACTAACTCCCAACTAATGTGGTGTTTGGGTCCATGTTGGGCGCCATTTAGTTTTAGTTTTGCTTGGATACTTGATGTTCTACGTTAGTTTATTTCGATTTTTCCAAACCTCTTGGTGTCATAAGCCTGGAGTATACATATAGTTCCGATGCATATAGGGCTGATTGAGTCCAGATTCAGTCCGTGTTGAGTTCCATGTAAACTCAGGTCACAAAATTCTCTGCGAATCGAGAGGTTGAGTTTGACTGAGATGGAGAAGGCATAGGATTCCTCGTGACGTTAAGGTTGTTTGTGCATACACAACTCAGCGAACAGGAGAAAAGTCGTACTCAAGCTCGATCTCCCAACCCGGTTCCATCGAAATTAATCCGATCTCTCAATCTGGTCACATAAAGCTGGCAATAGACACCACTTCTTGAATACCTTCACCGGCTACTTTGGCTACACAGAAACAGTTCAAGCGGTCCTACCATACGTAGAATAGAGTCGACGTTGGGCGCCATTTAAGAGAAAATATTTTTTACTGACATTTTTCATAGATCCGGACAGTTGGTCCAATCATGGTAAACTCAAGTATTGAACCAGAGACAACTACCCACACGTTAGTTAGTTTATCTATAAATAAGGCTCCAGTCGACTAGGAGGAGGGACATCTCTGCCAAGCTTTACGTCTTGCTGTTTTGCAGTTCTGAATCGAGTCGAACAGATTCAGCTTACTTAGGTGGCGCTTTAGTTCGGGTTCAACCTGGACCTAAACAGACTCAGCTGCTGAAATTATTTTTGTCACTTCCTGCCATAGTCTCCTAATATAGTGACACTTGTACGTCAAACCAAATTCTTTCCCATTTCTGTTGTATTTCAAAGTCATTTTCTATTTGTTTGTTTCTTATCCTTACGTACTGTCAACTTCGAGAACGAACAACGTTTGTAAGCATTCTGAGTATAAATTCTTTCTCTACACCAAGACCTTGCATTTATCCATAAAAGTGTTCACCTTTAGTTCCCTCGAATCGTCCAGCCTCTAGGAAGCTGACCTGTCATTGTTTCCAGTCCTAAACAGACTATGTTTCTCTGCCTAACAGAACCCATTCCTAAACAAAATCGCAACCTGACACAATCGAGTCTAAAACGCTCGAACGGACTGACATCGGAAGACAGAAACTAAGCCCCATCCTCACTTCTACGAACCCTCTATTCAAAAATGACAAAAAAAAACTTCATAAACGCAAGTAAAGCAACAAAAAAAAATATATATACTACAATATAAAACATTATACATTAGCTAAACAAATCTATATATAAAAAAGAAAAGAAAAAAAAAAATTAAGTATTTCCTCCAAGGAAAGAAAACGCCTTTAATTAAGTAAAAAAAATTTATTTAATTGTAAATTTTTATTTCGTTCCGTTTCTAACTTAAATTCTTCAAAACAAAAAATATATAAAAACATATATTTTTAACTATTCCGATATTTTATTAAATTAGAAAAAAACAAAAACACAATACTTATCCATATGATTGAATGCATGGTACATTTTGTATGTAGAATCGATTTCATTTAAACAATTTTAAAGAAAGAAACAAAAAAAATACTTTATTGAGTTTGTGCGAGTTGTGTTATCTGTTTTTATCTTCGTATTTTAATATGCAAATTACTTGATTCTCCCGCCACTGATGCAGAGAATCAACGGAAAAAAAATATACAAAAAATATGTACTTAATCGCTTGTTCTAATTTAAATTTAAATTAAAAACAAAAAAAAAAACCTACCTTGTTATTTAATAGTTTCTAAGAAGATGATTTTAACTAAATTGTAAATACTACTAAACAATAAAGTTCAATTCTAAACTATACATAAATATCTTAATTAAAACAAGAACTATGTTTCGTTTTTTGTTTTTCTTTTAATCGTCTACTTGTTTTGATTTAGTTAAACTTAACGAAAATCTATGAATTTCCTGTAAATAAGTTTATGATTAGTGCTTAAATAAATATATCTCAAACTTACATAAATATACATGTGCTTGGCATACAAATATCAATAGAAAAAAAAATAAATAAATAAACGAAACAAAACCATTAAAATTAATTTTTAAAAAATAACCGTGGAATATTTTTTTAAGAAAATTGTGAAGAATATCATTTTGTCTTGAAAAGTAAATGGTTGCAATCGCTATTAAAAAATAAATAAATTTAAAAATATAATTAATAATTATAACAACTACTACTACTACTATTATTATAACAAAGTGATATCAACAAAAAATATAAAAAAATATACTATTAAATAAAATCATTTTTCCAACAAAAAAAAACTGTTTGCTTTTCATCTGCCAGAGTTGCGAGATCACAGGAATTTCAGATATTCAAGGACACCGATGGACGGATGGACGATGTTCGTGGCTCAACAATTTCCTAAACAGAACGATGTAACGACTATGCACCAAAAATGGTTACACATACGCCACCGAATCAGAACTTTTACCCACCTTCCGGCTTCTGGAAGCATAATTCAAGTCAGATACTCTGTTTCTTTGATTCCTAGGTACAAAGGAGAACAGCTGCTTCCTCGCTGTGGTCAGGAAAAATAGAAAATTTTGCACAGAAAATTGTATGAAAAAATTGGTTACATATACGCCAACGGACCAGATGCCGATGACCTGAATCTGGCTTCTGGTCGCACGACTCAAGCCAGATATTCTGTTTTCCCGAATCCTAGGCACAAACGGGCACGGCTGCTATCTCGTTATGGTCAAGGAAAATAGAAAAATTTTGCACAGATAATTGTATGAAAAAATTGGTTACACATACGCCAGCGACCACAGTGCAAAATGGCCAAAGTCTCTCGATCCAATTCATAAGCAATGTGGGGGACCACAGTGAAAGATGGTCAAAGTCGATTGGTCGACTTCAAACGCAATATCGTCTCCTATCTCCTAGTCCTTAGTGTTTTGAGTCAAATGGACGAAATTGAACAAAAAACTTAACCAAAAAACGTTTAGCGTATGATTTAGACGTTGGCGTACTCAGTTTGCCGCTATCTGCCATTCGATAAGCAATGCGGAGTACCAGGGTCAAAGATGGAAAAAGGCCCTCGATCCAACCCATAAGCAATGTGGGGGACCACATTGAAAGATGGTCAAAGTTGATTGGTCGACTTCAAACGCAATATCGTCTCCTATCTCCTAGTCCTTAGCGTTTTGAGTCAAATGGACGAAATTGAACAAAAAACTTAACCAAAAAACGTTTAGCGTATGATTTAGACATTGGCGTACTCAGTTTGCCGCTATCTGCCATTCGAAAATCAATGCGGAGTACCACGGTCAAAGATGGAAAAAGGCCCTCGATCCAACTCGTAAGCCATGTGGGGGACCACAGTGAAAGACGGTCAAAGTCGGATGGTCCTCCTCAAATGCAATATCCTCTCATATCTCCTCTTCCTCAGCTTTTTGGGTCAAATGGACGAAATTGAAGAAAAAACTTAACCAAAAAACGTTTAGCGTATGATTTAGACGTTGGCGTACTCGTTTGGAAGCTATCTGCCATTCGATAATCAATGCGGAGTACCAGGGTCAAAGATGGAAATAGGCCCTCGATCCAACTCGTAAGCCATGTGGGGAACCACAGTGAAAGACGGTCAAAGTCGGATGGTCCTCCTCAAATGCAATATCCTCTCATATCTCCTCTTCCTCAGCTTTTTGGGTCAAATGGACGAAATTGAACAAAAAACTTAACCAAAAAACGTTTAGCGTATGATTTAGACGTTGGCGTACTCAGTTTGCCGCTATCTGCCATTCGATAAGCAATGCGGAGTACCAGGGTCAAAGATGGAAAAAGGCCCTCGATCCAACCCATAAGCAATGTGGGGGACCACATTGAAAGATGGTCAAAGTTGATTGGTCGACTTCAAACGCAATATCGTCTCCTATCTCCTAGTCCTTAGCGTTTTGAGTCAAATGGACGAAATTGAACAAAAAACTTAACCAAAAAACGTTTAGCGTATGATTTAGACATTGGCGTACTCAGTTTGCCGCTATCTGCCATTCGAAAATCAATGCGGAGTACCACGGTCAAAGATGGAAAAAGGCCCTCGATCCAACTCGTAAGCCATGTGGGGGACCACAGTGAAAGACGGTCAAAGTCGGATGGTCCTCCTCAAATGCAATATCCTCTCATATCTCCTCTTCCTCAGCTTTTTGGGTCAAATGGACGAAATTGAAGAAAAAACTTAACCAAAAAACGTTTAGCGTATGATTTAGACGTTGGCGTACTCGTTTGGAAGCTATCTGCCATTCGATAATCAATGCGGAGTACCAGGGTCAAAGATGGAAATAGGCCCTCGATCCAACTCGTAAGCCATGTGGGGAACCACAGTGAAAGACGGTCAAAGTCGGATGGTCCTCCTCAAATGCAATATCCTCTCATATCTCCTCTTCCTCAGCTTTTTGGGTCAAATGGACGAAATTGAACAAAAAACTTAACCAAAAAACGTTTAGCGTATGATTTAGACGTTGGCGTACTCAGTTGGCCGCTATCTGCCATTCGATAAGCAATGCGGAGTACCAGGGTCAAAGATGGAAATAGGCCCTCGATCCAACTCGTAAGCCATGTGGGGAACCACAGTGAACGACGGTCAAAGTCGGTAGGTCCTCCTCAAATGCAATATCCTCTCATATATCCTCTTCCTCAGCTTTTTGGGTGGACCCACATTGCTACGGGTTGGATCGAGAAACTTTGATCATTTTTCAATGTGATCCCCCACATGGCTTACGAGTTGGATCGAGGGCCTTTTTCCATCTTTGACCGTGGTACTCCGCATTGATTTTCGAATGGCAGATAGCGGCAAACTGAGTACGCCAACGTCTAAATCATACGCTAAACGTTTTTTGGTTAAGTTTTTTATTCAATTTCGTCCATTTGACCAAAAAGGCTAAGGCAGAGGAGATATGAGAGGTTATAGCACTTATGGTGCACCTATCGACTTTGACCATCTTTCCCTGTGGTCCCCCACATTGCTTATGAATTGGATCGAGAGACTTTGGCCATTTGTCACTCTGGTCGGTGGCGTATGTGTAACCAATATTTTCATACAATTTTCTGTGCAAAATTTTCTATTTCACCTCGTTCCAAACCTTATCCTTGTGTACTGTGATTGGCTTTCCAATTCGACTTTCATATTGTACTCTCTTCCTTAAAAACTACATAAGGCCTGACCTCCTGCTACAAAGTGTGTAGATTATCACATATGAGACTGTGGCTACAAGCATTGTCCTGTCTCTCTCTCCACTAACTCAGTTCATCCAGAGACTTCCAGTATTGACAAGTTGGGCAAAACTGCTATTACAACTTGACAATTGGTTACCACCGCCCTTCCGCAATCATCTTATCCCTCCTTGCCTCAGTACACTACTTTCAGCCACTCTCAAGTGCTAATTGAAACCGAAGTAGACGATTATAGCCACATTCCCGTGCCAACTATATACCTACCATAGCACACCAGCATCAATATGATAATCACGAGGAGTTCCGCAGTAGAACCCGTCCAACTCTGCAAGCCCCTTCACGCATTCACTTTGAATATTTAATGCGGCCACAGGACGATGGGTACGACGATGGAGACGACTCGACAGCGATGATGATGATAAAATATAGGAAGAATAAGTGGAAGACAACGTAACGACATTTTGATAATGTCGAGTGTCAATTAAGGCCGTTGATCGATTTGTTAGGCTTACTGGTGTAGTGGTGGCACTCGTATCAACCGCCGAAACGCTCTCGATTGGCAGGATTCGATTTTTGCCAAAGCGAACTGGTCGTACCCTTGTCAATATGGTGGTACAGGTATGCCATTGCATGCGGAATAACGAAGTAGAGGAAGTCCTTCACACGATGGCAGGATATTATTGATTTATTCATCCAAACAGATACATATATACCGACTTGGAATCGATTTTGCAATTTTATTAAACGACATGCATTCAATGTATCGGTTTTACATTGAACGGTTTGTGGACACATTCGAGTGTATTAGCAGGTCTCCTGCGAGCAGTCCCTCTGCAAAATCAATATTTAGGTTATGACAGCAGTCGCTTTGGTAGGTTTTGGTTTTACATATAGGTAATGAATTTTGGTATCTCTCTTTTGCTGGTTGTTTATGAGCAATTTTACGGTACATTATTCATTAGGTCCTGTGAAGAGTATCATATGGTATGAAGCGGTAGCTCTGCCATCCTATTTCGAAAATACGACGTCCACGAGGGGATGAAAACCTGTGGAGATGGCAAGCGATTTCCAGGACTCGTATAGGGAAGTATATTCCGTGGAGTAGAAGACACACTGAGCATTCGGATGAAATAACAAAGTTCACCTTGACTCCATGTTCAGGGAAAAGTGTAATGATTGTGGTTTCAAAGAAAAAAACAGGATAATCCTCCCATTATGTCGTTTATGTGGAAGGAATTAAAAATAGTTATCGTAGCTTACGACAGACTACCGAAAGATATTCTGAATGTTGGGTGAAGACAGTCTATGTGTCTGTAAAGCCGTTGTCGAGGTCATGGAGCGTTTTGGCTATATCCCTTCGAGAGGAGCTAGACAGATCTGCCAGAGGAACGGTTGAGATGCCTTGAACTGAACTGAACTGAAAGCCAGAAATTTTTTCAATTCGTCACTTAAGACAAATTTAGATCCTGACTGAGGACGTATAGTGTTCCTTCCAACTGATGGAGAAGCAAAAGGTTGCATCATTTAGTGCTTCCAGACATCTTACTTATTTCCAGGACCAAATGCAAGCTCAATATGTAGAAAAGTTGACGTCCTGGACGTCTGTTGACTCTATAAGATGGCACGAGGTAGATGAGACATTTGTATTGTGTGGAGTTGAGTAGAATATTGGTTGCAAATGCTGACTGTAGCATCGGTTGTTTGGAGGAGAGAGCTTTTGGGTCGGGTTGAGTGGTTGCACCCCCTCAGCAGGGATACCACTTTGGGAAAACCTGGACTACCAGTACCAGAACCTACATGGACATTCTCCACTTGGGATTCGAGGAAGGGCAACCGGTTTCGGTTTAAACTCATGCTAATGACCTTAATTCACCGTTTAGCCATTAAACTAGTTTGGTCCGATGACCAAGCTTAAGTCTACTAGAAGTAGTCGCCTAGAGTTTTCCTTCTCAAGACCGATAGGACAGGCAGGGTATACAGAAAATGTGTCATGGTTTTCTCCTTTTCCTCGACTCTACAGCTTCTACAGGAATCGTTGAAGGGACGTTGAAGGGAGCCCCAAGAAAATGTGTCATGGTTTTCTCCTTTTCCTCGACTCTACAGCTTCTACAGGAATCGTTGAAGGGACGTTGAAGGGAGCCCCAAGAAAATGTGTCATGGTTTTCTCCTTTTCCTCGACTCTACAGCTTCTACAGGAATCGTTGAAGGGACGTTGAAGGGAGCCCCAAGAAAATGTGTCATGGTTTTCTCCTTTTCCTCGACTCTACAGCTTCTACAGGAATCGTTGAAGGGACGTTGAAGGGAGCCCCAAGAAAATGTGTCATGGTTTTCTCCTTTTCCTCGACTCTACAGCTTCTACAGGAATCGTTGAAGGGACGTTGAAGGGAGCCCCAAGACTTCTGGGATGTCTACCTACCATACAGCGTCCGTGGCAGTGCCAACTATCTTTTTTCAGTGTCTTACTGGTATTCGTACAATTTAGCTCTGCCAGATTTGTTTGGAAGAGAGACATGTGCTGATGTTGTTCCACCTACTATTTGCCATCCTTATGACTGCGGTACCTAACACTTGAGTATATACATATGACACTGCTTTGTGCACTCGACTTCAAAGAACGGCTTGACTCGATTGTTAGTCTTATCTTACGAGCCTGTTTCCATGCCTGCAATTGGCTCCGAAACCATTTAAAATACCGGAACGCTGGTGTCTTTGTAAAGACCGACAGAACACTCCTTCATGCGGAGACCTCTCTATGCTTATGGTGGGGCTGTCGAAGTATCTGTGTATGAAGCGATCATGAGGCTGGACTTAAGGCCTTGGTGAGACCTACAACCAATTCAAAAACAGGTAAAGATAACATGGAACTGTCTGCGTCCTAAAGCTAATCTCTTCGGCTCTTCTTAGACCTCCAGGCTACACTGCTACTCCTTGAAATGATATTTCCAATAACATTGTTGAAAGGGGGCTCAGAGGATGATTTCACAGATCCTAAACCTACGTCGGATCTTCCTGAATCCTCAGTCATTGCAGCCATTGACGGTTGTCAATCGTATGAGTGAAGTTGTGTATACTGGGACTCCGATGCCATTTATATTTCGAGGGCTTGTAGCGCAGGTCTTTGCTATTTTAATTTTGGTAGTGAATTTGACACCCTAAACGGACTTCCAGTTCTAGAAATTTTGATTCGAAAATGTAGCCGCTTCCAGTGGCTTGGAACTGTACCATGTCTTGTCTTAAGCTGAGCCACTATGCATTGCAATTCGAAGCCTTAAACTCACTTTTACAGGTCTGGTGACAGTCTATACTTTACTGGGCTTGGGAGCATATCTACCAGGACCCTGAGTACTCTCCAAAGCCCACTTCTACTCATTTTAGTTTCTTTTGATTCAAAGATTGCAGATTGGTCCTTGTCCATTTCGAATCGGTATACCTAAACTCCTCCCAGCATGAAGTCACTCCCCACGTGACAGCAACATGTGCATCATCGTCCTCCATCCTCCCGCCATCCAGTGAGAGACATAAAATCCTAATGATTATCATCGCATCCTCGTAATCGTGACCATCATTTGAAGGAATAAAATAAGGAATCACATCAACCCCCGCCCGGGTTTCGAATGACATTCATAAATGTCCAACAACACACCCAGGATCAGTTAAGCGTGGAAAATGGGGCAACAACAAGAAAAAAAGTCTCATTACAACGAGTGGTCCTCGCTCGTTTATCCTTTGTGCTGTGGATGCAGCAACGACGTCGTTGGCAAATGGGGGATACCATCTGTGGAAGTGGATTCCTTTACACGGCCGTTTGACTCCTTCTGCTGCCGTCGATCTAGGGTTGGAGTTGGAGCGCAAAAACCACTAACACCATCAACAACAACAATGAATCCATAATTGGACGCGAGAACGGAAAAACAAGTGGTGGCGCCTCCAAAGGACTGTTACACCCCCTCCCCATGACTCCCATCTATCGGGGTTGTTGTGTGGTGGCTTGTTTGTGCCCTATGTTGTCGCGCGTCGTCAACTTGTTGCCATAGTCGTGTCGTGTCGTGCGGTTATCCAATTTATTTTTCTGCTTTGTTTCGCTTTCCATGCGTCTCTGTGTGAGTGTGTATCCTAATTTGGATTGAGACGAGAACGCCTACATATTTCAAGACGGTATCCACCCCTGATTTTTAGTTTGACCTTCTATTTCATCCCTCTCTCTCTCTCTCTCTCTATGGGTGTGTGTGTGTGAGTGAGAGAGTTTGTGTTGTTTGTGGCCCCATCCTGCTGATGTGACACAAATTACGGTCGCCTTTGCTTAGCATCATTGCCATCGTTGTCATCATTGTCGTTGTTGTCTTCGTTACATCCTTGGGGTAGATGGGATTTAACGGTGGTGGACGACGACAATTTGGCACAAAACAGCGCCAGAGTATGCCTCAGTCAGACCCCTTCCAACCATCGCCGTCGTCGTCGTCGCCATAAGGAGTCTGCCACATAATCCTGATTATGCCATTGAATATCTGTTTTGGCATACACCAGGCGGCGCGGCGAGGCCGGCAGTCGATTTCCATGGTGAACACGCCCACACGCCTTCGCCAGTTTTACTTGACTAATTCATTAACGTTAATAACGACAGGATAACGTAAACTAAATTATTTCCCATTTACTTATGGGGCCGATTGATTTTTATCGAAGATACGACGAGCTGTGGGCTCAATGACTCTAAGGCGGGGGGGTCCTGGCTTGCTGGTGTCGAACCAAGAGGCGGGCTGCATGGGCCGGGTGGTAATGTCATTAAGATTATCTAAACAGAATCTGTGGACAATAGCAATTCAAATGTCGCTTCCTTGGTCAAAAATTAATGGAATCATCAAAGACTACCAACCGGAGGCAGCAGGTTACACAAGAGGCGGTCGCCAGCAATTACTTAATGAACTTGAGACAAACATGTGCCATTGAATTAAGTGCGTAGGAGCTGTAAGACAATACCTGGATTAACTTTGATGGCCTACCTTCCGATTAATGTGATTAAATGGTTTTTTTTGTTTTGTTTTCGTTGCATATGACAGATTGGATGCTTGTGTCTTGCGGGGTTGACTTTGCAGGACATCGCAGGGACCTTTATAGAATTAAAGGTACTCATCTATGTAGATGTACCTGTTGGTGATATCAGGCTTTTGGGAGTTTTTACTGAGTTCAGTCGAAATAGCTTAAGCACACTCCTACTTGGCCACTTTTTTGGGAGGATAATCGTAGTTATTCGTCTCTGGAAGCGGCTTTCTCAAAACCACAAACAAGTTACTAAAATAAGGATTAGCTGGAATCTAGGCCTCCCAAGGGACAAGGGTCACGAATTCAAAGACTGTTTCTAAGAGCTACCTGGCCAAACAAATGATAGATTTCCTCAGTGTGGCACTAAAGTCGTTTTAGTCGATTGTAGATAGGAATGGAGGACATGATTGGGACTACAGAGGGCAAGCATAACTTATACGACGCTGCTTCTGGATGTGGGCGTGGATTAGCAATGGCTTGACTTAGGTTTATTGATAGTAGACCCAACCGAAGGAGGGTAATACCTAGCCTGGTTCAGACGGTTGATTCAGCACGGCAACTCATTTAGAAGGCTTGGATAGACGATTGTAGGCCTGATAAGTTTTCTTGGCATCACTCGGCCAATTCTCAAACCTGTCCTTTGGTCAAGGCTTAAGATAGGACAGGCATGCAAATTGATTGAAAAGTATCATCATTGAGGCAAAAATCCCGCAACTAACTAATCTTTGGGAAATTCCTTCAAAGATACCCACAGCTCCGGCTTCCTCAAAAAGTGACATGGATCCTAGACACACTCGTCTGCTGAGACCCTAGAACTCCTTGTTCGAGGTTGCAAATTCTAACATCCAACAGTGCAGCAAGCCCGTGTGAAAAAACAGCTAGGACTAGACATTTTTTGCGCAATGAGATTGTAAATGAGAAGAAGATCAACGGTCCGGACGGCATCGTCCAAGGATACTATAAGTTCATGCTTCAGGCATCCTGGGTATAGAAGAAAATCGAAAAGACCAGAACATAGATCCAGCAACTTCAGACTGGGTGGCTCAAGATGAGGCAAATGTACTCAAATCTGGAAAATTAACAAGTACACCCCTAGGGACACTTCGCAACGAAGAATCCTACCCTTTACTATGAATACTGGTCGCAAATAACCCGTCCAAGTCTCGGATAAGGAGAGAAAAATTACAAAAAGAACACAATGTATCCATATCCTTTTAAGCAGCAAAATCTTTGGTAGAAAATGGGAGAAGACAGCCATTGGCAGGCCTGGTAACCTGCCGCACACAAGATCACGTACCTCAAGGCACTGACCAGGATACATAGAACAATAGGCGCCATTAGAAGCACGCCGGCTGCAGTCCTTGAAACCATACTAACACTGATTTCACTTGATACCTCAAGGAAACAGCTTCTTAGAGTGTCCCACGGTTAAAACGACCTAACTTTGGAAAGAAGGCGATAAGGGCCACCGAACTGTTCCGAGACAGATTATGTGTCACCATTTCACGACTTGGGCATAAATGTCAGAAAAATCTTCTCGACAAGTGAAGGAAAGCTGGGATAAGGACCAAAGAAGTATCATGCCCGAAAATCCTCACTAATTCAGACTTCCAAACGATGGTTGTATGTTCCAAGCGGAAGTTTTATCAATCGCATGAACGCCACGAGAACTATTGACAAGCCTGCTAAACATCGACAGTCAAGGGCTTATGAAGGACATCCCATGCACAGTCGTCAAATCCAAACTTGCGATATCCTGAAGACCTCACAACACTCACAGTATTACACTCTTTTGTGTACCGGAACCCAATGATGTGCTATGAAACAAGAAAGGGATTCGAATAGGACCTGACAATGTCTGTCACCTCAGCTTTACCGTCCTTAAGATGAAACAAGTCCTCGTGAGACTACTGAATGCTACGTAGATGGAGCACTTAATAGAAAGACTTTAGTCCTCTTCAGGGAGACCACACCGACCACATGGGTCAACCGGAGAGGAGTTCGACGGACTGTTGGAATGCAGATGCAAACAAGAGCGCATCCCACTTCCTACCAGAATGCTCAAGGCTGTGGAGATATAGGAATCACTTCAGAGGTGGCCGGAAAAGTCACCACAAGCCATTCCCAAAATGTACAGCAACTTCTTGCTAATTCAGGAAGGGTACTGACTTAAACCAAAGCCACAACCAAGCTGATAGAGGTTCACAATGAATCGATTTGTGATCTGCGTGCTGACAACCTAACATTACACCCACCTACCTACCTAAGGCTGAAATCCAAAGGAGTACTATTCATTGAAAGGCAAGCAGTATCCTTTTTGCTTTCCTGCTGCTTATCCTGTACTCTGGAAAGAAGTGCGTACACCTACACCGATACGAAGTCCAAAATTTGGAGCATTCCCAAAGCTTTCAAGCATTTTCTCGGTTTAAATTCCTCATTCTTTGTACTTTTTGGTGGAAATTCTTTACCAACTATTTCCCGGAAACCGGAAACCGGCTAGGAGATAATAACCGTACATAACAAAAGCAAAATACCTAGAAATTAAGTGAATCGAGAACATCCTTTTCGCATTTTCCCTGAATCACACCCTATTCATCTTGAATGGCACTTTCCTTCATCGCACACCTACACACAACAACATACCGATGGGAGTACAAAAAGTACGAAAAAAAAAAACAGAATCCTTTCCCAGGAAATCCATTGAATTTAACTGTCGAACATTGAGTAGATGTTTCACCAAAATTTACTATTCATTATCTTCGTTCCGCAAATGGTACATACTCCGAGCAAAATCCCAAATAGAAAATCTACACACATCCTGCTGGTGTACAACCAGAAATCCTTGTACTTTTATCTCTCAATTTCACAGCTCCCATTGCCATCTAACCAAATTCATTTTCATAGCCACCACGCACATGAGCAACAACCAAAAATGAAATTAGTACTTCCGATTGTGCATTGGATCGAATGAAAGATACCCCCCCACATATCCTGGTGATCCCAACTCACAGAGAGAGAGAGAGAGAGACAGAGGTTAATACACACATAGACAGCAAAGGACATCTGATGACACAGTCATGTTTATCCTTCCATTCGATTCACCAGTGAAACCTGATGCAGCTATTACATGTTTACTCGGTGATGTCCTTGCGAAACATGCATTTTCATTTGAACATTGAAAATGTGCCGGGCATGACAGGAATAAGTGCATGTGGAGCTTGCTCGGTGCAAGGAAGGACATGACAAAACTTTAATGGGATCACAAGACATCAATTGAATGAACCGTCGTCCTTAGTCCATCGTCGTCGCCTGAAAGCCTCTTAGCCTTCGTCTCGAAACCTTTGCTTGCTGGTTTTGAATTTAAATGAAGCACACAGCCACCAGAGTACCATTCACAGGACCTTGCAAATGCAAATCCTTTAAGTTAAGGGACAGGAATTAAAGTTCTCCATTGTGGTAACTTGTGATTTTCACTGTTAGGTACATATAATTAAATTGGCATGGGTATGGGGCGTCACGTATTGAATAATACAAGCTCTGGCAATAAATACTTTGTGTGGGGGTCAGTTTGTTTATCGCAAGGACTTTGGGGAATAAATAAACAAACCGCACGGGCATCAATGTCTCCATTGTGGTGTGTGTGTGTGTGGTGCGCTTGAATTTTTCAACAGAAGCTGTCAGATTTCTAGATCCTTAGATTGCGTGTGCAGACGTCAACTACCACAATGAACAGACAGGATATATTTGATTGATGAATTCGATAAAGCTCGGTAGTGGGTGTCGTACATATGAGCACGATATCCTGCCGGTTTCCCGTTTGGTGGGGTGTGAGGGTGCAAAAAGTTTCCGCTTATAAATGATGGACGAGATAGTGTGCGTCAGTGGGCTCGGAAATTGTTGTAATAAGTAAAAATTAAATTAATCGAGGAATGCTTTTGAAGATCGCCTCACAGAGTCCTGCGTCCTGACAAACAATTCACATAATTATTGATGTGACAATCCGAGTCACTGGGGCGAATACGTAACCTAATTTTTGTTTGATACATACATCCTAGGTTGCACGTTTCGTTTGTTTGTTTTCATATTTTAGTCGGACACATGTACATATGTCTGATGATTGATTGGTTCTCAAGGCTACTGGGGTATTTCGATATAAAAACGTTTCCTCTCTGATTGACATAATGAGATTTGGAGGCTATTTATGGAGCTACAGCTACTGGGGAATAGTTAGTACACATCATTGTTTGCCTGTGTTCCCAACATAGAGTGGCACTTCGTTGATAGAGCATCCTTTTTCGTTTACCCATTTCAAGTCAAATATGGTGTAGGACGAATCGCCATCGATTAGGGCGCATTCCCTGTGCTGAAAATAGGGCGAAAGGACTCTCAGAAACCTCAGCGCGACAATTGTAAATTGACATTCTGATAAGTGTGGGTGATACTCCTCAGGGACAGCTCAATCGCTTCTCTGTAAGTAGTTGAGTAGGGCATCGCTATTCTCTACTCCGAAGGATATTTCTATTTTTAACAAAATTCAGGTAAGGGTATGTCGAAAGGCGCTGTGTCAATAGCGTACCTCGACAGGATGCACAATTCTAGTATGTCACTGATGAGTAGTGGCTGAAGTGATGGTGTTTCCATTGGTAATATCCTGCGGGACCCAAATATGGAGGAACACAGAAAGAACTATTGGTTCACACGTTAGAAACGAGATGTGGTTTTCTGACTCGGCACACAGAATTATGTCCAACATCAACGCGTGAAGCCATGAAGGACTTGAAGCCTTAAGGGACTCGTAACTACAGCCAACGAAGGTGTGATAATTACGTGTCCTGTTCTACAGAGAAATAGAAATCTGCTACATTTGAACGCCATAGGAGCCAATACTTAACAGTGAAGTCGAAATAGTTGCTGGGGCAGAAGAAAGGAGTTTAACTGGCCCCACAGTATCTTTCAAAGACTTTCACAGGATCGGATGCAAAACATGGATTCAAAATGTTGGACTTACTTACACTGTCTAAGCTAGAGGCAATGAAGACAGTTTTGCTGTCACGTTATGAGAGTTGATTCTCCTTCTATTTTCGAAATGAGGATGCAGGGGTTTTTTAAATCAGTTGTACTGAGTCCGTATGTCCAATACACAGAACTTTAAAGAGACCTTTGTGGCACTTTCTACATATTGTCGTCATAGTGCACGTGCTTGCCAAAGAGAGGTAAGGATGTGATGAGAGAAAGTGTTTTACACAAAAACGATACGTCAGATACAGATACGTCGTTGACAATGGTCTGGGTTTCAGGACTTGACGGTGTTCGGAACACATGCCTTTCGCGATATGCTATTGCTCCTCAAAAACGTGAAAGGACGGAGTTGCTTTACAGATCAGCTCAGTTCATGAGGCTGGTAGTTGAATCTTGAATGAACAGTGTGACTTGAGAACCTTAGTGAGTTATGGGTTTCTGCTCCTTAAAATGTTTTCCAACTATTTATGCAAGAAGGTAGGGACTGTGTAATTGACGCTTTGAGACATTTAAACTGCATTCTGTCTTTGGATATCGAAAAGATAGGAATGAACTTCCTCTATAAGAACGGCTTGATTGATCTCAACCTCTCTGATTCCTTCTTTTTCCAGAGATCGAATCTGACTGTTTGGACTGGAATGGTGGTGTCTACATGTTCTAGCCACCTTAGGCGACTATCGCTGTACAGCTCGTATTGTTCTTCCTTCAGAACCCTTAAACGCAAAAGGAATCCCAAATCATTCCAAGAATTTTGCGTTCAAAACACCAAAGGATATCTTAGTCCGTCTTCGTTAACGTGTATGCGTCTGTGCCATGAGGCAAAACTGGGACTATGAGGGTTTTTCCTTGGTGTTTCTTGAAAGGGCCTTCCTACTCAATTGCCTACTTAGCCCAAGGAAGCAGCGATTGGCAAGTGTAACTCATCGTTTGATCTCGGAAGTTATATGTATTTATGTCAGAGTTTATAGCGGAGTCGACGAAGTAGACAAAGTCCTTAACTACCTCAAAGTTGTAGCTGTCTATTGGGACGTTCTGTCTTATCCTTCGATGTTGTTGGTTTAGCCGATTTAAGCCGCTTCTGTTCAAGAACTTGCAAACGCAGACAGGTTGTTGTGTCCTGTCGATGATGTAATTTCATCGAATTTTTGAAAATTGTACCTCTGGTGTTGGCTTGCTCTTAAGTCTGATATTGAAAAAGTCTCATGACAACAAAGGTCTCGATGAGATTGTCTCCTACCTTAATGGAGCAGCAAGGGCTTTTCATGAGGCCCAGGCTCACCCCGAACTGTAGCGCCATCTAAGTAAGGGTTTTTCATTGTCATCCTGCACAGTCTGATGACTTTGGCAGGGATGCTAAAACTAGACATGGATCTGTATAGCTCGTCCTTATAAATGATGTCATTTGAAGCCTTGAAATCGATAGAGATATGGTGAGTATCGATCTGAACTTCTTGGGTTCTTCCGAGGATCTAGCGGAGTGTGAATATTTGGTCGATTGTGGACTTATCGGATACATGAGCGCACTAATAGGGTCCAATAAGCGCCCTTAACAAAATGGTCTTACGTGTTCATACAGTGCGGATGACAGGATCTTATATGCAGTGCCTCTCCATTTGAGGTAGTTTAGAGGATCTCCTTTTTGTTAGGCATACTTTCCTTCAACCAGATCTTGGTAATGAGTTGGTGTATGCTACACGAATTAGCTGTGGAATTTAGGAAGCCCTGAAATCGATACATATACCAATGTATCTTAAAACTGCGAGACCCTGAAAATATATATCTTGTGACATCTGAGATGAGCAAATGAAACAAAGTTCAAGGACCTACTCTATTCAGCAGCAGGAAAAGTACATGTAGTCCCTTTGGAATTAATTTATGCATTTAGTTAATATAGGACTCCCACTTGAGCCATCTTACCGAAATCAGCATCCATTATGTAGTCTGTTATGCAGATGGTGTTGCTGGGATGGCAACAGGCAAATTCATGAATGCTACTGTGGATATAATGTAGGGAGAAGCAGGAGTGCTTGCTTATCTTCTGGATTTCATCCCTTAACACTTCTGAGGTGTTAATCAAGGTGCTGAAGCAATGCAAGACAGTTAAATATTTAGAAGTGTAACTATGCAGATCCTGAATCGGCTTTGGGAGTATCTTTAAATTTGAGTGAGTGGATAGAGTTTGTTATAATGTGAAGGATGAAGGCGGTGCTATGGAGTCATGATAGTTTTAGTTCCAGGAACATGAATCCATTAAAGGATTCCGAGGAGTAGGACTCTCTTCAACATATGCCATATTGTATGAAGGTAAAGCAGCCAATCCTAAGATAGAAGCAAAATGCTACTGCTAGGATCAGAGGTCTGTCCTCGAGGTACACAGTTCGATCGGATTTTGATTACAAGAGTGACATCCACGAAAAGGGGGAGACATGCAACAGAATGATAGTACAATTTGTATTGATAGTCAGAGGACAATGTAAGTCTTTGCGAATAAGATAGCTGAAGACCCTCCAAGAACAAGACATTAAGCACTTCAATGGATCAACTATTTGGACCACGCTGATCTCCTCATCAACCTACCATCACAGTTCGACGGACAGTGGAGAAAACTCAAGCAAAATTCAAAGTGTACTGTACTGACTCTTTGACAGCATTCATAGGAACAAGATATACAGAGCCATGTCTTGTCCTGGCATCCCTGCCCAATTCGACCGAGAAAGAACTGAGTAAAACAGCTCCGACAACTAAGCAGAGTCCATATAGAGCTCACACATTGCAGTTCTACTCTATGGCTCTGAGATTTGTCTAAAAGGGCGATCCGGTTTTTCCATTCCACTGAAACGGCCACTCAACGCAGTGATCCAAAGAGCAAGAGGTCCATCCAAAGAACATGACGGTCTCAGAAACGGATACACAACGATGGGGACGGTGCAAGGGGCTCAAAAGAAAAACCATCACTCAAAAAGAATCGGCTACTTAGGTCATGAGAAACGCCTTCAACACAGCCAGATGGAGAGACATGTTGGCAACGCTGAAGGAGACCGCAGTACCTACTTCACATAATCCAAGACTACCTCAATGAACGAAGACGAACATGTACCAAATACATCAAGAGCAGCGGAGGGCTCAAATCTGGGACTCGGCTGGAATATGTTCTATGATGGCAGGATCTCCTCTATGAAAATGCCCAACAATATCTTCTTAGGTGGGTATGCTACGAGATACAGACGACGCAAGGAGAAAGCTATACTAACTCATGAGACCTGTCTACATCTGTATAGTAACTCTTGGCCTTCGCTTAGGAAAATTATTGTGCCGACCAGAAAACATATCCCATGGCATATTGACTTCCATGTACATAGGTCCAGAAGTGATCAGCAACAAGGATTCAGTGAACAAGATGGACCTCTGAAGAAAGTGGCAGATGGTCCTCAATAGTCTGCCTACAGATGCTTGTTGTACAGGATTTGTCTATAGCAAGTATGGTAAGGAACCAGTACTTCTTGGAAGATCCTGTGAAAGGCCTTAGCTTTGAGCTGATCCGTGTTGTCTGTTACGGACAACACACTTTAGCCCTCGTATGCCAATTTGGTTTAGATCGCAAGGATAAGAGAGTGGCTTAGTAAACGATTTACATATTCTCAAGTATCCTTAAAAAAACACACCCAGACATGATAAACGAGTTGAATAACCCCAGCTAAAGCGGTGCGAACCATTTTGCAACCTTAAACCATTCACACATTTAACTTTACCTGGATTCTCCGTTCCCGGTATCATTTTTTCCCAGACAGTTCGATTTTTTCAGCTGAAACTCCTTGCAAGGATTTTTTCTCTCTACGTCAACCAATAAGAGCGTAAAAATAAGGGCTACAACCGTCAAAGTTGGTGGGATAAACAATCGATTTTGCGGGAACCTGTGAAATTATTAGAGCCTCCTCTTCACATGGCCTTCGTGCAACAACACCTGCCACTGCCAAAAATCGCCAAAAAAAAGAACAGAAAACCAAAAGCAAAAAGCTAAAGCTAGTTTCGTTTCTCCCATTCTGAATCCCATTTCCAATAATCATTCCCTAGCTTCCTCGCACATATATCCTACCTAACCTAACACATCACCAATGTAATCACCTGTAAGAGTATCATAAATTCGTCCTTTTTGCTCTCATTCTGTCCCTCTCGCTCTGGATATACAATAAATAATGATAAAAAAAAAACCAACATTGTTTCACCTCCGAAGGGAAAGGTAGATGTGTTTCCTCGTTCTTGTTGTTGCCTTTGATTCCATGTTTCAGGATAACTCCAAAGAATAACAATTAAAGGCAATGCGATGTTTTTTTTTTCCCTTCTCCTGTTGATATCCTTTCCTTAGGACACGCAAAAAAAATGTACATACCCACGGAAAATGTGAAGTCCTACCCAGCGAGAGAACGAAGGATATTTCCTCATGTGCAACATGTTTGTGTGGGGGACCTACAACAACACTACATGCCAACCAGTTGAATATCCGTTTTGAATAATTTCGTTCTTTACTTTCTTTTTTCCGAACCGTCCTTACGTCAGAAACACACGAATAGAGCACAAAACACATGTTCCCACAGAGTTTATATCCCTGTTGCGCTTTGGGTATATCCATGGGGGGATTATCCTTTGATGGTGTTGAGCTGCGAGAGCAAACTGACATTCCAGGGAGAGAACAGCGCATGGCCTTTGGACTCCTGCTGGAAGTGCTCCATGGTGCTCCTTCGGATGCGATGTTTTTATTCCAGCACGTCGTCGTTGGATTTTTGCAAGTAAACATAAATTTCGTATCCTGTGTGGCACAGCCATCTCTCTGTCTCTTCTCCTTGGAAGGTATTTGTTGCGCGCGTTATCAGAAATTCCAATTCCAAGGATATCCTTTGCCGAAATTCCATACACATACACCCATACACGCAAGCTCCGGAAGTACTGAGAGGGGCCCATCGAAGTCGGAGAGAATGAAAGGACGAGACTATTGCCCAGGGTTAACTGCTGCTCCTATCACGTAAAAAGGACCCAGTTCGAGTCGAGCATTTGAGAGGATCGCATATCCTTTTCCGGTTCGTGTGTATTTTCTGTTTCACTGTTCATTTGCAAAAAAAAAAAAACAAAAAAATATAAAAAAAAACCAAATACAAAAAAATCGGGACACTAAAACCTACCATCCCTGCGACAAGTCCCTTCTCAATTTGCATACATTTTTCAAGCGAATAAATGAACTCCATCAACCTAATTTAGTTTGTATTCGGGCAGAAGGACACTTTCCCGAGAATCCTTTCGAACGCAACCAGTGTGTTTAGCAGAAAACGAAAAATAAAATTTGTTCAATTTCCAAGAGACATCATTAGCAGCACACAAGCATCATTGTCTGGGGATGCAGGTCCTCTCATCGTCCTGCACACACACATCCATCCATGCAAAGAGTTCTAATTCAAAAAGAAAAACCAAACCGAACATCATCTCTACCCCTGCAGAAGGACTGCCATGCAATTACACCTCACCTGCCATAGAGCAGCAAAATTGGAGCACAACCAGTCAACGAGCAACCCGGTCGGTACAAGGATAATGGACGCATGAACATAATTTTTCTCAAATTCCAACACTTTGCCGTTTTATTAAATTTTCTTTTCCAACTAAAATCTGATTACTAGAAAATGAAAATGCAAAAGGATCCTTTCTCCAGTGCTGTCCCAGTGTAATTCGCCACGAAGCGAGTCCTGTATTTCGTTTAAAATAATTAAAATTAAAATTTTGCATTCAAGTGTCCTTTGCGGTGGGCTGTCTCGAAGTGATTCTAATGTGATGTGTGTGCGTAAGGTGGTGGCTCCTTCGTTGTTGTTTTTCATTCGCGTTTGTATGCATTTGGGAATTTTAAATTAAATTGCGTTAACGCCAGAGTGGTGTCTATTCCTTTGCGCCTTTAGTGTGCATATTTGGCTAAAAGAGAGAAAACCAACAAAAAAAAAAAAAAAAAGCTAGTGCTACCAACATCATCATCACCATCAACATCCTTGTAATTCCCAATTGGCAACAGGTAAGGACACAGGGGGTTTGGGTCGAAAGTGGGGAGGAAAATTTTTTGTAAGGAATCGGCGATGGCTGAATATGCCAGGCCAGGCCAGGACAGGGTACCGGGGTTGTGAATGTTTTTGTTTCGCAGTTTGCTGTATATGTATGTATGTGCGATCGATAAAGTGAAAATTACGAAGAATACTTTTCCTTGTAATGTTGTGTGTTGGTGGTTTTTTTTTTTTTTTTGTGCTTTGTGTGACTCTTTTGTGGAAAATTGAAAAATAATTCACTTTTATGTTTTTTTTTTTTTGTTTTCTTTCTCTGACTGCCTGTGTCCTTATTCTGTGTTTCTTGATATCAAATGAGGTTTTAATGGAAAAATAAAAAAAAAATAAAAAAAACCAAAGAACAAAGGAAGAAGCACACAAAAAAGTCGGAATGTTTGTTCGTCCTTTGTCTGCATGGAATGGGAGCTGTTCTTCCTTTTGACATTCACTTGTTCAATAAAAATTCAAAGGAAATTTTCTATAAAGCAATTGAAGGGTTTCCGCACTTCTTAATTGAGTAAGAATTGAAAAAAAAAAACAAAAAAAATGTGCAAAAGAATGCTTACAAGAAAAGCATACAAGACACGCGCTTATGGCAACAACTTCGTGCATGTCCTTAGGAGAGACTTTTTTTAAGGAACAACAAGTAGAAAACAAATTTTCGGAGGCAAATTAAAGGCAAAATTATGCAGAGGAGAAGCTTAACTAATTTTCAATACCTAATTACATTTTTCATGGAAAATATCTTTCTTCCTCCGTCCAAGGACTTTAGGAGTCTAGCTGCAATGAAGGAGTTTGCATTTCTATTGAGTGGATTTTATTTCTGCTCTAAGAGATGGCAAAGGAAATGGTTTTACTGTCAGTTCTTGTTGGTTTTCAGATCCCATCGGTGGTTGGGAGGATATGCCCGAGATGGGGACAGATTTACTTGGGTGTAAGGAACATATACTTACTTACTTAACGGGCTCCCAACCCGTGAAGAGTCCCTGCCTGATACACGGTAGCCTTCCATTCTCTTTGATCCCGGGCACGCTGCTTCCAGTGCTCTGGCATCCGCGATAGCTCGATCTTTCAAACGGAGGTTCGGTCTTCCTTGTCGTCTCGAACCTGGGGGCTGTGAGTCGAAGATCCTCTTTGCTGGAGCATTATTGTCCATTCGCTCGATGTGGCCGTAGTCCACGTATTTTGGCTTTTGGCTTTTTGGACTACATCCACATCTTGCTACAGCTCATAGAGTTCGCGGTTATGTCTTCTCCTCCATTCGCCCTCCTCGCATATGGGACCGAAAATTCGCCCAACATGTGCTCTGCTTTCCTGCTTATCGTCCAGCACTCGGTTCCATATATCAGAACTGGCAGGATCAAAGTTTTGTAGAGCATACATTTCGTCTCCCGAGATATGAGTTTTGAACCCATTTGTGTTGCCAAACCGAGCAGCGGTTTCCTGGAATAAGTCTTCGTCGAATCTCCACTAGGGTGTCGTTCGTGGAGTTGATATTTAATCCGAGGTCCCTAACTAGCACATTAAGAGGGGAACAGTAGTAGTGACTATCATTAGGCAGTACAGTACTTTTTTCCAACACAGATTGGCAGGATTGAACCTATCAGTCTGTAGAACAGTGAGCTCGGTACATCATAGCATTTGTTATGACACAACTCCAAGTACTGAGACCACTCTGCATATGTTTCCTAGATGCCTTCAACAGAATTTTGGCCCTAAGACTGTCCTAGTCATTAGGAATTCTAGCGCTTATATCCTGAAGAACGTTTAAGGTCATTGGTTCGTTGAAACAGGTAAAACGATGGCATATTGTCTTCAACAAAGGAAATCGGATCCTTTTTCAAATTTCAAAATAAATTTGCTTTGATTTTTCAGCAAAATTTGGATCATGATTCGATCAAATGTAACATCATTTGTCCGTCGGCTAAGGTAGAGCAGTTTTAGCAAGTTTGAATCTATGTCGAGTCCTAGTCTCCTTCAACATAGGCTCCATTTGTAGAGGAGCATTCATTTTAGTGAACAATCCTGTCATCCATACATTTTGTATAGACATATTCCGGGATCGCCTTCAGTTCTCTCATGGAATTTTTCAGTCGACTGAAAACGAGTCCAACTTCATGATAATTTGAGTTCCGAAAACAAGAAAAATCACAGGATTCTATATCTGGGGAATACGGTCATCATCTGGTATCGTTCTTGGTTAAAGATGGTGCATTATTGTAATCCAAAATCCGGGTGAATACGTTCCCTCAAACGCTTCATATCGCTCAAGCAATATTGTTGAACCACTTTTTGAATATTCAACACGAATATCGAATAAAACAGTGAACAAGACCTTGACTTTGAGTGACTTTGACGGGATTTTTCCGCTTTTGGTTCACCATTTCGATGCCATTTTTGCAAGCCATACTCATAAACCAGAGTCTTATCTGGTCTAAGCCTGTTGTGATGCTATTCATGAACGGAGGGACTCGTTCTCACAAATCTGAAGCAACTCTTTTGTGATGCTCCATTTGAATAAAATTCAGCTCTTTTTGAACAAGCCGTACCACGACGCATCTTTTGGAGCACCATTTACTTCACTAAGTTCATGTTTTGTTCAGTAATTGCCATTGCAGGACGTGTCCGCAAGTTTTTAGCTATTTCACGTACTTTCTTGAACACTTTTTACCTCTCAAGCATCCTTGTTCGCGATATTACAGAGTCCCCGATCTCTTGGATTCTTAATATGCAGTATCTTAGCATAGTTCCTCTCCCTCAGAGTTTTGGGTCAAATGGACGAAATTCAACCAAAAACTTGACCATAAAACCCAAATCGCATGATTAAGACTTTGGTGTACTCAGTTGCTAGCTACTCAGAGTTTGCGACGATATGCGGAGAACCAAGGTCGAGGCTGGCAAAAGTCTCCTGATCTTGGGTTCTTCATATGCAATATCGTCGCATATCTCCTCTCAATCAGCGTTTTGGGTCAAATGGACGAAATTCAACCAAAAACTTGACCATAAAACCCAAATCGCTTGATTAAGACTTTGGTGTACTCAGTTGCTAGCTATTCAGAGTTTGAGACGATATGCGGAGAACCAAGGTCGAGGCTGGGAAAAGTCTCTTGATCTGGGATTCTTCGTATGCAATCCCCTCTCCCTTAGCGTGTTCCGTCAAATGCGCGAAACTCTTCTCGAATCACCAAAGGCCATGTACACAGTCTATGAAGGAGGTTAGGTTCCAAATCCTTATCACACGCACTACAATGTCTCAGCACAAGTCTCGGAGACTCTCGTAAAATTTGTTAAGTATACGCCCACGAAATGATTTTGAAATGATTGCGTGGACACGAATATAAACCGAAAAACCACTCAGAATTCTCTGTTGTAAGCCATATATCCTTGCACACACATCATCTGGACTGTAGGATGTAGGAAAAAACTTTTATTCCAAAAGTTTTTAATTACTTTTACCCAATCTGCAGGGTCTGTCTAGTGTCTCACACATATCTGTTGCTGGGAAATAAAATATTTATTTATATTCAGCAGGACTTTTCAATTACCAGCCATCATCAGTACACACATTGCGCTCTTTAATGGTGTTTTGTGGCCTCTTTAATGGCACCAGGATTTACTGCCTCCAGCAGAGTAAACATAAATTTCGGTTCCTCCTGCAGCCATACTGTCCGATCTATGACTCTGTGTGGCATCTCCGGCAGATACCTATGTATTTCCACCAAAAGACGATACGATACGGGCCGGTGATTTAGCACTTTTAGGGTCCAATAATCGTACTTTATATTCAGTTAAAATTTAATTTCAATCCAACTAATAAAACTCGATTTTATGAACCGCGCTACAGAGATGCATGGTGGTCCATTAAAGTTGGGTCCACACCTCCTGTGCGCTCGAAAGGTCCTTCAATTCATTTTTGTATTCGTCGATGGAAAGTGCTTCGGTACACCTGTTTGGTATCCTTTTTGTTTTTTGTTCGAGATACAATTTGATAGCGTTGGGTTGTAAATTTGTTGTTTTTTTTTTTTTTTTTTCTTGTTCTAGATACAAGTTTGTTGCTGAAAGATGTTAGTCGGATGCGGGAACGGTAAAGTTGCCGCAAGTAGCAGTGAAAAAGTATCGAGAGGGTTTTGCGATAAGTACGCATCGCTGGGCATAAATACTCGCTGTAGATACAATGTAGTTCGCTGTGTGTAGCTGTGTGTGTGTGTGTGTGGGGGGGCTTAGGGCTTTTGAAGTGAATAAAGGCTTCAGTAAGTTTTTTCTGTAAGTTTTTCCTTCCTGAATGGATTGATGATGGGTGGCGGTGTAGTGTAGTCAGTGGGAGGCATTTGAAGGGCGGTGGGTGAAGGACTAAAAGGTTTTTGATTAATTTTTATGGATTAACATAGCAGAGGCGCAAGATGAGTATTATTTTTGTATTTCAGTTCCAGTGGAGCGTTTTTGTTTCTAACTTTAATGGAAATGGAGATACGTATTTGTGTTTATGTTCTAATTTGAAATATACTCACATTTTAATGTTGCTGGGGGATAGTGGTTCGAATTGCTATGATGAAAATGAAAGTCGGGACAATTGAAAAACCCTTTCAAAAAATTGTATTCAGAAGACTTAATCAGCGAGAGAATAGAAATGCTGCTAATTTGTAAAGGACTTTCCAATAAGGACATAACAATTTTGGATTTAAATAAAATGCAGAATAATTGAGATATTGGCATGCACTATATCTGAGATATAGAACTCGTATTGTACAATTTAGGTACAATATTTGTTCTTGTTCATATGACCACCGCGAACATGTTTGCAACGACCGACTCTTTGGAGCCAATTTTCGACCACTCATTCAAACGTACCGCCTGGAACGTTGACAATCTCGCGTTCGATATTATTCTTTAGGTCCTCCAACATTGTTGGGTTGTTGTCATAAATCAACGATTTAACGCAACTTCAAAAGAGTTACATGCATTAACGAGTTGGCCATCCGACCAGACCATATTTCGAGATTACACTTCCCATTCAAAAAATCAATTGATTGACCAGCTTTCCGACGTGTGGCACCATCTTGTTGGAACCACATATCACTGATATCAAGTGCACCCAATTCTGGCCTAAAATTGTCGTTCAACATGGCCCGATAGCGAATTCCATTGACAGTAATACGGAGGTCATTTCCATCGACGAACAAATATGGTCCAATCACTAAAGGGGCAGACACTTTCTTTATGTTTTAGTACAGCACACCTTGCAACGATATTTGATCCAAAACTGAGTTGAAAGGTCTAGCTATATAGACTCCAAACGGAAATGACCTATGGAAGTACAAAGTCCACCTGATGCTCCTCGAACATCATATAAAAGACTCAATTATATGTAACGCTGTCCAGATCAGAGGAGTCTTATGGAACTCTTTCCAGAGACGAATGGGATAATGAAAGCGTTATTAGCGACTGGATATACATAGATGTTTAGACGCACGTCTCGAAAATGGTCGAGGTCCTTCCATCTACCAGACTCTGCTGGTGTTTTCCAAGCGCAACAGAGCAATGCGGAAACTCATCTGAGTTCTAGGGCTCAGTATTTATGAAGGTAATGAGCATGCATACGAGCTGGCCAAGGAAGGATCGGTCCTATACGGCTCAGTAGTGGAAAATGTCGATATTCTCCAGCTTGTCAATTACGGGCCAGACTATCAAGAAATACATGGCCTGGTTATAACAAACCTAAGTCAAACGAGCTATTCGTAAGTTTGAGACCTGATATTGCCAGAATTACTACAGACTATGTGACCATGTGACCAAGGTCGACATGCCTGACAATATCTTTTGCAGAATCTGCAAGGATACTTACTACAAATCTAGAATCTCTATTTCACTTCCCTTGGAGTTGTCCAAGACTAACGATGATCAAGCAGTACATCCTAGAGAAAAAGCTCTCTTTGCGGATTTCGGCGAGATAGTTGGAAAAGGATTGAAGAACTAATCTATAATTTCAACTGGGCAGGTTGGATCTAACTACATTACTTAGGTTAGGCGCATTCTAGTTTTTTCTCCAAAGATCCTTCACCATAACTACCTATGATCAAATCAGACCTCTGGCAGGATATCCACACTACACGGACATACCAGCGTTGGAGATGCACAAAACTTTCATGACCACATGTCTATCGCTAGGTAGCTTGCAGCAGTTTCTTACGTCTAACTTTGATAGTTCTCAACTGTGGCAATTCTTCTTCAAACTTTAAGTTGTTTTAGCCAAAGAGTCCGAAACTGTCAGAAGGACATATGTACTGCACTTTAATTTTGAATTTGGAAGTCCTATGAGCACTTCGTCCTTTTGTAGGGCAGTTCAGAGTGCTTCTATAAAGATCGTACAAACAATAGTTCATTCATCCTCTTTCGGAAGGTAGTTTGCACGAGATTTAGGTAGATTTCTTGACTTCAAAATTTTATGTGTATAGCTATAGGCTGCTGGTAGCTATAGGTTTAGATATCCAGACACACACAGATCAATAAAAATCCTTTGTGGTGGCATGTATCACATCATTGCCTAGTTGTCGTGAAAGCGGCTCCTACATAAGGTAGTCTCTTTTGAAAAGAACTAAGCATACACGTAGGACCTCCTTCTCAGGTCCACCCTTTTAGGATGATAGCCTATCAGACATTGTCCAGTAAAAATACTGATAACGTGACTGATAGCTCTGCAACTAAAAAAACTCGGAACTACATTTCAGATCGAGTCTAGGTCAGATCTGCCTTGAATTGTTGCATTAAAAAGATTTACCCTTCTGGTCTTGGTTTTCCTTAGCGAAGGGGATACAGAGTCCGACGAATTTATAAGCTTGCGGCCTAGCACACAGCACAGGCGGATGTTGAACCACTCAGTCATCTCCAGGAGAAATAGCTGGCAGGTTAAGGTGCCCTTTGAAGTAAGAGACCACGATTCCAGAGATCTGATTGCTGCTTGACTGTCCTGACAGATTAATACAAAAAGATGGTCCAATTGAGTCTGTCAAAGGAAACACCGCAATCCATCCCCTCCTCAGTTTTCGCGGGACCGAACTGTCCTCGGATGGTAGAGTGCTTCTGATTGTCGTTGTCCTTTAATAGTCTGAATAGAGATTGTTCAACAATTATCACCACTGACCAGTTTCACGAGACCTTGTGGCCTTTTTGTTATAAATTCTAGACGGTACTCTCATTTTCTTTGGGCCAGTCGCAGATCTCCTCCTGGATCACCGGGCCAGTTTTTGTTTTGTGTTTGCCTATTAAATCCTTCCACATCTGAGTAGTGAACTCATCTAAATTGAGTCGAATCGCAGTAGACGGGAACGAATTATGTAAGTACTTAAGGCTGGGTATCAATTGGCATTGATTGCACACAAAAGTACCAGATGTCCTGCAGACTAGGCTACCATTCTTTGCTGTCCCGCCACCAAGTCAATTGCAAACCCATTAATAAATTGTTCTACCTCTTCAAGGGCTATACAATATTTGTGCCGGCCAATGAGATCTTGAAAACTCTTCAAAGCCCATAAACAATGCACTGAATCGGAAGAAAACAATTTTCAAGAACATCAACTGAGTGCCGACGACGCCAGAGCTCATTGAAACTTTGTCTGCTACACATGTCGCAAACTCTCTTCCCTAAGCCCCGAACAATTGTTGATTCATCGCAAACCGCCACATAAAGGACTCCACATCTTCCAAACAAAAAAGAAAATAAAAACACACATCCTTGTAAGGCAAATAAACCATTGTAGTAACATGTATCCTCAAAATGCACCACAAAATTACCTCAGGAACACTAACAGATGCAGGAAACTATTTTCCAAGCCATCCATCCCTGCGCTCCCATCAGCACAGAGATCGTCCGTCAGAAGTTCTTTATTTGTGTGTCGTGCATCCTGTGTGTGTTACCAGCTGCTAGATGTTGTGATTTTGATAAATGGAAAAGTTTCCCGATGCCCGCCCACCCCCGCACCCACAACGACCCAATAACTAACATCAGCCAGAGAAGAGAAATGTTTGCTTTGTATCCACAACTCTGAAGAGTGCACACACATACTCTCGTACATATTTATTTTTCAATCCAGAGTCCTGGCTGTTTTATGATTTTATGCGACATGTCAATCCATCGGTGCTGGGGGAGTTCATCAATTTTCCGAAAGTCGAAAAAGTTTGACGTTTTAATACGAAATGATTTCGAGTTTATTTCACTTAACGAGCCGGATACTGAGCGGTACTTTAAAGTTCAAAGGATGTGCATTATAAATCATTAAAAAACAAAAACAAAAAATAACACTCGCAGGATATCTACATTTGGAAAAGTTTTTATTTTTTTTTATTTTTTTGTGATCGAACGTTCCAATCAAATTGGGAACATAATAGTCATTTCATGGTTTCCGATGACATTTAGCATTCATAGCAATTTAACATCCTTTTCGGGAGAGTAACGATTGAGAAATGGCTGTGACTTGAAGGACGATGACATTTGAGAGGAAATAACGACCATCTGTGCTAATGAGGTTTCAATTTGAAGGATGAACTGTTGAAATTCAATTCGATTTGCGGACATTCGTTAGCAGGACAAATTTGGTTAGTTTGATCGATGAGGATTGATGAAGTCCTTGATTTGTTGTTGACAGAGACCTTTAACGATATAACTCCTTGAAGCCTTTACTGTACGACTTTGAACAGACAGAGTTTAAAAAAAATAGGAAGACTGAGCATAGTGACCACTGACAAGGCATTCAAAAGACTTCACAGACAAATAAGGATCCTAGATGAGGTACAGAAATATCGAACTCAGGGACATATATAGAAACTTAGATCTCCTTAGATGTGCTGCACCAAGAGTCGCTGTCAATTTTTGACGAATGGGTCCGAGACCGAGGATGGATACTTCTTAGAATACCTGGACATTCACTCCCACACTATTGCAGCGTTTTTCAGGACGAAGTCAATGCCATTCGCCAAGCAGCTGGTATACTGGCGGTTAAGACAGTATCGGCATCGGATCATACACATTCACAGTCAGCCACCGATCAAATCTTTTGCATCCAGTAGTACGAGATTTAAGGCTGTAAAAGGCTGCCGTGTATCTGTCAACAAGATAGTTGGACACTGTACCATACCAGGGAATGGTATGGCGGACCTACTGGCTAAAAAAGGCTCCTTTGGCTTAGATAGTTTAAATATCAGCGATATCGAGGCGCCAACATCATAACAAAGATTAGACATTTCCTACAAGGAATTCTGCAGAAGCTTTAGGGATGAAGGATCAGGATAACCTATTCAATGATTTAAACGATCTCAGCACAGCTGGCAGCTTTTGATCTAAGTACATCCTCACCGAAGGCTGGTCGGTTTTAGATGCACACTTATCCTTTGCGGCACTTAGACCGTCGGTGCTAGTATCCTTTTGAAGAGCTTCATGTAAAACATTTAAGTGTACATGAGTTACGTAGTCGGAAAAGTGAGAAAGAGTCGGAAAAGCACGGCAAAGCCAGAATGAAAAATCTGGAAAAATCGGTAAAAAATGTTACGTATACGCCACCGAAGTAGCCACATTCTTGCTATACCTGGCTTGCACTGAGTAGATTCACCACAAACAAATCAGGCTATCCATAGGACCATAGTTTGAGCACAGACGCTCCGTAATCCTGGCTGGAAAAATTGTTAATAAAAAGTTACGTATACGCCACAGAAATATGAACATTCTTTTGATGAAAATTGGAGTTGGTCTCAGTGCAGTTTGTTGCAGCTAATAGTTCCGCAATTAAGTCAAAGGCCTCTTATACGAATACACCCCATGTCCTTGCGCGAAATTCACCAGAAACTGGTCTAAGAGATGCTTGAGGTTCCGGAGAGCGACGTGGAACTGGCAAGTGTAGAATTTCACATGCATCTGTTGCTCTAACCGCGGCATTTTAAGGAGGTCCTTGCGTTCATTTTGGAATCTTTCTAAATAATAGAACAACAGTGTATAGCTGAGTTATTGTTTCAAATTAAATTGGAAACAGGACATCAACGTTCGATAAAGGTTATTTAAAAGCAGCCTCTTAGCCAATACATGAACCGAACAAAATGGAAGAAAGTACATAGCAATTGATTTCCTGATTGCTATACACATTTGTGTCCATATTTATTCATATTCAATAGAATCGTTGTCCTTGGAATTTCTCCTGACCAATCCAATGCCGAAAAAAAGCAATTTCGTCAATTATGTGTCCAAAGAGTGGCCACCTAGTCTGATTCACTTCCCACAGCGTGGAGGAGGAAATTGAAACTCTTCACCTGACTTGTCCCATTCACTGGAATTTTTTCTTTCCTGTGCCAGAAATATCCTGGCCAAGTGACCATAAAAGGCAACGATAATTATTGACATTCGTTCCGGACCAAAGATAGAACGTCAAACGTGTCCTTGTCCAAGGAAACAAAAAATAACGCGTACAGAAGAGTGTTTACGCTCTCTGCTCCTTCCAAAAGCCATCCAAGAAAATGAAGGACGGAAGAAAAGTGGAGAAAAGAAAAAAAAAAAAACTCCCCCAAGGATGTTATACGTATAAGTATAATATAACACACTCCACCCCACATAAGCGGTGTGACAGTAAAAAAGATTCCTCTTGTGACACAACATTCAAGACGATGAAGATGGAAACGAGAACGACAGGTGCTTGGCATGACATTCAAATTCAATATTTGCACCTTGCCGATCCAAAGGATGGGCCAAGGCCCATCACTGTCACTGTCGCTCTATATTTGCCGAGAAAAGATACACAGACACCTCACTCATACTAAAACTTGCAGATATGCATACATACATACGAAGGCCGATCCTTGGCGGCGCGGTGAAAGCGTTTCGTGTGAATTCGTTACTTAGATGGGATTGAGTGCCCATAAAGCACTTTTGGCACACAATTTGGTAATGTAAAAGGATGTTGTAAGTATAGAATAATATCCCTTCAGGTTGTGTGTGTGTGTGTGCTGCTCCTGCTGTCTCATTCAAATAGGGATTCACATCACACATTGGTTATATCTACTACACACACGATGATTCGGTGGGATGGGAGTGTAGGAAACTATTTCTGAATCTGTTGGGTTTCCTGCGGTCGCCAGTAGTACCCGTAAGCCTCTTATGAACTTAAGTTCACTTCGGCCTTTTATCCTAGAGACCTGGTTGCAATTTGCCCTTTTTTTCTTTGCTTTTTCGTCTACATATACTCACTCTGGTTGTGTAGACAACGATGATAGTCGTTGCAGGGTTTCACTTTTAGTTTTTTACATTTTAAATCCGTTTCAGGATAAGAGCCTTTCGGTGCTCCTGTTGGTTTTTTTTTTTTTTTTTGAATATTTACTCTTAGCGATGGAGACCAGTCCACTTAAGGCGTTACTTAGTTTTATTGTGTTCACAGTTTTTGTACCTTTATTCAGATTTTCTCAAGGATTAGGATGGGATTGTAGAAAGCATTAGGACTTTGTTTTTTCTTGTCAGGGATTCGACGTTTTCTTAAGGTATTTTCATTTCTCGTCCTGTTTTTTTGCATTAGATACATTTGAAGGGTAAGGGGAGACCCACTTGGCGTGGGGTTTGTTTAGGTTTAATCTTTTTCGATCCATTCCTGCTGCTTGTTAGTGGGATTAGTGTGTTTTAAATGGTAATGGCTAGAGTTTGGTGGTAACTACTGCTGCAGGAAAAGTAAATGAAAAAACAAAGGTGAGTGTGAGGGATCCTCGTATACAATAGACGAAAGTTTGCGTTAAAGAGCGAAATTCCCAGAAACAAGGACGATTAAGGGGGGATAATCCATGACCATGTAAGCACTCAAGCTACCAGCCCTCAGATGGTCGATGTGAAGTCCTGTATTCTGTTTGGAAAGACATAGAAATGGTAGAGGATTCACTTGAAACACTATTCTTTGGATTTCTCTTGAAACACTCCACTTGCCAGCGCAAAAAGTCTGCAGGTGAAGGCAACTCTCACGTGCAGGTTGTCAGTGTGAACCAGTTAAGAATGTGAAGCCCATTTCGAGATTCCTGTGTAGGAGAGCAAATCCGAATCTAATCTGCTTCAGGAAAACATTGGTACTTTTCTTAGATTGAGTGGGTTACCATTGTCCTTCAGCTTGAAGATCCTGTCTGTATTTGACTGATAAGACGATCGGTTCGGAACGCAATAGCAAGGACAATTCGTATCGAGGATTCAACACACCAATTCTATCTATAATGTCAGGCAAGGTACATTACTAAACATTTTAGTATGATGCAGCAGAGAAGGACTATCCATCGACAAACCCCATCTTGTGACATTTACTCAGGGAAATCAAGCACCTATCAAGGACTCATTTTAGTTCATGCCAGTGAAGTTAAATATCTGGATGTTATCCTTGGTAAATGCCTGTTGAAATGCAATTCGATTTGCGGACATTCGTTAGCAGGACAAATTTGGTTAGTCTGACCGATAAGGATTGATGAAGTCGGGTTTCTTGAGCCTTCACTATCCGACTTTGAACAGACAAAGTTTCATAAAATAGGAAGACTGACTGAAGGACTGCCGAGTATCTGTCTACGAGATAGCTGGACAGTACTACCTGACCTTGTTACCAGGAAATTGTGAGATACTGGCAAAGGCTGGTCGGTTTCAGATGCACAACAATATCCACCGAAATATCCACGTTCTTGCTATCCTAGCTTGCGAGTCGATTCAGCGCAAAAAAAATCAGGCTATCCATGGCATTTCATATGCCATTTGTACCAGTCCTACGGCAGCATGAACCATCGTTGTACTTTCACGTTAGATGTGACGAAAGCTAGATGCAGTTTTAAGCTGAAGCTAAAGAGCTGAACCTTACTACTATCTAGGTTGTCGCCACGTCTGACCCACTTGAAAAATACCCTGGAATCAAGACAATAACAACGATTTTAGGTCGCACTGTCAGCCATATGGACAGGGGTCCACAAAAAAAGGATATAAGTATGAGTTCCAATTGTTCGTATTTTGTTTTCACAGTCGGGACGATAGTAAGTACAAAAAAAACTTAAAGACGAGCTTATGTTTCGATAACAACTTCTGGGACACAGGTACTGAAACAGATTGCTATCCTGTCCAATAAGGTATGAGAACCTTAACTTCTGTTGGTGGGTCTGTGTCAAAAGATACTCGTAGTTCTTCATGAATAGTCGATATGTTTCTTGCAATTTTCGATAACGAAAGGTGAACCTTACCAGAAAATAAAAACAGATTTGGCCCCAGAATGGCACCCTGTGGTTCCTCAGTGTTTGCCATAAAGGAAGACTATCGATAGACAGACTTGGCATGAAGAGAAGTATATTGACCGAGCGGATTCATTTTCACAACCAGCCACTCATTTACCCGCGAATTGGCGGTTCAAGAAACACAGATTACGCTAAGCTAACTAAGGAAGAGATGGAAGGTTCTGTCATGTATGTTGCCCTAAAGCCTGATTTGGCTAAGAACGTTGGACATTATGAACATTTTGAACCCATAGATGTACATATTACTGCTGTGCTCTGTGATGAGCAAGCAATTACATGGCTTCATGTAGTTCCCTGGGTAGTTTGGAATCTTCGTACCATTCTTCTTGGTTCCAACCTGTCCCTTCAGCTAAGCTGCAAGACGGAATTATGACTGATTGCCAGAGGCAATTGCAAAAATTTGTTGGTGCTATCCTGTGTAATATGTAATCTACTCTCCGAAGGATAGACTAAACCTTATATGGCTCAAATTTCTTCTCAAATTGAAGGATATTCATGGTTTGAATCAAATGCCATTCAGATTCTCATTTAAAGAATTGAATCTCGTTAGACCAGTCTCCTTCGTTCTGCTCATTTGGCTTCTGAGTTATTTGCTTAAATTGCTGACAGGACTAGTCTTAACTACGAGAAGTCAGGCACTGTTTTCCTCTTGGCTATCTATACATCCTTCTCACCATGAAAAGAATATGCATGATCCTTATGACGGTGGAGATATGGCCATAAAGTCTATTGCTTGGTCCATACATAAGCCGATTACTGTTCTCATTACGATTTTTTTCTGAAGGAACATATTGACAACTCCTCACCTACAGGAGATGTGTAATTTACGTCCTTATTAGGTCAACAAGCAACTGTACGAGCATACGTACAACCCATGTAAGGATATCGGAAACTGACCCAACTCCTATCCCTTAATCGGCTGCTCTACATGTGTACAAGCAATCCTCTTACAAAGGTCGATTAATGTTCGCTCAATCAGGATGCCCTTATGCCCTTCACATATGTCTCGGCTACTCTCCTCGCAATCAACAGTGTGCGAGGACCCATTCCAGCCCCCTCATCGTTTTCTTTTTCCCATTTTTAGCCAAACCTGTGGATCCTCATAGGTGACAATGTTAAACTGTTAAGTGCTATCGAATCGAACCCTTCAAAGATGTTATCTTTTTAGGTTAACCTTAAAACTGACTGCCCCACAGGATTACCAGAAAGAACTTCGTCTCCCACTTCCCAAGGATGGGAGTGGCTCTCAGGCTGAAATCGCAATTTAATACCTCGTTAACATTGTCAAATCCTCAAGTGAAGAAATGTAATGACTATCATTCATCCATTCCCTTCGGTATATCCACTTACTTCGTCCTTATCATTTATAATATCCTGTGACTGGACATAGGTTCAGTTTTGTTCACTTTTTGTAGCCCCCGTCCGTGGATCCTGTTTAGTGATTTATTATTCTCAACCAAATCCCTGGAGGAAAAAAGAAAGAAGACGGAGAACAAATTAAGTTGGCGTTAGTCATGCCACCCGTTGGAAAGGGATGTTCCTTTGGGTTTATTCATAATTTCCGTTCCTTTATTTTTTTTTGTTTACTCGAAAGGATCAAAAATGTAATTAGTGCAACCCTTCGTTGACTCTTTGTGAGGGAAAAATTAAAAATAGACTCGAAAGCGAAAGGAAGGCGGGCAGGTCGTAATGAGGTGGGATTATGTAAAAAAAATAAAAAAAAAAATTGTTAAGTATCTCTTAATTTCATATCCTTTGAGTGGCAATGGGTAAAAGTAATCTTCCAAGAAACACACTGAAATGAAGCCTTCGGGGCAATGTGTGTATGTCAGGAGTTCCTGTGTGTTTTTGCGTATAGAGGCAAAGTTATAATTGGCTCAACTTGGAGAAGACACCTTGTGCAGTCGGTGGAGCCGGTGCCAGCAAGCCTTTGCATCAAATCGGATCGGTTATCTTGGGTTGAGGTTATAAACATCCTGGCGCAGCTGAATTTCGAGATATTTTCTTTTAATTTTCATCGAGAAAACTCCTCAGGGTTTTGCATAATCGTAAAACTAGCAAAAGATTTTTGTAATCTGAGGAGGAACGGAGACGTTGCAGGACGAAGGAAACTGCTGTACAGTGGTAATAAAAAGATACTTTAGTTCTTCTAAACAAATACTGAGTGCAGATTAATGGTTGCGGTGGGGCGGTTGAACCATTTCACTAGGGGTAGCGTAACAGCTGACTCCTTATTTCTGTTCTACGAATTTAAATCAGTAATACGTATATCCGAATCAGGACGAATGATAGTCCTGAGTCTGAAAGTAGGAAGTATGTACTGGAACTCTGAAGATTCAAATTGAAACGTCTGTTTGCTGGCACTCAAAGATTCCAGCTAACTCTAACTCTCTAGATTAGGGTCTGTACCGTCAGTGCAATGCCAAGGATCCGTCAAAAAGAGTATAAAAATGGATGTCTGAAAATTTAAGGCTAAATAAGCCAAAATTAGTTACGGAAATACTGAAACATGCATAACTGAACGCTATCCTGGATCTCGGCACACATGGGCTTCAATGGCAACGAGAGGGCGGATGAGCTAGCCTCAGAATCAAGTAAAGGAATCTCGATAAACCTACCGCCCATCAGCTTCCCTTTCCTCCAGGATCGTTACGAACTTCCGTAACATGGCAAATATCAGGTGGAGCTGGCTTCAGTCCTGTCGAGTTTCAAGGCTTCTTTGAGCCCAATACAACGCAAAAAAGAGTAGAGAGCTTCTGCCCACCAGTAGAACACAGCTGACCCTTCTCATTGACTTCCTTATAGGCCACAATCAAATGGCAGCCCACCTGAGTAGAATGGGTTTCAACGGCTCAGACGACGTACTTCCTCTGCGTGGGGCCTTCCTCTGCTTTGGCTAGGACATGCATACTCATTCTCATTTCTTGAACGGGTTCCAGTTTCGCTTTGTGCCTTAAAAAGATTGGGTTTTGTAATCGGACAAGTAGAAGCAAGACTTCTTTAGTTGTGAGACCATTCTTAAATAACTGCCTCTCCAGGGCATTTCCATGGTAGCCAAATCCTTACTAACAGAAGTACCATTCGTTGCTTGTGTTTCACTGTGCCAGACATTCAAGAAGAATGGTTCATCCTTTTCGTGATGGAGCCAAACATTTTGCCACGAGGCAGTAGAGATAGATTACTAGGACCTGGCCTATCCAGGGAAAGGATAATATTTTTTCAATGGTCTAGTAGAAGGTGCAGAAATGGAACCACATCAGTGCAATGATCTGGTCCTAACAGGACAGATTCTGACTCAGTCATACCTAGCTCATCCGCGGAATTTAAAGTTGTCAGCGTCTAATTCCCTAACCAGCCAAGTTTTTCTTTGCTGTGTCTGGCAAGAGATTGTAAGGCTCTGTGGTAGGACGTGACTGGCATAGATTTCATTGAGTTAGATGGTATTACTTTGAGGCTTGATATCTTTTTCAGGGTTTACCAACGAAGGTCGTAAAGCATGTACTCGAACACAGTGATTGCTTGAGACAGGCCTACCAGATTCAAACAGTGTTTCAGGCCAGTCATAGTATTGGTTTTTAATTAGACCAGTTTTCGTGATCCGAAATTTATACCTTAAGGACTGTTGGGAATATCGAAAAATGGTGACTATCACTTTGGAACTTTGGACATCTTGGGATTGTATCCGAAACACAAAAATGTAATGTTCTTGGACAATACAACATGGACATGGCCATGTTAAATCTTTTCTTGCAAACTCCTCATTCGAACTTACTCAGAACGTACAAGCATCTCATGCTTTCCTTGTGAGCGCCATGGCTCAAGTGGTTGTGGCGTTGGATTCCAGGTTCAATCCCAACCCAAGGTAACACTTAAAATTTCTTTCAGGGTTTCATATCTTATGAGTGTCTGACAAACATTCCGGAGTATAACTGCCATGAAAAAGCTTCTCGATCTACCCTTCGGACAGTAGGATACTTCCATTGAACTCCGTGTAAAGAATATAACGCGTCCAATACGAATGGTTTTTGTGAGAAGCTAGACCCTGGATCCCATCGGTCTACTGCCCCAAAAATTTTAATTTTTTTGAAACATTCTTTACTTAACAGTGGCTGCATTCGTAAGACCATTCGGCGCAATAAAGTTTCTAAAGTAGACTCTGTCTCTAGGTGGATAGATAGCCCCTCTTCCTCGGACTTAGGTCAATATTTGTAGATACTTTGTTGCCAATAGGGGCAAAGGTGTATCCCTAAGCTCATGGAGCTTTACTTAACAAATAGTACCTTGGTGGGCTCTGTGCTACTTACAGCGTTTGGTATACAAACCATCCTGTTGATTAAAAAAAGCTGCAGATGTCATGTACCAGTTTGTCGAACAATTCTTTGATGTCCTGGAAGAAGTATCCTCCTTGAAATTTCTCTGTTACTTGGCAGTGATTTAGGCAATGACACAGGAAGTGATTTACAGAGATTTTCATTGGTCTATCGTAGTTTCTTTATATCTTACCACAGAGTCTTGTGCCCCGTGATTACTCCTTTAAGAGTAGTCAGAGAATGCCTGTTCTTTGACTGAGTAGAGGCTACATTTTTCTCCTTACAACACATCTAGTAACCTAGTAACCAATTTTTCATAAATTTTTGAACTGAAAATTTGTTTTTTTCAGTCACTTGGCGAGACCTTGGTTAGGCTCGTTTGTGCCTACGATGCACAGAATCAGGAAAACTGACTCTCATTCTGCCACGGGAAAGCAGATGCAGAATCTGTCTATCTGGTTAGGTGGCGTCTTGAATAGAAAGCGAGTTTGTTGCTCCATCTACTTTTTTTGCTTCCATTGGAGCGTTATTTCTCCCTTCGTGTAAAGAATTTTTTCACCGAGCAGACGGCTTGCTCCAAGTCAAGTCCCGAGCCTTTCTTAACAAATTCATCACTCCCTGGTATACCTTTATGGCAAAAACATGGGAACTCTTGAAACCGAATTCGGCAAAATGTTGTCTGGGATGTACAGGGTTCTGAGGTGGAAATCCACAAAGACTTTGTCACAAACCTACCAACGTCAAATCTACTTTTGTATGTCTCTCTCATGTCAACATGACAGGTGTTATCCAAAAACTGACACTATGTACTGTCAGTCAAAGGACGTCTCTGTAAAAAAAAAACCCCAAACTTTCCGCATTAAACCTGAATATAATGCTTCCCTTCCTTCTTTCTGTCTGCTTCACTGAAACAGTGAGTTTCCTTTGAAACGAATTTATTCCCTTATTACCCAGGAACGTCCCACACAATCGAAGCCATTTCTCATATAATTGCAATAACTTTCCATCCTCCAGAGAGACACACAGGGCGCGCACGAGCCGCAAAGTAATAAAAAGACGTCCATTCGTCCCAAACGGCCAAACAATCTAGATAGATTGGACGGATCACTCACTCACTTCATAGAAAAACGCACTTTTGTATCTGATAAATATTTAAAAAAAAATATCTCATCCACAATCGTCCTTAATTAGAATTTCAGCAGCATTTCTGCTCCCATTTTCATAATTGAATAATACAAATTCCAGCGTGTAGGAGGCGTGCCCCCCCACCATACCAAGGATGGAAGCGCAGTATCCGTTTCCCAGAATTAATTACGCTTTTTAAATATTTCATTGGGTTCTGTCGTTCGCATTCACAGTATCGTTTGATGAAAATTCCAATCCAAATGTGAGAAACACAAACCCAGGGAGAGAGAGAAAAAAACCGAAGGAAACAAAGGAAACCCGCAAAACAAAGAACGCCGAGCAAAATCTAAATTAATAATCGAACCCACAGAACGCGCTTATACAGGGGCTACACACCCCTAATATCCTGCACGCCGCCACCGGAGAAAGTTTCCCCACAAACACATACATTAATGGCGGCGCATTCGGTAGCTGTTGGTTTAATTTTAATATCCCTACAGGACTAATAAAACAGCAAATCGCTTACCCTAAAAATCACAATGCGTTGTGTAGGCCTCTTAAGAAGTTCGCCCCCCAAACCCCCGCTGTTAAGGACGAAAGCAACAGTACCTATCTGCTCGGTGGGACTGGAAAACCACACTGGTGCCGCTGCCACTTGCCGCCCCATTTAAACAGGACGACGATGAGAACGACGACGACGATGACGACAATGTTAGTCGAGGGTGGCGGAGCCTCATGTCTGATTGTGGCCCTCGCCTGGTGTGGGAAGCAATTACATTTGAAATACAGAAAAAGGAAAGAAATTTCGCGAAAAAAAAAAACACAAAATTGTATATATCAAAGCGAAGGACTGCGTATTGCGCGGGGGGTTGGCGCTATTGGGAAGGATATTGCTTATAACGTGATTTGTCAGAGATGATATTTCTGTTTGATAAATTTTTATGATGTACATATCTGTTGTGTTGACTCTAAAGGGTGTGGCTGGGTGGGAGGTCCTTTTCTTTCGTGTCTGTCTACAGTGCTTTTAGCTGGAATGCTTTGCGAAATAAATGCGAACATCATTTCGTATGAAGTCCTTGGTAGCAGTTGTGAACTAAAGAGGCTCAAAGTTGAATTCAAGCATTTAGCTCCTAGTAGGACTGGAATCAATTTTAGCTCTGTTTTAGCCAACTCATCGTGTCAATCTGTTTGGTTAAAATTAGTTTCACTGTGCATGTCATCAATTATTTTTGAAAAAGTTTGTAGTACCTTCGTCATGAGATGCGTGGTCATTCTTCAAGTGATTTGGGCATTACTATACGATGGAGTGGACTTATCGCTTCGCAATTTGGTACCGCCTTCGATTGAGGTGATGAAGGGCTATAGTGTGCTCCTTACTAGTGTACCTGACCTCGTCCTTCGGTTGACCACATATTCAGTTTTATCTGCAGGATGAATGCCCCACAATCCTTGAAGAAGATGACAATAGGGTAATGGACAGTGAGAGACTTAGTGCGACCTACGCAATGTAGGTTCGAGTTCAGAAATAAATAGAAACTCATGAAGTCTAAATGTTCCCACCTACTACTCCAATGAATCGCTTCTAAGCCTGAGTGACTAGGATTTGTACTTCCTTGTGTTTAGGACAGCATGTTGCTTTTCTTACATTTGGCCAGTTCTGAGGAGTTTACGGTGTATCCGGGTTCGTATTACTTGGCTCAACGGGCTAGTTAATCAACAACCCGAAGACATTCAAGAAATAGAGATTCCCATTTTGACTGACTATGCAGCATAGATGGATTCAAGAAGTCGGGACCACATGCCACATAGCTGACCAAACAATCGGTCGAACATGGGTGAACCGGAGGACATTTCTGCCAGTTCACTCAAAGATCTACTTGGATTCATCACGAACCCTGGTATCAGGAGAGAGGCCTAATTTCTGACATACTCCCACCTCACATCTATCATCTACTCGAAGCCTATAGTTTTTAAACTCTGAGAGCAGTCTAGTCCTACAATGGGATCCTTAACAAATTGCAGCAAGATTTGGAAACTAAGGAATGAAATATCGAATTGGTGTTAAAAAGCGGAACTCGAAAATTGTCTCTTGTACCCAAAGGAGGATTCCAATTCGAATATCGAATCAGAACATTAACAAGCCTCTCCAGTTAGCCCAGTTTTTAGCTAACTATCTCCAGTTGTGCACTCCAAATTGGTTGAAATGTCCTTCCACCTAAACCCAGGTCTTCCTCTAATGGGTGGTGATTTTGGGTTAGTTTCGAAGACCTTACAGGCTGCCGCATTCGTGTCTATCTGCCTATCTTAGCTCGATATCGCCTAGTCCCCGTCAACGCAGACCAAAGATTTTACAAACATTTTCTTTCAAAAGACCGAGGATATCTACATCAGTTGTAGATAGAGTCCACAATTTGGCGCTGTAAAGCATGATCAAGGTCTTATACAGAATATCATTAGCCATTTGCCTATTCAATTGCCCTCTCAGGCTCAAGAAACAGCAACTGGCAAGACTTATTCTTCGAGTTTAGACAAAGTCCTGAACTGCGTCAAAGCTATATCTTTGGGTTATGACGTTCTGTTCAATTCACCGATGGTGTGTATCCCTTTTAGCTGATAGCATATACTTGGTTTTGCCCTCCTTTGCCACCGGACTCATTCCAGAAGCTTCCGTTTGAAGGCACAAGTGACAGCACGCTATGTTCTCCTAATGATGGCAATATCGCAGAGATTTGTACACACTTGCACAGATTTTTGAAAAAATGGTCCTCCGAAGATGGCTTTCGAGTTTCACTTAATCCTTTTTAATGATTTTGGAAAAAAAACCCTTAGTAGCACGTCACCTTATCAAAATACTTTTTGACATCAGAGGCATCGATGAGCTTCTTACCAACATTGATGGCGCAGAAGGACACCGTCCACTATAAAGGCGAACGAGCTCGGCAAGAATCACAAAACTAGGCATGACTTTGTATAGCTCGTTCCTGTGTCCTATGTGTCTGGTTGGATCTGTAGATTGATCGTCTGTGGACCTTCCTGCCCTGTAACCTGTAAGTGATGATCAGGAGACTAGTTTCTGGTGCAATTCAATGGATCCCCTTTCGTATGGATCGGCGCTGAGCTTCCATTCATCAAACATACCCTTGTCTGGCCAAATTCTAGAGATGAGTTGTTGGCTCCTTTCTACCAAGTCATATCTAGCTGATTAGGACTCTTCGGTCTGTAGACAATGAAGTTCAAAAGATGTCTTATATTTAAGCCTGGATATTGCTATCCTCGCTTTCTCTTAACCAGTTTAAGTGATGAATGATTCACACCGCCTTACAGCGCGATGTTGGTCTTCTTCGCCGTCTGCAGTAGAAGTTTTTCCATGACTCTACTATGTGTTTTCCTTCTTCATCTCTACAGGCTCCTGTACAGGACTTGTTGACATACGTTTTACTTGGTGGCTTCTTGGTGCTGGTTGGCACATTATGCTGACGGAATAGGAATCGTACCCAGTTTCTAGGATACATGTCCGGCAAAGGCAAGCAGAAGCTTATAAGTTTGAAACAAATTCTAAATATGTATGCAAATGGTGCTATAAGCATGAAGTTCACATGAGAAGACTAAGAGACAAGTATATATGGACATTTTAACTCCAGCTAAAGGGGAACATAACCTTGAAATCCCGCAAAAAGAGTAATGTTTCATACCTCCCCTCCATCATCCCCAAAAGAGCATACAGAGCAAAATGCCTACCCAAAGTAAAATTCTTAATTAAATTCTTCATCATCCAGTAGCACGCAAATTACCCGCATTTAAAAAGTACCCCTTATGACAGACACCTCTTTAATTCCCACCTCTCCCCCGCATTAATGAGGAACAATCGCTGGTACATCCCCAGCCCAGTCGCCACTTACTAATTCACCTGTTTAACAACGTTAGCAACATCCCCAGCACAACAATGAAATGACACCAACTCAATGCGCAAAGTGAACAATACGAGGAACATGGAAAAAAATTCGGAAAAAAGGACGAAAATCCACACTCACAGCCAGATGGATGTAGTACGACAGCAACATCGCTTAAAAGGGCTCAACTTGAGCGCACCCCCTCCCCGGTTGTAGTACCCAGCGTCAAAGACGCCGCACACGCTCAAGGATTTTGTAATTTATTTAGCAAAGCAACGACATTCATTGGCTTGCCGGCGCCTATTCTCGCATGTTATTGCCAGTGACAGACAAATCCTAAAGCCTGCATATGACGCAGGTGTACACATACAGATACGAAAAAAAAAAGGAGAGAACATCCCTGCAGCGCGTTTATAGACAGCTAACAGCAACAGTAAGTTACTTGAAAAGGCTTTTATATCGTTTGACGACACAACGAAAAGTTCCGTAGAATTTTAAATTTATTTGCAAATTACCCGCACCCTTCGCTTTCATTAGCATCCTTCCGTCGTCCTGTATCCAAGGCTCCACATGCAGTAAAGAGCTCATATTTACTTTTCGCTTTGACGCGCGTCGTCCGGGAGGAGTATGGGTACAGCAGAGTGGCTGGAGATGATTGAAGAGCTTTTTCTCTTCACCTCTCTCTCTGGGGGAGGATGGGAAAATAAAATAAAAAAAAATTTACAAAATCAAATTACCCAAAGGTGAATGTAACAAAAATGAGGCACTAAATAAAATTACCACCAACTCCCTCTCTCTCCCGAGAGGGGGGGACCACTACGGTGGGGATGACAAGAAACGACATTTCATTTAGTTAAGAGCGTACGAGTCGTACTTTGCCGTACAAAGTTTGCTGACAAATATTGATTACTTACTCCATGCAGAAGGACGTTTCAATTTTAATTAGAAAGGTCCTTGAAAAACGAGACCTAAAACCTAAGTCCTTTCCGTGGTTAGAATAGGGCGGAAAGTGTGTCTAAAATCTGTGAGGAGTTACTTTAAGTGGCCCTACGTTGGGCGCCAAATAGATTGGTGTTTGGCTATTTGCATCATACGCGACTGTTCTTGAGGATTTCTTCGTTTTCAGTTGTTACACAGATGTACTTGATACATGGCCATTGCTTTACATAGTAAGGACCTTCATAGAGTCCAAGCTTGAGAAGTGCTGTTGTGCCCTCTGCTGGGTCCCTGGATACGAAGGAATATTAGGAAAAGAGAAGGCAGACGAACTGGTGAGAAGTGGCTCAGAATCAACATCACAACAGTAGACACCTCGGATGCCTTGCGCACTGAAGCGGGAAGCAAAGTCATCCCTACACACCTGTGTGCTTACAAGAAGCTTATGGCCTTAGTTTGACAAGAGTAGGACCGACAGAGCTTTGCAATAGGATTTGGTTTTGGCTTTATTTTGAAGCTACATTCATGCCATTATGTGTGGAATAGCACATCAGTCCGGTCAACACGGACGCAATAGCATCACAAATGTTGCCCTTGAGCTCATTTGAAAATATTGTCTTGTTAGCGTAGTCTAGGGACTTGACGTAACCTCAGAACGCTCCCCGTGAGATGACCCAGTCGCCAAATTTCGCCTTCACAACTTCGAGCGTTGCATCGCTTATATAGCATGTAACGTAGTTTTTTTTAGAACCACAGCTCGGATATATCGATATTGTCTTTGAATATGTGACTTGATTTGTGCCACCAGAAGCCAGATTCAGGATATCAATACCTGGTTCGGTGGCGTATGTGTAACCAATTTTCTGTGCAAAATTTTCTACTTCTTCCTGACTACAACGAGATAGCAGCTGTACCCGTTTGTGCCTAGGATTCAGAGAAACAGAATATCTGGCTTGAATCGTGCCACCAGAAACCAGATTCAGGATATCAATATCTGGTCCGGTGGCGTATGTGTAACCAATTTTTTCATACAATTTTCTGTGCAAAATTTTCTATTTTTTCCTGACTGCAACAAGAGCAGAAGTATCTGGTTCGGTAGCCAATAGGTAACCAATTTATTCACACATTTCTTTATGAGCTCTGATCACAGAAAGTCAGTTAACATCGCTCTATACCTGAGGCCATTGATGGTAACATGGTCCGATAATGCCGTCATGCCATAAACTGCACCAAACAGTCAATCTTTGTGGATACATTGATGCTTGGTTCAAAACATTTTCAGCAAACAATTCGCAAACTCACGGCGGTGACTACAGTCGTTCGCCTTTAACTTTGGCATCAGCACAATCTAGGCCCAACTCCAATCCCAAAATGAGCCGAGCTGACTCCCTGGCGATGCCCAATTCAGCTGATCGCCGCTGAATCGATATTTCTGGGTCTGCTCCGATACTGGCGGCAATGGTTTCTTCATTTGGTAACAATCTCTATCTAGTTGGTGGCTCAAGGTCCAAAAGAGTGTACTCATGCTCCAACTCAAGGCTCAAGGTCTACTGGGAGATTCTGTCTACCTTAAGCCGACCATTGTTCTGTTTTTGACTCTAGTTTCCCCGAATTTCAGATAGATACAGGACTCACATTCTACAAAGTCCTTCATCTTCAATTAACCCTATTCATCCAAAGACATTAAATGAGGCTTTGTTATATACCTTTTCCGTTTCGGATATTTCATTCATCGATTCGTTTGACAAATCACGTAATCAAGTCCTTTGTTCAGTTTACAACATCACCAGAAGAACTACAATTGCTCAAAGGACATCCGTCCTGTACTACTTTAAACTTCACCCGGACCTTGCCATTTTATTGGCTTATTCACAATATTTTCTCTACCTCCGGACCAGCAACAAAAGGCGACCAATTGTAAATCAAAAACATACACACACCCAAAAAAAAGGACTTGTGAACCTTCACATGTGTACATGTGTACAATGGTCGGACTAAATCAATTCTCTCGGGCGTTCTGATAGTTCATTTCCCTCTGCTTCCACTCTCCTCATGATAATGAAATTTCAAAATAAAAAAAAACAGTAATAACAACAAAAAGGACCTCCCGAAATATAGAATGTTATTCTTTCCTAAAAAAAATTATTTTAATATACTCCAGTGGATTCCATTTTGCATTCCAAAACAAAAAAAAGGACACCAACTTGTCAGTAAGTGGACAACAAGCGAATTGGTATTCGAAACGAAAGTTTATTTTGTATCCTTTTCCAGCAGCACATAGCCGAATATAAAATGTCCTTAAAGAGGGTGTACATAAGAAATCCATTATATTCTAGTGGGACATGGTATACAGCACAAGTATACGCCATAACTATGCGGGGAGACATCTCTTGTGTTTGCGCCATTCTAAGGGTAATAGATCCTTAGAGGCTATCCGTTTCTATTCTCTCTGTCCCCTCTTCAAGGAATGAAAGAAAAGAATTTCTTCAAAGCAAAATTGAATGCAACAGGACTCAAGGCAGAATGGATACACAAATGTTATTAATCCTCTTTTTTTTTTTTTTGCTATCCCTCCCCCTTAACATATCCTTTTAGTGTTTTCGTACGTATTCTCGAGGAAATACATTTTATTGCCGATAGTGTAGGTATAGTCGAACACTAACATCCCACTCGGAGTAGGATATGTGCATGCTCAACAAGTGATACACATCGCACCCACATAATCACCATTTTGGGTTTTATTACATTCTTATGGCCTGGTTTCTACTATTCCTAGAATGAAATTCAATCTCGTACAGTAGATGAACAAAAATGACTTCGAGGACGACAAGGACGACGACGTTGAGTGTAGGTGCCATACCGGAATACGTCGTTAGTAGACAAGAAATTGATACAAAAAAAAGAGCAAAAAGGAATCAGAGCTCAAAATGAAATAAAAAGGATAACGGCTCGTGGCGAATAAACGACCGTGGGTTGTGTAGACATTTCGCTCTTTGTCCTTACACTACACCATGTGTGGAATGGTTTCCTTTTAGAAATACAGAGATATCCTTGCTTTTTGTTTCTCTCCATGTTTCTGGTTCAGTATCCTTGTAGACATTTTGTGTCGCTCTGTGGGCTTTGAAAATGGAATATTCTACTTTTAAGGACTATAAACCGGTGCAAGACCTGTGCATGAAGTGTGTGCGAAAGGCATAACGATCCGGGAAAGTTGTGAGACATAGAATTGTTACAATTTAAAAACTATTACCGATTTTGTAACTCACTTGAGGATTCATCGACTTGACTGTCGGATGGGAGTGTGTCATCAATTCGGAGGAAACCTGATGGCATTTTTTTCTCTGTAGAGACATCCTTGGAGCAATTTCAAGTATGTGTTCCACAGGATGCTTTATATTTTATTTTGTCTCACAGCAGGGTGTGTACACTAGTTGAATCTGTAGTGCAACTAGTTAGCTGAAGGAGTGGTTGAAAGGAACCTGCATACGTGGAAACTAAGGCTTACTTCCTGCCCTTTTTCTCACACATTTTTTGGCTGAAAAATTTTCTATTTCTTACCTCGATTTCGAGGCTGCAGATAAGCTACTTTGCGCCTCGAATATGCTGAAACAGAATATCCAGGTCGAGATGTGTGAATTAAAGATTTCACAAGATTGTGGGTGTCCAGTTCTGTGGGCTATACACTGCCCTTTTTCTCACACATTTTTTGGTTGAAAAATTTTCTGTTTCCTATTTTCATTTCGAGGCTGCAGATAAGCTATTTTGCGCCTCGAATATGCTGAAACAGAATATCCAGCTCGAGATGTGCGAATTAAAGATTTCACAAGATTGTGGGTGTCCAGTTCTGTGGGCTTTTTCTCACACATTTTTTGGCTGAAAAATGTTCTGTTTCTTATCTCGATTTCGAGGCTGCAAATAAGCTATTTTGCGCCTCGAATATGCTGAAACAGAATATCCAGCTCGAGATGTGTGAATTAAAGATTTCACAAGATTGTGGGTGTCCAGTTCTGTGGGCTATACACTGCCCTTTTTCTCACACATTTTTTGGTTGAAAAATTTTCTGTTTCCTATCTCGATTTCGAGGCTGCAGATAAGCTATTTTGCGCCTCGAATATGCTGAAACAGAATATCCAGGTCGAGATGTGTGAATTAAAGATTTCACAAGATTGTGGGTGTCCAGTTCTGTGGGCACACTGCGCTTTTTCTCACACATTTTTTGGCTGAAAAATTTTCTGTTTCCTATTTTCATTTCGAGGCTGCAGATAAGCTATTTTGCGCCTCGAATATGCTGAAACAGAATATCCAGCTCGAGATGTGTGAATTAAAGATTTCACAAGATTGTGGGTGTCCAGTTCTGTGGGCTATACACTGCCCTTTTTCTCACACATTTTTTGGCTGAAAAATTTTCTGTTCCCTATCTCGATTTCGAGGCTGCAGATAAGCTATTTTGCGCCTCGAATATGCTGAAACAGAATATCCAGCTCGAGATGTGTGAATTAAAGATTTCACAAGATTGTGGGTGTCCAGTTCTGTGGGCTATACACTGCCTTTTTCTCACACATTTCTTGGCTGAAAAATTTTCTGTTTCTTATCTCGATTTCGAGGCTGCAGATAAGCTATTTTGCGCCTCGAATATGCTGAAACAGAATATCCAGCTCGAGATGTGTGAATTAAAGATTTCACAAGATTATGGGTGTCCAGTTCTGTGGGCTATACACTGCCCTTTTTCTCACAAATTTCTTGGCTGAAAAATTTTCTGTTTCTTATCTCGATTTCGAGGCTGCAGATAAGCTACTTTGCGCCTCGAATATGCTGAAACAGAATATCCAGCTCGAGATGTGTGGATTAAAGATTTCGCAAGATTGTGGGTGTCCAGTTCTGTGGGCTATACACTGCCCTTTTTCTCACAAATTTCTTGGCTGAAAAATTTTCTGTTTCTTATCTCGATTTCGAGGCTGCAGATAAGCTACTTTGCGCCTCGAATATGCTGAAACAGAATATCCAGCTCGAGATGTGTGGATTAAAGATTTCGCAAGATTGTGGGTGTCCAGTTCTGTGGGATATACACTGCCCTTTTTCTCACACATTTTTTGGCTGAAAAATTTTCTGTTTCCTATTTTCATTTCGAGGCTGCAGATAAGCTATGCTGAAACAGAATATCCAGCTCGAGATGTGTGGATTAAAGATTTCGCAAGATTATGGGTGTCCAGTTCTGTGGGCTATACACTGCCCTTTTTCTCACACATTTTTTGGCTGAAAAATTTTCTGTTTCCTATCTCGATTTCGAGGCTGCAGGTAAGCTATTTTGCGCCTCGAATATGTTGAAACAGAATGTCCAGCTCGAGATGTGTGGATTAAAGATTTCGCAAGATTGTGGGTGTCCAGTTCTGTGGGATATACACTGCCCTTTTTCTCACACATTTTTTGGCTGAAAAATTTTCTGTTTCCTATTTTCATTTCGAGGCTGCAGATAAGCTATGCTGAAACAGAATATCCAGCTCGAGATGTGTGGATTAAAGATTTCGCAAGATTATGGGTGTCCAGTTCTGTGGGCTATACACTGCCCTTTTTCTCACACATTTTTTGGTTGAAAAATTTTCTGTTTCCTATTTTCATTTCGAGGCTGCAGATAAGCTATTTTGCGCCTCGAATATGCTGAAACAGAATATCCAGCTCGAGATGTGTGAATTAAAGATTTCACAAGATTGTGGGTGTCCAGTTCAGTGGGCTATACACTGCCCTTTTTCTCACACATTTTTTGGCTGAAAAATTTTCTATTTCTTACCTCGATTTCGAGGCTGCAGATAAGCTACTTTGCTGAAAAATTTTCTGTTTCCTATTTTCATTTCGAGGCTGCAGATAAGCTATTTTGCGCCTCGAATATGCTGAAACAGAATATCCAGCTCGAGATGTGTGGATTAAAGATTTCGCAAGATTGTGGGTGTCCAGTTCTGTGGGCTATACACTGCCCTTTTTCTCACAAATTTCTTGGCTGAAAAATTTTCTGTTTCTTATCTCGATTTCGAGGCTGCAGATAAGCTACTTTGCGCCTCGAATATGCTGAAACAGAATATCCAGCTCGAGATGTGTGGATTAAAGATTTCGCAAGATTGTGGGTGTCCAGTTCTGTGGGATATACACTGCCCTTTTTCTCACACATTTTTTGGCTGAAAAATTTTCTGTTTCCTATTTTCATTTCGAGGCTGCAGATAAGCTATGCTGAAACAGAATATCCAGCTCGAGATGTGTGGATTAAAGATTTCGCAAGATTATGGGTGTCCAGTTCTGTGGGCTATACACTGCCCTTTTTCTCACACATTTTTTGGCTGAAAAATTTTCTGTTTCCTATCTCGATTTCGAGGCTGCAGGTAAGCTATTTTGCGCCTCGAATATGTTGAAACAGAATGTCCAGCTCGAGATGTGTGGATTAAAGATTTCGCAAGATTGTGGGTGTCCAGTTCTGTGGGATATACACTGCCCTTTTTCTCACACATTTTTTGGCTGAAAAATTTTCTGTTTCCTATTTTCATTTCGAGGCTGCAGATAAGCTATGCTGAAACAGAATATCCAGCTCGAGATGTGTGGATTAAAGATTTCGCAAGATTATGGGTGTCCAGTTCTGTGGGCTATACACTGCCCTTTTTCTCACACATTTTTTGGTTGAAAAATTTTCTGTTTCCTATTTTCATTTCGAGGCTGCAGATAAGCTATTTTGCGCCTCGAATATGCTGAAACAGAATATCCAGCTCGAGATGTGTGAATTAAAGATTTCACAAGATTGTGGGTGTCCAGTTCTGTGGGCTATACACTGCCCTTTTTCTCACACATTTTTTGGTTGAAAAATTTTCTGTTTCCTATTTTCATTTCGAGGCTGCAGATAAGCTATTTTGCGCCTCGAATATGCTGAAACAGAATATCCAGCTCGAGATGTGTGAATTAAAGATTTCACAAGATTGTGGGTGTCCAGTTCTGTGGGCTATACACTGCCCTTTTTCTCACACAATTTTCGGCTGAAAAATTTTCTGTTTCCTATTTTCATTTCGAGGCTGCAGATAAGCTACTTTGCGCCTCGAATATGCTGAAACAGAATATCCAGGTCGAGATGTGTGAATTAAAGATTTCACAAGATTGTGGGTGTCCAGATCTGTGGGCTATACACTGCCCTTTTTCTCACACATTTTTTGGCTGAAAAATTTTCTGTTTCCTATTTTCATTTCCAGGCTGCAGATAAGCTACTTTGCGCCTCGAATATGCTGAAACAGAATATCCAGCTCGAGATGTGTGGATTAAAGATTTCGCAAGATTGTGGGTGTCCAGTTCTGTGGGCTATACACTGCCCTTTTTCTCACACATTTTTTGGCTGAAAAATTTTCTGTTTCCTATTTTCATTTCCAGGCTGCAGATAAGCTACTTTGCGCCTCGAATATGCTGAAACAGAATATCCAGCTCGAGATGTGTGAATTAAAGATTTCACAAGATTATGGGTGTCCAGTTCTGTGGGCTATACACTGCCCTTTTTCTCACACATTTTTTGGCTGAAAAATTTTCTGTTTCCTATCTCGATTTCGAGGCTGCAGATAAGCTATTTTGCGCCTCGAATATGCTGAAACAGAATATCCCGCTCGAGAAGTGTGAATTAGAGATTTCACAAGATTGTGGGTGTCCAGTTCTGTGGGCTATACACTGCCCTTTTTCTCACACATTTTTTGGCTGAAAAATTTTCTGTTTCCTATTTTCATTTCCAGGCTGCAGATAAGCTACTTTGCGCCTCGAATATGCTGAAACAGAATATCCAGCTCGAGATGTGTGAATTAAAGATTTCACAAGATTATGGGTGTCCAATTCTGTGGGCTATACACTGCCCTTTTTCTCACACATTTTTTGGCTGAAAAATTTTCTGTTTCCTATCTCGATTTCGAGGCTGCAGATAAGCTATTTTGCGCCTCGAATATGCTGAAACAGAATATCCCGCTCGAAAAGTGTGAATTAGAGATTTCACAAGATTGTGGGTGTCCAGTTCTGTGGGCTATACACTGCCCTTTTTCTCACACATTTTTTGGCTGAAAAATTTTCTGTTTCCTATTTTCATTTCCAGGCTGCAGATAAGCTACTTTGCGCCTCGAATATGCTGAAACAGAATATCCAGGTCGAGATGTGTGAATTAAAGATTTCACAAGATTGTGGGTGTCCAGATCTGTGGGCTATACACTGCCCTTTTTCTCACACATTTTTTGGCTGAAAAATTTTCTGTTTCCTATTTTCATTTCCAGGCTGCAGATAAGCTACTTTGCGCCTCGAATATGCTGAAACAGAATATCCAGCTCGAGATGTGTGGATTAAAGATTTCGCAAGATTGTGGGTGTCCAGTTCTGTGGGCTATACACTGCCCTTTTTCTCACACATTTTTTGGCTGAAAAATTTTCTGTTTCCTATTTTCATTTCCAGGCTGCAGATAAGCTACTTTGCGCCTCGAATATGCTGAAACAGAATATCCAGCTCGAGATGTGTGAATTAAAGATTTCACAAGATTGTGGGTGTCCAGTTCTGTGGGCTATACACTGCCCTTTTTCTCACACATTTTTTGGTTGAAAAATTTTCTGTTTCCTATTTTCATTTCGAGGCTGCAGATAAGCTATTTTGCGCCTCGAATATGCTGAAACAGAATATCCAGCTCGAGATGTGTGAATTAAAGATTTCACAAGATTGTGGGTGTCCAGTTCTGTGGGCTATACACTGCCCTTTTTCTCACACAATTTTCGGCTGAAAAATTTTCTGTTTCCTATTTTCATTTCGAGGCTGCAGATAAGCTACTTTGCGCCTCGAATATGCTGAAACAGAATATCCAGGTCGAGATGTGTGAATTAAAGATTTCACAAGATTGTGGGTGTCCAGATCTGTGGGCTATACACTGCCCTTTTTCTCACACATTTTTTGGCTGAAAAATTTTCTGTTTCCTATTTTCATTTCCAGGCTGCAGATAAGCTACTTTGCGCCTCGAATATGCTGAAACAGAATATCCAGCTCGAGATGTGTGAATTAAAGATTTCACAAGATTATGGGTGTCCAGTTCTGTGGGCTATACACTGCCCTTTTTCTCACACATTTTTTGGCTGAAAAATTTTCTGTTTCCTATCTCGATTTCGAGGCTGCAGATAAGCTATTTTGCGCCTCGAATATGCTGAAACAGAATATCCCGCTCGAGAAGTGTGAATTAGAGATTTCACAAGATTGTGGGTGTCCAGTTCTGTGGGCTATACACTGCCCTTTTTCTCACACATTTTTTGGCTGAAAAATTTTCTGTTTCCTATTTTCATTTCCAGGCTGCAGATAAGCTACTTTGCGCCTCGAATATGCTGAAACAGAATATCCAGGTCGAGATGTGTGAATTAAAGATTTCACAAGATTGTGGGTGTCCAGATCTGTGGGCTATACACTGCCCTTTTTCTCACACATTTTTTGGCTGAAAAATTTTCTGTTTCCTATTTTCATTTCCAGGCTGCAGATAAGCTACTTTGCGCCTCGAATATGCTGAAACAGAATATCCAGCTCGAGATGTGTGGATTAAAGATTTCGCAAGATTGTGGGTGTCCAGTTCTGTGGGCTATACACTGCCCTTTTTCTCACACATTTTTTGGCTGAAAAATTTTCTGTTTCCTATTTTCATTTCCAGGCTGCAGATAAGCTACTTTGCGCCTCGAATATGCTGAAACAGAATATCCAGCTCGAGATGTGTGAATTAAAGATTTCACAAGATTATGGGTGTCCAGTTCTGTGGGCTATACACTGCCCTTTTTCTCACACATTTTTTGGCTGAAAAATTTTCTGTTTCCTATTTTCATTTCGAGGCTGCAGATAAGCTATTTTGCGCCTCGAATATGCTGAAACAGAATATCCAGCTCGAGATGTGTGGATTAAAGATTTCGCAAGATTGTGGGTGTCCAGTTCTGTGGGATATACACTGCCCTTTTTCTCACACATTTTTTGGCTGAAAAATTTTCTGTTTCCTATTTTCATTTCGAGGCTGCAGATAAGGTATGCTGAAACAGAATATCCAGCTCGAGATGTGTGGATTAAAGATTTCGCAAGATTATGGGTGTCCAGTTCTGTGGGATATACACTGCCCTTTTTCTCACACATTTTTTGGCTGAAAAATTTTCTGTTTCCTATTTTCATTTCGAGGCTGCAGATAAGCTATGCTGAAACAGAATATCCAGCTCGAGATGTGTGGATTAAAGATTTCGCAAGATTATGGGTGTCCAGTTCTGTGGGCTATACACTGCCCTTTTTCTCACACATTTTTTGGCTGAAAAATTTTCTGTTTCCTATCTCGATTTCGAGGCTGCAGATACTCTATTTTGCGCCTCGAATATGCTGAAACAGAATATCCAGCTCGAGTGTGTGAATTAAAGATTTCACAAGATTGTGGGTGTGCAGTTCTGTGGGCTATACACTGCCCTTTTTCTCACACATTTTTTGGTTGAAAAATTTTCTGTTTCCTATTTTCATTTCCAGGCTGCAGATAAGCTACTTTGCGCCTCGAATATGCTGAAACAGAATATCCAGCTCGAGATGTGTGAATTAAAGATTTCACAAGATTATGGGTGTCCAGTTCTGTGGGCTATACACTGCCCTTTTTCTCACACATTTTTTGGCTGAAAAATTTTCTGTTTCCTATTTTCATTTCGAGGCTGCAGATAAGCTATGCTGAAACAGAATATCCAGCTCGAGATGTGTGGATTAAAGATTTCGCAAGATTATGGGTGTCCAGTTCTGTGGGCTATACACTGCCCTTTTTCTCACACATTTTTTGGTTGAAAAATTTTCTGTTTCCTATTTTCATTTCGAGGCTGCAGATAAGCTATTTTGCGCCTCGAATATGCTGAAACAGAATATCCAGCTCGAGATGTGTGAATTAAAGATTTCACAAGATTGTGGGTGTCCAGTTCAGTGGGCTATACACTGCCCTTTTTCTCACACATTTTTTGGCTGAAAAATTTTCTGTTTCTTATCTCGATTTCGAGGCTGCAGATACTCTATTTTGCGCCTCGAATATGCTGAAACAGAATATCCAGCTCGAGTGTGTGAATTAAAGATTTCACAAGATTGTGGGTGTGCAGTTCTGTGGGCTATACACTGCCCTTTTTCTCACACATTTTTTGGTTGAAAAATTTTCTGTTTCCTATTTTCATTTCGAGGCTGCAGATAAGCTATTTTGCGCCTCGAATATGCTGAAACAGAATATCCAGCTCGAGATGTGTGAATTAAAGATTTCACAAGATTGTGGGTGTCCAGTTCTGTGGGCTATACACTGCCCTTTTTCTCACACATTTTTTGGCTGAAAAATTTTCTGTTTCCTATTTTCATTTCGAGGCTGCAGATAAGCTATTTTGCGCCTCGAATATGCTGAAACAGAATATCCAGCTCGAGATGTGTGAATTAAAGATTTCACAAGATTGTGGGTGTCCAGTTCTGTGGGCTATACACCGCCCTTTTTCTCACACATTTTTTTGTTGAATAATTTTCTGTTTCCTATCTCGATTTCGAGGCTGCAGATAAGCTATTTTGCGCCTCGAATATGCTGAAACAGAATATCCAGCTCGAGATGTGTGAATTAAAGATTTCACAAGATTGTGGGTGTCCAGATCTGTGGGCTATACACTGCCCTTTTTCTCACACATTTTTTGGCTGAAAAATTTTCTGTTTCCTATTTTCATTTCCAGGCTGCAGATAAGCTACTTTGCGCCTCGAATATGCTGAAACAGAATATCCAGCTCGAGATGTGTGGATTAAAGATTTCGCAAGATTGTGGGTGTCCAGTTCTGTGGGCTATACACTGCCCTTTTTCTCACACATTTTTTGGCTGAAAAATTTTCTGTTTCCTATTTTCATTTCCAGGCTGCAGATAAGCTACTTTGCGCCTCGAATATGCTGAAACAGAATATCCAGCTCGAGATGTGTGAATTAAAGATTTCACAAGATTATGGGTGTCCAGTTCTGTGGGCTATACACTGCCCTTTTTCTCACACATTTTTTGGCTGAAAAATTTTCTGTTTCCTATCTCGATTTCGAGGCTGCAGATAAGCTATTTTGCGCCTCGAATATGCTGAAACAGAATATCCCGCTCGAGAAGTGTGAATTAGAGATTTCACAAGATTGTGGGTGTCCAGTTCTGTGGGCTATACACTGCCCTTTTTCTCACACATTTTTTGGCTGAAAAATTTTCTGTTTCCTATTTTCATTTCCAGGCTGCAGATAAGCTACTTTGCGCCTCGAATATGCTGAAACAGAATATCCAGCTCGAGATGTGTGAATTAAAGATTTCACAAGATTATGGGTGTCCAGTTCTGTGGGCTATACACTGCCCTTTTTCTCACACATTTTTTGGCTGAAAAATTTTCTGTTTCCTATCTCGATTTCGAGGCTGCAGATAAGCTATTTTGCGCCTCGAATATGCTGAAACAGAATATCCCGCTCGAGAAGTGTGAATTAGAGATTTCACAAGATTGTGGGTGTCCAGTTCTGTGGGCTATACACTGCCCTTTTTCTCACACATTTTTTGGCTGAAAAATTTTCTGTTTCCTATTTTCATTTCCAGGCTGCAGATAAGCTACTTTGCGCCTCGAATATGCTGAAACAGAATATCCAGCTCGAGATGTGTGGATTAAAGATTTCGCAAGATTGTGGGTGTCCAGTTCTGTGGGCTATACACTGCCCTTTTTCTCACACATTTTTTGGCTGAAAAATTTTCTGTTTCCTATTTTCATTTCCAGGCTGCAGATAAGCTACTTTGCGCCTCGAATATGCTGAAACAGAATATCCAGCTCGAGATGTGTGAATTAAAGATTTCACAAGATTATGGGTGTCCAGTTCTGTGGGCTATACACTGCCCTTTTTCTCACACATTTTTTGGCTGAAAAATTTTCTGTTTCCTATTTTCATTTCGAGGCTGCAGATAAGCTATTTTGCGCCTCGAATATGCTGAAACAGAATATCCAGCTCGAGATGTGTGGATTAAAGATTTCGCAAGATTGTGGGTGTCCAGTTCTGTGGGATATACACTGCCCTTTTTCTCACACATTTTTTGGCTGAAAAATTTTCTGTTTCCTATTTTCATTTCGAGGCTGCAGATAAGGTATGCTGAAACAGAATATCCAGCTCGAGATGTGTGGATTAAAGATTTCGCAAGATTATGGGTGTCCAGTTCTGTGGGATATACACTGCCCTTTTTCTCACACATTTTTTGGCTGAAAAATTTTCTGTTTCCTATTTTCATTTCGAGGCTGCAGATAAGCTATGCTGAAACAGAATATCCAGCTCGAGATGTGTGGATTAAAGATTTCGCAAGATTATGGGTGTCCAGTTCTGTGGGCTATAGACTGCCCTTTTTCTCACACATTTTTTGGCTGAAAAATTTTCTGTTTCCTATCTCGATTTCGAGGCTGCAGATACTCTATTTTGCGCCTCGAATATGCTGAAACAGAATATCCAGCTCGAGTGTGTGAATTAAAGATTTCACAAGATTGTGGGTGTGCAGTTCTGTGGGCTATACACTGCCCTTTTTCTCACACATTTTTTGGTTGAAAAATTTTCTGTTTCCTATTTTCATTTCCAGGCTGCAGATAAGCTACTTTGCGCCTCGAATATGCTGAAACAGAATATCCAGCTCGAGATGTGTGAATTAAAGATTTCACAAGATTATGGGTGTCCAGTTCTGTGGGCTATACACTGCCCTTTTTCTCACACATTTTTTGGCTGAAAAATTTTCTGTTTCCTATTTTCATTTCGAGGCTGCAGATAAGCTATGCTGAAACAGAATATCCAGCTCGAGATGTGTGGATTAAAGATTTCGCAAGATTATGGGTGTCCAGTTCTGTGGGCTATACACTGCCCTTTTTCTCACACATTTTTTGGCTGAAAAATTTTCTGTTTCTTATCTCGATTTCGAGGCTGCAGATACTCTATTTTGCGCCTCGAATATGCTGAAACAGAATATCCAGCTCGAGTGTGTGAATTAAAGATTTCACAAGATTGTGGGTGTGCAGTTCTGTGGGCTATACACTGCCCTTTTTCTCACACATTTTTTGGTTGAAAAATTTTCTGTTTCCTATTTTCATTTCGAGGCTGCAGATAAGCTATTTTGCGCCTCGAATATGCTGAAACAGAATATCCAGCTCGAGATGTGTGAATTAAAGATTTCACAAGATTGTGGGTGTCCAGTTCTGTGGGCTATACACTGCCCTTTTTCTCACACATTTTTTGGCTGAAAAATTTTCTGTTTCCTATTTTCATTTCGAGGCTGCAGATAAGCTATTTTGCGCCTCGAATATGCTGAAACAGAATATCCAGCTCGAGATGTGTGAATTAAAGATTTCACAAGATTGTGGGTGTCCAGTTCTGTGGGCTATACACCGCCCTTTTTCTCACACATTTTTTTGTTGAATAATTTTCTGTTTCCTATCTCGATTTCGAGGCTGCAGATAAGCTATTTTGCGCCTCGAATATGCTGAAACAGAATATCCAGCTCGAGATGTGTGAATTAAAGATTTCACAAGATTGTGGGTGTCCAGATCTGTGGGCTATACACTGCCCTTTTTCTCACACATTTTTTGGCTGAAAAATTTTCTGTTTCCTATTTTCATTTCCAGGCTGCAGATAAGCTACTTTGCGCCTCGAATATGCTGAAACAGAATATCCAGCTCGAGATGTGTGGATTAAAGATTTCGCAAGATTGTGGGTGTCCAGTTCTGTGGGCTATACACTGCCCTTTTTCTCACACATTTTTTGGCTGAAAAATTTTCTGTTTCCTATTTTCATTTCCAGGCTGCAGATAAGCTACTTTGCGCCTCGAATATGCTGAAACAGAATATCCAGCTCGAGATGTGTGAATTAAAGATTTCACAAGATTATGGGTGTCCAGTTCTGTGGGCTATACACTGCCCTTTTTCTCACACATTTTTTGGCTGAAAAATTTTCTGTTTCCTATCTCGATTTCGAGGCTGCAGATAAGCTATTTTGCGCCTCGAATATGCTGAAACAGAATATCCCGCTCGAGAAGTGTGAATTAGAGATTTCACAAGATTGTGGGTGTCCAGTTCTGTGGGCTATACACTGCCCTTTTTCTCACACATTTTTTGGCTGAAAAATTTTCTGTTTCCTATTTTCATTTCGAGGCTGCAGATAAGCTATGCTGAAACAGAATATCCAGCTCGAGATGTGTGGATTAAAGATTTCGCAAGATTATGGGTGTCCAGTTCTGTGGGATATACACTGCCCTTTTTCTCACACATTTTTTGGCTGAAAAATTTTCTGTTTCCTATTTTCATTTCGAGGCTGCAGATAAGCTATGCTGAAACAGAATATCCAGCTCGAGATGTGTGGATTAAAGATTTCGCAAGATTGTGGGTGTCCAGTTCTGTGGGATATACACTGCCCTTTTTCTCACACATTTTTTGGCTGAAAAATTTTCTGTTTCCTATTTTCATTTCGAGGCTGCAGATAAGGTATGCTGAAACAGAATATCCAGCTCGAGATGTGTGGATTAAAGATTTCGCAAGATTATGGGTGTCCAGTTCTGTGGGATATACACTGCCCTTTTTCTCACACATTTTTTGGCTGAAAAATTTTCTGTTTCCTATTTTCATTTCGAGGCTGCAGATAAGCTATGCTGAAACAGAATATCCAGCTCGAGATGTGTGGATTAAAGATTTCGCAAGATTGTGGGTGTCCAGTTCTGTGGGATATACACTGCCCTTTTTCTCACACATTTTTTGGCTGAAAAATTTTCTGTTTCCTATTTTCATTTCGAGGCTGCAGATAAGGTATGCTGAAACAGAATATCCAGCTCGAGATGTGTGAATTAAAGATTTCACAAGATTATGGGTGTCCAGTTCTGTGGGCTATACACTGCCCTTTTTCTCACACATTTTTTGGCTGAAAAATTTTCTGTTTCCTATCTCGATTTCGAGGCTGCAGATAAGCTATTTTGCGCCTCGAATATGCTGAAACAGAATATCCCGCTCGAGAAGTGTGAATTAGAGATTTCACAAGATTGTGGGTGTCCAGTTCTGTGGGCTATACACTGCCCTTTTTCTCACACATTTTTTGGCTGAAAAATTTTCTGTTTCCTATCTCGATTTCGAGGCTGCAGGTAAGCTATTTTGCGCCTCGAATATGTTGAAACAGAATGTCCAGCTCGAGATGTGTGGATTAAAGATTTCGCAAGATTGTGGGTGTCCAGTTCTGTGGGATATACACTGCCCTTTTTCTCACACATTTTTTGGCTGAAAAATTTTCTGTTTCCTATTTTCATTTCGAGGCTGCAGATAAGCTATGCTGAAACAGAATATCCAGCTCGAGATGTGTGGATTAAAGATTTCGCAAGATTGTGGGTGTCCAGTTCTGTGGGCTATACACTGCCCTTTTTCTCACACATTTTTTGGTTGAAAAATTTTCTGTTTCCTATTTTCATTTCGAGGCTGCAGATAAGCTATTTTGCGCCTCGAATATGCTGAAACAGAATATCCAGCTCGAGATGTGTGAATTAAAGATTTCACAAGATTGTGGGTGTCCAGTTCAGTGGGCTATACACTGCCCTTTTTCTCACACATTTTTTGGCTGAAAAATTTTCTGTTTCTTATCTCGATTTCGAGGCTGCAGATAAGCTATTTTGCGCCTCGAATATGCTGAAACAGAATATCCAGCTCGAGTGTGTGAATTAAAGATTTCACAAGATTGTGGGTGTGCAGTTCTGTGGGCTATACACTGCCCTTTTTCTCACACATTTTTTGGTTGAAAAATTTTCTGTTTCCTATTTTCATTTCGAGGCTGCAGATAAGCTATTTTGCGCCTCGAATATGCTGAAACAGAATATCCAGCTCGAGATGTGTGAATTAAAGATTTCACAAGATTGTGGGTGTCCAGTTCTGTGGGCTATACACTGCCCTTTTTCTCACACATTTTTTGGCTGAAAAATTTTCTGTTTCCTATCTCGATTTCGAGGCTGAAGGTAAGCTATTTTGCGCCTCGAATATGTTGAAACAGAATGTCCAGCTCGAGATGTGTGGATTAAAGATTTCGCAAGATTGTGGGTGTCCAGTTCTGTGGGATATACACTGCCCTTTTTCTCACACATTTTTTGGCTGAAAAATTTTCTGTTTCCTATTTTCATTTCGAGGCTGCAGATAAGCTATGCTGAAACAGAATATCCAGCTCGAGATGTGTGGATTAAAGATTTCGCAAGATTGTGGGTGTCCAGTTCTGTGGGCTATACACTGCCCTTTTTCTCACACATTTTTTGGTTGAAAAATTTTCTGTTTCCTATTTTCATTTCGAGGCTGCAGATAAGCTATTTTGCGCCTCGAATATGCTGAAACAGAATATCCAGCTCGAGATGTGTGAATTAAAGATTTCACAAGATTGTGGGTGTCCAGTTCAGTGGGCTATACACTGCCCTTTTTCTCACACATTTTTTGGCTGAAAAATTTTCTGTTTCTTATCTCGATTTCGAGGCTGCAGATAAGCTATTTTGCGGCTCGAATATGCTGAAACAGAATATCCAGGTCGAGATGGGTGAATTAAAGATTTCACAAGATTGTGGGTGTCCAGTTCTGTGGGCTATACACCGCCCTTTTTCTCACACATTTTTTTGTTGAATAATTTTCTGTTTCCTATCTCGATTTCGAGGCTGCAGATAAGCTATTTTGCGCCTCGAATATGCTGAAACAGAATATCCAGCTCGAGATGTGTGAATTAAAGATTTCACAAGATTGTGGGTGTCCAGATCTGTGGGCTATACACTGCCCTTTTTCTCACACATTTTTTGGCTGAAAAATTTTCTGTTTCCTATTTTCATTTCGAGGCTGCAGATAAGCTATTTTGCGCCTCGAATATGCTGAAACAGAATATCCAGCTCGAGATGTGTGAATTAAAGATTTCACAAGATTATGGGTGTCCAGTTCTGTGGGCTATACACTGCCCTTTTTCTCACACATTTTTTGGCTGAAAATTTTTCTGTTTCCTATCTCGATTTCGAGGCTGCAGATAAGATATTTTGCGCCTCGAATATGCTGAAACAGAATATCCAGCTCGAGATGTGTGAATTAAGGATTTCACAAGATTGTGGGTGTCCAGTTCTGTGGGCTATACACTGCCCTTTTTCTCACACATTTTTTGGCTGAAAAATTTTCTGTTTCCTATTTTCATTTCGAGGCTGCAGATAAGCTATTTTGCGCCTCGAATATGCTGAAACAGAATATCCCGCTCGAGAAGTGTGAATTAGAGATTTCACAAGATTGTGGGTGTCCAGTTCTGTGGGCTATACACTGCCCTTTTTCTCACACATTTTTTGGCTGAAAAATTTTCTGTTTCCTATTTTCATTTCGAGGTTGCAGATAAGCTACTTTGCGCCTCGAATATGATGAAACAGAATATCCAGCTCGAGATGTGTGGATTAAAGATTTCACAAGATTGTGGGTGTCCAGTTCTGTGGGCTATACACTGCCCTTTTTCTCCCACATTTTTTGGCTGAAAAATTTTCTGTTTCCTATCTCGATTTCGAGGCTGCAGATAAGCTATTTTGCGCCTCGAATATGCTGAAACAGAATATCCAGCTCGAGATGTGTGAATTAAAGATTTCACAAGATTATGGGTGTCCAGTTCTGTGGGCTATACACTGCCCTTTTTCTCACACATTTTTTGGCTGAAAAATTTTCTGTTTCCTATCTCGATTTCGAGGCTACAGATATGCTATTTTGCGCCTCGAATATGCTGAAACAGAATATCCCGCTCGAGAAGTGTGAATTAGAGATTTCACAAGATTGTGGGTGTCCAGTTCTGTGGGCTATACACTGCCCTTTTTCTCACACATTTTTTGGCTGAAAAATTTTCTGTTTCCTATTTTCATTTCGAGGCTGCAGATAAGCTATTTTGCGCCTCGAATATGCTGAAACAGAATATCCAGCTCGAGATGTGTGGATTAAAGATTTCGCAAGATTGTGGGTGTCCAGTTCTGTGGGCTATACACTGCCCTTTTTCTCACACATTTTTTGGCTGAAAAATTTTCTGTTTCCTATCTCGATTTCGAGGCTACAGATATGCTATTTTGCGCCTCGAATATGCTGAAACAGAATATCCCGCTCGAGAAGTGTGAATTAGAGATTTCACAAGATTGTGGGTGTCCAGTTCTGTGGGCTATACACTGCCCTTTTTCTCACACATTTTTTGGCTGAAAAATTTTCTGTTTCCTATCTCGATTTCGAGGCTGCAGATAAGCTATTTTGCGCCTCGAATATGCTGAAACAGAATATCCAGCTCGAGATGTGTGGATTAAAGATTTCGCAAGATTGTGGGTGTCCAGTTCTGTGGGCTATACACTGCCCTTTTTCTCACACATTTTTTGGCTGAAAAATTTTCTGTTTCCTATCTCGATTTCGAGGCTACAGATATGCTATTTTGCGCCTCGAATATGCTGAAACAGAATATCCCGCTCGAGAAGTGTGAATTACAGATTTCACAAGATTGTGGGTATCCAGTTCTGTGGGCTATAACACTGCCCTTTTTCTCACACATTTTTTGCCTGAAAAATTTTCTGTTTCCTATCTCGATTTCGAGGCTACAGATATGCTATTTTGCGCCTCGAATATGCTGAAACAGAATATCCCGCTCGAGAAGTGTGAATTACAGATTTCACAAGATTGTGGGTATCCAGTTCTGTGGGCTATACACTGCCCTTTTTCTCACAAATTTCTTGCAGATAAGCTATTTTGCGCCTCGAATATGTTGAAACAGAATGTCCAGCTCGAGATGTGTGGATTAAAGATTTCGCAAGATTGTGGGTGTCCAGTTCTGTGGGCTATACACTGCCCTTTTTCTCACACATTTTTTGGCTGAAAAATTTTCTGTTTCCTATTTTTATTTCGAGGCTGCAGATAAGCTATTTTGCGCCTCGAATATGCTGAAACAGAATGTCCAGCTCGAGATGTGTGGATTAAAGATTTCGCAAGATTGTGGGTGTCCAGTTCTGTGGGCTATACACTGCCCTTTTTCTCACACATTTTTTGGCTGAAAAATTTTCTGTTTCCTATCTCGATTTCGAGGCTGCAGATAAGCTATTTTGCGCCTCGAATATGCGGAAACAGAATATCCCGCTCGAGAAGTGTGAATTAGAGATTTCGCAAGATTGTGGGTGTCCAGTTCTGTGGGCTATACACTGCCCTTTTTCTCACACATTTTTTGGCTGAAAAATTTTCTGTTTCCTATTTTCATTTCGAGGCTGCAGATAAGCTATTTTGCGCCTCGAATATGCGGAAACAGAATATCCCGCTCGAGAAGTGTGAATTAGAGATTTCACAAGATTGTGGGTGTCCAGTTCTGTGGGCTATACACTGCCCTTTTTCGCACACATTTTTTGGCTGAAAAATTTTCTGTTTCCTATCTCGATTTCGAGGCTGCAGATAAGCTATTTTGCGCCTCGAATATGCTGAAACAGAATATCCAGCTCGAGATGTGTGGATTAAAGATTTCGCAAGATTGTGGGTGTCCAGTTCTGTGGGCTATACACTGCCCTTTTTCTCACACATTTTTTGGCTGAAAAATTTTCTGTTTCCTATCTCGATTTCGAGGCTGCAGATAAGCTATTTTGCGCCTCGAATATGCTGAAACAGAATATCCAGCTCGAGATGTGTGGATTAAAGATTTCGCAAGATTGTGGGTGTCCAGTTCTGTGGGCTATACACTGCCCTTTTTCTCACACATTTTTTGGCTGAAAAATTTTCTGTTTCCTATCTCGATTTCGAGGCTGCAGATAAGCTATTTTGCGCCTCGAATATGCTGAAACAGAATGTCCAGCTCGAGATGTGTGGATTAAAGATTTCGCAAGATTGTGGGTGTCCAGTTCTGTGGGCTATACACTGCCCTTTTTCTCACACATTTTTTGGCTGAAAAATTTTCTGTTTCCTATCTCGATTTCGAGGCTGCAGATAAGCTATTTTGCGCCTCGAATATGCTGAAACAGAATATCCAGCTCGAGATGTGTGGATTAAAGATTTCGCAAGATTGTGGGTGTCCAGTTCTGTGGGCTATACACTGCCCTTTTTCTCACACATTTTTTGGCTGAAAAATTTTCTGTTTCCTATCTCGATTTCGAGGCTGCAGATAAGCTATTTTGCGCCTCGAATATGCTGAAACAGAATATCCAGCTCGAGATGTGTGGATTAAAGATTTCGCAAGATTGTGGGTGTCCAGTTCTGTGGGCTATACACTGCCCTTTTTCTCACACATTTTTTGGCTGAAAAATTTTCTGTTTCCTATCTCGATTTCGAGGCTGCAGATAAGCTATTTTGCGCCTCGAATATGCTGAAACAGAATGTCCAGCTCGAGATGTGTGGATTAAAGATTTCGCAAGATTGTGGGTGTCCAGTTCTGTGGGCTATACACTGCCCTTTTTCTCACACATTTTTTGGCTGAACAATTTTCTGTTTCCTATCTCGATTTCGAGGCTGCAGATAAGCTATTTTGCGCCTCGAATATGCGGAAACAGAATATCCCGCTCGAGAAGTGTGAATTAGAGATTTCGCAAGATTGTGGGTGTCCAGTTCTGTGGGCTATACACTGCCCTTTTTCTCACACATTTTTTGGCTGAAAAATTTTCTGTTTCCTATCTCGATTTCGAGGCTGCAGATAAGCTATTTTGCGCCTCGAATATGCTGAAACAGAATATCCAGCTCGAGATGTGTGGATTAAAGATTTCGCAAGATTGTGGGTGTCCAGTTCTGTGGGCTATACACTGCCCTTTTTCTCACACATTTTTTGGCTGAAAAATTTTCTGTTTCCTATTTTTATTTCGAGGCTGCAGATAAGCTATTTTGCGCCTCGAATATGCTGAAACAGAATATCCAGCTCGAGATGTGTGAATTAAAGATTTCACAAGATTGTGGGTGTCCAGTTCTGTGGGCTATACACTGCCCTTTTTCTCACACATTTTTTGGCTGAAAAATTTTCTGTTTCCTATTTTCATTTCGAGGCTGCAGATAAGCTATTTTGCGCCTCGAATATGCTGAAACAGAATATCCAGCTCGAGATGTGTGAATTAAAGATTTCACAAGATTGTGGGTGTCCAGTTCTGTGGGCTATACACCGCCCTTTTTCTCACACATTTTTTGGCTGAAAAATTTTCTGTTTCCTATCTCGATTTCGAGGCTGCAGATAAGCTATTTTGCGCCTCGAATATGCGGAAACAGAATATCCCGCTCGAGAAGTGTGAATTAGAGATTTCGCAAGATTGTGGGTGTCCAGTTCTGTGGGCTATACACTGCCCTTTTTCTCACACATTTTTTGGCTGAAAAATTTTCTGTTTCCTATCTCGATTTCGAGGCTGCAGATAAGCTATTTTGCGCCTCGAATATGCTGAAACAGAATATCCAGCTCGAGATGTGTGGATTAAAGATTTCGCAAGATTGTGGGTGTCCAGTTCTGTGGGCTATACACTGCCCTTTTTCTCACACATTTTTTGGCTGAAAAATTTTCTGTTTCCTATTTTTATTTCGAGGCTGCAGATAAGCTATTTTGCGCCTCGAATATGCTGAAACAGAATATCCAGCTCGAGATGTGTGAATTAAAGATTTCACAAGATTGTGGGTGTCCAGTTCTGTGGGCTATACACTGCCCTTTTTCTCACACATTTTTTGGCTGAAAAATTTTCTGTTTCCTATTTTTATTTCGAGGCTGCAGATAAGCTATTTTGCGCCTCGAATATGCTGAAACAGAATGTCCAGCTCGAGATGTGTGGATTAAAGATTTCGCAAGATTGTGGGTGTCCAGTTCTGTGGGCTATACACTGCCCTTTTTCTCACACATTTTTTGGCTGAAAAATTTTCTGTTTCCTATCTCGATTTCGAGGCTGCAGATAAGCTATTTTGCGCCTCGAATATGCGGAAACAGAATATCCCGCTCGAGAAGTGTGAATTAGAGATTTCGCAAGATTGTGGGTGTCCAGTTCTGTGGGCTATACACTGCCCTTTTTCTCACACATTTTTTGGCTGAAAAATTTTCTGTTTCCTATTTTCATTTCGAGGCTGCAGATAAGCTATTTTGCGCCTCGAATATGCGGAAACAGAATATCCCGCTCGAGAAGTGTGAATTAGAGATTTCACAAGATTGTGGGTGTCCAGTTCTGTGGGCTATACACTGCCCTTTTTCGCACACATTTTTTGGCTGAAAAATTTTCTGTTTCCTATCTCGATTTCGAGGCTGCAGATAAGCTATTTTGCGCCTCGAATATGCTGAAACAGAATATCCAGCTCGAGATGTGTGGATTAAAGATTTCGCAAGATTGTGGGTGTCCAGTTCTGTGGGCTATACACTGCCCTTTTTCTCACACATTTTTTGGCTGAAAAATTTTCTGTTTCCTATCTCGATTTCGAGGCTGCAGATAAGCTATTTTGCGCCTCGAATATGCTGAAACAGAATATCCAGCTCGAGATGTGTGGATTAAAGATTTCGCAAGATTGTGGGTGTCCAGTTCTGTGGGCTATACACTGCCCTTTTTCTCACACATTTTTTGGCTGAAAAATTTTCTGTTTCCTATCTCGATTTCGAGGCTGCAGATAAGCTATTTTGCGCCTCGAATATGCTGAAACAGAATGTCCAGCTCGAGATGTGTGGATTAAAGATTTCGCAAGATTGTGGGTGTCCAGTTCTGTGGGCTATACACTGCCCTTTTTCTCACACATTTTTTGGCTGAACAATTTTCTGTTTCCTATCTCGATTTCGAGGCTGCAGATAAGCTATTTTGCGCCTCGAATATGCGGAAACAGAATATCCCGCTCGAGAAGTGTGAATTAGAGATTTCGCAAGATTGTGGGTGTCCAGTTCTGTGGGCTATACACTGCCCTTTTTCTCACACATTTTTTGGCTGAAAAATTTTCTGTTTCCTATCTCGATTTCGAGGCTGCAGATAAGCTATTTTGCGCCTCGAATATGCTGAAACAGAATATCCAGCTCGAGATGTGTGGATTAAAGATTTCGCAAGATTGTGGGTGTCCAGTTCTGTGGGCTATACACTGCCCTTTTTCTCACACATTTTTTGGCTGAAAAATTTTCTGTTTCCTATTTTTATTTCGAGGCTGCAGATAAGCTATTTTGCGCCTCGAATATGCTGAAACAGAATATCCAGCTCGAGATGTGTGAATTAAAGATTTCACAAGATTGTGGGTGTCCAGTTCTGTGGGCTATACACTGCCCTTTTTCTCACACATTTTTTGGCTGAAAAATTTTCTGTTTCCTATTTTCATTTCGAGGCTGCAGATAAGCTATTTTGCGCCTCGAATATGCGGAAACAGAATATCCCGCTCGAGAAGTGTGAATTAGAGATTTCACAAGATTGTGGGTGTCCAGTTCTGTGGGCTATACACTGCCCTTTTTCTCACACATTTTTTGGCTGAAAAATTTTCTGTTTCCTATCTCGATTTCGAGGCTGCAGATAAGCTATTTTGCGCCTCGAATATGCTGAAACAGAATATCCAGCTCGAGATGTGTGGATTAAAGATTTCGCAAGATTGTGGGTGTCCAGTTCTGTGGGCTGTACACTGCCCTTTTTCTCACACATTTTTTGGCTGAAAAATTTTCTGTTTCCTATTTTCATTTCGAGGCTGCAGATAAGCTATTTTGCGCCTCGAATATGCTGAAACAGAATATCCAGCTCGAGATGTGTGAATTAAAGATTTCACAAGATTATGGGTGTCCAGTTCTGTGGGCTATACACTGCCCTTTTTCTCACACATTTTTTGGCTGAAAAATTTTCTGTTTCCTATCTCGATTTCGAGGCTGCAGATAAGCTATTTTGCGCCTCGAATATGTTGAAACAGAATGTCCAGCTCGAGATGTGTGGATTAAAGATTTCGCAAGATTGTGGGTGTCCAGTTCTGTGGGCTATACACTGCCCTTTTTCTCACACATTTTTTGGCTGAAAAATTTTCTGTTTCCTATTTTCATTTCGAGGCTGCAGATAAGCTATTTTGCGCCTCGAATATGCTGAAACAGAATATCCCGCTCGAGAAGTGTGAATTAGAGATTTCGCAAGATTGTGGGTGTCCAGTTCTGTGGGCTTATACACTGCCCTTTTTCTCACACATTTTTTGGCTGAAAAATTTTCTGTTTCCTATCTCGATTTCGAGGCTGCAGATAAGCTATTTTGCGCCTCGAATATGTTGAAACAGAATGTCCAGCTCGAGATGTGTGGATTAAAGATTTCGCAAGATTGTGGGTGTCCAGTTCTGTGGGCTATACACTGCCCTTTTTCTCACACATTTTTTGGCTGAAAAATTTTCTGTTTCCTATTTTCATTTCGAGGCTGCAGATAAGCTATTTTGCGCCTCGAATATGCTGAAACAGAATATCCCGCTCGAGAAGTGTGAATTAGAGATTTCACAAGATTGTGGGTGTCCAGTTCTGTGGGCTATACACTGCCCTTTTTCTCACAAATTTCTTGGCTGAAAAATTTTCTGTTTCTTACCTCGATTTCGAGGCTGCAGATAAGCTATTTTGCGCCTCGAATATGCTGAAACAGAATATCCCGCTCGAGAAGTGTGAATTAGAGATTTCGCAAGATTGTGGGTGTCCAGTTCTGTGGGCTATACACTGCCCTTTTTCTCACACATTTTTTGGCTGAAAAATTTTCTGTTTCCTATCTCGATTTCGAGGCTGCAGATAAGCTATTTTGCGCCTCGAATATGCTGAAACAGAATATCCCGCTCGAGAAGTGTGAATTAGAGATTTCACAAGATTGTGGGTGTCCAGTTCTGTGGGCTATACACTGCCCTTTTTCTCACACATTTTTTGGCTGAAAAATTTTCTGTTTCCTATCTCGATTTCGAGGCTGCAGATAAGCTATTTTGCGCCTCGAATATGCTGAAACAGAATATCCCGCTCGAGAAGTGTGAATTAGAGATTTCACAAGATTGTGGGTGTCCAGTTCTGTGGGCTATACACTGCCCTTTTTCTCACACATTTTTTGGCTGAAAAATTTTCTGTTTCCTATTTTCATTTCAAGGCTGCAGATAAGCTATTTTGCGCCTCGAATATGCTGAAACAGAATATCCAGCTCGAGATGTGTGAATTAAAGATTTCACAAGATTGTGGGTGTCCAGTTCTGTGGGCTATACACTGCCCTTTTTCTCACACATTTTTTGGCTGAAAGATTTTCTGTTTCCTATTTTCATTTCAAGGCTGCAGATAAGCTATTTTGCGCCTCGAATATGCTGAAACAGAATATCCAGCTCGAGATGTGTGAATTAAAGATTTCACAAGATTGTGGGTGTCCAGTTCTGTGGGCTATACACTGCCCTTTTTCTCACACATTTTTTGGCTGAAAAATTTTCTGTTTCCTATTTTCATTTCAAGGCTGCAGATAAGCTATTTTGCGCCTCGAATATGCTGAAACAGAATATCCAGCTCGAGATGTGTGAATTAAAGATTTCACAAGATTGTGGGTGTCCAGTTCTGTGGGCTATACACTGCCCTTTTTCTCACAAATTTCTTGGCTGAAAAATTTTCTGTTTCCTATCTCGATTTCGAGGCTGCAGATAAGCTATTTTGCGCCTCGAATATGTTGAAACAGAATGTCCAGCTCGAGATGTGTGGATTAAAGATTTCGCAAGATTGTGGGTGTCCAGTTCTGTGGGCTATACACTGCCCTTTTTCTCACACATTTTTTGGCTGAAAAATTTTCTGTTTCCTATTTTCATTTCGAGGCTGCAGATAAGCTATTTTGCGCCTCGAATATGCTGAAACAGAATATCCCGCTCGAGAAGTGTGAATTAGAGATTTCGCAAGATTGTGGGTGTCCAGTTCTGTGGGCTATACACTGCCCTTTTTCTCACACATTTTTTGGCTGAAAAATTTTCTGTTTCCTATCTCGATTTCGAGGCTGCAGATAAGCTATTTTGCGCCTCGAATATGTTGAAACAGAATGTCCAGCTCGAGATGTGTGGATTAAAGATTTCGCAAGATTGTGGGTGTCCAGTTCTGTGGGCTATACACTGCCCTTTTTCTCACACATTTTTTGGCTGAAAAATTTTCTGTTTCCTATTTTCATTTCGAGGCTGCAGATAAGCTATTTTGCGCCTCGAATATGCTGAAACAGAATATCCAGCTCGAGATGTGTGAATTAAAGATTTCACAAGATTGTGGGTGTCCAGTTCTGTGGGCTATACACTGCCCTTTTTCTCACACATTTTTTGGCTGAAAGATTTTCTGTTTCCTATCTCGATTTCGAGGCTGCAGATAAGCTATTTTGCGCCTCGAATATGCTGAAACAGAATATCCAGCTCGAGATGTGTGGATTAAAGATTTCGCAAGATTGTGGGTGTCCAGTTCTGTGGGCTATACACTGCCCTTTTTCTCACACATTTTTTGGCTGAAAAATTTTCTGTTTCCTATCTCGATTTCGAGGCTGCAGATAAGCTATTTGGCGCCTCGAATATGCTGAAACAGAATATCCCGCTCGAGAAGTGTGAATTAGAGATTTCACAAGATTGTGGGTGTCCAGTTCTGTGGGCTATACACTGCCCTTTTTCTCACAAATTTCTTGGCTGAAAAATTTTCTGTTTCTTACCTCGATTTCGAGGCTGCAGATAAGCTATTTTGCGCCTCGAATATGCTGAAACAGAATATCCCGCTCGAGAAGTGTGAATTAGAGATTTCACAAGATTGTGGGTGTCCAGTTCTGTGGGCTATACACTGCCCTTTTTCTCACACATTTTTTGGCTGAAAAATTTTCTGTTTCCTATCTCGATTTCGAGGCTGCAGATAAGCTATTTTGCGCCTCGAATATGCTGAAACAGAATATCCCGCTCGAGAAGTGTGAATTAGAGATTTCACAAGATTGTGGGTGTCCAGTTCTGTGGGCTATACACTGCCCTTTTTCTCACACATTTTTTGGCTGAAAAATTTTCTGTTTCCTATTTTCATTTCAAGGCTGCAGATAAGCTATTTTGCGCCTCGAATATGCTGAAACAGAATATCCAGCTCGAGATGTGTGAATTAAAGATTTCACAAGATTGTGGGTGTCCAGTTCTGTGGGCTATACACTGCCCTTTTTCTCACACATTTTTTGGCTGAAAAATTTTCTGTTTCCTATTTTCATTTCAAGGCTGCAGATAAGCTATTTTGCGCCTCGAATATGCTGAAACAGAATATCCAGCTCGAGATGTGTGAATTAAAGATTTCACAAGATTGTGGGTGTCCAGTTCTGTGGGCTATACACTGCCCTTTTTCTCACAAATTTCTTGGCTGAAAAATTTTCTGTTTCTTATCTCGATTTCGAGGCTGCAGATAAGCTATTTTGCGCCTCGAATATGCTGAAACAGAATATCCCGCTCGAGAAGTGTGAATTAGAGATTTCGCAAGATTGTGGGTGTCCAGTTCTGTGGGCTATACACTGCCCTTTTTCTCACACATTTTTTGGCTGAAAAATTTTCTGTTTCCTATCTCGATTTCGAGGCTGCAGATAAGCTATTTTGCGCCTCGAATATGCTGAAACAGAATATCCCGCTCGAGAAGTGTGAATTAGAGATTTCACAAGATTGTGGGTGTCCAGTTCTGTGGGCTATACACTGCCCTTTTTCTCACACATTTTTTGGCTGAAAAATTTTCTGTTTCCTATCTCGATTTCGAGGCTGCAGATAAGCTATTTTGCGCCTCGAATATGCTGAAACAGAATATCCCGCTCGAGAAGTGTGAATTAGAGATTTCACAAGATTGTGGGTGTCCAGTTCTGTGGGCTATACACTGCCCTTTTTCTCACACATTTTTTGGCTGAAAAATTTTCTGTTTCCTATTTTCATTTCAAGGCTGCAGATAAGCTATTTTGCGCCTCGAATATGCTGAAACAGAATATCCAGCTCGAGATGTGTGAATTAAAGATTTCACAAGATTGTGGGTGTCCAGTTCTGTGGGCTATACACTGCCCTTTTTCTCACACATTTTTTGGCTGAAAGATTTTCTGTTTCCTATTTTCATTTCGAGGCTGCAGATAAGCTATTTTGCGCCTCGAATATGCTGAAACAGAATATCCAGCTCGAGATGTGTGAATTAAAGATTTCACAAGATTGTGGGTGTCCAGTTCTGTGGGCTATACACTGCCCTTTTTCTCACACATTTTTTGGCTGAAAAATTTTCTGTTTCCTATCTCGATTTCGAGGCTGCAGATAAGCTATTTTGCGCCTCGAATATGCTGAAACAGAATATCCAGCTCGAGATGTGTGGATTAAAGATTTCGCAAGATTGTGGGTGTCCAGTTCTGTGGGCTATACACTGCCCTTTTTCTCACACATTTTTTGGCTGAAAAATTTTCTGTTTCCTATCTCGATTTCGAGGCTGCAGATAAGCTATTTTGCGCCTCGAATATGCTGAAACAGAATATCCAGCTCGAGATGTGTGGATTAAAGATTTCGCAAGATTGTGGGTGTCCAGTTCTGTGGGCTATACACTGCCCTTTTTCTCACACATTTTTTGGCTGAAAAATTTTCTGTTTCCTATCTCGATTTCGAGGCTACAGATATGCTATTTTGCGCCTCGAATATGCTGAAACAGAATATCCAGGTCGAGATGTGTGAATTAAAGATTTCACAAGATTGTGGGTGTCCAGTTCTGTGGGCTATACACTGCCGTATTTCTCCCACATTTTTTGGCTGAAAAATTTTCTGTTTCCTATCTCGATTTCGAGGCTGCAGATAAGCTACTTTGCGCCTCGAATATGCTGAAACAGAATATCCAGGTCGAGATGTGTGAATTAGAGATTTCACAAGATTGTGGGTGTCCAGTTCTGTGGGCTATAACTGCCCTTTTTCTCACACATTTTTTGGCTGAAAAATTTTCTGTTTCCTATCTCGATTTCGAGGCTGCAGATAAGCTACTTTGCGCCTCGAATATGCTGAAACAGAATATCCAGGTCGAGATGTGTGAATTAAAGATTTCACAAGATTGTGGGTGTCCAGTTCTGTGGGCTATACACTGCCGTATTTCTCCCACATTTTTTGGCTGAAAAATTTTCTGTTTCCTATCTCGATTTCGAGGCTGCAGATAAGCTATTTTGCGCCTCGAATATGCTGAAACAGAATATCCAGCTCGAGATGTGTGGATTAAAGATTTCGCAAGATTGTGGGTGTCCAGTTCTGTGGGCTATACACTGCCGTATTTCTCCCACATTTTTTGGCTGAAAAATTTTCTGTTTCCTATCTCGATTTCGAGGCTGCAGATAAGCTATTTTGCGCCTCGAATATGCTGAAACAGAATATCCAGCTCGAGATGTGTGGATTAAAGATTTCGCAAGATTGTGGGTGTCCAGTTCTGTGGGCTATACACTGCCCTTTTTCTCACACATTTTTTGGCTGAAAGATTTTCTGTTTCCTATCTCGATTTCGAGGCTGCAGATAAGCTATTTTGCGCCTCGAATATGCTGAAACAGAATATCCAGGTCGAGATGTGTGAATTAAAGATTTCACAAGATTGTGGGTGTCCAGTTCTGTGGGCTATAACTGCCCTTTTTCTCACACATTTTTTGGCTGAAAAATTTTCTGTTTCCTATCTCGATTTCGAGGCTGCAGATAAGCTACTTTGCGCCTCGAATATGCTGAAACAGAATATCCAGGTCGAGATGTGTGAATTAAAGATTTCACAAGATTGTGGGTGTCCAGTTCTGTGGGCTATACACTGCCGTATTTCTCCCACATTTTTTGGCTGAAAAATTTTCTGTTTCCTATCTCGATTTCGAGGCTGCAGATAAGCTATTTTGCGCCTCGAATATGCTGAAACAGAATATCCAGCTCGAGATGTGTGGATTAAAGATTTCGCAAGATTGTGGGTGTCCAGTTCTGTGGGCTATACACTGCCCTTTTTCTCACACATTTTTTGGCTGAAAGATTTTCTGTTTCCTATCTCGATTTCGAGGCTGCAGATAAGCTATTTTGCGCCTCGAATATGCTGAAACAGAATATCCAGCTCGAGATGTGTGGATTAAAGATTTCGCAAGATTGTGGGTGTCCAGTTCTGTGGGCTATACACTGCCCTTTTTCTCACACATTTTTTGGCTGAAAAATTTTCTGTTTCCTATTTTCATTTCGAGGCTGCAGATAAGCTATTTTGCCTCGAATATGCTGAAACAGAATATCCAGCTCGAGATGTGTGAATTAAAGATTTCACAAGATTGTGGGTGTCCAGTTCTGTGGGCTATACACTGCCCTTTTTCTCACACATTTTTTGGTTGAAAAATTTTCTGTTTCCTATTTTCATTTCGAGGCTGCAGATAAGCTACTTTGCGCCTCGAATATGCTGAAACAGAATATCCAGCTCGAGATGTGTGAATTAAAGATTTCACAAGATTGTGGGTGTCCAGTTCTGTGGGCTATACACTGCCCTTTTTCTCACACATTTTTTTTCTGACAAATTTTCTGTTTCCTATTTTCATTTCGAGGCTGCAGATAAGCTATTTTGCGCCTCGAATATGCTGTAACAGAATATCCAGCTCGAGATGTGTGAATTAAAGATTTCACAAGATTGTGGGTGTCCAGTTCTGTGGGCTATACACTGCCCTTTTTCTCACACATTTTTTGGTTGAAAAATTTTCTGTTTCCTATTTTTATTTCGAGGCTGCAGATAAGCTATTTTGCGCCTCGAATATGCTGAAACAGAATATCCAGCTCGAGATGTGTGAATTAAAGATTTCACAAGATTGTGGGTGTCCAGTTCTGTGGGCTATACACTGCCCTTTTTCTCACACATTTTTTGGTTGAAAAATTTTCTGTTTCCTATTTTCATTTCGAGGCTGCAGATAAGCTACTTTGCGCCTCGAATATGCTGAAACAGAATATCCAGCTCGAGATGTGTGAATTAAAGATTTCACAAGATTGTGGGTGTCCAGTTCTGTGGGCTATACACTGCCCTTTTTCTCACACATTTTTTGGTTGAAAAATTTTCTGTTTCTTATCTCGATTTCGAGGCTGCAGATAAGCTATCCAGGTCGAGATGGGTGAATTAAAGATTTCACAAGATTGTGGGTGTCCAGTTCTGTGGGCTATACACTGCCCTTTTTCCCACACATTTTTTGGTTGAAAAATTTTCTGTTTCTTATCTCGATTTCGAGGCTGCAGATAAGCTACTTTGCGCCTCGAATATGCGGAAACAGAATATCCAGGTCGAGATGGGTGAATTAAAGATTTCACAAGATTGTGGGTGTCCAGTTCTGTGGGCTATACACTGCCCTTTTTCTCACACATTTTTTGGCTGAAAAATTTTCTGTTTCCTATCTCGATTTCGAGGCTGCAGATAAGCTACTTTGCGCCTCGAATATGCTGAAACAGAATATCCAGCTCGAGATGTGTGAATTAAAGATTTCACAAGATTGTGGGTGTCCAGTTCTGTGGGCTATACACTGCCCTTTTTCCCACACATTTTTTGGTTGAAAAATTTTCTGTTTCTTATCTCGATTTCGAGGCTGCAGATAAGCTACTTTGCGCCTCGAATATGCGGAAACAGAATATCCAGGTCGAGATGGGTGAATTAAAGATTTCACAAGATTGTGGGTGTCCAGTTCTGTGGGCTATACACTGCCCTTTTTCTCACACATTTTTTGGCTGAAAAATTTTCTGTTTCCTATCTCGATTTCGAGGCTGCAGATAAGCTACTTTGCGCCTCGAATATGCTGAAACAGAATATCCAGCTCGAGATGTGTGAATTAAAGATTTCACAAGATTGTGGGTGTCCAGTTCTGTGGGCTATACACTGCCCTTTTTCCCACACATTTTTTGGTTGAAAAATTTTCTGTTTCTTATCTCGATTTCGAGGCTGCAGATAAGCTTCTTTGCGCCTCGAATATGCGGAAACAGAATATCCAGGTCGAGATGGGTGAATTAAAGATTTCACAAGATTGTGGGTGTCCAGTTCTGTGGGCTATACACTGCCCTTTTTCTCACACATTTTTTGGCTGAAAAATTTTCTGTTTCCTATCTCGATTTCGAGGCTACAGATAAGCTACTTTGCGCCTCGAATATGCTGAAACAGAATATCCAGCTCGAGATGTGTGAATTAAAGATTTCACAAGATTGTGGGTGTCCAGTTCTGTGGGCTATACACTGCCCTTTTTCTCACACATTTTTTGGTTGAAAAATTTTCTGTTTCTTATCTCGATTTCGAGGCTGCAGATAAGCTACTTTGCGCCTCGAATATGCGGAAACAGAATATCCAGGTCGAGATGGGTGAATTAAAGATTTCACAAGATTGTGGGTGTCCAGTTCTGTGGGCTATACACTGCCCTTTTTCCCACACATTTTTTGGTTGAAAAATTTTCTGTTTCTTATCTCGATTTCGAGGCTGCAGATAAGCTACTTTGCGCTTCGAATATGCGGAAACATAATATCCAGGTCGAGATGGGTGAATTAAAGATTTCACAAGATTGTGGGTGTCCAGTTCTGTGGGCTATACACTGCCCTTTTTCCCACACATTTTTTGGTTGAAAAATTTTCTGTTTCTTATCTCGATTTCGAGGCTGCAGATAAGCTACTTTGCGCCTCGAATATGCTGAAACAGAATATCCAGGTCGAGATGGGTGAATTAAAGATTTCACAAGATTGTGGGTGTCCAGTTCTGTGGGCTATACACTGCCCTTTTTCCCACACATTTTTTGGTTGAAAAATTTTCTGTTTCTTATCTCGATTTCGAGGCTGCAGATAAGCTACTTTGCGCTTCGAATATGCGGAAACATAATATCCAGGTCGAGATGGGTGAATTAAAGATTTCACAAGATTGTGGGTGTCCAGTTCTGTGGGCTATACACTGCCCTTTTTCCCACACATTTATTGGTTGAAAAATTTTCTGTTTCTTATCTCGATTTCGAGGCTGCAGATAAGCTACTTTGCGCCTCGAATATGCGGAAACAGAATATCCAGGTCGAGATGGGTGAATTAAAGATTTCACAAGATTGTGGGTGTCCAGTTCTGTGGGCTATACACTGCCCTTTTTCTCACACATTTTTTGGCTGAAAAATTTTCTGTTTCCTATCTCGATTTCGAGGCTGCAGATAAGCTACTTTGCGCCTCGAATATGCTGAAACAGAATATCCAGCTCGAGATGTGTGAATTAAAGATTTCACAAGATTGTGGGTGTCCAGTTCTGTGGGCTATACACTGCCCTTTTTCCCACACATTTTTTGGTTGAAAAATTTTCTGTTTCTTATCTCGATTTCGAGGCTGCAGATAAGCTACTTTGCGCCTCGAATATGCGGAAACAGAATATCCAGGTCGAGATGGGTGAATTAAAGATTTCACAAGATTGTGGGTGTCCAGTTCTGTGGGCTATACACTGCCCTTTTTCTCACACATTTTTTGGCTGAAAAATTTTCTGTTTCCTATCTCGATTTCGAGGCTGCAGATAAGCTACTTTGCGCCTCGAATATGCTGAAACAGAATATCCAGCTCGAGATGTGTGAATTAAAGATTTCACAAGATTGTGGGTGTCCAGTTCTGTGGGCTATACACTGCCCTTTTTCCCACACATTTTTTGGTTGAAAAATTTTCTGTTTCTTATCTCGATTTCGAGGCTGCAGATAAGCTTCTTTGCGCCTCGAATATGCGGAAACAGAATATCCAGGTCGAGATGGGTGAATTAAAGATTTCACAAGATTGTGGGTGTCCAGTTCTGTGGGCTATACACTGCCCTTTTTCTCACACATTTTTTGGCTGAAAAATTTTCTGTTTCCTATCTCGATTTCGAGGCTGCAGATAAGCTACTTTGCGCCTCGAATATGCGGAAACAGAATATCCAGGTCGAGATGGGTGAATTAAAGATTTCACAAGATTGTGGGTGTCCAGTTCTGTGGGCTATACACTGCCCTTTTTCTCACACATTTTTTGGCTGAAAAATTTTCTGTTTCCTATCTCGATTTCGAGGCTGCAGATAAGCTACTTTGCGCCTCGAATATGCTGAAACAGAATATCCAGCTCGAGATGTGTGAATTAAAGATTTCACAAGATTGTGGGTGTCCAGTTCTGTGGGCTATACACTGCCCTTTTTCTCACACATTTTTTGGTTGAAAAATTTTCTGTTTCTTATCTCGATTTCGAGGCTGCAGATAAGCTACTTTGCGCCTCGAATATGCTGAAACAGAATATCCAGGTCGAGATGGGTGAATTAAAGATTTCACAAGATTGTGGGTGTCCAGTTCTGTGGGCTATACACTGCCCTTTTTCCCACACATTTTTTGGTTGAAAAATTTTCTGTTTCTTATCTCGATTTCGAGGCTGCAGATAAGCTACTTTGCGCCTCGAATATGCTGAAACAGAATATCCAGGTCGAGATGGGTGAATTAAAGATTTCACAAGATTGTGGGTGTCCAGTTCTGTGGGCTATACACTGCCCTTTTTCCCACACATTTTTTGGTTGAAAAATTTTCTGTTTCTTATCTCGATTTCGAGGCTGCAGATAAGCTACTTTGCGCCTCGAATATGCGGAAACAGAATATCCAGGTCGAGATGGGTGAATTAAAGATTTCACAAGATTGTGGGTGTCCAGTTCTGTGGGCTATACACTGCCCTTTTTCCCACACATTTTTTGGTTGAAAAATTTTCTGTTTCTTATCTCGATTTCGAGGCTGCAGATAAGCTACTTTGCGCCTCGAATATGCGGAAACAGAATATCCAGGTCGAGGTGGGTGAATTAAAGATTTCACAAGATTGTGGGTGTCCAGTTCTGTGGGCTATACACTGCCCTTTTTCCCACACATTTTTTGGTTGAAAAATTTTCTGTTTCTTATCTCGATTTCGAGGCTGCAGATAAGCTACTTTGCGCCTCGAATATGCGGAAACAGAATATCCAGGTCGAGATGGGTGAATTAAAGATTTCACAAGATTGTGGGTGTCCAGTTCTGTGGGCTATACACTGCCCTTTTTCTCACACATTTTTTGGCTGAAAAATTTTCTGTTTCCTATCTCGATTTCGAGGCTGCAGATAAGCTACTTTGCGCCTCGAATATGGTGAAACAGAATATCCAGCTCGAGATGTGTGAATTAAAGATTTCACAAGATTGTGGGTGTCCAGTTCTGTGGGCTATACACTGCCCTTTTTCCCACACATTTTTTGGTTGAAAAATTTTCTGTTTCTTATCTCGATTTCGAGGCTGCAGATAAGCTACTTTGCGCCTCGAATATGCGGAAACAGAATATCCAGGTCGAGATGGGTGAATTAAAGATTTCACAAGATTGTGGGTGTCCAGTTCTGTGGGCTATACACTGCCCTTTTTCTCACACATTTTTTGGCTGAAAAATTTTCTGTTTCCTATCTCGATTTCGAGGCTACAGATAAGCTACTTTGCGCCTCGAATATGCTGAAACAGAATATCCAGGTCGAGATGGGTGAATTAAAGATTTCACAAGATTGTGGGTGTCCAGTTCTGTGGGCTATACACTGCCCTTTTTCTCACACATTTTTTGGTTGAAAAATTTTCTGTTTCCTATTTTCATTTCGAGGCTGCAGATAAGCTATTTTGCGCCTCGAATATGCTGAAACAGAATATCCAGCTCGAGATGTGTGAATTAAAGATTTCACAAGATTGTGGGTGTCCAGTTCTGTGGGCTCATTGCCCTTTTTCTCACACATTTTTTGGCTGAAAAATTTTCTGTTTCCTATTTTCATTTCGAGGCTGCAGATAAGCTATTTTGCGCCTCGAATATGCTGAAACAGAATATCCAGGTCGAGATGTGTGAATTAAAGATTTCACAAGATTGTTGGTGTCCAGTTCTGTGGGCTATACACTGCCCTTTTTCTCACACATTTTTTGGCTGAAAAATTTTCTGTTTCCTATTTTCATTTCGAGGCTGCAGATAAGCTATTTTGCGCCTCGAATATGCTGAAACAGAATATCCAGCTCGAGATGTGTGAATTAAAGATTTCACAAGATTGTGGGTGTCCAGTTCTGTGGGCTCATTGCCCTTTTTCTCACACATTTTTTGGCTGAAAAATTTTCTGTTTCCTATTTTCATTTCGAGGCTGCAGATAAGCTATTTTGCGCCTCGAATATGCTGAAACAGAATATCCAGCTCGAGATGTGTGAATTAAAGATTTCACAAGATTGTGGGTGTCCAGTTCTGTGGGCTATACACTGCCCTTTTTCTCACACATTTTTTGGTTGAAAAATTTTCTGTTTCTTATCTCGATTTCGAGGCTGCAGATAAGCTACTTTGCGCCTCGAATATGCGGAAACAGAATATCCAGGTCGAGGTGGGTGAATTAAAGATTTCACAAGATTGTGGGTGTCCAGTTCTGTGGGCTATACACTGCCCTTTTTCCCACACATTTTTTGGTTGAAAAATTTTCTGTTTCTTATCTCGATTTCGAGGCTGCAGATAAGCTACTTTGCGCCTCGAATATGCGGAAACAGAATATCCAGGTCGAGATGGGTGAATTAAAGATTTCACAAGATTGTGGGTGTCCAGTTCTGTGGGCTATACACTGCCCTTTTTCTCACACATTTTTTGGCTGAAAAATTTTCTGTTTCCTATCTCGATTTCGAGGCTGCAGATAAGCTACTTTGCGCCTCGAATATGGTGAAACAGAATATCCAGCTCGAGATGTGTGAATTAAAGATTTCACAAGATTGTGGGTGTCCAGTTCTGTGGGCTATACACTGCCCTTTTTCCCACACATTTTTTGGTTGAAAAATTTTCTGTTTCTTATCTCGATTTCGAGGCTGCAGATAAGCTACTTTGCGCCTCGAATATGCGGAAACAGAATATCCAGGTCGAGATGGGTGAATTAAAGATTTCACAAGATTGTGGGTGTCCAGTTCTGTGGGCTATACACTGCCCTTTTTCTCACACATTTTTTGGCTGAAAAATTTTCTGTTTCCTATCTCGATTTCGAGGCTACAGATAAGCTACTTTGCGCCTCGAATATGCTGAAACAGAATATCCAGGTCGAGATGGGTGAATTAAAGATTTCACAAGATTGTGGGTGTCCAGTTCTGTGGGCTATACACTGCCCTTTTTCTCACACATTTTTTGGTTGAAAAATTTTCTGTTTCCTATTTTCATTTCGAGGCTGCAGATAAGCTATTTTGCGCCTCGAATATGCTGAAACAGAATATCCAGGTCGAGATGTGTGAATTAAAGATTTCACAAGATTGTTGGTGTCCAGTTCTGTGGGCTATACACTGCCTTTTTTCTCACACATTTTTTGGCTGAAAAATTTTCTGTTTCCTATTTTCATTTCGAGGCTGCAGATAAGCTATTTTGCGCCTCGAATATGCTGAAACAGAATATCCAGCTCGAGATGTGTGAATTAAAGATTTCACAAGATTGTGGGTGTCCAGTTCTGTGGGCTCATTGCCCTTTTTCTCACACATTTTTTGGCTGAAAAATTTTCTGTTTCCTATTTTCATTTCGAGGCTGCAGATAAGCTATTTTGCGCCTCGAATATGCTGAAACAGAATATCCAGGTCGAGATGTGTGAATTAAAGATTTCACAAGATTGTTGGTGTCCAGTTCTGTGGGCTATACACTGCCCTTTTTCTCACACATTTTTTGGCTGAAAAATTTTCTGTTTCCTATTTTCATTTCGAGGCTGCAGATAAGCTATTTTGCGCCTCGAATATGCTGAAACAGAATATCCAGCTCGAGATGTGTGAATTAAAGATTTCACAAGATTGTGGGTGTCCAGTTCTGTGGGCTCATTGCCCTTTTTCTCACACATTTTTTGGCTGAAAAATTTTCTGTTTCCTATTTTCATTTCGAGGCTGCAGATAAGCTATTTTGCGCCTCGAATATGCTGAAACAGAATATCCAGCTCGAGATGTGTGAATTAAAGATTTCACAAGATTGTGGGTGTCCAGTTCTGTGGGCTATACACTGCCCTTTTTCTCACACATTTTTTGGCTGAAAAATTTTCTGTTTCCTATCTCGATTTCGAGGCTGCAGATAAGCTACTTTGCGCCTCGAATATGCTGAAACAGAATATCCAGCTCGAGATGTGTGGATTAAAGATTTCGCAAGATTGTGGGTGTCCAGTTCTGTGGGCTATACACTGCCCTTTTTCTCACACATTTTTTGGCTGAAAAATTTTCTGTTTCCTATCTCGATTTCGAGGCTGCAGATAAGCTATTTTGCGCCTCGAATATGCTGAAACAGAATATCCAGCTCGAGATGTGTGAATTAAAGATTTCACAAGATTGTGGGTGTCCAGTTCTGTGGGCTATACACTGCCCTTTTTCTCACACATTTTTTGGCTGAAAAATTTTCTGTTTCCTATCTCGATTTCGAGGCTGCAGATAAGCTATTTTGCGCCTCGAATATGCTGAAACAGAATATCCAGCTCGAGATGTGTGAATTAAAGATTTCACAAGATTGTGGGTGTCCAGTTCTGTGGGCTATACACTGCCCTTTTTCTCACACATTTTTTGGCTGAAAAATTTTCTGTTTCCTATCTCGATTTCGAGGCTGCAGATAAGCTATTTTGCGCCTCGAATATGCTGAAACAGAATATCCAGCTCGAGATGTGTGGATTAAAGATTTCGCAAGATTGTGGGTGTCCAGTTCTTTGGGCTATATATACACTGCCCTTTTTCTCACACATTTTTTGGCTGAAAAATTTTCTGTTTCCTATCTCGATTTCGAGGCTGCAGATAAGCTATTTTGCGCCTCGAATATGCTGAAACAGAATATCCAGCTCGAGATGTGTGAATTAAAGATTTCACAAGATTGTGGGTGTCCAGTTCTGTGGCCTATACACTGCCCTTTTTCTCACTTTTTTTTTGGCTGAAAAATATTCTGTTTCCTATCTCGATTTCGAGGCTGCAGATAAGCTACTTTGCGCCTCGAATATGCTGAAACAGAATATCCAGCTCGAGATGTGTGAATTAAAGATTTCACAAGATTGTGGGTGTCCAGTTCTGTGGGCTATACACTGCCCTTTTTCTCACACATTTTTTGGCTGAAAAATTTTCTGTTTCCTATTTTCATTTCGAGGCTGCATACAAGCTATTTTGCGCCTCGAATATGCTGAAACAGAATATCCAGCTCGAGATGGGTGAATTAAAGATTTCACAAGATTGTGGGTGTCCAGTTCTGTGGGCTATACACTGCCCTTTTTCTCACACATTTTTTGGCTGAAAAATTTTCTGTTTCCTATCTCGATTTCGAGGCTACAGATAAGCTATTTTGCGCCTCGAATATGCTGAAACAGAATATCCAGCTCGAGATGTGTGAATTAAAGATTTCAGAAGATTGTGGGTGTCCAGTTCTGTGGGCTATACACTGCCCTTTTTCTCACACATTTTTTGGCTGAAAAATTTTCTGTTTCCTATTTTCATTTCGAGGCTGCATACAAGCTATTTTGCGCCTCGAATATGCTGAAACAGAATATCCAGCTCGAGATGTGTGAATTAAAGATTTCAGAAGATTGTGGGTGTCCAGTTCTGTGGGCTATACACTGCCCTTTCACACATTTTTTGGCTGAAAAATTTTCTGTTTCCTATCTCGATTCCGAGGCTGCAGATAAGCTATTTTGCGCCCCGAATATGCGGAAACAGAATATCCAGCTCGAGATGTGTGAATTAAAGATTTCACAAGATTATGGGTGTCCAGTTCTGTGGGCTATACACTGCCCTTTTTCTCACACATTTTTTGGCTGAAAAATTTTCTGTTTCCTATCTCGATTTCGAGGCTGCAGATAAGCTATTTTGCGCCTCGAATATGCTGAAACAGAATATCCAGCTCGAGATGTGTGGATTAAAGATTTCGCAAGATTGTGGGTGTCCAGTTCTGTGGGCTATACACTGCCCTTTTTCTCACACATTTTTTGGCTGAAAAATTTTCTGTTTCCTATCTCGATTTCGAGGCTGCAGATAAGCTACTTTGCGCCTCGAATATGCGGAAACAGAATATCCAGCTCGAGATGTGTGGATTAAAGATTTCGCAAGATTGTGGGTGTCCAGTTCTGTGGGCTATACACTGCCTTTTTTCTCACACATTTTTTGGCTGAAAAATTTTCTGTTTCCTATTTTCATTTCGAGGCTGCAGATAAGCTATTTTGCGCCTCGAATATGCTGAAACAAAATATCCAGCTCGAGATGTCTGAATTAAAAGCACTCGGCCTGTATACTATACTTCCAAGCCTGTCGAGATGAACCTCAGTTTTATCCCTACAGGCTAGAAGCATTAGTCAGAGATTTCATCCACAACTGGTTCTTATACTACTTGAAGTGACGCAGGATGACAGTTTGAGTATTCATAGAGCTAATAATCTCAAAAGAAAGGTTCCCACCATCCACCGGCCAATGGGATGATTGGGATGGTAATTCGTCTCATAAAAATCGCTCGTAACATGAGCTCTAACCTGGCTAGGAAGGCATCGGGATACCTAGAGTGATATTGGCGATATAATTTCATGTTGTAGATACGTTATTTAGAATTATTCTCACAAAAATCCACATCGGTACCAATCCCTTTTTCTAAATTATCCTCGTCAGCGCCTGATATTCATGCCTTTATGTGACGTCCACACGTCGAAGGACTCTTAACAAATGTCCTCATTAGAAGCTATTAGGCCGGGATACATACGATGATGGGTTCTAGTCTGGCCATCAACTAATCATACATGCTCCACGGGTACACCGGGTTCTTGCAAATTTATATTAATGGATCCATCTCATTGTTTGGTTTAATTGTCGTTTGCCTCTTCTCCGGAAGGCGTGTCACGAAATGGCGTTTCATAAATATTTCAGTAGTGAAATTGACGTCCTTTAACATGATTGGTTGTCATAAATAAAACTCAAGGGAATCGCTGGCAAAACTTAATGGAATTGCTTGGGTGTCCTTTCGATTAAAATAAATGAAATACCAGCGAGACGTGGCTACAGTTGTTGCCGCTTCAGTAACTACACTGAATCCTGTGTGAGTAGACCTTTAAAAAACAGAAAAAAAAAAAAAAACAATCTCCAGGACAACACCATTTGCGTGAGATTTACCCCCAGGCAGTGGCGCTGCCAAAAGCAGCATCTTGTGTCCGCAAAGATAAAGGATCTGTTGGTCGTTTTTTCCTTTCTTTCTTTTCTCTGATTTTATTTTTAATTTTTCTTTTCTTAATTCGCATCGGCATTCTAAGAGGAAACAGCACAGGCTGCATTAAGGACACAAAAAAAAAATATAATAATCATTCTTCAAAGTTCCAATTTCTGGTAGCATCCTGTGAAGGAAATCCACCCGCACTAGCGGAGAACAAAAAAGGAAATATATGAAGCGTAATAAGGATTCCAATTTGAGAATGTCAGGTATTTATCTGGACCATTATTTAGGAGCCAGAGAAAGGTTAAACTTGTATCTTACTCGTCTTTGTTTCATCTTTTTGTCAGTGGTGGCAGGACTCCGATACTTATTTTCTCTGTAAAGTCCTTTGTCTTACACATTTACTGTTTGTGTACCCCCAGGACGAGTAGCATAGTAGGCAAATGTAAAGCCACCGTCAGATTGCAGACGCAATGGAGCACGAGAATGAGTGTATAAAACAAATCGGCGGGCGGATGGTGTTGACAGACTTTGTTTTTCTTCTGCCGTTCCTCTTGTATTTGCTCGGGAAATTTACATTACACTCAACAGTGGGCGGAATAGGGGGAAACGGGGAGGGGTAAAAGTTAAATGTTTGCCTAAAGGCGAAGGCTGCCTCTAAATGGAACGACGGATGGATGGTGAATGTTAGAATGTTTATTAAGATTTTTTCTCGTTATTTCGCCAGGAGTCGCTGAATGGTTTCATTTATACTGAAAACGTTATGTTTCAGGAAGAAATTAAAACTCTTTTAGGGTAAATACCTGATCGAATAATTGAGCTGTATGAAGTCGACTTTGTAAGTTGTCCTGCAACTGTTACATTAGTATGTCACCACAATACATTTTCTGATCATCATAGAGCGGGCAAGGACTATAAGTAAACTCCTATCAAGGCCAGGTTTCTTCCCAACATAAACGTCTTTGGAATCAACTTCATATGATTCGTTCTCCATGTCTGGAGTGGCAAGGGCTATTAGCTCATTTAATACTAAACTACAGCCAGGACCTCTCGTGTAAAACCCAAAGAGTTGCTACGAAAAACACATGGGTTTTGGGTTAAAGAAATAAATCGAATGATGTGGAAAGAAGGCTTTTACGAGAAACTGTTCAGAGAGTATAAAGAGAAAGTGTTCAGGGCCAGATATGGCACATGGAGTTAGCCATCCATAGAAGTACCAGAAGATTTATCCAATGACAGCTGGTAATACAATGTGAAGAACGACCTATCCAAGGGTGAACCGAACGTCATCAGCCAATGCCCTCTATGTCACTGTGTTCCGGGACTCTAATGAACCAAATTCCTGCAGAATTCCACTAGCTAAGATTCAAGACAGTTTTATTGTCGGATGTTTGTAAGACACGAGGGGTAGAGCCGTGAAAGTAATTTTAGGTGGAAACGAATTTTTTTTTAAAATGTTACTAACTGTCCTACAAACTGAGTGTATTTAAGAAAAGGATGCGGTTCACTGCATTTAAATTGAAGAACCCCAACAGCTGAAGCACCATCTTCCTTGTGTAACAAAAAATTTACCCTAAAACAGAACTTAAATTCTAGGACCAGAAGGATGAAAGGAATGGTGCTGGTTCTAGTAGTGAAGATCATCAAGATCAAGAACAACTTCGGTCAGACAAATGTCCGTAGTAAGTAATTGTCATCAGCATTAAGTTGACTTGTCTGTCTATGTAGTATATCCATGGCGTATACGTAACATTTTCTTCAAAAAAATTTTATTTCGAAATTTGTCTCAGCAGAAGGATGGATACACATCCTAACATTTTATAGATGTAGAACCAGGGCTTCAAAAATCGGATCTCTCCTATTAGCCCGATCCCTTAGCTAACTGCCTTCAGTTTGCCACTCTAACTCGTGTAGGCTCAAGAAAAGGTTGTGGAATTTGGAAGAGTTGGTGGTAAGGAAGAAAAGGTACTACAATGGCGAAAGCATGAACGTCTTTAAGAAAAATAAGTAAGTTCGGGTTCTGCTTAATAAAAAACTTCTGTATGGGGAGAGACATCTATAGGAAGCGAAGTCCATTAACAAATTCATCGCCCACACCAGGAAATATAAGGTTTACGAGTATGTATCGGTTTCAGAGTCCATTACATCCAAAACGTTTGAACAGCATGTGGCCTATGCTCTGAAGGTTTAAAATACGCCGGCTATCAGACTTCGGAAACAAGCACTTCTGCAACCAGTACAACCAGTACTAGGAGCAGTTGGAAATGTACTGGTGGCCTCAGTACAAATAGCTGTCTTAAAAAGTTGTTTTTCCTTTAGAGAGTTCCTTATGTTTCTTGGTGCCAGTCGCTGCCATTTACAAGACGTTTGTCATACAAAAAAGGGTCAAAAAATTAAAAAAAATATAACGACTCCCATACAGTCTTATCCTACCTTAATAGATAGATCCAGTTCTCTATGCCTTATTTCTGGTTCAAGCAAGACTGGGCCAAAACAATGATTTAGTGGCTCGCATGATACACACTGCAGCTCCTCCTCACTGACAATAGATCCATGGTGTTGCAGTGTCTCAGCGGAAGCCAGAGGGGTAACTCGGGCGAATACGTAACTTTTTTTCAAATATTTTGGTTTTTCAATTTTTTGTTTATTTTTTTTCTACGAGACAACATAGGATGCACAGAAACTGATTGGGTGTTTTTTAAAAACATAAACTCACTCTTTAGTTCTTGGAATACAGGGTACATCTAGGCCCCATTTGTAAATAATAAAACCCGTTCACATCCCATTCATATTCATGTGGGAGTGTCCTGCCTGAATGTGCCTGCAGTTATGCCATCCTGGTGTCCATTAACAGCACGACATTAAGGACTTCCACCCACTCAAAGTATTTACAAAATACCCAAATTAGAATACACCCAAAGCAAAAGGGTTGACCTTCGCCCCATATGTCATAGTTCCCGCGAAGTGAGACCTGTTAAGCCCTGCTGCACCACCAACACTGCAGCATGCCATCTGACATTGCAGAGTCACATCTCAGCTAACAAACACAGGAGCACTTTAACAAAACATTAGCAAGCCAAAACGTTAGCGAAATAAATTGCTAATTATATCTGAGTTAAGTACTTACGTAAACATTGCTCATCGCTAAACAAACAGGATACCCCCTATGTGGGTAGATAGTATCGTTGTATCCTTCAAAACATCATGTCCTTTTGTGTGTAGGCGTGTCGGCCATATTTTGATCGTGAATCATTGTGCACACATGTTATGAGACATTATTATGCTCACAGAGCCCAAATTCATGAGCAGATGAAGAGTGCCTGTACAGTGGCTTTTGTGCAGCCTCCAACTGGGATTACACACTGGGGATACGTAGATTGCATCGCTGTGGATTCAGCAGCAACAAGCTATTTGCTTAATCAAAAGGGTAGAACGAAATTTATTGTTCGTAATTAATGTTGCACTGCACTGAGTGTAGGATGTTTGTCTATTCTGTTGGTTTATTTATAGAATCTGAGGGGGTTTTATGGAGGAAAGATACTGTGGAAGTGTTTAGCTTAAATTTTTAAGGACACACAGCGAGGAGTAATTTTGTGGCTTAAATTATGTTGTCTGTGGTGCGTACTTTCCTTGTAACAGAGTTCTGGGAACGAACAGGGACAGAGACTCTAGGGCTGCGTCAGGAAGTGAGAAATAAGGGCGGTGTAACCACATAATGTGCGTACATTAGGGCGTTGGTACACCACCATTGTACAATGATGGCTTTGAGTGATTATCCGTGGCACAAAAAGTTATATATATATATATAACTGGCATTGCTTAGTGGGCTTGCACGAAATTCAATGTTTGGGTCTAGTGGTTCATTCATTCCTTATCTTCCTGTAGAAGAGATTTAGACCACCTCTAGCCTCAGTCTAAAAGCTAATTTTCTGGCAAAAAAAAAGCCGATGCATCTATGCCACTGAAAACTCTGGAAAGGATGTGTTTTGAAAGAAGTCCATGGAAATAGTCCAGCACGCCTCATGATGATCCAGATGACCTCGAGTACAAAAAAGGATTCTCAGCGTCTTTCTGAAAATAGAACGTAGACCCCAAAGCCATCATTTAAGTAAGAAGTTCTAGAAGAGCTGACAAGACCATGACTGAGCCCTGTTACTCCCCTTCGATCTGGACAGAAGAAAATTCAGACAGTTTCTCTACATGTGACAGACTGGGTTATGTGACTTCCAATACGTGTTCGGGGTGCCAGGAATAGGAAGAAAGTTTTACGAGAGAGAAGCTGATTATGTACATTGAGCGACACGTCTGTCCAGACTGGGTTATCTTAGATAGGAAGGTAGAGCGAGGTAGGGCCATGTGAGGCCCCGTCGTAGGTTTACCTGAAAACGAAGATAAAAGTTTATTTTTAACTTTGGGATAGCTACACGGCGAGATGAATCTCCATAGGCTTGGGCATTCGAAAAGTAAGTAAGATGTGCACTCCTCTGTATTAGCGTCGCCACAGCCTCGGCAGAGCCTCGGCAGAGTAGTTCCTGTGAAGAGTGCTAAGTTGAGTCTATTAAGTGCCAGGATATGTTTAGTTTTGGCATCATCATATTTCGTCCTGAGTTTTCTCGAGACACGCCAAGATGGAAGTGCGGCAGTCTCACGAAGGTTTCCCCAATATTATGTAAGAGCTAGGGGGGGTTATCTTACATTCTACAAGCTCATTACAAAATCCTTTATAGGGCGTTCCTCAGACTCTCCATTTTTAAATGTACCTTCGTTTCTCCGACATCCTCCTCAACTCCAACCAACGAATAATTTTTCTAGAGGAGAACACAATAGACCAAACCGTTCACCCTTCGAAACCAAGTGAATAAAGAAATTTCTCGCCATTTACTACGAAAAAGTTTCCATAAGACATTCGTTTCCTTGTTTTGGAGATCTCGGTGATTCGTTAAAAGAGGCAAATCAAATGTGTTTACATCCTGACATCATATGCACCCAGAGCTCTGATTACCTATCAAGCAAATGGATTTTTTTGCAAACGTGTACTTAAATGCAAGGACACCGCCCTAATGTCCGGTTTGATCCAAAAGTGTACTTTTAGTGCTTTGCGTGACATTTCTCTTACCTACTCTGCACATCTAATCGCATTCATACATAAATGAACAGATTCCATCTATCAATTCCTGTGCCACCAAGGATTTAAGCCCCTGCACTCCTACCAACAGATTGATGTTACGACATCAAACAAGGAGCAATGAGTTAGAGGTAAGGAAAAGTTAGAAATATTTTGAGTAAAGCATTCTCATCTGTAATTTAGACCTTCGACGACTTGAAGTTATTGGTAACCTTACCATTCTTTGACTGTCGAAGCTAGGACTGTAAAAGCAGTTTTCCATTCAGTCACTCAACCTCGTAGAAAAGTGGTTAAGGCAAGCCATACCTCCCAAATTGTTTGCAATTCACGTATCAAGCTTACAGATGCGTCTTGAAAGTTTTAGATACAAGTAGACGGGCTTATTTGGAATCCAGCACTGACAGACGATTCAAGTTTTTCAAATTAAATCGCGAATCGTGAGATATGTACATCTTCTGGTCGTAAAGCCATCCTATTTGCTTTGGTAAATAAAATGAGGCCAACGCTTGGATCCACCACGAAATCCCCCACAACTCAGATACGATTTCTTAAATTCTCCAAAAGTTTTATTCATCTCCTTTAATGCGGGAGACTTTATCATCCAACAGCTTGTCATGGCTGTTGTCTCCGCAGATTCAAAAAAAAAAAAAAAAATCATAATCAGCAAAGTCCTGTGGGCGTTATCCATCACCCGAATGCAACCGAAAAATTAAATTCCCCCGAACCTGGTGCCCGAAAGACTCGATGTGTCTCCATGGAGAGTACTACGAAATGCGTCCCGAAAAACAGTTCGGAGCCCATAATGCCGCATTTATGGACAAAGGACACGTTTACACTCCCACTTGCATGCATGATTCATTAATATTCATTGTTACGCAATGAGAGCATTAATATTCCCGCGCACACACACAGGACACAGTGTATCTACGTGGGAGTCCTTCGAGAGAAAACACTTACACACAATTCGATGCGAATTTCCTTGCTCATTAAAATATAAAAGTTCGCAAAAAAAAATAAAATGAAGCCAATGAAGCTGGCTGGAACCGCGCAGACCCCCTGAAATCACGTGTTAATGTGACACATAATCCTTGTTTTTTGCGTTGCTTTGCTTCGCCAGGCTGATCACAATTGGAGTGGACTTTCATTGTACCTACAAGTTGTAATTAATGAAGGGAAAGCATTAATCACATCGATCCACATCCACACACATTCGTATCTTTTAGCAGACAACCTCTCGGATATTCCGAATGGTTTTTCAATTCCAATTACGAGATCGATTCTATCACATGTAAGGGTAGGCGCATGTGAACGGAAGGGTGTGGTGCGGCGTGAAATTGTTCATTTTTTATGACCAGGCTCAGTGATTTTCTGGTTTTCGAAAATGTGAACGATTGTGTAATAATCAATTTATGATTCGTAATTAAAGGACATGTGCGGGGTGGCGGCGGCGGTCGATGCGACTGCAATTTATTGAATCAATTAACGTAATTGGTGCGCTTTTGTTATTCAATATTTTCCCTGAATATTGAGTTTATCAATATTCGTCCTATTTAAGGGGAAAGCCGCAAGGTTGGAATAATTTATTACTTACCTTGTTTACACGTTGTGTTATGAAATTTCTTCGAGAGATACGCACTAAAAGTTCTCGAAGGATTAATCCACTGCAACAGTGACATAAGTGACATAAGCTAATGAAACTAATACGTTGATTTTTTGGAGCTCGAATCGGATAACAAATCCAACCCAAAATGTCTTAAAAGAAAATTACAAAGACTTCTAACAACTCTATTAAAACTTCGAACGAGATGAAGGGGTCACATAGTAGAGAATATCCTTTCCAGACAAATCAAAACTCTGCTGTCGCTCGACTAAATTTAGGTTAGATTCACTGAAGCTGTTGCTAAGCGCGCGCTTCCTCGAAAGCGACATCCAATGGAAGAACTTGTGCTACCAGAAGTGTGGCTAACAGGTGTTAATCATTCTCTGATCCTGAAGACATATCAAGGCAATGCACCAATTAGAAACTATTTGACACTGTCCACCCTTTCAAGCACATACCTAAGTTGGAAAGAATAGTGGGCTAACCAAATTGTAATTATCCTCTGCTTATACATATGAACCGAGCATAGGCTTTGGTTTCCGCTGCAGAGAAGTCAGGTAGCCTTTCCAACCACATCCATTAGCACAGTAAACGTCTTAGCAGTGAAATATACCCTCCCGACCCATGATGAGTCCCATGATGAGCCATTCACTCGCAACGAAAATTCAAGGAAGAATTTTTCTCTCGAAAGGACCCAGCTTCATATAGTCTGGCAGGATCAATCTTTTGCAGAGCATGCATTCCATCGTTAGGAGATATCAAGGAATACCAGGTAACAAAGGGGGTTGACAAACTTCCCTTCGGAGGGTTCAAAATCTTTGTCAACATCAATAAACCCATCAGTAAGCATCCGCTCAGTTCGAAAGTGGGCTTGACGCCTCAATAGGGACAAACATCAGATGATGACTACCTCACCCAAAAAGAATTTGGCCTCACTTTGACAAAACAAGAACCGACAGGGTAGTGCAAATTATTAGAAAATCCATTTCTGGGTGTTTTCGATCGATACTTCTTCCAGGACCCAGGTACTTGTAGAGAGTTTAACCTTATGTGCTATAAACTGATCCAGTAATCTGATACTGCGTTTCGCCTCTCAGAGTCCTTGAATCATCTACAATGCAGTAAAAGAAAACCTCGCCTTAGGTGGCGCGCATAAGTAGAAGGGGACCTTAGCCGACTTGGAGTGCTCAACTGGAGGCAGTTACCTATAGATAGGGTAAACTGGAGAGGCTTTTTGGTTGGCTCAGGTTCACCACCTTAGTTGTTCTATGCGTGGTTCTACGTCTATCAAATGTTAGAATGTGTATCCATCCTTCTGCTGAGACAAATTTCGAAATAAATTTTTTTTGAAAAAAATGTTACGTATACGCCATGGATTTACTACATAGAGGGACAAGTAAACTTAATGCTGATGATAATTGCTAACTACGGACATTTGTCTGACTGAAGTTGTTGTTGATCTTGATGATCTTCACTACTAGAACCAGCACCATTCCTTTCATCCCCAGAATTTTAGTTCTGTTTTAGGGTAAATTTTTGGTTACACAAGGAAGATGGTGCTTCAGCTGTTGGGGCTCTTCAATTTAAATGCAATGAACCGCATCCTTTCCTTAAATACACTCAGTTTGTAGGACAGTTAGTAACATTTAACAAAATTTCGTTGTACTGTATTGTTTTGTGTCTTAAATATAGTCCTTGCTCTGCAATAGATTACTGCCATGAGCATGGAAAACGTCTGAACCTGGTTACAGATCTCAATATTTACATTGAATCCGCCGCTCTGGAATTGCGCATATCTCCTAATGGAGTGAAATTTACTTCCATAACTATAAACAGGATCTGAATCGTAGACTGAGGGTATAGCGAAATTCACTTGAATTGCAGTCTGGAAGATTGCGCACAAGAATTTTTTAAAAATAAGGAGTGCATGATAGGGAATGGGTTGCATCCAACCTACGTTTAGTCTGACAAACAAACAGCAGTGCGGGGGAATAGACAAACAACATGTTTTCACTAACTGATGAGGGAATTGAAAATAGTCGCGCATTTTCAAACACTATGAGGGCTCCTAATGATATATCGCACATAGAGGCCATCCAGGTGGAACTTTTTGCATTAGCTGATCATTTCGATTAGTAACTAAATCTTACATTGAATAATGTCCTTCTGATCATGACAACCAATTCCTTAAACCACCCAATTATAGTTCAAAACCTCACAAAACTACTGCATCCTTTGAATCATTCAATGCAAACCTGCTGTCAAGATCGGGTCCCATATAAGTTCTCTGAGTTTTAGGAGGACTACTAGAAAATATTAGAAAGAGCATAATTTTTCGACAATTAAATCTCATAAACTCAATACTTTATCATAGTTTGAGGGATTGGAGTAGAGAAAGCAGAAAAGGCTGTTCCACAGTAGGCAACAGTCGTCCGGTCATAGCTCGATAAAGACATACCATAAGACAGGATTATAAGCCACCTTCGATACGCTACTTTACAAGCTGAGTAATTGAGGTCTTTTTTTTTAAAGTTCTGAGGGTCATGGCTTACATTCTAAATAGGAGTGAAGCAAGGATGTGTCATGAGTCCATATCTTTTGCCATTATTTCTGGTTAATGCCTTAAGCCAATGGAATTGGAATTTTTAGAAATGGGTCCGGGCAGTACTTAAGCCAAGAAAGATGCCTCGAGTATAGTCATTCAAGCCCCATCCAGTAGAAAAGGAGATGACGAAGGCGCGATATTCTTAGAAGGAAATCCTTTCATTCATGGAGCATCAAATTTAAAGTTTTTGAAGGAGCTATGAGGTCAAGGATGTGCTCTGTCGTTTTCCACTTTATTAGAGCTTGACTTGTATTTTAGGAAATCAGATGAGTTCACTGCGATACAACGACGTTGTCAAAGTCTAGATGAAGAGGCTTAAAGAGGCTTAGAACCGCAAGCTTGAATATAATTCGGATTACTTAGTACTTTACTTTATTGAATTTGCAATGGCTTCATACGAAATCGGTTAACGAAATTCCTTAACATCAATTCTAAGGACCCATCTCCTGCTGCGATGACAACAGAATTTTAGATTAAATTTCCAATTGTCCCTGACCAATACGACTTTAGGTCAAAAATTGTTTGAATACTCTTTTATGCAGACACAAGATTAGACCGAAAAAAAAAACTGAAAGGCAAAGTGCTACGGGTCATGGACATCCAGACACAAAAATTCAGCCTAAAATATACATAAGTACCTACCTTTGGAAAGAATTAAAAAAAAAACCCAACAGTCTTGTGGGTGTTCCCAAAGTTACGGCTTGAGTTCAAACAAAAGTCGAATCCCTCCTCCAACGAAGCCCAACAGTATCCCATTACATGCATAAAAATACATTCACCATCTGTTTCTTTTCAAACTCAAGTAAAACAAATTTATTTCCTTTTTTTCTTTTCCTTTCAGGCTTACGAAACCAAATATCCTGCAGCTTGCCCACACAACAAATCACTTTCAGGTAATTTGTAATCCGAGTTCGATTATATTTCAGTTTTTTTCTCCCGCTTTTGTACCTCACCAACGTGTCCCGTCCGCCTGAGCATGTATCTTCTGTATGTGGTTGTCAGGAAAATAGATGTAGGAAGTCCTTGTATCATGCAGGATTTATCTTGGCTCCTGTAGCATGTCATAAAATACGTATGATCCACGTAGAAATATTTCATACCATTTCAATTCTGAATAGGACACGATTAGGAGGGGAGCCTCAACAACAATAAAATAAATGAAATCTACGAGTATTGATTGATTTCAGTATTTTTTTTTGTTCGTCTTGTTCGTCCTTGTTTCGGTTTTGCCGGTACAGCTGGCTTGCAACATCCAGACGCGTGTACTCGCATTTTATATGTTGACTACGGCTTATTGGCGGGACAAGCTCATCGTAAATTCTAAACATTTTTACAATCGAAATTCAATTGAATTGAAATTGAATGTTGCATTGTTCGGAATATACTTCGAGTGCGGGGCGCAAGGATACCGCCCGAATCGGGAGGACGAGCTGGGTGGTACATCGAATAAAGGTAATGGAATTCGGGGAATTTACTTTATGTTGATTTAATACCGCCTTCATGGAGTGAGTTTCCAAATTGCAATCCGAACGTGTTACATGCGACAATAGGGCGAGCATAAAACTTTACCCTCACACCCAACCCACACAGGTGGGGGGAGCATCTCCATCCATCATCATCGACCCAGCATGACCGTTATTGTGCAGAGACGAAGTTTGAAAAATTCAATAAATCTGGTAACATTTTTCAAATTCCCATCATGGAAAGTGCACACATGTCGCTCTTCCGTGCACACAAACTGTCTGAGGAACTACCACTTGAACAGATATATGCATCCTTAGAACCAACCACCCACACGCCTATCTGGATCTCATGCAAATATCTCTTCTATCGTCTCAATTCAACACTGAAAACTGTTTATACAGTTTCCAAAGCGATTCGGTGTGTATTTGCCTTTGCTCTGCTTTAATCGACTCGTAAGGACGATAACGTCAACATTAATATAAGTGAATCTCCACTTTTCCAGGGATGTGCAATAAAAACGCTTATTATCCTTTAAGTGAGTGTACGAGCGGAATCCGAGAAGAGGGTTTTATAGGTTTAATTAAATCTACGTATTCTCGTTGGCTTGGTGCTGTGAAAAGGGCACAAACGCCGTGAAAGGCCAAAAGCTAAAAATTAAAAGGAAAAAAGGATTTCTCCGGGACAGGAGGGTTTTTACTTTGTGGAAGTAGTTTAGGGCGCTACGTTCCTCAAAGGTATTTGTATATGGTTGGATTTTCATGGTTTAGAGCTACTAAGTAACTCGAGGAGAGTATCCACTTCATAAAGTTGGCAAACTCTCCTACAGTCCTGCATTTTTGTGACTTCCTCTCAGTTGGTTGAGCAAAGTCTATCTCGAGATGATTCACTGAACAGACAGCTCCATTCTGCGTACGGAAATCCTTGCTGTTTGTCCTAAAACATGCTTAATTCGCTTGAAAGAAGCATGTTGTACCAGCACCGGTATACCCAGTCTATGATTAGTTCAGATATGAGAGCGAAGTTGGGTTTCCCTGGTAGAGTTCCTGGAAACATTATACTCGTTGGAATTTTGCGGGCAGAAAACTATTTAAAAGTACGGGAGACTCACTGGACTAGGACTTGTACAAGGTATCCCTAAATATGTACAAACATATTCAAGGAAAGGCAAACAGAATTCTGTGGTGAAAGGTTTCTAGGTTACGAAAAATTATCTGTTCAAAGCCAATAACGCTAATGGATCTTGGACGACTTTCAGCGAAAATTTCTAAATTTACTGCTTGACGCTCATTGCCCAGGGAGTTTTCAAAACACCATTAGCACAGCCATCCTTCCACACCTACAGAAGTAACAACATTGGGCAATTCATAGTTTGAAAGCCATATAAATCTACGGAACTGTCGAGTTATAGAGGCAATTCAAGGTAAATCTGCTGATTATTAAGACAATTTTGAATAGGTGGCTAGATCTGGATGAAGTTCTTAAAGCTGTCGGGTACGCAAATCGAGTAGTGTTCTCACACAAAGCCAAACAATTTCAGACCTACAAGTCTATCATCATTCCTCTTTAAACCTGACAACGACCACCGATATAAGATAACCTAAAGCTCGATAGGTCACTCTATCGCGCCTCGAATATGCTGAAACAGAATATCCAGGTCGAGATGTGTGAATTAAAGATTTCACAAAATTGTCGGTGTCCAGTTCTGTGGGCTATACACTGCCCTTTTTCTCACACATTTTTTGGCTGAAAAATTTTCTGTTTCCTATCTCGATTTCGAGGCTGCAGATAAGCTATTTTGCGCCTCGAATATGCTGAAACAGAATATCCAGGTCGAGATGTGTGAATTAAAGATTTCACAAGATTGTCGGTGTCCAGTTCTGTGGGCTATACACTGCCCTTTTTCTCACACATTTTTTGGCTGAAAAATTTTCTGTTTCTTATCTCGATTTCGAGGCTGCAGGTAAGCTATTTTGCGCCTCGAATATGCTGAAACAGAATGTCCTGCTCGAAATGTGTGAATTAAGGATTTCACAAGATTGTGGGTGTCTAGTTCTGTGGGCTATACACTGCCCTTTTTCTCACACATTTTTTGGCTGAAAAATTTTCTGTTTCTTATCTCGATTTCGAGGCTGCAGGTAAGCTATTTTGCGCCTCGAATATGCTGAAACAGAATATCCAGGTCGAGATGTGTGAATTAAAGATTTCACAAGATTGTCGGTGTCCAGTTCTGTGGGCTATACACTGCCCTTTTTCTCACACATTTTTTGGCTGAAAAATTTTCTGTTTCTTATCTCGATTTCGAGGCTGCAGATAAGCTATTTTGCGGCCCGAATATGCTGAAACAGAATATCCAGCTCGAGATGTGTGAATTAAGGATTTCACAAGATTGTGGGTGTCCAGATCTGTGGGCTATACACTGCCCTTTTTCTCACACATTTTTTGGCTCAAAAATTTTCTGTTTCTTATCTCGATTTCGAGGCTGCAGGTAAGCTATTTTGCGCCTCGAATATGCTGAAACAGAATATCCAGGTCGAGATGTGTGAATTAAAGATTTCACAAGATTGTGGGTGTCTAGTTCTGTGGGCTATACACTGCCCTTTTTCTCACACACTTTTTGGCTGAAAAATTTTCTGTTTCTTATCTCGATTTCGAGGCTGCAGGTAAGCTATTTTGCGCCTCGAATATGCTGAAACAGAATATCCAGGTCGAGATGTGTGAATTAAAGATTTCACAAGATTGTGGGTGTCTAGTTCTGTGGGCTATACACTGCCCTTTTTCTCACACACTTTTTGGCTGAAAAATTTTCTGTTTCTTATCTCGATTTCGAGGCTGCAGGTAAGCTATTTTGCGCCTCGAATATGCTGAAACAGAATATCCAGGTCGAGATGTGTGAATTAAAGATTTCACAAGATTGTCGGTGTCCAGTTCTGTGGGCTATACACTGCCCTTTTTCTCACACACTTTTTGGCTGAAAAATTTTCTGTTTCTTATCTCGATTTCGAGGCTGCAGGTAAGCTATTTTGCGCCTCGAATATGCTGAAACAGAATATCCAGGTCGAGATGTGTGAATTAAAGATTTCACAAGATTGTCGGTGTCCAGTTCTGTGGGCTATACACTGCCCTTTTTCTCACACATTTTTTGGCTGAAAAATTTTCTGTTTCTTATCTCGATTTCGAGGCTGCAGGTAAGCTATTTTGCGCCTCGAATATGCTGAAACAGAATATCCAGGTCGAGATGTGTGAATTAAAGATTTCACAAGATTATGGGTGTCCAGATCTGTGGGCTATACACTGCCCTTTTTCTCACACATTTTTTGGCTCAAAAATTTTCTGTTTCTTATCTCGATTTCGAGGCTGCAGGTAAGCTATTTTGCGCCTCGAATATGCTGAAACAGAATATCCAGGTCGAGATGTGTGAATTAAAGATTTCACAAGATTGTGGGTGTCTAGTTCTGTGGGCTATACACTGCCCTTTTTCTCACACACTTTTTGGCTGAAAAATTTTCTGTTTCTTATCTCGATTTCGAGGCTGCAGGTAAGCTATTTTGCGCCTCGAATATGCTGAAACAGAATGTCCTGCTCGAGATGTGTGAATTAAAGATTTCACAAGATTGTGGGTGTCTAGTTCTGTGGGCTATACACTGCCCTTTTTCTCACACATTTTTTGGCTGAAAAATTTTCTGTTTCTTATCTCGATTTCGAGGCTGCAGGTAAGCTATTTTGCGCCTCGAATATGCTGAAACAGAATGTCCTGCTCGAGATGTGTGAATTAAGGATTTCACAAGATTGTGGGTGTCTAGTTCTGTGGGCTATACACTGCCCTTTTTCTCACACATTTTTTGGCTGAAAAATTTTCTGTTTCTTATCTCGATTTCGAGGCTGCAGGTAAGCTACTTTGCGCCTCGAATATGCTGAAACAGAATGTCCTGCTCGAAATGTGTGAATTAAGGATTTCACAAGATTGTGGGTGTCTAGTTCTGTGGGCTATACACTGCCCTTTTTCTCACACATTTTTTGGCTGAAAAATTTTCTGTTTCCTATCTCGATTTCGAGGCTGCAGATAAGCTACTTTGCGCCTCGAATATGCTGAAACAGAATATCCAGGTCGAGATGAGTGAATTAAGGATTTCACAAGATTGTGGGTGTCTAGTTCTGTGGGCTATACACTGCCCTTTTTCTCACACATTTTTTGGCTGAAAAATTTTCTGTTTCTTATCTCGATTTCGAGGCTGCAGGTAACTTTTTTTTGCGCCTCGAATATGCTGAAACAGAATATCCAGGTCGAGATGTGTGAATTAAAGATTTCACAAGATTGTGGGTGTCTAGTTCTGTGGGCTATACACTGCCCTTTTTCTCACACATTTTTTGGCTGAAAAATTTTCTGTTTCCTATCTCGATTTCGAGGCTGCAGATAAGCTACTTTGCGCCTCGAATATGCTGAAACAGAATATCCAGGTCGAGATGAGTGAATTAAGGATTTCACAAGATTGTGGGTGTCTAGTTCTGTGGGCTATACACTGCCCTTTTTCTCACACATTTTTTGGCTGAAAAATTTTCTGTTTCTTATCTCGATTTCGAGGCTGCAGGTAAGCTATTTTGCGCCTCGAATATGCTGAAACAGAATATCCAGGTCGAGATGTGTGAATTAAAGATTTCACAAGATTGTGGGTGTCCAGTTCTGTGGGCTATACACTGCCCTTTTTCTCACACATTTTTTGGCTGAAAAATTTTCTGTTTCTTATCTCGATTTCGAGGCTGCAGGTAAGCTATTTTGCGCCTCGAATATGCTGAAACAGAATATCCAGGTCGAGATGTGTGAATTAAAGATTTCACAAGATTGTGGGTGTCCAGTTCTGTGGGCTATACACTGCCCTTTTTTTCACAAATTTTTTCGTTGAAAAATTTTCTGTTTCCAGTCTGGATAAATTTATTTGTTTTACTTTCCTCACACATGGTAACCCACTTTCAATCGAAATAAATTATAGCTCCAGCCTCTGAAATGATGTCCCACTTCTGACACGTCTCACTTGAACAAAATTCGTACTTTTAGTTATGGCCTATGAAGACACCATTTCCTTTAACATATCCGAGGGAAACTGACTCCAACCTTGTCCTCCAATTTGATTGGTAGATCAATGAGCCAAGGTGAATCCACACTTCTGCCACCTAAACTGAAAAAAAAACTTCCCATAATACCTGCTTTAAACCGGTCCAAAGGGCCTCTTCATCTGGCCAACCTCTCACTCCGGTCCTGGCAATTGTAAACCATGTAACCGCCCTCCCATTACAATCCCTAATTCCAGCAAAAGAAACGACAACCCAGCACTTCCCCACAAACCAGTGGTCCCCGGTGTAAAAACGTTTCGAAAAAGCGAAAGAAACTTTCCTCCTCGAATTCGATCCCATTACCAGGAGCAGGACTTCCGGCGAGACCACCAGTACCGGCCAAACACACACTGGGAAAATTTCATTAAGAAGATTTAGTGGACTAATTTTAATGGAGCTGCAGAGGAGAGTTGAAGGCGTTTGGGAGTTTGGGCATTCGGCTGCGCACCTACAACTTGGAGGACGAGTTGTATCAACCCCTTTTAGGTTGATTACCCGCAAAACTTATCTACTTGTGTGTGTGTCCTCTGACATCACGTAACGTGAGTTCAGGGCGCTTACTCTGTTGCGCCACATTATCCGAGCACGTTTCGGGCTAATACCAATGAAGCCGTGGAGTATGTAACTATCGCTTTCTGGGCTGAGCGCCATGCCATCTCTTAAACAGGCAACAACACCACTGTGTCGGTAGGTAATGCGCCCTTGTGTGTAAATAAATCCTAAGGATACAATTTCGATTTAATGAATATCCTTCCAAAACATAGACAGGTACAACCCGCTGTCGGTCGATGCGGAGGCAGCATCTTTACATACGTTTGTAGCTGCTCCTGGCAGGGGTTAACCTTTGTGTGACTTGTATCTGTATGCACGGCCAGAGGTATGGATTAGCAATCCTTTTGCGGGGATGGTGTCCTGGTAAACATTCTTTAAAGACATTTTTCAAATTCTGATAGTTTGAAATTCCTGTCACGTTCCAAGAAATCCTAACTCAAACATCTGTGGTGTATGTGTGCCTCATGGCAGGTGGTCCTTGCGTGTGTTTCTCTCGGTGTGTGTGTGTGTGTGCAGGAAGGCAAATTTATTTTCACTTTTTTTTCTCGAAATTTTACGTTGTGTCTGTGTGCGCAGTGATATGATCCAAAAATTGGTTACAAGTTGATATACGAGTACCGAATGTGTTAGGCGGTCGGGTAATTGCGAGGTGATTGCGCGTTTGTTGTTGTTTCGCAGAGACTTTTTGGGTGTAAACACACGCCGGCAGGACGCCTTGGTATGAAGGAGAAAAGTTTACGAACCTTAATCGTAATCACTTGGCTCGGTGAGATAGCGTAAAATGCTCGAGATATAACCCGAGGTAGGCGATTGCGTGGGAACGTGACATAATTGATGGACTTGAAATTAACTTTGGCGTGGTTAAGTATATTTTTGTTTGGAAATCACCACAGGGGGTGTTGGAAGATGTTTTTTTTTTTTTTTTTTTATTACATGAGTGGGTGAAGTAGAAAGCCGTGTTTACTTGTAAAGCTATTAAGGAATTGAAGTCGTGGGAGTAGGATTTGATATCTTGTCCACCCTTCATCTAAACATAGAAGTCGCCCATTCAAAGCCGAAGCTAATATCCATAAAAACAGGACAACACCAACAGCCCCTCATGTTCAGTAAACTAGCTCCTTCACACGGGCCATCGTACCATTGAGAACTGGGTGCAACTGAGTACAGAGACAGCCACAACTTCGGCTTAGCCTTTAAAACAATCCTCTTCCCAAGAGAGAACTGGACTGGATTTGCATAGACAGGTTAAAAACTGACGAAGGAGTAGGGTCTGGCATACCTATATGTATGCATTCGAACCCGAAATTGCTAGCTCACTGAGACTTCCAGACCACGGCAGTGTGTTTCAAGTGGAAGTACTATCAATAGCAGAGGCGACAGGAGATATATCCTTGGGACTACACTCCAGACAGACGATCATCATCCACAGTCGTCTCATTCACGATGTCGTGAAGAACTGACACCACTCACGGCAAACCATGAAATCTCTCACTCCTTTGGGTCTCAGGATACGAACTAGCAAGAAAGGGGCCCGAACAGTAACTGACAATGGTCGACAACTGTGTTCTATCGCCCCTACCTCTTGTTAAACACAACATAGAGAGAACCTTCACGAGACTGGCTAACGATAGATGGAGCGCATTCCCATTCTGTTCTGTCTCCAGAAAACAGAGTATGATATCACAAAACCAAACAGATCCTGGTGCTTAACAGACCTAGCTTAACACTCTTCACGGGGATCATCACCGGCCACAACCCCATGGCGACTCACCATAGTCGAGTGCGAATAGAAACTGATGGCCAGAGGCTGTGAGGACACAGATCCAGTAGAGTGTACTTTTCACTTCCTCTGCGAATGCTTAAGCCTGCGTAGGCTAGAAAGACAACCCTTGGTGAATATCAATTCGAAGACCCAGGCGACCTGTCAGGAAAGCCACCATCGATCATTCTGAAACTTATAACTTAACTTGGGAGTGGTCTGTCTTCCAGGTAAACCCACGACAAGGGCTCACAATGGATCCACCAGTCATCCGAGTGTGGCCGCACATATGGTCTACTTACCTAGATCCTTTACTATTCATTGTGTAGCAATGAGTAACGAAGGTCAGTGATCCTTTACCTCATTAGAAGCCAACATCTCAGATGTAAAATACGACTGCAATTTGTCAAAATTGAATATCTACCTAAGCAACCCGTCAGGCTGCAGATTCCACTACCGATTAAGTAAGCACTCATCCATAATACCAAGCCCAAGTACCCAAACACAAGAGTGTACGACAAAATAAATTCAATATGCAAAGCATCCCTTAGCCCGTAGTCATGATTTCGTCAATAACAATCATTAACAACTCTCTCGTCAGACATCTTTAGACCAAATCTCCATAATGACCGAGTAAATTCCACCCAAAAACCCAGTACGTGAGCCAACAGACTCGAGTACATTAACGTAAATTTCATGCAAAAAAAAAAAGGACGAAAATATTATATCCCCCAGCAGTTAAGGGTACACATTTATCAAAACAACGAGACCACGTTTAAATGAAAATTCCTCCATTCATGGCCTGGACAAGGACAATTGGACGATATCTAAAACTTAACGCTTGAGTGCCCTGTCACTGAGTCTGAAAACAAAACTTTTACCCTTACTCACAGCAATTCCACTTAAGGATATGCGACGACATCGAACGTCACTAGGTTCTATGGAAAAACAAAATATATATGTATCTGTGGACCGACAGTGCCTTTCGAAACAAAAGAGTAGAAAGTCCCGCTCCAAGTTCACATTGTACTCAGTAAATAGGTCATTCAGAGTGTCCTAGTTGACGGGACGAATAACTCACAATAAACACGGAATGTGAATAGAAAGAAAATGAAAGTTGAAAGCCAAGAAACTAAAGCGAAACTAAAAGCGAAAGGATGAGAGCTTGGTCGTTTTTCAAACGCCAATAGGACACACTAAGTCCCGATTGGCGAAGAAGTCCCTCGCACTTCCTGCGCAACAAGGACTATGCCGCTCTAATGAAATCGAAACAAAAAACCGGATAATTATGCTTTCTTCTCGTCGAGTCGGTCTAAGGATATGAGCTCGCGACAATGTCCTCCGCACAATCACAATATTGCCGAAGGGTTGATTCCACTTCGTTAGACATTTTCTAATTAAATGTCAAAATGAAAATCTTGTTATCCTTCGCTGTGAGCGAACGCGCAGTCCTGGGCATAGCCGACGCTAAGATTTGTTTCGGCCATTGATTTCTGTAATTGCTGCCAGAGAGCTGGGTGGTTGGGTTGGTTGGGTGGACAACACCCGGAAAGGATAGTGTTTTTCCAGATTTTAAGACAAAAAAAAAATAAGGAGCAGGAAAAGAAACTCAAAAGTTGGATAAATTTAAATTTATTGCTCCCACCCGCCGTTGCCGCGCGCCTGTTGAAAGGAACGAGAATTAATGGCTTCCACGGATGAGGGAGGGGAAACTTTTGCGAAAAGGTTGTGCGATGAAAAGTTAGGGGTTTTAAACTGAAATAAATGTTTTTCAGATGTGATGATATCGCCGGCAATTCCAAGGACTGGGAAGGCTAATGCGAGACGTGTGCGTTTGTCGTCAAAGAGGATTTTATGATTTATCTGATTTATTTGAAATCGTTTTTTTATTTTTTATTGTTGAATTCGCGTAAGGAGGACTATCGGAAGGACTGCATCTGCAAATGGAAGGACTGACAGAACTTTTCGCCATAAAACTAGGAGTCCTTGCTCAGCTTTTTGGTACTCGATAGAGCATGGGAACCATATGTTTGGGTTTTGTTTATGTGGCAATATGCTCCTCCAATGAAACGTCCATTTGGTAAACTAAACTGAGTCAAATTTCGTCCTTCGGGTCTTTCGAAAATATACCACACTACTTTAGGATTCAGTAGACAATCTTCTCGTGTAATCATGGTAAAGCCGCGAATATCTTCCCTGCTTTATCTGCATCTAGGCCTGAAGTTGCCTCCAGGAATAGACGGAATATCATCCTCTTGATTAAGGACTCTATTGAGCATTTGCCAAACGAGATGTTTTAGTGACTGATTCCATGGATTTGCAGACATTCTTTCAGTCTTTTATGTGAGGGGTTTAATTTGGATTTACTTGAGTAGGTTGAGGTGGTAACTGCGTCAACAGAAGTACAGGCTCACTCTTATCTAAATGGATCCATTGTGTTCCAGGCCTTCGTTCTACACTCAGGATCAACCCTTCTGAACCAACCAATTGTCGTGATGAATTTTAGGGCTGTTGTTGGTGGCATAGTTACTAGTTTACTGAGGTCGTTGAAAGATCCTTTTCCAAAAATATTCCTTGGGTGTTCACAAAGGAGATTTGTTGAGTTTTTCTCTACATCTATGTCGCCAGAACGTCTGACCCTCATTCTTCTAAGATGGTTCGCCAGCATGTTCTAGCTTACGAGACCACCTATAAGGAGTACACAATTTTTTAGGAATTCGGCATGAGGTGGGACGCTGCCATATGCTCTCAAGCTTCTATGTAATTCTAGCCAAAAGAAATGAATAGGCACTAGGAGTGAGTGGTCAGCAGCTCCATGGGTTCTAAGTCCTTTTCAGTCCATTTCATCGAGATCCAACAGACCATGATATTGTTCTTCGAGTTTAGGGATTTGAGTTCCTCTTTACATGTCTTGACCAGTTTTGATTTGGTAGTGATGGAAGTAATGGCTTTAATAACAGCTTGGCTATTTATAAAAATGTACATATTTTCATTACACTTCAGAGTAGAGAGGTATGGGCAGACCTGCCCACTTGACACAAACATGCGTGACTGGGAATTGTATGCACTGATAGGTTCTTCCTGATTCGTCCTTATTCGGACTAATCCATGGATAGATATTGATGCAGGTTTTATGACCTCACATCTAGATCAACTTTCCTTAAAGAGATCTTTGGAATTAAAGTTGAGGCTAGAGTCCGTGTGGAGGGTAAGGAAGTCAATTTTTGACGACTTGGTGATGGTACAGTGTCCGACTCTACATTCAGATTTGTTGGAGATGTAAGGCGCTTTTTGTCGCTCGTTTTTTGATAAAGTGGTCAAGTGGACACAGCCCGAGCAAGACTGCAGTCGGTATTGTTCTAATAGTGCTGGTTGTACCTTTGCATACTACAGGTTGAGGTGTAAAGATGTTTAGCTTTGCAGCACAAGGCCAACACATTATTCAGCCCTAAGTGAGGTTGGTTCTAAGAATGGCAGTATATAGATATTCGGTAGATGATGGCTTGGTCTCAGTCCTCAAATGTTTGCCGAAAAGTCTTCTGCAAGGGTAAAATCCTATTGAGGACTTCTTTCATGATTCAAGTGTATTGTGTTCTAAATATTCAATCTTGTTTGCTTAATCTAGGTGGCTTGAAGTAGAAAGTTTTCCTTCGGTCGGTTTTTCCTTCACTTGCAGCGTTTGGCTCATTGAGGTAGCAGATCAACGATTGTGGACAGGAACTTTCCCATATAAACATTTTTGGCATAAGCGATAGCTCTAAGGCTGTCTACCTTTGTAAGGATTGCATTGATCACACGGTTCCAGAGTAGTGTGCGGACCTACTACTGCCACTAACTAGCACAACCACTATCCAATACCCTGCAGACTCCTAGCTACTTAGGTAATCCCAGCAAACTGCCTTTTTAATACAACATTTGGAAGAATTGAAGCATTTGAAAAAACTCAAGCATTTTCGAAAGGTTTGTTTTAGAACAGTGTACTGAACGCTCCTCAGTATTTCTTGAGATATGTAGCACATTTGGTAAGCTCGTGCAACCAAACACTTATGGACAGAACAGAATGAATGCCCTTGGTTAGGTGAAATTTACAAGCAGCGCAAGGCTTAGATTGCAAATGAAGCTCAGATTCAGTTTCATAAAATCCATCATGTCTTAGACAAGAATATAAGGTCATCCAACAATAGGTGTCATTTGAAATGTGGAAGCGTTTTTGAACTGTCAACAGTACTGCTTTTGGTCATCATTAAGCGCCTCGCATAGCTATAGTAAATTCAGTCAATAAATTTGAACATCTCAGACAGGCTAGTGATTGGAAGGCCTAAAGCCCTTTTGTCCGACAAGGTCAACTGAAAATATCTTCCTTATTCTTCCCCCTAAAAAGACGGTCATTTATAAACCCTTCTCTTCAAAATCAACAAATTGATTACCATGGTACCATAAAGAACCACTTCGAGTCTAAGTGCCTGTATATTGATAACTTAAATCTAAACTAAGTCAATAGACAATAAGCCTGGCTCCAATATCCTCTTTAAAGTTGTTCACTCTGTGTTGGTTCCACTGGAGTCATTCTCTGTAGGATGTCTCTTCTTGCCATTCCTCGAATTTAGCCCCATCTTTCAAGTCTCCTAGAATCAAGTATGACTTAAAATTGTTATATGACTCACTAGGTTTTGAAATTCTATTATTTCGGAATTCAAACATACCTCCGATGGCATTAGTCCTATTTGAATGAAAATGTTCCATGAATTCTTAAACTGTTCGTAGTTACCTGGTATAGACAACAAACGATAGTACTTTCTAAGTACCCTAAGTTCAAACGAGCTTAGCTGGTGCCTCTCTATGTCTCAAGGACACAAAAGAATTTGTAACCAAAAAATGCATAAAAAAAAAAGGTTACGTATACGCCACCGAACCCGATGCATTTCATAAAGATTTACTTTCTAAAGATACAACTCAAGTTGGATATTCTATTTCTGTTGTCTCAGTGGATAGTGCAACCTTCAAAGCTCCTACTACAGTCAGTAATAGCTGTGGATAAAACCATACGTTTTGATGCGATAGATTGTTAATGTCTCTGACATCATATCTAAGATTGCATAGCTGAGCTTAAGAGTTCTATTTACTCAGTCTCCAGATTGGGACAAATTCAGCGCAGATTCTAGACGTTAAAGAAGATCGAATTCCCCGCCAGACTTTTTTCGATGCCCACGGGATAGATCAATAGCAAAAGTGACTGTATGAAGTCCTGAGGTACCCCATTTTTGAATTAGAAAACTTCTGACACATTACAGACGTTGAATGAACGTTGCGCCTCTCTATTACAAGCCTCTCATCAAGGCTTACCAAATGAGATATTGCTAAACGGTGTGCAAACCATTTCTTAAGGCATTTGTAAGGGGTGTAGCTGGCCCACCTAAGCCTTTCTTATTTAGACAATCTTGTTCCACAAGAAAAGTTGAATCTCCATATGAAAACAGGCCTTCCTTTCCTTTCTCCGTATTCATCAACATAATATCCGTTGTTTGGCTTTTAGGATATGAACTTCTGCTAAAATTCGGTACTCAAGAGTAGGACACGTGCGAGGCTTCCAAGAAGCCTAAAACAATAATCATGTACTCAAAAGCCTAATGGATCTCTCAATGAAAAAAAAAAAACTTCTCGCCAGAAGTAGATCAATAAAAGTACCAAATTGCGACCATTATTGACTTTTCAAAAGCAGAAAGGACTAAGCCAACTGAGGCGAACGAAATAAGCCCCCCTTCGATAAATAAAACCAAAGGGTTACTCCTAAATTATTATTGCTTTCCATTAAGGACTTATTATCCCGCCCAATAGTCCTTCAGAATTATTTCATTTCAAGAAAAAGAAATCCCAAGATACGCCCTTACTCTTTGAACCTCTCCCACCAGCCAGGATAACACTCAATAGGCAATTTATCTTCGGAAGTCAATTCCCAGTGCTGTCATTCATAACGGCCTATGGAATCGATAAATTCATAACTTAAATAAATAAATTCGCCACAGTCAACATTTTCATTAAAAAAAAAAAAACCGATTTCCCGTCTCACTTACGAATGGGAGACTTCAAAGGACGTATGGAGTTCCGTTGAAACCCTGCGGCGAATCATTCTCTACTTAAACCAAAATTAAATTAAATTGAAGGGTAAACAGGAATTCATTACAATTCGAGTGTTTGCACTCAATATTATTCCATTCAATGTAGTCTGGGTTCGGGGCGAAATACTTTGCAACTATGTACATAGGTCCCATCGCGCGTCGCCGGCTCCTTGGGCATAGTTTCGTCCTTGTTGCTAAGGATCGATATCGATATGGCTAGTCTGTATCTGTGTGTTTTCTTAAATGAAAACTTTATTAATGGGTTTGTTTGTCAGTAATTTGAAACATGACTTTGGGCATCTTCTGAAATGATTGGTTTTATTGGAATTTCGAAATTAGGTTTTTGAATTCATTTGCTATGTGTCTGTGCCTGTGTTTGTGTGCGGGAAGGCTTATTATCACAGCCACAGTTGTGTTGTGGTAACTCGATATGCGGTGCGGTTTGCTGAAGTTTGAGTAATGATTTGAGAAATTTTCGTAGTGGTTTCGAGAAATGTTTGTTCAGTCTTGGGAAGTTTCAAGGCAAAATGTTATTCTACTCTGATGCGTCATGTAAGTATACGACCCACCCAGGAATAAGGTTTTAGAAAACTGGATACTGTGACACCCTGGACACCGTGGGTCACCATGGCACCAGACCGATGATCCCTATGTCAAGTCGCCACTACATGTACTCTCCTTTCATGAAGATCTCAAATAACTTTGCGTTTACAGAAATGGTAAGACAACCTAGTCTGGCTTCTGGTGGCATATTTCAAGCCAGATACTCTATTTTTCTGACTCCTAGGCACAAACGAGCACAGCTGCTGCCTTGGTGTGGTCGGGAAAAAATAGAAAAAATTGCACCGAAAATTGTATGAAAATATTGGTTACACATACGCCACCGAACCAGATGCCGATATCCTGAATCTGCCTTCTGGTGGCACGATTCAAGCCAGATACTCTGTTTCTCTGACTCCTAGGCACAAACGAGCACAGCTGCTGTCTCGTTGTGGTCAGGAAACAATAGAAAAAATTGCACAGAAAACGATATGAAAAGTTGGTTACACATACGCCACCGAATCAGATGCCGATGTCTTGAATCTGCTCGAGCAAAAGGCCAACATTCGAGGCGATATTTCCGGACCGCTTAAAGCACTGCCTGCGAAGCTGAGGCGGCCGTTTGAATGTTGTGCTAAGCCCATTAATTTATAGTTGCAATCTATATAATGACGATCATTTTCATCACAATCTTGGTAGTCAGTTTCTAGACCTCTAAATAAATAGAGGACAACATACAGGTTGACACTAAGTGCTGAAAAAGCGAAACTGACTTATGCTGTCATCGGCTTAAAACCTCGCACCTGCCTTAGTGTAAAAACGAATCTCATGCTTGCTGGAACATTTTAAAAGGCCATTGCCAGTGGCATAGTTTCCCAGGACACTGTGGTTTTTCAACCAACTTCCCCCCCATAACCGTTCATATTTTATAACTCCTAGGCAAGGACTGTTGTATTCCTCATTCCGCCACACAGGACACCTTGGGAATAGATGGCTATAACAACACCGTGTTAGATGGTATCATAGAAAAAATAATGGTTTCCATTCGCGCAGATATTTTTTGTTCTGCGCTCCAGCCTATGAATATTGAAAACGTTGCAGCTGAAAACACTCCAGTAGCTGTGTCCTCCTACCCGATGCAAAACACCGCCAGCGGCTACCTGGACGTGTACACGTTCTGGTCAAAATGTTTCCAATTAGCGTTCGGACAAAGCGTTTGTTTTAGACCTCACTTTTTGTGTTCAACATATTTCAATTTTATTTAGACAAGGATATGCCCTGAGTGAATTTTTTTTTCGTCCTTTTGCATCCGAGGCAGATCATCAAACAAAGCCAACAGTCAACGTCTCCATGGTAGTGAAAGCCACGACCAAAACCATGAAATGCGCACACAAAAACATTACCAAGGGTCGACGGGAGTGAAATGTTAATTTCGTGGTAATAATCATGAACCGTGCGGTTGGACGACACCCGTTACGACCTCGAGGTGGAAAATTTTCAATTTCAGAGTCGGTTGGCGCATCCGGAAATGGTAACGAAATTATTTTCGTGAGCGACATTACCATGAAATTCGCGATGCAATTGTTATTGCGGTGGATGCAATTGAGCGGGATTGACGGGAGCATGAATCGCCTACCGGGCATATCCTTGCCATGGGAGTTGGATGGCTGAAGCTTAAACTTTTGACTTTAACGCTGGTCTGGTATTGATTTGTCCTCGCCCGAGGATACACCAGGGATTCATGGTGTTTTAGTCAATATTTCAACAGATTATGAGATTAGAAGCATGGGATGGGGGGGATTTATTTTTTAACATAGTTAACGCTGCGATAGATACTTCGTATCTCATTATGCAGTAGTGCCCCCCGCTTAATCGTATGGTAATTACGTAAAACTTTATGATTGGGATTTCGGGTGAAAACCCAGAGCTTATTACATCCACTAATCGAATGGGGAGTGTTGATATTTGCAGCCGATTCCGAAAATAAATGGAATTATTTATCAGCTTCCGGATGTAAAGAGACTGGTTGAACAGCATTGGGAGTGGATTAGGGAAATCCCCAACCCCATCGAAATGCAATTAGAATTCTAAAAATAGCAACCGAAAGGTATTTTTTTTCCCCAGAAAGCCGTTTCATAACCAACTAAATCCTTCAGATATCTCCCCATTTCTGGGGAACACCGCTGTGTACACACATTTAAGCCTTCTCAACTGTTTTAATGCGGATATTAAACGAACGTGGGCCGGAATGGTCTCCTGCACTCAAAAATTAAAATACGAGCGAAAACGTGTCGATTATTCGCATCTGGATGCATGAAAAGGATGAAAGTATCTGCCTGATGGGAATAATGTTTTGCGGGCCACAGAATGCAATACACGAGGGGATGCTTGTTTTAATTGTGCTTTTAAAATTTATCCAGCTATCCGAACCGCATAATTATATTGCTGAGTTGATCTGTATACGATATGCAGTGCGTTTTCGAAAACGTGTGATGGAAAATGCGGTTAGATGTCGATGGTTCTAAATACGTTCATAAGTCTCCTTCCACTTGCAACACTATCGAGGTGAGGCAGTACACGGTTTATCAGAATCCAATAGAGTCTCTACACGACAAGAACAGGACTGATTTCTTGAATGAGAAACCATAATCAGGTTCAAGAGACATCAAGTTTGTCTCGTCAGTGTTTCACTCAAATGCGAATATTTCATTGTAAAGGATTTTTCAATAAGGACATAACAATTTCGTACTCAAGTAAAATACAGAATAGTTGCGATATCGGGATAATTTTTATATCAAGCCAAGTGAGATACATGTCGAATTTAACTGCAGTATTTGATCTTATTCATATGACTACCGAAAGCGCGTTTGCAGCAATGGATTCTCTGGAGTCGATTTTCCATCACTCTTTTTCACATAACGACTGAAACGTTAACAATTTTGGGTTCAATATTGTTCATAAGCCTTTCTAACATCGTTAGATTGTTGGCATAAACCGATATGTCCATTTTACGAGATTATTTTTGCAGACACCGAAACTCCCTCTTCAATAGATCAACTGTGTGGCATGTGGCAACATCTTGTTGGAACCATACACCACTGATGTCAAGTTCTTTGAAATGGTCTTCCAAAATGGCAAGGAAGCGAACTCCATTGAACGTAACCTGGTGACCATTTCCATTGACGAACACAGACTTTCCACTGATATCTTCGGCATTAAGCCCACACTAGGTGGTCACTTTTGTGGATCCACTGGAGTCTCCTGAAGCACATGTGAATCTGTTGCGACTGTTCAATAATGCATATTTTACTATTTGACCAGGTCAAGTCGAACATGAGCTTCATCGCTAAAGATGGTTATTCGATGTAAATCAGGATATTTTGATCTTTTGCAGAGCACAATAGGAAAAGTCCCGGCACTTCAAGTGATCCAGAACCTTCAGTTCTTGAGTCAATTAGACCTTCTGAGGGTGCGGGCTAAGATCTTTATCCAAAATTAATGCGTAAAGACTGAGAGATTCCCAATTCTTGTGAACGGCGTGGAATCGACTGATTTGACTCATTTTGAACCGAAGCACTTACTGCTGCGAAAGGTTTGATTCTTCGACTTCTGGGTCATACCACTCTGGCACTTGGATATTTTATACTGAATACGTTGACTCGAATTGGTCCTCTATACCACTTACAGCCTGTTTGGTGGGATGATTACTACAACCGAAAATTGTAGCAAGATGCAACCATCGACCCAGAATTTCGATAGAAACTTTTCGTGATTTTCAAAAGTTGCACGATCTTGAACTCCACCATGAAGAAACTGTAAGCATTGGCTAATGTTTTGGTATTGACAAATCGTAGAAAAAGTTCAAGGATGCGCTTGTGTTAAAGTACAAAATTGTTATGTCCTTATTGAAATTATAAACTTATTTGTGATTCAAACTTCTCTGCTATGCATACCACGACAGAAATCTCATACTGTTACAGAGTATGGGCTCAGCCCTCATCTTCATCCTTGATAGGGTACTGGTTGGTACGATGTGAAAGTCCTTGTATGATCGTAAATGACTCTCAAAATAAGGTGTCCTGGGATGACATGGTACCCGAGAATTCAAGACGATTCACAGTGCAACTTTCCGCCCTCGATTGGAGACATTTATGCAATGTGTATGGGTAAAAGGATATCATTAAAACCATCCACCGCTAAGCTCCCGTGCAGGACGAAGTGAAAAATCGTGCTTCAGTTCGATCCTTTGTACTCCTGTGTACATATTGAAATGAGTCTCCGCTAAAATGTATCTCATACCTCATTTTGTTTATTTACATATTTCTATCAATCTCCAACTTGAGTGTGCAGCGAATAACTTTCCACCTTAGCAACGATTCCAAGAATCAATAAACTCCCAAAGCAGATTCCCTTGAAAGCGATTACACATCTTATTTCGATTTCACATCCTCTTACCACTCCATGTATAGATGTATGTATGTGTAGAAAAAAAAAACCAATTCTCTCTTCGTAAACCATCCTTGCTGTCCAGACAAACAAACATAAAACCGTGAGTTCCGACATTCCAACAATCTGAAGTACTACAACTCACACAGAGCACGAAGCATGTGAAAAAGACTCCTTCAGGTGCGCCACCGCCTCCAGCCCACCGTCCATGCATATAACATCTGAATGGTATGCCAGGAGAGGTATTCAGGTCAGGAGGAGTATTATTTCGACGAGCAATCGAGCACTCCTAAACGATCGACAACAACATGACTAAATGAAAAAATTCCTTACAACCTACACACATGCACTGGACGACTTTGTTTCATTCAAGGAATCAGCTCGCATGTACGCGAAATAACCAGCAACAACGAATTGAAATTCCCCAGCGAATAGTTGTGGTAGAAATTGAAAATACCCCAACATACAGACATATGTTCGTGTCCTTGTGTGCACCCTCCTCTGTGAATTATCCCGAACATAGAAGGAGAGCACAGAGGGAAAGGATAATGTGAAATGCGAAATGAATGAAAATGATGGGGTAATTTGGATTTTGAGAAGGAACAGAGCAAAAAAAAAACAGTCGGTCCTTGCAAATGGCAGGACCTGTGTGTTCCATTCCGCTTCCACTTGAGCTTTAATTAAATTCGCATAAAAACATCGTTAGGGCTGTTGGTTTGTTCGTTTAGTTATGCTTTCTGTTTTTTGTGTATCTTTTAATGCTTTCGAGTTTCCTTCCGTAATCGAGGTAATGAATACCTCAAAGGATTTATGCTGATGCATATAAATGGGTTGTTTTCCATGGTTCCAGGAAAAAAAAAAACAACAAATGGGGGAAAGCTGAAGCTTTTATTAACTCCAAGGGGTTCGAATTACTTATGGCAACTTTAATCCCACATTCGACATGTGTGTCAAGGTCATTTGGTAGGGTCCTCCTTTCGCAGGAGGGCCCTTTTGTACGGAAACTGTGACCTGGTTATCCAGCAACAGGTAACAACTGTTTGGGGACTCAAAAGAGGTTAAATGTGAAACGAGTTTAAGAGCCGTGAATGGTTGTGGAAATTGTTGAAATAATCCTTTGCTGGGTGATGTAGATCCTTCAGAGAAGTCATGCGTTTCTGTGTGCAAAATTCAGTCTCGGAGTGCAGATTTTAAAAATCCTTTTATGATCTACCTGTGCTTGGAAAATCATCATAAAATCTCGACAAGTTCATGGCAGTCAAGTAAAGAGTTTAAGGTTGCTTTTTGTTTTAACAATCTTCTCGAAGAAAGGCTTTAAAGGGATACGCTTCTAAGAGAATCTGATGGATAATAGTGGGAAGGATAATGGTTCATCGAAGAGCCTGAATGTGACTTAAATCAAACACTAGTACTTACTGAGTCCTCGACCTGATGTGTCAGTACCAGTCTGGATGGGAAAAAATAGCTCAACAGAAAAACAGTTGACGTTCATATAACTCCTTGCACTGAATGAGGCACTTTAAATTTTAGTGAGAAATGTGACGACCTGTCAGGTAAACAACCTCCAATTCTAAGAGGCAATAGTCTACAATTATATCTACCATCCTCTGGGGATTAGCCCTTCAAAAGCTTCTTCGGAAGAAATACTATCAACAGTATGAATGAGGATCCTGCTTACCCTCATACCATAGTTTTACTGATATAGAAAATAGGCGACGAATAATAGCACTTGGACTGATGGAATCAGCATGGAGTGGACACGCATCCATCCTTATCCGATTAGATGCAGAGAAAAGCCACAGTGAAACCGACTATGACCTGATGAGACATATCACTATTACCAACTCCTGTTGACCTGATCGACTGAAATGAAGGGGTAGCTGAGGACGGAGAGCTGGGTTTCTCTACTGACGGTTCCAAATTGTCTATTCAGTTTCAGTCTGAGCAATGTTTTCAGAAGGATATTTACTGTGTACGTTGACAGTCAGGAAGCCATCGATATCGCAGGTAATGAAGGGACAGATGTCCTTGCATGAAAGTGGTCAGTTTTGTCATCCGCAAAAATTCATTCTTCCCATCTTAGACGTAAAATTTGGCAGGAATATGTCTTAACAGATATTTTCAGAGCCAAATGACACACGTTTCGGTTCACCGAAAGAAAAACAACATCCCCATGCTTTACTATCGACCTCTAAGCCCTCTAAACTATGAGCTAAAGACCTCAGAAGAGCACACCTAAATATTTTATCAGATAACCAAGAAGCTCTAAAAAGTTTCTCGTCCTTTCAATTTGAGTCTAAGCTGGCTTGAAACTGTCTTCTAAAAGTCAGCTCCACACAACAAAAGCATGTCTCCCAAGGCAACAGGTAACCCTGGCAATGAGAACGCCGAAGAACTTGCTAAATGTAGAGCCCAAGCCCCTGTTAGTTTGGTTTTAGATCCGCTAAGTCGACAACTGACAGCCGATCTTGTAAAAAAAACCATTTAAATCCAAGTCGACGGGTATACAGAGCCATGTCTAGTTTTGACATTCTTGCTAAACTTGTCAGACTGTACAGAATGACAACAGAGACTCCTCGTTGGTCTAAAGAGGTCAAGAAAAAGTCACCAAAACCTTCGATTTCAAAAAAGGATTCAGCAAGGTGATGTGCTGTCATGTGACAGTGCGAGACTCCCAAACGAACACACAACTTGCAAAGCCTGGTGACATTGGCATCATTGCCAGAATGTAGCGGTGTGGTACCTCGGCCCTGTTTCTTTGGCCTAAGAAGGCAATTGAGTACCAAGACCTTATCAGAAAATACAAAGGAAACCTTATGCATGCTCTATGGCGCAGAAGGATAGACATTTTGGTCATTTGAAACTCAGAGTCCTCCGAATGATTTCCGGGCCTCTTTGGTTTCAAAAAGAAATACAACAGCGAACTTTACGAGCTATACAATGACATCAACTTGGTTAGATGGCAGTCATCTAAGACGAGTAGCACCTATGTGTAGATCGTATGCACATCAAGGCTTGGATTCAAGAGTAGTCGATTCCAATCAAGTAGAGAAAGACCTCACCTTATATGACGAGCATAACTGAAAGAGGTCCACGATTAAGTTAACTCCAGCGCAAGTGGATGGAGTTACCCAAAAACAACGTCAACGGGAAATGGTTGTTGGTTGGTTTACTCCTGACATTGTAGCAATTACTCAATAGGGCTCTCAAATATAGGTGGCCTTCCTCTCTAGACATTTCTCTCTCAATCATCATCTCAAGAAAGCACTGATTGCTGGAAAAAGGCTCAAACACTTCCACATTTACTTATGAACTATTTGAACTATAGAACTGAATGGACACAACGTGATCCTGCATCAGAGGAGGACAGACTTCTGAGAAGATCTGAGACAGTGAAAGACTGAAAGATGGACATTAAACCCACACACTCTGCCAGGGCCAGATCCCTGTAACATAGCACGAAATTGTGAGGCTGAGGTACTGGCTAAAAGAGGCTCCTTTGGTTTAGATAGTATAAATGTCACTGACACTGAGGACAGGTCCATCGGTCTTCTAAAACGCAAGAGAGAGACCCTCTCGAAGATAGTCAATACCCTCACTGGAAAGTGTGCTTTAAAAAGACGTGACGACAAAGATAAGGTATTCCTAACAACGACTTGTGCAGAAGATGTAATCACGAAGAAGAAGAGTAACCTCCTATGCACGTGCCCTGCAATGATGTATTCAATGATCTGAACCACCTGCACAGCTAAGATTAACTTTTGCAAGAAAAAGGGTAAAAAGTCTCCACCGAGGGCCCGTCTTAACCAACAAACCAACCAACCAACTATTTAAAAAAAAATCCTGTCGCGAACATCACATGTGGAACTCCGACTGTGAGGTGTCATTAACGCGGTGTCGAGACTAATAGGTCACAGAATTGCCTCCGTTTGTAGCCGAATGATCGATTGAGGAATCTATTCTGGCACGCCATCGAGGCAAGATATTGGAAAACGGCTGAACAGTATAAAGGCTTTTGTGGGCTGGGCTCACTGAAATTCTTGTCCAGATTACAAAAAAAATGTTTTTTTAAAGATTTTCTTCACCGACTTGGTTGCAGATTAATTCATCAAAAAATGCCTCAAGATACATCACGAAATGCAGGATGCATCTCAATGTACCATTAGGCTCCTCTGAATCACCGACTGCATAACTCCAGAAACAATCAAAAACGTGGAAGTTTTTCAAAAACTCCATGCAATCAGTGCCTTGATTCCATTGTGATTGCATATTATTGTCCTTATCCTTGTGCGTCCCCCTGAAACAAGGTACATTTTGTATTCACTACGAGTAGGAAAACAATTTTTTGTCTTTCAAAGTTTGCGTTTCACTTGTCCTACTCCCTTGGCGCTCCCCCATCGTGCAATCACCACAAGTGACAAAATATTAAAATTGTATTTTTTTTTGTTTTTTGTTTTTTGTTTTTCATTGCGTGCCAAGCCTGAACATTCAAAGTCGATTATCCTGAGCAGGGTTTGCGTTAAAAAAAAATTTCCAAATATAGACCAGCGAAGGAGAAACTTTTCTAATTTGAAAACTAATACCTCGACGACAAGGACGAGAGGACATTTCACTTCAAAAGCACTCTCCGCCATCAATTGACCGCCTATGCTCCTGACTGTTGATATTCACTAATTTAAATATATCCGCATGGCCTGGAAATGACCTATCAAATCCGAATGACTACAACGAAGATCTCTTGTTCCCCGAAGGGATATCCGCTGATGGCCGCTCTCTAGGCTCGGTACACACGATAAGTAGTACGTACACATAGTCCACTAGACAGCCACACAGAAAGTACACAAAAGAGCCAAAACAAAACAGAAAAAAAGTGTTTGCCACCACCAAGACCGACCGTGCTACTAGAACCACTTTCTATCCCACACTATGAACAAAAGAAATTGCGAAAGAGATATCCTGTGGTGAGGCTTCCTGGCGGTGTTTACTCCCAAAACACTTTTGTATTTATTATTCATTAATGCGTTATCCCTGCGGTAGTTTTGTATCCCATTTCGGGCATGGCATACATTTTTTTTGTCTCATAACGCGTTCTCATGGCAAATGAAGTCATGACAAATGACTACCCCCCTCTGGATGGAGCATATTTGCTGTGACCCTAGGACATGGATGGGGAGGATAGATATTTGCTTGATAACAGGGGAGGCAATGTTGATTTAGCGACTTGAATTGAATTCTATGGCTTGTGGGACCTGGCTTTACGGATACTCCACGGTCCTGGTCTATGAGGTTAAAGGGAACATGAAGTGAATGAGTGGCTGAAGGCCATCTTATGGGTTGGCTAAGTAGGTTTGGGAATATGCTTTATGGCGGTGTGTGGGATTAGGATATTTTCATGCAACTAAATCATTTTATTCTGGGTTTCATACAGAAAAGGATTATTTGTGAACGTGATGACATTTTAAGGGTTATTGCTGGGGTCTTGGTGTAGAAAGGCATTTAGAGTTATGAGCAGAAAATTCAGAGACCGGGGATTTGGAGGTATTTCGCAGATTTCCTGCATTTTTACTGAAAATGTACGAACTCTGGATGGAGTCGTTTTCCACAGATATGGTACCAAAGAAAGTCCTTCCCAAATGGTTTAAAAAAGAAGAATTTTGAGGAACTTCCGCAGTTCTATCAAAACCAAAACCGGAAGGACAACTGTTGAACAAAGGACAAATGTCATCTACTTCCACTAAAAGATTTGATAAGAACTTAAATAAATTGGACAGCGCTACGGCGAATACAAGGACATGAATGGAATACAAAATAATATACAATACTAAGAACAATACGTTCTGCCAGACAGGACGACATGAAACGTGGATCCTTTTAGGAAAAATCTCTATCCCAGTGCACTCTGAATTAAGACGGATTAATGGATTCGGTTATTCTGTAAATTATTGCTGGATACACAAGTTTTCTAACTCATTGTATGGAGTCCTTCTAAAGCAACACATTCTGGAGAACCCTGAACGAGTAAATAGACTAAACATCTTTGGTTTATGGGCATGGACCATGGACAACCACAGTGGGCTCATTGAGGTCCATAGGGAGCTACGGTAACAAACCTATGCCTAAACCATCTCTTCTGTGCATTGGATACCCGTAAAACATTTTATTATATCAGACCCAAGGACTTCTAAGTTGTCGAACAAGAGCTGTCTCAAGTTTTTAAGTCTACTACGAACTAAGTCTTGACATTCTGAGGAAAGATGTATGATATCCTCAGAGACGTAACATTCGTATGCGTGTTTGGTAATCCGAATATCAAGGCGTTCTTCCTTAGAAGGCGATTTTCATAGTTTCCTTATTTCCTCTGACTTTTTCCTATTTACTACAAAGCCACAAAGTCCTCGACACACTGGACCTTCTGGTGGAACTATAAAATGGATGCCTGTCTCGGTGGCGTATACGAAACCACTTTTTTTCTGTCTCCATCCCACCTGCCGAGGCACCAGTGAAGCTGGTTTGTGCCTAGAACACGAACTCGAGAAGGTGGGACTAAGAAGTGGATGCCTGGCTCGGTGGCGTATACGAAACCACTTTTTCACAGATTTTTGGTTGAAAAAATTTGTGTCTCCATCCCACCTGCCGAGGCACCAGTGAAGCTGGTTTGTCCTTAGATCGCACAGAAACAGAATGTCTGGCTTGATTCGTGCTTCGTGAAGGTAGGACGAGGAAGTGGGTGCCTGGCTCGGTGGCGTATACAAAACCACTTTTTCACATATTTTTGGTTGAAAAAATTTCTGTCTCCATCCTACCTGCCGAGGCACCAGTGAAGCTGGTTTGTCCTTAGATCGCACAGAAACAGAATGTCTGGCTTGTTTCGTGCCTCGGGAAGGTGCCAGTGTTCTAGGTCGATACAAGTAGAAATACCGTGAAAAAGGACTCTTTATATACGTATACACAGTCTTTTGATCTTTAATGTTACTAAGAATTTCATCGGTGTCCTGGCTTAAATTTTTACCAGCAACTAGAGAACTATGAGCATAACGATAATTCATTTCCAAGCCCCCTTTGACAAGGGGTATGATGTGATACCATGATTCCTTCATTCAAATCAGGAAACTTCCCAAAAGCAACCTAATTTATCTTCCCCCCTTCTAAACAACTTCCCTGTCCAAAGCCCTGGCTTATGCAAAACGTGTTTCAAAAATTAAATTTCCCCGGTGGGACGAAACTTTTCCTTTTCACCACCAGTCAAGCGTTCATCACTCCACCGAATCAGGAATACTAACGCCCAGCCGTTCTACTCTCATACACGTGTGCCAGTCTCCTTCCTAATTATTATTATCATCAAATTACATTTCCAGCTCCACCGCTGCTGTATCAAATTCACCACCTATTACTGGTGTTCCTGTGGCTCCTATCCATGATCCACCTCGTCCCCCGGCCGGTTCCTCGGCGAAGCAATTACTGCCAGCGTCTAATAATTAACAACAAAGAGTAATGTTATAGCACCCTGCACAGCGCATAAGGATAACCAAGAACAACAACAGAAAAAAAAAAAAAACAACACGAACCACCAACCATCAACAACAATTTTGGTGGCACAATGACTGGTGTAGTGTGGTCTAGGTGGCGTAGCCCTCCCCTTTCGTGTACTAATTATGATGTATTATGCCGAGATAATAGATGGCTCTGAGCAACTAATAGACCACCCCCATCACTAGCCCGGGCAATAAGGATCACATTCAGCCATTTTAATGATTCATCGAGATAACCAAGTCGGCCCCCGTCCGCTGCAGGTCCGCGCCACCGTTTGTTATATTTACTGCCAGAGAAATTGATTTCATTACGTGTCACTGAGATGGTAAATCAAAGTAATCAGTTTGTCGATTGAAATTCACGATTTGTTTGTTTAGGCCTGGCACACAGGATATTCCGACATATGTATGTGTTTCGGGCTCACCGCGCACACCTGATGATTATCGTGTCATACACCGCTCTGTTCGAGTGTTCGAGTTGATTAATCGGTTCTGCATTAGTACGAATTGAGTGCTTCCACCTGCACTTACATGTGTATGGGAAGGATCCTTTCTAGTCCCAGCCATCTGGGAGTATCAAACAAATTCAGATAATCACGTTTCCACTTAAGCCCTCTTTAGTTAAACTCATTAATCACATGAGTGACTTGGCCCACGAAAACCCACCGCAAAGCCGCCCGGATTGAATGCGGAGCCCCTCCTACAAGTATTGCATGAGTAAATTGATTCTCCTGGATTTCACTTAGCCTTGTCAACAAAACACAAACCACACAGAGACGCAAAGATGAAATGATTCTTGTTAAATATTCATAAAGTCCTGGCCCGTCGGTACCGGTACCATCCGTTGGGGTCTGCGCAACTATGCAGGATACAGCTTATGCAAGGGAAAAGCCCAAAAGTCCCATTGCTTGCTACCGCGCCCATCTCTGGCGGAAACAAACAGACAAACAAACAGATAGACATTCGGAGACTGTCTTAGGGGTTGGGGTTGGGGTTGGGGTTGTCTTGTTTGTACTAATTATGAATGTAAAAGGACCCACACTCGCGTCCTTATCGGTACTAATTAGCATTCCCATCGGTGACACAAAAAAGGGTTTCTATTTGCCCAACTTGTTGGTTGGTTATACTGTATTCTGCAGGTTTACTCCAGCGGTGGGTGAGCTTTTCTTTTTTTTTTGGGGGAAACGAGCTCATTTGAAGCAGAAAATGTTGTTTTTTTTTGTTTCTTTGTGGGAAAATGTTAATTATGTGACAGGAAAGAGTTTGCTTTTTTAATTTCATTCGCTTTGACAGCGGAAGGGGTATGACAACATCAAAAGCGAGATTAAATACGACTCTTGGCTTTTTGAGCTTGTGTATGGTAATTAGAACAAAGCCACCACCGAAGGAAGAAAAAAGGACTTTTTTCACAGTTCCCTGTGTAGGGAGGATAGAAGGAAAAATTGTTGTTTGAAGAAGAAATAAAGAAGTTAGTCGGGTTAGGCTTAGCCTACACCGGATATAGGCTGGTTGTGGTTTCTCGGTGACACACCAAGCAAATTTAATTGGAGATTTGACACACCGTGGTTTGGCACCACATGTGCTTTGAGGTTAACATTCTACACCAAAATGTACAATGTTTTCAATAGGGGCATAACAATTTTGAATTTTGACACAAACACATCCTGAAAATTTTTGCACAATTTGTCAATACCAAAACATCAGTTAAGGTTTACATTTTTACCATGGTAAAGCTCTCTATCGGGCAATGGTTGGAAGGTCTTAACAGGTTGTACCGAAATTCTGAGTCGGTCGCTGTAAATAAGAGGACGCTGCTCCAACTTAGGATCGTAATAATCGTCTCACCACTTAGGCTGTGCGTGCTATACTGGATAAATTTGAGTCAACATAAACAACCAAAACTTCTCGGATTGAGCTCTGCAGAAGTTTGAAAAAAAAACCCAGAATTGCATCTTCAGGGATGAAGCAATGATATTCAATAGGGCTTGCCATTCCAGCATGCATCGGTTCACGCTTTTACACAGAAAATTGTATGAAAAAATTTGTTACACATACGCCACCGAGCCAGACATTGATATCCTGAAACTGGCTTCTGTTCCTCTGAGTCCCAGGTGCAAATGGGCGAAGCTTCTATCTCGTTGTGGTCAGGAAAAATAAGAAAATTTTGCACAGAAAATTGTATGAAACAATTTGTTACGCATACGCCACCGACCCAGATACTGGTGTCCTGAATCTGGCTTATAGTGGCACAAATCAAGTCACATATTCGGTGACAAGCCATACAAGCGACGAAACGCTCGAAGTGGTAAAGAAGAGATTCTTCAACTGGGTCAGTCGGCCGCCGCGATCTTGAAACTTGACACCTTAGTCTACGCTAAAAGACCAGCTTTAGAGACACTTTTGCCGGAATAACGCCACAGATATCGTTGGCAAAACTAGCAGTCAATTTAGCGCTTCCATTGCCACTGCTAGATCTAGCTACTGGCAACGTTCGACAAAGCCTTGCTCCCCTGGATTGGATTGAATGCCCAAACAATGCTGTGAGTTATCACTTCTGTATGGCAATACCTTGGTTTGGTGGAAGTGTCTGCTGCTCAGGTCCATTGTGGTATCATATTGATTACAAGAAAAAGATGGTATCTCCTACTCACTAAACCATTTTAAACTGCTGATGGATCACCTAGATCGTTGTAATAGAACCCTCCTAAGTGAAGCTTCCTTCTGTGAGAGAGCTCTTCTTCATCCAAGCAGCTTCTACGGAGGTCATTCGGAAGAAAGACTCACTCAGCATGTTGGCCTATTAGACAGTACGACACCTATTGTAGTGTCAATATACAGTCTGCTGAAAGAGATCAAATTCTTAAAGGATTTGCAGTCCAGCCAAAGCCAAATGGTTCTTGTCACTAGACGTGTCAACTTGTCCACTTAAGATTTGTACTCTCGATACCATTGTGCTTAGATTTCAGTTTCCGTCTAGCGATTGGTATCCCTAAGGTGCCTGTGTCCGGAGAAATGGGTAAAGTGGTACTGGCGAGTTTATCGACCTTATGCCCCGACATCCAACAAAGATGATCATTTCCGTAAGATCTAAAGTGATACACTGGCTATCTAGAAAGCTTTCTATATTGTGGTAGCTAACGTTTGCCTCTACATGGGTTAAGGGTTTTTCATGGTTTCGCTCCATTTTCCTAATAAGATTTCTCAGCTACAGGTAAAGTTAGCTACGGCTTGTCTAACGCTTTACCTTATCTTCGGTTGCCACTTAATCTTGGGAAAGTGCTTGCTTCAACACATTTGTCATCAAAGTTACGACAATTTTTCATATACGGTTGACAGATTTTCAGCGCAAAATCATTCTCCGTGATGAGGCCCATTTCTGGTTCATTGACTTCGTTAAGAAGGAAAATCATAGCTTTGGGCAGGTCGGCAACTCAAAGATATTCTTGAATTGCCATTACACTGCTGGCAATATAGTTGCTTTTGGACGATGTACACTGATTACTTGTGGCATATATTGAAAGAAGACATGAGTGGTTTCACTATGACGGTGCCACATCCCACACAGTTGGCCAAAAAGTCGAGTTAAAATCTGAATTCGGTCACCGTCTTATCTCGAAAAATGGACCAGTTCGTGTAATGGCTACAGCAAGTCTAAACAAAATTGAACTACCTCTGGACCAACACTGAAAATTGGGCTCAGCGCATCTAGAGACAGTGCAGGCTCTTGAATGACGTTGTACTCTACAACTGATGTCATTGATAGTATTTCAACCAAAAATGGGTTTATTTGCTTATAACTATTCTCTTTAGAAGACTACATGGTGCAGCATCACAGAGTCCTCTTTCAAGACCGATGGTGGTATGTGTGTTTTGTCCTTAAAGTGGTCACACTATACTATAGTCTATGTGCCATCATTAAACATGCAACGGTAATGCTTCTGGTAGTGGAACACCTCACAGGAAGACAAAAAGAACCACTCTCTGTCTCTATGTCACTGCATCTTATACCCCACTCGATTCCCATTGCAACAAGTAATTTATATCCTTATCGCAGCACATCCTGGCTGCTTGCATTCTCTCCCTCTCCCATTGTTTTCTATTTTCCAAATAAGAGCTTCATTAGGGCTTTGTCACTTTGATGTCTCCTGCCATATTTCACATCAACCAACGCTAAAGGGCGTTGCACAATAGTAACGTGTTGCTCAGGTTACATCATGATAATGATGTCGTCGTCCTGATACCCACGCATATTCATCATACAAAGTGAAACTTGCTTGTACACAATCAGCTCCGCTATCAGCTGCTGGTTGTAAGGACTCAAGGTGTTTACTTCCTTTCCATGAGGTGACAATATCCCCAACGAAAGGCAAAGTGTTGAACACTACAGGCTGAGTGCACTGGAACAATAAATGAGTTGCGGTGTACCCTTCCAATGGGGGGTTTACCGAGAATCTGTTACCCTAAAAGCTCTTGCCCTAATATGTATGGTTGTGTGTTGGTAGATTAATCAAAAGTAGGCCTATTATATGACCCAACCGCATGTCTGTACCTTTGATAGGCCTTGGCCTAGTGCATGGATGCGCATAATTGAATCCAGGGTGTAAGGGCCAAGAGGTGGTTTGATGAAAATTTAATGGGCTCTATGGAAGTTCACCTATTAATTGATAATATGTGGAATTGATAATCACATCCATAGGTGTTTTGAGGATGATTAACTTACTTCCGGTTACCTGCTCTCGTTCAAGGAATTCATCGATCCAACCCCACTACACAGATTCGATATCATCGAATGCCAATTAGAACCTCTCCCTTCGAAGCTTAATTGAACTTCCAAACTATAGGTACATAGATACTACGCCCAATGCTTCCTTGAAATACATAAAGTTAGCAGGATTTTAGGGATAACCTTGTTATGCAGCCCACAACTTCCTGTTTGCCCACATCAAACCCGATTGCTGCCACCGCCTAACCCCATCCACAAAGTCATGGGCTATTTATGGTCTAATTGGAAGACATGTCCATGAATCGAATATGAAATATTCGCTCAGCAGAATGGGACCTACCCTACCGCATACCAACCTACCCGCGACCATATTCAGGCTTGTTGCCGAACATAAGCCAGTGCTAATGGAATTTTTCAATTTGTGGAATGTCAAGGTAATAAAAGGGCACAAGACCTTCGGAGGTTAAATTCCAAATTCTGTCTGCCGAAAGGAACCGCCTGAGCAGAGTGAAGGGCAAAACTCATTGGCCCGCATTCAAATCGGACGAATTCTACAGGACATGCACGTTTGAATTGCAAAGGAGGTACTAATTTCGTTTCGAAGGATATCCGCGGGAGGGGCTTGTTTTTTGTGTTCGAAAAAATCGAGGGATGATAGTTGGTAAAATGGAAATAAAAATTTACATAATAATACAGTTATTTTCCAATTGGTATTTATGTTTTTCGTATTTTGAATTGAATTAGGGGATTTAAGGTTGAAGTCGTGGTGGGAATTCACAAGTAGGGCGGGCGATTCTCTTCTGTTAACCCTTATCCCGTACCCGTATGGTGCTGTGTGAATTTAAGTATACGCTTTAGTTCACATTTGATTGCATGTGTGTGTGAGTGAGACGAGTAAAGGAGATAAACAAATAAAAAAAAAACGGGTTTCATGACCGGAAATTTGATTCCAGGCAAACGTACACAAAGGGAAGAGGAAATGGCATTTAAGATATGAAAAGAGACGACATTGTCATTTAAGGATCCATAACTTTCAAGCTACTAAACTTAGAAATGTGAAGCCTTACGCAAATCGATGAGATATTCTGATTCTGTGCGTCCAGGCCCACACGAGCTTTAGTAAGGCGTAGCCGAGTGAATGTATGAAAAAAAGGTTACGCATACGCCACCGAACCGAAGACGCATATCCTGAATCTACTTTCCTGTGGCAGAATGAAAGTCAAATATTCTAATTTTGTGCCTCCTACGCACAGACGAGCTTAACTATTCTGAATAACGGAAAACAGAGATACAAGGACGTCATAGAAAACCTTTGTGCAGGTCAGTACTATGGAACACAAAGTGTGATTGGACCTTGAGAATGCCAAGGCCAACCGGAGTGTGTATCATTGTATAATCCCAAATATAAAGGGATTCAGGAACCTAAGTAGAAATCTAGTAGCAACTGAACTCGATCTTTATGTATGCATCTTCCAAAAGAACACCAGGAACGTACGTGAAGTATATGAACCATCAACGCAACTCATTAGTGTAGTTTCGTCCAGAATGCCTTTCAAAAAAGTATAAATAGTCAATGGGATAACCCCCGACTATGCCAGAAGAAAGGAGCACCACCACCTGAGCCAAAAAAGTGTTTATGGCAACATAGATGGAACACTACAACTGCAAAGGCAAGTGGTCACCCCGACTGATCCTTCACATAGAGAAGTGGATAGACAGATGAAACGAATTCTATTGGACCGTGGATGTAGCTGGGAGTTCCTCCGCGGACACAAGTATGTGTGTCCACATTGAGAAGACAAAATCCCGACTGAGAAACATGTCCTTTTGGCATCTCATACAATGCCCAAGAATATGACTGGATTGGACACAAATCGTGAAAAGTAATGGATTGGGATTTGGCAATGTTCAGCTTCAACCCATTTTTGAGACACCAGCTCGTAAAATAATCCATGTCTTGTCAAAGGACACTATAGTCCTGTATTGGGAAAATGGGTTTTGAAAAGCATTGGTATCATCACGTAGGGGAAGATAAATGACTTTCTCGAGATGGTGTTCACCTAGAATGATAAGAAAAGGCCCTCGAAGGCTGAGTTGTGGTACACCAAAGAGGAGACCGAGGGCAAACAAACAATATCGAAACCTTCACAGATATTGGTTCCAATATCAGTCCTGTCCTTGTTGTGACAGAAGAACAAGTGACACCAACCCTCGTATCCATAATATTTTGACAAATCGCTGAACATAAAAAAAAATCAATTTTCGACTAATTGCTGACCAAAATGGCTGTGAGCCAAGAGTCCTGTCATAGTTATAGTTCTGAATAATGTTTGTATAAATAATGACAGCGATTAGTCAGAGTACTTTTCGATTGATCCTTGAGGTGGAAAAGCATTTGAATAGGAAACCACGGCACCAGAGGTAGTTTATAATCCAGTAATAGGGACTTACTTACTCGTTTGTAGATCTGAAGTGGAAGTGTCGTACTTCTGGCCTGTAAAAAAAAAAAGGGAAACAAATTATTTTCCTTGTTCTAGTTCCACGAAACATTTTGTAATTCAAAAAGAAAAAGAAGTTCAAAGTACTGTCACTATAGGAATGACAGTTTCAGAATTCTGGAAACTCTTGTCGAGAGTAGAATTTATTTTAAAAAAAAAAGGGAAAGAATAAGAATCAACCTGTAGGATGTAAAAGGATGCACAAACTGTGAGAATACAGAACGTTCAAGGAGTTGAATGAAATGTAATGCATTTGAAACAAGCCATCCCTGACACCAAAAACAATTGATTTTTCTCTGTCCTATGCATTATTGGAAGACGACTGGATAAGAATTGAAAATATCTATACCAAGAAATGTCTTACACGTCGGAGAGTAGACCTTCATCTGAAGGTTCGAACTCGAGGAACTGAGGTAAACAAAGTTGGGTTTAACTCTACATTCCCAGATAGGAATTCCAGAAAGTAGACAACGTTCTACACGTATGTATCGTATATATGTTGGAGGTTCAAATTACCATCCAAATGTCTGGAAGACTGTGGGTGGCGTACTTGGAAGTTTTAGTGGGCACTTGGCTATGTGCCTCCTGGGCCAAATGTCAAAGAGATGCCAATATTGGGTGTATGCGACTATTGCCCAGTACGCTTGGAGCAAATGTAGATGCAGTGCTCGATTTATCCTCTAACCAAAAACACTCAACCTTGGACTGATCTGAAGATTTTATGTCAACTTTCCTTAAATCCACGACAAAGCCTGAACTGGGCTCTGGTTGAAATTTCATGGATGAATTCGAATTAAGTCAAGAGTCCGGTGCTGGTGCCATCATAGAGACTGGCAACACTAGACCTCAAAACTCGTTATGTCAGCATGCCTCTGTTTTATACGCAAAGACCTTGACTATATCTTTTGTAAAAGATAGGAAACGAGTCTCAAGATTTGATCCCCAGACAGCGCGTTGAAAGTTTTCTGTGGACCCATCTTACAAGTGTCTGACAGACATCCTAGAGAATATCTGTCAAGAAAAAAACTTCTTAAATAAAAAAATCCTTCTGACGATGACATTAAAAAGTAGGCTCTTCCATTTGTGTAAAGACTTTAACATCCTAAATACGAAAAATCGTGAAGAGCTCGCTCCATATGTCCAAAAGCTGTAATATTCTTCTTCCTTCAGCTGAATGATCAGTTTGTTGGTATCTTAAGCGAGGAATAGACTTCTGTTGAAGTTTCAAGATGCTTTCCAGAAAATTTCATATTCTCCGCAGATTGAGCTTGGTGGAATCACCATAAGATTGTCATCCAATCTAGCGATTTTCTTCATGGAAAACATTTAGCCACCTTTCCTGAGCCATTAAAAAATCGTTATCCTCAAATTCCTCCATTGAGCGTGTCCGAATTCTGTCCTAATGGAAAATCTTTCTTTTAGCAAATTTCGTGGGTTGACCTCAAAAGCGTTGACGTCAGTGCAATTGTCTGGTAATGACCCAAACTTAGTCGTCGTTTTTGCACCTTTCTGCTGATAGTCCTTGCACACCCCCGTACAGCTAATGAAAGCTAATTACAATGTCATGTCGGAACTGCTTTCCCTTGCAAGTAAATTACAATCCCAATCTATTCCCACGTCTTCATAAATATAAAAGCATATTAAAAGCCAATGATTAGCCAGGAACCTGGTACAATGCCAACTTGTACTTCCGTGGGCCAAACTTTCATCGCATAAATTATTAGTCCTTGTTTCAGTGGACAACCGCATTGCAAACTAAATTGCATGCGACCGTCCCATGTGTATGCAGAAAGATTTAATGTGGCCACCTTTCCGGTTCCAGCCGGAACACAAATCCTAGACCATCCAGCACCTTGTAAATGCAATTTATTCATCGCAGTTACTCTTCTCTGTTCGGGCCGCGAAGCCAAATACCGTGTCATGAGGAGAATAATGTCCTACAAAGGAAAGGACACCATAACTACCCTCCAGGCTTCTTCGTCATTTAAGGTGAATTTATCCTTTTTTTTTTTGTAAAACTTTCCCATGCCGAATGCATGGGAACCTAAATGAAAACTCACAATGAACTTACACCGGGAAACGGGGAAGCCCATAAAGTCACATAAAAGTTTATCTTCACTTTTCCAAAAGAAGATAGTGTTGCTGTGGAGCTTCTTCGCGATGGTGGTGTGGATCCACCAGATGGTTGCCTCCTCACCCGTGCGATAAGATAAAGTTTAAACATTTTATGAGTTTTACTTTCATTCTTTCTTCAATTTTTTCCAAAGAAAAACAGAAAAAAGGAAAACGACAATGTGAACTAGAAGGCGGGTGGGCGTGAAAGGAAAAGAAAAACATTTTTCAAAATTCCATATAAAGTCATTTACTAAAGTAACAAATGCGAGGAGGACGACGTCGACGACGACAGAGGACATCCTGGGACGAACGGTGGCAGTGCACAACGAATAAGTCACCGTGACAAATTTGAAAAATAAACTTTGTCGCACATGAGAAGTGAATTTATTTGTACCCACTTGTTAGTCCGCCAGAGCATTGGACCGAGCATTAAGGTACATTGAAGGAAAACTTTGTCCAAAAAGCGAGTATTTGTTGCTGTTCGTACTTTTGACAATGACTTTCGCTTCTTGACAAATTGCAATACATTATGCGTTTCGCTACGAAAAATTCATCTACTTTGAGATACAAATCTACATGCCATGGAGGCAAGGCAAAAGTCACGGGGGTAAAGCTTCAGAATTGTTAAGTGGTTGGTATTGTTTTTCGTTGCAAGTCCTTTTAACTTCAAGGGATTGTTTCCGTTGATAGGTCACGATGGTTTTTGAAAAAAAAATTGTCGTACCTTCGTTATATAGACAGCTAGACTGGGTTTTATTTTCTGAAGTACTCTTGTCGATAGCCTCATTAAAGCTACCATGGGCTGCTAGATATCCTTACAGACTGATATTAAAGTCCTTAGGTATACCAGGGAGATTATTACTGACTGCTTCAGCCACTTACTTTGACATGATCACGATGCTAAGTAAGACTTAATCGATAACAGCTGGCTATACATTCAAATACCACCCGGCCTTGAATGTCCAAGGAAACGCACGACGGTGTAATAGAAACATAATCCTTCTGGTCAACGAAGATGGCTTTAATATTGCCCACACTTGTCAGTACTAGAATTTTCAAGCAACACTAAGAAATAGCCACATAATCAAATGTATCGATAAATGAAACACTTAAAGCTGTGTCACCTTACTTCAATTATGGCTAATGCTAGACTAGGTAAAGAAATGGCCAAGATAGTTGTAAGCTCGGGCAACGTGTTTATTATTGAAACAGGAATGATCTCTGTAATCAGCAAAATTATATTTGCAAACGTTTGTAACTGACGCCTTACTCGCGCAAGAAAAAGAGCAAACTCAATTTGTGACTACTTTTTGATTCTCACTTGGGTGTGGTACTTCTGTTTCGTATTCTTAACTCAGTAACCTCAACACGAAATATGAAATGATGGCCGTTTCAGGGCTTCGTCACTCTGTAAGAGATCTGATCCCCTGAAGGACATATTTTATTCTCCTTCCTGATTTTATGAAGGTAGCTGTTAAGAAATCGTTTGATTGGGACTCGCCAAACTTTGTAATCAACTTCGAGTTCGTTTTTTTTTCTGATATACATATTTGCTTTTGCTAGCGTTTCATGGCATCCGTTTATACATATATGCTGCCCCTCTGATCCCACGATATGGGTGGGATTCAGTACGAGAAGAGGTAGATTTGACACTATTCCGTAGAAGCTCTCGCGATACAGTAGTCCGTATTTTTCACAATTTTACTTGAAGATTTATTAATCTAGTCAGTGGTTAACAGAAGTCAGGCCCATCATTACATATGTGGTTCTTCTGTGGTGTAAGACTACAATTAAAAAGGATACAAAGGACATGTTGACTAGAAACAACCTGGATTGCCATCACTAGTGCACTCGAGACCTTCCACCACTCGACCTATAAATAAATTTCGAAAAAGGAAATAGTTCACTTCGACTCACTGACGGAGGACTCAAGACATAGCTCCATTCTCAGGGATATATTTCCCAATATTCCTGAGAAAGCGGATGAAAGTCTTGGCACACTTGACTTCGACACAGCATACCAAGTTATGTACCCTGATATGCAGAATTACCAGTGAAGCTAAGAGGTAACTATACCGGAGGTAACAGAGCCTCACCCTAATCTCAGTCTCTGTTTGCACATTTCAAAGAGCTTGAAACTGATTATGGTGCCTATAACGCTTTAGTGGCCGTTTGACTGATAAAACGCTGTAATCATGTGTACATCTGAAGGACTGATTTGTCTTACGAGACTCGTAGTAGATACGGCCAATAAGCTGCTTGCCTTGTGGGTGCGGCCTTACCTCTCGCGAGCGTCTGACAAACATCCGAGAGTAGAACTGTCCTGAGAAAGCTTCTCAAATAATAAATGCCCCTTCCATTCGTGTAAGGAATATAGCACGCACAACACGAATGGTTGTGAGAAGCTAGGCCCTGGGTCCCATCGACCTGTAGCGCCAAGTATTTATTTTTAAGCTCCTTGCAGCTCCTTGTACAGAAATCCATTTCATTCTCTGTACTATAGTGACGCCGATATTTCGTATCGAATTCCGACACATGCCACCGGATTAATATGAGAATGTTTTCAGGACTTCTGTAAGTGCTGATCTCATCGAATCTACCACCCTCTGGACAGCCTGCCCTATGAGTCCTTGCTACGCCTTCAAAATGGATATTTTTATAGACTCCCCTCCACCAAATCATAGGTAGATTAAAATGGTTATGCAACCTGCAGCAGTGCCACTGCTTTTTATGGAGTTTTTTTAAGACTCTTTCGAACACAGGCATCCAGCCAGAATCGTAAAGTACGTTTTTATAGCAGCTTGTCTACTTTGCAAAAATATGAAATTACGATCGGTCTCTGAAGAAAAGGACGTGTGTTTTATTTTAAAATTATACCATCTCCCTCGTCTGCACTTAAAAAACTAGAAAATAAATCCTCCCATTCAAAGAAGCGTCCTTGTAACCTTTCCTTTTTCCATACAACACCTAAGACTGGTGCCGCAATAAATGTCACATGTGAAAGTTATTATCCATTAAAATTCCCTCCCCCCCACACACACACAACTATGTATCCATGTATGGCGGAGTCCTTAATAAATTCAACATGACAAATATTAAAATGTACACTGCAAAACGTTTCAGTGCATGGAGAAACGAATACCAGTTGCAATTTATGACCAACTATTATCCTCTCCATTTTCAGGGCAAAAAGAATAAACAAAGTGTTAACGTTTTTTTCCCTCTCTTTTATCATCTTTTCAGATCCTTTAGACCTAACTCACCATAGAGCAGTGTTTCGCAAAAACACAACCATCTTGAGGCACATCCAGCCAGCGACGGGTGGTAAAGGAAGCTAAAAACAAAAAGGACATCCAAAAGGCCTAACCAAGCCTTACACATGCCACCGCACTGAGTCTAGCCCAGTCCAGTGCATCAGGCCACTCGCATGCAACACCAGCCGTGACACTGACAGTAGCAGACTCTTTGTTGTATAATTCAATGCGAAAGCATTTTCCTGAAGTAATTTAAATAAATTTCACCGAGGACTCTCGCCAGGATAAAAATACCCACATCGCTGGCAGATAAACATCGGGCGAAAGAGTCTTTTTATAGCATTTTCTGCAGAACAACGGTGCCCACTTGCATCAGGATGACGTTTAAACCTTTAAAATGAACACCAGGACATAAAATAACAAAAAAAAAAGGATATCAGTGGTGGTAAACTTTGCATAAAGAGAGAGTACACACACACCCACGCCATCTTTGCGTTGGCGATTTGATTTGTGATGACTGTCATGTGTGGTGGTCCTGTAGATTAACCGTAAATAGCTTTGCGCGCTTTAAATGCATTGGCACTCCATCGCAGGAGTTGCATAACAACACACCACAGGCGTACGTAACAGCCAGCCAGCCAGCCAACAACGACAACGTGATCCGTGGGGAACTCTGTTTTTGTCATCATTCGTCCTTGTCGGTGTACCTCGACGGTATTTGGGATACGTACGCGCTTTGCATACGCTTTGCAACGGAGTAGTTGAGAAAGGATAACGTGTACATCGCCTGCTGTTGGAATAGGAATATATTCTTCGTCGTCGTTGTCGTCGTTTCTCGTGTCCATAGTGAGGGGAAGAAGAAAAATTACGAGTCAACATGTTGCCGACAAACGTGATGTCCTTCATGAAGAAGGTGAGTAATGGTGTTGATAATTAATATGCAACTGAGTAGGGTAGGTTTATCCCTGTGTCCTGTGAAAATATATTATTTTCTTGTATACAAGTGAACTTTACCAGCAGTTCAGGGGATGATGGATATCTTTTTTTCTGCACTTTATGCCACTAACAGGACCCCAACTATGTCCCGGCTATGCTGTGAATATGCCCAGTAATTTGCTCATTATGGAGATTGAGTACATGAAACAGGTCCACATTGTGGCGCAGCATATGGCCTTACATTCCATGTGGGTTATGTTTTTAAGTAATCGATGACTCCTGCAGGTCCCGTCGTGTAAATATTTCTATAGGTATTGATTCTTTAATCAAAAGACTGAATTAAATTGGAAATTAATTGGACAGCAGGATGAAATTTAAATTCACAGCACCAGCAGAAGTATACCGACGCACTCTGTGTCCTTAATGATGACTTCAACCAGTTAAGCAAAAATGTTGCGTATACGCCACCTCATACGAAAAAAAAATTTATAATTAAACAGAATGTTTGCACACTTAAAGCCTTTTGGTGAAGGCTAACTGGAATGTGTGGCGTAATTTAAGGAAATGAGATAATTTCCATAAAAAGAACTTGTTTCACTACAAGTGGTGTCGGGATTCATTCCCAAGGATATAGAGTGTCATCCAGCAGAGGTGTTTGTTTTTTAAATTTCGCGACAGTCTTAAACTGCCAACATTTACTTGCCTTTGTGGTGGTTCTCGACAAGTGCAAGCAAGGACGTTAATAGGTATAGATCGGTACGTACTCGAACAGTATGTTGAAAAAGTGGAAATTCACTATGAAAGCGGTGAAATGTTTCGTAAAGTTCGTACCGCTTTTGGCCATCATCAACCGCCTCCTCGCATCTCTATAGTAGATTTGATTGAAAAATTTGAATGTCTGTACAGTGTATGGAGAATAAAAGTAGTGTTCATCCATCGAAATCAGGTTAAAATGTTCCTAACGTAGCTAAGAGCGTGACTAAGGCAGTTACCGGCAATAGGTTTACCCGCAACCACTTTTCATTAAGATCTTGACCTACATGCTTGACCATAAGATCCAGTTCCTACAAAATTTGAAGCATTTAGGGCTCCAAATACCCAAAGAAATATCTAAAAACTGATCCATTTACAACAAGTGACAGTTTAGTAAGGTTTTTGGACTGGCGGCGTCATTGGGTCACCTTTTTCCGAACACTATGTCGGTAGGTCAGTTCCAGTGAATGGATTGCGTTACCGAATGTGGTGACTGACTTTCTTTGCCTGAAATTGATGCTATAGATGTGAACGATGTTTCACTTCACGGTGTTGGACATCCCATGATGTTGGATAACCCAAGATGTTGGAAGTCCCACACAACTGGACCAATTTCCTCGACCTGTGATTTTTCGAATTGGGGACTTCAACTGACCGCCGAGATCGTGTGCCTTAGTTTCATTAGACTTATTTTCTTCAGAATTATAGTAAAGACAAGCATCTGCTATTCGTAAAATAAGCCGTAATTATGCGGGAACCCGATGAAAACATGATAAAATGACTTTTTGTAGCGACAAAAATTTCTTAAATATCATATCCCGCCACAAACCTCAGAGTTTGAACTTTAGATTCAAATAAAAATATCACTAATTTTCGAACATATGGTACAGTTTTTTAGGAATTCAAAATGACACCTCTTTCATCATACCATCAATGTTTCAGCCAACAGCAACAGATTTTGGTCCTGCTGTCATTGTTCCTTGGTAGGACATGTTTTCTTTAAACGTATCCAGGGACCCAGTTTTGTCCATCTGCTGAATTTTTTTTTCCCATGGAGTCGTCTCTCAAATCTAGGGTCCGTATTGCGCCGATATAAAGGGTGGACCATCTAGTGGTTTCTTTTTGAATCATAGGTTATTTTGACACTGACAGCTGTTTCCTGCTCGAAATTTTGACAGAAAGTCAGCATCATACCTCCACCGAACGAAATGAGTCGTTTTATTCTTGAACAACGCTGGGAAATATTGAAAACCTATTTCCAAAGTGAGTGCTGTGTAGGCCAAACAGTGGCTTATTTGAAAAGAAGTTTTGGCCGAAATGAGGCACCCACCACGCTTGCTGTATGCAAGTTTAGGCAAAAAGTTCATGAGACTGGTATGCTAGAGGGCAACACAATGTACCAGCTGTAGCCGAGAGTATGAAACTCATTTCACGAACATGAAATCGCCATCGATCTCAATAACTCAATATTTTACGTACAAGCCTGAGGAGAGTTCTGCACAAAGATCTCGGATTATTCGCTTACAAGGTCCAATTGACTCAGCAGCGCACGACCATCCGCTTCGTTATCGCTCCGCAGTTTAGGTCTTAGAGCAGCTTGAATTGGACAAAGATTTTGGGCGAAAAATGATCTTTTCTGACGAGACGCTTGGGGCTCGGAAAACCCGCACATTATTGTCGAGAAACCGATGCATCCACCGAGAGTGACAGTTTGGTACGGATTGCGAAGTGGTAGCATCATTGAACAAGGTTTCGGTCAAAGGAGAGCGTTACAGAGCCATGTTAACCGACTTTTTTTTTACTGAAATTGAAGACATTAATTTGGACGACCTCTGGTTCATGCAGGATGGCGCGCCATGTCACACAGCCCATGCCCCCTTTGGACATTTTTTTGTGGGGAGCCGTGAAGGACCGATGTTATGCCAACAACACGGAAACGATTCAAGCACTTAGGGCCAATATCATCCAAGCAATCTGTAAGCTATGGACCTGCATATAACGTCTCAGTGCCTAGTATCCCCACTATCTAGGACTCCCTTCCGGTGAGCATTTTGGAACTGTGCATGTGACGGTCTGCATTCAATTTAGTTTAGTTTTTCAAGTACTGACGCCATGATAGTGTCCTGTGCTATAAATACATCAGTTCCACGTGTGAAGGACACTTTTTCTTCCACGTGGATGCGAATAATAAATCGAGTATTCTGTGTATCTGTGCCAACACCTGCTAAAATCAATCTAAACTGAACACTAATTTTGCAACATTTAATTTCAATTAACCGTAATCAAAGTCATTATCGCAGGACTCATCAACGATTTCCCACTTTCACATGAGGGGAAATAATCAACTTTCCATTAAGCTCATGAAAGAGCTGCTTCGAAAGTTTTGCCCCATCCTCCTGGCAGAAAAAAGAAATCTCATCCGAATGGACGCCAAAGTTAAAATATATATCCTTCTGCCCCACACACCCACAGTAGCGTTGGACACGAAAAGGTTTTCGATTACCATTTGATAATGACAAGGACTGAAAGGATCCATCGTCCATTTACTGTTTTTTTGTCAGTTTTTCCCATTGCCTGCAGATATTTGTGGCAAAGCACAAAAAGGACCTCCTTTGAGCAGGTAGGCTTGCTGGTTGAAATGATATTAACGACCGTATCCTTATATTTTGACTAGTCACCACTTGACTTGTAAAGTCGGAACCCGACTTAAGTGTAATTTCTTGCATAAGAAAGTTTGTACAAGGGCACAAGGACATGCCCTCGTTTGACATTCTAATTGAAACTTCTCCTTCTACTCGTATATGTGTACAGAAGGTCCTTCTAACGTAACCACCTGGTTAAACATTTGCAGTGACACAAGCAGATGCATCGTAAAACTTCATAAACTATGATACATACAAGACAAGTTCATTCGAACAATATCCTGAATACAGAAGAAGGACCCGCAGGCAAGGATGCACTTGCTAACATTTAAATTAAATTTCGAGAAACGATATAATTGGAAACTTATTTATCATTAGAGAGTCTAACGATCGATATCAAAGGAAATTGCATTAAATCGAAATTATTGGCTGTGCAAACTACTGCTCCACGTAACCCCTAAGCTATTCCATGGCACAGGTCCCTCCTCACACTGGCGGCAGCACACAATCTATCATTGCATGCAACAAGCTAACAACTGGGGGGTGGTAATCAACGTGCTCTGTGGAATGGGGGGTTGTGCAAGAATCGTAAGTGAATCGGTCACGTTGTGTTCTGTTTTTTTTTTTTTTGTTGCTGCTCCCAGTTGGTGGAGAACCGGATGAGGATGATGGTAATGGTGATGGTGCTGAATAGTGGAAGGAGGTCCTTGATATTTGGGAATACGAAATCCTTTAGGCAACATTACGTTGATAAATATTACGGTGTGCATGGGGGGTGGGGGGTGTTTTTTCGTTCGATGACGCAAATCGATTTTTGGAGTTTTTTTTGTTGAACGAGGATTAGGAGAAGGAGGAGGAGAGGAGGAGGACTAAAATTGTTTGAAATATAGGAAATTGAAAATCGAAAGGATATCATGTGACAGAGTACAACATATGGGGTACAGGCGTTTCGTTTCGGCCGGAAGTGTTTGCTCGAGTGGTTGTCCTTTTTTTTTATGTGTGTGTGACAGTTGACTCATTTTCGTTTCATTTTTTATGGAAAGGTAGAGTCGTGTGTGGCCGACGTGTTTACATTTTATGGTTTATTTATCTCCGTTTTCTTCCTTCGAACGTTTTAGTGCATCGTGAGCTTCTATAAACTCCCATCTTCGTCGCATGGACAGAATTGGAAAGGAAACGAAACTATTTCGTGACAAGTTTTTAAGTTCAACCCAAAAGAGTCGTCACTAGTTCCTCTTAGAACCCTAGAGGGTATTTTCATAGCAACTACGTACTCACTGCAAAGGCACATTGGTAGAACACCTCTACGCTCGATGGTCATTGAAAAATCATTAGGATGTGAAGAGTAGACCATTGACTGGTCCTACCAAACTCTAATATAAATAAACGGACAATCTGCGCCTTTACTCTTCTCAGGATAATTCTTCATATTCTGTTCATTAGAATCTTAGTCAACGAGCTTCTGCTTAGTCTCCAAGGTTCTACAAGTAAACCCATGACAGGGGCTCACAATGGATCCACCATTGATCCGAGTGTTAGTCGCACATGTGGCCACCACGATCTACCTACCTACCTAGCCTGCAAATCTACATAAATCTTTTGAATGGCTTTTAGGTAAAGGAAGGAAGAGGGATAGGTAACGTCTCCCACTGATTGCTTAATTTCTCATACTACGCGGACTTAGATCCTCGATTTATAAAGATACTTTTAAAGCTCCTTTCCGAGCACAGATAGAATCAATAAGCCACCGGCTTAGCAAAATGCATACCAGCTCTATATTCACAAATTGATCAAAGGTGGATATGAACGTAGGCTCAGGTAAGTATCCTCAGTCAGCGTTAAAGTTCTTGGAGCACAAGACAAGATCACGTTCTGCTGGGTCCACAAAAAGAACAAACAGAGCCTTGTTTCCATAAGAGTACATCCTAGCTAAGAGTTCGTAGGGCCATGAGGAAGCCCTATGAACCACCACAACCTCATTGAGATCTTTCGTGCTAGAAAGCTCTACTAAAGGAAGCCTATTAAATTATGTGAGTAAAAGACATCAATGGTTGGACTAGGCAGGACTAGGCAATGCGGTACATTAAAGTAAGGAAATGGACCTCTTTCTGATCTGAAGACTTCACCATCGACGATTACTTAAAACCAAGTTAAATCTGTTGGTAATCCTTAACCGAAATGGCTTAGCTAAGGGCAGGAAAGTACATAATATTTAGGGGATTCTACTACAGGAGTTACAAGACGTAATCTTTAAACAGACATTCCTAGTCTAGACTGTGCGTAAAAAAGTTCCTCCAACCACACTCGATTCAATCGCCTAAGTGATTGACAGTCGGGTCAATATATGAACCCATCATCTGCAGGCTGCTCCTTGATATCTCCAGAATATGTACATCATCTGTATAGACATCAATCCTTTTGAAAACATCGTTTGAGGAGCACCATTTGTTCCCCCATGTAGCGTCGTAAAACTACAATGCTACCACATCTGCTCGAAATACAGTCATCCCGATGAAACCCCAAAAGAATCAAGTGCCCATGGAAGCGACAATAAAAATATTTCCCAAGCCACTAGTGTGACAACTCCAAAATAGCTAACCCATATTCAAACACCATTTAACGCACCACCACCCCCCTGCAGTAAGTAATTTTTAACAGTTCAACAGTGACAATAGCGTATCCCCTCTGCCGCCAGCCCACCGGCGATTTGGCCTACTTAAACAGCTAAATGTTGCGAAAAAAAGGGTCACTACCACGCCATAAAGTGTACAAACTGAAGCACCATTTACCCCCAAAGTGTGGGCCATTTCATTTATTTAACTTACGTTTCGACCCGCAAAAGCACCAAAATATATGGACTCCTGTCAAAATGGAAACAAATGTGCACACCCTTTCTGCCGTCACCATTTGACATTGCGTTAAGCGGACATTGTGAGGAGGTTCGAGGCCCCTAATGTTTGGTCATGCTTCACCGAGTGCCCATTTGACAAAGTGTATTGTTGCTTCTGCTGGTGAAATTTGAATCCCCTTCCGGGACTGTCGCCTTTGGCCATTATTAAGAGCCAAAGAGACAGAGCGAATGGAGAGGAGAAAGAGAAAAGGCAATAAAGGATGCTTTTAGTGTGAAAAAACAACATTCGCTCCGAATGAGGACACAATAACACAGTAACACTCCATTGAATACATTTTGACATAGTAAAATCGGATTTTGGTAAGGTGGTCCCCCCCCAGCCTCTAGGAACTCCCGATTGGAGCCTGAAGGACAATCAAATCAGAGATTTTCCTTCGCTGTAGTCGAAATAGAGAAAAATGAGATAAAATTTGTTTTCGTCCTTTTTTTTCGTTTTTATCTCTCCTTTTGCATGTTCGGGTAGCATGTGATGATGGTGAAGGACGAGGCGACTGTTGCTAGCGAAATCGATTGAGAGGGTGTATCTGGTGAATCAATGGCTGTGTCGTTGGCGGATTCGACATGGAATAATTGAAAATAGATTTTGACATTCAAAGGCATATCATACATGGGGCTGGCGATGCTGTAGGTTTGCGTATGAATCGATGAAGACATTGCCTTGTACTGCATCTGAAAGGTTCTTATCTGTCTGTCTGTCTGGTTGTTATGAAATATTTCTTAAAGGGCGGAGGGTTTCGTCAATGCTGGATCAGACACTCACAACTGGGAGGGAAGATTCACCGCATTGTAGCTCGAGTTTGAAACCGAAAACGTGAACTTCATCATGAAAAATTCATCAATTTTCTTTCATTTCGAAAATAGGGAACAAGGACACACCATGTTTACCGATGTCCTAGTTACCGATAAAAAAAAGGGATGCTTTCAGGATGTTTACAGAGCTGATAGTTCTAAAGGGACGGTTCTGTATCACATGTATCAGGAAAGTGACGAATGATTTGTCGGAGTCTAGCCGGCAAACCCTAAGGATGTAGTCCAATCATCCTCAAATGGATATACTACAATTAACAAGGTGCAAAGTGCTGGCATTCCCTCTGTATTACAGGCGCCATGAGAACTTGCCTAACTGCAGAAATGAAGCTTCTACCGGAAGAGACTTCTTTCCACCTTTTGGTTGAGAAATGTGCAAGTAAAAGGGTTCTAAGAATGCCCAAAGAAGGTATAGGAATAGATAAGTCCAGTTCGTCGAAGCAGTTCGATATCTTTCCTAGAAACAGAAGGCTCAACTTTCAAAAGAATTTTGATACTAAGTTCAGCCATAAAAAAAGTGATTCCAGAAAATACAAACTGAGAAATCAGCCAACACAGTCGTCCCCAGATGTGTTAAGAACTAGCAATGGATCTGGACTAAGAGTATTCCTGCCTAGCACTAAATACTCAGAGTTTATGAGTATCTTTCAGCCTGAAATCTAAGCCTTAGAGATATGTGGTCAAAACGATCTTGACAGAGACCGTGACAATTGTGACATAGAACCCAAGTTGTTATGATGGCACTTGACTTCTACATCATTAAGTCTAAACTTGTGTGGGAGTGCCTGCAAACATTTTGGATACCTGGCTACGTGCGAAGAGGGTAATGAAATGGTCGACTTACCAGCAAGAAAGGGACCATCAGAAATCTCTATAGGCTGAAGCATTCTATGGAATATGGGATCATACTCTTAGAGACGAATTCAGGAAACTAGAGAACGAAAACAGGACAATCGCCTGGAATAACCCTCTGGGTATGAGCAAAGTCAGGAAACTTCTAAATAGGTCAACACAACCAAAAAAGAAATGTAACACAATGCAAAATGATATGAAGCAGCTGACCAAGCTTCAGAAGATTTGGAAATAAGAGCAAATGAATACGGAATCGCCCAACTAAGTCAGTTCAAGTCTTCTTGAAAAATTTTAATCAAAAAAAGTCTCTAAATCTTTGAGCCTTGTATGGAGATTCACCATAAACCACGAAGAAATACTACGGAGAACATATCACGGAGCCAATTTTTTTTTAGAAATATATCTATATTCACAGGACTTCCGATACTCTGGTTCATACCAACTGTTGCCCTAGCCGTGACGTCCCATTGATTAGAATTGTAGTTCGGACAGCTCAATCAATAAAGTTTTGAAATACCGCTGCTCTTTGATTTCAGTAGCCTTGAGACTTGTAGAGGTGTTCCAGCTTTCCATGATCTTTGTCGCTGGTTTAGGTTTAGTATAGAATAACATGGTCTGAACTTCGGATTCTAACCGTATTTGAATGAAGTCTCGTAGCTCAACTTGCTCTGTTGCCCAATAGCTCTGGTAGTAAACGCAAATTATTCCAAATTTCAATTCCTTGTTTAACTTTTCTCAAAAACTACTCGCTTATGCCTAGATGATGTAGAAACCCACGACATCATCTAGGCTAGGCCTAGGCCTACTATATATGTTTCTTGAGTTCAGAAGTTATATTCTTAATCATCAATTTGTCAGGACATCTAGACGTCAATTGAAGCTGCCTGCAATATGTTCTAGGCTCAAACGGATTTGTACGTATTTTCCAAAAACCAATGTCCAAGCGGTTATACCTTTTTCAGGGGAGTCTTTGGATAACATAGAACCAGGGTGCAACAGCAAAACGAGGACTTATTGCAAGAGCAACCAAGGTTGGCATTTCTCAACTATTGTGTTCTGCACCTTGCTCTTAGCTGACTCGAAGGATCTACTTTGTTCAATACAACACCAGCTTTGTAAAGAACCAACGAGATCTTGACGATCCTGCTGAATAAGTCAGTATCAAGACATTAACTCAGTGAGGTAATTGAATATCCTTTATTATGGAACATTGAGTGTAAAAAACGTTGGGTGTATCAAGTTAAAGCGACCATATTAGCCTAACTACGTTTGCTTTTATGCATTTATCAGTCTTTTCAATTCCTGATGCGCACTCATGTTTAGAGATCCAGGAAAGTTATGCCAAGTGGCTTGCATTTCAAGGAGAGGCAACTCTGCAGTAACAAGAAAGGATATGAGTACCTCTTCTTCAGATTAGGGCATGTAGCTTTGATGGTGGTTTGGAACAAAAATTTAAAGTTAGTGCGTTCTATGTACCCATTCCTCCTTTGCATCATATAATGAGTTCCATTAAATGTGTCAAAGTATTTTGACTCTGAATAGCCAGTGATTGGTCCTTAAACATTTATACAGGACATACGCATCAGCTGTACTCGGTTTTTAGCTATCTAATTGACAGATTCTCAGGGCTCTCACAACTCTAAGTTCAAATATAAATTGGGGTCCTAACCGCAAACTGGAGATAAACCAGTCCAAACCTCGAAACAGTCCCTATTCCAAGTGGAAAACATGTCCGCCAAACCATGTTCTCAGGAAGCATCGATAACATTCATGATGACCCGTAAATCTATTGCGAATCGTAAGGAATCACAATAGCTCTTCAAGGAATCGTCTCTAAGGTGATAGAGCCTCTTCCTTAACCTACTTTTAATTAAAAAAAAAAATCGTTACCATTACAAAGTAAACTCCTGTAGCAAGGACCTACAATTTAATTTGTGAAACTTGTCACTTTCAACAATAAAAGCGCTACAAACTTACAACACTTGTCCCCTCCTTTCGGAACCTTCCTCGATGAGTGCAATAAAAAGTTCCTATCATCAGGCCCTAAGCACTCTAATCAAAAAAGTTTGTGAACCCTTTCTCCATACTCTGCTGAGAGTGTCATTTCCTTGTCAAACGCAATAAAGAATCTTCCCCTAACCCAGTTTTATGAAGCTAACCCACCTCCTCCTACTACTACTACTACAACTTTCATAAGGGAGTCCTAAAACCCATATGCAAATGCACAGCAAGGATCATCATCAAGAGTTATGACGCAATAATTATCGCTGACATTTATGTTTGGATAATTTAATGACACAACTCGTCGTACCCATGCCATGGAAGGACACTCCACTTGGCATGCAATACATACATAAATAGTCAGCCATCAATTTGTCGGGACTGCTGTCTACCGCCTCGAACGCATGTCTGTTGATTGTTAGCGTGCTCGTAGCAGTGCTGCTGTTCACTGTTGTTGATGTTGCCTGTTAAGCAAGATGACCAATTTCCTGCAAACGGATGGGCTGTCTTCCTTTGCGTTTAGTGGGATAGAAAGGATAAGCAAGGCACTAAGGAAACGTAAAACTTCGACCTGAATGGTCGTAAAACTAAAATCTACTTAGGAAGTAATAAATTCCACTTTCTGCTCCTGACCGGGTGTTGTTGCAGAGGCACATGGACAAGATGTGCCATAATCAGGAACAGAGATCAAAATGAGTTCCATTCAAGGGCGCATCCTTGATATGCAGAAGGACGCCAGAGACGGGGGAAGGATGATATAATTATGTTCACATAATAGGAGCTAGCTTATCGAGGTGAAGGTGCACCCAGTAAGAAGATCCTTGTCGCCTAGTTTTTCTTTTGGTATGAATTACTTGAAGGCCTTCACGCAATGAGTCCTCCTTCTTAAATGTACTTTGAGGAAGGAAATTCCTGTTCGTCGGGATTTCATTCATTTTATATGTTCGCCGTGTGGACATGTGGCATGTGGAAATACTTATGTGTGTCTGTCAAGGTTCACGTTTATGGGCATGGAATGTTGGAATGCTCCCGACTGACACAAGGACGCCTGATGTCCTGCAGATACGTATCACATAATCCACCTTATTCGAGTGACGTATGTTCGGGAGGAATTGGTATTCCGAGGCGAATTTATGTCCATTGAAAGATGTCTTTAGCTTTTACGATCATCTCTTAGTCTGGCTTGTATTTGTGTTTAGCCATTAAAAGTTGTTGGAAACGCCATTTACCACATTTGCCATCAATCCTGAATGAAAGTACGTTTTACGAGCGGTTAAGAGTGTATTTCTGAAGAACGCACTAAATGGAAATAAAGTTATCGTTTTTGGTGATTCTAGCTGGTAAGCGAGGTGGATTTAGTGTCTTACATGTGTTTCTAGCGATCTTTTAGTGAGAAGTTCCCGCCCGTAAGGGCGAATGTGAATGTTTACAGCTCACTAATGAACCGAATTTGTGGTCATGTACTGGAGGGTTTAAGTGCAATTTTACGATAGCTTACGCAGATGAGTGCGGAGACAAGAGCTTTGTATTTTTATTTTGTATAAAGGAGTGCTATAGTCTGTTGTATAAGCGAAGGACTATCCTGTCGAAATAGAGACGTATTTGTTCCGATAGGGATTTAAATTCCCAGCCCAATGTTATACATATCGTCCTTGGAAGCTTCTGGAAATATGGCAATTCAACCACTTTTGAGAAGAACCCTGAAGGAGCATTTAAATTGATATTTACACCGAAAAAGGCAGAATAGTGGAGCACCGCGGGGCAAAGCGTTGCAGTACTTCGAATGAAAGAATGCCACTTGGAATGCTGAGTATATCAAACAATTTTTTGTCCTCTATCCTACTTTTTGTTGAAATTCAATAAGGATTCGAAAAACTCAAAAATTACTCAGTTCAACTCCCTAAAGACTGTTGGTCCACTCTATTCATTCGTATATTTAAAACTTGGAAGAATTTAGACCTAGAAGTGGGTCAGTTCCGCCGAAATATTCATTTGTTTACTATCGGTACATGACAATACAGTCGGTTATCTTGTAGAGGGCATCAGAGCCTTACCGGCGACAGCGTTTCCAACAGTTATTTTAAAGGCTTCCCTTGACTTCCAAAGTTCTATTGATCTGGAGTTCAACTAAGCGAATTTCAAAGAGCGGCCTTTACGTTTGGTCTATAAAAACTGACTCAACTTAGAGAATTACTTCAAGGCTTTAGAATTTGGAGACACAAGGATGCTAGATACGTAAACCTAGAAGCCTACGCTCTTTACAATTGAATGGGCTCGATTCTACTAATCAGTAGAACTGGTATGTGCTTGGAATGCAAGGAAACAGAATAATTGGCTTCAATTGGGTCACGAAAAGCTAGGACCAAGAAGTTGGTTCGGAGGCGTATACGTAGCCATTTTTTTTACACAGTTTTGCGTGAAATGTTTTTGTTCACATACTTGGGGAGGCATCAGCAGAGCTGGTTTGTGGTTGGAATGTAAGGAAACAGGATAAGTGGCTTGAATTGCGCCACGAGAAGCTAGGACCAAGAAGTTGTTTCGGTGGCGTATACGTAACCATTTTTTTCATACAGTTTTGCGTGAAAATTTTAAAACTTTTCTGTTTTCATTATACTTGACGAGGCATAGTGCTTGGAATCTAGAACCAAGTGCCACGAGAATCTAAGACCAAGTCCCATAGAGTCATCCGACAAGAGCTGTCTTTTGAAATCAAAAGAAAAACGCAATGTTTTTATGAAAAGTGGTGATATCTTTATTTTATAATAAATTTTTTTGGTTGATGAATCCTTGGTGAAACATTAGCGTAGAGTTTGTTATTAGCATAGTTTCCAAGGAAGCAGTCTACTGATATTAAAGTGCATGGTCTCAACGGCTGTTTGGAGCCTCCTTTTCGAATAATGCAGGATATTTTTTTATGAGCCATTCTTTCACCAGCTAGATGAAATTTGACGCCATGCTGATGAGAATGAATGTCATCGGCATCCACAGCAGGAATTTCAGTCGCAATCCTTTCCCAGATCATCAACTTTGAATTAATGACATAGCCAGGCCTACACCTACACCAAACTATGACTCGTTGAATGAAGAGCATTGTCCACTATTTATCTTGGGTTTTCGGTACCCTAGCCACTTCAGTTTTTGTGCCAACTGGACTTTACATGCATATAGGCCAAGATCTTCATGCACAGTGGTTCCGGATATGCACAATTCTTGGGATCATTAACATAGTCTCTCATAGTCTCTCAGCTCAGCTATGGCAGCAATATTTACTTCACATCACCAACTTGTTAACTCTTTTAAATTTTTCGAATAAACTCACGTTTTCTGTGCGAGAAGACGGTTTATAAGTACCAACAGCTGTACGAGCTTTACGAAATGTTTGCGCAATATTATCACGGTTCTCGTAGTGAATTTTCACCATTTCTACACGTTGTGCGACTATATACAGACAGATCTATAAACCTCATAATTTTTAGCTATTAAAAGTCATCGCAATGACAGATGAACCTTGAGAGTTCAAAAATGAGACGAATTTTAAAATGACACCTCTTGTTGGATGACATTTTAAATAGAAAGCGTCAAAGCCCCATACAGTCCTGAATGTATACAAATCTTAATGAGCACAAATGAGCATTTCAAAACTAAGAGCCCACAATCAATCTACTGGCAAATCTCCCTAAAAAAACCTTCATTTTTAAGAATGTAGTCCTCAATTAATGGATTAGCGCCCATTCCTTCTGCATCCACCTGGTTGTGGCACAACGTTTCTCTATCAAAATCCTGTTCGCTAAGGACTGAGTGAAACTTTAGACTACACTTTCCCAGAAGCCTTCCATCACCAGCAATTCAGAGGAGAAGATATGATATGCCAATCTTAATTTGATTCCTCCATAACCATCAAGATCCTTAATATAATTCCTTAGAAACACATTTCTCGGTAGCGCTTGTCAATCAACTGCTTGAGTGTACAAAACGAACGACAGATATTCCAACCCAAGAATTTCAAATTCATTGATTTTTTCTCACTCAGATACTTTTCCAATCGACACATTGATGAATATAGACTTTAACTAGAAAACTCCATCAACACAAGGATTGCTGTCGTCGAACATAAACAAGGAGAAAAAAAAATCCCCGAAAACAATTTTAAAGACCTTTCCAAAAATATCCAACGGATTAAATTAAATATCCTTCGTCAATGGAATGTCCAGTTTTGTTTGTAGCAGAACCAATTTTTTTCGCTGTTGTTTAATATTAATATTATGAATTTAAAAAGTCCATCGAATTGAATTTTGCCGAAAAAGTTTCTGTTAAAGGATAAATGCGGAGCGAGCTCCCACACAGATATCCTGGACGCAGGTCTACCAGAAATTGATTACAAAGCGTTGGAGGTACATAAATGTAATTACGCCCACATTCGACGGGTGGTTTCGGCATTTTTCTTGTTTAATGTTTAATTGTGATTCCCAATCACTGCACGGACTGTGCAAACAACAGGACTGGAATTGGAAAAAATTCACCAAAAAATTTAATTTTCATTGTATCCTGGTTGGGATTTTATTTTTGCTTAGAGGGACGAAACCGAGGGAAAAGTTTTTAATTAAAATCATTCGAAGGTTTGGAGTTGTTTTTTTTTACCATTTTTTTGCAGTTCATTCGTTTTGTCCCTTTTTTTTTGGCGAATCCTTCTAGTAGAAGTTTGGATATGCCAAGGATGTAGGTACGTGTTTCTGTCCAATCAAAAATTTCTCGCCTGACGTGACAGGAGTAAACTTTTCACCTTTCACTTTTTTTTTTTTGCTGTTTCCCTACCAGTGATTTATATTTTTGTTTTTTATTTTTTGGCATTTGCTCCTGTTTTCACTTACAGCCTTCATTTTGATGGAATATTTGCATTTCATGGACAAAGTGTGAAAGTATGTTCAGTTTTTTTTATTTTTCGTTGACTTTTTTAGATAAAAAAAAAACGAGAGAATGTCAAACAGTAAAGAGGGAAAGGATTTCTAGATGACTGACAGGGTTATGTATTTTCATATAAAACAACAAAAAAAAAAACTTCTTACATATTTTTGTTTTCGCATTATTTATGGGACACGACAGCCCACGAGGTTCTAGTCCTAACTCAACTGAATGAGTTTTTTACTTCACTTAAGATTGTGTACCCACGTGGCATAAAAGGATTACAACAGATTTAGTTCAATCTTTAGGCGTATGTAAGGCGGCTGATGTGCGTCATGTTATTCGCACAATTGGGTTTTGGTTCACTAGTTCACCTGAACGTGTACTATGTTTTCGTAATGGGGACACAATTTGGAAATGTTTTGGGTGTGGAAGCAAAAAAACCTATACTACTGCATTTTCCAGATAGGATTGTCTAAGAATTTGAAGATTTCGACCACGTAAGCGTAGGATGTCCTTAGAAAGACAAATCACTCATTTACTTACTCCTTCTGACGATTTTACTTCAACCTGTTAAGATTGAAACAATTGGGTACACTGAAGATAAAGTCATTAAAATTAGTGAGAATCAAAAAGTACGATCTCTCTCTATCGCGGAAAGTAGATTACTTTGGTTCAGGAATCTATATGCTGATGGAAACTCTTACAGAACCAATCGAGTACACTCGATATATTTCTGTATTTGCGAGAAATTTGGAGACCAAGTCGAAAAATAGCAGAAGGGATTTCTAGGGTGTCTAACATATCAACCCACCCATACTCTACTCAAAAGTTTCCTTAATAATTCAGATTGTGAATGAGTTCTCATAGACAACTAGAACGTTCTTACTCTAGCAGTTTAACCAGTTTTTTACAATACATAGTGAAGTTTCTAACAACTTTGTGTAAAGTTTTAAGCTGGTTGTGCTTCAAGTCCTAGAAGCAAGGAAGATTGATAGAGTGTCTCCTCTATATGTTGAAACCTCTCCGATAGACTATCGCTAGTTCAAATAATAAACAAATAATTCAAATTGCCGGTATGGAGACTATGATCTGAGGAGGCTGTGATAGATCAATGCAAAAGTTGTTGAAATAGTGATGCAGGTTAGGTTGGACCTTTATGTTTCACAGAGAGCCAACGTTAGCTGAGGGCATAATGAAGTTAGACTGTCCGATCAACTTGGAGGATGGAAAAGATTTTAGCTATTTTTGAGGCGAGACGACAAGTCGATTAACTACAACGTCTCCGTCCATCTTCCAAACCATTGTACCGTGTTCTAGGCAATTAAAGGATAGTGTCACCCACTACAGATATCCGCATATTTTCCGATAGCCAAGCAGCTAGCAAAACCTTGGAATTTTTCTCTAATAACTCGATAGTTGCTCTTTGTCAGACTGTCGTTCGTCTATTTTAGAGATGGCCGAGCAGTTTTACATTCATCTTCATTGGGTCTCGGAACACAGGGACATTCCAGAGAATAAAGAACTATTGCACCTATTCTGGCAAGTAAGACCACCTTAGGTATGTTTATGCTTCATGATCTCGAGAAAGGCTGAAAGTGGGCCCACGCCAACACTTTATAATAGACGTCATCACTGGATATTGTCTAATAAGAGCTCCAGAGATGAGCCTCTACCCCTGCCTCAGTTTTTCTAACAAAAGTAAGCTTCACTCGGGAGCTGTTTAGGAGTCTATTTTGATTTATTAGAGTTTTAAATGGGTTCTACAAGTAGCTATCGAGGATTATAGGATCCAGGTGATCACAATAACTCTAGTTTTGGTCTAAGTGTGCAGGCGATAGCTGGCAGCCACGGAAATGCTGCGGTTGTCAAGCACATCGCCAGCTCATTGCTGGATCATATCCAGTTCAATGTGTTCACTTCTTAGTGTAGAAACTCAGAATAGGAAAAACTAGTAAAAGTAAAAGAACACGAGCTATAGGGCATCCATTTTCAATGTCTACTGTTTCTCCAACACCGGGATCTGAGCCTTCCCAACCTATAAGTTTGACTAGAAGAATGTCATTTGGTTTCATTTCTATTAAAATAGGAGTGATACAGGATTCTGGCGTAAGGCCTGTACTCTTTAACCTGTTTTTGAAAACCAAATTTCTGTTGAATTTTTCTAAGAAGGACTTCTATATATCGACAGTTGTTAGAAATGGAATTCGATAGTATATACGTGAAGTCCTAGAAGACATTCTTTCTTTGATTTGACTTTGTATGACATTCTTAAATCCGAGAGTGGGTAAGTATGCCCCTCAATCCTGCCACCAAAGTAGACGTGTTTGAGGCGTGATTTCAAAGTGTCACACTGTGCCAGCAAGCTGTCTTTACTATGATTCTTACACCTAATTAAATATTCTTAACTTGGAGTAACCCGGAGGCTCATTTATATTTATGTTACATTGTTATTGCACAGAACTGTGAATTTATGTGCATATCACGAGTGTTTAATCTGCATAGTGCTGTCGCCTGCAGTCACAATTCAAATTGAATGCTTTAATTCAATTCAGTATTTTAAATTCGTACTACTACACGGTATAAGTTTTTAAATCGCCTGAATGGGTATTTAAGCAGCGGAAATCCTTTCCAAAAGCCACATACCTTTTCCGCTAATCTGTCGGATGGACTAACTTCTTAACAATGCAATTAACGTCAAATTAGACACGAACATTGCGAGGATTTTTATTTACTTTTTGTTATTTACATTTCCTTAACAAATGGCAACTTTTTTTTTAGTTTTGTATGTCCTTAATGTTACAGTTAAACAAACTCTCATCGCGTTATCTCATTTCATTTCAGATGGTTGCAACGGACGAGGCACAAACACAGAATGCTCCGGACACAGGAGGAACTTTTGGAAAATTAAAACAAACTTTATCGTCATCCCTGCTAACTGCACAAGATAAAGGTAATGCAAGCAAAAAAACTACAAATCCTTAGCTATGCATGCAATGAAAATAAAAAACGAAAAAACGACAAAAAAAAATAAAAATTCAATAAAATAATCCAACCGTAATGGTGGAAGAGTTGCCTGTCTGTGCAGTTTTGAAACGCAGATACTTTTCCCAGTTGCAGATACTCGTAGTACTGTGTGCGCTTTTTTGTTGCTCGAATTCGGAACGAATTTGCCTCTCGATGAACTCTTTATTTGATTTACATTCGTTTAAGAGCTGTCGCGGGATTATGGTTTTTTCTGTTTTGAAAATATTTGTGTTTTTCAAAAAAAAACTCAAAACATGGGCTCTTAAGGGTGATTAGAGTTGGCGGTGTATCTGTTGAGGTTTTTAATTTGTTTTGTTTCGTGGTAATGTTTATGTGCGGGATTTTGATTTGTGCAGTTTATTTGATGACATGCTGCCACAGGAGTATGCTGGAGTATGTGTAGAGGATGTAGCAGACAGTAGAGCATGAAAATGTCCTCATGTGTAGTTGTTGGTTCTTCTTCAGGTTTGTATTCCATAGTGTCTCCAAATTCATTGCAGAATCTAGGGTCTGAAAAGCATTTAAAAGGATTTGATGAACCATACAGCTGTTAGGGCGAAGCATGCTTTGAATATCCTATGACTCACTTAGAGTGGCTCAGCGTTTCCATTCCAGTTTCTAGCATTTTATCCCGAAAAATATGTCTTGTTGTCGAGTTTTTGTGACCGAAAATGGTACCAAAATTGCTCGGTGGCGTATACGTAACATATAATTTCATACAATTTCATGCCTCGAAATGCAGATTGGAAACAAAAAATTTTTCATCCAAAAATTGTATGAAAAAAAGGGCTATGTATAGCCCACAAAACCAGTTACCCACTATTTCGCTATATCCTCCAATCGCTCCTCTCGAGCCAGCTGTTCTGTTTCTGTGCATTCAGAGCACAAATTAGCTTAACTGCTGGCTTGAAATGCAGATTGGAAACAAAAAATTTTTCATCCAAAAATTGTATGAAAAAAAGGGCTATGTATAGCCCACAAAACCAGTTACCCACTATTTCGCTATATCCTCCAATCGCTCCTCTCGAGCCAGCTGTTCTGTTTCTGTGCATTCAGAGCACAAATTAGCTTAACTGCTGGCTTGAAATGCAGATTGGAAACAAAAAATTTTTCATCCAAAAATTGTATGAAAAAAAGGGCTATGTATAGCCCACAAAACCAGATACCCACCATTTCGCTAAATTTTCCAATCGCTCCTCTCGAGCCAGCTGTTCTGTTTCTGTGCATTCAGAGCACAAATTAGCTTAACTGCTGGCTTGAAATGCAGATTGGAAACAAAAAATTTTTCATCCAAAAATTGTATGAAAAAAAGGGCTATGTATAGCCCACAAAACCAGTTACCCACTATTTCGCTATATCCTCCAATCGCTCCTCTCGAGCCAGCTGTTCTGTTTCTGTGCATTCAGAGCACAAATTAGCTTAACTGCTGGCTTGAAATGCAGATTGGAAACAAAAAATTTTTCATCCAAAAATTGTATGAAAAAAAGGGCTATGTATAGCCCACAAAACCAGTTACCCACTATTTCGCTATATCCTCCAATCGCTCCTCTCGAGCCAGCTGTTCTGTTTCTGTGCATTCAGAGCACAAACTAGCCTAGCTGCTGGCTCGAAATGCAGATTGGAAACAAAAAATTTTTCATCCAAAAATTGTATGAAAAAAAGGGCTATGTATAGCCCACAAAACCAGTTACCCGCCATCTCGCTATATTCTCCAATGGCACTTCTCGAGCCAGCTGTTCTGTTTCTGTGCATTCAGAGCACAAACTAGCTTAGCTGCTGGCTCGAAATGCAGACTGGAAACAAAAAATTTTTCATCCAAAAAATGTATGAAAAAAAGGGCTATGTATAGCCCACAAAACCAGTTACCCGCCATCTCGCTATATTCTCCAATCGCTCCTCTCGAGCCAGCTGTTCTGTTTCTGTGCATTCAGAGCACAAACTAGCTTAGCTGCTGGCTCGAAATGCAGATTGGAAACAAAAAATTTTTCATCCAAAAATTGTATGAAAAAAAGGGCTATGTATAGCCCACAAAACCAGTTACCCACTATTTCGCTATATCCTCCAATCGCTCCTCTCGAGCCAGCTGTTCTGTTTCTGTGCATTCAGAGCACAAATTAGCTTAACTGCTGGCTTGAAATGCAGATTGGAAACAAAAAATTTTTCATCCAAAAATTGTATGAAAAAAAGGGCTATGTATAGCCCACAAAACCAGATACCCACCATTTCGCTAAATTTTCCAATCGCTCCTCTCGAGCCAGCTGTTCTGTTTCTGTGCATTCAGAGCACAAATTAGCTTAACTGCTGGCTTGAAATGCAGATTGGAAACAAAAAATTTTTCATCCAAAAATTGTATGAAAAAAAGGGCTATGTATAGCCCACAAAACCAGTTACCCACTATTTCGCTATATCCTCCAATCGCTCCTCTCGAGCCAGCTGTTCTGTTTCTGTGCATTCAGAGCACAAACTAGCTTAGCTGCTGGCTCGAAATGCAGATTGGAAACAAAAAATTTTTCATCCAAAAATTGTATGAAAAAAAGGGCTATGTATAGCCCACAAAACCAGTTACCCGCCATCTCGCTATATTCTCCAATGGCACTTCTCGAGCCAGCGGTTCTGTTTCTGTGCATTCAGAGCACAAACTAGCTTAGCTGCTGGCTCGAAATGCAGACTGGAAACAAAAAATTTTTCATCCAAAAAATGTATGAAAAAAAGGGCTATGTATAGCCCACAAAACCAGTTACCCGCCATCTCGCTATATTCTCCAATCGCTCCTCTCGAGCCAGCTGTTCTGTTTCTGTGCATTCAGAGCACAAACTAGCTTAGCTGCTGGCTCGAAATGCAGATTGGAAACAAAAAATTTTTCATCCAAAAATTGTATGAAAAAAAGGGCTATGTATAGCCCACAAAACCAGTTACCCACTATTTCGCTATATCCTCCAATCGCTCCTCTCGAGCCAGCTGTTCTGTTTCTGTGCATTCAGAGCACAAACCAGCTTAGCTGCTGGCTCGAAATGCAGACTGGAAACAAAAAATTTTTCATCCAAAAATTGTATGAAAAAAAGGGCTATGTATAGCCCACAAAACCAGTTACCCACTATTTCGCTATATCCTCCAATCGCTCCTCTCGAGCCAGCTGTTCTGTTTCTGTGCATTCAGAGCACATACTAGCTTAGCTGCTGGCTCGAAATGCAGATTGGAAGCAAAAAATTTTTCATCCAAAAATTGTATGAAAAAAAGGGCTATGTATAGCCCACAAAACCAGTTACCCGCCATCTCGCTATATTCTCCAATGGCACTTCTCGAGCCAGCTGTTCTGTTTCTGTGCATTCAGAGCACAAACTAGCTTAGCTGCTGGCTCGAAATGCAGACTGGAAACAAAAAATTTTTCATCCAAAAATTGTATGAAAAAAAGGGCTATGTATAGCCCACAAAACCAGTTACCCACTATTTCGCTATATCCTCCAATCGCTCCTCTCGAGCCAGCTGTTCTGTTTCTGTGCATTCAGAGCACAAACTAGCTTAGCTGCTGGCTCGAAATGCAGACTGGAAACAAAAAATTTTTCATCCAAAAATTGTATGAAAAAAAGGGCTATGTATAGCCCACAAAACCAGATACCCACCATTTCGCTAAATTTTCCAATCGCTCCTCTCGAGCCAGCTGTTCTGTTTCTGTGCATTCAGAGCACAAACTAGCTTAGCTGCTGGCTCGAAATGCAGACTGGAAACAAAAAATTTTTCATCCAAAAATTGTATGAAAAAAAGGGCTATGTATAGCCCACAAAACCAGATACCCACCATTTCGCTAAATTTTCCAATCGCTCCTCTCGAGCCAGCTGTTCTGTTTCTGTGCATTCAGAGCACAAACTAGCTTAGCTGCTGGCTCGAAATGCAGATTGGAAACCAAACATTTTTCATCCAAGATTTGTATGAAAAAAAGGGCTATGTATAGCCCACAAAACCAGATACCCGCCATCTCGCTAAATTTTCCAATCGCTCCTCTCGAGCCAGCTGTTCTGTTTCTGTGCATTCAGAGCACAAACTAGCTTAGCTGCTGGCTCGAAATGCAGATTGGAAACAAAAAATTTTTCATCCAAAAATTGTATGAAAAAAAGGGCTATGTATAGCCCACAAAACCAGATACCCACCATTTCGCTAAATTTTCCAATCGCTCCTCTCGAGCCAGCTGTTCTGTTTCTGTGCATTCAGAGCACAAACTAGCTTAGCTGCTGGCTCGAAATGCAGATTGGAAACCAAACATTTTTCATCCAAGATTTGTATGAAAAAAAGGGCTATGTATAGCCCACAAAACCAGTTACCCACTATTTCGCTATATCCTCCAATCGCTCCTCTCGAGCCAGCTGTTCTGTTTCTGTGCATTCAGAGCACAAACTAGCTTAGCTGCTGGCTCGAAATGCAGACTGGAAACAAAAAATTTTTCATCCAAAAATTGTATGAAAAAAAGGGCTATGTATAGCCCACAAAACCAGATACCCACCATTTCGCTAAATTTTCCAATCGCTCCTCTCGAGCCAGCTGTTCTGTTTCTGTGCATTCAGAGCACAAACTAGCTTAGCTGCTGGCTCGAAATGCAGATTGGAAACAAAAAATTTTTCATCCAAAAATTGTATGAAAAAAAGGGCTATGTATAGCCCACAAAACCTGATACCCACCATTTCGTTAAATTTTCCAATTGCACGTCTCGAGCCAACTGTTCTGTTTCTGTGCATTCAGAGCACAAACTAGCTTAGCTGCTGGCTCGAAATGCAGATTGGAAACAAAAAATTTGTCATCCAAAAATTGTATCAAAAAAAGGGCTACGTATAGCCCACAAAACCTGATACCCACCATTTCGTTAAATTTTCCAATTGCACGTCTCGAGCCAACTGTTCTGTTTCTGTGCATTCAGAGCACAAACTAGCTTAGCTGCTGGCTCGAAATGCAGACTGGAAACAAAAAATTTTTCATCCAAAAATTGTATGAAAAAAAGGGCTATGTATAGCCCACAAAACCAGATACCCACCATTTCGCTAAATTTTCCAATCGCTCCTCTCGAGCCAGCTGTTCTGTTTCTGTGCATTCAGAGCACAAACTAGCTTAGCTGCTGGCTCGAAATGCAGATTGGAAACCAAACATTTTTCATCCAAGATTTGTATGAAAAAAAGGGCTATGTATAGCCCACAAAACCAGATACCCGCCATCTCGCTAAATTTTCCAATCGCTCCTCTCGAGCCAGCTGTTCTGTTTCTGTGCATTCAGAGCACAAACTAGCTTAGCTGCTGGCTCGAAATGCAGATTGGAAACAAAAAATTTTTCATCCAAAAATTGTATGAAAAAAAAGGCTATGTATAGCCCACAAAACCAGTTACCCACTATTTCGCTATATCCTCCAATCGCTCCTCTCGAGCCAGCTGTTCTGTTTCTGTGCATTCAGAGCACAAACTAGCTTAGCTGCTGGCTCGAAATGCAGACTGGAAACAAAAAATTTTTCATCCAAAAATTGTATGAAAAAAAGGGCTATGTATAGCCCACAAAACCAGTTACCCACTATTTCGCTATATCCTCCAATCGCTCCTCTCGAGCCAGCTGTTCTGTTTCTGTGCATTCAGAGCACAAACTAGCTTAGCTGCTGGCTCGAAATGCAGACTGGAAACAAAAAATTTTTCATCCAAAAATTGTATGAAAAAAAGGGCTATGTATAGCCCACAAAACAAGTTACCCACTATTTCGCTATATCCTCCAATCGCTCCTCTCGAGCCAGCTGTTCTGTTTCTGTGCATTCAGAGCACAAACTAGCCTAGCTGCTGGCTCGAAATGCAGATTGGAAACAAAAAATTTTTCATCCAAAAATTGTATGAAAAAAAGGGCTATGTATAGCCCACAAAACCAGGTACCCACCATTTCGCTATATTCTCCAGTCGCTCGTCTCGAGCCAGCTGTTCTGTTTCTGTGCATTCAGAGCACAAACTAGCTGAGCTGCTGGCTCGAAATGCAGATTGGAAACAAAAAATTTTTCATCCAAAAATTGTATGAAAAAAAGGGCTATGTATAGCCCACAAAACCAGGTACCCACCATTTCGCTATATTCTCCAGTCACTCGTCTCGAGCAAGCTGTTCTGTTTCTGTGCATTCAGAGCACAAACTAGCTGAGCTGCTGGCTCGAAATGCAGATTGGAAACAAAAAATTTTTCATCCAAAAATTGTATGAAAAAAAGGGCTATGTATAGCCCACAAAACCAGGTACCCACCATTTCGCTATATTCTCCAGTCACTCGTCTCGAGCAAGCTGTTCTGTTTCTGTGCATTCAGAGCACAAACTAGCTGAGCTGCTGGCTCGAAATGCAGATTGGAAACAAAAAATTTTTCATCCAAAAATTGTATGAAAAAAAGGGCTATGTATAGCCCACAAAACCAGATACCCACCATCTCGCTATATCCTCCAATGGCACTTCTCGACCCAGCTGTTCTGTTTCTGTGCATTCAGAGCACAACCAGCTTAGCTGCTGGCTCGAAATGCAGATTGGAAACAAAAAATTTTTCATCCAAAAATTGTATGAAAAAAAGGGCTATGTACAGCCCACAAAACCAGTTACCCACTATTTCGCTATATCCTCCAATCGCTCCTCTCGAGCCAGCTGTTCTGTTTCTGTGGATTCAGAGCACAAGCGAGCTTAGCTGCTGGCTCGAAATGCAGATTGGGAACAGAAAATTTTTCATCCAAAAATTGTATGAAAAAAAGGGCTATGTATAGCCCACAAAACCAGATACCCACCATTTCGCTAAATTTTCCAATTGCTCGTCTCGAGCCAGCTGTTCTGTTTCTGTGCATTCAGAGCACAAACTAGCCTAGCTGCTGGCTCGAAATGCAGATTGGAAACCAAAAATTTTTCATCCAAAATTTGTATGAAAAAAAGGGCTATGTACAGCCCACAAAACCAGGTACCCACCATTTCGCTAAATTTTCCAATTGCTCGTCTCGAGCCAGCTGTTCTGTTTCTGTGCATTCAGAGCACAAACTAGCCTAGCTGCTGGCTCGAAATGCAGAGTGGAAACCAAAAATTTTTCATCCAAAATTTGTATGAAAAAAAGGGCTATGTACAGCCCACAAAACCAGGTACCCACCATTTCGCTAAATTTTCCAATTGCTCGTCTCGAGCCAGCTGTTCTGTTTCTGTGCATTCAGAGCACAAACTAGCCTAGCTGCTGGCTCGAAATGCAGAGTGGAAACCAAAAATTTTTCATCCAAAATTTGTATGAAAAAAAGGGCTATGTACAGCCCACAAAACCAGGTACCCACCATTTCGCTAAATTTTCCAATTGCTCGTCTCGAGCCAGCCGTTCTGTTCTTGTGCATTCAGAGCACAAACTAGCTTAGCTGCTGGCTCGAAATGCAGATTGGAAACAAAAAATTTTTCATCCAAAAATTGTATGAAAAAAAGGGCTATGTATAGCCCACAGAACCAGATACCCACCATTTCGCTAAATTTTCCAATTGCTCGTCTCGAGCCAGCTGTTCTGTTTCTGTGCATTCAGAGCACAAACTAGCTTCGCTGCTGGCTCGAAATGCAGATTGGAAACAAAATATTTTTCATCCAAAAATTGTATGAAAAAAAGGGCTATGTATAGCCCACAAAACCAGATACCCACCATTTCGCTAAATTTTCCAATCGCTCCTCTCGAGCCAGCTGTTCTGTTTCTGTGCATTCAGAGCACAAACTAGCTTAGCTGCTGGCTTGAAATGCAGATTGGAAACAAAATATTTTTCATCCAAAAATTGTATGAAAAAAAGGGCTATGTATAGCCCACAAAACCAGATACCCACCATTTCGCTAAATTTTCCAATCGCTCCTCTCGAGCCAGCTGTTCTGTTTCTGTGCATTCAGAGCACAAACTAGCTTAGCTGCTGGCTCGAAATGCAGATTGGAAACAAAAAATTTTTCATCCAAAAATTGTATGAAAAAAAGGGATATGTATAGCCCACAAAACCAGATACCCACCATTTCGCTAAATTTTCCAATTGCTCGTCTCGAGCCAGCCGTTCTGTTTCTGTGCATTCAGAGCACAAACTAGCTTAGCTGCTGGCTCGAAATGCAGATTGGAAACCAAAAATTTTTCATCCAAAAATTGTATGAAAAAAAGGGCTATGTATAGCCCACAAAACCAGGTACCCACCATTTCGCTAAATTTTCCAATTGCTCGTCTCGAGCCAGCTGTTCTGTTTCTGTGCATTCAGAGCACAAAATAGCTTAGCTGCTGGCTCGAAATGCAGATTGGAAACCAAAAATTTTTCATCCAAAATTTGTATGAAAAAAAGGGCTATGTATAGCCCACAAAACCAGGTACCCACCATTTCGCTAAATTTTCCAATTGCTCGTCTCGAGCCAGCTGTTCTGTTTCTGTGCATTCAGAGCACAAAATAGCTTCGCTGCTGGCTCGAAATGCAGATTGGAAACAAAATATTTTTCATCCAAAAATTGTATGAAAAAAAGGGCTATGTATAGCCCACAAAACCAGATACCCACCATTTCGCTAAATTTTCCAATCGCTCCTCTCGAGCCAGCTGTTCTGTTTCTGTGCATTCAGAGCACAAACTAGCTTAGCTGCTGGCTTGAAATGCAGATTGGAAACAAAATATTTTTCATCCAAAAATTGTATGAAAAAAAGGGCTATGTATAGCCCACAAAACCAGATACCCACCATTTCGCTAAATTTTCCAATTGCTCGTCTCGAGCCAGCTGTTCTGTTTCTGTGCATTCAGAGCACAAACTAGCCTAGCTGCTGGCTCGAAATGCAGATTGGAAACCAAAAATTTTTCATCCAAAATTTGTATGAAAAAAAGGGCTATGTACAGCCCACAAAACCAGGTACCCACCATTTCGCTAAATTTTCCAATTGCTCGTCTCGAGCCAGCTGTTCTGTTTCTGTGCATTCAGAGCACAAACTAGCCTAGCTGCTGGCTCGAAATGCAGAGTGGAAACCAAAAATTTTTCATCCAAAATTTGTATGAAAAAAAGGGCTATGTACAGCCCACAAAACCAGGTACCCACCATTTCGCTAAATTTTCCAATTGCTCGTCTCGAGCCAGCTGTTCTGTTTCTGTGCATTCAGAGCACAAACTAGCCTAGCTGCTGGCTCGAAATGCAGAGTGGAAACCAAAAATTTTTCATCCAAAATTTGTATGAAAAAAAGGGCTATGTACAGCCCACAAAACCAGGTACCCACCATTTCGCTAAATTTTCCAATTGCTCGTCTCGAGCCAGCCGTTCTGTTCTTGTGCATTCAGAGCACAAACTAGCTTAGCTGCTGGCTCGAAATGCAGATTGGAAACCAAAAATTTTTCATCCAAAAATTGTATGAAAAAAAGGGCTATGTATAGCCCACAAAACCAGGTACCCACCATTTCGCTAAATTTTCCAATTGCTCGTCTCGAGCCAGCTGTTCTGTTTCTGTGCATTCAGAGCACAAAATAGCTTAGCTGCTGGCTCGAAATGCAGATTGGAAACCAAAAATTTTTCATCCAAAATTTGTATGAAAAAAAGGGCTATGTATAGCCCACAAAACCAGGTACCCACCATTGCGCTAAATTTTCCAATTGCTCGTCTCGAGCCAGCTGTTCTGTTTCTGTGCATTCAGAGCACAAAATAGCTTCGCTGCTGGCTCGAAATGCAGATTGGAAACAAAATATTTTTCATCCAAAAATTGTATGAAAAAAAGGGCTATGTATAGCCCACAAAACCAGATACCCACCATTTCGCTAAATTTTCCAATCGCTCCTCTCGAGCCAGCTGTTCTGTTTCTGTGCATTCAGAGCACAAACTAGCTTAGCTGCTGGCTTGAAATGCAGATTGGAAACAAAATATTTTTCATCCAAAAATTGTATGAAAAAAAGGGCTATGTATAGCCCACAAAACCAGATACCCACCATTTCGCTAAATTTTCCAATTGCTCGTCTCGAGCCAGCCGTTCTGTTTCTGTGCATTAAGAGCACAAACTAGCTTCGCTGCTGGCTCGAAATGCAGATTGGAAACAGAAAATTTTCATCCAAAAATCCACTATTCATTGTTCAACAGATCCATGATTCTAACTACCTACGTACACGTCTCATAAGACTGCTTTTCAAGTGCTGACAGAAATGCTTCTTCTGAAAGAACGACCAAGAATATCAGAGAATCCAGTTGTCGATCATTTCGCACTCTGACTTGATAACTCTTAGCATGGAAGTCCTGGGACACATTAGAATGATATTGTGTGGCTTTGTGACAATACCTCCGCTTGGAGCACAGATTAGGCCGTAGTATCGACTTAGAGGGCATATAGCCTTCTTAGTTTGTATATAGTAAGTCGAATGGAGCTCGATTGACTTCCATTGAAAGGGACCTACTCCCTATTATTGGGGCAAAGTAACCAACTTAAGCGTCCATCTGGAATCGATAAACAATATTTAATTGCAAATAAAAGTTGCGCTGATAGTCTGGGAAACCCTCTTCAAAAATTCCAGATAAAATAAAAATGTATTACTGCGCACATTATCGTTTCAATTAAATAAAAAATATATATGTTTCGACGAACAGCAGAACCGTTTATTATAATCGAATTGTCTCCTTCGTCGCGCACAGGTTAAAGGACTATTTCCACCCCCGTTAAATCAATTAAAAAAAAAAAAAGAAATATTAAACTTAATGAACATTGCAGTCGTTGAACAATTTATTGACGCTGAATTGACTTGGCTCGCCCACATGTCACCGGTTCGTGGAAACTACAAAATGTGAAACTGAAGGAATGCTTCATCCTCATATGCCTCGGTGCACCAATGTTTTTTTTGTTATGGCTGCACCTACACGGGAGCATTAGAGCTGTGCCCTTGAGAGGAGTATGATACCACCACAACAAGTCCTAGCACATGTCTTCACCATGATCCTCGAAACCAATTTATTCTCAAAGAAAAATGTGTCTATGTATGCCTTAGCCCTTCGTCTTCTAGGTATCGAGCACACCACCCTCCAGCCATGTGGCTGCCACTCCAGTGGTTCTCTTTCATATTTTATTAATATCATTTCTTACCTGTACCTGTCCTGCACATATGTACAGGGGGCGTCCTGGGTGATGGAAATTATTACTCCCACAGCCACCGCCATAGTCGAAGTAGTTTCCTATCGATTTCCACATTCACACAGAGGATGTGGAACATATTTTAGGAGTTGCTGCACAAAAGGACGGCGAGGATGTATAAAGTTTTCGCCATCCAGATGTAGTATTGCAGTATTGCATGGTTATGTGTTCCCTTTGGGAAAGGAAGACTAAAGATATCGTTGTGGCTTGAAGCAGCCTTATCTGCTCGGCAAGGATGTGAAGTGGTAGTGTACATCGTTTATGGACTCACTTAGCGGAAGACTTGTAGTAGTTCAGTTGAGTTCTCTCAAAGGTGGTTTGTTTGTTCAATAAGGACAAGAGTGTGTATTTCGTGAGAACTTTTTAAGGGTAATCCGGTGGAATATGCTGGCGGTACCATCTTAATTACTGGAGGTGAAGCGTGAGCCTAATGGGATTCGTAGGAAGAAATGGCATGGAACTGAGAACAGGAGCAGAGGCACAGTCAGGAATGAATGCTTTTTTTCGAATCGTTACGAGTTTGGAAACATAAACTTATGAAAATCGTAGGTAGAATGGCATGTTGGTTGGTTCGACTTGGGTCCTTTCACTTGGGCCTTCCACTCAGTTCTCCTTGTTCTTCACTGTTAGATTGAACAATCTCCTGCCCGGAATATTGGTAGCCATAGACGATAGTCTCTCCTCGTCTTAGCCTCTCACCTCTAGAAGTATATTACAAACGTATTTTCTCCTCCAAGTTCGTCAGACTCCTGTGTAGTATCCGCTGATTTCTTGTACCTCAGCAACAGGATTAGAGAACCATATCCCAAAAAGTATATTTTGGCTGTAGGACCCAGCCAATTGGGACAAATTTAGGAGTTTTCATCATCCTTGGCATGAATTCCTTTAATCCTAACCAAATAAAGAGTATCAAACCAAAGGGAAGTATCCTTATATCACGGCGTCAGCTTTGTCGTGAATACCCTCTATTCATCTGGACTCGACTAAAGTAGATTTTAAAAAGCATTTGCCCAGGCTGTTCATAAAAGGGTAAATCTTTTTCCACTGACCAACAGAGCCTTCAGTACAAGAGGCTTAAGTAAAAGGAACTACAACAGGATATCAGTAACGACCACTGGGAATAAGGCAAAGCTAAGGCGCAAGCTTGGCTGTATAGAAGACAAGATTCATAGTGAATACACTGTTCACGATACATACTGTTGGGCACCCTGGCACCCTTTCCGTCCAACAGCAAGTCTGTTCCCACGATCACCGAAATGGAGTTGATTTTGGCTGTAGGCACTCTGCAAAATAAGAAGGCACCCGAACCAGGTGGCATACAACCGAGATCCTTGGAAATCCTCGATCGAACATGCCCTCAGCTATGGCTAAACATGTACAACCACTTTACAAGCCCAGGTAAAAGGACGGGATTTTCTCCAAGAACTTGAAAACTCAATGCCAAGTGCTGATCAGAAAAGGGAAAAGCAGACCCAAAATCCCCATCAGCCTACAGACTTCTGTACAAGCTGGACACAGCAAGGAAACCCTAGAAGATCCCTAAGCCTCACATCAACAAGGGGGCTGCAGATGGTCGAGCTGAAAAACAACACGGATTCAGGAAAGGGCAGTCAATTATAGGAGCAATCTCGGAAGTGTTTAAGACAGTGGAAACCGTTCAACATGGCACTTAAACGTTAGGAATTTCCAGAACTCAGCCAGCTAGAAAGGTGGGATCCATCCATATCAATAGGTCAATATACGATGATGACTGACATGGCATCATAAGGAATTCACAGCAAAAGTAGAGCAGGTTTCAATATTCGAGCCAAACTGTCCCATGAGGATTCCCAGACATATCGCTCTGCTAGAAGCGCAGATGTACCAATATTGGATGGAAAAGCCCTAGAAAGGGACATTCTGGAACAAATCGAAAAGAGAGAAGAAAACCTGAGCACATCCTCATATATGAATAGGAAGTCTTATGAAGTAGAAGACAAACAACAACCCGAAGAATGGTGGTTCAAATTGGATGTGATTCCGACAGACCAGGACACAGAAGAACTTTGGTTTGCACACCAGAAACCTTGATGATTTCATGGTATCTAACTAAAAAGTAAAATCACTCTGCCTTTGTCGAAAACGCATGCATTTTACATCTCCTCTGGGTAATGTTAGATAAATATGTAGGTGTCCTTGCTGACGAAATCAGTGTCCAATTGTACCCAATTACAAGACCTAACTTGACTCTTCGACGACCGCCAAGATACGTGAATGCATCTCAAGAGTTTGCTCAGCTCAATATCTCCCAGATCGTCTAGTTACACAAGGAAATAGCTCTCTTGTCCTTCCTCTTTTGGTGCCAAATGTTGTCATCGCCTATTAGCCTCCTCATTGTATTCGATTCTTCTTGGATTTGAAACTACCTATCGGAAAGTTTAACTCAAGTGACTTTGAATGGTTTTAAGCCTAGTCTCTAAGGGTTCCTTTCTTGAGTTCGTGCCTACTAAGAAACATATTCCAACTCGCCATACTAATCTTCAAACATTCAAAACCAACGTGCTTCGATATGACCTAACTTCTCTTATGAGGATGAAAAATAGAACCCTAAGGGGGCTTCTATAATCAGGGACCAGAGTATGTGAAGTTGAATCTTATTCCAATTGCAAATGTCCTTCAAACTTTTTCTTATACTCTGGTCAATTAGAGGAATAATAGTGCATTCCTGGAGAAGACTTCAGGACTTCAGGTATCTGCGAACCTCCCAAAAGTCTGGATGGAAGTTTTCTGAAGTTTTTTCCGAGGACCATTCTCAATAATGATACAAATCAAGCATGCACACCCGAAGGACTGAGTTTTAAAACTTTTCTCCTTAAAACCTCCAACCTGAGGTAGTACAGGTTATCCTCCTGACTGGGAATAGCTTTCTCTGTCGACAAAAAGTGGGAGTAAGAAGTGTAGGGGTGTCCTTGATCGAATTTCTATAAAAAGAACATATGCGTGCCTAAGCCTTCTTTCATCGTTATTATCAGAATAGCTTACGCTAATCAGATGACGAGACAAGGTTCATCACTGAGTTCAGCCTGCATCATCCTTCATCATGTCATACGTTTATCATATGCTTATCCGTGAGCCATACATGTACTCCTGCACCTGTCTACTACTCGTCCATCATGTGGCATTCGGAAAACAGCTTGTCACGAATGTTTAACGTAATTGATTGATGTCATCGCATTTGGTTCATAAACTCGGTACGTACACCACCAGATACCAATGAATGACAAACGACAGAAAAGATAAATGACAGCTAAATCAGTATCGCCCCTCTGTGTGAGTGTGGACTGTTCCCTGCAGTGTCCTTGTCTACCCATCTAATCAGAGCACATCAATCTTTTGTTTCCATCCACAGCACCAGTCTCTGTAGAGCCAATTGAATAAATATATTCCACCTGACAGATTATAATTAACTGCCAACAAAATTTTCCCATGTCACCGGAACACCCTCACTAGGACGAGTGACAGGTCCGCATTTCAAATTATAACATCGACTCGAGGACGAAATCGATTTAATGCGCTTACAGCGTTAAACTATCCACTAACCGATTTCACTGTGATTTTGTTTTGTTTACTTGCAGTGAATAAAATGTCACCACGACCATCTCTGGTGCCCATGGACACGGAGGCGATGAGCGCATTTCAGGATTCAACTGGCGGCGGCGGTGGTACTTACCAGCAGCAACAGCAACAGCAGTCGAACCAATTAAATAACAACAACAATAATAATAGCACGAACAAAACAGAGCCAAGCTCGGCTGGTCGACGAGCCGGAGCCTGCCGGGTGTGTCTGAAGTCCTTCAAGCCGGACGACTACAGCAAGACGTGCTTCGAATGCCAGCAACGAGTCTGTGAGGATTGCGCCAGTTATAGTAAGCTGGACGAAAACGAGGATGCGGTGAGTAGCTTTGTGCCGTTCATACAGGATAATGCTACTTGTATAGAGTGGAGGAGGGTATTGATTAAGTGTTTTGTTGGATGACTGACATTGAATGTGCATTCGATTTTACAGCAACGCGTGTGTCCTTTGGCAGTGCCTTTGGCCATCAGTACGATGGCCCACAATCAGGGCGCTTTGTGTGTGTGTTGTGTTTCGGCATAGTTTCGTTATTGTTCGAAGGATATTGGTTGCCGGTGCACCGCTGGTGGTCTTTTGTGAAAAGGATTTCGGTGGAACACAAAGTCAATCACTGTAATCAATCAGGCCTTTGAGGAACTATCAAATTAATTGAAAATTCCTTGCTGAGGTCTATGAAACAATGTTTGGAAGTTTCTATTCATCGCAGCGGATTGCATTCTTCGGACTTAATCGAGGTCTACTGGGCCTTAACCACCTCTAAACTGGCACATATTTGTGTTTGAGGTTTGCTGATGTTTATCGGAGTCCTAGCTTAGGAACTTCTCTGTGTATCTTACTATACAGATAAACCATTGTTTTCATTCGAAGCTAGAAGTCTTGTTCGCGAACTTTCAGCCCCTATTGAGGGACACAAATTAGATGTCCTTGTAATTGGATTACCTAACACCGAGAAGCTAATGTTCCCAAGTATCAGTTTCACACTGTGGCAGTGACCCAATCGGTCCCAGAAGGGCTTTGGTTCTGAGACAGCATATGCTGAACCGTTTCTAGCTGGTTCAAGTGTAAACTCGTTGCCTTCAGATCCCGGAAGACCATAGACCTAATCAAGTTGTGACTGATAAGTGATTTTAAGGTCAAAGATTTCACTGAAGGTTGTCCAGGTCTAAGCTTGCTGCGTATTATCCAAGATTAGATAGTGATCTCAAAGCAAGAGCAAGTCGATAGAGAATACCATGTACTAGTTGGTAAGAAATCTTGTGAGAAATATCCCTTTAACTATGGTCGTCGTCCTTGACATAAAAGGATCCGAGATTGTGGTAGAAAGGCCAAGTTAATCCTAAATTCATGGAGGAAGATTTTTCAGAAATTTCAAAGACCAGTCTGCGTCCGCATAGCAGACGGCCATAGAACTACTCCTGCAGCTCCACTGAAATCTATGTTTCATCTTCGTTCTGTTGAAAGTTGGTAGCTGCATTACAGATTAGGGAATCCTTGCAACTATCATGCCAAACTGTTAAGCAGGCGTAGAACAACAAGTCTATCACTCCTCAGGAGACCACACATACCCCAGTCGAACTATTATGGTCATTATGGATGGATTGGTAAGATCTGGAGCTGCCCTCCCGATCAAGAAAGGAGAATACTTCTTTGACGAGCTTGAAGCCATTGCCGATTTGGATATCAATAAATCGGAAATGGTTCCAAGAGTTCCGAAAGCGACCAGATTATTAGGTAGTACAATGGATCTTCTCAGACCCAAATGTGAACCATCTAACCACCATTTCTAGGAGAAATCCTTGCAACAGAACTCTACACAGACAGATCCGAGACAGTGTCTGGAACAGGTACGGGAGTCTACTCTAGTGCAGTGGATATTTATATCATCACACTGCTGCCGGACCACTGTAGAGTTTTCCAAGCAAAAGTCAGAGCAATCCCAAGCTGGCCGCAACCTAGCTTACAGCTTCACAGAGCTCAGTAGTACAGGTTTCTGTTCAGATAGTCAAACACTAAGAAGTTGGTACATCAATGCCGTGGATATCTTATCGAGCTCGCTATCGAGTGCGACGTATCCTTGTCTTGGGTTTCGGGTCTCAGAGATATTAAAGGCAATTGCAAACTAGACGAGCTAGGGGAAACCATCAGCACCACTTAGATCTCTGAAATTCTTAGTAGTTACCGCAGCCAGCAAAGTGCCAAACACTATTTCCAAAGACTTCGTCAGGGCTGCATTGTAAGAAACCTACAAAGTAGACTTATGTCCTTCAATAGGACAAATCTAACAGAGATAGTTGGGCCCCTTTCAGGGCATTTGACAGAAGACCTGTCTCCCTTCAACGACTTCTGTAAAAGCTAGAGTAACGAAGAATAAGATGAAACCATGAGGCATCTTCTATATACTTGTCCTGCCCTATAGGTTCTGAGAAGAAAATCCGAGTACTACTTCGTAGATTCTAAGGATCTAGCTCGCGACTCGTGAAGAGTCCTTGCTTGGATACAACAGCTTTCCACTCTCATCGATCATCGATGCTGCTTAAGACCAAGAGCTCAGGCATTCTCGATAACTTGGTCCTTAAAACGGAGGTCCGATCATTGAAATTGGAAGAGCTTGGCATGGGTTCACACCGAAACCAATGGTTTTGCCTCCTGTCCTATATGGAAAGGAGAAGCAATTGAATCTTCTTCGTTGGTACTCCTCTGATGTGGTTATGTGTAGCTCTATAGATTCTATTGATTCTATCTTGGCTTGTCCCTAACATTTTTGGAAATCTATAAGCAAGTTTGATTCTCATAGAGAATGGCCTTATCCTTCCTATCGTGAAACCTTTGAAAACAGCACAAGTTCTTGTTCAAAGTCCTCGTACACGGCTAAAAGATGGTGAACTCTTGCAACCGCCTTACCTCGTTTCTTTCGAAAAAAAGCCACAAAGTTAATTTGAAAAAGTATCTCATAGTCTATGCGATAATGAAGCAGCCTCTTACATTACACCGCACATCCCGAGAGCATGTAATCCCCAATGTTTCCATAATACAACCCCGACTTCGTTAACACTCGCAATTAATCCATTACATCGTACGTTAATTAATAATTGAATGTCGATTCCTTCGCATTTAGAAGCCGCCGCCACCACCACCAGGACCACCGGTACCGGTACCCATCCAACCTTGAGAAACTTTCAAAACATTTCGTTTTGGGTGTGTGGGGGGGGTGTGTGTGTCTTAAATTACCCGTACCTTCTGGCACCAGCCATTTTAGGAAACATCCCCCATTCCAGGTATCGAATTCCACTTTACAGCGTTCATTAAGCTCATGTATTATACATAAGGATGGGGGGGCTACACCCATCACGACCACCTGCAGCCCCTTACCCGTCGTCCTTTCCGTAATTGATGCCTGGCCTACGGTTTAGATTATTAATTACCCGACTCAGCACCCACGCCCGTCGTTCAATTAGAAGTCATGGACGAGTTCCGGCTTCTCGTTGTGCATTATCCTTGCACAGCCGGAGGCTGCACAGAAGAACACTAACTGTTGCTCTACATCATGGTCATGTTATTAGATGCGTATACCCATGTTGGCCAGCATGTCCTACTGGTCCTGTTAATTAAAAAACATCCAAGCATATCCATTCATCACTGTACGCCTACCCTGGAGGAGCCACCTATTCTGTATTCTGGGGTTTACTTTGTACGATATTGGCTTTTGTTGTTGTTGCGCAAATTATTGGAAGGACACTCATTTATTTCTGGTTTTACCTTTTGCAGAACATGTGGCGATGTAGCGTTTGTCGACGGAAAATGGCATCACGTGTGTGCATACCACAGGACTCGACTGACTCAATGCTGGAGGTACCGGCGGAGGGTCTACAACGACGCCATTCAGATGTGAAATTAGGTGCAAGTACACAGACATTGGCACCGAGTAATGGAGCAGCCCTGGCACCACCACGAAGTCCAGAATTGCGAAGGCATTCGGATGTGTCGCCGGCGTCATTGAAGGAACTGGAGAAGGTAGGTGCCGCTGTACACGATGCTTACATGTATTTAACTTGTTTTCCTTGGAACAGCTCAAAGGTGCCAAAACTCCAGGTGGAGATGGCGATTGGCGGAAGGGAGGTCGCAGCGGAGCCCCCAGTCGGTCGTCAAGTCCTCCGCGACGTGGCGACATGGAGGCAGCATTTGGGCCACCAATCTCCCGCATGGCATCGAGGAGGGGTTCCCGCATAGCCAGGCAGCATAGTTACGATGACGATATGAAGGGTGGAGGTGCAGCCCCTGGTCCTGGAGGGGGAGGAGGAGGTGGTGGCACAGGCGGTGGTGGCCCAGCCGATTTGGGGCTGGGAATACCAGTAATGCCGCGAAGGTGAGTTGGTAAAGCCCTTGGTAAAGCAGACTAATCAACTTGTCTTTGTGTGTTTAGGAAATCTGCATACGACGTCCTTGCACCAGTAATCCTTCAGGCAGCAGCGGCACAAGCAGCGTTGACAAGATCTCCGGCCGAGGGAGTGGCTCCACATATCCCTCTGCCGGGATCGAGGCGACCATCTTTCCGAGTGCCACATCCAACCGACGATTTGCCACAGAACGACGAATCACCCAGTCCCGACAAAGGCAGTCCCGTGTTGACTGTTGACGACGACAGACGGATGCGACGAAGAGGATCCCAATTGTAGGCCTAGTTAGTCGTGTGGTTATTCATGATTTAACTTCTTTTGTTGTCCACGTAGACCCGATTTAGCAGCGCTACGTGACCGTGGCGCTCTACCACCAACTCTGGCGGCAGCCATACCCCCACCAATGGCATCATTCACTGGACCAAATCTTGAGGATTTAGAGGCACCACGCCGACAAACATCGATGGACGGAGAGGCAATTAAAATTGTTATTCATGATGTGGACTCGGGACCGATATGCTCATCGAAGCGGCGCATTGTCCTCCGCAAGGATCCCACAGACAAGGCACATCGAAGTGAGTCTACAGTTAAAAATTCCCCAAAAACCATCCAACCCTCATTAATTATTATTCTGCCCCTCGGCCGCAAAGGTGTTTCCTTATGCACTAAAGTTTACACAGCCACACCGTGCCATTATTCATTCCCGCTTAACGTCGAAATTAGGGTGTGAACTCCATCAGGCAGGCATGGCTCTGGAAAGAGCCAAACCCTGCCCCAAACCGTTCGCCTTTATTGAAAAGTTGCAGGTCTACCTGGTCGACCTTTAAGAAAGAATCCCTCTTTATGGGGGGAAAACTTTTCCCTCGAATCGATGACTATTCAATTTCTGAACCGAAAATTCCATTAGCTTTTCCGCCTTCCTCTTAGCCGTTTTGGGGCGGGGGGGGGGGGGGAGGATATGACTTACGGCAAGAGTCCTTTGAAGGCAGGTACCCTCGGTAAGGAATGTTTTTATCTTAACTCACCTGGAATGAGGGTACCTACACAGATATGTACATCTGTTGGTATCCTTTTCCGCCCTAGTACTTCAATTGTTCGATCGATTTTTCGTTTCCCTTTCTTTTGTCCTGCTTTCGGAATCAATACCGTATGTCCTGTCAGCAGTTTCAAATAGCGCCTGGAGGTGGGTAGGGTAAACTGCTTTTCTACGCGAAATAATATTATAGAGGATCCTTTCTATCGTTCTTTGCATTTTAAGGACGAAGGAGAAGTTCATTGAGTACGAACGGTGAAAGAGTGTTTTACGGTTTTTATGGACGATCGATTAATTGGTCTAAAGAAGGATGGACTCGCTTCTTTGGTGCAGCAGTCTTGCAGAAATATTTCATCTCGCTGGGTATTTATCTATCGAAAGGTAAAATCACTGTTCAGGTTGCGAGGACCACTTTAAATTTCCAATTAAATGATTCCTCTGAAAAAAGCTTATCGCGGGGAAAGGATTCCCGGAAAAGGATTCATTAATACACCAAGCAACATCGCCAGAAGGATAACAGATAGATAAACCTAATACAATTTGAAAAGGAGAAAATGGATAGTGTTTCAGTAGGACGTCAGTGGTGCAGAGTGTCCTTGTGTTCAGGCGCAGCTTTCCTTTCACCATTTTGACATGTCAGTGTCATACAAGGGCTTTTCAATAAGGACATAACAATTTTGTGTTTCAATACCAACGCATCCTTAAACTTTTTTTATAATCTGTTCATGGTCAGAACGTCGGCCAAGACTTTCGTTTTTACCATGATGAATGGTATGAGCAAGGAGCGTTTAGATACTATTGCAAATGAGTACTGAAATTCTGAGTCTGTGGTCGCAAGTCGCAAAAGCGCTTCCTCCAATAATCAGTCGTAATAAACGTCCTACCAGACAAGAAGTGTGTCCTACAGTAGATAAATTGAAGTCAGCACGTTCCCTACTGAATAGTCCTGGGCCAGTGCGACCACACTCCGGTGGCAGTATCGAAAAAATCGTATCGATGAGTGCTTCAGTTCCAAATGAGCCAAATCAGTCGGTTTGAGGTGTGACGGTCAATGGAATTCACTATGGTCCCATGTTAGAGGTCTATTTTTGGCCAAAACTGGATGGACTTGAGGTCAGTGATATGTTTTTCCAACAAGATGGTGCCACATGCCGCACAGTTCGTCAGACAATTGATCTACTGAAGCTAGACCGACCTCAGTAATCTCGAAAAATGGTCCAATCGAATGGCCACCTCCCGCATGCTATTTAATTCCATCAGACTTCTGTTGATGGGCTTATGTTACATCATTGGTTCTTGCTAACAAGCCAGCAGTGTTACAAGAGAAGCTCAGGAACAATATCGAACTCGAAATTGCCAACGCTTGGGTCGATATGTGTGGAAGAGTCCTGGAAAACTACCTCCAAAAAATCGATCACTGGAAACGTACTCGTGCTTGTCATATGAATGAGATCAAATTTCATACTTAACTGAAACATGTGTACTATACTCTCAATAGATTTCAGCACGATATCTCAATTATCCTGTGATTTATTTAAGTACAAAATTGTTATGTCCTTATTGAAAAAACCCATCCCCACTTGCTAGCCACTTCCTAGTGGAAACATCTCCCTGCCAGAGTGCATGCCACCCAGTATACCAATTAAATACCAAAACTACAGCCGAATCAAACGTTGGTTTTCTCCTAACGAGCCCACTTACCATACTCAATTTAATGGCGAAAAAACATGTCCATAATGCAGGCTTTCCACGCGCAATAAATTAATCAATTAGCCCCCCACTTAGCCAACGCAATTGGATCAAACTAAAAACCACTGACAAACTGTGAGCCATAAATCAAAATTCCCTCCCCCATATTTATGGATGCGAATCGTAAATTACGTTTTCACTTTCATAAGTTCCCAGCAATATCCATTCCATGATATCGTAAAGAAAAAGGAAGAAAAAAACAAATCCTGAACCCACACTCCTGTGTCCTGTTTTACGCACACCCACCCACGCCCAATTTAGAGCCCTGCTGGGGTAGTAAAATAAAATTACAATACACTACTGCTACTGGGCTACTTATCCAGCGAAATGAGCCAGAAACACTCGTAACTGTAAAAATATCCTTCGAACAAGCCAACAAGGATACGCAAAAAAAAAATAAAAAAAATAAAAAACCGTCAAAGTAATAAGAACGTTTATTTGGAAAATCCTTATGCTCATGACCGGTGGAAATATGCTCAGTTGTTTATCTTTCCAAATTAAGTTTCTCACGTTGTTGGACCGAGGTCCTGCTGGCCAAGTTGATTATGTTTGACTGTGAAGCGCTGACTGACTTTGGAGTGAGACCCAGGGCATCGCCGAGAGCTGTTTGCTCTAATTTCGTTGTAAACTTCCATTTCGAAGATTTGTTTTAAAGGACCAAAGTGATTTCATTTGCAAATAATTCAATTAATCCGAGGAGATTAAAAGTTATTGATTGCGGACAAGATACAAATTGGTCGTTAAAGTGGTTTTATTTGTCTTTTATTGGTATGCAGATGTTTATGGATTGTACTCTGGGCATTAGCCACGTTTTGGTCTAACATTTACGACCGAAACGCACGAAAGTGTGCACAAAACTAAGTTTGAAGGAAGAAAATGAGTCCTTGTTAGTCAAAGTGGATTTAGGGCGAAAAGTAGGTCAAGGAGTTAAGTCAATCCTATTTAGATAAAGCGTATCTAACGACAACGAGTATGCATGCCGTTGGATTCCAAGAAATTGGCTTGAAATCTGCAGATACTTTGTCTCTATATGACGACGTATCCAATTTCAAGTTCCCCCCTCATTCGAAACCAAAGTACGTACTTATTTCCTTCAGGACGAAGCCAATGGAATTTCGAAGGATGCGAAGCTCTTGCAGCTACTGTGCGCTATTATCACCATCGTAATTGTAATCACCATCGTCATCTTCCATGGAAATCCGATTTCCATCTCCACTAAGCCCTTCAAATTGAATTTTGCCAAATTTAAATCCGAGAAAGCACACATCAGCGCGCTAATACCCATCGCACAGCCACTAGCGCAGCCGAAAGAGTTCCGTAGTCCTGGGAACGTTCTAAGAGCGAACTGTACTCGTACTGTACTTTTGGCGAAATCCGTCAGAGCCCATTTGGTCCACAATTAAAACTGGCATGGTTAAGGATGTGCAAGCGAGATTGGTCCTAAAAATATACACTCCTAGGCCCGTCATATCCTTCAGTTAGGAATAAAATTGGATTTGTTGCTGCATCCACAGGAATTCCACTTAAGAGAAGACAAAACGAAGGATGGCATCCTGTTTGGTTCGCGGGAGATGTAGCCTGCTTTGGCTGTTGGCTGTTATCATTATTCGCTTGGAGTTTATGAAGCAAATCCGATTCGAGACGAGTGGCGGAGGCAAATGCAAAGAGGCACAAAATTACCTTTTGTTGGATGCAAATGGAAGGACTCCATGCATTGTGTGAATGTGTGTGGGAAGGGATTTGAGACGATTTATGCTAAAATATTTGAAAGTGCAAAATTGGTGGAAGGATTTAGATGAAAGTCGAAAATTGGGCGGATTGCGGTGGAGTAGTCATGGGTATGGAAAGGGGTTTTCAATAAGGACATAACAATTTCGTACTTAAATAAAACACAGGATAATTGAGATATCGTACTGAAATTCAATGCAAGTATAGTAGACATGTTACAATTAAGTATGAAATCCGATCTTGTTCATATGACAAGAACGAGCACGTTTCCAGTGATTTTGGAATATTTGGAGGCAGTTTTCCAGGACTCTTCCACACATATCGACTCGAGTGTTGGCAATTTTGAGTTCGATATTGTTCCTGAGCTTCTCTTGTAACACTGCTGGCTTGTTAGCATGAACCGAAATATGTAACATAAGCCCATCAACAGAAGTCAGATGGGATTAAATAGCATGCGGGAGTTGGCCATTCGATTGGACCATTTTTCGAGATTACTGAGGTCGGTTTCCCTTCAATAGATCAATGATTTGAACAACTGTATGGCATGCAGCACCATTTCATTGGAACCACATATCACCGAGGTCAAGTCCGTTTTAGCCAAAAACATAGTGAACTCCATTGACCGTCACATCTAAAATCGACAGATTTGACTCATTTTGACTTGAAGCACTTTTCGCTTAAATTTTTTCGATACTGCCACCGGTGTGCGGTCTCACTGGAACAGGAACATTCAATAGGCAATATTTTGACTTCAATTTATCTGCTGTAGCAAACACAGCATGTCTGGTAGGACGACTACTACCACCGAAAACTGGAGTAAGAGCTCATAATGTTAGGACCACTGACTCCGAACTTCGGTAGCAATTTTTCATAATTTCCAAACCTTGCTCGATCATGAACTTCATTTCGATAAAAATGTAAACCTTTTTGACCTTTCAGCATTGACAGATCATAAAAAAAAGTTTAAGGGTGTAGTTGTATGAAAACACAAAATTGTTATGTCCCTATTGAAAAATCCATCATAAGATACTGTCATGCCACATGGTGATAGAAAAACTGTGTATGGTTTGAAGATATACAGCCGAATACAATGGTAAGGTCTTTTGACCACCAGACAAGTAGTCAAAAACCGAGTCCTGTCACATATGTAGATACAGGACTCTGATGACACCTGGAGTAGATATGTGAATTCCACTTCTACCTAAGCGCCTGTCAAGACATTTCATCCAGAATGAGCAAAAGTTGCATCTTCGATGATGATAGGTTTGCCGTTCCATAATGATCTCCGAAATAGCCTTCCAAGGCTGGATTAGGTGTCCTTTTTTGCTACACCGTCCCCGCATGATCCCAGAGTTAGTTATGCTATGCCTGTCGCTTCAAAAATTTGCAAAGTTATCGACATAACCAATGGAGTTGCCACCAAATAAGTGCAGATTGACTAAAAGATGGTAGATTACCAGCAGGATATGGCTACTCCTTGTGATAGTCGTTGACTGCACTAACAGAGAGCGACACTCCTTCGATGGAGGAATCATAAAGTTGAAGGAACATTCAAACTAGCTTCGACTCAAAGTTACAGGATCTGAGAGCTTTTGCAGGTGCTGGGCTATGTGCCATTCTCTGAAACAGAGCTCGATGGCATAAACTTCTTCTTGGAGGACAGAACTAGATCGTATATCAAGTTAGTATCGAAAGCTCCAACCGTCAGTGTATCCTTCAGATTGAGGTACCGATTGATGGCTTTGAGGACTGTCCACCAGCACAGAATCTGGCTCAAATAAGTATACAGAAGCAGGCTGAAGAGCATACCACACAGTAGCCAGAAAAGTACGCTGAGCTAAACTGATACAATTGATTACATTTAGAGCCAACAGCACTCCTTTGAACCATTTCAGGAAAGTCATTAAAAAAAGGAATCAACTCACTCTCACCCAGCACTTCCGACGGATTTGTTCATCCATAAACTAGTTCGTCATCGAAACCATTTCTAGTCCTGGCCCGGCATGCAATAAGCGGAACCAGTTAGTACACACAATATAATCCAATTTCGAATTTTACAACCGTGTAACTCGTCAACCCCACCGTGTTGGTATGAATTTAATTCATTACACCACGAAACCATAAAATAGTGTGCCAAGCACATAGTAAAAAGTAATGCGGAACAGTTTCTGCGATAACCAGGACCTCCATCATCACCTATTTCATTTCGCCCCCACCTGACACCGCCTTCCCATAGGTATACCCAGCCAATTTTGGGGTATCCTTCCCCATCGCTAGCGCCTTCGTCTTCGTCTACTACACTATGTATAGGTATATCTCGCACTTTGTCATTACAAGGACATAAACAAACTCAACAAATTACTCACTCACTCACTCACTATCCGACTCACGAAAAACAGGAGAAGGCGCAAATATTGACAACAGTTTGCACTTAAATTAACCTACAAACGCGTCGCCGTCAGCTGGTGCTGCTCCAACCTGGGCGCAACATAAAAAAATCATTACGGCGATAGTGGTTGGGGCGGTGCCCTCACTCACGCACCCAATTTGTCAGGAGTTAGTTATGGTAGCCGCCATGGATACGCAATCCTGATGGTTTGGTCTGAGGAGCGGTGACATAGCAATAAAGATGTTGATTCCATTGGAATTATTAATATCCTCAGGGGGCAGGATGACGGTGCACCCTTCATCAACAGGCAACAGGATAAGCTTACGGCGGATACTCATACATATGTAAGCGCACCAGTTGATGTATGTTAAACCCCAATCCAGCGCGCACAAAGTCACTACTGCAAGGATACACATGCATAGATCCCGAAGCATTCTACTTGAAATTATTTTCTCAACTTTTATGGAAATTCCATGCAAGCCCTAAAGAACTACTTATGCGCTTCCACATCCTTCCTCCAACTCCGTCTATACGTCCTTCCATCAGAGGAAAACGCTGCATATATGGTGCGCGACGTATCCTTATTAAAATTAGATCCACGAACGAAGATGGTGCTGTTGAAGGTTGAACGAGACATTCTTATATCCCTCAAAGGGGATGATAGTGCACATAAAAGGATACCAAAGCGGGGGCGAGGCGAACAAGAAGTGGAAAGCAATTTATTTCAAGGATGCTACCGCGCCATCAGCTATGGATGCCTCGCCATTAAGTCGACGAGATAGACCTGTTGATTGTGAAAAGCACTCGAATGAACTTCCAAACGGAATCCTTTCTCACAGACATCCCCATCAATGTGTGCGTACATATCTATATTTTATGTGAAAGCGGGGGGGGGGATACCCAATCACCGCCCCCGAATTCCCAGTTCAACTCGATCCCCCGACAGCATAGCGCTGTCAGAAATCAATGAACCAAATAATCCATTCCCAGGATGTTCAACACAAAATTACGGGACAAACTTTTGCGTTTCTTTGGTTATTTAGGATGGATTTGTCTACACATACCAACGCACATGGGGAGAGTCCTTCTTCGTCCTCATTTAAGAGCGGAATTTGAAATTTATTTGAATTTCTTTGAAAATTTCCCTCGAAAATGACGCCGGAATCGGAAATAAACTTGAGGTTCACCAGTGAACGTACTCACCCGTGAGAAACTCTGGATAATTGCGTGATAATTAATGAACCAGATGAGGAAGTTCAGGACACATTGTAATCAGCATTATTAATTGTCAGATTTGATTATAAAATTTCAGATAGATGGGCTCTGACCTCCTTACCGTCTTTCGGTGGAGGAACACCAGAGAGACGAGACACAGATTCGCACCGGATAAGTGTGCTGAATACTGATTACATCACGTTCGTGTGGAACAACTGGTGGCAGACGTAATGAAAACGAATTTTCCTGGGATTAGATCTGAAACCCTTCTGGTGATAAATGCTTTTAAATTTCTCGGATAATATGTTAATTTAAATAAATTGTTCATTCAATTTGATTTGCTGGATGTGTTTGGATTTGCTAGATGGATTTTCGCGTGGCGATATGGAACTCTATCGGGAGTTGGGCTTGGTAGCTAGCGCCATAGTGACAGAGCGGTTACGAGTTGAGATGTTCCGCATGGATACGAGATTTGTAATAACAAAGGGGCTTCGGATGACGGAAAGAAGCACCATAAATCTTCGTCAATGCAGCGAGAGGCCATGTCCTAAGTGGGCGTCGCTTCTGATTCGTATTTAGTTAAGGACTTTATCAGGAGACTGTCAGACTGCATAACTAGTATTCAGACACATAGACAGAGCAACTAGCTACGGAATTGAGTCTGTGGTAGCATAGAAGGAAGGTGGAAGGTCTACATAGAAAGAGCCTTGACTTTCTGTGACCATCTTGGAAGAATAATCGAAGACATACTGGGTTTTCTTATACTCAAAAGTTGTTAAAAGGAAAGATCTACTGTAGACCTCAGTAAAGTAGGATAGAAAGTAACCTGAATCCTCCCACATATAAGGTGTAATCAACAAGAAGTTCGACCTGAATCCTCGTCTCATGAATGTTTGCAGACTATAAGCTTGGTTAAGTTTCTTCTTCCCTCGATAATTTCGAATCTTTATAGTCATAAGCCTTGTGGCAGGCCTCATTAGTAGCCACAGATAGACCAGTAAGGGTTCATTTTTGTACCATTTGGATACGAAATCCCTATAATACTACCCTTGGAACAAGCAGCAGTAAGCTGGTTTAGTTTGGCCAAGTTATAGAAAAAGTAGGCATCTACTTAAGTGCAATCTTTTGTGAGCGGAGAAAGCTTGCGACGTACAAAGGAGGTGGTGTATGCATAGCTTCTAGCTTTTATGGAAATAATTAGTGAGGAGTTCCAACCTTATGGCGTGCCTTCTAAAAAGCATCCTCTATGAGTATGTTTTTCTATCTCATCAAGTAATTGGTCAATTTCTACTCTAGCTTGGGCCAGATCTGTCTAGTTAAGAGCCGTATAGTGCCGTCTTTCCATCTATGATTGTTTGAGTTCACAGCATTAGACTGAAGCAGCAGTTTTAGAACCTATACGGGCACCGTGTTTTGTAGCCACGAGTTATCCCCCCAATCTAGTCTTGAGAGGATGCGTGAATCAAAATTCTTCTCGAACAGAAGTTGAGGATTCAAGATTGTTAGGAATAGAGAAGTGTCCTCAAACTAAATCACTGAGTTATAGCTTTCAAACGAGTAACCTCACAGTCTGTCACGTGTCTGTTACAGATATCCAAAGGTGTCCAGAGTCACTGTCGAATGGTTCTTAGTGCTACGCTGATGCAAAGTAAAGTCTACCTCTGTACCCAGATAAGATAAGTTAGGTGACAAGTTTTATCCAAAGTCGACATAAGGCCTGGTGATGGATACATAGAGCCAATATGTGATACGTGGCTGCAGACCATATTTACAGGGATACAGGGGTGTAGTGGCATTCTGAAGACGTTCATGAGTATTATGATTCCAGCTAAATGCAGCTAAAATTGAGAAACAAACTTGTTCCCTTTTTTCGGCTGCTGGCCACATAGTTTTGGGGGGTCCAACTTGTATTTCCTAGTATGGGGGACAAGTTCTATTTTTTTTAGGTTGATACTGAACCCACATCCCTTACTCCATTTAAGTGGCTTAGAGAGAGTGATTTACAAGGCATCACTGGGCGTTTTGAGGTATGGCGAAGTCACCACCAAGTCGCCTTTGGAAGTATCCTTATTTAGGAAACTTTGCCAATCTGGTGTGATAGAGAAGAACCACTAACTTTACCCCCATCACGAGGGTACAAAGCCTGGCAAGCCACATGAGATTTTTTCGCATTCAGCACTGCTGGTCCTAGTCGAAAGCTGTGAACTCATTCAATCTCACATCCTTCAAACTGAAGCGAGAAACAACATCAGATGGAGCTATCCAGTGCCTTAACGCCAAACCCTTTAAAAGGAAAAATACATAGGATACAGAAGGAAAGTCAACCTTGTAGATGAGTGGAAACTGGAACTCAGAAGCCCAAGAAATGTCGTCTCATTCTCCGTCGACTGCGTCGTTCATCTGAAATTCTTATCCCTTCGACACTCTTGTCATATGATTGATGATTCTGTTTAAAAGAGAAGATTTCTCTTTTTTATCCTCCAAGGACTGGGGAGTCTAACTAGGCACTCTTATACTCAGAACCTCAGCTCTTCGGTCATCCAGGATTCACAGTCTAACATAAAATTGTCAACAAGATCTAGTACCTTTGTCAATAAGTGTCCTATCCTAACCCCTTTGTAAACTGTGATCTAGAAAAATGGGGTCCGTCAAGGTACGCCCATAGTTCTTTAATTTTTGCCAAGAAAAAGCGAAGTAAATTGACTAATGATTCCGATTACTGAAACTGCTCTTGGTCCATCTATTTTTTGACCATGCAGTACTATGAACTTTTGTGGCAGAAAATAGTAATGGGGAGAGTATATAACCCTGTGGTATGTCATTTTTTGCATAAAATCTTCAGAAGCCTCCACTTTCTGAACGGCAATCTGGGTACAAGATTGGATGTAGGATTGCTGCTCATACATGGGTATGAACATAATTCGAGGTTTTCGAAAGATCCTACTTAAATTCGTTAATCCGATCAACCTATTTAAGACAGAAACAGGACCCTTCCCATACAAATCGTACTAATGCTTCTTCTTTCATCTACTGTACTGGACTTCAGTGAGTCTGTTTAGAACCTGCTTCCTATCTTCCTCTCCCATTGTGACTCACACCAGTTTATCTGCAGAGGACTCAATTACGAGCATTTGAGGTTTGAGCCACAATTTTATGCCATCCAGCCATTGAGCTCTCTTTTGGTTGCACTGAGAGTTTTAGTCATTTTAAGTACCTCATGCCCTTGACCCAGATAAGAACATTGACTAGAAATGGATTCAGCTGCAAACGAGGACGAATTTCTTACTTCAACATGAAGTTATGTTGAGTTGAAGTATTCGTAAAATATTACCACTTTCCATCCACTGTGGTGTCCATACGTCTAATGACGAAAACTTGAAGGCTATTCTATTTTCTGACGAATCTCGAACAATCCGGAAAGGATACTACATCTTTTGCCCTTTCATTACAATAGGGACAGAACAAAGTGTCATCATCAGCACGGATATTCACTATTAAATCGATATTATCCTTTCGTTTCGATGGTCTGGCCATAAACCTTTACTTAGTCCTTAGGATAAATTATCCTTCAAAAGTGGCAATGCATCCCTGCTGTCTCGCAGCTCTGGATTATTTCTTTTTTTTAATCCTTTAAATCAGCTATGCATACATATCTCCCTTGTAGACCTGTTTTAAGCCGAATACCACCCTCAATCTACATCCTTGCTGTCGAGACTGAGTGTAATTGGCTGGTTAGTCGTCATAAAACCGATTTTGTCTTGCCAGATATAGCTATGGCAAGACTGAAAGATTTTGGCCAAGCTTACACCATTTTCTTGCAGATTTGAACTTATTCCCCTATCAGCGTAGGTTTTTTGATAGCTCATCGAAGCAGCGAATATTATAACGAATTTTGTTCAAAAGAATCGGTCTAAGTACAGAACCTTGTGGGACTTCCCATATTACTATATATATCCGACTTAACAGAAAAGAATTGTACGCAACTTTCTCTGTACAGTTCTACATTCCAACCTAGACTAGCTTCTTATTTACTTTTCCCCTCTGAAGCGTTCCAGGACCTTCTCCTTCATCTTCCAAACATGATGAACGACAAAGCGATGAACTCTCTGATCCTTTATTACCACTGGGTAGGAAGGATAGTCTCCGTACGGGGATTTCACTAGAACCCTGTCGTGCACGCGTTCACCCCCAGATAGCTACCCTTAACGAGGAACTAGGACGTTTGGTTGGCGCGCCATTATTAATAATTTTTTGTCGAATTCACGATAAGGTATACCGAATTGAATTAGCTTAAGCGCCTCACATCCCCCGGAACCGGAACAAGGAACTCACTTCAAAATTCACCTCACGTAACTATTTTTTTTTTGTCCTCTCCCAAGGGAAGGATGTTTTAAAAAATCAATCATAAGTGGGTTCCCCCGAAGGCTGTTCACCAAAGAACTACGTACTTCTAACCAAACAAATTGATTTTAAACATAAAACCAATCATTTTCGTTATTTAATCGTCGGACGTTGCGAGGCACATATCCTTGCCTTGCCGGGGACTCCGCTTAACGTAGCTCATCAAATATGCACCTCCATAAAAGAATATTTATTGAGCCCGAAATCGTTTCCTCCTCCATTGGCCATATTTGGCTCCAGCCCCTTTAAAACAAGAAAAAAAGAAGAAGATAACGTGCATCAAGGGGGAGGAGTGCACATAAAAAGGAACGACCATTCGAAAGCTGATACTTCAGCTTGAGGGGATAAATCAATGAAAGGGAAATGAGGACAATAACTTCACGCTCACGGGCACTTGATAAATTGTTGACCCTAGCGCGAACCCTTTAGAATCCACTCCCACTCCAGGAGCGGAGGAGGCCGTCCTCCTCCAGCAGTCCACACAGACATCACCACCACCAGCAACAAATAAGATTTAATAAAATTTTCTTCTCCTTTTTTTGCAGCGCGAGGCTTTGGTATGCGCGTGGTCGGAGGCAAGACCGGGGCAGATGGCAGACTCTTCGCGTACATTGTTTGGACAGTGCCTGGAGGACCAGCTGAAAAGGGCGGATTACAACAAGGCGATAAGGTAATTTCTACTTCAATTCAATTCCCACTAACAAAAGGTATACCCGACTTGGAGTCAATTTAAATTTAATGTGATTGCGCTATGCGATCCTGCGATCCAGCACAAGTCTCTATCCTGTGGTGGTACGACAGCATTAGAGGGAACATAAGGGCGAAAAAAAAAAAATCAAATGTAATCCGGTTGACATTCGAGGCGGGACATGGAAGCTCGAAATAAATTGCTTTGTGGCTTCAATTGACACATTACATGTGCGCGGCGTTACTATGGCTGGGATAAGCTGGGTATGCACAGCGTAGGAAGCGGATAAGGATCTAAAGGCGAAAAGGAATGTGCTCTCTAGTCCCCTAGCAGATTTCATCCACAATCAAACAAGACAAATTGTGGATTATGAACGTGCCTGTGGCTGTACCTACACACATGACGATGGTGACACAGTGAGCTGAAAGATACTCAGGCTTAGCGCTAATGGGGAGGAACAAATAGGCTACCCCGCATCGTGATAACGTATTTTTAAGTAACACAAACGTGAGTCGTCTATTTTCAATTGATCCGCCTCCGATGCCACCCGAGATACATGCGTGTTTGGTGCTTTCATGTCCCACAGAGCGTAAATATAATTTCATCCAACGACCTACAAAAAAAAAACAGCTTTTCAAAGAGGATATGGTTTTTTTTTTAAAAAAACGTGACGCCTGGAGCCTTGAGAATTTAGTCAATTTGCATTCGTTTTGCAATTTAATTAAAACGTTTGTGCAAATAGCCAGTTTACCCATTTTCCCACTGGCTTTCCACCCAAAGCAAACACTTTGTAACTCCATCAGACAAACATTGGATACACAACAAAAGCAAGCGGCAACCAAAGCAAATAGTCAGACTTTTTGTCAGTCTAAGCCTGAGGTTCTACTCTTTACGAGGTAGAGGGTTCTAGCTGACCCAATCACGGCCAAAGGGCCGAGGAAGAGAATTGTCTGGATGCGATAGTACATCAGATTCACTAAAAGCCAGTTATGAGTGCTGGAAACAGAAAATTTTTCGAGCAAAAAAGTATGAAAAAATGGGTTAGGCATACGCCACAGATCCAGATGCTCACATCCTGCTTCCACCTTTTCGAGGCCCGATTCAAGTGAGATAATCTGTTTCTGAGCCTCACCAGCACCTCGATATGGGTATTGGAAGCAGAAAATTTTTCGAGCAAAAAAGTATGAAAAAATGGGTTACGTATACGCCACAGGGTCAGATACGCGCGTTATGTGGACGATATGTATGGACGACTAGTGGAAAATTATTTCCAAAGAAACGGCCGTTGCAAACGTTCTGGCTGTGGTCATATGAACTATATCGAACTCCGGGAATATATTTCAATTATTCTGAAAAACCTTTTATTTTTTAATGAGTTCTGTGCTTGAATCTGAGGTGAGATGTGTTTTCGTTGCAACTGTATGATCCCTCTACCATTCCACAGCTTGACAAGTAAAAAAGCAACTATTTCCATCTTGCAGATCCTTGAATGGAACAGCATGTCCCTAATCGATCGCAGTTTCGAGGAGGTCTGCTCCATAATGGACCGCACCGGCGACGTTGTTGAACTCCTCGTCGAGCACGCAACTGACTTTCGCATGTGCGATCTATTCGACGAGAATCTACCGCCTGGCAACAGTGGCGGCAATCAAAGCGGACCACGCAAATCTGGAGATGGACCCGTCGGACTTGGTCTCGTTGCTGGTAAGTCTTGTGTTTCCAATGTTTCCAAAAACAGCACTCATTTCTACTTTATTCGTTTGTTTTATTTTATTCTTTCACTTTTTTATTTTTTTCCATTACTCTGTGTTTATTGAACAGACCCCGAAACCACAGACAAATCACCGGCATCGCCGACAAGACGGAAACTACCCAAAACTCCGGTATAAATATATATTTAACAAAAAAAAACAGTTTTTTTTGTTGACAAAATCACTAAGATATGTTGTTGCATAAATTTTGAATTAAAAATTTTTGATTTTTCTTAGGATACAGTGGACTTTGTTTGTTTTTCGCTTAGTTCTACTAATTGATTTCTTTTCATTAACTTTCGTAGTTTCAATGTCGGTATTTGTTTCTTTTTCTTTGTTTTTTCTTTTCCAAAATTTACCTACATTCTCGTGCGATTAAAATGGCCTGATTATTCAAAAAAAAAAAAAAAAAACAAAAAATTAAATCACTTTTTCGAACAGTTTCAGTCCAATTTGGTATTTCTTCTTCTATGAGTGTGATTTTAATCGCTTTTACTGTATTACACTGAATGTCGACGTTTTTTTTTTTTAATTTTTGTAGTTTTTTTGGTTTTTTTTTTTCGTTTTTTGTGTTTTTTGAAGAAAATAAAGGAAAAGAGAAATTTTAGGAAAACAAAAAATTACAAAACACTTTCTTTGTCGGAGAGAACTATGACTGTCTATATTGTTTTTATTTTTGTATCTTCTAAAACCGTTATTTTTACAGAGTGTTTTTTATGAAAAAAAAAAACAAAAAAAAGATTAAGAAAATTTATGATTTTGTAAATTTTTCAAAAAGAGAAAAACAAAGTCCTGTTATGGATAATCATTTTATCTAGGAATAGTTAAGACACATACAATGTTTATAAAAAAATATTTAACATATATTTACTAAGTGTTATATAAAAATGTAGGACTGGTTCATTTTTTATAAAAAAAACTATATAAATATATACACATACAGATGGTAATAATCACATAAATATTGGATAGAAAAAAATCTAGTTTAGGTATTCTCTTTGAATACTGTATGGTAGGACGTTTTATTCTTTTTTTGACTTTTCTGATTTTGTTTTTTGTTTTTGGCAACGGGAGGGTGGAGGTTTAACCCTTTTTTCATAGGTCCAGGGCCTACACTATGACCAAAACTCTAACTCATAGCAAAATCTGATGCATTCAGCAAGTCCTTGTAAGTTTGTGTTTCAAAATTCAGGCAACGTTTTCGAAGAAGAATGTCTGGGCCATGGAGAAACTAGCAAGCAATCCTCTAAATAGTGAAACTGGCCAATTTAAGGAAATTAGTATCTAGAGGGGAGGTATTCCCATCAATCTCTGATTTTTGGTTGACGCTAAATAGGATTGGAATTGTAATCCTCTCCTAAAGCCCTTTATTGTACGAATGTTCTCGTTTGTATTCCAGTGATCCATGTAGTTTTTGGTGGTAAAAGAGTCTACTTAGAGCTCTCCAATGATGGCACTTTCATATCGGATATGTATATGCCGGTCATACGATTGTTCTCTGAACAATGTGATACGCCTGGATCAGTACCATTGGAGGAAGCATGCTATTCGATTGGACTTAACAGACATGGATACATGCAGTTATTGTGAAGACCTACTATGCATGTCCCATAGGATACCACACGTCTACTCTGTGAATGTCAGGCAATACCTGGTAAGATACCTCTTCTAGAAATTTAGACTAAAGTTGGTTGAACCAAATTAAGACCATGTTTGGGTATCATGGAGAAACTAATTGGTTTGGATAAAGGTTCCCTAGGATCGCAATGGACTCACAATTCCAAGAAAATTGCCTCGCTTTCTCGTTAAGACACCTCTGCCCCCAATGACATATAGTCCAGCCCGTTGTCGTGATGAATTTTTTGGACAATTTTAAGTGGCATGTCAACCAGTTCGCTGAGGTCATTTAAAGATACTTTTCCAAGGGTTAGGTATATAAAACGTTCTGTTGAGGCTCGGGCATTCGTAGAGAATTACTTGCTTGTCTTCCTCTACCTCTGCATAGCTCTGTGGCGCTGATTCCCACTCAGACAGCTGTGGTCCTATAATTAGAGGATTTTTCTGAACCTTTTTTTTGTTGTATGGCTCGAGGATATTTTACTCCACCTTACGTTGGCCATGCTGTGGAAGTCCAAATAATTTTGGATCTGAAGAGAATAATGGGGATGACCCTGAGTGACCATTTCATTTCGAGCCTGTTTTAGCTAGCTCATCTTCCACTGGGTTCTCTTGGAAGCCCATGTGTCCCGGAATTCAAAGAGATCCATAAATGGTCCGCGGATAACAAGACCTGCTTCAAATATTTACTGCAATCCATAAAACTTGTCATTTGCTGGAGAGGATTTCGCTGCTTAGTCTGATATCTATATGTCCGACATATCCCATAAATCTCTGTAGAGAGTTGGTGATAGTAGAACTCTACCAGTATAACTCCTCGTGCAGGAAGCCATACTAATCGAAACCAAGTCCTAGTTTCCTACATTGAAGAGTTATCAGAGAAAATGTCATTCCACTGATACTACCAACCGATATAAACCAACGAAAATCCACTCAGATGCCGTAGTGTGGTATCAGGAATTAAAGCTATTTCAAGTCCCGACTCCATTTGTCGGTCTTTGAGTTGTAAATGTAAAATTTCTTCATCTTCTGACAAAAGTTGCTCTTGGACTATAGAAGGGTGTCCATCGTCAGTGGAAGTGAATGTGACTAAACTCTGAGTATGAAATATACAGCCTCGACTATGGACTAATAGTAAACTATTCCTTATTAAACTACAAGAGGTCTGTAGTATGGTAGTTACTTACTTAGGTGGCGCTACAGTCCAAGAGGGAGCTGGGCCTTGAACAACAAATCTCTTCAGTTAAAACGATCTCTGGCTAACTACTTTCAGCTGCTCACTCCAAGTTGGTTGAGCTCGTCCTCCACTTGTGCGCTCCCTCTAAAACAAGGACTTCCTCTACTGCGTTCTCCCTCTGGACTGGAATCGAAGACTCTTCGGGTCAGAGGTGCGTTCGGTCTATATGTCCAAGTCGTCTTAAATGACTGATGCGAGCTTTTCTGAACGAGGCTTTGAAGGCTGTTTAGTTCCTTCCTCCAAAGCCTGTTGTCCCAAACAGGACCGAAGTTTATTCGAAGAATTTTGCGAGTAGGGAAGTATGGTCGCATCGTAACCATCAAAATCCAGAGAGTTGTGCACCATATTCGGTTGCAAAATGCAGTCGAAAAAGCAGAGAATTTTCAACAAAAATTCGATGAAAGTCCACCTACAACCACTTTGAGTCTTTCACAAACTTCCATCCATTAAATTTCTGTTCCACTAAAAGTCTCAATTAATCCCAAAGACAACTTTATCCAACCACCTTCAAGCATACCTTCCACTAGTGCTCCCCAGCAACATGGGCTACCAACATGAGCCAGAACAGAAACTCACCTAAAATATTCATTGGAAAATTTCAACCTTTCCGTTTAGGGATTCCATTCCATTCTACTTATCCTAATCCATTCGGATACAGAACGAACAGAGATGGAATTTCGAAAAAGTTCCTCATTCAATTAGTGGTCGGAGCATTCCATGGTCACGCTGCTGCCATTCTCTCCAGCCACGAGTCCATTCGAAATGAAACGCGAACAGAAAATCATTGAAACTGGTGACAACTCCATGCGCTCCTCCTCCATCCACCGCCCCAGATAGGTTAATTATTTTCCACTGTAATTATGCGATGATAGATGCCCGAAACAAGAGTGAATTTAGGAAAATTTTTGATTGCTTCGCAATTAGGGCGTACTGTGCCGATGACACTTATCCTTTGATTTATGAAACTTTCCTGCTTGCATGGCAATATGGCTGGAAAGTTGTGTTGCCTTTTGTTAATTAGAAAAGGCGAAGTGTAATGGTTGTCAGGAGCACTGCTTTGAGATACTTTTTGAAGTATGGGGTGGAGTTTGTTTATTTTTTTTGTTCTCGTTTTGGAATGTAATTTAAGTTTTTATTACTTTTTTTGAAATTTTGTCATCTTGACGATTGTTTTTTGAGGTGAAAATCTAGCTTAAGTTTAACTCTGTAAATATAATGAAAATACTTTTAATAAAGTATTCCACAGTAAGAGCCAAAGCACCAGAATCAATCTTAGGTAAATAGAATAAAAGAATTCTAAGGAATTTCCAAAAAAAAAACTAAAAATATTGTAATTATAAAGTAAAGCTAAGAAGTTTAGGTACTAATTGTGCTATAAAGTTTATGGTTGGTGGGACAAGAAGCTGATGGGATTTAGAATTGAAGTTGAAAACAGAATTCCAAATCATGTTATCCGTAATCGAGTGCAATACAGATTCTGTAAGGACACTCATTTGTATAGACAAGAAACCAGAGAAACTATGTATCTATCAAAGATTTATCTAGGTTTCTTCACCCCAAGATCTGCTATGTTGTCTCTCTTGTTAGTCTTTTAGATACAACATCCTTTACTAGGCATAGTATGTCTTCTATAACAGTCCTGTCCCATAACTAATGACTGAACCCACATTGATCTACATAGTCAGTTTAATCGAGAACCTTTCAAGGTATCTGTCGAAGAAAGTGTTTTAAGTACAAAAACTAAGCTGGTATATCTCGAAGATCTAAAGATACATAGAAGGGTCTTGACTCACACCATACAGCGGGCAGATTCCTTTATTGGAAAATATATTATGGAGTCTATTTCAAACTAGAAAACTGAACTGGCAATGTGCCAAAATATAACTGGATGGGACAAAAAAAAAGCAATTTTGATCCTGTATTCTGTGTTGGAGGAACAGGAGTCTCTGGCTTAACAAGTCTCTTAAGATTACCCATCCCTCTCATACCAAGCAATGAAAAAAGATACTTTTATCAGGATATCTATACAATGTTTCATAAAAAATAAATATTTCTGCTGCTACCATAGTCACAAATTGAATAGAATTGAAAACCCTGGATGACTTCGGTTTAGGAAAATTGCATCCACATTCAGATGTATCAACAGAAATACAAGTCAATATACAAATTCATGGGCAAGAATAGAAATCTGGGATTTTCCAGTGCCACTTGATCTGAAGGAATCAGGACAATCACTGCAAACCGCTCCTAGAAACTCTATACTGACAGTACTAGACATACAGCGAAAGCAGGAATACAAGTACAAACTTTGAGGTTCCTCCTTATCATACAAATAGGAGACCTGTCAAAGAATTCAATCATTAATTTGACTTCACTGCAATTTGTCTTAAGTCCATGATTTCATTTTGATTTCTGTTTCAGAATTCAGTGAAAGCACTTGGAAATCACTAGAATTCATTGCATTCACTTGAAGTCATTGAAGTCATCTGAAGTTATTGATGGTTTTGAAGTCATTGAAGTCAGAATGATAGTGACTTTAAAGTGACTTCATTAAATGCAGATGGAAAGACTTATTTTTAAAGGTTGAAGTTATTCAATTGAGACAAATCCCCTGAACTCTTGGTATGACTTCAAGCAATGGATTTTACAGTGACTAGATATTTTGACAGGCCTCTTGTAGGCATCATTTTTTACGGTTTAGCTGTACAACTTTCTCTTCAAATTCTTATCATATGTAGACTACAGCTGAAGACCTACTATACTTCAGTGATTTAGTAGGAACCATAAATTATGAAAATAGTGCGAAAAATTTTGCGGAAAGCTGTAGTCTAGGCTCAAGCCAACATTCGGAAATGACACATCTCTTCCTTGCGATAGCGATGGATACATCATCTCATAACTATTAAGCGTTGGATCAAGATTCTATCTCCCAGTTGAGTTACACTGTCAAATCTGTAGAAACAACTTGGATATGGTAAGGAGTACAGGTCAAGTTCCTTAAGGTGAACACTGACATAAAACACGAAAAACTTTAGTAAACTAGAAGCACAACATTTCATTCCACCAGAAAAGCGTAGAGTTTGCTCCATCACTTAGTCATCCAGAATCCAGTTCCTCTAGAGAGCAATCTCGTAAAGAATCAACAATCAGATTCACTCCTGTAAAGTTGAGGTACTCAGGAGAACACAGGATGTACATATGATCGTAGGATTCAAGAGAGTTAGACTCTAAAAGTACGTAATTTAGAAAATAACTTAAGTTATCATAACTATCATTTTGCTTTCTCTCAAGTACATAAGAGTACAAGTAGCTTAATAATGGGCTTCCGCAAGAGTCTCATTTCGCCCTCTTCTCTTTATACCGGGCATTCGAAATACGTATTTGTATGTCGAAAACATATTCCCGAATGACATAGCCTTAGCCTAGCTTTTTTGAATTTATGCTCTCATCTTATCAGTGAAGACCTCAAAAATCTCGATACCAGAAAGACTATGTATCTTCGAACTTTCGCAAGACCTGCAGAGACAAAGACTAAACGAATTTTCATTGCCTCTTTGGGAGTCGTTCTCTAATGAGTTGTAATTCATATGTAAATTAAACTCAGTTAATATATATATACATACGCCTCAGCTGTCAGTTTGAACATGAAGTGACAATCCCTGATCTAAAGCAAAACTGATACCATTCCCACTTAAACCTGATTCCATCAAACCATATTCCTACAGCTTATGCTTAAATTCTTTTTGCTTAGTTAGCTGACTCTGAGTTCCCCAAGGTTTTTTCCCCAAACTTTGCAGTTTGCAACTTTTCAATTTAACCTTGCAAAGGTGTTCTTTTGAAAAGTTCAAATTCGTTTTACTATACACAAATTTGCAAAGTGAAAAGTACGTTTTTGGAAAGTGCAAGGTTCTTCCATGTCGTGCTACCAAGTCTTGATCTTTAGACTTAAAACTGTGCACATTTTGTCAACCAAATGCAACGATAAAAATCTATTAGCCTACATTGTCAAGACAGAAATTTTCATTTCTGCATATTCTTGACAAACTTTGCAAAATTCTTAATCCAAAGAGCAGAGCTAACACATGACTATATTGCGGGCTAGTTTATGTTTCAGACTCTGCCAAAGTCTCCCTTGGGACTTACTTAGGCTGGACCCTTTAAAAGAACCCTTCCCTCTCACATTTTGACTGAAAATCAATACCAAAACCACTTGTCTGTTCACATATCATTCGAATACCATCAGTTTGTTGGTCCACCAAACCCACCATAAAATCAACCTTATCCACGACACACACTTTTGTTGTCGTTCTATAAATATTGAAAATAAAATAAACTTAGAAATACACAAAATTATCGGATTAGTTCAGATTAATCATGTCTTCGAATTTAGTACAATAATAATTAAGTTTCAAACAAAATAAAATAGTTTAAGTATTTGTAGCAGACTAGACTACTAGTTAATATACTCACTTAATACAACAACGTAGTTACATATTAAAGTTAAAACTTATACTTTATCCTTTTAGGCAAAAATCAATATTTCAAATATTTATGAATTTATATAGTAGAATATTAAATACATACCCACCAATTGTCTATATGAAAAATATAAAAAAATAAAAATCATTCTATATACTAAAGCATACATAAAAAATTATAAATTATATATAAATATATATTTTTTCATAACTCCTGTCAGATGGGTGATCTATATTTTTGGTTTTTTTTTTTTGTTTTTAAGTTTCTTAATACATATACTCGTATTTGTAAAAAAGAAAAACCGAATATCTATATATCTAAACATTTTTTGGGGGACAAATTTTACGCTAGAACAATTTCACACACTATACATATTTACATATTTAAAAAACAAATATCATACATATATGGAAAAATCAGAAAACATTGTTGTCTATTTACATATTACTCTATCTATAGACTTATATACAAAATGTGTAAAAAATAAAAATAATATGAGACCAAGTTTGAGGAGCAGAAGTGGAAATGATCAAAAGAGAGAACAAAAAAATAAAAAATAATAATAAAAATAAATCTATTAGTAAAAAAAATTTTATTGTAAAACTAATTCAAACAGTGTGATGTTACACGACTATGTGAAAGTAAATAATAAAAAGAAAACAGAAAAATAAATAAATATTCAAAGTTAATGATATGATTATTGTTTTTGTTTAATAAATTAAATTTCTTGCCATCGGAATGCGAAATGGAGAACAATGCAGCTGCCGTCGCTGTTACAAAATGTGTTTCCTTTAAATGGTAATCAATTTTTTTTTTCAAAGAAAACTATTATAAGCCTATACAGTCTACTATTACACTAGAAATACATGATGATAATGTTTTGGAATGGGAATGTTTAAAGGAATACTTTGTCTATGAATTATACATATTTTTGGTTTTTGTTTTAATTTAACTTTAACATCTAAATATGAATAACCCACCAGTAATTTTCATTTATATATTTCTGTCTACATATATGCATTTTACTTTTAGTTTTGTTAATAACTTTAATACCTAGTTTGCATTTATTTTTTTTTTTTTTTCTTTATGAATTTTAAACTATTTGTCTATAACTGTATATATATAAGTATATACAACTAAACTGTATATTGAATAATGTTTTATGTTTTAAAGGATGTATCCGACAGGGGGTTAACATGTTGAACGCTTTAAATATTTATACCTTTAGTCAATCCTGCTACTCGTACCTTTATAAAATGCTAAGCCATCGAGGACAGTTCGCTTTAATCGAGTAATATGTCTTAACCAGTAGATGTCATTAGAAAGTAAAACACCTCCTTAACCATTGCCCACTGTGTCATGATTCAAAAACGAGTTTTTAAAGTTTCCAAATGCTTTTAGAAACCTGGCACTCTTCATCGTGATTTCCGATTTTGTAGAGAAAATCTCATCGAAATACTCCCCAGGATGGGTAGGTGGGTAGGTATAGAGGGTGACAACATACGCCCCTAGCACTTGAATTGAAAATGGATGCATTTTGAACACCTATTTTCGAGTCGATAGGCAGCTAGATAGATAGTAAATGGTTGTGAGGTTATCATGAAGCAATAGATAGCATAGTGGACCCATTGTGATCTCTAGAGAACCCCAACAGTAGTAAACCTAATCCTTAACCATTTTTTCCATGCATCTGATGTCTCTGCACAGCTTTACCATCTCTAAGTTGCCAAAGCAATACTTTCAAGGCATACAGAGTAGATATGTGAGACCCTCCGAGTGGTGAAAGTCACTGGAGTATCTAAAATTATCTGCATTTGATACTCGTAGTCTCATGGCAATAGTCCTCAGAGTGAAGCCCTACGATTATTCCTTAGCACGACATAATAAATTTCAAAATGTCTCCAGAGTTCCCTATACCCTCCTAAGTTGGACCATTAGAGGTCAGCCATGTTGAAGAAAATCTATAGAATAATCCTCTTAGCCACGCAGATCTTTAGTTTTACAGCTCTGACAGTGTTGCTTTATGGAGACTCGGAACGATTTTTGGCCGATTCGTCGGCTCTTTCATTCTGCGCCAGGTACCCAGCATTTCGTGGAATAACATTTAAAGAAACCAGCTTTCTGTCTATAGCATTGAAAGAGTCACACGACCTGCTTGAACCAACCCGAGGTGGTTAAGGATATTATGATGGTTAATGGTGGCTTTGCTGACAGATCGTTCAGATGTTCGAACGATGTAGGATGTGAGATGTGCTCTCGTTTGCTACTGTGTGGCCACAGCCTCTGTAGAAGTTCTCTGTGCCTAGGCCTATTCTTCTACGTTGGGCTCCTAGAAGTTTGTGGCTGGTTATACTATTCGTAAAGAGCGCTTAGTTTGGTGCTAGAATTTGCTTGGTTGTGAGGTATTTCTAATTTGTCCAGAAATACCCCAAGATGAGAGTGAGCTGCATCTTCCCTTAGCTATTCTTGCAAAGAGTTATTCTTCTTGGAAAGCCTACTTGGTTTAGGCTGAACTCGTAGGATAATCGGTACCCAATTGTGGTGATCTCGTATCACACTTTTCAAAGATTGAATTGTTTCAAACTTAGGAGTCTTACAGTTGTTTCCTTTAGATTCAAATCTACACTCAAATCATGAGTGCTGCAGTTAGGGTTGTTATCATGCTGCTGATAGTCCCTGAGGTATGTAACCTTGTTTGCTATCAGACTAGGCATCCTTTGACAGAATGTCAATATAAACACATGTCTCTCATCCATACAAACATGGTAAGACTTGATCATTACAGTATCAGTATAAGCCACATAGGCTAAAAGTTATGAGCCTAGAAAGACTAGGAAAACGATTGATGTTACACGACCCAGACAAAAAAGAGAGACCAAGGCTTCAGAGATGTTATATACGAGAGCACTTACCAATAAGTGGTCATTTCGACTAAAAGATTTCGATTTGAGAATACCAACCCAGCCAAGCTAGTTCTAAACAGAATATGGCCTTTAAAACTACACTTTTAGACTCCATTGATAGATAGAGTCAAAAGGAACTAACAAACCTCTCCAACTAGTTGATACCTATGGCATAGGAGTGATCTGTGATAATGTTAATTAGCATTGTACTTGAGTTTGACAAGAGTTTGGTTTGACAAGAGTCAACTTCTCCACAATTCCCAAAAAAAAACTAACCAAAGGTGCCCCAACCCAAGACCAATCGTCAATCATAGATAGTCCTTACCAAATGGACATCGAAATATATCTTTCGAGTATAGCCCGAAACAAGCATGTCTAGCACCTTCAATAAAATTTTTCACTGGGTGCGTGGCACAAATGGTTAGTGCGTTGGACTACTGAGCAAGTCGAGCCCCAGTCAAAACACCTAAAATTTTTCCCAGTCCCACCTCTCGGGACCGTCTGACAAACATCCGAGAGTACAACCGTCATGAGAAAGTTTCTCAAATCGAAAATTGCCCTTCAGACACGGCACTGAACAGTAGACCCCTACCATTCTTGTAACACGCACAACATGAATGGTTGTGAGAAGCTAGGTCCCATCGACCTGTTGCTCCAAAGATTTGTATTTTCTTTTTTGTTTTGTAAAAACCTTCAAATCATCTTCCACTGTTTGACATAATCATACTCTTACTAGCTTTTACTTACCTACCTGTAGATACTTCTAGTGTACACATATTTATTTTTTCTACAAGCACCCATTGAAGGGATTTCTCCTTTCCTTAGAATGACAATGGAGTCCTTTTTCAAGTCGCAATCTTAACCAACTATGAACCAAATACAAATTTTTGATAAAAAATCTCCCTTACTAGGTAGTTCCAAACCCCACTCCAAAAGTACTGAACCCTATCACATCCAAGTCTTAAACCATTAGCTCCTCTCCAAACTTCCAACCAGCGTCATACAAAAACACTGCGTCTTCTAAGGCTTAGGGTAAACAATCTACCACTCCCATTTCATTCTACATTTACAGGATATTCTCAATCCCTTGAGGGTGAGAACAAAAAATTTTGGATATATTCGTTACAGACACGCCCACTTTCTCTAAAGAAAACGTTCTAGTACCAGGTTTTCTAAGGCAAAAAAAAGTCTCTAAACTTCGGAAAATATCTACAGATTCTCTCATCTCTGGCTAAAGGGCAGTTTATAATTTTTCAGTGTGCTTTCTTATTCTTTGCTGGCTATTTAGTTGGTTGCTTTCTTAGACTTGTTTTTAAAAAACTCTTTACCCTTAAAAACATAACTCTTCTGCCCTACTTCAGTCCGAAACAATCTGATATCGCAAAAGAATAGCAAACTCTAATATATCCTTATCAAGTATGTAAGTCCTTTCAAATAAATTAAAAATCGGAAACGTTCCCAAGTATCCTTGTTCACTGTCACTAGACAGTACTTGACTGTCAAAAACAAACTTAGAAATACCATTTTTTTAATTATGTATCTCCTCTGTAAATTTCAATCGTTTTTCTTCTTTTTTTTTTGATTTAAAATTCTTCTTCCATCTTCGTCTACTGTATGAACTTTTAGTTTAGTATTTTGTTTTTGTTTTTTTTTTTTGTTCGATTTTAACAAAACAAAAGTAATCCCAGCTGGCACGAGTTATGCTATGAAAGTAACTTCTTTTGCATATGAAAATTAGTTCTTTTGAAATGAAATTGTAATATACGTTCGAATAGATGCAATCAGTATAAAACAAAACAAAACAAAACAAAAAATAATAATAATAATAGAACAAAATCAAATGCATACATACTTAGCTATATAAACATATATACTTTATTAAAAAAAAACAACAACTTTTAATATAAACAAATATGTTGTATAGTTTTTATTTTAAATAAAATCAAAACAAAAGGAATGTGAATTGTAGATGAAACAAAAAAAAAGAAAAAAAAAAAACATACTAACTGTATTTCTTTTGTTTAGATTTTTTGTTTTAAATTTTTACTATTTTTTCGTTTTTGATTTATTTATTGTTTTTTGCATTGCGAATGTCATGCGAATGTGTATATAATTGAATTTCGATGTTGTGGCGAGCTACTGATGAACAAAATGTAAATAAATTTAAAAAACAAAAAACAAATGTAAATATTTTAGTTTTTAAGTTGCTTGTACAAGTCAATGATTGTCTGTTTTGTAAATACCGATCTGTTTCCTTGTTTTTTTGAAATTTTATTTGCAAGTTGCACGCAGTTGGCTGGAATGCGTTCTTCTGTTGTTTTCTTGTGAAATTATTGTTAGTTTATTGGACTTTTTGTTTTTTTGTATATGAAACACATCTGTGTCGTGGTCGTTGATTGAAAGAAGAAAATAACAATAAAATTAAGAAAAGTTTGTATTGAGTCTCGCAGTGGGGTACGACCGACGCACGCCTCCTCATCTCGTGCGAACACTCGTAGACCCTTTGAAGGGATTTCAACTTTTTCGATTTCAATATTAATTTATCCATGGCATCGTTATTGCTGTCCCATGCTATTTTCGCAGCATATCCCTGGGGAGGGCGGGGATAGTACTTATACACATATTTTCATTTTCGTTTCATCCACTCATTTCGTAATGTAATGATATCTGGCCGGGCCCACAATGGGATATCGCTTTAAGCGGGGGCACTGGCGATGGCGTAGGAGGCTAAGGAAAAGTAATTTATTTATTTTTTCCTTTTTTTTTCCTCGTAACCACAAAGGATATCCTAGGATTGCCACCTGGATGAGGGAGTCTTTTGACATTGTTTTGCCTCTTTTTTTTTTTTCTCATTTCCTGTCGACAAAGTTATGTCTTTTGCAATTTTATTTTCCTTCTCTGTGCCTGGCTTTGGTACTAGTATACCTGTGGGAGAGGGCGTCTGTTGCTGGCGAGGTGGAACGGTCAAGGTGGTATAATAAGGCTGGATAGATTCATGTCCTTTTTTTGTTTTGTGATGGCAAGGATATAAAGTTATCAAGTATTTTTATCGCTACAAAGTTGAATGGAGAAAAGTAGTTCTTTTATACGGAAATTACTTTACCCGTAATGAATTGTGAAAAATTAGTTTCTTAAGGAATTTTCCGGACCAGGGGGGCAGTAGTTTGATAGAGAAGATATAAGAGGCTAATGAAGGGTGAAATTAGGAAGGAAAATGAGCAGGAAATTCAGCATGGTGGCAGCAAATTTGATAGTATAAGGTGAGAGTTTTTTTATTACATTCTTATGAATACCAGATGCTGAAATATGGATATGACTTTGCTTTTATGCTGCATCGAGGGGTACTCAAACGTAGCACCAATAAAAATTGTCGTATAATCCTCTCTAGTCAGCTGATTCGTTAGGTACCTTCTGCGACTTTTATGCACGAAAGTGAACGTGATCCTTGGCCACATGCCCACACATCACCTACATCTAAACTATCTCAGTCGAGTAGATTGAAAGACTCCCCAGCTCATCAATTGAAATCAGATTGTTTTGTCTCAAAATAACAGCAGTGCCCCCATAGAGCAGGGCTTAGACAATCAAAGATCTGTCAGTCTTGGATAGAAGCGTTTGTCGTCTTAGCCAAACCAAGATTTATTTTTCTTCGATCAACGCTGATGAGATTGTCTGACATACACATTGTCTGAAGTCAAATGATAGAGTGTGCTATCTATATGTGTTTTGCTGTCAAAATATGAATGACAGGAGAGAATACTGTCATTGTTTGTCATAGTTTTGACGTAGCTATTTGAAAGTGATCTTTGCTAGGGCCTACTCACACAGAACTGTCTGACTGAAATGTCATTTTGACGTTAAGAAATGTCAATCGCTATCACTCGATGAGAGAGTGGAAGTAAAATATAAAAACTGAGAAATTCGTGAAGAAAACAATCGAAATACTGCAGTAAAGCAATTTATTTGCTGTAGAAAGCATTATTTTTGTTGTACAAAGGATTTGTTGTTGAGAAGCTCACCAATTTCATTTGACGTAAACTACTAATACGTCAAAAAAATCAGGGAAAGTGTTCAGACAGGACTATCAATCAATCTGAACAGCCAAATCTCAAAAATCCAGTCCGACAGTCCTAGGTGAACAGGCTCCGGTATCTGAACCAAAAACTAAAGTCTTGGACTTGTATTGACGTTTGCTGTCAACCGAATTGTCGCAGCTAGAAATATTTTAATAATTTAGTAGACGGAGTTCATATTCCTGTCTCTAGTTGAGTACGGGCCAGAATAACAAACATTTTCTTATCAAAAATTAAATGAAGCTGAATTGTTTAATGTATACATATTTTGTCAGCATAAGAAAGTGACAGTTGCTGACATGAAAAAGTTCTGTTCGATTTGGGATTATGAGCCTCGGATGTAGATTGGATTTATAGACGTCAAATCGTATGGCAAACCCTAGGGATTTAGTGAAGGTTTAAGTAGGTCTTGCTGAATCTTTATCAAGTCCCAGATTTAGCTATTGTGGAGACTTGGATGAATTTAGTGGAAAAAAACTATACGCTTCCTTTGGCCTATCAACCAACTGCATATTTTTGGCAGTCACTTGCTAAATACATGCAAAGTTTAGACAGCTAATGACATTTCATTCACTTGCATTCACCGATGACGTTTAGATGACGTATAGACTGTGCGGAATTCACCATATAGTTAGACAATCGCTTTCGTTTTAAGAGTTTAAAGTCAGACAGACTGACAGTGAAATATGATACAAAGTCAATCAGTATAAGAGCCCCTACCTACTTCAAAATAAAGCTTGACCACTGTAGCGTTCTGTACAGTGAAAACATGGACTTGGCCCAGTCCTTTTCAGACATGATTTCATGGAAAAAAACTAGACTTTTGCAGCTGCAAAAAAGCGTTGAAATTAATATGATTGTCAGTGCTCTATGTAGGCACAACTGGAAATACACCTGCGGCACCCTTTAAAAGAAGCTCCATCAAGCAACAAGGGCATGATTTTTGTTAGCTACCTCTATTTACATATTCCAAGCTCTCTAATGGAGCTCTCCAGTTAAGATTGGAAGATTTTGAGAGTCTTGTCCTAACCTGCTGAACAACCAAAGGACTATTTTTGTTTATTACTGGATACGGTCCGAATTCTAGTCCTACTTTTGAGGTAAGTAAGAAAAGGTACTGAAAAGTAGGCGACATTTCATATCCCATTTGTACTTTGGATAAAGTTGTGAAAAGCAGGAGCCTGAATCCTACGGACCAGTGTGCCAAAAATTTGTATTTTTTCTTTACTTTTTCAAAGAATTTTAACTCCACTGGAAACCTAAGCCTCTTGCTTTAAGGCAAACAAATTAAGACACTTCAAGGAATGAACACTTAATCATATCCTCTGGTTGGCTTAAATCGTAAGTCATCCCACAGTGGGTCCCATGAAATTTCCATAATTTCTCTATCCAAGGTGATCCTTTGCATTTGTTCCTACAATTCCAGCTTACTGCCACAAAAAAGTATCTGCCTTTGGTGCCAAATCTGGATCCCTCTACAAATCAGAAATGTTTGTCTAGCTAGTGTCTAGCGCTCATTACCTAATTAGTATAGCTTGGCTTCAAATCGTCCTTCACGAAGCCTCTCAACGGAAATTCACCTTTGTTCGAGTTCATAGCAAGAGTTTTTCATTTGACTTTGATTGACATTTTGTTGTCAGAAGTGATAGCAAAGTCAACGTAGACAAAGGCTTTTTCTACTATACACTGCGATGTCCTATCCAATTCATCACTATTGCCTGTCATCACCTTTATGTTCTCTTGAGCCTTATTTTGCCTCTTAGCTCCCTTCTCCAACCTCTTTCTCTATTGTCCGCATCGGTACTTTGACTAGTTCTCAATTCAACTGAAACCTAAAACTTATCTTCTAGTTCGTTTAGGACAGACATTAGGGGCCCCGTGGTCCCATTATACTATGTTCTTCGAAATGGTGGTCTTGAACAGTCCATAGAGGTCTTAGGCACAAGCATAGGTATCAGCTATGTGGTAGGGAATAATAGAAAATTTGTACGAAAAATGTGTTACGTATACGCCATCGAATGAGATACTAATATTCTGAATCTGGCTTCTGGTGGCACAATTCAAGTCAGGCATTCTGTTTCTGTGAATCCCAGCCACAAACGAGCGGCGTAGCTGCTACCTCATTGTGATCACGAAAAATAGAAAAATTTGTACGAAAAATATGTTACGTATACGCCACCGAACCAGATACGGATATCCTGAATCTGACTTTTAGTGGCACAAAGCAAGTAAAATATTCTGTTTTCGTGAATCCTTGGAACAAAAAAGCAAAGCTGCTACCTTGTTGTGGTAGGAAAACATATAAAATCTTTGCTCCACAAAAAGTATGAATGAATGGGTCACGCAAACGCCATCGAAGGCACGGACCCAATTACATATAACTCACGCAAGAGCTGCAGTATTGTATCTCTGATGGCTTGAGGTCCTCGCCCTTGCGATTTTGCATAAAATGAAGCTGTATGGGGTCTAGCAGCAGCTAATTTCTTAAGCCTTACGTGTCCATGGGGGTACTGTTCTATTTGGGTAGGTAGAAAGATAGGTAAGTAGATGAGTTGCCTAAGAGAAGATCAACTTCCTTTCAGGTCAATAAAGAGTCACTAATCCATAGAGGGAGTATTACCTAGTATTCCCTAGCTCGTTGAGCATTACCTAACCTAGTGTAGCTTAAGATGAACTGCCCAGGAGAGGTTTGGGCAATGACACAGGTAGTAAGTATTATCCTTTTGGATCTTGGTGGGGCATTAGTCAATCGTAGTTCCTTTATGTGGTACCTAGTACCCCAGAGTGTCTCGTGATCAACTCCTATGGGAGTAGATAAGGAATTCTGTCTTTTTGTATCAGTCTGTCGGTTCGTCCTTCATTGCTTTGACGCTAAGAGAAATCCATCTATCAGATCTTTAATTGCCCCCTTTCAGGACAGCCTGGCTGTCGATATCCCACAAACGTCTACTTGGGTGAGAAGTTGTCCCTTCTTTCCATCGAGATAAGCTAGGAATCGTTTAAACTCTAAGCGCCCCTGACCTGTTTATAAAATGCATATACTCAGACATAACCATCCGGAGCTGTCCACTAATCCTCATCTCAAACCAACACCCCTCTGCCCAAGTCCTCAAAGCATGTACTTCGAAAGTACTTTGCCCCATGACTCACTCCCAAACGTTTCGCAATTTTTCTAATTGAATTGAACTTCTTCGGCATATGTATCACGCAAGCTTCAAACTTATAAAGAATCCAAAAAAAAAAGGAAGAAATGCCACCCTCTAGCGATAACGAAATCCCAATCAATATTCAATTGCGAAGCTCTCTCTCCTCCATCGGTACCCTCTACCAGCACTGGACCACATCATCCTTAAGTGAATTCTCCGTCCCTGCCACCTTCAATATAGTAAATTGGAAATCCAAAGTTTTTTTGCTTTTTTTTGGTCTCGTTTTTTGCACAATTAAAATTGACTTCTTTTGCTGTGCGCATAGAATCACTTGGGGAAAGCCAGGATTCTCACTTACCCTGCTGCCTCCTGACTCCTGCCAGAGGCAAGCACCCCGTATCCCAGTCCCCGAAAGCAGGTGTTGTGAAATTGTGGAAAAAGGTCGTCGTCAGATGGCTTCCGACACACAATCTGTTTTGTTGTTATTATTTTGTGGTCGGGTCTTGGTGTGGTATGGTCCTTTGCGTAAATCAACAACCAAGGACAACGTACTTTTCGAAGTTAAGCTGTTGAAACTTTTTCCCCTTAGGGCTTAACTTTTGGGTGGAAGGGAACACTTGGTAATTGCTTTTGGGTACCTTAAACTAAATTTTCGTAACTCTTTAATGAAAGTTTCGCCGCTCTCGAGCAATGGTATTGAATGTAATCTTTCATCTTCTGAATGATGAAGGAAGGCTTGCCGTCAACCGGTTGATATTTAATAAGAAAATCAAATCAACTTTTGATTTGAAAGATGTCTACCTACGATGTATCTATCACAAAGGGGTTAACTTTTTTTTTGACAAAAAAGAGGTAGAAGTAGGCTTATAGGAGTTGACTTCGAATTTATTTCAAGTGCGTCAGCAAGGTGAGTGGGGGTCTCGGTTTGATTTGACTTTTTGAAACGACGAGGTTGAGAAGTCTAATGAATCTTTAGGTAAAGTTCGGCGGTTGAGGAATGTCTTCGTATTCAGAAATTAGGGATGGAGTTGATGAAGAACTTTTAGGGAATGAAAAAGGATGAGTTTGGCAGGAGTGTGTCACGAACTGAGCAGGCACTTGTAGGGCCTGGTTGATAGCGGAGATATAGTAGAAACGTTTTCGAATTTTGCTGGAATTCCGCTTTTTTCAGCTCGATTTTCTTGGAATATAAGTCTTTAGATACAACTTACTTTGTCCTGCGATATTCTGAACTAGAACTCCCACTTTTCACTTACTTTGCACAACACGACTTAGCACTTTTCAATTTTTTGAAAAGTGTAAGGATAAAAGCGCTTCGCCAATTCAATTTATCACGTGTTTTCCAAAGCTTCCCCGTTTTCCATTGAAACTCTTTTACCCCAGAAAGTTGGTAGCCTAACGCCCCAAGTTAGCGACTTTTCATACTACAGCCTGTCGTTAATCATCAGGTTATGTCCAATTCAAAAAAACATAACCCATTCAGTATGAGTCTTTGTTTGCAGCTCTAAAAGTTTTTTTTCTCTCCATGTTCTTGACAAACTTTGCAATATTTCAAATGCTAAGTGAAAAGTTTATTCGTTTGGCAAAATGAAGAGTTCTTTGCAAACTGACAAGACTTTGCACTTTGCAAAAACGTACTTATCAATTGCCTCTTTCCAAATTTGTTTTTGGTGAAACAAAATTTGCGAAGAAAAGCTGCAAAGTGCAAAGTTTAGAAGCGGTTTGTGAAATAAGGGCCAAGAAAAGGAGCTTACTGTGAGAATGCGCCCTCGATTATGGTTCAAAGTCACAAGATTGCACTACCTAGCCTCATATTGCGAATGGCTCCTCGAAAGACATGAAGACTAGGTCTCCGAAGCATAGTGGTAAGGTAGTTACTGCGACAAGAGTAATAGTTTCTCACGAAAAAACATCCAGACTTCTCAGTAAAAATAAAAATAAACAGAAATAATGATAGCCAGGACACCAGTGATGTCAGTGTAAACCTTGAAGGTAAAAATCAGTACATAGGAGGTAGGTATCGACTTGGTATTCCTTGACAAGTCTAAGCTCATGCTCTGTATTTCATGCTCCTTTGCTTGTTTTTGACTTGTAGCCTTGACATGACTTTGAAGACATCCCCTTCATAGCACACAAACACCAGTCAGGTGTCTTAATCCAGACAGTAGGACTACATGTAGTGATAAGCACCGCCTCCAGTTGATAAGAATCAAACTTGTACAGTATGTCCAAGACTATGTTCTGAGGGAACTTTTCAAGTTAATCAGACCCAACAGCTCCATGAGACATAGGACCTACATAGCTTCTCACAAATATTCGTATTGCGTGGAAGGGTCTACGGATGTTTGTTAGATGCTCGTGAAAGGTCTGTCGATTGAACCTAGAACCCCTCGCTCCGAAGATCAGTGTACTAAATTCTTGAGCTACAGTGCTGACCTTCTTTGCACTCTGACACTCTGATTCGAAAAGTTTGTAAAAATAACCATTTGATACGATTTAAGCCTCCAAGATGATGCGAATATACAGTCTTAGCCATGCCAGTAAGAAGAATTCATTGTGTCCATCAGGATATGCCTCAACAGGTCTGAAGCATTCATTTCAAGACCAACTAGATCCTAGCATCTGAATCCTACCTCCCATTCAGAGCCCCTGCCTAACATGGGATTCAATATCTCCAATCGCTTGGTGGCTACTAACAGCTATTTAACCATTGCTGTGTCTTCCTAGTTTTGCCTGCCAATTGTACCACTAAAAGTGTCTACAACAGTCCGTAGAGGTATTACGTTGTCCTTCTTGACTGTGTTCTCTATGCTAAGTGAGTATTGTAGCAAAAATGTCATCGTGTGGTCGCCCAAGGGTTCAACACTTAAGACTTCTTTCCAAAACAATCTGCACTGTGCTTGAGAACCTTCAGTCTTTAATGTCAACAAAGTTGCCCCATCTCCAGCCTGGTGAACTCCATCAACCTTTTGGTATGTGGCTGATGCCTTCTTCCGAAATCACTGTCCCTGTTTCTTTTGCTAAAATGGTCAACATTCCATGCAGACCGGTTAGTTCAATGCGGACCCTCAAGCAAGTTGTAGAAAATTCTTCGAATGTGCATCGCAGAAGTTCTTTTAAGGTATAGGTGCTATCGATGACTTCATCCCATGCTCTAGATTCCTGCCACCAATGTCTGCCTCAAGGAGTTGCAATGTAACTTAGTTGAGGCGTGCAGTTCGCTGCACTTAGTGTACAAATAGTTGGACAAAAGTGGTTTTGGAAAGAACCGCCCTAGACAAAGCCCCTTTAGAAACCCTGCATGACCTGTAGTCTTAGCACATAACTTCAGTTCACCATAGAAGGCAGCTCCTGCCCATAGCCCCATCTCCTTCCTGAACACCACTTCATCTTTAAACCAAAAAAAAAGAAAATATTCAACTTAATTGCCTGCTTGAACTTGAGATGGCTCGCCCAACCCTCTCCAGCCTCCCTAAGCTTAATTTGAAGACCAAAACTTAGACCTAAGTGCTCCCCATTTCAGCTAAAAAAAAAAAAAAAACAAAACCCTTTTCATATTCGCATAAAGTTGTCACATTTAAATTAAGTAACGTATTTACCAGAACGGTGCCGCAAACTTTTTCAACCTTAACCTTCACGCCCCCGCTCCCCCCATCATCCGATTACCAGAAATAAAAAGTGAAAGTTCATCGGCAATCCTCTAGCTCCGGTTCCGAGACTCTGGCTCTGGCTCTGGCTTATGAGTGCAAACATCCAATTTAATTAGAAGTCCTCCATAAAATTAATTGCCATTATCACAACTACCGCCATACAAAGCCAGAAAAGAAACCCTCATTAAAAATCATCCCCACCACCCCCACCCCCATTGGTGCTTGGCTATCTTGGATTATATTATTAGCATCTGACACCTAATTTGGGTGGCCAGCAACTTTTTTGTTTTTCTTGTTTTGCGGTTTTTTTTTAAACAATAATTTCACAAAGCGAATGAGAGAGAAAAATTGTTTGCATGCCCGCTTGGATACGAGTATACTTAATTGCCCACACACCACACCCCGATGATGAGTAGATTTTTTTTTGAAATAAAATAATCCTTCGTCCTTTTTAAAATCCAATTAAAACGGCACCAACCCCCTCTTTGTCAACCCTGTTGTTTAGGAGCAAATAGCCCGCGAGAAGCAGGTTAGCGGTCGCATACAGGTTCAGGTCGGGTTCAATACCGAACGCAATGAGTTGGTGGTTTCCTTGATGGCAGCCGATGATCTGGCTTTCAGGGACGATGCCTACGGGCACGGCATACTGCCGGAGCCATACGGCAAGGCTAGGATTGTACCAAAGCTGTAAGTCGAGACGGTTCCATACTGAGTTGTGCTCTTAATCACTTCCTGTTCTACTTTTCAGCGGAGATGGCAGTTACCGGCAAACGGAGGTCAGTCGGCCAACGCAGAACCCCATCTGGAATGCAACGCTGACATTCGGCCAAATCGACGGGGAGAGTCTATTGGATCGCTTCATCGAGGTCCAACTGTGGGACTTAGTTCCTCACACCGAGTCTATTTTCTTAGGTGAAAGCCATGTAGACCTGGAAAAGGCTTTTGGGGGCGACCTGCCCTTGTGGTACCGTCTGGAGGATCCCAAAGGGCTGCGCAGTATCAGCATGTCGAAATCACCTAGCGTGTCACCCCGTGGGTCCATTGCTGGCGGTGATGTGTCACGTCTCATTCGCCGTGACTACAACATGCAGCGATCAATATCCGACGATGTCGACTCGATCGGTGATGGCACCTCCCTTCTCCACCCTGACCATGCATGGATCGCTGGCTCCCGACGTGGTTCCTCGCAGTCCGAGACCCTCGAAGTCGAAGTCTATCAGTTGGGTAAGGATTTCTCTCGATCTCTTCCCGGCTCCCGCAGATCATCATTCCAAGATCGCGAGAAGGAAGAAGAGGAAATGGTCCCACCACCACCGACCTACATGCAGGGACGGCGACGCTCATCCGTGGCACGTCGCGATCCAGATGAAATACTCAAGTCCCTCAAGGCCGTTCGAGGTGAACTCGGACGCGCTATGAGCCTAAACACCGAACCCAAACGAATGGGCTCACGACGTAAGTTGAAATTTCAATTTTCCTTCACCAAATGCTTTCCTTCCTTCTCTCTCTCAATCTCTCTCTCTATCTATCTATCGCTTAACACATATATATATTGTATACTCTTTCATTTTATCTTTCTTTTAAAAATGAACTTTAAAAAAAAAACAAAAAACAAAAACAAATGTTAAAAATACCAATAGCACCGATCTCAGTGTCAAAAAATCAAAACCAAAGCTTAGACTTACCTCACTCATGGATGACAAAATAATTCGAAGCACTAAACTAAAAACAAATTAAAAATTTTACGTCAAAAATATTAAAAAAACCAAAAAAATTAAATAATCACCAAAAAACGCACAACCCCCATCCCAAAATCAGACAAAAAAAAAAGTTACAAACAAATTTAAATCGAACAAAAACATTGCCTAAAATAATAGCCTTTTTTCTAAAATTCACGGTAAGATTTTGTTTGTTGATTTATTTGAGTTTCGTTGAGTTTTACACGTTCGTTGAAGTTTTTTTCCTAAATTTTGCTTTTTTCGTTGGAAATTTTCGAATAATTGTTGATGGTTTTTCAAAAAAAACATGTTACTGCACTGCCTTTTTGCATGAACTAGTTGCAGTTGCAGGTTTAGTACTTATTTTTAGAAAAAACTAAATTTTTTTTTAAGTTAAAGTTTGAGACTTGGTTTGTCACGGTAGAGTTGTTATACAAATTGTTACACTTTTCTTCCCTTTCTTAAAAAAAAAAAAAAACAAAACCAACAATGTGTCAACGTTCTGTCATACTTTTTTTTTTAAATTTTCATATATTAGTGTTCAGTTTTTTTAGAACTTAAGTTAGTTGAAGGGAAGCACAATTTGCACAATCTGACGGAACCATTCTCCCACATTTATTGGTATGAACCGAGTAGACTGACAGATTACATGTAGATGGCGCTCTTGCGCGCGCAGTGACAGTAGGACAGTTGCACTACTAATCATCTGATTAGTATCTTTCAACTCAGTTCGAGCATTGTTCTTGAGGGGAGCATAGCAAGTAAATTCAACACACCATGGTGATGTCATTGCATTAAAAATGTCATCATAGTGACAGGGCTTTCCTAGTTAACAATCATGCAAACTGCTCTACTGGTAGCGTTTTTCCAAACAAAAATGTGTGAATACTTTTGTAACAGGTACTTTGACACTGTTCCTCAAAAGTATCAGTCATAAGTACAAAAGTATCCAACTGTCAGATATGCTGCATTGGACGAAAGGAGCTATACTTCTTCATACTACGACTTTGAGACAATAGTGTCCTGACATATCAACTAGAATCGACTGAAGTTTTAAGCAATTCAACAGCTAGTTCGGAGGTTCTCTCCAGTTCGCTGGATGTTTGAAACGTAATCTGATAGATACGTTGATAGTGACGTTCATACTGAAGTCCTGCTAGATTTGTCTATCCTTGTGCATTCAAGCCAGTTGGCATGAAGAAAAGGTAAAACCTCCAAGAATGCTCTTCACAAACTTGTGAAGAAGATAGAAGGAATGTTGAATTCGGGGACATTGAGAACGCATTTGACAGTCGAAGAACTATTTCATTTATCCTTGCAAAACCTTGACTTTTATGGAAAAACACTGGTAAATCTAGGACCTATCACTATCTGGAAACCACATAAGCTTAGCCCCTGGAATTCTCATATCAACTCCGCCATCGAACATGCCAATACGGCCATCTGGACCAGTAGCCTGGCTTATACGCCAGAACTTGGGGTTTAAATCCAAAAATTTTACAGAATGATGGTGAAGTCCATTATCATGTTCGCGGCCATCGTTTGGTGGTCGAAAGTCCTTAAAGAAAAACAGCAACTGAGTTTCAGAAGCTCCAAGGAAATGTCTGTCCTGGTCTTGCAGATTTAATGTGCAGCTGTTCTGCGGCAGCATTAGAAGTCGTCGTTAAGGTTTTTCCCTACAAATCGTCCTTAGGAAGACGATTGCTAAATATTTTAGTAAGCTGCAGTTAGAATACCTTGTGGCTATGAGGGAAAACTGAAAATTCTTTTAAAAAAGAAATGCTCTGCACAATCCTGACAAGTCGGTCCTAGATACCTGCGGTAATGTGTTTCACAGTTTTCCAGGCTGAACTCCATGTCACTAGTATCTGCGCAAGTAAAACCTTAATAAAGGAATCAAGGGTTCTGGAATCAAATCTTTTTCAGAAAGCCAATGCTACTACGATCCATGACAACCTCTTGCCCGAGATATATGGGGTGATGCTCGGAATTACATCAAGAAATTGCAGGCAACGAATCTGCAGATGAACTAGCCGGGCTGGGAAAATGTTTCCGGGGTTACAACAAGCTTTACTCCTACAAAAAAAATCCGCAATTTAGACAGTCCTTATGTATAAACTCAATCTGCTGTTCAGTTTCAACTCTGAAGAGGACGAACGATCCAGGCACACTTCTGTGAATGCTCAGCTTTACATTTGTTTTCCCTAAGGAAACATGACAGTCATGCAGAAATAATAGCCTTACTGGTGAGCTAGAAAACGAGGTTTGCTAGCGTAATCTCTGGTTTAGTCAAATCTAGAAAGGGTGTGCACGACTGGGTCGTATGAAGTGAGCATGGCTTACTTACTTTCTTTAGGTGGCACTACAGTCCTGGGTGAAACTAAACCTCGATCGACAGGCCCCTCTGGTCATCTCGGTCTTTACCTAGCTTCCTCCAGTTTCTTACATCAAATTGAGGTCCCTTTCTACTTGAGCCCGTCACCTTTGATATGATATTCCTGTACTTCGTTGTCCCTGCAGTATGGATTTGAAGAGCAGCATTGTTGTCCATCTGCTCTTAGTCGCTCTATTGGAATTCTCGAAACAGGGACATTGTTGTTATATAACTCGTTCAGCCCAGAGTTGCACCTTGTGCTCTACTCTCCGTCTATGCAGGCCGCTCCAATAGGTCATCCAGTATCCACATATCACTTTTCGATGTCTCCACAGGGAAGATCGACTGATGTTCACTTGTAGATCTCTGCGATAATTTCACTTTCCTGGATTCTTTGTAGCAATTTTTTTAACGAATCCATGGCAGCTGCTAAAGAGGACCCATTTCGACAGTTTTTCAGCAATGTCCAATGTATGACCCCACATACTACTCATTTCAATGAGATTAACGCGATGCCACTGTCGCCACATTATAAAAACTTCCTCTGTTCCTGCTTTCCACGAATGGACGTAGAATTAATATTAATGATACCACGAATGGCACAAAGTGAGTTCAGAGAAATACAACAACGGACTGATTCGTATCTGATAATTCCAGAAAAAAAGGAATTTAAGGCAAATCAACCATTACCCTATCCACAGGCTCCAGGATGACAGATATGCCAATTCTCTATAAAGGAGTTCTTTAACATTTCTGGTAATTTTACTCATAAAATGAGGCTCTGTTTAATTGCACAGTTCTGGGACTAAAGGTATCCTTAGTGAGCTTGGCTGCCCCTAGCAACTTTGAGTCAATTTTCTAGTGAACGAGAGCAGTACCTCATATCCTTACCAAATCACTCATAAGCTCTTCCATATCATGCGTGAAACCAAGCATCGGTCCCACCATTAAGGAACCTCTCCCCCAATCGAACCTACCTATGAAAAGGGGCATAGGACCACTGGGGCATTTAACGATCTTACAACCCCATATGATACAGTCTGGAGGACGGACTTACTGAAAGCCATACCGTGCCTGAAATTCCACAGCTCATTGACAACACCATCACCAATCGGATTCAACAAGTTTCAAACAAGACTCAAACTTCCCTCGAAAAAGTGTGGATACACATATGACTACACATCCATACCAAGCACGGATGAAACCCTCAGCCTTATAGGAGGACTCCCTATATGCAACACCTTAGCAATACTGCTTCTAAATTCCGCACTCGAAACAATTTCATCCAAAAGCTAACTCCATCTCCTGCGCTTGTCTACAGTGTCACTGAATACTGTGCCCATGTGGCTGAAGAGTATTCTTTTGAACTAAATAGACGTCCAGCTGCGCCCCTCTTTTGAGGACAGTTCACCCCACTGATGCGCTGTTTTCTCCAACAATCACAGTCTGAGCATCTCCTTCCACCTAGCAGAGAACTGTTGCGTTTGTCAGGTGAAAATCTTGCCGATCGACTAACCAGTGTCTAGTCTGAATCCCGTCACAGGTGGCCAGATTCAGGATGTGCGCATCGGATTCGGTGGCGTATGTGTAACCTATTTTCTCATACATTTTTGGGTTGAAAAACTTTCTCTTTCTATTTCACGTGGCGAGCCCTCAGTTAGACTCGTATGTGTCCAGGATGCACAGAAACAGAATGGCTACTCTGAATTCTGTCACAGGTGTGCTGTCACTGGTGCGTTTGCAAGTATTTAGAGCCGAACCGGGTTCAGCTCTGAAGGAGGGCAAAACCAAGTATATGCTGTCAATAGGAAGAGACACACAACATCGACGAATTGGACATAACGTCACAATCGGCAGATATAACTTGTTTCTTTGGGCTAACAAGGCAATTGAGTAGCAGAGCCCTATCTCGAAGAACTAAGGAGACTCTATATAAGACCCTGATCTTCCCAGTCCTGCTTTATGGCGCTTCGGCGTGGACTCTTACTAAAGCATATGAAGATATCCTCAGTCGCTCAAAGAGAAATATTCTTCGTAAAATTTTCGGTCCCGTTTGAGTTGACGGCCTTTGGAGGAGGAGATTCAACGACGAGCTATGCGAGCTGTATAGCGACATCGACGTAGTCAACAAAAAATCTCACATTAGTTATATGAGTTGGCTAGGACATGTATTGTCAATGGAAGCAGTAAAGAAAGACCACGCCTTAGGTGGAGCGCACAAGTAGAAGCGGACCTCAACCAACTTGGAGGCAGTTAGCCAAAGACAGCGTTCACTGAAAAGGCTTGTTCATTGAGACCCAGGTCCACCCAGGACTATAGCGCCACCAAAATACGTAAGTAAGGGTGCCGGGCAGGAAATTGCAAGGCGACAAGCTCACCAGACTGGTTATGACTATGAAGGCTGGGAACTTTTAGTAGTACCAGCTGTGGATGGAAAAATCTCCCTGCTTGCAACACTTCAAGACAGATCAGCCACGTGATCGTCGTTCTCACTGGACACTGACTGATAGGCTGCCTTTTCACATGACTTCTGCTGAAGATGTAGGGATAAGGAGGAGAAAGATACCAGTCTCTAGCTGCCCAGCTCCCTCCTAGAGTCCTCCTTTCATTCACAACCCAGCCGAACTGAGGTATCTAGACCTCATTCAGTTCATTAAAATCTCCGGTTGGTCTAATTAGCCTCGGGTAGGCCAAATCCACGTCTAAGGATGTCTATGCAGATAGCCACTCTGACCTAAACCTAGTTTTTTTTATATATTCCTCTCTGTATACTAAGTTCTCCTCCACACATAGTACATGGTCATGGCTAGCAAAACATGTTCGAAACCAAGTAAACGCCAAATCGGTTCCACTGTCCGCTTCCCATTATACAAACATCAGTTTAAAGCATAAAATCCATTCCGAGAATTGAGAAATTCCCTAAAATCCCAACATACGACCTTTCAGCCATTTGTGCGTCCCGGATTCCTCCACAAAGGCAACAGCCATCCTCCCACACGGGTTTTAACAAATGAAACTCATTTAATTTCATTCATTGTCATAACTTTTGCGAATTCCACAAAATCTAGCAAAAAAAATTCAGATACCCCCATGAAATGAAATTCCTAAAAGCCGTCCCCCCTGACACATTCCACCGGCTATGCGTATGCGTAGGGCTTGAGAGGCTAAAAATAGCTCCGGATACACACGCATAAGGCGGCCCCCAACTTGTTGTCGGTGCAAATAATTCCGTGTAGGTAACACAAATAAATAACACCCTACAGCACACTATAAGGATATTATATCCGAGCGGCATGCAATCCCTTGTGGTTCCAGCCGTCATTATCCTTTTGCACGAGTTTTGTGTGTCGAAGGCCAATAAATGCTACGAAAGTTCGCCCGGCTCACGTCAGGAGAGGAAAACCAAAATTCAATCTGAAATACAAAAATAATTATTTCTCCACAAAAAGATACAAATCAATCTGAAAGTGTGTTGGCTCTCTCTCTGTCTCTGTCTCGCTTACGTGCAATCAAATCGAGACAAATTGGATATCGTAATCCATAACATGCGATTGTTTGACTGGAAGCCATCCGAACGAACAGTTGTTGTATCTTCTTTAAGTTAATAATCACAGCCTATCTTTACGGTCTATTTGACTTGGCAAGGATGAAACGACTTTCACTTCCAACCCGCATGCGGGTGGTGGTAGTCCTAGTCGCCCTAGTCGTAGTGGGCGACGGAATCGAACCCAGAAAATGGAGATGTAATCTCAGAGATTTTATAGGAAAGTTTTCCACTCAATAAAGTACACAAGTCAAGGTCATTGGCATTCCCAGGATAAAAGTATGGGAATAGATACAAATGGTAATGCTGATGTACTCATACATATGTGAATGTATGGGATAGACAGACACATGTGTGCGGGGGTATTAGGGATCCTTCAGCCAGCCTTCAGAAGTAAAGTTCACATTTTCATTAGGGACTCGAAATAAGAAGATATGAATGGGGTATGCGAAGGCCTAATGAAAATGTACGTGTATGTAGTTAACTGACAGTCTGATCGACAAGAATGCGGCTCGCAGGACCTCATGGAGACAGATAGCTGGGACTGGGTGCCAGTCGGACGTAAAGAGACACAGAATCCCCGAGATATGTAATACCGACTTGTGCTAGACAGGAAACTGCCATGGGAAGTGAATATACATCAAGGTATCAGGAAGCCCGCTACGGCACTATAGCCTTGCAAGAGACATAGAACGCCACTGGCTCTACACGGCGATTGTAGGACGAATACTCCATGTATGGAATCCTAGTCTAGTAGACAGCATTGAATAGTACTACCCTTATAAGTAAGATTCAAGGAGTGGCTTGCATTTCCGTTGCCAGGATCCTTCATACAAGGGCCCTACCATGGCAGCGTTGGAAATGATCCTGCGTATCCTTCCTGTGGATAATTTTGCGGGAAAGAGATTGCAATTTTGCGACTGAGATACTCACAGCTAATTAGCTATGATGCCCTAGTGAGATAGGGCACACCACCATCCGATAGAAATGGCCAGAGATTCACGGCAAATTCACTGAGTCTGAGATAGACAAGGTGGTTCGAGCTGAAACTCGTTAACCCCCTGACTGTCCGCTGATCTATTGAATACGAAACATAAGTCAGATTGATAGGTCGAGATGTCAAGCATCTCTAAATGAGACATCCAACAATTGTAGTTCTTACTCTTTGCTGGACACTCAGACTTCCAAGGAAATTGTTAGGCAGACCAACTAGCTAGAAGTGGCACAAAAAGGGAGGTATCCACTGACAAAGGAGGGCTTCATCTACTCATTGAAACAGTTGAGCAGTACACGCATACGTACTCCAGTCAAACTGCTGACGGGACACTGTGCGTTAGGTGGGCACTCCTTGAAACTTCTGGCCCACAATTTCTGCCGTGGCTTTATGGATAAAGTAATGGGGAAGAGTCTCTGTTTCACTTTCTGTCCAACTACCCTGGGAAAAGCCTTCTTCGAGGAGCTTGAAGATATTGGTTTCAAAGTATCGTGTGGTAGCCCTACGGATCTTCACTGCTCGTAGTAAACAGAGGATAGCCTCCTGACTTAATACCTAATGGGTGGGGCTCTATAATTGTCCCCCACTTGAGCAAGAAGATCTACTGAATTTCTTTTGTGGGATGGAAGAAGGGATTAACCAGTTTCCGTGTCAAGCCATGTGGTAAAGGCATGAAGCCCATATGATCCAGAGACGAAATGTGTAATTTTGCTGAAGTGGGGTCTAGTTACAAGGCGATGGCCGAATTCGGGATCCCGGCAAGATTGATCCAACTGTGCCGCGTGACGCTGGAAAACACGCGGTGCAATGTGCAATTTGGGAACAGCTCCTCTGAACTATTCCAACCATGCACCGGATTTCGGCAAGGAGATGCGCTGTCGTGTGACTTCTTCACTCTCAAGTGCTGGAACAGATAGTGCGCAGGGCAGGTGCCAACACAGAAGGCACTATCTTCAATAAATCTGTCCAGCTGCTGGGATATTCAGACGACATCGACATCATCGGTCGCTCCCAGCGTGCCGTTATAAAAGCTTTCACGGCAATTGAAGAAGAGGCGAAACGAGTTGGCCTTGAAGTAAATGAGAACAAGACCAAGTACCTGTTGTCAACAAACAAAGAAGCATCGGTCCACCGTCGGTCTACTAGGACAAAACGTCTCTGTTGGCAACAGTAACTTTGAGGTAGTTAGGGAGTTTACCCATCTCGGAGTAAATATCAACTCCACGAACAACACCCTAGTGGAGATTCAACGAAGACTTGCCCTAGGAAACCACTGCTACTTCGGTTTGGGAAAACAAAGACGAAATGTATGCTCTACAGCCGAGTGCTGGACGATAAGCAGGAAAGCAGAGCACACGTTGGGCGCTTTCGAGAGAAAAATTCTTCGTCGAATTTCCGGTCCCATATGCGAGGAGGGCGAATGGAGGAGAAGATACAACCGCGAACTCTATGCCAAAATACGTCGACTACACTGGCTCGGCCACATCGAGCGAATGGACAATAATCCTCCAGCAAAGAGCATCTTCGACTCACAGCCCCCAGGTTCGAGACGACAAGAAAGACCGTACCTCCGTTTTAAAGACCAAGCTATCGCGGATGCCGGAGCGCTTGGTCTGGACAACTGGAAGCAGCGTGCTTAGGATCTAAGAGAATGGAAGGCTACCGTGTCTCAGGCAGGGACTCTTCACGGGTCGGGAGCCCGTTACGTAAGTAAGAGTCTAGTTAGAGCACTAAAATCTTCGAAAAAGTATTCGCGAAGGATTTTCCCCCTAAAAGTCGATAGAGGGACTTTGCGATGGACTCTGGTCTCTCCGCTTTTACAGTAATCAGGTAGCATCCAACTCAACCAAAACCTTACCAACTAGCAAAACTTTAAAAAGTTTGCATCTGCCCCCAAGTCAGGAAATACATACATAAGTCCTTTCATTTTTTTCGAATCCAAGATGGGAGTTGTGTGCGGATACTATTCCACCAGTTCTGTAAGCTGGACTACCTTAGTGGAACTTTATCGATCTAATAGGTGCTGAGGATCCCTGCCTACTTTCCAACGGCCCAGAGTATCCCACAACACATTTTTCTAAACATTTTTTGCTCAAAAATAGTTCTGTTTTCAATGCCCGAATCGAGGTGATAGTAAGGCTCATTTGTTCGTAGGATGCGCAGAATATACGTATATGGCCCTGTGGCGTATACGTAACCCATTTTTTAGCCTTTTAGTCTTCCTGAGTGGTTCATGAGAATGGGGCTAACGACTGGACTGTATTTTGAACAATTTTTTAAGTCTGATGTCACCATTTAAGTGCTGAGCTAAGGCAGCTTCTCTAACAATGCTATGCACCTGCAGATTACATTATTCGGTCTTTCTCCAGACTATCTAACAAAGGGTGACGCGTTACTTAATGCAAGCATCCCTAGTGTATAGGTCAAGTACATCTGTGCCCATGTAAATGGGGATTGTCAGCGGTGCACTTAGACCAACTAAAACTCTATTGTGTCCAATTATAAGACTGACGGCTTAGCTAAACCACCCAGATGCGTGTATGAATCTCAAGAGTTTGATCAACTCCACATCTCGTAGATCGTCCAGTTCCGAAAGGATATACATAGCTCTCGAGGGCATCTATCCCTTTGGGGCTACTGCTGGACAATCACATAGCAAGTGACAAATAGATTCGATTTTCTCTTCGTCCATGCAGTTTCTGCAGAAGTCGTTGTGGGATGATCCTAGACATGTTGGATGTTTCCTTATAGCAGTGTCCTGTCACCATACCAACACATTTTTCGAATATCTCTGTGACGACTTTTTATGAGATCTGCAGATCTCTTTTTATCATAGGATGACCAGGGCGGTTTGGCTGCACTGTACATTCCAACACCAAAAGTCCTTAGTAAGCGAAGCACATTGAATGCATGATAGTGTCACCTGGCTCGACGTCAATCCACCACTCACTGGCTTATTTCTGAGTACCCCCTGCCACTATCCTGCTCCTAATCTGACTATCACCAACCACTTCTTGGAATTCAATCCACCACTCACCGGGCCATTTCTGAGTACCCCCTGCCACTATCCTGATCCTGATCTGACTATCACCAACCACTTCTTGGAATTAAACTCTAGTCTGGCTACACAAGTATATGCCCCACGTTGGGCGCCAGTTATAGTCATGTTCGAAAAGCTCAATGTACATAACTTACAGTTCATCTTTGCGACATACCTATTCAAATTCTGCCTGTTCATGGCCATGTTTATGGACTTCTGCCAGCCCTACTGTACATCCTAACCCATATCGCAGTCATATCATCCGATTTATTCAAGTTTCGGGTACGCCTTATACGACATAAAAACTTATTTTCGAAATAAAAGGAAAAGTATCTGAAAAGGGAAGACCGTAAGCAGATTAATAAATGTTTCTCAATGTGGGTTTCGCAAAAGTTGTCGAAAGAAGAAAAAAACGAACAAAAATCTTCCACAGATGTGCAAGGATCTAATCTGAGGACATTTTTTTCTTTTTTCCTTTTCAAATTCTATCACAGGAATTACTTTGGAGGAAAAAAAAACTTGAAGCATCCTTTCAGCAAACAGCTGTACTTATAGATTTCAGTTCACTCACCACGAGAGTACCTACTACTCGCCCAGAGGGGGTTGTTAGTTCCTTCCGTTTATTTTGTGATTTTGAAGCATGAAGTACCACCAAGAAGGCAGGCAAATCAAAAGCAAAGAGAAGTACTCGCAAAAGTTAATTTTAAGGACGAGTTGTGCCCTTCCTTGCCATTGGCCGGAGCGGCGCTGGCGAACGTACTCGTAAGAAAGAAAATTCCCTGCGAATCTCTCTCTCTCTCTCAAACGAAGGAGAATAAATGTCCTGAGGGAACTTGTGTCTCCTATTACATTTAAGCCGCAATATTATGTTACCTAACCTACAATGGAAAATGTTTTTTTAACCGGCATCGAAGGGGAACACAACAGGAGGAGGACGAAAAGAAATGCTTTGGATGAATTCAGAATGTCCTGATGACAGGACGAAAAGGCAAAAAGCTTACAACTGGAAATGTATATTTAATGACAAGAAAGGTATTAACGATCCGAGAACCTTAAAATGTGTCTTGATAATTCGGCGAATAGCTAGCTACACAGTTAAATGGGGGAAATGTGCTATTTTCAGCAGATAATCAGCAATTCAGGATTTTTTGTTTCCTTTTTCCTTGCTTTGAATAATAAAAGTTACAGCCTTTGCAATGTTTTCTACGGCGGGGTCCGTCTAATAGGCGCGCTTTTAAGGCGGATTTTGTGAATTTTTAAATATCAGTAAAATTTATTTTTAATTTTCGGAACAAGTTGTCTGTAGCCGGCTTAAGGTAGTAATGTCGTCGTGAAAAGGATGTGAGGAAACTTTTCAGACACTGTCTGATATTTGTGCCTTAGTTTGAGATCTTGAAAAGTCCTTAAACCCAAGGAGAACCCTCTCCAAGATATAGGGCGTGCTACTGGATGACATGCTCAAAGACTGGGCATCCCCTACAAGGACTTCTGCAGAAGCTGTAGGGACTAAGAGGAAGAGGTGACCATTAGTCACATCCTATGCATATTCGCTGAACTTGCTGACATCAGAAAGGCGAATACCTTTTCAAAGATCTTAACGATCTAAGCACCGCTTGCATGGCTAAGATTGGCTCCTTCATACTCCTTCTCAGAGTAAGAGGTTGATCCACCCACCTTAGACAACGACAGTGCAATGGACCTCGACGGGTCTAAACCAAGTAAATGGTCCTTCACACCATACTCTGACTTCTAGTTCAATTTATACGCAGAGGCAGAGTGGCGGTTCTTTGAAGAAAGTACCCTCTCAGCGCTTGTGTGCACCTTTTTGTTCTCCAATCGTGTTTCGAGCTATCTCGCCGAGATCCATGAAGAAGGGGTTTCCTAGGGTGTGCTGCCTGATCCTTGCTAGGGCTAGACAGCTCCAAAGGTAGTGATGCAGAGATTCTTTCTCGTTAGAATCCTTGCAAAAGGTATTGTGAGAGATGCTGAGTGTTGGCACAAGGTCCCCCTATGATAGTGACCACAATTTTGCCAGAAGCTGGTCTAGGTTTGTTATAGCCAGGCATATCTAGTCAGACTGTTCCATCAGTGATTGAGAAGCTAGAGACAGTGAATGTGTATACTGCCCTTAGGCCTTAGGCTTCACAATTACTGTGCTCTGAGACCCAGAACAGTGTAGTTGTTGAGTGGACACCTAAGGATATGATCACCGCATCAACGGCTTTGACAGCAGCTTGGCTACCAGAAAAGATAGCGACATTGTGTTTGAGTCTATGGAGTTCACAAGCTTCGCGAGTTATACGGAATTCCGCTTGGAAAACAATAGGAGACTCTGGGACACGGAAAGACTTCGATATGTTTAGTTGGTCAGAGCAGATGCCTGGGTCGTTCTCGCAGTCCATTTTCAAACCGTCGTCCGTCCATTGTCCCATTCTTCTCATACTTTTCTGCAACATAGTCAGTGAAAGATGAAACCAATTCTCTTGTCCATAAGGCTTAGCAGTCCAGTACTCAGATTGTCTAACCCGGACAGAGCTACATGCAGCCGAGTCTTTTATATGAAGTTCGATAGGGATAAGGTGCAGGATCACGCTTAAAGCATCTGTAGGACAAGACCCCAAAGCTCCTATAAAGCCTGGACATGCCAAACCCAGTACTTTTTGCAGTTTATCTAGAAGCCTAGAGCCATAGCAAAGGGGGCATAACACCTCCCTATGGGGTGCTACTACTGACCCTTTTAGTTAGAGGAAACCTAGTCTGGTGGACAGGAAAAGGACTTAAAAGACATCTCTCTTCTCAATACAATTCAGCGGTCGGCATGTGTCAGCGTGAAAATAATACTGCACATCTTTCCTCTGAAGAAGTATGGACAAGAATCGGCAGCATCGGAACCAAGAGAGTCTTCAACGGTGCTGGACGAGCATTTCTATCCTCGCCAGTATACATCTGCAGAGGTAATAGGTATACGATGGCGATTCTATCTACTGACTGCCAACCAGCTATATGGAGTGATATAGTAGAAATTGGAAAACCCTGACGCTGATTCCGAGACGGAACTTGCACACATGCTTCAGATAGTAGAGTATCAGACGAACTGTCTGAAACTCATGCTCAACAGGAGCTTAGCCTTTAAACCACCAGTGCAACAGGTTGGATATCAACAAACCATAGCGCAAAACTCAAGCTTGCCTTAAAACACGGAATATCGCTTGACCAACATGCTGAATGGGCAGTTTTTGACAGTAACAGGACGAACCATGTGGTAACACCCATATCGTGGCGGTGGGACTGGGACATATGGTAGATCGATTCCGCCAAAGCCGACTAAAATTTTGGCCTTCTATCGATTGGAGTGGTCACTATTATAAGGCCAAGGACCAACGCGTCAGTCACTTCTCGCTAACCAGTCTATCTAAACTTCCATCATCGAAAACTCAGACTGCAGTAACGATGTTCATAGACACAAGATTCTCGAGGAAGTTGAGGTAGAATTTGAGGACTGATGGATGTCGTCGACTGTCTAAAAAGATATAGCCGAGACGAAAGAGTTTATTAGAGTTGTTTCCGAGAAGTCTAGGAGCAGAAGGAGTTGCTAACCAAGTCGGACTCTTAAAACCTAAGAGAGGGACCCTAACCCTAGATTCTCATCCATTTTCGAAACATCCAGCAACCTGCACATTCCACTCGTTAAAAAAATGGACATCTACCACAAGTTGGAGAGATAAAGTCAGAAAATGTTTGTCCACATAGATGGCCAGGATATGCTACCCACTTGATGGAAGAACACTCTGCAGTCTTGACTCTTGCTTGAGACTCATATAACCCTGGGTTTATGGAGAGAGAATTTTAGTCAGCTATTTCACTGACCTTAAGCTTTCTAACGAGCAAAATTGTGACACTAGTGACACATTGGAATCCTTCCATAGCCTTCCATATGCTAAACATTCGGTTAGATCCTCACCACTACCCATTAACAGGGTGGACTTTCAAATAGTATATCAGATGGGCTGTATCTGTATCTGAGTTTTTTGCTGCAGGGAATTTTTTTCCCAAGGGAATTCATTCCACCTCTAGAGGGGAATTTTTTAACATGAAATGTTGGTGAATTTATTCCCCTTACACGCTGAAAAAGTGACATAATTTCTCACAAGACAGTGCTATGTGTTATTTACCATTTATGGTGAGAAATTACTCCATATTCGAATAGTGGAAGAAATTCCCGTGAAATAATTTCCCTGCATCAACTTTTTTCTATCCGAACTCAAGCAACCACTTTGTAAGTTGATTCCGCTTTCTTATTTGACGTACGTCACATCGCTTTTAGCCAACCTTCTGCGAATTTTTTACACCTGAAGTCCTAATTGGATTCCAGGCCATCGCGAGCCCATAAGTCTTCTGAATCGAAGATATTTTTTTACCAATGGGCCTCTTTTTGTACTGAACTTACTCGGAGTAGCAAAGGGTTCATTATACAGCAGAACTCTGGCAGAGTTAGTGCTCTGCACTGGCTTCCTAGTAAGGAATCTTAATTCTACTGATTTTGCTGCCTAGAATTAGTTGTTGATCTAAGCCTAGCTTAGTACGAGCTCAAAATAGCCTCTAAGCCGTTCGTCTATCTAGCCTCGAAGTTAGAGGATCTTTTGAAAACTGTGATTTTCAGCATGAAATTGATCGAAGGATTATTGCTAAAGTCCTGAGACTTGAGCACGACAAAAGCTACTCAAATCTAGACCTGATTCCTTGTACATAGATACAAGTATAAATCTGGTATAGACTTGACTCTACTTAAAGCCTAGAGCCTTTCCAATTTTCCATTCCGCTTCTTACTTTAGATGAAGGCACGATGGTCTATTAGATAAGGACTCCCCTTGTAGACGTTTGGTCCTACAGTCCTATACTCCGAGCTCCACATTCATTGAAAAGCCCTTGACCCTTCAAATCTTATTTCAAATAAAAAGTTCAAAACGGTTGACCAAGTGTCCTCGAGGCAGTGTAATGAGCCGGCTCAGACAGACTTTGTAATGGCCCTTGACTGCGCCGCAATCAATCGCTTTGCATCGCCATAAAGTAACAGATTCTTGGCAATATTAAGTTTTAATTAAAATGCAAATTGAATTTGAAGTTATGGCCTCTTTCCGTTGACGGCATGTAAGAACACCGCGTCCTGACGGACGGGACACAGACTTAAGTGCAATTCTGATGAAACAGCACTTCATAAAGTTGATGAATTGCCTGCATAAAAGGCCTACTACCAGCCCTATGTGGGGCTGGTTTTATGGCTTCGACAACCACTTTTAATTGTTTGGTAACCCACTGCGAAGTATTACCAATCGTTTTGTCTGGAGAAGGTACCTCCGCGCACACATCAGCACGCAATGTCGTTGCCGATGAAAAAGGAGCAATCCTTGTTGTGGTTTCAAAGTAGTCGATTGCGTGCAGCAAATTTGCTAAGACTACGAGTGATTAAACCTAGGTAAGCATATATGTATGTATACCACACAAGGATTAGAGAAAAAAAAATCCATCCCGACTGTCTCAAGGTGACAGAGTTCACAAAGGAAAAAGTTCCACACTTTGCGCGCACAAATTATTGCTGGAACTCTAATTTAGCAGCAAATATCCTCGCCAGTACGTGATCCGACCGACAAATCAAAGATAAGACAGAAATAGAGGCGAAACGAAAGGAAAAATGTCCTACTTCGAGACAAGGACTTTCTTATTTCATCACGTTCAACCTGGCTATAACTGAGGACGAAGTGGCGGAGTGGAGGGCGAAATGACTTGTGGAGAAAGTTTCGCAAACATTTTTGCAGATGAAACTCATCCGGACACTGCGTAAATGTAATCAGAGAGTGGGCGTCTGAGAGTGTCCTTGTGCGACGAGTTGGTTCCTTTAATTGTCTCGTTTTAGTAGAACGACACTAGGACATACACACATGGGAATTTCATTTTCTCGGCAATGGCAACGAAGCGGTAGAAGTGGTAAGAGTAATGCAATTGTATCCTGTCGTTGGGCTTACGTGGTTCCAACTCTTTGGAAAAGGTGAAGTTGTTGAAAGACATAAAGGAACTTATGAAGTTGTCTTTAATTAATTTTGAAAATGTTATCGTACGGAGTTTGGATGCATAAATGTTTAGAAAATTGTTTAAAACGTTTGCTGAATGAAATGCAGAGCTGCAGGGATGTGGTGTATCCTGGGGAAAGTTTACCTCTCTTGGGAGGAGGTGTGTGGATGATAATAAGCGTATTATGGTGGTGATGTGATTTTAAGTTTGCTCTAGTGGCAGATCTCTTGCACAGAATTTGCATAAATTGGATTTTAAGGATTTGCTGGTCCTTGGTATCCAAAGTTGTCTGCTGAAAGTCATCCACCATAAACATGTGGGTCTAGAAATTTGGTTCCAGGCAGCAGCTAATTAGCGTTTCGAGATAATGATGGACGTTTTGTCTCTGGCAGTCGGAGAAAAGCTGACAATTCTTAAGCTTGGACAAGTATCTTAGTTGAGTGTTGAGTCATCGGGATATCACGACTGGCGATGGAAGTAGATAAAGCGTTTCGAATGATTAAAACGAGGGATCTACTGTCTTACAAAAGATATCGAAGACATTTGTCCGTTCAGAGAAAGGTGCGATCCTTTGAAACACTGCTGGAGTGTTGGCATTTTTTAAAGTGGCTTGGGACTTGCCTGGACGATGAGCCAAATATTTTGTATACCTAAGTACAGTCCAACAAATTTCATGTTCAAATAGTGTATCCTTTGAGTTAATTTAAAGCTTAAGGCGTTACAAATCCTGCATCATCACCACTATTGATGTGGGACTTGAGAACCACAGTTTAAGCGTCGAGCTAGCTGTTGGAATATATGTACTAACGACCTAGATGTCAGTCATCATGGTGAGGCATCATAGTGAACCATTTAAAAAGATCCTTAAAAGGGGACAATCAACATTCCAAGCATTACTTTCGCAGAAATGAGGTAAGAATGGACCCCTTCCAGATGCCTCATTTGAATGACAAGGTTGCAAATCAGAAAGCTGGAAGTCTCATCCGATATAGAGCTTCTTTGGAAGGAAACTTTTGTACTCGTGGATCTTAAACTGTTCGTCCATGTGATGTCTCACTTCTAGTTCCTCCACGCTCTTTCATTTATCGTATTCTTCTGGGTTATTTCCGTAAAAATATAAAACAGAATTTGTCTAGTTCTGACCCATTGTACTGAGGTCCATCGTAAAGTTGGCAATGCAAACGCTGGAGTCCCCCAAGGCTCCAATTTGTCACCGATTTTCTTTCATATTTTCAGTGATCGCTTACTAGTACTGGAACTTATCCAACACAAGAGAACTCTCAACAGCTTAGATCCATAAGTTCCCAGACTCACGTCCCTGCTCTTTCGTCGTGAAACTGAATAGGCAGTGTTAGGATTCAAATCCAAGTTTTTACGGAACGATAAAATGGCGTACAAAGAATAGAATAGAAGTGAAAGTGAGCAGGTTCACAGCTAACCTTTCCAACAGTAGCCATAAAAGTATGAAGAAGCATCAGACATTACAATCAAAAGAAAGATCTGTTAAGCTTGCTTTAAATGATGAAAGCCCCACCCAAAGTGATGATGGTCGTGGACGTGCCCTAAGTCACCGATGAATCACCTAATCAAAGGTGGGGTGAACCAAGGAAGCGTCATGAACCTTTGTCTCCTTATGACAGTCCTTGACTATCGGTTTGAAGGTAGAGTGATGGAACTGCGAAAGCAATCGTGCCGTCATAAGGGAGGATGTACGAAAGCATGAGAGTAAATGATTAGCAACTGAAATATGATCCTCGTTTCCAAGACCAGGAGGTTCGTCGATATTTTTTGAGCTCAAACCAAAGAGTTCACAGGCGTATCACTTACGATCCACTGAAGAGGAAGGATCATAGCATTTCAATGATTTGTCAGACAAATACAAGCATCGACTACTGGGAGGGACACCTTCTGCAGTTCCTGCTTCTTTTGCTGAACAACTAGGGAGAACAACTAAGGTCATTCTCTAAGGCGTTTAGTTCGGAAGTCGAGTAAAGGCTTATAAGACATCCTTGATTGGTTTAAGTTCTGTTGATGGATCAGAAGAGAAGATTCAACAGGAATAGGGATCAGACCAGACCAGACACTCATGAAACCTTCATGAACTATTCTACAGGACCTACTGTCAGAAAAGAGTAAATCCACCGACCAAGATTTAAATCAGTTCCAGGACAGTGCTACATAGAGGGTAATGGGTAGACTGATGTACAGACTTACGATCCAAAAAATGTGCATTAAGTAATGGTAATTCAAAGGAAGAAGAAGACACTTACCTTCTCTCTGTCAGCCCTGCATGTACTCCATTGGGCAGAGAACACAAAAACCACTTTTACTGGATGCTCGATGGCAATTATCGCAGGGAACTGATCCTGTTGGATTCAGAAACACACTCACATCACAACAGCATTTCAAAAACACTTGACACACATTCTTCACACTTCACTGGGAAACCCGAAGGAGGCAATCCACTGCACTACTTTGAATGGAGGGACAACTGCATTTCACTAAGCAATACTTCCTTGAGGAACCAGAGCTTACTTTGGAAAGATATTTTTGCTTTTGAACCGACAACAAGGGCTTAACAGAACACTTGATTGACGTTGGACATTTACAGGGACAAATGCAGAGATTTCAGGGACTCACTGGATTCAGATGGAACCACTTTTATTCTAGGGAGACTCGTCTTTTCTCGATTTCACATTGAAAATGACCGAACTTCCCGCACTTGTCACCTTGACGACGAAATTACCAAGCTATACACCGACTTTCGTACATGTTTAACCGAAGAACTATTCCGCCATCAATTTACAGCCATTTACGCGACGAAAAACGATGTAATTCCCCACCAAGATCTATGATTTCCAAATGGAAAAGTCTGCAAGATGTCTAGACTCAGAGTGGAATTCACGAGGAATGTACGAAGGATTTCGAAATTTCTTTACCGAAATCGAATACAGAAACACTTAAGGAACAATGTGAATCAAATTTTTTGACAAAAAACGCAATACTTTTACGTAAAATTAAGTTTTTCCGCGACGGAATTTCCCACTTGAAATTTTACGACACGAATGGACAAGTTGTAACGGAACTTTTGATGAGCTTGGTTCAAGTACATTTTGATTGACAGCGCTTGACGTATGACAGCAAAAAAGGAATAGATTTTTGTTAAATGACTTTTGGTTTTATTTACAATCACAAAGGAGTTGTTTTTATTACATTATCTGGAGCGAAAGGGTAAAGGGGAATGAGGACGGTAGTTAGGTTAGGTTAAGAAAATAAATAAATACTGGGCGCAACAGGTCGATGGGACCCAGGGCCTAGCTTCTCACAACCATTCATGTCGTTCTTTGCATGAATGGAAGGGCCCTACTGTTTAATGCCTTGTCCGAAGGGCAATTTGTTATTTGAGAAGCTTTCTCAGGACAGTTGTACTTTCGGATGTTTGTCAGACCCTTGCGAGAGGTGGGGCCGTGATAAACTTTTTAGATGTTTCGACTGGGATTCGAACCTGAACCCCTTGCTCCATAGTCCAACGCACTAACCACTGAGCCACGGCGCCCACAACAAGGTTAGGTTAGGAGAAGAACAGGCGTAAACATGGTTTGAATAGTTGTGGACGGTAAGGAGCTTGAAAAGTCTTGATCCTCCACACTATCCAGAGAACGATTGAGGGAGCACAACCTTAAGAAGGAAAAAGCAATTTAACTTAGGAAGTTCTAATGATTCGAGAATCTTCATGTGGTTTTGGGCCTTTTATTTGAGTTGAGTTTCCTCTGGAAAGCAGTTCTAACATTTACTTCCTTTAGAGGTAGTGATTCTGTATCGTAGTCAGATCAAAGAATATTAAGTATTTCGCACAGTGTTGGACATTTTCCTACCAAAAAATCTGAAATGCTTTATCTTCGCTTCTAAGATTCAAGTCCCATTTGAGGATAAGTTTTGAAAAAATGTCGGATAACAGAATCTGCATATTTTTAAACATCAAGAGTCTTGTGAGTCCGAAATTTAGAACAAAGAAGTTTCCTTTTCTTGTGACTCAACTTTTGTTATGTTTAAGATATCATCTACTATTGGTGATCATGAAGTGAAATATTTATACTTCGGACTATGGTTTCTATTTAATGTTTTTGTTTTCGAATGTAAGGACATTCTGTTCAAAAAGCTGTTCTATCTTCTTCTTTGGAACCTAGCACCAAGCAAAATGGCTTCGATCCTGAAAGATGATGGCTGTGCAAACCGAGATTTTAACCTAAAAATGTGTGAGAAAATGGGTTACGCATACGCCACCGGACCCGATACCCACATCTTGGATGTGCTCACCTGTGACACAACTCAGACCAGATATTCTGATTCTGTGCATCGTGGGCACATACGAGCTCAACTGTGGCCTCGCCACGTGAAATGGGAAGAGAAAATTTTTGAACCCAGAAATGTATGAGAAAATGGGTTACCCATACGCCACCGAACCAGGTATGCACAGAGACATTACAGAGAACTATATAGCCGATGAGATCCGGCAGATTACCTTGAAATTTCATGCCGACAAGCTTGGCGTCATAGCGAATGACTTTGTTGATATGTTTCACGCACTTTAGTTGCCTCCATCGCTATCTGGACAAACTAAGCATCTCCGATCCCTATGGTATCGCAATGCCATTGGAAGGATTTAGTGGCACTGTGCGTAGATGCTGTTCATTTTGGAAAGGCTCACTTCCTAACACCATTGCAAACACCTTGAATGGAGGCGATGACTTTGAAAGAATTCCTTTGAATGCACGTATAGTCAGTTGATGGAAGATTGATCCCAGTATCGAGTATTTATTCACAAACTTCAATTGCGCGAGTTCGTCCGGCAACTATTCAATCTGGCCTAAGCTGGCAAGCCTATTTGAAGCCTATTTGAATGATTGTACATAGTTGTATCCTTCGAACCATTAGAAATGAATTGCTAGTCAAAATCCCTTTACGTGCTCCACCAGTTCAACTCGGATTAATCTATTTCCTGCGAAAACATTTAACAAATTCATTTGCTAGCATAAAATCCATTTTCCCAATTTCATTAAATTCATATCCTTTATCCTTTAAGGCATTACTATTCCCATCGCATATTTCCCCTGTTGAACAAGCAAACCAGCTTCGTATGCATAAATGCAACGATCTGTGAAAGCGACTTAATATCGAATCCTTTTCCCGGACCAAAGTTTGTTTGCCTCTTGTGTGCAGTTTTTTTTATTTTGTTTCCCATCGAATCCTTCATTTCCTCCCTCTTGACTGGCCCGCCCATACAGTAGTTCCCGACCACCCACATACACAATTGATAGGGAGAGTCGTTGACAATTGGAAAAATAAACGTTTATAGGATGTATGTGCGGTTGCTGCGGCATGGATACCCTCGCCCCCTTGTGTGTGATGACAATGCCAAGGCATGCCAATGGTAATGCCAAATGTGAATGAATCAGCAGATCCTTGACGAAAAAAAAAAAAAAAAAACATTGTCTCTCTGTGCGCTTCCTGTATATCTTTCATTTTCATGAATGTGCAAATTGTGCTTCGAGTGTTATTGTTATCTGTTCCTCCTCATTCGTCCTTTTTTCCATTTTTTTGTTTTTTTTTTTGTGTTCTTTTTCTTTTTCGTATTTCCACTTGTGCAGGGACGAAATTGCCACTTAAGCAGCAACAAGTGTTATCCCTGCGTTTACATTTTGCTGCCAATCGCCTACTTGCGTGTCGAAAGAGTGGCGCCCACTTTAATGGGTTTTTTTTCTCGTTTTTGGTGTATCTTTTGAATTTCATGACTGTGACTATGGAACATACCCCTCAACACTAAACCATTAATAACAACACTCGTAGGAGCCAGTCGAGGTCGTAAGGATAGCGTAATAGAGATTCCAGAGATATTGCCAATTGGCATTGGCACGAATGCAACAAGTCCACCATCGGATGAGGAGAGTAAAAAGGTCGCACCGCGCTGGAAGGGTTCGGGTGGTATTATGCCGCCGCATACACCCAAACACGCATTGTCTATGCTCAAGCAGGCTTCATCGGTATCGAATGTCAATAAAATTGGTCCAGAGAAGACGTCACTGCTGTCATCGGTGGCGAACAGTAAATCGGAGCCATATTTGAAACTAGGACCTGGGCAAATACACCCAAAGGGTTATCGATTGACTTCCGGACGGTATGGGGAACTCAAAATGGGATTCTTAAAGATCAAAGGAACTGTTGAAGTTGAGGTTAGTATGAGAGAAGTTTTGATTAAAAAAAAAAATATGCGATATGTGAACTCGATCTAGGTTATCTGTGCTCGGAATATTGTCCCAGTGGACTGTGAGACTCCGCCAGATACTTATGTGAAATGCTACATCAAGGATGGGGACAGACTGCGCCACAAGAAGAAGACGAGAGTTGTCCGGCACTCAGCTGAGCCTATATACAAACAAACTATTAAATATCAGGTAAGACCTTCACAGAATCCTACTCGTCCCCAAACTGTCATTGTTTTGTCTACTGATTGGCAGAGTTCAGATGTATTTGGTCGCAACATTGTCATAATGGTCTGGCAGCGTTGTGTCGGCTTTGAACACAATCAAGGACTCGGCGGTACTGAGGTGAATCTAGATAAAATCAATTTAGCCCAACACATTGGCGGTTGGTATCCACTATTCCCGATGCATTCATTTGGTGGTTCCGATTCGGATAATACTCCTTGACCGATCACACGATCCTTGAAATCATTATCGAACCCACAAGAACCCAATAAATACGATAAGCGTGTACTTGTTCATTTAATGCAACAACACCAACAGCAACAAATTCCTGTTTACTAAACTAAGAAATATACTCTTAAACTTAAAAAATATTTAATTGTTAGGCATTTATAGTGAATAATTTACTCAAAGGGATCGGGATATGTATGATATTGTTGGTAATTTTTATTAAAATTTTTATTAAGTGTTATGCATACTAAAAATAATTAAAAACAAATTTCAATAAGTTAAACAAAAAAAAAATACTCAGAAACAAAATAACAATAACTAAAACAAACAAACTAAAAAGGGAAACATCAATTATTATGTACAGAAAATAAATTTATTATGTATATTTATTTTTTACAATTTAATAATAATTTATATTTATAAGGAAACATCGAAAACAAAAAGAAAATTACATAAATGTTACGTTTTTTTCACGGATTGTTGAATCACATATATATTTGTAAATGTTTTTTTTATTTATTCTGATAAGTTGGGTTCTTTTGTTAACAAAAACAAATAAATAAATGTATCCACAAAAAAATAAATATATTACATTTAGAATAGAGCAAATGCGTAATACACTGTACATAAAAATATTACGTAAATAGATTAAGGGAACTATATTTCAAAAAAAACGTCTAACTAGTCGAATTTTTTGGGTTTGTTGTTTTTGTTTTTTAAGAAAATTCACATGTAGTAGCCGCGCCTTAATGATAACCATGAACGAGGTGGTCAACACTAACATAAAACATTTCACACTTCGAATGGCAAACTATATTTTCTTTTGTTTTTTTGAGAATCTAGTACAGAGTTTCTTATTTTTGTAGTTTTTTCGAGGTAGGTTTTGACCTACAGACTCACGATGTCTTTAGTTTTCAAAGGAAGCAGGAATATCAATTGATGTCATGTCAGGAATGTCAGGAAACATTCTTACATCTTATTTTTGTCATAAGCAACGAAATTCGAGTATCTACTGCTGAAAATTGATTCCGCGTAGGATGCCAGTAACTAGAGATTGAGCTTTCTTCTTAGAGTCTCCAAAAGGCTCAAAAATCTTCCTGGGCTGCGCTCTTCTCCCTGCCGTAAGATGCTACTTCCTAATTGAATAGTTCTGTCAATAGTTGTCATCTGATGCCGAGGCTTTGAAATGTGATTTGTTTCTTTCGAATGACAGCGAATGTCATCTTTTAAGATCTACTACTTCCCTACAATAGAACTGACTCAGAATTTGAGCGAAACAATAAAAACTTATGTAAGTAGTTCTCTCGAAATTTTGCAATGCATTCACATTGGGTTTTGAGATTTTCTGCTCTGGTCCGTCAAGTTAAGTGTCATTTTTATTGTTTCTGTTTGAAAAACTGGGACCTATCATTTTGGCAGCATTTGTCTTTATTTCCTTCGGCTTTCCAATTCTGCACCATTTGGCCAACAAGTGTTGTCAATGTTGTCCAAAGTGGCACATCGAACGTCACTCATTTTATCAAAAATGATTTGGTGAAAGAATAACCTACCTCAAACACACCTGACAGAACTGTGACCATAAATTTTGAATAGCTTTCTTTACTGGATATGGATTTGGTATGCCATTCTTATGAGTCCTGGTTTGGAACTCCTGATTATTCTGTGGCTTATGTGCAAAGGCCTTCTCTTTCGAATAGCCTACAAAAGTCCCCATTGATCTTGCCATGCTAGGAAACATGAACTCAGTATAAAAACTGATTACTGAGATCCCACTTTAAGACCCTTGACATATGGAGTGCAGCATTACCAAAAAGTCATTTATCAACATTTTTGAATAATTTGTCCTTGAAGCTTCAATTGATTCTTTAGATCTCGTGCAATCTTTTTCTTTGAAATAATCAGAATCCGAAATTTAAATCAATTTCCTTGACTTTATTCACACAGAACTGACAGATTGGATTTTGTTTGACGTTTTCCTGTTCAGATTGATAGTACTTTCTGTACAAAAATTCGTAGATTATGAAATTTCAAGGATTGGGGATAAAATTCCCTGAAAGAGAGGTACAATCACGAAAAAGTAAACGAACGCGAAAGCTACGATATTTTCCCTCTTTTTGTACGTCAAATGCAAAATGTATGACAGTATGGATCTGACAGATGTAACAGATGCCATAACTCAGTGGAAAGAAATTTCCTTCACTAAACTTTGTAGCATGGAACTTTTTGCTAACTCGACCAGAATCTCGTGAATTTTCGTAGATTTTCGCAAAATTCGTTGTTTTAGGGTAGTACGCGAACAGTCTTATTAGTTGTCAGTGTCAATGACATTTATTTGCTTTTCTACAACAATAAAACGAATGCTTTTAACAACAATTAAATGGGTTTACTTGAGCATTGGTCTTCTTTGTTTCGCGAACTTTTAAGTTCTTAAAATGCATACCCTCTTTTGTCGAGTGACAGATATTGACATTTCCAAACGTCATATGTTAGGAAAAATGTCTCCTTTCACTAGTAAACGCAGGAAAAGAAATCTAGTCCATCAGTCGTGTGTAAACAGATTCATTGTAAAAGCTTTGGCAGGTCCTTGTGCACATAGGTATATCGGAGTATGTGACAGAAATATCATTAGATTTTGACATCCATGATTGATTCTACGTATATTCGTAGTGAAAGCAAGAAAATCTATAGAAACTCGGAAAACCCCTATTCAATTGTCTATCGAGCTCCGCTTTAGAGCCCGACAAAGTTCAATACGATCTGTCGTAGCAAAATTTTGCTTCAACTCATAGGGTAGGTGGACATTTTTTAAGAAGGGATTGCAAAACTATTAGGCAAAGAAAAGGGCAAAACCAAAACCATACAAGTTGGCAATATACATAATCCTTTCTACATATTCTGAAAAAAATCATGGAAAGGATCGGCAGTAGTTCTCCAAAACTATATCCCTGGCGGCTTTAGTTTCTGTCCCGCTTGAATCCTTTTAATTTCTGTAAATTTTAGGCATCTTTTCATGCATTTTACTTAGCCACACACTTTTTCCACCTTTGTTAATTAATTTTAATGATAACTATAAGTTATACACTATTTGACAAGATTACATATGAAAAATATACATATTTGTAAATTAAACAAAACAAAAACAAATATCTCTCTCTACATCTTTGTTGTGAAAAAAAAAGAAAACAAATTAAATTTAAAAATTGACAATCTTCTAAACGAATATGAAAATACATGACACATGTATGTACATAAAGAAAAAATAATATTTTTTTATATAATAAGCCTTGCACAAGCCAAGCTAATATAAAACTAACTCCTAGCACTAAGCTTGTACGTGTTATCCCCTAAACACTCTTCACACTATCAGTAAAAATTAAAAAAAAAAAAAAAAAAACACAAACAAAGAATAAATTAGGGACACCCCTTGGAATGACTGATAATAACTTTATTTTTCGAATTTAAAGAATATCGAAAATTCAAAGAAGTAAACTTGAACTATTTTTTCTAAACTTCAACATAGATAGCTCTTACTATTCTTACATTTAAAAAAAAAAACAAACCAAAAAATCTTTCTAAAGCTAATTCTAAACAACAAACAAAACCACACTGAATGCGCTAAATTTCTTTCAATGGTTTCAATTGAAACATTTCTATAAGAAATTTAAAAAAATAACAAAATAATATATTCAAATACATATTTATGCGTAACGTAGAGAAATCATACAGTAGTAGGACATAAGAATAGTAGAAATTAATATTTATAGTTAAATGTTTCACACAAATATATATACCTACACAGCGATAGTACTGTTTAAATTGTTAATAATTATAATAAAGTTACTTAACTTGCACACAACCATGCATTCCTAAGACAATCTTCAAAAATAAATAATTACTCGTATTGCAAAAACTTGAACATTTTTCTATTGGAAAATATTACGCTTTGAGTTCTTACTCAATTACTTCTCTAGCAAACATCTATCTTACCGTAAATAAGTTAAACTACATATATATTACACTTAACAGAAAAATAGTATTAAATTTAAATATACATAAATACATATAAAGATACTTATTATAGTTGTGATAAATTAGTCAGAAAAACAAGAGAGAAACACTCGTTTTAGTAACTCTATGAAACTTTGTATTGCTGTATTGTTTATAAAGTTACATAAAAAAAATAATAAATAAATCTATTGTTAAGTTGTTTGTACTAAAATTAAACACTTTCTAAGAAGAGCCGAATTACGGGGTAAATGGTACGAATGGTACGAATTTTTATATAACAAGGAAGTTACTAAAAGAAAAATATTAAATGGTTGTGCAACATTTATTTATTTTTTTTCGTTTTGTTATGGTGGATGTTTGTTATGTTTTAAACTTTTCTATAAACAAAAAATGTCATACTTTATTCTATTTTTTTTAATATGTACATTTGATAAGATTTAAGTTCCATCCCACATCCTGATCCCCGTTGAAGACATGCCTCAAACTCTCCGATTTCGACTAAAACCTAAGCCGGGCTTAGGGTAGAGGTAAATGTTGGGTTGTACCATCTTGTTGTATGTATCTATCTCGGACAGTGGCCTAAGACTTTGACGAAAAAAACTCTACATTGCACCCCTTTTTCGGATTTGGAATCACCTGCGTAGAGAGGAACTCACCCACTTTGCAGCGGGACAACTTGTCAGCTTATTTCGAATTATCGATCTAAAAGTAGCTAGACCAGTCCACCTTTATGTCGGATGAAAGGATTTCTCTTAGATTGCTTGGATCTTAACTCAAGAAAGTAGTAGCAATGCCATTTGCATAAGCAATCCCTTTTACATCCTGCCAGTTCCATAATATTTAGTCTTCAACTAGTAGCTCAATGGCTACAAGTACAAAAATACAAATATTTGGCTCATTAGGTATATGGGACCCAGGGCCTGGGCCTAACTTCCCACAACCATTCGTGTTATATTCTGTACACGAATGGAAAGGCCCTTCTGTTGGAAGTTCTTTCATGGCAATTGTACTCTGAAATGTTTGTCAGAAGTTTGTGTGGGGCCATGAAAAAATCTGTCTGAGGACCGATCTATGAACCTCTTGATCCGTAGTCCAACGCACTAAACACTTGAGACAATGGCTACTTGATTCCCAAAGGAATGCGAATAAGCTACAGCCATGGCCCGAACAGTCTAGCCCTCTGTGACTTTTCCATACTGTGAACGATTTGTGATTTGCTTATTGAATTCTAGATTTAGATTCTCGATCAACAGGAGTGTAAAGATCCATGCATGGCTGCCACTTAGACATGGGTCCCAAATACAGTATTTTCATTCCGTCTTTGATTGTCAGGGCTTGGAAGTTGGTTGTAGGCATATCGTCTATCTGCCAGGTGTTTTACCAGCTCACCAGACAACTCTTTCTCGTGCAGTAGTTAGGTACTTCTAATAGGTTCCACAGTTGGTGGTAATGGCTCACTATTAAGGGATAGGTTGCTATAACGAATGGCTTGCAAGAGGAATAATTCCAAGACAGGATAAGCGTATATGTATCTATATGAACGTCGATCCATAAAAAAGACCCAAAATCAGTTGATGATGGACATACTGCACTTTTATTGGTCTCTGAAGTCAGTCCTGAGCATCCATCTTTCGAATTGCTTGTAGCAACAGATGTGTTTAGAACATATATAGTTGATTGACTCCGGGATAGTAAACCGATTCAAGTAGTGGAATCCGCGTTGAGCCTACAAGGTTATGGCGATTACTTGAGGTTTTCTGCAAGCCGATTCGAGTTGAAATTGGGTATCAAATCTCTAAAAATTCGAATTTTTCGGATAAATGTTGAAGTGACTGCTGAATTGACTTGCAGGCAACACATAAACTTGGGAGAGTTATCTATCACATGACCCAAACATCGTCCTTTGAGATTTCTACCAATGCCGGACAAGTAACATCACAGGAAGCTGCTCAAAGCAGAAGGTGGACAAGTGTGCCGCCTTGTCATATACTGCTTTGAGTATGGTCCTCTCAGATTTTAAGTATGGGTATTAACATTTGTAACAAATTGTAGTCTTGCCGCCTGGAAAGGAGCCCACAGTGTACGTGCACCTAAGACATGATGATTCCCAAATTTTTTAAGTCATATACTCAGAGCTAACATCTACGTGATGTAGGTCTCGAGATTTAGATACTTAGCACTCGGCAAGCACCATCGATGTTTCTAAACGTTCTGATTACATTAGCTTTTTCAATATCCCTGGAGGGTTTGGTATTGTATCATTTTCTCCATGTCATGTGGTACTTGTGCAAAACTGGATACACGAAGTGTATGGCACATTTCTTTCTGTTTCACACGTTACACTTCTCCGATTTCATTTGTTCATATCTCGTATATTGCGTAATAAAACAGCAAATTAGTCCTAAAAATTTCATGAAAATCGGTTGACGGACATTCTTTTTATCCTCAAAAAACTAAAAAATTTGCAATTATGAATCCAAGTTTTGCTCGCCAGTGTACCTCTCATCTGAAATCAACAGAAACCTGTGTGCAACCCTTCACTGGATACCGCTTGAATCTTCGGCAAATCTACATGAACCAACTTCTACCAGGAAGCGCTGAACTTCCTCCAGTAGTATAAAAAGTCAGTGACAGTTTGATCATGAATTTCTGTGACAAGTCCTTAGCCGAACACCATGACTTTATTTCCGTTTCTTCTTTATAGGTCTGTTCGGGTACTTTCTGCTCGAAAATTCGGAGATTGTGATATTTCAAGGAGTGGGGGAAAAATTCTTTCAGAGAGTGGTAACATCACAGAAAAGTAAACGAACGCGAAAGCTACGAAACTCGCCCACTTTTTAGACGTCAAAAGCAAATGTATGCAAATACACAAACAACAAAAAATTACGTACAGCAATTTGACAGATTTGACAGATTGCGTAAATCAGTGCTTCTTGCACTAAACTTCGTAGCATGGAGATGTTTTTTAGTCTCTCTAGAGCGCCATCTTTGCTAACTCGACCAGGATTTGGTGACTTTTCGTAAATTTTCGTGAAAATTTTGTTGTTTTGGGAAAGTACGCGAACAGACCTAATAAGTTTAAAGGCAGACAACTTCCTACAGCTGAACGTACGAGTTCGAGAAACAAATATGTGCTTCAACCGATGGGAAACATTTTATCCTTTAGTTGGTTATACATTCCACTCACAAATATATATATTTTCCAACACGAATGTCATTATCTGGATGACATGACTCACAAAAACGGGTTGTACGATAGGTGCTGCAAAAAGACACACATATGTGACTGTAAGATACTTTGTCGAATTTTCCCTGCCTATATCACTATACAACACTTGATTTCGAATTTCTTTTTTCCATTTATACATTCTATTTAAATAAGAAAAGAAGTTATTCCAAAACAATTGAAGAAAACAATATTTCCTACCTAAGACATGTATATTTTCCTAAACTTAACACTAAGTCAACTTGTAATACTACTGAAACTATCAAATACATATAATTATAAATAACAAAAATATATATTATACAATATACATACATACTTAAAGATATATATAAAAAAAAAAGATAGTTATGCTGGTACTTTGTATAGTTTTATTACCGCGCTATCGCATCTGAAACTGTAAAAAAAACACCATATCAATTTTTTGTGAGATCAAAGAAGTTATTAATGAACAAAACAAGAATAATAATAAAAAACAAAACAAGAAAATATTTAAATTACATAGAAAAAGAAAGTAAATATATATATATAAATATATTGAGATATTTAATTGTGATTCGTGTGTTTTATTTCAAGAAGAGTTGGGAAGAGAAAAGGACTCAAGGAACAAAGCTCCCTCGTAACCAAACTCCTTGAGAGTGTTTTATACGAAGCCTTGAGCTTTCTGAAAGGTAGATCATCATCATTTGATGGCCCATAGCTGTGGTACCCCACATTTCTTATGAGTTGGACCGAGAGACATTGGCCATCTTTCACTGTAGTCGGTGGCGTATGTGTAACCAATTTTTTGATACAATTTTCGGTGACAAATTTTTCTATTTTCCTTGACCACAACGAGATAACAGCTGTGCTCGTTTGTACCTAGGATTCGAGGAAGCAGAATATCTGGCTTGAATTGTGTCACTATAAGCCAGATTCAAGATATCAGTATCTGGTTCGTTGGCCCTTGGCTGTGGTCCCCCACATTGCTTATGAGTTGGATCGAGATACTTTGGCCGTCTTTCGCTGTGGTCGGTGGCGTATGTGTAACCAATTTTTTCATACATGACAGGGCAGCCTTAGAGAATGGCAATGAAGTTGACGTTATTGCAACTCATTTTAGTAAAACTTTTGATAAGATATCTCAAGCCTGATCCTTGTTAAAATATCTGCCCTAGGTTTCGAACCCATATTGGCAAAATGGATATCTTCTTACCTGAAAGACCGTTTCAATAATGTTCGCTTCAGATCCGTCTTATCGGTTCCTTTCTCAGCCACTTCTGCAGTTCCACGGGGCTGCCATCTTGGACTTCTTTTCTTCATTCTGACTATAAACGCCGTCTATGCTGACTATGCCAAACTTTTCAGGACTACTCTCTCAAGATTTGGACAGTTTTTCCCACTCGTGCTCCAAAAATTGTTTAGAGCTCAACATCGCCAAATGCCAATTCGAAAAATTAGAAAAATATCACATCGCTACACTCAGGTCAGTATAGACCCATTGTGATGCCCATAGGGAAAAGATGTCCCTTGCCCTTTGGTAAGCCCTAGTCTTAATTTGCTTCGTGTGAAGTCGCCTGAGAAATTGAAATCTAAGATGGATAAGGCCAGGGCAGTGACAGAAAAGATAGGGAGAACCATCTACTTTTGGCCACTCTACTGGACTTGATCCATGCTTCATCGTAGTCTATTGGCAGCTATTGTCACTGCTAGGACCTCCGCTTGGAAAACACTGATCGTACGAAACCATTTTTCTGTTATAGTTCAGCCTTTACTCTTGCCAATGGCTGTTTCTTTGGCTAAGTAGGTAATTGAGTAGCGAGGCCTTCTCAGAAAATACCAAGTAGACTCTGTATAAGACTCTCATCATACAAGTTCTGCTTTATCTGCGCTGTGGAAGTGTGGAAGTTAACTAAGACGGACGAAGATTTTGCCTGAAGAGTCTTCGATTCCAACCAAGATGAACAACACAGTAGACGAAGACCTCGGCTTAAGCGGCGCTCGTAAGTGGAAGAGGATCTCAAGCAAATCGGAGTGCGCAACAGGAGTCAGTTACCCAAAGACCGTGCTAACTGGCGAGGCGTGTTGGTTGAGGCCCTGGTCTACACCGGACTCTACAGGCAGCAGTGCCTTACGAATATCAAACACAGAGGTATGTTTCGTCCTTAGAGTACCTCTCGCAAGAACATTCCTTTTGGAATCATTTGAGGGTTACTTACTGAGGCTTACTCTTACTACGCCTTGGCGGGTGGTTTTATTTCCTCATCTGATAACTAGTGCTTGCCCTAACATTTCAGTCTAAACAGGATAATCTTGATCGTGGTGATGCAGGATTCGAATCTTTTTCGATTATGGTGCACCAGACGTTCCTGAGCTTGCCTCATGCCCTGAGCATCATTACAGATTTTAGCCCTGCTGGCAGCTTTTAGTTTCATGAAGTTTTCCTCGAGGGTGCGATTCCCTTTTAACCCAGAATGGTTCAGGACCTATACAAGTTAGTCGAGAGTTGGCCATTTCATAACATGGCCGAGTTCATGGAGTTTTCGCAGCCATTCCGGCATAAATTTGGACTGAATTACGTGGGAAACTGCTAAACAACTCAGACTCCTCCAATAAATCTAAAAAAAAAACCGTTTGAGAAGCATTGTTGCAGTAACATGAAAGGGTTTGAAATAAACAGTTTTCTTCCCAATTCGTTTCTCGTTTCATTTTGTGATTCGAAAACTTGCTACTTTCCCGAAAGGAATTTTATGAACTCATGATGCAAATATAGAAACAAATTAGTTTAATTGACTGCTGTTGAGAAATTTGATTTTCAATCATCTCAACGACCGTACGAGAATTCCACAACCCTCTCTTTGTAGCCACCCTGTGTCTGTTGATTCATTTCCCACATGTTCCGCGTTCTGTTTGTCAGAATCAGTCGCATTTTCTCATACTTGCATTTTCCGTTTTTTTTTTTGCGAAAAACTATTTACACTGACCACTCGCGAAGTAAAAGTTAAGTTTTATAGAATTTCTTGCATCGGGAAGACTAAATAATTGATTCTTCCCACAATGGAATCTGTGGCGCATAAAATCGAAGCCAAGGAGCGCACCGAAGACGTTCGTTTGAAGAACATTTCGCCTTTTAGTAAAATGCTTCTTGCGGACCCGCTGCGTACGGGACTCGAGGCCGCTGGATTTGTTTATCCGACTATAATTCAAGCCACTGCCATACCAGTCGGCAAGTCTGGAATGGGTAAGTTCGAGAAAGTACCATGAAAAGTGTGTTTTATTGATCTCCTGTCCTGTAGATCTGCTGGTTCAATCCAAGTCTGGCACCGGCAAGACGTTGATCTTTTGCACAATTCTCCTCGACGCATACCAGAGTGATGTACGCGAACCACAATCGTTGATTCTTGTCCCCACTCGTGAAATCGCAGTGCAGACTGAATATGTGCTCAACCGCATTGGGAAATTCTGTCCTGGTGAGTACGCATAGGAACTTTACAACACATTTGTCTGAAACCTTTGGTTTTCTAGGGTTCCGTGCCATCAGTGTCATCGGAGGCTTGGAGGTAGCTGACGATAGAAAGAATTTGCAAGGCGCCAAGGCAATTGTTGGCACCCCAGGGCGTGTCCTGCATCTGATACAGAATGAAATCTTGAACACTTCGAAAATTCGCCTCCTCGTCATCGATGAGGCTGACAAAATGTACTCACAGTCGTTTCGGTCGGATCTCTCGACCATTCGCCAGAATTTGCCGGCGAGGAAGCAAATCATTGCATGTAGTGCAACATTCTGCAACGACCTGGACAAGGAACTTGCCAAACTAATGAGAAACCCTTTGCTCATCTCAACCGACAATCGCGCAGCCCTCCTAGTGGGCATCAAACAGTTTGTCTACGAAATTCCCGAACAGAAGACCAGTATTCTCGAGATGAACCGCAAGTTGGATGCGTTAAGGAAAATTTTCGGGAAAATTCCCTTCAAACAGTGCTTGCTTTTCACGGGATCGCAGTCTCGAGCGGAGTCCTATAAAAACTACCTCGAGAAGGAGGGCTGGCCCTGTGAGCTGATCACTGGGGCTCAGGACCAGAAGACACGCCTGGAAATGTTCAAGAAGTTCCGGGAATTCAAGACTCGCATCATGGTGTCCACGGACTTAATGGCTCGCGGTATAGATTCTGAGAATGCCAATCTGGTCATCAACCTGGAACTGCCAACAGACGTGGTTACGTACCTTCATCGAATTGGTCGCGCTGGACGCTTCGGTTCGCATGGCATAGCCATCAGCTTCGTTGCGTCCGAGAAGGATAGAGAGCAGTTCACCAAAATTATTGACAGCATGGGAGCTGGAACGAGTATTCTAAAGTTCCCTCAAATGGATATCGAGCGGGACTTCTGGGACTTCACAGACATGGACAGAGATTCCCGGCAGTATGGGTGCTTCGGCGACCCAGAGGTTCGTTGGGGCTCAGACGATGGTGACAAGGAGAATGTCGTCGACAATAACTTCACACATTCAATCGATACCAAAACTTTTCAAGTTGATTTGCGAGAGGCAGCCATGGGTCTACTAGAACTGGTGCAGCACAAACCGGATAATCTTCACAAACTGACTCCAGAGTCTAGGCAAAGTTCCTCTCAAAAATTGCCATCGTCGAACACGATTGACGACGCCAGCAGTATTGCAGCAGACAGCGACATTCTTCGCAGCAGTCAACAGGACATTCAACAAGCCGCTACCTCCGCACGGCCCTTCCAATCCGTTCTGCGCGAGAAGTCGGCAATTCCTAACCTTGTGGACTTTCTGGTCGACCGCAAGGAGAAGGAAAAGGACAAGAAAATCGACCCCTTTGAGGATTATAAGAAAGCTCTGGACAGCAGCAAGACTGAGTCTGTAGAAGACGTTAGACGTAGCCCACAGAAGCTGATGGACATTAAGAAACTCCTAATCAACCCGGCATCGAAGCCACCAGCACCCATCAAAAAGGACATCTACTCTGACTATGAAAACTTCGACTGTGACAGTGCGTCAATAAGCATGGCAACTCGCGCCGATATAGACAAGGCCACTTTCATCCTCTCTGTTGCCACTCCATCAGCGCTGGACACATCCAGCCAGGATTTGAATACAAGCCAACAGTGTGACGCGGCTGAAGAGTCCGCCAGTGTACAAGAAATGAAACACTTTCCTTCGCCAGCTAACGTCCACCCACCGGTGGAGGTCCCACAAATCATACAAATCATACAGGCACCAGCTGAACGTTCGCCAACTCTAAGTGAACGATCCGACATCAGTGTGTACTCGGACGACACAGAGCGCGGCAGCAGTGGCTTCGATGAAAATATCATATCCGCCAGGACATCAGGCATTGAAACCAGCGAAGAGGAGACAACCTACGGAGATGAATCACCCGATTCGTACTTTGGCGAGGATGACGAAGAGGATGACAGTTCCTATGAAGAAAGTGATGACGACGATGATTGTGAAGAAGGCAACTACTTAGACAGTTTTGGCTTTTCCTCCTTGCAACAGGACGAAGATAACTCATCCCTAATGTCAGAAGCCAGAGCCCTACAACAGCGCTTCGTTGGTATGCCTCCGTGGAACTATCAAGAAGCCTACACTCGTTGGATGAACATGTACTGGGGCCAGATGACTCTGGTTCGAGACTATGTGAACTTCTTCTCCTACGTTCGGGGAACAGGCTAAACTCGAAACTAAGTTTTCTAGATTTTATTCGATTTTTATCTAAGAATCAAAGAATGTTTTATGTTATGTAACTCTGGCCTGCCAGATTGGATGGTTGAATTGAAAACTGAATTGAAATAAATTTATGTAATTTGATGTAAAACAGTCGACTTGTGTACTTCCAGGAGCCTAGTGAAGCCTCTTAAGGACGTCTCCCTAACGTCTGCCTAACTCCCCACAGAAATAATATTCTAGTAGCCAAGTGGAACGTGCACACGAATGTACCTATATTCGCATGAAAATCACAAATAAATCTTCTAACTTATAACTAAAGCAGCTGGCACCAGCCCGGATTAATGCAATGTGGTATGGGATCTCTGCAGCTCGACTACATTATCCGGAATCGGTGCACTGGACCTATTCGACATCATATGCTCGACTCGATTAGTTGTCTCTCTCATAACACCCGAGAAATCAGGCAAATCATTGAGATCAAGAGTCAAGTGCGCTGAAAATCGCTTGTAAACCGAGTTCTGACTCGACTCGCGCTTCGATCGACTTTTCGTTTCTTCATATTTCAGCTGTTGCTTGAGGAATATCGATGTTTTCAGCATATCCTGGATGCTTTTAAATATGGCATCGGATTTTTCGATTCCTTCTACAGCGCTGGGGATGTAAAATAAAATACATTGAATCCCCTCCCATTGTGAACACAAGAATTCTGGTATACCTGACTGCATATTCCATGTCATAGCAGTGGCCCTGCAAATCGTTCTGCAATTGAATGACTTCGGCTCTTTTCTCGACAATGGGCGGAAGAACTTTCCGTACATGCTCCTGTATTCGAAAGAAAGCAAGCGAAGGATCATTGGCCACTATGTGAATGTTTTCCGAGATTTTCTCCGAAGCTGGAGGAATAGAGAAGCGATTTAGTGGAATTGGATTGATATTGATTGTGTTTGCTTACTTTTTCTTAGTTTGTGAGTCAGTTCTACATCCTTATTCATCATTTTTAGTTATTTTGTTTGAAGACTTCGAGGAAAATGAATAAATTTTTGTTGATAAGAAAATTCGTCTGATTTTGTTTACCTTTTGTATCTGTAGAAAATGACAACATCCAGACAATTTGAGAAGGACTGAAAAGTGTCCAGATGGAAAAATGTACTAGATCAGGTTCTGCGGGGATAAATAGATTTGTTTTAATCAAATGAAAAACATGTTTTTGTTTTAAAAAGGTGGAGAACTTTAAATTGAAAAAATGCCAATGTGGGCATTGGAAACAGAAAATATTTCGAGCACAAAATGTATGAAAAAATGGGTTACGCCTACGCCAGAGAGCCAGATACGCACAACTTGTATCTCCGCTCTCGTGGCACAATTCAAGGGAGATGTCCTGTTTCTGTGCATCTTAAGCACAAACGAGCCTCTCTGGGACCTAGATGTGGGCATTGGAAACAGAAGTATTTTCGAGCAAAAAATGCATCAAGATATGGGTTACGCCACGCCGCAGAGCCAGATACGCAGATCTTGTATCTCCGCTCTCGTGGCGTGCAAGTGAGTATCGTGGTATGCCAATCCTTTTAAAGAATTGTTTTCCGAATTACCTCAAGGAAGATAAATTGCCTGCGAACCTGACATGTGCGGAAAATGGTTACATACGCCAGTATTACCGAAGGATTCCTCCAGCTAAACCAAAAACAATAATTTGTTCCTCCATTACCATGCATGGTGCACTCGAATAATAGTATTCGTATAATATTTAAATGCATTCATTAAATATTAAGCAATTTCAATTCGCTTCGTAATTAGAGGGTCAATTACTTAATATATTTATGCATATCCAGTGCTCAGAGAAGGCAAGCATTTGGCTTATAAAAGTCCGATCTCGTTGCAATTTTCAATCAGTTTTGATATTCTAGAGGTAACACCTAACTCTTTAGTGGAAAAGTGTTAAGTTTTTGAAAGAATATTCGAATAGTTTCACAATTAAGATCATATTTCCAAGTCACTCGTCAAGTACTTTGGAAAACCACTCCGAGTTCAGATATTGCTTTGTCGATTCAGGTACATCTTGTTCGGTTCCACCCTGGAAACTGTTCTCCTTTCTAGAATCTATGAGATGATACGCTCGTAACCAGTTTTTGTTTAAGCTAAGTTGAAACAGATCGTTTTTAGTGAATGGAGTCAATATAGACATCCTTCTGACTCATACATCGGACAGCCTTCAGTCATGCAGCGAGTTTCTGGCTCAACAAAGTGCCTCATAAGTCCAATCGGACTTTTCTCGGTGCATGATTCCTCAGTTTTAAGCAAAAAGTGCCATGGATGACTCAATAAAACTTCGTCATCTTCACAGTGAAAGTCCTGCGGATTGCTATACATTTTTAATCGCAAAAAATAATTTCTCAATTCCAAATTCCAAGTGGGTGTTGGCACACACTAGTAACATAATTATGTGATAATTACAGGTTAGGCCGGGTACTTCGAATTTGATAATTACTACCTTTCGTTACTTCCTCCTCTGCGCATATAATTATAACAGCTTTCCTAATCGAACGTCGACATTCGAATATCTCATTTGAAGACTATAGTTCAGCGGTCTTGGTAAAGATGACTTTGGAGGAGCGCGCAGTCCTGGCAGAAAAGAATCGAAAACGCCTAAGGGATGTGATAAATGCAACATTTGCTTTGGGCATAAACGTTACAGCTCCTTCGAAATTCAAGGATTCTTTGAGGATGTAGGTACAAGATCACCCACTATTGTTCACTAACATACTTTTCCTTAACAGAATCTCGGTGATATTAATCATCGCCAGTTGGGGTGATATCTATGGACACGTTTCGTACATAATTCGACACAAGAACAATCTCCTTATCATGGCGGAAGCAAGTTAACCATGGGATTATGCTAATTGAGAAGTATTTCTAGTTTTGTTTTACAGAGTATCTGCACTCTGTTTCAAACGCTTATCTCGATATTCAAACTGAACTACATCATATTCGTTCAGCATCGGTTTTACCGACTACTGAAAAAGATTCGAACTCATGAGTTGATCGATCAGATTGACTTGTTGACCAACGGTAAGGAGGTATGCCTGTTCCACAGGGGAGACTAAATAAGATTTTCTATAGAGACAAAGTACAACAAGGAACTGCGCAAGGATGCAGTTGAGATACTCGATAATTGCTGGACAATTGCCAAGAGGCAGTTCAATTTCTACATGTTTGCTTGCTGTTCTATCATTAGTTACTACTTCTTCGGTGCTATAGCGATGAATACGTACAATCATTCGATCATTGGAAACTACAATCACACAAATGTGCTGGGTAAGTTCGAGAAATGGGAGCCCAACGCAGGATTTGCTTTCATGTATTCCTTCCTACATATAGCCTTTCCGACGTTATTTCCGTTTTGGGAGGATAAAATGAACACATCTCCTTACATCGAGATACTCACATTCGTTGTAGGGTCGGGAGACTACATAGCCGGTATCTGTAAGTTGCACTGCAAATGTAAGAGGCACATGCCAAAGAGATCTTGTTCCAGGTGCTCTAAGCTTCGATGGAATATTCATAATCATGGCTCTGCATGCTGTCGCCCTCTTTAGAATATTGAGGAAAATGATTATATTTACAACGTCGCCGAATGTTCCAGAAGAACTGCGCTTGGACTACTTGCGTCAGTGCATTTTCCATTACGAGAGGACATATCAGTTTGGTCATTCCCACTCAATCTCGGGCTGTAGACTCTAATGTTAATACATTTTTGTAGATACTGCCTTGATTTTAACAACCTCTACCTACACTTGAGCTTGATACAGTTCCTGTTGAGTTTGGTAATACTAGGGGTAGTCATGTTTGAAGGAGCGTTCGGCTTGGTACGGATAAGACCGCTTGAAACTGTCTGGAATCTAATATTTTCTGATATTTCTAGGAAACAGATTTTATGGTATTTTTCAGGATGGTTCTGTACCTCTCCGCAGCTGGGTATGAAGTTGTAATTTACTGTCTGAATGGACAATTCGTGACAACTGCAGTAAGTGATTGTTTTATTTGGAGTTCAGCAAGGAGATAGTAATTATTTTGCAGAGTGAAACCATTCCGTTTGCTTGGTACGAGTGTGAATGGTATAATCAATCTAGAGAGTTTAGGCGGCTGATTATGATGATGATAATGAGGTCCAATAGAGTGATGAACATGAGGTCCTCGTGGTTTACCACTATGTCCTTACCAACTCTTCTGGCTGTAAGGGGGATTGAGGATTTCATGAAGAAAGCTACTTTGTGGTTGTTTTTTAATTCACAGATCTTAAAGACGAGTGGCTCCTATTTCCTTCTGCTACGGAATCTGGCCTCTTAAAGAAGATGTTGGGTTATGGTGCATATCTAGGACTGCTTATGAATAGTTGTTGCGTTATTTCCTTTTAGAAAAACTTAATAAAGAAGCACTTGCATAACTTAGTATAAGTTACTAGCAGTTTAAAGCTTTAAATCTAGATAAGGGATTTGATTGCCATCTCTAGGAAGTATCAGTCTTAGGCTACAATGTGTATGGGTGGTACAAGCCTCTCGACTCATAGCACACAGTTCAGAAGAAGCGAACTTGCTCCAAAACAACTCAAGAAACAATCTGTTTTCGAAACAGAGATCATACATAGCCAGTGCTAATGACCAAGGGCTACATAGGTATATCGTGCTTGTCTCATGTGAGAATAGCATCACGGAGGAATGAGATGACTACCCAAGGATTTGTGGCTGCGTTCAATTTTTCCATATCTGGGTCTTCCTTGGGGATTGAACACACTTTTGTGTGGAAATATACTTCTGGATACAGACTGACCAAGTGTGCATCTGTACGAACATGCAGAAAAGACTGGAAACAACTTTTTTGCGATTTAAAGGCATGCTTTGCTTGAGTGACACGACATTCTGCGGTGCTTGCAGAGACGGCAACGATACATCGAAACATTTCCTTCGTGAGTGTCCTGCGTTTACTCCTTGTAGTAACGAAGGAAATGGGTAAAACCTGAGCTGTGGTTTCAATGTCGTAAAGCCTGGTTTATTCAAAGTTACCTTTATTCTACATATTGCTCTGCTAAATTATGAAATAAATTGCCTTAATTACTTAGACTAGTTTTTTGTACGCAAAACACCCTCACACCGTTCGCAAATGGCATCTTCGGATTCAACTGAAAATCTCCTACAGCGTGAGCATAAAACTGTGGAGCCCTGGATGATTTCAACTGCATAATCCGACTGTTCTTTGTTTTCTTCTAAGACAACCCTAGAGACTTGCAAAATTTCACAGAGCTCTGATGATGTGGCAGTGGATTCTGCTTGCAAGTGCTGCAAACAAAAAAAGAATAACATGTTAGTCCTTGAATAAATGTAATCAATGCAATGCTCACCTTAAGTAGGGCGTACTTTTCACTTCCACACTTCAACCGAACCTCCAAGGTCCAGGTGTTGACATCTTTAGTTTGTTGATTCACAAACCGCTTAGCTTCTAGGGCAGCATTGATAATTTCTTCGGCTTGGATGTCTTTCCAAGAGTAATGGGAATGGACTTTTGCTTCGTGGAAAGGTTTGGTATCTACACGAGAACAATGAAAGTGAGGCAAAGAGCGTAAAAGAAAGACCGTACCGTAGTAACTCCAACTTTCCTCAACCAAAAATGGCACAATCGGTGAGAGAATCTTACAGAGAACTTCATAGGAATTGGCAAGAACACATCTTACATTCTCAAGCTCCTCGTTGGTTCCACAATAGAGACGATCTTTGACTAAATGCACGTAAACAGATGAAACCTGATTTGTGACAAAGTTTAGGATGTTGGCAGTGACTCGATTGTACTCGTACAAGTCGTAGTTCTTTTGGACCTGAAAGGGGGTTGTTACAACACGTGGAGGAGATGGAAAAGGACACCACTTACTTCCTCTTCGAATGTCAGGAGAGAGCTCAGTAGATACCGATCTAAGTACGTCAGTTTTTTGTTGCTGGAGCCAAGGTTATTCAAGCCTCTAGAGCTATCACCGATGGCACCATTTAAATACCTCAAGGTCGAACGAATTTTGCTTACACTTTCAGCAGACTTTTGCAGGAGATTGTCACTGACTATGATCGACATGTGCTGGGTTCCATGTGATGCCACCCACCATCTGCAATGACCAGAACGTATTACATTTGGTTGAGTTGCAACCGAGCTATCTACCTCAGTGCATCAGTTCCGAATTTCTTTATGATATCCTTAGGAGAAATTATGTTCCCAAGTGACTTGGACATCTTGTGACCCTTCTCATCCACCGTAAATCCGTGAACAAACAGAGATCTGTGGATAAAATCAGTCAAAAGTATTCGTTCTGAGAATGTTTACACTCACTTGTAAGGTGCGTAGCCTCGAGCGGCTACACTGGTCAACAACGATGACTGAAACCATCCGGTGAACTGGTCGAATCCCTCGATATATAGCTCGGCGATTTTCTCTCCATCAAGCACATTGGACCATGAAGTACCAGAATCAAACCAAATATCAAAGATGTCTCCACCTTTTTCCACCTCATCGACTGAGAGGTTTAGTTTTTTCAGCACATTAGCTGGGACTAGTTCCTCCACTGGTTTCGACCACCAAAAGTCGATGTTTCCCTCACGCTTAACCAGGTCACGTATGTGCTCGATAATCTCTCTGAAAGATTAGTTATCATGAAGGATTCAACGGTGCGGAGAACTGTGATAGTCTTACTCGTTGACAATGGCTGCTCCAGATTTCTTCTCATAAATTACCGGAATAGGAACTCCCCATGTTCTCTGTCTTGATATACACCAGAAGGGCCGCTTCTTAACTTGAGTGGAGAGTGCTCGTTTGTTAGCCTCTGAGTTCACTCGAGGGTAGACGAATATTTTGTCGACCTAAATGCAACGTAATTTGCAAGTGGAGCAATGTAAACATAGGATTCTTACCTCTTCCACAGCCTTGTCCCTCAATCGCTCTGTATTGATGAACCATTGCTCGCTAGCTCGAATGATGACTGGCTTCTTTGTCCGCCAATCAATGGGATAGGAATGGGTTATCTTTCCTGAGAATATGATGTCACTGGCAATGTGCTCCAGTACAAGGCTGTCTCCTTCGTCCAATACTTGCTTGCCTACCAAAAACGATGGTGCCTCGGAAGTGTACACACCATCTTCGTTGACAAAGCATTTCTGAAAAAAGGGAAAGGAAAGAGGATTATGGATTCTGAGAAGCACTTGCGAACTTACCACCGGCATTTGGTGTTCCAGGCTGACTAGGAAATCCTCTGGCCCATGAGCTGGAGCCGTATGAACTAGCCCGGTTCCTTTAGTATCCTGAACGTGTGCGCCGATTAAAAACGGCAGTCGCTGTTGGTCAATCGGATGCAAGTACGTACAGCATTGCAATGAATCACCTGACAAAGAAGCTATAGAATCATGCATGGTAGGAGCCCTTATAAAGTTTACCTGGTGTCCTCAGCACCTCAACGACCTCCAAGCCAGTCATGGTCTCGAAATCTTTGATCAAATTGCTGGCGAGTAAATAGTGATTCTCCAAGTCACTGCTCAGAGTAACCAATGAGTATTCCACCTCAGGATTGTAGCAAATAGCTTGATTACTAGGCAGTGTCCACGGCGTTGTTGTCCACACCAAGGCAAAAGTATTCTCAAAACTATCCATAGCTGGTGGCAAATCTAGCAGCGGTAGTCGCAATATTACGGAAGGACTTACGAAACTGGCATCATACTCCAGTTCCGCCTCAGCAAGCGCAGTTCTACAAAAGATTCTCTCGAAAATGTTACACTCTTGGAAAATGTATCCACAAACCTTGATGATGGAGACCAATAGACAGGCTTCAGGTCACGATACACAAGCCTGCGAGTGTAAAAATCGAAAAACATCCTCAGCTGATTCGAGATGAATGCTGGATTAAATGTTAGGTACATGTTCTCTGGGTTCAACCAGTCGGATAGAATTCCCCAAGAGCGGAACTCTTCCTTTTGCCGTGCAACTGTGTCAAGTGCGTACTTTCGAGCTTAAAGAAAAACATTCATACAATCGCCATCGCATTTTATTATAATTTTCCTTACATTTCTGTCGAATGACTTGGGGTTCAGCTTTGGATTTGGTCGATGCCATTGCCTTCAATTCAATCGGCAGCCCATGACAGTCCCAGCCGGGTTTATAGTTAACCTGTACACCTTTAGCTACATTCTGTCGCAGTGTTATGTCCTTGAGAATCTACCAAAAACCGGTTCGGTACAAAGTCTACAAATTTGTGTGATCTTCAAACCTTATTCACAGCATGCCCCATGTGAAGGTCACCATTGGCGTACGGTGGTCCATCGTGAAGTACAAACGCCGGTTGTTGGTTATTCTGTGCTTGGTAGTTGTATGCTTTCGCAAAAGAGCCCTTTTACCATGAATTGGATGAGAACTTGGTAGGAATGTGAAACTAATAGCATAACTTACTTCAACTAGAGACCTCTCGACGTCCACTCGCTTTACCGCCGATAATCGGGTGGGAAATTTCGTCTTTGGCAAATTAATAGTACTAGTGTATTTTATAGGTTTACTAGCTGCATGTTTAATTGAATAATATCGTAGACACCTTGTAGGAGTAAACAAAAAAGCCTTCAAAATCTGAACCATTTTCTGGAGAAATTTTTCTATATTTTGTAAATATAACCTCGGTCTGCATGTGACAGTTTCACAATTAGAGTGATAATGTACTAGATTTGTCAAGAAGCGATACAGAGGGGCGAAAAAAGAACACTCATCCCGAACGATATTGTGGATTTGACGGGAAAATGTATTCCATGGTTTCCTGGTTTTGTTTTACTTCTAGACTTTGGCTGGGAATTATTCTCACAATAAATTCAACATTTACAACATTTTAATCATAGTTCTTTGTCCGATTCCACAACCGCCAAGTATTTTCAAAAATTAAGAAAATCAACTACAATCTACATTAACAGCAGTTCTTAACTCAGTTCGCTCGTGTGGATCCGCCTTAAGCCAAACAAATGTGAAATGTCATTATCGCATTTTGTCATCAAAGTCTTCCCCGGTTAAATTGTTTTGGTTTTTCCTCATTACTTCAACAAAGTTCGTTCGAAATGAAGCTGGTAATTCGATGCCACGTCTCCTTACATTAAATATTATTAAATAATATTATTCTTTCAGTACTGTCTCAGCAATGATTTGGCCAAACCATGCTACGTGGTTACCTTTAAGGGACTCCGCATCATGCTGGATTGTGGACTCACGGAACAAACTGTCCTGAACTTTCTTCCACTCCCATTTGTGCAGAGTTCCAAGCTGTCGAATCTCGCTAACTGGATACCGAATCGGGAGCATGATCCCCAAATGGATGGTGAGTTGAAGGAATGTTGTGGTAGAATATTCGTGGATTCTGCTCCAGAGTTCACCCCACCGATGGACAAACTGATAGATTTTAGTGAAATTGATGTGATACTCATTTCAAACTATCTGAACATGCTTGCTATGCCTTATATCACTGAGAGGACGGGCTTCAAAGGTAAGGTGTACGCCACAGAGCCTACTCTTCAGATAGGCAGGTTCTTTCTAGAGGAACTTGTGGAGTATATTGAAGTGGCGCCGAAGGCAAATAATGCAAATCTGTGGAAGGAAATGCTGCAATTATTGCCGACACCGCTGTGCGATGCATTTAGACCGAAGAAGTGGAAACAGATTTTCACGATAAAGGATGTACACAGCAGCCTGGCGAGGGTAACCATCGCTGGTTATGATGAGAAGTTGGTGAGTTAGTGACACATTGTATACTCAAGCGAAGACTAATGATAATCTTATTCTAGGACATCTACGGAGCCTTTGTTGCCACGCCGGTCAGCTCTGGGTATTGCCTTGGTTCCAGCAATTGGGTGCTAAACACTGCTCATGAGAAGATCTGCTATGTCAGTGGTTCGTCTACTCTGACGACTCATCCAAGGCCGATAAATCAAGCGGCTCTGAAGCATGCTGATGTTTTGATCATGACAGGACTTACCCAGGCGCCCACTGTGAATCCAGACACTAAGCTCGGAGAGTTGTGTATGAATGTTGGTAAGACGAAGTGGACACTAGTAAACGACAAACAATAATACCTTTCTTTTAGCGGTAACCATTCGAAATAACGGCTCAGCTCTGATTCCCTGCTATCCCTCTGGAGTGGTGTATGATTTATTCGAATGTCTCACGCAGAATCTCGAGAATGCAGGCCTAAACAACGTACCGATGTTTTTCATCTCTCCCGTGGCAGACAGTTCGCTTGCTTATTCGAATATCCTCGCTGAGTGGCTAAGCTCCGCGAAGCAGAACAAGGTCTACATCCCCGATGATCCGTTTCCCCATGCTTTTTACCTGCGAAATGCTAAGTTGAAGCATTATAAGCACGTGTACTCCGAGGGATTTAGCAAAGATTTCCGACAGGTGAGGGTGTCTCATCTATTTTTTTTTTTGTTTTACTAAACTTTTCCTTTTCTAGCCCTGTGTCGTCTTTTGTGGTCATCCCAGTCTAAGATTTGGTGATGCAGTGCACTTCATTGAAATGTGGGGCTCAAATCCCAACAACTCCATCATTTTCACCGAACCGGACTTCCCTTACCTGCAAGTATTAGCCCCATTCCAGCCACTCGCCATGAAAGCATTCTACTGTCCGATCGACACGTCGCTGAACTACCAACAGGCGAACAAGCTGATTAAGGAACTCAAACCAAGCGTGCTGGTGATCCCCGAAAGCTACACTAAGCCACATCCATCAGCCCCTCAGCTCTACATTGAACAACCAGTAAGTTTCAAGCTTCCTTCCCTCTTGTCTCTATGTTATAACATCTCCTCCTTACAGGACAAGAAAATCATCACCTTCAAGTGCGGCGAAATCATCCGACTGCCTCTCAAGCGAAAGCTCGATCGGGTATACATAACCTCAGAATTGGCGTCGAAAATTGTACCCCGTGAGATTAGCACTGGTGTGACAATGTCCACAATCACGGGAGTCCTTCAAGTGAAAGACAAAGTGCACAACATCACTCCATGTGAGGAGTCGACTGCTAAACCCAGTTCAAGTAGTGGCACCAAGCTGCTCCCACCAAAGAGAGAAGAAGCCCTAAAGAAGGTGAAGTACGAATTTGGCAACTTGGATGTGGACTTGTTTATGAAGAAACTAACACAGGATGGTATAACAGACGCCAAGACAGAACGCAGCGGAGGAGCTTTGACGATACTCATACCCAGCGAGGATACAACGATAAAAATTGACGACAACTCAACGCACATCGTGTGCGGAGGAAAGCAATCGTTGCGGCTAAAGCTTAGGGATTCCCTAATGAAGTGTATTCAGAGTTTTTAAAAAAAAGAAAATAGTTTTTAGGTTATTCATTGTTGTTTTAATATTTCGTAAACCGGGCGATATGAGGGCAATCGATGTTGGTGCTCAGGTTGTCTCTGACTTTTTTAGTGTACCAGACCATAGACTTGACGGAGTCCCAAAAGAAAGTATCCAGAGGCGACTGCCAACAGACTAAACTATTTCTGAAGATGTTCCAGTAGAACAGATCGTGTGTTTTTCCTTGAATGTACCAAGTCATTCTCTTCCAATTTTCCCCAGAATAGTTAGTCAACATGGTTCGGTAACGATATCCATTGTCCAGATCTGACAATTTTGCTGATCAACGAAGCCTTTAAGTCAGAAATTGGGTTCATGACGGAGAATGTAAGGGATTTGGATAACTTGCAAGCCATGTTGACCGATTGACGCGTTTATCATTCGCTATCCTGGGCGGATTTTAGCAAAGGGGTGAAGCACAAGTTCAGGAGAATTCTGATTCCTCAGACTTAAGCCATCCTGGATATAGCCTGATGCCTTATGTATCTTCCACGCGGTCTCACCGCAATCTAGTAGTGATGCGGTTGATTTGCTGTCTGATTTCATCACAAGAATTGCCTTCCTGTATCCTCATTCTGAGATCGTCAGTCATTGCGGGCGATACCAATGCACTTTATTCTGGTTGGCTTCGACATTCTGGAAGGATATCCTTCGAAAGAAAGGCCAACGAGATTGTGCTTTGGCTTCTCCTGTACTAAAGCTCCTCGAGTATTCTGTGGAAGAAATTCACTTTCGCTTTCATTAGCAAGAGTACCTAGAGATCTTCACATAAACAAATCCTCTGGCGCAGATGGTAATTCACCCATAATTCTGAAGAAATGTTCTTCCAAGCTGGCACAGCCATTCCATAAGCTTTTTCTTCTGTCCTAGTCTTCTGGATTCTTCTCGATGAAATTGAAAACAGTATTTGTCCAGCCTGTCTCCTTCAACTAAAGGTCCACTGGTGGTTTGATGAAAAGACATGGCATCATGTGACATGGCCTTTGGCCGAGTATAACCAACAGAGTGGAATTTATGTATTGTCTCCAAACCCAGAGACAGAGCAGAGCTGTTCTCTGCAGCTTAAGCGTAGCTCTAACGCTGTGTGTTAGTGGAAGTCTGCAATAGAACGACCACATACATATTCGAAGTCGTCAAGAATGCTCCGAAATGTCTAAGCTTCCTCAAACAATCCAAGAAGTACTTTACCTCCTCTCCAAGCTCCAAGCTCAAGTATAGTGCTCATGTCTGGTCTAGTACACCCAAAACCTTCTTGGACCTGGTACTAATAGGTGGCAGAAGACTGAGTCTATCTCTCATTGTTTTATCGGTTCTTTCACGAACAGTGCTCCATCGAAATAGACAGTTGCATCTTGCCCCTTTTTCAGTTCTTTTCGCAATGTACCCTTAGTTCTAACTTCGAAGGTACACCCAAGTATAGAGATTACTCCTTCCCCTAAGGTTTCGAAACTATACTCGGAATGTAAGCCCCTTGGTAAAACGCTTACCACGTTATTGGTTTTCTAGAAGAAGGTACGAGAAGACGAGCAAAATCTCTAAGGAAAGGACGAAGTGTAGAGTAGGAAGTTTGCACATATTTTGAAAACCCGTAGTCAGTCTTGTTTAAGTTAACTGATTGCTGATCCGTTGGCGTCTGCACATTGACAAGGATTATTATTTTAATGTCTCATCTAACGAAAAGGACCCATTCCCTGGCCCCCATTCAATCCTCAAGAAGTGAAGCCTTCCACTTGGTGCAACCATCACTTATGATAATAAATACATCCAACCATGCATAGGCAAATTTATTTATGATTCACATCACATTCTGACAGCCGATGACAAATAGGTACATGCCGCTCCTCCTCCTGGGTATACTTTTAAAAAGTATGTCCTCGCCGGAGTGCTCCACTGCTATGCCTGTGCAAATTTCCCTATTTTCTAAATCGATTTCATAATTCCTCTGTAATTTCTTCCTGCAAGGCAGTCGAGCAACGACACGATGACAATTTTGCATTTTATCCTTTATTCCCTCCAGTGTGCATTCCTTAAACGTTAACTGGAGACCAAAAAAGAATAACTGCTCCCGATATGGCACAGAGCCAACAACATAACCTTGCTATTGGGTCGGAGGGGCTCTTCCCAGCTCTTACGGTGTGCATTTGTCTATAGATCTGTATCTGCGGGTTTATTTGATATGCAAAAATTATTTATAGCCGCATGTATCTGGTTCAACCGAAACCACAGTAAATTGTGTCGAAATGGAAAATGTGTGAATTTTATGATAATTTCTGGCAAATGAATTGCTTTTGGACGAAGTCCTTAATGGACCTGCCAGCCATTATTTAGGGGAAATTGAGAAATTGTGGTCTAGGCAAGTCTTGAGTTGGAAATTATAATATTTAGGGGATTGTGCAACAGTTTTGCATGATGTCTTGGCTAAGAGATGATGATTGCTCAAAATTGGTCCTGAAGGGATGCCAATTACATTGATGACATATTTGGCAAGAAGAAGTTAATGGCGCTTCATAGGAAGACAAGTTCTACATATCGTGATAGCAATAGAGCTATGGGCTACTAGTGGTGGTCTGCAACGAGAACTCTAACGAGGTACACAAGTTTTCCATTGAATGTGCACCGCCATCGGAAGAACTATTCTTTCATACGGCTGTCTGGTCAACTGAGAATCTTCACAAGAGTCCAACGTCTCGGATGTCGGATGCAGCCCTTAAAGCAATGCTAGGACGCTGTCAACGAATCTTTTGTAAAAAAATATCGGAAACAGCTAGTGGAAGAGCTATTACATCGGACCCAGCACCATCACTAAGTGGTCAAACGTCAATACGTTCTCCGACTACCTCACCCCTTACAGAAACTTCAACCTGAACCGTAACTACAAATTTTCAAGGGAAGGGAAGGGCTCAGGAATATTCTTAGAGGAACCACCAATTGCCAAGTTCATAAAATTCCTCAGCCAAGTGTGTTCCAAGCTTACCAGGACTAATCCACTCTAGACAGCAACAATCATATAGACAGCCCAGGAAGCCACCAAATCCACCACTTCCATCACAACCAAATCAAAACTGACCAAGCTTAAGGCACATCATCACGCTCTGCTGGATTCCGACACATGGGACCTTCCAAGGTAATGAAATGCCCGATTATCCAGCTAGAATAGGCTCGAAGCCTACCAACATATCACTCAGTCCTAATGCCCATCAGTCATATCCGGACTTCCATAACCTGGCCAACGCAAGGTATTGCCCATTTAATTGGAATATGCTCGACTTTGAGAGGAAGCCGAGAATGGACTTCAGCGATGAGAAGCTTACAGCTTGCACGCCCTAGATCACCACCGGAGATCTGCCACCTGATCCTAGCAAAAGCAGGACATTAACGAAGTATCGTCGGCCTCTCCATAGACTATGCAGGTAGTAGTGTCTCAGAGTCTAGCACGCTAAGATGCTTGACAAAAGGAAATGTCCCATAAGAACTCTCTGCACCTATAGTCTTTTCTCCTGAGAGGCATCAAGAATGCCGCTGATTTCCAACAGACGTTCGAGAGTATTCGTTTAGTTTGCCTGCATCCTGGAGAGTCGTCCCACACTCAATTGTGTTCGTACAAAACCCAATCGTCAATGAAGTCCTGGTTCAGGTCTTGAAAAAAAATCATTCTCTGAGCCCTCCTTAGCAATCTCTTTGGAGATCTCATTTCCTGCAATCCCAGTGTCGCTTAGAACCCGCAAGGTCTTTAGACTTAACCGGGCACGTCATTTTAAAACATCTTGTGATGATACTGGTCAGGTTTTCAGCAGCATCCTCCACCTTTCGTCTCGTTCTGAGTTTAGAAGGAGTTTTGACAAACTTCTCTAGCTTTTCTCTAAACATTATCCAGTTTGTTTTTCGCTGACTCCTCCTGTGGCTTCGCATTTGACTTGTGAGGCGATGTACCTATGATCCGGCAGAGAAACTTCCTAGTTTGTAATCGACTTGAGGAATCGATTAGATACGTCAAGTGAATCATCTTCTTTCCTCTGCTGTAACAGAGTGTAATGCCAGACGATAGTAGAAAGTCCAGGAGATGGATTCCTCGAACATTGCATTTGCTGGCTGTCCCAAAGTATATGTATATGAGTTGTCCCATTTCTAGCCCCTCCTGGAAGCGAAGTCGCGAATCTTAGGGACAGTAAGCTGACACAAGGACGACGGTTTTCCATTCTCCTCTCGCATCGCAGCTTATACTTGCAACTACCAAATCCTGGCCACAGAACTACCTAAGCTTGGTCACTGACAGACCATAATCAGACAAGCTCTGGGTCTTTCAGATGCCTCCCCACAGAGTCAACCACAAATGGTTCTTGTACAGCTCTTACATGGACTACCAACGTTACAAGACTAAATGTTTGCAAACACAAGATAACCTCTAAATGGATCAAAACTTGAATCCTTTATTCAAACAACAGTCTGGCCAGAGATGTTATTCGAATAAAACACAAAACAGATCCCCATTTGCATTCTGACATTCCTCATATGTCAAACATTTATCCTTCGGTCCTTCACATTTGCCCCAAGTTCTGTTTGTTTTTTCCGACTCTTTTTGTGTAAATATTTTGAAATAGTTGAACTCACAACACGACCGCGTTATTTTTACATCCTGGACCCATTCATTTCATTTGCACTGCCCATTCATTGGCGTGTCCCGATTTTTGGGTTTTATTTTGCATGTCCTTGTTGAATTATTTCAACAATTTTCCTATTCAAAAACTGATTCTCGTCGGAAAGTTTCTGCGGTTGTCATTTAGCTCTTGTAACCACTTAACATTGGCGAATGTCTTTGTTTTGGCCACCAGTTTTCGGGGGAAGGGTGAATCATATTTTCTACTCATCCCTTTCCGTTGGTATTCTATGGAATTCTGCAACATTTTTGGCGGTGCATTCTTTTTAATACAACAAATCCTGATGGGGGGATAAATCAGTTTATTTTTTCTTTATTTTATGTTTTGTTGGTCCTTGTGTTAGCATAGCAGAGTGGCGATGTGCTGGGAGGAGGGAAGAGGATCCCTTGAGCTGAAACGAACAAAAATCCTTTTGTTAGAAAGTTTTCAATTGGATGCAGTTGGCGATGAGCGTTGATGCTTGCCAAAAAGTTTTCGTTTAATTTTATAAATGAATATGAATGAAGGGTGGAATATTATTTTTATATTTTTTGCATAAGCATGAGTAGTTTTATCTGCGGAGATTTAGAACAGTCACTTCAGGAACTGTTTACTTTATTTAAGTTGCATCCGGTGTAGGGGAAAAAAGTGGCAGGATGTAGTTTAAGGGGTCGCATTAGTCATGCTGAAAAAGGGTCATCTGCGTACAACACCCTGTAACACCGACATGAAGGGGACACCAATCTCTTTCACGTTCTTGGATTGGTCTACAGGTCCACTTCTAGATAAGTCTTGGAAAAAAAGTAAGAGTTGGACTCTGCTTCCACCATATATGTACATATGTACCTGCTGGAGAATTCCTGACTTGCTAGATCATTTCTACTCGCCCACATGATGATCCTACTTGCGTGATCGTGCCTCTTATAATAAAAACCACTACGCGAATGTTCTGATCTAATAAAAATTAGGACTGTCAGCCAAAGCCTGGGAAGGTTGAACTGAAATGTGTCACAAGAAGGCCGACTCACTATATCCAGGATGCCTAGGATGTCAAAAAATGCAAAAAAATTGGTTACACATACGCCACAGAACCAGCTACGCACATCCAGCACATCTGCTTCCAATACTCACACCGAGGTGCCAGACCAGCTCGTTTGTGCTTATTATGCACAGAAACAGAATATCATGCTAGAATTGGGCTAAGAAAAGATATTTTCAGGATGTGCGTAGCTGGTTCTGTGGGCTATAGGTGGCCCATTTATTCACACATTTTTGGACTGAAAAATTTTCTGCTTCCAATACTCACACGAAGGAGATACTTCATCCCGTTTGTGCTTTTAATGCACAGAAACAGAATATCATGCTAGAATTGGGCTAAGAAAAGATATTTTCAGGATGTGCGTAGCTGGTTCTGTGGGCTATAGGTGGCCCATTTATTCACACATTTTTGGACTGAAAAATTGTCTGCTTCCAATACTCACACGAAGGAGATACTTCAGCCCGTTTGTGCTTTTAATGCACAGAAACAGAATATCATGCTAGAATTGGGCTAAGAAAAGATTTTTCCAGATGTGTGTAGCTGGTTCTGTGGGCTATAGGTGGCCCATTTATTCACACATTTTTGGACTGAAAAATTTTCTGCTTCCAATACTCACACGAAGGAGATACTTCAGCTCGTTTGTGCTTATAATGCACAGAAACAGAATATCCTGCTAGAATTGTGCTAAGAAAAGATTTTTCCAGGATGTGTGTAGCTGGTTCTGTGGGCTATAGGTGGCCCATTTATTCACACATTTTTGGACTGAAAAATTTTCTGCTTCCAATACTCACACGAAGGAGATACTTCAGCTCGTTTGTGCTTATAATGCACAGAAACAGAATATCCTACCAGAATTGTGCTAAGAAAAGATTTTTCCAGGATGTGTGTAGCTGGTTCTGTGGGCTATAGGTGGCCCATTTATTCACACATTTTTGGACTGAAAAATTTTCTGCTTCCAATACTCACACGAAGGATATACTTTAGCCCGTTTGTGCTTTTATTACACAGAAACAGAATATAGAACCAGAATTGGGCTAAGAAAAGATATTTTCAGGATGTGCGTAGCTGGTTCTGTGGGCTATAGGTGGCCCATTTATTCACACATTTTTGGACTGAAAAATTTTCTGCTTCCAATACTCACACGAAGGATATACTTTAGCCCGTTTGTGCTTTTATTACACAGAAACAGAATATAGAACCAGAATTGGGCTAAGAAAAGATATTTTCAGGATGTGCGTAGCTGGTTCTGTGGGCTATAGGTGGCCCATTTATTCACACATTTTTGGACTGAAAAATTTTCTGCTTCCAATACTCACACGAAGGATATACTTTAGCCCGTTTGTGCTTTTATTACACAGAAACAGAATATAGAACCAGAATTGGGCTAAGAAAAGATATTTTCAGGATGTGCGTAGCTGGTTCTGTGGGCTATAGGTGGCCCATTTATTCACACATTTTTGGACTGAAAAATTTTCTGCTTCCAATACTCACACGAAGGATATACTTTAGCCCGTTTGTGCTTTTATTACACAGAAACAGAATATAGAACCAGAATTGGGCTAAGAAAAGATATTTTCAGGATGTGCGTAGCTGGTTCTGTGGGCTATAGGTGGCCCATTTATTCACACATTTTTGGACTGAAAAATTTTCTGCTTCCAATACTCACACGAAGGATATACTTTAGCCCGTTTGTGCTTTTATTACACAGAAACAGAATATAGAACCAGAATTGGGCTAAGAAAAGATATTTTCAGGATGTGCGTAGCTGGTTCTGTGGGCTATAGGTGGCCCATTTATTCACACATTTTTGGACTGAAAAATTTTCTGCTTCCAATACTCACACGAAGGATATACTTTAGCCCGTTTGTGCTTTTATTACACAGAAACAGAATATAGAACCAGAATTGGGCTAAGAAAAGATATTTTCAGGATGTGCGTAGCTGGTTCTGTGGGCTATAGGTGGCCCATTTATTCACACATTTCTGGACTGAAAAATTTTCTGCTTCCTATACTCACACGAAGGAGATACTTCAGCCCGTTTGTGCTTTTAATGCACAGAAACAGAATATCCTGCTAGAATTGGGCTAAGAAAAGATTTTTCCAGGATGTGTGTAGCTGGTTCTGTGGGCTATAGGTGGCCCATTTATTCACACATTTTTGGACTGAAAAATGTTCTGCTTCCAATACTCACACGAAGGAGATACTTCATCCCGTTTGTGCTTTTAATGCACAGAAACAGAATATCATGCTAGAATTGGGCTAAGAAAAGATTTTTCCAGGATGTGTGTAGCTGGTTCTGTGGGCTATAGGTGGCCCATTTATTCACACATTTTTGGACTGAAAAATTTTCTGCTTCCAATACTCACACGAAGGATATACTTTAGCCCGTTTGTGCTTTTATTACACAGAAACAGAATATAGAACCAGAATTGGGCTAAGAAAAGATATTTTCAGGATGTGCGTAGCTGGTTCTGTGGGCTATAGGTGGCCCATTTATTCACACATTTTTGGACTGAAAAATTTTCTGCTTCCAATACTCACACGAAGGATATACTTTAGCCCGTTTGTGCTTTTATTACACAGAAACAGAATATAGAACCAGAATTGGGCTAAGAAAAGATATTTTCAGGATGTGCGTAGCTGGTTCTGTGGGCTATAGGTGGCCCATTTATTCACACATTTTTGGACGGAAAAATTTTCTGCTTCCAATACTCACACGAAGGATATACTTTAGCCCGTTTGTGCTTTTATTACACAGAAACAGAATATAGAACCAGAATTGGGCTAAGAAAAGATATTTTCAGGATGTGCGTAGCTGGTTCTGTGGGCTATAGGTGGCCCAATTATTCACACATTTTTGGACTGAAAAATTTTCTGCTTCCAATACTCACACGAAGGATATACTTTAGCCCGTTTGTGCTTTTATTACACAGAAACAGAATATAGAACCAGAATTGGGCTAAGAAAAGATATTTTCAGGATGTGCGTAGCTGGTTCTGTGGGCTATAGGTGGCCCATTTATTCACACATTTTTGGACTGAAAAATTTTCTGCTTCCAATACTCACACGAAGGATATACTTTAGCCCGTTTGTGCTTTTATTACACAGAAACAGAATATAGAACCAGAATTGGGCTAAGAAAAGATATTTTCAGGATGTGCGTAGCTGGTTCTGTGGGCTATAGGTGGCCCATTTATTCACACATTTTTGGACTGAAAAATTTTCTGCTTCCAATACTCACACGAAGGATATACTTTAGCCCGTTTGTGCTTTTATTACACAGAAACAGAATATAGAACCAGAATTGGGCTAAGAAAAGATATTTTCAGGATGTGCGTAGCTGGTTCTGTGGGCTATAGGTGGCCCATTTATTCACACATTTTTGGACTGAAAAATTTTCTGCTTCCAATACTCACACGAAGGATATACTTTAGCCCGTTTGTGCTTTTATTACACAGAAACAGAATATAGAACCAGAATTGGGCTAAGAAAAGATATTTTCAGGATGTGCGTAGCTGGTTCTGTGGGCTATAGGTGGCCCATTTATTCACACATTTTTGGACTGAAAAATTTTCTGCTTCCAATACTCACACGAAGGATATACTTTAGCCCGTTTGTGCTTTTATTACACAGAAACAGAATATAGAACCAGAATTGGGCTAAGAAAAGATATTTTCAGGATGTGCGTAGCTGGTTCTGTGGGCTATAGGTGGCCCATTTATTCACACATTTTTGGACTGAAAAATTTTCTGCTTCCAATACTCACACGAAGGATATACTTTAGCCCGTTTGTGCTTTTATTACACAGAAACAGAATATAGAACCAGAATTGGGCTAAGAAAAGATATTTTCAGGATGTGCGTAGCTGGTTCTGTGGGCTATAGGTGGCCCATTTATTCACACATTTCTGGACTGAAAAATTTTCTGCTTCCTATACTCACACGAAGGAGATACTTCAGCCCGTTTGTGCTTTTAATGCACAGAAACAGAATATCCTGCTAGAATTGGGCTAAGAAAAGATTTTTCCAGGATGTGTGTAGCTGGTTCTGTGGGCTATAGGTGGCCCATTTATTCACACATTTTTGGACTGAAAAATGTTCTGCTTCCAATACTCACACGAAGGAGATACTTCATCCCGTTTGTGCTCTTAATGCACAGAAACAGAATATCATGCTAGAATTGGGCTAAGAAAAGATTTTTCCAGGATGTGTGTAGCTGGTTCTGTGGGCTATAGGTGGCCCATTTATTCACACATTTTTGGACTGAAAAATGTTCTGCTTCCAATACTCACACGAAGGAGATACTTCATCCCGTTTGTGCTTTTAATGCACAGAAACAGAATATCCTGCTAGAATTAGTCTAAGAAAAGATTTTTCCAGGATGTGTGTAGCTGGTTCTGTGGGCTATAGGTGGCCCATTTATTCACACATTTTTGGACTGAAAAATTGTCTGCTTCCACTACCCACACGAAGGAGATACTTCAGCCCGTTTGTGCTTATAATGCACAGAAACAGAATATCATGCTAGAATTGGGCTAAGAAAAGATTTTTCCAGGATGTGTGTAGCTGGTTCTGTGGGCTATAGGTGGCCCATTTATTCACACATTTTTGGACTGAAAAATTTTCTGCTTCCAATACTCACACGAAGGAGATACTTCAACTCGTTTGTGCTTATAATGCACAGAAACAGAATATCCTACCAGAATTGTGCTAAGAAAAGATTTTTCCAGGATGTGTGTAGCTGGTTCTGTGGGCTATAGGTGGCCCATTTATTCACACATTTTTGGACTGAAAAATTTTCTGCTTCCAATACTCACACGAAGGAGATACTTCATCCCGTTTGTGCTTTTAATGCACAGAAACAGAATATCATGCTAGAATTGGGCTAAGAAAAGATATTTTCAGGATGTGCGTAGCTGGTTCTGTGGGCTATAGGTGGCCCATTTATTCACACATTTTTGGACTGAAAAATTTTCTGCTTCCAATACTCACACGAAGGAGATACTTCATCCCGTTTGTGCTTTTAATGCACAGAAACAGAATATCGTGCTAGAATTGGGCTAAGAAAAGATATTTTCAGGATGTGCGTAGCTGGTTCTGTGGGCTATAGGTGGCCCATTTATTCACACATTTTTGGACTGAAAAATTTTCTGCTTCCAATACTCACACGAAGGAGATACTTCAGCCCGTTTGTGCTTTTAATGCACAGAAACAGAATATCATGCTAGAATTGGGCTAAGAAAAGATTTTTCCAGGATGTGTGTAGCTGGTTCTGTGGGCTATAGGTGGCCCATTTATTCACACATTTTTGGACTGAAAAATTTTCTGCTTCCAATACTCACACGAAGGAGATACTTCATCCCGTTTGTGCTTTTAATGCACAGAAACAGAATATCGTGCTAGAATTGGGCTAAGAAAAGATATTTTCAGGATGTGCGTAGCTGGTTCTGTGGGCTATAGGTGGCCCATTTATTCACACATTTTTGGACTGAAAAATTTTCTGCTTCCAATACTCACACGAAGGAGATACTTCATCCCGTTTGTGCTTTTAATGCACAGAAACAGAATATCGTGCTAGAATTGGGCTAAGAAAAGATATTTTCAGGATGTGCGTAGCTGGTTCTGTGGGCTATAGGTGGCCCATTTATTCACACATTTTTGGACTGAAAAATTTTCTGCTTCCAATACTCACACGAAGGAGATACTTCATCCCGTTTGTGCTTTTAATGCACAGAAACAGAATATCGTGCTAGAATTGGGCTAAGAAAAGATATTTTCAGGATGTGCGTAGCTGGTTCTGTGGGCTATAGGTGGCCCATTTATTCACACATTTTTGGACTGAAAAATTTTCTGCTTCCAATACTCACACGAAGGAGATACTTCATCCCGTTTGTGCTTTTAATGCACAGAAACAGAATATCGTGCTAGAATTGGGCTAAGAAAAGATATTTTCAGGATGTGCGTAGCTGGTTCTGTGGGCTATAGGTGGCCCATTTATTCACACATTTTTGGACTGAAAAATTTTCTGCTTCCAATACTCACACGAAGGAGATACTTCATCCCGTTTGTGCTTTTAATGCACAGAAACAGAATATCGTGCTAGAATTGGGCTAAGAAAAGATATTTTCAGGATGTGCGTAGCTGGTTCTGTGGGCTATAGGTGGCCCATTTATTCACACATTTTTGGACTGAAAAATTTTCTGCTTCCAATACTCACACGAAGGAGATACTTCAGCCCGTTTGTGCTTTTAATGCACAGAAACAGAATATCATGCTAGAATTGGGCTAAGAAAAGATTTTTCCAGGATGTGTGTAGCTGGTTCTGTGGGCTATAGGTGGCCCATTTATTCACACATTTCTGGACTGAAAAATTTTCTGCTTCCTATACTCACACGAAGGAGATACTTCAGCTCGTTTGTGCTTTTAATGCACAGAAACAGAATATCATGCTAGAATTGGGCTAAGAAAAGATTTTTCCAGGATGTGTGTAGCTGGTTCTGTGGGCTATAGGTGGCCCATTTATTCACACATTTTTGGACTGAAAAATTGTCTGCTTCCACTACCCACACGAAGGAGATACTTCAGCTCGTTTGTGCTTATAATGCACAGAAACAGAATATCATGCTAGAATTGGGCTAAGAAAAGATTTTTCCAGGATGTATGTAGCTGGTTCTGTGGGCTATAGGTGGCCCATTTATTCACACATTTTTGGACTGAAAAATTTTCTGCTTCCAATACTCACACGAAGGAGATACTTCAGCCCGTTTGTGCTTTTAATGCACAGAAACAGAATATCATGCTAGAATTGGGCTAAGAAAAGATTTTTCCAGGATGTGTGTAGCTGGTTCTGTGGGCTATAGGTGGCCCATTTATTCACACATTTTTGGACTGAATAATTGTCTGCTTCCACTACCCACACGAAGGAGATACTTCAGCTCGTTTGTGCTTATAATGCACAGAAACAGAATATCATGCTAGAATTGGGCTAAGAAAAGATTTTTCCAGGATGTATGTAGCTGGTTCTGTGGGCTATAGGTGGCCCATTTATTCACACATTTTTGGACTGAAAAATTGTCTGCTTCCACTACCCACACGAAGGAGATACTTCAGCTCTTTTGTGCTTATAATGCACAGAAACAGAATATCATGCTAGAATTGGGCTAAGAAAAGATTTTTCCAGGATGTATGTAGCTGGTTCTGTGGGCTATAGGTGGCCCATTTATTCACACATTTTTGGACTGAAAAATTGTCTGCTTCCACTACCCACACGAAGGAGATACTTCAGCTCGTTTGTGCTTATAATGCACAGAAACAGAATATCATGCTAGAATTGGGCTAAGAAAAGATTTTTCCAGGATGTATGTAGCTGGTTCTGTGGGCTATAGGTGGCCCATTTATTCACACATTTTTGGACTGAAAAATTGTCTGCTTCCACTACCCACACGAAGGAGATACTTCAGCTCGTTTGTGCTTATAATGCACAGAAACAGAATATCATGCTAGAATTGGGCTAAGAAAAGATTTTTCCAGGATGTGTGTAGCTGGTTCTGTGGGCTATAGGTGGCCCATTTATTCACACATTTTTGGACTGAAAAATTTTCTGCTTCCAATACTCACACGAAGGAGATACTTCAGCTCGTTTGTGCTTATAATGCACAGAAACAGAATATCCTGCTAGAATTGGGCTAAGAAAAGATATTTTCGGGATGTGCGTAGCTGGTTCTGTGGGCTATAGGTGGCCCATTTATTCACACATTTTTGGACTGAAAAATTTTCTGCTTCCAATACTCACACGAAGGAGATACTTCAGCTCGTTTGTGCTTATAATGCACAGAAACAGAATATCCTGCTAGAATTGGGCTAAGAAAAGATATTTTCGGGATGTGCGTAGCTGGTTCTGTGGGCTATAGGTGGCCCATTTATTCACACATTTTTGGACTGAAAAATTTTCTGCTTCCAATACTCACACGAAGGAGATACTTCAGCCCGTTTGTGCTTTTAATGCACAGAAACAGAATATCCTACCAGAATTTGGCTAAGAAAAGTTATTTTCAGGATGTGCGTAGCTGGTTCTGTGGGCTATAGGTGGCCCATTTATTCACACATTTCTGGACTGAAAAATTTTCTGCTTCCAATACTCACACGAAGGAGATACTTCAGCCCGTTTGTGCTTTTAATGCACAGAAACAGAATATCCTACCAGAATTGGGCTAAGAAAAGTTATTTTCAGGATGTGCGTAGCTGGTTCTGTGGGCTATAGGTGGCCCATTTATTCACACATTTTTGGACTGAAAAATTGTCTGCTTCCAATACCCACACGAAGGAGATACTTCAGCTCGTTTGTGCTTATAATGCACAGAAACAGAATATCATGCTAGGATTGGGCTAAGAAAAGATTTTTCCAGGATGTACGTAGCTGGTTCTGTGGGCTATAGGTGGCCCATTTATTCACACATTTTTGGACTGAAAAATTTTCTGCTTCCAATACTCACACGAAGGAGAAACTTCAGCTCCTTTGTGCTTTTAATGCACAGAAACAGAATATCCAACCAGAATTGGGCTAAGAAAATACATTTTCAGGATGTGCGTAGCTGGTTCTGTGGGCTATAGGTGGCCCATTTATTCACACATTTTTGGACTGGAAAATTTTCTGCTTCCTATACTCACACGAAGGAGATACTTCAGCCCGTTTGTGCTTTTAATGCACAGAAACAGAATATCCTACCAGAATTGGGCTAAGAAAATACATTTTCAGGATGTGCGTAGCTGGTTCTGTGGGCTATAGGTGGCCCATTTATTCACACATTTTTGGACTGAAAAATGTTCTGCTTCCAATACTCACACGAAGGAGATACTTCATCCCGTTTGTGCTTTTAATGCACAGAAACAGAATATCATGCTAGAATTGGGCTAAGAAAAGATTTTTCCAGGATGTGTGTAGCTGGTTCTGTGGGCTATAGGTGGCCCATTTATTCACACATTTTTGGACTGAAAAATTGTCTGCTTCCAATACCCACACGAAGGAGATACTTCAGCTCGTTTGTGCTTATAATGCACAGAAACAGAATATCATGCTAGGATTGGGCTAAGAAAAGATTTTTCCAGGATGTGTGTAGCTGGTTCTGTGGGCTATAGGTGGCCCATTTATTCACACATTTTTGGACTGAAAAATTTTCTGCTTCCAATACTCACACGAAGGAGATACTTCATCCCGTTTGTGCTTTTAATGCACAGAAACAGAATATCCTGCTAGAATTGGGCTAAGAAAAGATTTTTCCAGGATGTGTGTAGCTGGTTCTGTGGGCTATAGGTGACCCATTTATTCACACATTTTGGACTGAAAAATTTTCTGCTTCCAATACTCACACGAAGGAGATACTTCAGCCCGTTTGTGCTTTTAATGCACAGAAACAGAATATCCTACCAGAATTGGGCTAAGAAAATACATTTTCAGGATGTGCGTAGCTGGTTCTGTGGGCTATAGGTGGCCCATTTATTCACACATTTTTGGACTGGAAAATTTTCTGCTTCCTATACTCACACGAAGGAGTTACTTCAGCCCGTTTGTGCTTTTAATGCACAGAAACAGAATATCCTACCAGAATTGGGCTAAGAAAATACATTTTCAGGATGTGCGTAGCTGGTTCTGTGGGCTATAGGTGGCCCATTTATTCACACATTTCTGGACTGAAAAATTTTCTGCTTCCAATACTCACACGAAGGAGATACTTCAGCCCGTTTATGCTTTTAATGCACAGAAACAGAATATCATGCTAGAATTGGGCTAAGAAAAGATTTTTCCAGGATGTGTGTAGCTGATTCTGTGGGCTATAGGTGGCCCATTTATTCACACATTTTTGGACTGAAAAATTTTCTGCTTCCAATACTCACACGAAGGAGATACTTCATCCCGTTTGTGCTTTTAATGCACAGAAACAGAATATCATGCTAGAATTGGGCTAAGAAAAGATTTTTCCAGGATGTGTGTAGCTGATTCTGTGGGCTATAGGTGGCCCATTTATTCACACATTTTTGGACTGAAAAATTTTCTGCTTCCAATACTCACACGAAGGAGATACTTCAGCCCGTTTGTGCTTTTAATGCACAGAAACAGAATATCATGCTAGAATTGGGCTAAGAAAAGATTTTTCCAGGATGTGTGTAGCTGGTTCTGTGGGCTATAGGTGGCCCATTTATTCACACATTTTTGGACTGAAAAATTTTCTGCTTCCAATACTCACACGAAGGAGATACTTCATCCCGTTTGTGCTTTTAATGCACAGAAACAGAATATCATGCTAGAATTGGGCTAAGAAAAGATTTTTCCAGGATGTGCGTAGCTGGTTCTGTGGGCTATAGGTGGCCCATTTATTCACACATTTTCGGACTGAAAAATGTTCTGCTTCCAATACTCACACGAAGGAGATACTTCATCCCGTTTGTGCTTTTAATGCACAGAAACAGAATATCATGCTAGAATTGTGCTAAGAAAAGATTTTTCCAGGATGTGTGTAGCTGGTTCTGTGGCGTATGTGTAACCATTTTGTTCGCATTTTTGGACTGAAAAATTTTCTGCTTCCAATACTCACACGAAGGAGATACTTCAGCCCGTTTGTGCTTTTAATGCACAGAAACAGAATATCCTACCAGAATTGGGCTAAGAAAAGTTATTTTCAGGATGTGCGTAGCTGGTTCTGTGGGCTATAGGTGGCCCATTTATTCACACATTTTTGGACTGAAAAATTGTCTGCTTCCAATACCCACACGAAGGAGATACTTCAGCTCGTTTGTGCTTATAATGCACAGAAACAGAATATCATGCTAGGATTGGGCTAAGAAAAGATTTTTCCAGGATGTACGTAGCTGGTTCTGTGGGCTATAGGTGGCCCATTTATTCACACATTTTTGGACTGAAAAATTTTCTGCTTCCAATACTCACACGAAGGAGATACTTCATCCCGTTTGTGCTTTTAATGCACAGAAACAGAATATCATGCTAGAATTGGGCTAAGAAAAGATTTTTCCAGGATGTGTGTAGCTGATTCTGTGGGCTATAGGTGGCCCATTTATTCACACATTTTTGGACTGAAAAATTTTCTGCTTCCAATACTCACACGAAGGAGATACTTCAGCCCGTTTGTGCTTTTAATGCACAGAAACAGAATATCATGCTAGAATTGGGCTAAGAAAAGATTTTTCCAGGATGTGTGTAGCTGGTTCTGTGGGCTATAGGTGGCCCATTTATTCACACATTTTTGGACTGAAAAATGTTCTGCTTCCAATACTCACACGAAGGAGATACTTCATCCCGTTTGTGCTTTTAATGCACAGAAACAGAATATCATGCTAGAATTGGGCTAAGAAAAGATTTTTCCAGGATGTGCGTAGCTGGTTCTGTGGGCTATAGGTGGCCCATTTATTCACACATTTTTGGACTGAAAAATGTTCTGCTTCCAATACTCACACGAAGGAGATACTTCATCCCGTTTGTGCTTTTAATGCACAGAAACAGAATATCATGCTAGAATTGTGCTAAGAAAAGATATTTTCGGGATGTGCGTAGCTGGTTCTGTGGGCTATAGGTGGCCCATTTATTCACACATTTCTGGACTGAAAAATTGTCTGCTTCCAATACCCACACGAAGGAGATACTTCATCCCGTTTGTGCTTTTAATGCACAGAAACAGAATATCATGCTAGAATTGGGCTAAGGAAAGATTTTTCCAGGATGTGTGTTGCTGGTTCTGTGGGCTATAGGTGGCCCATTTATTCACACATTTCTGGACTGAAAAATTTTCTGCTTCCAATACCCACACGAAGGAGATACTTCAGCTCGTTTGTGCTTATAATGCACAGAAACATAATATCATGCTAGAATTGGGCTAAGAAAAGATTTTTCCAGGATGTGTGTTGCTGGTTCTGTGGGCTATAGGTGGCCCATTTATTCACACATTTTTGGACTGAAAAATTGTCTTCTTCCAATACCCACACGAAGGAGATACTTCAGCTCGTTTGTGCTTATAATGCACAGAAACAGAATATCCTGCTAGAATTGGGCTAAGAAAAGATTTTTCCAGGATGTGTGTAGCTGGTTCTGTGGGCTATAGGTGGCCCATTTATTCACACATTTTTGGACTGAAAAATGTTCTGCTTCCAATACTCACACGAAGGAGATACTTCAGCCCGTTTGTGCTTATAATGCACAGAAACAGAATATCATGCTAGAATTGGGCTAAGAAAAGATATTTTCAGGATGTGCGTAGCTGGTTCTGTGGGCTATAGGTGGCCCATTTATTCACACATTTTTGGACTGAAAAATTTTCTGCTTCCAATACCCACACGAAGGAGATACTTCAGCTCGTTTGTGCTTATAATGCACAGAAACAGAATATCATGCTAGGATTGGGCTAAGAAAAGATTTTTCCAGGATGTGTGTAGCTGGTTCTGTGGGCTATAGGTGGCCCATTTATTCACACCTTTTTGGACTGAAAAATGTTCTGCTTCCAATACTCACACGAAGGAGATACTTCATCCCGTTTGTGCTTTTAATGCACAGAAACAGAATATCATGCTAGAATTGGGCTAAGAAAAGATATTTTCAGGATGTGCGTAGCTGGTTCTGTGGGCTATAGGTGGCCCATTTATTCACACATTTTTGGACTGAAAAATTTTCTGTTTCCAATACTCACACGAAGGAGATACTTCAGCTCGTTTGTGCTTATAATGCACAGAAACAGAATATCATGCTAGAATTGGGCTAAGAAAAGATATTTTCAGGATGTGCGTAGCTGGTTCTGTGGGCTATAGGTGGCATATTTATTCACACATTTCTGGACTGAAAAATTTTCTGCTTCCAATACTCACACGAAGGAGATACTTCATCCCGTTTGTGCTTTTAATGCACAGAAACAGAATATCCTGCTAGAATTGGGCTAAGAAAAGATTTTTCCAGGATGTGTGTAGCTGGTTCTGTGGGCTATAGGTGGCCCATTTATTCACACATTTTTGGACTGAAAAATTTTCTGCTTCCAATACTCACACGAAGGAGATACTTCAGCTCGTTTGTGCTTATAATGCACAGAAACAGAATATCATGCTAGGATTGGGCTAAGAAAAGATTTTTCCATAATGTGCGTAGCTGGTTCTGTGGGCTATAGGTGGCCCATTTATTCACACATTTTTGGACTGAAAAATTTTCTGCTTCCAATACTCACACGAAGGAGATACTTCATCCCGTTTGTGCTTTTAATGCACAGAAACAGAATATCATGCTAGAATTGGGCTAAGAAAAGATATTTCCAGGATGTGTGTAGCTGGTTCTGTGGGCTATAGGTGGCCCATTTATTCACACATTTTTGGACTGAAAAATTTTCTGCTTCCAATACTCACACGAAGGAGATACTTCATCCCGTTTGTGCTTTTAATGCACAGAAACAGAATATCATGCTAGAATTGGGCTAAGAAAAGATTTTTCCAGGATGTGTGTAGCTGGTTCTGTGGGCTATAGGTGGCCCATTTATTCACACATTTTTGGACTGAAAAATTTTCTGCTTCCAATACTCACACGAAGGAGATACTTCAGCTCGTTTGTGCTTATAATGCACAGAAACAGAATATCATGCTAGAATTGGGCTAAGAAAAGATTTTTCCATAATGTGCGTAGCTGGTTCTGTGGGCTATAGGTGGCCCATTTATTCACACATTTTTGGACTGAAAAATTTTCTGCTTCCAATACTCACACGAAGGAGATACTTCATCCCGTTTGTGCTTTTAATGCACAGAAACAGAATATCATGCTAGAATTGGGCTAAGAAAAGATATTTCCAGGATGTGTGTAGCTGGTTCTGTGGGCTATAGGTGGCCCATTTATTCACACATTTTTGGACTGAAAAATTTTCTGCTTCCAATACTCACACGAAGGAGATACTTCATCCCGTTTGTGCTTTTAATGCACAGAAACAGAATATCATGCTAGAATTGGGCTAAGAAAAGATTTTTCCAGGATGTGTGTAGCTGGTTCTGTGGGCTATAGGTGGCCCATTTATTCACACATTTTTGGACTGAAAAATTTTCTGCTTCCAATACTCACACGAAGGAGATACTTCATCCCGTTTGTGCTTTTAATGCACAGAAACAGAATATCATGCTAGAATTGGGCTAAGAAAAGATTTTTCCAGGATGTGTGTAGCTGGTTCTGTGGGCTAGAGGTGGCCCATTTATTCACACATTTCTGGACTGAAAAATTTTCTGCTTCCAATACTCACACGAAGGAGATACTTCAGCCCGTTTGTGCTTTTAATGCACAGAAACAGAATATCATGCTAGAATTGGGCTAAGAAAAGATTTTTCCAGGATGTGTGTAGCTGGTTCTGTGGGCTATAGGTGGCCCATTTATTCACACATTTCTGGACTGAAAAATTTTCTGCTTCCAATACTCACACGAAGGAGATACTTCAGCCCGTTTGTGCTTTTAATGCACAGAAACAGAATATCATGCTAGAATTGGGCTAAGAAAAGATTTTTCCAGGATGTGTGTAGCTGGTTCTGTGGGCTATAGGTTTCCCATTTATTCACACATTTTTGGACTGAAAAATGTTCTGCTTCCAATACTCACACGAAGGAGATACTTCATCCCGTTTGTGCTTTTAATGCACAGAAACAGAATATCATGCTAGAATTGGGCTAAGAAAAGATTTTTCCAGGATGTGTGTAGCTGGTTCTGTGGGCTATAGGTTTCCCATTTATTCACACATTTTTGGACTGAAAAATGTTCTGCTTCCAATACTCACACGAAGGAGATACTTCATCCCGTTTGTGCTTTTAATGCACAGAAACAGAATATCATGCTAGAATTGGGCTAAGAAAAGATTTTTCCAGGATGTGTGTAGCTGGTTCTGTGGGCTATAGGTGGCCCATTTATTCACACATTTTTGGACTGAAAAATGTTCTGCTTCCAATACTCACACGAAGGAGATACTTCAGCCCGTTTGTGCTTTTAATGCACAGAAACAGAATATCATGCTAGAATCGGGCTAAGAAAAGATTTTTCCAGGATGTGTGTAGCTGGTTCTGTGGGCTATAGGTGGCCCATTTATTCACACATTTCTGGACTGAAAAATTTTCTGCTTCCAATACTCACACGAAGGAGATACTTCATCCCGTTTGTGCTTTTAATGCACAGAAACAGAATATCATGCTAGAATTGGGCTAAGAAAAGATTTTTCCAGGATGTGTGTAGCTGGTTCTGTGGGCTATAGGTGGCCCATTTATTCACACATTTTTGGACTGAAAAATTTTCTGCTTCCAATACTCACACGAAGGAGATACTTCATCCCGTTTGTGCTTTTAATGCACAGAAACAGAATATCATGCTAGAATTGGGCTAAGAAAAGATTTTTCCAGGATGTGTGTAGCTGGTTCTGTGGGCTATAGGTGGCCCATTTATTCACACATTTCTGGACTGAAAAATTTTCTGCTTCCAATACTCACACGAAGGAGATACTTCAGCCCGTTTGTGCTTTTAATGCACAGAAACAGAATATCATGCTAGAATTGGGCTAAGAAAAGATTTTTCCAGGATGTGTGTAGCTGGTTCTGTGGGCTATAGGTGGCCCATTTATTCACACATTTCTGGACTGAAAAATGTTCTGCTTCCAATACTCACACGAAGGAGATACTTCATCCCGTCTGTGCTTTTAATGCACAGAAACAGAATATCATGCTAGAATTGGGCTAAGAAAAGATTTTTCCAGGATATGTGTAGCTGGTTCTGTGGGCTATAGGTGGCCCATTTATTCACACATTTCTGGACTGAAAAATTTTTTGCTTCCAATACTCACACGAAGGAGATACTTCAGCCCGTTTGTGCTTTTAATGCACAGAAACAGAATATCATGCTAGAATTGGGCTAAGAAAAGATTTTTCCAGGATGTGTGTAGCTGGTTCTGTGGGCTATAGGTGGCCCATTTATTCACACATTTTTGGACTGAAAAATTTTCTGCTTCCAATACTCACACGAAGGAGATACTTCAGCCCGTTTGTGCTTTTAATGCACAGAAACAGAATATCATGCTAGAATTGGGCTAAGAAAAGATTTTTCCAGGATGTGTGTAGCTGGTTCTGTGGGCTATAGGTGGCCCATTTATTCACACATTTCTGGACTGAAAAATTTTCTGCTTCCAATACTCACACGAAGGAGATACTTCAGCCCGTTTGTGCTTTTAATGCACAGAAACAGAATATCATGCTAGAATTGGGCTAAGAAAAGATTTTTCCAGGATGTGTGTAGCTGGTTCTGTGGGCTATAGGTGGCCCATTTATTCACACATTTTTGGACTGAAAAATTTTCTGCTTCCAATACTCACACGAAGGAGATACTTCATCCCGTTTGTGCTTTTAATGCACAGAAACAGAATATCATGCTAGAATTGGGCTAAGAAAAGATTTTTCCAGGATGTGTGTAGCTGGTTCTGTGGGCTATAGGTGGCCCATTTATTCACACATTTCTGGACTGAAAAATTTTCTGCTTCCAATACTCACACGAAGGAGATACTTCAGCCCGTTTGTGCTTTTAATGCACAGAAACAGAATATCATGCTAGAATTGGGCTAAGAAAAGATTTTTCCAGGATGTGTGTAGCTGGTTCTGTGGGCTATAGGTGGCCCATTTATTCACACATTTCTGGACTGAAAAATTTTCTGCTTCCAATACTCACACGAAGGAGATACTTCATCCCGTTTGTGCTTTTAATGCACAGAAACAGAATATCATGCTAGAATTGGGCTAAGAAAAGATTTTTCCAGGATGTGTGTAGCTGGTTCTGTGGGCTATAGGTGGCCCATTTATTCACACATTTCTGGACTGAAAAATTTTCTGCTTCCAATACTCACACGAAGGAGATACTTGAGCCCGTCTGTGCTTTTAATGCACAGAAACAGAATATCATGCTAGAATTGGGCTAAGAAAAGATTTTTCCAGGATGTGTGTAGCTGGTTCTGTGGGCTATAGGTGGCCCATTTATTCACACATTTCTGGACTGAAAAATTTTTTGCTTCCAATACTCACACGAAGGAGATACTTCAGCCCGTTTGTGCTTTTAATGCACAGAAACAGAATATCATGCTAGAATTGGGCTAAGAAAAGATTTTTCCAGGATGTGTGTAGCTGGTTCTGTGGGCTATAGGTGGCCCATTTATTCACACATTTTTGGACTGAAAAATTTTCTGCTTCCAATACTCACACGAAGGAGATACTTCAGCCCGTTTGTGCTTTTAATGCACAGAAACAGAATATCATGCTAGAATTGGGCTAAGAAAAGATTTTTCCAGGATGTGTGTAGCTGGTTCTGTGGGCTATAGGTGGCCCATTTATTCACACATTTTTGGACTGAAAAATTTTCTGCTTCCAATACTCACACGAAGGAGATACTTCATCCCGTTTGTGCTTTTAATGCACAGAAACAGAATATCCTGCTAGAATTGGGCTAAGAAAATACATTTTCAGGATGTGCGTAGCTGGTTCTGTGGGCTATAGGTGGCCCATTTATTCACACATTTTTGGACTGAAAAATGTTCTGCTTCCAATACTCACACGAAGGAGATACTTCAGCCCGTTTGTGCTTATAATGCACAGAAACAGAATATCATGCTAGAATTGGGCTAAGAAAAGATTTTTCCAGGATGTGTGTAGCTGGTTCTGTGGGCTATAGGTGGCCCATTTATTCACACATTTTTGGACTGAAAAATTTTCTGCTTCCAATACTCACACGAAGGAGATACTTCATCCCGTTTGTGCTTATAATGCACAGAAACAGAATATCATGCTAGAATTGGGCTAAGAAAAGATTTTTCCAGGATGTGTGTAGCTGGTTCTGTGGGCTATAGGTGGCCCATTTATTCACACATTTTTGGACTGAAAAATGTTCTGCTTCCAATACTCACACGAAGGAGATACTTCAGCCCGTTTGTGCTTATAATGCACAGAAACAGAATATCATGCTAGAATTGGGCTAAGAAAAGATTTTTCCAGGATGTGTGTAGCTGGTTCTGTGGGCTATAGGTGGCCCATTTATTCACACATTTTTGGACTGAAAAATTTTCTGCTTCCAATACTCACACGAAGGAGATACTTCATCCCGTTTGTGCTTATAATGCACAGAAACAGAATATCATGCTAGAATTGGGCTAAGAAAAGATATTTTCAGGATGTGCGTAGCTGGTTCTGTGGGCTATAGGTGGCCCATTTATTCACACATTTTTGGACTGGAAAATTTTCTGCTTCCTATACTCACACGAAGGAGATACTTCATCCCGTTTGTGCTTTTAATGCACAGAAACAGAATATCCTGCTAGAATTGGGCTAAGAAAAGATTTTTCCAGGATGTGTGTAGCTGGTTCTGTGGGCTATAGGTGGCCCATTTATTCACACATTTTTGGACTGAAAAATTTTCTGCTTCCAATACTCACACGAAGGAGATACTTCATCCCGTTTGTGCTTTTAATGCACAGAAACAGAATATCCTGCTAGAATTGGGCTAAGAAAATACATTTTCAAGATGTGCGTAGCTGGTTCTGTGGGCTATAGGTGGCCCATTTATTCACACATTTTTGGACTGAAAAATTTTCTGCTTCCAATACTCACACGAAGGAGATACTTCATCCCGTTTGTGCTTTTAATGCACAGAAACAGAATATCATGCTAGAATTGGGCTAAGAAAAGATTTTTCCAGGATGTGTGTAGCTGGTTCTGTGGGCTATAGGTGGCCCATTTATTCACACATTTTTGGACTGAAAAATTTTCTGCTTCCAATACTCACACGAAGGAGATACTTCATCCCGTTTGTGCTTTTAATGCACAGAAACAGAATATCCTGCTAGAATTGGGCTAAGAAAATACATTTTCAGGATGTGCGTAGCTGGTTCTGTGGGCTATAGGTGGCCCATTTATTCACACATTTTTGGACTGAAAAATTTTCTGCTTCCAATACTCACACGAAGGAGATACTTCATCCCGTTTGTGCTTTTAATGCACAGAAACAGAATATCATGCTAGAATTGGGCTAAGAAAAGATTTTTCCAGGATGTGTGTAGCTGGTTCTGTGGGCTATAGGTGGCCCATTTATTCACACATTTTTGGACTGAAAAATTTTCTGCTTCCAATACTCACACGAAGGAGATACTTCATCCCGTTTGTGCTTTTAATGCACAGAAACAGAATATCATGCTAGAATTGGGCTAAGAAAAGATTTTTCCAGGATGTGTGTAGCTGGTTCTGTGGGCTATAGGTGGCCCATTTATTCACACATTTCTGGACTGAAAAATTTTCTGCTTCCAATACTCACACGAAGGAGATACTTCAGCCCGTTTGTGCTTTTAATGCACAGAAACAGAATATCATGCTAGAATTGGGCTAAGAAAAGATTTTTCCAGGATGTGTGTAGCTGGTTCTGTGGGCTATAGGTGGCCCATTTATTCACACATTTCTGGACTGAAAAATTTTCTGCTTCCAATACTCACACGAAGGAGATACTTCAGCCCGTCTGTGCTTTTAATGCACAGAAACAGAATATCATGCTAGAATTGGGCTAAGAAAAGATTTTTCCAGGATATGTGTAGCTGGTTCTGTGGGCTATAGGTGGCCCATTTATTCACACATTTCTGGACTGAAAAATTTTTTGCTTCCAATACTCACACGAAGGAGATACTTCAGCCCGTTTGTGCTTTTAATGCACAGAAACAGAATATCATGCTAGAATTGGGCTAAGAAAAGATTTTTCCAGGATGTGTGTAGCTGGTTCTGTGGGCTATAGGTGGCCCATTTATTCACACATTTTTGGACTGAAAAATTTTCTGCTTCCAATACTCACACGAAGGAGATACTTCAGCCCGTTTGTGCTTTTAATGCACAGAAACAGAATATCATGCTAGAATTGGGCTAAGAAAAGATTTTTCCAGGATGTGTGTAGCTGGTTCTGTGGGCTATAGGTGGCCCATTTATTCACACATTTTTGGACTGAAAAATTGTCTGCTACCAATACCCACACGAAGGAGATACTTCAGCTCGTTTGTGCTTATAATGCACAGAAACAGAATATCATGCTAGGATTGGGCTAAGAAAAGATTTTTCCAGGATGTGTGTAGCTGGTTCTGTGGGCTATAGGTGGCCCATTTATTCACACATTTTTGGACTGAAAAATGTTCTGCTTCCAATACTCACACGAAGGAGATACTTCATCCCGTTTGTGCTTTTAATGCACAGAAACAGAATATCATGCTAGAATTGGGCTAAGAAAAGATTTTTCCAGGATGTGTGTAGCTGGTTCTGTGGGCTATAGGTGGCCCATTTATTCACACATTTTTGGACTGAAAAATTTTCTGCTTCCAATACTCACACGAAGGAGATACTTCAGCCCGTTTGTGCTTTTAATGCACAGAAACAGAATATCATGCTAGAATTGGGCTAAGAAAAGATTTTTCCAGGATGTGTGTAGCTGGTTCTGTGGGCTATAGGTGGCCCATTTATTCACACATTTCTGGACTGAAAAATTTTCTGCTTCCAATACTCACACGAAGGAGATACTTCATCCCGTTTGTGCTTTTAATGCACAGAAACAGAATATCATGCTAGAATTGGGCTAAGAAAAGATTTTTCCAGGATGTGTGTAGCTGGTTCTGTGGGCTATAGGTGGCCCATTTATTCACACATTTCTGGACTGAAAAATTTTCTGCTTCCAATACTCACACGAAGGAGATACTTGAGCCCGTCTGTGCTTTTAATGCACAGAAACAGAATATCATGCTAGAATTGGGCTAAGAAAAGATTTTTCCAGGATGTGTGTAGCTGGTTCTGTGGGCTATAGGTGGCCCATTTATTCACACATTTCTGGACTGAAAAATTTTTTGCTTCCAATACTCACACGAAGGAGATACTTCAGCCCGTTTGTGCTTTTAATGCACAGAAACAGAATATCATGCTAGAATTGGGCTAAGAAAAGATTTTTCCAGGATGTGTGTAGCTGGTTCTGTGGGCTATAGGTGGCCCATTTATTCACACATTTTTGGACTGAAAAATTTTCTGCTTCCAATACTCACACGAAGGAGATACTTCAGCCCGTTTGTGCTTTTAATGCACAGAAACAGAATATCATGCTAGAATTGGGCTAAGAAAAGATTTTTCCAGGATGTGTGTAGCTGGTTCTGTGGGCTATAGGTGGCCCATTTATTCACACATTTCTGGACTGAAAAATTTTCTGCTTCCAATACTCACACGAAGGAGATACTTCAGCCCGTTTGTGCTTTTAATGCACAGAAACAGAATATCATGCTAGAATTGGGCTAAGAAAAGATTTTTCCAGGATGTGTGTAGCTGGTTCTGTGGGCTATAGGTGGCCCATTTATTCACACATTTTTGGACAGAAATTGTCTGCTACCAATACCCACACGAAGGAGATACTTCAGCTCGTTTGTGCTTATAATGCACAGAAACAGAATATCATGCTAGGATTGGGCTAAGAAAAGATTTTTCCAGGATGTGTGTAGCTGGTTCTGTGGGCTATAGGTGGCCCATTTATTCACACATTTTTGGACTGAAAAATTTTCTGCTTCCAATACTCACACGAAGGAGATACTTCATCCCGTTTGTGCTTTTAATGCACAGAAACAGAATATCATGCTAGAATTGGGCTAAGAAAAGATTTTTCCAGGATGTGTGTAGCTGGTTCTGTGGGCTATAGGTGGTCCATTTATTCACACATTTTTGGACTGAAAAATTTTCTGCTTCCAATACTCACACGACGGAGATACTTCATCCCGTTTGTGCTTTTAATGCACAGAAACAGAATATCATGCTAGAATTGGGCTAAGAAAAGATTTTTCCAGGATGTGTGTAGCTGGTTCTGTGGGCTATAGGTGGCCCATTTATTCACACATTTCTGGACTGAAAAATTTTCTGCTTCCAATACTCACACGAAGGAGATACTTCATCCCGTTTGTGCTTTTAATGCACAGAAACAGAATATCCTGCTAGAATTGGGCTAAGAAAATACATTTTCAGGATGTGCGTAGCTGGTTCTGTGGGCTATAGGTGGCCCATTTATTCACACATTTTTGGACTGAAAAATTTTCTGCTTCCAATACTCACACGAAGGAGATACTTCAGCCCGTTTGTGCTTTTAATGCACAGAAACAGAATATCCTACCAGAATTGGGCTAAGAAAATACATTTTCAGGATGTGCGTAGCTGGTTCTGTGGGCTATAGGTGGCCCATTTATTCACACATTTTTGGACTGAAAAATGTTCTGCTTCCAATACTCACACGAAGGAGATACTTCATCCCGTTTGTGCTTTTAATGCACAGAAACAGAATATCATGCTAGGATTGGGCTAAGAAAAGATTTTTCCAGGATGTGTGTAGCTGGTTCTGTGGGCTATAGGTGGCCCATTTATTCACACATTTTTGGACTGAAAAATTTTCTGCTTCCAATACTCACACGAAGGAGATACTTCATCCCGTTTGTGCTTTTAATGCACAGAAACAGAATATCCTGCTAGAATTGGGCTAAGAAAATACATTTTCAGGATGTGCGTAGCTGGTTCTGTGGGCTATAGGTGGCCCATTTATTCACACATTTTTGGACTGAAAAATGTTCTGCTTCCAATACTCACACGAAGGAGATACTTCATCCCGTTTGTGCTTTTAATGCACAGAAACAGAATATCATGCTAGAATTGGGCTAAGAAAAGATTTTTCCAGGATGTGTGTAGCTGGTTCTGTGGGCTATAGGTGGCCCATTTATTCACACATTTCTGGACTGAAAAATTTTCTGCTTCCAATACTCACACGAAGGAGATACTTCAGCCCGTTTGTGCTTTTAATGCACAGAAACAGAATATCATGCTAGAATTGGGCTAAGAAAAGATTTTTCCAGGATGTGTGTAGCTGGTTCTGTGGGCTATAGGTGGCCCATTTATTCACACATTTTTGGACTGAAAAATTGTCTGCTTCCACTACCCACACGAAGGAGATACTTCAGCTCGTTTGTGCTTATAATGCACAGAAACAGAATATCATGCTAGAATTGGGCTAAGAAAAGATTTTTCCAGGATGTATGTAGCTGGTTCTGTGGGCTATAGGTGGCCCATTTATTCACACATTTTTGGACTGAAAAATTGTCTGCTTCCACTACCCACACGAAGGAGTTACTTCAGCTCGTTTGTGCTTATAATGCACAGAAACAGAATATCATGCTAGAATTGGGCTAAGAAAAGATTTTTCCAGGATGTATGTAGCTGGTTCTGTGGGCTATAGGTGGCCCATTTATTCACACATTTTTGGACTGAAAAATTTTCTGCTTCCAATACTCACACGAAGGAGATACTTCAGCTCGTTTGTGCTTATAATGCACAGAAACAGAATATCCTGCTAGAATTGGGCTAAGAAAAGATATTTTCGGGATGTGCGTAGCTGGTTCTGTGGGCTATAGGTGGCCCATTTATTCACACATTTTTGGACTGAAAAATTTTCTGCTTCCAATACTCACACGAAGGAGATACTTCAGCTCGTTTGTGCTTATAATGCACAGAAACAGAATATCCTGCTAGAATTGGGCTAAGAAAAGATATTTTCGGGATGTGCGTAGCTGGTTCTGTGGGCTATAGGTGGCCCATTTATTCACACATTTTTGGACTGAAAAATTTTCTGCTTCCAATACTCACACGAAGGAGATACTTCAGCCCGTTTGTGCTTTTAATGCACAGAAACAGAATATCCTGCTAGAATTGGGCTAAGAAAAGATTTTTCCAGGATGTGTGTAGCTGGTTCTGTGGGCTATAGGTGGCCCATTTATTCACACATTTTTGGACTGAAAAATTTTCTGCTTCCAATACTCACACGAAGGAGATACTTCATCCCGTTTGTGCTTTTAATGCACAGAAACAGAATATCATGCTAGAATTGGGCTAAGAAAAGATTTTTCCAGGATGTGTGTAGCTGGTTCTGTGGGCTATAGGTGGCCCATTTATTCACACATTTTTGGACTGAAAAATGTTCTGCTTCCAATACTCACACGAAGGAGATACTTCAGCCCGTTTGTGCTTATAATGCACAGAAACAGAATATCCTGCTAGAATTGGGCTAAGAAAATACATTTTCAAGATGTGCGTAGCTGGTTCTGTGGGCTATAGGTGGCCCATTTATTCACACATTTTTGGACTGAAAAATTTTCTGCTTCCAATACTCACACGAAGGAGATACTTCATCCCGTTTGTGCTTTTAATGCACAGAAACAGAATATCATGCTAGAATTGGGCTAAGAAAAGATTTTTCCAGGATGTGTGTAGCTGGTTCTGTGGGCTATAGGTGGCCCATTTATTCACACATTTTTGGACTGAAAAATGTTCTGCTTCCAATACTCACACGAAGGAGATACTTCATCCCGTTTGTGCTTATAATGCACAGAAACAGAATATCATGCTAGAATTGGGCTAAGAAAAGATATTTTCAGGATGTGCGTAGCTGGTTCTGTGGGCTATAGGTGGCCCATTTATTCACACATTTTTGGACTGGAAAATTTTCTGCTTCCTATACTCACACGAAGGAGATACTTCATCCCGTTTGTGCTTTTAATGCACAGAAACAGAATATCCTGCTAGAATTGGGCTAAGAAAATACATTTTCAGGATGTGCGTAGCTGGTTCTGTGGGCTATAGGTGGCCCATTTATTCACACATTTTTGGACTGAAAAATTTTCTGCTTCCAATACTCACACGAAGGAGATACTTCAGCCCGTTTGTGCTTTTAATGCACAGAAACAGAATATCCTACCAGAATTGGGCTAAGAAAATACATTTTCAGGATGTGCGTAGCTGGTTCTGTGGGCTATAGGTGGCCCATTTATTCACACATTTTTGGACTGAAAAATTGTCTGCTTCCACTACCCACACGAAGGAGATACTTCAGCTCGTTTGTGCTTATAATGCACAGAAACAGAATATCATGCTAGAATTGGGCTAAGAAAAGATTTTTCCAGGATGTATGTAGCTGGTTCTGTGGGCTATAGGTGGCCCATTTATTCACACATTTTTGGACTGAAAAATTTTCTGCTTCCAATACTCACACGAAGGAGATACTTCAGCTCGTTTGTGCTTATAATGCACAGAAACAGAATATCCTGCTAGAATTGGGCTAAGAAAAGATATTTTCGGGATGTGCGTAGCTGGTTCTGTGGGCTATAGGTGGCCCATTTATTCACACATTTTTGGACTGAAAAATTTTCTGCTTCCAATACTCACACGAAGGAGATACTTCAGCTCGTTTGTGCTTATAATGCACAGAAACAGAATATCCTGCTAGAATTGGGCTAAGAAAAGATATTTTCGGGATGTGCGTAGCTGGTTCTGTGGGCTATAGGTGGCCCATTTATTCACACATTTTTGGACTGAAAAATTTTCTGCTTCCAATACTCACACGAAGGAGATACTTCAGCCCGTTTGTGCTTTTAATGCACAGAAACAGAATATCCTGCTAGAATTGGGCTAAGAAAAGATTTTTCCAGGATGTGTGTAGCTGGTTCTGTGGGCTATAGGTGGCCCATTTATTCACACATTTTTGGACTGAAAAATTTTCTGCTTCCAATACTCACACGAAGGAGATACTTCATCCCGTTTGTGCTTTTAATGCACAGAAACAGAATATCATGCTAGAATTGGGCTAAGAAAAGATTTTTCCAGGATGTGTGTAGCTGGTTCTGTGGGCTATAGGTGGCCCATTTATTCACACATTTTTGGACTGAAAAATGTTCTGCTTCCAATACTCACACGAAGGAGATACTTCAGCCCGTTTGTGCTTATAATGCACAGAAACAGAATATCATGCTAGAATTGGGCTAAGAAAAGATATTTTCAGGATGTGCGTAGCTGGTTCTGTGGGCTATAGGTGGCCCATTTATTCACACATTTTTGGACTGGAAAATTTTCTGCTTCCTATACTCACACGAAGGAGATACTTCATCCCGTTTGTGCTTTTAATGCACAGAAACAGAATATCCTGCTAGAATTGGGCTAAGAAAAGATTTTTCCAGGATGTGTGTAGCTGGTTCTGTGGGCTATAGGTGGCCCATTTATTCACACATTTTTGGACTGAAAAATTTTCTGCTTCCAATACTCACACGAAGGAGATACTTCATCCCGTTTGTGCTTTTAATGCACAGAAACAGAATATCCTGCTAGAATTGGGCTAAGAAAATACATTTTCAAGATGTGCGTAGCTGGTTCTGTGGGCTATAGGTGGCCCATTTATTCACACATTTTTGGACTGAAAAATTTTCTGCTTCCAATACTCACACGAAGGAGATACTTCATCCCGTTTGTGCTCTTAATGCACAGAAACAGAATATCATGCTAGAATTGGGCTAAGAAAAGATTTTTCCAGGATGTGTGTAGCTGGTTCTGTGGGCTATAGGTGGCCCATTTATTCACACATTTTTGGACTGAAAAATGTTCTGCTTCCAATACTCACACGAAGGAGATACTTCAGCCCGTTTGTGCTTATAATGCACAGAAACAGAATATCATGCTAGAATTGGGCTAAGAAAAGATATTTTCAGGATGTGCGTAGCTGGTTCTGTGGGCTATAGGTGGCCCATTTATTCACACATTTTTGGACTGGAAAATTTTCTGCTTCCTATACTCACACGAAGGAGATACTTCATCCCGTTTGTGCTTTTAATGCACAGAAACAGAATATCCTGCTAGAATTGGGCTAAGAAAAGATTTTTCCAGGATGTGTGTAGCTGGTTCTGTGGGCTATAGGTGGCCCATTTATTCACACATTTTTGGACTGAAAAATTTTCTGCTTCCAATACTCACACGAAGGAGATACTTCATCCCGTTTGTGCTTTTAATGCACAGAAACAGAATATCCTGCTAGAATTGGGCTAAGAAAATACATTTTCAGGATGTGCGTAGCTGGTTCTGTGGGCTATAGGTGGCCCATTTATTCACACATTTTTGGACTGAAAAATTTTCTGCTTCCAATACTCACACGAAGGAGATACTTCAGCCCGTTTGTGCTTTTAATGCACAGAAACAGAATATCCTACCAGAATTGGGCTAAGAAAATACATTTTCAGGATGTGCGTAGCTGGTTCTGTGGGCTATAGGTGGCCCATTTATTCACACATTTTTGGACTGAAAAATGTTCTGCTTCCAATACTCACACGAAGGAGATACTTCATCCCGTTTGTGCTTTTAATGCACAGAAACAGAATATCCTACCAGAATTGGGCTAAGAAAATACATTTTCAGGATGTGCGTAGCTGGTTCTGTGGGCTATAGGTGGCCCATTTATTCACACATTTTTGGACTGAAAAATGTTCTGCTTCCAATACTCACACGAAGGAGATACTTCAGCCCGTTTGTGCTTTTAATGCACAGAAACAGAATATCCTACCAGAATTGGGCTAAGAAAATACATTTTCAGGATGTGCGTAGCTGGTTCTGTGGGCTATAGGTGGCCCATTTATTCACACATTTTTGGACTGAAAAATGTTCTGCTTCCAATACTCACACGAAGGAGATACTTCATCCCGTTTGTGCTTTTAATGCACAGAAACAGAATATCATGCTAGGATTGGGCTAAGAAAAGATTTTTCCAGGATGTGTGTAGCTGGTTCTGTGGGCTATAGGTGGCCCATTTATTCACACATTTTTGGACTGAAAAATTTTCTGCTTCCAATACTCACACGAAGGAGATACTTCATCCCGTTTGTGCTTTTAATGCACAGAAACAGAATATCCTGCTAGAATTGGGCTAAGAAAATACATTTTCAGGATGTGCGTAGCTGGTTCTGTGGGCTATAGGTGGCCCATTTATTCACACATTTTTGGACTGAAAAATGTTCTGCTTCCAATACTCACACGAAGGAGATACTTCATCCGGTTTGTGCTTTTAATGCACAGAAACAGAATATCATGCTAGGATTGGGCTAAGAAAAGATTTTTCCAGGATGTGTGTAGCTGGTTCTGTGGGCTATAGGTGGCCCATTTATTCACACATTTTTGGACTGAAAAATGTTCTGCTTCCAATACTCACACGAAGGAGATACTTCATCCCGTTTGTGCTTTTAATGCACAGAAACAGAATATCCTACCAGAATTGGGCTAAGAAAATACATTTTCAGGATGTGCGTAGCTGGTTCTGTGGGCTATAGGTGGCCCATTTATTCACACATTTTTGGACTGAAAAATTTTCTGCTTCCAATACTCACACGAAGGAGATACTTCATCCCGTTTGTGCTTTTAATGCACAGAAACAGAATATCATGCTAGAATTGGGCTAAGAAAAGATTTTTCCAGGATGTGTGTAGCTGGTTCTGTGGGCTATAGGTGGCCCATTTATTCACACATTTTTGGACTGAAAAATGTTCTGCTTCCAATACTCACACGAAGGAGATACTTCAGCCCGTTTGTGCTTTTAATGCACAGAAACAGAATATCCTACCAGAATTGGGCTAAGAAAATACATTTTCAGGATGTGCGTAGCTGGTTCTGTGGGCTATAGGTGGCCCATTTATTCACACATTTTTGGACTGGAAAATTTTCTGCTTCCTATACTCACACGAAGGAGATACTTCATCCCGTTTGTGCTTTTAATGCACAGAAACAGAATATCATGCTAGAATTGGGCTAAGAAAAGATTTTTCCAGGATGTGTGTAGCTGGTTCTGTGGGCTATAGGTGGCCCATTTATTCACACATTTTTGGACTGAAAAATTTTCTGCTTCCAATACTCACACGAAGGAGATACTTCATCCCGTTTGTGCTTTTAATGCACAGAAACAGAATATCATGCTAGGATTGGGCTAAGAAAATACATTTTCAGGATGTGCGTAGCTGGTTCTGTGGGCTATAGGTGGCCCATTTATTCACACATTTTTGGACTGAAAAATGTTCTGCTTCCAATACTCACACGAAGGAGATACTTCAGCCCGTTTGTGCTTTTAATGCACAGAAACAGAATATCCTACCAGAATTGGGCTAAGAAAATACATTTTCAGGATGTGCGTAGCTGGTTCTGTGGGCTATAGGTGGCCCATTTATTCACACATTTTTGGACTGAAAAATTTTCTGCTTCCAATACTCACACGAAGGAGATACTTCATCCCGTTTGTGCTTTTAATGCACAGAAACAGAATATCATGCTAGGATTGGGCTAAGAAAAGATTTTTCCAGGATGTGTGTAGCTGGTTCTGTGGGCTATAGGTGGCCCATTTATTCACACATTTTTGGACTGAAAAATTTTCTGCTTCCAATACTCACACGAAGGAGATACTTCAGCCCGTTTGTGCTTTTAATGCACAGAAACAGAATATCCTACCAGAATTGGGCTAAGAAAATACATTTTCAGGATGTGCGTAGCTGGTTCTGTGGGCTATAGGTGGCCCATTTATTCACACATTTTTGGACTGAAAAATTTTCTGCTTCCAATACTCACACGAAGGAGATACTTCATCCCGTTTGTGCTTTTAATGCACAGAAACAGAATATCATGCTAGAATTGGGCTAAGAAAAGATTTTTCCAGGATGTGTGTAGCTGGTTCTGTGGGCTATAGGTGGCCCATTTATTCACACATTTTTGGACTGAAAAATTTTCTGCTTCCAATACTCACACGAAGGAGATACTTCAGCCCGTTTGTGCTTTTAATGCACAGAAACAGAATATCCTGCTAGAATTGGGCTAAGAAAAGATTTTTCCAGGATGTGTGTAGCTGGTTCTGTGGGCTATAGGTGTCCCATTTATTCACACATTTTTGGACTGAAAAATTTTCTGCTTCCAATACTCACACGAAGGAGATACTTCATCCCGTTTGTGCTTTTAATGCACAGAAACAGAATATCCTACCAGAATTGGGCTAAGAAAATACATTTTCAGGATGTGCGTAGCTGGTTCTGTGGGCTATAGGTGGCCCATTTATTCACACATTTTTGGACTGAAAAATTTTCTGCTTCCAATACTCACACGAAGGAGATACTTCATCCCGTTTGTGCTTTTAATGCACAGAAACAGAATATCCTACCAGAATTGGGCTAAGAAAATACATTTTCAGGATGTGCGTAGCTGGTTCTGTGGGCTATAGGTGGCCCATTTATTCACACATTTTTGGACTGAAAAATTTTCTGCTTCCAATACTCACACGAAGGAGATACTTCATCCCGTTTGTGCTTTTAATGCACAGAAACAGAATATCATGCTAGAATTGGGCTAAGAAAAGATTTTTCCAGGATGTGTGTAGCTGGTTCTGTGGGCTATAGGTGGCCCATTTATTCACACATTTTTGGACTGAAAAATTTTCTGCTTCCAATACTCACACGAAGGAGATACTTCATCCCGTTTGTGCTTTTAATGCACAGAAACAGAATATCATGCTAGAATTGGGCTAAGAAAAGATTTTTCCAGGATGTGTGTAGCTGGTTCTGTGGGCTATAGGTGGCCCATTTATTCACACATTTTTGGACTGAAAAATTTTCTGCTTCCAATACTCACACGAAGGAGATACTTCAGCCCGTTTGTGCTTTTAATGCACAGAAACAGAATATCCTGCTAGAATTGGGCTAAGAAAAGATTTTTCCAGGATGTGTGTAGCTGGTTCTGTGGGCTATAGGTGTCCCATTTATTCACACATTTTTGGACTGAAAAATTTTCTGCTTCCAATACTCACACGAAGGAGATACTTCATCCCGTTTGTGCTTTTAATGCACAGAAACAGAATATCCTACCAGAATTGGGCTAAGAAAATACATTTTCAGGATGTGCGTAGCTGGTTCTGTGGGCTATAGGTGGCCCATTTATTCACACATTTCTGGACTGAAAAATTTTCTGCTTCCAATACTCACACGAAGGAGATACTTCAGCCCGTTTGTGCTTTTAATGCACAGAAACAGAATATCCTACCAGAATTGGGCTAAGAAAATACATTTTCAGGATGTGCGTAGCTGGTTCTGTGGGCTATAGGTGGCCCATTTATTCACACATTTTTGGACTGAAAAATTTTCTGCTTCCAATACTCACACGAAGGAGATACTTCATCCCGTTTGTGCTTTTAATGCACAGAAACAGAATATCCTACCAGAATTGGGCTAAGAAAATACATTTTCAGGATGTGCGTAGCTGGTTCTGTGGGCTATAGGTGGCCCATTTATTCACACATTTTTGGACTGAAAAATTTTCTGCTTCCAATACTCACACGAAGGAGATACTTCATCCCGTTTGTGCTTTTAATGCACAGAAACAGAATATCCTACCAGAATTGGGCTAAGAAAATACATTTTCAGGATGTGCGTAGCTGGTTCTGTGGGCTATAGGTGGCCCATTTATTCACACATTTTTGGACTGAAAAATTTTCTGCTTCCAATACTCACACGAAGGAGATACTTCATCCCGTTTGTGCTTTTAATGCACAGAAACAGAATATCATGCTAGGATTGGGCTAAGAAAAGATTTTTCCAGGATGTGTGTAGCTGGTTCTGTGGGCTATAGGTGGCCCATTTATTCACACATTTCTGGACTGAAAAATTTTCTGCTTCCAATACTCACACGAAGGAGATACTTCAGCCCGTTTGTGCTTTTAATGCACAGAAACAGAATATCCTACCAGAATTGGGCTAAGAAAATACATTTTCAGGATGTGCGTAGCTGGTTCTGTGGGCTATAGGTGGCCCATTTATTCACACATTTTTGGACTGAAAAATTTTCTGCTTCCAATACTCACACGAAGGAGATACTTCATCCCGTTTGTGCTTTTAATGCACAGAAACAGAATATCATGCTAGAATTGGGCTAAGAAAAGATTTTTCCAGGATGTGTGTAGCTGGTTCTGTGGGCTATAGGTGGCCCATTTATTCACACATTTTTGGACTGAAAAATTTTCTGCTTCCAATACTCACACGAAGGAGATACTTCAGCCCGTTTGTGCTTTTAATGCACAGAAACAGAATATCCTGCTAGAATTGGGCTAAGAAAAGATTTTTCCAGGATGTGCGTAGCTGGTTCTGTGGGCTATAGGTGTCCCATTTATTCACACATTTTTGGACTGAAAAATTTTCTGCTTCCAATACTCACACGAAGTAGATACTTCATCCCGTTTGTGCTTTTAATGCACAGAAACAGAATATCCTACCAGAATTGGGCTAAGAAAATACATTTTCAGGATGTGCGTAGCTGGTTCTGTGGGCTATAGGTGGCCCATTTATTCACACATTTTTGGACTGAAAAATTTTCTGCTTCCAATACTCACACGAAGGAGATACTTCATCCCGTTTGTGCTTTTAATGCACAGAAACAGAATATCCTACCAGAATTGGGCTAAGAAAATACATTTTCAGGATGTGCGTAGCTGGTTCTGTGGGCTATAGGTGGCCCATTTATTCACACATTTTTGGACTGAAAAATTTTCTGCTTCCAATACTCACACGAAGGAGATACTTCATCCCGTTTGTGCTTTTAATGCACAGAAACAGAATATCATGCTAGAATTGGGCTAAGAAAAGATTTTTCCAGGATGTGTGTAGCTGGTTCTGTGGGCTATAGGTGGCCCATTTATTCACACATTTTTGGACTGAAAAATTTTCTGCTTCCAATACTCACACGAAGGAGATACTTCATCCCGTTTGTGCTTTTAATGCACAGAAACAGAATATCATGCTAGAATTGGGCTAAGAAAAGATTTTTCCAGGATGTGTGTAGCTGGTTCTGTGGGCTATAGGTGGCCCATTTATTCACACATTTTTGGACTGAAAAATTTTCTGCTTCCAATACTCACACGAAGGAGATACTTCAGCCCGTTTGTGCTTTTAATGCACAGAAACAGAATATCCTGCTAGAATTGGGCTAAGAAAAGATTTTTCCAGGATGTGTGTAGCTGGCTCTGTGGGCTATAGGTGTCCCATTTATTCACACATTTTTGGACTGAAAAATTTTCTGCTTCCAATACTCACACGAAGGAGATACTTCATCCCGTTTGTGCTTTTAATGCACAGAAACAGAATATCCTACCAGAATTGGGCTAAGAAAATACATTTTCAGGATGTGCGTAGCTGGTTCTGTGGGCTATAGGTGGCCCATTTATTCACACATTTTTGGACTGAAAAATTTTCTGCTTCCAATACTCACACGAAGGAGATACTTCATCCCGTTTGTGCTTTTAATGCACAGAAACAGAATATCCTACCAGAATTGGGCTAAGAAAATACATTTTCAGGATGTGCGTAGCTGGTTCTGTGGGCTATAGGTGGCCCATTTATTCACACATTTTTGGACTGAAAAATTTTCTGCTTCCAATACTCACACGAAGGAGATACTTCATCCCGTTTGTGCTTTTAATGCACAGAAACAGAATATCATGCTAGGATTGGGCTAAGAAAAGATTTTTCCAGGATGTGTGTAGCTGGTTCTGTGGGCTATAGGTGGCCCATTTATTCACACATTTCTGGACTGAAAAATTTTCTGCTTCCAATACTCACACGAAGGAGATACTTCATCCCGTTTGTGCTTTTAATGCACAGAAACAGAATATCCTGCTAGAATTGGGCTAAGAAAATACATTTTCAGGATGTGCGTAGCTGGTTCTGTGGGCTATAGGTGGCCCATTTATTCACACATTTTTGGACTGAAAAATTTTCTGCTTCCAATACTCACACGAAGGAGATACTTCAGCCCGTTTGTGCTTTTAATGCACAGAAACAGAATATCCTACCAGAATTGGGCTAAGAAAATACATTTTCAGGATGTGCGTAGCTGGTTCTGTGGGCTATAGGTGGCCCATTTATTCACACATTTTTGGACTGAAAAATGTTCTGCTTCCAATACTCACACGAAGGAGATACTTCATCCCGTTTGTGCTTTTAATGCACAGAAACAGAATATCATGCTAGAATTGGGCTAAGAAAAGATTTTTCCAGGATGTGTGTAGCTGGTTCTGTGGGCTATAGGTGGCCCATTTATTCACACATTTTTGGACTGAAAAATTTTCTGCTTCCAATACTCACACGAAGGAGATACTTCAGCCCGTTTGTGCTTTTAATGCACAGAAACAGAATATCCTACCAGAATTGGGCTAAGAAAATACATTTTCAGGATGTGCGTAGCTGGTTCTGTGGGCTATAGGTGGCCCATTTATTCACACATTTTTGGACTGAAAAATGTTCTGCTTCCAATACTCACACGAAGGAGATACTTCATCCCGTTTGTGCTTTTAATGCACAGAAACAGAATATCATGCTAGGATTGGGCTAAGAAAATACATTTTCAGGATGTGCGTAGCTGGTTCTGTGGGCTATAGGTGGCCCATTTATTCACACATTTTTGGACTGAAAAATTTTCTGCTTCCAATACTCACACGAAGGAGATACTTCATCCCGTTTGTGCTTTTAATGCACAGAAACAGAATATCATGCTAGAATTGAGCTAAGAAAAGATTTTTCCAGGATGTGTGTAGCTGGTTCTGTGGGCTATAGGTGGCCCATTTATTCACACATTTTTGGACTGAAAAATGTTCTGCTTCCAATACTCACACGAAGGAGATACTTCATCCCGTTTGTGCTTTTAATGCACAGAAACAGAATATCATGCTAGGATTGGGCTAAGAAAAGATTTTTCCAGGATGTGTGTAGCTGGTTCTGTGGGCTATAGGTGGCCCATTTATTCACACATTTTTGGACTGAAAAATTTTCTGCTTCCAATACTCACACGAAGGAGATACTTCATCCCGTTTGTGCTTTTAATGCACAGAAACAGAATATCATGCTAGAATTGGGCTAAGAAAAGATTTTTCCAGGATGTGTGTAGCTGGTTCTGTGGGCTATAGGTGGCCCATTTATTCACACATTTTTGGACTGAAGAATTTTCTGCTTCCAATACTCACACGAAGGAGATACTTCAGCCCGTTTGTGCTTTTAATGCACAGAAACAGAATATCCTACCAGAATTGGGCTAAGAAAATACATTTTCAGGATGTGCGTAGCTGGTTCTGTGGGCTATAGGTGGCCCATTTATTCACACATTTTTGGACTGGAAAATTTTCTGCTTCCTATACTCACACGAAGGAGATACTTCATCCCGTTTGTGCTTTTAATGCACAGAAACAGAATATCATGCTAGAATTGGGCTAAGAAAAGATTTTTCCAGGATGTGTGTAGCTGGTTCTGTGGGCTATAGGTGGCCCATTTATTCACACATTTTTGGACTGAAAAATTTTCTGCTTCCAATACTCACACGAAGGAGATACTTCAGCCCGTTTGTGCTTTTAATGCACAGAAACAGAATATCCTGCTAGAATTGGGCTAAGAAAAGATTTTTCCAGGATGTGTGTAGCTGGTTCTGTGGGCTATAGGTGTCCCATTTATTCACACATTTTTGGACTGAAAAATTTTCTGCTTCCAATACTCACACGAAGGAGATACTTCATCCCGTTTGTGCTTTTAATGCACAGAAACAGAATATCCTACCAGAATTGGGCTAAGAAAATACATTTTCAGGATGTGCGTAGCTGGTTCTGTGGGCTATAGGTGGCCCATTTATTCACACATTTTTGGACTGAAAAATTTTCTGCTTCCAATACTCACACGAAGGAGATACTTCATCCCGTTTGTGCTTTTAATGCACAGAAACAGAATATCCTACCAGAATTGGGCTAAGAAAATACATTTTCAGGATGTGCGTAGCTGGTTCTGTGGGCTATAGGTGGCCCATTTATTCACACATTTTTGGACTGAAAAATCTTCTGCTTCCAATACTCACACGAAGGAGATACTTCATCCCGTTTGTGCTTTTAATGCACAGAAACAGAATATCCTACCAGAATTGGGCTAAGAAAATACATTTTCAGGATGTGCGTAGCTGGTTCTGTGGGCTATAGGTGGCCCATTTATTCACACATTTTTGGACTGAAAAATTTTCTGCTTCCAATACTCACACGAAGGAGATACTTCATCCCGTTTGTGCTTTTAATGCACAGAAACAGAATATCATGCTAGGATTGGGCTAAGAAAAGATTTTTCCAGGATGTGTGTAGCTGGTTCTGTGGGCTATAGGTGGCCCATTTATTCACACATTTCTGGACTGAAAAATTTTCTGCTTCCAATACTCACACGAAGGAGATACTTCATCCCGTTTGTGCTTTTAATGCACAGAAACAGAATATCCTGCTAGAATTGGGCTAAGAAAATACATTTTCAGGATGTGCGTAGCTGGTTCTGTGGGCTATAGGTGGCCCATTTATTCACACATTTTTGGACTGAAAAATTTTCTGCTTCCAATACTCACACGAAGGAGATACTTCAGCCCGTTTGTGCTTTTAATGCACAGAAACAGAATATCCTACCAGAATTGGGCTAAGAAAATACATTTTCAGGATGTGCGTAGCTGGTTCTGTGGGCTATAGGTGGCCCATTTATTCACACATTTTTGGACTGAAAAATGTTCTGCTTCCAATACTCACACGAAGGAGATACTTCATCCCGTTTGTGCTTTTAATGCACAGAAACAGAATATCATGCTAGGATTGGGCTAAGAAAATACATTTTCAGGATGTGCGTAGCTGGTTCTGTGGGCTATAGGTGGCCCATTTATTCACACATTTTTGGACTGAAAAATTTTCTGCTTCCAATACTCACACGAAGGAGATACTTCAGCCCGTTTGTGCTTTTAATGCACAGAAACAGAATATCCTACCAGAATTGGGCTAAGAAAATACATTTTCAGGATGTGCGTAGCTGGTTCTGTGGGCTATAGGTGGCCCATTTATTCACACATTTTTGGACTGAAAAATGTTCTGCTTCCAATACTCACACGAAGGAGATACTTCATCCCGTTTGTGCTTTTAATGCACAGAAACAGAATATCATGCTAGGATTGGGCTAAGAAAAGATTTTTCCAGGATGTGTGTAGCTGGTTCTGTGGGCTATAGGTGGCCCATTTATTCACACATTTTTGGACTGAAAAATTTTCTGCTTCCAATACTCACACGAAGGAGATACTTCAGCCCGTTTGTGCTTTTAATGCACAGAAACAGAATATCCTACCAGAATTGGGCTAAGAAAATACATTTTCAGGATGTGCGTAGCTGGTTCTGTGGGCTATAGGTGGCCCATTTATTCACACATTTTTGGACTGAAAAATTTTCTGCTTCCAATACTCACACGAAGGAGATACTTCATCCCGTTTGTGCTTTTAATGCACAGAAACAGAATATCATGCTAGAATTGGGCTAAGAAAAGATATTTTCAGGATGTGCGTAGCTGGTTCTGTGGGCTATAGGTGGCCCATTTATTCACACATTTTTGGACTGAAAAATTTTCTGCTTCCAATACTCACACGAAGGAGATACTTCATCCCGTTTGTGCTTTTAATGCACAGAAACAGAATATCGTGCTAGAATTGGGCTAAGAAAAGATATTTTCAGGATGTGTGTTGCTGGTTCTGTGGGCTATAGGTGGCCCATTTATTCACACATTTTTGGACTGAAAAATTTTCTGCTTCCAATACTCACACGAAGGAGATACTTCAGCTCGTTTGTGCTTATAATGCACAGAAACAGAATATCCTACCAGAATTGTGCTAAGAAAAGATTTTTCCAGGATGTGTGTAGCTGGTTCTGTGGGCTATAGGTGGCCCATTTATTCATACATTTTTGGACTGAAAAATGTTCTGCTTCCAATACTCACACGAAGGAGATACTTCATCCCGTTTGTGCTTTTAATGCACAGAAACAGAATATCATGCTAGGATTGGGCTAAGAAAAGATTTTTCCAGGATGTGTGTAGCTGGTTCTGTGGGCTATAGGTGGCCCATTTATTCACACATTTTTGGACTGAAAAATGTTCTGCTTCCAATACTCACACGAAGGAGATACTTCAGCCCGTTTGTGCTTTTAATGCACAGAAACAGAATATCCTACCAGAATTGGGCTAAGAAAATACATTTTCAGGATGTGCGTAGCTGGTTCTGTGGGCTATAGGTGGCCCATTTATTCACACATTTTTGGACTGAAAAATTTTCTGCTTCCAATACTCACACGAAGGAGATACTTCATCCCGTTTGTGCTTTTAATGCACAGAAACAGAATATCATGCTAGAATTGGGCTAAGAAAAGATTTTTCCAGGATGTGTGTAGCTGGTTCTGTGGGCTATAGGTGGCCCATTTATTCACACATTTTTGGACTGAAAAATTTTCTGCTTCCAATACTCACACGAAGGAGATACTTCAGCCCGTTTGTGCTTTTAATGCACAGAAACAGAATATCCTACCAGAATTGGGCTAAGAAAATACATTTTCAGGATGTGCGTAGCTGGTTCTGTGGGCTATAGGTGGCCCATTTATTCACACATTTTTGGACTGGAAAATTTTCTGCTTCCTATACTCACACGAAGGAGATACTTCATCCCGTTTGTGCTTTTAATGCACAGAAACAGAATATCATGCTAGAATTGGGCTAAGAAAAGATTTTTCCAGGATGTGTGTAGCTGGTTCTGTGGGCTATAGGTGGCCCATTTATTCACACATTTTTGGACTGAAAAATTTTCTGCTTCCAATACTCACACGAAGGAGATACTTCATCCCGTTTGTGCTTTTAATGCACAGAAACAGAATATCATGCTAGGATTGGGCTAAGAAAAGATTTTTCCAGGATGTGTGTAGCTGGTTCTGTGGGCTATAGGTGGCCCATTTATTCACACATTTCTGGACTGAAAAATTTTCTGCTTCCAATACTCACACGAAGGAGATACTTCATCCCGTTTGTGCTTTTAATGCACAGAAACAGAATATCCTGCTAGAATTGGGCTAAGAAAATACATTTTCAGGATGTGCGTAGCTGGTTCTGTGGGCTATAGGTGGCCCATTTATTCACACATTTTTGGACTGAAAAATGTTCTGCTTCCAATACTCACACGAAGGAGATACTTCATCCCGTTTGTGCTTTTAATGCACAGAAACAGAATATCATGCTAGGATTGGGCTAAGAAAATACATTTTCAGGATGTGCGTAGCTGGTTCTGTGGGCTATAGGTGGCCCATTTATTCACACATTTTTGGACTGAAAAATGTTCTGCTTCCAATACTCACACGAAGGAGATACTTCATCCCGTTTGTGCTTTTAATGCACAGAAACAGAATATCATGCTAGGATTGGGCTAAGAAAAGATTTTTCCAGGATGTGTGTAGCTGGTTCTGTGGGCTATAGGTGTCCCATTTATTCACACATTTTTGGACTGAAAAATTTTCTGCTTCCAATACTCACACGAAGGAGATACTTCATCCCGTTTGTGCTTTTAATGCACAGAAACAGAATATCCTACCAGAATTGGGCTAAGAAAATACATTTTCAGGATGTGCGTAGCTGGTTCTGTGGGCTATAGGTGGCCCATTTATTCACACATTTTTGGACTGAAAAATTTTCTGCTTCCAATACTCACACGAAGGAGATACTTCATCCCGTTTGTGCTTTTAATGCACAGAAACAGAATATCATGCTAGGATTGGGCTAAGAAAAGATTTTTCCAGGATGTGTGTAGCTGGTTCTGTGGGCTATAGGTGGCCCATTTATTCACACATTTTTGGACTGAAAAATTTTCTGCTTCCAATACTCACACGAAGGAGATACTTCATCCCGTTTGTGCTTTTAATGCACAGAAACAGAATATCATGCTAGGATTGGGCTAAGAAAATACATTTTCAGGATGTGCGTAGCTGGTTCTGTGGGCTATAGGTGGCCCATTTATTCACACATTTTTGGACTGAAAAATTTTCTGCTTCCAATACTCACACGAAGGAGATACTTCATCCCGTTTGTGCTTTTAATGCACAGAAACAGAATATCATGCTAGGATTGGGCTAAGAAAATACATTTTCAGGATGTGCGTAGCTGGTTCTGTGGGCTATAGGTGGCCCATTTATTCACACATTTTTGGACTGAAAAATTTTCTGCTTCCAATACTCACACGAAGGAGATACTTCAGCCCGTTTGTGCTTTTAATGCACAGAAACAGAATATCCTGCTAGAATTGGGCTAAGAAAAGATTTTTCCAGGATGTGTGTAGCTGGTTCTGTGGGCTATAGGTGTCCCATTTATTCACACATTTTTGGACTGAAAAATTTTCTGCTTCCAATACTCACACGAAGGAGATACTTCATCCCGTTTGTGCTTTTAATGCACAGAAACAGAATATCATGCTAGGATTGGGCTAAGAAAATACATTTTCAGGATGTGCGTAGCTGGTTCTGTGGGCTATAGGTGGCCCATTTATTCACACATTTTTGGACTGAAAAATTTTCTGCTTCCAATACTCACACGAAGGAGATACTTCATCCCGTTTGTGCTTTTAATGCACAGAAACAGAATATCCTACCAGAATTGGGCTAAGAAAATACATTTTCAGGATGTGCGTAGCTGGTTCTGTGGGCTATAGGTGGCCCATTTATTCACACATTTTTGGACTGAAAAATTTTCTGCTTCCAATACTCACACGAAGGAGATACTTCATCCCGTTTGTGCTTTTAATGCACAGAAACAGAATATCATGCTAGGATTGGGCTAAGAAAATACATTTTCAGGATGTGCGTAGCTGGTTCTGTGGGCTATAGGTGGCCCATTTATTCACACATTTTTGGACTGAAAAATGTTCTGCTTCCAATACTCACACGAAGGAGATACTTCATCCCGTTTGTGCTTTTAATGCACAGAAACAGAATATCATGCTAGGATTGGGCTAAGAAAATACATTTTCAGGATGTGCGTAGCTGGTTCTGTGGGCTATAGGTGGCCCATTTATTCACACATTTTTGGACTGAAAAATTTTCTGCTTCCAATACTCACACGAAGGAGATACTTCAGCCCGTTTGTGCTTTTAATGCACAGAAACAGAATATCCTACCAGAATTGGGCTAAGAAAATACATTTTCAGGATGTGCGTAGCTGGTTCTGTGGGCTATAGGTGGCCCATTTATTCACACATTTTTGGACTGGAAAATTTTCTGCTTCCTATACTCACACGAAGGAGATACTTCATCCCGTTTGTGCTTTTAATGCACAGAAACAGAATATCATGCTAGAATTGGGCTAAGAAAAGATTTTTCCAGGATGTGTGTAGCTGGTTCTGTGGGCTATAGGTGGCCCATTTATTCACACATTTTTGGACTGAAAAATTTTCTGCTTCCAATACTCACACGAAGGAGATACTTCATCCCGTTTGTGCTTTTAATGCACAGAAACAGAATATCCTACCAGAATTGGGCTAAGAAAATACATTTTCAGGATGTGCGTAGCTGGTTCTGTGGGCTATAGGTGGCCCATTTATTCACACATTTTTGGACTGGAAAATTTTCTGCTTCCTATACTCACACGAAGGAGATACTTCATCCCGTTTGTGCTTTTAATGCACAGAAACAGAATATCATGCTAGAATTGGGCTAAGAAAAGATTTTTCCAGGATGTGTGTAGCTGGTTCTGTGGGCTATAGGTGGCCCATTTATTCACACATTTTTGGACTGAAAAATTTTCTGCTTCCAATACTCACACGAAGGAGATACTTCATCCCGTTTGTGCTTTTAATGCACAGAAACAGAATATCATGCTAGGATTGGGCTAAGAAAAGATTTTTCCAGGATGTGTGTAGCTGGTTCTGTGGGCTATAGGTGGCCCATTTATTCACACATTTCTGGACTGAAAAATTTTCTGCTTCCAATACTCACACGAAGGAGATACTTCATCCCGTTTGTGCTTTTAATGCACAGAAACAGAATATCCTGCTAGAATTGGGCTAAGAAAATACATTTTCAGGATGTGCGTAGCTGGTTCTGTGGGCTATAGGTGGCCCATTTATTCACACATTTTTGGACTGAAAAATTTTCTGCTTCCAATACTCACACGAAGGAGATACTTCAGCCCGTTTGTGCTTTTAATGCACAGAAACAGAATATCCTACCAGAATTGGGCTAAGAAAATACATTTTCAGGATGTGCGTAGCTGGTTCTGTGGGCTATAGGTGGCCCATTTATTCACACATTTTTGGACTGAAAAATTTTCTGCTTCCAATACTCACACGAAGGAGATACTTCATCCCGTTTGTGCTTTTAATGCACAGAAACAGAATATCATGCTAGGATTGGGCTAAGAAAAGATTTTTCCAGGATGTGTGTAGCTGGTTCTGTGGGCTATAGGTGGCCCATTTATTCACACATTTCTGGACTGAAAAATTTTCTGCTTCCAATACTCACACGAAGGAGATAATTCATCCCGTTTGTGCTTTTAATGCACAGAAACAGAATATCCTGCTAGAATTGGGCTAAGAAAATACATTTTCAGGATGTGCGTAGCTGGTTCTGTGGGCTATAGGTGGCCCATTTATTCACACATTTTTGGACTGAAAAATGTTCTGCTTCCAATACTCACACGAAGGAGATACTTCATCCCGTTTGTGCTTTTAATGCACAGAAACAGAATATCATGCTAGGATTGGGCTAAGAAAATACATTTTCAGGATGTGCGTAGCTGGTTCTGTGGGCTATAGGTGGCCCATTTATTCACACATTTTTGGACTGAAAAATGTTCTGCTTCCAATACTCACACGAAGGAGATACTTCATCCCGTTTGTGCTTTTAATGCACAGAAACAGAATATCATGCTAGGATTGGGCTAAGAAAAGATTTTTCCAGGATATGTGTAGCTGGTTCTGTGGGCTATAGGTGGCCCATTTATTCACACATTTTTGGACTGAAAAATTTTCTGCTTCCAATACTCACACGAAGGAGATACTTCAGCCCGTTTGTGCTTTTAATGCACAGAAACAGAATATCATGCTAGGATTGGGCTAAGAAAAGATTTTTCCGGGATGTGTGTAGCTGGTTCTGTGGGCTATAGGTGGCCCATTTATTCACACATTTTTGGACTGAAAAATTTTCTGCTTCCAATACTCACACGAAGGAGATACTTCAGCCCGTTTGTGCTTTTAATGCACAGAAACAGAATATCATGCTAGGATTGGGCTAAGAAAAGATTTTTCCGGGATGTGTGTAGCTGGTTCTGTGGGCTATAGGTGGCCCATTTATTCACACATTTTTGGACTGAAAAATTTTCTGCTTCCAATACTCACACGAAGGAGATACTTCAGCCCGTTTGTGCTTTTAATGCACAGAAACAGAATATCATGCTAGGATTGGGCTAAGAAAATACATTTTCAGGATGTGCGTAGCTGGTTCTGTGGGCTATAGGTGGCCCATTTATTCACACATTTTTGGACTGAAAAATTTTCTGCTTCCAATACTCACACGAAGGAGATACTTCAGCCCGTTTGTGCTTTTAATGCACAGAAACAGAATATCATGCTAGGATTGGGCTAAGAAAAGATTTTTCCGGGATGTGTGTAGCTGGTTCTGTGGGCTATAGGTGGCCCATTTATTCACACATTTTTGGACTGAAAAATTTTCTGCTTCCAATACTCACACGAAGGAGATACTTCAGCCCGTTTGTGCTTTTAATGCACAGAAACAGAATATCATGCTAGGATTGGGCTAAGAAAAGATTTTTCCAGGATGTGTGTAGCTGGTTCTGTGGGCTATAGGTGGCCCATTTATTCACACATTTTTGGACTGAAAAATTTTCTGCTTCCAATACTCACACGAAGGAGATACTTCAGCCCGTTTGTGCTTTTAATGCACAGAAACAGAATATCATGCTAGGATTGGGCTAAGAAAATACATTTTCAGGATGTGCGTAGCTGGTTCTGTGGGCTATAGGTGGCCCATTTATTCACACATTTTTGGACTGAAAAATTTTCTGCTTCCAATACTCACACGAAGGAGATACTTCAGCCCGTTTGTGCTTTTAATGCACAGAAACAGAATATCATGCTAGAATTGGGCTAAGAAAAGATTTTTCCAGGATGTGTGTAGCTGGTTCTGTGGGCTATAGGTGGCCCATTTATTCACACATTTCTGGACTGAAAAATTTTCTGCTTCCAATACTCACACGAAGGAGATACTTCAGCCCGTTTGTGCTTTTAATGCACAGAAACAGAATATCATGCTAGAATTGGGCTAAGAAAAGATTTTTCCAGGATGTGTGTAGCTGATTCTGTGGGCTATAGGTGGCCCATTTATTCACACATTTTTGGACTGAAAAATGTTCTGCTTCCAATACTCACACGAAGGAGATACTTCATCCCGTTTGTGCTTTTAATGCACAGAAACAGAATATCATGCTAGGATTGGGCTAAGAAAATACATTTTCAGGATGTGCGTAGCTGGTTCTGTGGGCTATAGGTGGCCCATTTATTCACACATTTTTGGACTGAAAAATTTTCTGCTTCCAATACTCACACGAAGGAGATACTTCAGCCCGTTTGTGCTTTTAATGCACAGAAACAGAATATCCTACCAGAATTGGGCTAAGAAAATACATTTTCAGGATGTGCGTAGCTGGTTCTGTGGGCTATAGGTGGCCCATTTATTCACACATTTTTGGACTGAAAAATTTTCTGCTTCCAATACTCACACGAAGGAGATACTTCATCCCGTTTGTGCTTTTAATGCACAGAAACAGAATATCATGCTAGGATTGGGCTAAGAAAAGATTTTTCCAGGATGTGTGTAGCTGGTTCTGTGGGCTATAGGTGGCCCATTTATTCACACATTTTTGGACTGAAAAATTTTCTGCTTCCAATACTCACACGAAGGAGATACTTCATCCCGTTTGTGCTTTTAATGCACAGAAACAGAATATCCTACCAGAATTGGGCTAAGAAAATACATTTTCAGGATGTGCGTAGCTGGTTCTGTGGGCTATAGGTGGCCCATTTATTCACACATTTTTGGACTGGAAAATTTTCTGCTTCCTATACTCACACGAAGGAGATACTTCATCCCGTTTGTGCTTTTAATGCACAGAAACAGAATAACATGCTAGAATTGGGCTAAGAAAAGATTTTTCCAGGATGTGTGTAGCTGGTTCTGTGGGCTATAGGTGGCCCATTTATTCACACATTTTTGGACTGAAAATTTTTCTGCTTCCAATACTCACACGAAGGAGATACTTCAGCCCGTTTGTGCTTTTAATGCACAGAAACAGAATATCCTACCAGAATTGGGCTAAGAAAATACATTTTCAGGATGTGCGTAGCTGGTTCTGTGGGCTATAGGTGGCCCATTTATTCACACATTTTTGGACTGAAAAATGTTCTGCTTCCAATACTCACACGAAGGAGATACTTCATCCCGTTTGTGCTTTTAATGCACAGAAACAGAATATCATGCTAGGATTGGGCTAAGAAAAGATTTTTCCAGGATGTGTGTAGCTGGTTCTGTGGGCTATAGGTGGCCCATTTATTCACACATTTTTGGACTGAAAAATTTTCTGCTTCCAATACTCACACGAAGGAGATACTTCAGCCCGTTTGTGCTTTTAATGCACAGAAACAGAATATCCTACCAGAATTGGGCTAAGAAAATACATTTTCAGGATGTGCGTAGCTGGTTCTGTGGGCTATAGGTGGCCCATTTATTCACACATTTTTGGACTGAAAAATTTTCTGCTTCCAATACTCACACGAAGGAGATACTTCATCCCGTTTGTGCTTTTAATGCACAGAAACAGAATATCATAAAGAAAAGGTTAAGAAAAGGTTTTTCCAGGATGTGTGTAGCTGGTTCTGTGGGCTATAGGTGGCCCATTTATTCACACATTTTTGGACTGAAAAATTTTCTGCTTCCAATACTCACACGAAGGAGATACTTCAGCCCGTTTGTGCTTTTAATGCACAGAAACAGAATATCCTGCTAGAATTGGGCTAAGAAAAGATTTTTCCAGGATGTGTGTAGCTGGTTCTGTGGGCTATAGGTGTCCCATTTATTCACACATTTTTGGACTGAAAAATTTTCTGCTTCCAATACTCACACGAAGGAGATACTTCATCCCGTTTGTGCTTTTAATGCACAGAAACAGAATATCCTGCTAGAATTGGGCTAAGAAAAGATTTTTCCAGGATGTGTGTAGCTGGTTCTGTGGGCTATAGGTGGCCCATTTATTCACACATTTCTGGACTGAAAAATTTTCTGCTTCCAATACTCACACGAAGGAGATACTTCAGCCCGTTTGTGGAAACAGAATATTTTTCAGTCCAAAAATGAGTGAACTAATGGGTTACGCATACGCCACCGAACCTCCTACGCACATCCTGAAAATTCCATTTCTTAGCCCAATTCTAGCATGATATTCTGTTTCTGTGCATTAAAAGCACAAACGGGATGAAGTATCTCCTTCGTGTGAGTATTGGAAGCAGAAAATTTTTCAGTCCAAAAATGTGTGAATAAATGGGCCACCTATAGCCCACAGAACCAGCTACACACATCCTGGAAAAATCTTTTCTTAGCCCAATTCTAGCATGATATTCTGTTTCTGTGCATTATAAGCACAAACGAGCTGAAGTATCTCCTTCGTGTGAGTATTGGAAGCAGAACATTTTTCAGTCCAGAAATGTGTGAATAAATGGGCCACCTATAGCCCACAGAACCAGCTACGCACATCGTGAAAATATCTTTTCTTAGCCCAATTCTAGCAGGATATTCTGTTTCTGTGCATTAAAAGCACAAACGAGATGAAGTATCTCCTTCGTGTGATTATTGGAAGCAGAACATTTTTCACTCCAGAAATGTGTGAATAAATGGGCCACCTATAGCCCACAGAACCAGCTACGCACATCGTGAAAATATCTTTTCTTAGCCCAATTCTAGCAGGATATTCTGTTTCTGTGCATTATAAGCACAAACGAGCTGAAGTATCTCCTTCGTGTGAGTATTGGAAGCAGAACATTTTTCAGTCCAAAAATGTGTGAATAAATGGGCCACCTATAGCCCACAGAACCAGCTACGCACATCGTGAAAATATCTTTTCTTAGCCCAATTCTAGCAGGATATTCTGTTTCTGTGCATTATAAGCACAAACGAGCTGAAGTATCTCCTTCGTGTGAGTATTGGAAGCAGAACATTTTTCAGTCCAAAAATGTGTGAATAAATGGGCCACCTATAGCCCACAGAACCAGCTACACACATCCTGGAAAAATCTTTTCTTAGCCCAATTCTAGCATGATATTCTGATTCTGTGCATTAAAAGCACACACCGGCTGAAGTATCTCCTTCGTGTGAGTATTGGAAGCAGAACATTTTTCAGTCCAGAAATGTGTGAATAAATGGGCCACCTATAGCCCACAGAACCAGCTACGCACATCCTGGAAATATCTTTTCTTAGCCCAATTCTAGCAGGATATTCTGTTTCTGTGCATTATAAGCACAAACGAGCTGAAGTATCTCCTTCGTGTGAGTATTGGAAGCAGACAATTTTTCAGTCCAAAAATGTCTGAATAAATGGGTCACCTATAGCCCACAGAACCAGCTACGCACATTCTGAAAATATCTTTTCTTAGCCCAATTCTAGTAGGATATTCTGTTTCTGTGCATTATAAGCACAAACGGGCTGAAGTATCTTCTTCGTGTGAGTATTGGAAGCAGACAATTTTTCAGTCCAAAAATGTCTGAATAAATGGGCCACCTATAGCCCACAGAACCAGCTACACACATCCTGGAAAAATCTTTTCTTAGCCCAATCCTAGCATGATATTCTGTTTCTGTGCATTAAAAGCACAAACGGGATGAAGTATCTCCTTCGTGTGAGTATTGGAAGCAGACAATTTTTCAGTCCAAAAATGTCTGAATAAATGGGCCACCTATAGCCCACAGAACCAGCTACGCACATCCAGAAAATATCTTTTCTTAGCCCAATTCTAGTAGGATATTCTGTTTCTGTGCATTATAAGCACAAACGACCTGAAGTATCTCCTTCGTGTGAGTATTGGAAGCAGAACATTTTTCAGTCCAAAAATGTGTGAATAAATGGGCCACCTATAGCCCACAGAACCAGCTACACACATCCTGGAAAAATCTTTTCTTAGCCCAATTCTAGCATGATATTCTGTTTCTGTGCATTATAAGCACAAACGAGCTGAAGTATCTCCTTCGTGTGAGTATTGGAAGCAGAACATTTTTTAGTCCAAAAATGTGTGAATAAATGGGCCACCTATGGCCCACAGAACCAGCTACGCACATCCTGAAAACATCTTTTCTTAGCCCAATTCTAGCAGGATATTCTGTTTCTGTGCATTATAAGCACAAACGGGCTGAAGTATCTCCTTCGTGTGAGTATTGGAAGTAGACAATTTTTCAGTCCAAAAATGTCTGAATAAATGGGCCACCTATAGCCCACAGAACCAGCTACACACATCCTGAAAATATCTTTTCTTAGCCCAATTCTAGTAGGATATTCTGTTTCTGTGCATTATAAGCACAAACGAGCTGAAGTATCTCCTTCGTGTGAGTATTGGAAGCAGAACATTTTTCAGTCCAAAAATGTGTGAATAAATGGGCCACCTATAGCCCACAGAACCAGCTACACACATCCTGGAAAAATCTTTTCTTAGCCCAATTCTAGCAGGATATTCTGTTTCTGTGCATTAAAAGCACAAACGGGCTGAAGTATCTCCTTCGTGTGAGTATTGGAAGCAGAACATTTTTCAGCCCAAAAATGCGAAAAAATTGGTTACACATACGCCACAGAACCAGCTACGCAGAATTCAGACCACGTATTCTGATTCAGTATGTGCATATCTCGTTAGTTGACGTCTTCCGTGGATGTATTTCCAACAGTCCTTGTCCAATTAGAGTCCTCTGATACCTGTGGTACACACTAATGCTTCCACGAATTACACGGACAATTTGATGCAATGACACTGGTCCGGCTTACGTTGCATTGAATCGAATCTCTTCGAACAAGTCTCCCACTTTTCCTGGTCAAGTCGTGCCCTTTAACTTCTAATTAATTTAAGAACTCATATTCCTCGCTTCACTGCTCCAATGCCTTTGTCCATTATTTTTTACTATTCACTTGCAAGACTCTCCCAGGAGTAAGGGGTGTTTTTTTTGTCTTGTTTTCCAACTCGTCCTCGCCCCCATCCACTTCCATCAAGAGAACCTTACATCTCTAAGTAGAAAAGTAACTTGTACTCCTTGGAACCCAAATGCCATTGTTCCAGCACACTCGCCGTCAGACGCGGGGCACAATGAGGACATTAGCAGCAGCAATACGCCATTTCCCATACGTTACACTAAAATGGAGTACATTAAGTATCTGCAATTCCTTTTCATCCTCACCGTTTACATTTTTCTCTTTGCGTCCTGTCTCGTTTCATAATTAAATAGCTTTCGAAAGTATCTCATAATTTTGTAACCCAGTTTTCGGGGGCTTTATTCAACCGTCTTTATGTCATTTCGCTCCTTGGCGTTCTTCCCTTCCCTTCTGGGCGTAGCGAGCGCGCAAATGAACTCTTCTCTTTGGTGTTTTCCGCGAAGGACGATGCTGAAATGGGTATAAGAGGAACAGAACAGAAAAGAACACAACAAAACCGGGCTCCGAAGGTGCATCGCAGGTAACAAGACTTCTCATTGTCTATTCTGATGTCTCTCGGCTTCTTCTTTGTCGCCCCCTTGTGTGGCACGGTATGGCATGGATGTCCTTGCCAGGGATACTCTTATTTTAAGCGAAACACAGCGCAAAATAAAAGAAAGGAGTTGTAAAGTTGATTTAACTAGTGCAGTTAAATTTTAAGCCCGACATAATTAAGGTGAATTGCCGAAGGAGCGAAACAATGTGGGAGGCGATGGGAACGGGGATTAGGTAAGGGCAGGCCGAAAAGGGCAGGCAAACGAGGTCATGGAGCTTGGGTTGCATATCCTTGTGAACGCCTCGGCGTTACCTTTTGGTTACTTACGGAGCATTCCCTCTGGCGAATGCTTTAATATTTGAAAAGGTAATTGATATCAATGGGTCAGCAGCCGGTGGTCTTGAGTGAGGCTGTATTTGCTTGGAATGGGAGGACTTTTGTGGTCCTGTTTCGTTTTGCGGCCGAGTCTTTAGATTAATTAGACCATTTGTCATTCTTATGGGGCGCGCGCAGCGGTCTTCTAAATAGGCTCTGCATAAAGAGGTGATTTTTTTGGATTTAGTGTAAAGTATGGAATTTTTAAGGGATGATGGAGGTTGCTTGTATTTTTGAAAAATGATGGAAATTATGAAGGAGAAGCATTTAGTTTGGAGTAACGAAACACAGAAGGGTTGACCTTTAGGCAGAGGGCTACAGCTGGATGGATAATTTTTCATCCATTTCTCTAGACAGTCTGACAGCCTACTCGTGTACACACATGCGCATCCGGCAGGCCTGCCTTGCCAGTAGAGTTAACAGGCTCCTTCAAACCATTTAAAGGCCTGGTGGTGGACTTTTCCAGCACTTCGCTGCAGAAAGTGTGATTCAGCCGGATATGGGGATGCAATTGGGTTTACATCCCTTCTATCTGGAGACAGGTATATGCAGTCTTCCTCCCCCAATCAAACAACAGACCTAGTAAGCTGCCTGAGTCTTATGGAACTGACAGCTTAAACTCTTTCATTCTCAAAACTCTGGAGAGAATCATATTAGAGTCTGGTCTGAACCTTTACAATCAAGTCAGTTCGCTCAGGACTCGAGGATTCGACCTATGGATAAGGGTTATGCTTGAAAGTCGAATTATTAGTCCCTCCTCTGAAGGAGCACTGCACTGTGACCGGAGCTAAGGAAGTCCTTTCTCCGCTTCTGTCGTCAATAACTATCGATGGACTTCTAGGTGATTTACAGAGATCGGGCTACATTGCAATGGGTTCCGCCGATGACATGGCTATTCTTATTAGTGGGAAGCACAGCACGACAATTTCCAGTCTCATGCAAGGTGTCTTACTACGATACTTAGAATAGTGCAGGAGAGATGGACAGTCCGTCTGTCTTGCAAATCCATCCTTGTGCCTTCCACAGACAGACTTAATTGGAATTTTCATATCAAGTACGCGGCCGAGCATATCAATAGGACCAGGTGGACCAGTAGACGCCTATATGGCAGAGCTTGGGGCATAAATCCAAAAACGATACATTGGTTGTACCCAGTGAGGTCCATTAGCATGTGCGTCTTCAAAAGCTAAAGAAGCTTCAGAGAATATCCTGTCTCGGTATCACAGATTCCATGTGTACCTGCCTTACGACATCATTAGAAGCCGTCTATTGACATTCACATGTACAATTCTTCATTAGCAAGTCGGCAGCTAGATGTTCTAGTAAGCTGCAGCTAGAATACAATTCTAAACTAAGTGGTCATGTTTTGCACTATTCTCGGCATCATGGAGGGCATCATGGAAGGTACTGATGGTATTCAGGTACCAAATGGATCGGAGATGCCTTCGAACACAACACGAAAGTCTAGATACCTATGAACATCAAGACATTGATATCTTGTCTAGGATAAGCCTCAGTATAGGTATTTAGTATATACACAGGTCTCTTCAGATAGCCAGGGGACACTTTAATGGACTTACAGATGGATTCTACAATCCACGAAAGTCTCTTGTCAGACATAATAGAGTTACATTCGGCTGAGTCCCTCCTCGAGCCTGGAGAGAAGTCAAAGTTATTTTCAAAGCAAAAGCGGATAAACCCTCACCGTCGGCTAGTATCCGAAAGCATTTTAGGCCGATTAGCCTTAACTCATTCCTACTCAAGGCATTTCATATAAAATGAGTTACACATTCGCGAATATATGTAGATATGTCTTCAGCTCAGTACGTCTATAGAGAGCTCCGCGTGAGTTGGTATAGTGGAGTTATGATGGACTGTACCGGACTTCCTGGATATAGAAGGATGCTTCAGCAGTGTTAAGGCTGAATCCAAAAGAATAGCATTGGATCAGCGAAACATAGACCAAGTGATCTCAAAATGGATTGAATGCATCCTAAAAATGAGACTGGGTGAGTACCAAGTTGTCGTAATGGCTACAGGAAAGTTGATACCCAACATTGGAATGGAAGATGTGCACTTAACGTTAACCCCCTATGGAGAGAGGTCATTCTATTCACTCTCGACTGATTGGGTCTTCAAGACTCTGTGGTACACCCCTCCAAATCTAAAATAAGGCTAGATACGTGGGTATACTAGACCGTAAACGGATCTGGAAAGAAAACACTTCAGAAAGGATAAGGAAAGCATCCATAGCCTTGTAAGTGGCTAAATCCAGCGAAATGGGCATCTAAGCCCGTCATCAGCCATTGAATGTACACACCCATTCAATGATGGTCCGCAACAGTTTAGACCAAGTACCTTAAAGCACTGACTTAAATACAAAGATTAGCATGTAAGCCGTGTAGGTATAGGCACTAGCAACACCTTCAGAACCTCCACCAAGAGGCTATTGCGTAAATTGAACTGGGCTTAAACTAACGAAAGAGTAGCCTATAGTATGCACTCATCTGAGCCCGAAATTGAAATCATGGCATAGTGTTCCAAGTGGACCCATGACCCTGGTCTCTAGAAAGATGACCGTCATTCATTTTTTATATCGACTTTCAAGCCGCCATAAAGCCTACTTCATCCACAGACATCAAATTCAAGGTCATGTTGTTTAAGCTCACAATGTTCCACTCCTTTGGGTTCTAGGATGACAATTTGCAAGATAGTCGTCCAGGAAAGATCTGCCAATGATCGGTTCCTCTGTATTGCAGTCCCCAGCTTTTGCTTAATCCAATATAAGCCAAGTCTTCACGAGACTAGACAATAAGATGCGGGGCTTCATCATCAAAACCAACGTAGCGTCCTTCACTAGAATTTTAAATGAAAACAACCTCCTGGGGCCCACCGCAGAAAAATGCGACCAGATCATGATGAAGTATGAAGAGACTGTGACCAGATTGAAGCACGAAAGAGCACATCTCACTTCCTATGCGAATGCTGAAGCCAACAAGCCAAAATCACCTAAAAGTATCTCAAAATTCATAACAATCTCAGGTTGAATTGGGGGACCCACAGAGCTGTCCCAAAGCTGCAGACCGACTTCTCTTATGCTAGTTGATTACTGCGGTTCACAATAGATCCACAGCAGCCACCACTTGTACCTACCTACCCAGCTATTGGCTACATTATTCGGACTTGTGAAAGGTACTACCTTCTGATCTGATGATGGCTTGTGAGTCTTTCTTTCTAGACATCAAAGGTATCCGTGAGATCTTTACCGATGAGTTGGCATGGATCTGGCCTACCTACCTATCCATTGGCTATATGACACCGGCTTTTGAATTGTAGTACCTCTTGAGATGTCTTGTGAATCCTTTCTTGACATCAAAGGTATCAGTGACACCTCGGCATTGCGCTGTATAGCTGGTCTCATAAATGGTGTCTAGTTGGAGGACAGCTCTTCATCAATTTTTACAGGTTTTTGAATCCTTTTTTTCTAACGATACTGTATTTTACAAGAGGGCTTCACATTTGACATAAACCTACACAACTCTGTATACAGTTCTGGAGCTCTTTAGACCTGAACTTTGTCGAGGTACACTGCGTCTAAGTATTTTGTGTTCCAGGTAGGGACGACCAGCAAGATTTTCTTCATGTTTTTGGTTCTCAGACTTAGATGTGATTGAACTCATTCCTCCAAAGCTACCTTATGGAGAAGATTCAGGGCTATCAACACCGTCTGCATAAAGCTTCTATGCTTTGCCTTGAAATAAAAACAAAGACCAAAGCCAATAGACTCCGACCGAATATAGACATTTCGCATCGTCACTGCATTAAGATAGAGATTCCCATTCAAATCAGGACAATACTATTCCAGATTTCCTCTCTACACGAAGCCTTTCCCCCTTCCAAAGTCCCAAACAAAGAAACAATCCATTGGAATATATTTCACCTCGAAGAAGAACCAAAACTTTGCTCCTTACGATGATTTAGTGTCAAATTAAATTTTCACGACGCACTCTCGTGTTCACTCCAACAAAAGGACCAAAAGAATTTGTCGTCTATTGACTTGCGAACAGCCGTCCCCAGACACCAACCCAAAACACCACACAGGACCTCAAGCTGGAGCGGGAGCAACAAAGAACTTCGTCTTATTAAAATATGCGAAGGACGTGCCAATAAACTTCAAAACCTGCGAGTATCTATCTATCTATCTACGAGTATCTGCGTCGCCTTCTTTTTTGATTTCTTGACTTTCCAACTCAAGTTTCGTTTTTTCCAATAAAAAGTTGTCATCTACTTCTATTAGTACATGTGTCCCGTTGTCGTTGCATTATTATTTTTAGCAAAAGTCCTTTGAGTTGAAAAATAAGTCGGAAGCCACCTTCTTTTGTGGAATATGGCAGAGTCATTCGACTCTTGGTAAAGTTTTACCAGTGACTTACCTTGTGATAGGAGATACTATTACTGCATTTGAAGATAGACCAGAGAGAGAGAGAGAGAGTGAGTTTCGCATCGAAAGGATATGAAAACAAATTAAGGACTTTACCAACTGAAAAGGGCATGAATTGAAGGGCTATATCACCTCTCTGCAGGAGGACCACTCAAATAGTTGTAAATCTGCAATTAGTACGAAAACAGCTTAGGAACTTCTGAAAACAAGGATTAATTTAATACACACACACACAGCCCGACAGACAGAGAGAGAGAGAGGGGCAATCAAAATCAAAGCAATATCTTTACAATGGTCATTACTGCAAACTCACACACAGACACATATGTATACGTATACACAAAATGGATCTAAGGACACTACAGATCCGATGATGTTTTGAATTCATAATAAGGGAACATCTTTACCATTCAGTGTATCCTTTCAGGGTTTCCTTGTTTCCAAGCAGATTCAACACATTTATCCTTGGCGGAAGGATCCAATACACTTCTACATTTCAAGACGATGATGATGATGATGATGATCGTAATAATAATAATAATAATGTAGGATGGGAATGCCCATGAAGGAAGAGAGCGAGAGAGAGACGAAGGAGGACAGCAAACCAGGATATGATAGTCAGAGAACGCTGTTGTTGTTGTTGTTGTTGTCACTACCATTGCCTGCCTTCGTCCTTTTTCATCATTCAAAGTGATTTTCCCAAGTGGATTTCAATGCTGCAAGGATTTTACTAAGGCGATTGCTATTTGTTGGTGGTAGTTTGGTTGGAATGGGGTTCATTCACTTGTGTCGTGGGAAAATGAACGTTACCCAAAGGACACTGGGGACCATGAATGACTATGGTTTTCTCTGAGTCTGTTTCTATGCGTGTGTGTGTGTGTGGATGCATCCCTTAACCGTTCTGCCAACCCTCCACACCGATCCAATGCAATTTTCTTCGTCTATTAGTCGATGAATGTCGTGGCGGAGAATGTGGCGAATAGAAAGGACTCCTCTTACCGAACGACAACGGGGAAGAAGGTGGGCTTAATCATCAGAATTTACTTGTAATAACATTTCCGACATGAACACTTCTGCAGCAAAGTGATTGCACGGAATGAGTTATGAGTGTGCGAAACAATTTGCCAATATGTTCTCTTAATTGCGTCTCTTCATGGTCATTATAGCTGAGGCGTTTACTTGTATTTATAGCCCCACATCCTGGGTGGAGGGAGATACGAAATCCGTTTAACTTGACCGGCTGGGACGATGGAATATCGAGATGAAGGCTAATGGATTGGAGTCGATTGTATTGTGCAGATGATTTGTTTCGATTTTTATTTAATTTTGTGTCCACACACATACACATACACCTCGTTGTCAGAGGGGAGGGGGAGGGGGGGGATTATAATTTTTATTTATTGCTCTATTGAGGAGGGGATTTGCGATTGTTTGAGGAGTGGTAGGTGTTTCTGGGGGTCGTTATCATATTAAAGGATTAGCTTGGGCTGCTGTAAGTAATTGATTGTGATGCCGCATTTGTTGCTAAGTCATGGGTAAGACTGCAGCCTTAGCCGAGTACTGGGTTCCTGATCCTTTTCTCAAAGTAATTAGGTTAGTCGTGGGAATATCCGATGTCTAGAGGAGTAAACCAGATGAGAAGATACTTAGTCTGACAACATGACGTACTACAAGGGTCGGTGATAGGTCCAGTTTTAGTCAACTCTTTGTATAATGGAGGTGGAAGCCAGCGGATCTTCCAAAGGCCTGCAGGAACGAAACCATTGGAAGACTGAATGCGGACGGAAGTGATAGAAACATGACATGACTGAAACAGAAAGTAAGTTCATCAGCAGTCTCATTGCCGGGGATAGTCTCACTCGGATCTCGACGGATCCATTGTGTTCCCCTGTGAGGGAGATACCTGACAATGGAGATTAGTTCATGGCAGGAGCGGCACTCTTGAACCAGGCATTTTAAGGTGGTTGTAGGTGACTAGTTCGATAAGGGCGTTAAAAGATACTTTTCCGAGCATTAGGTACGTATCTAGTTCTGCTGAAGCTTGGGCATTCGCATAGGGACTGCGTTGTGTCTTTCTCTACCTCTGTGTCGCCACAGCCTCTGCATAGGTCTGTGCAGCTGATTCCCATTCTTCTGAGGCGGGCTATGCTCTGTGATGATAGGGTGAGCTGAGGTCTATTGAGTGGTAGGTGTTCTCTGGTCTTTTTCTAGTTGTATGGGTCCCAAAGCAGCTCCTTGTTACATGGCACGGAGAAAATGTACTCCACCCTGCCATTGGCCATGTTGCGGAAGTCCGAGGAGATTTCGGAAGGGAGGTTGGACCGAGTGATCTGTTGGTATATCATTTGACTCTGAGCCTATTTTAGCTAGCTTATCGGCCCTTTAATTTCCTTGGAAGCTCTTGTGTTCCGGAATCCAGCATCGGGCGAAGCTGTGCCTTGAACTGACGGGTTTGAGACCCTCCTTATATCTTTGGACCAGTTTTGCGATAGTTGGGACGAAAGATCCTAATTTTATTGTTCAGAGTTGATAAAGTGCTGCTGACCTCGACTATACCACATATTTTCACTCGAATGGTTGAGAGCAATTGGTCCATCCAGAGCTGAGAGCCCGTAGTGAGAGTTATGATTGTCGGCATAACATGCCAGATGTGGACTCTTGTGAAAGTGCTCAGGTTTGTTGCTTACGCGGCAGGCCACCACTCATGTTGGTGTACTTTTATTGTGAACAGCAAGCTATAGCAAGCAAAGTCGGAGGACACGAGAGCTTCAGTGCCTTCAGCTTGACTGTCCGATAAAATATTTGCCAGCCATCTTCAGAGGTTTCTTCCGATATAGTCGCTGGCACAGAGCTTGATACCATTAACTGCAGCATTTTGCATTTGTCCTATCTGCTTAGCTGGGTATACTCCATCATACATACTCCATCTACTCCAAGGGCTCGCGAAGATATAGCTATTAATAGTCAGTGACGCTCCTTATGTAGCAAAATGATCGGAAGTCCGAGTGAGTAAGCAAACCTGAACCCAAACCACCTGAATGTAAGCCTGTCTTCGACCAGTCCATGCAAATCCAGATATAGTGCTGGTGCCTCACCATCTGTCCACTCATCCCTTGAGGGAAAGGTTTTCATGTTTAGGCTGAAGTCCTGGGGTGGGGTGGTGGTATATTGTCTCTTTCGGTGGACAAGTGAGTACCCACCCTAGGGCTTTGCAACACTCTTTCCAAAGGTTGATGCCATCAAACTTCGTTCGGTGTTCAGGCTTATATTCGGATCCTGGTCAGTTCCCTGAGGTATCTAACCTAGCTAGACACACATATACCAAAAATGGACGCACGATGGTTGTACACATCTCGTGGATAATGGCGGGATTGGGTCGGACTTTAAAGAAGGCTGGAGATTCATTTTAAGTTCTTTTCTTTTCAAGTCAGGGGGCACTCCCATCTTCACCATCTTTCAGGTGTTGCTTTGAAAATTGGCTGTCCTTGGAAACAGCTGGATCTGAGAGGCTGATCACCACTTTCGAAACAGATATCGGTTCTGATGTTGCTGAATTGCCGACTATTTCCTTAAGCCACTTAGACAAACTTGTCCCTGCATTCTAGCATGCAGAAACCTTTGAGTGAGATCAACAGTTCGAATAGTGGTATTGAATCTGAAAAGCCGGTGGTTGCTTTGGTCACTGGTATCATTCTGAGGAACATTTTTTTCACATTCGTTGCTCCTGGTTTTCAGTATTTCCTTTTCCATTGCAGAGAAGTTCTGGGGCTAGGCGGCTGTCTGCCTAAGATCTGGATATTGCTAGTGGCTTCGGCATGCAAGTTTGGTGACTCTGTCGCAGTAGTGGTGGGTACCGACATGTGGTCTCTGCTTTTGGCTGCTAAGGATAGAGGTTTTTCAGTCCGCTGTGGAGAGAGGCATGAAGGTGGTCGTTTCTTTGGAAGTGGTCCTACGAAGATCACTTCCATGGATCTACGTGTTATAGGTTGGACTCATAGGAGATGAACAACACTTTCCTTCGAGTTCCGGGCTCAAAGACGAACTCACCAATTCTACAAACTTAGAAACTCAGAATGTGGCCTAAACTAGGGTATTGCCTCGAAATTTTCAGAAAAATCTTTTGTGCCGACTCCTGTTTATTTAAGTCAAGGTTTAGGGTTACAAGGCTACAGTCACCGAGTACTCCCAGTGGGTACATTTGTGGCTTACTTCGCGGAGTGTTTCTGGAATCCTTTGCAAGAACTCCCCTTCTTAAGGCATATCCACTCATGTTTATTAGTAACTAGCCATTCATACGCTAGATTGGTAGGTAGGTACAACCCCAGATCCTTTTCCCTTAGGATAAGCCCAGAAAAGTCCCTCTGACCAGTCTGACGCCATTCAATCTTACAAGTTCGAGTTCCTAAATCCTTTTCCTCGACAACTCCAACTTCAATTGACTCAGGACTCCCTGCAAAGTGGACTTTTTATCTCCAATTGACCAGAGGTCACTGCGATTCGATACCAGGACTGACACAAATACCAACAAGTTCGATGCCTTCCACTAGCCCCTACCGCAACATGTTCGACCAGTTCCCCTCTTCTCAGAGAGCGTTTCTTGAAACCAAACCAGAAGGGGAGTGTGCACCCAGTGCTACGACAATGCAGTGCCCAAGAGGATACTTAACCACAAATTCCTGATCCTTAATATAAATACAAAAAGGACTTTTCTTTTTCTAAATTTGCTTTTGTACTCAACGGTTACTAAGCGCATTAAACAAAAAAAAAAAAAAAGGAACTCATCCCCAGGAATTTCCCCTTATCCACTGGAAGAGCAAACAAACACAACCACCCGACGGGGAACCTGATGAACAGAGAACAAAACTAGGCCAACAGGAAGTACATAGCCACAATCGAATACATGCGTACTCAGCCCGAATCTCGTACCTTGGATCTCGTTCTCCATGCGTTCAACAAGTTGTTTGTTGTGATAGGTGGTGGTATACCAAATCTCATTCTAATCACCTTCACCGCGATCCCGAAACCACCAACAAATAGATAAACGTAAGGACACTTGGCTCAGGAGGTGGTTCGGTTCGACAATGGTGTTGACGCGTCGTACTGGTAAATATGCAAATGGAGCGCACTCACGGCTACGAGTGCAAGGAAATTTTCTGCTCCTTAGAAAGGATTACGACAGTGTCCAAGTTATCAGTTGGATCTAAAACGCCGACAGATGGGTTAAAACGAATCCTTGCGCATATTTTTCTCCTTCGCTCCGTCTTCGTGCATAATTCGCCGGAACGCTGTGATTAACCTCATCTGCCTTTCTCAGGATTTAATCTCGATTCCCGGAGTCAAGTGGCCAATAGAAGTACACATGCACGACAGTACAGGCACAGGATTTAGGACCTCTTGAGAGACGAAGGCAGCGACGGCAGCGATAGGAACACACCCTGACGATTATGATGATGTCGAGATCATTATCCTCGTCACTCAAACCTCCTTGAAGGCAGATTTCAATTTTAGATTCTAGGTGCCACAATTCCCCCTTGTCATTGTTTCCATTAGGAAGGATCCTTAGGCGAGTAATTTGTAACCCAGTTTCCAGTGTCTTGGGGAAGCATGCTAATTTGATTAATTAGTACAAGTCAATGAGCAAAGATGACGAAGGAGGAGTGCTAGGAAACATTTTTCCAACCCAGACACAGACGACGAGTCGACGAGTTCATCTTTGAGTGTGCCCTGTGGTTGTTGATAAATTAATTTAAGTGTCCTGGATGTAACACCATCAGGAGGGACTGTTGCGCAAGTATTTCTCTCTCTGTGTGTGTGTGTGTGTGTGTGTTAAGAGTGTGTCGAACAGGTGTGAAAATTAATCGAAAGACACCTGACTAAATAGAGCATAAGAAAATTATCCTGTTCAAGTCCTTGTGCATGTACTTATCCCTTGTGGCTGTGGGTATCGTGTTGGCGTAAAACCTTTTTTGATTTTGACCAACTAAGGGACAGAGAGGGGGGTAGGCGATGGATGTTATCCTGCTTTTGAAGGGAGTTCTGCATAATGGTAGTTGTTAAGTTATATCCTTTTTCGGACAAAGACAGATGGGAAGGAATTTGTCAAGATTATCTGTGGGCTGAATCCAATTGAGGTCCATTGAGTGGTGTTGCCAATATACATCTATCTGTATCTGTATCTGTATAAGTGTGTGTAGGGACATTATTTATAGCTTTTGCATGATGGTCTCCAGCTCGGCTTCGAAGAGGGAAATCCAATGTGGATGGACATAGTTTTTGGTCAAGTAAGGACATATGCTGGACGCGATGCATGGAACAGCTCGGGTGACGGGTAGAGGCATAGTTTTGTGACGAATTGCAAAGCAAATTAGCACAAGGATTCTGTTTATTAAATGATGATACTGTGAACTGTGTTGGTGTGTGATAATTTGTATTTGCATTCAAAGGAGTGCGAAGGATGCCATGGTTAGTTGACGTTGCTGGGTTGGCCTTTGATTTAAACCGATTCGAGGAGTGGCTTCTAGGTGTCTAAATCTGGACCTAAGTAGAGGAATTTCTGTTTTAAAATAAGAGGAAGCGTTGAAGGGTTTTAAGGGAAAGACTTTCTTTTAAGTCGAGGCCATGACCTCTTTTTAGAAATCGTGATGCGAACGAAATATTCCGACGAGCAAGTAAGATCCAAGGCCCGGTTTCTTGTCAGTCCCGCTCCCAGGAAAAGGACGATACGACGAAAGTCTCAAGATAAAACGTGAACGTCATGATTGGTTACCTAAGAACCTAGATTGAGGAAGATCACATTTCTAAAAGGCTTTAGGAAGACAGGCATACATAGCATGACGCTATATATGAAAAAGGATTCACACTTATGGTCCCAGCGGCAGGTTTAAGAGCAGTAGAGCATCAGTCATCACACACACATTGGATCTTTAAATCTTCTCGATGTACTTGACCAAAACTTGGATATAACAGTCTCCTGAGATGGACAGGACTTGTAAAACAAATAGACTCCAGCGCTCTGGCCCGCAAATTCTTCAAATCTACTCCGTTGGGGCCCCATAGTAAAGGAAAACCTCACTTTAGGAGTCACGCCCAAGTCGAAACCGATTTGGACTGCTGAAATTAGCTAGCTAAGGAACAGCCTAAAAGAAGAGCCTTGTTGGTTCCGCAATCTAAGTGTCATCTAGACAAGTCGCTGTGGGTGACGTGGCTCAGTGGTTAGTGCGTTGGACTATGGAGCAAAGGCTCCGAGATCGAATCCCAGTCGGGGAACACCTAAAAAGTTTTCACGGCCCCACCTCTCGCGAGCGTCTGACAAACATCCGGGAGTAGGACCCCTCAAATCGTGTAAAGAATATAACACGCACAACACGAATGGTTGTTAGAAGCTAGGCCCTGGATCCCATCGACCTACAGCGCCAACTACTTTTCTTTTTTTTTAGACAAGTCGCTACTACCAGCAAGGATTTGTCCCACTCAAGGGGTAAATGATTTGAAAAGCCATGCAACAGTGAAAGCCATCCAAGGCGATGAGGTAGTTGTTATTGTTAAATGCTCCTTGAAGAGCTAGGTGGTGTTATACAAAGAGAGGGCTGGGATAACCCTGAACCCAAAGGACACAACAATAGTACCCTTCACGAGGACGGAAAAGCTTGAACGATTGGGGCCGATAAGAGTGTCTGTCCGGTACAATACTGACACCAGTCAAAGGAGTTAAATAGAGAAGAGATGAGAACCAGGAAAGCGCTCTAATGAGTTTCCAGAGCATAGTGGGCAAACCCTGGGGATGTGGTCCGACCATCCTTAAACGGAGACCAATGATCGCATATGGGGCAATTGCATGGGTAAAAGGAACCAGTCTGGCCACACCGAGGGAGGCATTCAACAATTTGTAATAAGATCAGAGGCTATTTGGCCAACTGCAGCCATTAGGGGAACTGGAAGTGGAACTAGAATCAGTGAAACTAACTCGTCCAGACCGAGCAAACAACTCGGTTCTAAGAAAAGAACTACCAACCTCGGGCTTTTCCAGAGACTTGTTCAAACTTCCAAAAGAGTTTGTTACCAAAATTAGCAATAAAAGGACTTGGAACACAAGAATTGGAGTTCCTGATGCAGGAACAAGGCAGGAGTACTTGGGAATAGAACCAAATACTCTGAATCCATGGGCAAGAGTATCAACATCCTTCGCACTGGGCTCCAAGCCATAGAAAGGTTTCCAAATCAATTTTGACAGAAACCATTCCAACTGTGAGTAGGTAATATCAGATAGCCAAGTTGCTTCAAGGGACTTGACTCCTGTATCATTACGTCCAAACTCCATGATCGGGGACGAAGAAACAAGGAGACCTTCTGTTGAATAGCTTGCCAAGTGTGAATAGAGGACCATGAAACGGTCGCCTTCCTACTAAGAAAAGGCGAATCAGAAGACTTGAACCATTTTGCTGAATAGAGGAAGACGTCTCTCTTCATCTCCTCATCAGATCAGAAGACCATGTACTCCAAAGACTAATACCCTCAGGTGGTCCTGAAATATAGGAATACATACAATGCCCACCAAGCAACATCTGACAAGAATATCGTCATCTACATGAGAAGTCGGACTAGTCTTAGGCTTTAGAACCCAGAATTAAGTCGTCACACTGATCAGGTCATTCTTTATTCAAAGCCATGACAGATTCTGCTGGTTACCTTAACATCGCGATATAAGGGAAGCAACGTACATATCCATCGAAAGAGGATCAGAGATTCCACAAAGCAATACAGTCAGGCTAGTAGACCCACCAATCTGTGTGGTTAAGAGGATTATTCTGAAGATGAAGCAGGATATGGGATGTCTAAGGTTTTGTGGCGAAAAATGACGAGACCAACCAGGTCAGTAGGAGTACATATCAAATGCGGAAAATGTCTCAGAGGACATCACTCATCTACTCTGTGAATGCCAAGGCATAGCTAGGAGCTCTTGCAAAGCTGGGTGAGTCCTTTGCAAGAAGACATATCAGTAGAAGTATCCTGTCCTCGCTTCTTCGGAATTTGGTGGTTAACAATCTCTTGATAGCCCTGGAACCGGAGGAATACACAACGCTGTTGCAGTTTCAGGTAAACATCTAGAACTCCTTAGAAGAACTCCTGTAAAAGGTGTGTGAACCCCCAAGAAACAGATTTCCCACACTAAGTGGTATAAACTCAAACTTTCCCTAACAAAGCAAGATACTCGGTCCTTAATTTGGACAGAAAATGGAGCTGGAAACCTAATTCTATTGAAAGAGCTCAGAAGGCTACTGATGCACTTTTATGTTGTAAAGGCTTTGTATGCCTTAGGTAAACCCTTAAACCGAAATCATCTAAGCAAAGTCCAAGGATCATCTTGTTTGCGCATAAGTGCTGCGCTTCATATGATATCCTCTGCAGCACTGGACATTCCCTTCGGTTTCCCCTGACACTGGGTTTCCCCTGCCAGTGCCATGCTTCGATTCCGAAACATAGACTACACTACATTCAAGTTGAGCTTTGACAATAACTTTCGGGTAACTATCCTTTCTGGGACACCCTGGGAGGAAGAGGTGTTCTGTACCTTTTAAACCTAACGACGGGGTATGTGGAGGGGTTTTCTTTCGTCCATTTTTCTAAGCTTTAGACACTTTGTAGGCAGAATTAATCGATTTTAAGGAACACCTATCATGGCTAAGGAAAGAAAGGATGTCCATATCTTTTCATACAGCCAAGCAGCTATCAAATCCCTGGTTATTTGGCTCCTTCCTTAGAGATGGCAGATAGCAGTTAAATATTTAGATACCTTTGTTCGGTGTCGAGGCATAGGGCTATTCCAGGGAATTGTAGTCACATGGAGCTACTGTAACCAAGACACATACCTTAGGTATTCCAGTCAATAGCAGCAGACTTAAACTAAAGCTGTATGCTTTCGAAAGAGGACCTTGGAAGCACATACGAGCTTAGCTGAGCCGCTCCACGAGAAATGGAAAAAAATTTTCAACCCAAAAATGTATGAAAAAATTTGTTACGTATACGCCACCGAACCAGAAATGCCCTTCCTTTTCGTGACACAATTCAGACCGGATATTCTGATTCTGTGCATCCTAAGTACATACGGGCTTGGCTGAGGTCAGGTTTTGATCTTTCTGAGCAGATTCCACTGATACTAATAGGTGTCATCACTGGTATTGTCCAATGGGAAAGCACGCAACTAGACTTGGTGGGCATTCAAACGATTCTCCACCTGCACTCCCTGCTCTATCCTACAAAAGAAAACTTCATTTAGCAGCCTTTACCCTATAGGAGCCTACTACACGTCATTAGAAGTTCAAATATGGTTTCATAAGCAGGAATGGAGGATCGTATGATCCAGGTGGTATCACAACTTACCTTTTACTGATCTAAGTGTGCTGGCGATAGCTGACTGCCACTTCCGGAACCTAACCTAAAGGAACTTGGGTCTGCGAATCAAATTATGGAAGAGTTGGCTTAGGTTTGTTCTCTAGGGATCGCGATGGGCCCACTATAGTGCCTACAGGCTTGGGAAAAACTCATAATCTTACACTATCTACAGACTGAACTCCTATCTCTAGGTAAATCGGTCTCAAATCCTCCATGTATTGGCTTCCATTTGAATGCTTGCCACGTTTGCTCCTTGAGAATCAGATTCGCCTTGTACTGCAGCCAAATTCCAAAGACGTTCACCGTATGATTGAAACGGAAGCGGCAAAATGGGTTTACCTGTGAATGAGGGCAAAACCAAGTATATGCTGTCAACAAGAAGGGACACACAACACCGACGAATTGGACAGAACGCCACAATAGACAGTCATAACTTTGAGGTAGTTAAGGACTTTGTATACCTCGGCTCCGCTATAAACTCTGACAACAATATCACCTCAGAGATCAAACGAAGAATCACTCTTGCCAATCGCTGTTTCTTAGGTCAAGAAGCACCAAGGAAACTCTATACAAGACCCTCATCATTCCAGTCCTGCTCTATGGCGCAGAAGCATGGACGTTAACCAAGATATCCTTGGTCGTTTCGAACGCAAAATCCTTCGGATGGTTTTCGGTCCCGTTTGCGTTGACGGGCTATGGAGAAGGAGATTTAAGAGCGAACTCTACGAGCTGTACAGCGACATCGACCGATGGCTAGGGCATGTAGAGCGGATGGACATCAACGCTCCGGCCCGAAGAGTCTTCGAATCCATCCCGGAGGGACAACGCAGTAGAAGAAAACTTCGCCTTAGGTGGCGTGCACAAGTGGAAGAGAACCTCAACCAACTTGGAGTGCGTAACTGGAGGCAGTTAGCCAAAGACCGCGCTAACTGAAGAGGCTTGTTGGTTGAGGCCCAGGTCCAACCCGGACTGTAGCGCCACCTAAGTAAGTAAGTAAGTAAGTTCACCGTATGATTAGGTGGTCCTGTGGACAGCTGGACTGCCCCTTTTCTCTCGTCCTACCCAAACAGACTAGTGGGCTTGAAAGATAGAAGGTGACACTCCCAAAGTGATTGTCAGACGGTTTTAACTAGTTTACCTCCTGAGATAGAGCACGTCTCACCTACTGAGCGCATCTAGTAGAGCAACCTAGTCCATTGATCCTCGTGCATTGGTTTCCATTGTTCCTTGAGAATCAGATTCGCCTTGTACTGCAGCCAAATTCCAAAGACGTTCACCCTATGATTAGGTGGTCATGTGGACAGCTGTCGACACAAATTATTCGGTCAAAGCTGAGAAGAAAACAGACAAGAAGACTGACAAGAGCCTAGACTTCATCCTCCATCCCCGACTTATTTCACACCCCTTTCGCTGACCTTGTACCTACATCTCCAGCATAACCCATTCCGACCATAGCTTCAATCAAAGTGTGACGTGATTGGCATGCCACTCGAACTCGATAAAAAATATGGAGTCCCTCTCTCGTCCTTGAAAAGTCTATCTAAATACTTTTTCCCAGAATCCCCCGATAAAGTCCATGATTAGCACTGACGCTGAAAATCATTGATTCCAAGAAAAACCAACATTTCGACAAAAGTACGAACTTTCTCCATCAGTACCCACTGACCCTGAAAGTCCTTAACTGAAATCCATCCAGCATCGCCTTCATATTATTCGTCAAAAAAAAAAAAAACACAAAAAACCAAAAAATAATAAGCAATTCCCCGATAAATTCCATTCCACTGAGCAATTAATGAAAAATCATTTTCTGTCTAAGACTTGATCAGCAATATACGTAAAACAAACTCATCCACAATGAAAAGGGTTCAAAAGGATCTCCCACCGCCAACCAGGACGTTTTGTGTAAATATTAATAATTATTTTTTAAATCATTGCACGCGCCAAAACACTTGCGCCCACCCAACATAAGCCGTTCCATAAGTTGAAAGAAAATCCCCAAACCCCAAATCACTGGGGTAGCAAACCATTAAGAGGTCCTTCGCTAAGATATACAAACACTTAAGTGGGTAACCCACCCGAGGACCAATAAAACATAATAAATTCTCAAAAGTGCGTTTTTTCTTTCCATTTTTTGCTTCCTCTTCCTATAATTTTTTTTTTCGTTCCTTGTTATTATTTTAAAACTGTAACACGGCGAAAGTCGAAAGGACTACACTCTCGACAAAGGAGAAAGGAGAATGTTTTGAATAATTTCAAAGCCTTATGAACCCTCTTCAAGGCACAGACACAGACACACTCACAGACAAGGACAAGGACAAGGGGCGGGAAGAAGCAAAAGAGATTGGACACCATGCCGCCTCCTGCATCCAGTCGGGTACACGAAAGCAAGGATATTTTTTGCGTGTGTTTTTTTTGTAAGTATACAGATATTAAAGAAATAATCCGCTATTTTATTGACTTTTTTTTTTGCTCCTTGCAAGTTCCAAGCCTTTGGTTTTGGTACCATCAATCTTCCACAGAGTGTTGGGGTTGGAATAGACGCTTTCATTGGTCCTGTGCACAGTCAGTCGTTAGGGTGGGCTGCACACCACCACCGACCAGAAAAGGGGTTAAAAAGACGACGAATTCGAAGGACTCTAATTCTGATTTAATGTCTTCTCCTGAATACATATACTCGTACAACACAATTAGGGCCAGCAATGGTGGGGAGAGCCAGAAAAAAGAAAAAAAGGATGAAAGGAAGCACCATCCACCCACCCCCTCCACCAGAAAGCCATTGCGAAACGAGTGAAATATAAAAAATTGATTCCGAAGTAATTTCTTATTAAGATTAATGTATTTCCGTTTTGGCTGTTCCGGTTGGGCTTTGGCAGGTGGCTGCGCGCACCTGTAGCATTTGGCGTTTCCTTCGTTTTTTATTTTTTTCCTTTCTTTGGTGTCTTTTTCTTTTTGTTTTCTCTGTTGTGCTGCTTGCTGCCGTGGATGTACTTTTCAAATTCAGATAAGATAAGGGAATAAGCTTGTTTGTCAATTGAAGTCTTATCTAAAATTGAAGAAGAGAAAAACAACAAAAAAATGATAAAAGATGCAAGAAGTGATGAAGAAGTTCGTCGTGGGTTCCTTTATATAGTATAGGTACAGTTGGAAGGATGAAGGTGGGAAATTGTTTTTTTCGTTTTTTTTTGTCTGTCTTTCAATTTTCCTTTGAAGAATGTTGCTTGGAGTGAAGCTTAGGTCAAAGAAAGGTGGGAGACAACGTTCGCGGATTGTAGAGGAAAAAAAAAAAAGATTTATTTGGTTTATTAGAGGAGCAAACTGACTTGAGGTACCCTAGGAGAAGGTGTGCTTTGAGGGATGGCAAACGGTAGAAAGGAGACACTTTATATCATTATCCTGTACACACACTACGCATGGAATAGCTCATACTTAACTGTATGATGTGTACAATATCTGGACTAAATTTCAGGTCAATATCTCAATTATTTTGAGTTTTATTTAAGTACAAAATTGTTATGTCCTTATTGGAAAACCATTTATCAACTGATTTCAGGAAAGTTTGAGGATAGTTTCTCAGGTAGGAGAGGTCTTTCTAATCGGTTTCCAGGACGTGATTGGTGAATGATAGACTGAAGTAGGAAGCAAAAAGATTTGCCATTATTTTAGGTTCACTCGGAGTGTGTGGAAAGCGTTTGAACTGACGCATTCGGTAGGCTCTTCAATAGATTGACGAGTTGTGGCACCGTAGTGTTGAAACCACACATCGCTGATGTCAAGTTCATCCAATTCTGGCAAAAACTAGCTTTTCAACGGGGCACGAGTGGGAATTCACATCGACATTGATTTTTCGACGACATTTAGAAGTTTCTTCGAACTTTTGCTGAGCCCTATAGGAGACGTGAGACATTTCTTTCATCGCCCCACTTCTCGTAAGCATCTGACAAACATCTAAGAGTACAAATGTCATGAAGAAGATTTTCAAATAGCAGAGACTCTTTATTTCGAGTATTACAAGTAAAAAGCAAGGTCCTGGGTCCCATCAACTGTCAAATGATCAATAGGTTCCAAATTTTGAGTTAGTTTGGTACAATGTGGCCTGAAAGATTCCCAATTTTTGTAAACGTGGGGGAATTGACTGATTTGACACATTTCGTACTGAAGCAGATGGCGCAGAACAGAGAGGCCAAAGGCGATAGCGAGGCCCTAATACGCACCAGCGATGCAAGACGATATTCCGCAAGGGTGAATCTGAGGTGTGCTACTATTGGCCATGTTCTATGGCAGCCAAGCTTGTTTAGGGGTTAGACTTCTTGAGAACATCAGTAGTCATGTTTTCAATAGAATCACAACGATTTGAGAACATGTCAATGTTTCAAATTACACGATTCGATTGCAAGAAAATTCCCAGAAATTGCTCTTAGACTTCGGATGCACAGTCACCGCGATTGCCTGATAAGGTCTGATAAGAGAAACATCGTTAAAGAAAGACTCTATTGTGGGTTACTTTATCTTTACTGATATGACTTACATTGCAAATTTGAAATGATTGACTGGGAAATAGTAACTTATTTAAGCAGACGTATTTTTGATGACAGTTCAGTCAATACCCAACATTTCGATCGCCAACTATTGAAGGCACCTAGCTGAAGATGTCCCAGTTTATCAGCTTGCTAGTTGTAGCTCTTGTGATATGCAGTGTTCAGCATACAAGTGGTGAGATATCGATTACATAAGTACATAACAAGTGTAGGGTTCCGGTCAGGACAATCAAGTAGACTGAAGTGCAAGGTGTAGTTATAGTAACCTGACTTTCGTGGATATCCTGTGATCCTGTGAATTGGGAATATTTTCACTGTTAGCTAACTCCTCATTTACCCTTCACAACAGACTGTTCACTGTTCACTATATCGGCCGTTGACTGTATACTTAAGTGGTGACACAAACCTACTGTCACTTTGGTTATAGCAAATTCGCTTACATTCATTCAAATGTCATGAAACTTTGACAGTACATACGTACATGTCAGTGAAGGATTCACCTTTCCGATGCACATAAGTGGTAATGGATGGCATATTTTGTACTTTGGAACGCCCCTTGTATTGGTGCCTGTTTTGACGTAATAACGTCCTTCAATTCGGTCAACCTCCAGAGGCAACGGCTGATAGTGGGTATTCCAGAACTTATGAGCTGGATTTTTGTCTTTTTTTTGACATTTCGGTGTTCAGGTTGACAGTTCTGTTTGAACACTTTCGCATGCTATTGGTGTAAGCTATTGGTGCCAAAGAAATTGGTTAGGATCTCGAATATCATCTTTGCTGGAGCAGTTTTGGCTCGATGTGGCTGTAGACTGCTTATATTTTGTCCTCTATTCGCTCGCCTCGCATAAGGGTCAGAACTGACAGGATCAATGCTTTGTAGAGCACGCATTTCATCTTCAGAGTTTGGGGTATTAGAGCCATTTATTTCCTCAAACCCAAGTAGGAGCGGCGACAGCGCATTTCCTTTCCGAAATCTGGTGCACGTTTGGAATAGTTCGGACGAATTGATCCCGAATCGGATCCGAATTCGACCACATTGCCTTGTAGATCTTAACACACCGATGCTGTCATATGCGGTTTGAAATTCATGAAGTGATGGTAAATCTCGACTTAAAATTCGTAGGTGTTTTCGAGGATTTGTCGATTGTCGATCTGCCGGGTTGGAAGCCACACGGATAAGTGGCGATAAGTGTATACAGATCTGTTAGGCATGATAGATCGGTCATGGCTTCATCTATCCGATTTTGAAAAGCTTGGCTGGTAGGCCCTAAGGCTTCAGTTTTTTTTATAACTGCTAACATGTTCAAGACTAAGCGAGAAAATAGCTTCTTCATCGAGAGGTAGGTGCTGTAGTATCTTGCTTTAGAGTTAAAGAATGTTAAAGCCATTTAGATGTCTGTCCAGTTACCACTGAAAGTATTGATTCAAAGCGAGCCAAGTTTGCAATATTACCGGAAAAAGAGGTGTAGATAGGCAAAGAAGTTTCGCGGAAAGAGTGACTACAGTATTCAGGGTGTACCTTGGTAGTCGTATTCCCGCAGTTATTCAAAATTTTGAACTCTTCCAGGCTACAAATGGATAACTCTCAAGACGAACGAATCAATACCAAGAGATGCCATCAAGGTGAAGAATACGACCTATGTTGGACGGGCTGTCCACTACAACTTGGTCCTACCGGCAGAAGTCTTCAACAGTTCATTTGCCCTAATTCTGCACAACAAGGAGCAAATAGTCAAACGACAGTTCGAAGTCCTAACAGCCACGGAGTTCTGTGAGTGGAAGTCATTTGCATTTATAAACGACATACCGTCAAATGTCGTGCCCGCAGGATATGCATGGAATAAGGAACCAATTTATATTGGGAAAACTACATGGGAGTTCGACATCGATACCCACATAGCTTCGATGTTTATCGAATCGAATAAATATATCCTTTGGAGCCCACAATACTGGGAAAGACGCGCTCTAACTTGTTCCGACAATACCACCTGGATTGAAACTTCATCGGGAAATCTACCAAAAAATGCTGTTCTCGGTGGGGTAAACTATGATGGATTGGAGTACTATATTGGCCGATTGCTGTGTCCCTCCACCTGGGTACCAGGACCGATTACACCTCGAAAAAATACCACAACAGCTGAATGTGATAAATATTCTATGAAGTCGCTCTATAGTCAAGTCTTACTTGGAGATACAAACCAATACAAATGGCTAACGGCTGAGCGAGGAGCAATTCCAGACTATGCTGTTGTTGGTGGTCAAGCCGTCAATGGAGAGCTGAGGTATGTGGCGAAGTTGTATAATGAGGTTACGTACGGTCTATCATCGGAATTGAGGGCGAACGGTAAGTACGACATTCTGGTACGAAATTTTTGAAAATTTGTCAAATTTTTCGAAATAAAAGATATTTAGCAGAAGAAGTTGGTGTTTTTTGTTTTCTTTTAAAGGATGTGAGTGGAAGGGTTGACCTAACAAAGCACTCTTAGAGCTTAAGTCCAAGAAAAGGACTAAAGAGATTCTAGCAATGACCAAGATCGTAAGGGACTTCCTATCTGGTCGTTGTCATCTCAAGAAAATGGTACGAAAATGTGGCTAGAGGGCACTAAAACTGCTAACTTTGACTTCTGATGCCAGCTCCATCTCAAATCATACAATCCTCGGTTTCACTCATGGATCCTGGTAGTACAGCAAGATCCAGATCAAGGACCAAATGCTAAGGGATTACCTGATGGCATGAAAGTGATGGCTACTTGACCAGACCAATTCTTGAGATTTTACGATTGTCGGACTCCCCCTTCAATAGGTCAATTGTTTGGGCAGTTATGTGGCATGTGGCACCGTAGTGTTGAAACCACACATCACCCTTCAACGGGGTACGATAGGGAATTCTATTGACCGGAACTTAGTCAAAATGAGTTTCACCGCTGGGGATGATTTTTTGATAAAAGTTAGGAGGTTCTTCGAACTTTTGCAGAGCCCCTATCGGGTCCCATCAACCTGTCCGCCAAAGGATTTATTTGTCTGTTTTAGTCGGAGGCTTCAGGCCTGGACTGAGAGACTCCCAGTTTTCGTAAACAGTGTAGAATTGACTGATTTGACTCATTTCGTACTGAAACTCGTACTTCGACGAAGTGTCCTGTGTCCCACTGACACGAAGCATTCAACGCTGAACACGTTGAACAAACTCAAAACTTTAGGAGAATCTTTTAATAATTTTCAAAGGTTGCTCGTTTACGGTCCTCACCACTATAAAAAAGTAAGATTTCGCTTAAGATTTTGACATAAATAAATTGTGGAAGAAGATTAAGGATGCTTTTGCATTAAAACACACAATTGTTATGTCCTTATTGGAAAATCTTTAATTGGTTAGACAGTTGGTAAGCATAGCCAACAACAGCAGACTTGAACTTTCTAATTGTGTCTCAATGTGTATACTGCTTGTAACGATGTATCCATAAGGACAATAGACAGTCTAAAGGATTGCATTTGAAGTCCTCAGAACCTATCTGTTTTGGAAAGGGGACCACGGATAGAGGGAACATTATGCCACAGCTTTGGAACGTGTGTACGTTGAGTGGGGACGAAGAGGTTTCTAAGCTTCAACAACATTGTCGGTTGAGCTGTTGGCTGGCGTTTCAGATTAACTTATAGCTACTGTACAGGCGACTGAGGTTTAAGTGTGTCACTGCATAGAAAAAAGTGGTCAGAGTAGAGTCACACAAGGTTCCAGTTCACCCCCAGTGCTATTTTATTCATCATCAAGAAATGAAGGAACTCTATAAGCACTTTCATCTCACTCAAAATACCCTGACACCGTAAGTCTTCTCTGTTACAGGGATATGGTCTTCCAGGATGATACTCAGCCATGAAGTTAGCTCCCTCTCGGACGATTGGTGGGAATACAACTACAACCGAATCGCTAAGGCATAGTCAGCCTTTAAATGTGAAAAGATCATGCAATGTTGAGCGAGTTATGTTGCTTGAGTACAGCACTTAGAAAGCTATGACATCCAAGTATTCTAAGGACCTTGACAAACCTCATACGAAACCCAATCAATGACGAATGTGGAACTCGAAAAGTGACAGCCCTATAGCAGAGCACATGATGGAATAGAATCTTAAAACCAAAGACGGGTCATTCATTAGAATAAAGGCCCCAAGACCTACCAGCATGACGATATGATAAACTAAGTATTATGACCTGCAGTGTCTGAGAAGCGATTTCAATCCTAAGGGAAAAAAATCCACTTTCAAGATGTGACATAAATTCCCATGTGTAGAAATTTCCCATGAAGTAATTGCCCTGCAATGTGTTCCACACTCGAACCGCATTTATGAACGCACTGCGCCCGAGTCCCCCAGAATGTAACCCAACTGCGCGTTGATCCAATAAGAATTCATCTACACAGCGTACAGCTTTGAATTTCACACCTGTTCGAGACAGATCCAATTTCCACCCACCTCCGCCACATTGTGTCCTCCTATCAGGCGCCATCCCATCCCCAAGCCGTCCAATCAAAGTGTCAAATCTCCTCCTCCTAACCTTCAAATTGAAATTGAAAATCCCACCATTTTCCATCCTCAACAAGCCCGAATGCCTTTAATCTCCATCGATTAAATCTGCAAATCACAGACATAATTTCTCACCTATTCCCGAAGCTGAGGCATCGTCTTATCGATGTGAACCAACCTGCAATCTAGATAAGCCCCATCCACGTAACAGGATTAAAGCTTTGTGAAATTTCCACCTGATTTTGCTCCTCAGAGCCACCGCTCCACGGTGTGTGTTGCAGTATATAATTATCCTCTGATACGTCATTCCATCCATCCGGCAACAATCACCGTGTAACAGCACCGAGCACTGCCACACCGACACGGCAACAACAACGTATAATGTGATTAATGATCGCCTTTTGTTGAGTTGATTAATTTCGGTGTATAAAATAATTAATTTTGAATTCCTTCCATGCCAAAGCGAAATTGAGTCATTAGTCAATAAGTATTGCGACGTCGCGTCCGCCCAGCCGGACTGAGAGCCAAGGCACAGCCGAGTCAGCCACACCATCGTCGTCGTCATCATCTCCATCATCAGCATTCTGGTCAATTCGTGGAATCTGTTTGAAGTCGGTTGAGTTGTTCTTGCGGAGGCGGGCGCGATCTGTTGGTGAACTTTATTATTATTTTGCCGCTTCGGTGTTTTCATATAGGTACGCGACGAGAGGACATTCTTCGAAACCAGGATGTCAGGTCTACAATATGGCGATGGTCTCTACAATTGCGGCGGCGGCGGCGACGGCGGTAGAGATGACGATGGCATGGAGGCAGTGAATTTAATTTAGTATCCTTGCAGATGGAATTTGTCATCGTCTGTCTTTTACGGTAACGGTCGGTCCTTTCGGTTATACACTTCTACCCAACTTGTCACGTCATTCCTGCACATAGGCATCCTTTCAGGGGTGAAGAATGAAAATAATTATTTTAGTCCTTCTACGTGTTGGTATGTGTTTTCCTTTTTCTTTGCTTTCTGTTCTGTTACATCTCTTGGGGGTTTGCGGGATAAGTTTCCATGCAGTCGTTATGTCATCAATCCGAATTGTGCTTCCTCATGGATGGAAGAGTAATGAGTGTGACGTGTTGCAAAACAAAAAAGGCGTTAAGGTGAAGTCGTGTGTTTTACGGTATTCCGCTTTTTACAGATTTTTCTTGGTTTTTTTTTTCTTTGCCAGGATTAGGGAGTTTGTTGACCTTCTTCGTGATGGCAGGTTCTACTTCCTAAATGACTTTGTATACTTCGAGCACTAAAAGGTCTTTGAAAAGCCGCTGCTAGCTGGCATAATTTCTGAACGCTTCCTTTTTTATGTCATTTTTGAGTGACACATGCAAAGAATTTCAATTTGTTGGAACAAGATGCTGGTTTTTCACAGAAAATCATTTTAAGTGAAGCTCACATTGGATGGATTCATCGGTATTGACCTCTGGGGTTTCACGGTTATCCATGAAGCTAGCTGCTGTTTGTTTGACATTTCAACTTGTCTGTATTTGTCACTTGACTCTACTCATCTCTGTTGGATATATTTTTGGAACTATCCAGGGCTTTTCTTTAACAATTTGGTGATGAGGCGTTAAGATACCATAACATCTGCTTGGTGACGTAGTTCTAACTACAGTTTTGCAGTTGACAGATGAACGGTGGCAAGTATGATCGGACCAAAAGCTGTGATGGCATCAAGAAATCAGATGGGTGAACGGAAGACTTTCTGCTGATCAATTCACCGTAATATGATAGACATCCTCATAATTTTCTATTTATCATACAATACCTTCAAATCAACGAAAGAATTATCCGTCAAAATGCTATAACTGTCAGATGTGTGAGAACAAAGTCGTTTCTGATGGCAATCATGCAGAGTCTCAAACCTAAGCTATGTTCGGACGAATGGTAGACCTGCAAATATTGTCAAATCTGAAAGAAACATTTATCCCATCTACCAAGTTTGTCTGCAAATTTTGTAGGAAATTAGGTGTCACACCAGTCATCTGAAAGTAAACTTACAAGAATTGGGACAAAGTCTAGCAACCAAGTGAACTGACAATTAAATGCTGCCAATCAACTTCTCATTGTCAGTTCGTTTGCATCGATTGTCAGCGCATTTGCAGACCTGACAGTATTCTCAGGTCTGGGAATCGTTTAAACATAGCTACACCATTTGCTTGGATGTTGTTCCAAGGAATCCAACAAATAAAATATGTTAGCCTGTATTTATTGTATGGAAGCCTTAAGTTCGAAACTTCGGGATGAACCCATTTCCTCTGGACAATATCCACTTCTATGGGCCAATTCTACGATCTACTGCCTTGCCGATTGTGTTTCACCAGCCACTGCGATCGTATTGGACTAATTCGCGTGTAGCGTCGCAGGGGCTGGATCCATTGAGGAGCCTTCTTATGGATCCTACTTATTATCATTCAACGCATAGCATGCATATGCATGCATCACAACCAAATCAAAAGTGATCAAGAGATACAAAGAAGAACTCCAATGCCTAGGCTCGATGCACTGCATAACTCTTTTCTGGATTTCAGGCTGAGTCAGCTAGAAAAAGCTTAGAACTACAAGCAGACCACTAGGTTCTAACCATTAGTCTTCCTACATCCAAAATTGCGAAAGGTGGCATGCACTCGCCACACAAGAAAATCGACTAAGAGAACAAGTTTAGGTGGCGTTACAACCCGGAATGGACCTGGGCCTCAACTAACAATATTCTCCTCCAGCAAGCTGCCTCCAGTTTTGCACACCAAGTTGGATGAAATCCCTTTTCACCTCAGACAAGGTCTCTCTTTATTGCGCCGCTCCTCCATGGTAGATTCAAAGACTTTCCTGGGCGGACCATCGTTGTCCAACTGTTCAAACTATGCCACCTAAAACTGTCTTGAAATTTACAACAAAAAAATGGTTCAAGATACTGATTATAGGACCGAATGCGTTGTGCATTGTGTCAGGCGTACCGCAGAGGTGAACCCAATGGATCTATAGAGATCTACTCCTGTAGATTCAGTCACTTTAAGTAGGATCCGATAGCTTTAAGTGCATAAATAAGATAGCAGAGAGCTCATTAGCAGCCATAAATTGGCAAAGACTTTGAACACTTCCCCCAAACTACTCTTGAATGGAACTAGTGGGTCTCGATTATGAAATCACTTCAGTTGCAGTTGCCTGAAATTTTCAGATTAGCCACCTTGGGAGCTTTCACCGAAATCCTAAAGTCAACCTAAGCTAGATCTTAAGTTTTGATAGAAAGAATACATGTCTCAAGGTTTAAGATAATACAATAGACACACGACGATCAATCGTTCTATCAAAGTCAGTCACTTAAATTGGAATAAAAGAACTAGTTCAAGAAGTTACCTTCCAGCTTTATTGAACAACACAAGCGGTACAATGAGTACTTACCCGTGAAGAGTCTCTGCCCGAGACAGGGAAGCCTTCAAGCCATCGAGTTACAGAATAGTCCCTGTATTTCGACCATACTCTGACGACGACGTCTTAAATTCCTACCATCCTACATTTACACTTTAAGGCTCTCACTAGAGCCCAATTAGACGTGTTGTGTTCAAACGGGTGTGTCGGTAGTTTGTAGGTAAAAAGGGTGTCCTATCGCTCTATGTCTCATTCTTCTTAGCCGTAAAACTCCTGACATAACAAAATGGATCACAAATGGATCTAATTAGGCCCCTAGCTTGCAGCAAACTCTCCAGTATTTGCAAACTCTCCAGTATTTGCAAACTCTCCTTCTTTTACAGGAAACCTTCAACATTTCTGTCAGAATACTTCGCTAAGTTCATATTCCCACCATCTTTTCTGCGAACCCACTGTGACACACAATACCAATCCTTCCTCCTTATAAATCACAAACACTCCCCCTCCCTTTTTCCTTAAATTCCGTGAAAAAGTAAATATTTTTCCAATTTACTAACAATATTCCCAACAAACAACAATCTATTCCTTTTTTTTTGCCAACAATCACGTGTCTGGCATCACTGCTGCAACGTCAAATCTGTCAGCCAAGCTCCGAAAAGTTCCGTTACAACTCGTTCGGCTTGCTCATTCGTGTTCCAAAGTTTCGGCTGGAAAATTCTGCGAAGGAAAACCCAAATTTCGCATAAAAATATTTCGTTTTTTGCTGAATAACTGCATTTTTATTGTTCCTCCCGTGTTTCTCCATTCGGTTTCGATGAAAAGCAATTGCTGCCTGGAGTTCTTTGTGTGTTTCGCGCGTGTGGTGAAATTCCCTTTGAATTTCACTCAAAGCGTGGCCATCTTGCAGAATTTTCCAGACGAAAATTCTTGGAGATTCGCCGGGAATTCTATCGTTTTTTTCGTCGGAAAAACTGTGTTATTTATCGAGGAATTGGTTTTCGGTGAAATATTGTCCACGGGCGGTGTGTTATTTCGTGATTTCGTGCGTCGATTCGTCCGACGGTAGACGGCTTTGAAGGTCGTGCGCGGCGAATGCAGGAAGCAGCCTTTCGGCCATCTTTCGTGTGCGGTGGTTTCTTGTGGTAATTTCATTTGAAAAAGTGGTCTCAGTCCCTGATTCATGTTCTTGTTCCCCTTAGTCCCTCATAATCCAGTCAGTTCCCCCTAAATTAGTGCGTTTCTTGTGAAAAATGTGCCAAATCTAGTGAATATCTGCCCTTGTCTGCCAAAAAAAAGTCCATTTCTGTTCTGCCCCATCAGCCCCAAGTCCGAAAAGTGAAGAAATGATCCAAAAGTATGTGGTTTTGGTCAAATAAATGTGCAGTGGTCCGTGCTTAGTGAAATGTAGAGTCCCTCCGTCCCTATCAGTGCAATGGAGTACCTCCCTCGCGTTTCCTTGAATTCATTCCTTTGATTCGTGAAGTGAAGTGTGAAGGATGTGTGTCAAGTGTTCCTGGGATGTGCATGTCGTCCCATGTACTGCACATCCTGATGGTGTTTGTGTTTCTTTGTGTTTTCCCAGCAGATGCCAGCATTCAGTGAAAATGTGTTTCGTGTGTCCCGTCCATAGGATTGCACGCAGCCCTACAGGCAACAGAGGTAAGTGCCTTTAAGACCTAAGACTACAATCCGTCCATTCTTGTATTTCACAATCTGTTCATGAAACCTATACTCTTTGACCAGGGCGTTCAGTGTGAACCTAGGCCTCCTCTTAGCCTCCTAGGCTACTGCCTTCCGTTGCGCACTCCAAGTCGGCAGACATCCGCTTCTACCTGCGTGGGCTACCTAAGGCTAAGTCTTAATCTTCTGCATTGTCCCTACGAGTCTGGATTTGTATCCATCCGTCGCTGTACAGCTCGTATAGTTCCCCGTTGAATCTCCTCCTTCAAATCCTGTCAAGGCAACCGGGACCAAACATTCTACAAAGAACCTTTCTCTGTAACAGATCGAGGATGTCCTTATCCAACTCCAGGCCTGGGATGGTCAAGGTTTTAGGCAGAATCTCCTTACTTGTTCGGGATAGGGCTCTACTCGGCAAGGGTTAGGCTTCTCTGAGTTTCCGCTGAGATGTCATTCTCAGAGTTTTCAGCGGACCCGAGGTAGACAAAGTCCCTTACTACCTCGAAGTTATAGCTGTCGATTGTGACGGTCTCTCCGGTTCGACGATGTTGAGTGAAGTATCTTCCTGTTGACATCACATACTTGAGCTTCCGTTTCAATACTAGCGAACGCTGTATCCTGCCGATAACGTCAATATTGTCGGCATAGGCTAGTAGATTGAAACTTCAGTCTGAACCGGCGATGACAGCACGCGTCTTTGTGTCGTTTTTGCCATCAAAGGCCTTAGTGAGTTCGTTATCGACTAGCAGCCGTTCTGCATCGTTCTGCACAAGCGAATGGGTTTGTCACGCGGATGCCAAAACTGGATATAGCTCTGTATAGCTCGTCTCAGTATATCCTGTCATATGCAGCCTGGAAATCGATGAAACGGTGTTGGATAGAGGTGTGAGCTTCCTGGGGTTTTCCTCATTATCTGTCGTAGTCCAAGCCATCTCCAACTGCTTTGAACAACTTGGCTTCTAGGTCACTAGATCCAGTAACCTTGTTGGTTTTGCGGTTCGATCACTTGAACAGTCTAAACAGATCATACTGCTTTATCCTTTATCCTTCTATTTTCTGTGATCCATCTTCATCTGTCCTGCGCCATGCGATTCACTCTATGATTCTTCTTCTCGGGAAGTCCCTGTAGCACATTCAATAATCCTCTCATCCAGTGTGGTCCTTGCTCTCTCACTTTGGGCATTCCTCGTCACTTGATTTCGATAGCAGCGTCCTTGCCGGAAGCCTTGTGTGGTCGCTCATGACTTGCTTCCGTCCACTGACGCTCGGTTCTTTAGGGTTCAGAGGAACATTTGCTTCAAACAGATTGGATAAATCCACTCTTAAGGGCACGTACGTACGTTTCCTGCAATAGAAGGCGCTTTACCCCTGCACGAGTCGGAAGAATAGCAAGCAGCTTTGGATCTAAGAAGTTGGTCAGTTCTAGACAGAATCCGAATCTGTACGAAGTGTCGATAAAGCCTTCCAGTATGTAGCCTTTCTGGCTTTGGTATTGCCAAATCTGACTTTCCTTCGTTCTTTAGTACCCTCGTGGTCTCTAGATTTACTGAGTTTCACGGTCGCCTTAGCTAAGAGCTAGAAGAGGCATATTCCCAGCACGGTCTCACCGAGTGTCCACGTATTTTTCTTTTCCACTTAACCGTCAGTTAAAAGTGAGTTCAGACCATCCCTCTTCGGGTAATTAAGAGTCCAGTAAACAGCAGTGGGTCGAGTACTCAGCCCTGTGGTATGCCGCCGCCTTTCCAATTGAAATTAGTCCTGACGTTGTCAATACTGCCATTCGTTGTCTTTTGCCCTAGACTTACTGTTGACTACTTTTTCCGCGAGCTGATGTGGACGACAGAGTGCCCTAATCATCTGAGCCACCACCTCCCCTCGGTGAGTGCAACAATGACTAAATTAAACTCCCCCGCCTGCTGCGTTGAACCCCTCAATTAACTCGACCTTTGTGAATCCATTCATCTGGCATCTCATCCTCCTGGTTTGTCTGAAAAGTTCCACTCAAGTGTAACGCAATTACGAATGCACTTGAACGTCAAAAACAAACAAAAAAAAACAAAAATAATGCAAAACACAAGCTGCATCACTCAATTCCTGCACGCGCGCTACATTCGGTGTCAACGACCTCTTCCGCAGAGTATGCAGGAAAAACGCGGATGCGTCCTTTCATCGCCATTCCAGCGTCATCCTCCACCCAAACTCAATTCATATTCTTTTGCTCTGCTCCATTGCACCTCGGGTTTTTTTTCCTCTTTTTTTTGCAACTACAGCGACTGGGACGACGACGACGTCGACGACGACGACGACGACAAACTCAATCGCACAAATTGACCCAAATTCAATCCGCACACACAACTAGCGAACGCAAAAAAGATTCTCGTCGTACACTTGTTGAGCACACACATCTCCTCTCAGTCGGAGTCCCTGTCCCACGCATGCTCCTCAACTGCGCTCAGGAACAACCCAAACGGAAAAACGAAAAAAGGAAGCACAACATCACCCGCAGATAGATAATTATTATCGAGACATATGAACTCATCATCGAGACCACCCTCATGCTGCATCCGATTACAGTGAACATCCGATCTCCCCCATGGTTAGGTTAGGCTACAGCTCCCAGCGAGAGAGAGAGAGAGAGAATGCGTGCGGAGCGGCGGCAGGACGAGATTTATTAGCATGCGATTATTAACTGCTGAGAGTGATGACGGTTGAGCTCGAGTGTACTTGTATCTGTATCTGCATCACAGCAGCGCAACAGTTAACACACATTCACAGCGTTCAACAGATGAGGGAAGGGGTTGCTTCCAGTCGCAGGGGTAACGCGCCACCTGCGCATGTGCGTCCCCTTATCCACTTCGCCGGGTTAACAAAATACCCTCACTGAATCAACAGAGGGTTGTTTATTTTGCGAATTGTGTCACACAGCACCACAGCTACCCCTTCACGAATTGGGGGCGGTCAGTCCGTTGCCGTAGCGTTCCCTTATCCGGCCAAGTGAAGAGCCGCCCGGGCATACTACAGAGCAACAAAACACATTCCCGATCGGGTCGTCGTTGTCGCCTCCGATGTCGCAACAGAAGTACGTGGTCGTTGGCCCCGTTCGCATAGAATAGCGCGTTTCTTGGATTTTCATCGGTTCCTCCTGTGTGTGAGTTGGTCCCTGTGTCGGAAGAAGCCTTTCGATAAAACAAACATAGAGCAGCGGCCGCCGCTCTCCCAGTGTGATTAGTGAGCGCAAATTAGCTCTGCAATTAGTCTTGTGCTCTAAACGGTCCTTCGGTATCGGTATCGGGTTCGGTTCTTTTGTTTTTTTTCCTTCTTTCTTGCCTCAGATATCCTTCAAAGGATCTTCTTCTGTGAACTTCGAAGAAATTTGGTCGAAAATTCCCCCAAAACTGGGTCGTAGATACGCGATAAAAGTTTTAGATACAAAAGAATAGAAAAAGTATATCAAAAAAAAAAAAATAAAATCCTCGTGTGTGCCAAGTAATCACTAATTAATCAGAGTGCAAGTGGGTTCATACTGTGTGAACAAAAAATAAAAGTATCTCCCTTCCGGTTGATCCTTTTCAATGCGACAATAGTATTCGTTGTCGTCGTCAGTTTGTGTGTGTGTGGCAAGACAACAGGATTTTCTACTGTTTTTCACCTTCCAACCAGAAGGACGACACCGAACCAACCAACAACGGATTGCAACGTGTAAGTTTAGATTTTAATTAAAAGGGACGAATGGAAGGAATGAAAGTGATCCTTAGAAGGGTTTCTCGGTGGACATACATAGAATGTACTGGTATCGGTGTTCTCCAAAAGAAACCGCAAACTGCATGTGGTTTCCACTGCTACTGGGTGTGGGGTGGTGTTGGTCAGTCGGTCCGCAGTCCGCAGTCGAGAGAGGGTGACAAAGGACACTGTGTGCAACGGTTGGTGCGCCCCGTCCGATGTATCAATGACAAGGATTCATTTCTTTCTTTTCGCTTCTTGTGATTCTTGTGATTCCAGGTTTTAACTGATCCTTGGTTGTACTTTGGTTTTTTTTTGTTTTTCTCTCTGAGTTACACCTTGCTGTAGTGGATGTGTTATATGAGATCCTGTGGGGGAAATTGATTTGAGTTTTTGTGTCCTTTTACGGTTTGGATGGTTGCTTGGTTGGTTGGTTGAAGTGCCCTGATTTGGCATTTTGGTTGAGAATTTAATTTAATGTCGCTGTTGTCCTCGTCATCGCTGTATCCCTGGGAGAGAGAGTTGTTTGGTTGTTGATTTTCTAATCAGAAAGTGATTGGTAAACCCCACGAGGGTGCTTACCGAACCACTGTTACGTAAGATTAAGGCATGCGGAGCAAATTAATGAGCCTGCTTGCCGATAAAGTTTGCTTTATGATACTTTTTTGTTTATCCACACAAAGTAGTACGCTCTGAGAGGAGGAATGGGGTTTTTCGCTTTGCGAATCTCCAACCAAGCGAACAAGGTCTGGAAAGTTGGGCTTTGATTGGAAGGAAATCAATTGCACAGCAGTTTTCCATAACCACATCCGTTTTCGAGTTATGGAAGGTCAGGTATAGTCCTAGTCCTACACATGTACGGATTGGGATACGATGCGAACGGAGCACAAAGATGCACATTCCTTGTGAGGAGAATGTATCGGCTTTCAGTAAACCTGGCTTTGTGGCAGTTTTGTGAGACTTTTTTGTCGGAGCCTGGCTTCAGAAGATTTGGTGAAGTTGTTCTTGAAGTATGACTCTGGTTTAAGTTCAGGTTTGAGCTTAAAAGTTGTGACTTGGGTACTGGAGTTTTCCTTTAACTTCTCGGCCTGATTCGGTAGTGGGCACTTAAAAGAGTCCAAGAATCTCAAGAGGATTCATAGTGGAGGAGATCTGTTAGGTTAGTGGAAGGATTTGCAACTCCACACACGATACCCATAAGGGAGAGAGGATTCTTGCCCACTGGCTAGCTCTAGTCCTACAAAAATGGTTGCAAGGAACTACCAGTAGATTTGTTGAAGTTCAAGTTGTCATCGATTGGTCTGCTGGATACTTCTTCTAGGTCACGCAAGAAGTGTTGCCTGAGAAATTTCAGGAAGACTTCCTCATCTCTAGATCTCTGACAAACGCCTTCCTCCATTGGTATTAGTTTGTTCATGTGGTACCGCAGGGTGTTATGCTCCGTGATAACTCGTGTCGGGGTAGAAATTCCAAAAACTTCCTGTGATGACGGAAGTGTCCATGTAGGACCATCTGCTGGTAGTCTCTCTACGGCTGAATACTGAGGTGTATTCATGCTTCCGGGACCCAGCAGAAGACAACTTTGTGCTGTGTTCCAAGGAACTTAAGCTCTTCACAAGCCTGGATTCCATTTTAGTAGCAGAAATGGCTTTTATTGTACCTCCTTGTGGTTTTGCCTTCAACACAAACTATTGCAATTCACATGCATAGCTATGGTTGAACACTGGAACTTGGAATACGTATACAGCGACTTGCAAGTCCAATGCAATGTCCATTCTTAAAGTAGTTGTCAGGGTCAGGGATAAGGAGAATTTGGCCATATCCGACGAGGCACACCTACTGTTGAGATTTATGGATTTTTAGAGCTTGTTCCACTAGTCATTGGCTTTCATCAACGAGGTAGAGCATGGCCCAGGAGGAAGCAGGTTGATACTTTTCTCTAAATAGAGTAAGTGTCGTGCCTACCGAATGCACGAGTCCCAATTCCATCGAAGAGTTTGAAACCCAGTTTTCATTGTTAGACAACTTGCGACCAAATAGACCACAGCCAGCACTTAGTGAAGACAGTGTACGGAACGACTGGGATTAATCGATTGGGGGCCATTCTCCATAGCTTGGCTTGTCATATGGAAGCTTAAGGGCTTAAGGGCCTACACAAGTCAACTCGTGCCGAATCGTCACCGTTGCAGTGCTTGGACTCTTGGAAAGCTTGGAGAACTTCCACTGTTTTCGACAAAAATTTTGTTCAGCGATGAGGTACATTTCTGGATTAAGGGGCACAATTGTCGTACTTGTACTTGCTGCCATTACATCCAGCCTAACCGAGGATTTGGTGGAGTTCATGGGCTGATGGAATCATCAAATTGAAGTCCATAATCTCCAGGATCCCGTGAAATCATGGTCCTTGTGCTGTATCACACCTATAGACCTCTGGTACTACTTTACATGCTCAGTGTAAGTTGAAGATAGGATCATTGTATCCGAACACTCTTCGACAGCTGACTTCAAAAGCACACGGCTTCAGGTGGTAGTTTTTGCTCCTCTACTGGATGCAATGACGAATATCTCGTATCTCAAATGTTTTACAACTTAAATTGGTTTGTTGTTGAACGCCCGATTGGCTTGCTGTGTTGGCCATGGCTTGGAACTCAGTATCTTTGACTTGAAAGTACTTCTCTAAGAGGAGGTGGCTGGAGCTATTGAGTTTCCTGATTTGATGGAGCAAAAGAATTCTAATTTCTAGTTACAGACATAGTCAATGTACAGCGAAAAGAGAAGTGGACTGAGAACACACCCTTGCGGCACATCTGCTTCCGTAGTCGATACTGCAGCTGATGTGTTCATGACTGATATTCGAAAAGAGGAGAACTTATGCTAATGTGGCTGAATGTATCAAAAAAGTTGTGAAACCTTTAAGGATACTAGGTAGCCTGTAAGCATATGGCCTCTAGTCGAGAAATCGACGCCAGTGTGGCTTATTCTGGTACCGTATTTGGCTGATGATCTGTTTTAGTGAGGAGAGAATTGGGATGTCCTTGTAATTTTCTGACAGTTGGTCCTATTTCCGTCGCTGTTCTAGAAACTTTTGAGAGCTCAACTGGTATAGCTTCAGCTGCGGGTTTATTGTTTTTCTTTTCGCATTTCCCAGGACCGCTATCAATTCATGATTCATGAGATGATTCGAATCAAGCCTCTATAGGAAGTCAGTTCTGAAGACATTCGTGCAGAAGTGTCAAGAATCGATTTTAAATAAACTCGGAGGTTAGAATGAAAATTCCGATATCGCCTTGGGACATGACTCCATAGATCCCAAGCAAATTCATCCAGCAAGTCGCAGTCACAGACTGACAGACAGAAGTTCTCCATCATAGTTTGGTTAACATTTTGAATTTGAAATTTTCTCCAGACACCAGGACCTGCCGTCCCAAACCCTCTATTGGTTTGGCTGGTCAATCTCCATCTCTTGTATGTAGACGTTGGATAAGCTGGCTATGGATTTAATAGCCTTAAAGCCATCATCGACACCTCCATAGCTATGTGAAGATTCTGCCAGTAAATGTTTGGCAGGCATATTGGCCAAAGTGTCGCATGTTAGGGCGTAGGTACCTACAACCTACTGGAGGCAAAGTTCTCTCTGATATTTCAGATATTCTGCGGTTTAGAACGAATTCGAAGAGGTTTTCGAGAACAAAGAAGTAAGAAGGTAGGTGAGACAGTATCCTATGATCCTCACATCACACTACAGCTGACCCTTATACTTTCGCCCAGAACCAACAAAGTCATCACAATTGTATGTCCAAACATCGCAGGCGTTCAAAGCTATGCGTATAACAGGGATACGATGGATGTCTTGAACATTGACTCAATCATTGAGAACTTTACTCCGAAGACTGCTAAGAATAGCATCGGTCTGTCCGTTCTAGAAGACCTCAAGAGCTTCTGATCAGGACACGGAATGATTGACATGCACATCTTGATGGTTTGAGGTGAGAGACCATTCTTCATCTTTTTTTTCATAGTTAGCAGTTCATCTGAGGCTCATTCCCTCAGTGGGACAGTGAGACATACCTAGATCCTGCTCAGATTGTACATTCAGTCGTCTTCAGCTATACATTGCTTGCCATTCGTTTCCACTATACAATTGACTTGAGAGGGTTCACCACTTGGTTGGCCACTGCCGCTACCAATACCTACCTCCTGGTATTGGTAATAATGTGGGCCCTAAGGCAGAATCCTGAGGTATCCCTCATTTTCAATGACTGCATACAGTTTGGTAGCAATAGGTACTAAGTTCCAGTACCTCTACAACTGCATGCTATGCATGGATTACCTTCTCCCAAGAATGTCTTGTTTCCTGTATTACGGTCTTGAGGCCGAATCAACTCCTATTTTGTCTTCAAATCTGCTGTAGGTAGTGACTAGCTCTTCTCTTGCTGCCATAGGTATCAACTGGGTTGGTGGCTCATCTTCGTTTCTAGATGGCATTCCCTATTGTTGGTGGAGCTTGTCAAAACTGCTAGGTACGTTCTCACCCATTGATTTTGTCCAGCTTAGGTTCAGTATTCCAAGAACCGTCTACGTTTGCTATTTTGCATTACCTTGAACCCGTTTCTTCCTCGTCTACTTGCAGCTGGCCACCTGGCATATGGCAGCATTGGCCGGACTGTGACCTCCTGCCATACAAACCAAAGTTTTTCAACAAAGTCTCAGCATTTGACTTGAATCCCTATAATCCTGTCGATTCACAAGACTCACGCGGTAGGCATTCCACGTGTGGAATGAGTTCCCCCATTCCACATGTCAAGTGTGCCGCACTTGCAAATTAATTTTCCAAAGAGTATCTCGAGTTCGAATCGCGCTCAAGTCGCATCTAATTGCTTCTTCCATCGCTCGTCCCCCCCCCCCTTGTTGGTACATACACACACATATTACGAAAATTTTCAATTTCACCCTCTACCTCGGCTCGAACGTTTGTAACCTCTTCCAGGCGCCACTTGACGGGATTCCTGCCTGTATTCCGGTGTGCTGGAGTTTTAAGAACTCACTCCGACTCCTCTAGGATCGAAGTGATGATTCGATTCGCCCTCAACATAAACTTCCACTTAAACCGTTGACACCTCACCAATAGTAGGTGGCCGTCCGCTGTCGCATGGTCGTGTGATTAGTATTCCAGGCAGCTACACCCTTCGTCCAAATAAATTTCTCGCTGATGACAGCACTTAGCCAGGCTACACATCGTGTGAGGGCCGCCGACGAAGGACCTCAAATTAATTTCCAATTTGTCGTAGGTGCCCAGTTCCCATGTCTCAAGTGTGCAATTCTTTGTGCGCTTCCTTGCTTCCTCCTCTCTCTCAGTGTTCTCTTCGTCTGTTTTATTAAATTAAAAGAAAATTGGCTGAGATTGCGAAAGAAGCTCCTGCTAACACACACAGAGCACAAAAGAAGGAACGGTTTTTTGTTGTTTGTTTTGTGCACCACCCACCTGCCCATCGCACACCTCCCTGCCGCCAATATCCTTGTGGATAGTAATCAAACGGAAATGCAAAAAGTGCCACTAAAGGACGAGCGAGCAACACAAGCGAAAAACGAAAAAGAAGAACTGAATGGCAAATCATCTTCCGTTATTGCACAATGTCGAGTGAAATGTGCAATCTTAGCGGGAAGGACCTTTGCGAGTTGCATACATACTCAGCGTCTCAGCGTCTGCAGTACCGACTGCTGTTCTCGATGTCGACTTTGGCTTTGATACGAGGGGATGCTTGGGCTTATTTTTTACACCCACCACCCCCTAACTTCAATCCGTGTCCCTTTTTTTTTTTTTCGTCCTTTTTCTGCTCGATGGGTGGTTGTGGGATGTTAAGGGACTCAGCAAACACAACACAAAACCAGTTAAAGGGCGGGTGGGGATGGTTGTGAGTGAAAAAAAATAGGAAACAAGAAACTTGTCATGTCTTTCCGTTTTCCGCTGTGGGTTTCCATTCTCCCTGGCAAATGGCAAATGAAAATAAGGAATGTTGTTCCATCATCATTATCATCATCATCCTGGTTCTGCTTCTGCTAGTCCTTCTCCTGCTACTGCTGCTTATGATGATGCAGATGCTGATGATGATGATGATGATGATGATGTGATAGTGGGATGCTGCGTGCTATGTCCCTGAGTCCCTGTGTGAAGGCTGTGTGAATTTTAGAATGAATATGACATTTACATCCGATTCGCTTATTTATGCATGAGTTGGTGGTAATTATGTTATGTTGAGTGGGACACACATATACATATTTTTTTTTTTTTCAATTTATTATGGAAAATTCATTTTTTTGTCATGGAATTTGGTCAAGGACTCGCTGTGTAGTTTGGCACACTAATGAGCAGATAGTGGAATTATTACGAAAATGTCATCAAATGAAGTACAAATGTGAAGGCAATTGAACCGAAAGGACATTCGTTTGCAGTGCACATTTGAATAATCGCCTCAGACGGGTGTGGGTGTGGGTGTGGATAAATCACTTTAAAAGCCAAATAGATGGCTTCGTGGAAGCGTGTGTATGAAATAGTAGCTTTCCGCAGAACTGTTGCCAATTCCAACGTATTTATCGTATTTATCACAGTTTTCGCATTTATCGTCCTTTTAAGGATTTGTGGAAGAGTTGTGACTTGCAGGCGGATTTTCACGATTTTCAGATGAGTTTCTGCGAATCGCAATTGATTTACGCGTGACATGACTGTAGGACTAGAATGGGACTGATTATGTAGTCCTTCGGGGAACGGAATGGTATTTTGGAACGTTTTACATGAATATCTTTCGAAATCTCGTATATTTATGACAGTTTTTCTTTCTTGAGGTTGGCAACCCTGTATCTTTGACATTTGTCGCCGATTTTTAGTCATGAAATGCACTAACAGAGTGGAAATTTTGAAATCTGTTCGAAAAATTCAACAAATCTGGGTCAGGTATACTGAAACGTAGTCGAGTTTCTGACGTTCCGTTCTGTCAAAAGAGAAAACAGTCGAAGTGAATGAATTATAACTGCAATGTGAGACAAGCAATTTGGCATCACTCACCACAACTGACACAAGTGACAGAACCTTGCTTCAGCGAATTCTCAGAAAAGTGTTGCCACTTTTTGATTGAAAAATTCACTTGATACAGGACCTTGAGGTGAGTGACAGTTGGTTGGTCTTTTAGGTTTTGAAGACCCGAGGAAGGGGAGACGAACAGACAAGGTACACTTTCAGCCTGGTGGCTTAGGGAATACACTAAGGATTCAGGGATTCGAAGCAGTGACAGCCCTAGTTATCGACAAGCAGTGACCAATGTGAATAATTGCAACGTCAGGATCGTAGAAAAGGGGAACATCTTTAGGAATACAAAGGGCTTCAGCGATTGGCAAGTCCCAGTTCCTTTGGTCTAAGAAACCTTGAGTAACACGGGTTTGTCAAGAAACCCTTATAGGACTCTGAACATCCCAGTCCTGGTCTATACCGCAGAATCATAGACAAATTGGTGACGTTGTGCGCAACAGTTTTAGGATGGTTTTCTCTTTCGTTTGCGTTGGTGAGCTTTGATGGAGGAGATTAAATACTAGATTGCAGAGAACAGGGTACAAGATACCACCTTGAGGTATATCACAATTGAAAAACACTTTTAGCCAATGCCTTGCAGTCCAACTTAGCTTTATCTCAGGTCTTGCGAACTCATAACCCTTGAATCTGTATTCAATTTGGGGCATTTGTTGCTCTCGAACCTCCAGTTTGGACTCACTAGGTCGTCTTTACTGGAAATGGAACTTCTCCGGCTCCCGGCTCGGTGGCGTATACGAACTATTTTTTCACAGATTTTTGGTTCAAAAAGTTTCTGACTCCGTTCCACCTGCCGAGCAGTCGCTACCTGGGACGGAGCAGTCGCTACCTGGCTCGGTGGCGTATACGAACCATTTTTTCACAGATTTTTGGTTGAAAAAATTTCTGTCTCCATTCCACCTGCCAAGGCACGAGTGAAGCCAGTTTGTGTCTAGAACTCACCGAAACAGATACCTGGCTTGACTTGTGCTTCAAGCTGGTGGGACTAAGAAGTGGGTACCTGGCTCGGTGGCGTATACGAACCATTTTTTCACAGATTTTTGGTTGAAAAAGTTTCTGACTCCATTCCACCTGCCAAGGCACCAGGGGAAGCTGGTTTGTGCTTAGATCGCACAGAAACAGAATACCTGGCTTGCCTTATGCCTCGTGGCACCTGTTACCACTCGACTCGACTCTTGTCGTCATGCAGTCCGGTCGAAACAAGATGGTGATGTACCAGGCCACAGGATCCGGTAGTCACTTCCACCAACTTTCGAACTAGGAGGGCATTTGCCTCTCAAGTCATCCTTCCTGATGCGGTGGACGTCCCGCGGGGGACTCTTGCGTTCTATCTATCAAAAGCTGATAGTAAATGGCGGGTAAACAGCGTCATATCCCAGCCATATCCAATAGAACAGAGGAGCTTTTAAGTAGCAATCCGTCAGCAATTGCTAGAGCTCTGGGCACTGCGGTCAGAAAGAAACAAATCTACTTTTTATGCAACCTGTTCAGCTCTACGTAGACCCACGCAGCGCGTCTTCTATTTTCCGTAAGCATTTCCTTGATAAGCGTGCAGGGGCTGTACATAGGCTAACACTGGACCCAAGGGCACACACTGCACAGTTCGTCTGCAAGACATGTCTTAGCCGTTGTACAGCCCAGGTTCGGAGAGAAAGAAACTTTGTGTTCACACAGTCCTGCAGTCCATTCGAGAGTAGGAGCTACTCTCTCCCAACCACGTCGTCCTGTCAGGAAGGAGGCTTTCCAAAGAGCAATTCCACTATTCAATCAAAAAAAAAAACAGAAAAGAAAACAGGAAACAACTTTTCATTCCAAATTTTTCAAACTTTTTAAAAAAAAAAAAAAAAACAACAACAAAACAAAAGTGCGATCCAAATCAACGCAATTTATTAAAAGTTTTCTTTTTATCTCGGCGATCCCCAGAAGTCAAAGCCATCCCGATGTCTGGAGCAAATACATTTCCATTTCGCAAGGAGCAGGTCTCCAGGAGCCAGCACAAGAGACGTCCAAACTTTCCCCGCGACGGAGCAGAGCCCCAAAAAAGGATAATTCCGTTGGCAGGGATACTTTTTCTTGTTGCCTTCAAATCTACAAAAACAAAAACAAAAACAATTTTATCTGCAACCAATTTTCATCACATTTTACAGGCACAGGGTGACGTGTTTTATTATGTCCCCGCGCTCCTGTCTCGGGTCACATATTCCCTGCATCGTTGAGATGGCTGGTTGGCTACCAGCTACATATGTATAATTTGTGTTGCTGCTACATTAGCCAAAAGGACTAATTTGTTTCGTCCGGAGTCGTCCTTTACTTCTGAAGGATATAACACGAAACGTTTAAGTTTTCCGCTCCACTCTTTCAGTGAGACTGCATATGATGACGACAACAAGGACGACGACGAGTTGTTGTTTCTTTTTTTTTCTGTTTTTTTTTTGTTTTCGGCTTCTAACTGCCTGATGTCCTTTAGGTTTTGTTCCTAAAACCCTATTACACGGAGTTTCTAGAATGTTTTCTTGTACTCGTGTCCTGTGACAACCTAATTGCAAAGGAACTTCATTTCCGTTTGGGATTTCTTTACTTTTTTTTTTTTTCCATTCTCCTTCGTAGGTGGTTGGGGGGTGGTGGGGGTAGGAGTGAGTTAAAAATAGTGAAAGAGAAAATGAAACGAAACACAAACAGCGGATGTGGAAGTGAAGAGTTCTCAGGAAATAACTAGGTAATCTGGACAGGCACTCCAAATGAATAGTCGTACTTTAGTGGGTAGTCTGCCATGGCATGCCTTTCCATTCCATTCCCCATCCACTTTTGAATCCCCTTCCTCTCTCTCTCTCTTTCTGTATGTGTGTGTGACTGTTTGTCGTGTGCTATTCTATTGGAGTATCCTTAGGACCGTATTTTGTGTCCAACGACAATTTTAAACGACGACTCCTGTGTGAAGTTTCTTTTTTTTTTTTGCTGACTAAACGGGTTGAGATACATACACCAACGAGTACATACATACATACATACGTACATTTATTAAGTAATGGAATTAGGATTAGAAAATGATGGATTGACGCATAGGGATACTGAGTATCTATACCTACAGTGCGAGGTTTTATTCAAACTTGGCATCACTATGACGAAGAGGCTTAAAAAAGTGTATCTACCTGTACCCTCAGCTGGAGCCTTAACAGCTGGACAGAGCCATGCCATTCCTTAGGCCAGAAGAAGGTTCATTGGGCTGGCGACTGGGCAAAGTGGGAAGACCGCTCTCTTACCCTGGAAGCCATGTAATCCTTTGTAGGAAGGAACTAGTCTTAGTCGTGAAAATGTTGCTGAGATCATTCAGATCATAAGAGGTCTCCTCTTGCCCTTCGTTCCAACAGGTTTCAGTCTTCGTTGAAGGTAGACCAGAGCAGCCTACCGGTGTGCCAGTGGTCGAGTTCATGCCATCGATGATTGACCTCACTCACCGTGTGGGCATTGCTTAGGGAATTTGGCAGAAGAAGTCGAGGTCTTGGATGTCCTCATTGGATACTCATTCAAACCAGAGAAGGCTGGTGTAGACAGTTCTTTGACTCAATAATCGCTGGAATGTTACAGTGACCTGGTACAGTCCAGATTTCCTGTTGAAGTACGCGGCAGACTTTCACTTACTTACTCTCTTAGGTGGCGCTACAGTTCAGTTGCGCACTCCAAGTCGGTTGAGGTCCCCTTCTTCTGGTGCGCGCTACCTTAGACGAGATCTTCCTCTACTGCCTTGTCCCTCCGGCTTTGAGTCGAAGACTCGACGGGCCGGAGCATTGGTGTCCATTCGCTCTACATGTCCCAGGCATCTTAAACGACAGATGCGTAGTATAGTTCGTCGTTGAATCTCCTCGTCCAAAGCCCGTCAGCGACTGAGGATCTCTTCATCTGCTTTAGACAGAGTCCACGCTTCTGGGATGATCAGGGACTTATATAGAGTCTGGATTGCTGTGTGCTCTCTATCAGGTCATTTCCATCTGGTAAGCCGTCGGGTCCAGCAGCCTTGTAAGGTTTCTCTACCTTGGACTACAGTCCACCTATGTAGGTGAGGATTCGGTTGAGTCATTACTACCTTCCCGAACCACCCGAAAGCTAAGGTTGCTTGAGTCAGTCACCCTGCCTAGTCACTTCAGGCTCAACAAATCCCACAACCCACTTAAGATTTAGTGGCATCATATGGGCCATGTGCATCCTGACTCTGGCCAGGGTAGCCCTTCAATTTCGCACTAAAATCTTGAATCTCTTGACTTTGGTTCAACTGGTCTAAGCTGCCTCTCTTCAAATGACTTCTACAGAAGCCATAGGAAAGAGGACAAGCAAAGGCCAATCGTTCATTACTCTCGCTTTGTACTTGTCTGAGCCTCGCCATCAGAAGGAAGTTTGTCTTGAAAGTCCTTTCCTTGATAGCCTATGTGTGCTTACAGGGACATTCATTAGAAATTCTTGTTGGGTGCTTAAGGTTTCAATGTTAGAGCTGCCTCATGCACCTACCATAGGGCTAAGGGAAATCCAGAAATGACTTGGAAGCCTGGAGGCCCCATATGATGCAACCTTTGGCCAAAATCTGTCAAACTTACGAACCACGCCATTACACAGATCTGGTTTAAGGCTATGTGGAGACCACTGTAAGTATTCATACAGTTGAGCCTCATATGTATCGTAACTTGGTCCAACATTCCTGTCTCTACTTCACTTTACTTCACGTTTTTGGTTTTCCCTGGCGCAACAGGTTCCATGAGACTCAGGACCTGGCTTCTTACAACAATTCCTGTTGTTCGCGTTACATCCTGATCGGAGGGCAAGTTCTTGAATGCGAAATTCTTTTTATCACAGAAATACTCTCGAATGTTTGTCAGACGTTCACGAGAGGTGAGGCTATGAACAATTCTTTGGCTATGAACAGCTCGTCGCTCCGTAGTTTAACCGACAAACCACTTGGACCACATACGCTTATTGCTCCCAAATTGCCAGTGCGCCCTCCATGCCTGGCTATCGCTCGATCTAGACGTGGATTACGTCACGAAACGTACTGCCTTCGGCAAACCAACCAAGTTTTATGGAAAATGTTTGGTGACACTTGGGGGATGGAGATGGCTAAATCCTCTATCCTATGTCCACTATCGGACAGTCAGAGCTGTATTGCTCTTCACTGGCGGTTTGTGTGTTTCGATACCAGGATGGTCGTTCACCCATGTCGTCAAGGACCTCAGTAAAACTAAAATACTGCCATGAGTACTCAAAAATAATGACAAATGGAGTGCTTATGACGCTTATGACTACCAAAAGCCAGTCCCATCTGAAGCAGGGCAGCCAATTACAAAAAAACACATTTCTGGCTAAAAGAACTCATTTACAGTTCATTGTTACCAATCGGCATCCTTATTCCCTCAGTGGTTTATCACGAGGGTTTCCCCCATGCGCCTTCATCCTCATCATCATCATCATCACGATGATCTCCGTAACAACATCTCACCATCCCCAGTGAGTTTGAGATGCAGCAGCAGCAGCAGCAGTAGCAGTAGCAGTCAGTCACTAGTTGGCTTCAACTGTTGAATGTTTTTCCAACAAAGTGCACATCCTGCTGCCGACTACCAGCACCACCACCACCGCCGACACTGACTGTGGCGTCAGTTGGATTCCGTATCCTTTTTCATTTTTATTTTTACAACAACAACCCGGCCCGGAACAAATGTAAAGAAAAATGAAACTTTTTGATGTCATGTTCTAGACGTTGCCTTACATTTACATTTCTGCTTTGTATATCCTGGCGAAGTTAAGGTTTACAGGAGAGATTCCATAAAAAACTTTGAAACGGTAGAGGACTGTCTGTTCCATGCACTCCAGGCTGTGCGCGGCTGTAAGTTGTAAAACTCCATCATAGTTTCATCTCCAACCAAACAGTGAGTTGGGCGCGCTTATGGGGAATAACTCGCGCCCTGAAGAAACCCAAAAGGCAGACTAGGGCACACGGAACACAAACAGTAAAATGAAAGGAAAACAAGGATCTTGTTTTGTGGAAAAAGTTTTCGCTGGAAACTACACTACAGGTAGAGGTAGTGGCAGGACTGTGATGAACCGACACAGCTTGTTCGGCTGGTGAATGGCAGAACTTTAATAAGGAGTCCTTGTTAGTGATATGCCGCACCGGCTTTGGCCAACTCACAAATTATCCTTGCATGGAGCACTCACATGCTTAGGTGGCCGTGCTACCCCGTGAGGACATTTTTTTTGTTGGATTTTTCATAACGAGGTGCCGTGTGACGTCTAGACGGAAGCCGCTGACAAATGACTTCTCTTTGTTGGACTGTTAGTGTCGGAATTAATTCCAGAACTATGTCCAAGAGGTACATCGTCCTCGTTCAGAACACGAGCAGTTCTCAAAGAGATTTGTGATCAGAGGTAGACTTAGTCCCGAAGCCTTTGACTTTCTCTGATCCACTGATGCCTATGCACTCTGAACGTAGTCAGGGAGACTGTGGCCGCCGTGTGAATTTCTAGACAACTTCCAAAGGTTTGTCATTGTCTCACCTCTCGGGAACATCTGGCAAACATCCGAGAGTATCACTGTCATGAGAAAGTTTCTCAAATAACCAACTGCTACGGGATGGAACAGTAGGTCCCTTCAACTCGTCCAAACAATGTAAAACGCACAACACGAATGGCTATGAGAAGCTAACCACCAGTTGCGCCAAATACTTGTCCATCGTCTTCTCTACTAAGACAGCTGATTTCTTCCAGTCTTTCAAGCCCTGCCATATGCAAATGTCTTTATAGACCCAAACGTCTGTAGAGGTTTCCACTGAGAACCCTGGAGGATCTAACGCAGGTTTAGGTTGTGAAAAGTTGTCCTTGAGCCTTGCTTAGCAAACTCATCAGAGATCTCTCCCTAATCCCAGTGTGACATGGGACTCGGACAAGCCTTCCAACCGAATTAACTCGAAGTATTTCGAACAAGTTGCTGGTTTGAACTAAAGCCTAAGCGTAGCCTCTGTGGCGAAGTCCACTGTTGTCAGTTTTCACGAAGATTTCAGCACCAGCTTTGGAGAAATCGCCTACAGTCCAATCCAGGCTCAGAGTCTGGCTTAAGCTAGTTCTCGACTCTACACTCCGGTGCCTAAGGCATTACATTGGTTTGATGGAAGAAAGCAGACCTTCTAGGACGACAGGATTGAATGAATCCACAAGTCAGTAACGACCAAGAGCTGACCTTCGATACTAGAGCTGAGGTTTACCAACGCAACAACGACTAGTGTGTCTTCCAAGCCGAGTGCTGCATGGCTAGGAGTTGCAATAGTCGGGCATTTTTCTACTAAAAACCAAAGGTAGCGCGAATCTAGGTAGGATAGGACAGGATGGGTCTGTCTTGCAGAATCCTAGCATAGCCATGCCGCTTCCCGGAAGCAACTCGAAACTGCGTCAGCAGTGCCACAGTCTCTGGACAGGTCGTCTGTATTTAGTCTCACTCCTCTTCCTTGGCCTGCCAGGAAGCTGCCCTAAGATGTGCTGGGTATCAGTTTCGTCCAGAGATAGGTGGAAACATTTGGCTATTTTGACTGCAGGATGCAGGAATCTTCGAATCTTCTCCTCTTTTTCCGTTTGTTGGTTCAACATTGAGCTCAGCGTTTGGTGGTTCTTTTTCTGTAAGAGGATCCGTCTGAGCCTGAGTTTCACTGGTGCTCTTCCTGACTCTTTCTAGCCGTCGAAGTTCTTTCGTATTTATTGCTGCAAATTTGGAATTACTCTGATTCTCTCCTCCAGTCCTCTGCGCTCGACAAGATGGGTCCCAATACCGATCCTTGTGGAACTCCCCCAGATATGTGGTATTGCCTTACTCCATCATAGCTTCTTGCAAGGTTGTGCTCACCCTCCGTATACCGTTTGCTCTAGAACGACCACCAATCCAGGTGACTTATTATTGCCGAGTCCTGTACATGCATCCAGAAATCCCATTTGGGTGTCTCCTGAGTGAGAGCCCCCTGGTGCTACTAAGTCTCGTCATGACGGGCCTATAGGTTGCTGTACCCCAAGGATTTACACTTAGTTGCTCCCTGTTGCGTCTTACATAGGATGGCCACCTTTAGCTCCTTGCGCCTATTCTGTATTCTGATCCTGGTGGGACAGCAAGCCCTCAAATCTCTGGAATAATCCTCTAGCTCTATGGCACTTGCTGCTTAGTTCTACTATCTCTTGGTTCTGGTAGCCTGCTTGTTTAGTAACCTCGTATACGCCTGTCCTGGGTTCTATCAAAGTCTCTCCGGAAACCAAGGTGAAGACTTCACAGGTACTAGATGGGATAGAACAGAGGTTCGTACCTAGGATACCGGTGTGTCTTGAGAATACGATGAGCCTTACAGACATCTCGGATAACAAAATTTCAAAAGAAAAGCTCCACAGGAGCGCATTAAAGCCAATGGACACCACCCTACAGCAGTCTCGTTCCAATGACCCACAGATTGCCTGCGGCACCATTGCAGGACACTGTGCCTCTGCTCCTAACGACCATTACAGTGTGTTTACATTCAAGACTACTGCCGAGGGTACGTACAGACGACACACTTCACCCAGTAACCTACAGCACCCCTCCCTAAGCCACGTATACGTGCTGTAAGGACCAAACAAATAGACAGATCCTTTCGATATCATTCGCACAAAACCAACTTCAAAACAAAAATTTCTCCTGTCTATTCCGGTGTCGCATTCTCTGCCATAAAAGACATCCTGAATATGAATATTTTATTCATCTCACTCCCTGGCTCATAAATAACGTCTTCAATCCTGCCAAACATGTTTGGTGTCGTCCTTCGTTTCGAACCACTTCAATGTAGTGGGTACCGTCCCAACTATATAGTACGCAACGTACACAACTACACAACAAAGTGAAAAGCACTCAAAATATTTCGTTTTTCCTTTTCCTTTTCGGTTTTTTTTTGACTTTTTTTTCTGGTTGCAAAGGTTGGATGGAGTTGGTTGGCTTTAGAGAAGAGTGGTGGTGGTGAGGTTGTCACAACGTTGTCCTGACGCATCGTCACAAAATCGATTAAACAGTGATTTATTGCACACAGAGTGTTTGGAAATATCATTCTCGCTTTCGTCCTGCTAGGAGTACTCGTATGTGTCTCTATTTTTCTACAAACCCTCGAAACGCTCCACCACCCGCTGGTGGCAATCAATTCTGATGCTCTGCGAGTGTCACCTCCATGCAGCAGCCCTTCGCGAGTTGCAGGAATAAAGAGCAAAAAAACTGCAATTTCCGAAAGTCCACAGTGTTATCACTCCGTGCACCGTTTGTTTACCTTTTATCAGACACACAATACAAAGGTGCATAGCTGCCCTGCATGGAGGGGAGGAGGGGGAGGGAGTTAGAGAGTGTCCTTGTGTTTTTGACGTTTCCCACCGCTCTCGCCCGACTCGCGATGCATTTAAATGCTGAAGTTGGCGGTCCACTTCGTTCGGTTTGAATTGAATTTTGAAAAAATTTTGATCAAACAAATTAGACTGGCACTGCATTGGCGGACATGTTTGCGCGTCGACGGCACTTCATTACGAATTCTGTGTCCTTTTTTTCCTGTCCAAGGATGTCTCAATGAAATTGGGTTGGAAAAGTTCAGAAATTTCCAGGACTGAATAGTTGCTTAACGGGCGCCCGACGCGGGGAGAGTCTCTGTTTGAAGTATGGCAGGGCCTGGTGCTTCCATTTGTTCAGATCAAGCGCTGTGGCATCCGAGATAGTATGACACTTACAGGGAAGTCTTCATCGCCGTCTCGAACTGAGGGGCTGTGTTTCGAAGATCCTCTTTGCTGGAGAATTATGGTCCACTTGGTCCATGTAGCCTAGCGAATTTTGTCGATGAGTTTTGGCGTTTGGAACTATATCCACATCTTTGTGCGGCTCCTTGGTCCTTCTCGCATACGGGACCGAAGATTCGTGCTCAAAATCTGCTCTCGTTTCCTCCTTATCGTTCAGCACTTGGCTTCCAACAGTAGAACTGGCAAGATAATGCTGGTAGAGCATGGATTTCCTCTTCCGATTTGGGAGCTTTGTAGCCATTCGTTTCGCCAAACCAAAGTTGCAGCGGGTTCCTAGGGTAAGTGTTCATCGAATCTCCCCCAGCGTGTCCACTCCGAGGTTGGTAAAGTCCTTAACCACTTCAAAGTTGACAACAAGTACTTGGTTCTGTTCTCGTTTACTTCAGAACCAACAAGGTCCTCAATTGCCGTAAAGTCTTCTATGACGGTGCACTGGAAGCAACTAATGGTGCCGATGCCGTCTTCGTGCCCCGCAGCTGCTCAGATTTGTTGAAGATAGTGCCTTCTGTGTCTATACCTGCCCTGCAACGTATCTGTTCCAGCAAAGATTGAAGAAATCCCACAACAGCGCATCTGCTTACCGAAATCGGGTGCATGTTGGGAATAGTTCGGCCGAACTGTTTCCGAATCGGATCCGAATTCGGCCACATCGCCTTGTAGGGCTCAAGACAATGAATGATACCATCTGCTTTGAAGTTCGTAGGTCTTTTCCAGGATTTGTCGATCGTCGATTGGTAAGTCTGTTGCAGAAAGGGCTTAGTACGTTGGATGGGACCTTAGGGATATGCCTCGCTAGTTCTTACAAGGGATAGGGTCGCCTTTGTTGAATATCGTTCATCCATCAACCAAATCATCACCATCATGTGGTAGGTCATTCGAGGAGGATGACTTCTTCAGTGACTGGATGCTGGCTCTCTCCTTTCCCTATCACTCTCTCCACTGTAATGGTGGATGGACCATTTCTTTAGCCCGATGCGCTTCAGTTTCAAAGAGTGTTGTCAGCTTGTAATACCGATACCAAACCCTGCTGTCAAACTCAGGGAAGTCAGTCACACTAGGCGATACGAACTTCCATGTCAAGACTAGTTCGCGACGACTATAGCTCTGCATAGCTTGTCGCCGTATTTCCGGATCTGTTTGCTTTCCAAATGTCAAAGCAAAACTGACAGTTGCCGCCATTTGCAAAAGATATAGGTCACCTTGTACATGGTTTTGAAAATGCAGCTCCTTGCTGTCGAAACTCAGCATCTACTTCCGCATGCAAAGCCCAACAATCAGTCTCCAAGGACTAATGACCAATTGCACCAAACTATATCTTAATCGCTGTCCAGTGGACAGAAGCAACACAAGAACATCTGACCAAACACTGACCAAAACTTTTAGGTAACTACCCAAAGTTTTAAACTTCGGTTCGGCTCGGAGCAGCAACAGAATTGCTCTCCAGGCCCTTAATTGTGGAAACAAAAGTTATGAAAGGACTTTGCCCGACCAACTCGCCACAAGTCCCCTTCGAACTGCCCTCAGCCCCACTGTGCGACATTCCAATTGAACTGAACACAGTCAGGGTTCATCTCGTTTCGCAGACTTTTTCGTATTCCCTGCCATAATGGGAAAACTTTTTATAGAATATACAAGGCTCTCCTTTCCCAAAATCATTCCCAGACATCGATAGAGTCCAGCAAGGGTGTCCTGTATAAGAAGGACATCAAATGATATTATTCTAGATTTCGTCACCTCATCATTTGTTCCCAATCAAGCTCGTTTCAGGGCGGGAGAAGGGCTGAAGGACTAAAAAAAAAATACTCGGAGTCCTTCCAACTAGGATGACGGTTTTTTTTTTAAGCCATTGAGTCCACACCACCACCCATGTTTAGAGTGCGCCTATGAGGGGATAGCTCCATCCATCGACGACACATATGGCAGAGCAGAAGTGAAACACTTTTGCTCCCTGCGTGACTATGTGTGTGTGTGTGTGTGGTCTCCACTAAAGAGGCAAACTTTTATGAAGTGCCAACAAGAGGCTATAAATTACTCTAATATGGAGGACACTCATTGTGGCAGGATTTGTGCTGGCTGATATCATGAGCAAACCCAGGCCCTCCAGCTCATGATACAAATTCTTTGACCGGCAAAACGCCATGAGGACATTATTGCTCTCTCGTTCACCATATAGTGTATGGACTGGCGTAGTGGGTAGGGAGTAGAAGGACCAAGGGGGCGTCGGCCAAAGCCGAAGCCGAAGTCGGGGCGGAGGCGTTAGGCGTTAGGCGTTAGGCGGTAGCTTGTTTGGGGCGATGACCAGAACTCAGGATGTGAATCTATGTCATTTCGGGATTACGTATGAGTGGTGGGACACTTCGCCATGGTTAGGTAACATGTCTGAGCGTATGAATGTGTGTTTGTGTCGGGCAGCTAAGGACATGTGTATGTATATCCATACATAGGTGAATTTAATTATGGGACGACAGTTAAGTGGCGGCGGAACGACAATAAATCACAAATGTGTCACAACCTGAAGTTAATTTAAGAGAAGCAACAAACAAAGAAAAAAGCGGAACCGAAAGAGAAATTGATGGAGGAATAATAAGGATGTTAAACCCGTTAATCAAATGGTCAATGGAAAGGATTCTGGGTTACGAGTTGCGGAATCCGTTTCGGTTGGGAAACGATTTAATCAAAGTGCTGGCAGCTTGACACTGCATGTGGGTCGTGTTCCTCTGTTGGTTTCTATTCACTTTGAGCTTCGAAGGACATCCTATGGCTTTACAAGGTCCAACTACTTCTAATAGACGGGTGGAGCCGCGGAGTACTAGTAAGCTTCTCCGTTTCATTTGGGACTTACGGAACAAGGGGTGTCTGTGCTCCCTCTGGAGGAACATGCCGGATGCAATAGAATCGAGAAGATTGACGCCCGTGTAGAACGGCCTTAGAGGATCGTCAATGAGGATACAGCTGGGACTACTCCCGACTACATGGCAATTCGTTTCGGATTCCCAGAGAGAGAGCTAAGGTGCATAACGCCTCCTTCAGGCCTTCCAATGTTCATCGATGGAAGTGATGCGGACTAGGCTTGTATAGTTCAAGAACGAAGTAGTTCAGAGTAAGCTCCAACCATCGAGCTAAGTGAACTAGCTCCCAATGTCTGATTTTGTTTTGCAGAAATAGCACGTATACGCCACCAAGCTAGGCCCATTTTTTTCCTAATTCTGCTATCTACTGAGGCGATATAGCTCTGAGAAGACAGTGTCTGGCCTGCTCTTTACTCTTTGTACAGATCCGCATAGATCCGGCATCCTTATGTCCAGGAAGAGGGAAAATATTCAGAATTCTTTGCAGAAATATTACGTATACGCCAGCGAACTAGGCCCGTTTCTCCCTAATTCTGCCATCTGCTGAGGCGATATAGCTCTGAGAAGACAGTGTCTGGCCTGCTCTTTACTCTTTGTACAGATACGCACAGATCCGGCATCCTTATGTCCAGGAAGAGGGAAAATATTCAAAATTCTTTGCAGAAATATTACGTATACGCCACTGATCTAGGCCCGTTTCTCCCTAATTCTGCCATCTGCTGAGGCGATATAGCTCTGAGAAGACAGTGTCTAGCCTGCTCTTTACTTTTTGTACAGATACGCATAGATCCTGCATCCTTATGTCCAGGAAATGGGAAAATATTCAAAATTCTTTGCAGAAATATTACGTATACGCCACCGAGCTAGGCCCGTTTCTCCCTAATTCTGCCATCTGCTGAGGCGATATAGCTCTGAGAAGACAGTGTCTAGCCTGCTCTTTACTCTTTGTATAGATCCGCATAGATCCTGCATCCTTATGTCCAGGAAGAGGGAAAATATTCAAAATTCTTTGCAGAAATATTACGTATACGCCAGCGAACTAGGCCCGTTTCTCCCTAATTCTGCCATCTGCTGAGGCGATATAGCTCTGAGAAGACAGTGTCTGGCCTGCTCTTTACTCTTTGTACAGATACGCACAGATCCGGCATCCTTATGTCCAGGAAGAGGGAAAATATTCAAAATTCTTTGCAGAAATATTACGTATACGCCACTGATCTAGGCCCGTTTCTCCCTAATTCTGCCATCTGCTGAGGCGATATAGCTCTGAGAAGACAGTGTCTGGCTTGCTCTTTACTCTTTGTACAGATACGCATAGATCCTGCATCCTTATGTCCAGGAAAAGGGAAAATATTCAAAATTCTTTGCAGAAATATTACGTATACGCCAGCGAACTAGGAACGTTTCTCCCAAATTCTGCCTTCTACGGAGGCGATATAGCTCTGAGAAGACAGTGTCTAGCCTGCTCTTTACTCTTTGTACAGATACGCATAGATCCTGCATCCTTATGTCCAGGAAGAGGGAAAATATTCAGAATTCTTTGCAGAAATAGCACGTATACGCCACCGATCTGGGCCAATTTTTTCGGAATACACCTTGTGGTTCCTACTACGTCGTTTCGCCATATCTGACCTAAGAGCATGAGAAACCTCATTATAGGCTTTCACTGAGGAGCCTACTTTCGGCACGAGAAGCAATCACGAAATGTTGGATATCATAGTTGCCTCCAACAACATCCTTCAGCGCACCAGCAACTGGAAGGTATCTGGCGAACCCTCTTTCTCGGATCGCAGGTATCTCCAGTTTTCATTATACCCTATTAGATGGATCGCATGCTCCAGCTCTTTCTATGAGGATTCTTCTGACTCGACTGATGGTAGGGGATCCGTCCGTCGTCCATGGTAGGCCAAGAAAAACACTCTTCCTAAAGAGTCTACAGACCCGTTTCTAATCCCATTTACCCCTTCCCCAACCAGAGTCGAGCAAGCAATCTAAAGACATCATCTAAACACCTGAGATGGACCCAAATCAAGCCCTTTGCCCTTTGGCACTCGCCAGACCCCACTGTGAGAAGTTTTTGTTTTCGCCAAACATCCTCCCTCCAGGCAACCCTAACCCAGGTACCTTATGGCTTTGAAATCTGCCAAACCACGCCACCCCCTGCGAGTGGGTGTAGCGCAAAGAGTTACCCACCGCCCACGCGAGGCTACAAAATTTGTCTCCCGGATTCGACAGCGGCGGCACTAAAACCCTCGCGCATAACTATTTGATCGTAAAAGGGGGGGCGAAGCAAATCAGATGAAAAGTTTTATCACATTCCTGGCCTCGGAATGTGCGGTGAAAAGGATATAAACCGACGGTATGGGTACCGCGTAGCGCAATAGTTATTGGCAGCAGATGGGCCTAGAAGTTATGGCACTCCGCGCTTGTGTCTACTTACTTAGCACCCCCACGACCGACCCTTGTAGTTGGATGAACATTTTGACAGCTCTTCTGAGGGTTCGATTATAAATCTTTTTGTAACTGTCACGGATTTGCTTATGTTCTTCGTGTGGTGTCCTGGTATCCTCCGTGTAAGGGGTGCACGTGTTTGTATGGGTGTTGTTCGATAAGGCAAGGATTTGGTGCTTTTTTTTCGCTTTCGTTCGTCCTTTTGGACCGCCTTTTTGGGACACAAAACAAGGTTTTTTTTTGCTTTCGTTACATCGAAAGGACTGTATGGTGGGTGCACTATCTTCGTCCTGATGGAGTCGTATGTGTATTTAGTTCGAGGACAAATTAGGAGTGTTAGTGAGTAGATTCGGTTGTGTGTCAAGATGTTGTCACTTTAAGAGCTTGGCAAAGAAACCTCTGCCGTTGGTGAGATGGTAGACAAGGAAAAGGCGTCGTCGAGGACGACGACGATGACGACGGGTGGGTAAACATAAGTGGAAGTTGCTGGTGGTAGCTGGTAGCTGGTAGCTGGTGGTGTGCGAAATCTGTTTGTAAATCAATGATATGTCTGTATTTGGCTAATTTATGGAGCAATGGGTGAAGTTGTTATGCCATGATAAGGAGGCGGCTGTTGTTCGGGGTGAAACAGTCGCAAAAAAAAAAAATAAGTCGTACAAGGACGAACGGAAGAAATGTTTCCATTTAATGTGAGCTAAGGGTTATGACAATGATCTCGGCGGGGACTGGAGGCGGTGTCAAGTGTGTCAAGTTATGGCGATTCAGACATGGTTCTTGGTTTGGTCGGGCGCCAATAATAACTTTTCGCTTCAAGTCGTTCCACATTGATGAACTTTGTCGGGGGAAAAATGTCCTATTTCACGAGCTTGTGGTGTGGGAAAGCGAGAATAGACTCATCACACTTGAGACGATGGATACACGTCACTGTGTCGCGAATTCCACCAAACTTGAACTACTGTTGATAGGTATACCAAAGATACAAAAGTGTGCAGAAGCCCTATGGTTCTTCCACTATAGTTCTGGAAAAGTCAGTGCCCTAACCTCTTTGCCTGAGAAGGAGTATTCTTTGAAAGATCACTAACGTTATCCCCTTCAAGACAAGGTCCTAACAATGAAGTTTCCAGCCTATTGGCAAACCCTCCTACCAACGACCTATCGGCAAACCCTCCTACTACCGACCTATCGGCAGACCCTCCTACCACCGACCTATCGGCAAACCATCCTACTACCGACCTATCGGCAGACCCTCCTACCACCGACCTATCGGCAAACCATCCTACTACCGGCCTATCGGCAAACCCTCATACCACCGACCTATCGGCAAACCCTCCTACCACCGACCTATCGGCAGACCCTCCTACTACCGACCAATCGGCAAACCCTCCTACCACCGACCTATCGGCAGACCGTCCTACTACCGACCTATCGGCGAACCCTCCTACCACCGGCCTATCGGCAAACCCTCCTACCACCGGCCTATCGGCAAACCATCCTACTACCGGCCTATCGGCAAACCCTCATACCACCGACCTATCGGCAAACCCTCCTACCACCGACCTATCGGCAGACCCTCCTACTACCGACCAATCGGCAAACCCTCCTACCACCGACCTATCGGCAGACCGTCCTACTACCGACCTATCGGCGAACCCTCCTACTACCGACCTATCGGCAAACCCTCCTACTACCGACCTATCGGCAAACCCTCCTACCACCGACCTATCGGCAAACCCTCGTACCACCGACCTATCGGCAGACCCTCCTACTACCGACCAATCGGCAGACCCTCCTACCACCGGCCTATTGGCAAACCCTCCTACCACCGACCTATCGGCAAACCCTCCAACTACCGACCTATCGGCAAACCCTCCTACCACCGGCCTATCAGCAAACCCTCCTACTACCGACCTCTCGGCAAACCCTCCTACCACCGACCTATCGGCAGACCCTCCTACCACCGGCCTATCGGCAAACCCTCCTACCACCGACCTATCGGCAAACCCTCCTACCACCGTCCTATCGGCAAACCCTCCTACTACCGACCTATCGGCAAACCCTCCTACCACCGACCTATCGGCAGACCGTCCTACTACCGACCTATCGGCAGACCCTCCTACCACCGACCAATCGGCAGACCCTCCTACTACCGACCAATCGGCAGACCCTCCTACCACCGGCCTATCGGCAAACCCTCCTACCACCGACCTATCGGCAAACCCTCCTACCACCGGCCTATCGGCAAACCCTCCTACTACCGACCTCTCGGCAAACCCTCCTACCACCGACCTATCGGCAGACCCTCCTACTACCGACCAATCGGCAGACCCTCCTACCACCGGCCTATCGGCAAACCCTCCTACCACCGACCTATCGGCAAACCCTCCTACCACCGTCCTATCGGCAAACCCTCCTACTACCGACCTATCGGCAAACCCTCCTACCACCGGCCTATCGGCAAACCCTCCTACTACCGACCTCTCGGCAAACCCTCCTACCACCGACCTATCGGCAGACCCTCCTACTACCGACCAATCGGCAGACCCTCCTACCACCGGCCTATCGGCAAACCCTCCTACCACCGACCTATCGGCAAACCCTCCTACCACCGTCCTATCGGCAAACCCTCCAACTACCGACATATCGGCAAACCGTCCTACTTCTCGAAGCTTTTTGAATCCAGCTTTCTGCCTCTTTTCTCCCCAAATCCACACGGTTCTCTCAAAAGAAGGCCGACAACTACTAATATCACCGAAGTCGTATCTAACACTCTGTGGACTTTAGGGGAAGGCAAAGACGTTACCAGAGCCTTCGACAAAATCTTGCGCAGAATCATTCGCTTCTTGAAGCCCTTGGTTTACAACCGGGTTTCATAGGATGGTTCAGAACTTATCTTAAAGTAAGGAACTGCAGCTCACCCCTTAACCGCCACTTCTGGAGTCCCTCAAGGTAGCCATCTTGGCCCTATGCTTTTCATCTTCTCTGTTTACTTGCTATCTGCCTACAGACACATTTTATTCCACCCTGACTCTCATCCACTTCAAGCAGATCAAGCTGAGCTTCATCGAGCTCAATACGAACAAATGCCAAGCTATCACCAGCCCCTAGACCCTATCTTTTCTGTGGTAAGCCTGGTTCTTCGGTATCCGTATTGAGTGCTTTGGGTACTATCTTTGGTAGACCCTACTCTGCCCCAGGTTTTGTGAATTCTCGAATCCTTTCGTTACAAGATGTCTACCTTCCACACTTCTAGTGTCAATCCTCGGATAACCTAGCCTAAGTCTGGTCGCCCTATCACTATACCCATGCCCTTCGCATCGATGGTGTTCATTCATCTGTCTTGCGCTTCGCGATCTTCCTTGGGTTGATATGTAAAACGTTCCCCTATGAGGATCGCCTATAGCCCTTAACGTCAATCCATACAATCTGAGGTCTGTGCTCCTCTGCTACTCAAATCTCCGATGGACAAGCTCCTCTACCTGTCTCATCTCCAGACAAATCTGGCCCAAACTGGATCAGTTAGGGACACTCAGTGCAATAGGTGTCATTAAAGGACACTAGTCGAGTCTGGGCATCCTACCCAAAGACTTCTGTAGAAGCGGCTTGGACGAAGACAAGCTGGCCGTCAAGCTCTCTCAGGTGAACTGGCTAACGTCACCATAAATGTCCTCCAGGGATTCATATTACATAAGCTCTCCCCTGCCTCTAAGGATGAATCTAACCTAAGAGACATTGCTTGAATCCACTAACTAGTCTAACCCATGTTTCTGGAGTCCACTTCAATTCCCTGGGGGTTTAGTACCTGATTACGCCTCAAACCATCATCAAGACCTTCATTACAGCAACCTGAGCGTCATTAAGAGAGCAGCCCCACCTATAGCTTTCACAAAGTCTCTCCATTTCCGGGGTTTCGTATGGCAGGCTAACCCCATTTTTTTTCGGCTGCTTCTCCCCCTGTTCATCACTTTCCACGAGAAACCCGACCGTCATGCATGTGACGAAGAAAATCAGTTTCCCATTTATCAATCCGAACCTGCAACCCTTCAGTGCATCGTTAGGAGCACACACAGACCCAGAGAGACAGAGAGAGAGAGAGAGTGAGGACAATGGGCTTCAACGACGAAATCGTACACCGACCGGCGACGACGTCGTCAGTCCGGTGCAAGGATACCCATATCGCAATTACCTAGTTCCTTCCACCGCGCTGCCAGCCGCTCGTACTTAGGACGAGTATAGTTATAAATTGCTGGAAGTCCTTCTGCCAACAAGTGTGTACGTTACACTGTAGTTAAAGGATCTGTTCTAGTTCTGTTCTGTCTCTCTCTCTGTGTGTGTGTGTGTAAGTCAGTAAGGACTAAGGATGGCAATTTATTTTGATTGAGTTGACTCTGGTGTAATCTGAGCTTTGCTTAACTCTCATCGAGTTTCAATTTGTTGCTCTGCACGATGTCCTTTTTTGTTGTTTTTGTGTTTTTTTTGTTTCCTCTTCTCGGCCACTTCACCCTTTGTGTCAACATTTATCCTGCAGTTTGACTTATGTGTCCACATTAACGTTGTGTCGGTGGCCTGGCGGCACAAGTGTAAAGCGAACGAAGGATGTGGAACGTGGACCGGTCTCTCTAAGCAAATAGCGCCCCACGAGCTGGTTAATTGGTGGCTATTAGGTGAACAAACCAATGCGAGCCGCCAACAGGCAAATTATCCACAGCGCGCAGGACATTGCTCCTTTTTTCCCTATTCTTGTAAGTTTCGGAGCTGGCAGATTCTCATTATTAATGGCGAGGTCCTGACAGGACGATCCACAAAAGAATTGCATAATTATTCAGCAATAACTGCGTAAAATTAATTTTTCTATGGCGGCCGTGTGATACTCGGTGACGACGGCGGCGGTTCCTTCGCCAATTTGCTGATCCGTCTATAGATGGAATCAGGATTTATTGCGGTGATTTATTTGAGCGATTTTTTATTTATCCTTCTCTGCTCCTCCATACACACTTTGTTTACTTTTTGTTGTTTTTTTTTTTTCTTTTTTCTGTTTGGTGTCCTTGCTGCTTTTGTTGAATATTTTTCATTCGTCCTTTGGCGGTGGTATCGCTTCGCCGCTGATGTGAATGGTTGTTCTCCAGGAGGCCCATTCATCATGGCGCGGAGGGGGCTGAGGCCAAGACAAAGGGGGAGGTCTTCAATGAGCGATAAATCTAATTAATTGGAATATAAAATCAGAGTTGAGAGTGAATATTGGAAGGAAATTATTAATGGAGGGCGCTTCCGCTTCCGCATTCTTATTATTTTTTTCGTTTTTTCGTTTCTCCTTTCTTTTCTTTGTTTTTTTTTTTCGGTTTTTTGTTTTTGTTTCTGGCTTTTTGGCTGTAGGTTGATGTTTAAAACGACTTTTGTTACGCTCATGGTTATGGAAAATTTAAATTAATTGCTTTACGGTTGAAAGGATAATGAAAATATCAACAGATTTGGTCCTAAAGTGTGTCCTGGTTGTAAGCGATTTAGTGACGGGAAAGGAGTTGGCAATTGGGGAAGGGGAAGGAATTGATTTTATTACTTACTTGGCTTTGGAGGTAGTGGCTTACGGGTAGGCCCTCTACTAAGTCTCTGCAGTGGAACGCAATTAGGAAAAGAGGAACAAGGGACAGGGATGCCTTCATAGAAAGGCTTTTCAAAGAGGACTGGAGTACTCAGATGGATCTTCTTCATCCATTTCACTGGAATTTCTTCGACTTTCGGAGAAAGCTGAGATTGCAGTTCAGCGATGAGGAGCTTACAGTATCAGGACTCACTGCATCTGCACAGAAAATCCGCTACCTAATCCAAACGAAGGCAGGACAATTGCAAAGGATATGATTCGGAGTATCGTTGCTCTTTCTATAGGCGTCGCAGGCAGTTGTGTCGCTTGAGTCTAGGATGCCAAGCCGCTTAGGGAAAGGAAAAGCCTCCCAAAGTGTCTACAGTCTTCCCTGCTGAGAGCATAAGTCTAGTCTGTATCCTGGAGTGTCATGCCAACACACAATATTGTTCGTAAGAGAGTCAAGCCTTGGAACAGAGTCAAGCCTTGGAACAGAGTGCAGAAATTCCTGTATTCTCTAACTATAGGGTGACCAGATAGCAACGATAACTTTTCCAATTGTTATGTTTCAGTAGCTGTCAAAGGTACTAATGACATCCAGATGTCAAAATATTAAGTAAGGATTGCCATTCTATCATGGATCGTGTGAATACAGTCTGTTGGACCTGAACTCACTAACCAAACAGAGATTGCTGGTGGGTGATCCAGATTTGGGCCAAAAAATCATCTTCTCGGACGAAGGCCATATTTGGTTGAGTGGCTTTGTCAACAAGCAGAGCTGCCAGTCGCGATCATGAGACTTGATTTTCTCTGGGGCTACGTCAAGTCCTTAGTCTACGCTAATAAGGCAACCACTTTGGACGAGCTCCAGGGTACCATTCGGGACTCTATTGCCGGAACAACGCCGCACGTGTTGAACTGAGTCATCAAGAACTAGACCGACCGCTTGAAGCACTGCCAGCGAAGTCGAGGTGGCCATTTGAACAATGTAGTGTTCCACAGCTATTGGCATGAATTGAGCTTCAAAATAAAGGTAGAATCAATTTTGTATCTCAAACCGTTGTTGTTTTGCTAAAATTTTCATCTCTATCGTTCTTATCTGGTCAGCCTGTATTGCGAAATGTGTTGCATGGTTGAGCAATCAGTTAAGCATAGCCTGACTGTCCTTACAGACGGAGACCTTGCCATCCGTCCACATTATAGACGACAACTCTACTATGGCTATATAGGCAGGATAGAATGGAAGTCCGAATCGGGTAGTATCAGCGCGATGTTAACTAAGACCATCACCTGCTAGAATCGGGCTGACTCTGCATGAATCTCTGGAACGGGAGAGACCAAGAAGTTGGATCTCTGCTGAGCCAAGAATGTACTCTAAAACCTCAGTTGTTCTCAGAACCATTGTGTTGTGTCCACTAGCATACCAGTCTCACGAAATTTTTCCCCAAACTTGCGTACAACAGGCGTGGTGGGTGCTTCACAGGCGCGGCCAAAACTGTGTAGCACCGTTTGGGCTACACAGCTCAGTAGTTTTCAATATTTCCCAACGTTGTTCAAGCGTAAAGCGACTCATTTCGTGCCGCGGAGGTATGATACCGACTTTCTGTCAAGATTTCGAGCGGGAAACAGCTGTCAGTGTCAAAATAGTCTAAAAAGAAACCACTAGATGGCCCACCCCTTCCGAGTGGAAACATTTTGGAAATTCACTCACTAATGTGCTCACTTTTTCACTATTTTGTACGAAATCGAAAAATTTTATTAAAACAAAATATTTTGACATTCAAATTCTGTAGCTACGCCCACTTTTTAGGGGCGTTTTCCTCAAACAACTGATTTTATTGAAATTTTTCTGAAAACATCAACAAAAACATTCGAAGATATCGCTGTGATTTGAACAAAAAATGCCTTGCTGCCACGCCCACTCCATAGGGGCTATGTTGTAAGGAGGATAGGGTACTATATGTTTGTTTATTAAAAATTATAAGACAATGTCTTGCAGACTAGTAATACCGTTTATTTTTCTTTCTCTTTCCAGATGTAAGTACAATTGAGTCTCTAAAGTGAAAGTGAGTTGACCTGGCGCCTTAGGTAAGCCTAGTATTTTTTCCCTGGACCCTAGCCCATATGGCTGATACTGCGACCTAAGAGATCTATTGTATCTTAGGGGTGTAGTTTTACTCTAACAGACGAACCACCTCCCTGATGAAGGAAAGCACGTCCTTAGTTGCAGAGGCTCTAATATCTGCCGGCGAGCATGTTACCTTCCGGAAGATGCGCCACCTCAGCCACTGCAGAGCTGGACATTCACAGAGAATGTGCTCAGATGATTCGTCGTCTTCTGAGCAGAACCTGCATTCTATGTCTGGGCCGCAGTGACCTGTTAGATAGCTCACCAGCTTCCTAATGTTTTCTTTGTCTAAACTCAGAATTTCCTTGTAGGAATATGGCTTGACCAACCTCTTGGATTGTCGTAGCCCCGGGGCTTTTTCCCAGTGGGTTAGACGAAGTTTATCCTCCCAGTTGACGCCACAGTAAGGTTCAGGTCCAATGAACGCAGATCCTGAGCCAGCCCTGGCTAGTTCATCTGCAGATTCGTTGCCTGCAATCCCCTGATGACCTGGTACCCCCATCCGAGTACCACACCATTATGTGCAGCAAGAGAGTGTAGTTCATCGTACCAGCATTCAACTGCTAAGGAGTCCATCAAGTTGGACGACAGAGCTCTGAGAGCTGCCTGACTATCTGAGAAGATATAAACTTTTGCGCCCTTGATTCCTAAGGTTTAATCTGAGAGCAGATCTCAATGGCAAGGACAGATTCCCATAGGTATTCAGACTTTGGTGTTGGGTCCAAAGACACCAGCACCCACTCCAGAGTCCATCTGTGAACCATATCCGACCTCTAGGGTCCAGTGTTGGAACACCATTAGACCAGTCTGCACTGCCTAATATACATATTAACCTCAAGTGACCTACTGGAACAGTATTCCCTGACCATAACGTCGGGGACAGTGCAGAGCATGTCTCTTTGTGGGATTGAGTCAAGAATTTGCCTTAAACTCGTATTCTGGTTGCAACTTGATAGCGCATCTAGCAGCCGTCTTCCTAATGAAGATTTGCAGAGGCGTGAGCCCAACGATGGCTTCTAAAGGTGCCGAAGGGCAGGTACGCATGGCACCTGAGATAGCTGCTGAAGCTTTGCTGCCGTTGTCCGTTCAAGTACTTTTGGCCACCATACGATGGTCGCGTACGTGATAATGGGCCTCACTAGCCTCACAATGAATCATTTTAGGATTGAGACCCCAAGTTCTACCATACAGGCGTCTACTGGCCCACATGGCCTTGGTGGCGCCGTTCTATGGCGGACTTGATGTGAGAATTCCAGTTAAGTCTAATGTGGTGCCTTGTGGTGCCTTGTATGGTGATAGGTCCCAGATTGACCAAGACCCTCGCGACCCACTAACCATGATCGCCAGGTCATCCGCATAACCAATGGCGATGTAGCCTGATCTATATACCTAGATCTGCTAGAAGTTTGTCGATAACTTGTGGCAACAGAAGTGGAGAAAGGACGCCTCCCTGGGGGCAACCTTTAACTGCGTTCACAGATACAGACACTTCTCCGGAGGAGGAAGTAATGATCCGACTTTTGAGCCTCTGCTACTAATAGCCCTCTGCTACTCGTAGCCAGTGCTATCGAAAGCACCCTCAATAGCCAAGAATGCACCTACGTTGGAACGTAAGATTCCTTCTGTCCTCTTGACATAGTGAAGAGCGCCTTTGGTTGATTTACCTTTTCTATATGCAAATTGGCTTGAGTGTTGGCTTGAGAGCTGGGACAGACAGATCTAATAGATGTACTCAGTGACTTATACAATCCATTGTGTCCCTTGTGGTATCAGTCGGTTTGTCCTCTGTTCCAGGTCAAATGGAGTTCCTTCCTGAATCTGTTGTGTGCCGGGACTGCAGATGAGTCTTCTGAGTCAGTGTCGAGGTACTTAGATCGATTCATGAGTTCACTTGTAGTGAAACCTCTTCGGAGTACAAGGTGACTATTTTCCGAAGCTCTATAGGTTTTGGTGTCTTATTTTGAGTTCTGGCTTTGCTCGCCGCTTTGGTCTTATAAACAAGGTGTGTCGCGGTTTTGTTCGCTAGCGTTTCAACCAGCCAGTCATGGTCCAATTGAATGGGGATACGTACCTTGTTTTGGCCTCCTGTATACCGCGACTTGTCCTCATTCGCTTTCTTTCGCTAGCTCTACCTTCCTACAATGACAAGCCTGTCTGTGTTTACTAGCAGTTCTTGGTCCTACGTGCTAGCTGTTCTACGTTAGGTTGGATTGGTAAAGGTCCACTGTCCAAACCAAAGGATCGAGTCTGTTCCTAATCTACTTGTTGAACTGGAAGCTTATTAAAAAGCGCTGAAGGCGGCTAATGCTTTTGTTAGCAAGTTCATCGAGGTGGCCGAAGAGGTATTCTCCCAGACATAGCTTTCTTTGAGAGGAGAAACCTTGCCAGATGCATAGAAAGTGAAAAAAGCCTCTTCCTTGTCCATGGAGCTTCCGGAGAAATCGTTTCCCGAGAGACCAATCTTGAGGACATGTTTCCCTATGCGACCTACTAAGCTCTCTAGCTTCATTAGACTGTCGAAGCCTTCGAGATCCATGTTAGGCCAGATCTGTTGGAGCCAAAGTTGGGACAAAGTTGTGCCATACTGGGATAGTTGGTCGACTGGTTCCCTAGAATGGTCCTTTGGCTCGATACGCTAATACTTTCGCCCTCTGATTTAGAGGCAGGCGGCAGTAGAGGGTGGCTTGGGAACTGGAGGTGACGGTTCCCAGATGTCACCCTGATCCTCATTTCTGTCTGAAACACGTTTCAGTGATCGGGAAGGCGAAAAGAACTGCTGGAGCTGAGAGTTTCTGTCTCGAACCCATCTGAAGCAATTGGATCCACTGCGAGACTCTATGCCATCCTTCGAGTCAGTCATGAAATTTTTGTAAAATAGGAGCTGGAAGAGGGTGCAATCAGTGCCGTTTGGGATGGATCCTCCTTTGTTCGGAGGAGACTACCACCGAACCACAGATTGGACCACAGAACGACTGCTTTCATGCGAGTTACTGCGATTGCTGCCACTTGCTTGCAATAGATGTCAAACGCAAGTTGGAGTGGTCCTTAGGCTTCCACTGAGGAGGTTACACTCGACGTTCACTTCATAATGGCGCTCTTAAGTTATTAAGGACATTCGACTGGTTTAGTGTCAAGGATGAGGCCTAAGTATTGGCCTGTGTTTCTATCACCAGTGGGGTACCATTCTGATCACCTTGCACAAGGCTGGGAATGTTGTATTTCCTTGTGAAGAGGATCAGTTCAGTTTTAGTAAGGGTTAACACCAAGACCACTTTTTTGGGCCATTTGGAGAGTTTGGAGAGAGCATTCGGCAGAGGGTCCCTAGGCATGTTACAGTGCATCCCTCAGACAGCAATAGACGTCGCATTCAATGAATGATGGAGATCCCACCTCCTGGTGGAGTGCCTCAGCTAACGTAAACCTCCAACCCAAGCCTTTGCCCAGCTTCGAACGCCAATCGACGACGTCTCGATTCTAAGGTTCGACAGTGCTCCTATGAAGTGCCCCTCTATGTCTAGGAGCACTACGAAGCTATATTCGTCACAATCTAGGGATAGGGACAGTGCATGTCATGCGTTTATCTGTCTTGTCACAGAGAGTCCTCTTTACAAGGAGAACTGGGTCGAAGAAGGTCTTTTGAAAGAGCGGGTCTGCCTTTAGTACTTTTCTCCTGATGGAACTGTCCACAGTCCTCTCCCCGATCTGTGACATAAAGGAGGTTTAGTTTGAAGTATTTTTCCTCCTGTTCTACTCCAGGTACTAGGTCTGTTCCTCTGCCATTGCTTTCCAGGACATGTGGGAGCTCTCCCTCAACTTTGGACAGATTGTCGCCTCTAATCCAGACATTGCGTTGGTTGCTGCACCCTCCTCATCCTCCATCGAACTTTCATTTTAGTGTCAAAACTTTTCAATTGAATTTATTGCCCAGCCCTAATATTTTTTCCCCCATTTCCCTAACGACTTGATAAATGTTTCCCGGAAGCAGATTTCCACAAATGTTCGTTGCTCCAGTTTTTTTTTCGCCCATTTTTGTGTGTTAAACGACAGAAAAGATGCAAAAAAAATGCCTCATCTCAACCATTACATCCAGTGGCTTTATTTTCTGTCATCTAATATTCAAAGCGGCTTCCCCTAAACCAGATAATGATGTCCTGTTATCCTTCGAACACATTAAGTCGAGATAAATGCTCCACCTAGTCACCACAGTTTCATCCGAATCATGCCTCCCTTCGCATAAAATATGTAAATGTGAGTACTTGCTCTCTCTCTCTCTGTCTCTCCATCCAGAAACAACAAGTTAAGCACAATCCCTTATTAAAAATAGAATTGGGTCAGCAAGGCTCAGCGAATTTTTTGAAAAATCCCTGAAACTTTGCCAAACTGAGATACCACCAGCAGCCGGATGAACATCGCCATTAACATATGACAACGATGGCACATCCTTCAAACTTCTAGGCACTGGCTGGCTGGTGGCGGCACCAGCGGTCCCGACAGTATCCAAATCCCAACCAACATGCAGAGTGTAGACGAATTACCATCATCAACGCACGCAGTTTGTGGTCCTTGGAATCCATATTCAAATTTTTGTTGACACTCCGCCATATGGAGACTTCGCACAAGATGTCCCCGCATCCATACATATGCATGTATCCATCCTCTAGCCAGTAATAATGCCGCAAACGTGATGGCAATTAATTAAGGATACGCGATAAAACGAGAGCAAAATTAATCAAGGATCCAAACAAATTGTTGTTGACTTTTAATCCTGTTTAGCAGGACGCATTGATGTGCTCTTTCCTCCTCGTTTGTTTCGTTGGAAGGAAGTGGGTTCGTTGGTCGTGTTAAGGCGCAACTCATCATGCGTTAGAATGTCTTGAAGGATATTCCTGTGTCGGATAAAGGCGATAAAGTGTCGCTGATATCCTTCGGCCTTTAACCCTTTTTACGTCTTCCTGCTGAGCCCATTTATGTGTTCAAGATAAAGTGACATCCGGTGTTTGGGCACAAGATGCTGACCTTACCAGCGCGCACATAGTACCTACACCGAGGTGGTTGGTGGTGGCATCTGGATAATCCCCTCAGAGATACCATCCAACCATCCAACCATCAGCATTGTAATAAGTTCGAGGTTAAAGTGAATAGTGCTTCCTGCAGCACTGGCTTTGGCCTCCGATTTAAATGAGTATCCTTCCACATTTATGGTCACACACACACACACGTACACCCGAAGAAGGATATTATATTTAGGACTCATGTCAACCACATTGTCAACAAATTGATCAAAGTATTAAGCTGGATGTGAGCCAGTAAGGATTTGCTTTGGCATCCTTTCTTTGGCTATTATCCCCCAGTTTTGTCCATTCTTCTTCGGCAGCAGCAGGGGCAGAAGGCTATGAAGGCGGTGAAGGCGCACCAGTCAAGTGAAACTTTTGATGGTGGATTGCCCAAAAGGGTTATAATGAGATCAAACAGTGATAGACACTGGTTCTTTGTATTCTGGCCACACAGCAAGGAGGAAGGGGGCTTGGGAAAAAGGTTTAATTGTGGTTATTTGTGGGACACATTCCCATTGGCAAGTAGAAACCACAGAAGAAGTTGTAATTTGAAAAGTTCAGCAGAGAGTTTCGTAGAAATGTCAAACAAATCATCAAACTGTTATACAGCGGCGAATTCATTAGATTCCTGTGCGGGTAGACTGAGTGTTGATAAGGGACATCAAATGGTTGTGGTTTGGATTGGATTGGATGGGGTAATCTTTCGAAGATACGCGGAGACAGGGCTATCAGCATGCACGAGTCCACACTGTGTACACTTCTAACACTTCGACCACTCCTCCCACTTCTACCACTACTTCCTTGTGACGATAGTCTTCTGAGGACGTTTTGAAAGAACAGCTCTCCAACCAATCGTCTCCTAACCTTACCTTATGGTCAACCAGAAGCCCTGGGGTTGTTAGGCCTGTCCTTTCCTATAGGAAGTGTCGGCCTCTTCCTTCCTATTTTGATATTCTCTTCAGACAGGCGGGCTATCGTGTCCAACTCTGTGAAGATACCTTCGATAGCCACCATAACCGATGGCGATACCGAAGTGGATGTTGCCAGTCGAATAGGCAAAGCAAAATCTGCCAAGCTGCGACTTCTCCGTTCCAATGGTGCATCTGGAGAGGGACGGGTACTATCACGAGAAGTTTAAGGAATTTCTGGGCAAACCTCATCCGTATTTCGAAACTTTACCAGAGAACAGGCCTTGATTCATGTGATGCAATGGAATCAGGTTAATCAGGATTCCAGGATACGTGGCGGTCCTAGGATTACATGGCGCAGAAGAGTCGAGAAGGAAGCACAGGAACTTGGGAAAAAGTTGAGAAGAGCGGAGGCACATTGCCAGAAACCGCCAGGATGGCGCATAGGCGTTGTACAGATCCTAAGATCCACAAGGGGATAACAGCCAGGAATTGTGTGAGGTGATAGTTGTAGCCTCCTTGTGGCGAGATCCGCTTGTGGTTCCATTTTCCTTTTGTCGTGTTGTTGCACTAAGCTTGCCACAGTGCTGCAGAAGCTACCCTTTCTTCTGCTTTTATTCTCCTAACAACGCTGGGATCCAGACGGCTTGCGGCAAGGCGAAGACACAAGTTTGGCGATTGTGCCAAATGGGATCATTCCCGCTGTAGCACCGACTGCTTCGTTCGAGGCTGTTCAGAAGTCACATATTGATCTCATTCCGCAGGGCCTATATGCAGACGAGAGCTTCCTTGTCTATTTCGTTGTAAAAGAGCGGAGCTGCATGTAGAAGTACTGACGTCTGAAAGCACTGTTTGCATCCACCATCGGATGCGAATTAATTGGCTTTCTATCCGAAAGGTTGGGTATTCCACAATCTAGCGACGGGTTACTAAGGCAGGCTCAGTCTTGTGGTCTATCGCTTCCTTCATGGCAGACTCTACCTCGTGGATGTGTTTCGCCACTGTTATCACAGAGATATTGTCACCAAATCTTTTACTCCTCATGGAATTGACTTCTGTCATATAGTACTTCAAAATGTCCCATCGAACATCCGACAAACGTATGAAGGTATAATCTTCGAAAACTCACTTCAAGCGACTGTAACTTCAGGAAAAAATAATCACAACAAAACCTTGGTCATTCCTTTCATTTATAAGTCTGTATCCCACCACACCACGCCAAGGATGCAGTTGATTAAAGATGGACACAGCAGAGAACAACAAAGGATTCACCAACAGATACAAATGATGTAACTCGCCATTGTGTGTCCCTTTCACGCAAAGCACAACCATTCGAACATTGGAACAACAAAACAAATGAACCGTCTCTTAGTCGGCAAAAATGTCAAGATTACACTTCCCTTTTGCCGCTGCTAACGAATACAAATGGCTAACGTTGTTCACTTTATTTTTTTTTTGTAACAGACCAGGACTCCACGCCCCCTTGCAGAGCAGTGAATTAAAATTAACGAACAAAGAATTTCTTATAGCAAATTAAATCCATTAAAGTCAAACGGATACAGCCGAACACAAAAAAAAGGACTCTCTCCTAAGAGAGACTTGCAAAAGTATCTTCCACAAATAAATAAAACAAAAGATACGCAACTAGGATGTTGTGTGAGTCTGTTTGTTTTTGGCATTTTTTTTTCATACATAAGCCTCCCCTCATTAAAAAAAAGCAGAAAAAAAAGGAATGAAGGTCCTTCTTTAATTTCATATTCCATTGATCGCGCGTGAGCTCTCTCTTTTTCTCACTCGTCTCACCCGTCTCGCCAAACACAACAAGGACCTCTCTGCCGGTCCAGTGGCGGCTGTGTAATTTGCATTTTATGCTAATTGAAGTTTAATAAATAATTCCGTCAAATTTCATACTTGACTTGAAGTTCGAATTTTTCTTCCTCGACTGGATACCAATGGGTGCTTCCCCACCCAGTCCCAGTTCGGTCTTGGAAGGCACAAATACACAACGGAATGGTACAAATCATTTCCGCTTTCCAATTTTGATAACTGCCTTCTTGAGAGCGTTCCTGAGCGGAACTGATTATCTGAATACACAAGCCCTGCGCTTGTTGTGCGGCAGGACGACACGGACCCTGTTCTGTTATCCTGATGGCGGGCACAGACAGAGTGGAAAATAAAATGCGAAATGCGATGATGAAGGAGAATATCTCGAATAACTACTTTGCCATTTGCAAATGAATTCTCTCCTCTTCGACAGATAGAAGTGGAAGTGGAAGCAGTAATGCGAACACGCGGAGAAGATGGAAGCGTGCAAAACAGAAGCTTAATAATGGGTCATTATCGGCTCCATTGGAGGAGGTGCCAAGGAAGGAGATGTCGATGATATTATTTCGATTGGAAATAAAGTGTTCAGGATGTAATGGAAGTCGATGAGTTACCCGAGTCAGTAATTTTTGGTGGAAGAGGAGTTAACCTGAGGATCTGGGCACGGAAGCGGAAGTTTTTGTTGAATTATTTGCTTAAATTTGCACAGAAATAGATGTTTTAAATTAGAATGGATCATTAGGGACAGCGGGAGGAGGGTAGAAAGTCGAATAGATACTCGTTGACGGGGAGAGCGCAAGAATGGCAAAGGGTTTTCCAATAAGGACATAACATTTTCGTACTTAGAAAAAAAACGAGGATAATTGGGATTTTGGGATGAAATTGGTTCCAGGTATAGCACACACGTTGAATTTAAGTATGGAACTCGATTTCGTTCATATATGACCACCGCGAGTAGATTTGCAGCGATCGAGACTTTGAAGGTAATTTTCAGGAAATCAGAGTCTGGTTCGGTGGCGTATGTGTAACCAATTTTTTCTATTTTTTCCTGACTACAACGAGACAGCAGCTGTGCTCGTCTGTGCCTAGGATTCAGGGAAACAGGGTATCTGACTTGAGTTGTGGCACCTGACGTCAGACTCAGGATATCAGAGTCTGGTTCGGTGGCGTATGTGTAACCAATTTTTTCTATTTTTTTCTGACCACAACGAGACAGCAGCTGTGCTCGTTTGTGTCTAGGATTCAGGGAAACAGAGTATCTAACTTGAATTGCGCCACCTGAAGCCAGACTCAGGATATCAGAGTCTGGTTGGGTGGCGTATGTGTAACCAATTTTTTCATACAACTTTCTGTGCAATTTTTTCTATTTTTTCCTGACCAGAACGAGACAGCAGCTGTGCTCGTTTCGAAAATCTACGGTGGCTATATTTTCTTCATTTCGTACCAATCTGGCATGACCAAGAGTACCCTTTACTGGGTGGAATACCTAGAGCTAGATCGTCCTCTACTGGATTGTCTCTCCAGGTTAGACTCGAAGACTCTACTGTCCGCAATATTTATATCCATTTGGTCAAGTGCCTATTATCCTGAAAAGCAGTAGTATAGCAGTTCCCTCTATCGACTACAGTCTATACTAAACTCCTTTGGGTTCCTTGTGTGCAGTAGGAAGTACAAATCTTAAGCGCAACCAGCTCTTACAGACCGTGACAGGCTGTGTCTAATCAGCATAGGTATCTGGATACGTTGCTATTGTCACAAGCACGACCAATGAGCAGAAGCAAGTCTTAACAGCACAGCAGGGAATATCACTGGTTCGGGCTTGTGTTACCATCATGGACACAAACGCGAGAAATTGACGGAAGCCAGCAGGATCAAGGAGTCGGATCCCATCTACCCCATCTGTCCTTAGCTACTCATCTTGTGTTCTGCTATAAGGACATTTTGTTCAAAAAGTGGGAATCAGACATGAACTCTCAGAAGTTTGACTCTAAATACTAAGTCATGGTTCCCTGAGGTATCTCTTCAGTATCAAGCTACTTCAGGGTATGTGGGTTCCATTGTCTGGGGTCACGATTGTGCTTTCTTGCCCTTCTAATCCCTTAAATCGCCTCACAACTGAAACGCAGGGGTTGGTGAAGCCTGACTGTTTCCTTCACTCCAACACGACTCATCTTTCAAACATCAGCTCTACAGTACCTACAGCTGTCTAGACATACCAAAGAGTGAAGGAAACTAGCTCCCAACTTCCTTAGACTACATTCCAGCTGAAACCGCATTTGATCCTTTCGATGGTTTGAGTCCTCAAACCCACCTCTGCTGCCAAGCAATCAATCACATCATCTCCTCCTGTAGGCCTTCTGATGAGTTTTCATAATCAAAAAATAATTTCACAAACCCCGCCTCGTCAGACAACAGGAATCCGTGACGAGACTGTGAGTAGCTCGCAAACAAAGGAGGCATCTGGATAATTATCTCTCCTTCTACGTCATTTCCCCGCACTAGGTGTACCAAAACTTTTCCCACATTACTATGTACTGCACAACCCCGAGCAAGTAAATTGGTTTTTTTTTTTTCAATTTAATGTCCTCCCGCACGGAATGATGACACACACACTCTCGCCAGGAGCACCATCATTTGTCAATGCTTACATGTCTGCCAATTTTCTTCGACTTTTCACGACAAAAACAACCAAAAAAACCAAAAAATTCAAATTCATATCCATGCCCCTCCCCTGCGGAGTGTGGCAGAACAGAAAGGAAGAAAAAAAAAACCGTTAATCAACTTTCTAAAACTTATTCTCATCCATACAAGTCGTGATAAAAGTGCTTGGATCCGCTAACTCCTTTCCACCCACCCCACCACCCCACCGCATCCCATGGCCATGCCAAGGCGGAGATATTAAACGGAAAACATCATTCACTTCATTTATTCCTTTGGCTTTGTTTAGGCCCGCGCCACCACAGGACACAAAGCCAGCCAGACACACCGACAGGAATCGAAGGAGCTAACACAAGTCAACCGTGATGGCACGCAACAACAAGAAGAAAACTTTTTTTTCCCACAAAAAAAAAAAATAAAAAAAAAAATATTTGCTTATAACTTTATGATTGGTTGGCTTGCCTTACAAACAAACACAACAGTCCTGGCGCTAAGGACATGCTTACATCATCCCCGATACGACATTGCGAGACGAACGTCAAACGAACTCACAAAGGACAAATCGACATTGACATCGCGGGCGCTGTGAGCAAAAAAAGGTGGACAAGTCGAAAAGTTTGGCTGTAAGTACGGTCCTGGCTGATGTATGGACCAAAAAGGATATTCATGCGACTTGCTGTGAAGCAGAATCCTATTATGACCTCAATTTGACTGCAATGGCAGGGTGTGTGCTGGGAAGCATACATCAGCAGCGCCGCCGGTGCAATTTGTCAAAACTTCATTGTTGGCACAATTCGTTGGGTTTTTTTCTTTCCTTTCTTTTGTTCTCCTCGCCGCTCTCCGCACTCCATTTGGTAAGGGACGACGATGCGAGGCGATACAGGGTGGCAAGTTTAGTCCTGACATGATGAGTGCTAAGAAATACCAAGTGTGCACCTGGCTGACAGTCAGCTCTCTCCTTGATGCCCTAACCCCAAGCCCAAGTGGCAAGTACTCTTTCTCGAGATGTCCATGTCAGGATCTATGCCATTTTCGTTTGAGATCCTTCCTAAGCTGATCAGAAGTTGCATACTGGTAACCTTGTGCGAGGGGAAGGATCAATTACAAATCTCGAAGCCAGTGGAAGACAGTGCTTGGACGCAGGCCGTAAGGACCATCAAATCTTCTACCAAGCTAAGAGGAAGGAGTCCTCAGATCAAGCCCACAATCTCCAGTAGATCTTACAAGCTTTACACACGTTCCTTCAGTTCACCCTTTCATGCAATTTCTTCAACCCATCTTCGGCTAAAGACCCAAACAAATGCGAAGAATAAGTCTCAACTTTAATGGAAGAAGCGTGTCTGGACGAAAGTACCTCTCCAGTTCCATTCGAAAACATCAGAACCAACTTCCTTGGCATAGCTACGAAGTATGGATTTCAATCAACAGCCTCAACTGAGATGAACTTCGCTTCGCAGCTTCATCAACCTATGATGGGCTAAAAGCCATCAACTTGTATCCATAATTCTGCGCAGTAGCCCCAGTAACTAGCTTGATGCTTGTTGCAAGTAAAGCTTCTAAGAAGGCTTGACAGTCTGCCCAGAATGTGTGTAGAAATCTAGCCTTCATGTCCACAAAACAAGACTTCCATGCAATTGTCTGCAACAACTATCTAGAACACTGAACAGTTCCAACCATAAGGACTGATGAGGAAAATTCTTCTGAACCAACAAGACGCTGAAGCCCTGAAATCGAGCCCACAAATAGGCCACATTTCAGTCTGAAAATTGGTTACGTATACGCCACCGAACCAGCTCGTGAAAATACCAAATCTGAGCCCAATGCTAGCAGGATATTCTGTTAATGCTGTCAAGCTTGTTACCAGCTATTCTAGTGCAAGGGCATGAGTCCACAGGACCTTTGAGGTATAAGACCACAAACCCAGGCCTCTGCCTCCTACATTCACCTTGTTTTGAGGAATCAGGAAGGGGTTAGCAAAATACGTGAATGGGTTCAATTTATCAATCACGCGACATCGTCGCTCCGCTAAGTGCCTGGAAGGCGCCTATAGTCCAATTTTGCGTTTTCAAAGTTTGTCTCTGGTAGGATCTTCGTGCTTCAGTCTCGGTATTAGCCCTACAATTTTGCAAGGACCTCTGTGTAAGTTCTACCACTATATCTGCAAGTATGGAGTCAGAACCGTGGCCAGAATATTTGCATGCAGAAACTGTAGGATCTGAACTGTCCTGTTCCCAACTCCATCCGTCAACTTTAAAACAGATGCTATCTCCTGCAGTCATTCCCATCCAAGAAGAAGTATCTAGAGCACTTCCTAACCATAACGACCCTAAAGCATTGAAATTGAACTTCCAAACCCAGTACAAGCTAGAGATCAGGGTTGTTACAAGACATCTAAGTACTCGAGGAACAGTCTCACTTAATGTCCCTACGCTTGTTACTTTCTGAAGCCAAGAGCCTTGAAAGTCGGCTTGAATCCAGCTCGAACCCACCATCTCTGATACCATCTTCGTTTTTAAGTTTTCTTTGTAGTCCTAAAGCCTTTAGTCTTACAGGCTTCAGTATCTAACTCAGACAGGATGTCCTTTAAATTTTGTCTTAATCTGGGCACCGCATTGGAAGTCAGTGTTAAATCCCTGTAAGAGTTTCTAGCGAGGTTATCCCTTACTCTACGAGCCGAAGCCCTGGAGTCTAGTCGGTGATGTGTGGCTCATCTTTTGATGGTCGTCTTCCTCGGTGAACTCATTTTGGCAGCTTTTATTTCAAAATCTCCGAATGCAGCCCCCCAGTGAGTGGCATCGGCGTACCTAGTGTTTGTAGAAACTTTTGAAAGACTGTAGCTCCTGGGTTGACTTTTGGTCAATTCCTTCGACGATGACCTTAAAGAAGTCTCACGACTGCGGGTTATTCCGTCTAAATGGTTTTTTTGCATCAAGTTTCAGTGGGCGGGGTCTTAATCGTCATTCTGCGTAGTTTGAAAGGGAGGCTATGGACTCTTCGAGTTTTCTCTAGGATCTGCCAAAATGTGTAAAATCTGATCGGTTGTGGACTTTCTCGTTCTGAAACCACACTGATCTAGCCAATCTGTACCCAAAGCTTTGTGTTCTAGGTTGTTTGCTTGTCAAGCACTCTGAAGAATCCTAGGCGAAGCCCCATTTAAAACGCTTTTTCATAAATTGGCTCCGATACTAGTTAAGCGTTGAGACTGGTCTTATAGTATGGAAGTTGATCCTTAGGGATACAAAGTCAGGGTTCCTCTGTAAGTGTTCTTAAAATTTTTGAACCACTCTTCCCATAGAGCTCATGTTTACAGTATAAGTTCGTTAGGCTCGGTAAAAGGTTTTGAACCACTTATCCGCAACAGACTAAGCGAACATGCCTGCCACGCCCACTTTCAATGGATTTTTTAAAAATGATTTGACTTTTTGTAGGTTGGTCGTCGTATCCATTTAGTCCTACTAAGTACTTTCAAAACCGACCAAAGGAGCAGGATGGAAGTTGTGCCGAAACCGATTTATTTTGTCGAAAACAGTCCGCCTGCTGAGACAATATAGCGACTTGGACTGTCGAAAACTATTTCGAATGAGTGTTTTAGAACGACGCGACGGTTCAGGATGTTCGTAAGGATATTTGCTTCTGAATGGTGGAAGCCATCTACCAAACCATTCAGTCGCGATTCAGGCAAATACGGAGTTGATACGATTTTAGGTCAAACTAGGCCTCATTAGGAAAACAGTATCCCAGATGTTTGGTAAAAATTTTCTTGAGATGCTCACTCCTAGTAGCATTCCAACGAAGATTTTGACTGATCTTTGTTGAGTTGGGCATAGTTCTGATAGGATCTGTGGTCATCACGGCCAGACAACACCCTCATCATTGGTGTCTTCATGACCGTTTTTTAAAGCACATACACTGCTCTTGTATGTACCCTGTCACCAAATTTGAGATGAAACTTAGTATAAGCTGTCTGCCTGATGTCGACTTTTGCACCAATGACACAAGTATACTGCCACTTCAGACGTACGGTCTTCGCTTCTCCAAATGTCATGATAGTTTGACAGTAACTGCCATTAGACGGGCTCGCTGGAAATACCTATTTTTTGAAGTCCACCTTCTGTATCTGATTTTATGGAAATCCATGCAGATTTGGTTGTGGATTAGGACGTATCTATCTAGACGTATCTATATATTCCAATGTTTTCCACTTCGATTCACAGGCTCTGTCAGTGTCAAGTAGGGACTGCGCCAAAGCCTCCTCCTTTATCCTTTTTATGGCAATCTTCGATTTGGAAGGAAAAGATACATCTGGGTACGTGAAGGAAACCTCCACGAAACGTCTTCACTTCACAACATCACTCTATATAGGCCTAAGTGGATCGAGCAAGACAATAAGGATCTGGTCTCCATTTAACGACCTGCTTCGCATGGTGAAGGTCAAGTAGAGTTGGTATAATAGCTGCGAGATATAATCCCAGCGAACACATGAGGGTAGATGTCGTTTTGGGTCCTTCGAGGCATAGTCAATCGTTTTAGATGTTCACGCGCAGATGTCGTCTTTGGAAAGTCTTTGGGCTTCCTACTCTGCCATAGGAATGAAGGAAACGTCAGTGTTGGGCTATTCAATGTGCAACTTTCGGCTAAAACTTTGGCTAGTTGTAGGAAAGATCGGATGGAGAAATAAATTTTAAAAATTTTGGATCCCAACTTGGATTGGGAAACCTTGTTCTTGAAATTTTTGATTGAAGTTTTTGGTACGCCTTCGTGTCGTTTTGTGTGGCCCTCTCCAAAGATTGGATTATTTTAAGCGTAGGACACTCCTTGCAGTTGTTTCCTATAGGTGCAGGTCCTTTGGAATCAGTATGGCTTGGAGGACTGCAGGCGCTATGGTTCTGATCGCATCGGTCGGTAGTTCCTGTGAATGGTAATCTTTGTGAGATATGTGATTCTATTTGGTGCGAATCACCAGGCTGGACACCCATAAGGCAGACTGGGTCTGACGATAGCAGTGTACATCCAGTGGATGATGTCGGTCTTGAACCTCCATCTCTTGCCCAAACTTTTGGAAGTCTTCGGATCCCTATCGAGGTCTTGTAAGAGAGGCGAGTCTCATCAGGAGATGTGCGTATAACTCTTTCAAAATCGTTCATAACTAGAAATAAAAGAAGGGGTCTTAGGTGACTGCCTTGTGGGACACCAAAGTTGACTTATGGCAACTAACACTCTGTTCCGATGTTGTAGGAGCACATCTTCACAATCTAGTCCTGGAATAGCATGACTTTCGCTTTGCTGCTGGTGGCTTATTTATGAAATCGGGTAGTGCGTCGGACTACCCTGGCCCAGGGTTTCGAGATTCGAATACCAAGCGTGTTTTACGGTCCCTTCTCTCGTGAGTGTCCGATAAGTGTGTTTGCTTTTAGTATGAGTATGCTAGCTTAGTGAGTGAAGGTTTTAAGAACGAACCAAGTGCTGCCATGACTTCCAGAATCCCTCCTTCGAAAGACTACATAAATCCCTTAACACGGACAACTTGTGCCATAGTCTAACTAGGTTCGATATGCCGCTCCATTAGTCCTGCCAAACTTAGAGTCAAACTTAAACTGCGACTGGATCGCAACCATCTCGTTAGACAGCATTATGTGTCACCCTGTTCGAGGTGGACTTAAAGGACTCACAAGAAGTGAGAAACCGAAAACTATTCGAGAATCCTTATCCATTTATATCGCCCAGTTTATCCGGAGATATTTTATCTCAAGAATTCTCCGACAACTCTTGCGATTCTTTGTTTGCTGGCACTGGCTGTCCCATTTGTGGGCCAACAACACAGTACGGCTGGCATTTACCATGTACTCCCGAAAAAAGGGTATCCTTTATACATTTATCCTTGCCTTGGTCCTGTTTTGGTCTTTGATTTTGATTTTTATTTCTTTGTTTCCCCTCCCTTCGTTCGAAACGGTGCCATGGCTATGACATTAGAGACACAACGCCAAGCTGAACCTCATTCATTTGTCCATATCCTACATCCTTACTGCTGGAGAGGGTGTGCTACATGTGTGTATGTGCATGGATGGATGTATGTGACTAGGACAAATGGCGTACACCACCTTTTAGCTTTGTTAGTGGCACAACAAAATCTCAGGGTGTTCACGGCGGAGGGACATACATTCACGAAAAATGGTCGAGGAGGGAGGAACGCAAAAAAAAAATTGGAATGAAAGGATCGCACATACACGTTACATTAAAAAAAAAACAGGGACACGAAGGAGCTAGCTATAACGAAACTGGGTTAGTGGAGAGCACTCTCGTCGTCGTTGTGTGTGTTAGCCTGGCTCTTATTGCCAGCCAGCCAGCCAAAAGGAGTTGCATACACTTTTTCACGTTTAAAGACCGAAATTGATTTTAAATTGCTGGAATGTTGATGTGCTGTGGCTGTGGATACACAAGTGGAGTTGGATACGGATTCGTCTTTTTTTTTTTGGGGTGGTATGGGCCGGGCCTGGAGTGAGTGGGTGTGTGTGTGTGCAATTTACGATGGGAAAGGGCGTGAAATTAGAGTTCTAGTCAGACGTCGCACTCTGCGAGGGATGACGTTCGCTGGCGGAAATGAATGGAAATGAGAATGTAAGATGTGTTGTGGGAAGGAAATGAATGATTCATGGAACTAATAATATGCGATGTGGAGGGAGGATGCGCTTTGGAAGGATGCGCCCTGAGAATGGTGATTGTCATGTGGTTTTCCACAGGTTTTCTCTTGAAATATGAGCTCTTGATGGGCGTAGCAGCCGAGTGATGGATATGTGGTGTAATGCATGGTTTAGATACTGTTTGACCGTTTGTACTTCCATTTGTATGCATCCATTTGTATCCATACAGTCCACCGTAAGTAGGGTTGACCATGGCTTGGCTAAGTCGTACAGATTGCACTTGGCTATCGTCAGGCATGTCCACTGAGAGTTTATTGTGTACTTCGCGGGTAGAAGTACGATGCCAGCTCCCAGTATTGGGAATGTTTAGATCAGGCCTTCTGATTCTCTGCGAAAGTTCTGTGGAGTGTAAGAACTGTTCTTACTAGAAAGTTTGAGGAAAGAACCAAACAGGGCAAACTGAAGCCCTGATGCAGCTAGGTTGGATCAGGCGACTAGAATCTATTGACATAGAGTATACGAAGGTTTCTGGACTCAATCTCTGACCTACCAGTGGCATACCTACTTTTATCAGAAGTATATGGCCTTGGAGTGAAACCCAGCTACATAGCAGGTCTGGCCATCAGTTCGAACTGGATTGTTGTGTTGCGGCACAATCGAGACCACAAATCTTACAGAGATCTGGCATCTGGCATTGAGTAGCTCGCAACAGAACCTTAGAATCAGGCTGATCATAGATACCATGGGGATTGAAGTACTCGACTAAGTCTGGGACCAACGATCAAAGCAGACTTATCTATGCTGAGCTGGGGTCACTTCGAACTAGAATTCGATGTACAGGGTGAAGGATTATCAGCACTCAGTGACTCAGGTGACTCAGTGGCTAGTGAATGGGATGTGAACTTCTTGGGTTTAGGTTAGGTTAGGTATGTGGGTAGGCGACTAGATCACGTCGCCACACTCAGGTCAATACAGATCCATTGTGATACCCAAAGGGGAAAAAGTCCTTTGCCGATTGGTAAACCCTAGTTTGTTTCTTGTGGACCTTGTGTCGCCCTTGAAATTTGAAGCTAAGGTGGATAAGCCCAGGGCAGTGACAGAGAAAGTGGGTTGTATGCTCATTAGCTTCCTCGTCTCCACATCCCCGACATAAATCTTTATCTGTGAGTCTTCGCTTTCTCATGTGGTACCGAAGAGAGTTATGCCCCGTAATAATGCCTCTAAGGACAGAAAGGGACTTCCTATCCTTTAGCATAATTCGGTCGGTCCTACTCTTGTCAAAGTAAAACCATAGGGGTTCAGGTAATCACACAGGTGTCCAGGGCCTCACTTTTGGCCAAGATCCATGCCTTTTGCTTCAATGTTCAAGGCGGGATAAACACTGAGGTGTCTACCTGTTGCGATGTAGATTCAGAGCCTCTTCTTGCCAATTCGTCTGCCTTCTCATTGCCTGGAATACCTTAGTGTCCAGGGACCCAGCGGAGGGCAACCTTGTACTGTGTTCCAAGAACCCTGAGTTCTTCGCGGCAGTTCTTCGATTGCAGTGATCGCTTTTATTGCCGCCTGGCTGTCGATGAAAAAGGTGATACCTTCCGGTGGTATTGCCTTCATCGCCAGGACCTCCGCTTGGAAAACACTGCTATGGTTCGGGAGGCGGACTGATCTAGATATCCCCAGCGGTTCAGAAAAAATGCCAGACCCTACGCCTGCATCCACCTCAGATCCATCTGCATGGATAGAGATGGAACGTGTGTTGGCAGGCTGACCATCCTACCATTCTTCCCTGCTTGGGAACGAGCTAGTAAACGGTCTATGAAAATCTAGGAACGGAGTGAGGTAAGCCGTACTATAGATATTTCTCCAGGATCATGGAATGATTCCAGCTACCTGACTGACAATCTTGGGTTTAAGTGGATGAAGTTTCGGAAGCGATATTAGGAAGAACCTTCTCACACTTGAAGCCGTGATGGAGTTTGCTCTCAGCGAACTCGCGAAGGATATGTCAGACTGAACTGGTATTGCTCACATGAAAGAGCAGTGCAGTACAATACCATGTACAACTCCTCTAAAAGTCAAGAGTCTTGTAGTTTCTTCCGAGTTTCTTCTGAGTAAACAACTTTGTCGGGAACTGAACAAGAAGCCCGTGCTAGAATGGCCTCGATTGCCCTCTATTCATGTCATGACTGGGTTCTGCAACCCTGTGCAACCAATGTGAATCGGGCCATCCGTTTTGTCGTAGTCTGAAAGTAGTGAGTGTTTCCAGGACCTGATTCTGACAAGGTCTCAGCTATAACTTCATCAATATTCGTTTTGCGGTTTGTGTCCAAAAGCATGGTCTTTGCAAAGGCCCCACAAAAAGATATCCAATAGTCAGTTCACATCACCAAAACGGGTCGTGTTGTGCGAGATGTGGCACCGTCTTGTTGAAACCACATGTCTTCCACATTCATTTCCTCGATTTGGGGACAAAAATCTGTGGACGTTTGGGTATAGCAATGGTGATGGTGATGGTTATGCCTTCTCTCTGTTCGAAGAAGAATTGCATACCATACAACAACTTCCTGTTAAAGTAACCACCGAGTGTAGAAAATGCTGTGTGAAGTTTGGCTAAATCGGCGTATGTTCTACACATTCCGTAGTCAGATGGCTTCAGTTCTTGAATAAGTTGAACGTGACAAGGATGTAGATGTGGATTTAAGTGCCGTAGGACAAGCCCAAAGGATGAATTTGGAGCTCCTTCAGTACTTTCACCATAGGGAGCCCTATTTTTTTTTTTTATTGAGTGTGGACTTCGATGGATAGGCTCTGTAACAGAGCCTGTCTCACAGTGGACGATTATGTCCACCAAAATCTGGTTGCGTACCTACTACAGAATTACTACTTTCAGCGACTGCTAAACGATGGGAGATGGCAGCCCTTAAACTCAGTCTCGGATGACAGTTCTGTTTGACGTATGTACCTCAGACAGGGATGTCAAATATGAACCAGGAATTGGATGAGTTTTATATAAATGTCGAGGTACATCCACTCCCAGATAAATCCATGAGAGTCCTTTCCATTTAAACGTCTGAATTCGCCACATAACCTCCGAACAAAGCTTGGCGCGTCTACCTAAGACGGTCGGTGGTCAGATAAGGTATGCCATGACCCTGCATGGACAAAGCCTACACCACTTGCCTCCGCACATTACACACAACCAGCTTAAGTCCTTAAATGTGTGCACAGTTTCGATTCGCAGCGGTATACCCAAATCAGGACCACAGGACAAATACGCGCCGCCAATTCGATATGTCACTGCACATCAACCGCACGGATACCAAAAGGAATTTCGCATTTCAAACAATTCTGACACGTATCCTCGTCGCTTCGGTCTGAATTTAAATTTTTAATTACATTCGCATAGGCTCCGCTCTCCGCTCTCCCGCTCCCAACCATGTCATGTCACACCTCAGTATCATTCATTAACGCTATCTCGTCGTGCTGATCGTCGTCCTCGTCGACGTCGTCGTTGCCGCATACAAAAGCCCGCCACAAGTGTGCGATACAACTTTGTTTTTTTTTTTTTTTTTTATACCATTTCACTCCTGTGGAGTCCTGTGGAGAATTTCTCGCCTAGCGGGGGGGGGAGCCAGGTGGGAGTACTGTGAAACTAAATAAACAAACTTTCACATTTGAATAAATAAAATATTTTTGCGAAAATTGTTGAAAGGGGAAAACTTAATGAAGTACACACACGATAAGGATGCATTCACGAATTCACACACACAGAGAACGAACGGGCGCCCCGCTATTGCCCCGCTGTTGCTCCGCTGTCCCGGGCTCTCATGCTCATTAGGCACGGTCTCTTAATTAGTTCGGCATTATTAATGCAGCACATTTCAGGGGGGGTGGGGTGGGGTGGGAAGGTCCTTCAATTTGCTGAATGCAACATGAATTTCTTCCTCGGCCTGCATTATTTGGTAGCGGATGTGTATGTGCACGGGTATCCTGGCCGAGTTCGTTGTACGAAACCGACCGACCGACCGACCGACCGATGACAGCGATGAACTTTTAATTCGGTCCACTCTTTGTTTTCGTTGTGAACACAAGGACCTCGGCAACGGTTGCAACTATGAGTGTTGTTTTTTGTGTGTGTGTGTGTTGTTTGGTATCCATGGAAGGGACAATGGCAGGAAAGCAGGATTATTGAATGTTTGTTGAATTTGGTTCGTTTACAGTCCGGGGGGCAGAGTGGTGTGTCACTGTAATGGCACACTCTCGCTCTGTCGCTCTGTCTATTGCTTCGGACAGGACTCGGTTGACCCAAGCGGACATTTCATAACGGCGACTGCTGTCATTGGAAAGCACTGAATTCATTAGGGCAGTTATGGCCCGGCGTTGATGGCATCGAATGGGAAGCATTGATTCGAATAGTCTTTCAGGACCTTTATGGGTTCCATAGTTTTATATTGAGCAATTTATTTAAGCGGTTATTCCTTTGCTGAATGAAGGACAAAATATAAAAGGATTCAGCTGACCTAGAAGCGTTACGGGTTTTATCTGTTTCGGGTTAAACGAATATAACACGAAAGTGGACTAATTTGTCAGGAATGATGCAATCAGGATGATGGAGGGGATTCTAATCGAAATCGACTTGTGAACTGTTCACCATCATCCGCAGCTCGGAAGGAGTGATTACTGTTTCAAGCGATGAAGGAACACTAACTGGATTGTACATCAGGGAGGAATCTTCGTCCGACTCTACCTATTCACAGCCGAATGCCTGCCAGGTGCTATCATACGCTTAGAAGGAGTAGAACAATGTTGTCCATTCATCCTGTCAGCGAGGTGGTAAGGAATGACCTCCAATTATCCCTAATAGATCGACCATTGGAACGAAATCGAGGTCGGACTCTTGCAGATGGTGGATGGCACTCTAGCCTGTTTCAAATCAGCCAAAGTCTTCAGAGGGTATAGAGTCATCACGTGCGAGGATAGGTTCTTGAGGGACTTGCGTCACTAAGATAACTGATGTTGGAATCAGCTTGAGACTTAAGCTAGTCCCAGTCAAGGATATCCTTCGGAGGCCATACGGCTCGCAGTTGGTTACGATCAATACCGAGTGATCCAAGGCTTCAAGCTACTTAAACCCACTCCGCAGTCAAATTTTCTTACTTCTTGTAAGCGAGGAGCTGGAAAGGTCCAACTACTGTCTAAGGTTTGTCATAAGGTCTGTCAAACTTAAAACTTAAAATCCCCCGGCATTGGCGAGGACCCAGAAGATGTCGATGGAGGGCACGAAGATTCATTTAGTGCCTCCAATGTCCCTGATGGACTACGAAGCAAGGGGTTTCTTTCACGGCCTCTGGCGAAGGTTTGACAAACATTCGAGAGTACAACTGTCATGAGAAAGTTTCCCGAATGACAAGTTGAGCTTCGGATAGGGCATTCAACTGTATCTACTAAGGAGCAAGGGGTTTCTTTCGCGACCCCGACTCTGGCGAACGTTTGACAAACATTCGAGAGTACAACTGTCATGAGAAAGTTTCTCGAATGACAAGTTGAGCTTCGGATAGGGCATTCAACCGTATCTACTACGGAGCAAGGGGTTTCTTTCGCGACCCCGACTCTGGCGAACGTTTGACAAACATTCGAGAGTACAACTGTCATGAAAAAGTTTCTCGAATGACAAGTTGAGCTTCGGATAGGGCATTTAACTGTATCTACTACGGAGCAAGGGGTTTCTTTCGCGTCCCCGACTCTGGCGAACGTTTGACAAACATTCGAGAGTACAACTGTCATGAAAAAGTTTCTCGAATGACAAGTTGAGCTTCGGATAGGGCATTTAACTGTATCTACTACGGAGCAAGGGGTTTCTTTCGCGTCCCCGACTCTGGCGAACGTTTGACAAACATTCGAGAGTACAACTGTCATGAAAAAGTTTCTCGAATGACAAGTTGAGCTTCGGATAGGGCATTCAACCGTATCTACTACGGAGCAAGGGGTTTCTTTCGCGTCCCCGACTCTGGCGAACGTTTGACAAACAGTCGAGAGTACAACTGTCATGAGAAAGTTTCTCGAATGACAAATTGAGCACCGGATACAGGATTCAACAGTAGGGCCCTTCCATTCGTGTAAAGAATGTAACACGCAGAGTACGACTGGTTGTGAGAAACTAGGACATGTTGCGCCAAAAATTTTAGTTCTAGTTCTAGGAAATTCAGTCTTCCCATGTAGAGGTATACCAGAGTATCTCTTCGTCCCTAGGAGATGTCCTCTGTGACTCCGACTTGTATCGCCTTCAGTTTTGTAAGCACTTATGGTCAAAGGTCAAGGACCTTGGGTTGGGTAGGGGTCGGATTTGGATCAAAAGAAGAAGTCCTTCGACATTTCCCCACCAACTCTGCATTAAGATACACTTTCAGTTGGACTGGTTTCAAATATCCTTTCATGAGGATTCCTCCCCTCAACCACATTCGATATCCGGAACGACAACTTCGTAGCTACTGTACCGGCAAATATGTCATTTCACTTGTTCGGCCAACCATTTCGTTAAAACTTAACCCCACCAGGACACCAGCAGCACACCAGTAGCAACAGCAGTAGCGGTTCGATGGATGATGGTTCGCCCATTCACTTTGTGCACATCAATAACTTGACTGCTCCCCACAGATAACTCCGCTTAAAACTGCTATTCCTTATTGGGTAGCAACATTAAACTATAAATACAAACAGCACAAGGGGGAGGGGGAAGAGGCGTCCGACAAAGGACGACACAGAGAAGGATGACAGCGCCAGTCCCAAAGCCCTGCGTGTCAATATTTACTTCTGCATAATAGCTCTGAAAACATCTCCGGTCCTCCTCTGTTGCTCTGGGGGGATGTACACACGCGATACACAGGATCTATGTATGTACACGAGCATCGTTCATCCCAAAGGACTGTATCACCCGTTCGCAGAGCAGCATAAGTAGCGCATCCGTTAAATTTCCCATAACTCTTGAATTGAAGATGAGTAGATACTCGTACCTATCGCTTTTGATCTTAAGCATCCCATCAGCATCGTGACCATATCAGGTGATGGCAGAATTTCTTGGCATAAATTAGAAACTTTACCCCATTACCACCCACAGTTGCCCGATGGAACTCTATCGCATCCCTTCGAGTGGAAAACGATACTCTTGGCCGGTGGATGCAGGAGCCAGGAGCCAGGAGCCACTAAAACCCTTTCGCATCAGTGAACAGTGAATACCGACGGAACTATCGCCGGTTGTCATCGTAATTAGAGCAACTTGGAGCTGCTGTTTGCTTCGGTATACCTATGCTGAAAGGATATTTGGTTATCCTTTGAATTAATTTTTGGTTCTTCGCTGTCACATCACTGCACACACCTTTCAATTACACCGAATGGAATCAATAAGTACAACGACGAGGACGATGGCAAAGTTGAAAGAACCCATAACATGAGCGCCGCCACCGCCGCCGCCATATCGAGATGTGAGATGTCCTAGTTGTCGCCCCATGTCGCTGGTCCCAGCATAAAGATAATGGAAACCAGAACGGGTTCACATAAATCAAAAAAAAATTCCTGCTAGCGTGCGGCTAAGGATGGAACAACCTCCTCCAAGCGCTTTATTCGCCCTCGATGGAGTCGTAAAGATACGAGACGAGAACACATATTTTTCCTTTCTCCGCGGAGATGATGTTGTGAAACTCTTGGGGTCGATGCACATATGCCAATGTGGTTCTTTTTTTTTTGTTTTTTAAGATTCACTCAGCGGAGCAGTGGTGAAGAACCTTCCGAAGAAGGCTATTTGGTTGGAAGCATCTCTGTTTTTTTATCATTTTTGTGAAGTTAAAGCGGTCAAAGGACTCTCGCCTTACTTCGCCGATAAAATTTACGATATGACTCGCAAGTCTCTGTGAACTAGCTGACGGCGGTGGCTTAAGCCATGCCTCGTTCAGCTTAACTTGTTTTTCGCATTCAAGTTGTTTTGGCTGTAAAGTGTCGTTTGTACCGAAGTACTGCGACGGGTCGTAGTATCTGCTCTCTCAGTCAAGGTGTAACAGGACTTTGATTTCAAGAATTGCATCTTCAACTTGAATGGGTCTGCAGTTGAGTGTATTGCTCGTTTGTCCAGAATTGCAAGGATACCTTGCCAAAGTAACTCATATACCGTCTGGCTCCGAACGACATACCAGGTCCGAGGCTTTACTGATGAAACTCTTCGACGAAATAGCTCTTCATGAGGTGATGCGAACCATATACACCATATGGTCATGGAGAGTGTTTTTGGCAATGCACGCTCCGGAGTAAGCCCGAGATCCCTCACGGAGCTGGGACTACGACGAAGCTAGTCTCTATGCTTAGCACTAGGATTATTCAGGCAGTTTTAGCAATCAGTTTGACAGGAGAGTGTCAATAGTCATGAATACAGTCCTTCCTTCCTTAGGTCAAGATGACTCGATAGTATGGTGGTCAGTCTTTACAGTCACTACAGGCGCTCTGCGCTTAGTCCCGTCATAGGGTCCAACAGTTTTGGTTGGACCATGAAGCCCTACAGACACAGTAATACTGGGGATTCTCTACCAGGAAATGGGATACAATTCGAGTACCCCTGCCTCATCCACAGAATGAACTTCATATAGCTCTCCTATGTCTATCTGCTCGTACACCGGCGTCTACTCGAAATCCCTTAAGACCTCTGAAATTCATAGCCTTTCTGCCGGGACAGCTGTCCCCAAATCAAGTCGCATGCTAGCAAGACAAAAAGTGCCTTTTTTCATTGATAGCCAAGCAGTTTTCAAAGCCATCATCCCAACTAGTACTCAAATGCTTAAAGGGAGCTAACCTCGCCTTGTGGTAACCCTGGTCTAGTGTCCTGGTCACAGCAACGTTGATCGCAACATTCTGATGAACTTATCCAGACAAACTCAGCCCACCATTGCGAAATTAGATCACGCCTTGGCTGGAGCAATTAAGCCAAACATCTCCTCAATCTTTCTACAAAAAGCCAAGCTTAAATGGACGTCTTATCCAGAAAGATGTGGTCTAGCTATGACAAGACCAAGACAACCGCTCTATGAAGCAGAACGCGGAAAGATATTCCCTTATTCAGCACTAGCCACAGCTGGACAAGAAGCACTAGACAAACCCTTCTTCAATTCTTGAGGAGAGCTCGCTGTCGAGGTGTCGAGGGTCTAATTTGTTGTATTGGGGACACTGTGTTGACCGTGATCCTCATCCTTTCGGTATTCCTTCGGAACGTATAGGTGATCCTAGATGGTATCGATCCCTTAATAGAAACTGGAGGAGCACCTTTCATACTGCTGTACAACGCTAGTCACCAAATTTCAGCCTGAGGGTAATGAGGAATGGCTACACCATGGGCAAGGCCTTTCAAATTACGGGATGCAGCTGGTGCTAATCGAGATTCTTTTGAAAATCACTCTCGTTGCAGAGAGAGACTCAATCTACAACCAAGTCTCCACCGAAGCTCACATTACTCCGCACATTCCTGAAATCTAGTTGTGCCCCATTCAGGTCAAGCTATTCACATTCAACTTAATAGGTGACCAGGAGTATGGTTTTTCAAAAGCACACTTGTTTCGATACCCCGGGTACCAGACACCTGGGATACCACAAGGTTCCGTGCTCTCACCAAGTCTTTTTCTGTTTTCTGAATTTTTTTTTTTAGTTTTTACCGTGGCAGTGTCCGACTAGCACCTTCAGTCCTGTCCCTCACGTAACCAAAAAAAGTTGTTGCCCATCGTACAAAGGTTGTCCATTGGAAGCAATGGTACGCTAGACCAGAATCTAGCCTAAGACCCCACACAACTGTACTGAATAAGGTACCCTTCAGTACAGGTCCATTCTGGAATCACATCTCTAGAAAATAAGCTTTTCTAGGAACCAGTAGGACCTTGTCATAAAGGGTGGCACCCTACTGAAGTTGGTATTAGCCAACAGTCGCGGCTTATAGGACAGATCTTGGGACTTACAAAGGAGGCACTTAGCAGCGAAATGATTAGCGTGTGGAGCAATGATGGAGTGTCCTCCAAAGACACGTACCAAAGGCGCACAGGCAAATGTTCTTAGTATCCTTGAACTCGGCTTTATTTGACAGATAAGCTTGTGGCATTAATGTTTGAGTATGACGTTGGCCATGTGCCTGTCGCGACTGGCGTTTGATTGTTTCTAGACTTGCTTGGGTCAGGTCTCTCATGCAATGAGCCACACAGCGACACCTATACGCCTACCATTGATCAGGTAGTTGTTCCACTCTATCGAGAGGCATTCTGGGACTGAATGTCTAGTAAAATTGAAAGATTGACTCTATGTCCTGGCACACGATAGGGCTCAGGTAGAATAGTTTAGGCATCTCGTGAAGAGACAGACACTTTTAGGCTAAAACTGACAGATTGCAGAGAAGGACTGCATCAGCATGGCTTTTATTTTTATGGAGTTCATAGGTTAAGTCAGGCTTGGAACATGTTTCTCAGTTGGGAGTTCGCCACCTTCCTTCCTTAACGGGCTCCCGACCCGTGAAGAGTCCCTGCCTAAGACACGGTAGCCTTCGATTCTCTTCGATCCCGGGCACGCTGCTTCCAGTTGTCCAGACCAAGCGCTCTGGCATCCACGATAGCTTGGTTTTTAAAACGGAGATTCGGTTTTCCTTGTCGTTTAGAACCTGGGGGCTGTGAGTCGAAGATCCTCTTTGCTGGAGCATTATTGTCCATTCGCTCGATGTGGCTGAGCCAGTGTAGTCGACGTATTTTGGCATAGCGTTCGCGGTTATATCTTCTCCTCCATTCGTCCTCCTCGCATATGGGACCGTCAAGCAGTCGGCTCCATATAGCAGAACTGGCAGGATCAAAGTTTTGTAGAGCATACATTCCGTCTTCCGAGATAGGAGTTTTGAATCAATTTGTTTTGCCAAACCGAAGTAGCAGCGGTTTCCTAGGGTAAGTCTTCGTCGAAGACTTGAGAGTTCGCCACCAGCGCTTTTTAGTCGTCGAGTGCCAGCCAGACCATACTTCGAAGAAGAATCCCCAAACTGCAATACTTTGACACAATCCTACACCTTTTCTACTCAAACTAGATTCAAGGGATATTTTGAGACAAGGGGCCCAGGATATACCACCTCGTAACCATTCCTGCTGTGCTTGCTAGATCCTTCACAATGGCACTGAACTGCTTTTCAAGGCTTGCCAGCAAAACTCTCTTTCATTTCTTTGTCAGAAAGTCTTTTTCTAACGATTATACTCTCGGATGTTTGCCAGATGTTTGTCAAGAAAAATTTTGTTTTTTTTGTCTTCGAAGTGTGCACTTACAGAGTCAAAGATTCGGTGTTCCCGGACACCCAGTTCTTGGCCCCTGACATGATCCTCGAATTCACTCACACCCCGCGTTTAAGGGACCAACCTCGTCGAGCGTGTTGTCTCCGCCGAAGGATGTAAAAGTACAGCTTTCAACGTTTCACTGGTAGGGACTCCGCCGTCGTCATCATTGTCGTTGTCTTCGTCGCCACATCTTTTCAACATCGCCGAGGTCACATCGCCCAGCGCCACAAGGATAACCATTTTCTCCAAGCATGCGAGTCCGTGTAGTCGTGCATGCTTGCATGCAAATTGTAAATGTGTGACATATTTCAGATGGTAACCACCAGGACAAGACGAACAACAAGAAGAAGGAGTCACATCACCATCATTATCCTCATGACCAACATTTTGCATCCTTACATGAGTATCTTTCGCTTTTTTCGAGTTTCGAGAGTGAATCCTTGTGGTGTTGCGCGGGAAATTAATGTTCGTATCGTTCGCATTCGCTTATAGTCGTCCTCGTCGTCGTCCTGTCGTTTGAGACTCCGGTGGCCTGGATGGGAAATTATCAAAGTGGATACTTTATTTGATGAATGCGTTTTGCGTGTAATTTAGTAAAAGGGTTGAAGTGGGTGCTTGCGCGTCGCTTGTGACCAATTTAATTAGGGGATGGCATGCTATACATAGCTTGTCTGTGCTGTGTGCTCTGGGCTATGTGCCGAAGGTTAAGTGCGGACGATGCAGAAAGTTATATGCAATTAGATATGATATTCCATAAAGGCTGGAGTTTCATGATTATCCAGCGCCATTAACACGAGAGTGTGCTTCGACACCGTGGTTGTCATTTTCGAAATGGAATCCCCATTTGCTGGCCTTCTTATGAAGGACTGTACTGTGAATGGAGAGGGCTTGGTGGAGGGTGTGAGATCCTTTGAATGGAGGTGGTAGATAGAAGCCTCTTAGGGTTCTTGCCATTGCCTCGTCCTATGGTACTCGCCGGGACTACAGGATTCCATTTGAACTTCATTGTGAATGGCTTGGATTTTTGTCGGACTGTTCGTTCAAAGGTGTTCTGTTCTTCGCCGTAGTGGACTCCTTGCTGGTCCATGACAATCACCACACCAATCATTTGTGGTGTGTCCAGGTCACCTGTCGCCAGACACCATAAAAGTGGGTAGAAGCATCCTTAGCTACTAGCCCCTTTGGTGTCCTCTGATTGCTAAAGCGATAAGTGTGATACCACCTCTCTTGGCATTCTTCCAGACTAGTCTTTCGTGGTACTTCAGCATCGCTTTGACGCTTCGCTCTTGTCGTTGGTCTGCTAGCATGGTATTCTGTTCCTCTTCTTCAGTAAGAAGGTACTATGCCAGCCACTACACATGCCTCGTTGTAGAATGTTGTTCCGACGGCTCTACGTAGGTTTGGGAAACTGCCTCCCAATGGGGATCATTGAAAGCCAGAACTTCCTGGCGGCCCACCGAAGAAGAATGCGACTAGACAGTGATGAACTCTGCTGAGCCTGTGGCGACACGGATGTAGAAGAGTCTCACTACCTATGCGAATGCCGTGTCCGAAATGCAGTTTGTTATTTGAGAAGCTTTCTCCGGACAGTTGTACTCTCGGATGTTTGTCAGACGCTCACAAGAGGTGGGGCCATGAAAAAACGTTTAGGTGTTCCGACTGGGACTCGAACCTTGAACGCCTTGCTCTATAGTCCAACACACTAACCACTGAGCCACTAATTCAAGGACCCGGGCGACCTGTCAGAAAAGCCAGTGGTGGTTCAAGGAGGTCGTGTAGCTATTCCACAGCTAAAAACCAACTTTTGTCTTTGTTTTCTGCCGAAACCAAGACCCGAATGTTGGACTACGTATCAAGGTACTAAGTCTCTGCCTTTAGAAGCTACAACCTGATCGCCTACGGTTAACTTCCTAGTTTCCATGACTCGATTGCGTCTACTCCTGCCTTTTCTTTTGCTAGTTGTATGCCATTGGGCACTGGCCAGACCCCTGGCACATGCTGATAGTTTAACTGCAGTCACTACAACCAGTCCTGTGTCATCGACGAAGTCAATTACTTTTAAATGCCTCGGGACTCTAAGTCAAATGACGTCATCATGCATTGCATAAAGTAGCGGGCCTAGCACAGAACCTTGGGGAACACCGCCTGTGAGGTTATACTGCCTCTTTCCATGGTCGGTGTCCGGGCGGTAGTATCCTACTCTTGTATCCTCTTGACGGTATGTGCTAGCAGGATGGGGTTTGTGGTCGATTTGAGGTGTTTCTGCGATGATCTATTGCCTCTTGTTAGGAGGACCAGTCTTTGTTTCTTCCACTTGCCGGGGAATACTCCTTTGAGGCAAGTCCTAGAGTCAGCAACTGAATACGTATTGCCTGACAGTTTTTCCGATATCCGTGCTTTGCTGTTACTATTTGGTTGGTTAAGACCTGGTCGGTGGATGGATCGACATCTGGGAACTTTTTTGTACGAAAGAGCGGTGAAGGCATTCAAGGCATTCTTAGCTGCAAAGGTGGTGCTAAGATCCTTTAGATCGCTGTTTATGTATTCAGCTAGTGTATAGGATGTGACTAATGGTCTCCTCTTCCTCTGAATCTTGGAACAGTGTCTTCTTAGCTATCTTGGAGAGTGCATCTCTCTTGTCATCTTGTCATCTTGTCCGATGAACCTGGTTTCATTAGGGTCGGTCAGAGCAACTTAACAGTGTTGCATTAGCCTTACTCCTTGCTGTTGAATAACATTACAAATAGGACTTGAGTAGGTCCTATGCAGGGTTAGGCCTGATGGCGATGTAGCACCTTCACAAGGATGATTTACCAAGTCAGTGTCAATTCACACTCATTCAACTCTTTATGTGAATCCCTTGACCAAGTTGGATGGTTGTGTGCACAATAATCCTCGGAACCATGTGCATTCCCATCAGTCACTGAGTATAGCTTCGGCGAACTCTTTCGAAGCCATGTCACAGCAATAATCACCAATGAGAGTGTTTCTGTCAGAGCAGCTTACGTCCTTTGACGTAAATAACTCAACTTGTGTGCCGCTGTCATTGCCACAATTCAGCCCACAAACTACCACAAGTCAGCCCCCAAACGGAGTCCTTGGCTGAGTAATTGACGCACTCATGCGTCATTGCTCGCAAATAAATCGAATAAATAAAACCATAAACCCCCTGCACACCCACGCGAGCATAAATCACGAAAAAATATTTCGCAATCGTCGAGTGTCACATAATAAACTAAAATCGAGGCGAAAACACTCTCATTATGGCGGCGACAGGACGCCCCCCTTTCAAGCCCGCCCCATGTGCTGCAGCCGTATGTGGGGGGGCCGCCTTGGCAAACAGTTACACCAACACGGCGCGCGCTATTGTATCCCTTTTGTTTGTGCACACCTAATTGTTTCCCCCCACCGTAAGGATTCCCGCCCTTGCTTGGGAGGGTTCAGGCGCCCCCCCCCCCCCGGGTGCCCACAGGACAACACAACTTGCAACAGGATAGAAGGAAATTACCGTTAAGCAATTATCAGGTATTGTCAGGGCTTAATTATTTTTCGATTACATCTTGATATCAATTCTAGGACGCAGCATTGGCATCCAAAAACATCGTCCTTTGGTTCTAGTTTCTGTTTTTTTCCCCCCTTTTCTCTGTGTGTGCTCAGTGTACACAAATAAATCGAATAAATACGTTGAGGATCTGTAATCGAGCAGAGGAGGTGGCGATGGCGGTGGAGGTAGTGGGCGGTCTGTGGTGGCTTCATGTAGCAACGCGTGTCCTGTCATGTGGAGACAACAACTCTGCTATGTGCCGAGTTCATTAGGACACGAGATGGGACATTAATGGTGCACATTACCCCCTCGGCAATTTCTATGCGCCAGGACGAATGCGTTGAGCACACCACACCGCCTGCCGCCGCCGTGTACACACAAGCCACCCATCGCCGTGGTGGGGACATGAGTACAACTGCTCAGTTGGGTTCGAATGGGCAAATAATACGTTCAATTGCATGTTGGTAGCAACAAGTATTGTATACTTTTCAGTTAATGAGTTTCCCCACCATAATTGCTGTTAGAGCCGGGCAAACTAATTAAGTAATATTCGAACGCAGGATTTGGCTTCGGGGCCGGGGCAGAGGCGGCGAAGGTTGTCTACTTTCGCGATGTCGTAGGGGAGGACTTGTCTTTGGGTGAAGAGTTACATATGAGTGCCCCAAAGGGCGAAGATTCACAGACAACCGGATGTCAGTATATGATCCTTAGTCATGCCTGCCGAGCTTGAAGAAAGGATATCGAGACGTTTAAACTGCTCAAGGTGGAGTCATATTCCCCGAAGTAGATACCTTTCTTGACGATCTAGACAATTTCGTGACTCAAGCCTTTGAAGGTGACTCAGTCCGAATGGAAAGGGGCAAGGAAGTATCCGGTATTATTGGACAAATGGCCGAAACAAAATTCAGGACCTGTGCCATTCAGAAAGGGTACCTGTGCTCTAAATGGTGTCCACCGGGACTCTTCTTAAGAACCAAACGAAACATCTGTGGGTAACTCAAGACCACAAACGTCATCTGGACAGAATCACGGTAAAGGTGACTGAAGCCTCCTGGGGGTGCTCTAGCCTTTTCGGGAAAAAATGTGAATGAAAACCAAAGATAGTTTGCCATGAGGGGAAATGGCTATCCAACCCTCCATTCGGTCCATCCAACACAATGTGCAAAGGCTGGCGTGAGTAGGCTTAAGTGTACCTGTCCGACTAGAAGTCCTTTTATACCTCCCAGTTCTCCCTATTTTCTGGTGTCCCAAGCGCCTTTTACCTTCACAATGCAGGAACTTACGTTCCACAGTCAAATCCAAGTTATAAGCGCCAGCCTGGCAGTTGTTGACATAGTCTTAGCGGAGCGACGAATTCGCGTGAGCGGCTAAGCCCTGCGGACAATGGGTTAAGTCATGTCAGTGAGCGGAAAAAGCCACCCACGCCAAACTTGAAATACGTCACTCTTGCTTATAGACGCCTCCCTGTAGCCAGCGTATTGATGTAGTTGCGCTTGTCACGTCGCACTCTACGCTGCACTTCTCTCATCCTCATGCGATATAGGGACTCTAGCTCGTTCCTCCCTACTGCTGGAGTTGCTGCAATTCGAGCTCGTAGCTGTTTGCGTTCGTTGATCCTCCTCCAGGTATCCTCGGACAGCCACACCCTATGACTTCCCTGCGATCGACCGACAATCCTTGATCTCGTACCAACCTCGACTGGAGGTTGCTTGCCTGTCAGTTGATACCCAGCTGATTTTATGGCAGGCTTTGTGCTCAAACATGGTGCCACCTATGACAAGACGATTTGCGTCTAGTCCGTGCCGACCCATAACATGTTTGAGCCCTTCGTTGTCGTTGCCTATCTTGGCATTCAGGTCCCCCATCACAATGACAATGTCGCCGTTGGGTGTTGCATTATAAACGGTTCCCAACTGATTGTAGAAGGTCTGATGCGACGTACTCTTGTCCGGAATCTGGCCGATAAAATCCTATCACCGTGCGGCTGCCAGGAAATTAGGCCTCTGCGTGCTGTAGGTGTTAACAGCAGTCCAACTCCATATCCACGGGGGCTTCCGGATGGTCTTCCGGAGTAGAGTAATACAGTGTTACCCGTTGGGGATTGGTACTCGCCCGCACCTAACCATCTTGTCTCACTTACTCCCAATATGTCCAGCCTATATCGCAAGAACTCATGTTCGAGTTGAAGGAATCTGGCGTTCTGAGGTCCTTCACTCTGAGAGTCGAGGAGAGTCTTCATGTTCCACAAACCAATCTTAGTCCGGGTAGAATAGCCAAAGGTCTTCAACGTGTTATCAGTCCTTATCCGAGGCATTGTGTCGGTTTCGGTAGCTTTAACAATTTTCGGTAACGCGGATACCTAGACCCTAGACAGTTTCGCACTCGCTTTATACATGCAGTTGCCCGGGGATCACCACCAGGAGGTAAAGCAAGCACGTCATTACGAACTTGATTGTTGCGCTATTGGCCCAATCCATGCTTTGGGCAGTCAGTAGTTTCCCGATCAGTCGCCATGCAGATCCCCAAGTGCTTTCCCAAGTGCCACCTCAAAACCCCTGGTTTATCCTTGCCACAAGGCACAAGTCCTGTGGCTTGTCAAGTGTATGTGTAGTCAAGTTTGCAAACCACACCTTAACAATAAATTCAAGGCGACCTACGACGAGCGAAAATACCGTCCACACTCTCACCCTCAGATGGGAGATGAAAATTTCATTACATCGTACGTATGTATGTATCTCCTTCGTTTATGCATACTTAATATCGAATAACGGAATCATCTCCATTAGCAATAAAGAAGATATGTGCTCCGACTCGCGGAAATACACATTTCCGCAAACAACCTCGTTTACGGATGGCACAAGGACCTCAATCCCCGAAGATTGATCTCGTTTTAATAATAAAATCAGACACATACGCGGCAGATTCATAAAAGATACACGTGTGTGTGTTTGTGCGGATAAAGTGCGCAATTTCAATTTTAATAAAAATATAGACTACTTAGCGTTTCCTCTTACTGTAGATACACCCAGCAGGAGGTCCTGGATAATCGCCTCCACTTGCCCACCACCCAGGAGCGAAATATTTGCCAAATTCGAACAAAGAAACATAATTCAATTCGTTTTGAATGGAAAATGAATTTATTTTAGGATCAACTTAATTCGGTTTCATCGACAATCGATGCCGGGCTGGAGCCGGGTACTTGTGTAAATTAAGTTTCACCTGTGTGGGCCGCCAGATGGAAACAGGTCGGACACGCAAGCACAGCCCTGCTATTATTACTTAATTGGACGCACTGCATACAGCGATTGTCCTAATTGAATAGGGCCTGGTCGAATCCCCCCACTGGTTGGCCAGTATTGGAATTTAATTTGTTATTGCGGTTTAGTCGGTTCGTGCGCAACTACAACTCCGGCTTTCGGGCCTCTATCGGCTGAAAATTAGTTTAACGCAACATTTATTCCGCTGCCATGTATCCACAGATACATATATTTAAATTAATTTTGGCCCGCTGTTGATACTATATTCAATTTGTTGTTTTATTGAATTTGTTTCATTAGCTGATTAAAAGGGATAAATCTATTTGAGTTCTGATGATTATCCAGTTGGGTTTTTTTGGATCCTTTTTGAAATAATAATCAGCCTTTGTGACAAAACATTTGACTGTCAAACAAAAATACACACATTTGTGTGGGAACGTTGCATTAGATAGATGAGATACACATTTTTTGAAGCAAAAATCTCTGAAAAAATGGTTCGTATACGCCACCGAGCCAGGTACCCACTTCTCGATGTAAGCACAAATCAGCTTCCCTGGTGCCTTGGGAGGTGGAATGGAGACAGAAATTTTTTGAACCAAAAATCTCTGAAAAATGGTTCGTATACGCCACCGAGCCAGGTACCCACTTCTCAGTCCCACCTTCTCGAGGCACGAATCAAGCCAGTTATTCTGTTTCTGTGCGATCTAAGCACAAACCAGCTTCCCTGGTGCCTTGGGAGGTGGAATGGAGGCAGACATTTTTTCAACCAAAAATCTCTGAAAAATGGTTCGTATACGCCACCGAGCCAGGTACCCACTTCTCGATGTAAGCACAAATCAGCTTCCCTGGTGCCTTGGGAGGTGGAATGGAGACAGAAATTTTTTGAACCAAAAATCTCTGAAAAAATGGTTCGTGTACGCCACCGAGCCAGGTACCCACTTCTCAGTCCCACCTTCTCGAGGCACGAAGCAAGCCAGATATTCTGTTTCTGTGCGATCTAGGCACAAACCAGCTTCCCTGGTGCCTTGGGAGGTGGAATGGAGGCAGAAATTTTTTGAACCAAAAATCTCTGAAAAAATGGTTCGTATACGCCACCGAGCCAGGTACCCACTTCTCAGTCCCACCTTCTCGAGGCACGAAGCAAGCCAAATATACTGCTTCTGTGCGATCTACGCACAAACCAGCTTCCCTGGTGCCTTGGGAGGTGGAATGGAGACAGAAATTTTTTGAACCAAAAATCTCTGGAAAAATGGTTCGTATACGCCACCGAGCCAGGTACCCACTTCTCAGTCCCACCTTCTCGAGGCACGAAGCAAGCCAAATATACTGCTTCTGTGCGATCTACGCACAAACCAGCTTCCCTGGTGCCTTGGGAGGTGGAATGGAGACAGAAATTTTTTGAACCAAAAATCTCTGAAAAAATGGTTCGTGTACGCCACCGAGCCAGGTACCCACTTCTCAGTCCCACCTTCTCGAGGCACGAAGCAAGCCAGATATTCTGTTTCTGTGCGATCTAGGCACAAACCAGCTTCCCTGGTGCCTTGGGAGGTGGAATGGAGGCAGAAATTTTTTCAACCAAAAATCTCTGAAAAAATGGTTCGTATACGCCACCGAGCCAGGTACCCACTTCTCAGTCCCACCTTCTCGAGGCACGAAGCAAGCCAAATATACTGCTTCTGTGCGATCTACGCACAAACCAGCTTCCCTGGTGCCTTGGGAGGTGGAATGGAGGCAGAAATTTTTTCAACCAAAAATCTCTGAAAAAATGGTTCGTATACGCCACCGAGCCAGGTACCCACTTCTCAGTCCCACCTTCTCGAGGCACGAAGCAAGCCAAATATACTGCTTCTGTGCGATCTACGCACAAACCAGCTTCCCTGGTGCCTTGGGAGGTGGAATGGAGACAGAAATTTTTTGAACCAAAAATCTCTGAAAAAATGGTTCGTATACGCCACCGAGCCAGGTACCCACTTCTCAGTCCCACCTTCTCGAGGCACGAATCAAGCCAGATACTCTGTGTCTGTGCGATCTAGGCACAAACCAGCTTCCCTGGTGCCTTGGGAGGTGGAATGGAGGCAGAAATTTTTTCAACCAAAAATCTCTGAAAAAATGGTTCGTATACGCCACCGAGCCAGGTACCCACTTCTCAGTCCCACCTTCTCGAGGCACGAAGCAAGCCAGATATTCTGTTTCTGTGCGATCTAGGCACAAACCAGCTTCCCTGGTGCCTTGGGAGGTGGAATGGAAGCAGAATTTTTTTGAAGCAAAAATCTCTGAAAAAATGGTTCGTATACGCCACCGAGCCAGGTACCCACTTCTCAGTCCCACCTTCTCGAGGCACGAAGCAAGCCAGATATTCTGTTTCTGTGCGATCTAAGCACAAACCAGCTTCCCTGGTGCCTTGGGAGGTGGAATGGAGGCAGACATTTTTTCAACCAAAAATCTCTGAAAAATGGTTCGTATACGCCACCGAGCCAGGTACCCACTTCTCAGTCCCACCTTCTCGAGGCACGAAGCAAGCCAGATATTCTGTTTCTGTGCGATCTAGGCACAAACCAGCTTCCCTGGTGCCTTGGGAGGTGGAATGGAGGCAGAAATTTTTTCAACCAAAAATCTCTGAAAAAATGGTTCGTGTACGCCACCGAGCCAGGTACCCACTTCTCAGTCCCACCTTCTCGAGGCACGAAGCAAGCCAAATATACTGCTTCTGTGCGATCTACGCACAAACCAGCTTCCCTGGTGCCTTGGGAGGTGGAATGGAGACAGAAATTTTTTGAACCAAAAATCTCTGAAAAAATGGTTCGTGTACGCCACCGAGCCAGGTACCCACTTCTCAGTCCCACCTTCTCGAGGCACGAAGCAAGCCAAATATACTGCTTCTGTGCGATCTACGCACAAACCAGCTTCCCTGGTGCCTTGGGAGGTGGAATGGAGACAGAAATTTTTTGAACCAAAAATCTCTGAAAAAATGGTTCGTATACGCCACCGAGCCAGGTACCCACTTCTCAGTCCCACCTTCTCGAGGCACGAAGCAAGCCAAATATACTGCTTCTGTGCGATCTACGCACAAACCAGCTTCCCTGGTGCCTTGGGAGGTGGAATGGAGACAGAAATTTTTTGAACCAAAAATCTCTGGAAAAATGGTTCGTATACGCCACCGAGCCAGGTACCCACTTCTCAGTCCCACCTTCTCGAGGCACGAAGCAAGCCAAATATACTGCTTCTGTGCGATCTACGCACAAACCAGCTTCCCTGGTGCCTTGGGAGGTGGAATGGAGACAGAAATTTTTTGAACCAAAAATCTCTGAAAAAATGGTTCGTGTACGCCACCGAGCCAGGTACCCACTTCTCAGTCCCACCTTCTCGAGGCACGAAGCAAGCCAGATATTCTGTTTCTGTGCGATCTAGGCACAAACCAGCTTCCCTGGTGCCTTGGGAGGTGGAATGGAGGCAGAAATTTTTTCAACCAAAAATCTCTGAAAAAATGGTTCGTATACGCCACCGAGCCAGGTACCCACTTCTCAGTCCCACCTTCTCGAGGCACGAATCAAGCCAGATACTCTGTGTCTGTGCGATCTAGGCACAAACCAGCTTCCCTGGTGCCTTGGGAGGTGGAATGGAAGCAGAATTTTTTTGAAGCAAAAATCTCTGAAAAAATGGTTCGTATACGCCACCGAGCCAGGTACCCACTTCTCAATCCCACCTTCTCGAGGCACGAAGCAAGCCAGATATTCTGTTTCTGTGCGATCTAAGCACAAACCAGCTTCCCTGGTGCCTTGGGAGGTGGAATGGAGGCAGACATTTTTTCAACCAAAAATCTCTGAAAAATGGTTCGTATACGCCACCGAGCCAGGTACCCACTTCTCAGTCCCACCTTCTCGAGGCACGAAGCAAGCCAGATATTCTGTTTCTGTGCGATCTAGGCACAAACCAGCTTCCCTGGTGCCTTGGGAGGTGGAATGGAGGCAGAAATTTTTTCAACCAAAAATCTCTGAAAAAATGGTTCGTATACGCCACCGAGCCAGGTACCCACTTCTCAGTCCCACCTTCTCGAGGCACGAAGCAAGCCAGATATTCTGTTTCTGTGCGATCTAAGCACAAACCAGCTTCCCTGGTGCCTTGGGAGGTGGAATGGAGGCAGACATTTTTTCAACCAAAAATCTCTGAAAAATGGTTCGTATACGCCACCGAGCCAGGTACCCACTTCTCAGTCCCACCTTCTCGAGGCACGAAGCAAGCCAGATATTCTGTTTCTGTGCGATCTAGGCACAAACCAGCTTCCCTGGTGCCTTGGGAGGTGGAATGGAGACAGAAATTTTTTGAACCAAAAATCTCTGAAAAAATGGTTCGTGTACGCCACCGAGCCAGGTACCCACTTCTCAGTCCCACCTTCTCGAGGCACGAAGCAAGCCAGATATTCTGTTTCTGTGCGATCTAGGCACAAACCAGCTTCCCTGGTGCCTTGGGAGGTGGAATGGAGGCAGAAATTTTTTCAACCAAAAATCTCTGAAAAAATGGTTCGTATACGCCACCGAGCCAGGTACCCACTTCTCAGTCCCACCTTCTCGAGGCACGAAGCAAGCCAAATATACTGCTTCTGTGCGATCTACGCACAAACCAGCTTCCCTGGTGCCTTGGGAGGTGGAATGGAGACAGAAATTTTTTGAACCAAAAATCTCTGGAAAAATGGTTCGTATACGCCACCGAGCCAGGTACCCACTTCTCAGTCCCACCTTCTCGAGGCACGAAGCAAGCCAAATATACTGCTTCTGTGCGATCTACGCACAAACCAGCTTCCCTGGTGCTTTGGGAGGTGGAATGGAGACAGAAATTTTTTGAACCAAAAATCTCTGAAAAAATGGTTCGTGTACGCCACCGAGCCAGGTACCCACTTCTCAGTCCCACCTTCTCGAGGCACGAATCAAGCCAGATACTCTGTTTCTGTGCGATCTAAGCACAAACCAGCTTCCCTGGTGCCTTGGAGGTGGAATGGAGACAGAAATTTTTTGAACCAAAAATCTGTAGAAAATGTCTTTGCATGTGCCACCGAGCCAGGTACCCACTTCTCAGTCCCACCTTCTCGAGGCGCGAATCAAGCCAGATATTCTGTTTCTGTGCGATCTAAGCACAAACCAGCTTCCCTTGTGCCTTGGGAGGTGGAATGGAGGCAGACATTTTTTCAACCAAAAATCTCTGAAAAATGGTTCGTGTACGCCACCGAGCCAGGTACCCACTTCTCAGTCCCACCTTCTCGAGGCACGAAGCAAGCTAGCTACTCTGTGTCTGTGCGATCTAAGTAGAAGGACCAGCGTTTAACGTGGACAGCATATTACATGACAAGATACGTGATCCACAAGCACTTCGTCGCCAGACCTTGTCTGTAACTTCTCCATTAGTTGAGTCCTTCCTAGTGCCACTTCCCGACCAAATCCAATCTTCATTAGCGTTACTCATGTCAGGAGAATGTTTTGGAATGATTGAAGCACCAATCCACAAAATGGTTAACTCACATGTTCCCAATTAAGTCAGGTATGACTCCTCGTTCTTCTTCCGCAGGATATACGAGTACCTACCTGGAAATTCCCCTCTCTCGCCCAACTTATTAATAGAGTCCTTCTCAGCGTAATAATTATGGCATATCCTCACGCCAGTCGCGTGGAAACAGTTAATCGCAAGAAAAGTCCATTTCAACCTCCTCCCTCCTCCCGCGCCACCGTAGGGATTTAGTGGAAAATAAGTCATCAAAATTCCGTCGAGGGTGTCTGGAATTAGCCACTAAGTTATGGCCTTTAGTCACGAATTCGTTACCACTCCGCTGGCGAGAATTGACAGGACTGCGTCAATCCGCTTCACAATGCGCCCACCTAAGCGCTCCCTATTCAAATGAATTTATAACACCTCGTTCCCAAGGATAATCCCAGATTTCTAGCGCAAAGCCAAAGTAATTACGCACACAAAGCACAATTTTTCAGCACTCCTTCGTTCGGTTTTTTTGCCTCAGCGATGGAGGTGTGCGGAGTGGAGAAGGATATCACTTTGCCGCCGCCGTAGATACTTTTGCCATCCATAAGTGCCATCCAGCTAGTTCCTCTCCTAAACTCTTGCAACAATATCCTTTTTTTTTGTTTTTGTATTTCCCTCGAACTGTGTGCCACTTTTAATGCAACAAACACACACAGAGTGTCGTATAAACAATGCTGGCGGTGTGGTAGAGAGGCTGACAAAAATGAAAAAAAGGATTCGCACTCATCGTACATCAAGTGTCGTCCTTGTGTAGCCACTGACACATTTGTTGAAGAATTTTTCGTTTTTCCTTTATTTTGTGTATGTCACCCTGTCTCTGGGCAGAAGGGGGACCCGGAAGAAAAACGTGACACAAACGGGCGGAAGCACCTAACTTACTCCAGTTTATAGCCCTCCACTGCTATTCCTCTCAAAAGGGAGCAGCATTGCCATCTCATTTATTTATCTGCCTCTGAGATATTAGTGACAGCCGAGAGAGATGAAACAAGTCCTGGCGTCCTTGCGAGGAGAGATGAATGTCATTTGCTTAAAATCAGCATAAAACCCTCGGCATTGCGTGGACGAGCGAAACGATGAAAGATTCAAAATCAAGTCCCGGTAATCAGGGAAATCAGGGAAAATCCCAAGTAGGATCCCGAAATCCTGCCAGCAAGCTAAGATGGGTAAATTAAACATGAATCTTCAGATATTAAGTAGCCGCCAGGACGATTTAAAAGAACACGAGTGGCACAGAGTACCGTGCAAGAAGGGATCCTTGCAGGCCCTCGTAAATGGCTGCAAAGGTGTATTCATTTGCATTCATCACTTAGCCCTCGGACTGATGTTAATTCCTCTTTGAAGGAAGCTGATTGCAAAAGGTGCCCAAGTGCTCCAGAGGGATGTGTTTGTTCCAAAAATTTACATCTTAGAAGCTGAGGATGGGTGGCGGGAGATAAGGTCTCTCTTCTTGACATCCTGCTCGCTGGTCTGATGTCAGGAAGGTGGGTTTGACACAAATATGCGGAGAAACACGTCCTTAAGTTGTGTTCCATCACTCCGTGGAAAGAACGGCGGGTTCTAGCCCTCGTTTTGACCCTTTGAAACCCAAAAGCACGATTAGATGTGTTGTACTCAATCGCTTGTGTGGTGAGTTTAGTGGGTAGAGCTGGAGGACAGCCTTCTTGCCCTCAAGCAAGTGGTTGTGTTGCGAGGATATAATAACACCCTTCTTGCCCTCAGACTCAGACCGATTGAACACAACACGTCTAATCAGAACCAAAGGCTCTTATGCAACCTCGATAGTTTTGAGGAATGTTTTCCCAGGATGACCTGCTCTTCTGACAGATTGTATCAGAAGGGTTAACTAGTCCACTTTATGCCTTCCGAACCATGTTGTGTCCCATCTTGGCCAATCCTCACTAGAATCAGTTCATTCGAATCACAAGGATTTAGGCCAATAGATCCTTAAAAGGATGCATAGATACAAATCTCTTATTGGATGTCATTGAAGCCAACTCTATCTTTAGACAGCTGCTCCACATTCCAGCTGTTCCTTTCCACTTGACCGTGATACCTTAAGCGAGGTCTTCGACTATTGGGTTGTCCTTTCGGGTTTGATTCGAAGACACCGTTCTACATGTCCTAAGCATCTTAAACGACAGATGCGTAATTTGTCCACTAAGTTGGTGTCGCTGTACAGCTCGTATAGGTTGTCGTTGAACCTCCTCCTCCAAAAGCCCTCAACGCAAACGGGACCAAAGGATTTTCCTCTCAAAGCGTTCGAGGATATTCTTGTTCGCAGAACTGGGATGATCAGGGTCTTATACTTACTTACTTAACGGGCTCCCGATCCGTGAAGAGTCCCTGCCTGAGACACGGTAGCCTTCCATTCTCTTCAATTCCAGTTGTCCAGACCAAGCGCTCTGGCATCCGCGATAGCTTGGTCTTTAAAACGGAGGTTCGGTCTTCCTTGTCGTCTCGAACCTGGGGGCTGTGAGTCGAAGATCCTCTTTGCTGGAGCATTATTGTCCATTCACTCGATGTGGCCGAGCCAGTGTAGTCGACGTATTTTGGCATAGCGTTCGCGGTTATATCTTCTCCTCCATTCGCCCTCCTCGCATATGGGACCGTCAAACACTCGGCTCCATATAGCAGAACTGGCAGGATCAACGTTTTGTAGATCATACATCTCGTCTTCCGAGATAGGAGTCTTATACCGAATCTCCTAAGTTGTTCGATTGCCTTCTCAGTCCAAAGAAACACCGATTGGCCATTAATCCAAACCAAGCACGTACGTGAAGTTTCTTGCTTCCTGATTCGTGTCGTCCGGTGCAGTGGGTACTTCTCCACATCCTTCCCTAAAAGCCTCCATAAATCATATTCGTACCTAGTTTGAAAGTCGTGACTGCTCCCCGCCTATTCGAGATGAATGGTGTTTTCATTTTATGTCTCAATTTATGGCGTCCTTAGGACATGCAATCAGGTCCAAGCGAAGTGTGTTTTCACACGTAAACATGAAATATGCTAAGGTGGCCATAAAAGGACCTAACAGGTACGGGGAGTCTGCTAAGAAAAACGTGTGACAAAGTACTGAACATGTTGGCAGGTTCAGGAACCAGGTTTTAGTTCTGGTTATGTCGGGTTTTGAAAAAAGGCTGACTTCTCCGAATATGGCAAATACTTGGGTCTTACACTAGACAGGGCACTGAGAACAGACAGGATGTCTGATAGGTCTTTGTACGCCCATATGGCTGATACTGCGACCTAAGAGATCTATTGTATCTTAGGGGTGTAGTTTTACTCTAAGAGACGTACCACCTCCCTGATGAAGGAAAGCACGTCCTTAGTTGCAGAGGCTCTAATATCTGCCGGCGAGCATGTTACCTTGCGGAAGATGTGCCACCTCAGCCCCTGCAGAGCTGGACATTCACAGAGAATGTGCTCAGATGATTCGTCGTCTTCTGAGCAGAACCTGCATTCTATGTCTGGGCCGCAGTGACCTGTTAGATAGCTCACCAGCTTCCTAATGTTTTCTTTGTCTAAACTCGGAATATGGCTTGACCAACCTCTTGGATTGTCGTAGCCCCGGGGCTTTTTCCCAGTGGGTTAGACGAAGTTTATGCTCCCAGTTGACGCCACAGTAAGGTTCAGGTCCAATGAACGCAGATCCTGAGCCAGCCCTGGCTAGTTCATCTGCAGATTCGTTGCCTGCAATCCCCTGATGACCTGGAACCCCCATCCGAGTACCACACCATTATGTCCAGCAAGAGAGTGTAGTGCATCGTACCAGCATTCAACTGCTAAGGAGTCCATCAAGTTGGACGACAGAGCTCTGAGAGCTGCCTGACTGTCTGAGAAGATATAAATTTTTGCGCCCTTGATTCCTAAGGTTTAATCTGAGAGCAGATCTCAATGGCAAGGACACATTCCCATAGGTATTCAGACTTTGGTATTGGGTCCAAAGACACCAGCACCCACTCCAGAGTCCATCTGTGATCCGTCTGAGTCCAGTGTTGGAACACCATTAAACCAGTCTGCACGGCCTAATATACATATTAACCTCAAGTAACCTACTGGAACAGTATTCCCCGACCATAACGTCGGGGACAGTGCAGAGCATGTCTCTTTGCGGGATTGAGTCAAGAATTTGCCTTAAACTTGTATTCTAGTTGCAACTTGATAGCGCATCTAGCCGCCGTCTTCCTAATGAAGATTTGCAGAGGCGTGAGCCCAACGATGGCTTCTAAAGCTGCCGTAGGGCAGGCACGCATGGCACCTGAGATAGCTGCTGAAGCTTTGCTGCCGTTGTCTGTTCAAGTACTTTTGGCCACCATAGGATGATAATGGGCCTCACTAACATTGCATATATCCAATGAGTAAAGCTCTGCAGATTGTGCAGGATAACTACGGAGAGCACCTACCGATCCATAAAGCTCCTTTGGTGCACCATACGGCACCATACTTGATTGTGTGAAACTCTCAGGCCGACGCACGATGATCCAGAAGAAGACACTGACATCATCGACAAAATACAGTGAGCTAGCGAGCTTCCAGCAGAAGTGGCAAAAACGAAGAGCTACTCCTGCCAATCGCTGTTCCTCTAGCGTAGGTTAGGATAGGGTCGTGGATAGGCGACATCACCACACTCAGGTCAGTACAGACCCATTGTGATACCCATAGGGGAGAAGTCCTTTGCCCGTTGGTAAACCCTAGTTTGTTTCTTGTGGACCTTGTGTCGCCCTAGAAATTTAAATCTAAGCTGGATAAGCCCAGGACAGTGACAGAGAAAGTGGGTGGTATCCTCACTAGCTTCCTCGTCTCCACATCGCTAGCTGAAATCTTCTTTCGTGAGTCTTAGTTTTCTCAAGAGTACCGTGATAATTCCTATCAGGACGGAGAGGGATTTCCTGTCCCTTTGCATATCCTTGTGAAAGCAAGACCATAGGACCATCTACTATTGGCCTCTCTGCTGGCCCTAATCCATGCCTCTTGCTGAAGTGCGAAAGGCAGGATGAATACCGAGGTGTCTACCTGTTGTGATGCACATTCAGAGCCCCTTCTTGTTAACTCGTCTGTCTTCTCGTTTCCTGGTATTCGTTCGTGTTTAGGGACCCAGCAGAGGGCAACCTTGAGTGCTTCACGACAGTAATTCACAAGCCTGGATTTCATTTCAATAGCAGTAATCGGTTTCGGATCGGTGATACCTTCTCACGGGGAGCTATTGTCACTGCCATTGGCCTAAGGAGGCAAGTGAATAACAAGGACTCGTCAAAAAACACCAAAGAGACTCTCTATAATCCCAGTTCTCCGCCCTATGGCGCTGAAGCTTGGAGCTTGACGAGGACGAATGAAAGTATCTTCGTTTAGTTCGACCATGACATTCGGGATCTGAATTGGGCTCACAATGGACTCATTGACTGTCTAAGTGACAAGAACACCAATTTACTGACTTAGGGCCACGTACCATTTCACCAGATCAGTGTTACTAGCTCTGTAGTTGGTTGTTCCTACCCAAGAGCAGACTTGAGCTGAATTTCGTTGGCTGGACTTGCTCAGTGCCTGGAGAGGTAGAAGCATATCCTGCAAATCCTCTTTAGACCAACATGTGCATGTACGCATCGGTTGTTCCCACAAAACTGCATCAGTTATGTGGTATTCACTGCAATTGCGATCAACATCTCATTGGTGTGTTGAATTCCAGTGATCTAGGCGTATCTACGAACCGAATTTCGCTGAAATGAATGTCAATTTTGATGGCTGAGGGTGTCCTGCCTAGAGAGCTGTCGGAAAGTGCCAAATAGATACACTTTACAGCCACCAGTTTCGTTGTAAATCTAGGAAATCGGTACAAGTAAGAGGAAAATTCCGAGAGCACCTTCACAGGACTCAGTACCGGAGCATAGCTTTACCATTTTCTTACTAATTTCTGTGTGATTTGGTTCTTTTGAGAAATTAAGGAGCCACATCCTTTCCTTTCATCCCCACTGTTGGCTCATCTATCCTCGGTTGTTGTGTGTGTGCGCTTTTATAAGTTGCGGTGGGAAATGCTTTTTTTTTCCTTTGGAGCGCCGCCGTCGTCCTGTTTTATATTTTTGCATGGCGCTTCACCCATAATGTGATTGCAAAACTCAAGGATATGCCATGTTTCGGTTTGGTATACCCACATCCTTCAAGTGCGGTTCCTGCCAGCTACAACAGCTACAACAAGACAATCAAAGCTTTCGCTTTTTTTTACGGATTTCCTTGCTGTTTGGAGGAAATGTTCGTTTTTCTCTATTTCAGGATTAAAAGGACTACCGTATGCCTCCTTTTTTTGGTCCTGATAGCTGCTGGTAATAAAAGATGGGCTCTCAGAAGAGTTTTATTGCTCGCATATTGAAATCATTGAAGGACATTTTGTTTGATGTAAATGAGAGAAGGAATTACACGCGCGCACACACACTGTAAATCTGACGAGTGAACACGATGCGCAAAGGATAAGCTGGAGATGATTCCTTTTTTTTTAATTTTTTATATCCTAGGTCATGAATAAGAAATGAATGCTTTTATTTGAGTCATCTACTGGCGAATAAATTTCCCCGAGACTGGCATACACACTTTGAAGGTTGAAGGCGCTGTTAAGGGAGAGAACGATCCAACAATCTGCCGAAGGAGTGCGCTGTTGGTGTAGGTGTAGGTAATCCTCCTCTCGGTAACTGTCAGTTCAATTTCTTTTTGACAATCTTCAAAATGGATTCGGATTAAAAGGATGTGTCAGGGAGCTGCCGTGGTTGCTATTGCCGTTGCTGTTGCTGGGTATTCGGTTTCCTTTATTATTGCGCGTTGCTTTCGTTTCCACGTGGATTTTGTTTGCGTGTGTTTGCTGGTCTTTTATCTGTTAAATGTGTTTAGCATAAGTTATCCTGATGCGGGAGCTGGGAGAACTAATGGGACCTCTCCTCCACCACATTGCCGAGGACTATTGGGGCGAATTTCATTTCGTTTTTTATAAAGTTCTCCTCGGACTTGGACTTGGGGAGAAGGAGTTTTTTCCTTTATCTGACTTTTCCGCCCTCGTTTATGGTTAAATGAAAAATACATGCTATGGTATCCCCGGGTGAGTACTGTTGATCCTGAAAATGGAAACGAAAATAGAATATGTTTCTCACTCTCTCTCTCTCTCTGTGTGTGTGTTGTGCTGTCACTGGAGAGTCATAAAAGTTGAGGGGCATTTCACATTGCTGTGATGATATAATCCTTGTTGAGGTGATGTCCTTTTTTTGTACATCTGCCGACGGGGAGTCTCCCCGAAGTGAGAACGAAAATGGTATTACATTTCGAATGAATTTAAAAAAAAAAATAAATTTAAAACACTGAAGTGGGATGTGTTTTGTGTTGTTGCTGCAAAAAGATGTGGCAGATGATAGGTCAGGCAGAAAGTGTCCAAGAAACTTATGGGGCTGGTAATGGGGGCTGAGTGGTTTCTGGCTTAAGTTCAAGTGTGGTGTCCCACAAGGGTAGGTTGTTTCACCTATCGTTTTCGTTGGAATTGAAAATGATTGCTTTGGTGTTTTACGAGGAAGAGAATGGACGTATCTATGGTCTTACTTGCTCTAAACAAGTTGTTGGCATTGTTCTTATGGTGCTCTGCATAGCCTCTTCTGATTATTAGAATTCATTTTAGGGACTTCGGGCTTGTCTACTTGTTCCTACAGCCCCTTTAAGATGAAATGAATGGAGCCAGTAGGTGGATGGATCATTTAGATCAAGAGTCACGTTCAGACTAAGCGAAATTAGGTCCTCTGTCCATTGTTGAAGCTTTGCCCCATTTGGACCACTGGTAGGCCTTCTTCATTCGAGGGTTATTGGGTGGACTACTATGTCCCTGCTATGGACTATATACAGGAGGGAATAACTTGTACTATCGAACTAGCTTCAGGAATACGCTAGGATTCACATAAGACACTCCAGAGAGACATGAGTTTGCGTTGGTTGTACCTATAAATAGGGCTCGTAGGGCTCAGGGCATAAACAACGCCAACAACTATTCGTTCCTTTTTTCAAGACCTCTACAAGCTGTAAGGACGGACCAATCTACATACAACCACTGTCGGTTTGTTCCTGGCATGTTTCCCCAAAGAGCTTATAAAAGCTTGGAGTTAAAGGAGTTGGTCCATGATAAAGCAGAACTGTAGTAGCTTCGTCCCTAAGCTGATGTTATTGCAGATTTTGGACAGGATATTGAATCCAGCTTTCATACTCCCTACTCTGCTGTCTATGCGTCGAGCGAGGAACCGCATCCTAAACAAAGGAAACTACCAACTTTTCAAGAGAAATGTTAAAGGGAACTTTCCTGCCGGAGGTGCTCAAAATTTCGAGTTCCGGTGGTACTAATACTCCAAACTATGGGTAACGCGGTGCAAGTCCATAAACAGGCTTTGTCAGGATAGTGTAAGTGTTTCCCGTCTGACTCCAAACTGTTATGTGACTCAGTCGGATACTAGCTAAAAAGCAAAGGTGATAATGCAGAACCTTGTGGAACTCTTCTGCTTTTGTGTACCAGTAGGACCATCATAGCGAACTTTGGTGCTAGTATTTCGGGAAAGCCTCTCCCGTCCAAAAGATTGCACATACGCCTACGGGTAACACTGTCGAATGGTTTTTTGTCGATAGAGAGCAGATGGTGGATGGATCTTTATTCCACGTACTCTGCTGTGATGAAGGATGACTTCAGATATTTTCAAAGGGTACCCAGAATTATTGGCGCCGATATCTACAGATGGCGCATTTCAGGGGCATGCTCTACTCTGTAGAGCAGCGTATTAAACTTAAACAAAGGGACAGACAGTTCCGATTCACATTAGCTTCCACAGTTCATCATCAGCTGAGGACTTGGTTTCTTGTGGCAGTCTCACCAGCTTCGAGTTCTGGTAGAAACTCTTATACGACACTACCTGGACCGACAATCCCGACAGAACCAGTTCTATAAAAAAAAAAATACAAATTCGGTGGGTCAGGCCCGTGAGATCTAGAGCCTAGACTCCTTTAAACGAATGGAAGGGGCCCAACAGCTTAAGTTTGTTATTTTGAGAAAGTTTCTCATGACAGCGTTGTCTAGGGATTGAACCTGGAACTGCTTGTCGAAGCGAACTAACCATTTGAACCATGGCGTCCAAGATGTGTATATTCCTTCTTCTGGTTTCACCGCAAACCCTGCGAGCTGTACTTTCGAACAGATGCCACAATCTTGAGATAAGGGACAGTCTCTCTGAAGCAAAGTACTAATAAGAGTGCCTACCCTACACCCTTTCAGAACAAGAAAACCCTTAAAAAAGTCTTAACCTGGCTTAAGATGGTACCTTCAACGCAGCCTCTCGTGGCACATAAAGCTGAGAAATGGTCTCCTTTCTTACTCTACTCTGTAATCTGTCGTCTTAGTGCCTGGAGAGCTTCCAGGATATGAGTCTTTTGCATGCTAAAGGTGTGAGATCCGAGACCACATCGGACTCATATGGAGATCTAACTCATTTCCCAGGGTAAAGCAAGTTGGTGTCAAATGGTACCCTCTTGCATTGAACCCACTTATTACTTATGAATCCCAAGATGAGACGCACTGGCTTTCAGACCTCACAGTGAGCAGCGTTCTAAGTAAAGCCAAAGGTCGTCTACAAAGTTTCCCTCCGTATCCCAGGGATTTCAGTTCGGAGCTCATCGCCTTCAGTCCAACCGGTGCTTATTCTGTTTTGTGCCGCAGACAGCTTGCCATTCATCCTTTCTTGTTTGTCCAAGAATTTCCTCAGAAGCCTTTGTTAGGGAGTTGCCTTCATAAGAAGAAGGGTCATCTTATCTTCCAGAGGAGTTGTTAGTTGTTCCATGAATCTATTGTCGCTGTTTAACCTGGTCCTCATCGCAACAATCACACATTCCACAACGAATCCAGATACTTCGCAGCTTACCACGGTCAGTTCAAACTTCCTCAACTCGAGAGGAGAACATTCCGGGAAATCTTAAACTTTAATGCAATCTCAATGGGCATAGCCCACACCGTCACCACCACCAAACAACCTCGTTCATCCTAGCCAAAGACAAGAAGGTAGATAACAGACTAAGCCGTTTGCCAACTGCCTTCCTAATCCTCCAAGATCCTACCCACTGTAGATGCAAACGAAGCATCCTCCAGGTGTTCCTTACAACTAATCCTCCTGCATTTTGTGTTGAATAAAATATCCCATCGCATAAAATCAGGCTCTAATCCACCAGAGTACACCATCCGGCATATTTAATCCCCAATTTCTATTAAATTAGTCTGCGTATTTATGTTATAAACATAAATCCTTCCCCAATGCCAACCAGACGGTTATCTTCACACACACACACTGGTGCAGCCCGCCAGGACAACCACTAATTAGCAAAATAATAATTATGCCTGGCGATTAATTAATTCAGCAATATTTTCCCATTTCAGAGTGCGTGCACTGCACACACAGAGAGCGAGAGAGAGAGCAGTCAATTGCGGTCTCATTTCGACGGGAATCCTTTCTGGGATTTAGCCAACATAATTGGATCACAGGACTAACGCGGCAAGGTAAATTCCAATTTTGTAACAACCTACAGTGGATAGAGAATAGTATCTCGAATGGAATAAGCGCTCCATGAAATTACTTCATTAAGTTGCCTAATGAAGCACAAAAATACTAACAGATCAGGGCTCCGCTTAAACTGTCCGAAGTGGAAGCGCCCACTAAGCTGGATTCCACCGGAAATTGATTATAATTTTTTTTTTGTTTTGTTTTTGGAGTGTCTTTGGGCAGGGGGGCGCTTGTTTCGTAAGGACACGAAGGACTTAGCCTTACGATTTGTATGCACAATCGGGTTTTTAGTTTAGCGATACTGTTGCCATCGGATGTGGGTGGGGAAAGGTCAGTGCTCCACGAGGACGTTGGCTCGAAATCAGGGTCTACAGCAGGGTTGAACCTTAATGAGGTTGTCGGCCATTGACTGGTGTAGAGGGAAGGTTGTGACCATTGGTAGAATGTGTCCTTGGAGTTGCAAATTTCCCTCATAGGTTGGAATGAAAGTAAGTTCACTCCTCCCTTCAACTTAAGCTAACCAGGAAATGGGAAGGATTAGGATAGGCGATACTCCTTTGGAGGGTTTCTTGTAAGGAACTTTTCAATAGGGACATAACAATTTTGTACTTTGATACAAAGACATCCTTAAAATCTTTTTCTGATCTGTTAATGTCGGAACATCAGTCAAGGTTTACATTTTCACCATGGTTAGATCACGAAGGAGGAACGTTTGGAAATTACGAAAAATTGCTACCAAAGTTCTATGTAGGTGGTTGCAGCCATGTAGGGAAAACTCCAATTTTCACTCGAAAAAATGGTCCCACCAGACAGACAGGATGTACCTACCTGGATCGTTGGCATATGCTTAACCCTTTCTTCACAGTCAAGCTCGTATGAGCCTAGGATGCCCAGAGTCAGAATATCTGACTTGAACGACGCTACGACAAGGTACATTCGGGATGTGCCTGTCGGGATCGGTGGCGTATGCGTAACCCTTTTTTCACAAATTTTTGGGTCGAAAAATTTGCACTTTCCATTGCACATGGCGATGTGTCCAGTCAATCTCGTATGAGCCTAGGATGCCCAGAGTCAGAATATCTGACTTGAACGACGCTACGACAAGGTACATTCGGGATGTGCCTGTCGGGATCGGTGGCGTATGCGTAACCCTTTTTCACAAATTTTTGGGTCGAAAAATTTGCACTTTCCATTGCACATGGCGATGTGTCCAGTCAATCTCGTACGAGCCTAGGATGCCCAGAGTCAGAATATCTGACTTGAACGACGCTACGACAAGGTACATTCGGGATGTGCCTGTCGGGATCGGTGGCGTATGCGTAACCCTTTTTCACAAATTTTTGGGTCGAAAAATTTGCACTTTCCATTGCACATGGCGATGTGTCCAGTCAATCTCGTATGAGCCTAGGATGCCCAGAGTCAGAATATCTGACTTGAACGACGCTACGACAAGGTACATTCGGGATGTGCCTGTCGGGATCGGTGGCGTATGTGTAACCTTTTTCACACATTTTTGGGTTAAAAACTGTTCTCTTCCCAGTTTAGTTGGCGAAGCCATGAATATACAAAGATGTTGCGCTTTCTGAACTGAGTACCTCTGAGTCTACATTGTAGCAAATGTAAGATCAAATTAATTAAAGAACTAGAGCTTCTTGATCACTTGAAGCACCGATTGCTTGATGGCCTTGGCAATCAGGAAAATATGCATTACTGTCCAATGAGACCAACAAAACCACATTTGGTACAAAAGCCTCTATGGTTTCCACAGACATTGGCCGCTTAGTGAGCATTTCTTGCCGGAAGTGTGATGGGACCTACATACATGTGTCCCGGTAGGCATTCGCTTTGTTGGAAGACTGCTTTTGGTCGGAATTTGATGGACTAAATATCGGTCACATGTGGTCCCAACAAAATAGTGCCACATGTCACAGCGCTGGACAAACAATTGATCTATCGAAGGGAGAGCGCTATAATCGTGTAATTTCCAGAAATGGTCCAATGGAATGGCTGTGGTGATTCGTCCACTTCTGCATCCAATCATTCATACAGCTACGGCAGAACTTACTCCAAGTTTCCACTCGTTCCTGCCTACTTATGATGCTCTTTCACGCCTGCTTCACATGGTTGGACATATCATCTTGAATTTGGCTGATACAGTGGTAATGTAAGGATAGTGTATCTCCATCTCGTTGCAATGGGATAGTAGAGTCCCCTTTCTGCAGTTGAGAGCTCCTGCTAAGGGACATTTTGTGCAAATTCTGGTCGTCCGAATAGCCATGCAATTCCACTTGGAAGACACTTCAAGTGTCTGCTGGCCTAAAAGACCTGTTTACCCTGAGAGTCTAGCTTTTACAACGTCACCTGCTTTAGAGTAATCAGCATACACTTCCAATGTAGAAATGATTTGATCGTTCGGCCAATTCTGTTCTCCTTTTCTTGATGTGCCGAGTGGATATGCTCGGTAGCCCGTGATATGAGTTGTTATGCCAGGGTCCATGGTCCTCATGTTTACGTGGCTAAAACGTGCTTCCCTCGTGGTGATGTCCTATCATCTCTTGCTCTAAGGCATTTCTGGGTTTTTCAAATTTTCCAGTGGCATGTGCTCGGCGGTTTGCATAGGTGCAGCATACTCCGAACGATACTCTTCTATGCACCAAGTCTATGCTTCTCATGTAAAAATCTTATAGCTGTAGCTGGTGCCCATTTAGTGGCTGCTTGGTGCCTGGGTCCTCCAAGTTAAGTGCTCTCGAAACCTGAGTCTAGGGTCAAGCAGTACCGCCAAGTACTCTATGTTCGGCTTTGATACAATGGAGTGTTCTCCTACCCGTATTACCAGAGACCCCAACTTTATTCAGACTGCTTATGGGAGCAACTTCAATTTTGAGATCCGCTGATTCCAGATTCACTGAATCTTCAATGGTGTTGTTGCAGTTGTGCGTCACCTCTAGGGTTTAAGCTACTGTCACCATCGCGTATCCGACTATGTCTACTCCTCTTGGTCCACGGATGCGTGGGCTGTCAGAATACGTATATGGTATTGTGAACTGTACCACCGTAAAATGGCATGTCCTGCGTCCTTCCACTGGAAGTCCGGGGAAGGACATGTTGTATCATTTTCAGCGCAGCCATTGGAGTCTTGCGGAAAGCGCTTATAACGAAGACACTAGTTGTTGTTTGAATCTCACTTATGACAGAGAGGTAGCTAGCTTTGTCCCTCAGACAAGGACTCCAAACATGTGAAGCCCTATTTGGGTCAGTTGTCAGTTTCCTCTTCAAGCATTCGGCATTCTATGCCTTTAGAAAGGAGTTCACCAGTTGATAAAGTGCAACAGCTTTACTTTAACAAAACGCACATTGAACACTGATCTTCCAGTCTTACTTACTTACTTAGGTGGCGCTACAGTCCGGGGTGAACCTGGGCCTCAACCAACAAGCCTCTCCTGTTACCCCGGTCCTTAGCTAACTGCCTCTAGTTGCGCACTCCAAGTCGGTTCAGGTCCCCTTCTACTTGTGCGCGCCACCTAAGGCGAGGTCTTCCTCTGCTGCGTTGTCCCTTCGGGTTTGATCCGAAGGCTCTACGAGCTGAAGCCTTGATGTCCATTCGCTCGACATGTCCAAGCTATCGCTGTACAGTTCGAATAGTTCTTCGTTGAATCTCCTCCTCTAAAGCCCGTCAACGCAAACGGGACCGAACATTTTACGAATAATCTTTCTCTCGAAGGGATGAGATATCTGCATCCGCTTTAGACAGAGTCCACGCTTCAGCGCCATAAAGTAGGACTGGGATGATCAGTGTCTTATGGAGAGTCTCCTTGGTTCTTCGGGATAGGGCTTTGCTACTCAATTGCCTTCTTAGCCCAAAGAAACAGCGATTGGCAAGAGTTATTCTTCGTCTTATTTCTCCTGAGGTCTTGTTTGCAGAATCGATAGCAGAACCGAGGTAGATAAAGTCCCTTACTGCCTCCAAGTTATCGCTGTCGATTGTGACGTTTGGTCCAATTCGTCGATGTTGACAGCATATACTACGTTTTGCCCTAGTTTACCGCTAAACCCATTTGGGCAGCTTCCGTTTCAATACTAGTGGACGTTCCAGTGACAGTCCGCTGAGTTCTCCCTAGAGTCATCGGCGTACGCTAGATTGTGCCTCTGGTGTTGGCTCGTGAGTTTCGCACAACTTTCAGGTTCGATGTTGAAAAAATCACATGACAGCGCGTCACCTTGTCTAAATCCTTTTTTGACATCAAAGAACTCGGTGAGATCGTTACCGACCTTGACGGAGCAGCGAGCATTCTCCATCGTCATCCTGCACAAGCAAACGAGTTTGGCAGGGATGCCAAAACTAGACATGGCTCTGGATAGCTCCTCTCTATAAATGCTGTCATATGCGGCCTTGAAATCGATAAAAAGATGGTGGGTATCGACTTGGACTTCTTGGGTCTGTGGGTTTATTCATTTGGCCTACTTTCCTCCAACCAGATCTTGGAAATGAGTTGGTGTATGCTCTCCACCAAGTCATTTCCCGCTGCCTTAAATAGCTCGGCCAGTAGGCCGTCCGGTCCAGCGTCCTTGTTGGACTTGAGTTTGGATATTGCTATCCTCACTTCACTCTGGTCGGGTGGACGGGAGTCTTGACTTTCATCGTCCAAGTTGAATGGTTTGTTCTGCCTGACAGCGGAATTTGGGTCGTCGTCGCCGTTCAACAGTCTGCAGAGGTGGTTTTTCCATATCCTCAACACCGACTGCGACTCAACTACGAGGTTTCCTTGTTCATCTCTATAGGCCTCTGTTCGGGTTTTATTACTTCGACACGTTCCTTTAACCTTCTTCAAGTCACTTAACAAATAAAGAGATAGGTACCTAGCTACAGTGAAAGGATACTGCCATATCATGACACTCAGCCAGCCGATCTAGTGTTGCTGAAGTCCTTTGTTCAAAAAAACATAAAACAGAAATGAAACGAATGTCCTTTTCCCAATTGTTTCGCTTTTCAAGCTGTTCTATCCAAACCATCAAGTTATGAAGACTTTTTGGACGACGACTGCTCTGGACAACCTTAATCCTCAACTCCTTCTAGATTTTTCGCTTTACAGCCACCAAGCCACCATCGTGTCAGACCTTGACCTCCTTGTCTGGTTTCATCCATAAAGTGCGATGGTTTGAGGAGAACTCCCTCAATTTGTTGTAACCAGGCATCGCAACACAACCCAGTCAATCGTTATCTATTAACTTCAAGGCCACGCTTTGGAATTTCTACTCTCCGCCATAAAACCCAGGGAATCTATTAAATCCAGCAGCTATCATTCCGCAGTAAAAGCCACTCCTGTGTTCCATTACAAAAGTCATTAAAACACGTCGCCACTTCAATTTAAAGTCACATTAAGCTCACTATCGGACACGTCCTACCTCCACCGCCCCCCCCCACGTAGTAACATGTCCCGCAAATAAATAGAAGCCAACTCACTCAAATGGCCATTCTCTGTTGTGATGATGATTCCGGCTCGTAATCTATCCACACAGCCATTACGTCACTCCATTTACTCTTGACCCAGTTGCGAGAGTTTGTGATAAACGTTTGACATTAATCTGTGAGTCCTCCCACTCCTGACTGACCTCAGATACCCTACCTACACACGCATACTCGTAGTCCTAAATTGTTGATTTTCGAAGTTCAAATTTATTTTCGCAGAGGCTCCTGGCCGCCTCTGCACCTCCCGAGGCGCAGGCGAAATGCTTGTAATGACTTACTTAAGCTGTGATTCCAGGAAATCCGGCTACAGATGAACATCACAAGGAGAGAAGATGAAAAGCCCAAAAGTAGGAAGCATATTACTTAAAAAAATGAACCCGGGGGGGGGGGGGGGGGGGACGAGAAGTTTCGCGTTCAAATTATGTTTGCTGTTCTTCTCCCGGAAATGCTGCCACAGATTAAGTGCCCTCCGCCTCTATGAATGGACGGTGGTGGCGGTCTCCTTGCCGCAGCTCCTTGAGCTATTTATTCAATTTATTCAGGCAAAATTAAAAGTTTCTCTCTCCCGAAACATAAATCAAAGAGCAAAACAAAACGAAAACGAAAAAAGCAAGTATCCGTCATATTTCGCGTAGATCGCTGAACACACCCGCCGCGCCCAGGGCGATTCATAATTATTTAGATTGATGCGCTGCCATTCGTTTGTGTCACTCGGATGGGAAATTTTTGTGTTACGGAGGAAAAAATTCCCCCCCCCCCTCACCCCCAACACATCTATTATTCGCATTGAAGCCGACAAATCATACGTAATGTGTGTTTGCGAACACAGCCTTTTGCGCGGGATGTGTTCGCGAGTTAAGATAACGGTATGGCGTTCGAAAAACGCAGAAAAAAACAGCGCTGTTTCTGACTTTTAGATGTCAGAGGGTGCTCTACGTCAAATGGCGGTGCGGGACAAAAAAAAAAATAATGTTCACATCTGTATCTGATGGATGTGGTTGGTGGTGGTGCACGAATGCACGCAGGGAAGCATGAAGGATGTATTGAAGGATGCTTCATGCGAAAAGTGTGATAAACCGCCACACTTTTGTATTTTTTCTTTGAAGTGTTCTCTTGAACATGGTACGGGGATACGGTTGATTGTTAACTAATTACTGTCGCGGTGAGGGCGAGAAGGAACCTTTTGTTTTCTAAGTGAGTGGTGAAAGTAGGTACTTGTGTGCGTCAGGAGCTTGTTTTGTACGTGGGCGCGTTGCTGTCAAACAAGGATCCGGTGCTCTCGGAGAATACTGAAATTGTTATGTGTTTTCCGTTCCATGTGGGTGCAGGAAATAAAGGCAAATTTTGAGTGGAACATGTTGTTGATACCGAGAACAGGATGTAAGTGTTGTTTCAGGCGGCGGCGGGAGGGGGTCTTAGCAGAGCCAAATTTTAAATGAACTCCTAGTACTCCTCCTTGAACTTCAGGTCTCATCCAGTCGAGGGGGGTTAAAACTTGGCTCGTGAAGCTCTCTGAATCCTGGGCTCAACATGAGGCCAGGTCATCGATCATAATGCTGTGTGCTTGGATCATGTACCTTCGCCCAAGGACTGGCACCCATATGGTGCTTAGACACAGGGACTAAGGATATATACTCCGTTTCACTCCAAGTCGCCAGTGACCAGAGGAGGTAGATAGAAGTGGTTGTGTCAGCAAGTCGTGCTGCAACATAATTAGCGCAAAGGTGCCGAAGGACCGATCGACTGTAGAATGGTGTTAGCTGACATATCCTATCGGGAAAGGAACTGGATTCATTCAAATCCTGGTGGAAACTAGAGTCCCCTTAGGTCGCTAAACAAAAGTTCACCTAATGCGCGTTTTTTTGGTTGAAAAATCAGATTCGGTGGCGTATGCGTAATTTTTTTTCACAGATTTTCTGGTCAAAAAATTTTTGTTTCCTTTATCGGTGCTGAGACGTCATTTAAGCCGGTTTGTGCGTAAGATGCAGTGAAACAGAATATCTAGCTTGAGTTGTGTCACAAGGAATCAGGTTCAGGATGTGGCTGTCAGGTTCGGTGGCGTATGTGTAATTTTTTCTGGTTCTGCCCAGAGCTGGACACTTGCACATGAAGTGTCTAATCGTGTCTTTTTCCTTCGTGGCATTGCAGCTTCGACAATGGTCAGTGCCAACTGCCAGAACTCAAACAATATGTGTCCGGCTTCTGTTCACTAGTTCTTGTGTTCTATTCCAGTAATTTTTGCGCCTCGACAGCCTGGATATGACATAATTCCGTACCCTTACCCACCTACTATCAACCTTTTTCAAATAGTCTGCTGAGCCTCTAACCTTATGGATTCCCAGCGAGACGTTTACTGCCTCAGTAAGGATACCAGCTAGCTTATCCGCTCGATCACATCCCTTGATATTGTGACTGTGACGCGGCACCCACAGAACTCAGATTCTGAACCAAAGACACACCGAGGACAGTTCTTCTTCCTGCTGTTCTGCTAGTTTTGAGGATGTAGTGGCCGACACTATAGTCTGACATAAGCTTGGTTGTCAATAAGGATAGGTACGGTGTTAGGGGTATGGTGGTTGTCAGTGAGACAAGGAAATGTTTAGGAAATCAGAGAAGATCCCTTCCCGTTCCTACCCTACATTCCATTTGCCAGAACCGTCGGTGAATTTTTTGCTTCAAAATCGTCTGTTACTCTGCCTGTCGCAATCAGCTCCCCTCTTCTTGTAGACGGCTTTGATGCAAGCATCCTACCTACGCAGGCTTTCTGGATAATCACGTGTGCATAGCCCAGCTTCTCGTAATATACTTTCAGGATGGTCAGGTCGGGATGAAATAATTTGAAGTGCTCCTTGGTTTCAGTGTGTATTCTGTGGGTGGTGTCCGCACTGAGCGTCGAAATGATCTGCATTCAGCTCTGACTGCACCTTGTACCTTCCCGAATGTTAGACCTAGTATTACGCCGGGTTGAGTAAATGAGTGCCCTTGTTGACTGATGTTCTATTGGCCTATTGTGTCCAATTATAAGACCCCTGCAGGAAACCCCGATGTGTGTATAAACCTGAGGAGCTTACTCAGCTCAATGTCTCCTAGATCGTCCAGTTTTCCAAGGAAAGTGCTCTGGAAAGCATTTTCTTTTGGTGGATAATGCTGGACAATCACATTGCAAGTGATGAGTAGATTCTATTTCGTCTCGATCCATGCAGTTTCTGCAGAAGTCATTGTGGTAGTGCGGCATGATTGGCTTTCACACAGTGTCCTGTCTTGACACCAACAGCTGCTTTAAGTTGCATGGGATCTGCCGAACCAAGCACTGGCCATAGGGATTTGGCTCTAACCTGTTGAATCAACGCCATTAGACTAGCTTATACGTTCGAATATTTCTACCTCAAGTAACCTTCTAGTATTCCCTGACCATAATGTCGTGGATTTTGTAGTACATGTCCCCACATCTAGTCGTCGTCTTCCGTAAGAGACTCGAACTACAGTGAGAGGCAATTCTGTGGAAATTCTGTGACTTGGTTGGCGTTGTACGTTCCCAAACTTTCGGCCACCGACTATAGGAATATGGGTCTTGCCATTGTTATGCCTACAAAACCAGAGACTTGGGACCGAGACCCACATGGGCGACTAAAAAGTGAATTAGACTTCAGCTGTTTGCTTACGACGTGGCCAAGGTAGTTGAATTCACTGGAAAACGATATGCAGATCCATGTGGTGCCCTTGGTTATGATAGCTTCGAAGCGTCTAGATCTTGCAAGCTTGATGGAGATCTGTTGGAGATAGGTGAGGCATCAACATATCCAGTAGTGTCGTAGAAAGTCATCTCAGATCGACTAAAAGACTGTCGATGACCAGGGATAGCCCTTGACTACAGTTACAGACATCGAGAGGGTAATAGTTCCAGTACGGCCCCTATCCATGGCTCAGTCGAGTCTTCATTACCTCTGTTCTGGTTAAATGGTCAGTAAAACCGAACGTGATTCCAATGTCTACGAGAGAACATTGATTTAGGAATTTTCTTGGAGGGTTCTTCTATTATTTTCATGATTTGGACTCAACGTTTCCTGGTTTTGATCTGTCTGCATACTAACTAGGGGTAGACAGGTCCAGACCGACCCCTAACATGACGAAGGTTGGTGTTGTATCTGTAGGATTCAGGTAGCTAACTCACTGCCAGTGTTGGACATACAAATGAGATCTGTTTGTCTCCAGATGAGGCGAATTCCATCCCCAGATATGCCTGTCCTTAGATAAACCGATCCTTCAAGCATTATGACATCGACTACCTTCTGTAAAAGTCCTGCGAATAGACCATCTCGGCTGGGGGCTTCGAAAGAGTAAACTCCCCACATAACCGGATGTAGCCAGGCAGACCTAAAAGTAATACCATTGCCTCCAGCTCCTTCGTCGCGTGTTTATTAAATTTTTAACTCACAGAAGCTAAAAAGGAATCAAACAAATGTCCTTCACGTTGCCAAATTAAGGATTACTGCACATTCACACCCCGTAAACAATTTATCGACACCGTTTCTCGTACACCGTTGCCCTGTTAAACCCAAGCCCGGCTTTCACAACAATTGAAAGGAAAATTTAATTTCCTGTTTCCTGGCCTCACAAATGCACACGGATTATGCACGGTCCTTCGATTTTCATTTTCATTTTCTCATTGTGTGAGTAAACCGACGACAAAAGTAACCCTCCTGACGGCGGCTGCGACTACGAGACCAAATCAAAAGCGCAGATCCTTCATAAACAAAAAAAAAAAAAACAACAACTTTTTCTGAAAGAAAGGACATTGCTTTCTTATTATTTTTTCTTGGATTTTCTTTTTTTTTTTTTTTTTGCGAACCAAGCCCAAGGACTAAGGGCGCGCTGTATTAATTGTCAAACAGAAGAGAGAGGAAAAAAAGGACAAAAGGCGAAAACCCCAGTCCTGATACCTTTAACGGGTTAAATTTGTCACTAATGAGAGGCAAGCTTGTTACACAAATTAAAGCCTGGCCAAGTTAAACACGAGAGACAGAGAGAAGCAAAGGAATGAAGTGAAAAGCGTAACAATGGGAAAAAGGACATTAATTCGAATTTATTTCTGTTTCTGTTTTTTTTTTTGGATTTTTTCTGAACAAAACACTTTAACAGCACTAGACCGGGGGTATAATTAAAAGTGTAATAAAAAATGAAATCAGAAATAATTGCTAAAGGCCGGCTGTTGCATGCTGGCCGGGCTGAGTGTCCTTTAACTGGGTGTGGGTATCTCTTTGTTTGTTAAGTGAATTAAATTGTAGATCGCTGTTTATTGTGCGTTGTCCTCTGTTAACGTAGACAGACTTCCTTGTTTTTGGCGCACGTTTAAACCGGGCTTTATGAGTTTCGAGAGTGGAATCGGGACGAACACAAGTCACAAGGTCCGAGAGGATGGGGGCAACCTGTTGCATTCTTAAGTTTCCATTCGTCCTGCCGATGATCATGTCGTTCTGACTGAGATTCGATGTTTTAGTCCAATTGGAGTGGAGATTGCAGATTTCTAGAACGTCTTATGCCGAGCAAGTTCTTCAGCTGAATCAGTCAAGGAGAAGCTGTACAGCAACTTGGGTGCAAAAGTTATCTGTAAGACGAACTCCATCAGAGCCTTTTTCGGTTTCTGCATCCAACAACTTCCCAAGAGACCACGAAGATTGCCCGTCAAATGACAGACCTGTACAGAGCTGGACGATGACTTTAGGCACCATTCGACGGCGTGAGAGTTCGACCCTTTCTAAACCACTGCGGCGCAACGTGGACCTCACTCCCATAAGTGTCCCTTCATGACTGCTTGGTTCATTGTGTGGATGGTATCCATGCTACGCGCGGAACCAAGATCGTGTGAAAAATAGCGTCTGACATGGTGAGCCTACAAACCTTCATGGCAGCTTGTCTACTTGGCCAAGCCACGCAGCCATATCAAAGGTCCCTCGCTGACTCTCAGAACTACGTTTCTCAGAACATGGCAGGCTGTCTACTTGCCTAAGGCACACCGTCATATCGAGGGTCCTGGCGCTGACTCTCAGAACCACGTTCCTCAGAACATGGCAGGCTGTCTGAAGATCTGGACACTGTCTCGTCCGACCCTTTTTGGAGCGGCATTTTGCTACTTTTATAGTGAGTCAGTCGAGGAGCCCTTTGACTTTGATGATCGCATCGTAAATAATCCTTTAGCCTTGAGTGTCTCTGATCCTTTCTTGGCCAGTACGTCGAACTTTTTCTTCCTCTCCTTTCGCAGTATCCAGGCACCTGGTATAAATTGAGAAACATGTCCTGAGCATTGTACGGCAATTCCAGACTGTTTCAGGTCTGAGGTTGGTGTTTCTGCCAAGTGCAACTCATTTTTCAGATTCCTGTCACTTCTTGGCTCCGGAAGTCTCTGGAGTACCTATATGTACATATACTTGAGGCTTTGTCCTCTCTGGCTTCCTCGTTTTCGGATGTAGTACTTCGTTTCGTGTATCCATGGTTAGGGTGCCGCGGATGGCAGGCGATTCATTTGGTGTTTTGGGAAATGCTTCCTTTTGGCCAATATTGTTGGACAGATGGAAAAGGATACAACCTTTGTCCAAAGGGAATCTTGTCTTAGCGTTCTCTAGTCTACCTTTCTGGTTATAGTTTCTGATGTAAGGGTCCTTCCATCTCACTCGACCCGTCTACATTCAACCAAAGCAAGACTTAGTCATTTTATTTCGTCTCCTTCCAAATAGGCTCCTTCAAGGACCATGCTCGACCATATTGGTAGCGTTTTTGGCTAAAAAGTCGCTCAGAAGGATGGATATGTGAGATGAAAACTCGGTTTTATTGGAATACGTCGTGCTGCGATGTATCTCATGCACAAGACATCGGCTAAGATGTGACGAACTGATTCGCTAGAGATGGACAGTTCTTGTGACAGCTCCACTGCCGATACCAGGCGTCTTGGATGAGACAAGTTTTCAACTACTTCACGACCACCAATGCTTGGGCCCGTAGAGTCTTCGAATCAAAGCCGGATTGACAACGCAACTAGTGGCAGTTAGCTAATGCCCAGGTTCACCCCGAACTGTAGTAGCGCTTGTCTCAGGGCTTCAGTCAGACTTCGGTTGATTGCCTTCTCTAAGCGAGGATCAATGCCTTTTTTCGTCAGTCTGGGCTTATTCAAACCACATTCCTCCCCGCTCGAGGCTTTACCATTTTGACGGCCCTAATGAAGGCTATCATCCGTATGTTGATCCTTTCAGTTACTTTCTTTCTCACGAAAGGCTAAAACGCCCTCCAAATGTGGGGGCGATACCTTTCCTATTCTTGGCATACCGCCTTCAACTCAAGGCTTACAGTAGACCAGTCTAGGTATCGCTAGGAAACAGAGTGCATCGACTTAAGGTATGAAGTATCCAGAGTCCCCCAGTGCTTCATAAAAGACCTTCGAGTTTACGGGTTGAAGTGTGAGCAATAAGCTTTTCATTAAACCCTCCTTCCATCTATGTTCGTTGGAATACCCCCACACCATCATTTGTTTGTCTATTGGAAGAGTGACCCCATCCATGGGTGATGAGAAGTGCATCCAATTGCAAGACATGGCAATATTCCTCTCAAAATGTGAGGAGACTCTTCGAATTGGTACTCAAAACCTACAAACGTACAGATACACCCAGAGCAGAGGAGAAGGAGGAGGAGGAGGCCAAAACCAACTAGAAATGCTCCATAAGAAGCTTTTCTCTGAATCCGAAATATCATAGCCTCACCCCCATAGGATATTATTTCGAATGATACACTCCAAGTCCTTCTCAGGACAGGACATCACTACATCATCGGAGATTCTATACAGTATGCAGTATGAGATGACAAAAAGCTGACAAGCTCTGGAGTATCATCTACTTGATACACAAAATCATTTTACCCCCTCCTCTCCTTCGACTGCTGAGGGTAATCCAATCCATTCCACTTTACCTACTTCCAAGAGCAAGCGAGAGAGAGCCCAGAACTTAATAATATCCTTCACAAGGATTCCAAACGACTCAAATCACATAAAACGATTTAACCCTAGTCGTAGTTGTATAACTAAAACAACTTGTTATCCAATTTCCAAGAATGGCCCACAGAATAACAAATCGAAAGAGCGCCGAATGTCCTTTGAAGTGAAAAACACAATCAAAATGTGAGAAAGTCCTGAAAACACTCAGCAATGGCAAAACTTTTAAGTGTTCGACAACAATAAGATGTCCTCTCACTCATGTGACTGGCGCTAACAGCGACTAACAGAATGGGAAATCTTTGATATGTTAAACCCAAAAGAGAAGAAGGAGCCAAGGATACCCGAGACATTCAACATTCGACATAAAAGGATCACAGGCAATTTCCAAACTTCCAATGATTTATATCACCAAAAGGAGACGGTGATGTCTCCTGGCATCAGTTTTCGTTCGCTCCTCATCAACACCAACACCAACCAACCAACCAAGCAGCTATCGTCAGGACACAACCGAACATCATTGGATTTCAAGTGTACCCCGGTGTTTATCCTTTTCGCCTCAAATCCAGTTTGTAACTCTCAGACAAAAACGAAAGCGATAAACAGAAGAGAAGAGGAATACGATGATGAGGATGATGAGGCAAAACAACACAAGAAGGAGAAAGGAGCAAGGACCCAGCAAGGAGTAAAAATAAATTCCCATTTCGCATCTCAATGGGAAAAGTTTCATGGACACTCGAGAGAGCGGAACATCGTCACAGAATATCAAATTGAAATGAAAGTTTGTCCCTCTAATCATCAGCTCATGAAATATGAAGCTGTTCGCCGTGTCATGCCGCCAGGATGCACGGGTGGAAGTGGTTTATCTGACTACACTTTGGATCGTGTCTCGTCAGAAATCAAGGTGTCACTTGCCACTTGCAACCATTGAAGTTAATTTGATATCCTTTTTTCATTTTTTTTTGCTAACAGGACCTGCTGACGATGATGATGATGAAAAAGTTATGACGAAGGGGTTGGTTCCAGAAGGACATAATGATTAAGACATTCCGAGATGATATCTGTGCCAATTTGAGTGAAGTTAACAGCAGTTCCTTTGATAGGATATTTGTCATTACTTGGCAAAAGGATACTGCATAGTCGTTCGTCCTCCGTTGGGGGTGTATTTAAGATTTCTATCATAACTTGGTAATTGCTTGGCCGAGAGCTGAAAGGTGCCAACTTTTAAATTGAATTGAGATGAAAAATTATTTTTGAATAACAAAACTTTCGAAGCTAAATAAGGACTGCTGGTCCCTGGTCCTGTTGTGAATTGGGTGATAACTATTGGGCACTGAGTGTGACCATCTGGCGGTAATGACAAAGAAACTATTTCGTTTCGTTTTAATTCGATTGCTCTGATGTTGTTCCAAACGGAAGGACTGCAGAAGTGGTGTTACAAGTTTTTGTGGGAGGTTTTGTGAGGTCCTTCGCTGTTCGCATTTAGCGGCAAATTAGGGCGAACAATTGGCTGGAATGGGAGTCGATGGTGGGATGACAATCTGTGTCGTAACTGTGTGCACTTTTGCAGTCCTTATGTAGATAAATAGATAGCCAGAGCCAATTGCTCCTTTTTGTTACCAATCCGTGGAAATGTAGAGATTCTTCGCGTTAGTATCCTTCCACCGCCCATAAGCCTTCTTTCCTCTAGGATTTAGGATCTCTACGGACTCTTGAGGCTTCGTTGGGCCCAATAAAACGAGGAAAGGACCAGAGTGCTTCTGTCTCTCAATAGGACCCAGTTAACCCTTCTGATCGGCGTCCTTACGGGCCCACCTCAGTAAAATGGGTTTTACCGGCTCAGACCTATGCAGAGGCTGCGGCGAGACTGAGGTGGAGGAAGACACGACACACTTCCTCTGAGAATGCCCGAGTCTCAGACAGACATCTCAGAAAGACATCTTTCGACCAGCTCTCCGAAATATTGAACATGCCCCGGGTTCGGGTGAACATGAACGGGTTGATTCAGGATGGCCGCACCCGACATGGACTAACGAGTAAATTTTCTGTTTTTTTTTGTCCCACACAGGGGAACACAATGGATCCGTTGAGACCTGAGTGAGATTGCTCCCTTAGTTGCTCCTGATGGTTGTTACACTCACCTCTTGACCTAACCTAACCTAGTATCCTTGCAGTTTCTGCAAAAGGTACTGTAAGCGATACAGAGCTTGGTCCTCAATGGGCCAGTGGCCTGTGACTGACCTCGATTTGCCAAAGAGCTCGTTTCCAAGACATATAGCCAGGTGGCGGTATATGTCGCTGAGTCTTTCATATGAAGTTCGAGTTGGATCAGTTGCATCTGTAGGGCAAGATCTCGAAGCTCCTGTGATGGCCTCATAGCCAGATGACTGTACTTTTTTGAGTTAATTGGTTTTGTACGTCTTGCCATGGGAGGCCGCTTCGTCACAGTCATACCAATTATCGTCCTGCATTTGTCCTAAACCTACTCAATGCTGTACAGATCCCTGCAACTATTTCGTACGCTAACTTGTTCTGCTGCCAATACATAAGCAGGGATGTTACAGTCCTCATTCGTTTCCAAGTTGAAGAGAGGCCGATGTAACGAAATTCGATAGGTCTTTGAGGTCTTTGTTGGCTCGGAAGCCTCTGATAGATTTCGCTCATATTTGCAGCAATGTGCAGGGTACATCCTTCACAAGGAACTCAAATACGGGTGGTTAAGGGTGGTCCAGCTCGAGATGTGTGAATTAGAGATTTCACAAGGTTGTGGGTGTCCAGTTCTGTGGGCTATACACTGCCCTTTTTCTCACACATTTTTTGGCTCAAAAATTTCCTGTTTCCTATATCCATTCCGAGGCTGCAGCTAAGCTACTTTGCGCCTCGAATATACGGAAACAGAATATCCAGCTCGAGATGTGTGACTTAAAGATTTCACAAGGTTGTGGGTGTCCAGTTCTGTGGGCTATACACTGCCCTTTTTCTCACACATTTTTTGGCTCAAAAATTTCCTGTTTCCTATATCCATTCCGAGGCTGCAGCTAAGCTACTTTGCGCCTCGAATATACGGAAACAGAATATCCAGCTCGAGATGTGTGACTTAAAGATTTCACAAGGTTGTGGGTGTCCAGTTCTGTGGGCTATACACTGCCCTTTTTCTCACACATTTTTTGGCTGGAAAAAAAAAAGCCGCTCAGTGCATGTCGATTGGGGCTGTGAGTTCTTTGGTGATTCTATAGAACCGCGCTGATGTGGCTGTTCCTTCTGTTCATGTAGCCATGTGGCCTAAAGACCCTAGCTCTCACTGCACCGTCCTGTTGATAGAGTAGATCTGTTTCCAGATATCTTCGGAAGGTCATGCCAAATATTTTGCGTCTGATAGACCGATGATTCCTTCAGCTCCAGTTGTAAGAATAGTTTTTAAAGAACGTCTATGGTTATGGGTTGAGTTGTGCACGGAGGTGTTGACAGGTCTATGTCCTATAGAGCACCTGTTGGTCTATATCAGACATCCAGAAAAGTACTTCTCAAATGGAGGATGACAAGGGGATTCCTTTCCTGTCATTGAACTCCCAGCTGCCCTTATGTTTTGAACTCAAACATGCTGCCCACTTAGCAGAAGGCAATACGCATTGTTGAGATCTAGATCATGTCTTCCTTAGAGCTTCGTCGTAGTTGGCTATCTTGGCATTCAATGCATTCATCTCACATGTGCACCATCCTGTTGTGTACCATCGTAAAGCTCCTTGAAATATGGTCAGTGTATGGTGTCACTGCTGGCAGGAGTCATACTAGTTGGGGACTGTTGACTGTCTGCTTCTAATCCTCTTACAGCTCCTAACTCCTGTCCAGTCTATTAAAGTATTCCTCGATTTCAGAGTATTCTTCCAACTCAAGAAGCCAGGCAGGGATATCATCAGTTTCGGTAGAAGGGAACTGTCAGTAACACAAGTTCTTCGTTTTTGTTACAAAATCGAGAATTAAGGACCTCGACAGTTCGGTGGCGTATGCGTAACTTTTCGGATTGAAAAATGTTCTCTTTTCCTTACTTGTGGCGAGCCCTGCGTTAAGCCCTTATGTGGCTAAGATACACAGAATCAGAATAGACCTGACTTTCTCTGAGCCATGGGAATTCAGTTCCTTTAGTAGAGAACACACCACCAGTCCGTCCTCACGCTCTGAACTGAGTGGTAATAAAGTGAATCGATGCTACAAGTCAAGAGCCATTAATAGTTCGTACATTTGGGTATCGCAACAGTGAATTCTGGTACTGAAACTGCGGGATTCACGAATAATTTCATAGTTTCCTGATGGTTCTTGACTTCGGTCCACATTATTACCTTTCAGTTCAGAACGTGTGTACTCTACTTAAGGTTTGCTTCTGTTTAAGCCATGACACACACGCAGAAGCCCTGTGGCAAGGGAATTTTACAAAGGCATGAGCCCTAGTCGCACAAAACCTAACTTTCTGAGCAGTTCAGCTAAACTGAACTAAAAGAATGAACTAGTTCTTCACAGAGATCTGAACTAAACTGAGCACTCTTTGAAGTGAACTGTAATGCGCAAGTTTAATCCATCGCTCTAGCCTATTATAGACCTCCAAGGACACGTCCTGTTTCTTAGGCAGTGATTCCCTTTTAATGTTCCAAGGACTCACTATGATTATCCCTCTTGCTACCATCATATCCATCTAGCATTACAAAATGCAAATATGTACATAAAAAAGCCAGCCATTGAGTCTCTCATAAGCCAATTTGGCCAAGTTCACCCCATTTTGGCCCATTGCGCCCACAGCATTACCAATTTCATTGTTGCACATCCAGAGTTAATAATTCCTCCCTTCGCCCAGCAGCACACCAAAAGGACTCTCCGAATGCAAATATGCATTACAATGAAACAATAATTTTAAAATTGAAATCCATTGCAGTCAGTCAATTTTCAATTAAGCCACTGCCACAGCTACACACTCACAGGACGAATACAATTATCCCGAGACAGGAGCACTACCTACTCCAATCAATTTCAAATAATGATAAAATAAACACTTTTCCGAATGAGAGAGAACTCCTTTTGTTTGTCCGCATTACAGAGCTCTGTATTGTGCATAGTGTATCCTGGCCTGTCGTCGTCATGGTGTACACACATAGCCATTTAGCAGGATATGGCCAGGAGTCGTCGTCGTCATCTTGCTGGTATTCTTGTGGCTCTTGTGCTTTGTGCAAATGTTGTGAGAAAACAAACAAACATTTTCACACAACCAAAGGACTATTTTAATTGAAATTCAGTTCGTACACGTACACACTGGCACACTGGCACACTGTGACACGTCGCATTCAAGGAAGAAGCACTGGGTAAACAGTTTATGATCCTTTTGTAAATAAATATTTTGCAATTGCATGGAAATAATGACCGAGGATAGTACATAAATATTTTATAATTAACTGACGACACACCATTGCTCTCACAAGGTCCTGCCAGTTATTTACAATTTCTCTGTGACAACGAAATTATTAATCTTGAAGTTGTGCTGCATTCCGGGCAAATGGAATGCTGGTCTGGTGAACTGTCTGTGTGTGTGTAGTTTAGTTTTGTCCTTTCCTTCAGGACATCGAAGACATTCTCGGAAGACAGGTTAAAACTTTCTCCGGTTAGGTACACTAGTTTGTGTCAATAGGAATGTGAAAGTTGAAAGAAAATGCCAATTTGTATGACTGACTTCGAATGGAAGGACATACGAGGACTAAACGATGTTTGGTTATCGCTCGAAGCTATTAAAGAAAACTGTGCCCACTTAAAGTCTCGTGTTATGTGTGAGACATGATTTCTTCGTATCGACAAGGACGATTAGTTTTATTGGAAGGAGAGTGGTCAGTTGGAATTCTTTTGAAGGACAAGGTGTCGTAGAAAAATGCGGCTAGCAAGGATCTTCGATAAAAGAAAACCTCGAGCTGACACTAGTCTACGTATGTCAACTGGTCCAGAGACATTGTGGTCGGTCGTGATTCTAATACCAAGGTCACAGAGTGTGATGTAAACTCAACGAGTAAGACGAAGGTTCAGGCTGACTGAAGTTTGGAAACAGGATAACTTTGAGGCTACCAGCGTAGGAAGAGACTTCAAAACACAAAGAGCATTCCTATCTGATGAAACTTAGTTCATGGTTTCCGTTGACATCAGCAGGAGGTACTACACAAGGCTGAAGGTAGGCGATGCCATCCAGGTCAGAACAGACCCGTTGTGCCATCCAATAGAGGGGATATGTTCCTCGCCCAGTGGGACAGATGTGGAACTTGTAATGATCTTGCAGACCATTCATGAAGCTTAAGACATCGTTGACTGGTCTATACGAAGTCCGGGAAGAGGTGTCTATCGTAAAACTTAAACCTCAGATCCATACAGTGACGAGAATGTCAGTTGTATGTACTTTCGTTGCTTTCCTCATCTCTACATCCATGACTCTCTACCATATGCCTATTCTTTTTCTGATCTCACATGTGTCTTGGACGAACCTTTTCGGATTCATACCGAGGTGTGTTGAATAGCTTTTATGCAGATTGCGAACATTTTCTAGACAATGTGTTGCCCCTCTCAGTAGCTAGGAAGGTCGGTTGCTTTGGCACGCCTCGTTCGCAGTCACATTTAGACCAGTAATGGTTCATTGGGGTACCACATGGATTTGGAAACGTACTCTTAGAACGGTCAGCTTAAAATTAAAACGTTGGAGTCTATCTCACACAGTGCGTGGCACGTACAAACTTCGTCTAAACTGGCTGCCCATGCAAGAATATCCTGCCTAATAGCTTGCCGATCAATAATATGCTGCCGGGGGATCACTTAGGCCACACAATTCCCTGAAACGTTGAATAATTCAAGTTCTGGCTGCCTGTTCTCCATCCTCCAACCGTCCATCCGTCCATCCTCCATCCTCCATCCTCCATCCTCCATCCTCCATCCTCCATCCTCCATCCTCCATCCTCCATCCTCCATCCTCCATCCTCCATCCTCCATCCTCCATCCTCCATCCTCCATCCTCCATCCTCCATCCTCCATCCTCCATCCTCCATCCTCCATCCTCCATCCTCCATCCTCCATCCTCCATCCTCCATCCTCCATCCTCCATCCTCCATCCTCCATCCTCTATCCTCCATCCTCCATCCCTTAGTCCACACAATTCCCTGAAACGTTGAATAATTCAACTTCTGGCTGCCTGTTCTCCTTCCTTCATCCGTCCATCCGTCCATCCGTCCATCCGTCCATCCGTCCATCCGTCCATCCGTCCATCCGTCCATCCGTCCATCCGTCCATCCGTCCATCTGTCCATCCGTCCATCCGTCCATACGTCCATACGTCCATCCATCCATCCATCCATCCGTCCATCCGTCCATCCGTCCATCCGTCCATCTGTCCATCCGTCCATCCGTCCATACGTCCATACCTCCATCCATCCATCCATCCATCCTCCATCCGTCCATCCTCCATCCTCCATCCTCCATCCTCCATCCTCCATCCTCCATCCTCCATCCTCCATCCTCCATCCTCCATCCTCCATCCTCCATCCTCCATCCTCCATCCTCCATCCTCCATCCTCCATCCTCCATCCTCCATCCTCCATCCTTCATCTTCCATCCGTCCATTCGTCCATCCGTCCATCCTCCGTCCGCCCATCCGGCCATCCTCCATCCGTCCATCCGTCCATCCGTCCATCCGTCCATCCTCCATCCTTCATCCTTCATCCTCCATCCGCCTCCATAGCTCCACTTGTACACAAGTTCAAGGATATTAGGTTTCCAGCAAAGTTTCGTATTAAGTATGAGACCCAGGCAGGCATAGTTTTGGAGGGTCAGACTGCAAAATCTTCGACTTCCTAGTGAAGAGGGCAACTTTTGTTTTTCAGGGATGACACTGACATCACCATATGTCCAGGAACCCCGTTCTGAGTTCCAGAAAACAACAGCTCTCCACAAGCTTGGATTTTATTCGAAAGCAGAAATGAAAAGGGCAATCCTTGCTTTCACGGCAGTCTCACGGCCACCTATTGTGTTCAACTTGCTCCAAGTCCTCCAGCTCTCTAGCTCTGGGTGTCATGCTTTCCTTTTAATCCACTTTTGATCCTTTCGAAATTCCTGCAATTACAGTCAAGCCACTGACTCCCCCAAAAGTGGCTCTCTCTCCTCTCCCAAACCGAGCAATTAACTTTGAAAAATGTTGTTTGTGCTGGCCAAGGACATGCCCTCTGCCGGAATTTATTACACATCCTGTTTGTTGATCAATCGCCACTCTTTTCGGCCGATAACTGCCGACCGTTTCCACTAAATCGTTGATTGATAAAATGGTCAATACTAATGAATACACGCAGTGCCATGTGAACTGGCCATGTGAACTGGCCGCGTGTTCCCGCATGTAATCCGCGCTGCAACGAGTTTATTACAAACTAAACCCCGCCGGATGGAGAGTGCAGATCCTGCCGTTTTTTCCCCGATTTCCTCATTTTCAACCAAAAAAAAACTTTATGCACAAAGGCGTTGTTTTTTTTTTTTGCCCTGTTTTTTGCGGGGCGAAATATTTTAGCGAAATTAAATTTGTCCAGGGGGGCCGCAGCGTTCCAGTGGGTGGGCGGAAAATAAATTAAAAATATTTCCAACTATCTCCGTTTGTTTATGGAACAAATATCGCTCAATATTTGCATGTGTGTGGTCGAAAGGACCGCAAAAAAAAAGGATACGAACAATCTAGATGAATGATTATTGAATGCCGCGGGGAGGGCAAATTGTCAAGTTAATACAAAATACATGGAATCAATATTTATGAATGCAAACAGAGAAGAATATGTTTGGTTTTATTGCAGCGTTTTATTCGCAACATGCAATAGGCTACATATTTTATTAGAAGGTTTTTTTTTTTCGTCCTTTTTGGGTTGTTTATCGTGTTTACCTATCGCGGAGCACTATTTCATAATGACAGAGCGTCGTGCGGATTTATGCAGCGCTGGGGGAATAGCAATTTTGTTTCCGAGGATATTTAGTACTAATCCTGCGAAATTTAAATAATTTAAGCAGGCTTTCATGTGAACAGAATTATCGAAGGAGAGAAACGAATGCTCCTGGGAAAAAATTCGATGTTTAGAATCGGCCTGAGGCTAAGGCCCAAATCCGCTTATTGGCTGTTCGCTTGGTCCATTGTAGCTAAAGGAAGCAATGTTTTTAGACGAGATCCTTGCTTCAGTAATAGTTACTACTTACTTAAGTCCTGTATCTCCTTGTGGGTCCTAGGGCTTCTGGAAATGTGTCTCAGTTCTCCCCAAGTCTATCCCAGTTGCTGGGCTTCCTTCTCAACTGTTCTGCGCCACGTACTCTTAGGAGCGCTGCGTATCCTGCCATCCTGAGTAAGCGGATTCCATTGCATCGCGTGGTTAGCTATGGACCTGTCACCCTTTCGGAGAGTATGTCCAATCCACTGCCACTTTCGTCGTCGTATTGTTGTTGCTTCAGTAATGGCGGAAAGGTATGTACTATGTATGAAGCTCTTTTCCCATAATTCCATTGGCCATGGGACAATCTCCACCCTCAAGCTATATAGCCACGGAATTTTCTCTGGACTCATGCAGCGTGGAATAGACACTCTCATTGAATATCTCTAAAAGCCATCTTTAGATCCAGCTATGGGCTTAAGTAGCTACATGAACTTAGCTTGGGGGGAAGCTAATATAAAGTTGGTGGTATATCTGTCAAAGACTGTCAGGCCCATCAGTCTCATCCCAGTATTCCCAAAGGTAATGGACGAAATCGTCGATCTTCCCATTAGAAATACTGGCTTACTTGAACCCAGCTAAGTAACCATCTAGGCACATGGCTTTTGGGAAAATGGATAGTATCACCCTTACGTCAGCATGACGGAGGGACAGGTTGTTGGTTCAAGTCCCAACCATAGCCACTCAATTTTTCTAATAAAATCTGACGCCCACCTGGAGTGAACACACTCGTAACTAATATTAGATCTAGCAAGTCTGTTAGAAGTTAGCCAAATGCACCCAAATCCCTGACTACCTCAGACACCACCCATGGAGTATTGAAAGCTAATAACACCTCAGTTTCTAGCCACTAAAGTCGAAGATCTTTCCTATCTTCTCTTCATTTCGACTGTACGCTTAACTGTAACTAACTGTAACTGTAAGTTATCAGATGCGCTATGTCCTTGGCATTGTATTCGGAGTCCCTTGAGCGCAAGTGGATTATAAAAAAAAAAAAAAACTGTGCCTTTCTTGACATCTCCAGAGCTCTTAACAATACGTCTTCTCAATTCAACAGAACTGCTGCTGATATTAAAAGCAGCGACTCACAGACAATCAGAGGAATAAGCTCCATGCTCAGCAGGAGAATCATTTCTGTCAAGCCTGGACAAAAACTACTAAAGCTTGCCCTCAAGGTGGAGTTCTATCCCCACTACTATGGTCCATCGTAATCGTAGTAGATACCCTTCTTAACGGCCTAAACAACACGGGATATCCAACCCAGGGCTATGGAGATGACTTAGTCACATTAGCCAGTATTATTGGGCAAAAGCCCAAAACAAGATTAAAGACTAAAGCCAATCAGAAGGGCTAAATAGTAACCCTATCAGATCAGTCATCATGCATTCACCGAGAGGAGAAACAGGGACCTCTAGACAGTAACTCTGGATTTCTTTAAAGAACAAAGTCCATTGGTGTAACTCCAGAGCACAAGCTTAGTTGGAAACCTCATCTAGAGGGTACCGCTGAAAAGGCTACTGAAACCTTTTGGGGCTGCTCCAGGCTTTGCAGAAAGGACAGATGCCCTACTCACTATGCACTTACTGAACCATGATCATTCCCATAATAACCTAGGCATTGCTCATATGGTGGGAAAAGGCCTGAGTAAGCCTCCTCTCGGTTCGTCCTACTAAATGTACAAAGACTGGCTTGGTAAGGTATTAAGGTTGCTATGTGTAACTCCTTCTCCTATTTCTACATATACATAAGCGTCCTTAAGCTTCACTTCCTATCCAACACCAAACCATCAATCTAATTAGGCATACGAGCCGTGAAAGGATTTCATGTTCGGAAGAATCTATCACGATGGCCTCTGAATCTATCCGAATCGCAGTTATTGGAATAATCCCCGAATCCGTCTACTGAATGGCACCACAGATGGTTCAAACATGTCTGCTATGGTATGAGTCGGAATTTCCGGTCCCAACTACTATGTATCAGAAGACACATCCTAATGGTTCCCTTCTACATATTGCCAGTGAGGTTCCGGGTTGCCCCCTTCTTAGCTATGTAGCTCGTCCCTCCTTTGCAATTGCACAGATCCTTTGTCGTACCTGACAGTGATCTGATCGGCGGCATTATTTTACCAATTTGGATCGAACTAAGCAGAATATCTGGTCTGGATCCTGTCACAAGAAGGTAGATTCAGAATTTGCTCATCTGGGTCGGTGGCGTATACGTAACATTTTTTTCATAAATTTTTTGGTTGAAAAAAAAATTTGACTTTTTGACTCTGAGTCCTCTTTGACTTTGAGTCTAAGCTGGTTTGAAGCTGTCTCCCATCCTTCCCACAGCTAGTTGAGAACAATAAAATCACAGTAGCTTGGGTTCCAGGACATATAGATATCCCTGACAAAGAGGACGCGCCAGATGCAGACCTTTCTGTGGTCTATCTGTCAACCAGATAAAGCTATATCATTGGAAACAGAATGAAGAGCTCTTTCACTGAATTCACAAACTTGCCTAAAACCTGTCAAAATGTTCATTAATTTTTCGAAAAAGAGGACCAAAGAGAATCCAGTAACAGTGACAAACCTCCTCTCTGGTCGTGGAAGACATGGAGACTATGCCAAGAGTTGGCTGAATCTGTGGAACACATTTTATGTGAATGTCCTGTCACTGCTCGAACTAGGCTAAAACACCTTTACAGTCTTGTCGTCACCTACTTTTGAGCTCAAACAATCCTAAGCCTCATTCATTAACCAAATCCACTTGTTGTGGTGCTTCTAGAAACTATTTCAAAGCCTATTAGGCCAATTGTCCTTAAAAGCATTGTCTATTCAAGGAGAGATATAAAAGACACATGTCCACAAGCCCTTAGGTCTTCGAAAATTGTATGTTTCGTATGGGTTGCACGCAGTAAGACTTGGCGGTATCAACAAGTTAACGCAGCTGCACAGCAGCTTGCCGATTACACCATCTCACAACCCGGTCTCCTGGCTTGCAGTCGACGCTGGGACTCAATGGTTATGTCCCAGATAACTCCAACATTTTTTTCACGGTCCCAGCTCTTGTTAGCGGCTGACAAGGTTCCTCACACAAAATTGACCTCAGGGCAAGGCATTACAGAGTAGACGCCTCCCTTTCATGTGAAGAACATGACAAGTGTGGCACGAAAAGTTGTAGGAAGCTAGGAACTGCCTCCTTGTTGGATCTGTCTCGTCAAATATTTAAAATTACCCACCAAGTTCAAGCGACTTACAGCCTCTGGATCATTTGTTATGGAAACATGGTCTTTGCTGACAGTCCAATGAGAGAGATTGATCTAGTGACTGTCCAAAGGTCCTAGCATCCGCAATCGCTTGGTTTTTTTACCCAGAGAATCGGCCTTGTCGTCTCGAACCTGGCGTCTGGAGTCGAATTGTCAATTCAGTCGATGTAACCTACCCAATGTAGTCATCTTATCCTAGTTTCTTTGAATACATTTAGATCTTGGTACAGCTCCATTCGTCCTCCTCGCAAACAGTGCCAAATGTTCCATGAAGAATTTTTCATTCAAAGATCATGGACATTGGGTCCACCTGATACCATTTATGTGGTCAAATCGAAGTAGCAACGATTGCCAAGGGTAGGTCGTAGCTGGAGCTCTACTACCATCATCCTTTACTACATCCTAGGCCGTGGAGTGATGGTACTGCCTTTGAGGACAACATGACTTTCGTCTTGTCCTCAGTCAATTACTTGCTACGCGTGTCCATCCATTACCGTGAAAACCTCTAAAATGCCATACTGGGAGCGACCTCAAATGTCCATGTCATCTGCATATCCTTTCACATTGAATAGCCTTGTATTCAGCTCCCAGTTGCTTAGCCTCTTCATAGATCTGCCGAATGTTGTTCCTGTCGCATGACTCTATGATTTACTGTGCTGGGAAATTGGAAATGTCCTTGAAGGGTTTTCTTTTAGTTTTTAGGTGGATTCGGCTGCCTCTGTGATGAAGTAGCGATTCTGAGTCCACTGTGGGTTGAGGCGGACAGAGAATGAGCTTCGGACTCATCATTCACAAGATTTTGAAAAGCACGTTCCAGGTCCAAGCTCGAAAGTCATAGCCTGTGGACATTCCGCATTGATTTGCTACTTAAAGTAACGTATGGTCCTTACCTGATGCCTACTTTCTTTACGTGGGAAAGAAGTTACACAGACGACACAAGGCCCCAAGCAGGAAGAATCATTTTCATTGCTATGTCCTTGGAGTTGGGCTCTGGTGTTCCGGTGTTAGTCCAGGGACCCCTGAAGGAAGGGTTGCTGATATCCTTTATTCCATAGCCCTGACCAGTACTGATTCACTATAAATTGGATTATGTCCAGGTATCTCATCATATGGTATTCGCTTTGTCCTACTCTTTGACCCTTATTTGGGAATTAGTCTGTTGCTTAGTAACATGAAGGAAAGGATTTACCCTCCAGCCTCTTCCCAATCCAATCTCTGACCAAAGAACCAGGTGCCGGTGGTTACTCATAGTTGGAATCGGCCTCCATTCAGTGCAAACACTTAAACTCCTCCAAATACCAAAGAATGTATCCGAACGGAGAAAAGACGACAGACCGCTCCTTCCATTTGTCAGTGAGTACTGATTGTGGTACCTGGACCTTTGCCATGTTGACGTACACACTCTGCCTCAGCATTACTGTGCAGCTTCTAGATATTACTTTTTCCACAACAGACAGATACATACATACGAGTCCTTTGAAGGCAATTTATCGCATCCATTCCCATAGACATCTAATCGAGCACATCGCCCTCGCCACCCGATTTTCCATTCAAAGACGAAACAGTATTCGCTTTCACTGCATAATTTATCACACATCCATTATACCTGCATAATTTCCAGTGTCTACCCTCAAACAATTGCCAAAAGATTTATCTCCAGACACATACTCGCCCACACTCCACTCCGCTCAAAGGAGAGTAAAACTTTGATCAAAGGATCCCCCGAAATGCAAGCAACAATTTTCTTCCCATTTTCTTCATTCTCATCCCTTTCAGTGTGTCATTTGCATTGGCATAACACTCCCCTCTTCCTCCCCAGTTGTCGATGACGATTGCTTGCAGGATAACAATTCCACTACCACTACCACTACCAATACCACTGGCCTAGCCAGAGTTCTTCCTTCCTCTATCGGAAATCACAAAACGAAACAGGAAAACCCATCAAGCGCCATCTGATTGCATCGATTGGGTTCACTGAACCGAATAACTACTCAAGCAATAATGCGGGGGTCCTTCTAAAAAAAAAAAACAAAAAGAACAACAAAATCCACACACAACATCCAACATCCTTCCATTCTTTCTATCAGTAGTGGGCGTGAAATAATCGAAACAACATTTGGACGCCATCATGAATAATCTAAAATATTTTCCTTTCAATTGAAGGAATAAGCAAAATTCCAAGTCCTTGCAAGACTTTAGTTCTCAGGATGAAGTTCCAAGGACTAAAAGGGGCAATCGTTCGCTGCAGACTGCGGATACTGTATGCCTTCGCCATTCAGCCAGGTGCTGCTGGTGTTAAGAAAAACATCGAAGGAACACAATTTTTTTTTGCTGCCAAACAAGGTCCTTAGAAAAATAAGTAAGAAAAGCCCAAGCAGGGTGGTAAATCCTTATATTAAATGTGAGTTCCTCCGGCCAGGACGACGGCGAGAGGCAATAAAAGCGAGCAGAAAACTATGAATGTAGAGGAAAACTGCGATCTGTCCCAAATGGGACGCAGGCTCTTGCGGACGAACTGATTGCAATGAACAGCTTTGAATGCATTCCATCAGCCAAAAGGATATATCGCAGTTCGAGGTGGCTGTAGGATCTCGTTGATTCTGCGGCAGTTGAGTTGATTTTCATCCTGAGAGGGGTGTTTTTTTTTTCACTACATTATCCTTGTTCTGTGTCTCTTTCGGGCTGCCATTCAAATCGGATTGAGACCAAAAACCCAGGCGAACAGGACTTCACTGGAGCGGTAGTAGCTAGTTGTTTCCTAATTTTTTTTTTTTTATGTGCCGTTGGTGTGGAAGGATGCAGAGTGAGTGTGACGATGGATGAAATTGGTTCATCGTAAAAATGAAGTGCAAACGAAATGTTAGTGTGCTCCTGGTGCTCCTTGTTTGCATTGCTTCGTGTTATTTTTTTTAAGGTTTTCCCAGCGCCATTCTTCGTTTAGATATTTCTGTCGAAAGAACCGACATTTAACGAGAGCAGGAACATATACATTTATAGCGCTTTCCTTCCGTAGAAGATGGAGTGAGAGATGGCCAGGCTTATGCACAAGGCATCTACCTAAAGCCTGATAAAGTGCAGCAACTTTAATTAAAACAAAAACAAGAAAAAAAAACGAAAGAAATGTGAGAGAATTTTTCACACCATTCCGCTTGTCGTTCAAATAAATAGACTCAGGGCCGCAGGATCCCCCAGAGAGAGTGAATGAACAAGGATAACACTCCTCGGAGAGTTGACGGGAGGTGCATAATGATGTCTTTTAGACCACTGTTGCCAAAGAAGAAGAATGCATAATTTTGGTTTCACTGTGGTTAATTAAATCCTCCGTGCTCCCTCCTACCCCCATCAGTCCTTCGTCACAGTGCAGTGCAGGATGAATAGATGAAATGAGGACACTGGACTGGACAAAACCCAGGGGGAAAAAAATGTTTTGTCTGTCATACTCGTATCTAAAACCATCGACTCTGCGTTGATGTGGCATTTAACACTCACTGTTCAAGAGTGTCCTTCTAACTAGAGTCCTGCAAGCTGACGGCAAAATTCAATTAAATTGCGGCAAAGGAAGATTTAGACAAAGAAAAAGGACACTGGTACACCCAGATGCAGTTCCATACCACCACCAGGGTTCAGTGACGCGTGCTGCATAATATATTAGAGGAGACCAGCGCCTGGGCCTGGCGGGTGGTGGGTGGTAAGGACTAACATTTAAATTTTATTTAAATTTTTTTTTTTTTTTTTTTGGACTTGAGGTCGTGATTCACAAATCGCCTGCAAATTGAGGACATCTTCTTGTTAAGCAAGAAGGATTATTGATTTTATACGTATCGAGTGCCGAGGGAGGATTTATTAGACCTATAAGCGCTGCTGGATAAGGATGCGCGTTACGTGACTTTAGCGTGAAAGGACGTGAATACTTAAAGAATGACTAAGCACTGAGAGGAGATGGGTCAATTTTTGGGGATTTCGGGTATACATCTCGACGTTGTAAATAAGATAACAAAGAGTCCTTGTTCGTGGCCGAGAATCGATGAATATGATTGGGTTGATGATTATTTATTTAGGATATTGAATTGGAGAAAGGACGACTGTGGCGGTACGAGAGCGGATTATTAATGAATTTGTAGTAAATCACTGGGTTTTGTATGAAACGGACGTAAACAAGCAGAAATGATGGCGCCTTACGTCCGTGAAATAAGTCACACATGGGTTTTTTTTTTGTTCTTCTTACTGATGTAAGTAAGTTCAAGGACATTTGTCCTTTGATCTGTTGGTAGTCGAATTTTTTTGTTCTGAATGAAATGGGAGTCGATATGTGCGGCGTTGTAGGCCTCGAACTCGTCCGAAGTGGTTGGTTTGGAAGCGTGAACTAAGGACTTGACGTTCCTCCAGATAAAATCATCAAGTGGTGTCGAGTCGCACGATGAACGCTCGCCTTGAGATGACCCAGTCACTTGTACAATTCCAAGCATTGGGTCGCTTGTATGGCATTAAGCGCCGTTTTGTTGGAACCACGGTTCGGATATATCAATGTTGTCGAGCTAAGGCCACAGAAAGTGGCTCAAAACTTTGAGATTTACGTGGTATCCAAGGATTTGGTTTCCTACTTGTGGAAAGATCACAACCAAAAGTCGACTTTTATACTTTAGGGGCCTTAAAGTTCCCTATACTTCAAGAGAAGATTAAACAGCAGGATGGCCACATTTTGAGGGCGTTTTAGAAAGAATATGTCTCAACTAAGTCTCACAGATGACATTAGTTTAAGAAATGCAGGGTGCCACGCCCACTTTATACTGTAAAACTGACAGCACTTCAATATAAAGAAGTCCAAGTATCCATAGGAACAAGTCAATCGTGTACTTTATGTACAAAGGATGTTCCAAAGTAAAGAGGATTTTCTAGGACTTTTTTTGTAGCAAAATCGATTTATTTTATTCAAAATAGTCCTACTTCGACTCAATAAAGGGATTTGCAAGGTCGAAAACTATGTCAAATGAGTGGTTTAGTATATAGTCGACCGGGATATCCGTCATGATGTCGGTACCAGCCTTTTGGACGGCTTCTAGGTTCCCGTTCACCGGGAAGTATATTTTTTTGAAAAGCTAAAGTCCCGGCGATGGTAAAGCAGCCAAGTACGGGGAGCGATTGACAGTTAAAATACGATTTTCAGTCAAAATATGCCCTCACTAGAGAAAACTACTTGTAAAAGCTCCTGGACAACAGATTTTGACTGAATTTTGACATCATTTCCATAGCAGTAGCCAGGTAGGGATTGAATTTAAGTCATCTCCAGCATTTGTTTGAATACTCTACGATCCAGGTTCACCCGACAATTAAGGTTGATTGCGTCAGTCTCCCTACTCATCTACCTCAGGCATAACACATGTATCTCGCAACGCACTTACCAGGTTCCTGGTGATTCTTCGGATCTACCACATATTTGGTATCAGAATGGTCCTTCTCTTGGTGTATTTTGGCTTTCGCCAGGATAGCCCCTTATCTAACCTACCCTAACCTTGTACGGCACTTCCTTAAACGGTGTAAACTTACTTTCCTCTAATAAAGCAATATTCCTGCGTCTTATCTTGGAAAGGAAGTTCAGATGGACACCTTCAAGAAGGAGTCAAAAAGGCTACTCATGCATTTTTCTCTTGAGCTTGGAACCTCGTATAACTCACTTGGCTCTGTATTTGGTTCATAAGACCGATGTACAGAGTGGTTGTTCGTTGGACTGCTTTAGATGAAGACTTTAACGGGATTCATCCAATCAAAGTCCAAAGATCAGATTGTCTGCATGAGTGGTGTGGTTCGTACCATATCGCCTGGTGGGCTGGACATTTTGTACCACCTAGCACCCATTGACATTTTTTGTAGCTCGTGCTATGCTTCGATTCCAAATAATCTCGAAGCACAGACCTCACTATATTCAAGTGAACCTTTGACAATAACTTGAGGGTAACCATCCCCTCTGGGACACTCTGGGAGGAAGAGGTCTTTTGACGGTAGGTCCTGAAGATGTCCTGTCTTGGCTCAGGAAAAAACAGGTATCCACATCTTTTCATATAGCCAAGCAGCTTCTCTAATAATTCGAAAGTTTCTCTAGACTGCTGCTCGTCACTATTAGAGATGGCAGAGCAGTTTAGTATTCACTTTTCTTCGTGGCATAGGGACATTCCAAGGAGTTGTAGGGCCGTTGATCTTGTCAGTCATGGAAGTGTTGTACCTATCTTACCGAGTAACTTGAATTAAAGCTGTATGCTCTCGACATCCTTACACAATTCAGACACTAAGGTGCTCCACGAGAAAAAAAAAAAAAAAATGTTACGTATACGCCACCGAACCAGAAACGCACTTCCTTTTCGTGACACAATTCAGACCGGATATTCTGATTTTTTATGGTAATGGGTCTAACTGAGGCCAGATTTAGACCTCTCTTAGCAGACTGCGTTCAATCCGTTCTATGGCTTCGATTTTAGCTTGACAGATGCTGGTACTTTTGTCCATGAAGTCAGAGTATACTTGGTTCTAGGGCCGAGTACTCCTGTACCAAAATCTTCATCAGTTCTTGACCCATCTGTGCAGCACTTTGCTTGGTGATTGCCTGGTTTGCACATTGTGGATTCACTGCTCCTTTTTCTCCTTTTGCTGAGCTTGGTATCAACGTTTTGTTGGAAACATCGCCTCAAGGAAAGCCCAGGAGTGGTTGTCTTTAAGTAGTGCAACGAATTAGTTCCTTCTTTGGTGATACTTGCATATTCTTCAACCACAAGGCACAGAGACGTCAGTTCCAGTAGTATCTTCATGACTGCCGTTGGGCAAGTTATCATGAATCTTTGTACCTTGTTGAGTGTCTCCCTCGTGGTGACCTGGATGGTGATAAGTGGGGCGAAATAAGATTTTGCGGAAGACCACTATTAAGTTGCTTGCGTTCGGAAGATAGTTATGATCGACAGGGGTTTCATATATGAGCCCAACATCCTGTGTTCTCTTGAGTACTTCACCTATGCAGGACTAAATCTGATTGAAGAACTATGAAGACTTCAAGCTTAAAAAATAAATCTCTTTCCATATTGAAGTTATGATTGGCTGAGCCATCATTGTTATTGCTCTGCATTCAGTGAAGTCACATTAAAGTCACTATCATTCTGACTTCAATGACTTCAATGACTTCAATGACTTCAAAACCATCAATAACTTCAGATGAATTCAATGACTTCAAGTGAATACAATGAATTCGAGGGATTTCCAAGTGCCTTCACTGGATTCTGAAAAAGATTATGATCGCTCAGTCAAATCGTTTCAAAATGAAATCATGGACTTAAGACAAATTTCAGTGAAGTCAAATTAATGATTGAATTCTTTGACAGGTTTCCTCAAAGTTTGAACTTGTATTCCTGCTTTCGCTGTATGTCTAGTACTGTCAGTGGCACTGGAAATTCCAGATTTCTATTCTTGCCCATGAATTTGTTTATTGGCTTGTATTTCTGTTGATACATCTGAATGTGAATGCAATTTTCGTAAACCAAATGCGAATAAAATTTTCAGTTCTATTCAATTTGTGACTACGGTAACAACAGAAGGATGTATTTTTTATGAAACATTGCATTGATATCCTGACAATAGTATCTTCTTTCATTGCTTTGTATGAGAGAGAAGGGCAATCTCAAGAGACTTGCTAAGCCAGAGTCTCCTGTTCCTTCAACACAGAATGCAATATATGTACATCCATCTGAGGGTGGTCAGACTACATTTCCAGGATGTGCTCGCTGGGCTCTGGTAAATCATTAGAACTCGCGTCGTTTTCCTGCTGATTTCTTTTGAGTATGGTTTTTCATGTAAGTCCAGGTTCAGTCCCAGATATTTGACTGCTTTGAGTGGAGTCAGCAGTGTACCCTACAGCCTTATGTCCCTGTAGTATGAGTCTCCTGCTGTGTCTCTGCTGATTTAGCGCTCAGAACTTTATACGACCACTTTGATACTTTTTCCATCCAAAGCTCGTACTATTGCTGGCCTATTGCCACATGATTGCCTCCAATGCTCCTTTCATGTCCAAGATGGCACGCAGTAGTATCTCCTCCTTTTCAAGAGGGCTTTGTAGTCATATAGTTCCAGACAGTTCAACAGTTTCTGTGGATCTGCCCGCTCTCTAGGCATCCCGACGATCATGAAGGGGGAATAGATGTACTTCCTCTCTTCATCCATCGCTTTGAGAAGAAGAAACCTTACCCTGACCGTCCTACAGGATGTTGACTGGCTGTTGCGCTACATTGGAAGAAAATCACTTGGAACACATGTGGTTTCAACACTACGGTGGCATATGCCGCCAACCAGCTGCCTCAACAATCGAGTCCTTGAAGTCGAGGTTCAGTGACCGCAGAAATGGACCACCTAATTGGCCGCCCTTGCATTTTTTCTGCCTGCTATTTCAGGGCCATATCCTACCCCAATAAGGCAGAGGCTTTAGCCCAGTTCAGGACCAACATGTTGCTTAGAAATCCCTTGATTTCCATGGAGGATCATGTAATCAATCCAAACCGAGTCATACGTTGTAAGGAACCTGTATGTCCTTCAAAATAAAGGAAATACTTTTCTTTTTCTGCAGCGTTGAGGATTATTTTTCGCGCTGACTTTATTATCCTTTTATGTAGGTTCTCCTCCTCGCAACACCCCACTGCGTGTGTCCTTCATTTGCGGTACCAACATATGTAAGATATCCTAGAAAATAGTGCCCATTAACTTGAACTATGAAAACTTCAGTTCATTTGCAATAAAAAATGACCCTTTTCCGCTCGAACTGATACCCCATGTTGAGTCGGAGTCGACAATAAAAACTCAGCAAAAAATATGCTCAAACTTTTAATAACGTGTTTATTGCCAACACACGCGTAACTCACTGAAGTAGGCTTCCTAGTCTCACATAAAATACTTATTTTTTTCCCAAAAAAACAACCAAAAAAAAAAAAACTCTTCATGAACATAAACAAGTACGAGTATCTCAACCGAAGAGCGGGCGTTGCCTGTGGCGCACATTAGCCTTCTAAACTCTCTAGGCTGTCGTAAATTAAAATTCATGTAATTACCGCCCTTTTTCTTATTATTTCGCACTGCGGCGGTTACCTCCTGCACTTGTATTCCGCAAAAAAGGGGGCGTGTCACCGCCCACTGAACTGAAAGTATCTTTTGTTTACCGCGAGCACCACTATACCGTAATTAGATGCATTCAAATATTTAAATTGGAAAGTCGTACCGCAGGCATCGGAGGCAAAACTTTTCCTAGCTCATTAAATATTTCCCCGGCCTCCCGGATTTATATCGACTGGGACATGGCTTAATTATGTCCCACTCTCTCTCTCTCTCTCTCTCCATTAAGACGTACACAAAGGACGAAGGAAAAAAGAGATATTTTACCAAAAAAAAAAAGAAGGTATGGTGCTTTCTAAATTGCACATATGTCCTACTTACCCCACAGGACCTCAGGGGACGCACACGGACCCAACCGAACCGGACCGGGCCACCTCTCCTCTATGTCCACACAGAAGGACAGATTGTATGTATGAACCGGAAAATAATAAAATATATCCCTGGTCTCGTTCGTTCGTTTGCCATTTTTTAATTATACGAGCGTTTTATGCCAGGACATGGCGAGAGAATTCCACTTACAGCCATAATGACTTTTATTAATATTTATGTACAGAGGCAATTTTTATTCCTTACTGGGCCATAAAAAATTATACAAAACCCTGAGACAAACAACGGTACGCGCTCGCATAAAGCATCGTGCGGTGGGCATTATAATGCCGAAACCGCTTCCCGTTGAAAAATTGCTTCGTGGACAGGAAAATACAAAAAAAAAAGGACATTCAGGACCAGTGAAACCAGTGAAACCAGTCCAACGGTAAGGAGTCGAATTAATAAACTTAAGCAAGGTCATTGTGTGTGAGAAATGGCAAATGGCAAATGGCAAACGGCCGGCGTACAGCGAACACCATCTGACATCTCTGTGTGAACGGAAAAAAGCGAAATGTCCTTGCAATACCATAATGTCTTCGCGTCGTCGCCGCCGGCCGTTAGTAGTCAAAAAGATTTAATACTCTTGGGAGAGTGGAAGACAATGGTGGTGGTGGTGGTGTCGGCATTGACATTGGAGGCCGGATGCGAGACCAAATTAAACACCATTTCATGATTTGTATGCTTTTAGCCACAGCAGCCAGTGCCATTAGACAAGCCATCAGGACAACGGGGCGACTAGCGACTAGCGACTAGCGACTCCTGGTGCGGGGCGGGGGCAAGCCATCAGACCGCCAATACAACTGTGGGATGAAATTAAATTAAAATATTTCCGACATAACTCATTTCTTAGCAGTAGTCCTGGCAGCAGGACAATCTGTGCGGCTTTACAAGTAGGTACACCCACCGCCGTACGCCTTAGCTATGGGATGTCGTTCAATTCCACCAGATGAAGTGCCTTGCGATAATAAAGCGGAACAGTACAGTACAGCAGCAGGATAAAGGCGCACATTCAAGTGAATATATTGCGGTGAAAGTTGTAAATCCGGCTTTTAGATACTTTTTTCTTTTTTTTTTTTTGTTGAATTGCTGCTGCACGGTGACCCAGATTGATGGGGAAACCATAAAGATGTTCACGCTGCACTTAGCACGTTTGTTGAAGGTTTTTTGATCGAAGTTCTTGCGAAGAGGCGCATTCGTTTGTTGTTGAGGGTGGGATGGAATTTTTGGTTCCTTTCTGGTCGAGGAGTAGCTTGGACCAGTTTTGCGGATCAGGCAGTCTGGGTCTGACTGAAATATGATGTCAGGCGATGGTAGCATTTCATCACTTTGAGTTACCACAGTTGGTGCGCGGAAAATTGTCTGAAAAACTTGCAAGTCAGTGTATATTCGAGAAAGGATGACCACTTTGACCAAAAGTATCCTTTTTTTTTTGGTACTTATGCAGGCAATGTGGGTCCATTTTTTTAAGGAAATGGAATCCATTTGTTAACAGATTCACAATACAGATTGAGCAATGCACCAAAACTGACTAAATGTAGGCCCGAAGGAGTAGTAGGAATGGTAGCAGGATGTAACTATCAGGTTCGGTGGCGTATGCGTAATCTTCTTTTCACAGATTTTTCGACTCAAAAATTCTTGGTTTCTGTTAAGCTGTTTTGGTCCTCAGATGTACAAAAACAGAGTCTAGCTTGAGTTGTGTTAAAAGGAGGCAGACTCAGGATACAGCTATCAGGTTCGGTGGCGTATGAGTAATTTTTTTTACGGATTTTTGCGCAAACATGCAGCTTTGGATAGGAAGATGTCTAGAATGGTAAAAAGGGTTGACACTCCAGCTAAAGGGGGAAATTAACTTTTTTGCCGAAGGATGGTGTGCAGGTTGAAGAGATTTCTGCTCACCATTCGCAAATAAGCTAGGGTTAGGGTTAGGTATGTGGGTAGGCGACTAGAACACGTCGCCCCACTCAGGTCAATACAGACCCATTGTGATACCCAAAGGGGAAACACAGAATGGGACTTCCTATCCTTTAGCATAATTCGGTCGGTCCTACTCTTGTCAAAGCAAGGCCATAGGCTTCTGGTGATCACACAGGTGTCCAGGTGTCTACTATTGGCCTCACTTCTGGCCATGATCCATGCCTTTTGCTTCAATGTGCAAGGCGGGATGAACACCGAGGTGTCTACCTGGTGCTATGTAGATTCAGAGCCTCTTCTTGCCAATTCGTCTGCCTTCTCATTGCCTGGAATACCTTCGTGTCCAGCGACCCAGCAGAGTGCATCCTTGTGCTGTGTTCCAAGAACCCTGAGTTCTTCGCGTGAGCATTTCACAAGCTTTGATTTGATTTCGATTGCAGTAATCGCTTTTATTGCCGCCTGGCTGTCGATGAAAAAGGTGATACCCTCCGGTGGTATTGCCTTCATCGTAGTAGTCTCACGGCCAGCTATTGTCACTGCCAGGATCTCCGCTTAGAAAACACTGCTATGGTTCGGGAGTCGGACTGATCTAGATATCCCCAGCGGTTCAGAAAAAATGCCAGACCCTGCGCCTACATCCATCTTAGATCCATCTGCATGGATAGAGATGGAACGTGTGTTGGCAGGCTGGCCATCCTTCCATTCTTCCCTGCTTGGGAACGAGCTAGTAAACGGTTTATGAAAATCTAGGAACGGAGTGAGGTAAGCCGTACTATAGACTTTTCCTAGATATTTCTCCAGGATCATGGAATGACCTGTTCGCAAATAAGCTAAGGCTTTCCTTAGTCCTTGAAGTTTCCACTTTTCTATACAATTTTATGCGGAGACGCTTGAAAATAATTTGCTTCCCTGTTTGGAGAAGAACTACCATGCAATGGTCATCTGGTCTCGTAGTCGAAATCATGTTTATGTCCTCGACTTCAAGTCTTTCATTTTCATTAGAAAACTAGAAAACTTAGGGATATCAGTACACAGAATGTCCTTGAGCTCAAAATAAGTCCCAATTCCTGACCTGGTTCCTAAGTAAATTTTGTTGAAATTCATGATAATAGAGATCTTCTTCATCCGGGAATAGTTTCGTCCGACGGGGTTCATTCTTCTTAAAAATGTCCTTAAAGTTTTGGTGGAATTCTTCTCTGTCATCGAGAATGTGGCTGACACTGGGGTATTGCTCGAGATCGTCTTTCCTCACCTCGCTCTCTAGGCCCTGATCTTTCTTAGGTGTGAGATCCGATCAGTAGACAACACCAACGTTTCTTTCCACTGGCTCACATCTCGGAACCATTTAGCACATATCAAGCATTAAGCAATAGGTTTCCTCCATGCTTTTGAAGAGAACTGATTCAGTAGACTTGCTTTTGTCAGATGGTAAGATGCTGGCTCTTACCCTCGTCAACATTCTCGCGTTTGAATTGCTCATGAGGTATCCTTTGGTCTCCTTAGCCAGTTGCAGTTCAAACATTCGAAAAAGTTTGAGCTTGCGACTTTCTTCAAAGTCAAAGGTTCTCAGTGGCAGAACCTCCCCTAAAACCAAACTTTTTCAGTTCATTTCTTGTTCGTTTTGTCCTGTTCTCCTGGAATACTCCATCGCCCATCGAAGCCCATTAGAAGACTATAGCGAACCGTATCCTCGAAAAGTTCTCGATCAAGGAACAGAGGCATATCTCAAAAACGGACCCTGAGTCTATAAGTTAAACTGAATACGACAGTTCAAGCCAACGTTTGTCAATGCTTGCTTCACTTGAACAAGTAACCCGACTTAACAGCAGATGGACTATGAAAGGCAAAGGTCCACAGAAGCTTGTATAGGGTTTCGAAAGGGTACATTGCTTAAGGAAGAATGTCGCGAATTGAATTAGGAAAACAGGTCCAACAGTTCAAAACAGTCAAAAGGCCTTAGGGACCTCTAATCGGAAAAGATTCGAGGCGTTACGCCAAACAAATGTAAGTCGAGTTCTGAACTAAAGGACTCTAGGCATCTATACTAGTAGAAGACCTGTGGAACTCCTGTGTACCTTTGTACACAAATAAGCTTGTCAATGCTGAAGTGGGGAACAAGGCTCTCAAAGACCATTGTGGTAGATCTATAGTCCTCTTTTCGAAAACGTCTCATCTGTCATCCAGTTTTTTTTTAAGAAAAACGATGGGAAGACTAGAAATGTTGTCCATCAAGTAAGAAGCGGGAGACTTGGTGCCAGGAGCACTAATTATATCGGCGCCACTCGAATCGTGAAGAGTCTCTGCCTGATGCAGATACCACAGCTTCCACTCCCTTTTAAGGGCTCTGCTATCCGCGGTGACTTGTTCTTCAAAATGAAGATTTGGTTTCTCTTGTCATTTCGAACCTGGGGACTATGATTCGAGGATCCTCTTTGGTGGATGTGCTCGAGGCAGTGCAATTGACGAATTTTGACTTTTTGGACTACATCCACGTCTTGGTAGGCTCCTTGCATATGAGTTCCACGAAGAATTTGTCGCTCAAAAGTGCTCTGCTTTCCTGTCTATCGTCCTTCCTATAGTAGAGCTGACAGGAGCAATGTTTTCTAGGACATGGATTCAGTTTTCGTGGTTGGGAATAGCAGGGGACTCTCATGTCATTCGTGGAATTGATATATAGGTACTCCGAGGCGGTTAGAGTCCTTAACGAGTTCAAAATTACTGTGGCCAGATGCTTTTTTGTTTGTTGACGAGATGTACTTGGTTTCAGCTTCGTTTACCTTAAAACCAACTCGACTTGTCGATCCGCCGGGTTGGAACCCACACGACTGAGCGACGTTGAGTAAAGATATGCCTCGATAGCTCTTACAAAACATGGTTCGCCTTTCTTGCAGATGAGGCATGTACAGCTGATGATCCAGTCATTGGACAGGGGCTCATCCATCCATAATTAGCTGATGATTTGGTTCATGGATCAGAGCCATCAGAGCCACTTTGTTGATTGTCAGCTTTTTGAGGTAACCTTTTCCAAATTGAGAGGAAGATAGCTTTCTTATTGACTTGACGCGGGTTCTCTTCTTGTCCTGTCACTGTCTCCATCTGATGGCTACTAAGAAGCCGCTGCAAGTCCTTCTTACTAGTCCCTGTGCTGGGTTTCCTTCACTGTTTCGAAGATCACGCTAAACTCTCAGCCGTTTAAGGGATGTGGTACTTTGAGTGGAGTTACGAGAAGGATGTGGGTATCAGGTTCGGTGGCGTATGCGTAATTTTTTTTTCAGAAATTTTCGGGCTGAAAAGTCTTTGTTTCCCATTATCGATACTAAGACACCAGTTAACCTGGTTTTGTCCTGCAATTGGCATCACCATTCGATTGAGGAAATGCCAGCAGTTTGCTAACACTTGGTCCATTCAGAGGGTGTAGTCCAAGAGAATCCTTCCGCAGAATAGTTGAAGAACAGCCAAGAGGCTGGCACATTACAGAACCTCAACGAACCGATATGATGTGACTACGTGTTTGTACGTATGTCTCGAACTCATTTGTATGTAAAACTGAAAGTCCTTCGACCTTTAAACCAACTTCCCCCAAAGCCAAACAACCATTCTGCCACTTTCGCTTTCGCCTCCAGAATTACCTGCCAATTTTTTGCGCACCTTTCGCATACCAAAACCGCTAGTTGATTCTATTGATAAAATTTGAATGCAAAACATTCCGATTATTCGATTCATACATTGTCAGGACCTCAATTGAATTCAGTGTCCCCATGCAGGACTGCAAATTCTCATCAAATTAGCGTAAGTGAAACATTCCGCAAACAGAGCCGGCACACCGACATTCATATTGCATCCCGCCACCATTGTGTTAGTGTGTGTGTGTGCTGTGCCACCAGTAATAAAAGCCAAAGGATCCTTTCGGTTTTCTATCGGCGCCCTCAGCATGAATTAATGATCCTAATTAATATTTTAGTAATTATATGCTTTCATCGCGGAGCCGTGTTCAACTCCTGGCCATCCTGGCACTCGTGGTGGTGGTGGTGAGTGCACCTCCCCCTGTCGGGCATAATAAAATTATCCATAAGTTTTGCCCGGAATGACCTAATTAAGCGCAATTGTATTTCTATTCCACAAGGACTCGCTGGCCAGTAGTTTAGTGCAGCAGGACGGACACACATTGGCCATTGCGCCACGATATGCATACATACACAGCGAGTACTGTACTGTCGTCCTGTGCATATTTAAACAGTCATCTAATTATTATCAGGAGTAATGAAAAATAAAACCCACACACACAGCTATGTACACAGATTATGCCTTGGAGTCACAGGAACTCCTTGTTTTTCTGTGTGTGGAGTGAAATTTGTACTCTCTCGCTTCGAATGTCCTTTATCGCAGCCCTGCGGCGCGGCATAAATGTGTGCGAATTTTTTTTTTATTAAATATTCTACATTCGTTCCGTGGCACAGAGGGAAGGACTTTATTTTGAATTTGGTATGCAAAAGGCGGATCAACATTAAAGCTTTGATTAAGCAACTATACACGCCACGCATACATATGCATGTATGTGCAAGCCTGGATAATAGATAATGGATATATGAGTATCAGTGGTTTTATGATGTAAAGGATGTGTGTGGAGGGGCTCAGCCACGGATGTTCCCAGCCACACTTGGCAGGAGCGAATAAACTTCTTCTCAGTTGAGTTCAATTGCTTTGCCATCCGCCAAGGCACACGGTTGGCTCTGTCTGTGCTTTTTACGTATTCCGTGTGGATGTCCTTATTAATCCATAAACAGGGGTATTATACCTACTTTGAGTTTTTCACGTGCTGAAAGCTTTGGCCTTTCCAGTTAAATCTGTTGGACTAGTACTCGTTAAAGGATTCTCTGTGTACATCGGATGCACTTTAATGTAATAACCATATCCGTGATTGACAAGCAGGTACCCAGTCCACTTAATATGCAAAACTCGTTGGCCGGCAATCACCACCAAATCAATTTGTTCTGTTGGCCAATTGATGCGCGTTAATGCGTTTGGCTTTTATCCTAGATGTGTCGATAATGATGGACAATCTGCAGTTTGCCGATTCTTGAAAGTTATCGATCGAGAGTCCTAATTTCTGGCAAAATCAGGAAACGCAACTGATTGCGCTCTCTGTCTCTGTGGATTTTTATATTGAATTCAAAAATAGCGTCAATCGATTATAATTAGCGGTAAGCTTTGGTAATTCAGTGAATAAAAATATAAAACATTGATTCGTGGTTTTGGTATTTGATGTCATAATCCTGGCGAGCTGTCAAAACTCCGGAATAGATAATCAAAACCGAAACAAAAAAATCCTTTTTAATTAATTTTCCGATGTGATTTGCAGTGACAGTGATTAAGTGTGCGTTGGACGTAATGCATCCTGACGCAGATGTCATGGTGAACACAAAAGTGCGTAGTGTGCGTGTCATGTCCGCTTTTGAATTTAGTAAATCCATCCGGTTTAAGGGATTTCCCATAAAGTCTGCGTATACTTAGGCTGACTTTATTCGAGTAAGCTGCTCCTGTTTCCAGATTCTCTGGGATATGGTCATACTGCGTTGCATGGTCATCTCTTGTGGTCTTGTTCACATCTCCTGTTTTTGGTGTCCTTTTTGTTTTTCGCTTTTCTGTGAACTTTTTGAAAAGTTGCGTTCCTTTAATGTGTCTTCTGAATATTTGGCTTTTTGTCCATAAGGCTAACGCTACTGTACTACAGCTCCCCATCTTTAAGAAAGGCGATCCTATGTGTTGCATGAACTGTGGATGCATATGCCTGCTTAGTGTCCCATATAAGATCCTATCCGAGGTGTTCTGTGAACGTCTGAAACCTTTCTGCGACTCGCTAATCAGCAGAACGGTTTCAAAAGTCCAGCAGATGGTTGGTTGGGTTGGGTGGTTGTCAGCGTTCAGTAGGGACGCACTTAGCCCAGAGGACGGTCCACTGCGATACCTCTATGAGAAATAACCTGATTACCAGCACCAGAGACATACTCTGGAGACTCTCCAATTGGGATAGGAGGCAATGCAACCAAGGATGTATGTTTCACCGTTTAGCGACATTAAAGTCGCGTCTGGCTAGATCGTTGAGATCTGTGACAAAGTGGCCGCCTAGGGTTTACGTTCTCTGAATCGATGTGGCAGGACAGGTGGGCAGGAGATGTGTCATAATTTCCTCCTCTTCCTCGTCTCTACAGATTCTTCAGAAATCGTTGAAGCCTTCTGGCATGTATGACTGCCATAAAGTGCCCCGTGAAGGCTCTAACTATCTTTCTGTTGCCCTATTGACAGAACGAAGTCTACTGGCCAAATTTATTTGGAATAGAGACATGTGCTGACATTGTTCCACTTTGTGTAGGAAGATTCGGTGGCGTATACGTAATTTTTTTTTGCAGATTTTTTGGTTGAAAATATTTTTCTTTCTATTACCGATACTGAGGTATCAGTTAAGCTGGTTTGTGCTTAAGAACCACAGAAAGAGAACATCTAGATGGAGTTGTGTCACGAAAAGGCAGGTTCAGGATGTGACTTTCAGATTCGATGGCGTATGCGTAATTTTTTTTTGTTATAGATAAGGGAGGTTCCGTTCTACACTCTCCCTAGCTAGGTCATCTGCTTTGCAATTGTCTGGAACATCTCCGTGCTCTGTAATCTATCTGACACCGATCTCGTTAAGAGAATGTAGAAGTTTGACCGTAAAAAGTCCCTTAATTCATCCTTGTCTTCCATTCCTTAAGTGGATTTGGAAGTGGATTTTAGGTTTAACTCAAAAGAAATAGTGATCCCGTCTCTTAGTGACTAGTTCGTCGAACTTAGCTGACGGTTCGAGGCTTGGATCCCAGCCAACATCAAAAGATTTGTCATGGTACCTCCACTCTCGAGCATTTGACAAACATTCGAGAGTAAAATTATATATCATTTCCAAGTAAAAGGTAGCAAGTAACATGTACAACAGGAATGGTTGTGAGGTGCTATGCCTTTCCTTCCATGGATTATGCTGCGCCAATCAGTAGGACAATTCAACAGGAGGTGTCTTTAAAAATTGAAGAAAAATGCAACATTTTTAAGAAAAGTGGTGATGTTCCTATTTTAGTCAAAAGTGCAAACTCTGAGCCTAGTCATGGAATGACTGTTTACCTGTCAAAAGCTTGCCCTGGTTCTGCCTACCAATGCCTTACTTTTGATGAAATTTCTCAACACTTTTTCGCGTTGCAACTGAATTTTGGGTACAACAAGTCCGATGTTTTAATTTAGTCCATCAATCTTTGGTGGATCATTGGCGAAGACTATATGTTTAAAGAGGAGACTTCCGAGGAGAGAGCATTTCGAAAAATCACATATGTATCTAGGAAAATTGTCATACAACAGAGTTACTAGTTCATGTGGCATGTGGCGCTGTCCTTCTAAAAAAAAAAGCCTGGCCACGCCCATATTGTCAATTTCGGTAAAGTTTGGCAATGCAATCCATTCACCTAACCTGCCGTACTAGCATCTTTTTTGAAAAATATGACACAAAGGCACTCAAAGACTCCATCAAACTGACACTCGTTCTGAATGGAGCTGTTGGCCCACTATTTCTCTTGGGTTTTCGAAGCTAGAACTGGAAATGACTTTCATCAGTCCAGCACCCATGGAGTTGCTCGTGCTCTCCTCGGTTCGATTCTAGGACTAATTCGACCTTATAAGCATGTAGTGGTTGCTGATAGACCCGATTGCTGTGAACGTCTCGAAATGGACACATTGACTCGTCAGTCACACTCTCAACTACGATGGTGATATTTTCAGCTGACCTTCCCAGACGAACACGATTTGGACTCTTCACATCACTAACCTGGCCGGGACGTTCAAATTTGTCGATTAGATTCACTCTAGCTGTACTAGAAGTCGCTTCATGATAACTAAAAGTCCATAAACCAGTACAAAACATTTTCTTGATAGCTTCACCATTTTTGAAGTGGTTTTCACTATTTCCTAACGCTGTACGAGTGTGTATTGATCCTTATTTAATGACCTCCTAGTTTTTACTTACCAAAAACTATCGCAATGACAGTAGAATGTTGACAGTTCAACAATGGCACGGAATTTAAAATGACACCTCGTGTTGGATGACCCCTTGTATGACTCCAAGCATTTGAAGCTATTTGTTGTGTCGATTGGTCCTTACTGGTCCAGTCCATCAAAGATACATGTCCGCTATCTACCTCCTGAAATCTTTTCTAAGTTCACGTTGGACTCTGTCAAGCGGTCCCTCTAGAGCTGTAAGAGCCATGTAACGATCTTGCTTTTTATGTTCGATAGCTCTTAATGGCTAAATAGGATTTATACTAGAAACACCTTTGACGAAACCACACTAATTTTACAACCAGTTGTCAGACATTACCCGGAACTGGTTCCCCTAGTTTAGGTATCTGTCTTTCAATGGAGACCAAAGCTGGAGTAGAGGCGGGCAAACAGGTCGGAACATTCTCTAAATTCCATTCCAAGACTGACATTTTCGACACTAACTTGGTTCTCAAGCTTAGGACTGGTGTCAGAGCTTAGGACTTCGGTTAGGACAAGATTTCTGTGGCTTCCATCAGAGCTTCCATTGACGAACTCTTACTTTAAAGTGAAATGTCATCAACAGAAGATCAGCATGTAAGGCAGGCGAAGGAAACTAGAAAGTTCAACAAGCCAAGTATGGTTCACACCAGGACAGTGTCGCAGGACATCAAATAGTTTCTCCTTTCTTCTGTGACACAAGTTCGTATCCTAAAAACCACATCCTACCCCCATCTGTGTTGCAGAAAACTGGTCAAAGCGTTCGATTGATTGGTAAAAACCTTTTGGAAGCCAATTCCCAACTTCAAACTGAACATGATTGGAGCCAGCATCTGAACCTGATTCACTTAAAAATATGTCCCTAACGAGACACAGTAACTTTTCGTGAGGAATCGCATTTAATTTTCTATAATTTGAGCATCAACTGCTCAGCACTCTGTTGTTGGCTGAGCTGACAATGCTGACAGTTTATCAGCACAAAAAGTTGGAGATATTTTTACATCAGCGCTGCTCCCATAATTATCAAAGCATCATCCTGCACTTCCTTTCATCAGCATCACCATCATCCTCATCATCATCGTCGTCGTAGTCGTAGTCGTAGTCGTAGTCGTTGTCATCGTCCTCGTCGTCGTCGTAGTCCCAAACATCACCGTCAGGATCCTAATTATTAAACTTTTAACGCATATATCCAGCTGCAACTGTTCCGCAGCCTCCTTGCATCAAGTGTGCGAGTTTGCCTGCGCGACCGGGCTCATGGTACACATGTTGGAAAAATTTTTGTTAATTTTCTCCGGTTTTCCCTCAACAAAAAGTATCTATCCCGTGCGAGTACACTACGCCATCTTCTATACTCATCGCCACTCTTTGTCAGACTGTTGCCGTTCCTATTACCCTGCCAAGGGCTGTTTTTTTTTTTTTTTTTTAATAAAAAATTCATCTCTGTGTCTTTTTGAAGGCAGCCAGAGAATTCCCAGCAAATTCCTGCATACGTGTGTAACAACAAAGGAGAAATACTTTACTCCCTGCCGCCAAATATCGTATCTATCGTACATTCCAAACCAGGATCCTCATCCCTTGAAGCAAGCCGCCGCCGCCGCCGACGCCACCGCCGCCGTCATCATCACCGTCATCACGGCAAACTCTCATCTCCGTTGAAAAGTTTTTCGTTAATTTTAAATGTTACCCTTAGTTGCGCGTCCAACCCAAATATTCACCCAGGCTCCAGCCAGCACCCCATTCCGCCCAGAGGGTGGTGCTGCTGAAATAACATCAAAGAGCAGCCGGGTAAATGTTTGCATTAGATGTCAAAAAGCATGACGTCTTGGGTACATATTTGATGAGCGCGCGGCACTAAGCTAGAGACCGGGTACCATGGCATACATCCTCCTCCTCCTGCCTCCTTGGTGTACATTGTTCTCAGGGAAGACGCAAGGAATTCAAGTTCAGTGAAAGATAAAAGCGGCAACGTTTGTCGATTGGATGCGAGTCTGTTCTCCGCACTTTGACTGATGAGTCCTGAGACATGAGGGCCGATCGTAAAATCACTGAATTTGAGTTTCGTGATGGAGTATGCATGGAATGGCGCACAAGTGCTGCGGTTCACAAGTCCGATGGGACCTATCAAACTGTTAAAAGAAAATTACTTTCGGATGGAAATTTGTTCTCTCCTTGGACCGCGAGGAATGTCAGACTGGGTTCCCGGGGAGGACACACTGATTGCGGAAGAAGTTGATAGTTCAAAGTTTAATTTCGTTGTACATTGTCGGGGAATTCATTAATAGAAGTGGAAAAGTTCAGCTTAAGTGCAACAGCCATTTGAAAACTTCCTCACAGCTCGAGGAGAAGTGAAGGACACGCCAAATGAATGAATGGCTTGAATATAATTAAACTTAAGCCTTTTGTGGGGAGGCGGGGGCAAAGTTTTTGCCCGATTTAAATATTTTCACACTTTTACAGAAAACTGACGAAAAAAAAAGAGCGGGCAACGGTTGAATTAGGGATGATAGGACGTGGCTTGTCAAAGGACTTTATCGGGAGTCGCAGATTCACAGATGAGTGGTTCTGGTAAAGTGGTACAAGTTCTTCGATCTTAATAGAAATATTTTTGAATATTTTCCATGCTAACATGCCCTGAACTTTGCGTACAGATCCTGCTCCCTAATCTGCAGAAACTTTGAAAATATTCAAAATTCTTGCAGAAATATTACGTATACGCCGCCGAGCTAGGCCCATTTCTTCCTAAAGCTTCCCTCTTCTGAGGAGACTTACCTCTGAGAAGACAGATGCTAGCCTGCGCTAGATTTTGTGTACAGTTCCTGGTCCCTGATGCGCAGAAACTTTGAAAATATTCAAAATTCTTGCAAAAATATTACGTATACGCCGCAGATCTGGGTCCATTTGTTCCTAAATTTGCCCTCTGCTGAGGAGATTTACCTCTGAGAAGACAGATGCTAACCTGCGCTGGACTTTGTGTTCAGATCCTGCTCCCTGATCTGCAGAAACATTGAAAATATTCCAAATTCTTGCGAAAATATTACGTATACGCCGCCGAGCTAGGTCCATTTGTTCCTAAATTTGCCCTCTGCTGAGGAGACTTACCTCTGAGAAGACAGATGCGAACCTGCTCTCAACTTTGTGTACTGATCCTGCTCCCTAATCTGCAGAAACTTTGAAAATATTCAAAATTCTTGCAAAAATATTACGTATACGCCGGCGAGCTAGGTCCATTTCCTCCTAAATCTGCCCTCTTCTGAGGAGATTTACCTCTGAGAAGACAGATGCGAACCTGCTCTCAACTTTGTGTACTGATCCTGCTCCCTAATCTGCAGAAACTTTGAAAATATTCAAAATTCTTGCAAAAATATTACGTATACGCCGCAGATCTGGGTCCATTTCCTCCTAAATCTGCCCTCTTCTGAGGAGATTTACCTCTGAGAAGACAGATGCGAACCTGCTCTCAACTTTGTGTACTGATCCTGCTCCCTAATCTGCAGAAACTTTGAAAATATTCCAAATTCTTGCAAAAATATTACGTATACGCCGCAGATCTGGGTCCATTTCTTCCTAAATCTGCCCTCTGCTGAGGAGATTTACCTCTGAGAAGACAGATGCGAACCTGCTCTCAACTTTGTGTACTGATCCTGCTCCCTAATCTGCAGAAACTTTGAAAATATTCAAAATTCTTGCAAAAATATCACGTATACGCCGCAGATCTGGGTCCATTTCCTCCTAAATCTGCCCTCTTCTGAGGAGATTTACCTCTGAGAAGACAGATGCTAGCCTGCACTGGACTTTGTGTACAGATCCTGGTCCCTGATGCGCAGAAACTTTGAAAATATTCGAAATTCTTGCAAAAATATCACGTATACGCCGCAGATCTGGGTCCATTTCCTCCTAAATCTGCCCTCTGCTGAGGAGATTTACCTCTGAGAAGACAGATGCGAACCTGCTCTCAACTTTGTGTACAGATCCTGGTCCCTGATGTGCAGAAACTTTGAAAATATTCGAAATTCTTGCAAAAATATTACGTATATGCCACCAGCTGGGCCCAATTCTTCCAAAGTCTACCCTCTTCTGAGGAAATTTACCTCTGAGAAGACAGATGCGAACCTGCTCTCAACTTTGTGTACTGATCCTGCTCCCTAATCTGCAAAAACTTTGAAAATATTCAAAATTCTTGCGAAAATATTACGTATACGCCGCCGAGCTAGGTCCATTTGTTCCTAAATTTGCCCTCTGCTGAGGAGACTTACCTCTGAGAAGACAGATGCGAACCTGCTCTCAACTTTGTGTACTGATCCTGCTCCCTAATCTGCAAAAACTTTGAAAATATTCAAAATTCTTGCGAAAATATTACGTATACGCCGCAGATCTGGGTCCATTTCCTCCTAAATCTGCCCTCTTCTGAGGAGATTTACCTCTGAGAAGACAGATGCGAACCTGCTCTCAACTTTGTGTACTGATCCTGCTCCCTAATCTGCAGAAACTTTGAAAATATTGAAAATTCTTTGCGGAAATATTACGTATACGCCAGAAAAAAAAAAGACCGATGGCTATTTAATTTTAAAACTTGTCTCGTGTTGTGTTGGTTGAGAGGGTAATTTTTTTTGTCACTGCCACTGCCCAGTGCATTAAGTCCACTTGTTTAATTGAATTAAATTAATTTATTGATTCAGCAGTCCCTCAAGCATTCTGTCAAATAAAACCAATAATTTCCCGTCATTATAGAATTATTCAAATTAAATAACAATTTCCTGTCAAATAATATTTCCCACCGTTATATAATTATTTAAATTAAACACTCCCCATATGTACATAACATATATACTCACATGCTCCTGTTAATGATTTCAGATAAACGCTCCATCACTCCCAGGTAAATATATCCATAAACCAGAGTATCTCCCGCGCAATATAATATTTCAAAAATCACCGAGAGTTTGCTGTTCAAAAGCGCAGAAAGAAATTCAAAAAAAGGAGGAAAAAAACCACCTGCGGTCGTTAACAGCTCCAAATAATAATATTATTTCGCGAAAAATACATTTTTTTTTAAATGTACCTAATTAATCATCATTTGCAATCATCGCTTGAGTGCGAATTTAAATGGCGGACAAAAAATTAATGATGGCGAACCCCGACAGGCGGAGGATGAAAAGGCACAGAGAACGGAGCCAGCGCCAATTTGGAGCAAGGATCTCTTGCGTGGCCATCCCTGCATAATCTCGCAATCACCGCCGCCTGATGCTTGTTAAAAAACTCCTTTTCGGTTTGCTACGCATCACTAGTAAATCATTTCTGTTGAAATGCATACAGTTGTGTACTTGTTTTTTTATTGAATTCATTTGTAAATTATTAACAATTACATTATTTAAAATTAAGATCATTCGCAAGCAATAAATTATCCGCAAATAATTGTGTTAATGCGAATAAATACATCCAGAAGGGGAGTGTTGTTTGCCCGAAAAGTTTTAGGTGGACGACTGGGTCGTAGGTACTTGCTATACGACCATTGAAACGCAGGTCTTGTTCGAATAAAGTGGGCGTGTCAGTCTCCATTTTTGATGGAATTCCTGTAACACCTCACCGATGGTACCTGGAAGATGTAGTTTTTTGTACTTTTTCTGGAAAACACTCTAAAAAAGGGGGCGTGGTGAACTATGGAGACACTGAAGTCTGTACATTTTGGTTGAAGGAATTTTTTCGATTGCTAGTCAAAATTTTGTAAAAAATCGAAATTTTGAAAGGTGAGCAGTTCCAAAACTTGGCGCTTTGCATTTGTCTTATAAAAAAGCTATTTGGCGCCACAGGTCGATGGGACCCTTGAATATCCGAATCCTCCTTCGCTGTTTATGAGCCTATGACCCTATTGTCGGCTTCCTTTGAGTCAAAGTTTCGAAATGGGTAAACAAATTTCGAACATTTTTACTGCTTTTTGACGTCAGATACTCATCTTGCTTTAGGTCGCAACTGATAGGGTGTTCTCTACTTTGGGGGAATTTGTTGATGAAGAAGCATTTCCATGACACGGATGTTTGTTAGATGCTCGCTAGAAGTGGGACCGTGAACAATTTCGAAGGTGTTTTGGGATTCGAACCTTGACCCTTCGTTTCATAGTCCAGCTCACTAACCACTAAGGCACGGTACCAACCCTTAGATATTAATTTTTAGCCCAATCACCAGAAAACGTGGTATGCCTTCTAATAGCATACATCTGTATCCCCTTGCGGGTCCTAGGGCCTCTGCAGTGCCTACGAGCCATCGTGTGCTATTTCTGGAAATGTCTCTCCCCAACTCTTTCCCAATTGCCGTGCTTCCTTCTCAATTGTTCTGCGCCATGTGCTCCTAGAACCTCCGCGTATCCTGCCATCCTGAGTATGCGGGTTCCATTGCATCGCGTGGTTAGCTATGACTAATCCACTATCACCTTCGTTGTCGTATGGTTGTGCCTGTAGGTTCATGGCCCGTTCTCTGATAAAGCTGTTCATTAGTGGTACAGTTTGGCCTTTTGACAAACGTTTGCAGCTTCCTTCTCCACATCCATTTGAACTAAAATCGGTCTAAAGCAACCTACTCAGGTACTTAGGTGACGCTAGAGCTCGAGGTGATCTTGGGGTTCAATCAACAAGCCTCTCTAGTTAACGCTGTCCTGCCTGCATTTGGGCACTCCAAGTCGGTTGAGGTACTCTTCGACTTGTGCGAGTTACAAGGCGAGGTCTTCCTCTACTGCGTTGTCCCTTCGGGTTTGATTCGAAGTTGAAGCTTTGGTGTCCATTCGCTCGACATGTCCAAGCTATCGTTGTACAGTTCGTATAGTTCTTCGTTGAATCTCCTCCTCTAAAGCCCGTCAACGCAAACGGGACCGAACATTTTACGAATAATCTTTCTCTCGAAGGAATGAGGATATCTGCATCCGCTTTAGACAGAGTCCACGCTTCAGCGCCATAAAGCAGGATGAGGTCAGCCAAGGTCTTATATAGAGTCTCCTTCGTTCTTCGGGATAGGGATCTACTACTCAATTTTCGTTTCGTTTTATTTCTCCTGAGGTCTTGTTTGCAGAATCGATAGCAGAACCGAGGTAGATAAATTCCCTTACTACCTCCAAGTTATCGCTGTCGATTGTTACGTTGTGTCCCTTCTTGTTGACAGGATATACTTAGTTTTGTTCTCGTTTTGGCTAGATATGGCTCTGTATAGCTCGTCTCTATAAATTCTGCCATATGAGGCCTTAAAATCGATAAACTGATGGTGGGAATCGGCTTGAACGTCTTGTGTCTTCTCCAAAGTCTGCCTTAAAAAAATAAATACTTGGTGCTACAGGTCGATGGGATCCAGGGCCTAGCTTCTCACAACCATTCGTGTTGTGCGTGTTATATTCTTTACACGAATGGAGGGGGCCTACTGTTCAATGCCGTATCCGAAGGACAATTTGTTATTTGAGAAGCTTTCTCGGGGCAGTTGTACTCTCGGATGTTTGTCAGACGCTCGCTACAGGTGGGGCCGTGAAAAATCGTTTAGGTGTTCCCCGACTGGGATTCGAACTTCGAACCCCTTGCTCTATAGTACAACGCCCTAATGCCTGAGTATGAAGATTTGGTCCTTTTATGGTCTGGCACCAGACTGATAGAGACCAATCAAGTTGTTGAAGAAGGGTTTCCTACGTTAACAGAGGATGGCAGATATGGTCTTATTCGTGATGTTGAGGAGGCTAATACCTCTGTTATTAGGGAAAATCGTTTGGATTGGGAAAACGGTGCTGAGATTCCAATCATCAGGCATACACTCATCTGACCAAATCTTAGAAATGAGTTAGTGTATGCCCTCTTTCAGCCATCAGGTCCTTGGCGCCTCGTTACATCTAAGTTTGCATATTGCTATCCTCGCTTCAGTTTGGTCAGGTGGACGGATGTTTGGGCTGTCATCGTCTAGGTTGAATGGTTCTTTCTGCCTGACAACGGAGAAGAAGTTTTTCCATATTCTCAGCATCGAGAGTGACTCTCCTACGAGGTTTCCTTGTTCATCTTTACGGGTCTTGTTGGCCTGACACGTTCTTTTCATCTGTTGGTGAGACGTTCGTACATTATTCCTGGATTATGATCTCTCAGTGTCTTTGGTCCACCGCGTCTCATGCTCTTTCTTTTTTCTACCAAGAAAACGGATGTTCTTCCCATCTGTTTTGGTCGTAGAGATCTAGAGCAGTCCTAGTCCTTCTTTGCAGCGCCGTTTTGTATGCTTCTTGTTGTGCCCGGCGACATTCCTTGACAAACTATGGGTTTCTTGCTGGTGGTCGGTAGATAGGCAGTTCTTGCTTGGGACTTGATGCTCGTGGCATATGAGTCATTAGGGGATTCCGGGATACGCGATAGGCAAAGGCTCTGGCAGTCCCTTGCGATTGAAGCTTTCCGAAGTTATATCTTCTCACAGTGTGGCGTTTGGTATATCTGCCCTAAGTATCCTTAATTTGGAGGCCAGCCTGAAATATCCGATTTCGCCTCGAACTGTGACCCACAGACTCCAGATATGAAGTTTGAAGCACATCCATTCCAACCGTTTAGGCTGCAGGCGACCATACAAACAACTGATAGACAGTCGATTTCAAAAGTTTTCACGAAGCCAATAGGTATACGTAGGTGCAAGTAAAAAGGATACACTGGTCAGATATACATATTTTTTTTGCTGTGCAGGAGTGCATGATGGTTGGTGGCGCCGCAGTGTCGGGCTTTACGAGGTCTGCGGTTATTTTCAATTCGATATTGTAAAATTGGCACAATTAAATTTATCGATATATTTTATTCAACTGTGCTATTCGAAACCAAAAACAAAAACCAACAAAAAACCAAAACCCAAAGAGAGTTAACATACTGAAGGATACACAGAAAACAGTAGGACAGGAACCAATGAAATCAAAATTAAATTCATTCCTTCCTCCAACACCACATAATGTGTGGTGTCTGTGTGGTTTTTCAAAAAAAAAAAATCCAAAAAAATATGAAAGCGGATTTTTTTTTGAATTTTTCTTTTTGTTTATTAAATCGAGGTGAACTGTGCAGGAGTATCAGGATGCAAAAAATCAGTTTGCATCCTTTTTTTCTGTGTTCAAGTGAGGTACTTTAAATGAAGCAATTATTATTCCTGGTCAGGCATGATAAGGCTCTTAGGTTAAATGGTTGTTGGGAGGTGAAGTTGTTTGGTTTTAATGAGATGCAGGAGCTGTAGTTGTCGTAGTTGCGGTGTAAGCTGGTAACTTAAATAAGTTGATGGTTGGAATGTATTCCGCTCTTTGTTGCTTAAGCTTCATTATTTGCCATCTGTGTGGGGACATGTGTATGTATTTTGTGGGAATTTATTGAGAATCCTTTTCGGAACTGCGGGTCTGTGTCAGTGAGTGAGTCTTTTAAACTATGTTTCCTTGAAGCCCCCTTGTAGGTTACCTGCCTGCGAAGCAAAGCATGTCCTTGTACTAAGGGATACTGTAGTATCTTTTGATACTATTTCTGATCCAGTGATACGGAAAACTCGATTTTTCCTTGTACAAACAGTTTGAGATATATTCTTGGCTGAAAGTGAACTCCGACCTTAGCGTGGCATCAACAAGTAAAGGGCTTTTTCAATAAGGACATAACAATTTTGTACTTAAGTGAAGCACAGAATAATTGAGATATCGGACTGAATTCGATTCCAGATGTGTTGGGGAAGAATTGAATTTAAATATGAATCCATTCTCTGGCGGCAACTTTCTTTTACTCCTTCACACATAGGGGGCGTTCGCATATCGGGTTCGATATTATTCCTGAGCTCCTCCAACTCAATTGTTGGCTTGTTGGCCAAAATCAATGACTTAACGTTATCCTGTAGTAGGGAATCAACCGGTTCTAAATGGTATGAGAGAGGTGGACATTCGAAGAGACCATTTGTCCAGATTACATGATTACCAAACCTCCCCATCAATAGGTGAATTGTTTGGTCAATCACACCTCCGGATGCACCTCCGGAGACACCTCTCAATTTCTGTGGACTGTGTAAAGTGGACTGATCTGACAGCTCTTATGGCTGAGATACTTGTGGTGCGTTGTTTCACTGGGACAGGAACACTCAATAGTGACTATGCGACTCAAACTTATCCACTATAGCCCTCACGGTCTGTGCTGCTTGTGTTTGAAACGTACTTACTTAACGGGCTCCCGACCCGTGAAGAGTCCCTGCCTGAGACACGGTAGCCTTCCATTCTCTTCGATCCCGGGCACGCTGCTTCCAGTTGTCCAGACCAAGCGCTCTGGCATCCGCGATAGCTTGGTCTTTAAAACGGAGGTTCGGTCTTCCTTGTCGTCTCGAACCTGGGGGCTGTGAGTCGAAGATCCTCTTTGCTGGAGCATTATTGTCCATTCGCTCGATGTTGCCGAGCCAGTGTGGTCGACGTATTTTGGCATAGAGTTCGCGGTTATATCTTCTCCTCCATTCGCCCTCCTCGCATATGCGACCGAAAATTCGACGAACAATTTTTCTCTTGAAAGCGCCCAACGTGTGCTCTGCTTTCCTGCTTATCGTCCAGCACTCGGCTGTAAAGCATACATTCCGTCTTCCGAGATAGGAGTTTTGAGCCCATTTGTGTTGCCAAACCAAAGTAGCAGCGGTTTCCTAGGGTAAGTCTTCGTCGAATCTCCACTGGGGTGTCGTTCGTGGAGTTCGATATTTACTCCGAGGTAGGTAAACTCCCTAACTACCTTAAAGTTACAAAGGCGGTGGACCGATGCTTCTTTGTTTGTGGACAACAGGTACTTGGTCTTGTCCTCCTTTACTTCAAGGCCAACTCGTTTCGCCTCTTCTTCAATTGCCGTGATGTCAATGTCGTCTGCATATCCCAGCAGCTGGAGAGATTTATTGAAGATAGTACCTTCCGTGTTGACACCTGCCCTGCGCACTCTCTGTTCCAGCACTTGAGAGTGAATAAGTCACATGACAGCGCATCTCCTTTGCCGAAATCCGGTGCAAGTTTGGAATAGCTCAGAGGAGCTGTTTTCAAATTGCACATTGCACCGCGTGTCATACTTTTTTCTGAGCTCCGAGTTAATCCTTCCATGCACAAGTTGGTACCATAGACGAGGATACTGTCTCAAGCTGGTTTTTTTTGGGTCCCTGGATTCGCTTTTCTTTCATCCTTCAAGTATGTAAGGTTCAATATGTATCTAGTTATGGTATACCTTTGAGTATGGCTTTGACACGATAGTGTACTCTCCTACCTGCAAGACGAGGCACTCCAATTTATAGCAACTACTAATGAGGATAGCCTTGGCTTTGTGGTTCGCTAGGTCCAGACCCCACAGAAACCGGGTTGCATCAGATCTCCTAGAGTTTTGTCCACTATGACCACTCTTCTTCGTCTGGACTTGTAGGCAGATTGTCGTGTCCGGTCAGTAGTCGCGCATTGACGTGAAACCCTCAAAGGAGTACCTTTGGAACCAGCACCCTCTTAATGTAACCCACTCGATGGTATTGATTCTGGCGTTTACCAATCCGCCTAGATCATCGAAAAAAAGCTTGGAACACCTGAAGGAGGCTGGGTATAGATGCCTCTTCTTCGTTCCTGCAGCAGAGAAGTAAAGGACCGCAGCCCTTCTATCTGATCAGACAATTGAAGCGTTTCCGATCCAGCTTGGGCCAGATTGGACGAAGAATGAGTCTTAAACTTAAACCTCACAGCATTGACCCTAAACGTCAGTTGAACAATAACGAGAGGTCTTGGTTGGACCCTACTTGGCAAGGTGGACAGTCATACAATTCCCTGGAATATCACTGTAACATGGGATCCAAATAAGGATCACATTTAGTCCTTTTTAATGGGTTTGAGTGAGATATCCCATACTGCTTGCATCACATGAGTTGAAATCCTAGTGTCTGTTGGAAAGCCCGTTGCGTCCTGCAGTGTATTGGCCAGATTTGTCCCTCACAGGTTTCCCCAGAACCCCTACTTCATCAGTCTGATTGTTTCCTTTCAGGAACTGCGTTTCTTTTTATTGACCTTCCCACCTTCAGGAATCCTCTGGTAGCGATAGATCACATTCGAAACCTCGGTTAGGACGAAATGGGCCATTACGACATTTTCCCATGAGAACATCGATTAAGCAGCTGATCGGTGGCCACTTTCTGATGCAGCTTCTGTCTCGAGATACAACATCAGTCCTTTTCACTGGAATCCTGTCTGTCTTATCCCTATACAGCCACACCCATTTCTACAAGGCACGTCCAACAGATACATCCAACTCTTCTATTTCAGTTTCTTTCCTTCCTTTCTGACGTAGAAAAAATATTCGAACCTTTTTTTAAGGATTTCCTACCGCTTCACGGCGCTGTACTATCTTTTAATGTAAACATCCTTTCGGAAACCATTCCCTTATCTTGAATCTTTAATTCCACTATGGGACTTCTGTTTCTTGAAAGCAAAGGCAACCGACAACGAGTGCCTAATTGTCACCTTCCCATGACAACAATACAAATCCGCACAAATTTAAGCCTTAAAGACCTACAAGGACGAAAATAAAAACATCCTCCAAGGATTTGTAAGCGCCAGCATTGAGTACAAAAATGCCATCACCGACCGACCGCCTTGGTTGCAGATCACGATACCATCTACAATTATCTGCTACAGGGGACGATACAATAACCGGCGCAGGACGAAACCTCCTTCCTTCCTCTATACCTAAGCTTTATGTCTTTGGTCCCGTGTCTCAATTCAATTAATTGTGGTTCTCCAATTTATTTCAAGGATACTTTACGGGTACTAACGAGAGTCTCCAAATAGCAGAAAAAAAAAAACCAGAAAACCAAGAAAAGTGAAAGGAATAGAGAAAATCTTCTTTTGGTCCTTGAAGTCTATTTTCTGCGTTGATATCACTCTCGCACTGTTGTCGCACCGCAGCATCTCGGCCACTCGAAAGAAAAATACCTCCACACCCATCGCGTGGCTCCCTAAGGGCTTGTTCTCGAGAAGGATTCTTCTTTTCTGGTTTTTTTTTTTTCCCCCATTTTCCTTGACAGATAGTTGTCTAGGATGAATTAGTAGAACGAAGGCAGAGCAGAGTGGAGGTGGGTGGGGAGGGATTTATGGTAAAAGGCCCAACCATCTCAACCTAAGGATTCGTTGTTCAAAATTCGTTTTGTTTTGCTTGTTGTTGCTGTTGCTGTTGGTGTTGGTGTTCGGAGAAGGATATTCGAAATGAATGGTCGGTTGTACATATTTTTTGTTTTTTTTTTTTCTGTTAACCTGGCTATTTTGTATAATTGCTGGCAAAGTCCTTTTTATTGTGTTTCTCCCTTTTTGGCAAAGATAAACCCTCGCAGGAGTCATTCATCCGAGGATAAGGGTGTTTGTGGGAATTTTCTTAGATTTTTTTCCTTTTTGCTGCTTTCTCGGCGGCGCTTTATGTTCTCGCTTCTTTTGTTGTTGACAGTTCTTGTTGTTGTTGTTGAGGTAAAAGGGAATTAGGTCGAAATTGGAGCCCTTGTTCGAGGCAGATACTTGACCATGGTGATGCACAAATTAGCCTAAGGTGGACGGGTAATGAGGTGAAGAAAACGCTATTCTCGGTGGCTATAATGGAATACTTAACATTGAGCACGAAGCGATTGTACACTTCTGCATGAATGCAGATTGTGTTCGTTCCAATTAAATGAGGGAGCAGCATGTAGCCAATGTCCTGGGTTGGATGAGTAGGGTCAAAACAATTAGCCAAGGCTGTGTTTTGTCTTAGGAGGGGTCCGTAACAGTTGTGTTGTTTTTATTGAAAACGATGGACAGGAGGAGGATGAATTACTTTCCCTCAAGCCATGCAGCTGATGTCAGTAATTAGGCGACTCATGTGCATGAACCTCACCGCGGGGCACCTATCCATACATATCTTCTGAAGCAACTCTGAGGAGCTCTGATAGCAGATTGGGTTCGGAAGGAAAGGTCAAAGGTATCACGTTTAGAAAATATTTTGGGTAAACAGACAAATCCACAGGGTTCCAGACGCTCAAATAGGGCGAGGAGAACTCATCAATATGACAACCTCGGGGCTAGGTATATGAGTTAGAAGGGGGAATAGTCTAGAAGTCTTTTCAAGGAAAAAATGTGCAAAAGATCCTGTAGAATAGTGTAAGCCGTGCTAAGCCATGCTAATCAATGTTCCAAGGCCTGAACAATAAGTTTCCTCATAGACTGGCAGGTTGGTTGACTGATTTAGGTCCGAATTATGAAAAATGGTTCACTAGGCCTATACTGATGCTGGTAACACAGTCACAGTCACAGTCCTGTTGACTAACAATTTTTGGAGAAATTCAAAGAGGATGACTTGAATCGTGTGTGGTTTCAACAAGCCGGCGCCACATGCTACACAAGTGGCCATGCATTCGAGTTATTGAAGGCCAGATTCAGTAACCGTTGTAATCAATAGGTCGTCTCTGAACCTCAGACGATCTCAATGGAAAATGGGGTTCAGGACACTGAGTTGTTTCCTTGGAGGACATTTGAGTGATGTTGCATTCCATAGCGAATCGGAATTTTCCTTATAGATATCCCCAAACGCAAACCGTGTTCAGTCCAACTTCAGTCCTAGACATGTTCAAAAACTGGACATCCCTTGCAAGGACTTTGGAGAATCTGTATGCACATGCTCTGCAATTGCCAACATCAGGAAGGATACACTGGGTGAATACCTTTTCAATGATCTTAATGATCTCAGCATCGCTTGCACGGCTAAGATAAGCTGCTTCATACAAAAGGGGCGGATGGTTCCCAGAGTAAGAGGGTGATTCACCCACCTTACACATGGGCCGTACAATGGACCTCTGTTCTATGTGACCCTCATCGACGGGCCGGTGTAAGCCAACCAACCAACCTAGATTTCAGCCTCAGTTTGCCACGTGGCCTCAAATTCACGTTCGAAAGGGTAAGAGGGTAATCCTAATACCAAACGTCCTTTGCACAAGTAAATCTAGTTACTTACTTACGTACAGTCCAGGGAGGACCTGGGCCTCAACCAACAAGCCTCTCCAGTTAAGCCGGTCTTTGGCTAACTGCCTCCAGTTACGCACTCCAAGTTGTTTGAGGTTCTCTTCCACTTGTGCACGCCACCTCCGGGATGGATTCGAAGACTCTTCGGGCCGGAGCGTTGATGTCCATCCGCTCTACTTGTCCTAGCCATCTTAGACGGCTAATGCGTACTTTTCTGACTAGGTCGATGTCGCTGTACAGCTCGTAGAGTTCGCTGTTAAATCTCCTTCTCCATAGCCCGTCAACGCAAACGGGACCGAAAATCATCCGAAGGATTTTGCGTTCGAAACGACCAAGGATATCTTCATCCATCTTGGTTAACGTCCATGCTTCTGCGCCATAGAGCAGGACTGGGATGATGAGGGTATTATATAGAGTTTCCTTGGTGCTTCTTGACAAGGCCTTACTACTCAATTGCCTTCTTAGGCCAAAGAAACAGCGATTGCTCGTAGAGCTCACGAGCCGCTCTCGTCCTTCTGTGCAGCGCCGCTTCGTAGGCGAGTTGTTTTGCTGCATGTGCTTGCCGACACTCTTCATCAAACCAAAGGTTTCACATCAGCACATCAGTTGCGGCGTTTCTGATGGCTTCTTGGCACCAATGCCACTGGTCTTCAGTACTGGATGTTGGCTGCATAGGACTGCGATCGGCAAAGGTTCTGGCGGTCTGTTGCTATTGCAGCCGTTCAACGTTAAATCTCCTCACAGTATTTTCCCGATGTTGTGGCGTTTGAGATATCCGTAGACGTCCCTTAGCTGCGACTAGGTAGTAAATCTAGTTAGGGTCGGCATATCCTTACATTTCCCTCTAAGGACTTGAACAGCCCAAATGGATAGTATAAATTTGAGTAGCGGCAAGGCTACTGGGATTTTTCCTGCTATCATTTGAGCCAAAGTAAGGATCTGTGCCTGTAGTACGGAAGTTACGGTCAATGAAGCTCGTCATTGTGCCTTGTTGGGAGGCTATTTTGGTCGGAATTAGATGGAGATGACATCAGCCGTCTGGTTTCAATGAGATTGTGCCACCTGTCAGAGTGCTGGGTCAAAAATTGTTCTGTTGAAGGAGGAATCATGTGTTCTCGAGTAATGGTCCTGTGAAGTGGTCATATGCTTGTGGCGATTTGACGCCATTAAAGTGTTTTCTCAGGGGATATGTCCACGCAGATAAACCAGGCGCAACTGAGCTCTTGGAAGCCCACATTTAACGCATTGTTGTCGAAATGCAACCCGATTTAGTGCGAAGAGTATGCTAAACTCGGACCTCCAGATTATGCCAGGTTCGCGGCGGCCAGATGTCCGTAATCATATTCAATCATTATTGCCATACAAATGTCTGTCAAGTCAAGCCAAGCTTCAAGTCAAGTCAAGCCAAGCTTCAAGTCAAGTCAAGCCAAGCTTCAAGTCAAGTCAAGTCGAGCTTCAAGTCAAGTCAAACCAAGCTTCAGGTCAAGTCAAGCCAAACTTCAAGTCAAGTCAAACCAAGCTTCAAGTCAAGTCAAGCTTTGCTTCACTCTTTTTTTAGTTAAAATCCTTTGAAAAATTGTAGTCCTCCATCAAACATCTCTTCAGCAAGCTAGGATTTGTAAAGTACAGAGAAGCACTCAGAAATAAGTATGAAGGTACTTGCCGTCATTGAAAAGCCTCACCACAACGGCCTCCTGGCATATTCTCCTGTTGTGCTTCAGGCATATTCTGTGTCTTGTGTAGAATCGAACCTTCTCCCAAAGCAACAACTACATTCGTTTCTTTCTTCTGGGACTCTCTGCCTATTCATCTTAGCATACCGAAGTTTAAAGGATCAACCCTTCACTTTCCATAAACTTATGTAGGTTTCCTCTGGAAAACATCTTCATACTGCCACCGAACGTATGCCATGAGTTCCCACATCCATAGAACGTCTCCCATCAGATCTAATAAACAGATCCTCCTTCGAGGAAAATATCCTTATCTGGCAAATGTTGTGCTTCTGCAGCAGTTAAACAGCCACCAAATCCGATGACAATGGTTACAAAATCGAAATCGATACATGCTAACCAAACACCGTCCGGATGAGATAACATCTTCGCTTCCATGTACACCATTTCAACAAATCATAAAAAAAAAACACAATCGAATCCTGCAGCGCAGACAAACACATTTCCCAGACCCAAAGGACGAGTGTGTATCGAAGGAATCCTTTTGTTGAATCTGGTGTGATGTACCATTGATGCTTTAGCATCAATTGATGGATAGATGTGATGAGTGAGACACTTTTTCCAAATCGCTTTCTAGAGTGTGCAGAATTTTTGAAAAGAAAAATTAAATTCTAAAGCAAATATTTTGATATGCCATGATTCAAAAGGATATCGAACATCCTTCCATTACGGTTGGCTGGATGGTGTGCGCGCCCCAAAAATTCTTCTCATTCGGGGGGTTAGTCGTTGCGCTACCAATTGCGATGGCAAGCTGAGTAGATTGAGATACATTTGGGACTTCATTCCAAGGACTCGTACTGGTACTGGTACTCGCCTACACTGCGATTTCGCTTTGATATCATTTTCCTTGAGTGTACCTACATAATTCTACTGGTTTTGCTGTTGCTGGCAAATCCTTTGTGTGCCATTGTTGGAATTGAATTTCAAATAATTTCGTATTCTTCTTGGATGAATTCGTAGAGAGCTAGTAGCAGAGTAGAGACGAAGACGAAGACGAAGAAAAGAAAGCACAGAATCCGCAGCGCGAAAATGGATTGATATGATGGCAGGTTGTTGCAGGGGAACCCCATGGAAGAAGGAGAACATTCTAATCGCTTATTTATTAATATTTTATTAGCTACACGGGGTTTATTTGGTCTCAGAAGTTGGATACTCATATAAGAAGGACGTGACGTAGATACAAGATACAAGAGAAGATTCCCTGGGTGCCTACACTATGGGTGCAGAGTTTGCAGTCACTTGAGGTTTTCAATTTGCCAGCATTGTCTTTGGGAAGACAGTGAAGAACGTACTGTCACATGGAGTCCTTGAATGTCTTATTATTATTCAAAACAGTGTCTGGAGTCACACCCGAGTATTGTTGTCACAAGATTCTCTTGACATTTTGAAATAGTCCTGGGAGTAACCAAACATGACAGTACAAGTGCGGCTGTCCAGATAAGAACGATAGGAAAAAAGTTTTTAATAAAAAAAACAATGGTGTGAGATATGAAGTTGATTTTGGCTTTATTTTGAAGCCTGATTCATGCCATTATGTGTGGACTAGATCATCATGAAAATGGACGCCTTGACTTCGCTGACAGTCCTTCAAGCTGTCGGTTCAATATGTCCGGCGTTATTCAGGGAATAGAGTTTCAAATGTTGGCCCCGAGCTCGTCTAAAGTGGTTGACTTGTTAGCGTAGACTTGACGTAGCCTCAGAGAAAATGATCGAGATAAACGCGAGGTCCAATTGGTGAACGCTCGCCGTGAGATGACCAAGTCGCAAAATTCCTCCTTCATAACTTCGAGCGTAGCGTTGCTTGTATGGCGTGTAGAGCCGTCTTGTTTGTGCCAATTTTGCTGTCTGAGCGCATCTGCCCACATCTCACAGTCCATGGAGATTTGAACCATCTATGTTCAACATGAGTCTGCTAAGTGATGGGCTGACACTTGCAGCTCTTACTGATGCGGATTTGATCTGTTTCCAGAGTGTTAGTTCCGTGTCAAGAGTCATTTTCGAGTATTGCTTCAACGCTATAGCTTCCACTGGTCCTACTTGAAAGCCGACGATCTTGTGTATCCATCTCTTAGTCAAGGGGCTTATCTACATCTTTTTCGCCACTAGGCTAAGTCCATGGTCTTCCATCTGGGTATCAGATGGGTACCATCTGGGAACGATGTCGTCTAGATACCCTGCCAGGAAAGTTCTTTCGGACATACAACACGCAACAAAGAACAGACTAAATAGCTCACGCTACAGCTAGCATTGTGCTCCTACATTCTATACTCAACCCTTAGGCCCGGTAGGACAAAATATCTTTTAAGTCAACACGTTCAGGCAGGATCTCCACACTTTGCAGGCATGTCCAGAGGGTATCGCAGCAATGAAGGGAAATAAGTTCCAAAGAGCTCCAAAAAAAAAAGTAAAATAAAATAGGGTTCTCCTTACTGCAGTTGTCAATACTTCGTCGTAGTACTCGACATGTCTTCCTAGATTTCCTGTTGATAGCCCGATATAAGTTTTAAAGTCGATTTTCTAAGCCCTGTAATAGCTTGTCTAATCATATTCAAAGGTTTGAGGTTTAAGCCTAGTCAAAAGGACTTGCTGGACCCTCATCAAACAACAATCAAAGTATAGGTCACACCAATGGACTATACATCACTGATCTTGCTGTTCACTGCCGAGATTAATACTCAGTTGGTGTCCCGGTCCTGGTACCTTAACTAAAGTTAAAGCCGAGTTTTATGTGGATTTTTTCTAGACTTATTCGAAGGCGATACGCCAGGTCAATCCTAAGTGCCTTCTTGTAGCAAAGAAGGCGTTTTAAAGGACGCCTGAGTACGGAAATGTACATAAACGAAGATCGAAAGTGTCTTAGGGCTGCCTTTTCCCTAATTGCTTGTCCAATCATCCTGTGACTCCAATATCCTTCTAGGCTATGTAAAATTTTGTGATGGAGGTTTGCAGTTGTTCTGGTCGCCTGCATATTGTCCAACTTCCTTGTACTTGGTTGACAATATTACTTCTCCAAATTTTGAGGAGCATTCCGAGCGCAGCTTAAGCTTCCAGGTTTTGATCCACACATTCAGTTTGGTGGTACCATGGTTAGAGCTTAGATCATACTTTCTAGATGTGGAGACTCGTTTACGTTCTCGACCATCTATCTAGGAATGTTGGATAGGCCGTTGGTTTTAGGAGGTGCTCAGGGCTTTCGGTTTGGCTCTACCTAACAGGCTCCCACATCTGGAGAATATGGTGCGTGCTCGACAGTTTTGGTATCGTTTTTGGTAAAAAGTTGCTTTCCGTGCTGCAAAATTCAAGAGTTGTTCTGCCATAATTCCCATCTTTATCCGCAAATACTCTCCCTTAAGTGAACAACCTCACGAATATTGACTTTAAAGCGACTTTGTCGTCGCCGGTCATAAACCCAAGTCTCGTATCCTGTGATGGTTCATTCCGTGTTGGCTCCGAACTGACTCGTTCTAGCATGTCTGGAGCAACTCTTTTGAAAAATTCCCTGCTGCGACGTGTGTCATGCACACAACATCACCTAAAATACGGCGAACTAATTCGTGAAGGATGGATAGTTCTTGTGAAAGCTTTCTGTCCTTGCAGGCCGTCTAGGATGAGGCAAGTTTTCACCTACTTCACGCCCATCTTTGAACGCTTTGTACCACTCAAGTGGTCTTGTTCTCGATGTCACAGAATCCCCCTAGGTTTTCCAACATTTTCAACGTATCCTGACAAGAAATTCCGTTCGCAACACGAAATTTCAAAAAAAATGTGTATTGGCTATCGGGTTCGGTGGCGTATGCGTAATTTATTTTTTTTTTTTGTTGAAAAACACTTTTTCTTATCATTATCGATACTGAGATACAAGATAAACTGGTTTGTGCACAAGATGCGTCGAAGCAGAATACCTACCTTGATTTGTGTCACGAGAAGGCAGTCTCAGGATGTGGCTATCAGGATCGGTGGCGTATGCGTATGCAGGCCCTGGTCCCAATGGCTTTTTTTTTCTGACAGACATCGGAGTGTATAACTGTCATGAGAGAGCTTCTCAAACGAGATTTGGATTAAACGTGGGCCTATTCTGTTTGTGGTTAGACGCACAACACGAGGGGTTGTGGGAAGCTAGAACTTGGGTCTTACCGACCTTTCGCAGTAAATATTTGGAATCTATCCAACTGTTTACGTCTCACCTTGGATCATGGCTTTCGAATTCTACTGCCTCTTAAGAGCTCCCTTTGTTTTCGTCGTCCTTTTTGACCTTTCTCCGTGCGCGCTAAAAGCAAGGTTCTTTCATGTCTTTTTGTTGTGTACTTAGAGTCTGATGTATGAGATTATGTATCTAGCCTCAGACTTTCCCTCAGCACTGTAGTCTCCATATGCACGCTTGCGGGCGAATAGGATGAATTTAATTTCATGCATTCGGGACTTGTTTTTCCACGGATTACCGTATTGTTCCTGGAAAATTGTGTAATAAATAATCCACGACAAAAAATGTACAAATATCTCTCCTTCTTCTTCTTCTTTTTTCGTCCTTTTCCTGACTTTTTCTTTTTGTTTTTTTTTTTTTTCTGTTCAATTTGGCTAAAAAGGTACCGCCGGCCGCCGAAACCTTTTATCTCAAATGAAACCATGTTCCTTGTTGCCTTCGTCATTTCACCATCACCCTCACTTAATACCTCTTTGTAAGCCAATTAGTTGGCTCTTTTTGTCCGTCCCGTCGCACGCCGGGTGGGCTACGGTGGTCGGTCCATCGAAAAAGGAACGTTTTTCTCGAGAAAACTTATCGAGGGATGAAGTATTCCACAAAGAGGCTGCTGTCGGTGACCGAGCGTGGGCCCAAACCGGGCCGAGGTGGGAGAGAGATTGAAAACTTTTAATAGACCTTTTAGAAGTCCGGTAAACAGAAATTTTCCAGCCGTGGGCTTATGTAGTTATGCAAACGATGAATATCAAAGTGTGTTTGTTTACGGCAAGATACGGCTGGGTGTGGTGAAAAGTTTACAGAACTGTTTTAAAGGTTTTCGAAGTGATTTAGCCTCAATACATACACTCGTATACGTGTATACATATTTTCTATGTGTTGCCATGCAGAATAGATGCTCTTTGGTAACAGGTATCTGTAGGAAAAGGATATTTCATTAAGGTTGTGTATAACAATGTTGCGACACATGCAAATTGACCCTAGAAAATCGGATAAGGTCATGTTGAGTTAAGGATTTTCTTTCTTTTTTTTTTTTCAGTCAATCGTCCTTTTTTTTTGGGGTATGGGGTCGATGTAAGCTTGTTAATTATAAATGTAATTTAAGTAGACGAGGATTTATTTGGGTATCTGTAATCTCGGCAAATAATTTAAAGGTGTCGAAAGTTTGCAGGAACAAGGGTTTGGCCGGAAAAGAAATTGTTTTTGAACAAGTGGTCTTACATGGGCGGGTATGGGGCTTTTAGTTAAGTTTTAATTAAAAAAGGACTCGTGTTTGGGAATGTATTTTGAAGGTCTAATCAACTTGGGCAAAGAATTTGTAAATGTCCTTCAAAGTACCTAGATGAAGACAGTGCAGGGGGCGTAACTAGGCGGTAACTATAGACGACACCTTGACTCGCATTAAAATTCAAATCCACTAAACCGTGCGTTGTCCTTCGTAAGTTTGTTTCCGAGGGAAGTTTTTCCAAGAAAAGTCCTATTTCAGTCCCAAGTTGGTGGCCTTTATAGTGCGCGAGAGGTTTGGAATGCTCCTCGAACAGGATGCCTTTGGTATTTTTCTGTGTTGCTACATGGCCATAGGAATAGAACGCAGTGCGAATGGGAGGGACAATTGGGCATGACTTGGGACAAGTAGGTGGCATTTAGTACGGCCAACCTATGCGGTTCCGCCGATCCGGTTCGAAACAGCCTTCACTTAGCTGAGACACTTATAACAATATCGCCCAAGGTTGGTGAAAGAAAGAGAAATCCAAGGAATTTTCAGTTTCAGAGGATTGTGTGTACCTTTTAGTTCCGAACTTGGATTGGACATACTCTCCGAAAGGGTGACAAGTCCATAGCTAACCACGCGATGTAATGGAACCCGCTTACTCAGGATGGCAGAATACGCGGCGGTCCTAGGAGTAAGTGGCGCAGAACAGTTGAGAACGAAGCACGACAACTGGGAAAGCGTTGGGGAGAACTGAGACACACTTCCAGAAACCGGACACGATGGCGCGTAGGCATTGTCGAGGCCCTAGGACCCGCAAGTTCCGAACTTGCACGTGAAACTTAAAACTAACTTACAAACTAGGGCTTAGGACTGATTCAGGGTAGGAAGTAATGTGAAAGAGATTGAAGTCGAAAATGGAATGTTTTGAGTTAACTTTCGGCAACATACGGGTGAGTCAGTGGATAGAAAAGTCGAGAGCACCTTAAATTACGAAGCTAGCTGATGGATGAAGCGAATGTCAACTAGATCTTGGCGATCCTCAAGGATTTGGAAGCTAATGAGATTGATGCGGTCTTGATAGAGGCCAGATAGACTATCGTTTCAGAATAGACTTCGAAGGCAACGACATTGGATGTTCTTAATGGTCATGAATCCGCTGAAACGGGGAGTCAGCCTGACTCGGGTACTCAAGGGATGGATAAACGAAGGGAATGGAGAGTGATTTGGTTATGTACGAGTACTGGTTGTACTGGATGCTAAGTTCTAAGCAACTGTATCGAACAACTATCGAGATCGTGTTGAAGGGGAAGAAATGGGTTTGAAAAATGTGCGTAAAGCGGAGTTCAAAGAAAGGGACCTAGGTGACTGCCTAGTGGGTTACCAAAAGTGGTATACTATTCCTTTCTTTTGTGGCTAAGATATTGCGAGTAGAATAGATGACTACAATCTGACGATATCGTTTAGAGATGGTTTTGCGTGACGTAACATTGAAAATTGTAGAGGATATCGTTTCGACGAATCATCTGTCAAACACACAACAGACTACAGCCAACAAGGTTCATACGACGATCGTCGTGAATGTAACGTGATGAGGGCCCAGGACTGTAAAATTGTATCGAAATTTGCTGAAAGATTCAGGATTTTGCGAAAATTTTCCCCGAAAATGTATGAAAAAAATTGTTACTCATACGCCACCGCACCAGATCCAGACATTCGAAATCTACCATCTCGCGGCTCAATTTAAGTCAGATATTCTGTTTCTATGCACCATAGGTACAAACAAGCCTAGCTGATGCCTGGCTATGTCCTGGAAATATTACAAGAATTTCCTCCGAAAGAAGGTGTAAAAAATGGATAACCTAAGCCCCACCATTCCAGGTACTGACACTCACTTCAAGACAGATATTCTACTTCTGTTTCATCCACTGTACTAGGATCCTTGCTATGGTCTGCGACTTGTAAGACCTGTTGTACTAGAACTTAACAGATAGTTCTACTGAGACTTTTAACAAACTTTGCTACAACTTAGGGATCCAGATTTTGAGTTAACGCTGGACTGACAGGCTCCTATTCTTCCGGCTCGTTCCTCTATCTATTTTACTCTTCACAGAGTACCTACAGATTGGATTCAAGTGCGTCGTTCGATAGGGCGTCAAGGTCTTTATGTGATTTTCTTGGAATCGAGTAAAATCGTGTCCTTGTTTCAGTTGGAATCAATGAACTTCTATCAGGCTTTCATCAGACTTAACACAGTAGTCATAGTATCTGTTGATATCCTATCATGCTTAACTGCCTAAAAGGATGAAAAAGTGGACTCTTTCAACTCTTATTCCCTGACATTGTCATGTCCTTGGGTCAATAGCTCGAAATTTGTATGAAGTATTGTTGAGACTATGTATCCTAGACCAGAGCTCCCACCTGAATCATCGGAACTAGGTGGGAACTCATTTTTCCATTATCTGTGCTGACGTAATGACAAGTTAAAACTCCAGACCTTCGTTAGCTTCGTGGGTATTGAACAAATTTTCCAATCGCCACACTCAGGTCAATAGAGGGCCATTGTGATACCTAAAGGGGACACCCATCGTGGTACCTTAAGGATTGGGTCGCGATCAGTTAAGTACCATTCATTGCCCTGGTAATACCCATGCCAGCTAGACGATATGTGTAGTTTATTTAGTTGCTCAAGGATTCTCATTCGAAGCACCATACTACTGTATGGTATGGGCAGTTGTATGCCTTACAAATCTACTTGGGCTTAAGTTCTAAGGAGTTGGGAGATGAACATTGTCCTGGTCGCCTTGTTGGCAATGTAGTTCTCCGAATAGAAGGGATATTCTCTAGTGACTATTGTCTTGTTAGATCTTCCTGAAAGGGTTCTATGGACAGTTGTTCAAGGATTCTTAGTCATGCGCCATCTAGAAGTTGGGTTAAGGGCAGTTGCTACAGAGTCATCGATTTGTTTCTTAACTTTGATGATAGCATAGTCTGTTGTTGTACTCAGTGACAACTAGGAATTCGCCCAGAACAGGTACCAAATAACACCCCCTGTGAGTATCATCAAAGAGACTTAACTTGGTTCATCCAAACAAGAAAAAACCAACTACTTAGGGCATAAGCACTGACAACAAGATGTATCTGATGGTCATTTGGCTTCAATTATTGGACCAATTGAGTCTTGATAGCCTTAGACTAAATCAAGTTAATGGGTATCTAGCTTACTTGATAGCTTCAAGACTGAGATCGTTTCGGAAAATCTTTCAAGAAATGTCGGACCAATTAGATGGGGTCCTCAGAGACACTGGCCTCCATTTTTTCGAAATCCGCAGTTTTCAATCTTTTTGATGAGTGGATGGGCGATAGAGTGAACGATGTGCAAAACTTATCAATTACACGTCGAAACGTAACGACCGCGGTGTACCTAGGACTCAACCTACAAGCCTCCTCAGTTAGCGCCTCCAGTGGCGCACTCGAAGTTAGCTGAGTCCTCTTCGAGACGACTGATGGGTGCTTTTCTGACCCGGTCGATGCCCAGTATTGAGCTCTCATACTGTACGTAGCATCTTTAGGCAATACAACCGTTTAGAGGGATCTATAGAGAGTGATTGCGGGAGTCCTGATCCTCGGTGGCTACAATTTCCAATCAAATCGTCTTGAGACAGTTCCACCTTCATAGAGTTTAACAACCAACTTCAGCCACCTTGCCCTCCACCAAGTGTAAAAAAAACCATCCCCTTCCATCTTCCCTTCATGCAATCTGCTCTAAACTGAGAGAGCAAACTGCTATGATTAGTTAGCAAATATTTTCCGTCGATTTCCCATCTTTAAGTGCTCAGTCATAAGAAAAAAAAAACCCTAAACTTTCCCCAAGAAATCCCAAGACTGTTCCTGGGTTAACCTATTTCTCGTCTTAAAGCACGATGAACACACAAACACCAGAGCACAAGCGAACTAAAAAAGGATAAAAAAAAAACCTGAACTAGTGGTTGATTAAATCCTTTTGTTCGCTTCCTCAATTCTAGTTTTTTGTCTCCCTTTCATAGGCGCACTGTAAGATACTTTCAATGTATCTAGACAGAAAGTACCATCAAACACCACCAAGTGCCAGCAATGACTCAATCTATCTAAACTTTCTAAAGATAGAAAGTATACAGAAGAGAAGAGAAGAAAACCATCGAAAGAACAACAATCACACCCACCATCACCAGCCCAAGGAGCAAACAAACAACTTTTCATTCAACCGATTTATCGGAATGTCCCGAATAACGTTTGAGCAGCCGACCGCCCATAAAAATGCAAATACCAAAAGGAATCCACTGCTGGTGACTGGCGGCAGCATAGTGAGGAAGGAAGCACAAAGATTTCTTGTGGAAATCCTTAAGGAATTTTCAATTCAATAAAATGTATTCATATTGATGCTCATTCGGTTGGCGGCGCGGTGGGGGCCAAGGACTGTAAACGAAAAATCCTTTCGAAATGTTTCCCATTCCTGGGAAATATGAGAACATTCTGGTATGTCGTCGGACAGTCGGTCTAGCAAGTCATGCTATAGGGCATGGATTGGTTGTCATCTTATGAAGAGAAGTGGTGCTCTCTACCGATCATCAAGACCAATCGCTGATTCTAACCCAAAGGACATCTCTGTAGACCAACATCAAGCTAAATCAGTGAACCATGTAAAAGTTAGAGCCCTCTGGCAAACTGTAGTATCTGCAATGAGAGACATTTCAAGCCATTCATAGCCAGAAGCCTGTGGCCTCATGAGAAGTAAAGAGTTGTTTTTTTAGAGGCGGAGAACTTTAAATTGAAATAAAGTACAAAAAAATGTTCTGAATATCTATGAACTCGCCTTTCTTGGACAGATCTTTTCATGGCATTAATGTTTGAGTATGATTTCAGGTATGCAGCAGCCGCGACTGGCGCGCAGATGGCGTTGTCTGAGGTTCAATTGTCGCACATTCTTTGCACTAAATCAGGCTGCATTTCGACAACAATGCGTTGAATGTTGGCCAGTTTATGTCCAGGATATGATAGTGGACATACGATTTCGAATATCCCCAGAAAAAATAATCTAATGGCGTTAAATGGCACGAACAAGGTGACCATTCGACGGGACCATTGCTCGAGATTACATGATTATGGAACTTTCCCCTTCAATAGGTCATTGGTTGACCAGCAGTGTGGCATGTGGCACCATCTTGTTGGAACCACATATCACTGATCTCAAGTCCATCCAATTCTGGGCAAAAATACTTAGTCTTCCAACATGGGGTGATAGCAAACTTCGTTAACTGTAACTTTTGTCACTTTTTGTAGCTGCTTGACAGTGATCCTTGCAGGAGACTCCTAGTGGTTTCGAGAACGGGCTCGGAACAAATGTGGGTTTGGTCAGGACGAAAAAAAATGATGAATGGAGGGATAGCCCAAACCCAATGTCTTCACCAGTATTGTAATCCCTTACTGCTGCATAAGACAACCATCAGATGCACATCTGTTATCCCGGACATTGCTCGACACCATCCGTCCCATTCTCCGGATCTGACAATCAGTCAATTTTAAGTTTCTGGAGCTAAAGGCAAGTGAATTTTGGTGAACTTTCAGTCGGCTAAAATGCTGATCCTGTGTACCTAGGTTTTGGCCAATTTTTTAAGCGAAATATTCCAACAGAAGCAATGGAAGTATTGAGTATACTCTGCGTCGTACTGAGGGCTTCGAATAGGTTGTCTTGGAAAGAAGAGTTGAACTTTTGGGCCTAAAAATTCTACCCAAAATGGGACAGTTCTAGCTTACAAGACTGACAATCTGTACAAGACCCCATCAACACCTATGATGACTGAACAATGTTGAGCAGATGGAATGGATAGGTAGGTAGGCAGGTTGTCTAAGAGGCGAGAAACCACTCTGTGTAGCACTCAGTTCAGTATAAACCCATTGTGTTGGCCATGGGGTGAAAGAGTGTATTCCTTAGCCTTGCTTAAGATGGAATGTGTGCAGACGTCGTTTAATGATCGATGTCCTTTGTTCCTTTTCATTCTTTGGTATACCCTTCTAATCAGGGATCCAGGTTTTCCCGACAGCACTTCACAGGCTTCGATTTTGTGGATCGCTTTTCTCGCTTTCCTGGCTGTCGATGAAAAAGGTGGTATTACCTTCATCGCAGTCTGTTTTTGACACCTCCAGGCCCTCTCCTGGAAAATCCTGCCACTTTGGGCCTATCAGTACAACTTTCTGCAAGTTCTGGGCTAAGTATTCCCCTCTACTTTGATAGAGGCTTCGAAAAAGTCTTATTTTGAAACCACTTATGGGTACTAAGTAGCCCGTGCTATGAGTTAGGCCAGACTCCATGGTCGTTGCCATTCTTTGACCTCCAACCCAATAGACATTCGATCTGCTCTCATATTTGCTGCATCCCTCGACACTCTTCCGGGACGAACTTGTACCTCTCATGTACGAGCTAATAGCTGTTGCCGGTGCCCATATAGGCTGCATATATGGACATCGACTTACTAACTCACGATAGCAGATTTCTAATTGGCCACCTGGGTCCTTCAATAATAATACTTGGGACCCAAGGCCTAGCTTCTCACAACCATTCCTGTTGTGCGTGTTATATTCGTTACATGAATGGAAGGGGCCTACTGTTCAATACCGTATCCGAAGGGCAGTTTGTTTTTCTGAGAAGCTTTCCCAGGACAGTTGTACTCTCGGATGTTTGTCAGACGCTCCCGAGAGGTGGGGCCGTGAAAAACTTTTAGGTGTTCCGACTGGGATTCGAACCTCGAACCACTGAGCCACGGCGTCCACGGCGGTCCTTCAATATTTGGCATTAACCTAGAAATTGCATCCGCCGCTCGGTTAGCTTTTGTAAGTTGAGTGCTCTCTAAAGTTGACTCTATGGTCAGGCAGAACCCCCAGGTTCTGGTTGCAAATACCTCTGGTTGCGGTTTAATAGTATCGTTGGACTCCCATCCATTCCTGGGACCTCATTGCTATCCATTGAGCCTGCTGCCTCTAGGACTTCTGTAGTTGTGATGGATTCCATTTGTTCTCTATCCTCTGTGACTATGGTGGGAAGATACACACTGGAACTCCTTCGAAATAGTACGCTGACTATAGTACTTATGGTCGGGCATGTCCAGTGCATGTTACAGGCACTTTCACGGCTTTCAAAGTTAGACTTGGGTGCCATGTAGCCTATTATAGTTGATTTTGCAAGATCTCAGTGCGGCCTGACCCAATTCGCCTCCAACTACCCGCAGCTGCCGATTCGTAGGCTGGGGATCACTCCAAAGTTTTGGTGTTGTTTTCATCTCAACTGACAGTGACTGGCTTTTGTACTTTCGCGACGACCTTGCTGGCGACTCGTCACCATACAAGGTTGTCATGGACATTAGCTCTGTGCTCCGAAAAGTCCTTCCATCCATGTCGATGTGGCGGTGCACTAGAGGCAAATCTCGTTTTCGGTGAAATGACACGCCAATCCACTTGCTGTGTGACTTAAGTAAGAAGAAAGTTTGACAACTTATCTCAAAGAATCTCGTCTAGACGAGGGATTATGTTGAAAACTTATAAAACTCCAAAGATTCCCTCCCCATACTGCTCGATGTTCCAGATCATCATATGGTACCCAACCATATGAAACGTACTAATACCCGACCGAATTAATCTATAATTACAATCTGTCAAGCGTGCGATGGGTACTCTCCCCCAATCAGATAGTAGAACCTCTATAAAATCATACCTTTGCACACCATATGCCTTCACGAGCCACTCAAAATTATTTCAAACTATGAGCCGCCCATCGCCAGGATCAATCTGTGGAATCACAGATACGTACATCGTTGCGTTTTTAATTTTAACTGCCGCCATGAAAACTTACGTAATCAGGACAATAATCATAAATCGAGCTGCCATTTCCATCAAATCAAAATTAATAAAGTCACACACGCCGATTGGCATTGCCCGCGATACTGCTCGGGATACCCATAAACAAGGCCGACCTTCTGCCCTCATAGTCGCAGAGATCCCACTGCTCTCGCAAACGGCACTATCAAAGGTCATTCGAAGAAAAACTTAATCCACAGCCAAAAGACAGAGAAACCCTTATTAACCCAAACTGCCCAGCCATTTTAATGGTTAACTGTAATCCACATTAATTGTGTTTTATGTCCTCGCACGAGAGTATCCTGTGTGTGTACGAGGGCGATAACAACGTCGTCCAACACACCACCACCGCACCGAACCGACATCGGCACACAAAGGCTAGTGAACGCGCTCTCGCTACCAAAACCAATGTTAAACGCCAACGCGTGACATAACTCAGCCGAGAACACACACCAACGCAAACGCAACGAAGGATAATAAAGGCGAGCACCTTAGTGCCAATAAAAATGGAAGATTTAATTCAATTATATGTTTCCTTGGTGTGCAGGCCACCCTCGTTTAAGTTTTATATCTGTTTATCTCCGGATCGGCAGGCATATAGTCCCGTAGGGCAATTTGACTAACCGCGCGATTCTCGGTATCATCCTGTATCCCTCACTCGGGCCGATGGTATACGGCCTTCGGACCGCACCACTAGTCCTTGGTCGTATATAATGTGCACAGAGGACGAGTGCGGCATAACTCAACTAGTTTAGTGTGCTCGGCTTGTTCGGCCAAATGGTGGTGGTGGTGTGGCTGGTTATGGGATTTCACCTTCCAGGATACAACTTATAGTGTTCGCTTGGTTCTGTTCCTTTTTTCTGTTTCATTGGAACCTTTGCCAGAAGGGGCTGTGCATACGTATACAAATGTATAACAAAACGACCCTTCTTCCAATTCCAGGAAGTCCCGTATCTCATTCTCACTGTGTGTGTAGTGCCTAATGAGGATATAAAACTCAATTTGAACATTTATTGCTGCTGAATCCTCCCGCATGTGTGTGCGGCATTGGCAGGATGTGTGCTCATCCGATAAACAACTAAACAACTGGTTGCGTGCAATTATATCGGATACCCCGATCCGTATGACTAGGTATACCTACTCTATCCTTGTGCATCTGTTGCACACTGACCGTCTATCCTTGTTGTGCATTGTGCTGTGCGTCTGTGCGTTGTGTAGGGGAGAATATGTCACAAAACCCCCGGATGGTGTAGATAAAGTAAACAAACTTACCCATGAGGGTTGTTAAAAGGTTAAAGGGATCCCTCCCTCCATGTGGTCTGGAGGAAGATTTTATTAGTTCACTGAAAAACAGGTGCCCCTTTGTGAAGGGACGAAGAATTTCATGCAACATAATGTCTGGTCATTAGATTGGATTTACGACGGAGCATGGTAGGTATGCGAATACACAGAGAGGAATATTTGAATCCTTTTTGGGTGATATTTCCTTCCTTTATTGGTGTTTGCCAACGTCTGGTACTCCTTAGGCAAAAAGAAATCTCATATCGATATCGGTAGTCACGGCTTGTGTCGTCCTTTGAGAGTGGTGTGCTCTTCATGAGGGGGAATTGATTTTCATTGGAATATCTCGAAGGATGCTGGATGGAAGAAGACATGGATGAAACAGTCTGGATGTAAATTTTCATTCTCAGTCAGTGCTGGTTGTAGACAGATGCATTGCGACTTGTCGTTCTCCATGGAAACTTGGACGCAATTAACTACTTTACTCGTTTCAGAGGACACTTGTGTTCGGACAAAGGCAGGACCAGCTACTATCTTCGTCTGTAGGTATAGCAAGTTTTCTGTTACAAATAAATTCGACGCTTTTGTAGGGGAGGACCTATGGGTAATCATCAGTGTCCTTTGGGTATATACGGACCTTTTGTAGAGTCAGGATCCGTCGATAACTCCCTTACATTCTTTTCAGCTTTTGTCCGTAAATGCCTCACAACTTTTGAACTCCTTATCCGACAGTAGAGTAATTTTTTGAATTCGCCCACTGCCACGCCCACTTGAAACCGACAAATTGTCCACAATTCTCTCATACATTGTTGTTAGCCAGGCCCACGGCATGGGTCAGCTAGTATATGAATAAAAATGGAACTCATTCTTTCGAGCGCTGCTTGCTTCTTCCTGTTCGAGCCAAATAGATCGCTTCAACCAGATTTGTAAGCCTGTATAAGCCTTGATTCATTTTATTGGGTTTCAATGGGAAAAAGTCAGTGAATCTCGGTTACTTGAAGCTACAGCTCCTGCTAATAACCTCTAATAAGCCGGAAACAAATATCTGCTTAGATCGTAGAATTGATGATCCAGAACCTAGTGTTGCAGGCTGCAGCAATGGTTTTTGGCGTTTATCCCTTAAATCGTCCTTCCAGGTTTCCGAAAATCAATTTTTTGTTCGGGGATTGCTGAAAGGAGTAGTTGACCTGAACTTTAAAATTGTCAGTGTCACTGTGTCAAGACTTATCAATTCAATTGCATTTTGAAACCTTAAGCCAAGTCAGTGGAGAGCTGTATCTAGTGATTTACTTCGAGTTCCCACCGGCTTGGGCTTTCGCATAGAAAGTGAGATGTTCTCACTTTTGCTGAGTTTGCTTTGCCACAGCCTCCACAGAGGTTGTCACTGTTTAGTCGCGTTCTCTCGGTGAGCCTCCAAAAGATTGTGGCTGGTAGTATTCCTTGTGAAGAGTGCTAGAGCATTCCTTCTATCTTGGCTTCCATTCATCCTGCTTTGTCCAGTCTTTTCTGGAGACACGACATGAGAGGAGTACATTCCGTCTATCACTGGCTTAACTCACGAAGGCTTGTTCAGAGTAAGATGTAACAAGGGCTAGGGACGATAGAGCAGAGGTGACGACCATTGCCAGGTCCTACTTGGAACTCTTTCTTGGTAATGTATGGCGATGTAATGGAATCAATGCCACTATGAGTTCAAAGGCTGCAGTCGCCTTAAATCTGATTCCTGGTCATTGCCTTGAAGAACGTGGTCTTGTCTGATGCAGGCCATCAGACTTAGCACTCATTCGATAGAGTAGATCTGGCCATGGCTGTGTGGATCCAGTGAATGATGGCGAGTTTGGGACAACATTAGTTACCAAAGGACTTTCTGCGTGTATAGAGCGCTATGGATGCTTCTTTTCCAGATCGACTTACTGTCAGGTAAGCCTAACCTTTTCCAAGATTTGGAGGGTTGTGTCGTTGAGTCCCAAGAGTCCCACCTCTGCTTCCAGGGGTTTAACATTAAGTCTACAACTTTACGCCTGTTTGTGTATGTTATTGAGGGATCGGTAATGAACTTCCCGGCCGATATGTGTATGCCACAAGCTAGATCCTGGTTCGAGCTCTTTTTTTTAAGATTTCATTGGCCACCAGTATCCATAGTAGAGTGGATGTGATTCTAACTTGTGTGTGCCTCTGGAGAACAGTGTATGGACCCAGTTCTGGGTTGATCTCTCACAATCAACCCTGTTTCAGATTGCTGGGTCTATGGTTTGTCGGTCCAACGCTACTTGTTGTTGATAGCCCCTTCTATATCCAGGAAGGCCACTTACTTGAATTCCTTTTGCTGGCTAAGACAATCCAATATATCAATGAAACCATATTCCAAACAGGAAGTCATTGTGTTGGGCAAGGGTAGTCTTAAGAGGCTGATAGACTTTCACGGACTGCATTCTTTTTTAAAGGAGATCACATAAATAAGCTCTTACCCAGGTAAAGTGGTATCAAAACAGTCAAGGAAAGAGGATACATTTGAATGACAAGACGACAAATCAGGATACTTTGGGCTAAAATTCATTTCCATTGAACCTTTCAAAGTAAGGAGATTCAAAAGAGCTTAGAATCCCTCTGACGTCGAGGAACACTTAGCATCCTGGAGTAGCATACATGCATACTACATTCAATGCAGAAAGGGACTTAATATCCTTTAGCATAATTCGGTCGGTCCTACTCTTGTCAAAGCAAGGCCATAGGTTTCTGGTGATCACACAGGTGTCCAGGGCCTCATTTCTAGCCAAGATCCATGGCTTTTGCTTCAATGTACAAGGCGGGATGAACACTGAGGTGTCTACCTGTTGCGATGTAGATTCAGAGCCTCTTCTTGCCAATTCATCTGCCTTCTCATTGCCTGGAATACCTTCGTGTCCAGGGAACCAGCAGAGTGCAACCTTGTGCTGTGTTCCAAGAACCCTGAGTTCTTCGCGACAGCACTTCACAAGCTTTGATTTGATTTCGATTGCAGTAATCACTTTTATTGCCGCCTGGCTGTCGATGAAAAAGGTGATACCTTCCTGTGGTATTGCCTTCATCGCAGTCTCACGGGCAGCTATTGTCACTGCCAGGACCTCGGCTTGGAAAACACTGCTATGGTTCGGGAGGCGGACTGATCTAGATATCCGCAGCGGTTAAGTAAAAATGCCAGACCCTACGCCCACATCCATCTTAGATCCATCTGCATGGATAGAGATGGAACGTGTGTTGGCAGGCTGACCATCCTTCCATTCTTCCCTGCTTGGGAACGAGCTAGTAAACGGTTTATGAAAATCTACGGAACGGAATGAGGTAATCCATAGTATAGACTTTTCCTAGATATTTCTCCAGGATCATGGAATGACCTGTTGCATTATGATTCCAGCTATTCTTAGGGCACTTATAGCTGCCGAGGTTTTAACAAAAATTCGTATCAAATAGTGATGCAAGCCATCATTCGCTATCCTACCAATCTGAGCTGGGATCCGAAAGTAATTTACAAAGCCAAGGTCTAGTTCTCTGGGTTCCTGTTCTGGCTAACTTGTCAATTGTCACGCAAATTTCTTTACATATTGTTGACTCCTTCGGACTGCAGAGGGAATGGTTTGGGGTTCGATTTTCGATTCCACCTTCCATGAGTGTCCGACAAACATCCGAGAGTAAAACTCTTATAAAAAACACCTCAAAGCAAGATTGTCCTTCTGACAATGGTAGGCCCCCTCGATTTGTGTAAAGAGCCCCACTCCCACAGTGTAGTCCTCTCTTCGTAATCAGATCCTTAAAACATGCCTGTGATATCTGAAGCAACTGTTATTAAATACCTCACCTAAAAGCCAAAGATAAAGCCGATGCCTTTACAATCTCTCAATTACTCTTGCGAACAGTCCTTCGACAAAAGTACCGACCTTAACCTTCGCACAGATGGCAGATGGCAGCTGGCAGACGGCGACAAATCGAAAGGACACCAACCACATCATATCAAATATTCAATTATGACAACGTTATCATCAAGGTCGCACAGCTGTGCATCCCATGCCCCGAAGAAAATTTTCAAAATTTTGAAAAGGTCACCATTTGCGGATGGAAAAGGCAATCGTTTCTTTATCTACACTTTCGAACCCACTCCTGTGCTTGTTCGCAAAATTGAATCCGAATTGGAGAATCATTTAAGAGCAAACATTTGTCCCTGTCAATCGATTCGGTGTGTCTGTGTCTACAAGGCGAACCCCTAAAGCGTTGGCATTAGAATAATCACCCATCGGCCCCACCCACTCAGGCAGGGATTGCTGACTCCCAGGCCAGGCCAAAATGATTATTTGAATTCCATTCAATTAAGTCTCAAACGAATACCGTTATCAAATAGAATAAACGAGAAGAAAAGCACCAGGCAAAGCTAGGACACAGATACACATACCTACATATGTATACTGACAGTCGTCGGGCATGGTTGGTCGAAGGATCCTCCTCTCCTGTCGATATACTTACTAATACCACTATGGGGATACTTAAAAGTCAACCAACCGATGGGTAAATTTGTTAAAGTGGATTCGTCTTCCTTTTTTGAATGGCAAATACGCAAACAGACAAAACGCCAAGCCAAAAAGGACTCCGCTTCCTGGGACCATTTCAGATTAGGTGTCAATCGGTATTGTTGAATTTTTGTGTTAGAATATCAAATTTTATGGTTATTAAGTGAACTTTTCTATTCAGTCCTTCCTTAAGGATGCGACGAAACACACAAAGAGAGAGCGGGATAGTAAAATTGTTTTGCATGCTATGCTGTGTCAAGGATTTGCAAATAAAATTTGCATAGACGACACTTTCACTTAGGGAATGTTTATCGGGATCAATGGAAGATCAATATGCCTTTTTATAGATGGCTGGTGTGGCCCAAGGAAGGGGGCCTTAATTTTATGCGAGCGAGTCTATTTATAGATTTTTGGTTGAGGAGTTTATGTGTCGGAACGGTTTGAGATCGTAAACGGCGATGGAGTCGTTAAATTTTGCTGTGAAAGACTGCAGAATCCATTGGGAGATGATGGTTGGGGATTCGTTTCGCATTGATTCGATGTACAGCTCTACTGAGGTAGGTGAAGCTGGTCAAGTGCTGATGGCCATCTTTGGATCAGCTACACGAAACCCCCATCTGTGCACCACAGGAAATCCCCTGCCCAGCAGGGAGTCATTTTTCATTTAAACTAAATGCTAGCTACTTCGATACTAGGGCATACTTACATACATATATTCCAGGAACCGAAAGGACTGGTTATCTCGTAGGAAGAGGGGTTGGGTTGTATGGATCCCACGATTCCTTGCGATTCCAATATGCTCTATAAAAAAAATTTGAAGATGAAGCCATTGGGCGAGCAAATCGACGATGGACTCCTCTGGACAGACGAGCAACGGGCAAGAGATCTATTTCTCTAATGGAGTTCAGTCGTCACAACACAGGTGTATTCTCTGGAATATGCACTGAGGACTGTGCCATTAGAATTCATGCAGATCGCCTCGGTGTACTCCACAGTGACTATTGCAGAAGTTGCAGTGATGAAGAAGAAGTTGAATCTGTCCGACAGCTGCTCTCGATGACTGTCCTTCTCCATCTTCCAACAGAAGGAAAATTCCTCTACACCCCTTCACTGATTTGGAGGATGTGTGTATTATCGAGCTGAGGGATCTCCTGGAATTTATCTTACAGCGACCTAGTTCCGTTGATCTAAGTGCGAAAGGACATTCCCAATCTCAATGCGGTCTAGTATTTGACATCCCATGAGTTGTCCACAACCTCCATATCACCCTACGTAACCTAACACGCCTGCTTGTCTCGACACTGCACCAAATCTGAAACTGACGGACTGCAAATGGGAACTCATCATGTTTTTATAGTTTGCTTATCCTGGAATGACACCATTCATCAGAAGGCTATGGCTGATCTAGGAATTCTAAGAAAGCTGGGCCAACTGCGCCGAAGATTGGATACACCGAAGGCATTGTACGAGTATATACAAAAGGTGCCTTCTAAATGCTGAAAAGTCATTTCTCCTGAAAAAGGATAGATCCTTCCACCCAGTTCTGCAGGAGTACAAAACTTGTAGACTTTATGGCGAGCCCACTATTTTTTTTGCATGCATACCAGTCATTGATTGGATTACTCAACTTCAGCTCCATTCATTCCAAGTTTAGGTACATGAACATCTCAAGTTAAGGACTCAAGGCAGCACTAACTTTTGATGAATTGAATTGAACTTGATTTACTAAACCTACTCGAGGATTGCATAAATATTGAAATCAGTTCCTGTCATTGGGACACCATGGCTCGGAGTCCGCATCTTCAAATCGGTAAAGAGTCAACGAAGTCAATGGAACAGTAGTCCTCGAAAAACTGATTGAAATCCCAGTGATAAGGTTTTGAAATAGTGCCGGATAGAGCACAGAACCCTGGGGTACACCAGTATAGAGTAGAAATATGCACCCATCACCATAAGCTTGGATTTTGGTCAAGACACAAAGCGATTAGCATCTAGATCTTAACCCGTAGTGCAGAGCGTCTACTGTGAATGCCTTAGGTCCTGACCCCTAGTGCGGGTGGGAAAGCTTGAAAAAAAGCTGTATTTGGACTCGCTTAGATCCATTTGCTCCAGGGCACAGTGGAAGGGAAACTTCGTCATACCAGACGAGACCCTGGGTTCTGAAATAACTTTCCAACATTAGGATTAGGTTGGTGGGTTCAATGAGTGACTTCAGCCAGTTTCACTCGGATCTCGACGGATCCATTGTACTGCCCGGTGTGGGGTACCTGCCAAAAAAGGAGCAGTGTTAGTCTGTGTCAGGGGGTTCTAGGTTACCTACTAGTTTTTCGAGGCTTGGGCATTCGAAGGGAAAGCGCGTTCTGTCTTTCTCTACCTCTATGATGCCGCTGCCTCCGAATTGGTCTGTGCTGCTGATTTCCATTCTTCTGAGGTGGGATGGTACTGAGTTGTGGCCCAGGAGAGTCAGCTGTGGTCTGTTGAGTGATGGGAATTCTCTGGTCCTTTTATCGTTGTATTCGGTCCAAAGTAAACCCAAAACGCGGCACTCTCCACCTTGCATTGGCCATGTTACTGAAGGCCGAGGAGATTTTGGAAGTGAGGAGACTATTGGACGGTTAGACAGAGTGATCCCTCGTTTAGCTAACCCATTAGCCTTTTTATTTCCTTGGAAGCCCACAAGTTATATCTTTTGCAAAAATGTCCAGTGGATGGAGCCCCAACATGGTTTCGAGGGTACCAGTTGGAGTTGTCCAGATTACGCTATTAGGCCACATACACCACAAAAGTTGTACTCTCGTGAAGTTTCTTATGTTCGTGACTTTTCCGCCAACAGGCCTGATGATGGCAGAGTACATTCAGTGGCAAGTTTAGGGCCTAAATTTAGACCAGAAATTCTGCTGCAAGCGTACAAACCCATCAAGGCCTTCGTACGTTCTAGTATATCAGAGTCTTCTCTCACAAACATGGCTCTGTCGGGTTCCAGGTATATTGATATTTCAAGGAATTCTAATCCCGACACACCAAGTGCTAGATATACCAATCGCTGAGTGGTATTGATAGTACAAATCTTAGATGGACAAGTAGGCCAACTACGAAGCTGCATGAAGAAGAGGAAGAGGCTCTCTTCTAGATTTGTCCGCAGAAAGAAGTTTCACTGAGGGGCCTTCTATACATTATAACGACGTGATCTGACAAATATTGATATAAAGAGCCCTTTATGCTTCATGAAAAGTTCAAACTGGTTTAACAAGTCGGTGGAGAGAATGACCTCTAAGTGTATTGGCGTTGTAAGCTGATAGTCACATTAGTCAACCATCCAACTTCCACGATTAGAGAAAAACTTTTCTTACTTACTTAACTGGCGCCCGACGAGTGTCTGCCTGATACATGGCAGTTTTCCACTCCGTTTGTTCCAGGCTCGCTGCTTTGAGTTGTCCAGGTCAAGCGCTCTGGCATCTGCAGTAGCTTGATCCTTAAAACGGAGACTCGGTCTTCAAATCTTAGCTCAGTAGAGAACGATGAAATGGCAAAAACCGGTCAGCATTTCAGTTCGAAAAACTTTTCTTACTTACTTAACTGGCGCCCGACGAGTGTCTGCCTGAGACATGGCAGTTTTCCACTCCGTTTGTTCCAGGCTCGCTGCTTTGAGTTGTCTAGGGCAAGCGCTCTGGCATCTGCGGTAGCTTGTTCCTTAAAACGGAGGCTCGGTCTTCAAATCTTAGCTCAGTAGAGAACGATGAAATGGCAAAAACCGGTCAGCATTTCAGTTCGAAAAACTTTTCTTACTTACTTAACTGGCGCCAGACGAGTGTCTGCCTGAGACATGGCAGTTTTCCACTCCGTTTGTTCCAGGCTCGCTGCTTTGAGTTGTCTAGGGCAAGCGCTCTGGCATCTGCGGTAGCTTGTTCCTTAAAACGGAGGCTCGGTCTTCAAATCTTAGCTCAGTAGAGAACGATGAAATGGCAAAAACCGGTCAGCATTTCAGTTCGAAAAACTTTTCTTACTTACTTAACTGGCGCCCGACGAGTGTCTGCCTGAGACATGGCAGTTTTCCACTCCGTTTGTTCCAGGCTCGCTGCTTTGAGTTGTCTAGGGCAAGCGCTCTGGCATCTGCGGTAGCTTGTTCCTTAAAACGGAGGCTCGGTCTTCAAATCTTAGCTCAGTAGAGAACGATGAAATGGCAAAAACCGGTCAGCATTTCAGTTCGAAAAACTTTTCTTACTTACTTAACTGGCGCCCGACGAGTGTCTGCCTGAGACATGGCAGTTTTCCACTCCGTTTGTTCCAGGCTCGCTGCTTTGAGTTGTCTAGGGCAAGCGCTCTGGCATCTGCGGTAGCTTGTTCCTTAAAACGGAGGCTCGGTCTTCAAATCTTAGCTCAGTAGAGAACGATGAAATGGCAAAAACCGGTCAGCATTTCAGTTCGAAAAACTTTTCTTACTTACTTAACTGGCGCCCGACGAGTGTCTGCCTGAGACATGGCAGTTTTCCACTCCGTTTATTCCAGGCTCGCTGCTTTGAGTTGTTCAGGTCAAGCGCTCTGGCATCTGCGGTAGCTTGATCCTTAAAACAGAGACTCGGTCTTCAAATCTTAGCTCAGTAGAGAACGATGAAATGGCAAAAACCGGTCAGCATTTCAGTTCGAAAAACTTTTCTTACTTACTTAACTGGCGCCCGACGAGTGTCTGCCTGAGACATGGCAGTTTTCCACTCCGTTTGTTCCAGGCTCGCTGCTTTGAGTTGTCTAGGGCAAGCGCTCTGGCATCTGCGGTAGCTTGTTCCTTAAAACGGAGGCTCGGTCTTCAAATCTTAGCTCAGTAGAGAACGATGAAATGGCAAAAACCGGTCAGCATTTCAGTTCGAAAAACTTTTCTTACTTACTTAACTGGCGCCCGACGAGTGTCTGCCTGAGACATGGCAGTTTTCCACTCCGTTTGTTCCAGGCTCGCTGCTTTGAGTTGTCTAGGGCAAGCGCTCTGGCATCTGCGGTAGCTTGTTCCTTAAAACGGAGGCTCGGTCTTCAAATCTTAGCTCAGTAGAGAACGATGAAATGGCAAAAACCGGTCAGCATTTCAGTTCGAAAAACTTTTCTTACTTACTTAACTGGCGCCCGACGAGTGTCTGCCTGAGACATGGCAGTTTTCCACTCCGTTTGTTCCAGGCTCGCTGCTTTGAGTTGTCTAGGGCAAGCGCTCTGGCATCTGCGGTAGCTTGTTCCTTAAAACGGAGGCTCGGTCTTCAAATCTTAGCTCAGTAGAGAACAATGAAATGCCAAAAACCGGTCAGCATTTCAGTTCCAAAAATTTTCAAATCTTTACAAACTGCTGTTCCTCGAATTTTGATTGCACACCACAAATCCTTCCAGCAAGGACCTCTAAGATTGACTGGCTGAATCCATGTAAATATCACTCTGAAGTTTTCTAATAAATTTTCTGAGCAAATCTGCCATAAACCTACAAATCCCCATCATTACCCTTAATTGTGCCAATTTTTCTCCAAAAATTTTCGTGTAAACTTCAGTCCTAGGCCAAACTTCCATACCACGTGCCACATTACCACAAAACTGACAAATTGTCAAACCTGCTGACATTATCTCAACATCAATTAATCACCAAGGGGGGTTGGGTAAAAAAGTATCCATATCTCATGAAATTATTCAAAACTAAAACATTTACCGGCTCGTCCTTTTTATAGCATCAACCTTCGCTCACATGACACCGTTTTGCTATTTATCTTTCCGCTCATAGCTCGATTACCGTTCTCATGCGCGATAATCCCGCACTTAAAGTACAAATTTCTACAACACAGCCTAGGTAGGCAAAAACAAAACGAAAACTACCATACAAATCCCACAAAAAAAAAATCATATCCTTCCTTCATGTCCTGTGCACCACAGCACTTACTAGAACTCGCAACGCAAAACGAATTCCGTTGGAAAAGTATCGGCACGCTATGCTTGTTTTGTTATGTCGTTTCTTTTAAAAGCCAACCCAGGTACAGGGAGAGGCATTTCCATATCCTTGCTACTACTAAACTGTCATCATAAAAATGACATAATCCAAAAAGAGAGTGTGTCCTCCCACCGCGTCGTCCCACCGCAACCACTTGGAATAAATGATGAAAATTGAATTGAGGAATTCACCTGACAAACCCCCTATTCCCCCCACCATCCCAGCGGCGCACCGCTGAATCAAGGGAAGAATACATTTTCGGGCCTATCCAGGGTATGTACACACGTTGATGGACGAGGCACGTACTATTTGCACAGGCGACGTAGGACGAGGGTAGTGACACAAAAATTGGTTACCTTTTTGTTGTGCCTTGCCACGACACAGGAGGAGAATCAACACAACACACAGAGCTGGGAAATATCCTCTCCGCAGACTCTGAACTTATTCGAGACACGCAAAGTAATTTCAACAACAAGATAATAATGAAATACCGTCGTCGTCGCCCCGAGTACCGAAGTACCGAGAAGCAGTATCCTTTTTATCCGGGTGTGGGACTAACAACAACAAAAACAACAAATCCTTCCTCCTCCCGTGTCGGCGACGTCACAGTCCCTTTTTTTGGGGTTATTTGCTTAGAGTCTAGAATTTCTCGAAACAGCGACTCCTAAGGACTATCTCGTTGGGTTGGCCCCTGCTGAAAGGACTAAGCGTTTATGCTCACTTCACTAAAACCATTTCATTTAGGAAATGTACGTATTTATTCGAGTCGCCGACACCGTTTTCCCCATCCGAGAGAGAGACACACAATGGACACACAAGACAGCCAGCACACATAAGCAGAAAAGAAGGTTCCCCTACAACCCATAACAAGCTTTACATTACACAAATGCGTGTAGACTGCAGAGTCCACAAAGTCAAACAATGAACAAGGACTCCATCCCAATCCACTCTCCACTGGCGAACAGCCTTTTTTTATGTTTCATTTATTTCTCAAAAGTGATCTCGATGAAAAGAAAGGACAAGAAAAAGGATACACTGCCTCGCGCTCGCCGCTCAACTCAGGGTCAGTCTCATAAAATTCAAAGAAAAGGACTCATTTCGTTTCGTTTGGCTTTTTTTTTTAAATTCATTTTCGAAAAATTTTGTCCCCTCTATCCCCATCGATATAAGCTGCTTTGCTAATGGAATTGAATTGGAGTGCTGGCAGCGAGGAGAATCCTTTTACTTCTCATTTTTCCTCTCCGCTCGTAGTGCAGGGATATGGATACCATATCCATAAAATGCTCCGTGTTTCTACTCATTTTTTTGTTCCCTAAATGTTCGTGTTCATTCCCTTTAACGATGACGCGCTGTTGGGGGCGCGATGGAGTGGATAGGAGTTGGATGTTGGCTCCAATAGTAACTACTTTTTGAATGGGAAATCCTTGCGCGAGCGAGTCCATTGTAGTTGAGTGCATTTTTCGCTGGGCGTTTAGTTTTAATGTTCGGTTAAAGAAAATTTTTTGCAGAATCCTTTTCGGGATTCGCCATGAAACGAATGCGCGGAACATGTGTGCGATTGGGTGTAATAAAAGCGGAACATTAATTTTATTTATATTTTCCAATATGAGGCGTTAAGTGAAGTGGATGGAAAGCGATAGCGGAATCGGGTGAGCGTTCATAATTTTTATTGGCGTCCTCAATGGCAACGTACATGTATCCTTGTATTTGTTATATTTTTCTTTTCTCCTTTTTCTTCAACGGAAGTCATTTGAGTTTTTGACTTTTAGGAGGAATAGAGGTCGTAAAGATAGCAAGCAGACGGGATGTCCTTTACTGGATTCTCAAATTTCTATTGGTTTGGGAAGAAGCAAGGATCTTTATTGGTTTTGGTTAAGTGTTGTCCAAGGTCCTTCCATGAGCTATTAGTTTTGTAGGGATGTTTAGATATTTATGGTTTCGAACTTAATGCCGTTTGACATCCTAATAATCACTAAGTACATGAGCTATAGCTCTTCAGGTTCTTGGTTACTAAAAGGTAGATCTAGCTTCGTCGTCTACTATCAGGCAAATAGCCTCTTTATCTAAGTGCACAGTAGTGTAGGATTACTACATTAGACGAGATTAAAACCAATACTATCACTTCTTTCCTAGAACTCCATACTCGCAAGGAGTGCTAGTGTTGACTTCTTAGAACCTTAATCGTTTGGAACGAAGATTTGTCAGCTTAGCTGAGGTCTCGCCACGTGAAACAGGAAGGGAAAATTTTTGAACCCAAGGATGTATGAGCAAATGGGCTACGCATACGCCACAGGCCCCGATACGCATTCCCGATATCGGTGACAGAATTCAGACTAGATATTCTGATCCTGTGCATCGTGAGCATATACGAGCTTAACTGAGGCCTCATCGAGTGAAACAGGAAGGGAACATTTTTCAGCCCAAGGATGTATGAGAAATAGAGTTACCCATACGCCACAGGACCCGATACGCATATCCGAAATAGGTGACCGAATTCATACTAGATATTCTGATTCTGTGCATGGTGAGCACATACGAGCTTAACTGAGGCCTCGTCGAGTGAAACAGGAAGGGAACATTTTTCAGTCCAAGGATGTATGAGCAAATGGGTTACGCATACGCCACAGGACCCGATACGCATTTCCGATATCGGTGACAGAATTCAGACTAGATATTCTGATTCTGTGCATCGTGAGCAGATACGAGCTTAACTGAGGCCTCGTCGAGTGAAACAGGAAGGGAACATTTTTCAGTCCAAGGATGTATGAGAAAAAGGGTTACCCATACGCCACAGGACCCGATACGCATTTCCGAAATCGGTGACAGAATTCAGACCAGATATTCTGATTCTGTGCATCGTGAGCACATACGAGCTTAACTGAGGCCTCGTCGAGTGAATCAGAAAGAGAACATGTTTCAACCCAAGGATGTATGAGAAAATGGGTTACACATACGCCACAGGACCCGATACGCATTCCCGATATCGGTGACAGAATTCAGACTAGATATTCTGATCCTGTGCATCGTGAGCATATACGAGCTTAACTGAGGCCTCGTCGAGTGAATCAGGAAGGGAACATTTTTCAGTCCAAGGATGTATGAGCAAATGGGTTCCGCATACGCCACCGGTCCCGATACGCATATCCGAAATCGGTGACAGAACTCAGACCAGATATTCTGATTCTGTGCATCGTGGGCACATACGAACCCAAGGATGTATGAGACAAAGGGTTACGCATACGCCACCGAAACTGATACGCACATTCTGAATGACGGAGACTAAAGGGCAATTTGCTAACTAGGTCCATGTCGCCGTATATTTGGTATAGTTGAGCCTTCTCCCCCAAACCTTGTGAAAGCAGATAGGACCGAAAAAGTACTTTTTTGACATCAAAGGCCTCAATGAGGTCAGAAGGAACGGTCTCCATTGTCACCCTGCGTAAGCAAACTAGTTTGTCAGGGATGTCAAAGCTAGAGACTAGCTCCTCTCTATAGGTGCTGTCACAAGGCGCTTCAAAATCGATTATACGATGTTCGGTATCAGTTTGAACGTGTTTTATCCAGGACGTGTCAAAGTGTGAAAATTTGATCGATTGTGGACTTTCCTATCCTGAAGCCAGACTGATACCCGACCAGAGTGCTGATGAAAGGTTTCAGTGCTTACCAATCTGTATAGAGAGCCTGAAACCTCTAACCCTTCGTGTAAATACAAAACGAATACAAATTCCTGCGAGTTGGTACGACTTTAAATTAAAAAAAAAATCTAACATCTATTTGTTGCATCCTGTTCATCCTGTTTAGGGGATAATAAACAGCAACGAATTCATTAACTCACCATGACAATCGGTCTGCATTATCCACTACTCCCCCGGCTATGCGAACCACTATTAGAACGAAATGAATAAATTTCACAATTTTATTACACATGACAGGCCAAACTAAACACTCTCCTGCACTCGAAAGGATTGCCCCGGAGGGGGTTACATTCACCAAAAAAAAAAAAAAAAAATTAAAACAACATTGCCACACAGACTGTTGATGCTGGCGCGGCCGCATTTTGCCGCCACACTTGAAGGCAACAGAATTTTCCCTAAATTCCCATGTAATTCACTTCCGCCTACACACACGTCATGTAGATTATCTCCATCAGGATATTTTTCAATTTACGTGCTCAGCGAACACGCAGAGCTGCGAACGTATCCATCCGCCCCACCACACATCCTCGAGCCAAAAAAAGGTGGCTTTCGACGCATAAATCCACAAAATATTGCATTTATCCTGTAGCGCACACGGATTTCTACCCCTCTCCCCTCGTAAGGATCTCGCGTATCCCGGTTGAATTTTCCCCAACATTTGAATAATTATTATATTCGCTTTCTTTGTTTGGGGCTTAGAGACGGGACGGGGCCAGAGGTATGTGCATGCAGGATATTTTCGGTTGAAGGGTTGAATATCTGTGATGGCGGAGGCGCGCATACAACATAAACCGTAAAAAGCGCATAACCGCTTTTTGAAAAGTTTGTTTTGCCAAAATAAACAAAGTGGCTTGGGTTTTGAATTTTGATATGCGCTCGTCTGAGTCCGCCTCTCGTCGTGATGAATACGTGGTTTAATATGTGTTGCTCCTGCTCCTGCTGTGTGTTGTCCTAGCAAAATTGGGCACAGGGTTGTACTTTTTGTTGAAGAGGGTACTTTATTCAAATATCGGTAAAACGTTTTCATGTTCACAGTCGTTGAATGCTCATTGAATGATAATTTCGAGTGCAATCGGGGGATTGGACTGTGGGGGCTGGCATCATTCTGGGGGCGGAGAGCCAGCTCTAAAACATGGACTTGTGTGTGTAATTTAAGTAGTTGTTAGCTATTTCTTGGTTTCGGCGGTGGTTTCTAGTCGTAATATGAATTCTGGAATTAACTGGAATAAGTTATGCTAATTCGGGGTAAATTCTAAAATTTGCGGTTGCATCGTTAGGGATTGAAAGCGGTTTCCATGTTAGCCAGACATTTGAATGGGTCTTCAGGTAGCTATAACGACGGGAATGGATATTTTGGATGCCATACACTCATACACTTGGTAGCTCTGGAGATGAAAGTTGGACTAAAATGAAATTTGGTTTTCGGTGGGATGGGGGCTCTATTGGTTTTGGTGGTAGTTCGGTGGGGGCACTCTCCAGATTCCAAAAAATGTAGTTAGTTCCTTTCTGTGTAGCTCTCTAGAGGTGAAATCGAAGATCATTCGATCTACATAGAGAGTGTGCCAAATTGGGTTTAAGTGGTTGAATCGTTTCCGGATTGTTGGCATAACATCTGTCTATCACGGTGCCCCACAACAAAAAAAAGTCCAAAGGGGTCAAATCGCAGCTCCGAGGCGGCCAATTGACATCGCCAAGACGGCTGATAACACGATTTGGGGCGCCATCCTGCATGAACCAGAGGTCGTCCAAATTCATGTCTTCAATTTCAGTAAAAAAAAGTCGGTTAACATGGTTGTTCCCAGCCTTTTTTTTCGAAGAAAAATGGTCCAATGATGCCACCACTCCACAATCGGCACTAAACTGCCACTCTCTGTGGATGCATCGGCTTCTCGATGGATGGTCGTGCGCCTTCAATTGCTGAGTCAGTTGGACCTTGTAAGCGCGAATAATCCGAGATCTTTGTACAGAATTCTCCTCTGGCTAGTGTGTGAAATGTCGAGCTGTTTAGATCGATGGCGAGTTGATGTTCGTGAATTGGGTCTCAAGCTCTCGACTACAGCAGCCCCATTCTCGCCTGTACCACGACGGGGACCATGAGTGTTGTCCACTAGCATACCAGTCTCACGAATTTTTTACACAAACGCGCTGTGGGTGCTTTATTTCGGCCGAAATAACGCACTGTTTGAGTTACCCGGCACTCACTTTGGAAAAACGTTTTCAATATTTCCCAACGTTGTTCAAGCACAAAACGACTCATTTCATTCCGCGGAGGTATGAACTGACTTTCTGTCAAGATTTCGAGCGGGAAACAGCTGTCAGTGTCAAAATAACCTTTGATTTCAAAAAAAAAAAACCACTAGATGGCCCACCCTTTACATGTCCTAGTCACGTTGGTCGTTTGAAACGTGTCTATCGAACCTAGAACTTGGTTTTCGACAATTTCCAATTCATTTTCTTCTGATTTTGACAAAGTCTATGCCTCTAGGCTATACACCAGACCAGGGTTTTGATTTGATTCTACGATCATAGGTAAACGAACTCCTTTACTGCCTTTCCGTCGTAGATGTCCATCGTAAGATTCTTCCTCAAACCTCGGCGTTATGTTTCGGTTAAGAACACCATTCCAAACGATCTCCTCGTAGGCGCCAACGATTGATCCTTTTGTTGTATAATGCCAGTGTGGTCTGCGTAGCCAATCATATTTCAACATTTAAGGGAGCCAATGGAGAATGGCTTTTATGTACAATACCAACCAAGATAACCTTTGAATATAGCTCTCAAGACACGGGTAAATGGAAGGCTAAGGCCAACGTCACAATCGGCAGCTATAACTCCAAGCTTATAACAGACTTTGTCTACCTGACACGTGAGGCGCTAAAAAGGTAATTGAGTAGCATCCCCCGAACAACTATGGAGATTTTGTATAAAATCTTGATCACCCAAGGCCTGCTCTGAAGGTCGATCTAAAGCAGATGAAGGCACCCTCATTGCCTTCCAAAACAAGATTCTTTCTAAAATTCTCAGTCACGTTTGCGCTTTGAAGGAGGAGATTCAACGATAAACTATACAAGCTGTACAGCGACATCACAAAATTGCCCATCAGTCGCCTAAGATAGCTGAGGACATGTAGAGCGGATGGATGTAAACGCTCCGCATCCAATCCAGAGAAACAATGCAGTAGAGTAGAGGAAGATCTCTCCAAGACCCGTAAAAAGTGGATGTCAACCTCCTCGAGAGAGTTAGCTAAGACCTGGGCTAACTGGAGGAGCTTATGATACTTCTTAACCTCGTTAATCCTTCCTTGTTTGGTATGTTGTAACTTGGTCGGGTTTTTCATCAGATCTAGGTATTTCAACATGGTATCGAGACCCGCGGAGAATGTCATCACTTGGATATTCCCTATTATTGTCACGCTCCAGATCCTCATCAGCAAAAATCTTGTAGTACTGTTCCATTCAAGGATGCTTTTCATCATTCACACAAAATCTCTCTCAACACGAAAAACTGTGCAAGCTGCTCTGAAACTTCCACCAAAGTTTCATGCACCCCTCTTCGGATTCGTCCTGGATTTCCCACCTCTCGATCCTTCGCGTATTTGTTTTGCCGGAAACGAAAGAAAAACCGATCTGTTTTTCTATGCTAATGATGCCACTTAACATATTTCCCACCCTCTTGTTATTTCTTCCCCTAAAGAGAAAGAAAAAAAAAGAGTGGAATAGAAAAGGAGGGTATCCTTTGCAGGGGAAAAAAGGTTATCAATCAAAACAATCTCTTCACCCAGCGAGAACACAACAAATCAAGAAACAATAAACAAACAGAAAAGAACAATTATCTCCTGTTAAAATAATAATAATGCTCAACAAGGAACCCACGAACAGCCACCCGTTCACTTCAAATTAATTCCCCACAACCCCTTGCAGCCCTAACCTCGAACATCGAACTTCCCCAGAAAGGACTCCGTAAGGAAACATATACATCGACTGAAGGAAAAAATTTGACGAAAATGAATTCTTCGAATAAAAAAAAAAAACAAAAGGGAATCCTTTGTATACATTACTGTTTTTTTTTTTTGGCCTGGCACACGCCATTTAATCGTTCGCAGATTGTTGTTATAGCCTCCGCCTGCTACTGCCGTTGTGTGTGTTCATCCGGAATTTCACCGCGCGCGGCACATTAACAAAAGCGACAACAATTTCACGGAATCAAATCAAAAATCCTTCAGGCAAACATTAATGCCCCTTTGCTTGCTTGCGCCCACAAGCGTCCTCGAGAAATTATCCTTGAAACGCAAATATCATTTAGCCTCTTCCACATAAAACAAAACAAAAAAAAAATACAAAAAAACCATATAAAGGATCGAGGATTTCTCCTCAAAAAAAAAAAAAAAAAATTGAATTACTTCATGCTAAGTAAAACAAAACAGTAAGGAAAAGGATACTCGCACAACAGGTTGTGTAAGCAGAAGAAAAAAAGGAAAATGAAACCAAACGTGTATCCTGTTGTTATTCTCAAAAGACAAGAGGCCGGGTGCAAGCAAAGGAGCCTGAGTTCGAAATTAAGACAGAGAACAACATTAATTTTCCTCGAGTACGTAAAGAATCCTGAGACTGCTGGTGATGTTGGTGTGATAGCGGGCCCGGGATGATACGTTTTTTCTTTATGTTTTCATTAATAAATTTCATGGAAATTACTGTGGGGTGTACATTAGCCCCAACACCGTAATGGTATACTAAAGTTATGTGTATAACTCTCTGGCTGAGGTAAAGCGAAAAAGGATGAGCTGTTGTTGTAAGCATTATGCTCTGTCGTCGTCGTCGCGGATGCCGGTGCACATTGGCGATGTGAGAAATGGGATGTTGCCAGATAGGAGGTCCTACTAATCTCAAGAGATACTCGTATTTCAAAAAAAATTAAGGAAGCCAACCGAAGTAGGAAGAAATATTTCACTTGGTGAGGCCTCGGTTCAGCTCGTATGTGGCTAGGATGCACAGAATCAGAATATCTGACATCCATTGTGGCACAAGAAGGTAGATTTAGGACAAGCATATCTGGCTCGGTGGCGTATGCGTAACCAATTTTTCCACACTTTTTTGAGTTGAAAATTTTTCTCGTTTTATTTGACTTAGCGCGGCCTTTGTGAAGCTCGTATGTGCCTAGGATGCACAGAATCAGAATATCTGACATCCATTGTGGCACAAGAAGGTAGATCCAGGACAAGCATATCTGGCTCGGTGGCGTATGCGTAACCAATTTTTCCACACTTTTTTGAGTTGAAAATTTTTCCTTCCAATCATCTTAAGAAAGGTTTTAGTGTACCCTTATCCAGTACGAGAAATAGTCGATCTCGTGTGTATAAACTGCATTGCCTTTGGAGTACGCTTCGCTACCTAAAGGTGTCAGTTTTCCTAATTTAAATGTATTCGCTCGATATGACAATAGGTCTGGTCTAGCTAGATGTTTAATATTCGAAGGAATACCCGCTTAGGATTTCCCTAAGATAGGAAAGGACATGTACCCATTTATTTTGCAATAAGATATCGAAAGAAGCAGATGAGTATCTGCTGGTATCTGTGAGTATAGTTTACAAGAACTTGAGACATTTGTGACTATCAGCAGTTTTTTTTTTTGAAAATTTCTGGTATAAACCATGGGGTGCCACAAGGAGCCATTGCCTGACCGAGGCTTTGCGTACTTTGCACTGCTCTACAGTCGACCTTTTTAGATGCGATCAAGTCCACTTTAGTGTTCCTTAAGATGTGTCATTGTTTACTCTTTTGAAAGACAAACCAAGCCTTTACGGCATACCTACCTACCAGACAGTGCCAAGCATCTTCCTCAAACTGGTTTTCTTACAATCTAGCTCTGACCAGATTTCCTTAGAAGAGGGACATGTGCTAATATTGTGATTTACTGTTTGCTATCCTGGCTGCGGTATCTAAGTGGAATTTTACCCTGTCGTCAGTGGAGCCATGGTCTACGTTCTCCCCACCTAACTAGTCCGCTTTACAATTGCTTGCGAAGTCCCTGTGCCCTGGAACCCAGCGTAGAATCCGCGGCATTGTGTTACCAACTTGGAACAACTTACTATATTGTTGGATACAATAGGGTTGCTCAGTATTGAATGATTGAAACACAGCCTGCAGCTACACTATACAATACACTCGGTCCGGAGTCTATCTAGTCTACCTAGGCTATCTAGGATCCATCTGTGTAGATCTCTTCTGTTGTGAGTCCTGGGTTTGTATTTTAGGTTAAAGCCCAAATAAAGGCCAATGTTCTTCGTGTTCCTAGGAATAGTGCTACTGTCGTTTGAGATGCTTGGGTGACACTTAGTTATGCAAGACACTTTGGAGAATATCTTGAGTCGTAATACTACTTTAGCTGGCATCAGATTCCGAAAGATAGCGACGTGAAAAGGTGAACCATAGTTAGGAACCTTCTCAACTTCGCTAGGTCTCTGTCTGTTAGGAATAATATCCCTGATATAGTTTTTGCCATGTCATCCACATAGGGTATGACACTGAATCGCTACTTACCCGAAATTTGGTCATTCACTGCCATGAACCACAGTACTTGTGATAATACACCGCCTTGGCGAGTGCACCTTCAAGAGTTTGTAAGCCTTTTGAGTCCTTCAAGGTCGTTCAATAGCCAGGAAGGATACGGTAGTGAAATTCTTGTTCTTAAAAGATCTCTCAATGATTCCTAATAAGGAGTGTGGAGAAGTCTCAGCTATCAAGATTTGTGCTAATGTGGACCTCGATCAAATGTTGTGCTGACACGCCTATAGTAGTTTATTTCTAAAATGCTTAGCATGCCAACATCTACATGAACGTTTGGACATTACTCGATTACTAAGCATCAATATCTTACAGAGTAGCATGTAGCACTGCAGACACTGTCATACGAAATGCTTTGAAAGATTTAAGAAGTAACATTCTAGAGCTTCGTACTCATATCTCTGTCGGGAAATGTTTCCAAACGTCCCCCCGAGCTCTAGCTTCTAATGCACACTGCCTACCTACCTGCCTTATATACTGAAATATAAAAATAAAAATAAATAAATCGATAAGCTATAGAAACAGGCTCAAAGCTAAGCTTTAAACTCAAAACTATGATGCAGTTACACAAAGTTCTAAACCAGGTTTTCCTTTCTTTTCTTTGCAGGTAAATACCATCCAGACTTTTTCAAACCTAGAAGGATACCTTTTGTGAGGTAAATTTTGATTAGATTAGGCTTGTGACGGGCTTAATTCGCACGATTACCTTAAATTTAAATGAAATGATTCTTAGAACTCGATACATCCGATTCGATTGTTTATCTTATTCAATTTTTTAAATGTATTTTAGTCGAACTTTTCATTGAGTCCTTTGCCTAAGCCTGCAACAAGGAGATTCTCATTACTGAAAAGCCCTAACACGGTTTCTTACCAGGCTTCAGAACAGATTTGTACAAAACCGTCGTTAAATTAAAAACTGACTGTCTTTTGGTTTTGTATTTACCTGCTGCACTATATTTTATTTCAAAATTCTGCAGAAAAAATGAAACTAAAAATCCGACAGTATGACAACACTGAATAAGGGTATGCATGATGGCTGTAATGGGAAACAGTAATCTAAAAGGCATTAAACAGAGTACGTACATAAACAAGAAGAAAGATGGAGAGATACAAGAACGAAGTAAATGACGGTATAACCACACTTAAGAAGAGCATCTTAAAAGGTATGGTGTGGGATACAAGAAAGGATACACTGACAGAATTGTAGGGAGATGAAGGAAAGGCATAGACATGCCTGGTCTTTGTTTGCTTGTACTAAAAAGGCTTTAAAAGGATCATCCAACAAGAGTCCAACAGTCAATATTCAGCTATTATTCGCATGACCAGAACAGGAGGTTAACCAAGATAGATCGATCCATACTCGAACCATATGTTGAAACAGTGAAAATTCACTTCAAAAGTGGTGACAATATCGCGGAAACGTTTCATAAATTTTGTGCTGGCGCTGGTCACCAGCAAGGCCCTTCTCACACAGCTACAGTGAATTTAATCGATGAATTTCAACGTCTTGGCCAGGTTAGTGATGGGAATACTCCAACTTGTATTCGCCCGATAAATTCAGCTGAAAACCGAGGTATGTCCAGACGACTATAGGAATTGTATCAGTTTGCATCATACTTGACATTGGAGTATGTGCACTCCTCCTAAACCTTTTGTTGGATGACCCGTTTTGAAAGGATTCAAAGATTCCTTACCCCTGACAGAGCCTAACAGACAATCCTTCCAAATCACGTTCAGAGCCTTACTCAGAACGGAGCAACACAATTGTGTATACAAGATCATTGGGTTTAACTCAGTTTTCAGGACTAGTTTCCTACATTATTTGACTGATGTTTGCCTTTTAAGGATACCTACAACCCTCGCAAAAATCCAGCTTACTAAATACTATATCATTGGCCTAGATCCTCTGACGAATAAGCAGGACGATTGACAGATTCGTGCCCTGAAGTTGTGTCATGTGCTTTCATCGGGAAAAATATTTCTCTCGCTTCCTACTTTTTGATTCTCATAATTTTGAATGTGCAGGTTTTAGCTGAAAAGTCCTTCTGTTCTCATTTTTTTGGATTAGATAATATGTTTTGGTACAATTCACAGTATGCTGAGTCACTATCTTCCAAATAGCCTTTACCCTCGTCCTTGCAAGGTCCTTTTTAATACCTGTATGAGTTTGGACAGGATTTCGAGTTGTACTAGTCGCTTCATAGCAAGGTTTCAATTGAAAATGCTTGGGGTTATTCAAGGATTTCTGTGAAAGTTGTCATTTACATAGATACATACATACACATCCTTTCGTACACTCTCTTTCGTCATAGACTGTCGCCTCCAACCAGAGGTGAACAAACCTACAAGTAAGTCCAAACAATCGTTGCACAGCACAAAGAAGTACAGAACTTAGCCTTGTTAAGGATTTAAGACGCTAGAACGTTGACAGCCTCAGCTACTGCTCAACTATGTATGTATGCATCTACCAATTCCGTTGCCATTTCCCCCTTTCACGGTGCTGTTTTTTCCCCTTTTCCTGTTTACCCATGTTTTTGGCGGATAACAACACAGAAAACTCCCGTTTTATAGTCAACTTTTGCTACACTAACATGGCAGATAACATGAAACATTCATGATAATTTTCTCCGGTACATCCTTGGCGTGCATACATACGTACCTAGATAGCCGGCAAATGAGATGCTGAATGCTGTGGGTGACTGTTCGTGGAGGATACAAACAAAAAAAATTGCAATCTCACGATCCAGATGGAGAAGTGGAAAGTATTCTTTTTCCCGCCCTCCCTTTGGGGAACCCTTTTATCCCTTTGGAGAGAGAAGAAAAAAAAAATCAACATCAAGGATAAGAATATGGAAGGAAAAATAGAACCCAAAAGGATATGCAAGAGTAGAAAGACGCTGCAACTTGATTGCATTCCAAATTAAATATCTCTTTCTCTCTCTGGCTTGTGTACACACTCGTATCCTTGTTGCCTGTTTGAGTCCTAGATAAATATATACGCACTTATGCGAAGAAAAGGAGCACAAGTCCCTTTAATTTCATTTCCACGATTAAGTGACATAGATCCTGAAGCGGAATATATTTTTCCATCTCCACCCAATGACGGGGTGGTCCTTGCACATATCTACAACTCTGCCGCCTTGAAGATTATTAATTGCGGGCATATCTCGTTGTAGACAATTTTAAGGATTTAAATGTCAAAATGAATGTTCTTGCGGCTGCCGGTGGCGGTGGGAGTGATTATGGTGGCTGCTGTCATCATACTCATCATCATCATTCTCATCGTTCACATCAGGATCTCTGCTCTCAGGATATCGTCATCGTTTGCCATTGTGTCAAGGGTCTCATATTTCAATGTGCGAACTTAAGCCTAACCATTACCAGTGGAGTGGCACCAGCTGGGTCTGTGACGGTGGTCGTTTCGTGGTTGTCGGCACTCTCTCTCTCTCTCTATCTTCCTCTCTGTGGTTTAAGGCGAATCCTTGATCCAAATTTCTTCATAAATTTTTATGAAAGCATATCACATCACATCACACCCGCTGCCATTCTTTCCCACTCTTCCACTGACACCAATTATCATTATGTGGGCGGGGTGGGGTGTTTGGTGTTTTACTTATGAGTTAAGTAGACACTTCTTAGGCACATCATACATACATTTATATTTAAGTGGATTAAGAATGAGGCTAGGTGCCCTCCGGGTTGTCATACGTCACACGTCCGACATACGTATACTCATGGATTGGAGCGCAGGACTATTTGATCTTTGACACTGGGCTGGTATCTCTGTGTCAGGTATGATGTCATTATAATGTGCCGCACTTGCATATATCGGCCGACTCCGGGAGTCATAATCTCTGTGGATTCATAATTAGTTGGCCTCGTCCTCGTTTGGGTGTTATGGAATGTGATTAGCTTTGGGGACGTGCATGTGCGCGAGGATGTCCAAATGATAGGTTAATTGACGATTCATAACGTGAAGCGCAATTCAAATTGGCCGTATACTCGTAGTCACAGTGGAAGCGCGCTAATTCTTGGGACAATAACCTCTTGGGAATGGCATATTGAGGGAAATTAGATGTGATAAGGAGGTCAAGTAGGTAGAAGCGGTAATTATGGAGCAGAATATGAAATTATCGATTTAATCGTACTGGCATTGAGGGCAGCATCCGATGAGGTAATCAAATTTTCTTGATTAGATTGCCATTCCACGCTGTTGAGTGCTGGGCAGGCTCTACCGATGGGCGCTGATACATGTATTATGGTCAACAAGTATTGCTATTGCTTTGGACGTTAACCAACCAATTACCGAATTCGCTGTTAACCGAGAGCAAAAGGAACCAAATGCAAATGATTTATTTATGATAAAGACTTAACATAACTTAAGAAGGTTCGGTGGCGTATGGGTAACCCATTAGTTCACTCATTTTTGGACTGAAAAACTTTCTGTTTCCAATGCCCGCACTGACATGTCAGTCGAGCTCGTTTGTGCTTAAGATGCACAGAAACAGAATATCCTGCTAGCATTGTGCTAAGAAATGGAATTTTTAGGATGTGCGTGGTTGGTTCGGTGGGCTATGGATAACCCATTAGTTCACTCATTTTTGGACTGAAAAATTTTCTGTTTCCAATGCCCGCACTGACATGCCAGTCGAGCTCGTTTATGCTTAGGATGCACAGAAACAGAATATCCTGCTAGCATTGTGCTAAGAAATGGAGTTTTCAGGATGTGCGTGGCTGGTTCGGTGGGCTATGGGTGACCCATTAGTTCACTCATTTTTGGACTGAAAAATGTTCTGTTTCCAATGCCCGCACTGACATGCCAGTCGAGCTCGTTTATGCTTAGGATGCACAGAAACAGAATATCCTGCTAGCATTGTGCTAAGAAATGGAATTTTCAGGATGTGCGTGGTTGGTTCGGTGGGCTATGGATAACCCATTAGTTCACTCATTTTTGGACTGAAAAATTTTCTGTTTCCAATGCCCGCACTGACATGCCAGTCGAGCTCGTTTATGCTTAGGATGCACAGAAACAGAATATCCTGCTAGCATTGTGCTAAGAAATGGAGTTTTCAGGATGTGCGTGGCTGGTTCGGTGGGCTATGGGTGACCCATTAGTTCACTCATTTTTGGACTGAAAAATGTTCTGTTTCCAATGCCCGCACTGACATGTCAGTCGAGCTCGTTTGTGCTTAAGATGCACAGAAACAGAATATCCTGCTGGCCTTGTGCTAAGAAATGGAATTTTCAGGATGTGCGTGGCTGGTTCGGTGGGCTATGGGTAACCCATTAGTTCACTCGTTTTTGGACTGAAAAATTTTCTGTTTCCAATGCCCGCACTCACATGTCAGTCGAGCTCGTTTGTGCTTAGGATGCACAGAAACAGAATATCCTGCTGGCATTGTGCTAAGAAATGGAATTTCCAGGATGTGCGTGGCTGGTTCGGTGGGCTATGGGTAACCCATTAGTTCACTCATTTTTGGACTGAAAAATTTTCTGTTTCCAATGCCCGCACTGACATGTCAGCCGAGCACGTTTGTGCTTAGAATCCACAGAAACAGAATATCCTGCTGGAATTGTGCTAAGAAATGGAATTTTCAGGATGTGCGTGGCTGGTTAGGTGGGCTATGGGTGACCCATTAGTTCACTCGTTTTTGGACTGAGAAATTTTCTGTTTCCAATGCCCGCACTGACATGGCGTCAGTCGAGCTCGTTTGTGCTTAGAATCCACAGAAACAGAATACCTGCTGGCATTGTGCTAAGAAATGGAATTTTCAGGATGTGCGTGGCTGGTTCGGTGGGCTATGGGTAACCCATTAGTTCACTCATATTTGGACTGAAAAATGTTCTGTTTCCAATGCCCGCACTGACATGTCAGCCGAGCACGTTTGTGCTTAGGATGCACAGAAACAGAATATCCTGCTGGCATTGTGCTAAGAAATGGAATTTTCAGGATGTGCGTGGCTGGTTCGGTGGGCTATGGGTAACCCATTAGTTCACTCATATTTGGACTGAAAAATGTTCTGTTTCCAATGCCCGCACTGACATGTCAGCCGAGCTCGTTTGTGGTTAGGATGCACAGAAACAGAATATCCTGCTAGCATTGTGCTAAAAAATGGAATTTTCAGGATGTGCGTGGCTGGTTCGGTGGGCTATGGGTAACCCATTAGTTCACTCATATTTGGACTGAAAAATGTTCTGTTTCCAATGCCCGCACTGACATGTCAGCCGAGCACGTTTGTGCTTAGGATGCACAGAAACAGAATATCCTGCTGGCATTGTGCTAAGAAATGGAATTTCCAGGATGTGCGTGGCTGGTTCGGTGGGCTATGGGTAACCCATTAGTTCACTCATTTTTGGACTGAAAAATTTTCTGTTTCCAATGCCCGCACTGACATGGCGTCAGTCGAGCTCGTTTGTGCTTAGAATCCACAGAAACAGAATACCTGCTGGCATTGTGCTAAGAAATGGAATTTTCAGGATGTGCGTGGCTAGTTCGGTGGGCTATGGGTAACCCATTAGTTCACTCATATTTGGACTGAAAAATGTTCTGTTTCCAATGCCCGCACTGACATGGCGTCAGCCGAGCACGTTTGTGCTTAGAATCCACAGAAACAGAATACCTGCTGGCATTGTGCTAAGAAATGGAATTTTCAGGATGTGCGTGGCTGGTTCGGTGGGCTATGGGTAACCCATTAGTTCACTCATATTTGGACTGAAAAATGTTCTGTTTCCAATGCCCGCACTGACATGTCAGCCGAGCACGTTTGTGCTTAGGATGCACAGAAACAGAATATCCTGCTGGCATTGTGCTTAGAAATGGAATTTTCAGGATGTGCGTGGCTGGTTCGGTGGGCTATGGGTAACCCATTAGTTCACTCATATTTGGACTGAAAAATGTTCTGTTTCCAATGCCCGCACTGACATGTCAGCCGAGCACGTTTGTGCTTAGGATGCACAGAAACAGAATATCCTGCTGGCATTGTGCTAAGAAATGGAATTTTCAGGATGTGCGTGGCTGGTTCGGTGGGCTATGGGTAACCCATTAGTTCACTCATATTTGGACTGAAAAATGTTCTGTTTCCAATGCCCGCACTGACATGTCAGCCGAGCTCGTTTGTGGTTAGGATGCACAGAAACAGAATATCCTGCTAGCATTGTGCTAAAAAATGGAATTTTCAGGATGTGCGTGGCTGGTTCGGTGGGCTATGGGTAACCCATTAGTTCACTCGTTTTTGGACTGAAAAATGTTCTGTTTCCAATGCCCGCACTGACATGTCAGCCGAGCTCGTTTGTGGTTAGGATGCACAGAAACAGAATATCCTGCTGGCATTGTGCTAAGAAATGGAATTTTCAGGATGTGCGTGGCTGGTTCGGTGGGCTATGGGTAACCCATTAGTTCACTCATATTTGGACTGAAAAATGTTCTGTTTCCAATGCCCGCACTGACATGTCAGCCGAGCACGTTTGTGCTTAGGATGCACAGAAACAGAATATCCTGCTGGCATTGTGCTAAGAAATGGAATTTTCAGGATGTGCGTGGCTGGTTCGGTGGGCTATGGGTAACCCATTAGTTCACTCATATTTGGACTGAAAAATTTTCTGTTTCCAATGCCCGCACTGACATGTCAGCCGAGCTCGTTTGTGGTTAGGATGCACAGAAACAGAATATCCTGCTGGCATTGTGCTAAGAAATGGAATTTTCAGGATGTGCGTGGCTGGTTCGGTGGGCTATGGGTAACCCATTAGTTCACTCATATTTGGACTGAAAAATGTTCTGTTTCCAATGCCCGCACTGACATGTCAGCCGAGCTCGTTTGTGGTTAGGATGCACAGAAACAGAATATCCTGCTGGCATTGTGCTAAGAAATGGAATTTTCAGGATGTGCGTGGCTGGTTCGGTGGGCTATGGGTAACCCATTAGTTCACTCATATTTGGACTGAAAAATGTTCTGTTTCCAATGCCCGCACTGACATGTCAGCCGAGCACGTTTGTGCTTAGGATGCACAGAAACAGAATATCCTGCTGGCATTGTGCTAAGAAATGGAATTTTCAGGATGTGCGTGGCTGGTTCGGTGGGCTATGGGTAACCCATTAGTTCACTCATATTTGGACTGAAAAATGTTCTGTTTCCAATGCTTGCACTGACATGTCAGCCGAGCACGTTTGTGCTTAGGATGCACAGAAACAGAATATCCTGCTGGCATTGTGCTAAGAAATGGAATTTTCAGGATGTGCGTGGCTGGTTCGGTGGGCTATGGGTAACCCATTAGTTCACTCATATTTGGACTGAAAAATGTTCTGTTTCCAATGCCCGCACTGACATGCCAGTCGAGCTCGTTTATGCTTAGGATGCACAGAAACAGAATATCCTGCTAGCATTGTGCTAAGAAATGGAATTTTCAGGATGTGCGTGGTTGGTTCGGTGGGCTATGGGTAACCCACTAGTTCACTCATTTTTGGACTGAAAAATTTTCTGTTTCCAATGCCCGCACTGACATGCCAGTCGAGCTCGTTTATGCTTAGGATGCACAGAAACAGAATATCCTGCTAGCATTGTGCTAAGAAATGGAATTTTCAGGATGTGCGTGGTTGGTTCGGTGGGCTATGGATAACCCATTAGTTCACTCATTTTTGGACTGAAAAATTTTCTGTTTCCAATGCCCGCACTGACATGCCAGTCGAGCTCGTTTATGCTTAGGATGCACAGAAACAGAATATCCTGCTAGCATTGTGCTAAGAAATGGAGTTTTCAGGATGTGCGTGGCTGGTTCGGTGGGCTATGGGTGACCCATTAGTTCACTCGTTTTTGGACTGAAAAATATTCTGTTTCCAATGCCCGCACTCACATGTCAGTCGAGCTCGTTTGTGCTTAGGATGCACAGAAACAGAATATCCTGCTAGCATTGTGCTAAGAAATGGAGTTTTCAGGATGTGCGTGGCTGGTTCGGTGGGCTATGGGTGACCCATTAGTTCACTCGTTTTTGGACTGAAAAATGTTCTGTTTCCAATGCCCGCACTGACATGTCAGTCGAGCTCGTTTGTGCTTAAGATGCACAGAAACAGAATATCCTGCTGGCCTTGTGCTAAGAAATGGAATTTTCAGGATGTGCGTGGCTGGTTCGGTGGGCTATGGGTAACCCATTAGTTCACTCGTTTTTGGACTGAAAAATATTCTGTTTCCAATGCCCGCACTCACATGTCAGTCGAGCTCGTTTGTGCTTAGGATGCACAGAAACAGAATATCCTGCTGGCATTGTGCTAAGAAATGGAATTTCCAGGATGTGCGTGGCTGGTTCGGTGGGCTATGGGTAACCCATTAGTTCACTCATTTTTGGACTGAAAAATTTTCTGTTTCCAATGCCCGCACTGACATGGCGTCAGTCGAGCTCGTTTGTGCTTAGAATCCACAGAAACAGAATACCTGCTGGCATTGTGCTAAGAAATGGAATTTTCAGGATGTGCGTGGCTGGTTCGGTGGGCTATGGGTAACCCATTAGTTCACTCATATTTGGACTGAAAAATGTTCTGTTTCCAATGCCCGCACTGACATGTCAGCCGAGCACGTTTGTGCTTAGGATGCACAGAAACAGAATATCCTGCTGGCATTGTGCTAAGAAATGGAATTTTCAGGATGTGCGTGGCTGGTTCGGTGGGCTATGGGTAACCCATTAGTTCACTCATATTTGGACTGAAAAATGTTCTGTTTCCAATGCCCGCACTGACATGTCAGCCGAGCACGTTTGTGCTTAGGATGCACAGAAACAGAATATCCTGCTGGCATTGTGCTAAGAAATGGAATTTTCAGGATGTGCGTGGCTGGTTCGGTGGGCTATGGGTAACCCATTAGTTCACTCATATTTGGACTGAAAAATGTTCTGTTTCCAATGCCCGCACTGACATGTCAGCCGAGCACGTTTGTGCTTAGGATGCACAGAAACAGAATATCCTGCTGGCATTGTGCTAAGAAATGGAATTTTCAGGATGTGCGTGGCTGGTTCGGTGGGCTATGGGTAACCCATTAGTTCACTCATATTTGGACTGAAAAATGTTCTGTTTCCAATGCCCGCACTGACATGTCAGCCGAGCTCGTTTGTGCTTAGGATGCACAGAAACAGAATATCCTGCTGGCATTGTGCTAAAAAATGGAATTTTCAGGATGTGCGTATCTGGTTCGGTGGGCTATGGGTAACCCATTAGTTCACTCGTTTTTGGACTGAGAAATTTTCTGTTTCCAATGCCCGCACTGACATGGCGTCAGCCGAGCACGTTTGTGCTTAGAATCCACAGAAACAGAATACCTGCTGGCATTGTGCTAAGAAATGGAATTTTCAGGATGTGCGTGGCTGGTTCGGTGGGCTATGGGTAACCCATTAGTTCACTCATATTTGGACTGAAAAATGTTCTGTTTCCAATGCCCGCACTGACATGTCAGCCGAGCTCGTTTGTGGTTAGGATGCACAGAAACAGAATATCCTGCTAGCATTGTGCTAAAAAATGGAATTTTCAGGATGTGCGTGGCTGGTTCGGTGGGCTATGGGTAACCCATTAGTTCACTCATATTTGGACTGAAAAATGTTCTGTTTCCAATGCCCGCACTGACATGTCAGCCGAGCACGTTTGTGCTTAGGATGCACAGAAACAGAATATCCTGCTGGCATTGTGCTAAGAAATGGAATTTTCAGGATGTGCGTGGCTGGTTCGGTGGGCTATGGGTAACCCATTAGTTCACTCATATTTGGACTGAAAAATGTTCTGTTTCCAATGCCCGCACTGACATGTCAGCCGAGCACGTTTGTGCTTAGGATGCACAGAAACAGAATATCCTGCTGGCATTGTGCTAAGAAATGGAATTTTCAGGATGTGCGTGGCTGGTTCGGTGGGCTATGGGTAACCCATTAGTTCACTCATATTTGGACTGAAAAATGTTCTGTTTCCAATGCCCGCACTGACATGTCAGCCGAGCACGTTTGTGCTTAGGATGCACAGAAACAGAATATCCTGCTGGCATTGTGCTAAGAAATGGAATTTTCAGGATGTGCGTGGCTGGTTCGGTGGGCTATGGGTAACCCATTAGTTCACTCATATTTGGACTGAAAAATGTTCTGTTTCCAATGCCCGCACTGACATGTCAGCCGAGCACGTTTGTGCTTAGGATGCACAGAAACAGAATATCCTGCTGGCATTGTGCTAAGAAATGGAATTTTCAGGATGTGCGTGGCTGGTTCGGTGGGCTATGGGTAACCCATTAGTTCACTCATATTTGGACTGAAAAATGTTCTGTTTCCAATGCCCGCACTGACATGTCAGCCGAGCACGTTTGTGCTTAGGATGCACAGAAACAGAATATCCTGCTGGCATTGTGCTAAGAAATGGAATTTTCAGGATGTGCGTGGCTGGTTCGGTGGGCTATGGGTAACCCATTAGTTCACTCATATTTGGACTGAAAAATGTTCTGTTTCCAATGCCCGCACTGACATGTCAGCCGAGCTCGTTTGTGCTTAGGATGCACAGAAACAGAATATCCTGCTAGCATTGTGCTAAAAAATGGAATTTTCAGGATGTGCGTGGCTGGTTCGGTGGGCTATGGGTGACCCATTAGTTCACTCATTTTTGGACTGAAAAGTTTTCTGTTTCCAATGCCCGCACTCACATGTCAGTCGAGCTCGTTTGTGCTTAAGATGCACAGAAACAGAACATCCTGCTAGTATTGCGCTAAGAAATGGAATTTTCAGGATGTGCGTGGCTGGTTCGGTGGGCTATGGGTAACCCATTAGTTCACTCATTTTTGGACTGAAAAATTTTCTGTTTCCAATGCCCGCACAGACATGTCAGTCGAGCTCGTTTGTGCTTAAGATGCACAGAAACAGAATATCCTGCTAGCATTGTGCTAAGAAATGGAATTTTCAGGATGTGCCTGGCTGGTCAGGTGGGCTATGGGTAACCCATTAGTTCACTCATTTTTGGACTGAAAAATTTTCTGTTTCCAATGCCCGCACTGACATGTCAGTCGAGCTCGTTTGTGCTTAGGATGCACAGAAACAGAATATCCTGCTAGCATTGTGCTAAGAAATGGAATTTTCAGGATGTGCGTGGCTGGTTCGGTGGGCTATGGATAACCCATTAGTTCACTCATTTTTGGACTGAAAAATTTTCTGTTTCCAATGCCCGCACTGACATGTCAGCCGAGCTCGTTTGTGCTTAAGATGCACAGAAACAGAATATCCTGCTAGCATTGTGCTAAGAAATGGAATTTTCAGGATGTGCCTGGCTGGTCAGGTGGGCTATGGGTAACCCATTAGTTCACTCATTTTTGGACTGAAAAATTTTCTGTTTCCAATGCCCGCACTGACATGTCAGTCGAGCTCGTTTGTGCTTAGGATGCACAGAAACAGAATATCCTGCTAGCATTGTGCTAAGAAATGGAATTTTCAGGATGTGCGTGGCTGGTTCGGTGGGCTATGGATAACCCATTAGTTCACTCATTTTTGGACTGAAAAATTTTCTGTTTCCAATGCCCGCACAGACATGTCAGTCGAGCTCGTTTGTGCTGAAAATGCACAGAAACAGAATATCCTGCTAGCATTGTGCTAAGAAATGGAATTTTCAGGATGTGCGTGGTTGGTTCGGTGGGCTATGGATAACCCATTAGTTCACTCATTTTTGGACTGAAAAATTTTCTGTTTCCAATGCCCGCACAGACATGTCAGTCGAGCTCGTTTGTGCTGAAAATGCACAGAAACAGAATATCCTGCTAGCATTGTGCTAAGAAATGGAATTTTCAGGATGTGCGTGGCTGGTTCGGTGGGCTATGGATAACCCATTAGTTCACTCATTTTTGGACTGAAAAATTTTCTGTTTCCAATGCCCGCACTGACATGTCAGCCGAGCTCGTTTGTGCTTAAGATGCACAGAAACAGAATATCCTGCTAGCATTGTGCTAAGAAATGGAATTTTTAGGATGTGCGTGGCTGGTTCAGTGGGCTATGGGTAACCCATTAGTTCAGTCATTTTTGGACTGAAAAATGTTCTGTCCTATATTTTTCTAAAAAAATGCCTTACGTTGACGTTGGTGTGTATATGAAAATGAATTGTGTATAAAGGACACAAGAATTAATTCATGTCTAAGGAGAGACTTTTTGTCATACGTATTTCATATGTATTTCACTTACCATGATCCTTGAAGACCTTTTGTTTTAATTGATAATTCGTTTGCACATATTCAAAAGTCAAGAAGAATTAAATTACCAATGACAGGCCTTGTAGCCTACATCCTATCGTAGAATTTTTTTTAAAGAATATCCCTTAAAGGACATAAATTATAAATTATTTATTCCTTGTGCCTCAATCAATATCATACGCATACGTATCGCGGCAATAAATTATTCATCATATGAATACCAAGTGTGTGTCCTTTAAAACAATAAAGTTCCGACTGTGAATACACACAACAAGGACGACGGTGGCGTTGCGTCGCGCTATTCAAACAAACTCAGCTTGTAATTCACAATTCATCGTGAAAAAATGATTTAATTGTCGCCTCTCCCCTGCTTGCGCCGCACATACTGCACATAAATGGCGACGGAAATTTCATTAAATCTCACAATTACACCGATATGCGTGCGTCCTTACTCCTTCATGTACTCATATGCTCAATTAAATCGAACAAAAATAAATAAACTCCAACATATTTTATTCTCTTCTTAAACAACGAAAAAAAAAGGACGATATGACGCAAATGATATTTTCACATTGAGCGGAGATATTACACTCCTAGGCAGTATTAAAGGCATCACTGGCCGGCAGGGATCCTGCTACAGTAGTGTACCTACGGTTGAAACAGCTTTCGGTTAACTACTGGGTATTGTATTCGTTGGACTGATGAAATTTTTAATAATAAATGGCACACTCAATGGAAGCGGCATACTGTATCTGTGTGCGAATGAGTATATGGAGATGCCGTGTACGATATCCAGTGAGTGAGTGTGGGCTTCAGAATCCTTTTGAAAATATAACTTGAACGATAGCTATAAATCACCACACCCGATAAATATTACGCACATCGTAGTCCTTTTGGCACATACTCACTCTTTTTACTGTTTTACTGTGCATGCATGTGTGTGGGACTGTGTGTATACCTACCTACACATAATGGACGGTCACATTCCTTAGCACAATAAAATATTGATTTCCAAATAAATTTCCTGCTACAAAAGTCATTTTGTGTTTCATGTTGTCGTCCTGGTCGTCGTTCGTTGTTCGTCCCATACCCTCGGACATTGAATCCTAAACTGGAGAGGACTACGGATGCTCTACACAATTTTAATGATTATTTGATGTGTGTGCAATATGTTGACATAGGTATGGCTGGTCATGAAATAATCCTCATGAAGAACCTGTGTATACCTATGTACCCACCTCCCTGCTACTACTATTGGCGATCAGGAAACAAAAAGGACTTCATTTGTCGAAAATGAAACAGGAAATTGTTACAAGTCCAAACAATTACGATTATTAATTTATATTTTGTGTTTCTCTGTTTGTCCTTCTGCGATAAACCCTTGTTTAAATCCTTGTTAATGTCCCTCTTTGGATTAATTTCGATCCATGGCTGTTTTTAAGGACTCAACGGATACACATGCATCTACAACGGATACAAGGAATCTCCTTAAATTATGGTGCACACTTGTCGAATTGACTTTTGATGGCGAAGCCATAGAAACAACAAGGAACGTGATGCGGTATTGATATATGAGAGTCATGACGAATGGGCGGGTGTTTGGCGTGGCTTGGTGGTTGATTGAGTGAAAAGGACTGCGGGTGCTGGAGTAAAAATTAAATGATTCCTTTATGTGGACACAGAGTGATGGAAACTGTCTGTCTTGGTATCGTTTTCCGGGAATCTTTTTGGAACATTTATTTCATTTTGATTGCATTTTCATTGATTGAAGGAAATTTGTTCCTGATTGAGTTGGACGATAACGAAATGAGTGAAAGCTCAAGCGGGGGCAATGATTCTGTTGGTATTAGCGTGATTGTTAAGGATCTTACAATGTGTGAAGGAGACGGGGTGAAACAAAGTAGAATTCCCAGCAGTGTCGTCTGAAAATAATGTGAAAAAGTTTTCCTCAAACTCAAAGACAGTTTGAGACCAAGGTGTCTTACAGACATGCCTTAAAGCCTTTAGACCGATTAGCCTCACCTCTTTCCTACTCAAGACATTTGAAAGATAAATCGCTCCGAACTAAGTCTTGTATTTCCCGCCCATCACGTCTACACCAAAGGCTGATCTGTTAAGAGTTCGAACAAGAATCGAAATAATTCACTCTACCGGCCTTCTTGGATATAGAAGGACCCTTCACCACAGTCACAAGCTGGGTGTAATATGTGCTCAATACGAGACATAAAAAACCTGGAACGGTGAGACTGCTAAGTGCATGCACTGATCTTTAGAGGAACCTGGCAAGGTGGGGTCCTATCCCCTCTACGATGGATATTAGTCAGCAGTGAAATCTGAAAGAAATGAGGACGAAAAATGGCGTCAAATGGGACAAATGGACGAAAAACTGTGGACTAAATGATGACTCCTTAAAAGCAGAGGTGGTCCCTTGTCACTATTGAGATAGAAGTTCCTCGGAGCGGGCACTTGAAACTCAATAGTATACAATCCTTCAAATCTCGGATAGGGCGCTGTATACTGATGACCTGACACTCTTTCTATCCTATTTGAGTGCTTAGTTTGGTGGCCCGCAGGAGACAAGATCATGTAGTTGTCCGACTGAACAAAATACAAAGAATCGCAACCATACTGCCACGGATTCCATCAGGTCGTAATCAATCCAAACGATTGTGAGATGAGCCCACTTGGGTATCGAGACAGATTACATGTCACCATCCCACTTCACTTCAACCTAAACGTCAAAATAATCTTAATCTCTGGAAAGGACTGGATTGGCATTAGAGCCATCAACTCCAATTATATTTCGATCTTCGTAGACTCATCGTAGACTCAAACTATAGGCTTCCAAACCACGGTAGTGTGTTCCAAGTGAAAGTTTTACCATTTGAGCAGGTTACACGAGAACTGTCCCCGAAACTGTAATCCAGGAAGTCGTTCGACATAATACATCGACACTCAGGTTGCTAAGAAGAAATTCGGTGAGACCGGACATTTCATTCCTTTGAGTTCTATGACACACCAGTATACTTGGAAACGAACTGTCGGATGAATTAGCAAAAAAGGGGTCCGAACAGACCCTTGACCGGCCCTAGCATCTGATTATCAATAATTGAACAAGCCTTCGTGAGATAAGCTGATGACAGAAGGAGCGTATCGCTTTGTGTTTCCAGACTCTGGACAAGCAAATTCTAGTCCTCCAAGGAAGGCACGTTCTAGACCTCTTCATGGGTGACTACTACCAGCCACAATCTCTTGACCGAAAAGGATGTGACTAAACGTTGAAATCGTCTGCGGAGGTTGTGCCAAATTTTTCAAAAAAAAAAAGTTACGCATACACCACCGAACCAGATCCGAGCATCTTGTGTCAACTTTTCTCGTGACATGCCTGTAGGAGGTGACGTGTGTATGTCAGGATTTTTCGTTTTTACTGATAGTGATGACCTTAAGGAGCGCTACAAGTCAGTTCTGTACATCTGGTCTGGTTGTGAATACTTGGTGAAATCAAGTCCATGTACAAAGGATTGCTTGAGCTGAGATGGACGAGACATTAAAAGGTGTGGTAAAGCCAAGCAATGCCTGGACATTCACGCAAAATATGTTTCCTAGTTTCTGCGTCCTGTACGATGGACTAGTACCAACTTTCTTGAGGTGATACACAGAGTCTCTTTCGTCTTTTTTTTGTAGAAATGGATGAATTTTTTGGCACGTCTTAAGCTACCTCAAGCATTGTATCTGGTGAGTTACCTCTATCTTTCGCAGCCTAACAGGAGGAGTGCATACGGGTCACATTGTGAGGAAAAAAATGGAGACTCGGCATCGGATCTTGGAAGTTCGTCACAAGCTTTGCCTTGAAAAGCATGCTAATGTCATAAATTGTGTTCCGAATTTTGCAGCAGCATATCAAAATAGTTCAAAACAAGCTTAGACTCAAAGTCAGAGGACATGAGAGTTCTTGTCGGAGTTCTCCTGATGCGCAGAGCTCGATAGCAAAAACCTCTGCTTGGAAGGTAGCATGTCCTAACGACGTAAATGGTTTGTTGTTTGGGCCTTGTAGTCAGTGTCAGTGGATGTGAGGATTACTCGAAAAAACCGCGATTAAAAGGACAGTTTGGATGCAACCCTAGTGAGTGATCCTTTTCGACATGAAGTCCAAGATACGTACTGGTAAGTTGGTTTTTCAGTTGTTCTGTCTAGATGAGGCTTTCAATTTCGATAGATTATGGTAGGAGGACACAAGTCCAATTTTAGTGGTCCAAACAGAAATCGTGAACAGTTCAAGCGTATCCATCTAGTCTGTGAATCACTGAGTTCGGCATGAGCAGCAGTTCTTAATCGATTCCGTCAGTCTCCCAAGATGTCCAGACAGGCACTATGGGTGACTTCTTTCTATGCTGCAACGCTGTTACTGTCTAAGGGGTGTTTCATTAGCCAGTGTTTCTGATGGGAGGATCGATGAGATAGACTGAGATGACTGATAGATCCGAAAGCCTATAGATATGAGCACAGTCTCCTGCCAGCCTTAGATGCGACCATTTTCTCCAAACTAGTGGGATGTACCTTTGTTCATAGCTGGGTCTAAGGGATTCAATAAGAGTGTCTGTTCCATGTTGTGTGAGGACACAGACACATTTGTTTTCTTTGTAGGACTTCTGCGTTAAGACGGTCCATGTGATGAAATATTTGAGAGGTGTTAAGGTTTGAGTATGAATCGTATAGGAGACCAATGCCATGCATTCCCAAATCAGCCACTTGAGTGCTGAAGTAGAGCAGTACTGTCTAAGACGTGACAACTTGAACGTCGTCCTCTTAGACTTCATTACCATTCTATCGTCCCGATGACATTCAAATGGCAAACAATGACGCAAAATTAGGGATAAAAATGTGTTCACTCTAAATTTACTTTCCAGGGAAATTACTTTCACGTACCTATCCCGCCTATCAGGACCTTACTCCAACGATGTCTATGGGGCATTAAACCGGCTATAAAAACCAAAAAATCATCTCACAACTCACCAAACTGTCAGAAGTACAGTTTGCGCTGTGTAATACAAACTAAGTATATCCTTTATTGTTTGGCGAGCAAAAAAGCTTCCTCCCAGTTCATGTAACATTTGTGGTTTCTGGCAACCGTTAAATGGGTTTCTAGCGCATTCCGCTTCCATAATTAACGCCCGCAAATGTTTCTCCCGATTATGCCAAAAATTCCCTAATGTTCTCATATTTCTTCGCATTCTCCAGGACTTTCCATATTCATAAGTCCTCGACACCAAAATCACACTCAAATGCGAGCACACAAACGGCACAGAGCGCCAAAAATGAGTCCTTTTCTCGCGCTGTTATACTCATTTAATAATTATTTCAATTAATTTTTACCTCATGTCCTGGTGTTCTAAGCACACTTGCTCGTCCTGTAGCTGGTGGGGTACAGTGTGGGTGTGCGTATGCGGAAACGTGTGAGTTTAATTGCTTATGCAATTGTCAAAAACTTAAAGTCTTTGTAATCCGGCTGGGATTACATCTTCTCTCATAATGTATGCTTTTGACAGCCATAACACATGGGGTATTGTTCGGGAGCGCGTTGTTGTTCGTTCGTTATCCTTTGGTTATTCTTTTTACACTGTTGTGTATGGGTGTGTGTGTGGGTGTATATGTGTGTGTTTGGAAACGATTTGCGCCAACCACCTGTACTTCGTTGTCATGTTTCTGTTTCATGTCTCGAAGAAAACAACTAAATAACGAACAAGTTTCGTGTACTCCTTGGGAGTAATGGCAAAGGCTCCAGGGATACAAAGGAACCCAATTTTTTTTTTTTTTTTTTCTTGGTTTCTGGAATTGTAAGCATCCACCTTCGAGCGCGTTTTAAATTTTCACAAAATAAGGGAACATATTGATCCTGGATGAAATATGAAGCCAGGATGCAGGATGCATTTTCATATTTTCCCCCAAAACACCAAACCCCACCGCAACACTCCGATCCGGTATTTTGCAAAACCACAATCCACCCAGTGTCGAACAACATTTCAATTTAGTTTTTCACATTTTCGCTGTTGTTAGTTGCTGTAGGTCCTGTTGTTGTTGTCCTTTTATTTTACGTGTTTTTTGTTTTTTTTTGTTTGATTTATCGGTAAAAATGGCATCGAAGGAAGGATGTTTTTCGAACACAGTTCGTGGTATGCTGTCGAATCACGTAGCGACGCCCGAGCAGAGGGTAGACGATGGTATTTGCGTTTCGACACAGGACTGCAGGTACAGTGTGTTCCACAGGGGTCATTCCACTGATCACCTCAGACACATGTTCGGTGTCATGAGACAGACATAAGGAAAAAAGTCGGATTTGTCTCCTTAGTATCCTGTTTCTCGTAATCAACATAAGACCGGAATTCTACCAGACATATTAAATGTGACTTGTCGATTAATCCCCGAAACAAATGAGATACTTTATTTGAATTGTACCGTCTCAAGGCAGCGGCGGTCTATCTAGGTACTCACTATATATCAACGAAGGATAAATAGGACAAATACATGCAATTGCGTGTTCAGTTTGCCATCATTAAACGTCTGACCTAGGGTATAACCAATGACATGCCAGACATAAAAGAACAAACAACTCGTCAGGACAGGATGGTAACGAAACACCCACCATAACTCGAGGAGCTGGGGCAGTGAAAACCCACTTGAAATGTGGACATAAAGGAGAAAACAGTTTTCGGTGGATAGAGCGCTTAAAACGGGTCGAAAAGAGCGACACAACTAAAGGGTGTGACATTTAAATTACGCGTCTGCAGTTTGGTAGTCCTTTAACTATCGCATTTGTCATCGGCTGGTATTAGTCGTACACGAAGGACTAAACCTTCATTAAAGCATTGAAACATATTCGTCATCAGTATGTCACCACTTTTTGGGCCTTAAATTTTGAGGTGGGGGGTCCCAATGCCTTTTGAGAAGGAGAAGCAGTATAAGTGTACATTATTTTGAATTTTCCGTACTGCCACTCCCAATTTTTGATAACTTTCTACCTCGACTTAGAATTATCTGTAAGTCACCTATACATTGTCAAAAGGAACGCCCACTTTTAAGGGGCGTTTGCAGTGAAAACAAAAATTTTATGATGTTTTGCATGGAACATCCTCAAACGTTCGAAGTTATCGTAGTAATTCAACAAAAAGGGCTCACTTTAGTAGAAAGATGATGGATGGATTATAGTTTTTCGGCATTTTTTACAAATCTGAATCTTTTGTCAGAGTGTATCAGTGGATATGTTGCCATTTTTTACCATCTACAACATTTGACGAAAGTTTACAGGCAGACGTCACTAGAATTTCTCCCACTGCTGTGGTGACTATATCCTATCTGTAGGCTAGATGGTTCCCGAATTCGAATGATTTCTGATATCAAATGCAGCATGTGGATCATATGGTGTTTCGGACGTCAGAAAGGCGTGCGTTCAATGACTCTTTGACTCTTTGACATATATGTATGGCCGTAGCATAGAAGTCCCCAAATGTGAAGTTGTAAATCTTTACTTTATAAGTTTTGGTTATTCCTAGTCTACCTACTCTTTCCCTGTGAATATCTTTAGTTACTAAAAGATACTAAAAGATACTAAAAATTTAGGACAATAATCCTTGATAAAGTATCCTTTCTGCAAGTCGCTGGTCCAACTGAGACTCCCTGATGCGTAGGTGCTTCCATTTCGATGAGTTACTCCAGCATTACCACGAAAGATACTCCATTCGATACTGCTTCTAGGCTAAGTTTTTGGTCAAATCTAGCTCCTTTTGTTGAACTTTCAAAGGAGCTTAGAGCACCTGCAGATGAAACCGCTGCAGAGGTCGTAGTGATACTTTTAAGTCTGGTTTTACAGAGTTGATTCCATTTTACTAATAGCCTAGTCCTACCGAGTTTCTGTGGATACTTTTTGGGTGGTTGGTTGTCAAATCCAAAATGTCTGGCTGGCGTGTAAAGTTCTTCGAAATTGGTCAACACTTTGGTCAAATGATATTCTGAGTCCACCAACTTAGCGGCCCTCACGAGGATTCAGAGATTTGCCTGCATTGGCACCACAAGTGCCATGAGAACAACACCTACTGCAGGACTAGAGGATATCCTCAATCTTCTACGGCTGGACATTTTTATTAAAACCTCGGCAGCTATAAGTCAGTCGGATAGCTGGAATCATAATGCAATAGGCCATTCCATGATCCTGGAGAAATATCTAGGAAAAGTCTATACTACGGAGTAACTCACTCCGTTCCTAGATTTTCATAGACCATTTACTAGCTCGTTCCCAAGCAGGGAAGAATGGAAGGATGGTCAGCCTGCCAACACACGTTCCATCTCTATCCATGCAGATGGATCTAAGATGGATGTAGGCGTAGGGTCTGGCATTTTTTCTGAACCGCTGGGGATATCTAGATCAGTCCGCCTTCCGAACCATAGCAGTGTTTTCCAAGCGGAGGTCCTGGCAGTGACAATAGCTGCCCGTGAGACTACTACGATGAAGGCAATACCACCGGAAGGTATCACCTTTTTCATCGAAATCAAAGCTTGTGAAGTGCTGTCGCGAAGAACTCAGGGTTCTTGGAACACAGCACAAGGTTGCACTCTGCTTGGTCCCTGGACACGAAGGTATTCCAGGCAATGAGAAGGCAGACGAATTGGCAAGAAGAGGCTCTGAATCTACATAGCACCAGGTAGACACCTCGGTGTTCATCCCGCCTTGCACATTGAAGCAAAAGGCATGGATCTTGGCCAGAAAAGAGGCCAATAGTGGATGGACTTCCCTGGACACCTGTGTGATCACCAGAAGTATCACCGACCAAATTATGCTAAAGGATAGGAAGTCCCTTTCTGTCCTTATAGCAATTATCACGGGGCATAACTCCTTTCGGTACCACATGAGAAAGTTGAGACTCACGGATGAAGATCTATGCCGGGGATGTGGAGACGAGGAAGCTAAAGAGGATACAACCCACTTTCTCTGTCACTGGCCTGGGCTTATCCACCTTAGATTCAAATTTCTAGGGCGACCTTGAAATCAAAATCAATTGAAAATCAATGAAATTTTTAGGTTCATCAAATCAACAGGATGGTTTGGTGATCCACAAGATACAAATCAGTACTAGGGTCTACCAATGGGCAAGGGACTTTTTCCCCTTTGGTATCACAATGGGTCTGTATTGACCTGTAGTCGCCTACCCTCATACCTAACCCTAACCTTGTTCAAATACAAATCCATACGAGAGTAACTACAGACTCACAGACTACGTCCTACTCTGTTGGCAAAACCCATCGGACGAGGACAGTTTTCCAAAAACTCACTCAGAGAGGGAACAAACTTGTAGGTAGGCGAAATAGAACTTCCAGACAAGAGTATGTAAAGCCGCTAAATAGACTTGTACCTCGAAGTCTGGGGACAAATAATTGACTCAAGGAGTTGTAAATTGATGAACAGTGTTCCTCTAACATGATACAACAGAGACCTGGTTACCTCATGGTCATAGCAGATTTCAGTTTGCATACAAATAAAAGTTAAGCCAGGCTTACATGGATCTAGGATTAGGTGTTACTTTGTTGGCTCCTTATAGAGCCTGTTCCATCAATCCCCGCCACGAAAAAGTGAGTAACTTCATGATTTCTTCTTGAGCATGAACCATTTCTTTTGTAAGCTTGGTTCGAAATCGGTCTTCAGAAGGCGTAACGCTTAAATTTTGCGTGTCATTCTTGTCTCAGATATCATTCTTTACTCACTAAAGGACCTGGTAAACTTCAATTGAGTCTACCCAACCCTAAAGTCTTTTGAAAGAAGAAGGAGTTCAATTAGTGATACCAAAACTGCCAGCACCTTTGAATCTACTTGATCTCTCCTCAAGGTCTGATGAATGACATACAAAGGAATCCACAGCTGGCTACAAAGAAATGTTTCCAAAGTCCCTTCGAACCGCAGTTCTGCCTTTCGCTGGATAGTCAAATTCGTTAAAGAGTTCCTCTCATCCCATTAGTCGTTGTAACTGAGAACCTCTTGAAGCTATGCTAATGTTCTCATAAAGGAAATTTCATTTTCCATCACACTGTACGCCAAGCCCCTTAAGGGACTTGTTATACTGCTGTTTGATCTCGCATCCATCATGCCTACCTTTCATCAAACGATGATGATCAATCAGAAGAGCAGTCATATTTTATTTTCCTCTACATGGACATCCACCCACAGCCATTGTGGCTGGAAGGAGCACACTTTAACGCACGTCTACAGTCCTGCTCATAGTCGGCACTGTCGTAACTGGCATGTCATTTGTTGCCCTAGGTGCGAGTAACACAAGCTCACACTCAATTGTATGTATTTGTTCGGAGAGGACTTACGTATGCAACTGACAAGCCAGCTGGACATGGATGGGTGTAACCAAAGTAGGTCAGCCCGCCTGATTCACCTTGAACAGTGCCAGGAGCAGATCGGAACCCGTTTCAAAGGTTTAGTGGCTGAGAGATATTAGTTTCGTCGTAACTGAAGGCGGGCTTGCTGTCCGCGTAGAAAGGACATCCTTGTAACACACACTGTGTATTGGATTAACGTTTAGCACATTTCGCCATCGATACCATATGCTTATTTTTTTTTTTTTTAAATCATTTTCGGTACGTTACTGCATCCGAATGCACCAGCATGCACACAGAGGCGATATGTTTATGCATTCCCTCTGCATAGATCCCTAAATCTCTGCGGAGGGACTGCAAATGGGAAAGCACCCCACGAACGAGGGCGCTCAGCGTTAGGTGGTGAAATTGTTTTTTACAGATGATTAAATCCAGGATACGCGATACTTTTAGAATTCACATGTAAATTCGTTTCAAGTAGTTGCAGTATTTTGATTAGTGGTACAGCCAGCTCCTCCACCACCACTTGAATGGTATTGGCGGGCGGTATGGTATACTGTAATCAACATCAGAAAATCAGGGATACACAGTGGAACGAGGGAATCCTTGATGCACAAGTAGGGTAGGATACACCTACATACATCCATTGGTGTGTGTGTGTGCAATTGGATGCTAATGCAAGCACTTATCTAATTGAGGGGATGTTTCGAAGATAATCCTGACTATTTGATTGGAAAATCATCAATCATATGCACACGTATCCTGGCGAAGGAGAATTTTTGAATTTATTTTGAGTGGTTTTCAGCGGATCGCACTGCTGCTGAGTGGATTGTTTGCACTTTGAGATTGCAACTTTGTGGCTTAATTTACCGATGTATCTCAAGGATGAATAAAAATAAATTAGCGTTTCCCTCTTTCTCTCTCTGGCATCCTTGTTTATTGATCTAATTATAGTAGGTGGGCACCGCAATGGGTGGGTTCACCGATAGTGTTGGCGCGGCTTGCACGAATATCATAGCAGGCGGCCTAATCACGGCTGCAGCTGGAACGCGGATAGCTTGTATCGCAGGTCCTATGGCAGGAGTTATGACGGGACCAAGTTGATATCCCTTACGTACGGGTGCAGTCTGAACAATGGGCTCCAGCTGAGAGTTCACGTTGGGGAATTGCGGCAAGGCGGTGGCCAAACCAAGCATTAGAAGAGTAGTAGTGATTGCCAGGAGGCTTCTGTCTTACCAGACCGAATATCATGCTGAACGTAACTTTGTGCTCACGAAAGAGTGAATGATTCAACATGCTTCTCAAGTGACATGTTTTATACCAAAGAATTCGTAACAAATGGGGAAGTTCCCTGGAATTTGGTTTCTTTTTTTCTCCACTCTCCTCTGAGGGCTGACATTTCTTTTCGCTTCCGTGTATGTAGGTGGAAATGGAAACCTACTGAGACACATTCGAGAGAGAAAAGTCTGTAACACACTTACCAGCCTGGTAAGTTATGTGCAGCAGTTTGAGTGATGGGAATACGGATGCGGAATGCGTAGTCACTTTAATTACGTCGGCGGATAAGTTTTAATTGCATGTGAAACAAGCACTAGAAACAAATTAATGAATCAGCACATGATGGATTTGTTTTTCTTGTTTTCTGCCTCCTCCCCCCCTACACGTTGGTAATTACTGCTGCAACGGTTTAAGAGAACATCGTTTACAGGAAAAGTTGAAAACATGAGTTTTGCAGTGTTTTTGAGAACCAAATTGACTGGATGGCACTCAAAAGCGTTGGAAGGTAGGTTGTAGGCTTTGGATCTGAATAAGTCGATTTGGGGCACTCCTTCCGCTTCCAAAATCACTGAAACGTTTTCAGAGGTCAAAAATCCTTGTTGTTCGTGCCGTCCCATTGCCTACCTTGGCATTCAGGTCCCCCATCGCATTATAAACAGTGCCCAACTGGTTGTAGAAGGTCTCCTTTTCTTCCTCAGACGAAGCATTCCTGGGGGCGTAACATGTACGACGTACTCTCGTCCGGAATCTGGTCGTTAAAATCCTATCACCATGCTGTAGGTGTGAACAGCAGTCCAATTCCAGATCCAATTCCATTTCTTCCGGATGGTCTTCCAGATCAGAGGAATTCAGTGTTACGCGTTACGGATTGGTACTCTTCCGCATCTAACTATCTTATCTCGCTTACTTCTAATATGTGCAGCCTATATCGCATGAACTCATGTTCTGAGGTCCTTCACTCTCTGAGTCAAGGAGCATCTTCACGTTCCAGAAATCAATCTTAGTCCGGATACAATAGCCACAGGGAGTCAACGTGTTATCAGTCCTTATCCGAGGCATTGTGTTGGTTTCGGTAGCTTTAACAATTTTCGGTAACGCGGATTGCTGGCCCAGGTTACCTAGACCCTAGACAGTTTCGCACTCGCTTTATACATGCAGTTGCCCGGGGATCACCACCAGGAGGTAAAGCAAGCACGACATTAAGAACTTGATTGTTGCTCTATTGTCCCAATCCATGTTTTGGGCAGTCAGTGTGAATTCCCGCGCTCGACCTAGATACACCATGTTCCTTCCCAAATGCGGACAACCGAGTGCACCAATGTCTAAATCATGCAATTTGCGTTTTTGTATATACCTACTTCCTTAGGTGGGACTACAGTCCAGGGTCCAGGTCTTTGTATACTTCAAGCTCAGTTGTACACTCCACTTGTGGCCCCCACGCTTTGTCACTTCGGACTTTGATGGGATCACACTCATAGTGCAGTCGATTGAGAAACTTGTCCTTGTTGTCTAAAGAGAACTGTGCTTCCTGGCACTAAACCGATCCTCTAGGGACACTTCACCATCGGAGTGATGAGTCGTCAATGAAGCACAGGCTGCGGCGATGAGAAATAGATGGAATCAATCCAGTACCTTTGCCACTGTCTTGCTTTGCAAGAACGGAGTCTACATACCCTGAGATCTAGCTTCTTCGCAAGCACTTCCAGAGCTATGTAGCAGACTTACAGATATCGAATCTCCTCCATTTCACTAAAAGTATCTATTGGCTCCCAAGCCTGCCAGGAACACTGACTGTTTTGCTTTATTTTTATCTTATTCGTGGACGTGATGAGGTTTACCCCCACCCACCTCTCCATAACCTCAGCTGGGATAGGCATTTCTATGTTAGAATACTCTCAAGTGGGTGAATCAGGCTCGAAAACTTGAAGCTCCTTCAATGCCCACTGTCCACGTGGCATGAGATAAAAACTATCACCTAATCTCACCCGTCGGGGCATGGGTCATCCGTATCAAAGAAAGTTCCAGTTGTTTCCCTTATCATTTGTCAGGACATTGAATCATCTAAGGATTGTACACGAATTCTAGGAAATATATCAAAGCTCTTCCCTACGACTGTAATCCCGTCCTTCCCGGAACTCGTACAAAAATCGAAAATCATTGGTTTTTAACAACCCACCCAGGCTATATCGCATAGCAACCCTTTCCTATCTCCCAATCCTTTGATTTAGGCAGCACATGTTCTCCAAACCCCCCCTTCTTTCAATAAATCTTAAAAAAAACCCTTTACATCAACAAAACGGTAATAAAACCCACCCCACCACCCTCATGACCTTTAAACAGAAAACAAGAATAGAAAAAAAAAACTATAAACCTCGTCGCATACTATCATCTTCAATTATCTTAACAGAGGAGGGGCAGCAGGAGAGCGGGAGAGAAAATAATTTATCCACTCTATGGAGCGTTTCTAACAACAACGTTATCACTTGATTAAATCACTACACAAACCATAAAACGAAATTGACCAAATGTCCTCAATGGTTGTCATATCAATAAAATTCAAAACAGTTTGCATTACATTGTGTGTGTGTGTGTGTGTGTCCTTTGTCCCTAAATATCCTTTTTCGGTAACAAAAAAAGCCCCCGCAAAAAAAAAAAAAAATACACAACACAAACAAAACATATAAATTCTAATCACTTCCCAATCTCTTTTCAGATTCCAAAGGACATCTTAAGCCCACCCAACCCACCGCACCACGGTAGGACATCCTCATAGTGTGCAGTTAAAAGCACCGCACATATAAGGTAAATTAGAAACCTCCTTCCTCCACAGAGTAGTTGTGTGTTTGCCAAAATGTTATCCAACCCCTCCGGCGCGAGTATGTGTGTGTATGTGGATGGCTAAAGGACATTTTACACAAAATTCTGCCAAATTTGATTTTTCTCAAGTAAATCTAAGCTCAGCATAAATTCCATCCCGTCCACTTCATTCATACCATAGCTTGGCCAAGGGTAATGGTGTCCTTTGCCCTCCTCCACCCACATCCTTCGTCACATGTACATTAGGCATTCGGTACTCTCCATGTGTGAGTGTGTATTGTGTTGCCAACTACGTGCACACGCCATTGCCATTTGAAAATATGTCCAAAATCCTTTTTCCCGTCCGAATCTCACCCAAAGAAAACCCCCCAAGTGAAGGACAAAAAACTGTATCTAAGCACATTTCATGTGTCCACATCTATGGAATACGAAAGCAGTCAGTCCACAGTGATTACATCCTAGTCGTCCAGCATTAGTGGTGGCCGCAGTCATGCTGTGTCGGCTCTTCCGACTTTGTTGGCTGCAATCCACCCACTAACTTCAATCTGCTCACACTCCCAACAAAAAAAAAAAAAAAAACCGCCCCGAATAAGCGTAAAAGATACAAACACACATACATCCATATGTATGTACATATGTACCTCGTCGAAACTAGGACGAAGTGGTGATCATGCACACTAATGAATTGTTGCACTGCAGTCGAATGCGCCCGTCACTACTATACAACAAGTTGGTTACAAGACTACCACCACCATCACCAGGAGCAGCAACAGCAGCAGTAGTACTATCACAAGAGCCGAGGACAACTAATCCCATACAAACACAGATAAATTCAAATAAATAACGGCACAGTGCATGAAAATATTGGATTAGTGGGGCTGGAACAGAGACGAAGATATGCGGTCGCGTAAAATAGGTCATGACACCCTACACACAAACGCAACGTTGTTCCAGGATGCATGCAGATTTTGGCATTATCCCTTTAACCAGCACACTTCCATGCAACAAAGTTTTCGGGAAAACTTTTCTCCATCCCATTCACATGAATGTCAGATGGGATTTGAATTTTAATTAAAAAACTAAAGCGGTACACATTTCGAATGCTAATGTACATAATTCGCTTTTACGAGGACTGTCGCCGCCCGCCATCAGCGCCACCCGTCCGCCCATGTATTCGTCGTCATCCTCATCGTCACCGTCACCGTCGTCGTAGTCGTCCTCGTCCTCGTCGTCGCAGAGGAAAAGTAAGAGTTGTCCTTTTCAGAGATTGCTGTAATCCGAGGCAGAAGTATTGCAGGCTCGTAAAACTGTTTGCGAAATTGTTTTCGAATGGGATGCTGGGTCTGGATCACAGATTTGGTTAGGTAGGGGTCGTGATAATTATTCACGAAACAAACCATACGCTGGCATCTACCAAAAATTATTTAGTGACTGTGTTTGCCAGAAGACACGCCTGGTCGATTTCAGGACAATGTTCTAAGATACGACTCCTTGTAGCGCGACATATTGTTTTGACGCAGGAGATCGATGACGCACGTGTTTGGCGTAAAGCACGTGCTGGTTGAGCGTCTTTTCATTTCAATTATTTTTATCCCTGTACAGGTCCTGGGGTTAAATATTTATCCTACGTGCACTTTGATTCAAAAAAATTTACATAAGCGCGTCAATATACTGTGACTTATCCCCAGGATAAGCAGGATTACGAACTCAATTTTATAGCCTGGAGTCTAGTCAGTGGCAGCAAAGGTTTCCCTGTCATTCTGGACATTGAACGAGCCATCAGTGAATGAACTTTTAAAGACTTAACAGAGTCAAAATCTATCATATCCTTTCGTCTTTCGAGGGACAGCATGACCCTCAATGTCTCATACACGTAAGCCCTACAGGAGGTCCTTGCTAGTCCAAATAAAACGAACATAGTGTCACTTCTCCTGAAGGATAAAGCATCAACAAAGCCTGAACTTCACTCGTACAATGCAATACAATGCCTTGGCACAGCTAAAAGGGTACAACTTGGTTGAGGCCCTGGTAATCTAGGAATTGTACTCAGCCAAACTGGGGATGAACTAGGTAGAGTAGCCACAGATTACATGACCAGTAACAAATGGCCTAAAACACCAACCTCGTCTAGCTCAATGAAAAAATCTTGGATCTTGAATTAAGGCTTACACAGGTAGGCCACAACCGACCTTGTTCAACAATATCTTCGATGCAGCCTCAAGTTCAGTTAAGTAAACTTCTCGATTACTCTGAGAACGTATATAGTCTACACTGATAGCTAGACAGTGCTTAAGGCAGGAACTCCCGCACAATGGTCAGGACATTATGAACACAGAGACATGTAAGATATGTTGGATACCTGGACACTGCCACGACCAGAGCTTCATTTCAGTGATCTGTATGGCTAAGAGGCATTTTCTAGAGATATTCCTCAATATGTCTAAAAATAGACCAACTGAGCAGGAGATTTCTGAGGCCTTGCAGCCTATGTTAGATCGGAAGAAACTAGACTAAGCTAAGAAATGTGGCTAAGGATAATGGTAAGGATTCTCTCTGGGCACTATCTTCTGATGAGGCCTACCAAGAGATTGGTACTATAAAGAGCTTCAAGTCTAGGAGCACATCACACACCTACTCTGTACTCGGAGTAAACTTTAAGTATTTCTTTGAAAATTTAAAGGACCTTGGGTCCTTGAACAAAATCATTGAAATAAGAAAGTTTTGCTATCGTAATAGTTCTCTAGGGACCGCGACAGGCTCACTATGGTGCCCAGTAACTAATGATGAACTCATCCCTACACTACCCACCTACCTAGTCGACTATATTTCAGTCATATGGGTCCTAGGTTTACTCAACCGCTCGCATTGATGGAATGGGAATATCACACGATTGAAAGGGACCTACAATTTTATGCCCATTTTCTGAAGGCTTAAACGAGAGCCTTAGAGATGGAATCATGTACACGTTATGGTCTGGAACCTGACTTTTCAATCTCAGCATATTCCATCGCCGTAACCACTGCCGAAACGCAATTGTTCAAAGGGGTTTAAAGTGGAAAATTGATTCAAAGTGGGGTTCCACAAGGTTGCATGCTACCATCAATTCTTTTTGAGATTTTATTCAGACGAGTATCTCGAGATTTGTACTTTACTTAGTTACTTACAATGTCTCTGTCTGAGGCGCGGCAGCACTCCACTCCCTTCGATTCCGGCCACGCTGCTTCCAATTGTCCAGCTCAAGCGCTCTGGCATCCGCGATAGTGTGATCCTAAAAACGGAGGTTCGGTTTTCTTTGTCCTCTTGAACCTGGGAGCTGTGATTCGAAGATCCTCTTTGCTGGAGCAGTATTGTCCATTCACTCGATGTGGCCGTGCCAGTGTATTCGACGGATATCTTCTCCTCACACACGGCAGCGAAAATTCGACGAAGAATATTTCTCTGCTTATCGTCCAGCACTTGGCTCCATATAGCAGAACTGGCAGGTTCCGAGGATAAGTCTCGCCATGTCTCCAAAAAATTTGGTCTAGATGTCGTCGATCTGCCGAGTGCCTAGTAGTGTGTTGCAAAAATGTTTCAGAAGTTCACACAATAAGTTGGATATGCGACAATAGGCCGGGATATGCCTCGATAATTCTTAAATGAAACAGGATCGCCCTTCTTGAAGGTGAGGCACATAACACTGATAGTCGATCAACAAGCTTGCATGCACTTTACCAATGATTTCAAATGGGTGAACCATTGAACCCTTTTCCGAGAAATTGAAGATAAGTTTGAAGGAAGCTAAAGGAGAGCAAAGTTAAGGTCCTTATATGTGCATAGATTGAGTTCTATCTTCCGAAAGGCAGTCAAATGCACAAGAATTTGGCATATTTGACAGGAACCAAAGCAGATAGCCGGTAAGCGTCCTAGCTCCGACAAGACATGTACATAAGGGCACACAAAACTTTCGAAGGAAGTAGTATGTTCAATAAAAACTTCGGGGTCACAGGACACATATCACTTCACAGCAAGTTCATCTGAATTTTTTTGGCAGATACCGGATGTGGTTGCATGCAATCCGTTCCACATGTACCAAAGTTGGCAGATGGCTGTCAGAAAGTATCAGTTTCTCCATCACACGAGTACCAAAGCCATTTGAACCGAATATGGATGTTTAGATACAGAAGTATTATCTGAGACTGTGGAGAATTTCCCGTGCTCACATCCCCCAAGAGTCTGCTCTCCTGAAAGTAAACAATAATCCTCAGCAAAAAAAAAAAAAGTATCTAAACGCCAAAGTATTTGCCAAAATGTCCACTCTTGGTTATTCGCCAAATTGAAATGAAATGAGGACCTCTACCACAAGACTAAGAACCCATTCAGTACATTAGAGACAACCCAAAGGACATACATGGTCAACTTGGTTTTCCCAATTCTCACTATCTCTGCCCACACATGACTACCTGTGAAATCCACATCATCGGTGGTCGTTTAACCCGCCCTCCACTCCGGTGTGGTCATAACGCCAAACAGACTAACTCATCTGCCAGAGATGAAGGGCTTATACCTCTGCTACTTAGGCGGCTTATGCTGTAAACCGTTCCATTAAAACCGAAGGAAATACTTACAAACACATGCATGTACGTACATCTATATAATTTTATCCGAAGGATTAAAAATGCTTTTTGTTGGTAAAAAAAAAAAAATATATTTCTGTTGTGCATGAACGACTGTTCAAAGCATCGAATGCATGTATGTGCGGATGTGTGTGTGTATAGTCTGGTCGCTAGGATACATATCTCTCTCTCATTCTGCACAAGTGGTCGCTTGGCTTGGCAATGCTTACCAAAAAGTTGTTTTAATGGATAAAATTTTTGCCCATCTCTTCCCTGTTAGCTGGCACGCTAGCCTTAGCTGACTGCTGTGCGCCTCTGTACTTCGCCCTCGGTGGTCCGTATGTGATTTCCAAACCATTATCCTTTTTAATGACTACATGATGATGACTACACAAGGACGTTGCTACAAACTCACACAATTCGTACGATTCTCGTTCTCTTGCACCGTCGCCGCCCCACCGCCGCCGTACCGTACTGTACGTTGTACATTCGATTGGTTTTGGCCATGTTTACATGCTGGTCGGACTGAACCCCATTTGACCTGTTCCAGTAGCAGGACCACCACACACGGAGACATGAAAGTTTATTTAATAAAACACGGACCAGAGCAAAACATTGGAAAATGGCAAATCCTTTGAATCTCAGAATGTCGTTCTGTTAAATAAATCCCCCATCCTTACACGATTGTCCTTGTTACTATAGAATTCATCCTATACACACATGTGTGTCTGCCTGTGTGTGTGTGTGTGTTTGCGTATTGGGAGCGTGTAACACTTATTTATTGGCACGTTTCTGATAAAACCCTTTTTTCGGATTACAAGCGAAAAGGACTCATTAACATTTTTTTTCGAAACGTACACTTGTATGCACGAAATTGGGTAGTTTACACCTACGTAGTGGTCCTTCGTCCTGCTCCTGGGGTAACACTGTGTGACAGCTTTAATGAAAATGCAATGCGTCTCTCTGTGTGTGTTTGTTTTTTTTTTTTTTTTTTTTGAACTTAGACTGCAATTAGGGTCACTTTTGAGTGGTGATTTCTACGAAGGATATTCGTGGAAGGGTATGGAAAATTCATCTGTTTTATTATTTTTTTCCGGCAAACATGGTTATGCTTACGGTTTGTTGGTTTCTGCATCGAAAAAGGCTAAAGAGAACGCAAACAGAAGTCGGTTTCATGTCAATAGTGTCGTTAATTAACATTTTTAATGAGACAATGAGGTAAATTCATATTTTTTAAAATTCCCTTTGGCTTACAAACACTACTGGGCTGCAGTTGCATGTATCTCAATGTAACAGCAAGATATATTTAACAAGCTTTAAGGAAATTAACTTGCCACTAGGACCGAGAATAGTGGCGATAGAATCCACACAAAGCTGGAAATCTATTGTTAGGTGGGTATCCTCGCTTAAGCAGAGGCACGCCTAGAACGAAAGGAAGGTCCATCCATGATGCCAGAAGAACAAAAAACAGAATTCAGATGTTTCGTTCGGCATGAACCCAATTTGACCAAGATATTGATTTTCCTTTAGCTGGGTCTACCTAGTACTCTTGGAATCCGTTTTCCACCAAAGGACTTCTTCCTCTCGGGATGAGTATAGTTTTGAGTCACGACATTGCCATTACCCAAGCCTTCAACAAGAGCGGAACCTACCAAATTTTTTTGTAGCTGAACATGGTTTGACATTTTCACTGAAACGTCCTAAGGACACTCGTACGTCTTCCTAGATAATAAGGGAATGGGTTTATTCCAAGACTTAGAACTATGAATCACTTGCTTATAAGATAGATCCTCTTGATAGTTTAGCCAGAGTTGAGTCAACGATTTTCTGTGAATTTTGTACGCTTATTCCAAATCTCTGACAGTGAACATATTTTTAGAAAGGAATTGATGAACTCCTTAATCAGGGAGAGGAAGGGCGGAATACAACTATAGATTTCGTCTAAACAACAGGACCTATAGGCATTCATCATTCCGCCGATCGTATAGGGAAGAGATTTGGTTGAAAATTGACAGGTCACCCTTAGGCCTGAGTCCTAAACACTGGATCCGATCTATGAAACTCAAAAAAGCTGCAGGACCTTCCGTCACTAATATGTGAATTTTGTTCGCGTTTCAAATGAATGTGTGCAAATAGGGAACACTATTGGTGCTAAGAAATGGAATTTTCAGGATGTGCGTGGCTGGTTCGGTGGGCTATGGGTAACCCATTAGTTCACTCATTTTTGGACTGAAAATTTTTCTGTTTCCAATGCCCGCACTGACATGTCAGTCGAGCTCGTTTGTGCTTAGGATGCACAGAAACAGAATATCCTGCTAGCATTGTGCTAAGAAATGGAATTTTCAGGATGTGCGTAGGAGGTTCGGTGGCGTATGCGTAACCCATTAGTTCACTCATTTTTGGACTGAAAAATTTTCTGTTTCCAATGCCCGCACTGACATGTCGTCAGCCGAGCTCGTTTGTGCTTAAGATGCACAGAAACAGAATATTCTGCTAGCACTGTGCTAAGATATGGAATTTTCAGGATATGCGTGGCTGGTTCGGTGGGCTATGGGTAACCCATTAGTTCACTCATTTTTGGACTGAAAATTTTTCTGTTTCCAATGCCCGCACTGACATGTCAGCCGAGCTCGTTTGTGCTTAAGATGCACAGAAACAGAATATCCTGCTAGCATTGTGCTAAGAAATGGAATTTTCAGGATGTGCGTAGGAGGTTCGGTGGCGTATGCGTAACCCATTAGTTCACTCATTTTTGGACTGAAAAATTTTCTGTTTCCAATGCCCGCACTGACATGTCGTCAGCCGAGCTCGTTTGTGCTTAAGATGCACAGAAACAGAATATTCTGCTAGCACTGTGCTAAGATATGGAATTTTCAGGATATGCGTGGCTGGTTCGGTGGGCTATGGGTAACCCATTAGTTCACTCATTTTTGGACTGAAAATTTTTCTGTTTCCGATGCCCGCACTGACATGTCAGCCGAGCTCGTTTGTGCTTAAGATGCACAGAAACAGAATATCCTGCTAGCATTGTGCTAAGAAATGGAATTTTCAGGATGTGCGTAGGAGGTTCGGTGGCGTATGCGTAACCCATTAGTTCACTCATTTTTGGACTGAAAATTTTTCTGTTTCCAATGCCCGCACTGACATGTCAGTCGAGCTCGTTTGTGCTTAGGATGCACAGAAACAGAATATCCTGCTAGCATTGTGCTAAGAAATGGAATTTTCAGGATGTGCGTAGGAGGTTCGGTGGCGTATGCGTAACCCATTAGTTCACTCATTTTTGGACTGAAAAATTTTCTGTTTCCAATGCCCGCACTGACATGCCAGTCGAGCTCGTTTGTGCTTAGGATGCACAGAAACAGAATATCCTGCTAGCATTGTGCTAAGAAATGGAATTTTTAGGATGTGCGTGGCTGGTTCGGTGGGCTATGGATAACCCATTAGTTCACTCATTTTTGGACTGAAAAATTTTCTGTTTCCAATGCCCGCACTGACATGCCAGTCGAGCTCGTTTGTGCTTAGGATGCACAGAAACAGAATATCCTGCTAGCATTGTGCTAAGAAATGGAATTTTTAGGATGTGCGTGGCTGGTTCGGTGGGCTATGGGTAACCCAGCCATGTCTCCAGGATTGAGAAAAATGTTTTCACCTCTTGAGGAATTCGAAGCACCTAGTGCCACTACCGCAGCTTCAGACATTTCATATGTCTTGTGCAACTTGTGTGCCATGCATTGTCAAGGCATTTCATACTTGAATATCAGCTCCATTCATGTATAGTTTGGCTGCACTAGTGTCCCGCTTCAGGGACTGAAAGCAACTCGATTTTTGGATCCCAATTTGATCCCTGCTCGTGAGACTTCACAGCTTGGGGTTTCCGCCTTGGAGTCATAAAAGGAGAACCAAAATCAATAGTATTCTCATCCGCAGAGGGATGGATGGGATGCGAGTGATAAATATTAAAAACAGGGTCGGAGAGAGTACAGAGCCCTGCGGTACAGCACTATTAGTTGAGAATGGAATGGACCTGGGCCTCAACCAACAAGCGTCTTCATTTATGTAGTTAGGTATTTGGTTACATACATGTGTACATGCCTGTAGTTCCATTCTAAATGGTGGTTGAGGTCCTCTTTCACTTGTGCGCGCCATCAAAGGCGAGGTTTTCTACTTCATAGACTTAGAAAGAGTCTCCTTAAAGGCCTTACCACTTAATTGCCTTTTAAGGCCAAAAAAAAACAAGGCTTGTACTGACCTATTACTTAAAAAAGCTTGCAATCCATGATGAGAAAATGCTATCGACATCGTAGGCTTGGATGTTGGTGCTACACTCTATCGAAAGCTTTAGATGCATCAAGCTTGACTACTTGGCATTCGTTTACCGAGAGCAGATGCTCTTCAAAGGGAGAGCTCCTCTCTAGACTTGAAGAGTTGTTTAAGGACTCGAACTACTGAGTGGTTTCGGACAAAATATTTGTCCTGAGGTATGATTGGGTGGTTAGTTGGTTAAGACCGTTCCTCGGTGAGGATGAACTTAAATCCTCAGACAAAGGATAGAATGTTTAGGCCTTCTAAAAATACATCCGCTGACAGCGATTTGTGGGGCAGGACATCACGTTTGGTGTCGAGAACTTTAAGTTATCTTCGGTCACCTATCGCTGATGACGATGCATCGATAGTGTGTTGCTCCTTCAATTATTTGAAGCTTCTCAGTCTGATGACTACGCAGCCAGTTCTTTGCCGTCGATGTCAATTGGGAGTAAGTGGAGCATGGTTTACAGCGTAGCAGTAGGAGAGGTTCCAGTAATACTGTGGCAAGCAATCAGTTGAGTTTTTTCCGTTGGAAGATGGAATTTTTCTCCAAAGCAGCAGGCCACCAAACCAGTATACCATACATGAGGATTGGTCTTACTACCGAGGTGTATAACCAGTGCATTCTACTTGGTTATAGGCCCCTAAGTGGAACCTATATGTAGGAAGTGTGAATGGGTCTCTAACACTCCTAAGGTATAAGAATCATGATGATGGTGTCTGGAAAGGTGCAGCGAGGATAACTCCAAAGAATTTGACTTCCTCTAGGGAGTCACTGATGTTTTGATCATTGTGGACAAGCACTGTGATGTACGATGAGGCAGGGCCTTTACACTCAAAATTCCTTCAAATTCTAATTTTACGGGCAGATCCTGCAGCTAAGTCAACAAATGATGCATTGGATCCTGTGTTCCGTACCAAGTTTCTGCGTCAAAGGCTGTCGATTTGTTTAGAGCCATCAAAGCGATTCCTGTTGACACAACCATTCGATTTGATTAGCACAAACGCGCCCAGTCAATTATTTTGTTTTTACACATTTCCAATACTTTCAAGAGAAACCACCACCTTGTCACTGGTAACCGATACAACTAAAAGTATTTTTTTCCTTCCTCGCCCACACACCCATCGTATCCTTTGTCCGCTGCCTTAGATTTGCCACAAGAAAACATCAAAACAAAACTGATACAGCATTACGTCGCTTAAGCTCTTCCGTAAAATGACATCCGGAAAACCCTCAAACATAATCCACCGACAGACGACACATCGGTGTCCAAAAGCAATTACCCGAGCAGATTTTCACCCTGACAGTCCTGGCAAACAACATCAGCACTTGGTTGTCATCCTTTCAACTTCGCTACATGTCTACAGTAACACACAGAGAGAGATCCACTGTACACAGGACAAGCTATAACAATAAGCACACAGTCGCCGTTACTTATTTAAGAACCAGCTGCCAGGATAATATTCGCCCAACTGTATGTATGTATGTGTCTCGAAGAGAACTCATCTTTGCAACATCATTGTCATCGGAAAATCGTACAAACCATCACCATTGAGAGAAACCGCATAAAGTGTCCTGTCTGCTTGGTCCTGCGCGACCAATTCGAACCGACAATGACGTGCGAAAGTAATTATCGAAGTTCTGTCGTTGCACAAACTTTGAGTTAATTAAAAAAAAAAAAAAAAAACACAACCAGTACCAGTACAGAGCGGAATCTCCGAACAGGAACGAGTATCTAAGTGTCCTACCCCCACCCCGCCCACGGAGGAGCACCGAGGAGCACTCCTCAATCAACTAATTAAAAATAAATAAAAAATTCTGATTCAACTCAACCGAGCGTACAAACCAAACCATCATCATCCATAAAACACAAAGAAAGAGTCCTTCTTCCCTACCACCACCACCACCACCACCACCACCACCAGCACCAGCGCCGACGCTGCTAAGGATGATGATATGACATGCATGATGCCGATGCCGATGCTGCTGCTGGTGTTAGTAGATGGTGGGTGGTGGTGGTGATGATGATGATAATGATGATGTTGCCAGGACGCGATGATGAAAAATTGAAGTAAACTGTCTAGCGGTTAAAAAACTTGCCAAAGGACCAAAACGACGTAAAACGTGTGCAAAGTGAAATTGTTTGTCAAAACTTAACGCGCCTTAGTGGGTGGTTGGGTTGGGTTGGATTGGGTTGGATTGGGTTGGATTCGAAATATGCGGCATCAGAGAAAGAAGGATGTGCAAAAGGATGAAGGGGACACTTTATGAAATTCCCATGCAGATGATATTCCTCTATGGATTTCATTATGTAAAATAGATTTGAAAAGTTTGCACTTAAAGACGCCAGTTGTGGTGCGCGGTGGTGGTTGATGCCGCCTCTGCTCTGTTGCTCCTGCTGCAAGGGATAAGTTTAGTCCTTTTTTTTTTTTTTTCGTTTTCTGGAGAATTTCAAGGTTTTTTTCGCTTCAGTTTTTCCACAAGAGAATCATTTTCGTTTTTATCGCGGCGCACACTTTGGCGGATGGTGATAATAGTGGCAACAAGTTCTGCGGGAAGTTTTGACCAATTTTTCTCTGTCTTCCTTGTTGGAGGACGCCCGATGCCACCCCTAAAAATAGCAATTATGAGGGAATTTTCGATTGAATTAAGTGAGTGTGGTTCTTGTTGATTTGTAGTCGTTCAGGGGTCGCTTGGATGGGTTTGGATTTTTTGCTAGGGATGGCTCCTTTCTTCGTTGATCCTTTTGTGGAGGAACAAATGCTAAGTAGCAGATGCGATTTGAGGGGGATTTTTCTTTTCTAGAATTTTTTATTTTTTTATTTAATTTTCCTTTTTGCCATCACAGAGAGAGAGAGAGTTTAAGTTTGAGGAAAAGTTTGTGTAGTGGAAAATGTTGCGGTAATGAATGGCTATTGATTATATAAGTAGTGTTGTGCTCTCTGTTCGAAATTGGCTGCAATGGAGTGAGAACTCGTAATTTGAAGTTTGGCAGCAAGTGGAGATGGGTGATTTAAAGGGCTTAACGGGATAGGTCTGGGAAAGGAGAAATGTCTTGGTCTGATATGCTGAGATCAGCGATCTCTGTACTTGTTGCATGAGTTCTGTTTGGGGACCTACGGTGGACTCTCTACAATGTGAGTTCCATGGCCTATCCCCTTACAGATCCTGAGTGGGTTTGCCTGCTAGCTGAAATTAAGTTCAGTAATGAAGCTTAGGCTGAGGAGGAGGTAATGTCAGAAGACGCGGTGGAAGTGTTTTCACTCAAAATATGTCATACATATGTCCGATTGGGTTATACCAATGTTTATACCACTTTCACGAGAGGGCAGTGACCAGATAAGAAATCCATCAGGATCTTGGCGTTATATTTGGTTAGAGAATCTCTTTTGTTCTTTTTTAAGAAATCAATGAACTTCTAGCCTGCTTGTCACTGTTTCAGACAAAGAGCAGCTCCGACAGTTTCAAAACTGGTGGTGGGTATCTATTCCGGTGGCGTACACGTAACGCCATCTCGAGGCAGCACCCAAGCGAGCTTGTGCTCTGGATACACAGAGACACAATAGCTGGCTCGAGATATGTGATTGGAGGCATCTATTCCGGTGGCGTACACGTAACGCTTTTTTTCAATCTCCATGTCGAGGCAGCACCTAAGCGAGCTTGTGCTCGGGATACACAGAGACAGAGGCAGCACCCAAGCGAGCTTGTGCTCTGGATACACAGAGACACAATAGCTGGCTCGAGATATGTGATTGGAGGCATCTATTCCGGTGGCGTACACGTAACGCTTTTTTTCAATCTCCATCTCGAGGTAACACCTAAGCCAGTTTGTGCTCTGGGTACACAGAGACACAATAGCTGGCTCGAGATATGTGATTGGAGGCATCTATTCCGGTGGCGTACACGTAACGCTTTTTTTCAATCTCCATGTCGAGGCAGCACCTAAGCGAGCTTGTGCTCGGGATACACAGAGACAGAGGCAGCACCTAAGCGAGCTTGTGCTCTGGATACACAGAGACAGAATAGCTGGCTCAAGATGTGTGATTGGAGGATATAACAGGCTTGTGGGCATCTATTCCGGTGGCGTATACGTAACGCTTTTTTTCAATCTCCATCTCGAGGTAACACCTAAGCCAGTTTGTGCTCTGGGTACACAGAGACACAATAGCTGGCTCGAGATATGTGATTGGAGGCATCTATTCCGGTGGCGTACACGTAACACTTTTTTCAATCTCCATCTCGAGGTAGCAGCTAAGCCAGCTTGTGTTCAGGATACACAGAGTCGGAATAGCTGGCTCGAGATGAGTGATTGGAGGCATCTATTCCGGTGGCGTATACGTAACGCTTTTTTTCAATTTCCATCTCGAGGGAGCAGCTAAGCCAGCTTGTGCTCTGGATACATAGAGACAGAGGCAGCACCTAGGTGAGCTCGTGCTCTGGATACACAGAGACGGAATAGCTGGCTCGAGATGTGTGATTGGAGGCATCTATTCCGGTGGCGTACACGTAACGCTTTTTTTCCATCTCCATCTCGAGGCAGCACTTAAGCCAGCTTGTGCTCTGGGTACACAGAGACGGAATAGCTGGCTCGAGATGAGTGATTGGAGGCATCTATTCCGGTGGCGTATACGTAACGCTTTTTTTCAAATTCTCATCTGGAGGCAGCACCTAAACGAGCTTGTGCTCTGGATACACAGAGACGGAATAGCTGGCTCGACACGTGTGATTGAAGGATATTACAAGCTTCTGGGGACCTATTCCGGTGGCGTATACGTAACGCTTTTTTTCAATTTCAGGCTTGTGCTCGGGATACACAGAGACAGAGTAGCTGGCTCGAGATGTGTGATTGGAGGACATAACCAGCCTGTGGGCATCTATTCCGGTGGCGTACACGTAACGCTTTTTTCAATCTCCATCTCGAGGTAGCAGCTAAGCCAGCCTGTGCTCGGGATACACAGAGACGGAATAGCTGGCTCGAGATGAGTGTTTGGAGGCATCTATTCCGGTGGCGTACACGTAACGCTTTTTTCAATCTCCATCTCGAGGGAGCAGCTAAGCCAGCTTGTGCTCTGGATACACAGAGACAGAGGCAGCACCTAAGCGAGCTTGTGCTCTGGATACACAGAGACACAATAGCTGGCTCGAGATATGTGATTGGAGGCATCTATTCCGGTGGCGTATACGTAACGCTTTTTTTCAATCTCCATCTCGAGGTAACACCTAAGCCAGTTTGTGCTCTGGGTACACAGAGACACAATAGCTGGCTCGAGATATGTGATTGGAGGCATCTATTCCGGTGGCGTACACGTAACGCTTTTTTTCAATCTCCATCTCGAGGTAGCAGCTAAGCCAGCTTGTGCTCGGGATACACAGAGACGGAATAGCTGGCTCGAGATGAGTGATTGGAGGCATCTATTCCGGTGGCGTATACGTAACGCTTTTTTTCAATTTCCATCTCGAGGCAGCACCCAAGTGAGCTCGTGCTCTGGATACACAGAGACAGAATAGCTGGCTCGAGATGTGTGATTGGAGGACATAACCAGCCTGTGGGCATCTATTCCGGTGGCGTATACGTAACGCTTTTTTTCAATCTCCATCTCGAGGTAACACCTAAGCCAGTTTGTGCTCTGGGTACACAGAGACACAATAGCTGGCTCGAGATATGTGATTGGAGGCATCTATTCCGGTGGCGTACACGTAACGCTTTTTTTCAATCTCCATCTCGAGGTAGCAGCTAAGCCAGCTTGTGCTCGGGATACACAGAGACGGAATAGCTGGCTCGAGATGAGTGATTGGAGGCATCTATTCCGGTGGCGTATACGTAACGCTTTTTTTCAATTTCCATCTCGAGGCAGCACCCAAGTGAGCTCGTGCTCTGGATACACAGAGACAGAATAGCTGGCTCGAGATGTGTGATTGGAGGACATAACCAGCCTGTGGGCATCTATTCCGGTGGCGTATACGTAACGCTTTTTTTCAATCTCCATCTCGAGGCAGCACCCAAGTGAGCTCGTGCTCTGGATACACAGAGACAGAATAGCTGGCTCGAGATGTGTGATTGGAGCACATAACCAGCTGGTGGGTATCTATTCTGGTGGCGTATACGTAATCGATTTTTTGGTATATTAGCAGGTCACTGACGGGCGCTTTAAGACTTGGTCTTCCTTGACTGCGTTGGAGCATTTGTGCCCATTCGCTCTACATATCCTAGCCATCTCAAACGACTGATGCGTATTTTTCTGACCAAGGCGATGTTGCTGTACATCTCGTATAGTTCTTCGTTGAATCTCCTCCTCTAAAGCCCGTCAATCCAAACTCAAACGGGACTGTAATGATCAGGGTCTCATATAACGTCTCCTTAGTTCTTCGGCATAGTGCTCTGCTTGCCTTCTTAGCCCAAAGAAACAGCTGCTGAGGTGTTGTTTACGGAGATTATAGCAGAGCCGAGGCACGTAAAGTCCATTACAACCTCAAAGTTGTACCTGTCGACTGTGAGGTTCTATCCAATTCGTGGATGTCGCTTCTCGTTGACAGCATATACTTCGTTTTGCCCTCGTTAACCACTGAACCCATTTTGGCAGCTTCCATTTCAATACTAGTGAATGCTCCAGTGACAGCCTGCTGAGTTCTCCCTAACGTCATCGGGGTACGCTAGTAGTTGCACGGAGTTTTGAAACATTGTGCCTCTGGTGTTGGCTTGTGAGATTCGCACAACTTTTTTCAGGTTCGATGTTGAAAAAATCACATGACAGCGTACGTCACCTTGTCTAAATCCTTTTCTGACACCAAAGGTCTCGGTGAGACCGTTGCAGACCTTGATGGAGCAGCGAGAATCCTCCATCGTCATTCTGCACAATCTGACCAGTTTGGCAGGGAGGCCAAAACTAGACATGGCTCTGTATAGCTCTTCTCTATAAACGCTGTCATATGCGGCCTTAAAGTCGAAAGATGGTGGACTTCGACTTGTACTTCTTGGGTTTCCTCCAAGATCTGCCTAAGTGTGAACATTTGGTCGATTGTGGACTTTAGTCGATTCCGGACTTTCCTGGTCTGAAATCACACTGAGGGGGTCAATCAAGATAAGGACACTGAAAGCAATTACAAAACTTATAATGTTCACTAGCCTCTATCTTTCTCTTGGACTGGGACTCTGTTTGAGGCGATTGTAGGACATTTGCCTTTCCTTTCCAAATTACATCCTTCAGGACACTACGCACCGTGTGTAGGAGTATACCTATGTCGTTTATCACTGCAATACTGTTTGACAATTGAAATGACTCTTATCACGGCCAAAGATCCTTCCTGGAATGCCCCCGCATAAGCGTGTACATGCCACAAATTCAACAAAACTTCGTCCCATTCAATCGAACTCAAACTAGGAATGTTATAATTTGCTTTATCCATAAATCACGCCCAAACAAGCCATTCATTTCGAAAATGTATGTACCTTCATCAATTCTCCATACCTACGTCGTCCGTCAGTCACAAAAGGAAAGAAAAGAAAACCACAAATAAATCGGTCAGAGATCAATATCGCCTTACATCACTCATAACAATCTCTCCGAGCCATAGATACAAATTACCATCAGCAAACCACGCCAGGCAATATGTCTTACTCCGGCCCACCAACACACTCCTAATTGGGTAGCGTCCTCTCGCTTCTCTTTCTCTACAAAGCAAAGGAGAAAAAGAAATTATTTCGTCCACGAATTTATCTTTTTTTTTTTTATTCATTCTGTGGTAGCATTTCCTTTGATTAATATCTCCCTCGGAAAATAATTGCCCAAAAGATCTGCCATGGACACTGACATACTCTACTGGAACATGACTTTGAATCTCTGTCTTCCCCGCAGTGTGTTGTGCTGTTGGGCCAAAAGGACTTGTTTATCTAAACGCCTTTGTCAGGAAACGCTCGCTGGGTGAGTGAAATAAAATAAAATAAAATGTGTTTTGCCTTCGCCTTTGCCTTTGCCTTCCCCCCTCCCCAGCTTCTACTGTACTGTACTTGTACCAGAGTGGGAAACCTAAACGGGAAGAAAACAATTTACAATCATCCAGAAGAGGGATACGAAAAAAAGGAAATAAAAGTAAAAAGGAAACCATCACTGAATGCCCTCAAGGACGTTTATATACACGAATTTCAGTTTTGTTTTTTTTTGGTTCCGGATTCTGTTGAACATCCCCATTAGATGGACAAAGTCAATTCCTCCTGCTGTTTGCATGTAATAAGGAGAAGATACTTCTTGTGCACTATCATCATGGTCGTTGTAGTTGTCGCCTTAAGGAATGAATTTAAATATCCTGACTGATGATTGCATACACATTACACAGGGAAGAGCAAATTCTCTAGCTATTCCTCCCCCCCCCCGCCATTAGTGAGTCTGTGTAGTGAAATTGAAATCTTTTCCGCTACAGATTGGAACTTTCCCATCATCGAGTGTTGCCTCAACGACTATGTTGTAACAACAACAGCAGGAACAGTTCAACAGAGAAACAGCAGGAAGAAGTGCGTCGTCGGTGCCCCAATCTGGTGCTCATCACATGAGCACATGGGGTCTGGGGTGTGCTAATTAACAACTTAGACGTTCGTAGAAGTTAATTACTTGCGATCGGTTGTATGGACTTGTTTGACGAAACAGTGGGGGTTACAGAAGTGCCTACCTCTCGAGGTGCAAAGTGTTTGTTAAATCTGTTGCTAACTCATCTTGTGGATTTTAGTTCAGTTCAGAGAGCACTGAACTAGTTCGATACTTTAGCTCACAAACACTTGTAAAAAATCCCATCACTTAGGCCAACACAACGTTGTCCTTGTGCTAAAGAGCGACCAGATAAGAACGATAGGAAAATAATTTTTAATAAAACAACAACGGTGTGAGATATAAAATTGATTTGAGCTCTATTCCAAAGCCACATTCATGCCATTATGTCTAGAATAGCACGTCACTCTAATGGCCACCTCGGATTCGCTGACAATGCTTCAAGCGGTCGGTCCAATATGTCCGGCGTTATCCGGGCAATAGTGCCCCGAATATTGGCTTCAAGGTCGTCTAAAGTGGTTGGCTTGTTAGCTTGCAGACTAAGGATCTAACGGATTCTCAGAGAAACTAATTGAGTTGTGTCAAGTCGCATGATCCCGGTGGCCAATTGATGAAGGCTCGCCATGAGATGATCCAGTCATGAGATGACCCAGTCGCCAGATTTCGCTTTCACAACTTTGAGAATTTAGTGGTTGGAACCACAGCTCAGATATATCGTTGTTGTCAAGCTCTGACCACAGAAATTCGGTGAACAGCGCTCTATACCTGAGACCATTAACAGTGAAGACGTCTCCTTCCTCATTTGGAAAGAAATAAGGTCTGATGGTGCCGCCATGCCATAAACCGCGTCAATCTTTGTGGATGCATTGATCCTTGATTGAACACTTGTGGATTGTGTTCGCTCCAATTCGGACAATTCGGTTCTAATGTGGCCCTCGTCCGAGAAGATGATATTTTGGCCAAAATCAGGATATCCGACGAGCGTCCAATTAGTGACCTCACGCCATGGCCTATGGTCGTCCAGCTTCTATGCCTGCGTTAGCATAATCTTATACGGATGTTGCCTTAAATCCAACCAGAAAGTTGGCGATGCCCAATTCAGCTGATTGGCACCGAGTCGACATTTCTGGGTCTTCATTGATACTTTCAGCTACGGCGGCTATCTTTTCTTCATTTCGCACCAATCTCCGTCTTGTTGGTGGCTTGAGGTCCAATAGAGTGTACTCAAGCTAAAATGTTTCGACGGTGCCACGAATTGGCTGCACACTGAAGTCTTGAGCGTATTTGAAACTGAGCCATAATTTTGAAAATATTTTTCTAATTATTTCCGCACGTCCGGCCAGTGTGAAAGGATGCATGATAAAATGGCAAAAGTTAATGAATATTTTGACAGCTGGATGTCATTGGTGACTTTGACAGCTACTGTAACATAACATTTGGAAAAAGTATCATTGCTATCTGGTCATCCTTTAATTCTTGGTAAAGAAGTGACTCCTGATGGTTGTCCTTGTCCCTCGACTGTAAAACTTATTTTCAATTCAATGATTGGAGCCAAGGCTGATAATTTTTTTGTTTTTTTATGATATCCGGGCACACATGCAGAATGCCTTCAGGAAATAGAACCAATAGTCGACAGGAATATTGCCATATACCTCGGCGGTAAGCCTTCAGTACTAAATCATCATCATGAAGCATGCCTCTCCAAATCAAAACAGGCCTCTTCTAAATGTTTCCACTCTGTCCTGGATGTACTATGCTGACCTAGTTCTCTTTGTTTCCCTTGGTCTCCATAGCACCAGTTTCTGTGTACACCTATGGTCTGTTATTCTCGTCACGCTGGCTAATGGTTATATCAGAAATTTTTCATTTAATACTCGGTTCGTCCTGCTAGTTCCCAGCATCACTCTCTCTCTAATCCTCCACGTGCTAGCTCGAGCTTGTTGATCTGATGGCATATCTTGTATGGGTAGACTGTCGTAGGACACATTAGTCAAACATTGTCCTCTTCTTCACCGAAGGCTGTCCAACCTGGACCGATACGATGTTGGATTTCGCGAGTTTGGTAGTCTCTCGTTATCCTTGCTTCATAATTGAGATGCTTGATCTCTATACCCACTGGGAATCAGGTTGTTCATGAACTTTGTTTTTGTGGAGTTGATGTCTAGGTCCAATTGTTTTTAAGCCAATTCTCGGTACAAAATCTAAATTTCAAAGGAATTGTTCCACAATGCTCAGGACATCATGTACATACCTGGCACCAAAAGGACAAACAATTTACACAAAGTGACACAATTGGAGTTACATATAAGACCCATTACTCTGACCTAAGATGGTCTAACATAGGAGGGCTTAGGGTGTCTAAAACGTTGTGGCCAGTGTTTGTTTGGTGCCACAGATCTATGGGACCCAGGACCTAGCTTCTCACACTCATTCGTGTTGTGCGGGTTATATTCTTTACACGAATGGTACGGGCCTTGTCAGACGCTCGCGAGAGTTGGGCTCGTGAAAAAAAAACTTTTAGGTGTTTGGCTAGGATTCGAATCTCGAACCCCTTGTTCCGTAGTCCAACGCACTAACCACTTGAGGCACGATGCCCACAGGGGGGCCAGTGTTACCCAGAAATTATGTGAACTAAGCAGATCACGGATATGAATAGGGATACTCTGTAGCTATTGCGGTATGAGACTAGGATTACCTGCAGAAGGTCTTGCTTATCTACTCTGTGAAAAGTCTCTCATTCTGAACCAAGTTAGTAAATTATTCTAATTCTGTACACATGGCTGAAGTGGATTCGGCTTTAAATCGTAAAAGTTCCCTAGAAATTGTCATGATTCCTCTATGGGGACTAGTGTCCAAAAATAGAATGCTACGTAAGTCTTGGAAGACTCTTTTCACCCAGAGTTGGATGGACTTGACATCAGTGATATGTGGTTCCAACAAGAAGGTGCCACATGTGCCACACAGCTGGTGAAACAATTGATCTATTAAAGGGCAATGTTGTAACTTTAAATCCTTGATTGATGCAATCGCTAAATATTCAATATTTGTAACCGATCTCTCCAAACTTGCTCACTGCTGCCATATGAACAAAATCGAATTCCATACTTAAATTTAACATGTCCTCTACACTTGACATAAATTTCAATCCGATATCTCAATTATTCTGTGTTTTACATAATTACAAAATTGTTATGTCCTTATTGAAAAACAGTCCCCAATGAGGTGCACCGTCATCTAAGAGAGGCACAGATGGACCCAGGCAACCGTATCCATTCTTGTAAAACACACTACAACTTCGAATACACATCTGGTGGCACACAATATACTACGAAGGCTATTTTTAGCCGCACAGGATAAAACATCTTTGGTGGCATGCAGCTAGCTAGTTAGAGATATTCATCTTCATCATCATTAGAATCATCTGCATCGTGGATGCCACCGATGATTAAACGGATAAACACCACACTGCTGGAGGAACCAATTTTCGTTTCCTCTTTATTTTCTTGGCTTCCCTTCTCTTTATCATAATAAAAATGTCAAACATTTTACGCGTTCATGTCAATCAGGGGCCGCGACGGACTTGTGTTTTGTTGTGGTTTTGGATTTTCCTGTCATGTTTGCTGGATCCCCTTCTCGAAAAAAAAAAAAAAAAAAATTATTCCCATGCGATGGATGACTGGGACATAGGGTGTAGGTAGCAGTTACCGAATTCCTTTGATGTGCCTAGTTGATTGCTTATGTTCGACGATTGAAGGAATCTATTCTCGATCCAATGTCCAGGAATAGTAGGGGCATTATACACCCGAAACGCTTCCACACAATAAAAAGGCCAAGGTGTACCGAGTACGACTATGGCTAGGGCATGAGCAGAGAGCTATGGAAATTGGTTTTCATTTCTAATTTTGTTTGGAAAATGCCTTTCGAAGAACACATTTGTGCGTCGATTAATTGGAAATGGATTTTCGACGGAACACCATAAACAATATTTACTTAGCGCGCGGAGCGGTGTGCTATTTCACTTTTATTGGGGTTAGCTTGTTTGTCGAAAGTAAAATATGAATGCAACGGTGTTTTGGATTCATTTCACTGGAAATGGTAGAGTCAATTTTGGATTTTGGATATTTGTTGATTTATGCACACATGTGCGTACGAAATGAAATTTGTTGAATTGACAAGTAGCTAGTCCTCCACGAAGCAGGGGGGGGTACCTAGTTTCATTAATATTTTTGCATTCATCTCAAAATAAAATAATTTTTTTTTTGTTCGGCATCTCGTCAATCTATGCGCAATTTTGGAAAATCGTTTTATGGATGAGAAGCAATCAAAACTTTCATCTCCATTCAGCTGATCCTTAAAACGAATGGTTTTTGGCAATAAAAAGAAAATCCCAGCCGAACGTGGTCATAGTTGGCAGTTGGGAGGACACAAAACTGGGAGTTCTTACCACATCGCGGTACGGTACGGGCAAACAAATAAAAGCCAATAAAAATCTTTTATCAGATTCCTTCTGCGGTAGGCGTACAAGGTAACCTTTAATGGTTGTGTCGCCATCCATCGTCCTTTGCACACCTGTGCGGAGGCTACAATACAAATTTGCGTGACAACTTTGTAAATAACAATTTGTCTCTCTATCCTGGTTGGATGTGAAGCCGCACTCTCCATTCGTCTATGTCGTCCTTGTCCTCGTCCAGCATTCCTTTTTAATGAAAAAAAAAAAAAAAAAATCAACCAAACCGAACCAAGCCTATGTAAACATTCCCTGCCTGGAGGAAGGGACTGTGTATCATGATGGAGACCGTCGTCGATTACACAGTTCCAACATACATTTTACGTTTTTATTTTCCATTTTAGATGGCGCCAAAGTGTTTGTTCTGTGTCCTGTAATCACTGCACGATTCTCCTTTCCAGTTTGGCTCAATTATTATTATTTTTTTTATTTTTTTTATTTGTGTGCTCCTTGTGTGAGTTTTGACGGAGGTTTGGGTTCAGTTTTAGTGCTCGTTTTCTTAATTTTCATGGGCAATTTACATGCAAATTCCTTGGAAGGAACGAAGATTTATTAGCGATATTAGGGAGACGAATTAATTTCGTTCAATGCTCGGGGAGGTGTGCTGGCTGATCTAGTTTCGAGTAATTTCGTTTTATCCTTGTGATTTAAGTCGGAAGTTGTATATGTGCATGCGATAAGGACGATGTGTCATTGTTGCTCTTTTGGGGGGTTTTTTTTTTTTGGTCCTTGGAGGGGTGAACAAACTTTTTGGATTATCGTGTGTAAGTGGAATTGGTGGGATTATTGGCCCTAATTGGTGAATTAGGGCGGATAAGTTTAAATTGAGATAATGTGTTAGTTGGAATTAATCAGTGACTCACTGTAGATGGAGGACATTATACATGGCTCAGTGGTTAGTGCGTTGGACTATGGAGCAAGGGGTTCGAGATCGAATCCCAGTCGGGGAACACCTAAAAAGTTTATCACGACCCCACCTCTCGCCAGCGTCTGACAAACATTCGAGAGTACAACTGTCCTGAGAGAGCTTCTCAAATACAAACTGCCTCTCGGACACGGCATTAAACAGTAGGCCTCTTCCATTCGTGTAAAGAATATAACACGCACAACACAAATGGTTGTGAGAAGCTAGGCCCTGGCTCCCATCGTCCTGTAGCGCCAAGTATTTATTTATTTTTTTTTTTTTAGCGAACACAGGTGACGGTGGGGTGTCTTGAACATGTTTTTTTAGAAACCGTGTGGACGGATGACATTTAGAGCCGATATTCCAATTTCCTTTTATATCTGAGACATCCAAGATGCTACAACCAATGTGTGTGTTCGCAACATACTCTTCTCTTCCCCTTTTGAAAATTTAGAGTCAACATCACTAGGAATAGCTCAGGAAAGTACCAACGATTTTTTCGAATACTTACGAGTCATGCGTACTTTGCAAGGATCTTACACGTAGAGTTATGAGTTCATCATATAACCCCAGGCACCATAGTGTGTCCATCGCGATCCTTAGGGGGCGTTCACGGCAAGACACCTAAGCCAACTCGTTCATACACTTAATATTCCTATAGAACCTTGATATGACATCAATACGGCTCAAGGCCCCAACCGTCTCTAAATTACTGAAAAAGAATCTTCCAAGGTCTGCTCCGAGGAATCACTTGACACATACAGAGTAGAGGAGTTACATATGTCTCCTGCGTCATGTAGGTCATGACATCTATCTCCCCTTTAAAGTAATCACTCCAAACTGCAGTTAGTGATAATCCTGATATCCCTTAACTGATTCCTTATGCTGAATGGTACACTGACAGTTCGAATGGGATAGGAGTCGCTACAAACTGTGTTCTTCTTCTTTGTTAGGACACTCTACCTCTGTCCTCCCAGCAGAGGCTTTCGCTACAAAGCTCTGTGCCAAAGAGTGTATCAGAAGAAACCTCCGAAGAACACACATAAATATTTTATCGGACAGCCAAGCAGGTTTGACTCTGAGTCTTCGTTGGTTTGGAACTGTCTTCAAACCTCCTAGTGCTGGCTATACATAACGAAATGAGTCTATTGTGGGTCCCAGGACATATAGGTATGTCTGGCAATGAGGTCCCTGACGAACATCCTCAGACCTTCTGAGGTCCACCTGTCAGCCAGATAAAGACAGAGCTAGATCAGTGAGAACACAACGATTAAGGTCTCTTCCTGGAATTCACTAAAAGGCTTAAGACATGCCAAGAAATTCATTGATTTCGCAACAAAAAAATAACGAAATAAAGTCAAGATCCTGACGGACTTTCTATCTGGTCATTGCACTCTTTACTCCCCACTATCACCTCAAGATTGATAGCGATATAAGCCAATCCGACATATGACATATTTTATGTCAAACACTACCACATCGCCTTCTGATACCACCTCCTCCTCAGCTCAAACAATCCCAACCAACATTAATGATTTCAGCTATAAGGCAAATCCAAAGCAAAATCTGTCAAGGGATAGCACAAAAGCTCTCTATAAGGTCGTTTCTATCTCAAATCCAATTCGTATGTCCTTCTCAATTTGGCCATTGGCCATCTACGCCTGCAACTACATCACTTTGTGTGGGCTCTGATCCTTTTTTAGGGCCGACTGTACATCACAGTGTCTAGGTTCTCAGTATCTGTTCTCAGAATAGTGGAGTAACTCCTAACTAGCTCAGATTCCATGTTGTAAGACACTAACGCCTTCAGCGCAGCCTGGCTATCAATGCAGATGGTGGGACATTCTTGCTTGATAGTTACCTGATGTGAGGATCTCTGCGTGGCACACGCTGCATGTAATCGAAAGACCCATGGCTACATGTAGGTCTGACCCAGTCCCCTGGCTAGTTTTGGAAACATCTGTAGAAATCTGTATTCAAATTTATTTTCCTTCCTTATTAGAGTATGTAACATCGTATGGTGTGTCGAAGTTTAGTGGACCAAGTCTTGGATCTACTTTGTCAGCGATGCCGAGAGTTGTATCTAACGTAGCCAGTTTTCAAAAGTTCTGCATTAGTGAACCAGAGCGGACTGTTATGCCTCCAGTGGACCCAGTGATGGCAATGCAGGTTGTTCTCTGTACTCTGGTTAACATGTCCCGTGAGTTCAAAAATTTACTAAGCCATAACCATCAAACTCGGTTTTTTTAGTTTTCATAACTTGCTGCATCTGAACCATGTTGGCAAGAAGTCTCAAAACTTCTTCTATGTGGACTGTGTAGTCTGCTTATCCGAAGACGCACTCTTAGAGGAGTAAGAGCTTTGAAAACGTCCCAAAATGTTCTCTCAAACTGAACTTCTTTCTAAGCTCTATCATCCTGACACACAGTAGTCTTCCACTCTCTTCGATCGCTGGCACGCTGGTTCCAGTTGTCCAGACCAAGAGCGATGGAATTCGTGATAGCTTGATCCTTCGGTCTTTCTTGTCATCTCAAGCCTAGGGGCTGTGATTCGAAGCATTTGCTGAAGCATTATTGTCCATTCGCTCGATGTGGCCCAGTCAGTGTAGACGACGTCTTGGTACACATCTTGGTACACCTCACGAAGAATTTTTCGCTCGAAAGTGCTCAAGAAGTTCACTCCTTTCCTTTTTATCCTCCAGCACTCGGCTCCATATAGCAGAACTGGCAGGATTAATGTTTTGTAGAGCTGGCATTTCGTCTGCCAAGTTAGCAGCGGTTTTCTAGGATAAGTCTCCGCTATCCTACTATGCCCAGTATTGAAAATGTTCATAAAAATCTTTTCAGCAGAAACTTCAGAGATGGACCTATGTAAGGAAAAGGACCCTTCAGTGGCTGCATTGGCAAATTTACCTCGTTTATCACAAGAAGCAGATGGTTCCAGAAGAAGGACTGTGTGATTCAGTCGAGGTCTGATCCAAACTAACAATTTCTCTTTCCTAGCATTGTGCTCTGGTTGTTTGGTTGTATTCTGCATTTAAAAAATAATTGACATCTATGGCTTCCCATGCTGACAACGTCTTCAATGTCATAGGTCTTTGGATATATGTACCTCTATCTCGACAGCCTTACTCCTCCACTTCAGGATCATTGATTGATCATTGAACAATTGATCTTACGCCATGAAAGGTCTTTGGAAATACGACCAAGTGCCAGTCTTCTCTTGCAAATTCCAAGGACTTTTTTGTAATCTTTAGCTCTCACAACTAGGACTATGATTTAGACAAAGGCTGGGTGGAGTTTAGCAGTCCTTGAATTTCTTCATAACCACTTCTGCTGCCTGCTTCGTTGCGAGTTCAGAGAAACCTTTCAGTGGCTTTAGACATCCTGGGAGCTTAGTTTTTATCTGCACTAGAAACTACGAACAGATTCATGCAATTTCAGGATTGCTTTCCTCCTCCAAAGACCACCCAAGTCATCCTTTCACAATCAACTGGTACATTCCTAATCAAAAACTCTTATTAATCGAAAGCGCAGCCTGCCATTTTCATAACAACTGAAAGGACTCTCCACGCTTTAGTGTTCCCTTTCAACCGAAAACTCTGAAAAATGTCAGCGAATGGGTTCACTTAACTTTCAATCCTTACCAAGGAATCCAATTTAATACGAACGAGTGGAAATGCTTTCTATCTAAATACCTTCCAAGAGCTAGGTCCTTGAGTGATTTGCGTGACCTACATAAATAAGGATACGTCAATCAGAGTTTTACCTTTTTGATTTGGATTTTCGGGCAAAGTTTCGAATTCTTTTTGTGAAATGATTAAGATTTGAACTTTCAATACGCGAAATGCCCTTGAACCCGTGTTGAACGCAAACCTCAGTCTATCCTCAACTCCTTGACAACATTAAAGCAAATGGCTGTTGGCAAAGTTTTTAATTGGACCCGTAACGTGACATTAATAATTGATTTCCATACCGATGAGGCAATGAAATTTAAATCCTCTCCCGATTTCCAATTAAAATTCCCGAAGAAGCCTCAATAATGCTCCTTTTAATGTGTCCTTAGATTGCCAATAGCCAAGGTAAGAGGGGTTAGCAGCAAACCAGCCCGTAGGCCATCGCCTATCTGACACCTAACCTTGGGTCTTTGGCTTTTCGGCTTTCGACTCATTCAACCTGCACGAGAGGTTACCCCAGTTAATTGCTTCTGGCTGTACTGTCACCGCTGGTGTTGATGAAATTTTAAATAAATTTCAAAAATTTTGCCGTCAGACGTTTTCCAAATGAGGCCTGTCTCCAATTAAAGTCGCATAAACAAAAGACGAATGAATCGGAGCAACGGGCAATGGGATTGCAATGTCGAGGTTGACGCCGGCACCAGTCAAACACCCGATAACGACGACAATGACAACGAGGGGCGTCTAAACATCATTGCGCCGAGCAGAGCAGAGCGGAGGAACCAACTCAATTTGGGTGATTATATCAGAACGATAAATCCTTTTTCTGCGGTGCGACATGCACATGCGGGAGGGCCGCCATCCGTGTCGTCTGTATCGTTGTCGTCGTGGTGTTTGTTCTGCTGGTTTAATTACCACCAGCTTTTATGTGTCTGGTCTGGCCCTGGAGTTGAGTAAAATAAAAGGGGAATCGTGGACATATGGCAAGACATGGATACAGTTTTTACCTCAAATGGGAGATGGGATGAGATTCGGTTCTCATTGAAGGGCAAGTGACATTGGATGTACTGAACGAGTTGTGTGATGAAAGATTTAGTTTTGACACGGATATGGTCATATCCTGTAGCACTGGGGTCGTGTGTGTGATCTTGTTGAAAAGAAAGACCGTTTCGGTACTTGTAACGATACATGTGTTGAGATCACGATTTGCGGAAGGGGTTCCCAACGTGTTAGTTGAAGAGGCCGTGTTCACAAAGAAAAGTATCCTTCCCGGACAAAGTACTGTATTTCAATGGATTCGGTTAAAGCCAGCCGGTGTCAGTAGATCCTTGTAGACTAAGTGGTTTCCGTGTCATCACGTCGTGATTATTATACAAGATTCATCCCTATGGTGTAATCAGTCAGAATATAATGAAAATGCTGATTGTGCATACAAAGGAGCAGACAGGATTTCTTTGGTGAAGGAGTGGTAAAGTCAAAATTTCTTCTCGTATTCTGGATGAAGGTCTTCATTTGATCAGGATCAGGATCAGGAAGAATACACTAGCAACATGCTTTCATGTCGATTCATGTTGAAGCCTACTCATCAAGTCCTCCACTTATAGTGGGCTGTAGTTCGTCAGCTACATATAAGTTAGGCATGCAGACTGGTCTAATGGTGTTCCGGCACTGGATTCCAAGGGTTTGATGGATTGAAAATGGACTCTGAAGTGCATCTGACTTAAGGTGTCTTCGGACCCAACTCCAAAGTCTCAAAACTTTTGGGAATGTGTCTCATAGTTTTCCAGGCGGAACTCCATTCCATTGAGATCTGCGCTTGATTCGACCTTAGTAAAGGTATGAAGGCATCGTGACATACGTGGCTTCGTTTAGGCTTGGATATTCGCAGAGGAAGTGTGTTCTGCTTTCCTCTACCTCTGTATCGCTAGAGTCACTGTTGGTCGCCATTGAGTTGTGCCCTATAAGGGTACCAATGAGGAGTGTGGGCTATTAAGTGTTAGGAATTCTCTGATCCTATTTTGTTGTATTGGGCCAAAAGTAATCTTGAAACACAGCATGAGGCTAGTGAGCTCCATATTGCGTTGGGTATGTTGTGAACATGAAGAGGCTGATGGGCGGTAGGAATGAGGGACCTGTTGGTAGGTCATTTAATTCTGAGTCTATTCCAGTTCTCTTATTCCCCATGTCATTCCTTTGGCAACCGATGTGTCCCAGAACCCAGCAAAGCCTGATACTGTGCCTTTAACTGAGGGATTTTAGCTCCTCTTTATACCTTACTCTTGACCGCTTTTGAATTGGTTGGGATGGAAGTGATAGCTTTGATGGTTGCTTGGCTATAAATTTTTCCGTCTTGGGCTTATGGTTGCCTTTGCATACTAAGTGACAGGCCATCATGCAGTAATTCTAGGACTACCCCACAACGACATCTACAGAAACTCCATGAACGAAAATAAAATCGGACCTATTCATCACTTTCTAAGTAATTGTCTAGTTTTAGCCACCAAAAGAAAAGACGCTCTCGGGAGCTAATTTCTTGAACAAGCTCCTGAGATACATATGTACTTACATGCATATGGGTGGTTCGGTCGTCGAAGACTGAAACGAGGGACAATTGGAGACAATGGACTCTTAACTGGTCTAAGTGGGTTGTTGACTATCTCCGTCAACAAGGGCACCTAGCTCGACTCAATCTATCCAATTAGCAAGTGACTCCTTAGAAACCCATAAACCTGTAAGGCTTCCTTGGTGAGCAAAACTTTTTACTTTACTTCACTTGAGGATGATGTCCAGTTTCGCTTCGCATAGGATAAACATTTTTGCGAAGAGTTGAAACGGTCCTAGAACCAACGAGTGCCTGATATGTGCCTTTGACGTGACTGAGACCTTACCGGCAGGGCTCTGGGTTCTTCTGATTTGTCTCTAAGTGCATTTTCTGGTACATGGGTTGCTACCATGAAGCTACTGTATGGCCCTTAAGGCCGGCTTTTTGAAATGATAACCATAGCTACTTAGAACTCAGTAGGGAATCGAAAAGTCTTACAATGGACGCGATATGCTGTAGAAGGTTTGCAAAGTGTCCAGCTTAAAGGTTGAGATCTCCATGAACATAGCTTCCAAGATGTAGTTGTGTGAACCTTGTTCGCCCTTGGCGTTGGCTTTGGTGTGCAAGTACCCCAAACTAATTTCAGCTTCTAGTGTATAGCAAGGATCTGACTTAAGGGAGTGAATTAAAGTGAAGTCGAGAAGTTGCCATCTAGAAGGCTGAGTAAAGGCTCTGTAGGCTGTACAGGTTCTCATTGTTAAGACGATTGAGAATATGGTTCCTGAATAGTTCACCTGAAGCAGTACGAGGAGCAGCATAAGAAATGCGTTTCACATAGGAGTTGACAATTTTTTTTTCGAGACTGCTTGGGTATTCTCTGTTTTGTTCGTTTAAGTGTTCGGAGTGTATTGGATCGAGGACCTTAGGTGAAACTTTTTGGCTTATAAGCTAGAGTTACAGCTCGCCTGATGCTGTCTATGAATCTAACCTCGAGCAACTATCGTGATGCCCACTCTAGCTTAAGACCCAATGCTTCCTTGTATCGCCTATCATTCAATGTCATAGACAGCGTATTCTTCGTAGACTTGAATCCTTGCTTCATCACATCCTTTGCTCTAACTTTTAACTCTTCTAATCAACTATGGGACCGTAAGTTGTAGACCTTCTTCGAAACCACCCCGGAGGGAGGAACAACACAGTAGAGGATACCTCTCCTTAGATAGCGCACAAAAGTAAAAGAGGACCTCCAACTGGAGAGGGTTGTTGGGTGAGCCATAGGTTCAATCCGAACTGTAGCACCACCGAAGTACTTAAGTTAGTTCTAAACCTACTTGTGGTCAAATCACTAGAGCAGTCCTTAATGCTCAGTAGTAGACGGAGGAAACAGTCGGATGTACTCTGTTGAATAGCTGGGAAGGGAGTTTTCCTTTCTTTTCTCAGAACAAAACAAAGCCAAGACCGTCTTAAATTATAAGTCTGATCGTGATTACCTTTACGGACCTTGCACAACAAGACCTGTGTTCTCACAAGGCATTGTTAAGGGTTTATCCAGGCAAAAATTCCTTCCACATATTGGCATATCCTTTTGTTAACCATTGACCATCCTTACTTTCAATCCAATATATGTAAGTACCTATCCCACCGATCTATTTGTTACTCACAAAGGCTCAGTCGACCGCAACGTACGATCCCTTACATCACGAAGTTCTACCCACAGGATTAGACCCAACATTTTTAATGGTCCTTCCTCAAGATATCCTTAGAAAATCCCGGCACAACTTTAACTAAAATCAAGCAATGAAAAGCGTTTTTCTCCGACTGGATTCTCCGCTCCCAATGAGGTTTTAAGACGTGCTCCCCGTCCCCTGCGTGTATTCTCAAACCGTAAATGGGAGCATTAAACAGAACAGAAAGAGGACATAAAAAAAAAAAAAAAATAATCGCCTTCCTCCATTCCAACCAAAGGTTCTGATTTTCTCGGTCTTCTAAATTAGTGGTTGCACATTGGCTAAGTGCAAAGAAGTGACCATTCTCTCTCTACCTCTCCCTGCTCCTGATTCTATGCTGGCTTTGGTGATTCCTCTTAATAATCCCCATCCTCTGTTTGGGGTGGACATCCTGTACATTCATCTGCACACATTTCTTCACCCGCATCATCATTCGATGCTATATTCCGAAAGTGGATGGGTGGTAACCTAATATTTTCATTTAAAGGATTTATCCCTGCATTCACTGGCAATACACACACACACACATACATGCTTTTTTTGAATGCAAACATTCAGAATTGTGGTCAAAGAACTAAATCCAATAATCCTGGCATGTTTCCCTAGCTCTCTCTATCTTTATTCAAATAAAATGAGAAAAAAAAAAAAGGACATTCCAACAAGAATAAGAGAGATTCGCCTCCTCATCTCCCTCCACCCAATAGCAGATAGGAGTACAATAATTTTCGCTTGTACTGAGCTGTCTATAAAATTTACAATTTGCTGTGTATCCTTCGTGTAGGGTGTAACCCGTACCCCAATACAGGAAGGTTGCAAGCAATTCGTGCCAGCACTCGTAGTTATAGTCCAGCGGACTCGCCTCTGTGTATCTGTGTATTGTAGAGAGGAACACACAATCTCTCTGGCAAATGAAACTAAAATTATCTTCCGCACAGAGAATGCACTCGAATGTGGTTTTCTTGGCATTTTACATTCAACAGAGCAGCAATAGCCGGTATGGGTGTTTCCCTCCCCCCGCCCTTAGCAAATAGCAAAGCTAGGTTCATCCTTTTTAGCACTGCCAACTGGCAACTGCCACCTGCCACCCATTCAACCCCAACCCCCGTTCAGAACAAAGCGATGAATACATCTGGCGAATGAATAGTCTGCCGAGCATTACACTCTGGGGCACAGATGAAACAAGGATAGACAGGGATTTAACTGGTAAACAAATTTTTGGAAAACCTACCTACAGCCTCGTAGATTGTACTCGCATAGGTATACCTCTATACGTTGAGTCATAATAACAATAATATCCTGGGACACAGGTGTAGACGACCAACATTTTGGCATGGGTTTGGTTGTTGGCCAACATTTTTTTTTATTTTTTTTACTGGTTTTTGCTATTGAAATGGCTTTGTCCTTGTTACTATGGCGATTAGGGTGGCCCAAGACAAACCAGCTATTGGGGTGCCTTTTGATGATTAGTTTTGGCAGCGGCAACTTAAGCCCTTTTTAAACACCCAGTACCCAGTGATTAGTTTTATTAATTTTTGATAATGAAACATTGGTGAAACACGACGTCTGTGGGTGAGATTGTCCTTTTTCGGTCGAATACCGTGTAACCGCATTGAAAGGGGGTCTCCACCGGCCAGACTTCTAACGAATTGTTATGGTTTTGGATGCTGGTGATTCCCCTAGTTACTGTCTCTTAAGTAAAACCACAAAGCAGTTGTTGGCTACAGCTTGCGGTTGTCTGACAATAAACATATTCTGTTTGAATTCGGTTTTGTGGATTGATGATGGCAGGCGAGATCCACTTGATGTTGGGGGCGTTGTATCTACTTGAAGATTCATTTGGATTTGTTCTTGAATGGCGTGCACTTGAATGTTGCTCAGTTTTGTGTATCTATCGGATAGCTACTTGTTTCGTGAATTTAAGTTTCCGGTTATGGGCTTGAATTGAACAATTGTCTGGGGTTTGGATTTAATTAAATTGGTTTGAGTAACAGCGGTCGGAGAGCATGCTCTGAGGTTTCTGCTACTTTGGCTTACCGTAAATAATTAGTTTAGTATATAATGTCTATTAGAACGATGGACTGGACATGACACAAAGTCTAGTCTTGACTGGTTGTGCAGGGTCTGGTAATGACAACCCTGCTTACCTGCTTACGTGGGGATTATTCCTTTTGGATTAGGGGTGTGAACTCAGACCAGAAGTTACAGAGTTAGTTAATGGGAATTATGTTCAAAATTGAATTTTGTTTAGTTGTTAGGTATTCTTTGTGTCCTGGAGTGAATGGACTTGTAATGTGTCGAGGGATTGAAATACTTGGCTTTGCTACATAAAGGGCTTTAGCTGGTGCAAAGTCGGATCAAAATTCAAAGAATTTAAGAGAATGGATGCATTGAAAGGGAATCTTATATACTAGCGCTGCGCATCTCTCGACATAGTATGAAAGTTGGCATGGAACTACCTTACAAAGGGAAAAAAGGTCACCAAGCTATCAAAGATTTTATACCTATGACGTGAGGCGACAGTTTAGTGATAGTAGGAGGAACACTGGCCACTAAAGACAAACAGATACCACATCGGACGATGAGTAAAGTTTAATTTTTAAAAAGTTTTCTCTTCATGATTATACTCTCACAAGTTTGTCAGATGTTTGCAAGATGATTTTCATCGTGAAACAAACTTGTTGGTCTTTTTTTGAGGGTTTTGCCTGGAAACTGTCTCTTGTTTATCTGACATACCTACCACTGACCTTGAGCCTGTATCCCTGTATACCTTCTTTGATTTTAAGGCTGGTTTCGACAACACTGAATAGCAAGGCACTACTTTCTCTTCTGAATGAGTGGTAGTGTCTGTTACCCCAGTTCCCAAATGCTAATCCCTTCTCTCCTTCTGTGAACAGTGATCATTGTCAATCTCCTAGTAGATCTGGAGAGATCAGGCTATATCGGCATTTGTTCTGTGGTTGATTCGGCTTTCTTTTAGTAGAATGATGCAGTGGAATATGGTTCGGGAGAAGACCAGCCCATTCATCCTTGGAAAACCGTTCTGGTGTTTTTCATAAGAAAAAGACTGGCCAATCTAGGACCTAGTATCAAAATCGCTTAAATAAAGCCCGCCATCGAGCGCGATACTAGGACCATGAAAGCCAGTAGAGATCTTTCCGGCTGAGAACTGCCTGTCTATGTATCATCGGTGCCACACTCATATGCCCTGCGATACGAGTAGTGTTTGAAGCTGTTGTTAGGGTTCCACTTCTTTAGATCTTCCTTGGGAAGAATACAAGTGTTAAACAGATGGAAAACTATGTGGGATACCTGAACTTCAACCAACCAATTCCCAAAAGGAGCATACTTTCGGAAGTTTATTTGAGGTGTTCCATCTAAAAGTGCTCCGATACTGGCCCACAGAGGTATCATCTGATCCACGGACATATCGGAAATGAAATCTGCAGTTCGAGCTGGTATCCTTGGACCTACTTAATACCCGCATATGTGTCCCATAGATTGCTGTTTATATTTATGAAACGCAGGACAACTGGATCCCAGTTCATGGAAACACTTTGAGTTCTCGCTGATCAGGTCAATGGAAGTCAATCCTGATAGAGTTTCCGATTAGAGTCTTCAAGATCAGTACGGATCATCTCTCTAAAGGTGCAAAAGTCGCAATTTTTACCAGCACGTCCAGTTGCCATATAAGAAGCAATATTCTAGGAGAGATCACTGGTTCGGTTTTCTTGAGGCAAATGGGCACAAGATCTTAAAATTTACTACTTTTTAACAAGGAGAATCTCTCCTAAACTTGAAAGTCAGCAGGATCAAGCAGTCCGATCGCCCACCCACTCCAGGCTAGACTCCATGGTCCAATAAAATCTGCTGCGGTATTAACTAGTAAATGTTTAGGGTTTTTCAATAAGGACATAACAATTTTGTACTTAAGTAAAACTTAGTGTAATTAAGATATCGGCCTAAAATTTATTCCAACTGTAGTACACATGTTAAATTTAAATATAGATTCCGTCATTTCATATGAAATGAACAACGTGATGGCCTTTCCAGCGATCGATTTTTTGAACCCAATTTTTCAACATACTTCAACACATATCGACCGGAAAGTTGGCAATTTCGTGTTTGGTATTTTTCCTGAGCATAAGCTAACGAAATGTAAACCCTACCTGACGATTTGACATTGACAGATCATAAAAGAAATTTAAGGATACTTCTGAATTAAAATACAAAATTGTTATGTCTCTATTGAAAAACTCTTTACATAGAGTACTAGACAGTAAGGTAAGCTATCTAAAAGTCCACTGTGACCTGAAGTATAGCCTTAACCAACGGAATGTAGGTTCTCCTAGGAAGGTGACAATGAATTCGAACAACTATTCTGTGAATGTCTACCATAACATTGGTAAGGAGACGGATTTTCCATAAAGAAATGTGTTCGTCAGCCGAGTTGAAAAACTGTGACATAGTATCCTTCACTAGGGAGATGCTACGTCTCTGTGTTATACAATGAACCTTTAAGGTCATAGAGTCGGCTAGATTATCGCAAAATTAAAAACTATGGAACCACCAAATGCATATAAAGATACAAAATACGGTTCACCATTTTTTACGGTTCAAGCCTTGTATGAAAACAGTCAGTTTGTGTTCGCTAATACCACATAGCTCGCCGTAATTGCTGCAGGTCAAAGGATCGCATATCCATCTACATCTAAACCATCAGATTTATTACCCTCGGCTACTGTCATACTAACGTTGCACTGAACACAGAAGCATAGACACTGAAATGTGTGCATTGTTCTATGAACTTGCCCTCGAGTAAAATCCTGATGACTTTTTGATGGGGTTTCCTGTACATAGTTGGTTATTTCGAATATTCAGCTTTTAAATAAAAAAAACAATTCAATCGATTGATGAAACATGAATGTCACAGATACATGAACAAAAGCTTCTCCTTTTGTATCAAAAGTTTGCAATGAAATAGCACTCATCCATCTCAAGATGGAATCTAATAAAAGCAGTACTCAACCTCGGCCAGAGATTGCTATAGAAATCCCTCTCAGATGTTAAATTGAACAAAAAAAAAACGCACACAAAGTCTTAGGTAAGTATCCTTTTCAATAACCCAAACCAGTTGATGGTCCCAAATGAAAAGAACCTAGGCAACTGATATTGTCCGAGATTCCTTATGGCAACCGCCAAACAATTCCAAGAATAACAAACAAATAAACTGGGAATCGTTAATATTTCATATTACGAACGCTATCCTCTGCGGGATTCGAGTATCTTTGCATAACTAACCGCACGTGTTTGCTGTCACTTCTACGAACGAAACTAATCAACGGAACTAAGAGCATCGCTTCTTTTTTTTTTCCCTCATCCCTCATCAGAGATTCTTTGGCATCTCCTCCTGGACATATTAACAAATATAACACAAGGTCCTTGCTCCTCACATAAATGGAATTCTCAAAATTTGTATCTCAAGAAGAGGTACACTGGTATTTCTCACTCGACTTAAGATGAGTTATATGAATCTCTGTGTGGCCCCAAAAGATACATGACTTCAAGTGTGCATATGCGCCACCTGCAATCAACCAGGCTAACACCACAAACCAAAAGGAATTCCAATTCGAAAGTCCATAACTTTTGCAATATTTGCTGCACATGGGTTAATTTCACTTGGCCTAGTTCTCCTGACTTTACCAGATACACTCTTAGACTCAAAAAAAAAGTAAAAAAAAAAATCCAAAAACAACAACAAAAAAACAGTAAGAACCAATCGTTTTGGGGCAATTTTCAAGCTGAAATTGGTTTTTCGGTTGTTGGAAAACTTTCGCCTGGAATCGAATGTGTAACTGTTTGGCAAATATTGCATTGTGATACAGATACTCTCGAAGTTTATTTAGCGCTGTGAAAAGTTTCACCTCACAACTGTAACCTGTAACACACAGGTGTATACGTATACCCAAAAGGACGACGATGGCAACAGACAACAAATGAATGCGCACCCAGGATATGTTGAAAAGTTTCTGAAATATTTTTTGGTTTTTGTTATTTTTTTTTTTTTTAATAAATATGTATAAACGGTTGAGTTGGTTGGAATGCTAACAGGACGTTGCGACCCGACCCCCCCCCCCCCCCCGCTCCTCGAAGCCAACTCGAAAAACATTAGTTTAGTTGAGCATGGAATTTAGTGTTTCGGTGTGTTGCTGAACTATCTGATTGGACTTGGTTAGCGTAGCGTAGCATGGCCAACTGTGTGCAATACCACACTAAACTGCTGCTATTTTATTTCGAAATGTTCTAGCTGCACATGAATATGTATTAACCGTGGGATAACTAAAAACTTTTGCTTTTATCTCTCGTATAGTCGTATCCTGTTGAACTTTTCAATGTTGAGCAGGTATTTGCATGGCAATGGATGTACCTAGGTAGGCCAAATGGCGGTTGTAATGGTATAATGGCTGATAAGGGGAGAGGGTGGAGAATGTTAGCAATATTTCCTCTTAATTCTGTTAAGAGTTTGGTAGGGAATGTGCAGTTTCGTGAAGGCAAGGATGTACGTTATGCATTGCATGGTTGGGGGATAAGTTTTGTATCTAGATGGGAGTAGATGATGTGTGTCAAAATTTAGATGGATTAGGTATTCAATCTTGCCACATTGAGTTAAGTGAGAAACAGATTGAAATACCTGCCAGCGGTTTGTAGTTAGCCACGCAGATCGAGTGATTAGCAGTTGGAAAACTACTTTAGCCGAAATGTATGCACGATGCTTGGCTATTTCTCAACGTGCCATGCTACTAGCTTACTAGTATGAGGCGTAGTCCACGTGTTTGTAGTGAAGCGTCAAGGACTTAAGGTGACCACTTAAGAACGATAAGAAAACAATTTTGTATAAAACAACAAAGGTGTGAGATATAAAATTGATTCTGGCTTTATTTTGAAGCTACGTTCATGCCATTATATGTGTAATAGCACATTATTCACATGGCCATCTCGGTTTCGCTGGCAGTGCTTCGAGTGGTCGGTTCAATTTTTGATGACTCGGTCCAATACCGGCAATATCGCCTCGAATGTTGGCCTCATAGACTAGACTAAGGACTTGACGCAGGTCCAGAAAAAATAATCAAGTGATGTCAAGTCGCGAATTGGTGAACATTCCCCTTGAGATGGCCCACACGCCTTTTCTCCTTCAAAATGTCGAGCGTTGCATCGCTCGTATGGCATTATACATCGATGCTGTCGAACTCTGGCCACAGGAAGTCTATAGCTCTATATAGACTTTCACATCGTTTACATCGCTCTATAGCTGAGACTATTGACCGTAACGATGTCTCCTTTGTCAAGAAAGTCATAAGGTCCGATACCGTCAAACAGTCAATCTTTGTTGATCCATTGATCGCTAATCGAGCACTTATCGATTGTGTTCGCTCCAATAATGGCAATTCTGCTTGTTGACATAACCGCTCAGCGAAAAATGAGTCTCGTCCGAGAAGATGATTTTTTGGCCAAAATCCCTACCACTGGCCAGCATTTTCCGCGCCCAATTAGCGAACTCACGGCGTCTTTAGTTGTCTGGCTTCAATTCCTACGAACAACTTGAATGTATTAAGGCCCAAATCCAACCACAATATAAGCCGGATTGGCTCTCTGGCGAGGCCCAATTCAGCCGATCGACGTTGAGTCGACATTTCTGGGTCTTCTTCGATAGTGGACCCAATGGCGGCTATGTTCTTCTCATTTCGCACAAATCTCTGTCTGGTTAGTGGCTTCAGGTCTAAAAGAGTGTACCCACGCTCAAACTTCTCCACGGTGCGACAAATTTTCTGCACACTGAAGCCATGATGACAACCGACCAAATTTACGTTGGATATTTACAATGTACCCGTAGTTTCGATTGCATTTTTTAACCATTCCCAAGTTTGACAAAAGTGAAATGGATGCTTGATGAAATGGCACACCTTACAGTATATTTTGACAGCTAAATGTCATTGGTATCTTTGACAGCTGCTAACACACAACAATTGGAAAATGTATCATTGCTATCTGGTCACCCTATATCAAACACGCAACCCTTAAGATAATTAAATCTATACGAGTCCTCTCAGCCGTAATTGCCGAGCACCTTAACCTCTTCCTGTTAAATCCTTTTCATTAATTCAAAACAATTCAAAGTAACTGTTATTTACTATAACGCTTTCGACTCAAATGAACACCTTTCGAGCTGCGGGTCGATTGGAACTAACTTCATTGTGTCAATAAGTTACATTGTAATTACATCAAGGAGTTGTTATCGACTGAGATATACACACGCCCACACCTAAACTCGCATCCCTTTTGAAATCCCACCAGGAGAGAGGGATAGAATCCATTTCAAGTGCACCTATTACCATCCTAATGATAATGGCTAAAGTAATTCAAGAAGAACACTCGAGAACAGCAGCAGAGTACACCAGATGATGAAACCCAACTGGGATTAGGCTCCGACCACATAAACCAATCATTTTGTGGATAACTTGGCTGGTGATTGTGTGTGGCACAAGACGATGACGTGCAATGTTTAGAACTAGGGGTCTCTCTCCTTGCCACACCTCATCGATTACCATCAAACAATGTATTTGCTGTTGCATTGGCAGTACGAATTACAATTATCTTCACTGAGTGACTGGAACTATCTGTGTTGCATCGCACTTTGTAAAGACTGGGTTTTAATGGAGTTAAAATGGCATCCTTGGGTGGATGCGGGATTTGAAGTTTTGACAGTGATTTTGGTTTTACGTGTTTTGTTTGTTATTAAACACTGCTTTCTGATATACACACCAAATTTTTCTGACGATTTTCTCACACATATGCTGCCATGTCCTTCAGCCTGCGCTCATTCGTCAGTTTCGATACCGGTGACCATTATAGTTTTTGAAGTTTTTAGAAGTCAACGAAAGTTTTTATCTACATCCCTGTGTTTGTTGTCATTTAGTGGGTATCCATGACCCATGGAACTTAGTAGAATCTGGACCAAACGTCCATCAATAAGCCACAACGTAGCACTTCACTTTATACAGACTGACTCTACTTTCGATCTCGAACTCTTTTCTACCTGTTTCCGGCTTTTCATGTCTGTTTGTACAGGCTAGACGAATTGGCAACTCTAAACATGAGACTGGTACTATTACTCTGAAAGTGACTGATACTGGTGGATACCAACTCATTAGTAAATACTTCAACTCACCCTCCATAACCCCTTTGACGATACACTGCCCTTTTTTCACACATTTTTTGGTTGAAAAATTTTCTGTCTCCTACTTGCAATTGGAGGCATCAGCCAAGCTAGTTTGTGCCTCGAATACACAGAAACAGAATATCTGGCTCGACATGTGCGATTGGAGGAAATACCCAGATTGTGGGTATCAGGAAGTGTGGGCTATACACTGCCTTTTTTTTCACACATTTTTTGGTTGAAAAATTTTCTGTCTCCTACTTGCATTTAAAGGCAGCAGCTAAGCTAGTTTGTGCCTCGAATACACAGAAACAGAATATCTGGCTCGACATGTGTGATTGGAGCATATACCCTGATTGTGGGTATCAGGAAGTGTGGGCTATACACTGCCCTTTTTTTCACACATTTTTTGGTTGAAAAATTTTCTGTCTCCTACTTGCATTTCGAGGCAGCAGCTTAGCTAGTTTGTGCCTCGAATACACAGAAACAGAATATCTGGCTCGACATGTGCGATTGGAGGAAATACCCAGATTGTGGGTATCAGGAAGTGTGGGCTATACACTGCCCTTTTTTTCACACATTTTTTGGTTGAAAAATTTTCTGTCTCCTACTTGCATTTCGAGGCAGCAGCTTAGCTAGTTTGTGCCTCGAATACACAGAAACAGAATATCTGGCTCGACATGTGCGATTGGAGGAAATACCCAGATTGTGGGTATCAGGAAGTGTGGGCTATACACTGCCCTTTTTTTCACACATTTTTTGGTTGAAAAATTTTCTGTCTCCTACTTGCATTTCGAGGCAGCAGCTTAGCTAGTTTGTGCCTCGAATACACAGAAACAGAATATCTGGCTCGACATGTGCGATTGGAGGAAATACCCAGATTGTGGGTATCAGGAAGTGTGGGCTATACACTGCCCTTTTTTTCACACATTTTTTGGTTGAAAAATTTTCTGTCTCCTACTTGCATTTCGAGGCAGCAGCTTAGCTAGTTTGTGCCTCGAATACACAGAAACAGAATATCTGGCTCGACATGTGCGATTGGAGGAAATACCCAGATTGTGGGTATCAGGAAGTGTGGGCTATACACTGCCCTTTTTTTCACACATTTTTTGGTTGAAAAATTTTCTGTCTCCTGCTTGCATTTCGAGGCATCAGCTAAGCTAGTTTGTGTCTCGAATACACAGAAACAGAATATCTGGCTCGACATGTGCGATTGGAGGAAATACCCAGATTGTGGGTATCAGCAAGTGTGGGCTATACACTGCCCTTTTTTTCACACATTTTTTGGTTGAAAAATTTTCTGTCTCCTACTTGCATTTCGAGGCAGCAGCTTAGCTAGTTTGTGCCTCGAATACACAGAAACAGAATATCTGGCTCGACATGTGCGATTGGAGGATATACCCAGATTGTGGGTATCAGAAAGTGTGGGCTATACACTGCCCTTTTTTTCACACATTTTTTGGTTGAATAATTTTCTGTCTCCTACTTGCATTTCGAGGCAGCAGCTTAGCTAGTTTGTGCCTCGAATACACAGAAACAGAATATCTGGCTCGACATGTGCGATTGGAGGATATACCCAGATTGTGGGTATCAGAAAGTGTGGGCTATACACTGCCCTTTTTTTCACACATTTTTTGGTTGAAAAATTTTCTGTCTCCTACTTGCATTTCGAGGCAGCAGCTTAGCTAGTTTGTGCCTCGAATACACAGAAACAGAATATCTGGCTCGACATGTGCGATTGGAGGATATACCCAGATTGTGGGTATCAGGAAGTGTGGGCTATACACTGCCCTTTTTTTCACACATTTTTTGGTTGAAAAATTTTCTGTCTCCTACTTGCATTTCGAGGCAGCAGCTTAGCTAGTTTGTGCCTCGAATACACAGAAACAGAATATCTGGCTCGACATGTGCGATTGGAGGATATACCCAGATTGTGGGTATCAGGAAGTGTGGGCTATACACTGCCCTTTTTTTCACACATTTTTTGGTTGAAAAATTTTCTGTCTCCTACTTGCATTTCGAGGCAGCAGCTTAGCTAGTTTGTGCCTCGAATACACAGAAACAGAATATCTGGCTCGACATGTGCGATTGGAGGAAATACCCAGATTGTGGGTATCAGGAAGTGTGGGCTATACACTGCCCTTTTTTTCACACATTTTTTGGTTGAAAAATTTTCTGTCTCCTACTTGCATTTCGAGGCAGCAGCTTAGCTAGTTTGTGCCTCGAATACACAGAAACAGAATATCTGGCTCGACATGTGCGATTGGAGGAAATACCCAGATTGTGGGTATCAGGAAGTGTGGGCTATACACTGCCCTTTTTTTCACACATTTTTTGGTTGAAAAATTTTCTGTCTCCTACTTGCATTTCGAGGCAGCAGCTTAGCTAGTTTGTGCCTCGAATACACAGAAACAGAATATCTGGCTCGACATGTGCGATTGGAGGATATACCCAGATTGTGGGTATCAGGAAATGTGGGCTATACACTGCCCTTTTTTTCACACATTTTTTGGTTGAAAAATTTTCTGTCTCCTACTTGCATTTCGAGGCAGCAGCTTAGCTAGTTTGTGCCTCGAATACACAGAAACAGAATATCTGGCTCGACATGTGCGATTGGAGGAAATATCCAGATTGTGGGTATCAGGAAGTGTGGGCTATACACTGCCCTTTTTTTCACACATTTTTTGGTTGAAAAATTTTCTGTCTCCTACTTGCATTTCGAGGCAGCAGCTTAGCTAGTTTGTGCCTCGAATACACAGAAACAGAATATCTGGCTCGACATGTGCGATTGGAGGATATACCCAGATTGTGGGTATCAGGAAGTGTGGGCTATACACTGCCCTTTTTTTCACACATTTTTTGGTTGAAAAATTTTCTGTCTCCTACTTGCATTTCGAGGCAGCAGCTTAGCTAGTTTGTGCCTCGAATACACAGAAACAGAATATCTGGCTCGACATGTGCGATTGGAGGAAATACCCAGATTGTGGGTATCAGGAAGTGTGGGCTATACACTGCCCTTTTTTTCACACATTTTTTGGTTGAAAAATTTTCTGTCTCCTACTTGCATTTCGAGGCAGCAGCTTAGCTAGTTTGTGCCTCGAATACACAGAAACAGAATATCTGGCTCGACATGTGCGATTGGAGGAAATACCCAGATTGTGGGTATCAGGAAGTGTGGGCTATACACTGCCCTTTTTTTCACACATTTTTTGGTTGAAAAATTTTCTGTCTCCTACTTGCATTTCGAGGCATCAGCTTAGCTAGTTTGTGCCTCGAATACACAGAAACAGAATATCTGTCTCGACATGTGTGATTGGAGGATATACCCTGATTGTGGGTATCAGGAAGTGTGGGCTATACACTGCCCTTTTTTTCACACATTTTTTGGTTGAAAAATTTTCTGTCTCCTACTTGCATTTCGAGGCAGCAGCTTAGCTAGTTTGTGCCTCGAATACACAGAAACAGAATATCTGGCTCGACATGTGCGATTGGAGGAAATACCCAGATTGTGGGTATCAGGAAGTGTGGGCTATATATACACTGCCCTTTTTTTCACACATTTTTTGGTTGAAAAATTTTCTGTCTCCTACTTGCATTTCGAGGCAGCAGCTTAGCTAGTTTGTGCCTCGAATACACAGAAACAGAATATCTGGCTCGACATGTGCGATTGGAGGATATACCCAGATTGTGGGTATCAGGAAGTGTGGGCTATACACTGCCCTTTTTTTCACACATTTTTTGGTTGAAAAATTTTCTGTCTCCTACTTGCATTTCGAGGCAGCAGCTTAGCTAGTTTGTGCCTCGAATACACAGAAACAGAATATCTGGCTCGACATGTGCGATTGGAGGATATACCCAGATTGTGGGTATCAGGAAGTGTGGGCTATACACTGCCCTTTTTTTCACACATTTTTTGGTTGAAAAATATTCTGTCTCCTACTTGCATTTCGAGGCAGCAGCTTAGCTAGTTTGTGCCTCGAATACACAGAAACAGAATATCTGGCTCGACATGTGCGATTGGAGGAAATACCCAGATTGTGGGTATCAGGAAGTGTGGGCTATACACTGCCCTTTTTTTCACACATTTTTTGGTTGAAAAATTTTCTGTCTCCTACTTGCATTTCGAGGCAGCAGCTTAGCTAGTTTGTGCCTCGAATACACAGAAACAGAATATCTGGCTCGACATGTGCGATTGGAGGAAATACCCAGATTGTGGGTATCAGGAAGTGTGGGCTATACACTGCCCTTTTTTTCACACATTTTTTGGTTGAAAAATTTTCTGTCTCCTACTTGCATTTCGAGGCAGCAGCTTAGCTAGTTTGTGCCTCGAATACACAGAAACAGAATATCTGGCTCGACATGTGCGATTGGAGGATATACCCAGATTGTGGGTATCAGGAAATGTGGGCTATACACTGCCCTTTTTTTCACACATTTTTTGGTTGAAAAATTTTCTGTCTCCTACTTGCATTTCGAGGCAGCAGCTTAGCTAGTTTGTGCCTCGAATACACAGAAACAGAATATCTGGCTCGACATGTGCGATTGGAGGAAATACCCAGATTGTGGGTATCAGGAAGTGTGGGCTATACACTGCCCTTTTTTTCACACATTTTTTGGTTGAAAAATTTTCTGTCTCCTACTTGCATTTCGAGGCAGCAGCTTAGCTAGTTTGTGCCTCGAATACACAGAAACAGAATATCTGGCTCGACATGTGCGATTGGAGGATATACCCAGATTGTGGGTATCAGGAAGTGTGGGCTATACACTGCCCTTTTTTTCACACATTTTTTGGTTGAAAAATTTTCTGTCTCCTACTTGCATTTCGAGGCAGCAGCTTAGCTAGTTTGTGCCTCGAATACACAGAAACAGAATATCTGGCTCGACATGTGCGATTGGAGGAAATACCCAGATTGTGGGTATCAGGAAGTGTGGGCTATACACTGCCCTTTTTTTCACACATTTTTTGGTTGAAAAATTTTCTGTCTCCTACTTGCATTTCGAGGCAGCAGCTTAGCTAGTTTGTGCCTCGAATACACAGAAACAGAATATCTGGCTCGACATGTGCGATTGGAGGAAATACCCAGATTGTGGGTATCAGGAAGTGTGGGCTATACACTGCCCTTTTTTTCACACATTTTTTGGTTGAAAAATTTTCTGTCTCCTACTTGCATTTCGAGGCAGCAGCTTAGCTAGTTTGTGCCTCGAATACACAGAAACAGAATATCTGGCTCGACATGTGCGATTGGAGGAAATACCCAGATTGTGGGTATCAGGAAGTGTGGGCTATACACTGCCCTTTTTTTCACACATTTTTTGGTTGAAAAATTTTCTGTCTCCTGCTTGCATTTCGAGGCATCAGCTTAGCTAGTTTGTGCCTCGAATACACAGAAACAGAATATCTGGCTCGACATGTGCGATTGGAGGATATACCCAGATTGTGGGTATCAGGAAGTGTGGGCTATACACTGCCCTTTTTTTCACACATTTTTTGGTTGAAAAATTTTCTGTCTCCTACTTGCATTTCGAGGCAGCAGCTTAGCTAGTTTGTGCCTCGAATACACAGAAACAGAATATCTGGCTCGACATGTGCGATTGGAGGATATACCCAGATTGTGGGTATCAGGAAGTGTGGGCTATACACTGCCCTTTTTTCACACATTTTTTGGTTGAAAAATTTTCTGTCTCCTGCTTGCATTTCGAGGCAGTAGCTTAGCTAGTTTGTGTCTCGAATACACAGAAACAGAATATCTGGCTCGACATGTGCGATTGGAGGAAATACCCAGATTGTGGGTATCAGGAAGTGTGGGCTATACACTGCCCTTTTTTTCACACATTTTTTGGTTGAAAAATTTTCTGTCTCCTACTTGCATTTCGAGGCAGCAGCTTAGCTAGTTTGTGCCTCGAATACACAGAAACAGAATATCTGGCTCGACATGTGCGATTGGAGGAAATACCCAGATTGTGGGTATCAGGAAGTGTGGGCTATACACTGCCCTTTTTTTCACACATTTTTTGGTTGAAAAATTTTCTGTCTCCTACTTGCATTTCGAGGCAGCAGCTTAGCTAGTTTGTGCCTCGAATACACAGAAACAGAATATCTGGCTCGACATGTGCGATTGGAGGATATACCCAGATTGTGGGTATCAGGAAGTGTGGGCTATACACTGCCCTTTTTTTCACACATTTTTTGGTTGAAAAATTTTCTGTCTCCTACTTGCATTTCGAGGCAGCAGCTTAGCTAGTTTGTGCCTCGAATACACAGAAACAGAATATCTGGCTCGACATGTGCGATTGGAGGAAATACCCAGATTGTGGGTATCAGGAAGTGTGGGCTATACACTGCCCTTTTTTTCACACATTTTTTGGTTGAAAAATTTTCTGTCTCCTACTTGCATTTCGAGGCAGCAGCTTAGCTAGTTTGTGCCTCGAATACACAGAAACAGAATATCTGTCTCGACATGTGTGATTGGAGGATATACCCTGATTGTGGGTATCAGGAAGTGTGGGCTATACACTGCCCTTTTTTTCACACATTTTTTGGTTGAAAAATTTTCTGTCTCCTACTTGCATTTCGAGGCAGCAGCTTAGCTAGTTTGTGCCTCGAATACACAGAAACAGAATATCTGGCTCGACATGTGCGATTGGAGGAAATACCCAGATTGTGGGTATCAGGAAGTGTGGGCTATATATACACTGCCCTTTTTTTCACACATTTTTTGGTTGAAAAATTTTCTGTCTCCTACTTGCATTTCGAGGCAGCAGCTTAGCTAGTTTGTGCCTCGAATACACAGAAACAGAATATCTGGCTCGACATGTGCGATTGGAGGATATACCCAGATTGTGGGTATCAGGAAGTGTGGGCTATACACTGCCCTTTTTTTCACACATTTTTTGGTTGAAAAATTTTCTGTCTCCTACTTGCATTTCGAGGCAGCAGCTTAGCTAGTTTGTGCCTCGAATACACAGAAACAGAATATCTGGCTCGACATGTGCGATTGGAGGATATACCCAGATTGTGGGTATCAGGAAGTGTGGGCTATACACTGCCCTTTTTTTCACACATTTTTTGGTTGAAAAATTTTCTGTCTCCTACTTGCATTTCGAGGCAGCAGCTTAGCTAGTTTGTGCCTCGAATACACAGAAACAGAATATCTGGCTCGACATGTGCGATTGGAGGAAATACCCAGATTGTGGGTATCAGCAAGTGTGGGCTATACACTGCCCTTTTTTTCACACATTTTTTGGTTGAAAAATTTTCTGTCTCCTACTTGCATTTCGAGGCAGCAGCTTAGCTAGTTTGTGCCTCGAATACACAGAAACAGAATATCTGGCTCGACATGTGCGATTGGAGGAAATACCCAGATTGTGGGTATCAGGAAGTGTGGGCTATACACTGCCCTTTTTTTCACACATTTTTTGGTTGAAAAATTTTCTGTCTCCTACTTGCATTTCGAGGCAGCAGCTTAGCTAGTTTGTGCCTCGAATACACAGAAACAGAATATCTGGCTCGACATGTGCGATTGGAGGATATACCCAGATTGTGGGTATCAGGAAATGTGGGCTATACACTGCCCTTTTTTTCACACATTTTTTGGTTGAAAAATTTTCTGTCTCCTACTTGCATTTCGAGGCAGCAGCTTAGCTAGTTTGTGCCTCGAATACACAGAAACAGAATATCTGGCTCGACATGTGCGATTGGAGGAAATACCCAGATTGTGGGTATCAGGAAGTGTGGGCTATACACTGCCCTTTTTTTCACACATTTTTTGGTTGAAAAATTTTCTGTCTCCTACTTGCATTTCGAGGCAGCAGCTTAGCTAGTTTGTGCCTCGAATACACAGAAACAGAATATCTGGCTCGACATGTGCGATTGGAGGATATACCCAGATTGTGGGTATCAGGAAGTGTGGGCTATACACTGCCCTTTTTTTCACACATTTTTTGGTTGAAAAATTTTCTGTCTCCTACTTGCATTTCGAGGCAGCAGCTTAGCTAGTTTGTGCCTCGAATACACAGAAACAGAATATCTGGCTCGACATGTGCGATTGGAGGAAATACCCAGATTGTGGGTATCAGGAAGTGTGGGCTATACACTGCCCTTTTTTTCACACATTTTTTGGTTGAAAAATTTTCTGTCTCCTACTTGCATTTCGAGGCAGCAGCTTAGCTAGTTTGTGCCTCGAATACACAGAAACAGAATATCTGGCTCGACATGTGCGATTGGAGGAAATACCCAGATTGTGGGTATCAGGAAGTGTGGGCTATACACTGCCCTTTTTTTCACACATTTTTTGGTTGAAAAATTTTCTGTCTCCTACTTGCATTTCGAGGCAGCAGCTTAGCTAGTTTGTGCCTCGAATACACAGAAACAGAATATCTGGCTCGACATGTGCGATTGGAGGAAATACCCAGATTGTGGGTATCAGGAAGTGTGGGCTATACACTGCCCTTTTTTTCACACATTTTTTGGTTGAAAAATTTTCTGTCTCCTGCTTGCATTTCGAGGCATCAGCTTAGCTAGTTTGTGCCTCGAATACACAGAAACAGAATATCTGGCTCGACATGTGCGATTGGAGGATATACCCAGATTGTGGGTATCAGGAAGTGTGGGCTATACACTGCCCTTTTTTTCACACATTTTTTGGTTGAAAAATTTTCTGTCTCCTACTTGCATTTCGAGGCATCAGCTTAGCTAGTTTGTGCCTCGAATACACAGAAACAGAATATCTGTCTCGACATGTGTGATTGGAGGATATACCCTGATTGTGGGTATCAGGAAGTGTGGGCTATACACTGCCCTTTTTTTCACACATTTTTTGGTTGAAAAATTTTCTGTCTCCTACTTGCATTTCGAGGCAGCAGCTTAGCTAGTTTGTGCCTCGAATACACAGAAACAGAATATCTGGCTCGACATGTGCGATTGGAGGAAATACCCAGATTGTGGGTATCAGGAAGTGTGGGCTATATATACACTGCCCTTTTTTTCACACATTTTTTGGTTGAAAAATTTTCTGTCTCCTACTTGCATTTCGAGGCAGCAGCTTAGCTAGTTTGTGCCTCGAATACACAGAAACAGAATATCTGGCTCGACATGTGCGATTGGAGGATATACCCAGATTGTGGGTATCAGGAAGTGTGGGCTATACACTGCCCTTTTTTTCACACATTTTTTGGTTGAAAAATTTTCTGTCTCCTACTTGCATTTCGAGGCAGCAGCTTAGCTAGTTTGTGCCTCGAATACACAGAAACAGAATATCTGGCTCGACATGTGCGATTGGAGGAAATACCCAGATTGTGGGTATCAGGAAGTGTGGGCTATATATACACTGCCCTTTTTTTCACACATTTTTTGGTTGAAAAATTTTCTGTCTCCTACTTGCATTTCGAGGCAGCAGCTTAGCTAGTTTGTGCCTCGAATACACAGAAACAGAATATCTGGCTCGACATGTGCGATTGGAGGAAATACCCAGATTGTGGGTATCAGGAAGTGTGGGCTATACACTGCCCTTTTTTTCACACATTTTTTGGTTGAAAAATTTTCTGTCTCCTACTTGCATTTCGAGGCAGCAGCTTAGCTAGTTTGTGCCTCGAATACACAGAAACAGAATATCTGGCTCGACATGTGCGATTGGAGGAAATACCCAGATTGTGGGTATCAGGAAGTGTGGGCTATACACTGCCCTTTTTTTCACACATTTTTTGGTTGAAAAATTTTCTGTCTCCTGCTTGCATTTCGAGGCATCAGCTTAGCTAGTTTGTGCCTCGAATACACAGAAACAGAATATCTGGCTCGACATGTGCGATTGGAGGATATACCCAGATTGTGGGTATCAGGAAGTGTGGGCTATACACTGCCCTTTTTTTCACACATTTTTTGGTTGAAAAATTTTCTGTCTCCTACTTGCATTTCGAGGCATCAGCTTAGCTAGTTTGTGCCTCGAATACACAGAAACAGAATATCTGTCTCGACAGGTGTGATTGGAGGATATACCCTGATTGTGGGTATCAGGAAGTGTGGGCTATACACTGCCCTTTTTTTCACACATTTTTTGGTTGAAAAATTTTCTGTCTCCTACTTGCATTTCGAGGCATCAGCTTAGCTAGTTTGTGCCTCGAATACACAGAAACAGAATATCTGTCTCGACATGTGTGATTGGAGGATATACCCTGATTGTGGGTATCAGGAAGTGTGGGCTATACACTGCCCTTTTTTTCACACATTTTTTGGTTGAAAAATTTTCTGTCTCCTACTTGCATTTCGAGGCAGCAGCTTAGCTAGTTTGTGCCTCGAATACACAGAAACAGAATATCTGGCTCGACATGTGCGATTGGAGGAAATACCCAGATTGTGGGTATCAGGAAGTGTGGGCTATATATACACTGCCCTTTTTTTCACACATTTTTTGGTTGAAAAATTTTCTGTCTCCTACTTGCATTTCGAGGCAGCAGCTTAGCTAGTTTGTGCCTCGAATACACAGAAACAGAATATCTGGCTCGACATGTGCGATTGGAGGATATACCCAGATTGTGGGTATCAGGAAGTGTGGGCTATACACTGCCCTTTTTTTCACACATTTTTTGGTTGAAAAATTTTCTGTCTCCTACTTGCATTTCGAGGCAGCAGCTTAGCTAGTTTGTGCCTCGAATACACAGAAACAGAATATCTGGCTCGACATGTGCGATTGGAGGATATACCCAGATTGTGGGTATCAGGAAGTGTGGGCTATACACTGCCCTTTTTTTCACACATTTTTTGGTTGAAAAATTTTCTGTCTCCTACTTGCATTTCGAGGCAGCAGCTTAGCTAGTTTGTGCCTCGAATACACAGAAACAGAATATCTGGCTCGACATGTGCGATTGGAGGAAATACCCAGATTGTGGGTATCAGGAAGTGTGGGCTATACACTGCCCTTTTTTTCACACATTTTTTGGTTGAAAAATTTTCTGTCTCCTACTTGCATTTCGAGGCAGCAGCTTAGCTAGTTTGTGCCTCGAATACACAGAAACAGAATATCTGGCTCGACATGTGCGATTGGAGGATATACCCAGATTGTGGGTATCAGGAAGTGTGGGCTATACACTGCCCTTTTTTTCACACATTTTTTGGTTGAAAAATTTTCTGTCTCCTACTTGCATTTCGAGGCATCAGCTTAGCTAGTTTGTGCCTCGAATACACAGAAACAGAATATCTGTCTCGACATGTGTGATTGGAGGATATACCCTGATTGTGGGTATCAGGAAGTGTGGGCTATACACTGCCCTTTTTTTCACACATTTTTTGGTTGAAAAATTTTCTGTCTCCTACTTGCATTTCGAGGCAGCAGCTTAGCTAGTTTGTGCCTCGAATACACAGAAACAGAATATCTGGCTCGACATGTGCGATTGGAGGAAATACCCAGATTGTGGGTATCAGGAAGTGTGGGCTATACACTGCCCTTTTTTTCACACATTTTTTGGTTGAAAAATTTTCTGTCTCCTACTTGCATTTCGAGGCAGCAGCTTAGCTAGTTTGTGCCTCGAATACACAGAAACAGAATATCTGGCTCGACATGTGCGATTGGAGGAAATACCCAGATTGTGGGTATCAGGAAGTGTGGGCTATACACTGCCCTTTTTTTCACACATTTTTTGGTTGAAAAATTTTCTGTCTCCTACTTGCATTTCGAGGCAGCAGCTTAGCTAGTTTGTGCCTCGAATACACAGAAACAGAATATCTGGCTCGACATGTGCGATTGGAGGAAATACCCAGATTGTGGGTATCAGGAAGTGTGGGCTATACACTGCCCTTTTTTTCACACATTTTTTGGTTGAAAAATTTTCTGTCTCCTACTTGCATTTCGAGGCAGCAGCTTAGCTAGTTTGTGCCTCGAATACACAGAAACAGAATATCTGGCTCGACATGTGCGATTGGAGGAAATACCCAGATTGTGGGTATCAGGAAGTGTGGGCTATACACTGCCCTTTTTTTCACACATTTTTTGGTTGAAAAATTTTCTGTCTCCTACTTGCATTTCGAGGCAGCAGCTTAGCTAGTTTGTGCCTCGAATACACAGAAACAGAATATCTGGCTCGACATGTGCGATTGGAGGAAATACCCAGATTGTGGGTATCAGGAAGTGTGGGCTATACACTGCCCTTTTTTTCACACATTTTTTGGTTGAAAATTTTTCTGTCTCCTACTTGCATTTCGAGGCAGCAGCTTAGCTAGTTTGTGCCTCGAATACACAGAAACAGAATATCTGGCTCGACATGTGCGATTGGAGGAAATACCCAGATTGTGGGTATCAGGAAGTGTGGACTATACACTGCCCTTTTTTTCACACATTTTTTGGTTGAAAAATTTTCTGTCTCCTACTTGCATTTCGAGGCAGCAGCTTAGCTAGTTTGTGCCTCGAATACACAGAAACAGAATATCTGGCTCGACATGTGCGATTGGAGGATATACCCAGATTGTGGGTATCAGGAAGTGTGGGCTATACACTGCCCTTTTTTTCACACATTTTTTGGTTGAAAAATTTTCTGTCTCCTACTTGCATTTCGAGGCAGCAGCTTAGCTAGTTTGTGCCTCGAATACACAGAAACAGAATATCTGGCTCGACATGTGCGATTGGAGGAAATACCCAGATTGTGGGTATCAGGAAGTGTTGGCTATACACTGCCCTTTTTTTTTACACTTCTTTTGGTTGGCAGACGTGCTGTGATTCAAATTCCATCTCTCTTGGTTCCTTCTTTGTAAATGCTTTACCATGTCCCTTTTAGTACGTTAGACAGCTTCACAAAAACCAACATGTTAGGCTTGTCCTTCATACCTTCTACTGTCACTTTCAGACTTAAAGACCGTTCCCACCTACAATTATTTTATTCCTTCAACTCCAGACAGATTTTTTCCTCACAAAAATCAATTTTCATCCCAATCACCGCAAAAAGGAGTCACACCCCCGCCCCCCCAAAACGATTTGTAAACACATAATTCAATTGCCAGTTCACAACAGTGACATCAATCAAAATTCAATGACCATTGTCAATGTGTCAAGTGTAACTGGCCTTAAAAATAATATAAATAAAAAAAAAATAAATAAAATAGAAAAAAAAAAAAAAAAACTTCATCCCTTGTGAATTAAATCATTTTCATCAAACCATAGCACCACACCCCTGCGTGCCTGCTGCGCCTTTGTTTGACGTGTTTCCGTCGCTCGTCCTTTGGTTTTTGTTTACCTTCCTGTATAAGTCAAGTCATGTGATAGCGATTAGTGAACGAACGACATGCCGCCAATGACGATGATGATGACGACGACGATGATGATGAGGACGACACAGCCATGAGGACTGAATTTACTATCGAGGGTGATTCGGATTGCTACCCCCACCCCCTCTCGCCACTTGTCTGAGTCTGAGATCTGAGTCAGTGCGAGACTAAGAGAGTGTGACTTGTTATTGTCAATCCTAAATGGGGTTGATTTTTGGGCAGAGCACGAAAATAATGTTTGATTCCATTTTAATGATGAGGGCGGTAATGATGGCCGGAGCATGAATGGTATTTCGACGGGGGGATGTAATTAAAACATATTTTGAAATCTTTCGAAAAATATTCAGTCGAACATTTAATTAACATATTTTCTCTTCTTTTTTTTTAGATTCGGGTAGTTGCGGGATAATTGGAGATAAGGTGAGTTCTGTACGAGATTGATCTTTTGGGATTTTTTGGGAAGCCCTTCGGGTTGTGGGGTGTTGTAAGATTTATGGCTCTTGATGGGGTGGGCATTCCCAGTATGATATCATCCATTGCACTTAACATTTACGGTCGTTATTGGGAACAGATGTATGTACATATTTGGGATGAGGATGGGGCCTCTGAGACATTCTTGTTGATGAGAGATACATATGTAAGTAGTTCCGATGGCATTTGTTTGTAGAGGACATGGGGCTGATGACTACCTTCCATCTTCATACAGTCAACGCAATTTTGACTCTTGAACATAAATGGTAGGAAGCAGAAAAAGGAAGTGATTTCTTAGATCAGTTGGAAGGTTTTCTGACTAACAAAGCAGACCTTACCTCCAACTCATCTCTTTTGATGAAGTCCTTTTAAAACTGGATAACTTTTACTGATGGAACACAACTTGGGTGTTATTTTGAACAAGATACTTGGAAATAATTGTTTTTCAGTAGGGACATAACAATTTTGTATTTTAATACAAACGTATCCTTAGACTTTTTTCATAATCCGGCAATGTCGAATCGCCAGCCAAGATTTACATTTTTATCACGCCAAAGCTTAAGAATGAGAAACGTTTAGAAATTATTATAAATTATTACCAAACTTCTGAGTTGGTGGTCGCAACTTTGATAGCGCTTACTTCACTCTTCGGTCTTACTGATCGTCCCACCATGGGCGGGCTCTGCGTCCTTTAGTGGTACAATTCGAGTCAACATACTTACTATTGGATGTACATGTGCGAGTGACAACCGACCGTCTCACCCATAAGTCCTTCAGTTCAAAATGAGTCAAATCAGTCGATTCCACGCTGCCGTTCACAGGATTGAGTATCTCTCAGTCGACATTGTGGTGAATTTTGGGTAAAAATCAAATTAACTTAAGAACTGAAGTCACTTGATCATTTGCAGAGCCGGTACTGCTCCGATTGGGCTCAGGAACAATATCGAACTTGAAATAGTCAAACTTCCAGTCGATATCTAGGGAAGAGTAGTGGAAAAAAGGCTTAAAAGAATTGATCGCTATATTGATTCTGCGTTCATGGCAACGGCAGGATTTTTCAAAACAGTCCAAGTTTCCACACGAAATTGGTTCTTTACCTTATAGAACGACTTGTCGTGTCTTCATTTAGACCTTCTGCAGGGGGGCTAGTTCTGCTTTTAATTCGTTACTCGGAAGCAAATTTCAAACTCTTATGTTACTTGAGCTCACTTTTATCAGATTTGCTGCAGTTAAGACAAACAATTTGTCAACAATCGTTGGTTAGGTACCAGTTCGTCATTTAAGTCATCCTAGTCACTACAAGTTCTAAGAAAAGGCGCGAAGTATCCGCAACGAGAGTAACATTAAGGATGCCCCTAAGCCTTGTTCAATCTGTAAAAACTTAAACAACAATTCATTCGCAGGACTTAGTTCGTCGAGTATTATTGGGTCACAAGGAGGATGACAATCACTAATTACCATGAAAACTAGGCTCAAAAGACCCAAACATATGTTGAATCTTTTCTTGTCATCGATTTGGTTGTCATACTTCTGCATTTATGGGATGATTCTAGATAAGATTGTAACTGGTTGGCTCAGTTGACAGTGAGTTGAAGCTCCTTTCCACTTGAGCCCGACACCATAGCAGAGGCTAAGCCTATTTGTTGTCTCGAAACTCGTTTTTTTGACAAGGTTGGGAAGTTCAGCTCAATACCCACTGTGGAGGGACAGGTCCTTGGTACGAACCTCGAAGACAAGAGGCTGGGGCATACCTATGCCAATATCACTCTTTTGAGGTGCCAGCCCTGTCATTAATCCATAAAGATCCAACCTTTTGAATGATCCTTAGTGAAACTTAGTTCCAAATATGTCGAAGGAGCTCGAAAAGGTACTTGCTGGTCTGGCTGGGAACGCAACGTTCGATCGTTCTCGTCGACATCATATAAGAAAAGTACGCTGTAATGTAGTTCTTCTGAGGATCCTTGCTGCCATATATCACTACCAAGTGTGCAGCTCTACGTATACAACCATATAGTAGACACAACGAAGAGGAGATGATGAAAGTTATGGTAGGGGACTCTAGACTGTTTTCATCTCAGCATTGATACATACTGGCTGTTCCAGGTCAAGCGGATATAACAATAGTTGCCTAGGACACTCCACGTAAAACTGTCAGAGGTGTTATTATAGGACACTGCCTCATGGCACTCTGAGCCAAGCATGGAACAGGGCTTGATCTTTACAACTGTGAAAGTCGAGATGCTGCTGAAGACTCCTGGGTTTAGGCTTGATCAAATTTTTTAACCACTTTTTCTGACTCCGATATGGGAGCCCCGCAATATACTTTGCAGAGCCTCCAAATGTCCTGTCTCACTGGAGAATGTTTGTTTCTCCTTCAACTTGTGTCATGTCCACAAGTTTTTTTTTTCTTTTTTGACAAGAACATGTGACAAGAACGGTCCTTTACCCCAAAGGCTTTCCTTCATCAGCCATAGTAGCTTAAATCCAACTAAAGTTAACCTCCTGCTGTTCAGCTGTTCTTAGAACAATTTGCCAATGACAGGCCATACAAAAGTAAGACAAAACGTATCTTAAAACGCCCCATCTAGCATTGTATGCATGGCGTCTTTTGAGCCTTAATCCTTATTTCAATCACTAAATCGAGTACAACATGTGCAGTTGTCGCCACAACGAGTAAATCGTTTGAATCAATTCTATACCACTCACGCCTGGGAAGTGTTTCCCATCGGAAATGCGTTTAACTGTAATAGAATTTGTCTGGAAAATCGTCACATGGTTGTGACATGAAAGGACGAACATGTGATTAGTTGTCATCGTCTTCCTCGTAGTCTTTGTAGTATCACTGATATGGGGACAAAGGGAAAAATCACAAATGCACACAGATACACACACACACACATCATAGTGTTATCCTATTTTGCAAAGGCTCATCCATCCCTACGTATGTATGTACATTCAAGGCTCTTCATCATCATCCAAGAGAGAGAAAAAAAACACGCACATGAAACTGATACCACATGCTATCAGTGTTTCCTGGTCCCATAGAAGCAACAAAAGCCCCTGGAGGACTTTCCGCCTTGTAAATTACCTATTTTCAATTCGTCGCCATGGTATTTTTCTTGGTCTCTCTGGTGAGTCCTGTGATGCGAAGGACGAAGAACACACCCTCGAGTCAGTCGACATTTTTGTGTGTGTTCACTTACATAGTCGTTTCTGTTCGTGTTTTTTCTTTTTTTTGGTTAATACTACTGCTGCTGCTGTTGGTCTCTATCGTCCTTTTTGAAAATAATCCCCTGGAAAATCGTTTCCTTTTCAGAGGGATTCGGCACTGGGGCGCGCGCGTTGCTGTTTATATTAGAGGATACTACTCTATGCTTTAATTAGATGAAGATATACGTTCATTTGAATCTCAAGTGGGATTTAATTAAATTCAAACGTCTGTCCTTTTGCTTTTGTTGCAATTCTCTGGGTGTGTGTGTGTGTGTGTGTTTGTGGAGTGGTCCTGGGAAGGATCGGTCGTCATCGTCGTCGGTTGTGTCGGTTGGGAGAAGTAGAAAAGAAATGATTGCGAGCGCGATGCAAAGCCTTTGAAGAGGTATTATCTCGGGAAAGGACGACAATGTTATCACGGAATCGTTCGCTCTCTCACTGTGGGTGGGCCATCCTCGTCGTCGTCGTCGTCGCCGTGATGATTGCAATGAAATCTCATTATTGTGCTGAGGATTCTGAGATTTGATGTTTTGATTGAAATTATTTATTTAGCATAAATTCTTGTTCTTTGTTCTTTTTTTTGTTTTTTTTTTATTTTCGGAATGCCAACATATTTTTCTGTTTTTATAAGTTTTTATGAAATGGAAGTGACAGGAGGAATTTCGTTAGTAGGACATTTAAGGACAATGCTTAAGCGATTTCATTAAAGTGAACTTTTTTTTCTTGCTTTGCGGGTAAAGAATTAAAATTGAAATGTCGGGGCGTGGTTTTGGGGGCGGGGGGCTTTAATGAAAAAGGAAAAAAAAAAAAAACTTTTTGGCGTTTAAGCTTTGCAAAGAGGTTAAGTAGGCAAAGTCTCCAAATTGGTACTTCAAACTTCTGGAGGATTCCTTTGGTATTTTATTTAAGTGGACCATTGTCTATGGTGGGATTTGGAGGTTTAAAGTCCTATTAACGCAGCTGGACTTTGGGAATATTGTTGGATTTTTTTAAAACAAAAAATCACTTCATGCACATGTATGCGGGTAAATCATTTTTAACCGCGCAATTCCAGTGAATCCTTGAATCCTCCTATTTTTGAACATTTATTCAAACAGCGTGGAAGAGACCCTTGAAGAACGGTTTTCATGTCATTTTTACTCGTTTACGACGCTGATACTGTCCCAACCTTTGAACCACGTACAGTCAAAATATGAGCAGAATTGTTCCAATTCAAACAACAAACATCAATCATTCAAAATGGTTTTGGGAACCATGGTTTAGGTAGACGCATATTCCGAGATCGCCTTGAGTTCTCTTAGCGAATTTCCTTTTACTCTTTAAACAGACTCTTTAAACGCCCTACCTGTTCTACCTGGGTAGACCTCAGTTAAGATCCTATGTGTTCACGACTCACAGAATCAGAATATTTGGTCTGAATTCTGTCGGAGGTGAGCAGATTCAGGATGTGCGTATCGGGTTAGGTGGCGTATGCGTAACCCGTTTTCTCCTACATTTTTGGGTTCAAAAATTTTCGCTTTTTGTTCCACGTGGCGAGACCCCAGTTAAGCTCGTATGTGCTCACGAGGCACAGAATCAGAATTCTGTCAGAGCTAAGCAGATTCAGGATATAAGTATCTGATTCGGTGGCGTATGCGTGACCCATTTTCTTATCCATTTTTGGGTTAAAAAATCTTCTCTTCCTATTCCACGTGGCGTAGCCTCAGTTAAGCTCGTATGTGCTCACGAGGCACAGAATCAGAATTCTGTCAGAGGTAAGCAGATTCAGGAGCTGCGTACCTGGTTCGGTGGCGTATGCGTGACCCATTTTCTCATCCATTTTTGGGTTAAAAAATCTTCTCTTCCTATTCCACGTGGCGTAGCCTCAGTTAAGCTCGTATGTGCTCACGAGGCACAGAATCAGAATTCTGTCAGAGGTAAACAGATTCAGGAGCTGCGTACCTGGTTCGGTGGCGTATGCGTGACCCATTTTCTCATACATTTTTGGGTTAGAAAATCTTCTCTTCCTATTCTACGTGGAGTATCCTCAGTTAAGCTCGTATGTGCTCACGAGGCACAGAATCAGAATATTAAGTCAGAATTCTGTCAGAGGTAAACAGATTCAGGAGCTGCGTACCTGGTTCGGTGGCGTATACGTAACCTAATTTCTCATACATTTTTGGGTTCAAAAGTGTTCGCTTCCTGTTTCACTTGGCGAGACCTCAGTTAAGCTCATGTGTGCTCGCGATTCACAGATTTCTCAATGAAAGAGGTCCCGATAGCCTAAAAAGAGAGCAGGGAATGACATTTTTTTTCGTTTAAGTTGCTTTATACTCTAAAAGGACTCTGTACACCCAATTCAAATGAGACGGAGAACTACCAAATTCATAGCCCAGTTTGCCCTTGCCTTTGTACTGAAAACCATCACCAGATACAGGCACAACCAGGTGGGGAAGATATGCATTAGAAAACCTAATCACTGACCCCCGCTCACCGCTCCAACCAGTCCCACTTCAGCTTAATTTCCTCTAAACAAACCACTGCTGTATAATTACCTACAATTAAAGCGAATCAACATTAATTGCACTTTTTTCTCCTTACACCTACGTACCTACAGTGCAAGTCCAACAAAAATGTATTTCAACTCATGTGTCCCCGACAGGATAATTGGAAACAAAGTGTTCAACGGCGCGCCACGCGTACAATGTATCCGTATGTTAGCATAAGCGTTGCTTACTGCAACTTAATGGAGGTGCAACTATCACACTAAAATGCATCTAACGCACTGCCACCCACACACTACACCATATGACTGACTGATGAATTAGTTCATAAACTGCAATTTGACATTAATTGCAGGATAATTTGCTCGCCCCAAATGTCATTAGAAATGTGGAACATTCTGCCGTGCTCCCATTCTGCCTCTCAGCGTTCCGATAATTGCATGCATGTCCTCTTGACTTTATCCACATACATACATATATGTATGTAGACGCGTATCGAATTCGAGAGTAGTGAAGCGAATCCTTAATGTTCCTCCATCCACATGTGTGGTATTCCCACACACACACCGACACTTATTGAACTTATCGAACACGCGGAGGCGTCCCGAAAATCGATAACACTCAACCATTCAAAAGGAGCATACAGTATGACCACAGCGCTTTCCGTATGCTTCGTTGGTTCCAAAGAAAAGGACAATTTAAGCCTTGTGACCCTTTTATTTACACAACGGAGAAGGAAAAAGGCGAACAAGGCCAAGATATATGTCCGTTTTTGTGTCCTAATTCGATTATTAAGTTGATGATGATGACGATATGGCGATGGCGATGGCGACCCACATAATGTCTGTTGGTGCTGCTCCTTGATGCCGCTGCTCCGAATAGTGTCGTCCAAAAACGCAAATGACCGTTTTAAAAATTTATAAATTGCGCTCTGCAGTAAATCGTTGATGTCGTTGTTGGAATTGTCGACGTCCTTGTGCTGCTGCTACATGGCGTGTGTATGGCTTGGTGTCTGCAGACTTGGGTTTTTTTTTTTTTTTTTTGGGGATACAGGGATAGACATCACACATACAACACCCCATCGTATGTAGTATATGGGTATGCGCCGGAGAAATGTTTTAATAAAACACATCTGCTTTGAAGGTTTATTATTATATATGGCTCCCAAAGGGATTCACAGCTTCCTCCTTCAACCTCGAGTTTTCTACCCGGCGGTGCTACAAAAAAAAAAAATAAATACCACGAGCTGGGAACCTAGTAGTATCTAGGACGGAAAGAAGCACTGGGCCATGGGACATAAATCAATGCAGGAGTATTCGGAAATGCCTTCCAATTTCAGGGAGCACAAGGAGCCAAAAGTTGGAGTAAAATTTCGGCTCTGGCTAACGGTGTGTGATGAGCGCCCGGCTTACTATATAGAAGGGTTGTGACTGTAAGGGGGTTTGTCCATGGCACGTGAGTGGCTTATAATTTCGAGAAAAACTTTTGATGTAGGTCAGATGGATGAGAGAGCGAAGCGAGTGTGAGTTTAATAGGAAACCCCCGAAGGATACAAGGGAGTTGCGAATAAATCATTTTTTGTCCTCCCTGTGTACATTGGTTGGCAATAAGTGGGTGATAAGGCTAACAAATCATCGTTTTACTTTTTTTTTTTTTTTTATGTCAATTTTTGGATTTAAGGTTGTTTTGGTAAAGTCAGGATGGTCAGGATAATGTGTGACATTGTAACCATTCAAAAGGGATATTGAAAAGTTTTTTTTTTTTTTTTTAATTGATGATAGACGGGTAAGGACAATGGAGCTTTTGATGGGGAAAATCGATATTGATATCACGGCTGCTTGGCACTGAAGTGGGCCTTTCTGGTGTCTTGGACAACAAGGACTTAGTGTCACATAGTACACGTGCTTCCTACAGTATGAGGTCAATCCGTATCGACAAGAAAATAGATATCAATGCTGGACATTCCATAAGAAATACTGAGGTGTACTTCGTAATTCTAAAAGAATCTTTGGTGTCCATCCTAACCAAAAGTACTGTACTGTACTTGTTCCATTTTCCCAGAAGTTCACTGCTCTGCCTTAGTTGAGGAGTGGTATCTCTTCTTCTCAATATTCTTTTGACAGTACGACTATACCAACCTCTGTCTAGCAGTCTGTCTGATTGTAGGTTCAAATATAGTTTTTCTAGTAATCACTCTACTAGGAGTCACACAAGATAAGGTAAATTTTAAGAATACTTCTAGTATCGGGATGGGAAACACTCCAGTGCAGCCTAGTACTGGAATTTCTTAGCACCGTAGATCTGCCACCTGATCCGATCAAGGACACGCTAAAATCATACAAAATATCGTAGCCCTCACCACAAGCGTTGCACACAGTGGTATCTATCCCAATCCCAATAAATCGTCTTCAGTCTTTTCTGCTCAGGCACAGCAAGTCTTTATCCTGGAGACCCAAAAACATGGAAATTATCCTCTGATACTTGCTTGAGTATCTTAGTTCAGATCTCTTTCCGTGCAGCCCCGATGTGACGTCGGATCCAGAAAAGAGTCAAAGAGTTCAGACGTCGCGCTATCAAATGCAAAGAGTCCTTGCCATTTCGAGGGCTGAACAAGGCAAGTACTTCGAATTCTCCAGTAATTCAGCCATGCTAGCATACTATAGATCTCCCAACAAGTGCTAAGGACTAGTATTATCGGTTTCCACGAAGACTCTGGCATTACCTAGTTATGGCACCAAACGAAGTAAAAAAAAACAAATATTTGGCTCAACAGGTCGATGGGATCCAGGCCCTAGCTTCTCACAAAAGTTCCTTTCGAAGGGTCCTCCTGTTGAATGCCGTCTCCGAAGGACAGTTTTTTTTTTCATGACGAGTATATTTGTCAGACGCTTGTCAGAGGTGGTACAGTGAAATAAATTTAAGGTGTTGTCTTGGGATTGAATCTGGAGCCCATTGCTCCGTAGTACAATGCTCCAACCACTTGAACCACGTCGCCCACAGTTTTGGACCCATCCAGGCTTGAACTCTGGTCGAAGCTGGTCATGAACCCAACGATGGTCGACTCTAAATTTGCCCAGCACCTGAAATTTCGGTGTCATTAGATCAGACGGCACACCAGGCTTATAGAACCAGAGCTAGTTGGGCAGTCACTCTCTTCTTTCAGTAATCGCTAGAACGACTTCTTTGCCCCAACTATGTAGCTCCCAACTGTAGCAGTAGAAGTAGAGTTTTCAACGTAAGCTTATATAAAATGTATTTCTAGACTCTGCGCGTCCTGATCCTTAAGCTTTCCTACTCACACTTGATTAAGCTATGAGGGACATCGGTTAGGGGAAATCGATGATCTCTGTTCTGGGGGTTGTACTGCTCTCCGTTTGTCTACCTAACCTAGAGGACTTACAACCTTGGACTTGGGGAGTCGGTTACAGAACTTTACACGTAACATGGTTCTACCAATCCCAAACCCAAAAAAAACTTCTCTAAGCCCGTTGTATTCCCTCTTGCCATCGATACTGTGCGAGGGATCAAATTAAAATCCCAGCTCGCATTTGCCCTTCGGCAGGAGGACACGTAGAAGTAAAATAAAATGTCGAATAAAGGAAATCAAAGCAAAAAAAAAAAAAAAAATACAAAAAAGGAGAATGGGATTGTAGCAGGGAATACAAAAGAGGAATTATTTTTAATAAACATACAAATGCCCGGTCTGACACTAGTCAAATGAATCCATTAAAAAAAAAAAAATAAAATCCCCTGGAGTTTTCGCCTTCCTCTGCCATTGTGTGTGCATGTGTGTATGTGTTGTTATCCTGCAGCGGTCCTCGAAAACACTGCACGTCGAATTTTAACTTCTTTTTTTTTTTCGTGTGGCTGTTCCCAATTTTTTGAAACACTATGTGTATGCACTCGAGAATGTGTGGAGGGTTCGTCCTCGTCATTCCTCGCTTTTCGAATGAGATTATGTGTGCGCGCTGGTTTTTTGCCAGTTCCGCTGTGCCACTTGCATCGAAATCACAGTGGCTACAAATAGTAGAATCCCAAAAAGCCATCCTTAGGGTGTATTAATTTTGTTGCATCCGGGGGTTGTGGATATTTCGTCAGCCGGAGGGGCGGGCGGCGGAGAGAAGGAGAATGAGTTGAAATTTTCGAAACATCATACTTTATCTACATACCTCTTGGGGGGGGTGGATGAATACTGAAATGGGTTATGGTAAGGCATATTGTACATCAAATGGAATAGAGAACACACGTTAGAATCTAATTCACTAATGGGGCTTAAGCCCTCGTCTACTGGGTGGAATTAGGGACGGGCGGCTTAAGGCACACGAAAAGAGGATTTCATTTTCAACTCACCGTACTTAGTTATTAGTGGTTTGTCTGGTCTTAATGGAATTCTGAACAAAGAGTTTAATTCTCATGGACGAGAAGTATCTGCTTTTGAAGTATGAATGAACATAGGTATGCACATCCTGCATAGATTTGCATCCTGAAGTGAATTTTATTGGATAAAGACAAAGGGGCAGGATGTGGCTGAAATACTTTCGCGGAGAACTCCTCCATATTGCAGGATTGTAGCCTTTGGGCGCTAAAATGGATAGAGTGGGTCAGAAAATGCAAGGAAAACCTAAAAAGTCCTGCACACTTGCTTCTCTCACAGTCGCTTGGGACACATATGAGTCCATATCTTCTCAATTTAATGGTTTTGAAATGACTTAAAAATTTAAATCCCTTCTATTTGTAAATAGTCGTGGTACACTAGGTTTGAGACGGAAGGCATATTCTACAAACTCGTCAATATCCACCCTCACTTCCAAGAGAGTAAAGCACTGAACAAAATCTCTTGTTAGTCAGTTATTTCAAAGTCGATGTATTCTTGACAGGTCCTTTTCCAAAGTCTGTTTCTAGTCTGCAAAGAGCTTGTAAGGACTCAGAATTAGGTGTACCAAGAATAGATCTCTTAACTTTGCCACGTTTACAAAGAAATTCGAGTTGATTTGAACAATAAAAGTACATGATGCAGGCAGTGGCTATACCACTCCTTAAACATACACAGCCTAAGCTACAAGATCCTAGTTCAATGTATGTATGTAGTTCCTTAGGATGGACTGAGACCATATCAAGAAAGAGGTTTTGGTAAAGTAAAAGCTCTGCGAATAGTATTTTCATCATCACGAAGGTAGCTGGATATCTATTTCTTTACATTTAGAACTGAGCTCGGGCTAAGTCTGACCCAGGGGTGGACTGTTGTTAAATCTTCACAGATGGCTCCAAAACTAGTCGAGGGATTGTAGCTGGTGTCTTCGTGGAGATTGAGAACACTAGTCTTCACCATTCGTTAGGCAAATATGGCTCTGTTATTTAAGTGGGTATCTATGGGATGCTAATGACTGCGGACCATATTGCTAAGAATAGTTGGCGGGATGGAAAGATCTGCGTTTGTAGTCAGGTTGAGCCTAATACTTTGTTTAACCCTCTCGAGGCATAAACTTCGTCTAACCCACTGGGAATATGTCCCGGGGTTACGACAATCCAAGAGGTTAATCAAGCCATATTCCTTCAAGGAAATTCTAAGTTTAGACAAAGAAAACATTAGGAAGCTGCCCAGATATAGAATGCAGGTTCTGCTCAGAAGGTGGTGAATCATCTGAGCACATTCTCTGTGAATGCCCAGCTCGGCATTGGTTGAGGTGGCGCATCTTCTGCAAGGTAACATGCTCGCCGGCAGATATTAGAACCTCTGCAACTAAGGACGTGCTTTCCTTCATTAAGGAGGTGGTGCGTCTCTTAGAGTAAATTACACCCTAAGATACAATAGATATTTTGCTTTGCAGTATCAGCCATATGCGCTAGGGTCCGAGGAAAAAAAGCCTCTCGAGAATGCAAGGACTCTTTGAATTCGGTCAAGATTGAACTCTTTGCCTCTTCTCTGGGTTCCAGGTCACACTGAAGTTGTAAGACATTAGACCTCTGATGAGATTGCTAAACAAACTTCAACAGATGATCTCCTCGATCCGAGCCGCTATTAACAATTGGGTTTCCTATGAATACAATTATGTATGGTACGGCTCTCCAGGATGCAGTCAGGCTAATGTCCCTAAGAAATCACCGGCATACTTAGTGTTTAGTTTCCTTTCGTTTCCATGCCTAAGCCACCATATTCCGGTAGTTAGCTGAGTTTGAACTAATGCGAGTCTCTTCATTCTTCCTGTGGCCACAGGGTTCACTATGCATTTGGGTTGTGCTAGGCATTGATGATAGGAAGGATATGCCGAATTTGCCCTCCACTCATTCATGAAGCAAAAGTAGTGGCTTCCAAGCCAGAATCTAGACTTTAAGTACCCAAGCTGTGTTCTGCATTTGTTTACTCTAGAGTGCAACTGGAGCATGGATGAACCCAAACAGGTCCTTTGCATTTGAACAATACGAATATTGGTCAGAAGCTGCCCTGGATTCCGTACTAAATATTTGTATTTGGCTCTTGAAACTAAGCAAATGGTCCTTATACCCTTTATACGCAGAAAACCTCTAGGGAATGCATTGGCTTGCCAGTATAAGTCGTCTGATTTTCCATATCTTTATTTTCGGTTTAAGCCGATAGGTTCACAGGCCTGGTCAGGACTGAATGGATGTAGATTTTGTGACTGTTTTGAGAACACTTTTTGAAATATTTTCCAAGCTTAGCGCCGCAACTCAGTGGTTGTAAATGGAATAATCTCGGTTTTGACTGAATCGTTGCAATTTGTAGTCGCTTATATCACCAAGACTTGGAAGTTGATGCTGAGCCTGGAAACGTAAAGGTTCTCGTTTAAACTAGTGACTATGTACCGATAAACTTCGGCACTGTGAGATAGTCCTTTATGTTAGCCGATCCTCGCTCGAATAAAGTAAAATAGATATAAGAACTTTGATCAGAACCAGCCATTGCCAGTACTCCCAGCCTTGACGAACCACGAATATGAGATGAGATACTCCTTGATTGAATGTCTCAGACTTCTAGTGACACTTTCATGGATATCTCCTATACTTGCTGCTTATGGGCACCGACTCAGTTTTATATTCTGCTACCATAAGGCTTGTCCAACCAAACCACTGTCAACCACTGGTCAATTCGTTTTCTTGAAGAAGCTTTGCGTATAAGAAGTTATAACACATAGTGGACCCAGCACAGAGCCTTCCGGTATGCCATTGTAATCCTGCAGTTCATTGTAGTTGGTAATACAAGGTTCTCCGTACGAGATATTTCTCTATTGGCATGGTTGTGAGGGCTTGTACCATACGGTGTGGTATGGAACATGATTTTTATTTCAAGGATCATCGCTAAGCAATAGCCCATTTAAGTGGAAAGATTTTTATGTAGATCCTTCAACCATGATACCACCACAGGTTGCTTACCTTTCACCATGAATCCATTGGCAAACAAATCCTTTCTTGTCAACCCCACCGTCGCGTCGTTGTCGGCGTCACACCGAACCAACTACAATGTGTGTATGATGTTTACAAATCCATATTCCATTAAGGGTGGAAAAATAAAAACGGAAAGGAAAAAAGGATCTGTAAAAACAGATTTTCTCTACTAATAGCATAGGTGGGACCCATTGCAAGACGTCGAAGAAAATCTAATTGCGCTAATTTAATATAATAGCAAGCTGGGCGGGCAGACGCATTCCCCTTTTCCCACAGAAAGCCATCGTTGGCTTCCCTGGCTGTGAGTTGGAAGGAAACAAGTAAAAAAGGGGCGCCAGGTACTCACCTATAATTACAATTCCATAAAAACGAAAAGAACACAAGGATCACCGCGTGCTGTTCACCCTCCCTGCCTGCAGTCACATTACATGCACTTAATAGCTTTCAGATAAAGAAATGCGAATGACGGTACTACTATGTTGTAAGGAGCAAAAACCCGGAATATGGAAAATGGAAAATGGAAAATTTTTATGCAAATTTCCTGGTGTGTGTGCTCTCTTATTCAATTTTTGTGACCGCCGAGGTCATGTGGAAAAGCGGCGAAAATGCCAAGCTTAACACGATGGCGCCCGCCGCCGTAGGTCTTCGTCGTCCTCGACGAAAAATTCCGATCATAACCTATAATTGTAAAAGTCTACTTGCGCGTCATTGTCGACAGCGCGAGAGAGTCCTGCCATGTCAGGGCCAATTTCGAAAGTCATAGGGCAATCAAAAAGAATTACACTTTCATGTGAGTGTTAAGCTGCGAGTGGGAGGGGGCGACTGATGCCCCCAACCCAAACCGGGTTCCCGGGGGGTTTTTAAGTGGTGACAATGAACTCTTTTTTTCTTTTTTTTTTTGAATTTTTTGGTCCCTGTCTGGGAATGTGTGTAATGGTGGAAATGACAGCTCCTCAATGTTGGCGAAAATGCGAAAAGTGTATTACCTAGCCTTTGTGACGTTTAATTAAATGGAAAGAATTTCCACACAAACCGGTGCAGTTGTGTGCGGGAGGTCCTTTTTTGTTGCTGTTTTCTTTTTTCTGTCCTATTTCCACAGATATATTGTTACTCGTAGCTGTGGCGGCATCAAATTGTGCACAGAGTGGGGGAGGGCAGGTTGATGGTCTGAAATTGAAACTTCCAACGCAGGTGATGAATCTGGTCTAGTCGGTTCTGTGACGTTGTTGTTCCGTGGAATCAGTGTGTTATCCTCTTTGTTCGCGGTTTAGTGATAGGGCAGATCCTTTTTTTTTTTCCTTTTTTTTGTTTGTGTCATGCGTCGTTGTATCCCTGGAAGGGGATTTGTTAACACGGATTGTGTGTGAGGTTTTTTTTTTTGAAAGCCTCGAGTAATTTGTCACATAGAGATAGTTTTTCACAGTTAATTGATTTTTAATTTAATTATTGGAATTTTCAGAACTCCACCGTGTGGAGGTTATACATAATTTATGGGCGTTTCAAAGCTTTGTTACGCGGAGTAGAAAAGACCATCGATTAGTATCAATTTCATACGCCCTGAGGTGGGAATAGATGGACGGGGTTTGATTGCAGGATTTTCATACATTTAACTATAATTAACGACAGGATGGAGGCCCTAGTCGGAGTGGGCTTAAATGAAGACTCTGATCCTGTCCTCCAAGATGGTAGGATACACTTGAATTTGAGAAGATCCATGAGGCGATCGGTTTCGTTACTCTTGGAAGCATTTTGATTTATCGACAACCTCCTCGAAGAATCCCCCCGAATATGATGAGAATGATGTAGGGTAGCCTGCAGAGAAGGTGAAATGGTGATTCTTCCTCTTCCTCTCCATACATTTCCGACAGCAGTCATTGGCTGGAATACCTCAAGAATTGGTTACATAACATACCATGACCAATCTATAGTCCCACTAGGGTACCTATGAGCGTTGTACTGATAGGTAGCAGAGCTATTGTCCTGCGTCGCGCTGAACTGGATCACATCCTTCTGGCATGATTTCACTTGGACGCTTGGAGTGATATACTCGTACCTTATAGTTGAGTCAGAGTCACTGCTAAGAATATGAATGTGAAGACTATAAACTCACACTTAGTCCAGACGATGATAGACAAAACTTCCATTCACGTCCATTCACCTACTTAGTAATAAGACTCCCAACTTGGAAGAGTCTCAGAGACGACGCGGTTTTTCGCTTATTGCAATCCCAGGCAATCTGACGGAAGATTCTCCTTGGTGGAGAGTCGGCGTCCTTTCGTTCGATGTGCCCGAGTCTCGTATGTGGGAGCAAACATTCAACGAAGAATTTTTCTTTCGAAAAAGTCCAAGTTTTGATCTACTTTCCTGCGTCTTGACCAGCACTTGATGCCACATAGTACAACTGCCAAGATCAATGTTCTTTTGAGTATCACTTAGGAGCTGTAAACCCATCTATTTTGCCAATCCAAAGAAGTGCTCCTTTGCTTAGACCAGTCTATAGCTTATACTATCACTAGCACTGGATTCAAAAAGCGCCTTTTCGTCCCAAAATTCAATGAATGACTGGAATAGTTCTGAATTAAAGCTTTCAAACTGCACTACCCGTCGCAGGGACTAAATATTTTCAACATCCCAAATTAGCCCAATGGCCTACTGTCGTTCCACAGAGCTAGACTTTAGTTTGGTATGCGGTACAGAACAGGAGAGCAGACAGGTTCTTTTACCCAAAGACTGGCCGAAATATTGTTGGTATATGTAGCTTTGATGAGGACTACAGCTGGGTGAACGCTTAAAGGGTTGAAGTCAATGGCTCAAATCTACTTTGAAAGCCGTCCGCGCATCTACTCCAGGAGCATACACTCAAATAATAAATCATGTTCATCCTGGATCTGTTTAGCTATTGAAAGGGTCTACTATCCTAAACTACGTTCATTTTTCTCATAACTGTGTTCTCTTTTACGGGTCTAACGATCAATATCTACCTTCGTACTATCATCTATCGGGCTCCTAGAGCACAAGAGAGGAACCCTCTCGAAGATAGTTAACACCCTAATCGGTCACAGTGATATAGGAAGACATGCTGAAATAGTGGCCACTCTCTACCAATTTCAGACCATTAGTCACCTCCTATGCACTCACCAAACATCAGAAAGGTTACACTAGGTGAGTACCATTCAATGATCTTAACGATCTCAGCACCGACCGCCTGGATGGCTGATATTCGCTCTTTCATACAAAGGAGCAGATACTTGCCAATCGTCATTGCAATGGACCTTCTCCCGTTCTAAGTCTATCCTCTGCGAGGGCTGGTCTAAACCAACCAGTTTTTTGTAGATGCCTAGTTGCAACGATTCACAACTTCTGTCCAGGAGTCCTGGTAATTTAAGGTATTCCTTGGACAGAAGTGGAGAATCATGCTTTTAATATCTAGAAGTTTGTTGAAGAAGTAGAAGAAGTTGTTTCACCTCCAAGGACGCTAGAATCTAGTATCCAGTTGAGGTAATACTCACCCTAGCTACACCACTTGGAAGTACGACTTCGAGTTGCTAGACAGAGGCAGTATATCAATGCTTTTCTTCAATTTAGAGTCTGAAAAACAAGTGTCAATATCCAGGCTAAAAACTACCAAGCCTGCCGCTCAGGATGACCTACTAACCAAAGCACTTGGAGATGACTTGCCATTGCCAGAGGCGTTGGAACACCCTATTTATGGTCCCACCGCCCCGACCAAATGGGATATTAATCAAACAAGCGTTAACTACAGTCATAAGCCACTTTAAATTTGTTGATCCCAGCAGAACACACATTATCCATCCCCATTAGGTTATGAGCTCGTTCAGTCAACAAGTTGTAACGCAACATGTCATCTGCATAACTTGACCCTTTCTTTCTGGTGATATATGTATGTACTTGTCAACCACACCCAACTAAATAGCTACAACATCATATGTCCTGGCCAATCAGCAATGAGTTTATGAACCCATATCCGGTTCAATTCAAGACGTATCAACACGTCGCTCATATTTCCAATCCTCTGACACTTTTAAATCCCATACAACAAGCCACCAATTTTGTGTTCCATAAATTCGTCCTCTCGGTGGGGGAACGCCATCGCCACAAGTACGTACATATGCGAAATATCCTGGCAAAAATGTCGTAAACACTGTTCGGACTGTGTTTGATTAAAATTAATCTTCTGCTTTGTTGAATTGGCTTAAATTGGTTTCGTGAATAGATTTACTGGTGTCGTAAATATCTCTGGTCCCCACACATCTCTATGTGTTGTAGTGGATAATTTAGGGCTCAGCAGCAGGACCCCGTCCGAGTTGTGACTAAAAATATTTTCATTTGGTCGTTGTCCTTTTTTTTGGATTTCATTTTTGTGGCACTTTCATCATCCTCATCATCATCATCATAGGTTGTTGGATAAAAAATGATTTAAGGATGTTTTCAAGTGGACAGCTTATCCTTTTTTTTTTTTATTCGTCCTGCTGTCCTCATTCTATGAAATTTCCATCAAGCGAGTAAAATGAACGAGGAAGGAATTCCTCAAGCCAGCCAAGGTTTGTCCTGAAAAGGAAATACGTTTTTTTTTTCTTTTGCAATTCCTTTCGGAGAAGGAAACCAGCAGTAGGGTCTACTTAACCTCGTCGTAGCAAGAGTCAAGTTGGGATCTTTTCAAGTAAAAAGGATAAATGTATTAATGTGTCCATGTTTTTGTAGCAAGGCAGCGTTGAATGTGCCCATTCAATGTGGAAAGCATTCATTTGTGGAAGTGTACGTAGTTCATGTCCTTTTACGGTATGGTACAGCGCAGCGCAGCGTGGCGTGGCGGTTGGCATGGCACGGATAGAAAGTGCCAGTAGCTCTGAACGGCTTTGTGCCGAGCGCGCTATACAGCTCGTTCTTGGTTATTATGTGTAGTGTTAGTGCTTCTATGAAGTCGAATTTTGGTCTGCTGTGGTCAGATGTTTACTCTTTTAGATTGACTGGGAGATAGATTGATATATGCGAAAATGGGTTACAGAAGGGTTTTTGACTGATGTACGAAACATTTAGAGAACTTTATCGTACCGAAGGAAAAAATAATCAATACGGTTTGGAATGGAGTTGGAGGACATCTGGTGGACTTTATGTGAAATGTGTAACAGCTGTAGAAATGTATTTTCAAAGTGCTTGCCACCAATGAACCTTGAGGAAGGAGCATCCTTGGAAAGTATAGTGTGCATGACACATCGTGTGAAGCGTTACAAAATGGACTAACGACTGTTACACCTATAAGGACACCATGCACCATATTTCAGTATTTAGAAGCCACTTTTCATATTATAGTCATCGTCCCTACAATGTGCACATGCGGACATGCAATGTCTCGCAAGGAAACTTAGCATCTGACGGTTCTACGGTGCGCAAGTGGTAAATGTAACCAAAAGTCAATCTTATCGACTACAATGAACTCGTGGTTAGACGAAGTGTACTCTACCTATGAACATGAACAAGAAAATTTGCAAGAAAAACCAAAGACCCATAGGTACCCTGCTGTCAGCCGGATTTGAACGTCTAATTGGATTTGGCTGACGAATTCATCTACACAACGGTCGTTTACCCGATCTCTCTATCAGGAGGCTGCCTAGACTGTGTGTGCTAACATGCAGATGACCATAAGTCCAGAAGTAAAGTCCAAACCTGTTGAATCAAGAAGGCCCATCTGTTGGTTTCTTCTTAAGTCATATGGTATTTTTAGCTGTGCGATTCGAAGCCATTGTGAAGCTATTTGTGAAATAGGGGCCGATAGCATCGAAAATCTATTGAAAAATTGGGTTGAAAGGATGGCTTATTCCCCTGGCTGGTCGTCTGTGAAGCCTGAGCTTGCTGGTAAATAAATGGACTAGTTTTTCCCAGTCCAACAAAGTAGATAAAGTCCCCTAAGTCATAGCTGTTGATTGTGACGTTCTGTCGAAGTTGTGTGTCCATTCTTGACATCATATGCCGGTGAACCTATTCCATTCCAATACTAATGGCAACCAGCTGAGTTCTGCCATAAATGTCAATGGTGTGGCTCTGGTGTTGGGCTGTGCGTTTCGCAAAATCCTTTCGAGTATGATGTTGAAGACTATCGGGAAGTAGCCATCGTCTGCCATCTGACAAGCTTGGCAAGGATGCCAAAACTAGACTCTGTATAGCTTGTCTCAGCAGAAGCAACGATGGTTCATATTTCTCTTGCTTTAGGTCAGAAGAGTCTACCTAACATTTGAACTAGGTTTAGGATTAAGTAAATGGGTTCATGAATCAAATGAAAGTTGCACACTTGATCAATGTATATCCACTGTCGTGTCCTATGGGTTATGAGTCCCATACCCCAGAACCTATGAAAAACCTACAAATTTCTTAAGCTATCCAGAGAAGACACGGCTTTTTGCAAATCTCTTAACGCCTTGATGGAAAGCTCCCTTGAGTTTTGTAAGAAATATAGGCCCAGGATTTTGTTTCTAATGTGACAGAGAGTTGGACTTTGACAAAGAAAGTCAAGCAGGTGTGGCACAGGAGTCAAGCACACTTCATCTCTCATTTCCTGTCCTAACTTAACTTATTGTCCGCTTCGTTGAGCTCAAGAGAACCTGGGCAGCCAACATTGTATTGTACCGTGTGTAGGCATTGACGATTTCAGTGGCATAAATCGCCTTAATTGCCACATGGCTTGGGCAATGAAAAAGGTAATATCAGCGTGTGGTAGTGCCATCATTGTAGCCTGTTTAGCAGCTGTTGTCACTGCCAGGACCACGCTGTTAAAATCAGGGCGTGGTTGATTTGGAGACTGCGAGAACCTCGGAATAGGTACCGGACCAACGCCACTGTTCCATTCATCTTGACTGGCAAAGCAAGTAGCAACTGGTCTTGTTGAGTCTATACGGAGAGTTGTGTAGTTCGTACATCCAATATAGTTTTGTCTTCCGAGGATTGCCCTTTAAGTCGGCAGCTTCTTAGTCCATCTATTTACAACCACTAAATTTTAGCTTGTATTTGATTAAATTCGCTGACCACTAGGATCCAAGGAAGAGTGTGAAAAAGAACCCAACCTTGGAGGGTACCTCTGGATCCTGACACCATCTACATATGAGACCATCTGACACAAGCTATAGAAGGGAATACTATCCTGCGGCATCTCTACGATATTCGTGAGCTTATAAGAGTTGACAGAGGTTGACAAATACTTGACTGAACTTAAGGTGCAAAACTAGTAACAAGGAACCTTAAAATATGAGTTCTCACTTGAATTCCAAAGCAAATCTTACTCGTATCTTTTTTTCTTATATCCCACCAAACGGAAGCCTTAAATCCAAAAGCCAGCAAAATAGTAATCGAATCGAACTCACGAGCAAAATATAATTTATTTATAGAATTCCAATTTGATTAGAATTCCATTGAAACGCACGCACACAGAACACAAGAAGGGTCTAATTTGGGCGAAATGGCAAAAGGGAACAGAGCAACATTCCTCATCGATTTCTATTCAAAACGATGACAAATTCCATGCAAATTACGCCGGAGACATGTCACGAAGGCACCTAATTGCCCCAAGTGTGAATAGAGCGGATGGGGTGCCAATGCCAGTACGCCATACACAACCAGCCAAACGCACAGACAATCACAACAAACTCGGCAAAATAAAAGCCTTCCATACCAATCATTCACATCCCGATCCCATCCTTCACCCGAACAAGGAGAGGGCTTCCATATCCCTAGCACTCATTTCATTCATGTGAGAATCCGCATTCTCGTATTCTTCGTGCAGCCTTTTGAGAGCTCGTCGGCGTGTACCCTTCTATATCAGAAAATTGAATAAAAAGGGACACTCAACAACACCCCACCGTACACACAAGGAAGTGGAAATTTTAGCGCAGATTCACTATGCTACACCACCAGCAGGAACATACCATCATCAGCAACAACAACAACAGGAAGGACAACAAAAAAAAAGGAAGAAAAAAAAAATCAAATCTAGATCGACTTTTGCGCCAGGAGGAGGAAGTGAATTAGCCGGAGCACAAAGCAATTGATCCCTCCTCTATTCGAACAGTTCCATCGGCTATTTGGGATAAATGTCAAAGTGAAAAGGATTTGCTGTCGCAGCAAACGTACACACATACTCACTTTTAGTGGTGGCTGAGGACTGTCGGACCGAGGATTATATCGATCCTTGGTCCTCTATAAAATGAAATAATAATAATTCCATTCCATTTCTTATTGAATCGCCATCCAATGCCAGGATGGAGGGAGGAGGAATTGAGGGTGATCTCATACTGCACTCGTAGCAAGGATTTGGTTTAATTTTTTTTTTTTTTTTGGATAAATACCTCGGGTGAGTAGCTGTCATAGTGTCCAGTTTCGTTGGATAATTACTTCGCTTATATGTTTGAATGTTGGCTGGATATACTGATGATAGATCCAGAAGGACACTTTTGATGTACCAATTGTACGTGTTGCAGATTTCAGAAAAAACGTCAGACATGGTGGAAAGAAGGTCACTAAGTAGTTGCCTCTGGGGATTTTGCCATTAGTATCCTTGATACTGTCTGTCATAGCTATTGAGTCACTGTACGTCAGTGACAGAGAGGAGAGTTCATAAGTCTTTGAGTTGTTGAGCGATTGGTGGGACAGGATTTGCAGTGTAGAGTGGTTGTCTGAGATTTTAGAAATAAGATGTTGGGTAGAGCTCTCACTCCAGTCGAATGGAATGGGACTTCATTTGAGAAGATAACAGGGATAGTGCTTTAGTTCAGTTGTGCTATCTTAGCCAGCAGGAAGTGTTTCATTAAGCCGGCTTAGTGGTTTTACACGAAAAGGTCCTTCAGGATTTAGTTTGATGAAATATAATCCTAATCGAAAGTCTGATACTTTTAAAAACAAAATTTTAAGCATCGAGAGCCATCCTTGAGCCATCCGGACTGGTGAGAACTGGGGTATCCATGGTCCGTACCGTGACTCTATGCTGAGGACAGTCTAGAAAGTATAAAAGTACATAAAGTCTCCTTGAGTCTATTGTATCATCAAAAATCTTATCGAAGTTGTTGTCCATAATGGAGCAACAAGTAGTCTGTATCGACATTTTGCACAGAACAACAAGTTTGCCTTGAATCTATAGATGCTGCTGTAGGTCGTCTTAAAAATCGATCCAAAAGACTGAGGAGGTCTTTTCGAGTATTCTCCAGCTGTTTGGTTCGATAGAGTTACATGGTCAACCGTGCACACTACGACATAAAAATAATCATCAAGAGGAGGCAGCTGCCAGTAGGTAGGTATTGTAACTCGTGGACCCTTCAAGCCATATTGAGAAGGTACGTCTTCTTTAGCTCGTTTGGATTTTAGCTGAGGTATTCCCGTCCTTATTTCGTTTTGTTCAGCGGTAGTTTTAGCTGTGACACACTCCGCAGATGTGGTTTTCCATATTTTCAGTACCGCCTTCGACTTTTAAAGATGAGAGCCTTCTCTGTACGTCTTTTGTTATATGAGTTCGCCGAAGGTTCCTGTCTACTGTAAAAAGTCATAATTGGCACAACAACTGAGATCCTGTCCTGCCCTTATGTTACAAGTTGCCTTCCCTTTCAGACTGATATCACTATGTTAGGCACCTTTTGGCCACTGTTCGTAGCAATGGCTCATCCTGTGCGAAAGTAAAAATGTGTCACTGACTAGCTCTAGCTAGCTCTACAAATTGTGTGTTTCTTACATTACTATGCTTTGTCTAATGGTGAATGGTACGTGTCTCTACTGTATCCAGAACTTCCCCATACTGAAGCATCTGTCAGTGGCACTCAAGCCTAAGTTTCAAGGAAAAATCTTGCAAGGAACCCTCTAGGTCAACAGAGTCTTCTGTTGAATTAACTGTAAATGATTTGATTTCTGTATCTTTTCGATTGAAGTTGCTCAGTAATATCCTTCTGGCGGTGAGCTCAGTGAGATCCCGGAACATGTTCTGCAAACTTGTAGAGGAGTGACCCACAAAAGATTAAATTATTTGGACAAGTACCAATTATCCGGTGGTCACTAGAGCCAACTGTCATCCTCAGATTTTTAAGGGAAACTAAATTATAGAGAGTGCTCTAGGACAAGTAGTTAGAGTACACAACCCTCAAAACGATTCCGAAGGAAATCTTATGCGAGGGAAACTCTAACGAAAGGTCATCCGCTTGTGATCACCAGAAATGGTGAGAGTGGACAGTCACACAGTGCACCTACTGACTAAACTGACCCTTGCCTCTTGGGGCTACTAATCTTGATACTTCGAGGAGGTCCATGTCTTCTACCTCACTTCCCTCTTATCTGTGTCCAATAGGGTTTCCATAAAAGGTGATACCCGGTTTCGCATGTATTCGTTTGTGTCCATTCCTGTCACGTTTCGAGACGAGTGATACTCCAAATATCTCCTTCTAGTGATAATTTTTTCGTAGTTCTTCTGGTGCACGTGGAGAAAGTATAGAATGTGTCGTTCTCTATAGAAACGAGTTGAACTAGCTAAGCAGTTTGGATAGTCTTAATCACTTGTCCTCCATGGCACCTATCAAGCATTTATCTCTTCTGAATCTCTGTTGCCTTTCTGATATCTCGCTTGCGCTCTGAGACCAACATGCACATGATCTGCAGGTTGATAGGGTCTTCAACTCTAAAATCGTCCAAATCGTGCTAAAAATCCCGTCCATTAAACAACTATTGCACATTTGCAGCAGTAGTTGAGGAACATTTCGGTAGGATTTCCACTGGCATACCATTCGGTCCAAGTGCCTTCTTATCTTCCGGCGTGACCGCCAAGACCAGGTCTTCTTCTGCGATACCTTGGTGTCCTAAAGTCTTGCTTGCTGTTGTTGAAGCTATCGCCTTTATAACTAACAAGCGTATAACTATCTTGTAAGCTAATCTCCAGAGGTTGAGGAATTGCCGAAGTTCCTCTTACTTCAGCCTCTTGCTTGTATTCATGGCCCTTATGAGGGCTGAATTTGTACGTATTTCTGTGTTTCGCTTAAAGAAGCTCTCCTATTGGCTTTGGATCTTAACATTCTTCTAAGCTAGACGATTTCATCAGTCTCCCAGTACACTACATGTATGTACATGCATACTCTATAAGTTGCAGTGCGGCTTCAGCCTTTACCTCGGCAGTATCCGTCATCAAAAGTATGGCTTTCTTCCTTCAGCTTTTCATTGAATCTGTCTACTTTGCACCTCGCCTTCGATTCCTGTAAAGGACACGTCGTTCGGTCTATAGATCATAGAGAAACATTGTTACCATGATTATGTCTGTTTCACATGATCGGTTCTATGTTTTGCAATGGCCAGTACACCTAAAACAATTAGGCTGCACCTGACAACTACTATTAAACAGGAATATGCATGTTCCAATGCTTGCAGGATGTGTTTCCTCACTTAATCATTTAAGCCTTTCTGTCATTACAAATTACATACATATAAGTACGGTATTTCATCGTAAAACTATTTGGAATCAAAGTGTCCCCCATAGAGGACTCAACATAAATGCACCATTTCCTTGAATTCCATATCTCGAAGGAGCAACTTTCAATACCCAAGAGGTTTTTGATTGTTTTTCTTCTCCATTTTTTCGTTTTTTTTTTTTTTTTGTTAGAAAAACTTTCCATTTGCAAATCATCTTAAGGACATTTTTGCAAATATTTCAAATGTACAGGTAACCCCTGAAGAAGGAACAACTTTCAATATTCTGCATTTCGTTCTGTATTCTAGAATATTACCAACCCAATATACATCCATCCTATGTATCTGTATAGGGGAAGAAGATTTGCAGAAGGCTTACTTGCACCTGAAGTTTACCCGAAAGGAGAGCACAAACTAAAGGCCAAGATTTGCCAACGACAGAGGGCGGAGTTCGATTAAACTTTGAAATTAAGAAATTTACTTATTCCTTGATGTGATAACTTGGCAAACATATTTGCACTTACCCGCCCTAAGTGATGTTTTGCCAGGCTATAAACTTTTCTTTTAGCAAAAGTAGACTTAAGGACGTATTGTTGAGGTTTTGTTTTTTTGGTTGAAAAAATAAAAATGAAAAGGAAAAAATCATCAATCAGGAAACTTACTAAATCTTAAATCATAATCTAATCATATTCGAGCAGATACACACCCGCAGACAGGAGATACTTTATTGGAAGTCTCCTGCCTTCACACACAACCCAGTTCAGTCGTTCAGTCTTCGATGAGTGACACTGAAAAATTACACACATAGGAACTCTGGTTCGAGTGTATGTCGTATCTATAGGTGCTAAGCTGGGTGTAAGCCACCCATCCATATGTCTATCTCTAGGATACAACGGACGGGAGTGTGTATCGTAAAAAAAAAATAAAAAAATAACTTTCCAAGGAATCTGTGTAGCTGCAGGTAACACCTGCAAATTGTCAACGTTTATATCACAACACCCAGCCAAACTAAAATAAATTCAGTTAGCAGGCGAACCCCGGTTGCAAACTGTGTGTTGAGTTGGGGGACTGCTGTTGCCAAACCAGCAAAGGACCCTAACACCACTTGGAGGAGAGCACATTTTCTGCATATTAGTTGCACGAAGTACGAGCAAAGGGACACAAACTGAGCCAACTCAAAGTGAAAGGACATAAATTACTCTAAAAAATTATGGCACTCGCATGGGAGTTTGGCTCGCGAGTTCTACCTACCAGTTTTGGCTGTCTGTTTGTTCTTGTGACATCAATCTTTTTTGTGTTCTGTGTTTTGACGTGTGCTCTGTCGTTTGGATGAAGATGATGTTAGGCAGTGAGTGAGTGGGATAAGTTTGTCGGTGGTAGGAATTTTCTGGCGCACAACAACAAAAAAAAAAAAATGAAAGAAAACAACTCTGTATCCTTTTATTACGGTTATACGTATATGTACTTCTTTTTTGGTGAAAGGAATGTATGAAAAAAGTTTGAAATTAGAGAGAAAACATCGCGACGATGTGGATACGATGGGTGGCATGCGTTGCTGCTTATCCGTGTTATGCGGAATTACACGGAGGGGGAATTTTTTGAACGACTTTCGACATTATGACAGCGGAAACCTGGAAACGGCAAAGTTTTCTTTCAAGTGAAGGAAGCAACAAGCATATTTTAAAAAATAATTGACTTTGCTGTTTGGAAAGGATTTGCGCGCAGGGACTCTCATGTTACTGAGTTTGTAAATTGTTACCACACCGTACTTGTGGAATGACAAGTGCACAGTGTGGTAACTTTCAAGGGTGTAGGGTATATCGACTGTGGTAGATGATACTTGTGCTTTCTTTGTTAGTAACGTTGAAGAAGAGAAAGAATAGAAGAAGAAATTAAGTTACTAAAACTTTCAGGTCACGCTTAAGTGAAAAGATATGAATGTCCTTACTAACGACACAGAAATGTTTGAAAAAATGGGTTACGCATACGCCGCCGAATCAGGTATGCAGGTCCTGAATCTGCTTACCTCTGACACAATTCTGACTTAATATTCTGATTTTGTGCCTCGTGAGCACATACGAGCTTAACTGAGGCTACGCCACGTGAAATAGGAAGAGAAGATTTTTTAACCCAAAAATGTATGAGAAAATGGGTCACGCATACGCCACCGAACCAGGTACGCAGCTCCTGAATCTGCTTAGTTCTGACAGAATTCTGACTTAATATTCTGATTCTGTGGCTCGTGAGCACATACTAGCTTAACTGAGGCCACGCCACGTGAAATAGGAAGAGAAGATTTTTTAACCCAAAAATGTATGAAAAAATGGGTCACGCATACGCCACCGAATCAGGTACGCAGCTTCTGAATCTGCTTAGTTCTGACAGAATTCTGACTTAATATTCTCATTCTGTGTCTCGTGCGCACATACGAGATTAACTGAGGCTACGCCACGTGGAATAGGAAGAGAAGATTTTTTAACCCAAAAATGGATGAGAAAATGGGTTACGCATACGCCACCGAATCAGGTACGCAGGTCCTGAATCTGCTTAGTTCTGACAGAATTCTATCTAAATATTCTGATTCCGTGCCTCGTGAGCACATACGAGCTTAACTGAGGCTACGCCACGTGGAATAGGAAGAGAAGATTTTTTAACCCAAAAATGGATGAGAAAATGGGTCACGCATACGCCACCGAATCAGGTACGCAGGTCCTGAATCTGCTTAATTCTAACTAAATATTCTGATTCTGTGCCTCGTGAGTACATACGGGCTTAACTGAGGCTAGGCCACGTGAAATAGAAAGAGAAGATTTTTTAACCCAAAAATGGATGAGAAAATGGGTTACGCATACGCCATCGAATCAGGTACGCAGATCCTGAATCGGCTTACCTCTGACACAATTCTGACTTAATATTCTGATTCTGTGCAAGTCTGAAGTCTGATCTAAGTAGAATCTTAAACTTACTCCTCATTCTAAGCAAGTCGCTACATATGATGCCACCATTGGTAACGTACCCGAGGATTTTCTGAAGATAAACCTTTTGCTGCCCTTCTACACCCTCTATGTCTAGAAAGTCAAAAAAGGTTCAGTGTATCCTCAAAGCTCGTATGACCTACTAGCCTTAATTAATTTAATAATTTTAAATATTTGTCCAGAACGGCACACAACACCCCCTTAGCCCACATAAAGTTAAAAATATTCTCCCCGTCCTGCTGCAAGTAGGTACATAATTGAAAAGGCCTTAATGTCCTGAACAAACAAAATAGAAAGAAAAAAAAAACTTAACCAACTCCAGATGCCTTAGATAGGCCCCGTCCTACCATGCAATTTGACACAACTATAATTTATTTGAATTTCCTTCAGAATGTCACTTCGATAAGACGATTTTCAAATCAATTTGTGTTAATAATTTATACGTTTCGGGTTCTCAAGTTGTTGTAGGTAGGTACGTACATATCCCTTTAACAGAGGGGGCTATGCCCAGGACATATTTATGGGCATTGTGACACAGACTGGAGCTTATTTGGACTGCTGATAAGTTGTTTCTGTAGTAATAATAGTAATTTCGGTGTCCTTTCAAAGGAAAAAAATGTCAAATCGTTTCCGTATGGTTGTTGGAAGGATAACAATACACTCACTCTATCTTTAAGGACTGAGTAATAAAGGAGAGAGAATTTACTTTAATTTATGGGGAGAGAAATGGGGTTCAAATAATTGCTGTTTTTGTAGGTAAGGGACTAGGAGGCGAGCCCTCTATTGTTGGTTGTCCTTAACCTATGACATTGGTCATCTGTCGAGAGAAGTCATCAAGTAGGATTCAATTTTGAGAGGCACTTTAGCAAAATCTTGGTAAAGTAAGGTGAAAGAGCAATTTGTTCACATGTAGATGTTTCGAAATACTCAATGAATCCTAAGAGATTGTGGGAGCGCGAATGTCCTTTTACTGAAATTCCGTTTGTTTGCTAGCTCTGGAGTCTGGTATCAGGTTATATGTATTTCCAGAAGGATTTCGAGTCCTTTAAACAACTCTCAAGAAATCATGATAAACAATTAACTGAATTAGAAAGAATCAAAGAAGAGCTTATGGTCATGTGAGCTTCATTCGGACAATTGATGAATAGACACGCTGAGGGACCAGCGATTTCAAGAAGCTCACATAAAACCCATCAGGCTTTTAACATTGAACTGACTCAAGAAATCAAGGCAATAGGCCATTCATAGTGCTGGTGCCAGCAAGATGAGTTTGACGATATTTAAGAGAATGATCTTCATCGGTGTCTTGACACTTTTGATGGGATTTTTTGACAGGTGTCAGAAATGGAGTGACTGAAAGTTGTTCATATCCAGACCATTATAATGGAATGATCGTGTGGCTGCAGTAGTATGATGAACTCTGTCACATTTCCTGAGAAATACTCGACTAGTTGCGACAGCAATTCTGAATCCCTTTCCTCTGGGAAAGCTACATAAAGGTTTATGTCCCGAAAGGATAAACATGATTGATGGTTGCCACTGTGGGTTTGGTTTAAGTGGCTCCCAATAACCGATACCAGCACACTTAGGTCAATAGAAAGTCCGTTGTGATACCACGTGGATAGAAGGCAAAAGTCCCTGTTCGAACTCCTTACGAACCGTAGGAGACTATTGATGTCTATACGTCTTTGACGAATTTGACGAATCTTTTTGGTTAACTGGAGACGGTGTTCAGAAAATATCTCCACTTCCCATCGCACTAGCTTTAAGTTATAATTGCCCTGCCTGAAACGGGGTCTGAAATCATTCAGATATACAGCATCAAGGGTGTCAATCCATTCATGAGACGCAATTGTTTGATATGAAGGCGAGTATGTCCTTGGTAGAGGAGTTTTGCTAGATACGTTGTCTCTTCTAATTTCCTTGTCTTCCAGACGCCAACAACTTGAAGGCAGGATTCACTTGTTAAAATGCTATCTGAAGCTCATAATACCTACTTACAACGCAAAACATTTGGGCTTCAAATTTTATTTCAAAAATCACACTTTAGCACCGTGCTCCTATTTCAATGGTTCAGAAGCATCCCCTCAATCATTTCTTAAGCAGACCCGTCGCCTACTGTTCCCTAATGAAGCAGCATTTTCTTCCAGATAGAAGATGAGTTTGACATGATCTTAAGTTTATTCCTTTCCGAAAGCTCAAAGATCCAGGCATCCCCTAAGTATTTAATTGGGTAGTCTTCAGCTTAGAAAAACAGCATTGAGGAAACCATTGGTGTTCTTGCCGTGAATTCAAAAAAGGATGCACGTAAACTAGAGAAGGTCCAAGCCATTGTGTAAGGAGGGTGGATCACCTTCTTACTCTGGTAACCATCCGTTCCTGTGTACGAAGGAACTAATATTAGCGAAACAGAAGTTGTTCAGATTGTTAGGAACGTATTTACCTACATAGACTACTTGATGTTGGGAAGTGCATGGCATATGCACAGGAGGTGACTAAGGGTCTCCTCTTCCTCTTCGTCCCTACAGCTTCTGCAAAAGTCGTTTTAGGGTGTTACTTGAATTTCATCAAAATTCTGATGATAAGATGTATTTCTCCACTAGATTGATTAGGACTCAGACAGCTTATACTATGACTTAGTAGCATTGATTCTGCATGAATTTTTTTTTTCTCCTGAAGGACGAATTAGGTTCTTAATGATTTCTATTTCAATTGCCTTTGTCTGCCTGACCCTAATTGTTATGATTTGCCCTATAAAAACTGCAGCACTCAATTGAATCACTAGAGTCAGGACAACGACATTTCATTGAGCAACAGCAGGAGTTTATCTCCTTCGTGAAACAGGGTACACAATTCTTGTCATACCTTGACGTTGTTGTGTCCTGTACTTTGGGCTTTTTGCTATCACGTCTTTTCTTCGTTCAGCATTGGCACATCATCTTGCTTTGGTAACCGTTTTACCAAGGATAACACTACGATCCTTTGGCAAGTCGTCAAAAAAAACGTCCGAACTTGGTATCTTCGACAATGTGTTTCTCCTTTCTGCAAGATATAATAGCTCATGACCAGTTTGTACATAAATGGTCAAATTTGGTCCTCCTACCCTTCACATCCTATTTTCAAAACCAAAAAAGCACAACAGCATCTCTTCCTCAAGAAACTAAATTTCTACGAAATGGTAGTAAACGTTAAAATTGGCATCAGTTGTAAATACTTTAAGGAGTGTCCGACCTCCTGAACTCGATTTAAATTCACTATCTGTATACATGTGTGTTTCTGTGCCATGCCACTACCCATCAGGTTCTCAGTATACCTTCTATTCTGGCTGTATGTCTGGGCACATTAATCTTCCTGCTTCAGGAGGCATGTAACGTCCTTTTCGAGAACTTTCTCTCTGTTTTCATGAACTTCTCCAAGTAGATAGATAACCATGCTTAAATGGGTGTGAACCGAGGATAGTCCAAAACTCCCATTGGAATAAAACAATGTGTACCTAGCCAGTCGCAGGTATCGCACAAAAAAAACAAGAATATGTGTACATACTTCAATAAATAGTGTCCTGTCATGCTGGTATCTAAGGTCAACAAATTGCCACGTAAAAAAAAAACACACAAAACTATTTCTAGAAAGCAAAACGCATAAGAAAACTACACACAAAGCAATGGTGGCATACTTGTTCTATTCGTTGACACAAGGATGTACATATACATACAAATCCGAGGACATGATGACACCATAATGGGAAATTTGGTCTATGGCCAGCAACTCATTAGCCGGTCACTGAACCATGTGACACAAGTACGGATAATTAAATTTTACCTCATTGATTTGGCCAAGCGACGCCTATACCGTATACATACCCACTTCGATCGATATTGCATTATAGGAGCGACACTTTCATAAATTTGTATCCTTGAACCTTGAATGGGATGGTGGAGACTTCTTAGCCTGGCACAAGTTCATACAAATCGTCTGGATGTTCTGTTAAACAAGTTGATTGTGTTCTTTTGGTTGTAGTCCTTGGGGGTTTCAATCAATCAACTAATCAGTTATGAATTGTGTGCACAGGACTTCTTTTTGACATTGTCATAAGGTAACGAACGTAAGTAGGTGTATGAGTATGATAACAGCATTTAGGTGGATTTAATCAATTTTTTCTGAGGTAAAGAAGGTGGATGACGTTTGGGGGTATTGGATGACAAATGTCAGGTGAATCAGCATTGTGCGGCATATGAACGGATGTCTGGACGTGGACTTATCTATAGAGTTGGGCTTATAAGGTCCTAAGTCCTATTGATTTTCAAGGACATTTGATGACCATCTGTGAGAGGTAATCGCAGTAGGTGTCTATGATAGTCACAAGGTGTGGCTTCTAACATAAAAAATGTGGTTATGTGGTCAAAACGTTCAGTGTCCTATCTAGATTATTGAACTCCACTGACTAGAAGAAAGGTCATAAGTGAAACTTGATGTAACGTGCCAACATGCACCGTTTCACCAAAGATATGAACACCAGCCTCAATGGAGGTTCTTAATACTCTGAAGACCTTTTCATGCAAGAAGCGCAGTAGCTTACTTTATTAAGGATACCCATCCCGATTACCTGGAGACAGATAGTTGTGATTTGTATTCTCATGTCGGGCAATAGCAGTAGTGATCGGTACTGCTAAAGTGCATGATTCTCTGTTACATACTCTCAATCGGCTTTAACGCCTCGATCAATCCTCTGAAAACTGAGGTTGTTCTCTTTACAAGACAGAGGATTGTCTCAGCTCAGCCTTAAGGACTCCGTCAGTCCTAAAGGGCATCACTCTTCAGATCTCCAATGAGATCTTTTCTAGCTTTCCTAGCTTTTGCTTCTAGCTGAGTTCCTTTTGCACTAAATTCCAAAGAACGTCCTGTGTCATCTGGATGGAACCTTTCCGCAGAACTTTATCTTTAATACTTCTATCTTGGGCTGTACCACCAAAGCAATCTACCATCTAAGACTGTTGGTATCGTTCACACTTGAATTTCGATGACCTTGTGCGACACTTATCCTACGACCCTAGTTGAAGCAATGACATCAAAACCTTAGCTGCTTTGAACATTTTAAGTCGACTTTCTCTCCGTTCAGAGCTGACTGCTGTTAGGCTCTGAGCATGTACTGGGCTGTAGTCGTATTTTACGGATGATGAGTTCGGAGTATCTGCGTTTGCAGCAAGCAACAACAACAACAGACAAGCTACAGTTAAAACCTTTCTCAAGCTAGCAACCCGTTCCAAAATAATTCGAGAATCCAAGAACTCCTTGATTAAGGTTGGAAGGCTGAATTATTTTCTGAATCTCAGGTCACATCGGTTGAAAAGCTCAAAAGATGATTTTTTAGAACCTGAACCAGTGTTGAGTCTCCCATCGTCCTCGGTCAGGGGCTCTATCGAGAATTGGACAATCATTTATGGCACGACTTTTCAGGATGCAGGCAAACTACACCTATGCTTCCGAACGTCTAGAAGAAGAAATCAATGGCGTTCTTGCTGTTTCTCAGTAGATAATTTATTGGCACTCTCACGGGAGACCATCCTTATGCTAAGCATCTCAGTGTGTTAGGCTTAAGACACAACTTTGTCAAGGACTATTCTTAAGAGACCGGCGATACTACAGATCATGTTCTCCATTAGTGTCTTGTCCGGATTAGGTGGCATATCTTCAGTGTTATTGTGGTAAATGCTGAGACTATAAGATTAAGTGCATTCTTGGTTTTCTCCGGAAGACGGAGAAAGCCTTCTGCTTTCTGGTAGTTCAAAGGACCAGCGTCTGAGTGCGAGTCCTAACTCGACAAGATAAAGTTTTTTTGCACTAGAATCAGTATACATATATACTGAAAAGCCAATTTCCCGGAAGGAACTCTCCAACATCTATTAAAAATGATAGATGGGGCACAATCCGTCAAGGACATAGTTTTTCCAGAACACTACCTCGGTACTACAGACCTTTCTACTCGGAAACCCAGATTATCTCCTGAGTCATTTCTTATGTGTATTTGTCTCTTAGTTTGACTTCTTTTGTAAAGAATATCGTAGTATAAGCGATACTCCACAACATCGTCAATTAAATCAGGCAATTTCCTACTTCCTTCTCCATTCCCGAAGAAGATTCAAGGAAATTCCTAAGTCTCCAATCCGAATGCAAACAAAATTTTCAAGACACACATCAGGGATACATCTAATTCGACTATTCATCTAGGAAACCATACTTGCTCAAGTGAATTCATAATTTAATTATTATTGAATCAACAGACAAAAAAAAAAAACATGAAATTGAAAAGTTTACCAACAATTTAAAAAGTATTTCTTAAATGGCGCCCAATGTGGGAGCTGAATATTTAAAATTGTTTTTTTTTTTTCATTTTTTTTTTATGTGCCTCACTTGGCTGTGCGCATATTCGTTCATAAAAAATTTAAAACCACAAATGTATCCACATCTTAATTCCTCGAATCATTTGATATGAAAGCGTTGCGAGTTCCTGCGATTAATGTCAGCCAATTAAAATAAAAATTCCTTCACTGAAGGGTTAAGCATGACTGATTATCATCTGAATGTGGGATACATTGCTGAAGTGTATACATACCTAACCCATCGACAAATGAGTTTATAATGAAATACAAACATACATCCTTCAAAATTCCTAATAAAAGCTATCTTCATATTTCATGACGAATTTGTGAACATTCCGTCCAACTTACACGGTAAACTTTATCGCAAACTTGTAATCCATATAATAAAACATACATACATCCATATTCAAATTTAAAATGCACAGTTAAAATATCAATTCATTCAGAAACCCCCAATTCATAATTCATTGCGAGAAATTCAATAAAAAGATCCCAAATATGTAAAACGCCTTACCTCCGTCGTCGTCGGTCGGTAGCCATCCTCGTTGTAGTCGTAGTGGTTGTCCTAAGCAATTCTAAATATATCTCCATCTGAAGTTAACTATTAAACAAGTTACTTTCCACACCCCACTAAAGCCGAAACGCCCACCAATGCCGCCGCAGCTAGCCCCATTACTCATCCAAATTGTTAAAGTAAATATAAAATGATTTAAAGACCCAAAAAGTATCTAGATACACACATTTACAATGTGATTTACAACATGTTGCATAGTGTCCCCTTAAATTTTTCATACTTTGACTTGAACTGGGGAAAACGAAACCAGAGTATATCGGCTCGGCCCGGCCGGGGAAAATGATGTATCTTTTGTGAGCATGTGCTGCTCGCGCTGTGTATCTTTCAATCGTTTCGTTTCGTTTCGTTGTGTTGTGTGCTGGAGAGAATCCCCCTTTTTGTTAGCATTCGCTGGGTTTGTTTACGAACGAGGTGGCCGCAAGGAGTCGGATGAAAATGTTTGACAACAGGGATGTTTAGTTTTAGTTGAACTGTTGCGGGATGAATGTCGTATAGGGCTGCGTCAGTATTAATATTTTCTTCTTGTATCGTGTTATATCGTACATTTTTTTTTTGCGAATAAAACCAAACGAAAATCAAGGTCCTGTGTGTCGTGTGCCCGTGCGTGTTAAGTCGAGCAATTTGTATCGTGCAAAATTGATGTATCTATGAGATAAAAGTGAATTTAAGATACAACGAAAAATTGAATTTTACGTGCCACAAGCTAAGTGTAAAAGAAAATTGAAAAAAAAAAAAATTATAAGAATGGAGAATCTAATTTGAATAAAGGGAGAATATTAGTGAAGTAGTTATGATCATGATATGGTGTCCTTGCTTAACTATTCATAGGAATTTCGCGAGATAATTTCAGTGGAAGTGTAGGGTTTTTTTTTTTTTTCTGTGTTGGTATTCGTTGGTAATTCATCCTGTAATCCGTTGTCGGACAAAAATCAACATCCGGATGTTTGTTGTTTAGTTTTGAAGAGGCGATTCCTTGCAGTTTTTGTTTGCTTCTGTTGCTTGTGCTAAAAAAAAATATATTAAAGTTGGAAAGTGTGCCGAAATATTGGTGATTTTTTTAAGTTCCAAACAGCAGTGAATTTTTATATTGTGCATCCCCGGGATGGTACATCCGGGATAAAGCCAAACTCAACTCTACTTTTGCAAGTTAATTGGATTTAGCACCGTTTTACGGAAGGGGAAGAGTTATTTGTGAGTTTTTCTACACCCATCTGATAGTATGTTGAAATATTTGTCTGACTGTTGTTGCAATGGAAAAGATATCTACACACTTAGTGTATCTTTTAGTGAATTTTAAAATTAAAATCAATATTTTCTTCTACTGTTTGTATGTCGAATGCCCTCTTTCCACTCTGGTTTAATATATCTCTATGAAGAGATACTATATAACGTTGGAATTTATTTTTTTAAAATGCCAACATATTTCTGTTTAATTGTCCAGTCCGTCAAAGGCAGTCGCCTCCCTCTGGATCGTAAATTATACTTGACATGTAGACAGACTCATTTTTGCTAATTAAATGATAAGTCTTGGGAATTGTGTTGTGTGGGTTGGAATTTTGTCGTCTAATGAAAAAATATTATTATTTTTTTTTTTAATGGATGTTTATAGTCTGAAGATTGAAGTGAAAAAATTTGTTTGGTCATTGTGTAATGAATTGAAGTTGTAGCCTTACAGTGGGCTTGGTTCTGGATGGTGAAGAAAATATACATAGATCCTAATCCCTATTTTGAGTGCAAATCCACTTGGTTTTTGTCTTTTTTCTTGAACTATGCCTTGCACTCTGGGGAACACGAACTTATCCCCGCGGAAGCTAACACCTTATTAGTGCGTGTCGGTGCACTGTGGCTCTATAGTTCGTGCTTGACTTGACGGTTTCATGGTGTAACTCTAATCTGGCTAACCTGACTGATTGCGTTTTAACTTAGATACTTCAGGCCAGAAGAAAGAAATCCACTCTTTCTACCTTGTTTTTCAAACCATCAATACAAATAAGCCCCGCCTTATGTTGCGATTCTCAGAACCAGATTTTCCAAAGTGTATATTTCCTCGGAAATTTATCACATTTTACGCGAAAAGTATTCATAGTTACTCTGATGAGAATTAATTACCTTGCGAAACCTTTCAGAGGAAAACAAAAATAGTTTAATGTGTGAAAATGTGGAAATATCTGGAAGCCAACGGAAGGAGCTAACACGAGCACCTCTGGTTTTTTGTTTTGTTTTCTGATTTCCTCAGAAAATGTAACGCAAATTAGTATTTTAGAATTTATTTCGCGAAATTTCCATGCGAAGTATCGTCATGGTGGAGATTAAAAAATTGTCTGTAATTTAAAATATGCACGAACGGGTACATAGTGTGAAAAGATACATACATATGTACCATGTATCTGAGGGATTGTGTTATTAACTTCAGTGAAATGTGTACCCATATGATGTGATAAGGCGATTAAATTACTCAAAGGTTCTATTGTTTTTGAAGTTTGTAAGAGTAAATGGGTAAACAAAAGGATTTTTATGGGATTTGTTAGGAGAGATTCAGTCGTTCAAAATGTTGAATATTTAGTGCTTTAAGTGCAACATTTTGGGCTCTCTTGGTCAGAGAGAAAATATTTTGTCTGTTTAAGTGTTTGTCGACCTATCTGTCTGTCCGCTCTTCTGGATCCTAAACAGCTGGAAGGATTTGCCTTAATTTTCATATCTCAATTCGAGGTGAAATTGAAGTTTTTATTCTAACCTCAAAATAAAGAATCTTAAGGTCGATTTTAGTAAAAATTGATTTTCTTGAAAACGGCTCTAACGATTTTGTTAAATTTTGGTACTTAAGTTCGTTTGAATATATATTTATTGGGCAACAGATGGCGTTTTACGTGTTTGTGTAAATCGAGTCTTTTTTGTTTATTTTCCCAGCTATTTGGTCTCAAATTTAACATCTGAGCGTTATAAGACAAATCCAAAGTAATGATGTACAGAGTTTGGAGCTGCCGCGGTCACTTTTACAAAATTTAACTTTTTTCCAAATTTTTACTTGACATTGAAAAAATTTTTTAGGGCAAAGTTTGTAGACCTTGGTTTTCTTTAACTTACCTGAGCGCTATGTATGCCCAGTCCCTTTTTGAATGCATTTTTATAAAAAAAAATTATGAAAGGTTCAGGATAGGTTTCGTACGATGTTACCATTGTGAGTCCATCAAGGATGCAGAATTCCACGTCGAGTTTACTGGGCCTGATGTGTAAGAAGAGCAAGACTTGGATATCAATCTTCATAAGATTTTAAGCAGTAGGATGCAAGTCCGTACGATGCAGTCCTGCACTTTATTTTGTTAACTGCTCCATGACGAGTCGAACAAAACCAAGAAAAACTTTTGAAACAGATTTTCTTTTGAGATTTTTCAGTTTTTCCAATTTCGCTGCGAAAATAATGAAAAAGGATTTGGAAATGTAAATTTCTTTATAAATTTGAGAGTCTTGGACTATTAAATGACTGTGGGGTCATATCTTAAAAATTTGAGCACTTGTACCTATGCTGGGTACATGAATGTACCGTGGGCCATGAATATAAGACCGTAGACCATGAAAATTTATTAATCCGAGCCAGCCATGGGTCACAAGCGTAATGGTCTCTGTTCGAGAATAACTGTCAGTTAGTCTCACAAACACGAGCCTTTTGACAGTCTTCCAATTTCAACATCCCAAACAGTTGACTTTTACCAAGCCATCAACTCAACTGGGATATACATAAGTAAGTCCATTATGGGCTTCAGATGGACATCGAATTTTGAACTTATGTTCCACCCCATGGAGACATATGTAAGTCCACAAAAAAAAGTGTTTTTTCTTGTGTACTCTACATACTTTCAGTCCGTGCTCGCCGTCCTTTTTCCCAAATTTGGGTATCAAAACTGGGAAATCCACCACCCATTTTCTAGTTTCATGATGGTTCTTAATTTTTGGAATCGCTCCAGATAATTGCTATTCAGTTCAAAACCTGAGCACGAAGTTATAGTGTCTGCTCTACTTAACGCTGTACTTATAGACGCTTACCTACCAAATTTGTATGGCAATTGTTAAGGAGGAGCGAAGCAGAGGGGACACCGTAGTCCTTTACTTACTTATTTTCCCAGAAATGTTGTACCCAATGGGGGATAATATACTGAACTGGACAGCAATGACTTATGTCCCCTTATCATCGATTAGATTTTAAAAGACCTCTACCACTTGGTTTTCCATAAAAGTAAATTCACGGATGCGAATTGCCAATTTTAGATTTGTATCTAGGACATTTTTTTTTCTATACTTTGTCTCTGGTCAAATTTTTCAAAATTTTTGTTTTTATATTTTATTTTTGTGGATATCGGTGTACACTCTTTAATAGTCATGGAGTCACCTGTCCACTGATGGAACTTACTGAAATGTTTCAACTTAGATTAACTTTTGGATGCTTTGCATACCGTGTGGGGCAATACTATTCCCGTCCTTATGTTTTACGTTCCTGTCGTGCTTAAGGTACACTAAATAATCTCTCGGCCTATACTGGCGAATCCCTTTTGGAAATCAATCAACCGTCCATCGGTGGTGGTCTTTAAGGTATAAGTGGACTCACCGCAGGCAGATTCAGATTGGAAATTTTGCGTTCAAGAACTATGCTGGTTTTTAACTTAGGATTAGCATTTCTTTTGAACCTTGGCTATTCTTCTTTCATTCTATCGAAAAACATAACTTTTCCCTTAGAGGCATAAGTGATTACTATGAGTGCAACTATGTAAAACTCTGCTAAAGAAGCTGAAAAACTATCTATTAGCCGTCTTATGCGGTTGAAGTACTTGTATTACTTTTGGGAGTGATACCACCTTGCCCCCATCTACTTTCAAGCGGTTCACCGGGTGTTGGGATAAGATTTAGCCGACCATCACTTCTTAGGTGATTTTGTACATGGTTGTGCTGTTGCATCTACATATGTACTTCCAACGAGTAGATCTTTCGACTCGTTTAGTCACTAATGCACGTTTTTTGTCACGGTACGCTCACTAGTCTGGAGTTTTGTTATCTTAATGCGGTATAGGGATCTGAGCTCGATTTTACCCTATACAGGGTTTGGTCACACGGCTTACTACATTTACGTCCTTCTAAAAGGCGTTATTCTTTGCACTTGGCTAAAAACAATCTAAAATATCATCTGCTCTGGGAGTCTCAAAGCCATTTTATATTCCACATCTTTTCAACTTTCCCAAAAAAATGTTTGCCCGACTTTGTATAATGCATCCTTGCCTAGGTGAGTGCCAACTGTCTCTCATTTCGAACTAAACTATCGTCCTTCACTTTTTCAATTAAAGATCAAGAATAGAGAGCCAATGATCCAATAAAAGACAGATGTCAGTCTGTCCAAACTTATGAGTCAAAGTTATGTTCTTAACGAAACTAAACATACACAGAACGATTAGACTTCCTTACTACTGCAAACGAAAATCCTGTAGTAGTAAGGAAGCCAGTATGGATGACAATACCACGTTTTCTCCAAAAACCAAGCCCGACGTTGTCGCGAAAAACTAAATTTTCTGGTGGGTCACATCGAAGGTAAAATTCTAATGACAGCCAACAGTAGATGAAAGTACCAGCTGTGATGGACATATGTATCAAGTAAGCTCTTGCAATGGCCTACAACTGCTACAAAATAACTGAAAATCACTGTCACTGTTGATAGTTGTCTCACGGGTCCTGACCTCCTAAACACAAAATGAAAATTACACTCAATAATGATGAACACATTCGAAGGTAGGAGGATCGCTACCTGTGTTAGTCCCCAAGGCTATGCCACACTAGAAAGATACAACCAACAGGAACTATGTATCTGATGCCTCATTGAACAGTGTTATGAGGTGAAGCCTTTCTCCGCTCATCAACTCTATCACCTGGCATCCGATTGTCTCGCTTCTTTACCATTACATCTAAGAAAGTGGGCGTGGCATAGTAAAAAATTCGTTTGTCGTCTAAAGACTAAAAAGTGGGCGTGGCCCTTTAGGTTGTTTGGATAAATCATAGAGAAACTATCATTTGCGTATTGTACGACAGACCATACATTACTTAAAGCTGTTTCTCGAACTTAATTTACCCAACAAGGATCCGGCTGCAAGGGACTCTCATATCAATCAAAATTATTGATTTTCCCTGAAAGGAGAGCATACTACGCAATACAACTTGTACTCCTCATTACTATCATCATCCTATCCATACCCAACAAGTATCGAATATCCCAACTACTATCGATTTAATTATATTAGGTTCCTGCGTCAGCTGCAATGTCGCCGCAGGAAAATTTTCCATACAGAACCCCATACTGATAAAAAAAAAAAAAAAAAACATACGCTTGAGGACCGTAAAATGGAACCAATTACGCTAAGCGAGTAAATTGTTTTTTTCTAATTTAATTAAAATGCGCCATCATAGTATGTACTTCACTTGTAATTAGAGATAAACTGACATCAAACGTTACCCATCCGGAAGGCGGCATCCCAACACGTGCAACTCGAGTTCCATAAGTTCCATCGAAAATCCATTTGGCAAATTGAAAATATCACTTTGTCACCTTTGGTGAAAGCGAAAAACAAAACTCTCACTGAAAATCAAAAACATTCCAAAGAAATCTTTCTCAAGATGCCAAAAACGTATAGCCAACTTATCCTCGGGACAAGCTCAATCCTTTTAGATACTTTTCTTGTGTGTTTTTTTTTTTTTAATTGAATTTCTTTTGTATACCAATCATCCTAATTACTTTCACCCCATTGGAAAGGAGAACTCAAACTTTGGCGACACATCGCAGAATTGAAAATTTGTCCTCAACTTTCGTTGGGAGCGGCGGGAGATACTGCCACCTTTTTTCATTATAAACCTCGTCGCTGAAAAGTTTCTCAAAACACTTGCTAGCAGCAAAACTCCTTCTGTTCTAAGTATCTATGTATGTATGTACGAACTTCTTGAGCTAAATCTTATGCCAGAAGGAAGTTGACAACTCCACCCTCTCATATTACGAGAGGGGGTGAACCACCCTACCCCCAGCCAACATGTATCACCAATTAAGGGATGATGATGAATTAATCGGTTTGTGTGTGTTATATATATTTTTTTTGCGCTTTGTTTTTCTTTATCGCACTCAATTAAAGAGTCAATCATTCAGCTGAAGTGCCGATTACAATCTGGCTCCATGCAGCAGGATATGCGGTGGTAACCAAGTAGCCCAACACAGCAGAGGTTCTTTGCCAAGCGTCAATAGGCCTCGCAGAGAAGTACGCTTGACAGGAAGTGGTAGTTTCAGGCAAGTTAAACGGCGTAAATAGTAGATTGCGTGCGGTGAGGCAAATGTATCTAGTACGCACGTCTACCTGTGTGCGTCAAAGTTCACCATTGAGATGTTGTTATCGGTTGAACACAACACAATCGAATGAGGAGGCAGCAGACTGTTGTTGGTGTTCGTTGTTCGTTGTCGATCGGACGGGCAAGTTGGAGTGTGTATTGTTGCTCCATTTGAGAATGAAGTCCCATCAATCAGCGACGATTAAAAATGAAATTTCCAATCAAGTGGGCAGACAGGGTAATGATCTGGAATCGTTTTCAGGTGATTTAACATTCAGTGGTCCAATCGAACTCAATCAGCCTCCTTCCATTCCATCGTGTTGGTTTCAGGCTCAATTTGTTGCTGTAATGGGTCTCTATACATACATTTTCGGGACAGGACGGTACGGAACGGGACGGGTTGTGGTGTAGATTTATCCTATGGAATGTCTCATGAATTTTGTATTTGCTGTTTTTTTTTTTCCTTCTTTTTTTATATGCGTTCTGTTGTTGTTGTTGTTGTTGCTGTTGTATTGATGTTTTTCGCTGTTTGTAGTTGAGGTGGTTTATTGTCAATTGCGAAAAGATTGACAGGTAATTTCCTGCAGCGGAATAAAATACAAATAAATGGAGACTACTACCACATTTGTTTTTGTAGAGGGATGCAGTGTCAACTTTATGGTCGAATAGGGGAAGTTTATTGTATGCAACACAATATCTTCTTTAAGTTTGCTACATGCAAGGCTTTTCAAGATTATACGAAGGATAAAGAGTACATTGACACCTTGCCCAAGGGCAATGGATTTCTGATGAGTACGTACTTGATGACTGAAACAGAATGAGTGAAAGAATACATCCCTGAGGCACTCCAATACCTACCACATAGTCAATTGAACATAACTTCAGGGCAAGTTGTTCTCTCCAATCGTACGAATCTTCAAATCTACATGAAGGTAACATGTTTAGAAGAGTCCGTTCCAGACTTGACAAAATACTTTTAAGTTGGCTTAGTTGACTGATTCCGACACTAAAGAGTGGCATTCTGTGACTCCAATTTTCCAAGACCTTGTCGATGGTTTCGAGCTGTAGCTAGCCTTGGTCTTAAGTGCTAGAATCGATGGTATGGCACCATCGGTCCTGTACGGTTCCCCACAAAAAAAAGTCTAAAGATGTTAAATCGCAGCACCAGGGCGGTCAATTGACATCGCCAAGACGGCGCGCCATCCTGTGATCGTCCAAATTCATGTCTTCGATTTCAGTAAAAAAAACAGTCGGTTAATATGGCTCTGTAACGCCCACCGTTGACCGAAACGTTGTTCTCAGACTCATTTTCGAAGAAAAATAGTCCAATGATGCCACCTCTCCACGAAACGCACCAAACTGTCTGTGGATGCATCGGCTCCTCGACAGTAAAGTAAGTTTTTCGAGCCCCAGATGCGGCTATTTTGTCAGAAAAAATGATTCTTCTTCCAAAATCGTTGTCCAATTCAATCTGCTCTAAGGCCCGAACTGCGAAGCAATAACAAAGCGGATGGTCGTGCCTTGTACGCGACTAATCCGAGATCTTTGTGCAGAATTCTCCTCAGGCTAGTGCGTGATATGTTGAGCTGTTGAGATCGATGGCGAGTTGATGTTCGTGAATTTAGTCTCACACTCTCGGCTACAGCAGCCACATTCTCGTCTGTGCGCACCGTACAACGACGGAGACCATGAGTGTTGTCCACTAGTATACCAGTCTCACAAACGAGTATACAATGCTCTTGCAAAATCTACTTCTTACATTCCGAACCAACGTTCATCGGTATCTCCTATCTTCCCTCCCTGATTTCCATATCGGCCGTGCTGCGAAGAGGTCTAAAAATCAAGTTGTATTTTTCTTTAAGTCAATGTGAACCTTTTCCTCTGCAATCAGAGCAATAAAGCGGGGCGAAGCGGAGTAATTATGCTAATTTCTTTGCAAATAATATCCTTTATCATAAGCCAACTTGAAGTCATAAGTATTACCCTAGAACTCTCTTTCTGTAGCACTTCTTACTATAAAAGAAAAACTTTTTAAAAAGTCAATTCCACAGCAATTGCTTTTTTTCAAAAAACATAAACATCATCTCTTCACAATCATACAAAACTTCTCACACAAATCCCCGATTTCTCTTCCGCAGATACCCCCAATGCACCAGGAAACAAGAGCAGCATAACAAAAAAATACAAAACCTTGTCCAGCAAATAACAAAAACCAAACAAACAAAAAAAGGATAAAAAAAAACGTACCCCCACCAGCGCCGCAATCATGTTATCCTGGCACAGAAACAAATTCGCGATACTCTTCCTGATATGCTGCATAGTGTATTCCACAGAGTCACGCTATCGCGACAAAGAGCGCAAAAAACCGGAAAAATCCGATCGCCTGTATTCACAACCCGCCCAGCCCAGCACTCAGGAACAAATTAATCTCTGCTCCCGCCGAAGAGATATGAAATTAATGTGCTATTGCACACCGGACGACTCGGCGTACATGCCCGTAAATAAGGCCGAATGTTGGATATTCCAAAATGGATTGCACCAAAACGACACCACCTGGCAGCGATTCTATCAGCAAAAGAAGCTGCGCCATTTGAAATTTCTCGTCCAAAACACCGGATACCTAGACTACGTTCCAACAAAATACCTCGAGATGCTTACCAATTTAACAACGCTCAGCATTGAGTATTCACAGATACAAGTGATTAAGGGTTATGCGTTTGCCAGTCTGCCAAATCTCGAATTGATTACACTGACGAACAACCTCATCGAAATTATTGACAGGGATGCGTTCGCTAATCACATCTTTTTGCGTGAACTGAATTTGATGCGAAACCAAGTCACCGAAATGGATCGATTCGCATTCCGTAATCTGCCCGTATTGCAGAAGCTCTATCTCAGTTGGAATAATATTTCGAATTTGCACGAGGAGGTGTTTAGCGATCTGGGCAAGCTGGAGGACCTAAGTTTGGAGCACAATTTGATTTCGGTACTGACGGGCGACATGTTCAAAGGTTTGGGAAATTTGAAAACTTTAAAACTAACGCACAACAATTTGAATTTCATCGGGGACACTGTGTTTGCCGAGTTGTGGAGTCTGCAGGAGTTGGAATTGGATGACAACCGTATCGAGGTGAGTTTTCCCTATTTTCTGTTAAATTTTGTGGAATGTTTTGGTGGTTTCATCTGGATGTGGATATCATATCTGTCTATAGATGGATGGCAGGTACATTCGGTTGGCGTTATTCGTGTTGGAAGAGGGGACAAGTTTTCGTCTTTTGTGAATATTGAATTTTGGTCTCACAAATGGCAATGTGAGTGACGGATCACTGGGGATTAAACTTTTGAGAGGAAAATACTCCTCGTAGGGTGGATTCTTTGGTATCATCACTGAAACAATGATTTCTAACGAGAGTTATGCACATATATCCTGGAAATACCAAGAACTGAACCCATTGCCTTCGGAGAAAGATTCCTTCTAAACAAAATTGTGTACCAACTCTCGAGTACATTGCTAGAAGGGCCGTCTTAGATACAATGAATTTTTTTGGACGTTCCTTTGTACTTCCCTCATTTTTCTAGTTTTCTTATAATTCTGTAGGAAGTGGTGGAATTGTTTGGTTGACAAGACATGACGTGATTCATGCACTTCTACTTAGATCCCATTTTTTGTCAAAACAAAGTCCAGTTTACTCTAGAAAGTGACTCGAGACCTTTAGGAGGAATGATGACTTTCTTTCGCCATCGAATTTACCATTCTGAGTATGTTCAGTCCATATACTAGGATGTAGATACGTATGTATTGTTTCTAGCATCATCCTAACGATATTAGCATAAGTCTTTCTTGTAGTCAAGTGGGTAAATGATCCTTTGGATGACCTTAAACTGGCTCGTCTAACAGTTATTCTATACTGTATATCCTAAGACAGTCAAAATTCCAAAGACTTATGATAGGGCCCCATGAAAAACTAAGTTTTTAGGAACTGGAAGCGAAAAACAAGATACAAGTCCAACGCAATTGACTCCAGCGTATCTGGTTCGGTGGCGTATGTGGAACCATTTTTCTTATTTTTTTTTAATGAAAAATGTTTGCTTTCCGATACATTTGGCGAGGCCACAGTTAAACTCGGTTGTAGCTAGGATGCAGAGAATCAGACTGTCTGACTCTTATTGGGCCACGAGAACGTAGAGTCAGGATGTGCATATCTGGTTTGGTGGCGTATACGTATCCTATTCTTTCATACATTTTTAGACGGAAAAATGTTTGCTTTCCAATAGACTTGGCGAGGCCGCAGTTTAACTCGTATGTGCCTCATATGATCCACAGAATCAGAATATATGACTCTCATTGTGCCACGGGAATGTAGAGTCAGGAAGTGGGTATTTGGCTCGGGGACGTATGCGTATCCTATTCTTTCATACATTTTTAGATAGAAAAATGTTTGCTTTCGAATAGACTTGGCGAAGCCAAAGTTAAAGTCGTATGTGCCTAGGATGCACAGATTAAGACTATCTGGCTCTCATTATGCAACGGGAAAGCATAGTCAGGATGTGCGTTGGTGGCGTATGCGTAACCTATTTTTAAACCTTACAATTGCCTTGTACATCCACTCTTGTAGTTGTTTCCCTTTGTAAAGGATTTGTTTTTAAGGATTACCACCTTTAGGGGTCCTTCAACTTGGTCACTGAGAGTTAAAAGAAATTTTCCTGTCACTAGCACATCAGTTTTAATGTGTCTCCCCTCTAGCATGGTCAGTATCTTGATTAGACTATGATTCACGTTGGGGTACATATGTCAGGGTTTTATAGAACCATTTTGATATTATTAAAGCGTCCTTCAATAGCGTTTTCTCAACTGAACCAACGACACAGTGGAGCTGTCTCTATGCCTTTACTCTGCCTGTAAGGATAATGTGCTTGAGGTAGGTCTACTGCTAACTGTAGGAAGATTTTCAGGAGGAAAAACAGTACAGTGATACTCATTGGCCTAAAGTCTTTCCCTGTAAAACTTAAACTGCTGATGAATACCAAACTTATGACGAAGTTTGCAAAAGAAGCAAAAATTATGTTTTGGAATCGAAAGGCATTTCAAATTCAAAAGTCAGCTTGAAGACAGTAAAAGAGTGTAAACTCAATCCGGGGGTAGCGCTTCGGTAGTGAGTTAAGGGAATCGATCAAATGGCTTGAAATACTTCGATGATAACATTTCTAAGAAACAAAAATTGGTCTATAAATCAAGAATAATCTTAAGTTCACTGTTAGACTCAAATTCCTTAGAAATCGAACTAAGCATTGTCAAGACGTTATACCTTGCCTTAGATTTCCCTCCTTCACAACATAGCCCCATCCACATCTGTATAGGTATATCCTCCCATCCCCATATTGAATTAAAAAATCGAACAAAACCCCACCATGTACTTAAAAATCCAATCATGCCATTCTGTTTCCTACTAAAAGCCACGATACCTACCTTTGTGTCGCCATCTGTTGACGAGCCATTCGGGCTTGGTCATAAATTTTTCTTTTATTTCCCTATTTACCCGACTGAAATTAAGCAGTATTTCCACAAACAAAAGATTTCGAACGTCAGGTGGATCTGCAAACCCAGTTCATGACAAAAACCGCCATAAAAACAAAAATCCAAAAAAAAAATAAAGAATCCACCTCCGCCTGATTTACGATACGATTCCGCCGAAATGAGCTTTCACCTCCGAACGTAGTGGTGCAGTTTTCGAATGAAAGCTCATTCAAATAAAATATCCTTTCCGTAATGCAGTTCAATGTGCCAGTGACCCGATTTCGCCGAATTGAGCAACACCCAGCGTTCGGGGGGCGATAACAAAAAGGCAAACTTCCTTAACACACAAATGCACGTTCCAAGTGCAGATACTCGGTGCATGCATGTGAACCTATTCACCGAATGGTGCAAGCAAATCCGGATTCACAGCTAAATGTGAATCGGTTTGGTATTGTTAGCATTTTTTTTGTATTTTTATTGTTCTAAGGAATATGCCTTGAGCCGTGCTCACCTGGCAGTTTGTATACCAGCTGCTCTCCTCGTACTTTGTGTTCCGGACCACCATATATGCAAATGAATTCTTCGTCGTCGTCGTCGTCGTCATTGCATTGAGGACAAAAGGAGTTGTGAAATCCAAAAGTTCTGCCTCTTCCATTCTGTATTGGAATTTTCTGTTCCATGGGAAACGAGAAATAAAAAAAAAAAATTATTAAAATATTCCTTGAAGAGGTTGACGTATCCATTTCTTCTGGAAATGAGGAAGGAGCAGCGCTGCGAATAGCGAATTGCGAATTGCCTACTGGAGTACAAGTTTGAATTCATATCTTTTCTTAGGTTGAATTCAAAGGAAACGTTCTCTCAGATACTTTAGAGAGTACATCATGGATGGTCTCTAGCTACCGGTGTGTGAGACAAGTATATTGTTTTCGAGCGAGCAAATGTAGTCTTGCATCCGCCCTCACCCCCGCATATCCGATGCGGTTCAATGGGAATGAATGATTGGAGAATGATGAGCTTGAACAGTGAGTACCGGCACAGGTTATCAATTGTTTTCTGGCATCGGCACAAAGGAAATGTGTGTACTCGTCTGTGTTTCGTTTGTTGGGGCATTACAAACGAAAGGGATTCCTGCTTGAGTGCACACACATTCTTGTTCAGGAATCGATGATTGTTAAGTAAGTTTCAATTGCACGTGTTGTGCAGAGGAGTGCCGGAGATAATGTATACGTAGATTGGATGGAAAAGTTTTCCTGTGGATCTTGTAAATAAACATTTGCTTTTACAAAATGCTGTTAGAAGGATGTTATGTTGCTAACTTTGTTTGGTTTTGTGTTGCAATATTTATAATAAGAGGGTGGCCGAGGGGGGGGGGGGTGTATTCCTTTTCTTTTGTATCCACTTTGGGAATTTTAATGTTCAACCTTTGTTAATTGGCATGGACGTGGTCATGGTCATGACTTTTAAGGGCTTCTGACTTGATCTCTGCTATGTTGTTGGTTTACAAGGATTTTCGTTATTCCTTTTACTATGTCGAGAACTAAGTCTGTAAGACTTGAAAGTTTTATAGAGGATGACCAGATAAGAACGATAGGAAAGAAAGTTTAAATAAAACAACAACGGTGTGAGATATAAAATTGATTGTCGCTTTATTTTAAAGCTACGCTTATGCCATTATGTGTGGAATAGTCCATCATTCAAATGGCCGTCTCGGCTTCGCTGGCAGTGCTTGAAGCGGTTGATCCAGTATGTGAGGCGTTATATCTGCAATAGTGTCTCGAATGTTGGTCTCGAGACCATAGCTAGTTAGTGTGGTCCTAGGACTCCAGAGAAAATAATTGTCGCCAAATATCGCCTTCATAACTTCGAGCGTTGCGTCGCTTGTATGGCATGTAGCGCGATCATGTTGGACCCACAGTTCGGATAGAGCGATGTTGTCGAACTATGGCCACAAGAAGTTGGTTAACCTCGCTCTATACCTGAGACCATCGACGGTAACGTTGTCTCCTTCCTCATTTCGAAAGAAATAAGGTCCGATAATGCCGCCATGTCATATTCCGGACCAAACAGTCCATCTTTGTTAATCCATCGATGCTTGGTACCGAACCTTGTAGATTGTGTTGGATCCAATGGAACTGTGTTGGAACTCAGCTTATTGCCAAATGGGCCTCTCGTCTAAGAAGCTCTTGGTGATGCCCAATTCAGCTGATCGTCACTGCATCGACATTTCTGGGTCTTTTTCGATACTGGCCGCTAAGTCGGCTATGTTTTCAACATTTCGCACCTATCTCTTTCTGGTTGGTAGCTTAAGGTCCAAAAGACTGTACTTACGCTCTAACTTTTTCACGATGAGACGAATGGCCTGCACACTGAAGTCATGATGACGAAACTCACATTGAGGTATTTACAACTGAGCCGGAATTTCAATTACAATTTTTAATAATTTGCGCACGTTTGGCAAGCGTCAAACGATGCACGATAAAATGGCAAATCTTACTGAATATTTTGACAGCTATATGTCATTGGTAACTTTGACAGCTGCTAAAACTTAGCAATTGGAAAAAGTATCATTGCTATCTGGTCACCCTATATTATCCCGATCTCAGGAAACATCGCAGGAGTGGGAATCTTCTCTTCGTTCCTTGGCGAGTATACGAACAACTTATCAACTCGACCTAACCTATGTGAACCCTACCGTACCCAATAGATATGCATATGTACATGTGTACAGAGCTAGGAACTCCAAGTTTTGCTTCCGTCCTTCTATTTCGAAATATTTGGCCGAAGTTTTCGGAAGGTTGAACCTAGAAAACACCTTTATGGTGTTTTTGTTTTTTTGGATCCAGAAGAACTTTGAACCTTCTACGATCGGACAAATGTCATGTATTCTAGCCAACTGAAGTATATCCGACAGCAGAAGTATTTGGTCTTAAGAAACCGGCCTAGTGCTCCCTCCTCACGCAACCAAGTGCGTTTGTAGGTTAACCAGAATCAACAGAGATTCAATCAACGTAAAACAAAAACTTATCGAAGAATAAAAAAAATGGTTAATCCTTAAAAATCCGATCATACCGCCAAAGGCTTTTCTGCTTAGATGGACTTCACTTTATAGGCTCTCCTTGTTCTTAAAAAAAAAGCCCTGCCTTCATCGACCAAATCTTTAAGAAGTAACTTTCAACAAAATTCCAAAATTTTAGTTGTTATTCCCATTTCCTTTGGAATCCCCCCCCGCCATTCCGGCCTCAATTCGCTTGATTGACTCCTTACTACTTTGATTGTTACTTTATCTCGTCTTCGAGATCTCATATACCACTCGACTGGAGTTTGCTTACTCACTCACAGGACAGTAAGTATCTCCTTTGATATCCTGCCATCCATCCCCCGCCCAAGGATAAAAGAATGAAATTATGTGGAATATAAACAAATCCAGTCGAAGCGAATTAAAGGCAATCTCCTAAATATATAAATCCAGGCAATTGGACGCGTTTTCATTTCGATTGACTGAACGATTTACGTTTACGGCTCCAGCAATCTAAGTGATTCGAAAACATAAACAAACCTCAATGGAGCCCCGTACGCGTGGTACGTTGTACCACCACCTTCTGGCTACAATATTAAATCAAAAACTCAGCCCCATTATGTCGACTGGTAATAAATATATTTTTCGGTTGAAAAAAAAGCAAAGAAAAAAACTCCCATTTTGAAATTACCATGGCTAAGTACATTATAATCTCCCCTCCGGCTTAACAAATCACAACTCTTACTCCCGACCTGTTGGAGTAGTTATTATGTTCATGTTATGGCGTCCTTTGCGAGTAGCGACGAGGTGGGCGCTCACAGAATAAGGGTGTGTAATTAAATTTCTTAATCATTCCGCACCGACAACGAGATCTATATCGAATGCGGTTCCCTCCCCGGGCGCCCTACACACCAAAGGCCAAAACAAACATTTTACCATGGTCGAGTGGAGTTTTCGCTGGAAATACAGTCATTAGGTGCGATTCCTGATCCGCCAGCCGCGCTGTTTGGTTTTTGTTTTAATTTTACTTCCGCAGCACCCTCAAGCCGCCCACCTTCCATCCCATCCATCCCCTGCGCAAATTCCAAATATATACTTTGCAATAATATTGACATAGGATGGCGGGCGGCGGCGTGGTCGAACGTGAGTGGCCTCATCATTCACAGCGAATTCTATGTTGATTACCTGGACAGGTTGGCACACACCCACCGGGCTGGAATAGTATATCTACTTATGAGTCCACATCGCAGTTATATTAACTCTTTGATAAATATTTGGCCTTCTATCTGTTCTGTGGTTGTTTTGATTCCTGGAAAAATGCTTTCTACAGATGTTGCCGTTTGAAGGATATGCTGGAACGCTGGCTAAAAGGAACAAGATTCAGGGGTACTCGTAACTTTTTTCTGATAGTGACATGAGAATGTTGGTTTTCAATCCATCTGCAGTGGAAAATTAATTAACTAACAGTGATTATTTATTGAAATGGAAAATATTTGTACTATGTGTGGGTTTGTGGGGAACTCGAAAGGAGGATACAACAACAACAACAACATCACACAAATTAATTCGCACAAATTTTTGGCCGCAGGCTATTTTCTCTTGCTGGCCAGTGGAGCTTATTTAACATTTTTCAATAAATCCGATTAAATTAACATGAGGTAAGGCTAGCATGTGGCACTTTGTGGCCGCACGTGTAGCTACTTAGGCTTCCGGAGGGGAAAAGATACCTTTTGGGGGAATTTTTCTGATTAACATTTGAACAAGATGCTTCATCTACCTGTATTCCCCAAAAAAAAATAAAGTCGAAGGTTGACAGAGGTATGTTTGCTATATTGAAGGGATTTGCAATGACTTCCTGGTTAGAAATCCTTGCATTGGGATCCTTGTGTTCTAAGATGGGATTTATGTAAATTGATTTGACACAAGGAGATATCAGACCGTAGATCATTGAAATCGAATGTATCCAGCACCAGTCTGAAGAAGCACTAACATCGCTAACTACATAGGGAAAAGCCATTCACTATGTCATGCAGTATTGTGCTTGATGTTCTCAGGAGCTCGGTTTCAGACATGGAACAGAAGATCTGGACAAAAATTAGAAATGGCAATATACCTCGGTTCCGCTATAAACTCTGACAACAATATCACCTCAGAGATCAAGAAGAATCACTCTTGCCAATCGCTGTCTCTTTGGCCTGAGAAGGCAATTGAGTAGTAGGGCCTTGTCAAGAAGCACCAAGGAAACTCTATATAAGACCCTCATCATCCCAGTCCTGCTCTATGGCGCAGGAACGTGGACGTTAACCAAGATGGATAAAGATATCCTTGGTCGTTTCGAACGCAAAATCCTTCGGATGATTTTCGGCCCCGTTTGCGTTGACGGGCTATGGAGAAGGAGATTTAACAGCGAACTCTACGAACTGTACAGCGACATCCACCTAGTCAGAAAAGTACGCATTAGCCGTCTAAGATGGCTAGGACAAGTAAAGCGGATGGACATCAATGCTCCGCCCCGAAAAGTCGTCGAATCCATCCCGGAGGGACAACGCAGTAGAGGAAGACCTCGCCTTAGGTGGCGTGCACAAGTGGAAGAGAACCGCAACCAACTTGGAGTGCATAACTGGAGGCAGTTAGCCAAAGACCGCGCTAACTGGAGAGGCTTGTTGGTTGAGGCCCAGATCCACCCCGGACTGTAGCGCCACCTAAGAAGAAGAATATACACAATCAGTATTGTTAAGCATTTCCCTCAGAGGAAGATGATGATTAAGAACTTGTTGTCACTTGATGTCAGAGGAGCTCTTAGAGACAATGATGGTAGATATCTTCGACATCTGCTTGGCATCAGAATTCTGCAGGTTTCTCAATCCACAACCTTAGGTTTAATCATTCACTAACCATACATATAGCACATGTCGCGATGACACTGTCATTGATGGAATGAAAAGAGTTAAGGTTAGGTGATGCATTTGTAGATAGAAAGGACAGAAGGCACGAACATTGATTTAGCATGGCTTCATGATATCAGACTTTTTGGTAAGACAATTCTACTTCTGTTACCACGAGATGATTGAATAGGAAAGATAATTTGTGCAGAGCCTGAACCTCTTATATGTATTTAATTTGAATCATCGGACAAAGGATGTAAAGTCAAATAGTCGTCAGTTTCTATATCCTGCCGACACTGGTACTTTTCTAGGCGGAGACCAGAGAGTTTTGACATCGGTGATTTCCTGAGGGTCTCATGCAATTGATTCCGAAGTCCTATGAGGCTATGGATACGTTTTTTTGGCTTGTCTCTTGAGATCCTATCAATGAAATACTAGTTACAACGCTCAGGTTGCTTGCAAAAATGGCAACATACAGAAAAAGTACGTTTAAATGCCACATCCTTTTTCCTTTGGATGAGCCCTACTAAAGTAGACAGTCGGTCGCGTTGAAGCTTCTATACACTGATCAAAAAAAAATTGTTGGGTTCTATTCCAAATGAACTCAAAGTTTATACCGAAAACACTGAGCATACCTCGACAAGTCTAGAGAACCTTCTCGTCACTAAACGATACGTTCATTGGTTTCCGGAAATTCTTTGGTAAGTCCAGACTGCTGATCCGTTCTTGTAGAGATGTCTGAGGAGATCAATTTTTGGATGATTTAAAAATTTGATTTCTCCTCAAAGATCGCATATCGGGCCTATAACACGTGTCATCACTGAGCAATGTCTCTTAACGACCGATTTTTGTAAAAGAATTTTTCAATAGGGACATAACAATATTGTATTTTGATACAAACGCACGCTTTAATTTATTTTATGATCTGTCCATATAAAATCGTCAGTCATGGTTCAAATTTTTATATCGGTGAGGTTCACAAATAAGCAATGTTTTAAAATTATTGAAAATTACCGCCGAAATTCTAAGTCGGTGGCGGCATATTAAGAGCGCATACTCTAATTTTTGGTCAAAATAATCGTCCCATCAGACAAGCTGTACAATATATTCACTATTGCATTGTGGTGATCTTGACCAACACACTTACAAGATCACATAAACTCAAGAACTGAAGCCTCCCGATCGTTTTAAGCGCCCATCTCTCCTCCTATCTTTCCATATAGTGCTCTGCAAAAGTTTGAAGAAAATCCTAAATTTCATCGAGAAATTATCTTCAACGATGAAACACATTTTTGACTCAAGGGTTTTGTCAAAAAGGAAAATAAGCCTTATTCGACACCAAACACAAACTCACGTGTGCTTCAAGAAACACTCCATTGCATCTGAGGAGATGTGACTGGACCGTATTTTTTCGTCGAAGAATATGATCGCCATGTTACAATCATTGGAACTCCCAATCGTGTCATGTTGGATGAGTATATTCGACCAAAATTGGATGCTCACTTGAGTTCAGTGATATGTGGTTCCAACAAGATGGTGCCACATGTCACTCAGCTGGTCAAACAATTGATCTATTGAAGGCAAAGCCAATTTTTTATGGAGTTGCTTTTAGTCGCTGTTTTATGCCAATAAGCCAACAATATTAGAAAACCTCCAGAACAATATCAAACGCTACATTGCCAACGATCCCACCGATCTCTGTGACAAAGCGATGTAAAATTTACTCCAATTGACTGCAAACGTGCTCGTGGTGGTCATATAAAAGAGACCGAATTCCGTTCTTAAATTCAACATGTCTACCACATCCAGACCAAATTTCAGCCCGAAATCTCAATTATTCTGAATTTTATTTAAGTACAAAATTGTTATGTCCTTATTGAAAAAACCCTATATTTTTATTTCCTCTATTTTCTGTATCCAAAGCAACCGAATTCTACAAAATGTCCAAACTCGTGTTACTAAAACTGTCGAACCTTTTTTTTTTTTTACTTAGCCCTCCATTTAGCCCACAAGGGCTAACAGTTTTAGATGAAATATAAATCACCTAAACTCTCTAGTGCGTGCTCACCAATAATGACAGTCATTACCAGGCATATTTCGAATCTATGTACACACATATCCATATCAACATTCATTCAACACAGTATGATATACGTCATACCAATAACGCCCACATCAATGGTCAAATCTTGGAAAACAAAAAAAACAATAAGTAATTACTTTTCCCAATAACTCACATCCATCGTATTCGTGTCCATGTCACACTACCAATCAACATTCACACCTCTGCGGATAAATTGCTTCCATTAATCATGCAACCCTTAGAATACGAAACTATCCAATTACACAAATCCTTTACACAAAGTCTGGTGTGTAAAACGAGTCCTCTCTGCCCAGGACATTGTATCTCACATAGCCCAACTAGTATACAAAATTGAAATCCAATCCCATTCTGCTTACATCTCGTCCTAGTCAGGAAAAAATATTTTATAAATGCAAGTCTCACATTCTATATTTGCAGCGAATCTCGGAACGTGCACTGGACGGGCTCAATAATTTAAAAACCCTAAACCTACGGAACAATGTACTGAAAAAACTCGACAACGGCCTACTACGTGGCACACCGGCTCTTCTTTCAATTAACCTGCAGGAGAATCTTCTCGAAACCCTGACGCACTACAGTTTCCAGCCAATTATGGATAACTTGGTTAATAGTACCAGTGAGCTGTCCGTATCAGGTAAGTACATACGATACGTATAGATTTGTCAGGCAAACTCTTCTATCCTTCCTGTGTGTCTGCAAGCAGAGTAACGCTTCTATGGTTCCTTACGTACGTTCTTAATTATGACATGATAGCTATGTCCTTTGGCTTTGCACATGTATGTGATCAAAAATTTGTTCCTTTATACATACATATGTACCTACACGTACATGAAGTAAGGAAATTGCATAAGCAAATTAGATACTTTGCGCTGAAGTGAATTTTATCGCTGCAATCTCGCCAAGGAATGTCCTTTTGGTGGATGTACATATGTACTATGCAGCCAGTTTTGGGGTTGTAGCTGCATGTGTGTGTGCGTGTGTGTATGGGGGTTGGGCTGCTGATGAGGTCATTCAAGGATTCGCATATACATATGCATAACTTGAATGTTCAGTTAATTATCGTCGCTTCCAGTTGCATCTGGTATATGTATCTGTTGGTAGCCAAATGCTGAATGGCGGCGTTGTATGCTGAATTGCTAATGGCTTCCATTAAAAGTTGTTATTTCTAATTGTGTCTGAATGTTTGTAGATCTCATCAGTCCCTTTTTGTCCTATACATATGCATGTGGGGAAGAAGTTTGAGTTGAATTTCAAATGAATTTAATTGCTTTCGACTTTTATGGCTTGGTAACAGATACAATGCACTTGATTACGAATTCATACGCTGAGCGCTGAGGTTCTGCTGCCCCCCAGGCTATGAAGGATTCTTTTTTTTTTTCTTTTTTTGTTCTGTTATTACTGCTGCCGACGTCACTACCGACAATCGGCCAAGTGCCAACGGTAATAAAGCTCCGAGATTCTCGTAATACAATTGTACACAGGGTATAATACTTTGCTTTCGTCGTCCTGGAACGGCGGCGGCAGGAACCGAGTCGTGAACAAGTTTTTATTTCCCCGAATCCATTTAGGCTAATTGCATACATATATAAAGGTTATTATTGTTATGTCTGTATGTGTGTGTGGATGTGGGTGTGTAATCATGACTGGCTACTGGTGGTACCGCTGCTGGCGTGTGAAAGTAATTTGATCCCCGCTCACGTGTGGACCTGTCCGAGTAGAGGTGGTACAATGATGTCCAGAGGGGTAAATTTATGGGACCAGATTTAAGGGAATTTATTTTCCCTTTTTTTTGTTGTTGTTTTGTTTGTTGTTGTTGCTGCCTTTTCATGAATTGCATTTAATGGTGCACATGTGAACCATGTATGGATAGTAAAAGTTATGGCGGCTGTTATAGCCCACCCTAATGGATTTTTTGAATTCGTTAACACCTGTTCTTTGATGGGGCGTGGTAGATATTATTGAAATAACACGCGATTTTTGAAACACTAAGCCAAACACTCGGGGACTGATATATCTGTTCTGACTGGCACTCGTCAAATGAATCGTGTGTGTGCAACAGAACACCACAAGTTGTACGGTGCTACACTTTACGATTTATATGCGCAACAGCTCGCTGTGTATGATTTATTGTGTTTTGCTTGAAGAATTTTTTTTTAATTTAATTAATTTCACTTAAATTTTCAACTAGAAATGTTTATTCAATTTGTGGGCATTTAATTTGTATTAAATTTAATGAGAATAAATAGATTTAATGTGAATAATTCAAATTGAAAAGTATGTATTAAAAAAACTTCGTGTTTTAAGTTTATATTTTGTGTAAATTTTAATGTTTTGTGTTAAGGTATTGTTTTCAACTCATAGTGTTGAATTTTGATTACATTTCATGTCGAATATTGCATATTTCTTGCACCTTGTCATTTTACGGCTGTTTGTACCAAGATATCGACACGTTTAGACCACAAAAGGTTCTTTGTCGTCTATTCCTCTTACCCAGCTGCGTTTTTCTAAGCAAAGGACTCTTATGGCATCTAAACCAAGAAGCCTTTCTACGTATACCAGTCCTTGGCTAACTTCGTCCAGTTCTCCATTCCAAGTTGGTTGAGATCGCCTTCCATTTGAGCGTGCGAAGTTTCTCTCCACTGCATAGACTCTCCTAGTTGAATTCGAAGACTTTTCGGGCTAAAGGTTGATGTCCATTCCCTCCATATGTCCTAGATGAGCGATGAGTACTTTTCTAGATCAAAGTCGCTGTACAGCCCGTTGAATTCTCTGCTACATCTCCTTCTCCAACTACCGTGAACGAAGTCAAGACCGTTCAAACCAATTATGGATATCTTCATCGATCTTCGTTAACATCCATACTTCTGCGTTATAGATCAGGACTAGGATGATGATGTGAAAGATACTTCTTGGTATGGCCTTGCTACTCAGCTCTATGTTACTCAGCCTATGCTCTGGGAAATCGATTGAGGGCATTAAAAAATTGAAAGAAATAATGGAAGCCGAAAATTTTTCACCCAAAAATTGCGTGAAAAAAAACGGTTACTCATACGCCACCGAGCCAGATACCTACCACTTGGTCCTAGCTTCTCGAGACGCAATTCAAGCCAGATACTCTGTTTCTGTGCATCCCAAGCACAAACTCGCTTCACGGATGCTTCGCCAAGTATATTGGAAACAACAAATTTTGACCCAAAAATGGTTACCCATACGCCACCGAGCCAGATACCTACCACTTGGTCCTAGCTTCTCGAGACGCAATTCAAGCCAGATACTCTGTTTCTGTGCATCCCAAGCACAAACTCGCTTCACGGATGCTTCGCCAAGTATATTGAAAACAACAAATTTTGACCCAAAAATGGTTACCCATACGCCACCGAGCCAGATACCTACCACTTGGTCCTAGCTTCTCGAGACGCAATTCAAGCCAGATACTCTGTTTCTGTGCATCCCAAGCACAAACCAGATCTACTGATGCCTCGAAAGGTATAATGGAAACAGAAAATGGTTACACATATGCCACCGAAGCTGATACCTACCACTTGGTCCTAGCTTCTCGAGACGCAATTCAAGCCAGATACTCTGTTTCTGTGCATCCCAAGCACAAACTCGCTTCACGGATGCTTCGCCAAGTATATTGAAAACAACAAATTTTGACCCAAAAATGGTTACCCATACGCCACCGAGCCAGATACCTACCACTTGGTCCTAGCTTCTCGTGGCGCAATTCAAGCCAGATACTCTGTTTTTGTGCATCCCAAGCACGAATTCGCTTCACGGATGCTTCGCCAAGTATATTGGAAACAGAACATTTTTCACCCAAAAAATCTGAAAAAAATGTTACGTATACGCCACCGAACTAAACACCTATCACTTGGTCCTGGCTTCTCATGGCGCAATTCAAGTCACCCAGTATATTGGAAGAGTAAAATTCAGTGTCTAGATGGCAAAAAGAAATTTTATTCGTGCCTGTATTTTAAAACAAATAGGACGCATGTAGGATGTGTGTAAATCCCAATGGCATTCCTATGCGATGTTGTGTGTTCGTGTTAATTTCCATCATTCTACCGTCAGCCATTTCAGAACGGCCACACTTCATACTAAACTTGCCTCTAACGCAAATTATCCTTAAAGCCCTATAATCCTGTTGCACAATCTACCTACAAGGCAATCAATATCTCCGCGCTAAACCTACAACCTTCTCGCCTCTGTGCATAAAACAATACAACGCCGCCACTTAGTAATCCTTAATCTGGTCACAGAAAGTTTCCGTTTCTTTCCATTAAAAACTCCTTGCGTGGCTGAGCGCCATCTTCAAAACCAAATGCCAGTCACAAATGCAATCACACAACTGGAGTCATATCCGGCTGCGCTGTTAATTATTCACCCGATAATTGCACCGTCTTCCTCCTTCATCGAGCCTCCTGCCACCGGCGGCGGTGGCGGCTGTGCAAGCAAACACAGCCCATAAGCCGAACGCATATTTCATTCTTTTTGCACAACAAATAGTAATAATGCAAAGGATTTCATTAACTGAACTCTCCGGACCGGCGGCAGCACGTATCCTAGCAGTAATAAGCTACACTTTTTTTTTTTTCTTTTCTTTCTGTATGCGTATGTTCAACAGACGTAGATAAAATATCCTGCGGCGCTTTTTAGGGAAACATACCAAACAGGATATCTTCCCATATACAACAAGATGAGATTCTAATATTTGCGGTCCAAATCAAAGGCCAGCAGGATACGTACATATACACATGCATACGAGTAGATACGTCAAAGGCAGAAACCCATGCGATATGCAAAATTAATTTCCCTACAAACTTGAAAGGAATTCCAGGTATTTTCTCGCAACTAGCCTAAGGGCCAATAATGAAATCCACAGTGGTATGGGAATTCTGAATGTAAGGATGTTTGACGTTGGAAGAACGAAGTTTTCTTTTTTTTTTTTTTCTGTTCGTCGGTAAACGAGAACACAGGGTTCTTTGTGTAAATACGTAATAATGTACGAACTCACAGTGGAAGTTTTAAACAAACGCTAAATTATGTTTAGAATGTGAACTAACCACGAAGAGCCGCAGGTACTTTAAATAAAGATATAAGATACAACATGACAGATTCGCAAAAAGGTATCTCTATCCGCAGATCGGTCTGAAAAGAAAAATTCTTCAAAAAGTTGTAGTTGATGAAAGGTTTAGTTTGATAAATAATGAGGGCCTAAGGACATACCCATGTGGTATACTGAATTATTCTGCAGAAATATTCATGAATATATATACATTTTTTTTAAATATTCATGAGTATCTCTTGTAGTCATGACTGTCTGGTAGGAGTATCTATTACCCTATTATTCTTGTCCTCCTCTATCTACGCGCTGATTTTTCAATTTCCCAACTTTCCTACATCATTGAAAAATATTCCATAAACGATGTGGCTAAACCAACAACAGATGCATACATATGTATATGTATCTCTTAATCTGTCGTCGTTTGGAAACCAGGACAACGCAATAAGGCATGACCATACCCCAAAACCTGCCCGACTTCATAGCATAGTTTTGTGTTCCACCCTGTAAATCGTCTTCACAACGCAATTAAATCAAGGTACCCCGAGGCAAGAAATTCGAAAACTGAAAACATAATTCGAGGATGAAAGGATACCCGAGTGGGATGGAGAGGGAACTGCAGCTGCAACAGCAGCAGCAGCAGCGCATTAACAAAAAGTTACCAGAGCTCGAAGCGAAACTCCAGAGCAACTTTTATATGTTGCGCTAAGTAAATATAAAATGCATGTACGATCTTTGAAATAAGGATACACACAGGATGTAGCTGCAAGACTGTATGTATTCCATATATCCTTGTTCGTGTATGTATGTATGTATGTATCTTTGGAGAAAGACAAGGCGCACGATAGTGGTATGGGGGCGAGGAAGGACTTTCACCTATTGTGTAGCTAACGACAACGACGTCGCTCCAATTGGAAAAATAGCAAAAGGACGAAGATAATGTGCAGCAGCAGCACCAGCAGCATAGTCACAACCAAAGAACTCCAGTATATCCCTCGTGTGTACGCACAAAATTTCTTCCTTCCTGCTTAATGCTGGGATGCTTCTTTTCATTTTCTTTTACGACGCACATACACACATATCATGGCAGTGGGCGGGCGGGATTGCAAGGAACTTCTTCTTCAATAATAATCCCTCTTTCCTTTCACATTCGAGTAGAGTTAATCCTTTCGTCTTTCTTTGAATCCTTTTACATGCACACATACATATAATATTTTGCCTTTTCTCCTGTTGCTGTTGCTGTTGCTGTCGCTGTTTTGTTGTGTTGTTGTTGATGAAGTTTTTTTTTTTTTTTTTCTACTTCTCCTTTCACTATTTGGAAAGCTTTGTTCGTTAGGAAATGAATTTCGTTTCAATCTGACAGAGCGAGTGATTCTTTTTGAATTCAGTTCTTAAAAAAAAAAAATAAAAATAGAAAAAGAAAGAAAATGCGAGACATTGCATTTATGGAGTCCTTGAGATGGCTTTGACAGTTTAGAGTTTTCTTTTTGACATTGCACCTAGAGTATGTTTACAACCAAGGATTATGTCCTTTTTTATTTTCTATGTGTGTCCCTGGCGGATGTAAATGATAATGATTTATGTTTCGAGAGATGATTGCATTTAATTCGGAACATGAAAGACCAAGGTGAACGAGTTAAGCCGTCAACTCGCGTTTAGTTACATGTCAAGCGATAGAAAGGATCGTTTGAAGTTTTTTTTTATCCACGGCAGTCGAGTCGATTGAAGGTTGTGATTTAAGAGTTTTCTTAGACAGAGTTTATGTAATTAGGAAAGAACTTTCTTAAGTGTCAAGTGTATCAATGTAAACAGAGTTCTTAGAAGCACTGCTCGCACTGTGTAGCAGGAATGAGTAAAAGTCGTAAGAAGATGTCCTGAAAGACAATTAAGATGCAATGGTCGATGAGGAGTTTGGTAACTACACATCTCTGCAGTTAGATTGTTTCAAAGTTATTGATTACTTTGATGTAATTAATTACTTCACCATAACGAGGGTATATAGTTGATGAGAAGTATTGAATCCTTCATCGACGGCTTGGAGGTGACAAAGCAAATATCCTTTCTTTTACTGAAGACTGCGATTTTTGTTACCTTTTTCAATAGACTTACTCGATTGATGCATCCATGCATATAATCAAGTATGATATCTCACAGTCTTGGATTGATGCAAGATTGATTGTAATGGGATTTCTCACTTAGGTTAGGTTCGTGGGTAGGTGAGTGCAATATTTCACATCGCCACACTCAGGTCAATACAGACTCATTGTGATACCCATAGGGGGGGAGGTGTTCTTTCGGCTCAGCCCTAGTCCTACAAATATCCTTTCTATAAACTGAAGGGTGGCCAGATAGCAATGACTCTTTTTCCACTCGTTATGTCTTAGCAGTTGTCAAAGTTACGAACGACATCCAGCTGTCAAAGTATTCAATAAGGTTTGCAATTCCATTATACGTTGAACTTGAGGAAATTATTATAAAAATTATCGAAATTCCGACTCAGTTGCAAATACCCAACGTGAATTTCGTCCTGAGTTCGGTCGTCATCGTGGAAAGTTTAGAGCATGAGTACACTGTTTGGGACCTTAAGTCACCAACCAGACAGAGTTTGGTGAGAAATGAAGAAAACATTGCCGCCGTAGGGGGCAGTATCGAAAAAGACCCAGAAATCGATTCGTCGTCGATCAGCTGAATCGCCAGAGAGTCAACCTGGCTTGTTTCCCGGTTGGATTTGGGCCTACATCCATGTAAGATTGTTTTGACGTAAGAATTGAAGCTGGACGACCATAGACAACGCCGTGAGTTCGCTCATTGGCAGCTGAAAATGTTGCCCGGAGATCCGAATTTTGGTCAAAAATTCATCACCTCGGACGAGGCCCATCTTTGGCTCACCAGCAGAATTGCAATCCTTGGAGCGAATACAATCCACAAGTGTTCGACCAACCATTTATGCCTGCACAAAGATTATGGCATGGCGGCATCTTTCGAAATGAGGAAGGAGGCACCATTACCATCAATGGTCTCAGGTATAGAGCTGTGTCAAACGACTTTCTGTAGCAGAACTCGACAACATCGATATATTCGAGCTGTGGTTCCAACAAAAAGGCCCAACACTCGAATTTGTCAAGTCCTTAGTCTACACTAACAAGCCAACCACTTTGGACTAGCTCCAGGCCATATTTCGAAAATCTATTGCCGAAATAATTGTGATTCAAGTGATAGTTGGAACCTTTAACCAGACAATACTTACAACACCTCTTACGACCGTCTGTCGAACATTAGGGAGTATAATGTCATGGAAAAGGCATTAAACTGCAGGCCTATTCCATTCGTATAAGGAATGTAATACGGACGATCCTTCTGTTGAAGTCTTCAGTTTCTGGTTAACGAGATAAGAGCCCTGTTCGAAATTTTCAAAAATAGCCAATTGGTCATCAATTGGTCGTCGTTACCCCGAGGCTATAGTGTGATCCGAAATATTCACACTTGTCACACTCATTTGTACTGAAATGACGTTTTGGATTAGGTTGCCAAAAACTTTGCATGAAGTTCCTTTGCTTTACTTTGACACTTAGAGTTGGACGTTCTGCAGAGAAGACTAAATTGAAGTTTTTCCCCACTATATCCGGAGGAATGAAATGGACCCCGTTTCGGATCTAATATAGGAGATGTACAAACCTGGATGGAAGTGGAGTGAATTTCACAATGTTCTAAATAGCACGTAGCTCATTACCTCACCCTGGCTGAAAGGGGAACAAAATCTCATTACTGCTGTTCCCTCAATCAAAAGAACAAAGACTACTTCAAAAGGTGTCTCGTAAATTTATCCAAAACCTGCCACACCAAATCGAAAATCGTAAAAATCCCATAATTCACCAAAGGACAAAACCAAAACCAAAAAAAAAAGAAGCATATTTGACAAATAAGTTATCCCCGATTCACCCACCTAACTCAAGGACATCGTTTGATTTGCAATTCAAAGATCTCATAAAAATGTATCTCTTTACCTTATTTTCCTTTTTTTTTGTACTCTCTTTGTGTCGGTCGTCTTGTAGTATACCCCCCAAACGACTTGACAACTATTTTATGAGTTATCGGGCCAAGTACACCTTAGGTTAACAATACCTTATCGCCTTGTGCCCGGCCATTAACTTAAGATGCCACGCGAAACCACGCATTGTACTTGGGTTGGGAGTATAAAAGCTTTGGAGATAAAATTATCCACCTTTAGCCCCCAAGCCGCCTCTATCAGACCATAAAACAGCTCGCGTATAGCGTATAGAGAGTCTCCGCCGCTGCCGGGATAATGGCCCGCCAGCAAATCACAAAAAAAAAAGTGTACACGCGGAGGGAGCAGAAACAAAAAAGGGTCTCCCTTTTAGTCAACTTTAGTGTGGTACACATGTTTGCAGCGGCGGGCGGCAGAGCTGTCCAGGGTGGTCCGCGCTAACACATGTGCTTGTGACAAATGGCTTCCGCCTGACACAATGTGTACCGGTCATTAAGGTAAGTAAGGTACAAAACGTGTGTCCTGCAGCCGATTCGAACGAAGACCGAGTTCATGATGGTTTGGGTTCGGGTCCCAGCGGCGACGTCGTTATTTACCCTGCCATAGTTTACAGTCCACCGTTATTTTGAGTTTACTCCAGTTTTTGTTTTGTTTTTTTTTTTGGAATTTCGATGTATTTTGTCCACTATTGTGCGGATTTTTATTGCTCTGTTCTTCGTTAAACTGTTTTTTATGTTTCGAGTACTTAAAGGAGCAGAAGCTATTTCCATTTCGAACAACGGATGCAAGGACAATACAAAAGGTGGTCTTGTTTGGGGTTGAGAACCGACCTACCCCACGCACAGTGAATTATAGTTGACAAAGGGTTCTGTTTTTTTTGTTTTTGTCTTTCTTTGTTTGTAAATAAAACTACCGTTCTTCAGGATATGAAAACAAATGTCAGTTCACATGGCATCGAGTGGTGGGTGTACATGGGGGATGCAAGGTGGTAGGGATAGAAAATTCCTCCGGTGAGTGATGTCAGTGATTGTTATTTTTTTTTTTATACACAAACATGCATACATACATATGTATATAAAGATGGGGTTGGTGATACACTGGCAGAAATGGATTCAGTTCAGTTAATAGCCTAAAGGCCGATTGAAGATGAAGTAGATTTGAGCGAGAGAGGAGACAGAGACCGTAGCAATGGCAAATCATGTCGATGTATAGTTCATCAGTATCCCGAGGGAGACAATGTCTTGGGGGGGCGGCAGAATGATAAAGCTTCTTTGCCATCATTTTCAACTAAATTGGCCCGTTTGGCGTTTATTTTATTTTTTTTTTTCATTTTTTTGTTCTTGTTCTTCTTGTTCTTTCATTCGTCCTTCAATTACTTGAAGAGAAGAGAATTCTTTGAAATGCGAATGTACTCCAATATATTTTTGGAAAAAAAAGGGAAGAAAAAAACACCAGAAAGCTGGTAATGATGAATCTGTACAGAATGTAGGGCACGAGGCTTTTGAGTCTACAGTTCGTTAAGAAGGTTTCTGTTTGTTGGTTTTTTTTTTTTCTTCGGTTTGTGGGTTTTCCATTTTGGTGTATAGCCAATTTAAAGACATTTAAGGAAGTATTCTTTTTTTTACGTGCAACAGGGGAATACAGGGGGGGTTCGCTGTGGTGTTTGAGGGAAGGGTGTAATTAGGAAATGATTATACGAAGCAATCTTTGAATTGCGCGGTGGGAAGGGCAATTGGGAATAAGTTTTGCAACAAAAAATAATGATTGAAGGCAATTTTATGACTAGGGCCTCATCAGAATAAGGATGTTCTTCGGTGTGAGGGGAGAAGGGATGAAAAGAGATGAATCCTTAAGTGAAAATTAAATAAGAATCGATGTGAGAAGCTGGAGGTTATGCTGGTAACGACCTGATTCTGGAAAAGTTGTAGCTGTGGGCTGAAGATTTCTGTGCTTCATTCGGAACGACCTTGACTTTGATGGATATCCTGTTACATTTTTCTTCATCTTCAGCTCTATCTGTGGAGCAGACATATTCCGGTGGAGATGAAGCGAAGACTATAGGAGATGGGGTGCATGTGCTGTATGTTAAATGTTCAAGATGTTGCCATAGAATAAGAATTGGTCTAAAAATTTTGAGGCTCGACCAGGAGTATGTATAAACTGGTAACTAAGTAGATCTAGACACATGGATCCCTATTACTCCAACTCACTCCATTACCTAAACGGTCCACATAGAAAGTAAGGATCCGATTGAATCCGTCACCCTACCTAGACAATATTATTTGGACAACACTGCCAAGGGTTCCATTGAATTCCATTGAATCATAACTTGCTTTCACTCTATACCTTTCTGTCTCCCTTCAGATAGGTATAGGTCTCCGGGTACCCGGGGATTCTTCCGGTCTACTAAATATGTGGCATCACAATGGACCTTCTTTTGGTCAAAGCGTATCCAGACTCTTGCCAGTACAGCCACCTTACGTAACCGAATCTAAGGTCAAAATGTATCCATTCGAAAGAGTTTGTTATTTATGTGGCAATATAGTGTGGAGTTCTTGAACAGGACCATCATTATCCATCTGAGCCCGGTTTTGCACATCAAGTTTGTTGAGGTTCTCTTCCAGTTAACTACAGGGATTGGCCATGTCCTAATTGTATTAACACTCTTCTGACGTTGCTATGGAGTTCTTGATGCAGTTGGCTACATCGTTTTATATAGAAGTACTGGGATGGGATGTAGAGAGAGTCCAAAGCATTATTCTTGTCCGAAGTCCACATAAAGAAAGCCCTTAACTGCAATGTGTATCATACTCCATCCCAGCGGATTGTGTTGCACTGACTCTATTCATAGTAGGTATCCTCAGAGGTCACAACTTAATGGCTGCCCATGACAACCCTTTGCGAATATCCTAACTTATCTGGTTCGATGGCGTATGCGTAACCTATTTTTTCATACTTTCTTGGACTGAAAAATGTTTGCTTTCCGAAACATTCGGTGAGCTAGGATGGTCAGAATCAGAATATCTTTGAAAGCCTTGGCTCTTTCTGACGTTTTAACGTTTAGTCAAACTGAACACCTAAGAACCAAAATCACAAACAAAATTTTCTGACTATCCGGGGTTGGAGACTAGTTTGCTTTTAAAGCCTGCGATACCGAGACCTCAAAGTAGTAGGTAGCTTCGGCCACTACTTAGACTTGAATATTTAATTTTCACCCAACAGCAGTTTAGAAGCTGCAATTTCGTTAATTTGTGTGCACCAAGCTCTTTAGAAAAAAAAAATGAATATCGGACCTAAAATTGCCCCTACAAACATGAACTTTGACAAAACCTGTTGAAAACTTTTCTAGAGGCCGAGTATAGACTAGTTGAAGCACCCGAGTCCAAAGGTTGCCACCTGTAGATCCCTTCTTTCTAATCGCGATTCGATAGATATTAATGTGTTATCCATCCGATAGTAGCAGTAGTAGCGCTACGCCCTATACGCTTACATGACCTGGTGTAGGTGTAGGCAAACCCCCTCGACAAGCAGAATAATGATCTCCGTTTAAGAGTTTTAACTTGTTTCCACAGTCACCAACGAGTCTGAGTTGTTCTGCTCCCGGAACCAGATTAATTCCTTCTTACAACCAACTTAAATCGAAAACTTTAAAGTCGACTTAAGCTTAGTCATAAGTTTTCACTCCCCAACACAAACACCCATTTGCTTAAATTCCAATATTGACTGACTACTTGACTCTCCCTTAATGAAACAACTTTCCAGCACCCGTCCCACTGCTAGTGGGTTACAAAATTGACCTCCTTTTGGACAGAAGAAGGAACAAAAAAGAAAAGTTGATTTTCGATTTTAAATAAATCATCACCATCAACACTAGGTCGGTCCTACTGGCTCTCCCAGCTCACCCTTTCGATGGTCGTACCCAAATCGATGGTCGACGCAAAAGGAACACATTTCAAGGATTTAATTTCCGATAGGAAATCTGTTCTGGTGTTATCCATCACCGCAAAGTGCTGCTGGCTTTGCACTACTGCCTTGAACTTAACCCATTCCCCCCATCGACTCCCACCTAAAGCAATTTCGGCAAAAACACTTAGCTACTAATATTACAAAAGGATCCAAAGGCTTCAAGTTTTATTTACAACCCCTCCTACCATAAAACCGTGCGCAGTCCTACTACCCAACCAAAATTGTGGCTTTTTCCGGGGATAAACAGTTGAAAACGTCATCGCACGAGAAACGGGGGAAATGGGAAACCGAAGTGCCGAAGGAGGTTTCATTACTTCGCGCAAATTAATTCGAAAATTTTATCCAAATCAAAAATAGAAGCCCTTCGTTCGACTTCCTAAAACTGGGGGCGGTTTTGTTTTGTTTCGTTTTTTTTTACGCGACTCTTCCGCGTTCTTGTGTCCCTGTTTTGTTTTCTGGAATATTGAGTAACACACAACCCCTGGGGGTAACTAGGTATGTATTTTGGTATTCAAAAATCTTGCGCCGTTTATTCGGCGGTTAGTTTGTTTATGACAGTCGGGCCGGATTTTTGTTTATTTTATTTTGATACCGCAAGAGTAGGAATCAACAAATTAGTGTTTTTCTTTCCTTTCCTTTGTTTTGTTTTGATTTCTTGCTTTTTTGCCGGGTGCAGGAAAACATGTTGACATGACAGGCAGGGACTCTAGGACGGTGGGGGCGTGGGTGAATTATGTTTTGGTCACAAAAATGGATTAAATTAAATTAAACGTTGAATGACGGCTGTATAAGTGGACATTGGACACAGGGAGCAGGGGAATTATTTCACGTGACTAGAAATTTTATTTGCACAACAGGGTGGTTGGAAGGGTGTTTTCGAAATTGAGACTTTAAGTGAAATTTGCTGCAGGTAAACATTTATTTTTGAACTGTTTGTTGATTAAACGAGGGGATTCAGTAAACCATACCAAGTCGAGGTATAAATTTGGCCATTTTGATGGATCATAACTTGGATTTTGTTAAGGCTTTGTTCAGGTGTTGTATGCTCCTATGTTTCTTTTCGTAGAGTTTCTGAACTAAGTAACCACGTGGGACACCTGAAAATTCTTGACTGAATCTTGACTTGAGTATTGTGTGAGTATTGGAAGCAGAACATTTTTCAGTCCAAAAATATGTAAATAAATGGATTACTTATAGCCCACTCATCCAGATAGGGATATTTTGAAAATCCCTTCTCTAAGCACAATTCTAGCAGGATATTCTGTTTCTGTATCTTATAGGCACAAACGAGCTTGACTGACGCCTCGATACGAGTATTGGAAGTAAAAAATTTTTCAGTCCAAAAATATGTGAATAAATGGGTTACTTATAGCCCACTCATCCAGATAGGGACATCTTGAAAATCCCTTTTCTTAGCAGAATTCTCGCAGGATATTCTGTTTCTATATCTTATAGGCACAAACGAGCTTGACTGACGCCTCGATATGAGTATCGAAAGCAAAAAATTTTTCAGTCCAAAAATATGTGAATAAACGGGTTACTTATAGCCCACTCATCCAGATAGGGATATTTTGAAAATCCCTTCTCTAAGCACAATTCTAGCAGGATATTCTGTTTCTGTATCTTATAGGCACAAGCGAGCTTGACTGACGCCTCGATACGAGTATTGGAAGTAAAAAAATTTTCAGTCCAAAAATATGTGAATAAATGGGTTACTTATAGCCCACTCATCCAGATAGGGACATCTTGAAAATCCCTTTTCTTAGCAGAATTCTCGCAGGATATTCTGTTTCTATATCTTATAGGCACAAACGAGCTTGACTGCCGCCTCGATACGAGTATTGGAAGTAAAAAATTTTTCAGTCCAAAAATATGTGAATAAATGGGTTACTTATAGCCCACTCATCCAGATAGGGATATTTTGAAAATCCCTTCTCTAAGCACAATTCTAGCAGGATATTCTGTTTCTGTATCTTATAGGCACAAACGAGCTTGACTGACGCCTCGATACGAGTATTGGAAGTAAAAAAATTTTCAGTCCAAAAATATGTGAATAAATGGGTTACTTATAGCCCACTCATCCAGATAGGGACATCTTGAAAATCCCTTTTCTTAGCAGAATTCTCGCAGGATATTCTGTTTCTGTATCTTACAGGCAAAAACGAACTTGGCTGACACCTCGATACGAGTATTGGAAGCAAAAAATTTTTCAGTCCAAAAATGTGTGAATAAATGGGTTACTTATAGCCCACTCATCCAGATAGGGACATCTTGAAAATCCCTTTTCTTAGCACAATTCTAGCAGGATATTCTGTTTCTGTATCTTATAGGCACAAACGAGCTTGACTGACGCCTCGATACGAGTATTGGAAGTAAAAAATTTTTCTGTCCAAAAATGTGTGACCACTGGTCATTTTGTTTCACCTGACATCCTTCGACATTTTTGGTAGGCAAGTGGTTCTTAGTTCAGCTTTTCATCTCAAAGCAATTTCTCTTTAAAAACTTTGGCCAAAACTTCTTTTCAAATAACGCCTTGTTTGGGCTACGCAGCACTCACTGGGGAAATAAGTATTCAATATCTCCCAACACTGTCCAAGCGTAAAGCGACTCATTTCGTTCCGCGGAGCTTTGATACTGACTTTCTATCAACATTTCGAGCGGGAAACGGCTGTCTGTGTCAAAATAACCTATGATTTAAAAAGAAACCACTAGATGGCCCACCCTTTAGGTATAAGGGTTGTGGCGGTAGCTGGCAGCTAAGAAGAAGAGCCTTCCATCCGGTCTCACTGTTTGGATATATGTACCTACCTTCAGCTCATCCGTCTTAGTTTCTTTATATGTATAAGACTCAATAATATCATTTTGGACTACCATATCCGACTATCCACCCTTTCGTTCACTTAAACCCATTCAAGCAGATTGATGTACATAACTTTTTCATCACAAAAGACACTATGGCGACATAAATTCCAAATAAATAACTCCTAACTGCGGTTAGCAGTGTTTTATTATTTGCCATAGCAAATATTTCAATTTCAATCTTTTCGGTTTGCCCCTCTCTACCACTTTCTCATTTACAAAATCACAGTAAACGAGCGAAATAAATCATCCATTAAAAAATATCCCAAATAGAAAAGGAGAATATAATCTGGATGAGCGCAACACTTCCGGCAAAATAAACAGAAAAATTTGTTAGACAACATCCACTGCCACAAAAATCGTACACAAAACAAACACACAGTTCAGTTACCACCGCCATACGTATACATAGTATACACACAGTCAAAGGGGGAAGAAGGATATTCATCATCCTTCCAGTTGAATGAATTCCTTTATTACAGTGAATTGTATCAACGCACATCAGCATTATATTCGTACATAGTACCTACCCTCCTCCGATCGACAAGGACAAGGAGAACCACAACAGGGTTGATATGTCCTATTTGATTATAACAAAATAAATCCACGAAGGACACAAGAACGAACGAAGGAAGAAAACATCAAATAAAACATGTGTTCCACTTGGTTAGGATGCTGTAATTTGAAAATAATGCGTCTTGAAGGAACCATAGCGAAGAGAGCGAGATTTTCTCTCGACCAAATGTAACCGTTAGTTGGGGTTAAAAACAATAACGGATTTTTGCTGGGATTTCCAACTGTCTTTCCTTTTTCGAAAAAGAAGAAGAAAAAAAAAACCAAAATTTACTTAACCATCTATTTCGGCTTTTCCATGCCACCGACATACACAGAAGGCGGCGGCGGCAGGACGACAACCAGAAATCAAAAAGGATAAGTAAAAGTCCGCAAGCGAATTGGAATTATTTCCTTCGATTTCTTGGTTGCTTCTTCGTCTTGGGGACGAATTATAACGGAATGTTATTTTTTGATTGTTATTGAATGAAAATTCAATTTGGAAACATTGCGAATATCCCTTTTTTACGGTCGATTAGGACAGGGAATTTGTGTTTTTTTTTTGTTTGTGTGTACATAGATTAGGAACGGGAGCGACCGACAACTAGGGGTTGGACTCGAAAATAGACGGAATTTGGAATTTCTACGAACGGAGTTAGTCAAAATTCTTTGAAGTTCAATTTTATTGGAAAGGAGAAGGAGTCCTGCATCAGTTTTCGACTGAATAATTGAATAAGTGGAAATGAAATTGCCGAGGGTAGATAATTTTCGGGGGAAATGCATGTTAGGGGGAGAATATGTGAATATACTCGAAATCTGGCAGGATTTTTGGGCAAATCAAATCGGGCTTTTACGGCTATGTGTCGGCACATGCTCAAACGTTAATCACACATCCGTCCTTAAGTTTCTAAAGCGTCTCTGGGTGATTTATGTATGTACATAAAGGGATTTTCAATAAGGACATAACGATTTCGTACTATAATACACGCGCACCCCTAACCTTTTTTTGAAAATCCATCAATGCCACACCGTCTGCTAAGGTTTATAGTTTTATCATGGTAAAGTTTGCCAACGAGTAACGTTTGAAAGTCATTGAAAGATACCTCCAAAATCCTGAGTCAGTCAGAGCAACTTTAGGAGCATTGATTCCGATTTTCGGTCATAATATTCCTGCTACCGGACAGGCTGTGGGTGCTAAAGTGGATATATTCGAGTCAAAATATTCATTGTTGAACTTTCCTGTGCCAATGGGACAAGTGACTTGTAGAAGATCCGAAAATATCGCATCTCAGTTCATATGACTCAAAATGTTCATTCCACGCCATCCACAGAAATTGGGAATGTCCCAGTTCACATTGTACCGAATTTGTAAAAATCTTGGCTCAAGAACTGATGCCTCTTTCACATTTCAAGTGTCGATCGGCTGCTGCAACATTTTGAAAAAATTCCTGCATTTCATCAAAACATCATCTCGACTGATGGAGCTCACTTTTTGATAAATTTTCTCTAAAGAATCGATTGTTGCAAACTTGTTCGCGGTGATCATATGGACAAAATCGAATTCTATACTTAAATCTGACAAGTCTCCTGCACGTGGAGTAAATTTCAGCCCAGTATCTCAATTATTTTGTGTTTTTTTTTAAGTACGAAATTGTTATGTCCTTATTGAAAACCGTGTATTAGGTTCGAACACATTTTTGGTTTCAACCTCGTTCATAACGTGGCTCACTTTATATGGAGACATTTCATTCAAAGTGAGTGCTCGCTTCCATTGTATTGTGATAGAACTTTCAACTAGCCTTGCTTGCTTAGAATCAGCCAATTGTCCTCCTAGTCGTTTACTTTGTACTATGGATTGTATTATGTCTCAAAAGATGTTGAGTTCTTTTTTCAATAGACCGTTCTCCATGTATAGGTAAGACTACACCCTACCGTCTAAGTAACCCTTTCTAAATAAAACAAAATCTCTATTTGAATCCAACGAAATGAAAACTAACCCTACCGCCACACCCTGTAGATACCTACTTAGCAAAAACACCCTTTTCGGACGAAACAAAACGACTTAAAGACAACACAGTATAACCAATTAGTTGCATCATCCACCTCCTATAGCATACGAAAAGGAGTGCCCCCGTCAGTATCTCAAACAATTAGACACAATGTCCTTTAAACCCATCAGCCTCATTAGTCACGGCGGGACCTAATTTATCATTCGTTGAAATAAATGAAATTACTTAAACAAATTACCAGACCAAGCAAACAATTGCAACTGTCCTCGGTCTACGTGCCCAACCACTGGCCGGCTTGTCTATCCCTAAATGGGTTTAATTTCTAGTCCATCATTCTGGGCAATCTCGCATCGGGCGCGAGAGTACGAGAGAGAGAGACACTGCCACGGAGGCCACTTTAAATACTGGCGGTTAAATTGGTTTTTCCATTTGAGCAAGTTGCCAAGCTAATTACTCATCCTGTAGTTCTATGTCTATCTGCCGTGCTCCATCCAGTGGGTGACCGCATCGTCACCCATATCCCTCATCCTGTGCAGTTTTCTCCTCTTTACTTTTTTTTTTTTTGTCATCCTTTCCTTTATTAGCACAAAGTTGGCGACCATCAGCAGTTATTTCTATTTATGACATTCAAGTGCACTGGCCAAATGCCGCTTTCACTCTCAAGTTAGAGACTCCATCATCACCATGATAGTGCACACAGGAGGGAAGCTCTACACCAGATGACGATGACGAGGACCATAACGATGACGATGATGGTTTCAGGGTGCCGGACAGAGTTGTAATATCAAAAGTTACACACTCTGTGTCCATATGCAAAATGGTTTTCTTTTCTCGTTCCGTTTTTTTTTTTTTTTTTTGGTCCTCGTTCGGTCCAAAGGATAGGCGACTAGTCTGTACGGGTAATTTACGAAAAATACACATTCAAAGTACTTCCTGGCCACACATACAATCATAGACACGGACTCCTGACTCCCTCCAATTAAGCAAGTTCTTTCTGTACGCCAGTACTTATGGACGAAACTTTCGCTAGGGTAGGCTTACACATTCGGGTTCATATTTTTAATAAGGTTGTGTGCCCGCAAAGGGAAAATGAAAAAAAAGGAATGTTTTTGCTGTCTCATGCCAAATTACTTTCAGATTAGCTTTCGGGTTTCGCATACAGATGGGTGTAGCAATGATGTGTCGTCTATGTGGGCGGTAAGCGAGGAAACATGTCTGTCAAATGATTAGCATAACTTTTTTTCTAATTAACATAAGTTACAGTTTTTTTTTTCTTTGTATTTTCTGTTGTCTTTCGTATGAGATGTTAGAGTTTTTTGCCTTGCATGGGTTCATACATGTGTGATGACTTCCTGTATTCTGTTAAAGATGTGTCGTGCTTGGGAAGGACTAAGGTTAAGGAGGGGTGAATGTGCAGGAAAACCTTAAAGAAGGGATGCACGTAAGGATGCAGGAAAAATGAAATGATATGGCAAAGAGGGGAATTTTCTCTTTTGGTGAACATTTGTTTAGAAGTATCATGGCATGCATTAAATATATAAGTATTTGAAAGTATCCTTTAAAAATGTCATTCTGAAAGGTCAAACAGTCCTGAACTTGTACATCATTTATTCCAGTGCTTCTTAGTTAAACCAAGGTTTTGCTAGTCATATTCTAGCCAGGAACGACTTAGGTCCAGATCCAAGAGAAATATTTGAAGATTACACTACCGATAGATCCGTTTCTTCTTCAGTACTTTACCGGAAGATCCTCCTAAGATAGCTCTTAGAAAAATGGTATCAGACTACATGCATACATATATGTATGTACCATTTAGATCACTGATTACACTGATCCCTCAAACGAAGATCAGTAGATCATCGAAACCTTGGTGGAATGGAAATCAAAAGGACTTCCAATAGAGATGACCTTATGACAAACATCTGCGAATTGCTTCGCATAACTAAAGCCTGGGTTCCACGAGGACTTGGTTTACTTAATATTTGAGTTATTCGTTATAATCTAAGCTAAATTCTGCCATTCTGGAGGCTGTTCTGATTTCTGCTGAAAGCTTAAGAAAAATTTACCGTCCCTTTTGGCACTGCTGGGCAAGTTAACAGAAACCAAATTTTGGGAGTTGTTGGGTAGTCTAGATAGAGTTAGAGGTCTAAGCTAATTGCCTGTGCAAGGGCTGTCAAAAGCTTTTCATAAGCTGGCACGTTTTCTATCATTCTATGCGGCCTCTATCGCCTGTTGTTGCGATGGGGAAGGTCACTAAGCATTTGTGTATCCTTTGATCCACAAAAAGGTAAGTATGGAATCCGCGCTTAGGTAATTCAGTGATTGACATCCTTGCCAAGACTTATTTGAATATTCTTCTCTAGGAAAGTTATCCAAATCCAAAACTAGGATCCCTTGAACATAGAGATATGATCCGCTAAGACCATAAAAATTGTCCATCATTCAGTTTGGTGTCCTCAGATCGGGACACTATGGAGATTTTAGTCCTTCGCTTGGTTGTGCACAACAAATTTGATGAGAGAAACTCTGCCGTCTGGAATGTGTATCGCTTGTAACCTAACCACTTTTTTGTTCAATGACCGTAACTCAATTTCTGTCTTTCTACCTCGCAGTCCTTAATTGAGCCTGAATCCAGAAGGAATTAGGTGGGCATATCAGTGTCAGTGAGTTGGTTACAAATAGACAATTAGATGAGCTTCTCAGTGCCATACTAGAACACTCGACGCAGCGATTTAAAACATCTTTGGTACTCCAATCGGGAGGTCTGCTTCCATTTCCTTGGAGTGAAGCAGTGATGTCTGGAATGAGGCATAATAGACCAAAAGTTCACACCCTCCTCACATACCTAACAATAATGATGTCTGGATTTTTATATTCAAACGAATCCCTACTTGAAAAGGTTTTTTATTTTCAAGCAATGGGTGTGTGAACTTCTATTCTTCAGAGAGACTTTGAAGAAACGAACTATATTTTGAAGCCTTTACTCTGACGGCTAAGTTGTTTTAAGCGCTGATCTGTTGAATTTATAACTTCTTAAGTCCTTGACGGAGCTAGCTCAATCTGAACCAACCAATGCTTCTACCATGGAAGAGTCAGCAGCTTCGTATGTTAGTCTGTAGCTCCTCAGGATACTGTTCAGTTCCTCTAGTCCTTCAGTCCAGTGGGCATATGGTTGCTTGATTGCTTTAGACCAGCCTTTGATGAGGATGCACTTAGACCAGAAAAGATCAATTGTGGCCATAGGGACCAGTGGGCATATACAAATTTCCATGCTCCAGTAACTCAAACTAATTTAGATTAATCTTCACGACTTCGCTTTGCAAAGTTTATATCCAGATCTTGACTCAATGCATAATCGCTGATAGAAAAGTTGCAGTAAGCCAAAGTATACGAGATCTTCAGGCCTTTGTGCGTAAACCCTAATATTTGGCGCGACAGGACTATGGGATCCAGCGTCTAGGATCTCACAACTATTAGTGTTCTGCGTGTTATATTCTTTTCACGTACTGTTTAATGCCGTATCCGAAGAGCAGTTTGTGATATGAGATGCTTTCTCATGACAAGCTTACTTTCGAATATTTGTCAGAGGGCCGGCCATGAAAATAATTCTAGGTGTCCTCTAAGATTGTACCTGCATCCCCTTGCTCCGTGGTCCTTTGCACTAACCATTTGAGCCACAGAGCCCTGTAGCCCTATGTAGCTTTCCATAGTCTATTCGAAACACATATAGTGTAACTCGATGAGCTAGATCTATAGAGGCAGGACCATGTAAAAGCTATATCCAATGATGTGACTGATCTCATGGGAATACATCCAGTCCACCACTTCAAAAACTTATATTTCTTGATCATCACAACTCTTCCTTCAGTTCCTGCACACATTCCCTATAAGTTGTGTCCAAAACAAGTTAGTGTGATTCTAAAAAATTGAAAAAAAAAACCGTACAACCACCTTAATGTGTGTATACCTCCCTACTTGAGCATTCATTTCAATTTAGAGAATTTTTTTCCAAAAACTTTTTCTAGCACCAAGCCAACTTCACTTGAACTACTGTTAATTTAAATTATTCATCGACTTGAACACACATGCAACGAGGGGACGGCAACGACCCTTGCCACATGAATGTCACTCCAAAAAGGACGACAACTTCTATGACCTGATCAACATTTGCCGTGTATTCCCACAGCCAACTTCGCGCCCTAGTGTTGGCCATACAGTTTTTTCAATTTTATTTAGCCTGCAATTAATGTCTTCGCCTCACCGAACTGAAGGTGGCGGTAGGTGTTTTGGGATAAAACAACCTCCTCTATGCCATGCCACAACCAAAAAGTGCATTTAATTTTATATTTCATATTTTTTTTTATTTTTTTTTTACATGGCTACTCAAACTGAAACTGTGAGTCCTTCGGGCGCCACCGGGCCAACATCCTCTTTGACAAATAGCAAGGCACCGAGGAAAAAAAAATGAAAGAGGACCAAGCAGATCTCACCATTTTGGCAGTGTAATTAGTTTTTTTTTTCGCCTCGATATCTCCTGGCTGGGATTACAATGAGCACGACGAGCTACTTCGTCCTGGTTTCTGGGTCTATATGTATATTTTTTTTTTCGCTTCGCCTGAACTTACTTAAAGTGAGGCGAAAACACGGTTCATTCGCACGCTTGAACAGAACACTCATTTAGGACTGGAGCTGGGGTGTGTGAAAAAAAAAAAATAAAAAAATTTACTCATATTGGTGGAGTGAAAATAATAACGCTCCAGAGGACAACCAACTTGACAGAAAAGTAGGCCATCTGTTTGAGGCCTGGTCTATGTGGGCATGCAGCATGGAGAATGGTGTGGATACTCCTTTCAATGCGAAACCAGGCCAAATGGTTTGCAAGGATAAGGGATACTCTGAACCGAGTTTCATCTCCGTGAAATGTGTTTTTTTTCTCTCTCTCTCTCTCTCTTGTTTTTGTAGAATTTTTTCTTGTTCTGCTCTTTTGGTGGAGAGGAATTTATCGCTAGAGGGCGGTTGTTACGACCACAGTGGGACCGGTATGTGCTGGAGTTTTAATTTAACAAGTTTTCATTTATTACCACCTATGGCGGTTGCTCTCAATTTTGGTGTTGTCCTAATTTCTGGTGAGGAGTTACATTTCCACTTTATCCCACTAATTTAAATGAGGAATGTAATTACGTTTTAATTGGGTTGCTATTGAGGTTTGTCTGACTGAAATGAGAACGGCATGTGTTACTACTGCTAGATGTCAGTCAAAGGGAACAGATGTTGTAAATTACAGAAAAAATCGACCGCTCGTGAGGTGTTATTTATTTTTTTTTTAATTTGTTAACCAAAAAGCACGCATTTAAGTGGGCTTTGACAGGTACAACCGGGAGTACAACTCAATTACGTAACCGATTTGAACGTAGTCTTCTAGTAAACCTTGCGAACACACTCTTGTGTGACATTTAATGAAAGAACTACATATGTGTGTTTGATACTTGCTAGTGGAAACGAAAGACAGACAGATTAGTCTGATTTTTCAAGATCTCTCTACATGGAGGGGTAGATCCTTAAGGTTCTAGGATCTAGATGACGGAAGTCAAGTGTGTCGTCATAGACCACCGCCATACTATACACATTGCACGACATCCTTGAGCATTCAAAGGAAATTTCTTCGAATATGCAAGTGATATGGAAGTGACAGGTTACCAGGTTAACATTACCCTAGGCTTCAAGATCAGATTCATTGTGTTGAACAGTCTTCCAAAGTATTGAATGGAAAGTTAGAAGCTTTTTGGTGGATTAGAGGTCACTGTCACTGTTGAACCCTGACTTAGTAGTTTGACTTAGAAATCTAAGCCTTGGAACATTTTATGCATTACAGAGCTTAATCTAAAATTCGAATTGCACGGGGATTGCAAGTTTTCGTCCGTCTTCCACCCCACCTTTATTTGGCTCAATACAGGCTGCAACTCAAAAACTCTGGCTTAAGGCTTAAAAGAATGATGAAGGAGATGTGGGAGTTTCAGGCTTGGAGTGCTGCGGTTAAAATTAAACTGGGCGAGGTTTGAATTAACTTTTCGCAGCATACAGGAGCTATTCGAGGCTCATAAGGTGCGATGGGTAGGGAGATAGAACAAATGGGGGCATCGTAGATAAGTTACGTGGCTTAGAGTTGAAAAAAATTAAGTTGTAAAAAGGAGTGCAATCAATGGAGCCTAAGAGCAGTCGATGAATGAGAAAAATGTCAGCAATTTCAGCTTGAGGAGGTTAAGTTGGTGTTGATAGGGATGCAAGGAAGACGTCGAAGAAAACGTTGAATGTTCTCGGTTCTTGACACATGTACTTGCAATATTTGCAGGGACAACGCTTGGCCAGCGTATTCAAGTAGGGGACGAACAAAAGTAATGTATAGGATCTAACCAGTCACATAAGGGTGTAAAAAGTTCTTAGACCATCGTTTGACAAAGCCATGGTATGAGTTAGCTTCAGAATTATCTCATCATTATGGGAACGTAAGTTCGTTATCCAATCCAAGCTGCTCTAAGGCCTAAACTGCAAAGCGGATGGTCGTGCGTCTTCAATCGCTGAACCTTGTTAGCTAGTAATTCGAGATCTTTGTGCAGAATTCTCCTCAGATGAGTGCGTGAAATGTTGAGCTGTTGAGATCGATGGCGAGTTGATGTCCGTGAATTGAGTCTCACAGTCTCGGCTACAGCAGCTACAATCTCATCTGTGTTGCACCGTACGACGACGGAGACCATGAGTGTTGTTCAAAAGCATACTAGTCTCACAAACTTTTTGCACAAACTTGCGTAAAGCAGACGCGGTTGGTGCTTCATTTAGGCCAAAACTAACGCACTGTTTGGGCTGCGCAGCACTCATTTTGGAAATAAGTTTTCAATATTTCCCAACGTTGTTCAAGCGTAAAACGACTCATTTCGTTCCGCAGATATATGATACAGACTTTCTGTCAAGATTTCGAGCGGGAAATAGCTGTCAGAAACCACTAGATGGCCAACCCTTTAGATGTCCTTTCTTCTGGGTGTTACCCTCCTGAAAAAGGGGGTCTCTAGTAGATTTGCAGTTCGACCATGGATTGCCCTAGAGATTGTTCATTGGCATTTTATATGCTAACTCCCAGCCGTATAGGTCTTGCCCAGCTCACGCCCTGCCAATCTGAATGTATCTAAATGTTCTTGGTCTTTTCGCTAGTGCTAGTGCTAGTGCTCTGGGTTATGGCTCGGGGCTGCCCTGAGTATTTTGACCTCTTCGTTCCATCAGTACCAAGGTATATCCCTATTTGAGGCATTCATCGATCGAGATGTGAGCAATTGATCATTTTATATTCAGACCTATCTTCGCATCCGTTCCGACGGACTATAAGCCTTATTTTTATAAGTATAGCATGTGCTGACCAGCGGCTTCAGCCGTATTGTGTACAGGATTACAATAAACGAGAGGTGTAAATAAAAGTCGAAATTTCTACTTCATAGCTCCAGAATGGACGTCGTATCCACCTGTCTTATCTGTCGTTTTTAATTGGTGTAATTATTTCATTATAACTCCATAATTACAAGACCACAAGTCAGCATGTACTTATGTACGAGAACGAAAATAAATTACGAAAGCCTGCAATTATCGCCCAAAATCGAATAAATTACGAGCATTTTGTGACTGATCAGAAATATCCTGATGTACTTATTAACCACCGCCGTCGCCGTCGCCGCGCCACATCGTCGTCCTTTGGTGGAATCAAAATAAAATCACACATAATTCTGGAAATCCAATCAACTCATTCAACAGAGCCAGAGTCTGCCCACCACGATCACGGCTCTCACACTTAATTCGATTAATTACAGCCAATGGCATTCTTCTCGCCGAAATGGACTTATTTTTCAACTTTATTATCCTTTCTCATTCAAACAACACTTTGGCTGCCAAACAAACACTCCCAATTAATCCAAAACAATGGAAATTTGTCCTTTCTCCGGCGCGCCATGCGTACCTACACACGCCTAAGACCAAGGCGAACGTTCGAGGAGGACATTTAATTTCCGCATCGAATTTCATCGAAGGCACACAGAGAAATCAAGTGAATTAATTAATTTTCCGGCATTGTGACCTTTACGCGATAAGGACAACGACGACGAGGACTACACTCCTTACAAACCAGGACGATGGGAGGGGTGGTATACAAACACATTTGCAAACGCTAAGGTAAACATGGAAAAGGGGTTGCCATGCAATCTTAGGTGGTGGTGGTGACAAAAGGATGTCGAGGAAAACGGTGGTGGGCGATTTTATTCGATTGCCTTGATGAATATATTATAACCAGGAAATTTCCTTGCTGAATAGCTGAGCACACTTGATGATAATAAATCCCTCTAATAAAGGATGTTAATGTTGCTCATCAATTTCTACCCTGGCTACACTCTCCTGGTGCCTGTCTATCTTTCGGATGGTTTGGGGGATAAGAAAGACTGATGTAGCTGCTGCTGCGGTTATGAGACGCGCTTGGATTTTTATATGACAACGCGCTGCTTAGAGCTGTGAGCTGTGAGCTGCTCTGCGTGGCGTGGCGTTACGCGTTACACATTAAAGCTGTCAATGAAATTTTTATTCACTCACAAAATAGAATTTACGCCTTATGGCGGGCGCGGGTGTGAGAGGAGAAGTGAGCGTGTAGCACAAATCACAGCGGGACGCTTAGATGGCGCTCCATTAAAAGTGTGTCGGCAAAATTGGCCGTGTAATTGGCAGTAAAATTTCACTTGATGGAGGCTGGGTGTGGTAGAGTGTGGGTGTTTATGTTTTCCACTTTTCTTAGGGATTGTCGTGTATTTAGATGATGAAGGAGAGGTAAATTTATGGAAGAAAAAGTGATACACTGAAGGATTTTCCCATGGCTGAAGTAGTTTTGCTTGCCAGTGACGTAGATACTTTGTAGTGGTTACGACACGAGATACGAGTTTGTTGGAGGACTAAATATTTTGTTCACTGCGATCGAGGGTACCTGCTTCATAATCAGGTGTCGCATGTTGATTTTTGGCTTTTGAACGTTCGTTGATTAAATTTATTCATACTGAGTGCGATGGAGGAAGCTATAGATTATACTACGACATGGGTAGGTGTCATGGTTTAGTATAATACTGAACATGAGTGCGGATCTTCTGATTTTTAGACTAGATAGCGGCTATAGCTATGGCAAATACCTAAACAGAGTGACCAGATAAGACCGATAGGAAACAAAATTTAAATAAAACAACAATGGTGTGAGATATAAAATTGATTCTGGCTTTATTTTAAAGCAACATTCATGCCATTATGTGTGGAATAGCACATCGTTCAAATAGGCCCCTCGGCTCTGCTGCCAGTGCTTCAAGCTGTCGGTCCAATTTTTGATAACTAGGTCCGATATGAGAGACGTTATTCCGGCAACAGGATCTCGAATATTGGCCAAAGTGGTTGTCTTCTTTGCGTAGACTAAGGACTTGACGTTCCCTCAGACGGGCAATTGATGACGCTCGCCATGAGATGACCCAGTCACCAAATTCCTCTAGTGTCGATTGTATGGTATTGTAGCGCCTTCTTGCTTGGCCCACAGCTAGGATGTATGGATGTTCTCAAGCTCTGGCCGCAGAAAGTCGGTTAAGAACGCTCTATACCCTTGACGGTAACCCTGTCTTCTCTTTGACATATGTAGCCGCTGAGCCACAAATGGGCCCCATCCGAGAAAATGATTTTTTGGCCAAAACCCTGAGCTCCGCCCAATTAGGGAACTCACGGCGTTGTCCATAGTCCTGTGGCTTCAATTCTTGCGTCAGCACAATCTCATGCAGATGTAGGTCCAAATCCAACCGCATGATAGCTAGTACTACCCCACAACTCCTACAGAAACTGCAATGACGAAGGGAAAAGAGAACCTATTCGTCACTTGCTATGTGATTGTTCAGCGTTAGTACTGGACTGGAACTGGACGATCAAGGAGATATTGAAGTTAGCAAACTCCTGAGACTCAATCACGTATCTGGGTGGCCTAGCTAAACCGCCGAAGACTGAAATTAGTTTCTCAGTGGTCCTTATAGTTGACTGCAATGAACTCTTCGTTGAGCTAGGTGTGCTGTGGATGGCATGAATGCGGTTCTGCAAGTCGCCCAAGCTAGTTCAATCTGCCATCAGTCTTATTCATGATTTGGGAGTCAACCTTAGTAAGTGAGTAACGCTTTTGGCCAAGTCTCCAGTCCATTCAGCACCACCAACTGGACATAATACTTTCAAAGGTTACTTTTGTGGACCATTTTTTTTAAACATAAGACCCCTACATTTAAACCCTTTTAGACCGAGGACCAGTGGAACTGATGACATTCCTCATACCGTCGTCATATCCTCATTGTCCCAACCTTGCCATTGTCCCTGAAAGATTCATTTCTACAGAACCAATGGCGTATGTGCACTATTTTTCCACTGCCGGCTTCCATCCAGTTTTGTCACATTCTAGACAGCAATTCCGAAAGATATTCTTTGTTTCCGACGCGTGTGTATGGTCAAAAAAAAAAGAGTTTCTCTGCTACACCTGCTACGCATCCTTACCACAGTGGAGCAAAACTGAATATTCAAATTAATGACATTTCCATTTCCGTTCTTTTCATTCTTTTTTCTTTGTTTTTCTTTTCTCCTCAACCAGACAACAACTTCATTTGCGATTGTCGGCTCAAATGGTTATTCGAACTGCGGAATAAAACCAGAAACATTAATCTAAAGGAGTCCCTCGAGGAAATCGTCTGCACACTGTACGTTGACAAAACGAACACTATACAGCAAGGACTCTTGAACATTGACAACAACGATGTCCTCATGATGAATGCAATCCGCGATAGGCCAGCCAGTAGCACCAATGGTGGTATTCAACCAGCATCGAGGCAACATCGACAGCAATATCGGCGCCATCATCAGCAGCAGGAACAGCAACCGCTCGACTTGTATCCGCATCAGCAACAACAATTGCATCCCAAGCAACAGTCGCATACAACAACAGCATTGGCTGGCAATCGTAATGAGTTTGGTAATAGAAATCGTGCCTCAGCAGCTGCAGCATCCTCCTCATCAGAGCCAGGCCGTGAATTCTATGTCGATGAAGCACCATATGTGTTCGACAACGATCCCACCGATGCTGATGACGGCGTCGACGACGACGATGACGATGACACGGACACAGACAATGCAATTGGAATTCATAGGTCACGGCAATGGCAACTGCCACAGCAAAACCAGCAGCCTCTTCAAAACGATGCCAGAGGAGTTGGACGTGTTGTCGAACTATTGAAATTGAAGGCCGACAATCTGCCGTGTCCGGAGGAACTGAGTGAACCCACTGAACTACCATTGTCACGTGAATCGATTGGTATGGATGTGCGTGGTACACATACGGCTAATAGTTGCCAGCGTCTATTCTACCATTGGTCATGGCTAAGTGTGCTCCTAGGTGCAACGATAACCCTACGTTTCAGATCGTAGATTTATCGTTTCCCTATATAAAGTCTCATTTTTTTTTTTATTTTTTTTTATTTTTCAATTTTTATTTTAAAAAAATTTTCAAACAGAAAAGGAAATACATAAGTGCGTCTCTGGGTGTCCGTATGTGTCTGAATGCATGTTTCACGTTCTAATAATAAAATAAAGTAAGTTATGTATCTGATCCTTATTTCTACCGAAATCCTTCAGTTTTTGCTTTATGTTCCAATTTTATTCATGTGCTGCAACGCAGCCATTTTGCCTACCTAATATTAAATAAAAATACAAAATAAAACTATATGTTTTTAATTTTAAAAATTGTATAATGCAAATAATTAATATTCAATTAGATTTATAATAGATTTGAGAAATGAGCTTGCACAATTGTTTAAAAATTTTCATAGCGCTATTTTTTTATATAACAAATATATATATATATATAAATAAGATATATATATATGTATAGGAATATATAGGACCATAGTTGTTAGCCACTACATTAGTAAGAGTTTGCTTTTATTTTCTGTAATTTATGTGGCATATTTCCAGTTTGATTTTTAAGTGAACATTTTTGGGGATACGATTGTATGGTTGTCTAACATTTAAATTGACTAGTACAGCTTCTATGGGGGCTAGATGAGTTTTGTCTTGGTGGAGAGGTATGCGCATCCTCGAACTAGAATACCGCGCGCGGGAGCCTGAGACAGAGTTATGAATCTCATCATGTTTTTTGCCTTGACAGCATTGAATCTCAGAATGATACGATTGGCATTTTGTGAAACTTCTGCAAAGATGGGCATATGCAGTGCTAAGTGAGTTACCCATAGACGTCTAGTACGTAGCTAACCTAATTAAAATTCCATTCCAGTACCTCTACTCTCCAGGTAAAGGTACCTTCTGTCGTTCGAGTTCATTTTCCTATCTTTACCGATCGTTGTGTTAAAGTAACCCAATTGGAGTTCTACCTACATGCCATTTGAAGGCATTCTCAAATGTCTTATGCAACCAGCGTTCTACATATTTGGGATACATTCAAACATTGGTCTAAAGTAGAGTACGCACCATCAGTCCTAGTTAGAGGCACGATAAGTAGCAAAAGTCAACACTTTTGCACAAAAAAAAGAAGGGAAATCCGAACATTTTTCTTGCTTTAGGCCGGTTGTTGACTTTTGCTGCTAATCGTGCTTCAAACCAAGACGGATGGTGTGTACTCTACTTTAGCAAGAATTGGTTGCATAACGCAGCCTATAAAACCTTGCATAATAGAATCTATACCTCTGACAACCTTCCACTACTTTCCTACTTTAATCCACTTTTCTCTATCAAGTCCGTCAAGAATTTCTTCTCAAATTTAGACAACCACAAGTGTCGTCCCCTTAAATTTCAAATTAATAAGTTTCCTTTAGAATTATTATAAAACAATTTTATATAATAGTTTACACATTAAGGATATACGATAAGAAACCATTTTTAATATAATTATATGTATGTGTACCACATATATGTATATTTTTAGGAATAAGTTTAAATACAAAATTTATGTATTTAAATTAATTTACAACCATAATGTAAATATATTCTTCTACTAACACGGTTACGATTTGGATGGACATTAACTATAAGATTATGTATATTTATGAGAACGATATTTCTAAATAAAATAAATTTATTTTCATTCACAATACTTCACTAAAACTGTGTTTTATTTTTCCATTAACACTTAAGCCGATTTCATTTAAAAAAAAAAAAAAAACAAAAAAATTAAAAATGAAAAATGAAACAACATTGTCTTTCTTTCTTTGGATAATTTGCCGAATTTATTTTTTATTGTATATGTAGAGTAAGACTGACAAAAATATTTATAAAAAAAAAGAAATAAAAATAAATAATAAAATTTTAATGTTTAGAAACAAGAAAAACCAAAGAAAAGAAAATATTGTCAAGCGTTTTCAAAAAGATTTCAAGAAAAACTACAAGAATCGGAAAAGCGATAATTACATTAAAAAAAAAATAAAAATATTGATGGGTATGTATATTTTTTAAAATGGACAATTTATTATAACAAAACAAAAAAAAAAAAAACATGTGGTAAACAATTTATATAAGAAAATATGCTAAAAAGGAGAAACGTTGTAAAATAAAATTTCACGAATATAACTATATATTTTAGTTGACAATCAAGGTGCAAATTGTAAACAAAGTAAATATAATACAAAAAACCAGCAAAAACAAAAAAAATAATTATAAAATTTACAGAATGGAAAAGATAAAATAATATAGAAGCAACAAAACTACATAAATAAATATGAATGTTTTACTTTTTGGACGATACAAACAGAATAACGTCATGCCCACCCGTATCCTGTTTTTCTCTTCTTTTCCATCATTCAGTACACTCAATAAGAATATATGGAATAAGTGTAAAACAAAAAATAAAAATATGTATACATAAAAACATAATAAATAAAATCCCTATAAATGTTTTAATAATAAAAAAAAAAAATTATTACCGCAACAAACAGAACATTTTTAAAATACATACATAAAATAAGAAAAACAACACTGTAAAGTATCTTAGGTAGTTGTATGAATATTGTTTTTTTTTTTTTTTTGTTTTTCTGTCTTAATTTTGTTTATAAGAAGAAAAATAAATATAAAATATTATTAACTAATATTTTTTAGGATATATAATTGTAAGAAAACATAGATAATAAGGGCAAACTTTAAAACGCTTCTTCAGAGATGAATTTTGTATTTATTTCAATTCAGTACGAGCCACCATGACTTTTGGTTTAAATAATTTCCTTTTTAGATGTTTACGCTTTTTGCTTTAACAAAGTGTGTTATAACGATATTAATATACATTACAATAAAAAAAAATCAAATAAATAAATACGTTTGTAAGGAAATGCAATGTTTTTTTGTTTTCTTTTTCTACGAAAAATCTTGAGTTTGACTGTCCTCTGTATTATGTTATCAATTCCGTTTGTATTAGTTTTTGTGATTTTTATAAAAAGAAAATAATATTTGTAAAAAAATATGTATTAAAAAAATTGTGTAAAGGAATGTTTATTTCTCTCATTGTTCGCACATTAATATTGTACACTTAATTTATTTCGATTTGAATAAAATACCAGAAGTAATTTGCTAATTAAAATAATAAAACAATTGGTTACATGTTTTTTTTTTTTTAAATCGGACTTCTGCTATAGCCATGCTGTAAGTAAGTATATCAGTCAAAGTTTGTCAAAAGGACTTACGTGAAGAGAATAGTTATTAAAGGAATCAATGAAAGAATACTGTTTGGCTGCTTAGACCCAAACTACTGATTATCCTACAATGACGCCGCCATGCCGTAAAGCGATCCAAATCGTCAATCTTTGTCGATGCATTGATGCTTGATTCAATACTTCTGGATTGTGTTCGTTTCAAAAACGATACTTCTGCTTGTTGATATAGCCGCTGAGCCAAAAATGGGCTTCGTCCGAGAAGATGATTTTTTGGCCAAAATCCGGAACTCCGGCCAACATTTCCAGCGAAGTCACGACTTTGTCTGGTTGTCTGGATTCAGTTCTTGCTTGCGTCAGCATAGGCTTATATGGATGCAGGCCCAAATCCGACCGCAAAATAAGCCTGGATGACTCTGGCAATGCCCAATTCAGCTGATCGACTCAGAATCGACATTTCTGGGTCTTCTTCGATACTGGCCGGTACAGCGACTATGTTTTCTTCATTTTCAACCAATTTTTGTTTAGTTGGTGGCTTTGGGGTCCAAAAGAGCGTTTTCTCTTAAACTATTCCACGATTGGTTGCACACTGAAGCAATGATGATGACCGGCCTTACGACGAAATTCACATTGAGTATTTACAACTGAGCCGGAATTTTGATAATATTTTCTAATGATTTTCGCAAGTTTGACAAGCATTGAACGATGCATGATAAAATGGCAGATCTTACTGAATATTTTGGCATCTAGATGTTATTGGTATCTTTGGCCGCTGCTGAGTGATAAAAATCGGAAAAGGTATCATTGCTATCTGGTCACCATTGATAAGGGTCATAATGATTCAAAGAGTTCTATTCATCAGTTCTATTTTCGATCTGTACACCGTGAGATTCCTGGCCTTGGCAGGACACTGTTTATTTGCCGTTCTGTGGAATATACCACTGGAGTCAACATATACAGCTGTATCGTGGAGCCTAACATAACTTGGGATTCAGTTCAGCCATTTGATTCAATTAAATCTCGTATAGCTAGTGAGGTCTGCCGGATACGCTACGAACTAGTTCATTAAGAGCTCTTTCAATCTCATTTCTCTATGTTTGCAAAAACTATGCTGAACACATACTGGAATACTTACAGGAATACCCAGATAAATCAGAGTTGAATATGGTGCAGGGACTGTGTTTTCAAGGAAAGAACTGAAAAAATTCAAAATCTAACAGTGTAACCCAATTTTTAGAAATTTAAGCCCAAGCTTTGATCTCCAGCCAAGAATTGTCCATTGGATATACTCGGTAATTGGCAGACTTATGCTTATGTATGTAAAACCAGGATAAAACCAGGATTTCAAGCAAAATTCTTGTGAACAAATCAATGTCCCTAATAGTTGCTGGGGTCCTCTCCAGTGCACAGGATATGTCTATCACTACACGGCTGCCAGACCACTGTAGTGTTTTTGAAGCCCCCATAGTCTGAGAATCTGCGGGGTAGCTTTCAAGAAACTCTATAAAATTCTCTATAGGTACCTAATATAAAAGAAAGGATCGTCAACTGTTCAGTGTGTTAGGACGACTTCGAAAATTCCATGCTTTATTGGTTTAGAAATGGGATCAAATACATTGAAGTAGGATATGATAACGTTTATGATCCCATCGACTACCACAATATCCCTGAAACACTGAACAAAATTTATTTCGTCCTTGAAAGACCCACGCCTAAATGATCCCACCTTCAACGTCCTCCCCTCGATTGCATCTATCAGCTAACACAAACTTTATAAATTACATTAAAACAGCATCTTTCGCCGAAAGTTACATTGCCGGTATTCAAACGACTCAGTACCTCCGAACAGCAACCAGCAACCGTTCAAGGACTACCATAATTTTCGGCTTCCTTCAAGCATCTACCGGATATCTCATTTTAAACATTTTACAGCAATTTCATCTGCTACATAATTGCCGTCAATTTTATTACCCCGAGGCACATAAACTTTTCGTTGTTGCTGCAGTTTGATGTGGTGGCAGTGCCATTGGGTAGGCGCTCTGCTAAAGACGTCAAAAAGTCTCCACCAAACAAGGATAATGACAAAAATTCGCGATTCGTTTTTTTTTTTTTTTTCTTTTTTGTTGCCTCATTTGAATTTGTTTAACTTTTTGAATTAAATATCGGCAGCGTTGAAGTTTCCACAACGCCTCCTTTTTTTCTTCTCTTATCCCACCTCCTTCTACAGGGTGATGTCTCTTTACATCCCATCTTGGAATGAAAAACCAATTTAAGCCCAACGAAAGGAAAGCTTAATCAGTCCTGGCGAAACGCGAACAGATCATGATGGTCGTCGTGTCGGCCATAAAGACATATTTCATTACAAAACGTTCTAGAAAAAAACGCGAGACGAAACTTTGGCTTCGATAAGAAGAATAAGGACGACAAAAGGACGAAAAACGAAATCCCTATAAAATATTTATTCCCCGAACCAATAGAGAAAAAGTTTTCGAGTGTCGGGTCGATTTTCATTTTCTTTTTTTTTTATACCTACTACCAGTATTTTGGTTTCTCGTTGTGTGGAACTTTTTTGGGGTACTTGCGGATGGTTATATCCTCATTTTTCGAATAGAAGAAGTGCCCCTAATGGGTTGGAGTACTTAATTCGGGCAAACATTTTAATTTTATGCCAAAGTCATGACGGGTGTTCCATGTCCTTGTGCGCGCGTTTTCACAGTTTTTATTGTTTGTTTATGTCTTCGTGCTGCGGTTTTTTGAGTGAAAAAAAAAAAAACTGGAAAAACAGAAAAAAAATTTACAACTCGGCTTAATGTGCTTCGTTGGCGTATTGGTATTTTTCTGGTTGTTTGACAGCCGATTTGACTGCTCGAGTAAAAGAGCCGAATTCGAAGATCAATTGTGTGTCGTAAACTTTGTAGTCTGCCATTCGAGTTTGATTGACGTAATTTTGGGGAAATTTATCGCGAGGAGACAATTTAAAGTTTTGCGTGGATTTGAGTCTCGGGAAACGTTTGCGACAATATTTTTTGATGAGTACGTATGGTGAGATTGCCCTTTGGGTAATCCCAGTTTTAAGGACCTTTAGTTTCTTATGTGAGTGGTAGTGCTGTCAATAAATAAATAAATTCTCGTTACGCAGAGGAGAGTGGATTGAATTTCTTTAAGTACCAATGGGGACATTTAAAGGATGAACTCATAAACTATGCTATTTTGAAATTTGGTCCTCCTTAGCTCTTGTAACCTCTACCGACTTACTTGGTGTAATAGAGTAGTTTGAAATAACACAGTCCAAGTGGTGACAGTGAGACTCTGATTTTTATTTGTGAGTCTTATAACTTCAGGTTGGAATAGAAAATACTTTTACTTGGAAACTGTACCTAAGGTTTTCTACAAGTGCGTTGAAATGACCTGCGTGGTACTATGGTCCGATTGTAGTACTCTCTGTGTAGGAAATGCATCCAGATGCTAAGAAATAACCCTTGCAGGGTTAATTGGTAAAGATTTATCGTCCAGAACTCTGTGGAACTATAAGGCGATCAGGCGAGTACAAGCCTGGAGAATTGAATCTCACAACTGTTTGCAAAAAAGACCCTTTTCTCTACGAAAGGGAAAATATACATATACTTGACGACGAGGATGAGTATAAGGAGTTTGAATAGTGTAGCTTCCATGACACAGACGTAAGGATTTTTCACAACAAACTTGTCTGATACGACAGACCTTTTATACGTAACCACACTGAAAGGATTGATATCTATCGCTTCTTCAAAGACATCATTCTGAGTCATATCAACTGGGATAATCCTCAAATAGCTCCGTTGATACCTCAACTTAAAAGATACACAGATCTAAGTGAACTACAGATTGTCTAACTCATTAGGACAGTCAAGTTCAATCAGTTCCAGACAGAGTATCAACTGAAACCTCCGTAGACTATGCAAATATTTTGTTAAATTCCCAAGTGGATCTGAATGGTGTTATTTTCCGTAAACTTGAATATAAACTGGTTTGGCAGTGCCAGTAAACTCTGGTCAATAACATCATACTAACGTGGGTCCAAGGACATGAAGGTATCCTTGAAGCTGCTGATGAATTTGATAGATTCGAGGCCCAGTTGCAACGCTTTGGACCCGAACTCATCAGCGGGATATCTCTTAACCAGATGAAGATGGAGCTGGCTTAGTCATATGTGAAACAAGAGGTCTTCGGCTCCTAGTGGGCTGACTTTACATTACCTTCATTGTTACATATATTGAGTGGAAGACGAAAGATATTCCAGACTATACCAAAGCCATGATTTAAACGCATAGGACTAAGCATACATATGCAAAGCTTCAAATCCTACGTCACAAGGTGACAAATTTCTTCCCATGGGACCACACTAAGTGTTTGAGATCCACATAACCCAAATCCAGTAATACCTAGTGACAACTGTGAAAGGTTGACAACCCTTTACTGCTGTCGATCATAGTTTAAGTACACCCCTCACAGCCTACGTCATCGTAATCCAACATCTAAACCAATGCAATCAGTTGTTAGAATATTACTGTTCCGCAACGCAATGCTGTCACTCATGCAAATCCCATTCGAGCACACCCTAGATAGTGATTTGTCCCCGAACGTAATCTGTCGGCATCCCATTAATACTAATGCAACCGTCTAATTCCACGCGAGTAAACAATCCAAATCCCACAGTTATCATTTCATCGTCACTTTTACTACACTCCCATGGATGTTAAGATTCATCTCTATGCTCCCGCAAACGGTACATTAGCATAACATGTGCCGTGTTGAAGGAAGAAAAAAAAAATAGGACTCCACTTCACAATCTAACTCCCACCATACGAGCACACACACAAGACCAGAATCAAGGGGTTGGATTTACTTAAGGATTCTCCGTGTCTCCTTACCACTGCGTCGGGTTCAGTTATTGAGGCCGCCTAGCATCGTAGGGGTTCAAAGCTAATTATTAAAACAAATTCCAAACACCCCCCCACCCACACTCATTGCGAACATCTCCTGGGCTGCGGCACGGCTCAGGATTCTTCAGGTACCGTCTTAGTTTTGCGGTTACTTACCTTCCTTTCATATATGGTTTACCATCATAGCGCTACAAAAGTGTACACGTGAAGATGTGGAATGAAATGTAGCGTAACAACCACTAAAAGGGGTTGTGATAAGCTCTCCTGGTTACCAGAGTATGTAGGTTCTTGCACAAAGGTAAATGGTTGCAGTAGTGTACGAAAAGACGATGCCTTGATTACACAAAACCCGCATATTTAGATTCTGAATAACAGGATAATTTGCCTACTTCCCCCTCTGCTAACCGCCATTGCCAGTGTCTGAGTTGGAGGCTTTGCTGATATGTCTTCATGTCAGAGCATAGGGGGAGTCGGGGGTGCCGTGCGGTGTGTGTGAGCGCGCTGTGCCTACATCAGTGCCACCAACGCTACACGAGCTCACCTTAATGGAGTTTTCATACATATTTAATGGGCTCGGAATGACAACGTAAGTTTAGGGCGGTAGTGGGATAATGTCTTATCGCGGGATAAGGAGCACTCGCTGGTTACCAAAAGACACTACATATTCCAAGACATTTACATTCATTACGTTCATTATGCCACAGAAACCCGAGGACAAGATGTTCTTCTCTGTTTGTTTTAGTCAGACGATGTCATCAAGGGGATCACGTTTGAAGGAGCAGCGGCAGGCAGGAACCATATCGATTTGTGATGCTGTGCTGATATTGATGAGTCACTTATGTGTCAATTGATTTCTGACGAATGGCATAGGTAGAGGCAAGGAATAATAATTGATTGGAACGTCAGAGAGGAGGGATAGCAACTAACCAAATTGTATAAAAATAGACGGAATACTTTAGAGCTCATTGGGGCCAGAAGTGCATTACTTTAGCAATAAACTTTACAATAGAAGGCTTCCTGAATTCTTCCCCCGGATCCTCCAACCATTGCCCTGTGAATTGATAGTGATTCAGTAAAGCGCATTTAAGTGTATTGTATCAGTTAGTACGAATATGACATAAAAAATTTTTTTATCAAACGGTGGCGTATGCGTAACAAATTTTTTCACACATTTTTGGGTCAAAATTTATCGGTTTCCATTTTAATTGGCAAAGCATCAATAAAACTGGTTTCTGCTTGGGATACGCAGAAACAGAATACCTGGCTTGAAATGCGAAACGAGGAGCTAGGAGTAAAGTAAATAAAATGGTAACCGAAGATTTTTTACCCAGAAATGTGTAAAAAAAATGGTTTCGCATACGCCACCGAGAAAATTAGAATATTTTTCATCAGAAAAATGAATCAAATTGAGTACACCAAAGTCTTAATCATTCGATTTGTGATCCTAGTATTAGTTTTTTTGTTCAGTTCAGTCCATTTGACCCAAAACGCTTAAGGAGAGGAGATATGTAACGAAATTGCATTTCCAAGACCCAAGATTCAAGATGAAAAAAAAAAAAAGACTTTTTCCACCCTTGACCGTGGTGCTTCTCAATACTCCTCAAACGCTGAACAGCTAGCAACTGAGTACGCCAAAGTCTAGATCATGCGATAAACGTTTTTTGGTTAAGCTTTTTGTTAAGTTAAGTCCATTTGACCCAAAACGCCGAGGAAGAGGAAATATGTAACGAAATTGCATTTCCAAGACCCAAGATCCAAGATGAAAAAAAAAGACCTTTTCCACCCTTGACCGTGGTACTCCTCATTACCCCTCAAACGTTGAACAGCTAGCAACTGAGTACGCCAAAGTCTAGATCATGCGATAAACGTTTTTAGGTTAAGCTTTTTGTTAAGTTAAGTCCATTTGACCCAAAACGCTAAGGGAGAGGAGATATGTAACGAAATTGCATTTCCAAGATCCAAGATGAAAAAAAAAAAGACTTTTTCCACCCTTGACCGTGGTACTCCTCATTACTCCTTAAACGTTGAACAGCTAGCGACTGAGTACGCCAAAGTCTAGATCATGCGATAAACGTTTTTTGGTTAAGCTTTTTGTTAAGTTAAGTCCATTTGACCCAAAACGCCGAGGAAGAGGAAATATGTAACGAAATTGCATTTCCAAGACCCAAGATCCAAGATGAAAAAAAAAGACCTTTTCCACCCTTGACCGTGGTACTCCTCATTACCCCTCAAACGTTGAACAGCTAGCAACTGAGTACGCCAAAGTCTAGATCATGCGATAAACGTTTATTGGTTAAGCTTTTTGTTAAGTTAAGTCCATTTGACCCAAAACGCTAAGGGAGAGGAGATATGTAACGAAATTGCATTTCCAAGATCCAAGATGAAAAAAAAAAAGACTTTTTCCACCCTTGACCGTGGTACTCCTCATTACTCCTTAAACGTTGAACAGCTAGCAACTGAGTACGCCAAAGTCTAGATCATGCGATAAACGTTTTTTGGTTAAGCTTTTTGTTAAGTTAAGTCCATTTGACCCAAAACGCTAAGGGAGAGGAGATATGTAACGAAATTGCATTTCCAAGATCCAAGATGAAAAAAAAAAAGACTTTTTCCACCCTTGACCGTGGTACTCCTCATTACTCCTTAAACGTTGAACAGCTAGCAACTGAGTACGCCAAAGTCTAGATCATGCGATAAACGTTTTTTGGTTAAGCTTTTTGTTAAGTTAAGTCCATTTGACCCAAAACGCCGAGGAAGAGGAAATATGTAACGAAATTGCATTTCCAAGACCCAAGATCCAAGATCCAAGATGAAAAAAAAAATACTTTTTCTACCCTTGACCGTGGTACTCCTCATTACCCCTCAAACGTTGAACAGCTAGCAACTGAGTACGCCAAAGTCTAAATCATACGATAAACGTTTTTTGGTTAAGCTTTTTGTTAAGTTAAGTCCATTTGACCCAAAACGCCGAGGAAGAGGAAATATGTAACGAAATTGCATTTCCAAGACCCAAGATCCAAGATCCAAGATGAAAAAAAAAATACTTTTTCTACCCTTGACCGTGGTACTCCTCATTACCCCTCAAACGTTGAACAGCTAGCAACTGAGTACGCCAAAGTCTAAATCATACGATAAACGTTTTTTGGTTAAGCTTTTTGTTAAGTTAAGTCCATTTGACCCAAAACGCTAAGGGAGAGGAGATATGTAACGAAATTGCATTTCCAAGACCCAAGATCCAAGATGAAAAAAAAGACTTTTTACGCCCTTGAGCGTGGTACTCCTCATTTCTCCTCAAACGCTGAACAGCTAGCAACTGAGTACGCCAAAGTCTAGATCGATTTCCTTTTGGTGGTAAAGGTGGCGTATGTGTAACTTTTTTTCTTAAAATATTTTCTGTTTCCATTGGACATACCGGGGCATAGAGTTGCAATCAAGTTCTTGTATATGCTTACGACTGCTCTAAGTCTATAGTCTATTAGTGGGTGTACTAGACCTGTTGTTGCGAGTTAATACCAACATTATCGTAATTTTTAGTGAGCTTCATACTCTAAACAACGAGTTCATACGACCTGCTATACGTCAAGTGGAATACAGCGAATTACATGTAAGTACCTACTCATGTAGTCTTAAGGTACTTACCGTCCCACATTTCCTGTTCCCATATCAACCAACGTAAATGAGAAAAGAAACATAGATTGACTTCCTAGTTCCGGCCGACACCATCTCCAAAGTGACGGGCCACTTAATGGCTTCCTATCAGCCGAATTCATCCTCGGCATCAATTCGATATCTCCCCAAAACTAATTTCCTCTCGAACGCACGCACATCATATTACGTTCATGAATAAGCTAAACTCGGTCAAATTCTCTGTGTCACCCCGAACGCCCCACACTCACTCTCCCTGTCCGAAGTACCAACCTAACAAATCACAGAATTATGGTCCGGCTCAGATCGCCATGTTCACGCTAGGCAAGCCACCTTTCATAGTTATGATTAGATTATCTATAAGTTTTACGTCCACGCAACATGACAGCCTCCCTTAAATGACCCATTCGCAGGGATTTACTTCGGGATCCTGTTTTGGTCCCGACACACTAGCTCTGCTCTGAATGGACTGCGTCTACTCCGAACTCAGTTCATTAGGTAAGTCCGAGTGCGTGTCCTACCAGTCACACAGTCACGCATCTATGTATCTGCCCGTACTGGTTCGACGTCCTCTGCGAGCTTGGCTCCTGCAATTTCATTATCATCCTTAAGATGTTTGTCATTTTGGATTTCGGTACAGACTTTGTGTCACACACAACAAAATTATCTACATGCGGGTGAAGGGCGAAAGGATTCGCCATGCCATGGGTGTGTTTAAGATTCTGAAATATTTCGTATCGTATCTACAAGTGAGTAGTTTTGTTTAATGGATTACGTGAGCGTACTGCCTGATGTGGGAATGAAGGGTGTCTCTCTTCGATTAGTCACTTAGTTGATGCTGGTAATTAGACCAAAGTTGCCAAATTGGACATAAAGTAGAGGTGTGTAGGTTGCACCTGTTGCCCTGGGATGGGACTGAGGGGGTGCTGGTCCCATGTTTTCGTATGCAGTGTGTTACATCGAGTAAAATTGAGTAATTGCCATGTATTGAAATAATTCCGAAATTACATCGCATGTCGAAGGAGGTACTGCACCAAGGATAACGAATCGGTTGCACGTCGTGCTAGTTACAGAAGTTAGTTTGGTGAAATACTGCAAATTAGGTGAAGTAATTCTAGGGTTGTCGATACGTATTACATTGTAAGCTGGATGATTTAAGGAGAATGCTAAATAGGGTTGGGTGAGATTAAAACGAATGTCGGTTCCTGGGAGCAACAAACTTGTTGGTACACATAACTTCTTCTGTGAAATCCAAGCATGCAGCTGGGACTTGGGCATTTCACACAGAACCATTACTTTGAGCTTGGTCTTGTGTCTGATAGAGGCTCTTGGTGATTTTGTTTATCTCTCTGAAATTGTGGTTTCAAATTGGCAATTAAGAGAATTTTATATGATTTATTGCACAGCAGGTGAGCATTTGATCCTTTAACTGACAAATTTGGACTTTATTCTGTCGATGTGCTTGGGAGCAAGAGTCATAAGTATTCAATTGTTAGCTGAATGAGAAGGATCATGTCTGACAAAATCTGTCCCATTTGATTGGCCGAATGTACTCTGTGCTATGTGCTGGTCATCTTCTTGGATATGGAAGCTTGGAGAGAAATACTTGTTTCTGTTATTCATTCAATCGGAGTGGTGGAACCGATGTATAAAGCCACAAACACTGAAATTCTTTGATCATCTTTGTAGTCCAGCAGCTTCATAAGTTTAGGGAACCTTCACAGTCTTCTTGTCGAAATACAACACATATTTGAAGGAACTGAAGGAACAACTGGATCAATTTTGTCTGAGTTTTGAATTCAGTCATTGCCTTATGGTTCTCAAGGCAATGCGTAGCCTCCTAAGATAAGATAAAAGGCAATCCATAGAGAGAGTAATTTGAATTACTGTCACAGGAAAGGACAAAGATGGCTTATATGGAGGTAAACACAAGTCATTGTACATACTTTCGCAGTAGTCTAGATTCCAGCTGTGAAGACCGCCTATAAGCTAAATCCTCACTTTGAGACACATTTTGGAGAAGTCTAACGAACTTTAGGTCGAGACGCATCACTTTTTCATTCACTTTATACCCACCTATGATATTATATCGTCTGGTGTTCTTTCAGGCGTAACTCTGGCAAAACTGATGCAGTTGTGTCCTTAAATGATAGAGAATACGTGAGTGGAGTAGTTTTTGGGGACTTCTGAGCGAAAAATTATCAAAGATTTGGTCCAGCAAACTTGCTAAACGAAAACAGATTCTTCAAGTGCCAGCCAAAGAAAATGAAGTATAAGCTAAAGAGCTAGAGATTGTAAATCTAAAAGCTAGAAGCAAAGTACTCGAAACCAGAGGGGATGAAGGGGTATCAGTTGGGGACTAGTTGCTGGAAGCTTTAACCTTTTTCCGCACTTGAGCTACCGAAATGGAAGGTCTATGAGACAAACCTTTTACACATAGAAGCACCATTTAAAGTTAGCACTTCCAAGAACAATTGAGGAGACAATTGCGCTAAAGGATCCTCGTCTAGCCAGTTCATCAGTATGTTCCTTGCCATCAACTGGAACCGAGAGTTATGATAAAGTGGTCAACTCCTTTTCGCATTTTATAGGGTGACCAATGACATTGACTGTTCTATGGCATGGTGGCATCCTCGGACCCTATTTCTTTCGAAATGAGGAATGAGACACTGTTACTGCGAATGGTCTCAGGTGTAGAGCATTGTTAAACGACGACAGAGTCCATGCTTCAGCGCCATAAAGCAGGACTGGAATGATCAGGGTCTTATATACCCAGAGTCTCCTAAGTTCTTCGAGATATGGCTCTACTACTCAATTTCCTTCACAGCGATTGGCACGAGTTAAGAGTTATTCTTCGTCTACTATGGCTGAACACAACCAACAAATTTTAGTCAATTTTTTGTTCTAGGCTAGCCTACTACTTTAACGTCTGGTTTCTAGTTAAGTCTAGGATGACTCCTAGGCACTTAGCACTACACGAAATGGAAAATAGTTGTCTGTTTAGTCGAGGAAGCTTGAATTCAAATTTGCCTATATTGGTGAAAACCACATATTAACCACATCTAAGGGCCTAAGGACGAACTGCTGCGTTGACAAGTCGCTGTCCGTTGTTGCCATTGCGGTGATGTCCAGAAGATCAAAAAAATTAAATGTTCCAATTTATATCCTGATTTTGTAATGAACGTTGCTTTGGAAAATTGGACAAAAAAAATTGGGGATTGACATCCAAAATTTTCAAATATCGTTTTTAATGTGAGATAGAGATAGAATAACTGTCATAACTCAAAGGTTGTTGTGGACATGGGTACCTGTCTCTATGTGTGTATACCTATCAGTCCATATCCTCCACTCCTTACCCCAATACTTAGATACAAAAAATCATTTCATTTCATTTTCAAAACAAAATTTTCTGGGAATACTATCTTTCCATTCCGGTTATCGTAATAATTGTATTCTGTTGTTCTTTATGAATAATTTATTTATTTTTTCTCGTGCCCAGCATGGGAAGGATAATAAATATGTTTTCTTACAAAAACAAAATGTCTTTCACATAATTTTTTTTCCTGGGAAATATTCTTTTTCTTTGACTACGAATTCTAAATGATTTTTGTGTTTTCTTTTGGAAAGATGCTATGCAATATTTCATAATGTAGCAGAATCGTGCTCGAGGTGTTATTATTTGTAATTCCATATGGAATCTGAAAGTTAGCAGGTTTTTCTTGCTTAATTTTGAGACCTATGGACTTACTAATGGGCTTGTGGGTGGGAATATTTGTGTGGTTTTTATGTATTTCGATTGGACTTACTTATGTCAGTAGTCAGTATCTGAAGGAAAAGCTTATTTTATTGCATTCTCCATCGTACAAGATACATATATTTGGAGAGATGCAAAAGGTATTCAACGAATTAGCTTGATGCGGAAGAAACTATGCATCAAAACTGGTAGGTATTGAAATTATTCATACAAAATATGTCACGACACTAGGTAATAACCATGTACTGACAGCTTCTTCCTCGATGGCCGGTACTTACATTATTCCTAGGTTGCTACGCAAAACTTACTACAAAAAGAATTTGGTCTTTCCATCTGCATTCTGGAACCACTGTTCTAATATTCGAGAACCGGCCAATTGTCAATATTTTTTTGGACTATGCATTATTTCCTTATACTAGACTATGTGCATATTTGGCACTATGTATCCGGATCGTGGCTAAAGATTCTATAAAATGTTACATTTGTCGTGGAGCTCCAAACCAACCATGGTATACTTGCTGTACTCGACGATTGTTAGACTAATTCTTTCTTATGGTTCACCAGTTTGGTGGAAGCACTTGATGTCATAGAATCAATACGAACAGCACCAACAAGACAACCGCCACTAGACCTATATGGAGAAGTAAGATCATGATCATCGATACTCTCTCGATGGCAAATTATCAAGCGATTGATGGTAATGGATCACATGAACATATGTTTCTAGCTGAAGGGAATAGTTCTATACGAATTCCAGAGAAAGCATACTGGAAGAACCATAGAAATGATAATCAAAAGGATTGGCCTTCTTGGACAAACGCACGATTCGAGATCAATACAGACGCTGGGATCTATTATGAAATTGTAAAAATAGGCCTTTCCTTCAAAAGAAATGACGTTTTGCCTTTCAAACCGAAATCATGGCTGTTATACTCCCCCAAACTTTGCCGGTTCCCTCAACAAGTTATGTGGAGTCTGCACCTGGTCTTTACAATAAATCCAAGAGCTGATGACTTGAAAGACCGTTTAAGTCAATCGTAGTATGCTTAGTGGGTATGGTGCTTGGTCTGATTCATACTGTTCCAGTTGGACAAAGAGTTCATAACTCGCTTTAGCTTGAATAAATCTTCATAATCGTTGCCAGATTTCTTCTCTTTTGTTTGGGCTTTGGTGCCTGCGAGATCATCTGATCGTGGCTGTGTCATCAACAGCTGTTCATCAGATACTGCATCAGGACAACTATCGTTTGGCTAAACGTGATGGTCGCATCATGGCTATCACCCTTTGTTCAGTTGTACTAGGAAAACGTAGTGAGTTAGAGGAACATTAACTATACTTGAATGTTGGTTTGAATAAAATGCTCGACCCTCGAACAAGTTAGAAAAAATCAAAAGTGTCTGGCAGTCAAGTCAAAAGAGCTGGCACTTAAATAAGAGCTTATAAGTGAACCTTTAGGTATGGCTTCATAGGAAAAACTATACTACTCCGATTGTCATCGTAATAAACTAGGAAATATTCTGGAAGAAAAATGTCGACAACCAAGTTTCAAGTAAAGTTGCCATACCAGGTAGTATCTAAGAATCAGTTCCCACAACATCGAACATAGCTTTAGTCTTGTGCTCATCTCTTAACAAGTTCACTGAGAAGTAATAAAATTACCTTTTCTGGATGTCGAGATAGTGGGAAACATCAATGGCCAGATTACTGGAAACGTTCAATAAATATCTAATAGGTTGCATACATACTCTCCGAAAGGGTGACAATTCCATAGCTACCCAAGCGATGCAATGGAACGGCGGTTCTAGGAGAACATGGCGCAGAAAAGTTGAGAAGAAAGCAAGGCAACTGGGAAAGAGTTGGGCAGAGGTACATTTCTAGAAATCGCACATGATGGCACGTAGGATCCACAAGAGGATACGGGAAATATGTAGGTAATAGATTGCAGAACTGAATTTATAGAATAGGTTTCATCATCAATCATTCAGTAATCCTGTTGCTGGCAGAATTTCTGGTCCTTGTCCTTACCGCGATGAGAACATGCAAAGCTCGGTGAGACATGATTATCTACACAAATTTTAAGACCAGTGAATACAGTTTTATGAGCTTATTCCCTTCTTCTAAGCATCGTTGGCCTATAGAGTCGTTTGATAGCCTTCAATTCTTTACTGACAAGGATTTCCATCAAACCGAACACCTTCCTCTATCTCTAAGTCTAGTAATATCCATGTATTGACAGTTGACAGTTTTCGAAGCATATACATATATAGAGGTTGAACCCAACTCTTTCAAGTGACATTCTACTCAAGTCGGCAATCTTATTCCCTTCAACGTCAAAGTGTACCTAATTCTCTTCCAAGTTATTCCAATTTTAAAAATGGAAAACAAAGCCCTACACTAATAATAGCTGCACCTGAAGTCTAGGAACGTACATAGGTACACTGAATAACCTCAGTCTGGCTGGATAAATTGAAATCTCACACTCCCTTCGCCGGGGCCTAAAAATACTTACTTCACCTTATCCACGTAAGACAAAATTAATATTCATCCTACGCCGTCGTCGTGTTTTGGCCTTGTTTTCAATAGAAAGTCGTTTCGTATTAAAAAGACTCCGAAATTAAACTAATCTCGCACACGTATTCACATAGAGTAGACCCTAGCTCCACTCCACTCCACACGGCTTGTCAATCGCATCCTTCCCCGCGCGATATTGCTGCTGGTGTCACTATCACGTGGCAGGCATAATACAGATCTCACTCATATCAACGAAAACGCTAGCGGCCACCTAAATAGCTCAATATACGTTTTATTTTCATTTTACGAATACTTTCATATTTTTATCTTTTCCATAGAAATCTCCTTAACTGCCTCATCTCCTCCTCTTCGTCCTAAAAACGAAATGGCAAACATCCTTCACTCACTGTGTGTGCGGTTAAATAAAAAAGCGAAAAAAAAAACCAGATTACTCCACACATCTACGCAAATTTTACGAGAGTGCTCAAAGGTATACGAGAAATGCCATCGCAAATCTGAACCAGGGACTCTGTGAACACAACCGCAAGTGAAACCACAAGAGAATCCATCATTCCGGTTTGTTTTGGAAATGATAATACACATCCTGGTATCTCTCGCTCTCAATAAAAACCCTAGAACGAGGAGTTGGAGAACTACATACGAGTACGCGTATGTATGTATAAATACCTACTAGGCAGCGTTTCGAGGACGGTTTATCACGTTTGAACGCATCACACACAGAACCACCGCCGCAGGATATTCGCACATATTTGCACTGATACCATGGTACCGTGTGTTCCACACACACGTACTCACAGAGCCAGAGCCATCAAACCAAATAGCCGTCCAATAGATTCTGCATGATTTAACATCAAAATAAAATCCTTAAACCTTAAGGATGGTGAATAGGTTCGCTTGGGTAAATATTATGAAGCCGCTGCCGCCCACCTTCCTTGGTCGACGTCGAAATGCGTCGCTCGTCGTCGCCACGCCACCACACCAAAAAGTGAAATGATCCTTCCAGCTACATCTATACATACATATGTACATTCATATGTATGTACAAAAGCATGCAACGTAATCCGCGGAGTGAAAACGCAAAAATGTGAAATTGAATTTTCCACGCGAGAATGATGTCCATAATGAAATTTGAAGAAAATGGCAGACAACAGAGGAAAGAAGCTAAAAAATGGAGAATAAAGTTCGCGGCTTTATTCGATTTAGGAGGCTCTTTGTGGGCGCTCGCTGAAGAATGCAAAGTGTATACATTGCTCAGTCATGTGAGTTTATTTGCAGGAGCCTTTGGGGCTGAGCTCTCCGAGAGTTTATCCATAAAATTAGATTGGATGATGGCTAAAATGTGTTTTCAAAGGAGGCGGCAAATTGAAAATATATGTGCGGTATGGGTATTTCAAAGAAGAACCAAAAATAAGAAGATACTTCATTCTATACCTATCCCAGTGACATGGTGGAGGCAAGTGCCACTTCATGCATTTATGAAGTGAAAAGGGGAATATTAAACGAAATTTTATTGTTTTTCTATATGTTGAGGTACAGATCATCTAATCCTTACATACTCATCCGTTCCAAACTTTGTTCTTCAGTCGATAATCTCAAGCCCGTTTTGAGAGTTAATCTTCACTGTTTGAGAGAAGGGTGTGGACCATACCCCATGTGGAATGAACCACATCGCCTTTAGAACTCAAATGAAGAAAACTCGTATACGCCACCTGGTCAGATACTCATGTTTCGACTCTACTCTCCTGTGGCACAATGAGAGTAAAATATTTTGATTCTGTGGATCCTAGCCACATACGAGTTTAACTGTTTAACCTCGCTAAGTGTTTTGGAAAGAGAAAATTTTCAGTCAAAAAATTAATGAAAAAATGGGTTACGCATACGCCACCGAGCCAGGTATGTACATCCTGACTCTACGCTCCCGTGGTACAATGAGAGTCAGATAGTCTGATTCTGCAGATCCTAGGCACATTCGAGTTTAACCGTGACCTCGCTAAGTGTATTGGAAAGAGACAATTTTTCAGTCCAAAAATGTATGACAAAATGGGGTACGCATACGCCACCGAGCCAGGTATGTACATCCTGACTCTACGCTCCCGTGGTACAATGAGAGCCAGATAGTCTGATTCTGCAGGTCCTAGGCACATTCGGGTTCAACTGTGATCACGCTAAGTGGATTGGAAAGAGAACAATTTTCAGTCCAAAAATGTATGAAAAAATGGGTTACGTATACACCACCGAGCCAGGTATGTACATCCTGACTCTACGCTCCCGTGGTACAATGAGAGCCAGATAGTCTGATTCTGCAGGTCCTAGGCACATTCGGGTTCAACTGTGATCACGCTAAGTGGATTGGAAAGAGAACATTTTTCAGTCCAAAAATGTATGAAAAAATGGGTTACGCATACGCCACCGAGCCTGGTATGCACATCCTGACTCTACGCTCCCGTGGTACAATGAGAGCCAGATAGTCTAATTTTGTGCATCCTAGGCACATACGAGTTTAACCGTGACCTCGCTAAGTGGATTGGAAAGAGAACAATTTTCAGTAAAAAAATGTTGAAAAAAATGGGTCACTCATACGCCACCGAGCCAGATGAAATTGTATAAAAAAAAACTAAACAAAAAAACTTTAGTTTCGTAGTACTACGAGTACCTGCTGATTGTTCCAAATTTACGGTCCCTACTTTTGAGATTCTGAGAAAAGATCTTTGTTCAAAGATACTTAAGTTACTTGAACACATTTCCACTGAAAATCAAGCCTTATTTCTGTAAAAAAAAACAAAACAGAACAATCAATTTATCCGTAATGTAAAGTTAGTTTCTTTTTCTGATGAAGTGATGGAACCCGGATACTTGAGGTTCGTAGAAATCCCACTAAGATTGCCGCCCTTATTCTCTATGGTAGAGTGGCAAGAACCACCATAACACAATATAAAGTACACACCTTACTAAAAGAAAAATGAAACACATCCGCCTTGCCTAAGCTCCATTTGGCTTAAAGCTTTGATTTACTACCATAACCGGATCACAGATTCTTTACTTAATTGCGACGAAAATAAACACAAGGTAAAACTGTGGACAAATCTTTGCCTATTTATTTAGATTTGAAAAAAATTATTGTCACCATCACTCAAAATCAACAACTTCTTGACCATTTCCTCTTCGTTCTTTTAATCCATGCCCACTGTGGCAGATCACCATTCTTCGAAATCAAGAATCAATCATTAACACTACACACAAGCGTTTAATTTGTTTACTGTCTTAAGTAGTAGGTCAATTCAATTAAGTCATTAATCAGAAAATTTCATATAACGCTTCCTTTCACAACCTTTTACTGAAGTCTCTATTTGGTTCTGTAAATTTGTCCAATTCTGGACGTCTGGCGGGTTACAAGTTCATTTAAACGTGTCGACCTTGAGACATCTATACGATTTGTATGTCAGTGTGTGTTATTGACCTCAGTACATGCCATGGGAATTATAATGATTAATGAATAACGCGATTAGCTAAACAGTTATATTTCAACAATTAAATAAAACTCATTGAGACTAAGTCGCAGCGAGGTACAAAGTAAATGCACTCTCAGAGCCTGTCAGTGTCATTTATGAGTATTAGTTTACGGTAGGGTATTCAAAAATGGCTTTAAGAGTTTATAGTCTTTAAAGTCACGTTCACATTTTGTTACTAAACAAAAGCGGTTTTCTTCAGGCGGTTTTGGGAGGAAAAAAAAAAACCAACCTCTCTCAAGTGTCATCGAAGAGGTACTACAAGTACCATATACCTACAATGTATCTTTTGCTCTTTATTTTGTCTAACTATGTCAAGGTTGTCTACACACTTGAATTCGAAAACCTATAGTAACCACACTTACATAGCCATTGTCTGCAAGTGACTTTTAAGGGAAATGAACTACGTAATTAACTGCAGAGAGAGAGATGATATCGAACAAGCTATGCAGATGGTCCACAGATATGTATCTGATCGATATTGATGTATGGCTTCAGGAAGATACAAGTAGTCTACCCGTTTGTGTTGAATAATGGTGATGACAATGGGAGGAAATAATAATAGAGCAACATATGTACATGCTAGCTATTTAGCATGTTCAAGAAGTATCTCAAGCAATATTTTGAAAAGAAAATAAAGAGATATCTGGTGTCTGGTTGAAGTCCCATTATTCGAAGTAAAGTGAAAAAAGAAACTGAATGTCATGCTTGGAGGACTTAGTTAATAGCAACTTTTCTCGATGACAACTTTCTTTTTGTTAAGAAAACGCATTTTGAACTTGCTCGCTGCGTACATTAAATAGAGAATTTAAAAAAGTTTTTCAATAAGGACATAACAATTTCGTACTTACATAATACAACAAATAATTGAGGTATTGGACTAAAATTTATTCAGAAAATATAGAAAATGTACTAAATTTAAGGATGGAATTTAATTTTGTTCATATGACTACGGCGAGCAATTTTCTAGCACTCTTCCACACAAATCGAAGAGATTCTTGGCAATCAGAAATTGTTCCTGAGCTACTGTAAGATTTTTGGCTAGTTACCATAAACCAATGACTTACTGCAATCTTCCAGAAAAATGCCTTAAATGGGGATCCCTTGACCGGACTTTTCCTTGAAGTCCTAATAATTGGCGAACTCTCTCCAATAGATCAATTGTTTGATCAACTGTGTGGCATGTTGCACCATATTGTTGGAACCACATGTCACTGATGTCATCTTCATCTAATGAGCTTCATTTCTGAAATTGGTTTTTCGACGAAATTCAGGATTTTCTTCACATTATTCTGGAGGTTTCAGTTCTTGAGGTAATATGACCTAGTACGGATGAAGGCCAAGATCTTTACGCAAAATTCGCCACAATTTGGAGCTTCTCAATTCATGTGAATGGAGTGAAATAGACTTATTTGGTTCATTTTAAACGGAATCATTTACGGCTGCGATATTTTCGGTACTTCGATCAATGCCTTGTGTTACTTGCACAAAAACATTCAAAAGTGAATAATATTGACTAGAATTCATTCACTACAGCACACACTGGCTGCATGGTGAAACGATTATTAAGACCAGAAACTGGAGTAAGTGGTCTTAAATTTGGGATCACCGACTCAAAATTTCGGTAGTAATTTTCAATAACTTTTGAATGTTACTCATTCGTGAGCTTCACTATAACAAAAGTGTAAGCCTTGTTGGGCTTTTTGGTATTAACGGATTGTAAGAAGTGTTTACAGGTGCGCTTTTATAAAAATACCAAGTTGTTATGTCCTTATTGAAAATGGTTTAGGAAGTCTGAAAAAATATGTGCCAATTGACATCAAATATTTAGCTTAAGCATTAACCTAACAATACTAACAAAAAAATACAAATATTTGGTGCATCAGGTCGATGGAAGGCCTTCCTCCTCACAGCCATTCCTGTTGTACATGTTGTATTCTTTACACGAATGGAAAGGCCCTACTGCTAGGTACCCAGGCCGTAGGGCAATTTTTCCTGGAACCCCGTATTTCATAGTCTAATAAACTAACCACTTAAGTCCACGATACTGACGTTTAAAAAAAATTATACTTCGTTTGGGTGATGACATACGAGAGAGTATGAATTAGAGCAACTTCATAGACTGACAGACCAGCAAAGTAGGAGTCAGCGTCTGGATTTTTTGTCCTGGATTATTTCCAATAAATGACTGACTATGATCAACAGCAAAAAAAAAAAAAAATCACGCATACGCCACCGAACCTGGTAGCCACATCCTGAATCTGAATTCTCGTGACACAACTCAAGCTAGATATTCTGGTTCTGTGCATCTTAAGCATCAACCAGCTTAACTGATATCTCAGTATCGATAATGGAAATAGAAAATTGTTCAACCAAAAATTCTGTGAAAAAAAATTGCGCATTCGCCACCATTGTTAGTTTTTCTCTTTGCCGGGGACAACCTTTTAACTCCAGAGTTAGCGCTTGGACTTTTTTCAAGAAAACTGACTGACTATGATCAACACCAGAGAATAAGTATAAGTCTAGGTATGCATATGTATATCCTTTTTCACCGCTGTTAAGGAGTATAGGTCCCCGACTTCCTTGAATATCAACAGGAAACAAGTTCCAATCACATCATAGCTTAAATTTTGTGTTCATCTTCAGTTCCATAATCCTTGTTATTCAGCTTTAATCCTTTTTGGTATAATTCATAATTCTGAATACCGTCGCCAGCACAGAAAGACAAGCTAGTATCCTTGACGCCATTTCAACAGATTTCGTGATTGAATTTTAGCAAAACTTTCGTATTCCGAGTTCTCTCTTCACCGCTGTCATGTGAATCCGCATACATAATCCACACAAAGATAGAACTAACTCCTCCGCAAAACTGCGTGGTATCTTGACTTCGTAGAACAAAGGTCATCCACCGCATTCCAATGACCATTCACTTGGCGCCATTAGAAGGAAGACATTCTCCACTTTCGAGTTGAGAATGCGGATTGTGTCGAAACCAAAAAAGAAAATGTTGCCAAAAATACTCGTCCACTATAATTAACTAAACAAACATTTGTTTTGCTGGTCTATTCTACCTCTTCCTCATTGTGAATGGAACGCACGTGCCAATGGACTTAGAAGGTCTCCAGCATACACTATGTGTCGTGTCCAATCCAACCACCAACACATCGGACGACTAGGCTAGCGACAGATGCCAGTACATTAATTAACGCACTTCTTGTTTCCCGTTTTTATATATTAATTTCTATTTTTTTTTTTTTTTTTGGTTTTGGCGAACCATTTTTCATGGAGACATCAATTAACGCCACAACAACTGAGCCAAGGATAATTAATCACGCATTATGAATGGAAAATAATAAATGGCTAACCCTAGGAGCTTCTTCTTACGCCAGGCCGCCCGTTGAGGTGGCAGACTTCTTCAACACCCTTCAGCCATGCGGCGCGGCGGCGGCGGCGGCGTGTCCCTGAATTATTTTATTAAATTTCATCGACGCAACGGTTATGCAATCCGTACATAATCGAGTAATCGAATTCTTGCAGCACACGTACATAGGTATGTATAAATTAATTCACAATGGACACATTATCTCGAATAATACAAAAGCCCTCGTCCCGTGGCTGAAGAGGCCGCTGAAACAATACTTCAGCAATTAATTGTTCTTCTTCCGGAGAGCAGCCGGTCCGGGTTTGGCGTCGGAAACATATGTCTGCGAAGCAACATACTGCAAACACTTGGGGCCTGTACAGAGAGTTTGGATAATTACAGCACGCTATTGACAGCCCGCCAATAGAGCACCATTGATGCCAAACTGAATGGTTTTGACTGCGGTGCGGCGGAGGTCAAAAGCTTCGGCGGGTATGTGGACGCTGGGCAATAGAATTGGGCGCCACTTGAGCGGTTAAGTGCATGGAAACATATGAAACAGAAACGAGAAATGAAAACGAAAATAAAGTTGTTGGAGGAGGAGCGGCACACAAGGTGCTCGCACAGCTGGATCGCTTGTCAGTGCTCCAATGATAATGATGATGGTATAAATATTCACTCGCGATCTAGAAGATCATCATTCGCAGAGCATTGCTCATAGTGAGCTTAGCTAACTGAAAGCAAAAAAAAAAAAAAAAAATGGTGAGCGTTTGGTGAACGATTCTATAGTGAGATACATTTTATGAGATATTTATCTTTGTGTTGTAGAAACTCGCATTTTGGATACTTTTCATCGGACTGCTGATTGCGTTCGCATCAGCTGGAGTCATTCCACAGGAGGATTACCTGCCGCCGGGATTGGAAGAGGAGGAAGTGGGTGTCGATCAGCCTGCAGAGGAGACAGCTGCCTTAGCTGATGATGGATATAGGTACAAGACTGTTCGCAAGCTGCGTCATCGTCGTGATGTTTCGGAATTGGTTGCACCAGTTGTGGAGAGTGCAGTTCTAGCTGACGATGGATACCACTATAGGGCTCCTGAACCAACAGAGCCATTGGAGAAAATTGCCAATGAATACCTGCCACCAAGTGAGGAGGCTACCGAGATCAAGGAGGTCACTGAAGCTCCTGAGGTTTCGAATGAGTATTTGCCCCCTGTTGAGGAGGCAGCAGAAATCAAGGAAGCTCCAGTGACCACCGAAGCTCCTGCAATTACGGAAGCTCCAGAAGTTTCAGAGGTACCAGAAGTTACGCCAGTTTCTAATGAATACCTGCCACCGGCTGATGACTCTGAAGTCATCGAGGGTCCTGTGGAATCTGCTGTTCTCGCCGATGATGGTTACCATTACCGTAGGGTGAGGTATCGTCGCGATGTCTCCGAAATTGTTGCCCCGGGCAGTGGATATCTGTATGAAGCTCCAGCTCCATCTGAAGAAGCTGCTAAAGTATACTTGCCACCAGCTGAAGTCAAGGAAGCCGTACCCGAACCCAGTGAAGCCCCAGAAGTAGCCAACGAATACTTGCCCCCAGTCGCAGAAGTCAACGAAGCCCCAGTGGTCGTTGAAGCTCCCGCTGAAACAGCTGAGCTCGCTGATGATGGCTATCGCTACAAGACCATTCGTAGGTTGAAGTACCGTCATCGTCGTGACGTATCGGAGATCGTTTCCCCAGCTAATGGATATCTGTATGAAGCCCCAGCTGCACCTGAAGAAGCTGCTAAGGTGTACCTACCACCAGCTGAAGTCAAGGAAACCGTGCCTGAAGCCAGTGAAGTGCCAGAAGTAGCCAACGAATACTTGCCCCCAGTCGCAGAAGTCAAGGAAGCCCCAGAGGTCGTTGAAGCTCCAGTGGAAACTGTAGAACTCGCTGATGATGGCTATCGCTACAAGACCATCCGTAGGTTGAAGTACCGTCATCGTCGTGACGTATCGGAGATCGTTGCTCCAGCTAGTGGATATCTGTATGAAGCCCCAGCTGCACCCGAAGAAGCTGCTAAGGTGTACCTACCACCAGCTGAAGTCAAGGAAACCGTGCCTGAAGCCAGTGAAGTCCCAGAAGTAGCCAACGAATACTTGCCCCCAGTCGCAGAAGTCAAGGAAGCCCCAGAGGTCGTTGAAGCTCCAGTGGAAACTGCAGAACTCGCTGATGATGGCTACCGCTACAAGACCGTCCGTAGGTTAAAGTACCGTCATCGCCGTGACGTTTCGGAGATCGTTGCTCCAGCTAATGGATATCTGTATGAAGCCCCAGCTGCACCCGAAGAAGCTGCTAAGGTGTACCTACCACCTGCTGAAGTCAAGGAAACCGTGCCTGAAGCCAGTGAAGTCCCAGAAGTAGCCAACGAATACTTGCCTCCAGTCGCCGAAGTCAAGGAAGCCCCAGAGGTCATTGAAGCACCCGTTGAAACAGCTGAGCTCGCTGATGATGGCTATCGCTACAAGACCATCCGTAGGTTGAAGTACCGTCATCGTCGTGACGTATCGGAGATCGTTTCCCCAGCTAATGGATATCTGTATGAAGCCCCAGCTGCACCTGAAGAAGCTGCTAAGGTGTACCTACCACCAGCTGAAGTCAAAGAAGCCGTGCCAGAACATAGTGAAGCCCCAGAAGTAGCCAACGAATACTTGCCCCCAGTCGCAGAAGTCAAGGAAGCCCCAGAGGTCGTTGAAGCTCCCGCTGAAACAGCTGAACTCGCTGATGATGGCTACCGCTACAAGACCGTCCGTAGGTTGAAGTACCGTCATCGCCGTGATGTGTCCGAAATCGTAGCCCCAGCTGTAGAATCAGCTATTCTAGCTGATGATGGATATCACTATAGGACACCTGAAGCATCGGAAATCGTTCCCAACGTGTCCTACGAATATTTGCCACCAGCTGAAGAGATTGCTGAAGTAAAGGAAGCTCCCGAAGCACAGGAATTACCTGAACCATCTGAAGCACCCATATCAACCGAAGCACCTGTCGTCACTGAAGCCCCAGCTGTTACAACTGAAGCAGCTGCAATTGTAACAGAAGCTCCTGCAAGCACTGAAGCCCCACAAGTCTCGAATGAGTATTTACCTCCATCTGAGGAAGTACCTGAACTTAAGGAAGCCGCCGAAGCTCCAGAGGAGTCTGCTGTTCTTGCCGATGATGGATATCATTACAAAGTTGGCCAGCGTTTCAGGTTCCGTCGTGATGTATCCGAAATCGTCGCTCCAGCCAGCGGATATCTATATGAAGCCCCAGCTGCATCCGAAGAAGCTGCTAAAGTGTATCTCCCTCCAGCTGAAGTTAAGGAAGCTGTGCCTGAACCCAGTGAAGCCCCAGAAGTAGCCAACGAATACTTGCCCCCAGTCGCAGAAGTCAACGAAGCTCCAGAAATCGTCGAGGCTCCGGCCGAAACAGCTGAACTCGCTGATGATGGCTACCGCTACAAGACCATCCGCAGGTTGAAATACCGCCACCGTCGTGACGTTTCCGAGATTGCTGCTCCTCAAAACGCCCCAAATGGATATTTCTATCCGAGCCCAGCTAGACAAGCCGTAGAGGTTCCTGTTGAAGCTCCTGTTGAAGTGCCTGTCGAAGACTCTGCTGTTTTAGCTGATGATGGATACCGTTACAAGACTGTTCGTAGAATCAGATACCGCATCCGTCGTGATGTGTCCGAATTAGTCGCCCCTGTTGAAGAGTCGGCAGTTTTGGCTGCAGATGGATACCATTACAAAAATCCAGAGCCTTCCACAAATGTTGCCAATGAATACCTTCCACCAGTAGAAGATGTTGCTGAAGTCAAGGAAGCACCAGAGATCCCCGAAGCCGGTGAAGTTGTTGATGCTGCTGAGATACCAGAAGTCCCTCAAGTATCTAATGAATATCTGCCACCATCTGAGCCAACTCCCTTAGCCGCCGAAGCCCCAGAGGATTCAGCTGTACTTGCCGATGATGGTTACCGCTACAAGACAGTGCGTAGAATCCGATACCGCCATCGTCGTGATGTTTCAGAACTTGTCAATGCCGCTTCCAATGGATACGTTTATGAAGCTCCAGCTGCAAGCGAACCAGTTGCCAACGAATATCTTCCTCCAGTAGAAGAGGTCGCTGAAGTCAAGGAAGCCGTTCCTGAACCAACTGATGCTGCACCCGAAGTATCCAACGTTTACCTTCCACCAGCTGAGCCCAAACAAGCTGATATTGTTGAAGCCCCACAAGAGTCTGTTGTTCTTGCTGATGACGGATATCGTTACAAGACTGTTCGCCGCATTAGATACCGTCATCGTCGTGATGTTTCTGAGCTTGTTGCTCCACAAGAACAAGGCTATGCCTACAATGCTCCAATTGAAGCCGAGCCTGAGGTAAAAGCTGAACCTGAGGCAGAATATTTGCCTCCAGCAGAAGAAGTTGCCGAAGTCAAGGAAGCTGAAGAAGCTCCAGAGGATCCTGCTGCTGAGGACGGTTATCGCTATAAGACTGTTAGACGTCTCCGATACAGAAATCGTGTCTAAAACGAGCATGCTGCGAGGTATCCGCTCAACAATGTGATCGACTAAATGTTTAGTTAATAAGGGTTTTTGCTTCTGTGTTATCGATTTTAATAAAATTACAAAAAATGTTTATTTATAAAAATGTATGCAATTTTTTAAGAACTCGGTTCAAGACCTCTCGTTCTTAGAGTGAAAATTATTTTAAGGTTCCTTTCAATAAGGAGCTGTTAGGTAAGTATGAACCTATACACCTTTCTGGTTGTATAATTGCATGGTCCTTGATCAAACATACTCACCTACTGCTACCTAGCATTTCAACACCTTTAACTGTTTTAGCTTGCAGTTAGCTTACAGAAAACTTTCCCATCTAGGAACTGCAAGTTGGTCCCTGAGACGTTTCCTTTCTACTTTGATCCTTTCAAACAGGAAACCAGAGCACCATACTGGTATTTAGTACTTTATGTTACTGGCTCCACATTATCTGTAGGAGTTGTTTGAACTTCGGCTATGACCCTAGACTCGAGAGAAGGCCAAAGTAGTCTTCATCTAAAGTCCAATAAGACTTCCAACGAATCACCTAAAGACCTCCGCCCATGAGTATGAATCACTAAAGAACAGGGGTTTAACTATTCTGTCATTCCTTGATAGAAAATTGAGAATTATTTTTCCTATTGGATCGAGCAAATGCTTAAAAGCAAACTTTTACCCATGCTGATCTGGAGGTGTTGTCTAGTCAGAAGGTATACAGCCCAAATTGGGATCTCCAACTCCATATTGTTCATTGAATATCCCCGTCTATGGTCAGTTCCGTCCTTATACACAAAGTACTAATCTGGTGGACGGCACTGGACAAAACAACATCATTTCAATACATGAGAAGGTTCAGGAGTCCAGGGTAGCCTTATTATGGAAGATCTTAGCAGCAGAACTACGGCTTGGAGAATCCTCAGAACTAGCTCGTGGTAATATGGGCTACACAAGCATCCTAAATAGCCATAACACTATTTCTAGTAAATCAGACTACTTATCTACATTTATCTGGACTTTAACGACAAATGTAGAGGAAAGGGCACTAGGAGAAATCAGGAGAAATCTTAAACGAATCTGCGACTTAGATCTACACAGATGGATCCAAGATAACGATATTTGTATCACCGCATAACTGCCGGAGCATTGCAGTGCATTTAAAGTAGGAGTGATATGAGTCCATGAAGGCTCGACCTGCCTTCTGCTACTTGATAGGGTGCAGAGCTATATTTTACATAAAAAGTCAAGAATCGACAAAAGTCTTGGTGTCATCCAACATGTATCCCTGCGTTGGCTTCAAGACCGCATGTATATTGCAGGCAATTACAATGCAGATGAAGTAGTTAACGAGATATTAGATCGGAACCTTCCTGACTGTAGGAGGACATCGTCAGCAAGTTTGAACAATATCAGTACATGTATCTCGTCTAAACAAATCTAGTCAGAGCTGGGTTGTAGACCTAGATATTTGCTTCAAGGAAAAATTTAAGAAAATTGTTGGGGTTTGCCTGGTGGGCAGGTATGGTAGAAGGATCGCTGCTCAAATCGACGATTTCTGGTTAAACGCCTAAACGAAGCATATTTCTTCAGTATGGGCTCACACTGAAAACCGAAGTCCCTGCCTTTAATCCTACTTGAAATGTTTCAACGTAGGCTTCCAGTACTTCTAGTGTGGTTCTTCCATTGTAGTGTCGGGATTACGTCTGTCCCTGCTGTTTGGGAGAAGCCACCAATCTTTCCTGGTTACTCTTTGATGATGTGTTTCTATGGGTTGAAAGTTTACAACAGGGTTACAAAACCCTTAAAAGAATGAAGTACTCTGGTACTTGCATATGTATGTACTTCAAGACAGCCAAGAGTATAGCTGACAAAGTGTTTTCTGCTCCAAGTATACTTCTAGAAGGGTTCTACATGAAGTACCTACCATAGGTGTGTACCTTGAAGTACTCTTAACTTAAGGTCTTCCCCTTAAAGTCGTTACTGCCCTTATTCTAAGCTAAGTGTTAAGTCGTGAGACATTATAGCCCTAGAACCTCTGTCCTTCCATCCATAAACGTGTAAAAAAGACTTCAAAAGATCACGGATATTCAATATCTCTTCCTTAAAAAAAAAAAAAAAAAAATAATAAATAAAAAGAAAAGTTCAAAGTGAAACATTAAACCTACTGACCCAAACAATTACCAACAACAGACAGATCCCATGGCTACATTACTACGCGTGTACCTCTAACTCACGTGTACTCAAGTTCAAGGGCAATAGACAAATCAGGTTTACCTTTAAACGTCTTGGATACCTGAATCTACTTATTGAATCTATCACTTGTACGCCTATGTCTGTCTGTATGCCCTTGGGCTATAGGTCCCATCATCATTAAAAATATTTCTGACATAATATCGAAACAAAAAAAACTTGTAAAGATAATATTTTTAAAACCAAATGTACATATGTAAATCTTATAGAGACTTGAAAATTAATTGACATAAAGTATCTTTTCTGTGATAATGCTTGAGGGGATCAACTGTCAAATTGAGTCTCTCCTAATGCTTCAATGTGAATATTAATGAAGATCTTGAAAGTGAAGTGTGCTTGGTAAATGTTCTCGTTTAGAGATTCCGTATAGAGATGTGGTACTGGGAGTGGGCGGGAGTAGAAGTTTTGGGAGACGAGCAGAGCAGTAACTTTTGATTCAGAAATACGTGTAGTCGCCATAAGGTGATGGTGCTACATGAGTGCAGTAGTTGCACTTATCCTTCTCCTAGATTTAGATACATGACGCATGAAGGAGAACTAAGGACATTCGGAGTATGCTTCTGTCTAAGGATATCTGCAGCAGTAGAAAAGACGTGGAAAAAGATACAACCATTAGCTGAACGAGTTATATAGTGACATGAGACATAATCAAGAGCTCAAGTGCAACGCATAAGATGGCTCGGTCATGCAACAATGTTTTGGACCGGAAAGTCTTTGAATCAACCCCGGAAGGAGGGTCCAGTAGAGTAAGACCTTGCGCTCAAGTGGAAAGGGACCTTAACGAACTTGGTGTGTGAAAGTGGAGGCTGTTGGCTAAATCCGAGCTGGATAGAGAGGATTGTCCGTTGACGGCTAATTCTACCTCAGACGCTGTAACACTACTTAAAGTAAGTAAAACCCAGAGAAGATGCTGCACTAAATCTAACCATACTCCGTAGTATACTCTAGTACCTTTGAATCAATCTATGATTCCTCAGAAAATTGAGGTAAAAACGTACTCCATGATGGACTTTCTAAAGCAAAATAAAACATGAAATTCTAAAAAAAAAATTATTATGTGGGTGAGCTCTACAAGATACTTGAGGTCCTGCTCACAGAGGATATACGTTTAATTAAGATTTGACCATCTTGTTAGACAAGATTCTTTTAAAAAGAGTGAGCGCCTTCTAGGGCACTCGTACACCCTGCTCATTTGCCTCTAAGTCTTCGACCCTTTCGGCTCAAAATTATTTTTTTACAACTAACTTAGTTTTGGTGGTTCTCTTCAGAACTTTCCCTCTTTTCACAGCTAATTATACTGTCACATGTATTGGCCTTATCGGCCTCCTCATTACCAACTACCAACTCAGGTTTAAGGTTTGTTTGAAGCTTCCAATAAAGGGTTTTCCAATAAAGGCATAACAATTTGGTATTTTACTATAAAACAAATTTGTACATTTGTTGAACTATCTGTCAACGCCAAAACATCAAGCAAGATTCAGCATTTTTATAATTGTGAAGCTCATGTGCGAACAACGTTTTTTGCTTGTTGAAAATTACTGCCGAAATATGGATTCAGTGGTCGAAACTTTAAGAGTACTTACTCCGGTTTTTGGTCACAAGTATCGTCCCACCAGACAGCCAGTGCATACTATGGCTGATAAATTCGCGGTTAGCATATCTACTTTTGCATGTTTTTCTGTCAGACAGATAACGCACCGGTCGAAGTTCCGAAAATAGTGCAGCCGAACGTGGTCCAGTTCAAAATGAACCAAATCAATCAATTTTACGCCGTTCACAGAAATTGGGAATCTCCCAGTCCACAATTTGGCACATTTTGCATAAGATTCTCAGGCTATGCTCTGAGAAGATCAAACTGACTCAATATTTAAAAAATCTTGACCATTTAAAGTGCCGAGACTTCTCCCATTCGGTTCCGTAAAAACCCTGAATTTTGTAGAAAAATCATCCAAAATGCATGAAAAAAAATACGTATACGCCACCGACCTAGAGACAACCTTCCATCTAGCACTACGTTGCGGTCGCAAAATTCTAATCAGCTAATTTGTTTCTGTGCATCCTAGGTACAAACTTGCTCAGCTGGTCCCTCGCTGTGAGTAACAGAAAATGAAAATTTTCGAACCCAAAAAAGCATGAAAAAAAATTGCGTATACGCCACCGACTTTGACATAACCTAGTCAAGTCAGTTATTGTATTTCTGTGAATACTGCAGCCGCTAACCAGCTCGGCTACTCCTTTGCTGTGAGTAGCATAAAAAAAAAATTTTCGAACCCAAAAATGCAAGAAAAAAGCAGGTAAGTAGGCACCACCCAACTTGATACAACCCTCCCAACACTATGTTCCGATCACACAATTCTAGACAGCAATTTCGTTTCAGCTGCTCCTTCATTCGCTGATTTTTTGAACCCAAAAATGAAAGAAAAAATGAGGTAAGTACTACGTTCCGGTTCACACAATTTCGTTTCTGTAAATCCTAGACACACACAAGGTTGGCTGCTGAAAACACTCGAACCCAAAAATGCTTGAAAAAAAATTACGTATACGCCACCGATCTAGTACTACTTTCGGGTCGCACAATTGGAGTCAACTATCTAGCTTAACTAACAACCACCTCACGTATTCGCCTTTTTTGAGACAAAGCGACTTTGAATTTTTCAAAAATGCATTTGCCGATGAAAAAAAAAAACGGAGAAGTCATCAGACCCAGCATCCCAAAGGACAGCGAGACCGACGATCTAGGACACTAATTTGACATGTTTTCTGATCATGCAAATCGCCGCACTGAGTCGGTGTGGCACTATTTTGAATTAAATAAATCAGTTTTGTCAAAAACTTCGTTTCTACTTTTAAAAAAAAGTCCTATTTACCTTAGAATGCATCTTGAATTCTTTGCGATGCACCGGATCATGGTAGCGTTGAGATCGATACAGAAGCAATCCTCTCATGGCTCGTAAGTTCTGTTGAAGGATATTTTTTTTTTTTTAGATTGTGGCTAATGTTCTACAGCTCTACTGCCATCCAAAGCGTCGGGGAAACTAATAATAGATATTAAAATGATTTGCGGAGCTATCCCACTCAGATTACTAAAAGCATGCAAAGGATAATAATCTAAAGTGTGGGCACCATGCAGTCTCGTGCCCTGACCAAACAATTAATCACAAAAGTGTCAGTACTTAGCGTGAATTCCAAATGAATGCATTCCATTGTTCGAAACGAGTTCAAAAACTTTTTGGCCATTCCCACTCTCACCCCGCCAGTGAATAAGTCTAATTAAACTGACAAAAATATTTTTTCCTGTTCCAGCCCACCCTGCGCGACATGCATTTTAACAATTTTTCATCCAATTTTTGTAATGGAAAAACTTTTAAGTTGATTACGGTGCGTTCCGATGGCCATATAACAAACATGGCAATTATAAAATTGGAATAACACTTCCTGCGTTTTGTACACGTTTGCATACAAAATGTCCAGCAAACACTTTCTCCCGGTGCTGTTTTGCTGCCAGCAGAAGCGATGTCGCCATTGTCGTCCTTCCTCGGCCAATAAACTACCAGCCGGGGGTCATACAACTACATCGAATCGCACTTAAGCGCTCCCAAGAACCTAAGGCATTGTCGTCCTATCCCTATCCGAAGGGGGGGCGAGGATGTAGCACAGACTGACCTGAAGACCCGCTGTAAAATAATTTTTTTTTTTGCGGGTTGGGCATGGGAGTTGACTGAAAAACTCACCAGTCGGGCCCCACACAAAGCAATTACCTATTGTTGGTGAGTGAGGAGAAAGGACTTCATTGTTGGGTTGTGGGGTCAGATGCAATGTTTGCATCGGATTTACTCTATGTGTGTGTGTGTGTGTGAGAAAATGTGTGTTTTAAATAACCGAACACGGAGCAAATTCATTTTCATTTGGCTCCAGTCAACACGGCACCAAAGGATAATACCAGAATTTTTAATACACTCATCCTGGACGGACCTTTACGCTACTCTTCGGATTATATGTACATACGGCTGGCCGGTGGCGACACGGCCGACATCGGGAGAAAGTTGGTCACGACTATGGGTGCGAGAGCGAGTAGGCAATTTGTGTTAATTGATAGTCTGTTCGGTAGTAATTATTATCATTTACACGCATTGGCCGACGTACATATGAGACCGGACATCGGTGGCTACCGGGCGACATTATCCCGGTGCGGACATGTTCACTTAATGAAGGATTGAGGCTAGGGGCTTTTATTTATTTTTTTTTTTCTATTGGAATTGCTTTGCGAAAGAATTCAATCGGTGTGTGCACTGTCATTATTGGAGTGTGTTTATGCCAGAGACGTGTGGGGCTGGTTAATTACTTTGTGGCAAAATTACCCTAATCACGGCTAATTGCCGTGGAAGCGCAAGTTGTTTGCTTGCCGGCCAACATTGTTTTAGATTTGAAAAAGGTATATCAATAAATTGGAATTGAAATTAGTCACCGAATTACAATAGTCCTTTAGGCCTCATGTTTCCCAGTAGTCTTGCAAGGAAACGAATAGCTGAGGTGTCTGGAAAGGCACTGCGATATAATGATATGAAAGCCTAGTGGTTGTTGAGGAAGATACATTGATCGAGTGCCACACTGCTGTAAGGTCCGACTACCTCAAGGTCCTATGCACTGGAATGGTAAAGTGTATAGAAATTTCGATGTACCACTGTCAAGTTATTGTCCATATCAGTCAGTAGACTACCCAGGTATTGATAAGAGCAACCATTCCCATTAATTATGGAATACAACCACGTTCAAGTGGCTACCTTGGCTGGCTTCACAGTAGCGCATTCTGACACTCTAATCTTCCAAGACCATGTTCATGGTTTCGGGTTGTAGCTCACGGATTGCTTGGATGGTATTATGTGTTGGAATGCCTTAAGTGTTGGAATCGTTTTCAGATTGTTGGCATAATATATGTCCTTCACGGTTCCCCACAAAAAAAAGAGTGCAAAGGGGTCAAAAAGCAGCTCAGAGGCGTTTACTTGACATCGCCAAGACAGCTGATAACACGATTTGGGAATTTGGTGCATCCCCCTGTGTGGGATGGCGGGCCATCCTGCATGAACCAGAGGACGCCCAAATTCATGTCTTCAATTTCAGTAAAATGAAAATCGGTTAACATGGCTCTGTAATGCCGACCATTGACCGGAACATTGTTCCCAGCCTCATTTTCGAAGAAAAATGGTCCAATGATGCCACCAGTCCACAATATGGACCAAACTGTCACTCTCTGTGGATGCATTGACTTCTCGACAATGACGTACGTGTTTTCCGAGCCTCAGACGCGGCAATTTTGTGTGTTAACGTAGCCGCCGAGATGACAATGGGCCTCGTCAGAAAAGATGATTTTTCGCCCAAAATCGTTGTCCAATTCAAGCTGCTCTAAGGCCCAAACTGCGAGGCGATAACGAAACAGATGGTCGTGCGCCTTCAATTGCCGAGTCAATTGGACCTGGTAAGCGAATAATCCGAGATCTTTGTGCAGAAATGTTGAGCGAGTTGATGTTCGTGAATTGAAACTCACACTCTCAGCTACAGACGACAGGATCCATGAGTGTTGTCCACTAGCATACCAGTCTCACGAACTTTTTGCACAAATTTGCGTGCAGCAGGCGCGGTGGGTACTTCATTTCGGCCAAAACTTCTTTTCAAATAAAGCACTGTTTGGGCTACACTGCACTAATTTTGGAAAAAAGTTTTCAATATTTCCCAACGTTGTTCAAGCGTAAAGCGACTCTTTTCGCACAGCGGAGGTACGATTCTGACTTTCTGTTAAGATTTCGAGCGGGAAACAGCTGTCACTGTCAAAATAGCTCATAACTTAAAAAGAAACCACTAGATGGCCCACCCATCTACCTTTTTGAAATTCAAATTCCCATCCATCCGCGAACATTATTTCTCCTTCATCCTGCTTGGACCCATTTGAACCTAGTCATTTTTATTCCTGCATATCCATGGTCATTCCAGCTTTCGGGATCAGGATATCTTAAATCAAAAAAAAAAAAATGCTAAACATACACTCTGAACTCATATAGATAATTCATCAGATAACTCACCAGATCCAAATCATTGCCTAACAGAACTGTACGTCCGGCAATGGCAAAACGACCAGAAGTAAAATAAACTTTTCGAAAAAGCCGGACCTAAAAAAGGTGTCTGATTTAATCCCCTCATGAGTGAATCATTGGATTTCAATGAAATCGCATTCATTCTATCAGACAAAAGCACTTTTTTCCGTTTAAACTTTTTTTTTCAAAATACAACCCAAAACGTAGTGATAAATTGAGTTTTGTTTTCGAGAGACTTCTATGGAAGTTTATCTCCCTTTGACCAGTTTCGGGTCATATTTCACATGAGACTGCGAAAAAAAAAACAAACAAACATATCGGCATACAAATAAATTAATTTATATACAAATCGAGTCCTGACTGAATCAGACAGTCAATCACAGTACTCGTCGTAATCCTTAGCTAAATGTGTGGATAGACCCGAGGTAGGAAATATGGAAAAGTCAGAACTGATGGCGTGTGAATCGAATGGCACCCTATGCCTTGGTTTGAAGTGTTTTTTTATTTTAAATTTTTAATGAAGAACAAATTTGACTTGACTTATAAGTTAGGAAAGGTTATAATTCTACTGCAAGTTCCATTCTTTAAGTCACTTTTGGAAACCCACTGCGAGAAAGGCTGATGAAAGTCTGATACAAATTTTCTACTGAAGATCTTCTTCAAAACTTAGATCGACAAATACCAGTATTGGAGATCGCCGATGAAATAAATATTTCTACCATCGCCAGCTTTTCTGTTTCCTTGCATTCCAAGCACAAACCAGCTTCACTGATGCCTCGCCAAGTAATTAAAATGAAAACCGAAAATTTTTCTCCCAAAAAATGTAAAAAAAGGTTACACATACGCCACCGAACCAGAAAATTTTTAAACCCAAAAAAAATTTACAAAATTGTATATGCCACGGTCTTAATCATATGATTGGCGTTCTTTGGTTAAGTTGTATGTTCAGTTTCGCCCAAAGAGCTAAGGGGGAGGAGATATGTGACGATATTGCGTTTGCATTAGCCAAGATCAAGAAACTCTTTCACTTTGGTTCCCCTCATTTCTTCAAAATCGCTTAACTCGTAATAAAGTCTTTCATCAAAATTCAATCTTAATTCATGGACCAAGTCATACTTAGATAATCGCTTTACTAAATTATTTTCAGAAGCTCAGTATGTGAATCCCATACGGCTACTTCTTGTGTCTCTAAAGAATCTACCAAGGGCATTTGCCATTTAACCTTACAACTCCCAACGTGAGTTCCATAGCTTGAGCCGACTTACGTCAGATATCCTGAGAATCTTTAAATTTCCCCAAGAAGGTGTTATTACTTGACGTGAATAATGTGTTCCAAGACCAGTCAAGGTTCGCATGCTATCTATTAAATTTATCAAAAAGCACTACGACCTTATAAAGATCTATGTCCTGTGAACCGTTGTCTAAGATTACTTTCCAGCCATAACAGGATCGAACATACGTCATGAGACATACGTCATAGGTCCCGTATGTAGATAGGAAATATTTAAAAAACACGTTGACCTTGAAGACCTTGATCATCCCAGTCCTTCGTTATGGCGATGAAGCGCAAGCTCTATGTAAAGCGGATGAAGATATCCTCATTCATTTCGAGAGAAAAATTCTTGATGTTCGGTTCCATTTGTGTTGGCGGGAGGAGGATTAAATAACGAGCTACTGTTCATTAGACGTCTGATATTGCTGGCATATATACGGTAAGTTCACACCAAAGGACAGACTCAAAAACTATTTTCATCAAACCTGGGTAGACAACGCAACGGAGAAAAGCCTTACCTTTGGTGGAGCGCATGCATAGCTTTAGTGTGTGCAGTTGGAGGCAGTGCCTACGTGCTAACTAAAGAGTTTCAATCGCTGTTTCTGAGTCTAAGACCGGTATTGTGTAGCAAAGCCCTCGGTACTAAGGAGAGGAAAATACTTTGGGTGCCTTTCGATTCCTTTGGTTGCCTTTGGCCTTTGATATGCCATAGACGTGTGGCACTAGTCTGTACAAACAAATATTCTAGAAGAAGTTACAGCCATGAGCTGTTCGAGCTAGAAGAGATCCAGTAGAACCACCACAATGGCTGCGTCTTCAATGCTCCTGCTATGAAAGTTCTGGACTCCTCCTCAAAGCGATTGGAAGGAAATCCTTGCGAAAGTAGGGCGCTCAAGTGGAAATGAACTTCAACGAATTTTATGTTCAAAACTGTAACTATCAAGTTAGCTAGTATATTCCACTTCTCATTGCTGCAAACTCTGGATCCAAACAAACACACCCTATGTAATTACTACCAAGGATTTCTCGAGAAAAAATGTAAATAAAATCCGTGGAAGTAAGCGCTGCACAGGGCTGCTGGTGTAAGTTAATTGTATTCAAAGCAATCATCTCTGTTTGACTGAAAGTCATCGGATTACGTGTGTATTTCATTTGTACGAAACTACGTTAGCTTGAGAAAAGGGGCAACATTTTCTATCAAAAACTTTAAATTGTTCATTCAACTCGTCAAACATATGCACACACTATCCAGACGTCCAGTCTGCAGTCAATTAACGAGACAATCAATGCACAAAAAACACAAAGTGTTGGCATGTATCACTGTACGTACTACGCCCATCCACCATCAACAAGATGACCACGCAATCATGCATTAAAAATGAACAACGCGCCTCTGAATCTCTGGAAATGGTTCCGCACCTTTGGCGTTAATTAAACGTACGCCATTTTATCGGTTGAACATGTTTCTTTTGTTTGTACGAGTATGCTTGCCTCCGCGAGAACGAAAGGCCATTTTCTCGCAGCAGGCAATTTCCTTTTTGAAATTGAACTGTGGAACGCAATTTATCGCCGATCTCCAGCATCTGTCTATCCGCAAACGAGAAAAAAGCATACTCACGTTCGTTCGGTCTCGTTCTCGCTTTGAACAAACGCAATATATGCACATATTAAATACAATTTATTCCAAGGATATCTATACTCGATATATGAACGTATTTGTGGTATCTGTGTGTCTAAAATAACTTTTTTTTTCCTTTTTTTGTTGTGACACCCGGTTGCCGCATCCATAGCTATAAGCCAACAGAGAACGGGAGAGATGGGCTTGGATGCTCCTTTCACATTTTCATGATTCGCGGCTATGCAAATTTCCTGAATGAAAATCACTTTTAACTGACGTCCTTTTTTCACGCAAGAGGGCATATATGAATTTTTTTCTTTTTATTTATTTATTGTTATATACAATATTTAGTATTTTATTTGCGTAGGATGGGTGTGTTGACTTTGCGTGTCGGCTTTGTGTGTCATGCTTTCGAAATTTTTTTGAATAAAGAAATTGTCACGATAAAATTATGGTGGGGATGAGGATGTTAAGCTTCTTTGAACTCAAATTATGAACAATAACGTAGTTGTAAAAATCAAGTGTCAAGGATCAAGGATTGTGGTCCGAATACGATGAACAATTACTTATCTATAAATTACCATATTTCATTATTTCTAAAAAATAGCGAAAAGGATGGATTTTGATGGATCCTTGAGCATCCATCGACATTCGACTAAGAACAGAAAAATGTCGTCCTTTTGAAGTATGCAAGCGAAGGGCTCTTATAAGGGAAATGTTGTGTCTACTTTTAATTCTGTCCATTTCCCGAGACAAATGAAGTCGATATAGACGATGTTAAATACGAGTCTTGGGGTGCAGAACTCCTTTTATTTATAAAGCAATCTGAGATTAACTTCACCTATGCCCATAACATAGACATGATCATACCAGAGAACACTCCGCAGGGCTGCGTACGTAAACATGGTCGTAGCTCTCATCCACATCCGAAGAGACAGATGAAACACCAGTAATCAGAACTAAGTTTCCAATTGGACTAAACATTGAAAACCTTAGTTTTTTCAAACCCATGTGCGTGTTGCCTTGAAGTACATAGAATAGATTAATGGCTTATCTATGAATGTCTAGCCTTCAACTGCATTAGGATGGCTATGTCACCTATGATGTTGACAAAATGATGTTCCTTTGTTCGAACTGCCCTTTTTCCAGTTGACTCATGTAACTGACTATTACCTGTTAAGGAGATGACCTAAAGTTGGGCGGCAAGATATAGAACCTCTGTCCTTTTGAAATGCCTCCGAAATGTCAAGCTTGAGGTATGTTCCTCACTACAAGAAAGCATTTGTTCAAGTTAGGTGCTACTTCATGAAAATATGAAGATATTTTGAGATAGATCCGACTTAGGCTAGATGTCCCCCAACTTTAGTCGAATGCGAGTTGAACATGATGATCTCTGCCGAGGCTGTGACGACACGGATGCGCTAGGGTGTACTTTTCACTTCCATTGCGAATGCCCAAGCCTATCCAGAACTATAATAGAAAAGTGGCCCTCGGTGAATACCAATTCAAAGACCTGGCCGATCTGTCAGGAAAGCCACTATCAACCACCGTAAAAAGTATAACAACTTCGGAATGGTTCAGCGTGTTAACCCAAAGCTAATGAGGAACCTTGTGTTTGATTTGCAGGTAAACCCACGATAGGGGCTCACAAGGAATTCACAAATGATCCGAGTGTGGGCTGCACATGTGGCCACCCTCTTTAACTACCTATGTACCTAGGCTGGTTAGATGTGCAGCACTGCACTCGGGACTAATATTAGTTTGTAGCTTTGGGATAAGAGACTTCCGTAAACCTGATATTGTTATGGATTTCCGGATGGTTAATGGTGGTTGTCCTTACAGGTCGTCTAGGTCTTCGAAGTTGTATTCACCGAGCACCGTCTTCTTAGTTTTCCATAGACTCTAACCCTTGACAGAGGTCATCAGAGTCTATTTGCATTCCTCTTCGGTGGGTTGGCAGGAAGTTGTGGTTCGTAATAGTCTGCATGAATCGAGCTAGGTTGGGTCTTTTAAGCACTAGAATTAGCTTGGTGTTGGCATTGTCATGTTCAGTCCAGAGTCCACGACCAGATGAAAGTGTGCTCCATCTATCATTAGTTAGTTTCCTGAAGGGTTGGTCTACACTGGACTTATTATAGAACAGAGGTGCTGGATCGACCACTTATTTGATGAATTTTCTTCCCTGAATGTCCTGGAGTCCAATGAAGTGTGATAATTTGCTTTGCTGTGTGTTCTCCATGGGAACATTGCACAAGTTTGGATTTTACAACTGTGGATGAAATTTGTTTGACTCTCGATGTGTAAGTCGATCATCATTCTTGAGTGCAGATTTTTGGATAGATCTCGTCCCGCCTCTGGAATTGCTACTACTTCTGCTAATAACAGTCTTTCGTGGTTTGGAAGGTAATTTTGAATTCAGGTGCCGTACATACAATCCTCTCTTATTTTCATATTTTGGCTAAACTCCTGGGATGGTGATATATAATCGGTTTCGTTAGCACTCGCTATAGTGCGGTGGGCCGTGTCGCCCTCTTTTCTAAAAGTTGAATTGTCTTAACCGTTTTCTTTAGGTACAAGTCCCACTGGATAAGAGCTACATTGGGTATGAATTTCATGGCGCTGGTACTTCCTATACATGAAAGTCTTTGTGCTCTGAGCTACGTGACTAAGCAACCATTAGACAGAGTGGATCCCACAATGGCTACGTACTTCCAATGCATGGTGACGACCTTCTATCTCTTGCCAATGATTTCGCTGCACGCACAGAAGACTATGGATGCCTTTTTTATCCTTTCTGTCGTGATCGAGTATACAGCCCAGCATCATACCTTAGCTGAGATTTGGAGAGGTTGAGTCTCAAAGGCTCAATTTGTGGAGTTGTTTCTTTCGAGGAGTTAACGTTTAGTAGAGAGCTTTCCGCCCATTTGTGTAGGCTACTGAGGGCTAACTCTTTGCCATTGTGACAACATCAATCACGAGGTGTGTCGAGAGGTCTGTGCATGTACTTAGGAGTCTTGATAGTGCTAGTCATGTAGATTTACATTGTTGAAGGCTCATTCTATCTCCAGAAAGCCACCATTGAAGATGGACTAGAATAGAGACTAATGTATCTAGCTACCATTCAATTCTTCCAAGACTAAGACAACATGCCCCCATTCAGCTACATTTAGAGTAGTTTTAAATTTTCCATGATTTTTTTTTTGTGGCAAACATTTCAAGTATTCCTGCCTCGTGCTTGCAGTAGTCCTTGTCATGCCGCAAATAATCCGCCATGTGAGAGAACACTTCTCTTTCACGCCAAGGACTTTATTATTATTTTTATTATTATTATGCACACACTGGCGCGCGTACACAACTGTTACCTGTGTTATGCATACAAAGGTGCCCAAAAACATGTTCAAGTTCTTTCGGTATTCCTTGGCCCGACCCCGGCCACCCACTTTGTTTGGTTCATTTTCTTTCGACCAGCTTGTGGGGGGTTGGGGGAGTGATGTTCCTGTGGCAGGATATACCTACCGTATAGATGTGGATTTTGATTTGGAATTCAGTATTTATTCTTGTCAGCCGTTGTCGTTTGACACCGCCAACGCCATCACACACACACACACACATCCATACAACAAAGAGATTATAGATCCACTCAACAGATTTACCTATACAAACACACACATCACTCGCAGGATGACGCACACATCGGGGGCGAAAACGGATGATACTGCGAGACAAAAACTCTGCGAAATGTATTACCTATAAAAGGATATAATACCGAATAAAAATGCGCGCATAAAAATCGCTTTGTATCACGAACACATGTTATTAAATATTTATGATGCCTGGATGTCCTGTCCTGGCTGTGCATACGAGTGAGTGTACACGGATATGGTGGCCATGGAAGAGGCCCTAGTGTGTCATACCTACTGTTCGCTGCTAAGGTGGGAGGGGGTTATTGGTCGCCTCCGGCGGGTAATGCAAAATCCACAATCACTCTGGAGTGGATTATTTTTCAATTTCGCTCGTCCTCCGGTGGGACTTTGATGGGTGTCACTACTCCGACACCGTCGGCGAATGTCTAATTGTGTTTGATATGAAAACTATACGAATGACAAAAACAAATACACCAATAAGGACGACAGATAGGAATTGGAGATACCAGCCAGTTATCCCTTGATATTTGGAGGTATCCTCCTATTTTTATGGCTCTGATACTTTACGTTTATATGTACTATGCCATCCGGTGCCGCGCGCGCATGAAATATGCAACACACTCCAGATAGAGTTTCGTTTGGTTTTTATGACGGACCAGTAGCACCTGGATAATAAAATCGAATTTAAGAGGACAGAAAGGTATTAGCTCCTCACGATCCTGGGGGAGCATTTTATTTACACTTTTTTTTTTCGGGGAATTTGTTGTCGGCTCTCGATGTGGAAGGAACATGCATTCTTATTGCTGTTTTCCATGCAATGCAAGGGTTTTGTGGCCTTTTACCCCTTTGAGGTTAATGTTTATGGGGCGTGCACCAGGTCGTAGCCAGTTAATCAGGATTGGGGATGGGAAACTCGTAAAAACTGTCGGCCCATGTTTTCGAATTCAATGAATGGAGAGCTTAGAATGGATATAGGGTTTTGAATAATTTATTGGTTATAAAATAATGTTGCGGGCTAAGATAGATAGGTACTTTATTTTTGTCAAATTGTAGTGTCAAATGGGGGGCTGGTTGGGGATTAAAGACGTCCAACAAAATTTATGGGTTATTTTGGTATCGATTTAAGAAGAAAGCTAAGTTTCTTTCGGTGGAACTTTGCACTTTGTATAGCCCACAGAACTAGACACCCACAATCTTCTCAAATCTTTTAATCACACATCTCGAGCTGGATATTCTGTTTCTGTGTATTCGAGACGCATACTAGCTTCGCTGCAGCCTCGAAATGGTGATAGGGAACAGAAAATTTTTCAGCCAAAAAATGTGTGAGAAAAAGGGCAGTGTATCGCCCACAGAACTAGACACCCACAATATTTTCAAATCTTTTAATCACACATCTCGAGCTAGATATTCTGTTTCTGTGTATTCGAGGCGCATACTAGCCTTGCTGCAGCCTCGAAATGGTGATAGGAAACAGAAAATTTTTCAGCCAAAAAATGTGTGAGAAAAAGGGCAGTGTATCGCCCACAGAACTAGACACCCACAATATTTTCAAATCTTTTAATCACACATCTCGAGCTAGATATTCTATTTCTGTGTATTCGAGGCGCATACTAGCCTTTCTGCAGCCTCGAAATGGTGATAGGAAACAGAAAATTTTTCAGCCAAAAAATGTGTGAGAAAAAGGGCAGTGTATAGCCCACAGAACTAGACACCCACAATCTTCTCAAATCTTTTAATCACACATCTCGAGCTAGATATTCTGTTTCTGTGTATTCGAGGCGCATACTAGCTTCGCTGCAGCATCGAAATGGAAATAGGAAACAGAAAATGATTCAGCCAAAAAATGTGTGAAGTGTATAGCCCACAGAACTAGACACCCACAATCTTGTCAAATCTTTTAATCACACATCTCGAGCTAGATATTCTGTTTCTGTGTATTCGAGGCGCATACAAGCTTCGCTGCAGCCTCGAATTGGAAATAGGAAACAGAAAATTGTTCAGCCAAAAAATGTATGAGAAAAAGGGCAGTGTATAGCCCATAGAACTAGACACCCACAATCTTTTCAAATCTTTTAATCACACATCTCGAGCTAGATATTCTGTTTCTGTGTAATCGAGGCGCAAACTAGCCTTGCTGCAGCCTCGAAATAGTGATAGGAAACAGAAAATTTTTCAGCCAAAAATGTGTGAGAAAAAGGGCAGTGTATAGCCCACAGAACTAGACACCCACAATCTTGTCAAATCTTTTAATCACACATCTCGAGCTAGATATTCTGTTTCTGTGTATTCGAGGCGCATACAAGCTTCGCTGCAGCCTCGAAATGGAAATGGGATACAGAAAATTTTTCAGCCAAAAATGTGTGAGAAAAAGGGCAGTGTATAGCCCACAGAACTAGACACCCACAATCTTGTCAAATCTTTTAATCACACATCTCGAGCTAGATATTCTGTTTCTGTGTATTCGAGGCGCATACTAGCTTCGCTGCAGCCTCGAAATGGAAATAGGAAACAGAAAATTTTTCAGCCAAAAATGTGTGAGAAAAAGGGCAGTGTATAGCCCACAGAACTAGACACCCACAATCTTGTCAAATCTTTTAATCACACATCTCGAGCTAGATATTCTGTTTCTGTGTATTCGAGGCGCATACTAGCCTTGCTGCAGCCTCGAAATGGTGATAGGGAACAGAAAATTTTTCAGCCAAAAAATGTGTGAAAAAAAGGGCAGTGTATAGCCCACAGAACTAGACACCCACAATCTTCTCAAATCTTTTAATCACACATCTCGAGCTAGATATTCTGATTCTGTGTATTCGAGGTGCATACTAGCTTCGCTGCAGCCTCGAAATGGAAATAGGAAACAGAAAATTTTTCAGCTAAAAAATGTGTGAGAAAAAGGGCAGTGTATAGCTCACAGAACTAGACACCCACAATCTTTTCAAATTTTTTAATCACACATCTCGAGCTAGATATTCTGTTTCTGTGTAATCGAGGCGCAAACTAGCCTTGCTGCAGCCTCGAAATAGTGATAGGAAACAGAAAATTTTTCAGCAAAAAAATGTGTGAGAAAAAGGGCAGTGTATAGCCCACAGAACTAGACACCCACAATCTTCTCAAATCTTTTAATCACACATCTCGAGCTAGATATTCTGTTTCTGTGTATTCGAGGCGCATACTAACTTCGCTGCAGCATCGAAATGGAAATAGGAAACAGAAAATGATTCAGCCAAAAAATGTGTGAAGTGTATAGCCCACAGAACTAGACACCCACAATATTTTCAAATCTTTTAATCACACATCTCGAGCTAGATATTCTGTTTCTGTGTATTCGAGGCGCATACTAGCCTTGCTGCAGCCTCGAAATGGTGATATTAAACAGAAAATTTTTCAGCCAAAAATGTGTGAGAAAAAGGGCAGTGTATAGCCCACAGAACAAGACACCCACAATCTTCTCAAATCTTTTAATCACACATCTCGAGCTAGATATTCTGTTTCTGTGTATTCGAGGCGCATACTAGCTTAGCTGCAGCCTCGAAATGGTGATATTAAACAGAAAATTTTTCAGCCAAAAATGTGTGAGAAAAAGGGCAGTGTATAGCCCACAGAACAAGACACCCACAATCTTCTCAAATCTTTTAATCACACATCTCGAGCTAGATATTCTGTTTCTGTGTATTCGAGGCGCATACTAGCCTTGCTGCAGCCTCGAAATGGTGATATTAAACAGAAAATTTTTCAGCCAAAAATGTGTGAGAAAAAGGGCAGTGTATAGCCCACAGAACAAGACACCCACAATATTTTCAAATCTTTTAATCACACATCTCGAGCTAGATATTCTGTTTCTGTGTATTCGAGGCGCATACTAGCCTTGCTGCAGCCTCGAAATGGTGATAGGAAACAGAAAATTTTTCAGCCAAAAATGTGTGAGAAAAAGGGCAGTGTATAGCCCACAGAACTAGACACCCACAATCTTCTCAAATCTTTTAATCACACATCTCGAGCTAGATATTCTGTTTCTGTGTATTCGAGGCGCATACTAGCTTCGCTGCAGCATCGAAATGGAAATAGGAAACAGAAAATGATTCAGCCAAAAAATGTGTGAAGTGTATAGCCCACAGAACTAGACACCCACAATCTTGTCAAATCTTTTAATCACACATCTCGAGCTAGATATTCTGTTTCTGTGTATTCGAGGCGCATACTAGCTTAGCTGCAGCCTCGAAATTGTGATAGGGAACAGAAAATTTTTCAGCCAAATAATGTGTGAGAAAAGGGCAGTGTATAGCTCACAGAACTAGACACCCACAATATTTTCAAATCTTTTAATCACACATCTCGAGCTAGATATTCTGTTTCTGTGTATTCGAGGCGCATACTAGCCTTGCTGCAGCCTCGAAATGGTGATAGGAAACAGAAAATTTTTCAGCCAAAAATGTGTGAGAAAAAGGGCAGTGTATAGCCCACAGAACAAGACACCCACAATCTTCTCAAATCTTTTAATCACACATCTCGAGCTAGATATTCTGTTTCTGTGTATTCGAGGCGCATACTAGCTTCGCTGCAGCCTCGAAATGGAAATAGGAAACAGAAAATTTTTCAGCCAAAAAATGTGTGAGAAAAAGGGCAGTGTATAGCCCACAGAACTAGACACCCACAATCTTGTCAAATCTTTTAATCACACATCTCGAGCTAGATATTCTGTTTCTGTGTATTCGAGGCGCATACTAGCTTCGCTGCAGCCTCGAAATGGAAATAGGAAACAGAAAATTTTTCAGCCAAAAAATGTGTGAGAAAAAGGGCAGTGTATAGCCCACAGAACTAGACACCCACAATCTTTTCAAATCTTTTAATCACTCATTTCGAGCTAGATATTCTGTTTCTGTGTATTCGAGGCGCATACTAGCCTTGCTGCAGCCTCGAAATGGTTATAGGAAACAGAAAATTTTTCAGCCAAAAATGTGTGAGAAAAAGGGCAGTGTATAGCCCACAGAACTAGACACCCACAATCTTTTCAAATCTTTTAATCACTCATTTCGAGCTAGATATTCTGTTTCTGTGTATTCGAGGCGCATACTAGCTTCGCTGCAGCCTCGAAATGGAAATAGGAAACAGAAAATTTTTCAGCCAAAAAATGTGTGAGAAAAAGGGCAGTGTATAGCCCAGAGAACTAGACACCCACAATCTTGTCAAATCTTTTAATCACACATCTCGAGCTAGAAATTCTGTTTCTGTGTATTCGAGGCGCAAAAGAACTTCGCTGCAGCCTCGAAATGGAAATAGGAAACAGAAAATTTTTCAGCCAAGAAATGTGTGAGAAAAAGGGCAGTGTATAGCCACAGAACTATACACCCACAATATTTTCAAATCTTTTAATCAGACATCTCGAGCTTGATATTCTGTTTCTGTGCATTCGAGGCGCATACTAGCTTCGCTGCAGCCTCGAAATGGTGATAGGAAACAGAAAATTTTTCAGCCAAAAAATGTGTGAGAAAAAGGGCAGTGTATAGCCACAGAACTATACACCCACAATATTTTCAAATCTTTTAATCACACATCTCGAGCTAGATATTCTGTTTCTGTGCATTCGAGGCGCATACTAGCCTTGCTGCAGCCTCGAAATGGTGATGAGAAACAGAAAATTTTTCAGCCAAAAAATGTGTGAGAAAAAGGGCAGTGTATAGCCTACAGAACTAGACACCCACAATATTTTCAAATCTTTTAATCACACATCTCGAGCTAGATATTCTGTTTCCCTTTTTCGAGGCGCATACTAGCCTTGCTGCAGCCTCGAAATGGTGATAGGAAACAGAAAATTTTTCAGCCAAAAAATGTGTGAGAAAAAGGGCAGTGTATAGCCCACAGAACTAGACACCCACAATATTTTCAAATCTTTTAATCACACATCTCGAGCTAGATATTCTGTTTCCCTTTTTTCGAGGCGCATACTAGCCTTGCTGCAGCCTCGAAATGGTGATAGGAAACAGAAAATTTTTCAGCCAAAAAATGTGTGAGAAAAAGGGCAGTGTATAGCCCAGAGAACTAGACACCCACAATCTTCTCAAATCTTTTAATCACTCATCTCGAGCTAGATATTCTGTTTCTGTGTATTCGAGGCGCATACTAGCTTCGCTGCAGCATCGAAATGGAAATAGGAAACAGAAAATTTTTCAGCCAAAAAATGTGTGAAGTGTATAGCCCACAGAACTAGACACCCACAATATTTTCAAATCTTTTAATCACACATCTCGAGCTAGATATTCTGTTTCTGTGTATTCGAGGCGCATACTAGCTTCGCTGCAGCATCGAAATGGAAATGGGAAACAGAAAATTTTTCAGCCAAAAAATGTGTGAAGTGTATAGCCCACAGAACTAGACACCCACAATATTTTCAAATCTTTTAATCACACATCTCGAGCTAGATATTCTGATTCTGTGTATTCGACTAGCATACTAGCCTTGCTGCAGCCTCGAAATGGAAATAGGAAACAGAAAATTTTTCATCCAAAAAATGTGTGAGAAAAAGGGCAGTGTATAGCCCACAGAACTAGACACCCACAATCTTGTCAAATCTTTTAATCACACATCTTGAGCTAGATATTCTGTTTCTGTGTATTCGAGGCGCATACTAGCTTCGCTGCAGCCTCGAAATGGAAATAGGAAACAGAAAATTTTTCACCCAAAAAATGTGTGAGAAAAAGGGCAGTGTATAGCCCACAGAACTAGACACCCACAATCTTGTCAAATCTTTTAATCACACATCTTGAGCTAGATATTCTGTTTCTGTGTACTCGATGCGCATACTAGCCTTGCTGCAGCCTCGAAATGGTGATAGGAAACAGAAAATTTTTCAGCCAAAAATGTGTGAGAAAAAGGGCAGTGTATAGCCCACAGAACTAGACACCCACAATCTTGTCAAATCTTTTAATCACACATCTCGAGCTGGATATTCTGTTTCCCTTTTTTCGAGGCGCATACTAGCCTTGCTGCAGCCTCGAAATGGTGATAGGAAACAGAAAATTTTTCAGCCAAAAAATGTGTGAGAAAAAGGGCAGTGTATAGCCCAGAGAACTAGACACCCACAATCTTCTCAAATCTTTTAATCACTCATCTCGAGCTAGATATTCTGTTTCTGTGTATTCGAGGCGCATACTAGCTTCGCTGCAGCATCGAAATGGAAATAGGAAACAGAAAATTTTTCAGCCAAAAAATGTGTGAAGTGTATAGCCCACAGAACTAGACACCCACAATATTTTCAAATCTTTTAATCACACATCTCGAGCTAGATATTCTGTTTCTGTGTATTCGAGGCGCATACTAGCTTCGCTGCAGCATCGAAATGGAAATAGGAAACAGAAAATTTTTCAGCCAAAAAATGTGTGAAGTGTATAGCCCACAGAACTAGACACCCACAATATTTTCAAATCTTTTAATCACACATCTCGAGCTAGATATTCTGATTCTGTGTATTCGACTAGCATACTAGCCTTGCTGCAGCCTCGAAATGGAAATAGGAAACAGAAAATTTTTCACCCAAAAAATGTGTGAGAAAAAGGGCAGTGTATAGCCCACAGAACTAGACACCCACAATCTTGTCAAATCTTTTAATCACACATCTTGAGCTAGATATTCTGTTTCTGTGTATTCGAGGCGCATACTAGCTTCGCTGCAGCCTCGAAATGGAAATAGGAAACAGAAAATTTTTCACCCAAAAAATGTGTGAGAAAAAGGGCAGTGTATAGCCCACAGAACTAGACACCCACAATCTTGTCAAATCTTTTAATCACACATCTTGAGCTAGATATTCTGTTTCTGTGTATTCGAGGCGCATACTAGCTTCGCTGCAGCCTCGAAATGGAAATAGGAAACAGAAAATTTTTCACCCAAAAAATGTGTGAGAAAAAGGGCAGTGTATAGCCCACAGAACTAGACACCCACAATCTTGTCAAATCTTTTAATCACACATCTTGAGCTAGATATTCTGTTTCTGTGTACTCGATGCGCATACTAGCCTTGCTGCAGCCTCGAAATGGTGATAGGAAACAGAAAATTTTTCAGCCAAAAATGTGTGAGAAAAAGGGCAGTGTATAGCCCACAGAATTAGACACCCACAATCTTTTCAAATCTTTTAATCACACATCTCGAGCTAGATATTCTGTTTCTGTGTATTCGAGGCGCAAACTAGCCTTGCTGCAGCCTTGAAATGGTGATAGGAAACAGAAAATTTTTCAGCCAAAAAATGTGTGAGAAAAAGGGCAGTGTATAGCCCACAGAATTAGACACCCACAATCTTGTCAAATCTTTTAATCACACATCTCGAGCTAGATATTCTGTTTCTGTGTATTCGAGGCGCATACTAGCTTAGCTGCAGCCTCGAAATGGTGATAGGGAACAGAAAATTTTTCAGCCAAATAATGTGTGAGAAAAGGGCAGTGTATAGCTCACAGAACTAGACACCCACAATATTTTCAAATCTTTTAATCACACATCTCGAGCTAGATATTCTGTTTCTGTGTACTCGATGCGCATACTAGCCTTGCTGCAGCCTCGAAATGGTGATAGGAAACAGAAAATTTTTCAGCCAAAAATGTGTGAGAAAAAGGGCAGTGTATAGCCCACAGAACTAGACACCCACAATCTTCTCAAATCTTTTAATCACACATCTCGAGCTAGATATTCTGATTCTGTGTATTCGACTCGCATACTAGCCTTGCTGCAGCATCGAAATGGAAATAGGAAACAGAAAATTTTTCAGCCAAAAAATGTGTGAAGTGTATAGCCCACAGAACTAGACACCCACAATATTTTCAAATCTTTTAATCACACATCTCGAGCTAGATATTCTGTTTCTGTGTATTCGAGGCGCATACTAGCTTCGCTGCAGCCTCGAAATGGAAATAGGAAACAGAAAATTTTTCAGCCAAAAAATGTGTGAAGTGTATAGCCCAGAGAACTAGACACCCACAATATTTTCAAATCTTTTAATCACACATCTCGAGCTAGATATTCTGATTCTGTGTATTCGACTCGCATACTAGCCTTGCTGCAGCATCGAAATGGAAATAGGAAACAGAAAATTTTTCAGCCAAAAAATGTGTGAAGTGTATAGCCCACAGAACTAGACACCCACAATATTTTCAAATCTTTTAATCACACATCTCGAGCTAGATATTCTGTTTCTGTGTATTCGAGGCGCATACTAGCTTCGCTGCAGCCTCGAAATGGAAATAGGAAACAGAAAATTTTTCAGCTAAAAAATGTGTGAGAAAAAGGGCAGTGTATAGCAAACAGAACTAGACACCCACAATATTTTCAAATCTTTTAATCACACATCTCGAGCTAGATATTCTGTTTCTGTGTATTCGAGGCGCATACAAGCTTCGCTGCAGCCTCGAATTGGAAATAGGAAACAGAAAATTGTTCAGCCAAAAAATGTGTGAGAAAAAGGGCAGTGTATAGCCCATAGAACTAGACACCCACAATCTTTTCAAATCTTTTAATCACACATCTCGAGCTAGATATTCTGTTTCTGTGTAATCGAGGCGCAAACTAGCCTTGCTGCAGCCTCGAAATAGTGATAGGAAACAGAAAATTTTTCAGCCAAAAATGTGTGAGAAAAAGGGCAGTGTATAGCCCACAGAACTAGACACCCACAATCTTGTCAAATCTTTTAATCACACATCTCGAGCTAGATATTCTGTTTCTGTGTATTCGAGGCGCATACTAGCTTCGCTGCAGCCTCGAAATGGAAATAGGAAACAGAAAATTGTTCAGCCAAAAATGTGTGAGAAAAAGGGCAGTGTATAGCCCACAGAACTAGACACCCACAATCTTCTCAAATCTTTTAATCACACATCTCGAGCTAGATATTCTGATTCTGTGTATTCGAGGTGCATACTAGCTTCGCTGCAGCCTCGAAATGGAAATAGGAAACAGAAAATTTTTCAGCTAAAAAATGTGTGAGAAAAAGGGCAGTGTATAGCTCACAGAACTAGACACCCACAATCTTTTCAAATTTTTTAATCACACATCTCGAGCTAGATATTCTGTTTCTGTGTAATCGAGGCGCAAACTAGCCTTGCTGCAGCCTCGAAATAGTGATAGGAAACAGAAAATTTTTCAGCCAAAAAATGTGTGAGAAAAAGGGCAGTGTATAGCCCACAGAACTAGACACCCACAATCTTTTCAAATCTTTTAATCACACATCTCGAGCAAGATATTCTGTTTCTGTGTATTCGAGGCGCATACTAGCTTCGCTGCAGCCTCGAAATGGAAATAGGAAACAGAAAATTTTTCAGCCAAAAATGTGTGAGAAAAAGGGCAGTGTATAGCCCACAGAACTAGACACCCACAATCTTGTCAAATCTTTTAATCACACATCTCGAGCTAGATATTCTGTTTCTGTGTATTCGAGGCGCATACTAGCTTCGCTGCAGCCTCGAAATGGTGATAGGGAACAGAAAATTTTTCAGCCAAAAAATGTGTGAAAAATAGGGCAGTGTATAGCCCACAGAACTAGACACCCACAATATTTACAAATCTTTTAATCACACATCTCGAGCTAGATATTCTGTTTCTGTGTATTCGAGGTGCATACTAGCTTCGCTGCAGCCTCGAAATGGAAATAGGAAACAGAAAATTTTTCAGCCAAAAAATGTGTGAGAAAAAGGGCAGTGTATAGCTCACAGAACTAGACACCCACAATCTTGTCAAATCTTTTAATCACACATCTCGAGCTAGATATTCTGTTTCTGTGTATTCGAGGCGCATACTAGCCTTGCTGCAGCCTCGAAATGGTGATAGGAAACAGAAAATTTTTCAGCCAAAAAATGTGTGAGAAAAAGGGCAGTGTGTAGCCCACAGAACTAGACACCCACAATCTTGTCAAATCTTTTAATCACACATCTCGAGCTAGATATTCTGTTTCTCTGTATTCGAGGCGCATACTTGCTTCGCTGCAGCCTCGAAATGGAAATAGGAAACAGAAAATTTTTCAGCCAAAAAATGTGTGAGAAAAAGGGCAGTGTATAGCTCACGGAACTAGACACCCACAATCTTTTCAAATCTTTTAATCACACATCTCGAGCTAGATATTCTGTTTCTGTGTATTCGAGGCGCATACCAGCCTTGCTGCAGCTTCGAAATGGTGATAGGAAACAGAAAATTTTTCAGCTAAAAAATGTGTAAGAAAAAGGGCATTGTATAGTATAGCCCACAGAACTAGACACCCACAATATTTTCAAATCTTTTAATCACACATCTCGAGCTAGATATTCTGTTTCTGTGTATACGAGGCGCATACTAGCTTCGCTGCAGCCTCGAAATGGAAATAGGAAACAGAAAATTTTTCAGCCAAAAAATGTGTGAGAAAAAGGGCAGTGTATAGCCCACAGAACTAGACACCCACAATATTTTCATATCTTTTGATCACACATCTCGAGCTAGATATTCTGTTTCTGTGTATTCGAGGCGCATACTAGCCTTGCTGCAGCCTAGAAATGGTGATAGGAAACAGAAAATTTTTCAGCCAAAAAATGTATGAGAAAAAGGGCAGTGTATAGCCCACAGGACTAGACACCCACAATATTTTCAAATCTTTTGATCACACATCTCGAGCTAGATATTCTGTTTCTGTGTATTCGAGGCGCATACTAGCCTTGCTGCAGCCTAGAAATGGTGATAGGAAACAGAAAATTTGTCAGCCAAAAAATTTGTGAGAAAAAAGGCGGTGTATAGCCCACAGAACTAGACACCCACAATCTTTTCAAATCTTTTAATCACACATCTCGAGCTAGATATTCTGTTTCTGTGTATTCGAGGCGCATACTAGCCTTGCTGCAGCCTCGAAATGGTGATAGGAAACAGAAAATTTTTCAGCCAAAAAATGTGTGAGAAAAAGGGCAGTGTATAGCCCACAGAACTAGACACCCACAATCTTGTCAAATCTTTTAATCACACATCTCGAGCTAGATATTCTGTTTCTGTGTATTCGATGCGCATACTAGCCTTGCTGCAGCCTCGAAATGGTGATAGGAAACAGAAAATTTTTCAGCCAAAAATGTGTGAGAAAAAGGGCAGTGTATAGCCCACAGAACTAGACACCCACAATCTTTTCAAATCTTTTAATCACACATCTCGAGCTAGATATTCTGTTTCTGTGTATTCGAGGCGCAAACTAGCCTTGCTGCAGCCTCGAAATAGTGATAGGAAACAGAAAATTTTTCAGCCAAAAAATGTGTGAGAAAAAGGGCAGTGTATAGCCCACAGAACTAGACACCCACAATCTTGTCAAATCTTTTAATCACACATCTTGAGCTAGATATTCTGTTTCTGTGTACTCGATGCGCATACTAGCCTTGCTGCAGCCTCGAAATGGTGATAGGAAACAGAAAATTTTTCAGCCAAAAATGTGTGAGAAAAAGGGCAGTGTATAGCCCACAGAACTAGACACCCACAATCTTTTCAAATCTTTTAATCACACATCTCGAGCTAGATATTCTGTTTCTGTGTATTCGAGGCGCAAACTAGCCTTGCTGCAGCCTCGAAATAGTGATAGGAAACAGAAAATTTTTCAGCCAAAAAATGTGTGAGAGAAAGGGGCAGACACCCACAATCTTGTCAAATCTTTTAATCACACATCTTGAGCTAGATATTAAGTTTCTGTGTACTCGATGCGCATACTAGCCTTGCTGCAGCCTCGAAATGGTGATAGGAAACAGAAAATTTTTCAGCCAAAAATGTGTGAGAAAAAGGGCAGTGTATAGCCCACAGAATTAGACACCCACAATCTTTTCAAATCTTTTAATCACACATCTCGAGCTAGATATTCTGTTTCTGTGTATTCGAGGCGCAAACTAGCCTTGCTGCAGCCTCGAAATGGTGATAGGAAACAGAAAATCTTTCAGCCAAAAAATTTGTGAGAAAAAGGGCAATGTATAGCCCACAGAACTAGACACCCACAATATTATCAAATCTTTTAATCACACATCTTGAGCTAGATATTCTGTTTCTGTGTACTCGATGCGCATACTAGCCTTGCTGCAGCCTCGAAATGGTGATAGGAAACAGAAAATTTTTCAGCCAAAAATGTGTGAGAAAAAGGGCAGTGTATAGCCCACAGAACTAGACACCCACAATCTTTTCAAATCTTTTAATCACACATCTCGAGCTAGATATTCTGTTTCTGTGTATTCGAGGCGCAAACTAGCCTTGCTGCAGCCTCGAAATAGTGATAGGAAACAGAAAATTTTTCAGCCAAAAAATGTGTGAGAGAAAGGGGCAGACACCCACAATCTTGTCAAATCTTTTAATCACACATCTTGAGCTAGATATTAAGTTTCTGTGTACTCGATGCGCATACTAGCCTTGCTGCAGCCTCGAAATGGTGATAGGAAACAGAAAATTTTTCAGCCAAAAATGTGTGAGAAAAAGGGCAGTGTATAGCCCACAGAATTAGACACCCACAATCTTTTCAAATCTTTTAATCACACATCTCGAGCTAGATATTCTGTTTCTGTGTATTCGAGGCGCAAACTAGCCTTGCTGCAGCCTCGAAATGGTGATAGGAAACAGAAAATCTTTCAGCCAAAAAATTTGTGAGAAAAAGGGCAATGTATAGCCCACAGAACTAGACACCCACAATATTATCAAATCTTTTAATCACACATCTCGAGCTAGATATTCTGTTTCTGTGTATTCGAGGCGCATACTAGCCTTGCTGCAGCCTCGAAATGGTGATAGGAAACAGAAAATTTTTCAGCCAAAAAATGTGTGAGAAAAAGGGCAGTGTATAGCCCACAGAACTAGACACCCACAATCTTGTCAAATCTTTTAATCACACATCTCGAGCTAGATATTCTGTTTCTGTGTATTCGAGGCGCATACTAGCTTAGCTGCAGCCTCGAAATGGTGATAGGGAACAGAAAATTTTTCAGCCAAATAATGTGTGAGAAAAAGGGCAGTCTATAGCTCACAGAACTAGACACCCACAATATTTTCAAATCTTTTAATCACACATCTCGAGCTAGATATTCTGTTTCTGTGTATTCGAGGCGCATACTAGCTTAGCTGCAGCCTCGAAATGGTGATAGGGAACAGAAAATTTTTCAGCCAAATAATGTGTGAGAAGAGGGCAGTGTATAGCTCACAGAACTAGACACCCACAATATTTTCAAATCTTTTAATCACACATCTCGAGCTAGATATTCTGTTTCTGTGTATTCGAGGCGCATACTAGCCTTGCTGCAGCCTCGAAATGGTGATAGGAAACAGAAAATTTTTCAGCCAAAAAATGTGTGAGAAAAAGGGCAGTGTATAGCCCACAGAACTAGACACCCACAATCTTGTCAAATCTTTTAATCACACATCTCGAGCTAGATATTCTGTTTCTGTGTATTCGAGGCGCATACTAGCTTAGCTGCAGCCTCGAAATGGTGATAGGGAACAGAAAATTTTTCAGCCAAATAATGTGTGAGAAAAGGGCAGTAGCTCACAGAACTAGACACCCACAATATTTTCAAATCTTTTAATCACACATCTCGAGCTAGATATTCTGTTTCTGTGTATTCGAGGCGCATACTAGCTTAGCTGCAGCCTCGAAATGGTGATAGGGAACAGAAAATTTTTCAGCCAAATAATGTGTGAGAAAAGGGCAGTGTATAGCTCACAGAACTAGACACCCACAATATTTTCAAATCTTTTAATCACACATCTCGAGCTAGATATTCTGTTTCTGTGTATTCGAGGCGCATACTAGCCTTGCTGCAGCCTCGAAATGGTGATAGGAAACAGAAAATTTTTCAGCCAAAAATGTGTGAGAAAAAGGGCAGTGTATAGCCCACAGAACTAGACACCCACAATCTTCTCAAATCTTTTAATCACACATCTCGAGCTAGATATTCTGTTTCTGTGTATTCGAGGCGCATACTAACTTCGCTGCAGCATCGAAATGGAAATAGGAAACAGAAAATGATTCAGCCAAAAAATGTGTGAAGTGTATAGCCCACAGAACTAGACACCCACAATATTTTCAAATCTTTTAATCACACATCTCGAGCTAGATATTCTGTTTCTGTGTATTCGAGGCGCATACTAGCCTTGCTGCAGCCTCGAAATGGTGATATTAAACAGAAAATTTTTCAGCCAAAAATGTGTGAGAAAAAGGGCAGTGTATAGCCCACAGAACAAGACACCCACAATCTTCTCAAATCTTTTAATCACACATCTCGAGCTAGATATTCTGTTTCTGTGTATTCGAGGCGCATACTAGCTTAGCTGCAGCCTCGAAATGGTGATAGGGAACAGAAAATTTTTCAGCCAAATAATGTGTGAGAAAAAGGGCAGTCTATAGCTCACAGAACTAGACACCCACAATATTTTCAAATCTTTTAATCACACATCTCGAGCTAGATATTCTGTTTCTGTGTATTCGAGGCGCATACTAGCTTAGCTGCAGCCTCGAAATGGTGATAGGGAACAGAAAATTTTTCAGCCAAATAATGTGTGAGAAAAGGGCAGTGTATAGCTCACAGAACTAGACACCCACAATATTTTCAAATCTTTTAATCACACATCTCGAGCTAGATATTCTGTTTCTGTGTATTCGAGGCGCATACTAGCTTAGCTGCAGCCTCGAAATGGTGATAGGGAACAGAAAATTTTTCAGCCAAATAATGTGTGAGAAAAGGGCAGTAGCTCACAGAACTAGACACCCACAATATTTTCAAATCTTTTAATCACACATCTCGAGCTAGATATTCTGTTTCTGTGTATTCGAGGCGCATACTAGCTTAGCTGCAGCCTCGAAATGGTGATAGGGAACAGAAAATTTTTCAGCCAAATAATGTGTGAGAAAAGGGCAGTGTATAGCTCACAGAACTAGACACCCACAATATTTTCAAATCTTTTAATCACACATCTCGAGCTAGATATTCTGTTTCTGTGCATTCGAGGCGCATACTAGCCTTGCTGCAGCCTCGAAATGGTGATAGGAAACAGAAAATTTTTCAGCCAAAAATGTGTGAGAAAAAGGGCAGTGTATAGCCCACAGAACTAGACACCCACAATCTTCTCAAATCTTTTAATCACACATCTCGAGCTAGATATTCTGTTTCTGTGTATTCGAGGCGCATACTAACTTCGCTGCAGCATCGAAATGGAAATAGGAAACAGAAAATGATTCAGCCAAAAAATGTGTGAAGTGTATAGCCCACAGAACTAGACACCCACAATATTTTCAAATCTTTTAATCACACATCTCGAGCTAGATATTCTGTTTCTGTGTATTCGAGGCGCATACTAGCCTTGCTGCAGCCTCGAAATGGTGATATTAAACAGAAAATTTTTCAGCCAAAAATGTGTGAGAAAAAGGGCAGTGTATAGCCCACAGAACAAGACACCCACAATCTTCTCAAATCTTTTAATCACACATCTCGAGCTAGATATTCTGTTTCTGTGTATTCGAGGCGCATACTAGCTTAGCTGCAGCCTCGAAATGGTGATATTAAACAGAAAATTTTTCAGCCAAAAATGTGTGAGAAAAAGGGCAGTGTATAGCCCACAGAACAAGACACCCACAATCTTCTCAAATCTTTTAATCACACATCTCGAGCTAGATATTCTGTTTCTGTGTATTCGAGGCGCATACTAGCCTTGCTGCAGCCTCGAAATGGTGATATTAAACAGAAAATTTTTCAGCCAAAAATGTGTGAGAAAAAGGGCAGTGTATAGCCCACAGAACAAGACACCCACAATATTTTCAAATCTTTTAATCACACATCTCGAGCTAGATATTCTGTTTCTGTGTATTCGAGGCGCATACTAGCCTTGCTGCAGCCTCGAAATGGTGATAGGAAACAGAAAATTTTTCAGCCAAAAATGTGTGAGAAAAAGGGCAGTGTATAGCCCACAGAACTAGACACCCACAATCTTCTCAAATCTTTTAATCACACATCTCGAGCTAGATATTCTGTTTCTGTGTATTCGAGGCGCATACTAGCTTCGCTGCAGCATCGAAATGGAAATAGGAAACAGAAAATGATTCAGCCAAAAAATGTGTGAAGTGTATAGCCCACAGAACTAGACACCCACAATCTTGTCAAATCTTTTAATCACACATCTCGAGCTAGATATTCTGTTTCTGTGTATTCGAGGCGCATACTAGCTTAGCTGCAGCCTCGAAATTGTGATAGGGAACAGAAAATTTTTCAGCCAAATAATGTGTGAGAAAAGGGCAGTGTATAGCTCACAGAACTAGACACCCACAATATTTTCAAATCTTTTAATCACACATCTCGAGCTAGATATTCTGTTTCTGTGTATTCGAGGCGCATACTAGCCTTGCTGCAGCCTCGAAATGGTGATAGGAAACAGAAAATTTTTCAGCCAAAAATGTGTGAGAAAAAGGGCAGTGTATAGCCCACAGAACAAGACACCCACAATCTTCTCAAATCTTTTAATCACACATCTCGAGCTAGATATTCTGTTTCTGTGTATTCGAGGCGCATACTAGCTTCGCTGCAGCCTCGAAATGGAAATAGGAAACAGAAAATTTTTCAGCCAAAAAATGTCTGAGAAAAAAGGCAGTGTATAGCAAACAGAACTAGACACCCACAATATTTTCAAATCTTTTAATCACACATCTCGAGTTAGATATTCTGATTCTGTGTATTCGAGGTGCATACTAGCTTCGCTGCAGCCTCGAAATGGAAATAGGAAACAGAAAATTTTTCAGCTAAAAAATGTGTGAGAAAAAGGGCAGTGTATAGCCCACAGAACTAGACACCCACAATCTTCTCAAATCTTTTAATCACACATCTCGAGCTAGATATTCTGATTCTGTGTATTCGACTCGCATACTAGCCTTGCTGCAGCCTCGAAATGGAAATAGGAAACAGAAAATTTTTCAGCCAAAAAATGTGTGAGAAAAAGGGCAGTGTATAGCCCACAGAACTAGACACCCACAATATTTTCAAATCTTTTAATCACACATCTCGAGCTAGATATTCTGTTTCTGTGTATTCGAGGCGCATACTAGCTTCGCTGCAGCCTCGAAATGGAAATAGGAAACAGAAAATCTTTCAGCCAAAAAATGTCTGAGAAAAAAGGCAGTGTATAGCAAACAGAACTAGACACCCACAATATTTTCAAATCTTTTAATCACACATCTCGAGTTAGATATTCTGATTCTGTGTATTCGAGGTGCATACTAGCTTCGCTGCAGCCTCGAAATGGAAATAGGAAACAGAAAATTTTTCAGCTAAAAAATGTGTGAGAAAAAGGGCAGTGTATAGCCCACAGAACTAGACACCCACAATCTTCTCAAATCTTTTAATCACACATCTCGAGCTAGATATTCTGTTTCTGTGTATTCGAGGCGCATACTAGCTTCGCTGCAGCATCGAAATGGAAATAGGAAACAGAAAATGATTCAGCCAAAAAATGTGTGAAGTGTATAGCCCACAGAACTAGACACCCACAATCTTGTCAAATCTTTTAATCACACATCTCGAGCTAGATATTCTGTTTCTGTGTATTCGAGGCGCATACAAGCTTCGCTGCAGCCTCGAATTGGAAATAGGAAACAGAAAATTGTTCAGCCAAAAAATGTATGAGAAAAAGGGCAGTGTATAGCCCATAGAACTAGACACCCACAATCTTTTCAAATCTTTTAATCACACATCTCGAGCTAGATATTCTGTTTCTGTGTAATCGAGGCGCAAACTAGCCTTGCTGCAGCCTCGAAATAGTGATAGGAAACAGAAAATTTTTCAGCCAAAAATGTGTGAGAAAAAGGGCAGTGTATAGCCCACAGAACTAGACACCCACAATCTTGTCAAATCTTTTAATCACACATCTCGAGCTAGATATTCTGTTTCTGTGTATTCGAGGCGCATACAAGCTTCGCTGCAGCCTCGAAATGGAAATGGGATACAGAAAATTTTTCAGCCAAAAATGTGTGAGAAAAAGGGCAGTGTATAGCCCACAGAACTAGACACCCACAATCTTGTCAAATCTTTTAATCACACATCTCGAGCTAGATATTCTGTTTCTGTGTATTCGAGGCGCATACTAGCTTCGCTGCAGCCTCGAAATGGAAATAGGAAACAGAAAATTTTTCAGCCAAAAATGTGTGAGAAAAAGGGCAGTGTATAGCCCACAGAACTAGACACCCACAATCTTGTCAAATCTTTTAATCACACATCTCGAGCTAGATATTCTGTTTCTGTGTATTCGAGGCGCATACTAGCCTTGCTGCAGCCTCGAAATGGTGATAGGGAACAGAAAATTTTTCAGCCAAAAAATGTGTGAAAAAAAGGGCAGTGTATAGCCCACAGAACTAGACACCCACAATCTTCTCAAATCTTTTAATCACACATCTCGAGCTAGATATTCTGATTCTGTGTATTCGAGGTGCATACTAGCTTCGCTGCAGCCTCGAAATGGAAATAGGAAACAGAAAATTTTTCAGCTAAAAAATGTGTGAGAAAAAGGGCAGTGTATAGCTCACAGAACTAGACACCCACAATCTTTTCAAATTTTTTAATCACACATCTCGAGCTAGATATTCTGTTTCTGTGTAATCGAGGCGCAAACTAGCCTTGCTGCAGCCTCGAAATAGTGATAGGAAACAGAAAATTTTTCAGCAAAAAAATGTGTGAGAAAAAGGGCAGCGTATAGCCCACAGAACTAGACACCCACAATCTTGTCAAATCTTTTAATCACACATCTCGAGCTAGATATTCTGTTTCTGTGTAATCGAGGCGCAAACTAGCCTTGCTGCAGCCTCGAAATAGTGATAGGAAACAGAAAATTTTTCAGCCAAAAAATGTGTGAGAAAAAGGGCAATGTATAGCCCACAGAACTAGACACCCACAATCTTGTCAAATCTTTTAATCACACATCTCGAGCTAGATATTCTGTTTCTGTGTATACGAGGCGCATACTAGCTTCGCTGCAGCCTCGAAATGGTGATAGGAAACAGAAAATTTTTCAGCCAAAAATGTATGAGAAAAAGGGCAGTGTATAGCCCACAGAACTAGACACCCACAATCTTGTCAAATCTTTTAATCACACATCTCGAGCTAGATATTCTGTTTCTGTGTATACGAGGCGCAAACTAGCCTTGCTGCAGCCTCGAAATAGTGATAGGAAACAGAAAATTTTTCAGCCAAAAAATGTGTGAGAAAAAGGGCAGCGTATAGCCCACAGAACTAGACACCCACAATCTTGTCAAATCTTTTAATCACACATCTCGAGCTAGATATTCTGTTTCTGTGTAATCGAGGCGCAAACTAGCCTTGCTGCAGCCTCGAAATAGTGATAGGAAACAGAAAATTTTTCAGCCAAAAAATGTGTGAGAAAAAGGGCAATGTATAGCCCACAGAACTAGACACCCACAATCTTGTCAAATCTTTTGATCACACATCTCGAGCTAGATATTCTGTTTCTGTGTATTCGAGGCGCATACTAGCCTTGCTGCAGCCTAGAAATGGTGATAGGAAACAGAAAATTTTTCAGCCAAAAAATGTATGAGAAAAAGGGCAGTGTATAGCCCACAGGACTAGACACCCACAATATTTTCAAATCTTTTGATCACACATCTCGAGCTAGATATTCTGTTTCTGTGTATTCGAGGCGCATACTAGCCTTGCTGCAGCCTAGAAATGGTGATAGGAAACAGAAAATTTTTCAGCCAAAAATGTATGAGAAAAAGGGCAGTGTATAGCCCACAGAACTAGACACCCACAATCTTTTCAAATCTTTTAATCACACATCTCGAGCTAGATATTCTGTTTCTGTGTATTCGAGGCGCATACTAGCTTCGCTGCAGCCTCGAAATGGAAATAGGAAACAGAAAATTTTTCAGCCAAAAAATGTGTGAAAAAAAGGGCAGTGTATAGCCCACAGAACTAGACACCCACAATATTTACAAATCTTTTAATCACACATCTCGAGCTAGATATTCTGTTTCTGTGTATTCGAGGCGCATACTAGCTTCGCTGCAGCCTCGAAATGGAAATAGGAAACAGAAAATTTTTCAGCCAAAAAATGTGTGAGAAAAAGGGCAGTGTATAGCTCACAGAACTAGACACCCACAATCTTTTCAAATCTTTTAATCACACATCTCGAGCTAGATATTCTGTTTCTGTGTATTCGAGGCGCATACCAGCCTTGCTGCAGCTTCGAAATGGTGATAGGAAACAGAAAATTTTTCAGCTAAAAAATGTGTAAGAAAAAGGGCATTGTATAGCCCACAGAACTAGACACCCACAATATTTTCAAATCTTTTAATCACACATCTCGAGCTAGATATTCTGTTTCTGTGTATACGAGGCGCATACTAGCTTCGCTGCAGCCTCGAAATGGAAATAGGAAACAGAAAATTTTTCAGCCAAAAAATGTGTGAGAAAAAGGGCAGTGTATAGCCCACAGAACTAGACACCCACAATATTTTCAAATCTTTTGATCACACATCTCGAGCTAGATATTCTGTTTCTGTGTATTCGAGGCGCATACTAGCCTTGCTGCAGCCTAGAAATGGTGATAGGAAACAGAAAATTTTTCAGCCAAAAATGTATGAGAAAAAGGGCAGTGTATAGCCCACAGAACTAGACACCCACAATCTTTTCAAATCTTTTAATCACACATCTCGAGCTAGATATTCTGTTTCTGTGTATTCGAGGCGCATACTAGCTTCGCTGCAGCCTCGAAATGGAAATAGGAAACAGAAAATTTTTCAGCCAAAAAATGTGTGAAAAAAAGGGCAGTGTATAGCCCACAGAACTAGACACCCACAATATTTACAAATCTTTTAATCACACATCTCGAGCTAGATATTCTGATTCTGTGTATTCGAGGTGCATACTAGCTTCGCTGCAGCTTCGAAATGGAAATAGGAAACAGAAAATTTTTCAGCTAAAAAATGTGTGAGAAAAAGGGCAGCGTATAGCCCACAGAACTAGACACCCACAATCTTGTCAAATCTTTTAATCACACATCTCGAGCTAGATATTCTGTTTCTCTGTATTCGAGGCGCAAAAGAGCTTCGCTGCAGCCTCGAAATGGAAATAGGAAACAGAAAATTTTTCAGCCAAAAAATGTGTGAGAAAAAGGGCAGTGTATAGCTCACAGAACTAGACACCCACAATCTTTTCAAATCTTTTAATCACACATCTCGAGCTAGATATTCTGTTTCTGTGTATTCGAGGCGCATACCAGCCTTGCTGCAGCCTCGAAATGGAAATAGGAAACAGAAAATTTTTCAGCTAAAAAATGTGTAAGAAAAAGGGCATTGTATAGCCCACAGAACTAGACACCCACAATATTTTCAAATCTTTTAATCACACATCTCGAGCTAGATATTCTGTTTCTGTGTATACGAGGCGCATACTAGCTTCGCTGCAGCCTCGAAATGGAAATAGGAAACAGAAAATTTTTCAGCCAAAAAATGTGTGAGAAAAAGGGCAGTGTATAGCCCACAGAACTAGACACCCACAATATTTTCAAATCTTTTGATCACACATCTCGAGCTAGATATTCTGTTTCTGTGTATTCGAGGCGCATACTAGCCTTGCTGCAGCCTAGAAATGGTGATAGGAAACAGAAAATTTTTCAGCCAAAAGTGTGTGAGAAAAAGGGCAGTGTATAGCCCACAGAACTAGACACCCACAATCTTTTCAAATCTTTTAATCACACATCTCGAGCTAGATATTCTGTTTCTGTGTATTCGAGGCACATACTAGCTTCGCTGCAGCCTCGAAATGGTGATAGGAAACAGAAAATTTTTCACCAAAAAATGTGTGAGAAAAAGGGCAGTGTATAGATCACAGAACTAGACACCCACAATCTTTTCAAATCTTTTAATCACACATCTCGAGCTAGATATTCTGTTTCTGTGTATTCGAGGCGCATACTAGCTTCGCTGCAGCCTCGAAATGGAAATAGGAAACAGAAAATTTTTCAGCCAAGAAATGTGTGAGAAAAAGGGCAGTGTATAGCCCACAGAACTAGACACCCACAATCTTTTCAAATCTTTTAATCACACATCTCGAGCTAGATATTCTGTTTCTGTGTATTCGAGGCGCATACTAGTTTCGCTGCAGCCTCGAAATGGAAATAGGAAACAGAAAATTTTTCAGCCAAGAAATGTGTGAGAAAAAGGGCAGTGTATAGCCCACAGAACTAGACACCCACAATATTTTCAAATCTTTTGATCACACATCTCGAGCTAGATATTCTGTTTCTGTGTATTCGAGGCGCATACTAGCCTTGCTGCAGCCTCGAAATGGTGATAGGAAACAGAAAATTTTTCAGCCAAAAAATGTGTGAGAAAAAGGGCAGTGTATAGCCCACAGAACTAGACACCCACAATCTTGTCAAATCTTTTAATCACACATCTCGAGCTAGATATTCTGTTTCTCTGTATTCGAGGCGCAAAAGAGCTTCTCTGCAGCCTCGAAATGGAAATAGGAAACAGAAAATTTTTCAGACAAAAAATGTGTGAGAAAAAGGGCAGTGTATAGCCCACAGAACTAGACACCCACACTATTTTCAAATCGTTTAATCACACATCTTGAGCTAGATATTCTGATTCTGTGTATTCGAGGCGCATACAAGCTTCGCTGCAGCCTCGAAATGGAAATAGGAAACAGAAAATTTTTCAGCCAAAAATGTGTGAGAAAGGGCAGTGTATAGCCCACAGAACTAGACACCCACAATATTGTCAAATCTTTTAATCACACATCTCGAGCTAGATATTCTGTTTCTGTGTATTCGAGGCGCATACTAGCTTCGCTGCAGCCTCGAAATGGAAATAGGAAGCAGAAAATTTTTCAGCCAAAAAATGTGTGAGAAAAGGGTAGTGTATAGCCCACAGAACTAGACACCCTCAATATTTTCAAATCGTTTAATCACACATCTCGAGCTAGATATTCTGTTTCTGTGTATTCGAGGCGCATACTAGTTTCGCTGCAGCCTCGAAATGGAAATAGGAAACAGAAAATTTTTCAGCCAAAAAATGTGTGAGAAAAAGGGCAGTGTATAGCCCACAGAACTAGACACCCACAATATTGTCAAATCTTTTAATCACACATCTCGAGCTAGATATTCTGTTTCTCTGTATTCGAGGCGCATACTAGCTTCGCTGCAGCCTCGAAATGGAAATAGGAAACAGAAAATTTTTCAGCCAGAAAATGTGTGAGAAAAGGGTAGTGTATAGCCCACAGAACTAGACACCCTCAATATTTTCAAATCGTTTAATCACACATCTCGAGCTAGATATTCTGTTTCTCTGTATTCGAGGCGCATACTAGCTTCGCTGCAGCCTCGAAATGGAAATAGGAAACAGAAAATTTTTCAGCCAAAAAATGTGTGAGAAAAAGGGCAGTGTATAGCCCACAGAACTAGACACCCACAATATTGTCAAATCTTTTAATCACACATCTCGAGCTAGATATTCTGTTTCTCTGTATTCGAGGCGCATACTAGCTTCGCTGCAGCCTCGAAATGGAAATAGGAAACAGAAAATTTTTCAGCCAGAAAATGTGTGAGAAAAAGGGCAGTGTATAGCCCACAGAACTAGACACCCACAATATTTTCAAATCTTTTAATCACACACGGAATCGAGCTAGATATTCCGTTTCTGTGTATTCGAGGCGCATAATAGCCTTGCTGAAGCCTTGAAATGGAAATAGGAAACAGAAAATTTTTCAGCCAAAAAATGTGTGAGAAAAAGGGCAGAGTATAGCCTACAGAACTAGACACCCACAATCTTTTCAAATCTTTTAATCACACATCTCGAGCTAGATATTCTGTTTCTGTGTATTCGAGGCGCATACTAGCCTTGCTGCAGCCTCGAAATGGTGATAGGAAACAGAAAATTTTTCAGCCAAAAAATGTGTGAGAAAAAGAGCAGTGTATAGCCCACAGAACTAGACACCCACAATATTTTCCAATCTTTTAATCACACATCTCGAGCTAGATATTCTGTTTCTGTGTATTGGAGGCGCATACTAGCTTCGCTGCAGCCTCGAAATGGTGATAGGAAACAGAAAATTTTTCACCAGAAAATGTGTGAGAAAAAGGGCAGTGTATAGCCCACAGAACTAGACACCCACAATATTTTCAAATCTTTTAATCACACATCTCGAGCTAGATATTCTGTTTCTGTGTATTCGAGGCGCATACTTGCTTCGCTGCAGCCTCGAAATGGAAATAGGAAACAGAAAATTTTTCAGCCAAAAAATGTGTGAGAAAAAGGGCAGTGTATAGCCCACAGAACTAGACACCCATAATATTTTCAAATCTTTTAGTCACTCATCTCGAGCTAGATATTCTGTTTCTGTGTATTCGAGGCGCATACTAGCTTCGCTGCAGCCTCGAAATGGAAATAGGAAACAGAAAATTTTTCAGCCAAAAAATGTGTGAGAAAAAGGGCAGTGTATAGCCCACAGAACTAGACACCCACAATATTTTCAAATCTTTTAATCACACATCTCGAGCTAGATATTCTGTTTCTGTGTATTCGAGGCGCATACTAGCTTCGCTGCAGCCTCGAAATGGTGATAGGAAACAGAAAATTTTTCACCAGAAAATGTGTGAGAAAAAGGGCAGTGTATAGCCCACAGAACTAGACACCCACAATATTTTCAAATCTTTTAATCACACATCTCGAGCTAGATATTCTGTTTCTGTGTATTCGAGGCGCATACTTGCTTCGCTGCAGCCTCGAAATGGAAATAGGAAACAGAAAATTTTTCAGCCAAAAAATGTGTGAGAAAAAGGGCTATAGCCCACAGAACTAGACATCCACAATATTTTCAAATCTTTTAATCACACATCTCGAGCTAGATATTCTGTTTCTGTGTATTCGAGGCGCATACTAGCTTCGCTGCAGCCTCGAAATGGAAATAGGAAACAGAAAATTTTTCAGCCAAAAAATGTGTGAGAAAAAGGGCAGTGTATAGCCCACAGAACTAGACACCCACAATATTTTCAAATCTTTTAATCACACATCTCGAGCTAGATATTCTGATTCTGTGTAGTCGACTAGCATACTAGCCTTGCTGCAGCCTCGAAATGGAGATAGGAAACAGAAAATTTTTCAGCCAAAAAATGTGTGAGAAAAAGGGCAGTGTATAGCCCACAGAACTAGACACCCACAATATTTTCCAATCTTTTAATCACACATCTCGAGCTAGATATTCTGTTTCTGTGTATTCGAGGCGCATACAAGCTTCGCTGCAGCCTCGAAATGGTGATAGGAAACAGAAAATTTTTCACCAAAAAATGTGTGAGAAAAAGGGCAGTGTATAGCCCACAGAACTAGACACCCACAATATTTTCAAATCTTTTAATCACACACGGAATCGAGCTAGATATTCCGTTTCTGTGTATTCGAGGCGCATAATAGCTTCGCTGAAGCCTTGAAATGGAAATAATAAACAGAAAATTTTTCAGCCAAAAAATGTGTGAGAAAAAGGGCAGAGTATAGCCTACAGAACTAGACACCCACAATCTTTTCAAATCTTTTAATCACACATCTCGAGCTAGATGTTCTGTTTTTGTGTATTCGAGGCGCATACTAGCCTCGCTGCAGCCTCGAAATGGTGATAGGAAACAGAAAATTTTTCAGCCAAAAAATGTGTGAGAAAAAGGGCAGTGTATAGCCCACAGAACTAGACACCCACAATCTTTTCAAATCTTTTAATCACACATCTCGAGCTAGATATTCTGTTTCTGTGTATTCGAGGCGCATACTAGCTTCGCTGCAGCCTCGAAATGGTGATAGGAAACAGAAAATTTTTCAGCCAGAAAATGTGTGAGAAAAAGGGCAGTGTATAGCCCACAGAACTAGACACCCACAATATTTTCAAATCTTTTAATCACACACGGAATCGAGCTAGATATTCCGTTTCTGTGTATTCGAGGCGCATAATAGCTTCGCTGAAGCCTTGAAATGGAAATAGGAAACAGAAAATTTTTCAGCCAAAAAATGTGTGAGAAAAAGGGCAGAGTATAGCCTACAGAACTAGACACCCACAATCTTTTCAAATCTTTTAATCACACATCTCGAGCTAGATATTCTGTTTCTGTGTATTCGAGGCGCATACTAGCTTCGCTGCAGCCTCGAAATGGTGATAGGAAACAGAAAATTTTTCAGCCAAAAAATGTGTGAGAAAAAGGGCAGTGTATAGCCCACAGAACTAGACACCCACAATATTTTCAAATCTTTTAATCACACACGGAATCGAGCTAGATATTCCGTTTCTGTGTATTCGAGGCGCATAATAGCTTCGCTGAAGCCTTGAAATGGAAATAGGAAACAGAAAATTTTTCAGCCAAAAAATGTGTGAGAAAAAGGGCAGAGTATAGCCTACAGAACTAGACACCCACAATCTTTTCAAATCTTTTAATCACACATCTCGAGCTAGATGTTCTGTTTTTGTGTATTCGAGGCGCATACTAGCCTTGCTGCAGCCTCGAAATGGTGATAGGAAACAGAAAATTTTTCAGCCAAAAAATGTGTGAGAAAAAGAGCAGTGTATAGCCCACAGAACTAGACACCCACAATATTTTCCAATCTTTTAATCACACATCTCGAGCTAGATATTCTGTTTCTGTGTATTGGAGGCGCATACTAGCTTCGCTGCAGCCTCGAAATGGTGATAGGAAACAGAAAATTTTTCACCAGAAAATGTGTGAGAAAAAGGGCAGTGTATAGCCCACAGAACTAGACACCCACAATATTTTCAAATCTTTTAATCACACATCTCGAGCTAGATATTCTGTTTCTGTGTATTCGAGGCGCATACTTGCTTCGCTGCAGCCTCGAAATGGAAATAGGAAACAGAAAATTTTTCAGCCAAAAAATGTGTGAGAAAAAGGGCAGTGTATAGCCCACAGAACTAGACACCCATAATATTTTCAAATCTTTTAGTCACACATCTCGAGCTAGATATTCTGTTTCTGTGTATTCGAGGCGCATACTAGCTTCGCTGCAGCCTCGAAATGGAAATAGGAAACAGAAAATTTTTCAGCCAAAAAATGTGTGAGAAAAAGGGCAGTGTATAGCCCACAGAACTAGACACCCACAATATTTTCAAATCTTTTAATCACACATCTCGAGCTAGATATTCTGTTTTTGTGTATTCGAGGCGCATACTAGCTTCGCTGCAGCCTCGAAATGGTGATAGGAAACAGAAAATTTTTCACCAGAAAATGTGTGAGAAAAAGGGCAGTGTATAGCCCACAGAACTAGACACCCACAATATTTTCAAATCTTTTAATCACACATCTCGAGCTAGATATTCTGTTTCTGTGTATTCGAGGCGCATACTTGCTTCGCTGCAGCCTCGAAATGGAAATAGGAAACAGAAAATTTTTCAGCCAAAAAATGTGTGAGAAAAAGGGCAGTGTATAGCCCACAGAACTAGACACCCACAATATTTTCAAATCTTTTAATCACACATCTCGAGCTAGATGTTCTGTTTCTGTGTATTGGAGGCGCATACTAGCTTCGCTGCAGCCTCGAAATGGTGATAGGAAACAGAAAATTTTTCAGCCAAAAAATGTGTGAGAAAAAGGGCAGTGTATAGCCCACAGAACTAGACACCCACAATCTTTTCAAATCTTTTAATCACACATCTCGAGCTAGATGTTCTGTTTCTGTGTATTCGAGGCGCATACTAGCCTTGCTGCAGCCTCGAAATGGTGAAAGGAAACAGAAAATTTTTCAGCCAAAAAATGTGTGAGAAAAAGGGCAGTGTATAGCCCACAGAACTAGACACCCACAATCTTTTCAAATCTTTTAATCACACATCTCGAGCTAGATATTCTGTTTCTGTGTATTCGAGGCGCATACCAGCCTTGCTGCAGCCTCGAAATGGAAATAGGAAACAGAAAATTTTTCAGCTAAAAAATGTGTAAGAAAAAGGGCATTGTATAGCCCACAGAACTAGACACCCACAATATTTTCAAATCTTTTAGTCACACATCTCGAGCTAGATATTCTGTTTCTGTGTATTCGAGGCGCATACTAGCTTCGCTGCAGCCTCGAAATGGAAATAGGAAACAGAAAATTTTTCAGCCAAAAAATGTGTGAGAAAAAGGGCAGTGTATAGCCCACAGAACTAGACACCCACAATATTTTCAAATCTTTTAATCACACATCTCGAGCTAGATATTCTGTTTCTGTGTATTCGAGGCGCATACTAGCTTCGCTGCAGCCTCGAAATGGTGATAGGAAACAGAAAATTTTTCACCAGAAAATGTGTGAGAAAAAGGGCAGTGTATAGCCCACAGAACTAGACACCCACAATATTTTCAAATCTTTTAATCACACATCTCGAGCTAGATATTCTGTTTCTGTGTATTCGAGGCGCATACTTGCTTCGCTGCAGCCTCGAAATGGAAATAGGAAACAGAAAATTTTTCAGCCAAAAAATGTGTGAGAAAAGGGCAGTGTATAGCCCACAGAACTAGACACCCACAATATTTTCAAATCTTTTAATCACACATCTCGAGCTAGATGTTCTGTTTCTGTGTATTGGAGGCGCATACTAGCTTCGCTGCAGCCTCGAAATGGTGATAGGAAACAGAAAATTTTTCAGCCAAAAAATGTGTGAGAAAAAGGGCAGTGTATAGCCCACAGAACTAGACACCCACAATCTTTTCAAATCTTTTAATCACACATCTCGAGCTAGATGTTCTGTTTCTGTGTATTCGAGGCGCATACTAGCCTTGCTGCAGCCTCGAAATGGTGAAAGGAAACAGAAAATTTTTCAGCCAAAAAATGTGTGAGAAAAAGGGCAGTGTATAGCCCACAGAACTAGACACCCACAATCTTTTCAAATCTTTTAATCACACATCTCGAGCTAGATATTCTGTTTCTGTGTATTCGAGGCGCATACTAGCCTTGCTGCAGCCTCGAAATGGAAATAGGAAACAGAAAATTTTTCAGCCAAAAAATGTGTGAGAAAAAGGGCAGTGTATAGCCCACAGAACTAGACACCCACAATATTGTCAAATCTTTTAATCACACATCTCGAGCTAGATATTCTGTTTCTGTGTATTCGAGGCGCATACTTGCTTCGCTGCAGCCTCGAAATGGAAATAGGAAACAGAAAATTTTTCAGCCAAAAAATGTGTGAGAAAAAGGGCAGTGTATAGCCCACAGAACTAGACACCCATAATATTTTCAAATCTTTTAGTCACACATCTCGAGCTAGATATTCTGTTTCTGTGTATTCGAGGCGCATACTAGCTTCGCTGCAGCCTCGAAATGGAAATAGGAAACAGAAAATTTTTCAGCCAAAAAATGTGTGAGAAAAAGGGCAGTGTATAGCCCACAGAACTAGACACCCACAATATTTTCAAATCTTTTAATCACACATCTCGAGCTAGATATTCTGTTTCTGTGTATTCGAGGCGCATACTAGCTTCGCTGCAGCCTCGAAATGGTGATAGGAAACAGAAAATTTTTCACCAGAAAATGTGTGAGAAAAAGGGCAGTGTATAGCCCACAGAACTAGACACCCACAATATTTTCAAATCTTTTAATCACACATCTCGAGCTAGATATTCTGTTTCTGTGTATTCGAGGCGCATACTTGCTTCGCTGCAGCCTCGAAATGGAAATAGGAAACAGAAAATTTTTCAGCCAAAAAATGTGTGAGAAAAAGGGCAGTGTATAGCCCACAGAACTAGACACCCACAATATTTTCAAATCTTTTAATCACACATCTCGAGCTAGATGTTCTGTTTCTGTGTATTGGAGGCGCATACTAGCTTCGCTGCAGCCTCGAAATGGTGATAGGAAACAGAAAATTTTTCAGCCAAAAAATGTGTGAGAAAAAGGGCAGTGTATAGCCCACAGAACTAGACACCCACAATCTTTTCAAATCTTTTAATCACACATCTCGAGCTAGATGTTCTGTTTCTGTGTATTCGAGGCGCATACTAGCCTTGCTGCAGCCTCGAAATGGTGAAAGGAAACAGAAAATTTTTCAGCCAAAAAATGTGTGAGAAAAAGGGCAGTGTATAGCCCACAGAACTAGACACCCACAATCTTTTCAAATCTTTTAATCACACATCTCGAGCTAGATATTCTGTTTCTGTGTATTCGAGGCGCATACTAGCCTTGCTGCAGCCTCGAAATGGAAATAGGAAACAGAAAATTTTTCAGCCAAAAAATGTGTGAGAAAAAGGGCAGTGTATAGCCCACAGAACTAGACACCCACAATATTGTCAAATGTTTTAATCACACATCTCGAGCTAGATATTCTGTTTCTGTGTATTCGAGGCGCATACTTGCTTCGCTGCAGCCTCGAAATGGAAATAGGAAACAGAAAATTTTTCAGCCAAAAAATGTGTGAGAAAAAGGGCAGTGTATAGCCCACAGAACTAGACACCCATAATATTTTCAAATCTTTTAGTCACACATCTCGAGCTAGATATTCTGTTTCTGTGTATTCGAGGCGCATACTAGCTTCGCTGCAGCCTCGAAATGGAAATAGGAAACAGAAAATTTTTCAGCCAAAAAATGTGTGAGAAAAAGGGCAGTGTATAGCCCACAGAACTAGACACCCACAATATTTTCAAATCTTTTAATCACACATCTCGAGCTAGATATTCTGTTTCTGTGTATTCGAGGCGCATACTAGCTTCGCTGCAGCCTCGAAATGGTGATAGGAAACAGAAAATTTTTCACCAGAAAATGTGTGAGAAAAAGGGCAGTGTATAGCCCACAGAACTAGACACCCACAATATTTTCAAATCTTTTAATCACACATCTCGAGCTAGATATTCTGTTTCTGTGTATTCGAGGCGCATACTTGCTTCGCTGCAGCCTCGAAATGGAAATAGGAAACAGAAAATTTTTCAGCCAAAAAATGTGTGAGAAAAAGGGCAGTGTATAGCCCACAGAACTAGACACCCACAATCTTTTCAAATCTTTTAATCACACATCTCGAGCTAGATGTTCTGTTTCTGTGTATTGGAGGCGCATACTAGCTTCGCTGCAGCCTCGAAATGGTGATAGGAAACAGAAAATTTTTCAGCCAAAAAATGTGTGAGAAAAAGGGCAGTGTATAGCCCACAGAACTAGACACCCACAATCTTTTCAAATCTTTTAATCACACATCTCGAGCTAGATGTTCTGTTTCTGTGTATTCGAGGCGCATACTAGCCTTGCTGCAGCCTCGAAATGGTGAAAGGAAACAGAAAATTTTTCAGCCAAAAAATGTGTGAGAAAAAGGGCAGTGTATAGCCCACAGAACTAGACACCCACAATATTTTCAAATCTTTTAATCACACATCTCGAGCTAGATATTCTGTTTCTGTGTATTCGAGGCGCATACTTGCTTCGCTGCAGCCTCGAAATGGAAATAGGAAACAGAAAATTTTTCAGCCAAAAAATGTGTGAGAAAAAGGGCAGTGTATAGCCCACAGAACTAGACACCCATAATATTTTCAAATCTTTTAGTCACACATCTCGAGCTAGATATTCTGTTTCTGTGTATTCGAGGCGCATACTAGCTTCGCTGCAGCCTCGAAATGGAAATAGGAAACAGAAAATTTTTCAGCCAAAAAATGTGTGAGAAAAAGGGCAGTGTATAGCCCACAGAACTAGACACCCACAATATTTTCAAATCTTTTAATCACACATCTCGAGCTAGATATTCTGTTTCTGTGTATTCGAGGCGCATACTAGCTTCGCTGCAGCCTCGAAATGGTGATAGGAAACAGAAAATTTTTCACCAGAAAATGTGTGAGAAAAAGGGCAGTGTATAGCCCACAGAACTAGACACCCACAATATTTTCAAATCTTTTAATCACACATCTCGAGCTAGATATTCTGTTTCTGTGTATTCGAGGCGCATACTTGCTTCGCTGCAGCCTCGAAATGGAAATAGGAAACAGAAAATTTTTCAGCCAAAAAATGTGTGAGAAAAAGGGCAGTGTATAGCCCACAGAACTAGACACCCACAATATTTTCAAATCTTTTAATCACACATCTCGAGCTAGATGTTCTGTTTCTGTGTATTGGAGGCGCATACTAGCTTCGCTGCAGCCTCGAAATGGTGATAGGAAACAGAAAATTTTTCAGCCAAAAAATGTGTGAGAAAAAGGGCAGTGTATAGCCCACAGAACTAGACACCCACAATCTTTTCAAATCTTTTAATCACACATCTCGAGCTAGATGTTCTGTTTCTGTGTATTCGAGGCGCATACTAGCCTTGCTGCAGCCTCGAAATGGTGAAAGGAAACAGAAAATTTTTCAGCCAAAAAATGTGTGAGAAAAAGGGCAGTGTATAGCCCACAGAACTAGACACCCACAATCTTTTCAAATCTTTTAATCACACATCTCGAGCTAGATATTCTGTTTCTGTGTATTCGAGGCGCATACTAGCCTTGCTGCAGCCTCGAAATGGAAATAGGAAACAGAAAATTTTTCAGCCAAAAAATGTGTGAGAAAAAGGGCAGTGTATAGCCCACAGAACTAGACACCCACAATATTGTCAAATGTTTTAATCACACATCTCGAGCTAGATATTCTGTTTCTCTGTATTCGAGGCGCATACTAGCTTCGCTGCAGCCTCGAAATGGAAATAGGAAACAGAAAATTTTTCAGCCAAAAAATGTGTGAGAAAAAGGGCTATAGCCCACAGAACTAGACATCCACAATATTTTCAAATCTTTTAATCACACATCTCGAGCTAGATATTCTGTTTCTGTGTATTCGAGGCGCATACTAGCCTTGCTGCAGCCTCGAAATGGTGATAGGAAACAGAAAATTTTTCAGCCAAAAAATGTGTGAGAAAAACGGCAATGTATAGCCCACAGAACTAGACACCCACAATCTTGTCAAATCTTTTAATCACACATCTCGAGCTAGATATTCTGTTTCTCTGTATTCGAGGCGCATACTAGCTTCGCTGCAGCCTCGAAATGGAAATAGGAAACAGAAAATTTTTCAGCCAAAAATGTGTGAGAAAAAGGGCAGTGTATAGCCCACAGAACTAGACACCCACAATATTTTCAAATCTTTTAATCACACATCTCGAGCTAGATATTCTGATTCTGTGTATTCGAGGTGCATACTAGCTTCGCTGCAGCCTCGAAATGGAAATAGGAAACAGAAAACTTCTATTGGTGAGAATGCTATTGTTGATCGATTTGAAAGAAGCTGGGACTGAGAATCAACTCATCCATGTTATAAACTCTTAGTTAGGTAAGTAGTTTAAGGTCATAGGGTCACCATAAGGCACCAGGCATCATAGTGTGCTCATCACGATCCATGCAGAACCACTACAGTGATAAATCTAAAGCTAAACCGTTTTTATATTTCTCTGCCTGATCATTCGTATAGCCCTTCAAATAGGAATACGACACTATGAAATAAAAGTCCATCCTCGTGATGTGTTTTGATGTTAAAAGAACAGAGTTCCGCGTTATGACTGAGGCTAAGTCGACAAGACTTTAAAGCCTACACTCATCTATTTTAAAATCATTCATAACAACAGACTTACTTCTATGATTTATAACCTCTCTGTTAACTCTTTTTTGAATCAAATTTTGTTTAGAGATTCAGGCTACAATTGATTCGTGTAAAGTAAATCAGTTTGGGCGTAGGGACGACTCAGTAAGTAAATGGTGTAAGGTTTGAGTCCTTTCGTCAACTCGCACAGCTGTATGTAAAATTTTTTGAAAATACGACCTGGAAACGGAGTGTCAATGAGAACTTTGACTGAAGTCATAGAAATAAAATATTTTCATTTACTTACTTAAGTTCCCATGCAATCTTATCGTTGCTTTCTCTCTGTCAATCCCAGTTATTGTAGTGCCTTAGTTCTGGAAGCTTAATGGTCAGCAACATAGTTTTTTTTTTGCATCTAAGCAGCGAAATTTGTTTCCTTTTCGACTTCAGATTTTTATTCCAGCGCTTCATGAGTCGGGTTTTAGCCTTTTAAGAGATAAATAGTATCGGTTAAGGAACGTACCAACTTCCTAATTAAGGACTGTACGTCTTTAGCAGATTTTATGGCATTCCTAGAAAATGTGTTCGGCTAATTTGTCATCATTTCAGCAGAACCTACAACCTACATGGAATACCTTGGGGCACATTCCCATGGGTATCGAAACTTTGATTTTTTTGTTTCAAAGATACCAGATACAACTCCAAATTTTTTCTTTCATTCATCTATAATACAGATCAGACCACTAGAGTTCAGTTCTGGAATATTTTTGGACACATTTGCTTGGTTAAATTTTGCTACTTACCCAATTTGTAGTCCGTGATAGTGCGTTGGGAATAGAGTCAAGAATTTGAAGGCCTCCCACATGGTCAACTGATTTATATTTGTGTTCCAGCTGTCTTCGAAATAAAAATTATAAGAACTAAAAATTAAGTGACAGATTCTACTGCCGCATTGCACCTATGATACGCAGAGAGGCTATTCTCTTGAGTTTCCGAAGCTTAGCTGTCGTCGTCCGTTCATGAACTTTCAGTCACTTAACGATGACCTTTTACTTGAAAATGGGTCTCACAATTATTGTCTACATTCAATATTTCATTTTTGGTTCAAGACCTCAACTTCTGAACCTCGCTGATGAACTTGATTTGGGAATTTCAGCTGTGGTGTATCACCTAGCATCATACTTGAGATGGTAGGCATACTTTACCACTGATAAATATTCTCAGCTAATCTGAATGACGAATCGCTAGAATCTCTGAAGATTATAATCAAAAAAAAAGAAAAAAAATTAATCAAAAAATTCCAAAAAAAATATTAAGTATACGCCACCGACCCAATGACATGCATACTGAATCTGCCTTCCTGAGACACAATTCCGGTTATATATTCTATTTCTGTGAATCCTTAGCACAGATTAGCTAAGGTGACACGTCTTTATCGATATATGTACATATGTATGTATGTATCAATCAAAGGACTCTACTTTGGGCACAACTTTGGGATTATGAACACTCCTTGAGAAGAAGAAGTATTAACTCAACTTTAAAGCATGGCCCTTATACAAAGTTTGGCAGAAGCCACATCGTTAAACCATTTTTCACAATGGTTTGAATATATCATCGACAAGTTTTGGACCTAAATTATAAAAATTTCCGCTAAAAACTCAGCCTATCCTTTCGACTAATATCCAAAGTTTCCGCAACCAGTACATGGCACTCTTAAATTTGAGCTCCAACGATTTACTTTAGAATTTTGATTGCATTTTTCAGAATTGGTATCCTTATGGCTCCCAAAGTTTATCGACATCCACTGATAGTCTTGGACTTACCATATGTGACACATAGCCTAAACAGAGTCCCAGCTCGGTTCACTTTTCTTAACTGACACACAGCACCCTTCATTTGGAGGGAATATCGTTTCTGTCTTTGAAAATTTCACGCGTCAACTAGATTTCAATTTGGTTGTCAATGGCTTGTCTAAAGAAAGTTATATCAAAGTCAAAACCTCAACCAACCTAATCCGTTTAAATACATCCCATTGACCCATTTCTTTCAATCAAAACAGAATCGCTTAACTTGTCAGCCCACAAACATGAATGGCTCCACTTGAAACTTTGTAAATGAATAGAGAGCTTGAGGCAAAATTTTACCAAATAAAGGATTCACTCCAACGCACACAGTTCACCTCCTCCATCTGAGCTGAACTTCTGCTGGATTTTCCGAGTCTCAGAACCAAAATGCCGCCACATTAATTGCTGGAAAGGATTCGAGGCGAAAAACTTTTCACCAACTCTCGCTCACTCATACACTCACTCATTGCTGGCAAATGTAATGCGGTAATTGAAAGTGAATTAAGTAAAACGGGAATAATTGCAGCGACTGTGACTGCAGTCAATGCAAACAGTTTCACAAAACTTTTCCACGCTGCTGTCATTCAAGTCGATTTCGATGTGCGCCTTCGTTTTCTTTCTTCTTACCTCCTCTTTCTTTTTTTTTTTTATTCTTTTTTTTTTGCTTTAAGTCCTTGCTGCACGAAACACTGGCGCCAATGAGTTGCAACACTGAAGTCTGCTGGGATTTGTTGAATGTGCAAGGACGAAAGTTAGTTATTTCCACGAAAATTAACTTTGACATTGTTTTGACGTGAATTGCAACGAAGACGGCAAGGTAGAGTTGAGCTGAGTCCTTAACTGGTGTGTGCCATGGCATAGGGTTTTTGTGATAGGGAACTTGAGAGGATAATTTCTTTGGAAACTTTCTTAAATTGATTCGAAATGGAATGAAAAGCCACAGTACCCGTCCGGAGGGGGGAGATTATGATATGCGTGTTATCTCTTTCGGAGCAGTCCTTCGGAGTGGTTCGGAAAAAAGGATAACTTGATGACCGGTGTGAATTTAGATACTAGTTGATCAGGACTACCATTTTTTTCTACCGTCGAAAGCAAATTAGCTACCTGATGATCCGTATAGACGACTTAAACTTCAATGCAAATAGTTGTATTCAAGGAATTGTGTAAGCTTGTTGGAACACAAATTGCTCCTGCAGGCTGAATGTAGACATCATCATGCGGAGCACTCTCCGGAGTGGCTTTTTTTTTGTTGTGTTTTACTTCTATTTGATTTTCATTATCCTACCGGTACGCCTCAAGACAGAAAACGAATGAAACACAGCTTTAGACAGACCGGCAGTAAACATAAATCTAAGGACACAATTGCACAAATACTGCGAAGGAAGTGGGTCCTCTGTGTGCTCATCTTTTGCCCGCTTGGTATTTGGTTTGTCCTCCTCCAGAGCTGGCAGCCACCACCAACGTCAGGATAAACACAGAACATGGCAATTATTTCAATTTTTTTTTCTCTTTTATTTCTACTCTTTGGTTCTTTGTCTTCTGGAAATCCTCCAATTGTCCATGTTACCTGGTGCGATAGCTGACGGTATGGTATAATCATGCACACATACAACAGTTAGCTGGGACATAAGAATAGAAGAAGATCCCTTTGTGGAACGCAACGCTTAGTGCTTTGAAGTGTGTACTTTTCCATGAAGGAGTTCACTTTGAGTTGATGATGACGGAGATTTGTGATTCTGTAATTTTTATTTTTTTTCGTTTCCACATCCCTTCGTAAGGAGTTTGTGTCGGTGTAAGGAATATGTGGGCACCTAGGTACTCTCATAACCACGAGTGGTTCGTTCCCAAGGTGAGACCTGTGTAAATATCCTCTTACGCTCAAGTAGCCACAAATAAGGTCAATTTGATTTTATTTCTGTGTATTGGTTGCGCTAGGGAGTTAATCAGGTAGTGGGAGTGTTCTTAAGGGGTTTTGTAGCCAAATAGCTTGGACTTTATTTTCAATGTACGTTGGGTGGTACTTTTAGGTTCTCCAATTAAGGACATCCATAGCTTAGGTCTTTCTAGTTTTGTTTTAGTAAATCATTGTTTCTTTTCATTCGTAGACAAGTCCTTTAAAGTCTGGTCACTCTTTTTGTATGTCAATCTCTGATGATGACAAATATCGCCAGGACTCGTCTTTCTAGATGATCATGGTTTAGTTCCTCCAGTGTAGAGCATTTGGACAGAAAGATCCCGAGTCTTTCATCTTTTTTCTCAACTCCAGACGTCGCCAGTTCCAGTATCTTAGCATGTCTGTTCAGTTGAGAGTGGCCGGTGTGAAGATCGACCATTTTTAGTTAATAACACACAATTTCGTGATATTTTGAAAACAAGGGGGCGTTCCCTGGTATTTGGCAGTAAGCACCTACCCAAAGCAGGTTCACCCGAAAAGAGGTTGTCAGAAACCATGGTTCTGGGGGTTTGCTAGTACCTTTATGGCTATTTCACAATCCGAGCAGATGCTACTGTACTTGCTATGGGTTCCGGTACTTAATAACAGTTTCGCAGACTTAAAAGCAGTCAAATTCGGTTCAAATTGTATAATGTAGAGGTGGCATTCGGCATTAGATCTTACCTTAAATGTCTCTCGGATGCCTTAGGAGTCCATAGGCCACCCATACCTACTTTTATCGAGATAACGCTGGGTTCCACTGCTGTTCATTTAAGGTACATTATTCCTTAAGCTCTTGAGTTTAAGAGCAGTCAATTTGGCAGACCTTTTCACCCCTAGTTATATTGGAAGTAAGTTCGAGATTGTCTCTTTGCCATCTAATACCCCTGAGTGAACCCTGTTTGGGTTTGAGTGTATTTTTTGGGATTAAGCCTAGTCATATGGCATAGTTTCACCAATCTGTTTCACTTGTCCTTGATATTTGCTATACAGTGCCAGAAGATACTTCACTGCTCTCAAAAAATTCTTCTGCGGGACTTACTTCATCTCGACAGATCCTTCCGTTTCTTATCCTCTATGCTGTAGACCTTCATACGATGACTTACTAAAATCAAGCGAGTTATTCTTAACATTCTCTTAGTTGCTAAGCAAATGATAGGACCAGTGAAGACGGTTTCCATATCGCCAAACGGAGTCCTTAGAAATTCGTATGCTCGGGTATGGTACTATGCAGGGTACTTCAGAAAGCTAGTTTTTCGACATTAGTTGACTAAAATATGGAAAAGACTGCTAGCATCAATAATCGACTATGAATCTCCGATCTAAAAAAAGCCACAGTCTAGTCCTACCCCTAAAACTCTAAAAGGTAGACAATAGCTGTATATATTGAGCAATGCACTGAAAGTATGCAGCGCTTTTGAATGCTGCCATTTGTGTTGGACTTCTATCCTATATTAACCAAAAGGTTAAAGGTAGAAGAATTAATCGATTGACAATGAGAATAGGACTTCTTTGATATACCCTCCGAACACAGATGGACACTCTCAACTCAGATACATATCTTCGTAGATAAACTGACAGCTTGTGGAGCTCGATGTATAGAGATTACAGAGGGAACCGACCTTCTGCAGTACTAAACATTATGTTTCATCTCCTCTTCTTAGATGAGTACTGCTGAAGAGATGTGGTTATTTGTGCAGGCTTCCATCAAACAGTTTCGTCGGAAAAAGGTCTTTTTTCCTTGAAAATTAAGAACAAATTTAAGATTTACTTTTGCTAGATGGCAGTCCATAAGGAGCTTTCGAGAAACTGTAAGGCGTATGAGCTCACCAGTTAGCGTACCACTCTAAGGACAAGGCCTCTCTATGTAAAAATATTCTTAAGCTGGACACTTTCACAAGGATCAACCTCAGAAATGATCACAGTCTGTCCTCTTTTTTTTTTTATAACTCATAGCATAAAAACTATGCATGCAGAGCTAATAAATTCCTCAATCTATTCCTGGTCATACTAAACTCTGCAGAGTTAATGCCCCGTCCTGTTAAAACAAAAGGAAACCCCACCATTTTAAGCAAATTACAACATAACCTCCCTCCGTTTTAAAACAATTTGAGCATGACCGTTTAAAGCGAACAATAACTTCCCGAAACAAGCCACATAAACAATTATATTGACTTCGGAGAAAATAATTTCCGCCCCAGAAGTCAATTCCTTTTAATAATAATCCCCCCCACCCCTAAAACCCACTAACCTATCCGCAGATTAAAAGTCAATTTAACTCCAAACAATCCCATAAAACTTCACTGCACGCTTGTTGTTAGACTCCTCGCCCGAGGAACGACAAAAAAGTAAAAAAAAAAAAAACCTGAATATCCCTACGATGGCCATTCGAACCAAAGTTTTACCGCACCCGTACCGTATAGTTATGCTAATAAAGCCCCAACATCAATTTACTAAATGAGCATGAGTCAGAAAGTCAGAAAGTCAGAACGAGCGCACGGCGGCGGCACACTTTCAAATTACACCCATCAACCTTTAATCAATCCTATTATGGCCAACAAAAAGACGAAACGAGCCTTTGCACATTGACTCCCTCGTCTAATGTCATGACTCTGTGCAATTTTCTTATGGATTGGAATGAGATTCTGTCTCTCTGACTACCCGACGTCGATAGCGCCGCCCAATCCATTCTCTTCCATAAAAGTCTAACATTAAAACTTCAACATAAAACTCCAAGTTGGATCCTTTGGAAAACTCATTTATTCACGTCGTCCTGAAGATGGTATCGCATCTGATACATGGTATACCCTGGTGTCTCACACCAGGCTCCCGATGCTACCTGTTGAAATATCGATCTTTCCCATTCTTCTCATCTTGGGATGAACAACTGCAGTCATTAACTTTTATACTGAAGTCCATGTGGAACCGATTGCATCGGAAGAGACACCCAAACGTACATAAGTACCTACAACCAAGGATGTGGATGTTTAATGGAAAGACGATAAACTCTAGTGCATTACCAGATGCAGGGATGCTAGGATAAAGCTGGCGTCTCGCGTTGCTGTCGGTCTATGCATGCACTGCTCAGACAATATGCGGCGAAAGTGCACACATCTGCATGCAAGTCCCTGCGTTTTGATAGCTGCAATAAAGCCGCCATTGATATTACATACGGAGCATGCATTTTTAATTGAATGTTCATTCCGGGAGGGTTGCGCCAGTGGAATTCCAACCTCCGTCTATATCCGGTTTCTGGTTATACCGACGAAGGCGACGTTGAAGAGGATATTACGCTTCCAAGTTAATACGGAGCGAGATGTTCATTTCGGTCCGTGCACACACAAAGACTCTATTGAACTCCCCGGCCCGGCATGGCCCTGGTACTTGAGCCTTAGTGCGCTCAGATGAAAATGCTCTCAGGTCGATTATTGCCAGGATCCAGCAGACACAGGGGTGTGAGGCTCTGTCCAACATGTGGTTTTGAATTTCATTGCAGTCGATGCAGTAGTGGTGGTGGTGGTGCGCGCTGCATTGAACGGATGTTGCACTAAATAAAGTGCAAGTTCATGGTTTGCATCGTGGATGGATATAAACTTGGGTTTCGGGCTATTCCAGCATTGATTTAGCCATATTTTCTTGGAGGAGGAGGTCAGATTTTAGACGACTTGTAGCCGGGGTAATGGAGGACGATTGCTGATGTATAATTAACAGAAGTTTTCGGAACTTTGGATTACTTATATCCGATTGCAGAGCTGTGTATATAGTATCTTTTGTTGTATCTTGTAGGCAAAGATACAGTACTAAAAGGACATTAACCTTCTCTGCTAAATTGGTCTTTGTGTTTTTGGCCTTCTTCGGGCGAGAAGGGATCCAGGATCCCTGTTGAATAACAAACAGTTTACACGGCATTGTTGTATTCAGAGTTTTTATTTACAGAAATGTTTCTTTCGGTATCACATTCAGATCCAGATCACTTACACAATATTAGAATGGCATTTGAGATTCAGTGGCGGAGCCTTCTGATGGTCTTGTATCGGTATCCATCCTCAGCAAGAACAGCCGTCTCCTCTGGGGCTTCAGTGGGCTCGGCGGCTTCCACGACCTCTTCTGCTGGTGGAAGGTACTCAGGGGCAACGAGTTCTGACACATCACGGCGTTTCCTGTATTTCAGCCTGCGGACGGTCTTGTATCGGTATCCATCGTCAGCAAGGACAGCGGACTCCTCAGGGGCTTCAGTGGGCTCGGCGGCTTCAACGACCTCTTCTGCTGGTGGAAGGTACTCAGGGGCAACGAGTTCTGAGACATCACGGCGTTTCCTGTATTTCAGCCTGCGGACGGTCTTGTATCGGTATCCATCGTCAGCAAGGACAGCGGACTCCTCAGGGGCTTCAGTGGGCTCGGCGGCTTCAAAGACCTCTTCTGCTGGTGGAAGATATTCAGGGGCAACGAGTTCTGACACATCACGGCGTTTCCTGTATTTCAGCCTGCGGACGGTCTTGTATCGGTATCCATCGTCAGCAAGGACAGCGGACTCCTCAGGGGCTTCAGTGGGCTCGGCGGCTTCAACGACCTCTTCTGCTGGTGGAAGGTACTCAGGGGCAACGAGTTCTGAGACATCACGGCGTTTCCTGTATTTCAGCCTGCGGACGGTCTTGTATCGGTATCCATCGTCAGCAAGGACAGCGGACTCCTCAGGGGCTTCAGTGGGCTCGGCGGCTTCAACGACCTCTTCTGCTGGTGGAAGGTACTCAGGGGCAACGAGTTCTGAGACATCACGGCGTTTCCTGTATTTCAGCCTGCGGACGGTCTTGTATCGATATCCATCGTCAGCAAGGACAGCGGACTCCTCAGGGGCTTCAGTGGGCTCGGCGGCTTCAAAGACCTCTTCTGCTGGTGGAAGATATTCAGGGGCAACGAGTTCTGACACATCACGGCGTTTCCTGTATTTCAGCCTGCGGACGGTCTTGTATCGGTATCCATCGTCAGCAAGGACAGCGGACTCCTCAGGGGCTTCAGTGGGCTCGGCGGCTTCAACGACCTCTTCTGCTGGTGGAAGATATTCAGGGGCAACGAGTTCTGACACATCACGGCGTTTCCTGTATTTCAGCCTGCGGACGGTCTTGTATCGGTATCCATCGTCAGCAAGGACAGCGGACTCCTCAGGGGCTTCAGTGGGCTCGGCGGCTTCAAAGACCTCTTCTGCTGGTGGAAGATATTCAGGGGCAACGAGTTCTGACACATCACGGCGTTTCCTGTATTTCAGCCTGCGGACGGTCTTGTATCGGTATCCATCGTCAGCAAGGACAGCGGACTCCTCAGGGGCTTCAGTGGGCTCGGCGGCTTCAACGACCTCTTCTGCTGGTGGAAGGTACTCAGGGGCAACGAGTTCTGAGACATCACGGCGTTTCCTGTATTTCAGCCTGCGGACGGTCTTGTATCGGTATCCATCGTCAGCAAGGACAGCGGACTCCTCAGGGGCTTCAGTGGGCTCGGCGGCTTCAACGACCTCTTCTGCTGGTGGGAGGTATTCAGGGGCAACGAGTTCAGAGACATCACGGCGTTTCCTGTACTTGAGTCTGCGAACGGTCTTGTATCGGTATCCATCGTCAGCAAGGACAGCGGACTCCTCAGGAGCTTCAGTGGGCTCGGCGGCTTCAACGACCTCTTCTGCTGGTGGAAGATATTCAGGGGCAACGAGTTCAGAAACATCACGGCGTTTTCGGTACTTCAGCCTGCGAACAGTCTTGTATCGGTATCCATCGTCAGCAAGGACAGCGGACTCCTCAGGGCCTTCAATGGGCTCGGCGGCTTCACCGACCTCTTCTGCTGGTGGAAGGTATTCAGGGGCAACGAGTTCTGACACATCACGGCGTTTCCTGTACTTCAGCCTGCGGATGGTCTTGTATCGGTATCCATCGTCAGCAAGGACAGCGGACTCCTCTGGGGCTTCAGTGGGCTCGGCGGCTTCAACGACCTCTTCTGCTGGTGGGAGGTATTCAGGGGCAACGAGTTCAGAGACATCACGGCGTTTCCTGTACTTGAGTCTGCGGACGGTCTTGTATCGGTATCCATCGTCAGCAAGGACAGCGGACTCCTCAGGAGCTTCAGTGGGCTCGGCGGCTTCAACGACCTCTTCTGCTGGTGGAAGATATTCAGGGGCAACGAGTTCAGAAACATCACGGCGTTTTCGGTACTTCAGCCTGCGAACGGTCTTGTATCGGTATCCATCGTCAGCAAGGACAGCGGACTCCTCAGGAGCTTCAGTGGGCTCGGCGGCTTCAACGACCTCTTCTGCTGGTGGAAGGTACTCAGGGGCAACGAGTTCAGAGACATCACGGCGTTTCCTGTACTTGAGTCTGCGAACGGTCTTGTATCGGTATCCATCGTCAGCAAGGACAGCGGACTCCTCAGGAGATTCAGTGGGCTCGGCGGCTTCAACGACCTCTTCTGCTGGTGGGAGGTATTCAGGGGCAACGAGTTCAGAAACATCACGGCGTTTTCGGTACTTCAGCCTGCGAACGGTCTTGTATTGGTATCCATCATCAGCTAGAATAGCGGCCTCATCAAGGGATGGCTCGATGACTTCCGCTTCTTCTCCAGATGGTGGCAAGTATTCTTCCTGTGGGATGACGGCGGCATAGGTCACAGCAAATGCTGCAAACAAGATCCAAACAAATTTCTGAAAGCAGACCAGTTAAGTAAATTTTATTCATTTCTAGTATCGCTTGTTCTATTCACCATTGTGGAGCTGTCTCAACGTTAACAAACTGAATTGAGATGCTGGATTGATGATTTTACCAAAAACCGTTTGCCTATTTATAGCAGCCCCACTGCTATGATCGATAACGGAAATATAACAATGGCCACAGGCAATAAGAAGCCAGTAAAACAGTTCCAATTGCCCGATTTCACGTCGGTGATATTCTCAGATACACACTTAACCACTTGGAACAGTCTCAGGGCAACATTGTACACCGCGAACAAAACCCCAGTCGAGTGTGTTGTACGGAAGTTTAACGCGTTGTTCCTCTTCATCATTCATCTTCTAACCGCTTGATGCTCTGTCTATTAATCTTCTTAGCGCCAAGGAATGTGTTTCGGATTGCTTAGTGGGCGCGTGAGCACAAGTGCAAAACAAACGCCGGTAATCTCGTTACAATGACGAAAGGTTGAGGTCAATGGTAAATCCGAATAATTGTTTCAATTCAATTCGATGGAATTGACCTTCGAAAATTTGATTGAACGTTCGGCTTGCTGGTGTGTTTTAAAGTCACGTCATCAATCTACAATTGATGCAAAAAATTGTGGTGAGTCAGGTTTGACGGAAGGTATGGCTGTTAAGGATGAGGGAATGCACTTCATCCTTTACGTGGCCTTGTGGAAAGGGATGTCCTTCCAAGTAAAATTCACACTGGTTTTCGAAAATCAATAGAAATTTTAAATAATTGGTTTTAATCCTATAGACCATGTTATTATTCCGGTCCTACCGTGTAGCAAACAACGGAATGCACTGCTGCCATTAAAAGCTTGGCAGAGGCAAATTGCCATATGAACACGGCATTCAACACTAAGATGCAGGAAATCGAAAAGGATGTTTGGTTACGTTGAGTTGGGTGGGGTGGAAATCAAGTGAAGGTCTATTGTGATACCACTAAGAAGAAACCACCACCAATGGAACAGGAGGTGACGCAACTAGTTTCGGTGTGACCTCATGCCGAAGGAGTATGGTTCGTCGTTTGGCTGATGTTTGACTTGATAACAAAGTTTTTTTTACTGAAGTCTAGTCTAGCTAGATCGTTAGGATTTTTGAAGAAGTACTCGCCTTGGGTTTTCTTCTAAACACATGTGCCATGGTTTTCGTCTTTTCCTGATTCCTACAGTCTCTGCAGAAGTGACCACCAAACCCTCTGGTATTGTCCCTTGAGGGTGCCAGTTATCTTGAGGTTACCTAGGGCCTCGACAATACCTACGCGCCATCGTGTGCGATTTCTGGAAATGTGCCTCAGCTCTCTCCAACACTTTCTCACTTGCCATGCTTCCTTCTCAACTATTCTGCTCCACGTGCGTATCCTAGCACCACTGCGTATCCTGCCATCCTGAGTAAGTGGGTTCTATTACATCGCGTGGTTAGCTATGGACCTGTCACCCTTTCGAAGAGTATGTCCAATCCACTGCTACTTTCTTCGTCGTATTGTTGTGCATAGAGGTTCATGGCCTGTTTTCTGGTAGAGCTGTTCGGTACAGATACGGTTTTGCTAGAAAATCCTTACGATATAGCGTAGACTAAAGATTAAAGTCCAGGCATGGTCGTTTATCATGCTTGGGCAGCTCATATTTCCACGATCCAGATTCAATGGTTTCCTCATCCAAACCGGCCCTTTTAGCCGCTATTTGCTTGTCAAAGATATCAAACGAAACAAGATCCAAAACTGTTTCTATTGCAGGTATAGGAGTGGTCCTAATGCCTTCCATGATACAGACGAAATATAGCCTCAAGTATTGCAATGGTCCAGTGCGAATAGGATAGACTTTCTAACTTTGTTTCGGTCTCACGATCCATTAAATGAAAAAGGACTACTTCTTGGATAGTACCAACTAATTTAGAGCTTGATTCAAGCCAGCCAATATGTCATTTAAGCCAAAATCCATCGTTTTCTTGAGAAAGCCCGACTAAAGTCTCTTTTTGGTTGCCGAACGTTATTGGATATAGAGAATTAAGTTGTGAGCCAATTTAGAAGACAAGGGTCTTACGGCTTCTAACCCTTCTATGGATTCCTGGAAACACCGTCTGAGACAAAAAAAAACAGAAACTTCCCTCCTTAAATCAAAACTACTTCCTTCTTGCAATACCATTTGAAAAGCCTTTTCTACCCCAACAAGAGCAATGAGTTCAAAAATTCACATCCTTTCGGCATCGCCTTCAGAAACCACATAGTGATGGCATCTGTGTATTTTTTTTCTACCAATTCCCTGTTGTGTATGCACATATGAATGTGTTCCCCAAGCCAAGTGCAGTAGATGTTTTAAAAAGGATAAGCGAAGGAAGGTGCAATCACTAATTAACTTAATGCACGATGAATACAAACAGCCGACATCAAAGATGACGACGACAAGGATGACCGTCATCATGTGGTACCACATGCACTCCCTTGATTCTCTTTCAGATCCCATTGTCCAGGGAACAAAATCCATTCGGAATAAAACGAACTTATCGACATAGATAGGAGTATACATGAATGCACTTCATAGCAGTAGCAAATATTTGCGGACCCCTTCGTTTATAAACCTTTTCTTTTGCACAACCACTGAGCTAACACACATCCTTATACCCAACCAACCTTGTTCTATATTCTTTGGGAACGCAACGCAACAAACTCCAACCAACCGCTTCGGTGTCCTTTTTTTCTATGCGTGTGTGTGTGTGTGTGTGAATGGGCTTGTGCTATCCTCGCCATAACAATATTTGTGTTAGCGATTTTCTCAACGAAAAACGAAAGAGAGAGGATGAGAAGGAGATGTAGCTATGTACCTACAAATCTCTGCTCCTTCAGACCATACGAATTGAAGAATTTCGCACATGAAAGCTCATATATCCTGGTAGCTCGCCTTTGTCTGATTTTAATAAACCCGAAATAAACATACATTCTAATTGCATCCTTGAGTCAAAAACAAAACGGTAAAACAGCAGGATCTCTTGGATGGTCTATCGCCTGGATCCGTTCGCAGTTGTTGTTTGTTCGCAGCAAAGCACTCGTTTGGTAGTTTGGTTATAATTCAGTTTGTGTGCGGTCTTAGCCAAGCAAATGAAATGAGGATTTTATTATCTTAATTTCTCCCTAGATTCTAATTCCAAAGGATGCAGGACAAAAAGAAAAAGAACAGCCCCATTGGTCGACTGCATTATCTCTTTTATTTTCATTTTCAAGTCCGTTTTACACTTGTTTTTTTTTTTTTTTTTTTAACAAAATCACAACCAACGATGACGACGACGACGACGACGACAACGTGGACATCTCTGTATGTGCATATGGTGAGAGGGGGGCATAATAAAGATAAATAAATTAAAGGACACACATTAAGCTGGTGGTGGCTGGCTGGTGTCCTTGCAGTTTGGATTTTGTTTCTTGTTATCCGGGTGTTGGTTGTCGTACTCGTTGTGCCGGGTTGCTCTGCGGGAGCAATTCGAGTGACCCCAATTGGATTTCATTTCAGTTTATGGTGTCGCATATCGGACGCTAGGTAATCCTAGCACATGTTGCTATTGGCTAAGGGCTCAGTTCCGGATGGGATACTGGAACACCAAAACCAGAGGTGTGCAGTTATATTAGAAGTTAACATTTTGTGGGTGCTGTGCTGTATCACTGGGTCAGAGAGGACATAAAAGGGCTTTAACATGCGATGGTATAGTGCGATTGTTAGGGGGAACTATTATGCTAGACACTAGTTGGCCAGGATGGCGTTTGAGATTTTACAATCGATAGCAAATGACTGCCCTTTGGGTGACACTTATGAGTGGAAGGTAATTGTAAAAGGTAGCTTGCGGGGGTTTTACATCGACGTTTTTGTTTATGAAAATCTCCTTGTTACTGGGGCACTACAGAAGTTTGTAAGGACAATGGTTTTTTTTCTGTTTTTGTAATTGGATATACGGGGGATTTGTGGTGCAAGGTTGGTCCTGCCATAGTGCAGCTCAATTATGTTGCACTTACGTGTACTTCGAACTGTGAAGGGAAGGACAAGATTGGACAAGATTTTCGCTTGTGATATCAGAGGTACTGTCTCATGGAAGGGTTAGTTTATTATAGAAGACCGTATCGTTTTCATCACTTCAATTGTAGTGACCCAGTTCTGAGCAAAAACAAACCTGATTTAGTGCAGAGGACTGTCTGGAACCTGTCATACCTGTTAAGGATAATACTATAGTTCGTACAAATTGTTTGAGTTACCAAGATAGCTCCTTTTTACGAAGAGGCTAACTCAGATTGTTCCTGAGCTTATCTAATATTGTTGGCTTGTTGGCATACACCAACGTCTTAACGTAACCCCATGAGCGAAATGGTCATTCAACTAAACCATTTCTCAAGATTAGACGATTACCGAACTTTCCCTTCAGTAGATCAATAATTTGACCGGGTTAGTGGGATATAGCACCATATTGTTGGAGCCACATATCACTGATGTCAAGTTCATCCAATAAATTTGATTGCTAAACATATAATGGTGAAATGTTGACTCACTGCCGGTCTGGTGGAACGATTCTTACGACCGATACTCTAAGTAAGCTCTCCCAAAGCTGCGACTCAGAATTTGGTAGTAATTTCGAATAATTCGCAAATTTTGCTCGTACAAAAGTTTCATTAAATTAAAAATGTAAATTTTGGCTAACATGTTGGTACTGACAAATTATAAAAAGATGTTAAAAAATTTATTTGTATTAAAGTTCAAAATTGTTATGTCCTTATTGAAAAACACTTCCCTTAAGCCATACGCGTTGTCCATTCGCTTGGAAGTCGATGTTTTATGGTTTTACATTCACATTTTCATAGAACTATTAAAGTTCATGCTTATATCTTTTCCTCGAATTCCTGTCGATCAATATCCATCGAATATATTTTTCTCTCAAAAGTGTTCAATATTTGCTCTACTTTTCATGATAATCTCGGCGGAATTGGAAGGATCAGCTTGTCGTTTTGTCTTCTCAATTAGGGGTTCCGAACTCAAGTAAACAAGTATTCGTCGAATCCCCATAAGGCGTCATTCTTGGAGTAGATTTTTACACCGAGGTAGCCATACCCCTTAACCGCTTCCAAGTTATTGTTGTTAACAGTGATGTTGTGTCCTAGGCATCCAATTCGCTCATTGTGCTTCTATTCATCGTATCTTCTGGATTATCATGATATCTCCCTTGTACAGCATGAGGACTGATTCTTATTTTTGAGCAACACCACGTACTCAATCTACCCTCAATGCATAGGTCGTGAACGTTCCGAGTTGTGATATTAAATAAAAGGCTATAGCCTCTCTCATATCTGTTTCTTATTTACATGGTAACCAGATGATTCCAATAGGATAACCCCCAACGGAAATCACTAGTTCCAATGACAGAGACCGCTAGCATGAGAGCCGGTAACCTATTTAGGTCCCATCTGTTGCCATCTTTTTTCCAAGAAACTGACTTAGTTTTGCAAATCCTTATGAACTTGAAGCTCAAAAATTTTGAAGAAGGTCAGGTAAAGTGTGTTTTTTGCTTGTCTATGAACCTGTGATGCCTCAGTTGACTTTATTTAAGGAGTCCGCACCCTATCACGCCAAGATGCTCAAAAAATTCGCACATGACGGTATCCTCTCGTGATTATGTCTGTATGAATGTATGTCCTTCTAACAACCTGCAAAGGCTTCCCACTTGCACCCACTTTTATCCAAAGTTCATAGTGTATATAGGCAGTGGATACATTCTGGAACTCCTTCCTTCTAGGAAGGCTATAAATTATGCACTTTGTTCAAAGAACTTGTTCTCCAGCCTATATGCCTCCTGATTTGATGCCCGCGCAATGAGCTGAAAACAAACATCCATTTCCTACTCGTATGACTCGTAAGTGTCAAATATCATGTCGAACAACGATTGCCCTGCACATTTTGACAAACTACACCACTTTACCATCAGATGGCCAAATCCTGCACTCAATGAACCATACTTTACGAGCGCATTAAATCGACATTTTCATTACAGCATTTTGGGTAAATAAATCCAAGTAATTGTTTCCCTCCATCACACAATCGAACAATAAAAGCCATCCAAGTGCACACAGGTCCAGAGGCAAGTACTCCCAAAACGCTCAGAGTAAATACAAAGGTGATTTATTTAACTGCTTCTTCAATTAAAGCGCTCAATCGTGGATGAGTTTGCCAACAATGTATCTCTTTATCCAACATTTGTTGGCCATCTATGTCCATATATCGTTTGAAAACCTCCGATAATGGATTTAGCCAAAGCATGGACCACAATTCTAGTCGTCCTGCGAATGTAAATCGCCAAATGTTCCACTTCCAAGCACTCGTTCTCCTTGTGGATCGGTTTAGTTTTTATCCTTTTTTTTGCCCTATTTTAACCGATTTCAAGTTGATTGGCCATTTCACGCCCGGTTATTTCGCACACTTCGGATGGAGAAGAGAGAGAGTGAATGGGAAGGACGACAAACATGAATATTTGCATTCAATTCTGAACACACAAATGAAATTCAGGACAATTTTGCTGGAGAAACTGTGTCACGTATGTGTGACTGGAACGAGGACAATGTGCTAAACGTTCGTTGTGCATATATACGAGTAGAGGAGTCCCATACTCTATTTCCACTTGGGCTTGGGCACTCTTGAAGCCTTCCTAAGTGCTAATGTCAATTTGACAGCAAGGCAGATGAGCATCAACGACAGCAAGAAAGGATTCAAATACAATACCCACACACAAGAGCACACCAGCATACATTCTTCGACGACGATGCACAAAAGTGAATTGAAATTATTTTTAGAAGGATGTACACAGGAATATTATCTGTCTGAGTCCCGTTTGAGTTTCATCCAATTTGACTTTTGCGAAGGAGTCGGGTCGAGGTGGGGTCAAAAGTTTTCTTAGAATTTCGATTGCTTCTGATTCAACAGGAGTACGACTATACGTGTAGGAGGAGGATACTAGGTTTTTTCTATCTATACTTCTTCCTTTTGCGTAAAAGATAATCCAAAGTGTTGTGGAACTCACACTTTTGTGGAGTTTTGGATTCTTGGTAAAATGTATCTGACATCCGTTTTTGTGGCCATTTCAATTGTTGCTCTTTGCAGTTTCCTACATTTTCCGAGCAGGAATGGGAGATTTGTTATGGGATAACATTTTAGCAAAGTTTCTGCACATTGCAATCTTTGAGGGTCTTTGTTTCGTTTTCTATTTCCGAGATACGCATCAGAGTTGGTCGAGACATGGCATTGAGATTGAGAATTGAACAAGGGGAGGGCAATCGCTCATTGTCTTGGGAAGTTTATTGAAATTCTTTGTTAATCGCAATTTTAACTGGAATCTCTGTGCTTCTGATGGGAAGTGGACGAAAGTAATTATTACATATTTGATTTGATCGCACTGTTCATCGGTTTATAGTCTTGGGTTTGGTTTAGGTACCTTAGCCGGGATTAGGTGAATTTGATATGCTGTGCATTGGTAGTGTCTGTTGCCTTCGGTTGTAGATGACTACTGTAACTTTTACTAAGTAGGCTGTTCATACCCGCATCATACCGAGTAGATGAAAAGAATACTTTGGAATTAGGTGTCAAGAGTGATTACATACTCAAGCCTGTAGTGCTTCTTGGAGCAAAAAACCAAAAAAAGCATTATTTTCAATAAGGACATAACAATTTTGCACTTAAATAACACTCAGAATAATTGAGTTATCGGGCTGAAATTGATTCCAGATCTAGCACACATATCATATTTAAATATGGAATTCGATCTTGTTCATATAACCACCGGAAGAAAGTTTACAGCGATCGATTCGAGCCAATTTTTACGCTGAATCGACTGATTTTATTCTTTTTGAACTGGAGCACTTACGACAGCGATATTTTTGATTTTCGACAAGTCCATTGTCTCACTGGCACAGGAATACTTAAAAGTGAAAATTTTGATTCAAATTTACCCACTCCAGCACGCCCGTCTGGTGGGACGATTATTACGACCGAAAATCGAACTAAGCACTTTTAGAATTGCGACCAGGTATTCAGAAATTCGGTAGTAAGTTTTAATACTTAACAAACACTGCTCTTTCATAAATTTCATCCAAATAAAAATGTAAACTTTATCCTACATTTTGGTTTCATGAAATTATAAAAAAAAGTTTAAGGGTACGCTTGTATTAAAATACAAAATTGTTATGTCCTTATTGAAAAAAAAAAAAATATTTACTACTTCCTTGGTAACTGAGATTGTTGCTGATAGTCCTGCACATCATAACCATCAGCCGATCTTCTACCTTCTCCGTCATTGTCACTTCACTTCAGAGTCAAGGTTTGATATTTTCAAACTCCATCAGTGGGGCCATCCTCCCTTTACCAGAAGACCTCCTCTACTGGACCTAAAGTATGTTTGTAGTATGTATTGGTAGAGCTTCTGAAAGTCGGAGTCAGTAGTGACCATAGTCCATACATCAAAACTCATATGATCTCTAACTATTCTCCCTTCTGTAGCTGAAGATCTTTCAGACCAGAAGGAGCGGAAGTACTTTCTTTCGCTTGACACGGTTGATGAGTTTTCGAGTGAAGTCTTTCCCAAAGCAGGCCATTAGTTCCACACTCTGGCCTGGAGTTGCTTTAGCTCTGTCCGCCGTAGTATATAAGTAAAATTTGCAGACTGAAGTAATGGAACAAAAGTTCTCAATCATCTAGGACATCTAGTTACCTTAGAGGTGGTAGTAAGTGCTTGGTCTTCTGTTTGGAGGACATACTATCCTGGAAAATTAACTCCTTAGACCACGGTCGGTTTTTCTCCTATTTACTCTTTTAGATTGAGTTCATTCTATGAGTTCTGTAGCTCAGAAATAAAGAGTAGGAACTTGGAGCTGTATCTGAGTTTGAGCTGAGACTAGCGTCTCTCAGACATAGATAAAGTCTCGAAAGTTAAAGAATTTAGTCGTCACAAACTCGAGTTGAAATACAATTTTACAATGAGCGTGGTAAAAAAATATCTGTTCTACCTATCTCCAGCATGAAACAAAACCATGTAGCATCTGTATCCTTGCTTTGTAGTTTTATGTAATGGCTGGTGGGCTAGACTACCATACTCTGTAACAAAGTACATAAAACTACACATAGTAAGACGCACACTGTAGACTAGAGCGTCCTTTTAAGTTCTATTAAACTGTACTTCTATTTTTCTTTGAAAACAATAAACGCACAACGTCTGTGCGCTCGATAATTCAATTCGTAAAAGGACCTAACCCCATCGTACACAAAAAGACCACCCTTAATCAGTTTAAAAGTCCCCCGCCAACAGTAGACGAGCAGTATTGAAGTGCATCTTATGTCATTAAAAAAATTTATTTCCTCTCAGCATCGTTGACAGCATTGGCACGACATGAATCCATCACTCAGCGCTTCCGCACAATCGATACACGAGCACTTACCTGACGATTTTTATGACGTTCACGAGTAAGGACTTTTAAAGCACGTTCGCATGGAACTAAAACTGTTGACGAGGAAATATTGATTTCTATTTTTAGCTGGGACACAATTATGCAATCACTATAAAAGTAGAAAAAAAAGGGATCCTTCCCGTTCGTCTGCAAAAAAAGGATTCGAAAATTTTTCAGAGAGATTAAAGTCCGTCAAGGCTTTATCCTTTTTATATGCCTACGCTCCTTCATCTAATAGCAAAGGAATTCAATCATCCCAAGGAAATTACCTTTATTTAAAACAAAAACATTCCAAGGACTCAGGAGCAAGAAAAGGCAAAAAGGACCTGACCATCTTAGCCCCCACCACCCCTACAAACCTGAAGCAACATTCCTGTGTAGAATATTATAATTTAATCATACCGAGCAACGAGGGAGAAAGAGAGAAATCCGTCAAAGAGCCTTGGGCCGAAATTCAACCCAAGCAGACATATACGTACACATGTCGTCCCCCGCACCATTGCCAGGGCATAATTCAGAGATGCAGGATCAGTTAATTTTTGAGTGTTTTGGGGGCATAAAACGAAAGCCAGGTACTCATATAGATACAGGTAGAACATGAACAGTCATTCGAACAAACACAATCACAAACAGTGCTGGTTGATGCGAAGAAGACAATATGAAAGGAGTGGGGCAGGATATTTGTGCAAGGACATGTCGAATAAATTTGTGTGTTGCACACATAAGGGTATCTATGAGAGGGAGAGATATGATGAAATTTAATCAGTTGCAAAAACGCCAAAAGGGAAATTATTCATTGAAAATCTCAGGCATCCCTGTGCTATGGCTAACATACATGTATAAGGAGTGCTTGGCTGCCTGCCTGCCTGGCTGCCTCACCACCCGCACACTTGTCCGGCAGCAATGCAACAGCTTTGCATACCCATTGCGAGGGGCGAGGGCTCTCTCTGGCAGAAAGGACACACAGGGGAATACATAGAGACACAGCACTATGAGTACTTTGAATATTTTCCATCTGAACGCACGTAATTCCCTGGTAATACTGTGGTATTCAGGTTTTTTTTTTCGTTTTGTTCTCCTGTTCCAGGGGAGCATTTCATGAAAGGAAAGTATCCCAAATATGTTTGTAGAGTCCTTCCACTCTGACGTGTGTACTATATACGTATCTTTCGAGAAAAACTTTTCGGGCAAAATATTTTGATGGCGATTTGTAAAAGTTTGTGTTTCAGTTTTTTTTTTTTTTTTTTTTAATTCGTCCTCGTTTGTTGGAGTCGACTTTTGGCATAGTTGATGTTGACATGTGCGTGGATGAATGTGAATACAACTTTTTGAAGTTATTTCGGTCATGATGTCATAACTTGAACCTTTAGGAGACTAATTACGCCTTTGATGATTGCCGCTAATTTGTCTAACGAAGTCAAGGACGAAACCCTTTCAAAAAAATATATTTGCACTCTTCCACCCTTGCTTTTTAATGCTTCGTCGGGTTGAGTCATTCATAGCGAATGGTATGAAGGACCAGGGCGTAGTGTAGAACCAAAGTGAGAAATATTGCAAGGAGACGAGATTCTTACTTTAAAAGGTGTGGCTACGCGAAAACTATCAAAGACTATTCGATGTTCAGCAAAAAAAGCCTGGGGAAAGGATGCAATCTACATGTATTCTTATAAAAAAGGACGCTCTGATCTGGGTGTACATTGTCCTCTAGCTTCGACAATGTTTAGAGTCAAATTCAATGAATATATTCACAATTTGGAATATGGAAACACACTTTAACCAAGAGCAACCTGCCTACAGGATGTTGACCAACTACAGACTACTTACTAGTACCCATGACTGTATTAATTCAAATGGAACCAAGTTTTATTGTCAGCTTTGATAAAAGACAGAGTTCATCCAAGTTTCCAGGATTTCTTCGACAAATACGCCACATTTTCAAGCAATGATTCCATGGACTCCTATAGAAAGTCCTTTATACAATAGACTGCAATAACTTGACATTAAAATCAACTCCTCTGTATGCATAATGTCGACGAAATACAACCAGATACAAATGAGTCAAATTTTGCATCAAAAAACAAAATCTAAAGCCTTCGTTTCAGAAGCCTGTCTATGGACCATGAATTCGGTTCTACAAGAATGACTCAAAACTGAACCAGGTCCCTTGTACCGTCACCTCAAATCCCTCTATATTATAGCTTTACTTATCGCATTACTAAATAGAGCACCTTAGAAGTTAAAGGTCTAAGAATCAAGCCCAGAAAATAACTAAAGTCCATCAATCCTTCCTTCTGATCCATGGCCAGCAAGTGGTATGAAAGATCTTAAACAAAACATAGGAAACCCAGTAATAGTCCACACTAAGTCGATGATTACTCAATAACTATTACCGGTAAGAGGATGGACTGATCCAGACCTTATTTACAGATAATCTGACTTTAAAAGCAAAGAGTAAGTGAAGTTTAAAGAAAAGAAGTCCTTAATGCAATCCTTGATGCAGATCACTTTCTGCTCTTGGTACAATTTTCACTTTTAGTATTTAATGAATTTATCGCCAAGTAGGCGATCAAGAAAGTTCAGGATTTTGAAGGAATATTCACCCAATACTCATGCTTTTCCTTATATTGATGAGAGAAGTCCTTGTTCTTCTAATATCTCCCATGTCTTATCTATATTTCTGGTCTTGGTCCTCCCAAAGACTTTTTATTTGCTTTCTGACCTATCCCCACCATCGCGGACTCTACCTTCCATTTACGGACTTTTTAGGTTACGATATGGATAGAAAATTGCTGTAGTACGTGAAGGGCCTTTGTTTCCATTTCGTATAATTTCGTTTCTAGATAACAAGGACGGAGGAAGATGACTGTGCACTTAGCAGGTTTTTTCAAAGCGATGAGTTCAGCTGGGCGTACACTACATGCTCCTGATAGTCTAAGAGACTCCTGATTTTCTAGTCCTCTACCTATATCTAATTTTGAACCATTCGTCTAGATTGCGATCCCTAGACCACTCTGTGGGACCTGGGATGAAAAATCAAAGTTAATGCGATTGTACGAACCCGGTTGCATGTGGATGTTTATAGAAGATCTGCTTCTACAGTTTGGATTCCCACAATCTGGGAGATCCTTTCGTGGAAGAACTTTGAATGAACAACTTCAGGAGAATGATATAAAGAATTAGATCTCACCTTGCTCACGGCGTGTTTCTTACCACTCACTGGCAGATTACTTTCATATATGTAGTTCCATGTATCAGTTTCTGTCCACCAAACTCAAGACCCATATGGCATGCTAGTGTGATAAATGATTTTCACCTCCAGTGCGGATTACAATCCTTACAGAGGCAAAGACAACATCCACTGCTTTCTTAAACATTCCTTTCCAAAATAATTCGTGGTCAAGTTGAGATGAGAAATGAGAGATTTAATGTAGTCACACCTAGCTTTCGTAATATTAGGTGAACAGAACAAATTGGGTTTTCTATTCTGTCCACATAGAATAGGTAAAGTTTTTGGTACTACTTTCCCTTTAATTCATACTACCGAGCAAAGACTAGCTTTCTTTAGCTGCACCATAAAAATAGCTATTCCGGAGCTATGTACATTCAAACAAACCTTTCTGAAAAGTCTGGCAAACTTTGCCCATAAAAGTGGATGCATGTCCTTTCGACCTATTTCCATCACCAAATCCTTAACTATTTACCAGTTAAGTGAACAAATTCCTTAAAAATTGTTGTGATATCACCCGAAGGATATCTCTCGCCAATGTCATATCTCGTACATAATGCAAAAGAACAAGTCGGAGATCGACATGTAGTCTCATCAAAGTATGAAACAACGACTACACTAACAAGCAAAGGATATTCAAAAGAAATACACCTAACATTATTTGTCCTTAAACTTATGTTAGCTTAATTAAAGTATCCAATTCTCTCTGAAAGTAATCCTAGAACCAACAGACATGTGGGCGACCTTATTTATCCAAAAGATTACCTCTCCTCATTATGGACCACAATGAATGGACCAACTGAAAGACCTTCTGTAACTAAAAAGTTCAGCGTCTGTGCGACACTTCGCTGAATCCAAATCCTTCGTATTCAAAGAGGACAAGAAAAAAAAACCAGTCCATCTGAATACAAGAAGTGAGACAAAAATAACAACAAATTAAACCAACTTCTAATTACACCCAACTTCATGCTAATGACACGATTCAACCACACCGTAGGTAGATCCTTGCAATTGTCCTCCCACTACACGAAACATTCACATTTTTTTCAATTTAGCCATTTTTCCGTCACCCTCCCTGCAGGACGAACGAATAAAAAAAAAAAAAAAGATCAAGAAAACATCCGTAAGGACAACGCATGAAAGTAATCCAATTAATGAAAAGAAAAAAAAAGCAAATATACAAATAAACATAAAACAACAGCTACAACTATCACTAAAACATTCATGAATGGGATATCCTTTGGGACACTGGAAGCACATGCATATACAAGAAATGCGAGCAAAAAAAGAAAAATAAGACTACGAGCAACAAACATAATAAAAGCAAACACCGAGCAACCAGCAGCAACGCGGCAGTAGCTCCAGGAAGACATCCCAATTAATTAAACAGGAAAAGTTCATTACTTAGTTACTTACTTACCAGGAACCAGGAGCATTGAGCTCTACATACACACACCAACCACCCACCATCCTTAATGCCCGATTGTCTGGTGATGTTTCTGTCGGGCTACCGGGGTAACCGGTACCCGGATGGATTAAAAATTCATATCATCCGATGTGTTAACTTGTGAGTTGGGACACTACTCACAAGTAGATAGGCTAAGAATGTGGGATGTTCCTTGTACGGAGAGAGTGATGGCAACAAACACGATGGGGGCAATCCTCACCGGCATCGTTGTCGTTGTCGACAAAAGTACATATCCTTCCGCCCAATTGCAGAATAGCATAAACGCAATCAATGAACAAGGACCTTAGGAGAAAATTTTTGCTGAATATCATGTCGAGTACAACTCGTAAATAGAATGTAACATTGCAATATGGGAAATTAAAAACAGTCTGTCTAACAAGAAATAAGGGTCCTTGTTGCATTGTCACTCTGAAATGGATACATAGATGTCCGTAGTATATTGGTTTCCCCACAACTAAGAGTATGTTTATGCAAGGACCACGATATAGTCTTATATCGTATAAAGCCTCATTAGTTTCTACGGTTAAGGGCTTCAGTCTTCGTAACCTAAAATGACTAAAATCTCTTCCAGCCTTGAAAGATTAATTGCGATGAGTTTCAATATGTTCTAGTCAAGTAATTTCAAAGTAATATCCGGTTTTAGAACTCAAAACGTGTCCTCTAAAATCCAAAACTCTACATAAGACAAAGAGGACGCATACCCAGTTTCGAACATCCTGTATCTATCAGGTCAAATATCCTTGCTCTGTGCTTCCTCCACAGAAGCTAGAGGCATTAGCCTCGGTATGAGCAGAGTGAACAGAAAATTGTTCAACCAAAATTTCTGGAAAAAAAAATTACGTATACGCCATCGAACCAGCCATTCACATCCTGTATCTACCCTCTCGTGGCACAGTTTGATACAGAAATTCTGCTTCTGTCCTTCCAACGCACAAACTAGCCCTCTTGTGACATAGTTCAAGACAGAAATTATAGTTCTATCCATCCTAGGCACAAACTGGTTCAACTGATGCCTAGGTATGAGCAGAGCGAACAGAACATTTTTCGACCAGAAACTCTTCCTGAAAAAAAGAGTTAGGTATACGCCTCCGAACCAGATGCGCACATCCTTTATATACCTTTTCGTGACCCAGTTGAAGACAGATATTCTGGTTCTGTTCATCTTAGGCACAACTAGCTTAACTGGTGCTTCGGTGTGACCAAAGCGAACAGAAAGTTTTTTAACCAAACTCTCTCCATGGAAAAAAAAGTTACATATACGCCAGCGAACCAGACGCGCACTTCCTGTATTAACTCTCTCGTGGCACAGTTTAAGACACAAACTAGTTCAACTGCTGCCTCGTCAGTCATCTTGTTCTCCAGACTGTTGAATCCAGACAAAGCATGTTTCCTGGCTTAAACCATTGCATGATGGTAGGATATTTTTGTTAAAACTTAACATATCGTTACGTGTCTATTGATACTTAAAAGCGACACAACTCCCAAACTATTCAGCACAACGTGCTCGCCCACAGCAGTCCTCCCTCACCAGACACCCCCTGCGAGCACCCACAGAATTTCAGCCAAGTGGCCGTCTCGTCTGAAGTGACCATCACCCGGATAGCCGTTGGTTAAAACAAAGCGCTCCAAAGGATAACAATTTATTTGGCCAATTTATTAGCACGAGGAATTTCAGTTGGATTGTTCGCAGGACCACACACACAAAAAACTGGCTAACAAAACAAATTCCATCGGCCGAATTAGTTTGATTGCTAGCCTGGTGGCCTCCCACTCCCCACTGCTCTTTGGAAACAAAATTCTACAACGAAATGAGTAAACGTTGTAATGGTAACCACATAATAATGGGTACCGTCGCCGCTTAAGCTGGAGCTTTGCAGTCCCACCGCACTCGTGCATGCATGCTAAAGCCCTACGCCGACCAATGACGCCGTTTTTTTTTTCCGCTCGGACAGACATTTCAATCTGCTTAATGCATTTCACCAACGGATATGGTGCCACAATGCGAACTCAATTCGACGGGATGCGGAGCGGTGGTGCTGATTATTATTATTTAATGAACTCGTAATGGGAACGAAGAGGGGTGGCGTAAGCGCTCAACAGCCAACCGTAATGGCAGCGGATTTTGTAATTCCCTTTGGCGCTAGAATTTAATCTGTTTTTCTATCCTTTTCCTTCCTTGCACGATGCTATTACCAATTTCCCATTTCCCAATTGCCTTAGCGCGAAAATTAAAAAGCTCTATGAATTCGAATCTGGAACGAGGGTGGCTTGCAACATGGCTGGGGAATGCAACAAGGTTCGATGTGCTATATACTCACTCTGGTGTGCGCGGTATTTAATTAAAACATGGGTAAAGGAACCGTTATTAAGGACACGTTGGTTTGGTTTTTGTTGTTAAATAAATATTTTACTTTCGGTTTGAGAATTTGCTACAATAGGAATGTTATTGAACCTAGATCGTCGTTGTCCTTGCGAGGTTAGTTGCGGTACTTGAATCGCTTGACAGTCTTGTATCGGTATCCATCGTCAGCGAGGACAGCGGACTCCTCTGGGGCTTCAGTGGGCTCGGCGCCTTCAACGACCTCTTCTGCTGGTGGAAGGTATTCAGGGGCAACGAGTTCTGAGACATCACGGCGTTTCCTGTACTTCAGCCTGCGGACGGTCTTGTATCGGTATCCATCGTCAGCAAGGACAGCGGACTCCTCGGGGGCTTCAGTGGGCTCGGCGGCTTCAACGACCTCTTCTGCTGGTGGAAGGTACTCAGGGGCAACGAGTTCTGAGACATCACGGCGTTTCCTGTACTTCAGCCTGCGGACGGTCTTGTATCGGTATCCATCGTCAGCAAGGACAGCGGACTCCTCAGGAGCTTCAGTGGGCTCGGCGGCTTCAACGACCTCTTCTGCTGGTGGAAGATATTCAGGGGCAACGAGTTCAGAGACATCACGGCGTTTCCTGTACTTCAGCCTGCGGACGGTCTTGTATCGGTATCCATCGTCAGCAAGGACAGCGGACTCCTCAGGAGCTTCAGTGGGCTCGGCGGCTTCAACGACCTCTTCTGCTGGTGGAAGGTACTCAGGGGCAACGAGTTCAGAGACATCACGGCGTTTCCTGTACTTCAGCCTGCGGACAGTCTTGTATCGGTATCCATCGTCAGCAAGGACAGCGGACTCCTCAGGAGCTTCAGTGGGCTCGGCGGCTTCAACGACCTCTTCTGCTGGTGGAAGGTATTCAGGGGCAACGATTTCAGAGACATCACGGCGTTTCCTGTACTTCAGCCTGCGGACGGTCTTGTATCGGTATCCATCGTCAGCGAGGACAGCGGACTCCTCTGGGGCTTCAGTGGGCTCGGCGCCTTCAACGACCTCTTCTGCTGGTGGAAGGTATTCAGGGGCAACGAGTTCTGAGACATCACGGCGTTTCCTGTACTTCAGCCTGCGGACGGTCTTGTATCGGTATCCATCGTCAGCAAGGACAGCGGACTCCTCGGGGGCTTCAGTGGGCTCGGCGGCTTCAACGACCTCTTCTGCTGGTGGAAGGTACTCAGGGGCAACGAGTTCTGAGACATCACGGCGTTTCCTGTACTTCAGCCTGCGGACGGTCTTGTATCGGTATCCATCGTCAGCAAGGACAGCGGACTCCTCAGGAGCTTCAGTGGGCTCGGCGGCTTCAACGGCCTCTTCTGCTGGTGGAAGGTATTCAGGGATAACGATTTCAGAGACGTCACGGCGTTTCCTGTACTTCAGCCTGCGGACGGTCTTGTATCGGTATCCATCGTCAGCAAGGACAGCGGACTCCTCAGGAGCTTCAGTGGGCTCGGCGGCTTCAACGACCTCTTCTGCTGGTGGAAGGTACTCAGGGGCAACGAGTTCTGAGACGTCACGGCGTTTCCTGTATTTCAGCCTGCGAACTGTCTTGTATCGGTATCCATCGTCAGCAAGGACAGCGGACTCCTCAGGGGCTTCAGTGGGCTCGGCGGCTTCGACGACCTCTTCTGCTGGTGGAAGGTATTCAGGGGCAACGAGTTCTGAGACATCACGGCGTTTCCTGTATTTCAGCCTGCGGACGGTCTTGTATCGGTATCCATCATCAGCAAGGACAGCGGACTCCTCAGGAGCTTCAGTGGGCTCGGCGGCTTCAACGACCTCTTCTGCTGGTGGAAGGTACTCAGGGGCAACGAGTTCTGAGACATCACGGCGTTTCCTATACTTCAGCCTGCGGACGGTCTTGTATCGGTATCCATCGTCAGCAAGGACAGCGGACTCCTCAGGAGCTTCAGTGGGCTCGGCGGCTTCAACGACCTCTTCTGCTGGTGGAAGGTACTCAGGGGCAACGAGTTCTGAGACGTCACGGCGTTTCCTGTATTTCAGCCTGCGAACTGTCTTGTATCGGTATCCATCGTCAGCAAGGACAGCGGACTCCTCAGGGGCTTCAGTGGGCTCGGCGGCTTCGACGACCTCTTCTGCTGGTGGAAGGTATTCAGGGGCAACGAGTTCAGAGACATCACGGCGTTTCCTGTATTTCAGCCTGCGGACAGTCTTGTATCGGTATCCATCATCAGCAAGGACAGCGGACTCCTCTGGGGCTTCAGTGGGCTCGGCGGCTTCAACGACCTTTTCTGCTGGTGGAAGGTACTCCGGGGCAACGAGTTCTGAGACATCACGGCGTTTCCTATACTTCAGCCTGCGGACGGTCTTGTATCGGTATCCATCGTCAGCAAGGACAGCGGACTCCTCAGGGGCTTCGGTGGGCTCGGCGGCTTCAACGACCTCTTCTGCTGGTGGAAGGTACTCAGGGGCAACGAGTTCTGAGACATCACGGCGTTTCCTGTATTTCAGCCTGCGGACGGTCTTGTATCGGTATCCATCGTCCGCAAGGACAGCGGACTCCTCAGGGGCTTCAGTGGGCTCGGCGGCTTCAACGACCTCTTCTGCTGGTGGAAGGTATTGAGGAGACAACTCATTGACATCGCGCCGATTACGGTACTTCAACTTCCTTATGGTCTTGTATTGGTATCCGTCGTCGGTTAAGGCTGCCGATTCTTCCACTGGCACCACAGCTTCGCCTTCCAATTCCTGCGTAGGTGGGAGGTATTCCTGCTCGGGAATCACTGCCGCTGTGGCCAGCGACAGCGCTGCCAGTAATATCCACGTTATTTTCTAAATATAGAAAAAGCTTCAATTATTCTGAACTCCTTGGATCCACAGCATCCTGACTTACCATTCTCGCCAATCTCCAATAAGCACAGTGAGACTTGATGTTTGAATGAATACCTCACCTAATTACTCAGTTATTTATAGCAAAACGTTTTTTGCTCTTGGCCGCATCAGACAATCCGAAACCAGTTCATACCAAACTGTCTTGATGAGAGACGCGTTCTCGCTCTTGAGGTGAAGTGTATACACGTCGTCATCGCGTCGATATCCATCACTCGCAATCCGTATTCCGGAAGTAAGTGGTGGCGCCTCAACTTGCCAAGTGTTACCCATTGTTCTGTACAAACACCGCTGCTAGGGGAGTTGTATCGAGAGTGTGAAGCAGTGTTTTCTGCCACTCACCCACAGACGTAACCCCATCAGAGGCTTATGCATCACGCTTCTGCTTAACATGCGAACAGCATCCTGCCGTTAAATTAACACATCTCCTGAATCAGAATTTAAAATGAGGAGATTGTTGTATTTCCTTTGGGGCATGGAAGACGAGGAGCGCCTAACGATTGTCTCGCAGACTTGATTCATTACAAAATCATTTCGCGCGCGCGTTCTCTCGCCTAAGGGTGGCATCCGTACCAAATCCTCTTATCCTCAACCGAGAAACTCATAAATTGACGTCTTGTATTGACAATCCCGGCTTCTGAGGTGGGGTGCCTCACCAGTCGTCCTTGATTCTTGGATGGCACCTCTGAAAGCAATCTTTCGCACTCACGTACCATGCCGTGCTGTGTCGCGTCATACGGTGTGAGGCTTAGGGGGGGAGAGCGAAGCCAACTCAATGTGCAAAATATTTATGACGCGGAATCGAATAATGATGCCTCAAGTATGGCGAAATTCTGAAGGATTCACTTGCCTATGTACGTATCCGTGGTTCCAGCTGATATTGTCTGATTGAGTTTTCCTCCCTATCGAGCATTGTCAGAACTGTGTGATGTCTGTTGGGATGAGTTGTCAGGAAATGAATAGTATCGGTATTTTTATCCGCATCTGTTCGATGTCACAGGCAACGTGCGCCCTGTAGATGTGTGACATTATTATTTAATGTGGATTTGTGTTTACGTTAATTTACGCCCGACCCAGAGTGAAATATGAAATTGGAAGCGTTTTCTGGCTTAGCGATTTGTGGCAATGAATTTTCGGCATCAGCTCACCCCCGGAGGGGGTTTTGTCTTTGAAATTCTGATCTCTTGACAGCAATTACTGCCACAAAAATTACGTCTTTCCCTTTGGCAGGAGAGTCGAGTTGAGAAAGTCGAATTGTCTCATGGATATTTGTTTACTTTCGTGGGTGACGTTGTGATATAAATAGGCTTTTCAAGTAGTCGATTTCATGAAACGATATTGGAGATGTAATACAGTTGTTAGCCAAAGTGTCTGGGGAAACGATGGCTGGGAAGATATTGCGCCAGGGGGAGACGGCATTGAGTCCATAAAATTGTGTTGAATTTATGAAGAGTAATGAGTTTAATCTGTTGAAAAGGCAAGACGTAGCTTTCTTGGTCATAATTGATGGTTAAAGGGATTAAATTAATAGCAACAATTATTATAAGTTTCATGAACTGATGTCCTGGATCGAAGTGTCAACGTTGGGTGTTGCATCAGAGTGGCATGGAGTGGAGAATCTTTATTGAATTATTTATTCTTTTTGTTTAAAGATAGACTGATGACTACGATTACTATTTTGGTACTTGTTTCTGTTGGATATCCGTTTGGAGCATATGTAGGTAACTTTTTCTGAACAAGAGATAGGAACGTATCCCTCATTTTGGAAGAAAAGGCTGTTGAATTTAGTAACTTATTTAAAATGAACCAAATTTCCAAGCCCCAGGGTTGGTAGGTAAGTAGAACCCTGAGTGGCTAGTACTAAGTGCCAGAACTCCAGCAGTATCTGCTCATTCTCTATTCAATAGTACTTATGTTCTGTTCCAGTAGTATTTGGCCCACAACTGCCTGGATATGACATATTTCCGCACTTTTTGGCATCTGTTATCAGCTTTTAGTATTCCATCCTTGCGGACATTAAGCGAGATGTTAAAAACCTCTGCAAGAAAACCATCAAGGATAGATCCTCTCCCTGCTAGTTCATAAGCTCGCTCATTTTCTCTTCATGTTACAGGACAGAGCCATCCAATGGAGGCTGATCCTAAAACGATAACCAAGAGTAGAAAGTTCCTCTTTGCTCTATTTTACCCACTTATTTAGAGGATGTAATCACCGAGCGATGACACCTCAGGTACAGCACGAACTTGCACCTGGAAGTCGCTGCAACAAGTCAGTGTCAGAGAAGATCCTCGCTGCTCCCCCACAGTCTATTTTGAATCGTCCATCGGTGAAAATGGTTGATTTTGTCTGTTTCCCACTCCACCTTAGCTGAGATCTAGCTGCGATGTCGTTTCTAAAGTACTCTCTCAGATTTCTTGGTAACAGATACAGGATGCTGTTGTAACTACAAATTTTGGTGCTCCAGCATCCTGTTTGTCTTCTCACGACCGCACTACATAATGAAAAGAACATAATAAGATGGTTAAGTGGTGAAGAGTGTAATATTATATTTGAAGCTTCTGTAGGGTATGTTCTCATGGCCCTCGATCTGCCTAAATCTGGAGTTCTTTGCAATTTGATGATGAGTTTGATGTTGTACTATTTCCTTTGCTAATCCTGTCCAATGAATAATTTCACTGATTACTGGGTACCATCCCTGATACAAGTATTGTCATCCGCATACGCGACAACCTTGGGTAGAACTTTGTCGAGTCTGCACAGGATTTTGTTGATTCCTCTGTGGAAAGGAGATATGACACCAACCTAAGGAGTTTTCCATTCGAGGTCGGTACAATAATTTTACTCTGCAACCAAGGAATACAAATATAGAGGTGGTGTTCCAAAAGGTTCAGCCCCAGGCCCCGTCTTGATGTACATATATCCTGATATAATAGTCGCTGCTAAAACCATATAGTTATTGCCCATTAGGGCTGGTACAGGCAGACCACCAAACAGCTCGTTCTTATAACCAATTTGAGTATAAGGACGAGGAGTTGTACGATTTAAATTTGAAAAATGAAAAGCTACCATAGACGCATTTGAGGGACTACTTGGTAGGACTGGATTTTCTACTATTGTTTTTGAGCATTTTAACTTGAATATTGATTTATATGCATAGATCAATGGCACCGATCATTGTAATGTTTTCCAAATGGAAATCTTGGCGGAAGTCTAGGAAACCTTGTCCTGGTATTCAAACAAATACCTGGGATCGTGTTATTTAAACTTGAAAGGTCGGTTTAAATTGTAAATTGCATCTCCTAGACTGAGCAGTTCAGAATCCACCTATGATGGCTGTCTGGCCACAGAGACATTGTTGGAAATTGAAAGGCTTACGAGCTCTCGTGACCAGATACAACCCATATAATCCTGAATGTAAATTATGTCTTCTGATGAACCGATTTAAGATGAAAAAGTATTTCCAATTCAAGACAGCTCTGACCTTAACTTGATCTTGAACGCACAGATGGGATGGCTCTGTTAAAGGGATGTTCTTACTGGATACTGTCTAATAGTCGAACCTGGCAAAAGGCTGAACTACTTTTCACATGAATTTTGCAGGAGCTGTGGCTATGAGGAAAATGAATAAAACCATTCTCTACCCCTTATGTATGCCTATGCCCAGTTCCGAGCCACAAAATACTACTCCATCTAGGAGCTCCTATAACCTAGGGGAACCTAAAAGCTCCTTTTGGTTTGTTTAGTCCCATATAGCCAATGCTGCGATGCATGGACCTTTTTTGGTTCAAGTGAGTCTGCATTTCTTGGTTTTCGTACAGGAAAGGACTTCTAGTTCTGGAATAGTTTTAGAGAAATGGGCTCACGATATTTTGCACCATTTATAGAACGGAGAGTTAACACAAAAGAGCCCAGTTCGACTCACCAAAGTTTCATCTAACTATCCATTTCACGCTAAATGTATCTACAACCTCTTAAAGCTAGCAAACTAGGAATCTAAAAATAGTTTCGACAATACCACAACTCACAGCAGACGAATAGTATAAGTAGTTTCAAAGCACAAAAGACAAAAAAAAAAAAAAAAGAAACAATCAACATCAAACTTATAATCAAAACCCAATCATACCGCATACAGTTAGCATGTGTGCGGCAACAGCACACATGTTGAAGATCATTCGTGTGGGCAGACAATGAACTTGGGATCCGCTCAGACGATACCCAGACACAATGTGCACGGTTAAGAGCAATTAATCACTTCTTTTACGGATAAAACGATTACAATATCAGAAATATGAGATAGCCAAGTGCTACTTCATGATTTGATTGATGGATTCATTTCCGATGGTGTGTGATGTGTTTGCTAGATCATGGCTAAACGATCGTGCTGAGTAGGCACGGTATTTTTGGCATCTTTTTTTCTTCTCTTATTTTCTGTTCAAGGTGTGCTCTATGTCTGCAATGAAGACAAAGACTGATGGTATACACCCTCGTATATAGAATTAATATTTCCTGATTCATGCATGTTTAACCCTTCTACTATGATATTCCCATTTTCCCTTCAATAACTGTTGGCTCTAATCCATCAGGACCACGATTCTGTACTAAATCGCATTGTGTAATTAGTGATTCAAATCCCAAGCAAATCGGCAGCGTGTGCATTTTTCCTCACAGGTGCAGAGTTTTTCGTTTCCGATTACTACCCAACCGCCCACATGGAGGCGTTATTTATTTTTCTACCTCCACTGTGCCTAAAATCCTAATATCCCTGGATCAGTGTAAAAGGGGAATTATGACCGAACATTCCCATGTGCATTGTATCTCCAGCGAATATTACATCGAATATTCCCGGTTGGCAGGAAAAAAACAAAAAAAAAATATCCAAACCCACCTCCCGTTTGGGATGGCCATCAGCTTAATGCATCTATGCATCCTTTCAAAAATCCTAAAACTAAAAAACTCTAAACCCCACTATAGTATATGCACCCTCACACCGACGAATGGGTAGGAAAAATCCCACCGTAAGTCCGTCGAGAAATCCATGAACCATTGCCACAATGGAGTCTACAATTTTAATTTACGTTTTCCCAATATAACCGATGTTGAACATTGTTAAAACTTTTAACGGGTTATGAGGCTCACGCTTATCTCATCCCAGTTTTGGCCATACCCCTTCCCCTAGTCCATCGAAACGACTGCTTGAAACGATGGCACGTAGAATCCACAGATCGTGGTCATAGTCGAGAGACTTGCCATGTTCGCCGTAACATCTCCACACCGGTTCGACCAGCCTGGGGCTGGACGAGGAACTGAACAGCGGAATCGAATCTCACCCAACGGGTGCACATCCTGGCGGAAAAAAAAAAACCACAGGTGTGGATATTTCTCTATGCATTTCAAATGGTAAACGAATTGGTATTGGTTTGTTGGTTTGGTGAAGGAGGTCGGATGTGTATTCACCGGGCAGTGTCCTGGATACTTTTGGAGCAGATTTCATATTTTATGAAGCCCCCATCGGTATGTGGGTGGTGGTAGTCCGTTGTACGTACTCGTGTGTGTGGACCGGAGTTGTGTTTTTCTTTTATCCATTCTTGTTGCTGGTTGTGTTTTCAAAAATATGTACCTACCTACATAGGACCATACATTCCGTGGTAGTAGTTATTTTGTTTTTTGTATTCCTCTATGCGAACAATTTTTGGAATCTAAATTGCATTCGCGATACCCAATATCATAATTTATTGAGATTTTGTTTCGCTTGTTGGAAAAAAATTGATGGATTTGTTTGAAGTGTACATTGTACAGTCACTTACCGTTTCAGCCCTTTATTACTATTATATTTGTTTTGGGATGCATTTCAGACTGGGTTGTAGATAGATGGGGTCTTATGTAAATGGATTGTACTATTATTATGTCTGCAAAGTTTTTCATACTCTTAGATACATTTTAGAGCATTACCTGCCTGATTTGATTCAAAGAAGGCATGGGAATAACTTATAATCATATAGGCTTGGGGACTTTCTAGTCTGTTGGGAACCCGAACAACATGATACAAATTGGACAAGTAATGACGCAGATCTGTTAACAAGATTTTTTCATGAACGGTCATTTGCAAATCGGATCTATTGGGTAGTAGGAATGCAGGCCGTAGTCTCCCTAATAATGGTTTATCAGTCCTTTCTCCTTTTTCCTTGACGAAAGTTATGATCGAAAGAAGGAGGTAAATTTTCCCTAGAAGAGATCAGAATTTGGGAGAAATGGGCCTGGCTCTGTGGCATATACGTGATATCTTTTCAAGGAATTTTCAATATCCTCCATCTTTCTGGACATAGGGATGAAGGATCTAAGCATGTCTGTACAGAAAATAAGCAGTAGGTTAGCACCTGTCTTCTCAGAGCTGTATCTCCTCAGCAGAGGGGAGAATTCCGAAGAAATGGGCCTAGCTCTGTGGCGTATACGTGATATTTTTCCAAAGAATTTTCAATATATTCCATTTTTCTGCTCAAAAGGGTGCAGGATCTAAGGGTATCTGTATACAAAGTAAAGAGCAGATTATCACTTGTCGTCTCAGAGGTAAATCTCCTCCTTCAATATTGTATACATCTGATCTATAATTCTGGATTTAGACCCCAAGTTCTGCCGTAAAGGCGTCTACTGATGGCACGCTCGATAGCGGACTTGATGTACATATCCTTCTTGTTATGTGGGCTATGTGCATTTCAGTCTTTTCCCATATGACTTTATTTTGGTTTTTTCCCGTTTTCAGGACCATTGCCTAGAAGCATTGGTAGGCGTCGCATCTCGTTTATGAAACTCCCAAATTTCGTGACCTTCTTTTAGCAATATCTGCTCGAAGAATTCAACCCAACCCAACAGAGAGCAAGCTTTTCTAAACCAAAACAGTCAAAAGGGTAATTCGATTCCGGTAATTCGCATGCCGAATTCATGCACATTTCCGTGAAATAAAAGGTTCTATGAACTTAACACCTTGCTGTAGGACATCATCATATGTATGTCCTGTTCAAACAACATCGCAAATTTGCAACGCTTTTTGTGATCCTCCCAAAAAACACAATTTACCCGTTTACCGGTTTAGTTAATTTAAACACGTCCCCCCATTTCAATTTAACTCTAATTAATTGTGAAAATAACCCCCACACCAGGCACACCGAAGCGCAAATATTTCCGTCTAAATTGATTGCACCATAATTAAGGACTTCACTGCAGGATGTGAACACAACCGAAGTACGAACGCCCAGCTAAAGCCACACAAAACTTTTGTCCACCTCTCTGTGTATCGTGTATCCTGTCTGCAGGAGCGTTCTTAATAGCAACGTCATTGTCAGTTGTAATTGAATTTCGTCACCTACGTATGGATCTATGCATATGTATGTAGTATGAATGTCCAGGCGAGACACATCAATGCCTGGCTGGCACATCATTAAGCAGTCAGGTTATGGTTTGGTTTTCCTTACCATAATGAACATTCTCCGAGTTCTGATAAAAGCGTATCCATGCGAGCCGGCTTATTGTGATTTCTGACCAATGCCTACCTTCACAATTACTTCATGAGAATGTGTGTTTATGTTGGGCGTCTGTGGTTGAGTCACAGCATGTCGGAGAATTACAAATCAATGCGATGACAATGTCCTTATGGAATGGGAATTCCCTGCAATAGATAATCACTGCGCCTTGACCTCTGTATATGTACGTTGCCAGGGGTGATTCATCTTTAAAGGACTCTTAATTAGCTGCGTTCTTAACCATCCACAATGACGAGGTACACCAAACAGGAAGACACCTACAAAAGGACTTTCAGAAAAAATAAAAAAAAAAAAAAAAAACAAGTCGCTCTTTGAATGGAGTTCAAATGGAAAACAAGCCCAATGGTCCTGTGTCCCGGAAAATAGATTCATAGTCAGAAAAAACAACAAACGATGAATTTCGCCACACACCAACATCTGTACAATTACTCCGATGGCAGTGAACGATCCTCAAAGGAATTGAAGCGCAAAAATATCCCTGAATGGCTTCTTGTGGTTGGGACAACCACCTTCTGCCCTCCCCTTCGTTTGCGCGACAGGATTCCCCATCGTCATCGCCATAGACGTCGTCGTGTCCTGCGGTCCTTCTCACTCTCTAAACAGAGAAACTTTATTGGAAAATGCCTCAATTTACATAAAAGTCGACTCGTGAAACATTTTTCGCCTCGAATGTGGTGAATGCCAAACAAGAACGTGTATAGCAGTGAAATTCTTCAAAAAAAAAAAGAAACACAACCAAACAAAAATGTTGGCAGGACGAAAATAAAAAAAAAAAATAAAAAAATGTCCTAAGCGGCTGCTTGCACTCCCACCGAGACCGAGACCGAGCACAGTACCACAATAGATTCCGTTGTTGTTATCATTGCTTTGTGTAGCAGTGAAGGCGATGGCGTATTCGGTGAAAAGGTAGATTTGTATCTCTGTGTGCAATAATTCCTTTCAATTGTTGGCGTGTTACGTGTGCTTAAATGGTTTTCGTCACATGAAAAGAAAATTTGGCCACTCCTTGCCAAAGTAGAGGTTTGCTGAGGTGTCTCGTTAAAAGGATTGCTTTATCGATGGTATAATGTAAGTGTGTACGAGTATGTGGGTATGTATGTATTATCTGCAAACGGTATACCTTTTGTAGGGCGAAATGTTTATCCTTCTTGAAGGTAGTTGGGTAAATGGAGACATAATCGTATTTTTTTTCGTCGTAAGAAATTCTGGGTTAACGAGTATGTTTTTGAAAGAAAACAGAAATAGGAAAGATTGCAACACTCAGGACCTGGTAGTCTATTGCAAACCGCGCAAGGACCTAATTTTCAAACTGAACAGGTTGCTCAGATCAACCAAAGGGGGTGTAATCTCTGTTAACTTTGGGCCCTAACTTTGGACCTAACTCAACTTAAGTTTTATAAGGTCGACTATCAGCATCGAAACTACCGAAACCCTTAGCACAACAGGACCGAAGATCCGAGTGCCACCTGATCCGAGCTTAGTTAGGTTAGCTCATGTTCGTGGGTAGGCGAGTGGATCAATTTCCCCAGGTCAATACAATTGTAATAAGAAAAGGTGGTCCTTGCCCTAGTCTGAAAAAAATGTGAAAAAAATGTGTTCCATATGAACAGAAAAACCATCCTTTAGATCCGAGCTTAGGCAGGACTATCACAGAGGAAATGGTGGAAATCTCATCGAGTTGGCCTTTCTACAAGTTTTGCAGACTGTGATGTCACTAAGCACATGAAAATGGTAAGGAAAGTGTCCTGCAAGAAGTTTACGGCGTTTGCTGTGAGACTCTAAGGATGCCGCTGCTGATTTCTGATTTCAAGAGAACTCGTATAACTGCATCTTGTAAAAGCATGCCAAATGGAATTGCGTTTATAAGAAACCCAATAATCGATGCAGCTCGTGGCCGACGTTGCGAGAAGATACTACGGAGGTTCGGATCCTGATAAACTTATTGGCTGAGCCTTGCCTAGTATTCTTACAAAGACCCTACCCCCGGAGTTCCAGTGAGACTTGGGACTCAGACTGGAGGCAAGAAGTCAACATTGTGAACAAAATCAAATTCATTTCGGATTTTTGAAATATTTTGCAACTAAAAGTCTTACTTACTTATAAAACCTTCAAGAATTTACTTGAATCAAAGATTCAGTATTTTTAGGCTGAAGTGTCTCTTAACCTCTGTATGTGTCCGAGAAAATACATAGTACTTTTCCGAAGGATCTCAGTATGTACACCGGTTTCTTTCTTATAGACAAAATAATCGGCGCTACATTATAGGTAAACTAATAACTGACTAGATAGGATCTCCTAGATGGGCGAGTCTTTTATAAAAACAGAGCTGTGCGAGCTGTGCCTATCAGCCAGTGTCCAGTGTGAACACCGATGAGCTGCATAATAGGAGTGAAAGGATTGTTGTGATGGAACGATACAGAGGTCCCTTTCGTGTCACCTAAAAAATACTTGCCCATGACCATGTACTCTCAGATGAAAAATGTATTTAATACCCCTAGGTTAGGGTGGGTTAGATAAGGTGGCTAACCTGGCGATAGTAAGGATAGACTAAGGCTAAGATAAACTCCGTTGTGATACCACATATTTGCTAGATTGGAGGAATCACTAGGTACTTGGGTTACCTATATTTACCTCAAGTTGGTTGTGAGATTTGTGTGCCTTAAGTGGTAGATAGGATGATTGACTCAATCAACCCGGGTCAGATGAACAGAGAAGGTTAAAACAAGTATTTGGGGTGACTGATTCAATCAAACCCGTCCCTAATAGCACCATGGAGCTAGTGGAGTGCGTAAGAGTATTAGAGGCAACTGACTCAGTCCGCCTACTGTACTGTGACTTAGTGCTAAACTAGCATGTTGGGGAAGGTATAAGCAGTTGTGTCAGCTGATCCAGTTTGATTTTGATATGAATCAGTTGAAAACGTGTATGATTGGCAGGTCACTTAAAAAGTATTCACCTAGTAATCTCTTTCTTAAAATAGCTAGTGTTGGGCATATGCCAAGGAGATGGAGGTGGTCTTCCTCTTTTTCTTCGTCTCTGCAGCTACCACACAACTCATATGACAGGACTCCCACTCTGATGGCATGCCTTCCTATCAGGCAGTGTCCTGCAATAGTTCCTACTTTGCGGCTTAATTTCCTTCTGTTTAGAGATAAGAGCCTTTTGGTTTTCGATAGTCTGGTAAGGGCTAAATCTTTCTGGTCGATACGTACGCATTTAAGTACCTGGTGCCTAGTTTGGTTAGTTTAGCTAGCTCATCTGCTTAATATACCTAACTGGAGCTACTTACATGCACTGAGATACATACGAATTCCAATGTATGTATACTCATCAAACGCGGGACTTACCCTTTCTGGCCTAGCTTAGCTAAAATTAATTTTCCAACTGCGGAACCAATGCCAGTAGTCCTTGACGACTTCATCAACTTTAGTATGCACCGCGCCACGAGATCTAAAAAAAAACGAAAAACCTAATAAATAACCAAATAAGCCTGATGTGTCGTCTAATTCCCTTAACGGCTTCTCATACATATTTAGTACATTTGTTTCCACACCCCCTGTTGCAGCATCATCCTGCGTATGCGTGTGTGTGTGTGCCTGATCAAACAGAAGGGATGAAAAACTGCAAATCCAATAAAATTGTTATCCGATATGAAACGCAAGGAAACACCATAGCGTATCCCGAGAAATGGAAACATCCCTTTAGTCATATGTTAGTCAAACACACCCCCGACTGGATTTATTCGCATCCTGAATCACTGCAATTCGTACTCGCTATGTGTGCCTCCCCAATTTATTTTCTTTTCTGTTTCTACTGCTGTGGCTGTTGTCGTTGTTGTTGTTATTATTAAGACATATCCTCCTGCACATGTGTATGGAAGTGTACATCCTTGGCACTTGGGCTGCGTGTGGCTTGCTAGCAAATTCCTTCCCTGTTGCTTGGCGCTATAGCTCACATTTCAATTTTAGGAATTTGTTCGACTGATGGAAATTCGCTGCGTCCCACCATGCCATCCTACTGGCTTGTCATTCATCAAGCGAAGGGGGTGAGTAGGATTAAAAAAAAAAAAAACAACCAAGGCAGTGCAATAAAACTCCAACTCTCGCACCCTTGAATGCAGTGTCCCAACCAAAGCTCCCGCGCTGCATATAGTCAATTCGTGTGTGTGTAATAGTCTCTCATTGTCAAAAGGGATACCGCAACGTTGACGTTCCAATTGCAGGCGGCGGCGTGTGTATGTTAGGGCGGAAAGCCATTGGATTTACATCCACACCGGCCGCCCACCCCTCTTGGAGTTTTCGTTTTTGTTGTTATTTGTGAACCATGCCCGATCCCGAGCACGTAAGTCGGACGCATTTACTGTCAACCGACTTGTTTGTTATTGTCATCGTCGTCGCCGTCGTCATGCTGCCTGCTGCCTGGTGACTGGTGCAATAGCAGCCAGCAGTGCCACGTTTTTATTATTATCCTTTTGTTGTGCTGTGTGTCCTTTTATTGCATACTCAATTTCTCATGGCTCGCAAAGGTTCCCCACGCTGCTGCTGCTGCTGCTCTATGGCAGACAATAAGGACATTTGAATTTACGACTGTGTCACTGGCACTTTCTTTTGTCGCGCTTGCTGCACAAGGGTGGATGGGTTGATTCTGGGGCTGGGGCTCGCCTCTGACCATAAGTAGAAGATTGCGTGGATTGTGATGATATTTTTCCGGGTGGGCACTTTTTTCCGCTACCACGGATGTGTGTCCAGAGGTGACGATTAATTTTGCAACACGACAGGGCGTGTAAATAATTGAATGCATGTATGTATGTGTGGACCGTGCTCCTGCCAAACGATCGATTGTTAAACTCAGGTGGGTGGAGGAACAATAAAAAAAAAAAACCATCACAAACAACAAACACTTAATTGCTGATGAAAGTACCGTCTGGAGAGATTGAAGGACTAATTTGCAAACTAGCCGGTTATGTTTGCGCATTTGTCCGCTCCGCCACCGTTGCCGTCCTAGTATTCTCAGAAAGGACCCACTTACTGCATACATCTCCATCTATCGCAAGGCGTGGAAAGTAAATTAAAATGTTCGCCTGCCACGTTGAACAAACAGAATGCCAGATATTATCCGGTATGCATTATGTGTCTGGGAAATTGCCGAGAGGTGGAGGGTGTCACTTTATCCTTTTCTTTTTTTTTTATCGACCCACAACACACAGCAAGGAGTAGTGTGCAATAAAAATCAACTGTTTCCTGCTTTAATTAGAGCGCGGTGCATTTGCAATGGACATTCAGGGATGCAAAGGGAACACGATATTGATTTCTTTTAATGGTGGTCGTCGGGTGATCCTTTCAAAACGTGATATGAGCAGCATCCTGGACCGAATGGTTTAAGAGAATTGTTGAGTAAGTTACCACAGTGGGTACACAGAAATGACAGATGGAATTGTGTTTGAATGACAGGATTTCAAGTGGCAAGGTGAGCTTGTTTGTTTTGTATCGATTTCGGGTTAAGCTCCGGCTACTCAGACGTTGTGTGTTTGAAGGTGATTCGTTTGCTTTGGGAATTATCCGTGATATTTGCTGAATGAAAATTTTGACGAATGTAAAGTCTTTCTTTTCGTTTATTTCCACATCATTTTGCAGAACTGGGGTAAGTGCTGGACAAACAATAATCAACTTCAATACACTAGTGTGATGGAAAATTAATCATGCAGTGATTCGAACTTAACCTTTTGCAAAGGATTACGTAGACAATCGTCTGGACATTGGTATTGGCCAAGATCGTGTAGAAAGTTTGGTCCATGTCCCATTTCAGGGTCATGTTCTTCTATTATAGGGCCAGAGTAGTGATCCAGATCAATAAGTTTTCCGCTGAATTGTACTGAAGACTATATTTTGTATTTATATCCTTGGACGTCTAGAAATGACAGTAAAATGAAACTGCTTCTGAAAACATATATGGACTTCGAACTACCAGTAAAGGCGACACATTCTTGAGGTATTTCACTCAAAGTTTAGGTAAATTGAGGATCAATTTGAGTTCAAGATCCTTCTTCCTATTAAGGTTGGAGTGGATGGAGATTTCGAACAAAATTTATAAAGTATGAGTGAGTATGAGAGTATTGTATTGAGTATTGTGAGCACATACGAGGTTAACTGAGGGCTTGCCACGTGAAATAGAAATTGAAAATTTTTCAACCCAAAAATGAATGAGAAAATGGGTTTCGCATACGCCACCGAACCCGATACCCACATCCTGAATCTACTCTCCTGTGACAGAATTTAGACTAGATCTTCTGATTCTGTGCATCGTGAGCACATACGAGGCCTACTGAGGGCTTGCCACGTGAAACAGAAATTGAAAATTTTTCAACCCAAAAATGTGTCAGAAAATGGGTTTCGCATACGCCACCGAAGCCGATACGCACATCCTGAATCTGCTCTCCTGTGACAGAATTCAGACTAGATCTTCTGATTCTGTGCGTCGTGAGCACAAACGGGGTCAACTGAGGGCTTGCCACGTGAAATAGAAATTGAAAATTTTTCAACCCAAAAATGTATGACAAAAATACGCCACCGAACCCGATACGCACATCCTGAATCTGCTCTCCTGCGACAGAATTCAGACTAGATCTTCTGATTCTGTGCGTCGTGAACACAAACGGGGTTAACTGAGGACTTGCCGCGTGAAATAGAAATTGAAAATTTTTCATTGAATGAGAAAATGGGATAGCCACTTCACTTTGTCGATCGGTTGCCCATCTACAGAGGCCGTAACTTTAGTACAAGTGGTCCACCTTTGAAGTTTATTGAGAAAATGCCAAGCCCCTACGAGTATGGAAGGAAAGGATTGCATTTTGTTGTTGGTTAACAAAAAACCTCAACCAAAAGGGGTATTTCACAACCCATCCAGTTGATTAACATCTCCAGCATGAACTTTTTTTCAAAGTCCTTAAATCAAAGCCAATGCACTTCGTTTCCCATTCCCTAAACGAGAGCAATTCTCATAAAACGCATAAATGTACTTCCACTCGTAACAATGTTACTTAAAGTCCATTAACTATAAAAATTCTGCGAATTTATTTCCTCTTTCGTTCCCTCTTTCAGCAATTCCATTCGGATTCACTCCAATTCTTTATCTAAGCTAAGAGTGGAGAAATAAAAGAAAAACTGAATGAAAGAAAGAAAAAAAAAGAAAGTGGTTGCCCTCCGGTGTTTCAATTTAAATGGAACCATCATTCAGTCTGCAATCTGTGTACGGAATCCGTACTCCATTCTCCTCCGTGTTTAGTACCAACTTCAATAATAAACAACTTCCCATTCGCTGGCTTCCAGCTCGTTTATTCCGCTCTTTTCCTTCGTATCTATCATTCCACCATGCCACCACCCCTACCACCAGTGGGGTTGGTTGGAGTATGTCTACATTCGAATGCATTATTCAAGCAAAATAAAACAATTTTAAAGCATTTAAATTTCAATTTTATGATTTTCATTGCAACTCAAGCAATAAAAGTTTAAAAAAAAAAAAATCAAAATTGTGGAACGAAATCCTTTGCTGACGAGGATAACCACCACCACCTCTGCTTCCGTGTACAATTATGACAAGCCAAAGCTCTACAACTGGCTCTGGCATTGTATACAGATACGTTTTGTATCTTTTGATTCACTGGATGGGTTTTTTCTTGATTTGACATTAGGATGCGGAGCATATCAAAGCATTCAAATTTTCTGTTTAGGCATCAGGACATTTGGACGTTCCCCTCATCCCATTCTATAGAAACAAAAGAATCAAATGAGCGCCTCTAAACGCACCTTCATTGGAAGGTGCTGGGTGATCCTTTTGGGAGTTGTAGCAGTGCCATGCCAACACCTCCCTCTGGTATACCGCCTTGTGGTATATACTTAACACTTTTCTAGCAACACGATGCTCGCTCTGTGGGATATTTATGCCGGTGGCACGTACCACCATCAATCAAATGTCAAATTTACTCTCCCTCAACCTCCCCACACATTGGATCTGGGACGTGAATTGTTTGCGGGAAAAAAGAAGGAAGACATTCGGTTTGGTTTTTTTTGCTTTCGCTGTTCTTTTCTACTCGAGTTTGGTCTGTTTATAGGAGCTGGTGGAGGCTACCCACAGAGCAGGAACAAGAGTATAATATGGGACACAAAAGGTGGCTGACATCCTTCAATGGTGTATGCTACCTGTTCCTTGCTCGTTGTGCCGCGAGAGATGTCAGGCGGATAGCAATGGAATATTTGATAATTTTAAATGAATTTTATGACAGTTCGCTGGCAGCAGACACGTGAAAAATGCGAGATTCAATATGAGCCAAACACAGCCAGGTGGAATGGAGTGAAATATACAGGGTGTGCCAAATGTAAGTAAACAGTTTAGACATTGTGTGTTCTTTAAATTGTGTTGCAAGGAAATTGAGCTTCACTGAAGTATGTATGTGAGTATGTACATTGAGTCAAGTTTGAAAGACGGGAAAGGTATTTGTCAGTTAGGTACCCGAAACTTTTGAAGGGGTTGACCTAGAGGGGAATAAGGAATTGTTAGAGACAACAATTTCAAAATTTGAAACCTAGGGCCCCTTGCAAACTTCTGTAGAAAATGAATGAGCAAGATTGTAGGTTCGCTGTTACTTACTTACTTACTTACTTATGTCCTGTATCACCTTGTGGATCCTAGGGCTTCTACAATGCCTACGTGCCATTGTGTGCGATTTCTGGAAATGAAAATTCCCAACTCTTTTCCAGTACGTTCTCTCTGGTCGCATCCAGTAGCTCGTACTTCTTTTTTGACAATTTTGTCATGACCCCAAGGCTGTTCCAACATCTCTGCGACGAAGTTTCATGAGATCTCCTAATCTCTTTGTATCATAGACTGGCGATAGCGATTTGGCTGTCAAATATCCATTCGACTGTCAGCCTCCTCGCTAAATTCGATGTTTTTCGTTGTTCAGTTTTGTAAGCAGTGTATTGGCCTTAGGAAGAGCATAGGAGGAGCTTATATATGGTCCTGTCGTATGCAATTTATCCGAGTTTTTATTGATACACATGTGTCCCGATACCCAACAGAATGTGACCTTCTTGGTCACTGCCTTTTGATCCATATTTGATGAAGGAGTTGGCACCTAATCGGTGCTGACTGTAACAGCTTTGATGGCTACTTGACTGTGGCCAGAAATAGTTCCCTCTATAATCATTTTTGCAGCATGATTCGTTGTAGTGACTGTGGCTTGACCCTGGGATCGTCCTTAAGTCTAAAGACGAAGGCATCTATTTTAGATCCATCCTTATAAGTAGCTAACTCTTTCTCCGGATAGTCTGATCCGTCATAGCACACCTCACTACTAGGAATTCTTATCCCGATGACTACAAGAAGGAACCTTCTTGATGCTCGTACTAGATGATTAGCATGATGGGTCACGTGAGGAATATCAGAATTATCAGGAACTGCTCGGAATGACAAGTTTAAAGGAGCGATTGATACTTTTTGGCATGCAGTCCGAGAGGCATATTGGTGGAGAAGATAGCAGAGAAATTCTGCTAAGGATCTTCATATGTCCAGCAGGGTTCGTATTACCGATGTTGTATAACAGGTTAAGCTGCCACAGGAGTCTTCAGAACAGTTAAGTTTATGTAGAAGCGGAAGGTCTGGAAGGATTCCGAGCACAGAGCGGGATATTGTTAAATGCCCCTTCGATCTCGAGAAAATCACTTAGTGTGTATTCCTTCACCGTCAAAGGATATGCGTTAGTTAGTCCCATTTCACCATTGAAGTAAAGAAAGACAAATCTATAACAGAGTAACACCGAGACTTCTTGTAGTCATTTCGAAAATCATGTTCTAATTTGGAAATCCTTGATTGATTTCACCCCACAGACATGGCTTGTATCCTCTAACTTTTACCACACTCTGTAAGTAGCATCGCCTAAGGATATATTTTTATTTTTCCAATTTGTTGGCGACTTGCGAATATTTTTGATTCCATATCCGGTGGCATCTGAATGAAATTGATTTTTCTTCTTCTTTTTTTTTTTAATTCAGCACTTTGACGTTATTTTGGCACAAGGACGACCTCAAGGTAGTGTCAGGTGTTTGTGAGGCAAATTCAAGATCCGATTCGGAGATAATATAATATCGCATCAAATGTCACGAAGCGGTGACACTGTGCCATGGAACAATGTTTGTAGTATTGCTCTCTTGCGTGTGTTGTGTGGAATTCTTTTATTTAATATTCATGAATATCCTGTCACATAAATTAGAAAGAAATTCTATGCATATTCGATACAGTTATACAGATATTTACCAGAACGTCGATGTAGATGAAGTTTTTATCTCACATGTCTCACTACTGCGGTCGTTTTATGGGAGTTTTCTCTGCTTTTGCGAAATGTGATGAATTTATGATGAAGTTTTCAAAAAAAAATTTAAGAAAAAAATTTTATTTTTATTTGATACGAGTTCGATAAACAACAGAAGTTCGCAAAAGGTGTTCTGCGGATGTCGTTTCCACGGACAGGAATATTCGCTGGCAGTTCGTGACAGTAGTACTTGGTTCAAGACAATCATTTCTTATTTAACACGAGCATGAGTATCTAAAGGTGTACTTCGTAGACTGCACACACTGGTAAGAGGAAATATGTTACTTCTACTGACAGTAATGTACTCTTCATCCTGTTAGGACTACGTAACATACCTGTGAATGAAGCACTAGGCAATAGGATCGGGCACTTGAAAATTTTAGGCACAGTATCACGCTATGCTGGATTTTGGCACAAATGGGCTTCCAAGCAAATGATTGGGCTGATGAGGTAGCCTCAGAATCAAAAGACATCCCAAAGGATCAATAGTTTCAACCGCCTATTAGCCTCCTCTCTTCCAAAATCCCATCATCACCCTCAGACTTAGTTTAAAAACTCTATTGCTTCACAGAGCAGAGTGGGTTTCTGGAGTTTAACTTCATTTCGTCTATTGGGAGAAGGACTATGGTGTCCTTTTGGGACTGACATTTAGGACAACTTTCTTGTACTAGTCAGCAATAAGGTTGAGTAACTCCGGGAGGAGTTCTGTGATTGTTTCTTTGAATTTGCCTCTGTAATGTCATCTGCGTATCCTTTGCCATAGAAACCTTCATGTGTACTTAGCATGTACTACTATGGAGGGGTTACCAATCTCTCTCCGGATTTGGTCTAATCAGTGCCCATGTATCACTGATATATTCATTTAGCATTAAGCATGTGCTTTGTCTAGTTGCATGCAATATTATCCACTCATACGTCTTGGTTGGATCTGCATATGTATATGGGAACGTTCGGTGTTGTCGAAACCTCTTTTGATGTCGAGGAACTTTTTTGTCGAAGAATGTCTCTATCCTCGTTGTGAGTTCCTGAAGAGAGGTCCTTAAATAAAGGCCATTAAATATTCATTGTTTATCTCAGGATTTCTCAAACAGCCATTGCTACACCCAAGATTTTTCATCTCCTTTCGTCTGTACCCGTTTTGCATCATCTTGCAGATGGTAATCCTTAATATCTTTAATATTCGTCCTACATTTTTAAGTCCCAGATAGTTGGGAATCTTCTGATAAACGGTAGTTAAGTAGTTTCCCCAAAATACATTATGATTTGGTTAAAATAAGCCTTCCACCCACCAGGGCGCTCAGCCAACATCCATCATAATCTTGACTGGCGATCCCAAAATCACAACCCAGAAAAGGAACCAATTCCCGACATTTATCTTTTTCATTTTTATCCTTTTTTTTATAGAAAAAGAAGAAGAAGATACCCAACAATATATACATATGATACGTAGTATGCACCTGTTCCCTGCAGGTAACACATCTAAGCCAAGCAAAGAAACATTTTCATTTTTCCACTTATAGTATCTAGGAGGCCGCAGCTTATCTCTTGTTTGTGTCTTCAATTGATGCCAAGATATAGGTATGTGTACACATGAGTAGAGTGTAAGTGGAGTATCCTTTCGAGCAGAAGCAATGTGCTACAACATCGGCCATAGAATTCTACGCAAACAAACCGGCCAAAGGAGTCATATCTCCTCGGCCCGTTCATAATCGGATTTTTTTTTTTTGCTATGTTTTGTTTTTCTCTTTCTATCATTTTCCCCCATTTAATTTTATTTAATTCCGAGTTTCTGTCCACTCCCCTTTGGTCCTTCCTTTGCAATTCACATTTCTTGTACTGGTACTGCTTCTGTTGCTACTGCTGCTACTGCTGCTGCTTGGGGTTTTGGTCCTTTTTGATCCGGCAAAAGCAAACAGATTTCTCTGTGCTTAGTTTTTCATTTAAGGATTCTTTTATTTTTTTTTGTTTTTTTTTTTGTTTTGCTCTCCTGTGGTTAGTGCGGTAGTGGTGGTAGTGATGGTGGCCAGCTGATGGGGACTAACCAATTTTTTTCTTTCTTCCTTCTGCCTCTCTGTTTATAGTCTTCTTCTTTATTTAACATATAATATAGAATTTTTGTGTGTTTGAGTTTTGTTTTATTTTTTTTTTATTCTGGAAGGAAGAAAAGGATACAGGATAGATTACTTCTGTATGCTCAATGTTGTATGTGATATTTGTGGGTGGGTGGGTGTGTGGGTGGTATGGTGACCTTTTCAGTGTTATTCTCTCTCGTTGTTGTGTCGTTGCTTGGTTAGTTAGATAGCAGTCGAAGAGAACGCAAGCAGAAAAGGTTCAAGGACTTAGAGTCTTCTTAGGACATATCAAAGAATTACAAAAAATACATACAGTTACACATACGCAGTCCATGTGTGTTTATTGTGGCAACGTTGGGTCTTTTAACATTTGAATTAGTTTTGATTTAATACCGACGACGATGACGACTACGACGACGATCCTGATGATGATGATGATGATGATGATGGTGATTGAGACTTGATATGGAGTTGGTAGTGCTGGTGCTGGTGCTGGTGCTGGTGTTTTTGCTACGATTTAAGTACGCCTACAGACACACACATACATGTACATCACCTAAGATGGGTAAGGCTTGGAGACTTAAGCCTGACAGAAACATTCCTTCTTCGCCAGTACCTTTGCCATAATAAATGATTTGGATCCTTGTTAATTTTGTTTTTGCTTCAGTTCCCTTTATTATCTTTTTTCTTCTTTTGCTTTTTTTTTTCTGTGTTTCTTCTCCTTTCTATCTTTTTTTTTCTGTGTTCCCTCGAAATAAATACTGATTATGAGAAGGACGTCTTAATGTTTTGTAAATACATACATATACATGTATATACTATAGGCTGGTTACAACCTTGCGCTGGTCCGTTGCTTTAATCTTAATTTTGTATACTTTTCTTGTTACTAAGCTTTGTGTTCATCCTTCGAATAAAACGTCACATGCTGGGCTGTATTTGAGATATGACATCCTCCAACACAGGGCTTTTGGTGTTTCGACAAAAAGGAAACAAAAAGAAGAAAAAAAAAATAATAGAAACGAGAAACAAACTTCCCAGATGAGGATTCTTTCATCTGCAAAGGTCACATTACAACTCTCGGCGAGAGTTGCCTAGAGAGGACGAGGAAATCCTTTTGCGGTTTTTAAAAACGGTTTTTCTTTCCTTCTGTCATAATAATTCTGCATCTAGATTTAGCTGCTCGAATGCTCCTGTCGTTGACGAATGAATTGTATGTACGAGTATGTGATGCAGAGTTAGAGCGGTATAATAATGTAGTGTTATGGGATTAAGAGGGAGGATGTCCTTCTTCCTTTTTTTTTTTTTAACTGACCACAAGAAACTCTGCATGTATGATTTAATGTACTTGACTGTGCTTGACTGTATCACAGTTGGAAATTGCAGCGTAGTTAGCCACAGAAATCCTGACATATAAAGGGAATCGTATAAGTTAGATGATAAGAGGGTTTTTTTTTATCTCACAGTTTGTTGGGATAAGAGATGCTTCAAGTTAAAGCACGATTTACTTTGGAGGTGTGGTCCTTGTCATTCCGGCTAAAGGAATGCACGAGGAGGAGTTCAGTCTCAGAAGTCCTTACATAGATTTAATCTCCGGATTAAGCTTAAGTGAATGACAGTTGTATTTCATTATGTTTCCTCAGATTAGAACATCTCTTAAAGGACATTTTAGATACAGATGTGATGAGATGGTTTGATGAAACGTATAATCCTTGTTTAAAATTTTAAGTGAACTTTGAAGAATCATTGGCGATCTTAGGAGTAATGATCAAGTATCTACTCTTAAAAATACTTGCCCACCGAACCGAATGGACTCAACGGGAGATCCTGCACCACGAATCGCTGTCAATTTTTACGGATGGGTCCAAAACTGAGGACGGAGTCGGAGCCGGAGTTTTCTCAGAGGACTTAGCCATCCACCTCTCCTTTAGCCTATCACTGCAATATCAGAATCGGATATTGTCATCTACATCGACAGTCAATCAGCTATCTCGCATCCTGTACTACGAGATCCAAGGCAGTGAAAGACTGCCACGTATCTCTTGACGAAATAGCTGGTCAGTACAAACTCACCTTTTGCTGGATATCAGGTCACTGTGACATATCGGGAAATTGAGAAGCTGACGCATTGTCTAGAAGAGGCTCCTCCGGTTTAGATACCATAAACGTCACCAACATCGAGGTACCAACGTCGTATGCTAAATACCTGATCAACCCAGATGCAGTAAAACTGGCTAACCATCGATAACCACTGAAACACTGCCAGGCTGCTCTGGCCTTTTGGATAATACTTGGTTGTAGAACAAAAGACGGGCTTTCTAAACATCTTCGGTAGACAATGTCATCTTCAATCCAAGTCTATTGCTATATGAAGGACATTTGAATTCAAGGCACTCTTTTCGTACCTTCCTTGTTTAGATGAGCGATGCTGCAGGCCATTCAGCAGTGCAAGGGGTTCCACGTTCAATCTCCAGATAACACCTAAAAATGCATTTTACTGGCCCACCTCTTGTGAGCGTCTGACAAATATCTGTCGCACCAAATATTTGTATTATGCCTTTGGACTTTGGGTCCAATGGTCAATATAGTCAGTACAGCCGACGAAATCCACTCCGCTCGGCCTGAATGTTCGCAGTATGCCATTATACTTTAAGGTCTGGGCTTAACACTAACCTCTGAGGAACTTCCTCCATGATTTTGTGCATATTCTGTTATAAGATGTAAGGACGTGAGAGGCTCTGTATCTTGGAAGTACTTTCAGTTAGTTTGAGCAAGTAGTTCGGTATGTGTTAGAGTCTTATTACTTTTTATTGATATCTGTGGTACTGAATCTGTAACCATAGATGTTACTGACGATGTGGTCAATGTTCCGTTCATTGGCGATAGATGATGTTTGGCTATATCATCCCTCGGAACCCCTACATCTGCTCTACATATGTACTGTTTCCTTTCCTTGAAAACATTGTCGGAATAGCAATTTACTTTTGTGTGTTCTGTGTTCATAGTGTCTACGGTCTCCATCCCTTTTCTCATACTGGGACCAGTCTTGTCGGTATTATGTCTTCGTTATTCATGTGCAAGTTCTATGCATCCTGCTTCATCCTTCTTTGTATAGACCTACTTTACCATCAACGAACGTATGCTCATTTTCACGCTTAAGCAGCACCAGATTGAGGCTAGCTTAAGCCCCTTGTCATAGCACTGTTTATTAAGGTCAATGTGTGTATGAACATTAGTAGCTCAACTTATCGTCCTTTATGCAGAAGAATTACAAAAATGCGTTTGGCTATAGCTTTTGTACCTAAAAATTCACGACTCATAGTGGAAATGAAAATATGAATGTGTGTGTAAGAAAACTCCCTCAAATAATATGTCTAACAACCACGTAATTCTCATATAAAGAGGAATACTTATTTCTTATTAATTCTCACAGCAAACCGTGTACTTCATAACTCACCCACTCCTTCAAACAACCTCTAATGGTTGCGGAACTCCCACGTACAAATAACAAAAACACCCGGTCTCTCTAATGCGGCCACAAATTATAAATGCATTAACATATCCTTCACGTTTATTCATTTTAGCCAAAAAAAAAGCAAAAAAAAAAAAACCGAGTCCTCGTTACCTTTGACCTATTTTAATTGGACAATTACGTCCTACAGGACCCGAACAAAGCACCAATTATTCCCTTTATCCTGAAAGCATGATATGAGATAACACGAAATACAATTCCTTTTCCTTTCCCTTTTTTTGCTTATTTTTGTTGATGCCTAGGATTTGGTTCGTAATATGTTTGTGCACACAACAATGCTTAATCACAATCGCTAACAATTACCAGTAATTTACTGAGAATCGTCAGTTGTTGGTTAATGTCACGAATAATTTTGTTTCTTTTTTTTTTTTGTTTGTTAGCAGTCATTGGAAGTCTGAGGCAGATAGGTCCTTACGTAATAGCAAAAGATTGAGAGATATGCACAGACGTAGAAGTTTTTTTTTTTCCGGAAACAACTTTATAAAAGGATATGGCAGATGGATAATAATATGAAAGACTACAGGTAAAGAATTTAATAATAATTTGTGAAGATTATAATCATTTTTGGCATTTCCTTGACAGTAGATTGCATATCAAAGGATCTATCAACGTCGGCCACATATTTCATGTCTCATTTCAAAGAGAAAAATTAAGGACACCCGCCAGCCTAGGTGATAGGGGCGCTCATTTCTAGGGATTGACTACCAACCGTGAATGCACATCAATCACACAATGACATTACATTAGACGTGAGAGTCCTAGATAGTACCAAGGTCTAGATTAGGAAGTAGCTAACACTCAAGTGCACTAACTCGGTAAATCTGTTAACAGTGGTTAAGAGGAATCCTTTAATAAATCCTCTAACAGAAGTCCACAATTTATTGCTTGTGGCCAATCTAATGGTGAGTTGTGAGTAGATCGTCCCTGCGGTAAGGTAATTGCAATGTAATCTACTGGATTTCAGATTGATGCGTACACAGTCAAGGGCTTAACTACTTTTTAACTAGCAGGAGGTGTTTGGTTGCGGAGACTTTTAGTCGAAAATAGTAGTGAATTCAAAAGTTAACTTCTTTTATTTGCTTGATTCGTGTAGACCATTCCATCGAGTCCTTTGAAGCATTTGCCATTATGAAGGGTTTTTCAATAGGGACATAACAATTTTGTATTTCAATACAGGCACATTCCTAAACTCTTTTTTTGATCTGTTATTGTCAAAATGTTAGCCGATTCCTACATTTTTATTGTGGCCAAGTTCACGAATGAGCAATGTTTGCAAGTGAATAAAAATTACTACCAAAATTCTGAGTTGGTGATCGCAACTTAGTAAGCTCTTACTTAAATTTTCGGTCCTAATAATCGACCACCAGATAGGCTGTGCGTTCTATAGTGAATGAAATCGAGTCAACATACTCACTATGAAATGTATCTGTGCCAGTGAGACAGAGGGCTTCAGTTCAAAATGAGCCAAAATTATTCGCTTCGACGCCGTTCACAGGATTTAGGAATCTCTCAGTCCGTATAGTGGCAAATTTTGCATTAAATCTTGGCCAACACTCTACTCGATCAAATTATGTCAAGAACTTAAGACTTTTGATCATTTGAAGCGTCGAATCTTATTCACTTAGGCTCAGCAAGAGTTTGAAGAAAATTGTAAAATTCCTCGAAAAATCTTCATCAGCAATGAACCTCATTCCTCAAACTATTCCTTATTGGATAGCAAAAACCCTACTAGTAGCCAAAAACAATATATTCCACTATTCATAGACCAGTAGCCTGTACTAATGCCACGATCCTTGCTTTTTTTTTCTTAGATTTTGTGGTCTTTACACGGCAATATCATGTGATATCATGTTAGCCTCTGATAGAAAATGTGAGAGAATTATTACCTTATCAATGATCCTTAACCCTTATCAAGGACCTTCTTTAGTTCGTCAGTCGAGTCGTTCCTCTCTAGGTAGATCGTAAAGTTCTAATGAGACAATTTCTTCCTTGCATTGTTCCATCTGCTTAAAAAATGCCTTGGTCGATGCTAGTGGCTAGATGACATTCTGGCTCTTTATAAATATATAAAAGTCCTCTTGGAAGACACTCGATCAATCTGGGAGACGATATAACTGATACAATCCCAAATTCTACCCAACGGCCATTTCTCAAAACCAAAGGACTTCACCTATAACAAGGATTAAGAAGGAATTTAAGTGCAGCTACGATCCTTTTGATGTCAATATGTATTTGAAATGATTGTCAGATTATCACTTTTTTCTGTACAGGATTACAGAGGTAAACTTTATGCAGGTTATCCAAGAATCAGTCTTGGTAAAATGGACTCTTGCTGACGCGGTCAATTATAAAGCCTCAAGCTGGCTAAAACATAGTTTCATTGATACCAGAAACTATTGCTGTGTTTTTTTTTGGATTTCTAACAAAGTGCCATTAGACATGTGAGTGCCTTTACGTACCCCAGCGTACCCAATAGCTTTCTGAGTGTTCACATATACAATTCGGTTTACCTGACTTACTGAGGTCGATAGACAAAGCTACCAACAAATATATTACCAGTTACAACATTATGTCAAAATATAGTCCTGACAGTGCTTATTCTTAAATGACAGATGCTTCCGTCATCTCATTGCCTCTTCGTCTTGAATAATACGATTACCAGTAAATTCCTTCCTCAACATCGCAGCAATATTTCGACTAATCACTCGAATTTAGTTACAAATCTAATAGAATTACAGCACTCCACTGCGATGGCCGTAGGAGGAACCCTGACCAGTGGCATATTCTCCCCACTAAATCCCAATGTGGGCGGTACCAATGCGAGCCCTTATATTTTGCCAACAATTACCCAAGAACAACTGCGAAATGACTTCTTAATGCAAAAATAAGACAGCTATTCCCTGCGATTTTCAAATTACGAACGATTCTCTCAAAAAAAGGGGTGACACGCAGCAGAGAATCGATTTTCAGCTGAACGGTGGGCGTGCCACTTGGAAATTAAATGGGCGTTCCAGCGGAACCCCTGTAGACGATCACAATTTCATTTTCCAATCTACTTCATGTTCATTACACTCGGTTCTGTGCTCCGTTCAACCTCCCCTAGTCTACTTGTATACAACGAACAACCGGAGATGATGTTGGTATTAACATCGAAGACCTAGCCTGCATCCCTTGTAGAATTTTTTTTCCCGACATTTGCACACAGAATGACGGAAATATGACTGCGATGTTTATAATAGCAAAAAGGGGTGCGTCCGCCCATATCTTATGTAATTTTTAAGGGTGTACTACTCTGACAGCCACCAAAATTCATGATGACTACGTTTGTGACCTTAGAAGTGCCGTCTGTCGCCTGTCGACTGTCGTCTGTTGGTTATAGCCACTAGGGAGCTGTCTGGTTGCCCGTCCCATTAACTAGCCAACCACCGTCATCCCCCGAGGCTAGACCAGTGAACAGCATATTCCTAGTTGGTGGACGTTATACAGTCGCAGGCATTTTGGATCTGTTTTCACAGCGACAAACAAATGACAAATAGCGGTGGAGAGGTTGAAGACAAAAAAACGAAAAAAAAAAACAAGTGAACGTAGAGCAAAAATTCAATTCGCTAATCAATTTACGTCCAACGAGGACGACGATGACTGTGACTAGGACTTGGCCTTACCGTTAATGCTGACAATGTAATTAGGAAACTCTGTCAGAGTGTACACTTCGGCACTGCAGTCCAGTTTCAAGGGAAACTTTTGTGTGTTCCTACCTTCTATAGACAACCAACTCCACATACTGTTTTCTGAGAACAGTGCGGCCCGGAGTTGGGGTATGAAATTGTTTTCTACTATTCACTGGAGGATAATTTTCGTTCTCGCTAATGGATTAAGTTTTTTTCGGTGTTGTATTCAAAATTTAACGACTTCACGCGAAATTGAAACTAGTTCCAGGTTTGGTAGTTTTAAATTGATTTAAATGAAAAAAAAAAAATATGTTTTTGGTACTTGGTCTTGTACTGTAAGTCAGTGGGGTTTTGGTTATAACTTCTTTCAGAAACCTGAAGGAGTTCGTTACGTAAATCATGGTCCTGATTGGACGTTTGAAGGGAAACTATAGTGCGTATAACTTTGTCATTACAAACTGTGTCATATTCCCAATATCGGCATTAGCCGATGCACATGCATTCCAAATTAGAATAACTGGTAATAGGTGATAGAAAAATCACTTTTTGTACATCAATTTTGAGAGGACAGAGTCTGTACAGGAGCTCGCTCTAAGTCCTAGTAGGACAGACTTGTGAAATATTGTTCCATTTATCCTGAAGACACCAAGGCACATGTTAAGTTTTATGGCAAAAACCTTGACCTTTCTAAAGTGGATATGGAGACACCTTTAGATTCTCTGTTGGATGCAGATCTTTGACAAAGTTTCTATCAGTGTTCTAGTGATATCTACCCTGAAGAAGTCGTATTCCCACATAAGTGTATATCGCCTTCGTTTTCTACCCAAAATTTCCGCCTTATCACTTGGCCTGCTTACCTGTTGTATCTGTTGTATCAAATATGTGTTTAGTATGTTGCTCCTAACTTAAAAAGTTGATAGTTCGAGGAATAGAAAAACTCACCATTTAACCAAACTTATTTGGAACACAGTGGAGTTTCACAAGAGGGACCATTTTTCTCACTTTAGATCCTTTTACTTTCTGAAGACGAAGCCCCTTGAGTTTCACTGAGAATATCCATCATAATGTCATGACAGCTTAAACTATCAAGAAGAGTGCTACTACTTACCTTTCATCCCTTACACTTAGATGAATCCATTGACTTAAAAGTATTTAACTGACTTTTGGGATTGGTTGTATTAAATATGTTCCTGCTAATACTTACCTTTTCACTGCAAGCACAAATCGGGAAGTTACCGTCAAATCTCAGGATGTGTCCAATAGTTACTGTTTTGTTATTATTCTATCTGACAGCGGCTAGCTGGGGAACTAGACTCTAGACAACGCTGATAGACTTAAAATACAATTTTTTCATTGCTTCATTATTTTCAAGAGAACAGATAAAAGGATTCGTGACTACTAAGTTCTTTTAGTATCTAAAAAGAAACAAACTAATCGGTAAATCGGTAAATCGGTAAAACTAAGGGTAATTCATGTAAAGATACTTTTCGGATTGCTTTACTATTAAACAAAAGAATCATTGACAGATTATTTCTTTCAAATTTTGGCCGCAACTGCGGTTAACATGGTCCAATTTAAATCTCAAATTTTCGCTGACGTGTGAGAGAAATATTGGCTTCCACTTCCTTAATGATACCAGCCTTATCCATGTAGACTTTCGACTTTACATAGCCCCAAAGGAAAAAGTCTGAAAGTGTGACTTTTTGCCCGAATGTAATGGCAGCTCTTCAATCTCTTCGGATTATTTTTTAGCCCAGATATGGCTTACTTCTTCCAGAACAGTAGATTTTCTTTAAGCTTTTCAAGAACCCAAAGACTGAAACGGTGACTATACGTCAGGTCAGCTTGCATTAAATCATGCACTAATTTTTTATCCGTTTTAAGCCAAGTTCCTCACGTAAAATACGACAAGTCAAGCTGTTTATCGGGGTCATTGCTTAGACTCTCAGCTACCGCTCCAATAAAGTGCTGGATGTGATCTATTTGGTCGCGTATTGTCTAATAATAAAAATTCGGTTTCAAAGTTTTCGATGGTGGGTTTGGTTGGCTGATTATATAACCATAACTTGCTCTAAGTGCATGAAACATGTTCCTCCTAGAACGCTGATTTTTGTAATACAGCTGAATAATATGTAGATGCTGTGGCGGATTAAGTTTTTCCAAGATGAAATGTCAAAGAATGCTGAACAAGAATACCATGACAAGCTAACATGACTCACACGTCATCTGTCAAAAATGACAGAAAGTAAAGGAAATACAGTAACCTTGCTTCCATTTCCAGAAACGGATAGGAGTCCTTGATACTACCCGGTATAGGCCGCAAACATCTCTGTCTTAGGGCACCGAATAAAAACATCTGAGCATGCTTCAGGCATTAAGTGGTTTTAAACTAAAACCAAGAAAAAATCTATACCAATGTTTTAGGAACCTACAGAACTTAAGCTCTGTTTACATTCCTAAGTCATAGGTCCTCCACAGAGTCAATACCGAACAGTGCAATTGAAGCTTCCATCCTCCCGTCATTTTTGACCATGACAGGCGATTAACCGTCCACTTTGTGTTCTTGAATTTATGTTACAGTTCATTTCGTCCACAAACTTTCGAGAAAAAAGAAAAAAACTTCGTTGTAAACCAATTTACTAAAAATTAAAACAATTCCCACACTCAACTACACTCAACTGGCTACAGTGTTTCAACTATCATCTACAAGTTGACCATTTAGTAAGAAATTTCTCCTTTGCTCTCAACGACCTCAAAGTGTTCACCACTGGCTAACTTAGCCATTAACATCTTTCCAAGGAAGGTTAGCCAAAGATCCAAAAGAGAAACAGGATCCAGAAAGTGAACTGAAAAAAAAATACGCACACAGAATTAATCCCTTTTGCTTACTAAAAATTGTTGTGAAACTTTCTTTGAAGTTTTCTTTTTTTTTTTTCTATTTTGTATTTTACCAAGACGTGCAACTACGCTGTGAAAAACTTTAGAAGATTTTTTTTTTTCAATTTTTCCAAGGTGAACGGAGCTATGACTACCTTAGCTCTATGGAAAGCAAAGTTGAGCTGTTAAAATCCTTTAATGTGAAAATAGTTTGATTATTATTTTTTCTTTCGTTTTTATTCGTTTCATTTCTTTTGCTTCGTTCTTTATTATTTTGTTCGGGAATTTTTCTCGTCGTATACGTATGTATTTTATTTTTTTTTTTTTTTGGGAGTATAAAGGAAAATCGTCCAGTTAATGGACAAAGTTTCTACCAGACGAAGTGCTGTAGGGTAAATGCACTTGGATACCAAATTGGTGGTACAAATTAACAGATCGAAAAGTGATGCATTTTGAATTGAGCCGTGAAACTACATGATTTTTTTAGGCCAAAACCTTCACTTCATATGTATGTACGGTCTTGCTTGTCCCTTAGGAGAAAAGAGTTCAGATAACCTATAGCTTACTTGAAAGTCTACGACAGACGAAGAGACTCCGATTCCTTCCTCTCTTTGATAGTGCAAGGAACCAATTGGTTCTGAGAGTAGTTTATCAAGGATGAAATTAGAATCAGAGTACTAAGTCGACATCCAGCCTGAAGAAGTACATATATTCCGTGAAGAAGATCTGAAGAATTTTCAGTTGGAACACCTCATTCTTTCAGTAAAGTTTGTTGCCAATGCCTGCTCATAGCTGCCGTTTGTTTTGACCTTTGAATTTGTCTGCAATTGCTTTTAGGCGTGGTAAAGCTCGACGTTTGTAAATTGATTCTATATTCAAGTTTCTGTTCCATAGCGACAATCTCACTTATGATGTCCAAATCTGGCTCAAAAGTTTGGTTTATACTTATCCGTCGCATATGGATAAGTTTTGAACATAAAGCCTTTTTTGGCATAGTAATGCGTTGACCAAAAATTACTATTTGCTGCAGTTTTTATGGCGGTTGAGTATGGGCCTTTTTTTTCTTCAAGGATGCCCAAAATCACGACATCACGCGCGGTCCATGATAACTGACCAACAATATGTGAAGCCATAGTCCGGTGACCATGTTATCTCCAGAAATTGAGCAGCCAACTTGACTTGGCGCAACAGGTCGATGGAACCCAAGGCCTAGCTTCTCACAGCTATTCGTGTTGTGCGTGTTATATTCTTTACACGAATGGAAGGGGCCTACTGTTTCATGCCGTGTCCGAAGGGCAATTTGTTATTTGAGAAGCTTTCTCGAAACAACTGTACTCTCGGATGTTTGTCAGACGCTCGCGAGAGGTGGGGCTGTTAAAAATTTTTTAGGTGTTCCCCGACTGGGATTCGATCTCGAACCCCTTACTCCATAGTCCAACGCACTAACCACTGAGCCCCGGCGGCCACGACAAGTCGTTCTTAAAACATTCTTTGATATCACCGGTACCGATCAACCTGTGCTATATATTTACATGGCACCAATATAGTAAATAGTGGCTTTTCTGACAGGTAGGTGAGGTCTCCGAAGTCTAACCTTTTCCTAGATTTACACAGGATTGAGCATTCTTGCGTTTATGTCGCCACAGCTTCGACAGATGTCAATAATTTCTGGTTACATTCGTCTATGATTGGGTAATCTCACAAAGGATTCTCCTTTGTTATATATAGGAAATGCTAGGACGGGTAAATTAGAGGTGACAACCAAGTCATTTGACAGTTCATTTCCTCGTGTAGCTCATGCTATTGTTTCATCAAAGTGACTATATTGTTCCAATTGGTTGCAGTTAGCCTGATTCTGATGGTACATTGAAGTACTGCTGAAACTCACCAAACTAAGCACCCATAGAATGAAATAGGTGTGATAATGGCTGGTATATTACCAAAGACTTTCCTGCATTATATAAGGCTCATTCTTTCTGATGTGGTTTTTATAGATCAATTTATGGTCAAGTATACAACTCAAGAATTACATCTCGCCGTATCCGAGATTTGAAGAGTTGCACCGTTGAGTTTCAAGGGTCCGAGTCGTGGGCTTATTCTCTTGTTAGGAAGGATAACTATTTCTGTTTTCAGAGGATTAACGCTTAGTTCAGATCATTCCACCCATCTGTGTAGAATAGTAAGGACTGAGATCTGAGAGTTGTGTTCTTAAATATTCGTATTTTTTATTCTTAAATTCTGTTTCTATATCCAGAAAGTCTCCTTGTAATGAAGTGAAGTTTCGATCGTTTTCATGGAGGGCTGTCTTAATCAACTTTTAGTACAGGTCAAGTGGACTAATACTTTATGTTAACAAGTATTTTTTGTAAAAAATACATTGGCTAGACCATAATATGTTGTGAGCTAGCCTAAGTGGGATTCAGAGTAACTATAAGATTTAGACTCATAAAATCCGTCTTTCAATATCTGTACATACTCGTGTGGAAGTAGTTAACAACTATTAGTTCGTAGCCTTCAACTTGTTGCTTGAGCTAGATCTAATAGGCCATCTTCACTCTCTGCTGGTTCTGCTGCTGTCGTCAGCCTTTGTATGTGGGATGTCTTATCTTGCAACTTTGAATAGAAAGGGCTCTGATCTCTGTCATTTGCTATCGAACTTAGACTAATGGAGAGTTGACCAATGCGTTTGGCTTATGTTAGAATTAGTTCATAGAAAAAATTGATTACCCTCTCTCAAAATTATTTAAGTGAAGTTATAAGACTGGTCCTATGTCTCAGTGCCATAATCTGGAGGTCCTGCGGATGAATTGATCCAAACTATTACTGAAAATGCACAATTATTCAGACAGTGGACGCTATCCCTAAAAATTGAACTAAAATCTTCTGGAACCCTTAGGGCTTCGAAATTAGATTCTAAACTCCAAGTTTTACTGAAAGTTTTTAACAGTCAGTGAACTTTCAATTGCAGAAGAAGAAGTTAGCAAACATTTATAAAGGTCTTGTCAGAGTTTTGTTCGTAATGACAGATCGCATCACTTATAAAGGTGTACGATTCTATGTTCCTATTTCCATAGCGAACCCCTAAATTCAACCTCACTGATGGCAGCTTTTCTATTTATTTTCATCTGTTTAGGTACAAAACCTTGCACACATTTTTGCATACTAAATATTTGCCAAGTCCAACTCAACGAAAAAAAAAGGAAAAATCCAAATAATAAACGCATCCTGGATGACGACTTTTTTATTCCCTTCTCTTTGTTTGCATTAGCTTGGTGCAACTTTTACGAGCGCAACAACAGCCAGCCGAGAGATCTCCGGCGTAAATGCAAAAACGACAAGGTGCCAAAGTTGCAATTATTCGAAATGGCTTTTAATCTAATTATGATAGGAAAAATTGTTTCAAAAAGTTTCTCATTGTTGAGAGCAGAGAAAATATTATAGCGGCGGGGTCCTTTTCGCTCCTGCAACTTGTGGAAATTAATAAACGAATAACAAAAGTTGAAATGTGTATCAAAGAGAACGCGGAACACATGTGTGTTACAATAAAGTTTTATTTATTTTTGTTTTTTTTTTTTTCAAAACACATCGGAAGTTTGGATGGCTGACACTAACATACGTATATGAAGGATTTTTTAATTACCGCTGGATAATTTTGTGGAAAACAAAACAAAAAAGAATCTGTCATGAACAGAGTTGTACATAGTTATTTCTTTTAGTTGGCAATAGTTGTACCAATGTGGTAAGGACTTCAAATAAAGTATGGTAGGTGGGTTTAATGATGGCGATGCTGATTGACAAATACTTTCTGTTTAAATGTATTTTGTATCACAACTTGTTTTCTCAAGGTCCTTAGGATAGACTGAAAGGCCCAGGAGGCATAGTCTTCCTTTGGTCAAACGTGATATCCCACGTAACGAGTTTTTCAATAAGAACATAACAATTTTGGATTTTAACAAAATACAGAATAATAGAGATATCAGACTGAAATCTATGCAAAGTATAGTACATATGTTATATTTAAGTTCAAAGCTCCAACTCGAGCATATGACAACCGGCAGCACGTTTGCAACAACGATTTCCTTTGATTTCAATTGATCAATTATTTGACTAGCTAAGGAACCACATATGACTGATGTCAAGTCCATCTAATTTTGGTCGAAAATAGTCGTCCAACATGCGAAACCCTATTGATCGTAACATCGACATCGCTAAAGATGATTTTTCTAGATTCTCTGTTAACTTTTGCAAAGCCTAATCGGGGAAGTTTCGGGACTTTAGATGATCAAGAGGCTTTAGTCCTTGACTAAATTGGATCTTTTAAGGGTGCAGGCCAAGATTTTGTGCAAAATTCACCACACTGTGGACTGACAGATTCCCAGTTTTTGTGAGATCTACTGATATGGCTCATGTCATACTGATGTTCTTAGAGCTGCGACTTGGACTGGTACATTGTCTTATTGGTACAGGAACATACAATAGTGGATGTGTTAACTCAGATTCCTCCACTATACCATCCACAGTCAGTCTGGTGGGACGATAATTATGCCCGAAAATTGAAATAAACGCTCTTGGTTCCGACTATTGACTCAGCATTTTGGTGGCCACTTTTTGTAACTCCCAAATGTTGTTCACTCATGAACTTCATCGTGGTAAAAATATAATATTTGTCTAAAGTTTTGGTATAAAAAGATCATAAAAAAAGTTTAAAAATTTGTTTAAATTGAGGTACAAAATTGTTATGTCCCTACTGAAATCCCTACTCTGTTGCCTAGCAATTCGAATTGCAAATGTTTAGCCATCTACTGCAATTAACGTGTTGAAACCTGACAAACTAGTTTTAAAATTTTCATGAAACCGTGATAATTTTATTTGTGGACTTATATTGTTCTAAATTTTAATCCATTGACTAAAGTAGTCACATTAAATTCAAAGTTTCCATTCAATCAACAATGAACTGAAAAAGGAACAAGAAAATGAATCAACTCTTTAAAAATAAATGCCGTTCCAATTCATTCCTTTATAATTCGAAAAATCACAATACAATGTCGAAACAATACACTCATAAATGGATTTTGTTTTACCCACCATCTCACACTCTCTGTCGTGGTCTAAAGGACCTCATGTGCACTTAACTGCATGAGATTTTGATTGAATCAATGTGATCGGGATTATAATCGAAATATTCAGATTAAAACCGCTCGAAACAACACACAAAACGAAAAAAAAAACCCAAAAATTCCCATCTACTATTAAAACCAATCAAAATTCAACATTTTCATACCAATTGGCTGGACATTCCATGACAAGGACCCCAGCACATGTTGAATGCTCCATCATCAAATTGCTGTTAAATCCATTAATCGTATTTAATTAAATTCAACAAAGAATAAACATTTTCGGTTTCACTGTTTATTACAATTGCGTCGGTTTTTCTCTGGATTCGAAATATGTATGGCAAATCGTCCTTAAAGGGCTCGATGGAGTTTTAACCTCCTCGAAATGGTCGGAAAAATCCAGATCTCAGACAGTCCTCTCTAGCAAACACTCATCCATTCTATTATTCGATTAAATGCCTTCAAGAATAGGTTAAAAAAATAATAATATAATAATAATCCTTTGAGGACATTAGCCAAGAAAAGAAACGTAATCTCCAACGGACGACAAAATAAATAAAGCCCTGGAATCCTTTAGAGATTTACATGCGTCCCAAGCGGTTCGGTTTGCTTTTAGTGTTCTCTTACATCTTTTGTTGTTGTTCATCTATCCTCCAACCAAGGGCTGTGTATTATTGTTAGCCTATGGCTCCTTCAAGGTTACACACTTGAGAATGTCTCGAGAAAACCACTCATTTACCTTTCGCATTCTGTTTATCATTGACATGGAAGAAGACCGGAAAGTGTTTAACTTTTACCCGCCAACAATCAAACAGACTCAAACTCTTAACATGGCCGAGAGAAGAGAGGGTGTGGGAAATAAACGGAACCATAATGGAAGCCGAGTATCCTTAGAAAAGTTTGTCTCTCTCGCGCCCATACCCCCCAGTTCTGTATGGTATTCTAACAATGACAGACAATAAGGACGATATTTATCTCATACAACTGTTAAGGATGAGGTGGAAACAGGCAAAAGAAAAGAAAAGAGAAAAATGTCAAAAGAACCGTGAATTTACGTCCGTTTTCTTGGGAGTTTTTTTTTTTTTTTGTTTTGTATTTTTGTTTGTCTGTTTGTATTTTTCTGTGGCAGGGATATGTATATTTACAATCGGCCCTGCTGTTGTACCCATGTCAAGTGATGTAATCTTTCAAACCAGAATGGAATAATACGAATACAATACACATACATACACATATTTGTATGTAATTTGCTAATCTTTTCCCTTTTTTTTTTCTTGTAAAAGCAGGATATACAAATACGTTTTTGAAAAATACACGATTCATTGAAGGATGAAAAGGGACGAAGTACAAACTTGACTGTATGTTGCATGGAAGGCTGTAAGTTCAAACAGTTAAGTCCTGTCATGGTGATGTGGAAGACTTTTGCAGGCGTACTGTGGATATGGCATCACAAATTTAAGAAAGCTGTGTGTTGTGAATAAAAAAGATTCTGGAAAATTATCATTGCAGCGGCTAGATACTGATACGAGCCATGAACCTGTAGACCTGTAGACACCTATACGGAGGAAAAGTAGCTGTGTATCGGACACAACTTACGAATACACCTCCATTCCGAAGATAGAAACCAAAGTCTTTCCAGAAATACCTCAAGGAGAGTTGTTATTACCACTACTTTTCATAACTAAATATGTATTTGAAGGAATCTAATGAAAGTTCCAAGGTATAGCACAAAAGAGAACTATGCGGCCGCGGTCCTTCTCGAATCAGGTTCGGTGGCGTATGCGTAATTTTTTTTCATGGATTTTCCGGTTGAAAAATTCTCGTGACACGAACTCAAGCCAGATATTCTGTCTCTGTGCATCTTATGCACAAACCAGCCTAGCTGATGTCTCAGTATCGATAATGGGAGTAGAAAATTTTTCATCCAAAAAATCCATGAAAAAAATTAGGCATACCCCACTGAACCTGATAGCCACATCCTGAATCTGAATCCTCGTGACACAACTCAAGCCAGATATTCTGTCTCTGTGCATCTTAAGCACAAACCAGCCTAGCTGATGTCTCAGTATCGATAATGGGAGTAGAAAATTTTTCATCCAAAAAATCCATGAAAAAAATTAGGCATACCCCACTGAACCTGATAGCCACACCTTGAATCTGAATCCTCGTGACACAACTCAAGCCAGATATTCTGTCTCTGTGCCTAACTAATGTCTCAGTATAGATAATGGAAATAGAATCTCGAATTAAAGGATAATGGGTCTCCTAAAATTTTGTTAGTTTTTCGCTTTTCCCGAGACAGTCTTTTTACTCTGAAACTCTTTGATCTGTTATCGTCTGACGATAAACGACCTGAATCCCTGAAAGGATGGTGCATGTTTCACATCCTCTTAATATCCAAAGGCTTCAAGTCAATATTTAGTCTAGTTTAAACAGTCTTCCCTGGATCGGCCCCAAGGTAAACGGTGTATCACATTTGACATTTGTTTAGTTTCGTTAATTACTTCGTTGGAACTCGCTCTCTCCCTTCGCCGTTTGTAGTATTTGCACGAAGCGAGTTTAATGTTAATCATGTCATTATCCCTTTGGTGATTGTAGCGTCGAGCACATAAACACACACCCACACACACAGGTACAAACACACGCAAAGATATCCACTCAAACGCATGTCGTCGCCCGAACGCGCACCTACGGCAAATTGAATAATACCACGTAGGAGCGCGAAATATCGGAACGTAGAACGCCATGCAGAGCGGCGCGTATCCGTACGCGAATGCCGTGGCACACCTTTATTTATTTTTAATTTATATGCAAATATCATGTTTTAATATTCCCTCAGCGTAATTGCGTTTTTCATGCGTTTTTTGTGGCCCATACCGCCGCGCCACACTTCTGTTAATGGCTTGGCAATGTTCGTTTCACGTAATTAACAATGTCGGCATCATTTGCCAGGATATTCATTCACGGTCGGGTCGTGTACTTTCATGTGAAGGAATCGAATTGAATTAACATCCTCCAGCTGCTGATATGTGTGTTCATCTTTTGGCAAATTCCAAAGAGTGTAGGTGGTATCTGATACTTTTGTGAAGAGTTTTTCCATGCTATAGATACAAACGTATGTGTGAACATCCGAAATCATTGTCAATGCATTCATTGTGTCGTCGGACCAGGGACTACGGATAAGTTTTCCAATATATCCTACGAACATGTCATATCCGAATGACCCACAAAAAGTCCTCCACTGCAGTTCTGTAATAAAAGCTCTGAAGCTATTATCTTGCAGAAGCAGACAAAGGGCAAAAGTTCGAAATGGGACTTTCAAAGGACTTAACCCGATTTTGGAAATAGTGAATGGTATGCGGGTCCTTATTGCTATCGGCGGAACCTTATTAACAACTTCCGTCATTAACATTTGAGTTAATGTATTACACACACACACACAGTCCAGATGTTCTCAGGAAAAAAAAAGAACTTACACGCAAAGTTGAGGAAGTTAAATTGGGTCGAGTATCAGATTGCTCTAATTAAGGATGGCTCATTACAGGATGTGTTTTGGGGGACAAGAGGCGAAAATCTTTCCAGTGATTCTCGGTATTCCTTTCACTGGTTCCTTTCTTCGTTTGCTTTTATTGGATTGGAAACTTTTCTATTGCTTGTGATATTTTGTAGTTAATAAGGAGAAAATCGGATAAAAGGAAGATTTCTTTTGTTGTCGAGACGAAACTTTAATTATCCTTCGCGTTAAGGAAATTGTTGGGTCAATTTTCGTCGCTATTATTACTGAATAAGGATAACTTATCGTGCTGATTTTTGGTTTTTTAATAGCGGTATCGGATTTTGAAATGAAATTGATTTGGGGAATGGGTTAAGTTAAGGGATTCTCACTCCATCTTCAACACAATTGTAGTAAGGACTTTTCTTCATAAGCGAAAAGGTACGAAAGTACCTTCAATTAGGATAGACTGTCTGATAACCTCGTACTCTATTTAAGATTTCAATAACTATTCCAACAATCCAACCTACAGAGGGCCAGATTCATAGCAGACCTTTCAATCCTTTTAGACAACGTGCAAAATTTAGTCAAGCATTTTTGGATGTAAACTATAAACATTACTTCCTGGAAGATACATAGAAACTCTGGAAAAATGTGGGCCAATTGACAGGAAACATTGAGCTTAAGCATTAACCTAACGATACTAACAAAAAAATACAAATATTTGGGGCATCAGGTCAATGGAACTCAAGATCTACCGCCTCACAACCATTCCTTTTGTGGATGTTATATTCTTTACTCGAATACCGTGTCCGAAGGGCAGTTTGTCCCGGAACCCCGTGCTCCGTAGTCTAACGTTGTAATTCGTGTGGGTGAAAACCTAGGAGAGGGTATGAATCGGATCAATTCCAAAGACAGACAGACCAGCAATGTAGGAGTCAGAGTCTTTTTACTCCAGTTTACTCCAGAGACAGCCTTTTTACTCCAGTTTTAGCGTCTAAATTTTTTTGTCCAGGACTATTCCTAAGAAAAGGCTGGCTATGATCAACACCAGAGAATAAGTGCAGACAGGTCATACTGGCAGATAGTATTGTTACACACTCTCCAAAGCTTGGGATTTGTGGGATGGGGTGGAACTAGACTTAAAACAGGATGGATCTTTCGCTACCATTGGTAGGGAAGAAACGGATTCATTCGGCGCAATAACTGGGTCAATAAATCTGGGTCAGGGAGGGGCTTTAGAAATAGTCGTCGCTTATCACTAAGTCTACTTGAAACAAAAGGGATATAGGAAAAAGTGTTGTGGTGTACCTGTCAGCCGGGTAAATATAGCGCTAGGTCTGTCTAACCCCTGCGAAGGGCTTTCTTATGGAAATATTCACAAATTGACTTGATGATTGAATAATTAAAGATTCACCTCGTCTGGGTGTCAAAACACTGCGACACTCCAGGCATTCTTAACGATCTTATCGGATAAGGCAAATACCATGATGACTCTCACTATGGTGTCTTCAGTAGCTGCATGGACAGAGACTAGGAAAATACAATTTTTAAGCCCCTTTGAGCCCAATCTCTTTTCACTGCCAGAAAATTGTCTTTAGATGCATAGTTTTTTGATACTCTCTGGGTAACACCAATAGCGTTCAGCGCTTAATAATTCAAGAGAAGCTCCCAATAAAATGATTTTGTGGCCAGAAGTGCGGCCTGTCACGGTAACCTACCTACCTACCTAGTTCGCCTTCATTATAAACTTGATTTTAGCTAGTAGGCTGATCCACGCAGCATCTTTCATAGTACTGCCCAAGATATATGTAAGAGGTCGTGGTGGATTTGAGAGTTACTTCGAACCCCAACACTTTAAATATCCCTAAAAAAAATTTCGATAATCAAGGACTACACTTCGACTTGCAAGTGGCTAGCCTTCCTCTGCAAATGTTTTAATCATGGAGAACTTGAACATTAATTCGAAGACCTAGGTTGCCAAGGAAAGTCACTGAAAGCCATTCTGAAATTTATGAAGCTACTCCTAACATTGCATTTGGTTTCAGGTAAATCCTCAACAGGGGCTCCCAATGGATTCACCTCCATCCACACGGTAGTATTCATGTGATTCCAAGAGGATGGTGTGTCCCATGGCTTCCAGGTCCCATGGGTTCCTAACTTACGATAAATAAACATCTAAGGTCAAGAAATCCGAAGGCCTTAAACTAGCAATGAAAAATTTAAAAAGGAATGTTTCAGAACAGGTGAACCTGATATCAAATCATTGTCCAGGTATTTGAATAATTATCTACGTTATATGACTGGAGTTAAGGCAAGCTATACTAGTGAAACTGTGGAACATAACATCTGCCTCTAATGAACTGATCCAAATCATAAAAGTCAAGCCAAACCTCTTGTCAAAAAAAAGGCAGAAAATCCTGCCCAGATAAACACACATTTGCATAATATTTCAATACCCAGTCCCATCAATTATTTACCCAACCAAACAATAGGAAAGTCTTCCATAAGCTCCACCATGATACAATCATTTCAATTTCAACTAGTGTTCCCTTGTCCACACCATCAATGTCACACGGAATATTCAATTGCACGGTTGTGTCACAGTCAACTACCACACGCCTCTGGACTGTCAACGCATCCGACTTCAATAAAACCAGGACACGCATGCAATCTTTCAGTCCTCGCGTACCCTACACACTCGTATATGCAAAACAATCAATTTCGCAATAATGTCTAAATAATGATTGATTGATTTTAGATGCACCCCCTAGTGTGCTGCAAATTGGTCGTTGGCCTATGCAAGCAGGAGGTATCTAAAGCTATTTACCCCCTAGCCTGCCCAGAGAAATGCAGACAATGAAATTGCAAATCGAGAGGAGATAAATGAATGAATGAATTAAAATAGCATTCTATCGGCAATTAGAGATTCAGCTCAACAAAGGACGCACAAAGGAGCCCTAGTCCCGCACAGTACCGGTAAGTCTGAATTTCAATTCCGTCCTCTACCACCAGTGGCCCCTACTGATTAATTTTTGATTTCAAAAAAAAAAAAAAAAAAAACTATTCCATCAATTTTGTTTAGTTCTAATGCAAGATGCAGGCATTTTCAACCGAAAAGGACGAAATGCGGCTGTGTACTGTGCGGCAGCATTATCCCGGCGGAGAATTAGCGAAATTGTGTTCGGGTTATGCAATAACAATTTGGATCAGAATCGAATATAATGGGAAATTACCAGCGACAGAATTAATAATGATCCATCGATTTTGCAATTAGTTATTGTGTCGACAGGCGAGGCATAAAAGCCTCGAGAGCGGGTTCCATACCATGGGTGTATGTGAGTGCGTAAGCGTATCTAGATCGGGATAATGGAGGCAAAGTCGGCTTTTATTGCGACAACAATACGTTTGCCGCGGCATATTCGCTTTTGTGTTTTATTTCTGTACTGCGGGACATTTAAGGCTTCTTTGGGTTTCGATAGAGTGCCTTGAACGACAAAGCTTCGACGATTAAAACTAAAAAAAAAACTAATAAATCTCCTCCTTGAATGGACCAGTTTATTTGGGAATTTCAACCATCATTTGCTTTAAAGTATTCTATTCACCAAACCCAATCGACTGGCAGGTACCTATAATGAACCGAACAAGGTAATCGCCTTAATAGTTACGTTGTCGTCTTCCTTTTTTTTCGTATTCTCTTTCGTTTTTTTTTTTCGAACAATTATCCTTGTTCGCTTGGTTTTGAAAATGCGGCCGATCCTTGGGAGGACCCCTTAAGGATGCATTTAGCCAATTTTTATTGTTATACTCGTTGCTCTACCCGTCCAATTTAATAACACTAAAAAGCAAATGAACCAAGAGAATCTGTAACGTTGAGTGCCGTACCGAAACGAACGATGCCAGGAGGAGAAATGTCTGATGCAATGGTAAGCTGATGGTCCCATTCTACCTGTTCAGCAGATTAACGAAAGATTGCCAGGATAAATATGCTAGAGAGTGCGAACATTATGGAACGAGAGCTCGGGTCATGTACGTAGTTTACATGGCAAACGGTTATAACAATTTTCCACCCATCCACTTAAAACGAGGTTAGAATCCACCGCCCGAAAATAGCAAGTCAGTCGATATTGCAGGAGCTTTAATAAATTTCTTGGCAAAGTTCTATGATGAACACAGTGGTCGTTACAAGGGAAGATACAGTACACCTAGTCATAGATACAATGGATCGAATGCGATACAACATATTTCCTGTATTCAGTTATTAAAATCAAAGTTGGGCAACCAGTCCATCCAGAAATCGCCTCTTCGTTTGGTGGGAACTCTGGACTCTGGACTTTTTCATTTGGTTTCGTTTTCTACGGCACTAAGCCGGACAGGGGAATTTATCGAGATTCTGAACAGAAACGGGCTATGTCGTCCTACTTTCAAACTGTAGTGGGAGAATCCCTACCAGAATTTGAAGAAGAGTGAAGATGGATGAAGGTATAATGATGGATATCAAATGAATACTAGAACTGGGGTTCACAATGAGTCTCGAAACATAAACTTATCCTTCAGACTAAGTACGATTGCAGAGTTGTTCAGGCCGAAGTTACTACAAGAAGACTAGTTGTCCACATGACTATCAAAGGTAGTTTTGGTGATATAGGCAATATCTATGTTGACAGTCAAGCAGGCATTTAAGCCTTTGAGTCAACATCAGTAAAGTCTCAGGCTAACGTATGATTGTACCCAATGCATAGAGGCACTACATCTTTATGGCCACTCTAGTATGATATATAGATCTCTTGAAAGTTGCACGGATATTCGTGGCATCGTAACAGAACACTGGGAGGTGGTTAATCATGTAGTATGACAGGCTCGAAGAACATGGTAAGTCCAGAACAGGGTAAGACAGGGTAAGTCCTGATCATACTATAGCAGATCTTGAAAAAAAGTCCAGATCGATACTTACCATCTTTTCATCGGGTTTGGGACTGCATATGACAGCATTCATAGAAACGAGGCATACAGAGAGAACTTGTCAGATTGCGAAGGATGACGATAGGGAGCGCCCGCTAATCCATAAAGGTCGGGAACAACCTTACCGATACCTTCGATGTCAGACAAAGTGATGCGTTGTCTCCATACACCATACTCAGGGAAATTGTGCTAAACTTGCAATCCAACAAAAGTCTGCGTAATTACTTGCATACGTTGAGAACATTAAGATCATCGACAAGAACCAAAGAGTTTTACTGAGGCGTTTTTGTAAATATTGGAACAGAAGTGGCTAAAATGGATTTATCTTTGACTGAGGACATAGCCGCAAGTCTTGAATTCCAAACCGGATAGACAATAGGTTAAAATAGGTCGGATAAAATAGGTCTTGCGCATAAGTGGAAGGACTTCAACCAACTTGGAGTGGGCAACTGCAGTCAGTTAGTCCATCGGGAGCACTATTGTCAAAAGGTAGTACCCTTTATTCTGTAAGCTTTCCAGCCATTGATGTTAGAACAAATGCCAACTAAAACGCAGAAACGCTCTCTCGTGTTACGCACACTGTACGTGTTGAACAACTCGATGATAAGCTTATCCGCTTAACATTGTTACCTTGCTGCAGCAGAAAGAAGTCCAAGTCAAAGAAACGGCAACACACATGCAGAGGAGGATCCCCAAAATCTGATACCATATTATGATGCAATAATGAAAGTTTAGCGAAATGTCAAACTAAATGGAAAATGCTCCTGCATCGTCCTTGCGAGCAGATAACTACAGGATAGCGCTCAGTACCAGTGGTTTTTCTCCTATCCACATACAACGTCGTCCATCCCCCTGACATGTATGTATCTATTTATCTTTCGTCTGCCGTTAACAATATTATAATTTTTGCTTTCGAAAAAATGAAAAAAAAAAAAAAAACATAGTTGCCAAACTTTCTCCACCCTCCATTGTAGTATGTGGAATCGTAAACCGGACAGACGCTCTCACCTGTGTATCTACATGAAGCGAGTATGTCATGCATGACGAACACATCCGAACATGGAAAAAATCCCAACCACGGTACAGTGGGGAACGAAAAAAAAAGACTCCTCCGAGGGAGTTATTTATGCATGCACATTCAAAACGTTGTCGGTCGACAATGGTGATGCTGAGGATGGCTACGGAGGTGTATCCCTACACTGAAAGAGTTTCGAAAGCCAAGGTATAAAGGCCCAGACAAATATGTGCCGTGTTGTTGTTGACTTGTCTTTTTTTTTTTTTGTGTTGTTCGTACTTCGTCTAGTTCCATCTGCTGGCATATCCTTTCACTGGGGGATTGAATGAATGGCTTTAGGCGAGGACACGTAGATATCCATCCACATACATATGTACATACGTATATCTGGACTTTTATTTTGTTGCATAATTTAATATTGAAATATGCTTGCTTATGAGGACGAAAAGGACACTGGGGAGAACTCGGCGGTGTACTCAAGTAGAAAAAAAAAAGAAAAACTAAAAGAAATAACAACAACATGCCGAGGAATTTCTAGCGTTGTTGCTTTTGGTAGTGGTAGTGGATTCCTAAGCCAGATAGTTTCGTCTAGTCGGTTGTCGTTGATGCCATCACAAGGACAAACGAAACGTGAAAGGGTATACCAAGAGAAAGAGAGAGAGAGAGTAGCGTTTACGGGTTTGTTGATGAACATTTTTGCAAAATTTCCATATAAATAAGCAGCCTTAAGATGGAAATTGCTTAGAGTGGGTTGTGACATGGTAGATTAACCTTTTTATACGAGCTATGGTTGTTGAGTTTGTTTTTTCTTCCTGATGTTTTGAAATTTTATATTTTTTCTTGAAAAAAAAAACTGAGTTTACAGTTTTGTTTATACTCGCAGCAGAGAGTGTAGCCTGTAATCCTTTGAAAAGTGAAACTAGGAAAATTAGCATTTGAGGTATTTTTATTGCAGGCTCTGTGACACGTATGGGCATTGCATTAACCATGAAAAGTTGGCGGTAGAGACTGCCTAAAATCAGCTGACTTACAAAATGTGAGAAGCGCACCAATTAATTAGGATGCTCCTTAGATAGTTCCTTTTTAGTTCCTTTTCGTTAAAATTGTTTGATAAAACACTGAAACCCGAGTCCCTAGAACTGGAATACGTTGCATTTGACAGCGTTCTCGGTAAGAGATTTGCGGAATAGATTTACCAACTTGAATCGTTTTATTGGCAATTGAATGGCTTTTATTGCTACTTGGCTGAGTGTATAGAAAACAGTAGTGCGACACTCTATAGAGTAATTTCAACTCACAGTCACAGTAATTCTGCTTCAAATACACTGAAATTGTTCAAAAGTCGTGTGGTGATACATACATTCAGTACAGTCTAAGTAGAGTCCAGTACCTGTTCCAGACGTTGGCTTGAATCCATTTATGCAAAGCTCTGTCGCACATTCCTTTAATCCTGGTTTTGAACTTGATTTTAATGCCCACATAGAGGCTATTTAGAAAGCTTGTCTGATCCATTTGTCCACCAGTGAACAATACCAGTTCAGTTTTGGATGGGTTAACTACAAGACCCAAGATTGGGAGTTTACTACCATGAGCCACAATAGTTCTAGTGAAACTCCTCCTGGGGAATACCACCATACACTGACATTTTGGTTAGACAGCATTTTAGCTCATCGTGGATAAGCCTGCGTCGAAGCATTTGCTTCATCCAATAGAAAGGATAGATGTCAACCTTTAAGTCAAGAAGTGTCTTCAAAATCAAACACTGCCCACGAGTGAAGGAGATCTTTAACCTACTGTTTAATACCGTATCCTTGAAACGCTTGAAACATAATGCGTCAAAAACTTGTTGTAATTCCAGTGGTAAGATACGTCAGGAATTGGTTTACTACTTACCCTACTTTCTCTGGTACTGTTTTATCGTTTTCTACGGAATGTACTACCTCCGTTTAACTTCCGGAAAAGTAAGTGTCCATGAGAAGCTCTAAAATTTCTAAATGTGACAGTAAAGTTCCGATCTGATTTTTTACGAATAACCAGTATCTAGAAACATTTGGAGATTAAGAGAGGATTTTGCTAGTTCAAGACCAGTATTTTACTATATATTCACAGAATAGATTCCACAAGGTCCTTTGCGATTTCCCTATCTTTATTGTAAACTTCCTGAGAATTTTCTTATATGAGTCTCAACCGCTATCACTTTTATACCTTCACGTCGAAGTTTACTTATTTCAGACTTCCACCAAAGAGGCTACCTCTCATTCTTGTGACTACTGATTGGCCATTCCTTGGGTATTATTCATTATTCCTGTGAGTAAGTATACCATCTGATCCACTTCGGTGGGTGAATACGACGGAATTAAGGCAATATCTCATGGTGGACTTCCAGTTCCCTTGCTCGTATATTACTATGTGGTTGGCAACCATTTATGGTGTCTAATGGCTCTTGCCATTGAGTAGAATCGGAAGATGCAAGACTGTCTGTAATAGCGTATCGAGTGTACCATACCCTATCACTCTCTAAGTAAACGCATTCTTGTGTGAAGAAGAAAAGTCCTTCATTCCAATAACTCCCAAAAAAAAAAAAACAATCCTTAAAAGCCAGACTAGTCCTTTCAACACCGCCATCAACAAACTGATTGCGTTAAATCACCGTCGACAAAAGCCTTCAAAACTAGTGCGTATCTCAAATTGATCACATGACAAAAACCAACTTCACTATTCGTAGAGTTCTCTTTTTTTCGGCAGAATGACACAACAACAGAGCCCTATGTCGATGGCTCTACCCGTCGTCGGTTAAAAAAGTGAAAATCTGCGAAAAAAAAAACACAGAATCCCCGCCATCGTCAGCTGACAAGTCAAGATGTATGCTTCATATCAAGAGCATCCATCAGTTGCCAGGATTCACTTTTAATCGAAAGAATAAAACCAAACACTATATACTCCCTCAACCCCACCACTCACACCTCGATCTCTTTCGATGGCAACAATGGACGCAGGATACCCTCGACTCACGACTGCACACACAGACAATCGGTTGATGGGGAACTGTGAAGAGGAAGAGATGAAGTGAAATGTTTTTGCCATCATTTGTCGGAGTGATGCCAGTAAGTGGATAGTTTTTTTTTTTTTTTTTTAAACATAGTCTCTACATATAATGTATGTAAGAGCATCGTCGACTGAGTGACAGATGGTTGGCGGTTTGTATCTGCATAAGGACACATTATTCACGACCACTTATCATTCGTAAACCGACACTTCAAATACGGGATGACTTCCGGTTGGGCACACTGTCGGTCTTCGAAGGTCACTCCATACACCCATTCACAGTTTTTAATAAATCACGTTCGGTGATTCGTATTATGGTGAACACAAAAAGTATTTTTAACATCACTCCAGTCCATAAGAGTATACATTCCGGGCTTATCATGGACATTTATTTGACCATAATATCCCAAGCTATAACCAAACATTTAATGTGTGTTGACATTGATATGACGACGGAGCTTGTGTAGTTGATCCGACCATCACTCATTGCGGAGTGGGCGGCCAAGTAACGGCCAAACAGGACGAATTGTAAAACCACCGACCACCAAAAGTAGTGTTCATCAATTTTGATTGTTTTATTAAATCAAATGCCGGATGCGGATTTCTGATTTGATATGAGGCTATGGTTTGCGGAAAATTGGCACCACAAAACTCTATGTGGTCTGTTTGAATTGGAACAGGGTTCTGTTTCGTCGACACATGGACTACATGTGTGGGCAACATTACTTTTCGTAGCTTGCCGCAGACAGATCTGTGTTGTGTACTAAATATGTTTCAATTTGTGGTTGAATGGGCCAGGCTGGTGGAATGAAACAGGGTTAGGCCGGTTACTGTCCAACGAAACTAAGATGGTTACTTCAAGTTAAGTTCTTTGGTATCTACTCATGGTTAGTAAGACCTGTCACGTTAAAAAGGAACCTATGTCGAATGAGGTGATATACATATTATTGCTTTCTACAGCCTCGATTACTTTTGTTACTTATGGGTCCAACGGAATGGAACGGAGTCTTGTGAAATAGGCTAGAGATTGGGAACTTCCCATTAACCTGGACAAACAGATCTGGTACTCTTCGCCAGAAAATATAAGATACCATCCTTCAAAATTATGGTTGAGGGCCAGGTGCATCCCGAACTGTAGTCCTTCAAGATGCCTAAGTTAGATGGGTAGGAGGTAACCCTTCCGGATCTTGGAATTGTACTGGAAAATAAGATATGTTGGAAACTTGTGATATAGAAAGAAGTCTTACAATGTTCTGCAAAAGAACAGATGAGAAAAAGTGGGCCCTGAAATCAGCAATGGTGCTCTGGCTATATAGTTTTGTTGTCAAACCCAACCTTAGAACAATTGTATGTTGGAAAGTCACAATATAAAGAAGAATTCAATAGAATCATTGGTCAAGGTACAAGGTGTAGACTGCTTTGGCATCACCTTACTTCTGGACACATGCAGTGCGTTTTAAGCAGAGGCGCTAGCTGTGCTTAAAGCGTGAGATATGGAATGAATATCTGACATAAATATCGCCATCTACATTGATGGACAGGCTCTACTTAAAGTGTGGGAATCCTACATCTTAAGCGCTGAAATAGTCTAAAATTGTGGCACAATAGTCAAGGCATTATCTCGGCAGAACAATGGCATATTATGCTAGCTGGTTGGACACTGCCATATGGAAAGCAACGGAAGGGATAATGTACTATCCAAGCATGTATCAGAGCTTACACATGGCTTTATGTATATGGCTGACCTCAGCTAGTCCCAACTTAGTTCCAGGATGTAAAATTTTGTGGACAGTTTTAGGTCATCGGTGGGAACCGAGTTCAGAACTCTCTAGGTGTTTCATTTGGTCCTCCAAATTATAGGGATTTGATGTCTCCAACACTACGAGCACTTGTCGTACTAGCAGTGTACTTCGGCACAATGGATTGTGAAGAGTTGATGAGTTTCACTTCTCATTCTCTTGAATAGTTTGAGTAGCTTGAGATTACTTTTTGGTCATACGGGGTGTAATATTATGACGTCCATCATAGACACTTAACACAGCGGTCACGATGTATCTATCAATCAATCCAATGAATTCGTTGGAACTAATACTTTTCTACCTTCCTCTGAGAACTTCGCAGGGACATCATTAGTCTTCCGGGTTTATTGGCCACTAATGCTAGGCTCAATTATTTGCCAAATAAGCTCGAATTAGGGAATATCATTTCCGGAACAATGAAGTTTCCAGTAATGGCTTTTAGTCACAACATCACCCCAAGCTAAAGAGGCTGCCAAAAGTCCTAAACATCAAGATACAAAAAAAAAGATAAATAAACGCTTCCTATTGCTTTCTGTCATGCACAGCACACTGTCTATGCCAACATAGAATCCCATTAATTAAACATTTCTTAGTTGCACAAAAGGTATCTGTTGTATGTTCACTCCACTATAGCCTGGAAAATAGAATGCTAAATAAACTTTCGAATGTTATACCCATCGATAAAGACCACTGATCGAATGGTACTTTACCGTCCACCGGACAGGATATTGTTAGTGTTAGGGAGAGGGTGTACCATCCTTGTTATGAGTGTTGAGTACCGTTTGTGTCGAAACTACACCACCCATTGGCATAAGCAATAGACTGCTATAATATTTATGAACGACTTAATACTTTATCGATGCAAAAATAAAAGTCTACCCAGGTCCCTCCGACCGCACACAACACCTACCGGAGCGTAGTTAATCCTTTTTGCCATGGACAAACTAACCGACCAACAGGCCACCTCTCGCATGCCGAGAGTCCGTGTCCCCTGCACTTGATGTAGATATAAAATTGAATGTTAGGGTCATTCCGTAGACATAAACATAAACCGGAGAACCAGTATCCGGGGAATTCAATCGATTCACCAAAGCATAACGTTTCACACAGGTTAATTTATTTTATGGAGCGATGCTTAAATATCCTTTTTTGCTGTTGCTTCTATCTTATACCCTGATGGTCTCATTTTCCAATGTCGAGACGTGTGTGTATATGTGTGTGTGTTTATCCATTGACCAGCGCGTCCGGTGAAACTACGTGCCGGTGAAGAAGGATACCAGACACAGCGGCATCTATGAGCCATTGTGTGTATGTCCCATGCAACAATACCTTCCTGTTGCCTGTCTGATGGGCCTGTATGCCTGTTATTGGCATTTATTTTATTCTCTGGACATTTTATTTTCCAGTCTCTGTGTATTTCCTTTTTTTTTTTGCTTTTGTTTCGATTCAGGTCCTGCAGAGGTATCCTATAGAGTTACCTCTCGCTTAGATGAAATTTATTTGATAGTCTTTATGGGAGGGATTTATAAGGCTTGACACTGTATCTCGCAGTTTTTGTGCTCTTCCTTTGCTGTTGTACACTATCGTGTGTGTGTGTGTGTGTGTGTGTGCGTGTGTGTGTGTGTGTAGAAAATGAAATATTTAAAAATTTTCGATCCAGGTAGGGTAGAAATTCGATCCAGGGGGAGAGAGTAGGCGACTGGAATAGTTCATGCACGACCCACACGGCACAGGTACCTACTATCGCGAGTGACACACACACTTGGTGGAATGAGGGCTATCTTCTTGGTAAATGATGATGTTTCAGTTCAATACACGGCGGAATATATGGCCTCCTGTCAGCTCATCGATTGGCATGCATTTGCAGTCAGGCAAGATACATTATATCCCATTTGCGAGCGAATGAGCTATGTTGCCGATGTAGCTATTGCTGCAGTTGCAAAATAAAAATGGAAATTGGAATTGCAAAGCGACACGGCGGGACACGGAGGCGTTTTCATTGAACGCGTGTAATCCTTTAATGATTAATTGGAATGGCGTTGCGTGCAGGAGGTGAGATGTCATGGTTCATAAAAAAAGATTTACTCATTGATTTGTATGAACGGAAAAACAAAAAGAACCATTGTGTTCAGAATCCTTTTACAAAATAGTTCATTCGAAATATTCCGCAAAAGTTTAAGTATTTTATATAAAAAAAACCCTGATGGCCTTCATATGGCCGAGAATTTGGACGAGCTTTAATGAGTGCTTTCTTCTATTAAGAAGTTCCAAAATTTTAGACTATCTGGACTAGAGTCGTAGATGATACTAGCACAGTTTCTCAAAAGGAACACGTAATGTAAGTATATAAACTCATAAAGAGCTTCTACTAGATACGGCAGCAGCTTTAGGTACTGAGCAACTAGCAACGATTTTATCGGACCCGACATATCGATAAGAGTGGTGGCAGTAATCGACCGGTACCTAGGACCCGTATGCGGTAGGTAGGTACTATAGCAGTTTTTATGAAATACTGCATACCATAGTGGCCCCATTGTAATCCCTAGAGAACCATTACGGTAAGAAAGCTAAAACTATACTTTTCCTGCGTTCATTTGTTATGTGTGTAAAATCTGACAAACTCAATAAGTTGTCAAAAAAAAAATACTTTATGTCCTCATAAGTTTTTTTAAGATCTTGTCTAAAATTATCTTCTTAACCCCGTTGTGGTTAACTCTATCAGTTTTTTAAAAGGCCTGTTCCATTCTCCTTCATATTGCAGTGTCTAGGTGCCCAGCGTAATTTTTCAACAAAATTCAAAATGTAAGAAAAAATTGGTTACACATACGCCACCGAACCCGATACGCACATCCTGGATCTACTTACCTGTGACACAAACCAGATGAGATCCTCTGAATCTGTGCATCGTGAGCACATACCAGATGAACTGAGGCCTCGCCACGAGAAATGGAAAGAAAAAATGTTTCAACACAAAAATGTATTAAAAAAATTGATTACGTATACGCCCCCGAACCATTTTATTTTTAGTAAAATTTTCGAAAAAAATGCTCGCCTTAAAAGATACTTTACACGATAGAGCTATAAAAGGAGGACCATAGAAAGGGGACAGTACACATCACTGCACTGACCAATATGGGAGAGACCCACTATGGCATTCAGAAGCTGATGATACCAGACAAATCAATATTCAAGACATTTTTGTAATAATATACATATGTAACTGAAAGTTCTTACCATAACCAGGAAACTAAAACCAAAAACTGGATACTCCCAGGCGAATAAGTTATAGTCTATCGCTCGCTCTAAGTGCTAATCTTAATGAAAGTATACCCGAACTTTTGTCTACTTCTCTGCTTCAGATACAATACTTACCCTAGAAGCCAGGGTATTAAGTTTCGTTTATTCTGTACCCCATAAGCCTTCCACCTAATTGGCCATTTAGTCATAGTTTTTGATACATGCCTCGAGGCGTCTTGGAATTAAAGTATAGTGTTTTGCAGCAGTACCAAACCATCATGCTGGCTAGAGGTCATCAGAGAAATAGAGACTTCCATACGATTCCCAACGATGTACATAAGCTTTGCATAAAAAGTAACAAACTTCACCAGACGGACGGTAATGAACTTGTTGCGGTCTAAATTATGGCACACAGGAACATTTTAATAAATCATATAAATCATCACCCCATCATGTCCTACAACATGATACCCACATATGTATATATGTGAGAGATAAACATGATTTTCGAAAAATCTCTGCAACATGTAATTACTCTAATATTGACCGAAAACTATAACTTTTCAAAGATGGAAGTACTTTGAAAACTTTATCTTCTTGGCAAATGGGTCAGAATAGGACAGACAACCCGAGACTTAAGAGTAACGTAATAGGAAACTCCGCAATGAACTTTCAAGATGACCAGTTAAAGATAACATTGTCTGGTCAGGAACCCTTTCAAATCATATCTTCCGGGTTTATACCATACCAAACTGTTTTTTTTTTCCATTCTATGTGTGGATAACTTTTTAGCCAAACTTCCTGCCATGTGGGCCATTTCTATATCTACTTCAGAACTACTGACAGAAATATAATGCACAAAACGTGGTCAAAGCAGCAAAGAAAAAGTCTGAATCCTCTGCATCACTAAAAAAAAAATGTGGTAGGAAGGTTCCAAAACAGCATACACACGAATACATTGTTCCTGTTCATAATTTCGCAACGTGAAAGTTTAATGAGAGTTTTTTGTTTTTTTTTTTTTTTGTTATTTTACCCTCGAACCCAAGGATGGCTTATACTCCGAGCAAGTTAAATAGTTGCTCTCTCGTCTGCGTCGTCGACGTCGCGTCGGTTGGATTTGCCAGAGTTAGGGAATGTTTATTTTGATTGAATATTTTATATTCTGCAGATAAAAATAGTTTTTTGGGGGTTTTCTGTGCGGGATTTGGGTAGAAGGGCTTCCTTTGTTTTAAGTGTCATGTGGATACTGGGTACATTACCATTGAAATAGGTTTGAACTTTTTTGAAATTTCTCGATCCGCGATAGGAGGATCATAAGATCAAGCCTTTAACGAACATGGAGTTCCCAACCACTAAGATAATATGGGACAGGATTTTGTTTTATCCAATAGGCTTTTAGGTATGTAGATAGAAAGGTTGGGGGTGACTTAAACCAGAAGAGTTCAGCCTCACTCGGATTTTAACCGATCCATTGTGTTTTCCAATATGGGTTAGAATCATGAAAAATACAGTAAGTCCAACAATTAGTTCATGGCGAGAGCGGGCCTCTTGAACCAGCCCGTTTTTGTGATGAATCTTAGGGCGGTTTGAGGCGGCATTTTAGCTAGTTCGAGGGATAAGTACGTAGTTCTGTTCTGGGGCTTAAGCGTTATGTTGTACTTGATCTATGTATGCCTACAGCCTGTGCAGAGCTCTGTGCTGCTTTTGCTGTGAGGATACCAATGAGGAGTATTACATGAAAGCAGTTCTCTGGTCCTTTTTTGTTGTAATAGACCCAAGCTAGTCCCGAAACATGACACAAGGACAATGTACTCCACCTTGCGTTGGCCACGTTGTGTAAATCATACGTAATTTCGGACACGAGGAGTCTGTTGAGGGTTGGGACTAAGTGATCTGATGGAAGATCATATGGTTTGAACCCTATTCTGGGTAGCTTTTCCGTAATTTCATTCTCTTGGAAGCCCATGTATCCTGTAAGCCAGCAGAGTGTGGTGCTTTGACTTAAGGTTAGCAATTTGAGCTCATTTTTGAACATATTGACCAGTTCTGACTTTGTTTTAGAAATAATGGCTTTGATGGCTGTGCAGATACAGTTCGCTGGGGGTTCGCTTATAACATTTCATTTCATTATATTTTTGCTTGGTTTTCTGTCGGCCTTTAATGAAAACCAAGCTTAACGACCTTTTTTCCTCAGCCTTTTCACCGGCATTATAAGCGACTTCTACCTTAATATATGATTTTTGCTGTTCAGAGGGGATAAGTCCCTGCAGTCCTCGGTGTTACTACATTTTATCTAGAGGGAAATTTGCTTTTCTAGTATTTGGGACAGATTGGGTGGTACAAAATCGGGAATTTGCCCCTCATTTGTAAAGTGAACTAGAACTAGCACCACTTGGCCCAGATATTCAGGCCGTTTAACGCTGTATGACTAGATCAGTGATCATTAGATTCCAGAGTATTGGGCATAAGACCCTACCTTGGAGGGTTTCATGGGAGGCAATAGTATGTCCTTGTTTACTACCCAATTTAGATCTGATGTAACATGTATGGATCATGGATTCTACCCAGTCTGGAAGAATAGGATTCAAGTGCGCCTGCTTTAGTTTACATCCTCAATGTCTAGCAATGCTGCCAATGTATTTATATTCCTTTTGGTGGAATCCACTAGTGCGGACTGTACTTTAAGAATTTAACCATTTAACCTACAAACCCTGGTAGTTATTGGAAAACGAATTCGATTCTTAGAACATCAAATATAATTTGCTATTGATTATGTTCCTTCGCAACGTTTTCCTTTTTTCCACACAATGCGTTGCAGCATTTTTTTTTATTTACCCTCGACTTCATTCCTCCCTATTCACAAACCGCACCCGCTTTCATGTCCTTCGATACTTCTTTACACAAATTCCTTTTGCAGTAACGTTCTTCCGCACAAATTGCTATATTTCATGGAAAAGAATTAAATTCACTGCACTACTGCATTCCTCTCATCTCTGCAGCACCACATCGCTCACAATAGCGAACTATTGCAGAAAAAAAGGAGCAAAAAAAAAAACAAAAAGGAAAAGAAGCAAGGACTTACCCAACTAGGTTAGATATTTTATTCACAGGTAACTAACGATGCCAGTATTCTATTTGACAGGCCACCACCATACCTCCTCTGTGGTGCATGTACTCCTTTTATGCTCCTTCCGACCACGCATAATGCTCCTCCGTCGTATACGAAGGACGAACGAGAGAGATGCGTTTATAGCTGGTTATAAATTTGAATATTGTAACCAAACTCCCAGTAGACCGTGAGACCAGGGCTCTGTAACCACCGTCTTCGCCATCTGTTTCTATTAGCCACATCGCAGAATAAAGCAATAAAGAAAAACCTACGGGATGAGGGTGCGGGTGCAGGAGCGCTCTAACGTTACAACTCATTCATAAATTTCAGCTGCAGCGTTGATTCCGCCACACACAAGTTTCCGATTCTGTGCATTGAATTTTAAATAGTCCCAGCACCACCACCTGCAGCGCTCATCGAGGGGTATCTGTATTTTTTTCCGTGTTCGCCTCTTTAGCAGGTACACCATCCAGGACACCATCCACCCGAGGTACATTCCACCCCCTCCTCCAGTTGCCATCACAGATGTTTGATGAATAAATAATTGACGTCATTTGTAGGAGAGGACGCCACTAGAATAACCATTTTGTACCCTGGTGCCCTATTCAACAGTTCTCGCAGGAGATCTCCTTTCTTTCGTTTGCATACCTTGAGCTTGTTCTGCTGGACCAAATGTAAACATTCATGGAACCGTGCCGAAGTTGATTCCGATTCTTCCTTACTACGGTTCGACTAGGATGCACATGTACATAGTGCAGTGGGGGGATACCAGCAACAAAAAAAAAAAAAAAAAAAAAATAGAAAAAGAAGTCAAACAGTGTACGCCGCCATTGTGTTATGACTTTTATGCAATTTGAAGCAGGAAAGTCTGGGATAACCGGGAAATTGTAATCGTATCCGTTGCCAGGTGACACGAATGCGCGAGGAGTGTGGGCGTGGTTCACTCAATGACATAGTGGTTATGAAATATTAACGAAATGAACCAACAGCGATAATAGGGTGTGGCGGAGCGGGAGAACACCTGCAGGGCCGGTTAGAAAGGTGGAAAGCTGATTCGAGCTTATTCCCTATTCTGGTCGATGGGATATGGATGTTAGAATTTTTCCTTCTTTTTTTTGATAAAAGTATCTGAAGAATTCAACGGCTTATCTGGGGAACTGTAATTTGATACAGACACATGGATAGATGTTTGCTCACGACCAGTTTGTCGTACGTTGAATTGGGTATTAGGTACTACCTACCGATAGATAGGAGGATGAAGGAGTTTTTTTGAGCTTAGATTTGGATATTTAAGCTTTTAAGGCTTGGTTCTTAACTTGGTTTTTCATTCTAATTTGGGGGGAATTAGGAAGAAATGTGCATAGCTCTGTCGCGCATACGTAATATTTTTGGCAACAATTTTTAATATTTTCCATTTTTCTGCACATAAGGATGCAGGATCTAAGCCTATCTGTACACGAAGTACAGAGTAGCTTAGCATCTGTCTCGTCACAGCTTGATCATCTCAGCAGAGGGCAAAATTAAGAAAAAATGAGACTACCTCTGTGGCGTATACGTAATATTTTCGCCAAAAATGTTCAATACTTTCCATCTTTCTGCACATAAAGTATTAGGATCTAAACCTATCTGTGTACAAAGTACAAAGCAGCTTTGTATCTGTCTCCTCACAACTGGGAAGTAATGTGCATAGATCTGTGACATATACGTCATATTTTTGCGAAGAGTTTTCAATATTTTCTACATAAGGATGCAGGAGCTAAGCGTAAACCCTGACAGCTACTCCATCAGTAAATACTAAAAAAAAGAGACTGATGTCCTAAACAGCATAGACTCCGATAAATTTACTATTTATTAATGTCAAGAAGACCTTTCCAACTTGAGGGGCATATCGATATCGCTCTCTTGACACAGGACATCATTTAAAAACAAATAGCCGTTGTAGAGACTAGTCAGAGGAATTTGAAATTCCAAACGAAGTTAGAACTCAGTATCAGCTTGTTCTAGATATTCATTCATTCGATACAGTCAAAAAGCGTCCATAGGAACATACATAGATACATACATATGTTTATTGTTTAATCACCTCTCGTGAGAAAATATGCCTGGTAACGACTTGTTCTACGAATGATTTCATTTTACAATATTTTGAGCAAGATCCAGTACTTACAGATCTACTCCCACTAATGGCTAAAACAAAGTTTTGCTAACCAATTCCCAAATGTCTTGTTATGAATTTTTAGTTTTTTTTTTTTCCTACATTCACTCGATGTATCATGTCTCGATTGGGATTACTCAATCGATCAAACGATTTGTAGATCATCATCATTATTTAGTCATGGCCAGGTCTAGCATTGTAATCCGAACCTGAATATGTCTGCATAATGAGCACGCGGTGCGATGAACTTCGATATGCTAGACCTCGCCAAGGTGAACTTTGAGCAATATTTTCACATAAAACGAATTTGATTGATGATACGAGAGTCTTGAACTTGAGCAAGTTCATTGTAACACTTTCTAATGAGATAAATGAAGATGATGCAATGGATAGGTGATAGAGAAAGTATCTTTAAGTGGATCTGTATGGTTTCTACATACATAAGTGGAAGTATATATTATTTAATGCCTTATGGATTCCATTGTTTTATAAAGAAGGGTCTCTTAAGCTATGGAATCGTGAAATCTAACATGTAGGAGTGATGCTCCATTACTATGACAAGCATACTATCTGAGAAGCATATTGTCTTAAAAAAAAGAAACTTCCATCTCCTTACTTTACAAATCTAGTTGGTGGAAGAAAAGAACTTTGGTGTACAAGACTTAACAATTACTTCAAATCGCACATATGGAGTCAGATATTCTGTTTCTGTGTATTCGAGGCGCGAACCAGCTAAGATGCAGCCTCAAAATGGAAACTGGAAGCAGATAATTTTTCAACCAAAAAATGTGTGAGAAAAAGGGTGGTGTATGGCCCACAAAACTAGGTACCCACAATCTTGTGAAATCTTCAAATCGCACATATGGAGTCAGATATTCTGTTTCTGTGTATTCGAGGCGCAAACTAGCTAAGATGCAGCCTCGAAATGGAAACAGGAAGCAGAAAATTTTTCAACCAAAAAATGTGTGAGAAAAAGGGTAGTGTATAGCCCACAAAACTAGGTACCCACAATCTTGTGAAATCTTCAAATCGCACATACGGAGTCAGATATTCTGTTTCTGTGTATTCGAGGCGCAAACTAGCTAAGATGCAGCCTCGAAATGGAAACAGGAAGCAGAAAATTTTTCAACCAAAAAATGTGTGAGAAAAAGGGTAGTGTATAGCCCACAAAACTAGGTATCCACAATCTTGCTAAATCTTCAAATCGCACATATGGAGTCAGATATTCTGTTTCTGTGTATTCGAGGCGCAAACTAGCTAAGATGCAGCCTCGAAATGGAAACAGGAAGCAGAAAATTTTTCAGCCAAAAAATGTGTGAGAAAAAGGGTAGTGTATAGCCCACAAAACTAGGTACCCACAATCTTGTGAAATCTTCAAATCGCACATACGGAGTCAGATATTCTGTTTCCGTGTATTCGAAGCGCAAACCAGCTAAGATGCAGCCTCGAAATGGAAACAGGAAGCAGAAAATTTTTCAACCAAAAAATGTGTGAGAAAAAGGGTGGTGTATGGCCCACAAAACTAGGTACCCACAATCTTGTGAAATCTTCAAATCGCACATATGGAGTCAGATATTCTGTTTCTGTGTATTCGAGGCGCAAACTAGCTAAGATGCAGCCTCGAAATGGAAACAGGAGGCAGAAAATTTTTCAGCCAAAAAATGTGTGAGAAAAAGGGTAGTGTATAGCCCACAAAACTAGGTATCCACAATCTTGCTAAATCTTCAAATCGCACATATGGAGTCAGATATTCTGTTTCTGTGTATTCGAGGCGCAAACTAGCTAAGATGCAGCCTCGAAATGGAAACAGGAAGTAGAAAATTTTTCAACCAAAAAATGTGTGAGAAAAAGGGTAGTGTATAGCCCACAAAACTAGGTACCCACAATCTTGCTAAATCTTCAAATCGCACATATGGAGTCAGATATTCTGTTTCTGTGTATTCGAGGCGCAAACTAGCTAAGATGCAGCCTCGAAATGGAAACAGGAAGCAGAAAATTTTTCAACCAAAAAATGTGTGAGAAAAAGGGTAGTGTATAGCCCACAAAACTAGGTACCCACAATCTTGCTAAACCTTCAAATCGCACATACGGAGTCAGATATTCTGTTTCCGTGTATTCGAAGCGCAAACCAGCTAAGATGCAGCCTCGAAATGGAAACAGGAAGCAGAAAATTTTTCAACCAAAAAATGTGTGAGAAAAAGGGTGGTGTATGGCCCACAAAACTAGGTACCCACAATCTTGTGAAATCTTCAAATCGCACATATGGAGTCAGATATTCTGTTTCTGTGTATTCGAGGCGCAAACTAGCTAAGATGCAGCCTCGAAATGGAAACAGGAGGCAGAAAATTTTTCAGCCAAAAAATGTGTGAGAAAAAGGGTAGTGTATAGCCCACAAAACTAGGTATCCACAATCTTGCTAAATCTTCAAATCGCACATATGGAGTCAGATATTCTGTTTCTGTGTATTCGAGGCGCAAACTAGCTAAGATGCAGCCTCGAAATGGAAACAGGAAGCAGAAAATTTTTCAGCCAAAAAATGTGTGAGAAAAAGGGTAGTGTATAGCCCACAAAACTAGGTATCCACAATCTTGCTAAATCTTCAAATCGCACATATGGAGTCAGATATTCTGTTTCTGTGTATTCGAGGCGCAAACTAGCTAAGATGCAGCCTCGAAATGGAAACAGGAAGTAGAAAATTTTTTAACCAAAAAATGTGTGAGAAAAAGGGTAGTGTATAGCCCACAAAACTAGGTACCCACAATCTTGCTAAACCTTCAAATCGCACATATGGAGTCAGATATTCTGTTTCCGTGTATTCGAGGCGCAAACCAGCTAAGATGCAGCCTCGAAATGGAAACAGGGGGCAGAAAATTTTTCAGCCAAAAAATGTGTGAGAAAAAGGGTAGTGTATAGCCCACAAAACTAGGTATCCACAATCTTGCTAAATCTTCAAATCGCACATATGGAGTCAGATATTCTGTTTCTGTGTATTCGAGGCGCAAACTAGCTAAGATGCAGCCTCGAAATGGAAACAGGAAGCAGAAAATTTTTCAGCCAAAAAATGTGTGAGAAAAAGGGTAGTGTATAGCCCACAAAACTAGGTACCCACAATCTTGTGAAATCTTCAAATCGCACATACGGAGTCAGATATTCTGTTTCCGTGTATTCGAGGCGCAAACCAGCTAAGATGCAGCCTCGAAATGGAAACAGGAAGCAGAAAATTTTTCAACCAAAAAATGTGTGAGAAAAAGGGTAGTGTATAGCCCACAAAACTAGGTACCCACAATCTTGTGAAATCTTCAAATCGCACATATGGAGTCAGATATTCTGTTTCTGTGTATTCGAGGCGCAAACTAGCTAAGATGCAGCCTCGAAATGAAAACAGGAGGCAGAAAATTTTTCAACCAAAAAATGTGTGAGAAAAGGGGTAGTGTATAGCCCACAAAACTAGGTACCCACAATCTTGCTAAAACTTCAAATCGCACATATGGAGTCAGATATTCTGTTTCCGTGTATTCGAGGCGCAAACCAGCTAAGATGCAGCCTCGAAATGGAAACAGGAGGCAGAAAATTTTTCAACCAAAAAATGTGTGAGAAAAGGGGTAGTGTATAGCCCACAAAACTAGGTACCCACAATCTTGCTAAACCTTCAAATCGCACATATGGAGTCAGATATTCTGTTTCCGTGTATTCGAGGCGCAAACCAGCTATGATGCAGCCTCGAAATGGAAACAGGAAGCAGAAATTTTTTCAACCAAAAAATGTTTGAGAAAAAGGGTGGTGTATGGCCCACAAAACTAGGTACCCACAATCTTGTGAAATCTTCAAATCGCACATATGGAGTCAGATATTCTGTTTCTGTGTATTCGAGGCGCAAACTAGCTAAGATGCAGCCTCGAAATGCAAACAGGAAGCAGAAAATTTTTCAGCCAAAAAATGTGTGAGAAAAAGGGTGGTGTATGGAACACAAAACTAGGTACCCACAATCTTGCTAAATCTTCAAATCGCACGTCTCTAATCAGATATTCTATTTCTGTGTATTTGAGTCACAAACTAGCAAAGATGCAGCCTCGAAATGGAAACAGGGAACAGAAAATTTTCAACCAAAAAATGTGTGAGAAAAAGGGTAGTGTATAGCCCACAAAACTAGGTACCCACAATCTTGCTAAACCTTCAAATCGCACATATGGAGTCAGATATTCTGTTTCCGTGTATTCGAGGCGCAAACCAGCTAAGATGCAGCCTCGATATGGAAACAGGAAGCAGAAAATTTTTCAACCAAAAAATGTGTGAGAAAAAGGGTGGTGTATGGCCCACAAAACTAGGTACCCACAATCTTGTGAAATCTTCAAATCGCACATATGGAGTCAGATATTCTGTTTCTGTGTATTCGAGGCGCAAACTAGCTAAGATGCAGCCTCAAACAGGAAACAGGAAGCAGAAAATTTTTCAACCAAAAAATGTGTGAGAAAAAGGGTAGTGTATAGCCCACAAAACTAGGTACCCACAATCTTGCTAAACCTTCAAATCGCACATATGGAGTCAGATATTCTGTTTCCATGTATTCGAGGCGCAAACCAGCTAAGATGCAGCCTCGATATGGAAACAGGAAGCAGAAAATTTTTCAACCAAAAAATGTGTGAGAAAAAGGGTGGTGTATGGCCCACAAAACTAGGTACCCACAATCTTGTGAAATCTTCAAATCGCACATATGGAGTCAGATATTCTGTTTCTGTGTATTCGAGGCGCAAACTAGCTAGGATGCAGCCTCAAACAGGAAACAGGAAGCAGAAAATTTTTCAACCAAAAAATGTGTGAGAAAAAGGGTAGTGTATAGCCCACAAAACTAGGTACCCACAATCTTGCTAAACCTTCAAATCGCACATATGGAGTCAGATATTCTGTTTCCGTGTATTCGAGGCGCAAACCAGCTAAGATGCAGCCTCGATATGGAAACAGGAAGCAGAAAATTTTTCAACCAAAAAATGTGTGAGAAAAAGGGTAGTGTATAGCCCACAAAACTAGGTACCCACAATCTTGCTAAACCTTCAAATCGCACATATGGAGTCAGATGTTCTGTTTCCGTGTATTCGAGGCGCAAATCAGCTAAGATGCAGCCTCGAAATGGAAACAGGAAGCAGAAAATTTTTCAACCAAAAAATGTGTGAGAAAAAGGGTAGTGTATAGCCCACAAAACTAGGTACCCACAATCTTGCTAAACCTTCAAATCGCACATATGGAGTCAGATATTCTGTTTCTGTGTATTCGAGGCGCAAACTAGCTAAGATGCAGCCTCGAAATGGAAACAGGAAGCAGAAAATTTTCCAGCCAAAAAATGTGTGAGAAAAAGGGTGGTGTATGTATGGCCCACAAAACTAGGTACCCACAATCTTGCTAAATCTTCAAATCGCACATATGGAGTCAGATATTCTGTTTCTGTGTATTCGAGGCGCAAATTAGCTAAGATGCAGCCTCAAACAGGAAACAGGAAGCAGAAAATTTTTCAACCAAAAAATGTGTGAGAAAAAGGGTAGTGTATAGCCCACAAAACTAGGTACCCACAATCTTGCTAAACCTTCAAATCGCACATATGGAGTCAGATATTCTGTTTCCGTGTATTCGAGGCGCAAACCAGCTAAGATGCAGCCTCGATATGGAAACAGGAAGCAGAAAATTTTTCAACCAAAAAATGTGTGAGAAAAAGGGTGGTGTATGGCCCACAAAACTAGGTACCCACAATCTTGTGAAATCTTCAAATCGCACATATGGAGTCAGATATTCTGTTTCTGTGTATTCGAGGCGCAAACTAGCTAAGATGCAGCCTCAAACAGGAAACAGGAAGCAGAAAATTTTTCAACCAAAAAATGTGTGAGAAAAAGGGTAGTGTATAGCCCACAAAACTAGGTACCCACAATCTTGCTAAACCTTCAAATCGCACATATGGAGTCAGATATTCTGTTTCCGTGTATTCGAGGCGCAAACCAGCTAAGATGCAGCCTCGATATGGAAACAGGAAGCAGAAAATTTTTCAACCAAAAAATGTGTGAGAAAAAGGGTAGTGTATAGCCCACAAAACTAGGTACCCACAATCTTGCTAAACCTTCAAATCGCACATATGGAGTCAGATGTTCTGTTTCCGTGTATTCGAGGCGCAAATCAGCTAAGATGCAGCCTCGAAATGGAAACAGGAAGCAGAAAATTTTTCAACCAAAAAATGTGTGAGAAAAAGGGTAGTGTATAGCCCACAAAACTAGGTACCCACAATCTTGCTAAACCTTCAAATCGCACATATGGAGTCAGATATTCTGTTTCTGTGTATTCGAGGCGCAAACTAGCTAAGATGCAGCCTCGAAATGGAAACAGGAAGCAGAAAATTTTCCAGCCAAAAAATGTGTGAGAAAAAGGGTGGTGTATGTATGGCCCACAAAACTAGGTACCCACAATCTTGTGAAATCTTCAAATCGCACATATGGAGTCAGATATTCTGTTTCTGTGTATTCGAGGCGCAAACTAGCTAAGATGCAGCCTCGAAATGAAAACAGGAGGCAGAAAATTTTTCAGCCAAAAAATGTGTGAGAAAAAGGGTAGTGTATAGCCCACAAAACTAGGTACCCACAATCTTGTGAAATCTTCAAATCGCACATACGGAGTCAGATATTCTGTTTCCGTGTATTCGAAGCGCAAACCAGCTAAGATGCAGCCTCGAAATGGAAACAGGAAGCAGAGATTTTTTCAACCAAAAAATGTGTGAGAAAAAGGGTGGTGTATGGCCCACAAAACTAGGTACCCACAATCTTGTGAAATCTTCAAATCGCACATATGGAGTCAGATATTCTGTTTCCGTGTATTCGAGGCGCAAACCAGCTAAGATGCAGCCTCGATATGGAAACAGGAAGCAGAAAATTTTTCAACCAAAAAATGTGTGAGAAAAAGGGTAGTGTATAGCCCACAAAACTAGGTACCCACAATCTTGCTAAACCTTCAAATCGCACATATGGAGTCAGATATTCTGTTTCCGTGTATTCGAGGCGCAAACCAGCTAAGATGCAGCCTCGATATGGAAACAGGAAGCAGAAAATTTTTCAACCAAAAAATGTGTGAGAAAAAGGGTGGTGTATGGCCCACAAAACTAGGTACCCACAATCTTGTGAAATCTTCAAATCGCACATATGGAGTCAGATATTCTGTTTCTGTGTATTCGAGGCGCAAACTAGCTAAGATGCAGCCTCAAACAGGAAACAGGAAGCAGAAAATTTTTCAACCAAAAAATGTGTGAGAAAAAGGGTAGTGTATAGCCCACAAAACTAGGTACCCACAATCTTGCTAAACCTTCAAATCGCACATATGGAGTCAGATATTCTGTTTCCGTGTATTCGAGGCGCAAACCAGCTAAGATGCAGCCTCGATATGGAAACAGGAAGCAGAAAATTTTTCAACCAAAAAATGTGTGAGAAAAAGGGTGGTGTATGGCCCACAAAACTAGGTACCCACAATCTTGCTAAATCTTCAAATCGCACATCTCTAGTCAGATATTCAATTTCTGTGTATTTGAGGCACAAACTAGCAAAGATGCAGCCTCGAAATGGAAACAGGGAACAGAAAATTTTTCAACCAAAAAATGTGTGAGAAAAAGGGTGGTGTATGGCCCACAAAACTAGGTACCCACAATCTTGTGAAATCTTCAAATCGCACATATGGAGTCAGATATTCTGTTTCCGTGTATTCGAGGCGCAAACCAGCTAAGATGCAGCCTCGATATGGAAACAGGAAGCAGAAAATTTTTCAACCAAAAAATGTGTGAGAAAAAGGGTAGTGTATAGCCCACAAAACTAGGTACCCACAATCTTGTGAAATCTTCAAATCGCACATATGGAGTCAGATATTCTGTTTCTGTGTATTCGAGGTGCAAACTAGATAAGATGCAGCCTCGAAATGGAAACAGGAAGTAGAAAATTTTTCAACCAAAAAATGTGTGAGAAAAAGGGTAGTGTATAGCCCACAAAACTAGGTATCCACAATCTTGCTAAATCTTCAAATCGCACATATGGAGTCAGATATTCTGTTTCTGTGTATTCGAGGCGCAAACTAGCTAAGATGCAGCCTCGAAATGGAAACAGGAAGCAGAAAATTTTTCAACCAAAAAATGTGTGAGAAAAAGGGTAGTGTATAGCCCATAAAACTAGGTACCCACAATCTTGTGAAATCTTCAAATAGCACATATGGAGTCAGATATTCTGTTTCTGTGTATTCGAGGCGCAAACCAGCTAAGATGCCGCCTCGAAATGGCAACAGGAGGCAGAAAATTTTTCAACCAAAAAATGTGTGAGAAAAAGGTTAGTGTATAGCCCACAAAACTAGGTACCCACAATCTTGTGAAATCTTCAAATCGCACATCTCTAGTCAGATATTCTATTTCTGTGTATTTGAGGCGCAAACCAGCTAATATGCAGCCTCGAAATGGAAACAGGGAACAGAAAATTTTTCAACAAAAAAATGTGTGAGGAAAAGGGTAGTGTATAGCCCACAAAACTAGGTACCCACAATCTTGTGAAATCTTCAAATCGCACATATGGAGTCAGATATTCTGTTTCTGTGTATTTGAGGCGCAAACTAGCTAAGATGCAGCCTCGAAATGGAAACAGGAAGCAGAACATTTTTCAGCCAGAAAATGTGTGAGAAAAAGGGTGGTGTATGGCCCACAAAACTAGGTACCCACAATCTTGCTAAATCTTCAAATCGCACATCTCTAGTCAGATATTCTATTTCTGTGTATTTGAGGCACAAACTAGGTAAGATGCAGCCTCGAAATGGAAACAGGTGGCAGAAAATTTTTCAACCAAAAAATGTGTGAGAAAAAGGGTAGTGTATAGCCCACAAAACTAGGTACCCACAATCTTGCTAAATCCTCAAATCGCACATATGGAGTCAGATATTCTTTTTCTGTGTATTCGAGCCGCAAACCAGCTAAGATGCAGCCTCGAAATGGAAACAGGAGGCAGAAAATTTTTCAGCCAAAAAATGTGTGAGAAAAAGGGTAGTGTATAGCCCATAAAACTAGGTACCCACAATCTTGTGAAATCTTCAAATCGCACATCTCTAGTCAGATATTCTATTTCTGTGTATTTGAGGCGCAAACTAGCAAAGATGCAGCCTCGAAATGGAAACAGGTGGCAGAAAATTTTTCAACCAAAAAATGTGTGAGAAAAAGGGTAGTGTATAGCCCACAAAACTAGGTACCCACAATCTTGCTAAATCTTCAAATCGCACATATGGAGTCAGATATTCTTTTTCTGTGTATTCGAGCCGCAAACCAGCTAAGATGCAGCCTCGAAATGGAAACAGGAGGCAGAAAATTTTTCAGCCAAAAAATGTGTGAGAAAAAGGGTAGTGTATAGCCCATAAAACTAGGTACCCACAATCTTGTGAAATCTTCAAATCGCACATCTCTAGTCAGATATTCTATTTCTGTGTATTTGAGGCGCAAACTAGCAAAGATGCAGCCTCGAAATTGAAACAGGGAACAGAAAATTTTTCAACCAAAAAATGTGTGAGAAAAAGGGTAGTGTATAGCCCACAAAACTAGGTACCCACAATCTTGCTAAATCTTCAAATCGCACATATGGAGTCAGATATTCTTTTTCTGTTTATTCGAGCCGCAAACCAGCTAAGATGCAGCCTCGAAATGGAAACAGGAGGCAGAAAATTTTTCAGCCAAAAAATGTGTGAGAAAAAGGGTAGTGTATAGCCCATAAAACTAGGTACCCACAATCTTGTGAAATCTTCAAATCGCACATCTCTAGTCAGATATTCTATTTCTGTGTATTTGAGGCGCAAACTAGCAAAGATGCAGCCTCGAAATTGAAACAGGGAACAGAAAATTTTTCAACCAAAAAATGTGTGAGAAAAAGGGTAGTGTATAGCCCACAAAACTAGGTACCCACAATCTTGCTAAATCTTCAAATCGCACATATGGAGTCAGATATTCTTTTTCTGTGTATTCGAGCCGCAAACCAGCTAAGATGCAGCCTCGAAATGGAAACAGGAGGCAGAAAATTTTTCAACCAAAAAATGTGTGAGAAAAAGTGTAGTGTATAGCCCACAAAACTAGGTACCCACAATCTTGCTAAATCTTCAAATCGCACATATGGAGTCAGATATTCTTTTTCTGTGTATTCGAGCCGCAAACCAGCTAAGATGCAGCCTCGAAATGGAAACAGGAGGCAGAACATTTTTCAACCAAGAAATGTGTGAAAAAAGGGTAGTGTATAGCCCAAAAAACTAGGTACCCACAATCTTGCTAAATCTTCAAATCGCACATCTCTAGTCAGATATTCTATTTCTGTGTATTTGAGGCGCAAACTAGCAAAGATGCAGCCTCGAAATGGAAACAGGGAACAGAAAGTTTTTCAACCAAAAAATGTGTGAGAAAAAGGGTAGTGTATAGCCCATAAAACTAGGTACCCACAATCTTGTGAAATCTTCAAATCGCACATCTCTAGTCAGATATTCTATTTCTGTGTATTTGAGGCGCAAACTAGCAAAGATGCAGCCTCGAAATGGAAACAGGGAACAGAAAGTTTTTCAACCAAAAAATGTGTGAGAAAAAGGGTAGTGTATAGCCCATAAAACTAGGTACCCACAATCTTGTGAAATCTTCAAATCGCACATCTCTAGTCAGATATTCTATTTCTGTGTATTTGAGGCGCAAACTAGCAAAGATGCAGCCTCGAAATTGAAACAGGGAACAGAAAATTTTTCAACCAAAAAATGTGTGAGAAAAAGGGTAGTGTATAGCCCACAAAACTAGGTACCCACAATCTTGCTAAATCTTCAAATCGCACATATGGAGTCAGATATTCTTTTTCTGTGTATTCGAGCCGCAAACCAGCTAAGATGCAGCCTCGAAATGGAAACAGGAGGCAGAAAATTTTTCAACCAAAAAATGTGTGAGAAAAAGTGTAGTGTATAGCCCACAAAACTAGGTACCCACAATCTTGCTAAATCTTCAAATCGCACATATGGAGTCAGATATTCTTTTTCTGTGTATTCGAGCCGCAAACCAGCTAAGATGCAGCCTCGAAATGGAAACAGGAGGCAGAACATTTTTCAACCAAGAAATGTGTGAAAAAAGGGTAGTGTATAGCCCAAAAAACTAGGTACCCACAATCTTGCTAAATCTTCAAATCGCACATCTCTAGTCAGATATTCTATTTCTGTGTATTTGAGGCGCAAACTAGCAAAGATGCAGCCTCGAAATGGAAACAGGGAACAGAAAGTTTTTCAACCAAAAAATGTGTGAGAAAAAGGGTAGTGTATAGCACACAAAACTAGGTACCCACAATCTTGCTAAATCTTCAAATCGCACATATGGAGTCAGATATTCTTTTTCTGTGTATTCGAGCCGCAAACCAGCTAAGATGCAGCCTCGAAATGGAAATAGGAGGCAGAAAATTTTTCAACCAAAAAATGTGTGAGAAAAAGGGTAGTGTATAGCCCACAAAGCTAGGTACCCACAATCTTGCTAAATTGTCAAATCGCACATCTCAAGTCAGATATTCTTTTTCTGTGTATTCGAGCCGCAAACCAGCTAAGATGCAGCCTCGAAATGGGAACAGGAGGCAGAACATTTTTCAACCAAAAAATGTGTGAGAAAAAGGGTAGTGTATAGCCCACAAAACTAGGTACCCACAATCTTGGTAAATCTTCAAATCGCACATCTCAAGTCAGATATTCTGTTTCTCTGTATTCGAGGCGCAAACTAGCTAAGATGCAGCCTCGAAATGGAAACAGGAAGCAGAAAATTTTTCAACCAAAAAATGTGTGAGAAAAAGGGTAGTGTATAGCCCATAAAACTAGGTACCCACAATCTTGTGAAATCTTCAAATCGCACATCTCTAGTCAGATATTCTATTTCTGTGTATTTGAGGCGCAAACTAGCAAAGATGCAGCCTCGAAATGGAAACAGGAAGCAGAAAATTTTTCAACCAAAAAATGTGTGAGAAAAAGGGTAGTGTATAGCCCATAAAACTAGGTACCCACAATCTTGTGAAATCTTCAAATCGCACATCTCAAGTCAGATATTCTGTTTCTGTGTATTCGAGCCGCAAACCAGCTAAGATGCAGCCTCGAAATGGAAACAGGAGGCAGAAAATTTTTCAACCAAAAAATGTGTGAGAAAAAGGGTAGTGTATAGCCCACAAAACTAGGTACCCACAATCTTGGTAAATCTTCAAATCGCACATCTCAAGTCAGATATTCTGTTTCTCTGTATTCGAGGCGCAAACTAGCTAAGATGCAGCCTCGAAATGGAAACAGGAAGCAGAAAATTTTTCAACCAAAAAATGTGTGAGAAAAAGGGTAGTGTATAGCCCATAAAACTAGGTACCCACAATCTTGTGAAATCTTCAAATCGCACATCTCTAGTCAGATATTCTATTTCTGTGTATTTGAGGCGCAAACTAGCAAAGATGCAGCCTCGAAATGGAAACAGGGAGCAGACAATTTTTCAACCAAAAAATGTGTGAGAAAAAGGGTAGTGTATAGCCCACAAAACTAGGTACCCACAATCTTGGTAAATCTTCAAATCGCACATCTCAAGTCAGATATTCTGTTTCTGTGTATTCGAGGCGCAAACTAGCTAAGATGCAGCCTCGAAATGGAAACAGGAAGCAGAAAATTTTTCAACCAAAAAATGTGTGAGAAAAAGGGTAGTTATAGCCCACAAAACTAGGTACCCACAATCTTGCTAAATCTTCAAATCGCACATATGGAGTCAGATATTCTGTTTCTGTGTATTCGAGCCGCAAACCAGCTAAGATGCAGCCTCGAAATGGAAATAGGAGGCAGAAAATTTTTCAACCAAAAAATGTGTGAGAAAAAGGGTAGTGTATAGCCCACAAAACTAGGTACCCACAATCTTGTGAAATCTTCAAATCGCACATCTCAAGTCAGATATTCTGTTTCTGTGTATTCGAGCCGCAAACCAGCTAAGATGCAGCCTCGAAATGGAAATAGGAGGCAGAAAATTTTTCAACCAAAAAATGTGTGAGAAAAAGGGTAGTGTATAGCCCACAAAACTAGGTACCCACAATCTTGGTAAATCTTCAAATCGCACATCTCAAGTCAGATATTCTGTTTCTCTGTATTCGAGGCGCAAACTAGCTAAGATGCAGCCTCGAAATGGAAACAGGAAGCAGAAAATTTTTCAACCAAAAAATGTGTGAGAAAAAGGGTAGTGTATAGCCCATAAAACTAGGTACCCACAATCTTGTGAAATCTTCAAATCGCACATCTCAAGTCAGATATTCTGTTTCTGTGTATTCGAGCCGCAAACCAGCTAAGATGCAGCCTCGAAATGGGAACAGGAGGCAGAACATTTTTCAACCAAAAAATGTGTGAGAAAAAGGGTAGTGTATAGCCCACAAAACTAGGTACCCACAATCTTGGTAAATCTTCAAATCGCACATCTCAAGTCAGATATTCTGTTTCTCTGTATTCGAGGCGCAAACTAGCTAAGATGCAGCCTCGAAATGGAAACAGGAAGCAGAAAATTTTTCAACCAAAAAATGTGTGAGAAAAAGGGTAGTGTATAGCCCATAAAACTAGGTACCCACAATCTTGTGAAATCTTCAAATCGCACATCTCTAGTCAGATATTCTATTTCTGTGTATTTGAGGCGCAAACTAGCAAAGATGCAGCCTCGAAATGGAAACAGGAAGCAGAAAATTTTTCAACCAAAAAATGTGTGAGAAAAAGGGTAGTGTATAGCCCATAAAACTAGGTACCCACAATCTTGTGAAATCTTCAAATCGCACATCTCAAGTCAGATATTCTGTTTCTGTGTATTCGAGCCGCAAACCAGCTAAGATGCAGCCTCGAAATGGAAACAGGAGGCAGAAAATTTTTCAACCAAAAAATGTGTGAGAAAAAGGGTAGTGTATAGCCCACAAAACTAGGTACCCACAATCTTGGTAAATCTTCAAATCGCACATCTCAAGTCAGATATTCTGTTTCTCTGTATTCGAGGCGCAAACTAGCTAAGATGCAGCCTCGAAATGGAAACAGGAAGCAGAAAATTTTTCAACCAAAAAATGTGTGAGAAAAAGGGTAGTGTATAGCCCATAAAACTAGGTACCCACAATCTTGTGAAATCTTCAAATCGCACATCTCTAGTCAGATATTCTATTTCTGTGTATTTGAGGCGCAAACTAGCAAAGATGCAGCCTCGAAATGGAAACAGGAAGCAGAAAATTTTTCAACCAAAAAATGTGTGAGAAAAAGGGTAGTGTATAGCCCACAAAACTAGGTACCCACAATCTTGGTAAATCTTCAAATCGCACATCTCAAGTCAGATATTCTGTTTCTGTGTATTCGAGGCGCAAACTAGCTAAGATGCAGCCTCGAAATGGAAACAGGAGGCAGAAAATTTTTCAACCAAAAAATGTGTGAGAAAAAGGGTAGTGTATAGCCCACAAAACTAGGTACCCACAATCTTGGTAAATCTTCAAATCGCACATCTCAAGTCAGATATTCTGTTTCTGTGTATTCGAGGCGCAAACTAGCTAAGATGCAGCCTCGAAATGGAAACAGGAAGCAGAAAATTTTTCAACCAAAAAATGTGTGAGAAAAAGGGTAGTTATAGCCCACAAAACTAGGTACCCACAATCTTGCTAAATCTTCAAATCGCACATATGGAGTCAGATATTCTGTTTCTGTGTATTCGAGCCGCAAACCAGCTAAGATGCAGCCTCGAAATGGAAATAGGAGGCAGAAAATTTTTCAACCAAAAAATGTGTGAGAAAAAGGGTAGTGTATAGCCCACAAAACTAGGTACCCACAATCTTGTGAAATCTTCAAATCGCACATCTCAAGTCAGATATTCTGTTTCTGTGTATTCGAGGCGCAAACCAGCTAAGATGCAGCCTCGAAATGGAAATAGGAGGCAGAAAATTTTTCAACCAAAAAATGTGTGAGAAAAAGGGTAGTGTATAGCCCACAAAACTAGGTACCCACAATCTTGTGAAATCTTCAAATCGCACATCTCAAGTCAGATATTCTGTTTCTGTGTATTCGAGGCGCAAACCAGCTAAGATGCAGCCTAGACATGGAAACAGGAAGCAGAAAATTTTTCAACCAAAAAATGTGTGAGAAAAAGGGTAGTGTATGGCCCACAAAACTAGGTACCCACAATCTTGTGAAATCTTCAAATCGCACATATGGAGTCAGATATTCTGTTTATGTGTATTCGAGGCGCAAACTAAGTAAGATGCAGCCTCGAAATGGAAACAGGAAGCAGAACATTTTTTAACCAAAAAATGTGTGTATAGCTTACATTCTGCTTCCTGTTTCCATTTCGAGGCTGCATCTTAGCTAGTTTGGGCCTCGAATACACATAAACAGAATATCTGACTCCATATGTGCGATTTGAAAATTCAACAAGATTGTGGGTACCTAGTTTTGTGGGCTACACGCTACCCTTTTTCTCACACATTTTTTGGTTGAAAAATTTTCTGCTTCCTGTTTCCATTTCGAGGCTGCATCTTAGCTAGTTTGCGCCTCGAATACACGGAAACAGAATATCTGACTCCATATGTGCGATTTGAAAATTCAACAAGATTGTGGGTACCTAGTTTTGTGGGCTACACGCTACCCTTTTTCTCTCACATTTTTTGGTTGAAAAATTTTCTGCTTCCTGTTTCCATGTCGAGGCTGCATCTTAGCTAGTTTGCGCCTCGAATACACAGAAACAGAATATCTGACTCCATATGTGCGATTTGAAGATTTAGCAAGATTGTGGATACCTAGTTTTGTGGGCTATACACTACCCTTTTTCTCACACATTTTTTGGTTGAAAAATTTTCTGCTTCCTGTTTCCATTTCGAGGCTGCATCTTAGCTAGTTTGCGCCTCGAATACACAGAAACAGAATATCTGACTCCATATGTGCGATTTGAAGATTTAGCAAGATTGTGGGTACCTAGTTTTGTGGGCTATACACTACCCTTTTTCTCACACATTTTTTGGTTGAAAAATTTTCTGCTTCCTGTTTCCATTTCGAGGCTGCATCTCAGCTAGTTTGCGCACCGAATACACAGAAACAGAATATCTGACTTGAGATATGCGATATGAAGATTTAGCAAGATTGTGGGTACCTAGTTTTGTGGGCTATACACTACCCTTTTTCTCACACATTTTTTGGTTGAAAAATTTTCTGCTTCCTGTTTCCATTTCGAGGCTGCATCTTAGCTAGTTTGCGCCTCGAATACACAGAAACAGAATATCTGACTCCATATGTGCGATTTGAAGATTTCACAAGATTGTGGGTACCTAGTTTTGTGGGCCATACACCACCCTTTTTCTCACACATTTTTTGGTTGAAAAATTTTCTGCTTCCTGTTTCCATTTCGAGGCTGCATCTCAGCTGGTTTGCGCCTCGAATACACGGAAACAGAATATCTGAGTCGACATGTGCGATTTGAAAATTCAACAAGATTGTGGGTACCTAGTTTTGTGGGCTACACGCTACCGTTTTTCTCACACATTTTTTGGTTGAAACATTTTCTGCTTCCTGTTTCCATTTCGAGGCTGCATCTTAGCTAGTTTGCGCCTCGAATACACAGAAACAGAATATCTGACTTGAGATATGCGATATGAAGATTTAGCAAGATTGTGGGTACCTAGTTTTGTGGGCTATACACTACCCTTTTTCTCACACATTTTTTGGTTGAAAAATTTTCTGCTTCCTGTTTCCATGTCGAGGCTGCATCTTAGCTAGTTTGCGCCTCGAATACACGGAAACAGAATATCTGACTCCATATGTGCGATTTGAAGATTTCACAAGATTGTGGGTACCTAGTTTTGTGGGCTATACACTACCCTTTTTCTCACACATTTTTTGGTTCAAAAATTTTCTGTTCCCTGTTTCCATTTCGAGGCTGCATCATAGCTAGTTTGCGCCTCAAATACACAGAAATAGAATATCTGACTTGAGATGTGCGATTTGAGGATTTAGCAAGATTGTGGGTACCTAGTTTTGTGGGCTATACACTACCCTTTTTCTCACACATTTTTTGGTTGAAATATTTTCTGCTTCCTGTTTCCATTTCGAAGCTGCATCTCAGCTGGTTTGCGCACCGAATACACAGAAACAGAATATCTGACTTGAGATATGCGATATGAAGATTTAGCAAGATTGTGGGTACCTAGTTTTGTGGGCTATACACTACCCTTTTTCTCACACATTTTTTGGTTGAAAAATTTTCTGCTCCCTGTTTCCATTTCGAGGCTGCATCTTAGCTAGTTTGCCCCTCGAATACACAGAAACAGAATATCTGACTCCATATGTGCGATTTGAAGATTTCACAAGATTGTGGGTACCTAGTTTTGTGGGCCATACACCACCCTTTTTCTCACACATTTTTTGGTTGAAAAATTTTCTGCTTCCTGTTTCCATTTCGAGGCTGCATCTCAGCTGGTTTGCGCCTCGAATACACGGAAACAGAATATCTGAGTCGACATGTGCGATTTGAAAATTCAACAAGATTGTGGGTACCTAGTTTTGTGGGCTACACGCTACCCTTTTTCTCACACATTTTTTGGTTGAAACATTTTCTGCTTCCTGTTTCCATTTCGAGGCTGCATCTTAGCTAGTTTGCGCCTCAAATACACAGAAATAGAATATCTGACTTGAGATGTGCGATTTGAGGATTTAGCAAGATTGTGGGTACCTAGTTTTGTGGGCTATACACTACCCTTTTTCTCACACATTTTTGGGTTGAAAAATTTTCTGCTTCCTGCTTCCATTTCGAGGCTGCATCATAGCTAGTTTGCGCCTCAAATACACAGAAATAGAATATCTGACTTGAGATGTGCGATTTGAGGATTTAGCAAGATTGTGGGTACCTAGTTTTGTGGGCTATACACTACCCTTTTTCTCACACATTTTTTGGTTGAAAAATTTTCTGCTTCCTGTTTCCATTTCGAGGCTGCATCTCAGCTAGTTTGCGCACCGAATACACAGAAACAGAATATCTGACTTGAGATATGCGATATGAAGATTTAGCAAGATTGTGGGTACCTAGTTTTGTGGGCTATACACTACCCTTTTTCTCACACATTTTTTGGTTGAAAAATTTTCTGCTTCCTGTTTCCATTTCGAGGCTGCATCTTAGCTAGTTTGCGCCTCGAATACACAGAAACAGAATATCTGACTCCATATGTGCGATTTGAAGATTTCACAAGATTGTGGGTACCTAGTTTTGTGGGCCATACACCACCCTTTTTCTCACACATTTTTTGGTTGAAAAATTTTCTGCTTCCTGTTTCCATTTCGAGGCTGCATCTCAGCTGGTTTGCGCCTCGAATACACGGAAACAGAATATCTGAGTCGACATGTGCGATTTGAAAATTCAACAAGATTGTGGGTACCTAGTTTTGTGGGCTACACGCTACCGTTTTTCTCACACATTTTTTGGTTGAAACATTTTCTGCTTCCTGTTTCCATTTCGAGGCTGCATCTTAGCTAGTTTGCGCCTCGAATACACAGAAACAGAATATCTGACTTGAGATATGCGATATGAAGATTTAGCAAGATTGTGGGTACCTAGTTTTGTGGGCTATACACTACCCTTTTTCTCACACATTTTTTGGTTGAAAAATTTTCTGCTTCCTGTTTCCATTTCGAGGCTGCATCTTAGCTAGTTTGCGCCTCGAATACACAGAAACAGAATATCTGACTCCATATGTGCGATTTGAAGATTTCACAAGATTGTGGGTACCTAGTTTTGTGGGCCATACACCACCCTTTTTCTCACACATTTTTTGGTTGAAAAATTTTCTGCTTCCTGTTTCCATTTCGAGGCTGCATCTCAGCTGGTTTGCGCCTCGAATACACGGAAACAGAATATCTGAGTCGACATGTGCGATTTGAAAATTCAACAAGATTGTGGGTACCTAGTTTTGTGGGCTACACGCTACCGTTTTTCTCACACATTTTTTGGTTGAAACATTTTCTGCTTCCTGTTTCCATTTCGAGGCTGCATCTTAGCTAGTTTGCGCCTCGAATACACAGAAACAGAATATCTGACTTGAGATATGCGATATGAAGATTTAGCAAGATTGTGGGTACCTAGTTTTGTGGGCTACACGCTACCGTTTTTCTCACACATTTTTTGGTTGAAAAATTTTCTGCTTCCTGTTTCCATGTCGAGGCTGCATCTTAGCTAGTTTGCGCCTCGAATACACGGAAACAGAATGTCTGACTCCATATGTGCGATTTGAAGATTTCACAAGATTGTGGGTACCTAGTTTTGTGGGCCATACACCACCCTTTTTCTCACACATTTTTTGGTTGAAAAATTTTCTGCTTCCTGTTTCCATTTCGAGGCTGCATCTTAGCTGGTTTGCGCCTCGAATACACGGAAACAGAATATCTGACTCCATATGTGCGATTTGAAGGTTTAGCAAGATTGTGGGTACCTAGTTTTGTGGGCTATACACTACCCTTTTTCTCACACATTTTTTGGTTGAAAAATTTTCTGTTCCCTGTTTCCATTTCGAGGCTGCATCATAGCTAGTTTGCGCCTCAAATACACAGAAATAGAATATCTGACTTGAGATGTGCGATTTGAGGATTTAGCAAGATTGTGGGTACCTAGTTTTGTGGGCTATACACTACCCTTTTTCTCACACATTTTTGGGTTGAAAAATTTTCTCCTTCCTGCTACCATTTCGAGGCTGCATCATAGCTAGTTTGCGCCTAAAATACACAGAAATAGAATATCTGACTTGAGATGTGCGATTTGAAGATTTAGCAAGATTGTGGGTACCCAGTTTTGTGGGCTATACACTACCCTTTTTCTCACACATTTTTTGGTTGAAAAATTTTCTGCTTCCTGTTTCCATTTCGAGGCTGCATCTTAGCTAGTTTGCGCCTCGAATACACAGAAACAGAATATCTGACTCCATATGTGCGATTTGAAGATTTCACAAGATTGTGGGTACCTAGTTTTGTGGGCCATACACCACCCTTTTTCTCACACATTTTTTGGTTGAAAAATTTTCTGCTTCCTGTTTCCATTTCGAGGCTGCATCTCAGCTAGTTTGCGCACCGAATACACAGAAACAGAATATCTGACTTGAGATATGCGATATGAAGATTTAGCAAGATTGTGGGTACCTAGTTTTGTGGGCTATACACTACCCTTTTTCTCACACATTTTTTGGTTGAAAAATTTTCTACTTCCTGTTTCCATGTCGAGGCTGCATCTTAGCTAGTTTGCGCCTCGAATACACAGAAACAGAATATCTGACTTGAGATATGCGATATGAAGATTTAGCAAGATTGTGCGATTTGAAGATTTCACAAGATTGTGGGTACCTAGTTTTGTGGGCCATACACCACCCTTTTTCTCACACATTTTTTGGTTGAAAAATTTTCTGCTTCCTGTTTCCATTTCGAGGCTGCATCTCAGCTAGTTTGCGCACCGAATACACAGAAACAGAATATCTGACTTGAGATATGCGATATGAAGATTTAGCAAGATTGTGGGTACCTAGTTTTGTGGGCTATACACTACCCTTTTTCTCACACATTTTTTGGTTGAAAAATTTTCTGCTTCCTGTTTCCATTTCGAGGCTGCATCTCAGCTAGTTTGCGCACCGAATACACAGAAACAGAATATCTGACTTGAGATATGCGATATGAAGATTTAGCAAGATTGTGGGTACCTAGTTTTGTGGGCCATATACTACCCTTTTTCTCACACATTTTTTGGTTGAAAAATTTTCTGCTTCCTGTTTCCATTTCGAGGCTGCATCTCAGCTAGTTTGCGCACCGAATACACAGAAACAGAATATCTGACTTGAGATATGCGATTTGAAGGTTTAGCAAGATGGTGGGTACCTAGTTTTGTGGGCTATACACTACCCTTTTTCTCACACATTTTTTGGTTGAAAAATTTTCTGTTCCCTGTTTACATTTCGAGGCTGCATCATAGCTAGTTTGCGCCTCAAATACACAGAAATGGAATATCTGACTTGAGATGTGCGATTTGAGGATTTAGCAAGATTGTGGGTACCTAGTTTTGTGGGCTATACACTACCCTTTTTCTCACACATTTTTTGGTTGAAAAATTTTCTGCTTCCTGTTTCCATTTCGAGGCTGCATCTTAACTGGTTTGCGCCTCGAATACACAGAAACAGAATATCTGACTTGAGATGTGCGATTTGAAGATTTAGCAAGATTGTGGGTACCTAGTTTTGTGGGCTATACACTACCCTTTTTCTCACACATTTTTTGGTTGAAAAATTTTCTGCTTCCTGTTTGCATTTCGAGGCTGCAGCCTAGCTGGTTTGCGCCTCGAATACACAGAAACAGAATATCTGACTCCATATGTGCGATTTGAAGATTTCACAAGATTGTGGGTACCTAGTTTTGTGGGCTATACACTACCCTTTTTCTCACACATTTTTTATTTGAAAAATGTTCTGCTTCCTGTTTCCATTTCGAGGCTGCATCTTATCTGGTTTGCGCCTCGAATACACAGAAACAGAATATCTGACTCCATTTGTGCGATTTGAAGATTTAGCAAGATTGTGGGTACCTAGTTTTGTGGGCTATACACTACCCTTTTTCTCACACATTTTTTGGTTGAAAAATTGTCTGCTCCCTGTTTCCATTTCGAGGCTGCATCTCAGCTAGTTTGCGCCTCGAATACACAGAAACAGAATATCTGACTCAATATGTGCGATTTGAAGATTTCACAAGATTGTGGGTACCTAGTTTTGTGGGCTATACACTACCCTTTTTCTCACACATTTTTTATTTGAAAAATGTTCTGCTTCCTGTTTCCATTTCGAGGCTGCATCTTAGCTAGTTTGCGCCTCGAATACACAGAAACAGAATATCTGACTCCATATGTGCGATTTCAAGATTTCACAAGATTGTGGGTACCTAGTTTTGTGGGCTATACACTACGCTTTTTCTCACACATTTTTTGGTTGAAAAATTTTCTGCTTCCTGTTTGCATTTCGAGGCTGCAGCCTAGCTGGTTTGCGCCTCGAATACACAGAAACAGAATATCTGACTCGACATATGCGATTTGAAGATATAACAAGATTGTGGGTACCTAGTTTTGTGGGCTATACACTACCCTTTTTCTCACACATTTTTTATTTGAAAAATGTTCTGCTTCCTGTTTCCATTTCGAGGCTGCATCTTAGCTAGTTTGCGCCTCGAATACACAGTGCGATTTGAAGATTTAGCAAGATTGTGGGTACCTAGTTTTGTGGGCTATACACTACCCTTTTTCTCACACATTTTTTGGTTGAAAAATTTTCTGCTTCCTGTTTGCACTTCGAGGCTGCAGCCTAGCTGGCTTGAGCCTCGAATACACAGAAACAGAATATCTGACTCGACATATGCGATTTGAAGATATAACAAGATTGTGGGTACCTAGTTTTGTGGGCTATACACTACCCTTTTTCTCACACATTTTTTGGTTGAAAATTTTTCTGCTTCCTGTTTCCATTTCGAGGCTGCATCTTAGCTGGTTTGCGCCTCGAATACACAGAAACAGAATATCTGACTCGACATATGCGATTTGAAGATATAACAAGATTGTGGGTACCTAGTTTTGTGGGCTATACACTACCCTTTTTCTCACACATTTTTTGGTTGAAAATTTTTCTGCTTCCTGTTTCCATTTCGAGGCTGCATCTTAGCTGGTTTGCGCCTCGAATACACAGAAACAGAATATCTGACTCCATATGTGCGATTTGAAGATTTAGCAAGATTGTGGGTATGTAGTTTTGTGGGCTATACACTACCCTTTTTCTCACACATTTTTTGGTTGAAAAATTTTCTGCTTCCTGTTTCCATTTCGAGGCTGCATCTTAGCTAGTTTGCGCCTCGAATATACAGAAACAGAATATCTGACTCCATTTGTGCGATTTGAAGATTTAGCAAGATTGTGGGTACCTAGTTTTGTGGGCTATACACTATCCTTTTTCTCACACATTTTTTGGTTGAAAAATGTTCTGCTCCCTGTTTCCATTTCGAGGCTGCATCTCAGCTAGTTTGCGCCCCGAATACACAGAAACAGAATATCTGACTTGAGATATGCGATATGAAGATTTAGCAAGATTGTGGGTACCTAGTTTTGTGGGCTACACACTACCCTTTTTCTCACACATTTTTTGGTTGAAAAATGTTCTGCTTCCTGTTTCCATTTCGAGGCTGCATCTTAGCTAGTTTGCGCCTCGAATATACAGAAACAGAATATCTGACTCCATTTGTGCGATTTGAAGATTTAGCAAGATTGTGGGTACCTAGTTTTGTGGGCTATACACTATCCTTTTTCTCACACATTTTTTGGTTGAAAAATGTTCTGCTCCCTGTTTCCATTTCGAGGCTGCATCTCAGCTAGTTTGCGCCCCGAATACACAGAAACAGAATATCTGACTTGAGATATGCGATATGAAGATTTAGCAAGATTGTGGGTACCTAGTTTTGTGGGCTACACACTACCCTTTTTCTCACACATTTTTTGGTTGAAAAATTTTCTGCTTCCTGTTTCCATTTCGAGGCTGCATCTTAGCTGGTCTGCGCCTCGAATACACAGAAACAGAATATCTGACTTGAGATGTGCGATTTGAAGATTTAGCAAGATTGTGGGTACCTAGTTTTGTGGGCTATACACTACCCTTTTTCTCACACATTTTTTGGTTGAAAAATTTTCTGCTTCCTGTTTGCATTTCGAGGCTGCAGCCTAGCTGGTTTGCGCCTCGAATACACAGAAACAGAATATCTGACTCCATATGTGTGATTTGAAGATTTCACAAGATTGTGGGTACCTAGTTTTGTGGGCTATACACTACCCTTTTTCTCACACATTTTTTGGTTGAAAAATTTTCTGCTTCCTGTTTGCACTTCGAGGCTGCAGCCTAGCTGGTTTGAGCCTCGAATACACAGAAACAGAATATCGGACTCGACATATGCGATTTGAAGATATAACAAGATTGTGGGTACCTAGTTTTGTGGGCTATACACTACCCTTTTTCTCACACATTTTTTGGTTGAAAATTTTTCTGCTTCCTGTTTCCATTTCGAGGCTGCATCTTAGCTGGTTTGCGCCTCGAATACACAGAAACAGAATATCTGACCTCATATGTGCGATTTGAAGATTTATCAAGATTGTGGGTACCTAGTTTTGTGGGCTATACACTACCCTTTTTCTCACACATTTTTTGGTTGAAAAATTTTCTGTTCCCTGTTTCAATTTCGAGGCTGCATCTTTGCTAGTTTGCGCCTCAAATACACAGAAATAGAATATCTGACTAGAGATGTGCGATTTGAAGATTTCACAAGATTGTGGGTACCTAGTTTTATGGGCTATACACTACCCTTTTTCTCACACATTTTTTGGCTGAAAAATTTTCTGCCTCCTGTTTGCATTTCGAGGCTGCAGCCTAGCTGGTTTGCGCCTCGAATACACAGAAACAGAATATCTGACTCGACATATGCGATTTGAAGATATAACAAGATTGTGGGTACCTAGTTTTGTGGGCTATACACTACCCTTTTTCTCACACATTTTTTATTTGAAAAATGTTCTGCTTCCTGTTTCCATTTCGAGGCTGCATCTTAGCTAGTTTGCGCCTCGAATACACAGAAACAGAATGTCTGACTCTATATGTGCGATTTGAAGATTTAGCAAGATTGTGGGTACCTAGTTTTGTGGGCTATACACTACCCTTTTTCTCACACATTTTTTGGTTGAAAAATGTTCTGCTTCCTGTTTCCATTTCGAGGCTGCATCTTAGCTAGTTTGCGCCTCGAATACACAGTGCGATTTGAAGATTTAGCAAGATTGTGGGTACCTAGTTTTGTGGGCTATACACTACCCTTTTTCTCACACATTTTTTGGTTGAAAAATTTTCTGCTTCCTGTTTGCACTTCGAGGCTGCAGCCTAGCTGGCTTGAGCCTCGAATACACAGAAACAGAATATCTGACTCGACATATGCGATTTGAAGATATAACAAGATTGTGGGTACCTAGTTTTGTGGGCTATACACTACCCTTTTTCTTACACATTTTTTGGTTGAAAATTTTTCTGCTTCCTGTTTCCATTTCGAGGCTGCATCTTAGCTGGTTTGCGCCTCGAATACACAGAAACAGAATATCTGACTCCATATGTGCGATTTGAAGATTTATCAAGATTGTGGGTACCTAGTTTTGTGGGCTATACACTACCCTTTTTCTCACACATTTTTTGGCTGAAAAATTTTCTGCCTCCTATTTCCATTTCGAGGCTGCATCTTATCTGGTTTGCGCCTCGAATACACAGAAACAGAATATCTGACTCGACGTATGCGATTTGAAGATATAACAAGATTGTGGGTACCTAGTTTTGTGGGCTATACACTACCCTTTTTCTCACACATTTTTTGGTTGAAAATTTTTCTGCTTCCTGTTTCCATTTCGAGGCTGCATCTTAGCTGGTTTGCGCCTCGAATACACAGAAACAGAATATCTGACCTCATATGTGCGATTTGAAGATTTATCAAGATTGTGGGTACCTAGTTTTGTGGGCTATACACTACCCTTTTTCTCACACATTTTTTGGTTGAAAAATTTTCTGCTCCCTGTTTCCATTTCGAGGCTGCATCTCAGCTAGTTTGCGCCCCGAATACACAGAAACAGAATATCTGACTTGAGACATGCGATTTGAAGATTTCACAAGATTGTGGGTACCTAGTTTTGTGGGCTACACACTACCCTTTTTCTCACACATTTTTTGGTTGAAAAATTTTCTGCTCCCTGTTTCCATTTCGAGGCTGCATCTCAGCTAGTTTGCGCCCCGAATACACAGAAACAGAATATCTGACTTGAGATATGCGATATGAAGATTTAGCAAGATTGTGGGTACCTAGTTTTGTGGGCTACACACTACCCTTTTTCTCACACATTTTTTGGTTGAAAAATTTTCTGCTTCCTGTTTCCATTTCGAGGCTGCATCTTAGCTAGTTTGCGCCTCGAATATACAGAAACAGAATATCTGACTCCATTTGTGCGATTTGAAGATTTAGCAAGATTGTGGGTACCTAGTTTTGTGGGCTATACACTATCCTTTTTCTCACACATTTTTTGGTTGAAAAATGTTCTGCTCCCTGTTTCCATTTCGAGGCTGCATCTCAGCTAGTTTGCGCCCCGAATACACAGAAACAGAATATCTGACTTGAGATATGCGATATGAAGATTTAGCAAGATTGTGGGTACCTAGTTTTGTGGGCTACACACTACCCTTTTTCTCACACATTTTTTGGTTGAAAAATTTTCTGCTTCCTGTTTCCATTTCGAGGCTGCATCTTAGCTGGTTTGCGCCTCGAATACACAGAAACAGAATATCTGACTTGAGATGTGCGATTTGAAGATTTAGCAAGATTGTGGGTACCTAGTTTTGTGGGCTATACACTACCCTTTTTCTCACACATTTTTTGGTTGAAAAATTTTCTGCTTCCTGTTTGCATTTCGAGGCTGCAGCCTAGCTGGTTTGCGCCTCGAATACACAGAAACAGAATATCTGACTCCATATGTGTGATTTGAAGATTTCACAAGATTGTGGGTACCTAGTTTTGTGGGCTATACACTACCCTTTTTCTCACACATTTTTTGGTTGAAAAATTTTCTGCTTCCTGTTTGCACTTCGAGGCTGCAGCCTAGCTGGTTTGAGCCTCGAATACACAGAAACAGAATATCGGACTCGACATATGCGATTTGAAGATATAACAAGATTGTGGGTACCTAGTTTTGTGGGCTATACACTACCCTTTTTCTCACACATTTTTTGGTTGAAAATTTTTCTGCTTCCTGTTTCCATTTCGAGGCTGCATCTTAGCTGGTTTGCGCCTCGAATACACAGAAACAGAATATCTGACCTCATATGTGCGATTTGAAGATTTATCAAGATTGTGGGTACCTAGTTTTGTGGGCTATACACTACCCTTTTTCTCACACATTTTTTGGTTGAAAAATTTTCTGTTCCCTGTTTCAATTTCGAGGCTGCATCTTTGCTAGTTTGCGCCTCAAATACACAGAAATAGAATATCTGACTAGAGATGTGCGATTTGAAGATTTCACAAGATTGTGGGTACCTAGTTTTATGGGCTATACACTACCCTTTTTCTCACACATTTTTTGGCTGAAAAATTTTCTGCCTCCTGTTTGCATTTCGAGGCTGCAGCCTAGCTGGTTTGCGCCTCGAATACACAGAAACAGAATATCTGACTCGACATATGCGATTTGAAGATATAACAAGATTGTGGGTACCTAGTTTTGTGGGCTATACACTACCCTTTTTCTCACACATTTTTTATTTGAAAAATGTTCTGCTTCCTGTTTCCATTTCGAGGCTGCATCTTAGCTAGTTTGCGCCTCGAATACACAGAAACAGAATGTCTGACTCTATATGTGCGATTTGAAGATTTATCAAGATTGTGGGTACCTAGTTTTGTGGGCTATACACTACCCTTTTTCTCACACATTTTTTGGTTGAAAAATGTTCTGCTTCCTGTTTCCATTTCGAGGCTGCATCTTAGCTAGTTTGCGCCTCGAATACACAGTGCGATTTGAAGATTTAGCAAGATTGTGGGTACCTAGTTTTGTGGGCTATACACTACCCTTTTTCTCACACATTTTTTGGTTGAAAAATTTTCTGCTTCCTGTTTGCACTTCGAGGCTGCAGCCTAGCTGGCTTGAGCCTCGAATACACAGAAACAGAATATCTGACTCGACATATGCGATTTGAAGATATAACAAGATTGTGGGTACCTAGTTTTGTGGGCTATACACTACCCTTTTTCTTACACATTTTTTGGTTGAAAATTTTTCTGCTTCCTGTTTCCATTTCGAGGCTGCATCTTAGCTGGTTTGCGCCTCGAATACACAGAAACAGAATATCTGACTCCATATGTGCGATTTGAAGATTTATCAAGATTGTGGGTACCTAGTTTTGTGGGCTATACACTACCCTTTTTCTCACACATTTTTTGGCTGAAAAATTTTCTGCCTCCTATTTCCATTTCGAGGCTGCATCTTATCTGGTTTGCGCCTCGAATACACAGAAACAGAATATCTGACTCGACGTATGCGATTTGAAGATATAACAAGATTGTGGGTACCTAGTTTTGTGGGCTATACACTACCCTTTTTCTCACACATTTTTTGGTTGAAAATTTTTCTGCTTCCTGTTTCCATTTCGAGGCTGCATCTTAGCTGGTTTGCGCCTCGAATACACAGAAACAGAATATCTGACCTCATATGTGCGATTTGAAGATTTATCAAGATTGTGGGTACCTAGTTTTGTGGGCTATACACTACCCTTTTTCTCACACATTTTTTGGTTGAAAAATTTTCTGCTCCCTGTTTCCATTTCGAGGCTGCATCTCAGCTAGTTTGCGCCCCGAATACACAGAAACAGAATATCTGACTTGAGATATGCGATTTGAAGATTTCACAAGATTGTGGGTACCTAGTTTTGTGGGCTACACACTACCCTTTTTCTCACACATTTTTTGGTTGATAAATTTTCTGCTTCCTGTTTGCACTTCGAGGCTGCAGCCTAGCTGGTTTGAGCCTCGAATACACAGAAACAGAATATCTGACTCGACATATGTGATTTGAAGATTTAGCAAGATTGTGGGTACCTAGTTTTGTGGGCTATACACTATCCTTTTTCTCACACATTTTTTGGTTGAAAAATTTTCTGCTCCCTGTTTCCATTTCGAGGCTGCATCTCAGCTAGTTTGCGCCCCGAATACACAGAAACAGAATATCTGACTTGAGATATGCGATATGAAGATTTAGCAAGATTGTGGGTACCTAGTTTTGTGGGCTACACACTACCCTTTTTCTCACACATTTTTTGGTTGAAAAATTTTCTGCTTCCTGTTTCCATTTCGAGGCTGCATCTTAGCTAGTTTGCGCCTCGAATATACAGAAACAGAATATCTGACTCCATTTGTGCGATTTGAAGATTTAGCAAGATTGTGGGTACCTAGTTTTGTGGGCTATACACTATCCTTTTTCTCACACATTTTTTGGTTGAAAAATGTTCTGCTCCCTGTTTCCATTTCGAGGCTGCATCTCAGCTAGTTTGCGCCCCGAATACACAGAAACAGAATATCTGACTTGAGATATGCGATATGAAGATTTAGCAAGATTGTGGGTACCTAGTTTTGTGGGCTACACACTACCCTTTTTCTCACACATTTTTTGGTTGAAAAATTTTCTGCTTCCTGTTTCCATTTCGAGGCTGCATCTTAGCTGGTTTGCGCCTCGAATACACAGAAACAGAATATCTGACTTGAGATGTGCGATTTGAAGATTTAGCAAGATTGTGGGTACCTAGTTTTGTGGGCTATACACTACCCTTTTTCTCACACATTTTTTGGTTGAAAAATTTTCTGCTTCCTGTTTGCATTTCGAGGCTGCAGCCTAGCTGGTTTGCGCCTCGAATACACAGAAACAGAATATCTGACTCCATATGTGTGATTTGAAGATTTCACAAGATTGTGGGTACCTAGTTTTGTGGGCTATACACTACCCTTTTTCTCACACATTTTTTGGTTGAAAAATTTTCTGCTTCCTGTTTGCACTTCGAGGCTGCAGCCTAGCTGGTTTGAGCCTCGAATACACAGAAACAGAATATCTGACTCGACATATGCGATTTGAAGATATAACAAGATTGTGGGTACCTAGTTTTGTGGCCTATACACTACCCTTTTTCTCACACATTTTTTGGTTGAAAATTTTTCTGCTTCCTGTTTCCATTTCGAGGCTGCATCTTAGCTGGTTTGCGCCTCGAATACACAGAAACAGAATATCTGACCTCATATGTGCGATTTGAAGATTTATCAAGATTGTGGGTACCTAGTTTTGTGGGCTATACACTACCCTTTTTCTCACACATTTTTTGGTTGAAAAATTTTCTGCTCCCTGTTTCCATTTCGAGGCTGCATCTCAGTTAGTTTGCGCCCCGAATACACAGAAACAGAATATCTGACTTGAGATATGCGATTTGAAGATTTCACAAGATTGTGGGTACCTAGTTTTGTGGGCTACACACTACCCTTTTTCTCACACATTTTTTGGTTGAAAAATTTTCTGCTTCCTGTTTGCACTTCGAGGCTGCAGCCTAGCTGGTTTGAGCCTCGAATACACAGAAACAGAATATCTGACTCGACATATGCGATTTGAAGATTTAGCAAGATTGTGGGTACCTAGTTTTGTGGGCTATACACTACCCTTTTTCTCACACATTTTTTGGCTGAAAAATTTTCTGCCTCCTATTTCCATTTCGAGGCTGCATCTTATCTGGTTTGCGCCTCGAATACACAGAAACAGAATATCTGACTCGACATATGCGATTTGAAGATATAACAAGATTGTGGGTACCTAGTTTTGTGGGCTATACACTACCCTTTTTCTCACACATTTTTTGGTTGAAAAATTTTCTGCTCCCTGTTTCCATTTCGAGGCTGCATCTCAGTTAGTTTGCGCCCCGAATACACAGAAACAGAATATCTGACTTGAGATATGCGATTTGAAGATTTCACAAGATTGTGGGTACCTAGTTTTGTGGGCTACACACTACCCTTTTTCTCACACATTTTTTGGTTGAAAAATTTTCTGCTTCCTGTTTGCACTTCGAGGCTGCAGCCTAGCTGGTTTGAGCCTCGAATACACAGAAACAGAATATCTGACTCGACATATGCGATTTGAAGATTTAGCAAGATTGTGGGTACCTAGTTTTGTGGGCTATACACTACCCTTTTTCTCACACATTTTTTGGCTGAAAAATTTTCTGCCTCCTATTTCCATTTCGAGGCTGCATCTTATCTGGTTTGCGCCTCGAATACACAGAAACAGAATATCTGACTCGACATATGCGATTTGAAGATATAACAAGATTGTGGGTACCTAGTTTTGTGGGCTATACACTACCCTTTTTCTCACACATTTTTTGGCTGAAAAATTTTCTGCCTCCTATTTCCATTTCGAGGCTGCATCTTATCTGGTTTGCGCCTCGAATACACAGAAACAGAATATCTGACTCGACATATGCGATTTGAAGATATAACAAGATTGTGGGTACCTAGTTTTGTGGGCTATACACTACCCTTTTTCTCACACATTTTTTGGTTGAAAATTTTTCTGCTTCCTATTTCCATTTCGAGGCTGCATCTTATCTGGTTTGCGCCTCGAATACACAGAAACAGAATATCTGACTCGACATATGCGATTTGAAGATATAACAAGATTGTGGGTACCTAGTTTTGTGGGCTATACACTACCCTTTTTCTCACACATTTTTTGGCTGAAAAATTTTCTGCCTCCTATTTCCATTTCGAGGCTGCATCTTATCGGGTTTGCGCCTCGAATACACAGAAACAGAATATCTGACTTGAGATGTGCGATTTGAAGATTTAGCAAGATTGTGGGTACCTAGTTTTGTGGGCTATACACTACCCTTTTTCTCACACATTTTTTGGTTGAAAAATTTTCTGCTTCCTGTTTCCATTTCCAGCTATTTTCCTCGAATACACAGAAACAGAATATCTGACTTGAGATGTGCGATTTGAAGATTTAGCAAGATTGTGGGTACCTAGTTTTGTGGGCTATACACTACCCTTTTTCTCACACATTTTTTGGTTGAAAAATTTTCTGCTCCCTGTTTCCATTTCGAGGCTGCATCTCAGTTAGTTTGCGCCCCGAATACACAGAAACAGAATATCTGACTTGAGATATGCGATTTGAAGATTTCACAAGATTGTGGGTACCTAGTTTTGTGGGCTACACACTACCCTTTTTCTCACACATTTTTTGGTTGAAAAATTTTCTGCTTCCTGTTTGCACTTCGAGGCTGCAGCCTAGCTGGTTTGAGCCTCGAATACACAGAAACAGAATATCTGACTCGACATATGCGATTTGAAGATTTAGCAAGATTGTGGGTACCTAGTTTTGTGGGCTATACACTACCCTTTTTCTCACACATTTTTTGGCTGAAAAATTTTCTGCCTCCTATTTCCATTTCGAGGCTGCATCTTATCTGGTTTGCGCCTCGAATACACAGAAACAGAATATCTGACTCGACATATGCGATTTGAAGATATAACAAGATTGTGGGTACCTAGTTTTGTGGGCTATACACTACCCTTTTTCTCACACATTTTTTGGCTGAAAAATTTTCTGCCTCCTATTTCCATTTCGAGGCTGCATCTTATCTGGTTTGCGCCTCGAATACACAGAAACAGAATATCTGACTCGACATATGCGATTTGAAGATATAACAAGATTGTGGGAACCTTGTTTTGTGGGCTATACCCTACAATTTCTTTCACACATTTTTTAACTCTTCCTCACATGACGTCCTTCATCTTTTTGATATCTCTGCAAACCTCTTCTTTACTGGAAGGGAGTACCACTTTTTGTAGGATCTATCCAGGAAGTGATAGAATTTCTTCTTGAGTCAGTCTCATCGTTGAGAGCGTATGGTTATTAAGCTGATATTTTAGAACCTGGTCTCTGATGCTGATTATGGTCAGATGAATAGTTTGTCGAGTTAGTCAATTACTGTTGACCTAAGGCAATTTCTCACATTTGCAGTCTAACATAGTAGCAATGTGTTCTTTCTAAAAACCTTATCCAATCTACCGCATCTCCTAAATTATTTTCCTGAGATTCCTTTAGAAATGAGCATTAGAGTTGGTTGTAGGCTCTAGTGCTTGCCCAAGATCCTGTTGAATACTCAGATTTCGAATCTGCGCTGTTTGTACTGCTCTAGAAGTTTCTGGGCTTGCTTCATGGGCTGAGACATGAGTCGGGGTTCTTGCTCTGTGTTTTCTCTTTAGTTCCCTGAGTTTTTCCTTGAAGGTATGATCCCATATTCTTAATAATGCCTCAGGACCTCTAAAGGTCTCAGATGCTCCCCTAGTAATCGGTCGGCTATAACCATCTAATCCCATACGGTCAGGCATCCAAGGTTACTCTGTGTCTCCTACCAAGTTTATGAAGTTTCTGAAGGTATTCCCAACAACTTTAGACTCAGTGACATAGTGACATAGCAATCATAGTTGGCATGGTTTCTTCCAAGACTGATCTAGGAAAAGGTGGTATTTGTACCCAGAGTATTCAGAGTAATCGATCCTATTCCCGACTACTCCCGCTTTTCGTTAGCGCTTGACCTATCTATGTATCAACTGTATGGTTACTGAGTAGGTAGATAGGAGATTTATTGCTCGAATTTCGTTCATTGCTGAGCTTGGTGACAAGGTTCTTTTGAGAGCCGAATTTTCGAATAATATAACCTCTAAGAAAGCCCAGAATTGGTAGTTTTTTTAAGTGCATCTAATGTTATACTTAGTCCTAAAAATAGGTCAGAATCCTGCATATCATTAGCATGGATTAATTCACTTTTCATACACTCAACTCATAAGGAATATACACAAGTATTTTCGCATTTGCCTCCCCTTAGGATTGTAAGGACAATTGGTTCATATCATAGCCTGTATTATCGAAGCACACCCAAAGCGTTAAGTGCAAACAGCTTAAAAATGAATAAACAGACTACACGAAAATACAAAGCAGTATGTGTGCGTTAACTGATGTGTAATCAATAATTAAGTAAAATACAATAATTAAATTTAAATCGTTGTCACTTCACCATATGCTGTGGCATTCGCCATCGTAAATATCATTCGCATCAGCTCGACTCACTGGTTAAGGACTACCATATCCTGACCTCGTCCCACTCCTGCTGAGTCTCGCTCTAAAGTGATTAATTTACCCCTGAGATATAATTACATATTTTGTCACTCAAAGGACATCACTTCGTTGTCGTCATATATACTCCACTGAAAGGACAAAGTATGCCATTTTTCACTTCTTTACAGGATTACGAACAGAATGCCGAGGATTAATTAACAATAAAAAGGGAAATGAAAAATATTTTTCCATTAAAAAGGTAATGCATCCAACAGGAAATAAACACAAAAGAAAAAAAAACCAAATGTGTAGAGTATTTATGCAATAAGGATAATAAGAAATGTGGAATCCCTGCGCTGGTATTTACACTATAAAGAGAATTAACTGACAAATCGACGTGCAATGTTCGCTTTAATAAAAACGTAAGTAGACTGTAGAGGGAGATAGTAATAGGATGCATTATTACTTTTTAGAATGTGTTCTTGTAAAGGATGACCAGATAGCAATGATAGATTTTTCGGATATAATGATTCAGCAGGTACTAAAGCAACCAATCAGTCCTAGCTGCCAGAATATTTAGAAAGGCTTGCCATTTCATCATGCATAGTTCCACGCTTGCCGAACGTTTGAAAATTATCAAAAAATATTATTGAAATTCTGGCACAGTGGAATATACTTAGCGTGAATTTCGTCCAGAGTTCGGTCGTCGCCATGGCTTCAGTGTGCAGGCAATTCTTCATATCTAGGAAAAGTTTGAGCATGAATACACTTTTTTGAGCCTTGAGCCACCAAGAAGACAGAGATTGGTGCGAAATGAAGAAAACATAGCCACCGTAGAGGCCAGTATCGAAGAAGACCCAAAAATATCGATTCGCGGTTGGATTTGGACCAATATCCGTATAAAATTGGGATACGGCTGACTGTGATGTTCGCTAATTATCCTTTGGAAATGTTATCCTTTGGATAAGGACCATTTTTAGGCTCAGCGACTATGACAACGAGCAGAATTGACGGTATTGGAGAACACAATCCCCAAGTTTCGACCAAGCATCGAAGCATCCACGCATATTGATGGTTTGGTGCGGCTTATGGTTTGACGGGATCATAGGAACTTACCTCTTTGGATATGAGGAAGGAGACGCAGTTACCGTCAATGGTCTCAGGTATAGAGAGATGTTAACCAACTGTGACCAGAGCTCGATAACATCGACCTATCCGAGCTATGGTACCAACAAAATGACGCAACATCCCATACAAGCGACGCAACGCTCGATGTTTTAAAGGAGAAATTTTGCGGCTGGATCATCTCATGGCATGTGTTCGTCAGTTGACGGTCACGATCATCCAATTTGACCCTTTTTTATTATTTTCGCTGAGGCTACGTCTAGTCATTTGTCCACGCTAACAAGCTTACTATTTTGGATGAGCTCGAGGCCAACATTCAAGCGCTTATGCCGAAATAGCGCCCCATATATTGAACTGAGTCACCAAAAGTTGACTGCCACTGCCAGCGAAGTGGAGATGGCTATTTGAATGGTGTACTATTCGTGACATAATGGCATGAATGTGGCTCCAAAATAAAGCCAATATCTCACACTGTTGAGGTTTTATTATTTTTTTTGTTTCTATCATTCTTATCTGGTCACCCTATGTAAGTGGGCATGGGTAGGTCCTCAAGTGTGCCTAAGAAATTATATTTCTTCCAGATTCCAATGAAGTCGTCTTATGACTGTATATGCTCTTAGATTTCTCACTACACATCCTTACTGTCTGTTTGCGTAGAACTATTTCAAGAAATATTTTCGAGTAAATAAAACCCACTGGGAACACTTCTTAAGCAAAATGACATAGGCTGTGCTATTCGAAAAGTTTCCATGAATTTACTTTCAAAAGAAGAAGGCTTATCTACCCTCCTTACGAAATAATCGAAAACATTATAAAATCCACAGAGACCAAGACATCAAGGATATCCTCTTCTGCTCCTAAGAGACACAAAAACAGTTTTGAGCACGACCTGGCAAATACTCAAAAGAAGAAGATATAACTCTCCTGCTTCCCCTATGCCAGCAATAAATTCATTAGAATATTCCCTCCATTGAACCCGTTTCACTCAAATAGCTAAAAATGCCTAAGAACTAGGGATACACAAAAACAATAAAAAACAAAAAAACAATAAAACAAAAAATACTGCCGGATGATTCGCAAGTCCTTAAAAACTGAAACATCAAAATCAAACACTCAATTCCTTGGTCCTATTGCCCGAAAACAGGATAGAATATCCGCAACCATCCCCATGCATCATAATTCCCAAACAGTGTAACCCTTACATCACGCACAGCACGACCCAAGAGGACACAAATAAAAACGTATCACTTTTTGATAGACCCTCCAGAGTGCTACAAGGACAACCAGCAAGCGAACCACCACCCCTCACCACCACAGCCAACAGCAGCCAACAACAACAACACGGCAAAGATAAATAAAAAATAACACAATAAATATTGTATCAAAGGACACTTTTGGGATTCTTTTTTTTTTTTGCTTTTTTTATGAGTCCTTCGAACAGGTTTCCCATTCAACCCCAAAATCAGAGCGCGTAAAAAATGAATGAGCACACGACAATGACTCCGTGGCGGTATAATGCTCGTAATATAAGCGCGTATTGAACTCAAATAAAATTAATGATGGAAATCTTCCTTCAAACAACATTAATCATAATTTATGGCCCGCAAGGATGCAGGAAGAGGTCCCGGCTTATAGGGAACATCAATCCATGCGTTGTTGTTTGTTAGTTGCCATTTTTTTTCTGCCCTTTTTTTTTAATGTATGTTGTGCGTGGTGCGTGTCACAATGACAACGATACTGGCGACACGGTTTCTTTTGACTTTCACTCAAGGATCAAATTATCATCATGTGATATATGGGCGAAGGACGAAAACGCTCTATACTAACTCGACTATAAGCGACACAATGAAAGTCCTCCACCCAGCACCCAAATGGGATTCTTTGGTGCTTTTTGTTTCGATTCAATAGGCAGCGCCGAGAATAGCGTTGATAATTTTATGAACTAGAAAACATCATAAAATTAATTCGCATATTATTCACAGCACGATGGTGAATAGACACGGAGCCGAAAGAGCGAAAGAGTGCTGAAAGAGTGGCTGTGTCAGTGAAGCCAAGAAAGGAAACCGAAAGTACATTAAAAGTCCCATTATTACGCAGAGTTATGTCAGAGTTCTTCCGACCTACAAGCAACAAAAAAAAAAAAAAAGAAAAACTCACCAAAAAGGACGAAAAGTTGTCTGTTTAGCTATAAAAGAAAAGAAAGGAAATTCTTGTAGATTGTTGTCTCGTCCCTTCGTTTCATTGCATATGAATAATAATTGTTTGTTAAGTTTTATTTGAAAAATGTTATTTAACTAGGGGGCGTCGACGATAACATACCCCCGCCGGATGTTAGAAATATGAATTCTAATTAGCTGTATACACGGAAAGGAAATCACTCTATATGAAACCTTTTTACGACAGGATGGTGCTTATGTACTCTTCATATCCTATCTTGTTCAGGTGCCTAAGCTGTTATGTATGACGGACATGAGGACTTGGATTTTGGTACTGTACTGTACTAAGAGTCATATTCATGTGATATTTGAACGACGTAAGACCCAAGCCATAAGACAGTCAGTTCAAAAATGACAAGCAGGACAATGATACATGAATGTAAAGAGTTTTTCAATAAGGACATAACAATTTTGTACTTTAACAAAATGTACCTTTTAACATTTTTTTAATAATTTGTAAATATCAAAACATTAGACAAAATTTGCGTTTTTACTATACTGAAAATCACGAAAAAAGAATGTTGGAAAACTATTAAAAAATCCTACCAAATCTCTCCGTCGATGATAGCAACTTTAAGAGCACTTGCTCCGAATACCGGTCGCAATAATCGTCTCACCAGAGAGGATGTGCGTGCTATAGTGGATAAATTCGAGGCAACATATTCACTATTAAATATTCCTGTTCCAGCGAGATAACAAAGCGATTGAAGAATCCAAAATAACGCAGTTGTAAGTCCTTCTGTTTAAAATGACTCAAATCAGTCGATTTCAGGCCATTCACAGAAGTCGGAAACTTCTGAGTCCACATTGTGACAAATTTCGCATAAAGATCATGCGTTACAACCTTATAAGATTAAATCGACTACAAAACTGAAGCCTGTTGCTGATGAAGCACCAAAACTTCTCCGATTGAGTTCTGGGAAAGCTGGAAAATAATCCTGAATTTCATCATATTTTGTCGTCGATGATGAAAAAGATCTCCATGTTGCGGTCAATGGAGCTCGCTATAGTGACACGATGGAAGACTACTCTTGGTCAGAACTAAATGAACTTGACATCAGTGATATGTGGTTTTAACAATATGGTGCCACATACCACACAGCTGGCTGAAGGGGAAGTTCGGTAATCGTGTTATCTCAAGAAATTGTCTGGTCGAATGGCCACCGCGCTCATGCGATTTAACGTCGTTTTAATGCCTTTTAAGGAGCTATATCAAACCATTGGTTTATACCAATAAGCCAACAACGTAAGAGGAGCTCAAGAATAATATCGAACCCGAAATTGTCAACGTTGTATCTGACATGTTCGAAAGTATGGTGGAAAAAAGACTCCAAAGAATCCATCGTTGCAATTGTGCTCGCGATGGTCGTATTAGCAAAACCGAAATTTATGCTTAAATTTTACATATCTATTAACCTAAAAAAAAAATATGAGTCCAATATCTCAATTGTTGTATATTTTATTTAAATACAAAATTGTTATGTCCTTATTGGAAAACTCCCTAGTTGTGAGCAGTATCACCACCATTCTTTCCCAACCGACTGTGTTCAAGAAACATTTTCGAAATGATTAATAGCTGAACAAGTTATACTGCAAAACTGTTTAACACATTTTATCTGTGTGGGATCGCTTTCAAGGTCACTACCCAAAATGATGAAGAACATGGGTAGACCCCCATCATGAGTTACAGATCAAACATACTGCCTCCCGGCTGTCAGTTGTGGTGAACTTGCACTTTCGTTTCGATGAAACCTAATTAATAATTTAATTGAAATTTTAACGAAATTTGCAATTTATTTTTGGTTTTTTTGACAGAAGTAACGTACCAACATTTTGATTTTGATTTGTTAATTCGCTTAACCCAGTTTGAAACGAACAGAAGTACTTACTCGACGAATAAGTAATTACGTCTTGATGTACGAGAGCACATTTGTTTGTGAGTACACCACAAACTTTGAAGACAGATTTATCATCATTCATTCAACGGATCAAAGGTGCCAGGAGAATTGGAAATTAGTTTTTGATGTACGTTTCCTAATCCATCCCGCGAAATGAACTTGAAGTGATTGCGAATGCGAATGCGAATGCGAATGCGAATGTGAATGCGAATTTCGATTTCGATTTGAATGAAGGTCTGGGCGATGTTTCAAAGATTATTAAGGTATACACAGACTCGTTTGGTTTTCATTTTGATAAATGACTGACATTTCACGCTAACGGGAAATCCTGACATTTAAATTGCCTTCTGTATGTGTAGGTATAGCTCTATATTGGTGGAGAAGGTGACAGAAAAATGTATAATGAATGACGGATGTGCGGTGTAGAAAAGCATTTAGGGATTTGTTTATGGAGGCAGCAACAGTTGGGATGTTATTTTTTTTTCCTCTGAAAGGTGTGCGCCTTGAGAGTTGTTCAGATTGACAGAATGGTTTCTAATAGCGTTTGGTTGGTAGAATTTCAATTGGTTATAGGAATGGTATACCCACATTGTAGGAAGTGATGAATTGTGATCTAAATCCTCTTTATTCCTCTGTATATCCTTAAACCTCGACGATTCCCTCGTAGTAGTTGATATTCTCGAACATTCATATGGTTATACGTAGCTTTGGATATAATAGTTCACTTTATCCATCCTTTACCAAGTGGAGAACTAGAATCATGCAATCAACTCTTCCGAATAGACCATTAATCAAGGCCGTGGACAGACGACTCCTCCTCCCTACTTCTACAACAAGATATGGGAATCAACAAAACTCTGTCAAAACTCGAGAGAGATGGAAACAAGGTAGTTTCGAATTTGGATGACTTTAAGTGTCGGCAATATTTCTCTCAGGGAGACCATGGAATGTTCTTGTCATGTTCTCCAACCAAAGCTACAAATACGACACGATCTTCACGATTAAATATATTGCAAGAGGTCCATGGGACCTAGAATCTAGCTTCGCACAACTAACTACTTAGTTCTTTATCCTTTAACGCCAGGTATAGACCTAGAAGCTCAACTGGAAGCTAAATACAGAGAATTGTATTAACAAAGCCTGTATAGCCTATATGTTTGAAACAGAAAATTTGACCGGAAATGGTTTATTCTAAATCTGTTAGCTCGATATAGGGACCTGGCACGGCTCTATTCGGCTACACCATACTCAATCCGAACTTTACAGCTCAACTTGCATGGCTCAAAAATGGGCTGCGATGCTGGTGCTGGTAGGTACTTGATTCTTTTCTGAAATTCTCCAAATGTTTAAGGCACTCACAGTATTGAACGATTACCCTGCCTTCATCTGAAACAAGGCTGATGTAGCTCAACTGCAATTGGACCTACAAAACTAACTCATACTCGTGTATTCCTGGGACAGTAGGAATTAATACAGGTCACACGCAGCCAAAGGAAGCTGTGTTTCATATCATCTGCGGTTGTATGGCAAGGTCAGGGATCGCACAGAGCTAGGCATCCATCCACCATATCTAGTTAAGGAAATCACTTACTTTAGACTAAATGTCAACTGTACGACTACAGCTAAGTCGAGATCTAGCAAAAAGCTAACAAAGGACCAAAGAAATGCTTGTTGTATAGGTATCCGGCCCCACAGTGAGGTAGGAGACAATTTATCTAATAACTCTCTTAAGTGTACCAAGATATGGATATACTCCGGAAGGTCTAAACCACATCGAGCGAATACTTGGCGCTACAGGTCGATGGGACCCAGGGCCTAGCTTCTCACAACCATTCGTGTTGTGCGTGTTATATTCTTTACACGAATGGAAGGGGCCTACTGTGTAATGCCGTGTCCGAAGGGCAATTTGTTATTTGAGAAGCTTCCTCAGGACAGTTGTACTCTCCGATGTTTGTCAGACGCTCGCGAGAGGTGGGGCCGTGAAAAACTTTTAGCTGTTTCCCGACTGGGACTCGAACCTCGACCCCTTGCTCCATAGTCTAACTCACTAACCACTGAGCCACGCACTAAACACTAAGCAATTGGCATCGAGCGAATATGTAAGAATACTTCAGACCTCCGAGACTGCAAGGAAGAGTGAGTCAGGATGGCTGGTTAGAAGATCTGAAAGCCGGATAGAAGGTCACTTTGTCTCAGGGTGGTATTCTTTTAGATCCAATAGGACTCTTTTTCTTGTGCAAATCTCAGATATATTTGCACAGATTCCCAAATAAATTCACACAACTCCTTTTTCTCGGTGTACTCCAGCGCCTACATACGTATTCTGTCACATAGGCGCCATGAATCAAGAGATAACATTTTGCTATTTTATGATCCGAAAAGAAGAATATTGTCTTTTCCCCCCGAAATCCCCCCAATTCATTCGAAAAGTCATAGAAAACATAAGTGATATTCCACTCCTGGAACTTATCCATGATTGAAATAGTTCAAGCAACCACCCTCCGAATATGTCTTATGATTCATTTCGATTAAGTCGACCGAAACTAATGTCCATAACACGACAAAGCTAAAGAAAAGACACAAGTGAAACCAATACAACATGTCTGTCCCATCCTCCAGGTTTTTCGTCGTAACATCAGCATAACTATCAGAATTAGGATCAGGATCAACCCTATTGTCACTTTCGACAGTCCATTTGGGACATAATCCTCCATTCGCTGCTGCTTGTCTTTCCAACCGCCCCGGTTCGCCAGTCTGCCCATTCTTCAAAACGGCACCCACGTCCATTGAATCCTTAATATCCCTGCTGAATGAGTTATAAAATCCAATGATTTCTATTTCAGCCGAATCCCCTCTCTCTGGGACATTTGAAACTCAAAAAGGATGTCCGATTGTTCTACGATGTAGCTGCTACTGATGGACGAAAGAAAGGAACTTACACACATATAGAGCACCCCAGACAGAAAATGAAAGGGCGAACGCATCCGTTTTATTTTATTTATTTTTATTGCGGTTGGAAATAATCATTCGCACTTTATTATTTTCGATGTCGAATCGAACATTGATAGCAAATTGCCGGAACGTGCTCAAGGCCAGTGATCAGAGAATTATGCATGAACGTGGTCCTTGTCCTCGTGATGGTGGAGGAGGACGTAGAATGAGATTTCTCCCGCGAACGAATGGTTTTATTTTATTTTTTTTTTTTCTGAAAACTTCGACAGGATGTGATGTGCGGTCTGGGGGTGGTAGCAGCAGCAGTAGTGGCAGTGGTAGGTACTACAACTTCGTTTTGAGTTAATTTCGAATTCATTTGGAAAACTTTTATCTGGCCATAAATTTTGGGCCCGAAACTACGCGGCACACGAGCAAGGACTATATGAGCTGGTTCGGCCCCATTTTGTCATATTTAATGATGTGGACTTGATAGATTCTTTGGAAGTCGTAAAAGCAACAAAAAAAAAAAAAAAGTTAAAAAGACGCATTGTGCATATCATTTGGCCATCGTCATCGTTATGAGATGGAGTTTCCTTCCTTTGCTCCTCGTGTCCTTTTATGTACGTTGTTTGTTGTGAATATGAAATTAGTTTTAGATTTGCTTAGGCCAGAGGGCCTGATTATGATGATGACGACCGAGACGACGGCCGACGTGGCCAGGGAGGAGGGGGAGATAATAATAATTTTTGTTTGGTCATTGGGGCAAATTTTTTATGAGATATTGGAGAATGAAAGTTTCTCTGTACATAGTTAGGACGATGTTGATGAGGTCATAGATATACATATGTATGTATGGTGCGTCATTTGGGGATTTTTCATAAAAAAATTTTAAAGACATACACACGTACAGGAATGGCACAGGAGGAGAAGGAGGAGATGTCTGGTCGGGGGGTTTTGAGAAACTCGAACATTTTCAGTTTTATTAGCTGGATTATGGGGATTTCTTTAAAATTTCCCGAAGGATGCTTGACATTTGAGACTATTTTCAAAAGGAGTTCAGCGATGACGTGACATTTTTTTTTTTCGTTTGCCATTAGCGAGTCGGCGGAATTCCAGGAAGACTAAGTGATTTAATTCTGCTGCGACATGGTCATGTGTTGATCTAAAGTTCGATTTTATTTTTGATGACTTTTTGCGGAAATTGGAAATGCGATAGTGGGGGAACCTATGGGGAATAACGTGGGCTTGGTTATTTTTGATTATTAGGTTTGGATTTATTTTTGGTTCTAGTTGTGGGAGGATCAACAATGAACCATCAGCTCTTCCAGTATTCGCAAGAGGAATATTCAGGAGATGACTACAGCAGGATCTATTTTCGGTGGTTTTACTTCCTAGATGCTGGTTGAAGTGCCATCATAGAACTTCACAAATTTGAATGATCTTTTCTGGAGAGAAATGTACAAATAGTGCAGTCTCGATGGATGGCTTTTTTCACTCCCAAGGACTAGAAAAGTTAATAGGCCAAACCGTTCAGAACTCTTAAATAAAGAATCCCTTCACATATCCAAGTTTGCAGGACTACAACAGATAGCAAAGGGATTTTTGGGGTTCGAAAACCGGAATGTAGAACTGGGAGGGTTGTATCAAGGTCAGTGGCGTATACGTAATTTTTTTTCTTGAATTTTTGGGTTCGAAAATTTTCATTGTCCACTACTCACAGTGAAGCAGCTGTGGTGCTAGTATGACCCTAGGATTCATAGAAACGAAATAGCTGACTAGAATTGTACGATTTTTATTTTGTGTACTTGTTACTATCCGGTAACAACGCATATTTTGCTAATGGACTAAGCAATTGAGCCTTAGATGAGCCGAAAAGGAGACCCCTCGGCGCCTTATATGGTCAAGAACTTTTAGATCTTAAGTCAGTTTGAACTTGTAAGAGCGTAGCCTAAGATCTTTATGTAAAATTTCTCAAATTGTGGACTGAGGGATTCCTATTTCCTGTGAAAAGCGTAGAATTGACTGATTTGGTTCATTTTTAAGAGAATCACGTTCGGATGCAATTGTGGATATGCTGACTGGAATTTATCGGCTAAAGTATGCGCAGCCTGTCTGGTGAGCGGATACTTATGACCAAAATTCGGAGGAGGTCCTCCTAAAGTTTCGACCACTTTTCAGTAGTAATTTTATATAATCAAAAAACTTTGTTCGTGACTGAGCTTCACTGTTACCAAAATGTTAATTATGCGTGATGTCTTGACGTTGACAGAGAATAAAAGAAGTCTACAAGTTTGTTTTGTATTAAAATAAGAAATTGTTACGCCTCTATTGGAAAACCCTTTATGAGAAGGTTCGAACAAACCTTAAACCCTGCTGAGTTGATAGATGGTAACGAGGAGGATCTAAATAAAAGATCGGAGCACTGACCTATAAGGACTCAGAACTACAGACGCCTACTGGAAGAATGAGAGGAGAAACAGTGTTTCATCATTTCTTCGAGTCTCCGCTTTTAGACAGAATTAGACATTGCAGGCTAGGCAAACTTTTCTTTGACAGCCTTTATAACCTTTACAAAAGGTGACATTTTATTCCTCCGCATCTTGCCTTAAGTTTTAAGTTTTCTGACCTCAAATTCTGCGATATAGGCATCTACTACGATATAAGTGCTACTAGCAAGCTTATTTGTGAGCTTCATCAATGGTTTTTCAATAAGGACATAACAATTTTGATTTTAAATAAAATACACAATAATTGATTTACCGCGCTCATATTTGCTTAAGGTATAGCACATATATTAATTTTAAGTAAAACATTTGATCTCTTTCCTAAGATCACCGCCACTAGGTTTGCAGCGATTCTTTGAAACCAATTTTCTACGTGGAATCAACTGATTTGACTCATTTTGAACTGAAGGACGATATTTCCGGTATTTCGATCGGTGAATTGTCTCACTTTTATAACAATATTCAATAGTGAATATGTTGACTCGAATTCATCCCTTAAAGCACGCACAGCCCGTCTGGTAAGATGATTATTACAACCAAAAACTAGGAGTCTGCTCTCTGATAGCCTCGACCACCGACTCAGAATTTTCATAGTAGTTTTGAATAATTTTCAAATGTTGCTCATTTATGAAATAAATGTAGACCTTACCCGATGTTCTGATGTTCACAAATCATGAATGGAGTTTAAAGGGGCGTTTGCACTACAAATCAAAATAGTTATGTCCTTATTGAAAAAGCCTTAATTGGCATTAAAGTTAAGTGGTTTGCTCAGGATAATACGGAAATATTCGACCTCATAGCAGTGAAACTTGTCACTTCAGAACGGTTGATTTTTCAGACTTTGTTAGTTTGATGCCAATAGCTGGAAGAGGTATCCACCCCAGTGTAAACCAACAACGGAACTGTGAATTTAAATTCAATTTCCATCGCACAAAAAAGACCCAACAGCGGCGGCGCCTGCAGGATATTTCCGCAATCCGATTCACCGCGCATCCATTCCATTCGATTGACTTTATGGAACATAACGACGCTTTAATTCCTCATGGAATAATCTCAAAGTCAATTACTCTGATCCTCAATCACTTGATGCGTGTTCTACACGCATCATTCCAATCCAGGATACTTAGAAATTTGTGCTCTGCTTTGCCGCGACTAACATCCTTAGTTGGCAATTTATCATCAATGCGAGAATTGAAAAGAGAAGATAACGAAAAGCCATAATAAAATTCGCCACGCCTGCAAGTAGATACCCAACCTCCTAGCATTATGTACACATTATTTCCGCCGACTTGTCGTACAGTACACCACATAATTGAAAGCAAGCGCGAAGGGAGTTCCCAGGACATTCGCTCTCTCGCTGTCTCTGTGACGCGTATCAAGTGTTAAAAAATCATTTTCAAAATACAAACAACCGAACAAAAGGCACACAAACGGATAAACAAATGGAAAACAACGAAAAGCCAGGATGAATACCAGAAAAACAATAAATCATTGAAGTAAATTTGGCGAATCCTTGCGTAAGCATACATTATCCCACAAAAGATCGACACATAACACGACTACGACTGTGCGTGCGTTGTCGTGTCGGTAGGGAGAGGGTTGGTGCTGGTTCTATGGGGTGGTGGGTCTGTGCGTCTTGTACATCCAGCCCATGTTGTGTTTGACTTAGGTTTCGTTTCATTTCTTTTTTTTTCTTCTTGTTGTTCACATCCTTTTTACGAGCAATCGAATTACACATCATCTCTTGCCGTAAGTCATGTGAGAAATATCCTTCGAGATATGATTTATGTCCCAGGACCCCGACATGACACGTCTCCCTGTGCCGAGCAAAAATTTCGATTTGTCTTACTTGGCTTTCCGGTTTCCTGGTTCTGCTTATAATTCAACCGCACCCAACTTTGGTGTGGTTTTTCTATGATTTAACAGTTTTTTTTTTTTTTGGCTTGGCTCTCATCTTTTTTCGTGGCCTCATCTCGCAGTAAATCATATCGATGGGGCAATGAGTTAGATGAATTATTGTCTACTCATCCGAAGGGTTGGAGGGCGGCCTAAGTGTTGCCAGTGTTTCATATATGGTTACATACGTAGTCCTTCAAATTGAATGGGGCTTTTTAAGGGTGAGAAGATTCTTGACCTAGATAAGGATGGATAATGGACTATGATTAGAGAAGTGCTTTCATTTGTCAGTGGAATTCAATGGCTGACTTTGAAGTGGGTTTTCTGAAGGATTGACCTTTACATTGGCTTTTAGGCCGAAGTGGGATCGAAATGAAAGCATTTTTGAACGTGGGTTTTGTGAGAGGATTAGTGGACTTGGAACAGCCTTTTGGCATTCATGTTCATGTTCATGTTCAAAGATGACCCCCCTCCTGTTTACCGAGCCATTTAAACCCTAGAAAGGTGCAGGTTCTATGTACTCAAAGACCATCTAAGCTGGTATGCATAGCTTATCTTGATATCTACTTACCTTCAAATGTTAACAGTCATCCTTTCGTAGTTAGTCAGGTCATACCAAGTCTGAAGACCTTGCCCTTGTAGTCTTCGATTGGCATGTATGCTTAGGAAATCTAGAGACCGTCTACCATTTCTTAGATGTACCTTGCATATCTCTGAGATTCTTTCCAGTCTCGTGTGTCCTTGACGATACTTTTAGCTGATAGATCTATTGACAGAGATCACTTGTTGACCAAGGCAGAGATATAGATCCTAGAGTTAAGGAACTGTCTACAAATGGCCAACAGAAAAGACTAGATTTTACATTTGTTCGATTTATTTATTGTTTAGTTCAAAATGGATTTAAATAGTTGCGATGTATATTATTATGCGGGAAAGAGAAGACATTTTTCTAGTTCCTATATCTAATTCGTTTTACGGTCTTATAGCGATATCCGTCATTAGCAAGAACGGCGGATTCCTGAACTGGTGCCTCAGCTACTTCCTCTTTTGGAGGTAAGTACTCGTTGGCGGCTTTCTCAACTGGTGGCAAATATTCAGGAGCAACAATTTCGGAAACATCACGGCGTTTCCTGTATTTCAACCTACGTACAGTTTTGTAGCGGTATCCGTCATCGGCCAAAACTGCTGACTCTTCTGGGGCTTCAGTGACTTCAGCCTCTTCAACTGGTGGCAGGTATTCGGGAGCAGCAATCTCAGAAACATCACGACGTTGACGGTATTTCAACCTGCGAACGGTCTTGTAATGATAACCATCATCGGCAAGGACGGCAGTTTCTTCTGGAGCTTCTGTGGGCTCAGCGGCATCCTTGACTTCAGCTGGTGGGAGGTATTCGTTTGATGGTTCCTCCACTGGGGGCAGATATTCATTGGCGATCTCTGAGACATCACGACGACGACGGTACTTCAGCCTTCGGACGGTCTTGTAGCGGTATCCATCATCGGCTAGGACTGCAGATTCCTCTGGGACTTCAACTTCGGCTTCTTTCACTTCAGCGGCTTCTTCAACTGGTGGTAGGTATTCAGGGGCAACAATTTCAGAGACGTCACGGCGAGTTCTATACTTCAATCTGCGAACAGTTTTGTAGCGATATCCATCATCAGCCAAGGCGGCAGTTTCTTCTGGAGCCTCAACGGCTTCCTTAGCTTCAGCTGCTGGAAGGTACTCGCTTGATGGCTCCTCTACAGGGGCCAAGTATTCATTGACGATCTCTGAGACATCACGACGGCGACGATACTTCAACCTACGGACAGTTTTGTAACGATATCCATCATCGGCGAGGACGGCAGACTCCTCAGGAGCTTCAGTGGGTTCAGCGACTTCAACGACCTCCTCAGTTGGTGGGAGATATTCTGGAGCCACGATTTCAGACACATCACGACGTTGACGATATTTTAGCCTCCTAACAGTTTTGTAATGATATCCATCTTCGGCAAGGACGGCAGTCTCTTCTGGAGCTTCAGTGGCCTCAGCGGCATCCTTGACTTCAGCTGGTGGGAGGTATTCGTTTGATGGTTCTTCCACTGGGGGCAGATATTCATTGGCGATCTCCGAGACATCACGACGAAGACGGTACTTCAGCCTACGGACGGTTTTGTATCGGTATCCGTCATCGGCAAGAACTGCAGACTCCTCTGGAGCTTCAACTTCGGCTTCCTTGACTTCGGCGACTTCCTCAGCTGGTGGTAGGTATTCTGGAGCAATAATCTCGGAAACATCACGACGTTGACGATATTTCAGCCTCCTCACAGTCTTATAATGATATCCATCCTCAGCCAAGACAGCAGACTCCTCTGGGACTTCGGTGGCTTCATCAGCTTCCTTAACCTCAGCCGGGGGCAGGTACTCATTTGATGGTTCCTCCAATGGGGGCAAGTATTCATTGGCAATCTCGGAGACATCTCGTCGTTGACGGTACTTCAGCCTCCTCACAGTCTTGTATCTATATCCATCGTCAGCAAGGGCAGCCGACTCTTCAGGCACTTCAACGGCCTCCTTGACTTCAGCAACCTTCTCTGACGGTGGTAGATACTCACTGGCAGCCTTCTCCTCTGGTGGAAGATAGTTTCCTTCAGGTAGAACGGCAGCTGTCGCTGCTACCGCAAACAGGCACACCAATACGATGGTTCTCTAAACAAAAACCAAACAAAATATCCATTATTCCAAAATAGTAATCCTTGTGGTTTCGGTGGACAAACAAACCATTTTGCTAATCCGATTATAGCACGCAAGCACACTCAGTTGAGAATGATACAGTGAGGCCAAATTTCTTGTATTTATACCGCGAACTGAGACCGTTTACCCATCCATCTCTTGACGCCAAATCGCCCAATTACCACGCATCTCTTCCGCGCCATACCCAGACATCTCCTCAAATCACCCTCAAGTGTTGGCCATACCACAACACGAGTACTCGAGTGTTTGGGAGCGTGGAGTGCCTCCTCATGCACGGAAGTGGCTTACCGATCTTCAAATTGGTTTCAAGTGTGCGGGTACTTGAAGGTTACCAGCGCTGCTGTGCCTAAGTTAACCTCAGCGTAGGCCGAAACGGGTGTTTCGAGGCGGAAATACACACAGCCTCTGGACTTTTGAAGATTATATGCCAACGTATCTGTGTCTCACTCTGTTTCTATCCTTAGCCCGAGGAAAGTCGTCGCAAATGGATAATTAATGGCTATCTCTGTTTTAATCATAATTTCGCGTTAATTTGATTGCATGCTTCGGGTTAGGCGCTTCGGTATCTGTATCTCCAGTTACTATAGGTAGACGCGGCTGGAATTCAATGGGATTCTTTTGCCTAATTAATTTTATCGTTATGTGCAATGTGTCACATACACACGAAACACGAATACGCCAAATCGAGTTTAAATACGAGCCGGCAATTGTTATAGTTTCGGCCCGCATCAATAAAAAGCACCTGTGTGCGTCATGGTGACCGTTAATTAAATTTTTGAAATAGATAAATACGAAAGGGATACTGGCCATTATTTGGAGAAATTAATTTTTAATTTGACACATAAATTCAAATGCATTTATGGCTGCAATTGAATTGCGATACGCGTATTTGTAAATAATGTGATGTGGGTTTTGTAATAATATTTAAATTAAAGTTTCTGTCACCATTGTTGTTATGTTCAGCCAACTTTAAATGGATTAAGGATTTCACAGGAGAAAAGGTTGAAAATGTATCTATTTCATCGTTCTGGTGTCTAAACCATTTCCATCTCGAAACATGAACCGGATTTTGGTAAAGAAATTCGTTACATTTTGGCAACCGTAACTAGTTAAGGAGTTTACCTACCTCAGAGTTAGTACCGACTCCACAAAGGACACAAATTTGGCGAAGGCATACTCGTTAAAATCCCTGCTACTTCATTGTGAAAGACGAAAACGTTTTCTGTACAACATTGATCCTGCGACCTCTACTGTATAGAACGGAGTGTTGGACGTTAAGCAGAAATTTGAGCAGATATTAAGCACTTTCTCGAATTTTTGGTCCAGTATGACCAAAGGACTGTATGTGGATTTACATCTTGGTACAGTCCTCCTAAACCAAAAGTCAAAACACGTCGATTTGACTAACTTGGTCTTTCCAATCGAATGGACAGTAAACATCTAGCAAATACGATCTTCGTAGCACCCATGTTCGATACGACAATGAAGACTGAACCTCCGTTTTTAGAACCCAGCCATCTTGGATGAGATAGCGCTTGGTCTGAAAATGTGGAACCGTATGACCGGGATCGAAGGGTATGAAAGATTGCCATGTTTGAGGAAATACTATGAATCCATGGGTACAAGTACCAGAAACTTTCAACTGTAGTATCGTATGTTGCTTATATGGCCAAGTATATGTTGCTAATAGCCAAGTTGCTTTTATGGCTATTCACCTCTATGTTCTTAGATTTAAGTGTGGGAATGCCTGCTGAAACTCAAACTGAAATGAGTAGGAGAAACACAATGAATGCCTGCCCATCTGGGAACAGAGGCCTGTTCCTGTGTAGGTTCGGAACCATTCTGTGAAAAAGGGGATCATATACGAAAAGAAGCGTTTATGAATCCTGACAGAGAGAGTATGGTGAATACCTGGAATAACGCTCAGGGTATGAGACAAGTCAAGAAACTTTTCTTCTTAACCAGAAAAGATTCGAACCATGTTTCACTATGACCGAGAACAACCTGCGAATCTGAATAACCTTCTAAATGGAGCAACATAGGCGAACTGGGTATATCTGAAGAGGGTAGTTGCAGATGAGTCCAGTGAAATTTCGAAACATGTTCAGGGGCCTGAAATATTTGGCAAATATAAATCATTATCAGATGAGGAAATACAGACACTTGAGCCAGCTCTCATCGTCAGATTCTTCCAAGAAACTGGATTAGAGAGAGTGCTCGAGGACAGATTTCTTTCATTGAGACGTAGTAAGTATCTTTCCAAAATGTCGCAGTGCAACATATCGCTTATAAAAATAGTTGTATGAAGGATGTCCCTAACTTTCTTGTCAAGCCTTGTAATTTGATTTACTTCGCACAATAGTATGACTAAATTTTGTTCTGGTTGACACCAAAGACTTCGTTAATAGAGGGGATAAATCGCTACTTCCATCTTCCCTTACTTAGCACTTTGCAGCATTGCTGCTTATAGTTCACTAGTTCCTCCCGGTAGTCTCAAATCAAGCCCACTACAATCCCAAAAATTCAGCATGTGTAATGCTCTGCATATTTTACGGCTGACAGACGATAAGTCGCTTCAATTTTTCGTTTAACCGGTTTCTCATCACTATTGCAAAGTTTCTTGAACCATAAGCCACTTAAGGCGAAACAAGTTTGCCTAAAAGTAGTCTTTGCCTCCACATCGGTTGTCCAATATTTGGCATGAATCGTATCTTACTCTTGAGATAGAAGTAGAGTATTTGCTTCAATATTGAAGCCTTGGGTCGATAATTATGTGCACGTGCTCGTAGATACTTAACTTAAAGATTGAAGATAGAGTTCCATAGTAAATTTAAAGTAGAATTTGAGCCCTTTAGGTGTGGAGCTTTTAGAGGCCTATGCACGCTAATCGTTTTATCCTCATGGCTATCTTGTGGTTCCTAAATATTTTTTCCATAACCAAATAAGTAAGCGTTTTATGAGTTATTTCCCTTTTAGCTGTTCTGAGTTTTAGACACCAAAGTAAGCCATGTCGTGAGCCATTGTGAGTAAATTTTAATTCCCAGTCTGGTTAACTCTGAAAAGTGTCCTTAGACCAAGTTGTAGAAGATTTCTCTCTGGATAGTGAGTCCCTAAGGACCAAATTATTCCATCCTCAGTATGAAAACGGGGATTTTCCATATGAATTTCTCCCAAAGTAAAGCAGTGTAGGGGTAAAGTTTGTATTAAAGTTCCAAAACCGGAGTTTGGTACGGAAGCTGGATACCAATGTAAGGAAGCACAATTGCTCTTTTATTGATAAAATGCAACAAGAAAGGATGGAAATATCCGAAAGGTTAGGTAGATGAACTATATGCCACAATAGGGATTGGATCCAAGCTCGTATAATAGTGTAAACAAAAACCTACTGAGATATCAATTCAGCTGGAGACCCTTTACTGTGCAGCTAGAAGCTGATTCTAAATGAGAGTGGTACACAGATTAGTACAGTCCAGTGTATATGGACGTACAGTCCAAGAAGGAATCTAATAAGCCTTGGTGTTAAGCAAATCTCTGCGCACATCTGGACTTACTTCACTTTACTTTATTTTAGTTGGAGCTACAATCTAAGCTGAAGGTGGTCTTCAACCAACAAGCCTAGCCAACCATCTTGGTTTGTAGCCAGTTGCCTGCAGTTTCCCACTTCAAATTGATTGAGGTCTCTTACAACTTTACTGCACGAACTTAGACGAGGTCTCTCGCTACTGTACCATACCTCCAGGATGCGATCGAAGACTGACCGACCCGGAGCGTTGCTGTCCATTCGCTCTATTTGACGCGCTTTGTCCGATACGTTAATGTTGTAATACTACATAATAGTGTGTGGCCTTGTCTGAAACCTTTTTTTTAGAAAAGGAGGACCTTATCAACATTGACCTCATCGAAGTCCTGGGACTAATACATAATGGTAGAACTGATTTTGCTTATCAACATGAGTAGTCATATGAGTGACAGGCGGACGGTACTTACATAACTAACAAATCCATTTGGATTGTCGAAAAGGTCTATACAGCGATCATGAAACTATTTAGTGTATCATGAGGCAGACTCCAGAGAGATTCTTTCCATATTGCTAATCCTGACAGGGATCTTAATCCTTTGCTTCATTTGTACTCACTGAACTCGTCATTCAGCTGATCCCAATCAAAGCAATGCATCAAATGGATGGTTGGTATGTAGGTGTCTTTCTTTATCAATAAAGTTACTTTGAGTCTTTCACTTTGATATCGTGGAAAAGGATTCATTCCAAACCATTGACTTAACTAAATATTTCCTTTCAGGCGCTTAAGTACCTACAATAAACCGCATTGTATCTGGGTGCTTAAGAGAAACTAATCTTTATGAGTCCCAATCTGATTGAATTCTTACTTAATCTTCGAGTTCGAAAAGTATTTTCAAGCAATATAGAGGTATCAAGGATATGCAACTTTCTACAGAATTAACTGCAATGGTAATGTTTCCACGGAACTGATTTGATAGAAAAATATTCTCAGAATAAAGCGATGGTAAATTCGAAAGTAATTATTTATAGCTCTTTGTATCTATAATTAAAGCATACATATGTATGTACATATACTGTACTTTAAAATACTCTCAAGCACACACTTCTTACCAAGAGTTCTGAAAATAGAAGCATCCGGCTTCCTGTTTCGCCTGACACTGATACGAGCCAAGAAAGATTTTCGAACATTTGAGTACCTAAACAGGAAAACGATAGGGTTCCTAAGAACACTTACTCGTATTCAAAAATTTTAATACACTTCTGGGAATCACTCACTCGTCGGCAAGCTTGATCCTTAGTCCTTATGCCACACGCACTCCCGTCCGGATGGAATTTCTTTTCATCTCCTAGCCAGGTATAATAAAACGTCTATGTGTATGAAAATTCGTATTTACGTGGGGAAAATCCTAATTAATTTCCACAAATCCTTGCGGAAATAAAAGATATTTGCCTTCTATACGCACACAGTTAATTAATGAGACTCACTGACTGAGTGACAAACCAAATAATAATTAGCTTTCGCTTAAAATTCAAATATTAAATTCGAAATTAAAATTACTCACCTTAGAGAGGATGGTGGTCCTGGGTAGGCAGGTAGGTAGGTAGGTAAGTGACAGCCATCTCTGGAAATCCAGAGTCAAGTAAATGTTTTTCTTTATTTTTTTCGCCAACTCCCAACAGGTACAGTATGTATCATACACACCCCGCCCGGCCCAATCAGGACTCAAGAGAGTCCTTCAAGGAATTATTTAAATTTCATTAAATCAGCTTGCAATTGAAGCTATACCAGCATCCAGAGGACTCGTTGCCGCGGTGTCCCCGTACACTCCTGTATACATACTTACGTATACACACACCTTTTTCAATTTCAATTTTAATTCCTAATTACTTTCCTTGAAGTTGATTAAAATCAAAACAGCTCCACTCTGAGCACAGTGGTTGGGGATAGCAGGGGAGCATACCTCCTTCATGATCTCTGCCATCTACCATTTTAATTGATTGCTCCTGCCTTCTTCCTTTTTTTTTTTTTTCTTTTTGTTGTTCCTTTCTCATCTTCGAAGCAAGTTGTGCGATTTATTTCATTAATAACTCTCTGGGCACTGAGAAACTCATTAAAGGCGGCCATCCGCTCCTCGGCTCATAACATTAAGAGCAGAGATTTGCATTCAATAAAAGCCGGACAGAGGATACTCGTGGAGGACGACGATGACGAGGACGACTCTTCACACTTTCAGTTTCTTGGTTCGCGGTTCAAGAATCGTAAATAAGATTTCGAAATAAAAAAATTAATATTTAATCCTGTTGAGGGCTCTCATTTGTTTTTTCATTGCTCGCCCACGTGGATTAGGAGATGCCTTGGTATTTGGCCGAGAAAATTATAAAGAGGAAACATTCGGTCTACTGCGAGCCGGGGTGCATAATAAACGAGCTTCAAGGAAGCTGGCGCATATTCCCAGGGGTGCAGCATCTATGGAGATGTACTCGTAGTGTGTATACCTATTGCATTTTGGCCGGGCCTTTTGGGTAGGTATTACTTTATAAATATTCAATTGTCGGAGCGGGGAGAGGGAAATTAGAAGACAACATTGCGAGAACGTAATGTAATTCATTATTGATGTGCTGGTGATTGCAACGAGATGTTCTCGTGTCTGACTGGCTGTATGGGTGGCGGGGGTTGTTTCGTAATTGGTTTCGGATATAAATAGTTTGTCCCTAAACATGTGTTTGATGCAGGAATTGGGGCTTGGAGGTTCCTATAAGCTGGTTGGCATTCATACCGGTGAGCGTTCTGAAACACTAGTCAATGGATCCCACAATGACTTGAGGAAGACACCCTGGAAACTAATAAATCAGCAGTCAGTTAGAGGAGATTCGTATCCGTATTGGTTGTACCAATAAAACCTTTCGAAGGACTGACTACTCTACTCTCAAACCTGGTAGCAGGGTTCGCGCCATTTTGATAGACATTAGCCTTCTCCATATATGCAGTATCTATACGACAAGGACGAAATGATTGTCTTGATGTAAAAAAGGGCTTGCAACTGCTGATGTATGGCATAAACTTGTCTCGAAGTGGATTCCATGGAGACTCAATTCTTTTTGAAGCATTGTGTCAGACTGCCCTTTTCAGAAGCATTTCAGTAAGTTTCTCCTGCTAATTCAGCATAGTCTTTCGTACTAGGATTTGCGAGTCATTGCTATCCATCAGCCAGGATATCAATTGAAGTAGTTTTTACCACAAGGCAAGTCTCGTCGATGAGGGTAGTAAAAGTACACAGACATAATGTGCAACTTTTATGTTTCAGTTTTTACGGATCTCAATGGCTTGACAACTCTTGCCATCAGTCTTTCTAACACATGCCTTCCAGAAGTCTTGTTGCTGTTCCGACATTGATCTGGCTGCCTTCAGCCAGGTGGATATGGTGCATTGCAGTACAGGTGTAGGTAGAGTATAGCAGTATGGGAATCCTCCTACTCTTAATATTTCCAACTTCTAAGCTCAGGCATATGAGATACATAGGATCAAACCGTGGTGCACTAGAAATGGCCTTCATGCCAGCCAAATTTGTGGAAATGAATTTTTTAAATCTTCTCAGAGATAACTCTCCTCAGGAGAGGGCAGAATTAGGAAGAGATGTGCATAGCTCTGTGGCGTATACGTAATATTTTTGAAAAAAATTTACAATATTTTCCATTTTTCTGCACAAAATTATGCAGGAGCTAAGCGTATCTGTACACAAAGTACAGAGCAGCTTAGACCCTGTTTTCTGAGAGCTAATCTCGTCCGCAGAGGGCACAATTAAGAAAAAAGGGGACCAGCTCTGTGGCGTATACGTAATATTTTTGCCCGGAATTTTCAATATTTTCTGCACATAAGGATGCAGGAGCTAAGCGTTTGTAAGTGTAGTCTTACCTGGACGTTTACAGTACCAAATGCACTTAAGCACCTCACAGATCATCAAAGTCTTTACTTTCAAGAGCTCTTGAATGCAGTGATAGCCATCACCTACGGTTACAATAGTGTGGAGAAACGGCCATAACATCAATCTCTAGCCCTATGCGTCTATCCTATTCCGCTTATTACGTTTCATGTGATTCACATGATAAACGATCCTTATCACGGTGATGATGATTGGGTAGGCCACGCTAAGCACGTAGGATAGCCTGACATAATTCTGATTTTCATCACATCATGTAAGGCGAGCTTTATTTGCTTTTGGGGTTAAGATACAATCTTTGTCAATACCAACTACAATGTGTATGTTCCGTTGAGACTTCAAAGTAATGAGGTGTCCGAATTCAACTGTCCAATATATCTACACACGTAGCTATGTACCTACCTACCCTCCTGTCATCAGTTGTGTCAAGGTAGCTTAACAGGGTAACACTAACTATTGCCAATAAATTACAAAGGGAATGCAATAACACAAATTGTATCCACATGCGTACACTCCTCTACGCTTGATCACGCTCCGACGCTGGTGTAAACTCAACAATTAATCGTCCTGGAAACAGGTTACACACATTTTAAACTTTTCAATCTATGCATAACGATTACGGGAATTCAAACGATACGACGACGACGCCAATAACGACGCCAACGACGACGACGATTACGGCAACAATATGCACCAGGATCCGCACAAGCATCCACCCTCCCCGAGGGAGTTTCATTTACTCCCTTACAGCAGCGACTGGTGTTTTTCAGCCCTAACGTCGAAAGTTCATTAATCAAACGAATCCTCCTCCGCAAACAGAAGCCCGAAACATAGAAATGCAAGTGACTTACATTATAAAGTCACGTGTCGCTTCCGGGCCATTGATATGCTACCTGCTTCCAGTATCCAATCGTCATGTACGTGCCACACGACATTGTCGAATTACTCGTTAATCGGACCAATTTCAAGGGTCGCATGGCAAACACCACTCACAAAGGACACTGCGATGCAAGTTCATTAAAAAATAACCATAAACGTAGGAACATACCAAACACATGCACACAGGGGACGCATTACCGATTGTCTATTTAATTCTGCTACTCTAAGGACACACAGCTCGGGATGCAATCGACCCGCACACGCACAATGACCGAGTTGCCATGACAAACGAACATATCGCTTATAATTAATCAGAATGGCAAATTTACATGACCCAGAGGGGTGAGAAGACGCTGCACAGCACAGCAGCTGGCTAGGGGTGAGACTGCATCCTAGTGCAGTCGTACTTTGAGTGTGTGTGGTTGTGTTTGTGTTTGGGTGTCCTTGGAAGGGGTTTAATTTAGTAAATTTAATCTTAGAAAATTGCTTGTCCAGGAGAGAGGTGGGTGGCCATTGCCAGACAGAATGATGACACTTTGTTGGCACATGTGCGCACCCAAGCGGCATGGTGAGTTTGTTAATTGTCAGCAATTGTCATTAAATTGATTTGCGTGAATAATTTATGGTGGAATGGCGGCGGCAGCGGCGATGGGTGTTACCATACAAATGTCTTACGAGATGATGGACAAGCTATTGTCGTTGATGGTATTATTCATTTTCTTAATTAATTGCATTTTGTTTTGTTGTCGAAGTGACGAATGAGAGGAGGGGCGCTGATTGGATTCAAATTGGTTTATTATCATTGTGGGTGGTCTGGGGGTAGGGATAATGTATAAAAATTAAATGTCCATTGGCCCACTGAAGGACCTACTAGGACTACAAAACAAATATCAGTCCTATCTTCCTACTGATTTCCGACTCACGCCATGCTCCCTGTTTCGCTCGTTCTATGACCGAACACTGTAAGGGTGATCAGAACCCCTGGAGTGCATGCAAATTGTATAAACTCAAGGGATAGCCTCAAGTGGCACAGGCATAGGTGAAAGGGTACAAATTAGCTGATCTAGAGACTTCAGGGTGTTGAAGGATGAATGTCCAGTGTACTAGTCGTAGGTAAAGAGTTTTTCAACAGGGACGTAACATTTTCGTACCTAAATACAAATGCACCCTTAAACTTTTTTTTTATGATTTGCCAATGCCAAAACGCCGGTCAAGATACATTTTTTTTATAATAGCCTTCATGTTGTAGGAGCTTTGAAAATTATTAAAAATTACTACCAACTTTCTAAGTCGCTAGTGACAACTTTACGATCACATAATCCGATTTTTAATCCCAATAATCGTCCCAACATAGAGGAGATGCATACTATAGTCAAGTCAAGATATTCGCACCAAATATTCACGTGCCAGTGAGATAACGCACTGGTTGCTGTGTCAAATATATCGCAGCCTTAAGTGCTGCCAAATTAGTTGATTCTACGTCGTTCACAAGGGTTGGTAATCTCTCAGTCCACATTGTATCAAGTTTTGGGAAAGACCTCTAACAGGTTAAAATAACTCAAGAATTGAAGGCACTTGAACATGGGAAGCGCAGAAACTTATACGATTGGGCTCTGAAAAAGTTTGAAGCTATGCAGGACATTTCATCAAAAAACCATCTTCAGTGATGACCATGTTACGGTCAATGGAGTTTGCTATAAAGTCATATTAAAAGACTATTTTTGAGAAGAATTGGAAGGAATTGAGATCGTTGATATGTGGCTGCAATAAAATGGTGCCACACCCCATAGAGCTGGTCAAACTATTGATCTAATAAAGGGGATTGTACAAGCCGGTATGTGTGAAAGAATAGTGGATAATTTGAGAATGTTGAATTTCATTCTTATATTCAATACACGTCTTATGTTCAAAAAGAATTTCAGCTTGCAATCTAAATTATTTTGTGTTTTTTTTAAGTACAATATTGTTATGCCCTTAATGAAAAATCATACATTATCCTCCATAAAATGACCACATAAGCCACCCATTCAGCTGGGTTTATACAAAGAATTCCAAGAAATTGCTCGAACAAACTATTACTACTTTTAGGGTACATAACTCTGAATGACAGTCGTGGAAGACATACATAAAGCACTTGTGCTCACAACATTGGACGGTCTTTATACAGTCGCTTGTTTCTTCAGCACTTTTCTACTTCTCTTCTGAATTCTGAGTTTCCAAACCACCTTTGGTTTGTATGGTCCCAAACATACCATTCGCTATGAGACTTGAAGCCCGAGAGATCTTCCTTATTTTTCAAAGCTTGTCTGAAGTGTTTCTATTAAATGTCAGCTTGCTTCTTCCTAATTCACGGAGATCTATAGGGAGGTCCATGAGGACCATAGTTCGGTGGTCAGTGTGTCTGAATGCGGATTGGGCGTTCAAGGCAATTTTAAAGTCAATGAGAGAGATAGAGTATCATCCTCAATGGCAGAGAGTGTGTCAGTTCAAATGAAAATGATTTCTAGGTATCCACTGCCATTCCACTCCTCGCAGTGGATTATCAGTGTTCATGTCCACACTTTGGTTGTAGAATTCCACATGCGTAGCTGCTCTACGAGAATGACCTCCTTTCATACTCAATTCTTCCGTTGATTTCTGCTTCTAGACTAAAGGGCACTCTATCCAAAATCACACAAATAACTTCCGCTAACAGGATTCTATGTGGAGATTCTAAGAGTCCTATACAAAAAGATCTACTTGCTCACTAATGCTAGTGAAATTCTAAATAGTTGCTTGGTTAACCTTCAATATTTGGGATCAGTGTAGAAAAAGTATCTCCTCCTTAAGAATGCAGCATATATCATGAGTTCTTTGAAGTTGAGTCTGTCCTGGAACATGAACTCAACTCAATCGAATACTCATCCAAAGTACGGTGACCTACTCTCTTTCGGATATCTTCCATACCTCACATCACAAGCAAACTTTTCCTCAAAGTCTGATATATTTTAAGTCCCAATTCCAAAAATAAAAATGCATGACTCAAACAAAAAAACAAGACTCAAAGTATTAACCTAACGACTTTTTAAAAACTCTCAACCCCTTGCCAAAAACAATGACATTAGAACCCTCTAACTTTCGAAAGATGAGAATAAAAAAAAAACCCAAACAAAACTTTACTTACTTTCCCTTACATCTACCACTAATCCACCAGAGTATCAAGTAAAAGTTCAAGCGCAATCCAATTAAATTAGCTCAAGACTTGAATACAAATCATCAGAATCTGTGTTACCTCCCCCGAGAACAAATAAGATAAAAGTCAAAACAGAACCGCACTCGAACCCTCCTCTCACGTACATTGTGCTCGTATGTCTGACATTTTCTGAACCATCACCCGCTCCCTATCCACCGGCACCACCACCGTCACAATGCCAAACAATAAAGAACAACATTAGCAAATACTTTTCCATTTGCATTTACAATTTAATTTACCTGTCTAAACGTACATTTAATTAAAGTTTCCAAGAGGATCGTTTGCATCCACAAGTACATCCATATGCATATAGTATCTATCCATAGACCATAGTATGTATACGACCTACCTCTGCGTGTGCATGTGCTGAGGAGAAGGATAATAATCATCCTCGGTAATGTTCCTTTTTCTCCATCAAAGGCAATACGAGTAGATGGTAGGAAACTCCTCCGATGTTCATCAAGGGATTTTCCATTACCGAACGAACTCATATGCACAGCAGATGCATTTTCCAATACCAATTAAGTGACGTTCAACAACTTGTTGGATGGAAGGAAATGCATTGATAACTACAAAAGTATGTAGGCATCTGGGGATGGGGGTGCTCGTGTGTGTGTATGTGTGTGTGTGTATGGAAGGATATCATCCCTTGTGTTCTATGTTCACTTCTTGAACATCAGGGCAGAGTAATGTGAGTAAAGCAATTACAAAATCTTTTAACGAAAACTTGGTTAGTTTTCATGAGTAGTCAAGCGTCTAGGGGATAGTTTTCTCTTGGTGTAGATGGTGTTCGAAGGACCTCCCGTTTCGGATGGAAAAATTCAATTTTTCAGCATCTACCTGCACTTCTTCGTTTTACTTACTATCCGGAAGGGAATCGAAGAGAATAATTAATGATAAATTAGGTACAGAAAATTACGTATTTCGACTCAATGCACTTCCGCACTAACTTGTATTAATTCGGATGGGATGTGTGCTCAGAGGAAATACCTGATGCTGGAAGTGTATACCTAGTAGGTAAAATGACATCATTTTTGAATACAAAATTTGCTATGATAACTGAGTTATCTCAAAGGGTTTGTGTTAGTGTTTGACATAAGGCAAGCTGAACACATTATGTCAATTCTTGTCAATCGTTTGGTGTCCTAGGAGAAGCAATACTTGTTTCTTCGAAGTATGTAGTTGGAACACAGGACAACAGAAGTGTGAATTTAAGTTGAGTTTCTTTGAAAAGTTTGCTCTTAATAATTGGTGATATATTTCTGGTGGAATTGGGCCTCAATCAATTTCAAATATTGTGTCCAAATCGATTAAAGTTTGGTCAACTATTTAGGTTGGCACTTTTGAATATGCTTGACCCCATCGATGTTGTTTTACACTGTTTCTGTGAATCTTATGCCCAACCTAGCTCGGCTGACATGTCAGTGCAGACTTAGGAAACAGACAATTTTTCAGTCCAAAAATTAGTGAACTACCTTAGCACAATGCTAGCAGGATATTCTGTTTCTGCGAATCTTAGGCACAATCTAGCTCGGCTGACATGCCAGTGCGGAATTTGGAAACAGAAAATTTTTCAGTCCAAAAATGAGTGAACTAATGGGTTACCCATGGCCCCCCGAACCAGCCACGCACATCCTGAAAATACCATTTCTTAGCACAATGCTAGGAGGATATTCTGTTTCTGTGAATCTTAGGCACAAACGAGTTCGACTGGCATGTCAGTGCGGGCTTTGGAAACAGAACATTTTTCAGTTCAAAAATGTGTGAATTAATGGGTTACGTATACGCCACCGAACCAGCCACGCACATCCTGAAAATTCCATTTCTTAGCACAATGCTAGCAGGATATTCTGTTTCTGTGCATCCTAAGCACAAACGAGTTCGACTGGCATGTCAGTGCGGGCTTTGGAAACAGAAAATTTTTCAGTCCAAAAATGAGTGAACTAACTGGTTACCCATGGCCCCCCGAACCAACCACGCACATCCTGAAAATACCATTTCTTAGCACAATGCTAGGAGTATATTCTGTTTCTGCGAATCTTAGGCACAATCTAGCTCGGCTGACAAGTCAGTGCGGAATTTGGAAACGGATAATTTGTCAGTCCAAAAATTAGTGAACTAATGTGTTACCCATGGCCCCCGAACCAGCCACGCACATCCTGAAAATTCCATATCTTAGCACAATGCTAGCAGGATGATCTGTTTCTGTGAATCTGAGGCACAATCTTGCTCGGCTGACATGCCAGTGCGGAATTTGGAAACAGAAAATTTTTGAGTCCAAAAATAAGTGAACTAATGGGTTACCCATGGCCCCCCGAACCAGCCACGCACATCCTGAAAATACCATATCTTAGCACAATGCTAGCAGGATGTTCTGTTTCTGTGAATCTTAGGCACAATCTTGCTCGGCTGACATGCCAGTGCGGAATTTGGAAACAGAAAATTTTTGAGTCCAAAAATAAGTGAACTCATGGGTTACCCATGGCCCCCCGAACCAACCACGCACATCCTGAAAATTCCATATCTTAGCACAATGCTAGCAGGATGTTCTGTTTCTGTGAATCTTAGGCACAATCTAGCTCGGCTGACATGCCAGTGCGGAATTTGGAAACAGAAAATTTTTGAGTCCAAAAATGGGTCAACTATCTGGTTACCCATGGCCCCCCGAACCAGCCACGCACATCCTGAAAATACCATATCTTAGCACAATGCTAGGAGGATATTCTGTTTCTGTGAATCTTATGCACAAACGTGTTCCACTGGCATGTCAGTGCATGCTTTGGAAACAGAAAATTTTTCAGTTCAAAAATGAGTGAACTGACTGGTTACCCATGGCCCCCCGAACCAGCCACGCACATCCTGAAAATTCCATTTCTTAGCACAATGCTAGCAGGATATTCTGTTTCTGTGAATTTTATGCACAAACGAGTTCGACTGGCATGTCAGTGCGGGCTTTGGAAACAGAAAATTTTTGAGTCCAAAAATGAGTGAACTAACTGTTTACCCATGGCCTCCCAACCGAGCCACGCACATCCTGAAAATTCCATATCTTAGCACAATGCTAGCAGGATGATCTGTTTCTGTGAATCTGAGGCACAATCTAGCTCGGCTGACATGCCAGTGCGGAATTTGGAAACAGAAAATTTTTCAGTCCAAAAATTGAGTGAACTAATGGGTTACCCATGGCCCCCCGTACCAGCCACGCACATCCTGAAAATACCATATCTTAGCACAATGCTAGCAGGATATTTTGCTTTGTGCATCTGTTGTTAGCTCCTCAACAACCAGACCACTACCTTGAACTATTTGTACTGAACTTAGCTTTATCTCTATAAAGTTAATCTCTATAAAGTTAATACCTCACCTCATATCTCTATAAATTGTTATTTATGTGGTGTATCAGGCTGGGGACATATTCCTGGGATTTAACATGGAGCCTTAAATAGGGACGAGGTACGTCTGATCGGTCTAAAGTGTTTTAACTATCTACATGTCATTCTCTGCAGGCTTAAGTAATTAGTCAAGAAATGGAGTTCAAATATTGGTCACTCTTCGACAACACTCAGAGTTTTTCATTTTGTCAACTTTGCCAAACCTTGCCGCAGTAAGCATTTTCAAATCCGCCACTTCCAGTTGCACTCACCCCTACCCACGATATGTGAAGATTTGGCTGTCAATGACAGCATTCAGAATCCCCATTTAGAAATGCAATCCTTCTAAATTTGTATATTTAAATTAACTTCCCGTTTCCAAATAAATTTTCACGAGTTCACTAACTCGTTTCGAAATCCAATTCAAAATTTGAATGCATTTTCTCATGGCAACCAAACAATAATCCTGTTGCCATTGCAACGCACCATCGTATCCTGCAATAATAAGAAACTTTATGCACCTGTCAGCCAACACGCGTTTGTTTATTTTTCCCGAGTTAACTTTGCATTTATTGTCATTTTTTTGTTGTTCACTTCCTGTCATAACTTTACACTTGTCGGTTTGTTTTCACAGTTCAGAGACAAATCACAGTAGCATCGAGTAAAAAGTTTTAAAAAAAAAAGGAGCGGAACGAACCTTTTTTGTTTTGTGATTGCAATTAAAAACAGAAAGCGGGATTTTTTGTTAGCAAAAATCCTGAGGACCAAAACAAAAGCAACGGACAAGCGAGAAGCAACCACAAGAAAGGAATAAAAAAAAAAGGAAACAAAGTCAACTTCCCGGGAAATAACATGAAGAAAGGAAACAAAATTCACAGGAAAAAATCAATACCACATGTCAAGAGAAATATCGAGGATGTGCCATTTTATCGATTTACATACGGACCGGATGACTTGCCATTGGATCCTTCGAAGCCGTTCCTCATGGAAAAAATCTGTAATTATTTATAAGGCGAACACCGCCACCAGAGCACAACCACATCCAAACAAGGCACATTTTCCAAACAAATACAAACTTGTTTAGTTGTTTGTTTGTAGAACATAAGTGAATTTTTTTTTGTTTTTTTATTTTGCAGCAAGGAAGCAAAAGGACTCTATTATTGGGAAGTGTAATGTTGAAATGAATTTCCATTCATACCGAAGGATTCTCAACGATCCTTGCGCTGCGGATGAGGACACAGATGAGGAAGAGGGTGCTTGCGGTGGGAAAAGGGAGAATGACGTGGATGGTTCTGCCTGTTCCAGCTCGATTTTGGGTTATGATTATGAAGACAGCGATGAGAACTTAATGGAAATCGATGTCGAGGATATTGTTCTGCCAAGGAAATTCGATTTAATCAAGGAGCGAACCGTGCGAGGATATTCATTTGAAACTTCAGGTATGTCAATCCTTCCTTTTGTACTCGCGTTTCAGGATCTATGCACAATTTCGACCAAAAGATCATCTGTTTAATGTCGTGTGGTCTAAACAGATTTCTGTTGGAAGGACGAAGTTTCTTCCGAAGAAATTCTTCTTTCACTACTTCTAGACTAACGATGTAAGGATGATAGAGGTTTTCTAATACCAATGGGTGCATGGTCAGCTTCTGGGATATGTAGTCTATAAGGTGTCTGTGCCGCAGTAGAGATTTTAATAGAAAATAGTAGCTTAAGCCGTTTGTCTCCACACATACTTACCTTGAAGTAGTCAAAGCTTTAGCAATTTGTTGTCTTGCTAGAATCAGTCTTAATCTGCAGGCCTTCTGTTCAAGTTTAGTACCTCTAATGCCTATGTCTGCCTAAGCCCTAATGCCTGGAATCAAGAACCCAACCCAACAATGTAATGAAACTCTTTTTGAATATTTTGCACTTCTTAAGAAACTCTGTATTTCGCCACAAATCCTGCTCTTAAACTTCTGTAGTCTACCTCCTTAATGTTTGTACTTCAATCGCCTTATGGTCCTGTACTGATAACCATCTTCGGCCAACCTAGCTTGCTCGGGTTCCTCTGCAACTTCCTCTTCGGCTGGTGGCAAATACTCATTGACTTCAGCTTCACGACGCTTACGTAGTCTGTACTTCTTGGTCTTATAACGCTTTACAGTCTTGTAGCGATAGCCCTCCTCGGGCACATCCTCGGCGCCAGCTTCGATTTCCTCAGTTGGTGGCAAGTATTCCTCGGATGGGACATTGCCAGCCTCACGACGACGTCTGTGCCTCAATCTCAATTTACGCAAAGTTCGGTACCTGTAGCCATCATCGGCCAAAACGGTTTCACTTGGTGGAAGGTACTCGGACGATGGAAGAGCGTTGTCCTCAATTGGGGCCAAGTACTCCGTAGAGAGTTCACGACGATGACGGTATTTTAGACGACGCACGGTCTTGTATCGGTATCCATCAGCGGAGAGTGGAGCAGCTTCTGGTTGTTCTTCTTCCTCAACAGGAGGCAGATACTCGGCGGTTGGTTCTTCCGAAGCCTCACGACGGTGACGGTATTTCAGACGCCTCACGGTTCTGTAACGATATCCGTCATCGGCAAGGGGAGCCTCACCTACTGCTGGAGCAAGTTCACCAGATGCCTCAACCGGTGGAAGATATTCACTTTCTGGCAAAACCGCTGCTGTCACAGCCACCACCAGAGTAGCCAAAGCTATCACAAAGAGTTTCTGAAAAAAAAAACCGAATTACCAAAGGATCAACCAAACAATTCACACCACCTTACCATTTCTACTTCGATCCGTTGATGGGAAGCCCAATAGAATGAAGAATCCACCAAAATATTTTGCTATTTATACAAACGAACGACGCACCGTAGCACCTGATTGCACCGGCCATGGCCACTTAGCCGGAACTGGTCCAATTAATCCATCGGAAATCAATGCTGGACCCATTATTGAGTGGTTCGATTTCATCATACAAAACACTTGCGTCTTCCCGTTCCCCAAAAGCTCGACTGTTGAAATCAAATCATTGTTATACGTGATGCATGGAGGGTTACGTTCAAGAGCGAGAACATGACGGCCACAAAGTGGATGGAGTAGGTATTCGCAGAATCACTGTATCATTGGTTCTCTTAGTTTCGAGTTTCGAGTTTCGAGTGAACACACAACACTCTTCTTTAACCTCTGAGTTTGCCGGCACTCATCTCTGGTTGTTCGTCTCGTCGTCGTCGTCGTCGCCATCGCTGTGCTCGACGCAAAAGCAAATTTGAGTGGCACCAAGTGTTATGGCTATCGACTTCTGAGTATATTTCCGGTAATCCTTTGCTTTGTTTTGGCTTATGATGCTAATACGATGGTATTCACGGCGAAGAGGAGTTTTCGGCATTCTTGGCAGCACGTGATGAAATCATGTTGTTCGTTCGCCTCTTCAAGAATCACTTGCGTTTTTTATTTTCTTTTGTTTTTTTTGTTTCTCATGGAGATGCTAGTGAAGGTAGACACGTTTTGGATGGTTTGTCAATGGCGTGAGCATGGAATCCATCTCGATTGACATTTATCCTTCCGGTTGCGAAGCACCTAGAAAAGTGAAGGATTTATCATTGTTGGAGATGCCCAGGATTCTGTTTGATGGTGCATTCTGAATGGTTTTAGACCTTTGGCTACCATAAAGGTATTTTCCTATAAAGTTCTTGATTATGAAGAGACGATGGAATGATTTTTGGTAAATGGGGGGAACGAAAAGTAAAATAGTCTTCTACAACCCGCCAAACTGTCATAGCCATTCTGACAGACTCAACTCAATAGGAGGAAGATTTTAGAAGAATTAGAGTCAACAGAGTGGGCGCCGTGGCTCAGTGGTTAGTGCGTTGGACTATGGAGCAAGGGGTTCGAGATCGAATCCCAGTCGGGGAACACCTAAAAGTTTTTCACGGCCCCACCTCTCGCGAGCGTCTGACAAACATCCGAGAGTACAACTGTCTCGAGAAAGCTTCTCAAATAACAAATTGCCCTTCGGACATGGCATTAAACAGTAGGCCCCTTCCATTCGTGTAAAGAATATAACACGCACAACACGAAGAGTTGTGAGAAGCTAGACCTTGGGTCCCATCGACCTGTTGCGCCAGGTATTTAATTTTTTTTTTTACACTCACTACGTGCCGTGCCTTTAGGAAACTTTTGAGCCCGATGCAGGTAACAAAAAATTGAAGAATTTCTAGCTGACTCTCGTCATAGCCATTCTGACAGACTCAACTCAATAGGAGGATGATTTTAAAAGAATTAGAGTCAACACCACAGATCTATGCAAGGATTGGGGCGATAAAGAGGCAGGCGGAGGACACAACACATTTCCTTTGCGAATGCCCAAGCTCCAGCAGATTTTTATCTTTCAATAAACTTAGCGTTACCCAAAACACTCTAGGAGTCATAACGAAAACGGATTGATTCAGGAGTCCCGCTCCTACCATAAACTAATTGTGGTACTAAATGTCCTTTTCATGATTTTCTGCTTACCATACCGGGGAACACAATCAAGTGAGACTGGACTCGAGATGAAATAGGAGTGCAGTCATTTACTACCCACCTCCCTAAGGTAGACGTGCATATTGAATCTGAACGAAGCTATCGTAAGAGAATTTTCTTGATTTTTCAATTGCTCTTCACATGATAACAAGATCTTCTAATATTCATTCGAGGCAGAATTGAGAAGGCTTGAACCTTACCTCAGTAGCCTGATGCATCAAATACTCTCCCAGAAGTTCCAAATTATGTTTTGGATAGAAGAAAAAATAAAGTTGTTGACTTTCCCCTGAATGTCTTCATAATCTCAGACTTTTTAGACAGAATCTAACACCAGACCTAGCCTGCGTACACTTAAGTCTTCACAACAAAAACTTTTCCTAGTTGTTTTGAAACTTCATTCTCTTCAACACCTATAGGAAGTTTAGGAGCTTGAATTCTTTAAAAGTAGCTTTTCACAGTATAGGTCCTTGCTTGTCAGTGAATTCTCCAAAATTTAGGTAAAGCAGATGTCCATCAGGCTGAAAAAGACGAGAATACCTCTCTTTTCAAGACAATGTCATCTTGACCCCAGGAAAGTAAGAACTTAAAAAACATTTTATTATTTATCAAAGATATTTCATACTGCGACATAGGAGTTTGTTGCACCCCCTATTGCTCCTTGGTGAAGCACGTTCCAACATTGAGTTCTCCTCATTCTACTCTTGTCCCACAATTTTCTGAGAATCTCTAAAGGCCCTTGTCTGATGTACATATGTACGTAGTTTGCATATTTTGAACCTCTTTTGGTTATGATTTCCTAGAAATTTCTGTCTTCCATTTTTGAAATTCGGTAACATACTCGAAAACCCTTTCGGCAATTGTTAATGCAAATGAGACCAAAGGGAAACACATTGAACAAAGAGCTGCTGGTCAACCGATACTAATGTTTATTAGCCACTATCTCTACCCGTAAGTGGATAAACCTTTTCGAGAATTGGTAGAGTAAGTAGTACTTACTTTTAAGAAATATATTCATACGTGACAGGAGATGTCTCCATCAGTTCTATACAGAAAGTTTGTCAGTTAAGTTCCCAGGAACCACCAACTGAAGATTAGGTCTTTCATCGACTTTCTAGGACCAAGGCGAGACATATAATAGATACATATGTCGATGATTTTCAAATTTGAAATGCCATTTGAGTTCAAAATATAATTTTTGCTCCTTTTCCGTCATAAGTTTGGTACTCATCAGCATTTCAGGTTTCACAGTGTAATCAGTCCTGAAAATCTTCGTAGAGTTAGTAGACAGGGACCTACCCTAAGTACAGCGTACTTACTGGAAGGATAAAGGCATAAAGACAGCTGCATTGCGTCGTTTTCTCAGTTGAGAAAATGCTATTGAAAGACCGTTTAATAATATCAAAAAGATTCTGTAGAACCCTGAATCATGGTCTAATCAAGATAGCGACCATGCTAGAAGAGAGTAAAAATTTTTTTCAACTCTGAGTGACCAAGTTGAAGGACCTATTAAGGTGCTAATCCTTAAATCTTTTACAGAAAGAGAAAACTGCCAGAGTCGATGAATAGGGCAACTGCAAGGTCTATATTCATGTATCAATGGCAGCCATGTATGGTGGCAAGCCGTCAACAAGGCTACCAACTCAAAGACCGCCATAAACGTACAAAGGCTAGCGTGGATTAGTACTACCAGTGCAATGAGAACAAAACCAAAGTAGAACTCGGAACTACGTCGGCTAGATTTTTTTTTAAGATATTGAGAATCAGCGGACAGCTGGAGGAATAATGCATCAAGCCACACTAAGATCTTTCAGGAGCATATAAAACGCAACCACCCGGCCTGATACGCACATCCTTACTCTACTTTCTCGTCTCACAATGAGAGTCAGATAGTTTGATTCTGTGCATCCTAGGCACATACGAGTTTAACTGCGGCCTCACCAGGTGTATCGGAAACAAAAAAAATGTTCAATCCGAAAAAATGTGCAAAAATTGGTTGCGCATTCGCCACCGAGCCAGATACCCACGTCTGGATTCCACTTTTCCGTGGCACAATGAAAGTCACTCGGTACATCCATAGTGCGGCAAACAAAGATAGCAAAGTTCCTGGAAAGTACGTCCATTCTTTTGATATCTCAGTGCACCCACTGCCGTTCTAACCTACCTAACTTGGTGAAACATTAAAGTCTAAGCTCCAAATTGTTATCCTTTCTATGTCCTTCCAGCCAAGCTGTTCCAAATTAAATTTTAACAATTTCACTCATTGGCGGTAATTTTATTACAGTTCCTGCCAACTTATCCATCTTCCTTCTATTCGTCGATTCCTCGTTCCAGTGATCAAATCGCCATCATCCATGGTGACAAGTTAATTCCGACTGTTAGCACGCAGATCGACAGTTTCAAGAGCCATTCACTGGCAAAAGGGTTCTTTATGTGAATTGGTCATTCGTTAAATGGGCCTCTTCAATTATTCAAAACAGGAAATTGAAATTTGCCATTTAAACATTTGTACCCCGGTTTCGGTGGCGTTTTGCTTCAGGGTTTCCTTTTCACTTTTTTTTATTTTATTTGGGGTAAGTTGATTCCCAGCGGGTGGCCGCAAAGGGTTGAACTCCAAGTCACATAAGTGCAAAGTCATCGTGTGCTTGTGTATACATACATATGTATATCCCTGAATGACTATCAAGTGTGATGTGACCTTTTGCTGTGACTGTGGTGGGACGGAGGAATCGCCTTCTTTTACCGAAAATTCCAAATTCATTGCATATGTATAGACATACATAAGTGTTTGGGAGGACTGGAAAAAAAAAAGGGTTACGAGGAAGAAATGAAGAGAAAAGCAAAAATTTAAGGACCACCGCAGGTGACCCAGCTGTGTGCGTACCCTCTCGACCACTCCGGCTCCCCGGGGTGTACATCAATTATTTACATTGTCATTATCAGTGTTAAAATTCACAGAGGAAATACCTTAGGCAATCGATTCATTGGAGCATTTAATTATCTTGCAGATGTTGATCGTTACCCGTGGCTAGATGACGAGTATCCGGGTAAGTACACCCAGGTGTATGTTTATGCAGACCAGTTGGTGGTTTAATTGTTTTCGATATTTCGATGGGCAGGTAAGCCAAGTGAAGAGACCGTGTTTGCGGTGACTGAAGAGTTATTAAGGCTTTACCGGAATCGAAGGGTGCAAATATTTCATAGGGATGTACGCACCAAGTCGCCACTATTTACGAATGAACTACTGGAAATGCATGGAGCGGCAACTGATACTATTGGTAAGGTTTTGACGGACATCGGTTATTAAAATGAGAATGTATTTGTTTCTGTTTAGCCTCCTTTTATACGCCTTGTGCGAGAACTTTACGATTGCCAGCTCTGCGGAAAAAGAAGAAACCACCGGAATTTACGGTTGGAGATCACTACGCACTAAGGACCCCGCAGGGTAAGTGTTAATCTTTCTGAGTTATTTACTGCGTTATCGGTGGCAATGATGGCTTATTTAAGCCTTATAGACGACTTGCCTCTTAAACAGAGATTTTTTGGCGAGTTCATTGGTCTTATAATTCCCTGGAATGTTTATATGGCCCAGTACCCGGTTTCTTCAATTTAAGATTTAGCTTGAGAGAGAAACTACCTCCACGAACTCCGTCCTTGTGATAGACTAAAATCTTCCAAAGTTGCAGCATGGATGCAAAGTGGTCTGAAATGCATGGTGACGAGGAAGTTCTTGTCCAAATTTGAACATATACATGGGACGTGTTGCTTGTCGTCAGAAGTTATCAAGGATTAACAGAGGACCCATATTGTCCAGAAAGATGTATATCCTTGCGCCCTAGCATCGTATTGGATCCAAAGACACCAGCTCCAACTACAAATCCTATCTTCGATCCGTCTGTGAACAAGATCAAACCCCTAGGGTTTAGTTTCAAAATACCATTAGAACAGTTGTACGATTCAATACTCGCTGACCATGATGTTGGGTGTAACGCAAGATGTGTTATTTTAGGAATTTGAATCAAGAGTTTTCAAGTATCCTGGTCACTTGATTTACACTTATATTCTAGCTAATAGCGCACCTATCAGCGCTGGGATAAAAACCCACCTACAGCTTCTAATGCTATCGTAGTCCAATCCACCATCATTGTATTTATATGTCCCACGTATCTTTTTTGGACTTAGACCCCATGTGCTGATATAAGGGCATCTACTGGCCCACTTGGCGATAGTAACACACTCGACAGCTAGGCCAGCTAAGCTCAAATATTTACCTTAAGAGAATAAATTGAAAAAGCCACTAGAATTGTCTGTACCTTGCATTACGATAGCCTGATCTCCTATATCTCAACCAGAAGATTGGCTATTACCAGTGAACGTAGAAGAGATCCCGATTTGAGGACAGCCTTTAACTCCAATTACAGATGCTGCAGGTTTAGGTCAATTATTTCCTGTAAAAGCGCTGGAAAATACCATCATTGACGGTATCTTTGAACAGTTTGAAGGAGCCTACTGCTCCATTAACCATATCTGGACTGAAGATTCTATTGGACAAACTAAACTATTGACTGTACAAGCAATGCAAATCCTATGATCAGATGCATTAGAATACATGCGGAGTGCACAAGTAGACAAAGCTGGAAAATTAACCAGAAGATAGGTTTCGAATGTAAATCTTTCTTTGTAAACCTGAACAGGAATGCCAGGACTGTTTTCCTAGCGTTTCCTCCATGTTGCACGACTAGTTCGTCTGAGTTCTAAATTGTCTCCTGTAAAACCAACCCAATTCATGTTCCTTCCTAAGTTGGTCACGTTGGTCATTCCACCAAGGAACCTAAGGTTTATATAGACAGGTTTTGGGAACATAGCCATTGTCATAGAAATGAGGTACCACTCCATACAATTGGTCTATTGCTTCATCTAGGTCTCCTGTGGACTCTAAATAGGAAAAGTCACTGATATCGATTCCTGTTCATGGATTTATGTAGGTTCATATCTAGTAGTAACATATGACAGCCAGGAATGTCTAACTTGGTGCACTGATTTTTCAGACAGCAAGCTCTTGTGAGTCCTAGTATACCTATTCGGTTTCGAGCCTTTAAACACATCTATCGATGCCACTACCGTCCTATACCTTATGATTCATGTAGTTTTCTTTTATCTTGGGAGTGTCTTCTTTTAAAAAAGGACATTTTCATCCAAAAAAAAACTTTGATAACTATCCCTTAATGTCCTTAAGTTTGAGTTAAAATGAAGTCATTCTCAAACTTTACGGTTCGCCTTGTCATGTCATCTACTTTCAGAGCTTAAAGCCGAACTGGAACGAATGGGTGAAGTAATTGAGAAGTTAATTGAACCTGTCGTAAAAAGAGCAAAACAGGAAGAAGACCGAAGGAAAGCACTAAAGCCTCCACCCAAACCATCAAGATGTCCGCCGAGGGAGAAGAATCCTAAAAATGTTTGGTTTGCATATAAAATGCACTACAAATGCAATTCATGTTCTAAGAATCTATTTATTTATTTTTTTTTCTCTCTTTCTCCTTGTTTTCGGTGATCATACTTCATTCCCTCTTCTGCCGTTCTACAAACAAAAAAAAATAAAAACCCCGGATGGTTGGCAGAATACAAAGGTAGAACCCAAACGAAAGAAGCCACTATCCGCGGAGGAGTTCATGAAAAGATTAGTGCAAAAGGACCATGAGTAAGAGTTTTTTTTTTTAGTATCCTTTTAGTCCTGTTTGCTGTTTTTTTTTTGTTTGTTCCTTTATCCAGCTATGTTCACTTTTCATAATTTTATCTTTCAGAGAGTTAATATTTTTCTATGAGTAAAAAAAAAAAAAGAGATTTTAATTATTTTAGTTGTTGCAAGGAAAAACATTTTATTTTCCTTTTATCCTTTGTGTGTGTCGGTGGGTTGTTTGTTTTTTTTTGTTCGTTGTTTCTAAGGGAAAAAAAATAAAAGTTTTTCACTCTGAAACAATGTAGGACTTACAAGTACAAGGAAGGAATGCTGCCCGTTGATCCGGAGGAGCAAAAAAGTGCACTTTTGAAGAGTTATCAGGATGAATTGGACAAAACGTTGCCAAAGTTTACCATCAGAGTTCAAAGGCGGACCATGAGCTTAATGGATAGGGTGAGTTGTTGTTCTTCTTTCTTTTTTTTCTGTGCCATGTGCAATAAAAAGTACATAATTTGCTTGATTAAAATTTAATTACTCTCCTCTACATGTTGGAGGATGGGATAGGGAAAGAGTTGAAAACATCTTTGAACAAAAAGGATGCGTATCCTTTGTAATGGAAAACCGTTTAAGCTTGAACTTGCTAAAGTCTTTAGTTATTTCCTTTCTTTTTCTGTTAACTTTAATATAAGGGTTCAAGTAAAACGCGAATTTAGTATCTGGTTTGACGGGAACTGTTTTTTATATTCGAAGCTTTCCCTTGCCCTACGACCCTATTTCCCTGGATATGCTATCTGATGCAATAACATCAGAACTTCGACTGACATGCAAATTTAGAGTCAACCTTTCCTCCGTTCATGAATGGCTTCAGCCAGACTGGGCGTGGATGGACTATAGTTAATTTTCACGGATGGCTACAATACTACTCAAGGGTCCCCTGCAGAGGTTTATGGTATCCTGGGTCACGCTGAGACAAATCAAATCTTCGATGAGATTTCTAATCAAAGCTGAGATGATGATGATCTGACGGGATCTGAACCCATGTTGGGTCTTTACGTGGGCTCATGCTGGGCTTTTCATACGATTGTGTGAAGCATTGCTCTTCAGGATGTAGGTGACAGAAAAGACTGCCGACAATTATTTCGGATGCAATTATTTCCATTCGCTAAGGATCTTAGCGTGCTACGGCCATTGTGGATAGAGCGATGATACTCTCTTTTTCTTTGTTTTTGCCCTGTTTGTGGTCGGATTAGATGGCAGATATCGGTCCTGATGTGGTGAGTGCTGTAAGCTCCTTTGAAATTCGAAGAAATTCCAGTGGAATAGGCAATACTGGAGCTTGCTGCCTAGTAGGTAGTACAATGAACCATTCCAAGACATGAGAATGAAGTTTCCCAGGCATACTATGACCAATTCGGAATCTGTGACAACTGTGATAAATAACACAATAATTCAAAACAAATCCGACAACCTTCCATCCACTTATCGCCACCAACTATGTCCTGGAACTATTTCCATTCGTATGGACAAATCGACCTCAATAGTTCTTCAATCTGGTCCCAAACAATGTCCTTTGCCTCAATGTTGGCAAATGCCAGGCAATCAGATATTCTCCTCACATAGTCCCACAATCATATATCATCGGTGACGAGCTCTTTCTCCTTGACTATCTAGTAAGTACTCCTTATAAGAAAGTATCTACTATCCTTTAGGTGCAACACCAGAACACCAATGACACTGTGTAACCTTTGACATAAAGAATGAAAACAAGCACAGGTTATGGAACTCCCAGGATGTCAACTGAGTAACACAAGTACCATACTGACCCCTCCTATCCTATAATGAGAGGGTAATCCTAATCCCTAACAGCGCCTACTAAACATACGACTTGATTTACACCGTAATCACGACAGCTAATATCGACTTCTTACGTTCATAATTATTACCATGACGCAGGACATGAATATCTGCACCTAAAATCCGCCTATCAAATCCTTTCATAACTTTTTTTTCAACACACATAGGTACGTACATTATGTACAGCACTCCATCAAGCATCACAGTAATATGCGTTCATAAAAACTCCCTACGATTCGGTCGTGTTTATGAGGTAGATGACGCTCTCAGAGCTCCTTTAGCCTCATCAAAAATATCTCATCAAACATCTAAGACATAAAACCCAAAACACAAAAAAAAAAAAACTCACCCATGGTCGCACTCTTTCGATTCCTGTCATAAATGGCAGCTGAAAATATAGCCTGGTTCATAAAAACAATCCCATATCCTTGCACACCCATCAAGCCTGTACTTAGAGCGTGTTCACACCTTTAATGTATACACATACGTGTATGTGTGGATATACTTTCAGTTGGCCATAACCCGACTGGAGAACTACCCATCCCAGTTGATTAAGAAAATTTTACCAAAAATCTGTTCAAGGATAACATATCTTCGGGACGCTTACAGATTCATTCTCAAGGAAGAGGTAAGTCACACCCAGAGTGGTGGTGGTGCTGATGATGAGACTGCTATGGGTAAGGCAGTCTCATTAAATAACCTGTCACTTGTGTTGACAATTTTCGAAATAAAATATTTCCACAGAAACTTTGGCCAAATGTGTTCCCAGAAGTTATCCTGTTGGATTACCTGTTCACTCCCGATCATCATGTTGATGTAGATTCTGCAATAATAATTATATCCTGTCTAATAGATCTCCAGGAAGATTTCCGGTATCATGTGAAACGTGCTTTGGTGCGTTACGTCTTGAAGTAAGTTTTTTTTTTTTTGTAAGTTTTCTCCACACACATCCTTCGTCGAAGGATGGATGGAAAAAGTTATGATGCCTGATGCAATGTAGTGATGTGTATCTTATAATTGCTGTTCAACTTTAGATACTTTATGCTTGTGGTTTGTTTAAAAACTTCTTCTAGATCAGAGCTGGAAAGGAAGCGGCTACAGTTGGAACCTGAACCTCCTGAGTTTCCAATATTAACGATACGCTCGCCGGTACCATGGAAGGCGTATGTACAGGTAGCCCGTAATCGCTTGGATCAAGTTCTGATGATCACTCATCCTGTACTGGAGGGTTTGAACGTCTTGTGGCATCAACTGTGAGTTATTGAATATTTTATTTGAGTTGTAATTAAGATATGGTTGGGAGAGATGTAATTTTCTTGACACGCACATATTCTTATGTATAAAGGATATCATGGGATATTAGTTTTGTAAATTTGTTTGAAGGAATTTCAGTAATTTATGGGGTGGTGTTCCATGGGGACATGTGAACATGGGGACATGATGTAGTTTTTCTTCTATGGGCTATGTGAAGGCAGTGACACTTTTCTGAAAAAGCCACTTATGACTCCTTCTCGTACCGCCTATACTCTTCGTCAATTATTTTCTTAGTAGAATAAATAAAGAAGACAAATTTAAGTTGGATAGCTCTTCTCCATTTTCCTGGTTCTACAGTTGTGATGCTACTGTACCAGCAATAACTGTTCTCCCTATCCCTACATTGAAGGCGTATTCGATAACACTGGTTACGACTCCATAGCAAGTGCAACTAGCAGGGGTATCTAGGATTTGACCAACGAATAGATACGTAAGTGTCATCCTTGAACTTCTAACCTTATTATTTCTTCCCTTGGAGGAGTGTAAGTGTTTCTGCTCGGCTGACATGAAAAACAGGAAATTTTTTAGTCAAAAAATTAGTGGAAAATGTGTGAATAAATTAGTTACGCATACGCCACCGAACCAGCCACGCACATCCTGAAAATTCGACTTGTTAGCCCAATGCTAGCAGGATATTCTGTTTCTGTGCATCCTAAGCACACACCAGCTCGTCTGACATGTCAGTGCGGGCTTTGGAAACGGAAAAATTTTCAGTTCAAAAATGTGTGAAATAATGGGTTACCCATGGCCCATCGAACCAGCCACGCACATCCTGAAAATTCCATATCTCAGCACAATGCTAGCATGATGTTTTGTTTCTGTGAATCTTGTGGATAATCCAGCTCGGCTGACATGTCAGTGCGGCCTTTGGAAACGGAAAATTTTTCAATTCAAAAATGTGTGAAATAATGGGTTACCCATGGCCCCCCGAACCAGCCACGCACATCCTGAAAATTCCACTTGTTAGCCCAATGCTAGCTGGATGTTCTGTTTCTGTGCATCCTAAGCACAAACGAGCTCGACTGACACGTCAGTGCGGGCATTGGAAAGAAGAAATTTTTCAGTCCAAAAATGCGTGACAGTGTCTAAATAAATTGGTTACGCATACGCAACCGAATAGGGAAAGAGTTTGTTAGCCATCACCAGACGTTCTTTGGATGTCATATCGTTTAACACCTTTTGCTACCGTGGACGGATCCAAGATAACACTGAGAAAACTGTGTCATTCTTCTTTCCAGGTACAATGACATTCTAATACTGGAAGTGTCTAAATTTTACGAACCCGACATCCCCCCAAATGCCGATGAAATACTAGAATTCGTTCGTGAAAGCTGTCTAGCTGCCCGCGATGTAAGTTCCTTCAACTCAATATCCCAACTATCATCTGTATGACCGAATCCCCCACAGATCCTCCTGAACGATTGGCTACCAAGAGCCGCTGATATGATGGACGCAATGAAAAAATCTTGGAAGCACTTAATTCCAATGAATAATGTGTCCAAAGGAAGAGCGGCAGTTCTCTTCCGTTGTGTACACGCTTTGATGTCCCTACAGTTGCGAGGACTACTCAAACGCAGTATTGACCATTTGCTCAGTTCGATCAATAACTACAGGGTAAGACTCTTTCTGAAGACTGAAGACCATATAATCTCATCTCACCACCACCCCCCATTTAGGAAGGCAACGAGATGAAAAAATACGACTTGCACCATCCCAAGCTGAAGCGACGTCCAATTATGACAATTGTCGTTTCAGTCATTGGCAAGCACTTTGAGCCGATAGTCAATTTGGAATCACGTAGCACGTCAACGATTTACAAGATCGACCCATCGGATCCACGGTTGTTCGAGCCAAACTTTGAACATAGCATAGTAAGGCAGACACCCTCGAATAGAGTTGGGTGGGGTTATCCTTTTTTTCTCTCATATTTCTAGAACTTTGAGAAATATTTCCCAGTGGAGTTCGTCTTGAAGAACAGTGGAAAAATGTTCGTCTATCCTTACATGCGGGAACTGCCCGACTTGTTCATTGGTTTCATCAAGAGAATCCTTCGAGTGGGCTATGACATACCTCATCTGGAGTACCTAATGTCCCAGGGTATGCGTCCTGGGAGATGCAGTTTTATTTATATTTTCTCCTTACCAACCCCAAACTCTTTTTTTGCAGAAGAGAGTGAGTTTGGGTACTTGCACTACATCCATGAGGATCATGTCGATATGCTGGCCCTATACGACGACGTGCGTTCCATCGTCGAAGCCAATTGGACTGGACCCACTGTCTATCTGTACCCGATATACGAGTACTACTTCCCCCTGTTGACACGTAAAATGCTGGGTACCGCCGAAAAGGTGTTCACGGCACGCAGGATTCCAGACTTGCCGGTACGTTGCCAAACACGATTGCAGGCCGTGTTCATAGGATTTAATTACGATTTATTTGGATTTGATTAAGCTCAGCCATCCGTAGAATTAACAGTAAATCGTATTACGGGTTTCATTTAATAAGTTCGATGTGATTACAGGATCACCGAAGCGGGTGGCCAGAGGATGAAAACAGCATGAACCACTCTAATGGCGATAAATTCAAATTTTTCAATTTTCCAATCGTTTCAGGCAATTGAGCTTTTGATGGACAAATTGAAGGAACTGGTTGAGGGTACGTACTTTCTGAAGAGTTTCGTTCCGCTAAACATGTTCATGCTGGATAATCGGCATGTTAATCGAGCTCTAGTGATGATGGTGCAGGATGTTATGAATTTTATAACGAATTACTTTTTGACACTGAATATGAACGAGAACAAGAGGTGAGTATTGCTTTAGGGTATATGGTTAAGTTTAACAACAGAAACGGGTGTTCGACCCAAAAATTAGTTTTGTACGTTTGCTCAGGTTACTGGGACATCCGGTAGGATGTTGAAGTCTAGGTTAGTCCTACGAACAAACATCTTTAGATAGTACAATCCCCTGGCAAAAAAGTTGACTTGGTAGGTTGGGCTGGGTGGATGTACGCGAGCATTCATTTGAAGGTCTGCACAAGTAGCGAGATGATGTGTCACGGCTTCGTCCTCGAACAGTTTTTACAGAAATCGGCGAAGGTTATATCCCATGAGGGTGCCAACTATATTTTTCGGATTTTTGGATTTGTCCGTATTTGGTTCGGTGGCGTATGCGCAACCATTGTTTCACACATTCTTGGACTGAAAATTTTTGTTTTCCAATGCCCGCACCGACATGTCAACCAAGCTGGTTGTGCTCAGGATGCACAGAAACAGAATATCCTGATAGCATTGTGCTAAGATATGGAATTTTCAGGATGCGGGTGGCTGGTTCGGTGGGCTATGGGTAACCCATTATTTGTGCGAAAAAGATTAGTGTAAAGCCCACAAAACTAGGTACTCACAATCTTGCTAAATCTTCAAATCGCACATATGGAGTCAGATATTCTGTTTCTGTGTATTCGAGGCGCAAACCATCTAAGATGCAGCCTCGAAATGAAAACAGGAGGCAGAACATTTTTGAACTAAAAAATGTGTGAGAAAAAGGGTAGTTATAGCCCACAAAACTAGGTACCCACAATCTTGCTAAATCTTCAAACCGCACATCTCAAGTCAGATATTCTGTTTCTGTGTATTCGAGGCGCAAACAAGCTAAGATGCAGCCTCGAAATGGAGACAGGAAGCAGAAAATTTTTCAACCAAAAAATGTTTGAGAAAAACTGTAGTTATAGCCCACAAAACTAGGTACCCACAATCTTGCTAAATCTTCAAACCGCACATCTCAAGTCAGATATTCTGTTTCTGTGTATTCGAGGCGCAAACAAGCTAAGATGCAGCCTCGAAATGGAGACAGGAAGCAGAACATTTTTCAACCAAAAAATGTTTGAGAAAAAGGGTAGTGTACAGCCCACAAAACTAGGTACTCACAATCTTGCTAAATCTTCAAATCGCACATATGGAGTCAGATATTCTGTTTCTGTGTATTCGAGGCAAAAACTAGCTGAGCTGCAGTCTCGAAACGGAAATAGGAAGCAGAAAATTTTTCAACCAGCAAATGTGTGAGAAAAAGGGTTGTGTATAGCCCTCAAAACTAGGTGCCCACAATCTTGTTAAATCTTCAAATCGCACATCCCAAGCCAGATATTCTGTTTCTGTGTATTCGAGGCGCAATTTAGCTAAGCTGCAGCCTCGAAACGGAAATAGGAAGCAGAAAATTTTTCAACCAGAAAATGTGTGAGAAAAAGGGTTGTGTATAGCCCTCAAAACTAGGTGCCCACAATCTTGTTAAATCTTCAAATCGCACATATCGAGTCAGATATTCTGTTTCTGTGTATCTGAGGCGCAAAGCAGCTAAGATGCAGCCTCGAAATGCAAATAGGAAGCAGAAAATTTTTCAACCAGCAAATGTGTGAGAAAAAGGGTAGTGTATAGCCCACAAAACTAGTTGCCCACAATCTTGTTAAATCTTCAAATCGCACATCCCAAGCCAGATATTCTGTTTCTGTGTATTCGAGGCGCAATTTAGCTAAGCTGCAGCCTCGAAACGGAAATAGGAAGCAGAAAATTTTTCAACCAGAAAATGTGTGAGAAAAAGGGTTGTGTATAGCCCTTAAAACTAGGTGCCCACAATCTTGTTAAATCTTCAAATCGCACATATCGAGTCAGATATTCTGTTTCTGTGTATCTGAGGCGCAAAGCAGCTAAGATGCAGCCTCGAAATGCAAATAGGAAGCAGAAAATTTTTTACACATTTTTATACTGAAAATTTTTCTGTTGCCAATACCCGTACTGACATTTCGACGGAGCTACTTTAGGATAGAAGTCCTGTAATCCTTTTCGATTATTGAAGGGTTGCTTTCTCTGTTCATTGCCGTCCACCAGACTGTCAATGTCCTATTTGGACTATTTTCTTACTAAATCATCCCCTCGTTTGTTTGTCTGAGTGTCTCTATATTCTAGAACTCCGACAAAGAAGTTGCCTTTCTTATCGCTTCTGGATTTGTTTTTTCTTTATAAATTATTCTCAATTTAGGGAAGATCGTGCTCCATCTTGAAGGCTATACCCTTCAACGGTGGACAGCACCTCAGTTCAGAGTGAATAAGTCTGTAAGCATTTGCTTCATGCAATATGGTTCAGATACATGAGCAAAGTAGCACTAACTGATATCATCGGCAAAGAAATGGCCTAAATCGTAGGAAGGATGTACATATTGTCGATTCCTTTACATAGAATCAAGGTTAATTTTAGGGACGAATTTCAAAGGAGTGCTGTTCACATATGTAGAACTCTTCTCACACAAAAGGCTTCCTTATGCATAATTATTCATGCCTGCAACTTGTTTTCGTAACTTTAAGGATTCTCCCCTAATTCCTTTATAATCGTTTACACCCCAATCAGAAATATGCAAATTTCGATCTCAATCAGAATGCAAACCAATCTTAATTACTCAACAAAGATTAATCCCTATCATGTCTGCTCGTGTAAATCCTTACCACACAGGACTTAATCAAACATGGGATAATTATCACAACAGTGTGATGATTCCCATCGAATTAGTGCATTAAATTCGCACATTAAACTCCTCGAATGAGTACGTGTGAGGGATCCAGAGTGTGCATTTCGATTTCATAGACAATATTCCAACCCCACCCACCGCTAAACTTTGGAATTTCAGAATCTGCAACGAATTGGAGGAGATGTCCATGAAGGCTGGCGAACGTCCCGAGGAAACACCCGAAGTGGTCGCACTACAGAACTACTTAGCCGAATGCCGTGACGAAAGGATATTCAAAATAAAAGACGACATTAAACTTGTGGCCACGCGAGTCCAATTCCTGCTGCAATACACCACTCTGACTAGTAAGTGTTGTTCCTTTGCGTGTGCAATTGTGCTGGTGTTCTCTGTATGCGAAGTCATTAGGACATTTCGCCATGATAACGTCCACAGTTCCGCACCGGACATCGTTGAAATTTATTGCAGTCTAATCCCAGCAAGTGTGTCCCTTCTCCAGGTGATCAAATTCGCTTGAACTGCAGGACGTTCCTCCTGCCAGCTGAATTGGAATTAGTATTAGACTTAAGTGCAGCCCGACTGAATGTCGTCCGGGATAATCTCGAGGTGGCTTTACGGTGAGTATAGTCAAAAGACTCCCAAACTCGTGTATCTAGAGAGACGAAATTTTCCAGGGACAAGCGAGCTCTATTCGATAAGTTTATTGCATCGGAGAAGATTCGCATGGACGGTTTTAGGATGAAGGAAACAAAAGATGTCCTTACGCTGGATGAGTTGAAGGAGAAAGTAGATACTGTGAATGAACTATACGGAACACTGGAGGTAAGTGTGTTTAAATGAGTTTGAATAAGTGAATGATTTGTTGTGTGGGTCTTTGGGATAGAAATGCAGCAGGGAAGCAAAGTATATCAATGTGGACGAAGGACTCCTGCAGATAGATATATCTGTGTTTCCGAGATTGGCTGATATTATAGAGAAAATGGAACCCATCGAGAAGCTGTGGAAGACCGCCTACGAGTTTGAAAAGAATCATGATATATGGCAAGTATATGTTAATTTATTCAGCGTACACCGGGTAAACCGTGAATACCTTTAGGGATGTAAGAGCTATACACAATCGAAGTACAAGTGAGTAGAGGAAGATTTTGTAGAAACTATGGGATTATCTTGATATGAAGATAAAGCCAGGTATGAACTATGTAGAGAGCCTTTAGAATTCGTCATTCTCTACCAAGAGGAGCCAAAGGAGAGGCCATAGAACACCACCTTGCGGAGGGTCAGATCTTCTAGTAGACATCCAACCTGGCTTGGAATTGATAACCCGACCATTGAGTAGTAGATTGACCAATTCGCAGAGTAAGTTGTAGACCTTCAGAACTGACATTGGATCTGCCTTAGCTGAGATATTGACATTGTTGACTGAATGACATGACATGATACAGAATACAGTCTTTTTGTTCTATAAATGTCATCTCAGTCCGAGCAGTACTGCCAGATAGCCCAAAATAAAGGATATTTCAATAAGAACATAACAATTTTGTATTCAGATAGAACTCGGAATAATTCGTATATTAAGCTGAAATTTATTCCAGATATACGTTTAAGCATGTAAAATTTAAATATGGAATTCAATCTTGTTCACACGACTACTTTAAGCACGTTTGCAGCGATCGATTTTTTGGAGTCAATTTTCCAACATTCTCCCACACATATCGACAGGAACGTTGCGAATTTCGCTCCTGATCTCTTTTGTTTCTAATGCGTTGTCTCACTGGGACAAGAATATTTAAAAGTGAATATGTTGACTCGAATTCATCCTCTATAGCACCCACAGCCTGTCTGGTGGAACGATTATTAGGACCGAAAATTGAAGTAAGCGTTTATAAAGTTGCGACCACGGAACTAGAATTTCGGCACTAATTTGTAATCACATCCAAATGTTTCTCTTTCTTGAACTTAAGTACAATAAAAATATTAACTTTGCTTAACGTTCTGGTACTAACAGATTATAAAAAACTTGCTGGTGGATATATTTTGTTAAAGTACAAAATTGTTATGTCTCTACTGAAAACTCGTTTACATCTGTAATAGCTACATTTTCCAGACCCATCTCCTTTTCAATTTAATCCCTTGTTGCTAGGTTTAGTTAGCACACACTTCTGCGTTCATCATCTGCTTTCAGTATCGAATATCAAAAATACTCATATTCCCATCCTCCATTCAACATTAACAGGTGTTTTGAATTTGTTTTCCATCAAAGACGCAAGTCCTTGCCATTCCTCATCAGTGTATACATTTTTCTTTCCCAGGATGTACGGTCCATTTCAAGCTCTTAATGCGGATGTTATCCGAGAAGAAGTTGAGAACATGCACAAGGTTTGTACGCACCTTACTGTAACAGTTCAAACACTCTTTGAATCACGTATTCCTTCCAAAGATTATGCATAAGCTAACACGTCAGTTGGCCAATAATGCCGTGGCGAAGAAGGTGGGTGAGCAGATACGCGTCAAACTGGAGAAGTTCAAAGCTTACATACCGATTCTGGACGCGATTTGTCGCCAGGGTCTGGAGCAACGACATTGGGATCAATTTTCAGCTAAACTAGGCCGGCCATGCAATCCCACCATATATCCTTCGTTGAAGGACATGATAGACGCCAACATCATAAGCATACTTCCTCAACTGGAGGATGTAGCAAACGCAGCCGGTAAGGAGTACGAATTAAACAGTCACTTGGTGGCGATGCAACGCGAATGGGAGAACGTCGTTTTCGAAGTGATACAGTACCGTGACTCGGATACTCACATCCTCTCGGCCTTGGACGACATTCAGACTATTTTGGATGATCAAGTCATGAAATCACAAGCTATGCGGCGATCACCGTTTATTGTTGCACTAGGTTGCAAGGCCGATGATTGGGAGACGAAGCTTATTACAATGCTGGACATTATGGACGCATGGACACAAGTCCAATCGACTTGGATGTACTTGGAGCCGATTTTCAGCTCCGAGGATATCATGCGACAGATGCCTGTTGAAGGAAGAAATTTTAAATCGGTAAAGTCGTTCGTAGTTCGAAGTTTGATATGATTTATGCTAGTTGGTGTGTTCTCCTCTCGTTAGGTGGATAAAGTCTGGCGCAAGGTTATGAAGTACACCTACGCACATCCTAGTGTCATCGAGGCGACTGATTATCCAAATCTACTGCCAATATTCAGGAAAGCACTCGAAGACCTTGAGTGTGTACAAAAGGGATTGAACACCTACTTGGAGCAGAAGCGATTGTTCTTTGCCAGATTCTTCTTCCTTTCAAACGATGAACTACTGGAGATTCTATCCGAGACCAAGGATCCACTACGAGTGCAACCACATCTCAAGAAATGCTTTGAAGGGGTAAGCTATTCTGTGAGGATGTTCTTGATTTCGATTCTTTTTGTTATTATTTCAGATTGAGTGCCTGACATTCGATGATAATCTGGAAATTACTGCAATGATATCGGCCGAAGCTGAAATTGTCAAGTTAAGTCGAAAGATTAATCCCCAATCGGCCAACGTAAGGATGTCTTAAGCAAAACCAAAGTATATTGTTCTAAAGTGCACACTTACCATGTAGGGTCTGGTAGAAATCTGGTTAAAGGATGTCGAAACGGTTATGTTGGACAGTGTTCAGGAGCAAATGAAAGCTGCTTGGGAGGATTACTATCAGATGGAGAGGAAGTCGTGGGTCACTGCTTGGCCGGGTCAAATTGTACAGGGCATTTCCTGTATGGCATGGACTTATGAGGTACATAGCAATAGAACGATGAGAGGACGATTGAAGACGTGGTTCTTAATTTTGTTTCTTTTTTTCTATGTCAGGTTGAGGAAGCCATTGATCTTTTAGACATTCCAGGATATTTGGAAAAGTGCAATGCACAGATTGGTGATTTGGTACGACTAGTGCGAACGGATCTATCAACAGGAGCTCGAATAACAATTGAAGCTTTAATCGTGCTGGACGTCCATGGTAAGTGCAATTAGTAACATGGAAACATTATGTTCAAAAAAAAGTGTCCTGCTCTGCATGATATTTGTCAGGCGAAGCAGTACTATGCCAAGATTGGCAACATCAATGCTTTAAGTTACATTCCTTTGGTCCCTTTGGCAGGTGGAATAGGTCTGTAGTTGCAGTCCTCATTTGGAGGAGTGCAAAACCTAAAAATTTAGACGTATGACTTGTCCAACCGAATTTCTCGGCTATGCTTGAGTCAACTCGTATGTCCTGGCTATGTTTGCGTTTTCTCAAACGTTTTCTTTTTCAAGATCCTGACAATCTCGTCACACTCAAAAGAGATCCATACCAGATCATGGCTTAAACTGAAGTCGAAGTTCGATTGTATTACCTCCAGATTTGATCCACTTGGTCTCCTCAAGCATGTGATTTGATTTTTTTTTCATTCTGGCTACGACAATTCCATGACTTATGTCAATAAGCCAGAAGCCTTAAATGAGAGTCAGTAAGTCTAGAGTCAACATCGAAAGGCAAAAGTTCCTCAACGGCAGGTGGGATTTCGTGCAATCTTCTGACAGCAATGACGATGTGAGAGAAATGCATAAAATCTACATTTTTCGAACCACTGCGTCCCAAAAGTAAACCTGCCTGATAGTATGGGCAAATTCGAAACCTCACTTCAGTTTAGGTTCAGAGCGTTGGAGTTAAACTTTGTTCAGAGGATTGTCAGATTTACAAATATTTTCAGACCAACAAACGAAAAAATGATATGAGGACAATTCTGAGAACAATGTTGTAACCAAAGCATTAACAGACATTTCCAGGACCGCCATCTGACAATCTGCAATCGTTTGAACATAGTTTAACCAAACTCACGAATTAGTCCTACAAAGACTGAACTGGAATCGTTTATCGTATTACTTACAACTTAGAGAATCCCTGTAACAGCTTTGGGAAAATTTGGGCTCGGCAAGCATCTCAATTGCCTGTAACAATACTCAAGTGGTTCGAGCTATACTGCCCCCTATCTGGACTTTAAAGTCAAATATCATGATTCCCAGTAGAAATGCTTCCTTCTTCTGAAATCTTAAACGGGTCTGCTATCTACACAGACAGATCTAAGTCTGGAACAGATCTGTAATTTTACTCCTGTACTTTGGATTTACATATGTACATATCACCACTCAGCTGGCGGACAGTTGATATGTTCTTCAAGTAGAAAGCACGGCAGTCCGAGAAGTCGTGGTCTGGCTTACATTTAAGTCGATAGAGTGAAGCGCTATACAGACAGCTAATATGCGATAAAATCCTTAGAGTCGCCAATAATCCGAACCAAGTTGATAAAGAAATTCCATTAATTTTTTAACAAGATCGCTATTGGCACATATGTAGATGATCCTTTTTCAAATAAATCTGATCAGTTCTAGATTGAGGGAAAACTCGTATGTGTCTAGGATCCGCAGAATCAGAATATCTGACTCTCATTGTGTGACGGAAAAGTAAAATCAGGATGTGCGTATCTGGCTCGGTGGCGTATGCGTAACTTATTTTTTCATACATTTTTGAAAATTGTCTCTTTCCAATCCACTTGCCGAGGCCAGAGTTAAACTCGTATGTGTCTAGACACAAGACACTGGACCCACCCAGTGCAACCATCACCGGCCCATCTTTAGGTTCGATAGTATGAGACTCATGAATAGATACTATCTCAATGGGAACCCATCAACCCGATGACTGTTTTTGAAAGGAGGCACACGACCTCCGGACATAGCCCATGGAAAGCACCATAGAACAGACAATGAAAGGAAATTCTTTTCTACAAAACTGATCTAAAATAAATGACGATTGTGGTGTCCTCCAACTCGAGGTTAGGGCCGTAGCTCAGGCTGCTGAAAAAAACGATAAGAGTCTATATTGACGGACACGCAGCCGTTAAGACACTGAACACTGCAGTTATTAGATCGAAACTTGTGAACCTTGGCAAATCAGTAAGGTGATCCTCTGCTAGATACCAGAAAACGAAAGGGCTGATGAGTTCGGAAGAATATGTACAGTGAACTGCATATATCGCGGGCTTTCAAGAAGAGATCTGTTTCTCTGGTACAGATACACGGGTACTCTTAGGCATACTAAGGGGATACTGTGCCATTGGCGTTCATGCCGAGAGGGTCTGTGTATTCATTATTGCAGAAATTGCAGGGACGACGAAGAAATTGACAGCCCAACACTCGCTGTGAGACTATCCTGCCTTATCTGCCGGAAGACAGAACTCTTGGTAGTTACTTCACAGATTGGGAGGACGTGGGTAATATTAAGCTGAGGGGCCTCCTGCGATTGATATCACTATCAGGATGGTTTTAGTTAAAGCGGCCTCTCTTTGAAGTATGTCCTGGGTGAAACAAGTGGGCACAATGAACCGAATTCTCCTGGCCTAAGTAAGCAGCTTCCGTTATAATATTAGACCTAACCAATAGTATAAGGCTTCGAAAAGTTCTTTTCACTATCTTACGTTTGAACATTTATCCTGAAAATATTTTGTTTCCCTTCACACAAACCCAGTCTGCAATCGAATAGGTCACATCCTCCCACCATAGTAAACAGATTAAACCTCCTCCATACGTTACCTCTTTATCGATTCATTTGTCGATGTTGTTTTTTTTTATCCTTTCAGCCCGAGATGTGGTCTTATACATGATTGGACAAAATGTCTCAACGCTGACTGAATTTGATTGGATTTCACAACTGCGTTACTATTGGAAAATGGACAGTAAGTGCTACAGCGGATTAACTTGGTTTTATTTTTCTTTTTTTTACAACTTTTTCGGTTTTGGTTTTTGGTTTTGTTTTGGCCATTCGATAAATTCAATTTGAACAATATGAAATGGTTATCTGCTTCGGATGAAGTTTAAAAAAATGTAAATATGGAAAACATGAGCTTTATTTGATTATCCTGTCCACCCACAGATAGAGTGGAGTACGTTGCCGTCAGTATGGTCGTAACTGATGTAAAATATGGAATGGAATATCTGGGCAATATATCACGTTTGGTTGTAACGCCACTAACCGATCGTTGTTTTAGGTAAATATTACTACGACTACTTGTTGTTTTTTTTTTTGAACAGGTGGAATAAATCACTTTATTTAGGACACTGATGGGTGCACTGAAACTGTGCTTGGGTGGGGCGCCTGAGGGTCCTGCTGGCACTGGTAAAACAGAAACCTGCAAGGACTTGGCAAAGTCGGTGGCGAAGAAATGTGTGGTGTTTAATTGCTCTGATGGATTGGACTATAAGGCTTTGGGAAAGTTCTTTAAGGTGAGTGGTAGATACTAAGATTTTGGCATGAGATACTGTACAATACAAGCTTGAGCTCACAGTACTCTTGCTAATGAAGTGTGGTTTGAGCGTTCTTCTTCCGGACGAGTGTTGTTAGAGGAATTTAAAGAAACACAAAGAAGTATGTTATATCTGGTTGGTGTGTATTTTCAAGTCTTAAAAAGTTCCTTAGCAAATGTCGAGATTTATTCAATGACGGAGGCGGTACCTCAATTTCTTGACAGTCTTGTATCGGTATCCATCGACGGCGAGAGCAGCGGTCTCGATGACTGGTCCAACTTCAGCTACTGGAGCAGCAACTTCAACGACCTCTTCAACTGGGGGCAAGTATTCGTTGACGATCTCGTTGACATCACGACGACGCCTAAGACGAAGCTTCTTGACGGTCTTGTAACGGTATCCATCATCAGCCAAGACAGCGGATTCAACAACTGGAGCTACTTCAACAACTGGAGCGGCAAGTTCGACTACGGATTCCTGAACTGGAGGCAAGTACTCGTTGACGATCTCGTTGACATCACGACGACGCCTAAGACGGAGCTTCTTGACGGTCTTGTAACGGTATCCATCATCAGCCAAGACAGCGGATTCAACAACTGGAGCTACTTCAACAACTGGAGCGGCAAGTTCGACTACGGATTCCTGAACTGGAGGCAAGTACTCGTTGACGATCTCGTTGACATCACGACGACGCCTAAGACGGAGCTTCTTGACGGTCTTGTAACGGTATCCATCATCAGCCAAGACAGCAGATTCAACAACTGGGGCGACTTCAGCAATTGGGGCAGCAAGTTCGACTACGGATTCCTGAACTGGGGGCAAGTACTCGTTGACAATCTCGTTGACATCACGACGACGCCTAAGACGGAGCTTCTTGACGGTCTTGTAACGGTATCCATCATCAGCCAAGACAGCAGATTCAACAACTGGGGCGACTTCAGCAATTGGGGCAGCAAGTTCGACTACGGATTCCTGAACTGGGGGCAGGTACTCGTTGACAATCTCGTTGACATCACGACGACGCCTAAGACGGTACTTCCTGACAGTCTTGTAACGGTATCCATCATCAGCAAGAACGGCGCTCTCAATAACTGGAGCAACTTCAGCAACTGGGGCAGCAAGTGGAGCAGCAATTTCAACGACCTCTTCTACGGGAGGCAAGTACTGATTGACAACTTCGTTAACATCACGACGATGCCTCAAACGAAGTTTCTTCACAGTCTTGTAACGATATCCATCATCAGCGAGCACAGTTGGCTCCTCGATAACAGCAGCTTGAACTGGTGGCAAGTATTCCACAGTTGGCGCAGCTACCTCCTGTACTGGAGGCAGGTAATCAACTGGAACAACTCCAGCCGATGCCAGAGCCAGCAGAGCAAATCCAACAACGAAGAATCTCTAAAAAAGAGAAAAACCAAACAATTTGGTTGTCCTTAATCCCTTGGAGCCATCGACGGCTAACAACTTACCATCCTTGCAATCGTTTCCTAGTTCTCTATCCAAAGATGATGTCAAGTGAATGATGCTACTTGCCCAATTGGTTGCCTATTTATACTGGAATCTTTGACAAACGCGTTTGCACTATCAGTCAGAAGATACTCCATTAACCGGTTTCCACTGTATACAAATCTTTCAATCAAATATCCACAACTCTATTAATTTATGTACTAAGCTATAAAACCATAATAAAACACGAAAAAAAAAAATCGCCAAAGTTCGATGGCATTTCCCGGCTGGCCTGTAGTCTAATGTATCTCAATTGATATGATTCGAATGTATCTGCTCGATGTCTTGGGAATCTAAATTGAATATCTTTTCTGCATAATTACTACAAAAAGGGGTCCGTATCTGTATCTGTATCTGTACTACTTAATTGTTACAGTTTTCTGTTTTTCTACTGCCGGGATGTCACCAGCTCTTGTGTTGTTTTTTTTTTTTTTTTCATTCGATACGAAATCATAAATATTTATGGAGCGGAATTAATTTGTTATCGCTTATCCATATTTGGGTTGATAGGCGCTGATTTATTCCGGAAGTGATTGCTCTCGGTTTGGCGATTGTATCTCGCGCCGGGGTCTGGGTGTTTTGTGTTATACATATTGATGACGGTTCCCCCTTTGTTGCTGGAGTAGGCTTTTTCTTGGACAATATTAAAATTGATTGAATGGAAATCGGTGTCAATAAGACATTAATTCGGAGCTGTCAGCATTTGGATTGGAAAATTATCTCAATTTTCGCCATTTAAAGGGCGATAAACAGTCGATCGTTTTGGGTTCTGTTTGGGGTGAGATAATTCTTTAATTAGGCCTCCAAATGAACGGGTGCTGTTCTGGGGTACGCATAGCTGGTCAGGTGTTCAGAGATTGTGTAAACATTAAGAACAAATAAATATTTGCTTCCGGAGTTTTGATTAACTCCAAGCAAGTAGGAGGTTTAGTGAATTTCGGAAATGATTTTCAGTGAACCCTTCAAAACTTGGTCTGGGTATCAATATTCAAGGTTTACACCGATATCTAGAAAAATAAAATTTGGAAAGTTAAAATTTTGTAAAAAAAACTTCAGAAAGTGACGAAATAAGGGGCTTTTCAATAAGGACATAACAATTTTGTATTTAAATAAAGCACTGATTAATTGAGGTATCGGGCTGAGATTTATTCCTAGCATAGCAAACATATTATATTTAAGTATGAATCTCCATTTCGTTTATATGACTACCGTTTCCAGCACTTTTGGAGCGATAGATTCTTTGCACACAATTTCTCACCACTCTTCCACGCATATCGACCGGAACGTTGTCAATTTCGCATTCGATAATGTCCTTGCGCTCCTTTAACGTTGATAGCTTGTTGGCATAAGCCAACCGGGCCACTTCTCCACATTACACATCAGCAATACATCAGCTGTTTGATCAACTATGTGGCATGTGGCACCATCTTGGTGAAACCACATGTCACTGATGTCAAGTTCATCCAATTTTGGTCAAAAATAGTCTTCGCGCATAGGAACGAACTCAATTGATAGTAACATGGTCATCACTAAAGATGACTTTTTGATGAAATTCAGGATTTTCTTACAATCTGTCCAGAGCAGCCCAATGAAAAAAGTTTTGGTGCTTCAAATGATTAAAAAGGTTGAGTGCTTAAGTTAGTTTGATCTCATAGGGCTATCGGTCAAGATTTGTATGTAAAATGGACTAAAAGATTCCCAAATCCTGTGAACAGTGTGGAATCGACTGATTTGGCTCATTTTGAACTGAAACACTTACGGTAGCTATCTCACTGGCACAGGACTTGACTCCAACTTGTAAACTATACCATGCACACCCTGTCTGGTGGGACCATTATTGTGACCAAAATCGGAGTAACCGCTCCTAAAGTTGCTTGTTCGTAGGTAGATAGTTAAATAGAATGACGGTTCCGAGAATATCGAGAAAGAACCCAACTCAATCCCTTTTGTTACCACAAAACCAAAATGATGTAAATTAGACCCATTCCATGGAATTCAAATAACAGATTAGTTCTCGAGATAGAAGTGTTTCCTAGGGTGTCTTGCCTTGTCCTCGTTAGAGCCAGATATCTGCAAAGAAAGTGATGTAGAGATTATTTTGTCGTTAGTATCCTTGAAGTTTCTACCAAAGGTTATGTACGAGTTACCAAGATTGCCGCATGGTATCGATTGACCATTGGACTGTGATAGTGGCTACAATTATGGCAATAACTGGTCTTGCTTTACCAAGTAGTTCGTTTGTTTTAGATTTGTTGTAATCAGGCCATGTCTTTCTTGATATGGCCTGGTCGTCTGCATGCTTATCACCCTCATAATTGCTGGGACCTGGGACCTAGATGAGTGTAATTGTTCTTGGCATTGCTCTACCAATTTAGACGATGTCTTGCTTGACTTGAGATGGTTCACGCTTGCAAAACACTAGCAGAGTCTGGAAGATGATTAGACTTCGATATATGCATTTAGTTGATCAGAAGGACACTTGCACCGATATCGCAGTTCTTTGTCGAACGGTCCCTGTATATACGTACTTCATAGTCGCTAATAACAGACTTGGTATCATATGGCACTTAAAAAAATTGTTTCCAGAGCCCTACATTGTCCTTATGGCTATAGCTGAGTCTTTTATATGCAGTTCGAGGGGGATTAGATGCTGAATCACATTTAGAGCATCTGTTAGACAGGTCCACAAAGCTCCTGTGACCCGTAAACACACCAATTTCTAAATTTACTCCGAGACCACTGCTCGTGGCTCATGAGCATATCTTATCGAGAGCATTCTTCATAAGTTGACTTATCACAGATCGTCTTAGTTAGAATGATGTTGCCTTAGTTCCCTGAATTTTTCTAGTTTTTAGTATGGCTACAGTCGATTAACTAACAAAGAATTACCTAGTAGAAGTTGTTGGCTCAGTGAGACCTACTTGAACAGTTTCAATATTGAGGTTGTTAAAGGTTCTTTCTACGTCCAAAAGGTAGCAAAAGTGTATTCTTTATTATGGAGAGCCTTCTCCATCAGTATGAGACACATCACCTCATGAAAGTCGTCTCAATAGACTGACCTTTCAGATAAGCTCCTCATAGTTTCATGGATCCCAGGGCCTAGGATACTTTCTAAAGTTCTCAGTACAAAAGAGGATATAGGACTGAAATCCAGCCCACTCTCGGAATGCATGCAAATTTGACACCCCTCCAGGATTGAGTGACATACTTCTATAAATTGGTAGTAACCACGAAATTCTTATATCTTGGAGGTTCTGTAGCATAATATTCATAATCCTTACAAAGCCGGGTGACTTATAAGGGGTGAAGTCATTTATGCATATTTGTCGGAGAACAAATATAAAATGTAAACCTGAATAAGCGTTCTGACATTAGATGTTTGGGATAAGAAAGTTTGCTATGTATCTGATGTATCTGCTAAAAAACGCTTTGCTTCTTAAATAAACTAGAGGGTGGTTGGACCCTCCAACCCAATTGATATCATTATTTAGTTAAGGTTGAGGTTTCTTACCACAATGTTTCTCTAGAGATCGCTATGGGCCCTATTAAGGTGTGTAATGTTTATGATGCATCCATAACCGAACATATCCTAGTCCTATGTCTAACATCAGTCACGAGGTCTGGTTTCTGTTCTCCATTGGAAAGCAAAGTGTCAGTTGTGAACATAAATTTTACGAAATGGTGACTTAAGCTTGCTGTGGTAGAGCTTGCACTTGTCGACAAATTTTTGACAGGAAGTGCCTACGTCAGGAATATAACTTTCATACAACTCTGCATACAAATACGAATTTCAGAATATTCTTCACATCACTAAAAATATTGCAAAATATGGAAACTCATTTTCAACGCCTCGCTACAGTGGCTAACATATACCAGCTTGTCGCTTGAGTATACTGGTAATAGAGTGATGAAACCAGGTACAAAAAACCCATGGAACTTTGGTCTGAACAGCTTCCCTGACAGACTTTCTCTTTTTATTCACATGACCAGGATTGAGTTAACCCCAAAGGTGGCCACTAATGAGAACATTGACGCAACTTCTCTAAAGTCTCCTTGATATCTCCGATCGAAAATAGATATTTTAGGTAATGGCTTTGCTAAATATAATAAATGATCTCAGTCAGCAGCCATAATGTCTAAACAGCCTCACCTAAGAAGCTTCAATGATGGTCTGCGTAGACGCGACTACCATTATTCACAATAGGCCACAACAACGAACCGGATTACTTACAAAAACTGTGAATCATACCAACGATTCTATCAATGCTGATTGTTTTAACCCGCACCATGGAGAAAGCCTTGAAAAGAATAATGGTTACAATTCTTGGTAACGAGAACCCCTCATACCATTCGTCATACAGTCTGCCAGAACAACTCATCTTAATTTGTGAACAATTAGCGCCTTTTGCTAATTAATACCCGACTTGATCTGATTTACGCAGAAGCAATCAATTTTATTTGAAGGAACATAATTGGTGCTCTTAAGATGGCTCGTTCGATACCAACTTGAAAAGTATCGGCTTTCGATTTTAGTGCGTCAATCTGGTTAAATGAATTCAAGTGAAGTGTACTCGTAGGAAGTTGTGTAGGAGGATCTGCATATAAATACGGCAAACAGCTTTAGTTGGTATCATTCAGTTGGCTCAGTGCCTCGTGGATACACAAGACAATGGTAAGTTGAAGCCTCTGCACAGTATATGGACAAGGATTAACAAAGTATTGCAATGTTTTAGAGATTCTTTGCATTCGCATTTGTTGCTGTTTTCGCAGCAGCTGCTGCTCTCCCAGCTGATTACTTGCCACCGGTAAAGGAAGCTGCACCAAATGCTGAATATCTACCACCTGCAGCTGAAGGTGAAGTGGCTCCAGTCGAAGACACTGTTCTTGCTGATGATGGATATAGGTACAAGACTGTGAGGAAGTTGCGTCTTAGACACCGTCGTGATGTTAACGAGCTCGTGTCCAACGAATATCTGCCACCAGTTGAGGAAGGCGAAGTAGTTGCTGTTGCCGAGGATGCCACTCCCCTTGCTGCTGATGGATATCGCTACAGGACAGTGAAGAGGTACCGTCACAGACGTCGTCGTGATGTCAACGAACTTCCATCCAATGAATACCTCCCACCAGTAGAGGAAGGAGAAGTAGTTGCTGTTGCCGAGGATGCCACTCCCCTAGCTGCTGATGGATATCGCTACAGGACTGTGAAGAGGTACCGTCACAGGCGTCGTCGTGATGTCAACGAACTCCCATCCAGTGAATACCTCCCACCAGTTGAGGGAGGAGAAGTGGTTGCTGGGGCCGAGGAGGCCGCTCCGCTAGCTGCTGATGGATACCGCTACAGGACAGTGAAGAGGTACCGCCACAGACGTCGTCGTGATGTCAACGAACTCCCATCCAATGAATATCTGCCACCAGTTGAGGAAGGAGAAGTAGTTGCTGTTGCCGAGGACGCCACTCCCCTTGCTGCTGATGGATATCGCTACAGGACGGTGAAGAGGTACCGTCACAGACGTCGTCGTGATGTCAACGAACTCCCATTGAACGAATATTTGCCACCAGTTGAGGAGGCTCAGGTCAACTCAGCCCCACTGGAACTTGCTGATGATGGATATCGTTACAAGACCGTTCGTAGGTTGAGGTACCGCCACCGTCATTAAACTCTGAGCGCTGTATGATCAAGGACACATTTGAAAGGCCTTTACTATGAAACTATACTTTGAAACAATAAAAAAAATATAATTAAAATCGTTTTGTAAGATGGCTGCTGTATGTCGTGGACTTTTGGTCTACTCGGGCTTCAATTTCAAATCTAAAAATCAATAGTTGGGTCTAACTTTCATCTCATGAGCAAACTGGCCGCTTAAAAGCCTACAATGTAATGCAAATCTCAGATCTATGTATGCAGGAACATAGTCATGTTAGAAAGCAATAGAAGGGGAATGCCTTCCGAAAAATCAGTATCCAAGTAAATCCGCCTTCGAACGGAGATTCTCGAGTAGTAGGGACAGCGATTTAGTGTAAAAAGGTCGTAAGAGGATCCTAAGAGTTTTTCTTTTTCGCAAGGACTCCCGTACTTTAAGTTCCGATATATTTTTCTTCCAAGGTAACTCCTTCTATTCAGAAAGACGGTCTGATATACAGAGTCTTGCAACATATTATAAGTTACAAGTATTCGCATTCGACAATCCTACCCTCATAGTGTACTTCCCTAGAAATCGATGCCCCAGAGTATGTATTTCTAAGCTTTGGTACATCTTGAACTCATTCCGATTTAACTCAGGACACAAGGCCTCTAAAAGCCTCCAACCCTTAGGTTGCTCGCATTGTTAATACTAAACATTAAATGCATTGCATTGGTTTGGAAGGCAGGATATCCTCATCACTCTGGCTCCCGAACGGGCATATCAGGTTCGGTGGCGTATACGTAATTTTTTTTTCCATAGATTTCTTGGTTGAAAAAATTTCAGTTTCCTTTGTCGATACTGAGGCAGCAGATAACCTGGTTTGTGCTGAAGATGCACAGATATAGAATATCTAGCTTGTGTTGTGTCATGACGAGGTAGATTCAGGATGGAGCTATCAGGTTCGGTGGCGTATGTGTTAAGGGGGGGAAGCACATTCGACCATGACTTTGGCAATTTTGCAGATTCGCAGTCCATTCCACGACTGGAGACTACATCACTTGCTCTGATGGCAAAATCGTTTTCCTCATTAATCTCTAAGGATTCGATATAGTTCTTGCTCTCAGTGGGTGCTCCTACTATCCAAATAGCAAAAAATCTATTCTTCCTGCTTCTCGTGTGCAGATTAATTGTTCTAAAAAGTCCAGCTTAATGCCAATCTTTTGCCAGGCAACACAAAAACAGACAATTTCCCATAAATAGAATTTTTTCTTTAATGAAAATATATTTATGTATGTTTGCTTCATTCACTCAAACTTCAAAGGTGATTAATTAATTTTAATTGGCCAATTCTACTAGGAAACACCCTTCACATGGCACGCGTACAATTTTAATTTGATAAAAGGACAGCATGTGGTAGTTAAAAGCAATTTCCGAAAATAAAATTTAAATATTTACAAACGTGCGTGTGCGTTAAATTATACTTAAAACTCCTCAACCAGTTCCTCGGATCCTTTCTCTATTTCTAAGCAGACTCTAAGAACTAAATCAATTTAATTATTTAATTATAATAAAAATCCAATCAAGCTTATGCTAAATGCCAAATTGTCTACGATTTCAAGAGCCATTAAGTGAAGCCTAACCAGAAGTTTTGAAAGTCAGTTTCTTTTTTGCGTTCATCTGTCTCTCTGGCCTCTTTTGACTATCTACTGGGTTTTTTTTGTTTTTGAACTTCATTCACCACTTCTGATAGCTGGAGGGCAATAATCCGTAGCTTGTCATAAAATGATAGATTTAGCCATGGTAGTCGGTAAAAGATATTTTTTTGTTGTCAAGAAGACTTAGCTCAAGTTGTAAATGGTTTTTTCAATAGAAACATAACAATTTTGTATTTTTACGCAGATGCCCCCTTTGGATTTTTGTATGATCTGTTAATGTCAAATCGTGAACCAAAATTTATATTTTTATTGTGATGGAGTTTAGGAACGAGTAACTTTCAGAAATTATTGAGCATCACTACAGATATTCTGAGTCGGTAGTCGCGACGTTAAGAGCGCTTACTCCAATTTTCGGTGGTAAAAATCGACTTACCATAGAGAATGTGCAAGCTATACTGGATAAATTCGAGTCAAAATATTCACCATTGAATGTTTCTGTGCTAGTGAGACACCGAACAGGTCAAGATACTGAGAATATCACTGCCATAAGTGCTTCAGTTCGAAATGAGCCAAATCGGTCGATTCACAGGAATTGGGAAGCTCTCAGTTCACAGTGCGGCGAATTGTGTGTAAAAAGCTTGGCCTACACCCCAGCAAGATTAAAATAATTGAAGTACTGAAGACTCTTAAAGTATTGGACTCTGCAAAAAATTGGAGAAAATCCTGAATTTTATCGAAAAGACATCTTCATCTATGACCACGTTATGGTCAATGGAGTTCGCTGTCGTGCTATGTTGGTAGACTATTTTTGACCAGAATTGGATGGACTTGAGTTTAGTCATATGTGGTTCTAACAAAATGGTGCCACATGTCACACAGTTGGTCAAACAAATGATCTATTGAACGGGAACCTCGTTAATAGTGAAATGGTCCTGTCAAATGGGCATGCGAAGTAGAGCCATTCGACTTATTTTTCAGGAATTACGTTAAGTTGTTGGCTTATGCTAATGAGTCGTCAATAATATTGAGCAATACAGGAGCAATACCGAGTGCGAAATTGCTAACGTTCCGGCTGATAAGTGTGGAAAAGTGGTGAAAAATTGGCTTTAAGGAATCGATTGCTGCAAACATGATCGCGATGATCATTTGAATTGAAGTTCGCACTTAAATTCAACATTTACTCTATGACCAGAATTTCATTTTAGTTCAATATCTCTAATATTTTGCATATTTTTTAAACGCAAAATTGTTATGTCCTTATTGAAAAACCCTTTAGTAGTACCATTATCCTCCTATGTAATGCAGCTGTGCATGGTTCTGTGATGTGATGTATGATAAAAATAGATAAATAAAAACCCATATTCATAAATTTAACTACAAAAAATGTTTATTTGTAAAATTCAGACTATAATGACTGATGTGCTCACACTAGCATGAGAGTCGGGTTAACATCTAATGGCGATGACGATACTTCAATGTCCTGACAGTTTTGTAACGATATCCATCGAGGAGTGCTGGCTCCTCAGGGATACCTTCGTAGATGGCACCTTCCTCAACTGGAGGCAAGTAATCGTTTGAGATCTCACTGATGTCACGACGATGCCTGAGCTTCTTAACAGTCTTGTAACGATAACCATCATCAGCCAAAACAGTATCATCCAAAGGTAGCACTCCATAGCTGGACTCCTCAACTGGGGGCAGGTATTCACTGAGTACCTCACCAACATCACGACGATGCCTCAAGCGAAGCTTCTTCACAGTCTTGTAACGATATCCATCATCGGCCAATAGGAAAGGCTCCTCTGGTTCCAGTTCAAATGAAGCCTCATCCACTGGGGGCAGGTATTCACTGAGTACCTCACCAACATCACGACGATGCCTGTGTCGCAGCTTCTTCACTGTCTTATAACGATATCCATCATCGGCCAAAATAAGCGGTTGCTCCTCGATTCCCGCTGACACGTACTCAATTGGTGCGCCAACCTCCTGTAGCGGTGGCAAGTAATCAGCTGGTACAGCAGATACCATTGCTACGGCCATCACCGCAAATGCTACAACAAAGATTTTCTACCAACCCACCATTAGTCCTTTAATCCTTCAAATCGTCCTGCCACTCAACTTACCATAACTAAACTGTTCCTTCCTTTGGCTGCGTGTTTCTCTACTTGAACTGGTCGAACTTGAATGATGGCTCTAATAAATTTATGACCTTATTTATATGCATTTCAATTTTTACACAAAATTTTTGCAGTCGCATCTAACCAGTTTAAACGTAGCCCCAAAAATTATTTCATCCATTCACAAGTTTGAAGGTGGGAGCCAAAGGTGGCTCTGTCGACATGCGAAAGTCTGAATGAATCATTCGCTTTGACAGTACTAGGTGATCAAAGGAACTTGAAGTTTATCATCGGCATTCAAATGCAAATGCGATTGGATTCATCATTCATGGACTGATGATAAATTTATGTTAAGCGTTTGATATTTTTTTGTAATTGGGATTAAACTTAATTTAATCCGTAATGAATGGTCGTGAAATTTTGTATTGACACACGCGTTAAACCAAAAAAACACACAGATCTTGCCTCGAAACTTGTTGCGTGCTTCTTTTGGGTACTAATGTGTTCTATTGTCTAAAACTGGATATTGTACGGGATGATGGTTCTAGTTTTAAGCAGGTTTTTCTAAGGTATTTACAAATTTTGTCTATAAATTGCATGATTTTCTATTATCCGTTAGAGGCAACAAATAGAATTCTAACATCCGGCGTTAAAGAGTTACATGGGAGTCCCTGTTTTGAATACTAGACTTTCAAGATTTTCTCAACTGAAACCGACTGCTGACCTTGTACATATTTTTTTGTTTGTATCTCGCATCATCGCCTTGGCACTGGTTACCTATTTTTTTTCATTTAGGATTAATTTTTGATTGACTGATGGTAAAAAACAATGATGAGGTCTTGAGAAATGATAGTTTAGTGTTTTATGGGCAATCGATTGTATATAAGGTGCAAGAAAGGTATTTTTCAAGAATTTCAGTCTGGCAATGATCCGAAAGTCACTTTGACATGTATTTGATGCAAATACGATCAAAAAATATTCTTCGATTTAGACCCTACATATTAGCCCTTTCAAAGGACAAAACTTTGCATAAGTGACGTCCCGAGTTGAGCTCAACTCCTACGCTGTTCCGCAATTATAATCGAACTGAGCAATAGTAGAACATAAGGAGTCATCCAATAAGAGGTGTCATTTTAGACTTCAAGCCACTATTGAACTGTCAAAAACTTTTACCCATTCTAATGATTTTGGATGAGCAAAAACTGCTCGAACTGCTTTTTGGCAAGATCAAGGATTTTCTTGCACGGCTATAGTACATTTAATCTATTAATTCAATCATCTCTGACAGGATAATGATGAGAAGCCTCCAACTCATATACTCTCGGTAAGACCAGCTTAAAATTAACCCGCTAAGCTGACGGTGTCCTTGGAGCATATTTTTCCGAAAAGTATGTATGCTGTGGCAACTTGCTGACTGATATTTTTGACGTGAAATTAATGCTATGGATTGTGCAATTTGACACTATTAGACCTTCTTCATTGAACTCTGTCAAAATGTAAAAATCGAAACATTGCGTCAAACGGGCGAAACTGACTTTGATGCACTCAGTTGCCCGCTGTCAAGATTTTTTTAAAAAAATGGGGTATCCTCGGTCAAGAGTGGAAAAAATTCTCCTCTTCCTTAGCATTTTTGGGTCAAATGGGCGAAACTGGACAAAAAACTTAACCAACAAACGTAAATCGCATGATTTAGACTTAGGTGCGCTCAGTTGCCCGCACTTTAGAATTTGTAATGAATTGTATTACACCTAAGTAAATTCCAAAGCTTTAAGGACAACTGAAAGTTGTATTTGTACCGAAATATGAGAAGCCTTATCCTTAAAAAGATTTCAAAAAAAACTATATCGCTTTCAAGGACTTAAGAGAGTGTGGACATTTATATGCCCTCAAATGCTAGGTTGAACAACCAATATACTTAACTTTAGCATCGACATATGTGTCTGTTTATGGAAATTGAAGGTTTAAGGTTGTGGAGAATATCCTAAATGAGAAGTCCTTTTTGATTTCATTTACAATTTGTTTATTTTATTTTTTGCATTCATTTATCTATTGTTTGATCGCACACACTACAGCTAAACTGTTATCACGCAGCGTACTTAATGACGTCTGAGGCGGTACTTCTTGACGGTCTTGTATCGGTAGCCATCGTTAGCCAAAACTGTGGCCAATTCAGGAGCCAAAGAAATGTTCAAATCCTCGACAACTGGTGGCAAGTAGTCGTTTGATGGGAGTTCGCTGACATCACGACGATGCCTAAGACGGTACTTCTTGACGGTCTTGTAACGATATCCATCATCAGCCAAGACGGTTTGTTCCTCTGGGACAACGACTTGAGCTTCCTCAACTGGGGGCAGGTATTCGTTCAATGGGAGTTCGTTGACATCACGACGACGACGAAGACGTAGACGCCTCACGGTCTTGTAGCGGTATCCATCATCAGCCAAGACGGTTTGTTCCTCTGGAACAACGACTTGAGCTTCCTCAACTGGGGGCAGGTATTCGTTCAATGGGAGTTCGTTGACATCACGACGACGACGAAGACGTAGACGCCTCACGGTCTTGTAGCGGTATCCATCATCAGCCAAGACGGTTTGTTCCTCTGGAACAACGACTTGAGCTTCCTCAACTGGGGGCAGGTATTCGTTCAATGGGAGTTCGTTGACATCACGACGACGACGAAGACGTAGACGCCTCACGGTCTTGTAGCGGTATCCATCATCAGCCAAGACGGTTTGCTCCTCTGGAACAACGACTTGAGCTTCCTCAACTGGGGGCAAGTATTCGTTCAATGGGAGTTCGTTCACGTCACGACGATGCCTGAGACGGTATTTCTTGACGGTCTTGTACCGGTAACCATCATCAGCAAGGATGGTGGGTTCCTCTGGAGCAACAGCAGATACTGGTGGCAAGTATTCCTGGGTTGGAACAACAGCCTCCTGTACTGGTGGCAGGTATTCAGTGGAGACAGCAGCTGCTGCAGCTGTGGCAATCACAGCGAATGCTACAACGAAGAATTTCTGCAACAAGAAAAAGTTTCAAAATTAGTTAAGCCAGGCTTTAATCCGCAAGGAAGAGGTTAACTTACCATCCTTCTGTTCTATGATACTCTAACCTGAGAAGAGAGTTCAGCGAATGATGATACCCCAGAACGTTCTTGTCTATTTATACGCAAGTTCTGCGGCTAGTTCTTTCGCAGGCCATTAATTAATGAATCAGTTAACCGGTTATCCGCTTTAAACGTCTTTCACACTCACTCAAATGGTCAATTGGTGGTGTTTGTAAACACACCGCTGGGCCTGAGATAATCTAGATTATTTGCATACCCATTGGTCCAGAAGACGTCCGAGCGAATCACCGCTTGGTCAAGAGTATTTGTCTTGGCTTCTTGTATCTTTCAAGCCGGCAGATGCGTGGACCTCTTTTACTGGTTTCGCCTATTTGGCAGACGTCGCGCCGAGGGGGGTTTGATTAATGAAGGCGTCAGCCCACATGTGAAAGTGTTCCCTCGAACACGTGTTAACTCTGGCTTAGGCCTACTCGCCAAATTATGTAACTCGATTACATAAGTTTCGTCATCGGGGAAGCAGTTCTTGTAATGACTCTGTTCGGCCACCATGACTTGTTTTGGCCACTTTACATGTCGATTTGTTGATCTCAACCCAGCTCATCGGGTTCATTCACCACTTAATGAAGTATCATCGATTATCGGCCGCGAGCTATCAGCGAATGCTGACTGATGTGTGGTTTGGATATAGAGTAGAGCTGGGAAAGGTTAACAAAGTGGAAATTAGTTGGTTTTAACTCTTTTTTGCTTGTTTCTTTCCGACTTTTAATTGATTACCCTAATAGTTATGTTTGCCTAGAAATGGCCAAAGAGTGGGCGCAGAGAGCGAGCGGCAGAGGTGGCTGCAAGTAACGATTATCTTGGGTTGTCGGGCTTGTGAATCTTTGGCTTCGTAGACAGCTTGGCGTTTTGCATAAAACGTGGTGGGATCTTAAATTTAAATATAATTAAATTAAGTTGTTTGATGGGACATGTAGCATGCATAATGTATCTTTTAGGGTTTTTCTCTATTTTGGTTGTCGAATCTGGAAACTTTCCATACGCGTGGCCACTAAGCCATCCTTATGGGCGATTATCACTGTAAGCGTGGCCATGTGGAGGGCGAAATTTATTCAGTATCGTTAAATCCAATTAATGGGCAGTAAAGTTTGACTGAATGCATTTTGGATACATTTTTTTTTTCTTTTGGTTTCCAGTGAAATAAAAATAATGTGATGGTGAATATATTTTTTTTTATTGCAGAAGTATTTGAAATTATTCATTGAATCCACGAAAAAATTAGGACAAGATTTCGTGTCTTACAAAGTAGGTTGAAGAAGTGTGTAAGTGCATATTTAAACAGGATACGTGCACTATGAACTATAGACCTTATGATAGGGGCAAGTTTCAAGAGACTATCTTCAGAGTTTAGACCATCTAAGGGAGCAACAGTCTAGTTAGGTCATATTTTGTACTTGAAAAGAGTAATAAGACCAGACCTACATACATTACTGCCTCCAGTTTCGTACTCCAAATCAGTGGATTCCCCCTTCTACTTTTGCCCATCGAAGAGTTTTTCAGTAAGGACATAACAATTTTGTATTTTAATACGAACTCAATCTTAATTTTTTTTTATAATTAGTTAATACCAAACTATCAGCTAAATATTACGTCTTCATCATGAAGAAGCTTAGAAAAGAACAACGCTCGGAAATATTTCAAAAAGTACTATCGAAATTGGGAGTCCGTGGTCACGACTCTAAGAGCGGTTACTTCAATTTTCGGTTCGTAAAAATCATCCCACCAGACAGGCTGTGCCTACTATAGTGGACAAATTTGACTCAGCATAGTTACTACTGAATATTTCTGTTTTTGTGAGGTAACCCATCATCCAATGTACCGAAAATATCGCACCAGTAGGTCCTTCAGTTCGAAATGGGCAAAATCAGTCGATTCCATGCCGTTCACAGAGCTTGCCAATCTCTCAGTCCACCGTGTGCAAAAAATTGCATAAATATCTTGGCCTACACTATTACAGGATCAAATTAGATCAAGGACTAAAGTCTCTTGATCCTTCGAAGCACGAAAACTTCTTCGATTAGGTTCCGTAAAAGTCTGAAGAAAATCCTGAATTATACTGAAAAATCAAATTCAGCGATGTCCAAAGGAACTCGCTATCTTATGCCATATTGGAAGACTATTTTAGACTAGAATTTGATAGACTTGACATTATTGACATGTAGTTCCAACAGCATGGTGTCACATACCACAAAGGTGGTCAAACAATTGATCTTTTGAAGGAAAAATTCGGTAACCTTGTAGCCAGAGTTGGTTCTCTCAAACGGCGATTCGCACAATTGATCCAAGTTTCCTTTTGAAAAAATCACTTAAAAGCGCGCAGCGTTGCACCTTCTACTCATATCTCGAAGCCAGTTAAGCTCATTTGTGCTCAGAATGTATAGAAATACCATACTTGACTTGAATTGTGCCGCGAGATCGGGCATTCAGGATCTGCGTATCGTTGCGTATGCGCAACCGATTATTTCATACACTTTTTGGTTGAAAAATGTTCTGCTCCCAATACTCATACCAAGACGCCAGTCTAGCTGGTTTGTGCACAGGACATACAGAAACAGAATATCTGACTTGAGTTGCCCCACGAGATGACGCATTCAGGATGTGCGTATCTGCCTCGGTGGCGTATGCGTACCCGATTATTTCATACAATTTTTGGTTGAAAAACTTTCTGCTCCCAATACTCATACCAAGACGCCAGTTAATCTGGCTTGTGCACAGGACATACAGAAACAGAATATCTGACTTGAGTTGCCCCACGAGATGATTCATTCAGGATGTGCGTATCCGGCTCGGTGGCGTATGCGTAACCAATTACTTCAAACAATTTTTGGTTGAAAACAATTCTGCTCCCAATACTCATACCAAGACGCCAGTTAAGCTGGTTTGTACTCAGGATGTACAGAAGCAGAATATCTGACTTGAATTGTGCCACGAGATGGTGGATTCAGGATCTGCGTATCTGTCACCAAAGGCCTTTGTGAGATCGTTACCGACATTGATTGAGCACCTTTTGATCTCCTATTGCATTCCATTAGGGAATGTGTCCAGAATGACATTGGATCCAAGAAAGACATCCAATAGTCTCGTCTTAGAAACGTAATGCCAAAAGCCGGTATTTGCTCTTCTGTACATGCGCATACAGAGTCAAGGACATTTTCGTTCAAAGAATCAAAAATGTTCCACCTAAGGCGGACTTATGTTCGACCTTATGGGAATCGATAGAAGCCGAAGACAAAGGGTGAAGCCTTGATAACATAGGTCTAAATGCAGAACAGATGTCCTGCAACTATCTCGACTAGAAGACTTCGCCAGTCAACCCGGTCCTTAGCTGAATTAAAATAAAATGAACAACTTTAATTTGATATGGTTTAGTAGTATAGTCTATATCCTGTCGAATGGCCTTAATCGTTGAAGTTATAATACTCTTCTCCATGTCAAACGTCTCATCACACACCACTCGCACAACACCTACGCAGGACACACCAGCTCTTCATTATGTCGATTTTTATTATCATAACTTTGGGTCTGTCCACTAGAGCCTTACATAACGATACTACGTTTTTTAAAATAAAAAAAAATTAAAAGGCTTAGGCGAACAAGAATTTCTTGATCTACATTCTCCTTGAAATGGACGTCTACCCCTTTGCCAAGTTCGACTCGTTTTAGGTCGTGAAATACCTTAAACCACTTAAAATCCAACAACTCCACTAAATTTATTTATGACTTTCCATCTAAAACAAGAACAAAACAACTTTTATGGTACTTTGAATGTTCTTACTTTTTATGGCAACCAATTAAATTCATAGCAAGCCGCATGAACAATCCGCTAAACAATTTTACAAATTCAAATGTATTCGTCCTCTTCCGTCGAAAACTAATTAATTTCCCTTGGCATTCTCGTTCAAAAACAAAAAATAAGAATCCTCCAAACAAAACCGACAAGTGTAGTAATATCCTAATTCCATCTAAATCCCGCCGCCTGTTATCACAACACCACCAACTACCACCACCTAGGCAGGAGTGAGAAGAAACAAATGTTACGCGCTTAAGATTTACTGTGGCTCTCCTTGTTTATTGTCCATAAATCTTGTGCACTGGGGGCGCAGGACATCGCATCGCTTGGCGAGACCAAATTGATTTTATTCCAAAGCGGTCAAGGCGAATAGATCTGTCTTCTGTGCTAAGCCCAGACAATGGGAGTATAAATCATTTCTAGTTTAATTCAAGCTCAGACCCATGTACTGAGCACCAGTAAAAGTTACTTAGAATCCTTTTGTTTTTTTGTATGTGTATCCTGCCATAATCAAAAAAAAAAAGAATAGGTAACCAAAAATTAATTGCATTCTCATGGTTGATACACTGTGTTTTACAGGGTCTAGCACAGTCTGGAGCCTGGGCATGCTTCGATGAATTCAATAGAATCGAACTGGAAGTGTTGTCCGTTGTGGCACAGCAAATTCTTACGATACAACGGGCCATCGCCAGGAGAGTTGTAAAGTTCTTCTTCGAAGACACAATGCTGAAATTGGATCCAACTTGCTCCATATTTATAACAATGAATCCCGGGTAAGTGTACACCGTTGGCTGGTAATGTCACGTAATTTTTGCATACTACTACTACTACTACTACTACTACTACTGATGCTGCAGTAACAGCATTCTAAAGGACATTCTCTGTGTGATAATAATGGCTACGGACGTATGCGAAACTTGCTCCATGCTCGGACGGAATTAAAATTGAAAAACTTACTTTCATAGTGGGCAGCAGCAGCAGCAGCAGTTCCGCATATGTAAATAGAAGAGAAAAGTCGTAACCAGAAAATATGTCCTTTTTGCATAGTAGCTGTAGTCCTTGTTGGATGGAAGGAAAATTAAGAAAGATTTGTGTGAATCGATTCTTAGGTATGCTGGACGCACGGAACTTCCGGACAATTTGAAGGTTCTCTTCCGGACGGTCGCTATGATGGTACCTGACTATGCTATGATTGGGGAAATCACTTTATATTCGAATGGATTCGATGATGCACGTCCGTTGGCCCAGAAAATCGTGCACACGTACAAGCTGTGCTCCGAGCAGTTATCCTCTCAATCGCACTATGACTATGGTGAGTGTGTTTCCTTCTTTTTTTCAGCCTTTTTTCTTATTTTTTTTTTTACAAAACTTTTTTGTTATTTTTTTTCAATTTTTTCTAGCAATAGTAGGTAAAATTGTATGTGTGTATGTGTGCTCGGTTACGGAAAATGCAGTGAAGGCGGATCGGGTTGGGTACTTTTAAGGATGGTTTCCGTTTTGGGTTCATGAAATTGTATTTTGTTGAATATAGTTTCGGATTACTTCTTCTTGGTTTTTTTTTTTGTGTTGAGTTTTAGAATTCAGGTCCCTTCCTGAGACCAGATGATTTGGATGACTCTTGTATTTTGGTTGTGGTACATTGATTGGGTTGAGGAGTGTGTAAGGATTTATGAACGATTTACTGGAGACACACGCACACGTAGTTAATGTGAACTTTTGAAAATGGGTTAAGTGTACATTAAATTAGGTATTCCAAGGAGTATCCTGAAATAGGTTAACTGTTCTGACAAATTATAAAAAAGTTTATACTAAGGGCCAACTTCCGGCTCTTAGTTTAGATTACTGGTAGAGTTGGACCGGGTTGTGTTGGAGGCAGATTGAAGTCGTCCTTTGAGGCGGGTTATAAAAAGTTTTGTAGAACATTGTATCATGTATTGTACGTATTCCTTTCTGGCAGATACATCTAGGTTAGGCTGACTAGTTTGGATTGTGCAGTATGGAATGCAGCTTGAAAGTTTTCAAGTTTTCTATCTCAGTAGAGGCCTACCTATCTTACCAACATGCATATGCACAGGGTGGGCCAACTACAAGTTTCTTTTTAAAAATGCAATCAAATGAACAAAATTAAATTTTGTCAATGTATTATGGCTTTATTAGTAAGAGCAAACATTCCCATTAAATATGGAACGGAACGCCGTTCAAGTGGCTGCCTCGGCTAGTTTCGCAGTACCACATTTTGTCACTACAATTTTCCAAGACCTTCTTTATGGTTTCGAGCTGTAGCTCACGGATTGCCTAGATGATATTGTCCTTAAGTGCTTGAATTGTTTCCAAAATATCGGTCCTTCACGGCTCCCCACAAAAAAAAGTCCAAAGGTGTCAAATTGCTGCTTCGAGGCGGCCAATGAACATCGCTAAGAATATAACACGATTTGGAAATTTGGTGCGCAAAAGATCGATTGTGGCATGAGCTGTGTGTAATGGCGCGCCATCCTGCATGAACTCGAGGTCGTCCAAATTCATATCTTCAATTTTTGCAAAACAAAAGTCATTTGATACGGCTCTGTAACGTCCACCGATGACCGAGGCTGGGAAGCCTTATTTGCGAAGAAAAATGGTCCATTGATACCATCACTCCACATTCCGCACCAAACTGTCACTCTCTAAGGTTTTCCCAAGCCCGCCTAGTCAGAAAGATGATTTTTCGCCCAAAAACGTTGTCCAATTCAAGCTGCTCTAAGGCCCAAACTGCGAAGCGATAACGAAGCGGATGGTCGTGCGCCTTCAATTGGACCTTGAAAGTGAATAATTCGAGATCTTTGTGCAGAATTCTCCTCAGGCTAGTGCGTAAAAGGTTGAGCTGCTGAGATCGATAGCGAGTTGATGTTCGTGAATTGGCTCTCACACTCTCGGCTACAGCAGTCACATTCTCGTCTGTGGGCACCGTACGACGACGGGGACCATGATGAGTGTTGTTCACTAGCGTACTAGTCCAACGAACTTTTTGCACAAACTTGCGTACAGCAGCCGCGGTGGGTGCTTCATTTCGTTCCCCGGAGGTATGATACTGACTTTCTGTCAAGATTTCGAGCGGGAAACAGCTGTCAGTGTCAAAACAGCCTACGATTTAAAAACAAACCACCAGATGGCCCACTCATATATATGGTTAGTAACAGCATAGTTGTTACTTATTAGTTCAATGTTGACAATCCAGCAATGTCGTTACTATTCTAATGACACCTATGGTTGGATGACCTTACACTCCAAAGTCTTCAACTGACTTCAACATATCGGATGCATTCAGTGACTGGATGAGTTTAAGTCAATCACCTACGCGTTTTGAATGCTTCGGTAGGACTACGGTTCACTTGAGCAGCTGTTCGTTTGAGATCAGTTGAAAGATGTACGGTGTGTACCATACAAGATATAAACAATTTTCGTATCGTCACCAACATCAGTTTCATGTTACGGCCCACAGACGCAGGATGCAACAGAATTCCATTAGATTTGTCCAAAGAAAAATAAAAGTGCAACATTTCAGGACGAGAATAGAAATGTACAAAACCCAACCGAACCATGAAACACATCATCGCCAAGATAAAGGACATGCCGTCAACCATCTCTCTCTCACTGAAACACCGTCCAACACTACAACTCGTTTTGGATTCTTTTCAGGTATGCGAGCTGTGAAATCTGTCCTTCTGGCATCTGCCTCGTTGCGTCGAATGCATCCCAATTTACCCGAAGCACAAATTGTCCTGCGAGCCATTGTCGATGTTAACCTGCCAAAATTTCTCGAACAAGATGTCTCCCTGTTCATCGGCATTTACAACGATCTCTTCCCAGGTGTGGAATTGCCCGAGGTAAGTCACCCATTTGTTCCGACCGCACATGCAGTACCTAAGGTGAAATTTTGTTGGGTTCCGCCCTCCTCCCTCCCACCATAAAATTAATCTGTTGTCAGGCTATCTCCACGGGGCTGACAACAGGCCAGCGGTGGCGGCGAGTGTTGCATGATTTAGATTTAGTAGTTCGTAGCTCCTTCTGATGCCAGCTGTCCCTTCTAATTCTACTTAATTTCACCCCACAGCCATCGCGGGATGATCTACTCAGGTGGATGAAGAAAATCCTGGAAGAGCGAAACCTCCAAGCGACTCATTGGTATGTGGAGAAGATTTTACAGATTTACGAAATGCTTCTGGTGCGGCATGGTCTAATGATTGTGGGCGGACCCATGGGTGGCAAAACAACGGCCTATCAAGTGAGTATATATGTTGTCCTGTCATGATTATACTTTCACAGCGGTTTCCCTTTGTTCGGCGCGTTTATCCCTTCTTTGATGCGGGGAATGTCCTGTATAACCTTTCTTTCCTCTTTTTTTTTTTATTATGACGCGAGAATTCCTCCAAAAAAAAGGACAACGACACCAAACACACACACTCTCTGGCCGGAAGTATGAGTTGCCATTGTTGTTGGCTTTATTCCACTTTAATGAGGCATTAAATTGAATAGAATATGCCAACGGAATGGCCGTTATAAAAATACATGCTGTCCTGGCTCGAGTAGGGAGTGGGAGATGGGTGATGGGGGATGAGGGATGGGACAGGACTCGTTTACTTTTTTACGATAGCCTTAAATTTTCGACATAATTTCAGGCAGTACGGTGGTGGTGCCGTGATAGTATAGTGGCCAAATGGGTGTAGATAGAGATAGTTGTAAATATTCACTCCCTCGGCCGGTCTCATTATCCAGTAGTTGGAGTTGATTTACATTTTACGAACATGCACGGGGACAGTTTTAGATGTCTGGGCCTTTTGTTTGAAATATTTATGAGCTGAGGCTTCGGTGTGACGTAAATTTAAAGTTCGTCACAGGAACACACGCTGGCTGTAGCGGAAGCGGATGAGGGAAGTTTTTTCTTTGTTTGCAATTCTTTGTGCATAGTCGTAGTTGGAGGCAAACAGAGCGGTTAGGTGGGAGGATATGGCTGGATGGAGGCGTGATTCAGAAGTTTTTCAATTCGAGATGAATTAGTTTGAAACTACTTTTGCATTACTTACGAGTGTCAATATTGATATTTAAAGTTTTACGTGATAGTTTCTGCTGATAGTGGAGAATAGACTGTCAATGAGCACCTCAGTGGATGTGGTAGATTCTTGGTTGGAGTGTTGAACGGTGTTGAAGGATACTTTGGATGTTTTGGATTTCAAGACGGTAATGGAATGGCAATGATTGGAACCCAGTCAGATGAAAGAAGGTATTTCTAGAGAAACATGTACATAAATTGAATAAGAGTTAATGTAAGTAAGGTAGGATTAGATAAGATGATGGGTGGGCAAACGCTGTTTTAACCATTTGACTGACAAATCTGCTCCACAAATCATTTAGACCACTCACTCAGAGGGTAGTCTATACTAGTGTTCAAACCTTGTCACAATCAGCACTAAAAAAATCAGTCAAAGCTAAAGTGTTTCCGGTATAAGTGCTCAGTTTTCAAGCAACATCAAGGTATTTTTAGAGATCCTACCACCCGTGAACGTTTACCAAACATTCGAAAGAATAACTGTCAGGAACAAGGAAGGTTCAGTAGCGTACCAGTGATATTTTTTGAAACATTTTGTTGAAATATGTGCTTCGGTGGCGTATGCGTAATTTTTTTTCATAGATTTTTTGGTTGAAAAATTTGCATTTTCCTTCATCAATACTGAGATACCAGTGAAACTGGTTTGCGTTTAAGATGCACGATGCACAGTTGTGTCACGAGAAGGCAGACTCAGGATGTGGCTATCAGGATCGGTGGCGTATGTGTACTTGAAACTAGTATCTTGGCTCTTGGCTTTCTGGCTTTAGAAAAATGCATTTCCTGTACCTTTAAGGACTAAGCCATAAAAAAGTTAAGTGGGGATGTGTTCTGACATTTAAATAGACTTCCAAATGAATGCATTCCACTTATGCTATCACTCAAGAAAACTTTGAATCCTTTGTGTTCGAGTGCCCGATGTTTCCAACATTCAAATCCGTGGAATAAATCACATCTTTTACGATGAACTACGAATGGAGTAATGTCACAGTGTTCTGAATTACCTTCTCCTTTGTATATACCAGATGTGTGTCAGATATTTTGATAATCGTCTGATCTGAGAGTAAGCATTCTTACAATTTTCAGATCAACGTCAAGAGTCAACCGAATAGACTTGATGAATTTTCAAAGATACTATTAGGTACATATGTAGGTGAGGTTAAGTGAGTTTTGAGATGGCTATACTAGCGCGAGTTAAGACTCATTTAAACCAAATTTAAGGTACAACGATTTAGAATAATTCTTTTGTCTGATTAAGAAGCATCAAATGAATGCGAGCTGACCATCTTCTCATTTCTTACCACGTCTTCATGAGCACCATGTGGTACGAGAACCTTTGTAATTTGGCTACTGCATTGCTGTCAATGCGTATTTTTGCCAGCTACAAACACTGATGGAATTTATGCATGAAAAAGGCTTCTAAGATTTGATTTTGGTGAGGATGGACCCAGACCAGAGAAGGTCCATTGTACTGCAGGTGTGTAAGGTAGGTGGATCACCATGTTGCAGGCGGTGCTGAATAGGTATTCACCTAGTGTAGCCTTCCTGATGTTGGCGACTGCAGGGCATATGTTGAGGAGGTGACTAATGGTCTCCTCCTCCTCACCCATACAACTTCTTCCGAAATTGTTGAAGGGAATACCCAGTTTCTGAGTAAGTCTTCTTACAGCACAGTGCCCCATTATGGTGTTACTTACCTCTTACTTTCAAGAGAGACACTGGTGGATCTGATTTAGAAATTGTTCGAGGTCTATACTTTAAGTCCATCCACTACTTTTTTATTAGTCCCAGCAAAATACCTCGAAGTTATATTGGATTCCAAATTATATTGAATCCAATTAAGTAGCTTTAAGTAGTAAATTTGGGAACTGAAACCTAGAGTGGTATATTGCCTATTCAACTGCAGTGCATACTTTTTGATTGTTTGGTGGAAAACGCTCGAGAATAAATATGATCTTGAAAGCGTTGCAAGACTTTAAGGACAGGCAGGCAACACTGGAAACACTACTGAACCTTCTTCCACTTAACATTTACTGCAGGAACTCGGCAGCTAAAATGGTGCTAGGTCTAAAGAACTACAAAACGCTTTACCATATTTCGAAACTCCGGACAGAAACGAACTCCCATCTCATCCCACCATCCCACATTCCTACCTGAGAGGAATGGGATGACGCTGCACTCTGAACGAGGGAAGAACTATCTATCTATCCCGAAGGGTCTCAACGGTTTAAGAGACCAATAAAGTGACTGATAAAAAGAGGTCTGCAAATCGCATGAATCTTAGTTTCAGGGATATTCGGACAGCTGTTGGTCTCATGATATTATGGCTAAGACTCCCACAACGACTTCTGGAGAGGAAATGGAATATATTTTCCAATTTCTACGAGAATGTCCAGCACTAGCCACCAAGGGAAAATACTCCCTTAGGATGCATGCATGCATCTTGGTTATTCAGTTCAGGTCTTATAATAATTGAACACAATGAACTCTTCCCTCAACAAGACACCCATTTACCTAAACTAACCAATTGTTTGTCCAAAAGTTTTGCTGGAAAGTCGCTGTTTTGTTCTATCAAATCCCATCATCATTCCATTACCATTCACAGTCATTATTCTCTAAGTAATCGCTGACAACATGGTACCTTTCTTTTAGGTTAATAGCCTTCTGAGCCAGACAAGTCTACACTGCCATCATTAAAGTCTCTGCTAATTAACACCCACATTGTCTTGATCTGATTTTGGCAAAAGCAATCAATTTGCTCTGAAAGAACATAATTGCTCCTCTTAAGATAATTCATTCGATAGTCGATACTAACTCGAAACGTATCGGCTTTCGATTTCAGTGCGTCAGTCACTTTAAAATATTCCAAGTGGAGTACTTTTTTTAATTGAAAGCACATAGTGCTGGAGATTCTGCATATAAATAGGAGAACCTGCTTCAGTTGGTATCATTCAACTAGCTCGGTCTCTCGTGGATACACAAGAAGATGGTAAGTTGAAGCTTGTTGTACACTATTAGGCAAAGGATTAACAAAGTATTGCAATCCTTTAGAGATACTTTGCATTCGCATTTGTTGCTGTTTTCGCAGTAGCTGCTGCTCTTCCAGCTGACTACTTGCCACCGGTAAAGGAAGCCGCTCCTAGTGCCGAATATTTGGCACCAGTTGCTGAAGCGGAAGTAGCTCCAGTGGAAGAAACTGATCTAGCTGCCGATGGGTATCGATACAAAACTGTGAGGAAGTTGCGTCTTAGACACCGTCGTGATGTTAACGAGCTCGTGTCCAACGAATATCTGCCACCAGTTGAGGAAGGAGAAGTTGTTGCTGGTCCCGAAGAGGCAGCACCACTTGCTGCTGATGGATACCGATACAGGACTGTGAAGAGGTACCGTCATAGGCGCCGTCGTGATGTCAATGAACTTCCATCCAATGAATACCTCCCACCAGTCGAGGAAGGAGAAGTTGTTGCTGGTCCCGAAGAGGCAGCACCACTTGCTGCTGATGGATACCGATACAGGACTGTGAAGAGGTACCGTCATAGGCGCCGTCGTGATGTCAATGAACTTCCATCCAACGAATACCTCCCACCAGTCGAGGAAGGAGAAGTTGTTGCTGGTCCCGAAGAGGCAGCACCACTTGCTGCTGATGGATACCGCTACAGGACTGTGAAGAGGTACCGTCATAGGCGCCGTCGTGATGTTAATGAACTTCCATCCAACGAATACCTCCCACCAGTCGAGGAAGGAGAAGTTGTTGCTGTTGCCGAGGATGCCACTCCCCTAGCTGCTGATGGATATCGCTACAGGACTGTGAAGAGGTACCGTCACAGACGTCGTCGTGATGTTAACGAACTTCCATTGAACGAATATCTACCACCAGTTGACGAGGCCCAAGTCAACTCAGCTCCACAAGAGCTCTCTGCTGATGGATATCGTTACAAGACCATTCGCAGGTTGAAGTATCGTCACCGTCATTAAGCTAAAGAGCAGTAGCTGATCCTGAGAACAATAAAATTACGCTTTATAAAAAAAATAAATGAAAAGGAAAACCCTGTCTAAAAAAATATGTTTTCAAATGTCTAGTGGATCAATGATGGAAGCCAACAAGTCCTGGTATTGGTATTATTTGCTCCACCACTCCTTGAACTTTTACACTAGTAGGAGCGGGAAGAATCCTGTTTAGATCACCGAGAATCTGACAAGACTTTAAAAAAATTACGAATACGCCACCGATCCTGATAGCCACATCCTGAGTCTGCCTGGAGATTCTATTTCTGTGCATCTTGAGCACAAGCCAGCTTAACTGGTATCTCATTGTCGACAACAGGAAGTGAATATTTTTCAACCAAAAAATCTATCAAAAAAAATTACGCATTCGCCACCGAAGCTGCCGTCTATTTCAGTGAATTTTCCGATTTCTTCTGTTTCCTGAACGATGAAGTAAGCCAAGGACATGCCCCTAACCAGTCTTGGGGTGACCAGTCTTGGGGTGAATAGTCAATCTTGATACCAAATTCTTCGCTTAAGATACTCAATATGCTTTCAGTTCGTGACTCCTTTTAGAGATGACAAGATCCACTTTTAAAGGGTTGATCTTTCGTGTGTATTCCTCTTCAGCCATGACTCTGAATTTTTATCGTAACGGTAGGACCGGGTACATTGGAATTGAAATAGGCATTCCTTGGTATACTTTTCGAAATCTCCTCCGAATGTGCATTCCAACAAACTCTTCTTCTGATCTGTTCCACACTTAACGCACTTAATATCTTCATACGTGGATAGCACTCAGATTGGAAATTCAAGTTAGAAAAACTCCTCCCATCCCTGTACTAACGTAGCCATACTATTAAGTATTCCATTTTCCAACTTCCAACTTCCACTCTCCTATAGTGAGCCATTCACACGTGTAACTCTCTTTTACCAACAGGTACTGGCCCACGCCATGAAATGCGTGAGTACCGACCGCGAAGCCACACTTGTGGAGTACCCCGTCAATTATCGTATAATTAACCCCAAAGCCATCACCATGGGTCAACTCTATGGCAGTTTCGATCCAATCTCACATGAATGGACCGACGGAGTGCTGGCGAAAACCTTCCGTGAAATGGCCTATGCCTCGCAGAAGGAACGTCACTGGGTGTTCTTTGATGGTCCAGTGGATGCAGTTTGGATTGAAAATCTTAACACCGTACTGGACGATAATAAAAAACTTTGCCTCATGTCCGGTGAAATAGTCCAGATGACGAAAATGATGAATATGATGTTCGAGCCGGCTGACCTGGAGCAGGCCTCTCCTGCGACCGTGTCACGCTGTGGCATGATCTACATGGAACCGGCACAGCTCGGTTGGCGTGTTTTTCACAAGAGCTTCACGAATGTCCTCGAAAACCAGATGGGACTTAATGAAATCTATATGGCGTTGTATGAGGACCTTGTTCATTGGCTGGTACCGGCCGCACTGGAGGTGTTGCACGAGTGCAAGGCTATGTTGGAGACCTCACCGATATATCAGTACCGGGTGAGTATCCATTCCACCGTGGATGGTTCAATTTTCAATTTTCCCTCAACAAAGCACGTTTAGAGTTATTTAATTTTATGTTTCCTTTTTTTTTTTTTTCATTGTGTGCTCCATTTTGTTTCCTCTGCTGGATGGTGTTCTACGTTCTATGTCGTCGTGCGTGCATTTGACGGTGGAAATTTTCTCTCATTTTGGCGAATGTGACGACAACAACACGTGTGGGTGGGTGTAGATACTTTCAAGATTTTTCCAACTATTCCTGGAGGAGAAGCATCAAGCATATAACCAGGCATGGTTCCAGCAGTCTTTTCTGTTCAGCTTCGCTTGGGCATATGGCTCTGCACTAACAGGTATGAACAAAATAGTAAACAAAAAAAAAAATTCAAAATGCTCGTATATTCCTTGGAGCGCGCCTCCGACATGTAGGATACCGCCGTACATACACTCTCATTGGTTTTCCTGTCGATAATTGAGTTTCGAACGGAATACGTATGTAAGGTGTCCTATTTTGGAGAAACTCAATAACTCGACAGGGTGCCCTCAGTAGGGGGGACCACACAACATAATCAAGTACAGTGTGTTGTACAAGGAGGGGTTAGATGGCGTTGGGATAAATTTCCCTTTTCATTGTTCATTTACGAATCCATCCGATGTGAAACAAACACTTAAGATGGTATTGTGTCAAAGCCCAGCATCATGGCCTAACAACCAACTGAAAAAGCATGTAGCTACCCATGGTTAAAATTTTACATATCTCTACTTCACAAATGTCAAAGATGACATATGAGCTAATGACATCTAGGTGTTCACTACTCCCACCTAGGAGTGACTTTTCGTAGAACTTTTATGGTCATACAAAATGGATTATGGGGACATTCTATAAGGTAACTTTTAATTGAGGTATTCTTACGAGTTTTGCCCACGAAAACGACTAACCTAGCAGTGACATCAACCTCTTAAAATAAAAAGCATAGACTTCAGCGTAATACGTTGACGAACTCATGATGAATTCGTAGCCGGTGGCTCTACTTTTTTTTTAAACTTGGTTCAACAGGTCTATAGGGCCCAGGGCCTAGCTCCTCACAACCATTCGTGCTGTGCGTATTATGTGGAAGGTGCCTCCTGTACAGGGATTTTTTGGGCTCGAAAATTTTCAATTTTCTATACTCACAGCGAAGCAGCAGTGAGCCCACACACGCAGCCCACACACGCAGTGTATAGCCCACACTTCCTGGTACCCACAATCTGGGTATATCCTCCAATAACACACCTCAAGCCAGATATCCTATTTCTGTGTATTTGAGGCACAAACTAGCTTAGCTGCTGCCTGGAAATGCAAGTAGGAGACAGAAAATTTTTCAACCAAAAAATGTGTGAAAAAAGGGCAGTGTATAGCCCACACTTCCTGGTACCCACAATCTGGGTATATCCTCCAATAACACACCTCAAGCCAGATATCCTATTTCTGTGTATTTTAGGCACAAACTAGCTTAGCTGCTGCCTGGAAATGCAAGTAGGAGACAGAAAATTTTTCAACCAAAAAATGTGTGAAAAAAGGGCAGTGTATAGCCCACACTTCCTGGTACCCACAATCTGGGTATATCCTCCAATAACACACCTCAAGCCAGATATTTTATTTCTGTGTATTTGAGGCAAAAACTAGCTTAGTTGCTGCCTGGAAATGCAAGTAGGAGACAGAAAATTTTTCAACCAAAAAATGTGTGAAAAAAGGGCAGTGTATAGCCCACACTTCCTGGTACCCACAATCTGGGTATATCCTCCAATAACACATCTCAAGCCAGATATCCTATTTCTGTGTATTTGAGGCACAAACTAGCTTTGATGCTGCCTCGAAATGAAAGTAGGAGACAGAAAATTTTTCAACCAAAAATGTGTGAAAAAAGGGCAGTGTATAGCCCACACTTCCTGGTACCCACAATCTGGGTATATCCTCCTATAACACATCTCAAGCCAGATATCCTATTTCTGTGTATTTGAGGCAAAAACTAGCTTAGTTGCTGCCTGGAAATGCAAGTAGGAGACAGAAAATTTTTCAACCAAAAAATGTGTGAAAAAAGGGCAGTGTATAGCCCACACTTCCTGGTACCCACAATCTGGGTATATCCTCCAATAACACATATCAAGACAGACATTCAATTTCGTTGTGTTCTGGGCACAAACTAGCTTAGCTACTGCCTCGAAATGCAAGTAGGAGACAGAAAATTTTTCAACCAAAATATGTGTGAAAAAAGGGCAGTGTATAGCCCACACTTCCTGGTACCCACAATCTGGGTTTATCCTCCAATAACACATCTCAAGCCAGATATCCTATTTCTGTGTATTTGAGGCACAAACAAGCTTAGCTGCTGCCTCGAAATGCAAGTAGGAGACAGAAAATTTTTCAACCAAAAAATGTGTGAGAAAAGGGCAGTGTATAGCCCACACTTCCTGGTACCCACAATCTGGGTATATCCTCATATAACACATCTCAAGCCAGATATCCTATTTCTGTGTATTTGAGGCACAAACTAGCTTAGCTGCTGCCTCGAAATGCAAGTAGGAGACAGAAAATTTTTCAACCAAAAAATGTGTGAAAAAAGGGCAGTTTATAGCCCACACTTCCTGGTACCCACAATCTGGGTTTATCCTCCAATAACACATCTCAAGCCAGATATCCTATTTCTGTGTATTTGAGGCACAAACTAGCTTAGCTGCTGCCTCGAAATGCAAGTAGGAGACAGAAAATTTTTCAACCAAAAAATGTGTGAAAAAAGGGCAGTGTATAGCCCACACTTCCTGGTACCCACAATCTGGGTATATCCTCCAATAACACATATCAAGACAGACATTCAATTTCGTTCTGTTCTGGGCACAAACTAGCTTAGCTGCTGCCTCGAAATGCAAGTAGGAGACAGAAAATTTTTCAACCAAAAAATGTGTGAAAAAAGGGCAGTGTATAGCCCACACTTCCTGGTACCCACAATCTGGGTTTATCCTCCAATAACACATCTCAAGCCAGATATCCTATTTCTGTGTATTTGAGGCACAAACTAGCTTAGCTGATGCCTCGAAATGCAAGTAGGAGACAGAAAATTTTTCAACCAAAAAATGTGTGAAAAAAGGGCAGTGTATAGCCCACACTTCCTGGTACCCACAATCTGGGTATATCCTCCTATAACACATCTCAAGCCAGATATCCTATTTCTGTGTATTTGAGGCACAAACTAGCTTTGATGCTGCCTCGAAATGAAAGTAGGAGACAGAAAATTTTTCAACCAAAAATGTGTGAAAAAAGGGCAGTGTATAGCCCACACTTCCTGGTACCCACAATCTGGGTATATCCTCCTATAACACATCTCAAGCCAGATATCCTATTTCTGTGTATTTGAGGCACAAACTAGCTTAGCTGCTGCCTCGAAATGCAAGTAGGAGACAGAAAATTTTTCAACCAAAAAATGTGTGAAAAAAGGGCAGTGTATAGCCCACACTTCCTGGTACCCACAATCTGGGTTTATCCTCCAATAACACATCTCAAGCCAGATATCCTATTTCTGTGTATTTGAGGCACAAACTAGCTTAGCTGCTGCCTCGAAATGCAAGTAGGAGACAGAAAATTTTTCAACCAAAAAATGTGTGAAAAAAGGGCAGTGTATAGCCCACACTTCCTGGTACCCACAATCTGGGTTTATCCTCCAATAACACATCTCAAGCCAGATATCCTATTTCTGTGTATTTGAGGCACAAACTAGCTTAGCTGCTGCCTCGAAATGCAAGTAGGAGACAGAAAATTTTTCAACCAAAAAATGTGTGAGAAAAGGGCAGTGTATAGCCCACACTTCCTGGTACCCACAATCTGGGTATATCCTCATATAACACATCTCAAGCCAGATATCCTATTTCTGTGTATTTGAGGCACAAACTAGCTTAGCTGCTGCCTCGAAATGCAAGTAGGAGACAGAAAATTTTTCAACCAAAAAATGTGTGAGAAAAGGGCAGTGCATAGCCCACACTTCCTGGTACCCACAATCTGGGTATATCCTCATATAACACATCTCAAGCCAGATATCCTATTTCTGTGTATTTGAGGCACAAACTAGCTTAGCTGCTGCCTCGAAATGCAAGTAGGAGACAGAAAATTTTTCAACCAAAAAATGTGTGAAAAAAGGGCAGTGTATAGCCCACACTTCCTGGTACCCACAATCTGGGTTTATCCTCCAATAACACATCTCAAGCCAGATATCCTATTTCTGTGTATTTGAGGCACAAACTAGCTTAGCTGCTGCCTCGAAATGCAAGTAGGAGACAGAAAATTTTTCAACCAAAAAATGTGTGAAAAAAGGGCAGTGTATAGCCCACACTTCCTGGTACCCACAATCTGGGTATATCCTCCAATAACACATATCAAGACAGACATTCAATTTCGTTGTGTTCTAGGCACAAACTAGCTTAGCTACTGCCTCGAAATGCAAGTAGGAGACAGAAAATTTTTCAACCAAAAAATGTGTGAAAAAAGGGCAGTGTATAGCCCACACTTCCTGGTACCCACAATCTGGGTTTATCCTCCAATAACACATCTCAAGCCAGATATCCTATTTCTGTGTATTTGAGGCACAAACTGGCTTAGCTGCTGCCTCGAAATGCAAGTAGGAGACAGAAAATTTTTCAACCAAAAATGTGTGAAAAAAGGGCAGTGTATAGCCCACACTTCCTGGTACCCACAATCTGGGTATATCCTCCTATAACACATCTCAAGCCAGATATCCTATTTCTGTGTATTTGAGGCACAAACTAGCTTAGCTGCTGCCTCGAAATGCAAGTAGGAGACAGAAAATTTTTCAACCAAAAAATGTGTGAAAAAAGGGCAGTGTATAGCCCACACTTCCTGGTATCCACAATCTGGGTTTATCCTCCAATAACACATCTCAAGCCAGATATCCTATTTCTGTGTATTTGAGGCACAAACTAGCTTAGCTGCTGCCTCGAAATGCAAGTAGGAGACAGAAAATTTTTCAACCAAAAAATGTGTGAAAAAAGGGCAGTGTATAGCCCACACTTCCTGGTACCCACAATCTGGGTTTATCCTCCAATAACACATCTCAAGCCAGATATCCTATTTCTGTGTATTTGAGGCACAAACTAGCTTAGCTGCTGCCTCGAAATGCAAGTAGGAGACAGAAAATTTTTCAACCAAAAAATGTGTGAGAAAAGGGCAGTGTATAGCCCACACTTCCTGGTACCCACAATCTGGGTATATCCTCATATAACACATCTCAAGCCAGATATCCTATTTCTGTGTATTTGAGGCACAAACTAGCTTAGCTGCTGCCTCGAAATGCAAGTAGGAGACAGAAAATTTTTCAACCAAAAAATGTGTGAGAAAAGGGCAGTGCATAGCCCACACTTCCTGGTACCCACAATCAGGGTATATCCTCATATAACACATCTCAAGCCAGATATCCTATTTCTGTGTATTTGAGGCACAAACTAGCTTAGCTGCTGCCTCGAAATGCAAGTAGGAGACAGAAAATTTTTCAACCAAAAAATGTGTGAAAAAAGGGCAGTGTATAGCCCACACTTCCTGGTACCCACAATCTGGGTTTATCCTCCAATAACACATCTCAAGCCAGATATCCTATTTCTGTGTATTTGAGGCACAAACTAGCTTAGCTGCTGCCTCGAAATGCAAGTAGGAGACAGAAAATTTTTCAACCAAAAAATGTGTGAAAAAAGGGCAGTGTATAGCCCACACTTCCTGGTACCCACAATCTGGGTTTATCCTCCAATAACACATCTCAAGCCAGATATCCTATTTCTGTGTATTTGAGGCACAAACTGGCTTAGCTGCTGCCTCGAAATGCAAGTAGGAGACAGAAAATTTTTCAACCAAAAAATGTGTGAGAAAAGGGCAGTGTATAGCCCACACTTCCTGGTACCCACAATCTGGGTATATCCTCATATAACACATCTCAAGCCAGATATCCTATTTCTGTGTATTTGAGGCACAAACTAGCTTAGCTGCTGCCTCGAAATGCAAGTAGGAGACAGAAAATTTTTCAACCAAAAAATGTGTGAAAAAAGGGCAGTGTATAGCCCACACTTCCTGGTACCCACAATCTGGGTATATCCTCCAATAACACATATCAAGACAGACATTCAATTTCGTTCTGTTCTGGGCACAAACTAGCTTAGCTGCTGCCTCGAAATGCAAGTAGGAGACAGAAAATTTTTCAACCAAAAAATGTGTGAAAAAAGGGCAGTGTATAGCCCACACTTCCTGGTACCCACAATCTGGGTATATCCTCCAATAACACATATCAAGACAGACATTCAATTTCGTTCTGTTCTGGGCACAAACTAGCTTAGCTGCTGCCTCGAAATGCAAGTAGGAGACAGATAATTTTTCAACCAAAAAAATGTGTGAGAAAAGGGCAGTGTATAGCCCACACTTCCTGGTACCCACAATCTGGGTATATCCTCATATAACACATCTCAAGCCAGATATCCTATTTCTGTGTATTTGAGGCACAAACTAGCTTAGCTGCTGCCTCGAAATGCAAGTAGGAGACAGAAAATTTTTCAACCAAAAAATGTGTGAGAAAAGGGCAGTGCATAGCCCACACTTCCTGGTACCCACAATCAGGGTATATCCTCATATAACACATCTCAAGCCAGATATCCTATTTCTGTGTATTTGAGGCACAAACTAGCTTAGCTGCTGCCTCGAAATGCAAGTAGGAGACAGAAAATTTTTCAACCAAAAAATGTGTGAAAAAAGGGCAGTGTATAGCCCACACTTCCTGGTACCCACAATCTGGGTTTATCCTCCAATAACACATCTCAAGCCAGATATCCTATTTCTGTGTATTTGAGGCACAAACTAGTTTAGCTGCTGCCTCGAAATGCAAGTAGGAGACAGAAAATTTTTCAACCAAAAAATGTGTGAAAAAAGGGCAGTGTATAGCCCACACTTCCTGGTACCCACAATCTGGGTATATCCTCATATAACACATCTCAAGCCAGATATCCTATTTCTGTGTATTTGAGGCACAAACTGGCTTAGCTGCTGCCTCGAAATGCAAGTAGGAGACAGAAAATTTTTCAACCAAAAAATGTGTGAGAAAAGGGCAGTGTATAGCCCACACTTCCTGGTACCCACAATCTGGGTATATCCTCATATAACACATCTCAAGCCAGATATCCTATTTCTGTGTATTTGAGGCACAAACTAGCTTAGCTGCTGCCTCGAAATGCAAGTAGGAGACAGAAAATTTTTCAACCAAAAAATGTGTGAATGCCCACACTTCCTGGTACCCACAATCTGGGTATATCCTCCAATAACACATATCAAGACAGACATTCAATTTCGTTGTGTTCTGGGCACAAACTAGCTTAGCTGCTGCCTCGAAATGCAAGTAGGAGACAGACAATTTTTCAACCAAAAAAATGTGTGAAAAAAGGGCAGTGTATAGCCCACACTTCCTGGTACCCACAATCTGGGTTTATCCTCCAATAACACATCTCAAGCCAGATATCCTATTTCTGTGTATTTGAGGCACAAACTAGTTTAGCTGCTGCCTCGAAATGCAAGTAGGAGACAGAAAATTTTTCAACCAAAAAATGTGTGAAAAAAGGGCAGTGTATAGCCCACACTTCCTGGTACCCACAATCTGGGTATATCCTCCAATAACACATATCAAGACAGACATTCAATTTCGTTGTGTTCTGGGCACAAACTAGCTTAGCTACTGCCTCGAAATGCAAGTAGGAGACAGAAAATTTTTCAACCAAAAAATGTGTGAAAAAAGGGCAGTGTATAGCCCACACTTCCTGGTACCCACAATCTGGGTTTATCCTCCAATAACACATCTCAAGCCAGATATCCTATTTCTGTGTATTTGAGGCACAAACTAGCTTAGCTGCTGCCTCGAAATGCAAGTGGGAGACAGAAAATTTTTCAACCAAAAAATGTGTGAGAAAAGGGCAGTGTATAGCCCACACTTCCTGGTACCCACAATCTGGGTATATCCTCATATAACACATCTCAAGCCAGATATCCTATTTCTGTGTATTTGAGGCACAAACTAGCTTAGCTGCTGCCTCGAAATGCAAGTAGGAGACAGAAAATTTTTCAACCAAAAAATGTGTGAAAAAAGGGCAGTGTATAGCCCACACTTCCTGGTACCCACAATCTGGGTTTATCCTCCAATAACACATCTCAAGCCAGATATCCTATTTCTGTGTATTTGAGGCACAAACTAGCTTAGCTGCTGCCTCGAAATGCAAGTAGGAGACAGAAAATTTTTCAACCAAAAAATGTGTGAAAAAAGGGCAGTGTATAGCCCACACTTCCTGGTACCCACAATCTGGGTATATCCTCCAATAACACATATCAAGACAGACATTCAATTTCGTTGTGTTCTGGGCACAAACTAGCTTGGCTACTGCCTCGAAATGCAAGTAGGAGACAGAAAATTTTTCAACCAAAAAATGTGTGAAAAAAGGGCAGTGTATAGCCCACACTTCCTGGTACCCACAATCTGGGTTTATCCTCCAATAACACAACTCAAGCCAGATATCCTATTTCTGTGTATTTGAGGCACAAACTAGCTTAGCTGCTGCCTCGAAATGCAAGTAGGAGACAGAAAATTTTTCAACCAAAAAATGTGTGAGAAAAGGGCAGTGTATAGCCCACACTTCCTGGTACCCACAATCTGGGTATATCCTCATATAACACATCTCAAGCCAGATATCCTATTTCTGTGTATTTGAGGCACAAACTAGCTTAGCTGCTGCCTCGAAATGCAAGTAGGAGACAGAAAATTTTTCAACCAAAAAATGTGTGAAAAAAGGGCAGTGTATAGCCCACACTTCCTGGTACCCACAATCTGGGTATATCCTCCAATAACACATATCAAGACAGACATTCAATTTCGTTGTGTTCTGGGCACAAACTAGCTTAGCTGCTGCCTCGAAATGCAAGTAGGAGACAGACAATTTTTCAACCAAAAAATGTGTGAAAAAAGGGCAGTGTATAGCCCACACTTCCTGGTACCCACAATCTGGGTTTATCCTCCAATAACACATCTCAAGCCAGATATCCTATTTCTGTGTATTTGAGGCACAAACTAGTTTAGCTGCTGCCTCGAAATGCAAGTAGGAGACAGAAAATTTTTCAACCAAAAAATGTGTGAAAAAAGGGCAGTGTATAGCCCACACTTCCTGGTACCCACAATCTGGGTATATCCTCCAATAACACATATCAAGACAGACATTCAATTTCGTTGTGTTCTGGGCACAAACTAGCTTAGCTACTGCCTCGAAATGCAAGTAGGAGACAGAAAATTTTTCAACCAAAAAATGTGTGAAAAAAGGGCAGTGTATAGCCCACACTTCCTGGTACCCACAATCCGGGTATATCCTCATATAACACATCTCAAGCCAGATATCCTATTTCTGTGTATTTGAGGCACAAACTAGCTTAGCTGCTGCCTCGAAATGCAAGTAGGAGACAGAAAATTTTTCAACCAAAAAATGTGTGAAAAAAGGGCAGTGTATAGCCCACACTTCCTGGTACCCACAATCTGGGTATATCCTCATATAACACATCTCAAGCCAGATATCCTATTTCTGTGTATTTGAGGCACAAACTAGCTTAGATGCTGCCTCGAAATGCAAGTGGGAGACAGAAAATTTTTCAACCAAAAAAATGTGTGAAAAAAGGGCAGTGTATAGCCCACACTTCCTGGTACCCACAATCTGGGTATATCCTCATATAACACATCTCAAGCCAGATATCCTATTTCTGTGTATTTGAGGCACAAACTAGCTTAGCTGCTGCCTCGAAATGCAAGTAGGAGACAGAAAATTTTTCAACCAAAAAATGTGTGAGAAAAGGGCAGTGTATAGCCCACACTTCCTGGTACCCACAATCTGGGTATATCCTCATATAACACATCTCAAGCCAGATATCCTATTTCTGTGTATTTGAGGCACAAACTAGCTTAGATGCTGCCTCGAAATGCAAGTGGGAGACAGAAAATTTTTCAACCAAAAAAATGTGTGAAAAAAGGGCAGTGTATAGCCCACACTTCCTGGTACCCACAATCTGGGTATATCCTCATATAACACATCTCAAGCCAGATATCCTATTTCTGTGTATTTGAGGCACAAACTAGCTTAGCTGCTGCCTCGAAATGCAAGTAGGAGACAGAAAATTTTTCAACCAAAAAATGTGTGAAAAAAGGGCAGTGTATAGCCCACACTTCCTGGTACCCACAATCTGGGTATATCCTCCAATAACACATATCAAGACAGACATTCAATTTCGTTGTGTTCTGGGCACAAACTAGCTTAGCTGCTGCCTCGAAATGCAAGTAGGAGACAGAAAATTTTTCAACCAAAAAATGTGTGAAAAAAGGGCAGTGTATAGCCCACACTTCCTGGTACCCACAATCTGGGTATATCCTCATATAACACATCTCAAGCCAGATATCCTATTTCTGTGTATTTGAGGCACAAACTAGCTTAGCTGCTGCCTCGAAATGCAAGTAGGAGACAGAAAATTTTTCAACCAAAAAATGTGTGAGAAAAGGGCAGTGTATAGCCCACACTTCCTGGTACCCACAATCTGGGTATATCCTCATATAACACATCTCAAGCCAGATATCCTATTTCTGTGTATTTGAGGCACAAACTAGCTTAGCTGCTGCCTCGAAATGCAAGTAGGAGACAGAAAATTTTTCAACCAAAAAATGTGTGAAAAAAGGGCAGTGTATAGCCCACACTTCCTGGTACCCACAATCTGGGTATATCCTCCAATAACACATATCAAGACAGACATTCAATTTCGTTGTGTTCTGGGCACAAACTAGCTTAGCTGCTGCCTCGAAATGCAAGTAGGAGACAGACAATTTTTCAACCAAAAAATGTGTGAAAAAAGGGCAGTGTATAGCCCACACTTCCTGGTACCCACAATCTGGGTTTATCCTCCAATAACACATCTCAAGCCAGATATCCTATTTCTGTGTATTTGAGGCACAAACTAGTTTAGCTGCTGCCTCGAAATGCAAGTAGGAGACAGAAAATTTTTCAACCAAAAAATGTGTGAAAAAAGGGCAGTGTATAGCCCACACTTCCTGGTACCCACAATCTGGGTATATCCTCCAATAACACATATCAAGACAGACATTCAATTTCGTTGTGTTCTGGGCACAAACTAGCTTAGCTACTGCCTCGAAATGCAAGTAGGAGACAGAAAATTTTTCAACCAAAAAATGTGTGAAAAAAGGGCAGTGTATAGCCCACACTTCCTGGTACCCACAATCTGGGTATATCCTCATATAACACATCTCAAGCCAGATATCCTATTTCTGTGTATTTGAGGCACAAACTAGCTTAGCTGCTGCCTCGAAATGCAAGTAGGAGACAGAAAATTTTTCAACCAAAAAATATGTGAAAAAAGGGCAGTGTATAGCCCACACTTCCTGGTACCCACAATCTGGGTATATCCTCATATAACACATCTCAAGCCAGATATCCTATTTCTGTGTATTTGAGGCACAAACTAGCTTAGATGCTGCCTCGAAATGCAAGTGGGAGACAGAAAATTTTTCAACCAAAAAAATGTGTGAAAAAAGGGCAGTGTATAGCCCACACTTCCTGGTACCCACAATCTGGGTATATCCTCATATAACACATCTCAAGCCAGATATCCTATTTCTGTGTATTTGAGGCACAAACTAGCTTAGCTGCTGCCTCGAAATGCAAGTAGGAGACAGAAAATTTTTCAACCAAAAAATGTGTGAAAAAAGGGCAGTGTATAGCCCACCATTCCTGGTACCCACAATCTGGGTATATCCTCCAATAACACATATCAAGACAGACATTCAATTTCGTTGTGTTCTGGGCACAAACTAGCTTAGCTGCTGCCTCGAAATGCAAGTAGGAGACAGAAAATTTTTCAACCAAAAAATGTGTGAAAAAAGGGCAGTGTATAGCCCACATTTCCTGGTACCCACAATCTGGGTATATCCTCCAATAACACACCTCAAGCCAGATATCCTATTTCTGTGTATTTGAGGCACAAACTAGCTTAGCTGCTGCCTCGAAATGCAAGTAGGAGACAGAAAATTTTTCAACCAAAAAATGTGTGAAAAAAGGGCAGTGTATAGCCCACGCTTCCTGGTACCCACAATCTGGGTTTATCCTCCAATAACACATCTCAAGCCAGATATCCTATTTCTGTGTATTTGAGGCACAAACTAGCTTAGCTGCTGCCTCGAAATGCAAGTAGGAGACAGAAAATTTTTCAACCAAAAAATGTGTGAAAAAAGGGCAGTGTATAGCCCACATTTCCTGGTACCCACAATCTGGGTATATCCTCCAATAACACACCTCAAGCCAGATATCCTATTTCTGTGTATTTGAGGCACAAACTAGCTTAGCTGCTGCCTCGAAATGCAAATAGGAGAACAGAAAATTTTTCAACCAAAAAATGTGTGAAAAAGGGCAGTGTATAGCCCATACTTCCTGGTACCCACAATCTGGGTATATCCTCCAATCACACATATCAAGCCAGACATTCCATTTCTTTGTGTTCTGGGCAAAATCTAGCTTAGCTGCTGCCTCGAAATGCAAGTAGGAGACAGAAAATTTTTCAACCAAAAAATGTGTGAAAAAAGGGCAGTGTATAGCCCACACTTCCTGGTACCCACAATCTGGGTTTATCCTCCAATAACACATCTGAAGCCAGATATCCTATTTCCGTGTATTTGAGGCACAAACTAGCTTAGCTGCTGCCTCGAAATGCAAGTAGGAGACAGAAAATTTTTCAACCAAAAAATGTGTGAAAAAAGGGCAGTGTATAGCCCACACTTCCTGGTACCCACAATCTGGGTATATCCTCCAATAACACATATCAAGACAGACATTCAATTTCGTTGTGTTCTGGGCACAAACTAGCTTAGCTACTGCCTCGAAATGCAAGTAGGAGACAGAAAATTTTTCAACCAAAAAATGTGTGAAAAAAGGGCAGTGTATAGCCCACACTTCCTGGTACCCACAATCTGGGTATATCCTCATATAACACATCTCAAGCCAGATATCCTATTTCTGTGTATTTGAGGCACAAACTAGCTTAGATGCTGCCTCGAAATGTAAGTAGGAGACAGAAAATTTTTTAACCAAAAAATGTGTGAAAAAAGGGCAGTGTATAGCCCACACTTCCTGGTACCCACAATCTGGGTTTATCCTCCAATAACACATCTGAAGCCAGATATCCTATTTCCGTGTATTTGAGGCACAAACTAGCTTAGCTGCTGCCTCGAAATGCAAGTAGGAGACAGAAAATTTTTCAACCAAAAAATGTGTGAAAAAAGGGCAGTGTATAGCCCACACTTCCTGGTACCCACAATCTGGGTATATCCTCCAATAACACATCTCAAGCCAGATATCCTATTTCTGTGTATTTGAGGCACAAACTAGCTTAGATGCTGCCTCGAAATGCAAGTAGGAGACAGAAAATTTTTCAACCAAAAAATGTGTGAAAAAGGGCAGTGTATAGCCCATACTTCCTGGTACCCACAATCTGGGTTTATCCTCCAATAACACATCTGAAGCCAGATATCCTATTTCCGTGTATTTGAGGCACAAACTAGCTTAGCTGCTGCCTCGAAATGCAAATAGGAGAACAGAAAATTTTTCAACCAAAAAATGTGTGAAAAAGGGCAGTGTATAGCCCATACTTCCTGGTACCCACAATCTGGGTATATCCTCCAATCACACATATCAAGCCAGACATTCCATTTCTTTGTGTTCTGGGCAAAATCTAGCTTAGCTGCTGCCTCGAAATGCAAGTAGGAGACAGAAAATTTTTCAACCAAAAAATGTGTGAAAAAAGGGCAGTGTATAGCCCACACTTCCTGGTACCCACAATCTGGGTTTATCCTCCAATAACACATCTGAAGCCAGATATCCTATTTCCGTGTATTTGAGGCACAAACTAGCTTAGCTGCTGCCTCGAAATGCAAGTAGGAGACAGAAAATTTTTCAACCAAAAAATGTGTGAAAAAAGGGCAGTGTATAGCCCACACTTCCTGGTACCCACAATCTGGGTATATCCTCATATAACACATCTCAAGCCAGATATCCTATTTCTGTGTATTTGAGGCACAAACTAGCTTAGCTGCTGCCTCGAAATGCAAGTAGGAGACAGAAAATTTTTCAACCAAAAAATATGTGAAAAAAGGGCAGTGTATAGCCCACACTTCCTGGTACCCACAATCTGGGTATATCCTCATATAACACATCTCAAGCCAGATATCCTATTTCTGTGTATTTGAGGCACAAACTAGCTTAGATGCTGCCTCGAAATGCAAGTGGGAGACAGAAAATTTTTCAACCAAAAAAATGTGTGAAAAAAGGGCAGTGTATAGCCCACACTTCCTGGTACCCACAATCTGGGTATATCCTCATATAACACATCTCAAGCCAGATATCCTATTTCTGTGTATTTGAGGCACAAACTAGCTTAGCTGCTGCCTCGAAATGCAAGTAGGAGACAGAAAATTTTTCAACCAAAAAATGTGTGAAAAAAGGGCAGTGTATAGCCCACCATTCCTGGTACCCACAATCTGGGTATATCCTCCAATAACACATATCAAGACAGACATTCAATTTCGTTGTGTTCTGGGCACAAACTAGCTTAGCTGCTGCCTCGAAATGCAAGTAGGAGACAGAAAATTTTTCAACCAAAAAATGTGTGAAAAAAGGGCAGTGTATAGCCCACATTTCCTGGTACCCACAATCTGGGTATATCCTCCAATAACACACCTCAAGCCAGATATCCTATTTCTGTGTATTTGAGGCACAAACTAGCTTAGCTGCTGCCTCGAAATGCAAGTAGGAGACAGAAAATTTTTCAACCAAAAAATGTGTGAAAAAAGGGCAGTGTATAGCCCACGCTTCCTGGTACCCACAATCTGGAAATATCCTCCAATCACACATATCAAGCCAGATATTCCATTTTGGTGTATTCTGGGCACAAACTAACTTAGCTGCTGCCTCGAAATGCAAGTAGGAGACAGAAAATTTTTCAACCAAAAAATGTGTGAAAAAAGGGCAGTGTATAGCCCACATTTCCTGGTACCCACAATCTGGGTATATCCTCCAATAACACACCTCAAGCCAGATATCCTATTTCTGTGTATTTGAGGCACAAACTAGCTTAGCTGCTGCCTCGAAATGCAAATAGGAGAACAGAAAATTTTCAACCCAAAAATGTGTGAAAAAGGGCAGTGTATAGCCCACACTTCCTGGTACCCACAATCTGGGTATATCCTCCAATAACACACCTCAAGCCAGATATCCTATTTCTGTGTATTTGAGGCACAAACTAGCTTAGCTGCTGCCTCGAAATGCAAATAGGAGAACAGAAAATTTTTCAACCAAAAAATGTGTGAAAAAAGGGCAGTGTATAGCCCACACTTCCTGGTACCCACAATCTGGGTTTATCCTCCAATAACACATCTCAAGCCAGATATCCTATTTCTGTGTATTTGAGGCACAAACTAGCTTAGCTGCTGCCTCGAAATGCAAGTAGGAGACAGAAAATTTTTCAACCAAAAAATGTGTGAAAAAAGGGCAGTGTATAGCCCACACTTCCTGGTACCCACAATCTGGGTATATCCTCCAATAACACATCTCAAGCCAGATATCCTATTTCTGTGTATTTGAGGCACAAACTAGCTTAGCTGCTGCCTCGAAATGCAAATAGGAGAACAGAAAATTTTTCAACCAAAAAATGTGTGAAAAAAGGGCAGTGTATAGCCCACACTTCCTGGTACCCACAATCTGGGTTTATCCTCCAATAACACATCTCAAGCCAGATATCCTATTTCTGTGTATTTGAGGCACAAACTAGCTTAGCTGCTGCCTCGAAATGCAAGTAGGAGACAGAAAATTTTTCAACCAAAAAATGTGTGAAAAAAGGGCAGTGTATAGCCCACCATTCCTGGTACCCACAATCTGGGTATATCCTCCAATAACACATATCAAGACAGACATTCAATTTCGTTGTGTTCTGGGCACAAACTAGCTTAGCTGCTGCCTCGAAATGCAAGTAGGAGACAGAAAATTTTTCAACCAAAAAATGTGTGAAAAAAGGGCAGTGTATAGCCCACACTTCCTGGTACCCACAATCTGGGTATATCCTCCAATAACACATATCAAGACAGACATTCAATTTCGTTGTGTTCTGGGCACAAACTAGCTTAGCTACTGCCTCGAAATGCAAGTAGGAGACAGAAAATTTTTCAACCAAAAAATGTGTGAAAAAAGGGCAGTGTATAGCCCACACTTCCTGGTACCCACAATCTGGGTATATCCTCCAATAACACATATCAAGACAGACATTCAATTTCGTTGTGTTCTGGGCACAAACTAGCTTAGCTACTGCCTCGAAATGCAAGTAGGAGACAGAAAATTTTTCAACCAAAAAATGTGTGAAAAAAGGGCAGTGTATAGCCCACACTTCCTGGTACCCACAATCTGGGTTTATCCTCCAATAACACATCTCAAGCCAGATATCCTATTTCTGTGTATTTGAGGCACAAACTAGCTTAGCTGCTGCCTCGAAATGCAAGTAGGAGACAGAAAATTTTTCAACCAAAAAATGTGTGAAAAAAGGGCAGTGTATAGCCCACACTTCCTGGTACCCACAATCTGGGTATATCCTCCAATAACACATCTCAAGCCAGATATCCTATTTCTGTGTATTTGAGGCACAAACTAGCTTAGATGCTGGGTCGAAATGCAAGTAGGAGACAGAAAATTTTTCAACCAAAAAATGTGTGAAAAAGGGCAGTGTATAGCCCATACTTCCTGGTACCCACAATCTGGGTATATCCTCCAATCACACATATCAAGCCAGACATTCCATTTCTTTGTGTTCTGGGCAAAATCTAGCTTAGCTGCTGCCTCGAAATGCAAGTAGGAGACAGAAAATTTTTCAACCAAAAAATGTGTGAAAAAAGGGCAGTGTATAGCCCACACTTCCTGGTACCCACAATCTGGGTTTATCCTCCAATAACACATCTGAAGCCAGATATCCTATTTCCGTGTATTTGAGGCACAAACTAGCTTAGCTGCTGCCTCGAAATGCAAGTAGGAGACAGAAAATTTTTCAACCAAAAAATGTGTGAAAAAAGGGCAGTGTATAGCCCACACTTCCTGGTACCCACAATCTGGGTATATCCTCCAATAACACATATCAAGACAGACATTCAATTTCGTTGTGTTCTGGGCACAAACTAGCTTAGCTACTGCCTCGAAATGCAAGTAGGAGACAGAAAATTTTTCAACCAAAAAATGTGTGAAAAAAGGGCAGTGTATAGCCCACACTTCCTGGTACCCACAATCTGGGTATATCCTCATATAACACATCTCAAGCCAGATATCCTATTTCTGTGTATTTGAGGCACAAACTAGCTTAGATGCTGCCTCGAAATGTAAGTAGGAGACAGAAAATTTTTTAACCAAAAAATGTGTGAAAAAAGGGCAGTGTATAGCCCACACTTCCTGGTACCCACAATCTGGGTTTATCCTCCAATAACACATCTGAAGCCAGATATCCTATTTCCGTGTATTTGAGGCACAAACTAGCTTAGCTGCTGCCTCGAAATACAAGTAGGAGACAGAAAATTTTTCAACCAAAAAATGTGTGAAAAAAGGGCAGTGTATAGCCCACACTTCCTGGTACCCACAATCTGGGTATATCCTCATATAACACATCTCAAGCCAGATATCCTATTTCTGTGTATTTGAGGCACAAACTAGCTTAGATGCTGCCTCGAAATGTAAGTAGGAGACAGAAAATTTTTTAACCAAAAAATGTGTGAAAAAAGGGCAGTGTATAGCCCACACTTCCTGGTACCCACAATCTGGGTATATCCTCCAATAACACATATCAAGACAGACATTCAATTTCGTTGTGTTCTGGGCACAAACTAGCTTAGCTGCTGCCTCGAAATGCAAGTAGGAGGCAGAAAATTTTTCAACCAAAAAATGTGTGAAAAAGGGCAGTGTATAGCCCATACTTCCTGGTACCCACAATCTGGGTATATCCTCCAGTCACACATATCAAGCCAGACATTCCATTTTGGTGTATTCGGGGCACAAACTAGATTAGCTGCCGCCTCGAAATGGAAGCAGGAGACAGAAAATTTTTCAACCAAAAAATGTGTGAAAAAAGGGCAGTGTATAGCCCACATTTCCTGGTACCCACAATCTGGGTATATCCTCCAATAACACACCTCAAGCCAGATATCCTATTTCTGTGTATTTGAGGCACAAACTAGCTTAGCTGCTGCCTCGAAATGCAAATAGGAGAACAGAAAATTTTCAACCCAAAAATGTGTGAAAAAGGGCAGTGTATAGCCCACACTTCCTGGTACCCACAATCTGGGTATATCCTCCAATAACACACCTCAAGCCAGATATCCTATTTCTGTGTATTTGAGCCCACAAACTAGCTTAGCTGCTGCCTCGAAATGCAAATAGGAGAACAGAAAATTTTCAACCCAAAAATGTGTGAAAAAGGGCAGTGTATAGCCCACACTTCCTGGTACCCACAATCTGGGTATATCCTCCAATCACACATATCAAGACAGACATTCCATTTCGTTGTGTTCTGGGCACAAACTAGCTTAGCTACTGCCTCGAAATGCAAGTAGGAGACAGAAAATTTTTCAACCAAAAAATGTGTGAAAAAAGGGCAGTGTATAGCCCACACTTCCTGGTACCCACAATCTGGGTATATCCTCCAATAACACATCTCAAGCCAGATATCCTATTTCTGTGTATTTGAGGCACAAACTAGCTTAGATGCTGCCTCGAAATGCAAGTAGGAGACAGAAAATTTTTCAACCAAAAAATGTGTGAAAAAGGGCAGTGTATAGCCCATACTTCCTGGTACCCACAATCTGGGTATATCCTCCAATCACACATATCAAGCCAGACATTCCATTTCTTTGTGTTCTGGGCAAAATCTAGCTTAGCTGCTGCCTCGAAATGCAAGTAGGAGACAGAAAATTTTTCAACCAAAAAATGTGTGAAAAAAGGGCAGTGTATAGCCCACACTTCCTGGTACCCACAATCTGGGTTTATCCTCCAATAACACATCTGAAGCCAGATATCCTATTTCCGTGTATTTGAGGCACAAACTAGCTTAGCTGCTGCCTCGAAATGCAAGTAGGAGACAGAAAATTTTTCAACCAAAAAATGTGTGAAAAAAGGGCAGTGTATAGCCCACACTTCCTGGTACCCACAATCTGGGTATATCCTCCAATAACACATATCAAGACAGACATTCAATTTCGTTGTGTTCTGGGCACAAACTAGCTTAGCTACTGCCTCGAAATGCAAGTAGGAGACAGAAAATTTTTCAACCAAAAAATGTGTGAAAAAAGGGCAGTGTATAGCCCACACTTCCTGGTACCCACAATCTGGGTATATCCTCATATAACACATCTCAAGCCAGATATCCTATTTCTGTGTATTTGAGGCACAAACTAGCTTAGATGCTGCCTCGAAATGTAAGTAGGAGACAGAAAATTTTTTAACCAAAAAATGTGTGAAAAAAGGGCAGTGTATAGCCCACACTTCCTGGTACCCACAATCTGGGTTTATCCTCCAATAACACATCTGAAGCCAGATATCCTATTTCCGTGTATTTGAGGCACAAACTAGCTTAGCTGCTGCCTCGAAATACAAGTAGGAGACAGAAAATTTTTCAACCAAAAAATGTGTGAAAAAAGGGCAGTGTATAGCCCACACTTCCTGGTACCCACAATCTGGGTATATCCTCATATAACACATCTCAAGCCAGATATCCTATTTCTGTGTATTTGAGGCACAAACTAGCTTAGATGCTGCCTCGAAATGTAAGTAGGAGACAGAAAATTTTTTAACCAAAAAATGTGTGAAAAAAGGGCAGTGTATAGCCCACACTTCCTGGTACCCACAATCTGGGTATATCCTCCAATAACACATATCAAGACAGACATTCCATTTTGGTGTATTCGGGGCACAAACTAGATTAGCTGCCGCCTCGAAATGGAAGCAGGAGACAGAAAATTTTTCAACCAAAAAATGCGTGAAAAGGGGCAGTGCATAGCCCACACTTCCTGGTACCCACAATCTGGGTATATCCTCCAGTCACACATATCAAGCCAGATATTCCATTTTGGTGTATTCTGGGCACAAACTAACTTAGCAGCTGCCTCGAAATGCAAGTAGGAGACAGAAAATTTTTCAACCAAAAAATGTGTGAAAAAAGGGCAGTGTATAGCCCACGCTTCCTGGTACCCACAATCTGGAAATATCCTCCAATCACACATATCAAGCCAGATATCCTATTTCTGTGTATTTGAGGCACAAACTAGCTTAGCTGCTGCCTCGAAATGCAAATAGGAGAACAGAAAATTTTCAACCCAAAAATGTGTGAAAAAGGGCAGTGTATAGCCCACACTTCCTGGTACCCACAATCTGGGTATATCCTCCAATCACACATATCAAGACAGACATTCCATTTCGTTGTGTTCTGGGCACAAACTAGCTTAGCTGCTGCCTCGAAATGCAAGTAGGAGACAGAAAATGTTTCAACCAAAAAATGTGTGAAAAAAGGGCAGTGTATAGCCCACACTTCCTGGTACCCACAATCTGGGTATATCCTCCAATAACACATCTCAAGCCAGGTATCCTATTTCTGTGTATTTGAGGCACAAACTAGCTTAGCTGCTGCCTCGAAATGGAAGCAGGAGACAGAAAATGTTTCAACCAAAAAATGTGTGAAAAAAGGGCAGTGTATAGCCCACACTTCCTGGTACCCACAATCTGGGTATATCCTCCAGTCACACATATCAAGCCAGATATTCCATTTTGGTGTATTCTGGGCACAAACTAACTTAGCAGCTGCCTCGAAATGCAAGTAGGAGACAGAAAATTTTTCAACCAAAAAATGTGTGAGAAAAGGGCAGTGTATAGCCCACATTTCCTGGTACCCACAATCTGGGTATATCCTCCAATAACACACCTCAAGCCAGATATCCTATTTCTGTGTATTTGAGGCACAAACTAGCTTAGCTGCTGCCTCGAAATGCAAATAGGAGAACAGAAAATTTTCAACCCAAAAATGTGTGAAAAAGGGCAGTGTATAGCCCACACTTCCTGGTACCCACAATCTGGGTATATCCTCCAATCACACATATCAAGACAGACATTCCATTTCGTTGTGTTCTGGGCACAAACTAGCTTAGCTGCTGCCTCGAAATGCAAGTAGGAGACAGAAAATGTTTCAACCAAAAAATGTGTGAAAAAAGGGCAGTGTATAGCCCACACTTCCTGGTACCCACAATCTGGGTATATCCTCCAATAACACATCTCAAGCCAGGTATCCTATTTCTGTGTATTTGAGGCACAAACTAGCTTAGCTGCTGCCTCGAAATGGAAGCAGGAGACAGAAAATGTTTCAACCAAAAAATGTGTGAAAAAAGGGCAGTGTATAGCCCACACTTCCTGGTACCCACAATCTGGGTATATCCTCCAATCACACATATCAAGCCAGACATTCCATTTTGGTGTACTCTGGGCACAAACTAGCTTAGCTGCCGCCTCGAAATGGAAGCAGGAGACAGAAAATTTTTCAACCAAAAAATGCGTGAAAAGGGGCAGTGCATAGCACACACTTCCTGGTACCCAAAATCTGTGTATATCCTCCAATCACACATATCAAGCCAGACATTCCATTTTGGTGTATTCGGGGCACAAACTAGCTTAATCCAGTTTCCTCAGGTTCCCTCTGAGTTTGCAATGTTACATTAGGAAGTCCAATAGGATTCGGGTGCAAGGGTGCTCTTGCTTATCTTGATACATGCTTCGAATCTTTTCCGCTTGTATTGCCCTTTAAGTTTCTTCGGTTGTCTCATACCCTGAGCGTTGTTCCAGATTCTTGCCAGGCTCTTCTTTTAGAGTATGATCTACTATTCCACAGAATGATTCAGGACCTATGAAGGTTTTTGATCTCCATTTTCTTGTTATGGAGTCACCCATTTCGTTACGCTCTATTTCTACATGGCCAGGTACCCAACGGAGGGTCACTCTGTTCCTTTTACTTAGTTCATTAAGTTTCTGCAGGCATTCCCAAGCGTACAATGGCATTATGGCTATGTCACAGTTAACATGGTGTCTCCCAAGATTGATTTGGCCACATTTCAGGCTCAAAGTTTCTGGTCCTTGTACCCATGGACTCATAGTAATTGGTCCTAGGCCCAAGGTTTTTGTTTGAGTAGTGCATCGAATTGTTTCGACTTAATGCACTTGTCTCTCTCTACTCCTTCTTTTGGACATTCTTAGAACCGTATTATTAGTACTTCCTCCAGCTCCAAAAGCAGCTCCATGGCTGCGGTTGGGTAAGTTCTCATGGCCATTGTAATACAGGGGCATGTCCATCTCTTCGCTTTATTGAGTGTCTGCCTCATGTTGGCCAGACTAGCTGTCTCTACTGGTTGCTACTGGCTGGCTGGGTCTAAAAAAAAAGGAAGTAGGCTAGTCTACTGCTCCATCTCTCTATCACCCAATATGTTGCCAAGTGGGTAACCCTTCTTGCCCGACACACTGTACGATTGATGCAATTCCATTGCACCAAAAAACATCTCTTTATTTTCTTGCCAATACCAGTCGATACCTCAGTCCAGCACACATATCCTTGTACGTCCGGCGTCCATTTTCCTTTCTTTTTTTTTTCTTCCTTTTTTGAAGTTTCTAATAGTTTTGTGTCCACTCCATATGTACCACACTACCACTCACTATCTCACACTTTATCTCTATCAATTTGAACGATACAACAACAAAACCAAACACATTCTTCTACAGTTGAAGGACAGAAGCATTTCGACGGTTTTATCAGAAAAGTTTTGTACGGCTCCAATGACAACTACCCGAGGCCAAAGCACTTCACCTTGAATCGTGGTCAAATGTTCCCCGAGAAACTTTCGCTAATGGAATATCGCTTCGATGGCGCTGAAAACTGGTGGCCCTGGCAAAAGAACGAAGATATTACGTTTCCAGAGGGTGTACAAATCAGTGAGATTATCGTTCCGACCAAGGAGACTGGCTACATTAACTATTGGCTGGACTTTTGTATTAGACGCAAAGCGATGCCGTTTATGGTGATCGGGCCGACTGGAACTGGTAAAAGTGCGATTATTAGCCATCATTTGTTGGCGTTACCAAAACATGCTAATTTAGTGAATGTTGTTAATTTTTCCGCCAGGACAAGTGCCCAATTGGTAAGTATATATGTATGTATGTGACAGCGATGAATGGTTAGCTTGACGTTTTCGTAACCACAGTTGAAATGGTTTTAACACTAATTGCGAAATGATTTCGAATAACATCAATCGATTTCTTGGAAACAGGGTGAAAGGAAAGCTGGTTTAGGTAGCACTGTAACCGTTCTAAGAATTTTGAGGCAGTTGGTCTAATTAAATACGTGATTTGGTTGTTAATTGCGGCTGTGGAGAGATGTAGACTTGATGCCGCTATGGATATTTGAATAATGCTATGTGTAGTCCTTCGAGGAAATAAAATTTGTCCAAAACCACAAACAGGAGAAACAAATTCGATGTATGAATCCTTGTTCCCTAATTTTATCGTTTAAAATCTGATTTTTGTCAAAACCTTCACTCAGACAAGGCTAGAATTAAAGACGATTTTGTAGGTTTTTTTATAAAAATTACGGTCGATACGAGCTTAGTATTGGAGCGGAACAGTCTTAGCCTTGCGTCTTTATTGTTTGTTTAGGCTAACAGTTGACTTCGTTTTAGCCACCTGATTTGTGAGACCTATTTCGGATCCTCCATTGGCTGAGACAATGCTTCCAAAATTTTCTACTAACCTTCTGTCCCCTGATGTAAGCCTCCCTTTTTACGTTTCCTGTCATTTGGTCGCTCTCCAAGACTCTGTATGTCGTACGCGGTTTTTAAAAAGCATTAAAGCCTCTATCATATCGGTCATTGACCTTTGAAGTACAACTGCAAGAAAATTACAATTATTTAGTCGAATACTAGTAGACTGCGTCTTTAGGATCTCGAGTGCACTGCACCAGACCAAAATATTATCAGAAAGAGTTCGCTCTATCTGACATAATCTCATTTTCATAACAACATTTTCTAAGTCTCCGCCTGTTAAAAACTAGTAATGTTCCAACCAACTATGAAGCACATCCTGCTGAGTCCTAGGACATAGATGGCTTAACCAATAATCCTAGACCTATTCAATCGGTGGAATCAGAACTGTTCCGTTTATTTTGTACCTCCTATATGTGCAGCATTCTTGGTCCACACAGATGTGAGCATTTATCCTGACATGAATGTGAATAATCCTTTGCGAGCCCCTAAGGTTTGCGTTTTTTAGTTGAGGTTTTCACTTATTTCACCCAAAAAGCTAAGGAAGAGGAGATATGAGAAGATATTGCATTTGATGTGGACCAATCGACTTTGACCACCTTTCACTGTTGTCCCCCACATTGCTTATGAGTTGGATCGAGGCCTTTTTCCATCTTTGACCGAGGTACTCCGCATTGATTTTCAAATGCCTAATAGCGGCCAACTGAACGTACATTACAAGAGCTAGGCTATCTTGGAATATTGAATACATTTCGTGCTCATCACTTGAAAAATGAATATTCTGTAGAGCTGTGTAGAAGGTAACAATATTGTACTACCACGAGCATCAATATCTCATCAATATATTGTCCTGACCGATGATCATCGAGCGACAGATTGGCAGCACTTTGATTAGATCATGGAGCAATCATTGATAGACACACCATGAAGCTTGTTGCCGAAGCAAATACTTTATAGGAATGTTGCATGCTGGAAAAATTTAACGCTTGGACTGAATTTTCGGGCTAAATCAGTCTTAAACTCATTGCTGCCAAACCACAGTTTGAGAGGTACTACTCAACAATGTTCCCACTTCTATGCCTCCCAGTTCATAAAGTGCTACCAAACCAATTTGTTCCTGTGTCAGTCAATTAAAGCTGCAATTTTTTAGCTCCTAGACCGTTAAATAAACCCAACACTAAAAACGTGTTCACGGTTGCAATAATTCGATTGTGCTTCCCGCCATTTATTCGATAAAGTATGTTTCAATTTTTTTTGTTTTATTTTTCCCTGTGCGATGTCAGTGTTAATTGTCCGATAGGTATAACTTGTACACATCGCCTGTGTTGCCGCCGCAACATTATATTGTTACATTGTTTGCCAATTAACAAAATTACGAACTCATACCTTTGGCAAGGACAATGGGATGCATAATTACGCATGGCGGCGGCGTCCGCCCCGGCCGAAATCATTAATGGAAGTTTACGAGTAACAAAAGATTAACATCATTGCATCACATAGCCGCGGCGGTGTTGGTTTTAAGCACCATAGTACCGGCCTGCATACTATCAAGTACCTGATGTGTCGCGCCAATATCGGTGTAGGGCTCGGCGTTCGGCTGGACACAGGAGCGCGGCAAAACAAGAACACCAACTCGACAACAATACTCATGTGTGTAGCCTAAAAATAATGAGGCGGCTTAACAGGATAATTGCATTAAAATCTGCGGTAACAATGAGAACGCAAATTGGGGTAAATTAATAGATTTCCACATGTACGCTATAGTTGGTATCGCAAGGATACACGCAGGATAACAAACACGATGGCGGCGGATAGTGGATTAAGCTGTTATTGGGAATTTTTTGTTTTTTTTTTTTTTTTTGAACAGCTCTCCAAGGGTCAACAGGATACTAACAGGTTGCTAGAGGTTGCCATGGGCGCATTAATTTTTCATTTGCAAAACGGGTACCCAGCCGATTAGAGGTTTGAATTTTGGAGCACTATGCGTAATCAGAGTTTTATGATGGGAAATTATGTTTCGGAAATTGGAATGAATTTTGCATTATGGGAAACAGAAGTGCGGTGTGTGGTATTGTCGAAATATGATATGATGGGGTTTACCCCATAAATTAACTTTGCCCTCATTCCTTCGGACAACATACTCGTAATGGCAATAGGTACCTCGTAGATCGTAGAGCTATGAAAAGAACTGAAAATACGAGATTTTGTACCGACCATCTGTGTTTTAAGAATATAAATATCTGTAAGGTGTTTCATTTCTTGATTTGTGGAAGGATCACAACAACCGAAAAAGGATTTTCGTTCCTATAGTAACAGCGACGTATAGTGAACGACATACATAGGAGTATAAGCCAAAATAGTCTTAAATCTTCAGATGAACAGCAGATAAGTCGCAATAAGCTCGAACAGGCTCAGCACAAGGATCACGATTGCTACTCCTAAGGAGTTTTCAATAAAGACATAACAATTTTGTATTTCTATACCAGCTCAATCCTAAACTTTATGTATAACTTGTCAATGTCAAAACATCAGTTAAGAATTATATTTTTATTACAAAGAAGTTCATGAATGAATAACGTTTAAAACTGATTAAAAATTACTACCGAAATTCTGACTCGGTGGTCGCAACTTTAAGAATGCTTGTTGCAATTTTCGATCATTATAACAATCTCTTTAGAAGCCTATGCGTACTGCAGTGGGTAAATTCGACTATATGTTGAGTCGAGTCACTATTGAATATGTCTGTACCATTGAAAGAATGCACGGCCCAATGTACTGAACATATCGGAGCTGTAAGTGCTTCAGTTCAAAATAAGCCAAAAGCTGTCGATTCCGAGCCCTTTATAGCAAGTGGGAATCTCTTAGTCTACATTGTGGCTAATTATTCCTATAGATCATGCCTACAGCTTATACGATCAAATTAGGTCAAGAACTAAAGCCTGTAAATCATTTAAAAGGCTCTGGAACCAACACAAGTTTCAAATCCTGAATTTTTTCAAAATATCATCTACAGCGATCACCATTTTATAGTTCATGGTATTCGCTATCATGCCAAGAGTATTTCTGACCAGAATTGAATGGACTTGAGGTCAGTGATATGTGGTTTCAACAAGATGGTGCCACATGCCACACAGCTACTTAAACAATCAGTCAATGGAAGGGTAAGTTCGGTAATAGGGTTTTCTTGAGAAATCGTTTGGTAGAGTAGACATCTCGCTCATGGGCTTATGTTAAGTCTTTGGTTTATGCCAACAAACCTACAACGTTTGAGGAGTTCATGCACAATATTGCACGCGAAATGGCTTACGAATTGGCTGATATTTGTGGAAGAATGATGGAAAATTGAATCCAAGGAATTCATCACTGCGAACGTACTTTCGACGATCATATGAAATGCCATACTTAAATTTAACTTGTATACTATATTAAAAAAAAAAATTCAGTTCGCTATCTCAATTATTCTGCGTTTTATTTAATTACGAAATAGTTATGTCTTTATTGAAAAACCCTTTACAACAAGGCTTCGCGAGATCAGCTAATGAGAGATGGAGCAGACTCTGTCTCTACAAACCACGACAATGCCAAATCCAAGTAAATACTATTCCAACACGAGGACTAGAATCTTCTGTTGGGTCTATAAAGAATAAGGCAATATGGCCGCTGAAGAGTGTACCCCGATACTGTCCTGAGATTCATAAAAATTTCTGGAAAAAATTTAAACTTTTGTTCTCTCTCTTTTGTGCTCTCAATGGATCACTGGTGATGCGAGTAGTAGCTCCCTATACAGACATACATTTTACCTAGATGTGCCTAGCTTGGATAACTTTAAGGCTGATTGGGAATATTCAGAATATCATGAGTCATTAATGGCTGTTTTCTAGTAAAATGTTCATGTTTTTGGGTATCGAATAAAGCAGGTTGGTTCAAGGTACCCTCTACGTCAGTTCTGTAAGCATAAACGCAAGGAAAGTAGTGAAAGATATCACAAACTCTGAACACTACTCTAAGTCGGAAATAGAATACAAAAGCCATCAGTGAGAACCCCCTCTTAGACCGAATATACTCCTCAGTTATAAATAATTCATAGGATTGGATGCACACTGACCTCAGAAGACAGATTCAAATATTATTCCATCAGATACATCTCAAAATTAATTCTAACCATTTCCATGGTTATAGCGCGCCAAATCAATGAGGTTTCAAGCTCAGCCTCAATTTTTCATTAAAAGAATAAAATAAAGACGAATCCACGATCTTATCCGAATACAATAAAAAATAAATCAAATCTGAAATCCAACCTCAATCCATTGAATTTCTATTCAAAATTCTGAGATCATTTCTACAAAAAAAAAAAATGTTTAAGAAAAACTCACAGGATGCAGATTGATTAGGTTCAACAGTTGAAAAATGCTTTCAATTTGTATCCGATTACACTTTCGAAAGTGTAGACCTTTATTTCAGACTGTTGTCAAGCTCATTTGAGCGCATGCCGATGGTATTCAAACAGATTCAAGGCACATGTCTAGTCTTGATAAAAAAGTTCGATGAATTCGTAGCCAACAAGTCGCCACATTTGGCGAATAGGAATGCCCTCAGTCGCATGTATCTTTCGCCATCTACCGCCTACTACGTTGCTTTGTTTTATGTCTTCTGCCAGTAATCAGATTGACCTAATTAGTTCCAAGAACCTCTTGTAAGCATCACCCAACCAAATCTGGAAATTGCGTCATTTTTTTTCGAAATCATCTCCTCGTCGTTTAAACCCTCTCAGAGTACTACTCTACACCGAGCGCTCTATCGTTCGGCGATTAGTGATTTTGATCATCTTAATCACTATACAACCATTAAACATAATTAATCATCATTTAAATGTCAATCAACCTCCTCAAAGTATAGTAGTAACAACAACAAAACGAAAAGATACAAAATCTTTTTGCTCATCCATTCGCAACCACAAGAGTATTTGTCAAAATCAATATGCCTTTCAATGTATCTCGCCGAGTAGAAACAGAAACAGAACGACTGAACTGGACAGACAGATAAAAAAAAAGAAAATACAAAAAACTAATTAATTTAACCATTTCGAATCGAATTGTCTTCACATCTTCAATTAAAAACGTATAAAGCGAGAGGATAACAATTCACCAGCATTTATGCTAATTCGATGATCTAATCACAGCCGTGCGAGTGTGGTAATTAGAAGTGCGGGACGACTCTTAAGCGTGCCAAGCGGACTTATTCTGTTGAAAATATATCTTTTTTTTGTTGTTTTCTTTGGAAGGTATACCCATAGATACACGGAGGTATACCTATAGATACTTTGCTTATTGTTCAAGTCAATCGATATGGAGAATTCAGTAGGTGACGTTTGAACTCAGAAATAGATTAGACTTAACGAAGTAGTAGCTAGAATGTGGTGAGTGGGTTGCATAACATTCGAAATGATGTTTGCTTTCAACGAGAGTTGAATGAATTGTTGTACACTGTGGGTTTAATTGCTTTCGAGAGGTTGGTAGTATCTTAAGAAGAATGCTTGTGAGCACATGTTTGCTTTCACATGTACACACTTAAGTTTTTAACTAAATACGTAGCCATATCGGATTTTATGAGAGCTAGCTAGGGGCTATAGGACCAGATGTTCGTTTCCTTGAATACTGCTGTGTCCTTAAATCTAAAGGAGTGTAACATCGTGACTTCCTGTGAAAGAACTGACCTCTTCAGGCTATCGATTTACGAGCGTGAATTTGACGACCGTGGATGAAATGGCCTTCATGGCAGCTTGAATGTCCGTCTTCTTCCTGGAGTGCAGTTTCGTGCTGCTTCTGCGATTGCTAAAGCTTCCGCTTGGATCACACTGACGTGACTTGGAAATCTTAGTGAGCAAACAATCTCGAGTTTAGATGACTATGTGCCATGGTCTACTCCTTCATCAGTTTTTGAGAAGTCTGTGAAAATCGAGATGTTATTCAAGTTGATGGCTCGATAGTGGTCTTAATGTTTAGACTGCAGTCATGGGATGGTGGTGTATAGTCTATTTTGGTCCGCCAAGTACGTTCGTCTCAAAAGAACGCAGTGCTATGATTCTTTCTTTCCAAATGATGATGGATGGTTTCAGTACTCATTGCCAGTATTTGCTTTAGCTTAATGAGAATAGTTCCTAATCTGTGGATCCTGGTCAGTTACATGAGCTACGTGATTCCGGGTTACCAGACTACGTCTCTTATTATAGAATGGGTGTGATGATCTCTCTATAAGGAGCTTATGTTATACTGGGAAAGGATTTTCGGTTTCTCCTATATTTGAGCCATCTGTACACAGTTCCATTCCACTGTTGCTTGGCGCTCTATAGTTCGTCCAAGGCTTAGGAAAGGAATAAGGAAAGAACTTGCACAGTTGATCAGCGCTGTTCATGAAGGATCTTTTGATGTCCTGTTCTGATTCTATCAAAGTGGCAGATTCCCAGAACACAGTGGCGATGGGGCTTCTTGGAGCTGCCGGTAGTTAGTTTAATATTACTTACACGGCTATGCTTGGATGCTAGTGGACCTGTGACTCTCAGGCAGACCATCATGGGTTTCGCGATGCTGATTTATATCCACCGAACTTGCTTGGGATTTAAATCCCATGACTTCCCAAGGGCGCTCCTGCCTATCTTGTACCCATTCGTGTCTTTCGTGTCCTTTTTTCCCTTAGTTTTCGGTCTGGAGTGATGCCAACATAAATATCTAACCCTGTCATAGGAATCCAAATGTGTAACTGCCACTCCAAGTATGTGAATGTCACTTGTGTTGCTTTGCTTGCCTTTATATCTGATTTGTTCCTCTTGACTCAAGTTTTGACAGGGACACTTGACTTACTTTTTGCCAGGATATGGCTCGTATTTTGCATAGGCACCTTCTAGTGTTTCCAGAAGCTTGTCCATTAAGAGGACAAGCCATAATAGAAGGAACAGGATTCCCCCTTGTGGTGTTCCTTTTTGGAACTAGAAAAAGGCTACCATATGAACGCATTTTCGATCGTCGATAGATTTCCCCTTGAGGCATGCATGTTGGTTATGCCTCAGGCTTCTATCGAGTATTGTCAATAGAAAGAAGGTTAGGCTTTGAGTTTCTACCTTGGTTTCGGGAAAACATTATTGAAAGGCTACCATACATCCGCAAGCCTTACAAAACAATACCATAGGAACATATATTATAATTCAAATCTCTAGGTACAAGACACAATCATGTCAAAGTTGGACAGACGACGTAAAGGCGTCTACGGCCCTCCGCTTGGCAAAAAGGTAAGATCTCCAACCAGGCATTTCCAATCATTATTCGTACTTCTCTCCCGTGTCTCCAACAGTGCCTTGTATTCTGTGATGACGTGGGTATGCCATCGAAAGACACCTACGGTTCGCAACCACCCCTGGAGCTAGTGCGACAATGGCTTGACCACGGTTATTGGTCAGACTTGGTAGACACCACAAAACTGGAACTAATTGATATGGTAAGAGGAAGCAGCGTCAGCAACACTCGTGTCACTCGCTATTCATGGAATTCATTGAGTAACACTTAATTAACTGGCGCCCCATGAATATGCAATCGCATAACCTCCGATTCCATTGAATCACACACCATCTGCATCCCTAATCATGTTTTTATTTTGTTTATCATTTCAGGGCTTTGTCGGTGCAATGGGTCTGGTTGGAGGAAGCAATTTCATATTCCCGCGCTTCTATCGGCACACATTCGTGGTGGCTGTGGACGCTTTTGAAGACTCGACGATTGTGAAAATATTCACCTCAATCGGGGATTGGCACTTTGGCAAGGACTATGCCGACAAAGTGTACCTTCTGGCGAAAGTAAGCATTGTTGACACAGAAAAATCATATAAAACCTAACCTATGTGTAACACCAGGGTCTAGCCGAGGCTTTGGTCAGTGTGTACCGTCAGGCCATTACGATTTTTCTGCCAACGCCGGCCAAGTCGCATTACACCTTCTCGTTGCGGGACATAACTCGTGTGTTTACGGGTATTGTTCTGGTGCCAGCCAAACGGATGCCGGATCCGGAGAAATTAGCCCGTTTGTGGGCACATGAAACCTATCGGGTGTTTTACGACCGGTAATTGGAACCTAACCCATCACAACAGCGAAATCCATAAGCAAACTAATTTTTTTTTTTTAATTTGCGATTCGCATAGCTTGATCGAACAATCGGACCGCGAAGCCCTATTGGAAATGGTACGAACGGCATGCAAGGGCAGCCTTCGTTTCACCCTCGAACAAGCCTTCGAGGAGCGTATCGAGGCGAAGGCCAAACTGACAGACAATGATTTACGAAACTTATTCTATGGCAACTACATGGAACCGGATGCGGAACCGAAAATTTACGACGAAATCGATAGCTATGACAAATTGGAAAAGATCATGCACTACTATCTGCAGGACTACAATACGTTCTCAAGTACGCCAATGGATTTGGTACTGTTTCGGTTTGCCATCGAGCACATATCCAGGTAGGGGATGGCATCTTAGGGATGTTTTGTGTGTCGCTGATGTGAACATTTTGCAGGGTTTCGCGAATTCTACAAATGCCACGGGGTAACATTTTGATGGTTGGCATGGGGGGCTCTGGTAGGCGTAGTTCGGCTAAATTGGCCGCAAATATTGCCGATGCCAGAATGATGACGGTACAAGTGACAAAGACTTATTCGATGCAAGACTGGAGGGATGATATCAAAAAGATATTGATGACAGCTGGGTTCAATCTGAATCCTACGGTCTTCTTGTTTTCTGATTCGCAGGTAAGTACTTATCTGGGTTCAAAGTGTCCCAAGGAAAGAACACTACAGCATACATATACCATATGCAGATACGGATATCTACTTTGTATGGAACTTCGACCATAGCTGCTAGGTTTTAGGTTTCAGGGTACATAGCTATCGTTCGTGGACGGTAAGATGCACTTGGACTTGAAAGGGTCTATTGTCCACCATACAAGCACTCTTGGCACCATTTCGATTTATAGACGGAACAAGGAAACGTAGTCGATAGTTTCTGCTTTTATATACCCAGGCATGAGCACGGTGATGTGCTCTGTTCCACTCAGTGTCATTCTGTAAGAGGGGGCTGTACACGACCCAGCCGTTCCATGGCTATTAACAGAAAAGAAGAAATGATGGTTCTACGTCAAAAGACTTAATGTGGTTGGCATTCCAAGTCTATGAAGATCACCTTTACTTGTCTCCAAGGTTTTGGTATATAGGCGTTGTTTAGACATTTTTATCAACCAGGCTAGGACAATGCCATACGAATGTTGCTTTTTGAATAAAAGTATCCAACCGGATATGCGATTGCTTCTCGCAGGGCTTCTGGTCTTACTTAATACTGAGGACATACGCTGCATTGTTTCTTAGAAAGTGAGTATCTAGGAGCAGATCTAAAGCTTATCGACTAGACATTGATACAGACATCAGGTCTCTTGATAAAGCTGAGTATGGTAGTTTCCTTTGGCAGGATTTTCTCAACTTCACACCCACAAGTACTCAACGAATATTTCATGTCTTTCAGCGAGTTTTGTAGTCTGCCACTTATCTTGGAAGCTACAGCTTGTGGTGGACCTGAAACTTAACCAACAACCCGACCCGTGAAGAGTGTCTGACTCCATTTTAAAGGATTCTGACACTGATCGAGACCTGCTTCCACTTTGCACGATAAATCCGAAAGATAGAAAAAGAAATAGGTCTGCTACCTGAAGTTGTACTGTGTCAGCTGCTACATACCTGAAACTGAAATGCCAAACAAATTCTCAATTAATTTTGCCTTCGTTTCCGGCTAAACTCATTTGGACAGCTTCCGTTTAAATGACAGTGACAGTCTGGTGAGTTCTGTCAATTATGTCAATTTTATGAGGGAAGAATCTTGAAAGATTCCCAGTGTAGGCTTGGGAACTACGCACAATACTTTTTTACAAAACTCATCACATGATAGCGCGTCACCTTTTCTAAATAATTTTTCGACATCAAAGACCTCATAGCCTATCTTGATGAAGTAGCATGTTCTGTCGAATGCGGCCTTCTTGAGCTTTGTCCAGAATCTACCAAACTGTAACAATTTGACTGACTGTTGTCTGATTGTTCACGAAGGATTCCTGGCGTTCACACAGTGTAGGAAATAGGATATTGTACGCAATTCAGAGGTGACTGGCACCTCTATAATTGACCCAATGAAGGGCTCTCCTTTCTTGCGAATCAAGCAAATGTTGCTAAGGTTCCATTCATCATGTCGTCTGACCAAATCTTTGAAATGAGTAACCGATCCTCTCCACCTACTTTCTGATAAACCATTAGATCCTTGTTGGATTTAACCTTGCTATCCTCATTTAATTCTAATCAAGTGGTAGGAGGTCTGAGCTATCATCGTCTAGATTGAATGGTCTATTCTGACTGACAGCAGTCTCTCACCCCCTAACTAACTATCGTACTTTCCCCACAGATTTCTGTGACTAAACCCTTGCTGTCACCAGCAATTTAAAATCAACTCAACTCCTTAAAGTTTCTCCAAGTAAGGATGCCTCCACAATCCAGTAAAGAAGGTCACACAAGCTTTGGTTTTTTTACGATACACATCCTTCGGATCGAATTCCTTTTGAGTTCCCACAGAAAAGGACACTTTTCTACACAACCAATACCAAACTTGCTCAAAATTTGATGACACTGGACACACAGAACCGCCCAAAAGCATGCCAACATCCTCTGACATCGAAATAGAATTTCCAATAACGACACATTGGCCTGTGTGTTCGATAAAGTATAAGGGAATCCTTGTGTCCCCAGGGCATTGTGCAGAAAGATAGGTGTACTCTATGTCCCATAATTATTCATCAAAATTCACTCATCTACATAAACGCATTAAGTTTCCAAAATCCAGTACAAACACACACGCAGATACACAACCCCTCTTAAATCTAATCAAATCGCCACGAGATTGTACTTTCATCAAACCTCATCAAAGTTTATCACTTTTCCTTCAATCTCTCTCTCTCTTCTCTGTCTTTCTGTCTGTGTGTGCGTGTTGGTTGAAAGCAACCGACCAATTGATTTGAATAGGACCAGTCCTAGCCCCCAGACAGTATCTTTTAATCTCAATTATTCTCCATCATCACATCACATGTTTGTTGTATTAAATTTACAAGTGGTAATCGAAATTGTTGCCACATTCACGTTCCACCTTCCACTCCCCACAAGGAGAGAGTGTGGGTGTCGGCTACTCGACAAGGACGAGTCCCATGCCATAGCGTATCCTGTAATTTAATTAAATCGTACTTAAGTCTTAGTACCACCCTCTCTGTCTCGATTCTCTCACTTATTTCAATTCGATATATCCGGTCGATTACTTGAAACTAATTTAAATCGATTCTACATCCACATAACATAACACCTAGCTGTGCTCATGTCCTTTCTAATGAATTTATCCAACATCTCGGACAGGCGGTGGATGAGGGTTACGTGGAGGACATCAATGGAATATTAAACACCGGTGACCTACCCAATCTGTACGCCTCCGAGGAGAAGGCGACAATTATGGAAAATATGGGAAATATCGCCAAGCAAATGGTAAGGACACAAAAGGATAGCAATTTTGCTTTTACCACAAAAATGATAAACTGTTATTCAATCTATATCCTTCCTGCCGCCATTACCAACCATTATCGATGTGAAAGGCCCGAGAAATAGATCCATCACCAGTTGAAATGTACGGTTACTTCATAGAAAGGGTACGTGAGCAATTGCACGTGGCATTGGCCTTCTCACCCATTGGGGACTCGTTCAAGGAACGCCTGAGGATGTATCCATCTCTGATCAACTGTTGCACCATTGACTGGTAAGTAAATCCTTGCACTAGCTCCACCATCATTATCAACGTCATCGTCTGGGATTGAACGTTGCTACGTGTCCTTACCCCTTGTAAACAAGAGAGTGTTATCCTCGAAGCGAAATCCCTTCACATGTATTAGTATTTACATTTAAACACAATCAGGAGCAAAAAGCATCTCTAAACATTTACATGCCGCCCTTGCTGATGGGCTGGGAATGGGGTTTATCTTCTCCAGGTACATGGCATGGCCAGTAGACGCTTTGGTACGTGTTGCCGAGTATTTTATCGGTTCGATGAATCTAAATAAAACTGAAGAAGAGGCGAGAAGTTCGGATGACGGAAATCAATCGCCTCGGCAGAGTGGTGTTCAAGAGGTCGAAGAGATAGAGCTGTCAGAGCAGGATCACAACCTGGTCGAGATGGTAATGTATTTCAATGTATCAGTTGTGGATATCAGCGATAAGTAAGACTTGCCAATGAAACAACCAGGCTCCTCATTTTATCTTGTTTTTCTTTTCCAGATGTTTCAGAGAACTAGGACGAAGGAACTACGTGACACCAACTTCTTACTTGGAACTGTTGAAAGCCTTTAGGATATTCTATGGAAGGAAACTAAGTGAAATAACCCAACTGCGGGACAGGTAAGCTATAGACAGACATCCTTCACAACAGATATTGTATCTCGCTGTTCATAGATACACAGTAGGTTTGGAAAAGTTAGATTTTGCTGCGGGTCAAGTCGGTGAAATGCAAACCAACCTGTACGATCTGCAACCGAAATTGAAAGTTTTATCCGAGGAAACCGAGAAGATCATGGTGAACATCGAACGTGAAACGGCTGAGGCTGAGAAGAAGAAGGAAGTTGTGGGTGCAGATGAAGCTGCAGCCAATGAAGCGGCAGCCGCTGCCCAAGCGATTAAGGACGATTGTGAGAGTGACCTCCAGGAGGCCATTCCGGCTATGGAAGCAGCTTTAGAAGCGCTGAATACCCTGAAACCATCCGATATTGTTCTGGTGAAGTCTATGAAAAATCCACCATATGGTGTGAAACTGGTGCTGGAAGCTGTGTGCGTAATAAGGGGCATCAAGCCCGATAGGAAACCCGACGCCAGTAAGTTGAGGAATTCACTTTTTTTTTCTCTTGGACAGCCACATGCAAATAGTGTGTCCTTTCGTTTAGGTGGCCGAATGGCGGAGGACTATTGGGGCCCGTCACAGAAAATGCTGGGAGACATGAAATTCTTGGATCAATTGAAAGCTTTCGATAAGGATAACATTCCGCCTCCAGTTATAAAAAAGATTCGAGATAAGTAAGTGTAGCAACCCGCAGAGTACTTCAATAAACTCTGAAACCCCTGGAGTCTAGGATGGAGGACCGATAAAAGAAATTTTCCTTTAAGCTTGCCACAGTTCCTAACTCTCTCACTCATTCCTTCCTTCCAGATACATTACGGACCGTGATTTCATTCCGGAGAAAATCAAAAGTGCCTCCACAGCCTGTGAGGGTCTCTGCCATTGGGTGCGAGCCATGGATGTCTACGACAAGGTGGCGAAAATAGTCGCACCCAAGAAAATGGCCTTAGCCGAGGCCGAGGAGGAATTGGGCTCCCAAATGGAGAAGCTCAACGCAAAGCGTGCCGAACTTCAAGATGTCCTGGATAAATTGCAAAAACTAAACGACTTCTTCGCGGAGAAGTCCCGCCAGAAGAAGCGACTCGAAGATGACATTGACAATTGTGAAAAGCGCTTGAACAGGCAAGTGCCTGGCTACACAGTATAGCGTGTATCCCGGCGAGACAGGACACACAATTTATTGTTCGCCATTTTTCAGTGCAGACAGACGTTTCTGTTTGACTTTTCTTTTTTTTTGATTTATTTTTCATATTGAAATGATATTTTTCAGAGCGGAAAAGCTACTGGGCGGACTGGGCGGCGAGAAGACCCGCTGGTCGGAAACAGCAAGTCGTTTGCATGAATCAATTCACAATATTGTCGGTGATGTGCTCCTAGCCGCCGGCTGCACTGCGTATTTGGGATTTTTCCCAACTGAAGTAAGCAAATAAAATCCGCGAAATTGATTGGATTTTTGCGTGGCGCTTTTTCATTCCGACGGTATGCGGATGGGGTGGCGGTGGTGGAGACGACGCGAGCCAGAACATCAGTCCTTGAGGCTTTGAGTAGTAGTCTCCACACAACACACGTCACCTCAGAGTACGGGGGGCCAATGGAGGGGGGAATGGCTGAGCTGAATGTTGATGTTGTATTTTTCATTTGCTTCAATCGAGTGGAAATTAATTTCGATATAACATAAATCAACACAGTGAGATACTTTTTTGCTTTCACTTTGTTGTTAGGAGTGCTGGTGGTGGGGGTGGCGGGGACTCCCCCTTGGTTTTGTTGAATGCCATGACATTGCGCTGATGAACGTCAATTGATATCGGAATGACGAAGTTTGCTAGGATGATGACGATGATTGTGAGCGTTTGGCTGGGGGTATATTTATGGTGGTATTGCCGTTGATCAGAGCCAATATTGAGATATTGAAGTTGGATAAATATTTTTGAACAAAAAGATATACAGAAAGTTATATGAATCTCGTAGGGTGGATTGCGATTACATTTAAAAGTTTTTTTTATGAATTTTTTAAACCCTGCCAAGGGGAAGTCGGAATTTTAAGTTGTCAAATGGATACGATTTTAATTTCGATTGCTGTCAGGATATTCGTATTCTCTACATAGTTTCCCCCTATCGACCTCTTAACAAACGATTTTTGATTCTGTTGATGCACTTATGGGGGTATCATCCAAAGGACAATACAATTAAAAGCTATAAATATCCAGTATCCTGTTAAAACCTACGACCCACAAAGTAGCTTTTAGTGCTGCAGAAAGGCCAACTTAAAGTGGAGAGAGAGAGTTATATTCTATCTCATGGTTGACTAGACATCACTTCCTTATCCAGGCATCCTTTGACCTAGCCTGTTCTACCTTAGACTCCCCTTAATATCTACTATAACCCAGTTCCTGTTGTACAGTAGCAGCAGTCAAACTTATGAACTTTTTTCAATTATCTAGAGATAGGTAGGTAGGTAGGTCATTTGATAACCCCTGTCGTGGAGTAACCTAAAACGAAGATAAAAGTTGCTCTCTCTATCTTTGGGACTACAGATCGGTCTTCTCGAACCACCCAGGATGGTTAATGATAGCTTTCCTTAGAGGTCGTCCAGATCTTCGAAATAGTGTACCTCGAGGGCAGCTTTCCTAGTTCAATGCAGCCTTGGACATTTGGCTAGGAAGTAAGATATCTGAGTATATCTACCCATAGCCATGCCAGATGATCTGTATATATAGTCACATTCACCTTTTGTGGATCCCCAGGAGGTTGAGAGCACTAATAATCCCAGTGAAGGGATTATCTATGTATCTGTTAGATGCTGGAAACTACTTCAGTGTGGCATTGTCAAGTTTTGTTGGGTTTTCAAGAGAAAGAAAACATATCTTATTAGCTAGTCTTACGAAGGCTTGTTCTATATTGGTAGTATAGGGGTAACGACAATGGTCAAGCTCAATTTCGGACACAGTGCTTGGTAAATCATTCGTCAGTTTATTCCCTTGAATATCCTAAGACAGTATTGATCTCATCACGGCACGGCGTCTTACGAGCTTGAATTTGATGGATGTGTAGGAAACGGCCTTTATGGCGATGTGTATGGCAAATGTCAAGCATCTTCCTGGAGTAGAGTTTTGAAGCTCTTCTGCAATTGATAGTATACTTTTGCTTGGGATACATTGGCGTAGTTTGGAAGTCCAAGTTAGCGAGCAACTTTGCGGACAGATGCGGATTACGACTTTGTGAAAATGTTTGCACGTAAAACCTTCAAATGCCTAGGTGTTGGCCTGTGACTGTTTCTGTAGAGTTTGATCAGGATGTCTCGGAATAAAATAAACTATTTATTCCTTCACCAATTCTGATCTGTCCTTGGCTCGTTGTCTTTAAAGAGCGAAAAGCTGTTGCCCATGTCCAGTATTTGAGCTCGACCTAGGATTTTCGCTTAGGATAGTTAGATACCCAAATCTGTTCATGTTCGTTTCAATGAAAACGAAAGGTGAACCTATGTACAGGGTGGGCCAAATAGCAGTTTCTTTTTAAAAATGCTCTTTTTTTATTAGGAAGAACAAATATTCCCATTAACTATGGAATGCAACGACGTTCAAATGGCTGCCTCGACTGGTTTCGCAGTACCGCATTCTGTCACTCCAATTTTCCCAAACCTTGTTGATGGTTTTAGGCTGTAGTTCACGGATTGCTTGGATGATATTGGTCTTAAGTGCTTAAATGGTTTCTGAATTGTTAGCATAACATCGGTCCTTCACAGTTCCCCAGAAAAAAAAAAGTCCAAAGGGGTCAAATTTCAGCTCCGAGGCGGAAAATTGACATCGCCATATTGACGGCTGATAATACGATTTGGGAATTTGGTGTGCAAAAGATCGATTGTGGCATGAGCTGTCTTCAATTTCAGTAAAAAAAAAGTCGGTTAACATGGGAGCGCCTCGTGAGAAAAGATGATTTTTCGCCCAAAATCATTGTCCAATTCAAGCTGCTCTAAGGCCGAAACTACGAAGCGATAACGAAGCGGATGGTCGTGCGCTTTCAATTGCTGAGTCAATTGGACATTTATGCGAATAATCCAAGATCTTTGTGCAGAATTCTCCTCAGGCTAGTGCGGGATAAGTGGAGCTGTTGCGAGTTGATGTTCGTGAATTGAGTCTCACAGTCTCGGCTACAGCACACACATTTTCATTTGTGAGCATCGTACGATGACGGCGACCATGAGTGTTGTCCACTACCACATACCAGTCTCACGAACCTTTTCCACAAACTTGCGTACAGCAGGCGCGGTGGGTGATTCATTTCGCCCAAAACTTCTTTTCAAATAATGCACTGCTTAAGCTACATTGTTCAAGCGGAGGTATGTTACTGACTTTCTGTCAAAATTTCGAGCAAAAAACAACTGTCAGTGTCAAGATAACCTATGAATTAAAAAGAAGCCATTAGATGGCTCACCCTTTATAGAAACTTTTTGGTCGTTTCTTGTATGACTTTAGCCTCAACTCAAATGCTATTTTATTTAATGAAAGTGTTGCAAATTTCGTAATTCACTATAATTTGAATCGGTTACACCCTATAATTCGAAGTACACAAGTACCACTCCCGGATATGCAGAATTAAATTTACTGACCAACATGTCCTTGTCTACTACGTGTGTATCAATATGTTTGAGTACTACTCCCCTGAGGCTATTAATTTATCCTCAATGTAATTATTAAACAAAAATTTAAAGTGATAGAAGAACAGGTGCAATTATTTACCCTTTTTGTTTCATTGAACCTCGGCTTTTTCCACAAAAAATACATAAAATTATTAACACACTTGTTACGATGGACATGTTGCACTGTAATTACAATATTGGTTGGTGGTAGATACCTAGTAATTTTTTTTTTGTTTTACTGGGTAAATATTGCATCAGTTGTGTGGTTAAATATTTGAAATATTGTATATTTTATTAAAAAAGGATTTTTTTCGCTGGCATCGCTTTGATGTGGATTGATATAGATACCAACGCGTTCGAGGTAAATAAAGTGACAATCTGTTATTTTGTTTGAAAATTCAAATATTGTTTGCATGGCGATGTGGACGGCTAAATTGAATCAATTAGATACAAATTTTGTGAAATGTGTGTTTTGTTGAGGTTTTGGTTAGCAAATTTTTCAAATGACACAGAGATACATTTTCTTTTTGACTTTTTTTTCTATGGATTCCTTCAGTCCGTGTGTGTGTTCGTTGTATTCTAATTGCCTCCACTCTGTGGAATACATCTGCCTAATTAGCTGCTTTGTAATGAGCACACGTTTTCAACATTTCAATTGCATATAGGCATCAAAAAAGAATCTCTGTTCAAATATTAACGTGCTCCATACGGACGGTTGGTAGTGGATACACATAGCTGGGATTCAAAAAAAAAAAATGGAAAAAAAAAACGAGAACAAATCCGCTCACTAATTATCCAATAAATCCCACTGTTCGTAGCCAATAACTCAACAAACTAGAGAACCTTCCAACTGGGTTGTTGCCTCTGTTCATCCAACGTCGGGCCTAACATAATTTTCCCAAAGAGTAAATTAATTCCACACAAGGATTGCGCAACAAAACGGTATCTACTATTCATTCATAGAAGTGAGTATAGCGTTCGGGTTCATGCAAACATTTACCAAGGATAAACAAACGTTCCGCAAATGATCTAATTAGTCTGTAGGAATAGGAACACACCATGCGCTCTAAGAGAATCATTCATCATCCTCACCATCGCCATCCTCTCGTGAAGGAGTACAATAGGGCCAGGATAATTAGATACAAAAAAAAAATAAATAAAAAAATTATATTCCCATCTAACTATGCATATGTATGTAATCACTTCGACATTCGCAGTATCGTGTAAATGTCCTTAATGAATGGAATGCATTGTGTATTGAGAAGAACATTCCGTGCACAGAGAAGTTCTCGTTGGCCGGCACCCTGGGGAATCCAATGCAGATTCGTGCTTGGTCACTGGCTGGCCTGCCGTCGGATAATTTTTCCGTGGAAAATGGCATTATTGTGGCAAACGCAAATCGATTTCCACTGATGATCGATCCTCAAGGTGAGTATTATTATGGTTCCTTTGTCTTTTAACATGCATTACAGATATATTAAGTTCGATGTATAGTTTGTAAAAAAAAGATATCTGACCAAATATTTAGATATCCAAATTCTCTCCACCTTACTTACCCATTCAACCACGCCTACTTTTAGACGGCAATTTCACATTGAAAAGCGATTTAAACAATATTTTGCATTTAATATCCGCAAACATTTGCAGTTGTCCTTGTAATTCCATAAAAAAATTCACTATGCCACGCCCACTTTAGTAACCTGATTTTCTTAAGTAACCTTTACCATAGTATGGTAACTTTGGAGGCCTATTCTCTCATCTACCAGTACTTTCCATTGAATTTCAAGTGCTTCTCCCTGAAAATAATCGGCGAAACTTATCAGCAATAGTAGTGATGATAGTAAGCAGCCCTCTGGGATACCATCGTTTCGAATCAAAGGTCACTTACTCCAAAGCTCACGATATTTTAAGTATTTTTGAAGTTCATTAATATTTCGAGATACATGGCGTTTACTGTCAGCTCTCACAAGCAATAGTTTTTTTCAAAATCAGTGGTCCAGATGAGAATGGTTGGTCCATATGAGAAAGCAGGTTTTCAGGTGAAGAATCAATGCATTTAAAGGACATACATTCTTGACCCTTGATTCCATACATTGTGCTTGTAATAACATAATCCTTTGAACCTTGTCTAGCGATCTCTTATGAGATATTATTCCCTGTAATCCTAGTGTGATCTAGAATCGAAACTAAAACCAAAAAATTTTGTCTTGATATCATAGAATATTTGTATTTTTCTACTTTTCTGGAAATGCTTCAGTAAGATCTCAAGCATAACCTGGTTCCGATCTTTCCACCTATTCCTACACAACGTAGTCTATGCCCAGAAAAATAACAAAGAAGGAGAAGTCTCTTGTTATTGAGCGGACAGGAGTGACAGACTTACGCAAATATTATAGCCTTTTGAACCCAAAGGTGATGAGCAACATGTCTTGCCAAAACTGCCAGAAAGCTGAGAGCAATATTGGTATTTTTATGTAATCAGGATCACTACATAATTCCACTGACTGAATAAGACGTCTCAAGATCCTTCTCATAAAGAGGAAGAAGCTCAATTAAGTTCAAACAGTCTCCTAGAACAACTCGACCAAAAGATCGTTAACATCATCCCTTCGTGCTTGAGGAGCAACTTCAAAACCTGTGTACACTCCATTAGTACCAGGCGTGTTAAAACTATCGAATGCTACCACAGTATCTTATGTTACCATGTCGGTTACAGTGCACCAAGTGTACCGAGATTTTTGACTTAAATCGAGCTCAGTCTTGGTGATTGTACCTCCTGTCGTTTCAGTGATATTAAGTCACTGAACTCTTCTGTGCTTGGTCTATTCCTTTGAGAACATTTTTCAATCCACGTGCAGGCTTCACCTAGTGTCTCAATCTTTTCACAAAAATCGATACTAGCACTTTTAACAAGGGACTTCAATTCTTTTTCCAGTCTCCATTCCTGACTATCTTACATTAGCCACCCATTCATAAGGACTCTGGCTTTCTTAGACTTTTGTCTGCAAAGCTGTACATCACAGTTCAAATGTTTTGAAAATGATATTGGTCGAAGTAAACAAAAATCCTTTTTTCGCTCTCTTTTGGCGTTCTTGGCTTAGACATATTTGTACAGCTTCCCACAGGTGACAAATTCGCCCAAGCAGACAGATCAAATGCATCCAAAATCGCAGACAGGACTGTCTTGATATAGCAGCTTTAGAGTGATTCCACTAAGAGCTATACTTTTACCTATAGTATTCTCAGAAGCAGGCATAAGTTGGAGCATTTATGACATCAAGACAACCGGAAAAAACTAAGACTTACGGAACAACACATGTCAGGGATATGAAAATTAAGAAGTTAATAAGGATACAACATAAGTTCTTTGTCACTGTCCTGGTTTTATCCACCTAAGATCGTAATTCCTCGGGCTAACCCTTCTTTTGTGACTTTTATCCAACAAACTAATTAATGACATCTTGAACTTTATCACATCTCTTGATTGCTTTGGTAGTTCATATGGAACACATTCGTAGGACTAAGGTTAAGCAATGGTCAAGGGACATTTCTCCCGTATGGGTATCACAATGGGTCTGTATTGACCTGAATGTGGCGTATGTGAATTCACCACCTACCCTCGAACCTAATCTAACCTAACACTTGCTTCAGCTGGTTTTTACAGAATCCTCTTCTCTTACCATTATGATTACTAGTCGGAACTCCCACAAAGTGCACCTCTTCTTGAGATCCCTCAGTAGTCACACCTTTTCTAAAAAAACCATCACTGGTCGAGCTTCGATCAGCAGGTCGCTTATAATGACTATTGTTCCTGTTGAAGTGTAGAAGAGTCCTCCGATTTGAGGTATATTCCACAGATGCAGTCCATAAAATCAAAGGTGAAACCCATATCCTTCGGTCTTGGTGGCATAGTGTCAGAGGACCTTTTAAACTTTCGATTAACCTTAAGCTTTTTATTTGATGTCACACTCCGAATCCTTACAAAGTGTTTGGACAACTGACATCCAAGACTCCTGGACTGAACACAACAGCTAAAGAAAGAGAAGGTAAAATCAGTCAGAAAGTCTTAGAAGTTTCGAATTCAGTCCTTGTTCCTATCCACGACTGTTGCTTTCTTCGATAAGCTTCTGGTCCATCCTGTAGTGCACTCGAACCGAGTCATAAGTCATAGTGTGTTGATGATCTGCAGCGTGCTATCATTCAAGGACATCCGACCTAAATAATGAACAAAATCAAACGAACATATTCAGTTCAGACTAAATGTTGCTTATTTCATAGACTTTTTGGACTGAAGCTGAGGGCATAAGCCTTTTCTTATGGCAAAATACCATGAGTCGTTGACCTCATCTGTGAATGCCGCAAAGTACATATGCATCATTGTTCAACGGCTTGCATCAATGATTTCACTGAAGCCTATATAGAGAGAGATACAGATATTTCAGCGTCTACTATCGCAACTCAAAACATCACATAATTTCTCCTGTCCGACAAAACTATCGCAACAGCTCATCCGGCATAAGCCTGTATCGATGCTGAATAAATATTTAACTGACACCGCGCGGTGGCGAATTGACATTCGACTTTAGTCCTCCCCAGTCTGGAGAGGACATCACATGAATTCACATCGCCTCCGCCCAAACTCTAACCCAACCAAGCTCATTTCAATTTTAATTTATTTATCGCTTAATACTCGAGGCTTAATTTATCTGTCAACCACATATCCTTTTAGCCAGACCCCGCACACACTCGCCATTTTACCCAAATTTATCTCACACTTCCCCACTCTGTCTCCGTTACAGTTCAAGCCAACAAGTGGATAAAAAATATGGAAAAGGATAATGATCTAAAAGTGATTAAGCAGAGCGACGACAATTACATGCGCATTATTGAGTTGGCCATCAATTATGGTAATCCGGTGCTGATTGAGAATGTTGGTAAGATACTTTTACTGTTCCTCTTTGTTTTCATAATTTTTCGTTAATTTTTTTTTCCCCTCTGCTAGTGTGTAGTAGTATTGATTTGCTGGCCTATAATAGTAATAATAGACACGACACGACCCAAAGACTCACAGCCATAAGAGTGGCAAGGAATATTTATGAGATTCCTTGTTCGATATTCATTCATCCATTCATGAATTAATTGTCTGCAATTAGCATTTATTGAATAATAATTATTACAGTACAATGAAGCGCTGCTGTGATGAATTGATTCCGAGAGCGAAATTTATTCACGCAACTGTTGTCGTTTGCAATAAATTGAAAATAAGACACACACACCAAACCCCTCACCAAAAAACCAAAAAAAAAAAAAAATGTAAAGAGAAAATAAATATGCGAAATTAAAATGCAAATTTCGATTTCGATTAGGTAATTCAAATTTTTTCGTTGTCTTGTAGTTTTGGTTTTTTTTTTTTTTTTTTGGAAAATTGTCAAAAGATATCAGTCAGACATTGAAAGCGTTGATGAGGTCGCGCCATTGTCTTGCGCGTGTGATTTATGTTTCCGGAACAACCAACGTTGCGAATAGAGTTTTGGTTTCTTTTTCATTTTATAGGGATGGAGGCGTTAAGGAGTGGGCCCTGTTCGATGCGTGCGAACCTTGAAATTGTTGCCTGGAAATTGATTTCATAAATCAAACTTCTCAACAAAGCGATGAATTAATCAAATTTAATTGATTCACGTGATGTGGGCGTTGATTTGTAAATATTTGAACTTAAAATGAGAAAAAAAAAAATTGGCAATGTCAACAGCTAAAGAGGTTACAGATATTTTGTATTCATATGCGGTACAGTGGAATATTTTCCGATTCATCCTTTCTATTGAGGATTTTTGGGTAGACCGCCTCCTCGATAAGGATGCACTTAGACCAGAAAAGGTCCAGTGTGCTGCCGTTAAGTAAAGTGGGTGGGTCACCCTCTTACGCTCGGAACCGTCCGCTTCTTTTTATGAAGCAGCTAATAATAGCCGTGCAGGCGGTAATTTCTAATATTTGCAAGTACTGGGCTTCTCGTCCCTACAACTTCTGCACAAGTCGTTGCAGGAAATGCCCAGTCTTTGAGTAGCCGATTAGGGTGATAACTAACTAACTTGGAGAGGGCTCCTTTCGTGTGTTTTAGGAGTCCTGTGATCCTTTTTTCGTTGAAACTCGGCCAGGCTGTGGTGCAATGGTCAAGCGGATGCCATCGAGGGTTTGCCAGCCTTACTCCATCGGCGTTGATAAGGTATTTAGCATACGATGTTGGTGCCTCGATGTCGGTGACATTTATGCTATCAGATGAGCCTCTTTTAGCGAATGCGTCAGCTTACAGTAACCTGGTACCCAGCAAAGGGTGAGGTTGTACTGACCAGCTATCTCGTTAAGAGATACACGACAGCCTTTCACTCCCTTAGATCTAGTAATGCTGAATGCGAGAGATTTGATGGCTGCTTGACTGTCGATGTAGATGACAACATCCAATTCTGATATTGCATTACCCGTCAGCCAAACAACTGGTTGACGGTTTGGATGCTGCAATAGTGTGGGAAGTTGAAGGACAAGTTAAGTACTATTGTGGCGAAGATGCTTATGAAGGGTTTTTCAATAAGAACATAACAATTCTGTATTTTTATACAAACGTATCCTTCAATTTGTTTCATGATCTAGTAATGTCAACATATCAGGCAAAGTTTAGGTTTTTATTGTGATAAAGTTTATCGACGAACAACGTTCGTAATTTATTAAAAATTACTATCGAAATTCTGAGTCAGAGGTCGGGAACTTTCGGAGCACTTACACCAATCTTACCCGGGAGTGTGCATCATTTAGTGGATATATTGAAGTGAACATATTCACTATTTAATGTGCCAGGGAGACAACTCCGTGGTCGAAGTACCAAAAATATCACATATAGCCGCAAGTTCCTCCGTTTAAAATGAGCCAAATCAGTCGTACACAGGGATTCAGAGTACCTCAGTCCATAGTGTGGAGAATTTTACCCAAAGATCTTCGCCGGCAACCTTTTAAGATCAAATTAGCTCAAGAATTGAAGCTTTTGAATTTCATCGAAAAATCATCTTCAGTGATGACCATGTTACGGTCAATGGAGCTCCCCATCGTGCCATGTCGGAAGACTATTTTTGGTCAGAAGTGGGCTTGATATCAGTGATATGTGGTTCTAACAAGATGATACCATATGCCACACAGTTGGTCAAATTTCTCGAGTCGTGTAAATTCGAGAATATGACTTCTTTTTTTTTTTTTTTTCCTGGACCCTAGCCCATATGGCTGATACTGCGACCTAAAAGATCTACTGTATCTTAGGGTGTAGTTTTACTCTAAGAGACGTACCACCTCCCTAATGAAGGAAAGCACGTCCTTATTTGCAGAGGTTCTAATATCTGCCGGCGAGCATGTTACCTTGCGGAAGATGTGCCACCTTAGCCAATGCAGAGCTTGACATTCACAGAGAATGTGCTCAGATGATTCACCATCTTCTGAGCAGAACCTGCATTCTATGTCTGGGCATAGATTGAGTTGATTGAGGTGATATCTCAGGCCGCAGTGACCTGTTAGAAAACTCACCAGCTTCCTAATGTTTTCTTTGTCTAAACTTAGAATTTCCTTATAGGAATATGGCTTGATTAACCTCTTGGATTGTCGTAATCCCGGGACATTTTCCCAGTAGGTTAGACGAAGTTTATGCTTCCATGCGTTAATCAGCGCTGTGGCATTAGCCCAGTTGACGCCACAGTAAGGTTCAGGTCCAATGAACGCAGATCCTGAGCCAACCCTGGCTAGTTCATCTGCAGATTCGTTTCCTGCAATCCCCTGATGACCTGGAACCCATCCGAGTACCACACTACTATGTCTAGCAAGAGATTGTTGTACATCGTAGCAGCATTTAACTGCTAAGGAGTCCATTAAGTTGGACGACAGAGCTCTGAGAGCTGCCTGACTATATAAGAAGAAATGTTAGCGCCCTTGATTCTCTTACTAAGGTTTAATCTGACGCAGATCTCAATGGCATGGAGTTCAGCCTGGAAGACCGTGGGACACATTCCCATAGACTTTGGTATCGGGTCCAAAGACACCAGCAACCACTCCAGAGTCCATCTTTGATCCATCTGTGAACCATATCAGACCTCTAGGGTCCAGTGTTGGAACACCATTAGACCACCAACGTCGGGGACAATGCAGAGCATGTCTCTTTGTGGGATTGAGTCAAGAATTTTCAGGTGTCCCACGTGGTCACCTGCCTAACACTTGTATTCTAGTTGCAACTTGATAGCACATCTAGCAGCCGTCTTCCTAATGAAGATTTGTAGAGGCGTGAGCCCAACGATGGCTTCTAAAGCTGCCGTAGGACAGGTACGCATGGCACCTGCGATACCGAGACTTCTTTTTATGGAGTTGTATTCAGTTATTGGTTTATGCCAATAGATGACCTCAGGAACAAAATCCAACCCGAAATTGCCCAAGTTCCGGCCGATATTTGTGGAAGAGTGGTGAAAATTGACTCGAAAGAATCGATCGCCGTAAGCGTGCGTGCCGCAATCATATGAACGCAATTGAATTCTGTCCTTAAATTTTACATGTATACCATATTAGGAATAAATTTCAACTCAATATATCAATTATTCTGGGTTTTATTGAATTACGAAATTGTTATGTCCTTATTGGAAAGCCCTCTATGACTGCATAGTTCACTGGCAAAGCGATACATAGCAATATACGAGAAGCGAGATACCTTTTTAGTGAGGGTCAAGGAGTTTATTCACATTAACACTGTCCACAATGTAAAGATAGCAAATAGAGCTTCCGGAAGATACCAACGTTTTGATTCAAGGCAATTAAACTAAACCACCAGATAGCCAATAATGAATAATTCATTCATACCTACGTACAGTTCTATCGACAGAAGCCAACGAACCCACATAAACTAATTGAATTAAACTATCTATAACACAGCCTTCGCCTTAACTTACCCAACATTTGCCCAACATTAGTCAATCAAAAAACCGGTCCCCATTCCATCACAAGTTGAAAATAAAATAAATTTTTCAATAAAAATCTTACAAAAATCTTGAACACCATACTTTAAGAAATTAAAACAGTTTTCACACATGTAACCAAATTATAAAATCATATCTTTTCAAAACGCCCATATTTACGGAAGTACACCACCTGGCCCGGTCGGTGGTATGCCCATTAAAGTGACGTCAATCATATTCATAAAATTGAATTAAAATTCATAAGTATCCGCACTCAATGCCGCATCTAAACGTAGAATGCCTAAAAGCCCAATTAGAATAAAATCTCGATGACGCGCAGTATCTATGTAAATTAATTTAAATCTTCTGCGATCTAATTCTAATTAATTTATTCGGACTATCATGTGTGGCACAGAACGATGGAGATATGGCTTAAATGTAACAACGTTTCCGTGTGTAAGATTCGGCATTCCAAAGAATTCAATTCAAATTGGCAGTTCATCACCACCCGCCTGCCTTCGTGGGGCCCACTCAAGTACAACCCGTACAACGTGTGTGCTTCCTTATTCAATTAAAAGTGAAACTTAAAACTTTAACAAAACAGTTCCTGCTCTCAAAACTCAAGACGTCTATTTGTATATGGTTTGGTTTGGTAGGTATTCTAATTAATTATTATTTTTTTTTTTTTGTCTTGTCTGACTGAACGCAAAAATCGCGTTCAACAGTTATGACCTTAACAATCATCGAATTAATTACACAAGACAAGACGTTTATTATTCTCTTCTGGAAACCTACAATGGAACAAACAATCTAGATTGAGAGAGTTCCCAGAATGTACAGCGATGGGCGATGGAACCATTGAAGCGGATCCAAGAGTATCTGAAGCTGTGGTTCGTAAGAAACCAAACAGCAGCGGCGGTCATGGTGTGTAAAGATAACAACAAAACCGGCCCAAAACGTGATGAGTCAAATTTAATCGACGATATAATTATGGAAATCATCATCAAACGGCTGAATGCGATTAAAATTAATTACCCACGCAGGTATAGACTTATGCACGGGCGCGCTGCTGGTGGTAAGTGAGAACACAACTTGACAACACACGAGCCTACATTTATTTGGATTAGTTTTTCAAGTGGATTGTGGAATTTAAAGTACCCGAAACGGGTCTCGTCCAAAACAGGCCATTGGACAGGGTGAAGGCCAAGTTGAAAAGGGAGACTTCCCCGGCGCATGATTGTATCTGAGGTCCAATCCCACCGGAAGATCATGCAAATCTAAGATTAAGCCGCTGCTTTCGCTTTCGGTTTTCATGTTTATTTATGCATCATCAGCATATTTTTGCATAGTGGCCAGAATAAAAGGCCGATAAATAGGCGCCAGCCAGTAGAGTCTATTTCGAATACACACCCCTTTCAGGCTCCTTGCCGGAATATCGCCTTCGCCATGTGGTAAGATGATTTAGTAACGTCTTTTCTGAACTTGGAATACATGTGGCAAGAAATCTGGCTAAAATTATTTTTGAATATTTATAAGTTTTGTTTGATCTATGGCTGGTTATTCCTAGCCAAATGCTTCAGCCAAAAATTTGGTTAAAGCATCACATAGTGATGGTCGTGATGATGTACGTTGTTCGTTGATGCAAACAAGTGGCATCACATTTAGGGCTCAGCCATAGCCGTCAAAAGCAATCGGAAGCTAATGTCCAAACGACATATACTTTACGTCTCCTTCAGTGCTCTCAATGGACATGTTCCACATTCTAGGCACTGGGCAGTCAAAGTTTCCGATTGGTAGAGAGATCCAGATTTGACAGGAAAGTAAAGCTTTTTTTGAGGTAATGCACTGGATCTGTAGGTTGAAAATGACTCTTTACGTTTGAAGTCAGTTTACGAAATGTCAGGAAGCAGCTGATCGGTTTTAATACAGGCCTATGGGATCCATGACCCAGCTTCTCACAACCCTTCGTATGGTGCGTGTCTTCTTCACACTGGAATATGGAAAAGGCCAACTGTCTTATGCCATGTCCGAAGGGCCATTTGTTATTTCAGAAACATTTTCATGATATACTCTCGGATATTTGTCAGACGTTCGAATCTCAAACACCGTGCTCCGTAGTCCAACGAACTAACTACTTGAGTCCCGCCGCCCACATCGATTAAATACATAAGATGCCGAGGTACTCAGTGAATACCTGTCCCCAGTTGAAGAGTCCAGCTTTGGAGTACAACCTTCGGCTGCTACTGTCCCGGTTAATGGTGATTGTCACTACAAAACTCAGGCACATCAGTAACACCAGTGAAATCTCAAATGACTGCATGCCCCTAGTTGAGGAATGTACATTCTACGAAGGCATCCCTGAAGAGTCAACACAATTCGATGGATACTGCTACAAAACAGTCAGGACACTACAGTATCGTCGTCCTCTTTAAATTTTAACATGACTCTCATGCCATTCCGACTGGACCATGAGATTTCACGATTATCAAACTTCCATTTCAATGGATCAAGAAAAAACTTCTTCTTGTTGGAACCTCAAGCAACTATGGCCAAAAAAAGTGTTCTTCTAAGATGGCACGGTAGGAAACTCCATTGGCCGTATCATGGCGATCATTTTCATCGATGACAAAACACATCTCATGCACACTGTGAGTGCAATGGAGTTTCTTGAACCGAAAGTGGGTTTGTTGCTGTCCAACAACGTATTGCCAAACCTTTAAACCAAAAAAGAGCTTTATCCTTGACGAGGATTTTTCGATGAAATCAAGGATTTTCTTCAAACTTATGCAGAGCCCCACATCAATGGGCTTCAGTTCTTGAGTTAATTTAATCTTAGGCCAAGATCTTAACTCAACGTGGACTGAGGGACAACCAATTTCGGTGAATCCCGTGGAATTGACTCATTTTAAACGGAGTACCAGCTTCTGTGATATTTTCAGTACTTCGAAGGCTGCATTATCTCATTGTTGCAGGAGCATTCAATAGTTAATATGTTTAACCGAATTTATCATCTACATAAATGATGTGCAGTCTGGTGGGACTATTGTTACGATCGAGTATGATTGGAGTAAGTGCTATTATTATGCAGTTGCGACCACCGACTCAGAATTTCAGTAGAAATTTGTAATAACTTCCAAATGTTGCTTGTTGTTGATTTTCACTATACTAAAAATGTAAATCTTTTCTGAAATTTTGGTATCAAAAAATCATAAAAATACTTTAGGAATGCGATTGCATTACAATACGAAATTGTTATGTGCCTATTGAAAAATTCCTTACCTCCGAGAGACAGTGACACTTCTGGTAGAATTCTCTACTCCAGTCTGTAATGGACTTGAAGTACCAATTAGATCACGTCAAGTGAATCATGTCCCTTTTTCTTCCCGTAACAAAACTGAGTTCCAACATTGTTGGTGATAGTCATCAGGCGAAAATAAAAAAACTATGAGATGGTTTGGCGGTAGGTTGCGTGTGCTGCTTGGGAGGATTGAATTCACTGACAACAGCACTCTAAAATTGTTCATCAAATATCCGGAGGAACTCACCAGAGTGATCTGTGAAAACTACATATTTGTGTATCCCACCAGAAGAGAGTCCACCATTTGACACCAATCTTTGCTTTGTCCACGTTCATAGCCAAATGTCCCTAAAACTAAGTTTCCTTCAATTTCAGGTGAAAAACTCGACTCGAATCTGACGCCAATACTGGAAAAGAATGTGATTCGTCACAAGGGCGGCTATGTAATCAAATGCGGCGATCAAATGATTGAATATAATCACAATTTCCGTTTGTATATAACCACCTGCCTGCGAAATCCCCATTATCCGCCCGAAACAATGGTCATGGTAAATACCGCAACTTCAAAGAACCAAGCAATCATCCACAACCAATTGAAAATCCTTTTCTTCCTTTTGTATTTTTTGCTGCCTTGCGTTTCACGAAAATTAAAACAAACACCCAGGTAACCATCCTCAACTTTATGATTACCGAACAAGGACTTCGGGAACAGCTGCTGGCGAGTGTCGTTGCCCATGAACGTCCCGATTTGCAAGAGAAGAAGGAGCAACTTATAATTGAATCGGCAAGGAATCGTGACGCTCTATATAACATCGAGTCGAAAATCCTTGAGGTAAAAATACAAAAAAAAAGGAAAAAAAAAAACTTTCGTAAATCTACAGAATGTACTCTGTTTGTGTACTCCGCGTGCAGGTACTCTCCACCTCCGAGGGCAATGTACTGGAAGACGAGAATGCCATCAATATCCTTTCGTCCAGTAAAATCCTTTCGGAGGATATCCAAGAGAAGCAGATTGTCGCGGTCGCAACGGAAATAGAAATCGACGCAGCCCGTCAGCAATACATCCCGGTGGCCAAACACTCTGCCATTCTGTTCTTCTGCATCAGCGAATTGGCCAACATCGATCCAATGTACCAGTACTCCTTGGGTTGGTTCCTCAACCTCTTTGTGAATACCATCATGAAGGCGCCCAAATCCAAAGTGCTCCTCGAGCGTTTAGCGAATTTGAATGATTACTTCACCAAGTCGATCTATATAAACGTATGCCGGTCGCTCTTCGAAAAGGATAAACTTGTTATCTCGTTGGTTATGTGCTTGGGTATCCTTTGTTCGCAGGTGAGTGGCAAATACTACTATCCTTCGTTCCACACTCCCTCCGGTGGTATGCTATGATTTGTTGTTCAACAACTCGGGTAAATTATTATGAAGCGCGCCAAAGTGCGAGGTCCTTTTGGCTCTGTTAGTGCATCTGACAGGACGACACAGACTACACACACAGGCACACAAGGACCAGTAATAAGCTTATTAATCATAATTTTAATCTGTGCTTTGCGCGATGGAAATATTTTCAGAATAAAATAGATAAATCGCATTTGGTGTTCTTTCTGACTGGAGGCGTTGGTCTGAAGGCTGTTCCGCCTAATCCTGCACCCGGATGGCTTCCCGATAAGGCTTGGATGCAGATTTTTCGAGCCAGTGACTTGAACGGGTAAGCGTATTAGTCATGCTTCAATTGTCTACTTTGCAGCAAAAAAAAAATGAGAGAAAGAAAAACACCAGGAAAGTTGATGGGATTTTTTCCACGCGAATGAGCTAGGACGTTCCTATGGTAGGTATACATAGAGTCCTCATAGTCCTTTGGATGTGCGGGAGGCGGAGCTCCTTTCAATGGGAGAATGCGAGTGGAAATTTCATTATTTTTCTACACAAGGATTACGTGTAATCGTTTGTTTTGCTTTTTAAGAAGCTAAGGCTGCATAGAAGGAGTCTTGCTGCCGCCTACCCATTGCCCTACTGATGGTGTGAATCATAAATAACTTTTTATTTTGATTTTATTTTCCTTGCAAGAGACTTTCAATCTTACAGTGAGACAGGGATTATTAATATATAGTCTTGGATTAAATTTATGTTTATGGGTTGTAGCCTACTACAGCAAGGATATGAATATATCTTTAAATTAAACCCTCCGGGGCTACATAATTAAGAGGGGGCCATAAAGCTTTGGAGCTATTGGAATAAGCACTCAGTTTAAATAATGATTATCGGTCAAACTACTCGCATCTGTCTTGATGAGAACTAAGCAGGATCATAACCGGTCTGACTCAGCCTTCAGTAAAAGTCGTCTCAAGGAAATCTCTGTTGTGGAGGTGCATTTTGCAGACATTCACTGAAAAACAATCTTTGAAGTCGGACGGTAAAGACAATACTATTCCTAGCTCGTTTGATTCTGTGAAGGGGGCACACATCTGGTTACCTTTTAAACTAATTTCCGAAGGCTTGCCTCGGGTGCCCAGAAGCTGTTCCTAATATATCATGCACTGCTGAAGATGGAACGAACTATTAGATCTATCTAAAATCTACCGGGGATAGTCTTTCCTATTTCTATTTCTATCAATTCTGCCATGGCAAAGCAGATTCAGGATGTGTTCGGTGGCGTATACGTAACCAATTTTTCATTCATTCTTAGACTGAAAATTTTTTTCTTTCCAAGTCACTTGGCGAGGCTTCGGTTAGGCTCGTATGTGCCTAGGATGCACGGAATCAGAATATCTGACTCTCATTCTGCCACGAGGAGGTAGATGCAGGATGTGAGTCTCTGGTTGGGTGGCCTCGGGGTGACCCATTTTTTCATTCATTTTTTGACTGAAAATCTTTTTCTTTCCAATTCACTTGGCGATACCTCGGTTAGGATCGTACGTCCCTACGATGCACAGAATCAGAAAATCTGACTCTCATTCTGCCAAGAGAAGGTAGATGCAGAATGTGAGTCTCTGGCTGGGTGGCCTCGGGGTGACCCATTCTTTCATTCATTTTTGGACTGAAAATTTTGTTCTTTCCAATTCACTTGGGGAGGCCTCGGTTAGGCTTGTATGTGCCTAGGATGCACAGAATCAGAAAGTCTGACTCTCATTCTGCCAAGAGAAAGTAGATGCAGGATGTGAGTCTCTGGTTGGGTGGCCTCGGGGTGACACATTCTTTCATTCATTTTTGGCCTGAACATTTTTTTCTTTTCAATTCACTTGGGGAGGCCTCGGTTAGGCTCGTATGTGCCAACGATGCACAGAATCAGAAAGTCTGACTCTCATTCTGCCAAGAGAAGGTAGATGCAGGATGTGAGTCTCTGGCTGGGTGGCCTCGGGGTGACCCATTCTTTCATTCATTTTTGGCCTGAAAACTTTGTTCTTTCCAATTCACTTGGGGAGGCCTCAGTTAGGATCGTATGTACCTACGATGCACAGAATCAGAAAGTCTGAATCTCATTCTGCCAAGAGAAGGTAGATGCAGGATGTGAGTCTCTGGTTGGGTGGCCTCGGGGTGACCCATTCTTTCATTCATTTTTGGACTGAAAATTTTGTTCTTTCCAATTCACTTGGGGAGGCCTCGGTTAGGCTCGTATGTGCCAACGATGCACAGAATCAGAAAGTCTGACTCTCATTCTGCCAAGAGAAGGTAGATGCAGGATGTGAGTCTCTGGCTGGGTGGCCTCGGGGTGACCCATTCTTTCATTCATTTTTGGACTTAAAATATTTTTCCTTCCAATTCACTTGGGGAGGCCTCGGCTAGGCTTGTATGTGCCTAGGATGCACAGGATCAAAAAATCTGACTCTCATTCTGCCAAGAGAAAGTAGATGCAGGATGTGAGTCTCTGGTTGGGTGGCCTCGGGGTGACACATTCTTTCATTCATTTTTGGCCTGAAAACTTTGTTCTTTCCAATTCACTTGGGGAGGCCTCAGTTAGGATCGTATGTACCTACGATGCACAGAATCAGAAAGTCTGAATCTCATTCTGCCAAGAGAAGGTAGATGCAGGATGTGAGTCTCTGGTTGGGTGGCCTCGGGGTGACCCATTCTTTCATTCATTTTTGGACTGAAAATTTTGTTCTTTCCAATTCACTTGGGGAGGCCTCGGTTAGGCTCGTATGTGCCAACGATGCACAGAATCAGAAAGTCTGACTCTCATTCTGCCAAGAGAAGGTAGATGCAGGATGTGAGTCTCTGGCTGGGTGGCCTCGGGGTGACCCATTCTTTCATTCATTTTTGGACTTAAAATATTTTTCCTTCCAATTCACTTGGGGAGGCCTCGGCTAGGCTTGTATGTGCCTAGGATGCACAGGATCAAAAAATCTGACTCTCATTCTGCCAAGAGAAAGTAGATGCAGGATGTGAGTCTCTGGTTGGGTGGCCTCGGGGTGACACATTCTTTCATTCATTTTTGGCCTGAAAACTTTGTTCTTTCCAATTCACTTGGGGAGGCCTCAGTTAGGATCGTATGTACCTACGATGCACAGAATCAGAAAGTCTGAATCTCATTCTGCCAAGAGAAGGTAGATGCTGGATGTGAGTCTCTGGTTGGGTGGCCTCGGGGTGACCCATTATTTCATTCATTTTCGGAATGAACATTTGTTTCGTTTCCATTCTCTAGGCGATGCCCCAGATTCTGTGCATCCTAAACACATACGTTCCTAGGTGAAGCTTTGCCAAAAGAAAAAAATGTTCAGTCCAAAATTGAATGAAAAACCAGACACGCACTTCCAGGATCAATTGCCATTCTTCATGATGTGTTCCACATGATCTATTGCTTCCATGCACATTGAACCGTAGGCGTTGTCGTCATGTCCAAACCTATGGCCAATAAGCGCCTATTAATCCAAGCATCTATGTTGGGTATTTCTAAGTCCACCTGGCTTCATGGAGACATATCAGTATCATTTCAAATGAGTACCACTTCCTTTATTTTTCAGCAAGTTGTAGAACCATGTGTACAATTTTTTGCTTGACTTTGGTCATACTCCTAATCGTCAAGGAGTTTCGCCACTATAACGTCAACTAAGCCAAATATATTCGAATGCCTTGGGAAACGCTGTCACACATTTGATTCCACTGTAGTGGACCCAAAACGCCTTGAGAAACTAGACTATCATTTTTTTCTTCAAGCCTCATCGATTGCACTCAACAATCTGTCACGTTTGATGGACTCCGATACTCGTACCTTTTCTTTGGATGACCAGTCTTTGTTTGTTCCACCCAAAGTATCCTAAGCTCACTCACTAACCTTTTTGACCTGCAAAATAGCAACCTCTTTAGCACATTTTAACTAATCTCGTGTTCCTCTCCACAGGCTGAGCAATTTATACCAAAACTTTGCCAAGAACATCGATGCATGGAAAGCCTTCTATGACTTATCATCACCAGAACTGGCTCGTTTCCCGGAACCCTATTCAAATGCCGAGGAATTGATTGCTTTAATTCTATTAAAGTGTATAAGGCCGGATAAAATCGTGCCCGCTGTCCGTGTGAGTAATGAGTTCCATAGCTGGGTGTGAAATTCACGTCCCGAAACAATATGTCGCCAACGGGCTTATACTAAATGTCACTTTACCACTAATGCCATTGCAGGATTTCATTACTCGAAATATGGATCAGTCATTTGTCGAACCACCACCCTTTGACCTGAATTCATCGTTTGCTGACAGTTCGCCTACGATACCGTTGGTATTTTTATTGTCTCCCGGTTCGGATCCCATGGCCAGTATGTTTATGTATGCGAAACAACGGAACATGTATGACAAGTAAGTTAATTGTATGTCATGATGTGCAACGGCATGAGTGACCCAGCACGGAATCTACTAAATTTCATCGTTTATCCTTATTTTTATTTTTTTTTGTTGTGGCTGTATCCTCCTACTCCCACTTGACCAGAACGAAAACCATTTCACTGGGTCAAGGCCAAGGACCGAGAGCAGAGAAAATGATTTTGGAAGCTAACAAACATGGCTTTTGGGTTGTTTTACAAAATTGTCACGTCGCTGTCAGTTGGATGGGTGAACTTGAAAGGATATGCAATGATGGATCTCTTGCTGAATCGGCACATGCCGATTATCGCTTGTGGGCCACCTCTTATCCCAGTGATGTATTCCCAGTGTCTGTGCTACAAAATTCAGTTAAGATGACTAATGAGCCGCCCAAGGGACTAAAAATGAATATGATGAGATCTTTTAGTTCGGATCCTTTGGTTCGGGATAAGTTCCATTCGAAGGCGTTTACTAATAGACCAGCGGCGAGGAAATGTTGGCTTAGGGGTGTGTTCGCGTTGGTGTTCTTCCATGCCATTGTCCAGGAGCGACGAGAATTCGGACCACTGGGATGGAATATACCATATGAATTTAATGAGTCTGACTTGAAGTACGTATAGTATTTGTATTTAATGTCTGAATTTCTTTTTCTTTACCAATTCCAATGAACACTTTTATGACAGCTTCACCTTTAACCTCTACTTGTAGCTTTGGTATAAATTTTAAGTGGAATTTGCTAAGCTTTTCGATGCGTTTCTATAAAGTTTTAGTTCATATCTTTTTAGAAATTGTTTCAATCTACTTTTAACTCTTTAACAGAAAAGTTACTCATAACAATGAAAGTAGATGTCGTTACAAAACAGTGACAAGTTGTGGATAAAAAGGTCTGAGTAGCAGCTTAGCAGTTACTGCAAGCCAAACAGTCATTAGGGGTTCATACTTATTCTTCTACACCTACAACCAATTGACCCTCATGTTGGAACCAGCTCTTTCAATAGTATGATCAAGTTTGGAGAATCAGAGTAACACCAACCAGACCATAGATTTTGGATGCCGGGCAGGACTAAAGATAAAGAGACTTGGTTCAAAGAATAACTGCAGAATCGGCAGGGGACTATCCTCGGAAATGTGGAAGATATCAAAATCCGTTCGCGTTCTTAGTCCAATCGATTGGGATCATCATTGAAGACTGTTATCAAGTGACGGCAGGTGTAACTAAGGAAGCATTTTCCTCGTTGGATTGGTCCTGAACTAAACAACCACATAATGGCCCTCATAGATCTATATACCTCACCTTGAGCCATTATATACCAGTCTAGGCATAAGACTCCAATATGAGTAATTGTGAACCTGTTTTCAATAGATAGATACTTAAACCAACCACCATTTCAAACTTACGATCTTCAATGCTTTTGAAAAGACATGTCATTCTATATTCTCTTCTTAAAAAAAACAACAATGGATTGACCAGGTCGAGGTCTGTCTGACATGGCCACTTCCATTCCACTCTTTTGATTCATTGTCGGCATACTTTCAGTCACAGATAAGGTACTTAGCTGGAAACTATCGTTTCATTTACGTTTGAGACTTCGATTAACTTCAGCCTTGCCATATTTCCAGATGTGCGACCTACAAAAGGCTTCTATCTTCCTTTCATTTTTTTGAAGAGTCATCCATAAGCGACCAGTGCAATCTGAACTATCAACTAAGCATGCATGTTCCATTGCGAACTAGTTTATGGAGCAAATCCACGTCCTAACTGAAGTCCATTCATTCCCTTCGAATAAGTTTTAATGTATCTAATCCCCTGCAACATTTAATCTGACAGGACACCTGACGGAGGCTCTTTTTTTCTGAAGCTAGTTTAGGCTAGTACAGGACTCCTTCCTACACTTGGCTGAATACATTGAATCTACAAGTCATAATGCCTAGATGTTGAATTTTCTGACTTAAATGTGTGCGGTGATTTATCCAAAGCACAGAAAAAAGTCAACACCGGCTCTTTGTCTAGCTCTTCCAACAATTTAGCAATAAAAACATTCCCAAACAAATAAATTCTATTATTTTAACCTTCTCGGTTACATATGTAGATCGTACAATACCATTCAACAACAGTGGACCCAGCATGTAGCCCTGTGGTACGCCGTCAATGAAGATGTACTACCTGAATGCATAAAGGTATCTTCGTAGGTGTGCATAGACTGACTGAGTTTTAAAACCTTTCAAATTGTAAGCTGCATAGCCTTCTGTAGCTAATACAACTCACAAATGGAATACCTAGTCCGTCGGTGTATCTGGCATCGACTAGGCTCCTGTCATCCCGCAGACCCGCTTGACATTTATTCTAATTTATGGAAAGCCTTTATGTCTGCTTTTCTACCAGCCCGTCTTCTGGTTCTCTCTGCCCACCTAGCCCACGGTCTTCTCGGATCCAGTTTTACTAGGTTTTTTTGTAAGTAATTCTTCCTCAACCTATAAATGTCTTCATCTAGCTTGACAATCAGTAAAAAGTATCAAATTCTGATACGGGCTTAGGTTTTAAATGGATTTTCTTCCAATCTACAATCAGGCTTATGTACATACATCCCAACGTTGTAGTACCACATAAATCAATCTCCCTTCATCCCTACACAACTAACGTGTATTTATTTTTTTTTTTTCCAGAATATCCTTACTGCAGCTGAAAATGTTCCTGAAACAAGGTGACACCATACCATTCCAGGGACACATCTACTTAACCGGAGAATGCAACTACGGCGGTCGTGTCACCGACGACAAAGATCGTCGTCTAATCCTTTCCCTATTGAATAAAAGCTACAATTCTGATACCATCGACATCGACAAGTAAATCCGCCCAATTTGTCCTCTCAAAAGGAGGAAATCCTTTTCAAAAAAATAAAAAAAAAAAAAACAAAAAGCCCCCACCTACCACAACTAATAGTTTCTTTCTTTTCCTTCTTTCGTAACAGTTATCCTCTATCACAATCGGGCGACTACTGCATCCCAGAAAATGCTACCCGTCTCGTCAGCATCGACTACATCAACACCTTTCCACTTAGCCCGAATCCGGAAGTTTTCGGTTTACACGAAAACGCTGATATAAATCGCAATAATAAGGAAACGAATAGTGTAAGCAAATTTTCACACAACATCGTCCTTTTCTCTTTTTTTTTATTTTTTTTTTTGAAAAAGAAGAAGAAGAAGTAAATCCCTTTACCGTTGTCGCTTCCACGTCAAACGGATGAGGAAAAATACAATTTTCAATTTATTTTGTATTTTTATTTTGTCGGTTCTGTGCGCTCCTGTGTGATGATGGTACCTTCCACATCCAATAACAAACACGTGTATCTTGAATTTCAATCTTGACAACAACTACCAAAATATGGAAACAAAAAAAAAATAAAAAAAACGAAAACAGCTCCTTCAGGGTGTCCTTCTGACACAAACCGAACTGTTGGCAGCAACAAAAGCATCATCGTCTACAGAACAAGCTGAAGATCCAGCATACCATATATGTAAAGAGATCCTAGGCCGTTTACCAAGTCCCTTCGATATTGGTGAAGTTGCCTCCAAATATCCTGTTGTTTATACGAATTCCATGAACACGGTTCTTCGGCAGGAGCTCATAAGGTAAATAAAGACATTTTCTTTTCGGTTTTCTGTGTTTTTTTTTTTTTTTTTTGGTTTTTGTATTTTGTTTGCAGTACGTCTTCCTTTTCAATAAAACGAAGGCAAACAGTGAATTTTTGAAAAACGTGTCAGTAGAGTTTCGTCAATGGTACTTCCCGGTACTCTTCTGGTTTTGAACTCGAAGAGGAAAAGGGGGAGAAAACTACAAATGCGGCCAGGATAATCCCCGACGAATGATGACAAAATCGTGTCGGAGTTTATCCTGTGTGTATTTCGAAAGTAGTTTTTCGTGGTTGACGGTTGATTCGCAAAAATGTTCATTCTATTTACTTGAACGAGAGTTTTATTGTGTTTTTGTTTTTCTCGGTTACGGAGGATAGATTCAATCGACTTTTGGATTATCTGCGGAAGAGTCTTATTAATATACAGAAAGCTGTGCAAGGACAAATCGCTATGATACCGGAATTGGAACGTGTTCATGCATCGATGATAATTGGAAAACTTCCTGGGGCATGGCTGGGCAAGAGTTATCCATCGTTAAAGCCACTCGGAAGCTATATTGGTGATTTTCTCGCGAGGTAAGTTTGTCAAACTGGTTGGTTCTTATAGATGTACAACACCTGCTTCACAACTGGAGGAATGCCACTGATTTAGTCATTCTCCCACAACTAACTTTATAAATATTTTGCAAAAATTGAAAGCGCCACACCCATATTTTTTTGAATAAAATCTGATACATGTCTTCCGAAATTTTTATCAAACCAAAGTTGGGGAAGTACTTGGTCAGTATCTTTCGAAAGAAATTCAAGATCATGAATCATGGATCCACTGATCCATGGGCAAGTCAGCCATTGTTCCCGGTTCAGATAGCTTAGGTGACTGGATTTCTTCAGACCTTTACACCAGATGTCAGTATGTGTCAGTTTGTGTCTGCAATCGCGATTGGTTTCCTATTGTTTTTTAAGAGCGTGCAGTACAGGCCTATAGTGACTTTCGTTACACGCTGTAGTATATTGGGTTTTCAGATGATTTTCATATCAAGCTAGTGCCGCATAATTTAGGAACAGGGAATGCTGAAGATTTTAGGGGATTGACACTAAGTTTGCATCCTTTAGTCATTTCAGATAGATACAAGAGAGGATTTTGCAGAAGGCTCCTGGTTTGGTCGGAGCAGCTGTAGCAACATTGTCTACATAGACAGTCATCTTACAGCTTTCATCTTCTAGAAGTGGAAGTATTTTGCTTTGGGGGAGTTGATAACCCTGGTTGTCTAGATTAACCAAGGCGCAGGTAGACGACGCAATGCCAAGGTTCGCTAGTATCCGGATAATAGCCCTAGGTTCGATATTGTTAAAAGCTCCTTCGATATGGAGTCACGCGAAATTGGTGCATTTTACGCAATATAGAGAGTACAGGACCTCTGTCGATCTCCTTTAGTATACCCATATTAGGAGGCTTACGATCCTAGACATTAATCTATCAGTTTTTCGAAAGTTTTTCTGACGAATGGTACAAAATCCTTGTCCGACTCCATCCAAGATTTTGGAATAAAAACCACAAATCCAGACATAAACTAAAATTTCCCAATATATTTCCAAAATATCATTTTGAGTTGAATTTTGTTTGTCTAAACATGGCAGTCGTTATCTTTCTGAGCCCTAAAAGGATGAAACTCCCTTTTTTTGGCATTTTCCTCGTTGTATGCATCTAAAGCATAAACCTTACCTTTGTCGCACAACTATCTAATAAATACAATCTCTTCTTTCCACAGATTAGAGTTTTTCCAAAGATGGATTGACTTTGGCGAGCCGTGTGTTTACTGGTTATCGGGCTTCTATTTCACCCAATCCTTCATCACGGGAGTCCTGCAGAACTACTCGCGAAAGCATCGTTTCCAAATCGATTTAGTCGGAGTAGTATTCGACGTCACTGGCCACGAAACGGACCCCGAAGAACCACCCGATTTAGGTGCCTATGTGAAGGTAACCACCTCCCGAATTCATCTACCATCTTTACTTATAAATACTTATATTATCATAACAACAACAACAACAACAATTGTTTATATGACTCTGTTTGTATTACACGCATGCATACACACACATAAAAGGAACAAAAGGCCCATAACGAGGACACAATTTTCTTTGACGTAAGACTAGCATAATGAAACGAAAACATCCTCATCCCCATTTGACCGTCCTAATTTCTATTTTACCAAAAACCCACTCATCATCCATTTATATTGTTTGTGAGTGTATGTGCCATACACTTCCTGCCATCCTAGCTAGCTGACTTTTCTTCCTTCAGAGTATTTATTTTCCATTATTTCGCTTCAATTCACAGGGCCTATTCCTGGAGGGCGCCCGCTGGAATCGAGAACTTAAATGCCTGGATGAATCATTTTCGAAAATACTGTTTGATAGTCTGCCAATTATCCTGATGAAGCCAGTACTCAAGACTGGACATGGTGGCGAGGGGAAGGAGTCCTCGGGGGCATACGATTGTCCCATCTATAAGACGAGCGAACGCCGGGGTGTATTGTCGACAACAGGACATTCGACAAACTTTGTTATGTACATACAGTTGAATAGTCGAGTTGCTGCCTCGCACTGGGTAAATCGTGGCACAGCCAGTCTATGTCAACTGGACGACTAATTGGCTGTGAAATGGTCAATGGAGAATGCTAGTTGCTTTTCTTTCTATTTTCCTTGCCTAATGGACACATTGGAGGAGGATGATTGGAAGGACATACAAATACATCTACAATATATTTTCTTGACGATTGCTTTGCATATATATATATTTTTTTTTTTTTTGCGGATGGAAAAGAATTTTTTTTTTCTTCTTGATTGGGAATAAAATACTTTTTGTAACTTTTTTCTAATAATTGGGAGAGTTTATGCGCTTCGAAGAGTTTTGTATTAATTGGATGCCGGCCCACATGTATGTATCTGGGGAGAACGGTAGGCTCTGTCCAAGAAGTTATGACTCCAATGAGAGAGGTTATGTCACGATAGGATTGGTTTTGGTATTTGTAGATACAATTTTCAATTAGGTATGGAAACTGTCTTTAGCCGAAGGACTTACTGCGATCAACAGAGAGAGACCAACTGAACAAGGATTTAGGAAGGAGGCAGATAAGACATAGAAGTCTTAGAGAAATGCACCTACTTTGGCTTAGTACATCCTCACCACATAGGTCCTACATGTCCTACCTAAGCCAAAGTAATCCTTACTTCGCTTCACTTCTGAAACAAGATAAAGTGTAGACCAACCTGTTGAGAATGATCAGAGTAGCTGCCATCAGCTGTTAATCTTAAAACACAGCGATACAGTTTATTTGCAATCATTGTTCAAACATATTTACATATTAATTAGACACGTAATTGACGCGTTTATGATTTCATCGAAGCATAATTTAATTACACTGAAGCTCTTAGCTTTCCCACTGCCTAGTCGAGTACTTTTTGAGTTCAATTCTTTTTTAATTACTTGGCAGCGTTAATTAAACCGGTTGCCTGTACTAAGCGATGATCTACATATAAATAGGTGTTCAGCTTCTCACAATTACCATTCAATCGAACTCATCCCAGTGCAGAGTATCTAAGAATACAAGGATGGTGAGTCCTTTACAAGGAGGAATCAGTTGAGTCAGGATTAAGTGTTTTCATTTTTCAGAAATATTTTGTGGTAGCTTTTGCTGTGATTGCTGTTGCAGCAGCAGCTGTCCTTCCAGCCGACTATCTGCCACCTGTAGAGGAGGCGCCCGAGGCCGCAGTTGAAGAGGCCTCACCTCTCGCTGATGATGGATACCGATACAAGACCGTCAGGAAGCTACGACTCCGCCACCGTCGTGATGTCAGTGAACTCCCATCGAACGACTACCTTCCACCAATTGAGGATTTGAACATTGAACTTGCTCCAGAACTCGCCTCTGTTCTTGCTAAGGATGGATATCGGTACAAGACAGTCAGGAGGCTACGTCGCAGACGTCGTCGTGATGTTGATGAAGTCCAGTCCAACGAATATCTGCCACCAGTTGAGGAAGGTGAGGCCGTTGCTGTCGCCGAGGAAGCTAGCCCCCTTGCTGCTGATGGATACCGATACAGGACTGTGAAGCGATACCGCCTGAGACGCCGTCGTGATGTTAACGAACTCCCATCCAATGAATATCTGCCACCAGTTGAGGAAGGAGAAGTTGATGCTGTCGCTGGGGAAGCTACTCCTCTTGCTGCTGATGGATACCGATACAGGACCGTCAAGCGTTTCCGTCACAGGCGTCGTCGTGACGTCGATGAACTCCCATTGAATGAGTACTTGCCACCAGTTGAGGAGGCTCAAGGTGCTGAAGTAAAGACCAGTGTTGCTGATGATGGATACAGGTACAAGACTGTCCGTCGGTTGAGATACCGTCATCGTCATTAAACGTTGGATATACTGGAAAACGAGAACCGCTGTAACGAACTTGATTATGATTTAAATAAAGAATACAGGACGTGAAGAACATTGCACTTAATTTGTATCTTTTCAAACTTTCAGAGCAGGGTGGTTTTGTAAGGAATTTTTCTGGAAGTATTATTGTGAGTATCCTTTCATACCCTGGGTAACATTCCTACTGTTCTGTACTAAAGTTCCCTAATTTTAGCACATGCGACATGCATTATCAGTTTTCTCGGTTGGTAGGTCGTACAGGATCTCAAATAGATTAAGATGCAGGCATATCTGTTTGAGAGTTCGTCTGAATATTTATTTGAGTGACTAGCAGAAATATTCTCACTTCTGGCTTAACAGTAACTTACTTTTGAATGTTTAGGTTCATAGTCTACATTTGCCTTCTATTAGATAATCTATGGGCGTCGTGGCTCAATGTTTAGTACGTTGGACTGTGGAGCAAGGGGTTCGAAGTTGGAATCCTAGTCGGGGAACACCTAAAAGTTTTTCACGGCGAATGGTTGTGAGAAGCTAGGCCTTGGGTCCCTTCGACCTGTTGCGCCAAGTATTATTATTTTTTTATTTTATTTTTTTATATAATCTGAAGACTTAGACCCTGTTCACATAGGACTGACGAAGTACAGTTTCTTGACGTTTTTTTTATAAAGGAGTGGCGAAGAAGTGACATATGACGATAATATTGATTTTCAGATCATTTAATCGTTACCACTCGCCGGAAAGTTCCAGACCGGACTATCAATCTAAACTTGAAAATGCAGTCCATCAGTCCCTAGGCCTTATAAAACCTAGAGTTGGTACTAGAAGCAAGATTCAAAATATCAGTATCTGGTTCTGTGGCGTATACGTAACATATTTTTCACACATTTTTTGGTGCATTTTTCCCGACCACTGCGAGGTAGGAACTCAGCTGATGTGTGGTTAGCATTCACAGAATCACAATACTTGAGTTGTATGGTGCCACCTGAAATCAGATTCACTGTTCCAATATCTAGTTCTGCGGCGTATGCGTAACATTTTTCACTTTTTTTCGTCTGGGAGAGTTGATTTAATGATGCTCTGACACTTAGTGTTAGTGCTTTCTGAAAGCGAACTGCCGTCCGTCTTCCCTCACAATCATCTTTTTTTTAATTTTCTGCTTATTCGAGTCTTCTTAGCCAATACAGTCAATGCTAAATACTCCAGGAAAGTATAGTTGGATGCCAAATCTGTGTTTATCCTTTTAATTATCAGACGAGTTATTCACTTGGACAAAACACTGTATTATGGTGACTGACGGTCGCTTGAGTTGCTCGAGTTGAGTCAGTCTCGCACTGTCATTTATTGAATCCTTTTGAACTCGACAACCAGAACGTGGAAAATTTTCAAGCTCTTTTTGTGTTTCAAAACCAATGGACATTGGCATCTCTCACGCACAGATAGCTTTATGCACACATTGCGATAACCCTTTCAGTATATGGCATCGGACTAATAATGCTATAAGAAATATATTCGAAGTTTACAACCAGGATCATGTTAAGTTCTAAGATTTCAAATACAAAATTTGCTCAAGTCCTGTATTCTTTATTTTTGAAAATCATAATCAAGTTCGTTACAGCGGTTGTCGTTTCTCAGTATATCTGTACGTCCAACGTTTAATGACGATGACGGTATCTCAACCGACGGACAGTCTTGTACCTGTATCCATCATCAGCGACACTGGTCTTTACTTCAGCACCTTGAGCCTCCTCAATTGGTGGCAAGTACTCATTCAATGGGAGTTCATTGACATCACGACGACGCCTGTGACGGAAACGCTTGACGGTCCTGTATCGGTATCCATCAGCAGCAAGAGGAGTAGCTTCTCCGGCGACAGCATCAACTTCTCCTTCCTCAACTGGTGGCAGATATTCATTGGATGGGAGTTCGTTAACATCACGACGGCGTCTCAGGCGGTATCGCTTCACAGTCCTGTATCGGTATCCATCAGCAGCAAGGGGGCTAGCATCCTCGGCGGCAGCAACCACTTCACCTTCCTCAACTGGCGGCAGATATTCGTTGGACTGGACTTCATCAACATCACGACGACGTCTGCGACGTAGCCTCCTGACTGTCTTGTACCGATATCCATCCTTAGCAAGAACAGAGGCGAGTTCTGGAGCAAGTTCAATGTTCAAATCCTCAATTGGTGGAAGGTAGTCGTTCGATGGGAGTTCACTGACATCACGACGGTGGCGGAGTCGTAGCTTCCTGACGGTCTTGTATCGGTATCCATCATCAGCGAGAGGTGAGGCCTCTTCAACTGCGGCCTCGGGCGCCTCCTCTACAGGTGGCAGATAGTCGGCTGGAAGGACAGCTGCTGCTGCAACAGCAATCACAGCAAAAGCTACCACAAAGTATTTCTGAAAAATAAATTAATGCTGACTCCACTGAATCTTCCTTTTAAAGGACTTACCATCCTTGTATTCTTAGATACTCTGCACTGGGATGAGTTCGATTGAATGGTAATTGTGAGAAGCTGAACACCTATTTATATGTAGATCATCGCTTAGTACAGGCAACCGGTTTAATTAACGCTGCCAAGTAATTAAAAAAGAATTGAACTCAAAAAGTACTCGACTAGGCAGTGGGAAAGCTAAGAGCCACAGTCAATGAAATCATAAACACATCATAGAAATCATAAATCACTTATGTGTCTAATTAATGTGTAAACATGAATTGAAAGCACTCTTTGAAAAAATCATCCCATTGTGTTGGGGTTCAGTTAGTTTTGAAGGGTTTTGTAATTCTAAAGCATGTAGTGCTCTTGATAGACATCCATATCTAGACCTTGTTGTATTCTCTAATCTTTTTTCCCGAATATTGGGACTTAGTTTTCCAAAAAAAAATGCTTAAAGGTATGAATTCACTGAGGTTCTTATAAATATTTTGTAAATAGCTGACCTAGTAACGTACATCAACTCTCAGATTGGTATCTTACATGATATTGCTTTGGAAGGAAAGAAGATAGTGACTAACCAAAATGTAGGCCCTGTCCATAGACTTATGTAGTTCTTACTCAGGTGTACCTATAAACCGTCCAGTTTATTTCCAGATGTCGTTCACAACTCATCTTCGTTGATTTGTTTATTCGAAGTCCATGAAATAGGTCTTCTGCCATTCGCCTCTGTTTTTATATGGCACAGCAGATTGTAACCTTATTCTGTGTTCCAAAAATGTTAAGCTCTTCTGGACAGGATTAAACAATCTTTCATTAGTAGAAATTGGTTATATTCCTTCAGAAAGCTCGTAACTAAACAACAGGAAAACGAAAGACCTTAAAACAGTCAAAGAGGAAGTGTGAACTAAAATTGTAGCCAAAGAGGAAATCGAAAAATTGTATGTCTCTATTCCACAAAGATTGCAAGCGGTTATAAGGGTTAGAGGTCAGAGGAGCTATAAGCTGTGAAAACAACACCTCAGTAGAAATAAGACAAAGTCTAACGCTTGCCAATCGCTATTCCTTTGGGCTTAGAAGGCAATTTAGTAGCAGAGCCCTATCTCGAAGAACAAGGGAGACACTATACATACATATAAAACCCTGATCATCCCAGTCCTGCTTTATGGCGCTGAATCGTGGACTCTATCTAAAGCGGATGAAGAGATCCTCAATTGTTTCCAGAGAAAGATTCTTCGTATAATTTGAAGGCTTTGGAGGAGAAGATTCAACGACGAACTATACGAGCTGTATAGTGCCATCGACCTAGTCAGAAAAATGCACATCAGTCGTTTGAGATGGCTAGGACATGTAGAGCGAATGGACATCAATGCTCCGGTCCGTAGAGTTTTCGTATCAAACCCGAGGGAAAAACGCAGTAGAGAATGACCTCGACTTAGGTGGCGTGCACAAGTAGAAGGGGACCTCAACCGACTTGAAGTGCGTGACTGGAAATCAAAAAAATGACTGTAAATCAAAATATTTTGTTATACAAGTTATCAATAATTTTTAGGCCACGTTCACTTTAGGATAATGATGGCAGCCGCAGCAACAAAATATCAGTACCATCAGAGTATACATATCCCATTCCTTGCCACATTTCTGAGAAATTCTGCAAGTAGGTAGATGGTGTAAGGAAGAAAATGTCTCATAGGTATACAAAACTTTTTAAAAAAAGATGCATGAGTGCGTCATTTTGGCACGCGTGTGCATGGCCCATGGTGTTTGCCTGCCCCATTTTGATGTTGATGATGTAGCTCAACTGAAAAGGGAAGGACAGTTTATGTAAAGCAGGAATGTTCAGAGCCTAGAAACTTCAAACGCAGGATGAAGTAGCAAACAGATCTATAGGTAAAATAGAAATGTATAAGATCGTCCTCGTGAGTATTCCCTAATAACCTTGGTATGTAAATTATTGAGAAAATGGATTGGAATATGTTTCTGTTTGGTGAAAATAAACCCCTTTTTCTATCTCTATGGTCTGTCTGTAGATTGTGTGGCGTTACCTCTACTTTTTAAGGTGTTTTCTTCTATGATTATCAAGCTCTAGGTTAGAGATTTCAGCAGAAACTTTTTATTCTTGTTCAAAATATTTTTTAAATTTTCTTAAAAAATGAGTAAACATCGCTCCTTTAGCTCAACGATATCTAGTACTCAGGACCTAAAAATGGAAGTAAATTACTACAGATTATACTAATGGCTGTTAACTTTATTGCCAAAGATTCCTGGTAAAGCCAATGTTCCGATGAAGCCTAAATCACGAATCACAGTTTCATGTTCATATTTCATTTAAATTCGTCCTTGAAACTGATCATTTTCGCATTGCAACACTGTGGCATTTGGTTTCGGATTCTAAGAAGTACTAAGTTTGCACTTTTCCTGTTACCAGTAACTAAGAGACAAAATTGAGGTGTATACATCTGTCGAAAGGCGTTTGCTCTAACTTTGTTGATAGTATCTGTGGAGCAGTATGGCTCTAAGAACCTGGCAATCTAGAATCATTTCTATGAAAGGCTATAGTAAATACTGCTTCGGACCATATCAACATCGTCTTGTTTTGGTCATATAAGCACATTGATCAAGGGATGTAAATATTGCTTTCGTTATAGCGAAGATTCACTGTATTAGGAGTCGTTATAATGGGTATCTACTGTATGCGATAAGACATCTATTTGCTGGGACTATGATTACCTTGTCTGTTTATTCTAAGGACGAACTCTCCAATCTGTAAAATGTACATCATCCAGACATACATATGTACATATGAATGGTTTAACATCTCTAATTCACAGATTGGTACACGAAAATATTAAGCTACGATTATCTGTAAGATTCTTTGAACATGAACTAATTTAATGCCATAAGCCGGAAGTCAAAAACAAGGAACTTCAAAATTATACAGACATGGATACCACTCAAGCCTATTATTCAAAAACATAAGTACATGTATGTATCCACATTAAGGGCTTAAATTATTCACTGTCCATATCTGTCATCACCTGTTAATCTCAAAACACAGCGATACAGTTTATTTGCAATCATTGTTCAAACATATTTACATATTAATTAGACACGTAATTGACGCGTTTATGATTTCATCGAAGCATAATTTAATTACACTGAAGCTCTTAGCTTTCCCACTGCCTAGTCGAGTACTTTTTGAGTTCAATTCTTTTTTAATTACTTGGCAGCGTTAATTAAACCGGTTGCCTGTACTAAGCGATGATCTACATATAAATAGGTGTTCAGCTTCTCACAATTACCATTCAATCGAACTCATCCCAGTGCAGAGTATCTAAGAATACAAGGATGGTGAGTCCTTTAAAAGGAAGATTCAGTGGAGTCAGCATTCATTTATTTTTCAGAAATACTTTGTGGTAGCTTTTGCTGTGATTGCTGTTGCAGCAGCAGCTGTCCTTCCAGCCGACTATCTGCCACCTGTAGAGGAGGCGCCCGAGGCCGCAGTTGAAGAGGCCTCACCTCTCGCTGATGATGGATACCGATACAAGACCGTCAGGAAGCTACGACTCCGCCACCGTCGTGATGTCAGTGAACTCCCATCGAACGACTACCTTCCACCAATTGAGGATTTGAACATTGAACTTGCTCCAGAACTCGCCTCTGTTCTTGCTAAGGATGGATATCGGTACAAGACAGTCAGGAGGCTACGTCGCAGACGTCGTCGTGATGTTGATGAAGTCCAGTCCAACGAATATCTGCCACCAGTTGAGGAAGGTGAAGTGGTTGCTGCCGCCGAGGAAGCTAGCCCCCTTGCTGCTGATGGATACCGCTACAGGACTGTGAAGCGATACCGCCTGAGACGCCGTCGTGATGTTAACGAACTCCCATCTAATGAATATCTGCCACCAGTTGAGGAAGGAGAAGTTGATGCTGTCGCCGGAGAAGCTACTCCTCTTGCCGCTGATGGATACCGATACAGGACCGTCAAGCGTTTCCGTCACAGGCGTCGTCGTGATGTCAATGAACTCCCATTGAATGAGTACTTGCCACCAATTGAGGAGGCTCAAGGTGCTGAAGTAAAGACCAGTGTTGCTGATGATGGATACAGGTACAAGACTGTCCGTCGGTTGAGGTACCGTCATCGTCATTAAAAAGTGTATAGAAACGACAGAACTCGGAACGAACTTGGTCATTCTTTTAGGTAATAAATCAGCGTGCTTTAAACTAAAGTTGTTTTGATTCAATGCAAGTAGGAAGTCCTATTCCACTCTCACTCATAGTAGCAAGGTTTTCGGCACAAAATGAAGTATCCTGCGGGCTTAATTTTCAATTTTCAGCGGTTCCTCCATGGCAGCTGTGTGTGGTTCAAATTTCCTACTTTTTGATTCTCATACGATACACTTAACCTCTCAATCAGGCATTTCGAAATACATCTCCCTCTGCAAATACAAAGTCCCTTCATTCCGGTCGCACAGGACGACCAATGTTTTTATTTTTTCGATTTTTTACAAAAGCATAACTAAATTCTAATTGAAATAACAGAAACCAGATGAAAAATGCAAACTTAATCTGTGAACCCAGCACCAGCGATGGTAAGACAACTCTCCATCGCCAATGCAGAGTCAAGGCCCTTCGTTCTCTGTATCTCGAAAGTGCTCCTTTTTTTTATCTTTAAATTAAATACAGCAGAAAGGAACGAAAGAAAAACTAGGAAAAACTACACAAACGGAAAAGAGTCTCTCGAAGTGGGATATACACCGGAAAAGGCAATCTTTTGTTTTTCAAACTTCGAATGAGTTGCTTTTGCCATCCTCGACCACCCCTTCTGTGCTGCTCTGCTTCTCTACTCTAGTATACTCGTATATGTATGTGTATGTATCTAATGTGATGGATCTACACAATGAACGTAAAACAAATGAAGTTTGCTCTTTTAACAAATGGCACACCCCAGAGTTGGGGGAGAAAAAAATGAGCACATCTCTGGGATACAAGCGAAAAGTTTTTAAAACTTTGTGTGTGTGGGTTTTTTTTTTTTGTTTTTTTGTTTTTAATTTTAATTTGATTTTCTTATATCTTTTCTATATATGATTGTAGTAGGTACTGCTTAATTCGCCTGTCTGGTGTTTGTATTTTATTTAAGCCTCATCCGTCATCGCTGGGGCGTACGTATTCGTCTGTTCGACTGATGAGGATAAAATCACTTTTCGCATAACAAAGTATAAAATGGCGCCCAACAGAAGTTCAACGATTCCCAAAATTAGAATCAACGCCCAGCCTGGGATGGGTAGGCCAGCTAACAAAAAAAAAAAAAGAAAAAGAAAAGTTGTTAGGAATTAGTTTTGTTTTCTTTTAATTTAATTAAGGATAGGTTGTTGATTGTTTAAGGCCAACTTACTGTAGTATTGTTGAGTGAAAGTCCTACGCCCTCGTAGGACACGACGAAGGGCATCCGTTTCCCGAGCGCAACAAGCAAACAGAACTGCAGAGAGGGAATATTAATTTATTATTACTTAATTAGTTTGTAATGTGTTGCACAAAGTTTTCACTTTCAGTGCTGGTATTATTTCTGCAAGGATTTCGTTTCAAAAAGTTTGAGATTATATGCGCGCGGCCGAAGGATGTTGTTTTGTTTGTTTTTCAGGTTAGTACGTACATATATACTGGAAGCGCTATATCCTTGTAAGAACATATTTACTGGCTGCAATTAGATGCAAAAGTGGAAACCTTTGCCGGAGTAAGAGTAGATTGTTGTAACATGCTTCCGTAGGGCGTGTAATTTGAATACATTAATATTTTACAAATGCTACATGCGGAAAGGGAGTACTCGTACCTAGACGGAGAAAAACAAGCCAACTGCCGGATAATGGGCTTCGGGAAATTGCTGCATAATTTAAATTGAAGCGTAATTACGATATGGATTTACGTTGTATATACAATAGATTAATTTGCAGTGGTTTAAGCATTCTAACCCTAGGCACAGTGTTGTCCAATCATGCATGAATTTGTATCTAACGCATCATTATTTATGACCCGAGGTGTTTGGATTTGATTAACTATTATTGATTGGGTCACACTTGAAGGTTGACATGGAATGGAAATTAATTAATAAGTCGCCAGGATCTAGTAAGGGCTTAAAATACCTGCAACACTCAAATCTTCTTGGAAGGATTTATACATAAGGAATATACATTCAAAAAAAAGTTAATTAGTTCCCATATGAACTCGTAGACATGCTTACAAACATATGTAAGGTGGTCGCAGGACTTGGATATTCATATTCATTACTTGAGAGTTCATACAAAGCTGGTGGGCGCCGTGGCTCAGTGGTTAGTGCGTTGGACTACGGAGCAAGGGGTTCGAGATCGAATCCCAGTCGGGGAACACCTAAGAAGTTTTTCACGGCCCCACCTCTCGCGAGCGTCTGACAAACATCCGAGAGTACAATTGTCCTGAAAAAGCTTCTCAAATAACAAACTGCCCTTCGGATACGGCATTAAACAGTAGGCCCCCCATCCATTCGTGTAAAGAATATAACACGCACAACACGAATGGTTGTGAGAAGCTAGGCCTTGGGTCCCATCGACCTGTTGCGCCAAGTATTTATTTTTTTTTTTTCATACAAAGCTGATGCCATTCTAGCTCAAACTGTTCATTAGGGAGGCGGAAGGCGCCGTGACTCAGTGGCTAGTATGTGTATCGGTTCGAGGCTTTAACAAAAAAATCATCCAAAAAATCTGAGAAAAAAATTACGCATACGCCACCGACTCTGATAGCCACATCCTGAATTTGCCTTCACGTGACACAACTCAGGCTAGATATTCTGTTTCTGTGCATCTTAAGCACAAACCAGGTTAACTGATGTCTCGATAGTGAAAAGCAAACATTTTTCGACCAAAAAATGTGAGAAAAAAATTACGCATACGTCACCGACCTGATAGCCACATCCTGAATCTGGCTTCGCGTGACACAACTCAGGTTAGATATTCTGTTTCTGTGCTACTTGAGCGCAAACCAGGTTAACTGCTGTCTCAGTATCGATAATGAAAAACAAAAATGTTTCAACCAACAAATTTGTAAGAAAAAATTACGCATACGCCACCGACCATGGCAGCAACATCCTAAATCTGCCTCCCTGTGACACTACTCAGGTTAGATATTCTGTTTCTGTGCATCCTAAGCACAAACCAGAAACCTCCTATACATGTGCCCTGCACTTACCAACATCAGAAAAACTACACTAGATGAATACGTTTTCAAAGATCTTAACGATCTTAACAATCATACCAGCAGCGGATGGTTTCCAGAACAAGAAGGTGATGCACCCACGTTCACTATTATACATAAATCCTCACCGAGGACGGATCTATAAAAACCAACTATTTGGCAATAACGAACCCACTTGTTCCTCAAGACATTCCATTGGAAAAGTGATCGTGTGGATCGTATTTTTTCCTCAAAGAAAATAGGTGAAAGTATGTCCCACCAAGAGTGGGATAAATTCCCATACGAACTAGAGTCGTTTCTCCATATCCAGGGTGGAACTTGCAAGCAAAGATATTCACTATTCAAATGCACGTAATCCAATGGAGTTTGACGATATTACACATCGTTCGAAATTCTAAAAAACTGACATAGTCTTACATGGGCGTTCACTTTAAATTACGTTTTCCTGTTCACCACAAAATCAAACATTACTCATACTCGTAGTGAGGAAACCACAGTATCCACAAAATACTGATAAAGATAAGATAAAACCGAGTATTTCAACTGAATTTCATAGAATTTTCATTCGTCATTTTTCACAATTACATTTGTTTGCTTCAATTCACGTTAATCGTGGAATTTATTTTCAAAAACTAGGCTCACACAAGTTGAGTGTACAATTTCATCTCACAGTACGTTACAACGCATTTAGTTGAATTAATTTCTCTTTTTTTTTCGTTTGAATTCCAACACAAACACAACAAACTTTGTTCATTCAATTAGCATTTTGATAAAGTCTTTTGAAAATTTTGTTTTTTTTTTTCGTTTTATACGTACTCAGGACAACTGTTAGGTAATATGTGCTATTTTTCATCAGCTTCATTTCGATGTCGTTGGGTTATTTTAAATAAAAATTAAATCGGTTTAAGGATATCCAATTGTCGGTTATAATGTGTATCAGGTACACCTGTCGCAAAGTACTAACTGGAAGGCGTTATACGCTTTTTTGGACTCTACTGACTCGCTGTGGAGATAAGGCCCTTATCTCTGTGATAAGATAAGAGTCGAGTTTATTCAAAAAATTCGATTGGATGGCTGTTTGTTTCGATTGTGCAAAGATTAGTTAGAAGATAACAATGTACTGCTTTGTGCGTTGACCTAGAATGCATGATTTGTTCCCGCGCACCTTTCAGATGTTGTAAGCGAAATACGGAATTGCTTGGGCCACCGCATTGGATTCAACATCTCGGATAGTACCAATCGCAGATGTAGATATTTGTGTTGAAATCTAATCTCGTAAGTTTCCTTCAAGCCTGGAAGTATGCCTTGTTTTGAGTTAGTTTTTCAAAACGCCTAAAATCACTAAAGACCGATCTACGTGCTTGACATTTACGATATCAATGTTTATCGTAATTAATATGAATAGATACAAGCAACATTGTGGTATTACCAGCCAGATTTTTTTTTTTGATTTATTCAAACTATAGTTTCTGCTGAGTTTTTAGCACACTCAGAACCAGAGTCCCAATCAAAATTGCAAAGATTTTCAAATATGTATATCGGATGGTCGGAGAACCTACAGAGATACTAGACATTATGCTGCTAACGCGGCTATAAGACTCAAAGCCTTCTGACAGTGGCTTAGTTGTCATGAAAACTGCACTCGATCACGGATCTCCTCAGTTTCACCGTACAACATCGTAGTCGATACACACAGCCGCATTGTTATTTGGCCAAAAACGTGGCTCTGTACTGATGAACGTGTCAGTAAACCCTCTCCTGAGGACAGTTCTATATACTCCTACTGATTGGGTGGGTTGCGGTGTTTTGTCTGACAACCTTAATCTGAACAACTTATTCCGCCTTACAGACTTTTGTAGAATTTCTCAGGTGGAAACCTTGTTTTGGGCTGAAATGTGATGTAACAGTAACAATTTTCACTGACAGTCAGTCAAGTTGCAGTCAAATATCTAGAATCCTGCCCCTTCCCTTCAAAGACCGCCTTAAACTTGCGGTTGTCTCCTTTGGTGATGTTGACCTAAACTGGGTGCCAGACTAAAAGAGAGATTTCATAAAATTTTTGGACTTACGTTCTCGCCAGACTGGATGTATCCTGCAAAGTTCTGCCGAAATGGCGGATCCTTGGTATATCTCTCTTTACATGCAAACTCCTACTAAGCCTAGACCCTTCTAGTAGACCCAATTGTAGACGGGAAACTCTCGCTGGCCTAGACTTGATTGAAGCTCTGAAGAGACACGAAAAAGAGTGAAACAACCTCTCGATCCACAACAAGTGACAGTTTCGTGCGGGTTCTGAGTTCAGAGTGCATCGTCTGCGCTTAATTTTTTCAAAAATGATCCTGGTGCAACCAAACGATGTTGACTGACTTTTTTTTTCTGAAATATGCGCTATAGACGTGGACAATGCGACGTTTCATTTCTCGACATATAGACCAAATGACATTAAAGACAAAATCAAGGCCATTCCTTCACATAAGCTTCATGGACTGAATGTATCAGAGTATCCGAATTATTATTCGCGAAATACAAAAACTTGATGAAAAATTTCATCAAAAGAATGACGATTTGTAATCAGAGTCGAGGCAAACAAATGCCAAAGATTGTATTTCATTACCAGGGCCTCTTTTTTACCATCTTTCAGCTATTAATGTCACCAAGGCATTAGGTACCTACATACGTATCTAGTTAAGATATATAGGAAATACTTACGTTCTTGGAACAATCAAAGTGTGAGTACTTACAACGTTTACAGCTTACACCGACCTTACTCCACCACTAACCACAACCCAGTGAGTTTTCGTCAGTTGGGAAACCTATCTGCCTTATTCGCAAAAACCCTCTTTACCTAATCAAAATAAGAAACTTAATTTTTAATGCAAATTAATTACCGGATGAGATTTTCAGCACTGAAGCTCAATCCAAGGGTTTAACCCGCAATCATCTAGATCAAAACCACTTCCCGCCAAAACTACATAGTTTCTCTCGTTTCATTTAATTCCTTTTTTTTCCTGGAAATCCCCTACGTATGGAAGCGAACAACCCCAGCTACATCTAATTTCGGGTCTTAATCGTTCTACCATTTGCCATCATTACACGGTGCTACTTGCCACCATGCTCAACCATATAAAAAGCAAATCTAACCCCGGAAAAACTAAATTTGGGAAAATGTAGCGAGCTCACCTCACCAATAATGGAAACCCATTCCCGTCTCTAAGATTGTCGGGTGAGAAGTGAAGCTCGTGCGATGATGTCGCCGCCACACTGGCAGATATACATTACAAAGTGCTTACCTTTGTGCCAGGTGCGGTTGGGTGGCAGGCAGCAGCAGCAGCCAAAGAGATCACAACTTTAGAAAGATACCTTAATGGCATGTTTCAACTTCAAAGATTGCTGTACGGCAACAATGAGATGTTAATTGGATTATAAAATTCAATTCGTTCCATTTGCGAGAAAGAAGTCGCGTATCTTGTGCCATCTTGTGAGGCGTATCTATACAAACATAATACGACAGCATACTGGCGCCGCGTGTACTCATGGAATATTTGTATCTAAAGGTGCTTGTTTTTCACTTGGAGATACTTATTTTCATTGTGATTATCTCCTAGCCTCAAGGTTGCGGTGCGAATCATTTAAGCCATTGGGAGTCAACACTGAGTATCTTGTGATTTTCTTCCGTTTTCCAGAATGGGGGGCCGACGCTGAAAATGGGTGGAGATACACAAAATGTGTTAATTATTATGATGGGAGTTCATTTAATGGATAAACGAAAACAAGTGAAGTGGAAAACAAAGTTTTGCCGAGCAGGTTTGGCCCTATTGAACTTTGGGGCAGTAAATGGTGAATGATACGGTTCGGGTCGTACCTTCGTGTGGAATGAAAGGATGAATGTGTTGAAGGACACGTTCAACGAAATAGAGATATCGCTTGGTTATTGAAATTGTGCGTTTAAGGATCTGTGGTCAGCCCTTTCATGATGACAGTAGACTAGGAATCATCTGTTTACTGAGTGGTCCCAACCAACTAACAAAAAGTTTGTTCATGTTTGGCTTATTGATGTACTTGTCGGAGGTTTAAACAGTTCTCTACAGTTTCGTAATGAGATCAGCTCTAGTGATGGACAACGGGAAACGACAAATCGCTTGATACAGCAACAAAGGAACCTCTCGACGAAATTCGACGTGGGGTTCCACAAGGTTGCATGCCTTCGACGGCATTGTTAATTTATTGCCATTGTTAATTGTGCTTTTAACTTTCCTGAAGTATCAGTTTTCCTTATGACAGGACAATTACAAGGATAGAGGTAAGAAGAAGCCTATTAGAAGAATATTGCGTTGACAGACAGGTTCCAGGTCACAGGTTATCTGCAGTCAAACTTATGTACGTGATCGCCACAAGAGAAATGTTTGTGGCTTGTCACAGACTTCGAGACATTGGGATCGAAATTTTTTTTTGAAATCCTTGCCCCTATACTTGACATTGCGAACTGAACTGATATTCTCAGAGTTGAGCTCCAGACTCTGTGGCAAGAACACGCGGGCAATGTGTGGCTTAGAGGAAGGTCTGTCTTCCACAAGTGTTAGCGTCAGTACACTCTTAGCTCTAATCCTCTTAAAGATAGAGACAGAAACTAACTATTTCAATACGAGGCAGTGAAGTCCATGCTATTGCTCATCCCAATCGAGGTCTCTATAAATGCTTCTTTAAAAAGGACCATGTACTCAGTTAAGAGGGGTGGAGTCGACATATCGGTTGAGTCATCCTCATGGCACTAGTCACTTGGGTAAAAGTGAGAACGGTCTTGGGTTGACTTGCTTGGCAACCGATTCTGGTGGCATCTTGTCCTTGGATCTAACACGGCTGGCTTTGCGGTGAGTAGAAAGGAAGGAAGGAACAGCCTTGACAAAAGTCAGAAAGCTCTCTTTACTCTTACCAATGCGTAAAGTATGTTCGAACCGCCTTCTTTCCTGCGAGTTCACTTTAATGAATCCATCTCTTGTTGCTTGATTTATAGTCCATCTAGAATACGGATTTCTCCGAGATGACGCTACAGACATCAGTGAGAGTGGATGGGTCTGAACAGACAATGAAGAATCCGCATTCTCGGTTGTGAAATTAGCGAAAGGGAACTCGACAGCAGTCTGAGAAGTTGAGACAATCGTGGAGTTGGCCATCGAGAGCTGAACAGTATCTCTGAATTCAAAAGGCTACTCTCCAGCAGAACCCAAGGATGATGCCACTCGAGGTGCATCAAATGTATTTATCTCCGGGAAAGGAAGTATGCCTTGACAGAGCCCGGTATGCCCTAGAAAGGCTAGTTGGAAACCGAAGGTCGCCAGATATTTGGAGTCTGCATACAGGTGGCTAAGCATCCATTGAAGTACGCTGTTTCACCTTTGGATCTAGTAATGGGGGGGATCGATCATAAGGATATCACGCAGGTTAGACCAACATTTTGTGGAGGAGACTTGCCCATTTACCTTACCCTAACCGCGTCAAGGATTTTTTTCTTTCACGAGCAAGCATTCGTTGGTCCTCTTGTTATCTACTGCCCTATTGATGGCATCTAACTAAGTATCCAAACCGTCTGCAGTGCGATAATCTAAGAATATGTCCCTAACTCTCACTTCTGCTATCAAATTATCTAATTGCATTGCGCACTTCCCCCTCCAAGCGATTTGTGACGACCACTCCGCTAATCGTTATCGATTTAACAAAATTGCAGCAATTGCCCACCCTCATGTCAAACCAAACCGCCAGGTATGCACGATGTCCATGTCCTTTAAATCAATTGCAATATCAATAATTAAACTGGAGCACCTCTAATCACACACAAAAGGTATCATACCCGACGGCGTTATTCACCTCCAATGGCAGTTTTAAATCAATTTATTTGCATTCCCTTCAAGAAATTGAATATGCACACACCCACGCTAACACCCCCACCCATACCCAATCGACCGAGACTACATTGAAGGCTAATCTAATCCTTGCCAACCGAACAAGAAGACGCATAGTTTGAAGTCTCTTTGCTTAAACGAAGCTTATCCGAACAATAAAGACGGAAAAGAATGCTATCCGCTTGTACTGTCAACAGCTATGGCCAATAGAGACCGGCATTGTCCTCATGACGGTAATCCGATTTTAAGCTGACAGCAACTATGGGCTTTTAGGGACGATGGCACTTTTGTGACAAATTTGTGCATATCCTTGGAATAACGACAACGACGACAATGGGAAGGAGGGATGATTCTGTTGCTCCTGCCACTCCTTGACTGGCTGCTGCTACTGCTGCTGCTGCTGGTGGTGGTGATGTTATCTGCTGCCTTTGCATGCGAACTGGCCATTAAAGGTTTGGTCGCCGCCTGCACAGGTAAGGTACGAACTGCCATGGACCGTCTCACTTGTCCTTGTTGCTGGCTGCACTTGACTTTAACTCTGGAGAAAAGAATGGAAAATTTATTCTTCGTAAATAACGAGGGGACACCGTGCGTCTGTGTGTATGGGTGAAGGAGACCGAAGGATACCCAGTAAATGCAAGAGAAATTGAGAAAAATGATGAACGTTCAGGAAGTCCGGTTCACTTTTTTATTCTCTTGTAAGGATATACACTTTCGTGGAACTTTTAAGGAATCCATCCATGTGTATGTGTGTGTGTAGTGTAAAGGGAAATCTTATGGCCTCTCGGAAGAAGAATAAAATCTTTAATTTCCGGCGAAATACAAAATACCATACAGCTTTGTGCTCTTTGTTGGTTCTAATAGTACGTTGTTTGCTTGTAATTAAATTAAATGGTCAAATGAATCACCAAGACGTGTTTATGCTTTCCGTTGATGGAGAGGCACACACCGGGCTGATTAGAGGGTACAGCCACTTAGCCAATGTCAAGGTCACTAAGGAAAGCTTTTACGTTCTTAAGTCGTAATTTTTTTTTTTCGTTAGAGCAACAGGAACCATTAGATACTTCTATAAAATGAGTAAGAGCCACCATAAGCAATTAATGTAATCTATTGCATTCCAGATGTATCTATAGGGTGACCAGATAAGAACGATAGACACAAAAATTTAAATAAAACAACAACGGTGTACTTTATGAAAATAATTCTGATTTTATTTTGAAGCTACATTCATGCCATTATGTGTGGAGTAGCACATCATTCAAAGGGCTGCCTCGACTTTGTTGGCAGTGCTGCAAGCGGTCGGCTTAATTTTTTATGACTCGGTCCAATATGTCTGGCGTTATTCCTGCAATTGCGTCTCGAATGTTGCCCTCGAGCTCTTCTAAAGTGGTTGGCTTGTTAGCGTGAGCTAAGAATTTGACGTGGCCTTAGAGAAAATAATCGAGTATAGCCGCATGAGGACGGCGGGTGTAAGATGACCCAATTGCCACATTTCTCCTTCGCCTTCGAACATTGCGTCGCTTGTATGGCATGAAGCGTCATTTTGTGCGAACCACTCGCATTTATCGGTATTGTCTAGCTCTGACCACAGAAAGTCGGTTAACATAGTTCTTTCCTTGAAATCATTGACGGTAGCGCCATCTCCTTCCTCATTTCGAAAGAAATAAGATCCGAAGATGTCACCTTGTCATAAACCACACCGAGCAGTCAATCTTTGTGAATGCATTCATGTTTGGTCGAATACTTGTGGATTGTGTTTGCTCCATTAAAGGCAATTCTGCTTGTTGACATAGCTACTCAACCAAAAATTGGCCTCATCCGAGAAGATGATTCTTTGGCCAACATTTCTAGCGAATGTTGACTCTCTGACTATGCCTTATGCACCTGATCGGTGCCGAATCGACATTTCTGGGTGTTCTTCGATACTGACTGCCACGGCGGCTATGTTTTTTTTTATCATTTCACACCTCTGGCTGTCTGATGCCTTAATGTCCAAAAGATTGTACCTACGCTCAAACTTTCCCACGGTGCCACGAATTGTTTGCACACTAAAGCGAAGCTGGCGACCGTTATAAGAGAGGAGGGCCAGCCTAGTGGCATAGCTTCCGATAATGCAGTGTCTAGTACTGACGCCTATTACGATTGCTATGAGCTAGATTAGAGAACGTAGTTCCGCCTGCACATCAAAGATTGGTTAAATCTAGGTCGTTCAGCTTAAGCAGCAGACTGTAGCAAGAGCCGATGAGATCGATCTGCTTGGCGATCGTGTCCATACAATTCCCCTGAAATGTCACGCCGTATAGTTTCAAAACGTCGAACTAAGGAATTTCATATTACTTAGTGAAGAGGATAATATCTGCTTTATTAGAGTTCCCACTAAGCCCATATGCCTTAGTTCATTTAGTAAGCTTGGATAGAGCCTTTGCAAGAGACATCTGAGCATGTTTTAGAATCTACCCGAAGCAACTATAGCAACTGGATCCGCATAGGTACATAATTACAAAACAGCCGTCATCTTCTAGGGCTAGAAACAGCTAATTCACTGCTAGTTTTCAAAGAAGAGGAGAGGCCACCGTGCCCTGGGGAGTGACCCTACTTACAATTATTTCAACTCCAGCATCGCCCAGCATTGATCCTGTTTATCGCCAGTTGGTTCAGTAAGGCGACATTTAGTACCATAACTCCAAGGTACCCAAGGTTTCTACTTGGAATGCACGGCCGTGTCTGCTGATTTCCCTTTGCTTTGACGGTGACAGGTACTTTGGTTCAATAGACTTAAAGGTCTGACATCTTTGGAACTCACGAAGTTTTAGCTGCCTTCAGTCTAAAAACCACACTGACTTTCGTCCCAAAAATTTGGAACTCACAACCAACCACGGAAGAATAAAATCCACGGTCTTTCGATTTCGGTGGGGATTATACCATCTCGCACTGCCATCTTAAATAGCTTCAAGCTCTTAGTATTAGGTTGGATGGTTGGTTTAGCCCGGTCCTCGATAAGGATGCACTTAAGACAAACGAAGGTCCATTCGGCTGTCGTTGTGTAAGGTGGGTGGATCGCCCTTTTATTCTGGGAACCATCCGCTGCTAAGGAGAAGGGAAGGCTAATCTTAGCCAGTACTTGATCATTTGGAGAGGTTTCCTCTCGTGTGTTTTTAGGAGTCCGATGGTCCTGTTTTCGTTTAAGCATTGCCAGTGCAGTCAAGCCGACGCCATCGATGATTGGCCGGTCATACCAAATTGATAGAGATTCATGATACAGGATCTCACGTTGAGTTATTCGGTTCAGTTGGGTATTGAAATTGTGTTTGTGGTCAGTAGGTCTGGACCTGTGGAAGATGACAATGCAGTATGCTGGCATGTCCTGTATGTTGCTCCTTTAATTTTTTTGAACTTCTCTGCCTGATTGCTGAGGAAGCAGCCAGTTTTTTCCGACGATGTCGATTGGGAGTAAGTGGAGTATGGTTTGCAGCGCGACAGTTGCACAGAGTGGCACAGATACTGCAGGCATTCTTAGAGGATATACCACCCCATCGAAGCATCTAGGTAAATAAAAATCCATATCTAGGAGCAATACCAAGGCATAAAAAGCCAAGAATTTTTGAAACTATGTTGACCAGTATTGCAAGGTTACTCTTACCTACTCGCTCATACGATCCCATCAGGAAATTCACCAAAATGCTCTTAAAATTGTTCAATACTCTCAACTTATGAACAGGTCTCATCAAAATATTGCATTTTCCCTTCAAAAAATAATCACTGCTCATTAATTCATCTTCACGACTTCACTGTTCTGACCAGCAATAAACTGGCAGTCGGTTTACGCCATTAGACGTAACCAAGAACTCTAATGGGATTTGTATCTGTTAAGATGTTTTTAAAACCTTATCGTTAAGATTAACAATAAACAAAAAAAATATTGCTTCGGCTCTGTATTAAAACCAAACTCGTTTGTATCTCAGCACAAGTTCGTTGCACGCAAAACAATCTAAATTTAGAGGATGTCACCATAACCACAGCCATCCCCTTTTGTTTACATATTGTCACTGAATTAAATTAAAATTTTAAATTAAAAACATCATGACATTGAACTGGAATGCGAGATGTACTCGCATCGGTTTGTCTGTTGTTAGATTTACAACAACTCTTCTCGCGAAATGTAACACATTTCGCTGAGCGTTCACCACCCCCAAGGCAGTATCAATTACCCCCCCAACCGAGTGACCATAACAGCACGGGGAACATCCAATAGTGTCTTCCAATTTTCAATTATCCAGCAATCATCGTTGCCATCGCTAATCACGAAGGGGGTAGCGCTAGCGAGTTTGTCGACTTGTACCCAAGTCGAGTGGTAAATCTCAATCGGGTTCCGTAATCGGTCGAGTACGGATGAGTATCTAAAAGCCGCTGGCATTTGTTTTTGTTAAATAAGATAGCCTTTGTCTTATACGACAGCAGTTGGTTGAAATTGTTGGTTGTTAAAAGTTTTACACGGTCTCTCGCACGCACAAGGATAACAAAGTCCTGAAATGCATACACCCGGTTCTAAGGTGTCGGGTTTTATCAGCCTGCTGGTTGTGCAAATAGCTTTGTTGCTATTATTTTGGATTTATGTGCGCTACGCTAAAGGAGCTATGCCATCGGTAGAAGATGTCCCCAATGGAAGTGCAGGAACGGTAGAAGACGATGGATTAGCTGAAGGACACGTTTCCAAGTATCCCCGTGAGTGCTTTTATGTTTAATTTTGCGCTTTAAAATGCGTCTACTTGTCGTCTATGTATAGTTGGGTTTGGGTAGAGATTCCTTGCTCCTGCTGCTTTTACTGCAATAACGATGGATAGTCTCCCAGTGGATGGAGGGGTGTGTATGTGTGTGTGTGTGTGTGCATTTAGCAACCCCGTGATTGTTCAGGGACATGCTCGAAGTTTAAACAAAAACCTACTTCACCTCTCCTTCGGTTTTATATGTACATGCACAACTGGTGCTTGGGGTTTTTTCGGTTGATTCCAGTTGCTGCAACTCAATTAAGATCTCATGCCTCTTAAGGAACGGAGGTGTGCAGACCTGTAGTCTGATCCTTGGTATATGGGAGTTTTGGGATTTGTTTTGCGTTTAAGTACTCCTGGCACTGTAAACATCTCACATGTGTAGCGCACGCGAATCCGCGCTGACAATAAGAATCTGCAAGAGGACGACGGAGGAGCGAGGGTTTTTACAACCGGACGGGATTTCAGCTTTTATGTGCACTACACGGAGTCGAATCGTTTTATAATGTGTCTCGCAAAATAACCGCAAGGATTTTGGTTTTCACTTCTTTTTTTGTTCTCTCTGTTATGGTCCTCGAACCATTACTCATACCACATGTGGCGGTTCTAAGTCCTTGACGCTGAAGGATTTATTTTTTTTATTTTTTGTGGGTAAGCTGTGTGTTTGGAGGGATTTGTCGGATACTTCCGCCACTGAGAACGGTTTCACCTTTTGAACTTATGCTGTGAATGGTTTGACATTTTATCTGCTAGTGACGGGATGAGATTTTCGTGCTTATAGTTGAATAGAGAGGGTAGATACTGTGGATGCATTCGTATTGAAAGAGTTTTAATCATTTTTTTTTTTGTGCTTTGGAGTGTGAGAATGGGGGGACGGTTCTCAAGACCCTAAAGATTTCAGAAAGAACGCTCCGCGCAGTGTCCTGATAGTAATTGATTCGTTTGAGCTGGACATAGCCAATGCCTCAGGAACGAAGCACCAATTGAAATAACCACAGCTTAAGGCAGTGAACATAATGGATTCAAATTACATGGAAATAATTGAAAGGCATTTAGGCTAAATCAAAGCAATTCAATCAAAGTAATCAGTGTAACAACTCGAATTAGAGTCACGAAGACACACTATTGCCCTTCACGGGGTGAGGTAACTACTGCCACCTTGTATAATCTGCAAATGGGATTATGATTGATATCGTATCTCAATTAAGACCAAAATTTTTGAACCAAAAAATCTGTGAAAAAAAATTACGCATACGCCACCGAACCTGGTAGCCACATCCTGATTCTGTCTTCTAGTGACGCAACTCAAGTTAGATACTCTGTTTCTGTGCGTTTCTAGCTGAACTTTAAACTGCAAAAGAGAGTTTGACCGATATTCTGTTGTCAGTCTAGCCGTCGAATGAAGAACAGGCTTATATCAACTGCTGATTGCAGCTATTGTGATGTTACTGAGTTGGCTGAAGTTGTAAAAGAAGCACTTTAGGCTTATAGTAGGTGAAGAGTAGTGTACCTCATCCATGTAGTTTCTTGTAGAATTTGGTTCCCAGCAGATCCAGGCTCAGGGCATACCGCCAATTATACAGTGTCCCCTAATGACATCACTACTGTACTGAATAAGGATTTCTGTAGTCTTATTAGACTGTTAGTGTTAGTTAGAGGTTCAGTTTGGGTAAGATTTGATCCACCATGAGGACGGAGAAAGTGGTGGAGCTCGAAGACCTGCAGTTGCTCGATTAAGAGTATTCGATGTATTTTAGCTTTGAAAGGGACATTCTAACAGGCATGTGGCACCATCTTGTTAGAACCACATATCACCGATGTCGAGTCCACTCAATTCTAACCAAAAATAGTGTTCCAACGTGGCATGCAGTGGAGTCTTTTGGAGAATATCTGGGTTGCTTATCTGATTGGTCTATTAGCTTATTGACAGAGCCATTTAGCCAAAAATGAGATAAAATGAAGGTTTTTTTCAGACTTTTGCAGAGCCATCCAATCGGAAAAGTTTCGGTGGTTGGTTGGTTGGTTGGTTTCGACTGGCCCTCGATAAGGAGCACTTGTGCTGCCGTTAAGTAAGGTGGGTGGGTCACGCTCTTACTCTTGGAACCATCAGCTCCTTTTTATGAAAGAACCAATGTTAGCCATGTAGGCGGTATTCAGATTATTGAGATCGGTGCGCCTTTCTAATGTTGGCAAATGCAGAGCATGTGCACAGAAAGTGACAGATGGTCTTCTCTTCCTCCTCATCCCTACAGTTTCTGGGAAAGTCATTGTAAGTGATGCCCAGTTTTTGCTTTCGGTAGTTCAAATGATCCACTTTAGTGTAGGTCAAGAACTCTATGGAAATTTTGTCCCAATGTGGGCTGACAGATTCCCAATTTCTATGTATGGAGTGGAACCGTCTTAAAATCGTGACCACCATAGTAATTTGTAATAATTTTCAAAAATTAAAAATTGCTCGTTCATGATCTTCACCATGATAAAAACGTAGATCTTAACTGATGTTTTAACATTAACAGATCGCAAAAAAAAGTCAAAAGGTGCATTTGTATAAAAATTTTAAATTGTCATGTCCCTATTGAAAAACTACCCAATGAATGAAAGCGCGAAAAAAATTCGATTTCGCCTCGAGCTGTGACCCAACAGACACCAGATATGAAGTTTAAACCAATTCCATCCAGCCATTGAGGTTGAGGCTGATGAGCCAGATAAACTGACGGCCAGATAGATAGATAGACAGACATACAAATGTAATTTTTTGGACTTCTCCACCATAGTAATGTCAAGTTTGATTAAAACCTCGAGTTCAAAGTTTTTAGGAAACCAATACTACAGGTACACATGCAAGTCAACATGTAATTTCAAAATAAAGTCAGTCTTAAGCACCTTTAAGACAAAGATCTCTTCTTAGCCCATGACCTCTATTATCTAAGAAAACTTACTCAAAAGCAATCCGCCGATAATCTATATCCTTCTTCCAATGCAGCCCTTGTTAAGTGGACGTGGGATTCTGCATTTTTTTCAAACAATTACAACGACAACTTCGAAAGTTTGAGCATATTTCATACAAAATCGGTTTGGTATTCAAAAATCTCCCAAAAACGATAAACTAAATGAAAATGTATCTCATTCGTCAATCAGGACAGAAACTTTATTCCTTTTCAATCGAATGACGATTTTTTTTTTTAATTTTCATGTATCCAGCAGTTGGTGGAACATTGTAAAATTTCGTCTCCACAACCGAATTTCCATTCCAAAAACGCCACCATTTGCACTGTCCCTACTCGTATACGTCCTTAAGCCTCCCGTTTGCATCATTTAGCCTTAAATCTCATCACCAAACAGAGCACATTCGAACGGGTCGCATCCCGAAAACAACACTATCTCCATTAAATATTGAAATCTTTACCCCAGGGCAGCGGACGACCCTAAACTAATTTACCGAAAAAGGCAGCGAGCAACCCAAATACGAGCGCAATTTAAAATTCGCTATACAATTTCAACGGGACGAAATCAACGCATTTGCCAAAACTAATTACAAATTAATTAACAGAAATTATGTTGATTTTCTAATTCATTCAGTGCTCGTCAACTGATTTCATTTTCGTGTTCAGTGTTATTTCAGCAGCTCGGGTTATGGCCGGATTGTGGGAGGACACCCTGCCCCACCACAGATGCCCCACATGGGTTCATAATTGTTTGCATACACATAACCTTTTTTTTTGTTTTGTTTTTTGGCTTAAATAGTTCGTTAGCATGCTACTACCACTACGAGTATGTACTGCATTTGATTTTGACTTGTTTTTTTGGTTTTCTTTTTTTAGTTTTTTTTATTTTATTTCTGGCTCATTCTAATTCTAATTGAATTCATGAATTCATTATGAATGAATGGAAAATGCGCGCATTTCGGCGAAACATAAAACAGTGAAATTCCCATCTGGGGAAATTTGTTAAATTCATGCGGGGCGGGCTAATGCATGTGTATCTGCGAGTGGTATGGCATAGTGTATGGGGAGCATAAAACATGATTTCAATTATACACACTTTTTGCAGTTCAAATAGAATATTCAAGTTTGCATCGCGAATAAATGTTTCAAAGTGCAGTGCTTAGCGCTTGTTGGGAATTGAAAAGCACGGGGTTTTGCTGCCCTTATTGGCTTCGGTTCTGTGTAAAGGAAATGGTTTTTCGCGCAATGAAAATAAAAATGAATGAAATGTGCTCATAAATTTTTTATTTTTTACGGGAAAAGTATGGGGCGAATTGTTTTTGGTTTATTATTTGCGAAATGGTGGCACTTATGTAGATTTAGATTCGAAATTCTACTACTTAAGTCCACTGTGGCGACTTGTATGTTCGTTATACTGTTCGATTTATTATTTTAATACTAAAATTGTTGGATTTTATAGAATTATAGTACTAACCGAAGGAAAATTATCTTCTCTGTTCAGTCGATGAGTATGCTTTTGCGTTACTACACACAGTGGGGCAGGAAGAACTAAAAGTTGCCCAAAATGCTTTTTGAAAAATCAGGTTTTAAAATTCATTTATTTATTCAGCAAAATGTTTATTAAATTTTACTTTGTAAATGGTATCCCATAGGGCGGAATATTATAACTACTATTGTGGCTCATGGTAGTGAGTGAGATACTCCCAATCCGTGTCATAGGGTATATGTAGGTAAAGAGAACATTGTCGTTACAATATATGAGGAAATCCTTCTTAGAGACCTGATGAAGTCTGTTCTACATAAACTTCCAAAGTGGACAGATTGTGCCAGTCTGGGAGTTAATCCGTCTAAGACTGAATTAGTAGTGTTCACAATAACTCCTTCAAAACTTAAGGGTACTGAACTGCAATTTGCAGATCATGCCAGACGAAAACTCAGCTAAAAATTGAATATTCAAGGTCGGGCTAGAAATGCTCCGATTACTCTTTATTCATAGGATTGGCCTTATGTCCAATCGGGGGTCTCTGATTGTTCACGGGATATACTATACACGGCAGTCGTCAGACCCATCCTCATATACAGAGTACTACTCTGGTGAAGGTCAATGAATACGTAAGGAACATTGCAATTCTTGAGAAGATTGAAATGCTATCCTCCATCTGGGGTGGTCTAGTCCATGGATTTGGAGAGATTTTGAATTTATTTTGAGTGGAATCTGCCATTTAATCGCTAAATATGTCTTTCCTAAGGTACTGTACACCTGCCAATCACCCCGGTTGTGAGCATCGATCTAATGACCGAGATGCAGAGCCACTGAGTTATCTTATTGAAAGGGTTTTTCAATAGGGACTTGACAACTTTGTATTTTGATGCAATTACACTCTTACACTTTTTTTGTAATCGGTAAATTTTAAAATATCTATCGGAACCTACCATTTTACCACAATGAAGTTCATGAATAAGCTACTTTGGGAAATTATTCAAAATTACTTCCGAAATTCTGAGTCGATGGTTTAACTTGGACAGCAGTTACTTCAGTTTTCGATCCTGAAAATAATGACACCAAACTGACTGGGAGTGCTAAAGTGGTTGAATTGGAGTCAATACATTTGCTATTAATTACTCCTGTGCCAGTAAGACAACGCAGTTCAAAATGAGTCAAATGAATCGATTCCACTCCGTCCACAGGAATTGGGAATAGCTCAATCCACATTGTATCGAATTTTGGCTACAAATCTTATCTTAAACCCCTTCAAGATCAAATCCAGTCAAAAACTGAACTCTCTTGATCATTTGAAGAACCGAAGCTACTCCCACTGGGCTCTGAAAAAGTTTGAAGAAAATTCTGACTTTCACTGAAAAGCTACTTTCAGAGATGACCATGTTGCGATCAATTTAGTTCGCTATTGTGACATGTTGCAAGACAATTTTTGGCCAGAATTTGATGAACTTGACATCAGTGATATCTGCTTCCAACAAGATGGGCCCCTAGTTGGTCAAACATTTGATCTATTGAAGAAGAACTTCTCTAACAGTGTTAACTCGAGAAATGGTCCTGTCGAATGACCGTTGGTTTTTTTTAATTAGGGTTCATCAAGTCGTTGATTTATACCAATGAGCCAATATTATTATAGGGACTCAGGAACAATATCGAATACAAAATTGGCAACATTCCGGCCGATATACATATGTGTAAGAATTGGGGAAAACTGGCTCTAAAGAATCGATCACTGCAAACGTGCTCCCAGTGGTCATATGAACAAAATCGAACTTCGTATTTAAATTTAACATGTACGCTATGTCTGTAATAAATTTCAACTCGATATCTTAAGTCTTCTCAATTTAATTTAAGTGCGAAATTGTTATGTCCTTATTGAAAACTCCCTTTATTTCTAAAATCGTACGAACTGTCCCAGGTACCATCCATGAATTCATAAATCAGCTGTCATCGCCCATCAATAATGCACTACTGTTGTGTTTTACGGGTGTTTTGATGGATTTCTAACAAATGTAACAATTCACACGAAAATAGCTTGTAGACACTGCCTACCTAAGGTCGTTTTAAACTTTATCACAACCCAATCATACGTCAAGTAGATATCTTCTACAACATTAAACTGTTTGGTCACCGCGGATTGATTGATTAATTAAAATCCTATCATTCATAATGAATGTCATCTCTTAAGTACCGCACTTATCTTTGACAAAATACCTATAGGCATCTCTGACACATTGCAAATAACGTGATTTACTCAAAAACTATTTGCACTCCCTCGCGCTGTGGCACAGCATTGCGATCACGCATCATTTACACATACTTTTCGCTTTCAGAGCCAATTAATCCCCAACGTGGTAAAGCGTATACAATTGCGAAATTAATTGTTTCAATTAGCATTCGGCCTCGTTCCCCATACAAACAGATGATTAACTGTTAGAAGTCAAATGTAATTAAAATATACGGACGGGCGTGCACGACACCCATGTTTCGGGCCAACATGATAACGAAGGAAGAGATTAATTCGCCCCAAACCAACCGAACGTGCATACCTTCGCATATATTTTCTCTCTCCGCACTTATCCTATTGACAAGGATGTGTCTACCCCGTACCGTGTCAAATTATGGTCGCATAAAGAATTCTTAATGAATCTTCCTTCTATCCATACCCAGCCAATGGTGGTGGTGTTGGTGGTGTGAATTTAGAACACACTCGTAGACATTTCGATACGTTCGCCAGCCACTTAATAATTTCAAGGATTAACGAGATGCAAACGGTTGACAGTTGGCAATTTGTGTGCGGACATATAAATTCAAATTAACACTAATTGCAGTACTCTCTGTTCGATGGGGGTACTTGTAGTTCTTCCAGGTAGTAGTTTAGACAGATACACACATACTATGAATGTGCAGGATGGGGCAAGAGGCACGCTGTCAGTTTGATTTTGTTTGGCATAGCATTTCGTTTCAGATACCAGAGAGGGTTGACAGCTCCAGGGCTGTATTATTTTTATCCGTTTTCATTTGATTGTAATCCTAGTTTAAGGGCGTTACTTACAGAAGCCCTTTCATGCACTCACTCAATTGGACAGCTTAGGTGTGCTCAAATGGTTTAATCAATTTGTTGCAGTTGGCCCATCAGCCCTTCACAATAAGAGGACTATGTGGACTCTCGTTTGAATACAAACTATTACCATTTGTGTAATGAAATAACCTAATTCCGCTAAATAGATAGAATAACAACTGGGAATATAGTGGTAATTCAATTTAAGTATCCTTTGATAGGTCATGGCCGTAGGCAGGAAAAGGGTTTGGGGTCCCTGGATCCACATATTGGACGTATTTTCCACTACCCGAGCACTTTCTTGAGATCAAACTGAAAATAATAATAAAATTAGGCAGAACTTGCCATGCATTTGTAAGCCTTAGGTAGGAATCCCTACATGTAGCACTTGGTTTCCGCTACTACCTAGGTGTAGATACAAAGCTCTAGGACAAACGGGGTTCTATACAAGGATGCAGACTAGAAAGCGAATGGTGTTTATAATTAATCAATTTCCACAGATTCTAGATATTGGAGCCTACCTACGTAAATTGTATAGGTTTTTGGTGGACCAGGCCGGATAGGACTAGAACATTGTGTTTGTAAACCTTAAGTTCTACTCCCTTTTTTCCCAAAGTGTAAAGGTTCAAAGAGCTTAATCTACGTAACCGTTCTGATTTGAGGGCCGAGGAACATCTCTGGAAGACTTAATCTCAGTTTCTTATTCCGTCTTTTTATAACTCGATAGCTTTTGATAAGAGACCCTGGGGATAATACTGTACGGCGAGGCCGTACGATGGCCACCTCTAATAGTGCTTCTGACCTCAATTTACTTTCTAAGGTCCGAAGATCTGAAAGTATGTCCATTAGCGGAACACTGAGAAATACTGATTGAAAACAGAAAGATTTTCAACCAAAAAATTAATGGAAAAAAATGCTATGTATAGTCCACAGAACTAGGTACCAACAAACCCACTATATCCTCCAATGACACAAATCGAGCCAGCAGTTCTTTTTCTGTGCATTTGGGGCACAAACTAGCTTAGCTGCTGCCTCGAAGTGGAGATTGGAGACAGAAAATTTTTCAACCAAAAAATTAATAAAAAAAAATGCTATGTATAGCCCACAGATCTAGCTACCCACAAACCCACTATATCCTCCAATGACACAAATCGAGCCAGCTGTTCTTTTTCGGTGCATTTGAGGCACAAATAAGCATAGCTGCTGCCTCGAAATGGAGATTGGAGACAGAAAATTTTTCAACCAAAAAATTAATGCAAAAAAATGCTATGTATAGCCCACAGAACTAGGTACCCACAAACCCACTATATCCTCCAATGACACAAATCGAGCCAGCAGTTCTTTTTCTGTGCATTTGGGGCACAAACTAGCTTAGCTGCTGCCTCGAAGTGGAGATTGGAGACAGAAAATTTTTCAACCAAAAAATTAATAAAAAAAAATGCTATGTATAGCCCACAGATCTAGCTACCCACAAACCCACTATATCCTCCAATCACACATATCGAGCCAGCTGTTCTTTTTCGGTGCATTTGAGGCACAAATAAGCATAGCTGCTGCCTCGAAATGGAGATTGGAGACAGAAAATTTTTCAACCAAAAAATGAATGGAAAAAAATGCTATGTATAGCCCACAGATCTAGCTACCCACAAACCCACTATATCCTCCAATCACACATATCGAGCCAGCTGTTCTTTTTCGGTTCATTTAAGGCTCATACCAGCTTAGCTGCTGCCTCAAAATAAAGATTGGAGACAGAAAATTTTTCAACCAAAAAACTAATGGAAAAAAATGCTATGTATAGCCCACAGATCTAGCTACCCACAAACCCACTATATCCTCCAATGACACAAATCGAGCCAGCAGTTCTTTCTCTGTGCATTTAAGGCACAAACTAGCATAGCTGCTGCCTCGAAATGGAGATTGGAGACAGAAAATGTTTCAACCAAAAAATTAATGGAAAAAAATGCTATGTATAGCCCACAGAACTAGGTACCCACAAACCCACTATATCCTCCAATGACACAAATCGAGCCAGCAGTTCTTTCTCTGTGCATTTAAGGCACAAACTAGCATAGCTGCTGCCTCGAATTGGAGATTGGAGACAGAAAATTTTTCAACCAAAAAATTAATGGAAAACAATGCTATGTATAGCCCACAGAACTAGGTACCCACAAACCCACTATATCCTCCAATGACACAAATCGAGCCAGCAGTTCTTTTTCTGTGCATTTGAGGCACAAACTAGCTTAGCTGCTGCCTCGAAGTGGAGATTGGAGACAGAAAATTTTTCAACCAAAAAATTAATAAAAAAAAATGCTATGTATAGCCCACAGATCTAGCTACCCACAAACCCACTATATCCTCCAATGACACAAATCGAGCCAGCAGTTCTTTTTCTGTGCATTTGAGGCACAAACTAGCTTAACTGCTGCCTCGAAGTGGAGATTGGAGACAGAAAATTTTTCAACCAAAAAATGAATGGAAAAAAATGCTATGTATAGCCCACAGATCTAGCTACCCACAAACCCACTATTTCCTCCAATCACACATATCGAGCCAGCTGTTCTTTTTCTGTGCATTTGAGGCACAAACTAGCATAGCTGCTGCCTCGAAGTGGAGATTGGAGACAGAAAATTTTTCAACCAAAAAATGAATGGAAAAAAATGCTATGTATAGCCCACAGATCTAGCTACCCACAAACCCACTATATCCTCCAATCACACATATCGAGCCAGCAGTTCTTTTTCTGTGCATTTGAGGCACAAACTAGCTTAGCTGCTGCCTCGAAGTGGAGATTGGAGACAGAAAATTTTTCAACCAAAAAATTAATAAAAAAAAATGCTATGTATAGCCCACAGATCTAGCTACCCACAAACCCACTATATCCTCCAATCACACATATCGAGCCAGCTGTTCTTTTTCGGTGCATTTGAGGCACATACCAGCTTAGCTGCTGCCTCGAAGTGGAGATTGGAGACAGAAAATTTTTCAACCAAAAAAATGAATGGAAAAAAGTGCTATGTATAGCCCACAGATCTAGCTACCCACAAACCCACTATATCCTCCAATCACACATACCGAGCCAGCTGTTCTTTTTCTGTGCATTTGAGGCACAAACTAGCTAAGCTGCTGCCTCGAAGTGGAGATTGGAGACAGAAAATTTTTCAACCAAAAAATGAATGGAAAAAAGTGCTATGTATAGCCCACAGATCTAGCTACCCACAAACCCACTATATCCTCCAATCACACATACCGAGCCAGCTGTTCTTTTTCTGTGCATTTGAGGCACAAACTAGCTAAGCTGCTGCCTCGAAGTGGAGATTGGAGACAGAAAATTTTTCAACCAAAAAAATGAATGGAAAAAAGTGCTATGTATAGCCCACAGATCTAGCTACCCACAAACCCACTATATCCTCCAATCACACATACCGAGCCAGCTGTTCTTTTTCTGTGCATTTTAGGCACAAACTAGCCTAGCTGGTGCCTCGAAATAGAGATTGGAGACAGAAAATTTTTCAACCAAAAAATTAATGAAAAAGAATGCTATGTATAGCCCACAGTACTAGGTACCCACAAACCCACTATATCCTCCAATCACACATATCGAGCAGCAGTTCTTTTTCTGTGCATTTGAGGCACAAATTAGCATAGCTGCTGCCTCGAAATGGAGATTGGAGACAGAAAATTTTTCAACCAAAAAATGAATGAAAAAATGCCCACAGATCTAGCTACCCACAAACCCACTATATCCTCCAATCACACATATCGAGCCAGTTGTTCTTTTTAGCTTAGCTTAGCTGCTGCCTCGAAATGGAGATTGGAGACAGAAAATTTTTCAACCAAAAAATGAATGAAAAAAAATGATATGTATAGCCCACAGATCTAGCTACCCACAAACCCACTATATCCTCCAATCACACATATCGAGCCAGCTGTTCTTTTTCTGTGCATTTGAGGCACAAACTAGCTAAGCTGCTGCCTCGAAGTGGAGATTGGAGACAGAAAATTTTTCAACCAAAAAATGAATGGAAAAAAGTGCTATGTATAGCCCACAGATCTAGCTACCCACAAACCCACTATATCCTCCAATCACACATACCGAGCCAGCTGTTCTTTTTCTGTGCATTTGAGGCACAAACTAGCTAAGCTGCTGCCTCGAAGTGGAGATTGGAGACAGAAAATTTTTCAACCAAAAAAATGAATGGAAAAAAGTGCTATGTATAGCCCACAGATCTAGCTACCCACAAACCCACTATATCCTCCAATCACACATACCGAGCCAGCTGTTCTTTTTCTGTGCATTTTAGGCACAAACTAGCTAAGCTGCTGCCTCGAAGTGGAGATTGGAGACAGAAAATTTTTCAACCAAAAAAATGAATGGAAAAAAGTGCTATGTATAGCCCACAGATCTAGCTACCCACAAACCCACTATTTCCTCCAATCACACATATCGAGCCAGCTGTTCTTTTTCTGTGCATTTGAGGCACAAACTAGCATAGCTGCTGCCTCGAAGTGGAGATTGGAGACAGAAAATTTTTCAGCCAAAAAATGAATGGAAAAAAATGCTATGTATAGCCCACAGATCTAGCTACCCACAAACCCACTATATCCTCCAATCACACATATCGAGCCAGCAGTTCTTTTTCTGTGCATTTGAGGCACAAACTAGCTTAGCTGCTGCCTCGAAGTGGAGATTGGAGACAGAAAATTTTTCAACCAAAAAATTAATAAAAAAAAATGCTATGTATAGCCCACAGATCTAGCTACCCACAAACCCACTATATCCTCCAATCACACATATCGAGCCAGCTGTTCTTTTTCGGTGCATTTGAGGCACATACCAGCTTAGCTGCTGCCTCGAAGTGGAGATTGGAGACAGAAAATTTTTCAACCAAAAAAATGAATGGAAAAAAGTGCTATGTATAGCCCACAGATCTAGCTACCCACAAACCCACTATTTCCTCCAATCACACATATCGAGCCAGCTGTTCTTTTTCTGTGCATTTGAGGCACAAACTAGCATAGCTGCTGCCTCGAAGTGGAGATTGGAGACAGAAAATTTTTCAGCCAAAAAATGAATGGAAAAAAATGCTATGTATAGCCCACAGATCTAGCTACCCACAAACCCACTATATCCTCCAATCACACATATCGAGCCAGCAGTTCTTTTTCTGTGCATTTGAGGCACAAACTAGCTTAGCTGCTGCCTCGAAGTGGAGATTGGAGACAGAAAATTTTTCAACCAAAAAATTAATAAAAAAAAATGCTATGTATAGCCCACAGATCTAGCTACCCACAAACCCACTATATCCTCCAATCACACATATCGAGCCAGCTGTTCTTTTTCGGTGCATTTGAGGCACATACCAGCTTAGCTGCTGCCTCGAAGTGGAGATTGGAGACAGAAAATTTTTCAACCAAAAAAATGAATGGAAAAAAGTGCTATGTATAGCCCACAGATCTAGCTACCCACAAACCCACTATATCCTCCAATCACACATACCGAGCCAGCTGTTCTTTTTCTGTGCATTTGAGGCACAAACTAGCTAAGCTGCTGCCTCGAAGTGGAGATTGGAGACAGAAAATTTTTCAACCAAAAAATGAATGGAAAAAAGTGCTATGTATAGCCCACAGATCTAGCTACCCACAAACCCACTATATCCTCCAATCACACATACCGAGCCAGCTGTTCTTTTTCTGTGCATTTGAGGCACAAACTAGCTAAGCTGCTGCCTCGAAGTGGAGATTGGAGACAGAAAATTTTTCAACCAAAAAAATGAATGGAAAAAAGTGCTATGTATAGCCCACAGATCTAGCTACCCACAAACCCACTATATCCTCCAATCACACATACCGAGCCAGCTGTTCTTTTTCTGTGCATTTTAGGCACAAACTAGCCTAGCTGGTGCCTCGAAATAGAGATTGGAGACAGAAAATTTTTCAACCAAAAAATTAATGAAAAAGAATGCTATGTATAGCCCACAGTACTAGGTACCCACAAACCCACTATATCCTCCAATCACACATATCGAGCAGCAGTTCTTTTTCTGTGCATTTGAGGCACAAATTAGCATAGCTGCTGCCTCGAAATGGAGATTGGAGACAGAAAATTTTTCAACCAAAAAATGAATGAAAAAATGCCCACAGATCTAGCTACCCACAAACCCACTATATCCTCCAATCACACATATCGAGCCAGTTGTTCTTTTTAGCTTAGCTTAGCTGCTGCCTCGAAATGGAGATTGGAGACAGAAAATTTTTCAACCAAAAAATGAATGAAAAAAAATGATATGTATAGCCCACAGATCTAGCTACCCACAAACCCACTATATCCTCCAATCACACATATCGAGCCAGCTGTTCTTTTTCTGTGCATTTGAGGCACAAACTAGCTAAGCTGCTGCCTCGAAGTGGAGATTGGAGACAGAAAATTTTTCAACCAAAAAATGAATGGAAAAAAGTGCTATGTATAGCCCACAGATCTAGCTACCCACAAACCCACTATATCCTCCAATCACACATACCGAGCCAGCTGTTCTTTTTCTGTGCATTTGAGGCACAAACTAGCTAAGCTGCTGCCTCGAAGTGGAGATTGGAGACAGAAAATTTTTCAACCAAAAAAATGAATGGAAAAAAGTGCTATGTATAGCCCACAGATCTAGCTACCCACAAACCCACTATATCCTCCAATCACACATACCGAGCCAGCTGTTCTTTTTCTGTGCATTTTAGGCACAAACTAGCCTAGCTGGTGCCTCGAAATAGAGATTGGAGACAGAAAATTTTTCAACCAAAAAATTAATGAAAAAGAATGCTATGTATAGCCCACAGTACTAGGTACCCACAAACCCACTATATCCTCCAATCACACATATCGAGCAGCAGTTCTTTTTCTGTGCATTTGAGGCACAAATTAGCATAGCTGCTGCCTCGAAATGGAGATTGGAGACAGAAAATTTTTCAACCAAAAAATGAATGGAAAAAAATGCTATGTATAGCCCACAGATCTAGCTACCCACAAACCCACTATATCCTCCAATCACACATATCGAGCCAGCTGTTCTTTTTCTGTGCATTTTAGGCACAAACTAGCCTAGCTGGTGCCTCGAAATATAGATTGGAGACAGAAAATTTTTCAACCAAAAAAATTAATGAAAAAAAATGCTATGTATAGCCCACAGAACTAGGTACCCACAAACCCCCTATATCCTCCAATGACACAAATCGAGCAAGCAGTTTTTTTTCTGTGCATTTGAGGCACAAACTAGCTTAGCTGCTGCCTCGAAATGGAGATTGGAGACAGAAAATTTTTCAACCAAAAAATTAATGAAAAAAAATGCAATGTATAGCCCACAGTACTAGGTACCCACAAACCCACTATATCCTCCAATCACACATATCGAGCAGCAGTTCTTTTTCTGTGCATTTGAGGCACAAATTAGCATAGCTGCTGCCTCGAAATGGAGATTGGAGACAGAAAATTTTTCAACCAAAAAATTAATGAAAAAAAATGCTTTGTATAGCCCACAGTACTAGGTACCCACAAACCCACTATATCCTCCAATCACACATATCGAGCAGCAGTTCTTTTTCTGTGCATTTGAGGCACAAATTAGCATAGCTGCTGCCTCGAAATGGAGATTGGAGACAGAAAATTTTTCAACCAAAAAATTTATGAAAAAAAATGCTATGTATAGCCCACAGAACTAGGTACCCACAAACCCCCTATATCCTCCAATGACACAAATCGAGCCAGCAGTTCTTTTTCTGTGCATTTGAGGCACAAACTAGCTTAGCTTCTGCCTCGAAATGGAGATTGGAGACAGAAAATTTTTCAACCAAACAATTAATGGAAAAAAATGCTATGTATAGCCCACAGATCTAGCTACCCACAAACCCACTATATCCTCCAATCGCACATATCGAGCCAGCTGTTCTTTTTCTGTGCATTTTAGGCACAAACTAGCCTAGCTGGTGCCTCGAAATAGAGATTGGAGACAGAAAATTTTTCAACCAAAAAATTAATGAAAAAAAATGCTATGTATAGCCCACAGTACTAGGTACCCACAAACCCACTATATCCTCCAATCACACATATCGAGCAGCAGTTCTTTTTCTGTGCATTTGAGGCACAAATTAGCATAGCTGCTGCCTCGAAATGGAGATTGGAGACAGAAAATTTTTCAACCAAAAAATGAATGAAAAAAAATGCTATGTATAGTCCACAGAACTAGGTACCCACAAACCCACTATATCCTCCAATCACACATATCGAGCCAGCAGTTCTTTTTCTGTGCATTTGAGGCACAAACTAGCCTAGCTGGTGCCTCGAAATGGAGATTGGAGACAGAAAATTTTTCAACCAAAAAATTAATGAAAAAAAATGCTATGTATAGTCCACAGAACTAGGTACCCACAAACCCACTATATCCTCCAATCACACATATCGAGCCAGCAGTTCTTTTTCTGTGCATTTGAGGCACAAGCTAGCTTAGCTGCTGCCTCGAAATGGAGATTGGAGACAGAAAATTTTTCAACCGAAAAAAGAATGGAAAAAAATGCTATGTATAGCCCACAGTACTAGGTACCCAAAAACCCACTATATCCTCCAATCACACATATCGAGCCAGCAGTTATTTTTCTGTGCATTTGAGGCACAAACCAGCTTAGCTGCTGCCTCGAAATGGAGATTGGAGACAGAAAATTTTTCAACCAAAAAATGAATGAAAAAAAATGCAGTGTATAGCCCACAGTACTAGGTACCCACAAACCCACTATATCCTCCAATGACACAAATCGAGCCAGCTGTTCTTTTTCTGTGCATTTGAGGCACAAATTAGCATAGCTGCTGCCTCGAAATGGAGATTGGAGACAGAAAATTTTTCAACCGAAAAATGAATGGAAAAAAATGCAGTGTATAGCCCACAGTACTAGGTACCCACAAACCCACTATATCCTCCAATCACACATATCGAGCCAGCTGTTCTTTTTCTGTGCATTTGAGGCACAAACTAGCTTAGCTGCTGCCTCGAAATGGAGATTGGACACAGAAAATTTTTCAACCAAAAAATTAATGGAAAAGGATGCTATGTATAGTCCACGGAACTAGGTACCCACAAACCCACTATATCCTCCAATCACACATCTCGAGCCAGCAGTTCTTTTTCTGTGCATTTGAGGCACCCTTACACATTCTTAGCACTTAGTTGTCTACTAATACGGCTATTAGACTCAAAATCTCCTCACAGTGTTCTAGCAATTATAACAGCCACTCCCCGATCATTGATCTCTTAAATACACCTAGTCGACCCTGTTATTTTATCGAGACTTCCCAATCGAAACTTCCTGACCGTCGAAAACAGGTCATTGCTCCCTCTTCTGAAGACAGTTCAGTCCATTGCTACATAGTCGGTTGCGATGTTTTCTTCAAAAAATCCAATCTTCCTCTTCCAAGATTATTGTAACGTTTTTTAGGCGAAAATCTTGTCGATCAAAGAAGCCTTGTCCTGGCTGAGCTGTAATGCAGTATCTTGCAGGATATTAGCATTTACACTGACAGTCCAGCACCTATGAGATCCTGGAATCATCTTCTTTCATCTCGAATTTCAGTTAAAACTGCAGGTTGTCTCTCCTGAAGATGTCTAACCAGTTCTACATTCACCTTCATATGAAAGATGCAGGGGCTACAGAGATAAAGAAGGTTGACGAAGGCTGATGAGCTCCTGTCGAAAGGACAGAGCCTGGGTATGTCTCTCGATACATGAAAAGTCTTCCTAAAGCTGGATGCTTTTAGTATTAGCAACTCTAGATGGGAAAACCTCCCTACTTGGCACATTTTGAACCCGGTCTGACCTAAGCTTGCTCTGAAACGTTGTGCGAAGCTGGTTCTAATCAGCTACGTTATAAGTATTCTCACTGGATACTATCTTTTAGCCCAACTAGCCAAAAGGCTGAACCTCCTCTCACATAACTTCTCCAGAGACTGTAGGGATGATGTAGGATGAAAAAAGCCTTTTCCTACAAAGGACTACCATCAAGGTGATCTTTTCTTTGACAACCTAGACGAACTGCGTTCATAGCACGAACTACAGCATCCACTATAAAGCACTTAAGCCTATGCTGGATCTGAAATCCTTTGAGATTTTGACCTTCCTTAGCAGATTGCACCATAATAGATCTCATCACTGGACATTGTCTAATAGGACAGCACGCAACTAGGCTTTGTGTGCTTGGAAGTCTTTTTTAAGAACCTTGGTGATCTTATTAAAACCTCTTAGAAGCTCAAATTCTTTTCACAAGTAGATCCATGTGGTGTCACAATAAACCTATTGTTGGTTTGCTGGCAATAGATGGCAGTCACTTCAAACCTAGCTTAAACCTAGCCTAGTATTTCAGTCTACACTCCTTCTTTCGATCCCAAAAAAACTACTACCAATCTTCTCGCCAATTCCACAAAATTTCATTGGAATACCAAAAACCCCCAGCCAAACTCAGTGCGTAACTACGCCCATGCCATAGTGTTTTCAATGCAATTCGATTCCGACATAAATATTTGTTTTAATTTAGTGGAATGCATTCCGAGGCTAATTCCCTTTATGATGATGCATTATAATTTAGTTCGTTATTTTCGAAAAACTAAATACATTTTAGGTAATCGCTAAATTTAATTATTTTCGAAATACGAGCCCATACGCTTCGGTGTTTGTTTTGGTTTCACGGTTTAATTGCTTCCATTACGTATTTATCGATTGTGCTATTGTGTGGCGTTAACAAGCGATACTAAGTACGAAGGAAACTGCGAGCTTAAAAACCATATGTATCACATATGTAACGCATTCTAGGCTAATTGGTGTTTTCAGGCTGATTAGCAGTGAGATGTGATAAACCGATCGATCATTGTTAAGAGCAAGTTTTTCTACCAACTATTAGTCTCGCTGGATTTTAGCACGTACTTCCATTTAGACTTTAAAAAATCGTGCATTGAATTAAATAATGTTTTTCTAAACTATTTACACCAGACTACTTATCACGGTATAGTGAAGAGGTATCACGATAGTCTGGAGGTTGTGCTAGAGGCTCCTTTGTGCCGAAATCGAAGTGACCGTGAGAAATGATTCCATTTAAGCGTGTTTCAGTAGAACGGCAAGATCAGTAGCTTTAGATGATCGGGACACTGTGACGGATAAGTCATAAGGATTTTCGTAGAATATAGGGTCAAGGGGGGAGTTGGGCTTCAATCAACAAGCTTCTCAACCTTCAGTTATGCTCTCCAAGTTGGTTGAGGCCCTCGTTCACTTATGCGCACCACCTAAGATGAGGTCTTTCTTTACTGCATTGTCGTCTGTTCGTTCTGTATATCTTAGCCATCTTAGATGACTGGGAGACGATAGTAGAGTTCACTATTAAATCTTCTTCTCCAGACCACGAGACTAAAGAATTTTGAGTTCAAAACAATCAAGGATGAGGATTGATCAGTTTTTGTTAACATCCATGCTTCTAGGCCGTATAGCAGGACTGAGATGATGACGGTCTTATATAGAGTCTCCTTGGTGATTCTTGACAAGGAGTTGCTACTCAATTGCCTTCTTAGGCCAAAGAAACAGCGATTGACACAAGTAGAAGATGCAAATCTTCTTTCGCTTTCTGGTGTGATGTTCTGATCAGAGCTTACAGCAGAGCCGAGGTTGACAAAGTTCCTTAACGGGTCAATATATATTCTGTCCCATCTTGTTGAGAGTGCAAGCTTGGTTTCGCCTACTCGTTCAGTAGTTCCAAATGCACCAGTGACAGCTCGCTGCGTCCTGCCGATGCTATCGTTGTCTTTTGGAAAATTGTACTTCTGGTATTGGCTTGTGAGTTTGGCACATTGAAAAGATCACATGACAGCACATCAACTTGTCGGAACCCTTTATTGCCGTCAGGGATCGTGGTAAGATTTTTTTCGACATTTATGGAGCCACGAGGGTTCCCAATCATCCCACCTCGCACAATTTGATGAGTTTGGCTATGGTGGCAAAACTATACCTGGTTCTGTATAGCTCGTCTTTATAAATGCTGTTGATCTGGACTTCCTCCAGTTTAGATCCTTCCTCCAGGATCGAGCAAATGATGCTGAAGTTCCATTCATCAGGCATGTTTCCCTCCATCTAGATCTTAGGAATAAGACGATGTGTGCTCTTCAACAAGTTCAGCCTAGCAGCCTTGTTTAACTTAAGTTTCGATATTGCTATCCACTTCATTCTGGTCGGGTGGACAGAAGTCTGGGTTTTCATCGTTCAAGGTGAACGGTATGTAGGTTCGCCTGATAGAAAAATCTGAATCGTCGCCGCCGTTTAACAGTCTGCAGATGTCGTCTGTCCATATCCTCAAAAGCTCGTCTCGTCTTTATATGCAGCTCCGCTTCATATGGGAATTCTTTTGCTTCATGTGATTGCCGGCACTCTTCAACAAACCATGAATTTCGTGGGTGTTCTCGGGTGAAACCCAGCATATCAATTGGAGCCTTTCTGATGGTTTCTTAGAATCGATGCCACTAGTCTTTAAAACTTAGTGCTGACTGCAAAGGACTTCTAAAGAGGTTGACAGATACGCTATCAGCAAAGTCTCTGGCGAATTGTTGCGAATGCAGCCACTCGTACCTTGGCTTCAAAAATATGGCTCTGGTATCAGACTAAGTATTTTCAAGTTCCGAGCCAAGTTTCGTGAGTCAATCCTTCACTGAATAAGTCTTACTTAGAAAATATCAATTCTTGTTCTATAACCATCAAGCATGGAAGACCATAAGGTCCATCTGGAACATGATTGCATCATCTCGGAGTTAGAGACTGATTTCCTATCAGATTTTCTGATAAATGACTAGAAGGACCAGAATCTGGATCCTATTTGTCTGAACTCTATGGAGAATGTGAAACATCTTCTTCCTGACGAGCAATCTTTCCATGGACGTCTATAGAAGACTACGGTTCAGGCATTCAGGCTATGATTTTGTTAAAGCACAACGGCTGTGACCTATGTTTAGCAAAGCACCGAAGATCATCACCATTCTCCATGTTCATTCAAGAACAGCACATCCTTCTTCGTCATGCAGTATATGGAGGCATGACTATGAACTCATATCCATCACCTATCTTGCTCCAAACCATGGATATCCTTGTTAACATTCACTCCGACATGACCTAGTACATTCTTGTACAGATTGTTGACCATGGATGACAGATGACAGAATCACAATGTACTCTATCTCGAGCTCTATTTTTGCTTGACATCCCCATCAGCAAGTAAAAAGTCCTTCGCCACTTAACGCCGAAAGACCACCGAAAAGGACGATCTATCACCTCGGAGCAATTACACTCATTTCGCGACCCAGTTGTCACTGGAACTTTCCCTCTTAAGCCTTTAATTTAATAGTTTCCAAGAAACCTCTGAGAGTGTACCTATCCCAGCTTGGATGCTACACGGACAAACATATTAATTAAGAAATCCCAAAAGCACTCCGTTTTAACAAGCCAATTTAATGAACTTGTCCCCGTCGTCGTCGTTGTCGTCGTCGTCGTCGTCCTTGTCGTCGGTGTGAATCCATGTAGTTTGGCCAACTCACCCTAATCTCCCCAGAAACACCCATTCAATTTGTTTCGGCTGCTGGCTACATCGCCATGCCAAATCTTTCTCTTAAATATGCAAACTCTAATCCCTGCCCGTGTGTCTAATCCCTTTCGTTTGTTTTACAGACTTCCAGGACATTCATGTGATGATATTCATTGGATTTGCCTTCCTAATGACGTTCCTCCGCAAATACGGCTACAGTGCAACTGGTTACACACTATTCCTGGCCGCACTCATTGTTCAGTGGGCTATACTGGTCAAAGGTTTCTTCCGCATGGAGTCCGGTCATATAAGGTAAACCAAAAAAAAAAAAAAAAAGATACACATATCCATATGTATAAATAAACAAGGACCCCTACACGGTACCTATGTTAATTAATTAGTAATTTGTATCCCGGCCATCCTTGGAAGTTGCTGTGTGTGTGTATGCCTGTGCAGAGAGAGAAAGAGGAAGAGAAAGGAAAAGTAAACACACCACACCACATCATCCATAGGATGTGTCCCAGTTTCGTTCTATGTACACTCATTTGTATGTCCTTATCCATATTACAGCTTATCCCTGGAGAGTATAATTGATGCAGACATCGCTGCTGCCGTACCGCTGATCAGTATGGGTGCACTCCTGGGCCGCACCACACCCGTGCAGTTGCTCTTTATGGCGCTGTTTGAAGTTGCACTCTTTGCCGTGAACGAGTTTATCCAGTTGGATATCCTTAGCGTAAGGAAAGCTTATCTATGGACATAGTAATTCTATTTAAAGACTCTGATCAAAGAAGGGAGCCGAGGATGAGGAAGGAGCAGGAAAAACTTCTCTGCAAACTGCTGAGTCAAGCAAAAAGGAGAGAGCAAATAGAACAAAAAAAAAAAAACATTACGACAGGATGAAAATAATTAGTCCTTTTGAGTGGATCCTTCATTCCTTCGGCTGTGCTCCTTCTTTCCTCGTCCCCACCCACCCACACAGACATAAACTTCGAGAGGTAATCGTTTATTTTGTAATTTTCCCTTTTTTTTGTTCCTTCTATTGCAGATAGCCGACGTTGGTGGATCCATTACAGTTCATGCCTTCGGTGCATACTTTGGGTTGGCCGTCAGCCTGATGTTGCGACCCAGCAAGGACCAAAATGACGCCGGTAAAAACGAGGGGGCCAATTATACGTCAGATATTTTCGCCATGATTGGTACCCTCTTCCTGTGGGTGTTTTGGCCGAGCTTTAATTCCGTCCTGGCCGATGGCGCTGGTGCCCAGGAGCGTGCTATTCTGAACACGTATCTGTCATTAGCAGCTGCAACAGGTAAGGCTCGCAATACCCACTCGTTCTCTCTGTTACTGTATAGAGTATCTGTATCCTCGTTGACGTCGGTGTTGGCCTGGTGTTTTGCTCACGCTTAACGCGAATGAGGCTGTGTACTCTCCTAGTTGGCATTTTGTTTGGTTGTTTGCTTGTTTGTTAGTCGCCTTGTGTTTACTTAAACGGGGAGACTTTCTCTTGCTCTCGTTGAGCTTTGCAATGCTTTGTGCTAAGTGTAAATGTAAATAATGGGTAACAAATTAAATCGCAATAGACCAGGTGCTGTGTTGGGAATATTAATTAAGCGGTGGTAAGCGACGAGCACGCAGTTGCCTAATTGCTTTACATTTTGCGCAACGACGACAGTGTGTACATAAATTCCGGGAGGTATGCCAAAATCTGCGGTTCGAGAGGAGAATTATAACTTTAGTCCTGGAAATCAACGTTTCTTAGGGATTGCATTACCACAAGTAATGTGAATGGGGTAAGGCGACCGCCAAACAAGAACTGTGTGGTAGAATACCACAGGAGTGCTTGGAATCATAGCATCACTGGAATGCGGTCGGAAGAAGTGGTAGTATTTACAGCAACGTGGCTTGGAAAGATGAGAAACACAATGCGAACTGCAGAAGGGAATGAGCTTCGAAAAAATAAGGACGAAGCATGGCTTGGTTTTCTTAATTTGAGTTCTTAATTGGTATTTTGCGAAGTGTCATGGATTGCATTTGAATGGTGGCAGCGCTTGAGCTTGCAATACTGCAGCTTATCCCCGAATCAGTCATAACTCTAGAATAAGGACATATGACTGTTTAGAAACCTAGAAAAGGACATATACTGTCTTTGGATCCGGACGTGAGGGATTCACACATTAAATTGCCCAAACGGAAGTCTACCTGTCACTATCCTCATTCAGAAAGGACCAAGGAGAACTGGATTTCCATGTACTGGAGTACGAAAATGGAACTGGATCGTTAGGGTACAAGGAAGCAAGACCCAGATTTACCCATTTCCTGGAATTTTCAGTTTTTATTTATTACATCAGGATACCTACACATTTAGGTTCGTAACAAACCGATTCTTCAATAGAGCCCATGATCGAGGACACTGAAGAAGAAATTACCCTCAGACCTTTGTCTACCAAGTCTAGCAGTGTGACCTTTTGACTTAATGCAGAGCGTTCTTGGATTTTCGAACAATTTTGGAATTCTTTAAACGGTTAGGCAAGGACTCATGGGAAGGCTGACGATAGCTACAGGCACAAATGCTCCCATTTCTCCATTTATTTTTTACAGTATAGTCCATGGCTATTGGGATAGGATTAGTCTTTGCTTGGAAAATAGAGAAAACGAGCCCATCCCGTCAGACAGATATGACCACAGTTGAGCAGGACAACAAGTTTGCTACTTATCAGCAAACCATGCAACAGCCAGTTTAGGTTGTACTTCGGATGCACAGAAACAGAGTATCTGAGTTGAATTGCGTCTCGAAAAGGCAGATTTTGGATGTTCGAATCTGATTCGGTGGCGTATGTGGAATTTTTATTTCACTATCCACACCGAAGCTAGCTTGTACTTCGGATGCACAGGAACTCAATATCTTCGTTGAATTGTGCCTCGATGAGGCAGATTCAGCACGATTAGGTAACGAAGTCAGACTACAAACGGGTCCTTGAAACTTGTGATTCCGGGCAACGCCTTCTGCCGTGTCTGTATGGATAAGGAAGAGAAAGAATATCCTTCCCTGCATTATCCTCATCAGGAGGACAGATTTCCGGATAATTTTTCTTTTCGAATCTTGGCAGGTTCACGTCTATCCTACCATGAACGGAGGATAGCCATCCAACCTAAATTTTAAAGCAGAAAAACTGTTCTGAGAGTACTTCCACCAGCGATTTTGAGTTTCATAAATCGTGAAGATCAAGTTAAGCCTCACCTCTCGAGCTCCAGCTATAGCCTGAAAGTTTCTGTTCTTATCGCAGTGGGGCCCTGTTTGCCTCTTTTACAACTTCAACGAGATTTTTAACTTTCTTTTTAGACAAATCTGAGAGGATTACGAACTGCCTAAATTTTTCTGTAGAGAACCAAGTTCAGAAGAATTCTATGGCATCCTGATTGACTTTATCCGAACTGTTGGTTTCAAGAATGGCAATAGAGTCTGTTGGCAGTATCCTGATCTTCACTGAGTATCTGAAGTGATCCTTGTTCATACTTGGGTGTGGATTAATAGAATTTAAAATATTTCTAGTTCTTGTTGTGATAGATCTAACAAGCTTCTCCAGTTATTCAGTTGAGGTCCACTTCAACTTATCTGCTTGACCTAAGATGAGGGCTGTCTCTTGTCCTTTTGGGAAAGATTCAAAATGCTATACCATCTTTGACGACTGATGCGAACCGATCGTACAGTTCGTAATCGAATCTAAAGCCCATCAACGCAAACGGGACCTAATATCTTACGAAGAATCTTTCTTTCGAAAAGACTGAGTAATACGTCATTAGTTTTCCATCCTTCTGTAGTATAGAGCAGGACTGAGATAATGAGTGTCCTTGACGTTTCTTGACTAGGCCTTGCTATTCAATTGTGTTCTTAGGGCTTTCTTCTTCTTTTTGACAGAATATACTTGGTTTTGCCTACTTTTCCAATATTTTCGAAACACACCACAGCCCGCTCTGTCCTGCCGATAATTTGAATATCAACAGCCTAAGCAAGTTGGGAAAGTGTATTTGTGAGTTTCGTACAATTTTTTCAAGTGCGGTGTTGAAAACATCACATGACAGTGAATCACCTTGTCTGAATCCTTCTTTGACACCAAAGGTCTTGATGAGCTCGTTACCGACATTGATAAAGTACAATCGTTATCCTGCGAAATCTAAAAGATGGGGCAAAGCTAGGCAATGGCTCTGTGTAGATGCTCTCATATGGAGCTTTGAAATCGATAGTGTATCAGTGGGTATCGATTTGAATTTTTTGGATTTTTCCATGATCTGTCGAAGTGTATAGAAAATTGTATAGACTGTGGGCTTTTATCGCCTGAAGAAGCCACGCTGATACGGGCTGATCAACGAAGGATCGCAGACATTCAAGCAGTAAGGCAGACGAAGAAGGGGATCTCCTCTCTTGAAAACGATGCTCAGATTCCATGCATATAATCGTGTGACCAAATTTTAGAGATGAGTTTGTGTATGTGCTCTACCGAGTCATTTCCAGCTGTCCAGGTCCAGCAGTCCTGTTGAATTTGAACTTATAGTTATCCTTACTTCGCTTCGGTTCGGTGTATAGAAATCATCATCTATTTTGAATTGTTCATTCTGCCTGCTGGCCTTCGCGGCCTTATAGAGTTTCCATATCCTTAAAGTCTGTGGTTTTTGTAAAATAACCAAAATTTTCAATCCTTAACAGTTATCCCCTATTCCATGTACATACTTACTGCGTCGCAGTAATAATGACACTTTTAATTACGAGCACAATTAATAAACAATTGGCATTGTTGTTATAGTGCCAGTTGAGTAGGCATTGTTTGTTGTAAAACATTTTGTTATTTGCCTTGCATTACACCGTTAAGCAATGACACTGCAGCTATGTATGTATGGAACAGCAGCAGTAGCAGCAGCATCCGCACAACAAAATCCTTTCTCACATGCACAGAACACAATGAGAATGAGGTTGTCGCACTAAAGCACCTCATTATCCTTTGTGAATGCCATTGAACATGACAACATCAACTAGAACAACACATTACACCTACACATAGCACATACACACACCCATTGCAACTAAAGGCTTCAACGCCCTTTCTCTCTCTCACAGGATCACTGTATACGCTACATACACACACTCCCCTGCTGTCGCATTTCAGGTGCCATGTTGTAAACATTGTAAAAACGGAGAATTGTTTATTTTTCTCTGCGCCTTTTTTTGCGCGCTTTTCTGGCCGTTTCTCGTATGGGAAACTCATTGTTTTGCACAATAAGGACACTTCATTCAGTCGACCTCCTTATCGCCGCAATGTGTGAGGGGATAGTGTTGGTTGGTTGACGTCGTCGTGTGTTTCGGTTTCGCGTTTATTCAGAAGATGTGACTTTGTTGACTGTGGCCGTTGCTATGAGTGTTGTTGTTTTTTTTAATACAAAATGCATTCTTATTGTGTATCGTTGCAGTTGCCACGTTCGTCCTGTCCGCACTTGTCAGCCATGAGAACAAATTGGACATGGTGCATGTACAGAATTCGACATTAGCCGGAGGTGTTGCTGTTGGATCGGTTTGTAATTTGCTTATTGGGCCGCATGGTGCTATATTAATTGGAATCATTTCTGGTGCTGTATCGGTCCTTGGATATCGATTCTTGACGGTGAGTTGAATATTAAAAATTTTTTACTGCGTTTGCATAGTGCACCTCGGTGTCAACACATTTAGTGTGTTCGAGCAGAGTATTGTTTTCGAAATTTTTTTAATTTAATTAATTTGAATAGCAAACAGAGGGGGCAAGGCTAACGAAGGACGAAAATATGGTAGATTTCATGGTCACGTTACATGTGTGTACGTAGACATGTGACTTGATTGGATCTATTGTCGAACTCTGAGAAGGATTTGAATAACCTATTTGAGGATGGGCAGCTGTGGATCAGGATGTTTAATTCAACATTTTGACTTCAGTGGGGTTCCTTGATATAGAAGGAGTCTTGTGAGCTAGAATCTTATTCCTTTAAGTGATGACTACTGACCGAGTTCTCAAGGAGTTCAATTAAGATGATGGCTTACTTATGCCATATTGGTACAGTTTGGCAGGAGACATTCGAAGACGCACTCTAGATAGGGGGATTACATGGTGGAGAGCATATACCAACTCATTTCCCAGATCTGATTGGAGGAAAGTATGGATAATGACTGGAACGTAAGCATCATTTGTCCGATCCACAAGAAGGGAGACACTCTAAACAGTGGCATTCGTTTCTTTGATATTGCATATAAGATCCTGTCGACCGTATTAAACCATTTGTTAATGGCATGATTAGTTTTAGACTGGATAAGCCTACAATCGACCAAATATGAAGACTAGGGCAGTTTGTGGAAAAAATCTGAGAAGTTCAGATAGATACTTTCCATCTTTTTGGGGATTTAAAGGCCGCATATGACAGGATTTATAGAGACGAGCTATACAGAACTATGTCTAGTTTTTGCATTCCTACAATGACCTCAGAATGGGGAGGATGATTATTGGGAATGCTGGTTGCGCCATAAAGATCTTACCTCTTCCTTTTGACTCTTTGATGTCAAAAAGGACTCAGATAAGGTGATGCACTGAAGGCAATTAAGAAGCATGGTGTTGCCAAGAGAAACTAAGAAAACTTTATATGACCTGTCATCATCGTCCAACTCGATGGTGCAAAAGCGGGAACTTAAACCAAGATGGATGAGGATTTCCCCGGTCGCTTCGAAAGAATGATTTTTCGTAAAATTGTCGGTCCCGTTTGCATTGACAGGCTTTAGATGAGGAGATTAGAACTAGACTATACTATACGACCTGTCGAAGCCATATCTACCGAATCAAAAAATCTAACATTAGTCGTGAACCGGACTGTAGCGCTTCCTTAGTACATTAGTAAATAAAATTCTAGATAAGCTTAACGAAGTTTGTGCTTCCAGTCGTTAATCACCCCTGGTTCGTCTAGAGATTCATTGCCTGAGGATCCCAACCATGTTTTACTTGGTTATGTCTTGCGAGAGCTTGTATCGCATCGTGGTAGTGCTTAACCGAGTTGGATAGTGCCATGATCCCTGCATAACTAGCGGACCGGAACTTGTTGAAGGTATAAACAAGATGGCACCGACTTCAGCTGGGAACAAGGTACAAAATCTTTTTATAAGTACCTAGACTTTGATGACGCCATTCGCAAAATTTGATCCATCGGTGAGCCAGACCTGGTTTTAAGGTCCAGTAGAAAACACCATAGGATAGTACACAGCATATATCTTCTTGAAATTAAGTCCATTTTCTCAGACATGTAGCACTAGGAACAGCCATCTTCCTAGTAAACATTTCTAGAGGTCAGCACATCAGGATAAGAAATATCTGAAGCTCAGCTGGTGTTGTCAACTCAAGAGCTTTTAACCACCAAAGGATGTAATTTTGGGACAAGACTGCATTTGTCTCCTTTTCGTTAGAGGCAGTACAACGGTCTTATCGTGAGAAACCTTCTCTAGTCCTAAATATCTAGTAAAGTTAATTGCATCCTGGACGACGGATAGTCGTTCGGTGTTTATAGCAATTTAGCCTGAACTGTAAAGATTGACTAAAAATTGTCGATAAAATGTGACTACAATAGGGAGGAGAGAACTATTCCTTCGGAACAGCCTGTATCTGCAGTAATAAAGGCCGACATTCCTTCGGAGAATGAATAAATTATTCATCCCATGTCTATTATCCATTAGTTGTGTCAAATATTCGGTACATCTACTACTGCTTGGTCTTGGTATCGAGTCTTGAATCATTCTAACAATAAGATGGCAAGCACATCCTTGCCTTCGTGAATTTGCCTTTTTCTGTACGGATATTGACTGGAGTGCAGAGGAGTAGACAGAGCTGGCCGGCCTTAGGACTAAGGCAGCGTCCTGCTTTTTTTCGCGTATTAGAGGTGAACGACGTATGTATGTATATTACAAGCTCCACTGGGGGCTTGAAGGGCCGTCCGTCTATTCAAATTCATTGGTGCTTAAGATTTTGTAAGTTAAACTATTTTCTCTACTAGCTCTGCGACATGAACCTGCAAAAAGCTCCAGAGTGTGTCTGTCGCGTAGCAAACATCTGACTGTTCAAGCTACCCTGCACTACAGCGCCCATATAGAATGGACATATACGAGGCGAGTAAAGAAAAAGTCGACAACTTTGTACCTGGCAGCTCTCTGCATGTTCTCCCTGGGGCTGTGGCATGCAGTACCACATTTCAAATGTGTCCCCAGACAATATTCTCAAATTGTCTCAAAATATCTTGCATACCCTCAGGCGACTCGCAATAAACCAAAATCTCACAACACAGTAGCAGCCCCAAAATGACTACCAAACTCCATTCGATTTATTCATATTCCACAATTTATTTATTTGCAAGCATTTCCCAAAGATTTATGCAAAATTCTGTAAATTATTCAATTTCGAAACAAACCCCCATATCAATTACAAAATATAATTTCTCCTGTGTCTACCTGTTTCCGGTCAAATGGCAAATTATTTGGAAAAACCAAAATCCAAACCCAAATCCAAGCCCAAACCAGTGGCAACTATTTTGCCCAAAACACAATGGCACCGAGACCGGAACTTTTGCACTGAAATTGTGTCTAACACTGACATTATTCATAATTGCATATGGCATACGGAAACGGAATATTGGCAAACAACATGTTTTCGGATGCCCTGATGCTGAAATGCAAAACTGAAAAATCTCATCGAGCCCATAATTCAAATTTTGCGAATAATAATTGTACGGAGTATATTGCATTCCCGTCGATACGGTATGATATTGTAACCCGATATTATTTATATTTAATTTGCTAGCCCCAGTGTTGGGGCCCGTCCCTTCCCTTTATAAAAAGGACCTTGTAAGGCGATTTTATTACTCCATACGTGTACGAGTACATATCGGGCCGACAGACATTGACCACAACAGTCGGGTAGCAATAGCATCAGCATTTCGAAAACTATTTGGTTCCGGGCAAAATTAACTGAAATTTTGTAATTACATGGAAGAGAAGGACGAATTAGTGGTAGTGGAGTAGAGGCGAAGGGCTTTGGGCCGATTTGGCCGATCGGAATTCCACTCCAATGGTATTTACTTGTAGAAAACACAGCAGGCGGAGAAGCACAGGATTTTCGAACCATAAATTGGAATCTCTGGCTGTGTGCGCATCTTTGTGTGTAATTTTGAAACAAATACTTGCATTACATGTGTGTGTTAGGGGAGAAATTTCATTTGGACTTAAATGCACATTCTTGTGTACACTGCATAGAAGTTATAATTTACGCTTGGGGGGCGATTTGTTAAAAGTTTAATCCTGGAATAGCCATCAAGGGTGACTTGGCAACAGGTTGGGCACTAGGGGGAACCACTTTGGTAACATTTTCATTATGGATTGTCAGTGGTAGTATATGTTGATTGCCTGTGAAATGGTTTAATGCAATCGATGAGGTGAGAGGGGATTTGAAAGATAGATGATGCATAGTCCTCGAGCAGGATCATATAAATGTTTGTCTTGAGCCACTATGAAGCCCATCTCATCCACAGTCCTCAGATCCAAACTTGTGAAACGATGCCGTGTAGAACTCAAAGTACTTACTGCAAATCACGACGTTACACTTCTATAGGCTCCAGTCCATGACACAGCGCAAAGAAGTCCGGACATAATGGTAGCCACCTCTGTGCTACAGCCCCAGCTTCTAGAGTAAGCCTGCGCGAAACTAACTAATGAGAGATAGAGCGACTTTCATCATATCGTGTCTTTAGGAAACTCTGGACAAAACATGACAATGCCAAGAGCAGGAAAATTTTAGGGCCTAGCAGATCAAACCTATGCAGCTCTCTCACTAGGATTATTATTATTATCGGCCTCCTGGTGGGGCATCCCAGAAGAATGTGATTAGACATTGATGATCTCTCTGGAAACAGTGGCGAATGCCTAAGCCTCTGTAGAACGAGGAAAATAGGTCTAGCAAATACCATTTCCTCGATCTGAACGATCTGGATGACCTGGGTCAGGAAAGCCACCATTAATCATTCTGAAATTCATAAGGATTTCGTTGTTCAAAGTGGTCGGTTAGCTACCTCAAAGATAGGTTTCGTTTTAGGTTATCCATGACAGAGGATCATAGATCATCGATGATCTGAGTGCTTGCTGCAGGTGCACCAACTCTTTTTACCCATTTAACCCCTTATGAGTTCCAGGCCCTCCACAGTAACTATGCGCCATCGTGTCTGGTTTCTGGCAATGTCCTTCAACTTTTCTCAGCTCTTTTCAAGTTGCTGTCCTTTCTTATCTACTGTTCTGGAGCTCCTAGGACCACCTCGTAGTTCTATTGCATCGAATTGTGAGCTATCGACGAGTCACCTTCTCAGAAAGTGTGACCAAACCACTGCCACTTTTGTCGTTGGGTGGTTGTGGCTATTGGTTAATGGTCCATTCTTAGACAATCCTTAAAATACGGCACAGGCATCTGTTAAAGAACATTTGTAGCTTTTTCCTGATTGTAGCAGTTACTCTGCAGATAGCACAACCATGTAGCAACACGGACACAATGTTGGAATGGAGCAGTTGTCGCTTGGTTTTGGTTAGCATTCGGAACGCAGGCTTGCCGCTTTGACTGGCCTTATCCAGTTTGGTTCCGAAATACGTTGAGACAATATTTATTTCACGCTCTCAACCGTTTGTCCAGAAATCCATACATGAGCTGATGAGCTCGATCCCAGGTTGATCACCGATCCATTAACCTGTGGGACAGTAGGCATACATCATCAGCGTAGTCGATGTGTTTGAGCTCAGATGTACGTGTCCGTCGACAGAGCAGCAGAAAGACTTTGGTGAAAGGATATAGCCTTTTCGTACCTCGCTTGGAATGTCCTTCCGCTATGCACAAAGTGACATATAGACTCATCGTTATCTATAACCTTCCGATTGACACTCTCGGATGCATTTTTAAAATTGTTGAAAAGCAGGTGAAGTAGCGTACGATATTCAATGGTCCGAAGAGTGTTCACGTGGTCTACACAGGACGATCCAGAACGAAAACCTTCTTGTTCGGTGTCTAATGCATTTTTGTGCTCTTTATTTACGTTGCCAGTTTTTGGACTCCATTTGGTTGCCTCTTTTTCGAGTTTGATAATCATTCTCTTCCTCTAGTCATCCAAGAAGCTATCACCCTCCCAGAAATTGGTGAAGTCTTAAGAGGTATACCGTTCATGCCTATCACTTTTCTATGATTTGATGTCATCCTTACAGATAGGAAGTGGTACAACTTTCTTGCCTTGAAGAGCTCCATTTGGCGTTGCTATATATTGATATCTTCTCAGATGATTCTATGCAGACATAATCAAAGAACTGTCTAAGCCTCCACTTACCGGATGTGAGGAAGAGTTGCGGTCATCATCATCATCATCAGATCTGTACACATTTCTGGCTTTAGTACCCAGTGTATCTCTTCATACGATTTAGGGACTTGTAGCTCGGTGCTCCCTTCTGCTGGAGTTGCTGCAATTCGAACTCCAATTCTTTCTTTCTTTATAAACTGAAGATAGTTTCCACAACACATGAGAGATGGTCCTCTAGTTCTTCTCGCACTGAGGAATCACTAAGTCGGTTGATGTTGAGCCTGGGTATTCTTGTGTCGTTCGGTTTACCTTGCAAAAATTAACGACCTTTGTCGGTCCACTTGGTCAACCCATATCTTCCCGTAACATGTTTGGGTCATCCGCTGACATTCACCTTCCTTAAAATGGCGCCCAACTGGTTGCAGAAACTCTACTTCTCTTCCTCAGACAAGCCATTTGTTTGGGTGCACCACTGGGAATCTGATCTTCAAAATCCTTTCAAGTGCTCTTTCGGCTCTTTTGCATGAACTCTACAAACAGACTTTAAAACCTCCTAAATCCTTCTACCAGCCTACTGTCTCCGATTTAACCTCTCACAAGGACATCATGGTTCTCCATATTTCAAAATTTATGTTCATCCTTTCTACAAAAAATGATTAAATTTCTTCAATAAATTACCCAAAATTGATACCCTTTCAAGCAACTCGCAGGCCCATTCAAAGAAACGAAATCCTTTCAGCATCAATATGCATAGCATTAGTAATTCGCCTGCAATATTGACAATTTATACATACACACATCGAAATACATATGCAAATGTCGTATTAATTTCCCTTGCTTTACACAGAACGTCTGACATTATACAATTCACTCAGCCACATAAAAGAAATGAGCTTGTAAAGTGCTCGTAATCGTAGCACTAGTATACGAACTGTCGTCTACTACAACCAATCACGGTCGTCGTCGTCGTCGTCTTCCTGTACAACAAACACACTCGCATATGTTCGCCCCGTACCCAAGGCACATATCCTGTGAGACAAATTTGCATTTTAAAATATCAAGATTTATATATTATTCAGAATTATCGCCGTTCGCTCATGAGAAGAAGGATGAAGAGCAGGATCCTTAACTACAACGACTACACAAGCCAACCCTGCTGCCATCTACAGTCATAAATTCTGAATTAAATATGAGTGTATAAGCGCAGATACTGCTTACCTACTATAGCTACACCTACAACAAGGATGTTTGTATGCACGCCCATACCCTCGACGACGTCGGGCTCGACAACCGATTCGAATAGAAATTACATGAAACATTTATTTAATTTGAGATTCCAAATTGCTCCCCAAATGAACACATACTGTGCCTTGTGCCCTTGCTTGCTGGTTATACCTCAAAGGACCTCGAAAGATATGGCTTAGGCGAGTGCTGCCATGGGGGGATTTCTTGTCTGTTTTTTTTTTTTTTTTCCGTTCAAGAAGAGAGAAGAGGGAAGAAAGTTTAAACGTGAGGATATAAATCCAGTTTAAGGACACCATATGTGCCTATGAGTTGGGAATCACGAACCAATGAATTGTAAGCTAATGACCTATTGAATGTGCGGGCAGGATTCTCGTTAAATACAGATTGTAAAATAAATCTTCTTCTATGTGTAATTAGTGTTATCCTTTTTGTTATCCTTTTTGTAGCCCGCAATGACTTCAAAGTTACGCCTGCACGATACGTGTGGAGTGCATAATTTGCATGGTATGCCCGCGCTTATATCGGCAATTGCTTCAGCCATCTATGCTTGCTTAGTCACAAAGGATGCTTACAAGGACTCAATGGTGACGATATTCCCTGCCATGGCGGATGCAAGTGAAATGAGTGGAAATTCCACTCAAATACTTGGGGTAAGTTCTACAAATATAGGTACCTTCAATCGGAAGGGACATTTGTGTACATAAATTAAGGCGAATTTGCTTCTCCCTAGGGCTATGGAAGGACTGCACTTGGTCAGGGTGGCTATCAGTTGTTCGGAATCCTTCTCACCGTCTTAGTGGCTGTATTTGGCGGAATACTTGCTGGTAATTAAATGCATGGTTACTACATTCAAGTATGTGCAATGGTTTCTCCTTGTAGGGCTCTTCCTCAGGGTAGTCAGTATGAGAAAGTTGGATAAGGAGCATCATCACCTCGATGAAATCTTCTGGGAGGTCCCCGACGAGAAAGAACAATAGTAAAGTCCCAATTCAATTGTCCTTTATATTCCTTACAAACTTATAGTGTTTCACTTAAACGATTTCTTTTTAGAATATTTCAAGAATATTTCGTTAAATTGTTTATAATTTATCATAACATTTCCATGCATGCTTCGAATGTTAATTGAAAACATAAAACAAAAAGTATTATTCAGGACATAAGAGATTTGGATAGAAAGCGGAAGGATTTGAAAATACTCTCCATGAAGTTGAGGGTAGCTTTGTGGCAACAAGCTGCTAATGCTGTTTATCCGATATTATAGATTGTAATGTTTTTATTTTCGCTTGTTATTGTATATTTTTTACAATAAAATAAACGTTTTATGTAAACTTGTTTGAAGTAGTTATGTGTTTAAAAGAAAAGACGTGGGACTGCTGCTGATTCTTAACAGACATCAGTGCAAAGTAAAGGATATAACCATCTGACTATTATGGGAAAAGGAGAGGATAGGGTATACACCTGGGCTTCGAAAGATGGACAGCAAAGCTACAACCACTTAAACTACTTGCCAAGCATTGTCTTATCAAATATCCCATATACCAAACGTTTTGTACATTCAGACAGAACAGCGACAGGCTTCGGTGTCTATAGTGCGGAAAGAATTGAGGACCGTATCGTCGAAGGCTCAAATCAATCAACAGTACAACTCTCTATGACATCGTTGACATCATGACTATCCGTAGAGAGCTGGGAAAAGGTCGAAGAAGGTATTCCACTTGAACTTCACCAGGAGAAGAAGTGAGGAACATGAGGAACACAACAGTCTTAGGGCCCTTGGTTCCAAACCTAAGTAACACATGCACACATGAAAAGCTTAGACCAAATCAGCAGGCCTTGACGTTATACTGTCTATTATGCTGCAAGAAACGCTGGACCAGATGGTTTCGTGGCTTATGTCGATTTTCAGGTTTTGAACATTTTTAACCCACATACGCCCCCTGAGCTGGAAACGCATTCATGTGGTGTTCATTTCATAGAACTGGCTAAGAACTGGAATTATCCAATCAACTCTTGACAACATCATTTCAACCAAATCTGTCATCACCTATGGCTTGTGATTATCAATAAAATCCTTTTAAGACTCGACAGAGAGGGAATCAAGAAGGTACGTATATGGATGACATGGTAATTTTGGTGGTGGAAATGTATCCTTCAGATCTCAGTGAGGTACTACTAGTTGTTAACTCAGTGTCCATCATTTAAAATAAAAACATATCACAATCAGGGTTTTAGTTTGCTAAACTGTACGGTATTACCCACATTCTAAATCTGTTGCCTAGAAATTTGACCATGACTGTAATCATCCTCAAACAGAACTTAGAACCTATTCAGGGTAGACTGGGAAAGAGATCAGCTAGGCTTCCTTCAAGACTCAAGCATCGAATACGACATCTTTTAGATTGGTAGAACAGTGAAACGTATCAAAATCATTCTCCTCTGGTTGCCGAAGGTCAGTAACACAAAGGGGTATGAACGAACTGATGAGCTAGCGAGACGCACGCTAAGTCACATTCCATTAGAAGAAGTCATGGGAACAATCCTCTCGCACTTTCTATCAAAAGCAAATGCCATATACGGGTTGCAGAACTGTGTTATATTAAAGCAAATGTGAGCCAACTACAAGCGGTCCAGATGTATTCAAAACAATACTCGGCCAGACATTGCGAGGATCACAGTGATAAGTACAGATCACTAGCCCATAGGAATACTCGCGTCTAGACTAGGCATGAAAGTGAGATAGATCCAGGGTTTCATCTACCCAGCGGGTATCCTACTCTAGGTAAAAACCTTCGTCGACAATCTTCACGAATTCTCGGAGAAAAAGATCAGCAAGCTAGTCAGTTTTCTTCATACCACCGGATGATTGTAGAGGATTTCCACTCTCTTTTCAATCACGTATGTTGTAATGTTGAAATGACCCTAAGGCCCTAATAAAGCCTTATCATAGATTGCTAAAGCTACTACTTCTACTTACCTACCTCAGACTATATATTGGTGATCAGAGTTCCAAGCAACACCCTCAGAGAAGTCTGACCAATCAGTTCCTAACACTGGATCAGGATTAGCTTAGATGGCGAAGCAAGTATTTTGTTCGTTACCATACCCAATTAAGCTAACAGCGGCAACAAATACTCGAATTTGCATCAAGCAGCCCAGAAAATCAGGAATGATCATCCAACTTCAAAAGAGAGATACTTAACAGAATGCAAAAACTGAAGAGGTAACAGCCTACGTACCGCGGCTTTACAAAATAAGAGTTGTACTGGACCGAATCACAAAACATATTTTGAAGCTCAAAACGAGGTGCGGCATGGTTGCCTACTTTCACCACTATTATTTTTTATTCTACTAAATTAGGTTCTGTGTGCAGAGCTCCTGGACTATGGTAGTTCTATTGTATATCAAACGCTGTTTCTATTGTTCACGACAAAGAGTAAGTTATCCCCCATTAGTTAGTACCAATGAATGTCTTCTGAGTATCTGTCAACAAGCTAGTTAGCTAGATTTTTCTGAAATAATTTCTCAACATCGTCACCACTAGAATGACTGCTACCTCGTACTTCATCCATCCATCTGCAAAAAATGAACACATCTACACCGGAAGTTGTTTCAATATTAATATTTTATGAAGGTTATGTCGATGGAATCAAATAGAATCCGTCGATTTGTACGAATGACAAAACCCTGCATAAATATCCTGCAAACTTAAATCAACTAAAGTAGCTTTGATGTATGTATGTATGTGTATACACAAACAACTCAAATACGAATGTATTAAAGCCTCACACTTATTATAACAGTGAGGGGGAATCGTTTCCCTTCAAAATGACATATCAAAACCCCCTCCAGTCCAATCATTTGCTATTCTATATCCTTTCAACTCAAACAAATACAGCCTTCGTTGCGCACTTCCGGCTATACCCATTCTCCACCCCCCTAAGTTGTGTGAATGGGAATAGGATTCTCCCTCAATTTGCCTGAAAATATGCAATAACAGAATGACTTTTCGTTATTTAATATTCCTCTTCCGTTTCTGGTCATTGCACCGTTTGCTGAGTTTCGAATACAATGTGGATGCATATTCATCTTCGCATCCGTGAAATGGTTACCCATTGTCCTCCCTGTCGGATGTCAAACAAACAGAAAAAAAAATAAAATACAAAAGAGGAATTGTCGCACAAAAACCGAAAACATTATGTTCCAACCGTTTGATAAAAACGAAACACAAAATGTGAATAACTCTGGAGGAACGGCTACGCTGTCATGATAAATTGTTTCCGTCCCAAGAGGGCTTGTGCCAGGAAAGTGAAGAATATAAAGATTTACATGGCGATGTCATGAAACGAAATCAGAAAATTGTTTTATCAGTGAAAGTTGGAGTAACAAGTTGGGGTCGAAGGGACAATGTCCTGTATGTGTACTACTCTTACAGGAGGGATGTGGGTCTTAGTTCTTTAAGAAGAAGGATTCATTTTTGTATGTGAATATGGAAAGACGTCAAACCTCAGGGTAAACCTGGCTTTCGAACCTCTGTGCCACCTCTCTATACCGCGAATTGCCTATACTTGCGTACTCCAAGTTGGCTCAGGCTAAAGAAACAGTGATTGACAAGACTTAATCTTCAGACAAAGTCCTTTGCTTACTCAAAACTATAGCTGTCGTTGTGACGTTTTGTCTAATTCGTCGATCTTATGTATTCATTCTCGTTGACAGCATACATTTAATCCATCAAAATGCAGGGATGTGCAAACAAGACATGGCTCTGTAGTACTCGTCTATATAACTGCTGTCAAAGGCTGCTATAAAAACTGTTGAGTATCGATTTGGACATGTATGTTTCGAAACATGATCTGTCAAAGTGTAAAACCCTATCAGCTGAGGAGTTTTGAAGCTGTCACGTATAGTATTCATTAAGTAATTCATAGGTGGTCTCACAGTATGGACTATCTGTAATGGAAGTTGTTAAGGTGTTCTCCTATGGATTGGGCACAGAATGCAGACATAATTAGGTACATACTCGTCTGAACAAAATGCTAGCTATAAGTAAGTAGATGCTTACTTAGTACCTCAACTTTTGGTTTAGTCGTTTCTTTCTTTTCCGTCGAAGTATGTTTAAGAAGCTTACTTTCTTCCTGAGTTCTACGACAAATCAGGATTTTCTAATCGGTAATCGGATGAATCCATGCCCATGAGTGCCTGCGTTTTGATGAGAGAATTTCGTCTGTCAGCTGAAAAGTCGATTAAACTCATCCTCCAATGATTCTGGCAATCTCTTGTGAATGTCATTGATTTCGAAGGGACAAGATACCTTGACCAGATAAGAACGATTATGTGTGGAATAACACATCACTAAAATGACCGCTTCGTGTTCGCTGGCAATGCCTTAGGCGGCATCGGTCCAATTTTTGATGACTCGATTCAATATATGTGGCGTTATTCCGGCAATAGAGTCTCTTATGTTGGCCTTGAGCTCGTCAAAAGTTGATGGCTTATTAGTGTAGACTTAAGGACTTGACTTGGCGTCGACATTTCTGGGTATTATTCGATACTAGACGCTACCGCGGCTATGTTTTCTTCATTTCGCATCAATCTTTTCTGGTTGGTGACTTAAGGTCCAAAAGAATCTATTCACGCTCAAACGTTTCCACGGTACGATGAATTCAGGATATGTGCACTTGGATCGGTGGCGTATACGTAACCCATTTTTTCAAAAAATTTTAGACTCAAAAATGCTCTGTTTCCAATACACCAAGCGAGGCTACAGGTGAAATCGTATGTGCCTAGGATCCACAGAATCAGACTATCTAACTCTCATTGTGCCATGGAAGAGTAGAGTCAGGATGTGCGTATCGGGCTCTGTGGCGTATAACCTACCCAACTTTTTCACATATTTTTGGACTGAAAAATTTTCACGATGCATAGAATTTGAATATCTTGTCTAAATTGTCACAATAAGGTAGATTCCTACACACTGAAGCCGTGAAGACGACGGACCTCAGGACGAAGTTCATGTTGCGTATTAAAAACTGAGCCAGAATTTCAATACTATTTTTTAATAATCTCCGCACATTTAGCAAGCGTAAAGCGATGGATGATGAAATGGCAAACCTTATTGAATATTTTGACAGCTAGATGTAATTAGTAACTTCCACAGCTGCTGAAACATAATACTTCAAAAAAGTATCATTGCTATCTGGTCAGCCTTTATCTACACAAAAGCTTTATCGTTGAGAGCGCTCTATTTTGGGGTTTTCAATAAATTGCTTGAGATATTAATGCATATATCATCGATGGCATTAAGTATAGTATGCGAGTTTCTATGACTTTTTCCAGAAATCGAGTCCTGAGGTCATCCAGCTCACTGACATCACATTATTGTGAAATTGACGAATATAACACAACCCTTATTGGCCAAAAATCACGGTCACCCTTTAAGACACTCAATTCTGATTCCACCCAACGTGTGGTGTACGTAATTAAAGAAATGATTCTCTTGTTCCCATTTCGTTTCAATTTTCTTTCCATTCACTGCCATGACGTCTGTCGTATCTTCAAATCCAAATCAACTCTCCCCAGTACTCAGCAGAACCGAGAACTGTTTCAACAGTCATACCCGCACACACACACACACAGCACAAATTTAATGCCCAACCGTTTTCGTGCTCCACTATTCCACTTATGAGTGTACCCCCGTCATGTTAGGCATCACACCAGTTTAATTCATGCATGCATTCATATGGTGCTGCCCCACCCCAATAGAGGATTTGCATGTACTCATAGTCACAGTCAGTCCGTCTCTCATCGTTTCCTCATACAACGGTCGATGGATGTGTCTGTCTGTTCATTATTTCCAATACCCCCGCGCCCCACCACCCACATTTCGACCGTCTGTCTCGGTAAACAAACGAAAAGCACTGTTCCATACTAACAACCCCCCTACCACTACACAACAACAATGAAGACGACAACATCGACACGATAGCGAGACTGCATAGACTAAGTACGTTGGGCATGTTAATCTGAACTTAATTTAGTGCTGCTTCACTGGTTTGCCTGGAAAGCTATACAACAACCATCATCGGTGCCACCTTTTAACAAACGCGTCGCTCGATCTAATGAGTCGCTCTGGTGTTTCGCCTCTAGACGGTACGAGAGTGAAAAAATCCTCCTCACCACAAATGTCAATTAGTCTCGTTAGACAGAATATAATGACAGTTGAGAGGTTACGCGAACGCGTACGTCAAGTGTTGAAATGTGTCATAAATTTGCACATCGATATTTTGGTAAATATTTCTGTAACCACCCCCCCTACGTCACTCAATAGATACAAAAGTATTTCATGTGCAAAATTCTTTTTCGAAAAATCTAAATTCAGTATAAATTTTTGTTGGAGGTTCTGTGGCGGTGTAGGTGTCAGTGTGGAACTTAAAGCTTTGAAATAATTTTGATTTTTTTTTTTTTTTTGTGAAATTCTATTTGTTTATGTTTTTTTTTTTAAACTTTTCGCCTGCAGTTATGTACATAATGTTTTATAACTCAAAATATGCGAGGAGATTGTAAAGTGAAACTGCGTCGATAAGGCATTAGATACTATCTCTGGTGGTTATGAAACAAATGAAAGTATCTAAGCGTGATATGCTTTCATTTAGACTGGCTAAGGTTCCATTAATTTAATGGTAATGACCTTGCAGTGAAAATTAATACAAAGTCGATGACTTCGAAACCAGATATTCAGTGATTTAAGATTCTTAGTAATGAGTGATTCATAGGGGGAAGAGTTCGAATGTATCTATTCTAACCAAACTGCCTGGGGATTTATTATGGAATATGAGATGGTTTTGATGAATAGTGCTCGTTAATAAGGTATGAGACAATTTGAAATGTATTTAAGCCTGTACCATGTGTATGACTCCGGTCTGCCTACCAACTCCTACTGCTATCTTTCACACGATGAGTTTCGTGTGCCTACGCTACTTGGAGTGCTGAGATTACGAGAGTCAGTGGTGGAAGACAACCAAAGGGGATAAAGGATTCGACAAGGTTACTTTAACGTATTTAGAGGTTAAGAACGTTTTAATAACTTGTCAAGGTTTTAAAGACTGAATAGATGGGGTTCAACTCATTCTCTTTCTCTTAGTGGTGCCGAACAGCAGCAGACTTTATGCAGTGTTGTCGTAACATACATGTCATAACAAGGAAGTTCTTGCGAGTCAAATGATCAATTAAGACCAATCGAGCGTTTGAGAAGCAGTCAACTGTACTAAGAACTTCTCTAATAGAGTCACAAGCTCTACTTGTATATTGAAGATAGTACACATACAGTCACTATGAAATTTTAAGAGGAAATAGTTGTAGCAGGCCGCAGATGTGATATTGGAAGCGGAAGTGCCACAGATTCAGTGGTTAATACGCCTGTGTGATAGATATAAATAGTTTTTCAATAAGGACATAACAATTTTGTACTTAAATAAAAAACGAAGTAATTGAGATATCGGACTAAAATTTATTTTCGATATAGCAAACATCCGGATATTTATATACATATCTCTTAATAATATTCGTATGACCATCGTAACCTCGTTTGCAGCCGATTCTTCGGAGTAAATTTTCCACCACTCTTCCGAAACGTTGCCAATTTCGAGTTCGATATTATTCATGAGCTCCTCTGACGTTGTTGTCTTATTGGCATAAATCAACGTATAAAGTATAAAGGCTGTTTGAACGGACCAATTGTATGGCCAGCTGTGTGGGATGTGGCACCATCTTGTTGGAACCACATATCACTGATGTCAAGTGCACTCAAGTCGGGCCAAAAATCTTAGTCCAGCATGATCTCCATTGAGCGTAACTTGGTCATGACTTTTCGATGAAATTCAGGGTCTTCTCCAAACTTTAGAAGAGCCCAATCGGAGAACCTTCAGCGCTTCAAATATTCTATATATTCTATAGTTGATTTGATCATGAAGGGGTATAAGCCAAGGTCTGTACCCAAAATTCACCACTATGTGGATTGAGAGATTCCCAATTCCCATGAGCCAAGTGGAATCGACTGATTTGGATGATTTTGAACGAACGCACTTACTTCTGCAAAATTTTTGGTACCTCGGCCAGTGAATTGCCTCACTGGTACAGTAACATTCAAAAGTGAATAAGATGACTCGAATTCATCCACTAGGTATAGCATGCACAGCCTGTCTTATGGGACGATTATTTCGACTCGAAATTGGACTAAGTCCTCTTAAAGTTGCGACCACCGGCCCTGAATTTTTGGTAATAGCTTTCAATAGTATACAAACGTTTTACGTTCATGAATTTCACAGTGATAAAAGCGCAAATCATGATTCATAGTTTGGCATTAATAGATCATTAAATATATTTAAGGGTGCGTTTGTATCAGAGTTCAAAATTGTTATGTCCTTATTGAAAAGCCCTTAACAATACCAAGAAATAAGCATTTTCTCTTAGAAAAAATATATCTTTGCAGCTAAATGTGAATCTGAAAACAGCATTAGTCACATTTCTATCAAAAATTTTTTACAAACTAGTTCGTAAATATGAGTAGATACGTTAGTACATACATTGTGTATCTGCACCTCAAATCTATGCCAATCTGTTGGTACCTGGCCTCGATTTGGAGATAGTTTCTGTCTCTAAAATAGAAATTTTGGTTTTCTGCTTTACTTTCGTGTAACAGATTTGACTCATGCACTTTCGGAATTTACCTACCAATATGCCTGTACATAGAGGAAAGGTGAAAGACTATTAAAAAAACAGCACTTTGACACAAATATCTCATTTTATACACGTGAGTGGTTAATTTGTGAATTTTTCAGTTTCACTTTGGTCCAAGATGTCTATGTTTGTACAGAGACCTTCGGTTTTATGAACCAAAAGCCCGTCACAAAGGCTAGTCTTCAGTATTCAGTAAATAAGTCACTTGAATAGCTTACGCATAGATATTTTCGTAAAAAAGATAAAGACACTAATTAGATTAAATTTAATTTAATAAACTACATACAGTGAAATTCCCGCAATTTGTTGGTGAATGTTGACTATAGGTACATTATGCACGAAAGCTAATCACAATCAAATGAAAAAGTCGTCGTGTTGACAATAAAAGAGGCAAGCAAACAAGAGATTAGTACATAAAACAATGTGTGCGGGAATAAGCTGCAAAAAGAAAAGAAGATTAAAGATATTTTTTTGTTGTTTAATTAAGATTATTATGAGGGAAATGTTTTTTTTTTATTTCAAAGTAATCTTCATTAGTGGGTTTGGCTTCAGTTTGAAGTCACTGAATGAATCGAGGTTTCGAATGAACTTGCCAAACATATTAGACCTCAAAAGTTCAGAGGTTGGTACTTAGTTCGTTCACAGGCTCAAATTTCCATCATCAATTGCTAGATAGTGGAAGGCGCAAGTACAGCCGGGCGGGCTTCAACAACTTGATCTAGTTCACTTGATCTAGGGCACTTACTATATGTCTCCTAAAAGTTTGGAACGTCCCGTTGAGTAGCCCCTATTGTTGATTTTTGTTTTTTTAGACAGATTTAGTCATTACGTTGGTTTTAGACATGTGAGTGCCCCAGACCAAACATTCAAGTAATGCCTCAGAAGCAGTTGGTATGAGCTCCTTATCTTGACAAAGCAAAGCCAAGAAGGAAGGCATCTTTAAGCAAACTATCGGGAATCAGAGTACTCAACTACCATGAATGTGGTAATCTTCCGAAGATACTAAGAGCCCGGGCTGTCAGCATACATGATTCGCAAACCCGAATACCTGATGTCGAGAGTACGCCTACGTAATAGTCCACACCCACACTCTGCCATTTCGCATTACTTCACGGGACTGGTTAGGAACTTATGCTATGTGATCTGTGTCTGCTGTGTCAGCTCCTCTTCCTTCTTTTTAGCTCTTTCTGTACGCATGTTGTAAAAGAGCAGATCTCCAACCAGTCTTACACTGATCTTGCCATATGGCTTATGGGATTGGTAGGACCATTCTCACCTCTGGAAAGCATTTGGTTCTTCCTCGTCATCTGGACATTCTGGGCAGATAGGAAAACTATAGTGTTCAAGTTTTCCTCCAAGTATCTCCAGGCCTCGATCGTGGGGATCAGTTTGTGGATCCATGTTCCTTTGCACCTAGCTTGCCATAGTCCTGTAGAGTGGACATTTATTTTACATTGTCAAAGAAAGTGAGAGATTTTGATGTCTCTTGATGAATAAACCACTAACTAGATTGATCATTCTAATAGCTCATCTCGGACCATCACGAACTATCAGTTTACGTCATAAGACTGGTATCACTAGAACCTAAACTCCTAAGAGACGCATCATTACCAGCATTAATTGTTGCAGACCAGTACATACGTCCAATGGAGAATTTGATCCAAAAGCCCCAAGTAAATGAAAGACTATCTGGGCCTCTCTGACACTGCATTTTTACTCAATTCTTGGACCAAATGCTCCAACTACCTGCGAATTCGAATGGTAACCCAACAAGTACATGTAGTGTCTACATTTGCATCTACGTCATTCATACAGCACCTACATAGGTGAGTCAAATTGATAAGACCACTTTTTTTGTTTGAAATTACGATCTAAATTTTGATCGATACGTCGACACCCCATAGTATGTCAGAGTCACGTACTACGTCTGATCATGTGCCTGTTCCATCTAATGGTTTACTTCTATTGTTGCTTTTATTACTTGATAACAGCAATGCTATCACTTAATGATAAGACGGGTATACACTTTTAAGTCAAATTTTAATTGGAACGCAATCGCACTTAAGAAAACACAAATATTCCTTAGGACTGCAATGCTATCTGAAATGATAAAATGGGCTTTATATGCATTCATGTGAGAATAGTAGGTAGTATTTGCATAGATCATGTAGTTTTGAGATAAAGAGGCTCATCCAGCGAAGAGTTGTTGTTCCATCTGAGTCACTCTTCCATAGAGCATTGTTTAGCTTACTACTCTCGACAATAGTGCTCTCCTGGTTGTTCTTGTGCCCTCCAATATTCGCCAGCATTTTGGAGTGTACCGAGTGTACTCTAAACTTTTACCAAAATTTTGGTTTTTCTTCTGTTGTACTGTGGACCTCCTCACCTTGACATTTATGGTCTATCTTATCTGACGACTAAAGCCTAATAAGACCTCCCTCTGTCTTGTAGACTCTTTAACTCAAGCCATTGTTTCACAAATCCGATTTACTTATATACGTACAGTTCTAACTCATCTCGCTGTTTCTAGACACACATCTCTGCCATTTTGGCAATCATTTGCTTTAGACTATTGGTTGTATTCCACCAGTAGGCAACCACGTCGCAATCGTTTCTAAATCCTTACACAAGTGGGCAATGTAACCCTACATTGCCAGCAATATGCTTTAAAAAAAATGCCCTGGCTATCGTAGCTATGTCATAGTTAAGCAAGATAGCGTAGCTTGACAGCTTGCAGCTATGCGTCCAGAATGTAGAACGAGCTCAAGCGGCAACAAGATCGAGTAAAGAGTATCTAAAATGGTCATAACCACCATTTCAAAGAAAAAAGGAGCCTAACGCCCCGAGTATAGGAGAAGGACTATTACTTTATTTTTCTAAACCAAGTCTTCCTCTTTACCTCAGCTTTCCCCATTTGAATACCTGTAAGTCCTTGCATATCGTTGACCAGGCTAACTTCATTATTGTGTAGAGCCAGTTTTTTCACTTAAGCTACTTTTTCCATTAAAATGCTGGATGTTGTTCCTATGATGGAATTTTTCCATTTTGACAACCTGGCTACTCTTCCACTTTTCGGTTTAGATACGCCTCCCTCGTTGCTCTTGTTTCGGGTTGTCACCATGCTCTATAGTATGCGGACGTCACAATATCACGATCATCTTTTTGAAGTCCGTCTGGTTCGGATCGTCCCTGGCATTAAGATTTCTTTAGGGTGCTCCTCTGTTGTTCTGTGGGTGCTTCAAGCTTGCTTCATGTCATAAGAGTTCCGAAATGAAGATCGTGTCACTTCAACAAAAAAAAAAGCGAACTTAGATTAGCTTCATACTAATGTCAATGGTACTACAAGGTAGCGCAGTCGGAAGGTGCTATAATTTTTGCAAATGGCGGCAAATGTCAAATCTACTTTGACAACTGTCAAGTAAACAGATACGTCAATAAAACATGAATCGCTATTCCGCTAAAGAACGCCAGGTAATTAAATTGAATTGACATTTGCAGCCATTTGCAAAAATTATAGTATCTTTCCATGGTGTGATGACTTTTGCGGCACCTTGTATAAATATGTCAGTAAACCATATATATAGCAGGCCATAAAAACCTAACAATAAATTTGGCGGCTTAAAAGGTAAAACCGTCAAATGTCAACTGTCAGAAACATAATGAATTGCTTGCGTTGATTGCATAATTTCATACTTGTAGCCTGTCTTACCAAAAACTTTTCTCTTTGACAGGTTCTCGAATCAAACGTCAACCAACTGATCGATGAAGTGAAAGAATTCAACGCCGATCTCTGTGAAGTCGACCGTCTGGACAAACTGATCTCCACATTGCGCGACTACAATGGACCAACGATATGCTACGAATGGCCATATCCACTACTAACCAATGCCAGTATCGATGAGGCAGACATTGCACAAACTTCCCTGTCGTCATCGATGTTGAGTCTTCTACCGTCAACGGATGATCTTAAAACTTGATACACCCCACAGATACACACACACACACCATACATATGTATTCCTAGCCATTGTACTCATTACTGCTTAGTTTAAGTTTCATTTTTTACTTTAATTTAATTTATTAGAAATATAAGAGAAGTGATAAAGTTTTCAATTGATTTTCATCATCCCCTGTGGAGAGGGATGGTTGCTCAACTGCAGGTAGCTACTTTAAGCCGGTATCTGGATGTGGTTTACTCCGTACTATGTATGTACTCGAGGGGATTGAATTACCGAGTTAGATTTTCGTCATGATACGAGTTCACTTTGCGTGCATTCCACTTTCTGAGGAATTCATTTGGAAGCAGTTGAATGGGAACAACAATGTTGGTTTTCTACCCACGATCATAGATTTTCTTGCGGTTAGCGATGTGCAATTTCTTGCTATAGATACGAGTACATGTATCTCGATATCAGTTGTAATGCGGTCGTTAATATTAAGCCAAGATAATTGGGACTGACAAATGGAAACACACTGGTAGTTGTTAGGTTCGGATGGATGAGCTTTCTTGGAAGTGGGATTGCTATGCCTTTGAATGGATTACAGAAGAATAACACACTGAATTGGGTCATTTTGAAGGTACCTTTGTTTGTTTCAAGGCAACACTGATAAGATACAAGCATTATGTGTAAACAAAGTACATTGTGCGCTGGAGATTGTGTGTACATAGCAGGAAAGGTACAAGACCTTTCTTTGTGGAAGCCTTCACATAATATCTGAAGTACTTATCGTTGTACTCTGTACAGCATTTCCTCGATATAAGCAATGTCATCGGACTTGTCTTTATCTTTTGAGGATATTCTCTGAAGAATAAAGAAAGATACAAATTTTATCACAAGAAGATGTCATGGAACTCGAGAGTAAGTATTTTAAGACCATGACGGGTATGGAGATTTGTCTACCGTTGTGAGACAGTGAATGCATTTCAATCCTGGAGGACAAGGGTAAGGTAATGTATGTATATACATTTATGTGGACAGGCAATAGGATCTTCCCTTATAGAGACCAGCAGCTACATAATGTGGATCAAGTGGAGAGAGTGTTTAGAGCAAGAAACAAACTTGCATCCCCCAGTTCCATTGAACTATCATAACGTCATTTGTTAACCTCAACTCTACTTGCTGGAACGTATAATGAGCAGAAGACTCTGTTTGCAACAAGTCTGTCAAGCTGCTGGCATATGCAGATGCTATCGACATCCGGGGTCCCAACCAGCGCGTCATCATAGAGGCTTTTCAATAGGGACATAACAATTTTGTACACTTAGTACAAGTTCACACTGAAACTTTTTTTATGATCTATTAATACCAGAACCTCAGATGAGATTTATATTAAATATAATAATTAATCACTTGACATTAGTGATACGTGGTTCCACTCAGATGATGCCACATGCCACACAGCTAGTCAAACATTCGATCTACTCGAGGGAAAGTTCTGTAATGCTATATCTCGAGAAATGGCCCAGTCGAATGGCCTCCTCACTTATGCGTTTTAATGCCATTATATTTCCCTTTACTGGATAACATTAATTCATTGCAAAGAGATACTCAGGATCAATATCGAACTCGAAATTGGCAACGATCCGGCCGAAATACATATGTGGAAGGGGTGACGGAAATTGACTCCAAAGAATCGATCGTTGCTAACGTGCTCGTGGTGGTCTTTTAAACAAAATCGAATTCCAGAATTAAATATAACATGTGCACTGTAAATGTAAATAAATTTCAATTCGATATCTGAATTACTTTATATTTCATTTAAGTGCGAAGTTGTCATGTCCTTATTGAAAAACTCATTATAAAGACGACACTCACTCCCCCTACAGGTTTGCTGGTATGTGGCTCAATCCAAAACATGGCTTGAAGATTTCCTTAAGAATGGCGCTGAATTAGACTACAGCTTTCTGGAGCATGGCTGGTAAAATACTGTCAGGACCCAGCGTCTTCAATGGTGCGCGTGACATAATAGCCCAACGAGAGTTCTTCGATATAATGAGATTCGCTACCTCCTCCTCTATCGACTTACTAGTAGTATCTGAGTGCCCAGTCGATCTGCTGGAAAGTGAGTGTTAACTAACGTTGATTCTCTTAAAAATGTTTCACTGTGCGCACCACGGTATGATGACCTATGCAGCAGCCCTTGCAAACAATATCCAAACACACTATGTTCCTAATTGTATCTATAGATGCTTCTAGCTCTCAGATTAATACTACCTCCATACATATCTAGTGTATGCCGACGAACTAATTTTAAACTTTAAAACCTGACCCACTATCGCCTTGCAGAACCACACCAGTCAAAGCAGATTCCAACGCACAGCCCTCTTCAAAGGGTGTTCCAGTTTCTGTTTTATATAGAAATTCCGTTTTCCTTTTCTTTTTCCAATCATGTGATGAATACGTCTGAATAATCTGAACACAACATATCCGGAATAGCGTTCATGCCAGAGTGTAATAACTTTTACTCTCCTATTCTATGCCGACACACACACACACACACGCAAGGAACACCCTTGTTTCGCCACCACTCTATGTTATTTGTGCAAACGATACGCAGTGCATTTCCTAATTAAAAGCCTACGCATGGAATTTAATTAAATCTCTCAAATTATAAGCAAAATCAACAACAGAAACACGACTGCAATCGAGGACGATGACGGCGGCGGCGGCGGCGGTGGCGATTGGGGGCACCCGAACAAAAAGGGTTCCGATCCAACCACACAAAACATGAGAACACACCCCCCGTAGTCACCAATAAAGTGAACACATCCAGTTGCTGTAGTAACATTACTCCTACATCCTGTATGCAAACGTGTGTGGGGCACATCTGGAACAATGGACACAAGATACCACCACCATGCTGGTCCACTTGTTGCAAAGCTACGACTTACAATGCTTGCGGAACGTTGCATCCGAGAGGTAGTAGTAGTTCGGCTTCTAAAGTTAACCACAGCAGGGAAATAAATGAAAATGCACAACGCAAACAGTTTTCACTAGGAGCTGTTAAATCCGTAGGTATTTACGATCTGAGGATATACACGCTCTGGTCATCTCATTCATCGGCACCACATCGGTAGACGCATGGGGGGATTGGATGGAGCTGAAAGCCGATAATTTGTTTAGTTATGAATACTCCCAGTCAATATGGGACGCAGGTGTTCGATGAATGGACAGAGAGCCCTTAACCCGATTGGCATAGAAAAATATTGGATATCCACAGCCGGAGAGACTTGGGAAGACTTGGAAAAATCTAAAAAAACCAACGGGGGATGTAGCTTGTGGTTTACTGAGACCAATGGATCTTGGGAAGATACTTCGAGTTGTGGTATGGATGTCTGAATAGAAATTGTCTTTTGCTTGTAAAGCACAGTGAGTGCAAGGACTTTCGTTAGAAGAAATTTCATTTACAACTACATTGTGCAAGATATCTATTCCATACGAAAAGGAACTATACTATCGTAAACGACCTCCGCTGACATATCAGTGCGAGCAGGATGTGGGTACCCTTTTCTTCATGCATTTTTTTGTTGAAAAATTTTCTGTCTCCTACTTGCATTTCGAGGCAGCAGCTAAGCTAGTTTGTGCCTCGAATGCACAGAAACGGAATATCTGGCTTGGGATATGCGATTGGAGGATATACCCAGATAGTGGGTATCAAGAAGTGTGGGCTATACACTGCCCTTTTTTTCATACATTTTTTGGTTGAAAAATTTTCTGTCTCCCACTTGCATTTCGAGGCAGCAGCTAAGCTAGTTTGTGCCTCGAATGCACAGATACAGAATATCTGGCTTGGGATATGCGATTGGAGGATATACCCAGATTGTGGGTATCAAGAAATGTGGGCTATACACTGCCCTTTTTTTCATACATTTTTTGGTTGAAAAATTTTCTGTCTCCTACTAGCATTTCGAGGCAGCAGCTAAGCTAGTTTGTGCGTTGAATGTACAGAAAAAGAAAATCTGGTTTGGGATGTGCGATTGGGGGATATACCCAGAATGTGGGCATCAAGAAGTGTGGGCTATACACTGCCCTTTTTTTTTATACATTTTTTGGTTGAAAAATTTTCTGTCTCCTACTTGCATTTCGAGGCAGCAGCTAAGCTAGTTTGTGCCTCGAATGCACAGAAACAGAATATCTGGCTTGGGATATGCGAGTGGAGGATATACCCAAATTGTGGGTATCAAGAAGTGTGGGCTATACACTGCCCTTTTTTTCATACATTTTTTGGTTGAAAAATTTTCTGTCCCCTACTTGCATTTCGAGGCAGCAGCTAAGCTAGTTTGTGCCTCGAATGCACAGAAACGGAATATCTGGCATGCGGTCTGCGATTGGAGGATATACCCAGATTGTGGGTATCAAGAAATGTGGGCTATACACTGCCCTTTTTTTCATACATTTTTTGGTTGAAAAATTTTCTGTCTCCTACTTGCATTTCGAGGCAGCAGCTAAGCTAGTTTGTGCCTCGAATGCACAGAAACGGAATATCTGGCATGCGGTCTGCGATTGGAGGATATACCCAGATTGTGGGTATCAAGAAGTGTGGGCTATACACTGCCCTTTTTTTCATACATTTTTTGGTTGAAAAATTTTCTGTCTCCTACTTGCATTTCGAGGCAGCAGCTAAGCTAGTTTGTGCCTCGAATGCACAGAAACGGAATATCTGGCTTGGGATATGCGATTGGAGGATATACCCAGATAGTGGGTATCAAGAAGTGTGGGCTATACACTGCCCTTTTTTTCATACATTTTTTGGTTGAAAAATTTTCTGTCTCCTACTTGCATTTCGAGGCAGCAGCTAAGCTAGTTTGTGCCTCGAATGCACAGAAACGGAATATCTGGCATGCGGTCTGCGATTGGAGGATATACCCAGATTGTGGGTATCAAGAAGTGTGGGCTATACACTGCCCTTTTTTTCATACATTTTTTGGTTGAAAAATTTTCTGTCTCCTACTTGCATTTCGAGGCAGCAGCTAAGCTAGTTTGTGCCTCGAATGCACAGATACAGAATATCTGGCTTGGGATATGCGATTGGAGGATATACCCAGATTGTGGGTATCAAGAAATGTGGGCTATACACTGCCCTTTTTTTCATACATTTTATGGTTGAAAATTTTTCTGTCTCCTACTTGCATTTCGAGGCAGCAGCTAAGCTAGTTTGTGCCTCGAATGCACAGAAACGGAATATCTGGCATGCGGTCTGCGATTGGAGGATATACCCAGATTGTGGGTATCAAGAAGTGTGGGCTATACACTGCCCTTTTTTTCATACATTTTTTGGTTGAAAAATTTTCTGTCTCCTACTTGCATTTCGAGGCAGCAGCTAAGCTAGTTTGTGCCTCGAATGCACAGAAACGGAATATCTGGCTTGGGATATGCGATTGGAGGATATACCCAGATAGTGGGTATCAAGAAGTGTGGGCTATACACTGCCCTTTTTTTCATACATTTTTTGGTTGAAAAATTTTCTGTCTCCCACTTGCATTTCGAGGCAGCAGCTAAGCTAGTTTGTGCCTCGAATGCACAGATACAGAATATCTGGCTTGGGATATGCGATTGGAGGATATACCCAGATTGTGGGTATCAAGAAATGTGGGCTATACACTGCCCTTTTTTTCATACATTTTTTGGTTGAAAAATTTTCTGTCTCCCACTTGCATTTCGAGGCAGCAGCTAAGCTAGTTTGTGCCTCGAATGCACAGAAACGGAATATCTGGCATGCGGTCTGCGATTGGAGGATATACCCAGATTGTGGGTATCAAGAAGTGTGGGCTATACACTGCCCTTTTTTTCATACATTTTTTGGTTGAAAAATTTTCTGTCTCCTACTAGCATTTCGAGGCAGCAGCTAAGCTAGTTTGTGCGTTGAATGTACAGAAAAAGAAAATCTGGTTTGGGATGTGCGATTGGGGGATATACCCAGAATGTGGGCATCAAGAAGTGTGGGCTATACACTGCCCTTTTTTTTTATACATTTTTTGGTTGAAAAATTTTCTGTCTCCTACTTGCATTTCGAGGCAGCAGCTAAGCTAGTTTGTGCCTCGAATGCACAGAAACAGAATATCTGGCTTGGGATATGCGAGTGGAGGATATACCCAAATTGTGGGTATCAAGAAGTGTGGGCTATACACTGCCCTTTTTTTCATACATTTTTTGGTTGAAAAATTTTCTGTCTCCTACTTGCATTTCGAGGCAGCAGCTAAGCTAGTTTGTGCCTCGAATGCACAGAAACGGAATATCTGGCTTGGGATATGCGATTGGAGGATATACCCAGATAGTGGGTATCAAGAAGTGTGGGCTATACACTGCCCTTTTTTTCATACATTTTTTGGTTGAAAAATTTTCTGTCCCCTACTTGCATTTCGAGGCAGCAGCTAAGCTAGTTTGTGCCTCGAATGCACAGAAACGGAATATCTGGCATGCGGTCTGCGATTGGAGGATATACCCAGATTGTGGGTATCAAGAAATGTGGGCTATACACTGCCCTTTTTTTCATACATTTTTTGGTTGAAAAATTTTCTGTCTCCTACTTGCATTTCGAGGCAGCAGCTAAGCTAGTTTGTGCCTCGAATGCACAGAAACGGAATATCTGGCATGCGGTCTGCGATTGGAGGATATACCCAGATTGTGGGTATCAAGAAGTGTGGGCTATACACTGCCCTTTTTTTCATACATTTTTTGGTTGAAAAATTTTCTGTCTCCTACTTGCATTTCGAGGCAGCAGCTAAGCTAGTTTGTGCCTCGAATGCACAGAAACGGAATATCTGGCTTGGGATATGCGATTGGAGGATATACCCAGATAGTGGGTATCAAGAAGTGTGGGCTATACACTGCCCTTTTTTTCATACATTTTTTGGTTGAAAAATTTTCTGTCTCCTACTTGCATTTCGAGGCAGCAGCTAAGCTAGTTTGTGCCTCGAATGCACAGAAACGGAATATCTGGCTTGGGATATGCGATTGGAGGATATACCCAGATTGTGGGTATCAAGAAGTGTGGGCTATACACTGCCCTTTTTTTCATACATTTTTTGGTTGAAAAATTTTCTGTCTCCTACTTGCATTTCGAGGCAGCAGCTAAGCTAGTTTGTGCCTCGAATGCACAGAAACGGAATATCTGGCTTGGGATATGCGATTGGAGGATATACCCAGATAGTGGGTATCAAGAAGTGTGGGCTATACACTGCCCTTTTTTTCATACATTTTTTGGTTGAAAAATTTTCTGTCTCCTACTTGCATTTCGAGGCAGCAGCTAAGCTAGTTTGTGCCTCGAATGCACAGAAACGGAATATCTGGCTTGGGATATGCGATTGGAGGATATACCCAGATAGTGGGTATCAAGAAGTGTGGGCTATACACTGCCCTTTTTTTCATACATTTTATGGTTGAAAATTTTTCTGTCTCCTACTTGCATTTCGAGGCAGCAGCTAAGCTAGTTTGTGCCTCGAATGCACAGAAACGGAATATCTGGCATGCGGTCTGCGATTGGAGGATATACCCAGATTGTGGGTATCAAGAAGTGTGGGCTATACACTGCCCTTTTTTTCATACATTTTTTGGTTGAAAATTTTTCTGTCTCCTACTTGCATTTCGAGGCAGCAGCTAAGCTAGTTTGTGCCTCGAATGCACAGAAACAGAATATCTGGCTTGGGATATGCGAGTGGAGGATATACCCAAATTGTGGGTATCAAGAAGTGTGGGCTATACACTGCCCTTTTTTTCATACATTTTTTGGTTGAAAAATTTTCTGTCTCCTACTTGCATTTCGAGGCAGCAGCTAAGCTAGTTTGTGCCTCGAATGCACAGAAACGGAATATCTGGCTTGGGATATGCGATTGGAGGATATACCCAGATAGTGGGTATCAAGAAGTGTGGGCTATACACTGCCCTTTTTTTCATACATTTTTTGGTTGAAAAATTTTCTGTCTCCCACTTGCATTTCGAGGCAGCAGCTAAGCTAGTTTGTGCCTCGAATGCACAGATACAGAATATCTGGCTTGGGATATGCGATTGGAGGATATACCCAGATTGTGGGTATCAAGAAATGTGAGCTATACACTGCCCTTTTTTTCATACATTTTTTGGTTGAAAAATTTTCTGTCTCCTACTTGCATTTCGAGGCAGCAGCTAAGCTAGTTTGTGGCTCGAATGCACAGAAACGGAATATCTGGCATGCGGTCTGCGATTGGAGGATATACCCAGATTGTAGGTATCAAGGAATGTGGGCTATACACTGCCCTTTTTTTCATACATTTTTTGGTTGAAAAATTTTCTGTCTCCCACTTGCATTTCAAGGCAGCAGCTAAGCTAGTTTGTGCCTCGAATGCACAGATACAGAATATCTGGCTTGGGATATGCGATTGGAGGATATACCCAGATTGTGGGTATCAAGAAATGTGGGCTATACACTGCCCTTTTTTTCATACATTTTTTGGTTGAAAAATTTTCTGTCCCCTACTTGCATTTCGAGGCAGCAGCTAAGCTAGTTTGTGCCTCGAATGCACAGAAACGGAATATCTGGCATGCGGTCTGCGATTGGTGGATATACCCAGATTGTGGGTATCAAGAAATGTGGGCTATACACTGCCCTTTTTTTCATACATTTTTTGGTTGAAAAATTTTCTGTCTCCTACTTGCATTTCGAGGCAGCAGCTAAGCTAGTTTGTGCCTCGAATGCACAGAAACGGAATATCTGGCATGCGGTCTGCGATTGGTGGATATACCCAGATTGTGGGTATCAAGAAATGTGGGCTATACACTGCCCTTTTTTTCATACATTTTTTGGTTGAAAAATTTTCTGTCCCCTACTTGCATTTCGAGGCAGCAGCTAAGTTAGTTTGTGCCTCGAATGCACAGAAACGGAATATCTGGCATGCGGTCTGCGATTGGAGGATATACCCAGATTGTGGGTATCAAGAAATGTGGGCTATACACTGCCCTTTTTTTCATACATTTTTTGAATGAAAAATTTTCTGTCTCCCACTTGCATTTCAAGGCAGCAGCTAAGCTAGCTTGTGCCTCGAATGCACAGAAACGGAATATCTGGCATGCGGTCTGCGATTGGAGGATATACCCAGATTGTGGGTATCAAGAAGTGTGGGCTATACACTGCCCTTTTTTTCATACATTTTTTGAATGAAAAATTTTCTGTCTCCCACTTGCATTTCAAGGCAGCAGCTAAGCTAGCTTGTGCCTCGAATGCACAGAAACGGAATATCTGGCATGCGGTCTGCGATTGGAGGATATACCCAGATTGTAGGTATCAAGAAATGTGGGCTATACACTGCCCTTTTTTTCATACATTTTTTGGTTGAAAAATTTTCTGTCTCCCACTTGCATTTCGAGGCAGCAGCTAAGCTAGTTTGTGCCTCGAATGCACAGAAACGGAATATCTGGCATGCGGTCTGCGATTGGAGGATATACCCAGATTGTGGGTATCAAGAAGTGTGGGCTATACACTGCCCTTTTTTTCATACATTTTCTGTTTGAAAAATTTTCTGTCTCCCACTTGCATTTCGAGGCAGCAGCTAAGTTAAGTAGTTTGTGCCTCGAATGCACAGAAACAGAATATCTGGCATGCGGTCTGCGATTGGGGGATATACCCAGATTGTGGGTATCAAGAAGTGTGGGCTATACACTGCCCTTTTTTTCATACATTTTTTGGTTGAAAAATTTTCTGTCTCCCACTTGCATTTCAAGGCAGCAGCTAAGCTAGTTTGTGCCTCGAATGCACAGAAACGGAATATGTGGCATGCGGTCTGCGATTGGAGGATATACCCAGATTGTGGGTATCAAGAAGTGTGGGCTATACACTGCCCTTTTTTTCATACATTTTTTGGTTGAAAAATTTTCTGTCTCCCACTTGCATTTCGAGGCAGCAGCTAAGCTAGATTGTGCCTCGAATGCACAGAAACAGAATATCTGGCTTGGGATATGCGAGTGGAGGATATACCCAGATTGTGGGTATCAAGAAGTGTGGGCTATACACTGCCCTTTTTTTTTATACATTTTTTGGTTGAAAAATTTTCTGTCTCTCACTTGCATTTCGAGGCAGCAGCTAAGCTAGTTTGTGCCTCGAATGCACAGAAACGGAATATCTGGCATGCGGTCTGCGATTGGAAGATATACCCAGATTGTGGGTATCAAGAAGTGTGGGCTATACACTGCCCTTTTTTTCATACATTTTTTGGTTGAAAAATTTTCTGTCTCCTCCTCCAATCGCATATCCCAAGCCAGATATTCTGTTTCTGTGCATTCGAGGCACAAACTAGCTTAGCTGCTGCCTCGAAATGCAAGTAGGAGACAGAAAATTTTTCAACCAAAAAATGTATGGAAAAAGGTCAGTGTATAGCCCACACTTCTTGATACCCACAATCTGGGTATATCCTCCAATCGCAGACCGCATGCCAGATATTCCGTTTCTGTGCATTCGAGGCACAAACTAGCTTAGCTGCTGCCTTGAAATGCAAGTGGGAGACAGAAAATTTTTCAACCAAAAAATGTATGAAAAAAAGGGCAGTGTATAGCCCACACTTCTTGATACCCACAATCTGGGTATATCCTCCAATCGCATATCCCAAGCCAGATATTCTGTTTCTGTGCATTCGAGGCACAAACTAGCTTAGCTGCTGCCTCGAAATGCAAGTAGGAGACAGAAAATTTTTCAACCAAAAAATGTATGGAAAAAGGTCAGTGTATAGCCCACACTTCTTGATACCCACAATCTGGATTTATCCTCCAATCACACATCCCATGCCAGATATTCTGTTTCTGTGCATACGAGGCACAAACTAGCTTAGCTGCTGCTTCGAAATGCAAGTGGGAGACACAAAATTTTTCAACCAAAAAATGTATGAAAAAAAGGGCAGTGTATAGCCCACACTTCTTGATACCCACAATCTGGGTATATCCTCCAATCGCAGACCGCATGCCATATATTCCGCTTCTGTGCATTCGAGGCACAAACCACCTTAGCTGCTGCCTCGAAATGCAAGTAGGAGACAGAAAATTTTTCAACCAAAAAATGTATGAAAAAAAGGGCAGTGTATAGCCCACACTTCTTGATACCCACAATCTGGGTATATCCTCCAATCGCAGACCGCATGCCATATATTCCGCTTCTGTGCATTCGAGGCACAAACTAGCTTAGCTGCTGCCTCGAAATGCAAGTAGGAGACAGAAAATTTTTCAACCAAAAAATTTATGAAAAAAAGGGCAGTGTATAGCCCACACTTCTTGATACCCACTATCTGGGTATATCCTCCAATTGCATATCCCAAGCCAGATATTCCGCTTCTGTGCATTCGAGGCACAAACTACCTTAGCTGCTGCCTCGAAATGCAAGTAGGAGACAGAAAATTTTTCAACCAAAAAATGTATGAAAAAAAGGGCAGTGTATAGCCCACACTTCTTGATACCCACAATCTGGGTATATCCTCCAATCGCAGACCGCATGCCAGATATTCCGTTTCTGTGCATTCGAGGCACAAACTAGCTTAGCTGCTGCCTCGAAATGCAAGTAGGAGACAGAAAATTTTTCAACCAAAAAATGTATGAAAAAAAGGGCAGTGTATAGCCCACACTTCTTGATACCCACTATCTGGGTATATCCTCCAATCGCATATCCCAAGCCAGATATTCTGTTTCTGTGCATTCGAGGCACAAACTAGCTTAGCTGCTGCCTCGAAATGCAAGTGGGAGACAGAAAATTTTTCAACCAAAAAATATATAAACAAAAAGGGCAGTGTATAGCCCACACTTCTTGATACCCACTATCTGGGCATATCCTCCAATTGCATATCCCAAGCCAGATATTCCGTTTCTGTGCATTCGAGGCACAAACTAGCTTAGCTGCTGCCTCGAAATGCAAGTGGGAGACAAAAAATTTTTCAACCAAAAAATGTATGAAAAAAAGGGCAGTGTATAGCCCACACTTCTTGATACCCACAATCTGGGTATATCCTCCAATCGCAGACCGCATGCCAGATATTCCGTTTCTGTGCATTCGATGCACAAACTAGCTTAGCTGCTGCCTCGAAATGCAAGTAGGAGACAGAAAAATTTTCAACCAAAAAATGTATGAAAAAAAGGGCAGTGTATAGCCCACACTTCTTGATACCCACTATCTGGGTATATCCTCCAATCGCATATCCCAAGCCAGATATTCCGTTTCTGTGCATTCGAGGCACAAACTAGCTTAGCTGCTGCCTCGAAATGCAAGTAGAAGACAGAAAAATTTTCAACCAAAAAATGTATGAAAAAAAGGGCAGTGTATAGCCCACACTTCTTGATACCCACAATCTGGGTATATCCTCCAATCGCAGACCGCATGCCAGATATTCCGTTTCTGTGCATTCGAGGCACAAACTAGCTTAGCTGCTGCCTCGAAATGCAAGTGGGAGACAAAAAATTTTTCAACCAAAAAATGTATGAAAAAAAGGGCAGTGTATAGCCCACACTTCTTGATACCCACAATCTGGGTATATCCTCCAATCGCAGACCGCATGCCAGATATTCCGTTTCTGTGCATTCGATGCACAAACTAGCTTAGCTGCTGCCTCGAAATGCAAGTAGGAGACAGAAAAATTTTCAACCAAAAAATGTATGAAAAAAAGGGCAGTGTATAGCCCACACTTCTTGATACCCACTATCTGGGTATATCCTCCACTCGCATATCCCAAGCCAGATATTCCGTTTCTGTGCATTCGAGGCACAAACTAGCTTAGCTGCTGCCTCGAAATGCAAGTAGAAGACAGAAAAATTTTCAACCAAAAAATGTATGAAAAAAAGGGCAGTGTATAGCCCACACTTCTTGATACCCACAATCTGGGTATATCCTCCAATCGCAGACCGCATGCCAGATATTCCGTTTCTGTGCATTCGAGGCACAAACTAGCTTAGCTGCTGCCTCGAAATGCAAGTAGGAGACAGAAAATTTTTCAACCAAAAAATGTATGAAAAAAAGGGCAGTGTATAGCCCACACTTCTTGATACCCACAATCTGGGTATATCCTCCAATCGCAGACCGCATGCCATATATTCCGCTTCTGTGCATTCGAGGCACAAACTACCTTAGCTGCTGCCTCGAAATGCAAGTAGGAGACAGAAAATTTTTCAACCAAAAAATGTATGAAAAAAAGGGCAGTGTATAGCCCACACTTCTTGATACCCACAATCTGGGTATATCCTCCAATCGCAGACCGCATGCCATATATTCCGCTTCTGTGCATCCGAGGCACAAACTACCTTAGCTGCTGCCTCGAAATGCAAGTAGGAGACAGAAAATTTTTCAACCAAAAAATGTATGAAAAAAAGGGCAGTGTATAGCCCACACTTCTTGATACCCACAATCTGGGTATATCCTCCAATCGCAGACGGCATGCCATATATTCCGCTTCTGTGCATTCGAGGCACAAACTACCTTAGCTGCTGCCTCGAAATGCAAGTAGGAGACAGAAAATTTTTCAACCAAAAAATGTATGAAAAAAAGGGCAGTGTATAGCCCACACTTCTCGATACCCACAATCTGGGTATATCCTCCAATCGCAGACCGCATGCCATATATTCCGCTTCTGTGCATTCGAGGCACAAACTACCTTAGCTGCTGCCTCGAAATGCAAGTAGGAGACAGAAAATTTTTCAACCAAAAAATGTATGAAAAAAAGGGCAGTGTATAGCCCACACTTCTTGATACCCACAATCTGGGTATATCCTCCAATCGCAGACCGCATGCCATATATTCCGCTTCTGTGCATCCGAGGCACAAACTACCTTAGCTGCTGCCTCGAAATGCAAGTAGGAGACAGAAAATTTTTCAACCAAAAAATGTATGAAAAAAAGGGCAGTGTATAGCCCACACTTCTTGATACCCACAATCTGGGTATATCCTCCAATCGCAGACGGCATGCCATATATTCCGCTTCTGTGCATTCGAGGCACAAACTACCTTAGCTGCTGCCTCGAAATGCAAGTAGGAGACAGAAAATTTTTCAACCAAAAAATGTATGAAAAAAAGGGCAGTGTATAGCCCACACTTCTCGATACCCACAATCTGGGTATATCCTCCAATCGCAGACCGCATGCCATATATTCCGCTTCTGTGCATTCGAGGCACAAACTACCTTAGCTGCTGCCTCGAAATGCAAGTAGGAGACAGAAAATTTTTCAACCAAAAAATGTATGAAAAAAAGGGCAGTGTATAGCCCACACTTCTTGATACCCACAATCTGGGTATATCATCCAATCGCATATCCCAAGCCAGATATTCTGTTTCTGTGCATTCGAGGCACAAACTAGCTTAGCTGCTGCCTCGAAATGCAAGTAGGAGACAGAAAATTTTTCAACCAAAAAATGTATGAAAAAAAGGGCAGTGTATAGCCCACACTTCTCGATACCCACAATCTGGGTATATCCTCCAATCGCAGACCGCATGCCAGATATTCCGTTTCTGTGCATTCGAGGCACAAACTAGCTTAGCTGCTGCCTCGAAATGCAAGTAGGGGACAAAAAATTTTTCAACCAAAAATGTATGAAAAAAAGGGCAGTGTATAGCCCACACTTCTTGATACCCACTATCTGGGTATATCCTCCACTCGAATATCCCAAGCCAGATATTCCGTTTCTGTGCATTCGAGGCACAAACTAGCTTAGCTGCTGCCTCGAAATGCAAGTAGGGGACAGAAAATTTTTCAACCAAAAATGTATGAAAAAAAGGGCAGTGTATAGCCCACATTTCTTGATACCCACAATCTGGGTATATCCTCAAATCGCAGACCGCATGCCAGATATTCCGTTTCTGTGCATTCGAGGCACAAACTAGCTTAGCTGCTGCCTCGAAATGCAAGTAGGAGACAGAAAAATTTTCAACCAAAAAATGTATGAAAAAAAGGGCAGTGTATAGCCCACACTTCTTGATACCCACAATCTGGGTATATCCTCCAATCGCAGACCGCATGCCAGATATTCCGTTTCTGTGCATTCGACGCACAAACTAGCTTAGCTGCTGCCTCGAAATGCAAGTAGGGGACAGAAAATTTTTCAACCAAAAATGTATGAAAAAAAGGGCAGTGTATAGCCCACACTTCTTGATACCCACTATCTGGGTATATCCTCCACTCGCATATCCCAAGCCAGATATTCCGTTTCTGTGCATTCGAGGCACAAACTAGCTTAGCTGCTGCCTCGAAATGCAAGTAGGGGACAGAAAATTTTTCAACCAAAAATGTATGAAATAAAGGGCAGTGTATAGCCCACACTTCTTGATACCCACAATCTGGGTATATCCTCCAATCGCAGACCGCATGCCAGATATTCCGTTTCTGTGCATTCGAGGCACAAACTAGCTTAGCTGCTGCCTCGAAATGCAAGTAGGAGACAGAAAATTTTTCAACCAAAAAATGTATGAAAAAAAGGGCAGTGTATAGCCCACACTTCTTGATACCCACAATCTGGGTATATCCTCCAATCGCAGACCGCATGCCATATATTCCGCTTCTGTGCATTCGAGGCACAAACTAGCTTAGCTGCTGCCTCGAAATGCAAGTAGGAAACAGAAAATTTTTCAACCAAAAAATGTATGAAAAAAAGGGCAGTGTATAGCCCACACTTCTTGATACCCACAATCTGGGTATATCCTCCAATCGCAGACCGCATGCCATATATTCCGCTTCTGTGCATTCGAGGCACAAACTAGCTTAGCTGCTGCCTCGAAATGCAAGTAGGAGACAGAAAATTTTTCAACCAAAAAATGTATGAAAAAAAGGGCAGTGTATAGCCCACACTTCTTGATACCCACAATCTGGGTATATCCTCCAATCGCAGACCGCATGCCAGATATTCCGTTTCTGTGCATTCGAGGCACAAACTAGCTTAGCTGCTGCCTCGAAATGCAAGTAAGAGACAGAAAATTTTTCAACCAAAAAATGTATGAAAAAAAGGGCAGTGTATAGCCCACACTTCTTGATACCCACAATCTGGGTATATCCTCCAATCGCAGACCGCATGCCAGATATTCCGTTTCTGTGCATTCGAGGCACAAACTAGCTTAGCTGCTGCCTTGAAATGCAAGTGGGAGACAGAAAATTTTTCAACCAAAAAATGTATGAAATAAAGGGCAGTGTATAGCCCACATTTCTTGATATCCACAATCTGGGTATATCCTCCAATCGCATATCCCAAGCCAGATATTCTGTTTCTGTGCATTCGAGGCACAAACTAGCTTAGCTGCTGCCTTGAAATGCAAGTGGGAGACAGAAAATTTTTCAACCAAAAAATGTATGAAATAGAGGGCAGTGTATAGCCCACATTTCTTGATACCCACAATCTGGGTATATCCTCCAATCGCAGACCGCATGCCAGATATTCCGTTTCTGTGCATTCGAGGCACAAACTAGCTTAGCTGCTGCCTCGAAATGCAAGTAGGAGACAGAAAATTTTTCAACCAAAAAATGTATGAAAAAAAGGGCAGTGTATAGCCCACATTTCTTGATACCCACAATCTGGGTATATCCTCCAATCGCAGACCGCATGCCAGATATTCCGTTTCTGTGCATTCGAGGCACAAACTAGCTTAGCTGCTGCCTCGAAATGCAAGTGGGAGACAAAAAATTTTTCAACCAAAAAATGTATGAAAAAAAGGGCAGTGTATAGCCCACATTTCTTGATACCCACAATCTGGGTATATCCTCCAATCGCAGACCGCATGCCACATATTCCGTTTCTGTGCATTCGAGGCACAAACTAGCTTAGCTGCTGCCTCGAAATGCAAGTGGGAGACAAAAAATTTTTCAACCAAAAAATGTATAAAAAAAAAGGGCAGTGTATAGCCCACACTTCTTGATACCCACAATCTGGGTATATCCTCCACTCGCATATCCCAAGCCAGATATTCTGTTTCTGTGCATTCGAGGCACAAACTAGCTTAGCTGCTGCCTTGAAATGCAAGTGGGAGACAGAAAAATTTTCAACCAAAAAATGTATGAAAAAAAGGGCAGTGTATAGCCCACACTTCTTGATACCCACAATCTGGGTATATCCTCCAATCGCAGACCGCATGCCAGATATTCCGTTTCTGTGCATTCGAGGCACAAACTAGCTTAGCTGCTGCCTCGAAATGCAAGTAGGAGACAGAAAAATTTTCAACCAAAAAATGTATGAAAAAAAGGGCAGTGTATAGCCCACACTTCTTGATACCCACTATCTGGGTATATCCTCCAATCGCATATCCCAAGCCAGATATTCCGTTTCTGTGCATTCGAGGCACAAACTAGCTTAGCTGCTGCCTCGAAATGCAAGTAGGAGACAGAAAATTTTTCAACCAAAAAAATGTATGAAAAAAAGGGCAGTGTATAGCCCACACTTCTTGATACCCACTATCTGGGTATATCCTCCAATCGCATATCCCAAGCCAGATATTCCGTTTCTGTGCATTCGAGGCACAAACTAAATTAGCTGCTGCCTCGAAATGCAAGTAGGAGACAGAAAATTTTTCAACCAAAAAATGTATGAAAAAAAGGGCAGTGTATAGCCCACACTTCTTGATATCCACAATCTGGGTATATCCTCCAATCGCAGACCGCATGCCAGATATTCCGTTTCTGTGCATTCGAGGCACAAACTAGCTTAGCTGCTGCCTCGAAATGCAAGTAGGAGACAGAAAATTTTTCAACCAAAAATGTATGAAAAAAAGGGCAGTGTATAGCCCACACTTCTTGATACCCACTATCTGGGTATATCCTCCACTCGCATATCCCAAGCCAGATATTCCGTTTCTGTGCATTCGAGGCACAAACTACCTTAGCTGCTGCCTCGAAATGCAAGTAGGAGACAGAAAAATTTTCAACCAAAAAATGTATGAAAAAGGTCAGTGTATAGCCCACACTTCTCGATACCCACAATCTGGGTATATCATCCAATCGCATATCCCAAGCCAGATATTCTGTTTCTGTGCATTCGAGGCATAAACTAGCTTAGCTGCTGCCTTGAAATGCAAGTGGGAGACAGAAAATTTTTCAACCAAAAAATGTATGAAATAAAGGGCAGTGTATAGCCCACATTTCTTGATACCCACAATCTGGGTATATCCTCCAATCGCAGACCGCATGCCAGATATTCCGTTTCTGTGCATTCGAGGCACAAACTACTTAGCTTAGCTGCTGCCTCGAAATGCAAGTGGGAGACAGAAAATTTTTCAACCAAAAAATGTATGAAAAAAAGGGCAGTGTATAGCCCACATTTCTTGATACCACAATCTGGGTATATCCTCCAACCGCAGACCGCATGCCAGATATTCCGTTTCTGTGCATTCGAGGCACAAACTAGCTTAGCTGCTGCCTCGAAATGCAAGTGGGAGACAGAAAATTTTTCAACCAAAAAATGTATGAAAAAAAGGGCAGTGTATAGCCCACATTTCTTGATACCACAATCTGGGTATATCCTCCAATCGCAGACCGCATGCCAAATATTCCGTTTCTGTGCATTCGAGGCACAAACTAGCTTAGCTGCTGCCTCGAAATGCAAGTAGGAGACAGAAAATTTTTCAACCAGAAAATGTATGAAAAAAAGGGCAGTGTATAGCCCACACTTCTTGATACCCACAATCTGGGTATATCCTCCAATCGCATATCCCAAGCCAGATATTCCGTTTCTGTGCATTCGAGGCACAAACTAGCTTAGCTGCTGCCTCGAAATGCAAGAAGGAGACAGAAAATTTTTCAACCAGAAAATGTATGAAAAAAAGGGCAGTGTATAGCCCACATTTCTTGATATCCACAATCTGGGTATATCCTCCAATCGCATATCCCAAGCCAGATATTCCGTTTCTGTGCATTCGAGGCACAAACTAGCTTAGCTGCTGCCTCGAAATGCAAGTGGGAGACAGAACATTTTTCAACCAAAAAATGTATGAAAAAAAGGGCAGTGTATAGCCCACACTTCTTGATACCCACAATCTGGGTATATCCTCCAACCGCAGACCGCATGCCAGATATTCCGTTTCTGTGCATTCGAGGCACAAACTAGCTTAGCTGCTGCCTCGAAATGCAAGTGGGAGACAGAACATTTTTCAACCAAAAAATGTATGAAATAAAGGGCAGTGTATAGCCCACATTTCTTGATACCCACAATCTGGGTATATCCTCCAATCGCAGACCGCATGCCAGATATTCCGTTTCTGTGCATTCGAGGCACAAACTACTTAGCTTAGCTGCTGCCTCGAAATGCAAGTGGGAGACAGAAAATTTTTCAACCAAAAAATGTATGAAAAAAAGGGCAGTGTATAGCCCACATTTCTTGATACCACAATCTGGGTATATCCTCCAACCGCAGACCGCATGCCAGATATTCCGTTTCTGTGCATTCGAGGCACAAACTAGCTTAGCTGCTGCCTCGAAATGCAAGTGGGAGACAGAACATTTTTCAACCAAAAAATGTATGAAATAAAGGGCAGTGTATAGCCCACACTTCTTGATACCCACAATCTGGGTATATCCTCCAACCGCAGACCGCATGCCAGATATTCCGTTTCTGTGCATTCGAGGCACAAACTAGCTTAGCTGCTGCCTCGAAATGCAAGTGGGAGACAGAACATTTTTCAACCAAAAAATGTATGAAATAAAGGGCAGTGTATAGCCCACATTTCTTGATACCACAATCTGGGTATATCCTCCAATCGCAGACCGCATGCCACATATTCCGTTTCTGTGCTGCCTCGAAATGCAAGTGGGAGACAGAACATTTTTCAACCAAAAAATGTATGAAATAAAGGGCAGTGTATAGCCCACATTTCTTGATACCACAATCTGGGTATATCCTCCAATCGCAGACCGCATGCCACATATTCCGTTTCTGTGCATTCGAGGCACAAACTAGCTTAGCTGCTGCCTCGAAATGCAAGTAGGAGACAGAAAATTTTTCAACCAAAAAATGTATGAAAAAAAGGGCAGTGTATAGCCCACACTTCTCGATACCCACAATCTGGGTATATCCTCCAATCGCAGACCGCATGCCATATATTCCGCTTCTGTGCATTCGAGGCACAAACTACCTTAGCTGCTGCCTCGAAATGCAAGTAGGAGACAGAAAATTTTTCAACCAAAAAATGTATGAAAAAAAGGGCAGTGTATAGCCCACACTTCTTGATACCCACAATCTGGGTATATCATCCAATCGCATATCCCAAGCCAGATATTCTGTTTCTGTGCATTCGAGGCACAAACTAGCTTAGCTGCTGCCTCGAAATGCAAGTGGGAGACAGAACATTTTTCAACCAAAAAATGTATGAAATAAAGGGCAGTGTATAGCCCACATTTCTTGATACCACAATCTGGGTATATCCTCCAATCGCAGACCGCATGCCACATATTCCGTTTCTGTGCATTCGAGGCACAAACTAGCTTAGCTGCTGCCTCGAAATGCAAGTAGGAGACAGAAAATTTTTCAACCAAAAAATGTATGAAAAAAAGGGCAGTGTATAGCCCACACTTCTTGATACCCACAATCTGGGTATATCCCCCAATCGCAGACCGCATGCCAAATATTCCGTTTCTGTGCATTCGAGGCACAAACTAGCTTAGCTGCTGCCTCGAAATGCAAGTAGGAGACAGAACATTTTTCAACCAAAAAATGTATGAAAAAAAGGGCAGTGTATAGCCCACACTTCTTGATACCCACAATCTGGGTATATCCTCCAATCGCATATCCCAAGCCAGATATTCCGTTTCTGTGCATTCGAGGCACAAACTAGCTTAGCTGCTGCCTCGAAATGCAAGTGGGAGACAGAACATTTTTCAACCAAAAAATGTATGAAAAAAAGGGCAGTGTATAGCCCACACTTCTTGATACCCACAATCTGGATTTATCCTCCAATCACACATCCCATGCCAGATATTCTGTTTCTGTGCATACGAGGCACAAACTAGCTTAGCTGCTGCTTCGAAATGCAAGTGGGAGACAGAAAATTTTTCAACCAAAAAATGTATGAAAAAAAGGTCAGTGTATAGCCCACACTTCTCGATACCCACAATCTGGGTATATCATCCAATCGCACATCCCAAGCCAGACATTCTGTTTCTGTGCATACGAGGCACAAACTAGCTTAGCTGCTGCCTCGAAATGCAAGTGGGAGACAGAAAATTTTTCATCCAAAAAATGTATGGAAAAAAGGGCAGTGTATAACCCACACTTCTTGATACCCACAATCTGGGTATATCCTCCAATCGCAGACCGCATGCCAGATATTCCGTTTCTGTGCATTCGAGGCACAAACTAGCTTAGCTGCTGCCTCGAAATGCAAGTAGGAGACAGAAAATTTTTCAACCAAAAAATGTATGAAAAAAAGGGCAGTGTATAGCCCACACTTCTTGATACCCACAATCTGGGTATATCCTCCAACCGCAGACCGCATGCCAGATATTCTGTTTCTGTGCATACGAGGCACAAACTAGCTTAGCTGCTGCCTCGAAATGCAAGTGGGAGACAGAAAATTTTTCATCCAAAAAATGTATGGAAAAAAGGGCAGTGTATAACCCACACTTCTTGATACCCACAATCTGGGATTATCCTTCAATCGCACATCCCGAGACAGATATTCTGTTTCTGTGGATTCGAGGCAGAAACGAGCTCGACTGACATGTCCTTTTGGGCATTGGAAACTGAAAATTTTTCAGTGCAAGGGCACTCTCGCCATGGACTAATCAAGTACTCCACAATCTAGAAATTTAAGGCATTTAGCTATTTGATGATTTCTTTCGAAAATGCTTCGTGAATTTACGACTTGGGACTCAGAAATATCTTCGTTGGTCATACCCACTCAAGGTACGGAAGATTGGCTTAAACACCGATTCTACCATCCAACTCTTTACTCACTGCATCTCATTCTATACGGGGTAAGCTAGCCTGATTCTCACGTGCACCTGTGATTACGGAATACATCCACTCCAACGCTCCACTCATGGAAGTGGAAGTATCGACTTTTTTTCCCTTGTTTTGCGAGTGCTCCGGAATGTATATTCCACAACCACCACTGCACGAACTTCGAACAAATGCCCATAGCAACCGCTCTTAACCTCAATAAACAAACTAATAAAGTCGAGAGAAAATGTGAAATTTCTGTTCGGAAAGTCCCGTCTTTCAAATTAAATACATTTCGTTCTGTTAAGTCCTTTAAATTCCATCCAGTTACACATATCTGGTCTCGTAAATTACTAGAAACCCCCGTCAGTGCAGTGCAGTGTAGTCTAATCCAAATAGCCCCACCAAAAGTGTAATCATGTTAAAAGTGTTATGAAACAAAGCTAAATGTTCGAAACACGTCAATGTCTATTTCGAAGCTACGTGGCAAATCGGCCGTTGGACGTACCTGCGATACAGCAACAAATTCGACTGCAGCAGCCAATAGCAGCAATAATAAATTAACTAAATCCTCGTACATACCTCAGACGTCACTGCTGAAAATCGAACCATTTGTTCCTAGTTTTACCACAAGACTCCGAAGACCAATTCATCGATCCTATAGCACCCTAAGTTCCAGTTACTTTAAGAAACCAGCAGGTATTTCGAATCAACGTTTGAATGGACCAAATCCAGACGCAGCACAACCGCCAGGAGTATCAGTCAAAGGACGGGGAAAGGACCGCTCCTCGGTGCAGAGGCAGCGTTCCAAATCATCGGGTTCCTCATCGTCGACAGTGAATCAGGCTGTTGTTACCCAGCAGCCGAATGGGGTCTGCCGCATCATACGCAGTCCAAAGGAACAGGAGAAGCTCCCGGACCGCATCAACTATGATCGACGAGGACTCGGAGCGATACCTATCTTTGAGAACGAATCCAATCTTAGGTTACTCTCGCTACAGCATAATCTAATTAATGTCTTTCATATTCCACAGCAAGGCGGTGATGACAAACAGCCGGCACTGCTTACGGAGGATCCAAAGTTGGAGAAGGATACATGCACGAACACCACCACGAATACCTCAAAAGCCAAATCAATACATAACACCCGAAGCGGTCCAATTTCATTAAACCACAAGAGGTCCACATCGCCGCTGGTTGGTGGCAATGTTGGACCACAACCGTTCCTAAATAGATTTAGTCCATCACAACAGCAACAAGCCGGGACCAATTCAAGCCGACTGCTTGTTAAGAACTCCATCACATTGAATTCCACTGGCACGACTGCCCCCAGCGGTTTGAAAAAGTCCAAGAGTTTCGTATCGAATTACTCGAAGCATTTGTCGACTTTAAAGCGAAATATCCACACAAAGTGTTCCTTGGTGAAGCCGGTAGACGGCACTGTTCGACCAGCACCGGGATCCATAGATACCGGCGCTGGTGACAGTACCGTAGATGTGCTCAATGTCAAGAATAACCAACTGCTGACTTCGTACGGAGAAATCTTCCAGAATCTGGTATTCCTCGACCTCTACGACAATCAAATTGAAAAGATCTCAAATCTGGATGGTCTATCCAATCTGAGTGTCCTACTCCTGGGCAAGAATCGCATTAGCGACATATCGGGGTTATCGTCTCTGAAGAACACTCTCCGAGTCCTCGATTTGCATGGCAATCGGATCACCGCTATTAGCAACAAGATTAACTGCCTTCAGGAACTGAAATCTCTCAATCTGGCTGGCAACCAAATCCGCCAGATCAACCAGAATGACTTCGCCGGCCTGATGAACCTTCGCGAGTTGAACCTGAAGAGGAATAAAATCAAACGGGTACACGGTTTCAATCACCTGACCAGTCTGGAACGCCTTTGGCTGTGCCACAATGACTTGCACAAGGTCGAGGATATGTCGTCCATTGCGAAGGCCATCAACCTCCTTGAAGTCACAATCGAGAACAATCCAGTGTCTCTGGCAGGCGACTGCGTCTCCTTCTTGGTCAGCTATCTCCCCAAGTTGCAGATGCTCAGCCAAATGCCAATCACTGAACAGGTTCGACGTGCCGCCATGGCCTGGCGTCGCAACAAAGAGCTCTCCGACAGCAATTACTCAACTCTATCGTCGGATGTGTTCAGCAGCATACGCCGCGAGGAGGTGATTTCGAATGCACGCACGAACTGGGAATTACTTCGGTCTCAGCAAACTCTACACAATCACAATGCGAAGACTGCAAGTCCCACCGTGGAGGTGGTGCAGATACCAACAGATGTCAGTTCATCACCACTACCGGAGGATGCCATCAAACTGCCACCCATTCAGGGCCAAATTCCCAATCAAAATCCGAATTCCTATTCCAATTCCAATCCCTTTGGATCGAACCCTCCATCAGAGAAAACCCATTCCTCTGCATCGAGCTTGGGTCCCAATGTCGACTCTTCGTCGAGTTACTTCAGTTCTGACAACGAGGACCGGGACATTACAACGCATCCCAAAGGAAAACGGAATGCCGGCAGGATTCCTGCGAACGTCAAACCAACAACAGATGGAAGTTTAGAAAAACCAACTTCGCCAAACAATGAGACTAATGAGAATGAGAGGCTCGCAAACGAAGAGCCACAACAGAAGGAGGTAACAATGGAACCAGCGACGACACCTTGTTTTCCGCCGTCTACCAACATCACCGCAATTATTCAAAGCCCCTCTGTCACTATTGTGATGCAATCGACTGAAACCACGATTAACAATGGCAGCGCAACGAATCTAGAGAAATCATCAGGAACAGGAATAGGAACAGTAGCGTCATTCAAATCACAACAACAACAACAACAACGAAATCCAACGATGAGCCTAGCGATTAATGGCAACAATAATCCTGGCAGTAGCACATCGAATGCAAATGTCACAACAAAACGTTACATGCATGGCAGCCTAATGAGATCCCAAACAACGAAGCCTGCTGGCTCCAATACCAGTCGAGCTGCAGCGCAACTAAGCCACCACAATTCGACCGCAAATAATGGAGTTGCAACCTCCGGTACGGGTAATGGGCCCGGTAATAGCACAGCCGGTGGTGGTAGTGGTAGCGGTGGTGGTGGTGGAAGCGGTTCGTCCTTAAATAACAACTCGAACGGCACAGCTGGTGGCGTGACTTCGACGTCGTTGTCATTGTCGTCGTCGTCCTGCAACGGTGGAACTACATTGGTTGCAAATAAAACATCTACCGCCACGACAAGTGGTTCCAGCACCAGCACTGCCAAATCGACGATAGAACGGGAACGCGAACAGGGCGGAGATTACCTGATAGAGATCTGTGGCCGTTATCTGAATGTATACGGCATGGGAGCGCTACGCTTCATCGATAAACAGTGGAACGCACAAAAGTCCGGCGATGTGCATACGCTCAACTTTAGCTACATAAACTTTAACAGTATCACCACGGTCCTGGGTAGGGTGAAAGTGCGTTTCCCACACGCGGAGCACTTTGTATTCCGCGAGACGAACATCTGCTGCCTTGGTCAGTTGAATGCACTCGCAGAACTACAGGGTATCACCTCGTTGACCATTGATCTGGAGGGGAATCCTATTACCGGCAAGCAATGGCGGTCGTATGCCATCTATCGATTATCACATTGGGGTCTAAAGTTTCTCAATGGAGTAGAAATTACCGATGAGGAGGTGGAAACCGCTCAGCAGATGTATATTGGTCTCTCGGATCTGGTTATGTGGTCAATGCCGGATGTTATGCTACAGCCCCTATTGGCACGGCTAAGACTGGATGACAGCTGCTCATCGAGTAAACTAACGCCCAAGGATTGGTTGTCGAAGGCCGACAGCGCGTTAAAATTAGTCGTTGGCAAGGAGGCTCTCCAATGGAAGAAGGGTCCTGGTGGAGATTTTGAGCATACCGCCACAAGGGAACGTGGCCGAATGCACTTCTCACTGATGATTGAGAATACGTGTAATTCGGTCGAGAAACTTAACCTCCTGGAAGAGTTGTGGCCCAGTCTACTGTTGGATATTGTTAGGAACACATTGCTGGATTATTCACAGTTGGATGTGTATCTGAAGAATCTAATGGCTGAGATTATGAAGTGAATTGTTGTCTTGTTTTTGTGCAGCATAAGGGGGGGGGCAAGTGAATGTGAAATAAAATTCAAAAAGTTAATTGTACAAAGTTGGTGTTTTGTTTTTGAGTGAAAAGGGGTTAGTGTGGTATGAGAAGGTCATTTAGAAGGTAACTTTGGTGGTGAGACATTGGCATTGCTTACTAGGATGACTACCACGACTAGACATAATCCAGTAGCACACTTCAGCTTCCTTTATTACCTCTGGAATGAATTTTGAAATAGCGCCCTTAAGACTGGTAGCATGTTGCTCTGACGAACGAATGGCGATCCTTTAAGAATAGATTCGTCGTAGATGAACCTTTATTTAGCTCATCGGGAACAACTCTTCGGATTCCGTGTGGTAGGTTCCCTTTATCGACAATTTTTGAACAAACAATTTTGGAACACGAGTTCGATTAGAATTTAAAGAGGAGACACCATCATTCTATTATATCTTCACTACTCTTGAAGATAGGGTACTTGGAGCACTGTAGCGGAGCAAAGCGGGGCAGTACTTCGAGTGATGTTAAGTTAAAATTTATAAACTTTACTGCTACAAGTAGGATGGAAATACCGATTCACTTATGATCTAGAGAAGGAAGTTTTATGCATTGAACCTATAGCTTAAGTTTAAAATACTTTTTATTGAAATTTAAATAATTTTCGAGGATTTTTGTCCAAACATGTGAATTGCATTCAAGTTTCAACCGAATAAACGTTTTATTGGTACCAACCAAGCTTTAAGCAATGACACTATTGAGCGATGTGAGTTATCTCGTCGTTCCAGCACAGATTTTGTACATTTGATTCTTCCGGCAGAAATTTGGAGAGTCAAGGCGCAGTAAAAGCCTACTGTTGGCATAATGCAGCGCCTATCGGACTCAAAGCAGCAAAAGTAAGGCCAATTAGCGACTAAGGATGTAGTTTCGGATGTACGTACAGTCTTCTGGAATCATTTACTTCAGTTATAAGGATGCAACAAAGATTGGGATTATGATCTCCATATACCTGTAGCAGATATTAGTTTTGTATTATCCTAGATCCTAAAAGGCTGGATGCGAGGTATTGGAAGAATGAATTTACCAATTTCCGATTGCAATACTCACAGACTATAAGCGGTAAGCATCAGAAGCAGGATTTTTTTTAATTTATACATACCATGCCTGAGAATCCTCCGCCTCAGTCCATAAACATTAGCAATGATTAAATATAATGAGCATCGCGGTCCATTGACTTATGTAGCTCTGTCCGATAGCCAGGATCTGCTGCCCAGAAGTCCTTTCTGGCACAGAAAGATGACATTCATCGAAGACATTCTAATTCTTTCCATTACTTGGGGGAGAGAATGGTCTAAGCTACAGCAATAACTGCTTGCTCCTGCCCTCCAGCTATCTGGGAAATTGTCTTAAAGTAATCCCATGGGGGCCGTGGACTTTGAACATAAGCTTGTTCCAAAGATCGGACGTCGGAACAACCTGCGTATAATAGGAAGAGAAGGTGGTTATTCCTCTTAAGTGTATAGCTACTTACCGATGAAGGCTTCTGTGGCGTTAAATTTCTGGAATAACTCTTCAAAAATGAAAAGCATTCAAACGCTACGCGTTGATTGTTTGGGTTAGCTCGTAACAACGTTTCAAAGGTAAAGGGCAGATAAAAGTTCTGCTGCTCTGGTTAATATAGAAACCACATTACTTGTATAAGCTTTGCTTAAAAATAACTTTTTTTATTCCACTATTCGTCTAAATCTAAAAACAACATAACGTCCTTGACTAGTCTACATACATTAGCTTGTCTATTTACTAATAACTGTTTCCTTATCTACTCCCTTGACTTTAGTTTGCGTCGCTTTGTCGACGTAAATATTCAATATCGCCTCTATACCCGGATATAGGACGAAGTTGGTAGTCCGAATCTTTTTGTCTGTTAAATACGAAGTCACCGATTCCGTATTAAATGCAATGTCCATTGCGTCACTGTGCGTGATTCTGTCTATGTTGCTGCGTAAAATTTTTATCACTGCATTCTCAAAGCCGTTTACCTAAAAACGAATACCATGTAAGGAGCTTTGTATTAATGGCTAATTAGTACTCACCTTGATGGTTAAATCTAATTGGTACTCATTGTCCACGTCTGGCCATCGCTGCTGCAGGGCATCGTTATCCCATTGGAGATAATTTGAATTGGCATTGAGTCGGTTTGGTGCGGCAGTGAATTTTGACCATAGCTCAGAGGCAAAGTGAGGAGCCATTGGAGCGAGCATAATGATCTGCGTAGCTAAGGCACGTTCAAAGTGTTTTCCATGCTTTATCACGTCCTTGGAGGCACGCTAGATGAGATTTATATTAAAAAGGAACTTAGTGGCGAGGACTGTAGCTTACTCGAATGGAATTTGTGAGTCCCTGCATCTTGGAAATGGCAACGCTAAGTTGATGGGTGTGACGATAGTTGAAGGTGGCTCCAGCTACGTAGTAGTTGCGAGCATCGTACAGTATTGAGTCGTCTTTTATGAATTTTTCATCTAATGGGTTGAAGTTGGGCAGAGGTTCACCTGTGCGTAGTTTATAGAATTGGTCTAGCGTCAACCAAAGACGCTTCTGCCAGTTGAGAATGCCAGGAAATGCTGAAAGATGTGCAATAAGTGAAGGAGTGCATTACGTTGGTTATTACTTACTCGCTGTAGACCAATTTCTGTGAGAAGTAGGTGCAACATCGGCTAAAATGATGAGCCTGGTTGTATCTGTACCAAACTCTCCAACCATATCGGTTGGATCCACTCCGTTGAACTTCGATTTGGACATTTTCTCCCAAGACATTATCACTGGCTCCTTGGTGTCCTTTGTCCTCGCCTTGTTTTTCTTTTCATTTACTACCTCAACCTGGAAGAGAAGCGTCATTACACTTCATTCAAGAACAGATGTGAAACTCACCTCATCCTCCGTCAAGTACTTCCCACTACCCTTCACCCTAAACGAACGTCCCATGACCATACCCTGAACCAGTAACCGACTAAAAGGCTCTGAAGAGGGGACCAATCCCTGCGAATGGAGGAAATGATTCATAAATCTCGCGTAGTACAGATGCAGCACAGCATGCTCCTTGCCGCCGATATATAGATCTACAGGCATGCACTTTCCGACCAAACCAGTGTCGAAGATTTTATCAGCATTTTTCGAATCCAGATATCGAAGGTAGTACCAAGAACTGTCCACAAATGTGTCCATGGTATCGGATTCTCTTCGAGCATTTTGACTCCCACAGTTGGGACAATCGACTCGCAGTGATTCCTCTGTTTTCTCCAGCGGTAGCTGTACAGGAAGATCCTTCTCTGGAACCGGAACTACTCCGCAAGTGGAACAATGAATGATGGGTATGGGAGTACCCCAGTATCTCTGACGAGAGATCAACCAGTCTTGAAGCTTAGAGCTAACCTTATACCCACCGATTCGCAGAGCTTTAGCCTTTTCCAGGACAGAACCACGGGTGGACTTGCAGAGTAATTCCTTGGGTACATCGACCTTCAGACCAAAGTCAGAAAAGAACTCCTTCTCTGCATCGATGAAGCTCGGTGCTGCAAGGAACACATCACATTTTTCCGGAAATTCCACATCATCGCTATATATAATTGGAATTCTCCCCTCAGTGAAGGGATTCTCCACCGAAGTCGGTGGATTTGGAGACTTCTTCAAATAATGAGTGGTCTTTAGGGCCAGAAATGCATTGGGATCCATCAGATGCTCCGGGGACTTTGTCCAAACACGAAGGTTACCCAATTGGAATGAATATCCATCACATTCACCAATCCAATGACGCTGCAAATTAATGATATCTCTCCAATCCTGAAGCGTCGGATCATTTAGCCCGTCCAAGAGGTTCTTAGCAAACTTTGTCGTCCGAATGAACCATTGTTTGAGTAGTTTCTTCTCAACTTTCGCACCAGACCTCCATGAACACCCATTGGCATCGACTTGCTCGTCGGCTAGAACCGTCTTATCCACTGGATCCCAGTTCACTAGTGCCTGGAACAAGGAGTGAAATTAGATAACATGTTAAAGAGAACCCTATCTGTCTCACCTCGTTCTGATAGGCTAACCCCTCCTCGTGCAGCATTAGAAACAACTTTTGCGTCCACTTATAATAATCCGGACTGCAAGTGGATAACTCATGTTCCCAATCAAAGGAACAACCCAAACTTTCCAGCTGCTCCTTCATCTGTGCGATGTTTTGATTCGTCCATGCAGCTGGTTCAATACCCCTCTGAATGGCAGCATTCTCTGCTGGCAGTCCAAAGGCATCCCAACCAATAGGGTGGAAGACATTCTTCCCATTCATACGATGGAATCGAGCAACAGTATCACTGATGGCATAGACCCTCACATGTCCCATGTGAAGATTACCCGATGGATAGGGAAACATAGAAAGGACATAGAATTTGTTTGACGCCGCGGCTTTGTTGAACTCTCCCCGATTGATTTTACTCCTCCAATGGGATTCAATGTCTCGTTTCACGGTATTCGATAATTGAGTGATCTGGAAGAAAGAAAATTATTTCATCATGCCCTGTCGGTTGAGGAAGAACAATTGGTCCTGACATCGAAACCTGTGCAGCTTTGTGACACCAATCGATAAACGCTGGGTAGATTCATTTTTTTCAAATGTCTGTACTTGAGGACGACCTGCATTGTGATTGGTTTAATTGATGATTTTGGTTATTATTTCTTAACTAAATTGGTAATTTGGGCACGTTTAAAGAGGAAAAATGAAATGAAGAAATGTCAAAGTGACAGTCGGAGCTGTCATTTTCAATCAGCTGTGACTATTTTTGGTTGGAAGTGTATGTAAACATTATGCATTTTTTCGGATTCTAGCAGTTAGATTGGTGCAAAGTTCTGTTACTTTGAGTGACAAGATGTTTCTTAGAGAAGTAGGACACTTAAAACTATAGTTTGCTCTCTGTTAGAGCTTGCATGAGTGATTCTTACAGACCGTAGGCTCGCTTCAAATGAAATAGCCACATTCTGACCAGAGGATGAAGTAGAGATAAGTAGTTCGTCCTGTACTCCATGACATTCATCATGTAACCCCGGACCCTGATTTGTCCAATAAACTCTGATTAAATGGCAATTGTGGGATGGTCCGAGGATCAAGGCTCACTCTATTTACCAATAAAACTTACGATGAAACTGCTTCTTGTTTCGGAATCTAATCAGGGTCCACTGATGTGGTCACACCTAGCACCCAGTAACGACTTGGAACCAGAGTGCGGAACCTGATTGCGTTCCCCGATTTGTATTTTTCTTCATGACTACCTCTAGCCTCAATATTTTTACCTACAAACCTAGTGAAACAGCTGCGTGATCAATGATATCACCATCCAATTGGGGTCCATCTGATCTGAGCTGTCTAATCAGTTTCTTGATTCTCAACTGTACTAGATCAACTATTACAATATCAGATAGTCATCCCACTGACAGCTCATCTCTATTGCGCAAAATGCCTATGCAGTTGCAATTTTTCTGTCATTCTATTTGTTCGTCTAGTCGAGTGAGGACGTGTCTAATAGGAATTCGCAAGAATATTTTCTCAATTTGTGAAAAGAAAAATCAATAATTTGGATAGAGAAGATTTTCAGAAACAATTTTCAGTGATTTTGTGAGATTTTAACCAATCAAACCCAACATGGGAGATTCTCTGGAGAATACAGAGGCTCCCGTGGACACAGTGAGTGTAACCATTGTGGATTATGGAGCTTTCGCCAATTACATCCGCAAAGCCGTGACCATTCTATTGCCCGAGGAAGATGTAGTTCCACCGGCTCTCAATGTGGCTCTGGAAGATCCTAATAACCAGGATTGCATTAAGAAGTTCCTGAATGATCCGCAGGTCCAGGCGTTGTATATTCAAAGGAATTGCTTGAAAGGTAAAATCGTTTTTTCCTTGTCGGAGGTTGAAAATTTTTTCACTGTAATACGCCCAAGATGGCCGACAATGTCGAGACGCTATCGATTTTTTTCCAATCTGTTGGCTTTCTCTATAATTTCGCTAATATTTGGTGTTCTACTCCGCCTTTGGGCGAGTTTTGTATCAATTTGCATAAAAATGAGTCATAATTATAGTTTTCTCGACATAAATTTTCACTTGGCGACTCCGATTGGTCTGCCTTTTTCCAATTGGGATTCCACTTCCCCATTTTTCTACTTGTCCACCTTGATGATGTCATCGGATTGTCTTCCGATGACACACCGTTTGACAACCGGTCCGATTTTGACGTTTCCTTATCGACTTGCATTCGGCTAAACTGCTGGAAAATGTGACGTCAGTTTTTGTTTTTATTTTCCTCATCAGTGGGGAAGCCGGTGTAAACAAACAACCAGCACCGGGTTATGTTTATGTTTACTTTTGTAACCTTGACCGTGGGTGTCTTGCAACGACTTCATGTATATTTCTTTTTCTGCCAGAAGATGAAAATGAACAACCAGCCGAGGGTGAAGAAGAGAAAGAGTCCGTGACTTATTACATCAGCAATGAGGTTCACTTCAGCAACAGCCGGATGGCTTCGCTTGCGTGCATCAAACGCGGCACTGTCATCGAGGCCGATAAATCCATTCATTCCCAGTTGCGGCTTATAAATTTTTCTGAGGGTTCACCTTATGAGACTCTTCATGCTTTTATTAGCAAGTCCTTGGCGCCGTTTTTCAAGAGCTACGTCAAGGAGTCCGGCCGTGCTGATCGTGATGGTGACAAGATGGCACCATCAGTTGAGAAGAAACTAGCAGAGCTTGAGATGGGATTGCTTCATCTCCAGCAGAACATCGACATTCCGGAGATTACACTCGCAGCTCATGGTGCTGTGGGTCAGGTCATCCGCAAATGTGCAGAGGAGAATCGTAAGGCAAAGGTAGCTGATTTTGGCGACAAAGTAGACGATTCGACATTCCTCAATCAACTGCAGAATGGAGTTAATCGCTGGATTAAGGAGATCAAGAAGGTCACCAAGCTTGATAGGGATCCATCGTCGGGTACAGCCCTGCAGGAGATTTCCTTCTGGTTGAACCTGGAACGGGCTCTATACCGAATTCAGGAGAAACGAGAGTCACCAGAGGTCGCCCTAACCCTAGACATTCTGAAGCATGGCAAGCGTTTCCACGCAACTGTGTCGTTTGATACCGACACTGGTCTCAAGCAGGCCTTGGCTATGGTCGCCGATTACAATCCCTTGATGAAGGATTTCCCAATCAACGATCTACTGTCTGCTACTGAGTTGGAAAAGATTCGACCAGCTGTGCAGCAGATATTTTCCCACCTGCGCAAGGTCCGCAACACCAAGTATCCAATTCAGCGTTGTTTGAAGTTGATCGAGGCGATTTCACGTGATCTCAGCCAGCAACTGCTGAAGGTATTGGGTACACGACGTCTGATGCACATTCCGTTCGATGAGTTCGAACGGGTTATGAATCAGTGCTTTGAGATCTTCAGCTGTTGGGATGATGAGTACGACAAGCTACAGGGTCTTTTGCGTGATATTGTCAAGAAGAAGCGTGATGAGCACTTGAAAATGGTGTGGCGTGTATCACCCGCACACAAGAAGCTGCAGGCTCGCATGGAGCACATGAGGAAGTTCCGTCGGCAGCATGAACAGTTGAGAACTGTGATTTTGAGGGTTTTGCGTCCCACAAAGCAGCAACAAAATGCTGCTGCAGGCGATGCTCAACCAGAGGTGAAACAACCATATAGCCTGGAAGCTGCCGATGCTAATGCTATTGAGGAGGTGAATCTCGCTTATGAGAACGTTAAGGAGGTTGATTGTCTGGACATCACCAAGGAGGGTTCGGAAGCCTGGGAGGCTGCTGTCAAGCGTTATGAAGAAAGAATTGGTATGTGATTTTGACTTCCTTTTCATAGAAGTCTGCTGATTTTGTTTCTCTGTCTACAGATCGCGTGGAGACTAGGATTACTGCCCATTTACGTGACCAGTTGGGAACAGCAAAGAATGCCAACGAGATGTTCAGAATCTTTTCTCGTTTCAATGCTTTGTTTGTGCGTCCCCATATCCGTGGAGCTATTCGTGAGTACCAGACTCAATTGATCCAGCGTGTGAAGGATGACATTGAGGCCTTGCATGAGAAATTTAAGGTAAATGGATAGTTTTATGACGAATGTTGTATCTAATGTGTTTTCTGTAGGTCCAATATCCCCAAAGCAAGTCCTGCCGGCTTTCCGTGGTTCGTGATCTACCGCCGGTGGCTGGTTCCATCATCTGGGCTCGTCAAATTGACAACCAGCTTACTATGTATCTCAAGCGTGTCGAGGATGTGCTCGGTAAAGGCTGGGAATCCCACATCGATGGTCAGAAGTTAAAGGCTGATGGAGATAGCTTCCGCGCCAAGTTATCCATCTCTGAGGTATTCCAGGACTGGGCAAGGAAAGTACAGGAACGTAATTTTGGCATTAATGGCCGCATATTCACCATCGAATCGGCTCGATCTCGTACCGGTCGTGGCAATGTCTTGAAGTTGCGAGTGAATTTCCTTCCCGAAATCATTACCCTTTCAAAGGAGGTTAGAAACATCAAGAACCTCGGATTCAGGTACAGTTTGTTTAACTTTTAGAATTCAAATTAATGAATGTCTTGCAGAGTTCCACTGACAATCGTAAATAAGGCTCACCAGGCTAACCAAATCTACCCGTACGCCATTTCATTGATTGAAAGTGTTCGCACGTATGAACGTACTTTGGAAAAGGTAAGTTTAACAAGTCGATGTGATGCTAAGTGTCCTGTAGATTTTGATTTTTTTTCAAAGGATTTTTTACAGTTTTACTACTGTTACACATATCGACCACATATAACACAATAGTATTTTTTTTTTGAGTCATTTGGATTGGTCATTTGCCATTACCTGCACCCAAGTGCTTGGTTTTTTCATTTTCTTATTTTTGAGAGTTTTATTTCTTTTCTTAAACTGAACTTGAAACACTAATGAATTTTTTTTTGTTTGGTTTTATCTAACTCGGTGTAATGATCATGAATTGCTAAATGTTTTGTCTGTGCAATACAATGTGTCTTTTTGGCATGCCTTACTAGCATCATTCGTCTCGAGAAATATTTCTGGAGATTTCAAATTTAGAACAAATTAGATTAAGTTTTTCAAAAGATAATTTTTTGATTGGCTGACTATGTAAGGTATGCAAAGCTTTTTAGTCGTGAGATTAGAAGTCTTTTCATTTTTGTACCTAAATTGTGATTCTATTGCAATGGTTGGCGCTGGCGCAGATTGCAAGCAACTTGTACGTAAGGTAAAGTTTACTAAAAAAATTTTGAATCCAGTGTGCATGAGTGGAGAGATGGAAATGGAGATTGAAAATGTCAGGCTGTGAAAGAGATACGTCGGGATATTTCGTTTCAATTTATCAAAAGGTGATGCAACTAAAGCGTCTGGGTGAATTAAAGACGGCGTGGTTAGGGAATCAAAGTATTCGTCGTTGGTTTTGGGTGGGTTGGATATGGGAATTTCGACATGAAAGATGAAGAAGAAGAGATGAGAAGGTGCTGCAATGTACAGTGAAGAACAATATCTCTGTAATGATGCCAGAGACCACAATCTAACAAATCTGTGACAAGTCCCAGAAGAGCGCCCCATTAAACGAAAGTAATCTTCAAAGGCAGCAAACTGGACACTAAGGCGTTCATTCAAATAGATGGTGAAGATTCACTGAAGTGGTGTACCAAAAGATGGTATTTTATTGCCCGGCTTGATGGACATATCTTCTTCAGACTGAACTGAGTTTACTGGCTTACCCACTGGGTATTATGTCAAAACCTGAATGAGTTGCAGAGACGAGTTGAGGAGTCTGTACACACATTATTCGCGTTGTTGGCGTTATAGCATTATTCCACTCATTGACTGATGACTGTGATTCTGTGTGATCTTCAGTGCAACTCATTCTTTGTTAGAAAAACGCTTTCGAGGTGGGTTTTCACTTCATAAAACTTGCGCATCAGATGTGACTGCGAATTTGCATTACTTTCTTGCGTGGAAATTCGACAAGAAACAGGTCTATGGGATCCAGGGAGTATTATATTCTTTACACGAATGGAAGGAGCCTACTCTTAATGCCGTATCCGAAGAGCGATTTGTTATACTAGAAGCTTTGTCATGACAGTTGTACTCTCGTATGTTCATCAGACGCTCGCGAGAGGTGTGACCGTGAACGAAATTTTAGGTGTTGTCTAGTGACTGAACCTTAAACCCCTTGCTTTGCAGTCCAACCACTTAAACCATGGCGCCCAACTCGTCCGTGTGTTTCCCTATTCCGCAGACACCACCTCCAATTGCCAAGACCAAAACGTTATAACAATTACGTGATCATTACCAACACATGTAGAACACATTCCACCCCACCACACCCACTTTTAGTAAATATTTTATTTTATTTTTTATATATAAAAGCAAAAACAAAAACCAAAAGGAAGAAAAAGAAAAAAAAAACTACTTTTAAAACTATTTTTTCCATGCAGCTAAATAATAGGAGTTTAGCACAAAATTCTGTATTCAAGGTAGATTTACAACATCAATTAAAAAAAAACAAAAAAAGAAAAATATTTCAATATTTTCTTAACCCCTTCCGCTTCCGTTTAGTTGATTTTCTTAAGTAGCCAACTTGCTAGTAGATTCAAAAAGAACATGCATGCATTTTCATTTCCCTTTTAGAAAAATTATTTACCTCTTTTCTTCTTTGCATTGATAACAACCAATGGCTCTGAATGTTCGATAGTCTTTCGTTGCGTTCAGATTTGTAATGAAATTTCTTTCGTCTAGATTGAGGATCGGGCGAGTATTGTTCCACTTGTGGCTGGACTGCGTAAAGATGTTCTTGGACTTATCTCGGAGGGTATTGCATTGGTTTGGGAGAGCTACAAGTTGGATCCATATGTGCAGCGATTGTCTGAGTGTGTTACACAATTTCAGGAGAAGGTGAGTAGGGTTTTGTTGTGTCTGATGTCATTTACGTGGTGTGGGCTTGATTTTAGGTGGAAGATTTGCTTGTCGTCGAAGAACAACTCGATGTGGATGTACGATCTTTGGAGACTTGTCCATACAGTGCGGCAACATTCGCTGATATCTTGGCTAAGATTCAGCATGCGGTTGATGATCTCTCGCTGCGACAGTATTCGAATTTGAACGTTTGGGTTACACGGTTGGATGAGGAAGTTGAGAAGAAGTTGGCCCATCGTCTGCAGGCTGGTATTAATGCATGGACTGAAGCATTGAGTGGCAATAAGAAGGAGGTTGACTTGTCTATGGATACTGACGCCCCTGTTCAACCAACTCATAAGCTTGGTGGTGAACCGCAGGTATGTTTTGTTTGAGATTTTGGCCTTAAATATGTGATGATTGAGGTTTGTTTTTAGATCCAAAATGCCATCCATGAGATCCGCATAACCAATCAGCAGATGTACTTGTATCCATCGATTGAGGAGGCTCGCTTCCAAATCATGCAACAATTGTTTGCTTGGCAGGCTATAGTTACATCCCAAGTGCGCTTGCAGAGCTCTCGGTATCAGGTAGGCTTGGACAAGCCTGTTTCTCAGACCTACAGGAATTTGCTGACGAAATTACCGGAGGGGAAGATCTTGGAAAACGCCTATGGATCCATTGAGGATAAGATCAGTGAGGTAAGGTATTACGTCGATGAATGGTTGCGCTACCAGAGCTTGTGGGACTTGCAAGCTGATACTCTATACGGCCGGCTGGGAGAAGATGTCAATCTGTGGATTAAGTGCTTGAATGATATTAAGTGAGTTAGTTACAGTTTGAAGGGAAATTTTTATTTTCTAATCTATGTGCGATTTTTATAGGAAATCTCGAACCACCTTCGACACCTCGGACACTCGGCGTGCATACGGTCCAATCATCATTGATTATGCCAAGGTACAGGCGAAGGTAACTCTGAAGTATGACTCCTGGCATAAGGAGGCTCTTGGCAAATTTGGAACTCTCCTTGGCACTGAAATGTCCACGTTCCACACGAAAGTGTCGAAGTCTCGCAGTGATCTGGAGATGCAAAGCATTGGTACGATACTTGTTTATATTTCTGTAACAAATTGGACGACCATTTGTTTTTTTTAGAAGCGGCAAGTACCTCGGATGCGGTATGTTTCATCACCTACGTGCAGTCCCTCAAGAAGGACATGCTCGTCTGGGACAAGCAGGTGGAGGTATTCCGTGAGGCTCAGCGCATTTTGGAACGCCAGCGGTTCCAATTCCCCAACAACTGGTTACATGTGGACAACATCGAAGGCGAGTGGTCCGCCTTTAATGAGATCATCAAACGCAAGGACACAGCCATTCAGACACAAGTGGCCAGCTTGCAGGCTAAGATTGTCGCTGAAGACAAGGCGGTCGAGACAAGAACAGTTGACTTCCTTAACGACTGGGAGAAGAATAAACCAACTGGAGGAAAGACACGGCCAGATGATGCACTACAACAGTTGCAAATGTTTGAGAGCAAGTACTCACGGTTGAAGGAGGAGCGTGACAATGTCGCCAAAGCCAAGGAAGCACTTGAACTACAGGAATCTGCAATTCCGAACAACAGCAGCGAGCGTATGAATGTAGCTCTTGAGGAGCTACAAGACTTGCGTGGCGTATGGAGTGAGCTGTCCAAGGTTTGGACCCAAATCGATGAAACTAGAGAAAAACCATGGCTGTCGGTACAACCGCGAAAATTGCGTCAACAACTTGAAGCCATGATGAGTCAACTGAAGGAGTTGCCAGCTCGTCTCCGCATGTACGAGAGCTACGAATATGTCAAGAAACTCATCCAGAGCTACATTAAGGTTAACATGTTGATTGTTGAGTTGAAGTCAGATGCCCTCAAGGAACGTCACTGGAAGCAGTTGACCAAGCAATTGCGCGTAAATTGGGTCATCTCTGACCTCACTCTGGGTCAAGTTTGGGATGTGAACCTGCTAAAGAATGAGAACATCGTGAAAGACATCATTCTTGTGGCTCAGGGTGAAATGGCTCTGGAGGAGTTCTTGAAACAAGTTCGCGAATCCTGGCAGAACTATGAATTGGATTTGATTAACTATCAAAACAAATGTCGCATCATTCGCGGTTGGGATGACTTGTTTAACAAAGTCAAGGAACACATCAACTCTGTCGCAGCTATGAAACTGTCACCGTACTACAAGGTCTTTGAAGAGGAGGCCCTCACTTGGGAGGAGAAGTTAAACCGAATCAATGCGCTGTTTGATGTTTGGATTGATGTCCAACGACGTTGGGTGTACTTGGAGGGAATTTTCTCAGGCAGTGCTGACATTAAGACACTTTTGCCAGTGGAGACTTCACGTTTCCAGAGTATTAGTTCAGAATTCCTGGGTCTCATGAAAAAGGTTACCAAATCGCCAAAGGTAATGGATGTGCTGAACATTCCAGCTGTGCAGAGGTCACTGGAACGTCTTGCTGATTTGCTGGGTAAAATTCAAAAGGCTTTGGGCGAGTATTTGGAGCGTGAGCGTACTTCCTTCCCACGATTCTATTTTGTTGGTGATGAAGATCTGCTCGAAATCATTGGCAACAGCAAGAACATTGCCCGTTTGCAGAAGCATTTCAAGAAAATGTTTGCTGGGGTCGCTGCTATCCTGTTGAATGAGGAAAACAATGTCATTTTGGGTATTGCTTCAAGGGAAGGCGAGGAGGTTAAGTTCATTAACCCGGTGTCGACTGTGGAACATCCAAAGATCAACGAGTGGCTGAGCTTGGTTGAGAAGCAAATGCGCTTTACATTGGCTTCGTATTTGGCGCAGGCAGTGCAGGATATTAAGCAGTTCAGAGAGGGACAGATTGACTCACAGAAATACATGGAATGGTGCGATAAGTATCAAGCACAGATTGTAGTGTTGGCTGCACAGATTTTGTGGTCAGAAGATGTGGAGGCGGCTCTGCAGCAAGCAATGGAAAACAGCAACGGAAAGCCATTGAATCGTGTTTTAACAACAGTTGAGTCGACCCTGAATGTCCTGGCCGACTCTGTGTTGCAGGAACAACCCCCATTGAGACGCAGGAAACTGGAACATTTGGTAAGCATCTGCTGCAGTATGCGATAGTTCACTTAATTCATATTTGTGTTTTCCTAGATCAATGAGTTTGTCCATAAGAGAACAGTAACACGTCGCCTGATTTCCAATGGAGTCAATAATCCCAAGTCATTCCAATGGCTTTGTGAGATGAGGTTCTACTTTGATCCTCGCCAAACTGAGGTAAGTTGAGCGCAGAAGTGTATATCTCTTGACGATCATGGTTTATAATTTTTTAAGGTCCTTCAACAACTTACTATTCATATGGCTAACGCTCGCTTCTACTATGGCTTCGAATATCTTGGCGTACAAGATCGTCTGGTACAGACCCCATTGACCGATCGTTGCTACTTAACAATGACTCAGGCGCTAGAGTCCCGTTTGGGAGGATCGCCATTCGGCCCGGCAGGTACCGGAAAGACAGAATCAGTGAAGGCGTTGGGCAATCAGCTGGGTCGCTTCGTGTTGGTGTTCAATTGCGATGAAACCTTTGATTTCCAGGCCATGGGCAGAATCTTTGTCGGTCTATGTCAAGTTGGAGCCTGGGGTTGCTTCGATGAGTTCAATCGTTTGGAGGAACGCATGTTGTCTGCATGTTCGCAACAGATCCAGACAATCCAAGAGGCGCTCAAATATGAAATGGATAGCAACAAGGAGAGTATCACCGTTGAGTTGGTTGGCAAGCAAGTTCGTGTCTCACCAGATATGGCCATCTTTATCACCATGAATCCTGGCTACGCTGGACGTTCCAATTTGCCAGATAATTTGAAGAAACTTTTCCGTTCTCTGGCTATGACCACACCAGATCGCCAGCTAATTGCTGAAGTGATGTTGTTCAGTCAAGGCTTCCGACAGGCAGAGAAGTTGGCTTGCAAGATTGTGCCATTCTTCAAACTGTGCGATGAACAGCTATCTAATCAAAGCCATTATGACTTTGGTTTGCGTGCCCTGAAGTCTGTGTTGATCTCAGCTGGTAATGTGAAACGTGATCGGATCATGAAGATCAAGGAAACTATGAAAGCACGTGGAGAGGTGAACATTGATGAGGCCTCAGTGGCGGAGAATCTACCCGAACAGGAGATCCTTATACAGTCGGTGTGTGAGACAATGGTACCCAAGTTGGTTGCTGAGGATATTCCGCTGCTGTTCTCTCTGTTGAGTGACGTCTTCCCCAATGTGGGCTATACTCGCGCTGAGATGGGCGGACTAAAGGAGGAGATTCGTAAAGTTTGCAACGAGGAATATCTGGTGTGCGGAGAGGGAGATGAACAAGGCGCAGCCTGGATGGAGAAGGTAATTGGCATTCGTCAATGTTGTCATTTATAGTTAACCACATTTAGAAACTAGTCCTAACCTTAACTAACGTTTTATTGCATTCGAATCTGTAACTGAAAACCATAATATAAAAGGGATTCGGTGAAACTTGGGTCGAAAAAGTAAGATCAGGCGATTTTGTGTTGTAGTTCTTTGTATTTTTGTGTTTTCTCCTTCATCCGTAAGCAAGGGTTCAATTGGAGATGCGGCATGAGGAAATGCCTGCCCCTGTTGGACCCTTTTAGTGTGCCCGAAAGTGAACTCTTTGCAGATCTATATTTATTGTGTTTTCTTCTCCGAAGGTCCTGCAATTGTATCAAATCTCTAATCTCAATCATGGTCTAATGATGGTTGGTCCATCAGGCTCAGGTAAATCGACCGCTTGGAAGGTTTTACTCAAAGCTCTGGAGCGTTTCGAAGGAGTGGAGGGCGTTGCCCATGTCATTGATCCAAAGGCCATCTCGAAGGAGGCACTCTATGGTGTTATGGATCAGAATACCAGGGAATGGACTGACGGTTTGTTTACACATATCCTGAGGAAAATCATCGATAACGTCAGGGGTGAGATTAACAAACGCCAATGGATCATCTTCGATGGTGATGTCGATCCAGAATGGGTAGAGAACTTGAACTCGGTGCTGGATGACAATAAGTTGCTGACACTGCCGAATGGAGAGCGTTTATCTCTTCCACCAAATGTTAGAGTAATGTTTGAAGTGCAAGATCTGAAGTTTGCTACACTGGCTACGGTTTCCCGTTGCGGTATGGTCTGGTTCTCTGAGGATGTTCTCTCGACAGAGATGATATTCGAGAACTATTTGTTGAGATTGAGAAATATTCCGCTGGAGGATGGTGATGAGGACTTTGGCATCATGAAGAGCAAAGATAAAGAAGATGAAGTGTCACCATCGTTGCAAACTCAAAGGGAGATTGCTATGCTTTTGCAGCCATTCTTCTCAGCTGATGGTATTGTGGTGCGGTCTTTGGAGTACGCCATGGACCAGGAGCATATTATGGACTTTACAAGGTTGAGAGCACTCAGTTCATTGTTCTCGATGTTAAATCAAGCAGCCAGGTGGGTTTACATTCGCTTCTTTCGTACTTTGCTTTGAATAACCCTCTTCTCTTTGCAGGAATATATTGAATTTCAACTCGCAGCATCCAGATTTCCCACTGAGTCCCGATCAGTTGGAGCAGTATGTGCCAAAGGCACTTGTCTACTCAGTTCTCTGGTCACTTGCAGGAGATGCTAAGCTTAAAGTTCGCACCGATTTGGGAGACTTTGTGCGCAGTGTGACAACTATTCCGCTGCCAGGAGCTGCTGGTGCACCTATCATCGATTACGAGGTTAATATGGCCGGAGAATGGGTACCGTGGTCGAACAAAGTACCCGTCATTGAGGTGGAAACCCACAAAGTTGCTTCACCAGACATTGTCGTACCAACGTTGGACACAGTTCGTCATGAATCCCTGCTGTACACCTGGCTTGCCGAACATAAGCCTTTGGGTATGTTGTTGTTTTTCTTACAATTTTTCCGTATTTTATAGGAAATTTCTATTTCAGTACTCTGCGGTCCTCCTGGTTCGGGTAAGACTATGACTCTGTTCTCGGCATTGCGTGCCCTTCCCGATATGGAAGTGGTTGGTTTGAATTTCTCATCGGCCACCACACCAGAGCTGCTGCTCAAGACCTTCGATCATTATTGCGAGTACAGGAAGACACCAAATGGAGTTGTTCTATCGCCAGTCCAGATTGGGAAGTGGCTTGTATTGTTCTGCGATGAAATCAATTTGCCAGACATGGACATGTATGGCACTCAGCGTGTGATTTCGTTCTTGCGCCAATTGGTCGAGCATAGAGGATTCTACCGCGCCAGTGATCAAGCTTGGGTATCCTTAGAACGTATTCAGTTTGTCGGAGCTTGTAATCCACCCACAGATCCGGGCCGTAAACCACTCAGTCACAGATTCTTGAGACATGTGCCCATTATCTATGTGGACTATCCTGGAGAGACTTCATTGAAACAGATCTATGGCACGTTCAGTCGTGCAATGCTGCGTTTGATGCCATCACTGCGTGGGTATGCAGAGCCGCTGACAAATGCGATGGTGGAATTCTATTTGTCATCACAAGATCGCTTCACCCAGGACATGCAGCCGCATTATGTTTACTCGCCTCGTGAGATGACCAGATGGGTTCGAGGTATCTGTGAAGCCATTCGTCCATTGGATTCGTTGCCAGTTGAAGGGTTGGTGAGGCTGTGGGCACATGAGGCATTGCGTTTGTTCCAAGATCGTTTGGTTGAGGACAGTGAACGCAGATGGACTAACGAGAATATTGACATTGTTGCTTTGAAGCACTTCCCGGGTGTTGATGGCGAAAAAGCATTGGTTCGACCAATTCTCTACAGTAATTGGTTATCGAAGGACTACATGCCGGTGAACCGTGAAGAGCTGCGTGATTACGTACGCGCTCGTTTGAAGGTATTCTACGAGGAGGAATTGGATGTTCCATTGGTGCTGTTCGATGAAGTTCTGGAGCATGTACTGCGTATCGACCGAATCTTCCGGCAACCGCAAGGTCATTTGCTTCTCATTGGTGTATCTGGGGCTGGCAAAACCACTCTGTCACGTTTCGTGGCTTGGATGAATGGCTTGTCCATTTTCCAAATCAAAGTCCACAACAAATACACCAGCGAGGACTTTGACGAGGACTTGCGTTGTGTGCTGCGAAGATCCGGTTGTAAGGATGAGAAAATTGCTTTCATCTTGGATGAATCAAACGTACTCGACTCTGGATTCTTAGAGAGGATGAATACTCTGTTGGCTAATGGAGAGGTTAGTATCGAGTTGCATCTATCTTGTAAGGAAATGAAATGACTGTGTTTTGTAGGTTCCTGGATTGTTCGAGGGCGATGAGTATACCACTTTGATGACACAATGCAAGGAGGGAGCTCAACGTGAGGGTCTTATGCTTGATTCCAGCGATGAACTGTACAAATGGTGAGTTAAATCCCCGACTATATCAAGAACTTTTGTGATAAATGGTTAAACTTTGCAGGTTCACTCAACAAGTTATGCGCAATCTGCACGTTGTGTTCACAATGAATCCATCAACTGATGGCTTGAAGGACCGTGCTGCAACTTCGCCAGCTCTATTCAATCGTTGTGTGCTTAATTGGTTCGGTGATTGGTCTGATTCAGCCCTCTTCCAGGTGGGCAAAGAGTTCACAACTCGCGTTGACTTAGAGAAACCCACATGGTCATCGCCAGATTTCTTCCCATCTGTGTGCGCATTGGTGCCTGCGACACCATCTCATCGTGACGCTGTCATCAACAGTTGCGTGTATGTCCACCAGACACTGCATCAAGCCAATGCTCGCTTAGCTAAGCGCGGAGGTCGCACCATGGCTATCACACCACGTCACTATCTCGATTTCATCCATCACTTTGTGAAGTTGTACTCGGAAAAACGTAGCGAACTAGAAGAACAACAACTTCACTTGAATGTAGGTCTGAATAAAATCGCCGAGACCCTCGAACAAGTTGAGGAAATGCAAAAGTCCCTGGCAGTCAAGTCCCAAGAACTACAAGCAAAGAACGAAGCGGCCAATTCCAAACTCAAGCAAATGTTCAAGGACCAACAAGAAGCCGAAAAGAAGAAGATCCAGTCTCAAGAGATTCAAATCCAACTTGCCGAGCAAACCATCAAGATCGAAGAGAAGCGTAAATATGTCATGGCCGATCTGGCTCAAGTCGAACCAGCTGTTATTGAAGCACAACAAGGTAAATGTTTCGTTATTCATTCCATCACACTGCCATTGAATCGCACCAGTTGTTTGATTTTTATTTCTTTTTACACACACATATACCACTTCCCTTGTATTCAATCCCATTAGCTGTCAGTTCGATCAAAAAGAAACAATTGGCCGAGGTGCGTTCGATGGCTAATCCACCAGCTGTGGTGAAATTAGCCTTAGAGTCGGTTTGTGAGCTTCTCAATGAAAATGCAACCGATTGGAAGTCGATTCGAGGAATTATGGTTAAAGATGGCTTTATCTCGTCGATTGTTAATTTGGAAACGTCCAATATCACGTACGGAAAATCTATGAAAAAGAAACATAAAACAAAATTCATTCATCTCACATAAACACATATAATCGCCCTCTTCTCTCTCTGTATCTCTTACCCCGTTAATTTATTTATTTTATATATTTTTTTTTTACCATAAAATGCATTTGTTTATTTATAATCGATATAATCAACCTCACCAAATCCATTCACAATCACACACAAACACACACAAAAAAAAAGCCACTACAGTAACAGCAGCTAATTTGCAAAACCCTAAAATCCCCATCCTTGTCCTTTGAGATCCTATGTCTAGTCTATTATTACTGACCCTCGTTGTAAAATGTGTAACACTATTTATGATGTGTTTGTAACTGCATTCTACGGTGCAAAAGACAGATCGTATAACTGTTGTAAGTAACTAACATCGAAGAAGGACGACTTTATTCGCATGATAAAACCCAGTTCTTCTCACTTCTTTTTTTTTTTTTTTTTGTTCCTGGACATCCCAGATGTAATTTCTCTCTTGTTGCTGCTGGTGACCCACATATTGTATGACCTTATGAATCATTCCCTTTCTGAATATCACCCCATTATATCTCAAGCACCATCATTTACTGCCCCCGGCGACGGATTTTATTTGGTTCACATGATTTTTGTGCGTTTTTTGTTGTTTTTTTTTTTATTTAAATAGGTTTGCATAGGTCTACCAGGGCTATTGGCGCTTTTCTTCTTCTGATTTTCTTTGCTTCTTGGTTAGCCAAATTTGCGTCTTTGTATAAAATATTTCTTTTTCATTATAAATATGTTTATTTATTTATGTTTTGTTGCGGTTGGGGATTTAATAAATTAAAAACAGGGGAACTCTATGTCTGGAATGGAGTGAGTATGAAGGTAACAACGACGTGGTGAACAGTGAGTTCTTTGTTTACGCCTTGTAAGATGTGTATCTGTTTGGCTAGATCGCCTTTAAGCTTTTCTTTGATTTACATAAGTGTCCCTACACTATCTGTATAAAAAAATTTCGTTGATGTTCGCACCGAAGGCTTAAAATCTGCTTTCGGTTGCAATTCGTTGTTTCTAGTTCCCTGAATTAAGTATTTTTGGTAGCAGTTTGTACGAGATGAATTTTGGTAAAGAGATGCTCGCGTGGTTGCTAGTTAGACTTCGTTAGACCGGATCTGGTCTGGTGCCCAAATGTCTAAATATTTAATGGACCATTCAATTGAATTCTTTAGAACATCTACCGAAGAAATGCGGTGTTAGTAAAAGCCAAACAACTAATCCGTGTTTTTTCTTCGCCGGTTAACTCAACTATGTTCAATTGAATTGTACTTTCGTCTCCAATCCCAGAATGGAATGTTGATATGAAAACTCTTAAATCACACGTCCGCCCGTAGAAAGTCTCCCTCATTCCAGTTAGATGCAAATCCGGCAACAGTGGTCTTGAAACCCAGTCATTGAAGTCGGTATCAGATGTTGGAAGGCGCAGTTTGACTATAAAAACAATTAGGAATACTTCAAGTATTGAGACCCAGGAAGGCATCACATAAGCCATTGATGTATCACAGATCAAGCACATGAAAGACTGTTCTTAAGGGTCCTGTTCGTACCCAGGTCTTCGATAAGATATGTGGAGGCGATTGATGAATTATTTTCGGTCTCGGTTGAGAATGGCAGACGGTTCCAAGAGAGTCGTGCGTCTCTGTGTGTTTGGTGTCTGGTGTCCACTAAAAATACACTACAGATGATTCTCTCACTAAAATCGTGGTTAGTTTCTCATTGCTTTACAGCTCTAATAGGTCTGCAAGTGGTCAGTTGATCCAAGTTCCTAGGATTTTTTGAAGTTAAAGCCCAAGTTATGTACAACGTTCCCATCATGATCATAAACAGAGAACTTGCTGGAATACCACCTACGAAGAAGTAGTTTCAGAAAATCAAAATAAAGTACAAATACAAAATTTGAACACCACTTACTGGTCCTGATTAATGAAGTTACAAGCGTTGTCCTAGTTCACACCACGACGTATGCGTCGCTGTTGTTATTTCGATTAAGTCTTCAATTGGAATTGTTAGCACTACGCATCATATAGACAGTGACAAACGAAAATACAGACTAAATTTTGGTCCAATTCTTCTGGTTATGAACTACAGATCTTCGATCAGACGGTATAAGACTTAACACCACTTACCACTTCGGTTGAAATTTGTTTTTCCCAACCATCCCATGGCTAATCAAGAAGTATTCTCTCTCTCTTCTCGACGACCATCATCCCCAAATGATTTTTCAGTTAAATTTTAGTTAAGAATCTAAGTTAAGTTTACGTTAACATAAAAAAAAAAAATCAAAATCCCCAACTTCTTGGCCTAGCAAATAGAATTAATTAAACAATAAGATGTTAATTAAAACAAAACAAACAAAAAAAATTCTTCTTCAGCTGTTAAATCGATCAAAAAGCAACAACTCGTCGAGGTGCGAACAATGGCCAATCCACCAGCTGTGGTGAAATTGGCATTAGAGTCGATATGTTTGCTCCTTGGAGAGAATGCGACCGATTGGAAGTCAATTCGTGCCGTTATAATGAGAGAAAACTTTATAAATTCAATTGTATCTAACTTCGGTACTGAAGACATAACGTAAGCATGTTAACAATATTAATAATTCACTTACCGTACGTTTTTTTTTTCTTCTTTTTATTGGTATATATATATTTTTTTTTATTTTCTTTTATTGTTATTGTCATTTTATTTTGCTAATTCAAGTTAATTAAAATTAAAACTATAATTATTTGGTGAAGGAAATCTCTAATTTAATGTAAATACAATGAGAAATAATTTGTGTTTTATAAATTAAATTTAAAACAAACAGTACTTAGTGAAATTAAACTTTAATCAATGCTTTTGCTTGTTCTCATCACGTTTTCGATTTTTTTTACATGAGTTTTATTTTTTTTTTACTACTTTTGCTGAAAAGTGAACTTTTTATTAATCATTGGTTTTTTGTTTTTATAAAGCGATGAAGTGCGTGAGAAGATGAAGACGAAATATTTAAGCAATCCAGACTATAACTTCGAGAAGGTCAACCGTGCCAGTATGGCCTGCGGTCCTATGGTTAAATGGGCTATTGCACAGGTGAGTTGTTTTGTTGGATGATAAATTGGAGCTAGAGAAGGCTTCATTTGTGCTTCCAGAGGAATCTTTTCTGAAAACGCTGTAAACCAGCTGAATTCTCATGAAACATAGGATTCCTAAGTGATATGACTGTGATATGCGGTGGAGCCTTATTGTAAATGATGTGATTGTGTGCCCTACCAACCCATGTTTGTTTTCTGTATTGTCGTTGCCTTCTGCAGTTCTCATGACTGTAATCCTCTCTCAGGCTTATCGCCTGTCACTTAACAATTCAGTAATGTTCCCCTCTTGTGGTAAAATGCTAAAATTGGGGCTTAGTCTCCCGGTCAACCTTCTTACAGGCTCTTACAGAATGGAGTTTGGGTCGCATTTGCCTTCTTTTTGCCTCGAACTCTAGTCAAGAACAACCTTTCACTAGTCAGATCTCGTGTGCATCTGGAATGTAGTCATCACGGCTGATAGATGTGCTGTACTTTCCCTAAAATTTGATGGTTCAAAAGCAGCCCGTGTTGTAGTTTCAACCTGGTAGTTCAACACCAGTCTGCTTGATATCAGCTTGCTCGATGAATACCTGTGAATTTTTCTACAACTAATCTCAATAAAATTCTCGTCCCAACTTAGATTGAATACGCTGATATGTTGAAGCGTGTGGAACCTCTTCGTGATGAACTGCAATCGCTCGAAGATCAAGCTGCTCTTAACATGAAGCACGCTAAGGAAACAAAGGATCTTGTTACACAATTGGAGCAATCTATTGCGGCCTACAAGGAAGAGTATGCCCAGCTCATTTCACAAGCACAGGCCATCAAGACCGATTTGGAGAATGTCCAAGCCAAGGTGGATCGGTCCATCGCTTTGCTGAAGAGTTTGAACATCGAACGCGAACGTTGGGAGAGCACCAGCGAGACGTTCAAATCTCAGATGTCTACAATTATTGGTGACGTCTTGCTGTCAGCCGCTTTTATTGCTTACGGTAAGAGGTTTCTTCTATACTTTCTCATATTTTCTCTCATGGTTTGTAATTTTTTGCAGGTGGCTACTTTGATCAGCACTATCGACTCAATTTGTTCACCACCTGGTGCCAACATCTGCAAGCAGCGAATATACAATATCGCCCGGATATCGCACGTACAGAGTATCTCTCGAATCCAGACGAGCGACTCCGTTGGCAGGCGAACGCACTGCCTAGTGATGATCTATGCACAGAGAACGCTATTATGCTGAAGCGTTTCAATCGTTATCCATTGATCATCGATCCGTCGGGTCAAGCGACCACATTCTTGTTGAACGAGTACGCCGGCAAGAAGATCACTAAGACCTCCTTCCTGGATGACTCTTTCCGCAAGAATCTCGAATCGGCATTACGTTTTGGAAACCCACTTCTTGTTCAGGATGTCGAGAATTACGATCCAATTTTGAATCCTGTCCTGAACAGAGAATTACGTAGGACCGGTGGTCGTGTGTTGATCACGTTGGGTGACCAAGATATCGATTTGTCACCATCGTTTGTTATATTCCTATCAACACGTGACCCGACTGTGGAATTCCCACCTGATATTTGCTCGAGAGTGACATTTGTGAACTTCACTGTGACCAGGAGTTCATTGCAATCGCAATGTCTTAACCAGGTGTTGAAAGCTGAACGTCCTGATATTGATGAAAAACGATCAGACTTACTGAAGTTGCAAGGAGAATTCCGTTTGAGATTAAGGCAGCTGGAGAAGAGTTTGTTGCAGGCATTGAACGATGCTAAGGGTAAGATTTTGGATGATGACTCGGTGATTACCACACTGGAAACGCTAAAGAAAGAAGCCTACGACATCAACCAGAAGGTGGATGAGACAGATAAGGTTATTGCAGAGATTGAGACCGTATCTCAGCAGTATTTGCCATTGTCGGTGGCTTGCTCGAATATTTACTTCACCATGGACAGTCTCAACCAGGTGCACTTCTTGTATCAGTATTCTCTGAAGATGTTCCTAGACATCTTTAGCACTGTGTTGTACAATAACCCGAAATTGGAAGGCAAAACGGATCATACGGTTCGGTTGACGATTGTAACTCGGGACCTCTTCCAAGTGTGCTATGAGCGTGTAGCTCGTGGTATGCTCCACGCTGATCGTCTTACATTCGCTTTGCTCATGTGCAAGATTCACCTTAAGGGAACTTCTGAGGCAAATCTTGACTCTGAATTCAACTTCTTCCTCCGAAGTAGGGAAGGACTGCTGCTGAACCCAATTAATGTAGATGGACTGTCACAGGAGCAGATTGAAAGTGTTAATCGTTTGGCCACTCGTCTACCAATATTCAAGAAACTCATCGAGAAGTTGAAGTCCATGCCAGAGATTGGCGCTTGGTTGCAACAGAGCTCACCAGAGCAATGCGTTCCACAGTTATGGGACGAATCGAAGGCCCTCTCTCCGGTATCGTCGTCGTTCCATCAATTACTTTTGATTCAAGCCTTCCGCCCGGATCGTGTTATTGCCGCCGGACATAATGTAGTGAACACCGTCCTTGGAGAGGACTTTATGTCGACAGCAGAGGATGAATTAGACTTCTCGCATGTGGTTGAGAAGCAATTGAATTGCAATACCCCAGCATTGCTTTGTTCCGTTCCTGGATACGATGCATCTGGCAGAGTTGATGATTTGGCTGCTGAGCTGAATAAGAAAATTTCCAGCATTGCTATTGGATCTGCTGAAGGTTTTAATCAAGCTGAACGTGCCATCAATATGGCATGCAAAGGCGGCAGATGGGTATTGCTTAAGAACGTTCACTTGGCTCCACAGTGGTTAGTGCAGTTGGAGAAGAAGTTGCATTCGCTGCAGCCACATTCTGGTTTCAGGCTGTTCTTGACCATGGAAATCAGTCCCAGAGTCCCTGTGAATCTCTTGCGCGCTGGACGCATCTTTGTTTATGAACCACCACCAGGCATTCGTGCCAACCTCTTAAGAACATTCTCGACTGTACCAGCTACCAGGATGATGAAGGCACCCAGTGAACGGGCACGACTATACTTCCTATTGGCTTGGTTCCACGCTATTGTTCAAGAACGTTTGCGATACGTTCCTCTCGGCTGGGCGAAGAAATATGAATTCAATGAATCCGATTTGCGTGTGGCTTGCGACACACTGGACACATGGATTGATTCCACTGCAATGGGACGTACCAATCTTCCTCCCGAAAAAGTTCCATGGGATGCTTTGGTTACACTTCTATCGCAGAGCATCTATGGTGGCAAGATCGACAATAGCTTTGATCAACGTCTGTTGGCATCGTTCTTGTCGAAGCTCTTTACCGCTCGCAGTTTTGAGGCTGACTTTGCTTTGGTAGCAAACGTAGATGGGGCAGCTGGTGGGCAGAGACACATCACAATGCCGGATGGAACTCGACGTGATCATTTCTTGAAGTGGATTGAAAATTTGGCTGATCGTCAGACTCCATCTTGGTTGGGTCTGCCGAACAACGCTGAAAAGGTATTGCTGACCACTCGAGGAACAGACTTGGTGAGCAAATTGCTGAAAATGCAGCAATTGGAGGATGACGATGAGCTGGCCTACAGCGTCGATGAGAACCAGGAAGCTGTCCAAACACGTAATGAAGATGGCAGGCCATCGTGGATGAAGACACTGCACAATAGCGCTACTGCTTGGTTGGAATTGCTGCCGAAGAACTTACATGTCCTTAAGCGCACTGTGGAGAACATCAAGGATCCTCTTTACCGATACTTCGAGAGGGAGGTGACTTCAGGAGCTAAGCTTCTACAAACTGTCATCTCTGATTTACAGGACGTTGTGTTGATTTGTCAGGGAGAGAAGAAGCAAACTAACCATCATCGTTCGATGTTATCCGAACTCGTCCGAGGAATTATCCCGAAGGGCTGGAGGCGTTACACCGTCCCTGCTGGATGTACTGTCATTCAGTGGATCACTGACTTCAGCAACCGTGTCCAGCAGCTACAGAAGGTATCGCAGTTGGTCTCTCAAGCTGGTGCCAAGGAGTTGCAAGTGAGTTCAAAAATGCACATACCTAGGTTTGCTTACTAAATTTTGAATCTTCCAGGGTTTCCCTGTTTGGTTAGGTGGCCTGCTCAACCCCGAGGCTTACATCACTGCCACAAGGCAATGCGTGGCACAGGCGAATAGTTGGTCATTAGAAGAACTCGCCTTAGAAGTAACCATCACCGAGGCTGGATCCAATTCGAACCAGAAAGACAGTAGTTTCGGTGTAACCGGTCTGAAACTACAAGGCGCACAATGCAAAAACAATGAGCTCTTGCTGGCCTCCACCATTATGATGGATCTTCCAGTAACAATCTTGAAATGGGTGAAAGCTGGCAGCGATATACGCATCAGTAAACTCACTTTGCCAGTCTATTTGAACTCAACTCGCACAGAATTATTGTTCACTGTTGACTTGGCCGTTGCTGCTGGACAGGACCAACATAGTTTCTATGAGCGGGGCGTTGCAGTGCTTACCTCGACTGCGCTCAACTGAAATTAAGCAATTCGTCGGATAACAACATAGTTTAAGATTCATTTATCTAATTAACCGTATTTCGCTAAAAGCGTTTAAACATTAAGCTCATGTAACCACAGTCAAGTGGTAATGCGCAAAGTATTCAAATATATTAATCAGTCATTAATCAAAAATGGTGTTTCTTTGTTCTCTATTTTTGTTGGTAAGTGCAAATCAACTGGTTCAGCTGGTGGCTGTAGGTCTACTATTTTGGGGGGAAAAATACGAAGGAACAATTTTGTACAGCTTGCTACACAAATTGTTGCTCATTGGATCAAATTGTTGGTCTTATTCGTTGTAACTTGCTGGAACTTTAGGCGATGACTTGATTGCTCCATGAAATCGGTGACATTAATAGAGAGTACTTGGCTCATTCTATGGAGAAACTTAACACATCGTGCATTATCGTAATAAACAATTCACGAATGTAGATCGTTTGAAATTAACTAACGTAACCGAAGGTTTGTAGATCTCAGTTGGACTTAAACTATAAGTCACAACTTAACTACACCAAACAAGCAAAATGAAGGACTCCCCAATCCTCCAATGCAAAATCCTTCCAATCTATTTCACATTCAACCAAAAGTAGTAAGCTAAGCTGAATACACTGGGAAATCCTAGATTAAATGCTAATCCAATGGAGCAATACCAAATGAAACCATCGCCAAGTCTTGTCATATTGCAAAGAAGATGTGACTCCACTGAAAATGTCATATAGACGAACAAAATCGTACCTAACATCGATACTTTTACCTAACCCAACAGCAGGTATTTCGGGAGCTCAGTGTCAATTCTTGAAGCCAACTCATGACTTTGTCTTGTCAAACGATGGTCCAAAGAATCTTTCAACCCTTGAGTGGCCAATTCACTCTACACTGGCCTCGCTTCCACCCACTCCTTGAGTACCCCAGGCAAGTCTGGACCCCCTTTCAGCAAATTAAGTGTCCAGAATTCATTCAATGTCTTTTTTTTTGTTTTGTTTTTGTTTCGAGGTCTACCCTAGAACGACATTGTCATCATGCCTGCCTGCCTATCCATGCAGAGACGCAGCTGACATTCTTTTTATTCATCGACTCCATTCCGCGCTCCCTTACAATTCCATTTTCTTTCACATTAACCTTCGTAACAGACGAAGTCCTTGACCATTCTATCTACCAGCCCGTCGTACCTTTTATGGTTTTAAAGAACCAGTTTCCCCTGGGTTAATGAAAGTCAACACAAATCTTTCCATTTTCGACTTATGGCAGCTGGATTTAGGCGAGGCTATCACCAGGCAGATGGTACAGAAAGGTGCAAAGGGTACGTTAGAACCCAGCTTAGGTACTAATCCTTGGCTTTTCACAGATGTTCATCCGGTCCGGATATTTAGCTCTCGCTCTTACAGGCTAAGTCCGTTCCATTAAAACCTTCAACTGTGTTAAGATGGATTCAAATTTAAATGAAATCAACAAATCCTTAAAATTGAAAACAGGATTATGCGCAGATTGAATCAGTCAAAAGGAAATTCCATTGTTTGCGAAATTCCTCCAACTGGTTCCATGGTGTAATGGTTAGCACTCTGGACTCTGAATCCAGCGATCCGAGTTCAAGTCTCGGTGGAACCTTTTTTTCATGAATTGCAAGATGATTTGGAGTTTTTCTCATCTATTTTCTTCCAAAACTCGAACTCTCTCAAGTTCAGTTCGAAAGAAAACATTTTTTTTTTCTTTGATGACATGACCTCTTGGCATCAAAAGTATCAGGTATCAAACATCTTCCAATCATGAATCTGTCAAGAAACAAACGTTTCGACCAAAGATATTAAAATAAATGTAATCAGTCAAGTAGCTTCCTTCGTAATCCTTGAAACTACATTCTGTTTAAATGATATGCCTTTGAGGTATGACTTGTGTTCCGGGAAAGACTTATTTTTGACGATTTTCTGAAAATTTCTCTCGGAAATAAAAGTCTTTACGGAAATGAAGAGCATACATGAATATTTATTTCAACGTGTTAAGTGATGAAAACATGTCAATATGAAAGGAAATTGTGGTGAAAAAGTCCCTAAAGGGATTCAACTTAAAGTTCAAAGTACATTTACATATCAACATATTCATTTAATAATACAATAGGCGGCTGTCAGGATCTTTTAAAAGGTCATTGGTAAAAGTTTAGACTTTTGTCTGTGGGATCATTAAGTAACGATTTGAGTTTCATGACAACATGGATTCTGATAATGTAAATGTCATGACAAACCACTTCTCAGAATGTCATCAGTAATGAGATTCTATAATCCTTGATTACTTGATACAAGAACCTATTCTATCAAGGCTTGTTGGCATATGTTGTACTGGTGGAAGTGAAGTTGGCTGCAACTTTGACGTTTCAACTTGTCTTTGCTTGCCATTTTATCATGAAAAAGTACATAACCCTCATCATGACGACAAAAATCGTCCAACCACATACTTTCGGTTCACAAAACATCAAAAATCATTACCTTCTAGGCGACACCATTTTGACGAATCAACTTTTACTTCAAGTAATCCCAAAAACTGTCAAACTACAGACTACAGGGTTAGTTGCTATCGTTTAGACGACGATCGTCTTAAAAGTTTTGTGTAAACGACTTCATTAAAACACATTCGTCGCATTTGGACAAGTCAGCATTTCAAAGCAATTTACAGAATCTCATTACCATGCTGAAGGGGTCAATGGCCTACATATACTTCTACTAAAATGATGCAAACCTTGATCTCGAGCATACATACCTATGTGCTTCCAGCAAGATCGTGCCACATGCTACATACATACTTGGTCAAGCAATTATTCAGTTAATCAAGTCGAAGTTCGGTTGCCGGTTTCTCTAGAAACAGACAAGTCACTTGTTCACCATGTTTTTTCCTCTGAATTTACATATGTACATATGTTAAGTCCATGGTTAACACCTTGTGTATTTTAGCTCAGTTTGGAGGCTGCTCAGTTTAGTTCAAATCTAAGGTAACACATATTTCAACCAGCTCTCTGAACTGGTGAACATGCCCCCTAAAACTACCTCAAAATTCATAACGAAAACTGGACATGGACTAATGAGTAAATTTTCTTATACTTTTCCCACACAGGGGAACACAATGGATCCGTTGAGATCCGAGTGAGACTGCTCCCACTTGATCGATGTTGCAGTCAACCCCTTAACCTAACCTAATCTTAGTTCAAATCTGTTTGCTGAACTAGTTCAGTTTAGTTCTCTGATCAGAGTATATGATCTTGTGCGATTCGGGCAGATATGTAAATAGCTATGTATCTGTGTAAAATTCCCTTCATATAGCTCAACCCAACAGTATGCTCATGCCCCTATACAATGAAATAAACAGAAACAACCTACCTTCAGACCTGCGGAATACCCATATACAAACCACAATCCGCTCAATTGAGGTCAGTTCTTCTTGCTAGTTCAGCAATATGTAGAGTATATCTAAGCTTGCAGAACTAATGAGCTAAATTAACTAAAATGAAATGACATTAGGAGCTAGTTCCTTTAGTTTACTTGTAAGAGCTCTTTTTTGAACTAGTTCTTTCGTGAACTACGCAAGTTTAGTGCATAGTCTGCAGTTGTGTTTGGATTCCCGAGAAGGACATTTGATTGATGTCTTCCGCAATGGATATCATCGAATGCACTTAAAATTTGATAACTCAAACACAAGATACTATTGCCGCGCATTGGATAATACAGTGAAATCTTCCTTAGGAACGGTGCCAATATTTTTGTCCACCCAAGGTAGTTGTCCATAAAATGTATGTAATTTCAAAAGTTTATGTAGGAACATACTACATAAGTTTTAAAGTAGGTGTGAACCTAGAACCTATGCTTGGGGATCCTTCCTTTTCTCCACTCGTCAGGACGACTCCCAGCTTGTCGAAATCTCTCTATAAATGGCAGGAGCAGCTTTCCCAATATTCTTGGAGCTGTTCATAACGCGGTGATATCGTCCAGTCCTCGTTCTACGAGTACAGATCTCACTACTCTTCTCCATCATACCTCGAAATTTTTCAGGAGACCAGTATGTACTTGCCCTATAGGATTACCCAGGAACTCAAAAAGGAAGCACCACATTGAAAGGACATTCAAAAAGCAAACAAATTGTATGTCTGCTTGTCACATTTGTTCAAAATCGTTATCAATGCCACCAATCGACTTTGCACTTTTATGAGCAGTCACTGTTAAGGATAAACATTCCTCCGTTTATCAGTGAAGATTTAATTTATTTTTTCTTTGATACAACATGTTGCTGTAATAAAACTGTCAACGTGTTTGCGATGGCAATGAGTGGGATTATATCATCATCCTGTAGGATGTTGTTCGACACGTAATACCTTCAAAATTGCGAAATAAAATTTGATATCTTTCTTATAAAAGACATACACCTTGCTGTGGATAAACCTAAAGTAGCATGTAATGTGTAAAGCGAAATACTTTAAGGCTATAACCGAGTAATCTGGTTCATGATGCATTAATCCATGTTTCCTTTACAATTTGGTCGGATGTGTACGTACGTATTTCCATTGGATTCCTAGAGTTGGCCAAGCTTTGCATCGTCTATCCGGATGAGTTCCTCAAAAATGAAAAAATTGGTAATCAACTTTTGATTCTTTAAAGAAAAATGTCAATGAATGGGTTTGAAGTGCACACTTTGTCACGGAAATTTATATGGTTCCATGGTGTAATGGTTAGCACTCTGGACTCTGAATCCAGCGATCCGAGTTCAAATCTCGGTGGAACCTGCGTAGAACTTTTTTTTTTTTCATTTTATATTTTATGCATGCAATATGTGATGTAATATCTAACTAGATACATGGTCTATGTACATACATATGTATGCATGGGGCTCAGCTATGACTCCCACTGGGGGGGTTATACGAACTCAGTCACTGCAATCATTTTCTTCGAATCAATTTGGACTCAACTCAACTCGTGGTCCAGATGACTGATACTGCGACCTAAAAGGATCTATTGTACCATCAGGGTGGAATAAGTCAAAGAGATGAACTATCTCTCTTACGAAGGACAGCATGTCCTTGGAAGCGGAGCTTTTTAGTTCTGACGAGCCTATTTCTTTATGCGAAATGTAATGCTGGGCATTCACATAGCCTGTACCAACTCCAACTTCAACTCATAAGCAATGTGGGGACGACCACATTGAAAGATGGCCAAAGTCTCTCGATCCAAGTCATAAGCAATGTGGGGGACCACATTGAAAGATGGCCAAAGTGGACAAAAACATATGTTAGTGACAGATGTCAGTAAATGCCATTTCCTCCACAAGCCTTGCCAATGTTTTTCTCCTGTCATTGGTCTATTTTTCAAATACATTTCCATTTTCTAAATATTTCTTTCGAAAATCGTTAAAATTTTATTTTCAATGTGTCAAAGCAGGCTATTATTCTACACCATCTACACCATGTTAAGGATTTAGCTTGCGAACAGGATACTAGCCTTAGGTCTAAATAAAAAATTCCATAAAAATGCAAATATTCCATCTTTACACTCTTGAAGCAGGACATACATCTGTTTGTAAATAATAAAGCAAAGGATAGGATAATGGGGACCCCACTCCCATCCGAAAGGACCTCGGGATCCCTTAAAATAAACACAACCTAGGTCAACAATATTTTTCACAAAGCAAACATATTTTTTTCTTGTTTTCTTCAACAATGACATAGTATTCTACGAATTCTCTGTGAAAGGACATTCCGTCTTCAACCACCGTACAGTCCTATACAACTCATAGGTGACAGTAAGTAAATAAACTTCATACATTCTTAGGAAAAAAAAAAAAAACAGAAAAGATATAGAAAATCTTTTCGCTTTAACGAATATATAATTCATTTGTCAAAGGACGAAAGGATTTTCTTTGTATAACAAGTTAAAAGCTTCGACTTTTATATCTACCCTTGTCATCTGTGTCTCACCCAAAACACCCAAAACACAAGCACGCAGAAGAGAACCATGCAAATCACTTTAAATTGATATTTCGATGAGCAATATATATATATTTTTGACAGAAGAGAACTTTTTAAGCAACACCACACTAAATACATACACTTCCAGCATATCCTGTTTAACGTTATACAGGATATGATAAATTTGTTGCCATTGTTGCATACCCTTATCAGAATTTCTATGGCGATGAATTCCACTAGCGGTTTCCAAAATAAAAAAAAAAAATGATTTTAGGGAATTTCTAGTGAAGGAGTAGACACACAAGGATCCTTGACGATGCTCATACTCAGATATGAACATGTTTGGGTTTATTTTTGTTGTTGTTTACGATATCCTTCCTAATTCGCGTATAGAAGTGTTTTTTGTTTTTTGTTTTTTCTTGGGAAAGGTATTAACGGCTTGTGGAGCTGCGTTGCGAAAGAATTCAGGATAACTGGTGGGGGAGAGAGGTAAGTTTTTTTTCATCACTAGAAACTGTTCTAAGGATCCGAGAGTTGTATTGTGTTCCCTATTAGTTTTGGTTGGTGAAGGTAAATCTTTATGGTAGGAATTTTATGTACTGAAAGGAGAAAGGTACACATGCGGATAGGAGGCTGGTGGCTTGGAACATCTCTGTAGGTCATGCTGCTTAGTGTATCCTGGCGTACACGTGGATTTAATGATTGGTACTATTGCTTTTGTTGTTTCTGCAATTTCGTTGTATGCCTTACAGGGATTTACTTATGCCAAATCGTAGGAGACTTCAGTCAGTCTGGTATGTGACCATAAAAGAGAAATATGGCCAAGTGTTAAGTAATATTGCTGTCATAAAACCGACAAAAATCTCAAAGCAAATTAGAGTGAACGAACTCTTAGAAGGATTAATGGCGATGTCTCTACATGGATGGAATGCGAATTGGAAAACATCTTTTGGCATAGCAAGCACTAAAGTATTGGACTGGTCTATTAAGATTATAAACTTTAATTTATTCGTTCTTTCCTCTGGAAGTGTCAAGCTCTTGGGAGGAGGTAATCTTTTTAATGAGGTCACGTACAAGCAAAAGATTTTATGATTTTCAGTGAGGTCTGCAAGGAATTTTCTCATAAAAATACACATCTACTCGTATGAACGGGTGCCTGTATGTTTTATGTCCTTTTTAAGAAAACAAAAGACTCAGTGGGTTGAGAGAAACTTGGCCCGGGACCCTCGCCAATGACTGTGTCTGATTTGGATATGTCACAGTTTTATTAAAGACTCTTCCCTTCTTTTTCTATCGTCCTTTCAGAAGAATTATAAAAAAAGGAGTTGGTATTCCACTAAAGGACTACCTATCAACCTTCGGAAGTGACGATTCGGATGGTATACGATGGATTGCGTACCTTCATGTGAATCTTGCGCCAGTTTTGTCCACTTGAACCAAAACGCAAAGGGAACGGAAATATGTGATAAAGTCTCAGCTGGCCTTAAGCCCGGAACGCAGGCTCTTCGAAAAATTGAAGGAAACCTAGTCACCGAAGCACAGGGAATAGTAGATGTATTTAAGGAGCATTTTCAGCTGCTACTTAATGGGCATCAAATAGAGAGAATGATAGAGCAAGAAGAAAACCCGCATCCAGTTAATGAAGAAGCCATTCCCCTTCCAAGTTTTGAAGAGCTTGGCTGAGCTCTCAACAAGCTGTAGAACAACAAAGCCGCTGGCTCTGATGGTCTCTATCAGAGACCACTAATTGGCACAAACCAGTGTGGCTTCCGGCCCGACAGATCGACAATCGACCAAATCTTCACACTAAAGCAGATCTTGGAAAAGATCAACGAATTTCAAGTCGAGACTCACCATCTCTTCATCGACTGTAAAGCTGCATACAACAGCTTTCATCGTCTTGAGGTCTACAAAGCGATGGCTGAGATTCGAGAGCTGAGCTGAGCTGAGAAGCGATTCGAGATCCCGGCAAAACTGATCCAGCTGTGCCGCGTGATGCTGGAAAACACGGTGTGCAATGTTCAATTTGGGAACAGCTCCTCTGAACTATTCCAAACGTGCACCGTATTTCGACAAGGAGATGCGTTGTAGTGTGCGTGGAGGGGGAATGGAGGAGAAGATATAACCGCGAACTCTATGAGCTGTACCAAGATGTAGATGTAGTCCAAATAGCCAAAATACGTCGACTACACTGGCTGGGCCACATCGAGAGAATGGACAATAAGGCTCCTTCAAATCACAGCCCCCAAGTTCGAGACCACAAGGATGACCGAACCTCCGCTTGGTCTGGACGTCTGGAAGCAGCGTGCCCAGGATCGAAGGGAATGGAAGACTACCGTGTCTCAGGCAGAGACTCTTGACGGGTCGGGAGCCCGTTAAGTAATGGATAAAGTCACATTTTTCATCCTTGACCGTGGTACACTCCATTGCTGTGATTCTGTGAGTCTAACTGATTGATATTCTCAGACTTAGGTCATGGGAAAGCAGGTTTGAACACCATTTAAAGGCAGAGCCCTTGTTGGTTCATTGACGTCCAATCGACTTCCAACCCTTTGAACTGCCATCGAGGATTGATGTTGATTAAGGTATTTTGCATGCCTTTAGTGATGATGGGTCTTAATTGGCTTTGGATTTTTATAACTAGGTCATGAAGATCTGATCAACATAAGTGGACCAAGGTGGATGTGACCAGACACCTCTTTGGGAACAACCTTTGATACTTTTCAAGGAAAGTGGTAGCTGAACTAGCTCATACTTAGTTTGGAGTAAATTCAAGGAAACCAATGACATTGTAAGACGGCTTTTTGAGTCCTTGCAGATGAAGGGATCTGTAGATCTTTAGCTCAATCGCCATTGAACTGTCGTAGTCCTCTTTGCCTACGAGACTGTTCCAAATAAGTTTAAACCATCAAGGCACTGGTCTTACACTGAAATTTCAATAAATATCCCCTCAACACAAACGTAATAAAAATTCATGGGAAATTCTTGGTTTCATTTTGCATTCACACGCGACACTTCCAAAGGACATCGTTCCACCGAGGTTAATCCCTCTAAACGCACTCTGGCGCATTAACCCTTCCACTCCATGTAGTCAGAATTCATGTCATGATGAGAACAGAATATATCCGATTAAACTGCTGGAATGGGAGAGGAACGTTTAGTGGAAGAAAGAAAAAAAAATTCCCATTACATGGAATCCGATCCTTACACCAAGTATCTGCGGCTGAGTGGTGCCGAACTTCACTCCTCTTCCACGAAGAAATCTCTTATACGACCGCACTCGTTGAGTTTCAAAGTTCTTCGCTGAAAAGTCACCCCCAGGAGGGGCTGTAGGAACCCCCCTACGATGATTATTATCATTCCGTCTGTCTGGCAGCGCGATTGTGTGCCTTAAGCTAAATTAAATCTCAAGAATCTGTCACGAATCAGAGTCACAATGGAACTGCAGTGTGTGATGGTGATGATGATGATGATGATGATGTAGAGAATCGAAAATCCATGACGCGAATCCTATCCTTCCATTGTGTGGAGGTAATTAAATATTTCGTGACTGTAATTATCGACGGTAAGGTGAACCACTTTTATGTCAGGACATCATCGTTCGGTGTCAACCTAAAATGAATAGGTCGTCGCACATACCTACATAATAAGTGGGAGGCTTAAATTTAGACATGCGCTGCGAAGGCTTCTCATGCATTTTTCAAGTGCCTGTGATTAGGAACAGGTATTGCGGCTGATACGTGTGATTGTTCTATGCCAGAACGAGATTAAGGGGATGGACGAGCCATACCTACTCCAGATGAAGAGCCTTTTTCACGTTCCAGGCGGGTTGAGCCAAGCAGAGAGTTCAACATGTATAAATGTCTCCGAGGGCGTAAATGGCAGCACAGTCATCTCTCACAGTCGGATAAATTATTTGCCATATTAGGTAGTGGCTTAATGGTGATCACAGCGCCTAATGGAACGAGAGGAACAGAGATAGGGATGGAGAGTCACGTTTATGGGACACCGGACGTAGGTGGCAACCTGGGTCAAGGCTGGGAGTTAAGTGTGTATCATTGGGTATCCAGGGAATGTTATTTCGATTATATTTCTGATTTTCCGGAAACTGTGGTTAGAGATGATTATGTGTTGAGTGCGGAGGGAAGGATGTGCTCCAGAGTGGATATTTTGTCTGCGTTCGATTAGAAGGTCATGTGGATATGTTTCTGGAGGCGTTTTGTATTGCTGTTAAAAATAGTCAAGTGTAGGCGGAATATATGCATAGCATTAGGCCTTCCGAAGCGATGGCACAGCAAAAAGTTTTATTTTAAAATGGGCTTGGCGGGACATTGATTTATTTTGGGACTACATGGTCGGTCGAATAGCCAATGATTCATGGAAGAGATACGTTTTGGTTTTTTTTTTTTATAAAGAGCAACATTGTATTGTTTTTCTATGTTTTTTTTTCTGTGAAAGGTGCTTGGGTGGGTTGGTCATGTATTTTTAGAATTCTCTTAGAATACACGTGTAATGCTGTTCATTCTTGGCTTTGAACTATTACCAAAGAAATGAGTTGACTGTTTTACTACTCTCTGTATCTATTCAGTTGGCGGAACGAGTTTAAGTCATATTTGTGCCTCTGCGCCTTCTAAAACATCGATAGTACTTTATACACAGCTATCAAAGGCGAAATAGAGTCTTCTTAGCAAAGTATCTAGAGGAATGTACGAGCTACTGAGTACAATGTCAACGAAGATCCAAGACCTTAAGATGGTAATCATTAGGATAGCAAAATAGAGATATGTTTGCCTAACGATTGGTGAAGTCTAGTATTGTCAGTTTCCACGAAGTCACCTCCACCATACCCTTAACTAGTTTTGGAGCCATTCGTGATGATTCGATATAAACCCAGCTCAGACTCACGCTTTGATCGAGGGCAGTCTTGAGCGCAAAAAAAGTCGACTCTCAATTTACACAGCAGCCGAAGTTCCGGCGGCATTCCATCAGAAGGCATATCCATGGAACCAGAACTGTAGTGTTGCTGAAAATCATCGAAACTCCAGTGCTTCCCTCTAAGATCACTTTGATTACTTTGGTAGACAACCCATGATAAAAGTATCAAGTATCAAGTGAATAAAAAAGAGGATCTGTACCAAAGCCGGGAGTCCTTTGAAGTTTAGTTGCAGAAGGCAGTCACATATTACTCACGCGAAAGCCCCCTCCACCAAACAACCAACGCATTAGTTGTCATTCTATACTAAATCCTTCATCAAAAGTGATGATGATAAAGTGTAAACACGCCTTAAGTTATCAGAAGTGAAAGGTGTAGCAGATGGTCAAAAACTTTTGCAATTCCTGTTTGCCTTTTTCTGGTAAATACTCCTCAGAAAGTTAAAGTTAAAATGAAATATAGGCTCTCATAGAGCCTTTCCACAAAGGACTGAATTTTTTTGACATTAACGTGTTCAGATTGATAGTCCTGTTTGAATCTGAATCTACAATTTTTAGTTTCTTTTTTCTCATACTTTTGACGAGTGACAGCAATTGTCATTTCCAAACGTCAAAGAAATTCCAGAAAATTTGAAAAAATTCTGTAGGAACAGACTCATAGAATCCATTGAATATTGACGTTGACGTCCACGTATTCCCAGAGTGAACGGACCCATAAAATTCGTCCCACATGGAATAATTTCGCCATCCGCGAAAATGTCTAGGTATTGTCAACGGCAATGACAGTTTCTTGACATTCTCTCAATGCTTCCACCAATGAATGTGCTTACTCTCGATTCGTGAATGCATGAACTTTGGTGCCTGAATGCATGAGCTGTCAATGGATCAACGAACTAAAGAAGTAGAAGCAAAACCCGTCGATGTTCATACGATATATCCGTTGGGTAGGGGCCGCCTCTAATAGGAATGCTTGCATTATACTCTTTCTTGGAGAATAATTGGGGGGACGGGCAGTCTCAAGAAGCACCTCGACTTTTTGTGCTATCCACTTACAAAAGCTTAGTGAATTTGCATGCTAGCTGAAGACAAGTTCACTAATTAAGCTTAGGATTGTTTGAGCTGAGGAAGAAGTGATTTCAAAAGGCCAGCTGTAGGAGAGTTTGACGGCAGTTCAAAATTTAAGGCTGCATTACTGTCTGAAAGAATATTAAATGTTCTTCGAAGGTTTCTTCTAATACACTCTCTGACACAGAGCTTGATAGCGAAAACCTTTGCTTGGAAGATAAAGGTAAAGTACCCTAACGAAGCGGACAGTTTGTAGCTGGGGCATTTTGGAACCATCAGTGTAGCAATTATCATGAGATATCAGTTGGGGGATAACAGGATTATCCCAATAGCAGTGCATTCTGTCACTCCAATTTCCCAACACATTGTTGATGTTTTCGGGCTGTAGCATACGGATTGCTTGGATTGGCCTTAAGTGCTGGAACCGTTTCCGTATTGTTGGTATCATATCGATCGTTCACGATTCCCCACAAAAAAAAGTCATCCTTTGGACTTTTTTTCGGTCAAATCGCAGCTCCGAGGCGGCTAATTGACATCGCCAAAACGACTGATAATACGATTTGGGAATTTGGTGCGCGTCATCTTGCATGAACCAAAGGCCGTCTTCAATTTCAGTAAAAAAAAAGTCGGTTAACATGGCTCTGTAACACCCACTGTTGACCGATTGTTCGATGACCGATGACCCACTGACGACCGTTGCTCCCAGACTGATTTTCGAAGACAACTGGTTAAATGATGCCACCACTCCACAATCCGCACCAAACTTCTTCGCTTCTCTACAACAACGTGCGAGTTTTCCGAGCCGAGCTGCAGAGACGAAAAGATGATTTTTCGCCCAAAATCGTTGTCCAATTCAAGCTGCTCTAAGGCGAAGCGATAACGAAGCGGATGGTCGTGCGCATTCAATTGGACCTTGTAAGCGAATAATCCAAGATATTTGTGCAGAATTCTCCTCAGAATTGAGTCTCACAATCTCGGCTACAGCAACCACATTCCGTTCGTGCGCACGACGGAGACCAGAGTGTTGTCCACTAGCATACCAGTCTCACGAACTTTTTGTACAAACTTGCGTACAGCAGGCGCGACGGGTGCTTCATTTTGGCCAAAACTTCTTTTCAAATAACGCACTGTTTGGGTTACACAGCACTCACCTTGGAAATAAGTTTTAAATATTTCCCAACGTTGTTCAAGCTGAGGTATGGTACTGACTCTCTGTCAAGATTTCGAGCAGGAATCAGCTGTCAGTGTCAAAATAACCTATGATTTAAAAAGTAGCCACTAGATGGCTAAACCTTTATATTACAACCCCGAACGCCCTTATTTTCATTGTCAACATAAAGTTTTTGTTTAACACTTTCCATTTCTCTTTAAATTCGAAACCAAAACCCAAAGGAATTGGGGATTTTTTTGCAATGATTTATAGGAATTTTTTGTGACACCACTTTGGAGCACTGGTCGGGCTTATTAAAGTCATATTTTTAAAAGTGATGGCAAGCCCAGCCAGTATTTGTTTATCTCCGATTTTTGGAAAAAAGAAAAAAAAAACAGCATCGCCAAACATTTCATTTATTTTCCAGGTCAAAAACTTCAATTTCGCTTTATTTTTGCATGCCAATGGATACGTGTGCATGCCTTCGGGACAAATTCCCTTGCGAGTAAGCGAAAGGCAGACCTACATCATCCACGCATCATTCAACGGCAAAAAAAAAAAATGAAGCATATGATCCAGCTTCACATTTGCAGCCCGCCCTAGGGAGGGATAAATTGGGAGGGGATGCTTTATTACGCTGACGATATAACAATTTGTTTTTTTTTATGTGATACATGAAAATTTTAATCGTCGAGGAGTGTGTCACACTGGCTGGCGGATGACGAAAGTAAGTATGTGGTACGTTCTCACTTGAAGTTAATACCCCCCTGGTCTGTTGGGGGCGGTGGTGTGCTGGAGACTAGGTAAATTGTCCTGGGGACAGAAGTGATTTATGTGAGTGCTACTTGAAGGATATATTTTTCATTTGTCTCATCTTTAATTTGGAAATTCGCATGACGGATTCTGGAAGAGCCCTTGAGTATTGGTTGGTATTGGCGACTATCGACAATGAATTACCCAAGCGATGAGGACAGTTTTGTTATCCTGTTTTTTTCTGACTTGTTTTTGTTATGTGTCCTCAACGATGACCATTTCTATGTCAAGCATACACACGTCCACCTACCCCTATTAAGGCCACGTGGAACTTTAAAAAGTCTCTGTGATATAATTAGTCCTGACTACCAGGAGGATGCATATACCTGTACCTCTGGGTTAGTTAATTAAGTTGCCAAAGAATTTGCTTCCACTTGTGTGACAAAAAAAAAAACAAAAAAAACTTTTGCCATTCAAATATTTGAAACGGGTTAATAATGCCTTTTGGGAAGTTTTTTAATGGACCATCTTTCAATATCGACCGGGACATGGCTTCTGTTAGGGACACTGACAGTCAGGGGAGAACCTCGAATTACGTTCGTTGGTGGTAAGGTAAATACGTTTCAGCTAAAAACTTTTGTTCCCTTAATTAGGATTGGAAAATAAAACGATTAAGTGAATAAGAAACGAAGGTGAAGAAGATGATGAAGCGCTAACGGTATTGAAAAATTACTCGCTTCCGCTGAATCATTAACAAAGTTGTTATATTAATTTGTTTATGGTTTCCCAAGATAAAGTAGCATCGTATGACTGCTTTGTCATTGACACCCTTTGGCCTATTTGGCAGATTAAGTCAAAGGTAGGTGGGAAGGTGCTATTAAATTTACATTTTTTTTCCACCTCTCTAGCAGGTGAATCTTCAAAGAAATACATATACTTAAGCAGATACTCAAGGTGGGGGTTGAGTTGCGTGAGGTTGTAGTCAACACCTTAGGGGTGCAATGTAAACTTAGTGGCTTAAAGGTGTTTATTTTTTTTGCCCTCTTTTCTTTGGAACGAAACGTAATAGGATAGGTAGGGTGGAAGAGAATTTGTATTCCAATATTGCAGGGCATTGAGTGCCTACTCCTTGTGAGGACTACGTATACGTTGGCGTATGTGAATCCAATGTAAATATGAGCATACGTTCTGGTTGTTGAGGGGTTATTCAGTTTTTTTTTTATTTTTACCACTCTCTGGGGAAGGCTTTAGTGAAAATGAGAAATATTTAAATCAACACGGGGATGGGGGTGTTGTTGGGTCAGAAAAGTGACTTCGGGGAACTTTGGTGCACGTGACAAGGAGGTGGTAGTGTTCTTGTAATGGAGAACATAGATGATGAATCTTGGCAAGGGTGATGCCGAGCGACGTGTCAATGTTCTTAAAATAGAGAAGACGGAAATATGTAGAACTTAGAGTCAACTTTAAGAAATAGTTGGAAGGAATGAAAGTTTGTGGGGACGAATGAGGAGAGTATTAAGTGGAGAATGAACTCAGTTTTCTTTCCTATACTATACCAAGGCACGGTAGATTCACTGCTGTTGGTAAAGAGCCTCACTAGTCTATAAAGGGATTAACTTACCTACCCCTTGGCAGGATCACGTTTGGGATTATCATCAACGACCATCAGCGATCATCAACGATCATCAACGATCTTCAACGATCATCAAGGATCATCGACGACCTCGTCCCAGAAGTTCTGTGCTCTTGAAATTGTTCTGAATCATTTTGTTATTAAACAAGTTAAGAAAATAGGCCGTCAATAGTTCAAGTAATGTTATGAACGTATGGAGAAAAGTTTCGGTAGGACGTAAAGGAGGATACAAGGCTTCATAAGATACTGTCTAAAGAACCCTGTGTCCATGGATATACCCAGAGGATTGGCAGTAAGAAGTCTTCTCTTTACTGGCCTCTTAAAGTCAATGGAATCGTAAGAATCTTCAGAAAGATAAATTCTAGCCAACAATCAAAGACCTATCTGTGTGGACAAAATAAAACTGTTCGCGGTTTATCCTCAGAAAACTAAACTTGTTCACTATGAGAAGAAAATTGATCGACTTCATACTACTGAAGCTAGATAGGATCATATAAGATCTCTCCAGCACCAACGTTTTGAGAATCATCTCTCAAGGCGGGCTAGATATGATTCTTTATATTCTCCCGCTGAACCTGTGCATTGAAGTTTCTGGCACGAAAGTACCTAGAATAGTTTCACAGCCACATAAGTCCTATATTATCCTGTACAATGGCAACAAAAGAAATCTGTAAGATTACCACAAGTGTGCAGTGTCTTCCCAGCTGAAATTCTATCAACAGAAAAGCTGCTAACGGGGCAGAAGACATCCTTTCGACGAAAGTAAAAAATTTTAGCTGACAGTCAACGGGATCAACAATCCTTCGAATCCTAGGAACATCAAATCAAAGTCAGTTAAAAAAGACGCGGCACAGGGTTCCTGGGCATAGAACTAATAGGCGGATTCATTGGCAATGGAGAATGGCAACGAACACCAATGAAGCGGACATGTCCATACTGCCTCCGGTTGGAAAATTGTATTCCATCCTTGACAGCATAGTAGAGAAAAATTCCAAGATTTCATCTTTGTACCATCATGGCGGAAATTAGACAAAAGGAATACAAAGAATCTTCTGTCACTGAATCGAACCTCTGTGCTCAAAAGAGCACTGCGCCATCGGAATCATGGCTAAAGTGTGAGAGAAGCCCGAGAGAAGCTTTCCCATGCCAGTTGTACTTTCGGATGTTTGTCAAACGCTCGCGAGAGGTGGGGCCATGGAAAACCTTTCAGATGTTTCGACTGGGACTCAAACTTCAAACCGCTTGCTCCATGGTCCAATGTACTAACCAGTGATTCACGGTGCCCACCGTAACATAACCTAAACGTCTGAAATACTTCAAGAGATCCATCCAAGTGAGGGATTTCTTTTAAAGATTGATCTTGAGACTTCTTTTCTTTTTCTAGACACACCTAACCTTTCTGTCTCTACCATATAACTTATAGGACACACTAGTAGTGCTTAAACTCTTTGGGATAATCTTGGCCAAAGGACTGTTCCTTAGACTTCCTTCCTTCCACTTGGATCGATAAGTTCATGGAAATCTACTCAAACAGTACCTAATGAATATGAAATCGCTAATTTGCCTTCTCCTTTCCATACTTAACTTCCGATTTACTCAATCTGTTACACTCTCCCTGACGAGATAACTTATTCAACAATTTTCCTCGACACCCTCTCTCTGTGTAACAAAACCGTTTCCAAATATTATTAAAACTCTAAAATAACAATAATTAAAATCATTTAAGTCAATTAACCAAAACTTTCATAATCCTTGATGGAAATTTTCTAAGCCCTCTTTCTAACCAAAAGAAGGATATCAATCCCGACCGAAATTTCCAAAACTTTCCAACACACCCGCCAAGTGAAACCAATATCCTGCCAACCTCATTCCGGGGAAAAAAAAAGATGAAATTTCAAGAGCTTTTCCTCATCGTAACTTGACACCTCTCGTCGTTCACTTGATACCGGTTCCACCCCAAGGGAATCCAGAACTTTCATCCTCGGTTAGCCTACTATATTCTTTCAAAAGTATACAGTCACTGAGAACTGTTTGAAAAAAAATAAACTTTCCATCCTGAACAATGGGAATTGAAAAGTGTGGTTCCACATTATTTGACACATGTGACATAAAACTAAAACAAAACCAAAAAAAAAAATCAAGGATATCCCGAAGCACATAAAGACCATAGATAATATTTCTAAGATCGTATCCACATGGGTGAAGGCATCACACCCTTGAACTTGAATGCCATCGCACATAATTAATTTAATCTGTCTAAGTGGGGTAGCGCCTCATTTTTAGACAAATTTAGAATCCTGCCAGAACTCATACACTCGCTTGTTTATGGATTCTATATCTGTGTAGTAATTGGAAGGTATTATGACAATGCCGCTATATCCTAGTAACCTGGGGCGAAGTTGTTGTTAATGCAAAAGTCTTGTAAACAGACAACGGGTGAAATAGAACTCCTTTTGGGGATTTTCGGTAAATTTACGGAGCCGGTAAATTAAGAGGCGAATTTCTTTGATAGGCCTCCTGAAGGACGAGGTATTGATGTGATGGTGATAGCCTCCCTTGAGCGGTATTCAAAGTTTAAGAAATTTAATACGAATGAATATAGATTGTATCACCAACAAGGATGATAGGTCCTTATGAACTGTGTAAACTGTCGTGAATGAAACACACGACAGCAGCACGTACTTGAAAAGTTTGAAGGAGATGTTCGAGACGGTAGCGTCGCAATTCTTTGATATTTTTGTTTTCTTTTAAGGGTTTGACCAGCGCCACTGGCAGTTGGGTACTGTGACCTAAATTCATTGTTGGTATTGTTTATTAATTTTATCCCCAAGGAAGGTAGAAGAAAATGATCCTAATAACAGTAAAGTCGGGGAATTGTCTCGTACAAAAAGGTATCGCATTGGGAGCATTCAATTTGAATTGCACACCAAATTGTTTTCGAAAAGTCGACGGCCTTGGAAGTTTGGAATTTCCAGTCTATTGTGGTTGTTGTGGTTGTTAGCCATACGGCGTTAGACGAAGGATCAACGTCTTTTAAGAACCTACATATGCTTTGCCCTACGAGACAACAAAACGGCAACAAAACAGATGACTGATTGATTTATGGGTCAAGGACCTGGTTCACATGGACTTACTATTTCTTTTAAAATGTGACTGCCACAGGAAATCAGAAAACAATTCATATCACCGGGGTATCGTCATTGATATTTAGTTTGGAGGGAATAGTCGAGAAATCCAAAACGATAACCATCACCTTTTCAAGTCTAGATCTGATAGTTTTGACGGTCATGTCTAGTGATTAGGTTTCGGAGAAGAGTCAGGTAGTTCAAATCGATAGCCTTTTCATTTTTTCAAGTCTACATATGACAGCTATGTTTAGTATCTACTTTAGAGAGAAAAATCATGAAATCCAAATTGACAGCCACACCTAGGTCTTAGTTTAGACAGAAGAGTCTACCATCCTTTCAAGTCTACATATGACAGTTTTGGCAGCCGTGTCTAGTGTCTAGAATTATCTATATTTGAAAGTTTTGGCAACCTTTTATCCAATTTTGATATTTTTCTCAGACTCATTCGTTTACTGTCAAAATTTGACTGACTGTCAAACCGGTGACTAGGTTTGCTGGTATTAAAACGGAAACTGCTAAAATAGGTTTGGCAATAAATGTGAACACAATCAAGTATATGTTGTCAACAAGAAAGGATACTGAATTTGACAAAACGTCACAGTTGACAGCTCTGCTATCCACTCGGACAGTGACACTTCTGAAACGAGCAACAAATCTTACCGGTCGCTATTTGTAAGGACTGGGGAAGCAATTTAGTAGTGAGACACTATCCCAAGCAACTAAGGCGGCTTACAAAACTTTGGTAAATCCAGCCCTACTTTATGGCGTTGAAGCATGGACTCTATAGAAAGGGGGAGAAGGCATGCGAAGTCGTTTCCATTGGCGGGAGTTCGAAGATTCAATGAAGAACTTTACTAGCTCCATAGTGACATGAACTTCTTCAGTGTATTAGTCGTCTGGAAGGTATAGGATACATATGTATATAGAGGGGTCTGGCCCCTAGAGTCTTCGAAGTTAGCCTGAACGGATCACAACTTACGTAAAAACGGAGCTCTATCGAGTTGGAGTATGGAGGAAGTTACCGAAAGATCACGCTAACTTGAGAGGACATTTGGTTCCCGTTCCACTCTAAATTATAGCCCCACTTCAGCACTATCTTGAACCTTTCAATACCTACAGAATCCCTTAAGTAAAGACCTAAATTGACCCAAAAGCACGTCTCTTGAAAATGTCACACCATCACCACTTCTCTGTTTCGCTCCAAGCGCCTCATCTTTTCATCGAAATCCTCGGTATCCGATGAAATCCTTTTTACATGAATCAGACTTGGCTCCTGGAAGACTAATGAAAATCGATTTTCCGAATGAAATTCATTTGTCAATCCATTCACCCATTCAGAATGAATGAAATGCATTTCGCCTCTCGGAAAAGTCGAAAAGAAAATCCCACCAACGGCAGGGTGGTCAGTAAGAGAATCCGGATTAATATGTTTCTCGATAATTCTTCCCAGTAGCAGCCAGGAAATCCCATGAATGCAATAATTCCACCGAGATTTATTTCGACTCCGAACAAAACTTATTTTTAAAAAAAAATGAGGAAATTAATTTATTAAACATGACTGCATCCCATTCGAGTCGACTGCTCTCCGGGAACACAACAAAATGTTGTAGTTACCCATTCATTGCAGTTTCAACATCATCACCTCCTGCATGTTTAAGGAGATTACACAACACACAAGGATTAAGGATACGAATTTGTATGTTTTAAGTCAGAGAGTGGTTCAAGAGGGTGTACTACATTTCAGAGTTGGAAATTCATCTAAAATCCTTTCCTCTCTCTCTGATTCGAAAAAAACACACTCACAAGTGTAACAAGTCCTTGGTACGTGAGATTATTAAAAACAAAACACACACACAGTCAAAACTCTCTTGAGGCACTTCGCTTACATTTCCCTAAACGGCGCGGTGGCGGCGGCGGCGATTCCACATTATCCTCGATGGCACTTAAATTTTTCATGAAATATAATTTTAAGAAGTTGGCTAGACTGCGAGCTGCATTTGCCTTTTTTTGCGTTCTTTTACTTTTTTTTTTTTGCAACTTACTGCCTGTATTTGCGTTTCTAGGAAAGTTCTCTGCATGAATTTATAATGTCGTCTAAGCCTTAAAGGGAAAACAGAGTAAAGGAATTTTTAAGGCAGGTAGGTAGGTACATACCTTCGGATAGATAGAAGTTTGGGTGTTTTTTTTTCTCCTTGTCAGCGAAGACGGTTACACCTGAGGCAGTTCTCACGTTGCTCTTGTAAATGTGAAATTATTCCCGTAAGGATAATAGGTGAGTAAACGTAAGCAAGGGAATACATAAGTGATGTAAAAAGGGATTCGACAGGATGCGCGTGGAATTTTTATGATATACGTACAGGGATAGTGGAAGATTGACTTTCGTGAGAAGATGAAGAGAAATTAAGTGGATCACGTTCTCAGCTGCAGCTGCACATGTTGTCTGGGTTATAAGTCCCTTTTACATCAAACGTCAATAGGGTTGGGTTTAAATGAACTCAGGCAGGATTCTGGCACACGCGTATGTCTAAAGTCTTGTTTTAAGGGATTAAGTTAGGATATCAATCTTTTGTAAGTTATGGGCACCATTGAGCCCGAGGATGCTTTGAAAATTGATATCAGACGGCGGAGCGAATTAACCACTTCTGAAATATCGGTGAAATATTTGTTCGGTGGCGTATGCGTAACATATTTTTTCATACATTTTTGGACTGAAAAAGGTTCTCTTTCCAATGCACTTAGCGATTCCACAGTCGAATTCGTATGTGCTCAGGATGTATAGAATCAGACTAACTGACTCCCATTGCGCCACTGGTAGGAAGAACAAGGATGTGCGTATTTGTAAGGAAGGCGTAGGCGTGACCCATTTCTTTTCTTTTTCCAATACAATTAGCGATTCTACAGTTAAACTCTTACGTGCTCAGGATGCATAGAATCAGCGTATGAAAAAATGGGTCACGCATACGCCACTGAACCACATGCGGACATCCGTAGTCTTCCTACCCATGTCTCAATGACAGTCAGTTAGTTTGATTCTCTGCTACCTATTCTCTGCTAGGAATTTTGCTGATAGGTCTGAATTACATCATTTCTTGTTCCAGAGCCTATTTTGTTTCCTCTGTTCTCTTGCAGATAAATTAAGTATAGTGTGTCTTACGAACTCTCTCCTTTACCTTAAGGAAGATATCTTATGAGATCCGACAGTAAAAATCCCACTCCAGGACACTTGTTGTTTTCTATTTTCTGCTAAAGGCAGTTCTTGTTAACAATCAATAAAATACATTTATGTATGTACATTCTGTTGTCGGAATTCCAAGAAACCGCCTAAGCTGCTTACCAGTTTGTTTCTACAACAAAAGAACATATTGTGATGGTTAGTAGAATTCAAAAGAAAAGGACCAACTTCCAGCGAGCAATTAAAAAGTTCCCAGCAATCAAATACGCCTACTCGCACGCCGATGACAATTGCGTTGTTCAGCTTTTGAGATAAACAGATTTTTGAATTGAAATGAAAATTAATCTCCCATCCATCGATCCTGTCAAGTATATTACACACTTTTATTTGCCATTAAACAAATCGTCCTCCATTACCTCAAATTGTTGGCTTGACCTCCTCTTTGTCTGATACAGTCTCGACGCAAACTACCCTTCGGTCAAATTTGGGTGTCTTCATTGTCAGTACGTGAAGCATTCCCTATAATTTGTCATCTTTCCTTGTAATCAAAAGGATACGAATGATGCAAATCACTCGTATATGTAATTCAGAGATACCCTTAGGGAGACAGGCGTCTGGTTCGAACAACATTCCCTCCACAATGGCTGGGTAGTTTTCACCCTTATAAATGGGAGTTTGGGTTTTCGAAAATGTATCGATAATTACATTGTAGACAGTCGTTTGATTTAGGGTAGAGTTACTTAAGGTTAGCTGCCTAGAATGCTGGTATTTTCATTGTCCATCCTTAGGCGTTGAAAGTCGGTTCATTTAAAGTCACTCACAGTCATCCCTGTCGTAATCATTTCAAGGACTTGACATTGACCAGTTGTTTGTTATTGTTTTTTTATACACAAAATTCCAGGGCGTCCCTTGGGTCATTGAGCCACCCCTACAATCTTTCGCCGATACTGGCAGACAAATGTTCATATCTACAAACTTTTGGGAATATAAAAACGAAATGTGTTGTCAAAGCGGAAGATGAAAACTATCCTTTTGTCATGCAAAGTCCCGACGAACAATAGGCAGTTTGACGACTTTTAGATTGCAGGTTTTTTACTGCCGCCAACTCCTGTTTATCACTCGAGCTATTTGACATTCGAAAATAATGTAAAACCCTATAAATCAAAATTGTCTTTACGACTTCGCGTCTCTCGTGAATCCTGTGCGTCGAGGGAGGATAATAAAACCAGAGGAAGTGTTTTATGACAGCCCGACAATCTGTTTGTAGTCTATTTTAGTTGCTCTAGGAGGCACACGACTACCCCATTTCAAGACGATCTGCAGTAAAGCCATTTAAGTGCTAACTTTTATTTGCGACTTTAATTGATCAAAGGTAATACGGATAGGCTGGGTCGTTCCTTATTTACGTTTGTTGATTTAAGTGAATCATTATCGACTTGAATGTGAAAATAGGAGAACAAAATTGGTCAATCAAATGCCGATAGGAAACGATTCCGAAAGGATTTGCTGACATTTCTCAGTCCTCCTGGGGAAAGGTGTAACGTGGCAGCAGGTTTATAAAGTGGCCAATAAAAGTCGGCCATTATGGTCACAGTAAAAGTTACAACAGCTTTATGGGCTTTAGCCGTGCGACTTATCTTCGTTGAGTTGATAAGTGTGTGTGCATAAATATTTAGTGGTGATGTAATTGACCATTTAAGGGGTAAGTGCTTGTAAGTGGTCAGTGGAACCATAAGCTTCGAATTAAGTGGTGATTTTGTTGCGCTTTAGTCAAGAGAGCATACTGTTAGTGACATTCAAGAGGCCAATGTGCCCTATACATGTATGTACACTTCATTAATTATTATTCACGGTTTTTCTGTTGAAAATTGTTCCATGGATGTCCTTGAAAGCGAAAGATTGAAATGCACTTATGTGTGTCATGTCGATAAATTAGGCTGATGGTTGGCAGATGGACATTATTCATACTTGATTTATGAGATCAGTTCTGGATGCTATTTTTGTGGGCAGGCAGCTTGAGAATACGTTAATTAATGAGGTACTATATTCTATGGACCGTATCCCGTCAGACGCAACTCGATTCGGAGGATAGGTCCATTAAATCTGGTCCGTGGAATCTGATTTAAAAAAAATGAGTTAGAAAGAGAAGACACTAAAGATTGGGTTATGCTTACATCTGAAATGAAAAGATTAAAATTAAAGCTTGTGGAATCCAAGAATCATAAAATGTTCTTGAACTACTAAGACTACCAGTGGACTACAATGGTGTAAAATCTATCACAGAAGCTAGGAATTATTGACTGCAGTGTTCTGGATATCGGAATCCTTCCAAATACAGCCAAAGTTCAAGCGCGTTTATTCCAAAAATCTTTGCTGAAGAACTATCTTGAATTCGCTTTACGACTTATGTGCCCTCACACTCTCTACACTATCAACATGGCATCAGAAATCCCTCAAACTTATCTGATTTCAGTCGACCATTACCAAGAAATGTCTGTCTTGACGAAGAACGTCATCAAACACATGTAACTAACCAAAAGCACGCGAGTCTCACGAACAAACGAGTTGGAAGAAACACTAGCTCCGTTCAAAACAACTAAAAAGTGCATCGAAAGGGTTTGAAAAACTATGTCAAGACAACAAAATTTGGTCAGAAGCATTATGATTTGTTTTGAGAATATTAACTCTAAACAAATGGCTACCACCATCATGTCATAAGGGAGAATGGACCATCAAACTTAGACGATGATAATCAAAGCTTCCGTACATCTGACCAAAATGATGTAGTAATAGAAATATTCAAAATCACTGGACCTGACCCTTTACCTACAGGTTACAGGTTGACTTAGTAGATATAAGCTCACTTCTACGCTTTTATACCTTTCTGGCTGAAATCCTTCGAAAAATCACAATCTTAGCAGACTTGACCACAATATTATTTCCACAACTCAAGACTCTTATGTACATATAAAAAAATAAAGTTTGGAAACTGCATTACACGAGGTAGTTAAAAGATAAAGAATGCACACGTGCTACATTTTTACACATTGAAGGAGCAATAAGCCATATCAAAACATGAGAATCGAAAAGTGAGGCGTAAAGTACCAAAGTTGAACAAACAATCACCGATGTGATCGTGACATTGCTGAACGAAAGAATTATTAATACAAAAATGGGTGACAGTCATTTATAAATTTTGCATCCATGTGCATGTCACAGTCCTTTGGAATCTCGTTGTCAGGGATATTCTTCATAAAATCGGAAACAGAGGGGAAAAGACAGTTTGCTATGGAAACGATCTAGTGCTCCTGGCAAAACGAAAGTTCGTGCTGATAGAAATACAGGAATCAGACTGAAAATTTAATTGGAAGCTTAATGCCAATGAAATCGTTGCAAAGGTGGCGATCGCGTTTGAAATTTGAAACCGAATCTTCAGGGCACCATGGAGATCAAGCCCTAGAATAATTTTTTGAAACTATGTACTCAGGGATGGGAATATAAACTGGTGGCGAATTGTAAAAAAGACAACCAATCTCAAAGTAATCCCTAAAATGCAGAGGCTAATGCACAGGAGTCTGCCTTGAGGATTACCCAATTAACCGGCTTGAATTCAAACCACCAAAGGCGTTTAGAGAATTTTTAAATCACGATACGACAGAAGCCAGAATCAACAAGGTATGTAGACGATTCGGGGACGATTAGGTTCACTAGGTTAGGCCCCGCAATCGGTGTCACTGTCCAAGCCTATGTTCATTGAGAAACGGAAGGTACTACTTCTTATTAAAACTATCTGATGCCCCGGGCTACAATCTTTCATGTTCGTGAGGATATGACGATGTTTGGAGATCTATATTAGGAGTTTGCATTTGGATCACAGATCCAGAATCTTTTGAATGAACAGTGGGGAAGGAACTTGGAAAAATTCTGCGTAGGAACTGGCACCAAACTCTCCACTTGGATATGCGATGAAGTCTCCTCATCAAATACTTAAACCGTAAAAGGAACGAAAATGGCTTAAGTGGTAAACTAGAGCATAGTAACAAAAAAGGACATACACCATCGAGGGATTCCACAAAATTTTACAGTACATGTGCCTTTGAAATGACTGCAACTAAGGATTTTTTTTTCACAGCCTTTCGAAAGACTTTTCGAAAATACTGAAGAAGACTGAAAATGGATTGCGGAAATACGTCGTTATGAAGCTCTTCAAGTGTGTGTTTTAAAACCGCAAATGTGGATCAATATGTAAAACTATGTGTCTATCATTCTGAGCTTACTGGCAGAAATCAGAAAGATATTGCAGCCTCCAAGAACTTGATTCTTGTTAAAACAAAAAGCGGTCCATCTGACGTAATCATTTGGAACACTTTTCTTATAAAACAGTCTATCAATCTCTTTAAATTATTTATTTAAAGATTTTTAATGAGTGAGATGGACTGCTAAAGGCAAAGATAAATTAGCTTTTTACGGCCACCAAGGTCCATTTTGTAAAACCAACTTCCGTCATTAATTTTTCCTCTGCAAATCTCATTATTTATTAAGCAAAGGACACAAAAACAAATACGACTAAAAGAATTCATTAGCCAAAGGAAAGGGAATTTATCAAACTCAACTCACAAGTATTGAAGTTCTTCGACGAAGACACGAAACAAAAAAGACTTCATCTGAAAAAGGAGATCCAATATCTTCTTCTTTGTAACAAAACCTTGTTTTTTTTTTCCAACTTCATTACTATTTTATTTTCCATTTTACTTATACAGCGCTGTATTAGCTTTAATTCAAAAAAAAAAAGAAACCCACTTTGTTGGAGCAAAAATTCAATAACAACCACAGATGCCCTTATCGAGAGAAACTAACAAAAACCGCGCGCATAAAGGATGCAATACGTACACAGCCAGGATACTAAAACAAAGTGCAGTCAGATGCAAAGAAAATAAATAACAGCAAGCTGGTATCCTTAAGGAAATTCAATGCATTGTAGTTTATCGATATTTCACATATACACCAAGCTAGGGTGTTACAGGACTGTTAGGGATATTTTCGAGAGGTTATGATAGATTATGGTTCTTGTCCATAAATGAAAAATGACTTTAAACAGTTGAAGTGGGAAGGATACGATCTGTATCTGTAGCAATCTCAATAGCAATAAATTAAGAACAATAAAGCAGAGTTGTCAAAATTTCAGTCACCTAGTCATAGTATTTGGTTCGCGATAATAATAAATGGAAACATTTTCAAAAGAGCTTTGATGGCACAGTTGTTAAATTTCGAATCGATAAAAGTATTTTATGGAATTTTCTATGGAATTTCTACGATTGCCTCAAGTACTTTTCTGTGGAGTTTTATTCTTTATAAATTTTATGCGCTGCCATTACCAGGTGAATGGGTAGATACGCAGAGTGTCCCATCAGTTTATTCGTCTTATTTACATAAAGTAGCTCCTTCGAGTGCTATTTGAAAGGTTTTTTGCTTTCTGATTTGCCATCGTAGTAAATCTAGAGAAATTGTCTCAATCACTGGATACATTTCTTGTGTCTATGCATGAATTGTTCCACATTTCCATCGAGCAAAGGTATACGAATCTACTGGGGAGTAGGTGTGTTGGTTGTGGGGGTGACTGCATCTACAGGAGTGCAGCTTCAGTCGGATCTCAACGTATGCATTGTGTTCCTCAGTGTAGGATACCGAAAAGAGAAAAAACAATAAAATTAAAACAGGAATGTCTCTACCCGACCAACCCGGTATCGTAATAGATTTTGTTCCTTGAAAGATATTTTTCCAGTGATTGTGTATCTGGTCCCATTGAAATTTAGTCAATCGCAAAAAAGCAGTTGTTTCCTCCTCTATCTCTGTTTGGCTGGAGTTTTGTGGAAGTCTGTGATACTGACTCTCATGTTTCTAAGATGGGCTGACATTGAGTAGTGCCCTCTGAGGATGTCTGGTCTATTTAGCCATAGAAGTTCTTTAGTCATTTGCATTATACTGGACCCAATAGTTTTCTGGAGACATGACATGGGGTGTCCTTCACCTTACCTTCTACGTTGTAGAAGTCCGATTTGATTTTTAACATGGGAAAACTGATGAGCGTTAGGACCGCCTACCATTTCCTTCACTTGAAAGCCCATATGACCTGGAATCCAGCGGAGCGTCATGTTTTGCTTCAAGCTGAGGGGCTTGAATTCTTTTTCACATCTTTTGACCTTATACCCAAGACTTTGGATCTTTGCAATAGGGTTCATGTTTGTGGTTTTTGTGGCAGCAGGCCACCGGACCAGACAGTCGTATGGGAGGTTGGGACTAACGATGGCAGTTTCTCCTCCTTTTCACGTTCGAGCATGTTGATTTCCAGCTCAGTTTTCCATCATGTCAGCACAAAGCCCACTGATCAAAGTACCAATATTTCCCAATTTGAACAAATGAAAAATATTTCCAAAAAATCTTCCATTTATCATCCTTAAATCTTTTTCGAGAACCCTTTCACTTTTGTTTCTTTATAGTAGCCTTTCCGAATTCAATTTATGGCTTCAAAAGGATTTCAAAAGGACGATAGCTAGTCACAAATAAAAATGGCTATTATCCAGAAAATATTCACCTGCAATTTTGCGGACACTGCAACTGTGAAGTTTCAACCACGTACTCTCTCCTTATCCATTCGACAAAATTCGAATAACAATTCAACATTCAAAATACTTCAATTCTAAGCTCGTCTACCTCCCTTTGGATTGTTCTATTGTTAAACTATGCCGGAGCAATATTTCATAGACCAACGATTTGCACGTGCAAAACCATCAACAAATTTTTGATATTTAATTTTAGTAATTTATGCATTTTTTTCATCATCATCCCATGGATTTATTCTGCTGACGATGGCAGTGGTCTAGGGTTGCCAACGTTCAGGAAGTTTTTGGATGACATCTTAAAGGACACGACTATTTCAAGTCCAGAAATGTGCACTTCCGTTCTTCTAAATATCATAATTTTTTGAGTTGAGGTTAGATATGTAGGCAGGCGATGTGGAAGTGATCTACAACCCCAAACCCCATGCAGACGCATAGCTGAAAGACGTCCCTTGGCCATTGAGTAACCATGTTCTTTTGATATGATTCTGCCATTCTACCATTTAGTTTAAATTGTTGTTCATTGGTCTACTGGATATTTCTGCTAGGGCATGAGAAAAGTTTTATCGAAACAAGACCTGATGTTTCTAGCGTTCACACAAGTCCCTAAGATATACCATCTGCTTTGTCCCTTCCTTATTCCCTGCTTTAATCTTCTGCGTGGAAGTCAGGATATTCACCGATGTGTCTACTTGTTGATATGATATAAATTCCAAGGATTTTTTAACCAATTCGTTGGCCCTACCATTACCTCCTCCATCTTTAGATATAAGGAACAACAGTCTATAACCTTGTCCTGTGTTCCAAGAACTATATTCGACAGGTCTCCACAAGCTTAGACATTATTTCAATACCAGAAATGATTTTGTATTACTGCCCGGTTGTCGATGAGAAAGGTGATACCTCTTCGTGGTATTCTCTTCAACGCAGGGTCATGGGTAGCTATTGACACTCGTCAGATTTCAGCGTGGAAAACACGCCCTTCAATTACCATAAAGTGGAGTAAGGAGAGGCTACCAAATCGAACATACCTATGTATGTAGTATGATCACCTGGTGGTCTAATGTGAAAGCGTCTTCCGACTACTTTCTGCCCTATTCAGATCTCAAAAGTATTCTCAACTCCAGGTTCCCCTTCGGGAAGAACTGGACAAATGGTTGAATCAGCAACTATGGCTGGACACTTATCTATACGGATGTGTCAAAAACGGATGAAGGTAGAGGCTCAGGAATTTTCTCAGAGCAATCACAAATTCCTAAAACTTCCCAGCCACGCGGGGAATTCCAAGCGGAAATATGTGTTATATCCAGGAACTGCAGGAGCCTATTCTTTATAGAAATTAACAAAAATACTGACGTCTACATCGTCAGCGAGGCAGCCATCAAAGCTACCACTTCCATCACAATCAGTTCAAAACTGCAGTAGAGGAACTTAAACCCCTGAGTTCTAGGCGCTGGATTACGCTATGCTGGCTTCCAACGAAATGCTAGAGCCCATAAGGTAGCTAAAACACCCTCGAAATCAAACGACATCGCAATGGACCACTCAAAAGGATGAGAATCAATAGCTCAATAGATCTATGCAGAGGTTGCCGCAACACTGAGGTAAAGGAGGACAGAACGCACTTCCTCTGCGAATGCCCAGGTCTGGTCAGAACCAGATACCAAAACTTTGGAAAAGTATCTTTCGACGAACTAAATAACCTAGTTAACACGCCCCCTATTACCAGCTTAAAATTTATAACGAAAATGGGTTAGTTCAGGAGGACCACTCCCACCATGGGTTAACCAGTTTTTAAAATTTTGTTTTACATTTTTTAGATATTCCACACCGAGGAACACAATGGATCCTTCGAGATCCGAAAACCAAGTCTTGGTTCAGTCATCCCTTTAACCAACCTAACCTATCTAAGTGACTTGTACGGACTATAGGTCGGTTCAATGAATGTGGTTTCCTGTGTTTCCTTCCAGGAGAAACATGACATTCAAATTAACCTAACTAACAGAAAAAATTGTTCAATCTTAAGTCATGAATCTTGTATCTTTAAAGATTGTCGTGTATTGACCTGTAATAATGAGATGTATATTTAGTGACAATTAAACAACACCACGTGGTAAAGGCCACCTATTGATTTATACTGATTTGAACCAAAGTTATCCTGTGGTGGCAACTCTATCTCAATCCAGTCACCAAGCCCACGCAGTCCTCGTCCCACCCACACCTAAAGACAATCACAACAATGTGCAAGAACAAAAGAACTAAAACCATCATAATGCTCTAGTTCATGGGAGAGAAGGAATAGACCGAGACAAGCCACACAATCTGTATCCTGCTCAAGGATAATGATGGATAATGCACAGCACTACATCGTGCTAATTCATTAATGGCCAGCACAGCTTTTGTGTGTGCGCTGCCATATTCTACAACTTCCACCCCCATCCCGTCCTGATCGAGGGCAACCCATCATCCAGTTATCGCATTAAGGTTATTAATTTATATTACCAGCAGCACACAACGACTACACATGTATGACCGTGTAGTCGCGTAAGGATACGAATTCTCTGAAAGGCGCAAACACACTCATTCCCGTGCTCGGAACGACACTGCTGGGTAAAATTCATGCTTTATGATTACATTTCAAGGAAAGTGGCCTGAGTTTTCACGACCGCATCCACACACTCATATGTGTGTGGGTATGCTGTTGCACTGAGCCAATTATCCCGTTTAATGAAATAAAGAATTTTATTATCCCCATCAGGGTTTTGCAAAAACAAATGAGCCATGTGATGTTTTATGCTGATTTGTAATCATAAAGAGAAACTAATTACCACAGGACGACTGTGTATCTGTATGTGTGTGTGTGTTGGAGAAATTTGAAATTCCTTGGCTGTCAGGACTCTCTTAATTGGCAACCACGAGGAATCGGTTTATTGCTACATAGTTGCGAATACCCTTCGAACCGGAAGGAGGAGAAAAACCTTTTACGTCCGTGTCATAAAATTAACGAACAATTTGGCTTTAGTTTGGGTACAGGTAGGCAGTTAAATTGATGGAGGCTAGGTGGGTGGTGGGCATACGCTCCATTTGGCAGAAAGCATTTCAAGTCCAATAAACTTCCTGGCATTTCATTTCCATTCGACGCCATTGCTGCCATCGCCGCAGCGTATCCAAGCGAATTCCTTCAGATGAATGGAAGCAAAATTTATGGTGCACCGAGTGCTATAGGTGTCACTGCAGTATCGAGGGCACTTGATCCTAATTAAAATTCCACGTTTTGGCATTCCCTTTGGGAGTCTTCGTCGATGACAACTCCCCTGGTTCGACTAGAGATGACTATGTCTACTACTACACACTGCAAGCCGGTGAGATACCGTGTAATGGGATGGAAATCAAAAAATGATTTGAAAATGAATATGCTTCGCACAAAAAAAAAACAAAAATAAGAGAGCATGTCCTTTGGGGAGAAATAAATTCAACGTCAAGGTTCTTGGGGGCCCACTTTCGGAATTCAACTGCGTATAAGATGGCCATCCTGGGGGGAGTTCATGTTGGGAAATACTCGTAAATATTTTCGACATTTGAATAAGGAAATCATTGGATGATGCGGGGGTTGGGTTGGGTTGGGGAATAGCATGTCATTAAGAACGCCTATGATTAACCCAAATATGTCAATATTCATGCATACGAGTACCTATATACACAAATGTGGGATGAAAGTAGGTTTTTTTTCGTTCCTTTCTTAGATGCTCTGAAAATCAGACTTACGGGGGCGAGTATACGCCATTAGGGAACCTAACGACAAGGGTGTCTTTGAGTGAAAAATGGGGTTTCGAAGCGGGATACATTTTAGGGCTTTAGTGCTTTAGTGCTCCAGGACGAGAATTTGTTTCTTTCTTTTGACTTGTTGCCATAAGTCCTATTTAATTTGAGATGAACTGACAGGTCGTGCTGGGATTGAGGATAGTCTAAAACGAGAACACAATTCAACAAGCAGTCGACTGAGGTGTAGTAGGGAATAGGCTTGGTAGTATTGGTTTTGAACATGAGCACTTTCATTTAACGACATGGAACTCAAGGCGTTGTCTGCGGTCATTCGGCTTCAATTCTTGCATCGGCACAATCTTTTGTAGGCCGAAATTCGACCAAAAAATAAACCTGGTTGGCTCTGCAGCGATGCCCATTTCAGCGGATCGACATTTCTGGGTCTTCTTCCATACTGGCCACTACGGCGGCTATGTTTTCTTTGTTTTCCACCAATCTCTGTCTGTCTGGAGGCTTAAGGTCCAAAAGAGTGTATTTATGTGTCCCTGGTTCGGTGGCGTATGCGTAACCATTTTTTATATATTTTTGTGTTGAAAAATTTTCTATTTCTTTTCACGTGACGGGATGACGATTAAGCTTCTATGTGCTCACGATGCTTAGATTTAGAATATCTTTCCTGAAATGTGTCATAAGAAGGTAGATTCCTACACACTATAGCCGTGATGACGACCGATTTAGGACGAAATTCACGTCGGATATTTACAAAGGAGCAGGAGTTTCGGAAACTCGTTCGACAAACGTGAAACGATGCATGATAGAATGGCCAAGATTACTAAATATATTGGTAGCTGGATATTATTGAACTGGTGAGGGAGAAAAGTAAAGCCGCAGCATAAAACGATCCTTCACCAACTATGCAATTGCTTTAGAGATAATATTCGGGAACTTATAGACCGTGAGACAGAGATTTACCTTGAAAATCTCTCTGCCGAAACAGTGTCAAACTATTGGGTTTGCAAAGCGCTAAAAGGCATGGGGAAACCTCAAATGCAGGCGGCACCAATTCGAAAAAACCTGAGACTGAGCCAAGAGTGACAAAGAAAAGGCAAAACTTTTTGCCTTGCACTTAGAAGGAACATTTAAGCCGTTCGACGGCCCTTTGATAAGGTGCGACTCGCCAGTTACATGACGAGAAAGCTCCGGGCTACGGCTTGAGGTGGTCAAGGAATTGGCGAATGACATTTGAACTCATTGCCATTTCTGCTAAAAATACTGGTAAGGAGTGGGTATCATGAGGGAGATCTAAAAAACGTCTAAACTAAAGCGTGTACAAGAACTCAGTCCTGGCGAGAAGCGTCATCTCGGGTAATTGCATCTTGGCGTCACTGTTGTAGGGCATTCGTAGGCGACATGTTTGAGAATTTCTTCTCCTCCCTTGTATTTCTTGGACGTTATCAGACCAAATCATCTTTGGCTATATTCGCTTAGGTTGATCTGGCTAATTTACAGACGCAAATCGAGGAAGACCTGCTATATATCTCTTAAACCACGCCTAAAGTTTATAACCTTGATTCGCTGCGGCAGTAACCTATTGTAGATTGCAAGGACAGGACTATCGAGTTGATACTAAAATAAAGGGTGCTTGATTGTCTGAGCAGATATTAAAGCCTTGGCTTTCAGTGTGAGGAAGGTCCTATTTTCTATCTTTTCATAGTGAAGCATGGATACATACATATGCTGATGGGAGGCTTAATCCAATGAACTTGCTTCAGTGTCAAGGCCCACATCTGACTTTGATTTTGGAGCGAAGTCCTCTAAGGATAGTTGATAGTCAAAGTTGATCATCACGCTTTAGTAGTTTTTCGTGAAACGATAGCAAATATGTGATGATCACGCTAATGGGACCAACAGAGATGGTTGTAATCGTCTAGATATCTTCTCTTAGTTGATCAGAAAGACCTGAAGATATTTTACCTCGTTTTTTGCTTCAGTTTTCCGCCTCTTCAAAACAATGCCTGGCTGTCCTCCAGCTTGTCTTTTCACTTCACTCTCTCGGACTTGTCGTGACGTCCAGTGTTGACTGGATGAAATCCAAAGTAGACAGATGCTACACATTGTCGCACATTCCCTTCACAAGTTCACATGCCATCTGCTTGTTTCGGACTCTACCTTCCACCTCCTTTCACATACATATGTATCTTCCACACACGGGTATCTTGAAAACACGTGCATTTCATCCTAATTCTTCATCGCCCTGACAACACAAAAGTGCTTTCCAACTAAATCCTAATTGTGAAACGATTTCATGTTGAATTGGATAACTTGTCACATAAATAAAACTTTAAGGACCTTTTCCTTGCAAAACTGAAACCCTATTTCCACCTCACTTTATCCAAATATACGAATGCCTATGACTAGGCATTACTCACTCCAGCAAAACTACCATTTCATTCCAATTCCATTCAAATTGACATTTTTCGGTTATCCTTGAAGCCAAAGACGCACCTGAAGAAATATTCACTTATCATCGTCTCTGCCTAAATCCGAGTTTGAATTTCCATTTTAATGGGCATACCGCTCCATAAATATACGAATTATCTCCGGCAAAGAATAATCAAGCCATGAATTCCACCTTCGGATTCCAGCTAACCGAATGCTCCCATTCGCACGTCAGGTACACAATACATTAGCATCTCATGTGTTCTATCATCGACCAAGGATTTTCCAATTTGCATGCGTGGGTGCACACAAGTTGAAGGAAAAACCTCTCAAGCGGTACACATTCGTGTTAATTTACCAGCTGAGTGAAATGTAATAAAGAAATTAAATTAAATACTTCCAGCGGCGATAAATTGGCCCACATGCGAGTGCTCATATCCTGCGAAATAAGAACTGCAGCCAGGAAAGTTTCTCCCGCCAAGGACCATTACTCTCGCAAAAATAAAACGCTGAGCTTTTTTTATGGACCCATCCACACCCATCCACTTCTTGAGAGGAAGAGGATTCCCTTCACATATTGCATGATGAACATGAATAATTCTTCGGCAAAGGACATAAAGTCTCAATTGTTTTGCTTGACTCCTGTGCGTGGCGGCGATGAGGATGGAGGCTTTGCGTCAGTTTTACGATCAACAGTAAAACCATGTTCGCCCACTTGGCTAAAACTCCGAATTACACTTGGGCTGAAAGTTTTAGAACTCAAACCGTTCGGAGAATCGACTTTATTGAGCCAATTCCAGTGGTACTGTGTGTAACAGCGATTGTATTCGGTATTCCGGGGGAGGAACTTCTAATTAATTCAGGAGGCCAAATCACGTTATGGAGATCCGCACACTCGATGTTGTTTATCGGGACAACATTTTGGCAAAGTTTTTCGGTTCAATCAAAATATTATACGTATATCCGTAAAGGATGTGTACCTAGTTGGAAGGACATAATTGTTTTCGTATTGGAAAAACAAATATAGAAGTCGTGTTCCGGAATTTATATTAAGGATTCTTTTTTTTTTGGTTCGAATAACTTAGGGATTCGTGGGCTGGGATGAGCTATTGAGTTATTGATATTTGTTTGCAAGTGTGAATCATAAGTAAGGTTAGTTCATTATTAATGAAAAATATCCTTTTCTCTGGGGAAATCTCTGCTGAGTTATGGTTTGGGGATAGTTTCATTGGTTTCGGTACATTTGGACACAGAAAAAGGTCGAGTTCAATCGACTGTGACATCCTGTGGATGGAAAAATGTAAAAAAGGATTTCATAAATACAATAAATTATAAGAGTGTGGTGAAGGATTTGTATCAATTTCAAAAGGATTCGACAGTTGGGTAGGTTTTTGACCAAACATGTCCGCAAGCTCTTGTGACTGATATTTATTGCTACTTGACTACCTAACAAGGGTTTCAAGAAAAGGCAACAATGTTTGTCAGGATAGAAGACGATGAAGGGATTTACTAGACCTTTTAGATTATCTGGAGTCCCATTCCGAGTACTCTTGATCCTCTTGACATCTTTTCTGGATAGACCAGTTCGCCAAGTCGACATACTATGTTTCTTAGAGGTGTGATGCCAGTTTCAATACTCGATACTGTGTCTGAAATCAGAGCTCTGGACGGACTGCTACAAGCTTAGTTGGACTTTTCTCACCAACTGCTACGAAGCATCAAGTCAAGTTCTTCAAGTTGATAATCTTAAAAAAATGACCAGAGAGTAATCCTAGAAGTCTGCTGATGTAAAAGTTCTTCTTCTTATCACGTAGGGCATCCTTTAGAGATTCTGTATGGCGGAACAAGATAAAAATGAATACATTTGGGTATGGAGTGTTGGGTGGTGTTTACTGTTCGAAGAGATCTCCAGTGTTTCCTGTATTGCTTCGAAACTATAATGTCCAAGGATAACTTAGCCTGAGCAGGATATGCTTTTGTATTTTCCTCCCAATGCAGGGTACTGGAGGCTTTCTTCCTAGTTTTCAGATGCTGAGGAAGTGCCTGATGTCACCACTTCCAGTCTGTAAGACCATCCTTCATAATTGCCTCCTGCCTAGATCGAGTGTCCCGTTTTGCCTAAAGATGTCAAAGGCGTTCAGTTTTTGCAGCCTCACAGTTCTGCAGCACCTTGATCCACATGTTTTGCGAATAATCTGGTTTATGCCGTTTTAACAACCTTTAATAGTTCCAACCGCTTTACAAGTATCTTTAGAGTTGGTTAGCTGGCAGAATGCAAGAATATTCAACTGTCTTGGGTTTCGGTACTGAGTATAAGTTATACACCTTTCTGTTTGGTAAAAGTTTAAGTCTCGAGTCCTATAGGGAGTAAGCTCAAAATTGTCTCCATGGCTGGGTTGGGATCTAGTAATTCCTAGGTTGAATGTTCGGTAATATTTCTTTTCCTCTATCCCACACCATACAATCACTCCAAAGAGTAGACAATGACGGTGGCAGTGTAGAAACAGTAGACTTCCATAGCGTCTTTGGGGGCTCTTCTAATTCCGAATCCAAAATCCAAATCCTAGAAGCGCTCAGACTCTGATTCGGTTTATTGTACTTCCAGGCAGGTTTATTGTGCCCCTCATAGGGTTTGGTGGCTTATGTTTTGCTGTTCTTAGCCCGGGCTTGAATCATCACAGGTCGGGTCACGAACAAGCACACTGCCCCCTATACCATTCACTACAATGATGAGGCTTAGTTAATGTTCAAACATGATAGTAGGGACAGGATAGTAGCTTACTACTCCATGTGCCTCTGGATCGATCTTGAGCTCAAACCTTTTGTCAGAAATAGGCCGATCTCAGAGTAGAGCTACATATATAGTGAAGGTTAGACTTGTCAGCCAGACCAGATCGGTTTTCATGATCCAGCATTGTGGGCAGCCTTTAATTGCAGATACTGATCCGCAGAAGAAAGTATTTGTTTAACTTTCTACGAAGGACCTTTTCCAATAATTTGTCGAATTGTTGGTGCCTTGCAGTCGAGTAAGTATTATCGAAAGCCTTCTCGATATCTAATGATATTTTCCTAGACGAAACCTTCCCTTCTATTTTTTTGATGAGTTGGGGGAGACAACCTTCCTGACTCGATCGCAGAGACTGGCCTCTAAATGAACATAAATTTAACGACAAACTATGGTAAAATCATCCACGTTAAGGATTTTAGAAGCCCATTGGGTTTCAGGGATAAAAATCACATTTAAGTAGTTGCCTCCAGCTGATCAAGATGTAACTTGCTCTACATAAAACAGTCACTCTCGGCAGAATGAGCTATTCAACTATCGAATGAATTCCTGAACAACCTTAGGTGGTGCCTAGGAGGGTTGTCGTTGTTGTCTCATCACAAGGAACCTTTTTTGAAGGTCTATACTCTCCTGGAACCAATGACTGGACACAGTTCTAAAAAATGGACTAAAAAGTGCCTGACATACATTCCCATGAATCTCCTCATCCTCCTCGTCCTTTCTATTCAAATTCTATTTTACCTTGCAGGACTGTAACACACTCCACCTACAACTCACTGTAGCGGTCATATGGTTCTTTATTTAATTTTTTAAGGTTTCGCGGTTGAATTTCAACTGAAAAACCAGCGAGCCTTGCGTCCAGTCCTTGTATGCCCTATTCTGCATACCACGAACCGCAGCACACACTGTTATTTTATTATTGCAATAGAAATGCTTCCATTCACTGAAAACAGGAAAGGTAATATCAACGCGCGGTATTGTGTTTAATTACATTACCCCGGAAACCATTAGTACTGTCAGAAACCAAAGTGGAAATTCACTGCTCTGGTGAGGCTGACAGATTTCAAATTTCGGAATAATGTCCAGTCCTATGTGGAAATGGATTTTCCATTATAAAGGGTGTCCTAGTTTCTCAATGGGGACAATCTGTGAGGCAAACATACCACGGATGGTTGGTCGTGAGAGAAACAGTCAACCCGTAGGTGGTCCTCGAAATCGAAAATATCTCAATCCCAAATGTATGACAAAATTGGTTACGCATACGCCACATGCGCACATCCTGACTCTACTTTCTCGTGACACAATAAGGATTCTAGACAATTTTTCTGTCCAAAAATATATGAACAAAAAATTACGCATACGCCACCGACCCAGGTACACATTTTTCGATTTTGTCGCACCGGGGAAAAGTTTGAGCGCGAACACGCTCTTTGAAACCTAAAGCCACCAAGCAAACAGAAATTGGTGCGAAATGAAGAAAACATAGCCAGAATCGAAGAAGACGCATAAATGTCGGTTCAGCAGTCAGAGTCAACCTGACTTATTTTTGGCTTGGATTTGGCTCTACATCCGTATAAGATTGTCCTGACGGACTTGAGTTTGCTAATTGAGGACTGGAAATCTTGGGCAGAAATCCGGATTTTAGCCAAAAAATCATCTCCTCTGATGGGTCAGTGGATGTGAGCAAGCAGAATTGCCATTATTGGACCGAATGCAATCCACAAGTATTCGACCAAGCGTCATTGCATTCACAAAGATAGACTGTGTGGTGGGGCTTATAGCATGGCAGCCTCATGGGACCTTATATCTTTCGAAATGATAGGTACATAGGTATACAGCTATGTCTGTGGCCAGAGCTCGACAATATTGATATACTCGAGCTGTGGTTTCAACAAAACGGTGCTACACTCCATAAAAGCCACTTAAAGTTCACAGTTGTTAAGGAGAAATTTGGCGACTAGGTCACTGGGTCATGTCATGCCGAGCTTTCATCAATTGGCCGCCGGGATCATGCGACTTGACATAACTCGATTATTTTCACTGGAGCCTTACTCTACACTAATAAGCCAACTATTTTGGATGAGTTCGAGGCCAACATTCGAGACCCTATTGCCAACATAACGCGCATAAATTGGACCATATCATCAAGTATAGGACCGACGGCTTGAAGCACTACCAGCGATGAAGAGACGGGCATTTAAATGATATGCTATTCCAGACATAATGGCATAAATGTAGTTTTAAAATAAAACTAAAATCAATATTATGTCTTACCTTGTTGTTATTTTATTTAAATGTATTTTTCTATTGGTCTTACCTGGTCACCCTATACATAAATTTTGTAAAAGGAATACCTGTTGTTTGAAAGAAAAATTCCACATTCTAACTTTTAGATTTCGCATCTATAGACAATAAGGAGTCATTTCTGTTTAAGACCATCCATCACATCTACAGACCAGACTTAGATTTAAATAATACAACATTGTGGCTGATACTCCAAGGATGAGTTCCTAAATTCTCGTTACGCGATTGACTGCTTGATCTCCGGCTTGCTAATGACCAAGTCAAGTTCTCATCTCTCATTAATAACCAAACGACGGAATGACTTTTACATTTTCGTTAGTAAATTTATTTATCTCTCAATCAGAATCATAAATAACAACGAACAACGCATTATTAATTACGATGTCAGTCCAATAGAATGAAATTGATAGAATCCTCGAGGAGCATTAATAAATTAAAATTTATTTTACTGTCCCTTTACTGCTCCTTTACTGCTCCTTTATGGAAAACGTCAATTCACCTGCAAAACAAAAGAGAAATGAAGAAAAATTGCTTATCAATACCCCACTCGACATATTATTACTTCCACAGGACTAAGCCACAAGCCACAACGATCAATTTTTCAATTTGGCAACAGCACCTCCTCTACCAGCAGCTGCCTCGAAAGCAATATATCCTCGAGCGTAGCTGACGAAGACTCTGCCACTCTTTTCTAGCTTCGGATGTTTTGAGTTTGCAATTCGATTTTTTTTTTGTAAACTATGTATCCTTGGATGGAAAATTGGCAATCATTTGCGCATTGCTTTGCATTTGCTGCGAGTATCTATGAATCGCACACAGAGAGTGCGATGTGAGTGCCATAAAATGAATATTGATGATGGCTCAGGTCCAAAATGCGTTCAATCAAAACGATGTTTGTTCGTCCATCACACCCTACACACGGAAAGGTGTTGGACAGAAAAAAAAATCACATGTAGGCATCCCCTCCATGCAAATATATACAAACGTCAAAATTTTGACACTTTAATCAAAATTCAATCCAATCGAAGCATGAAAAGCTCATCCCTAGTCGAGTCATTAAAAGGTCAGTCGACCACTGTTCGAGTGCTCTTAACGCTCCAGAGGCTGATTTTCTATATTCTCCTGTGGAATGTCCTTTCGCATAAAATTCAGAAAATAAAAATATATACACACTTACGTCCATATATCAATATTCCATGACAGTTCGGCGAGAATAAATAAAACTAGGCAAGTGGAACACCCCTCCCAAGTGCCGAAAAGTGGTGCCAGGACTACAGCAGCCCTGTTTTTTTTCTCTGTTGTTCCCACCTCGTCGTCGAGGTCCTTTCTGCACGTTTCGTTTTGTTTTTGTTTTTGTTTATCGTTTAGTGGATAAAATATGTATATGAATATTCATAAATCCTGGGAAGAGTCATTCGATTTGAATTACGAGCGCTGTTCTATTAAAGACAGTTTATCTTTTTATATAGGCGCTGACGGAATTACCCGAACATGAGTGTAGACACAGCAAGTGGAGCCTTGTGGGTGGGGGGGGAATGTTTTTGTGTCTTGTTTTTTGGGGCGTGTCGTCGGTCGTATTGCTCGTGTGGATAATTTTTGACACGTATCTGGTGCTTCCTGGGCCGCGCGCGTAGGAAGGTCACACTGTGATGGATATATCCTGCTTCGGTGACATTTGGCGATAAAATTTTGTGTACTGAATGTTGGTGTGTCCAATTGTTTGTCTATTGTGGGAGAGTCATAACTCTTGGTGTAGTTGATAGCGCATTATTTATCCAGTGGAAGTGAGCAGATAGAAATGGCCGTAAAATGGTTTTAATTACAAGGCAGTAAGTGCCGTGTTAATTCAATTCTTTATGGCCTATTAAAATTGTTTGATGGTTGTTGCGGATAAGGGGTGGGAACTGTACAAAGTCTACAAGTGTTGCATACAATTATTGCTTTAAAACCGTAATCTGCGAATTAGTGAGAAAGGGATATCTTAATTCATGTTTCCGGTTTCCGGTTTTGGTGTGAGAAACATGACGTAAGCGGCAAGTGGAATAGGGAAAGACTGCCCTGAGGGGAAAGCCTTGGTGCCCCATCCACCAACAAGAAGACCCTATAAACCACGCCAACTATAGAAGCGTAAGTCTCCTCAACATTGCATTTAAGATCCTGTCGACCGTATTGTGTGAACGTCTAAACGAGAAAATGGAATGGCCCCTATCAGTGCGATCTTAAACCGGGCAAATCCACAATCTACCAAATGCACTGTCTAGGGTAGATCCTGGAAAAAACTCAAGAAGCTCAAATCGATACTCAGCATCTCTTTATCGATTTTAAGGCGGCATAGAGGCGAGCTATACAGAGCCATGTCTAGTCTTGGCATCCCTGCCAGATTATGCAGGATGATGATGGGGAACGCTCGCTTCTCGATAAAGGTCAGAAACAATATCACCGAGACCTTCGATGTCAAGAAAGTATTCAGAAAAGTTGATCGCTGTCATGTGACAGAGGTACAATTTTGCAGAGGTCTGTCCAGTTAGTTGTATACGCTGATGACATTGATGTCATCTTCAGGACACACCGGGCTGTCACTGATGTTTCGCAAGTATTGGAGTATTGAGGCTTTATCTACCTTAGTTCTGGTATCAACTTTGAAAACAACACCTCAGCAGAAATAAGACGAAGAATAACTCCTGCCAATCGTTGTTTCTTTGGACTAAGAAGGCAAGCAGAGCCCTATCAATCAGTACTAAGGAGACTCTATATAAGACCTTTATCATCCCAGTTGTACCTTATGGCACTAAAGCGTGAACTCTATCTAAATGAAGATATCCTTAGAGTCTTCGAGAGAAATAGTGTTCGTACAATTTTTGGTTCCATTTGCATTGACGAGCTTTGGAGAAGAAGATACAACGACGAACTATACAAGCAGTTAGACCGCGTTATCTGAAGGGGCTTGCTGGTTGAGGCTCAGGTCCATCCCAGACTGCATCATAAAGAAGAAACTCTTAACCATTTAACCAGTTAATTTCTTTAAAGGACCTCCTCCAGGCAATGCTTTTGTGAATGCCACAAAAGAGATATGTGGTATCCTCTGAAACTGTAGTTCATCGTATCATGATCTGCATGCATCCGTAGTTTCGTAGCCTGTTTCCTCAGAAAGATTTATAGCTTCTCCTGATTTTAGTTGGACACAGCACTCATTAGGCCGATTGGACAGTCCTCAACTATCGCTATAAACCATGAATATCTAAATAAGGTCCAACTTACAAGCTTGTCTGTACATAATCGGAGCTCTGCACCATTAGATATTTTGCTTCATCTGATACCTCTCGACATATTAAGCAAATGGTGACTAGTGCAGCCCATCGGCTTTAGACTACCCTACAGTGGTCAAGGTCCATTCTGAGTAAATTGAAGATTTTTCTCTGAAAACAAGGACTACACCACGTCATGTCTAGATTTTGAAAAAAATATAAACATCTTAGTCCATTTTGCAGAATAAAGGTAAACTAGATACTATCGGGAGGACAAGTGGACAAACATGTCCAGCGATAGAACAAATTCGGATCAAAGCTGGTTTTGAATTGCTCAGAGACTGAATATTGTCACCAAAATAGGTGCTATTACGAGATACTCTCTAATAGCAAAGTATGCCACAAGTCTGGGACTTTTTTCCGAATCATAGAAGCTGCTTCCTTGTTTCTGCCCAGCGCTCTTCCGCAGAAGGAAGGGGAAAGGTAATCTGGTTAATATGGACTCAAGAGTCTCTCATGCTTTATCAAATCTTAAAAATGCTTTAACAAGTAGGTAGAGAGAAACTTTCTCCTTTAATCCATGTGGTATCACAATGTACATATTCCTGGTCCAAGTGCATTATCGTCCTAAAATGCACTTCAACCAAACCGAATATTGTCCACATGGTTTCACAGATCTTATGTTCTGCTAAGTTAGTCCATCTTAGCATCAGTCATCTTGTTACTTCTTTCAAGAATAATCCCTTTAACCTCGTAGTATCTGCTTTTGTGGCTCTTCTATTCCCTTCCATGTCATTGAATAATCTGACACGGTTCATAATTGTCCTGCAATTCCAGTCAGAGAATGACCGTCCTGACTTCAAAACTCGGGGAAATCTGTAAATATCTAATAAAACGAAGGTTGAGTAGATGTTTCAGTATACATACCTTGGTCATGAAGTTACACTAACAAGAGATAATAAAGTCTGTGAAATCCAATCTCGTACCTTGGCTGGGTAGAACTCTAGAGATTTTAACCCATTCTGACATGTGTCCCCGTTCGAACGTTCTAGCCGGGTTTGTGGCTCATAAACTCTGTGACGGGTCTACATGCAATTGCAAAAGTCCTATACTCACAGATAGTACCTTGTGTGTACGAAATCGGAGCATGAAAGTGCTAAGTGGGTTCAAGCATGTCGCTCCTGGCATCGCTCCCACCATCGTTCGTGTCTGCTAGGTCACACCCCTGCAGGACAATTTCGAATTCTTACCTGAATTCGAGAGACAATTGGGTATTCAGGTTGCACCTTGCCAAACACCGATATTAATATCAGGGATGTACTCTCCTCAGTGTAATTGTGACAACGCCATAACTGAAGTCAACCCATTAATAGATATTGTGTCAACTTGCAACTGCCATAAAATGCTTGTCACGCACCAAATAATAAGGATTCCCTCTGCATTCGGCTTACATACCGAAAGTTAATTGAAACCATTACTAGCTCCATTTAACCTTGTGAATATAAAGCGAAAGGATTTCATTTAGAAAATTCCTGCCTGCAGTAAAACAAGTTTCTCTCTCTCTTCTTTCACATATCGTACATAGTCTACTCCCATGGAAAAGCCAAGTCCTTTTCCATTATGTAGAAGCTTCTAAATTTTTAATCAAACATTTTCCCTTCTTGAGGTAAAATACCAGGACATTACGTTGCATACATCACCCAAAACTGTAGCAATCTCGCTTAACCAAATATGATTTAAATTTTCAACACCCTTCCTTGCCAAATGGCACCCATTACCGTCATCATTCGCAGCTATTTCCCCAACCATAACACAGAACCAGTGCCATAAAGTTACAAAGAGTTGCGGCGCTTACGAGCGCCATGCTTAATTGCAGGAATGTTATGGTTCTCTCGTTCGACAATAAAATTCCAAATGGAAATTCTTTTAGATGGCTTCTCTGACTCCTTCTCTCTCGTACCAAAACTTTAGTAATCCCCCGGTAATAATCACTTTAGCCGGGTTTTTATGGCGGCCGGGCGCGCACACGGTGCGAAGATGGATGAAGTGATAAACGAAGATTTCAACAGCTCTGGAAATAAACACGATGATAGTCATAAGTCAAGTAGTACGTACGTGAGTGGATAGTAAAATGAAATCTTTACAAGATTTCTTCTTCCTCCGACATCCTTACGGTGGGCGTTGGGCCGTTTTATCGCGACGAACACTGTCCTCTGTCTTCAAAGGATAAACCAACAGCACGGACAATGTCGTAGGCGAGTTATGGCAGAAGTTCACTTCTTATTGAATCACATGTCCTTTTTTTTTTTGTGCGTTCATCCTTAATGGAGAACTGTATGAATTTTGTCGAAGAATTTAAGAGCGAATTTGATGTCCTTTGGAGAATATTCCAAAAATTTCAAATGTCGATGTGAAATTCTGGAAACAATGACAAAAGTTCTGTCCAGCCCACCTGATAGGTGGGGAACTTTTCAAATTTATACAAACTAAAACCTACACCACAATGGAAAACTGCCAAAAGTTTGCTCATATATGTATATTTTTTCAAAATACACGTTTTTTTGCACTCGAAGTCTCCTACTCTGTAGTGGGTCCTGAGTCCTGGACTGATGTAATGTGTGCTGGTAGTATGATTTGACCAGAAACGAAATGAAGCATAAATGCCAAGTTGTAGTCGACTAACTTTGATAAAAGATGGAATTTTAGAGAGTTGTCACATTGGATTGACATTTACTGAAGGCTATCTGGCTGAAGTTAGGTTGCATGCATGATGAAGTGAATTAGAATTTCATATTCAATTGAGTCCTATCATCGTCGTCATCAGGGTGCTTAATGGCTTTCGTGTCCAACTCAATGGAGCAAGTTTTCAAAGGATATGCATGCACATGAGTTGGAAATAAGAAAAGACTTTGATACTAAAAAGTTTGAAGAAAATTTCAATCCAAAGGACGAACAATACGTTAGCCATCAGATGTATACCAACATTACTATAACCAAATGTTTAGTTAGGATAGCTGACTAAATGGAGTGGAGATACACTCGGGCAGTAAATGGTGGCACCATGAGATCTATCGATTTTATTTCACCTTCTACGTGTGAGCTGTTTGTAAGATGGTCAGGTGGAACCGTGAAATGAGTGAGAAAATAAATGAGTCTTTCCAATAGAGACATAACAACTTTTTATTTTTATACAAACGCATCCTTAAACTTTTTTTATGATTTGTCAATACTGAAACGTCAGTCAAGTATTGCATTTTTTTTGTGCTGAAGTTTATGAACGAGCAAGTTTTGGAAATTATAAACAAATTACTACCAAAATTCTAAGCTGGTGGTTGCAAACAACAATTTTAGGTAAATTATTCGTCCCCCCACACAGCCTGTGCGTGCTGAACGGGATTAACTTGAGTCTTGATATTGACTTTTGTATATTTCTATGGCAGTAAAGTGACACACCAGTCGAAGTACCGAAAATATCGCAGCCATAAGTCCTTCAGTTCAATATGAGCCAAATCAGTCGATTTCACTGCATTCGTTGAAATGGGGAATCTCTCAGTCCACACTGTGGCGAATTTTGGGAAAAAAAAATCTTGATCTACATCCTGACAAAGTCAAATCAACTCAGAAACTAAAGTTTTGTGGGCATTTGGAGAAGCGAAACTTTTTTGATTGACTTCTGCAAAAGTTTGAAAAAAATCTTGTATTTCATCCAAAAAATCATTTTTAGCGATGACCATGTTACGGTCAATGGAGCTCATTATCGTCCCATGTTCGAAGACTATTTTTGGCCAAAATTGAATGGAAATGACATCAGTGAAATGTGATTTTAACAAGATGGTGCCACATGCTATACAGCTGGTCAAACAATTGATCTATTGAAGGGAAAGTTCGGTAATCGTCTAATCCTGAGAAACAGTCCTGTCGAATGCCCACCTCAGCCATGTTGGGTGATTTTTTAGGAGTTATGTTAACTTGTTTGTTATGTTAACTTATTGGCTTATGACAACAAGCTAACAACATTGAAGGAGCTCAGAAATAATAATGAAACCCGAAAATGGCAACGTTCCGGCCGATATGTGGAGAGGTGTAAAAAATTAAGTCCGAAGAACGTGCTGTCGGTCCTCAGATCAACAAAATTGAATTCTGTACTTAAATATTATATACATGCGTACTATACCTGGAATACAACTCAGCTCGATATCTCAATTATTTTGTATTTTATTTAAGTACAAAATTGTTATGTCCTTATTGAAAAACACTTTGAAACCTCCTGGCCCGCAGAGAGCTTTCCTATTTTCGACGAAGTTTCTTCTTAGGTCATCTGCTATCTTCAAGATATATGTATGTACATTCATACTCGTATATCTTAGTTGAATCCTAACGTTGGCTCAGTATCTCAATGTAGAAGGTCCTGTAAAAGGATTAATTTCCAGTGAAACCACCTTTTGACAAATATCTCATTTTTGCGATCAACCACTACCTGTATTCGAGTGACTTAGCATTGTGTGGCTTTGATTATGTCGGAAACCTATACTCGCCGATGAAAGCAGAACGTTTTATGGACGTAAAAATCACCCCAAGGGCTCGTACTAACATCCTGACGGACATCCCGTCCGACAATCTAAAGCATTCATTCGACATGCTTTTGGACTGCACAAATAGTTGCACGGTGTCGTCGAAAGGGGACTGTCTTGAATAATGTAACAAGGTTTTGCCAAAAAAACATGTTTTCGTCCTTATTTTCAAAAAGTGCTGTTTAGTGGGAAGGATCCCTGAAGAATCAATTTTTTTCATCATGCCAAAGCAAGTCCATGGACTTCCACATGACCAATTTTAATAGCAAAATGATCCGATTGCAGACGATATCTTCTAAGCCATAATTTGTCTTTAGCCATCTTCCTACCAATTCAACTGCTTGTGTATGTTAAATTGCCTATTCCGTGGCTCTCATTGCATTAAAGTTTCATAGCAGCAGTATCTCAGCCCCCACCCATTGGGAATAGCAGCAATCCAAGTGGTCTTAGCCTGTCCAAAGTACATATTGTCTTCCCGGGTTTGAAATGTATATTTCGAAAATTTATTCAGTGTTTTTAAATTACATATTCATAACTCCTAGTCTTACATTTATCTTCTCGTGTTGGCCAGGTCAGCACACTGTTACCCTGAGGGAGGAGAATGCATAGCACTGCAGTACAAAGCATTTGGGATTAATAACACAAGAATCTGGACTGGAGTTGGTTCATTGGATAGACCAGTGGTCTGGGGTAAGCATTCGTACCTGCGGGTAGACATGGTATCAACAACCAACAAACGTGTTGGCTCAAATAATTATTCACAATAAATTGATGAGACATTTTTCTTGATCTTCGGTTTTCCTTTTGCGTGAAGCGTGAGTGACCGTGATGGAATAGCTCTTTAATTAGGGGATTAATTAAGGTTGGCTGGATAGCTGCCAGAATAACAAATAGTTATTTAGTAACAACAGGTGCGACGGATATTCTTTATTCATTGTGTGGTAGTCCTTGGTTGGAATTTGTGTTCTATACAGGTGTCTGTGGAATGGCAAATGGATTTGAGGTTGGATTTTGACATTTTCGATCCTGTCTCGGAATGATAGTAAACGTAATGTCTTAAGATTTATTGAATCGATTTATCAAAATCACCTTTCTGTATGGCAGGTGAGGTCAGGTAAGTATTTGTATTTCACCGCAGTCGTCTAGCCTTAAACCATTGTACTACATGTTGATACAGTTTACAGAGTCTCTTGGCCTTCTCTTGTGGGCACTGTTTTTGTATTGAACTCTCCATAGAGTTAAGGACACTATACATAATTATACTTAGGTCGTCCTTAGAATCGATGATCTGGTAGTGGATATAGACGTAAAATTCATTGGATTTTTCCAGTATGCTCCGCACAGAGGACTAATTTCAACTATCAAGTGAGACCTTCATGGGTTTTAATTGATTTTTCTCCACGAATCCTGTGCTGCAAATAGAAACCTTGTAGGAGAGTCAAAGCCGAACATATTCACAGATTGTGTAGCTACCCAGAATGTATGTGAAAAAGTTGCACATACGCCACTGAACTAAAAACAATTCCCTCAGCTCTACCTTCTCGTGCCGCGATTCAAGTTGGATATTCGAAGTCTATGCATCTTGTGCACAACCTAAGTAGCTTAGCTACTGCCTCGTAGAGGCGTAAAAATGTATGGAAAATGGTTTAGTATACGCCACCGAGCTGGATTCGTTCCTCTGCAAAATGTATGAAAAAGTTACCATATGCCACCGAACGAGACACATTCTTCTGCGAAATGTATGGAAAGGTTGCGTTTACGCCACAGAACCATCTTCATTCCTCTGCAAAGTGTATGGAAAGGTTGCGTATACGCCACCGGACTAAATTCATTCCTCGCACTTCTACTCTCTGGTGGTTGGACATTCTGTTTCTGTGGATTCATCTACTGTCAATGTCAGACTTAAGACGCTTCCGATACCCGGCCACATGTACTATATTACGAGAAAAAAAAAGCGATTAAACTGAACTGAACAGGGTCACATCGAAGATCCTTGCAGGCCTTGCTGAGGCCAATATATCGCGTACCACTCTGAACAGAGTAAGAGACATCGAATTTAGCGAGGAGCCTAACAGGCGATTGTATCTACTACATGCATGTGCTACAACCAAGTCATTATATCCAGTCAGCGAATAGCTTTAGGAGTCATGACAGAACGCAGTGTAATATGGAATCATACAGCATGACTCCACAAGGCTTTTGGAAGAACTGCATGAACGAAGAGAAAATAGAATCGGTTAGCCACTTCCTATGCGATTATCCTGCATTAGCCAACAAAAAGAGGAGACCCTCTCGAGAGTTCTTTGCGAAACTGGATGATCTAACTCCTAGATCTCCTTGAGCTGAGAAAACTCTAGAGTTTCATACAGATATCTGGCTGGCTTAGTTCAGCCATCGAAAACTGACCATTACCATTGTATACAATGGATTAAGTGAACCATTGTCAGTCTTCGTCAAGGGTACCCATTTACCTACACTTTCCTGACCCCATAAAGGGCCAGAGTCGACGTGCTTCCAACCGTAGTCTCTAAAGGCAGTACGTATGCTTGACAATAATTATAGACCGGCCAAGACTTCATTATCTAACAAAATTATTCACGTCCTTCGTAATATTTAATGGTCATACCATCCATGCCATTACAAAACCATAAACATACTTCGTTTTCCTGAAAACTTCTTCGTCAGTAGGTCAATGACTTCCCTGGTATCCCTCCTTGCCGCGCTGGCCACTTATAACAACCAAAGCACACACAAGACAAAACTGATTGGTCATAGTAGTCTCTGTGAAGTAGTACTTCACAATCGTATTACTTATTCCTTGGAATATTTCTACGAATTCGCCGACTGTGCGGAATTTGAAAATACTTTGAGAACTTTTACCGCACAGACATGCCGCACCAGGACGACACGTCGTCGGTCGTCCTTCGCGCTTCCATATACATCTGTATGTATAGGTACATAGTATACGACCAAAGTTGGGCTCATAAATTATTTTAGATATTTCACAACCTACTCGTGAGTGTGGCACTTACGAAACCCATCCGAAAGGACGACAAGGACGTGCACGCGGGTGGTGGTGGCAAATCAGTTCAAATGTTGATAATGAGTATCCGCTTCGTTTTTGTGGTCGCGATACATTTCAGTGCATGGATGAATGGTAATTGTGTCACTTGAAAACCCTCTACATCGACAGTATTCCACTGCGCGAGGAGGCAAGGATAATTAGCCATTCAGTGTGCCTTCGCGGGCGCCGCGCTATGCCATTCAGGCAGATTTAATCCGCTTTGAATTTTAGCACACGCAACATGGAGAGAAAATGACTTTTTTTTGATAAATTAGCTGCAAAGCTGCGTTTCTCTCCGGTTGTAGTGGTGTTGGCGGTGGTGTAATTAAAAACGGATATAATGGTTATCGCAGGGCTTATTGATTTAATATGCTCCGCATTGATTGAGTAATTGAATTAAAACTTCACAATCTAGCACCATTCTGTCCAATCAATTACTCTGCAATCATTTCTTTCATTTAAATTTAAAATTAAGTTTTAAAAATGTAATTTTAGCTTTCGTCCTTTGTGTGGGCAAATAGTAATTATATCGGATGGCTGTTTTACCTACGGGATAGAGCCAGGGAGAGAGAGAGAATTTTGTTGACCAGTCCTTTGGCGGAATATGGAAGTCCTTTGTTATTTTTCGAATTTCCCGTGCATCGCTTTCATCACGGGTCCTATGTGTTTCCTTGAAGTTATTGGTTACAGCTGCACCATTGAGAGAGGAAAAGGAATTCAGAGGCATTGTTGTGATACGAGTGAGCCAGAGGACTTGGCTAACAGCCAGCGGCGTGGAATTTTATCTTTACTTTGCCATGTGTAGTTAATGGAAATTCTGTGAGCGCAGTTTATGATGTTTTTTTTTTGTTTCTCTTAACCATCTGTTGGTCGTTGGCGAGTCCTTTGAGAATTGTTTCAAAAATGGAAGTTCATATTGTTGTCTGTTGGCAATATCAGTATTACTTTGCACGCAGTTCGAAAACAGGGTGTTTTCTATACTTAACAGGGCCCTTGACACCCCCATGATATCCATGAGCTAAATACTCTCGAAGAGACTATAACTGGTGCCTCTCGACACGTATCTAGAGGTAAGCCTTGACCCCACTGGTGATGTCAGGACTTTAGAGTCATTGGAAATTGAACTGTCTCGCCCTCACAGTTAACAAATCCAATCATTGCGCCAACGTACTGTGTTTTCAAGAGACTTTTGGGGACAAATTAGAAGAGATCTCTGAGGAATTAAGGGTTAGAAATCCCCTAGGCATCTGAAAAGTACCGATGGCTACTAGCTGTGCATGATTAAGAAATGCCTGCAGTATCTGTGCCATCCACCTCGATGAATTTTAATAAAAAAAACATAAACCCTTGGCCAGTAGCTTCAAGCTATTTAAATCGACAGGTATAGTCCCTGCCGAAATCGAACACATTGCGGATCTGCGTCCTGGCTGGAAGCTGATTACCAGGAGTTTTCTAGACCTGATTCATATTCCTAAATCTTAGACGGATGTTGATGTGGTTTTATATCCATAAATGCAAGGGGAAAGTCACATGCTAATTCCAAAGATCTCAGACCCATACGTCTATTAGCATTTTTTCTGAAAATTCTGGAGAAACTCATAGGCTTCCAGTTTAGATGAAGTATTAAACCAAACCAGCTGTCAGTATCCCAATGTGCCTATAGGCAAAGGGAAGTCGATGAAAACGAACCTCAACTGGTAGGATTTCTGGACATTGAAAGAGCCGTCTAGCATTGAATGAGTTGCTGGAAGATGAAGGCTCTGATGAGTTATGATTACTTTCTTTTAGATTTTTTGGAAAATACTCTCTCTCTCACTAAGAATGTGGCCTCAAAAACTGAATTTATTATCTTCAGTAGAAAATAGAAAACTCGACAGCTCGACTCGAAGACGTGCGAAAGAGTCTTTTGTTTAAAAAACAAAAACTTAGCTTGAAATCCAATATCCTTGAACGTTTTATGAAAGCCGCAAATGGAGTCTATAGCTGCAGGCCTATCCTAACATATGACCTGATCAACGAGTGGACAGCTTGAGAAAAAGGCTATTGACTAACTCGTCTCAACCCGGTACAAAGGTTGGCTTGGTTTTTGATCAGTTGAGCACAAAAAATTTTGTTTCACTTGCCGCCTTTGAATGTCAATATCAAAAAGGTAAAAGTCTATGGAGCTACTCGCTTCAAAGCTGCACCTATTGACCCCTAGTCGAAGGCCATGGGCCTCTATTTGTAACTATCTTAAAGTTTTATTGGAAGGCACCCCCTATGTACCTCCATACTTTCACAACTTCTGTTCAGTAAGAATTTTAATTCACTAAGGAGAAGGACTTGTGGCTAGAACAGACGGAACTTATATCATTTTATGGATCAAAACCAGAATCGAAGAGTCAAAGAGGAATGGTGTCCCCTACCGCCTTTCTAATCACTGTAGCGTGTTCTAGGCGAAGATCTAGTGATTAAGGAGACCTTATCGTGGCTGAAGTGCAATCGGGATATCATAATTTTAAGGGATAGTGACGCCTCGACCGAATCCTTGGAATTTTTGACATTCGATTTAAAAACTACCCAAATTGTCTCCTGTCTCTTAAAGCGATGGTACCGAGACTCAATATTTCAGAGAATTGTAAGGGCAATGAACCAGAATAGATAAATGCATCTAAGGGATATCAATCGGCACACGCAAACTGAAACTTAAACTAAATTCCATCAAGAGATCAAGAGCCAGCGATAAAACAAATTGAGCCAAAGTTAGATTTGAAAGGGATATCGGCACTACAATAGGTGTCATTATGGGCAAATATGCTGCAAGTTTGAGCCTTTTTACGAACGATTTTTGTAGTTTCTCCCCAACTCTCTCCCCCAGAAGGAAGCTTTACTTGGGAGCTTTCTATCATGACGATTTTGGCGATCTGATGAGAATCCTTTTATGCTTCATCAGAAGTTAAAAATGTTTAACGAGTATTTACAGAGTTCCCCACGACCATACTACGCTCAGGATGCAGTCAAATACTCCCGAACAACTGTAGAAATTTGCTGCAATCTTGCTGCCTCTCAGTAGATACGTCTAGAGTCAACTTATTATCCTTTTCATGAGACATTTTCTAGGCTTAAGAGACCTTTGTCTGCGACGCTTGTGGAGAAAACGACTATACTCCCGATCAATTCCTTTGCTATTGTCCTGTTTTTCCTCGGATCAGATGGATGACATTTCGAACTGATGTGCTGCGTTTTGATACTCTATGTTCCTTAGTATTGAAAATCCAGTAAAATGAATAATGTTTCCTGGTAAAACAATGTCTATTTCCGTCTGAGTGCTTCAATGCGAGACTTCCTCCTACCATCCATGTGGTATCACAATGTGGACCTAAGTATTGCTGGTTACCGTTCTCAACTGGTACCCATTTCAACCAAACGAAACCAAGCCAGAAGACTCTAGTTCTATCTTCGAAGGAGAGGTGTCTGTTATCGAGTTTTGTGCCAGAGATTGTAGCAGAAGAGAGCATAGAAGGTGTCCTCCCATTGCTCGGACGAGGCTTAAATACTTCCACAAATGCCTTATCTCGCCTTCCTTAATATAAAAGGATCTAGTTGAGTGCCTTGTAGGAGTCCAAAGTTTGGTTTCAAAATCCGAGAAATAGAGAATCTCTAGAGGATTTTGTATTTAATGTATGATTCCACCCAACATTTTCCTGACCTTTTACCTACTTAAGGTGTCTTATGAGAATATCGGCTTGCATCTGACCTACCTATCTTTTAAATTGCGTTTTCCTGTGAGAATGCCCCTAAGCAAACCAAAATCTGTGATTACCCTATCGTAGTAGCTCTCATAAAAGTAGCACAATAACTACAATAAGTTGCTCATTAGCACTCCGTTCCAACTTAAAGTGATTTATGAAACCATAAATCATAACCTACAATCCCATCCTCAAAGGAAGAAGAAAAAAAAACTTGTAAACTTTCCTTTTAAAACTTACTTCCCAAACAAACACGTTAATGCATCACAAAAGCAATTCAAAAAAGTTCCTTACAACTGTAAGTGTGAATCACTTATATCATCACACACTGTGAATCTGTGAATCTGCTCCTTAAATGCTCCTTAAATTCACCGCCTTACGTGCGAACAGGTACTTCACTGCTGTAAGATACATTTCGCTAATGAATACGTGTCTGCAACGCGTAAAGCAATATCACTGCTTCAAGGTTTACTTAATAAATATGTATCTTCTTCCCTTCAACTAAATCCTATATTATAACTCATCGAGAAAGCAAAGAGAGGATTATTTCTTATACCTACCACACACACACACACAAGGATCCTTTGGAGCACATGTACTGAAAGAACTTTTGCGCCAGTATTTCCAACCGCTCTTAGAAGTTGAAATACGCTGAAAGGATACACGTATCTACATACTATAGGCGGGGATACCAAAAAACCCAAAAACCGCAACAAGTACGCACATGAATGATGAACTGCGGGGGAGGGGAAAAGAAAAACTAATTAATTTTGAATTAGACGTTTCACAAACAAAAATGGGAGTCCTGCTCCTCCGCGCGCAGTACCCACTCAATCGTAAGAGATTCTCCGAAGGCGGCAGGACGGAATTTGAAAGGAAAATTTTCATTAAAATTACAATTTTTCAGGACACATGCACACACATGCATTCCAAAGGCGGGGGGGTAAACACTACGACACTATGAATCTAGAAAGGAATATGTATCTGACGACAAAGTTGGAAAGAAGCTGAACCAACATTTTCATACCTACACGGATACACAATGAGACCGAAACTTAGTCCCGAAGTTTCGCAGTGCAGTGACCAATTTCTTCTGGGTAATTTCATGATGGTGGGGGGGGGGGTGAAGGTCTGGAATTTCGTTTAGGTCAAAGTTTATGGTATCATGTTTCAATGTGCGCTTATGGCAGGACTTCTGAATTGAGTTCAGAAGGTCCTTGTGTGTAGCCAGTGATGAAGAGTTTCGAAATAAATTTTATGAAGCATGTGTTATTGGGGTCGAGGAATAAAGTTTGCTTGGTCGAGTTCATGGACCATCATATGCAGCGGTAGGTGGGTCCATTACACTTAATTTTTCATGAAATACGAGTATAATAGGAATTCCATTCAAGGGATAGTTGAATCGGTGCTCCTGGGTGAAACGGGAGATTTTAATGAGATTTTGCTTTTCTCATTCAAGTGCAATACAATACTTGATTCAAGGATATTGTCCTGGATATCGATGGGTTACTTAAGCTAGAAACAAACAAAAGTTTCGGTCTAGTTGAGCCTTGAGCTCATCTTAATGACTCCTCCCCTAAACAGTGTTCACTGTGTCCATATCCTTGGAAATTGTAAGCATCATCCGTGCGATATCTACAAGCTATGGCAACTAAAAATAGAAATGGCAACGGTGTACATCCTTGTGGTACTCCGTTCTTGTTCCTCGTATTCGTATTTTTTAGAGCTTTCGGTGACCAGGAACTGAAGGGGAAAATAAAAATAAAGATATTCCAGTGCTGGATTGAAAGGAAAGGCGTACCGGGAACTTAGAAGTTAGAAGGCACAGAGCGTTGCCTTTGTTTGTAAAATTTTTTTGAAGGTGTTTAGAGGCTCAGGGTCGCTTTTGTGATACAATTAAGCCAAAGGACAGGCAATATACAACTGTGTTGATAGACACACATCCGACATTTCGATGAGACTCTAGCAAATTGACAAATCACCGATTGATCTACATGCCTGACACCGGACATGATCTACTAAACCTAAACAAGATGCAGGAGTTCAGGCTCCAAACATATTGCTTTAACCGCTTAAAGTGTAACCAAAAATAGAAAAATAGGGTAACAAGGCTGCAGCAATCGGTGTTAAATGAGACTAATCCAGGAAGCCAATCGATGTGAGCAGTAATTGAATGATCCAGCGAGAGGATGTAGGCATTTACCCAACGATTTTCGAGAGACTGAAAGTTTATTTATTTCAAAACATTCAGACTAAAAGGTGTGAGTTCGGTTTCGGTGGCGTATACGTAATATTTTTATATAATTTTTAGTTCAAAATTTTCTGTTTCCATTATACATAGCGATGTATCAGTCAGGCTACTTTTTGGTTAGACTGGACAGAAACAGAATATTTGGCTAGAAATCAGGACTAAGAGGACCATACCTGTATTTTAAGCCTTCAATACGTCGAATATAGATAGCAATATACTCATAGACATCCTTCATCTACTATCATAATCTTCAACCACATTCCGATCAGGTATACTAAGTCATGTATCTTAGACGAATTAGTCCCGATAAATAAGTCTTCGGAATAAACTCTCCTTGGTCTTTCTGGTCCCGATAATCAGAGTTTTCATTTTCATGTCCTAGCTATCGATTCACTTTATATGGGTTATTGGTTAGCCTATTATTTTGCGTAGTATCTTAGTTACAGAACATATTTGGGAGTAAGAATACTATTAACAATTCTCGAGCAAGTAAAACTCGAAAGTGGACATAGAATTAAGAGTTTTGTGTTCACTTAAGTGGAATAGGGTCTCGATCAACAAGGTTCTATAACTAGTACGATCCTTTCCTAACTGGGTCTAGTTGTGTATGACAAGTAAGGGTTTGTATTGAAAGATTGACTAACCAAGACCCACATTAGGTGAAGTAGTCTTTACTTGGGGAGCTTGAAAGTCTCTCTCGGACAGGTTAGTGATTTGAAGGCTCCAACTCGTTTCCGTCTGGCAAGGTTTGTTGGAATTTCGCCGGCATACCACCAATCACTCTGCAACGCTTTTGAATAAAGGCCTTGACCGAGAGACTTATGGGGTCCAGCTGATACAAGAATTGAAGCCACAATGTCATGCATACACCCATATCTTGGCTGATTAGATATTGAAAATTTGAAAGGATACCTCTTTCCTCATTTTTAAAAAATGTTGGTAGTTTCTCGAGAACCAAAGATGTCCTGATCCCTTGAGAATTCATTGTACTATTGTCAAATAATCTAACGCAGCTTCAGAGCTCTTAACATAGTTCGTTCTGCACGACTAGATGTAATGCCATGAGATCTAGCATTGCTCTTAAGTATGTAATTGGAGTTGGGCACATTTTCCATTCTCAGTTTAAAGGAAAAAGAAGATACCACCTCCTTATTGTGGCTTCGTACTGTTTCAAGCATTCCCAAAAATCGAATTTTTTTTTTTAGCTTCACATCAAGGTAAGTACCCACTCTATGTTCAGGGTACTGATCCATTTCATCTACTGGAGACTTTCCTACCAAATGTTGTCGAAAGCTCCCTGTTAACATCGACTTAGGATAACAGACTGTCAAGAGAATCAAGTGCAAGGAATCTAATATGGGGATGGACTACTTAGCCTATTGGTCTGCCTTTATTACCGCAGGCTTACTAAGTAAGTAAATCTATAGCAGGAGTGGAACTCAGGGAAGGACGTCATCTAGTTTCGATGGTCTGAATGATTAGAGTCCTTTCTTTTTCAACTCTTTGTGGGGCATAAGGCAAAAGATCCTTTTCATCCTGCATTGCGTGTTTTGTGGTAATTTGGCATTGTAAAGCTGATGGAACTTCAGTTCCACTTCATGACATAAAGGTGTTTCAAACAGCATAACCAATGAACCAAAACTTCTCCTCCAACTCCTCTGTCTGCTTCAGACAATCATTCCATTCCGTCGAAATAGCAACCATATTTCCGGAGATGGTTTACAAATTGAAGAAATCCACACTTTCGGAACAAGTATGAATAATTTTCTTATCTCATCATCTCCATTTGTCTGGCATTTATGATCTCCATCCATCTATTCACCTTTTAATTCATTTTTCCTTCCAAGGACAACCGTCGGGTTTTATGACCCAACTACCAGTCGATAACTTTGCTGAATGATGACCCAAGGATCTGTTTGCTTATCCAACAAAAGAAAACAATTACAGGTCTGCGAGGAGCCAATTAAAGGAATCAATCCCCTTTAAGCATAATTACCTCGGAGCAACTCTGAACCGTTGTGCACCTAACAGCGGTAAGTAATAAGCAAACAATAGCTAAACGAATACGCACATAAACGTGCGCTCCAGTCATAATAAGCATAAGTGTCACCTTGGTGTAGTCATTTGCTCCAAATGAAAACCACATTACCCAGGCCGCCCGGGGGTACATTATCATCATCATCCCCGAATGTCTTCTCTCCGCCACACCGACCGAGGTGGTGTGAGTGTTTGTTTCACCTAAAAGCTACAAATTCAAAACAAATTCACTCCCATGCACACCAGCACACCGGATCCAGGCTAAGAAAGTCTGAAACTGAAAACACTGTGATCACCTCAAGCAGGAAGGAATTAAAGGACAGGTACCGGGACACGGAAAAAAAACGAAGGAAAAACGAATAAACTTTCTGCAATTTTTCATCTTCCACCATACAGACTCCTTGGCACCATTTCAAATCTTGAAGGCGAAGTCATATTCACACACCACTGCCGCCACCACCGCCTAGGTGGGAGGGTTCCTTGACGGAAGGCTGGCTTGGGACTTGGTTACAGTGTGACGCTGTTGCGCTACATCCTTTGCGGTGTGTATCCTGAGGTGAAAAATATAATTTTTCCTTTTGTCTTTGTTTCTTGCCTTCTTTCGGGGGAAAAAAAATGCTCAAAATTATTTTCAAGTTACGAGTGAAATCATTTTTGGTTACCCACAATGGGGCGGCATGTCAAATAGCCCAGGGGGAGGAAATTGCCCTTCGTTGCGTTCCAAAAGGAAAATTGGGTCTCTCCTCAGAGTGAGGTGTTAAATAGATAAAGATGTCAGATTTGAAGATAAACTTTATTGGGAATTAAAGCACTTACGAGTGTATCTCTGGAATCAGTGCGTCTCACCGGTGGTGGTTGTTTATGGGCTCTTAGTAGCCTCAGTGAGGTGAACCCTTTCATAAAATACTTTGTTTTATGATATTTTATAAAAGCTGGTTAGTTGTTGAAACTCGTTAGTTATTGAAGGGTTCCTCTGAAAATTTGTGCAATAAATTGAATTTTTTTGTGTTATTTCCGCTAAAAGGTTCATGTAGAAGGGTTTTCCAATAAGGACATAACAATTTTGTATTTTAATAAAAATCCGTCTTAAAACTTTTTTTTCATGTTTTTCTATCTCTGAATGTTAGCCAAGATTAACATTTTTATTGCGATGAAGTTCATGATCGAACAACATTTGGAAATTATTGAAATTAGCTATCAAAATTCGGAATTAGTGGTCGTAACTTTAAGAACACTTACTCCAATGCTCGATTGTAATAATCGTTCCACCATACAGGTTTGTATGCTATTGTGGACAAATTTGAGTCAACAATTTCACTATTAACTGTTCCTGTATCAATCATGCAAGGCAGCGTTCGAAGTACGTAAAATATCGGAGCGTCAGTTCCATATAAGTATGTGGAATAGAGGTGGAAAAATTGGGCTAACAAATCGATCGCTGCAGATCTGTTCGTAGGGATCATATGAAAAAGATCGAATTTCATATTGAAATCCGATATAATGTGCAATATTTGGAATACATTTTAGCCCGATATCTTAATTAGCCTGTATTTTATTTAAGTACAAAATTGTTATGTCCTTATTGAAAAGAGTATATTTCTGTTACATTTTGAGCATCGACCGACGGCTATCTGTCAAGGATCCTGTCCATTTGACTAATCCAGCATAATTCAAGTTAATTGGATGATATGGTGGTTCCTTGGCGAACTTAATATTTGGGTGGCAAGACGTCAGTCTCTGCTCCTTGATTGTCTTTGTGAATGACCAGTGCAGCATTTATTAGCACCTTGTTGTGCTTCGACAATAATGTAGCAAGGAATGCTGGTCAAAACAATGAGTCATTGATCTGTTCAAAGTTAAATCTAGTTGACTGGCTAGGTAAAAGCCTACTAGCTTTGCGCTGCTCGCGAAGAATTTGAACCTAAGGTGCCGCTCCTGCAAATCGGAGCCAATGTCAGAGTAGATGTGGGAAAGACTCCACACTTTTCTAGTCGTTGCAGCTTCTCCATAGAACTGGACTCTACCCACCAATGGCACAGTGTCTTGTGACCATTCTATACATCACAGCACAGTCCTTCCTAGATCATCAGAAGGAGTTGGTGTCTTTCTGCATTGTGCTGGCAATCATGCTGTACACTTTCCTAGTCTATAGCAATATGGAAGTTCATTTCCAACCTCATTCTTCCTAGAGTGAACAGTACATAGCCGGTTTTCACTGTTCTTCTGAGTAGAATCCTGCTCTCGTGCCACATTTGATCCATCTGTCCAGACTTGTCTATGCTGTTCGATTCCTATTCGGATCTGCTTGGGAATAATATTGGGTTCAAAGTTAAAGTCGTTTCAGGGGGGAATATAGTCCGATGTTCATAGCTGCGGAGACTTCTGAGTAATATTTGCTACCCATTGCCATTATATTGTCTAACGCTGGCACATATCTACAAATGGCCTGTCTGTTGGCGCAGATTGAATCCTTTCAGTTTGAGAGCCCCTCTAGTGGGAGAAACTTTAAGGAACAAGTCGAGCAAAAGGATAGTCCTACTTCGAGCGATCATCTCACAACTTTCATGCTTCAGAAGATCAGAGTGCTACCAACCTTTCCTCTTTGTAGAGTCCTTTCACATTACTCTGTATAGCAGCTTCTGTCCACTAGACTAAGGACCCATAGGAGACGATAGGTCTGATAATTGCTTGAATGAAGCACGGTTGCAAGTCCCATCCTTTTCCAAAGGCTCTATGAACTCCACACCCCTACAATGCTAGGAACTGATGCATTTTACATAGAATGAGTAAATTTGATTAGAAGCCTTTTAAATGCTTTCGATGTTAATAAAACTAAAACTCACCTGTTGTGCATCTTACACACGTATCCTTCCTTTGTCATTAGAGTTTGATATTATTTCCATGATTTTCCAATAAATAATGAAAATACCTATGCGGCACAAATAATTAAAATTAATTAGTGGTTAATTTTGTAATCATAAACCTAACCTAACAAACCAGGGCGAAAATTTGATCAAATTAAACCGTGTGACCGAAACCACAAATTAATGGTTTTGCATACATAGCTAATCAATTTCACCAAAACATGGAGTACTATCTCTTTAAAGCTGAATGTGACTATTTATGTTGCAATGGATTGCTAAATAATTAAGTTGAAATGTTGTACAGATTTGTGTAGGCTGGCTGAAAACAAAGTGGGAGGCTTTCACTTTGAATTCGTGTGCAGGCAAGGGAGATTGGTTTAGTTCCAAAGGATTGATGTGGTGTTTGAGGAATTGTTTGAATCAGTGTGGGTCTTGGGTGGACTATTTCAATAGACAGTAGGAACCCAACTTCAATGGGTTCAGTCTGAGGAGGAGTCTCATTTCGTTCCTTGAAATGAAAATAAAGAACTTTTTACATACTGTCCACGAAATAGTTGGACAATTAATAGTCTGGGGAGACAACTTGACTTATTTCCTCATCCGATGCTGACTCTACTGAAGAACATGACTATCTACCCTTCTTTCATTCTTTTCTATATTAACTTACTTAACGGGTGTCTCCCGACAAGTAAAGAATCTTTACCTGAGGCACGTCAGCCTTCCACTTATTTCGCTTGGTCCAACAACAACGAAAGTGCGGTCTTCTTACCGTCTGTGATTCGAAGATCATCTTTGTTGAAGCACAATTGTCCATTCGCTGGATGTGGCGGAGTCAGTTTAGGCGACCTATTTTGACTTTTTGGACTATATCCACATCTTGATAAAGCTCAGGAGTTAAATCTTCTTCTCCATTCGCCCTTATTGCATATGGAACCGAAAATTCGAAGAACCGAAGCGCTTAAAATCTGCTCTGTTTGCTTACGTATCGTGATCCCTAGAGAATTATTACGGCGACAAACCTAAACCATCTCTACAATGCATTTGATATCCAACTTTTCAGAGTCAACTTCCTCTGAATTATCAAAGAATGTTTAAGTCTACTCCGATCTATGCTGTGGCATTCACAGAGTAGATGTGTGATGTTTTCCGAGACTTGAAGGACACGGCATGGCGTGCCTCCTCAGAAGGCAATGGCCAGAGAGAATCCATAGCATGAATCTCACAGTTTTCCTCCAATATATCATGAGTCGCAAGGCCTTAGACACGCTCTCCTAAGTAAGATCATTTTAGTTCCCTTATATGGATGAAACTCTTGAGAATAAACCTTTTAGCTACGCAGATTAGTGGTTTTACACCTCTAACTGTGTTGGTTTGTAGAAGCTCTGATCCTCTGTTAGCCAGTTTATCGCTACTTTGATTTCCTTTAATATCTCTAAGTCCAGGTACCCAGCATGGATTGTTTGTTCATTGTGCGACAATTCCTGACTAATTCAGGCTTTGTGGATTCTAGCACCTTAACCGCTTTTTGACTATTAATATAGATGGTGATATTCCTATCAAAAATGGATCTCATGTGTCTGAAAGCCTAAGGGCTTCCTGTAGTTCTATGTCCCTAGAGGAGATACTTGAGTCCGTTCCCCGATATATTGCATTTTGTAGAGAGACAACTTTCCTCAGGGAATCCTCCATTTTCGGGTATATTTCTGCGTATGGTGTATCGAAGTTCAGAGTATTGAGGATATCATTCGATTCATCAAAGATGTCGGAAAGGGATTCCGTTGGAATGGAGCAATGCCCCACACTCTTGGACTTGAAAAGGCCTACATTAGTGACCCGAAGTGTGCTATTTCTCGCCTGTAGTTTTGATTGTTATCGATCAAAGCAGTCAGCTCGCACCTTTAGTTTTCGTTCTTACCGCCACTGACTGAATGGATTTCTATCTCTCCGTATATGCTGATAACATAAATATCTATAAATACATATCGTTGACTCTCGGTGCCTTCAGGATGACTTAAACAAATTAGTTATCTGTTCCTGTAAATGCCTTCCACCACCCATACTTAGGTACCACTTTTTTTGTAACAGAGAATGAAGGCTCTCGGTGTTATCAATATATTAGCACCATAATAAGCAGAGCCAATTCTGCTCTTGGTTTTGTGAAGCGTTGACCAAAGGAATTCATTTTAAAACGTCCCATCCTCGAATACGATAGTCCAACTTAAGCCCCGCACTATACTGACTACAAAACCCGTCTACCGCAGAATTGGTCATCTTTCGTCCTCAAGGCAAATATTCTGTTTCTGTCCAGCCTAAGCACAAAGTAGCCCACTCATGCATCGCGATGTATAATGGAAACAAAAAACTGACGAACCAACAAAATGTATGAAAAAAATGTTACGTATACGCCACCGAAGCTGAAAAACCCACCTCTTAGTCTGAACGTTTTGAAATGAATAAACCTACTGTCCCTCGAAAATCGTTGGGAATATCCCTACCTGCTCTCCCTGCATCATTCAATGACTGCTCACATCGATTGAATTCTTGCATCAGTCTCACTTAGCACCGCTTCCCGTAGCCTTGCTATCCTTTTTTTGGTTACATTCAAAGCGGTTAAGGCGGTATGTAAAAATTCATTCGAAAGTAACACTTAAGGACTTATCCTTACTTTTTTTTTTATCTAACTTGAATATCTGCAACATTTTTTGTTGAATTTTAAAACCGCAGAGCCATTAAAATGAAAATTATCCTGAAAATGCTGTACAAAAACTTTTTACTTCCAATGCCACTGGGAGCAACGTAAAATTTTGAAAAAGAGAAATAAAACTTTATTGAGTGCAATAATAATTTTAAATGCACTTCAAGTCGGTTAGCAAAAAATTTCGACAACTCAACAGCAGTGGTCAGGAAGTGTCCATAAAAGTTGAGACGCCATCGGAAGTGAATCGCTAGGGGATGGCGACTGAAGAGTGATTAAAAAGAGATTTGAGGACTAATGATGCTTCCAGCGGTATCTAGAGGGATGGCAGTACTTTAACTCAAGGCCCAGAATAGGGCTAGGAAAAGATATTTTTAGGATGTGCGTAGCTGGTCCTGTGGGCTATAAGTCACCCATTTATTCTCACATTTTTGGACAGAAAAATTTTCTGCTTCCAATACCCATACGGAGGAGATACTTCAGTTTCTTTGTGCTTATTATGCACAGAATCAGAATATCCTGCTAGAATTGGGCTAAGAAAAGATATTTTTAGGATGTGCGTAGCTGGTCCTGTGGGCTATAAGTCACCCATTTATTCTCACATTTTTGGACAGAAAAAATTTCTGCTTCCAATACTCATACGGAGGAGATACCTCAGCTCGTTTGTGCTTATAATGCACAGAAACAGAATATCCTGCTAGAATTGGGCTAAGAAAAGATATTTTTAGGATGTGCGTAGCTGGTCCTGTGGGCTATAAGTCACACATTTATTCTCACATTTTTGGACAGAAAAATTTTCTGCTTCCAATACTCATACGGAGGAGGTACTTCAGTTTCTTTGTGCTTATTATGCACAGAATCAGAATATCCTGCTAGAATTGGGCTTAGAAAAGATATTTTTAGGATGTGCGTAGCTGGTTCAGTGGCCTATAGGTCACACATTTATTCTCACATTTTTGGACAGAAAAATTTTCTGCTTCCAATACCCATACGGAGGAGATACTTCAGTTTCTTTGTGCTTATTATGCACAGAATCAGAATATCCTGCTAGAATTGGGCTTAGAAAAGATATTTTTAGGATGTGCGTAGCTGGTTCAGTGGCCTATAGGTCACACATTTATTCTCACATTTTTGGACGGAAAAATTTTCTGCTTCCAATACCCATACGGAGGAGATACTTCAGTTTCTTTGTGCTTATTATGCACAGAATCAGAATATCCTGCTAGAATTGGGCTTAGAAAAGATATTTTTAGGATGTGCGTAGCTGGTTCAGTGGCCTATAGGTCACACATTTATTCTCACATTTTTGGACAGAAAAATTTTCTGCTTCCAATACCCATACGAAGAAGACACTTCAGTTTCTTTGTGCTTATTATGCACCGAATCAGAATATCCTGCTAGAATTGGGCTAAGAAAAGATATTTTTAGGATGTGCGTAGCTGGTTCAGTGGCCTATAGGTCACACATTTATTCTCACATTTTTGGACAGAAAAATTTTCTGCTTCCAATACCCATACGGAGGAGATACTTCAGTTTCTTTGTGCTTATTATGCACAGAATCAGAATGTCCTGCTAGAAATGGGATAAGGAAAGATATTTTTAGGATGTGCGTAGCTGGTCCTATGGGCTATAGGTCACCCATTTATTCTCACATTTTTGGACTGAAAAATTTTCTGCTTCCAATACCCATACGAAGAAGACACTTCAGTTTCTTTGTGCTTATTATGCACAGAATCAGAATATCCTGCTAGAATTGGGCTAAGAAAAGATATTGCTAGCATGTGCGTAGCTGGTCCTGTGGGCTATAAGTCACCCATTTATTCTCACATTTTTGGACAGAAAAATTTTTTGCTTCCAATACCCATACGGAGGAGATACCTCAGCTCGCTTGTGCTTATTATGCACAGAAACAGAATATCCTGCTAGAATTGGGCTTAGAAAAGATATTTTTAGGATGTGCGTAGCTGGTTCAGTGGCCTATAGGTCACACATTTATTCTCACATTTTTGGACAGAAAAATTTTCTGCTTCCAATACCCATACGGAGGAGATACTTCAGTTTCTTTGTGCTTATTATGCACAGAATCAGAATATCCTGCTAGAATTGGGCTAAGAAAAGATATTTTTAGGATGTGCGTAGCTGGTCCTGTGGGCTATAAGTCACCCATTTATTCTCACATTTTTGGACAGAAAAATTTTCTGCTTCCAATACTCATACGGAGGAGATACCTCAGCTCGTTTGTGCTAATAATGCACAGAAACAGAATATCCTGCTAGAATTGGGCTAAGAAAAGATATTTTTAGGATGTGCGTAGCTGGTCCTGTGGGCTATAAGTCACCCATTTATCCTCACATTTTTGGACAGAAAAATTTTCTGCTTCCAATACTCATACGGAGGAGATACTTCAGTTTCTTTGTGCTTATTATGCACAGAATCAGAATATCCTGCTAGAATTGGGCTAAGAAAAGATATTGCTAGCATGTGCGTAGCTGGTCCTGTGGGCTATAAGTCACCCATTTATTCTCACATTTTTGGACAGAAAAATTTTCTGCTTCCAATACTCATACGGAGGAGATATCTCAGCTCGTTTGTGCTTATAATGCACAGAAACAGAATGTCCTGCTAGAATTGGGCTAAGAAAAGATATTTTTAGGATGTGCGTAGCTGGTCCTGTGGGCTATAAGTCACACATTTATTCTCACATTTTTGGACAGAAAAATTTTCTGCTTCCAATACTCATACGGAGGAGATACTTCAGTTTCTTTGTGCTTATTATGCACAGAATCAGAATATCCTGCTAGAATTGGGCTTAGAAAAGATATTTTTAGGATGTGCGTAGCTGGTTCAGTGGCCTATAGGTCACCCATTTATTCTCACATTTTTGGACAGAAAAATTTTCTGCTTCCAATACTCATACGGAGGAGATACCTCAGCTCGTTTGTGCTAATAATGCACAGAAACAGAATATCCTGCTAGAATTGGGCTAAGAAAAGATATTTTTAGGATGTGCGTAGCTGGTCCTGTGGGCTATAAGTCACACATTTATCCTCACATTTTTGGACAGAAAAATTTTCTGCTTCCAATACTCATACGGAGGAGATACTTCAGTTTCTTTGTGCTTATTATGCACAGAATCAGAATATCCTGCTAGAATTGGGCTTAGAAAAGATATTTTTAGGATGTGCGTAGCTGGTTCAGTGGCCTATAGGTCACACATTTATTCTCACATTTTTGGACAGAAAAATTTTCTGCTTCCAATACCCATAAGGAGGAGATACTTCAGTTTCTTTGTGCTTATTATGCACAGAATCAGAATGTCCTGCTAGAAATGGGATAAGGAAAGATATTTTTAGGATGTGCGTAGCTGGTCCTATGGGCTATAGGTCACCCATTTATTCTCACATTTTTGGACTGAAAAATTTTCTGCTTCCAATACCCATACGAAGAAGACACTTCAGTTTCTTTGTGCTTATTATGCACAGAATCAGAATATCCTGCTAGAATTGGGCTAAGAAAAGATATTTTTAGGATGTGCGTAGCTGGTCCTGTGGGCTATAAGTCACCCATTTATTCTCACATTTTTGGACAGAAAAATTTTCTGCTTCCAATACTCATACGGAGGAGATACTTCAGTTTCTTTGTGCTTATTATGCACAGAATCAGAATATCCTGCTAGAATTGGGCTTAGAAAAGATATTTTTAGGATGTGCGTAGCTGGTTCAGTGGCCTATAGGTCACACATTTATTCTCACATTTTTGGACAGAAAAATTTTCTGCTTCCAATACCCATACGGAGGAGATACTTCAGTTTCTTTGTGCTTATTATGCACAGAATCAGAATATCCTGCTAGAATTGGGCTTAGAAAAGATATTTTTAGGATGTGCGTAGCTGGTTCAGTGGCCTATAGGTCACACATTTATTCTCACATTTTTGGACAGAAAAATTTTCTGCTTCCAATACCCATACGGAGGAGATACTTCAGTTTCTTTGTGCTTATTATGCACAGAATCAGAATATCCTGCTAGAATTGGGCTAAGAAAAGATATTTTTAGGATGTGCGTGGCTGGTCCTGTGGGCTATAAGTCACCCATTTATTCTCACATTTTTGGACAGAAAAATTTTCTGCTTCCAATACTCATACGGAGGAGATACCTCAGCTCGTTTGTGCTTATAATGCACAGAAACAGAATGTCCTGCTAGAATTGGGCTAAGAAAAGATATTTTTAGGATGTGCGTAGCTGGTCCTGTGGGCTATAAGTCACCCATTTATTCTCACATTTTTGGACAGAAAAATTTTCTGCTTCCAATACTCATACGGAGGAGATACCTCAGCTCGTTTGTGCTTATAATGCACAGAAACAGAATGTCCTGCTAGAATTGGGCTAAGAAAAGATATTTTTAGGATGTGCGTAGCTGGTCCTGTGGGCTATAAGTCACCCATTTATTCTCACATTTTTGGACAGAAAAAATTTCTGCTTCCAATACTCATACGGAGGAGATACCTCAGCTCGTTTGTGCTTATAATGCACAGAAACAGAATATCCTGCTAGAATTGGGCTTAGAAAAGATATTTTTACGATGTGCGTAGCTGGTTCAGTGGCCTATAGGTCACACATTTATTCTCACATTTTTGGACAGAAAAATTTTCTGCTTCCAATACTCATACGGAGGAGATACCTCACGTCGTTTGTGCTTATAATGCACAGAAACAGAATATCCTGCTAGAATTGGGCTAAGAAAGGATATTTTTAGGATGTGCGTAGCTGGTCCTGTGGGCTATAAGTCACCCATTTATTCACACATTTCTGGACTCAAAAATTGTCTGCTTCCAATACTCATACGGAATAGATACTTCAGTTTCTTTGTGCTTATAATGCACAGAAACAGAATATTCTGCTAGAATTGGGCTTAGAAAAGATATTTTTAGGATGTGCGTAGCTGGTCCTGTGGGCTATAAGTCACCCATTTATTCTCACATTTTTGGACAGAAAAATGTTCTGCTTCCAATACTCATACGGAGGAGATACTTCAGTTTCTTTGTGCTTATTATGCACAGAATCAGAATATCCTGCTAGAATTGGGCTTAGAAAAGATATTTTTACGATGTGCGTAGCTGGTTCAGTGGCCTATAGGTCACACATTTATTCTCACATTTTTGGACAGAAAAATTTTCTGCTTCCAATACCCATACGGAGGAGATACTTCAGTTTCTTTGTGCTTATTATGCACAGAATCAGAATATCCTGCTAGAATTGGGCTTAGAAAAGATATTTTTAGGATGTGCGTAGCTGGTTCAGTGGCCTATAGGTCACACATTTATTCTCACATTTTTGGACAGAAAAATTTTCTGCTTCCAATACCCATACGGAGGAGATACTTCAGTTTCTTTGTGCTTATTATGCACAGAATCAGAATGTCCTGCTAGAAATGGGATAAGGAAAGATATTTTTAGGATGTGCGTAGCTGGTCCTATGGGCTATAGGTCACCCATTTATTCTCACATTTTTGGACTGAAAAATTTTCTGCTTCCAATACCCATACGAAGAAGACACTTCAGTTTCTTTGTGCTTATTATGCACAGAATCAGAATATCCTGCTAGAATTGGGCTAAGAAAAGATATTTTTAGGATGTGCGTAGCTGGTCCTGTGGGCTATAAGTCAGCCATTTATTCTCACATTTTTGGACAGAAAAATTTTCTGCTTCCAATACTCATACGGAGGAGATACTTCAGTTTCTTTGTGCTTATTATGCACAGAATCAGAATATCCTGCTAGAATTGGGCTTAGAAAAGATATTTTTAGGATGTGCGTAGCTGGTTCAGTGGCCTATAGGTCACACATTTATTCTCACATTTTTGGACAGAAAAATTTTCTGCTTCCAATACCCATACGGAGGAGATACTTCAGTTTCTTTGTGCTTATTATGCACAGAATCAGAATATCCTGCTAGAATTGGGCTTAGAAAAGATATTTTTAGGATGTGCGTAGCTGGTTCAGTGGCCTATAGGTCACACATTTATTCTCACATTTTTGGACAGAAAAATTTTCTGCTTCCAATACCCATACGGAGGAGATACTTCAGTTTCTTTGTGCTTATTATGCACAGAATCAGAATATCCTGCTAGAATTGGGCTAAGAAAAGATATTTTTAGGATGTGCGTAGCTGGTCCTGTGGGCTATAAGTCACCCATTTATTCTCACATTTTTGGACAGAAAAATTTTCTGCTTCCAATACCCATACGAAGAAGACACTTCAGTTTCTTTGTGCTTATTATGCACAGAATCAGAATATCCTGCTAGAATTGGGCTAAGAAAAGATATTGCTAGCATGTGCGTAGCTGGTCCTGTGGGCTATAAGTCACCCATTTATTCTCACATTTTTGGACAGAAAAATTTTTTGCTTCCAATACCCATACGGAGGAGATACCTCAGCTCGCTTGTGCTTATTATGCACAGAAACAGAATATCCTGCTAGAATTGGGCTTAGAAAAGATATTTTTAGGATGTGCGTAGTTGGTTCAGTGGCCTATAGGTCACACATTTATTCTCACATTTTTGGACAGAAAAATTTTCTGCTTCCAATACTCATACGGAGGAGATACCTCACGTCGTTTGTGCTTATAATGCACAGAAACAGAATATCCTGCTAGAATTGGGCTAAGAAAGGATATTTTTAGGATGTGCGTAGCTGGTCCTGTGGGCTATAAGTCACCCATTTATTCACACATTTCTGGACTCAAAAATTGTCTGCTTCCAATACTCATACGGAATAGATACTTCAGTTTCTTTGTGCTTATAATGCACAGAAACAGAATATTCTGCTAGAATTGGGCTTAGAAAAGATATTTTTAGGATGTGCGTAGCTGGTCCTGTGGGCTATAAGTCACCCATTTATTCTCACATTTTTGGACAGAAAAATGTTCTGCTTCCAATACTCATACGGAATAGATACTTCAGTTTCTTTGTGCTTATAATGCACAGAAACAGAATATTCTGCTAGAATTGGGCTTAGAAAAGATATTTTTAGGATGTGCGTAGCTGGTTCAGTGGCCTATAGGTCACACATTTATTCTCACATTTTTGGACAGAAAAATTTTCTGCTTCCAATACCCATACGAAGAAGACACTTCAGTTTCTTTGTGCTTATTATGCACAGAATCAGAATATCCTGCTAGAATTGGGCTAAGAAAAGATATTTTTAGGATGTGCGTAGCTGGTTCAGTGGCCTATAGGTCACACATTTATTCTCACATTTTTGGACAGAAAAATTTTCTGCTTCCAATACCCACACGGAGGAGATACTTCAGTTTCTTTGTGGTTACTATGCACAGAAACAGAATATCCTGCTAGAATTGGGCTAAGAAAGGATATTTTTAGGATGTGCGTAGCTGGTCCTGTGGGCTATAAGTCACCCATTTATTCTCACATTTTTGGACAGAAAAATGTTCTGCTTCCAATACTCATACGGAGGAGATACCTCACGTCGTTTGTGCTTATAATGCACAGAAACAGAATATCCTGCTAGAATTGGGCTAAGAAAGGATATTTTTAGGATGTGCGTAGCTGGTCCTGTGGGCTATAAGTCACCCATTTATTCACACATTTCTGGACTCAAAAATTGTCTGCTTCCAATACTCATACGGAATAGATACTTCAGTTTCTTTGTGCTTATAATGCACAGAAACAGAATATCCTGCTAGAATTGGGCTAAGAAAAGATATTTTTAGGATGTGCGTAGCTGGTCCTGTGGGCTATAAGTCACCCATTTATCCTCACATTTTTGGACAGAAAAATTTTCTGCTTCCAATACTCATACGGAGGAGATACTTCAGTTTCTTTGTGCTTATTATGAACAGAATCAGAATATCCTGCTAGAATTGGGCTTAGAAAAGATATTTTTAGGATGTGCGTAGCTGGTTCAGTGGCCTATAGGTCACACATTTATTCTCACATTTTTGGACAGAAAAATTTTCTGCTTCCAATACCCATACGGAGGAGATACTTCAGTTTCTTTGTGCTTATTATGCACAGAATCAGAATATCCTGCTAGAATTGGGCTTAGAAAAGATATTTTTAGGATGTGCGTAGCTGGTTCAGTGGCCTATAGGTCACACATTTATTCTCACATTTTTGGACAGAAAAATTTTCTGCTTCCAATACTCATACGGAGGAGATACTTCAGTTTCTTTGTGCTTATTATGCACAGAATCAGAATATCCTGCTAGAATTGGGCTTAGAAAAGATATTTTTAGGATGTGCGTAGCTGGTTCAGTGGCCTATAGGTCACACATTTATTCTCACATTTTTGGACAGAAAAATTTTCTGCTTCCAATACCCATACGGAGGAGATACTTCAGTTTCTTTGTGCTTATTATGCACAGAATCAGAATATCCTGCTAGAATTGGGCTAAGAAAAGATATTTTTAGGATGTGCGTGGCTGGTATTGTGGGCTATAAGTCACCCATTTATTCTCACATTTTTGGACAGAAAAATTTTCTGCTTCCAATACTCATACGGAGGAGATACCTCAGCTCGTTTGTGCTAATAATGCACAGAAACAGAATATCCTGCTAGAATTGGGCTAAGAAAAGATATTTTTAGGATGTGCGTAGCTGGTCCTGTGGGCTATAAGTCACACATTTATCCTCACATTTTTGGACAGAAAAATTTTCTGCTTCCAATACTCATACGGAGGAGATACTTCAGTTTCTTTGTGCTTATTATGCACAGAATCAGAATATCCTGCTAGAATTGGGCTTAGAAAAGATATTTTTAGGATGTGCGTAGCTGGCTCAGTGGCCTATAGGTCACACATTTATTCTCACATTTTTGGACAGAAAAATTTTCTGCTTCCAATACTCATACGGAGGAGATACTTCAGTTTCTTTGTGGTTACTATGCACAGAAACAGAATATCCTGCTAGAATTGGGCTAAGAAAGGATATTTTTAGGATGTGCGTAGCTGGTCCTGTGGGCTATAAGTCACCCATTTATTCTCACATTTTTGGACAGAAAAATGTTCTGCTTCCAATACTCATACGGAATAGATACTTCAGTTTCTTTGTGCTTATAATGCACAGAAACAGAATATTCTGCTAGAATTGGGCTTAGAAAAGATATTTTTAGGATGTGCGTAGCTGGTTCAGTGGCCTATAGGTCACACATTTATTCTCACATTTTTGGACAGAAAAATTTTCTGCTTCCAATACCCACACGGAGGAGATACTTCAGTTTCTTTGTGGTTACTATGCACAGAAACAGAATATCCTGCTAGAATTGGGCTAAGAAAGGATATTTTTAGGATGTGCGTAGCTGGTCCTGTGGGCTATAAGTCACCCATTTATTCTCACATTTTTGGACAGAAAAATGTTCTGCTTCCAATACTCATACGGAGGAGATACCTCACGTCGTTTGTGCTTATAATGCACAGAAACAGAATATCCTGCTAGAATTGGGCTAAGAAAGGATATTTTTAGGATGTGCGTAGCTGGTCCTGTGGGCTATAAGTCACCCATTTATCCTCACATTTTTGGACAGAAAAATTTTCTGCTTCCAATACTCATACGGAGGAGATACTTCAGTTTCTTTGTGCTTATTATGCACAGAATCAGAATATCCTGCTAGAATTGGGCTTAGAAAAGATATTTTTAGGATGTGCGTAGCTGGCTCAGTGGCCTATAGGTCACACATTTATTCTCACATTTTTGGACAGAAAAATTTTCTGCTTCCAATACTCATACGGAGGAGATACTTCAGTTTCTTTGTGGTTACTATGCACAGAAACAGAATATCCTGCTAGAATTGGGCTAAGAAAAGATATTTTTAGGATGTGCGTAGCTGGTCCTGTGGGCTATAAGTCACCCATTTATTCTCACATTTTTGGACAGAAAAATGTTCTGCTTCCAATACTCATACGGAATAGATACTTCAGTTTCTTTGTGCTTATAATGCACAGAAACAGAATATTCTGCTAGAATTGGGCTTAGAAAAGATATTTTTAGGATGTGCGTAGCTGGTTCAGTGGCCTATAGGTCACACATTTATTCTCACATTTTTGGACAGAAAAATTTTCTGCTTCCAATACCCACACGGAGGAGATACTTCAGTTTCTTTGTGGTTACTATGCACAGAAACAGAATATCCTGCTAGAATTGGGCTAAGAAAGGATATTTTTAGGATGTGCGTAGCTGGTCCTGTGGGCTATAAGTCACCCATTTATTCTCACATTTTTGGACAGAAAAATGTTCTGCTTCCAATACTCATACGGAGGAGATACCTCACGTCGTTTGTGCTTATAATGCACAGAAACAGAATATCCTGCTAGAATTGGGCTAAGAAAGGATATTTTTAGGATGTGCGTAGCTGGTCCTGTGGGCTATAAGTCACCCATTTATTCACACATTTCTGGACTCAAAAATTGTCTGCTTCCAATACTCATACGGAATAGATACTTCAGTTTCTTTGTGCTTATAATGCACAGAAACAGAATATTCTGCTAGAATTGGGCTTAGAAAAGATATTTTTAGGATGTGCGTAGCTGGTTCAGTGGCCTATAGGTCACACATTTATTCTCACATTTTTGGACAGAAAAATTTTCTGCTTCCAATACCCATACGAAGAAGACACTTCAGTTTCTTTGTGCTTATTATGCACAGAATCAGAATATCCTGCTAGAATTGGGCTAAGAAAAGATATTTTTAGGATGTGCGTAGCTGGTTCAGTGGCCTATAGGTCACACATTTATTCTCACATTTTTGGACAGAAAAATTTTCTGCTTCCAATACCCACACGGAGGAGATACTTCAGTTTCTTTGTGGTTACTATGCACAGAAACAGAATATCCTGCTAGAATTGGGCTAAGAAAGGATATTTTTAGGATGTGCGTAGCTGGTCCTGTGGGCTATAAGTCACCCATTTATTCTCACATTTTTGGACAGAAAAATGTTCTGCTTCCAATACTCATACGGAGGAGATACCTCAGCTCGTTTGTGCTAATAATGCACAGAAACAGAATATCCTGCTAGAATTGGGCTAAGAAAAGATATTTTTAGGATGTGCGTAGCTGGTTCAGTGGCCTATAGGTCACACATTTATTCTCACATTTTTGGACAGAAAAATTTTCTGCTTCCAATACCCATACGGAGGAGATACTTCAGTTTCTTTGTGCTTATTATGCACAGAATCAGAATATCCTGCTAGAATTGGGCTAAGAAAAGATATTTTTAGGATGTGCGTGGCTGGTATTGTGGGCTATAAGTCACCCATTTATTCTCACATTTTTGGACAGAAAAATTTTCTGCTTCCAATACTCATACGGAGGAGATACCTCAGCTCGTTTGTGCTAATAATGCACAGAAACAGAATATCCTGCTAGAATTGGGCTAAGAAAAGATATTTTTAGGATGTGCGTAGCTGGTCCTGTGGGCTATAAGTCACACATTTATCCTCACATTTTTGGACAGAAAAATTTTCTGCTTCCAATACTCATACGGAGGAGATACTTCAGTTTCTTTGTGCTTATTATGCACAGAATCAGAATATCCTGCTAGAATTGGGCTTAGAAAAGATATTTTTAGGATGTGCGTAGCTGGTTCAGTGGCCTATAGGTCACACATTTATTCTCACATTTTTGGACAGAAAAATTTTCTGCTTCCAATACCCATACGGAGGAGATACTTCAGTTTCTTTGTGGTTACTATGCACAGAAACAGAATATCCTGCTAGAATTGGGCTAAGAAAGGATATTTTTAGGATGTGCGTAGCTGGTCCTGTGGGCTATAAGTCACCCATTTATTCTCACATTTTTGGACAGAAAAATGTTCTGCTTCCAATACTCATACGGAATAGATACTTCAGTTTCTTTGTGCTTATAATGCACAGAAACAGAATATTCTGCTAGAATTGGGCTTAGAAAAGATATTTTTAGGATGTGCGTAGCTGGTTCAGTGGCCTATAGGTCACACATTTATTCTCACATTTTTGGACAGAAAAATTTTCTGCTTCCAATACCCATACGAAGAAGACACTTCAGTTTCTTTGTGCTTATTATGCACAGAATCAGAATATCCTGCTAGAATTGGGCTAAGAAAAGATATTTTTAGGATGTGCGTAGCTGGTTCAGTGGCCTATAGGTCACACATTTATTCTCACATTTTTGGACAGAAAAATTTTCTGCTTCCAATACCCACACGGAGGAGATACTTCAGTTTCTTTGTGGTTACTATGCACAGAAACAGAATATCCTGCTAGAATTGGGCTAAGAAAGGATATTTTTAGGATGTGCGTAGCTGGTCCTGTGGGCTATAAGTCACCCATTTATTCTCACATTTTTGGACAGAAAAATGTTCTGCTTCCAATACTCATACGGAATAGATACTTCAGTTTCTTTGTGCTTATAATGCACAGAAACAGAATATTCTGCTAGAATTGGGCTTAGAAAAGATATTTTTAGGATGTGCGTAGCTGGTTCAGTGGCCTATAGGTCACACATTTATTCTCACATTTTTGGACAGAAAAATTTTCTGCTTCCAATACCCACACGGAGGAGATACTTCAGTTTCTTTGTGGTTACTATGCACAGAAACAGAATATCCTGCTAGAATTGGGCTAAGAAAGGATATTTTTAGGATGTGCGTAGCTGGTCCTGTGGGCTATAAGTCACCCATTTATTCTCACATTTTTGGACAGAAAAATGTTCTGCTTCCAATACTCATACGGAGGAGATACCTCACGTCGTTTGTGCTTATAATGCACAGAAACAGAATATCCTGCTAGAATTGGGCTAAGAAAGGATATTTTTAGGATGTGCGTAGCTGGTCCTGTGGGCTATAAGTCACCCATTTATTCACACATTTCTGGACTCAAAAATTGTCTGCTTCCAATACTCATACGGAATAGATACTTCAGTTTCTTTGTGCTTATAATGCACAGAAACAGAATATTCTGCTAGAATTGGGCTTAGAAAAGATATTTTTAGGATGTGCGTAGCTGGTTCAGTGGCCTATAGGTCACACATTTATTCTCACATTTTTGGACAGAAAAATTTTCTGCTTCCAATACCCATACGGAGGAGATACTTCAGTTTCTTTGTGGTTACTATGCACAGAATCAGAATATCCTGCTAGAATTGGGCTTAGAAAAGATATTTTTAGGATGTGCGTAGCTGGTTCAGTGGCCTATAGGTCACACATTTATTCTCACATTTTTGGACAGAAAAATTTTCTGCTTCCAATACCCATACGGAGGAGATACTTCAGTTTCTTTGTGCTTATTATGCACAGAATCAGAATATCCTGCTAGAATTGGGCTAAGAAAAGATATTTTTAGGATGTGCGTGGCTGGTCCTGTGGGCTATAAGTCACCCATTTATTCTCACATTTTTGGACAGAAAAATTTTCTGCTTCCAATACTCATACGGAGGAGATACCTCAGCTCGTTTGTGCTAATAATGCACAGAAACAGAATATCCTGCTAGAATTGGGCTAAGAAAAGATATTTTTAGGATGTGCGTAGCTGGTCCTGTGGGCTATAAGTCACCCATTTATCCTCACATTTTTGGACAGAAAAATTTTCTGCTTCCAATACTCATACGGAGGAGATACTTCAGTTTCTTTGTGCTTATTATGCAAAGAATCAGAATATCCTGCTAGAATTGGGCTTAGAAAAGATATTTTTAGGATGTGCGTAGCTGGTTCAGTGGCCTATAGGTCACACATTTATTCTCACATTTTTGGACAGAAAAATTTTCTGCTTCCAATACCCATACGGAGGAGATACTTCAGTTTCTTTGTGCTTATTATGCACAGAATCAGAATATCCTGCTAGAATTGGGCTAAGAAAAGATATTTTTAGGATGTGCGTGGCTGGTATTGTGGGCTATAAGTCACCCATTTATTCTCACATTTTTGGACAGAAAAATTTTCTGCTTCCAATACTCATACGGAGGAGATACCTCAGCTCGTTTGTGCTAATAATGCACAGAAACAGAATATCCTGCTAGAATTGGGCTAAGAAAAGATATTTTTAGGATGTGCGTAGCTGGTCCTGTGGGCTATAAGTCACCCATTTATCCTCACATTTTTGGACAGAAAAATTTTCTGCTTCCAATACTCATACGGAGGAGATACTTCAGTTTCTTTGTGCTTATTATGCAAAGAATCAGAATATCCTGCTAGAATTGGGCTTAGAAAAGATATTTTTAGGATGTGCGTAGCTGGTTCAGTGGCCTATAGGTCACACATTTATTCTCACATTTTTGGACAGAAAAATTTTCTGCTTCCAATACCCATACGGAGGAGATACTTCAGTTTCTTTGTGCTTATTATGCACAGAATCAGAATATCCTGCTAGAATTGGGCTAAGAAAAGATATTTTTAGGATGTGCGTGGCTGGTCCTGTGGGCTATAAGTCACCCATTTATTCTCACATTTTTGGACAGAAAAATTTTCTGCTTCCAATACTCATACGGAGGAGATACCTCAGCTCGTTTGTGCTAATAATGCACAGAATCAGAATATCCTGCTAGAATTGGGCTTAGAAAAGATATTTTTAGGATGTGCGTAGCTGGTTCAGTGGCCTATAGGTCACACATTTATTCTCACATTTTTGGACAGAAAAATTTTCTGCTTCCAATACTCATACGGAGGAGATACTTCAGTTTCTTTGTGCTTATTATGCACAGAATCAGAATATCCTGCTAGAATTGGGCTTAGAAAAGATATTTTTAGGATGTGCGTAGCTGGTTCAGTGGCCTATAGGTCACACATTTATTCTCACATTTTTGGACAAAAAAATTTTCTGCTTCCAATACCCACACGGAGGAGATACTTCAGTTTCTTTGTGGTTACTATGCACAGAAACAGAATATCCTGCTAGAATTGGGCTAAGAAAGGATATTTTTAGGATGTGCGTAGCTGGTTCAGTGGCCTATAGGTCACACATTTATTCTCACATTTTTGGACAGAAAAATTTTCTGCTTCCAATACCCATACGAAGAAGACACTTCAGTTTCTTTGTGCTTATTATGCACAGAATCAGAATATCCTGCTAGAATTGGGCTAAGAAAAGATATTTTTAGGATGTGCGTAGCTGGTTCAGTGGCCTATAGGTCACACATTTATTCTCACATTTTTGGACAGAAAAATTTTCTGCTTCCAATACCCATACGAAGAAGACACTTCAGTTTCTTTGTGCTTATTATGCACAGAATCAGAATATCCTGCTAGAATTGGGCTAAGAAAAGATATTTTTAGGATGTGCGTAGCTGGTTCAGTGGCCTATAGGTCACACATTTATTCTCACATTTTTGGACAGAAAAATTTTCTGCTTCCAATACCCACACGGAGGAGATACTTCAGTTTCTTTGTGGTTACTATGCACAGAAACAGAATATCCTGCTAGAATTGGGCTAAGAAAGGATATTTTTAGGATGTGCGTAGCTGGTCCTGTGGGCTATAAGTCACCCATTTATTCTCACATTTTTGGACAGAAAAATGTTCTGCTTCCAATACTCATACGGAGGAGATACCTCACGTCGTTTGTGCTTATAATGCACAGAAACAGAATATCCTGCTAGAATTGGGCTAAGAAAGGATATTTTTAGGATGTGCGTAGCTGGTCCTGTGGGCTATAAGTCACCCATTTATTCACACATTTCTGGACTCAAAAATTGTCTGCTTCCAATACTCATACGGAATAGATACTTCAGTTTCTTTGTGCTTATAATGCACAGAAACAGAATATTCTGCTAGAATTGGGCTTAGAAAAGATATTTTTAGGATGTGCGTAGCTGGTCCTGTGGGCTATAAGTCACCCATTTATTCTCACATTTTTGGACAGAAAAATGTTCTGCTTCCAATACTCATACGGAATAGATACTTCAGTTTCTTTGTGCTTATAATGCACAGAAACAGAATATTCTGCTAGAATTGGGCTTAGAAAAGATATTTTTAGGATGTGCGTAGCTGGTTCAGTGGCCTATAGGTCACACATTTATTCTCACATTTTTGGACAGAAAAATTTTCTGCTTCCAATACCCATACGAAGAAGACACTTCAGTTTCTTTGTGCTTATTATGCACAGAATCAGAATATCCTGCTAGAATTGGGCTAAGAAAAGATATTTTTAGGATGTGCGTAGCTGGTTCAGTGGCCTATAGGTCACACATTTATTCTCACATTTTTGGACAGAAAAATTTTCTGCTTCCAATACCCACACGGAGGAGATACTTCAGTTTCTTTGTGGTTACTATGCACAGAAACAGAATATCCTGCTAGAATTGGGCTAAGAAAGGATATTTTTAGGATGTGCGTAGCTGGTCCTGTGGGCTATAAGTCACCCATTTATTCTCACATTTTTGGACAGAAAAATGTTCTGCTTCCAATACTCATACGGAGGAGATACCTCACGTCGTTTGTGCTTATAATGCACAGAAACAGAATATCCTGCTAGAATTGGGCTAAGAAAGGATATTTTTAGGATGTGCGTAGCTGGTCCTGTGGGCTATAAGTCACCCATTTATTCACACATTTCTGGACTCAAAAATTGTCTGCTTCCAATACTCATACGGAATAGATACTTCAGTTTCTTTGTGCTTATAATGCACAGAAACAGAATATTCTGCTAGAATTGGGCTTAGAAAAGATATTTTTAGGATGTGCGTAGCTGGTCCTGTGGGCTATAAGTCACCCATTTATTTTCACATTTTTGGACAGAAAAATGTTCTGCTTCCAATACTCATACGGAATAGATACTTCAGTTTCTTTGTGCTTATAATGCACAGAAACAGAATATTCTGCTAGAATTGGGCTTAGAAAAGATATTTTTAGGATGTGCGTAGCTGGTTCAGTGGCCTATAGGTCACACATTTATTCTCACATTTTTGGACAGAAAAATTTTCTGCTTCCAATACCCACACGGAGGAGATACTTCAGTTTCTTTGTGGTTACTATGCACAGAAACAGAATATCCTGCTAGAATTGGGCTAAGAAAGGATATTTTTAGGATGTGCGTAGCTGGTCCTGTGGGCTATAAGTCACCCATTTATTCTCACATTTTTGGACAGAAAAATTTTCTGCTTCCAATACCCATACGGAGGAGATACTTCAGTTTCTTTGTGGTTACTATGCACAGAATCAGAATATCCTGCTAGAATTGGGCTTAGAAAAGATATTTTTAGGATGTGCGTAGCTGGTTCAGTGGCCTATAGGTCACACATTTATTCTCACATTTTTGGACAGAAAAATTTTCTGCTTCCAATACCCACACGGAGGAGATACTTCAGTTTCTTTGTGGTTACTATGCACAGAAACAGAATATCCTGCTAGAATTGGGCTAAGAAAGGATATTTTTAGGATGTGCGTAGCTGGTCCTGTGGGCTATAAGTCACCCATTTATTCTCACATTTTTGGACAGAAAAATGTTCTGCTTCCAATACTCATACGGAATAGATACTTCAGTTTCTTTGTGCTTATAATGCACAGAAACAGAATATTCTGCTAGAATTGGGCTTAGAAAAGATATTTTTAGGATGTGCGTAGCTGGTTCAGTGGCCTATAGGTCACACATTTATTCTCACATTTTTGGACAGAAAAATTTTCTGCTTCCAATACCCACACGGAGGAGATACTTCAGTTTCTTTGTGGTTACTATGCACAGAAACAGAATATCCTGCTAGAATTGGGCTAAGAAAGGATATTTTTAGGATGTGCGTAGCTGGTCCTGTGGGCTATAAGTCACCCATTTATTCTCACATTTTTGGACAGAAAAATTTTCTGCTTCCAATACCCATACGGAGGAGATACTTCAGTTTCTTTGTGGTTACTATGCACAGAATCAGAATATCCTGCTAGAATTGGGCTTAGAAAAGATATTTTTAGGATGTGCGTAGCTGGTTCAGTGGCCTATAGGTCACACATTTATTCTCACATTTTTGGACAGAAAAATTTTCTGCTTCCAATACCCATACGGAGGAGATACTTCAGTTTCTTTGTGCTTATTATGCACAGAATCAGAATATCCTGCTAGAATTGGGCTAAGAAAAGATATTTTTAGGATGTGCGTGGCTGGTCCTGTGGGCTATAAGTCACCCATTTATTCTCACATTTTTGGACAGAAAAATTTTCTGCTTCCAATACTCATACGGAGGAGATACCTCAGCTCGTTTGTGCTAATAATGCACAGAAACAGAATATCCTGCTAGAATTGGGCTAAGAAAAGATATTTTTAGGATGTGCGTAGCTGGTCCTGTGGGCTATAAGTCACCCATTTATCCTCACATTTTTGGACAGAAAAATTTTCTGCTTCCAATACTCATACGGAGGAGATACTTCAGTTTCTTTGTGCTTATTATGCAAAGAATCAGAATATCCTGCTAGAATTGGGCTTAGAAAAGATATTTTTAGGATGTGCGTAGCTGGTTCAGTGGCCTATAGGTCACACATTTATTCTCACATTTTTGGACAGAAAAATTTTCTGCTTCCAATACCCATACGGAGAAGATACTTCAGTTTCTTTGTGGTTACTATGCACAGAAACAGAATATCCTGCTAGAATTGGGCTAAGAAAGGATATTTTTAGGATGTGCGTAGCTGGTCCTGTGGGCTATAAGTCACCCATTTATTCTCACATTTTTGGACAGAAAAATTTTCTGCTTCCAATACCCATACGAAGAAGACACTTCAGTTTCTTTGTGCTTATTATGCACAGAATCAGAATATCCTGCTAGAATTGGGCTAAGAAAAGATATTTTTAGGATGTGCGTAGCTGGTTCAGTGGCCTATAGGTCACACATTTATTCTCACATTTTTGGACAGAAAAATTTTCTGCTTCCAATACCCACACGGAGGAGATACTTCAGTTTCTTTGTGGTTACTATGCACAGAAACAGAATATCCTGCTAGAATTGGGCTAAGAAAGGATATTTTTAGGATGTGCGTAGCTGGTCCTGTGGGCTATAAGTCACCCATTTATTCTCACATTTTTGGACAGAAAAATGTTCTGCTTCCAATACTCATACGGAGGAGATACCTCACGTCGTTTGTGCTTATAATGCACAGAAACAGAATATCCTGCTAGAATTGGGCTAAGAAAGGATATTTTTAGGATGTGCGTAGCTGGTCCTGTGGGCTATAAGTCACCCATTTATTCTCACATTTTTGGACAGAAAAATGTTCTGCTTCCAATACTCATACGGAGGAGATACCTCACGTCGTTTGTGCTTATAATGCACAGAAACAGAATATCCTGCTAGAATTGGGCTAAGAAAGGATATTTTTAGGATGTGCGTAGCTGGTCCTGTGGGCTATAAGTCACCCATTTATTCTCACATTTTTGGACAGAAAAATTTTCTGCTTCCAATACTCATACGGAGGAGATACCTCAGCTTGTTTGTGCTTATAATGCACAGAAACAGAATATCCTGCTAGAATTGGGCTAAGAAAGGATATTTTTAGGATGTGCGTAGCTGGTCCTGTGGGCTATAAGTCACCCATTTATTCTCACATTTTTTACAGAAAAATTGTCTGCTTCCAATACTCATACGGAGGAGATACCTCAGCTCGATTGTGCTTATTATGCACAGAAACAGAATATCCTGCTAGAATTGGGCTAAGAAAAGATATTTTTAGGATGTGCGTAGCTGGTCCTGTGGGCTATAAGTCACCCATTTATTCTCACATTTTTGGACAGAAAAATTTTCTGCTTCCAATACTCATACGGAGGAGATACCTCAGCTTGTTTGTGCTTATAATGCACAGAAACAGAATATCCTGCTAGAATTGGGCTAAGAAAGGATATTTTTAGGATGTGCGTAGCTGGTCCTGTGGGCTATAAGTCACCCATTTATTCTCACATTTTTGGACAGAAAATGTTCTGCTTCCAATACTCATACGGAGGAGATACCTCACGTCGTTTGTGCTTATAATGCACAGAAACAGAATATCCTGCTAGAATTGGGCTAAGAAAAGAAATTTTTAGGATGTGCGTAGCTGGTCCTGTGGGCTATAAGTCACCCATTTATTCTCACATTTTTGGACAGAAAAATTGTCTGCTTCCAATACTCATACGGAGGAGATACCTCAGCTCGATTGTGCTTATTATGCACAGAAACAGAATATCCTGCTAGAATTGGGCTAAGAAAGGATATTTTTAGGATGTGCGTAGCTGGTCCTGTGGGCTATAAGTCACCCATTTATTCTCACATTTTTTACAGAAAAATTGTCTGCTTCCAATACTCATACGGAGGAGATACCTCAGCTCGATTGTGCTTATTATGCACAGAAACAGAATATCCTGCTAGAATTGGGCTTAGAAAAGATATTTTTAGGATGTGCGTAGCTGGTTCAGTGGGCTATAAGTCACACATTTATTCTCACATTTTTGGACAGAAAAATGTTCTGCTTCCAATACTCATACGGAGGAGATACCTCACGTCGTTTGTGCTTATAATGCACAGAAACAGAATATCCTGCTAGAATTGGGCTTAGAAAAGATATTTTTAGGATGTGCGTAGCTGGTTCAGTGGGCTATAAGTCACACATTTATTCTCACATTTTTGGACAGAAAAATTTTCTGCTTCCAATACCCATACGGAGGAGATACTTCAGTTTCTTTGTGGTTACTATGCACAGAAACAGAATATCCTGCTAGAATTGGGCTAAGAAAGGATATTTTTAGGATGTGCGTAGCTGGTCCTGTGGGCTATAAGTCACCCATTTATTCTCACATTTTTGGACAGAAAAATGTTCTGCTTCCAATACTCATACGGAGGAGATACCTCAGCTCGATTGTGCTTATTATGCACAGAAACAGAATATCCTGCTAGAATTGGGCTTAGAAAAGATATTTTTAGGATGTGCGTAGCTGGTTCAGTGGGCTATAAGTCACACATTTATTCTCACATTTTTGGACAGAAAAATTTTCTGCTTCCAATACCCATACGGAGGAGATACTTCAGTTTCTTTGTGGTTACTATGCACAGAAACAGAATATCCTGCTAGAATTGGGCTAAGAAAGGATATTTTTAGGATGTGCGTAGCTGGTCCTGTGGGCTATAAGTCACCCATTTATTCTCACATTTTTGGACAGAAAAATGTTCTGCTTCCAATACTCATACGGAGGAGATACCTCACGTCGTTTGTGCTTATAATGCACAGAAACAGAATATCCTGCTAGAATTGGGCTAAGAAAGGATATTTTTAGGATGTGCGTAGCTGGTCCTGTGGGCTATAAGTCACCCATTTATTCTCACATTTTTGGACAGAAAAATTTTCTGCTTCCAATACTCATACGGAGGAGATACCTCAGCTTGTTTGTGCTTATAATGCACAGAAACAGAATATCCTGCTAGAATTGGGCTAAGAAAGGATATTTTTAGGATGTGCGTAGCTGGTCCTGTGGGCTATAAGTCACCCATTTATTCTCACATTTTTGGACAGAAAATGTTCTGCTTCCAATACTCATACGGAGGAGATACCTCACGTCGTTTGTGCTTATAATGCACAGAAACAGAATATCCTGCTAGAATTGGGCTAAGAAAAGATATTTTTAGGATGTGCGTAGCTGGTCCTGTGGGCTATAAGTCACCCATTTATTCTCACATTTTTGGACAGAAAATGTTCTGCTTCCAATACTCATACGGAGGAGATACATCACGTCGTTTGTGCTTATAATGCACAGAAACAGAATATCCTGCTAGAATTGGGCTAAGAAAAGATATTTTTAGGATGTGCGTAGCTGGTCCTGTGGGCTATAAGTCACCCATTTATTCTCACATTTTTGGACAGAAAAATTGTCTGCTTCCAATACTCATACGGAGGAGATACCTCAGCTCGATTGTGCTTATTATGCACAGAAACAGAATATCCTGCTAGAATTGGGCTAAGAAAGGATATTTTTAGGATGTGCGTAGCTGGTCCTGTGGGCTATAAGTCACCCATTTATTCTCACATTTTTTACAGAAAAATTGTCTGCTTCCAATACTCATACGGAGGAGATACCTCAGCTCGATTGTGCTTATTATGCACAGAAACAGAATATCCTGCTAGAATTGGGCTAAGAAAGGATATTTTTAGGATGTGCGTAGCTGGTCCTGTGGGCTATAAGTCACCCATTTATTCTCACATTTTTGGACAGAAAAATTTTCTGCTTCCAATACTCATACGGAGGAGATACCTCAGCTTGTTTGTGCTTATAATGCACAGAAACAGAATATACAGGACCAGCTACGCATATCTTAAAAATATCTTTTCTAAGCCCAATTCTAGCAGGATATTCTGTTTCTGTGCATTATAAGCACAAAGAAACTGAAGTATCTATTCCGTATGAGTATTGGAAGCAGAAAATTTTTCTGTCCAAAATTGTGAGAATAAATGGGTGACCCACAGGACCAGCTAGGCACATCCTAAAAATATCTTTTCTTACCCCAAATCTAGCAGAATATTCTGATTCTGTGCAAAATAAGCACAAAGAAACTGAAGTATCTATTCTGTATGAGTATTGGAAGCAGACAATTTTTGAGTCCAGAAATGTGTGAATAAATGGGTGACCTATAGCCCACTGAACCAGCTACGCACATCCTAAAAATATCTTTTCTGAGCCCAATTCTAGCAGGATATTCTGTTTCTGTGCATTATAAGCACAAAGAAACTGAAGTATCTATTCCGTATGAGTATTGGAAGCAGACAATTTTTGAGTCCAGAAATGTGTGAATAAATGGGTGACCTATAGCCCACTGAACCAGCTACGCACATCCTAAAAATATCTTTTCTGAGCCCAATTCTAGCAGGATATTCTGTTTCTGTGCATTATAAGCACAGACGTTCAGGAGACTTCTACAGTTTAAGCACACGATGGTACGTGCTTTTAGGAAAAAAGAGGATTCGTGTCATATGTTGAGTGAGATTGAATAGCATTGCTTACTGAACTTCCACATTCGCTGACAACGTCAAAAGTATTTACGTCTCATAGTTCAACCAAAAGTTAAGGGACATCAAGTTCACGGTCTTATTCTCCAGCAATTAGTCATAGCCCCTCAAGTATTTGCATAAGTTCAACATCTCGAGACAATGCGATATTAAACTGTTTATCTCCTGATAAATGGACCGCAGACACCTTTACGCTGAGTAAATAAATATGTTCCCACAGATAACAAGGGTAAGCACCTTCATCGTCCGCAAAATGATTTTTAATGGCCGCCACGAAAGGTAAACAAAGGTTTCAGCAAATCCCTTCACAGCAGCGGTTTCCGTCGGATTTATGACTGGATCCTGGCCCTTTTCATGGCAAAGAAATCAATGAAAGAGAACAAAAAGTTAAATAATTGATTTTCCCCCAAAAAGTATAAATATCCTCCTTGCATAGGTTCAATGAGTTTGGCAGTAATCCCTATAGGTATACCCGATAAAGGATACCCACACGAAGTAGCCCGCAAAGAGCACATTCCGGCGCTCCTTCACGTTGTGCGTTGTGAAATAATTTCACTGAGATTAATATTTCGTTCGATACACTTTGTGTCCTTTGTCCTGATAACTCGGGCAGATTGCGCGCCTATACCCTCCTGCCAACACCAATTTAATCACAAGCCTTCGGTTCGTTAGAAATCATTAACGTAACATGTGTGTGATTAGGTAGGAAATCGTAGAATCAAACGCACACCGCCATTGAACGCACCGCATTATATCCGAGCCTAAACAAGCCTTTGATTGAAGGCGATGTCGTGCCATAGGGGTTACATTGAACGTGATGGAGACTGGCTTCCCCAGGGAACCTCTGACAAAAACAGTCAAACCAGAGTAGTGCCAGTGATTAATTAGTGTGTAAGGAGCGGTTATGTGCGTTTTTTTTTTGTGTATCCTGTAGGTTGCCATAACGTTGGGATTCCATAAAATCCTTTTGAGCGCACGCAAACAATTTAGCTAACGACGTGGAAAGTTCCCCTCGTGCGTTCTTGTCGAATAAATAATTCCAATTTTATATCAAAGTTCACTTGATGGTGTTTTTTTTTTGTCGTTTAACGGCTTTTTGTGAAAATTGTTCAAGGATTCATGGGAACAAGTATGTTTTTTTTATTTCGTTTTCGGTTTTGATGCAAATCTTGGCTGGTTTTACAACAGCGTTGAGGGTTCGAGGCTTACAAAGTTGGGAAGCAATTTTGATGGATTTTTTTTTTTCGTATCAATATTGAAATTTGGCTCATCCTTGTTTCAATCAGAATTTCTAAAATTTCATAGAACACATTGTCTGCAGATTTGTTTTGCCTTGAACAGGTACTGTACCGAACCTCTTTTCAGAAAAACAGAAATCAATACTTGCATATGTTTTAGGTATGTTTGTTGGCTTAGACTGTTTATCCTGGAAAGAGAGTTTAATGCACGTAAGGACTTAGGGGTTGTAGACCAGAATCCGGAAACTCTTCTCAGTTTTTATTTGATTACCTTTACACGTACTTGCAGGGAAAGAAAAGTAAGACGGAGAGCCACCTAAAAAGTGGGTCTTTTGGAAAAGGATGAATCCACAGATTGGTAGTCTTGAAGGCAGAAATGGATGTCCTTTTAGTCGATAGAAATTCAGGATACTATTTGATGTAGATACGTTGAGCTATGTTCTGCAAAGAAAGTGACATTATTTGTCATAATATCTGACAATTTACTGTCAGATGGCTATTGTTTGTTGATCCGTTGTCAGACGTTGTCAGGTTTTATTCAAACTTGGGATTACTATGATGGAGAAGTGGATCCCCCAATCTCGTATGTCTGGCTTTCTGTATGGTCGACCGATTCGCTTAAAACTTTATGTCTGCGGTCTGTGGGTTCACTTTGAAACAGACGAATGGGCTAAAAATTAATATATATAAAATATAAGACATTTGCAAGGATATGTCACGTAAAATTTTGAAACCGCCACGCCCATTTTTTTTAAGCTCTCGGTTGCGATTCGTTCTAGCTAGCGAGAACAACTGTCAAAACACGAATTAAACTGGGCGAAAGCACGCTGTCATCGCTACACGTACTGTGTAGACAAAGGATCTCCTTCCTTCAAACTTTTGGTGAGCTTGCGAATGTCCTGAAAGACTGGAAATATCCTGACAATGGTACAAAAGTGTTCAGACGATTGGTAGATATCTGAGACACATTCTTCACTTACAGATCTGGGACTCGTTTGAACATTTACTCTCTAAGCCGTGCTTATTCCAAGTATGATACATGTTATCCATGTTTTCTGGACTTTTTTAATCAAATGTTCCACAATACAATGCATGTCTTCCCATGGCAAGAAGTTTTTTTGAAAATTCGTCAAGTTGTAGAAAAACTAAAGCTTATACTTATGTATGTACTTCTTAGCTTTTGTTCAAAACTGTTCCTTCACAAGGCCCTAAAGTTATTGTTTTCTCAAAAAATTCTTACATTTCGTAAAATTTTAGTAAAATTCCTCTCGATTAGAGATAAATTCTGCCATCAGAGCAGGACTTAAGTTCAAGCTGATAACTATCTTTTTTTCTTTGGGAAATTTCAAAGGCTAAGCTCCTTCAGTAATAAATGAAAAGTCTTGTCTCGTTTAGACGTCGTTGGCTTTTAAAAAGATTGGACTGCGTTCCATCACTTATTAGCTAGTCTCACGAACTAGCAATCGTCGTCTACTGCATGGTTCATTAGGATTGGATTTGAAGACCCTTTGAGCCGGTGTCGAAGAATTTCGTGTTCAAAACGACTAAGCCTTTATTAGCACTCATGATACCCGCACATAGAGCAGGACTAGGATGATGAGGGTTTAAGTCTGCTTGAGGTTTCTTTACAAGACCTTCGGTAGGAATTGCCTCCTTAGGCCAAAGTAACACAGATTGGCAAGAGTAACTCTTCTTGTGATTTCTGATGTGATGTCCTTGTCAGAGTTTATATCGAAGAAGGTGTAGACACAGTTCCTAACTAGCCCAGAGCTATGTATATCCAATTCATGAATGTTAAGCAGTCCTTATTGATTTGTATTTGAAATCGCACCACTGACAGCTGTGGTTCGCCAAAAATTTCAATGCCAATAGTATTGCCACTTTTGGACAACTTTCTTAAGTGTCATGTGCCTTTCCTTCTCCTTTCTAATATCAAAGGTCTCCGTGAGATTGTTTTCCACTTTTATGGTGCATTTTCAATCGTCATTCTGTACATTCTGTACATTCGTTAACGGTTCGGGATACTAATGCCTCTATAGTTGAGGCAGGGTAGATGGCCTCGTTTCTTTTGAATTGGTCGAACGATGATACTATCATCAAGTAGTCTTTCTTCCGAGTCAATCTAGGGGATGGGTTTATGTGTAGTACCTTTCAGTGCCAGCCGTCCTGTTGGAGTTGAGTATAGACATTGCTTTGATTTCGAAACATTCCTTCCTTGCTGTGGGATATCCTTAGAAGTACATACCTTGTCTGCAACTAGGTAGAAGTCTGAATCTAGTGGTCTGATTAGGTGGGTGCTTGTGACCTTACATGAATGGAGCACTGCATGCTCCTGTTCCCATTGCTTCTCTACATCTCATCCCTTTGGTGCAGGATAAGCTATGTTCTATAATTTTCTCATTAGTCATTTCATTATAAGAAACAAAAACGTTGACTTAATTTTCCATAGAAATTTTAATGATTCCAATAGAGGAACCAAGGACCTCCCTTTCTCTAATTTCAGTGCAACGACGACTAATGACAGAGTTAGTATAATCCCTCGTATATCAGTGAAAACCTGCTTCGCTGCACATTTATAATGCAAAGCTCAGCTCAGGATTAAACATAAACTCATTTGGAAATCAAGACAACACCCTTCCGCCCCACCACTGAGGGTGAATGTGTGATGTACTTAGTTTTACGTTAATCTGAAATCGTCTAAGGATTTTGTTAAATTAAAATCTCACACCAACACACATACGCATGCCCATCGTATGCATCTCTTCATTTATTTCCGCAGGAGTAACAGCGACAAAAGGAAAATGTCTGCATTTGCATTGTCTCCTTGGATGGGTCGCTGCCTTAATTTGTATGCATCCTCCATCAGCCATAAAAATGCTTAATTTTACTCTATGCTCAGATTTTATACGAGCGCGTACGGGTATTCTTTCACTGTACGCTCAAGGACAACTCACGACGACGGAAGGAGAGATGTAAACACTCTGCTCCTCCCGGATGTTTGCGTTTTGCTTTGGGATGCCTTCCGCTGCACAACTCGTCAGAGCAGTAATTTTCAATCGATTTAACCCTTCTTGGGACCATGGTACCCCCACTATGCAAAAGAATTGTTTAAGGAATCCAAGCCATCCCTCCATGGAGGAGGAACGAACCACCAACGATAGAGTTGAGGATGAAGACTTTTGATTTCCTGCTGTTGCGTCTGAATGGGAGCATCGACGTGCCACGCCGTGCTTTCGCTTTTGTTCTTGACTGCGTGGGAAGGAGTGTACTCGCAGGATTTAAATGAAAATCTTGGTTGCCAGGAATACAAACGTAGAGGAAAGTGTTTGTATATTTTATTTATCCTTCGGCGAGTATGTGTGTGTGGGGGTGTGTGCACATGGGTGGCAGAAGTGTAACATAAAATGAAACTCATCCACATGTGACTTGCGGTGAGGCTCAGGAGGGACCGCGATACTTATTACTAATTGAGTGGCTCTCAGCTCACTCGGGCGTGATTCTCATTGTTATGGTAATTTGGTAACCTCCTGTTTATTACAGGACTCTGTTGGCTTCTGATAGGCATTTGTACCGTTCTATTGATTATTTGTTGTTCTAGAGCTTTGAAGTATTGGAACTGTGTTTCCAGTTTGTAAATTGGTTTGGGATTGACATCGAAATGAAGTGAGTACTTCTTCTGATGTAAGTGTGTCTGATCACCTAAAATCTATATCTGGTACTTGCATCTATAAGCCTTATCCTATCCATATCTCGATTAGAGTATGCTTCAACCTCGACCAGGTATCCGTGCTCACCATGATCGCCATCTGAGAGATGCTGCAGTGATTGAATGGACGGACGGAAACATGTACTCTGGCCCTTCCTCTCATCTGTGCTATTTATCTGCTCTGATTTTTACGTTTGCACCTGCCGAGACCGTAGTCGTGTTTTTCTTTCTTCGAAACTGAAAGCTTTTGGTTCGTAAATTCAGTTTCACGCCAAATCTATGCAAGGACTATTGGATGTCGTACTGAACAGTCTTTCAAGGATCACATGACTCTATGCATTGACAACCACCCAACTGATCACTAACGAAGGATTTCAGAACAGAAAATTTGACCAAACACCTATTGGGCATCACAATGGAGTCACAAGGATCTAAGTATGATGAGGTGAAATTATTTTCCATCCATAGAGGAAGAGAGGAAAGAATCACCTCTTCATCGCACTTAGGACAGTATAGACTGATTGCGTTGCTTTTTAGTAGGTAAAGCTGTATCCCTGTGCTACTTACTGCGTTTGGTATACAAATCATCCTTCTATTATTCGATATCCAGGAAAAGTATCCTCCCAGGAACTTCTCTCTCTCAATGTCACAGGAAGTCCGTACTATCTTCTTGGAGATCGTCATCACCGCATTCTCTATAGAGATCTTCATTCAGTCAGTCGTAGCTTCTTCATGTTAGCGTTATGCCAATCTGATCACGCCAATGAGGGTAGATAGGGAATTCCTTATTTATTTTGAGTCAGTTGTTGGTTTTTCCCACAGGGAGTACTGATCGGTAGTTGTGGGGTTTGTGTTATCTCCATGTAATTGTCTTTCAGTTTCAAGGGTCTTGGGCTTTTCGTACGTAGACCGAGTAAAACTTACTACCCGCGTAATTCTTGATACGCACCTGTTCCTTTCTTTATTGCAATTTAAGGTACATTCGTCCTTAACTAAGCCCATAGTTCTCTTAACCATGTGCACCGTGTTGGACGATGTATTCCTTCGGTGTTTCTTTTCAAGCAGCCCTCCGGTCCCCTCTTTCAAATGAGCCTGGTGAAGCTTTTGCAAATCATTTTTTTTTGGCTCCTCTTGGATGTAAAAAATGCATCCGCTCTGCCATGTTTAATATGACATTACAGGAGATTGCATATCTTTCTCTTCCAACTACTGGCCTGCTGAGGATATCCCTTCCATCCTAAACGGATGCAGAAAGGATACTTTATGTATCAACTCTCTTACCCCAGGAAGAATTTAATTATCAGCACACTGGTGCCCCAGGTAAGACTTTTCTCCTAATTTTTACGAAGCATTCTTCAAGTGCAAGACCCACTCATCCCGCTCGGCTTTAATTATACATTCTCCCTCCTATTATCTTCCGCCTGCACACAACCCTAATTTGCTTCCCTCCTTTGAATTATTTATGAGAATCTCTGTGATTATGGTAATAGGGTGCACCCTTTTTGCAATAAAATACCTTTCCAACTCGAGAGATCCCAGTCCCTAGCCTGACATTCTATTCCAGGCAGCAGCGGGAATTTATTGATATTTCTCTCGCAGCATCTCATAATGCTGTTTAAATAGATCTCCCATGCAAATCCCTATAGCAACTGTGGAATGTTCGCAGTCGTTCGGGAGCAACAGGACACACATAAATCAGGATCACAGCAACTTCTTTTTGTTTTTTCATACACACATCCGAGTCAAGTTTAAGCAAACACAATAAAGGGGGCTAGGGCACTGTGTTCGTGTTCGTGTTCGACAAACCTCTGGAGGGTTCAAATATCAAACGGGGCACATGTCAGGTAGCTCTATTACTTGGGAAACAGTGAATTTCTAAAATTCCTTGGGTTGGATAAAGTTGCAATGTGCAGCAGGCTCCCTCGAACACAAACAAGTGCCCCATCCATTCGGAACCGAAAGGATTCGCCGCAATACCATACAAAGTTTTGCACTTAGGAGCAGCGGATGCATTTTATTTCCAGAGACCGGGTATAACCAAATATTTGCCATTGCCTAGCAATTGAAATTTATTTTAATTAAAAATACAGTAGATGAGTAAATTTGTTTTGTGCTGGGGCGGAAATTAATTCGCCGCACAAGGAGGTGCGCGTGTATGTGTGTGTGAGTATCTGGGAGTAAATTTTAAATGAACGGGTTGGCTAATTTCGTTGTTTTAATTGGTTTTGTAATCCGTGTGGCGAGAGTTGTTTTAGTGGCAAACTATTTGAGTTAGAAACACACCCGAAAACTAGCATTATTCAGACGAGTAACACTAATTAGATGAGGAACCTCATTAGGGGGAGTGTTTAGCATTTAAATGTTTGTTGGTCTAAGTGTTTATCGCCATCAAAAACTAGTGTTGGCTTAAGTCATTGGAATGCGGTTGGATCCTTAGGTTATATAGAAGTCTGGATGTAGTGGGAGCGTGTTGCTTTTTAAGGCCAAAGATATTCTTAGGTAAATAGGTCACCAATTTACCAAAACTGTTGGCTTCTGGTTCACCAAATCCAACTCCTGCATTACCTTTATCATTTTTGAGGAAAAATTGGTAAGGTGAGTCCATATGAAGGAATAACACAAGCTCTATCAATCACTGCCATCAGGTATTATGTTATATTCAGTGGCTTCAGCAGAGACTCTACCACTAGCACCACTCATGTAAACAAAATTGAATGCCCAACTCTATGGTTCCAACGGCTGTATGGATGAGAAGTCCTTTAAATTCTCCGGTTTTCGTATCAAGCATAAGCTTGAAGCACTGATGGGATGGGATTCGTTCTAGATCCTGATCAAGTCTAGTAACTCAAAGCAATTGTTACGCATCTAGACCACCAGGATTGTAGAAATTGTATCCACTTATTTAATTCTAGAAATCCTGCAAAGGAAACTAATCACATCCTCCAAATCAGTGAAGAAGTAACTGCACAGAGCTCCCTTTCTTCTGACAGAGCGAGCAGTAGAGTCGAACAACAGAAGTCGGATAGATTCCAATAGTCGTAATGGCACGATACCCAGTAATTAGAAAAGACATGCCTATTGTGACAGCTGAGCATCACCATAAAAACAGATCTGTTCCTGTTGAGGACTAGCCATAGGGCTCAGGCGCTTGCCCAGGGAGATAAGTACATCGTCGATTGGCTAGACCAACGCCTTCATCGTCTACTTTTTTCTTAAAGGATTGCAAGGAAGGCGAGACCCTGTAATAAGGGTACATCAATATTTTTATTATTTATTAAACATTTTTTTCAAATACAAGCATCGGGTTCATGTGATTACTTATCGTCTATTCGTTGGTAGCCTGCCATCGAGATGAGTACCGATGCATGGTCATAAGGATTTCATGGTCGCACTTCCTTCAGTCTTACAGCAGTTTCGCCCACCAGACTGCTGCAGCACATATCCAGCAGAACGAGACTGAACATGGTCTTCATTGCTTCAGTCTGTGTTGTTCTTAGTGATCACATGATGACAATGCAAGCTGCCCTCTGAATTTTTTTCGGGTTAGTTAGTTGATGATGTAAGAATGGGTCTAACAGCCGCCGTATGTAGCAACTATACCGTGACTGGTTGGAAGCCCCATGAATTCCAAATCCTTGACATGGTTGTGCTAGTTCATTATTCCAACATCTTCGCATTCATGCCTCACTGCTATGATTGCTATTTCAGCGGCTTCTTGGGATTCCATGACGATGTCGACGCACTTTCCAAAGCACCTTGGCTTTGCACAACTATTGTGTTCCTCTCATGCTTTTATAAGGCGTCCACTCATCAAAATACTTCTCGAGCCAGTGGCCTTTGCCCTTTGTGCCAGATGATGACATTTTGGACAGTTTTTTGTTCAGTTATTCTCCATAGACTCTGACTCCTTCTGGTGTGCTAAGGTGCTCGAAGTTTTAGTGTCTCTTTATGGATTTTCGAAGAAACTTTCCATTGCCTTGAGGCTTCGGAAGACCCTTCTATGTTTTCTCGGAAAAGTCTCCAGGAATGTCGTTTCCCTAAGAGACAGCTTTAATCTTAATCAACTGTCTTATGTTAGTTTTGGGCTGGGCTCAACAGAAGCCTATTTTTTCTTTCTAAGGACTCTGAGACTTACATTCCGTCAAATTGGCTTCTCCTTGCCCTGAAAAATTACAGACAATTTTAACTTTTCCCAGTGTAAATTTAGATTCCTTGATCGCAGGACTCAGATATAAATATCTCATTGAATGGTCTTCAATTCTTTAAACTTCCCTACCAGACATCCTTCCTTCATCCCCTTTAACATAACATTTTGGACAGTTTTTTGTTCAGTTATTCTCCATAGACTCTGACTCCTTCTGGTGTGCTAAGGTGCTCGAAGTTTTAGTTGAACTCTGTGATCCTTGATCGCTTCCCGACATGTGTAGCCATTTGATCTCTCCGTCCGTCTTTCTTGCAGAGTCTTTCCTTTTTTCTTTGGACGGACATTTACTCTGACACACCACCTCTAACCAAGAGATGGAGTCCTTTAAGGTTCCCTCTGTTAACCTCTATATGGAATAAACTCCATCGTGGAAATTCCTCTACTGGTGTTTTCAATCAAAAGATAGTGGCTGGAAGGAAACACCCTACCCTCCTTTTGCTTTGCGGACAATATTACTTTTGAAAGGATTCAAGATCTAATCATCAGCTATAGAACCCGAGCTCTACCACGAGGAGGTGACAGTATGAGTTTCTAGACAGACCGTTGGGTGGTGCACTGGGGTATCATTTGTGGAAAAAAAAGTGTATTCTACCAACGAATTCTTGGAAACTGGGTACTGACTTACACCAGGCAACACAATTGATTTTAAGATGACATAGCATCTATGTATATCCAATTCACGCATCCATGCATCACTTTAATCAATCGCTTTCAAAGGCGTGTGTTAGGATTCCATTCCTCAGATTGTTATCACAACTAAAAGCCGGAACCCGCCTATCTAGGATAACAAAAGTTCACTGAACTTCCATGTAGATTCCAGGGTTAGTCCGAAAGTATGTGCAACCCTTATATTCAATACAAACATCACCCAAATAAACTACCATTCGTATTGCCATAAACCCTTTTTAACAGCTCTATTCATATTCCCTCCATTCCACTGGAACCACAAGCGAAAGGAAAAAAGGAAGAAAAAAAAAATCATTTAAGCTGGGAATTTTTTTTTAACCATTCCGCACCTTTAAATCCATTCAAATGCCCTTCTTTCCAGCCGATGGTTATCCGAATACTCGTAGACTTAAAAGGATTTAAATTCCATCATAAATATTATCCTTTAACGCTTGACGTCACATTGGTAGATTGAATCGAATCAGGTGTATCCAACAGCCAACCTGTACCCTTTTTGTATTCCCGTCTTGTTTGTATAATGCTACTTTTATGCTTGGTGGGATAGAATTGTTTTCTTTTGCTATAATTTGGTTTATCTTGCTATAAAATATACAGAGGGGAAAAGAAATTCTGTGAGGGTTCTTGCAGACAACGGATATTGAAAGGACTACTTCAGCGTATCAATAGTATCTGTCCAGTGTTTTGCTTTCAAGGACTGTTTACGGTTCTCCTTCAATCTAGCTATTGTTTCGCTGCCAAAGGATGATGGTTGCTGTTTGAATGTCATTGTAGGACCTTAGGTCAAGGACAGAGATTAAACACATACTCAGACTACGTAAACATCCCTCTTTCGTTCTTTAAGTATTTTGGTTGTAAAGTTCATAATTAAAGTGAGATGCCTACCGACTAGACAAACACATTTACGACCTCAAAACAGTTCTTATCTTAGTCCTGCACTCCTTTTCGCGGCCCACCGAAACTAGTGATGAACGGGAGCGAAAAATGAAAACTGTGAAGCTTAACAGAAGCACGGAACACCATGACTTATCATGAGATACATGAGATACTAAACAGTGTGTACTCAACGTTCTTGTTTTTTCGCTGGCAGCCAGGATTTAGCATTCAAGGTTTGTACTAACCCAGTTGGAATTTTTCTTTCTGGCTTTCAAAACACGTACATAGTTGGTGCATTATGCACCTCCAGAGCATCACAGCATTTCACCAGAAATATTTTCGAAATCTGTTTTCTCCTTACGACTTCCCTTCCACAGAGATATCCTGGGTATTCCAAGTCAACATTCTACCATTCATCGCCAACATTGAGAGATACATATGTACGTACATCCTTGTTTCGTCAGGAAGTGGATTCAGAAGTAAACTTAATCTTCACGATGTCTTTTAATCCTTTTGGGTTATAATCCTGGGGAATTGGTTGGTTTCCTTAGTGGATGGTACCTTCCTCATACAAATAGCTTCCTCATACAAAACACGATACTGGTGTTAAAGGAATTTCCGATTCCTAATGTTTGTATCCTGGTTGCAAAATTGATAGTAATTTTAGAATTAGGTTAGAGTATAGCTATGAAATACTCAGCCCAATAAAGGACCATTAAGATGCCATGGACCGCATAGGCTATCCAAGACTAATTTAATCAATAAAGCGAAGAAGTTTCCTGGCCAAGGCTGGAAAGAAATCAGCTCCTAGATTGAGTAGACATTTTGGAATAGAGCATCCATACAGCTTTTGAAGAAGTTCTGTAACAAGAAACCCAGCTTCTTAGTGTCCAGTAAGTGGCTTATCTGTGATCGCTTCATAGATTGTGATTTCAGATCAAGTCTGTGGTCTATAGCGGCCAGCTGTGGCCTGACATCTAGTGTAGGTGAAGGTTGAACTGCTCACTCATTTCCAAAAGGGATATTTTGTAGTTTAAGGTTGTGTCGACTCCATTCACTTGACAGTGAACACAGTGGAAAGCAGAGGTGGAAGAGCACGATTTCTTGGTTTTGATTGCCGCTTGACTGCTAGTGAAAATGATACCATCCCTGATAGAAATTGCATTATACTTTTGCCAAGACAAGGCTTCCAATACGCCACAATGATTTGAAAGGTCAAAGAGATGCCAAACTTGGTGGAAAAGACACCAGAAGCCAGAATTCACCTCTACTCAGTCTTGGAGCCATCCGTGTAGAAGTGGACCTAACTCTTCTCAGGGAAGGGAGCAGTGACCCTTGCTTTGTATCAGAGATGCTTATACGAAAGATTCTGTCAAATATCAGGGTTGGAGGTTTGAACATAGTCCGTGTTTCGTGGAGAGAAATGGAGGAGATCGATGATCGAGAAATTGCCCTCTTGGTAGCTAGACCACTGTAAGGAGGTTTTGATTCATTAACATCTTTTGTCCGGTCCAACTGCAACTCCTCCCTATCCCCCTTTTACAAGTTTTCCGAAGACGGCGATGCTAGCCACCCTCCAACCACTAGCAATCCGTTGAACACTAAATTCCATAAAAGAAGAGACAGGACTGCATCCTGGGGAGTTCTGCAGGCAATACACCATCCAGCTCTGTACCGATAGTCCTGGGTTTGAACAACTGATTTAACCTTTCCAAAGATTCGTCCACGTTAAAGTCACAGGAAGCGATCATGGCAAATTCCTTGATGATCAGTGACTTTTTAGTATTTTCAATAGAAATTTCGGAGATCCTTCGGTTCCTTGTGTGAGCATTTACCTCTTTTTGATATGAAAGCAACTGCTACCTGGGCTCAAAATTTGGGAATGTAAGTCATTTCAGAAAACCAGACATTACACCTTAAGAGTGCTTATGTCTTCTGATTGCTAAAGATCGTCAGAAATCATCCAGCCCAGTTTGGAACTATGCATGATGCATGAAGAGAAGCAGGTTTAGCAATTAAGAGGCTACCAGAAAATGCGTCCTCAATAGAACGTCGATGAACTACTTACACGAGGTCGGCATAAGACCATCTGGTTAGATTAGAAGTAGCTGGGAATTGATGGATTTTCGAATAAACTTTCCATTGCCTTGAGGCTTCGGAAGACCCTTCTATGTTTTCTCGGAAAAGTCTCCAGGAATATCGTTTCCCTAAGAGACAGCTTTAATCTTAATCAACTGCCTTATGTTAGTTTTGGGCTGGGTTCAACAGAAGCCTGTTTTTTCTTTCTAAGGACTCTGAGACTTACATTCCGTCAAATTGGCTTGTCCTTGCCCTGAAAAATTACAGATAATTTTAACTTTTCCCAGTGTAAATTTAGATTCCTTGATCGCAGGACTCAGATATAAATATCTCATTGAATGGTCTTCAATTCTTTAAACTTCCCTACCAGACATCCTTCCAGACATCCTTCCTTCATCCCCTTTAATGCGACGGATCTTAAAATTGGTTGTGCCTATACACATAAGGTTATGAGAACAGTTCTATGATGAAATTAAAAGACCATCTAAAGTCCTTCGAATCAATGCAATAAATTTAAGTGGAGTCAACTAATTTTCTCAAATGATTTAGGGGAGGGCAAATGCATGCAATCATGTTTTGTGCTTACTTTGTTCCATTAAGGAATGCTACCCCCCCCCAAAAGTAATGTTAATCGTGGCGACATTGATTTATTAGCCAAAAGTCTGATTTATGTTTGTGGTTAGAGGAGGTAGGTTCACTTAAGTAATAAGTCTTTTAATCACGAAGGAACTAGGTCATTCATTGCTGAAAGGGCAATGGAAAGTGCGGTTCAGATTTGTAGGGAAGTACTTTAAAGGCACAGCGGTTTGAAGTTGAGTCCTGAAAATATTCAGTTAATGGCTTTGGATTTTTTACAGAAATTATATGAAATATTTGATAGTGGTAGACTGTGGTTAGTTCTTCTTAGGTAGAGAATATCTTACGTTTATTTTACAAAGGTAGAAAAATGTATCATTGAAGGGGTCTTGTACTCGCTCAAGGATTATTTAAGAATAGATAATATTTTCTAATGCAAGGACCTATGGAGTGAGCAAAAACAGTTTCAAACAAGCGAAGACTTTTGGGGAAGTTCTGATGTGAACTTTTGTCGAAAACAACCTGTAAGCTTACCCGTTTTCATCACAATGGCTAATGTTGGTCTCGATTCGCTTCATATGACCACACTAGCAGAGATTTAACTTAATTTTCCTGAGCTCCTCTAACATTGTTTGCATATTAACCTAAAAGGAGTAAAATTGCATGAAGGAGGTGGCCATTCGACTGGACCACTCCTCAAGAATACATGATTACCAAACCTTCTCTTCAACAGATCAACAGTTTGACCAGCTGTGTAGCATGTGGTCCCTGATGTCAAATACATCTAATTCTGGCTAAAACAGCCTTCCAACATGGCACGATAGCGAACTCCATTGACCGTAACATGGTCATTGCTGAGGATGAGTTTTCTCTGACAATATTCCAACTTTTGCACAGAGCAATCGAAGAAGTGTCACTGCTTCGAATGGCAAAGAAATTCCAGTTCTTAGGTTAGTTTGAACAAGGAAGGTTGTAGGCCAAAATTTGTATACAAAATTCGGCACAAAGTCGACTGAGAGATTCACAATTCCTGTGAACGGTGGGTGAAACTGACTGAATTGGTTGTAGCTGCGATATTTTCAGTACTACAGGTGGGGTGATTATTACGACCGAAAATTGGAGAAAGCACTCTTAATATTGCGACCATCAACTCAGAATTTTTATCATTTTTTAAGGGATGTTCGTTCTTAAACTTCATTATAATATAACTCTAGGCTTTGACTGATGTTTTCTCATTAACAGATCATAAAAAAAGGCTTAGAAATATATTTGAATTTGAATACAAAATTGTTATGTCGCTATTGAAAAAGTTGTGTGCCTTCCTCGGTGGCGTATACGTAACTTTTTTTTTCTTCATATTTTCTCTACATAAGCAGCTCACAAAAAATCATTTTCTCCGACAAGGCTAATTTTTACCATAATTGGAGAGAATACAATCCACAAGTGTTCGACTACGAATCAATTCAATGCATTCACAAGGACTGACTCTTTGGTGCATTGTATGGTATGGCGGCATTAGGGGACCTTACTTCTTTCGAAATGAGGATGGTCACACTATTACTGTCAATGGTCTCAGGTATAGAACTATGTTAACCGACTTTCTGTGGTCAGAGCTTGACAACATCAATATATGCAAGCTGTTCCAACAAGGCGCTACATGCCATGCAATTGACGCAACGCTCGAAGTTGTGAAGCATAACTTTGGCTACTGTATCATCTCACGGCGAGCGCTCATCAGTTGGCCGCCGCGATAATCCGATTTCATTTTTTCTGGGGCTGCGTCAAGTCCTTGGTCTACGCTAACAAGTCCGCTATGCCTTGAGCTGATTTGTTATAACTTACCACATTATAAGGTTCATCTGTATTATTCCTTAGCGTAAATACGGGCTTTGGGTAGCTACCTACCAATTATATTGATCACTATAAATCCCTGCATCCTCTAGGCGACTAATTTTTAGTCATTTCCACATCAAGTAATGAACTCAACTTTCTTCCTCAACCGATATGAGGTTTCGTTGGAAGCTAGACTGAACTAGACTAGCCTATATACAGAGGCATACAAGTCTACTAACATTCTGAAAACCTTCCTCTCTCTACTATATCTGTTTAGACTACAAAAAGATTTTCGAACAATTAATGGACCTCCTTTGTGAAACTTGAATCATTATAAGGCCAACTGATTGTTCTTTTGGATTTTTTCATCCCCAAACGACTAGGATTACGACCTCCTTTGCAAATTAAAAGACCCATCTCCTACAGATGATAGTGTCTCGAAGGCATTCATTTAAGTTTTCATCAGTCTTCTCTCAGCAAAGAGTCAAGAGGCAGTTTAATTGCCAATTTAGCTTGCCTACCTCTCTGTCATTATATTTTGGGTACACTAGTTTTCGATTAACGTCTTTCATCATTCCTCTACCCAGAAGCCAGAAGCCTCCGGCAAACCACTTTGCTTTGCTGCGCCAGAGATCGTTTCATTTTCTTTCGGTCTACCATATATGTATCCTTACCCAAGTTAGTGTCAGTTTATATTGCACTTTTGTTGACTCCTTGCGCACACATGCTTGGCTTTTTTATGCTCACTTTGTGTCCAATTTCGACAGTACCATGTGCCAAGTGCAACTGGCGTTATGCATAGCTTTGTATCTATTCACCAGACATGGCCATGACACACACATTCCATAAAGACAAATAAATAACACAACATTCTGTCTATAATTATTTTAAATTTTATTTATTATCGCTTTAACTGTTTAATATAAAAATAATATATTTCGTTTTTTTTGTTTTTAAATATATACACTATTCCTCATCCCCGTTGTCATCATCATTATTAAATAAATACGACTGTGTCTCCTTAAAATGTTCACTAAATATGAATTTTTAATTCTCCACATATTGTTTGCGCTAATTAAGTATTTTTCATATTAATTTTGCAGTTTAACAATATTTGTTTGAAACTTTTATTTTCACATAATTTGTATAAATTTTATTTTTTATTTTATTAAATTGATTTTTAATTAAGGTATAAAATTTATCGAATATTAATGAACATATAGACAATAATAGTTTGCTTTTAAAATGTAATTTATTTTAAAATTGTTTCTTAAATTAAATTTTAATTAAATGTGCGTATTTTTATTTAATTTTTAATTTTTGTTTTTCTTGCTTACGACTAATGTATAAATATTTTTAAATGGATCAAAATATATGCGGGGCTCCTTACTATATTTTAATCCCTTTAAAAAAAAATCATCTCTAATCATATTCGTAGGGAATATGGGGCTAATAGTTTACGTTGTAAGTAGAATTCGTTTCTCTTTGAATCCACTAAACCTAATACTTGCTAGTTGCAATGTTTTCCTATTACTAGTCCTTTGTTTTCTGTGTAGGTGTGTGTGTGTGTGGGGGGGGGGGGGGAGGAGATGAACATTAGCTAAGTATTTATAAGAAGATCACAAATCAGATAAATTATCTCAATTTATAACTGACCACAAAGAAGATGTACGGCCCAAAGGCACGCTTCATATGCATGCCATCGGCCTGGAACAAGGCCAGGAAATAAAAATCAAAATGATGAGGACGAAGGACGTCGGGTGGTGGATGGTGGCTGACGGGTGAGGTTGGTAAGAAAAGAAAATAGCTCTGTCATACAATCCCTGGCAGGCGTGACATTCATTTCCCTTTCATATCAATTTGTAATCTTTCTTCTCCGCCTTCCCCGAAGGTATGAACACAAAAAGAAGAAAAAAAATAGAAACATTCAACAATGAGGTGGATATGGTCGATAGAAATCGCGGCTGCTTGTCTGGGGCAAATTACTTTCTGAAGTGAAATGATAAATTGGGTATGGAATTAATTTTCTTCGAGGACCTTTGCACCCTCCACACAGAAATGTGTCATCTGGACGAAGCGAGAGGCCTTTCTACGTTTTCTGGAAAGATTTTGAGTTACGAGATTCGAGTCAATAAACAAAGGACTTTTTAATATTCATGACTGGTGCTGGACTGTGGTCTGTTTTGATGGAAAATTCATTCAGGAAGACATTGGCTAGTCAACATGACAAACACTGTTTACTGTTTCTGATGATTAATGGAGGGCGAGAATGGGATTCTTTGAAAACAATAGAGACGGACACTGATAGTATCGGCTATATAATGGGAGCGTTACTTGGGCGACTATGAGGAAATGTTGACAGGAGTCTGACAGAGTCCTTCGCGTGTCATCATCTGACAGCTGCGAGTTTAATTTAAACCAATTTACAGCTTCAATTGAGACTGAAGTGTAAAAAATAGAAAATTTGTCAAAAGCGACTTTGATTCCAATTAAATTTGTACTTGCTTGTTGTTCTGTGGAGGAGTTTCTAAAAATAAACTTACTACGCAGCCAGGAGTCCAAGGACTCGACTCGTAGTGTGTGGGTTTAGTACATAAATCCAAATGCGTCAGTTGTTATGGTAAAGTTAGACTTGAACTTCGTCAAGAAATATTGCTCACATGGGAGCTCACATTTCACTCGTTATTGTTATTCTCACTCCATTTGGCTGGTAAGAACATTGAGGTGAGATGAATATCTGTGCCCTGTTCTGTACATAGCAACATATCATTGAAAGGAGTCAGTACCTACACAGGCAATGTGACACAAAGGAGAATGAATTAAGTGAGGGTAATTATGTATATTGAAGGCAAAAGGGCTGACTATACATTCTATACAGTGTAACTTGCTGTCAACTATAATTAGCAATGCAAAATCGGTATACGTTTGCTGGCTCTGAATTTTAAAGTGGAATGCCGCAATAGTCCAGTCTTCGACCGCTACTATCCACTGACGACATTCGGTTCTATTAGAGAAATTCAAATAGCTCGTAGTCTGAAAACTGAGACTCACTATACCGTTCTAAACAAATCTCGATCTAAACATGTCTCCCATTTAAACGACTTCAAAGATCTCGATGGAAGTAGTATACCTTCCAGTCTGAACCGTATTTCGAATGAAGACCGAGACTATCGAAGAAACTTAAACATCACAGTTTTCCATAAAAAAAAACTCCCATCGAATCTGGTAGAATAGGGGGTTGTACTAAGTAATCCTGGCACAGTTCAGTGAAGATAAGGATAAGCCTACATGGAGACATTGTTGACGACATGTATTCTATAAAGTTGATAGAGCTTCTGTGGGCATTGATGGTCGTGACAAATATATTACTTTTATGATACTGATCTTCCGATCAGAAAGTACTTACCTCGCTATGCGGAAGAATGCCTTTAGTTGGAGTGGCACTTTTAAGATGAGATCTACAAATTGTCCTGAGAGTGGCACAGTTATCGTTCTACAGTCCTTTCTTTTAAAGTTCCCTATCTTTTCATTAAGATCTTTAAAAAGATAAAAGAACACCGAATGGACACCAATTCTCCGACCAGTAGAGTCTTCGAATCCAACCCGGAGGGACAACGCAGTAGAGAAAGACCTCACCTCAGATGGCGCACCTAAGAAGAAGGCGCCCTCAACCGACTTAGAGTGCACAATTAGCTAAGGACCGGTCTAATGGAGAGGTTTGTTGATTGAGGAGCGTAATCTAAATAAGTAAGCAGTTTTATGGTCTTTCGAATACTCTATCTCAACTATATGTGTGTGTTGACTACACATTCCTTTAACAGCATGCTTTCTAATCCAGTGGCAGTCCTTTACATGTAAGCGTACTCTTGTTTTTAATTAGCAGTAAGGGGTATACTGAGAACAATACACAAAAAAAATCCTTCTTTTTGCTTCTCACGATTTTTCATTCAAATTAATTGGACCTACTGTTTAACTCTATTTTCGAAGGTTATTTCTGTTTGAGAAGCTCTTTCAAGACAGTTGTACTGTCGAGTGTTTTTCAGATTCCCGCAATCAGAACCTTAGGGTTCGAACCTTTAAACTTGTCCTCTTAACAAGATCACAGACAGATGGCGAAAGAGAGTGTCAGTCAAGAGCTTTCTGACAATAGTGTAACTTCTTTCATGTGAGCTGAACTGAACTGTCAATGTTGCATCGAATAAAACCAAAACATGTGACGTGTCTAGACAACTTCCAATGATATATATAATATAAAAAGCTGTAAAGACGAGCAGAAGGAAGGAAGAACTATAATCCAAAGTTTATACAATTTCCTTGTGCTATCTAGATTTGTAAAGAATACAATGACTTAGACGAAGTCTGCAAAATGAACAGAATTCATTAAAAGTCCAAATTAGGTCGCCTATTCGTATAGACTACCTAATATATAGCCTATTCATCGTAGCCTCAATAACAAGCTCACAAGGCAATGGTTTCAGCTCTGAAGAAGGCCTGTCACTAGCTTGAGACAACTACACTATATATCTGCCTTCCCACATTAAGATTATGGCATTTCGGTGATAATAATTGAATCATTGCGTGGAAATCTACTGGATCCAGTTGCTTCTAAGTAGAGTATAACAAGGGATCGCCCAGCAAATCCGAGGAACAGCAAAATCCTTCATACTCTCACTAAATAATTCGGGCGAATTGAGATGGAAGACAACTGGAACTCCTACTGGAAAAATCCAAAAGCATATAACAGTCTAAATAATCTTTGAATACTAAAAATAAATAGAAAAGAAAGGCTTTTGCATAATTCCTTCAGGGCACAATTTCACAGAGTCGTGGGGGCGTGCAAATATAAATCTCTGCGCTATTTGTTCCTTCAAAGGGAATGGGAAACTCATCTTTGATACACTCTCTATTTTAATAATTGTAAATCAAGCTCCTGGCCAAGTACTTTCCTGTACTGGTTCGTACTTAAACTTTCCCCGCCATCCGGTGGGCTCCAGGAAATGCCGGATGTATTAGAAGTATCCACAACAAAAATAGAAATGCATAGCCAACTAAAAGATACATATTGCATATAACATGTACACACTCATTCTTTCTATAATTAAATTACATGCTCGACCTACCAGACTTCTCTTCCCGAGGAACACCAAAGCCAGTACATTGTTAAATGCAACACAAAAGGCTACTTAAAATGAAAATTTCCAGAACTTAGTCTTAAAGTCGAATGCTTCCAACATAATGCTCCCGGAACTATCTACGTTTATGATTTCTTGGAATCCTTACACTACAGCAGGATATTATGTTTGGTTCCTTGGTTCCTTACATATATATTCGTCTGTTTCCTAGGGCCAGGTCTAATGAAGTGCACGGAAACTGTGATTATCATTCATGCTTCAAACACAATCCCCTTAAAGCGGATTTAAAGAGCACATCTCTGCATAAGTCCTCCCGACTATCGTTGAAAATCTATTTATACGCAAAACTATTCGAATTGAAATGCCGGTGGAAATATTACCCCAGAGGACGAGAAACTGTAACTAATTGCACTTCCATGTTCTGTCGTCCCCTTCTATTTGGTTTGCTTTAAGGTAAACTAAGCTTTAATGCCACCTCCACGTGCTGCATATGGGATAAACGCTTACGGCTAATATGGGGCGACAGACGTGCGAAATTGTGTATCTCTATTTACGTGCAAGCACGAGTGTCATTAAAACTAGATCGTGTCCTGCCACCTGAATGCCTTCATTGTGTGTGAGCGACGAAATAGGATATCATCCCGGGAACACTGATAAATATTTTAAATTCGAATAGTAAGCCCTAGGAACTAAGTGTTGTATATTGAATTTTTCATTACATCCACATGAGTGCTGAAAACTAATGTCAGTCGATAAAGGTTTGCAAAAGGATGCTTTTTAAATGAGTTCCCTAGTGTTTTAGATATGAAATTCGAATTAAGGTCCTTTTCATGTACCGTGCATGATAATACTTTGACCTTTAGGGGACATAATATCTGAGTAATCAGGAAAATTGGATTACTCATTACCACAGCTACGTTCTCGTATAGATTTGAATGAATTTTAAAGAAAATCACATGAAAGGACTTGAAAGGATAATTACAGTGAAATGGCAGACTACCTGTTGTCAAGGAAATTCTTCTCTGTCCATCCAAGCTTCTGTGAGTGTTGGGATGTTGGCAATGTGATAAAGAGAGACATTTTTTAATCAGTGATAATAAAAGGACGAGGTGGAGCTAGGTATGAGTAGCAAGAATGTCATAAGGTGCAATGAGCTAATGAGACTACGCATAAGTTGATGAATGACAATTAGGATTGTATGAACTGAGGAGGAGGCGACGACAGATTGCGAAGTGTTTGTACCATTCACACAAAGTCGTAGTGTACTCATGACATGGACGAAGCATATCCTTTCGGATAATACCGATTTAATTGAGAAAGAAATAGAAATTCTCTCGTTTGGAAGTTTTAAGTCAGTTTATGAGTCTCAGTAAAAGTACTATATTCGTTTGAAATTGACTTGGCTGATGGGTAGAAGGTTTTGGGTCAAGACTGGAGATTAGATGGGACTCAGTTCGAATACTACTTAAACTCAATGTCTATAAGCTAGAGTCTGCTTGGTTATTTGATATCAGTGGATGAAAGACAGCAGTATGTCCAACTACGTTGACGATTTTATTCTAAACAACAAAGAGGAGCTATTAGAACACTTGGGCTGAGCTTAACTTTTATTCAAATTGCTCTGCATTGGGCGCCAATTAGCCAATTTGTGGATAAGAGACCAAATAATAGTATCTTCTTGGCCAAGGTGCAAGGATAAGCCTGAACTGGCATGATTGGAGCTCTGCGTACTGTGATGATGTCTGCACTCGATATGTTTCTGTTCAAAGCCAATAGTATTAGACGTTGTTTCATTTTTAGGGAACCACTTTCCCCTGAATTGGTTTCTTCGACACCAGACGAAGTAATATAGTTCCAAAACCAGTAAGAAACCAGCCACAGGAACTACAGAGATAATGCTCCTCAGACTTTCATATACGTGCAGTGTGTCGTAACCAGAGATTCTAGCTCTGCTCAAAGTGATCTGACAGGAATACTGCAGTCAGACTGCTCTTAGGGGAATAGAATCCATCATCATAAAAATTTGAAATAGTCAAGAACAGCGATTCGATCTTCAGGATTAGTACTTGCATAAAGCGATGGAGCTAGAGGAATAAAACTACCAAGCTGCGTCCACTATGACTGACCTAAGAAGGTGGAATTTAGGAAGGCGTAGGGTATATAAGATCTTGTGGCTAATGTTACAAAGGATATGATGAAACGAAAAAGTTCCCGCTTAAGAACAGGGTTAGGGATGAATGATGAATGCTATGGCATAATCCTGAGACATCTCACATCTACACTGTGAATGCTATGGCATAACCCTAAGTAGAAATGGCTTAATGCTCACAGAATAGATAAGTAATATCGTCTGCAACATGCAGGCCTCCTCACTATCTACAACAATCCATGTTAGATATGACTAACCTCATGGGGTACACAGAAAATAATCCCTATTGCTGTTCTACAGATAGCCAGACCACATGTCCTTTCATTTCATCATTCATCGAGGATAATGCCTATTAACGCTCATTGGTGGTTTTAGCTCCTCTATTAATTATGTATATCATTTGTGAAGACTCTGCTTCTTTAGCTAATATGTCGACACTTTCATTGCCCTCTAAATCACAGTACCCAGGTACCAAAGATAGTCCTGGCTCTTCTGCCGGCATAATCCTCTGAGGCAACTCATGGCTAGCTTAGGTTTGGTGATATAAGACGCGATATTCTTGTTGGATATTAAACCCATCTCAAGTAGGTTTACAGCTTTGAGTTCAATCGGAACCTCTTCCAGAAAAAGACTGCACGTATCCGGAAGTCTCAAGATTTCAGGCAGGTGTAGATCTCTCAAGTATATGCCTGATCCTGCACCCTCATAGCTGTGGGAAGATGAATTTCACAGACTTTAACGTCATGAAACCAAAGAGTTAATAGCTTGGTTGCCAAATAAATCAAGGATTACTAACAACAGCGTGGAGGTTAAAGTTGAGGAACTATAATTCTGTTGATCCAACAAAAGTATTATAGACTACCCGACCAAGTCGGATGGTTTATAAGTAAAAGTACCTTGACTTAGGTACAGGTAAAGCATGTCTTCTTGGATGTAGAGCCTCCTCGTAGAGCGACCTCCGAATAAAATTTTAAGAACCAACGTTCAAAATGTTCGCATTTCACAATCCAAATAATAATAATAAATAGGGAATCAACAGTCTAGATACAATTATTCAGAAAACCTGTCATTGGAACTGACATTTCCAACTCGATAATAGTATTACCAAACTAAAACCTTACCAGTAACGTTTGTCCTGAATCGGCCTGGGATATATCCCTACACCATGGGTGGACGTGATAGACATTTTTTTAAATCGCCAGCTGAAGTACATACAGTAAAAGGTTTTCGATTATTCATGATCAGAAGAGTGAAATAAGTGACATGCCTTCCTTATCTAAAAGCATCTTTGTGGTCAGTATTTTTTAGGCCATAGCTCATAGTTAAAAAAATACTCTATTCGCCAGCTACATCAAAAGCCAGAGCAGAGATTTTAAGATGGAAAGACAAGATTTAGGCATCTATATATCTATGAAGAGTCTCTCCCCACCCCTTTAACTTTTGTAATAATAAACATTTTGAACGATCTTACACGCTATAGTATTTTAAATTGTATAATGAAAACTCTTTATAAAATTTTAAATTTATATGCCATACCGCATTCGTATCACATCCCAGACATTTTATAAAATCTAATTATTTATAAAAATCCTTGCTTTGCTATTTTACATTTTACATTTTACATAATAATATTTTTAATATTTATATTTATATTTAAATTAAATAGTTTAGTTTAAATTAAATTTGTTTATCTTACAAAATTTATTTATTTACTTTTTTTTTTAAAGAAAAAAATTCTAATTACAAAAAAGCGCTCCTAACCAAAAGCCATTAACTAGTTATATTACATTTTTTTTTTGTTTTTTTTTTTGTTTTCTGTTGAAACCCAAATAATTAAGTTTAGATGAATCTAGATGCGTTGCTAACCTACAATAAGGAACATTCTGGTTTCGTTGTATTCTGTTGCTGGTGTTGTCTTCGCTGAGATTTTCTCTTTAAATTGCATAGAATGCAACCTAAAATGCCATTTGGTCCAGCGGACGTTTGACTAGTGTCCTCTAGGTAGCAACGCTGTATCTTATGCTACACATGTGTTACCTGGGTTTGCGTATGGCCATTATTATCACGTCCGGCATCGGTGCGTCCCAACATATCATCGTCCTGAGCGACTGGTAGCCATTTGTCAAGGAATTTCGGACGAAATAGTAGTACAAATGTTGCACGAAATTGTCGACTCATTGCACAGTAGAGGATGAAATTGATACCTGAATTGATTAAGGCTGAAATGTCCATTACTTCACCTACAATGAAACAGACAAAAGTTTTTGCATTTGATGAGTAAATATAAACTGAACAGCGTCCAGTGGATATTAATATTAATCAGGTGCCAAATACTGGCGGGGGAAACCAATGTTAATTAGTGGTAATTTTAAGAGGATTTTTTTTATTCCTGCAGGACACCATTTATTTACACCATTCACCGGAGAGTAAATAATAATGAAAAAAAAAAAAAATTATAGAACCCTTTCATCAGTCTACTGTGTTGTTTATTTATTTATTTTTATTTTTTTTTCTGTTATTAGTCCTTTTTTTGTAGCTTTTCGTTTCTGACGGAATTTATCGGACAACTTGTTTTTTTTTCCACGTAAGTTAACAAATAATGCTATCTACGCGTTGTGAAATTCTGTGTAATTATTTTAATTACTCTGTGTCCCGGAGTTTGGTGGCAGGGATAATGAAACGAATTCCTTGTAATGGGGGTTTACGGTGGTGATTTTGAAAAAGAACATGTCTGTTTGCATATCAGTGTAAAAGCATTTTATTATTGTAATTTAAAGGATCAGAAGGATTATTTTGTTTAAACTCAATGAACGATGATAATGTATTGCAGAGGGAGAGTGAGTTGGTTTTGCAAATCAATATTATTCCGACAACAAAGGGGTGATGGCTATCCTTTAGTTAGTTGGAATGTTTTCCAATAGAGTTTCTCCTCTTTTTTTTATCAAAGCTCCCATTCGGTTGGTATAACATTTTTTTGGCCAATTTTCCCAGAAACTGTGTTTTGTTTAAATTAATGCATTTTCGAAAAGAAATCCGCACACATACCTATACTAGTGTGAATGGACATGTATTTTACAATTTTATTCATCAGCTACTGAGTCTCCAAAATGATTTTTTAATCAAAAAGATATTCAGCTGAAAATTACTATACATTCAGTCAAAATATGAGAAGGACTGAGCCAATGCAAACAACATAATCAATTATTCATCAAAATTTACTTCGTGTCCTTCGAACAAGGGTCCATTTGAAGGGATATGTTTATTCAAACAAAAAATCCAGTCGCCCTTACATTTTGTACAGGCGAACTCCGGTATCGCCTTCAGTTTTCAGGGAATTTTCTTGCATCTGTTCAACCAACTCCGAGCCGGGCACGAGCATCCTCATGGCACAATTCTAGTTAGATATTCTGTTTCGTTGCGTCCTAAACACAAACGAGCTAAACTGGCGTCTTGGTATGCATATTGGCAGAAGAACATTTTTTAACCAAAAAGTGTATGAAATAATGGGTTACGCATACGCAACCGGGCCAGGTACGAACACCCTGGGTGTACCAAATCGTGGCGTGATTCAAGTCAGATATTCTGTGTCTGTATATCCTGAGCACAAGCTTTTTTCAGCTTCTATTCATCCAATACATCAGCAAAGGATCTGTCTTTCTGAAAAATTTTCTTCAAGACTGAGAGACAAGTGATAGAGTAAATTTTTTCGCTTCTGTTTATTCCATCGGTATACTATGAATCCGAATTTGTAGTCAGGTATATGATGTCCTTCTTCAAAAACCAAAAGGATTTTCTACTTGCTAGTGCAACCACTTTTTCAAGCAGCACTAGATCAACCTTTTGTAAGCGAAATATTATTTGCTCACGCTAAGAGCCATGTCTACAATGTATAACCTCAACCATAGACAAGGATATCAAAACAATAATGTTGCTTCTGTCAAACAGAACTGAAAAGGGCACAACAGCCCTAAATTATGAGTACACTGACCCATTACTGAGACAGAATACTCTATAAATTCTCTGCGAAACTAAATTTATTAAATTCCGCAACGCAATCGTCCTTTGACGACATCAAATCAAAAGAGTATCATTTGCCACCAAAAATAACCAGACAACAGACAAATATACATAAACTTGAGAATTTGAAAGACCATTTCACAGAACATAAATTATCTTCTGAATTGCGGAGGAGCTACCGACATCCCACGTCGGACTTAGCTCGAAATCCTGCCAAACTTTACACCGAAACTCGACGGACCGAGAAGCCATGCTTGATATCCTAATTACTACTTCAAGGCAAGTGGGCAAACACATTTTTAATTTCTTCTCAAAATCTACTTGACAATAGGCAGATAAATAACCGGTACTAAATCATCTAATAGCAATTTAAAATATTCATGGAAGTCCTCCCGCACAGCATCATCATCCTGCTCAATCATTTTTCATTTGTAATTCATCCAAACCAGCAGGCCACGATGTGAAAACAAGGAGCAAATCAATAAACCCTCACAATGGTATAAAATTGAAATAAAACATCACAATACACAGCCAGATACATTTTGCAAAAAAAAATAAATAAAAATTGAAAATCATAAACAATAGAACGAAAAAAAAAATGATGAAAGCCTTCGACGCCTTTGATGTGTCAGCACCGTGTGATGCTCTTTCCATAAAACAAAACGAAAATATAAAATAGCACGATTACTCTAGCGAATGAAGAAATTCCCCATATCTAGATACTTTTGGAAACGTTACAAAAAAAATAAAAAAAAATTACATACTTTGCCATTTATGTGTATAAAACAAACCGCCTGTGAAGGACATCAAGTGGAATGCTTCCTCTCGAGAGATCATGTTATTAAAAATTGATGTCTAAGGTATTTTTTTTTTTTTCGAATTTGGTCGTGCATATACTAGGGGGTGAGGGGTACAGTTCTGTTTTTTTTATAGACAAGTGGTTTAATATGTATTCGTATTTGCTTTTCGCTTAGAATCACTTGAACAAGCCACGACCAACCGCAGGCGAAGGATGTTTAAAAAAACAAAAAAGCCTTCACTCATTGCTTACTTCAGATTCAAGGCGTCATTTCAACCTTTATTAATATTTCCATTATTATTATATATTTTCCACTTTTTTTTTTGTATCTCCCCGCGGTACGTGGAAAAATGTGATAAACAGCGAAGTGGAAGGTACTTAACGAAATCGAGGAAGAGGAGTTTATTTACGAGTACATAAATTGGATGGAGAATAACGCTACAGGATGTGACTGCCATATGACATTCCAGTTTAAGCGGTGTTCAGTACGGATGTATGTGCTCAAGGAAGTATTTTTTTTTAATTTATGGAGAGCTCTGGTTTTATAGGTGTTTTTTTTTTTCCATGAATGCTATAAATCGATCAACGCAGGCCAGCTGACGAGGGAGTTAAAGAGAGCCCGTAAAGTTATATAGTCTATTAAAGTACTTTAAAGTCTCAATCCACACAAGCATGCCCCTAGGTAGCTATGGAAAACTCTGTCCGGGGAAAAAATTCACTTTGGCAGTACCTCCTATATCATTAGCATAAACTGTTATGTTGGCTAGCTCTGAAGGACGATAAATCACAGGCACCGGCATCGAGGACCCCAAGTTCCCATATTTTTGGTGAATGAGTCCTAGTATGGACTCAAAATTTTGAACAATGTAAGGTTGCAACTATTTCTATAAAAGCATGAATCCCAACGACTGCATCATCCAGAGAAACACGGAGAATTCACTAGTTGCTGTACAGACCTATGACTATAAGTCCCTAATTCTTGTTGTAGTTAAGGCCATACGAAATCCAACCAACCAACACTCTTGAGTCGCTAAAAATGGTCAAATTATACAGATCCTCTTTAAATGATCAAATAAGGACCATCGGCGACAAGTAGCGGCAATGACTTCGGGTATCAAATGAATGGCTCAAACAAGTTTCAAGAAAACCCTAAACTGGGAATGATTGTCTAACCTGCTATTTGATTTCTTGGATCGTTCCACGGAAGGATGTGGAAGAAGGGTAAAATCAACTTGCATTCACTTGGCTAAAATCTGGGAACAAGTTAAGGTAGGAATAACTCTGGCAGATTGATTTACAAGGCTACTTGGCTTAGTGACCTTTCTACTTAAAACAAAAGATGACAAACCACATGTAGTATACCCAGTACTATATCTTGCAACGGATACAGAGTAATTGTCGCCATAACAGGACTAATCATAGTCGAAGTATCGACAATGGACTAATCACCCTCCTTAGTGAGGCACAAGTCCAAAATCCTAATTCACCTTTCATTGGAGTGAGGCAATAAAGTACTTCAATTCTGTGATAAACTCTGGCAATTACGTGCATAAGTAACGTAAGGGTTGTCCTGCCATTGTTTTCAAGAAAAAATCAAATCTGCCTCTAGCCGCTTTCAATGCCTCACCTATCTTCTAGATGGGTCAGGTCTAAGGTCAGCAAACCCCTACTTGAAACTCAGTGTAAATCCTTGAATCGGTCTACCAACTATCCAAAATACAGGTTCATTAAAAAAAAAAAACAGCTAAGGCCATCTCTGCGGGTTATTCCAGGAGAACTATGACTTAACCTTGATACTTGGTCGAAGAGTGACCACTTCATTTGCATAAGTTCCGGCTTTCTTCCAAAAGAATTGCACACTCTTAAATTTTGTAGGATTTTAAGTTTCTTTCTTTATCCAGATGGATGCTCCCTTACCAACTTAAGGGGCTACATACTTATGCCCCCAGTTCTCCAAACCAATTGCTCTAGCATTCGCCATAAATTGAGACTCGATTCTATTGTCCTCTCGAACCTGGGTCCTGTGAGTTGAAGAATTGCTGGAGCATGGTTGCCCATTTCCTTAATGTAGAGTTCGATGGTATCTTCTCCTCCATTCGTCCTCGTCCCATAAAGTCGCGAAAATTCGACGAAGAATTTTTCTCTCGAAAGTGCTCAGTATCTGCTTATCGTGTAGCACCCAGCTCCATCATTGTAAATCATGTATTTCGAGTCAAGAGTTTTGAACCAATTTGTTTGACCAAACCGAAGTAGCAGCGGTTTCCTAGGATAAGTTTTCGCTGAATCTCTACTTTCGTTGCCTTTCGTGAAGTTGACACAGTTGGCACATAGCTAGCTAAGGACTATTCTTCCATGGGCGTGAAATCTTCTATAATAGCGCTGTGGAAGCGACCGATGATGTTGACGTCGTCTGCGTATCCTTAATGATAGTACCTTCCCTGTTTATGTTGCAGCAAGGCAACGTCCTCTTCTTTTCCAATACACAGAGGGGCAGCAGCTATCTTGTGCTTCAAATGCACAGAAAGAGACTATTTAACTCGAATTGGGTCTCCAGAAAGTAGAACTGAGCATAATGTACATATGTAGTTCGGTGGCGTATACGTAACATTTTTTTTTTTTTTTTTATACATTTTTGGTTGGATGCAACTTTTTCAAAACTGCGAGGGGAGTATAACTTCTCTATTGGCTCAACGCTCTCTTTAGTGTTCCTTAACTGCATCTGCAATCCCATCTGCTTCAATAACTAGGCTTCCTTTACTATTTCGAAGAGTCAGCATTTTGGGCTTAAAGCCAGCTAGTTCCAGTTCATAAGGAACATCCGAGTGTTGATCCTATTGCGAGTTCTTTTTAAACAGGATCTTCTCTTCCTCCTTCTTCTGATCCTTCTCTCCTCTGTCTCTTGACTTGCCACCTTTTGCCATCTTATGCAGTCATTACCATGTGAAGGACTCTTTTTCTAGATGAACGACTTTAGGTTCAAGTTCTGACAAGACTGTTCCCTCACTGTTTCACTGGGGACGACGGCTTAATTTACAAATCTCTAATGTCCTAGTTAGACGAGTAGTGCAGAGGATGGTGAAATTGATGCGTACTGAAGTGATTACAAAACACGTCATGGACAACATCTCCCAAAGGACTAGTCACGCCAACCAAACATGGCATAGTCACCAAATGGAAACGAGTTCAAATGGGCACTATTCGGGTTTGTTTACGTCCCTTGTTTACAGGGATGTTCACACTCATCAAAGACCTACATTTGCAATTCCCTCTGGTTGAACGGCCGGTCAAAGCGCTTGGCACTGACAATAATAGACATGTTTACACAAACATCCCGACCACATGTCAAATTCCTGTCGCGAATGTATATTTAGAAATCTATTCTCCAACCTTTGACAACAAAAGACACCTGCTTTCCTCAGAATCGATTTGTTTACACCCCACGCACTGTCCCACAGAGGTGGGTCCTTAAATAAATACCGTGACTCCGTGAGCCATAAATCACCATAATCTTTCTTATTTGCTTTGGGTGGCCATAAAAGTGAAAATTTAAAAAAAAAAATCCCACTAATGCAAATGACTCTCCATTCCCAGGTTGATTTACTGATAAGCAGCTGACCATAATAAATGGCTAACGACGGCTGTTGGCAACAACTCAAAGTCGTAAAAAAAAAAAACAAATCCTGGTGGCATTTCGCACCCAAGGAACTGCCGCCTGTCTCAGCGAAGAAGAAATAAATGATATGCATGCATACACGCCCGTCAGCCATTTCCGTCGGCTGGTGGATGAGAGTGCCAAATCCAATGGATTGAATAAAATATCGATAAAGGAAGACAAATGGTTAAGAATAACGAATCATTTCCCAGGACAATGACATTTGATTGACAAGTTAAGGCGGAGAGGTTCGGTTGGCTTTAAAATCTCTATCCTCTCTGGTTTATGGCTGGAGCACTGCCAAACAATTCACTTTGTTGCCGGGATAAAGTGTTTCCTTCTATTTTTCTTTTAAATCGTTTTGCATTTGATCTATCTTGAGACGAACCCATTGTGTTGATGTTTTCGAAGGGTTCTTACGGCTTGGCGGTTGTATTTACTTGGGGAAATCGAAACTGACACGGGTTCCTTGGAATGTTATTAATAATCATTATGGGCGTTTTGCGAGGATACCGAGGGGAGGATTCAAACGTTTCTTCAGGGAAGGAAGCGATTATCAAATATGACGATGAGTTCAGTCAACAATAGCTAGCTGATTGAGTGTTGGTGTCAACAAACTAACGAAATTTAAATAGACAGCAGGATCTCCTAAGGCTAACCAACATCAAAGGATGAAGTTACATCCTGCTTGCCGGAAGGCAATGACTGGAGAAACATTGCTTGTTGATCTTAGGGAAATAGTCTTTGTCTTCTGAATCTTTCGACAGTAAGTGAGAGATTCTGTTGATGGCTAAGACACTACCAAATTTGTAGCAAAGAACTGGTCTGTAGAACTCGCAATAGAGAGTTGGTTATTCAGACTATTTTCTAGATCTGGCCTCTCTGATACATCTCTTGATGTAGAAGGGCAGTACAGGAATCACTGTGGTCTGGTATAGTGGTTATTAGGATTATTCGTATCTCTGGAGATTACAGACGACCTTATACTTGAAGTCTATTCAAAACTGGGCCCTGTCACTTTCAGGGTCCGGTCAAACCGCTCTGTTATTATACTTGCAGTATCTCTTCCCATTCAAGTGAAAGATTCTATACATGATCCACAATGCTTTAGTGCTGTGCTCGCACTCTCTCTTGGTGGTTACTAACTAGTATACACACATCCAGTCCTAACAAGAGGAGGTTATAAAGTACAGACTGAGCCTAGTGTGTCTGTCATAGAATGTGATAAACCTCGTAGTTTAAGGACTGGTGTTTGTCTAGCTATCTTCCAATGCTTTTCAAACGATTTGAGCACTGGCAGAACCGTACACATAGGTGTTCGAATAATCCTTGTTGATTTGGCTATTAAATTCCCGAAAATGAAAAGCCTTATGTGAGTAGAACTCAAGGAGAAGTAGTATGTAGAGGTTGTTTTTTAGAGGCGGAGAACTTTAAATGGAAATAAAATACAGAAAAATATTTTGAATGTCAATGACATTAGCTTTATTTGAGAGATAATTTTATGGCATTAATGTTTGATATATTTTTGGACATTATGTATTTGTATGTATTTGATGTATTTCGGCTACAACGCGTCGAGTTTTGGTTTTCAATTTCTCAATTGTTTCTGGTTTCATAGACTTTCAAGCGCCTTATTGAGTTAAATCCATCGTTTGGAGTTCTATTAGTTGAAATCCCGGCAATTGATTCAGCTGTGTGATGTAATGCTCGAGAAGCAGCTCCCTTAATGCGCTATCATGTGAATTGTTTAGTCTTGTGGTGGAGTAGATAGTTCGTAAAGCAAAAAATATAGACATCTTCAGTAGTTTTAGAGAATTTCTCATCACTGGTTGTCAATGGCAAAAAGGTCAATCAGTCCACCGTTTTGGACCGGATAGTTCAGACGAACACGCGGCACCCTGAATTCGGTCATCGCTTTGTAGAGCTCAGGCGATGAATCCTGTCATATGCAACTTTGAAGTCGATGAAAGGATAGTAAGTTTCAACTTGAAATTCGTTGGTATTTTCCAGGATTTGGAATAATTTGGTCGACCGTCATTCTTACAGCCCAGATGTCAAACTGGTGCATTGCATCAAGGCAACGTCTTCTATTTTCATACACAGAGGCAACAGCTAAGCTAACTTGTGTTTAAAATGCACAGAAAGAGACTATCAGACTTCAGTTGAGTCTGCAGAAAAAACAACTGAGAATAATGGTCATAACTAGTTCGGTGGCGTATACGTAACATTTTTTTTTTCCTACATGTTTGGTTGGAGGAAACTTTTTCTAAAACTGCGAGGGGAGTATGAGTTCTTTATTGACTGAATGCTCTCTTTAGTGTTCCTGCAATTCCATCCATTTCGATAACTAACCCTCCTTCAAATAACCAAGGACATCCTCATCCATTTGTGTCTACGCCCATGCTTCTGGATCAATTGTTTCAAGTATGACATGACAAAAGTCACATGACAGCGCACCACTTTGTCTGAATCCGTTGTTGACATCAAAGGTCTCGGCATGATTGTTTCCGACTTCAGGAAGCACCGAGCATTGTCCATCATCATCGTGATTCTGCACAATCTCATGAGTTTGGGAAGGATGTCAAAACTAGATATGACTCTGTATAGCTCGTCCCTACAAATGCTGTCATATTGTGCCTTTAGCTCGATAAATAGATGGTGAGTATAGATCTGGACTTCCCTCGTTTCCAAGATCTGCCGAAGTGTGAATATTTGGCGATTGCAGATAGTCTGAAACCGCAGGCGTTTACACAGATAATGCGGCCAACAGGGTCTTGGCTTGCATAGAAGTCTCTATAGCTATTTAGATGGTCCATTCCTTCAATTCCTCACAGATACATTTCTCTAACTAGATCTTTGAAATGAGGTGTTAATTCATCACTACCTGACTACCTTTAACCAGACTGCGAACTGTGTTGTGGGACTTAATTATGGATATTCCAATCCTGACTTCATTCTGGTCGACGAGGAGACATCCTGGTTCATTCTGTCTAACAGCTTCGCAGTAATGGTTTCTCCATATCCTTACTGTGACTCAACTACGAAGTTTCCATCGGTGGTCACCAATGTCTCGCTGTTATGCTGCATCAATGTCAATATTAATTTCATTATTATCCTTCAAAATCCTTTGCCACAATGTAACCCCACAAAGGGTACCGGATAATCCATTAAAGACATCAATAAATTGAAGACAAAAAAATAAATCTCAACGCTGCACTTCCACCGCCCACAGTTGGCCGATAAAACTTTAGGGTTAACTAAATAAAATTATCCAGAACCCATCAAGGAGAAAAACAAACAAAAAATAAAAAAATAAAATCCAAGTAATTGAATAAATGACTTTTATAAGCCCCGGCAATGGGAACGCGTGCAAATGGTTCGAGCCCAGAAAAAGGATATTTACTAATCATATTCAAAAGTTCATTGTTGCCCTTGTGGCAGGAAAGGTCATTTGTTCCTTGTTCATTATTTCAGTGTGCGTAACAAAACAAAAAAATTATTTAAAGCAATTTCTAGGAAAAAAGGGAATCCTTTTAGGGATTTTCAAGTGAAACACAACATAAGTTTCGGGCTACTTTAGGACTTTTCAATATCGGAATACCTAATTGAGAATTCATCCAATTATGAGAATGTTTCGAGGGTTAAAGGCATGTTGGATTCGTGCACCACTTGTTTCCGTTTATAAAAATAACAGCTGCACATCCGAAATGATTTCATCTGGTATCCAAATGACGCAAACACTCAAGGCTTTATGGAAAAACCACCTTTGGTTTGGTTTTTACTTTGGGTACGTTCCTACTCAACATGACCCTTTTGTTGGTAAAAGTATTCAAGTTACTTTGAATATGGAAATTAGTATCTTTTACTTCATTTTGGCTTATTCTCTTCCACTTACAGGAACTGAGGTTAAAGGCATTGCCACCTTTGGTTGGCGGTTTGTCCTAGTTTTTCCGTTCTATAATCTGCATCTCAGACAATTTTATTCCTGGTCTACTAGAGTCTAATATTAATGATGAAGCTGACCATTGATTTTTGTTACGAGGTGTATGACAGTAATTGGTTCCAAAAGTTCTTACTCACGACTCCTTCAAGTGAAAGATTATAAGGAACGAGAACTTAAAATTTGACAATATTCCTCAAAGGAACCATGGCTACTGATGGGCAAGTGGTGATGGGCTAGGTAAGAAGGCCTCTGATGAGAGATGGTTTTTCCATGTTTCTAAGAAAGTTTCACCACCAAGCGTTAGCGAAACTAAAGAGCAGTCCTGCACTAAGTAGACATTACATTAGAATATCTATTTCAATAAAATTCAATTAAGTTTATCTAACATATCCAGTTTTATCGAAACCACATATAATTCAAGTCATTCTCTTCCAAACTATCTCAAAAATATGGATGATGGATTAATGATGGTGTTCCCTCGATAATTGAGGAAGTAACTACAAGCCAGTTTTCGCTTCACCAAGGATTCCCCACAAAAGGGTCAGTTGATTGTGATGCCCTTTGGAAGATACATTCCGATTCTTCTGACTGAAAAAGAAGAACTAAAGAACCCAGAGGTTCATGCCCATCCACAGGATCGCCCAAAGCTTCAGCAAAAAAATGTCACTTATGGTACGTTATGGCACTCCAAAAGCCTAGGGCTAATAACAGCCTCAAATAGTAGTCGGTCTCCGAAGCTATTTTTGTGCTAGAGACGAACTTTCCAGACCCATGGCTGATAGTTGAATTTCTGTCAACTAGGCACATCACGATCCAAACAAGGATCAATGGGTTCAACTTGCAACTGAAATCAGAGAGTTTTTAAGTTCTCGAACCACAAGTATTTTAAAATTAGTTGAAGGACAAGGGTTAAAATGAAGGATTTCTATGGCTATAGGTGTACACCAACCTTCTTTATTCACAGTGCAACCGACTTGTCAGTCCAACCTGCAAATATACTTTTTGTCAGGGTGTAGCGGACCCTTTAATGTCTTCTTAACCACGCATCTAGCCATAGATGAAACTTGACTAACTTTATGATACTTAAACCTCTGACTTTATGATCTAGGCACGGAAAATCCTAAATAGTAAGTAAGTTTGGACACTTAATTCTACTTTTCATCGATGACACCGATAATCTACAATGGGAACTACCATGTCAGTGAAATAAAGCAATAGAAAGAGATTCAGTTGTGAAGGGTTCCAATGAATAAAGTTAAATACAGAACCTTCAAGTTACTCAGCAATGGGTGCCGGTACAGCCGTCTAGGTACCCACTAAACTCCATCAACTATGGTAATAGTCCAAACTGTCTACCTCTTGTACTAGACAAGTTTAGAAATATCAATTACCCAACTTAGGTACTGATTCCATCATTGATTCTTGAACTAAATTCTCCTCACACTATCGGTCAAATAAAATTCACAACGCATTCCTTCCAAAATTATTATTTTATTTCGAAGGACGGTCGAGGTAATGGCTCCCATAAAGCTAGTTATTGGTTAAAGTACACTCAAGTGCACAAGTTAAATGCACCATTTAATGTCAGGAAAATATCCACCGAAGAGCTTACATTGAATATATGACACATGACATGGTTTCGAATAGTGTTTTCGAACCACTAGTTGCAATTTATTGAGGGAAAATATCGATTTACTGGGAAGGAGAATCCATCCCAGAATCTGCGACATGTTTCAGTTTTATGAGAGTACTAATTAAAGATGGTCTTGCAAAGAGTGTCCTAGTGACGATGCATAGATTCTCATCTCTATCTATCTATCAAGTATCTGAAGTCAAACATTTGAATAGTTCTAGTGTCTCCCACACATGTAAAAAAATCACTTAAAACCTATCTAAAGAGAACGAAAGTATGGATTTCGATACTTCATTTTATTTTAAAAGTTGAAATGTCAGACTGCATGTCAACTGAAAAAAGAATCCTCAAACGTTGGCTTTCTTAACTTGCTCCAGGATATTCGGTTTCCTTTACGACGAAGCTTACAATTTGAATGCATATGCATTTAAACTGACTCTATAAACCCGTATGCTCCTTGTAGTGAAGATGGACACTCAAAGATCAATTCATCACCACTTAAACTTGATCTTACTTCATGAGATCTTCAACATTTAAATCGATCGGAGATCTCTAAATTTGCGTAAATCTCTCCAATAAGATCAGAATTTTAAGCCTCCATTCCGTATGCCATAGGACAAGTCTAGTAGCTGCTTTTCTTTTACACGAAATCTATTTTCTTTTAAAAGCAGAAATAAGGTACAAAAATCTATGACCCAGAACGCTAGTAGTCTGTTAAAGTGAATTGCTCGCCTTTTTGATTCTCATTAATTCATGTTGCCTGTTCATGGACCGAAGACTTTTACTATTTTTGGTGTACACTTGGTGAAATAAGCTTTTAAGAATTCTGTTTGATAACAGACGGACTAAGTAAACGCACTATTTTTTCAAGATCCCCAAACGTGTCCTTTGTGATAAAAACAAACTCAAGGGTTGTTCAGATGAGTTTTAAAAAAATCACCTCACTGTGGTCATGTGTCGATACATACTCAGATATATTCCATTCCATCTAACCCTCGTAAAACATTTTCGACAGCTAATATGATTTCAGTTTACAAACTTTTTACCACACACTTTCTCATTCCGTGTGACAAAGTTTCACACGAACAACTCGGGAAAGGAACTTATAACCAAGAAAGGTACCAACTGCTCAGAGATATCCTCTTACCGTAGCACGTAACCCATAACATTCGGTCATACATGTGTAACTTTGGCTTTCAATCCAAGATACACACACATATACATTCACCACCTAAAAACAAAAAGGATGCTGAAATATCAGATACCATATCAGCATTGTTTGTAATTAACTTTTCGGCCCTTTTCTTTCATCGGAAGTTAATATTAGTAAGCAATAAATTCGCAGATACAAAGTATGGGTAAATCAAATACAGCCACAGGCACCTTCCGCATGGATCCTGAAATCATATCTGTTGATTAATCACAAACGAAACTGGGTCAATACGCAGACCTTAATTAAATTAAAAAAAAGAAAACCTTAATAAGCCAAAGGACAATAATGATTTAATGCGCAATTCGGAAGAAAAAAAGAGATACAATCCTGCCGCAAGGATGGTCGGCGTAATTGGGGAGTATTTCTGGAATGTAAGAGATTAATGGGACATCATTTAGTCCTCCTGCCATTTCGTGGTCACCAGTGTTTTCCATTTTTGAACTGAAGTGGAATAAAGTTTCCTTTTAATAAATTAAGGCTCCGTCAAGTCCTTTTTTTCTCTTTCTGTTGTTCTAGATTTCATTTTTGTATCATTAAGAATTTCTCCGTAATGGTCTCTGGATATGTCCTCGCTGTGAATGGGGGGCGGTCATCCTTGAATCAGGTTCCATTAAAACTGCGTCTTACTCACTTGAATGGAACATAGACAAAAAAAAAGCAAAACTCATCGTCCTTGCCCCTAAACTAACTACAACTTTCGTGTTGTATCTTTCGTGATTAGACCACTTTTACTGTAGAATCACTACAAATATCCTGTCATTAACTAGTGTCCTTATCTTGGCTAACCCCCACGCTACTTTTAAACCTGTTCTAATCCAAACGACCAAACTAAACCTTTTCATTTTCTCCATTGACTAAAGCGTTGACATCAAAGGCAACCTTACCTGCATCTACGTTGTAATGAGTAGTCAGGTTGGTATGTCCTTTAACATCTTGGCATTAAACCGGAGGAAAAAAAAAACATATTTTCCAAATCCGTGGTTTTATTAGCTTTCTCTTGGAAAATGCGGTAAGCTTCGGTATAGTGGATGCAGACAAGATTGTGACGTCTTGGTGGTGGTTTAAATTATTTTCTTTCCTTTTTTCTTTTTTTTAAATAACTTGCTTTCATGTGGCTACAAAAGGCGTAGGAAGGAAGGAAGAAAGGAAGGAAGGAAATTAAAGAAACTGAAGATGTTTAGTATCCTTTGTCTGCATCTGAATAGAAGTGAATGTTGCCTGAGGCTCGTTAGACTGATATTAGCACCTTATAATGGAGGAGGGAACATATTTTAATAAAAAAAAGATTTGGCATTGTGCCATGAAAGTAAGTGTATGCTACATAGAAAGTATGGGTAGATACCTTTATATGACATTTACCTACACTTGTGGGATACATGCACAGTGCTTAGTAAGAATTTAATGCCAAAGAAAGTGCCTGTTACTGGGCCTATACAAAATTGTATCACAAAAGTGGTACATCGTACACTAGGTAGGCACTTTTCGAATATTCAAAAAATGGTTAAAAAAAAAATTGTGTACTGAGGCGTATGTGGAACATTTTGTCGTGGTTGGCATTTATGGCGCTAATATTATATTTTAGATTTCTTTACTACCTTTTGCATAGTATTTCGAGTTAAGACTAAGAGCATTGTACTTATCTTTGGTACAACTGGGTTCTCGAAATTCCTTCAGATTTTGAGGAATAATTGCTCCCCTTCTAACACAAAACATGTTGGTAGTGATATCTGGTATAACAAGAAATTATTCTTTTTCTTGAAACATCGATCAAAGTACTAAGTCAGATACCCGCCTTGAGGTTGACATGATTTCTTTGAAGGTTGAATGTGTGAGTTTGTCTCTGCTACCAAAGCTTTTGAAGAGAAACACATAAAACTGCCAGGCGGTGATTGTGTCGATAGTTGATTGTCAGCTGAGAAACGTACAGTAGAGGCATAAGTTTGGTTTTAATCTTCTATAAGTGTCCTGCATTATTCCGATTTATAATATGGTCAACGTCTTCAAAGTTGGTTGGTTGAATTGGATGATTGTTGCCGCTCAGCAAGAAAAAAAGACGGTCTATTGTGATACCACTATAGGAAAACCCCATTACCAGCAACGAAGACCTATAAACAGGATAGGAACCCCTGCCCAAGAAATATAGTTACCCGTTTAGGCGTTAATCCAGTTTGACCCGGTTAAGTCTAATTACATTGTCAAGATCTTTGAAGGATTACTCGCCTAGAGTTTCCTTTTCTAAACCGATAGGGCAGGATAGGTGACAGAAGATGTCTCATGGCATCCTTTTTGTTTTCGTCTCTGTAGCCTACCAGATAGTACCCCTTAAGGGCGGCGACTATCATTCTTAGATTCCACTGGTCCACTGGTTTTCCAACAATCCAGCTCCAGGTAGATTTGTTTAACAGAGAGCCATGTGCTGGTATTCTTCCACCTACTGTTTGCCATTCCGATGCCTGCGGTATCTAATTGGATTTTTATCGATTTAATAGGTACTGGCGGTATCCCCTAATGCCAGGAAAGTTTTGGTCTGCACCCTCTTTGTAGTTTCTAAGAATATTTCTATAGTGTGGAATCTACTGGGCGTAGTAGCTTAAGTGGTGCGTGCGTTGGACTACGAAGTTAGGGATCTATGGTTCAAAGGCCTAACGTCTCCGAGAGCATAGCTGTCATGAAAAAGTTTCTCAAATAATAAGTTGCCTTACCGACATGGCATTAAACAGTACGTTCCTTCCATTAGTGTAATAAATATATCACGCAAAACACGAATGGTTGTGAGAAACGACCCCGGGAGTCCATGAACTTTTTGCACCTGACAATGATCCCATCCCATTCCAAAAGTTTTATCCTAGCTATTTCCTCTATCAACTTAATTGTAAGCAAGATCATGGCTTCACAAAGCTCCTGTGACTTCTTCTTGTAGTTTGACGTTCATATGGTGATACAAATATCCATTGCTCTCGAATAAACCCTTGCATCTATTTCAGATGCTCTTCTGGATTCGTTTAAGACTTGTTCCAATTCTAAAGCAGTTTTGCTATGAATTCTCGTTTAATACTTAGCGATAAAGTCCAGACTGGAGACAATATAGTTCGAATTACTAGGAAGAATGTTAGGGCCGTTTAGAATGTTTCCGTGATACTTATTTCAATGAGTCAATTGCAAGGATTTTCTAAGCTAAGCTACAGCTTCGGTATGGATAATGGAAAGAAAAGATTTGTTGGCCAAAAATTTTATGAAAAAAAAATTCCACATACGCCACCGAATCAGAAACACACATTCAGAGTTTGTTGCGTATGTACACCGCCATCAGCTTCTCAAGGATGCCAAGATGAAGTATAGTTGCTAGTGAAGGTATAGGGGTTGTTCTAAGGGTACGCAGGACAGCCTCTCAGCCTCCTCAAGAATGGTAATGTTGCTTTTCCTGCTCACTCCCATCCACTTGGCTAGATCTTTATAAGGATGAGTTGGAGTACTGCCGTGTAAATGCAGTCCACAATCCACGGCTAGAGATCTCAGTTAGGACCTATGTCCTTCCTATATGAAGCTTTCCTGACGCACTCTTGAATGTCAATTTCAATTTGTCACCGTTTCTACAGTTCGATACGCTTTAGCTTTGGCTGAGTTATATGTGGTAGCTTTTTATAAATTCACAGACCAGACTCCATCAGTCCTGCTTCAACTCTAAGGAGGAACTTTCCTGATACCACTACCGTCGTCCTTATAGACTATACCCAAAATTAGGAGTATCTCGTTCACTACCAAGAGCCAAAGCAGTGGTGTGAGAACCCTTAAGTGCGGATTAAAGGATTCATGTGTGAACCATAAAACGTGCAACTGAACCTATCTCAGTAACCATTTAAACAGCAATTCGTGAAAACCCTCAGTTACCAACAAAAAGGACGACTTTTTTTTGAAAACACCACTTCATTCATCATTCATTATCGACAGGCCCGAACATTAATAGCGTTTACGTGCGGATCTCTGACTTTATAAGCTTGTCAAAATTACATGCCGCTGCGGCTTATGAACGGTAAATCAATTTTAATGGCCTTCTTTTTATAGGCATGTTTAGGCAGCGATAAATATTTAGGAAGTCCTTACCGCGGAACCAAACAATTCAACCCCCCTCGCGCCCTGAAAAGTGTTTTATTACCCGTTGGTAGGCCAAGCGTTTAACGAATTTATTGGTCCTTACGCAAATATGCACAAAGTTCCGGTGTAATTATTCTTAAAAACCCTTGCTGACATCTGTCCATTCTCGTGAACCTGCTTTGCATAAGGATCCCCTCCCACGGCACCCAACTGGCAGAATAATTAAGCCTAAGCAATCCGAACCTGCGGTTAATTACCATAAAAATCATTGCACGGCACAAATGGCCAAAAACACACCAACACACCAACACACAACAACGCGCACACACAGATACTTCAAGACTTACCGAATTTGACGTAGCACTGCTTAAAGAAAGGTCCTCCGAGGGTGGCACTCATCAGACCCAAAATAGCCTGTGGGAACTCCGTAATGAGGAAAAGCAGTAAAACCGCCAACAGCATCTTTGTTGTGCGATCCGTTTGTTTCTCCTTCTCCAGTGTTTTGCTGTTCTTACGCGGTTTATCCACCACCTTGCCATTCACCATGTGCTTCATGCCATTCGAGTTGCTGGTTAATTGCTTCCGTCGTCGCTTGGCCTCAAGGAGTGCAGCGATTAGACGTACACTGAGTATGGTCAGGGCGAAGCAGGGTATCAACTTAATGAGTACACTGTAGATGAGGAAGTTCGTGTTCATTATTGCCGGATAGTCGACGGCCAATTGACTGAGCATCACTTTGTAAAGGGTAACGTTCCTGGCATCTGTTAGGATGGTGCTATTGGTCGTACTGACGTTGAGTGCAATCTTATTGCCGTGACTATCGAGTATTTCGTTGACCGGGGTTATGCTGAACGCTATATACGGCGGTGGTATCGCAATTAACGGGCAAATGACGTAGGCTGTTGCTATTGTTATAATGGTGGTCTGCATGCCACACCATAGACGATTCCTTTGCGGATAGACGACGGCTATGTACCGCCAAACCGCCAGCGTGACCGTCAGCCAAATCGAAATTGTGTGACAGGTTTGGGCGAAAATCGAATGGAATTTCACGTACCATGCCCAGCTGTAGGTTAATTGCTTCTCTCGGGGATATTTCATATTGGGAAGAATATTTTCGTGGCACGCAAAGGGGATGTAGTCAATCATCACGGTTAGGTCAGCGATGGCCAATCCTGTGAGTATGGCATTTGTGGGCGATCGCATCTCACGTCGCGTTAGGACGATGATGTTCAAGATGTTCGCTATAATGCCAAGGATGCAGACCAGCAGCGACACATAGCCATGCCATTCGTTGTAGCTGTGAATGAGAAGAAGAGGAAATGACAGAATTTAATTGGAATTGTGAGGGAATTAAAAGAAAAAACAAACTGGACACATCCAGAGAGTTGCTTTCGAAAATGAATTTTTCATTAGGAGAACGACCACAGCTGTGTGCCCCTACCATGTTTCGAGATTAAATTGGCAACATCTACTTCAAGCATGCTCGAACAGTTCTACCTGGGGTTAGTTTGCGACAGCTGTGCTATAGTGTGACCAGCCAAGTGGAAAGGACGACACGGATACAGGTGGTACTCGAGAGAAAAAAGAGAGTTGTGGGTTGCAACAGGTACACGGGATTGGATTTAAATGGATTTAATAGTGGCCATCGAAGTATTTATAACTCCACTTAGTATCGATGAGAGTATACCTTTCACCGGAAGTCCTGATGCTTAAATAAATATGGGAATACTGCCAAAACACCGAAGGAGAAAGGAGACATTCAAAAAGCTAGGGAGAAGGCAAATACCTGTAGTGGATACGGAGCTATTTTTTTTTGTTTCCTTGTCCACAAAACTAAGTGTATCAGGACATTAACTCTTCAAGTACTCAACTCGATGTGGGTCAGTAATTTGTATTGTTCCTGTTTAGGAGAAAATCAGATTAACTAGACCCCAGCGTCAGGAAGTGGGACCACATTTTCTTATCTAGATCTGTGGGCTATACATGGCTCTTTTTCTCATCCAATTTTTGGTTGAAAAATTTTCTGTTCCCAATCTCCATTTCGAAGCAGCAGCTAAGCTAGTTTGTGCTTTGAATGCACAGAAACAGAATAGCTGGCTCGAAATGTGTGGTTGGATAAAATAGGGAGATGGTGGGTATCTAGATCTGTGGGCTATACATGGCTCTTTTTTTCATACAATTTTTGGTTGAAAAATTTTCTGTTCCCAATCTCCATTTCGAAGCAGCAGCTAAGCTAGTTTGTGCTTTGAATGCACAGAAACAGAATAGCTGGCTCGGAATGTGTGGTTGGAGGAAATAGGGAGATGGTGGGTATCTAGATCCGTGCGCTATACATGGCTCTTTTTTCCATACAATTTTTGGTTGAAAAATTTTCTGTTCCCAATCTCCATTTCGAAGCAGCAGCTAAGCTAGTTTGTGCTTTGAATGCACAGAAACAGAATAGCTGGCTCGAAATGTGTGGTTGGAGGAAATAGGGAGATGGTGGGTATCTAGATCTGTGGGCTATACATGGCTCTTTTTCTCATCCAATTTTTGGTTGAAAAATTTTCTGTTCCCAATCTCCATTTCGAAGCAGCAGCTAAGCTAGTTTGTGCTTTGAATGCACAGAAACAGAATAGCTGGCTCGAAATGTGTGGTTGGAGGAAATAGGGAGATGGTGGGTATCTAGATCTGTGGGCTATACATGGCTCTTTTTTTCATACAATTTTTGGTTGAAAAATTTTCTGTTCCCAATCTCCATTTCGAAGCAGCAGCTAAGCTAGTTTGTGCTTTGAATGCACAGAAACAGAATAGCTGGCTCGGAATGTGTGGTTGGAGGAAATAGGGAGATGGTGGGTATCTAGATCCGTGCGCTATACATGGCTCTTTTTTCCATACTTTTGGTTGAAAAATTTTCTGTTCCCAATCTCCATTTCGAAGCAGCAGCTAAGCTAGTTTGTGCTTTGAATGCACAGAAACAGAATATCTGGCTCGAAATGTGTGGTTGGAGGAAATAGCGAGATGTTGGGTATCTAGATTTGTGGGCTATACATGGCTCTTTTTTTCATACAATTTTTGGTTGAAAAATTTTGTGTTCCCAATCTCCATTTCGAAGCAGCAGCTAAGCTAGTTTGTGCTTTGAATGCACAGAAACAGAATATCTGGCTCGGAATGTGTGGCTGGAGGAAATAGGGAGATGGTGGGTATCTAGATCCGTGCGCTATACATGGCTCTTTTTTCCATACAATTTTTGGTTGAAAAATTTTCTGTTCCCAATCTCCATTTCGAAGCAGCAGCTAAGCTAGTTTGTGCTTTGAATGCACGGAAACAGAATAGCTGGCTCGAAACGTGTGGTTGGGATAAATAGCGAGATGTTGCGTATCTAGATCTGTGGGCTATACATGGCTCTTTTTTTCATACAATTTTTGGTTGAAAAATTGTCTGTTCCCAATCTCCATTTCGTGGCAGCAGCTAAGCTAGTTTATGCTTTGAATGCACAGAAAGAGAATAGCTTCCTCGATATGTGTGGTTGGAGGAAATAGGGAGATGGTGGGTATCTAGATCTGTGGGCTATACATGGCTCTTTTTTTCATACAATTTTTGGTTGAAAAATTTTCTGTTCCCAATCTCCATTTCGAAGCAGCAGCTAAGCTAGTTTGTGCTTTGAATGCACGGAAACAGAATAGCTGGCTCGAAATGTGTGGTTGGAGGAAATAGGGAGATGGTGGGTATCTAGATCTGTGGGCTATGCATTGCTCTTTTTTTCATACAATTTTTGGTTGAAAAATTTTCTGTTCCCAATCTCCATTTCGAAGCAGCAGCTAAGCTAGTTTGTGCTTTGAATGCACGGAAACAGAATAGCTGGCTCGAAATGTGTGGTTGGAGGAAATAGGGAGATGGTGGGTATCTAGATCTGTGGGCTATACATGGCTCTTTTTTTCATACAATTTTTGGTTGAAAAATTGTCTGTTCCCAATCTCCATTTCGTGGCAGTTTATGCTTTGAATGCACAGAAAGAGAATAGCTTCCTCGAAATGTGTGGTTGGAGGAAATAGGGAGATGGTGGGTATCTAGATCTGTGGGCTATACATGGCTCTTTTTTTCATACAATTTTTGGTTGAAAAATTTTCTTTTCCCAATCTCCATTTCGAAGCAGCAGATAAGCTAGTTCCTGCTCTGAATGCACAGAAACAGAATAGCTAGCTCGAAATGTGTGGTTGGAGAAAATAGGAAGATGGTGGGTATCTAGATCTGTAGGCTATACATGGCTCTTTTTTTCATACAATTTTTGGTTGAAAAATATTCTGTTCCCAATCTCCATTTCGAAGCAGCAGCTAAGCTCGTTTGTGCTTTGAATGCACGGAAACAGAACAGCTCCCTCGAAATGTGTGGTTGGAGGAAACAGCGAGATGTTGGGTATCTAGATCTGTGGGCTATACATGGCTCTTTTTTTCATACAATTTTTGGTTGAAAAATGTTCTGTTCCCAATCTCCATTTCGAAGCAGCAGCTATGCTAGTTTGTGCTTTGAATGCACAGAAACAGAATAGCTGGCTCGAAATGTGTGCTTGGAGGAAATACGGAGATGGTGGGTATCTAGATCTGTGGGCTATACATGGCTCTTTTTTTCATACAATTTTTGGTTGAAAAATTTTCTGTTCCCAATCTCCATTTCGAATCAGCAGCTAAGCTAGTTTGTGCTTTGAATGCACAGAAACAGTATAGCTGGCTCGAATGTGTGGTTGGAGGAAATAGGGAGATGGTGGGTATCTAGATCTGTGGGCTATACATGGCTCTTTTATTCATACAATTTTTGGTTGAAAAATTTTCTGTTCCCAATCTCCATTTCGAAGCAGCAGCTATGCTAGTTTGTGCTTTGAATGCACAGAAACAGAATAGCTGGCTCGAAATGTGTGCTTGGAGGAAATACGGAGATGGTGGGTATCTAGATCTGTGGGCTATACATGGCTCTTTTTTTCATACAATTTTTGGATGAAAAATTTTCTGTTCCCAATCTCCATTTCGAATCAGCAGCTAAGCTAGTTTGTGCTTTGAATGCACAGAAACAGTATAGCTGGCTCGAATGTGTGGTTGGAGGAAATAGGGAGATGGTGGGTATCTAGATCTGTGGGCTATACATGGCTCTTTTATTCATACAATTTTTGGTTGAAAAATTTTCTGTTCCCAATCTCCATTTCGAAGCAGCAGCTATGCTAGTTTGTGCTTTGAATGCACAGAAACAGAATAGCTGGCTCGAAATGTGTGCTTGGAGGAAATACGGAGATGGTGGGTATCTAGATCTGTGGGCTATACATGGCTCTTTTTTTCATACAATTTTTGGTTGAAAAATTTTCTGTTCCCAATCTCCATTTCGAAGCAACAGCTAAGCTAGTTTGTGCTTTGAATGCACGGAAACAGAATAGCTGGCTCGAAATGTGTGGTTGGAGGAAATAGGGAGATGGTGGGTATCTACATCTGTGGGCTATACATGGCTCTTTTACTCATACAATTTTTGGTTGAAAAATTTTCTGTTCCCAATCTCCATTTCGAATCAGCAGCTAAGCTAGTTTGTGCTTTGAATGCACAGAAACAGTATAGCTGGCTCGAATGTGTGGTTGGAGGAAATAGGGAGATGGTGGGTATCTAGATCTGTGGGCTATACATGGCTCTTTTATTCATACAATTTTTGGTTGAAAAATTTTCTGTTCCCAATCTCCATTTCGAAGCAGCAGCTATGCTAGTTTGTGCTTTGAATGCACAGAAACAGAATAGCTGGCTCGAAATGTGTGCTTGGAGGAAATACGGAGATGGTGGGTATCTAGATCTGTGGGCTATACATGGCTCTTTTTTTCATACAATTTTTGGATGAAAAATTTTCTGTTCCCAATCTCCATTTCGAATCAGCAGCTAAGCTAGTTTGTGCTTTGAATGCACAGAAACAGTATAGCTGGCTCGAATGTGTGGTTGGAGGAAATAGGGAGATGGTGGGTATCTAGATCTGTGGGCTATACATGGCTCTTTTATTCATACAATTTTTGGTTGAAAAATTTTCTGTTCCCAATCTCCATTTCGAAGCAGCAGCTATGCTAGTTTGTGCTTTGAATGCACAGAAACAGAATAGCTGGCTCGAAATGTGTGCTTGGAGGAAATACGGAGATGGTGGGTATCTAGATCTGTGGGCTATACATGGCTCTTTTTTTCATACAATTTTTGGTTGAAAAATTTTCTGTTCCCAATCTCCATTTCGAAGCAACAGCTAAGCTAGTTTGTGCTTTGAATGCACGGAAACAGAATAGCTGGCTCGAAATGTGTGGTTGGAGGAAATAGGGAGATGGTGGGTATCTACATCTGTGGGCTATACATGGCTCTTTTACTCATACAATTTTTGGTTGAAAAATTTTCTGTTCCCAATCTCCATTTCGAAGCAACAGCTAAGCTAGTTTGTGCTTTGAATGCACGGAAACAGAACAGCTCCCTCGAAATGTGTGGTTGGAGGAAACAGCGAGATGTTGGGTATCTAGATCTGTGGGCTATACATGGCTCTTTTTTTCATACAATTTTTGGATGAAAAATTTTCTGTTCCCAATCTCCATTTCGAATCAGCAGCTAAGCTAGTTTGTGCTTTGAATGCACAGAAACAGTATAGCTGGCTCGAAATGTGTGGTTGGAGGAAATAGGGAGATGGTGGGTATCTACATCTGTGGGCTATACATGGCTCTTTTACTCATACAATTTTTGGTTGAAAAATTTTCTGTTCCCAATTTCCATTTCGAAGCAGCAGCTAAGCTCGTTTGTGCTTTGAATGCACGGAAACAGAACAGCTCCCTCGAAATGTGTGGTTGGAGGAAACAGCGAGATGTTGGGTATCTAGATCTATGGGCTATACATGGATCTTTTTTTCATACAATTTTTTGTTGAAAAATTTTCTGTTCCCAATCTCCATGTCGAAGCAGCAGCTGAGCTAGTTTCTGCTCTGAATGCACAGAAACAGAATAGCTGGCTCGAAATGTGTGGTTGGAGGAAATAGGGAGATGGTGGGTATCTAGATCTGTGGGCTATACATGGCTCTTTTTTTCATACAATTTTTGGTTGAAAAATTTTCTGTTCCCAATCTCCATTTCGAATCAGCAGCTAAGCTAGTTTGTGCTTTGAATGCACAGAAACAGTATAGCTGGCTCGAAATGTGTGGTTGGAGGAAATAGGGAGATGGTGGATATCTACATCTGTGGGCTATACATGGCTCTTTTACTCATACAATTTTTGGTTGAAAAATTTTCTGTTCCCAATCTCCATTTCGAAGCAGCAGCTAAGCTCGTTTGTGCTTTGAATGCACGGAAACAGAACAGCTCCCTCGAAATGTGTGGTTGGAGGAAACAGCGAGATGTTGGGTATCTAGATCTGTGGGCTATACATGGCTCTTTTTTTCATACAATTTTTGGTTGAAAAATTTTCTGTTCCCAATCTCCATTTCGAAGCAGCAGCTAAGCTAGTTTGTGCTTTGAATGCACAGAAACAGAATAGCTGGCTCGGAATGTGTGGTTGGAGGAAATAGGGAGATGGTGGGTATCTAGATCCGTGCGCTATATATGGCCCTTTTTTTCATCCAATTTTTGGTTGAAAAATTTTCTGTTCCCAATCTCCATTTCGAAGCAGCAGCTAAGCTAGTTTGTGCTTTGAATGCACAGAAACAGAATATCTGGCTCGGAATGTGTGGTTGGAGGAAATAGGGAGATGGTGGGTATCTAGATCTGTGCGCTATATATGGCCCTTTTTTTCATCCAATTTTTGGTTGAAAAATTTTCTGTTCCCAATCTCCATTTCGAAGCAGCAGCTAAGCTAGTTTGTGCTTTGAATGCACAGAAACAGAATAGCTGGCTCGAAACGTGTGGTTGGGATAAATAGCGAGATGTTGCGTATCTAGATCTGTGGGCTATACATGGCTCTTTTTCTCATACAATTTTTGGTTGAAAAATTTTCTGTTCCCAATCTCCATTTCGAAGCAGCAGCTAAGCTAGTTTGTGCTTTGAATGCACAGAAACAGAATATCTGGCTCGGAATGTGTGGTTGGAGGAAATAGGGAGATGGTGGGTATCTAGATCCGTGCGCTATACATGGCTCTTTTTTCCATACAATTTTTGGTTGAAAAATTTTCTGTTCCCAATCTCCATTTCGAAGCAGCAGCTAAGCTAGTTTGTGCTTTGAATGCACAGAAACAGAATAGCTGGCTCGAAACGTGTGGTTGGGATAAATAGCGAGATGTTGCGTATCTAGATCTGTGGGCTATACATGGCTCTTTTTTTCATACAATTTTTGGTTGAAAAATTGTCTGTTCCCAATCTCCATTTCGTGGCAGCAGCTAAGCTAGTTTATGCTTTGAATGCACAGAAAGAGAATAGCTTCCTCGATATGTGTGGTTGGAGGAAATAGGGAGATGGTGGGTATCTAGATCTGTGGGCTATACATGGCTCTTTTTTTCATACAATTTTTGGTTGAAAAATGTTCTGTTCCCAATCTCCATTTCGAAGCAGCAGCTATGCTAGTTTGTGCTTTGAATGCACAGAAACAGAATAGCTGGCTCGAAATGTGTGCTTGGAGGAAATACGGAGATGGTGGGTATCTAGATCTGTGGGCTATACATGGCTCTTTTTTTCATACAATTTTTGGTTGAAAAATTGTCTGTTCCCAATCTCCATTTCGTGGCAGTTTATGCTTTGAATGCACAGAAAGAGAATAGCTTCCTCGAAATGTGTGGTTGGAGGAAATAGGGAGATGGTGGGTATCTAGATCTGTGGGCTATACATGGCTCTTTTTTTCATACAATTTTTGGTTGAAAAATTTTCTTTTCCCAATCTCCATTTCGAAGCAGCAGATAAGTTAGTTCCTGCTCTGAATGCACAGAAACAGAATAGCTAGCTCGAAATGTGTGGTTGGAGAAAATAGGAAGATGGTGGGTATCTAGATCTGTAGGCTATACATGGCTCTTTTTTTCATACAATTTTTGGTTGAAAAATATTCTGTTCCCAATCTCCATTTCGAAGCAGCAGCTAAGCTCGTTTGTGCTTTGAATGCACGGAAACAGAACAGCTCCCTCGAAATGTGTGGTTGGAGGAAACAGCGAGATGTTGGGTATCTAGATCTGTGGGCTATACATGGCTCTTTTTTTCATACAATTTTTGGTTGAAAAATGTTCTGTTCCCAATCTCCATTTCGAAGCAGCAGCTATGCTAGTTTGTGCTTTGAATGCACAGAAACAGAATAGCTGGCTCGAAATGTGTGCTTGGAGGAAATACGGAGATGGTGGGTATCTAGATCTGTGGGCTATACATTTCTCTTTTTTTCATACAATTTTTGGTTGAAAAATTTTCTGTTCCCAATCTCCATTTCGAATCAGCAGCTAAGCTAGTTTGTGCTTTGAATGCACAGAAACAGTATAGCTGGCTCGAATGTGTGGTTGGAGGAAATAGGGAGATGGTGGGTATCTAGATCTGTGGGCTATACATGGCTCTTTTATTCATACAATTTTTGGTTGAAAAATTTTCTGTTCCCAATCTCCATTTCGAAGCAGCAGCTATGCTAGTTTGTGCTTTGAATGCACAGAAACAGAATAGCTGGCTCGAAATGTGTGCTTGGAGGAAATACGGAGATGGTGGGTATCTAGATCTGTGGGCTATACATGGCTCTTTTTTTCATACAATTTTTGGTTGAAAAATTGTCTGTTCCCAATCTCCATTTCGTGGCAGCAGCTAAGCTAGTTTATGCTTTGAATGCACAGAAACAGTATAGCTGGCTCGAATGTGTGGTTGGAGGAAATAGGGAGATGGTGGGTATCTAGATCTGTGGGCTATACATGGCTCTTTTATTCATACAATTTTTGGTTGAAAAATTTTCTGTTCCCAATCTCCATTTCGAAGCAGCAGCTATGCTAGTTTGTGCTCTGAATGCACAGAAACAGAATAGCTGGCTCGAAATGTGTGCTTGGAGGAAATACGGAGATGGTGGGTATCTAGATCTGTGGGCTATACATGGCTCTTTTTTTCATACAATTTTTGGTTGAAAAATTTTCTGTTCCCAATCTCCATTTCGAAGCAGCAGCTAAGCTCGTTTGTGCTTTGAATGCACGGAAACAGAACAGCTCCCTCGAAATGTGTGGTTGGAGGAAACAGCGAGATGTTGGGTATCTAGATCTGTGGGCTATACATGGCTCCTTTTTTCATACAATTTTTGGTTGAAAAATGTTCTGTTCCCAATCTCCATTTCGAAGCAGCAGCTAAGCTAGATTGTGCTTTGAATGCACAGAAACAGTATAGCTGGCTCGAATGTGTGGTTGGAGGAAATAGGGAGATGGTGGGTATCTAGATCTGTGCGCTATACATGGCTCTTTTATTCATACAATTTTTGGTTGAAAAATTTTCTGTTCCCAATCTCCATTTCGAAGCAGCAGCTATGCTAGTTTGTGCTTTGAATGCACAGAAACAGAATAGCTGACTCGAAATGTGTGCTTGGAGGAAATACGGAGATGGTGGGTATCTAGATCTGTGGGCTATACATGGCTCTTTTTTTCATACAATTTTTGGTTGAAAAATTTTCTGTTCCCAATCTCCATTTCGAAGCAACAGCTAAGCTAGTTTGTGCTTTGAATGCACGGAAACAGAATAGCTGGCTCGAAATGTGTGGTTGGAGGAAATAGGGAGATGGTGGGTATCTACATCTGTGGGCTATACATGGCTCTTTTACTCATACAATTTTTGGTTGAAAAATTTTCTGTTCCCAATCTCCATTTCGAAGCAGCAGCTAAGCTAGTTTGTGCTTTGAATGCACGGAAACAGAATAGCTGGCTCGAAATGTGTGGTTGGAGGAAATAGGGAGTTGGTGGGTATCTAGATCTGTGGGCTATACATGGCTCTTTTTTTCATACAATTTTTGGTTGAAAAATTTTCTGTTCCCAATCTCCATTTCGAATCAGCAGCTAAGCTAGTTTGTGCTTTGAATGCACAGAAACAGTATAGCTGGCTCGAAATGTGTGGTTGGAGGAAATAGGGAGATGGTGGGTATCTACATCTGTGGGCTATACATGGCTCTTTTACTCATACAATTTTTGGTTGAAAAATTTTCTGTTCCCAATCTCCATTTCGAAGCAACAGCTAAGCTAGTTTGTGCTTTGAATGCACGGAAACAGAATAGCTGGCTCGAAATGTGTGGTTGGAGGAAATAGGGAGATGGTGGGTATCTAGATCTGTGGGCTATACATGGCTCTTTTTTTCATACAATTTTTGGTTGAAAAATTTTCTGTTCCCAATCTCCATTTCGAAGCAGCTAAGCTAGTTTGTGCTTTGAATGCACGGAAACAGAATAGCTGGCTCGAAATGTGTGGTTGGAGGAAATAGGGAGATGGTGGGTATCTAGATCTGTGGGCTATACATGGCTCTTTTTTTCGTCCAAATTTTGGTTGAAAAATTTTCTGTTCCCAATCTCCATTTCGAAGCAGCAGCTAAGCTAGTTTGTGCTTTGAATGCACAGAAAGAGAATAGCTGGCTCGAAATGTGTGGTTGGAGGAAATACGGAGATAGTGGGTATCTAGGTCTGTGGGCTATACATGGCTCTTTTACTCATACAATTTTTGGTTGAAAAATTTTCTGTTCCCAATCTCCATTTCGAAGCAGCAGCTAAGCTAGTTTGTGCTTTGAATGCACAGAAACAGAATGGCTGGCTCGAAATGTGTGGTTGGAGGAAATAGGCAGATGGTGGGTATCTAGATCTGTGGGCTATACATGGCTCTTTTTTTCATACAATTTTTGGTTGAAAAATTTTCTGTTCCCAATCTCCATTTCGAAGCAGCAGCTAAGCTAGTTTGTGCTTTGAATGCACAGAAAGAGAATAGCTGGCTCGAAATGTGTGGTTGGAGGAAATAGGGAGATGGTGGGTATCTAGATCTGTGGGCTATACATGGCTCTTTTTTTCATACAATTTTTGGTTGAAAAATTTTCTGTTCCCAATCTCCATTTCGAAGCAGCTAAGCTAGTTTGTGCTTTGAATGCACGGAAACAGAATAGCTGGCTCGAAATGTGTGGTTGGAGGAAATAGGGAGATGGTGGGTATCTAGATCTGTGGGCTATACATGGCTCTTTTTTTCGTCCAAATTTTGGTTGAAAAATTTTCTGTTCCCAATCTCCATTTCGAAGCAGCAGCTAAGCTAGTTTGTGCTTTGAATGCACAGAAAGAGAATAGCTGGCTCGAAATGTGTGGTTGGAGGAAATACGGAGATAGTGGGTATCTAGGTCTGTGGGCTATACATGGCTCTTTTACTCATACAATTTTTGGTTGAAAAATTTTCTGTTCCCAATCTCCATTTCGAAGCAGCAGCTAAGCTAGTTTGTGCTTTGAATGCACAGAAACAGAATGGCTGGCTCGAAATGTGTGGTTGGAGGAAATAGGCAGATGGTGGGTATCTAGATCTGTGGGCTATACATGGCTCTTTTTTTCATACAATTTTTGGTTGAAAAATTTTCTGTTCCCAATCTCCATTTCGAAGCAGCAGCTAAGCTAGTTTGTGCTTTGAATGCACAGAAACAGTATAGCTGGCTCGAAATGTGTGGTTGGAGGAAATAGGGAGATGGTGGGTATCTACATCTGTGGGCTATACATGGCTCTTTTACTCATACAATTTTTGGTTGAAAAATTTTCTGTTCCCAATCTCCATTTCGAAGCAACAGCTAAGCTAGTTTGTGCTTTGAATGCACGGAAACAGAATAGCTGGCTCGAAATGTGTGGTTGGAGGAAATAGGGAGATGGTGGGTATCTAGATCTGTGGGCTATACATGGCTCTTTTTTTCATACAATTTTTGGTTGAAAAATTTTCTGTTCCCAATCTCCATTTCGAAGCAGCTAAGCTAGTTTGTGCTTTGAATGCACGGAAACAGAATAGCTGGCTCGAAATGTGTGGTTGGAGGAAATAGGGAGATGGTGGGTATCTAGATCTGTGGGCTATACATGGCTCTTTTTTTCGTCCAAATTTTGGTTGAAAAATTTTCTGTTCCCAATCTCCATTTCGAAGCAGCAGCTAAGCTAGTTTGTGCTTTGAATGCACAGAAAGAGAATAGCTGGCTCGAAATGTGTGGTTGGAGGAAATACGGAGATAGTGGGTATCTAGGTCTGTGGGCTATACATGGCTCTTTTACTCATACAATTTTTGGTTGAAAAATTTTCTGTTCCCAATCTCCGTTTCGAAGCAGCAGGTAAGCTAGTTTGTGCTTTGAATGCACAGAAACAGAATAGCTGGCTCGAAATGTGTGCTTGGAGGAAATACGGAGATGGTGGGTATCTAGATCTGTGGGCTATACATGGCTCTTTTTTTCATACAATTTTTGGTTGAAAAATTTTCTGTTCCCAATCTCCATTTTGAATCAGCATCTAAGCTAGTTTGTGCTTTGAATGCACAGAAACAGAATGGCTGGCTCGAAATGTGTGGTTGGAGGAAATACGGAGATAGTGGGTATCTAGGTCTGTGGGCTATATATAGCTCTTTTTTTCATACAATTTTTGGTTGAAAAATTTTCTGTTCCCAATCTCTATTTCGAAGCAGCAGCTACGCTAGTTTGTGCTTTGAATGCACAGAAAGAGAATAGCTGGCTCGAAATGTGTGGTTGGAGGAAATAGGGAGATGGTGGGTATCTAGGTCTGTGGGCTATACATAGCTCTTTTTTTCATACAATTATTGGTTGAAAAATTGTCTGTTCCCAATCTCTATTTCGAAGCAGCAGCTAAGCTAGTTTGTGCTTTGAATGCACAGAAAGAGAATAGCTGGCTCGAAATGTGTGCTTGGAGGAAATACGGAGATGGTGGGTATCTAGATCTGTGGGCTATACATGGCTCTTTTTTTCATCCAAATTTTGGTTGAAAAATTTTCTGTTCCCAATCTCCATTTCGAAGCAGCAGCTAAGCTAGTTTGTGCTTTGAATGCACAGAAAGAGAATAGCTGGCTCGAAATGTGTGGTTGGAGGAAATACGGAGATAGTGGGTATCTAGATCTGTGGGCTATACATGGCTCTTTTTTTCATACAATTTTTGGTTGAAAAATTTTCTGTTCCCAATCTCTATTTCGAAGCAGCAGCTACGCTAGTTTGTGCTTTGAATGCACAGAAAGAGAATAGCTGGCTCGAAATGTGTGGTTGGAGGAAATAGGGAGATGGTGGGTATCTAGGTCTGTGGGCTATACATAGCTCTTTTTTTCATACAATTATTGGTTGAAAAATTGTCTGTTCCCAATCTCTATTTCGAAGCAGCAGCTAAGCTAGTTTGTGCTTTGAATGCACAGAAAGAGAATAGCTGGCTCGAAATGTGTGCTTGGAGGAAATACGGAGATGGTGGGTATCTAGATCTGTGGGCTATACATGGCTCTTTTTTTCATCCAAATTTTGGTTGAAAAATTTTCTGTTCCCAATCTCTATTTCGAAGCAGCAGCTACGCTAGTTTGTGCTTTGAATGCACAGAAAGAGAATAGCTGGCTCGAAATGTGTGGTTGGAGGAAATAGGGAGATGGTGGGTATCTAGGTCTGTGGGCTATACATAGCTCTTTTTTTCATACAATTATTGGTTGAAAAATTGTCTGTTCCCAATCTCTATTTCGAAGCAGCAGCTAAGCTAGTTTGTGCTTTGAATGCACAGAAAGAGAATAGCTGGCTCGAAATGTGTGGTTGGAGGAAATACGGAGATAGTGGGTATCTAGGTCCGTGGGCTATATATAGCTCTTTTTTTCATACAATTTTTGGTTGAAAAATTTTCTGTTCCCAATCTCTATTTCGAAGCAGCAGCTACGCTAGTTTGTGCTTTGAATGCACAGAAAGAGAATAGCTGGCTCGAAATGTGTGGTTGGAGGAAATAGGGAGATGGTGGGTATCTAGGTCTGTGGGCTATACATAGCTCTTTTTTTCATACAATTTTTGGTTGAAAAATTTTCTGTTCCCAATCTCCATTTCGAAGCAGCAGCTAAGCTAGTTTGTGCTTTGAATGCACAGAAACAGAATGGCTGGCTCGAAATGTGTGGTTGGAGGAAATAGGGAGATGGTGGGTATCTAGATCTGTGGGCTATACATGGCTCTTTTTTTCATACAATTTTTGGTTGAAAAATTTTCTGTTCCCAATCTCCATTTCGAAGCAGCAGCTAAGCTAGTTTGTGCTTTGAATGCACAGAAACAGAATGGCTGGCTCGAAATGTGTGGTTGGAGGAAATACGGAGATAGTGGGTATCTAGGTCCGTGGGCTATATATAGCTCTTTTTTTCATACAATTTTTGGTTGAAAAATTTTCTGTTCCCAATCTCTATTTCGAAGCAGCAGCTACGCTAGTTTGTGCTTTGAATGCACAGAAAGAGAATAGCTGGCTCGAAATGTGTGGTTGGAGGAAATAGGGAGATGGTGGGTATCTAGGTCTGTGGGCTATACATAGCTCTTTTTTTCATACAATTTTTGGTTGAAAAATTTTCTGTTCCCAATCTCCATTTCGAAGCAGCAGCTAAGCTAGTTTGTGCTTTGAATGCACAGAAACAGAATGGCTGGCTCGAAATGTGTGGTTGGAGGAAATAGGCAGATGGTGGGTATCTAGATCTGTGGGCTATACATGGCTCTTTCTTTCGTCCAAATTTTGGTTGAAAAATTTTCTGTTCCCAATCTCCATTTCGAAGCAGCAGCTAAGGTAGTTTGTGCTTTGAATGCACAGAAAGAGAATAGCTGGCTCGAAATGTGTGGTTGGAGGAAATACGGAGATAGTGGGTATCTAGGTCTGTGGGCTATATATAGCTCTTTTTTTCATACAATTTTTGGTTGAAAAATTTTCTGTTCCCAATCTCTATTTCGAAGCAGCAGCTACGCTAGTTTGTGCTTTGAATGCACAGAAAGAGAATAGCTGGCTCGAAATGTGTGGTTGGAGGAAATAGGGAGATGGTGGGTATCTAGGTCTGTGGGCTATACATAGCTCTTTTTTTCATACAATTATTGGTTGAAAAATTGTCTGTTCCCAATCTCTATTTCGAAGCAGCAGCTAAGCTAGTTTGTGCTTTGAATGCACAGAAAGAGAATAGCTGGCTCGAAATGTGTGCTTGGAGGAAATACGGAGATGGTGGGTATCTAGATCTGTGGGCTATACATGGCTCTTTTTTTCATCCAAATTTTGGTTGAAAAATTTTCTGTTCCCAATCTCCATTTCGAAGCAGCAGCTAAGCTAGTTTGTGCTTTGAATGCACAGAAAGAGAATAGCTGGCTCGAAATGTGTGGTTGGAGGAAATACGGAGATAGTGGGTATCTAGATCTGTGGGCTATACATGGCTCTTTTTTTCATACAATTTTTGGTTGAAAAATTTTCTGTTCCCAATCTCTATTTCGAAGCAGCAGCTAAGCTAGTTTGTGCTTTGAATGCACAGAAAGAGAATAGCTGGCTCGAAATGTGTGGTTGGAGGAAATAGGGAGATGGTGGGTATCTAGGTCTGTGGGCTATACATAGCTCTTTTTTTCATACAATTATTGGTTGAAAAATTGTCTGTTCCCAATCTCTATTTCGAAGCAGCAGCTAAGCTAGTTTGTGCTTTGAATGCACAGAAAGAGAATAGCTGGCTCGAAATGTGTGCTTGGAGGAAATACGGAGATGGTGGGTATCTAGATCTGTGGGCTATACATGGCTCTTTTTTTCATCCAAATTTTGGTTGAAAAATTTTCTGTTCCCAATCTCTATTTCGAAGCAGCAGCTACGCTAGTTTGTGCTTTGAATGCACAGAAAGAGAATAGCTGGCTCGAAATGTGTGGTTGGAGGAAATAGGGAGATGGTGGGTATCTAGGTCTGTGGGCTATACATAGCTCTTTTTTTCATACAATTATTGGTTGAAAAATTGTCTGTTCCCAATCTCTATTTCGAAGCAGCAGCTAAGCTAGTTTGTGCTTTGAATGCACAGAAAGAGAATAGCTGGCTCGAAATGTGTGGTTGGAGGAAATACGGAGATAGTGGGTATCTAGGTCCGTGGGCTATATATAGCTCTTTTTTTCATACAATTTTTGGTTGAAAAATTTTCTGTTCCCAATCTCTATTTCGAAGCAGCAGCTACGCTAGTTTGTGCTTTGAATGCACAGAAAGAGAATAGCTGGCTCGAAATGTGTGGTTGGAGGAAATAGGGAGATGGTGGGTATCTAGGTCTGTGGGCTATACATAGCTCTTTTTTTCATACAATTTTTGGTTGAAAAATTTTCTGTTCCCAATCTCCATTTCGAAGCAGCAGCTAAGCTAGTTTGTGCTTTGAATGCACAGAAACAGAATGGCTGGCTCGAAATGTGTGGTTGGAGGAAATAGGGAGATGGTGGGTATCTAGATCTGTGGGCTATACATGGCTCTTTTTTTCATACAATTTTTGGTTGAAAAATTTTCTGTTCCCAATCTCCATTTCGAAGCAGCAGCTAAGCTAGTTTGTGCTTTGAATGCACAGAAACAGAATGGCTGGCTCGAAATGTGTGGTTGGAGGAAATAGGGAGATGGTGGGTATCTAGATCTGTGGGCTATACATGGCTCTTTCTTTCGTCCAAATTTTGGTTGAAAAATTTTCTGTTCCCAATCTCCATTTCGAAGCAGCAGCTAAGCTAGTTTGTGCTTTGAATGCACAGAAAGAGAATAGCTGGCTCGAAATGTGTGGTTGGAGGAAATACGGAGATAGTGGGTATCTAGGTCTGTGGGCTATATATAGCTCTTTTTTTCATACAATTTTTGGTTGAAAAATTTTCTGTTCCCAATCTCCATTTCGAAGCAGCAGCTAAGCTAGTTTGTGCTTTGAATGCACAGAAAGAGAATAGCTGGCTCGAAATGTGTGGTTGGAGGAAATAGGCAGATGGTGGGTATCTAGATCTGTGGGCTATACATGGCTCTTTCTTTCATACAATTTTTGGTTGAAAAATTGTCTGTTCCCAATCTCCATTTCGAAGCAGCAGCTAAGCTAGTTTGTGCTTTAAATGCACGGAAACAGAATAGCTGGCTCGAAATGTGTGGTTGGAGGAAATAGGGAGATGGTGGGTATCTAGATCTGTGGGCTATACATGGCTCTTTTTTTCATACAATTTTTGGTTGAAAAATTTTCTGTTCCCAATCTCCATTTCGAAGCAGCAGCTAAGCTAGTTTGTGCTTTGAATGCACAGAAAGAGAATAGCTGGCTCGAAATGTGTGGTTGGAGGAAATAGGCAGATGGTGGGTATCTAGATCTGTGGGCTATACATGGCTCTTTCTTTCATACAATTTTTGGTTGAAAAATTGTCTGTTCCCAATCTCCATTTCGAAGCAGCAGCTAAGCTAGTTTGTGCTTTAAATGCACGGAAACAGAATAGCTGGCTCGAAATGTGTGGTTGGAGGAAATAGGGAGATGGTGGGTATCTAGATCTGTGGGCTATACATGGCTCTTTTTTTCATACAATTTTTGGTTGAAAAATTTTCTGTTCCCAATCTCCATTTCGAAGCAGCAGCTAAGCTAGTTTGTGCTTTGAATGCACGAAAGAGAATAGCTGGCTCGAAATGTGTGGTTGGAGGAAATACGGAGATAGTGGGTATCTAGGTCTGTGGGCTATATATAGCTCTTTTTTTCATACAATTTTTGGTTGAAAAATTTTCTGTTCCCAATCTCCATTTCGAAGCAGCAGCTAAGCTAGTTTGTGCTTTGAATGCACAGAAAGAGAATAGCTGGCTCGAAATGTGTGGTTGGAGGAAATAGGGAGATGGTGGGTATCTAGGTCTGTGGGCTATACATAGCTCTTTTTTTCATACAATTTTTGGTTGAAAAATTTTCTGTTCCCAATCTCCATTTCGAAGCAGCAGCTAAGCTAGTTTGTGCTTTGAATGCACAGAAAGAGAATAGCTGGCTCGAAATGTGTGGTTGGAGGAAATAGGGAGATGGTGGGTATCTAGATCTGTGGGCTATACATGGCTCTTTTATTCATACAATTTTTGGTTGAAAAATTTTCTGTTCCCAATCTCCATTTCGAAGCAGCAGCTAAGCTAGTTTGTGCTTTGAATGCACAGAAACAGAATAGCTGGCTCGAAATGTGTGCTTGGAGGAAATACGGAGATGGTGGGTATCTAGATCTGTGGGCTATACATGGCTCTTTCTTTCGTCCAAATTTTGGTTGAAAAATTTTCTGTTCCCAATCTCCATTTCGAAGCAGCAGCTAAGCTAGTTTGTGCTTTGAATGCACAGAAAGAGAATAGCTGGCTCGAAATGTGTGGTTGGAGGAAATAGGGAGATGGTGGGTATCTAGGTCTGTGGGCTATACATAGCTCTTTTTTTCATACAATTTTTGGTTGAAAAATTTTCTGTTCCCAATCTCCATTTCGAAGCAGCAGGTAAGCTAGTTTGTGCTTTGAATGCACAGAAACAGAATAGCTGGCTCGAAATGTGTGCTTGGAGGAAATACGGAGATGGTGGGTATCTAGATCTGTGGGCTATACATGGCTCTTTTTTTCATCCAAATTTTGGTTGAAAAATTGTCTGTTCCCAATCTCCATTTCGAAGCAGCAGCTAAGCTAGTTTGTGCTTTGAATGCACAGAAACAGAATAGCTGGCTCGAAATGTGTGGTTGGAGGAAATAGGGAGATGGTGGGTATCTAGATCTGTGGGCTATACATGGCTCTTTTTTTCATCCAAATTTTGGTTGAAAAATTTTCTGTTCCCAATCTCCATTTCGAAGCAGCAGCTAAGCTAGTTTGTGCTTTGAATGCACAGAAAGAGAATAGCTGGCTCGAAATGTGTGGTTGGAGGAAATACGGAGATAGTGGGTATCTAGGTCTGTGGGCTATATATAGCTCTTTTTTTCATACAATTTTTGGTTGAAAAATTTTCTGTTCCCAATCTCTATTTCGAAGCAGCAGCTACGCTAGTTTGTGCTTTGAATGCACAGAAAGAGAATAGCTGGCTCGAAATGTGTGGTTGGAGGAAATAGGGAGATGGTGGGTATCTAGGTCTGTGGGCTATACATAGCTCTTTTTTTCATACAATTTTTGGTTGAAAAATTTTCTGTTCCCAATCTCCATTTCGAAGCAGCAGCTAAGCTAGTTTGTGCTTTAAATGCACGGAAAGAGAATAGCTGGCTCGAAATGTGTGGTTGGAGGAAATAGGGAGATGGTGGGTATCTAGGTCTGTGGGCTATACATAGCTCTTTTTTTCATACAATTTTTGGTTGAAAAATTTTCTGTTCCCAATCTCCATTTCGAAGCAGCAGCTAAGCTAGTTTGTGCTTTGAATGCACAGAAAGAGAATAGCTGGCTCGAAATGTGTGGTTGGAGGAAATAGGGAGATGGTGGGTATCTAGATCTGTGGGCTATACATGGCTCTTTTATTCATACAATTTTTGGTTGAAAAATTTTCTGTTCCCAATCTCCATTTCGAAGCAGCAGCTAAGCTAGTTTGTGCTTTGAATGCACAGAAACAGAATAGCTGGCTCGAAATGTGTGCTTGGAGGAAATACGGAGATGGTGGGTATCTAGATCTGTGGGCTATACATGGCTCTTTCTTTCGTCCAAATTTTGGTTGAAAAATTTTCTGTTCCCAATCTCCATTTCGAAGCAGCAGCTAAGCTAGTTTGTGCTTTGAATGCACAGAAAGAGAATAGCTGGCTCGAAATGTGTGGTTGGAGGAAATAGGGAGATGGTGGGTATCTAGGTCTGTGGGCTATACATAGCTCTTTTTTTCATACAATTTTTGGTTGAAAAATTTTCTGTTCCCAATCTCCATTTCGAAGCAGCAGGTAAGCTAGTTTGTGCTTTGAATGCACAGAAACAGAATAGCTGGCTCGAAATGTGTGCTTGGAGGAAATACGGAGATGGTGGGTATCTAGATCTGTGGGCTATACATGGCTCTTTTTTTCATCCAAATTTTGGTTGAAAAATTTTCTGTTCCCAATCTCCATTTCGAAGCAGCAGCTAAGCTAGTTTGTGCTTTGAATGCACAGAAAGAGAATAGCTGGCTCGAAATGTGTGGTTGGAGGAAATAGGGAGATGGTGGGTATCTAGGTCTGTGGGCTATACATAGCTCTTTTTTTCATACAATTTTTGGTTGAAAAATTTTCTGTTCCCAATCTCCATTTCGAAGCAGCAGCTAAGCTAGTTTGTGCTTTGAATGCACAGAAAGAGAATAGCTGGCTCGAAATGTGTGGTTGGAGGAAATAGGTAGATGGTGGGTATCTAGGTCTGTGGGCTATACATGGCTCTTTTTTTCATCCAAATTTTGGTTGAAAAATTTTCTGTTCCCAATCTCCATTTCGAAGCAGCAGCTAAGCTAGTTTGTGCTTTGAATGCACAGAAAGAGAATAGCTGGCTCGAAATGTGTGGTTGGAGGAAATATTGAGATGGTGGGTATCTAGGTCTGTGGGCTATACATAGCTCTTTTTCATACAATTTTTGGTTGAAAAATTTTCTGTTCCCAATCTCCATTTCGAAGCAGCAGCTAAGCTAGTTTGTGCTTTAAATGCACGGAAACAGAATAGCTGGCTCGAAATGTGTGGTTGGAGGAAATAGGGAGATGGTGGGTATCTAGATCTGTGGGCTATACATGGCTCTTTCTTTCGTCCAAATTTTGGTTGAAAAATTTTCTGTTCCCAATCTCCATTTCGAAGCAGCAGCTAAGCTAGTTTGTGCTTTAAATGCACGGAAACAGAATAGCTGGCTCGAAATGTGTGCTTGGAGGAAATACGGAGATGGTGGGTATCTAGATCTGTGGGCTATACATGGCTCTTTTTTTCATACAATTTTTGGTTGAAAAATTTTCTGTTCCCAATCTCCATTTCGAATCAGCAGCTAAGCTAGTTTGTGCTTTGAATGCACAGAAACAGAATGGCTGGCTCGAAATGTGTGGTTGGAGGAAATAGGCAGATGGTGGGTATCTAGATCTGTGGGCTATACATGGCTCTTTTTTTCATACAATTTTTGGTTGAAAAATTTTCTGTTCCCAATCTCCATTTCGAAGCAGCAGCTAAGCTAGTTTGTGCTTTGAATGCACAGAAACAGAATGGCTGGCTCGAAATGTGTGGTTGGAGGAAATAGGCAGATGGTGGGTATCTAGATCTGTGGGCTATACATGGCTCTTTCTTTCGTCCAAATTTTGGTTGAAAAATTTTCTGTTCCCAATCTCCATTTCGAAGCAGCAGCTAAGGTAGTTTGTGCTTTGAATGCACAGAAAGAGAATAGCTGGCTCGAAATGTGTGGTTGGAGGAAATAGGGAGATGGTGGGTATCTAGGTCTGTGGGCTATACATAGCTCTTTTTTTCATACAATTTTTGGTTGAAAAATGTTCTGTTCCCAATCTCCATTTCGAAGCAGCAGCTAAGCTAGTTTGTGCTTTGAATGCACAGAAAGAGAATAGCTGGCTCGAAATGTGTGGTTGGAGGAAATAGGCAGATGGTGGGTATCTAGATCTGTGGGCTATACATGGCTCTTTCTTTCGTCCAAATTTTGGTTGAAAAATTTTCTGTTCCCAATCTCCATTTCGAAGCAGCAGCTAAGGTAGTTTGTGCTTTGAATGCACAGAAAGAGAATAGCTGGCTCGAAATGTGTGGTTGGAGGAAATAGGGAGATGGTGGGTATCTAGGTCTGTGGGCTATACATAGCTCTTTTTTTCATACAATTTTTGGTTGAAAAATGTTCTGTTCCCAATCTCCATTTCGAAGCAGCAGCTAAGCTAGTTTGTGCTTTGAATGCACAGAAAGAGAATAGCTGGCTCGAAATGTGTGGTTGGAGGAAATAGGGAGATGGTGGGTATCTAGGTCTGTGGGCTATACATGGCTCTTTTTTTCATACAATTTTTGGTTGAAAAATTGTCTGTTCCCAATCTCCATTTCGAAGCAGCAGCTAAGCTAGTTTGTGCTTTAAATGCACGGAAAGAGAATAGCTGGCTCGAAATGTGTGGTTGGAGGAAATAGGGAGATGGTGGGTATCTAGATCTGTGGGTTATACATGGCTCTTTTTTTCATACAATTTTTGGTTGAAAAATTTTCTGTTCCAAATCTCCACTTCGAAGCAGCAGCTAAGCTGGTTTGTGCTTTGAATGCACGGAAACAGAATATCTGGCTCGAAATGTGTGGTTGGAGGAAATAGAGAGATGGTTGGTATCTAGGTCTGTGGGCTATACATGGCTCTTTTTTTCATACAATTTTTGGTTGAAAAATTTTCTGTTCCAAATCTCCACTTCGAAGCAGCAGCTAAGCTGGTTTGTGCTTTGAATGCACGGAAACAGAATATCTGGCTCGAAATGTGTGGTTGGAGGAATAAGCGAGATGGTGGGTATCTAGGTCTGCCTTATTAATTTATATTATTTACCCTACAGGATGTATTGCAAAGTATAATTATCAAACGAAACTTTTTGGACAGCCGAAGGCTCTCTGACAGTTGGTACTAATCTCAGACGTCTTGGAGGAAGTAGTTGGAATGCAAGCAGTGGGATATTAACTCGAGTTACACGTTTTGATAAATTACTACGTATTCAGCCTACTGCGTGATTCTGTGCCTTGGAATTAACAAATTCACGATAGTATTTTGAAGATTTGACACTGTACAGGGTCATCATAAATTGGGTCAAAATTACGTGTTGGATTAAATACTTAAATGTCAGGTGTCAAGGTGTTATTATGGGTACAATAGATCAATAGGTGGCAACACAGCATACCTCATCTTCATGTAAGGCAGAAAAGGATCTGGTTTGAAACAAATCACATACCAATCTCTATACCGTGGAGATTTGTCTCACAATATATCAATTCACAAGACGATAGCCTACAACACATCGAATCCAAGGCACGCCTAATCCAGTCTCAAGGGTATGAAAATACCATAAGCTCTAAGGTAGTTACAAAAGGACTTAACACCCACCATTCCATTTACATTTTCAATAAAATTAAAGGATCCCCATGTCCTTACATGCAACACATGGAGACAGACTCAAACAAAGTAAAATCAATTAACCTAATAAGATTAAGTGATCACAAGCACACATTACGTGACTGTTACGAAGGCTTCGCCCACCTAATCCAATTCAAACAATAGCATTACCAGCAAAATGGACTACTTTGCACCCATACCCTCGAATGCACCATCCAGCCAAGTGTACAATCTCCTTAGATGTCACCACACAACCGACTAGATACATCATTTAGTTGCACCTTCTGCATGAGAGAAGTTCAAAAATATCCCAGACATCGTCTATCCTTGATTTACTGTCTCGTATTACAATCGTGCATTAGCTTAAGTTCAGTCACAAAGTGTTTTTCTTGTAAATAATTAATCGATAGCTGAAATGGAAACCAATCTGTCCTGGTTAAGTGGCTGTAACTCATCCTATTCACCATCCAATCACCGGTTAATCGATTTATCTCAATCCAGAGATGGATCCTAGAACACATAAAATGACCCAAATGGAACCTCAAACAAAATACACACACGCACATGTCATCCTATGTACTCGTACTAAACACATCCTTACTGTTCGTCCTTAACACAAAGATACAAAGATACAAAGATACATAATAACGCCAAAACAGTGTTTTATCTCGCAAAAATGCCTTGCTGTGACATGATTGTAATAAAGTCTTTGATTCCGCATGGCTTACCAAGTGACACAATGGTGAGACTTTTGTCCAAAAACGAAAGAAAAATTTATATATAGCCTCTTGGTTAGGACACTTTTATTACTAGGGAAATGATTATGTAGCTTCTTTGGCCAAGTTAACGATATCCTCGTGGAGTAAGCTCAAAAATTTATCACCACATCTCACTCATCTAAATGGTGAGTAATGAAGTTGGTCCCTAATAATAGGTCCCAAGGATTGTAACGATGATTTGGCAGCATTTCGCCATTTATGAGGGTTAAAGGTTAAGGTGTTCACCGAATTACGACTTAATGTAGAGTTAGTATTCAAAAATACGTTTTTTTTTTATTTATTTATCCATTTCGCGGTACGTGGGCACTGCGTGTAATCATTCTCCCCAAAAACGCAATTAAGTAATTACAAACATTTGAGCTGTGTGTTACAAAACGTTGCGGGGTACGTACACGTTTTAATTACAACCAACGAACACCACACAAAATTGCATTAATAACTCTTAATGAAAGTCATTAGAGGACGGGAGTCCTTTTGCCATGCGGAGGCATGCATCCATCCATCGATTTGCGCATACAGAATAGACACGTTAACATGACACGCCAGCTGTTCGGTTTCGCGACATGCTAATGACATACGAATTCAAAGCGCCCCCTCAATCTACCTGGTCTGGTATTTGCATAGAGTTTTCATTAGGAATTTTCACCTCACATTACAGGTACAGGGTGTGCAAATATTCACTTACCCAGTGTGAAAATCATCCAATCCCTTGCCACAGTAAATGGGCTCCGATTGATTAGAGCCCATCGTCATTCTGCTCGTATTGAAGTCTGCTGTTGTATTGGATTCCTCATGAATATAGAAATCAATGACTGTAATGAGAGAAAGGAAAAAGGAAAATTAGTTAGGAGACTCAATGAAATATTTAAGTGGAATGTGTTAATCATTTGAACAGGCAAACAGGCTTTAAAGAGGAGTCAAGTTGTCCCTGACAAACTTGGCGACACATGCCATGGAGTATATTGAAATAAGTATCTGATTTCTCGAAATATATGTATCTACGACTATTTTGGGATATCCTTTTGATCAGTTACAGAGATTATGACAAAGATTTCACCATCAAATCATCATGGGGAGGCTAAAGATACCATTGCCAACTGTGATGTATGTACTTTGTGAATGGGTTCGTTCGCCTTCGTTTTGTTCTTATTTTCTTTTCGTATATTTCTATAGAATTGTACACATCTGCACAGCAATGGGTATATTGAAAAAGTCGCCAAAAAGTCGCTAAAAAGAAATGTCATACTGAGACAAAAGGGATCCTTTGGCTTTGTTTCTTAGAGGAAGGGTTCCCAAGTCTGAATTTGAATTTTTTGAAATACCATGCAAAAGGAAGGAATAGACTTAGGATTTAGCGGAGGAGTTGGGAGAAAGTCACCACGTTTGATGAGTTCTTTGTGACTTTCTACATTTAGAGCTCGCTCATGACACCTGAAAAAGTGTGAGGAGCAGATATAGCATCTGCCTCAAGATACCTAAGTGACTATGACATCACTGAAAATGTGTTCTGCAGATCCTTCGTCCTCGTTGCGCATTTCTACCAGTGCTGTCTTGGGGTATTCCTACACTCATGAGGCGTTCTTTGACTTGACAGTGTGTAGTAAGAAATCCTGGGGCTAAACGAACCTAACTTTAAGTTCAGACCTAGAAGTTGTTTCGTTCTCGTGTGATCTTTGGCATAAAAATTGGGTGTGTTTGTTACTAATGCAGGATTTCCCAGTTCTGATGGGTGATCCACAAAATAATCTTGCCATCACGAACGTTGATGTTGATCCTTTTCTGTATAGTAAGACCTATTCTGACTTATGGTTGTTTGTATAGTTTCAGTCCCTCAACAAGTCCACCAACTTAGAGGCCCTTACGAGGATTCAGAGATTGGCCTATATTCGCATCACAAGTACCTTGAGAACAACTTCTACTGCAGGACTAGAGGTTATCCTCAATCTCCTACTGCAGGACATTTTCGTTCAAACCTCGGCAGCAATGAGTGCCCTAAGAGTAAGTCAGTCAGATAGTAGGAGAGACGATGTAACAGGTCATTCCATGATCCTGAAGAAATATCTAGGAAAGGTTCATACTACAATCCATATCTAGACTAGATGGATGGTCAGCCTGCCAACACATGTGCCATCACTAACTTCACAGATTAATCTAAGATGGATGTAGGCGTAGGATCTAGCATATTTTCTGAACCGCTGGGCATGTCAAGATCATTCCGCCTTCCGAACGATAGCAGTGTTTTCCAAGCGGAGGTCTTATTAGTGACAATAGCTGCCCGTGAGACTGCGCTAAAGGCAATACCACTGGAAGGTATCATCTTTTTCATCCACAAACAGGCGACAATATAAGCAATTACTGCTTTTGACATAAAATCCAAGTTTGTGAAGTGATGTCGTGAAGAACTCAAGGTTCTTGGAACACAGTACAAGGTTGCCTTTTGCTGGGTCCCTGGACACGAAGGAAAACCAGAAAATCAAAAAGTAGACGATTTGGCAAGAAGGGGATCACTATGAGTATCACAATGGGTCTGTAATGACCTGTGTGTAGCGATGTGAAAATGTTTCTAGTCACCTACCCACGTACCTAACCTAAACTTATAGTACGTTTGCCATTTCGTTTTCTAAGTGTTCGATGTGTTCTGGTAGCCAAATGAGATGAATTCTATTCTGGGCAGTGATTTTTATTAGGTTATGGAAGTCCTATACAAATTCTGATGCTATTTCATAAGCCAGGATGACCTAAAGGGCAGCTTACTGTGAGAGAGAATAAAAGGCTTTTCAATAGGGACATAACAATTTTATATGTTAATACATAAACACCCTTGCAGTCTTTTTAAGATTTGTTAACGTCAAAACGTTAGCCAAGATTTACGTTTTTATCGTGCTAAAGCACTTGAACGACCAACCTTTGGAACTTATTAAAACTGCAACCAAAATTCTAAGTCGTTGGTCACACCAATTTTTGTCGGAAAAATCGTCCCACCAGACAGAGTGGGGTGCTATGATGGATTGGAAGTCAACGAATTCACTACTAGATGTTCCTGTATCAGTAAGACTATGGACTCATCGAAGTACCGAAAAAGTCGCAATCGTAAGTGGTTCAGTTCAAAATGAGCCAACTCGGTCGACTCCCGTCAGTCTGTTCACAGGAATTGCGAATCTCTCACTCAACATGGTGGCGATTTTTGGGTAAAAATCTTGGTCTCTACCACAACAAATCAAATTAATTCAAGAACCACCAACCACCAAGATGCTTAGCAGCACAAGGAGTCGTCGGAGACCATAACATCTAGTAGATGTCCTTACAATCAGAATTCAACCGCTTATGAACCATGTTATGAAGAACAGTATAGAGGAGATGAAGTATCTGCATCGGTAGAACAGCTCATTTTTGAAACACTATCCAAAATGGTCCAAGAGTGGCACAACTGCTTGAACTTGAAGAGAAGTTTTCATACATGACTCCTTAGGACCAGAAGAATCTCCAAGTCACTCAGCAAATAGTGAATAAGACTAGCATTCGCTTCAGATACTGATTTAATGTAAGTGAAAGTGAGACTCTAACTATAGCCATTTATCTTGGTCCTGCAGGACTTTCCGATTTCAAACAAAATCATCTCATCTTCCATTTTGATTCGTGGGAATCGAGAGCTTCATGTCCAGAAGCACACCCAGAATGCCAACCACACCCTCAATTGTTGCATTCAATGGAGGTGGATTCCACGTGATTTCCACACGACCAAGCTGTGAAGAACAAGTTAATGTGAAAAAGTAAGGGTTTTCGATACTCAAATTGGATTTCAATAGAACCAAGCCGCAGTCGTTATACCTAAACGACATCGCATCCACTGCAACAGATGTGAAACGTGAAATGCTATCATGGCATCTGTCCATTTAAACTGAAGATTCTTTCAAGCCATCATCCATTACAGATGGAAACCAATTCCGTTGAATATGATTAAGTGGCCATTATCGCAGGCGAAGTCTAGACACGTTAATGAGCCTCGAAAAATTGCTTTAGAATATATTTGAATAATATATCATCATAATCTATGGTGCATTAGAGCCAGCCACTCAGTGGCTCCTGAGGGCTTTTATTCAATGATACCCCGTACCATGTTTTATGATCTTTTTTTTTGTGTGGAGGGGGATAGGGATAAGTAAGTACCTCTTAGCTCACACGTGGTCTAATTATCCATCTAGTGTTGGCTTCATAGAAATTGCTTTTCTCAAAAATCATTTGAAGTCGAAAACGTTTGCGTCTTTGTGGCTTCGTTCCACTTACGTTTGGTAGTTATCCTTCAGGCAGAGGAAGTATAAAAAAAAACCCAATCGAATGTAGAAAAATATTCTAAAAACGTTTCCTTGCCGAGGAACGCCAGGCTTTACCCTACACAGGACCCCTGTAAGGTATCTTGGTAACAAAAAATTAAACTCCATATTGCACAGATGATGCGACAGGAACAACGTACACATAGAGTTCGTAAACAATTAAACATTAAAGCTTTTCATTTGAATTGTATAAGACGGAGGACACGCGGCTGCCTTGTGACTGTGGGAGTTGGGAGCAAGGATGTACGAGTTTTTCGTCATATCATCATTTTCCATGGTAACAACAGAAAGACGAGGTGTGTGTTTGTGTGTATGGATTGTATTCAAGGCTCGTATATGAGTAATGAGTTTGCGTTGTTAGATACGTGGGCCTTGAAAGGGTTCTGAGGTTTGATGTTAAGTTTTCTGTAAATGTTTCTTGTTTCGTGTTGATGACATGACTTTTCCCTCGTTTTAACGAGGGTTATTTCCACTTACGATGTCAGAAAAGTTAAAAGTGACAACATTAATTGCAACGTGGATGGCTGGATGGATGGATGGATGGATGGAACGAATACAACAGAGAGCTCTTTTAATGGGTCGTGCAATTTATCAAAAAAAATTGGAACAATTTGCAAGGATCACGATCTGGTTGCTCGTAGTAACGTCCTACACACTTTTCGTTGACTTGGTGATTCTCAAGTTTTGAGACCCTTTTTCGTGGAATCACTTATCGCCGGTGGATCTGAATAAAAGTGTTTACTTTAAATTGTACAGTAGCCTAAGAAGGACGAAAAGGATTCCTGGATATCTTCTTGTCGAAAGCAGGGTGCGTGATTCCAATGAATGTAGTAATTATTTTTTCTGTAGAGTGGCTACTTCATCTAGAATCCGCTTTTGTTAAAAGTTTTGAATTGCCTTTAGGGTCTCTGTCCTTTTCCTTACAAAACGTCAGTGTAAATAGAACTGAAGAAGCAATTGAGTAGAAGTGCCTTAACTGAAACAACTATAAGAATTCTCTTTCAGACTTTGATGATCCCAGTCTACCGTGAAACAACGAGTCTATCGAAAACGGATGAAGATATTCCTGACTGGTTCTTGAAGAAAAATGCTTCATTAGAGATTCGACCCATTTTATGGAGGGACATCGACCTAGTCTAGCTCATAGGGACAGTGCAGTAAAGAATCCTGCCAAGCGTCAATGAAGACTACATCAAGGTTCACAGTAAAATCATTGTTGATGCCTTGAAATCCACATCATCAATCCAAATAAAACGTATGCCTAATACTACGGAAATCAGGGTATTGGTATGGTAAACCATCACACCAATACTCTGAATTTGTTGGCAATACATTCGCCAATGACTCTAACTGAGTACACAATCCCCAAACTGATACCACTTATTCAGGGTGAACTGGGAAAGAGGTGAGATAGTAAAAAGCAACACGATTCAGAAATGGATTGTGGAGTGTATCCTGAAATTTTCTCAGAAATGTTCCAGATATCTGACACGTTCCGACTCTCATTGACAGTCAGTCTACTATCAAGGCCCTTGTATCGAATATGACATCCTCTAAGCTGCAGGTGCAGTATAAAGTGGAACTCGCTTCGCTAGGTTATTGAAGGTTTTACCTTATCAGCATCGGTTGTACCTTATCCGAAAAGTTTAAAATATTCTCGGGTCTCCTGCTTATCGTCAAGCAATCGATTTCGTATAGTAGAACTAGCAAGATCAATGTTTTGTAGAAAATGTATTTCGTCCTAACAGTTAGGAGTTGTTTCACCAATCTGAAGTAGCCCCCGTTTCCTAGGGTGTCATTCGATGATTTGACACAGTTAGTAGGTAGTTAAAGACTACGTCGAAGTTGCTGTTGTCAAGTCGAACATTTGGTCGATCGTCGATCTGCTGGGCTGGAAGTCACACTGGTACATTGCAGACTTCCGGCAGCTGTGTTGTTCTTCAGTGCTCTTACTTCCCCCAGAGAGGTAGCAGATACGTTTGTTAGTCTTCAAGATGCATAGAAAGGACTATATCACTTGAGTTGAGTCTTAAGAAGGTAGATTTCGGAAAAAATGTATTTAATTCGGTGGCGTATACGTAACATATTTTTTTTTTTTTTTTTCATACATTTTTGGTTGGAGCCAACACTTTTAAAACTGAGGGGAGAATTGGCTTCTTTATTGCTCTTCTACATAAGGCAATCCGTTCAAAGCACATTCTTGCTGTGTTAACCTAAAAAAGAAAGCAGTGTTTCATCTCTCCTGGTGTCTGCCTGTAGATAGAGACATCGAATCACAGCCATCGCAGTCACGGCAAAACCTTCTTTGACAACCTTAACCTTAATCTCGGTAAAACAGATCAGCCAACTAATCAGTTTCCTAAATACAGCACGATGCTTGAAGAGGATTTTCGGTCACTTCTCAGATAAGTCACATGAGTTTTTGTGCTGGAATGGTGCTAAGAGCTATTGAAGCCTATTCATGGAACAATGAAGCTACTTCTTCCTACGCAGAGGCTAACCTCACGTTATGGGTTCCGTGCAAATAAAAAGTAATCTGTGTGCAATAGGAGGCAGTTAGCTTACGAAAAAGCTAGCTGAAGAGGCTTATTGGATAAGGGCCACATCGCGAACTGTATCACCATCTGAGAAAGTAGGTACGTTTTAAAGTAAGACAATCATTCTTAGAGTTCTTAGAGTCTAGACTATGACTTCGACTCGGACACTCTCTCTTCATTACTTACTCTAAGCAATCATTTGAGTTTGAGGGTTTCTAACCTTCACTGAACCATTTGTGGTACCAAGAACCACTTGGACTGGTACGATTAATCAGTCTTCAGGTTAAGTGATAATAAGCACAAGTCAAAGACTACTATTTGATTCCAGTCCATCCAAGTTAGTACGTACAATTCAACGATCACCTTGATTGAATATATGAATCCAATCAAAGTGTCTTTTTAGATCCGCTAGGGTATATGGCCAAATTGAGCCTTTAATACTAAAACCTGGTAAGCTGACTGTCATGTACCTTACATACTCTTAAGTCGGGTGGATTTGGAAACAATTTGGCATTCGATGTTGGTCCTAAGGTCTCCTAAGGTCTCTGACTCATTGACATGTAGCATGGACTTGACATAGCTTTGAAGCCCATGGCCTTGCCTATTTCCGGAGATAATACGGATACCAAACTCGATTGGTTGTGTAGGTGTGTTGCTTGTGACATCGTCTTGTGGAACTGACATACATATTTATGGTCATCTTCGAATTTGTCTTTTAAACAGTCAATCTGACAGTGATCTCCAGTGACTTTGCTTGTGTTGTCATCATCATTAAGGAAAACGCCTCCAAGATGAGACTTCCACTAAATAGTGAATTTTTCTGAATAAAAAATCACTTGTAGTTGAGAAATCCTTTGGAAAAATAGGACGTCCCTGTTGAAAAACCATTTACTTCCAATTTTTTTAGTAGGAGACTCCGAATAGACTTATCTGGTAAGCCATTGACACACATTTTCTACATTTTTGGGGTTTCGAAGTTTATACAACCTTTCAAGATCTTAAACAAAAATCTGTTTCAATTCTATGGTTTCTTTAAGATATCCTTCTTCTAAACCATTGCTTTGCAATACTGTTTCTATTTCTGTTGAAGAAAATATTTTCGAAGATCTAGTTGGCAAGAAATGCTTTCCTATTTTAGCCCACTTTTGTTCATCTTACGAGGATAACGTGTACCACAAATGAAAGTTTAGCTCATTACTGTTGCATACTTGATTCAAAAAAGACAGTTTTCGACTTTGGTAGTTAAAGCATTGAGATTTGCATTTGGATGAAGTGGAGACAATTTCTCTGATCTTAAGGCATCCTAAGTGACTGTTCCTTTGACACTAGAAACTCCTCCGTCAGACGTTATTTTCTATCAAGCTTACCAACTTAACCTGGAACCACAAGGACTTTTTTCATTTGTTGTTCTGTTCCACACCCAAACTCCCACAACATTCTCAAACCGATGTCTAAATTAAGAAGTGCAGGACTAACTCATAGCAACACGGATTTCTTTCAGAGAGACATACGCTTAAGACTAATTGCAACCACTTGATTATCCTTTCCGAATGTGTACAGCTATTCATGTGAAATATTGTGGCAGCAAAAGCTACAGCTACCCTCATTGAGTGCTCTGCCAACCTCTCATCATTACCCTGCCTAGCGTTTTAATTTCATACAATTTCATACAATATGGAAACTAGTCGGTAATCCTTGAGGAGATTCTGGGAGAGATCCTTCCTCTCAGAGCACTCCACACACTGCATTAAGTGATTAATCAAAATAATTTAATCTTCCCTCTTTGGGGACTTGTGCGGCGACACCTAAGATTAATAAACTTACAGATGATGAAATTATCTTTTCCCTCTCAAGATGTCTCGTTATTTGCTTTCGGTCTTAAATCAGATTATAATTCAGACTCGAGCCATTTGTCACTTAGCCGTAATGTATTTATTTTTTCTCGTCGGAATGAGCAAATCCTCGAGAGGACTTGAAGGATATGGGACGTGACAAGCGAAACACAAACATATACATATGTGTGTAAGGCGGGGATATGAAATTCAACTAATTTTGCAATATATGCAGATATGCATCCTCTGAAGGTCATCCATTTTCGAAAGTTCGAGATCCGATCATCCCAACAGCAAAAGGTTTAAAAATAGCCTGTCTCCTCTCCCTTAGCGTTTTGGGTCAAATAACCGAAATTCAGCAGACAAACCTCAACAAAAAAACGCAAATCGGATGACTTAGACTTTGGCGTACTCAGTTGGCCACTATTTGGCATTCGAAAATCAGCGAGGAGTCCAAGATGGCCAAAGTCGCTTGGTCCTCCTCAAATGCAATATCTTTCCTTATCTCCTCTTCCTTAGCTTTTGGGTCAAATAAGCGAAATTCAGCAAACAAACCTCAAACGCAAATCGGATGATTTAGACTTTAGTGCAATCGGTTGCACGCTAACTTATAGCTTTGACTAGACATTGGTCATAAGCACCATCATGGTGTTCTATGTGGAAGATATTGAATTGAATAATTCCAGAATCAAGTGCTAAAGATTTTCCATAATTTTGTCACGTTTGCCTATCGTTTCTGCTTTACCACCCTCTTGAGACATAAAATATTAATGAAACCATCCTGTGAACGGTCACAACGCCACTTGGAAGTCCTTAATATGTAATTACCCAGGAGAGATGTACATAGGCCCCACTTAGGGTGTCTCTTCAACCGTGTACACAATAATTAAGTGTGTTATTAACACATTGCGAGGAATCAGCCATGCCTTGAGGTATTATTTTCTCCATAACTGCCCAACGATTAGAGTGTAATTACAACGGAACTATGCAGGATTTACTTAGGAAATCATCTAAACTAGAAAAATTCAATCAGGAGAGAGAATAGATGATTTAAGGACGAAAAGAAAAACTGTACTGGAATGGATTTGAAAAAGGATATCTGGCCGAGAGGCACACATGAAAATTGACTCTAATTCTCTTGGTCTTGTTACAGTCTTGTAATAATTCATCCTGGCTCATGATGGCTTGAACTTATGTCCTTGCTCTCGTTCAATATCATGACAATGCTTCTATCTTTTCATACACACTTCAGTTGAAGGAAGTTCTATTTATCTCGGAAATAGCAAGTAGCAGCTAAGCTCGTTTGTGCATAGGATTCACAGGAACAGAATACCTGACTTGAATTGTGTCTCTAGAAGGCAGATTCTTTTTGCGGTTTTTGGGTTCTGTGGCGTATGTGGAACTTTTTTTTCATAGATTTTTGGCTCAAAAATTTTCTCTTTCCATCATCCATACCAAAGCAATAGTCAAACTAGTTTGTGCTTCGGATGTACAGAAACAGAAGAAGTCACTTGAATTGTGCCACAAGAAGGAGGTCTATATCTGGTTCGGTAGCCCATATCTAGGTTCACTCCATAGGCCCATTCCCAGGTAATAAACTCCCTAAAATCGTATTCTCACTCTCTCTCGAGGAGATGGTAGACCAATTCAATGTCAATGTCAAGTCACAGATAGTTTTCCAGGAACCTACAACCCTGATAAACTGACTAAGATTGATGTTGTCCTCTTCTCTTATCCTATTCCAGTAGTATTTGGACCCCAACTGCCTGGATATGACACAGTTTCTCACAACCTGCTAGCTTATATCGGCTTGTACTAGATAGTATGCAAAGATTCTGCATTTATTGCCTCCTCAATTTAATGCCGTTCGCACATTTGCTTCTCTGTTACTGTGACCCGCCATCCAAAGGAGACCAATGAACTAGCGAGCCAAGTTGTTTTTTACACTTTTCTACTAGTTTCGAGGACATACTGGCCTTTCAATGAGGATGGCTGTGCTATAAAGCATATGTGTTGGCTTGCTTTAGTAGATATATTCAAAGAATTTCATTCTGGAAGAGGCTACCCAGTCCATTTTGGAGCCGTCGTCGGTGGAAAGTGTTACTTCCTGTCCTGATTAGGATCCTGACCATAACGTCATTTCTAAGGTCTACTCTGTCGATTGGATTAGGTACCAGAGTTCCTGGTAATAGATACAGAATGCTGTTGCGATCATAAAATTTGGTGCACCTGTATCCTGACCTTACCCAACTAAATAATGAAAAAAATATAATACGAGGGTCGAGAGGTAAAGTATCACGTTTTGGCCGTTGGTTCATGGCTTGAGTGTAAAGTTTTATTCTTTCCTTATGCTAGCTCACCCGTCTACCGATCCATAGAGAAGTATAGGAGCACTGCAACGGTGTACATGCATATGACCATCTTCGAGCGATGTACCCACTTCTTACCGAAGTTTTTGCTCTGAAAATAGAAAGCCACGAAACCTGGTTCTTCTCTTCCAGAAATTTTAACAAGGGTACAAGATATCCTCATTTCAAGGTGACTAGATGACTAGATGATGTGTCAACTTACACAACCATTTTATGATTATCCCGAAATGATTGTTCAAAATGTTGCTTTCAAGCAAATGATAGCCATAATTGCATACCAATTAAGGAACCCATTTCAGGAAAACAATATAAGTTTTGTGTTACCAGACAGTCATTCCGAGAACTTGTCCCAATTGTGATCCTTTCACTCAAACAATATTCTGGTAACAAATAAGTCCAACATCATCAAGGATTATTAATTATAAATTATTTTTCTGAGAAAGATCCCTAACAAGGAATACACAGTTGTTACCGATACTCATGTTCACCTAAATAGATACTTTGGTAGCCGTTTTATTAGCGCTAAAGGATTGTTATCACAATGCTTTGGTTGCTCTGCAAATTTAGAAGAATAATGTCCAAAAGAAAACTCTGTACATATGTACATCTGTATCTCCCGGTATCACTTTCATCCTTCGGCAGGACATCATCAATCATCTGTTACATAATTTTAAGTTATAAAACTTTATTGCTTTACCATGAAAGTCAAAGATTGCAGGCAATATAAGCACCGCCCCACCAGGCACGTGTGGACCCTTAGCAGTTAATTAACTTCTAGATTTCCATGTGCTGTACTAATACGCCAGGAGGGAGTCTCTTTCCTGGAAGAAATACAAATCGATATTACTTCAACCGTACACACAACTACAAGACCATCCTCTTGGAAACTTTCGTTGTGAAATCACCCAAAGTCACCACACGTTTGCCCGCAATCCTTCATGTACATGAAATAAAAATAAACCTTCATCATTGTAGTCATTGTGTCACATTGAAGTTGTCACCGTGGCAAGGATACAATATTGTGATGTGTGCGTCCTTTAGCGTACAAGAAAAAAAAAACGGAAGAGGCCCCATGGAATGCAGACATCTTTCAAAAACATTTCACTTATTGCAGAGGACAATGCTAGCCATCGACCCGTCCTTTCGCTGTCGTATGTAGCCAGGTCTGATGGAAAAATCAATAATTATATCGATGAGATAAAAAAATTATTTATAATAACAGGAGCAAGGCAAATACAAACAAATCCTGTAAGTGACTGTCGCAGAGGAGATGATGACTTGGGCAGTTTTTCTTTGACATTTTCCAACGAAAGGTTATTTACAGGAGTCGTGTGTTTTCGAGAGTAGTATGGTAATTTACTGGGTAATGCGAATACTTGGAACTAACCAAAGTTTGGACTTACACAGGGTTTGATTCAATTAAATTTTCGTCGCAGGATCTTCGAAGATTGAAGGCAATTCGTAACTAAGACATCTTTCGATGGGAGTACGTATCTGTTGGAACGCTGGGGACTTGGCCGTAATAGACAAAACAAAACTTAACAAACAAGTTCTCTATGCAAATATTTCCAGTCTACAAGGACTTTTTGCCCTGTTAAGCATTTTAAACTTCAGACAGTGGTTACAGGTTTAAACCAAGTTTTGAAGTAGCACAACTCATGATTAGGTTAAAAGGAAGATTGGCCAAGAAAGGTATGTATTTCCTTGAATTAGACATCATATCATCGAAGGGTTGGTTAGTTGGCCAAAACTCTTCCTACTAAGTTATGATGCTTCAATACCATAAGGAATCCTAGGCAGAGAGAGAATGCTCGTGGACTTTTTAAAACAGGCTTTCCTATTCCTTTTATCCTGTATTGCTTGGGTATTTGTTGTTTGAATAAGCCATTCAATCCGAAAGGTAGAGTTTTGAACCTTTTATAAAATCCGATTGCCTACTGCTCCTTTGGAGTTCAAATAAAGGATCATCCAACATGAGGTGTCATTTTAAACTTTACTTCATTATTGGTCTGTTAACATTCAACTATCAATGCGATGACTTTTGATAAGTAAAAACTAGGAAGTTATCAAATAAGGGTCCATACATCCATGTCCTGTGTGCTGACATAGTACAAATTCTCTTCCGAAGAAGTGGTATCGTAGATAAGTTCCGTAGAAGTCGGACTTCATCAAGAGCCTTCTTGCACAACTATACTGAATTTATTAATAAAACTTGAATGTCTCGGACAGGTTAGTGATCTAAAGACTTCAAAAGATGAGCTGAAAATATTGCCTCCTTAGTGGAGAGTGTGACTGAAAACCCACTTCCAGGCCAATGGGCATATCCGCTACTTGATAAGGTCCGTTTCATACCAAAACTGCCAAGAGACATAATAGAACAATCATTCCATCCACAATGAGTGATAATTTGGTTCAGTTTTTGGCCTGGCGGTGTTATTGGGCCATCTTTCATCGATCGCGATCCTGGTGCGACCATTTCAGTTAATGGTTTGTGGCGATCAAACGATGGTAACTGTGACTACGAAACGACCCTGGAGCTGGAGAAACAATGGCTCTAATGCATAACATGGTTCAAAGTGTAGACTCATGCTATTCTCACTCATGCACCATTGAACCTTAAATTGAAATAAAAATATCACATTTTTTCCTAAAAATGTTGCATTTTTCGATTCACTTAAAATGACACCTCTTGTTGGATTACCCAGCAGAGTTTTTACTATGTCATTGCCTTACGCCTTGTTTCCAGGACATCGTTAAATAATCCAACCGTCCCTCGCCATTCCAACCGAAATAGAGTTACAAGGAGCATCATCTATTATTTGAAACAGATGTCCCATAGATCACTCGATGTTTTTGGACGGTACCGACTGTTACCAAGCACATTAATTAAAATTTTGACTTTTGAATTCCTATAAATAAGCCGAACCGGTTGACTACGAACCTAATGAAATTAACAGCACTGCCGACAGTTGAAATTTCAAATGACCCTTATTAAACTTTTCAAACTTGTTCGAAGCGAACAAATAAATTCAAAAACTACCAGAACTCGTGAACTGCAGATGTTTACTAATTAACTCTGCCTGCCTCCCACTGCCAAATTATCCTGTAACTCCATGACATCTGTTTAAATAAACGACACGTAGGGATAAAATTAAGGACATCCGCTATCTAATTTTCAGAATGCTTGCAAAAAAAAACAAAAATTCATTTACCTTACCTTCGAGGATATAAATTTTATTAAAAAGTGTCTTTCAATCATCCTTGTTCATCCCGACGGGCTATACTCTTATCTGCGCCCACTAACTGCGTGGCAAAGCTTATTCACAAAAAAAAATTCCTTTTAAACATTTTAAACAAGGAACCAACTTAAACATTAACCAGAAGGACATATTATTTTTAGAAAGCGGATTAAGTGATTCCCCTCAAGCCAGGACAACAACAATCATGCTGATGACATGGATGATCCGCAATATATAGTATTCCTTGTGAGAGTGAAATAAAAATCGATTTCAAGGAAGAAAGGAAGCGCAAAACAGGAGAAAAAAAAAAGTTCCTTAATTAAATTCGAATTTAATTTCTAGAAAAATTTAGGTAGAAGGTGAACAACTCTCCAAGGACGTGTGGGTGGCTCAAGTGCCATTCAATCGATTCGACCCCGTCCAATCGGTTTGAGATTAACTTTTGCATCATTTCAAAAAAAATCTCTTACTTTGAGAGGTCCTTAAAGCGTTCATTTTCTCCTCGCTCGAGTGGCAAAATGTGCGCCCGTGAGTTGTAAGCGAAAGCCCATAACGTTCAAGGACTCCAATAGAAATGAAAACCGAAAAAAAACTTAAAAGAATTGCATACAACTCGATTTCTGTCTATTTTCGTCCTTTTTCCTCCATTTAACACACAACAAAATGGGTTACTAAACATTGACTTTCCATTTGAAAATTAAAACAGAAAAAAGAGTTCCTTCCTCCTTCGACGAAGTATGTATAGGTGATAAGGAGTAGAGTTTGTCATAAGCGCGCCCGGAGAACTCTTTCATTAAATTTGAACCCAAAAAGTTGGTCCTGCTACGCAGAAGAATAAAAGGGTGGCACTTCTATAATTAAGGATAAAAGGCTTAGGATTCAGTTACATTCCCTTCGCATAAGCGTAGTAGGATCTTACCCTCTGTTATACCATATACGTGGCTGAAAAGCTTAATTTGTCCATTAAAGGGGAGAGGGTTTTTATTTTTCACAAACTTCTCTGTGTAGTTAGTTGCCTTCTTGACTGAAGGAGCGAAGGGATTTTTTCCGTTGAAAGTTGTCCTTTTTTATGGCCCAGACTGATGGGACGGGACGGTGTGCGGGTGCGGCTTTTAAAAACACATTAGGTTTCGATTTTATTGACCATTAATGTGAAAATCTATTACACCTAGTTAGAAAGCGGTAAGAGTTGGGTTCGTTATTTGGTCATTAAAATTCCATACAGAGAGAGGTCTGCACCTTTTTTTTTTTTTTACTTTCTTCTGATCCACATCAAGAGAAGGTATTACGGGTCGTAGGGTAGCTAAAGAGATTTAGAAGGTTTTTTGCTGTTATAAGTTTAATTATGATTATTTGTTGGCTTTTTTGCGAACCGAAGCCATGTACGAATTGTTATGATGGCGGGACAGGATACGGTTGAACGAATATGAATAAAGAATAACAAGTCTATCGGTTGTTTGAAGAGCAATTAGAAAAAAAAACAACAATTCTTCGAGACGAATACAAGTTGATAAGAGAAAACAGAACAAAAAAGGAGTCTAGGAACGTAAGGAACTTCAATTAGGGTGGGCAAGGATTAGTAAAGTGATTATCATTGGAGCATTCTATATTTGTTTTTAATTAAAAGAAAGTCCTTGGGATAGAATGGTTAATTGACCGAAATTGTCCTGGTTAATGGGAGAGGAGTGAATTTGTTTTCGTCGTAATTAATGAAAGATGAGCCTTAAATGTGCACTTTGGCAGCTAAAAATGTAAACAAAAAATGTAACAAAAAAATTCTTTCAAACTTTTCGATTTGTCTAATTGGAATGGCCGGTAATTATGTGCTAAATTTATTGCAATTGAGTGAGTGTCAAGGGGAGCTCTTAAAAGTGCTATTTTGCTTGTGAACTCCAGGTACTACTTACCTTTAATTTTACAAGAACTCATCAAAAGACTATGGCAGTTTGGCAGATCTTGATTGTGATGCTATTCTTCTTATTTCGAGGTATTTAGGGAGAGGTTTGCCGTCCGTTCCGTTCCGTCTCTTAGGTCTAAGCCACACTTAAGCTCTAGAAGTGTTTGATTGTGGATTGTGGACCCTGCTTGTTTGATAGTAATACTCAAGACCTCCGAATAATCCTATGCAAATACTCTTTTACAGTGAGCTTCTTTGATTTATGAATTTATTTGGAACTTCTGTGCTTTTGAAAAAGTGCCATAATAAAGGGTGACCAGAGAGGAGTGATACCTTTTACAAGTATCATGTTTCAGCAACACTCAAAGTTTTCAAAGACATTCTGGTGCCAGAAGTATTCAGTAAGGTTTGCCATTTTATTACACATCATTTCACGCTTGCCAAATGTGTGAAAATCTTTAAAAATTATTTTCGAAATTCCGTCCCTGTTGTAAACACGCAACGTAAATTTCGTCGTGAGGTCCGTCGTCACCATGGTTTCAGTAGGAATCTACCTTCTTCTGGTACAATTCAGACAAGATATTCTGATTCTTTGAATCATGAGCACATACAAGCTTAATCGTGGTCCCGCCACGTCAAATAGAAGAGAAAGGTTTTCAGTTCGAAAATGTATGAAAAAATGGTTACGCATACGCCACCGAGCCGGGTACGCACATCTTGACTCTACTCTCCCGTGGCACAATGAGAGTCAGATAGTCTGATTCTCTGCATCCTATTCACATACGACTTTAACTGTGGCATTCCCTAAGTCTATTGAAAAGCTAACATTTTTTTGTCCAAAAATGTATGAACAAAAAAAAAGTTACGTATACGCCACAGGGCATCCCAAATTCGTAGCACCGTGGAAAAGTTTGAGCGTGAGTACAGTCTTTTGGATCTTAAGCCACCAACCAGACAGAGTTTGGTGAGAAATGAAGAACACATTGCCGTATACATCCGTTTAAGATTGCCCTGAGGCAAGAATTGAAGCCGAGTGACCATGAAGAATGCAGTGAGTACGCTAATTGGGCGCTGGAAGTGTTAGCCGGAGATCTCAACTTAGTTTTAGTTGCAATGATGCATGGAGAGAAAGATTCTTCGTCTAATTTTCGGTCCCGTTTGCGTTGATGGGCTTTGGAGGAGGAGATTCTACGACTAACTCTACCAGCTGTACAGCGACATCGCCCTGGTCAGAAAAATGAGCATCAGTCGTTTAAGATGTGCTAGGACATGTAGAGCGAATGGACGGACACCAATGCTCCGGCCCGTAGAGTCTTCGAATCAAACACGGAGGGACAACGCAGTAGAGGAAGACCTCGCACAATTAAAAGGAGGCAGTTAGCTAAGGACCGGACTAACTGGAGAGGCTTGTTGGTTGAGGCCCAAGCTCACCCCGAACTGTAGCGCCACCTACGTAAGTAAGTAAGTAATCGGACACGGGCCAACTATGCCTAGAAAACATGTTTTATGTGAGTGTCCTAGACTATCCCATGTCCCTTCCACAAAGGCTTCACCTCGCCCTCTAATATCACCTGTTCTTCAGTTCAGACAATCTCAAGCTTCATTAATGGACTTGATTTCAGCTAGTAGGTCAACTCAACAGTTGTAAGGGGATAGCACAACAGACTCTACCACAAGCCTATCACTCCAACTATTCTTTAAAGAAAACCTTCATAGGTTCTGAACCGTTCATTAATTCGTGGTTAAGTTAACATTTACTTCCATATTATTGGTGGTTTCATGGCTGATTTCGATGTTCATGATCCTGATAAATTGGAGGAGAAGATGATAGCCAGGGTGAAAGCTGTGAAAGTGTTTTAGTGGATATTCTCCGAAAAACTCTTTCATTTTCAATCTGGAGAGTTGGCTTCAATCTTTCTTGTGTTTTTTGGTTTTAAATGACTCAATCAATATACTTAGAGCCAGATTTGTATGAAGAGCTAATACCGTGATAACAGATTGGTTGGTTGCTCATTTAGTTTTCGAATATGAAGAAGTCCATAGGTTCTTTGGTACTCAATGGTCCTTCGGATTTTTTTCCTTCAAATATTTGCTTACGTCTCCAAGACCGAAGCTGTACAATAAATCTACAGTAAGTCGTTTAATTACACATTAAGGGATAATATTGGAAAACGCTCCAAAAAACAATTGAAATATGCTGTATGTGCTGAAGGCGGCTGAAACCCAATTCAACAAAGTGCTTTCAGAGGATTAGAAAATGATTTTTGTATTTTAAAACAGAATATCATCGAAAATTTCTCTGCGCACAGGCTCTGGAAACTCTAACAAATAATACAAAACAAATATTGCTCATCGTACTTACTTTATTAGCTGGGGGGTTTTTTGAAATCGATTCCTTGTAGACTCAATCTGTTTCGCGGTTAAACGTGTGGGTGCAACGATTCTAATAATTGGATTTCTTAGAAAACGCACAGACACTGGGGAGGGACGCAGTATTTAAAAAATCAGCAAAGAAAGTGATGTTATGAAAACAAGAATACAACCCAACTTCGTCGAGGAGCAAAGGGAGGACAATTTGCTGAATCGACAAGTTGTTTATAATTCAAGTCGGATAATACCTCTCAGGAAAAAGGTACTACAAGAGGCGACACCATAATTCATTCAGACAAATCAATGTGTTTTCGAAATACTTCCCTCCATGTGTACACCCGTATCATCCCTACAGAAAATAGGTACACGTGAGAATTTATATTACCTTTATTCAGTCCCGCACTGAAGTGGGTGTTGACGGTTTCTACTTTCAGTCGAAGCAGGCATTTTCAGTGGCACTTGCAAGACATACGGGTGATGGATTAATTCAATTTTTTATGGGATAGTTGGGGTAAAAAAGCTTTAAGTACGATTTCCTTACAGCCCAAATTAAGGCCATAAATGAAGCTTATGAGCATTTGAGCATGAAAAGGCGAGGTGAAGCCTTTATGCAAGTGTCTTAGGATAGTCTAATGCCAACTTTCTTGAAATGAGAAGTGATTTGGTCGGAGGTCCTTTAAGATCTTAGTATGACATTTCTTAAGCTAGTTTGTGAGTTCCAGAGAGAAAACCTTTCTTGTTGCTTCCACTGATTTAGCTCTTCCTTTAACTGAGTTACAGGCAGACTATAGATGGGGACAGTATATGTTGATTGGGCATCCGATCTGTTTATCAAAAGGCTCATTGCCAGGTATATCTACATATCGTGGAACCCATGTTAGTGTGATTGTATTCAGTAGAAGGGTTTGCAAATGATTCCTTGGCTATTCTGTAAAATAACTGCTGAGGTCCTTAAGGAGAAATTCTTTTAGAAGACATGAAATAGGGTAAAATTTGGACTAACGTTATGCCGATGATAAACTGATTCAATTATGCAGGTTCTACAATGAACAGTGTCTAGTAGTGCATGCATCATTGCAACTAAAACTAAGTTGAGATCTCCGGCTAACACTTCCAGAGCCCAATAAGCGTACTCACTGCATTCTTCATGGTCACTCGGCTTCAATTCTTGCCTCAGGGCAATCTTAAACGGATGTATACGGCAATGTGTTCTTCATTTCTCACCAAACTCTGTCTGGTTGGTGGCTTAAGATCCAAAAGAGTGTACTCACGCTCAAACTTTTCCACGGTGCTACGTAACTTTTTTTTTTTCATACATTTTTGGAGTAAAAAATGTTCGCTTTCCAATACACAGTAGGAAAGGCCACAGTTAAACTCGTATTAGATTGATATTGTTATGTACAGCCAGCTGTAGGAGAGTTGTAGGACAGTGCCATACTAGCTTAGACCCAAAGTCGACATGAGAGCTTCTTGAGCTGCTTGGCTGTCTTGTAGAATATTAATATAAGTTTCTTCGAATACACAGAGAGCTCGATAGCGAAAAATTCTGCTTGGAAGTTAGAGGTAAAGTATCCTAACGACGTAGACAGTTTGTAGCTGGAACAGAAAATTCCAACTCCTATCCCATTCGTCATTTAAGAACCGTCTGTGTACCAATTAACATGAGAAACTTATGAAGGTTACTGATGCTCTCTTTCTTGGTAGAGAGTCGGCTTAGAGTTTTTCGTTTGTGGTCTAAATACTTCTACCTCGGGTCATTCATTAGTTTTTGACTGTAAAGTCAATATGTGGTTCCAACAAGATGGTGACACATGCCACACAGATGGCCACCTTACTCATATTATTTAAGCCCATAGAAAATATTTGTATCGGACTATGTTAAGTCATTGAAATCTGCCAAGAAGCCAACGACTTTAGTGGAGCGTTCAGGACCGTGAATTTCTCAAAAGGTTGGCAGATATTTGTGGAAGAGTGGTGTAGAATTGATCTCCAAAGAATCAAATGAATTGCTAACGAGCTCAATGTAGTCATATGAACCAGATCAAAATTCAAACTCAAATTCAAGGTCTCTTTTACATTCGAAAGAAAATTTGAGGTTAATATCTCAATTATTTTGTTTTTAATTTAATTGTTATGTCTTTTTTGAAAAACTACGATTTCTGCCTACAATTTCGGCAAATTACATTGAATATTTATTTTGGAATCAGGGCTGTAAGACGCATAGACTGGTGGGCGGATTATTCCATTTTTGAAGTTCCTATTTGGATACGTACACCAATTTTGATACAGATCTGCTAATGGCTTTGTAAACCATAGCTCAGAGCTAACATTTACATGCTAATACCGGAGATTTTCCACTCAACCATAATTCAGGCCCAAAACTATCTAAAATGGCTTTTCTAAATTTCAGCTCTCAAATATCCCATGCTCCCACGCCAATTTCCTAATTAATAAAGCAACTTAATTACGCATTCATAAACTCCAATTAAAATTAAGTTATTAATTGCATTTTTATACGCCGCGCATATACGTTTCCAATTACGGTTTGGGGTAATTAGTTTATACGCTTCAGCGTCTGCATCTGCATCCATAATAAATAATATCCGTGCAATGATTCAGTTAAAGTTGGAATTGCAATTAAAATATTAAAACAATTCCACCACAGGATCAGTCTACTCGAGGCTATAAAACAAATTCCTGACATTAACTCAGTCGGACGGATGTCGCCGACGCAATAATTTCATGTTTCGAGCCCGAAGTGTGTAGGACGTTTTCGTAGATTGGCATTACCCGCACACAAAATATTGTACAGCACGCACTTAATGGCTTGAGATTAACTTTTTTTTTTCTTCGTTCTTGCCAGGAACCATGTCTACGCTTTATGGTTCGTCCTTTGTCCAAGGGAGTGAGAAGGATTGGGCTTTCGAAAGAGGTTGTCCGTCATTGGCAACAACACACAGCAATAAATAACGTTTCTTACTTTTATCGCAATGTCAATGGCAGGTTTTTGGCGTTTAGTGTTGGGTTACAAATGTTTGCCTACAAGGACCACGAATTAATGGCGAAAGGATACCTTGTCAATCGCTGTGTTTTGGGTCATAAAAAAAAATAAATTCGTGAAATTAAGTAGGATTTAGGGCAGAAACATACAGGGTGCGGCATCTTTTATGACGGTATCTGAGTATTGAATAAATTTTAAAAGAAACAACCGATTTGGATGCATATATGAGCTTGATCCTTTATTTGGACTAGTTTTCGAGTGCAACATCAATCAAGTGGCCGCCTCTATTGACCAAAGTTGAATGAGTCCTTTTTGTGTACATCTTTTCGAGCATCTTGGGCTCGAATGTTTGTCTTGAACTCGTCAATGGTTTGTGGCTTGCTGGCGTACACTTTGCTTTTCAAAAAGAAGTCCGAAGGAGTGAAATCTGGAGATATGGGTGACCAGTCCATTTTTTGTCAGCACACGTCCAGGGAATTTTCGTTGCAGAAATGTTGCAAAGCGGCCCAAACAGTAATTTTTTAGTCATACAATGGAGTTTCATGGATCTCATGTGGATTGTCTGTTCCCCAAATGCGTCTATTTTGCTTGTAAACGGTGCCAGAGTGAGCGAAAGGAGCTTCGTCGGCGATCAAAATTTGGTTCAAAAAAGTAGGTTCAATGTCAACCATTCGAGCGACGTGGATGGTCTGTCTGCAATATTCTTTGTCTCAATTACACTTTATATGGAAACAAATGCAAATCATCCTTCAAAATATGCCCCACAATGTGGTTCCAGTGACACCAAAATGCTGATTGCGGTGACGATACGACGCATGTGGGTTCTCGGCAACAGTCTCTGTTACCACTTCAACTAGTTTATTAGAATGTTTTGGGCGTTGTTGTTGAACTTGTCAACGATCTATCACTGTTCCGTGCTGCAATTTGACACCAAACTACGATTAGTGTTGTCAGACGGTGCTTGTTGGCCACGATACGCACGTTGAGTTAACACAACTGAACGACTGTTAATGCCCAGCGTTAATATTTAAGCGTCCTTTTTGGGTACAAAATCATACATGGTCAAAATTGTAATGAATTGGTGTTTCATAAATATGTCCATTTAAGTCAATCGGTTTAGAAATGTGAAAGTTATTCAATGTTTACAAACCGACATAAAAGATGGCGCACCCTTTATTTATTTATTTCATCAAAAATCCACATTCCAGGATTACACCGATGTCCCATGGATTCCTATTGGTTTTCCTTGGGATTGTTTTCTTTTTTCATAGAAACTGCCTCTTGGAATTCATAAACATTTTTCTTATTATCCTGTAGCTCCTTTCCAATAATAGAAATGCAGCGTATGGGGGAAGAATGTAGAAAGACACCCAGCTGTGCACCTATGGTGATATCCATGCAATTATTCGAGAAACGAGAAAATTGCTTTACAGATAAGGCGGGGATTTATTCGCTGATATATCGCCAGGATCCTTTCTGCACACGGGGGAGACTTTGCCTCGCACGCGAGTACTGCCCGAGTGGCATCTTTAAGAGATTTTATTGTCCTGCTGGGTGACACTCTTGGATTTAGATTAGACTGATGGTTGAATACTTACCTCCGTACTTGTTGTTTTTTTTTTTTTATTATTTATTGAAAGAAGTGCTGCTGGATTTTTTTTGAATTTTTTTGTGCAATCATTTCAAGAGCAACGTCACACCGAACCCGGAGTCATTTGCATTTTTAATTCCACTCCACCGAAGGAGAAGATTCAATGCCCCCGAGGGGTACGATCAGAGTGATGAATATGAGAATATGATTCAAAGTACATGATGACTGCCAGAGAGGAGGAGTACATGACTTGAATCCGCAAAAGAATCACATGCTCGCCAAATTGGATTTTAATATTTAAATATTCACAAGTTTCAGGATTCAATTGTAAGAGGAATACGAGCGGCGCTGTAAAGGTGGTCCTTCGAGATAAATCCTTGTGGCGCTGACTGACGACAATGCCATAGTAATCAGATGATGAGTGAAGTTTTAATTTAATTCCACTCCCCAAGATGTTCAGGCAGGAGTAAACGTATCCTTATTGAAAGACCTGATTTCTTTTCCAGGCGGCTTGCAGTTTCCGTCCCAGCAATTACGGACGGAATCGTGGCGATAAATTGCCGTTTTATTAAAATGAATATTTATAGGTGTGATGAATTGTATTTATCAAAACACCGAAACGAGCCGTGTAAATAGGTAGAAATAAATCATAAAAACTGCCTGCTGGATCTTGGGGTCGTTTCGAACTCTTTATGGGCAAAGTTGCCAAACAACGATTTATTTAGAATTACAAATTTTACATAATGGGATTCGAGTTGGAGGGACTCTATCTGGGAGAGGTTAATGATTGGGGAGTTTCAACTGTCCGTCCCGCTAAGAATGGAAGGATTCCAATGAAAAATGGGTTTAAGGGGCTTTATTTTGTATTTTTCAACCCGACACGCTACCGACTGCTGGGCTGTATATTTAAAGATGTCATAATGGGGTGTTTTCGGAGACAGCTTGTATTCCAGAAACAGCACCTTTTGTGGGTACCTTTGTGTATATCAGTGTGGTTTATGTCCCAGGGGGTTCGGCTGACAGCTGACCTAAGTTATCCTTTTTTAATAACCCAGAGGAGTGGAAAACGAAAAGGTGTTTAAGAAAATTTAAGGTGCTACGATTAGAATTCATTTGTTTGTTTTACCACAAAATTAAAGGTGGAGTTTGTATTTATGTAGAAATCTGTCAAAATCAAGAATCCATCAAAGGAAGAAGTTTTTATCGAGATTTCCGGAGCCTTTTCCATCCACGAAAACTCCTGCTGATACCAAATCTGCTGATGCACAGACAAGCAGATCGATATGGTCCGTGTTCAGCAGCGGAATCATTTTTGTGAAGCTCAACTGATCTAAGTCGCTGGTACATTCCATTAGTAAAAACAACTACGCCATAGCATCCCTTGACAGCTTTAAATCACCTGGGTTACTTGGATTATGTTGGTTAGTCACTATCGGCTAAATCCGAAGGACTCCCTGGTAGAGCTTTCGGTAAGCTAAACCCCAACGATAGAGGTACTGACATTTCGAATCTACGATTCCGTTGCTCAATTCAAACCAGAGGTCAAGAATGAAAAAAATCTCTCGATCCTCTTCAAATGCAATTTCGCCGCATATCTCCTCTGCCTTGGAGATTTGGGTCAAACTGACTAAATTGACCAAAAAACGTAAAGAGGATGACTTAGACTTCGTTGTGCTCGGTTGCCGGCTATCTAGCATTTGGGAGGAAGTTGGGTAGACAGAGGTCAAGAGTGGAACAAATCTCTCGATCCTCTTCCAATGCAATATCGCCGCATATCTCTTGTGCCTTGCCGTTTTGGGTCAAACGGACGAAATTGAACAAAAAACTTGCCCTAAAAACGTAAAGAGGATGACTTAGTCTTTGGTGTGCTCGGTTGCCGGCTATCTAGCATTTGGGAAGAAGTTGGGTAGACAGAGGTCAAGAGTGGGAAAAATCTCTCGATCCTCTTCAAATGCAATATCGCCGCATATCTCCTCTACCTTGGCGTTTTGGGTCAAACGGATGAAATTGAACAAAAAACTTGACCAAAAAACGTAAAGAGGATGACTTAGACTCTGATGTGCTGGGTTGCCGCAATTCAAACTAGATATTCTGTGTCTGATATTCGTAAGGACAAACAAGCTAAGCTGCAGCCTAGCTGAATGCAAAAAAAATGGAAAATGCTTGCACCAAAAATTTTATTAAAAAATGGTTACGCATACGCCACCGAGCCAGCTACTGACATCCTAAATTCACCTTTTCGTGGCTCAGATCAATCCAGATATTCTGTTTCTGTGCATCGTAAACACAAACGAGGAAAGCTGCAGCGTAGATGCTCTGTTTTTTGTATTTCCTCTTGCTCGATTTGTTCGTGTCCCTTTGGTTTATACTGGTATTGTCCTTGATATTTAAGAAGTTCGTAGAATATCCCTTCCTATGTATAACAATTAATACTCCTCATTCTTTCTATACATGTCATCTCAGAAGGCGAATGCCTGAGCAAGAACTTTACGGTTTTCGTTATATATTTACAGGATATATGTGTATAGTCCTTGAAATCCTATTTGAAAAAGGAATCATTTTCGATGTACAGTGCCCACCACCCGTGATTAGGTGGACTCCAAGAGCTTAACAAGACGGAAATACTTGATAACTTCAGAACAGACTCATAGTTCATACAAAACATCATTTGAGGTTCATTTACGAGAATCTCAGTTTTGGGAAAACCCTACCCAGGTATCCCCTAACTCAAAGCCATAACTCATACTTCATTGAATGCTTCCTCTCTTTCCATTCTCCGACCAATATAAATAATCGTTCGACTGGGGAAGAGACATTGGCCGTGTTTTCCAATCCATTCACCGAAGTTGCTGATGCAAGCGCATAATCAAAGAATTTCAAAAATTCCCATTTACCAAGAAATTGGGAGATAAAAGTGGAGCAGTCAAACGAAACATGAAATATTTCAATACCAATAGAGCTGACCCAAACATTTTCATAAAAAGAAAGTCCTTATGATTTACTGTAGATGTGTCTTACGACTTATAGCCAGGAGGTTGAAAATAGGTAAGTAACATGCCTCTTGGACAATGCACCAATTTTTGTTACTTAGTTATGAGCTAGTTATGGGAAAACTTCAACACAATAGCCTCACGAAACAAAGCAATTCAAACTGTTGCCAATGAATGGGTTTTAATTTAAAACACTCTCGAACAAATCCTTTCAACAAAGAAACACAAAGCGATACGGAATCACAATACTTATGCCGACCATACAATTAGTTGGAAAGGAACTTTTGCTAAATCATTGAAAATGTGTCAAGGCCAGATGGAAGCATGGAATTAAATTAAATTATGTAAGGCTAAATGAATTTGCCGACTTTTCAAATACAATGGTGGTAACGAAAGTGTTTTTTCTTTCAACTTCGTCCTTCTGAGTGCTGACTGGTGGTACGACTTAATTTTTGATTATTTGGTGGTAGGTGGACGTACCACCTCGAACGTGTGTCATGGATTCAACGGGCGGACTGTCTGGGGCAACAGAATCGCCCGGACCAACACTGAAAACTATCATGAACCTTCTTCCACTTGACATATACAGCGGAACTCTACAGATGACAGACTATGGCTAACTAAATCCGGTGGAGTACATTGAGACTCTGATCGGAAACAGACTACACTAGCAGGGAGATGACGGTTCAGTGCAACTCACGAAGAACAAAATGTGTACTGTCTGAGCACAGGACGATTGCAGCGTGAATCAAGCCGTGGACAAGATTATCGAGGGAAGTATTTCTGAAATGATAAACAGTACATCTGTTGGCAATCAAGCAGTCAACAAAGCATCGGCAAGGTCTAAGCTCTATGTCTAACAAAAGGATAATATATTAGTGGACAACAAGGTGATCCTCTGTTGGATACTGGATCACATGGCCGTCAGAACAAGATACCCACAATGTGGCTATATCTTCCAATCATACATATCGAGCCAACTTTTCTGTTTCTGTGTATTTAAAGCCCTAAATAACATACCTGCAGCCTCGAAATGGAGATTGGAGACAGAAAACTTTACAATCGAAAAATTTATGAAAAAAATGCTATGTATAGCCCGCAGAACTAGATACCCACAATGTGGCTATATCTCCCAATCATACATGTCGAGCCAGCTCTTCTGTTTCTGTGCATTCAAGGCACAAACTAGCTTAGCTGCTGCCTCGAAATGGAGATTGAAGATAGAAAATTTTTCAACCAAAAAATGTATGAAAAAAAATGCTATGTATAGCCCGCAGAACTAGATACCCACAATGTGGCTATATCTCCCAATCATACATATCGAGCCAGTTTTTCTGTTTCTGTGCATTCAAAGCATAAACTAGCCTAGCTGCCGCCTCGAAATGGAGATTGAAGATAGAAAATTTTTCAACCAAGAAATTTATGAAAAAAAATGCTATGTATAGCCCACAGAACTAGATACCCACAATGTGGCTATATCTCCCAATCATACATATCGAGCCAGCTCTTCTGTTTCTGTGCATTCAAGGCACAAACTAGCTTAGCTGCTGCCTCGAAATGGAGATTGAAGATAAAAAATTTTTCAACCGAAAAATTTATGGAAAAAAATGCTATGTATAGCCCACAGAACTAGATACCCACAATGTGGCTATATCTCCCAATCATACATATCGAGCCAGCACTTCTGTTTCTGTGCATTCAAGGCACAAACTAGCTTAGCTGCTGCCTCGAAATGGAGATTGAAGATAGAAAATTTTTCAACCAAGAAATTTATAAAAAAAAAATGCTATGTATAGCCCACAGAACTAGATACCCACAATGTGGCTATATCTCCCAATCATACATATCGAGCCAGCCCTTCTGTTTCTGTGAATTCACAGCACAAACTAGCTTAGCTGCTGCCACAAAATGGAGATTGAAGATAGAAAATTTTTCAACCAAAAAATTTATGAAAAAAAAGCTATGTATAGCCCACAGAACTAGATACCCACAATGTGGCTATATCTTCCAATCATACATATCGAGCCAGCTCTTCTGTTTCTGTGCATTCAAGGCACAAACTAGCTTAGCTGCTGCCTCGAAATGGAGATTGAAGATAGAAAATTTTTCAACCGAAAAATTTATGAAAAAAAATGCTATGTATAGCCCACAGAACTAGATACCCACAATGTGGCTATATCTCCCAATCATACATATCGAGCCAGCCCTTCTGTTTCTGCGAATTCACAGCACAAACTAGCTTAGCTGCTGCCACAAAATGGAGATTGAAGATAGAAAATTTTTCAACCAAAAAATTTATGAAAAAAAAGCTATGTATAGCCCACAGAACTAGATACCCACAATGTGGCTATATCTCCCAATCATACATATCGAGCCAGCTCTTCTGTTTCTGTGAATTCACAGCACAAACTAGCTTAGCTGCTGCCACAAAATGGAGATTGAAGATAGAAAATTTTTCAACCAAAAAATTTATGAAAAAAAAGCTATGTATAGCCCACAGAACTAGATACCCACAATGTGGCTATATCTCCCAATCATACATATCGAGCCAGCTCTTCTGTTTCTGTGCATTCAAGGCACAAACTAGCTTAGCTGCTGCCTCGAAATGGAGATTGAAGATAGAAAATTTTTCAACCGAAAAATTTATGAAAAAAAATGCTATGTATAGCCCACAGAACTAGATACCCACAATGTGGCTATATCTCCCAATCATACATATCGAGCCAGCCCTTCTGTTTCTGTGAATTCACAGCACAAACTAGCTTAGCTGCTGCCACAAAATGGAGATTGAAGATAGAAAATTTTTCAACCAAAAAATTTATGAAAAAAAAGCTATGTATAGCCCACAGAACTAGATACCCACAATGTGGATATATCTCCCAATCATACATATCGAGCCAGCTCTTCTGTTTCTGTGCATTCAAGGCACAAACTAGCTTAGCTGCTGCCTCGAAATGGAGATTGAAGATAGAAAATTTTTCAACCGAAAAATTTATGAAAAAAAATGCTATGTATAGCCCACAGAACTAGATACCCACAATGTGGCTATATCTCCCAATCATACATATCGAGCCAGCTCTTCTGTTTCTGTGCATTCAAGGCACAAACTAGCTTAGCTGCTGCCTCGAAATGGAGATTGGAGATAGAAAATTTTTCAACCAAAAAATTTATGAAAAAAAATGCTATGTATAGCCCACAGAACTGGATACCCACAATGTGTCTATATCGAGCCAGCTCTTCTGTTTCTGTGAATTCACAGCACAAACTATCTTAGCTGCTGCCTCGAAATGGAGATTGGGAATAGAAAATTTTTCAACCGAAAAATTTATGAAAAAAAATGCTATGTATAGCCCACAGAACTAGATACCCACAATGTGGCTATATCTCCCAATCATACATATCGAGCCAGCCCTTCTGTTTCTGTGAATTCACAGCACAAACTAGCTTAGCTGCTGCCACAAAATGGAGATTGAAGATAGAAAATTTTTCAACCAAAAAATTTATGAAAAAAAAGCTATGTATAGCCCACAGAACTAGATACCCACAATGTGGCTATATCTCCCAATCATACATATCGAGCCAGCTCTTCTGTTTCTGTGAATTCACAGCACAAACTAGCTTAGCTGCTGCCACAAAATGGAGATTGAAGATAGAAAATTTTTCAACCAAAAAATTTATGAAAAAAAAGCTATGTATAGCCCACAGAACTAGATACCCACAATGTGGCTATATCTCCCAATCATACATATCGAGCCAGCTCTTCTGTTTCTGTGCATTCAAGGCACAAACTAGCTTAGCTGCTGCCTCGAAATGGAGATTGAAGATAGAAAATTTTTCAACCGAAAAATTTATGAAAAAAAATGCTATGTATAGCCCACAGAACTAGATACCCACAATGTGGCTATATCTCCCAATCATACATATCGAGCCAGCCCTTCTGTTTCTGTGAATTCACAGCACAAACTAGCTTAGCTGCTGCCACAAAATGGAGATTGAAGATAGAAAATTTTTCAACCAAAAAATTTATGAAAAAAAAGCTATGTATAGCCCACAGAACTAGATACCCACAATGTGGCTATATCTCCCAATCATACATATCGAGCCAGCTCTTCTGTTTCTGTGCATTCAAGGCACAAACTAGCTTAGCTGCTGCCTCGAAATGGAGATTGAAGATAGAAAATTTTTCAACCGAAAAATTTATGAAAAAAAATGCTATGTATAGCCCACAGAACTGGATACCCACAATGTGTCTATATCGAGCCAGCTCTTCTGTTTCTGTGAATTCACAGCACAAACTAGCTTAGCTGCTGCCTCGAAATGGAGATTGAAGATAGAAAATTTTTCAACCGAAAAATTTATGAAAAAAAATGCTATGTATAGCCCACAGAACTAGATACCCACAATGTGGCTATATCTCCCAATCATACATATCGAGCTAGCCCTTCTGTTTCTGTGAATTCACAGCACAAACTAGCTTAGCTGCTGCCACAAAATGGAGATTGAAGATAGAAAATTTTTCAACCAAAAAATTTATGAAAAAAAAGCTATGTATAGCCCACAGAACTAGATACCCACAATGTGGCTATATCTCCCAATCATACATATCGAGCCAGCTCTTCTGTTTCTGTGCATTCAAGGCACAAACTAGCTTAGCTGCTGCCTCGAAATGGAGATTGAAGATAGAAAATTTTTCAACCGAAAAATTTATGAAAAAAAAGCTATGTATAGCCCACAGAACTAGATACCCACAATGTGGCTATATCTCCCAATCATACATATCGAGCCAGCTCTTCTGTTTCTGTGCATTCAAGGCACAAACTAGCTTAGCTGCTGCCTCGAAATGGAGATTGAAGATAGAAAATTTTTCAACCGAAAAATTTATGAAAAAAAATGCTATGTATAGCCCACAGAACTGGATACCCACAATGTGTCTATATCGAGCCAGCTCTTCTGTTTCTGTGAATTCACAGCACAAACTAGCTTAGCTGCTGCCTCGAAATGGAGATTGAAGATAGAAAATTTTTCAACCGAAAAATTTATGAAAAAAAATGCTATGTATAGCCCACAGAACTAGATACCCACAATGTGGCTATATCTCCCAATCATACATATCGAGCTAGCCCTTCTGTTTCTGTGAATTCACAGCACAAACTAGCTTAGCTGCTGCCACAAAATGGAGATTGAAGATAGAAAATTTTTCAACCAAAAAATTTATGAAAAAAAAGCTATGTATAGCCCACAGAACTAGATACCCACAATGTGGCTATATCTCCCAATCATACATATCGAGCCAGCTCTTCTGTTTCTGTGAATTCACAGTACAAACTATCTTAGCTGCCGCCTCGAAATGGAGATTGAAGATAGAAAATTTTTCAACCGAAAAATTTATGAAAAAAAATGCTATGTATAGCCCACAGAACTAGATACCCACAATGTGGCTATATCTCCCAATCATACATATCGAGCCAGCCCTTCTGTTTCTGTGAATTCACAGCACAAACTAGCTTAGCTGCTGCCACAAAATGGAGATTGAAGATAGAAAATTTTTCAACCAAAAAATTTATGAAAAAAAAGCTATGTATAGCCCACAGAACTAGATACCCACAATGTGGCTATATCTCCCAATCATACATATCGAGCCAGCACTTCTGTTTCTGTGCATTCAAGGCACAAACTAGCTTAGCTGCTGCCTCGAAATGGAGATTGAAGATAGAAAATTTTTCAACCGAAAAATTTATGAAAAAAAATGCTATGTATAGCCCACAGAACTAGATACCCACAATGTGGCTATATCTCCCAATCATACATATCGAGCCAGCCCTTCTGTTTCTGTGAATTCACAGCACAAACTAGCTTAGCTGCTGCCACAAAATGGAGATTGAAGATAGAAAATTTTTCAACCAAAAAATTTATGAAAAAAAAGCTATGTATAGCCCACAGAACTAGATACCCACAATGTGGCTATATCTCCCAATCATACATATCGAGCCAACTTTTCTGTTTCTGTGTATTTAAAGCCCTAAATAACTTACCTGCAGCCTCGAAATGGAGATTGGAGATAGAAAATTTTTCAACCAAAAAATTTATGAAAAAAAATGCTATGTATAGCCCACAGAACTAGATACCCACAATGTGGCTATATCTCCCAATCATACATATCGAGCCAGCTCTTCTGTTTCTGTGAATTCACAGCACAAACTAGCTTAGCTGCTGCCTCGAAATGGAGATTGGAGATAGAAAATTTTTCAACCAAAAAATGTATGAAAAAAAATGCTATGTATAGCCCACAGAACTGGATACCCACAATGTGTCTATATCGAGCCAGCTCTTCTGTTTCTGTGAATTCACAGCACAAACTAGCTTAGCTGCTGCCTCGAAATGGAGATTGAAGATAGAAAATTTTTCAACCGAAAAATTTATGAAAAAAAATGCTATGTATAGCCCACAGAACTAGATACCCACAATGTGGCTATATCTCCCAATCATACATATCGAGCCAGCCCTTCTGTTTCTGTGAATTCACAGCACAAACTAGCTTAGCTGCTGCCACAAAATGGAGATTGAAGATAGAAAATTTTTCAACCAAAAAATTTATGAAAAAAAAGCTATGTATAGCCCACAGAACTAGATACCCACAATGTGGCTATATCTCCCAATCATACATATCGAGCCAGCACTTCTGTTTCTGTGCATTCAAGGCACAAACTAGCTTAGCTGCTGCCTCGAAATGGAGATTGAAGATAGAAAATTTTTCAACCGAAAAATTTATGAAAAAAAATGCTATGTATAGCCCACAGAACTAGATACCCACAATGTGGCTATATCTCCCAATCATACATATCGAGCCAGCCCTTCTGTTTCTGTGAATTCACAGCACAAACTAGCTTAGCTGCTGCCACAAAATGGAGATTGAAGATAGAAAATTTTTCAACCAAAAAATTTATGAAAAAAAAGCTATGTATAGCCCACAGAACTAGATACCCACAATGTGGCTATATCTCCCAATCATACATATCGAGCCAGCACTTCTGTTTCTGTGAATTCACAGTACAAACTATCTTAGCTGCCGCCTCGAAATGGAGATTGAAGATAGAAAATTTTTCAACCGAAAAATTTATGAAAAAAAATGCTATGTATAGCCCACAGAACTAGATACCCACAATGTGGCTATATCTCCCAATCATACATATCGAGCCAGCCCTTCTGTTTCTGTGAATTCACAGCACAAACTAGCTTAGCTGCTGCCACAAAATGGAGATTGAAGATAGAAAATTTTTCAACCAAAAAATTTATGAAAAAAAAGCTATGTATAGCCCACAGAACTAGATACCCACAATGTGGCTATATCTCCCAATCATACATATCGAGCCAGCACTTCTGTTTCTGTGCATTCAAGGCACAAACTAGCTTAGCTGCTGCCTCGAAATGGAGATTGAAGATAGAAAATTTTTCAACCGAAAAATTTATGAAAAAAAATGCTATGTATAGCCCACAGAACTAGATACCCACAATGTGGCTATATCTCCCAATCATACATATCGAGCCAGCCCTTCTGTTTCTGTGAATTCACAGCACAAACTAGCTTAGCTGCTGCCACAAAATGGAGATTGAAGATAGAAAATTTTTCAACCAAAAAATTTATGAAAAAAAAGCTATGTATAGCCCACAGAACTAGATACCCACAATGTGGCTATATCTCCCAATCATACATATCGAGCCAACTTTTCTGTTTCTGTGTATTTAAAGCCCTAAATAACTTACCTGCAGCCTCGAAATGGAGATTGGAGATAGAAAATTTTTCAACCAAAAAATTTATGAAAAAAAATGCTATGTATAGCCCACAGAACTAGATACCCACAATGTGGCTATATCTCCCAATCATACATATCGAGCCAGCTCTTCTGTTTCTGTGAATTCACAGCACAAACTAGCTTAGCTGCTGCCTCGAAATGGAGATTGGAGATAGAAAATTTTTCAACCAAAAAATGTATGAAAAAAAATGCTATGTATAGCCCACAGAACTGGATACCCACAATGTGTCTATATCGAGCCAGCTCTTCTGTTTCTGTGAATTCACAGCACAAACTAGCTTAGCTGCTGCCTCGAAATGGAGATTGAAGATAGAAAATTTTTCAACCGAAAAATTTATGAAAAAAAATGCTATGTATAGCCCACAGAACTAGATACCCACAATGTGGCTATATCTCCCAATCATACATATCGAGCCAACTTTTCTGTTTCTGTGCATTCAAGGCACAAACTGGCTTAGCTGTTGCCTGAAGATTGAGATTGGAGATGGTAAATTTTTTAACCAAAAATATATCAAAAAAATTATTACGTATACGCCACCGAAGCAGATACCAACAATGTCGCACTTTCTTGAGATTCATACATTCATGCAACCATCGTCGGCTGAAACTATTTTGTCAGTGGTCTTATAATTGAGTACAATGGACTCTGATTTAGTAGTGAGACGTTGACAATCTCCGTCAACAAGGAGCACTCAGCTATCTCCTTCTAAAAGGGACCCTTACAGTCTTAAAAAATTAACATTTTAAGCCTTTCAGTACATATCAGAAAATTCAATTTCTTTTAGAAATATTCACTCTACATACTCCGATAATAATCGCAACGATCGCTTCAGTGTTTGGCTCAAAGCGATCTTATTGGGATACACATCCAAAAAAACTGGTCACATAGACCTGAATTGCTATCATGTTTGCAACTCCAATGCCATGACCACTTCCACGTCACACCAGAGAGTCTGTCTTCGTCTTGTTAGAACGAAAATATTATGAAGTGGATGTGGCAACTCAAGTTTTTTTTCACAGACTTGACTGTTTTCTTTTAAAGGACGAGTTTGGCGACCGATTTGGTAGACTTCCCCACAGGACGTGAATTGTGAAACACATTGGATTTGTTGAACCAAAATTCTATTGAAAGAATGGGGTGTGGGTCGAATTGAAAAAGGAAATATATTTCAAATTATTGAACGCAACATATCCTTAAGTATTAGGATCTTAAGCATGGACTCGCTACTTGTTACTTATCAAAGCTTACTAAGCGTTGTAGCATTTATTTGATACGTAAAACCACTGACTGAACTTAAGGAGAATATGGCCATACAACTCCTTTTTGTCTCAGTGCCAAGTTTATAGAACATATGTATTGTCAACTCGTTCCACGACAACTGTACTCAAGGTACCATGCAGAAGGATATTCATAAATTCAGCTCATTCTACTAAAAAATGGCTGGAAGAAGAAAAACCAATTTGGCTTAGAACGAAGTATCTATAAAGTCTGAAACTTGGGATAAGTATGTTCCTACAACAAATAATTTATTGTTTGGCAGCTTTCCCCATCCGTAAGTAGACTATTCACAGAATTTTTCAAACAAAAGGGCATGAAATAATTGCCACAAGAAATATAAAATATGAAATGCATTTGAATCTATTTGCAAATGCATCCACTAAACTTGCTGATGGGGATGGCATAATCAGGATATTTAAAAAAATGGTTCAATAAATAATTTCACAATAATAATTCAAAAATTCTTCCTTCCGCAGATAGATACTGGAACATGGAATATGTAGATTCCTGGAAATATTTTCATACAAGGACATACATGTCTATGCATTGTTAACAGATATATGAACAATATTGTCCGGTTTGTAGGTCATAAGGATACCAAGCCAAATGTTCATTCCTCTACATGCCGCTTAGATAGAATGTTGAATAAGCACACATTTGAATAATTTTTTGGAAACAAATAATTTTAATAACCAGAATTTTTTAACCAGATGGGAAATATGGTCCCACAAAGCCGGGGTAATAAACAATTCCTTCTCTCTAATGAAGCAAGATATTTGCGTCTTCTCTTGGACAGAAAGTTAAGCTAGAAACCTAACGTTCGAGAAAAACTAAAACAGACTACTGTTGCGCTTTTCTATTACAAAAATTATATTTGCAAGGGACTGAAACCTTGTATAACTCACTGTCACATCCAGGATTTGACAGGAATTTCTGGGTACCCATTTCTCCAGGACATTCTACGAGAAAGAAGTGTTTTTGGAGGTCAAGTCAATTCAGTTTATTTGAAAACCAACAACTGGGTAGATGGAGATGTTTTTTCTGATAGAACTAATCTCAGTCTCCCCTTCTGTCTTTTTAGCCATTGTAGCGTATTCCAAAAGGAATCAGTGTCATTAACGGAGGTGCTACCTTAGCTCAAGAGGAAAGGGATATGGTTACATTTCTTCACATCTATTCAGATAGCTACACAGCTCTCAGATAGCTACACAGATCTAAAGACTCAAAAGTCCCTCCAGACTGCCGTTCGTCTCTCTAAAAAATAGCAGAGCAGGTTAATATTCATCTTTGTTTGATGTCAGGGGATAGAGATTATACTACTATACCTGTCCTATCTAGTAAAGTTACTATAGACGGGTTGTGTTCAATTCGTTGTGTCAGCAGTTTTGGGGGCAAGAATAGTGAGAATTAAAAAGTAAGAACAACCTTCTAACCCCCAAACTAACGATACAACTGAATGAACGCAACACGTTTAAGCATTCCAATCGCTAGATGCAAACACAAATTAGAGCTGGATAGTCTCGAGAAATCAAATTTCAATAAGACAAGTGGGATAACAAGTCTAGAGATAATCCAACCTAGCCTGGATCTAAAACATCTCTAATTGAGATCTCTCTCAACGGACAGAGTCTAATAGAAAAGCACGCAACTAGTCCTTTCAAACTATTTTTGCAAAAATTGCAGAGACAAAGAGAAGGACTAATTCTTCTCTGGACCGGCCTTGGTTTTTTGTTTAATAATTTTTGTAATCCTAGTAATACTGATATGAAGAGCCTTCACTAGCTTCACTAGGAGCTAAAATTGATTACAGGTTGTATCACTGCGGACCTATTATTGGCCTAAGTGTGCTGAAGAGAGCCTGTAACAGCCACCTTAAAGCCTAAACATAGAAAGGAAGTTGCCAATGTCACACACACAAAATGCATATATCGGACTCTTCCTACAACCGGCAGATGTGGTAGGTAAGCAACTTGATATGATCCTAAGTGGTTGCTCTTGGCCGAACATGTTAAGCCTTTAGGCGGTTTGACCGTTTGGTTCTTTCTATGAAACTATTTTATTTACAAATGTGTCTTTGCCATGAATTGCCAGACAATTGCTTAGTTCATCTCTCCACAAGCAAAGCATTTTCACAGCTATGTGCACTTTCAGGACGAAATGCAAATTCCTTCAACCAAAAATCTGAAAGCAATCGTTGGAATCAAGTGTTCACATAACTACAACAGATTGAGACGTTTTCGGTCAAAAAAATACAAAATCGGTAGACTTTCGTGTGACTATAGGAAAATTGACGACTTCGTCGAATTTGCTTTATTTCTTAAAGTTTATTCCAATATTTAGGTGTTCCCTTGGCTCATTTTGATATTCCCGATCTGAAAGCGAAAGAATGAAAGATGAAAATAGTGAAGGTTAGTTAAAGGTTTAAGCCTTTGAACGCTCTAACATGTTACAGGTTTTAAAAGGTTTTCCTAGATTTTCGATCAAATAACTTTTTAAAAACCCCACCGGAAACTTCTGTTGAAGAGATTGTTTATTCTAACTTTTACGCTTCCTGTAATGTATTTACATACATTATGAAGGGTTGAGTTCATTTTTTCAGATTTTATACATATGTACATACGTTCAAGAAAGTTGTAATAATTTTATACTTACACGTGGATTTAACCACGTACACATGAAGTGAAGCGGATAGACAGACCTATCGAAGCCCTTCCTGTTTTGAAAGCGGTATAACGATTCTTCGAATGGCTATACGAAATTGTAATTTTCTCCCAAAGAATTAATGTGCTAATTTATGTTTAAAGCTGGTACGGAGTTCAACTTCCTTGTTGACATTAAAATTAATTCAGTTACCTCAATCTGAAGCCCCGGGGAATAAAATTTCATAATGAAAACATTTCCCCCAAGGGAACAAGTACGTAACTTTTTAGAGATAACTGCGGCTAAAGATATTCAAAAATAAAAAAGAAACTTTCTGCTGTGAAAGTCTTAAAAATAAGAGTGCATCCTTTGACACTGTGTCAGCCAGAAAAAGTGTGTTCTACACAGGCCTACGTTTGAGTAGCTTTATTGGCGGGTGCCAAGCCAAATATTTGTTGCTGTATCGATCTCCAAACTGACCTTAATAGGCACAGATTCTCAGATTATGTTTCCGGATAACCTGCCTAAAATGAGCTCAAACCGTACTTCGTAAGATGAGAGTTGGGAACCTTCTACTATACAAGGACATATAACAGCAAACAAGAACCATGCAAATGGAAAGGAAGAGTCTTTCAAAAGTCGCGCCTAGACGTTTTTTTTTAAATTAAGCTATGCAGCCAACACTCGGATCATAAGTGATTCCATTGTGAGCCCCAGTTGTGGGTTTGCTGAAAATTAAAGACAAAGGTTATTAGGCCTAACTAAATCAGCCTTAAATTGTTATAAATTTCAGGATGATTAATGGTGGCTTTCCTGAGAAGTCGTCCAGGTCTGCGAAATGATATTGACCGAGAGTCGCTTTTTTTTCTTCTGCATAGGCTTGGTCATTCGCAAAGGAAGTGAAAAGTACACTCTACTGCATCCGTGTCGCCACAGCTTTGGTGGGTCACGGGGAGCCACCAAGTTGGCTCTGTTAAACGCCAGGACTTGTTTGGTTTTGGCGATATCATATTTTGTCCAAAGTTTTCTCGAGGGGTGCCTCTAGAGGTCAGTGCATGTTCACAGTCACCTATGTTTGAGTTGATGTGATTCGTCGTGACTATGCATTGAACCCTGTCTGACATTCTATACTTTGTTGATCAATTGCTAGTCTTATCGATTTGAATTTCACGTTGATGTAGGCGACTTCTATATCCAAGAAGGACCAGCAAGGTGTTTCACTACATCTTTTAAAAATGGTGTACTAGTGAGGGACTATCCATTAATCCTAGCAGAACCATTCTAGTGGTGTTTTGCCCAAAGAAGATTGGCCAATCTGAAATCTATTTATCACCATAAAAGACGTCATCCTTCAAAAACGACTTAACTGAAATTCTAGGGCTATGTGGACCAGTAGACGCTTTACGACAAAACTTGGGGTGTATACAACGTTGCAGAGGTGCATTGTCACTTACGTGGCCATCGTATGGTAGCCAAAAGTTCTTGAACGGACACCGGCAACTAATCTTTAGAAGGTATAAAAAATCGGCTGTCTCTGGACCCCACGAGTCTGGTATGTTTCACTGACTGATCGAAAATGGACTCTGCAGCTGAGCCTGGTGTTTTTGGGCCCGATACCAAAGTCTCGATACCTATTGGAATGTGTCCCACAGTATCAGTTAAATGCTACTACGATGCACTACAATCGCTTGATAGACACAATAGAGTAATACTCGGATTGGTCCCAGGCCATCAATGAACTATAGGCAACTAATCTGCAGATAAACTAGCCAGGGCTGACTCAGAATCTATGTCCATATGAGCTCAACTCTGCTGCTGTGCCTCCACCAAGCTGGTCCACTGGATGAATGTCCCGAGCCGAAGAGAATCCTGCCTTATTTCTACAAGGAAATTCTTAACTTTATGGCCTAAAGTATCGCCTCAACAAACTTAATCTGTCTTCACCCATAGAATACAGATTCTGTTAGGAAGATGCCGAATCATCCGAGCACATCCTGGCTTTACATTGGTTGATGTATCACATTTGGCATAAGGTAACTTGTTCGTAAAAACTCTGCGGCTAAAACCATACTTTTCATCATTAGGAGTGTGGTACGACTCCTAGAATAAATTACATCCTTAGATACTCGAATAATTGAGACAGTACCAGTCATATGGAGAAGGGTCTTAGGAAAAATCTTTCAATTGAATACACTACCCTTGTGTTCCAGTTTCGTCCTCCTTGCATGCCCGGCTTCTGTGTCATTCAGGCTTCCTTTTTCGTACGTATTCCTGGTGCCACTAGGACTTGATAATTTTCATTGGAATCGTCTGGAGTACTCCTTGTGTGTCAGGGTTTCCACGATAGCTACATAGTAAGTGTAGAGTAATACGAAAGGCTTGCTTTATGGTTTCGTTATCATTCAGTTGCTATTGGAAATCCTTTTGATTTGGCTTTTCAATATGCTTTTGATGAAATAATTCCCTTCTCATACAACTATCCAAAGTCTTTAGGACTTAAGGACAATTCTGCCGTACACCTGGGTATAGCATTCACGATTACGTTCGTTATTTTAGGGAGATTTCAAGAATTCCGCATCATCATCGGGAGTAACCCACGTGCCTTACACTTCATCGGCGCCATCTGGGAATCATGGCAATAACACTGCCTCCACGTGGAGGTGTTATTACGGAAGAATGCATTTCAATAATAAAATTTTATGTAACCAAAGCAAAAGAAAAAGTATCTCCCGCCCCCCAAACCAGAGCCTCTAAGCCACACATAAAGTCCCTGTAAATTTAGACATGAACAGACTGGTATTGATTTCACTGGTACTTTGTGTTTCCCCTTACCAACGTTGCAATCAAATTGATTCAATTGAATTCTCTTAAAGGGACGCCAATCGCATTACGTGACATGAATAGTTGTGATAAAGGACCTCCGCTTTACATTTCTTCTGCTGCCGTAGCACGTGGACATTTCGATTTTTGTTTTTCTCCCCCCAGTCTGCCTAATTCGGCATAAAACATAAATTGCCAAAAAATTTCATAGACTCCTTGCCACTATGCATACCTACACAGTAGACTCTTTCTTAAGTGAAAAAGGGACTTCATTTTACCAGGACACGATTTCAATTTCGAATGCAACACAATACCAGGCCGACAAATTGAATGTTTTCATCTTAAAAGGATTTACGAAATTGTTGTCCTTTGTAATACAAACGGGTTTTCGATGGACCCTTGCTGCACTTAGTCGACAAGGATGTTTCCTTTATCCTTATTAAAACACTTGTCGCTGAGAGGAGGATAACAAAAAATCGTATCGCAATATCATACAGGAAATTCAATTACAACCAGAAGTAAAGTGTGTGGGGAATAATTTATTTGTGAGTGGGGGAGGGGAAGGAAATCCTTTTCTAAATGGCACAAGTAATGCCAACTTAATTGTTTACGACAAGGGAATATCAATAGCTTGTACGATCTAGATGTGATCAGGGAACTGCACATGCACAAGGAGCATCCTTTATGGGTCATGTGTGTAATTACTGTTCTACGTTGATGCATTGCTGCGATGCTCCTCGACTGGCTGAATACATAATGAGGCTTGCATTACGGTGCCAGGATGAGCGATGATAATTTTAACATCGTAATTGATTTATGGAAACAGATAATTGCTCAGCGAATGAGCTGAGTTTAATTAGTCAATATAGTCAATGACGTTTGCGAATGAGGCACAGATTGGTATCGTTAAAAGCCGGCAAGTGCCTCCTGTCCTGTGTAGTGCTAGATGTGTCCATGAATAGACAATTTAAATGAGAAGTGCAGATTGCCAGAGGTGACCTATAAAATATCAAACACTTAAAACTTATGGAAGCCGGTAGACAACAGGAAAGGACGAAGACATATGTGAGTCGATCTGACCTAAGTTAATGAACTTAATGAGGTAATGGGCCCAGAAGGTCCTTGAAAGTGTTGGTTATGTTCGTATGAGAGCCTGTAGACGTACTTGTGGGGGACACTTAAGTGTGTGCTGCCTGGTCCTCGCTAGGGTCAGTGATGTACGGATTCCTTCTCGATAGTATCCCTGCAGTCTCTGCAAAGAGGTTGACCGCCTGTGATGACTACAATGCTGGCAATATCTGGTCTTGAGTGGACAAGAAGCTCATTTAGTTTAGGTTTGTTGTTACCAGGCTAAGTCTCTTAGGATATGACACAACTAGTCAGGGTGTTAAAGCTGGAAAAAGTGAAGACTCATATTGTCCTTCATCGCACTCAGCAGGATATGGACTCTTTTTACTTGAGAGCCGACTCTTGCTTGACCAATTCGTCACCACACTCACAACGTTCATACTCCCTTGGACTCAGATGAGCGTAATTGGTGAGTAGACACCTATTTCGAACTACTTAGCATTGCTCTACCAGCCTAGAAGGTACAGCCACCTGATAGCAGATTTGCTATCTAAGAAGATAGAGACATTGTGACTGAATCTAGAGAAATCGCGAAGCAAACGGCAGCCTTTCCCAGTCGCAAGAAGTTCCGCTTGGAAAACACTAGCAGAGTCTGGGAGGTGGAAAGACATCGATATCGACAGTCGATTCTCCAACCGTCGCGTCCGTGTAAAAACCTATCTCATAGCCCCTGTCCCTGATACCGCTTCCATTCTCCCACTATTTACTAGTTCAGTAGCTTAACTAGAAAGGATTTCGTTAAATGAAGGATTGGTGTCATGTAGTCAGTTGAAGTTAACTGAAACCAATTCTCTTGAAATCGTTTCCAAGATCCTACAGTGTCCCTAGCAGACCAGACTCAGATTCTCTCAGTCTAAGATCCCTACATGTAGCTAAGTCTTTTCTATGAAGTTCGAGGACGATGAGGTGGAGCATCTGTAGGACAGGCTCCTGTGATATCTACACACGTCGATCTCTGAACTTCTTACTTAGGGTAGCCCACCAAACGATGGGGCTATAGGCAAGAGTTGGGCACACAACGGCTGTGTGGATCCATAGGATTATCTTCGACGGATGACCCAATTTTTTAACGAATGTTTTATCAGAGGCATAGAAAGCTTCCCTGCCTTTCCTTACGCACTGCTCTATTTTGAGCTTCCAACAGAGTCTCGGAGTGTCTGACCATTTAGATTGAGGGAAGTGAACTCTGGTTTCGATCTCGTGACCCCTGAGAATGTCTTATCCTCAACAATCTCCGTGATTTGACTTTGCGTGAAAAGGACCTATCCTGACACAAGGTTAACTATACTAGTATGTCAAGTCAATCTAGAATTTTATTAAATGCCATAAGCCATAGCAAAGGGGGGCTAACATCTGCACATGAGGTGCTTCTACTGCCCGTCTTCGTTAGACTGCTGTTGTCTAATGTTTCTTTAAAGTTGCTTGGATCCATTGACTAAGAAAATCTTCTACGACTAGCTCGGTAGGATTCCTTTGAATAGCTTCCGTATAGGTGTTGTTAAAGGCTCCTTCTATACCTAGAAAGGTAGCAAGGGTATGTTCTTTGTACGCACCACCTCAAGAAGAGCCATTTTAGTAGAACGACCTTTAAGATAAGCTTGCTTGCTGGTAAGCTTATGTGCCACGCATGTATGTTTCCATTAAACCTTCGAAATTCGTTGACTCAAAAACGCTACACCTGAATTTCAAAAAAGTACATTAGAGCTCATGCAGAGAGCCATGAAAAGATGTTTCAGAAATAGCGCACTTCGCAGAATTTCTTCGTGCAAATAGCGAAGCAAAAAGGACTCAACGAGCCTTGCGACATCGAACCATCGAAACAAAAAGTTGAAAAAAAGCATCCTTTATACTTCAGCAAGTCAATACACTCTATTCAAAAGTATAATTCAGCTGCCAGACGATTTTTGTTTTCATAAAGAAAAAAAGTTCCCAAAGTAAATTAACGACCGTCCTTACGCGACACTCCTCAAATAATTGTTCAGACCGTGAATAGACTCTGAGTGCATTACTTAAAATCAATCAATACTGCTTGCAGCCATCCCAGGTTTGTCTCAAGTAAAATTTCGTCCTTTATCCCTCACTCTGCTCTAATCCTACTTCAAATTTTGTAACAAAGGAATCAGCGCGAACTCATTACTACACGAATCCTCTTCACAGAACGTTAAGTCGTTAACGAGGAGAAAATTATTTTCAGGTGTTCGACTGTAACAAAGAAAATTTAATTGAAATCCTTAAAATCTGCTCAAGGAAACTAACTCCTCGTACGTATTATATCCTTTCACATCCTTGCCCCCCTTCCAAAACGACATTTATAATTGCTTCTTGAGGCACATACTAGTATACTCCGCCACACACCACCATCCTGCTGCTAAGGCTACACGAGAACAATTTATCTAATAGTCCCACTGAAGGATCCCATCAATATATTAAGGCTGTCCCGGATTAAATGGGAATCCCGTTTATTTATGCCACCCGAAATGCTTCAATAAACGCACGAATACAACACGTTCGCATAGTTTGCTGTCAAATATTTACTGTGATTCGTCGTTCCTTGTAGGTCCCCTTTCACAAGAACGGCTTGAATTGTAAATTCTGACGCAGGATAACAAAAAAACAACACCTACACCACAATAGTAACTTGTGTCTGACTATATTAGACACAATCTATCAACGGTCACGAACATCCGCCCTGGAAACCTTTCATAAATTATTCCATCGATCCCATTCATTGAGGCCGTAAAGTCATGTAAGAAAAGGACATTAAGGCGACAAGCGCCAATGACAACTGTGGCGTAGGATTTAAAAGAAACAAGGACTTTGACATTATTCCCAACAACATACTTAGGTATCATGTAAAACTCACTGACACCGATATGAAAGGAGAAAGCAAAAACCGACTTACTGTCAAAAATGTATACATTTTGATAATTATTTCTGGTTTACCACGAGTTCGCCTTGCGTTTGACAGGAATAACTTTCTCGCAAATAAGTTTACCCCTACAGGAAGTGCTGGTTCCTTGTTTTTTTTTTTTGGATTTCATTCAAATTCAAACTAATTGCTTTGGAAAATTTTGGAATAACAATGCTTATCGCTGAAGGCGATGTGTTTCTGACTTCGAAGACATACGAAGAATTGAAGTTTTTCGATTCGAACTTTGTTTTAAATTAAAATGGTTAGAGTGGTGATTGCCAAGGATTAAATGGAAATTTCACTGCCAACTGTAATAACACATTCAATGTATTATGTAAGACAAGTTCAGATTTAGCCAGAAGCTGTTTGGAAAATGATTACATTTGAGAATTGTCTATCTAGTTCTGGAGCAGTTGAGAAGTACGACTGTACGACGCAAGTCTTCGAGCGAAATCCTTTGCTGTCATTGGCAACTAAAAATATCAGTTTAACTTAGATTTAACCCACAGCTAAGCGGTTCCATGAATACTTATTGCGAGGGACGGGGGAAGCCCATATGGGATTGGTTCTGTCTTTAGAAACTGTAGAGATACTCAGGATATTTGAAGCGAATGAACAGGGTGCGCCGTCTTTTATGTCGGAATGTAAATATTGAATAACTTTGACATTTATAAACCGATTGACTTGAGTGGACATATTTTTGAAACGATTATTCAGTAAAATTTTATCTGTGAATTGCTTTATACCAAATCAACGCGCTGAAATAGTGCCGTTGTACATTAAAAATAGTCGTTCAGTTGTGTTAAGTCAACGTGCGCGTCGTGGCCAAAAAGCAGCGTCTGACATCACAAATAGTTGTTTGGCGTCGAGTTTTGTTGAACATCTATTCTGCTTGCATCCTGGTACACAATTGCGTTCGTAGGAAACCCAATACTCAATGGAGGTCCTGGCCACGAACACGGAGAGACCCAATGCAGGCTAAAGTCCTAAAAAATCGTACTCTGAACCTTGCTTAACAATCTCATTTCCTGCAACTCCGGTATGACCTAGTACCCAGACAAGAGTCAAAAAGTTCAGTCTTTTGAAGAAAAACAAAGAGCTCTTGCATTCTCGTAGTATTTTCGAAGGGTTACAGGATTGAACAAGACCAACTTTTCTCTATAATATAGTCAGCAGCCATAAGGATAGCATGGATCTTGAATAACAGAGGCATGCTTGCCTAACGAGTCGGTCTCCACGAAGCTACCATCGCCGGACTCCTGGCTAGTTTTGGACCCATCCATTAAGATTTGACTACAGCCCAGTCCAGGTTCATACTCTGGCCAAACGAGTCCTGGACGAAAAGAAAGTCAACTCTAAACTTGTTCAGCAGCCGGTTGATACTAAGCGTCACACTATGTAAGACGGTACAGCCCATGATGAAAGTATCAAAGGGATAAGTTAAGCAAATCATCTAAAGAAGTCCCTGCCGTACTCAGAAAAGGTCCCGTGCAGCCGAGACAGGCCGTTCTTTGGAGTTTCAGCAGAAGGCAGTCATAAACTCACGCGAAAGTTCTCCTTTCGGGTCTATAAGAACCAAGACGAGCCAAGCCGCCACTCAAAACCGTGGATACTTAAATTTGTTCCTCCAGGAGAATAATAAAAATCTGTGGGGGATGCACCTATGAGACGAACCTTTCCGATCCAAACAGCACTCTTTGGTAGAGTTTTACCTTTTAGGCCACAACTCACTCTCCACATCGCTTTTAGTTATGAGCCAGTTTGATACTAGCAAACAGATTCTAAGTAATCTAGAGAATACCGTCCAAAAGAAGCCTGTTTTACCTATAGTCTGTGCATCTGCCTCATAGCTGAAAGGTACAAAATATTGGATACCAAACAAGATGAAGATTATTCTACCAGCAGTGAGCCTATAAATCAAAAACTTGAAGGAATATGCAATTCACCCGACACCGCTTTCTGTACAAATCACAGAAAATTACAACCAAATGCATCTGCCGACACATGTGCTTATGTCCAACGTATTTCCGAACCAAGTACCCTGGTATCAACTAAGGACACATACACCAAAAATATTCCTGCAAACCTGCGACAAAGGTCAGGGCCGTCAAGTGAAAAACGTCTCGATAAAATTTTTAACAGCTACAAGGAGACAAAGCGCCAGAGGCCTGGAAAATATTATCTCTTCCACGTTATAAGAACAAAAGCTACGTTCAACGATGTGACAACTACAGGGGAAGATTAAAAGAGATGATAGACATACATGCTCACATCATGAAGGAAAACCGTGACATACGTGAGAGACAAGTCCAAAAAGGACACAACACAAGCACTCCAATTGGTTCCAAAAAAAGAAAGTCAAGCGAAAACAAAGAAAGGGCTTACATTCGACATGCTCCATGCAATGTATGAAGTTGGTGATATTATAAAGGACATGTGGATGTACATACATACATCTAGGAACCAATGTTAAGCCCCTTGTTGTTCATTTGAATTTTTACCTGAATTTGGTAAAAATATCCTGTATGCTGTATCAGCTTTTCGTTTATGCATTCAATTTGTAAATGTCCTTAGGACTATTGTCAAGCACGCCCCGAAGTGATCTTTGTTTGCTTTTGTGATCACATCTTGAACTTGTGAATCGCTGTTTCTTCAGCTCATTTGAGCTGCTGGTGGCCGCAGATCCTAATCCTTAGTCCTTGCGATGTGAATAAAGGGTCCTACCATTCTTAAAGTGCGTGAGGTCTTCTTTTTTGTCGCATTGCTGTCAACCCCCCATGTGCGGTTAAGGCGCCAAGCAAATATGGGAGATGAAAAAAAAAAGTCACACATACGCCACCGAATCAATATAAATCTGATTTCCGAGACACAATTTAAGTTAAAAATTCTGTTTCTTTATATCCTAACCACAGACTAGCTACACTGATGCCTGGGCGTTTAAACGCGCCTTTACTTTCTACCTCAAAGCATTCAACTTTTTAAGTGATAGGATAGAGTGTGAGTTTTGGAAGCCTTCCATGCCATGGAAAGGCAGTTATAATAGAGACGACTATAGTTTTAAACCATTTTCTTCAAACGAACGCAGCTCAAAGTAGTCTAAAGTCTTAAAGGAGATCAGTAGTATAAGTGATTTCACTCCTTTCCTGTGAGGAAGGCTATCACGGCATCAGTTCCCGGTTGGATGATAGATCCAAAACTAGCATTGACCAGCACATATCCTAAATATTGAGTCTGCACTAGAAATCGTATAAAAACATTCCATATCGCATCAAAACGAAGGATCTAGATGCAGATTCGCTAAAAAATAGCCTGTTGCCAACAAAGTCCATACAAACACATCCTTGATCTAAGCGTCTTTAAGTCCAGGTTACAACATGGAAATCAAGCCAACAATCAGACACATTTGCGAAGATATCTAAGGAGAGATGAGTGTTGCATCTCCTGCCCTGTTCTCGAATGCAAGAACCAAACTTTAATAATCAGGACCACCTACCAATGACCACAAAATGCTATTACTGAAATACCTTCTCGGAATTGGTCAAAATTCCTAGCTATGCCATCCTCCATCTTAGGTGTAACACTGAATACTACACTAACACCACCGTTGACCTCGTTAAAGGATTAAATACCTAAGAATCTATAACTCAAAACCACCATCTTGCAGAGCTCCCAACAAAGGTTCCAAGTACTATTACTCAGAAATTAATCACACTTCCAGTCAATATTGTCCCTCTATTGCTCGTAAGCAGCCTTGGATACAGCTCTAATCATCACCCACCTCACCTTGCAATCTACTTCATCTTTAACTCAAGACCACCTTCATGCTATTTTCGCCGATGTTTGATGCAATTCTCGAAGCAACTAAGCAGGAATCACTCAAGCTTCCCAGTAATAAGTATCGCATGCTCGAACACAATCCTGATCATCATTCGCCTTATTGGAATCCTTAACGTCTATAAACCTGTAAGTCAGTCTTCCCAGCGTTACCTCACAGCATCCCTAACAACCTTACCATCTGAGTGACATGTTGACTAGAATACCAACACTGTTGCTGAATTTTCAAAAATCCCTGTAATCCCTCAACTTTCGAAAATCCTTGTAAGGTAAATTGTTTTGGCTAGAACTCGGTCAAGTAACCTCAAGCATAGATTTGAGGAGTTCAAGGCACCTTGCCTCACTTATATACTGAACCGACAATAGGTCTGGTTAACCATAAATACGGAGCATGGACAAACCAATAGATTCCTCAATGTCAATCTCCTCTAAAGTCTCTGACTTATTGGCCTAAACCATGGACTTGATACATCTTCAAACAAAATTATCCGATCACTGAGCTTGGGCTTCAATAACTTTATTATTTGATCAGCTGTGTGGCATGTGGTGCCGACTTATTCAAACCACATCTGCTCCAAGTCATCTTTTTTGATTTTTTTCCAAGAATAGCCAATCAAGTTGGTTGGACAATCTCCAGTGACTGTGCATAGACTGAAGACCTCTCCAGCATGCCAATAGGCTGGGTTGTCGACTTTCTGAAGCAATGGACCAAAGGACTTTAAATTTCAAAATAACCCGCAAAATCCCAATCAAAGAACTCTTTATTAGCAAAAAGGGTTGGTAGTAGGAAATAGCCCTGCAGGGTATATCCGTCTAATACAACTTACTTTGATTGATTCAGATATTTAGAAAGATGACCTTAAAGTTTCTGAACTAGGCGTACAGCCAACATCCTATCATTAAACACATCAGGATTGGATGCATTGGTTCCATTCCATATTCCATAATGAATAGACCTTCGTATCGCTGTTCGTAGCAGGGACAAAAGTCCTAAACCAAGTGACTTCTTGTTAAAAATTCTCAAAACTCAAACTGAGCAGGAAATCGGATGAACACTCACAGCCAGAGAAGTGCCTGGTAATACCAAATTGGAGTCTAAGTGAGCTATGATCTGAATTTCCACCCAAAAGTAAGATGCCAACAAATCCATGTTAATTTAAGCCAATTTGCGAGGTACTTCCATGTATTACCCTAACACCTTAAGGGGTAACATTTCTATCATGCCATGCGTCAAGGATATAGTCATTTCTATCAGTGGAGGAACAATGTAAATCTGCTCCAACACGCTACGTGTTAGGATGACGCACTACCCAACTTTACACATTAACACTTAAAGTTACCTAAATATCTCAAAAGTCCTTTCTTTTCTTCAAGACACAGTAGAAGACAAAAACAAATCTTTTACACATTTCTCGGAAGCCCTTGACTTTAATTAGTCGCGCGGAAGTAATACGAATACCTTGGATGAGCTACTCGTGCAAATGCATTCCTTTGGAACACCAGCGTGCTTCTTAAACCATAACAGTAAGGTAGCTACTTACTGTTGCCAAGGTTGGATAGTTGGCTGTAAAAGTATCTGTAGGAGGAAGAAAACTTTTCTCTTAAACTGTCTGTTCCCGGAAATTCCATTCCTCACTATGGAACAAGTAAGGGAAAGTAATAAACTTATAAGGAACTTATGCATTCCCATGCATAAGTAACTTGTAAGTATTTAAGCCAGTTGTGTCAAGTTAAAAAGTTCTTATGTAGGTAGTTCCATAAATATGTTTCCGTTTGTAGAGGATTTTGAATATTCGCTGTAATGGTTAATCTGAACTGTTGGCATGGAATGGTTCACTGGATTTCGAAGGCAAGTAGTACAAGATTAAGCCGAAACGAGGGTTACATTCGAAGTTTAGGGAAAATGTTTTAAAAGGCTTATAGGCGTATCTGTCGTGCATTCCCTTGTTTTTAGTCTAATAGCTCTACATCCACTGAAATGCCCAAAAGCATTTCTCAGTCCCCTAGCAAATCGCCCTGAATTAGTCAGAATTAGTCAAATTTCGTTAAGTCAGTCCTTCCAGAAAAAGACGGATGAAAACTGGGCTGCAGAAGGATGAAAATCACTGCAAATTGGGCCTTTTTGAGAGAATGATCTGTAGTGGCGGCGATGGAGAAGTGGAAACTTATTTTCATGCATGCAGATGGTTCATAAATAGTTTCTTCACCCGGTCTTGGTAGCATTATGCTGCAGAAGCTCAAAGGCATAGAATTTCTCTAACTGCAGCTTATGTTTGAAGCTTGTTCCTCAGTTCATCAGACCTTTCAAGGTTCAAGGATCCTCTTTTGCTCTGGAAACATTGAAACGTATTCCATACCTTAACATCCACAAAATTTTGGAGAGGTCTCGATTATCGAAATCGCAGCATGCTAACCTCAAAGATGGGTCTACTGAGGTGGTGCACACAGGGGAATGGCTCCACCTTATAAAGAATGCACACCTCCTAGAAAGGACCCATTGAACACATCTGCACTACAGTCACAGAAGGATTTCTTGGCATGTCCATGCTAGACTGGTCAGTAGAGACACGTCACAGGGACGAACCATGTCGCCTTTGATACGACTCATGCCAATTAATAAAATCTGAGATCGACTTGATAGGCAGGGGCTTAAAAAGCGAAAAAGCTTCTCTCTAGGATAAGTCAACTCATGGAGAGTGCTGTGGATCCATAATTATACGAGCAGTGCCCTTGGAATAAATTTGGAAAAAATCGAAAAAATTATTCTTACTAAAGGGTTCCACTTATTCTGGTTCCCATTGCGGAGTAATTGTGAGCAATATGGAGCATCCTGATGTGATGGTCAGTCGAGTTTCTGTCTTTAACTCCTCCAGCTTGCTGGTCACAGGTGAACAACCTAACTAGTTGTGCCATATAAAGAGAGACACGGCCCTATGAGGACAAACCTATGTAAGTCAAACGAGTTACGTGGTAAATCAAAACCAGAACTGTCACGATATTGTCATGGGTCACTGGACTATGCGACCAAGCTTGGTATCTCTCACAAAACCTTCTTCAAAAGCTAGAAGGATACCCATTAGGAAGAATTTCTGCATCACTTCCTCTTCCACTATAAGAAAGCCTTTCTCCGTGGATCTCGGCGAGGTAGCAGGAAAAAGGATTGGAGGTCTACTTCACTATTTGCACTCCACCTTGGTCCACTCCCTAACTATAATTGGGTTATTTGTTCAAAGAACCGCCCCTCTATCTAAATTTCATTTGTTAAGGATGTCCTTCCCAAGAGGTAACACAACTACTTTGTATCGAACTAACACTGAAATAATTCGTCGAATCTTCGATGGACTTTAGCAAATCCCTGAAGGTCAATCCCCTAAATTTGCAATCAGTATCAATCAAGTTAAAACTTCTCGAAGGATCTCACATACATGATGCATAAAGGTCGCCCATCCAGGACGATTCGTATATTTTTATCATCTAAAGCAACTAACGAAGGTATCGCTACCTACTTCCACTCGAAACACTTAAAAAAGGAAAGTCCTCTGCCCCAAGAGGATGATCCTAGAATTTTCTAATAAAAAAAGATAAATAAATGAATGAAATCACGTAGGTATTTTCCCCCCTCATTGAATCGGGCTTCCTTTTGTAGTACACACATACCGATATTGTTATTCCTTTTCATGTACATTTAATGTCACAAAATTTATTTCACTTTAATTCATTAGACCAGGACTGTATCCCAGAGGAAATTTGCATAAGATGTTCCCGGAATCGTAAATTAAATGCCAACCAAAGCAAATGGAGGCAAACTTTACGAACCAACTTTACTATTCTTCGCCACAGTTTGGTGTTTCTTTGAGTCCTGAGTCGATGGGGTATCCCCTAATGAACGAAAATTCCTCATAAACCATGCCAACCATTAGTATCTCCATCTGTGAATGCACACGTACTACGTAGCCTGCCCTCACCGAAGGACTTATCGCCTACTCTATAGCAGTGGCATTGACCACTTATCAGGATATACAATGCCAAAGATACCCAAGGAGCATAGTAGAACACCATCTGTCGACTGTCAATCCTTCGGGCAAAGAGTTTTTTTTTTTTCTTTTTTGTTTGCTTTTGTTAACTCCACAATAACTATGTAATGTAATTGAATGGATAGCTTGGAAGCAAAGACATGGCAATGAAGGACCCTCAGACATATAAGCGTAGTTGTCGTCTCTATTCAAGTAAAAATGTTCATATAAAAGCGAACAACAATTACTGGTGAGGGTTCTGACAAAAAGGATTAGCTTGTCTGCTGGAGAATAGATGGATTCATCTTTGGATTGTGTTACTTGTTCTGTGTTATTTTTTTTTTTCTTTCTTTACGCTGTTTGGTAACAGATGGAAGGAACAATTGTTTTTCTTTGCGACAAAGGTAGACAAATATGCTAATAAAATCCTGAATAAAAATCCACAATAAGAATCTTTTACAGGTATGTAGGTCTTCTATATGCAGATACTCTCCGGAATGTATGGATTGGCATTGTACTCAGAAAAAGAACAAATGAAGCCATCTAAGATATATTCTCTTGGGAATGGGGCTATTCGGATTTGAACTCCAATACTCTCACTTACCTTAGAGTCTCTGAACATTGCCATCAAGTCTCCGTAGATTATTTGATGTACATACACACCGAAACTCTAAAACGTAATATATCCTTCAGAGCGAGCCGCAGTAGTTGCCACAGCAGGCGGCATATCAGTACGAGTCTAAGGAGATAGTGGCTCTTAGAAGTAAGCCTGAAGGCTGCACAAATTCTTACTCAGCAATGAAAGTCATAAAAGTACGTCAAACTAATGTTTCTTTGCTACCGAATCAAACTATATCCGTTGAAGATAGACTACTAAAACATCATTCTTTGGATAAAGTCAGAGATTGACAACAGAGAAACCATTTTCTATAATATACAGACCTCGCAAAATGTATCTTTAACAGGATCCTTACCCATCTACATATGTACATACAGTGAGATGAAATGAGTCGAAAACATGTTCAAGCTAAAGCTGAGTCTATGGTGGTTGGGTGTCATAACATTTCTGTTTTCAGAACTTACTAACGATACCAGAATATTATTCCTAAAGGGTTTTTCAATACTGCATAACAATATTTCTATTTGAATACAAAAAAATTATGAAAAAAAAGGTACGTATACGCCACCGTTACGAACATCATTGAATCTGCCTTCTCGAGACACAGTTCAACTCAGATATTCTATGTCTGTGCATCCGAAGCACAATCTAGACCGGCTGTTGCCTCGGTATGGATAATGAAAGACAACCTCTTTAAGCCAAAAAAATTTATAAAAAAAAGTTCCACATACGCCACCGAACCTAGACACAATTCAACTCAAATTTTCTGTGTCTGTGCATCCGAAGCGAAAACAGGATTGGCTGTCGCTTCGGTATGGATAATGGGAAGAGCACATATTTCACCGAAAAAATATATGAAAAAAAGTTCCACATACGCCACCGGACCGGATGCGCATTTCCAAAGTCAACCATCTCAAGACGCAATTCAACTCAAATATTTCGTGTCTGTGGTTCCTTAACTCAAGCGATGGTAAGCAAGGCTTAGAATGCGATTTCTCAGAAGTGAACTTGCTCCATTCTCTTGGGTTTCTTGATGTCTATCACATCTTGCTGTGTTTCAAAGCCAGGTCAAGTCAGTATTCTACCCAGACTCTTCAAAAATCAACTTCAAAGGTACCCATGGTAGCTTTACATTACTAGTGCGTGACGTGCTATTGCCTGTAGGATGTACTGCGGAAATTAAGGATCGAAGTTTTATTTTTACCTACTTTTTGATCCCCCTCTGTTCTACCGTTCACTTTATGTTTATAAGGACCTGCATTCCAACTTTTTCTAATTAAATGATTCTCCCTCGTCCTTCACTAAAAGTCGTTGTCCCAAAGTAAACAAATTAAATATCAACTTATCTAGGACTTACATTTTCCAAAACCACTTCCCCAAAGCGAATGTAAATAACCAAAAAACAATTAGTTCCACCCCTAGGCATGGACATGCTTGCAGGAGCTCTGACATTAATCACTCCCCCTCGGACAAGGATATTTATTTACTTATCGGCGGCGCAGGTTCAACTTAATTTAATTACAGGCACTTCTTTGCTTTTCTTTAGGTTCCCTGAACTCCCAGTACCAGACACAAATGTATCTATTACCTAAATCCTGTCTCCTTTGCCATGCACCACCTCAATCAATGTGCTGCAATTTAATCAAATTGCCCTGAATATCTGTTAGCCCCAAAATCACTGCATGCAACTCCAGCTCCAGCTCAATTCGTGTTGTGGATAATTTAATCCAGATTTGCTTGCCAATTGGTTTATAATACATTGAGCCCTCGTTTATAGTCTCCGTTCTGAATTGCCGGCTCTTGGCTGTTCTATTAATATCTCATTCTGATGTTTATCTTATTATAAATACAAACTCGAGACGAGAGAAATCTACCGAAAGGATAATTTCACTTCAAACAAAATGAATGGAAATTTCTGTTCCAAGGATTCCTCCCTCAACTGACGGGGCTGTATGCTCTGAATATAATTGAGTTTTGTTGTAAATTTAAGTATTCCAAGGAGACATTTATATTAATCACGTAATTACACAATTACGCGTTGGTGTGCTGTCTGTGTGCGAACGAACAACAATAAGCCGTTTTGTTTGGAAAAAAAAAATATCCTTTTCAATGGATGATTTTTTATCAAGACTGGCAAACAGATAAAAGGAAAATTTTTTTCACACTTTACGTAGACAATAAAAGCGAAATCTGAAAGAAGGACATTTTTTTTTTGTGCGAATAATGTAAACTAAAATTACACAGGACATTAGTTCGGAATAGTGTCGCGTTAAGTTTGTTTTGGTGGAAAATCTTTAATTCGCAGATCGCGAGAAGGACGAGTGGAATTCGAAATATCGAAAGCAATTTAGGTGCTAATAACCGAAGATGTATGGAAAAACAAGGCAATTATTCTGCTGCCTTTGGATATTGGGAAAGTAGGACAAAAGCGTTAGTGTCAGCCTGGAATTTATAAGGACGCAAATAGCCATTCATTGAATGAAGGCTTTTCATTATAGCTAAACGTTATGGAAGGATAATAATACCTTCGTTCAAAGCAGGATACACAATAAAATCTTCTGCGATACGGCTAGCATTTTTGTCCCTAAGACCTAGCCAATCTCAATAGGATAAACCCAGCCTTTCTCTGATTTCTTTTGGGTTCTACTTTCCTGGTATGAAGTCACATACGCCACCGAAACGGATACCCTCATCCAGAACCTGCCCACTCAAGACACAGTTCAACACAGATATTCTGTTTCTGTGCATCCGAAGCACAAGCTATCTTTACTGGTGCTTCGGTGTGGACAATGGAAAGAAAACATTTTTTAGCCAAAAAATGTGTGAAAAAAAATTCCACATACGCCACCGAACCAGAAAAGCACTTCCAGAAGCTATCTTCTTGAGACACCGTTCAACTCAGATATTCTGTTTCTGTGCATCCGAAGCACAAGCTAGCTTTACTGGTGCTTCGGTGTGGACAATGGAAAGAGGACATTTTTTAGCCAAAAAATGTGTGAAAAAAAATTCCACATACGCCACCGAACCAGAAAAGCACTTCCAGAAGCTATCTTCTTGAGACACCGTTCAACTCAGATATTCTGTTTCTGTGCATCCGAAGCACAAGCTAGCTTTACTGGTGCTTCGGTGTGGACAATGGAAAGAGGACATTTTTTAGCCAAAAAAAAAATTCCACATACGCCACCGAACCAGAAAAGCACTTCCAGAATCTCTCTTCTCGAGACGCAGTTCTACTCAGATATTATGTTTCTGTCCATCCGAAGGACAGACTTCCGAAGGATAGTCATGTCTTCACCGTGTGCTTTCCTCGTCCTTAGTTACTAGGGTTATGGAAACAAGTAAAGGTCTGTCAGATCTCCCTTCTCTAGTAATGGTTGATCTGACACCTAAGTATTTTGTTTGTCTTCCCTTTGTCTCGGAATCTCGGTTCAATTTCTAACTTCGTTTGTGAAGAACAACGAACCTAGGTTCTTGAAGCTAAGGACTCACTTTAGTCGGAAATCTTCTGAGCAAACGAGGTTGGATGATCAGACAATTATACTGAATTTTCTGGCTAAAGATGGCCAAGTCCCTCCGAAGCTATTTGGAAGCCGCCAAGAATTTTTTGCAGATCGTTTTCGTCTTCTGTTATGACCAATATGTAGTCCCTATAAGGTGTGTTTTAATGGATAACTGGATGGGCATATGATTAAGTTCAACAATAGTAAACTAAGTCCAGAGCCTTGGTGAATTCCAAAAGCATTCTTGTAATATCCTGACTAAAGTGTCTGCTCGAAACTTTCAAAGGAAACTGTAAGATTTTCGAGGAGATTAAGTCAGTTCTGGACAAGACTCTACGGCACAGGATCGAAGGGCTAATAGAGTTGCTTGACTTGACAGTTAAATCAGCAGTCTCAGTACACTTTTCCTCTGATTTGCATACAAAGGATAATGTGTATACACTCCTAGATCCACTAAGCTATTCAAAGCAGTTGTAGTCATTTCTAAGATTTGGTCAGATGATTAAAAGCCTAAGGAAAGCCTAGAGAAAGGAAATCCCTTCAATTGGCCTAATCATAACCTTCCACACATACCGGCTGGAACGTTGGCAATTTCGAGTTCAATATTTTTTCTGAACTCCTCTAATATTAATCGCTTGTTTTCGACCGGAAGATATCTGAAGAATACACAATTACCGAACTTCCTCTTGTGACATCTAAAACCATCTTGTTGGAACCTCCACATATTACTAAAGTCAAGTCCATCCAATTCTGGCCAAAAATAGTCCTTTAACATTGCATGATAGCAAACTCCATTGACCGTAACTTGATCACCGCTGAAGAATATTGTTCCAAAAAAGTCAGGATTTTCTTCGAACTTCTACAGGGCCCAATCGGAGAGATTGTAAGGCTTCAGATAATCAAGAGGCTTTAGTTCTTGACCAAGATCTCCGTACAAAATTTGGCCGAATTTGGACTGAGACATTCCCAATTCCTGTGAACGGTGTGGAGTCGACTAATTTGGCTCATTTTAAATTGAAGCCTTTACGGTTTCGATATTTTCAATACTTCGACTGGTGCATTGTCACACTGTTACAGGAGCATTCAATAAAGAATACCTTATTCGTATTTAGGCGCTGTAGCACCCACAGCCTATTTGATGGGACGATTATTGCCACTAAGCCCTCTTAGAGTTGCGACTGACGACTCAGAATTTCAGAGGTAAATTGTATTGATTTTCAAACTTTGTTTCCTCATGAGTTTCACTATGATAAAAATATAAACCATTACTACTGTGTTGGTAAAAACAAATCAGAGAAAAGTTCAAAAATGCATTTGTATGATAGTACAAAATTGTTATGTCCTTATTGGAAAGAATCCTCAGGCTTCGCAAGTAACGACTGTTTGCCAAGGATCGCTCTAATTTGAGAGTTTTATTGGTTAAACTATACAAACTACATACATACATCGTCTGCTCAGCTATTTGAGACATTATTTCATCCGATTTGTACGACAAAGTTCCTTCCTAATCATAAATCACTGTCCTACAGCCTTTGAAACCACGCTGAGTCGACAGAAAATTAGCAGAAGACCACCTGAAAATAAATACATAAATCCACACATTTTCGAGAAAAGCACTATAAACCCTTCCTCGTACACAAAGTTTGGAACCGCAGCAAAACTTTTTTGTAGTTTTACTGACCAACCTACACAGCAGGAATGTAATTTTTCTTTTTTTGTTATAAATAAATGGGCGTTTACCCAAATCGATTTCGATTCAAAATTTATATTTCAAATCGTGAGTACCCGACTCCCCAGAGTCACACAAGCTATAACCTCCTTCGGCGATATAGGGGGAAGTCCATAAATATTCCTTGATCGACACGTCAGTGTTTATTACCCTCAAACTACTGGCGCTTTCGGGACTTGGGCATTGGGGCGTCAATCCCCCCAAAACGGCAGTCAGTTGTTGAGAATTCATATTCCTTTTGTGTATTGAATGAAATTTTAAACAATACAATTCCGAATACATAATTCAGGGAAACAAAAGAAAATGTTGTTACCTTTTGTAAATATTTACGGATTTAAATATTGATATTCGGGCTTCAGTGGTAGTACTCCTCCTGCCGGCTCTAATCTGGAAGCGTCGAAATCAAAAAATGATTTTCCTACTCTCCGTGCATACTTTCGAAAGAGGGTCGGAGAATAGAATATTTCACGGTTGATTGGTTCTGAAAATTTTGCATTTTTTCACTTTTTCTTCTCACTGAAAGTACATACTGTGTAGGAGTGTAGGTGTACATAGATATAATATTTTCAGCCGTATCCGTATGAATTATTTAACCATTGAATATTGTAACAGGTGCTGTCAATTTGTATTTCCAACATTTCAATATTGTTTGTTTCTTTTTTTTGAAAAATAAAATTCTCACTTCGTTCTAAAGATTACATTCGGCGTTTGGGAATCGGCGCCTTGTGCAATCAATTGGGGCTGTACGTTCTAGCCACCTCCAAGGTCACCCGGATTGGGAGTGTTTTCGCACGGTTTTTGGGTATTTATTGGAACATTTTTGTTTATGAATTTTTATGAAATATTTAGCAGGAGAAGAACGATTTAATTCGTATGGGTTTGAGAGACGGTTTCGAGGGCGGTTGGGAGCACAAAAAGATTGTTTTTTGTTTAAAAAATAATGCGAATCGGTACGGTGTTACAAAGAAAGATACTGAGATTCATTCTCTGTCAATACTTGTCGAATAAATTGACTTGAGTTTCATACAACCAAGGGCTGCGAACGCACTAGGGTACAAAACATTGAAAAGAACTCAAAATCAGGGTAAGGGTCGGGTGTATTCAAGCATTCTTCTTTGAAATTGTAAAGTTTGACGTCAATTTGTTTTCCTTTGTCCTTTTTTCAATATGTCATCGTTCCCATCGGAAGATAGTAGAATACCAGAGGAACTTGTTCCACTAATGGGTGCTTTTCAGAGAGTGTTTTCCAAAGTTTGCTCATTTTGTAATAAAAGGAATTTTCAAAACGAAATGTTTCACTGGTTAGCAGACGGCCAAGTGTCATATTTCTAAGATTTTTAGGTTGATGTTCAAACACAAAGTACTACTCAAGATTCCATCGAAAAAGTACTTTCATCTGTTCACTCGAAACACGTGGTTTCAACTCATGGGTGGTAGTGGTCATATCCGAGAGAAAGAGAAACGACATTTTTCTAGATGGACCTGGACCTCAACCAACAAGCCTCTCCAGTTAGAGTGGTTTTAGACATACTGCCTCCAGTTGGGCTCTCCAAGTTGGTTGAGGTCCTAATGCATTTGTGCGCCCTACCCAAGACGAGGTCTTCCTCTACTCCTGGGCTGGAATCGAAGATTGTTCGAGCTACACTACCAAAAGTACATCAAGAGTTTCACCTCTATTGTGGTCGCTTTTTTGTATCAATAGAGCTACCCTATCGCGAAGTAAGTTTCGAAAGTTTTACCAGAAAGCCAGAAACCAAAACTGCAGCTAATGCTGAGGATATAGCAAAATCAATTTTGCAGACTTATAGCTTCAACTATCAGTCAAAACGAGCCACTAATTCGATGGACCATGGTAGCCAACATTGTTATTCTTGCAGAGGAATTTAAAGATCGTATCTACTTTATTGAATGAGCTTTAGTTATCCTTTAGCAACAACCTGTTCGGTAAAATTTTAAATCAAAAGAGAGTCGACAGATCCTGTAGAAAACTGAAGAGGTTCAAATGAGCATCCACCACATTTTCATTGATTTTCTGACACCCTACGGCAGTAACTATAGAGACAAGGTACACAGAGATATGTTTAGTTTTGGTTATTCCTAGCTAGGTCCTGACGAATTGCAATTGCTTTCATAAGTCGATCGATAATGAGATAACCAAAAGAACAGACCATGATCGCGATTTTAGGATCCAAGAGGTCCAAGCGGATAAGATGAGTTTAACTGTCAATATGGACAAATCAAAGCGGAAGTATCTCAGACAAAATTTCACAGTCAACAGATATAGCTTTGAGATAGGTAAAGGAATTTGACTGTTTTTCTTTATGGAATGAAAGCATCGCCTATACCGAAAATGGAAAAGTCCGTAATTGGAAGATTTTTGGTTCCATTTGCATAGACGATAAGTGCAGAAGAAAATAAAATCATGAATATGCAGAGCAAATAGATAACAATGCTCCAACCTTGCCTAAAAGGGGCCTTCAAGTGGAATAGACTATCAACCGACTTGATGTGTGAAACTATTGAGCCAACTACAGAGTCTCTGAAATGCCACCTACATAAGTACGAAAGATATATAAGAATCCCTAATAGGATGGCTCACAAATAAATTGGAACGACCTACACTGTTTCCTATGCATATTATCGCAATCCGGCAATAGTGTAGTCATGTCATGTGCATATGCATCTTTGAAGATCAAATGGAATCTAAGTTTCTGTAACCGTAGCTAAGATCCTCCCTGTAGTTAACCTCATCACAATATCTACGGCATGATTTTGAATCATGTTCTCTTAGGTCTGCTTACTTTCCTAGCTTCCTAGCTTTCTAGTTCCTTTGAATCCTAATAGTTAGGTACAAGACTTTTGAACTGAAGAAATTATTGATTTTCCAAAACCTTCTCTATTGGGGCTATTGAATCACTGTCTCTAAATAGAAAGCCCTTAACATAATTTAACAGATTTATTTAAACAGAAGAGAGCACGGTCAATTCCACCAACTTTGGTCGAAAATGTATTCCCAAGGAGCTAGCAATTCTATAGTCCACCGATGCCACTAGAGTCACTCGAGGCTGCTAGTATAATATTTCTGTGCAAAAGTTGACATTCGCCATGTCGAGATTCAGGATGTCTATTCCCAATTATTAACGAATCGAGAATGGTACCCAAAGTTAGAACTAGCGTCTTGAAGTCACCTAAATCTCTGTTCTGGACACGTTTAAGAGTGAGGTTCGTAGAAATTTACATCTCCACTGGATTAAACCTTCAGCGAACCTACTAAGCGAACCAAAATGTATATCCTCTCAGATAGTTAAGAAGGGTTGAAGGCACTACTATTCCGTTCAGTAAACTCCATGTGAGGCAAGTCCTGCTACCACACGTAACAATCTCTTGCCTGTCATCAACTCAATTTGGCTAGGTTCTTGGTCACCAGTGAATGGCAAGCAATGAGTCTGTTGACCAAATAAAATGTCGGTCAAGAAATACGTTCTTATGTAAAGTTATAAACAGAACTCCAAAAAGGCGATACCAACTTTCTTAGGGAAGGTACTTACTACGTCGATTAGGATAAATTCAAGGTAATGTCCACAGTAACGAAGGCCTTTTGAAAAATGGTGTTTCTAGTAGAAGCCGTCTAAAGGTAGATCCTTCACTGATATACTCAAAAAAAATTATAATATTTAGCTAAGCTACGCGCATTTTAGAATCCGAAAGGGCTGCACCAACATCCTGCAATACATACCGAACTTGCCTTCAGACTGTGCAAATCCCTGTATAGAGCATTGCAGAGCACTTTGTAGATCTTTCAAGTCGTAGTATCTGCGCTTTGGAAGATAGTTTTACATAAAAATAGAGGTGCGAGTTAGAGTAGGGTATGAGAACATAAATATCATTCTTGGCAGACTTATCCATTCTTCCTTTATTCTTAGATTCCAAGCTCTTCCTTAGCGGATGTTGTTACCATTTCATAGTGTGCACGACAAGAATTTTAAAATTTAAACTGAATGTACGTCCTTTTCAAACTTTAATTTATTCGTGACAGGATATGGGAAGCAGAGAAATATACGAATCACATCTGCATGTAATCCGGTAGATACTTTTTATTGCTTTGTTATTTCCGGAAAACAACGCAAGGTAATAGAATTACGAGTGGAGTACGATTGCGTCTAAGACGTCACTGTCATCGAGCTAATCAACATAATATCCTTCGATGAACATTATACGATGTTAGGCTCACAAACACAAGACAGTACCACTTATTACAAGGATAGCCGCAACAATTCTATAAATATCTCTGTGATAAAATATTCCCAAAACGCCTTCTTTGATTTGTGTTTGTATCATTTATTAGCACACAGTCGAGTTCGAAACAAAATCTATAACATTCTGAATTCGATTAGCTTTCATTTCATTATTCACTTCAAATCCAACCAGCCCGACTCGATGTCCTTTCCATATATTACGTGACACCATTCTGTGTGCACAAGATCGATTTATCATTATTATGTTGTTGGTTCGTGCAAAATATTTCAGTTTATTTATTTTACCCATTCAAAGGGATAAGCCGATAGACCGATAGATAGTTCATTTGAAGAGATACATAGATATGAAAAGTAAGGAAATGAGAAAATCGAACTCGAGGTTGTGTTACAGATACCTATACCCACGGCCCGGGACGACGCATGACGACTCGCAGAAGGACGTGCAAATTGATGCAGATCGACATAAAATCAAATCCATCAATATCGTCTGGATAAAGGAAAGATTTATGCTTGAATCTATGTATCTTTGAATCTGTGAAAACAATTTTTTTTTTTTATTTTTTATATTTTTTTTCTGTTTCTCATTTGCATTGCGGATAATTTATGAAGGAAGGCGTGGAGTACAAAAAAATAAAGGATTATTCATTTGAGGCCATTCAGTGCTTGTGTGGAAAACGAATTTGTATTGAGTTTTGATTTAAATAAATTTCATTGGGAAATTTATGATGATATTGATGAATAACCCTTCAAAATTGATTTATTTGTTGAAATCCATTTTATGGTATGTAATCCGCGATTGAACTCTGTTTAATTGGTTTACCTTTGAAGGAAGGATATGCAGGAATGCAGATCTATTTGCTTTTCTGCAAATTTATTTAACAAGTCCTTGCAAATATTTACAAACGAGAGAAGGGAAAAGGGACTACTGACAGTTTCGGTACATAAATCTGCCAAAGTCATAAGCCTTGTTTCCTTTTCCCCGAAAATAATAAACAAATAGTTGATAGACACAACAGGGATGGTCCATTATATAGAAATTCCTCAGGGAAATAGAAATTGTGGTGGGCTGCTTCCTTGACATCGAATCAGCTTTTGACAATACTGACCATAACCAGCTATACAGACACATCTAACACACAGACGTTTATAAAACTACTTAAAGGCAGAAACAGTCTAGAGAAGCAATAGAATTGGAATCACTCTCACAGAATTGGGTTCTCTCTCCTCCTGGTATGATCCATCGTTGTAAACAAATTCTCAGCAATGATGGCTTCTATATCCAAGGAAACATGGATGTTATTGCCATCCGAATCACAGGCAAATATGAAGAAACAATTTGGGAACACCTCCAGGGTGCACTGACTCTTGTTACTGACTCATGCAAGATGGTTGGGCTAAACGTCAACCTTAAGAATGGTTGCTCTCACAAAGAGCTGTTCGAAGAGTTGCTTTCAGAAATATGATTTTCAAAATAAGTCAAATACCTGAACCTCATTCTAGACGGAAACCTCATTTGGAACTCTCACGTCACAATAATCAGACAGAAAGCTACGACCAGCAGAATTATAATTGGTAAGAGCTGGGGCATGCACCCCAAGATGATCCTCTGACTTTTCAAAGCCATAACCAGGACGAGTGTCACATATTACAGGACTGGTATGACAGTCAAAAACGATACTAAAAGTCCACCCAAGGCAGGGTCAATTATCTTCAAAGACTAGCTTGCTTATGCACCACGGATACAATAAGGACAACTTCTATTCCAGCGCTGGAAGGCATCCTTAATGTCATAACCCTCCAGGGTTGGATACATAAAGAAACCTGAACTCACGCCTCCGAAAATGACGATAACTTTAACCTAGTCTATCCAGACATGGCTGTGGACCTAAGTAAAGAAGAACCACTTGGAAACTTCAGTCAACATTTCAAGGTTAAGCTCCCCAATCGTCATAACTGGAAGCAGAATAAACCCAGATTTGCTAGCGATTGAGTGCTGAGTCAGGAAGACTTAACATACTCCCAAGGCCCACACGAACTATCTGATGTCCAACTAGAAAATCGTTTCTCAATTGTATTTAGAAGGATCACGATGGTTGAAGGTCCTATTAATCAACGAGGATTAAACAGAAACCGACTATAGGAACTGAGCAACCTTCTGTTGAGTACCACCACCAATCTACAAGAACTGAAGTGTTATAGGATAACTCGCGGCGATCTACATAATCAGCAGAAATTCAATAGACAGAACTGAAGTTTAAGTCCCACGTAGATCAAATCGTTCAATGTCCTTTAGCATAGCCCGATCTCTGAATTGGGAGTAAATCCTTATGGCCTCAGAGCTTATGCCATGTGGTAGCATGTGCAGCATAACTTGTGCCTTACATGGGTTGACGGAAATGGCTATGATAACCCCAGCTGCCATATACTTACATAAAGATGGTAAGATCGATGACGTTTGATTGAAACTGGGATTACTGAATCGATCCGTGATGTCCATGAAGACGGAAATGTGGCTAAGGATACGGTTCCCTAGACTTTTATACACCAAACGTAGTTATATACTCAGAAAGAGAGGATTGGCAGAGGAAAGCTGTCCCTCGACGAAACGAGTTCGCAATATACGAAACGAGATCCAAAACTCATGGCAGGCCGGGCTGTAGAGACCTAGACCTGTAAGTAACTATGAGACTTCTAGACACATGCAATGTATTTAAACCAGAATTTCAAGCTGTCCTCAAAGCTGCAGAATTACTAGAGATACGGTCAATATCTGACGACAATATTGCTATTTACAGTGATAGCCAAGCTGTGGTTGAGGCATTAGAATCCAACATCCGTGACCATTACGCGGAAACCAGCGATATTGAAGGCATGGAAAGGGCAGACGAACTGGACAAAAGAGTATCACAAACCAACATAAAGGTGTTAAAGGTATACAACCACCAATCTGTGTGCCTAAAATGATTGTTCTAGGGGGGTTCATCAATATGGCGTATGGCTACGTAAAATGATCCAAATTAGGAGACCATAGTGTGTCCAATGCTTTGTGGGCTAAGTTAGATCCAAAAAGTTATGAAAAAAAGCCGGTCGCGGTTAAGAATTACCTTAGGGATTCCCTCTATCTAGTGTCGTCTAAGGAGGCACGTTATGGGTCTAGGACTATCAAATACGAATACTTTCAGAAACTGCAGTGACTTTCACGTTTCGGAGGACTCCACTCATCTGGACATAGCTCGGAGTAGAGTTAAATGCCTGCGAAAGTATTTCTTTGAAATATAGAGGGTCTATGCATCAAATCAATGAAATAGTAGAGTTTTGGAGGAAGAGATGGTTTAGGTTCAGGTTTCTTACCATAACAGTTCTCTAGGGATTGCAATGGGCCCACTATGGTATCTAGGGCCTTACGATAAACTCATATTCCTACTCTATCTATCTACTTACCTAAAAACACAGGGAGAAACTTGAAACAAAAATCAGGATGTCGAAGGTAGTGACAAGTGTCCCAGATACGAATGGACTGTACCATCTCAGTATCCTTCAGAGATGGCACGATTCTAAAACTGGTTACGACGAATACCATTCTTTAGACCACTTCCTACAGGCTTTTCGTGGGAATTCCCTTCAGTAGCTGCAGTTGCTACTGCCTTCAGGATGTAAAGGAACACAAGGAACTGACTTCCCATTAAAAAAGGATATTTTTTTTTCTTTAAATTGATTTCATTACTGAGTTACTTTCAGAACGATATCCATTCGTTGTAAAAATATTATGAGAGCATAATCAAAATCCCAGCGGTATACGCTGGACATGTGATGGAATTATCGGAAGGAATCCTTTTTTTTATTTTCAAATTCCCCACGGAAGTACATTGGACCCCCTTTTCAAAGTATTCGTTAATGGAATCATAAAAATGGATTAAAGTTTCCCAAATGGCAATCAATAAAAAAAAAAAAGGATTGAATTTGTGGAACTGTTTGCACATAGACACGTTTTTGCGATGATTGCTGTGACACAGGAGACACTTTGGTTAAAAGGTTTAAAAGGGGAATTTTATTGCACTAGTGGTTGGGTCATAATACTGAAAGTTTTTCGATACATTTTTTACATTTACAAACGTAGTTATGTTTCTAGTTCCGAATTCTAAAAAAAAAATGGGTAAACATTGTGGGAGCTATCATGTGCGGAAGCGATAAATAGATTCTGGCCTAAATATCTTTTTTTAACTGTTGGAATCGAAGTGACCAGGACAAACAAATCTTCAATCAGTTGATGGACTGAGGTGGACTTAACATATGTTGAACAGAAATATACCTAAAAGGAGTAAGGATGCAGACATGTTCACACTAAACGAATCTAGGGAAGGTTCAGTATAGTACTCACTCTTCTGACTATAAGGGGTACTCGTGTAGGCATCACTTACCTGAAAGAGAAAAGAAAAAGAATTAGTTTCTGAAATAAAATAAATGTACCTCACATGATGAGAAATACGAACATGATAGTACGATAGATAGATTTTTTACACAAAATCATGAACAGAGATGGCCATGAAGTAATGGAAAACTGGACCCGGTGTTCAGAAAGAAGATATTTCAATCTCAAGACGGTAACATGTGGGTATATACGATTAGAAAAAGTGTATGTTGTACAGGACTTCCACCTGGAAGACACTCCACAAGGAAGCCAGAAAGATAGCAAAATATTGAGACAATCAGTGAAGATCTCCAACCCTGTAATTAAGTCTATTTTTTGAACCATGTCGGGAAAATTTTTGCATCGAAATCATCTATCAGTTGCCTTCCTTCCCAATCCGACCTGGTTGCGAATCTAACGTAATTTTTGAAGATCACTCCAGATCTCGCGGTAACAGATGCAGGATGTTGTTGCAACCACAAGGTTTGGTACACCAACATCCTGTTTCTCTTAATCTAACCGCACTGCATGATGGTAAGAGCATACTATGAGAGTTGAAGGGTGAACGGTCCAATATTACGTTTAAGCCTTCAGCTGGAAAAGATCCCACGATTCCTTGCGCCTAGAGCCGCAATTCTTATTTATTCTTGTAATTGGTGGCTTAGCCATGGAGGTGTGAAGGTCGGAGTATTGGATTTATATTTGAGTTCGTCCAAGGCACCTTCCATAATCTTACTGATTACTCAAGAAATATCCCTAATACCGAGTATTACCACATCATCCTTGACTCCATCGCTTTGAGGATTTTATTGATTGTCATAGGTTAAAGCAGAGGAGATATGACTACAGTCTGAGGTGTTCCTCCTACTACCGATGGTCAGTTTCTGGTTTTTAATGATAGTCTTTTCCACACCCAGTTGAATCAGAGATTCCTGACTCAATTCAGTGTAGACGTTATTGAAGGAGGCTTCAGCATCTTACAATGTAGTTGCCGTCTTTATCGATGCCCCCTTAGGGTACCCTTTCTGTGATTTAGATAGAAGGGATAGAAAGTAATTGGCACTAGTATACTACACTTAGGATTACTGTGATGCCCTGGTACTGAAATTCGCTTCACGGAAAACGGTGTAGGACTTTTCGCGTACATAGGACGATATGCCGGCGAGAGGCCTCCAATCACAGAAAATTTCTAAAGAGTTCTCATTCTTCTAAGATAGGCATCTATTGGGTTATGCCCTGCCAGGATACCTATGAGGATCGTCAACTGTGGTCTGTTTAGCAATAAAAGTTCTTTAGTCTTTTTTTTTGTCGAATTGAGTCGGAAGTGTTCTAGCGACATCGCATTGCGTTAGCCATGTTATGGAAATCTGATTTAATTTTGAAAAGGGGATGAGCATTACGCTTAAGCCGTATCTAGTTACCGTCTGCTTGTAACTAGATTCCAAATCTCTCCCAGCTGGTTCATCACGTGGAGGGCTATAAGTCCTGGAATCCAGTAGAGCATTATGCTATGCCTCAAACTTTGGGATTTGACTTCCTCTTTACACCTCTTGACCTGTTTTGAATCGTTTCAAATAGAAGTGAATGCTTTTATGGCTGAATGGCTACCTCTTTAGATGTTTATGGAGTTATTCCTGTTTGAAGTGAGTAGGTCCTGGTGATACCATATATTTCCGCTTAAACACACTTACGTGGCTGAGAAGGTGAATGGATCTGGTGATTGGTGGGTTCCTCTAAGAATATTCTGGGTTCTGGAGGTCGATTTTTGACCCTTCTGTGGATATGAATCATTGGGATATGGGCCATTTGTCCAGCCCTGTTAAAAGGGGAATTTCGATTTGAGCTTAAGGTGCATTAACGTTGGACAACTTTGTGATGATCTTGTGTCCGGTTTGGTCACTTTTTTCGAGTTTTTCCCAGCTTCTTTAGTGAAGAGGTCGAATGGGTTCGAGCCTGCCTTCAAGGGCAGTAGTCGCCTTGTTCTGAAAGCCTTGATTGTGCTAGACGTTGGATCTTCATGAGGGTGTTCCAAGTTCGTTCGTTTTTGCTATAATGCTGCATGTGTACAAGAATACTACTTTGTGCGTTGAATTTTCGATCTAGCGAACACCTTTGCCTTGTCAGATATTAGAAGATGAGTTCCATTTAGTCTATCTTTTCTAAAAACTTCCGATATACATAGTTCAACTATTGGTAATTTTTTTTAAGTTTGGCTCTAGGCCAGGTTCAAAATTGTTTCTGTGAGTTGTTATGACTGAACTTACTCCTATGTTTTGAAACATTGCTCAGCATTATCGAAAGATTTTGTTCAGAATATAGTCCAATTTTTTGTGCCAATTTTTTGAGAAATTTTAGAGGTTTCCACCGATTTGTGGGCCAAGTGTAGAAATACTTCCACCAGAGGCTTTGATTGAGTCAAATGATTTGATGCCTCATTTTATTTGATCTCTTCCACTCCTCCCTGGTTGGATCCTTCTCGAGAGATGACAGTCTGGAGAGTTGGTGATGTTTGGGAAGTAAATTTCGGCTTAGAGCTGTACCCTATGTCAGACGTTCTCCACATAAGTCCCGATACTAGTTCCTTAGCACTTAATCTAATTGGCATTGGACATTGCAGGACAATCAGTCAGAAAACTGCGCTATCTAAGATCCTTCAGTAGTTGCTATTCAACTTCAAAACTCCTTTCGATTGCCATGCCTTGCGATTTGACTACCATTAGGTAGATGTTCATCGTTCAATACACAAGACAAGGTATATTTCGATGGGAGGCTTTCCTTTAAATGTTCAGAAATGGAAATCGGATGGAAAGGACTCTGTATTCAAGATAGTGTTAACTATAAAAAAGTCCTAATAAATCTTTGAATAAACCCCGTTTTTCTCCAAAAGAAAAACATGTTTTCGAAATAAGAATTCTTCACCAATTTCAGTTCAACGACCAAAACTACAGAGCTTGTTGTCTTAAGAAGAAAATTTATCGCTGGACCGCTCCTACGTGGAAAACATCACTCTCCTGTCGTCGTCCTGACATATTAAGGAACACATAATTCTGTAAGGAATTCATTTGACATCGCCTGGAAGAAAACAAAGTGCTAAAATTTTAAAACGTGGCTTTTTGTCGCCTGCTTAACAAGCGCTCCAATACCGGTACACACGAGCCTCACACCTCCTTCCGTGTAGGGTTTCCTAAGATCCCTTTCAAATGAGCAGTCCTAAGCAATTCTGTTTCCCCCCCCCCCGCCCAGCTACACAGATACATGCATGATTTTTAGTCAGCAAACCGTTTCAATGTGACACATTACACTCAGTGTGTCGGGGCATTAATAACACCATTAAAACGTGAAGCAATAACAGTGCGCAGGGGAATATAACGACACAAAAAAGGATACACAAGCAATTTTTCTTGGTTCTTGTTGTTTCTGTTTCTGTTTCTGTATTTTTTTTTTTTGTTTTTGAAAAGGAAGACGAAGGTTTAGGAGAAGGAAAGTAATTTTGAGAGAAAAATATCACACATTCAACAAATACTTTCACTGCGACCCAGTTTTTATGGTGAAGCAAGGATGTTAGTGAGCGGAAGGACTCAAGGATGAGTATGCAAATAATTTGTTTGTTTTTTTTTTTTCCTTTTATGTTCGATCGACCTTTTCTTTTTGCGTTTTGCATTCTATTTGTGTACAATTTGCAAATTTGTAATCGATTGCCTTTGTTTCGTCGAGGATGTATTGCGATGTTTCGTATCTTTTTTTGCTTTTAATTGAAACTGTTTAATCAAGGAGTGCATGCGGGATAAATAACAAACTCAAATCCTTAGAGATCGATGAATAAAGAACTGGTCCACACACAACAGGGTGGGAGGGAGTAGCATAAGACCTGGCACACATTTTAATCACTTTCCTGCATAAGGTACCGGGGTTATGGATATCCTTTGCCGGAAGGCATTCAGAAAATTTAATGAATCCTGTGGTGGGAATCACTATCATGTGCAGATGTGCTGCTCTGTGACCATTCACTGGAAGTAATTGCAAATAATTTCTAGTGAAACGAAAGAAAAAAAACAGAAAAAATTAAAATTGATGAAATTGCAAATGCATGGAATTTCCTATGGTGTTGAGCGCACGGCTATAGCTTTCTGCAGGGCATTGCATGTTGAAATTCACTTCCGCTTCCATGATCTGGGTATCTGTAGTTGACTGGATACGTAATTCAAAAAAAAAAAAAAAACCAAAATAATAATAAAGTCTGTGCAGGAAGTATGAGGCGATAGCCCGTACATTTCTTAACCAAGTTGTGGAAATTAAACAGGATTCAGTGTTGTGGGGAGGTGTTGAAGCAGGAATTATGCTTCAATTTGAATTGCATTTGCAAATCTAAGTGAGTTTGGACTGCAGTGGCAAGGATATTGCGATGTGCAGACTGTATAGGTACGATGTGGGTGTTTTCTTTCCGTTTAGGTGTAACATGATCAGGTTTTGTGTGAAAATATATGTGCAGAGGGTTGGCTTGGTTCTCTGTTTGTTATCCTTGGGAAGGGATTTGGTTTAGAGAAGCTGGAATATAGTATGTCTCTTCTTTAATTTGTGTTTGGATAATGCATCAGAAGTTGGAAACTGAGCGGAAGCAAACCAAAAAAACGGTTTTTCAATAGAGACATAACAATTTTATACTTTAATACAAAAGGGCACCTACAATTTTTTTATGATCCGTCAATATGAGAACGTCAACCAAGTCTTATATTTTTATTATGATTAAGTTTGCGGACATACAATGTTCAAAAACTGTTCAAAATTACTTCCGAAATTGGTCTTGGTCAGTAGCCGCAACTTTAAGAGAGCTAAAGTGGTTGAAGTGGACATACCAGTCCAAGTACTGAAAATATCTCAGAAGTAAGAGCCAAGTTAGCCGTTCACAAGAAATTGAAGTCTCTCAGTCCACATTGTGGCAAAATTAGCATATGGATCTCGGCCGACGACCCTACAAGATCAAGTTTACTCAAGAACTGCAGCGTACTGATCATTTAAGCCCTTAGACTTCTCCGATGGTTCTCTATGAAAGTCGGAAAAAAATCCTGAATTTCATCAAAAAATCATTTTTAGCGATGAATCTTCCTTTTTGTATAAATAGGACAGCAGCAAACCCATTTCCCATTGCATCCACAAAAAGAGACCAAGTGGTGTGGACGTTTTGGTCAAGTTCGCTATCGTGCCATGTTGGAAGACTATATTTGGCCAGAATTGTATAGACTTGACATCAGTGATATGTGGTTCCAACAAGATAATGCCACATGCCACACAGCTGGGCAAACAGTTGGTCTATTAAAGCGGGAGTTCTGTGATCGTGTAAGCTCGGGAAATGGTCCAGTCAAATGGCCACCTCGCTCATGGGTTTTAATGATTAATGGTCTACGCTAAGTTGTTAATGTTGAAGGAGCTCAGGAACAAAATCGAACGCGAAATTGCCAACGTTCCGACCTCTATCTGAAGAAGAGTGGTGGAAAATGGGGCTCGAAAGAACAAATTGTTCCAAACATGCCCGCGGTGGTCATATTAACGATTTCGTATAAACCGTACTTAAATTTAACATGTGAACTACACCTAGACCGAATTTTAGCACATTAGGTCAACTATTTTGAATGTTATTTAAACACAAAACTGTTATGTCTTTATTGAAAACCTCTTCCGAATACAATTTATGTTCCATTTAACCCTAATCCCAATGGGACTGCTATGTCACATCTATTCGCTGAAATGAAAAGACAAATTCAGACAAAAACAGAAATATCTATCACAAGAGATGATACCTATTCAATTCCCATATTAATATCCTCAAGGCAAACAGGATATCTGGGCATGAAATTCCTAATCGTTAGATGGTTTTAATTTTACTTATTAGAAAGTAAAACATTTTCTAGAGACTTATTGTGGACTTAAGCCATCTTCTTTAAACTGTTAGTCGTTTTCGATTTTCGAATACTCGAAGTGAAAGTGTTACTAATCAAAGGATACACCAGCAAGTCCGATCATCATACAACACTTCGTCAAATGAGAGACATTTACACTATCTTCACAGTGCATTTGAAATGTCACAACCTTTGACTAAATCCTTCCTGTTGCCTTCAACCTTTTGCTCTATGGATACATTATTTATAGATATGTACATATATACATAAAACAACAACAACTAAGCTATGTTCGGACAATTGTCAGATCTACAAATTTTTTGACCATTTCTGGAAATAACTTGACAATGACAAATGACCATTTACTGTCAGATGGTTGCCCTAATAGTTGTCTGACAATTTTTTTTCTTAGCTTGGTTGTCCAATCACACGATTTTCAGATATTGGGACAAAGTTTTCATTTGCAAGTCTGACAATGTTTTTAGATCTGAAAATCATCTAAACATACCTTTATCATCCAGAACACTACATATGTTCCAACCATAACAACTGATGAGTGAAACTCTTCTTGACCAAGACGACCCTTAAATCGAGCCGACAAACAAACAGCCAGTCAAGACCAAGCGAGTTACCAGCCATTCCAGCTCCAGCCAACAACGAACCACCCAATCATCTCCGATAGCGTGTTCTTTCTTAAGTTCCACTATTAGTCCTAAAGTTTTGCAAGTATTACTTCTAAGGGGCCAGAACCCTTGAAATCGTGCCCAGAATATTTGTATGCATAAATTATGCGATCTAAACTAACCCGTCCTCAACCCCATCGCTCGACTCTAAAATCGATGCTGTGTCCTGCTTTCATGTTAACCAAAGAACCATCCAGACCTACTCTCAAATTATCGTCCAATCAAATTAACGAAAATGAAGCACGTACTCTCTGTTTCATCCAGAACCACTTCCTAACCACCACCATCCTGAAGGATTGAAACTGAACCCCCAAACCAACAACAAGCCGGAGATTAAGCTCGTTACCAGACTTCTAAGCAGTTGAGGTACAGTCTCACTAACATGTGATTTCCTAAAGCCAAAAGCCTTGAAAATCGGCATGAATCCAGTCCCAATCCAATCACAAACACTTTACTCATCACCGATACCATCTTCTTTTTTAAGTTTCCTTGTTATCCCTTAAGTCTTGAGCCTTAAAGCCTTAGATTTAAGCCCACAGCATCCATGTGAAACCCTAAAAATGTCCTAATAAAGATTTACCATGCTGAACAATAAACTTTCAGCACGACGAAGTTTTCGACAGACCAATGCCTATATTGGCCTTAGATTGGTAAATTTTTAACTATTTTCGGAAGTAGATGAGATTCTGGGGAAAATCATTGACAGTTGGACCTGAAGTCAAAGCCGATTCATTCGAAATGGTCTTCTTCCAACTCAATGCCATGATTGGCAAAGTCTAAATGTATATCAAATGACTCAGCCGAAATGTCCTTCAGGATATCGGTACAACCCTTTTGAATGGTTTTTACGTCCACAAAATGTTTTCATTGTCAAATGTATTTTTCCAAAGCTGACAAATCAACAACATGACTGGTGGATATTTAAAATCCAATTTTTTGTCAAAAGATGACCTCACTTCAAATACATATTTTTGCTAAGTTTTATTTACTTGGGAACGCTATGTGTACACACTTTTCGGTAGCTGAAATATTCGGTCAAAATGTGATGGTCAATCCCAATTCCATGAATTTTAATGTAAACTTTGACTGATTCACTCACAGTGTTGATCTTAAACCTTGTTCACGACTCATGAAGTCTGACGTTTTTGACTTTTTCTAGATCCATAAGACCCGGTCCATATTATATTGGAAAAGATCTTCACCCATTTTATCTATCCTAAGGAAATGATGGCAACGACGACGTTCAACATTCCGTTTAGCTGTAAAGTCAACTTTCCCTCCCAGCTGAACGGAGATCAAAGGTTTGGTGTCAATATCAAGCTATTTTTAAAAGAATTCAGGTTCATTCCCATGGGACAAACATTCCTTCTTCCAAACATATTTCAGCAATATTAATTTAATTAGCCACAATGGTACTTATATTCTCTTTCCTGTCATTTTCCGCGCACATTGCAACATAAGCGATATACATGCCAATTTAACAGAATGCCAACTGTCATTTTACTTTTATTAATTAACACAATTGTGGGCACATTCACGCAAGGACAATGCAGTTTGTTTACGAACGAGTCCTGCACAACTGCAGGATATTTACATTCATGAAACTATATCCTAGTTAATTTCAATTCAATATATCACTGCGTTCAGTGTCACATTTTATTCAATACACATGCACGTAGGAAAAATCAAATATTCGTGAGCATTGACATGTCAACATAATTGTCTGAATGTACATGCCTACGTCGGACAAGGGAATTCTAAACTAAAGAGTGACCAGAGAGCAATACTTTAACCAATTGTTATGTTTCAGCAGTTGTCAAAATTGCCAATGACATCCAGCTGTCAAAATAATCAGGAAGCTTTGGCATTTTGTCATGCATCAAGCTTACCGAATGTGTGAGAATTATTAAAAATTATTTTCGAAATTCCCACTCAGTTCTACATACGCAACGTGAATTTCTAATCTATAATGTGACACAATTTAGACGAGATATTCCGATTTTATGCATCGTCCCGCCAAGTGAGATAGAAAGAGAACATTTTTCAACTCAAAAATGTATGGAAAAATGGTTACGCATACGCCACCGAACCTGACTCTCGCGGCACAATGAGATTCTGTTAGTCCTAGGCACATATCTAGAAATTTTACTCTGGCCTCGCCAAGTGTATTGGAAAGGAAGAATTTCTCAGTCCAAAGATGTATGCAAAAATATGTTACGTATACGCCACCGGACCAGGTTCACATATCCTGAATTCGTCGATCCGGGGAAAAGTTTGAGCATGAATACACTCTTTTGGACCTTAAATCACCAAGCAGACAGAAACAACAAAGCCGTGGGCACTGGAAATGTTGGTCGGAGAAAAACATCTCTTTTTTTGCTCAGCGGCTATGTCAAAAAGCAGAACCTAACTTCTTTCGAAATGAGGAAGGACACGCTTTTAAAGTCAATGGCCTCCGATATGGAGCGATGTTAATCGACTTTGTGTAGCTAGAGCGTGACAATATACTTAGACATATCCAAGCTGTCCTTGCAGTACATGCTACACGCTAAATGCCATACAAACGAACCAACGCCCAAAGTTCTGAAAAACAGATTTGGCGAGTGGGTCATCTCAATGCGAGCGTTCATCAGTTGGCCGCCGCCATGCGACTTGACATCACTCAATTATGTTCTATATGGTTGAGCCAAGCTCTTAGTCTACGCAACTACTTTGGACCAGCTCAAGGCCAACATTTTACACGCTATTGCCGATATAACGATACACATATTGGACCGAGTCATCAAAACGTGGACCGACCGCTTGAAGCACTGTTTTTGAATACACTTTCGAGAATCCCCAAAGAGGAGTAGAGTTTTAAGAATGAATGTGTCAACAAGGAGAAGAAAATCTCTCACTCCACTCCTTTTTATGGCACTAAAGCATGGACTTTACGGATAGCCAATGAAGAAACAGTGCATTCGGCCCCATTTGTGTTGACGAGCTTTGGACAAGGGGATCTATACAGAGACATCGACTGTCCACTTAGATGGTTACGATACTATAAGGAATAGTACGTTTCGCTGCTCATTTCCATATTTATGGGCTTTTCACTTTCTAATCGAAATAAGTTTCTATTTAAAATCGTATTCTTTGCATCTGTAGTGCACAACAGACCAGAGTTATTGCAATCCCTAGTCGCATAGCTCTTAAGACGTTAATTTTCTTTAGAACTACCCAACTGGCAATCAATTTTAACTGCGGCTTTAAGGCGAACTTCCACTGATTAATGGATAAACCTCAACCCAAGGATATCGAGAAAAAAAACATCCTTTTCAATCACCAGCGACTTCCTGCGGGTCGCACTTAATATAACCAATTCCTTCACTTCATTTCCCAATGTTAATGGCTTGTGTCCCAGTCGCATTTCCCGCATTTCCCTTGAAGTGTTCAAATAAACTTAGCGTATCCCATAAAATATTAAGTCCCATGGAAAGTTTTACTGCCACTCCAGTGCTTGATCATAAAACCGATTGGGTTCGCATTCCAATTAAAGCACAGCCATCTGCGTACACATCTACACATGTGTAACTATGACGAGCCTTGGTTGCCACCTCCTTAATCGCCTCGCATGAACTTAAGACATTAAAAGGATATTTTATTCGATTCTGCAAAGGTAGCATCTGTTCCCTGCTTCCTGACAGTCATGCAAACCAATTCATTTAGAAACCAGAAAAGATCTCATGTCCCAGCTATCGTGTCCTGACGAGGAACAAACAAACCAGGAAACTTTATGACATTTTCTTTCGACTCACCCACAGGCATATGATCGAATAAAACTTTGATAAGGGATTTGCGGAAGGCAACTTATTCGACAGCATTCCTTGGACGGTTCGTTGCATAATTTTTTTTTTTTTCCATAGGAATTTCCAATTGGTTCCTCTTCCTCCCAAAGGCTGAATACAAATCTATTTATATGTTAACACTTTGACACTCTCTCCCCTTTGTTTGATTTGTGTATTGTAGGGAGCAGGCACCGAAATTCCATGACAGACATGTGTACCATGTACCTACTTACTACATTCGATATCCTTGCCCGGTATCTGTGTTTACTTCGTCTGCATTTCAAATCATATAAGGGCATGGGAATTTCTATATTCCTGTAAACAAATCCCTTACTTTGTTAGACACGGGTCGGTGGGAGCTGGAAAGGGAATCCTTAGTCCTATGGTGGCGGTAGGTATTGATCATATTCCCCGGGAGTGGTGTGGTGGCGGAGTCGTGACGCATTAATTCGAGTTTACATATTTTGGCAACATCTGTCGTATGTGTGTACACGTACTCTTAAGTGACAAATCTCCTCGAAAAGATACTCGAATCGATACCAGAACGCGCAGTTGTCAATCATCGTTAGGGATTCAATTAACGATCCATACGCGAGGTGAAGTCACACAGACATGCACTATTAACGAAGAGATTTATTTGAATTTGACAAATCGTAGAATGGATTTGACTTGATCCTTCTAATACAGGGAATCCTTAGAGTGGGATGTTTTGGGGGAAAAGAAATCTTGACACCCAAGGGAGTGGCTTTAGGCACACAAATGCTAAGCTCTGTCTTACCGAACTGAATAAATTAATTAGATACTTGTGGCAGATGTGACAAGCTTCAAAGGAGATCGTCTGTGTATACATATTTATGAGGTTCAAAGCATTAGGAGAGATTTTCATCTCATGATGAAGCGATGTTATCCACGAAAAGACACTCAGAAGCCTTTTGATCATCAGTATAAGGTTGACAGTAGTCAATGAACGAAGCAATAACACTCCTTGAATTTGTAATTGGTAATAGTCTGCATATTGAAGCTATTAGGTCAGAACCTACTTTCATTAAAAGAAACAGACAGGAAGTCCCAGATGTAACTTTGACACTGAATTCTAGTTCTCTGGTGGCCCAAGACTAGAAAATGTCAACACTATTACATGTTCTGAACACAGAATGATCCTATTCAAGCCAAATCTCAAAGCCAAAAGATTCTGGAGTGCTTTGAGTAGCATTCTAGATGATTGAAGGTATCCACAGTCTCACATCCTAACCACCCTTTACCAGATTCACCTCGAGGTGAAAACACTTGCCTCAGCTATTCCCTCAGTCCTTGAAAGGTCGTGCTTCATAGTTCGGAGCAAAGGAAGCTCAAGCCCTTGTGTTGGTCAACAGAGCTTTCAACCTTACGCCGTATAGCCAGAGAGTTATTCAGCGTGGCCAAGCACTCAAATGAAAAGGATCGCGCTGACTAGAACCGCTACAGGAAAATCCAAGCATTTTTCAAGAATAAGACAATATACGCTAAGAGCGTCTCTTAGAGTAAGTTCTGCAAGGACATAGAGTCCACAAAAAACTCAGTCAGACTCTACATTATCATGTCAAAGGCACACACAGCCAAAGGATTCATTAAGAAACAAGACAGATCCTGGACAGACTCATGACCGTTTTTAAAGACTCACTTTCCAGGGTGCAAAAATTAAAACGACGAACACTGCAGTAAGCCTTTTTGACAAATACAGCACAAGTGTTTTCAGGTAAACTCAAGACATGGGCTCACAATGGATCCACTAGTGATCCGAGTATAGGCTGTAGATGCCCTTCTACCTTCCTATGTACCTATCATCAACATTTCTTGACTTTTTGCTTAAGTCTCTGGGTAGAAATTTGACACTATTATCACAGAGCTCTAGGTCCACCCACAGATAGCTTCAGGAATTGTGGACAACTTGCCATAACCTACGAACTCTGTGAATTTTTTTGGGAAAAGAGACTAGGGCACCTTGTCAATCCTTGTTCTCTTAAACTAGCCACCAAGAGTGCGATTTAAGTCAAGGTTTTGAAAGACATTCCTGTCAGAAAATTGGTCCTTGTAGCAAAATGCTTATAGAATAGAATAAAAGTCCTTAATGGCATTTCAATTACTGCACTCTCAGTGTGTATATCTTTTAAAAACAGTTACGTTTTCCAAGGAGACTATAACAAAAGATACAAACCTGCAAAACGACGCAGGATATCCATGAAAATTCATGGAGTAAACATCACTGCTTTTCCTGGTAATTTGTTCCCCATTACATAGATACATTTGCAGATACTTCTAGGCCGCATAAACTCCACATAACATCCTCTCCATACTCCTCCTACATACAGATTGCAGTAATCAAGCCTTAGATAAGCTACTATCGAAACTACACCCACCGCCCCCAAGCCCGTTCAAGTGCACATGCAAATTAGTTCCACTTCACAAGAAATTAAAAAATCTTTCCTTCCCCCCCATCGAACAAAATGCATGCCAGAGCACTTAAGTGGTATCCCTGTACGAAACACTTAATTGGCATGAACCCATGTGTACACAGTTAACCGGAAACTGCCTCCAAGTGGTTACATGGTTACATTCCGGACCATTTGTATCCGGTAATGACCGAATGACAACAAGATAAAGCGATTAGGGGTCTCCGAATGATGGAATGTATTTGCCAACCGAATGGGTAGGATCCATTAATTTCGTAACCCAAATGCTGATGTGCGTTCCGAATGGCTGGCATCTATATATGGATTACAAGTGATTTATACGTACACCTCCTTGAGATGTTACATTTTCAAACTGATAACTGAAGTGAAATTTTGTTGACAATAAATTGTGCAGGATGGCACAAAGGAGTGAGACAAAGCCGAAATTAGGGATACCTACTGTTGACACGACTTGTCGTCATGGAATCCGATGGAGATATATACAAATGATACGATTTGAATGGCACGTGACATAAAAATAACTACGTGGTGTAATTTGTACGATTTGTGGAATTGTAATCCTTGTTTTGCGACGGCATAGTGTGCTACGTGTAATGTTGGAAACAGGCCATAAATTTGATAGAAATTAGGACAAACTATGATGGTTTTGAAAATGGAGATATGGCAGGTGATTCACGACTGAAAAATGGATAGTTACAGGCCAAACGATTCATTTAACCTTTGGGAAGGACATGTGTGTTGCCTATGTTTATGGTGGAATAAGGGTAGATAGTAAGACCTACAAAGTCCACCAAGACGTCCTGGTATTAGAAGTGCATTTCCATAAACGTCACGATCAAAGAATTCAGATGCAAGGTCAGCATCTGGCAGTTTTAGGACTCATATCCAGCCTGAATGTTAGGTGGAAATTTAACCTACGTTTTCCGTCGAGAGTAGGCTAGTAGTGTGAAGAAAAGACGTCTGGAATTCTGTGGCTGGGTGAGAATTTAGCGAAGCTTTGGCATGTCCCTGACAGAGAGGCTCAGCAAATAGTAGAGTAGCTTGCAGAACTATGCCATATCTGAGGACTGGTATACGAAGAACTAATATAGTTAACGGGCAGCCTATAGAGTTTGTGGTTGAATCCTTTCTTCCATTAATCCCTTCGCTCCTTGTGCTCTTCTGACTATCTGTAGGTTTTGATCATGTCAGGCTGAAGATGCTTCGTATGTCAAAATACAGACTTTTTTTTGGTTGCTCCAATGGTAAGTAGTAAATGCACACAATTCAACCACTCTCCCCGAGGGACCACAGGTAGGTATTACCTTGTGGAGCTGGTAAGTATTTATGCTCATCTTTCCCCGTTTGTTAGTTCAACATTGGGCTCAGCGTTTGGTGTTATTCGTTGCCTAAGAGGTCCCGTCTGACCCTGATTTTCATTGGTTCTCTCTCCCTGGCTCTTGCTAACAGTCGAAGTTCCGCATAGTATTCACGGAAATTGGTATTTTTCCGATTCTTTCTTCTAGTTCTCTGCGCTCTTTACTGAAGCGAAGACACCGAAAAAATACCTGATGCACATCTTCACTAGACTCTCCGCAGTTTAAGCAAGAGCTTCTATGAGACCAAATCTGTTGAGGAACGCTCGAAAGCAGCCAGGCACGGGCTGACCATGCTGACCTAAGTAAAATATACTTCTACGTAATCTAGGTCCATCCATTTGTGAACATCCGTTATAAGTCAAAGGGTTCATCCCAGGCTCTCATTCTTCGCTGTTCGTCTTCTAGCTTGAAATCATTGATGAGGATTCCGAATTTTCACATCGAAGGACTTTTGTAGCTCGTTGGCTGGTAGCGTTCTCATGATGAAGCATATGGCATCCTCTGACAGTATCCTCAGTGCACATAGTCGGTTGGGTGAATTTATCCTTCTTACGTACGACATGACTGTCGCTGGCCCGTATTGGTGCAGTATACATTATGATGGTCTGCACCTTCCTCGACAGATCTAGTCTCCTCTGTTGTCTAGGTCCTCCAATATTAGTTTTTATTCTGGATAAGAGATCACTATCCTTTGAAGCTTTATCTTTTTATACCTTGCAAGCAAGTCTAGCATTAATCATCACACCAAGGTATTTGATGGCCGGTTTGGACTGTATACCATGATTACCTACCCCGATGGCGATTGCCTCCCTTTTCTTGTAAACTGCTTACCAATGTTGCTTCTGTTTTATACTCTGCGAGCTCTACTACAATTGTTGCCATCCATCGCCTCACTCTTCGGATACATTGATTACCAATGTCCTCTATGTCTTGATTTATCATCGGCAAAGCCTCTGATTTTTGCCTCATCACGAACCCCAAGTGCATATTGTTCTGGGTTCTTGCGGAACTCCTCCAGATATGTGGTATTACCTGACTTCATCATCGGTATCGTTGAACAGAACCGTTCCTCGAAGTAGGACAGGCTAGCTTATTGATTGGTGTCGGATCCTATCAAGAATCCTTCTTCTAGCCACGCACATTCATTAGCCTCTCTACCGCAGTGACCAGATCAGCTCAGTAACACCCTGAATAGGTATTGCTAGGGGTATCCTTGTCAGATGCTGATTCCTTTAAAGTTATTCTGTAGCTAGAACCTCTGCCTTTACACACAGCCCTTGTATATACCTGACCCGATACTCGCTTTCACAACCATCCATGTACATTTCCGATTCATTATGGCATCGATCCAATACCATCCGACTTGTCAGGACAAATTGTATCGTAGTTCATGTCATAAAAATTCGTTCAATATTTCCGTTTCCAACATTCAAGAAGTGCACACACAAAAAAAGTACGTATACGCCACCCTGCCTCCCAATTGTTGAAAACAAAAAAAAAAAAAGGAAAATTTACAAAACTTCATAAAACATTCCAAAACTCAATTACCCAGAAGTGCCTCTGCACAGAATTCTATTCGAATTCACCACTTCACGGTGCAACCACAAGTTAATAATCCAAAACTAGAACTTCGTTTAGTTATCCAAAAATTTCATCACTTTTCAACTTCAAATCCACTTGCGGATCCTTGTTCCAAAGTCAGTGGATCACAGCCATAGCCGCAGGACCGCGAATTCATTGCTCTTTTCCGTTCGAAAACAAGAAAAAAATCGAAAAAAGGATAATTTTTCTGTTTTTTTGTTTTTGCTCTCGTTGTGAATGTGTGCCCTCCTAACCCCGACCATTGTCTAAGGCCACACCAACAAAACGCCTTTGAAAAATAATTTGGCTAAATTTTAATTAGTGCAGAAAGTCCTGGCAAAGTACTCGTAGCTACCCATCTGCAGTTTATTTAATCCGATGACGACAGCTAGGTAAATGGTAACTAAAAGTTCCTCAATCTCGAATGGCGAAACTTTGACGGTCTGCGGTGCAAGGTCCTTTGGTTTCTTTCTCGCAGCAGGAGTTTCAAAGAATTAAGTTCTGAATGCAATTGTCTCTCTGTGTGTTCGGTAGGATTTTGGGTTGATTTTTCAAATTAATTTCCACCCTAGTTCGGGTGTAGTTACCCGAAAAAGCAATTAAAATATCGAATAAATTAATAACTTAATTAGATGTGCATACAGAGTGGATAATTATTGATTATTATTTTTTAACCGGAAAATTGCGATTAACTTGTAGAATGTAATTAGCGTGGAAAATATTGACTGAAACACACGACGTGGGTTGGGCTTGTGGTGGAGTAACGATGACGAGGAAACTATCTTCTGGATGTTTCGCAGTAGAATGGGAAGTCAAAGTCGATATGTGTTTAGCTTTACTCCCAGGAGGATACATTATAGTCATAAGTTACTCACATGCCAGCGTCAGCGTGATTCCAGGAAGTCTGATTGATGATGAATGGCAAACTGAATATATAGATACATTCAGGCTATTCTTTGTCAAAGCCATACATAGTCCAACCAAGAGTCAGAGTATGTGACTCGGATAAGACAGACTGAAGTGTGATCCTTATATTTGCGACACGTAGTAGGTAGGTATAATGGAGCCAGTGAAACTTTATTAAGAAACGTCTCCTGCGATTCACGTGGAACATAAACCTCATCCGATGTAGATGGAGATTCATTCCTTACAAAGCCTTCCACTATCTTAAGCAGAAGGAATTAGAAGTCACAGATAGAAGGATCAGAGTCACATTCGGATATAGTTTCTGCTGAATTGAACTTAATCCACTTTAGACTGTTTTATGTGAATATAGTTCAACCGTAGTACTTAAGACTAGATGGAGCATTTGCTTCTATCGTTCTCTTGACTTTTGTTTCTTCTCAGAGATTAAAGCTTAGTGATTGATTTCTCAATCACCTCAACTTCTTAGTTACCGGACGTTTAAGTGGCATCTTACCCTGTCTAAGTCTATAGTCCTTCATGTTGGATGAATAGTTAATACAGGGACTTCCATAAGGCATCGATTCGAGGCTCTACCTGTGCAACATGATATTGAAAAAGCCTTTAATAAAAAGACTTCCTCATGTGAGACCGATCAGTATCGATTAGAATTAATTTATAGAACCTACAACCCTAGAACTGACATTTTTGTTCCACTACAGGTTTTAATGACCCACGGGGAGTCCCCTCTGTTAAAGCTGCGATTCTATTCTTCCGGATAAAATTGTTTGCACTAAGCCATTGCAAGGTACTTAAACAACCTGTACATGACCATCGACTGAAGCCAAAGACAAACATTTCAGTAGATCACTGACGATCATATGAACAGGCACACGAGCAAGTGATGTAGAAGGACACCATGATTCTATGAGGCATCGTGAAATACAGAGTAAGCCCGCTACATCTTGAATCAAAAAAACAAAGGAAGCGAAGAAAGCTAACCTAAGGGCTCATGAACTTGTCGTCTACTGGGTAATTTATTCTCATTAGATGTACTAAATTACTCTGAAAATGTTTTTGTGGTCCTAAAAAGTACAGCTTAGTCCATTATTTAGGTTTAAACATACTTTCGAGCGCAGATGGCTAATTGACCAGATCAAATAGGAAGTGAGACATGCCATCTCTGCATCTTAATCGCCACAGCCTCTGCAAAGTTCTTCAGTGTTTAGTCTCATTCTTCTTCGGTGGCCCTCCAAGAAATTGTGGCCAGTTATAACCCCCGTGAAGAGCTCCAAGTTCTTTCTAGTAAGTGCACGATAAGCTTGGATTTCGTGTTACTTTCTGAAGACACTGCATGTGGAGAGTGTGCTGCATCTATCATAAGCCAGTATCATGAAAGCCTGTTCAAGAGGAGGTAAAACAGAAGTGACCTTAACGGGCCTTGAAGGAGAAGATTCAACGACAAACTATAGGAGCTGTACAGCGACATCGACCTAATCAGTAAAATGCCCATCAGTCGTTTGAGACGACTAGGACATGTAGAGCGAATGGACAGCAATGCTCCGGCCCGCAGTCTTCGAATCAAACCCGGAGGGACAACGCAGTAGAACAAGACCTCGCCATAGAAGGCGCACACAAGTAGAAGGGAACCTCAACCATCTGGGAGTGCCCAACTGTAGGCAGTTAGCTAAGGAACGGGCTAACTGGACAGGCTTTTTTTGCTGAGACCCAGGTTCACCCCGAACTGCAGCTCCACCTAAGCAAGTAAATGCATTTTAAGCAAAAATGCTTCAGGAATCTCCTCTTAAAGGATTATACCTCTTAACTAGGACACCCTCTTTAATCTATTTTTTTGCCACTTCACTACCACTCTGCGCTGCTTCTTTTCGGATCTGGCGACAGATTGTCCAGCACAGTCCAGAACAGTCCCGATTCTCATCCTGTCGTTCATTGCACACAGACAGTGTGTATAGATCTATAAGACTGGGACTGATGCACTGTTGAAGAGCTATCTAGCTTTCAATACCAAATAGTTACAACATTGCGCTGCTGAACCTTCCTTCTAATCGAGTCTTCGTGTATCTGTAGTGCGAAGAGCAATCTATTGTCTTAATCTGGATGTCTTTAGATACAGAACTTTGGCTATTACTCAACCATAAATCGGACTTGTATTTCAACCAGAAATGGACTGAAATTTAAATTTGACGGATAGGTCTAAAGCCCCGTCAGGGTTTTTCACTCCTGTGAATAGTTGTTTGGTTGCTCCAAAGGTAGACACAATTTTTTTGGACGAGAGTCACGAGAGTTATTGTTGCAAAAACTTCAACCTAGATCCATGTGTCACATCTGACATGACGGCTACAATACCTTAAGACTTACGAAGTCAAAGAGTTTTAAAAAACTTAAAGAAAACTTTTTCAAATTACATAGAGAGTCCAACATCACTCGTAAGAGAAACCAATTTTCGAATTCGCCCAATGTTTCGAAATGAATACAAAATTAGGAGGCAATTTGCTTGCTCCCATTCCAATCAGAGCAGATTTGGTAATTTTATTAATTAATTTATGTTTTATTAAAACAGTCGTTGTAGGCATTCTTGTGGTTTGGGTGAACCTAGTTTCTGGCAGAAAGTTAAATTAATACGAAATATGTACTGCGACTCGTTGTACATAATTTAATTATGTCGGAGGGTAGGTATATTTTCGGATAACGAGTAAAATAAACATTGTTAAGGGTTCAGAAGTGGCAAGGGGAAATCACCGAGGACCAATTGGGTTGTGCCATGAGTTCTGGTCGGAATCTCTGCGAGAAATCTAAATCTATTGTGTGGAGATTAAATTAGAGATTTGAGTGTACAGTTGTGAAGTGGGTTTCATTCAAATGGCCAACAACCCATGAACTATTGAAACACTTAAGGATAATATTCAAGATAGTATCATCGATATATAAATTCACAAAATGTCATGAAAAGGATATGGCTCTGGTAGACATGAATATTTCTATCAGACCAAGAGCCATACAAGCTCTACTGCTAGCTTCTAGCCATGTTCAACTTATATGTCTTCCATTACATGAAGGTATATCACAAGAAATTGGACGTAAGTCTCCAAGTTATCGTCTATTTATCGATTGGAGCAGGTAGCAGGACAAGTGCTGACGAGTTGCTAGCCTCAGAGACACTTAAAGCTTTCAGCACAAAATTATTCTGCACCGCCCACATAGACTATAGAACTGAAGTTACCATTTCACTTTTGAAAAGGATTTCAGCTCGCATTGTAACTGGCAATCAGGCTTGCCTTTACTAGTCCAAACTCCAATTCAAAATACTCAAAGCAATAACAAAACCATAACAAAGTTTAGGCCCAGTGCTCTGGAAAGTCGCAGAAGCTATCGTGGTTAGGTTTTCAACAATAAAGTTTGAAGCTTTAAAATATTTTTCGAAGAAAGACGATTTCCCAGTTTTAATGTTGACTATCGACCATCATTCTGAACGGTGCTGATCAGCAAAAGGTTACAACTATTGTGTGACTTTATTCTTCAAAGAAGCTCGTCCATGTTTATTCCTGGTTTGAACTTCGAAGCAATGAAATCCCAGCACTATCGGGATTGGTGGAGACAAGGAACAAGGAACAAGGAACAAGTCAAGTCATGAGTTGAAGAACGTACATATGTGCGAGAAGAGAAGAGGACCCTTTCGAAAACTCTGACACTCAAGGCAAGTTTGCATCCATGCCATCACCAGAGTCCTGAATTTGGAGCACAAAGAATAGCTTTCTTGTCGTTGTTGGGTTTAAGTCTACAATGAAATGAGGTGGTGTTCTATGAACCTGCATATGACCCTTATATGACTCCCAGGTCCAAGTTTCTCACAACCCTGTTGTAGCTGTTATATTCTTCACATAAATAGAAGGGGCCTACTGTTTAATGCCGTATCGGAGGGACGATTTGTTATTTCAAAACCTTTTTCATGACAGTTATACTCTTCGATCCATGTTAGACGCTTAAGGCCTTAGGTGTAAGGAGACTTAATTCTGAAGACTACCTCGTAGCAGCAAAAGTTTTCAGATACTTCTATGAAACATTCCAGCGCACAAAGCTACATAAAGAACACCGAGCCCGCTCCAGGAATGAGTGCATGGTATTCTATTGCTAAGTGCTGAGTGCTGAGACTATACTCTCTCTGCATTGTGCAGTAAGCCCTCTAGAAATTGTAAAGCTCCCTAGGCATATGACTAGTGTAAGCTAGCATGTATCTACGAGTAATTGTTTCCCATTTGTTGGCCCAAAATAGATGTGGTACCAGTGTGGCCTTTTGGTTAATGTCAGGCAGATAAAAACCTTTATTCTGGAAGATAGAACCTCAAATAGGAAGATGAATTAATTATAGCCTGATTACGAGTACTGAGCTATTCAAAATATGATCGAAGAGGAACATTCTCTGTCTTCGAGCCCTCTTAACTCAAGATCGCTTGCAAGATCCTATCTGCTGTATTATATGAAACTCCTGGTAGGTCCATACAATAGAAAATCACCAAGTTCTTGCGGACTAAAGATCGGCTATTTATAGTGATGCGGTATACATTGTCATATCCAGCTTGGTTGTACAGGATGGCAATGAAGATTGCACCTTAACCTAAACCTAAAACCTTTCATATCTAAGGAGGATTTTGACTGGAGAACATTCACGCAAATTTCGTCGATAGAAAGGAGTATCATTTATAAGTTCTGATGCCCCTCTTGAAACCATTGCTGATGTAAAGTAGGTCTCCTGGAAACAGTGTCCCAGAACTCATTAACTCTTTCGTCATTTTTATCCTTTAACTGCACGAGAAACATTTCATCTCGAACCAGTTTCGGATAAGAAAAGTCCTTCATGACATTTTACCAATTCACAATGAAATTTGTTTTCCGTCAAACAAAGGACGAAAGACATCCGAATCCTTGAAAGGATCAAATGAAATCATCAAACGGAATAAATGCAAATCCATTTGAAAGCGAAGGCATTTGCTTTTGTCAAATTCGTTGATAAAAGCACTTACATTCCGTGCAACCGCATACACCTTCCTTCACATATACATATGTATGTATGGTGGTACCGTCGAAACAGAATACATTTTGTACTTAGTACTCACATTGACATTATAACATATACTACATACATATACTATAACCCCGTCATTGTGTGCTGCAGCCTGTGACAGACTTACTTTCGCAAAACGAATGCCATACACGCTTACCGAACTTTCAGTGACAAGGACACATTTGAAGGGACGACGATATGCTTCCTGCAAATAGTGGATTCTATTTCTTTTCTGCAATGTCCTTTACGGCTAAATTCAATTCTAGCATTAATACTTCCCCCATTGCATCCGTAGTTAATGGTCATGTCCACGATGCACTTGCTGCATTAATCTTTGGTATTAGTTTCACTTTTTTTTTTGCTATGTTTGTGAAGGTACATGACGGCAGGGGAAACTGTGTCCTTAATCTCCTGTAGGGCTAAGGACGAAACGGAAAAAACAAGTTTAATAGAATTACTCTTGTTACGAATTACTGTCGTCGTCTATAAAAGTCAAACTCCTCGTCCTGTTGCAGTACACGAGTTTCGGTGTACTATAACCATTTGGGTGTGTTCCAGGACACGGCTATAAATTCATCTTCATTTTTGCTTTACCTTCACCATTTGGGTGGGACTTTATCTTCCTTTTTTTTTATGAATGACAACTTTTAGTCTCTGCACAACCCACGTGAATGTTGTCGTAAAAAAAATTGAAATTAAAAATTAAACAAAGAATTTCATCTCATATTTCAAATTATGAGCAAAAAAAATAAGTTAAAAACCAAAACATAACAGGAAGGACCAAACAATGGCTTCTAGTTTGCTGGCGAAAAAAAAACTGAAAACTAAAACTATTTGCTTTTAAATAAAATCAAACAAACTCGCGTCCACGCTGGCGGATACGTAATATTTTTTTGTTTTGTTTTGTCATGTGAATGCCATTGAATTTTGGCGAGGAGAGAAGAATCCACAATGCAGGATGTGCCATGTCGACGGTGGGCGAATAGAAACGAGTTGCTGCAGCAGGACTATGTGTGTTGGCCACTTTTGGCAATTGTAGCTGACGGCAATTACGTATCGTTGCGGGTTGAATGGGGCTTTCGAGTTTTGTATTCAGATTTCGATTTAGTGTGAAAATATCCACAACACTCGACACTATAGTGAAATCGAGTTTAGAATTGATAACCATCCTCGGAATGTACCCTCGTGGGCTGTTGGTATTTTAAAATTCCATTATCGCTTAGGGCGATGGCCTCTAAAATTTTATGGCTTAGTCGTGCGTTAAAGGCAAGAGACGTACAGGAAATTTAACGACACCCAAATAGGTTGACATCATTTCTTTGGGTGGCTGGCTTATTAAAAGCAAAAAAAAAACCAACTAAATGATTGTCCACATGGGTGCCTTTCAAGGGGGATTCTCTTTAAGGTTCGAGTGTATCCTGGGCCTGATTCAATTAAATTGGTAACAATCTTCGGACGAAATCTGGGGCAGTTATCCTTTCAGTAGATTGTAGGTACGTAATGTGACTCTTTGAAGCAAAATATCTGAGACAGAATGTCACCTTTGGCGTACATGACTATGAGGATGTTCGGGACTTTTGCACGAATTTATACTTTTAATTGAAACATAGAGTCCAGTGGTGAGATGAAACGAAGAATAATTCTGGCCAATTGGTGCTTCTTGGGGCTAAAAAGGCAATAGATCTGGCACTGTTGCTTGAAGACGGTTAGGCACATAAAGGGTTTTTCAATAGAGACACAACAATTTGTATAGAAATGAAACACGGACTAAAGTTTGTTCCAGTTGTAGTACACATGTTAAATTTAAGTAAAGGGTGACCAGTAAGGTCGGTCATCATCATTGGGACACAATTCAGACAAGATATTCTGATTCTGTCCATCGTGAGCACCTGCAAGCTTACGGTGAAATAGAATGAAAACATTTTTCAACCCAAAAATGTTTGAAAAAATGGTTACGCATACGCCACCGAGCCAGGTAAACATATCCTGAATTCGTCGTTTGAGCGTGAGTACACTCGCTTGGACCATAAGCCAGCAATCAGACAGAGATTTCTACGAAAGGAAGAAACATAGCCGTTGTAGAGGCGAGTATCAAAGAAGAACTGGACATCGCCAGCGAGTCAACCCGACCTATTTTGCAGTTGGATTTGGGCCTACATCCATAAAAGATTGTGTTGACGGAAGAAGAGGCCCATTTTTGGCTCAACGGCTTTATCAACAAGCAGAATTCCCATTACTAAAGCACACATACTCAACAAGTATTGGTGGGGTTTTTGGCATGGCTGCATCATGGAACCTTATTTCTTTCAAAATAAGAAAGGAGACACAATTACCGTCAATGGTGTCAGGTATAGAGTGATTTTAATCGACTTTCTGTGGCCTAAGCCTAGCAACATCGATATGTCCGAGCTGTGGCTCCAACAAGACAGCACCACATGTCGTACAAATGATGCAGCGCTCGAAGTTGTGAGGAGAATTTTGACAAAATTTGGGTCATCTCACTACGAGCTGCCCATCATGCGAATTGACACCACTCGATTGTTTTCTCTAAGGCTAAGAGAAGAAAAGGCTAAGTCAATACCTTGTGGGCTCAATGATGAGTGCGTTGAACTATGGAGCAAGGGGTTCGAGATCGAATCCCATTCGGGGATTGTTTAACTATTTTAACGTTGTTGGCATAAACAAACGATTTGGCAAAAGAAACCCAACAGCCATTCGAGCAGACCATTTGTCTACATTACCGAACTTCCCCCTCAATTGATCAGCTCTTTGACTAGCTGTGTGGCATGTGGCACCATCTTGTTGGAACCACATGTCACTTATGTCAACTCCATCCGATCCTGGCCAATTGTTTTTATCGTGTGGAACCACCTTGTTGGAATCACATGTCGCTAATATCAAGACTTCCAACATGGCATAAACCTGAGAAACTGGTTGCATGACAAAAATGTATACTTTGACAGACGTTCTGACATTGACAGATCATCCAAAATGGTGCATTTGCATTAAAATACGAAATTGTCTTATTCCACTGAAAAACTCTTTACAATATATCTGATTTTTCAAACGGACTCAAAAGTATTCATATATTCGAATCGATTTTTTGTTAAACCATTTCACAAAGATCCATAAGTGAAGCCATTTCGCTTGAAATACTAGGAATACACGCGTTTCCTACGTACAGGCTTTAATTTCAATTTTCCGCCCATCGAATTGGTTCAATGAAATTGTCAGCGTCAACATTTACATTTCCGTTTTAAAAATAACATTAGAACGCTGTCAATATACTAAGCATATATTTATGTTTATGTTTTGCAAATGAAAGCAAAACGGAGTGCATCCGCTTTGGGTGCTGAACTCGCTTCCGGTATGAAATTCGTTTGGAAATTTGTCAACTGTTTGGAACAGAAAGCTCAAATCGATTTGAAAATTAAATATGACGGTCGCAAGTATTTTTAAATCGAAATATAAATAAAGAAAAACCTTAAATACAATTAAATAATATTTAAACTGTTTGTTTTTATTTTTTGTTCAAACGAAAATGATTTTTAAATTCAATTGTTGTTCACGGGTTTTTGTAGCCTGAATGCATTGTCAGCTCTCGTCAAGTTACACATGAGTTGATACGATTTTTACGTTGTGTATCTTTTTATCGGCAGTTTAATTGATATAAAATGCATTTTTCTCTCTCGCGTATTGCAGTTTTATGTATTTTCCATTTTTTTGTTTAGTCGCTTCAGAGGTACTCATCGTTTTTGTTCTGAAATGCTACAAGGCTGTAGATGGATTTAAATTGATTGGAAGTTGACAAGGACGACGTTTTCAAGGCTGTGTACAGGAATTGGTCAGAAAACTTAGAATTTTTTTAAAGGCAGGGTGGACTGATAAAGGCATCTTTTATATGCGAAATTTTAAAGGGACATCTAGGCATGTCTGTCTTCTCAAAATGCCTATGCAAAGGCTTAGGAAGGTGAAGGAGACTTTTGAAACCCGATTGGATGATTTGAATATACATAGTTTTCAAGGTGTGGACGTAGAGGTGAAGTCGTTAGTTCATCAGGCTACTGAAAACCTTTTCATAACAAAAGTAGACCATGAAGGTAAAGTCTTGTGTTTCGTACGGAGCTGAGTTTGTATTCAGTATTCGTCTGCCATTAGTAGATCATCTGTTTTTTTCCCGAGTTCTCCATACCTTTCGTGAAGAGATACTATGCGTAAACTTGGTTTATTCGAAACCTGGTTAAAGAAACAGAATTTTGACTTAATTGCTGCTAATCTGAACTCCTCTTGCTTATGATTTTTGAAGTGCTGACAGTGTCCAACCAGTTTGCTCGATTGGTACTGTCGAAATCGATCTGTCCTGGAACTTATACAAACTGACTATTTGGAGTGGTTTGATCATTTCAGCATTCCTGTCTGGAATACATAGGCAGTATCTGAAAGTCTGTAGAATTTTGGGATATTCAAAGAATCTGAATCTGCGACCGAAATCTACTCAGATGGACCAAACGCAGCGACTAAAACGGGTGCATGAGCTTAGACTGTCGGCCCAGTGTATCGTATTTCAAGCAGAGGTCATAAACTCGATAGAGTGCAACACTATTGGTTTTTATATAGACAGTCAAGCTGTAATAAAAACCTTGGAATCCCTAATTCGATCCAAGTTAGTAAAATTATGCCGCGGTTCTCTTAACAAGATCGCGACATATCCCTGTGCTGGGTTACGGACCACAAGGATATTCTGCAGAATTCCAAAGTAGACGAGCTAGCTAGGAACAGGAGCAAACAATATATAACAATATCAGTACATGCCTCTCTTCCAAACAAGTTTGGCCAGAGCTGAGTTTTAGGAGAACTAGTGGACTTATCTCTGTCAATAGGACAACCCTAAGAAAGATAGTTGTCAAAAGGTGCTCCCTTCAATCATGACACATTTCCTGTCGGTTCTGAGAAGGAAAACTCCAGGCGAGCACTTCTTCACGGAACTGAACAATTTAGCCAAACTAGACTTAAGCAGAATAAAGATATTCGTCATCGAATTCATCATACTGACACCGGCTACCCTGTCCAAAGTAGAGAATCTTCATGTAGGTCTCTGGTGCTGGTAATCCGGATGTTTTCCAATAGTGGTATCACAACATCTAGGCCTTCCTCTGGTCTAAGTGCGTCGCTGCCGAGCAGGGAGAACCATCTAACCCAACCACCCGAAGGGCAATTCGTTTTTGACAAGCTTTACCATGACAGTTATACCCTCGGATGTTTGTCAGCCTTTCGCATGAAGTGAGGCCGTGAAAGAAATTTACGATGTTGTCTAGGGATTGAATTCCTCCAACCACTATGCATTTTAATCATGGCGCACACCTATGGAATAGAAAGAAAGAATATCCCTCTGAACTGTGTGTCGATGAAGAGTGTCTGTAGTGACAGATTAAGACTCTGAGTTTGGTACAAGTTCGTTGTGATCTCCAGACTACACTCGACCAATTGGGAAGAGAGGATTGCATCTAACCAAAGCAGTAAGGACCTAGTTACTGTTCATTTAGGATCTGAGTTATGCCTGCAGCCTCATGCAAGAAGCGGGTTCATAAAGAACGGATCTATGTATGTCGATGTCCTGAGTGTCCAGTGTGAACGAACCTTCGGAACGTCGTACTATAAGACGAACTATTTATCACTAACGCGTATATAGTTTGGTGTCCAAGTCCAAGTGGCTTTTAGCTCATTATCTATCCACAAGCCGTGGCAAGCTACATGTACATATGTTAAAAGCAAACTAATCGATAAACCCCATTTAATTACCAAAAAACGTAAAATTTTACAAGTTTTCATACATTTCGTACAAAAATTTTATAACTCTGGTACTGTCTCAGTTCCGACGATGTACTATAGGTCGACGTATTATTCACGTACACTATATACCTAATTTCGCCACTTTCCTCTTGCCCACCGACAACAGCGTAGTCGGGAACTACTCCCTGCCCAGTTGAGTACCACGAGTATTGACCTTTATTCCCAACCAAAACTTGCGAATAGAGCGATTCGATGTGAACGTCCTCACACTCGGCCACAGTGATACCTTTAAAGGGATCCAGCATTCCTGGTATCCAGGACGAAGGTCCCAGCAATCGGGCAATAAAGAACTCCAATCCATTGCTCCCCAACCCACCGGAAACAGCATTTTTTGGTAAATTTTCTGATGAAGTTTCAACCCAGGTGGTATTGTCCTCACAAATTAAGGCAAACCTATACCAGTATAGGTCCCAGGCGATGATCCGATTCGATTCGAGTAAAATAGAAGCGATATGGGTACGGTTTTCAATTAAGTATGTGGTTTTGGCTATATAAATCGGTTCATAGTTCCATGCAGATCCTCCGAGTACAACATTGGGCGATACTTCGTTTGTATATGAGAGCTTTTCCCATTGACAGGGTTCCGTGGATGTAAGAAGTTCAAACTGATTTTTGACTATTTCTTGGTCATTGTATGAAATCACGGCTAGTGTGCTGTTGTATACTTCAGCCGGTAGGACTAGATTATAGTGCACAGCTCGACCAACATAGGTTATGTTGTTCAGCTGGATCGCGTCCTTTGGTATTGTGTCATTGGATTTTAAAGTTATCCATTGATAGCCTGTAAGAGATGTGGTTTAGAGAAGTGAGTATGAATCTAGGATGTGTGACAGATTGGGTTAGGTTCAACCAAGTCATATTTGGTGTAATTGAGTTCAAGCTTTGACTGAGTCCTTTTTTTATAGAAAAAAAAACAATTTGTTCACGGCTGAAGCCCTTGACTTTGAAGCATATCCTTTGGCATCTAAAAGGTAAGACAGATCCATTGCTAATATTGTTGTATCCTCCAGGGATACTCGCTATTTTACGACGCCCTAATTGACTGTCCAAATGACTTTATAGCGACTCTTTAATGAGACAATAGGAGGAGTCAAAACAACTCTCATTCTAAAGCGGTATATGCTCATGAGCCCACAGACTATATATGACGTTTCCTTGCAGATTCCGAACGAGTTACCCTAGGAGATCTAATCGGTTGAGTGGTGATCACGTTTACTAGATTTCCTACCAGCTTTTGACACTCCCTGTACGTCCTTTCCCATTAGATATCCGTAAATGACATCTTTCTAGATTTGTCCAATTGCTCATGACATTTGGTCATAAACCCACGGGTAGTGTAAGCGTCAACAGCGATGGTTTCCGGCTGAATAGTCCTTGCGTTTTTACTAGTGCTACCTGCGCGTATCCCTTTCTAAGCGATTATTTCCAATTTTCCAAAAAAGTTAGTTTAAATGGCAAACGAATAGCATTTATTCAATCTAAATCGGATAGTCCTCATAATCGCTGAACGTGCTCGAAGTCGACAACGCGAATAAAATATACTTCAGCTATTCGCGTACCCCACCACGCCCGACGTGATAATTTCTGTAGCTGATATAACTATTCCGAGAAGTCAGAGATATTCTGCGTTCATTCTCATAAAAGTGAACAAAATCCGTCAGTAACTCCGTGTCATATGAAGACCTGTAACGACTACCAAATTTCGTTACATAATCTCTTCAAGCCTCTATATATGGTTCTAGAAGGATAACACCAAATATTTCTTTTCACTTATGTAACCAAATTGAACTCACCACTAGTATGCTGAACACTGCATACTATAAAAGCTATAACAAGACCGTCAACAAATCGGGACATCTTCCGTAAAGTATCTGCAGAACTCTACGATCCAAATGGTTGGTATGGACTGAATTTCTTTCAAAAATATTTCTGTTTAAATAAATCATTTTGTCGTTATCAGCTCTTTAGGATTTGCAATTGAAGTGGTTAAGCCTATTGTATCAATACAACGTGAATTCCAGATTAAAAAAATGTACTTTACCTATCATTTCCTGCTTATCGGACTTCTGTCATTAATAATGAATTAAAATTCGGCTAAGTTCTTTATTCCACACTAGGGCTACGTATCTATACGTCGGATGGAGTAAAGTGTTGGACAAAATCATAGAATCACTTCATTTCATGGTGACTCGGTTACTGTGCAAGAACTCATAACTCATTACTTCAAACAAGACTAGTAGGGTTATGAAATGTAGTACGCTCTCTTAAACTTATTTTTATGATCTGTCAGTGTCAAAACGTTCACATTTTCAGCTTTCTTTTGTCGCCATGTTGCTGTCAATAGAGTTAGCTACTGTTCCACGTTGGAAGACTTGACATCAGTGACATGTGATTACAACAAGATGGTGTCATATGCCACCCAGCTGGTCGATTGAAGAAGAAGTTCGGTAATCGTGTAATCTCGAGAAATGGGTCAATCGAACGGCCGATGAATTTATTTTCATGGGATTACGTTAAGTCAATGATTTATCCCAACAAGTTAAGAACGAGAGAGGAGCTTCGGAACGTTCTCCCCGATACGTTTTGAAAAATGGTGTGAAATTGACTCCAAAGGATCGATTGCTGCAAACCTCTTTGCTTTCGTCAAATGAATAAAATCTAATTTTACACTTAAATATAATATGTGTGCTATACTTGAAACAAATTTAACCTGAGTATCTGAATTATTTAATTTTTTTATGTGAATACAAAATTGTTATGTCCTTATTGAAAAAAACAAATGGTGCCCCTCTCCCAAACCAAAAGAGCAGTCTTTTCTCAGATCCCTGGGAAATCTTTAAAGTTGCATCATTCTCAAAAATAAGTATAGATATCCTAACAGTGTATTGTAACTTGATCATGCAGTATTCAAGGGCAGTACATCAAGTAGCATGCCTACTGCCGAGATACGAAACGTGTGGTCATTGTTCTCCAAACAAACAACTTAATGTTAAAGTAACACGACATGGCATTGATTAAAAGCACAACCGCTGTTAACTACATGAAGAACCATAATAATGCGGTTAGTGCTACAGATACATTGCCTTACACTATGAATTCATGGGGATTCTTTCCGCGAAGTAATGAAAGCGACTTGCATGGAAGTCCACCTTATAACCTCGAAATTATCCTTGGCAGTAGTGTAACTGAGTATTTGCAACTGCTGCAGTGATATTTACTTCGCCATTAACAAATTATCTCACAGGACAGGGAGGTATATTTTGCCTTTTTTCAAAAACTTTGTGTTTCGGCTTTCGCTGAAGCATAGAGAAAAGATACAATATCTCTGAAATCGTTTGTATGATACCCTATCTGTTGTATGTTAACTTCCATAATGTGGGCGTGGTATTCTTAATAAATTGTGTCCTTCCAGGATGATTTGGTTTTAAAGAGCATAGAGAGAACTCTCGTGTATACATTATTGAATCTTCTCTATCGATGGTAGTACTGGACAGCATAATAATCTGCCATACGAGTACGTTTGCGGCGCTATCATGAAAAGGCAGCTATCTTTTGTAACCAGATGTACACTATACCAAGAATCGCATTCGTAGCCAAAAGTCGAAAGTTGAAGTTGATTGCACACTGTGTTTCGAAAAGGGAGCAGTTTCTGTGGAATCCACAAATCCACGATAGCAGAAGAGAGGGTACATCGAAAGTCATTCAGCGCAGAAAATTTTAGGAGAAGTGATGACTTTAGTGAAACTCGTGTGAGAAGAGCTCCAACCTTTTGATATCCTAACCCTTCAGCCATTGTCCAGTGAGAATACTGCTCGCTTTAACTCCGCACTTCTTTTCAGATCGAGCCTAGGTCAGATATGTAGTAAAACACAGCCTAAGCAAGAGTTTGTCGGCGGGAAGGGGCATACCCAGGTTTCATCATTTCGGCAGGATCGTGCAGCTTGTACCCAGTCTGGTGAGCTCATTCTGTGGCCTGGCACCCAGCATACATGAATGTTGCACTGGTTACACATTTCAAGAAGAGACAACTGAGAGAGACCGTGATTTCAGTCACTTGACTGTCAGTAAAAAAGCTGATATCCTTGACAGGTACTTTTCGACCGCAAAGCGCTACAAAAGAACATTCGAATACCTTCTGTTTGGTATACCATTTTCAGCTTTAGCTACTTTACGACAATCGTTATACACTCTATAAGCCGCTAAGGATAAAACCACTAACACCAGTTAACAATGTAACCCCGAAAAGAGCGATGTAGATTAACGAATTGAAGTACGATTCTGGTCTCGAAAGCACTTGAAACCCCACACCATTACACAGTCTTCAAGCCAATTTTCAATCAAATGTCGCACAGTGTATCCGCTTTAATGTCCTTTAATCCTTTTCGGGGTCATGTCAGCTCGCTCTCCCTCTGTTTGGCTCCCTTTATCTCTTTATCTCCCTCCCACTATCTGGCTACAAGACAAACATCACAAAAGTTGACAGATAGTCTGTGCATGGAGTGGTGACAAAATGTGTCACGTTCAAGTGGTGTGCTTGCAAATGCAATGCTCGTTTTTAATTGAACTTAATAGCATGGTACGTGTCCTTCCATCGTCTGCATGTATGCATAAGTATATGTGGTAACATTGCCCTTTGTAGTCACTCAAGTTCATACACACACGCAGCAACACAGAGCAAGAGAGACACAAACAAGGAGTAAATAAAAAGTCCAAGGAAGTCGTCCTTGCAATGGGGCTGACAACCATTTTGACCTTGTACCAAGTACTCGTGACCCATAATCTGCTTACTGGAGTAATATTTCACTCAGAAGAGGTTTTGGGATGCCTTCATGGATTCAATATTATGACTCGTAGTCGGCTGGAGCATGCACTTATCTATTCGTTTACTAATTGACAACTTGGCCTAAGTAAAATTTATTTATTTCGTTTGGCCTGTAGCCCCCGACACGCGCGGGAGATTCCCATGTACATGAGTATATGATTTTTAGGATCGTTGCTGTTGGTCCTTGTGTTTTAATTAAAGTTTCTCAACCAACACACTTGTGGAATGTGCTGGGATTTTTTTGGCCTGATTTAAGAGAGAAGGAGACATTTAAAGGAAATAGGTTTTGCTAGGATAACAAGTTGGAAAGTTTCAACAGGACTGGAGAGTAGGCCCATAGTAAATTGTTATCTTAATGAAAACCCAAATAACATCTGCGGCTCGAACATGCGAATCATGAGTATGGGAGTGGGAGTCTCCACAAGAGTCCTGAAAGGAGACTTTGAAATTTTAAAATAGGAAATTGTTTGGCATCCCTTTGGCTTGTGGGTTGTAGCGAGGTTTGAGTGGAAATTGGTTGAAGTGATTTAAAGTGAATGTGGGGTTGGAGTGCATTAGTAGGAGGACTTTTTAAGCAGAGATATGGATCCTGTGAGTGGTTATGTGGTTTATAACTTTCAAGTAAGATGCAATCCATCAGTTTCCTGTTTGATCCTACTTTATGGGATGGAACTCATAAATGAGATCATGGACTTGAGAGGTGGTTACACCACATGGAGTTTGGTGGTCGAAGATGGCTTTGCCATCGAAGAAAAGGCAGGGACCATCTGACCTTTTAAAAGCTTTAGGAAAAGCTTATGTGACAAACTAAAAAGGAATAGTAATCGATGGTGGATTTGCAACATTACAGGGCAGTCGATATCTCTATGTCAGCTACATACATATGATATGATACTACATCAGAGCCTCCTTCCCATCTACCAATGCCTCCAATCTTTTTCATTATGAAAGCAGGAAAGATCCTCAGGATGAAATTAAAAGAAAAAATTTTTTCACCCAAAAATGTGTGAAAAAATGGGTCACACATAGGCCACGGGACCAGATACACACATCCAGGATCTACCTTTCCCTGGCGCAGTTGAAGTCAGATATTCTGACCCTGTTCATCCTTGGCACATACGAGCCGAGCTGAGGCCTCGCCAAGTGAAATAAAAAGAAAAAATTTTTCACCAAAAAATGTGTGGAAAAATGGGTCACACATAGGCCACGGGACCAGATACACACATCCAGGATCTACCTTTCCCTGGCGCAGTTGAAGTCAGATATTCTGACCCTGTTCATCCTTGGCACATACGAGCCGAGCTGAGGCCTCGCCAAGTGAAATAAAAAGAAAAAATTTTTCACCCAAAAATGTGTGGAAAAATGGGTCACACATAGGCCACGGGACCAGATACGCACATCCAGGATCTACCTTTCGCTGGCGCAGTTGAAGTCAGATATTCTGACCCTGTTCATCCTTGGCACATACGAGCCGAGCTAAGGCCTCGCCAAGTGAAATAAAAAGAGAAAAAATTTTCACCCAAAAATGTGTGGAAAAATGGGTCACACATAGGCCACGGGACCAGATTCGCACATCCAGGATCTACCTTTCCCTACCGTAGTTGAAGTCAGATATTCTGACCCTGTTCATCCTTGGCACATACAAGCTTAACTGAGGTTCCATTTCAAATCGATAGTTCCGGTCTAGTCAGATGATTTCGAATAAACCCCTTAACGCTGTCTCCAGTGACTGAGTTAGATTTTGCCAAGTAGGCTTAGTAAATGAAAATCTAGAATGATGCGACTTAATTAAAAATTATTTAAATTTCAAAAACACATCCGTAAGCAGCTCTTTTACTCACTAAGGCCTACCACACATTTTTCAATTTCCCTTTCATTTAACCCTCACTTACCAAACACTGACAACATTTGACACTAAACTATCATCGCCAGTCACTCGTGAGTGACGTGGCCCCAATGAACATATGGCGCAGCCAGAAATGATTTTCCTCTCCATAGCACAATTGCTTGTCCATGCATCCAACACTGTTTGCAGATGCAACTGAAATTCACAAAATGCCATCAAACATATTGACACTGACACTACTTCCTAACATTTCGAAATTTCATAAACGCGCCGGCAACAGAGCAGGGTCCCTTGCCAATTCATCGCTTCAAAAAAATATTGAAATCCATCCAATAAAACAGGGTAAGGGGTGCCAATAATCTCCACGATCAGAGTTGAAAAAATGTAAAAGCGACCCAAAATATGTATCTGCTCACAGCTGTCATGCATCAACAACATCTACCTATCATGGATAATTATCTACACTGTCTATGAATGTGATTCATTATCGTTGGGCTAAGTTCAATTCGTGGGGGTAAAACAATACCTTATCAGTGCGGTCGGGCTAAAAGTTTTCCAATAAAACTATTCGATGTGTCATTCTGTCGAAAATTGAAAAGATAAACACACTTAATGAACACTTCTCTCGATAATAAATCAAGGGATTCATTTGGAGTTACAGCGAAATCAGAACATGTGTTCTGTGAAAAAGAAAACAACATTTATGGCAACAGCTTTATCGGCAGACAATAGACACTTGCTGATAAGAGGTCATTCAAAAAATATAGATCCTGCATACAACTTGAATTTGTAGGATAACTAGAAGATATCAACCAGAATAACACGCTTCAAGGTTTTCCAACAAAAACTATACATCTTTCGATAGTATCTACGAACCTTTTGTGACACACGTATGATGTCATTTCCTAGCAGAAATATTAACTATAGTTGGCCATTTGTTTATAAACTATTACACAGTCGTATTTTACTTCTGAACAATTTTGGACCTTCAACAAAGTCAACACTACTGGCTCACGTGCTTGTGTGAAATGATCAAAGCGATCATACACCGCACAGGTCTCATAATAAAGGACGCGGAATCGCTATATACAGTGCAAGTCGCTTATATCGACTGTGAAGTTTACTCCTCAAGTTCAAGGGAGCGTTTTCTTCTATTCAGTCTTAATTCCATCGTCTTAGATCCATCCATCGTCTTAGATTTAGGAAATCTGCCCTAAAAACTCTCCAAGCCTTAACTATCTTAAAACTTACGAATATCCATTCAAACACCTAAAATTATAAATCAGTTACTACCCGGGTATAGCTGAGCTAGTCTACTACGTCCTAAAGAATAATGTATACTGCGTTAGAGCCTAGTCTTAGAGAACTTAGCTTGGAGAATTTTAACTACGAATTGCATCATAGTAGTGAAAAGAGTAGTCAGAAACTGAACCATTTACATGGATTGTGGAATATTGAACTCATAGACGGAAAGTGCTAAGAATCAGCTAACCGTAGTAAGCTAAGAAGTGGCAAAGATCAACATTTGTTTCTGACGTATTGCGAAATAACAATCTTCACCATTCTAGCTCAAGAGTTAAACTATTAGCACTATCGCAGGAGTATTGTACTCATGTCTGAACTGGACCTGAATAAGAAAGGAATCTAAGCAACGGTGTATCTGTACAAATGTACACGCTGATAAGCACAAGTTGAATGGAGGCTCAAACGTCGCCAAGAACTAACAAAGTCAACATAACGAGGACTCCTTCATAAGGTGACCAACCAAAGTAGGAATTGATCATTTAACGCTCATGATCAGCTTCACGTCGAGGAGTAGTCGAAAATATTTACTATCCTATCCTATCCTATCCTATCCTATCCTACAAAGGACTTTTCTTACTTAAAAAGCTTGAAGTAGAGAGTAGCGAACAGTAGAAGGAAAACATTGCAAGATTCTACAAAAATATTCACCAAATCTCAGAAAGGCTAAGAAGTCCCTTAACACAAATTCTGAAGAAGTCTAGTGCTAGAGGATTTCTAGTGTAGCTAATGGTACAATAGACCGCTCTATGGCAGCATAACATAGTCACTTTGAAAGTAGAAATCAAAGTGTGTTATCAAGTACACCTTTCAAATCTTAATCTTACATTTTTCTAGAGAATTAAATAAAATAAAAATAAATACTTGGCGCAACAGGTCGGTGGGACCCAGGGCCTAGCTTCTCACTACCATTCGTGTTGTGCATGTTATATTCTTTACACGAATGGAAGGGTCCTACTGTTTAATGCCGTATCCGAAGGGCAATTTGTTATTTTGAGAATCTTTCTCAGGACAGTTGTACTCTCGGATGTTTGTCAGACGGTCGCGAGAGGTGGGGCCGTGAAAAACTTTTTAGGTGTTCCGACTGGGATTCGAACCTCGAACCCCTTGCTCCATAGTCCAACGCACTAACCACTGAGCCACGGCGCCCACTTTTCTAGAGAATTCCTATCCAAAAATTCTCGTCTTACAGAAACATGAAATGCAAAGTTGAAGCTCTAAAACTTGGTCAATGATGATGTCTTCTAACTATCCTCTCGCAGTAAAGCCAGGTTTTCGCTACCCATACAAAAATCCAGAGCAGTGTCTTGAAAAGTTACGTCACCCTAGTCGGTTCAGTTTAAGCAGTGTGATTTCCCCAATTTGTGGATTAGTATCACATATGTAGGTGTTCTGCACTAAGCATCATCTCCAAGTATAAGAGGTGCATTTGGTTTTCTCTAAGTGATGCACCCTCATCCAATTCGATTAAATCATCTCGTTGATTCAAATGAAGGAAAAATCCAGCATCTTGGCATTTGGTGGACTCCTCAAACTTCAAGAAACATCGGTAAGGATGTCTGCCTGGAGAGGCTTTGGTAAGCGTATTTGTTATCTGGCCATGCACAAGTAGCAACGGTTTGATCGAGAATCCCCACTTCTCTTGAAGTTCATCGGCATGCCAAGCATGATACATAGGTAATACATGTAATAAAAGGTGAACATTTGAGAGTATAAGCTTGTCTAGATCTTGTCTAGAATATCTGAGTGCTAGCGATTTTTATAAACTGGCTGAAATCACAAACCTATAGCTTTGGTCAGCAACAACAGCTGCCTTGAACTTAAAAGCACTTTAATCCTATCACAGAACTCTGTTCTTTGGGTGGGCGTGTCTACCCCCATCAAATATTTCCACAGCAAGTGTCTAACGACACTAAGAATACTTTTACATTAAGAATACTTCTACACTGATAGAGAGGTCTATAAAGGCAGGATTACTTTTTTTCCAAAACTAGGTGGAAGAAACACGTTCTTGAACAAATAAAGATACACAAAGTTGTATACTTAAAACTAGACTTACAAGCTTTTTGCAGAGATTCAATGGACTTACCTGAAAAGAAAAAAATGTACAAATTAGTTAAAAGAAAAAGAGTTTTTTACTAAAATAAATGAAACATAACTAACTTCACGATCATATTTTCCACGATTCGAACCATGAACATCCCTGCTCATACTTCAAAATGTCAACCAATCAGCCATGACGCAAGCCATGACTGAACTTATAATGGCTGAACTAAGAGCAGGGGTGGCCTGACGAGCATCTGCGAGAAGATGCTTTTCTTTTCGGATTAGATTGAGTTCAAAGAACAGTCATGTCCATTAGAGTCATGGTCACTCCCTGCGTAGTCAGTCCAAACCAAGCTGTCAAAACATTTTAATCAGATAGCCCATCAACGGTAACCGAAACATATGTACTTTTCTCCATCATCTCCACACAATGGTTCACCGAAATCCCCCTTAGATCATGAATCCAAAGGCTATTTATAGAACTATATGCTTAAAATTTTGACATGTACGCACATTATGAATGTTTTATTCCTGTTAATCAATTCAACCGCATTACCACAGCATGACGTGCCGTACCTACCAAATCCACAACTACACCGATTTGAGTAATCTATTTCCTGATTTTCCACAAAATTTTCAATTTATTTCAAAACTAGAACAGAACTCTAGACGATCGAAACTCTAAACATTGGTACTGCGGTGTGCCACCCAATCACCAAGTAAACACCCGACCGCAGATAGAGAGAAAATATTATGAAATGTTTAACTTGGCCAATAGGAACAACACTTTCGGTTTATTTGCCCATCCGTCCAACATTTATTGGCCGTATTCCAATTAATCCTGTTCGATTTATATTTAACATGACACTTTGTAAATCAACGCACAAGGCAAATAGAAAATATTTATACAATCAGACGGAAGGATAATATCACCAAGGCAAGGCAATCAAAGCATATCGCACTGTGTTTGTGTACAGATACTGTGTATCTACAGGAAGTTTTCTTCGATTTATTTGCGATAAGTTTGAGGAATATGTATCTATTTGTCTTTCCTATGTATCTGTGCTGACCTCCTCTACTCGAACAAAAAAGTAATTAATTTTACAAAATGTTTTTTCTATCTACTCCTCTCCATCCTTCTCTTGGCTGGGTTCGGATGTTGGACGATGAGGAAATAAGCAATAAGCAATTTTACCAATGGCAACGAAAACTTACCTCACTTGTTATACATATTGCAGAAAACTAATTAACACTGCAGGTAGTTAGGTGATGGGAAAAAGGTTGGAGATAATAAATACACAACGGTATTGGTTCCGCAGAGGTAGGAAGTATGCAGGATATCATGACACAAATGCGTAGCAAATGAAAATCGATCGAAGCAAGGAGATATCTTGGCGAGAGGGCCAATGAAATGAGGAATCGGCCACTCTATCGAATTACGATGATGATCCCATTAACTTTAACGTTTCGGAGTGCGTTGCGTTGGAGTGTCCTCTGAAATAGGGTTAAAGTGGAAATTGGAAATCTACTTTTAGCCATTTCCGATCATGATGCGATAACGTTAAATAAAGAATGTATCTGTTGAGTGCAGTTGTATTTATTATGAAGTGCTTTGATGTGTGAAATAAGCCAAGAGCATGGTTCGACATGGTTGACTTCTACGTAAAGCCAGGAAGTACTGACCAAACTCCACATTCTACACAAATAATTACTCTGCCTTACGTCAGCTGTAAAGCACTGTATTGATTCATTGAGTCCAGGGTTGATTATTCCAGAGGAGTCCCTTCAATTCAGAGCCGCAAATATTCACAAAATTAAAATATACGAACTTGACCTCCACTGCGCGTCTGACAACCTTAAATTTCGTCAGATAGATCATCACATTTTCAAGAATATTGTGGCCCTTCGTCGTCTCCATATTAGAGACATTGTTAGCCACCTATGCTGTCCAAAATCATAAGTAAAGGTTCGTTCACTATTTAACTCAAATAAAACGCGTCAAACCATTCCATGCAATATTATCTAAAGACAATTTTGTCCACCAGCCAACCCGGCCATCAAAATCCTAGACCTCGCCTCAAGAGTTATACAATCCTTCATCACTTTTCGACTAGTATCCTAGTTTCTATTAAAAATGAATTCTTCACGTCTCACATGATTTTGAAGATGTGTTCTTCTACATTCTGGCATATCCTGCGTATCCTACTCCTCTGAACTCTTTCTGAAAAGATGGAAAACAGAATGTGTCCACTCCACTCCAAAACAAGGTCATGGAAACGCTAATAAACCTTGAATCACAAGAACTTCCCCATGGGCGGCAGTCCAGGTTTCTTAGCGAAGTGGAACATTCTCGGCATCATTCTGGTAAATACTTGGCACAAACCGTGCTCCACTTGCTCCCAATTGACAGCCTCGGCAAAAAATTGGCTTCCTCCTCAGTAATCAGGCGGAGTACTATCGGATATCGTCATCTGCCACAGATCGATACGAAATAGGTCTGAATGGACATAATGTGAGGACATCCCACCACCAATCACTGTCAATTTTTACGAATGGTTCCAAGTTTATGGAGTCTTCTCAGAAGACCTGAACATCAGCCTTTCTTTAACCTCCCAAACTATTGCAGAGTTTTTCAAGCCGAATTCAATGCCATTCGTCAAGAAGCTGGTTAGCTGGCGGTTAATTCAGTATCAGCATCGGATATTGTCATATAGGTACACATCGACTGTCAGAAAGCCATCAAAACTCTTGAATCGAACAGTTCGAGGTCTATGGCAGTGAAAGACTGTCGTCTATCTCGTAAAGAGATTGTTGGAGAATACAACCTTGCTGGACACCTATAACATACATTCCAGGCAATTGTGAAGCTGACATACTGGCTAGAAGGACTACTTTGATGTAGATAATCAAAATTCCACCGACATCGAGGCCCCTACTTCTTATAATAAATACCTTATCATCATTGGCCTCAACTCGACCAAAGCAACACCCACACCCCACTCTGGTCGACCCCAAATGAAGTCAGGTCTATCGGACTCCTAAAACACAACAGAGGAACCCTCTTGAAGATAGTTAATACCCCCACCGAACACTGTGCTATAGGATGACATGCTCAAAGTGAAGCCACAAAGAGAAAGATGACACCACAAGCCTTCTATAGACATGCCCTGTTCTCAGCAGCATTAAAAAAGTTATACTAGATGAATACGTATTCAATGATCGAATCGACCTCAGCACTGCCTACAAGTCTAAGATTAGCTCTTTCACATAAAAGAGTAAATGGTTCCCGGAGTAAGAGGATGATCCACCCACCGCTGGTCTAAATCCATCCTGTCTTTATCAACCAAGATTGTTTCACTTGACATTTCAAAAACATTTGACATAGTTAGGCGTCAAGCCCTTTTGCCAAAAATGCGTTCGTTTGAAATCATTTAGAAACTAACTTTCGAAATGTTCAATTCAAGTTGTTTTGGACGATTTGTAATCCAAAAGAATTTGAAATCATTGCAATCCATCAAATAAATGCTGGCTGGGATCCCCCAAGGATCGGTTTTGTCTTGACCTTTCGTAATTTCACAAATGATCTATTTTCTGCTACTTCCAATCCAATATATTCCTTCGCTGAAGACAGTACCCTTAGCTTCATATTGAAGTTCCCAGCCTAACGTATTTGCTCCTCGGCCCTAGATCTGGAGCGGTAGAGATTGTAAAGCTCATTAAACTCCGATCTGCTTCATATGTCTGCTACTGAATGACAACCTCATCGAAGTCGCCAAGAGTGCCTAATACGTAAAAAAAGTACATCAAGACCTCTTAACAGCCTATCTCCCCCGGCCAAGCAAAATGGTTAGCCTGAAGGTTCTGCCTTTAAGTGAAGAGAAATGTAAAAAGACGTTGTTCGAAAAATAGTGTACCCAAAGTACGTATAATGACGGAGATGTCGGCAAACTAAATTGGCAATTAAATTGTCTCATGACTCTTTCCAGAGAGAAAACTGATGAAAACTTAAATGCCCCCCAAGACACACTCATCTGCAGGAGATGGATATTTTAGACCAGTAATCTACAAAAGAGGTTATAGTCCTTCTGGCTCGGGAAGGAATAACCCAAAAACACTTAGTCGGTCTTAAATTGATTCAAAATGTGCAGCACACATTATACAGAACAAAGGAGAATCTTTAATTTTTTAAAAAAACCGTGGAGTGAAGAAGGTTCTCAATCTCACAGCGATTGGAGAAAAAGACTTGAGTCACGTATGAGATGAAATCCCTGGAAACCAATCGAAGAGGATAAATAATCGGTAGCAGATCGATCTGCATTCTACATAGTCGATCTTTGGGAAATCCACTTCGTAAAAATATGACCAAAGGTGTCTATTGTCTGGCGATGTATAGGATAAACAGGAAATTAGAAAAAAAAAAAAAATCCAAAAAAATAGTACGTATACGCCACCGAACTGGGTACACTCACCCGATGGCATATATTTATAATGAAACGACACAATTTCATACTTTTTTTCCAGTGCTTTTGAAATATGATATTGTTCAAATGGACACCGCCATTCTTGATGACCATTTAGGCTCTTTTAACTGCATTTTCAATCCTTTCAATCAAGCTACTACATCGGGCGACAAGTTCTCGGGGTCTTGTCAGATTTTCTTTGTGAAAGCATCCAAAGTCTGTGGCTTTATCTCATAGACTCGGGACTCCAAGAAACCCCAAGGAGAGAAGTCTGAAGCCGACCAATCGGAAGTGCTAGTGGCCAGAACGAGACCCAGAAACGCACTTCAAAAAGCATCCTAAAATGCAACCAAAATATAAAATGTCCCGCGAGAAGTGTATGCGATTGCACCATTGTGTTGGAACCATATGCCCGCCATACTTTACTTTTTGGAACCAAAACTCATTGATCATAGTTCTGTTTCGCTCACAGTCACAGTAACCATGTAACCCCCATCCAGCCACAGCGGCAATATTCTTATAGGAGCGAGCACTATGAGGCCTTCCGGCACTTCCTCTTTAACCTATTGTTTCAGACTCTTCGAGGTTTGACCAGTCGGAGTGGGACAGCCAGGAAATCTGCGTCGAAATATATCTGTCGAAACATGACTGACGAATTATTATGTAAAAGATAGTCAGATACCGTATTTTATGATCTTAAGGAGTACAGCATTCCATGTCTTTGCATGGATTCGCTCCAATCTTTTGTATAACTCTCATGTATGGTCCGGTGCAACCAAAACTTGACTCTAGATAGAAGAGTGATGAACGTTAGAACTCATAAGACGCGCTCCATGTTTTATTGCTTTTTTCACAAAGAATGCTCCAGCGAAGTAGCCACAATACCCGTCATTCTATGAGAAGTCATCAATTTATCCTTAATCCTATTTTCTGATGCATCGACAAACATAGAGATTCATTTTTAAAGTGAAAAACACGAAGATGAAAGGCTCTACCAAGCTTTGCTTAAAATTACAAATCAGGAACATTCAAAACCAACGTTCATCGGTATGTCATATCTTCTCTTCCTTATTTCACGTGACATGTCAACACTGAAAACTAGTCATCCATTCATTTGGAAACCACTGAGATATGAATACCTACAAGCGGGCCCTAAGAGTAGAAGTACTAGTAAGCTACATCTATGATAAATAGCTCCTCAACTTCAATGTAATAATGAAGGCAACCAAAGCATAATCCCTGGAAGGGCTTGCATGTATCCAAGCGGCTGATACTTCAAAGCACATCAACATCACCCAATCTTTACTGATAATCAGTTAATTCATACTAAGGACTCTTTTGGCATTTCCACCTTCCCCCTTTCATATAACAGAAAAAAATAAATAAATATCCTTTTGTTTATACCTAATCGCCGGCAGGAAAATTTACCCAGCCACAGCAACGCCAATTTCCATTTTATCAAAAAAATATCCAATACCGAAAGTTTGATTCCACCAACTGTTTCGAAAATAATTTGCACACTTTCAGGCAACTCGCAACAAACACCATTTTCGATTAAAACTTTAGTTGAGTAGCTTCAGTCCCTAACCATCGAAGGGAGATCTCATAACACGAGGTACGAGTAGCAGGAAAAAAGGACGAAATATGGTCGCGAATTATTTACAAACAATTGTTGGGAAAGTTTTTTTTTTTTTTTGGTTTCATGTTCACGAGGAAGAGGAACCAAATATGGCGCGCGGTTTTGCATTATGAATGTATCCGTATTTTCGAAATGGGTGACCTAGTTCAAGGTCTTATATGTTAGCTCTTTTTCGAAATTTTTTTGACCGAAAATAAGAACAGAAAGAAGCCTTGTCGGGGCTGACTGAAGTCCTTTTTGCTAAGGGACTCCGAGTATACTATAAATTCCTTCGAAACTTAGAAGAGCTTTCGATAAGTCTATTCAGTCTATATAAGAACCTTTTACTAAGTCAGTTACTTACCTGATCCCACCTTCTATCATAAGTTTAACTAGTTACAGAGCCAAATTAAAGACTATAACATCTTCATGGCTTCCTAGACTCGTAAATACCCTGCATAATGCAAGGTCTTACGTCAAAAGGGCTTACAGTGGGATAACTAAGTTTGAGAAACAACCTGAGCTCATCAAACTTAACAAAAACGGAGAAGACTACAAGCCTGAAAAAAAATATGAGCGGGATCATCAATTTTGACTATAAGTTCGAGCGGAATTTCTTGTTTGAATAGGTTGTTGTTAAAGAAAAGCTTAGAAGGACTCTAGTATCGAGAAAAAGAGCATTTTAGTGGTATGAAGCATTCAAAGAGGACCGTGACCGACTTCCGTCCTTCTGAGCGACTTTTTAACCAAAAACGCTTCCAATATGATTGAGCAAACACCATATTCTCCAGATATTGAGCTAAGAACTTTCATTTTATGCGTTATAGCATTGAATTGAAACCGACAACAATTTTGACAGACGAAAGCCTTCTTCTCCTAATAGCAATTTGGACTCAGCATTGTTTGACGTTTTCGTGTGAAGCCAAAGCAATTCAATGCACAATATGACTTAAACTTCAACCTCACGTTTGACATTTGAAGAACATAAGGTTACGTAAAGTGACATCAACGAGTAGCAGAAGTTGGGATAAATTGAGCATTTGCTTGATTTTGACAGGTAACCGCTGTGCGACAAGGAAAAAGTGAGTCATTTCCACCAAATAATTTCTTGCAGCTGTCAATAGTTTAAAGACATTTTAATGTGGATTGAATAAAATGTGACCAAAGCTGAGGAACTATTGTGCTTCAGCCATAACACTGAGATGGTGTCTTTCATTCTTGACCCAATTTGATGCAAAATTAAGGTTTTTTTTCTACACAACTAAATCAGAGCATAATGGCATACAATTTAAGGACGAAATTTAAGTGACAGTTAATAGTTTTTGACATCACTGCAACAGCTAAGGACTCAATATTGGTGATAACGCTTTGGTAGGGTACATGCACTAAATCATCAATCAAGTATGGGAGGATAAAGCCAAGCCGATGGCTAAACTATCAGCTCTATAGACAATATTTTCAAGAAAGAGGATCCTATGTCTCATATAAGATCCTATCCAGCTTACTCTGTGAACTTTTGAAACACTTCTGCCACTTACTAGTCGGCTTCCACGATCGGCCAGATCGACGATCAACAAAATTTTCACACTAAGACAAGTCATGGGAAAGGCCCACAAACTTCAAGTCGGTCCTCACCATTTTTTCCCGGATCCCGGCAAAACTGATCCAGCTGTGTCGCACAACTCTGAAAAACACGCCACCGGACCTGATAGCCACATCCTGAATCTACCTTCTCGTGACACAACTCAAGTGAGATATTCTGCTTCTGGGCGGCTTAAGCAAAAACCAGGCTTACTGATGTCTCAGTATCGATAATGGAAAGAGAAAATGTTCGAACCAGAAAATCTATGAAAAAAAATTACGTATACGCCACCGAACCTGATAATAAAAAGGATCTTCGAATCACATTCCCGTGACGAAAAGAATGCAATGGGAGATTGCCGTGTCTCGTGCTGAGATTTTTTACGGGCTTGAACCCTGTCAAGTAGGTTAGTATGTAAACTTACTCGAAAATGTTAGGAGTTATATGAACCTTAATGTCAGTAAGACAGTGTCTTTGGATATCTTTCAATGTACTGCACTCTCAGGCCTTATTTATTGCACAAGAGAGTTCAGATTTAAAAAAGCTTCTATGGAGACTACGGATGGATTTGAAAATGATTTCAAAATCTCCCCACAACCACGCCTACTATACAAATTATTATCTCCACAAATCTCAAGACTTACGCCCACTTTTTTCATAAACTTTCAGAAAGGTTAGTCCGTGAAAAACTTTAAGATGTTGTCTTGGGATCAAATCTGGAACGGCTCGCCTAAGCCTACGCAAAAATTTGTAAATTTCTTGACAACTTCTGGGCTTCAGTGTGGATTAAACACGTTACAAGTACCGTGCCACCCTGTAATTTGTTTCCAAGAAAAAATGTAAATAACTCCAAACTTTCTCATCGATTTTCCATTCGAAGTCCATGTCATATCTTCCAGATACAAATAACCGATCGAGTGGAAAATACGAGAATAAATTAATCACACTGATTGGCTGATTTTGAATTAACTGACAATACAAAGTTTTGTGTGAATTCTTCTAGAAGGAATGCCGCGAATCACAAAAGTTTATTACCAAACAAAACAAAAGTATAAATCTAAAAATAAATAAGTACTTTTCGTCATCAAAAATTTGCGTAAACAAGCTACAAATTGGAAGGAGGAACTTATTAACATTAAGTGCGTCTACTACCTACTGGTCAGTCCAGGGGCGGCGTGTAAATACATTTTTAATTAAATTTACTTGTAGATTTTGTTAAGTAAAAAACAATTAATCTTCCTTGTTTTACGTTGTAAAAAGCAATTACCGTAATCAGTTTTAATTTAGCATTTTTACGTGTTGGCAGCAAGATTGAGAGAATCTGATTTTGACCAGTGACTAGGGGGGAATTTTTATTACTTTTGTTTATGGGGTGTTTGATCAAGTCTTGAGGGGTCTTTGGAAAGCAAACAATAATTGTCGAAATTGTAAAACAATCATCATGTCATCAGTCGTAATTCTTGAGTTGACGGACGTAATTGGAATTTGTTTGAATTGGGAATAAACTTTATGTGAGTCGATGCGAATGAATGTTCTGCTAAGGGCGCCTTGATTGAACTTTCAAAGACCTGCTCGAGAACATATGTAGACTGACAGGAAGGATCTTGTTTGATAATGAAATCAAAACAAATTTTTGACATAACTCCTAAATTTGGTTTATATCTGGATTGGAGGCACCAATTGTCAAAACTGAAGCCAAAAGTCAGAGCAAAGCCATTTTATAGAATCTTTTCTGTAGAGACATAACAATTTTGTACTTTAGCACAGACACACCCCTCAACTTTTTTTTTTAATCTGTCAATGTCAAGACGTAAGTCAAGATATCTATTTTTTTTTTTTGTAGTGAAGTCCATGAATGACAAACGTTTTGACATTATTAAAGATGGTCGCAACTCAAAGAACGCTTACTCTAATTTTTGACCATAAAAATCGGTCCGGGCGATTCCAAGCCGTTCACAGCAAATGTGACAAATTTTGTGCCGAAATCTTGGCCTACACCCTTACAAGTTCAAGTTAACTCAAGAACTGAAGTCTACTGATCATTCAAAGAAAATTTGAAGAAATTTCCAAATTTCAGAGAAAAATTCGACTGATGATAAATGTAAGCGGTATTAAGTTGATTGTTGAGCCTGACTCAAGGAATGCGTCTTGGCATGCTGTGGAGCACCATGGACTGTTGATTGTTATAACGATAAATTCCAGGATACAGGAGTCCTACGAGAGCATCAGACACGTTTAAGTATGTCAGGAGCATGTTTAAAGTCCAACAATATGCACGTAAGTCATCGTTCTTACATTGGCGCAAAGATGAACAGAAACAGCCATGTCCCGCGAGCAGTTGCTTTAAATGGAAGTTAACTTCTACGATCGGTATAAAGCGACCAGGTGCCACTCAATCAAACTTGTGGTAGTTTCTGTTGTGTCCACTACAAGGACTCGCTATCCATGCTGTCTGCTCTCTACGAACTTTTTCAGTACTACCCTCTTCTGGTACTTCAAAGCAAAAGAGGCAATCGTATATCAGGTTGCATAGTATTGGCCACAAGTCTGAGCCGTGGGCGACTCCTCCAGTAGGTACCACCGTATTCTTTCATAGAGCATCACTCCTTGTCGGAAATAGGTGTTCAAAATGTCCCTAATGTACATGATTTCAAATTGAACATCGGTGTAGGAACATGTATATTTTTTGATACGTCCTCAAGACTACGTTACCACAATAGTGTTTTCCATGCTGTAGGTCCTACTACTGATGGCATTTCTGTGCTTTATTTACATAGAAAATTGTTATGTCCTCGTACTGGCAAAGCCTTTACTTATCTGAGGAATATTTAGGAAATGATTCTGAACAATTTCATGCATTTGGGTTTCCAGGACTAAAGTCAGCAATACATTCAAATAGATACAACCACCTGGGCACTCCACCATCAACTTTGACAACAATGGCTCGAGGGTTTAGACTCTCTTCCCTGTTGGCGGTTGGAAAACTTTTGCAAGGATCTTACATGACTGGTCATAGGAGATACCATCTATTTCAGGATTAAAAATCTACGAGACATATGTTATTTCTTGCAACTCCCTCGGTCTAGCATCACTTTCTCCGACTGAATAGGCCCAATGCCTTTAAGACATTTTGTTCTCCATTTCCATATCTTGAAACGTGGACGCCTCATGTGTCTTCTTCCAATCCAACACATCCGCTCATTCCAGGATGAGAAGCGCTTTCCCTTTCTACTATCCTTTGAGGTATGAATTGTTCAAACTGAACTTCTGAACGCGCCTGGTATTTATTTTAACTTCCTTTCAAGTTTTCGATAAGTTTATCTCTTACAAAGTTTTTCTTCTTTCTTTTTTGTTGCGCTATTCTGCTTTAGATACTTTGACGAAGTACTTTTTAGGTTTTTACACGAACTAATTTTTTTCCTTTTCAATGGAAGATGGGAGGAGAGAGAAAAGAAGCAGTGAAAAGGAAATACCTCATCCTTGCACTTTGTTCCTGAGCTCAGTAGTTGGTTAGGAAAATTTAAAGTTCTCCCTGGATACTGAATAATTAATATTTTGGCTTATTAAAGTAAAAGAAGGATTGGCTTCCATTTTTTGTAAAAAGTATTTCAAATTTACCGACATCTCATATCAGTGCGATTAAAAAGTTGTTTGTAAACTTTGCCGGAAGGAGAAGACCGACAAGTGCCGTCCGACACGGCAGGAATTAGGTCAAGGTCCTGTGAGATGTGAGATAGTCGCCATGACGTCCTGATTTTTAATTATGATAATTTTCATAAATCGAAAAATAAACTCTGTGTCAACTCTATTCCATCCATCGCCCATGACTACAGTGTCTAATCTCTCAAAGGCATCGAGTCGATATACTTAGGTCCATACATAGAGATCCTTGGTACGTATTTTTATTCTTCAATTATGTAAGGTTGGATTAGTATCAAAATTCAATGGAGACATGGTCCTGCGCTGGCGGAAGTTGTAGTTACAGTAATCCGATTAGGTTGGCCGGGGGGGTAGCTAGAACTAAGGGTTCTCTCACTCCGGACTCTGATAAATGTTTCCCAGTGGAAATCCTTTTGTGAGAAATGACTATGGTCACAGAGCTGGGAGTTAGTGTTGTTTGGTTGAATACTTACTTTATCCTTTGCTTACTTTGCGATTTAAGCTTATTAGAGTCATCAATTTAATTTTTGGTGGATGCAAATGAATTGATCGATTTGGCCATGTGAAGGACATCCATGTGTCTGTCTGGTAAAGTTTAATGTAAAACAGGATAATCAACTCTTAACTTTGCATCCGCCGGTCACTGTGCTTTATATTGAAAAGGATTGAATAGAATTCCTCTGTGCACTGGATTGCTATCTGTGTTAAAACTTTCACACCACTACTGCATTTTAAAGAGCCACATGGTTGCATAGTATCTGTGCAAGGACATTTACGTACATATATCTGTATATCTTAAGAGTGTCCATTGAAAGCGTAAAGCAAGAAGTGAAATCCCCAAAATGTAAGCACCAACAGATGCTACTTCACACAAAATCTCTGAGTGGTTGCAGTAGTTTTAGTTTCATGGTGTTGACCTTATGACATGTTTTCTGTTAAGGACGGAAGCCACAGATGTTAGTGTGGCCTTAAATTTCAACTGTTACTGGCGGACATGTATTTACAGAGTGTTTTGTTGGCCATTTGTTCTGTGACATGTAGTGTAGTGTAAAAGACAAGTATCTATACACTATTCACAGTGAAGAGGTATCTTTTATTGTTTCGTTATAAGCCTAGCTTAAGACTAGCCATGGTTATCAATTTACCAATTTTTAGCTTTCATACAACCAGGAAGTTTTACCAAAAACTAATAAGAACGTGTCAGGCCAACAAGATCCTTACAGAAACCTGTAGAGAAGGAAATCTGAAGGTAGAGGCACAGTCGGTGCTGAGAATATAAAAGACTTCTTTTGCACACTGCATAACGACGACGAAGATCAACATCCAGCTTTAAGCCAGAGGAAACCATTCAACAGAACTGATTATAGCCAAAATTTCTCTCCACCTGACCAAATCGAACGAAAAATAACAACATCCGAGCTTAAAACAAACTAGGCTTTCGGAGCTGATGACCTACAAGCCGAGTTGTTCGAACCAGCTGGAGATGACTTGGTAAAGAGTATACGCTAACTCAACTCTAAAATTTGGTCAAACGAGTGTATTCCACAACAGAAGAGATCCCCTGAATTGTGCCAGTTACAGAACTATGAGTCTCTTGAGCATCACGTACAAGACGTTGTCTCTCATACTGTGTGACTGCCTGAATGCCTTCCGTCAACGTTCGGATCGGCACCTAACAGTGTGGTTTTAGGCTAAGAAAGACAGATTCTGGAAAAAACTCAAGAAGTGCAAATCGATTTACACCAGCTTTTGTTCGATTTCAAGACAGCATAAGTATCTACACGGACGGGATATACAAAGCCAGGTTTACTTGTAACATCACTGCCCAAACATGGTTTAGTATGACGATGGAGAACGCTCGCTCCTCTATCAAGGTCCGTCATGAACTCACCGAGACCTTCGATGTCAAAAAGTAATTGCAAGTCTGTCTCCCTTTGAGCTTAAAAGCCAATGTTTGGACGAGGAGATTCAACGACGAACGATACGAGATGTACAGTCTTTGGCTCGTAGAGTTTTCGAATCCAATCAGAAGGGACAACCCAGTAGAGGATGAACTCACCTTAGGTGGCACGCACACGCAGAAGAAGACGTTAACTGACTTGTAATCTGTAACTAACAGCAGCTTGCTAAAAACCAGACTAATTGGAAGAAGACTTAACTTCACCTCGAACTGTTGCGCCACTTCAGTAAGTAAGTAGGTCTCCTTGATCCTGTAACAATATTCTAAGATCGCTTTAACTGACTATTAAAACTAAATTTCAGGAACAATTTTAACATACAGCCTCCATCTGATGATGACCTTCAAACCTCGTGCAGGAATCTTCATAGAAAAACGGAAAATAAAATAATTTGTTCAGGGAAGGATTCTTCATGCATTTTTAGGTGAAATCTCAAGGAATCCGAGAGGCTTTGAATCCTTAGAAATAATGGCATCTTGCTTGATCGACAGATTCCTACCAAATCTCTTATTTCATCGTTCAAGCTGGTGGACAGTTTGAGTAATGAGAAACCTGCCTGGTTGGGGTCGTTTACAAAAATCACTCTGGATGTCAAGTTAGAGTAACATAGAGGGGTTAGTCCTTCTTTAAAACCAAGCGATGAGCGAAAAATAGACCACAGTAGAGCCAAGAAAACAAAAGATGTTCTTAGATATTGTTAACATCCTGAATAAGGATACTGCGATCCTGTATGTCTTTGCAAAAAATCCATAGCAGGGATTGTGAAGTTATAAATGGAAGCAAAACCTAGACATTCGGAGAATGTTTCATAAATGAATGGAAGGATCTGTCGATAGAACTCCATCGCAAGGTAATCCAAAATAATTTGATTATTTTGACTTTTGTTGTAATTAGTTGACTGTCAGCTTAGAATGTCAACCCACTTAGACCAATAATAGGATCACAGAAAAAAGTTTCTCTCCATCTACCCATTTTGAACTTCGTTATAGAAGAAGGCTTCTAGGAGAAGCTGCCTTCTAGGGGAGAGAGTTGAGCAGAAATAAAGAAAGTGAGCAATGCAAAGTCATTCGCAAGAAGGCACAAACTTGTACCAAATTGTTCCACTTGTCGACCTAAGATTTGTATTCTCGATCGATTGATTGATGCCTTAGTTCAGCCAAATGGGTTAAGTTCTTCCTATTCTGGCAAGTTCATAGGCCCAACATGATCTCAAGGATTTGATGGGTTCTTGGCTGTCCAAAAATGAGGACATCTCTAGTAGATATTACGTTTTCCTGAAGCCCAAATAAGACTTCTTTAATCGTCGTACTAACCACCTGGAACACGCTTGGAAAACGTAAGGAGAATTTAACAAATACTGATCTTGAACACAACGAATGTTTGAGTAGTAAACCATGACAGTGATCAGGGTTTATAAAAGGAGGAGCTAATCGAAGGAAGTCCATACAACAGAATAGTAGGTCTCATGTTAGATACTTGCAGCAGAAACACATGTTACATGGGACTCATTTCATAATGATTTCGGAGTGAACACAATTACTGATCTACGAAAAGAACACTCGCCTACCTAGCTACAGCCTTGTATATAGGTAACTTCTTCATGGATAATGGGACCATCCATCCTCAAAGTATCTTGAGACCACCAATCTTGATCCCTTTATAAACGGAGCCTATTTCTTTGATGGTAGCGATGAGGGATTAACGTGAAATAAAGTCTGTCTCTCATTTGCTTAGTTTCACCTTCTCTTCCGATCCAAATTAGCCTTATTACCATCGCTTAAGTGTACTGGATAAAGCAAGGGTCCTCAAACCCATGACAACAACTAGGTACACACACAAACAGCAAACATGTCCGACAATGCAATCTCCTTAACCTGTCCAACACCAAGAGATATCCATAAGCCAACTCAAGACACTACCAATTAAATAAAAACACGCTAGATACGTCCCCAACCGACCGTGCCAATGCGATACAATTTTCCCATTCGTTTGACTGCAAATAGAAAACTATTTCTCTGCAAGCATTTTATAAAGCCGTAGCCATTAATGTGAGCACCGTCAAGAGGTCATTCCTTCTATGTTTGGATAACTTTCATTTCATTGTCGTTCCCGTGGGTAATTGGTTGTGTCCTCGACACTTTCACCCACCAACCAAAACGAAACAACACAACCAAGAGAAGAGGAAAACTTCCCATTGCTTACTCTGGTACTTAAGCCGGCTCTACTGTATTCTATACATAGCCCAGCTGTGGATTGCAAAAGCATTTAATCATCCATCCAAACGAGTCCTGGCTAGAACTACCATTGTAATGGCCACTTCGTACTATTTTTCAAAAACAAAAAAAAAAAATATTACCATAACAATGAAACAATGCGATTGAGTAGATGAACTTTTCACTTTTTTGTATCTATTTACGAATAACAATACCGCTATGGTGGTGTTGAAGAAGGGATTTCAAGATCGAAATTCCATGAGTAGACTTTCTTTTGTATCTAAGGATGCTTTGTTCTGTCTGCAGTGTCAGAGGTTGTTTTGGATTATAAGATGCGAATGGAAAAGAAAAGTGTTATAGGACTTGTGGTGTGGAGTGTATTATTTTTATGTAACGAATTGTAAATGTGTTTTAATGGAAGCCATGTGGCCTTCCATTGCATTCAGTGTACAGACAATGTGAAATTCTGGTATTTTTGTGGCGCATTGCAAAGTATCTTCTACTTATGTAGACCGAAGTGTAGTACACTTGACTGGGGAACGAACAAATGTGTACTATCCTCTTGATTTTGTATAAGATTTCGGTCATGTGAGAGCAATTGTAACATTTGGTGTTCATGTCTGACCGATTTCTGTGGCAGACAGTTCCTTAGAAATCAATGCGAGTTCATTTAGATTCTCATTTGCATTAATTCTTGAGTTTATGAGGAGGAATTGTTGCCTTGAGAGACATATGGTACCTTGTGTATCCTTTCGTAACTGCTTTTGTTAGTTTTACCTAGAAACAGTGGATTCTGGAGAAGATAATCGAAAGAAAATGGCTCTAAACCAAGGCTTACTATTGTAGAGTAGACCGCCTCGCTGCGTTACAGAAAATGATTTTAAAGTTCATTGTCTGGATTTTTTTTAAACTAAACTTCAGCCAAGATTTAGACCAGGCGAATTCCTAGTCCAAAACAGGCATTTACATCTGTAAGAGCACGAATCAGATCGAAGTTTCTATCTATCTCCGTAGTTTTAGTAGATACACACGACGGTCCCTGCAACCAGTGGTCTTGAAGACCATAAGGAATGGTACATTAGGTAGTACACTATGCCTTTCTGAAGATCAAGTTCTTAAACTGGTTTTGACTATTTCACTACTTAAGATCCTAGATAAGCCAGCTTACGCTGAGTGAAGCATGAGAATGTACAGACTACGTTTTCTTGGATGTTTTCATAGAGAAGGTATCTACATTGAGAGAAGTGAACCTTTAATGCAAGACTCCTCCGATCTCATAGGTTTAAACCTGTAACTACTTGAATATATGGAGTCCTATCTTTTCAAGTCAAGTCCGATCGAACTGCAATGGGTCTTGAACACAAGTTCCACGAATCACAACTCGGACAGTCCAGTAATTAGTTTATTACTTCAGAAACTTCGTCTGATTACTCCGCCGACCAATACCTTTTCCTTGACCAATGAGCACTATGTAGGTATATACCAGAGTATCTAAAGTTAGTTCAACAGTCTTGGTTAAATCTTAGAACTCATCCCAACACCATGTTCCATTTCGAGATGGATAACAGCAGTGTCTACGACCTTCTATTTGAGGTTGTAATTCGGCAAGCAGAACGAGAATATGAAGGAGTGTACTGCAAGATTTTGGGGACATACAACCCCACTTAGTGGATATAGAATAAATTAAGCAGGACAACAGGAAAAAGAAAAATCTCGTACAAATCGTCCATAAGGACGACCGGGCCAAACACTAAAACTTTACTACGACGACAGAAGGCTACGTACGGTAGCACAGACAAAGTTTGCTACACTGAGTGCATTGTATGGAACGGTACTTTAATCAAGTCAGTCTCGATAAAAGAAGGAAAGACTCAGAACCAAAGGCAGGGCCAGGACCAAAAACCAGAGCCAGAACCAAAGCCAAAAGCAATTCAACAGTCCGAAGCAGAATATGAGTCAAAATCAGTGGCATGTCCAAATTGAAAAAAGTGGCCGGAGAATACACATCCCGGATCAATAGACGAAGAGTCCTCTCACAACATCTTTGAACGCAAAAGGAGGTACGACAGCCAGCTACTCAGATGAGGATGACCAACCCGAAAACCTAAGCAAGCGCCGCTGTCAGCACGACTCCGCCTAAGGAAGACGAATGTCATTCAGTCAAACATCATAAAAATATTTTATCAAACTTTAAAAACTTATCTGAAACTCTAAGGAATCTCTCTAAGAAAACATTAAAAACCAAATTAAACTTAACACTTGAGTATTTTTGTCCTTTAACTCGAAGGATATCACTTTCTCTCCTTTTATGGGGTGACCAGATAGCAATGATACTTTTTCGAAACTTTATGCTTTAGCAGCTGTCAAAGATACTAATGACATCTAGCTATCAGAATATTCAGTAAGAATTGCTATTTTATTGTAAATCATTTTTCTTGTTGTAACTACAAAGAAAAAATGTGCAACCCAAAAGTGTATGAAAAAATGATTACTCATACGCCACCGAGCCAGATACTCTCATCCTAAATCTATTTTCTCGTGGCACAATGAGAGTTAGGTATTCTGATTCTGCGCATCCTAGGCATGTACCAGTCTAATTGTGGCTTCGCTAAGTGTATTAAAAAGAGAACGTTTTTCAGTCCAAAAATGTATGAGAAAATTAGAAAATTAGTTACGTATACGCCATCGCACTGCGGAAAAATTTGAGCGTGAATACACTCAGAAATGCCATTATTGGATCGAACGCAATCCAAAAGTGTTCGACAAGGCATCAATGCATCCACAAAGATTGACTGTTGGGTACAGTTTATGGCATGTCGACTCATCGGACCTTATTTCTTTCGAAATGAAGCAGGAGACACCTTTTCTGTCAATGGCCTCGGGTATTGAGCGATATTAACCGACTTTCTGTAGCCAAAGCGTGACAACATACATATATCCAAGCTCTGCTTCCAACAAGAAGTTTTGAAGCAGAGATTTGGCGACTCACTGCGAGCGTTCATCAATTTGTCGCCGCGATAATGCGACTTGACAGCACTCGATTATTTTCTTTGGGGCTTACTCTACGCTAACAAACCAATCATTTTAGCCAAACTCGAGACCAACATTCGAGACGGTATTACCGGACCCACGCCGGCCACACAAACTGTTAGAAGGACTGCCAGAGAACCCGAGGCGGCCATTTGAATGATGTGCTATTCCGGACATATACCACACCTATCGTTGTCGTCTGGTCACCCTATATCATATCACATAGATTTCTGTCCAAAGGAGGGGTCATTGTATTGTCCAAGGACATCCCTTGACATAATTATAACAATTATACGCTGCCATAATTTGCCATAACTCAAAGTGAGAAATATGATCATGAAGTTGACAAAGCATCAAAGTTTTCCACCGAACTTCGTCTACACCACCTTCACGGTTCATTTACAAAGGAAAACTTTCATTTAATTGAAACTGCTATAGTTTGAGTAATAATTTCAAGTGTTTCGCTTTCTCAAATTGCCACCAAGGGATATCATTTCCCTTGGCAGGATGAGCAGCACACCAGGCAGCCCTGGCAAAGCATCCATCCTCGTCGGTGTTTCTTTCCATTTTATTTTTATTTCTATTTTTTTTTTTTTTTTTACATAAACTTTAATTACACGAAACTCGTGCCATTTTTCCTTTGCAATTCCTTGCTTCCTTCTCCAGAGGCTGGCGTGTAAACTGAATTGAAATATAAACAACTTTCCTTCGTCCTTTATCACATTTTCGCATAACACAAAAAGAACGACACAACGAGCAGCAGCCAAAGAGATGAAAAATAGGTCAAATTTTATAGTCAAAGAGAGGAAAGTTGACAAAGTCCTGATGCGGAAAAATCCTTTACCGCTGGTATGTACCTGCTTCCCTTTTGCATGTACTTACGGATAATGTGATACAATAAAAGAGTAGCCTTGTCCCTTTTTTGCGGGGGGATAAGGACTTCATGCCGGAAACAGTCAATTTCGAACACACGAAGGAAAAATATCACTTTTGAGTGTTTTTTCCCCCGATTTCAGGTGAAGGATAGAAGTTGCTTTAGGTCCTTCATTCAGTGGAAATATGAAATTGAAATATAAGGCATCTACCGGGAAGAAGAGGCCTTATCTGTTCCACTCGGCATGTGGTCAAAGCTAGTAAGCATTGCGCACATACGTAGGTCCCCTCAAACAAAAAAGGATACACTTTCCATGGGAAAGGATTTGCTTGTCGTTAAGTGGGCGAAATCAGGGTAAATTCTGTACACAGCGTGGGGGAAATTTTGGAAAATTTAATTGAGCACTTCAATGAATAGAACATCCTTTCATGAGAATTCACTTCCGTGTCCTTTGCGTGTGCAGTAATAAATCCACTCTCAGATTGCTATTCACGATAATCTTGATGTAGGGTCCTGTACATCAGCAGTATCGTTAAAAAATAAAGTGGGGGGGGATTCGGAGGATTCTCAATTATCATTGTCTTGTTGGTTTAATTTGAGACCGAGGGCTGCTTTAATTACTTGGGGGTGGCTCACTGGAAATTGTAGTCCTTTACAGCTCTTTAACTCTCTGATTATCTGTTTGCTTCTAATAGCTTTTCCGAGGGATGTGTATTCCGAGTACTTAGACAGTCCTATTTGCTTCTGTAGTGGTGAGTTGAGAATCACGTAATCGGGAGGCAACACAAACTCTACAGAGAACACTGAGACAGGTTCAAAAAGGATCAATAGATACCAATCAATGGAAGTTGTGTATTCAAAGATATGTTGCCATCTAAACATGGTCAACTGCAAGCTTTGTGGACACCGCATTCTTCTCTCAGCAGCACATCCTTCAGTAGGCCATAGGAATGCTAAGCTTGTTGCAAAAAATTACGACATTATTCTGCGTTTCAACCTCTTTTTCATTTCCTCGAAAATTAACTCTGGTGGTTTCGTATTCTTTTGTACTTCCCATCCGTCTGCGGAGGAAGAAAGTACACTCCAGTGACTGGCAAGAAGATATATTTTCTCTTGCAGACACACATAAGTCCTCTTCCTTGGGAGATGGTGTAAGACTAGTTGAGAAAAACCACCATGACAAGCTCTACATGATGCACTAAATGTGTCTTATTTAACGTATGGATAAGCTGTCAAGCTAAGAGAACAACAGGAGCAATAGGAAAAGTCGAAAATAAATGGAGCTCGTGACATGTACTACAGCACAAGTACTAGAAACAATTGTATGCATCGAAGGAGCAGATGGTATCTGCAAGAGCAACCCGTTCGTCATGACATAGACGTATTTGCATGTTCTTTTCAATTTCGACAGTCAAATACCCTGGCTGTTCGCTGGAAATTCATGCAATTTCAGGGAAATGGTTTCGAAATAGAGGACTCAGTGGTACACAGAATGTCTTGGCATAGCTTGAGTACCTTTTTGGGATCTGAACACCAAATAGTAAGAAGACTTACAGGTGGTTTAGAGCTATTATTTCTGCGATTTGAAGTTTAAGATTTTTAACGGAAAAAACTTCCAAAAGTAGGCGTAACCTTATAAAAATTACTAGAGGTCCATGGAACACGTGTGCTTCCACTGAATTTGGATTCTGTTTCTGACGGCTAAACTAAGCAAGCCAGACACCTGTATGAATCTCAGGAGTTTACTTAGCTCAACATCCCGTAGATCGTCCTTTTCTGAATGGAAAAAGGGTCCTTTCTTTTGGTGGCTAATACTGGACAATCACTTAGCAGGTGATGAGCCGATTTTATTTTCTCGTAGTCCATGTAGTTTCTGCAGAAGTTCTTGTGGGGTAGTGGATGATTGTGTCCTGAGATTGAGATTTCTGTTTATCATAGACTGGCCATAGTGATTTGGACTCATCGCCTGTTAGTCTCCTCGCTGGATTTGATGTCTATGCTAAGTTGTGTATTGGCCCCAGAAAGGGACTGAAAGGAGATTAGATATGATAACTGAAATATTCTGCAGCCCGGTACCAAATAGAGGGTCACCTTGTTGGCCACAAGGATATCATCCAGTTTTTTGGACCTTTGCCAATGCTGATTGTAACGCTTTAAGGGCCGCTTGACTGTCGATAAAGATACTGATTATCTTTCCAGAAATGTTCTCCTCATGTCTACAGCTTGTTTCACTTAATTGACTTCAGCTTGAAAAACGCTGCAATAGTCCTTAAGTCTAAAAAACAGATTTGTGCTTCGAAACTCACAGCAGACGCCAGAATCAGTTCCATCGGTATAGGTAGGTAGCTCTTCCTTCATACAGACTGAACCGTCATCCCTCATCCTTACCTTCTAGGAATTCTTATAGCGAATCTCTGACTATAATTTGAGATGGGATGCTGTACTCCATTTCCGTCCGGAGTCTCGAATTATTCCATTAATTCAGAATTGAGGCATGACCATAGGATTTAGCCAACCATAGTCCAACTTCCCGTCGTACTAGCGCCAATTTGGCTCCCGAATTGTCGCAAAAAGTTTCAAGTGGAAGAAGATTCACTATTGTTTCCAGTGCTCCTGTGAATGATGATTTCATCGATCATGTTACTCTCAGAGAGTAAATCCTTGGTGCACGTTCAGGATGGAACCTAAGCTATGTTTTTACCTACTGGACGGTTTGGTAGTTCATAGGAACCATATTTCTAAAGCAAGGGTTAACCAATGGGCAAGAGAGACCTCTCCGTTGTGGCGTTCTTAGCTAATTCTTCTATTTTTAAGTTCAACGCACGCCTAAGAGTATACTGTCTTCTTTTTCTTCGAAGTGGTTTGGAACTCTGGTGTTATTAGGTTTTACACTAAACTGAAGGAAGGAAGGAGTTGGAATAGTATAGTTGGGACCCAAAGGAAACAAGTTGACTGATTTCATATCTAAAACACTAGGAATGCTTCAGGAGGGTCAGAAATACATACAATTCGAAGTGGAAGTGTACAGGATCCTATTCAACGTATCGGACGTCCGAGAGTATGGCTTCTGGTCGAGTACAGACCTGAACAGTGAAAGAAGATTCAAGGCAGGTAAACTCGAGAATGAAATGTCTGCTCTACCGAACTCGAATCCTACCTATTCTCCTGTAGAAGAATACTATAGAAGCTGTACCCATACGTGGAAGTCGAATTATAGATTTTATAGTATAATTCCTGTCATTGACATTCCCTGTACAACTAAATTATCGTCACGCAGAATTAAGTTTCGTGGTGGCAGCTACCAAGTCTATTTCCAATTTCAAACCAAACCGCCATATGTTGCTGATTCGGGTTGACCCTCGAACCATTTGCCCTTTGATCCAAATTTAAGCTCATACTTCGCATAACCATCAACAAGCCATTCGCATGTAATTTACCACACAACCTTCATAACTCATCTCGAAACCCTTATAAGCTCTCATATAACAGACCACAGCCGTACATCATTAATACCCTTCGGGCTTAGCGAATATCCTAAGGACTCTGCTCAAACCTTCGCTGGCTAATTAAATTTTCATACCCACCAACTTCGGGGGAAAAAAAAACAACTCAAGCTGTCGATATAAAAGCAAATCCTGCACGTTACCTCGTTTATCGTCAAACGAATCAACGAAGCATCCTTCCGAACGAATCCAGATACACAAGCGATGCGAAGGCAATAAAAACAAATTTGCCACCGAAAAAGGAGTCATGATAATAAAAATAAAATAAAAATAATAATAATATCGCGTGCATATGTCTATGCGAGGATAATTGATACTATCCCTTTGACAGCACAATGAACACGGATGGATAGTAATAAATGCAAACTCCTTCCGACTTCCATCGGCAGGCACCTAAATGTCCTACCTTATGTCGGTGTCGTAAAATCTCATGTCAACACGTCAACGCATAGAAAACTTTATGAAAAGTTTCACGAGTGGGTGTACGTACGTCTATATGTATAGAATCCCGACGACGACAACGACGACAACGACGATGGGTGAAAGGATGCGTAAATAACTCACATAAGCATGTCGCCATCTGCCAGCGTCACGCACTGATCATTTCTTATCCCGCATTCATCGGAAAAAGGATGTTGACAGCCTTCAGATGGGAAGTCTAATTTACCCATCTCCCACCTGTGGCAGGATGGTTTTTTGGTAAAACTTGGAACTTTGTAGCCAAACTCTTGCTGGATGGCGTTTGTGTGCCTCTCTGTGTCCGGTTGAATGAATATTGATTGCAAAACTCATCAGACCATGCAAAGACTGTGATGATGGGGTTTTCTCCAGAATACACTGCTAATCAGGAAACCCATCATCTGTTGCCATAATATTTTTCCGGAAATGAGGTCAAATGGATCACGCATCAATGCAATGCAAAAGAGGATACACTATACGTGCGGCACGATGACCACCATCAACAAACAGCAATTATAAGTGCAGCTAGCCTGTGGACTGTGAATGTTTAACATGTTTGGCTTTACAATCAACACCCCGTTTTGTCTGTGCCTGTGCCAGTGTCTTTGCCTATGTCTAATGCAGCAGTGTATGTGCAAGGATAATAATAATGACCGTAGGCTATCGGACAATTGAATCGGAACGATTCCTGTGTCCTATATGAAGTTTGTTGTACACAATTTGGAACACAAAATCAATTAGATGGTCATTGTGTGGGAATTCAGCCGGAATGAGAAGCTTGTGACCTGGAAGAACAGCCATTTCAGGAATTTCTCAATTGCTCTTCCAAGAATTATTTCCTTTGGTCCTGTGTGTGTGGGCGACCCACCATGACCGAGTTTGGGGATAATGTGTGAAAATTTAGACATTTACCCAAAGAATTTGTGATGAGAAAGTTCACAAAAGGATTCGAGGTGAAGAGATGGATACACACTACACACACGCCCAACAGTTGATGCCATTTTGCACTTAAGGAATCAATTTGGAAATATTTACAAGATAACTAACTCGACGATGTTATCCACTTTGCAGGAACATCCAACATCCAACATCCAACATCCAACATCCAAGGGGGTCTTCGATTTCGATTAAACTTGTGGTCATGTTTTAAAATCCTTGAAAGGAGTTTGTTACCCCAAAATAGATTCAAATACTTTTATTGAATAACAAGTCAAAGGGATTCATCTATCGATTTTGTGTGTCTATTAGTTTTGTTTTGCTTTATCCTATCAGTTGAGTTTGCCAACCATGTTTACCTGACCATGTTTACTCGAATCGAGTAATTGCGGCAAGCAAACAAATTGCCCTCCTGTTGGGTCTACTTCGTTAGGTTGATTCCATTTGGAAGCAATTTGTGTGTCCTGTTGCCTGTTTCGTTTGCAAAAAAAAAGAATCCTAATAAAGTGGTTATCAACTTAAGTTGGCACGGCATTATGAAATTTTCATTTTCTCTTTATCTAGATGGTTTCCATCTCCAGTTGGTGCGGTTATTTGGCTGAAATGCAAATTACACTTAAGTAGTTGATGGTCCATAGAGAGATAGGCTGTCTGTACGACTGCTACAAACATACTATATCTGTTAAAATAGTATAGAATTCGAAGATTTTGAAATAATGTGTTGGATTGCAGTTTTGTTGCCATATTTGGGCCTTCAGGTACAAGTGTTTCCATGTAAATATAGTGTTTTTCAATAAGGACATAACAATTTTGTATTTCAATAAAAAATGGAATACTTGACGCATCGAAGTGAAGTTTATTTCTAGCACACTATACATGTACACATTTGAAAAAAATAATCGATCTCGATCACATAGTTCGCAGGAATCGATTCTTTGGATTCAATTTTCGACTTGAGTGATTTTTCGATGATATTCAGGATTTTCTTCAAACTTTCGCAGAGTCCCATCGGAAAGGTTTTGACAGTTCAAATGACCAAGGGACTTCTGTCATTGAGTTGATTTGATTTTGTAAGGGTCGGATCATGATTTTTAGGCCAAATGCATCTCGAGGTGAACTGAGGCACTCCCAACTCCTGGGAACGGGGTCGAATCAACTGATTTGGCTCATTTTGAACTGAAGCACTTACAGCTGCGATTTTTTGAATACTTCGACTGGTCGATTGTCTCACTACCACTGGAATATTCATTAGTAAATTTATTGACTCGAGTTTATCCTTTATAGCACCCACAGGGTGTCTGCTAGGAAGAATAATTGGAGTAAGCGCTCTTAAAGCTCCAACCACCGACTCAGATATTTGGTAGTCATTTTTGATACTTTCCAAACATTACTTGTTCATGAACTTCAACAAGATAAAAATACATAACTTGGCCGACGTTTTGACTTTAACAAAGACTACAAAAGTTTTAAGAATGGATTGGTTAAGATAGTACAAAATTGTTATGTCTCTATTGAAAAAAAAAAAAAAACACTAAATTTGAAAACTCTCTTGTTGCATCCTGGTAACAACCCTATCCTATCCAAATTGATGGTCAGATTGGAGTAATTATAGCAAACAGCTGGAAAAGCACATCTCACATACCTTGCTAGGGTAGTACCCATTCCACCGATCAGCATAGAGGCATGTTTATACCATGCATCCAGTCGGTTTGCCTCTCAGTTGGACGCTTATTGGAAGCAATTTTTCGATCTGAATAATGTAGTAACCGAGTTGCTCCTTCCTAGCCCATTATCGACCCTCAGGACCAAAGGACGATCAGTGGCATTGTAAACTTTAGAAGCTTCTCAAGAAACTGGCTATACACGCCAATGAATGTCCTTATGGAATGTGAAGCAGTAATTAACAGAAAGAGCAGCCACCTTTGGACTCATTTTCTTTAGTTATTTCGGTCAACTAAAGCAGTTAAGCTTGAAGAGATGCTTTAAGCAAGATTTTGGGTCCAAAATGCAAATACATTTCTCCTGTCTTTTACTCAAAATAAACGCAATAAGCAACAATTTCATTGCAAACCAATGTATCCCAGCAAGCCACCCACCTATACCTCTCGATTGGTTACGCAAATCAATAACCCACTTCAAGCCAATTCAGTAAATTTAATTTGGCAACAACTTGGTACTAAATCAGAACAAATTTTGACGTCAAATCGATTCGATTTGTACATCACTTTCAGCTCATCCGCTGAAAGGATATCATTGTTTCAAATAATCCTACTTATTTTGGATAAATGTGTCCTGATTCCGAATAACACTTAAAAGCGATATTGTCTTCCATTGCCAAGTCCTATCGTTTTCAATTGCACTGCACACAGTGTTGACCATGTTGTCCTTTTGCTCAAAAACGAATCATGCTTTCGTTCGGTCCCTACCGCCTACGGTGGGACCAGGAAGGAGGCAAAGGCAAAAGGCAAAGAGACCAGTAGAAGAGCAGTAGTTATACAAACACGATACACCAGGACATGGAAGTGAAAATGCGAGAATTGTCATTATTTGTTTTTAGAATTGACGTTGTTAACTACTCTTGTGTGTGTGCAACCGTGGGCGTATACGTACCCTTTTCCTTGGTTCTCTTGTTAACGAAAAGTTCAAGGAGAACCCGAGATCTTGGAACGGGGTAACCAAAGTGACAGGATTCATTCGTGTATTGTGAGAATATTTCGTCAGACTGCAGACTTTTGTTTGAGCTCAAAACCGAAGTACTATTACTATTTCGAAACGAACGAAACGAACACAAGAGGGTTGAAATAAAATCCTATTCCTCGAACCAGCGCCGCACACTCCACTCACCTGTGACACAGAGTGCTGAGATACTGCGATAACTGTACAAGTACAAGGAATCACTGCAACAGGATCCAGCAACCAGGAGGTGGGGGGTCCTTACCATATACAGAAGTACATTCAGTGTTACACGGTACCCAAACGAAACATGGAATGGCGCTTCGAGGAAGACAAGTGACTGACTAACGTGAGTTATTAGACCGAAGGCACATTGTGTACTCCTGAATTCAGCACCATTTTTGCAAGTCCATATCTCGATTGGAAAATGTTGACTAATCGGCGTTACATGCTAAAAGCACTTTGCTGGTCAGTTTACTGCACCATGTGTCCCTGAAGAATGGCTTGTCACATGACGGTGCATGTGAATTTATAACACACTGACGGTTGTGTCGTCATCATCGGACAGACCATTTGGGATTTGTGCGAAAATTATTCACAAATCCACCGTACTGCTGGATGCATCTCTATGAAGTCTTCTTCGTCACGCGTTAGGTTGCGAAACGTTGGAAAACTGGACAAAATTGGTGAAGTGTCTGTAGGCAGTCGCTGATAATTGATGTCATCTGTAGGACGTTCGTAGGCTCGAAGTGACATGCGAGAAGTCTCGTTTTAATTTATTCAATTGGAAAACGGTACGGAGAAGTATCTGGCATACATGGATGGATCGTGTCCGGGAGGATGAAGTATCTATGCCTGGTGCAAGTGTATATCCCGCGGATTTTTTTTTATTACAATCACCAGGGTCTCGTGATGCATCAATATGGATGGGAATTGAACTGTATCTAATACAGAGTATCTATTCGAATTAGATTTACTCCCATCTGACTTATTTCTTTAAAACCAACAAGGCATTGGCCATTCTAGTGGAAAATATTAATATTTTCAGAAAAAATGAGACGGCCTTGATGGTGTTGTGTTCCTGATACCAAAGGATTCTGTACATTAAGTGGTTGAAACTTTCAAGTGGTTGTTGAGTACTCAAGCCACGATTTGCTTTTATTCTCAACATGCCATTGAGGAGCACCAGTAAGGAGCTTGACTAGAGAGAGAGATCTTGAAATGGAATTGAGTTTCAACCTCAGAAGTGGAATGAGATTCGAGAAAGGAAGATGCAAGGAGTTGCAGATCTCTATCACTGGAATGACATGAACCCATCAAAGAATTTGTAGCGCTGATGTATGTAGAGAATGTCGGGAATATCAAGGCGTTTAACAAGGGACTCATTAATCATAGAAAATAAGGATGCACCTGCTAACCCAAGAAAATCCTGGAAGATCAAAGCGAATGAAGCTACGCTGAACAGCTTCGATGCGAAGGGAATGGATATCGTGAAAGGACTACCAGAGACTAGCAAACTCTTATTCAAGGACTGTCCTAACAACATAAGGAATCGAGACCAGCGCCTTACAAAACCGAGTGCAGAGTTGGCTCGGCTAAGACGAATGGAATAGGTTCACTGCAGATAAGATAGAATCTATGGATTGGTGGTATACGTTTAGGGGAATAAGTGATAGCTTGACATTTGTTCACACTGAGCTCGAGGTAATTTTGTTGGCAACGTTCTTTAAGAATTCTTGAATCGGACGAGAGTTAGCAGAGAGATGGCTACCTTGATAGACTCCAGAAAAGGTGGGTAAGATGTCGAAAAAGACTATTTGAGGAAAACTTGTATTGTTGTTGTGGCTCTGTGGCAAGTACATCGACTTATTTGCTTTCATCTTATGTTTACCCTGTAGGCTAAGGTGTAGCATTAGCAATCATATAAGACAGACTGCATTGAATCTCTCTAATATTGAGAAGATTTAGCCTTAGAGTCTAAAAAAGGGGCTAACACTGGAGTTGAAGATCTAAGCATGCATGCTACTGCGTACAAAACGTATACTACGGTTGGTGCTACAAGTGGTAGCAAGTATGTAGAAGTATATGACAGCTTTTAGGCAGAATGCCAGCTAAAACTAGCTCAGACACCAACCAATCTCATTTTCTGCTCATTAACAGCTGCAGATCAATGCATACTCTTAGGTGTAAATTAAATTTACCAATCACGTTAAGTTGTACATTTAAAGGGTAACCTACAAACCTTATATCGACAAACTTGCTGCTTTGAAGACTTGTCACGTTGACAGGCTTTATTACTGGAACACTCAGACCCAACTGGTCCATTATACTACCAGGAAGCAAGGAGCTATGCCACTGGAATTTCTTCGACTCTCAGCAATGAGGGGCTTACAGCTCCTATCAACGTCAAGACAAAGGAAAGGAAATAATCCGCGATATTGTGATCCTGTCCACAAGCACAGAGCACACTAAGTCACTTAGTAAAGGAAGTATCACATAAGAATGCCAATAAGCTGTGTACAGTCTTTTCTGCTGAGAGATACCAAGAATGCCGCTGATTTCTTACAGATCTTCGAATGCATACGCTTAGTCTGTCCTCATTCTTGAGAGCCATACACATTTCTGTTCATAGGAAGCTCAATAGTCTAAGTCTTAAAAATCATCTCCCTCATTACTAGTCTGGCTTGGACTAGAGAAGTCCAGCCGTGCTATCGAATTTAATGAGAGGTTACGTACTTTACAATACACTCGGCAGCCATTAGAATAGCATAGCTCTTCCCTTGAAGAACAGAAGCGTACGTGTCTAGTTTTGTCTAGTATTTCCACGAAAATACCAACATCAGATCCTTCACTAGTTTTGGAGGTATCTGCGAAGCTTCAACCACAGTCTATCCCATCCTCAGAGTTTGAGTAAAGTCAGTCCATGAACGACTGGTGTCATTGCATCAGACGGCATACCCATGGAACTAGGGTCTTACGCAGACTTGTAGACTTCAATTTTCGTCTGTAAACCTTTGCCACTTTGACCAGACCGAGCTTTGAGAAGACCTATACATTTTAGATACACGTCCAATCCCACTTATGTAGTCTATGTATCAACACTCAATCCTAGCGTGCATGTAATGCAATTTATTCATAAAATCACCAACAACCGCAAAAGGGTATATTGGTTTCTGCACTATTAGCCCGAATCACGTTTTCGACTGTCAGAGAGTCAGGGAGTCAGGAAGTATCCCAACCGCTCACCACCCCCAAACCGTAACCCAACAAAGCATGATATTACATATAACCACCATAAATGCAACGCCAGAATGACTACTTTTGACTCAAAAGGGTCAAAGTTATTTGACACAATTAGGACGAACAGGAGGAACACGCCTACACGAACGCATACCGCAAACTCTGATAGATACTCGTCCTCATGCATTAGTTACAATCCTCCCTCCATGGGCCCGTAATAACGCGAAATTGTATTAATGTATTAGTAATACCAAACGTTGCTCGGTAACCGTATGGTTGGAAGCCTACTGCCAGCTCACCCGCATAACATGAAACAATTGACGCATAATAAGGGATAATCAAGTTGTCGTTATTATTATTATTATCCTTCGAATGGCTGATTCTAGGAAAAACCAGAGGAGGATTATGCTTAAGAGCTCCCTCGTTATCGGAAGTTTTACTACCGCCGCCGTCCACTTAACTCGTGTACACTGTTGGATGAACATTAAGCTCGAAATGAGGTCGTCCTTATGTTACAAAACAAAAAAATGAAAAACCAACCAAGAGTAGTAGTTATGACTGTGTAGTGGGTAGATAATTTCTGTGGATTGCCTGCAGTTGCAGTTGGTGGCTGGCCCCTTCAGGAGTACAACTTCGCAGTTAAAAGTGTGTGCACCTTTTTTCACATTCGAGAGCATTTTTAAGAAGCCTTAACTGGGGCTGCCACAAATTAAACATTCAATTGGTGGAGGGTTGTTCTTTCCATCGTCCCCCGAAGCTAAATGTAGTCAAAGGGGGGTTGGGGACCAAAAATCAATAAAGGACATCAGGACTCGTATGGTGTAGCTTTGGGGGAAGGTACAATTAAATTTGAAACTCACTACCGAACTCGAAATGATTGCCGTACATAATGAGCAACAGGATATCTCGAGGATTATTTGAGAGAAGACTTGCAGCAGACGGAATACACTATATCACGTTGGTTGTCACAATAAGCCACTTTATAGCTATTATGTCTGATGGATGGTATTCTTTTTTTCTGTTTTTCTTTCTTCACTCGAGAGACAGACATGCTACACTAATTGGCCACTTTAATATGCTGTCAGATAGGCACAGAGAAGGACACGAGCGAAATGATTTCAATAAATGAATACTGTGCCGTATGTACACCGCTGGATGAAGAGTTGAGTGATTACTCTTCCCAAAGGATATTCTTTTAAATCTTTCTTATACGCGTATGAGTACGAGCTCTACAATATGTTGCAGTGTTGTTCTGAAAGAATCGCATGTTCTGGCGATGATTTGTGACTTTCAATTAATTAATCGCATGCGTTTCTTTCCATAGATAGAACTCGTGGCGAAGGCTCAGATAGTTCCTTAATAGTTCATCACAGGCTATCAACTGTGAATTTACCAATTCAATCTGTTTCTACTCCTCCTCTAAGAAAAAATAGGTTAACTTAGTAACCACATGCCATTTACTGCATTTGAATCAAACGAGGCACGTCATGACAGTGTTTTCTTGAAGTGCGCATCCAAATATGTGCATCTTTCCACTCCGTGCGGGATATCCTATCCACTCGCTATATCTAGTTGAAAAGCCAAGAACATGACCCACATATTGTCAGCTAAATGAACAAAATCCATCAGTAACTCTTCACAGAACGATGGCTTCAATCTACTACCGATTTTCGTTACATGAACTTATGGTAACCTACCAGCTGACCAAGCATTCATAGTTCAAAAGAAGAACTTTAACAACTGAGCTATGTGAATTAGTTCCTTTAAGGTTAGCTATTCTCTACCATTCAGTAGACAGTATTCGTATGGTCACAACAGCATCCTGTATACAACTCCCAGACTGGGCCGAAGTGGGAAACAGGCAGTGTGACGACAAGGTTCGAAACAACAGTTTTTACCCACACAGTTCTAAAGTGGGGTAGAAGCAGAGATTTTCTCTGATTTCCTGAATATTTCCAGGTCCTACATGCTTCCTGACTTAAGCAGCGTCTTCCAGACGAAGGTCCTCGTTTTACATTACACTCGGTAGTACCATAGCTATCTCAATTGACAGCCAGGCAGTGTCGTCATCCTCGACACTTGTGCAAGAAAGAAATTTCCTGTCCTGGGTCATGGCAACATCGAGGGAAATGAGAGAGCGGATCAACTAGCAAGTCGGGATAGCTCCCTTGCTAAGGCAGATAGCGACCTTCTGAGAGCCCTAAGGGGTAGAACTTTCGAGCAATATCTATTTTAAGGTGATAGTTCATGACATGGGATGCTAATCTGTGTCATATCTATGCACTTGTGGCTCAAATACTATTGAACCAGAACAGTAGAACCTGAGCGATATTGCCAGTACTGGCCACTGGCCCATCGAGAATCAAGAGGCTAGAATAGGTATGCCATTTAATGTGCATTGTCGCAGCTGTAATATTCCAAGTAAAAGAGAAAAGTACAGAGTCTTGGTACTTTCAGCACAGCTTGCTGACACAACCACCTCTACCTACCTACCCACACTTGAGCATTTAGTTAACCTTAGCAACTTCAGACTGGTATAGCTTTTATGTCTACAAAAATGTCAAAAATGTCTACAAAAAGGATACGTTTTCGGTCAGTCCTATAGAAAAATACACGAATTTACTCCTTGCTAGGCTACTATAGCCGATGCCTGATACTTTTTTGTTGAAATTTGAATGTAGTGTCCCTTTTTTTATACCAATTGGTCGACTACTTAAATTCCTGCTACAGTGTCCTTTTAGTCGAAATTCTTGTACTCGAAACGAGCAAAAAGAGCAACAGTGGGCGTGGTCTCATATAACTTTCAGAAGCATTACAGAACATCAAATTCCTACTAAATGTTGCCTCAACAAGCTTGGTAGGCCAAACCCTGACATAATCCTCAGACTTTACCTTAAACCCCAGCCGGAAGCAACAGCTCAACATCAGATTAAAATTTCGACTTCCAACTGGTGGAACAAACTAAATTAAACACTCTGGCGTATACGTAACTTTTTTTTTCTATTCGAAAGCATGTATCTAAAACAAAATTCCAAATTCCAATCGTTCTTCCATTTTTCATATTCAAGTAGAATGCAATCGACATCAATTCCATTAAACAGAACAGGACACCACATGGCTTTATAAGATAACTATCGCCGTAAGATATTTTTTCAAAGAATAATTCAAGAATTTCTTAAAGAAATGCCCCCAGGACACAGTTTATACATCCGTATGTACCCACCAATTGTAAAAATCAAAAGAAGCGTTAATACAGATATTTCCACTAAGATTTACCCCCCAGACATGTACGTACAGTGTACAGTCCTCCACTTCCTGGAGCCTGAATTTTCTATGTCTTGAAACAGATGATACTTAACACTAATGAAGGTCAAGAGATGATACACACCATGGATCCTTAGAAGTCATGTAATGATTCCATTGAATGTAGCACTTACCTGAAAGAAAGAAGGAAGAAAAATACAAAATAAGAAATGTTAATAAGGATAATGAGAAGAAGATACTTTTAGATGGTAGAATCAGAGACGATACATTTGTATGTGAAGTAGAAGTGGAGGCAGTCAAACATATTGGTGGATGGGTTCTGAGATGCTTATTAATATGAGTATGCCTAGGTGAAGTGGCTCTGTCCACAGTCAGATGGACTTGAACCAAAAGAATTGATTTCTGGGACTAGTTTCCAGATCGATAAATTCTTAATTTCTTCCTGAGGATTCACTGGAATTCCAAGCCTCCCTGCCAGTCTATCTAGTGCACAATGATCCATCGGTAATCTTGTTTGAATCTGGTCAAGATTGAGCCTTCTTACATTTACCTGAAGCTGTTTAAATATAGAGATGGGTATGTAGACTGACTATCTCGTACAATAGTCCTTCAGCCATGACCCTGACATGATAGCAACCTCTTTCGTTAATGGAGACACCACCCCAGTGCTGTCCACTAGAATAAGATTTCATGTAAGAGCATTCGACAAGAAAGGTCAGTACAGAGCCTAGGACCTAGAACCTAGCACTTGATTTGTATGCCTTTTATGATTTAGAAAAATTTTGTGTGAATACCACTCCCTCCAACCTCCCGAAGGTCCTTAAAGGTCTTTCATAGGCAAGCAGATGAAACACATTAAGTTCTGTAAGATGAATCTAACCCGACATGGATGAAAGCGATATCCAAGCTGAAACCTTATAGAGAGATGGAGGCACGATGACGGTGGAGAATCTACGCAGAGGGGAAAAATCCAACATAGACACGCAATGTCAAAAAAAGGATTCAACAGAGCGGGGGGCTGTCATGAGATCTTAACAACTGAGCCACTGTGCCAACATCTCGGACGGAAGGTCACGCTTGACACATATAAATTTGAGGCATCTAAGGACTTTTAGCTTAGATTCGATACTCACTTGGGATGAAAGTCGAAGAGGTGGCTCTGTGCTTTGGACAAGTAGTCCTGATCAGTGATTGATATATCGATTCGCGATGGATTATACTTGCTGAATCGATTAAATCTGCCCTCAAGCTTCCTTTGCTGCCACCAAAATAGGAAAGGAGGACATCATTGGCTTACAAGATACTACTTAGGCTAGTACACAATTTCCTCACTTCTAGGTTGTATTGAAGGACGAGAAAAGCTCGTGAGCTCTAGGAGGAGAACAGGTGGGAAGTACATAGGTTTTTTCGGATAGAAGAGAAGATCACAAGAACTCTGAGGACATAGGGAGGTGCTATTCCAGGAACAATGTTCGGAAGTTTCACCAAGGAAAGGAAACCTTGTAGTAAAGTCAAATTTCACTGTCAAGTAGAACGAACTATTCAGCCTGGACAGTGAAAACCTAGACGTCCATCCACCTAAACAGAATTAAGTGTGCTAATCCAAACTTAAGTCCAACAGGGCTGTTAGGCTGGGACGACCTGCAGACCGAACTGTGTAAGTGTTTGGTGGAGAGCATACTGCAAATCATTTCCAAGATCTGAATAGAGCATCATTTGGCCAATCCGCAAAAAAGGAGAGAGGAATTTGTCTCTTCAAAAACATCTTCTCTGTCGTTCTATATGAACGCCTAAAACCCTTGATCAACACTCTGATGGGTCCTCATAAGTGTGGTTCTAGGCCAGGAAAGACTAGAGTCCATCAAATTTGTAGACTTCGACAGATTCTGACAGGATCTATAGAGAGGAATCAAGGTTGGATATCCCTATTAAACTCGTCAGATTGCGCAGGATGATTATGAAGGTCGGAAACAGTCTTACCGCGACCTTTGAAGTCAAATCAAGATTCAAACAAGGTGACATGCACCATTTTCCACACCATACTTGGGAGAATTGTGCGTAGCTCAGAGGCCAGTACCTAACAGTCGTCTAAGATTCCTAGAACATGTAGGACACATGCAGATTCGATAAGATTATGGCTCGAGATGTAAGGGGAAAAATCAAAAAAGGCGATGAAAACAGAAAAAAAATGTTACGTATACGCCACCGAAACACTCATATTATTCGCATTTCTGCCTTCTGCTCATGCTCTTCAGCTCAGTTAAGAGAGGAATCTAGTTGCTCTGTCTAAGATATGCTTAGATTCCACCTCGCTATGTAAAGGAAAATGGAAAATATTGAAAATCCTTGAAAGAGGATTGACTATGCAAAAGAGGAAGACCTCACCCTAGGTGGTGGCCACATGTGAAAGAGGACCTCAACCAACTTGAAGTGCGCAACTTGACGAAGTTTGTTTGATACCATACAAACTGGAGAGGGTAGTTGGTTGAGGCCCAGTTCCAAGCCGGACTGTAGCGACCCCTAACTAAGTAAGTTGCCCGCAATATTTCGAATTTACTTTACCGGCAAGGACCTCTATCTAACGCATGTTCGCTGGACTGAGAATGAGAGATAAAATCGTGAGTAGAGCCTGGGAACACTTTCACGGTTTAGGGCGAAGCGAGGAAATTACCAAGCACACAGCCTTATCATTGTCATTGACCAGCAAGGAATGCAATGCTTGTACCTGTAACAGGATCTGTCAATTATAAATGCATCTCTCCTTCCTCATATTCTACAGATTATCCTTGACGGGACTCAAGTGGATTCTCAAAGTCTTATGTGACTCGTAAGCCTTTACGAACTGAAACTTAGTGTGAACACCAGTTACTCACAATAACTCTGAGGACTTTTTTGCTGGTGAAACCAACTTTCGAAAGACTATAACGTACAACGTATTCTGACTTCCTCTTCCTCAATGTTGACAAGTATGCACATATAGTACAATACATCCTGTGAACGTCCGACTTCCAAACAATTGCATAGACCTTAGCTCAATCAGTTCATTTCAAATGAAACTGCGAAGTATCTACGCGCTGAAGACGATAAGGATTCAAATTAAACAACAAACACCTGAGGAAAGTAACTACAAGGACGACTGGCAATCTTCGAAGACTTACAAAGGACTTTTGAATGGCAAAGGTTGTGCCGTGTGCCCCTCTAAAGAAATAACGATGTTTCACGAATACCAACCATAACCATCAAACAAATTCGCTGTTAATTGCCAACTTTTACCTGGAACCGGGAATAGCAATTCCTTTGAAAGTCTATATCTCCAACAAGTCCTCTGGTATTCCAAGCAAAGGTTATACCCACTTCCCGTTGCGTGACTTGGTAATTCCCCCGAATAACAACAATTTACCATTCAATCATTGTTATGCGATGAATATTGATCTATCTACATGCGTCGTATTCGACAGTTCTTAACATTTTGGCAGGACCACCACCACTTCCCCCTCGGATGTGATTAATAAACAATTGACGCGCATCTGATGATACCCCACAGATAGGCCATTTCGTTTCGTATTCCTTCCGTTCAGGATTCTTATGGCAAATTAATATACGCTTTGCTTCGTTATCGATGTACGGGAAGCTTGTAATGTGAATTTCAATTCAATTGAATACGAGTCCTGGGGAGTTCCGTATGGCGCTGTTCGATTAGGGGATACCATCAAATCGCTGCTCTTGCTATTGTTTTTCTTGGTTCCTCTGTTCGTTTACTTATCGTGTTACGAGAACACAATATTATCGATATGAATAACTCAACAGGGAGATAGGATATCAGGGATTTGGGTTGGTAAACTCGACAAAGGTAATTTGATTGTTCGACAATGGAAGTCGTTGAGGTTTATTGTAGTGTGGAGGCATGATTTCTGTTTGGTTTTTTGGTTAAAGTTTGCCTTTTGAGGAATAAAAACATTAGTGGCGTATTGCCGTTATGGTGGATGTCATCAAATGGAGTCAGGTTGTCAATTCATGGTCATAATGGCAAATTGATTCACTCTCAAGACACTCCTTCCTGAGACAGACAAAGACGGCAACAAAATGCAGAAATATTGTAGGAGTACATCAGGGGTGAGTCTTAGGACCCAATTTGTTTCATTTGACTGGATGTGTCAAGAGCAATGGAGAATGTTAAGATTGTTTTATTCACCACGGGTTAGCATGTTTGGAATTGACTTCCTTTGAGCAAAAGACGACAGGAAACAGTCTACCAATCGTTGGGAACAGAATTGGGTTAGGGGTAGCTCCACTGGAGCACTTATACGCATCGGGTCCACTGTACTACTCGGAATGCTCTTCAGCGATTATAACAATACCAACAAGCATCACATCAGCCTCGAATGTCTGCCATCTAATACACACAAAGGAAATGATTAAGGGTATCGTGGCCCTCTTGAACTACTACCTTGTCAGTAGCAGTAGTGCAGGCGTGCACTTATCCTCCGAGGGACCGATGAAGGACTATACTTGACGATTCCGAATTAATTGGCACTCTTAATCGCGCAATCCCAGGCAAGCCCATAGTTAAGAGATCAGAACTCCTAGAAGTGGCTGGAGAAGGCTTTTTAAATGACCCTTATTACCATACGGCTTCCAGTCTTGTATGAAGAGAGAGGTATAAAGAAAATTTACAAAACCAATTTAGGACTGAATTGTGGAAAAATTTAAGAGATTTCTGAGGCTCAGAAAGATCTTAGCTTCCTTCTGCAACTCGCTTAGTCATCTGAACAGGAAGCCTGGCTTCTGGATCACTCCTTGTATCGAGTTCCTTGGAAGTACCCAATAGACAGCTTCAAGCCATTTAAATCCACTGAAATCCTACAGCTCTGTACGTCTCATCTTCAAGAGAAGCGATCTTATGTATGTCTTGCAAGAGCTATCGAGGCATATCCCTGGTTAATATCGCATATGAGGTCCTATCCAACGTACTGTGTGAAAGTCTGCAATCCTTTTGCAATGCAAGTACCAGTATGGACTTCGGCCCGACAAATACTGGCAAAGAGCCATCGAATTTCAAGTTGACAGCCACTATGTCGTGATCGACCTTAAAGGCGCATATGACAGCATTCATCGTGTTGAGCTCTACAAGGCGATGACAGAATTTGGGATCCCGGCAAAAAAGATCCAGGTATGCTCCTTGTTCAATCTAGAAACAGTTCCCCTAACCTATTCCAAACATGCAGTGGATTTTGTCAAGGAAAACGCGCTGTCGTGTGCTGGAACTAGTCGTGCACAGGGTTGGTGTGAACACGGAAGGCAATATGTTCAGCAGATTTTTCCAGCTGCTGGGATACGCAGGATCGCTTCATTCTATTATAGAAGCTTTCACGACAACAAGCGAAATGAGTGTCAGTCTTGGAAAAAACCAGGTACATGCAGTCAAGAAACAAGGAAGCATTGGTCCACCACATATGACATAATGTCACTGTTGGCAACCTCGGAGTAAATATGAGCTCCACGATTGACACCTAAGTAAAGATTCGGTGAAGACTTAAACTAGGAAATCGCTGCTTCTTCGGTTTGGCGAACCATCCTCCTAACGCAGGACAATATACAGAAAAGCAGACCAGACTGTGCAGTTTCGAGAGAGAGGACGAATAATGGAGAATGCTGTACCAAGATCTGGGTGCGGACCAATGGACAATAAGGCTCCAGCAAAGAGGATCTTCGAGTCACATCATTCAGGTTCGAGACGATAACCAAGATCAAACCTCCGGCGCGCCGTTTTAAAGATCAAGCTATCGCGGATGCCAGAGCCTTTGGTCTGCCAGATGCCAGAGCCATTGGTCTGGACAACTGAGGGCATCGAGCTCGAGGCGAACGTATCTCAGGCAGAGACTCTTCAAGTGTTAGTAGTTCAACAGACTATGAATTTTATCTTTCCTCGGCTGGCTGTGATCTCCTGATTTGATATCAAATCTGGGACGGAAGGCATTGGTATCATTGTGTTACCACAGCTCGTATGTCAATCCAAACCTGTCAAGAAGAAGAAACTGTCCTCGACATCATTATATGCCGACTTCTTTGAAAACTTAGTTGAACTGGCTAATGTCAACATCTATACCCTCCATCTTCGGACCTAAATCCAGGTAATAGAGAACGAATTTGACCTTACGACCGAAATCAAGGAAAGACTTCATTCATCCTCGAGCGGGTTAGGAGCTTAAGCGAGGTCTGACTCTCCCTACACCCACATGTTCTCAACAATATTGTAGGCAGTCATTCGGATAGCATAGATCTGGCTTTAAGAAATGAAGGCATCCATGCCGACCGGGTAATGTTGTCGGTGGAAGACACCAGCACCGGATCCTTGACCTCAATGCGAGGGTAACCTTATAGAATCTTTCCATGCTTCTTATTTGTTAAGCATTTCAGTAGCTGTCCTAGTTTCTTCCTATCCCTTGATGATATTTCTCTAAAACCATCTCCTAGCCATAAGCCCGTTTTCTCTTAGGTCCCAGACTCACGTTTCGACTTATCAACTTTATAAAAGTTTTCCTAGGAAGTCCTAAGTCTTGTCCTTTCCAAGAACTCAAACAGCTGTCTATGGAGCGAATATTCAAAAGTACACTTCCTTGTCGCGCGTAATAGACGATTACCTTTTCCCTAGAAGTCCTATCCTGCACACATAAATCCTTACATAGTTGCCCATGACTTCCAGGATGTTTTTATAGCATAAACAATTTTGTTACTTGAAAGTACACACACACACACTCGTATGGGTGCGTACTTATTTTAATTCATTTTCTCCGCAGACTTTTCTCGAAGTTTTATTTACACAAAGGATGCGTGTATGTATCTGCAGAAAGTACAAAGCAAACATCTTTTAAAAGTATTTACCCAGGAGAATGTTTTAAGAAAATCCTTTCATTTCATATTTTCCAAGAGTTATGCAACATTGCTGCTTCGTTAAACTAATATTTAAATGTTTGGTAAAGGGTTTCGAGATATGATTGTCGAATTTCTGTGTTTGGAAAACGAAGAATCAGGATGCAATGCAGCACGTACATGTCTATGCATTCTCGGAATAGTAGAGTCTTCTGTTTTTTGCAGCATCAATGACCAGTCCCGGTGCTTTGAATGAACCAACGAATCCAGGCATGGTGTATGGAGTAGGTTGACTATGTATTTCTGAACACCCAGCGTCTATTGATGAGCGTCATTTCGTGTACCAATTCATTTTTCAATGCCTGATGCCGGCGTTTGTGTCTTAACTAAGACTCTGCTGAGACAAATGCCTTCAGATCCTCACAAAAAAACCCACGACTTCAACGTTCGGTATCATAAGATTGCCTAGATTTGAGGTTGACAGTGCAAGGTCGATCAAACAGAAGCCCTATACAAGATGCGGATAGAGTCAGTATCGGAGAAAGGTTCTTCATTCCACAAAGGATTTTTGTATCTATCCCCAATAGACTAAGCAGAAGGAGGAAACTTTATTCACCGAAGGTACTCTTTCTTGTTACTACAGTTTAACCATCCCTAGCCTCAGAACGCCATGGGCTCTGTTTGACTTAACAAGTTCGAGGCGAGTTAGAACAAAGTTAACGACCACTGTGATGATATATTCTGATCCCTTTCTTACTAATTTGTCGCCCAGAGAGGAAGGCGTAGCCACTTTGGCCCCTCAGTGACAAGGAAGCACCACCGGTGGATAACCAAACCATTAAAAACAAATTAGCAAATCTTTTAAGCTCTAACCCTTAAATGGATGAACTGAACCCATCTAAATAGGCCAGAAGTCACCGGTTATCCCCATCTGACCATGTCCCCCCAGAACTTTAACTATGACTTCCCGGTAGACTTGTCAGTGACACCCGGAACCATAAAACCCTAAATCTTCCGCAAAAAAATAACCCTAAGGTCGACAAAAAACTTAACAAAATTCCATCTGAATACATTTCAAGGGTCAGAACCGTGCACTTACCATTATTATGTGCGCACAGATAGCCCTGGGAAGATTCTCTTCTTAAACCAGCACCCGCCCAAGTGAGATGAAGTTAAATTGACGCGCCTACCTCATTACCATCCGATTTCGTCATTACTCTTTCGTAATTAGGGTGACCAAGTATTCATTTACATACTACGTGAGGATAATTTTTGAAATAAGCGTCCTTTCTTATTTTTTTTTTTGATAAATATAAATATTTTGTCAGTTGACGTACTTAACGAAAGCAGCAATTAAGAATAATTAGCGTCCCGCCAAGGAGCGAGTCCTTTCTAGCAATATTCATGTTTGACATTGTTTTGGTGACTCCGTTCATCCCTGGGCGAATGTTCTTCGTCGCTAAGATTATGTTTTGGTTTCTCTTTCGTTTTTGTCATTGGAAATGTGTGTGTAGAGGTAAAGGTGTCCTGTTGGGAGTTGGAGAAGGTCGAAGCGATGGGAAGGAATTTTATTTTTTTTTGTTTTTTTAATAATTTTCCAAACACGTGTCAGGAGGAAGTATAATTTCCTACTTTTCATAGACCGTTATCCAAAATAAACGAATACGGAAGGGATTTTGTAAAAACAAAGAAAAAAAAATATAAAAATAATGAGAAGGATCTTGGTGTACCTGCCATGTATTCTAGGCAACATGGCATTGTGATGGGGAATTAGAGGCTTTTCTCGCTAATGCTGTCAGGGTGGCAGAGCGGGGCAGTGGTCTTTGGGGAGACGAACCCGTAGATGTAATGTACCTCACGTCTGATGTTAACATTCGAAAAGAGAAAAATAGTTTCGAACGAAGACAGTTTAAGAAGTAACAAAACAAGTTTAGACTGTCGGATGTTTGTATAAAACTTTTGGGTGATCCAGAGAAAATGTGGTGTTTTTAGTCACTGAAACCTGGTTGAGGGTATATTTTTCATTTTGGTATGAAAAAACCCAGACACCATCTAGACTTCCGGTGCAGGAAAATGACTCCATGGAAGATTTACTTTATAGGGGAATTTATTCTCCTATTTCTTAGGAGGCTGTCTTACCTGGTGTATTGCTCAGAAAGTCCCAGCAACATACCAGCAGCTTGGGGGAAAGTAACTACAAACCCATTAGTATGTCGTCATCCCCTCTCAGAACTCTAGATATCGCTTTTTAGGTGGAAATCGGTGGGCACCAAGTGATACACAGAAGGCGCCATCAAAAGCGCTGTGGTAAGTCACAATGTCGAGCAATTGGTTCCACTCTCTGTTCCATTAAAAAACTCATTACTAATGGAAACCTTCGGGGAGTGAATGGGCCTACGAACCAAGCCGAAAAAAGGACCACAAAAGCAACACAGTGAAAAGTGTAAAAACATTCATTTTTGTGGGTAAGACGGTTATTCTAAAGACTTAGGAGAGCATAGGGTGTCCAGGGCTTTGGAGCTATCTTCCACTGTAGGAACTTTGGGGAAATTTTAAAACTCAGAATCGCGTTGTGGTAAAGCACGCCATAAGATCAGGACTATCTTAAACATATATACGAATACACGGAAGGACATCAAATGATTGAAATAAATGTTTTAGTTTTGCTACCGTAATGGTTTCCTTCGGATCGTGATGGGCTTAGTATGGTGTTCAGTGCTTTACGATAACCTCATAACCCTACCTACCTGCAGCACTCTTATACAAAGTTGTGCCTAATAGAAGATTACTGATAATTTGAATTAATCAATTCCACTTATAATGAGCGATTAATGAAATTGACTAATTATTTGTTATGTTTAACAAATTGATGTTGCATATGAATGAGATAAGATGTGAGATGTCAGTTTCAAAGAAAATAAACTTTACAATGACATTTCGATTAAGTTTCGATGATTTTCGAACTCGAAAGCATCTGTGAACTTTTGTTTTCGTATTACTACGTTCAATGACACTAAAAAAAACTATGTCATTACTAAGTATGTATCGATTTAACTTCAACCACAGAACCCAAGATGACATTTGCTGCTATATGTGGTTTCAACAAGATGGCGCAACCTCTCGCTCATATATTGAATAACAAGCTCTGTTCTTGTAGTTGTCGCACATAACCTTTAAAACAAAAAAATTTGTATCACAATGACTCTGACTGACTGCATCTCATTCAAATCGAATTTCGGAGAAGAATTTGTAAATACCAAATGCCAGAACGATTTGAGTTATGCACAACGTTTCCTTAGTTATTCGAGAGAAGACTTTCTTTCTACCTAAGCAGAGTCTCCCTAGACCGAGGCTAGGGGGTCAAAATAATTGGCCTTCTCCCCACACCATAAATCCATTAAATGAACGAGGTAGAGATAAAATTTGCATAATCTACCATTTCCTGATATGAAAAACTCCGCTATGCTCCGCATTGCTCCGCTGTACGATGGAAACCTCAGCCGACTTAGTGTGCAGAGTTGTGACCAGTAAGTGCCGGACAGTGGCCAATTCGACCTCGAAATATAGCGCCACCTACTAAGTTAGTTAAAGTGCTAAACAATGTCGCATATGTCTCATACGAATGTACTGTATGAGCATTTCTGCAAATACCAGTGTGGACACAGGTTAAGTTCTAAGCGTTGGAAAAAAACCAAAGGATTTGAAGTTGGTAGCTCTATTCACGATCCCAACAGGAGTGAACCAACTAAGTGGGCGTAACTCTGAAGAAAACCGTAACCTTACATTGGCATGAGCTTGTTTCTTTAAAATTTTTCTTTATACTTGATAGTCCTCTATTGTGGACCTTGAGTTTAAAGACGTGATCACACTTGAGTTTGAGTTGAGGTCTCATATTCACTAGATAGCATCCACAATCACATCATAAATACGAGCTATAGCTCAGAATGTTCCACTGCCCTAGTTATCCAAAACTATACCTGATATCTTGAGAACAATCTGATGGAATACATACACTCTTCAATCCTTTTGTCACAAAGGCTTACGCCTTAAGATTTTACACCGATCTCGGTTCTTTGATGATTTCATAAATAAATCTAAGCCTCTAGCTGTTCAGATACATACTTATTGTCTTAACTACTTCATTTCTTTGTAAAAGGAATCCATTCATCTAAATACCGAAAATCTAACAAAGCTTTTCACTTAAAAAAAAAAAACAGGCGTAGCTCTAAGCCTAATCCCTGGAAATTCTTTTCTTCAATCGAACTTCTTGTTTGCAAATTCATCATATCTAAGGGAAGGAAGCGCCTCTCGTGCACTATCACTTGATAAATGCCTCCAGGTGTTATTTGTTTACTGCTATTCACTTATTCACTGACATATTCACCCCTTGAACGTCATAATGTAAACCATTAGGTAGTCCCAAAGCCCTAAATACAAAACTCACTTCATTCATGTCGTCCAAGCCTCCAGTGTTTACTAAATGCCAAACCGATAAGAAAAGTAAACACTCATTAGAAACGTCTAAGAAGAATGCTTTTTTCAAAAATAGTTGATAAGGCGATGGCTATTTAAGTCACGGTTTGTTGGAAGCGGCTACAGTCAGAAAGTTTTATTAAACAAGTCAAGTCATGTACCGCGTTGTTAGTGCTGCAATCTTCATTCTACTTCTAGGAGGACTACCCTCTACAAATGGTACGATGTGACCGTCGGATCCTTACTGGCAATACCAGTATCTATATCTACTAAAAGTGTTCAGTGTCCTTTCGAATCGATGGAACCGTTTAGGATCATTTGATTCCTAGTTTCGTTTCTTCCATAGTTAGGCTCGATAGTGTGTTGACTGGAAGAAGCATTGGAAAGTCATTACAAGTGAAACGTGTGTGAAAGAGCAACGGGCATAGTACGAACCCTTGAGGTACTCGATCTAGTTCAGAGACGTCCCTTAAAAAAGGCACTTCTTCTCAAGTCTGTTGTGGTAGAATGCCAGGGTTCTCAGTGATTTCAAAACCTCATCACAAGACCAATGTACTTAGACGTTTTAACATTAAATGTTTTAATGTTTTTTTTTCCTTTCAGGCTATGAATGGATAACTTTACGTTCAAACGATACAATTCCCGAAAACGCTTTTCAATTAAGCACACGTACCAATGCCTATGTGGGACGCGCTAGGCACTTTGACGAAATCTTACCCGCAGAAGTGTACAATTCCTCATACGCTGTTGTTGTTAGCTGTGGCAAGGAGATAGTTAAACAAAAATTTGAAGTCCTTGTTGCCAGTGAACGCTGTGAATGGAAAGCCTTCAGTGGAGTCGAAAATGTTCCAGACACTATAGTTCGCGGAGGAACTACATGGGACAATGAACCAATCTACATAGCAAGAGCCGGTGATACTAACTACGCCTATCGTATAGCATCTGTTCTTCTGACCAGCAATGAAGTACGAAGATGGATAAATTCCTTTTCTGAGCCTTATGCCTTGGTTTGTGACGATAGTACCCAGTGGGTTGATTCACCAGCTGCAATTATACCAAATAATACAATCTCTGGAGGACAGTCAGACGATGATGATGAGGTTTTCGTTGCACGAATAAAACGAAATTGTGATATCATTCCTGGAGAAGTAATACCAGACTTGGGTATTGCTTTGGCACTGTATCAAGGAAATGTTATAAAATCGAGCTTTTGCCAGGTCTTAGTTGGCGACTCAAACGAATACAAATGGGTGAATGCTTCTGATGGTCATATTCCTGACTATGCTGTTGCTGCTGGCAAGAAAGTCAGAGAGGTGATGTATGTGGCAAAAGTTGACGGCAGCTTGGGATATGTTGTGTATGGGGAGGCTATTGCTGATGACAAGATGTATGAGGTTTTAATAAGAAATTAGAATTGACGTCATTTAAATTTAAATAAAATAAAAACCACTGGAATAGTTTGTTGTTTTATAATTACTTAGACCATTAAAAACCCTCAAGAAGTGATTGAATTCTTCTAATGCCGGTAAGGCCCTGCAAATCACATAGTCACGCCAACCTTGTGATTTAGATTTAACAAGAAAACTCTGGTATCGAACAGTATATTATTTCTAGCGAAGATTTTCCGGCTATTTTCCATTAGATGTTGAAGGCAACTTACATGACGATTCATATTATTTCTAGCGAAGATTTTCCGGCTATTTTCCATTAGATGTTGAAGGCAACTTACATGACGATTCATGGCGTTGCCTTGACTTAAAAAACTTAGCAATAGCCATCAAGTCTTGATATTTCATAACCTAACTCCATCTAGAAACTAAATTAAAGCCTCATAGTACCTTAGATTCAAACCGCGTCAGAAAATCTATCCAATCTTCTTTCCGTCGAAAATCAATGTATACTCTTAGGCATGTACAAACAATAAAGTGCACTGACTGTGTCGTACGTTCTTGCATCTTTGAACATTTTTAAATTGAGTTTAGTTAGGTATTATACCTACCTATACCATACCTACCTATGCCATAGATACCTATGTCATACCTACCATTCTACCTATGGTTTGACAAAAAATTAATGGGGTCATATGATGAATTATATACAGTTTCAACGCTATAAGTTCTGTCTTTATAGCTTTTTCCAGTATTAAGTTAAAATATAGAAAATACAGGAAAGTTTTAAGAAGTGGGCGTGGTTGTTTCAAAATTTACTACGCCTTATCTTTGCATATGCCTTTCATTGATTACAAAACCCAATCGACTTCGTAGTACTTTCTTGGATCTTTGTCAGATCCTCGCGGGAGATAGGACCGTGAAAGAGTGTTTGGTGTTGTCTGGGCATCGAACCTGAAACCCCTCGTTCAGTAGTCAAAAGCGCGTACCACTTAGCCACTGCACCTTACAAGACAAAGAGAGAATCAGGATGGTAATTGGACAGGTTTAAGGAAGAGCCTATTACCAGAGCTTATTACCAACAGAATAATAATCACTTCCTACAGGCACGTAAATAATTTGGCAATATTGCCACAATAAGAGAATTACCATAAAGTGGAGCTTTACCTCCTTTAATGGAGGCCAGAGATACATTTACAGAAACCCTGTGTGGGCTTAACCTGAATCTGTAAAATTCTACAGAGCCCAGAGCTGAATAGGCTCTGACCCCAGTCAAAGAAGTTGAAAGTCTGGACCAGAACGACAGAAGCACTTACACTCTGCCTGACTCGAGGAGGAAGATTCTGACGATGTAGCTGGACCAATGTAAGGCCAGTATTAAAATTACCAATCTGGTCACCACTAGAAAGTCACTCACTCTGTGTTACAAGTGTGAACTTCTTCATCCACAGCCATGAGGGTACTCCTCAAACTGACTCCTAACTGACTACTCTGCACCTTGTGGTTGAGGAATGTGCAAGTGGAATGGATCTAAGAATGGCCAAAGAAAGAATACAAAGCCAAAATACCTGTCATTTCTTAAAAACGGTTCAATTTCCAAAAGAGCCTTCTTACCAATCACAGAACAAAGCGGTAGTGGTAGAAGGGTCAAAAAACAAAAGTATCAGCATTTTTCACGGTGAAATCTATGCCATAGTACTTGGAAAAACTTTCCGGGCATGAGGCAAGCCAAGAGGCTTCTAAGCCAAGACAATAGAAAAAGATTCGAGGCATGTATTACAATAACCGAGAAATTAGGTAGGTATACCTGAAGAAAGTCTATGCAGATTTTTGTGAGGGATCTTGTGAGGCACTGACCTAGATTAAAGAAATACAGTCACTAGAACCAACTGTCATTCTCAGATTCTCAATAGAAACTAGATTCTATGTAGTTTCCATGGAGCATAATCGAGCCAAACTAAGTGGTTTTTTGACAGATTCAACCAGAGTAGGGACACCAACGCCCCCCAAGACGTAGTACAAAAGTATGATCCTCAAAATAATTCCGAAAGGAATCTCAACTCCTTTAAGGCCACACACACCTTTCCTAGGCATTAGTTGGAGGCACAATATTTAGTTCAAAAGTCTCAATCCAACATACGTCCTTTTTCAAACATAGCCCCACAATTTCGCTCTTTAGGCGGTATTTAAAGGCTACATTATGAGGAACTGTTTCCCAACCCTTGTGCCTTCAGTCTTCAATATAAAGATACTCGTACCAATGCCGTGAAACACGAATCCGGGTATTGCGACTGCCACATTAGAAAGTAACCTAAACCATGAGAATCAACAAGTAGTACGCCATATGCTTCAGTCAAAAATGCTTACGTAAAACCTGACGTCTTACAAGTATTTGTATCTAAATCTGAATTATTCGAGAGGAAGACATAGTTACAATCAGTATTAACCTTTTTACTGGGGGATTACCCGGTTTTTTGTTTTCAACAAATCACAGACTAAACGCAAAGATTTCAATCTTTAGTCCAAGCATCTTGAGTTGAGATAAGTTATTCGTTGAAATCTTTATGAATAGCTAAGCATGATGCAACTAAGTGCAATGTGATGACCCCGCTTGTTATTATCTGAGCTGTTACCAATTAATTTTGTATATTTCGCTGATTATTTCTCAAAACGACATCAGACAGTGATGTAGAATTGGAATAACATTCAACGTACAGGTATAAGTATAGTCTATAAGGAAGGAATGAATGAATCTTAACATGATCGTCAAATTTGAATCCAAATAGTACTGTGTGTACAAAGCCACCCAAACATTCCAAACTCATATTTCCACAGACCATGAAATGACATTTAAGTCAGGAAAGTTTACTTTTGTAAAACGCAAAGTTATGAAAACTGCTCTTCTGAGTAAAGTAACTAACTGGAGAGGCTTGTTGGTAGAGGCCCAGGTTCACCGCGAACCGTAGCGCCACCTAAGTAAGAACAAAGTACGTACTTGGACCAAGAAGAGCGACAAAAACTGAACTAATGGTCAATAAGTATGGTGATTGGCTTTAGAAAAGAAAGCAAACCACAGGCTCCCTGCGATTAACATTAAAAGGTTCTCTACGAATAGAACCGCCACTGCTCCATTGAAAACAGTAACGAAAACATAGTACGATACTGAATGTCAGGTACACTATCACTATCAGGTATTGGGTTTTTTTTTTTCGCCGATTAATATTGCATATATGCTGATAAAGCTAATAGTATACAGAAGCTGATAAGAAATCGGCTATATAATGCAACGACTTTTCATCTCAATTGCAGTCAGAAGCTTCAGTTCTCAGTTCATAAGTTTCATTACAAGATGTTCAGTTTAAACGGTTTGATTGTAACAATACTGGTAACCTGGAATCTACAGCATTCAATGGGTAAGAATAATTTCCTTTTAAGTACATCCTTCACTTTGGTACTTTGGCACTCGAATCTACCTTTCTACACATTCGCATCTTACTAGGAATCCTTGTGAAAGAGTTTATTTAAAAGAACGCTCAAATCAAATGTTCGCTGAACTAGTTCGTTTTTCCAGTTTATTTGGTTCAGTTTATTTCACTGATCGGGAAATCCTTGTGCGACACATATGTGTTTGTAATATCCCGACGATGTGCTCGTGCTGCTGTATTCAGAGTTAAAAAAAGGACCTCTACACAATTTAGTTTAGTTATTTTTACTGAGCTGCAGAGTGCGCCTCAGCGTATAGAATGGCATTGGGAACTAGTTCTTTTAGTTCACATGTTAAAACTTTGTGAACTAGTTCTACCTCCATCCTACACATTGCATGGAGCAATTATCCTTAACCATTGCGAAGGAACATCTAATCGAAAGCTCTGTGTCTTTTTTTACAGACTTACTCATAAAGGCTCCTTCTTGGTCATGTTGGTGGGTTGAAACCAGGAAGGGCTTCCGTGAAGAGAACCTACCTAAGACAAGGCAGTCTTCCACTATCTTCGATTCCGGACAACCGGATTGTCCAGACCAAACGCTCTGGCATCAAAGATCTTTCTTGTCGTCTCGACCCTGGAGGCTGTTGTCAAATCACTCGATATGGCCGACCCAGTGTAGTCGGTGACTAGGTTTCCTTCACTGTTTCGATGAAGTTGTGTTTGGCTATTTCCTACCCCAGGAACTGCTCGATATCCCTGAGCTGGGAGACTTCGTGGGCCCTTTTCTTTTTAAGCAGAATCTGACTCTCCTCTTGTTGCTCTCGTTCTGTACTGCAGCGTACAAGGGCTTAGGTGCTACTAGTTTGTAAATGGTGAATGCACAGCTGTGGTTGAAATAACCAGCCTCCCTGGACCAGGTCGAAATTGTTATAAATTTAAGGATGGTCGGTGGTAACTCACCTGACAGCTAGCCCAGGGCTACGAAGTGGTATTCATTCAGAGCCGTTTTCCTTGACCTGCAAAGGTTTGGCCATTTTCATAGACGCGTACGTCTCCCACTGCCTCGTCAGTGATGAGTTACAATTTATCTTCGGTGGGCCACTGGTAAGAGTTCTCGTGAGGAGCTTCAGAATCGAAAGTCCGATAGGCATGATCCATAACCTCATCACAAAAATCACTTGGGCTTTGCTGAAATTTGGGTAAATTTTTTGTTTTTGTTTTTGTCCTTCCAGGTTATGTTTGGTTAACTTTAAAGCCAAACGATACAATTCCCGAAAACGCTTTTCAATTAAGCACACGTACCAATGCCTATGTGGGACGCGCTAGGCACTTTGATGAAGTCTTACCAGCAGAAGTGTACAATTCCTCATACGCTGTTGTTGTTAGCTGTGGCAAGGAGATAGTTAAACAAAAATTTGAAATCCTTGTTGCCAGTGAACGCTGTGAATGGAAAGCCTTCAATGGAGTGGAAAACGTCCCAGAAACGATAGTGCTTGCAGGAAATACATGGAGCAATGAACCGATCTACATAGCAAAAGCTGGTGATACTAACTACGCCTATCGTATAGCATCTGTTCTTCTGACCAGCAATGACATACGAAGATGGATAAATTCTTATTCTGAGCCTTATGCCTTGGTTTGTGAAGATACTACCAAGTGGGTTGATTCAAATGCTATGGCTATACCAAGTAATGCAGTCTCTGGAGGACAGTCAGACGTTGTTGATGATAATGAGTCTTTCGTTGCACGAATAAAACGAAATTGTGATATCATTCCTGGAGAAGTAATACCAGACTTGAATGTTGCTACCGCACTGTATCAAGGAAATATTATAAAGTCGAGGTATTGCCAGGTCTTAGTTGACGACTTAAACCAATACGACTGGGTGGACGCTTCTGATGGTCGTATTCCCGACTATGCTGTTGCAGCTGGGAAGAAGAACAGAGAGCTGATGTATGTAGCAAAGGTTGACGGCACCTTGGGGTATATTGTGCATGGGGAGGCTAACGAATTATTCTATGAGGTTTTGATAAGATATTAAATAAAAAGCAGTCGGTAGAAGCGTTTATTGTTCATTTAGTTGTTCTAGACATGCGTGTGGGTAATCAGATATTTTGACCATTTTGTCTGCCTATAGTTGCTTTGCAAAATTCAAAGGACATAAGTGTCGATTCACACAGAAGCGGCACTACCGCATACAAAGTATTATGGATCCTGTTTGGATTTGCTTAACAGATGAGATCATGCTCATGAATGAAGCCTGAAAATTTTTTGAACTAAGGAGCAGGTAACAGGGTTTGACTGTTATAACCTAGCTTAGGCTCCAAGTCAGGGAACATAAAAGTTTTTGGAACTGTTCGACTTGGAGGTTTCCTTAAATAGTACACTCTCTGGCATAGAGCTCGACATCTGGTTGGAAGATAGAAGTAGAGTCCCCTTCCACATCCGACATTTCTGTATCATCCAAACACCTTCGGTGATGTAAAAAAGCCTTTTAGCCGCAAGGACACAAAAAGAGTCAACAAGATGCTTAAACCGAGAGAGGATATCAAGAGATAGACTGGATAAATGGTATCAAAACTGACGAAAGAAGTGGACTCTGGTATATATTCATTCCAAACAAACTGCACTCAATGCAGTCAAGTCGCTATGAAGGCCATCTCCTGTACACTCCGCAAACTTAATCTTTTCAAAGGATCCCAAGACGAATTCACAGCTCTTACAGCAAAACACAATGTGACATGAATGGAGAAGAAAGCACATCTATCTGAATGCCCTAGCCTATAGGAACCACTTCGGAGATCTGCCAGTGAAGCTGCCTTCATCTATCGGTGTGGTTCAGGGAGATTGCTAAACCAAGTTTTGCTTGTCTTCCACTGGTTCTGTCTATGTGACGTCTAAGCTTAGCAAAATTAATTCTGCTGTCGATGGATTAATGCGGAAGGACATTGGGGAACCAGTTCCGCAATCTCACTCGAAGCTGGATTTTAAAGGTTTTTTACTAGAGTAACTCCAGAAAGAGGAAATTTAGTGCTGAATGAACTGCATCTGTTCATGGATGGGCAAGGGTGCAAGGTAACTCCGGGGAAACACCTCAGAATAGGCTCACGCCAAGTTCTTCAAAAAACTAGGAGGGTCCTCTTCATAAGGCACTTCCCTGGTCAGTACAACTACGGTCTCAGCGTAGACAGTAAATTGAGTTTGAAACCTCACATCCTGGAGCCAGTTTAGAAAGTCACCAAGTCACTGTCTCTATGTGTCCATCAGTCATCGTCTGTGAACAGCGCTGGATAAAGCCATCCACTATAACCTCCTTAGTCGGATGCACAGAACAGCATGCGGCAACATCAGTGAAGCCCGGACAACCACTCCAACTGCGGCTATAGACATTAGCTTTAGCCGAACAACCAGCGCCTTATAATAAACTCCTTTTAGCTCAACGGGTAAATTGACGACACTAGATCCTGTGGTATCCCAACAGACGGTTGTACTTTAAACCTAACCTAGCCTACTTATTCTAGGTTTTACGGGACAAGGATATGCATCCAAATGTCTCTAATCGTCTCTTCGTGGGTAACAACTAGCAGCTGATATGTAAATCCGTGCATATGTGTTTGCAACTCTTACGTAAATATGTATGTATGTCACCATGTATACTATAAATGCATGTACATATGTATGAACCATCCCCCATATCGTCCTTCTCTAATCGATTCGATTTCTAAATCTTTTCCATTATGCAAAACGATGGCTCTACAGGAACAAAAAATCCCTCTCCTTCCCATGCGTGTGCGGTGCAAGGAGTTATGAATAGAAAAAGAAATATGTATGTATTCCGGTTTTTTTTTTTTTGATTTTATGCCTCACTTGTGTGATGCGGCGACCATACAACATCAAAACCCCCGGTATCCTTTCAGGAACCTTTCTCCTAATGGTCTTTGCAAATCCATTAAAAATTCATTTTAAAGAAGGATAACAGAGGGAAAAAATGAAGTCCTTCCTTTACTATAAGATGCGATACACACATATGCAATCAGAGTAGTGTATTTCAAGTTCAATGGGTGAACGCGTGCAGTCACAGAGGAGCTCTATGATTATCCTTGTTGAACCTTTTATAAAAAGGAAAATATGGGAAAAAATAATTCTTTTTCAGTATAATGCAGTCATCTTGGATGAATTTATATTTTGTATGTGTGTGTGTTTGTGTAGCTATATGAGTTTGTTTACACCTCGTTGTGATAAAGGACATAATGTCTTTTGAGTGGATTAGTTCATTTTTTTTTTTAAATTAATTTATTAATGGTCTGCTGTTGACTGTAGTTCTGAAATGAGGCTTATCCCTTCTGTGGCATGACGAAGAACTTGAAGGACCTTGAGGTTATACTTACATATAACCGAGACGAGACTGGTCTTCCTTACGCATATATAAAGGTACATCATCAACAGGCAAAGTTTTTAAACAAATCTGTCATCCCCTAGCCTATGAATTTACTATGAATACTGGAGTCCCTCAGGGATCTATTGGTTGACCAATACTTTTTAGTTTCTATATTAGTGACACTTAGTCAATAGCTTAGTCCTATTCCTTGCTCTTTGGAATTAATACACAGTTGTGCACAAGACTCTATTGCAGCGAGCTTGTCTTCCGATAACCTGCCTAGCGTATGGTATCAACTTTGACCGAGTCTTGAACTCAGATACCGTCTCGTGCAAGTCGTCGAATATAGATTTCGAAGACATGCCAGGATAGGTTTTTGAAATCAGTCTACTTGTGGAGTGTAGTTTCAATACATGGGTGAATGCATTTTTTTTGTATAAAAACAGATCATATCTCAAAAGCAATTCAAGATTTACTGCCGGAGTAACACAAGGCTGTAACTCGAACAATATGTTGTTACCTTCTCTTTGTTCGATGAAGTAAAACCCTTCACCATCAGGTCAGTCCTGGACACTCTTCGACAAAGACATCTGACAGGAAAAACTATGAAAACCCGCGCGTCGCCAACGGGGAAAGAATTAACAAAGAATTGCGGAAATCTCCTGAGCCTCCTGAGTGTTTTTTCTCTTTTTTCCATACAAATCGGCAGGTTCGGTTGTTCCTGGTTGATAAAAACTATTCCAATCCTCTCTAGACAAAGTTCTTGCACCGAAACCTTGGAGCGAAGACTGGGCATACTGAACGAAAAGATGTAAAAACCATCAGCTTGCCTCCTTTCTGTTAAAGATTCTGGAACGGCTGGTGGACATCTGTGTAAGAACATTCAACAACCATAGAAGCAATGCTCTCAGGAAACTGGGGAACAATACTAGGATAATCCAATGTAGAACCAGAAGATCAGTGTGGCCTTCTACAGTGAATGATTCAAAATTAAAGTTTATCTGGACAACATTGCTATAGTAGTCCGTCGAAAGCACCTAGGAACACTACAGGACGTCAAGGAAACAGACCCTGGCGATGCTGGTCAAGTGGACTTAGTTCTAATCCGACGAAAACGCCAAAAATGAGAGCAATTCACTTGAGTTTCATGGAACACACCATATGCTAATATTAGACAGCCCCCACTATACCTCACAACTACCTCATTCTGTGCTGGATTCCTGGCCACTCCAAGGAAATTATGAAGCAGATGAGCTAGCCAGAAGTGGCTCTAGTGTACTCCAGCAAAATACAGTACATCTAAATTTACTTTGTATCAGGCTACGCACAATAATGCCACAACTAGGCAGGTTGAAGGACAACAAGTGCTCTACCTATCACCAGACCACTTACAGGTGCTCAATTCGGATTACTGATGGCACGCCTTAAGGCTTGGAATTCCCGTGTGGATGAAGAAGAGAAAGAATCTCCATTTCCTCATCAAGTGAGCAGATTCTGGAAGAATACTTGCCGAAAATTTGTCCAAAAATTTAAATGATTCTCCGGATCTCCTCTGGTCCAAGTGTATCCTTAGAGATAAGCTTTTGGTGTCAAAATCTTAACTGAACATAGTCATTCAAATGGCCGCCATTCCTATGTTGGCACAGCTGTCATTTATTTTGACAGCGCGATCTGTCAACTAGTCTGTTGACAGCAACCAAAAGCATTAGTTAACCTCAACCGCTATTGGCGACTTAAACTATTTTGTTTTGCGAACGGAATTTCTTACTGAAAATGTTGTAATATCGAAAACAAGACCATATGGGTGGTAAAAATGATCAAAGATGGCCGAAGAGTAGTTAAAAACTTGCCTTATCCTTATCTGTCCTCAAAACATCGGCTTAGTGAAGCTAATGGTGCTCAAATCATTATAGTTTGAGAGAGCTCACGAATCAGTTCACCACATTTTAGTTAATGTTTTGTCTATGCGACGCGTCGCAGCACGCCTGGATTTTCTTCAAAAAGCGTTACTGCAGATCTGAGTCCATTCGGAACTCATATTCAAGGAACGCATCATCACAGGTGACTCGCCAAAACCACGTCAAAGTCGCTCAAAAGTCAAAGTGTTGCCCACGAGAGTATTCGTCGAAAAGACTGAAGTTGTGAGCGTATCGACCCGTTCCGAGTCGACTGAAAAGTTAAAACAAAATTCGCTAAGAACTGAAGGCGATTCCGAAATATCCCTCAACGAAATTTATGGATGAATGGATTGTTCGTTCGCATAAAAGGAGACCCTCTTGAAGGACACAAAATAAATTTTTATTTTGACTGATTGTGTCTACAGAAATTCCTAATAAATTCCAAAGAAAAATTAAAATAAAAAGATTAAAAGAAAAATCCCCTATAAATAGAAAACCCCCCCGCACTTATATGTTCTGCTGCCTAATTAACATAGATAAACAAAAACAAAAGCGAAAAGAACAAAATAAAACCACATCAACGCTTTTCGCGTAGAAACCAACTTTCATAGACCAAACCAAGTCAGGTACCCACCTACCTCCCAACATGCCATACATATCCATGCATGTGCTGCAGATTCAAGGTTATCCAAACGGAAGGAACAGCCTCCCCCATATGGTGGATGCAAAGAAAGAAAAACAAAACCCAACCCAACCCTTTCAAGCCTCCCCGCCCAAAACAAAAAAAAAACCAAGTGAGAGTGAGAGAGAAAAGAGGACCTGTAATGGTTTGTAAACGGGGGGAAATGCATACAAAAAAAAATCCCCATTTCAATTATACAGAAGGAAATGCATTTCACCCCCAAGAATCTACAGCGCGCCGATCACCACTTTCACAGCCTCCACCAGCCAGCCACCATATGTTCTTGGGATACTTGGAATGCCTGAACTAAAGGAATACGAAAAAAACAGCTAAAAATTTTAGGCTTACTTTGCGCAATGGTTATCGTTTATATTAAACCAGATCCGGTAAGAAGTCTCCGTGTAGACGTAGATACAAAGTATCTGCGGGATGATCCACACAATCAATCACAAATGGAAGAAGTTGAAGAAAACTATTTTATTTTATTTTATTTTTTTTTTTTTTTTTAAGAAAGACTACACACTTGGCACTATAACACTTTATTTGAAATAATTTTTTTTTACACAAAATTTAATTTTTTTTTTTTTAATTTTAATTCATGGAATGGATGGAATTATTATAATTCCCGACACTTAGTAGCGGTATTCATCGAATCGCAAATCGCAAATCGCAAATCTATGTGAAAACAAGCCATTAGACGAAAAAATCAAAATCAAAAACTTTACACGAAGTTCATGCGTTCGTTCCACTCGGTATTCCGAAACCAACTGAAACATTCGGTTTTGTGAATTGCGGCTGGACAACGTTGAAGGCGAATACTATGCACAGGAAGCATCCCACCCTGTGCAGGCTTATAGGCACCGAAACGACTGATAAAAGAAGAAGAAGCAACAAAAACAATAGGCACGGAACAGTCTCTTGTTAGATACAAGATACATTCGCCTACATGTAGGGAAATCGAGATGATTTTCGCCGAGTTCTCTTAAGTCGGATGGATTTTGGTCTCTCGCTAGCGCATGGCATTTGGGGATGTTAAGAGAAATCCATCTCAGATAGGGGTTGCTGAAGTTTTTTTGTTTATTCGAAGAATAACAGATTGTTGCTTTGTGCTGAACGGTTCGGTTTTTTGCCAGCCGTATGTAGGTAGGTAGGTACTTTGGGTTTGGTGGAAGGCATGTTAACGTAACTAAATTCCACGTGGATCTGTGGGGTAAGTTTATAAGTTCGACAGTAATGCGGTGTATACGAGTTTGCGGAGTTTCATGAATGAAAACTGTTTACAGGAAGTCATCTTTTGTTTTTTTTTTTGTATTTTGTTGAATTCCATTGAAGAGAACTGAGCGAAAAATGTTCAGATACTTGTGCGTGCAATTTGCAATGTGTGGTTGTTGAAATGTAAAGAAGTCAGTTGCTGACGATTGTAGATTGAGGTAGCACAGCTAGAACTTAGCTTGACATGGCACAACTGCCACTAGCAGCAGATATAATCTGAAGTCTGTAGGAATGGGTTAGATACGGACAAGCTTTAACCTGACGATTCGTTCGTCAATAGGTGCTTACGTTATATCTTTAGAATTTTCTGGTCCAACCGGATCTCAAACGAACAACTCTATCAAAAAACGGTCCATGAACCTATAGGCACAACCATACGACGACGAAAATGGCAGTGGATTGGACATACTCTCCGAAAAGGTGACAGCTCCATAGCTAACCACGCGATGCAATGGAACCCGCTTACTTAGGATGGCAGGATATACGGCGGTCGTAGGAGTACGTGGCGCAGAACAGTTGAGAAGGAAGTACGGCAACTGGGAAAGAGTTGGGGAGAACTGAGACACATTTCCAGAAACCACGCACGATGGCGCACAGGCATTGTCGAGGCCCTAGGACCCACAAGGGGATACAGGACTTAAGTAAAGTAAGTAACCTGGCTCAACTGTTATGACCCGATATACCAGCTCGGTAGGATGGAGTTAACCGTGGATAAAAATTTCCCAGATTATGTCACGCCTTGTCTCATTCGCAGACTAGAGCTCTTGCAAAACTTGTCTTGCTTGGCTTACTTGGCTTACTTTACGAAAGCCACATCGACTCTACTGGGCCACGTGGGTGAATAGACAATAAATCTCCGTTTTAAGGATCAAACTATCATGGATGCTAGAGTGCTTAGTATACACAACTGGAAGCAGAGGACACAGAGGCTCCTTACAGATCAATAGACTGTTTCATAAGTCTTAGACATGTCAAGATCGGTATGTTTATGAGCTCGTCTCTCTGTCTTGCCGTGAAATTAGTACTTCATTCAGACCTTGTGTGCACTCCTGGGCATTGGTTAAAGTATCAAGGATTCACCTCTACATTGGATATGATGTCAGCATCTGTGACATCAGTTACAGGTGTTCCATGTTACCCTTAGTGGGCAATGGTCATTGATGATCCACAGAGATCAAGCTACGTTACAGCAGAGAGGGACGACCCGTTAAGCCTTGCCAAATCGTTTTAGTTTAGAATTTTATTGAAAGAATACTTGTCAATCAATGCAACCAGTGCATCTTCCTTTATGACAGAATCTAAATCCAACAAATTATACCTACTCAGTCTTCGTTTGGTTACACGGCAACTAAGCTTCAGAAGCTACAGGGAATTGTCTGTTTCGGTACAACGTTGTTTGGGTTACTCCAGTACAAATCTTTATTAGAAAGACGTCCGCCAGCTAAGACTGGCCCGGAATCTGCACTTATACGACCTAAAACCTGCTGTTGTGTCATAACAATCGGGAATAGAAATTTCGTCTGTCCCACTGGATTAAGACAATCCAAACGATTAATCATGTCCTATTCCTACAAAGTCGTCCTCAACTTGGACAGGAATAATATAAGGAAGATGACCTTTTTCACAGGTCTCTGTGGTCTCAGGTGTCACCGTAACGTACTCAGTCTTCGCTCAGATATGGAATATAGGATCTGCTCTGAATGGGACCATGCGAGCCCATTCTCTGTGAAAGCCCAGCATAACACTGCTTAAGGAAGTGGCTAAGGACGTATGTATTTTCCTTCATTATAACAAATCCTTACGATACAAGGATCTTCCAAAAAAAAGGACAAAGAATCTTATAGAACCTCTTTCGAAAGACCTCTCGTGTATCATCCAGGTTCGTCCTTAAAAAAAAAACAAGTCCTCCACCTCTTGTGGCCGGAAATTTTAACTTAAAAAATTGTTGAAAAAAGGTTGCGTATACGCCACCATAGGGGGAAAGAATGAAATCTGAGGTGACTTCGTATGCGAAGGGGAAGATGTGGAACAGAAGAATCTTCATTCTGTATGCCTCCTCAGGAAGTAACCAACATGCTCTTTCAGTTTCGTTGTCGTAATTAAAAAAAAATAAAGTTTTTATCGTACAGAGGGAATTAATGAACATAAATAATGCAAAGTGGGACCACTCACCATAACACAGGAACTTTTTTATTGATTCGCCGATTCCAGGATATTCCAAGAAGATGGCTGGACACACACACACTTTAACACTTTCCCTGAATTCGGGAACAAAACTTCACTAACACAACATTTTCTTAGCCAAGGGATAGATCAAGATGCAGATCAGGGGATAGATCAAGGGACAGTTCAGGGAACATACATAGAGACAGAACACTACTCTTTACACATAACATAGACACTCACACTTTCTTTTATTCACCTCACGATTTTTACACCTCACGACTGATCAAAGGGAAAAGGAAAAAATCACGAATGGCAGCAAGACACAGTGCAAATGAAAGAGAGAGAGAGAGAAAGTATTAAACGAAAACAAAACGTCAAGCAAATTCACGATCAAGTCTTTCCGCCGTAAGACTCAGCTTACTACTAACGCAGCTCAGCCACCAAGAGTGTTCTTAGAAATTTCCCAAAAAATTACCCAAAACTCAGCTACGTCTTCGAATACAAGCACGCACATGCTAGGATGTTGTGAGAGCTTGGTACTTTTTTGACACTCTCTCGTCTCTTGACGCTCTCAGATAGCTGCCCTTCTGAGGGGAATACTCGTATGATGGGAGAACTGTCAAAATGTTCTCTTTTTTATGAGGAATTTTATTGAAGCTCGATTCGAAATGTGAGGATATTTCAATAAAATGATAGATTTTGTACTTTTGACACAAAGGGTGTCATCCTTGTCAAACACGTTCGAGTTCTGGATGGGTGGCTTAGTTCAGCTTAAGAGATAGACTTGCCCTTTGATACTAAATCTTGAGGCTATGACTTGAGTTTAAGGAAATCTAATCCGTCTATCCGATCGACAATCGGTCGCGACAGGCAATATCAAGGGCAAACGCTTGAATGATTTAAAGATCTTGCTGCTAAGGATGGTTTGTGGGTTTATTCTTTGCCACAAATCGATTGCGATGCCACTGATGAGTTCATTTCACCTGAAACTGTTGAATTGTGTGCTATAATCCGGTCTTCTAAAAGAGGGGGTATTCCATAAAGGAGATAAGAAAATTAAAGTTTACAAAAAGTTATAGGGGAGAAGGAAAGGGATGACACATTTATTCCTAGAGTTTCTCTACTCTAGAACAAGGTTTGGTACGTAAATGAAGTGTTTTCCAATTAGGACATAACAATTTTGTACTTTAATATAAACATACTCTTAACCTTTTCTTATAATCTGTGAATGTCAAAAAGTCAGCCAAGACTTACATTTTTATTACAATGAAGTTTATGAAGGAACAACGTTCCAAACTTATCGAAAATTGAGTTGAAATTCTGACTCGGTGGCCGCATCTTTAAAAGCGCTTACTCAGGTCGCAATAGTCATCCCACCATCGTGTGCGTGCTTGAATTTCTTTTCATAGGGTTACATTACATTCTTGGTTTCAAATTGAATATTTATACTGTACCTGGACTCAATTTCAGCCCGATATCTCAATTATTCCGTGTTTTATTCAAATACAAAATTGTTATGTCCTTATTGGAAACCTGTTTTTCGAAAATAGTCTATGTAGTGTCCAACATCTAATACTCAGAATTCAAGTACTCCAAGGGAGTATTCTCACACTGGTCTCATTTCTCTGTTAAGTACGAGATATACCTCATGAGGATGGTACTTATAGGAGATCACAATTCAGGCAAGATATGATCTGAAAAGTCACTGTTTATTGCCTCAATCAGTGAAAATCAAATGTGATGCCAAAGATCCTCCAAAACCAGTCCTGAATACAACTGATATTTTCCTTAGTGTCAAAGAAGTGTGGTCCTGATAGGATGGTTCTACCAGCGAGGAGAACTTGCAATGCACAAATAAAGTGTATATAGGGAGAGGAAATAGTGTTCTTGGAGTGGATACCCAGTTTTTCTCCATCCTTGATCGAGGTATACCCCAATTCTTCAAAATTCCTGAAATAAAGCAACCGAGTACACTAAAATCAATTTGTGATTCTTGGTCAAGTGTTTTGTTTAGTTTCGTCCATTTGACCCAAAACGCTAAGGGAAAGGAGTTATGTGTCGATATTGCATCGTGGGTTTTGTTTGAAATATTATTGGAACGACATACGAGACATTCAACAACTTGTTTCAGGAAATCCCTTAAAAACAGACTACACTTTGCGTAGGTCACCAAGTGTTATCCTTTTCCCAGATATACTCCTACATATTCAAACCATAGGGTGGACTCTAGGAAACTCCTACACTTCACGTACAAAAAAATGCTCCCATTTGAATCCTCCAGAAGTGAAATTCTTCCCTTTTATGCAAATAGTTTGCCCCTACATAGTAATACGACAAGAAGTTAACCCTACGCAACTGGCCAGGATACAATCCTAATCATAACATATAACTTACTAACTTATGCACCTTGAAGGGGACTACGCTTCCAAGTGTATAATTAATTACTTTTTTTTTGTTTTGTTGTAATACAAATTTTTCTTTCCTTCAAGGAACACGTGTACATAAATTGTATTATTACCAACCCTACGAGACTATTAAGCGTGCCTAATGCCTTACAAATAGTTAAATGCCATGACAATATGCCGGGGAGTGGCTTAATCTACTCTATGCTGTACTTAAGATAAGTGGATTAAAGGGGATTTTTGTTTCGCTCTTTGATGGTTAGAGAGTTGTTCTTCTATGTGTTCCCTCCTTAATTTTGAAATAAAAAGTCCGGAAACAGGAAGCTAAATCACATGCTTACCATGTTAATGGATTTTTTGTTTCTACTTGGTAGGGTATGTGAAAAATTTTGAACTTAGGATTTGTATTCATTAAAATGTTTACTTTAAAGCTGAAGTGGGGAAGAATGGAAGGATGGTCAGTCTGCCAAAACATCTCTATCTTCACAGATGGATCTGAGATGAATGTAGGCATAGGGTCTGAACTGCTGGGCATATCAAGATCAGTCCGCCTTCTGCACTGAGATGAAGGCAATACCTTTTTCATAGACAGCCAGGAGGCAATAAAGCGATTACTGCTATTGAAATAAAATCCAAGCTTGTGAAGTGCTGTCATAAAGAACTCAATGATCTTGGACGTGAAGGTATACCAGCAAATGATGAGGCAGACGAATTGGCAAGAAGAGGTAGACACCTCGGTGTTCATCCCGCCTTGCACACTGAAGCAAGAGGCATGGATTAGAGCCAGTAGAGAAACCAATAGTAGTATATCGCCCGCTCTGGATACCTGTGTGATTAATAGAAGCCTATGGCCTTGCTTTGACAAGAATAGGAGAGACAGAATTTTGCAAAAGGACAGGAAATCCCCGATAGGAATTATCACGGGGCATAACCGACATGAGAAAGCTAAGACTCACAGATGAAGATTTATATCAGGAATTTGGAGACGAGGAAGCCAATGAGGATACAACCCACTTTTTCTGTCACTGCCCTGGGGTTATCCACCCCAGATTTAAATTGACACTTTTTCTGTGATCTTGAAGCATTATCAAATAGACCAATTAGTGAAATCTTTAGATTCATCGAATCAACAGGATGATTTGGTGATACAAACTAGGACTATGGTTTACCAATGGGCATCACAATGGGTCTGTACTGACCTGAGTGTGGCGATGTGATAATTTTTCTAGTCGCCTACCCTAACCTTAAGACTGATTTTTTTTTCGACTAATTCCTCGACCATAGATATATACGAAATTTTGAAACAGCCACGCCTACTTTTTTTATTAATTGTCGGAGTATTAAGTAGTGCCACGCCTACTTTATGGAAAGAAAAATGATAATGAGTGGTATCGTTGTGCTTCACTCAAAAATGCGAAATGCCATACCAACTTAATTAGATTAGGTGTGCCGGTGGACGTGGTAGAAGGCTATGGAAATGTCCCTTGATTTTTACTATGATCAGCTTTGGGATCATTCAGTTGATGGACTTGGTACTTTTTGGACCTTGATGGACGAAACTGAACAAAAACTTGACCAAGAAATGCAGATCGGATGATTTAGACTTCAGTACACTCAGTTGCAAGCTGTTGCTACATTTTGGGGTATACCTCGATCAAGGATGAAGAATAACTCGAAATCCATTGAAAACGCAATATCGACACAATTCTCCTCTCCCCTTCCCTTTTTGGGTTAACTGGACGAAACTGAATGAAAAAGGTAAAACTTCCTGAAATAGTTTCACACCTCCTTTTTGTCCTTAAAAACACCCCCACGACCTGCATGCAAATCCAATTTTCCTAACGTCTTCAACTACATTTCGTTTCAATACCCGCAAAACAATTCACTTAACACATTTCCATACGCGTTTAACTTTATAAGCCAATTTAGCCAACATAAACTGACACGAAATAGCAATTCGAATACAATTCTTTCAATAAAATTTCAAAAACTTACACACAATGTACCCTCCAAGGATAGCAGCCGACCTAATATAAATTTTATGCGAACACAAAAACAAAAGGACAACTTTCAAATTCAATTATACTCCTGGTCAACAACAACAGAGAACACAACCGCCACCACATTGTGCTGCAGAAAACTTTGAACGCACCCAACGACAACGATGTCAATGCCGCCGGATGATGCAGCCACTGTGAATATTCACACATACACATGCACCCAAGGTCCTTGATGACATGAAAAACTTCTCGACATTGTCGACTAAAGGGTGTGCAAACCACTGAACAAGAAAAGGTACCATCTGATTTGTTTTGTACTTTTACTCGAGCCCCACACCGATTGGAAATATAAGTTCAAAACCACAAGCCATTTGCATATTAATACCACAAGGACCTCCTTTGGTGAATCTCGACTAGAAATGTGACAAACAGAAACATATCAACCATCCGGGGAATACTACGAGCATGATGAATCATGCCAGGAGTGTTGAAATCAATTCGTTTGAGGTAGTTTCACGGGGAGTTGATTGATCGATTGGTAAGATTGATTTTATTATGAACGAACACCAGGCGAAGCGATACGAGTGAGCCCTAGAAAGCCTGAGTGGAAGTGTTTTCTAATCCCCCTGCATCCGTTGAACTGAAATATGTATACTACGTGCAGTCAGTCATTGGTGCTGCAGATTCGCTTTTAATTGTTCAGTGGTGCGGACTCTGGATGGGTACATCTTCAGCACGACAACGGATGCACCCACTCGATGAATATTCTAGCTTCAAACTTTGCGACCAACCGGATGCTGTGGACAAAAAACATAACTCGGTGCATTGTGTGTGGCAATAGGAGATCCGCGGTTTCGGGCTTAGAGAGAAAAAAGTGGCAAAAGTTGGAAAGCAAAAAGTTGCATATTGTGTGCAGCTAATCCTTGTCGAATAACTGACTTACGCGATCTGCTTACAGTCGGCTCTGCCTGCATATTTCATGCAGTTGTTCCGACATGGCTTTCTGTGGGACGGATAATGAATTTGTCACGAGATTTGCATCCTGTGGAGGATTTGCTTGAGTGGGAAATGTAAATTGAACAACAAATAGGGGACTTTAGGAACAAAAATGACCGAAGGTGTAGGAACATTCGACAAGCATTCGAGGTTCCCTGTTCAAATCTAACTTAAATTTTGTTTAAACGATAGGTTCATATGGGACCTAATGTGTTACCGCAGAATCAATTCCTAATTAATATTCAGTCCAAAAATGCATGAAATAATGGGTCACCCATACGCCACAGAGCCAGATACGCACATTCTGACTCTCGTTTCCTGTGGCCCAATGGGAGTCAGATATTCTGATTCCCCAAATCCTAGGCACATACGAGTTCAATTGTGGGCTCGCTTGGTGGATTGGAAAGAGACAAATTTTCAGTCCAAAAATGCATGAAATAATGGGTCACCCATACGCCACAGAGCCAGATACGCACATTCTGACTCTCGTTTCCTGTGGCCCAATGGGAGTCAGATATTCTGATTCCCTAAATCCTAGGCACACACGAGTTCAATTGTGAGCTCGCTTAGTGGATTGGAAAGAGAAAAATTTTCTGTCCAAAAATGCATGAAATAATGGGTCACCCATACGCCACAGAGAGAGATACGCACATTCTGACTCTCGTTTCCTGTGGCCCAATGGGAGTCAGATATTCTGATTCCCCAAATCCTAGGCACATACGAGTTCAATTGTGGGCTCGCTTGGTGGATTGGAAAGAGACAAATTTTCAGTCCAAAAATGCATGAAATAATGGGTCACCCATACGCCACAGAGCCAGATACGCACATTCTGACTCTCGTTTCCTGTGGCCCAATGGGAGTCAGATATTCTGATTCCCCAAATCCTAGGCACATACGAGTTCAATTGTGGGCTCGCTTGGTGGATTGGAAAGAGAAAAATTTTCTGTCCAAAAATGCATGAAATAATGGGTCACCCATACGCCACAGAGCCAGATACGCACATTCTGACTCTCGTTTCCTGTGGCCCAATGGGAGTCAGATATTCTGATTCCCCAAATCCTAGGCACATACGAGTTCAATTGTGGGCTCGCTTGGTGGATTGGAAAGAGACAAATTTTCAGTCCAAAAATGCATGAAATAATGGGTCACCCATACGCCACAGAGCCAGATACGCACATTCTGACTCTCGTTTCCTGTGGCCCAATGGGAGTCAGATATTCTGATTCCCTAAATCCTAGGCACACACGAGTTCAATTGTGAGCTCGCTTAGTGGATTGGAAAGAGAAAAATTTTCTGTCCAAAAATGCATGAAATAATGGGTCACCCATACGCCACAGAGCCAGATACGCAGTTTCTGACTCTGGTTTCCTGTGGCCCAACGAGAGTCAGATATTCTGATTCCCCAAATCCTAGGCACATACGAGTTCAATTGTGGGCTCGCTTGGTGGATTGGAAAGAGAAAAATTTTCTGTCCAAAAATGCATGAAATAATGGGTCACCCATACGCCACAGAGCCAGATACGCACATTCTGACTCTCGTTTCCTGTGGCCCAATGGGAGTCAGATATTTTGATTCCCCAAATCCTAGGCACATACGAGTTCAATTGTGGGCTCGCTTGGTGGATTGGAAAGAGACAAATTTTCAGTCCAAAAATGCATGAAATAATGGGACACCCATACGCCACAGAGCCAGATACGCAGTTTCTGACTCTGGTTTCCTGTGGCCCAACGAGAGTCAGATATTCTGATTCCCCAAATCCTAGGCACATACGAGTTCAATTGTGGGCTCGCTTGGTGGATTGGAAAGAGAAAAATTTTCAGTCCAAAAATGCATAAAAAAAATGGGTCACCCATACGCCACAGAGCCAGATACGCACATTCTGACTCTCGTTTCCTGTGGCCCAATGGGAGTCAGATATTCTGATTCTCTAAATTCTAGGCACATACGAGTTCAATTATGGGCTCGCTTGGTGGATTGGAAAGAGAAAAATTTTCCGTCCAAAAATGCATGAAATAATGGGTCACCCATACGCCACAGAGCCAGATACGCACATTCTGACTCTCGTTTCCTATGGCCCAATGAGAGTCAGATATTCTGATTCCCCAAATCCTAGGCACATACGAGTTCAATTGTGGGCTCGCTTGGTGGATTGGAAAGAGAAAAATTTTCTGTCCAAAAATGCATGAAATAATGGGTCACCCATACGCCACAGAGCCAGATACGCAGTTTCTGACTCTGGTTTCCTGTGGCCCAACGAGAGTCAGATATTCTGATTCCCCAAATCCTAGGCACATACGAGTTCAATTGTGGGCTCGCTTGGTTAATTGGAAAGAGAAAAATTTTCTGTCCAAAAATGCATGAAATAATGGGTCACCCATACGCCACAGAGCCAGATACGCACATTCTGACTCTCGTTTCCTGTGGCCCAATGGGAGTCAGATATTCTGATTCTCTAAATTCTAGGCACATACGAGTTCAATTGTGGGCTCGCTTGGTGGATTGGAAAGAGAAAAATTTTCAGTTCAAAAATGCATAAAAAAAATGGGTCACCCATACGCCACAGAGCCAGATACGCACATTCTGACTCTCGTTTCCTGTGGCCCAATGGGAGTCAGATATTCTGATTCCCCAAATCCTAGGCACATACGAGTTCAATTGTGGGCTCGCTTGGTGGATTGGAAAGAGAAAAATTTTCTGTCCAAAAATGCATGAAATAATGGGTCACCCATACGCCACAGAGCCAGATACGCACATTCTGACTCTCGTTTCCTGTGGCCCAATGGGAGTCAGATATTCTGATTCCCCAAATCCTAGGCACATACGAGTTCAATTGTGGGCTCGCTTGGTGGATTGGAAAGAGAAAAATTTTCAGTCCAAAAATGCATAAAAAAAATGGGTCACCCATACGCCACAGAGCCAGATACGCACATTCTGACTCTCGTTTCCTGTGGCCCAATGGGAGTCAGATATTCTGATTCTCTAAATTCTAGGCACATACGAGTTCAATTGTGGGCTCGCTTGGTGGATTGGAAAGAGAAAAATTTTCAGTTCAAAAATGCATAAAAAAAATGGGTCACCCATACGCCACAGAGCCAGATACGCACATTCTGACTCTCGTTTCCTGTGGCCCAATGGGAGTCAGATATTCTGATTCCCCAAATCCTAGGCACATACGAGTTCAATTGTGGGCTCGCTTGGTGGATTGGAAAGAGAAAAATTTTCTGTCCAAAAATGCATGAAATAATGGGTCACCCATACGCCACAGAGCCAGATACGCACATTCTGACTCTCGTTTCCTGTGGCCCAATGGGAGTCAGATATTCTGATTCCCCAAATCCTAGGCACATACGAGTTCAATTGTGGGCTCGCTTGGTGGATTGGAAAGAGACAAATTTTCAGTCCAAAAATGCATGAAATAATGGGTCACCCATACGCCACAGAGCCAGATACGCACATTCTGACTCTCGTTTCCTGTGGCCCAATGGGAGTCAGATATTCTGATTCCCCAAATCCTAGGCACATACGAGTTCAATTGTGGGCTCGCTTGGTGGATTGGAAAGAGACAAATTTTCAGTCCAAAAATGCATGAAATAATGGGTCACCCATACGCCACAGAGCCAGATACGCACATTCTGACTCTCGTTTCCTGTGGCCCAATGGGAGTCAGATATTCTGATTCCCTAAATCCTAGGCACACACGAGTTCAATTGTGAGCTCGCTTAGTGGATTGGAAAGAGAAAAATTTTCTGTCCAAAAATGCATGAAATAATGGGTCACCCATACGCCACAGAGCCAGATACGCACATTCTGACTCTCGTTTCCTGTGGCCCAATGGGAGTCAGATATTCTGATTCCCCAAATCCTAGGCACATACGAGTTCAATTGTGTGCTCGCTTGGTGGATTGGAAAGAGAAAAATTTTCTGTCCAAAAATGCATGAAATAATGGGTCACCCATACGCCACAGAGCCAGATACGCACATTCTGACTCTCGTTTCCTGTGGCCCAATGGGAGTCAGATATTTTGATTCCCCAAATCCTAGGCACATACGAGTTCAATTGTGGGCTCGCTTGGTGGATTGGAAAGAGACAAATTTTCAGTCCAAAAATGCATGAAATAATGGGACACCCATACGCCACAGAGCCAGATACGCAGTTTCTGACTCTGGTTTCCTGTGGCCCAACGAGAGTCAGATATTCTGATTCCCCAAATCCTAGGCACATACGAGTTCAATTGTGGGCTCGCTTGGTGGATTGGAAAGAGAAAAATTTTCAGTCCAAAAATGCATAAAAAAAATGGGTCACCCATACGCCACAGAGCCAGATACGCACATTCTGACTCTCGTTTCCTGTGGCCCAATGGGAGTCAGATATTCTGATTCTCTAAATTCTAGGCACATACGAGTTCAATTATGGGCTCGCTTGGTGGATTGGAAAGAGAAAAATTTTCCGTCCAAAAATGCATGAAATAATGGGTCACCCATACGCCACAGAGCCAGATACGCACATTCTGACTCTCGTTTCCTATGGCCCAATGAGAGTCAGATATTCTGATTCCCCAAATCCTAGGCACATACGAGTTCAATTGTGGGCTCGCTTGGTGGATTGGAAAGAGAAAAATTTTCTGTCCAAAAATGCATGAAATAATGGGTCACCCATACGCCACAGAGCCAGATACGCAGTTTCTGACTCTGGTTTCCTGTGGCCCAACGAGAGTCAGATATTCTGATTCCCCAAATCCTAGGCACATACGAGTTCAATTGTGGGCTCGCTTGGTTAATTGGAAAGAGAAAAATTTTCTGTCCAAAAATGCATGAAATAATGGGTCACCCATACGCCACAGAGCCAGATACGCACATTCTGACTCTCGTTTCCTATGGCCCAATGAGAGTCAGATATTCTGATTCCCCAAATCCTAGGCACATACGAGTTCAATTGTGGGCTCGCTTGGTGGATTGGAAAGAGAAAAATTTTCTGTCCAAAAATGCATGAAATAATGGGTCACCCATACGCCACAGAGCCAGATACGCAGTTTCTGACTCTGGTTTCCTGTGGCCCAACGAGAGTCAGATATTCTGATTCCCCAAATCCTAGGCACATACGAGTTCAATTGTGGGCTCGCTTGGTTAATTGGAAAGAGAAAAATTTTCTGTCCAAAAATGCATGAAATAATGGGTCACCCATACGCCACAGAGCCAGATACGCACATTCTGACTCTCGTTTCCTGTGGCCCAATGGGAGTCAGATATTCTGATTCTCTAAATTCTAGGCACATACGAGTTCAATTGTGGGCTCGCTTGGTGGATTGGAAAGAGAAAAATTTTCAGTTCAAAAATGCATAAAAAAAATGGGTCACCCATACGCCACAGAGCCAGATACGCACATTCTGACTCTTGTTTCCTGTGGCCCAATGGGAGTCAGATATTCTGATTCCCCAAATCCTAGGCACATACGAGTTCAATTGTGGGCTCGCTTGGTGGATTGGAAAGAGAAAAATTTTCTGTCCAAAAATGCATGAAATAATGGGTCACCCATACGCCACAGAGCCAGATACGCACATTCTGACTCTCGTTTCCTGTGGCCCAATGGGAGTCAGATATTCTGATTCCCCAAATCCTAGGCACATACGAGTTCAATTGTGGGCTCGCTTGGTGGATTGGAAAGAGAAAAATTTTCCGTCCAAAAATGCATGAAATAATGGGTCACCCATACGCCACAGAGCCAGATACGCACATTCTGACTCTCGTTTCCTATGGCCCAATGAGAGTCAGATATTCTGATTCCCCAAATCCTAGGCACATACGAGTTCAATTGTGGGCTCGCTTGGTGGATTGGAAAGAGAAAAATTTTCTGTCCAAAAATGCATGAAATAATGGGTCACCCATACGCCACAGAGCCAGATACGCACATTCTGACTCTCGTTTCCTGTGGCCCAATGGGAGTCAGATATTCTGATTCTCTAAATTCTAGGCACATACGAGTTCAATTATGGGCTCGCTTGGTGGATTGGAAAGAGAAAAATTTGCCGTCCAAAAATGCATGAAATAATGGGTCACCCATACGCCACAGAGCCAGATACGCACATTCTGACTCTCGTTTCCTATGGCCCAATGAGAGTCAGATATTCTGATTCCCCAAATCCTAGGCACATACGAGTTCAATTGTGGGCTCGCTTGGTGGATTGGAAAGAGAAAAATTTTCTGTCCAAAAATGCATGAAATAATGGGTCACCCATACGCCACAGAGCCAGATACGCAGTTTCTGACTCTGGTTTCCTGTGGCCCAACGAGAGTCAGATATTCTGATTCCCCAAATCCTAGGCACATACGAGTTCAATTGTGGGCTCGCTTGGTTAATTGGAAAGAGAAAAATTTTCTGTCCAAAAATGCATGAAATAATGGGTCACCCATACGCCACAGAGCCAGATACGCACATTCTGACTCTCGTTTCCTATGGCCCAATGAGAGTCAGATATTCTGATTCCCCAAATCCTAGGCACATACGAGTTCAATTGTGGGCTCGCTTGGTGGATTGGAAAGAGAAAAATTTTCTGTCCAAAAATGCATGAAATAATGGGTCACCCATACGCCACAGAGCCAGATACGCAGTTTCTGACTCTGGTTTCCTGTGGCCCAACGAGAGTCAGATATTCTGATTCCCCAAATCCTAGGCACATACGAGTTCAATTGTGGGCTCGCTTGGTTAATTGGAAAGAGAAAAATTTTCTGTCCAAAAATGCATGAAATAATGGGTCACCCATACGCCACAGAGCCAGATACGCACATTCTGACTCTCGTTTCCTGTGGCCCAATGGGAGTCAGATATTCTGATTCTCTAAATTCTAGGCACATACGAGTTCAATTGTGGGCTCGCTTGGTGGATTGGAAAGAGAAAAATTTTCAGTTCAAAAATGCATAAAAAAAATGGGTCACCCATACGCCACAGAGCCAGATACGCACATTCTGACTCTTGTTTCCTGTGGCCCAATGGGAGTCAGATATTCTGATTCCCCAAATCCTAGGCACATACGAGTTCAATTGTGGGCTCGCTTGGTGGATTGGAAAGAGAAAAATTTTCTGTCCAAAAATGCATGAAATAATGGGTCACCCATACGCCACAGAGCCAGATACGCACATTCTGACTCTCGTTTCCTGTGGCCCAATGGGAGTCAGATATTCTGATTCCCCAAATCCTAGGCACATACGAGTTCAATTGTGGGCTCGCTTGGTGGATTGGAAAGAGACAAATTTTCAGTCCAAAAATGCATGAAATAATGGGTCACCCATACGCCACAGAGCCAGATACGCACATTCTGACTCTCGTTTCCTGTGGCCCAATGGGAGTCAGATATTCTGATTCCCTAAATCCTAGGCACACACGAGTTCAATTGTGAGCTCGCTTAGTGGATTGGAAAGAGAAAAATTTTCTGTCCAAAAATGCATGAAATAATGGGTCACCCATACGCCACAGAGCCAGATACGCACATTCTGACTCTCGTTTCCTGTGGCCCAATGGGAGTCAGATATTCTGATTCCCCAAATCCTAGGCACATACGAGTTCAATTGTGGGCTCGCTTGGTGGATTGGAAAGAGACAAATTTTCAGTCCAAAAATGCATGAAATAATGGGTCACCCATACGCCACAGAGCCAGATACGCACATTCTGACTCTCGTTTCCTGTGGCCCAATGGGAGTCAGATATTCTGATTCCCCAAATCCTAGGCACATACGAGTTCAATTGTGGGCTCGCTTGGTGGATTGGAAAGAGAAAAATTTTCTGTCCAAAAATGCATGAAATAATGGGTCACCCATACGCCACAGAGCCAGATACGCACATTCTGACTCTCGTTTCCTGTGGCCCAATGGGAGTCAGATATTCTGATTCCCCAAATCCTAGGCACATACGAGTTCAATTGTGGGCTCGCTTGGTGGATTGGAAAGAGACAAATTTTCAGTCCAAAAATGCATGAAATAATGGGTCACCCATACGCCACAGAGCCAGATACGCACATTCTGACTCTCGTTTCCTGTGGCCCAATGGGAGTCAGATATTCTGATTCCCTAAATCCTAGGCACACACGAGTTCAATTGTGAGCTCGCTTAGTGGATTGGAAAGAGAAAAATTTTCTGTCCAAAAATGCATGAAATAATGGGTCACCCATACGCCACAGAGCCAGATACGCACATTCTGACTCTCGTTTCCTGTGGCCCAATGGGAGTCAGATATTCTGATTCCCCAAATCCTAGGCACATACGAGTTCAATTGTGGGCTCGCTTGGTGGATTGGAAAGAGACAAATTTTCAGTCCAAAAATGCATGAAATAATGGGTCACCCATACGTCACAGAGCCAGATACGCACATTCTGACTCTCGTTTCCTGTGGCCCAATGGGAGTCAGATATTCTGATTCTCTAAATTCTAGGCACATACGAGTTCAATTGTGGGCTCGCTTGGTGGATTGGAAAGAGAAAAATTTTCAGTTCAAAAATGCATAAAAAAAATGGGTCACCCATACGCCACAGAGCCAGATACGCACATTCTGACTCTCGTTTCCTGTGGCCCAATGGGAGTCAGATATTCTGATTCCCCAAATCCTAGGCACATACGAGTTCAATTGTGGGCTCGCTTGGTGGATTGGAAAGAGAAAAATTTTCTGTCCAAAAATGCATGAAATAATGGGTCACCCATACGCCACAGAGCCAGATACGCACATTCTGACTCTCGTTTCCTGTGGCCCAATGGGAGTCAGATATTCTGATTCCCCAAATCCTAGGCACATACGAGTTCAATTGTGGGCTCGCTTGGTGGATTGGAAAGAGACAAATTTTCAGTCCAAAAATGCATGAAATAATGGGTCACCCATACGCCACAGAGCCAGATACGCACATTCTGACTCTCGTTTCCTGTGGCCCAATGGGAGTCAGATATTCTGATTCCCTAAATCCTAGGCACACACGAGTTCAATTGTGAGCTCGCTTAGTGGATTGGAAAGAGAAAAATTTTCTGTCCAAAAATGCATGAAATAATGGGTCACCCATACGCCACAGAGCCAGATACGCAGTTTCTGACTCTGGTTTCCTGTGGCCCAACGAGAGTCAGATATTCTGATTCCCCAAATCCTAGGCACATACGAGTTCAATTGTGGGCTCGCTTGGTGGATTGGAAAGAGAAAAATTTTCAGTCCAAAAATGCATAAAAAAAATGGGTCACCCATACGCCACAGAGCCAGATACGCACATTCTGACTCTCGTTTCCTGTGGCCCAATGGGAGTCAGATATTCTGATTCTCTAAATTCTAGGCACATACGAGTTCAATTATGGGCTCGCTTGGTGGATTGGAAAGAGAAAAATTTTCCGTCCAAAAATGCATGAAATAATGGGTCACCCATACGCCACAGAGCCAGATACGCACATTCTGACTCTCGTTTCCTATGGCCCAATGAGAGTCAGATATTCTGATTCCCCAAATCCTAGGCACATACGAGTTCAATTGTGGGCTCGCTTGGTGGATTGGAAAGAGAAAAATTTTCTGTCCAAAAATGCATGAAATAATGGGTCACCCATACGCCACAGAGCCAGATACGCAGTTTCTGACTCTGGTTTCCTGTGGCCCAACGAGAGTCAGATATTCTGATTCCCCAAATCCTAGGCACATACGAGTTCAATTGTGGGCTCGCTTGGTTAATTGGAAAGAGAAAAATTTTCTGTCCAAAAATGCATGAAATAATGGGTCACCCATACGCCACAGAGCCAGATACGCACATTCTGACTCTCGTTTCCTGTGGCCCAATGGGAGTCAGATATTCTGATTCTCTAAATTCTAGGCACATACGAGTTCAATTGTGGGCTCGCTTGGTGGATTGGAAAGAGAAAAATTTTCAGTTCAAAAATGCATAAAAAAAATGGGTCACCCATACGCCACAGAGCCAGATACGCACATTCTGACTCTCGTTTCCTGTGGCCCAATGGGAGTCAGATATTCTGATTCCCCAAATCCTAGGCACATACGAGTTCAATTGTGGGCTCGCTTGGTGGATTGGAAAGAGAAAAATTTTCTGTCCAAAAATGCATGAAATAATGGGTCACCCATACGCCACAGAGCCAGATACGCACATTCTGACTCTCGTTTCCTGTGGCCCAATGGGAGTCAGATATTCTGATTCCCCAAATCCTAGGCACATACGAGTTCAATTGTGGGCTCGCTTGGTGGATTGGAAAGAGACAAATTTTCAGTCCAAAAATGCATGAAATAATGGGTCACCCATACGCCACAGAGCCAGATACGCACATTCTGACTCTCGTTTCCTGTGGCCCAATGGGAGTCAGATATTCTGATTCCCTAAATCCTAGGCACACACGAGTTCAATTGTGAGCTCGCTTAGTGGATTGGAAAGAGAAAAATTTTCTGTCCAAAAATGCATGAAATAATGGGTCACCCATACGCCACAGAGCCAGATACGCACATTCTGACTCTCGTTTCCTGTGGCCCAATGGGAGTCAGATATTCTGATTCCCCAAATCCTAGGCACATACGAGTTCAATTGTGGGCTCGCTTGGTGGATTGGAAAGAGACAAATTTTCAGTCCAAAAATGCATGAAATAATGGGTCACCCATACGCCACAGAGCCAGATACGCACATTCTGACTCTCGTTTCCTGTGGCCCAACGAGAGTCAGATATTCTGATTCCCCAAATCCTAGGCACATACGAGTTCAATTGTGGGCTCGCTTGGTTAATTGGAAAGAGAAAAATTTTCTGTCCAAAAATGCATGAAATAATGGGTCACCCATACGCCACAGAGCCAGATACGCACATTCTGACTCTCGTTTCCTGTGGCCCAATGGGAGTCAGATATTCTGATTCTCTAAATTCTAGGCACATACGAGTTCAATTGTGGGCTCGCTTGGTGGATTGGAAAGAGAAAAATTTTCAGTTCAAAAATGCATAAAAAAAATGGGTCACCCATACGCCACAGAGCCAGATACGCACATTCTGACTCTCGTTTCCTGTGGCCCAATGGGAGTCAGATATTCTGATTCCCCAAATCCTAGGCACATACGAGTTCAATTGTGGGCTCGCTTGGTGGATTGGAAAGAGAAAAATTTTCTGTCCAAAAATGCATGAAATAATGGGTCACCCATACGCCACAGAGCCAGATACGCACATTCTGACTCTCGTTTCCTATGGCCCAATGAGAGTCAGATATTCTGATTCCCCAAATCCTAGGCACATACGAGTTCAATTGTGGGCTCGCTTGGTGGATTGGAAAGAGAAAAATTTTCTGTCCAAAAATGCATGAAATAATGGGTCACCCATACGCCACAGAGCCAGATACGCAGTTTCTGACTCTGGTTTCCTGTGGCCCAACGAGAGTCAGATATTCTGATTCCCCAAATCCTAGGCACATACGAGTTCAATTGTGGGCTCGCTTGGTTAATTGGAAAGAGAAAAATTTTCTGTCCAAAAATGCATGAAATAATGGGTCACCCATACGCCACAGAGCCAGATACGCAGTTTCTGACTCTGGTTTCCTGTGGCCCAACGAGAGTCAGATATTCTGATTCCCCAAATCCTAGGCACATACGAGTTCAATTGTGGGCTCGCTTGGTGGATTGGAAAGAGAAAAATTTTCTGTCCAAAAATGCATGAAATAATGGGTCACCCATACGCCACAGAGCCAGATACGCACATTCTGACTCTCGTTTCCTGTGGCCCAATGGGAGTCAGATATTCTGATTCCCCAAATCCTAGGCACATACGAGTTCAATTGTGGGCTCGCTTGGTGGATTGGAAAGAGACAAATTTTCAGTCCAAAAATGCATGAAATAATGGGACACCCATACGCCACAGAGCCAGATACGCAGTTTCTGACTCTGGTTTCCTGTGGCCCAACGAGAGTCAGATATTCTGATTCCCCAAATCCTAGGCACATACGAGATCAATTGTGGGCTCGCTTGGTGGATTGGAAAGAGAAAAATTTTCAGTCCAAAAATGCATAAAAAAAATGGGTCACCCATACGCCACAGAGCCAGATACGCACATTCTGACTCTCGTTTCCTGTGGCCCAATGGGAGTCAGATATTCTGATTCCCCAAATCCTAGGCACATACGAGTTCAATTGTGGGCTCGCTTGGTGGATTGGAAAGAGACAAATTTTCAGTCCAAAAATGCATGAAATAATGGGACACCCATACGCCACAGAGCCAGATACGCAGTTTCTGACTCTGGTTTCCTGTGGCCCAACGAGAGTCAGATATTCTGATTCCCCAAATCCTAGGCACATACGAGTTCAATTGTGGGCTCGCTTGGTGGATTGGAAAGAGACAAATTTTCAGTCCAAAAATGCATGAAATAATGGGACACCCATACGCCACAGAGCCAGATACGCAGTTTCTGACTCTGGTTTCCTGTGGCCCAACGAGAGTCAGATATTCTGATTCCCCAAATCCTAGGCACATACGAGTTCAATTGTGGGCTCGCTTGGTTAATTGGAAAGAGAAAAATTTTCTGTCCAAAAATGCATGAAATAATGGGTCACCCATACGCCACAGAGCCAGATACGCACATTCTGACTCTCGTTTCCTATGGCCCAATGAGAGTCAGATATTCTGATTCCCCAAATCCTAGGCACATACGAGTTCAATTGTGGGCTCGCTTGGTGGATTGGAAAGAGAAAAATTTTCTGTCCAAAAATGCATGAAATAATGGGTCACCCATACGCCACAGAGCCAGATACGCAGTTTCTGACTCTGGTTTCCTGTGGCCCAACGAGAGTCAGATATTCTGATTCCCCAAATCCTAGGCACATACGAGTTCAATTGTGGGCTCGCTTGGTTAATTGGAAAGAGAAAAATTTTCTGTCCAAAAATGCATGAAATAATGGGTCACCCATACGCCACAGAGCCAGATACGCACATTCTGACTCTCGTTTCCTGTGGCCCAATGGGAGTCAGATATTCTGATTCCCCAAATCCTAGGCACATACGAGTTCAATTGTGGGCTCGCTTGGTGGATTGGAAAGAGAAAAATTTTCTGTCCAAAAATGCATGAAATAATGGGTCACCCATACGCCACAGAGCCAGATACGCACATTCTGACTCTCGTTTCCTGTGGCCCAATGGGAGTCAGATATTCTGATTCCCCAAATCCTAGGCACATACGAGTTCAATTGTGGGCTCGCTTGGTGGATTGGAAAGAGACAAATTTTCAGTCCAAAAATGCATGAAATAATGGGTCACCCATACGCCACAGAGCCAGATACGCACATTCTGACTCTCGTTTCCTGTGGCCCAATGGGAGTCAGATATTCTGATTCCCTAAATCCTAGGCACACACGAGTTCAATTGTGAGCTCGCTTAGTGGATTGGAAAGAGAAAAATTTTCTGTCCAAAAATGCATGAAATAATGGGTCACCCATACGCCACAGAGCCAGATACGCACATTCTGACTCTCGTTTCCTGTGGCCCAATGGGAGTCAGATATTCTGATTCCCCAAATCCTAGGCACATACGAGTTCAATTGTGGGCTCGCTTGGTGGATTGGAAAGAGACAAATTTTCAGTCCAAAAATGCATGAAATAATGGGTCACCCATACGCCACAGAGCCAGATACGCACATTCTGACTCTCGTTTCCTGTGGCCCAATGGGAGTCAGATATTTTGATTCCCCAAATCCTAGGCACATACGAGTTCAATTGTGGGCTCGCTTGGTGGATTGGAAAGAGACAAATTTTCAGTCCAAAAATGCATGAAATAATGGGACACCCATACGCCACAGAGCCAGATACGCAGTTTCTGACTCTGGTTTCCTGTGGCCCAACGAGAGTCAGATATTCTGATTCCCCAAATCCTAGGCACATACGAGTTCAATTGTGGGCTCGCTTGGTGGATTGGAAAGAGACAAATTTTCAGTCCAAAAATGCATGAAATAATGGGACACCCATACGCCACAGAGCCAGATACGCAGTTTCTGACTCTGGTTTCCTGTGGCCCAATGGGAGTCAGATATTCTGATTCCCCAAATCCTAGGCACATACGAGTTCAATTGTGGGCTCGCTTGGTGGATTGGAAAGAGACAAATTTTCAGTCCAAAAATGCATGAAATAATGGGTCACCCATACGCCACAGAGCCAGATACGCACATTCTGACTCTCGTTTCCTGTGGCCCAATGGGAGTCAGATATTCTGATTCCCCAAATCCTAGGCACATACGAGTTCAATTGTGGGCTCGCTTGGTGGATTGGAAAGAGAAAAATTTTCAGTCCAAAAATGCATAAAAAAAATGGGTCACCCATACGCCACAGAGCCAGATACGCACATTCTGACTCTCGTTTCCTGTGGCCCAATGGGAGTCAGATATTCTGATTCTCTAAATTCTAGGCACATAGGAGTTCAATTATGGGCTCGCTTGGTGGATTGGAAAGAGAAAAATTTTCCGTCCAAAAATGCATGAAATAATGGGTCACCCATACGCCACAGAGCCAGATACGCACATTCTGACTCTCGTTTCCTATGGCCCAATGAGAGTCAGATATTCTGATTCAGCAAATCCTAGGCACATACGAGTTAAATTGTGGGCTCGCTTGGTGGATTGGAAAGAGAAAAATTTTCTGTCCAAAAATGCATGAAATAATGGGTCACCCATACGCCACAGAGCCAGATACGCAGTTTCTGACTCTGGTTTCCTGTGGCCCAACGAGAGTCAGATATTCTGATTCCCCAAATCCTAGGCACATACGAGTTCAATTGTGGGCTCGCTTGGTTAATTGGAAAGAGAAAAATTTTCTGTCCAAAAATGCATGAAATAATGGGTCACCCATACGCCACAGAGCCAGATACGCACATTCTGACTCTCGTTTCCTGTGGCCCAATGGGAGTCAGATATTCTGATTCTCTAAATTCTAGGCACATACGAGTTCAATTGTGGGCTCGCTTGGTGGATTGGAAAGAGAAAAATTTTCAGTTCAAAAATGCATAAAAAAAATGGGTCACCCATACGCCACAGAGCCAGATACGCACATTCTGACTCTCGTTTCCTGTGGCCCAATGGGAGTCAGATATTCTGATTCTCTAAATTCTAGGCACATACGAGTTCAATTGTGGGCTCGCTTGGTGGATTGGAAAGAGAAAAATTTTCAGTTCAAAAATGCATAAAAAAAATGGGTCACCCATACGCCACAGAGCCAGATACGCACATTCTGACTCTCGTTTCCTGTGGCCCAACCAGAGTCAGATATTCTGATTCCCCAAATCCTAGGCACATACGAGTTCAATTGTGGGCTCGCTTGGTGGATTGGAAAGAGACAAATTTTCAGTCCAAAAATGCATGAAATAATGGGACACCCATACGCCACAGAGCCAGATACGCAGTTTCTGACTCTGGTTTCCTGTGGCCCAACGAGAGTCAGATATTCTGATTCCCCAAATCCTAGGCACATACGAGTTCAATTGTGGGCTCGCTTGGTGGATTGGAAAGAGAAAAATTTTCTGTCCAAAAATGCATGAAATAATGGGTCACCCATACGCCACAGAGCCAGATACGCACATTCTGACTCTCGTTTCCTGTGGCCCAATGGGAGTCAGATATTCTGATTCCCCAAATCCTAGGCACATACGAGTTCAATTGTGGGCTCGCTTGGTGGATTGGAAAGGGACAAATTTTCAGTCCAAAAATGCATGAAATAATGGGACACCCATACGCCACAGAGCCAGATACGCACATTCTGACTCTCGTTTCCTGTGGCCCAACGAGAGTCAGATATTCTGATTCCCTAAATTCTAGGCACATACGAGTTCAATTGTGGGCTCGCTTAGTGGATTGGAAAGAGAAAAATTTTCAGTCCAAAAATGCATGATATAATGGGTCATCCATACGCCACAGAGCCAGATACGCACATTCTGACTCTCGTTTCCTGTGGCCCAATGGGAGTCAGATATTCTGATTCTCTAAATTCTAGGCACATACGAGTTCAATTGTGGGCTCGCTTGGTGGTTTGGAGAGAGAAAAATTTTCTGTCCAAAAATGCATGAAATAATGGGTCATCCATACGCCACAGAGCCAGATACGCACATTCTGACTCTCATTTCCTGTGGCCCAACGAGAGTCAGATATTCTGATTTCCTAAATCCTAGGCACATACGAGTTCAATTGTGGGCTCGCTTGGTGGATTGGAAAGAGACAAATTTTCAGTCCAAAAATGCATAAAAAAATGGGTCACCCATACGCCACAGAGCCAGATACGCACATTCTGACTCTCGTTTCCTGTGGCCCAATGAGAGTCAGATATTCTGATTCCGCAAATCCTAGGCACATACGAGTTAAATTGTGGGCTCGCTTGGTGGATTGGAAAGAGAAAAATTTTCTGTCCAAAAATGCATAAAAAAAATGGGTCACCCATACGCCACAGAGCCAGATACGCACATTCTGACTCTCGTTTCCTGTGGCCCAATGGGAGTCAGATATTCTGATTCCCCAAATCCTAGGCACATACGAGTTCAATTGTGGGCTCGCTTGGTGGATTGGAAAGAGACAAATTTTCAGTCCAAAAATGCATGAAATAATGGGACACCCATACGCCACAGAGCCAGATACGCAGTTTCTGACTCTGGTTTCCTGTGGCCCAACGAGAGTCAGATATTCTGATTCCCCAAATCCTAGGCACATACGAGTTCAATTGTGGGCTCGCTTGGTGGATTGGAAAGAGAAAAATTTTCTGTCCAAAAATGCATAAAAAAAATGGGTCACCCATACGCCACAGAGCCAGATACGCACATTCTGACTCTCGTTTCCTGTGGCCCAATGGGAGTCAGATATTCTGATTCCCCAAATCCTAGGCACATACGAGTTCAATTGTGGGCTCGCTTGGTGGATTGGAAAGAGACAAATTTTCAGTCCAAAAATGCATGAAATAATGGGACACCCATACGCCACAGAGCCAGATACGCACATTCTGACTCTCGTTTCCTGTGGCCCAATGAGAGTCAGATATTCTGATTCCCCAAATCCTAGGCACATACGAGTTAAATTGTGGGCTCGCTTGGTGGATTGGAAAGAGAAAAATTTTCTGTCCAAAAATGCATGATATAATGGGTCATCCATACGCCACAGAGCCAGATACGCACATTCTGACTCTCGTTTCCTGTGGCCCAATGGGAGTCAGATATTCTGATTCTCTAAATTCTAGGCACATACGAGTTCAATTGTGGGCTCGCTTGGTGGTTTGGAGAGAGAAAAATTTTCTGTCCAAAAATGCATGAAATAATGGGTCATCCATACGCCACAGAGCCAGATACGCACATTCTGACTCTCATTTCCTGTGGCCCAACGAGAGTCAGATATTCTGATTCCCCAAATCCTAGGCACATACGAATTCAATTGTGGGCTCGCTTGGTGGATTGGAAAGAGAAAAATTTTCTGTCCAAAAATGCATGAAATAATGGGTCACCCATACGCCACAGAGCCAGATACGCACATTCTGACTCTCGTTTCCTGTGGCCCAATGGGAGTCAGATATTCTGATTCCCCAAATCCTAGGCACATACGAGTTCAATTGTGGGCTCGCTTGGTGGATTGGAAAGAGACAAATTTTCAGTCCAAAAATGCATGAAATAATGGGACACCCATACGCCACAGAGCCAGATACGCAGTTTCTGACTCTGGTTTCCTGTGGCCCAATGGGAGTCAGATATTCTGATTCCCCAAATCCTAGGCACATACGAGTTCAATTGTGGGCTCGCTTGGTGGATTGGAAAGAGACAAATTTTCAGTCCAAAAATGCATGAAATAATGGGACACCCATACGCCACAGAGCCAGATACGCAGTTTCTGACTCTGGTTTCCTGTGGCCCAACGAGAGTCAGATATTCTGAATCCCCAAATCCTAGGCACATACGAGTTCAATTGTGGGCTCGCTTGGTGGATTGGAAAGAGAAAAATTTTCAGTCCAAAAATGCATGATATAATGGGTCATCCATACGCCACAGAGCCAGATACGCACATTCTGACTCTCGTTTCCTGTGGCCCAATGGGAGTCAGATATTCTGATTCTCTAAATTAAAGGCACATACGAGTTCAATTGTGGGCTCGCTTGGTGGTTTGGAGAGAGAAAAATTTTCTGTCCAAAAATGCATGAAATAATGGGTCATCCATACGCCACAGAGCCAGATACGCACATTCTGACTCTCGTTTCCTGTGGCCCAATGAGAGTCAGATATTCTGATTCCCCAAATCCTAGGCACATACGAGTTAAATTGTGGGCTCGCTTGGTGGATTGGAAAGAGAAAAATTTTCTGTCCAAAAATGCATGATATAATGGGTCATCCATACGCCACAGAGCCAGATACGCACATTCTGACTCTCGTTTCCTGTGGCCCAATGAGAGTCAGATATTCTGATTCCCCAAATCCTAGGCACATACGAGTTCAATTGTGGGCTCGCTTGGTGGATTGGAAAGAGAAAAATTTTCTGTCCAAAAATGCATGAAATAATGGGTCACCCATACGCCACAGAGCCAGATACGCACATTCTGACTCTCGTTTCCTGTGGCCCAACGAGAGTCAGATATTCTGATTCCCTAAATTCTAGGCACATACGAGTTCAATTGTGGGCTCGCTTAGTGGATTGGAAAGAGAAAAATTTTCAGTCCAAAAATGCATGATATAATGGGTCATCCATACGCCACAGAGCCAGATACGCACATTCTGACTCTCGTTTCCTGTGGCCCAATGGGAGTCAGATATTCTGATTCTCTAAATTCTAGGCACATACGAGTTCAATTGTGGGCTCGCTTGGTGGATTGGAAAGAGAAAAATTTTCTGTCCAAAAATGCATGAAATAATGGGTCACCCATACGCCACAGAGCCAGATACGCACATTCTGACTCTCGTTTCCTGTGGCCCAATGGGAGTCAGATATTCTGATTCCCCAAATCCTAGGCACATACGAGTTCAATTGTGGGCTCGCTTGGTGGATTGGAAAGGGACAAATTTTCAGTCCAAAAATGCATGAAATAATGGGACACCCATACGCCACAGAGCCAGATACGCACATTCTGACTCTCGTTTCCTGTGGCCCAACGAGAGTCAGATATTCTGATTCCCTAAATCCTAGGCACATACGAGTTCAATTGTGGGCTCGCTTGGTGGATTGGAAAGAGAAAAATTTTCTGTCCAAAAATGCATGAAATAATGGGTCACCCATACGCCACAGAGCCAGATACGCACATTCTGACTCTCGTTTCCTGTGGCCCAATGGGAGTCAGATATTCTGATTCCCCAAATCCTAGGCACATACGAGTTCAATTGTGGGCTCGCTTGGTGGATTGGAAAGAGACAAATTTTCAGTCCAAAAATGCATGAAATAATGGGACACCCATACGCCACAGAGCCAGATACGCAGTTTCTGACTCTGGTTTCCTGTGGCCCAACGAGAGTCAGATATTCTGATTCCCCAAATCCTAGGCACATACGAGTTCAATTGTGGGCTCGCTTGGTGGATTGGAAAGAGAAAAATTTTCTGTCCAAAAATGCATGAAATAATGGGTCACCCATACGCCACAGAGCCAGATACGCACATTCTGACTCTCGTTTCCTGTGGCCCAATGGGAGTCAGATATTCTGATTCCCCAAATCCTAGGCACATACGAGTTCAATTGTGGGCTCGCTTGGTGGATTGGAAAGAGACAAATTTTCAGTCCAAAAATGCATGAAATAATGGGACACCCATACGCCACAGAGCCAGATACGCAGTTTCTGACTCTGGTTTCCTGTGGCCCAACGAGAGTCAGATATTCTGATTCCCCAAATCCTAGGCACATACGAGTTCAATTGTGGGCTCGCTTGGTGGATTGGAAAGAGAAAAATTTTCTGTCCAAAAATGCATGAAATAATGGGTCACCCATACGCCACAGAGCCAGATACGCACATTCTGACTCTCGTTTCCTGTGGCCCAATGGGAGTCAGATATTCTGATTCCCCAAATCCTAGGCACATACGAGTTCAATTGTGGGCTCGCTTGGTGGATTGGAAAGAGACAAATTTTCAGTCCAAAAATGCATGAAATAATGCTACACCCATACGCCACAGAGCCAGATACGCAGTTTCTGACTCTGGTTTCCTGTGGCCCAATGGGAGTCAGATATTCTGATTCCCCAAATCCTAGGCACATACGAGTTCAATTGTGGGCTCGCTTGGTGGATTGGAAAGAGACAAATTTTCAGTCCAAAAATGCATGAAATAATGGGACACCCATACGCCACAGAGCCAGATACGCAGTTTCTGACTCTGGTTTCCTGTGGCCCAACGAGAGTCAGATATTCTGATTCCCCAAATCCTAGGCACATACGAGTTCAATTGTGGGCTCGCTTGGTGGATTGGAAAGAGAAAAATTTTCAGTCCAAAAATGCATGATATAATGGGTCATCCATACGCCACAGAGCCAGATACGCACATTCTGACTCTCGTTTCCTGTGGCCCAATGGGAGTCAGATATTCTGATTCTCTAAATTCTAGGCACATACGAGTTCAATTGTGGGCTCGCTTGGTGGTTTGGAGAGAGAAAAATTTTCTGTCCAAAAATGCATGAAATAATGGGTCATCCATACGCCACAGAGCCAGATACGCACATTCTGACTCTCGTTTCCTGTGGCCCAATGAGAGTCAGATATTCTGATTCCCCAAATCCTAGGCACATACGAGTTAAATTGTGGGCTCGCTTGGTGGATTGGAAAGAGAAAAATTTTCTGTCCAAAAATGCATGATATAATGGGTCATCCATACGCCACAGAGCCAGATACGCACATTCTGACTCTCGTTTCCTGTGGCCCAATGAGAGTCAGATATTCTGATTCCCCAAAACCTAGGCACATACGAGTTCAATTGTGGGCTCGCTTGGTGGATTGGAAAGAGAAAAATTTTCTGTCCAAAAATGCATGAAATAATGGGTCACCCATACGCCACAGAGCCAGATACGCACATTCTGACTCTCGTTTCCTGTGGCCCAACGAGAGTCAGATATTCTGATTCCCTAAATTCTAGGCACATACGAGTTCAATTATGGGCTCGCTTGGTGGATTGGAAAGAGAAAAATTTTCTGTCCAAAAATGCATAAAAAAAATGGGTCACCCATACGCCACAGAGCCAGATACGCACATTCTGACTCTCGTTTCCTGTGGCCCAATGGGAGTCAGATATTCTGATTCCCCAAATCCTAGGCACATACGAGTTCAATTGTGGGCTCGCTTGGTGGATTGGAAAGGGACAAATTTTCAGTCCAAAAATGCATGAAATAATGGGACACCCATACGCCACAGAGCCAGATACGCACATTCTGACTCTCGTTTCCTGTGGCCCAACGAGAGTCAGATATTCTGATTCCCCAAATCCTAGGCACATACGAGTTCAATTGTGGGCTCGCTTGGTGGATTGGAAAGAGAAAAATTTTCTGTCCAAAAATGCATGAAATAATGGGTCACCCATACGCCACAGAGCCAGATACGCACATTCTGACTCTCGTTTCCTGTGGCCCAATGGGAGTCAGATATTCTGATTCCCCAAATCCTAGGCACATACGAGTTCAATTGTGGGCTCGCTTGGTGGATTGGAAAGAGACAAATTTTCAGTCCAAAAATGCATGAAATAATGGGACACCCATACGCCACAGAGCCAGATACGCACATTCTGACTCTCGTTTCCTGTGGCCCAATGGGAGTCAGATATTCTGATTCCCCAAATCCTAGGCACATACGAGTTCAATTGTGGGCTCGCTTGGTGGATTGGAAAGAGACAAATTTTCAGTCCAAAAATGCATGAAATAATGGGACACCCATACGCCACAGAGCCAGATACGCAGTTTCTGACTCTGGTTTCCTGTGGCCCAACGAGAGTCAGATATTCTGATTCCCCAAATCCTAGGCACATACGAGTTCAATTGTGGGCTCGCTTGGTGTATTGGAAAGAGAAAAATTTTCTGTCCAAAAATGCATAAAAAAAATGGGTCACCCATACGCCACAGAGCCAGATACGCACATTCTGACTCTCGTTTCCTGTGGCCCAATGGGAGTCAGATATTCTGATTCCCCAAATCCTAGGCACATACGAGTTCAATTATGGGCTCGCTTGGTGGATTGGAAAGAGAAAAATTTTCCGTCCAAAAATGCATGAAATAATGGGTCACCCATACGCCACAGAGCCAGATACGCACATTCTGACTCTCGTTTCCTGTGGCCCAATGGGAGTCAGATATTCTGATTCCCCAAATCCTAGGCACATACGAGTTCAATTGTGGGCTCGCTTAGTGGATTGGAAAGAGAAAAATTTTCAGTCCAAAAATGCATGATATAATGGGTCATCCATACGCCACAGAGCCAGATACGCACATTCTGACTCTCGTTTCCTGTGGCCCAATGGGAGTCAGATATTCTGATTCTCTAAATTCTAGGCACATACGAGTTCAATTGTGGGCTCGCTTGGTGGTTTGGAGAGAGAAAAATTTTCTGTCCAAAAATGCATGAAATAATGGGTCATCCATACGCCACAGAGCCAGATACGCACATTCTGACTCTCATTTCCTGTGGCCCAACGAGAGTCAGATATTCTGATTTCCTAAATCCTAGGCACATACGAGTTCAATTGTGGGCTCGCTTGGTGGATTGGAAAGAGACAAATTTTCTGTCCAAAAATGCATAAAAAAATGGGTCACCCATACGCCACAGAGCCAGATACGCACATTCTGACTCTCGTTTCCTGTGGCCCAATGAGAGTCAGATATTCTGATTCCCCAAATCCTAGGCACATACGAGTTAAATTGTGGGCTCGCTTGGTGGATTGGAAAGAGAAAAATTTTCTGTCCAAAAATGCATAAAAAAAATGGGTCACCCATACGCCACAGAGCCAGATACGCACATTCTGACTCTCGTTTCCTGTGGCCCAATGGGAGTCAGATATTCTGATTCCCCAAATCCTAGGCACATACGAGTTCAATTATGGGCTCGCTTGGTGGATTGGAAAGAGAAAAATTTTCTGTCCAAAAATGCATAAAAAAAATGGGTCACCCATACGCCACAGAGCCAGATACGCACATTCTGACTCTCGTTTCCTGTGGCCCAATGGGAGTCAGATATTCTGATTCCCCAAATCCTAGGCACATACGAGTTCAATTGTGGGCTCGCTTGGTGGATTGGAAAGAGAAAAATTTTCTGTCCAAAAATGCATAAAAAAAATGGGTCACCCATACGCCACAGAGCCAGATACGCACATTCTGACTCTCGTTTCCTGTGGCCCAATGGGAGTCAGATATTCTGATTCCCCAAATCCTAGGCACATACGATTTCAATTGTGGGCTCGCTTGGTGGATTGGAAAGAGAACAATTTTCTGTCCAAAAATGCATGAAATAATGGGTCACCCATACGCCACCAGATCCGCACATCCTGAGTCGAGAAAGGAGAGTCCAATACACTTAGCCAAGGAAGAAACTAAGATTTTATCTATCAGGGAAAACACCTCCACAATGCAGAGGATATTGCTCGAAATATTCCGCCACTGGACTTCGCTTACATTGTCAAGGTTTGTGGCTTATTCTTCCATTCCTCTGCCATTGTCAATGTTCACCAATATTGTCCACAAGGTCAGTCAACATCCTTAAAGAGAAGGAAACTTGTCCTTTACTCAACTACCGAACAACAAACATAAACCTTGGTTTTGTGGATAAATCCAAAGCCAAACCGGAGGTATCTTTCCGGCCAACTAAACTTTACTTCTTCAAATGATTTCCTTCATCATTTCGCATGGCACTTGGTTATCCAATTCAATGGGAAATAGAAATGTAAATAATTTTCTTCCTTCCGGTCGATGGCAGATTCGTACAGATTCCTCATGGTACTCGCATGTGGTAAGTAGAAGATTTATTTTGTTGTATGGAAAACATTTGTATTTTGGTATTTTGTCGGTATCCTCCCTGAAAATGATTGCTTAGTTTCGGCATTATCTGGGGATTAATTTGCGATGGGAACACACAGTGTGGGGGCCAGGTAAAGTATGCTCATGTGCATGAGTACTTATGTTATCTGGGAAAATGTATATCTTTCCATCCATCAATATATCATATGTGAACCGATATTAGTTTTGGGTCTTTTATTGCGTAGGTTTGAAGTGCCTCAGACACGTTTTGGATATGATATATCCACGTTTGATAAGTGACTTCAAAGATTCGATAATAACCGCGCCCCACGGTGGGTGGTATCTGAATAAGTAATAATAATGATTCCGTATCTAGATAAGATGACAGATGAAATAGGGATTAGTTGACAGTATTTTTTTTTTCTAAATCCCGTCTCGTTTCAAATGATAACAAGCAATTGTGCTGGAGCTAAGCTTACCTGCTGCAGGAAATCAAAGAAAGGAAATTCTGTGAACTGTGACGAATATATGTGGAAGCATACGTCTCCTTAGGATCGATTCTGTAAGCCACTTGGGTTAGCAATCTAATAATTGATTTCATTTAGTGTGGTATTGTAGTATGTTTCTTCCTTCATTTCATTCTGTTCATTCTTGTTATGTGACGTTCATAGTTGGCAGCACTCGCTGTCACACACAAAGCGAATGCATCTGCTGTCACCCTTTAAGTTCTGTCAAATATGTAACCTTTCTCATTGCATGCAAGTAGTTTTCCTAAACAATGGTAGTAAGTCCGCTTTCAACATCAGTTTGGTCGTTCCCCAATGTCAAGTCTAGCAGCAAAGCACCTGGATTGAGTCATAATCGTTTAGGTTAAGTGCTTCATTCTGTCCTATAGCAGGATGATGGCCACTATTACCAAGTTATACACGAACAGCACATTTTCCTTTGTATGGTACATCTCCACTGCAGAAACTACGTGACTTCCAATTCACTTTCGATTCTGATAGATTACGAGTTTTCAGACAGAATGCCTCGGATAATAGAATTTGACATTAAATTATCCTAACAATCTGGGAAAGATTCAAATTTTAGACTCAAAAGTCCCCCTTAAAAGAACTAATGTCTCAGAACGAGCTAAATCAAAAATTTCGCTGCCATCTCGAAGAGATAATGTACTCAACTTACAAAATTGAAGATCCATATGGTAAGTGTTGATTTGACATCTTGTCACCTTGCTGCGTATAGTGCAATTTTTAACCAGATCGAGTGACACTAATGCAATGGATACGAAAACTTCAAAGTTTGGATGACCACACTCTGGTAATGGCAAAGTTACGAAACCAATATGCAGATTATTTGCGGATACTATTGGGCAGTAATACCGTCCAATTATGTGTACCATTTAAGGGACCGCCACCGGAAGAGGATTTAAGACCTTTGTGTGAAGTTCTTGCCAATAATGTTGCAAGGACATATCCGCGAATACCAATGACAGGTTAGTGAAGTAAGCTTCTTGTCCTTTCGAGTTTTAGACACATCTGACTATTTAGGTCCAATTGAACCTATAATGTCTCAAACAAGTGAAGATGGAAAGGTATTTACATCTGTGAAGCAACATCCCGGTGGAGGACTGTATTGTTACTTGGCTGTTACACCGGAGGGTTTTGAGGGACTGTAAAACAACAATCTGAAGTACATGTTGTGTTATTCTAAATAAATGTTTTCAAAATGAAAGTTCTTATACTTTAATTTGACTTCGAATACACAATGAAATGCAACACTAATATGTTTTGGTGTGAACTACCAATTTGTGATCCAATTAAAAATAAAAAAATCAAACCATCCATCTGTCAAATCTAGCTGTCATTGTCGGCTTTTGACAGCAAATGTCTGACAATTGTTCTGCGTACAAAATTCGTTGTTCACACGATTGTCAGATATTTGAGAGAAATTTTTCATTTGGAGATCTGACAGTAATGTCAAATCTGACAATCGTCTGGACATAGCCTAAGTTTTATCTCCGAGAGAAAACAATTTAAGGCCCCGCTACATAGAATCGATAGATGTCATTTCGTTGAATGTTGACTTTGAAGTTGACATATTACCGGAGAGATCAGTCCAGCAAAATCTATGGCACGCGGAACAATTTTGCCTAAACGTCAAATCGCGAAAAAGTCTTATTAACAACGATGACAGTTCCAAAGATATCTCTCAATGCTTCCGCCATTGAATGTGCTTGCTCCTAATTTGTCAATGCGTCGGACCGGAACGGACTAAAGAAGTAGAAAAGTAGGCCACCTGTCATGTAGGAGGAAGTTTCATCCCTGAACTTGGCTTATTAGTTTAAATGGCTTATCCTTTAAGGAAGATGATTGAAAGTCTTTGACCACCCAGTAGCCCCTCGGACGGCTTAGAAGTGGAGGACCTTTTAAGAATGCTATAACCAGAGAGAAATATGAACTACTTATGTGCAACTTTGAAAGCTTATCCTACTACTCGACAAAAAACCACACTTTTTTAACATACACACGCTAAAATTTATTTGACTAAAAATTGCATATTTTTGCAAAAATTATTCGCCCAACCACTAGACGAGATTAGGCTCGTCGTCGGCTCCTTCCAGAACGCTTACCACTGCTTTTACTTTGAATACGAGTACGCCTGCGACTTCGACTTCGACTTCGGCCTCTGTGTTTCCCTCGGCAATCTTCATCGGAGCTATTGCCTTTATTTCTATAAGATATTTGCTTATCGTATTGACCCTACGAAAAAAGAAAACTTTTCTTCAGATACAGCTTTAGATAGAAAACTCCTACGCGCTTGTGGCTATTGTCAATAGTTCCGGGTGCTGATTTACTTCGTATAGAATGATTCGCCAAGATTGAACTTCGGTTAACTAAAAATGACATCCGTACCTCGTCATTTTGCACTGTTAGTATACCCAGTGACTTGCCAGAATCGATGGCTGCGTCCAACTTTTCTTTCAAATTCTTTACTTGAATACCTTCCTCATTAAGTTTCTCCTTAACGTCTCTTAATAGATTGTTTTGGGTTTCGGCTAAAGTATAAGTTATTGGCTGTTTGATGTTCGAAAATGTTTCCAAAACAAACTTACACAACAGCGGCTTATGACTAAGGGTGGCCATAATTAATGGAAGTAGAACGCTTGGTGTATCGGACATTCTAATTTTAATTTAACTTTAAATATTTATTCTATAAAATAAAGTACAACGCTAATAATTTTTTTTGAAATAATGATCATTGATTTGTTCGTCGAAGAAAACTCAATTTTGTTTTTTGTTGCTCTCGAGCAAGACGACCTTGGTAACATCCATCTGACAGCAATGATTTATAGTAGTTATGCCTTGACATTTGGACAAAAAGTAGTCTAACGATTGTGCAATATGTAAAAAAAATTTATACCATCAAGCAATGGATGGAGATTATTTTAAGAAAACGCCCCCAAGGAGTGGGCATGACCACATGATGTATGGGTGATTTGACGATTTGTTTCGATTTTATGTATCTAATACGAATTTTTAAAAAAATAGGCGTGGCAGTGAGTAGATTTCAACTTTACACGTGCACTCTGACTCCTTCTGGATTATTTTTCTATGGTACAGGTTGTACATCAACCTCACTATCCCCTAATATGACAATAATATGCACAATACGGGTATATAGATACTAGTCGTACTGTGAAACATTCTCGTGCCTAATGATAGAAGGCTACTTACTTCTAAAAAATTTCCTCATGAAGTGAATTTTAGTGCAGGAAATTTCTTTGCTGTGTAATTTCTGTCAGATCCCTGTACCTAATTTTCTGTTGTTTGTGTATTTGCATACATCTGCTTTCGACGTCTTAAAGGTGGCCAAATTTCATACCTAGCTTTCTCGTTCGTTTACTTTTCTGTGTTTTTACCACTCTTGGAGAGAAATTTACACCAACTCCTTGAAATTTCATAATCTACGAATTTTGGTGCAGAAGTAGGCGAACAGACCTAAAGTTTGACAGACGTTTGACAGATCGCACGCCACTTACCTGTGAGATATTTCTAAGGTAGGAATCCTGTCAACTACCAATTTCTGATCTGTGAATTGCAGGTCTGTTCGCGCGCGCTCCCAAAACAACAAACTAAAGTAACAACCGTGAACTAAGCGTGAACTAAATAATTTTGTAAAATAGTTTGTCATTGCCAGTTCATTGCCAGCAATTGTCAGTTCATTTTGAGACCAGAAAATATTGTCAGATCTATCAGTGGTGTGAGTATGGCTACTTTAGGTCCACGCTCTTCTATGAAGACTACTGGAGCTATGATATTCACTGCTCGTATACCTCTAACGAGTGCCACTCGCAAAACATTCGCATTTGCCTGCCCCTAGGATTCTTAAGGACATCGTCATTTATTACAGTCCTTAAAGTTCAGTGCCATTGTAGTAAAATACTTTCTTGTCCATTCCTCCATAACACAAAGTCCTCGAGCTTCTCCTGCGCATAAATACTTCGAGTCAATCGCTCCAAGATAGCGTATAAGAATGGATTGTAGAGTACCATGTTTACCTTGTGTTAATACCTAAAGCATTGCCACAGGACCAAATTTCTACACAGCAAGACCAAACAATAGTCACTCCTTCTGATAACACGTTTGCCATCATCTCACATGCATATCTGATCCGGAATCCCTCCTCACATCAAGAAAACACATTTCCATTGATTTATTGTTAAAGTTCTTATCTTTATCTTACTAGAAACTAATCCTAAAGCATAATATAATCGATTCCATTAAATCTAGTCCCTAATTCTACTATTGTCCTTAATTTAAAAGTAACTTTTCTTATCTCGCTTCTTTTTACAAATCCTCATCCGCCGAATTCACAACATTTTACCAACCAGGTCAGTTCAGCTAAAAAAAAAAAAGAAAAGTTCCTTCTGGTTCCATTGTTCTTCCTTGAAGCACAAAATTTCTATTGTTACACCAGTCGTTGTTCAAAATGCCCACCCGTACAACACAGTGAATGCTGTATCCTTATGATGGCTACAGTAATAAATTAGACAAAAAAATAATAATAATAATAATAATAATAAAAAACTGATGTTCGCGTCCTGCATGCACACATTGACTACGCTCGACTACTCATCACAGTCTTTTGCAACCGGATGCAGGATAATAGAAGCGCCATTACATCCCGTTGTGTCGGCAATGAAATCATGAAAATTACTCTCCAGAGCCCACATGAACCTTTTGTGTCCCGGTACTACCTATAAAATATAAACGAACAAAAGCACAGAGCGATAAGTATGAAATACAAGTTCTTTCATTCCAATTGGGGAAAAATAATACAAAACAAATTATCCTTACCTGTGTGGATAGCCGGCAGTCGCCTCCGTTTTGTACTTCTACAAGATTCGACACCTTTAAGCAAGTCTCCGAGTCCCACATGTATATATCATTCTCGCCCTTATAGCGGAAGAATAACGAAGTACCACCATCGGTACCAAGGACTACTAATGGCTTGCCATATGGTTTTGGGCCAACATCAACCACAGAACCAGCACCTTGGCCCACACGTAAATGTTGTGTCTTAATCGAATACATACGGGGTGAGCTGAGGAACGTAAAGAATAGCGTCGAGGTACCATCTGGTTTGACGGCTAATGCCATGTAAAGGACATCGTTAATGGGTGCTGCAGATTTTGGTAACACTACGCGATATGATTTAGCACCGATGACGTCGTAAACGAGAATACTACGACATCCAGCATCTGCAATGTATCTGTAAATAAAAATAAATTGTTTTTCAAAAGATTGTGACAACACGAGATGTAAATATTGAGCGGATTGACAGCTCCTAATGCGAGTACTTGTCCTCTTGTCATTATGCTGTCACGATAACTTAAAATCACATTATTTCAAGAATTAACTGTCAAGATTGTCAATTACCTGGCAATTATAAACATACTTATGCTCGTAAACGGTGTCCTTCTTAACAATACAGTTATAAAGGCGATCAAGGAACTCCGCTCGCCAGTAATTACAACTAAAGAAGTCACAATTCCTGTATAACCGTTGAAAACCATACAACTGTCACACCATTCTTACTTATCTTATACGTAGTCCGCTCAATACAACAAAATGACTTCTGTACATGATGACATTTCAGGACATTTGGCGTACTTTTACCAACAAAATTCGTGATTTGTGAAATGATAAAGTGTAGGGCGTAAAATGATTTCAGAAATTTAGAAAAAATAAACAAAACCTGTCACTTTTTAAACGTCAGATATCAAAAGTATGCAAATGCACAAAATCATACATTTGACGGATCATAACTTAGTGTACAGAGAAAAATTCATTGCAATTGTGAACAAATCTACATAAATCAACGAAACTTTTGCATAGAAATTCGTGAAAATTCCTTTTTTTTTGTAAAAATATGCGAAGAGATACAGAAGCTATCGCAAAAACTTAAGGTTTTTTTCAAAGAGTCAGGAGGAAGACTAACAAAATTCATGGCCTTTTCTTGACATATGCTCTATGAAAGTGACATTTCCACAATTACTGATCCCACCAAAAGAAAATGAAATGACTGCCTGGTTCACAAAACAACAGGGCAGATAACTACATCAGGAATCTGGTTGAGTACATTTAAAATTCCTTGAAATGTCACAGGAATTAGCCCTTGGAAAGATATTTGACACTCAAATGTCAAAGTATTTGTAATCCCCTGCATGAAATGGTGAATTTACATCAAATGTCCGCCATTTGCATTAAATGTATCAATGACATCTAAAAAGGTATTACCGCACACTCATCAATTTCACAAGTGGACATTGCAGTGCAATAAATTGAGGGACTACAACATTCCCAAACCACCTGACATTCATTGTAGTTATCGTCCCGATTGTCTCCGAATGTCCACCATGTTGCTTTGTCTATTGCCTTAGCTTTGACAGTTCCATTTAAATGTAGAGTCGATGCGATTAGAATATGACCCGCAAGAGCTGTAGAAGAACTCCCATTTCCCGACTATAACAGTAACAATAGACATCTACGTCAGAAGTAGAAAGACTTAGCAAATTCTTGCACCCTTCATATGTCATTTTGAAAGTTCCAGAGCCTCAAATCATTCCAACACATTGGCGAGACCATCCAACAATGATAAATTACTATTTTAATGCGATTTCCTTCCCCGTAGATTAATCAAATAATATGGGGAATCCTGCCATTATCATCTGTAACATGTCGGAAATGATGTTCCTAATTTGCGACGAGGTGTCGACTAATTAGAGCCTCACAGGGAAATAACACTGCAGAATGATTAATGATAGCCTATGTTATATTGGAATTGATTTTCAGTAACTAAAATTTGTGAATACCTACAGGTGGTTGTCATACCATCTATGGGGAATCTAATGGCCTTTGTCACGAATTACAAAAGTTTCAAGTGTTGTTTATGTGATGGCGTTGCATTTTTAATTATATCACATCGCATGCCCTGGCTGTTGGTGAGGATGTGCTTCTGGAGCTGGAGGACTTAATTAGAATAAACGACCTTGCCCTTGATATTTTGTTCTAGTTTTCATAACGACTTTACCATGAAACTCATCTAAAAATCACTCAAATATCTGTTACGTTGTGAAATGGAAACTCCATGCCCCTGGGTTCCGTCCAACCGGCTAAGTCATGGATTTATCGCTGACTTTAGCTAAAATTCACTTTCAGGGTAGCGACAGGGAATACAACAAATATACTGCACACCATTCGAATCAATATCAGCACCTGTGCTACCTTTGATTTCCTGTCATTTGTTCGAGATTTATTTACAAAGCTTCGTCTGCGAAATGCAAATATACACACAACGTATGCGAGCGTATTCCAATATATCCTGATATTTAACTTTAAAACACCGCATTGCTATATACTTACACAAAAGGCTTGTTGTCTGCACAGTAATCGACCACCATAAATTGAGGACGTGATTCAGCGGTAACTATCGTTGACAGATCAATGCTTTTGACAACTTTTGCGTCAGCTGTATTGATGGCAACGATTTTTGGTGGACACCGTCGAATTGGTTGCTCCAATGTGTTGACAATACCAACATCCAGTGCCCAGAGGATGCCCTTAAAAAAAGAAAATAGTAAATGTATTACCAGATATAACAGTGTGGCTGATTTAATATTTGTTTTGACCTTAAAACTTTAATGTAAAAGAATTTTAGGTAAAACAAAATTGCTATTCACTTTTAACATAGATTTTATTTACACCTGGCAACTATGCTATCTAGTATCTATGGCATTGAAATGGCCGCCTTAACTAGTCATTTGGATGAGCCATCATTAGATAGGCGAAGGTTAATACGAATAGAGGTACCATTTGGGTTCGAACATTTTATTTTCCAGTACTCGGTGGCGTATACGTAATTTTTTTTTTTAATTTTTGGGTTCGAGAATTTGGATTTTCCGCTACTCACAGCGAAGGAACAGCGGAGCTAGTTTGTGCTTAGAATGCACAGAAACGAAATATCTGACTAGAATTGTGTGAGCAGGTCGTAGTACTGGGAGGGTTGTATCTAGGTCGGTGGCGACTACTTACCTGATTTTTTTATGGATTTTTGGGATCGAAAATTTTGACTTTCCACTACTCACAGCGAAGGAGCAGCGGAGCTAGTTTGTGCTTAGAATGCACAGAAACGAAATATCTGACTAGAATTGTGTGAGCAGGTCGTAGTACTGGGAGGGTTGTATCTAGGTCGGTGGCGACTACTTACCTGTTTTTTTTATGGATTTTTGGGATCGAAAATTTTGACTTTCCACTACTCACAGCGAAGGAGCAGCGGAGCTAGTTTGTGCTTAGAATGCACAGAAACGAAATATCTGACTAGAATTGTGTGAGCAGGTCGTAGTACTGGGAGGGTTGTATCTAGGTCGGTGGCGACTACTTACCTGTTTTTTTTATGGATTTTTGGGATCGAAAATTTTGACTTTCCGCTACTCACAGCGAAGGAGCAGCGGAGCTAGTTTGTGCTTGGAATGCACAGAAACGAAATATTTGACTAGAATTGTGTGATCAGATCGTAGTACTGGGAGGGTTGTACCTAGGTCGGTGGCGACTACTTACCTGTTTTTTTTATGGATTTTTGGGATCGAAAATTTTGACTCTCCACTACTCACAGCGAAGGAGCAACGGAGCTAGTTTGTGCTTAGAATGCACAGAAACGATATATCTGACTAGAATTGTGTGAGCAGGTCGTAGTACTGGGAGGGTTGTATCTAGGTCGGTGGCGACTACTTACCTGATTTTTTTATGGATTTTTGGGATCGAAAATTTTGACTTTCCACTACTCACAGCGAAGGAGCAGCGGAGCTAGTTTGTGCTTAGAATGCACAGAAACGAAATATCTGACTAGAATTGTGTGATCAGGTCGTAGTACTGGGAGGGTTGTATCTAGGTCGGTGGCGACTACTTACCTGTTTTTTTTATGGATTTTTGGGATCGAAAATTTTGCCTTTCCGCTACTCACAGCGAAGTAGCAGCGGAGCTAGTTTGTAGTTAGTATCTGACTGGAATTGTGTGATCAGGTCGTAGTACTGGGAGGATTGTATCTAGGTCGGTGGCTCAGTGACTTTTTGTATAATTTTCTGCGTAGTTTGACAATTTTTATCGTCTTCAGCGTCCTTCTTCAATAAGAAGAAGTCTATTGGACTTCGAAAACATAAAAGAAATTTAAACAACGTAATTACAGAACACTGTGCAATGGTCTAGCAAATTCAAAGGATGATTTATGAAGGAGTTCAATATAGCTCCAAAAATATTAGTAAGGCTATACTAAGTGAATATCTCTCACTTATGAGCATTCACTACTGGACAGGTTTTTGGTCAAAGTGAACTCCGAGAACCAGCTAATCTATTATCAGAAACTCCAGAACTCTGGCCACTATCTGATGATTCTTATGACCTTTATATTGCTACTCTAGTGTAGCAGATACATAGTACATGGCAACGACAGTCGAATAAAAGGACAGATGGGTATTTTTGAATGACTTTATCAGGATCAGTACAACGGTACCAAGCAGGTTCAAAAATTTACCAAAGAATATCCAAATAATCACCTACACTAGGACTAGGAACAATCCCTTCATTCACAAGCAGCAAAATAATTCCAATCAATATACCAACCTTATAAGCCTTTCGACTTGACCCTCACTAATTAAATATTTTCCAAAATCGTGCTTCCTGTAACCGCACGTAGACTAAAGGGAAAAGTCTGTAAATTGTATTTCCCTATGAAATCCTAAAATCCCCAAGTGAGCAATAAAGTCCTAAAAAATATACGCACCTATACACACTTCAATGGCTTTAACCCAAATGAAACGAAAATTTCCTTCTCCACAACCACACAAGGCAGGGACTACAGAGGATGAGGGGCATCTAATTTCTTCTCCAAATTAACAGAATCCAACCACATGCCCTCCAAAGCCTCAGGCCGTAACTTTCCCCTTTCAATGGCTATTGGCATCCTAATACGTAAGGATATATGGACACCTTCCACCAAAGTGGGCATGCCACCAACCTTCAATCGAATCGATTTTCTACGAATTGAATTCTTTGATATCTCTCATCCTAATCCCCCTGAATATTTATAAATTAAATTAAGTTCTACTACACATTGCATTCTTCAAGATACATACTTCCTACGCACCATATACACGCCCCATTTGGCCACGTCCTAAGTTGCTTGGATCATTTTCTAAAATAAACACTTCGAAGTGTGCAACAGGCGCCTGAAAATTCAAATAAAATTTTCGAATATCTTGCAAGTTGCACTAACAATCTATCAGTTGGAATAATATTTGCGTTGGAGCGGTCGTCCCTCGGCCAACAATCAAGCTGTCAAGTCTTGAATCGCCTTTATGGCATAAATTGTAATTAGTGTAACTATTTGTGTGAAAATATTAATCGTTGGTTGGCTTTATTGGACCCGATGATGTGGCACGGGTGCCAATGTGTAAACACAGTCGTAAATATTATCTGAAATGGATAATAAAATACTAGATGGGAATTTTCGAATGGCAAGAGAATGGAACTATTTTTGACCATAATACGCGTAATAGATACTTGCAGTTTATGAGCACGTTTTAGCGTCCAGTAATAAAGGTAATTGAGTTCAATGTTTGTGTGAAATTATTTCAATATTGTTGGTCTAAGGTGGCATCTATTTTAGTTGCGATTTAGGCCGGTAGTAAGGAAACAAAAGGTTAAAGATACTCTGAAACTCTTTAAGAGTCGACTAAGACAGTCACTTTGTGCTGCATAATGGGTTAAGTTTAAAAAAAATATCTAAGTTCATAGATTGGCGTGAAAAAATCGTACAAATACCCTCAAAATTCCAAAGGAAAAAGTTGAACTTTCCTAAGCCAAGGTAGACAATATGCAGTGCTATTTAGATCTTCTGTTTCTAACCTCATAATGGCCACATCGGGTTCCCTCAAGGCAGTTATATGAAGATCTACAGATTTATTTCCTCTCCTATAGATTCGGCCTATCATCAAGACGACCTCAGTTTATTTTCTGTATGGTGCCAGAAAAACTTCCTTAAACTAAACGTCAGTAAGTGTCAATTCATTAGTTACTCCAGGAAGCGAGCCCCACCACCTCACAGGAACTACTTTCTCTTAAATGAACTTGTCCGTCCAGTCTCTTCCTTACGTGACTTAGGTGTCACCTTTGTTCGACCCATCGACTTCGACTTGAATATGCAAGTCCAGTTTGGTCCCCTTACTACGCCGTATTGAAGCTGTCCAGCGCAGATTTCTACGTTTTGCCCTTCGCGACTTCGCCTGGATCGACAGAAACAATATGCCTCCTTACACCGATCGTCTAAAACTTATCCGTCTGCAGTCCATCGAAAACAGTCGCGAAATCGCTGATTTACTTTACCTTCATCAGCTAATTACCAGTCACAGTGATTGGCCCGCACGAATCCCCGCTAAAGGATTCGTCCGAGAAGCTTTCTCAGGACAGCTGTAATCTCGAATGCTTGTCAGACGCTCGCGAGAGGTGAGGCCGTTTTAGGTGTTCCGACCGGGATTCAAACCTCGAACCCCTTGCTCCATAGTCCAATGCACTAACCACTGAGCCACGGCGCCAACACCTCAGTAGAATAGCCCTTCGTAAATTTCTTCAAAACCGCTGTTTCTCTTCCTAGCCCTTACTTTGGACACAAGTAGAGACACAAAGGATCTTCGTCAAGGCAATCCGCACTCTGGTTATACATGGTTGTGATGCGAAATAAAACTTGGAAATTTAGTCCTGGAATTCCTACAGCTTGACACAAGACTGCCTATAGTTCCTACCCTAGTTTCATTCGCCAGGGTGTGCTCTCAAAGTTTCAAAACAGTTAAGCGGGGTTCTGGGATCGTAAGACTGGATTGAAATAATAACCGAAGAGACGTGCAATTAGTTCTTAGGTGTGTACCATCTCTATCGATGTTTAAGTTATTCTCATACCTAAGCCAGGAAATATTTACTATTTTTATTAAAATTAAGGGTTTAGTCCTTACAACTTTACTTTTTACCAACATAATACTAAGAACAATTGCAAATGGTATCCAAGTTGTCAAGGACTTTGTGCAGTGAGGCAAGCTTTCTATCACAAAATCTTAAAAGAGTTTCCAATTGGATGACCTTAACATCTTATGTTTCAAGATTTCAAGTGGCTTGAAGGCAGATGTCACTCTCTTATATGCACACAATCTCTAGTGGATCCTCTGATTCTTTAGTAGACTAGCTACTCTGTTTCGATCTTTGCGGCAGCCTTTCACTGTGAGCAGCAAGACCAAAATAATTTCGGCAAAACTACAATATCTAATGACAATGACTTGCTCCTTCTTCAAACTTATTAACCAGCGGAGCAAAGCGGTGGAGTCATGGATACACCACATATGTATATTGTTTAAGAAGCAATTGACTTAGAACCATAAAGAAGGGTACGAGCAAAATGATTTCACTTAACGTAGTACAGGAATGGCTCGCCCCACAAGTTCAAAGGAGCATGTGGAGTAATCCAGAAAGAGCTGAACCTTTATCGTCTCATTAAAGCCGTCTTCTCTAAGGAAAGCAAACGTGAATGTTTATGTAAATGAATTTCAGGAATATGGCTCCCTGACCTTTACGGTCTATAGCCCCAATTGAATCAATCTCTTTTCTAGAACTCCTGAATTTGGTTTAAAGAAGTCCTAGTGAATGTTATTGAAAGTGCTAAAGTGTAGTGTATATGTGTAATGTGTTAAGTGTGACATGTGTCTATGTATCTTGACCAATTGTCTATCGAACAGCCATGCTTTTTTCAAAATCTTCGTTTAAATTTAACTTATCTACATTGAGCCTCCATTGTTGTCTTCAAAGAGATAACTTTTATGGCACTTTAAAGTATATGCAAGGAGTATCCTCTCACCTCTACAATCACTTCCTTCCTTACAGTATAACACCAAGACGATTTGTCTACAAAATAAATTAAACTTCGTACAACCAGCTGTGCACCCTTATTAACCCAATCGCTTCAGTTTCTGCAAAACCCAACAACATTAACCACATTACGATTCCATGTCAACTTCATAATTTTCCCATTTATGATCCAAAAGGCCATCCAAAGGAGACCATCATAACCCAACCAACCAACCTAACTAACTGTGCCAGAGATCATCGGAGCGTAGGAAATTCTTAATCCCCCCTCCCAGTAGACTGAAAAATAGACGAGTAAAACACAAATCCACTTACATTATGATCAACAGCTATATCAACAACTGACTGCAGTGCTGCACAGTTGCCTTCCTCCTGGATGGCCCAGCACGGATACGGTTCTATCGGAGCCAAGCACTGACCCTTCTTCAGCATCACTCTGCCCAGCGTAAATGGTACACCTTGCTTGTATCTTGGCAATGCCACAAACGCCATATCGCGTTGTATCTGCGTTCTAGTTACAATCACATTTCTCGGCACATATCGTCCCGACTGGATGTAGATATTCTTCGTCGAGACACATGGCCAGAGAAGATTATTACCACCAAGTTGGTATGTCAGTTCCGTAATTGAATTCTTTTCACACTTTTGACTGAAACAGGTGCTCGTACAGTGCAGGAGCAATACCACCGCAAGCAGCGTAATTCGAGCGTACATCCGACTGTTATGCATAGTTTTGATGGATAGATTCCGCGTACAGATACTTTTTCACAAAAATTACACACTAACCGCGCAATTCTTGTGCGCTCAGTCTTATATAAGTTAAATTGAAAGAATTGAAAGAATTATCATCATAATCATCTGTCCATTGTGCCATTTGAAAATATTTACGAAAATATCTCAAATGCAACAGCATTGACCAATCTGTGAAGGTCAAGCTTCATGTGAAACAATCACCCGACGTTGTGGCGTGTCTTTTCGTTGTTTTGGCCATTTCTGCAGACTCAGCAATTCATGTTGTCGTCATCGTCGTCGTCGTTCTGGAGTGAATTACTGGTCGCATTTCATCGAATTGAATAAAGAAATGGAATTTGCTTCGGAGCGGCATGGTTGTGGAGTGACTGACCCAATTTGTTGCCGTTTGCTGAGAAGGAATTTGAGAACTATACCTTGCGACGACGAATTGAGTTCATGCTTTATCTGCAGTGTAACCCACAACAGAATTGGGTTTGGAATGAAAGCAGGACGTGTCCCCTTTATATATGCTGTAACCAGGGTTAGGTTGGCTTTTTATTGCAATCGGTATTCTGTTAATTCAATTTGGTGCTTTTGCTTAACATTCACTTAATTTGTGGATCGTGTGCATTGGGTTTTGCAGCATATTCTTCAACAATAAATAAACCGGGGTTCTTTTAAGTTTAACCTCCTCAACACGCAAAAGTTGCATTTGTACTTATGGGGCTTACAATCGGAAGCCGATTCACATATAAGTAGTTATGTTGGTAAGAGACCCAATCTTCAACAGATGATCCAACGCAGCAGAGAAAGCATCCTCTAGGCCTGTCTTAGCTATTTAACCTCATTTCCCGGAATTCCATTACGACGTGGGACCCAGACAAGAGCCTTGCGACCAAATGGTTTTGGAGCGGGTTGCAAGGTTGAACAAGGGCTTCAACGGCTCTAAGCCCTCTATCTGTTCTATCTATTCAGCAGCCATTGGAGTAGCTTAGCTTAAAAATTAAGGCATGTTTGCCTTACTAGGAGGAAAGTCCAGTATTGTCGGTCTCCGCACTATTGACTAGTTTTGGAGGCACTCGACTCGACTTAAGCCCAGTCCAGGGTTCAAGTCTGACTTTAGACAGTCCTGAACGCAGGAAGATCACCGGAGATCTGGATAGTGCCACCCTTCAGTATTGCCTGAGTCAGGATAGTCACAACTCAGAGTCTCCTAAAACTAAACTTAAAAAAATCATATAGTTGCTTGTCCTCTTGTTGCAAGCCCATCCATTTTTGAAGGAATCGTTCGTAAACTTCGTATTTCGGAGTATTTCTGGAAGGACCTTAACAATTTTTTTTTCTTGAGTTTTCGAAACAAACAACAAGAAAAGCAGGCTACTTCTTGCCTTTTTGAGTTTCTAAGCTCGGTAGCATCTCGATATCATCACGTTTCCTAAATAACCCAACAAAAACAGCATGAACTTCGAAATAAACTCTAAAATCAAAGAAATTCGATATTTGAATTTTCTATAATTCAACCGTACGTCACATGTGGTTACACCCACTTTTTAGAGGCGTTTTTGATAAAAAAAAACCAATGTTGATGAAACTTTTGCACGTAACATCCTAACAATTTCTAGGTTACCTTCATAATTCAGTAATTAAATACAATGCTACCACGACCACTTTATGAGGGCTGTTAAGAGGGAGTATGATTTTTTGGCACAAAAACCGCTTTATGAATAAAAAAACTTTGGTTCGTAACAATAGGTCTGTTCGCGTAGTCTACAAATTTTCACGAAAATCTACGAAAAGTCAACAAATCCTGTTCGAGTACGCAAAAGGTTCGTAGAATTTCGTAGAAGAGAGCACTCACGAGAGAGTAAAAAATTTCCCTTATGCAACAATTTTAGAGCAGGAAATTTCTTTGCACTGATTTACTAAAGCTGTCAAATCTGTCAGATACCTTTCCACGCCTAAAAATTGGGCGAATTTCGTAGCTTTCTCGTTCGTTTACTTTTTTGTGTAAAAATTGAAATTTTATAATCTACAAATTTTAGTGCAGAAAGTACGCGAACAGACTTATTTATTCCTCGTTCTTTAGAGCCTGTTCACAGAGGATTGACGGACTGGATTTTTTTTTGACATTGACGTGTTCAGATTACTAGTTCTGTCTTCTTTCTGACATATAAGTGGTTGACCCAAAATAAATTTGGTTAGGTTTGACAAAAAAAAAATCCTTTTACAAGAAAGTTAATACTTCTCACAGCAAATAATTGATGTACTGTGTTACATTTCTATTGTTCACTTCGACAATTTCTCAGTTTTTCATTTATGTTTTCAACCTTTGATCAAGTAACAGCGATTGACGTTTATAAAGGTCAAACAAATTCAAGAAACTTCAGAAAATCTAAAAATCCAGATCCTTCCTCCCTAGCCTATAAACGTCAATAAAAATCCAGTCCGTCGATCCTGTGTAAACAGGGTCTTAGGAGTATAGCGATTCATGCCTTGTTAACATGTATTTTGTATCTGTTTACTTCACAAATGGGGAATGGACATTTGCCGCCATTTGCAGAAATTATAGCATTTTCCGATAGAGTGATGACTTCTGCGCCACCTTGTAGTTTCTCTCAGCGCAGACTGTACACGAATTCTTTTTTTATGTCTATAGGGGTCTATACGACCTTGTTCTCCTTGGCATATTCTTATTATTTCTTGAGAATAATATTCTTGGAAAATCGTCTACGGATAGATACTTTGAAACATGAATTTCTCGAACACATTCTTCTTCTTTTATTCCTAAAGCCTGCGATCCATCCTCAATGAATACATTAAAGGCATTGTTTCTGAAGGGAAGGATATTTCCTACTTAGTTTTTGGCATTTGACGCTGGCAATATATTCACAACTGACTGCCAAAGTAATCAGTTGCCTAGAAGACCGAAATCTCTAAAGGAGTATCCCCCTGGGTAATAATACCTCAAATATCCTACCGCACTTAAGAAGCGAATAAAATTACAGCCTTTTCATACAAAATCATGAAAATTATAAGTCCAAACGAATGAAACCCATTACAGTGGGGACAATAGTGAAAAGATAAAGAAAAGATTTCGTCCGTCAACTTAATTAAATCCTTGTCCACTTCAAGGCAGCTATACAATCCCAAAGGACCAAACTAACCGCAATTACGTACCTTCAATTTATTCTCCTCCCAAAAACCGGAAGGCAATTTTTTCCATTTTTTTTCTTCCTTATTAGATTCACTTACAACACAGTACCTACCGTTGCATCATGAAATCACTCACAAAGACCTGACTTCAATTAGCCCAACCCTGGATAACAGAAATTTAATAACATCCAATTTAAATTTAGATATCCACTGTGAAGATTCATTACAAAAAAATGTCCTTCTTTCCAGTTTTGTACACTTTTGTACACTTTTTACACCGTGTCGTCGTCGTCGTTGTCACACCTTATACAGGCGACCGACAGCGGAATGTACTCGTATATTGTAAGTATAATATTAAACTGAAAGCCTCGACTGGACCCACTGCGAAACGGTGATATTAAATGATATCAGAGGATAAATCCAAAAGGACGACAATTTGATGTACATGAATGAGTGAAAAGGGATTTGTACGGAAGCTTAAATGGGATATTAAAGGTTTTACGCCCTCCGCGGGCGCGACAGACGACAATCCTAGTCTGTTAATGGTATTTGTATTGTACGTGTCATTTTCAATGCGATTTGCGCGTTCTTAGAGAAAAGGAGATTTAAGGATCGTTTTTCTTGTTTTCTAAGCAGAAAATTATTACGACACTACTCCGGGCCGGTGTGATGCGATAGGATTATTATTATGATGCCGATGACAAATTCAATTGATATTCTGGTTGGTGCTGCTTGAGAGCATTCCCATTTGACGGCATTGAGTGTGATTCAATGTGGCAAGTTGGGAATCATCCCAGATTGCCTAGGGTGTCTATCGATTGAGGACGAGGGAGAATCGATAAAAAGTTCCTACCTACTCTTTAAGCTGTGAACACACAGACTTTATTTGGGAATAAAGTTTGATAAACTTTATGGAGGCATTAATTCGAGAAAATTTATTTGATTACCGTGCATATAAGTTTATGAAAGCCAAACAGCAGTTTAGGTTTAATCGGTTCGTTGACGAAGAAATGCCAACAGCTTTACGATATGTTTATTAGTTTAGACGGGGAGTTCCTTTTCTTTGATTTACTGTTCACTTAAAAGTGAAATAAAATTTAGTGTTAGGCTTGTTTAAAATTTAAGCTCTTTGCAGTTATTGCGTTAAGTGGTGGTATGGTACTAAAATGGATGGTTTAGTGCGAATGGCAAGATACATGTATCGGAGATAAGAAATAAGATGTAATTAATAATTTTAGGGACTTATGCCATCAGTTGAAAACATGCGGAATAAGAGCGCCTTGAAGGGTGGTTTCAAATGACTTAAATCCCATAAACTTGAAGTAGGGTGTACAAACTCCTGGTTTGCGAGGAATAGCGAGAAGCATACGCCCCTTAGCAAGAGGTCCGTAAAGGGATGTTAAAAATGAAGACAAAGCCTGATCAAGAGCAGGCCAGTGTCAAAAACATTGAAGAGAAGAAAACGCATACAGAAACCTGTAAAAATAAAGAAGGAACCATTGGAACAGAGTCATAATCGGTGATGAGCATATTGAAAACTGTTTTTGTTGACTGAACAATGCATATGTACGTCAACACCGTGGCTTAAGTGTTTTGTGCGAAAGACTCCGAAGCAAGGGATTCCATCCAAGACCAATCCCTAGACAGCACCTAAAATTTTCTTTCAAAATCCCATCTCTCGCGAACATTTGACAAACGCCTGAGAGTATAATTGTCATGAGAAAGCTATTTCAAATATAAGAATTGCCCTTCGTATATGGTATTAAACAGTAGGCCTGTTCTATTCGTGTAAATAGTATAATACGCACAACACGAATGGTTAGGAGAAGCTAGGGCTTGAATCCCATAGACGTCATCGTCAATTTTTTTTCAAATAATTCGTACAAACATGCCAGATGCTGTTCACTCAACTCTGAAGATACGATAGGGGACTCCTAACGTCGGTGTTAATAAGATCACCAAAGATCATTGAAGAACAAAGCTCCCAAATGAAGTTTTCTTTTGTGAGAGAGGGATCTGCCCTGAGTAACTTCTTGCAAAATCGTTGGAGTCTACATTAGGTCTAGTTGCATGCTACCTATGAGGCAATCTCCAATGATGACACCTATTAGAGTACTTATATGCAATCTGCTAAGAGAGCTCAAAATCCTAGAATGTTTCAGACCCAGCTTATGCTTACGTATCTTAGATTTGGTCTCTCGAAAGCATCCAGCTTTAATTTAAATATGCATGGCGTCAACGTCTGACGTGTTCATCAGCCCTACAGGAATATCCCTATGCCCCAGTACCCGAAAAACCTGAATATACAACTCCTCTCCTATTTTAAAAAGAGAAGATTGAGGGTCTTAAGCAACTTTCGTATTATTAGAGATGGTTTCGACGGATTTGAAAGCTCCTCAGCTATCTGAAAAGATGAAGATATCTGTAATAAATATCATGTTTTTTCTGAGCCTTACCTGGAAGTTTTTGTCAAAGTTTAGCTTTGAAATAGTGACAATTTGTAAGTTACAATCCTCATTCAAAAACCATACCACGATCTTAGAAGAAAATGAAAAACTGTATAGGAAAACTATAAACAAGAGCGTAGTGCCCATTTGACTGATGATTTATTTTATGTCTTAAGTCAACTATGAGACTTACCAAACCCACACTAAATTGCTTTGTTTTTATATAAAATTCTTGTTGTCACACCCTTTACTAGCTTTTACCGATGATGTGGATATAATTTGTCAAAAAGGAATTGTCAACACAATATGCTTCCCAGTAAAATTGCCTACAAACATTGACGGCAGCCCATCTAAACCTAACTTAAGAATCAAGCAAGTGCAGTGGGTACTGCTTTATTCAATGTTTATTTTAAGGACAATAAATCATTTTTTAGAAACAAAACCAACCAAAGAAATAATAATTTATAGTATTTATTTAAATTCTTTACAAAACACCTCCATTCTAGTTATATGTTATTCCATTCGAGTTGCTACCACTGATTCCATTTGGACCCGCTGAAAATCCATTAGCGAATGCTACATTCAATGTATGTCCATTTGGCAAACGATAAACTTGACTCGTAGAAGCCCCAGCAGAACCTTGAATTCCATTACGATCAGCTGTAAAACCCTGAGTTTGCGTATTAGCCGCAGATGCTCCGAATCCTCCTAATGGGCCTTGAGATTGAAAACCTTGTGCTTGGGCATTGGCAGCCGATGCACCAAATCCATTTTGATTAAAGAAATTACTATTGGCCGCTGCATTGGCAGATGATTGAGATGCTCCAAATCTGGGTGGATGTCTTCCTCTATGCTGTCTTTTCGCTCTTACCGTCAAGTTGTTCACGTCACGAGTTTGTCTTATAGAAATGCGATCAGCTGCAGCTCTAGCTTTCAGTACTGTATGAAGATACACAAATAAAAAAAAAGATTTTTTGATTTACACTTGCACTTACAATCGGAAACAGATAGTGCTGATCCATAGTTATCCTGCTGATCACAAAAAACAACTACACACAATGAAAATATGCAGAAAACACCAAAAAACTTCAACATTTTTATTTTCACACTACAGGCCAGATAAAATCGATAGTAGTTCGCTGATCTATGCTTCACAATCAACTGTCGAATTCATATCTATAACGACTAACTTTTAATCAAGCATTCTCCCCCGTACGCATAATAGATACAAAACTTTATTTTCGCCAAACCAAACCGGTTGATTACAGCGCTTTTAAACAAAACCACACATAATTATTATTTGCTATATGTATTATTCATTACATCAAATCGAAGAGAGACTGATAAAAAATAAAAACAAAACCAAAATGACGCACAGATTTTCATGTACATAATGTATATAACCAGGTAGTATATTGGGGGTTCACATTTCATCAAAAAGTTTATAGCCAAAAGTTGTTTATGATTTGATTAACTGGTCCATAAATTTAGCGACAATTAATTTATATTTAACCCCATAGTGTGTGAGCAAATGATAGCCAAACTGGCCAAACCTCTACGTAAGCTATTTTGCTACTCTATTAGTATTATTTTGGCTGGTTAAAAACTTGTTGTTATTCAGCTCACAAGGGCAATAAAACCTGTTCATTCAACTACCAACCCTCTCTAAGTGTTTTAGAGTTCATAGAGTTCATGATAAATATCCACATTCTCAGAAGTCTGGACATTATTTCTTTGAAAATGTAGCGAGGTACCCGAGGGTTCTATTCTATCACCAATACTTTTTTACCAGTGCAATCCATTTCCATTTTCTTAATCGACAATTGACCTTCTTATTAGCTCAGAACTTGGTACTCAATTTAGTAAGAACACATCACATAAGAATGTCTTTTCGCTGAACAGTGCATGACACATGACTACAATTTGCTACAAATTTAGAACATGATGCAAATTCTATTAATAAATTGCAGTTCTTCCCATGTGAATGTGATGTTCCATCTTCCTGCTTACTGAATTCCTCAGTGAAAGAATGACAGTAACTTCCTTTCAATCCGTAATGTCAAAAGATCTGTCACGCTTTACTTACCTACACAATTTCTGACATTTGACTTCATGGAAAACCCTTTCGTGCTCCTAATTTCCCATAGTCGTTTTCGTAAATACAATTCATGTTTTGTTTTCTATTGACAAATATAGGTCCGCTTGTATTGATAAAATACACAAAATGAAGGTCTTTGTCAGCCTAAACGATATTCTAGTCGCTACGTCTAACCCTTTGGCTAATAATGGCATATAGTCTCATGATTTTTTACAATAAAAGTCAGTCCGTAGAGGAGTGGGAATAAATGAACTTAATTAAAGTATTTTGTTAAGAATGCATACCTAACAACGTAATACGCCATATTTTGTTTACATGACGTAAACAATTTCTCTCTCGTGATTTTTTTATGCAAAAGCGAAAATGTGTAGAAACAAAGAACAAAAGAAAACAACACACGCATAATGTTGTGAATGAAGATGAGTAGGCAACAAACGTGGGAAATTCTTTCTTTTCTACATTTTAGTTGAATAAACAGATTTTTGTTTAAAAAGTCTAGATGTAGCCGTTTATTGGGAATGTAAATATTTGTTGGTATACGTCAAATTATGACGTATATCCAATATCTGTTGAAAACGTCAACTTGGTGCTGTGTAGATACTTTTAAACGGAGAATTGTCAGAATCATTTATGGATCAATTTACGGTGTACCTTCTGTCAATGAACTATGAAAAAATTATGAGAGAAAATCTTTGTAAATAGTGTCAAGCTTGACGCATAATATCTGTGAAATCTACAGCACGTTCGAGATTACTAATTTCTTGAAAGAGAAAGTGTATTTGATTAAACATTTTTATTATAAACTTTCGATCTTTGCCATAAAATGATTTATTCGAACCTTTATCCCCTTTTGTAGATGGCAACCCTTTTTGAACGCAAGCAGAACCAAATCGCAATCTTTGTCACAGATAAGTGCAGCCAAGTAGAGATTACTTTTGTTATAATGGGACTAGGTGACATTTCCTTCTTCCCATTCTCAATGTAATACTCGTTTATAAATACGCAGAGAATATTGGTAAAGCTAACCCGTTTAGGGCACTAATCTGTGATACCCAAACCCATCTCGAATTTGAATTTAATTAGCATCTACTACGTTGACTTCTTTTATACAAGTCGTGGTATACCAAATTTTTGATGGCGGTGTCAACAATCTTTCCTTTTTTAGTGCCTGGACTTTGAAGTTTTGGCGGTTACATCGTTCCTCCAACTGACATCTGACTTTCTCTACATGACAGGACTTCATAACGCATCAATGCTCAACAAACTTGTACTTGTAAAGACTAGATATTATTTGACATTATCACGAAAAAAACCCACCTGACAATGTGTCCTATTTCCCCCAAAAATCCCTTCAAACTGGCCAAACATCACTAAAGCTAAACGTTTCGCAATAAGTTCCCATCAACAAATAACCAATGCCTTTGAGACTCCCTTCTAGTTGTTTATCAAGCGTAAGCAATCATCATCACCAACTATAAATGCCAGCAATAGAAATAACCCCTCGAGTCAAAAAGTCATAAGCATACAGCTTCAGGAAGCGTCCATTATAACCTGAACCCCTCTCGAACTCATCAATCAACAGCAATTGAGATGTACCCGCCCACGTGTCCCTATCGGATTCTATACAATTTCCGTGGAAAAAAGAAGAAAAAATATGTATAAATGTCTCTAGAAAAACCCAGCGGCAAACCAAAACGATAATCTGCTTTTCATTTTCGGTATAAAGTCGTCTCCTTTCCAATTGAGGCCAATAAAGTCCCTCGAGCGGCAATGGACAATTCCGATTTGTATTCATTTGATTTGATTTTCAATTGATTGAGAGATGGTCGTTCTGACTTTTGACTTCTGCCTTCAATCAGTGATAATTTGATGGAAAGAAGTCCTGCAAGTCCTGTTTCCGTAGTAGTCGTCGAATGACCTTCAAAGACAAACCTCCCTGTGGTTATTTATTGCTTCAACGAAGCCCAGTCCCGAGAAATCTATTTTCTTTTCAACTTGGACAAATTGCACGCGTTTTAATGGTTTCCTTAGGCTGTGGCACACAAACACGCACACTCACACGCGGTGGGCGGTTAGCATATTGACGCCACAAAAGGATCCGTTTTGATAGAGGACTAATTAAGTAGTTTTGTGAGATGTCGCGAGGACCATGGGGCCATGGATAATTTAATTACGTTATCATGTGGCGATAATGCTTATGAAAATGGAAATTCCGTGAGTCAAAGATGGCCAATGTGCCGTCAATTTATGACATTTTTTTGGGGCTGGACAAATTCAGTTATGCAAGACAGTAATGGGAATTCCCTTTGATAATGTACTGTGACATGGGAGCGGGTGTCGAATTTCGGTTGTTTGTCCCCGGGATGACAAGTTAATTAAATTCAATTTAATCCACATTATACATGATGGCTTAATGGTAGTTGTATGTGATAACAAGCGACATCTAGGAATCATGTTCGGGGGGCGTTGTTATGGACTTATGAATGGCATGTGAACAACATGCTTAACCTTGGAATGTTATTGTATATAGAGTTTGGATTTTTCTTCGAAAAATTAATGGCCAATTCAATCTGTCAGCGAACAGCAGGAACGTCTTTGACACAGAATCCCATTACTTGGATTGTTGTTGTGTTAGGGGTGTTCGAATGGATTTATATACGTGTAGGTGGTCATCAATTGTGTCAATTCACATATTTGTTTAGAAAATAACCATGACATTACTTTCTACATGTATAAACAATTTAAGTGACAGGTCGTAGAGCTGCCATACGGCATTATTGAATTGTTCGTCCTTTTATAATGTCATGTGACACTGTACTTCAGTTTGAAAGATGCAGGAGTTGGAGTTTATTTTATTATATATAGTAATGCACTCATTGAACTCACAGCCCCTGTAGTCCCACTTAGCAATCCCTTGCCAGATACAATAACGTCAAATTGTATCTTTGGTAACCAATACAAAATACTATGGATGAACGTTTAGTGGCAAAAATGGGGTCATGGTCTAGGTACATTGATTTCGCTTACAAATTATTAACTTCGAATTCGAATTCTTAAATAAAAAATATTTTGCGAAGTGTGTGGACTTCAAATATACCTTCCAAATTGCCTTTGAATATTTATGTCATATCCACAGCTAACTGGCTGGTTTAAGAATAGCTAGCATTCGTTGCGACAAGCGTTCGCTGACTTTTTCGTATTTTTACCTCTCTCTGAGAGATTTGTACCTACTTTTTCAGAAATTTGAGAATTTACGATTTTTAGTGCAGAAAGTAAGGGAACAGACCTAAGGTTTCACAGAAAGATGGTATAACTTTTGCAAATGGCGGCAACTGTCAGTTTTTTTTACTACTTCTGAAGTAAACAGATCCAGGATATAGCCCGAGAAGACATGAACGCTATACTCTTAAAGCTCGCGGAATACTCTATCTGACTATTTTTTTAAGGAATAATTCGTCAGATATATCGAGCATCCTAGACCACAGATCCTGATAAACGACAATAAATATTGTGAAGAAGCCTTTTTTTGTTTTTTTTTTTTTTTCTGAGGGCTGAAGGACTGAACATTCCTAAAAAATTTTAAACTCAAGATTTTAATCAAACTTGACATTCCTATGATAAAGCAGTTCTGTCTATGATCAAGACTGGTAGTATAGGCGACTGGATGGCCTCCCATGAAACTTTTTATCTGAAGCTCGTGAGGTCACGCCCTCAGGCAAAATCGGAATTTTCATTTTAACCTCCAAATTGAAGGTACTTTACTGAGGGTCGGTTTTAGTAAAAATGGATTTTCTTGAAAATGACTCCAAGGATTTTGTTCAAATTTCATATTTGGGTTGTTTTGGGTATGTGGCTTACCATGTTTTATGGTTTAACGGTCTTTTTGAAAACTTTGAATACATATCTCGGTTATTTCTTTCGCGATTCTGCCTAAAAAGAATATCTGAGATTTATATGATAAAGGCAAAGTAATGACTTATCACGTATAGACCCTGGAATGCACACTTTTCAAAAAAGCAGCTTTTTTCAAAACTTTTATAGGACATCGAGAAAATTTGCTAAAGCAAAATATATTAACCTTGAAGTTCTCTTCTCCACTTGTCAGAGCGTTAAATAAATTTATGAACTCCCCATCAATTCTATTAAAAATGCAGAATGCCACGTCCACTTAATAAGGTCTCATGCCTAAGAAGAGCTGAACTTTAATTACAATTCTCATTCGATTATCAACTTATAGCAATAAGGTTCAAACAGATAAAAGTACAGCGTCATTCATTTCGTGGTTTCAAGTTGATAGCGCTGGCATTTGACACCTGCCACATTCAGCTTTCATTTGAAGTGTCATGATATTAGATGAATATTTGCCCTTCGTATATCAAATATATTAAACTCTTCCTTTTAAATGAAATGAATTCTCCTTCAAAATCGTTCGAACCGGCAATAAAGGATATTTCACAACCTCACACTTGCTTTGTATTTACTTAGTATTTATGAACAAAACAAAATAACCAGAACTCATTTAAAATTACATGAATACATTTGTTTGCAGTATCTTGTGTGAATCTTGTTCGCCGGTAAAGGATGTACATAACTTATAATATTCCTGGTTTGGCAGTAAATTGAAAAAGTTTGGAATTAAACTGGGTTATTTCATCGCTTTCGGTGTTTCCTGAAAACTTTAATTAAACTGTCACCGGCAGGCTTATAATTTCGTCCACAACGTACATTGTATCAAATATGCTTTTAGTAAATTATAGAGAGATATTGATGAAGAGTCACTGGAAAGCCAACTGTGGAGGATATTTTGATGACAATTTTCACGCGAGCTTAAGTGAGAAGTTGTCCTTTATAAGGCATTTATGTGCATTGAGTACATTTCTGAATTTTTTCCCCCTGGGGAGTTTGTGGTGTACTCTGGCGGAACACATCAAGATATCATTCCATTAAGACCTTTACAGCATGTAATACAAACTTACTTGACGGATTATTGCTTCCTTGATTATCATTTGAATCTCCCGATTCACGAAGAGTCTCTTTCACAGGATTGCGCCTTGTAAGCCTAGCCTAGAGCAAATGCTCGATTCTCAGCTGAGTTTCTTCAAGGTCATCCGAAAACAAACATCCGAAAGTATAATCGTCATCAAAAGCTTCTTTAAAACTCTTAAACTGAATTAAAGTACCTACAACTCCTACAATTTCGTTTAATTAACCCAAGAAATCCATAAAATAATGCTTCGCAACGAAATGAATTAAAATCTTTTCCTACATCAACATTAAACTGGTTTCCCCCTTTAAAAATGAACTGTAACGCTGTAGCTTCTTGAGAATTCTTTGAACATTCTTCTTCATAAAATGTCTGAGAAGAAGAAAAATTCTTTAATTCGATTTAAACGAATTAAAGTGAAAAGAAAATAAAACACAAAGGGGCGCTCCAAGAGAGTTCAGTTTGAAACTCCAAAGTTCATCAATGGAAGTCGAGTAACCCAAACATATTCAATTGAAAAGAGTACTCTTTTTTTGTGGAGAAACTTTTTCTGGCCAATTGACCCTTAATATTGCATTAAAAGTTACACTTTAGGTTTCCTACTACCTAAACACGAAAGGAACGTGCAACATCAATACCTTCGAGATCTGACAGTACCGGTCTCATGTGTCAGTTGAATGGAATTTTCCAACATGATGGGTGTATGGCCAGAATCTCTTGAACGATATTAAATGAAATCTAGCCGAGAGTAAGATATATGTATTGTGAAACGTGTTGGGTAGAATGGAAATACTTAAACTTTCCCAGAACCGATACCAAAACCAAAAAAAAAAGACAATTACAACCTTCAGTTGGGCTTAAACAAAGTCGCAAACACTTTATCTTTGCTATTCGAATCGACAACAAAGCAATGATTCACCCCAGCACCACCGGCTAAAACGAAATACCACGATTCGAAGCACACTGCACACTGAAGGTTAGAGCTGAAGGCAACCTTGATAATGAATTTCGAAATCTTTCAAACCAGCAGTGTCATCAGCATTATAAATGCCATAACCAGTTCACAGCATTTGGCCAGTACAAGTGAAACTATTACAAAACCACTATCCATAGTTAGAACTAAAGTGCAGCACAATTCCATTCAACACATGCAACATGTGGGTGCAGTTGGGTATACCTATACTCCTGGCGACAGTCGTGTCCAGCCATCCGCATAACCCAACGCCATATGGTATGTTACCGACCGATGGCCTGTTTCCACCTCAACCCAGTATCCAGTGGACTGGAGGACAGTTTGAGTTTCCCTGTCCATCGACAAAGTCCCTATTCAAAAGTTCGGGCAAGTTCGTCGGCAAAAACATCATCGCAACGAGAGCGCAAATTGTTAAAGACAATGTGTACCTGGCGCTGCCACGCTACCGACAAGGTGTGCCGGCTACCCTTGTGAAAACTGTCATCAAACCGGGCACCTGTGTGACAACATTTACTCCCTTCCCGTGTTGGAATATGCAGGAGGAGGGCAATTGCAAGGCACTGCAGTCCGTTGTCGATCTATTTGTTGACCCAAATGAAATTCTCTGGGTGCTCGACACTGGCATAGTCAACACGCTGGAGACTCCTGTTCGACGATGTCCCCCCAAGGTGGTGGCCATTAGCCTCAAAAATGGCAAAGTACTAAAGACCATTCCTTTGAATGGACTCACCGCAGCAAATTCACGTCTACAGTATCTGGCCGTAGACTATTCCAGTGATGGCGGATGCTATGTGTATGTCAGTGATGCTGCCAACCGAGCCATAATCGTTTACAATATTCAACATGATCGTGGATTTAGGGTGGTTTTACCAAAAGCCGTCTCCCAGGGATGTCGTGGACGTGATGTCCTTTACATAGCTCTCGTTCGCCAGGACTGTGGCTCCACGGTGTTATTTTTCACCTACTTGAGTACGAAAAAAATGTTTGCCATCAAAACCGACTACCTTAGGACGGGTTGTGCAGAAGGAAGAATTATGGGTAAGTACCCTTCGGCACCTGTATACTGGGCTGGCAAATTATTGTTTTGTTTTCTTTTACAGACATTGGCTCAAAGCCCACGCGAATGGTAATTATCGGCACGGACAATGGCTCGGCGATATTTTTCCGACACGAAGGCGAATCGGAAGTATATCGATGGGATACAAAAACTCCATTTGCCGAGTGTAATTTTAAGGCGGTTTATCGTTGTCCTACATGTCAGTTAGCCACACATGCTATACCCGATTACAAGCGCAATACAATGCGTGTCCTGCAAAGTAATTTCCCTGACTACATGCAAAACACAATGGGATGCGGTGCCACTCAACAGCTGTCCGTTATGCAAGGATGTTGGTAGAGAAGTAGGTGTAAGTGGTTTAGACTTAAAAATTTGCTTCAAGCAGCAATCCTAGAGTTAAATTATTATAATTAAACCTTAGTGCAAGTGTAGAGTAAGCTTTATAGTATTTAAGGAAAGGAAAAAACACTCAACAACCATGGAATCAGTGCATGTCCTCGATGCATTTATTGTGATATAAAACTAGGTAGTAGTTAACATAAGGATGTAGGTACATATGTGGATTTGTAAGTTTATTTTCTGTGTGCATGACCACTAACTCTTGGTGAGAATTTTTAGAAAATTGCCCAAGAGCGTGTTCACATGACATTTGTTTAAGTTGCATTTGACTGAATTGTCATTGGTGTAGGATTGGAATGAATTTAAAATAAAAAAAAACAAAAACTTAAATTGCTTCAGTTTTGATGGTTGGTTGTATGTCAAATCTAAAGGGTGTCTAATCTGCCATGTATCTGTCATTAGGACAGACATTTAAATCAAACGAATACTCTGCATGACAATCACATTTGACAGTCTTGTACACTACAGCGTTATGGGCGATTGTAACGAATGAAATGGATAAGTATTAGGTCGGGTTATTTGGATGTTGTTTGGCTGTCATTTATGGGACACCGATTTGGATTGCAATAATCAATAAGCCTTTCCTCATTGTCCCAACCAGTGGTGGATTCTATAACGAATGGGCACTCACAATTACAAGTATTTTCGACAGAGGAGGCGGTTCCTTTCTTAGAACTATTATGCTATTCACACCATTCAAGACGCCCGGACCTGACGGTATTTTCAGATAGTTCTAGTCTTTGCAAAAGAAAAAGATATAGCCAAGACTATCCTGGGTACCTGGAAGCGTTGCACTACGGATCGACCTGTTCAAGGCTCGGTCTAAGCCTACACCTAAACGTTTTCTCCGGATTTGATTCGAAGACTCTCCGGGCCGAAGCATTGAGGTCCATTCGCTCTACATGTCCTAGCCATCTTAAACTTAAACGTCCAGCTCGTATAGTTCGTCGTTGAATCTTCTCCTCCAAAGCCCGTCAAAGCAAACGGGACCGAAAATTAAACAAAGAAGCGCCATAAAGCAGGACTGGGATGATCAGGGTCTTATAAGGGTCCTTAGTTTTTCAGGATAGGACTCTGCTACTCAAATGCATTCTTAGTTCAAAGAAACAGCGATTAGCAAGAGTTATTCTTCGTCTTATTTCTGCTGAGGTCTTGTTTTTAGAGGTTATAGCAGAGCCGAGGTAGATAAAGTCCCTTACTACCTGAAAGTTGTAGCTGTCGATTGTGACGTTCTGTCGATCTTGTGTGTCCCTTCTCGTTGACAGCATATACTTTCTTTTGCCCTCGTTTACCGCTAAACCCTTTGGCAGCTTCCGTTTCAATCCAGTGACAGCTCGCTGAGTTGCACGGACTTTTGAAAGATTGTGCCGTACGATGTTGAAAAAATCACATGACAGCGCGTCACCTTATCTAAATCCTGACATCATTTCAAAACAAGGTCACTGAGCAGACCTTTTAAAACTTATTCATCGCTCTGGTTTTTTTTAAAACAATTGATGTTCTCATATCAGTATGTAAAACTCGATACCTTCCTATCTGGTGGGCAGCACATTACGTCGCGTCAAATGCTGATATCTTAAAAAATGCGAATGTGAAATTTTCATTTTAATTAATTCTTTGGAAAAAGTTATCATTTATATATTTATCGGCTTATCAAGTCGATATAAATTGGCCATCAGTCTAAAATGATCCTCACTTGATTGCCATAAATCAACATGAAGTATTCGGGCATTTATTTTACATTGGCCGTGTCTGCGGTAGGTATTCATTGGAAGTAGCTCTTTGTTATTATTTTAAAGAATTAAATTAATTGCAGGTTCTCTATGGAAAATCGTGGTCACAAATTAATAGTGATTACAGCGTGTATTGTACCGCTAACCCAGCCGAAGATGTAGCTTGTTACGATGACAGAAACCTTATATATTGTTTGAACATTGGAAACGATCGTTTTGGAACTTTGCTTGCCACTTGTCCTGCTGAGTTGTACTGTAATGCCGACATTTTTGGATGTAGTTGGGGTGCTCCTTCTACACCAACACTAGCACCAACCGAATCAACTGAAGGACCAACGCAATTGACATGCACAACAGGACAATTACAACCATATTCAGGTGATTGTCAAAAATATTATTATTGTCGTTCAAACACTTGGATTGAAAACACCTGTCCAGATAAAAGTGAATTCAATGCGCTTCAAGAAGCGTGTGTATTCTCTTTAACCTGTGGAAATGTATAAAACGAAGTTGAGTTATCAATAAATAAATAGATTGCCCACAGTAAGCCTGTTTTACTTGTTTTCTTTAGTTTGCAGGCGAGATTCCCTGTTTGAAACACCTTAGTCGTCTCTAGCGCACTGACTGACTGAGAGTGCTGGCTTTGATGACACTTGTTTAGTTCGGAAAAATTACAAACTAATCGCTCGGAAAAGGATTCTACTAGCAAGGCACCAGTACAGCTGGTATGTGCCTCGAGTAGGTGGGACAAAAAAGTGGGTGCCCGGCTCGGTGGCCTATACCAAATTTTTTCACAGATATTTAGTTGAAAATTTTTCTTTCTCTATTTCACCTGGCAAGGCACCAGTGCAGCTGGTTTGCGCTTGTGATGCAATAAAACAGAGTTCCTGGCTTGATTTGTGCCTCGAGAAGGTGGGACTAAGAAGCGGATGCCCGGCTCTGTGGCGTATATCAAACCTTTTTTCACAGATTTTTGGTTGAAAAGTTTTTGTCCCCATTTCACCTGGCAAGGCACCAGTGCAGCTGGTTTGCGCTTGTTATGCAATAAAATAGAGTCCCTGGCTTGATTTGTGCCTCGAGAAGGTGGGACTAAGAAGTGGATGCCCGGCTCTGTGGCGTATATCAAACCTTTTTTCACAGATTTTTGGTTGAAAAGTTTTTGTCCCCATTTCACCTGGCAAGGCACCAGTGCAGCTGGTTTGCGCTTGTGATGCAATAAAACAGAGTTCCTGGCTTGATTTGAGCCTCGAAAAGGTGGGACTAAGAAGTGGATGCCCGGCTCTGTGGCGTATATCAAACCTTTTTTCACAGATTTTTGGTTGAAAAGTTTTTGTCCCCATTTCACCTGGCAAGGCACCAGTGCAGCTGGTATGTGCTGAGTCCCTGACTGGATTTGTGTCTCGAGAAGATACGACTAAGAAGTGGATACCCACATAGTATTACAGATATATTCCTGTACACGATGTTCAAGGGAATAATATCCTTGTAATTGCCGCAATCCGGGGGATCTCCTTTGTACAATAAGGGCTATGTACTTGCACTGACCTTGTCCAATTCTTGCATTTCTATGATAGCTGCTGTTTTGAAGAGTACGCGAACAGAATCCTGCATTCGACTTGGAATACGACATCGATCTCTGGTCTTCGCAAGACGGTTTCTATGTGGCTTTGACTATGTGGCTTTGCTGATCACACTTGGTACACCCTCGTCCAGTTGCTTGTATATCCCCTACCTCATAATCGACGACCATCTGGACAAGCGGATCCATAAGTGACTCTGAATGGTCCTGAAACGCTTTATTCTAATCATTTAAATAGTTCATCGATAAGCAACCACTCATCTTTAGTCAGAAACTTATCAATGTCGCAACAAAACTATCTTTTTCTTACAGACTTTGTCGGATTTGTCATCCATTCTACATCACTCTGTGACCCATATCTTCGAGTTAACGACCTTTGCTTTACAAACATCTTTTTCTTCAATATTTATACTCAACACGAATCAATTACCAATCTCTCACCTCATTGTCAGAACTTTGACTCTTTTTTTGTAATTTTTTTTTTTTTGTGTCGCTTAAACGAAAGATAAAAGCAAACAAAACCACCCTTTAACTATGAAATTCACTTGCTATGGATATGAAGAAATTTGTAGAAGACTTCTTTTGGTTGTGGAAAAACAAAAACAGAAAACTAATTGAGTTTTTGTGTTAGCAATTGCACGACGTATCTAATCAAACAGAAACTGAAAAACATTTTTCAAAGAAAACCTGGTGTCATACCTACTTGCCAAGCTATTTATGCCTCAGTTAGGAAATCATCGTCGCACAATCCAGTAAGCCTTAGATCTGGTAAACTGATCTGTTGTCGTTTTGAGAAAAAAATTCAAATTAATCATGACTATCCCCGGGATACTTAAGCTATGGATTATGGTAAGCCATGTGCCCATCTAGAGTGCATTTTTAACTTTGCTTTACTTTGCAGATGGGCTGTGTGTGCCTCAGTGTCCAAGATCCCCTGATGACTCGTGAGACAAATTCCTGCGTGGAACGTAACCAACCTGGTTTGATATGTGAAGCATGTGATCTGTTGGCAACTTGCGTTAAACTTTCGTCCGGTTGGCTGACAGTACCTGTAGAGACTTGTGAAACTGAAAAGGGATTCTACTGTAATGCGAACTTTGGAAGTTGCTCGAATATCACCGGACCATGTCATCCATTCGGGTATGAGGGTAATTTTGTATGCACTTCGCAAGGAGTCTTTCCCGATCCATATGATTGTCAGAAGTATCATATGTGCTATGTGGCTGGAGCCACTTTAGTGTCAGCTAATATCGAGTGTGGTGCGGATAAGGCGTACAATGTTGTAACTGGGGAATGTTCCTTGTCCATTTTAGACTCTGTTTGTAATTCACAGCAATATGTGTGCAATAACGTTGGTGATGCTGCGGCATGGCCAAACAACAGCAACTTATTTTACATATGCAAGGCGACAACTAATGCAGACGAAAGGGTCCTGTATCCGACCCTCTATCGTTGTGGGGCCAATGAAATTTTTGATGGAAGGAACTGTGTTATAGGGACTAACTCTGGTAGTCCAGTTAACCCAGTTACGACTGGAGGAACAAATACAGTGACTCCACCACCATCAGGGGTAACCAGCAGTTCTACGGCAAATGCTGATACAGACCTGCAATGCACTGTGCTGGGATTACAAGCAGATCCGGTAGATTGCCGATCATATTACTACTGTTCGGGACTGCGTGGTACTCTCAAGCATACAACTTGTCCGGAAGGAACTTATTACAGTTCAGAATTGTCATCATGTACCATTGGAAATTGTTAAGGAAAGAATTGTATAAATAGTATCTAAAATAAATATTGTGCAGGGGGAATGGTTTTTTATTGTTTACATTTGCTGTTCTGCCTTATTTGCATCTGGAAGGGAACGAATCAAACGAAAGGACAAACGACCAACAGGAATATACAAAGGCAAATCTGTAGTGTATTCTTTACACAAATAGATGAGGCTTATGAGAAGATGTTCGGAAAGAATGTTATACTCTTGTACGTTTGTCAGACGCTAATAAACGGTAGAGCTATGAAGGAACTTTTCACGTAGCGTCGAAATCAAGCCTCGATCACCTCGTTCTCTAAGCCGATCCATACCCAGATAACACCTAAAAAGTTTTTTCACGCATCTTTCTCCGCGAGCGTCTGACAAACATCCAAGAGTACAAATGAGAAAACTTCTACAATCTCAAATTGCCCTTTGGACACGGCATTAGGCAGTAGACCCCTTCCGTTTGTGTTAATAATATAACACGCACAACACGGCTGATTGTGGGAATGTTATGCCCTGGGTCCCATGGACCTGTAACCCCAAATATTTATAGTTTTATGATCTCTACGAATTTAATCCAACAGGTACAACTCAATAGAGCTGAACCTCACTGGTGCCAATCCAATTGGATAGAGATACTTGTTTGATGAATTTGCTGAGCTCTATTTGCACTTAGTCCAAGAGTCTAAATTGTCTGCTTTCATCTTATAAATGTTCTTCGAAGAATCACGATCGGATAAGTAACGCAGTCTTTCATAACTTGCTTATTTCAATCACAATCCTTCCTCATCATTTGGATTCCCCTTTTTTACTTGACACCTTATTTGGCATCACTTAATATCGCATGAAATAATTTAATTTATCTGTCATATTTTTGACACTTGCCAAAAATTTTTTTTTTTTTTGTGAATCTCCAGCTTTATTATGAAAACTTTGAAACCAAAAAATAAATTTTAGTTCATTGAGTTAGAGCGATTATTTGAGCGACGCTCCACCAGAATGGAATTCTTACACGAGGGCATCGCTCTAGGAGTTGATCTCCTCATATTAGGTCTCTGTTTCAAAGAATATTATAGCTACAAGAAAACCGTGAACAGTCTGAAGGTAAAATGCAACGATATACGGATTGAGTCCACCTACTGCACAAAATATTTACAGAATGCTCCTCAATTGCCAATTGACTCGGACCTCAAGCTACTGTTGGCGCACAAGAAAGACAAAAAAATCCCTTACGCTGTGGTCCGTGGTACAGTGACTCCTGTCGGAGTTCCAATACGAAGTGTTATGTCACCATCTGTGTCAGGAGTCCTGCAAGTGATTAAGCTTAGGTATGACTTGCTAATTTGTACAAACCAATGGTAAAGTGCAAATATTTTGGTCTACTTTAAGTGAACACCGTGTAGCTAGAGGTTTCGCTGGCTTCTGGACCGAACAACGGAGACTCATTCATGTGTCGTCCAATGAGATGCCATTCCAAATAAAAAACGGTGACTATGGTATTGAAATAGTCGACGGCTTATCTGCTGAAATACTTGACATGGACGTTGTCTACGATAACTACGAACCGTCGTCATTGTCGTTTTTTGATCACATCTTTGGATTCTTCTCTGGTGTTCGACAAAAAGGACTACAAACAACCGAAGAAGTTCTAAGAGATGGCAGTTTCATTACGGCAGTTGGTGAAATTGAACTTGAGGGCGGTGTTATAAGAATGCAACCATCGGCAACAGCGCCGCTCTTCCTGACTACATCGACTAAAGCAACGCTTATCAAAAAATTCGAAGAGGCTAAATCATCGATGGCGTAAATGTTTCTAGTGTCCAAGGAAAGGTATCAGTGATGAGAAAATTTTATATTTCAGGGTAAAGATCTTCGTGTGTAGTACGATAACTGTGATACTCGTTGGTGTCATCGTGCGGAGGGTGTACTTAAAGAAAAAACAAGAAAGGGAAGAGAGAAAAATCAAAGAGACTCTGGACAAAGAACGACGACAACGTCGGGCGAAAATTAGACCACAGAATCTGCCACCAGAGCAGTTATGTGTAGTGTGTTCAACCAATCCGAAAGAGGTAATGATTTCTCTGCAACGTTTTCACTTTATAGCCAAGTATCTGCCAAATGTTGATATGTTTTTCATACATGATTCCGACTCCCAACTGTGCGATTACCGAAAACATTTCTAACATCCCTGTGACCTAAGCCTATGAAGCAAAATTCCAGCAATCATTTAATAGTTCACCACTTTATATCGTTGCAGGTTATTATACTGCCCTGCGGACATGTTTGCATATGTGAAGATTGTTCGGACAAAATCAAAGTCACATGTCCCGTGTGTCGAGCGAAAATTGCAAGCAAAGCAGCTGCATTCATCGCCTAATCAAGTTGGAAGATGATAGAGCACAAAACCAAAGGAAACAAATTAAAAAAATAGTATTTGTGCAGCGTTGTAAATATACACGTTAAATAATTTATTACATGGCAATAAACGACTAAATCGGATAATGGTAAAATCTTGTCTTATTTAGCTATCCATAATCTTTCGGTATTGACGTTGGTTATTTAGCATTTCCAAGAAAACCAGGTATTTCTTGTTGTGATAGGTGAATGTCTCGTGATTTGGTAAAAGCAGCGTACCAGTACCACCCATAGCTGCCGAGGCTTCCTGAAAAAGAATGCAAAAAAAGTATGAACATCTGTGTTACATCCCTGAGTTTAATTGCTTTAAATTGAATAGAGTTACCGTTGTGCAACTACAGTCGAAGTTTGAAAAACTATAGTATTACTCACCTCTAAAGTGGTGTATACTTTGGACGCACATGCTCCTAACATTGCAGCTCCAACCAAAACCATTTCCTGTTCATCGGGTATAATAGCACCAAGGTTACAAATATCAGCATGGCACTGAGTGTAAAGACGATTCTTTGCTAAGCCTCCACAGAACAACAAAGCTTTGAACTCTGGTCTTTGATTCTGAAGGAGATTGTCCAAAATATGTCGAGTCCCGTACTGCAAGAAACATAAAACTATTGCGAGACTTTCGAATATAGACAAAAAAATGACATTAATACCGCTAATGCTTGTACGAAAGCGAGATATAACACAGCTAATGCTTCTTCATCCGTATTCATACTCACACCAGAAATCTAAACGAAATAGGAGAACTTAAAACAGCATTTTAATATCAAGAAACGTACAAATTCTTCCAAGTCTATGATTTCAACACAAACAATGTAACATTTCACTCATACTCATTTGAATGCTTACCATTCCCTTAAGGGTAGCGTCTGCAATTGGCGATCGATTGCCGTGAAAATCAGGCCAGACATGCACGTCTTTGGTAAGAAAACATACATCGTTGAGTTTCCGTTCCTTGGCCATTCTGCTAAGAATTTTATTAAGATAGTTCCACACGTTCCTTAAAGAACACAAAGTTATCTCAATTTTATATCAAAATTCAAATTACTTACTCTCCTTTCAGTTTCCGACTCATTTCCTCGTACACAGGATGCGTCTTAATGACATAGTCCAATAACAATCCAGTTGCACTTTGACCTCCTTCATTCAAATAGAAATTCGGGATGATAGCATTCCGATATGGCCCCCAAATTCCCTTTGCGGAACACAACGTTCTTGTGACACTCATATGACATGTAGATGTACCACAAATCAATGCCATCTTTCCTTCAATATCAAGAGACATCCCTCCAACACTACAGCCAAACATTCCCAATGCACCAGCATGAGCGTCGATCAAAGATGTTCCAACAATTGTGCCCGGCAATAAGCCTAAAGCTGCGGCAGCCTCCTCTGTTAGACCTTTACCAACTGGTGTTCCTGGATCACAAACCAACTGACCGATAATTTCATAGTTATTCCGACACAAGTCTTCCAATTGAATAGCATGAAGAAAATCCTTCGACCACGACCCTTGAATGGCATCGTAATTCCATTTACATGTTACCGAACAAAGAGATCTTGAATCACAGCCAGTGCTACGCCACGTTAAAAAATCGGGTAAATCGAATGCACGCCACATATTTGTCCAAGTTGATAGGAAACGATTTTTCTTTAACCACAACAATTTGGGCATTTCCATTTCTACTGAAACTTGACCGCCAACGAAATTTAGTAGCCCATGCTTTGTGTCATTAATAAGCTGGGCTTCTTCCGTCGCACGATGATCCATCCAGAGGATTACATTTTGTTCGGGATTGCCATTACAACTTACCGATATTGGTTCACCATTTTCACCAAGAATAACCAACGAACAGGTTGCGTCGAAGGATATTGCTACAATTTCTTCTTTCGGAATATTCTGAACTACATCCTGTGGAGACAACAAGAAAACTTTGAGGCTTATTCAAAGATTCAGATTGTCAGGTCAGATTGTGGTAAATGTTCAAACAGATCAGAAAAATTATTACGCTTAACAAACCCACACTCACTACCCTTTGCGTTGCACGAGTTAAACTACCATTTTCTCGAATGAAAGCTCTTATAAGCCTATGAATTGAACAAATTGCTCTAACATGTTACTTCGAATATGGAATGGACTCAGGAATACGGCCATCATGCACCCACAGCTCAATTGATATGTTTTTATTAAGAGAAACTAAGTGGCATCCATATTAACGCGTCAAAACTTTGTTAACTACCTTAACTTTTAAACCGTTTTAACTGATACTTTCTGATATCTTTTTTATATATAAATGTAGAGTTTCGTAATTTATTCATAATTTCAAAACCGTCCTGATTTGACTAGATAGTGCACGCATGTAATCGCATTTAACTAAACTTTATTGAAATTGTCTGTAGCATAGAATTCAGTCAAGAAAACCTATTTTCCTAAATGTGTCGGCCTTGTGTGATGCCACTAGATGACGGACTTGGGCCCCTGCTTTACTCAAATTCGTAAATTCAAAGAATCCTAAGGGTCTGTGACAATTTCTTAGATTGTTTTACCCTCTTCTCTGTTCTCAAACATTTGTTTACGAATCTCAAATAAATGAAAAAAATTACTTTTATAATTGCCTGCAAGCCAATCCAATCGCTGATTGCACGCATGTGACGCATATATGTACATAAGTATGTACGTTTGCACTTAAATTTCGAGTGCTAATCACCCTGTTGTTTGTAAACATCAATTGAAGACCATTCAAGTTACAACAAGTGCTCAAGTTGCATTTAGTCCTCTATGGTGGAGTATTGAAAATATTCGCATAAATCAAACACAAACATTTGATACATACTAAGTCTGTTCGCGAACTTCCTGCACCAAAACTGGTAGATTGGGAAATTTCAAGGAGTGGGGGTGAAATTCTCTCAAAGAGAAGTAAAATCACAAAAAAGTAAACGAACGCAAGAGTTAGGAAATTTGCGAACTTTTTAAACGTCAAATGAAATTGTATAGAAATCCACAAACAACAAAGAATTTATACATGTATTTGTCAGATTTGACAGGTTTTTTCTTACTCTCTCGTGGGCGCCCTCTTTTGCGAAAAACTACGAAGCTTTTGCGTACTCGAACCGGATTTGGTGACTTCTCGTAGATTTTCGTGAAATTTCGTTGTTTTGGGAGAGGACGCGAACAGACCTATTGCTTTTTTTCCTATTTTGACTTATGTTTACTCCACAAAAAATAGTTTCCTATTTCAATTTGATAGAATAGATAACGTAAGAGAAACTGTATGTAACAGTGTTTATTTTGTTTGGTTGCATGTCAACAAAGTGGTGATTTGCCCTATATAGCTCTAAATACAGAAAATCGTGGTATTATCCTACATCCTGACTCATACAAGCAGTTTATTTTCAAAAATGCATTTTTGTATGATTGTTCTGTAGCCAGTGCTGCGTTAAATCAAAGAGATTCAAGAGATTTCTCTCCAAGATCTTTGCATTGCAGGAAGTACTGATAGTCTGTTTAAAGGGGTTTCGTACCACCTTTGTGGTGACCCTCACTGGATTGAGTCAATCTCGAAGTCTCTACTTAAATAACAGCTTAGAGTGAAATCTTCTAAAACAACTTTTTAACTAACTACAACTAATTTTTAATAAGAAAACTTAATATTACTGCTTCGAAAAGCACAACAAATTGGTAATAAAAGAAAACTTATTACAACAATATAATTATATAAAGGTTGAATGCATAATCTTGAATAATAAACGCTATACCTATTCAGTTGTCGTGGAAGTGTATAGCCATGAATGCAATAACTGAATATTAAATAAATAAGAAAGAGTAAATCCTAAAACCTGATTATTATTCGAATTCCAGCTACGAATTCTATCTCAAGGTCACTTGCATATAACCAAGTGTACGAGTATTTAGCACTTCACTCACCGTAACACAGTAACAAACCGAATTCCAAATATCAATCGATGACTGCTCAAAGTGATCTTGTTGTGGATTCCATGTTTGAATTGATCTGACGGTTTGTTTAAGAACTCTTCCATCGGAAGTAACTAGAGCAGCTCGGGCACTTGAAGTGCCGACATCTACACCAATGAAATAAATTTTCGGCATAACTCTAGATAAGTCTATACCTGAATGTTAAACAACTTCACTTCTTCTAGACACGTTTGGTAATGTACTCGATTTCTTATCTCACACTTAGAACATTCGAATATCACTGCAGATACTTGCAATTATCAGTAAATAGTTTTTTTTATGATTTTAGATTGTGAGGTACCTATAAACGAGTTGTACGTTCATAGTGTAGGATGTTTACAATACAAAAGCTTAGAAAGAACAGGCTACGAGAGCTACGCTTAATTTTAGTGCACTGCACAATAACTCACAACGATCGGGTAAGATCTCTTACGTAGACTGCGGTAAGCAGAGTTTAATTAAAGCTACAATCAGCAGAGATAAAGGGGACCTTTGAGTGTTTCATACATTTAAATTCGTTTTGTTTTTCTTTCTATTTATTTACTTTTTAAGTCGCGAAATGAATTGAACGGGAAGATAAGTGGGTCAACAAACGTTGCTTCTTTTAGTTCAATGGTTGCAATGGTGCCAAGTTTTAATATCAGAAGGAAAGCAACTTGAAAGTAAAAGGAAAAGAAATGGATTAATTTTCGAACTCCCCGGAACCCCTCTCTGTATACTGTTTCCTGTTCGTTGATTACAAACATCAAACAGCCGAAATGACTTATGGATTTTATGACAATGGATACAGCTTTTACCCAAACTAAAATACAGCCAATCGCGTTGTGCCGAATAGAGGAATAAAATGTAATCTACATCCTACAGTTTAATGCCTTGTTCGATGGGCATCTTATGTTGAGATGTTAGTCAAGCATTAGCTGAAGGATGGACAGTGATCCATTCCTGGAACGAATGTCGCAGACCAGTAAGGATGGGCAGAAGTTTGTTTTAAGCTTTAACGACAAAAATGTTACTATAGTTTCATTCGTATGCGTAATAAACAACGCTTCATGCCTAATTTTCTTAAAAGGACTTTTAGATTGCTTCGCAAATTCTGATGGTTTCTTCGGAGGAAATTCAATCTCTGTTCAAGCTCTGCACATCCTATGTACGTACATATGTATGAAAGCATTTATGTATATTGTTTTCACCTTTCAAGTGGTAATAAATGGAATTCTTTATCATTTATCTAAACACTGAAGCAAATGCAACACCCTTTAAATATCTCTACACTTGGCATCATTGCTTGTGTCATGAGATTTCTTGAAAGAATAACAACTGTCAGCAAATCAACGTGTTCCTCTAACTTTGATGTTTACACTTCCGAACGTAAACAAAACAAATGGTTCGAGTTAAAAACAGGTATTAAACCAAATAAATCTATTTATTACTCCTTATGAATATATTTAAATCATTTCAAGATATATTGTTGTTCAAATAATACCACACGAAGCAGAAACTGGAAATGTTTCTTTCAGCGACAATGTCTTAACAAAATGCTGCCTCAAATACGTACAGCAATTCTATGGTGATTTTGGTGTTGGATCTCTGGAACATGGATTTCGTATTAAATATTGTAATGATAGAACAAAAATTGCAATAATACGGTGCAGGCACAAGCCACATCGATTTGTAGTCAGTATACTTCCTCTGATTACTGTGGTAATAGTTGTTTATTTGAAAAACTGTCCAAGTATCAAACATTTTATGGCTTCTGTTTCAGATTGGTGACTATAGGGCTAAATTTCGAATACTCTACACTGGCGCAACAATAATGCAATGCAATAAGTTCATTGTACGACACCAGCAAGCTTTTTTGGATAGAACGGTCGGAGGAATAGCTTCGGCTAAGGAACGAAATGACCTTATAAGAGAAGTGCTTCAGTTTGAAGTTGAATAGGTTAACTTATTTTCAAAATAAAGCAGGATTTATTACAATAGTTACATTTTACCTTACTTACTTACTTACTTAGGTGGCGCTACAGTTCGGGGTGAATCTGGGCCTCAACCAACAAGCCTCTCTAGTTAGCTAACTGCATCCAGCCGCGCACTCCAAGTCGGTTGAGGTCCCCTTCTACTTGTGCGCGCCACCTAAGGCGAGGTCTTCCTCTACTGCGTTGCCCCTCTGGGTTTGATTCGAAGACTCTACGGGCCGTAGAATCGGTGTCCAACCTCTATAGGTCCTAGCCATCTTAAACGACTGATGCGCATTTTTCTGACCAGGTCGATGTCGCTGTACAGCTCGTATAGTTCGTCGTTGAATCTTCTCCTCCAAAGCCCGTCAACCTTAGTCTAATATAAAGTAGAGGAGAATAGGCACTCTTTTTCGTGACATTAACAGGTAATGCGGCTTGGTAGTTGGTATACGCAATGGTAGGCCCATTGTGAGATTCTATAGGTAAGAATTCTAATAGAAAAGAAAGACGTTCTAACCACATCAAGTCAAGAAAGAATGCAAATAAAACGCATCTGTTCATAAAACAAGCAAATTTTATTTAGAACCACTTAATTACCCCGGTCCCGTAAAATTCTGAAAAGATCCATTCGACAAAGATCGAATAAATACATCTTTTGCATCGCGACTATAGCCACCATCTGGGGTGACAGACGCACGTATTAACTCACGTAAACTCGAAGAAATCGTAGCTTTCTGCTTCATTTCGTTATTACGCTTCTGTTTGCCTTCAACAAATCTTTCAGTTTTGGTCTTCTTTCGTTGTATAAACTCCTTCAATTGTGCCCTCTTTATATTCTCGAATTCCTGGGTTTCACGAAAATTCTCCGAATGCACCAACTGTTCGATGTAATTGTCGTAACGCAATCGCCGCAAATAACTATCCAGCATATGATGACGAATTTGATCGGCCCGTTGCAATTGTTCCTCTAGTCTATGGCATATTTCCTGTTTACGCAATTGATCATCTAACGTTTGTTCTTCTTGTACAATGGCAACGGCTTCGCTTTTACGCAGCTCATTATTCCGACGCTGAGCCTGCAGAATATCTTTTTCTACCTTAAGCACTTTTAGTCGTCATTTAGTCTTTTCGTCCTTATCGCGTAGGCTTGCCCGTAAACGTTGAAGTTCCTCTAAATCTTTCTGGGCTATTTCATTGAGCCTGGCTTTGGTCAGTTGATAGTCTTGGAACTGCTTGTTACGTACGGCTTTCTTGAACTCCTCCATTTGCTCGCACTTCAATAGTTCTCGTTCGTATTGCTCGTTCTCCCAGAATTTCTGTGCCAGCCATGCATTTTCGTTGTCAGCGATTTTGTCTCCACGCTTTTTGGCCATTCGATTGAGGATTTTCTTATCACATAGGGGTACCTTCTTGAATGCTTTGAATACAGTGGGTGAGAGACAAAGATTTCGCATTGGTTCACAGAGGTCAATTGATTCCATACTCGACCAAGGCTGAAACCGATGAACTTTGGCAGGATCATTGATTGGTGGAAGCTCATCGTTGAAGTTGAGTTCTTTAAGTATTTTACAGTCCCTAGTGTAGAAGGAACTAGCGCTTTTAGAACGTTTAACTTTTTTCCCATTGGATTTGGTTTTTCTCTGTCCAGTTTTCTTATTGTTTCTAGTTACAAGAGGCGGTAAGCGTGCAGACGATGGTCCAGGTTCAAGAGCGACATTCAAAAGGCTATCTGTGTTGAGGGTGTCGTGCGAGCTATAACAATCACATTGACAAATTTCACAGCAAGTATCCGCAATGGTGTCCAACATGTCCAGATATCGAAGGTGTTCATCTCGTTTCGATGTTTTACTTTTTCCCAACGACATTGTTTTGAGTAAAATACGATTCAAAGCGTTCGCGAGAATACACTGAATAGGCTCTAGGTGGTCGGAATTTTATAATTTGGCCAACAAACCGGAATAATGTAGGTCAAGTGAAACGAAATATATTTTATCTTGTTTAGTTCGTATCGATTACCAAAAACAATGGTTACCGTGGAAACACTACTGCATGCATGTACACTATATATAGAGTTCTGGTAAACCTATGATTAGGAATGGAAATGGAATTCCTTCAGTAAGTTACTGTCAGTGCAGTTCGTTTACCAAACATGAGATTTTGCGTTCTGGAAATGGAGTTGTGTGAAAAGAGCTTACCTTTGAATTCGATCAGAAAATTTTCTGTTTCCTATTTCCATTCAGAGGCTGCAGCAAGGCTAGTATGCGCCTCTAACACACAGAAAAAGAATATCTAGCTCGAGATGTGTGATTAAAAGATTTTACAAAATTGTGGGTGCCCAGTTCTGTGGGCTATACACTGCCCTTTTTCTCACACATTTTTTGGCTGAAAAATTTTCTCTTTCCTATTTCCATTTCGAGGCTGCAGATAAGCTACTTTGCGCCTCGAATGTACAGAAACAAGGTATCCAGCTCGAGGTGTGTGAATTAAAGATTTCGCAAGATTGTGGGTGCCTAGTTCAGTGGGCTATACACTGCCCTTTTTCTCACACATTTTTTGGCTTAAAAATTTTCTGTTTCCTATTTCCATTTCGAGGCTGCAGATAAGCTACTTTGCGCCTCGAATATACAGAAACAGAATATCTAGCTTGAGATGTGTGAATTAAAGATTTCGCAAGATTGTGGGTGCCCAGTTCTGTGGGCTATACACTGCCCTTTTTCTCACACATTTTTTGGCTTAAAAATTTTCTGTTTCCTATTTCCATTTCGAGGCTGCAGATAAGCTACTTTGCGCCTCGAATATACAGAAACAGAATATCTAGCTTGAGATGTGTGAATTAAAGATTTCGCAAGATTGTGGGTGCCCAGTTCAGTGGGCTATACACTGCCCTTTTACTCACACATTTTTTGGCTGAACAATTTTCTGTTTCCTATTTCCATTTCGAGGCTGCAGATAAGCTACTTTGCGCCTCGAATATACAGAAACAGAATATCTAGCTTGAGATGTGTGAATTAAAGATTTCGCAAGATTGTGGGTGCCCAGTTCTGTGGGCTATACACTGCCCTTTTTCTCACACATTTTTTGGCTTAAAAATTTTCTGTTTCCTATTTCCATTTCGAGGCTGTAGATAAGCTAGTTTGCGCCTCGAATATAGAGAAACAGAATATCCAGCTCTAGATATGTGAATCAAAGATTTCGCAAGATTGTGGGTGCCTAGTTCTGTGGGCTATACACTGCCCTTTTTCTCACACATTTTTTGGCTGAAAAATTTTATGTTTCCTATTTCCATTTCGAGGCTGTAGATAAGCTACTTTGCACCTCGAATATAGAGAAACAGAATATCTAGCTCGAGATTTGTGAATTAAAGATTTCGCAAGATTGTGGGTGCCCAGTTCTGTGGGCTATACACTGCCCTTTTTCTCACACATTTTTTGGCTTAAAAATTTTCTGTTTCCTATTTCCATTTCGAGGCTGCAGATAAGCTACTTTGCGCCTCGAATATACAGAAACAGAATATCTAGCTTGAGATGTGTGAATTAAAGATTTCGCAAGATTGTGGGTGCCCAGTTCAGTGGGCTATACACTGCCCTTTTACTCACACATTTTTTGGCTGAACAATTTTCTGTTTCCTATTTCCATTTCGAGGCTGCAGATAAGCTACTTTGCGCCTCGAATATACAGAAACAGAATATCTAGCTTGAGATGTGTGAATTAAAGATTTCGCAAGATTGTGGGTGCCCAGTTCTGTGGGCTATACACTGCCCTTTTTCTCACACATTTTTTGGCTTAAAAATTTTCTGTTTCCTATTTCCATTTCGAGGCTGTAGATAAGCTAGTTTGCGCCTCGAATATAGAGAAACAGAATATCCAGCTCTAGATATGTGAATCAAAGATTTCGCAAGATTGTGGGTGCCTAGTTCTGTGGGCTATACACTGCCCTTTTTCTCACACATTTTTTGGCTGAAAAATTTTATGTTTCCTATTTCCATTTCGAGGCTGTAGATAAGCTACTTTGCACCTCGAATATAGAGAAACAGAATATCTAGCTCGAGATTTGTGAATTAAAGATTTCGCAAGATTGTGGGTGCCCAGTTTTGTGGGCTATACACTGCCCTTTTTCTCACACATTTTTTGGCTGAAAAATTTTCTGTTTCCTATTTCCATTTCGAGGCTGTAGATAAGCTACTTTGCGCCTCGAATATAGAGAAACAGAATATCCAGCTCGAGATGTGTGAATTAAAGATTTCACAAGATTGTGGGTGCCTAGTTCTGTGGGCTATACACTGCCCTTTTTCTCACACATTTTTTGGCTGAAAAATTTTCTGTTTCCTATTTCCATTTCGAGGCTGTAGATAAGCTAGTTTGCGCCTCGAATATAGAGAAACAGAATATCCAGCTCTAGATGTGTGAATCAAAGATTTCGCAAGATTGTGGGTGCCCAGTTCTGTGGGCTATACACTGCCCTTTTTTCACACATTTTTTGGCTGAAAAATTTTCTGTTTCCTATTTCCATTTCGAGGCTGTAGATAAGCTAGTTTGCGCCTCGAATATAGAGAAACAGAATATCCAGCTCGAGATGTGTGAATTAAAGATTTCGCAAGATTGTGGGTGCCTAGTTCTGTGGGCTATATACACTGCCCTTTTTCTCACACATTTTTTGGCTGAAAAATTTTATGTTTCCTATTTCCATTTCGAGGCTGCAGATAAGCTACTTTGCGCCTCGAATATACAGAAACAGAATATCTAGCTTGAGATGTGTGAATTAAAGATTTCGCAAGATTGTGGGTGCCCAGTTCTGTGGGCTATACACTGCCCTTTTTCTCACACATTTTTTGGCTTAAAAATTTTCTGTTTCCTATTTCCATTTCGAGGCTGTAGATAAGCTAGTTTGCGCCTCGAATATAGAGAAACAGAATATCCAGCTCGAGATGTGTGTATTAAAGATTTCGCAAGATTGTGGGTGCCCCGTTCTGTGGGCTATACACTGCCCTTTTTCTCACACATTTTTTGGCTTAAAAATTTTCTGTTTCCTATTTCCATTTCGAGGCTGTAGATAAGCTAGTTTGCGCCTCGAATATAGAGAAACAGAATATCCAGCTCTAGATATGTGAATCAAAGATTTCGCAAGATTGTGGGTGTCTAGTTCTGTGGGCTATACACTGGCCATTTTCTCACACATTTTTTGGCTGAAAAATTTTCTGTTTCCTATTTCCATTTCGAGGCTGTAGATAAGCTAGTTTGCGCCTCGAATATAGAGAAACAGAATATCCAGCTCGAGATGTGTGAATTAAAGATTTCGCAAGATTGTGGGTGCCTAGTTCTGTGGGCTATATACACTGCCCTTTTTCTCACACATTTTTTGGCTGAAAAATTTTCTGTTTCCTTTTTCCATTTCTAGGCTGTAGATAAGCTACTTTGCACCTCGAATATAGAGAAACAGAATATCCAGCTCGAGATGTGTGAATTAAAGATTTCGCAAGATTGTGGGTGCCTAGTTCTGCGGGCTATACACTGCCCTTTTTCTCACACATTTTTTGGCTGAAAAATTTTCTGTTTCCTTTTTCCATTTCTAGGCTGTAGATAAGCTACTTTGCACCTCGAATATAGAGAAACAGAATATCCAGCTCGAGATGTGTGAATTAAAGATTTCGCAAGATTGTGGGTGCCCCGTTCTGTGGGCTATACACTGCCCTTTTTCTCACACATTTTTTGGCTGAAAAATTTTATGTTTCCTATTTCCATTTCGAGGCTGCAGATAAGCTTCTTTGCGCCTCGAATATACAGAAACAGAATATCTAGCTTGAGATGTGTGAATTAAAGATTTCGCAAGATTGTGGGTGCCCAGTTCTGTGGGCTATACACTGCCCTTTTTCTCACACATTTTTTGGCTTAAAAATTTTCTGTTTCCTATTTCCATTTCGAGGCTGTAGATAAGCTAGTTTGCGCCTCGAATATAGAGAAACAGAATATCCAGCTCGAGATGTGTGAATTAAAGATTTCGCAAGATTGTGGGTGCCTAGTTCTGTGGGCTATATACACTGCCCTTTTTCTCACACATTTTTTGGCTGAAAAATTTTCTGTTTCCTTTTTCCATTTCTAGGCTGTAGATAAGCTACTTTGCACCTCGAATATAGAGAAACAGAATATCCAGCTCGAGATGTGTGAATTAAAGATTTCGCAAGATTGTGGGTGCCCCGTTCTGTGGGCTATACACTGCCCTTTTTCTCACACATTTTTTGGCTTAAAAATTTTCTGTTTCCTATTTCCATTTCGAGGCTGTAGATAAGCTAGTTTGCGCCTCGAATATAGAGAAACAGAATATCCAGCTCTAGATGTGTGAATCAAAGATTTCGCAAGATTGTGGGTGCCCAGTTCTGTGGGCTATACACTGGCCTTTTTCTCACACATTTTTTGGCTGAAAAATTTTCTGTTTCCTATTTCCATTTCGAGGCTGCAGATAAGCTACTTTGCGACTCGAATATACAGAAACAGAATATCCAGCTCGAGATGTGTGAATTAAAGATTTCACAAGATTGTGGGTGCCTAGTTCTGCGGGCTATACACTGCCCTTTTTCTCACACATTTTTTGGCTGAAAAATTTTCTGTTTCCTATTTCCATTTCGAGGCTGCAGATAAGCTACTTTGCGACTCGAATATACAGAAACAGAATATCCAGCTCGAGATGTGTGAATTAAAGATTTCACAAGATTGTGGGTGCCCAGTTCTGTGGGCTATACACTGCCCTTTTTCTCACACATTTTTTGGCTGAAAAATTTTCTGTTTCCTATTTCCATTTCGAGGCTGTAGATAAGCTAGTTTGCGCCTCGAATATAGAGAAACAGAATATCCAGCTCTAGATGTGTGAATCAAAGATTTCGCAAGATTGTGGGTGCCTAGTTCTGTGGGCTATACACTGGCCTTTTTCTCACACGTTTTTTGGCTGAAAAATTTTCTGTTTCCTATTTCCATTTCGAGGCTGCAGATAAGCTACTTTGCGACTCGAATATACAGAAACAGAATATCCAGCTCGAGATGTGTGAATTAAAGATTTCACAAGATTGTGGGTGCCTAGTTCTGCGGGCTATACACTGCCCTTTTTCTCACACATTTTTTGGCTGAAAAATTTTCTGTTTCCTTTTTCCATTTCTAGGCTGTAGATAAGCTACTTTGCACCTCGAATATAGAGAAACAGAATATCCAGCTCGAGATGTGTGAATTAAAGATTTCGCAAGATTGTGGGTGCCTAGTTCTGCGGGCTATACACTGCCCTTTTTCTCACACATTTTTTGGCTTAAAAATTTTCTGTTTCCTATTTCCATTTCGAGGCTGTAGATAAGCTAGTTTGCGCCTCGAATATAGAGAAACAGAATATCCAGCTCGAGATGTGTGAATTAAAGATTTCGCAAGATTGTGGGTGCCTAGTTCTGTGGGCTATATACACTGCCCTTTTTCTCACACATTTTTTGGCTGAAAAATTTTCTGTTTCCTTTTTCCATTTCTAGGCTGTAGATAAGCTACTTTGCACCTCGAATATAGAGAAACAGAATATCCAGCTCGAGATGTGTGAATTAAAGATTTCGCAAGATTGTGGGTGCCCCGTTCTGTGGGCTATACACTGCCCTTTTTCTCACACATTTTTTGGCTTAAAAATTTTCTGTTTCCTATTTCCATTTCGAGGCTGCAGATAAGCTACTTTGCGACTCGAATATACAGAAACAGAATATCCAGCTCGAGATGTGTGAATTAAAGATTTCACAAGATTGTGGGTGCCTAGTTCTGCGGGCTATACACTGCCCTTTTTCTCACACATTTTTTGGCTGAAAAATTTTCTGTTTCCTATTTCCATTTCGAGGCTGCAGATAAGCTACTTTGCGACTCGAATATACAGAAACAGAATATCCAGCTCGAGATGTGTGAATTAAAGATTTCACAAGATTGTGGGTGCCCAGTTCTGTGGGCTATACACTGCCCTTTTTCTCACACATTTTTTGGCTGAAAAATTTTCTGTTTCCTATTTCCATTTCGAGGCTGTAGATAAGCTAGTTTGCGCCTCGAATATAGAGAAACAGAATATCCAGCTCTAGATGTGTGAATCACAGATTTCGCAAGATTGTGGGTGCCTAGTTCTGTGGGCTATACACTGGCCTTTTTCTCACACGTTTTTTGGCTGAAAAATTTTCTGTTTCCTATTTCCATTTCGAGGCTGCAGATAAGCTACTTTGCGACTCGAATATACAGAAACAGAATATCCAGCTCGAGATGTGTGAATTAAAGATTTCACAAGATTGTGGGTGCCTAGTTCTGCGGGCTATACACTGCCCTTTTTCTCACACATTTTTTGGCTGAAAAATTTTCTGTTTCCTATTTCCATTTCGAGGCTGCAGATAAGCTACTTTGCGACTCGAATATACAGAAACAGAATATCCAGCTCGAGATGTGTGAATTAAAGATTTCACAAGATTGTGGGTGCCTAGTTCTGTGGGCTATACACTGCCCTTTTTCTCACACATTTTTTGGCTGAAAAATTTTCTGTTTCCTATTTCCATTTCGAGGCTGCAGATAAGCTACTTTGCGACTCGAATATACAGAAACAGAATATCCAGCTCGAGATGTGTGAATTAAAGATTTCACAAGATTGTGGGTGCCTAGTTCTGCGGGCTATACACTGCCCTTTTTCTCACACATTTTTTGGCTGAAAAATTTTCTGTTTCCTATTTCCATTTCGAGGCTGCAGATAAGCTAGTTTGCGCCTCGAATATAGAGAAACAGAATATCCAGCTCGAGATGTGTGAATTAAAGATTTCGCAAGATTGTGGGTGCCCAGTTCTGTGGGCTATACACTGCCCTTTTTCTCACACATTTTTTGGCTGAAAAATTTTTTGTTTCCTATTTCTATTTCGAGGCTGCAGATAAGCTACTTTGCGACTCGAATATACAGAAACAGAATATCTAGCTCGAGATGTGTGAATTAAAAATTTCACAAGATTGTGGGTGCCTAGTTCTGTGGGCTATACACTGCCCTTTTTCTCTCACATTTTTTGGCTGAAAAATTTTCTGTTTCCTATTTCCATTTCGAGGCTGTAGATAAGCTAGTTTGCGCCTCGAATATAGAGAAACAGAATATCCAGCTCGAGATGTGTGAATTAAAGATTTCGCAAGATTGTGGGTGCCCAGTTCTGTGGGCTATACACTGCCCTTTTTCTCACACATTTTTTGGCAGAGAAATTTTCTGTTTCTTATTTCCATTTCAAGGCTGTAGATAAGCTAGTTTGCGCCTCGAATATAGAGAAACAGAATATCCAGCTCGAGATGTGTGAATTAAAGATTTCACAAGATTGTGGGTGCCTAGTTCTGTGGGCTATACACTGGCCTTTTTCTCACACATTTTTTGGCTGAAAAATTTTCTGTTTCCTATTTCCATTTCGAGGCTGCAGATAAGCTACTTTGCGACTCGAATATACAGAAACAGAATATCCAGCTCGAGATGTTTGAATTAAAGATTTCACAAGATTGTGTTTGCCTAGTTCTGTGGGCTATACACTGCCCTTTTTCTCACACATTTTTTGGCTTAAAAATTTTCTGTTTCCTATTTCCATTTCGAGGCTGCAGATAAGCTACTTTGCGCCTCGAATATACAGAAACAGAATATCTAGCTTGAGATGTGTGAATTAAAGATTTCGCAAGATTGTGGGTGCCCAGTTCTGTGGGCTATACACTGCCCTTTTTCTCACACATTTTTTGGCTGAAAAATTTTCTGTTTCCTATTTCCATTTCGAGGCTGCAGATAAGCTACTTTGCGACTCGAATATACAGAAACAGAATATCCAGCTCGAGATGTTTGAATTAAAGATTTCACAAGATTGTGTTTGCCTAGTTCTGTGGGCTATACACTGCCCTTTTTCTCACACATTTTTTGGCTTAAAAATTTTCTGTTTCCTATTTCCATTTCGAGGCTGCAGATAAGCTACTTTGCGCCTCGAATATACAGAAACAGAATATCTAGCTTGAGATGTGTGAATTAAAGATTTCGCAAGATTGTGGGTGCCCAGTTCTGTGGGCTATACACTGCCCTTTTTCTCACACATTTTTTGGCTTAAAAATTTTCTGTTTCCTATTTCCATTTCGAGGCTGCAGATAAGCTACTTTGCGCCTCGAATATACAGAAACAGAATATCTAGCTTGAGATGTGTGAATTAAAGATTTCGCAAGATTGTATGTGCCCAGTTCAGTGGGCTATACACTGCCCTTTTACTCACACATTTTTTGGCTGAACAATTTTCTGTTTCCTATTTCCATTTCGAGGCTGCAGATAAGCTACTTTGCGCCTCGAATATACAGAAACAGAATATCTAGCTTGAGATGTGTGAATTAAAGATTTCGCAAGATTGTGGGTGCCCAGTTCTGTGGGCTATACACTGCCCTTTTTCTCACACATTTTTTGGCTGAAAAATTTTCTGTTTCCTATTTCCATTTCGAGGCTGTAGATAAGCTAGTTTGCGCCTCGAATATAGAGAAACAGAATATCCAGCTCGAGATGTGTGAATTAAAGATTTCGCAAGATTGTGGGTGCCCAGTTCTGTGGGCTATACACTGCCCTTTTTCTCACACATTTTTTGGCTTAAAAATTTTCTGTTTCCTATTTCCATTTCGAGGCTGTAGATAAGCTAGTTTGCGCCTCGAATATAGAGAAACAGAATATCCAGCTCGAGATGTGTGTATTAAAGATTTCGCAAGATTGTGGGTGCCCCGTTCTGTGGGCTATACACTGCCCTTTTTCTCACACATTTTTTGGCTTAAAAATTTTCTGTTTCCTATTTCCATTTCGAGGCTGTAGATAAGCTAGTTTGCGCCTCGAATATAGAGAAACAGAATATCCAGCTCTAGATATGTGAATCAAAGATTTCGCAAGATTGTGGGTGTCTAGTTCTGTGGGCTATACACTGCCCTTTTTCTCACACATTTTTTGGCTGAAAAATTTTCTGTTTCCTATTTCCATTTCGAGGCTGCAGGTAAGCGACTTTGCGCCTCGAATATACAGAAACAGAATATCCAGCTCGAGATGTGTGAATTAAAGATTTCGCAAGATTGTGGGTGCCCCGTTCTGTGGGCTATACACTGCCCTTTTTCTCACACATTTTTTGGCTTAAAAATTTTCTGTTTCCTATTTCCATTTCGAGGCTGTAGATAAGCTAGTTTGCGCCTCGAATATAGAGAAACAGAATATCCAGCTCTAGATATGTGAATTAAAGATTTCGCAAGATTGTGGGTGTCTAGTTCTGTGGGCTATACACTGCCCTTTTTCTCACACATTTTTTGGCTTAAAAATTTTCTGTTTCCTATTTCCATTTCGAGGCTGCAGATAAGCTAGTTTGCGCCTCGAATATAGAGAAACAGAATATCCAGCTCGAGATGTGTGTATTAAAGATTTCGCAAGATTGTGGGTGCCCAGTTCTGTGGGCTATACACTGCCCTTTTTCTCACACATTTTTTGGCTGAAAAATTTTCTGTTTCCTATTTCCACTTCGAGGCTGTAGATAAGCTAGTTTGCGCCTCGAATATAGAGAAACAGAATATCCAGCTCGAGATGTGTGTATTAAAGATTTCGCAAGATTGTGGGTCCCCAGTTCTGTGGGCTATACACTGCCCTTTTTTCACACATTTTTTGGCTGAAAAATTTTCTGTTTCCTATTTCCATTTCGAGGCTGTAGATAAGCTAGTTTGCGCCTCGAATATAGAGAAACAGAATATCCAGCTCGAGATGTGTGAATTAAAGATTTCGCAAGATTGTGGGTGCCTAGTTCTGTGGGCTATACACTGCCCTTTTTCTCACACATTTTTTGGCTGAAAAATTTTCTGTTTCCTATTACCATTTCGAGGCTGCAGGTAAGCTACTTTGCGCCTCGAATATAGAGAAACAGAATATCCAGCTCTAGATGTGTGAATCAAAGATTTCGCAAGATTGTGGGTGTCTAGTTCTGTGTGCTATACACTGGCCTTTTTCTCACACATTTTTTGGCTGAAAAATTTTCTGTTTCCTATTTCCATTTCGAGGCTGCAGGTAAGCTACTTTGCGACTCGAATATACAGAAACAGAATATCCAGCTCGAGATTTTGGGTGCCCAGTTCTGTGGGCTATACACTGCCCTTTTTCTCACACATTTTTTGGCTGAAAAATTTTCTGTTTCCTATTTCCATTTCGAGGCTGTAGATAAGCTAGTTTGCGCCTCGAATATAGAGAAACAGAATATCCAGCTCGAGATGTGTGAATTAAAGATTTCGCAAGATTGTGGGTGTCTAGTTCTGTGTGCTATACACTGGCCTTTTTCTCACACATTTTTTGGCTGAAAAATTTTCTGTTTCCTATTTCCATTTCGAGGCTGCAGGTAAGCTACTTTGCGACTCGAATATACAGAAACAGAATATCCAGCTCGAGATTTTGGGTGCCCAGTTCTGTGGGCTATACACTGCCCTTTTTCTCACACATTTTTTGGCTGAAAAATTTTCTGTTTCCTATTTCCATTTCGAGGCTGCAGGTAAGCTACTTTGCGCCTCGAATATAGAGAAACAGAATATCCAGCTCTAGATGTGTGAATCAAAGATTTCGCAAGATTGTGGGTGTCTAGTTCTGTGTGCTATACACTGGCCTTTTTCTCACACATTTTTTGGCTGAAAAATTTTCTGTTTCCTATTTCCACTTCGAGGCTGTAGATAAGCTAGTTTGCGCCTCGAATATAGAGAAACAGAATATCCAGCTCGAGATGTGTGTATTAAAGATTTCGCAAGATTGTGGGTCCCCAGTTCTGTGGGCTATACACTGCCCTTTTTTCACACATTTTTTGGCTTAAAAATTTTCTGTTTCCTATTTCCATTTCGAGGCTGCAGATAAGCTACTTTGCGCCTCGAATATACAGAAACAGAATATCTAGCTTGAGATGTGTGAATTAAAGATTTCGCAAGATTGTGGGTGCCCAGTTCTGTGGGCTATACACTGCCCTTTTTCTCACACATTTTTTGGCTTAAAAATTTTCTGTTTCCTATTTCCATTTCGAGGCTGCAGATAAGCTACTTTGCGCCTCGAATATACAGAAACAGAATATCTAGCTTGAGATGTGTGAATTAAAGATTTCGCAAGATTGTATGTGCCCAGTTCAGTGAGCTATACACTGCCCTTTTACTCACACATTTTTTGGCTGAACAATTTTCTGTTTCCTATTTCCATTTCGAGGCTGCAGATAAGCTACTTTGCGCCTCGAATATACAGAAACAGAATATCTAGCTTGAGATGTGTGAATTAAAGATTTCGCAAGATTGTGGGTGCCCAGTTCTGTGGGCTATACACTGCCCTTTTTCTCACACATTTTTTGGCTGAAAAATTTTCTGTTTCCTATTTCCATTTCGAGGCTGTAGATAAGCTAGTTTGCGCCTCGAATATAGAGAAACAGAATATCCAGCTCGAGATGTGTGAATTAAAGATTTCGCAAGATTGTGGGTGCCCAGTTCTGTGGGCTATACACTGCCCTTTTTCTCACACATTTTTTGGCTTAAAAATTTTCTGTTTCCTATTTCCATTTCGAGGCTGCAGATAAGCTACTTTGCGACTCGAATATACAGAAACAGAATATCCAGCTCGAGATGTGTGAATTAAAGATTTCACAAGATTGTGGGTGCCTAGTTCTGCGGGCTATACACTGCCCTTTTTCTCACACATTTTTTGGCTGAAAAATTTTCTGTTTCCTATTTCCATTTCGAGGCTGCAGATAAGCTACTTTGCGACTCGAATATACAGAAACAGAATATCCAGCTCGAGATGTGTGAATTAAAGATTTCACAAGATTGTGGGTGCCTAGTTCTGTGGGCTATACACTGCCCTTTTTCTCACACATTTTTTGGCTGAAAAATTTTCTGTTTCCTATTTCCATTTCGAGGCTGCAGATAAGCTACTTTGCGACTCGAATATACAGAAACAGAATATCCAGCTCGAGATGTGTGAATTAAAGATTTCACAAGATTGTGGGTGCCTAGTTCTGCGGGCTATACACTGCCCTTTTTCTCACACATTTTTTGGCTGAAAAATTTTCTGTTTCCTATTTCCATTTCGAGGCTGCAGATAAGCTAGTTTGCGCCTCGAATATAGAGAAACAGAATATCCAGCTCGAGATGTGTGAATTAAAGATTTCGCAAGATTGTGGGTGCCCAGTTCTGTGGGCTATACACTGCCCTTTTTCTCACACATTTTTTGGCTGAAAAATTTTCTGTTTCCTATTTCCATTTCGAGGCTGCAGGTAAGCTACTTTGCGACTCGAATATACAGAAACAGAATATCCAGCTCGAGATTTTGGGTGCCCAGTTCTGTGGGCTATACACTGCCCTTTTTCTCACACATTTTTTGGCTGAAAAATTTTCTGTTTCCTATTTCCATTTCGAGGCTGTAGATAAGCTAGTTTGCGCCTCGAATATACAGAAACAGAATATCTAGCTTGAGATGTGTGAATTAAAGATTTCGCAAGATTGTGGGTGCCCAGTTCTGTGGGCTATACACTGCCCTTTTTCTCACACATTTTTTGGCTTAAAAATTTTCTGTTTCCTATTTCCATTTCGAGGCTGCAGATAAGCTACTTTGCGCCTCGAATATACAGAAACAGAATATCTAGCTTGAGATGTGTGAATTAAAGATTTCGCAAGATTGTATGTGCCCAGTTCAGTGAGCTATACACTGCCCTTTTACTCACACATTTTTTGGCTGAACAATTTTCTGTTTCCTATTTCCATTTCGAGGCTGCAGATAAGCTACTTTGCGCCTCGAATATACAGAAACAGAATATCTAGCTTGAGATGTGTGAATTAAAGATTTCGCAAGATTGTGGGTGCCCAGTTCTGTGGGCTATACACTGCCCTTTTTCTCACACATTTTTTGGCTGAAAAATTTTCTGTTTCCTATTTCCATTTCGAGGCTGTAGATAAGCTAGTTTGCGCCTCGAATATAGAGAAACAGAATATCCAGCTCGAGATGTGTGAATTAAAGATTTCGCAAGATTGTGGGTGCCCAGTTCTGTGGGCTATACACTGCCCTTTTTCTCACACATTTTTTGGCTTAAAAATTTTCTGTTTCCTATTTCCATTTCGAGGCTGCAGATAAGCTACTTTGCGACTCGAATATACAGAAACAGAATATCCAGCTCGAGATGTGTGAATTAAAGATTTCACAAGATTGTGGGTGCCTAGTTCTGCGGGCTATACACTGCCCTTTTTCTCACACATTTTTTGGCTGAAAAATTTTCTGTTTCCTATTTCCATTTCGAGGCTGCAGATAAGCTACTTTGCGACTCGAATATACAGAAACAGAATATCCAGCTCGAGATGTGTGAATTAAAGATTTCACAAGATTGTGGGTGCCTAGTTCTGTGGGCTATACACTGCCCTTTTTCTCACACATTTTTTGGCTGAAAAATTTTCTGTTTCCTATTTCCATTTCGAGGCTGCAGATAAGCTACTTTGCGACTCGAATATACAGAAACAGAATATCCAGCTCGAGATGTGTGAATTAAAGATTTCACAAGATTGTGGGTGCCTAGTTCTGCGGGCTATACACTGCCCTTTTTCTCACACATTTTTTGGCTGAAAAATTTTCTGTTTCCTATTTCCATTTCGAGGCTGCAGATAAGCTAGTTTGCGCCTCGAATATAGAGAAACAGAATATCCAGCTCGAGATGTGTGAATTAAAGATTTCGCAAGATTGTGGGTGCCCAGTTCTGTGGGCTATACACTGCCCTTTTTCTCACACATTTTTTGGCTGAAAAATTTTTTGTTTCCTATTTCTATTTCGAGGCTGCAGATAAGCTACTTTGCGACTCGAATATACAGAAACAGAATATCTAGCTCGAGATGTGTGAATTAAAAATTTCACAAGATTGTGGGTGCCTAGTTCTGTGGGCTATACACTGCCCTTTTTCTCTCACATTTTTTGGCTGAAAAATTTTCTGTTTCCTATTTCCATTTCGAGGCTGTAGATAAGCTAGTTTGCGCCTCGAATATAGAGAAACAGAATATCCAGCTCGAGATGTGTGAATTAAAGATTTCGCAAGATTGTGGGTGCCCAGTTCTGTGGGCTATACACTGCCCTTTTTCTCACACATTTTTTGGCAGAGAAATTTTCTGTTTCTTATTTCCATTTCAAGGCTGTAGATAAGCTAGTTTGCGCCTCGAATATAGAGAAACAGAATATCCAGCTCGAGATGTGTGAATTAAAGATTTCACAAGATTGTGGGTGCCTAGTTCTGTGGGCTATACACTGGCCTTTTTCTCACACATTTTTTGGCTGAAAAATTTTCTGTTTCCTATTTCCATTTCGAGGCTGCAGATAAGCTACTTTGCGACTCGAATATACAGAAACAGAATATCCAGCTCGAGATGTTTGAATTAAAGATTTCACAAGATTGTGTTTGCCTAGTTCTGTGGGCTATACACTGCCCTTTTTCTCACACATTTTTTGGCTTAAAAATTTTCTGTTTCCTATTTCCATTTCGAGGCTGCAGATAAGCTACTTTGCGCCTCGAATATACAGAAACAGAATATCTAGCTTGAGATGTGTGAATTAAAGATTTCGCAAGATTGTGGGTGCCCAGTTCTGTGGGCTATACACTGCCCTTTTTCTCACACATTTTTTGGCTGAAAAATTTTCTGTTTCCTATTTCCATTTCGAGGCTGCAGATAAGCTACTTTGCGACTCGAATATACAGAAACAGAATATCCAGCTCGAGATGTTTGAATTAAAGATTTCACAAGATTGTGTTTGCCTAGTTCTGTGGGCTATACACTGCCCTTTTTCTCACACATTTTTTGGCTTAAAAATTTTCTGTTTCCTATTTCCATTTCGAGGCTGCAGATAAGCTACTTTGCGCCTCGAATATACAGAAACAGAATATCTAGCTTGAGATGTGTGAATTAAAGATTTCGCAAGATTGTGGGTGCCCAGTTCTGTGGGCTATACACTGCCCTTTTTCTCACACATTTTTTGGCTTAAAAATTTTCTGTTTCCTATTTCCATTTCGAGGCTGCAGATAAGCTACTTTGCGCCTCGAATATACAGAAACAGAATATCTAGCTTGAGATGTGTGAATTAAAGATTTCGCAAGATTGTATGTGCCCAGTTCAGTGGGCTATACACTGCCCTTTTACTCACACATTTTTTGGCTGAACAATTTTCTGTTTCCTATTTCCATTTCGAGGCTGCAGATAAGCTACTTTGCGCCTCGAATATACAGAAACAGAATATCTAGCTTGAGATGTGTGAATTAAAGATTTCGCAAGATTGTGGGTGCCCAGTTCTGTGGGCTATACACTGCCCTTTTTCTCACACATTTTTTGGCTGAAAAATTTTCTGTTTCCTATTTCCATTTCGAGGCTGTAGATAAGCTAGTTTGCGCCTCGAATATAGAGAAACAGAATATCCAGCTCGAGATGTGTGAATTAAAGATTTCGCAAGATTGTGGGTGCCCAGTTCTGTGGGCTATACACTGCCCTTTTTCTCACACATTTTTTGGCTTAAAAATTTTCTGTTTCCTATTTCCATTTCGAGGCTGTAGATAAGCTAGTTTGCGCCTCGAATATAGAGAAACAGAATATCCAGCTCGAGATGTGTGTATTAAAGATTTCGCAAGATTGTGGGTGCCCCGTTCTGTGGGCTATACACTGCCCTTTTTCTCACACATTTTTTGGCTTAAAAATTTTCTGTTTCCTATTTCCATTTCGAGGCTGTAGATAAGCTAGTTTGCGCCTCGAATATAGAGAAACAGAATATCCAGCTCTAGATATGTGAATCAAAGATTTCGCAAGATTGTGGGTGTCTAGTTCTGTGGGCTATACACTGCCCTTTTTCTCACACATTTTTTGGCTGAAAAATTTTCTGTTTCCTATTTCCATTTCGAGGCTGCAGGTAAGCGACTTTGCGCCTCGAATATACAGAAACAGAATATCCAGCTCGAGATGTGTGAATTAAAGATTTCGCAAGATTGTGGGTGCCCAGTTCTGTGGGCTATACACTGCCCTTTTTCTCACACATTTTTTGGCTTAAAAATTTTCTGTTTCCTATTTCCATTTCGAGGCTGTAGATAAGCTAGTTTGCGCCTCGAATATAGAGAAACAGAATATCCAGCTCTAGATATGTGAATTAAAGATTTCGCAAGATTGTGGGTGTCTAGTTCTGTGGGCTATACACTGCCCTTTTTCTCACACATTTTTTGGCTTAAAAATTTTCTGTTTCCTATTTCCATTTCGAGGCTGCAGATAAGCTAGTTTGCGCCTCGAATATAGAGAAACAGAATATCCAGCTCGAGATGTGTGTATTAAAGATTTCGCAAGATTGTGGGTGCCCAGTTCTGTGGGCTATACACTGCCCTTTTTCTCACACATTTTTTGGCTGAAAAATTTTCTGTTTCCTATTTCCACTTCGAGGCTGTAGATAAGCTAGTTTGCGCCTCGAATATAGAGAAACAGAATATCCAGCTCGAGATGTGTGTATTAAAGATTTCGCAAGATTGTGGGTCCCCAGTTCTGTGGGCTATACACTGCCCTTTTTTCACACATTTTTTGGCTGAAAAATTTTCTGTTTCCTATTTCCATTTCGAGGCTGTAGATAAGCTAGTTTGCGCCTCGAATATAGAGAAACAGAATATCCAGCTCGAGATGTGTGAATTAAAGATTTCGCAAGATTGTGGGTGCCTAGTTCTGTGGGCTATACACTGCCCTTTTTCTCACACATTTTTTGGCTGAAAAATTTTCTGTTTCCTATTACCATTTCGAGGCTGCAGGTAAGCTACTTTGCGCCTCGAATATAGAGAAACAGAATATCCAGCTCTAGATGTGTGAATCAAAGATTTCGCAAGATTGTGGGTGTCTAGTTCTGTGTGCTATACACTGGCCTTTTTCTCACACATTTTTTGGCTGAAAAATTTTCTGTTTCCTATTTCCATTTCGAGGCTGCAGGTAAGCTACTTTGCGACTCGAATATACAGAAACAGAATATCCAGCTCGAGATTTTGGGTGCCCAGTTCTGTGGGCTATACACTGCCCTTTTTCTCACACATTTTTTGGCTGAAAAATTTTCTGTTTCCTATTTCCATTTCGAGGCTGTAGATAAGCTAGTTTGCGCCTCGAATATAGAGAAACAGAATATCCAGCTCGAGATGTGTGAATCAAAGATTTCGCAAGATTGTGGGTGTCTAGTTCTGTGTGCTATACACTGGCCTTTTTCTCACACATTTTTTGGCTGAAAAATTTTCTGTTTCCTATTTCCATTTCGAGGCTGCAGGTAAGCTACTTTGCGACTCGAATATACAGAAACAGAATATCCAGCTCGAGATTTTGGGTGCCCAGTTCTGTGGGCTATACACTGCCCTTTTTCTCACACATTTTTTGGCTGAAAAATTTTCTGTTTCCTATTTCCATTTCGAGGCTGCAGGTAAGCTACTTTGCGCCTCGAATATAGAGAAACAGAATATCCAGCTCTAGATGTGTGAATCAAAGATTTCGCAAGATTGTGGGTGTCTAGTTCTGTGTGCTATACACTGGCCTTTTTCTCACACATTTTTTGGCTGAAAAATTTTCTGTTTCCTATTTCCACTTCGAGGCTGTAGATAAGCTAGTTTGCGCCTCGAATATAGAGAAACAGAATATCCAGCTCGAGATGTGTGTATTAAAGATTTCGCAAGATTGTGGGTCCCCAGTTCTGTGGGCTATACACTGCCCTTTTTTCACACATTTTTTGGCTGAAAAATTTTCTGTTTCCTATTTCCATTTCGAGGCTGTAGATAAGCTAGTTTGCGCCTCGAATATAGAGAAACAGAATATCCAGCTCGAGATGTGTGAATTAAAGATTTCGCAAGATTGTGGGTGCCTAGTTCTGTGGGCTATACACTGCCCTTTTTCTCACACATTTTTTGGCTTAAAAATTTTCTGTTTCCTATTTCCATTTCGAGGCTGCAGATAAGCTAGTTTGCGCCTCGAATATAGAGAAACAGAATATCCAGCTCGAGATGTGTGTATTAAAGATTTCGCAAGATTGTGGGTCCCCAGTTCTGTGGGCTATACACTGCCCTTTTTTCACACATTTTTTGGCTGAAAAATTTTCTGTTTCCTATTTCCATTTCGAGGCTGTAGATAAGCTAGTTTGCGCCTCGAATATAGAGAAACAGAATATCCAGCTCGAGATGTGTGTATTAAAGATTTCGCAAGATTGTGGGTGTCCAGTTCTGTGGGCTATACACTGCCCTTTTTCTCACACATTTTTTGGCTGAAAAATTTTCTGTTTCCTATTTCCACTTCGAGGCTGTAGATAAGCTAGTTTGCGCCTCGAATATAGAGAAACAGAATATCCAGCTCGAGATGTGTGTATTAAAGATTTCGCAAGATTGTGGGTCCCCAGTTCTGTGGGCTATACACTGCCCTTTTTTCACACATTTTTTGGCTGAAAAATTTTCTGTTTCCTATTTCCATTTCGAGGCTGTAGATAAGCTAGTTTGCGCCTCGAATATAGAGAAACAGAATATCCAGCTCGAGATGTGTGAATTAAAGATTTCGCAAGATTGTGGGTGTCTAGTTCTGTGTGCTATACACTGGCCTTTTTCTCACACATTTTTTGGCTGAAAAATTTTCTGTTTCCTATTTCCATTTCGAGGCTGCAGGTAAGCTACTTTTCGACTCGAATATACAGAAACAGAATATCCAGCTCGAGATTTTGGGTGCCTAGTTCTGTGGGCTATGCACTGCCCTTCTTCTCACACATTTTTTGGCTGAAAAATTTTCTGTTTCCTATTTCCATTTCGAGGCTGCAGATAAGCTACTTTGCGCCTCGAATGTACAGAAACAGAGTATCCAGCTCGAGATGTGTGAATGAAAGATTTCGCAAGATTGTGGGTGTCTAGTTCTGTGGGCTATACACTGCCCTTTTTCTCACACATTTTTTGGCTTAAAAATTTTCTGTTTCCTATTTCCATTTCGAGGCTGTAGATAAGCTAGTTTGCGCCTCGAATATAGAGAAACAGAATATCCAGCTCGAGATGTGTGTATTAAAGATTTCGCAAGATTGTGGGTCCCCAGTTCTGTGGGCTATACACTGCCCTTTTCTCACACATTTTTTGGCTGAAAAATTTTCTGTTTCCTATTTCCATTTCGAGGCTGTAGATAAGCTAGTTTGCGCCTCGAATATAGAGAAACAGAATATCCAGCTCGAGATGTGTGAATTAAAGATTTCGCAAGATTGTGGGTGCCTAGTTCTGTGGGCTATATACACTGCCCTTTTTCTCACACATTTTTTGGCTGAAAAATTTTCTGTTTCCTATTTCCATTTCGAGGCTGCAGATAAGCTACTTTGCGCCTCGAATGTACAGAAACAAGGTATCCAGCTCGAGGTGTGTGAATTATAGATTTCGCAAGATTGTGGGTGCCTAGTTCTGTGGGCTATACACTGCCCTTTTACTCACACATTTTTTGGCTGAAAAATTTTATGTTTCCTATTTCCATTTCGAGGTTGTAGATAAGCCAGTTTGCACCTCGAATATAGAGAAACAGAATATCTAGCTCGAGATGTGTGAATTAAAGATTTCGCAAGATTGTGGGTGCCTAGTTCTGTGGGCTATACACTGCCCTTTTTCTCACACATTTTTTGGCTGAAAAATTTTCTGTTTCCTATTTCCATTTCGAGGCTGCAGGTAAGCGACTTTGCGCCTCGAATATACAGAAACAGAATATCCAGCTCGAGATGTGTGAATTAAAGATTTCGCAAGATTGTGGGTGTCTAGTTCTGTGGGCTATACACTGCCCTTTTTCTCAGATATTTTTTGGCTTAAAAATTTTCTGTTTCCTATTTCCATTTCGAGGCTGTAGATAAGCTAGTTTGCGCCTCGAATATACAGAAACAGAATATCCAGCTCGAGATGTGTGAATTAAAGATTTCGCAAGATTGTGGGTGTCTAGTTCTGTGGGCTATACACTGCCCTTTTTCTCACACATTTTTTGGCTTAAAAATTTTCTGTTTCCTATTTCCATTTCGAGGCTGTAGATAAGCTAGTTTGCGCCTCGAATATAGAGAAACAGAATATCCAGCTCGAGATGTGTGTATTAAAGATTTCGCAAGATTGTGGGTGCCCAGTTCTGTGGGCTATACACTGCCCTTTTTCTCACACATTTTTTGGCTGAAAAATTTTCTGTTTCCTATTTCCACTTCGAGGCTGTAGATAAGCTAGTTTGCGCCTCGAATATAGAGAAACAGAATATCCAGCTCGAGATGTGTGTATTAAAGATTTCGCAAGATTGTGGGTCCCCAGTTCTGTGGGCTATACACTGCCCTTTTTTCACACATTTTTTGGCTGAAAAATTTTCTGTTTCCTATTTCCATTTCGAGGCTGTAGATAAGCTAGTTTGCGCCTCGAATATAGAGAAACAGAATATCCAGCTCGAGATGTGTGAATTAAAGATTTCGCAAGATTGTGGGTGCCTAGTTCTGTGGGCTATATACACTGCCCTTTTTCTCACACATTTTTTGGCTGAAAAATTTTATGTTTCCTATTTCCATTTCGAGGCTGTAGATAAGCTACTTTGCACCTCGAATATAGAGAAACAGAATATCCAGCTCGAGGTGTGTGAATTATAGATTTCGCAAGATTGTGGGTGCCTAGTTCTGTGGGCTATACACTGCCCTTTTACTCACACATTTTTTGGCTGAAAAATTTTATGTTTCCTATTTCCATTTCGAGGCTGTAGATAAGCTACTTTGCACCTCGAATATAGAGAAACAGAATATCTAGCTCGAGATGTGTGAATTAAAGATTTCGCAAGATTGTGGGTGCCCAGTTTTGTGGGCTATACACTGCCCTTTTTCTCACACATTTTTTGGCTGAAAAATTTTCTGTTTCCTATTTAGATTTCGAGGCTGTAGATAAGCTACTTTGCGCCTCGAATATAGAGAAACAGAATATCCAGCTCGAGATGTGTGAATTAAAGATTTCACAAGATTGTGGGTGCCTAGTTCTGTGGGCTATACACTGGCCTTTTTCTCACACATTTTTTGGCTGAAAAATTTTCTGTTTCCTATTTCCATTTCGAGGCTGTAGATAAGCTAGTTTGCGCCTCGAATATAGAGAAACAGAATATCCAGCTCGAGATGTGTGTATTAAAGATTTCGCAAGATTGTGGGTCCCCAGTTCTGTGGGCTATACACTGCCCTTTTTTCACACATTTTTTGGCTGAAAAATTTTCTGTTTCCTATTTCCATTTCGAGGCTGTAGATAAGCTAGTTTGCGCCTCGAATATAGAGAAACAGAATATCTAGCTCGAGATGTGTGAATTAAAGATTTCGCAAGATTGTGGGTGCCTAGTTCTGTGGGCTATACACTGGCCTTTTTCTCACACATTTTTTGGCTGAAAAATTTTCTGTTTCCTATTTCCATTTCGAGGCTGTAGATAAGCTAGTTTGCGCCTCGAATATAGAGAAACAGAATATCCAGCTCGAGATGTGTGTATTAAAGATTTCGCAAGATTGTGGGTCCCCAGTTCTGTGGGCTATACACTGCCCTTTTTTCACACATTTTTTGGCTGAAAAATTTTCTGTTTCCTATTTCCATTTCGAGGCTGTAGATAAGCTAGTTTGCGCCTCGAATATAGAGAAACAGAATATCCAGCTCGAGATGTGTGAATTAAAGATTTCACAAGATTGTGGGTGCCTAGTTCTGTGTGCTATACACTGGCCTTTTTCTCACACATTTTTTGGCTGAAAAATTTTCTGTTTCCTATTTCCATTTCGAGGCTGCAGATAAGCTACTTTGCGCCTCGAATGTACAGAAACAAGGTATCCAGCTCGAGGTGTGTGAATTATAGATTTCGCAAGATTGTGGGTGCCTAGTTCTGTGGGCTATACACTGCCCTTTTACTCACATATTTTTTGGCTGAAAAATTTTCTGTTTCCTATTTCCATTTCGAGGCTGTAGATAAGCTAGTTTGCGCCTCGAATATAGAGAAACAGAATATCCAGCTCGAGATGTGTGAATTAAAGATTTCGCAAGATTGTGGGTGCCCAGTTCTGTGGGCTATACACTGCCCTTTTTCTCACACATTTTTTGGCTGAAAAATTTTTTGTTTCCTATTTCTATTTCGAGGCTGCAGATAAGCTACTTTGCGACTCGAATATACAGAAACAGAATATCTAGCTCGAGATGTGTGAATTAAAAATTTCACAAGATTGTGGGTGCCTAGTTCTGTGGGCTATACACTGCCCTTTTTCTCTCACATTTTTTGGCTGAAAAATTTTCTGTTTCCTATTTCCATTTCGAGGCTGTAGATAAGCTAGTTTGCGCCTCGAATATAGAGAAACAGAATATCCAGCTCGAGATGTGTGAATTAAAGATTTCGCAAGATTGTGGGTGCCCAGTTCTGTGGGCTATACACTGCCCTTTTTCTCACACATTTTTTGGCTTAAAAATTTTCTGTTTCCTATTTCCATTTCGAGGCTGTAGATAAGCTAGTTTGCGCCTCGAATATAGAGAAACAGAATATCCAGCTCGAGATGTGTGAATTAAAGATTTCGCAAGATTGTGGGTGCCCAGTTCTGTGGGCTATACACTGCCCTTTTTCTCACACATTTTTTGGCTGATAAATTTTTTGTTTCCTATTTCTATTTCGAGGCTGCAGATAAGCTACTTTGCGACTCGAATATACAGAAACAGAATATCTAGCTCGAGATGTGTGAATTAAAAATTTCACAAGATTGTGGGTGCCTAGTTCTGTGGGCTATACACTGCCCTTTTTCTCTCACATTTTTTGGCTGAAAAATTTTCTGTTTCCTATTTCCATTTCGAGGCTGTAGATAAGCTAGTTTGCGCCTCGAATATAGAGAAACAGAATATCCAGCTCGAGATGTGTGAATTAAAGATTTCGCAAGATTGTGGGTGCCCAGTTCTGTGGGCTATACACTGCCCTTTTTCTCACACATTTTTTGGCTGAAAAATTTTCTGTTTCTTATTTCCATTTCGAGGCTGTAGATAAGCTAGTTTGCGCCTCGAATATAGAGAAACAGAATATCCAGCTCGAGATGTGTGAATTAAAGATTTCACAAGATTGTGGGTGCCTAGTTCTGTGGGCTATACACTGCCCTTTTTCTCACACATTTTTTGGCTGAAAAATTTTCTGTTTCCTATTTACATTTCGAGGCTGCAGATAAGCTACTTTGCGACTCGAATATACAGAAACAGAATATCCAGCTCGAGATGTTTGAATTAAAGATTTCACAAGATTGTGATTGCCTAGTTCTGTGGGCTATACACTGCCCTTATACTCACACATTTTTTGGCTGAAAAATTTTCTGTTTCCTATTTCCATTTCGAGGCTGTAGATAAGCTAGTTTGCGCCTCGAATATAGAGAAACAGAATATCCAGCTCGAGATGTGTGAACTAAAAATTTCACAAGATTGTGGGTGCCTAGTTCTGTGGGCTATACACTGCCCTTTTTCTCACACATTTTTTGGCTGAAAAATTTTCTGTTTCTTATTTCCATTTCGAGGCTGTAGATAAGCTAGTTTGCGCCTCGAATATAGAGAAACAGAAAATCCAGCTCGAGATGTGTGAATTAAAGATTTCACAAGATTGTGGGTGTCTAGTTCTGTGGGCTATACACTGTCCTTTTTCTCACACTTTTTTTGGCTTAAAAATTTTCTGTTTTCTATTTCCATTTCGAGGCTGCAGATAAGCTACTTTGCGCCTCGAATATACAGAAACAGAATATCCAGCTCGAGATGTGTGAATTAAAGATTTCACAAGATTGTGGGTGCCTAGTTCTGTGGGCTATACACTGCCCTTTTTCTCACACATTTTTTGGCTGAAAAATTTTCTGTTTCCTATTTCCATTTCGAGGCTGCAGATAAGCTACTTTGCGACTCGAATATACAGAAACAGAATATCCAGCTCGAGATGTGTGAATTAAAGATTTCACAAGATTGTGGGTGCCTAGTTCTGTGGGCTATACACTGCCCTTTTTCTCACACATTTTTTGGCTGAAAAATTTTCTGTTTCCTATTTCCATTTTGAGGCTGTTTGCGCCTCGAATATAGAGAAACAGAATATCCAGCTCGAGATGTGTGAATTAAAGATTTCACAAGATTGTGGGTGCCTAGTTCTGTGGGCTATACACTGCCCTTTTTCTCTCACATTTTTTGGCTGAAAAATTTTCTGTTTCCTATTTCCATTTCGGGGCTGTAGATAAGCTAGTTTGCGCCTCGAATATAGAGAAACACAGTATCCAGCTCTAGATGTGTGAATTAAAAATTTCGCAAGATTGTGGGTGCCCAGTTCTGTGGGCTATACACTGGCCTTTTTCTCACACATTTTTTGCTTAAAAATTTTCTGTTTCCTATTTCCATTTCGGGGCTGTAGATAAGCTAGTTTGCGCCTCAAATATAGAGAAACACAGTATCCAGCTCTAGATGTGTGAATTCAAAATTTCGCAAGATTGTGGGTGCCTAGTTCTGTGGGCTATACACTGCCCTTTTTCTTACACATTTTTTGGCTTAAAAATTTTCTGTTTCCTATTTCCATTTCGAGGCTGTAGATAAGCTACTTTGCGCCTCGAATGTACAGAAACAGAGTATCCAGCTCGAGATGTGTGAATTAAAGATTTCACAAGATTGTGGGTGCCTAGTTCTGCGGGCTATACACTGCCCTTTTTCTCTCACATTTTTTGGCTGAAAAATTTTCTGTTTCCTATTTCCATTTCGGGGCTGTAGATAAGCTAGATTGCGCCTCGAATATAGAGAAACACAGTATCCAGCTCTAGATGTGTGAATTAAAAATTTCGCAAGATTGTGGGTGCCCAGTTCTGTGGGCTATACACTGGCCTTTTTCTCACACATTTTTTGCTTGAAAATTTTCTGTTTCCTATTTCCATTTCGGGGCTGTAGATAAGCTAGTTTGCGCCTCAAATATAGAGAAACACAGTATCCAGCTCTAGATGTGTGAATTCAAAATTTCGCAAGATTGTGGGTGCCTAGTTCTGTGGGCTATACACTGCCCTTTTTCTTACACATTTTTTGGCTTAAAAATTTTCTGTTTCCTATTTCCATTTCGAGGCTGTAGATAAGCTACTTTGCGCCTCGAATGTACAGAAACAGAGTATCCAGCTCGAGATGTGTGAATTAAAGATTTCACAAGATTGTGGGTGCCTAGTTCTGTGGGCTATACACTGCCCTTTTTCTCACACATTTTTTGGCTGAAAAATTTTCTGTTTCCTATTTCCATTTTGAGGCTGTTTGCGCCTCGAATATAGAGAAACAGAATATCCAGCTCGAGATGTGTGAATTAAAGATTTCACAAGATTGTGGGTGCCTAGTTCTGTGGGCTATACACTGCCCTTTTTCTCTCACATTTTTTGGCTGAAAAATTTTCTGTTTCCTATTTCCATTTCGGGGCTGTAGATAAGCTAGTTTGCGCCTCGAATATAGAGAAACACAGTATCCAGCTCTAGATGTGTGAATTAAAAATTTCGCAAGATTGTGGGTGCCCAGTTCTGTGGGCTATACACTGGCCTTTTTCTCACACATTTTTTGGCTGAAAAATTTTCTGTTTCCTATTTCCATTTCGAGGCTGCAGATAAGCTACTTTGCGCCTCGAATGTACAGAAACAGAGTATCCAGCTCGAGATGTGTGAATTAAAGATTTCACAAGATTGTGGGTGCCTAGTTCTGTGGGCTATGCACTGCCCTTCTTCTCACACATTTTTTGGCTGAAAAATTTTCTGTTTCCTATTTCCATTTCGAGGCTGCAGATAAGCTACTTTGCGCCTCGAATGTACAGAAACAGAGTATCCAGCTCGAGATGTGTGAATTAAAGATTTCACAAGATTGTGATTGCCCAGTTCTGTGGGCTATACACTGGCCTTTTTCTCACACATTTTTTGGCTGAAAAATTTTCTGTTTCCTATTTCCATTTCGAGGCTGCAGATAAGCTACTTTGCGCCTCGAATGTACAGAAACAGAGTATCCAGCTCGAGATGTGTGAATTAAAGATTTCACAAGATTGTGGGTGCCTAGTTCTGTGGGCTATGCACTGCCCTTCTTCTCACACATTTTTTGGCTGAAAAATTTTCTGTTTCCTATTTCCATTTCGAGGCTGCAGATAAGCTACTTTGCGCCTCGAATGTACAGAAACAGAGTATCCAGCTCGAGATGTGTGAATTAAAAATTTCGCAAGATTGTGGGTGCCCAGTTCTGTGGGCTATACACTGGCCTTTTTCTCACACATTTTTTGGCTGAAAAATTTTCTGTTTCCTATTTCCATTTCGAGGCTGTAGATAAGCTAGTTTGCGCCTCGAATATAGAGAAACAGAATATCCAGCTCGAGATGTGTGAATTAAAGATTTCACAAGATTGTGGGTGTCTAGTTCTGTGGGCTATACACCGTCCTTTTTCTCACACTTTTTTTGGCTTAAAAATTTTCTGTTTTCTATTTCCATTTCGAGGCTGCAGATAAGCTACTTTGCGCCTCGAATATACAGAAACAGAATATCCAGCTCGAGATGTGTGAATTAAAGATTTCACAAGATTGTGGGTGCCTAGTTCTGTGGGCTATACACTGCCCTTTTTCTCACACATTTTTTGGCTGAAAAATTTTCTGTTTCCTATTTCCATTTCGAGGCTGCAGATAAGCTACTTTGCGACTCGAATATACAGAAACAGAATATCCAGCTCGAGATGTGTGAATTAAAGATTTCACAAGATTGTGGGTGCCTAGTTCTGTGGGCTATACACTGCCCTTTTTCTCTCACATTTTTTGGCTGAAAAATTTTCTGTTTCCTATTTCCATTTTGAGGCTGTAGATAAGCTAGTTTGCGCCTCGAATATAGAGAAACACAGTATCCAGCTCTCGATGTGTGAATTCAAAATTTCGCAAGATTGTGGGTGCCTAGTTCTGTGGGCTATGCACTGCCCTTTTTCTTACACATTTTTTGGCTGAAAAATTTTCTGTTTCCTATTTCCATTTCGAGGCTGTAGATAAGCTACTTTGCGCCTCGAATGTACAGAAACAGAGTATCCAGCTCGAGATGTGTGAATTAAAGATTTCACAAGATTGTGGGTGCCTAGTTCTGTGGGCTATACACTGCCCTTTTTCTCACACATTTTTTGGCTGAAAAATTTTCTGTTTCCTATTTCCATTTCGAGGCTGCAGATAAGCTACTTTGCGACTCGAATATACAGAAACAGAATATCCAGCTCGAGATGTGTGAATTAAAGATTTCACAAGATTGTGGGTGCCTAGTTCTGTGGGCTATACACTGCCCTTTTTCTCACACATTTTTTGGCTGAAAAATTTTCTGTTTCCTATTTCCATTTTGAGGCTGTTTGCGCCTCGAATATAGAGAAACAGAATATCCAGCTCGAGATGTGTGAATTAAAGATTTCACAAGATTGTGGGTGCCTAGTTCTGTGGGCTATACACTGCCCTTTTTCTCTCACATTTTTTGGCTGAAAAATTTTCTGTTTCCTATTTCCATTTCCGGGCTGTAGATAAGCTAGTTTGCGCCTCGAATATAGAGAAACACAGTATCCAGCTCTAGATGTGTGAATTAAAAATTTCGCAAGATTGTGGGTGCCCAGTTCTGTGGGCTATACACTGGCCTTTTTCTCACACATTTTTTGGCTTAAAAATTTTCTGTTTCCTATTTCCATTTCGAGGCTGTAGATAAGCTAGTTTGCGCCTCGAATATAGAGAAGCAGAATATCCAGCTCGAGATGTGTGAATTAAAGATTTCACAAGATTGTGGGTGCCTAGTTCTGCGGGCTATACACTGCCCTTTTTCTCTCACATTTTTTGGCTGAAAAATTTTCTGTTTCCTATTTCCATTTCGAGGCTGTAGATAAGCTACTTTGCGCCTCGAATGTACAGAAACAGAGTATCCAGCTCGAGATGTGTGAATTAAAGATTTCGCAAGATTGTGGGTGCCCAGTTCTGTGGGCTATACACTGCCCTTTTTCTCACACATTTTTTGGCTTAAAAATTTTCTGTTTCCTATTTCCATTTCGAGGCTGTAGATAAGCTAGTTTGCGCCTCGAATATAGAGAAACAGAATATCCAGCTCGAGATGTGTGAATTAAAGATTTCGCAAGATTGTGGGTGCCCAGTTCTGTGGGCTATACACTGCCCTTTTTCTCACACATTTTTTGGCTTAAAAATTTTCTGTTTCCTATTTCCATTTCGAGGCTGTAGATAAGCTAGTTTGCGCCTCGAATATAGAGAAACAGAATATCCAGCTCGAGATGTGTGAATTAAAGATTTCGCAAGATTGTGGGTGCCCAGTTCTGTGGGCTATACACTGCCCTTTTTCTCTCACATTTTTTGGCTGAAAAATTTTCTGTTTCCTATTTCCATTTCGAGGCTGTAGATAAGCTACTTTGCGCCTCGAATGTACAGAAACAGAGTATCCAGCTCGAGATGTGTGAATTCAAAATTTCGCAAGATTGTGGGTGCCCAGTTCTGTGGGCTATACACTGGCCTTTTTCTCACACATTTTTTGGCTGAAAAATTTTCTGTTTCCTATTTCCATTTCGAGGCTGTAGATAAGCTACTTTGCGCCTCGAATGTACAGAAACAGAGTATCCAGCTCGAGATGTGTGAATTAAAGATTTCGCAAGATTGTGGGTGCCCAGTTCTGTGGGCTATACACTGCCCTTTTTCTCACACATTTTTTGGCTTAAAAATTTTCTGTTTCCTATTTCCATTTCGAGGCTGTAGATAAGCTAGTTTGCGCCTCGAATATAGAGAAACAGAATATCCAGCTCGAGATGTGTGAATTAAAGATTTCGCAAGATTGTGGGTGCCCAGTTCTGTGGGCTATACACTGCCCTTTTTCTCACACATTTTTTGGCTGAAAAATTTTTTGTTTCCTATTTCCATTTCGAGGCTGCAGATAAGCTACTTTGCGACTCGAATATACAGAAACAGAATATCTAGCTCGAGATGTGTGAATTAAAAATTTCACAAGATTGTGGGTGCCTAGTTCTGTGGGCTATACACTGCCCTTTTACTCACACATTTTTTGGCTGAAAAATTTTCTGTTTGCTATTTCCATTTCGAGGCTGTAGATAAGCTAGTTTGTGCCTCGAATATAGAGAAACAGAATATCCAGCTCGAGATGTGTGAACTAAAAATTTCACAAGATTGTGGGTGCCTAGTTCTGTGGGCTATACACTGCCCTTTTTCTCTCACATTTTTTGGCTGAAAAATTTTCTGTTTCCTATTTCCATTTCGAGGCTGTAGATAAGCTAGTTTGCGCCTCGAATATAGAGAAACAGAATATCCAGCTCGAGATGTGTGAATTAAAGATTTCGCAAGATTGTGGGTGCCCAGTTCTGTGGGCTATACACTGCCCTTTTTCTCACACATTTTTTGGCTGAAAAATTTTCTGTTTCCTATTTCCATTTCGAGGCTGCAGATCAGCTACTTTGCGACTCGAATATACAGAAACAGAATATCCAGCTCGAGATGTTTGAATTAAAGATTTCACAAGATTGTGTTTGCCTAGTTCTGTGGGCTATACACTGCCCTTATACTCACACATTTTTTGGCTGAAAAATTTTCTGTTTCCTATTTCCATTTCGAGGCTGTAGATAAGCTAGTTTGCGCCTCGAATATAGAGAAACAGAATATCCAGCTCGAGATGTGTGAATTAAAGATTTCACAAGATTGTGGGTGTCTAGTTCTGTGGGCTATACACTGCCCTTTTTCTCACACATTTTTTGGCTGAAAAATTTTCTGTTTCCTATTTCCATTTTGAGGCTGTTTGCGCCTCGAATATAGAGAGACAGAATATCCAGCTCGAGATGTGTGAATTAAAGATTTCACAAGATTGTGGGTGCCTAGTTCTGTGGGCTATACACTGCCCTTTTTCTCTCACATTTTTTGGCTGAAAATTTTCTGTTTCCTATTTCCATTTCGGGGCTGTAGATAAGCTAGTTTGCGCCTCGAATATAGAGAAACACAGTATCCAGCTCTAGATGTGTGAATTAAAAATTTCGCAAGATTGTGGGTGCCCAGTTCTGTGGGCTATACACTGGCCTTTTTCTCACACATTTTTTGGCTTAAAAATTTTCTGTTTCCTATTTCCATTTCGAGGCTGTAGATAAGCTAGTTTGCGCCTCGAATATAGAGAAGCAGAATATCCAGCTCGAGATGTGTGAATTAAAGATTTCACAAGATTGTGGGTGCCTAGTTCTGCGGGCTATACACTGCCCTTTTTCTCTCACATTTTTTGGCTGAAAAATTTTCTGTTTCCTATTTCCATTTCGGGGCTGTAGATAAGCTAGTTTGCGCCTCGAATATAGAGAAACACAGTATCCAGCTCTAGATGTGTGAATTAAAAATTTCGCAAGATTGTGGGTGCCCAGTTCTGTGGGCTATACACTGGCCTTTTTCTCACACATTTTTTGGCTTAAAAATTTTCTGTTTCCTATTTCCATTTCGGGGCTGTAGATAAGCTAGTTTGCGCCTCGAATATAGAGAAACACAGTATCCAGCTCTAGATGTGTGAATTCAAAATTTCGCAAGATTGTGGGTGCCTAGTTCTGTGGGCTATACACTGCCCTTCTTCTCACACATTTTTTGGCTGAAAAATTTTCTGTTTCCTATTTCCATTTCGAGGCTGTAGATAAGCTACTTTGCGCCTCGAATGTACAGAAACAGAGTATCCAGCTCGAGATGTGTGAATTAAAGATTTCACAAGATTGTGGGTGCCTAGTTCTGTGGGCTATACACTGCCCTTTTTCTCACACATTTTTTGGCTGAAAAATTTTCTGTTTCCTATTTCCATTTTGAGGCTGTTTGCGCCTCGAATATAGAGAAACAGAATATCCAGCTCGAGATGTGTGAATTAAAGATTTCACAAGATTGTGGGTGCCTAGTTCTGTGGGCTATACACTGCCCTTTTTCTCTCACATTTTTTGGCTGAAAAATTTTCTGTTTCCTATTTCCATTTCGGGGCTGTAGATAAGCTAGTTTGCGCCTCGAATATAGAGAAACACAGTATCCAGCTCTAGATGTGTGAATTAAAAATTTCGCAAGATTGTGGGTGCCCAGTTCTGTGGGCTATACACTGGGCTTTTTCTCACACATTTTTTGGCTGAAAAATTTTCTGTTTCCTATTTCCATTTCGAGGCTGCAGATAAGCTACTTTGCGCCTCGAATGTACAGAAACAGAGTATCCAGCTCGAGATGTGTGAATTAAAGATTTCACAAGATTGTGATTGCCTAGTTCTGTGGGCTATGCACTGCCCTTCTTCTCACACATTTTTTGGCTGAAAAATTTTCTGTTTCCTATTTCCATTTCGAGGCTGCAGATAAGCTACTTTGCGCCTCGAATGTACAGAAACAGAGTATCCAGCTCGAGATGTGTGAATTAAAGATTTCACAAGATTGTGATTGCCTAGTTCTGTGGGCTATGCACTGCCCTTCTTCTCACACATTTTTTGGCTGAAAAATTTTCTGTTTCCTATTTCCATTTCGAGGCTGTAGATAAGCTAGTTTGCGCCTCGAATATAGAGAAACAGAATATCCAGCTCGAGATGTGTGAACTAAAAATTTCACAAGATTGTGGGTGCCTAGTTCTGTGGACTATACACTGCCCTTTTTCTCACACATTTTTTGGCTGAAAAATTTTCTGTTTCTTATTTCCATTTCGAGGCTGTAGATAAGCTAGTTTGCGCCTCGAATATAGAGAAACAGAATATCCAGCTCGAGATGTGTGAATTAAAGATTTCACAAGATTGTGGGTGTCTAGTTCTGTGGGCTATACACTGTCCTTTTTCTCACACTTTTTTTGGCTTAGAAATTTTCTGTTTCCTATTTCCATTTCGAGGCTGCAGATAAGCTACTTTGCGACTCGAATATACAGAAACAGAATATCCAGCTCGAGATGTGTGAATTAAAGATTTCACAAGATTGTGGGTGTCTAGTTCTGTGGGCTATACACTGCCCTTTTTCTCACACATTTTTTGGCTGAAAAATTTTCTGTTTCCTATTTCCATTTCGAGGCTGCAGATAAGCTACTTTGCGACTCGAATATACAGAAACAGAATATCTAGCTCGAGATGTGTGAATTAAAAATTTCACAAGATTGTGGGTGCCTAGTTCTGTGGGCTATACACTGCCCTTTTACTCACACATTTTTTGGCTGAAAAATTTTCTGTTTGCTATTTCCATTTCGAGGCTGTAGATAAGCTAGTTTGTGCCTCGAATATAGAGAAACAGAATATCCAGCTCGAGATGTGTGAACTAAAAATTTCACAAGATTGTGGGTGCCTAGTTCTGTGGGCTATACACTGCCCTTTTTCTCTCACATTTTTTGGCTGAAAAATTTTCTGTTTCCTATTTCCATTTCGAGGCTGTAGATAAGCTAGTTTGCGCCTCGAATATAGAGAAACAGAATATCCAGCTCGAGATGTGTGAATTAAAGATTTCGCAAGATTGTGGGTGCCCAGTTCTGTGGGCTATACACTGCCCTTTTTCTCACACATTTTTTGGCTGAAAAATTTTCTGTTTCCTATTTCCATTTCGAGGCTGCAGATAAGCTACTTTGCGACTCGAATATACAGAAACAGAATATCCAGCTCGAGATGTTTGAATTAAAGATTTCACAAGATTGTGTTTGCCTAGTTCTGTGGGCTATACACTGCCCTTATACTCACACATTTTTTGGCTGAAAAATTTTCTGTTTCCTATTTCCATTTCGAGGCTGTAGATAAGCTAGTTTGCGCCTCGAATATAGAGAAACAGAATATCCAGCTCGAGATGTGTGAATTAAAGATTTCACAAGATTGTGGGTGTCTAGTTCTGTGGGCTATACACTGCCCTTTTTCTCACACATTTTTTGGCTGAAAAATTTTCTGTTTCCTATTTCCATTTTGAGGCTGTTTGCGCCTCGAATATAGAGAAACAGAATATCCAGCTCGAGATGTGTGAATTAAAGATTTCACAAGATTGTGGGTGCCTAGTTCTGTGGGCTATACACTGCCCTTTTTCTCTCACATTTTTTGGCTGAAAATTTTCTGTTTCCTATTTCCATTTCGGGGCTGTAGATAAGCTAGTTTGCGCCTCGAATATAGAGAAACACAGTATCCAGCTCTAGATGTGTGAATTAAAAATTTCGCAAGATTGTGGGTGCCCAGTTCTGTGGGCTATACACTGGCCTTTTTCTCACACATTTTTTGGCTTAAAAATTTTCTGTTTCCTATTTCCATTTCGAGGCTGTAGATAAGCTAGTTTGCGCCTCGAATATAGAGAAGCAGAATATCCAGCTCGAGATGTGTGAATTAAAGATTTCACAAGATTGTGGGTGCCTAGTTCTGCGGGCTATACACTGCCCTTTTTCTCTCACATTTTTTGGCTGAAAAATTTTCTGTTTCCTATTTCCATTTCGGGGCTGTAGATAAGCTAGTTTGCGCCTCGAATATAGAGAAACACAGTATCCAGCTCTAGATGTGTGAATTAAAAATTTCGCAAGATTGTGGGTGCCCAGTTCTGTGGGCTATACACTGGCCTTTTTCTCACACATTTTTTGGCTTAAAAATTTTCTGTTTCCTATTTCCATTTCGGGGCTGTAGATAAGCTAGTTTGCGCCTCGAATATAGAGAAACACAGTATCCAGCTCGAGATGTGTGTATTAAAGATTTCGCAAGATTGTGGGTGCCCCGTTCTGTGGGCTATACACTGCCCTTTTTCTCACACATTTTTTGGCTTAAAAATTTTCTGTTTCCTATTTCCATTTCGAGGCTGTAGATAAGCTAGTTTGCGCCTCGAATATAGAGAAACAGAATATCCAGCTCGAGATGTGTGAATTAAAGATTTCACAAGATTGTGGGTGTCTAGTTCTGTGGGCTATACACTGCCCTTTTTCTCACACATTTTTTGGCTGAAAAATTTTCTGTTTCCTATTTCCATTTTGAGGCTGTTTGCGCCTCGAATATAGAGAAACAGAATATCCAGCTCGAGATGTGTGAATTAAAGATTTCACAAGATTGTGGGTGCCTAGTTCTGTGGGCTATACACTGCCCTTTTTCTCTCACATTTTTTGGCTGAAAATTTTCTGTTTCCTATTTCCATTTCGGGGCTGTAGATAAGCTAGTTTGCGCCTCGAATATAGAGAAACACAGTATCCAGCTCTAGATGTGTGAATTAAAAATTTCGCAAGATTGTGGGTGCCCAGTTCTGTGGGCTATACACTGGCCTTTTTCTCACACATTTTTTGGCTTAAAAATTTTCTGTTTCCTATTTCCATTTCGAGGCTGTAGATAAGCTAGTTTGCGCCTCGAATATAGAGAAGCAGAATATCCAGCTCGAGATGTGTGAATTAAAGATTTCACAAGATTGTGGGTGCCTAGTTCTGCGGGCTATACACTGCCCTTTTTCTCTCACATTTTTTGGCTGAAAAATTTTCTGTTTCCTATTTCCATTTCGGGGCTGTAGATAAGCTAGTTTGCGCCTCGAATATAGAGAAACACAGTATCCAGCTCTAGATGTGTGAATTAAAAATTTCGCAAGATTGTGGGTGCCCAGTTCTGTGGGCTATACACTGGCCTTTTTCTCACACATTTTTTGGCTTAAAAATTTTCTGTTTCCTATTTCCATTTCGGGGCTGTAGATAAGCTAGTTTGCGCCTCGAATATAGAGAAACAGAATATCCAGCTCGAGATGTGTGAATTAAAGATTTCGCAAGATTGTGGGTGCCCAGTTCTGTGGGCTATACACTGCCCTTTTTCTCACACATTTTTTGGCTGAAAAATTTTCTGTTTCCTATTTCCATTTCGAGGCTGCAGATAAGCTACTTTGCGACTCGAATATACAGAAACAGAATATCCAGCTCGAGATGTTTGAATTAAAGATTTCACAAGATTGTGTTTGCCTAGTTCTGTGGGCTATACACTGCCCTTATACTCACACATTTTTTGGCTGAAAAATTTTCTGTTTCCTATTTCCATTTCGAGGCTGTAGATAAGCTAGTTTGCGCCTCGAATATAGAGAAACAGAATATCCAGCTCGAGATGTGTGAATTAAAGATTTCACAAGATTGTGGGTGTCTAGTTCTGTGGGCTATACACTGCCCTTTTTCTCACACATTTTTTGGCTGAAAAATTTTCTGTTTCCTATTTCCATTTTGAGGCTGTTTGCGCCTCGAATATAGAGAAACAGAATATCCAGCTCGAGATGTGTGAATTAAAGATTTCACAAGATTGTGGGTGCCTAGTTCTGTGGGCTATACACTGCCCTTTTTCTCTCACATTTTTTGGCTGAAAAATTTTCTGTTTCCTATTTCCATTTCGGGGCTGTAGATAAGCTAGTTTGCGCCTCGAATATAGAGAAACACAGTATCCAGCTCTAGATGTGTGAATTAAAAATTTCGCAAGATTGTGGGTGCCCAGTTCTGTGGGCTATACACTGGCCTTTTTCTCACACATTTTTTGGCTGAAAAATTTTCTGTTTCCTATTTCCATTTCGAGGCTGCAGATAAGCTACTTTGCGCCTCGAATGTACAGAAACAGAGTATCCAGCTCGAGATGTGTGAATTAAAGATTTCACAAGATTGTGATTGCCTAGTTCTGTGGGCTATGCACTGCCCTTCTTCTCACACATTTTTTGGCTGAAAAATTTTCTGTTTCCTATTTCCATTTCGAGGCTGCAGATAAGCTACTTTGCGCCTCGAATGTACAGAAACAGAGTATCCAGCTCGAGATGTGTGAATTAAAGATTTCACAAGATTGTGATTGCCTAGTTCTGTGGGCTATGCACTGCCCTTCTTCTCACACATTTTTTGGCTGAAAAATTTTCTGTTTCTTATTTCCATTTCGAGGCTGTAGATAAGCTAGTTTGCGCCTCGAATATAGAGAAACAGAATATCCAGCTCGAGATGTGTGAATTAAAGATTTCACAAGATTGTGGGTGCCTAGTTCTGTGGGCTATACACTGCCCTTTTTCTCTCACATTTTTTGGCTGAAAAATTTTCTGTTTCCTATTTCCATTTCGGGGCTGTAGATAAGCTAGTTTGCGCCTCGAATATAGAGAAACACAGTATCCAGCTCTAATTGTGTGAATTAAAAATTTCGCAAGATTGTGGGTGCCCAGTTCTGTGGGCTATACACTGGCCTTTTTCTCACACATTTTTTGGCTGAAAAATTTTCTGTTTCCTATTTCCATTTCGAGGCTGCAGATAAGCTACTTTGCGCCTCGAATGTACAGAAACAGAGTATCCAGCTCGAGATGTGTGAATTAAAGATTTCACAAGATTGTGATTGCCTAGTTCTGTGGGCTATGCACTGCCCTTCTTCTCACACATTTTTTGGCTGAAAAATTTTCTGTTTCCTATTTCCATTTCGAGGCTGCAGATAAGCTACTTTGCGCCTCGAATGTACAGAAACAGAGTATCCAGCTCGAGATGTGTGAATTAAAGATTTCACAAGATTGTGATTGCCTAGTTCTGTGGGCTATACACTGCCCTTTTTCTCACACATTTTTTGGCTGAAAAATTTTCTGTTTCTTATTTCCATTTCGAGGCTGTAGATAAGCTAGTTTGCGCCTCGAATATAGAGAAACAGAATATCCAGCTCGAGATGTGTGAATTAAAGATTTCACAAGATTGTGGGTGTCTAGTTCTGTGGGCTATACACTGTCCTTTTTCTCACACTTTTTTTGGCTTAAAAATTTTCTGTTTCCTATTTCCATTTCGAGGCTGCAGATAAGCTACTTTGCGACTCGAATATACAGAAACAGAATATCCAGCTCGAGATGTGTGAATTAAAGATTTCACAAGATTGTGGGTGCCTAGTTCTGTGGGCTATACACTGCCCTTTTTCTCACACATTTTTTGGCTGAAAAATTTTCTGTTTCCTATTTCCATTTTGAGGCTGTTTGCGCCTCGAATATAGAGAAACAGAATATCCAGCTCGAGATGTGTGAATTAAAGATTTCACAAGATTGTGGGTGCCTAGTTCTGTGGGCTATACACTGCCCTTTTTCTCTCACATTTTTTGGCTGAAAAATTTTCTGTTTCCTATTTCCATTTCGGGGCTGTAGATAAGCTAGTTTGCGCCTCGAATATAGAGAAGCAGAATATCCAGCTCGAGATGTGTGAATTAAAGATTTCACAAGATTGTGGGTGCCTAGTTCTGCGGGCTATACACTGCCCTTTTTCTCTCACATTTTTTGGCTGAAAAATTTTCTGTTTCCTATTTCCATTTTGAGGCTGTTTGCGCCTCGAATATAGAGAAACAGAATATCCAGCTCGAGATGTGTGAATTAAAGATTTCACAAGAATGTGGGTGCCTAGTTCTGTGGGCTATACACTGCCCTTTTTCTCACACATTTTTTGGCTGAAAAATTTTCTGTTTCCTATTTCCATTTCGAGGCTGCAGATAAGCTAGTTTGCGCCTCGAATATAGAGAAACAGAATATCCAGCTCGAGATGTGTGAATTAAAGATTTCGCAAGATTGTGGGTGCCTAGTTCTGTGGGCTATATACACTGCCCTTTTTCTCACACATTTTTTGGCTGAAAAATTTTATGTTTCCTATTTCCATTTCGAGGCTGCAGATAAGCTACTTTGCGCCTCGAATATACAGAAACAGAATATCTAGCTTGAGATGTGTGAATTAAAGATTTCGCAAGATTGTGGGTGCCCAGTTCTGTGGGCTATACACTGCCCTTTTTCTCACACATTTTTTGGCTTAAAAATTTTATGTTTCCTATTTCCATTTCGAGGCTGCAGATAAGCTACTTTGCGCCTCGAATATACAGAAACAGAATATCTAGCTTGAGATGTGTGAATTAAAGATTTCGCAAGATTGTGGGTGCCCAGTTCTGTGGGCTATACACTGCCCTTTTTCTCACACATTTTTTGGCTTAAAAATTTTCTGTTTCCTTTTTCCATTTCGAGGCTGCAGATAAGCTAGTTTGCGCCTCGAATATAGAGAAACAGAATATCCAGCTCGAGATGTGTGAATTAAAGATTTCGCAAGATTGTGGGTGCCTAGTTCTGTGGGCTATATACACTGCCCTTTTTCTCACACATTTTTTGGCTGAAAAATTTTATGTTTCCTATTTCCATTTCGAGGCTGCAGATAAGCTACTTTGCGCCTCGAATATAGAGAAACAGAATATCCAGCTCGAGATGTGTGAATTAAAGATTTCACAAGATTGTGGGTGTCTAGTTCTGTGGGCTATACACTGTCCTTTTTCTCACACTTTTTTTGGCTTAAAAATTTTCTGTTTCCTATTTCCATTTCGAGGCTGCAGATAAGCTACTTTGCGACTCGAATATACAGAAACAGAATATCCAGCTCGAGATGTGTGAATTAAAGATTTCACAAGATTGTGGGTGCCTAGTTCTGTGGGCTATACACTGCCCTTTTTCTCACACATTTTTTGGCTGAAAAATTTTCTGTTTCCTATTTCCATTTTGAGGCTGTTTGCGCCTCGAATATAGAGAAACAGAATATCCAGCTCGAGATGTGTGAATTAAAGATTTCACAAGATTGTGGGTGCCTAGTTCTGTGGGCTATACACTGCCCTTTTTCTCTCACATTTTTTGGCTGAAAAATTTTCTGTTTCCTATTTCCATTTCGGGGCTGTAGATAAGCTAGTTTGCGCCTCGAATATAGAGAAACACAGTATCCAGCTCTAGATGTGTGAATTAAAAATTTCGCAAGATTGTGATTGCCTAGTTCTGTGGGCTATGCACTGCCCTTCTTCTCACACATTTTTTGGCTGAAAAATTTTCTGTTTCCTATTTCCATTTCGAGGCTGTAGATAAGCTAGTTTGCGCCTCGAATATAGAGAAGCAGAATATCCAGCTCGAGATGTGTGAATTAAAGATTTCACAAGATTGTGGGTGCCTAGTTCTGTGGGCTATACACTGCCCTTTTTCTCTCACATTTTTTGGCTGAAAAATTTTCTGTTTCCTATTTCCATTTCGGGGCTGTAGATAAGCTAGTTTGCGCCTCGAATATAGAGAAACACAGTATCCAGCTCTAGATGTGTGAATTAAAAATTTCGCAAGATTGTGATTGCCTAGTTCTGTGGGCTATGCACTGCCCTTCTTCTCACACATTTTTTGGCTGAAAAATTTTCTGTTTCCTATTTCCATTTCGAGGCTGCAGATAAGCTACTTTGCGCCTCGAATGTACAGAAACAGAGTATCCAGCTCGAGATGTGTGAATTAAAGATTTCACAAGATTGTGATTGCCTAGTTCTGTGGGCTATGCACTGCCCTTCTTCTCACACATTTTTTGGCTGAAAAATTTTCTGTTTCCTATTTCCATTTCGAGGCTGCAGATAAGCTACTTTGCGCCTCGAATGTACAGAAACAGAGTATCCAGTTCGAGATGTGTGAATTAAAGATTTCACAAGATTGTGATTGCCTAGTTCTGTGGGCTATGCACTGCCCTTCTTCTCACACATTTTTTGGCTGAAAAATTTTCTGTTTCCTATTTCCATTTCGAGGCTGTAGATAAGCTAGTTTGCGCCTCGAATATAGAGAAACAGAATATCCAGCTCGAGATGTGTGAACTAAAAATTTCACAAGATTGTGGGTGCCTAGTTCTGTGGGCTATACACTGCCCTTTTTCTCTCACATTTTTTGGCTGAAAAATTTTCTGTTTCCTATTTCCATTTTGAGGCTGTTTGCGCCTCGAATATAGAGAAACAGAATATCCAGCTCGAGATGTGTGAATTAAAGATTTCACAAGATTGTGGGTGCCTAGTTCTGTGGGCTATACACTGCCCTTTTTCTCTCACATTTTTTGGCTGAAAAATTTTCTGTTTCCTATTTCCATTTTGAGGCTGTTTGCGCCTCGAATATAGAGAAACAGAATATCCAGCTCGAGATGTGTGAATTAAAGATTTCACAAGATTGTGGGTGCCTAGTTCTGTGGGCTATACACTGCCCTTTTTCTCTCACATTTTTTGGCTGAAAAATTTTCTGTTTCCTATTTCCATTTTGAGGCTGTTTGCGCCTCGAATATAGAGAAACAGAATATCCAGCTCGAGATGTGTGAATTAAAGATTTCACAAGATTGTGGGTGCCTAGTTCTGTGGGCTATACACTGCCCTTTTTCTCTCACATTTTTTGGCTGAAAAATTTTCTGTTTCCTATTTCCATTTTGAGGCTGTTTGCGCCTCGAATATAGAGAAACAGAATATCCAGCTCGAGATGTGTGAATTAAAGATTTCACAAGATTGTGGGTGCCTAGTTCTGTGGGCTATACACTGCCCTTTTTCTCTCACATTTTTTGGCTGAAAAATTTTCTGTTTCCTATTTCCATTTCGGGGCTGTAGATAAGCTAGTTTGCGCCTCGAATATAGAGAAACACAGTATCCAGCTCTAGATGTGTGAATTAAAAATTTCGCAAGATTGTGATTGCCTAGTTCTGTGGGCTATGCACTGCCCTTCTTCTCACACATTTTTTGGCTGAAAAATTTTCTGTTTCCTATTTCCATTTCGAGGCTGCAGATAAGCTACTTTGCGCCTCGAATGTACAGAAACAGAGTATCCAGCTCGAGATGTGTGAATTAAAGATTTCACAAGATTGTGATTGCCTAGTTCTGTGGGCTATGCACTGCCCTTCTTCTCACACATTTTTTGGCTGAAAAATTTTCTGTTTCCTATTTCCATTTCGAGGCTGCAGATAAGCTACTTTGCGCCTCGAATGTACAGAAACAGAGTATCCAGCTCGAGATGTGTGAATTAAAGATTTCACAAGATTGTGATTGCCTAGTTCTGTGGGCTATGCACTGCCCTTCTTCTCACACATTTTTTGGCTGAAAAATTTTCTGTTTCCTATTTCCATTTCGAGGCTGTAGATAAGCTAGTTTGCGCCTCGAATATAGAGAAACAGAATATCCAGCTCGAGATGTGTGAACTAAAAATTTCACAAGATTGTGGGTGCCTAGTTCTGTGGACTATACACTGCCCTTTTTCTCACACATTTTTTGGCTGAAAAATTTTCTGTTTCTTATTTCCATTTCGAGGCTGTAGATAAGCTAGTTTGCGCCTCGAATATAGAGAAACAGAATATCCAGCTCGAGATGTGTGAATTAAAGATTTCACAAGATTGTGGGTGTCTAGTTCTGTGGGCTATACACTGTCCTTTTTCTCACACTTTTTTTGGCTTAAAAATTTTCTGTTTCCTATTTCCATTTCGAGGCTGCAGATAAGCTACTTTGCGACTCGAATATACAGAAACAGAATATCCAGCTCGAGATGTGTGAATTAAAGATTTCACAAGATTGTGGGTGCCTAGTTCTGTGGGCTATACACTGCCCTTTTTCTCACACATTTTTTGGCTGAAAAATTTTCTGTTTCTTATTTCCATTTCGAGGCTGTAGATAAGCTAGTTTGCGCCTCGAATATAGAGAAACAGAATATCCAGCTCGAGATGTGTGAATTAAAGATTTCACAAGATTGTGGGTGTCTAGTTCTGTGGGCTATACACTGTCCTTTTTCTCACACTTTTTTTGGCTTAAAAATTTTCTGTTTCCTATTTCCATTTCGAGGCTGCAGATAAGCTACTTTGCGACTCGAATATACAGAAACAGAATATCCAGCTCGAGATGTGTGAATTAAAGATTTCACAAGATTGTGGGTGCCTAGTTCTGTGGGCTATACACTGCCCTTTTTCTCACACATTTTTTGGCTGAAAAATTTTCTGTTTCCTATTTCCATTTTGAGGCTGTTTGCGCCTCGAATATAGAGAAACAGAATATCCAGCTCGAGATGTGTGAATTAAAGATTTCACAAGATTGTGGGTGCCTAGTTCTGTGGGCTATACACTGCCCTTTTTCTCTCACATTTTTTGGCTGAAAAATTTTCTGTTTCCTATTTCCATTTCGGGGCTGTAGATAAGCTAGTTTGCGCCTCGAATATAGAGAAGCAGAATATCCAGCTCGAGATGTGTGAATTAAAGATTTCACAAGATTGTGGGTGCCTAGTTCTGCGGGCTATACACTGCCCTTTTTCTCTCACATTTTTTGGCTGAAAAATTTTCTGTTTCCTATTTCCATTTTGAGGCTGTTTGCGCCTCGAATATAGAGAAACAGAATATCCAGCTCGAGATGTGTGAATTAAAGATTTCACAAGATTGTGGGTGCCTAGTTCTGTGGGCTATACACTGCCCTTTTTCTCACACATTTTTTGGCTGAAAAATTTTCTGTTTCCTATTTCCATTTCGAGGCTGCAGATAAGCTAGTTTGCGCCTCGAATATAGAGAAACAGAATATCCAGCTCGAGATGTGTGAATTAAAGATTTCGCAAGATTGTGGGTGCCTAGTTCTGTGGGCTATATACACTGCCCTTTTTCTCACACATTTTTTGGCTGAAAAATTTTATGTTTCCTATTTCCATTTCGAGGCTGCAGATAAGCTACTTTGCCCCTCGAATATACAGAAACAGAATATCTAGCTTGAGATGTGTGAATTAAAGATTTCGCAAGATTGTGGGTGCCCAGTTCTGTGGGCTATACACTGCCCTTTTTCTCACACATTTTTTGGCTTAAAAATTTTCTGTTTCCTATTTCCATTTCGAGGCTGTAGATAAGCTAGTTTGCGCCTCGAATATAGAGAAACAGAATATCCAGCTCGAGATGTGTGAATTAAAGATTTCACAAGATTGTGGGTGTCTAGTTCTGTGGGCTATACACTGTCCTTTTTCTCACACTTTTTTTGGCTTAAAAATTTTCTGTTTCCTATTTCCATTTCGAGGCTGCAGATAAGCTACTTTGCGACTCGAATATACAGAAACAGAATATCCAGCTCGAGATGTGTGAATTAAAGATTTCACAAGATTGTGGGTGCCTAGTTCTGTGGGCTATACACTGCCCTTTTTCTCACACATTTTTTGGCTGAAAAATTTTCTGTTTCCTATTTCCATTTTGAGGCTGTTTGCGCCTCGAATATAGAGAAACAGAATATCCAGCTCGAGATGTGTGAATTAAAGATTTCACAAGATTGTGGGTGCCTAGTTCTGTGGGCTATACACTGCCCTTTTTCTCTCACATTTTTTGGCTGAAAAATTTTCTGTTTCCTATTTCCATTTCGGGGCTGTAGATAAGCTAGTTTGCGCCTCGAATATAGAGAAACACAGTATCCAGCTCTAGATGTGTGAATTAAAAATTTCGCAAGATTGTGGGTGCCCAGTTCTGTGGGCTATACACTGGCCTTTTTCTCACACATTTTTTGGCTGAAAAATTTTCTGTTTCCTATTTCCATTTCGAGGCTGCAGATAAGCTACTTTGCGCCTCGAATGTACAGAAACAGAGTATCCAGCTCGAGATGTGTGAATTAAAGATTTCACAAGATTGTGATTGCCTAGTTCTGTGGGCTATGCACTGCCCTTCTTCTCACACATTTTTTGGCTGAAAAATTTTCTGTTTCCTATTTCCATTTCGAGGCTGCAGATAAGCTACTTTGCGCCTCGAATGTACAGAAACAGAGTATCCAGCTCGAGATGTGTGAATTAAAGATTTCACAAGATTGTGATTGCCTAGTTCTGTGGGCTATGCACTGCCCTTCTTCTCACACATTTTTTGGCTGAAAAATTTTCTGTTTCCTATTTCCATTTCGAGGCTGTAGATAAGCTAGTTTGCGCCTCGAATATAGAGAAACAGAATATCCAGCTCGAGATGTGTGAACTAAAAATTTCACAAGATTGTGGGTGCCTAGTTCTGTGGACTATACACTGCCCTTTTTCTCACACATTTTTTGGCTGAAAAATTTTCTGTTTCTTATTTCCATTTCGAGGCTGTAGATAAGCTAGTTTGCGCCTCGAATATAGAGAAACGGAATATCCAGCTCGAGATGTGTGAATTAAAGATTTCACAAGATTGTGGGTGTCTAGTTCTGTGGGCTATACACTGTCCTTTTTCTCACACTTTTTTTGGCTTAAAAATTTTCTGTTTCCTATTTCCATTTCGAGGCTGCAGATAAGCTACTTTGCGACTCGAATATACAGAAACAGAATATCCAGCTCGAGATGTGTGAATTAAAGATTTCACAAGATTGTGGGTGCCTAGTTCTGTAAGCTATACACTGCCCTTTTTCTCACACATTTTTTGGCTGAAAAATTTTCTGTTTCCTATTTCCATTTTGAGGCTGTTTGCGCCTCGAATATAGAGAAACAGAATATCCAGCTCGAGATGTGTGAATTAAAGATTTCACAAGATTGTGGGTGCCTAGTTCTGTGGGCTATACACTGCCCTTTTTCTCTCACATTTTTTGGCTGAAAAATTTTCTGTTTCCTATTTCCATTTCGGGGCTGTAGATAAGCTAGTTTGGGCCTCGAATATAGAGAAGCAGAATATCCAGCTCGAGATGTGTGAATTAAAGATTTCACAAGATTGTGGGTGCCTAGTTCTGCGGGCTATACACTGCCCTTTTTCTCTCACATTTTTTGGCTGAAAAATTTTCTGTTTCCTATTTCCATTTTGAGGCTGTTTGCGCCTCGAATATAGAGAAACAGAATATCCAGCTCGAGATGTGTGAATTAAAGATTTCACAAGATTGTGGGTGCCTAGTTCTGTGGGCTATACACTGCCCTTTTTCTCACACATTTTTTGGCTGAAAAATTTTCTGTTTCCTATTTCCATTTTGAGGCTGTTTGCGCCTCGAATATAGAGAAACACAGTATCCAGCTCTAGATGTGTGAATTAAAAATTTCGCAAGATTGTGGGTGCCCAGTTCTGTGGGCTATACACTGGCCTTTTTCTCACACATTTTTTGGCTTAAAAATTTTCTGTTTCCTATTTCCATTTCGAGGCTGTAGATAAGCTAGTTTGCGCCTCGAATATAGAGAAGCAGAATATCCAGCTCGAGATGTGTGAATTAAAGATTTCACAAGATTGTGGGTGCCTAGTTCTGCGGGCTATACACTGCCCTTTTTCTCTCACATTTTTTGGCTGAAAAATTTTCTGTTTCCTATTTCCATTTCGAGGCTGCAGATAAGCTACTTTGCGCCTCGAATGTACAGAAACAGAGTATCCAGCTCGAGATGTGTGAATTAAAGATTTCACAAGATTGTGGGTGCCTAGTTCTGTGGGCTATGCACTGCCCTTCTTCTCACACATTTTTTGGCTGAAAAATTTTCTGTTTCCTATTTCCATTTCGAGGCTGCAGATAAGCTACTTTGCGCCTCGAATATAGAGAAACAGAATATCCAGCTCAAGATGTGTGAACTAAAAATTTCACAAGATTGTGGGTGCCTAGTTCTGTGGGCTATGCACTGCCCTTCTTCTCACACATTTTTTGGCTGAAAAATTTTCTGTTTCCTATTTCCATTTCGAGGCTGCAGATAAGCTACTTTGCGCCTCGAATGTACAGAAACAGAGTATCCAGCTCGAGATGTGTGAATTAAAGATTTCACAAGATTGTGGGTGCCTAGTTCTGTGGGCTATGCACTGCCCTTCTTCTCACACATTTTTTGGCTGAAAAATTTTCTGTTTCCTATTTCAATTTCGAGGCTGCAGATAAGCTACTTTGCGCCTCGAATGTACAGAAACAGAGTATCCAGCTCGAGATGTGTGAATTAAAGATTTCGCAAGATTGTGGGTGCCTAGTTCTGTGGGCTATACACTGCCCTTTTTCTCACACATTTTTTGGCTGAAAAATTTTCTGTTTCCTATTTCCATTTCGAGGCTGCAGATAAGCTACTTTGCGCCTCGAATATACAGAAACAAGGTATCCAGCTCGAGGTGTGTGAATTAAAGATTTCGCAAGATTGTTGGTGCCTAGTTCTGTGGGCTATACACTGGCCTTTTTCTCACACATTTTTTGGCTGAAAAATTTTTTGTTTCCTATTTCTATTTCGAGGCTGCAGATAAGCTACTTTGCGCCTCGAATATACAGAAACAAGGTATCCAGCTCGAGGTGTGTGAATTAAAGATTTCGCAAGATTGTGGGTGCCTAGTTCTGTGGGCTATACACTGCCCTTTTACTCACACATTTTTTGGCTTAAAAATTTTCTGTTTCCTATTTCCATTTCGAGGCTGTAGATAAGCTAGTTTGCGCCTCGAATATAGAGAAACAGAATATCCAGCTCGAGATGTGTGAACTAAAAATTTCACAAGATTGTGGGTGCCCAGTTCTGTGGGCTATACACTGCCCTTTTTCTCACACATTTTTTGGCTGAAACATTTTTTGTTTCCTATTTCTATTTCGAGGCTGCAGATAAGCTACTTTGCGCCTCGAATATACAGAAACAGAATATCTAGCTCGAGATGTGTGAATTAAAAATTTCACAAGATTGTGGGTGCCTAGTTCTGTGGGCTATACACTGCCCTTTTTCTCTCACATTTTTTGGCTGAAAAATTTTCTGTTTCCTATTTCCATTTCGGGGCTGTAGATAAGCTAGTTTGCGCCTCGAATATAGAGACACAGAATATCCAGCTCGAGATGTGTGAATTAAAGATTTCGCAAGATTGTGGGTGCCCAGTTCTGTGGGCTATACACTGCCCTTTTTCTCACACATTTTTTGGCTGAAAAATTTTCTGTTTCCTACTTCCATTTCGAGGCTGTAGATAAGCTAGTTTGCGCCTCGAATATAAAGAAACAGAATAACCAGCTCTAGATGTGTGAATCAAAGATTTCGCAAGATTGTGGGTGCCCAGTTCTGTGGGCTATACACTGCCCTTTTTCTCACACATTTTTTGGCTGAAAAATTTTCTGTTTCCTATTTCAATTTTGAGGCTGTTTGCGCCTCGAATATAGAGAAACAGAATATCCAGCTCGAGATGTGTGAATTAAAGATTTCACAAGATTGTGGCTGCCTAGTTCTGTGGGCTATACACTGCCCTTTTTCTCTCACATTTTTTGGCTGAAAAATTTTCTGTTTCCTATTTCCATTTCGAGGCTGTAGATAAGCTAGTTTGCGGCTCGAATATAAAGAAACAGAATAACCAGCTCTAGATGTGTGAATCAAAGATTTCGCAAGATTGTGGGTGTCTAGTTCTGTGGGCTATACACTGCCCTTTTTCTCACACATTTTTTGGCTGAAAAATTTTCTGTTTCCTATTTCCATTTCGAGGCTGCAGATAAGCTACTTTGCGACTCGAATATACAGAAACAGAATATCCAGCTCGAGATGTGTGAATTAAAGATTTCACAAGATTGTGGCTGCCTAGTTCTGTGGGCTATACACTGCCCTTTTTCTCTCACATTTTTTGGCTGAAAAATTTTCTGTTTCCTATTTCCATTTCGAGGCTGCAGATAAGCTTGTTTGCGCCTCGAATATAGAGAAACAGAATATCCAGCTCGAGATGTGTGTATTAAAGATTTCGCAAGATTGTGGGTGTCTAGTTCTGTGGGCTATACACTGCCCATTTTCTCACACATTTTTTGGCTGAAAAATTTTCTGTTTCCTTTTTCCATTTCTAGGCTGTAGATAAGCTACTTTGCACCTCGAATATAGAGAAACAGAATATCCAGCTCGAGATGTGTGAATTAAAGATTTCGCAAGATTGTGGGTGCCTAGTTCTGCGGGCTATACACTGCCCTTTTTCTCACACTTTTTTGGCTGAAAAATTTTCTGTTTCCTATTTCCATTTCGAGGCTGCAGATAAGCTACTTTGCGACTCGAATATACAGAAACAGAATATCCAGCTCGAGATGTGTGAATTAAAGATTTCACAAGATTGTGGGTGCCTAGTTCTGTGGGCTATACACTGCCCTTTTTCTCTCACATTTTTTGGCTGAAAAATTTTCTGTTTCCTATTTCCATTTCGAGGCTGCAGATAAGCTACTTTGCGACTCGAATATACAGAAACAGAATATCCAGCTCGAGATGTGTGAATTAAAGATTTCGCAAGATTGTGGGTGCCTAGTTCTGCGGGCTATACACTGCCCTTTTTCTCACACATTTTTTGGCTGAAAAATTTTCTGTTTCCTATTTCCATTTCGAGGCTGTAGATAAGCTAGTTTGCGCCTCGAATATAGAGAAACAGAATATCCAGCTCGAGCTGTGTGAATTAAAGATTTCACAAGATTGTGGGTGCCTAGTTCTGTGGGCTATACACTGCCCTTTTTCTCACACATTTTTTGGCTGAAAAATTTTCTGTTTCCTATTTCCATTTCGAGGCTGCAGATAAGCTACTTTGCGACTCGAATATACAGAAACAGAATATCCAGCTCGAGATGTTTGAATTAAAGATTTCACAAGATTGTGGGTGCCTAGTTCTGTGGGCTATACGCTGCCCTTTTTCTCACACATTTTTTGGCTGAAAAATTTTCTGTTTCCTATTTCCATTTCGAGGCTGCAGATAAGCTACTTTGCGCCTCGAATATACAGAAACAGAATATCCAGCTCGAGATGTGTGAATTAAAGATTTCACAAGATTGTGGGTGCCTAGTTCTGTGGGCTATACACTGCCCTTTTTCTCACACATTTTTTGGCTGAAAAATTTTCTGTTTCCTATTTCCATTTCGAGGCTGCAGATAAGCTACTTTGCGACTCGAATATACAGAAACAGAATATCCAGCTCGAGATGTGTGAATTAAAGATTTCACAAGATTGTGGGTGCCTAGTTCTGTGGGCTATACACTGCCCTTTTTCTCTCACATTTTTTGGCTGAAAAATTTTCTGTTTCCTATTTCCATTTCGGGGCTGTAGATAAGCTAGTTTGTGCCTCGAATATAGAGAAGCAGAATATCCAGCTCGAGATGTGTGAATTAAAGATTTCACAAGATTGTGGGTGCCTAGTTCTGTGGGCTATACACTGCCCTTTTTCTCACACATTTTTTGGCTGAAAAATTGTCTGTTTCCTATTTCCATTTCGAGGCTGCAGATAAGCTACTTTGCGCCTCGAATATACAGAAACAGAATATCCAGCTCGAGATGTGTGAATTAAAGATTTCACAAGATTGTGGGTGCCCAGTTCTGTGGGCTATACACTGCCCTTTTTCTCACACATTTTTTGGCTGAAAAATTGTCTGTTTCCTATTTCCATTTCGAGGCTGCAGATAAGCTACTTTGCGCCTCGAATATACAGAAACAGAATATCCAGCTCGAGATGTGTGAATTAAAGATTTCGCAAGATTGTGGGTGCCTAGTTCTGTGGGCTATACACTACCCTTTTTCTCACACATTTTTTGGCTGAAAAATTTTCTGTTTGCTATTTCCATTTCGAGGCTGTAGATAAGCTAGTTTGCGGCTCGAATATAAAGAAACAGAATAACCAGTTCTAGATGTGTGAATCAAAGATTTCGCAAGATTGTGGGTGTCTAGTTCTGTGGGCTATACACTGGCCTTTTTCTCACACATTTTTTGGTTAAAAAATTTTCTGTTTCCTTTTTCCATTTCGAGGCTGTAGATAAGCTACTTTACGCCTCGAATATACAGAAACAGAATATCTAGCTCGGGATGTGTGATTAAAAGATTTCACAAGATTGTGGGTGCCCAGTTCTGTGGGCTATACACTGCCCTTTTTCTCACACATTTTTTGGTTAAAAAATTTTCTGTTTCCTATTTCCATTTCGAGGCTGCAGATAAGCTACTTTGAGCCTCGAATATAGAGAAACAGAATATCCAGCTCGAGATGTGTGAATTAAAGATTTCACAAGATTGTGGGTGCCTAGTTCTGTGGCCTATACACTGCCCTTTTTCTCTCACATTTTTTGGCTGAAAAATTTTCTGTTTCCTATTTCCATTTCGAGGCTGTAGATAAGCTAGTTTGCGGCTCGAATATAGAGAAGCAGAATATCCAGCTCGAGATGTGTGAATTAAAGATTTCGCAAGATTGTGGGTGCCTAGTTCTGTGGGCTATACACTACCCTTTTTCTCACACATTTTTTGGCTGAAAAATTTTCTGTTTGCTATTTCCATTTCGAGGCTGTAGATAAGCTAGTTTGCGGCTCGAATATAGAGAAGCAGAATATCCAGCTCGAGATGTGTGAATTAAAGATTTCGCAAGATTGTGGGTGCCTAGTTCTGTGGGCTATACACTACCCTTTTTCTCACACATTTTTTGGCTGAAAAATTTTCTGTTTCCTATTTCCATTTCGAGGCTGCAGATAAGCTACTTTGCGCCTCGAATATACAGAAACAGAATATCCAGCTCGAGATGTGTGAATTAAAGATTTCGCAAGATTGTGGGTGCCTAGTTCTGTGGGCTATACACTACCCTTTTTCTCACACATTTTTTGGCTGAAAAATTTTCTGTTTGCTATTTCCATTTCGAGGCTGTAGATAAGCTAGTTTGCGGCTCGAATATAAAGAAACAGAATATCTAGCTCGGGATGTGTGATTAAAAGATTTCACAAGATTGTAGGTGCCCAGTTCTGTGGGCTATACACTGCCCTTTTTCTCACACATTTTTTGGTTAAAAAATTTTCTGTTTCCTATTTCCATTTCGAGGCTGCAGATAAGCTACTTTGCGCCTCGAATATACAGAAACAGAATATCCGGCTCGAGATGTGTGAATTAAAGATTTCACAAGATTGTGGGTGTTTAGTTCTGTGGGCTATACACTGCCCTTTTTCTCACACTTTTTTTGGCTGAAAAATTTTCTGTTTCCTATTTCCATTACGAGGCTGTAGATAAGCTAGTTTGCGCCTCGAATATAGAGAAGCAGAATATCCAGCTCGAGATGTGTGAATTAAAGATTTCACAAGATTGTGGGTGCCTAGTTCTGTTGGCTATACACTGCCCTTTTTCTTACACATTTTTTGGCTGAAAAATTTTCTGTTTCCTATTTCCATTTCGGGGCTGCAGATAAGTTCCTTTGTGCCTCGAATAACAGAAACAGAATATCCAGCTCGAGATGTGTGAATTAAAGATTTCACAAGATTGTGGGTGCCTAGTTCTGTGGGCTATACACTGCCCCATTTTCTCACACATTTTTTGGCTGAACAATTTTCTGTTTCCTATTTCCATTTCGGGGCTGCAGATAAGTTCCTTTGTGCCTCGAATAACAGAAACAGAATATCCAGCTCGAGATGTGTGAATTAAAGATTTCACAAGATTGTGGGTGCCTAGTTCTGTGGGCTATACACTGCCCCATTTTCTCACACATTTTTTGGCTGAAAAATTTTCTGTTTCCTATTTCCATTTCGAGGCTGCAGATAAGCTACTTTGCGCCTCGAATATACAGAAACAGAATATCCGGCTCGAGATGTGTGAATTAAAGATTTCACAAGATTGTGGGTGTTTAGTTCTGTGGGCTATACACTGCCCTTTTTCTCACACATTTTTTGGCTGAAAAATTTTCTGTTTCCTATTTCCATTTCGAGGCTATAGATAAGCTACTTTGCGCCTCGAATATAGAGAAACAGAATATCCGGCTCGAGATGTGTGAATTAAAGATTTCACAAGATTGTGGGTGTCTAGTTCTGTGGGCTATACACTGCCCTTTTTCTCACACTTTTTTTGGCTGAAAAATTTTCTGTTTCCTATTTCCATTTCGAGGCTGTAGATAAGCTACTTTGCGCCTCGAATATAGAGAAACAGAATATCCGGCTCGAGATGTGTGAATTAAAGATTTCGCAAGATTGTGGGTGTCTAGTTCTGTGGGCTATACACTGCCCTTTTTCTCACACTTTTTTTGGCTGAAAAATTTTCTGTTTCCTATTTCCATTTCGAGGCTGTAGATAAGCTACTTTGCGCCTCGAATATAGAGAAACAGAATATCCGGCTCGAGATGTGTGAATTAAAGATTTCACAAGATTGTGGGTGTCTAGTTCTGTGGGCTATACACTGCCCTTTTTCTCACACATTTTTTGGCTGAAAAATTTTCTGTTTCCTATTTCCATTTCGAGGCTGTAGATAAGCTAGTTTGCGCCTCGAATATAGAGAAACAGAATATCCGGCTCGAGATGTGTGAATTAAAGATTTCACAAGATTGTGGGTGTCTAGTTCTGTGGGCTATACACTGCCCTTTTTCTCACACATTTTTTGGCTGAAAAATTTTCTGTTTCTTATTTCCATTTCGAGGCTGTAGATAAGCTAGTTTGCGCCTCGAATATAGAGAAACAGAATATCCAGCTCGAGATGTGTGAATTAAAGATTTCGCAAGATTGTGGGTGCCTAGTTCTGTGGGCTATATACACTGCCCTTTTTCTCACACATTTTTTGGCTGAAAAATTTTCTGTTTCCTATTTCCATTTCGAGGCTGCAGATAAGCTACTTTGCGACTCGAATATACAGAAACAGAATATCCAGCTCGAGATGTTTGAATTAAAGATTTCACAAGATTGTGGGTGCCTAGTTCTGTGGGCTATACACTGCCCTTTTACTCACACATTTTTTGGCTGAAAAATTTTCTGTTTCCTATTTCCATTTCGAGGCTGTAGATAAGCTAGTTTGCGCCTCGAATATAGAGAAACAGAATATCCAGCTCGAGATGTGTGAATTAAAGATTTCACAAGATTGTGGGTGTCTAGTTCTGTGGGCTATACACTGCCCTTTTTCTCACACTTTTTTTGGCTTAAAAATTTTCTGTTTTCTATTTCCATTTCGAGGCTGCAGATAAGCTACTTTGCGACTCGAATATACAGAAACAGAATATCCAGCTCGAGATGTTTGAATTAAAGATTTCACAAGATTGTGGGTGCCTAGTTCTGTGGGCTATACACTGCCCTTTTACTCACACATTTTTTGGCTGAAAAATTTTCTGTTTCCTATTTCCATTTCGAGGCTGTCGATAAGCTACTTTACGCCTCGAATATACAGAAACAGAATATCTAGCTCGGGATGTGTGATTAAAAGATTTCACAAGATTGTGGGTGCCTAGTTCTGTGGGCTATACACTGCCCTTTTTCTCACACATTTTTTGGCTGAAAAATTTTCTGTTTCCTATTTCCATTTTGAGGCTGTTTGCGCCTCGAATATAGAGAAACAGAATATCCAGCTCGAGATGTGTGAATTAAAGATTTCACAAGATTGTGGGTGCCTAGTTCTGTGGGCTATACACTGCCCTTTTTCTCTCACATTTTTTGGCTGAAAAATTTTCTGTTTCCTATTTCCATTTCGAGGCTGTCGATAAGCTACTTTACGCCTCGAATATACAGAAACAGAATATCTAGCTCGGGATGTGTGATTAAAAGATTTCACAAGATTGTGGGTGCCTAGTTCTGTGGGCTATACACTGCCCTTTTTCTCACACATTTTTTGGCTGAAAAATTTTCTGTTTCCTATTTCCATTTCGAGGCTGTAGATAAGCTAGTTTGCGCCTCGAATATAGAGAAACAGAATATCCGGCTCGAGATGTGTGAATTAAAGATTTCGCAAGATTGTGGGTGTCTAGTTCTGTGGGCTATACACTGCCCTTTTTCTCACACTTTTTTTGGCTGAAAAATTTTCTGTTTCCTATTTCCATTTCGAGGCTGTAGATAAGCTACTTTGCGCCTCGAATATAGAGAAACAGAATATCCGGCTCGAGATGTGTGAATTAAAGATTTCACAAGATTGTGGGTGTCTAGTTCTGTGGGCTATACACTGCCCTTTTTCTCACACATTTTTTGTCTGAAAAATTTTCTGTTTCCTATTTCCATTTCGAGGCTGTAGATAAGCTAGTTTGCGCCTCGAATATAGAGAAACAGAATATCCGGCTCGAGATGTGTGAATTAAAGATTTCACAAGATTGTGGGTGTCTAGTTCTGTGGGCTATACACTGCCCTTTTTCTCACACATTTTTTGGCTGAAAAATTTTCTGTTTCTTATTTCCATTTCGAGGCTGTAGATAAGCTAGTTTGCGCCTCGAATATAGAGAAACAGAATATCCAGCTCGAGATGTGTGAATTAAAGATTTCACAAGATTGTGGGTGCCTAGTTCTGTGGGCTATACACTGCCCTTTTTCTCTCACATTTTTTGGCTGAAAAATTTTCTGTTTCCTATTTCCATTTCGGGGCTGTAGATAAGCTAGTTTGCGCCTCGAATATAGAGAAACACAGTATCCAGCTCTAGATGTGTGAATTAAAAATTTCGCAAGATTGTGGGTGCCCAGTTCTGTGGGCTATACACTGCCCTTTTTCTCACACTTTTTTTGGCTGAAAAATTTTCTGTTTCCTATTTCCATTTTGAGGCTGTTTGCGCCTCGAATATAGAGAAACAGAATATCCAGCTCGAGATGTGTGAATTAAAGATTTCACAAGATTGTGGGTGCCTAGTTCTGTGGGCTATACACTGCCCTTTTTCTCTCACATTTTTTGGCTGAAAAATTTTCTGTTTCCTATTTCCATTTCGGGGCTGTAGATAAGCTAGTTTGCGCCTCGAATATAGAGAAACACAGTATCCAGCTCTAGATGTGTGAATTAAAAATTTCGCAAGATTGTGGGTGCCCAGTTCTGTGGGCTATACACTGCCCTTTTTCTCACACATTTTTTGGCTGAAAAATTTTCTGTTTCCTATTTCCATTTCGAGGCTGCAGATAAGCTTCTTTGCGACTCGAATATACAGAAACAGAATATCCAGCTCGAGATGTGTGAATTAAAGATTTCACAAGATTGTGGGTGCCTAGTTCTGTGGGCTATACACTGCCCTTTTTCTCTCACATTTTTTGGCTGAAAAATTTTCTGTTTCCTATTTCCATTTCGGGGCTGTAGATAAGCTAGTTTGCGCCTCGAATATAGAGAAACACAGTATCCAGCTCTAGATGTGTGAATTAAAAATTTCGCAAGATTGTGGGTGCCCAGTTCAGTGGGCTATACACTGGCCTTTTTCTCACACATTTTTTGGCTTAAAAATTTTCTGTTTCCTATTTCCATTTCGAGGCTGTAGATAAGCTAGTTTGCGCCTCGAATATAGAGAAGCAGAATATCCAGCTCGAGATGTGTGAATTAAAGATTTCACAAGATTGTGGGTGCCTAGTTCTGTGGGCTATACACTGCCCTTTTTCTCTCACATTTTTTGGCTGAAAAATTTTCTGTTTCCTATTTCCATTTCGAGGCTGTAGATAAGCTAGTTTGCGCCTCGAATATAGAGAAGCAGAATATCCAGCTCGAGATGTGTGAATTAAAGATTTCACAAGATTGTGGGTGCCTAGTTCTGTGGGCTATACACTGCCCTTTTACTCACACATTTTTTGGCTGAAAAATTTTCTGTTTCCTATTTCCATTTCGAGGCTGTAGATAAGCTAGTTTGCGCCTCGAATATAGAGAAACAGAATATCCAGCTCGAGATGTGTGAATTAAAGATTTCACAAGATTGTGGGTGCCTAGTTCTGTGGGCTATACACTGCCCTTTTTCTCTCACATTTTTTGGCTGAAAAATTTTCTGTTTCCTATTTCCATTTCGGGGCTGTAGATAAGCTAGTTTGCGCCTCGAATATAGAGAAACACAGTATCCAGCTCTAGATGTGTGAATTAAAAATTTCGCAAGATTGTGGGTGCCCAGTTCTGTGGGCTATACACTGGCCTTTTTCTCACACATTTTTTGGCTTAAAAATTTTCTGTTTCCTATTTCCATTTCGAGGCTGTAGATAAGCTAGTTTGCGCCTCGAATATAGAGAAGCAGAATATCCAGCTCGAGATGTGTGAATTAAAGATTTCACAAGATTGTGGGTGCCTAGTTCTGTGGGCTATACACTGCCCTTTTTCTCACACATTTTTTGGCTGAAAAATTGTCTGTTTCCTATTTCCATTTCGAGGCTGCAGATAAGCTACTTTGCGCCTCGAATATACAGAAACAGAATATCCAGCCCGAGATGTGTGAATTAAAGATTTCGCAAGATTGTGGGTGCCCAGTTCTGTGGGCTATACACTGCCCTTTTTCTCACACATTTTTTGGCTGAAAAATTTTCTGTTTCCTATTTCCATTTCGAGGCTGTAGATAAGCAGTTTGCGGCTCGAATATAAAGAAACAGAATAACCAGTTCTAGATGTGTGAATCAAAGATTTCGCAAGATTGTGGGTGCCTAGTTCTGTGGGCTATACACTACCCTTTTTCTCACACATTTTTTGGCTGAAAAATTGTCTGTTTCCTATTTCCATTTCGAGGCTGTAGATAAGCTAGTTTGCGCCTCGAATATAGAGAAACAGAATATCCAGCTCGAGATGTCTGAATTAGAGATTTCACAAGATTGTGGGTGCCTAGTTCTGTGGTCTATACACTGCCCTTTTTCTCACACATTTTTTGGCTGAAAAATTTTCTGTTTCCTATTTCCATTTCGAGGCTGTAGATAAGCTAGTTTGCGCCTCGAATATAGAGAAACAGAATATCCGGCTCGAGATGTGTGAATTAAAGATTTCGCAAGATTGTGGGTGTCTAGTTCTGTGGGCTATACACTGCCCTTTTTCTCACACTTTTTTCGGCTGAAAAATTTTCTGTTTCCTATTTCCATTTCGAGGCTGCAGATAAGCTACTTTGCGCCTCGAATATACAGAAACAGAATATCCGGCTCGAGATGTGTGAATTAAAGATTTCACAAGATTGTGGGTGTCTAGTTCTGTGGGCTATACACTGCCCTTTTTCTCACACATTTTTTGGCTGAAAAATTTTCTGTTTCCTATTTCCATTTCGAGGCTGTCGATAAGCTACTTTACGCCTCGAATATACAGAAACAGAATATCTAGCTCGGGATGTGTGATTAAAAGATTTCACAAGATTGTGGGTGCATAGTTCTGTGGGCTATACTCTGCCCATTTTCTCACACATTTTTTGGCTGAAAAATTTTCTGTTTCCTATTTCCATTTCGAGGCTGCAGATAAGCTACTTTGCGCCTCGAATATACAGAAACAGAATATCCGGCTCGAGATGTGTGAATTAAAGATTTCGCAAGATTGTGTGTGCCCAGTTCTGTGGGCTATACTCTGCCCATTTTCTCACACATTTTTTGGCTGAAAAATTTTCTGTTTCCTATTTCCATTTCGAGGCTGCAGATAAGCTACTTTGCGCCTCGAATATAGAGAAACAGAATATCCAGCTCGAGATGTGTGAACTAAAAATTTCACAAGATTGTGGGTGCCTAGTTCTGTGGGCTATACACTGCCCTTTTTCTCTCACATTTTTTGGCTGAAAAATTTTCTGTTTCCTATTTCCATTTCGAGGCTGTAGATAAGCTAGTTTGCGCCTCGAATATAGAGAAACAGAATATCCAGCTCGAGATGTGTGAATTAAAGATTTCACAAGATTGTGGGTGTCTAGTTCTGTGGGCTATACACTGCCCTTTTTCTCACACTTTTTTTGGCTTAAAAATTTTCTGTTTTCTATTTCCATTTCGAGGCTGCAGATAAGCTACTTTGCGCCTCGAATATACAGAAACAGAATATCCAGCTCGAGATGTGTGAATTAAAGATTTCACAAGATTGTGGGTGCCTAGTTCTGTGGGCTATACACTGCCCTTTTTCCTATTTCCATTTCGAGGCTGCAGATAAGCTACTTTGCGCCTCGAATATAGAGAAACAGAATATCCAGCTCGAGATGTGTGAACTAAAAATTTCACAAGATTGTGGGTGCCTAGTTCTGTGGGCTATACACTGCCCTTTTTCTCTCACATTTTTTGGCTGAAAAATTTTCTGTTTCCTATTTCCATTTCGAGGCTGTAGATAAGCTAGTTTGCGCCTCGAATATAGAGAAACAGAATATCCAGCTCGAGATGTGTGAATTAAAGATTTCACAAGATTGTGGGTGTCTAGTTCTGTGGGCTATACACTGCCCTTTTTCTCACACTTTTTTCGGCTGAAAAATTTTCTGTTTCCTATTTCCATTTCGAGGCTGTCGATAAGCTACTTTACGCCTCGAATATACAGAAACAGAATATCCGGCTCGAGATGTGTGAATTAAAGATTTCGCAAGATTATGGGTGTTTAGTTCTGTGGGCTATACACTGCCCTTTTTCTCACACTTTTTTTGGCTGAAAAATTTTCTGTTTCCTATTTCCATTTCGAGGCTGCAGATAAGCTACTTTGCGCCTCGAATATAGAGAAACAGAATATCCAGCTCGAGATGTGTGAACTAAAAATTTCACAAGATTGTGGGTGCCTAGTTCTGTGGGCTATACACTGCCCTTTTTCTCTCACATTTTTTGGCTGAAAAATTTTCTGTTTCCTATTTCCATTTCGAGGCTGTAGATAAGCTAGTTTGCGCCTCGAATATAGAGAAACAGAATATCCAGCTCGAGATGTGTGAATTAAAGATTTCACAAGATTGTGGGTGTCTAGTTCTGTGGGCTATACACTGCCCTTTTTCTCACACTGTTTTTGGCTTAAAAATTTTCTGTTTTCTATTTCCATTTCGAGGCTGCAGATAAGCTACTTTGCGCCTCGAATATACAGAAACAGAATATCCAGCTCGAGATGTGTGAATTAAAGATTTCACAAGATTGTGGGTGCCTAGTTCTGTGGGCTATACACTGCCCTTTTTCCTATTTCCATTTCGAGGCTGCAGATAAGCTACTTTGCGCCTCGAATATAGAGAAACAGAATATCCAGCTCGAGATGTGTGAACTAAAAATTTCACAAGATTGTGGGTGCCTAGTTCTGTGGGCTATACACTGCCCTTTTTCTCTCACATTTTTTGGCTGAAAAATTTTCTGTTTCCTATTTCCATTTCGAGGCTGTAGATAAGCTAGTTTGCGCCTCGAATATAGAGAAACAGAATATCCAGCTCGAGATGTGTGAATTAAAGATTTCACAAGATTGTGGGTGTCTAGTTCTGTGGGCTATACACTGCCCTTTTTCTCACACTTTTTTTGGCTTAAAAATTTTCTGTTTTCTATTTCCATTTCGAGGCTGCAGATAAGCTACTTTGCGCCTCGAATATACAGAAACAGAATAACCAGTTCTAGATGTGTGAATCAAAGATTTCGCAAGATTGTGGGTGCCTAGTTCTGTGGGCTATACACTACCCTTTTTCTCACACATTTTTTGGCTGAAAAATTGTCTGTTTCCTATTTCCATTTCGAGGCTGTAGATAAGCTAGTTTGCGCCTCGAATATAGAGAAACAGAATATCCAGCTCGAGATGTCTGAATTAGAGATTTCACAAGATTGTGGGTGCCTAGTTCTGTGGTCTATACACTGCCCTTTTTCTCACACATTTTTTGGCTGAAAAATTTTCTGTTTCCTATTTCCATTTCGAGGCTGTAGATAAGCTAGTTTGCGCCTCGAATATAGAGAAACAGAATATCCGGCTCGAGATGTGTGAATTAAAGATTTCGCAAGATTGTGGGTGTCTAGTTCTGTGGGCTATACACTGCCCTTTTTCTCACACTTTTTTCGGCTGAAAAATTTTCTGTTTCCTATTTCCATTTCGAGGCTGCAGATAAGCTACTTTGCGCCTCGAATATACAGAAACAGAATATCCGGCTCGAGATGTGTGAATTAAAGATTTCACAAGATTGTGGGTGTCCAGTTCTGTGGGCTATACACTGCCCTTTTTCTCACACATTTTTTGGCTGAAAAATTTTCTGTTTCCTATTTCCATTTCGAGGCTGTCGATAAGCTACTTTACGCCTCGAATATACAGAAACAGAATATCTAGCTCGGGATGTGTGATTAAAAGATTTCACAAGATTGTGGGTGCATAGTTCTGTGGGCTATACTCTGCCCATTTTCTCACACATTTTTTGGCTGAAAAATTTTCTGTTTCCTATTTCCATTTCGAGGCTGCAGATAAGCTACTTTGCGCCTCGAATATACAGAAACAGAATATCCAGCTCGAGATGTGTGAATTAAAGATTTCACAAGATTGTGGGTGCCTAGTTCTGTGGGCTATACACTGCCCTTTTTCCTATTTCCATTTCGAGGCTGCAGATAAGCTACTTTGCGCCTCGAAGATACAGAAACAGAATATCCAGCTCGAGATGTGTGAATTAAAGATTTCGCAAGATTGTGGGTGCCCAGTTCTGTGGGCTATACACTGCCCTTTTTCTCACACATTTTTTGGCTGAACAATTTTCTGTTTCCTATTTCCATTTCGAGGCTGCAGATAAGCTACTTTGCGCCTCGAATATACAGAAACAGAATATCCGGCTCGAGATGTGTGAATTAAAGATTTCGCAAGATTGTGGGTGCCTAGTTCTGTGGGCTATACACTGCAAATTTTCTCACACATTTTTTGGCTGAACAATTTTCTGTTTCCTATTTCCATTTCGAGGCTGCAGATAAGCTACTTTGCGCCTCGAATATACAGAAACAGAATATCCGGCTCGAGATGTGTGAATTAAAGATTTCGCAAGATTATGGGTGTTTAGTTCTGTGGGCTATACACTGCCCTTTTTCTCACACTTTTTTTGGCTGAAAAATTTTCTGTTTCCTATTTCCATTTCGAGGCTGCAGAATATAGAGAAACAGAATATCCAGCTCGAGATGTGTGAATTAAAGATTTCACAAGATTGTGGGTGCCTAGTTCTGTGGGCTATACACTGCCCTTTTTCTCACACATTTTTTGGCTGAAAAATTTTCTGTTTCCTATTTCCATTTTGAGGCTGTTTGCGCCTCGAATATAGAGAAACAGAATATCCAGCTCGAGATGTGTGAATTAAAGATTTCACAAGATTGTGGGTGCCTAGTTCTGTGGGCTATACACTGCAAATTTTCTCACACATTTTTTGGCTGAACAATTTTCTGTTTCCTATTTCCATTTCGAGGCTGCAGATAAGCTACTTTGCGCCTCGAATATACAGAAACAGAATATCCGGCTCGAGATGTGTGAATTAAAGATTTCGCAAGATTATGGGTGTTTAGTTCTGTGGGCTATACACTGCCCTTTTTCTCACACTTTTTTTGGCTGAAAAATTTTCTGTTTCCTATTTCCATTTCGAGGCTGTAGATAAGCTAGTTTGCGCCTCGAATATAGAGAAGCAGAATATCCAGCTCGAGATGTGTGAATTAAAGATTTCACAAGATTGTGGGTGCCTAGTTCTGTGGGCTATACACTGCCCTTTTTCTCACACATTTTTTGGCTGAAAAATTTTCTGTTTCCTATTTCCATTTTGAGGCTGTTTGCGCCTCGAATATAGAGAAACAGAATATCCAGCTCGAGATGTGTGAATTAAAGATTTCACAAGATTGTGGGTGCCTAGTTCTGTGGGCTATACACTGCCCTTTTTCTCTCACATTTTTTGGCTGAAAAATTTTCTGTTTCCTATTTCCATTTCGGGGCTGTAGATAAGCTAGTTTGCGCCTCGAATATAGAGAAACACAGTATCCAGCTCTAGATGTGTGAATTAAAAATTTCGCAAGATTGTGGGTGCCCAGTTCTGTGGGCTATACACTGGCCTTTTTCTCACACATTTTTTGGCTTAAAAATTTTCTGTTTCCTATTTCCATTTCGAGGCTGTAGATAAGCTAGTTTGCGCCTCGAATATAGAGAAGCAGAATATCCAGCTCGAGATGTGTGAATTAAAGATTTCACAAGATTGTGGGTGCCTAGTTCTGTGGGCTATACACTGCCCTTTTTCTCACACATTTTTTGGCTGAAAAATTGTCTGTTTCCTATTTCCATTTCGAGGCTGCAGATAAGCTACTTTGCGCCTCGAATATACAGAAACAGAATATCCAGCTCGAGATGTGTGAATTAAAGATTTCGCAAGATTGTGGGTGCCCAGTTCTGTGGGCTATACACTGCCCTTTTTCTCACACATTTTTTGGCTGAAAAATTTTCTGTTTCCTATTTCCATTTCGAGGCTGTAGATAAGCTAGTTTGCGGCTCGAATATAAAGAAACAGAATAACCAGTTCTAGATGTGTGAATCAAAGATTTCGCAAGATTGTGGGTGTCTAGTTCTGTGGGCTATACACTGGCCTTTTTCTCACACATTTTTTGGCTGAAAAATTTTCTGTTTGCTATTTCCATTTCGAGGCTGTAGATAAGCTAGTTTGCGCCTCGAATATAGAGAAACAGAATATCCAGCTCGAGATGTCTGAATTAGAGATTTCACAAGATTGTGGGTGCCTAGTTCTGTGGGCTATACACTGCCCTTTTTCTCACACATTTTTTGGCTGAAAAATTTTCTGTTTCCTATTTCCATTTCGAGGCTGTAGATAAGCTAGTTTGCGCCTCGAATATACAGAAACAGAATATCTAGCTCGGGATGTGTGATTAAAAGATTTCACAAGATTGTGTGTGCCCAGTTCTGTGGGCTATACACTACCCTTTTTCTCACACATTTTTTGGCTGAAAAATTTTCTGTTTGCTATTTCCATTTCGAGGCTGTAGATAAGCTAGTTTGCGCCTCGAATATACAGAAACAGAATATCTAGCTCGGGATGTGTGATTAAAAGATTTCACAAGATTGTGTGTGCCCAGTTCTGTGGGCTATACACTACCCTTTTTCTCACACATTTTTTGGCTGAAAAATTGTCTGTTTCCTATTTCCATTTCGAGGCTGCAGATAAGCTACTTTGCGCCTCGAATATACAGAAACAGAATATCCAGCTCGAGATGTGTGAATTAAAGATTTCGCAAGATTGTGGGTGCCCAGTTCTGTGGGCTATACACTGCCCTTTTTCTCACACATTTTTTGGCTGAAAAATTTTCTGTTTGCTATTTCCATTTCGAGGCTGTAGATAAGCTAGTTTGCGCCTCGAATATAGAGAAACAGAATATCCAGCTCGAGATGTCTGAATTAGAGATTTCACAAGATTGTGGGTGCCTAGTTCTGTGGGCTATACACTGCCCTTTTTCTCACACATTTTTTGGCTGAAAAATTTTCTGTTTCCTATTTCCATTTCGAGGCTGTAGATAAGCTAGTTTGCGCCTCGAATATACAGAAACAGAATATCTAGCTCGGGATGTGTGATTAAAAGATTTCACAAGATTGTGTGTGCCCAGTTCTGTGGGCTATACACTACCCTTTTTCTCACACATTTTTTGGCTGAAAAATTTTCTGTTTGCTATTTCCATTTCGAGGCTGTAGATAAGCTAGTTTGCGCCTCGAATATACAGAAACAGAATATCTAGCTCGGGATGTGTGATTAAAAGATTTCACAAGATTGTGTGTGCCCAGTTCTGTGGGCTATACACTGCCCTTTTTCTCACACATTTTTTGGCTGAAAAATTGTCTGTTTCCTATTTCCATTTCGAGGCTGCAGATAAGCTACTTTGCGCCTCGAATATACAGAAACAGAATATCCAGCTCGAGATGTGCGAATTAAAGATTTCGCAAGATTGTGGGTGCCCAGTTCTGTGGGCTATACACTGCCCTTTTTCTCACACATTTTTTGGCTGAAAAATTTTCTGTTTCCTATTTCCATTTCGAGGCTGTAGATAAGCTAGTTTGCGGCTCGAATATAAAGAAACAGAATAACCAGTTCTAGATGTGTGAATCAAAGATTTCGCAAGATTGTGGGTGTCTAGTTCTGTGGGCTATACACTGCCCTTTTTCTCACACTTTTTTCGGCTGAAAAATTTTCTGTTTCCTATTTCCATTTCGAGGCTGCAGATAAGCTACTTTGCGCCTCGAATATACAGAAACAGAATATCCAGCTCGAGATGTCTGAATTAGAGATTTCACAAGATTGTGGGTGCCTAGTTCTGTGGGCTATACACTGCCCTTTTTCTCACACATTTTTTGGCTGAAAAATTTTCTGTTTCCTATTTCCATTTCGAGGCTGTAGATAAGCTAGTTTGCGCCTCGAATATACAGAAACAGAATATCTAGCTCGGGATGTGTGATTAAAAGATTTCACAAGATTGTGGGTGCCTAGTTCTGTGGGCTATACACTGCCCTTTTTCTCACACATTTTTTGGCTGAAAAATTTTCTGTTTCCTATTTCCATTTCCAGGCTGTAGATAAGCTAGTTTGCGCCTCGAATATAGAGAAACAGAATATCCGGCTCGAGATGTGTGAATTAAAGATTTCGCAAGATTGTGGGTGTCTAGTTCTGTGGGCTATACACTGCCCTTTTTCTCACACTTTTTTCGGCTGAAAAATTTTCTGTTTCCTATTTCCATTTCGAGGCTGCAGATAAGCTACTTTGCGCCTCGAATATACAGAAACAGAATATCCGGCTCGAGATGTGTGAATTAAAGATTTCACAAGATTGTGGGTGTCTAGTTCTGTGGGCTATACACTGCCCTTTTTCTCACACATTTTTTGGCTGAAAAATTTTCTGTTTCCTATTTCCATTTCGAGGCTGTCGATAAGCTACTTTACGCCTCGAATATACAGAAACAGAATATCTAGCTCGGGATGTGTGATTAAAAGATTTCACAAGATTGTGGGTGTCTAGTTCTGTGGGCTATACACTGCCCTTTTTCTCACACATTTTTTGGCTGAAAAATTTTCTGTTTCCTATTTCCATTTCGAGGCTGCAGATAAGCTACTTTGCGCCTCGAATATACAGAAACAGAATATCCGGCTCGAGATGTGTGAATTAAAGATTTCGCAAGATTGTGTGTGCCCAGTTCTGTGGGCTATACACTACCCTTTTTCTCACACATTTTTTGGCTGAAAAATTTTCTGTTTGCTATTTCCATTTCGAGGCTGTAGATAAGCTAGTTTGCGCCTCGAATATAGAGAAACAGAATATCCAGCTCGAGATGTCTGAATTAGAGATTTCACAAGATTGTGGGTGCCTAGTTCTGTGGGCTATACACTGCCCTTTTTCTCACACTTTTTTCGGCTGAAAAATTTTCTGTTTCCTATTTCCATTTCGAGGCTGCAGATAAGCTACTTTGCGCCTCGAATATACAGAAACAGAATATCCGGCTCGAGATGTGTGAATTAAAGATTTCACAAGATTGTGGGTGTCTAGTTCTGTGGGCTATACACTGCCCTTTTTCTCACACATTTTTTGGCTGAAAAATTTTCTGTTTCCTATTTCCATTTCGAGGCTGTCGATAAGCTACTTTACGCCTCGGATATACAGAAACAGAATATCTAGCTCGGGATGTGTGATTAAAAGATTTCACAAGATTGTGGGTGCCTAGTTCTGTGGGCTATACACTGCCCCATTTTCTCACACATTTTTTGGCTGAAAAATTTTCTGTTTCCTATTTCCATTTCGAGGCTGCAGATAAGCTACTTTGCGCCTCGAATATACAGAAACAGAATATCCGGCTCGAGATGTGTGAATTAAAGATTTCACAAGATTGTGGGTGTTTAGTTCTGTGGGCTATACACTGCCCTTTTTCTCACACATTTTTTGGCTGAAAAATTTTCTGTTTCCTATTTCCATTTCGAGGCTGCAGATAAGCTACTTTGCGCCTCGAATATACAGAAACAGAATATCCGGCTCGAGATGTGTGAATTAAAGATTTCACAAGATTGTGGGTGCCTAGTTCTGTGGGCTATACACTGCCCTTTTTCTCACACATTTTTTGGCTGAAAAATTTTCTGTTTCCTATTTCCATTTCGAGGCTGTAGATAAGCTACTTTGCGCCTCGAATATAGAGAAACAGAATATCCGGCTCGAGATGTGTGAATTAAAGATTTCACAAGATTGTGGGTGTCTAGTTCTGTGGGCTATACACTGCCCTTTTTCTCACACATTTTTTGGCTGAAAAATTTTCTGTTTCCTATTTCCATTTCGAGGCTGTAGATAAGCTAGTTTGCGCCTCGAATATAGAGAAACAGAATATCCGGCTCGAGATGTGTGAATTAAAGATTTCACAAGATTGTGGGTGTCTAGTTCTGTGGGCTATACACTGCCCTTTTTCTCACACATTTTTTGGCTGAAAAATTTTCTGTTTCTTATTTCCATTTCGAGGCTGTAGATAAGCTAGTTTGCGCCTCGAATATAGAGAAACAGAATATCCAGCTCGAGATGTGTGAATTAAAGATTTCACAAGATTGTGGGTGCCTAGTTCTGTGGGCTATACACTGCCCTTTTTCTCACACATTTTTTGGCTGAAAAATTTTCTGTTTCCTATTTCCATTTCGAGCCTGCAGATAAGCTACTTTGCGACTCGAATATACAGAAACAGAATATCCAGCTCGAGATGTTTGAATTAAAGATTTCACAAGATTGTGGGTGCCTAGTTCTGTGGGCTATACACTGCCCTTTTACTCACACATTTTTTGGCTGAAAAATTTTCTGTTTCCTATTTCCATTTCGAGGCTGTAGATAAGCTACTTTGCGCCTCGAATATAGAGAAACAGAATATCCAGCTCGAGATGTATGAACTAAAAATTTCACAAGATTGTGGGTGCCTAGTTCTGTGGGCTATACACTGCCCTTTTTCTCTCACATTTTTTGGCTGAAAAATTTTCTGTTTCTTATTTCCATTTCGAGGCTGTAGATAAGCTAGTTTGCGCCTCGAATATAGAGAAACAGAATATCCAGCTCGAGATGTGTGAATTAAAGATTTCACAAGATTGTGGGTGCCTAGTTCTGTGGGCTATACACTGCCCTTTTTCTCTCACATTTTTTGGCTGAAAAATTTTCTGTTTCCTATTTCCATTTCGGGGCTGTAGATAAGCTAGTTTGCGCCTCGAATATAGAGAAACACAGTATCCAGCTCTAGATGTGTGAATTAAAAATTTCGCAAGATTGTGGGTGCCCAGTTCTGTGGGCTATACACTGGCCTTTTTCTCACACATTTTTTGGCTTAAAAATTTTCTGTTTCCTATTTCCATTTCGAGGCTGTAGATAAGCTAGTTTGCGCCTCGAATATAGAGAAGCAGAATATCCAGCTCGAGATGTGTGAATTAAAGATTTCACAAGATTGTGGGTGCCTAGTTCTGTGGGCTATACACTGCCCTTTTTCTCACACATTTTTTGGCTGAAAAATTGTCTGTTTCCTATTTCCATTTCGAGGCTGCAGATAAGCTACTTTGCGCCTCGAATATACAGAAACAGAATATCCAGCTCGAGATGTGTGAATTAAAGATTTCGCAAGATTGTGGGTGCCCAGTTCTGTGGGCTATACACTGCCCTTTTTCTCACACATTTTTTGGCTGAAAAATTTTCTGTTTCCTATTTCCATTTCGAGGCTGTAGATAAGCTAGTTTACGCCTCGAATATAGAGAAACAGAATATCCAGCTCGAGATGTCTGAATTAGAGATTTCACAAGATTGTGGGTGCCTAGTTCTGTGGGCTATACACTGCCCTTTTTCTCACACATTTTTTGGCTGAAAAATTTTCTGTTTCCTATTTCCATTTCGAGGCTGTAGATAAGCTAGTTTGCGCCTCGAATATAGAGAAACAGAATATCCGGCTCGAGATGTGTGAATTAAAGATTTCACAAGATTGTGGGTGTCTAGTTCTGTGGGCTATACACTGCCCTTTTTCTCACACATTTTTTGGCTGAAAAATTTTCTGTTTCCTATTTCCATTTCGAGGCTGCAGATAAGCTACTTTGCGCCTCGAATATACAGAAACAGAATATCCGGCTCGAGATGTGTGAATTAAAGATTTCACAAGATTGTGGGTGTCTAGTTCTGTGGGCTATACACTGCCCTTTTTCTCACACATTTTTTGGCTGAAAAATTTTCTGTTTCCTATTTCCATTTCGAGGCTGTCGATAAGCTACTTTACGCCTCGAATATACAGAAACAGAATATCTAGCTCGGGATGTGTGATTAAAAGATTTCACAAGATTGTGGGTGCCTAGTTCTGTGGGCTATACACTGCAAATTTTCTCACACATTTTTTGGCTGAACAATTTTCTGTTTCCTATTTCCATTTCGAGGCTGCAGATAAGCTACTTTGCGCCTCGAATATACAGAAACAGAATATCCGGCTCGAGATGTGTGAATTAAAGATTTCACAAGATTGTGGGTGTTTAGTTCTGTGGGCTATACACTGCCCTTTTTCTCACACTTTTTTTGGCTGAAAAATTTTCTGTTTCCTATTTCCATTTCGAGGCTGTAGATAAGCTAGTTTGCGCCTCGAATACAGAGAAGCAGAATATCCAGCTCGAGATGTGTGAATTAAAGATTTCACAAGATTGTGGGTGCCTAGTTCTGTGGGCTATACACTGCCCCATTTTCTCACACATTTTTTGGCTGAACAATTTTCTGTTTCCTATTTCCATTTCGGGGCTGCAGATAAGTTCCTTTGTGCCTCGAATAACAGAAACAGAATATCCAGCTCGAGATGTGTGAATTAAAGATTTCACAAGATTGTGGGTGCCTAGTTCTGTGGGCTATACACTGCCCCATTTTCTCACACATTTTTTGGCTGAACAATTTTCTGTTTCCTATTTCCATTTCGGGGCTGCAGATAAGTTCCTTTGTGCCTCGAATAACAGAAACAGAATATCCAGCTCGAGATGTGTGAATTAAAGATTTCACAAGATTGTGGGTGCCTAGTTCTGTGGGCTATACACTGCCCTTTTTCTTACACATTTTTTGGCTGAAAAATTTTCTGTTTCCTATTTCCATTTCGAGGCTGTCGATAAGCTACTTTACGCCTCGAATATACAGAAACAGAATATCTAGCTCGGGATGTGTGATTAAAAGATTTCACAAGATTGTGGGTGCCTAGTTCTGTGGGCTATACACTGCCCTTTTTCTCACACTTTTTTTGGCTGAAAAATTTTCTGTTTCCTATTTCCATTTCGAGGCTGTAGATAAGCTAGTTTGCGCCTCGAATATAGAGAAACAGAATATCCAGCTCGAGATGTCTGAATTAGAGATTTCACAAGATTGTGGGTGCCTAGTTCTGTGGGCTATACACTGCCCTTTTTCTCACACATTTTTTGGCTGAAAAATTTTCTGTTTCCTATTTCCATTTCGAGGCTGTAGATAAGCTAGTTTGCGCCTCGAATATAGAGAAACAGAATATCCAGCTCGAGATGTGTGAATTAAAGATTTCACAAGATTGTGGGTGTCTAGTTCTGTGGGCTATACACTGCCCTTTTTCTCACACATTTTTTGGCTGAAAAATTTTCTGTTTCCTATTTCCATTTCGAGGCTGTAGATAAGCTAGTTTGCGCCCCGAATATAGAGAAACAGAATATCCGGCTCGAGATGTGTGAATTAAAGATTTCGCAAGATTGTGGGTGTCTAGTTCTGTGGGCTATACACTGCCCTTTTTCTCACACTTTTTTTGGCTGAAAAATTTTCTGTTTCCTATTTCCATTTCGAGGCTGCAGATAAGCTACTTTGCGCCTCGAATATACAGAAACAGAATATCCGGCTCGAGATGTGTGAATTAAAGATTTCGCAAGATTGTGGGTGCCTAGTTCTGTGGGCTATACACTGCCCCATTTCCTCACACAGTTTTTGGCTGAACAATTTTCTGTTTCCTATTTCCATTTCGAGGCTGCCGATAAGCTACTTTGCGCCTCGAATATACAGAAACAGAATATCCGGCTCGAGATGTGTGAATTAAAGATTTCGCAAGATTGTGGGTGTTTAGTTCTGTGGGCTATACACTGCCCTTTTTCTCACACTTTTTTTGGCTGAAAAATTTTCTGTTTCCTATTTCCATTTCGAGGCTGTAGATAAGCTAGTTTGCGCCTCGAATATAGAGAAGCAGAATATCCAGCTCGAGATGTGTGAATTAAAGATTTCACAAGATTGTGGGTGCCTAGTTCTGTGGGCTATACACTGCCCTTTTTCTCACACATTTTTTGGCTGAAAAATTTTCTGTTTCCTATTTCCATTTCGAGGCTGTAGATAAGCTGCTTTGCGCCTCGAATGTACAGAAACACAGTATCCAGCTCTAGATGTGTGAATTAAAAATTTCGCAAGATTGTGGGTGCCTAGTTCTGTGGGCTATACACTGCCCTTTTTCTCACACATTTTTTGGCTGAAAAATTTTCTGTTTCCTATTTCCATTTCGAGGCTGTAGATAAGCTAGTTTACGCCTCGAATATACAGAAACAGAATATCTAGCTCGGGATGTGTTATTATAAGATTTCACAAGATTGTGGGTGTCTAGTTCTGTGGGCTATACACTGCCCTTTTTCTTACACATTTTTTGGCTGAAAAATTTTCTGTTTCCTATTTCCATTTCGAGGCTGTCGATAAGCTACTTTACGCCTCGAATATAGAGAAACAGAATATCCAGCTCGAGATGTGTGAATTAAAGATTTCATAAGATTGTGGGTGCCTAGTTCTGTGGGCTATACACTGCCCTTTTTCTCACACATTTTTTGGCTGAAAAATTTTCTGTTTCCTATTTCCATTTCGAGGCTGTAGATAAGCTAGTTTGCGCCTCGAATATAGAGAAACAGAATATCCAGCTCTAGATGTGTGAATTAAAGATTTCGCAAGATTGTGGGTGTCTAGTTCTTTGGGCTATACACTGGCCTTTTTCTCACACATTTTTTGGCTAAAAATTTTCTGTTTACTATTTCCATTTCGGGGCTGCAGATAAGTTCCTTTGCGCCTCGAATTTACAGAAACAGAATATCCAGCTCGAGGTGTGTGAATTAAAGATTTCGCAAGATTGTGGGTGCCCAGTTCTGTGGGCTATACACTGCCCTTTTTCTCACACATTTTTTGGCTGAAAAATTTTCTGTTTCCTATTTCCATTTAGAGGCTGCAGATAAGCTACTTGGCTTCTCGAATACACAGAAACAGAATATCTAGCTCGAGATGTGTGATTAATTTGATCCACTTCTTGTCATTCTTACATTTACTACATTAGGTACTTACCTAAATATTACATCCCAAAATGTCTTTATTAGGTAATGTTTGAAGAGGGACTCTCACAGAAGCAGATAATTTCAATTTTACAAAATTGTTTTTACCAAATACGTTTTTACAATTTAATTAATACAAGTGTTTTCCAAAAAGCAACAAGTGGCAACACTGTAAACAAATATGCCAACGATGGCGGTAAAGAACTAACCCCACAATTTTTTGACAGATTCCATTATTTTTAATAATCTCTCAAAGCATCTTGTACAAAGTTCGTGTTTTTTTTATAAATAACTTATTAATTTGAAATGTTAAGAAGAAAACTTACACCCCTTTTGTGTGTAGAATGCAAAGGAAACTTCCAAAATAGTCGACATTTGTTATTATCTTCTACAAAACATACTGAAACAGCTGAACGACAACAATTACAACCAAAGGATGCCGCAATAATCCTCTTTCCAGGACAAGGATCACAATATGTTGGAATGGGTAAATCGCTTTTGCGATTCCCTGAAGCACGTTCCATCTTCCAATTAGCCAATGATGTTCTAAAATATGACATCCTGAAGGTTTGTCTCGAAGGTCCCAAAGAGAAGCTCGACTCAACAGAGTATGCCCAACCAGCGGTTATGATTACATCACTAGCAGCCTTGGAGCAGTTACGAGAAGAAAGACCCAGAGCAATAGAAAATTGCGTGGGTACGGCTGGTTTCAGTTTGGGTGAAATAACTTCGTTAGTGTTTGCTGGAGCAATTCCATTTGACAAAGCTCTTAAGCTGGTCCAAGTGCGAGCTACTGCTATGCAAGCTGCCTGCGATCAAGTTAAAAGTGGCATGAGTATGGTTGTATTTGGCCCTGACTCGGAGATAAACGATGCATGTAACCAAGCGAAACAATGGTGTCTGGAAAAGGGAATTGAAAATCCAACCTGTGCTGTTGCAAACTATCTGTATCCGCATTGTAAAGTTATTGCAGGAAATATTGAAGCACTACAATACTTGGAAACTAATGCAAAGAACTTTAAGATACGCAGAATGAAGCGAATAGCAGTGAGTGGAGCGTTTCATACCCCACTTATGGAGTCTGCTGTACAACCATTTACCAAAGCTTTAAAGACAATAGAACTGAACGATCCCATAATAAAAGTGTACTCAAATGTAGACGGGAGGACTTATAGAAATGCCAATCATGTACTTAAACAACTACCTAGTCAGGTTTGTGGAAGAAAAATAAGTTGAATTTGTTTTTTAATAATAATTGAATATTATTTTAGATTGTGAAACCAGTCAAGTGGGAACAAGCTTTGCACATGATTTACGGACGAAAACAAGGATTAGAGTTCCCCAGAACATTCGAGTGTGGTCCTGGTCGAGGACTTACTCAGATTTTAAATAAAGTTAATGCCAAGGCGCACAATACTGCCTATAATATCGAAGCGTAGGGGACAATAAATGAAAACGAACAAACTGATCTTTTATTTAACCTTGTTATGTGGAGGCTTTTCCTTTTCAGACCGTCTTCTTTACGAGTTATCTTCTCATTATCTGTGGTAGGATGAACATCGCCTAATCTAAAATTCTCGCAATTTTAGGCTTCGCACCGTGATCGTATGCCATAGTCAAATGATCTGGTTTAATAGCGAAGAGCTGTGAAGGCGAAGCCCGTCCACTGAACAAAAGCGAAGGTTTTTTGGTGATTGATTACCGGCCGAAGGAGACTACGACGAATGGTCATTATTACACAAATTTATTGACTCAGGCACGCGAATCGATCGCACAGAAGCGACATGCGAAACTCGGGGTCGGAGTGTTGTTTTTGCAGAATAACGCAACTCCTTAAACAGCGCGAGTTTCGAGACAGGCTTTTTAATCAATCCTAGCAAGTTTTCCCTTTTTTCCAAACGGAAAGGGAGTTACGAAGATTTGGAGATGAGAATAAGTTCAAAGTGGCCGTAGAAAGTCATTTTAAAGGCAAAGAAAAAGAATAATTTTTCGGTGGTATTAACGCACTGAGATTACATTGAGAAGTAAATTTGTTTAAAGGGATTTTTTTTTCCGCTTAATACCTTAGGCCACGAATTTACCACCCGCCTCTCGTGCATCTAAACTTTCATGTTATTAGTTTTCAGATAAACTCGTTAGTTGCTTTATCTGAAGACCATACTCAACAGGCGGTTACAGTCCTCTAATTAATTTGGCGATGTTGAGGTTCTATTCCCGTTTCTATCGATTGACCAACATTATGTACGAAATGATTTCCTTATTATCAAGTCAAGCAGTGCTTGTGGTTTTCTGTGCCCACTACTTATCTTTCGAAGAATCTGGCACTGGCTCTGGGAGAAATTTTAAGCAGCAACCACTTTTTAAGTAATATTCATTAACAGCGACGTTATCCTTTGGATTTTTAAACAAAGGAATAGAGACGCAATTGGTTTCTCATTTTATTTATGTAACGGGTACATAAATGCCCATGTATTTTAAAATATGTCTAAACAGGAGTTCCCTGCATCTCTCATACAAATGAATTATTACACACACAATGAGTTTGAATCGTTTGTGATAGTATTTTGGAAAAAGTATTTTTTTTTGTTTTTTTTTTTAACTCTTTTCGTCTCTTGTTCGCATACGATGTACAAAGGCAGCACCTTTATTTTTGCGGAAATTCTCAAAAGGATCATTTATGTTGATTCCAACGCCCTGTGAATGTAGACGAGTTCGCATTATTCGGTTAAAAGAAAAGGATTAAACTTATTTTACCTTGTACATGTCCCTACGTTCTCGAACCTCGCCTCCCGGTATTGGTGCTTCAATTCCTTGACTTTTTGTACCAAGGCCAGCGCCTGTTCCGGCCCAACCCATTTTCATTAACATTTGATGTCCTTTATTGGATTCCTCGATGAATTCATTTGATTTACTATAGTTTCCTCCACTGCAATGCATTACAAATTTTATCAAACAAATGAATCAATTTAAAAAAAAAAATTAACAAAAACTTACAAGAAGCTGGGCGGTGTTATTGATCTCTCCCTCTCACGACGTGTACTACTTCGATCACGGGCTTCCCTTTCGCGTGTTTCCTTATCACGCGCATCGCGGTCGCGTGTCTCCCTTTCTCGTGTTTCACGATCTCGCGATTCTCGGTCACGATCACGGTCACGATCACGATCACGATCTCGATCGCGATCCCTTTCTCTGTCTCTTTCTCTAAGCGGTGAAACTTTTCGCGGAGACCTATTTCTAGAATTATTTGCATAACGACCTCGGGGTTTTTCATGGATGGATGGCGAACGGGAACGTGATCTCGATCGACGAGGCGACCGCGACCGTGATTTTGATCGCGGTGTCCTACTTCTACTTTTTGATCTGAAATGGAAAACATTTACCGAAGTGAAGTCGTTGATTACAGCTAAGTTTGAAATGGTTGATCTCTTTCTCAGTCGAATTGCTAACTTGAATAGACGCCAAGATCGTGTGATCGAATAAAATTACCTGTAGCACCGTTTGTTGATTTGCTTCTTCGGCTTAATCGCTTCCAATAAAATGGGACTAGGCGATCTAGATGGTTCTCGTGTGCCATCCTTTAGTTCCTCTTCTTTTTGTTTCTTAGCAGCATTTTTCACCTTATAGTACTCGTATAAGCCTAGTTTCTCCCAGCCCTCACTGCAATTAAAAAAGAAAAAAAAAACTCAAAATCCTGAACTCAAATTGAAATTAAGATAATATACTTATCACGCGGACGATCATGACTTGGAGGCGCAATAAATGCAGCTAACGCATTTGTTAAGCGCTCGCTTTGCGGCGTCGGCGCTGGTAGGCGTATCTCCTCTGGATCCAATGGCTTATAGCTATAGTCTTCTAAACGTATGAGTGATACCATCAATCCTGCAGGTAAATCATAATACGGTGCTGTTGGTTTGGGGTCTTCTTCCATCACCAGAGGAGTGGCAACTGATTGCACAGCACTGCTTGGCGTTGGTGCTGCAGCTCCGCCTGGCGTTAGGAAACCCGGCGGAGGTTTCGACAAGTCCGGTATTAAAAAGCTAGGTATTGTCGCCACATACTCATTGCTATCATTTCCTACAGAATTGGTAGCCGCCATACTAGAGAAAGGATTCTGACCGACCGTAGGAAAATTATTATGATGTGGCATTCCTGTTTGAACACCAACAACGCTACCAGCTACACTAGTGCTGACAGGAGTGTTACCTACAACCCCACTTCCACTACTGCTACTTCCACCACTAGTGTTGTTAAACTGTGCGAATGGATTATTTTTATTATGTACTTGCTGATTGCTGAATAAATTTCCAAACAATGGTTGATTATTATGCTCAGGTGCGGTGCTGTTCATACTCTGCGGGGCATTGCCATAGGTATTCTGGTCAGTTGGCATTTGAACCTTTTGCGCCATCAATGGTTGTGGCGATTGATTTCTGATTGACGTATTAATATGTTCATTGTTTTGCATCATATTATTGGTAACAGCAGCGACTGCCATTGCAGACGACTGCAATTGTTTGGGATCAATTAATTGTTGTATGATCGCTGCACTTGGTAGAACTGCTGCAATTAGTTGTTGCTCTAGAGTCTGTTTCTGTTGTTCTAGTACTGCGATCTGTTGCGTTGCATGCTGAATGAATATTTGATGTTGCTTCTGGTATCTGAAAGACAAGAATTTTCATATGCGATGCATATTGACGACGTTGATATTTTCATACCCATCCAAGGTGGATTTAGTTGATTGGGCAAAATTGCTAACGATATCATGATGCATGTTCATCAAATTTGTTTTGTACTCATGCATTGATGAATCCGGTGAACCCAATTTTGATATAACGCATGCATCAAAGAATTTCGCCTTTGATTCCCACAACGAAAGCAACTTAGTTAGCTTGCCCTTTTGATCATTGCTCGCAACTATCATGATAATAAGAGAGGGTTATACTAGTCTTGGGATAGCCCAGCGTGCAATGAAGTTATACTTACTGAGCTCGGCACTGCAGAACATTGGAATTACAACGTTTTCCAAGCTGTTCTTCAGATCATTGGCATTTTTCCTAACACTGAAATTATTGGAGATCACTTTATTGAAATTTTTTTGAGATTATAATACTTGAGTGCACTTCCTGCGAATTTTTTTTTTTACGAAAGAAAGGTGAGAATCAATGAGGCACGAAGATCATTCTTTCAAAAATCAGCTAAGGTGTATGTAAAAACTCTTGTACACAAAGCAAGAACAATAATGGTGGACCGTAAGAATGTTTTTTTAAAAAAGAAATTCGATAACGAACTCTGTTGCTCATGCTTTTATTTCTGATCAACTCGGTTGGGGATAAAGAATTTCATCCCAAGGATTTGGTGTCATATTAGCTGTGACATTCACGACAACCGACCTCATTTGTGTAATACTGAAAATCGTTTGGTTAGTTACCCTTTCACATTCTTACAACCGATCTGCTGTTACACATCTTTCCGCAGAAGTACACTCAGAAAAATACATGTTTGAAAGGGTGATTCACTTAGAGGTACTTTACGCATGAGTCTTGATAACCTGTCATGATATTTCATCGTGGACTTAACCCGGCACAGCGTCTACAAACTATTAAACTGTATTACGAAAATCAGCATTCTACGAAGAAATGTGTTTCGTGCACTTAGAGCAACTTATGGTCTACATAATCGACCTACCGCACGCACGATTCGCTATTTCATGGAAAAGTTTGAGCCCTAATTTTCATTATAAGACAATACGCTTCTACATCCAGTATGAAGTGAAGAAAATATTGAAGCGGTAACTGAGTGTACGCAATGACCGCAATGAATAGATTCGACGCCGTTCTCAACAGTTTGGCTTGTCGTATGCCACAATATGGCATATTTTAGAAAAACGCCTTGGTTTAAAAGCATTCGAAATTCAACTCATAGAAGAGTTAAAGCGGGCGGACCCCCGAATCGTCACCGTTTAATTCTTTGGGGCTTTGAGACCCTTGAGGAAAATCAACTTATTTTCGACAAAAATTTTGTTCAGCGATGCAGCACATTTCTGGCTTCATGGGTACATCAATAACCAAAATTCTCGTATTTCGGCTGAAGGGCAACCCGAACAGATTCATGAACTGTCATTACATCTATACAACGGTTTGCTGTGGTTTCTCGGCTGGTGGAATCATCGATCCGATAAAAGACTATTTGCTGCCACAAATTGAAGCCCGTGATCTCCAGTACATTTTTCACCAAACAAGATGTCATGGACCATCTACAGAGAGATATGCTCTGCTATATGGAACCGAGTGATGGACGATAAGCAGGAAAGCAGACCAAATTTTGGTTTCGTCGAATTTTCGGCCCCGTATGCGAGGAGAAGATATAACCGCGAACTCTATGACCTGTACCAAGATGTTGATGTAATCTACACTGGCTCGATCACATCAAGCGAATGGGTAATAATGCTCCAGCAAAGAGGATCTTCGAAGCACAGCCTCCAGATTCGAGGTGACAAGGAAGACCGAACCTCCGTTTTAAGAACCAAGCTATCGTGGATGCCAGAGCGCTTGGTTTGGACAACTGGAAGGGAATGGAAGGCGGCCGTGTCTCAAGCAGAGACTGTTCACAAGTCGATAGTCCGTTAAGTAAGTAATGTTTGAAAGTTAAATGTCAAGAATGGTTCTTTTGTTTTATAGTAAAGACAACCTGATGAAATGAATTTTTACTCTTCAAGAAAGTACCCCTAAATGAATCACCCTTAACATATATGTAAGAAAAAACAAAACTGAAAATTTATAAAATCTAATTAAACTTACCAATGATGCAGTATATCATTTACTAAGTATATAAGATGTAACTTTTGTGTAAATGTTGCTCCATTTATCAATGCCCTAAAAATAAATTAACGAAAGAAATTGTTTGTTTGGGTTTTGCTTTCACTTAGCCAAATGTTTTGTTTGTGTTTCTCTAACTACACACATTCATCATTATTCGCAGTCGTGTATTGTTCTTTTCTTCGCAGAACCACATATTATAATCCACAACAAAACATAGGCAAATCAAAATCGACGACGCAATTGACCGAAGATAGAAATATTACAAATCAAAAAAAAAAATTGAATAAATAAAAACCAAACAAAACCAAAAATGAATACTATTTGTATACAACTATTTTGAAAACTGATAATGTATCAAAAAAAAAAATGGCAAAATTCTCTTGTTTCTATCTACATTCGCTTTTCGCTCTTCTGTGACCACCCTCATGGACTTTTGCAATTTGATTTGTTTTTCTTTTCTTTTTTTCGTTTTTTTTTTGTTTTTTTTTTAGTTTTTGTGAGAGTCATCATCAGTAGATTGTCAAATTAATTTAAACAGTTTTGTATATATGTTATAAAATATATATATGTATAGATTTTTAAATAAAGTAGAATTAGGAAATTTTTTTTTTGTTCAAATACAAAGAGTAAACCCTTATCTGACGCGTACTTCTTTAAAAGATATTGCAATACGACATTGTTTTTAGCGGTGTCGGATGAATGCTGTAAAATCCAGTTTTTGCCTAAAATTGCAATTACAAAAATTAACTTAATTTACAATCGATTTAATCAACATAAAAGTTTAATAATATTTATAAAAATCTTGTGCATAAATCTTGAGTTTAAATATGTCAAAATAAATATGGAAACACTAAATTTTTTTTTAAATTTTTTTGTAGTTTACTATAAGGTTTTGCAATTGCAGGTAATAAACATTAAATTATTTCATTTGAATGATAAGAGAAGAGAGGTATTTAAGGAATTGCAGTACCTTCAAATAAAAAAAAAAAGGAAGACTTGTATAACTTATTAAGAAATTATTACGAAGACTAAAAGCCAGACAATAAATAGTCATTCTAGAAAGTACAGATCCCCTAAATGATCGACGGTATGGTGTAAAGCAAAAAACAAAACCATTCCACAGGAGGAATACCAGCCGTTTGGCTCCTTTACTCTCTTCTCAAGAGTAGTGGAGCTTCTCCAACCTAAAGAAAATGAGTTGGATCGAGAGACTTTGGCCATTTTTCACTGTGGTCCTCCACAATGCATATGAGTTGGATCGAGTGCCTTTTTCCATACTTGACCCTGGTACTCTGCATTGATTTTCAAATGCCTAATTGCGACCAACTGAAGTCTAAATCATCCGATTTACATTTTTTTTTTGAGGTTTGTTTGTTGAATTTCGCTTATTTGACCCAAAAAGCTAAGGAAGAGGAGATATGAGAAGAAATAGCATCGACTTTGATCATCTTTCACTGTGGTCCCCCCACCAACGCGACAATTGTGTTGAGACAGTTTTATATCGGCGATATGATTTTGATCAAGTAACGCCAAAAACTCTTAATTTGGAGTCACAGGTCGATGGGACCCAGAGCCTAGGTCCTACAACTATTCGTGTTGTGCGTTTTATATTCTTCACACGAATGGAAGGGGCCTACTGCTTAATGCCGTGTCGGAAAGCCAAGATTTCTCATGTTTTTAGATGTTTTGGCTGGGATTCCAACCTCGTACTAACCACTGAGCCATGGCGCCCACAGACAATCGTCTCAAAAGTTACGTGATGAGGGTCTTCATGCCACAGGAGAAGCGTAACCCTTTTTAAAATCTACACACACACCCGATCACGCTTAGGCAAGGACTTGTATGGAATTGGACCCAAAGCAATTGGTTCCTGTAATTTTTTCAATGCAACCTCTTTGGTAGTGTTTGCTGTCGCTTCAGATTCACCCACACATTCTTTTCCTTGACTTTCTTGACGCGACGCAAGAAATCTTCATGGCACTTGGAGTGGTGGACATATTCAATATGAACATTGATGCGTTCGAGAACTTGTTTATTTACGATCAATGCTTATTTTGGACAATGCCCCTAGATATGAACGATGTCGTAATTTTCATGACACGCATACAGATAGACAGTGGAATAACACCGATCTTGCGGAAGGGACGAGAGAACAAGTCCCTGTCATGTTGATTTATACTCCCTCGTACGAAATGACCCTAACGCGATAAAGAAGTAGGGAAATCAGTTGTGTAAAAGATTTTTACGTTAGGCTTCCAGTTTAGCACTTAACAATGGGAGAAGTGGTTGGAACCTGGTAGTCTTATTAGAGAAAAGCAAATGTACTTCAGCTCATTTTTAATCAGGTTTGAGCCTGTCCAAAACGCGCGGAAAAAGCAAACAACAACAGTTGAGTTGCTTGTTGGTCAAACCAAGCGGCTAGGTATGAACGAATTAAAATAATGAATGCAAGTAGGAATAACATTACAATGGAATCTATCAACTCGGAAGAAAAGTGGAATCCGATAAAAAGATTTTATTCCGAAAGGTTCCAAGAAATTACGAAGTTTTGCACTCGCTTGATTTAATTTCAATCGCAAGCCTAATTTGATTTATAACGAACTGTTGCGCTTGAGAGTGGTACACAATTCGAATTCATAACAGACCCATCCATCTATGTACTCGAAATTCTCCTAATAATTTGTTTAATAAGTTATAAAAGTCCATTACACTTACTTTACAATTTCTAGCTTAAAACTATTGTTTTTTTTTTTTTGCAGTTCCTATGGTTAGATTATATTTACCTGCGGATATGCTATCTTTGGTGCAAGCATCAATAATTGGCTGTAAAACTCCATCAAAATCTGAGAGCGATATATTATTCTCATCTGCTTGTTCTTCCAAACTATTATTCTGTGCGTCTTCAATAGCTTCGTCAATTTGTTTTTGTTGTTGCTGCATCAAAGCCTAAGTATTGTTTCATAATTAAGGGTAGAAAAACATATATAAAAAAAAACCGAAAGAGAAATAAATCCAAAGCTATTTACGTACGAAATAAAATAAATTAACCTTAAACAAAAATAAATATTTATAAAGAAGTCGAATAAGAAAAAGCCCACTGGAACAATAGAGAAATACAATAGATACTGAACTGAACTGAATGCATCATTAAGCACATCACTTGAACACATATGCATGCCGCCAAAGTTGATCGATCCATCATCTTTGAAGAATAAAAATGTAGGAATCAACTATACAGAGATAGATGTCATGAGTTTGATGACACCCGTCGAACAATCCTATAGTCCGCCAGGCCATGCAAAAACGCACTCAACCGCAGAATGGTAGATGAGCAACTTAAGATTATTTTGTACTGAGCACTCCTGTTCGCGCGGTTCCCATTTGTAGGTGTTGTCCCCTGGGAAACAGGGACAATCGAGTGAATCGAGTACTCTGGACTATTTTCTGTTAAATCACTTTGGACATGATGCGAACACCCTTACAGGAAAAAATACAACACCAGTTTTGCCAGAGCATGTATTAAATAAAAATGAATTGTTATGCCAATCTTCGTGATCACTAGAAAGTAATCATATGGCCTTACTTCGGGGAACTGAAGGCGAGACCCCCAAAAAGACGAGAAGACCTTCATCCAAATACTGGTATGGGCTGGAAAGCAAAAGGAATCCAAGTGTAACTTATGAATTCATGTAGCAATTTTAAAATTAAAACTTCACGGGGGTTAAATGGAAATACGAGAACACAGCACCGAAACTAGTCATTGAATGAATGTCCAAGCTGTTACAAGAAATGTATGCAGTTAAAAAACAAATGTTATCTAAAGTTCTTGGCTGACCCATCGATCTACCTATGCATAGATGCAAAACTCCACTCTAAAGAGCATTCACAGAACTTATGATGGAGGCCCAGAACAAAGCATAAACTACAAAAAAAAACCTTGATATACTGGTACCTGCCTAAGAGTACAGAGTGTGCTCGAGTATGTTGTAGCAGGAATGACAAAGATTTGGTATAGGAAATGCAGAATGAAGAGGTGAACAAACCGAAGACCAAAGAATTGAAAAGGGTGAAGCGTTAGATGGAACAGGCTCGGAATCAATCGACAAATCACTTATTCAACCGCCCAATAGCCTCTCCACTTTCAAAATCTCTTCGGACTTCTGCAACATGGTTTGGCCTCAGTACAACGATAAAAGGATCAGAGAACTCTTATCACTAAATAAACTGCAGCTAACACTCCTCATTGGTGTCCTCACAGGCCACAACCCAGAAGATTGGGTATCACCAGCACAGACCAATACAGGGGCTGTGCCGACACAGAGGTAGAGGAAGAACTAAAAAAAAAAAAAATACTTGGAGCAACAGGTCGATGGGACCCAGGGCCCAGCTTCGCACAACCATTTGTGTTCTGCGTGGTGGCCTACTGTTTAATGCCGTGTCCGAAGGGCAGTGTGTTATTTGAGAAGCTTTCTCAGGACAACTGTACTCTCAGATGTGTGTCAGACGCTCGCGAAAGGTGGGACCGTGAAAAACTTTTAGGTGTTCCGACTGGGATTCGAACCTCAAATCCCTTGCTCCATAGTCCAACGCAATAACCACTGAGCCACGGCACCCACTTTAGCAGAACTAAATACCCAAACGTATCTTCCAACGACCTCAACGAATTAGCCAACACGCAACCTAAAACTACCTTTAAATACACAACGAAAACGGGCTAGTTCATGCCATGAATTAATCTGTTGGTCTGATTCTTGTTCTTTTTTTTTTCAGGCATCCCACACCAGGAAAGGCAATAGATTCGTCAACATCAAGACTGCAGTCACTCCTTAAACCTGCCTAAATGAACTTTTGAACAACCATTGTTTGAGACATGATAACTCTTAATTTAGTCGCAGTTTCAGCCAAGCAGACGATGTAGGGTAACCTTGGGTAATTAATGAACTGTAATGGTACATCAAAGAGGGACAATTATAAAGTAACTTCGCGGAATAGAAAAAAACAGACACACCTCCAACGGAATCCAAGAAGAAAATAGCTGATGACAATACAGCAAAGTGCTCAAAAATTTTAAATCTCATTTAGAAGACGAGTAGTGGACTGGCGTGGAATATTAGGCGCGACATACGCTTACAGTCTCAGGACCTAGCTTTTTCCGATCATTCGTGTTGCGCGCATTGCCGCATTTCCGATATGTGAATATTTTGTATTTTGTGTACGAATCGAACCTTGAATCTCTCGCCAAGTAGTCCAACGCTGTTGAAAATTTATGATAGCGAAAGGAAAAAAGACTTCAATGGGTGAGAGTCTCACTAACAAGTGGACAAAGGCTACCAAAACTGTTATGTCATAGTAGAATACACCTGAATTCGTCGAATAATAAGGCTGAACGGGAACCAATTATTGACCTCAAGAGCTGAAAGCACGAATATCAGAATAAGCAAAAAAAAATGAGCGGCATTGCAAGGAGCAATACCCAACCCTATAAGCAGAACAGAACCAATCCCATAAAGTTGGGAATAAACTTTAGTTGCGTTACAATGGCCGATTCACTGAATGGAAAAGAAAGCGCAAGGGATGCAAGAACGCTGCTGTTAGCCAAGGCCAAGATGTCCACTTAAAGTGGTGAAAGGAGCAGATCTCATGGTGAATATAAAAAGACACTTATCAATGCTAGGAACGTCTTGATATATGAAAACAATACTAGGGAATGCGAAAGTGTTTGCTCCGTAAACGTGTCAGCTTCCCGCTTTTATCTTTTCCAATTAGATGCTGTGAATCCAAGATCAACACCAACATTTAATAATAAAAAAAGGAGTCACATGACAGTGCCAATAGATTATCTGTCAGGAAAAGGACCAGACACCTAGACTTAAGGAACATTGCATGGACAAATTAAACATTAGGAATGTCTCTCATATGAATAAAGTTTTGTTTTTTGTTTGTTTTTCCCGAATTTAGAATGTAAATGCATACCGAGTGTTGGGCAGATAAATTTAGCTCCGACTGATGAATTTGTTTGCGCAAGGTGTTCTGTTGCATGTTGATTGCCTCTATTTGTGCAGTTATACTCATCGAATTGGCATTGTTTGTCTGATTGCCTCCGTGTCCGTTTCCCCATAAGTTGGTCGTATTCCCTTGTTGACTCATATTCAATGTTTGCTGTTGTTGATAGCCGCCACTGGCTGCACCGACACTTACACCACTGCCACCACCCATCTGTTGTTGTGGCATATTTTGGTTATCATGGAAATTATGGTGCTGCTGCTGTTGCCCGCCCTGGGACATGTTTTGATTATCGTGGAAATTATGCTGCTGCTGCTGTTGTTGTTGTTGTTGTTGCTGCTGCTGTTGTTGCTGTTGCGGTCCTCCCTGATGGTAATGATGGGTTGCCTGTGAGATTGAGCCTTGTTGTTTCAAAACTGCAAGTAAACTCTTTCATTAATACTTAGTGTTTATATAGAAGAGAGATTCTGTTTTTGTGTGTCTGGGACTTCAAAACTATCCCAGATCCAGTAAACTGACTCTAACATAAATCAGATCATAAACTGAAACATCTTACAGGCTTGCTCGGCTGCCACACGCCATTCGTAGTAATTGCAATACTCTCCGCCGTAAAGGAAATCAAATTTTGGATTGCCTTGTTGTTTTTGTTTTGTTATTTGCTCAAATTCGGGTCCATTTCTTGCGACAAACTCGGCAAGTTTATCAATTATATTGCGAAGGCTAGCATCTGTGAAATGGAAATTCATGAAAAGTGTGCAACGAGTTTGATTTTCTTTTTTTTTAACGATTTAGTTAATTGAAGGTGAACTGTACCTCTTGGTGGAGGTGGCCCATCCATGTTTCGTGCTCACGCGGGTATTATAATTTACAATTTGTTTGGTTTTATAAAGATTTTTAAGTGAAATTTTTGCGCAAAATTCCATTTGTCAACTCAAACGAACGCCATTTTTCATACTTGTACTTCACAAACCGGTGGTATAAAGTGAAGTGCAATGCTGTTTGAAATATTCACTTGATTTGGGTTAGGCTACAATGAAAAATTTTGTTTTGAAATTTTAATCTAGAAATACCAGGAGTGGTAGTTGATTGTCAACAATCGTAATGTCTATCTAATGTAACCATCAGCGTGATCATCAAAATTTTACTATCGTCTGTTCGATAACTCGATTGTTTTACTTCTGCGATTCCTAACTATAAGCTATCACTTAAGAGGTTTCAAGCCCTGGTAAACGAGCTAGAATACATTGATACGAACTAATACAACACATTCAATCGAAAGCAACTTGCTTCTACGTCAAAGCAAGTACACAAATAGGGCTTCGACATATAGTTTAAATTCCTTACAATTTGTCCGTTTGGCAGAACGAAAGTTTCCTAACTGACATTATATCTCGTCAAAATCATTATTGAAAACCTAAAATAGATTACCACGGAAAATTTGACAATTTACGTATAAATTTGCTATTATAGATAGTAAGAAGAATTTTTTTTTAAATGCAAAAGGGCATATTTGTGTTTAAAAAAAGTACAAAAATGAATTAACTAACGCCTTCGATACATATTTATCAAACTTAAGCATTTTACTTAAAAATCTTTATTACGAATTGGTATACAAAATGCAGTATTTCCCTAACCTACCAATATTTTCAAACCATTTTGTAACACACCCTAAATGACAACGTCAACCGAAATATAAACACGCCGCTACTGTTAGTTGATTACATATCCAACGTCAAGGAAGACGAAAAGTCTGTATTCGAGCTCCATCTCGATGTAATTTCTGATAAAAAGTTATAGTTTCCTTATCGTTCTCAGTTTATACAGTATACCTACTAGAATATGAAGTCGTAAACTGAAAGCCAGCTGCGGGCGAAAGATGAATTCCAACAACCGAACAGAAACTATTGTTATCAGCGGCAAAAATGCGGAAAGGCATGCAAGCCCTGGAAAAAGTGCCGGTCCCGAGGAACTTAAAATCCTGTGCTTCACATTAACCCACTACAACAAGACTACACAGTTTCTGCTATGTTGTGCTGGAGTTTTTGTCCTCTATCTACTCTATGGCTACATGCAAGAGCTCATATTCACCCTCGAGGGGTTCAAGCCGTTCGGTTGGTTTTTGACCTTAATCCAGTTCTTTTATTACATACTGTTCGGATTGTTTGAGCGTGAAATTGAGAATAAAAATGCCAAGCGATGCATACCAATGAAAACGTATGTGATTCTGGCTGCTCTTACCCTGGGAACGATGGGATTGTCGAACTCAAGCCTTGGCTACTTAAATTATCCAACGCAGGTGATATTTAAGTGCTGTAAGCTCATTCCCGTTCTCATCGGGAGCATTGTGATACAAGGCAAGAGATATGGCCCGCTGGACTTCCTCGCAGCCATAGCTATGTGCGTCGGTTTAACGTTATTCACTCTAGCTGACTCACAAGTGTCGCCGAATTTCAATACTTTCGGTGTGGCTATGATCTCCATGGCATTGCTTTGTGACGCAGCGATTGGCAATGTTCAGGAGAAAGCGATGCGTGAACATAAAGCACCAAGCAGTGAAGTGGTGTTGTATTCATACGGATTGGGATTTTGCTACTTATTTGTGATTATGGTCATGAGTGGGAATCTGATGCCTGGGTTGCAGTTCTGCTTGGAGGTGTGTATACCGCCAGCTAGTGAATGGATATGGATACTAATTTATCCTTGTAGTATCCTACGGAAACGTTTGGCTACGCTTTTCTTTTCAGTTTATCGGGATACTTGGGCATTCAGTTTGTCTTGGCGCTGGTGAGATCTAGTGGTGCACCAATCGCAGCAACGGTGACAACAGCACGAAAGGCGGTTACTATCGCCATTTCCTTTGTGTTCTTCAGTAAACCATTTACGATGCAGTACGTTTTTTGGTGATACTTTGTCGGAAATACAGTTTTTTATGTTTTGGTTCTACTTGCAGATATTTATGGTCGGGACTCATAGTGGTTCTTGGAATTTACATTAATGTGTATAGTAAAAATCACAAGCTGACATTCCGGGACATACATATGAAGCTCAAGAATTTATTACATCTGTTGGGGAGGTCATCGAATAGACGGTTTCTTATGGAAGTTTAGTTTTTTTTTTTATATTTAGGTAATTGTATCAAACCGTGGCTTTAGCAGAATAAAATTAAGAAAGCAGGCGCTCTATAAATATGTAGAAACAAATTGTCTTTTCTTAAAATCCAGCCTGGTCAAAATTAAAGAACAAATTGGTATGTAAACCGTCCACGCTTGTTATAGCATGTTCTATGAACCAAATTATTTAATTGATAAACTTGAAAGTGGAACAGCAACGGGAAGCACAAGGCCACTCACTATCTGTAATCCATAAATAGCACAATTTCATTTCAACGTATAGTTTCTTAGCTCTTACTTTGGTTACCTTATCATCACAAGCCATAAGAAATGAAGCAGTGGTCAACATTACTCCCCAAAATCCATGGGCGGCTGTGGGGGTAGTAGTGACGATAGTACGAACTGTCAGTGGTATTAGGTCTGTTCGCGTACTTTCGTAGGTTGTGAAATTTCAAGGAGTGAAGATAAAATTCTTTCAGAGTGGCAAAATCACAAAAAAGTAAACGAACTCGAAAGCTACCAAATTCGCCCGCTTTTTTAACGTCAAAAAGTATCTGACAGATTTGACAGGTTTCGTAGATCAGTGCAAAGAAATTCCCTGCTCTAAAAGTTGCATGCGGACATTTTTTACTATCTCGTGACCGCTCTCTTCTATGAAAATCTACGAAACTTTTGTGTACTCGAACAGGATTTCATGACTCTTCGTAGATTTTCGTGAAAATTCGTTGTTTTGGGAGAGTACGCGAACGGACCTAATAAAAAAAAAAAATGTGCACAAAACTCCAATTAGATGGCGATTTTTTCAATCATAACCCTAACGACACAATCGAAACAAAAGATTAAACAATAGCCATCTAATCAGCGCCCAACGATGTGACAGGTTTGTATAATGGAGTCAGCTGATAGAAATTTGTTTTGTTTGTTTTGGGCTGTCAAACTCGCCGCTATACAAAATCTGAAAATTTGGTTATCCAATCAAGACTAATCAAACCAAACGGAGCTTATAATTAAATTAAAGAGTATAGAAACTGAAGAATGGATGTTATACATCTTTATACAAAAAACAAGTTCCCTAAAAGTATGGCTGTTTCCGGCAACGACCAGCACCCCGTTGACCACTTAACTACTATGTATGTACTCTGGATATCATCAAATCGTACGATTCGGATGCTCAAATCACAAGTACCCCCTTTATATGTACTATCTTCATATATCCATGTCCAGGATCGAAGGAAAAATAAATTCAAACACCATCTGACCCTCTGTCAGTTCCACAGAATATAGTCAGTTCATCTGACCATATGCCAGTTCGACTTCTCGGTTTGGACTCGACCTGCGTACCTATATGGATTTGCATTTCGATCCGGTTTCACATGCATTTTTCAGATAGACGGGGATTCCCCAACCTATTTTTCCAATCAGAGAATTATAATTAAAAGAACATGAAGTTCGATTTGTTAACTTTTCGGATTACTTTTTATGTAGATGTATTGCTTTGCAAATGATAGTTGAACACAAATTGCACCAGAGTGTGCGTGATACTTATTTGTTAGCTGTGCTATCTCCGATTTCCTATTATTTATATGTTCTCTGTGCACTTAACTAATTTTCTCAGTTGGTATTTTAAAAAGAAGATCGGTTGTTGTTTAGTGGTTTTCGTGTTGTTTTTTCTGTTTGTTTTTGTTAATTTATACTTTAACTATTGTACATTGGATACGATGGCGAGAAAGGCTCTTGATGTCCATAAAGCTTTTGCAGAAAATTTGGCTTATGGCAAGGAAATTTTATGGGATGCGTAAGTACCATTCTCCAGTAAAAATAAGTCCAGCAGTATTTAGTTTCCTGGTGTACATTCATTGCATTTCATTTCATTAAAAAGGGTTGCAACTAAATTAGAATATATGACTAAGGAATGAATTCTACTTAACAAGTTCAATGTGGAGAATATAGAACTTATTTAAGTGAGTGGAGGCGCACACCACTTTGGTTAAATCGCATAAGTGCATACAATAGTGCACTGTAGTGCTCCTCGGAGTAGGTTGCCTGCGTTGGGTTGCACACATGATGTCATCAGTCGAAAACGTATGTAGACAGGCGCATTTATTCCTACGATTATCGTGTCGTATGCCTCTTATCAGTTAAAAGTAAGAATCGATGATTTACATAAGTAAATAAAGTAAATTGCAATATATATCAATTCATTTGTAGTTGATAGCTTGTTATCATTAATACATATATGAACATCTCCGTTTTTTTAGTGATTGATGTATTGATATACGAAACCATTTCTGGTATGAAATTCTCATCCGTTGATGTAAGAAAAATTAGGTGGGGATTCCACCAAACCCAAGGCACCATGAATCGGATCTTGCAGGTACTAACCTGTACTATGAAGGTACAAACTGGAAAATTCAGAAAAATTTGATTTTCGAGCTCTTATTTCTGAAAAATCGATTCGCAAATGGCAAGGCACTGAGAAAAGATTTGAACTGTTCTGTTTTGTTAACATTTCTTGGCGATTAAATAAAGATGGTTTTCAAGTAAATACATACATACATATGTATGCATGCATGAAAATCTACGAAAAGTCACCAAATCCTGTTCGAGTACGCAAAAGTTTCGTAGTTTTTCACAGAAGAGGGCGCTCACGAGAGTAAAAAATTTCCCCATGCAACGAATTTTAGTGCAGGAAATTTCTTTGGACTGATTTACGAAATCTGTCAAATCTGTCAGATACCTGTAAGAAATATTTTGTTGTTTGTGTAATTGCATACATTTGCTTTTGACGTCTTAAATGTGGGCGAACTTTGCAGCTTTCCCGTTCGTTTACTTTTTTGTGAGTTCACCACTCTGATAGAATTTAACCCCTACTCCTTGAAATTTCACAATCTACGAATTTTGATGCAGAATCTAAAGAATAAGGCGGATCGTACTCCTGTAACTGTGTGTATGTGCTCCTAGCTGTATGAGAGCTACTCTTATTCTGAGGGAATAAAACACCCCCTGACTAAACAGACCTGGTCGTTTCTGCTATAGTGCCGACTTTAAATCATCACAGCTTCGGATAGTAGAGTTCTGCGGTAAAAGCCTGGTTATGAGGCAACAGCTCACAAGGGTATCTTGCATCAGCATCTCACCATACACTCAGTAACACCTTGAGTAAGTGAAATCAACTTCGAAAATGTTATGCTGCTCCATTCTGTCTCTCCAGCAACAATCTGATTCGAAAAGCGCAATGCAAGCTTTGACTTTTTGCTGAAAATTATTTTGCGATATGTGGTTTGTTAGGTGTCGGTGGATGGTTATATGGCTTACGTTGAGTTCGCTTGCGAGTTCCCTTACCGTAACAGTGGGATTTCTTTCGGCGGCGGACTTCAGGAGCTCATCGTCTTTCTTTTCTGGCCAACCCGAACGACGTTCATCATTTAGACTAAAGGTGCTGTTTCTAAACTTTTCAAACCCGACCCTTGGACTAAGAACTACCTCTTCGTATAAATTTTGGTTTGGTTGGTTGGTTTGATGTTAACACAATCAAACTTGCAGACCGAATGGGCATCAAATTATTTTTGTGCATTTTATGGCAATGCGAAAAAACGCGCAGTACTTCATATACATATTACAACCTGATAAGTGTTTGTCTTAATTTTAATAGTTAACGATTTTCTTTTCAGATATACACCAAACCAATTTTATCTTTTTAACCAAAAGCTAAAAGAGTTGTACCGTGACCCTGAGTCAGAGGATTCTTCAAATAATAGATCCATGGTAATTATGCATAGATATATACGCATGCCTTTGATTATAAAGAATTCAGAATTCCTTTTTTTTTCTTCTTATTATTAACTTGTTGATTTTATTTTTTAGGAAAAACTTCGTCAGGCCATTTATGATCAAACAATATCACAAAGTAAGATAAGTTATTGAAAAAATTTCTATTTGTATCTCTTGTTGATTATGTACGAAGGCAATATTTACAATTTTCTAGATACACTGTTCTACGATGCATAACTCCAATTGGTTTAATTATACATTTATTCATTTTCTTATAGCAAAGTACACAAATAAAAATCTGTTAGCAACTTTTATTTTGCTAACAGTTACTGAGGGCACAACATATCAGCAAGCTCGAGATGCTTTAAAGTTTTCAATCCATTTGCTCGTACGCACGAGGAAATGCATGAGTAAGTACTGCAACACTATTGAATGACTTATATGTACGTTTGCAACTAGTTACGGCAAAAGATATATTGAAAGCAATTAAATTATAAGTAGGTATGTATTTAATGTTCAGACAATTGCTTTGCGTGTGGGAACTGTTACTTAAAGAAATCCACATACAATTTAGATTTTTCTTTTGTTTGCTCTAGAAAATGACGACAGTTCCAGCTGTTGTATGATTTTCATAGATGAACATGGACGTGTTTATCAGAATTGGCAACATTTCAGGGAGACAAACTTGTTGCCGGAGGGTGTAGCGTTTGCACCAGTAAATGGTGTTTACACATATGAAAATGATGCGGTAATATTAAGCAGTATATACTTTGACCAACAACTAAGCTATATATATATGTATACAATATAGCTAAACATGGACTCTTGGATAACACCCGCAAGTGATTTGGGCACTAAAATCATGGAGACGACAGATATTGCAGCGGGTGTATCTGGGTTCGCTGCTGCAGGAGTCACCTTAGCAGCTGCTTTATCCGCTCCAATAGCTGCACCAGTACTGGCTGGCGCAGGTGTAGTATGCATCGGTACTGGTGTTTACTCAGCAATTCGTTCGGGATGGCATCTTTGGACGAGAAACGATCATGAACAAAGTATCGCTCTAACTGATCGATCGGCTAGGAATTCCTGGTTGGGTGTAGCCTCTGGAGCATTGGTTGTCGGTTCTACTGCGGCAAATAAAACGTTAGCACACGTAGCTCTTGCTGGCAAAGAAGTTTCACTGGTAATATGGACATTTATTGATTGAAACCAGTAATAGCCTCTAGAATTTGTAAATATTTATTTCTTTTTTGTACTCATTTGCAGGTTCGAGAAACAGTAGTTAATGGTATGAATATTTCGACGTTGTTGTTGTCTGGAACAGGAGTGGCTAACGGATTTCTCGATATAATATTGGTAAGTATAAGTAAAGATTTTATTTTGTTCGGTTTGAGTTAGTTAATGCGCACGTAAGCGCATTAAGAATATAACTGCTGTAGATAGCTTTTGTTATTGGTGATGAGACCCTAGGAAATATAACTTGTTCAATTTACATATTCATGCTTACAGAAATACTCTGACGATGAAAAAATCAATAGCCTGGATGTATTGCAAGTCGCTGCATCTCTAGTCATATTCACTCACTCTGCTTACAATTTCCGTTTGGCTTCAACTATTGTGTCTGAAACTCAAGACTCAAAGTTAAATACTTACAGATCCGAACTAAGTAACCGGCAGAGGTATAATTAAACATATTATATGTATTGTAACATTTTAATTGCTTAACTCTGCTTACATTTAGAAAAATGTTTGATAAGATGACCAAAGAAACAGTACGTACCAAAGGAGCTTCCACTGGTAAAAGGGATGTCATTCGTTTAGTAAATGAAACACCTGATAAGCAGTATCTTAGCGATTTGCATAAAGTCAACAAAAATTTAAACAAAAACGATGTTCGTTTCTCAGCTGGAAAAGATGGTAATGTTCTACTAAACAATGATGTTGAGGTTAAGCCAAGCGTTCTTCGAAACAATATTCAGCATGGTAATGGTGAAAACATATTAGGAAAGGTCACTAAACCAATTCCTAAACCTCATCAGACGATATCCAGTAGCGAAACTGTAAATTTGCTAACCGCTAATGCATTCTCCGAAAATAGCAACACTTTGGTCAATTATTGCCGAGAAATTTTAGGTTTTGGCAGGTACCTTATTTTGAATAAGGATAGTTTTCAGAATTGTGTTCAATATTTGATCGAAAAGGTGGGTGAGCCAATAGCGAAATATCTTCTACAAATGGCTAAAGAGTTTATTCATAAATTCCGGGAGAGAATCGAGAGCTATATAAAAACAGTAATACATATCGACACTGTGCTATGGGACTTGTATGTGAAATGTAAACCTTTTATTGATGACTTGGAGCAACACACATTAAAAACATTACAGAAAAACATGTCAGTAATATTCCAAACCTTATTCAATTATTATAAGCAAATGTCATGTGAAAGTCCAACAGCCGAAAGAATCGAATGCGATGTTTGCAAAGGTTTTTATCAAATATGCTCTATAGATTAATGAGCTCTTATATAAATGATAAAAATTGTTATTGAGAGGAGAGCACAAACAAATCAAAATCGAAAACCGTGTGCCTTATATGCATAAATTTGATATTTTACATAATTTTGTTATCAACTCATAATGCTGGCTATTATGTATGTATGATGTATTTTGTTTTGTAAACCTACTCTTGTTAAGCGTTAGAATTCTAAAATGCATGCATTTATATGTATGTGGATATTTAAATATACATGAATATGTGGATTTTGTCTTATTTTATTTGTTGAAATTGCCAAAAGCGGCAGTAAAGCGTTTTTGATTGAAATGCAATATTTTGTTAAGCTATTCCGTAATTTGGGGGAAAATGGAATTAAACGAAGAAAATGACATTGGGACTTAGTTAGAGTTCATGAGAAAAACTTGGCAATACTTTGTACAGGCTGACATTTCAAAAGTCCACAGATATAATGTAAATCGTTCATTTTTCGCTTTAAAGACTTGTTTACCACTAAAATACTCCGTAAACCGATGTCCATACCATACCCAACCTGAAAATGGAAAGAATGGATCCCTACTTTTCAAATGTCCTCAACGGAAGTTCTTCTTCGCCGCAGCTTCTGCATAGGTCTGAGACGTTGAAACCGATTCTACTGAGTCGGACCGCCATTGGTCCGCCGCTGTGTTCTACTGAGAGGCAGAAGCTGTCTGGTCATTTTCTCGTTGTATTGGGCCCAAAGAAGCCTTGAAACACGACACGAAGAAAATGTGTTCCACTTAGCGTTCGCCATGTTACGGAAGTCCGTCGAGATCCTGGAGGAAAGGAGGCTAATGGGCAGTACGACAGAGTCTTCCGTCGGGATGTCACTTGGTTCTTAGGCCGTTCTCCCTAGCTCATCGGCCCTCTCGTTTCCTTTGGGAGCCCGTGTGTCCCGGGATCCAGATTATGGCCAGAACTTAGGGATTTGAATATTTTTAAATTTTAACACTTTCAGCAAACCATTAATTGAATATAGTCTCGGATGACAGTTCGGTTTGAGGTAGACGTCATAGAATCAGGGATGTCAAATCCGGATCATGTAGTACATAGTTTTGTCCTGTTCAGTGACAGCTTTAGAGTAAATTTATTTATAAAATGTTGAATACTTAAAGAAAAGTGTATTCATATGTACATATATTTAAAAGCCGCCATCTCAAGACAATTTCTATACAAATACATTCTGCATAGGCAATAGTTTAAACCTTGACAACAGGTGTATATAGATGTGTGTCAAACTTATTATATATGTGTACTCTTCTATTTCTATTAATTTTTCCATTCTTGGTAGTACTGTTTTCTAGGTGACAGATAAACATCCCTGTCCTTGGCCTAACTTCACTTTAAGTTTTTGGTGGCAAGTGGTCTTATTTACATATATTTTACTTGCAGTTTTTATTTGTTTCCTTTTGTTTTTATTGTTTAGTTGAATTGCCATTCAATTAAAATTATAAAGTAAAATGTCAAAAAAAGCATTGGATATTCATGATGCATTTGCTGGAAATTTGACTTTAGAAAATCAAATTCTTTGGGATGCGTAAGTTACATTTCAAAAATGCAAATATGCATATTTACATTCGTTAGTAGTTTTATTTGTAAGAGTTGATATTCGTTAGCAATTATTAAATAATAATATATACATATATATTGGTTATTGAAAAATAAAACAAGGAAGAATTACATTTCATCACTTCTATTTATGGACTTGGTACGTACCCCTACTATGCACATATTTTGCATACAGTAAAACGTCTCGGTAAGATTCCATTCAGCTAATTCGATTATTCTGGCCGAGATCTTCCGAGGAGCTTGGGAAAATAAAATGTTTGCACATTTTTGCTACCTACTTGTGTGGTGTATATGTATATCTCTGTGCAAATATAACTCAAATCGAGAGTTAAACAAAAATCATGGTTTTATGGAATACAAGGCAGCTAGTTACGACAAGTTTACTATTATAGTTGAGCCCTAGTGCTTACAATTATAGGTTTTATGAGCATTGACTATATTCATTTATTTTTCTTATATTTTATAATTTCAGATACACTCCACGTCAATTCCCGCTATTCAAAGAGAAACTTAGGATATTATTTAGGGGTTCTGATAACCAAGGCTCAAAGGAAAACAAAGCTGTGGTAATTGTTAAATTAATTGACTTTATAAAAATAAGAAAGCATTAAGTAATTAATAGTAGTACTTAAAACTCCTAAGCCATGCTTATTTGTTGGGTAATAGGCGGTATAGTTGGTCACTAGGATTCCAGGGAATATTTGCAAGAATGATACAAATATACTTGCACTACCATTGCGATGGATACCTATCTGGTTTCGTTAATCAATCTAACAGCCATAGGATGCAGTATTGCCTTATGCTGGCATGACTTGTGAAGATCACTGAATTGTTCACTAATCGTATAACTATTTGGCCTAAAGTGAGAATTGAGAATAGTATTAGGGAATTTTTTAAACTGATGAAACTAACTTTTCATTCAAATGTAACTGAATAAAAAATTTAATCAACTGCAGTGCGAACCCCTCCAAAGAGATTGAATGTAGGATCGAGCAAGCGAGATCTGCATTCTGCAAAATAAGGAAAGCGCTCACGGGCAGAGAGATCAATCTAGGCCTCAAACTGAGATTTGCAAAATGTTATGTCTGGTCGGTTCTACTTTATGTAGCAGAAACGTGGACACTAAAAAGAGCAACAGAGAAAAGAATAGAAGCTTTTGAGTTGTGGGTATATAGAAGAATTCTACGTATTTCATGGGTAGACAGAATCACAAATGACGAAGTTTTAAGACGGGTTAGGAAAAAAGGGAAATACTTCTTCTAATAAAAGAAAGAAAACTTCAGTACCTCGGACACATAATGAGGAATGGAAAATATCAACTCCTCCAACTGATAGTACAGGGAACGATTAAAGGGAGAAGAAGCGTCGAAGGGCAGAGTTCAATTTAGTTATCAAACTTGAGAGAACGGCTCAATCGTTCGACAGCAGAAATATTCAGAGGAGTGACAAACAAACAAGTGATTGCATACATGATTTCCAACCTTCGGAACGGAGTGGAACCATAAGAAGAAGAAGAATAAAAAATAAAGAAGCACACATGTAAGCACACATTGACGAGAATTATAAAGAACCAATTCTTCATCTTTTTAAAGTTACTAGGATTGGCGTTACTCTCAATTATCGTTTCCAACTACTTGAATTTGCTGACTCTTTCGATGATCTTGTTGTTTACTTTTAGCTCCAGATTCGGTATTGGTTGTTTCCTAGTTTTTGCGTGTTTATGCTTAATCCGTAGTTGTTATACTGTTGAGCTGGCTCATCATATTACTTAATTTATTTATATGGCTTATCTTAAGTTACTCCGTTTACTTTCAAACCACCGTCTCTCTCTTCTATTGCTACTCCAACCCATTGATGGCCAATGAATGAATTTCCTTACTTTACACTGGTTTCTGACGAAACATCCATTTTTCATGAATTTCACGTGGTAGAATACTAGTAAAATACTGGGACGTTAGTCTTGTCTAAAGTTCTTTTTAATTTTTTTACATCGAGGAAATCTAAAGTAAATTTCTCTTTTAAGGAAAAACTTCGTGAAGGTGTTTACAGGAGCACAATAGCTCAAAGTAAGTTTTTTTTATTCAACATATATTATGTATGTTATCCCTAATTCGGTTTCTTTTATTTATTTTTTTTTTAGCAAAATACACAAATAATAATCTGTTATCGACCTATATTTTGGTAACCGTTGCAAAAGGAACATCTTATGTAGAAGCTCGAGATGCTACGAAATTCTCGGTTCATTTAATTGTGCGGACGAGAAAATGTATGAGTAAGTATTTGAATAAATATTAATATTCTTCGTGAACATATCTGCATGGCATTGCACTTTACGAAAACTTTTTATTCTTTAGAAAATAGTGATAGCAGCAGGTGCTGTATGGTTTTTATTGATGAGCATGGTCGCGTTTATCAGAATTGGAAGTCTTTTATTGAGGATAACTTACTGCCGGAGGGTATTGCATTCGCTCCATCAAATGGTATCTACACGTTCGAAGAAGGAAAGGTAACGCTGAATACGCATACATACATAAACGTATTAGACACTTTGTTATATGGCTTCGTGTATGTAGTTAAGTATGGACTCCTGGGAAACACCTGCAAGTAGAGTGGGCAGAAAAGTCGTAGCAACTACAGATGCTGTAGCTTGTATTGGTGGATTTGCTGCTGCAGGCATTAGCCTAGCAGCTTTGGCAGTACCAGTTGCTGCACCAGTAGTGACAGCAGCGGGTGCAATGTACATTGGTACAGGTATCTATTCGGCAGTCCGATCAGGATGGCAGCTGAAAAGACGAAGAGACCACGAACAAAGTATCGCCTTAACAGATCGTGCGGCAAGAGGCTGTTGGATAGGTGTAACATCAGGAGCATTGGCTGTATCCTCGACTGTTGCGAGTAGGTCATTAGCACAAATAGCTCTTGCTGGGAAAGAAGTTTCTTTGGTAAATAAGTAGGGTCATGCAATTGAATGAACCCATTTTTATTGATTGTCTTTCATTTACAGATTCATGAAACAGTGGTAAATGGAATGAATATCTCGACTATGTTACTGTCTGGCACAGGAGTGGCAAATGGAGTTTTAGATATTCTCTTAGTAAGATCTTTGAAACGATAACTGTGATAGCTATATCTTTCTATTTTGTGCGTTTAGAAGTTCTCTGATGATGAAAAGATAACTGCAGGGGATTGGCTACAAGTATCTGCTTCTCTACTCATATTTACACACTCTATTTATAACTTCCGATTGGCTTCGAATATTGTTACAAAAGCGCCAGATGCTAGGGCTAATGATTACAGAACAGAACTGAGGAGCAGACTTAGGTATAAATCATCTGTTTGCATCCGTTATATTACTTTAATCTTTATATCCCCACACACAGAGAAATGTTAAACAAGATGTTAAAAGGAACTGTGCATGTAGAAGGAGCATCTAATGGTCAAATGGATCTTATCCGTCTAATAAACGAAGTTCCTGACAACCAAGTTTCCAGCATAAACATAACTGATATCGACAATTTAATCAGTCTTTGTCAAAATATCTTCCAAATGGTTGAACCACTCATTTTAAATAAAGACAACTTCGAGAGCTGCATTCTATGCATAAAAAATAAGTTTGGACCGGCAATAACGATATATTTGATGAAAAAGACTAAAGAATTAATTGATAAATTCCGACGTAAAATCGAAGGTTTCATCAGAACAACTTTGTACTACGAAACGGCTTTGTGGGATTTGTACCAAAAATGCGAAGAGCTCTTGGTGACCTTGACATTAGAAAACTTAGAAGAAAAGATGTCAATTATTTTCAACCAGCTTTTGGCTTATTACGAAAAAATGTCTTGTCAAAATTTTTCTGCCGAAATTATCGAATGTAAAATTTGCAATGGCTGCTATCAAATATGTCCTATTTAATGAATAACGCTAACGTATGCAAGAAGCGATGCTAGGTAATTTTTTGTTTGGAATAAAAGTTTAAGAAAAAAAGCACAAGTCACTATGTATAGGTATAGATATTGTTGGACAACGTTTAAAGCACAAAGAGGCCTTTCAACGATTATGTGCCTTATAACAATAATAACATGACATTAATTATGATTATATACACAATTCCTTAATAGAATCTCATATTTTGTTTAATTTTTTTTTTTTATTCTTATTTAACACAAAAAATAAAAATTGTTTCAATATGTTACTATTTGTTGTTTTTATTCTTATTATTGAGAGAATCTTGAATCCTTTATTAAATTTGAAGGTAAACGGAGTCTATGTAAATAACTTAAGATGCGTGGATGATAATATGATGAACTAGCTCAACAGTGTAAGTAACAACTGCGGATTAAGCATAAACGCCGCCAAAACAAAGTTCATGGTATTAACTAGGAAACAACCAATACCGAATCTGCAGCTAAAAGTAAAGATCATCGAAAGAGTCAGCAAATTCAAGTACTTGCAAACGATAACGATAGAGAGAGTAACGCCAATCCTATTTAAGAAATAGAAAAAAGTTTTTTTGCAGCAGAGAAGTTGACTTAAAAACGCAAGCAAGAATTGTGAAATGCTATATTGGGTCGGTGCTGCTATACGGGATAGAAATCTGGAGAGCATTGATAAGACAAATAGAAGCTTTTGAAATGCGGATATACCGAAGAATACTTCATATTTCGTGGGTAGACAGAATATCTAACGAAGAAGTGTTGCGACGGATGGGCAGGAAAACAGAACTAATATATTTAATTAAAATAAAGTGCACGACAGGGTCGTACAGGATTGAAGTCCAAGTCTTGCTCTTCCCAGTAAAGTAGGCGTGCCATATCAAATTTTATCGAAATCCTTAGAGCCGTTTTCGAGAAAATCCATTTTAACTAAAATCAGCCTTAAGTAAACTACCCTTAATTTTGAGGTTAGAATGAAAATTCCAATTTCGCCTCTAGGGATTATTCCACAGACCACAGATATGAAGTTTGAGGCAAATCGGTTCAGTCTTTTAGGCTGCAGTCGCATATACAGTCAGACAGACAGACGGAATTGCCGGACCTACTTTTTTGGACTTCTCCATCATAGTAATGTCAAGTTTGATTAAAATCTCGAGATCGATTTTTTTCACGAAAGCAATACTTGCCCTCTAGGTAAAGGTGCAAGTAAAAAGGAAGTAGATTATGAAGGTCTTACGTAACGAAAAATGCAGATTCCTTCATCTAATTCTGCAAGAAAAGTTAGAGGGAAGAAGAACGGTGGGAGGACAAAAGCTTTTATGAATACCTAAACTGCCGGACTGCCTCAATCTATCCACCACAGAAATAATAAGAGGAGTCGCAAATAAATACACATTGCAAACGATGATTTCCAACCTCCGCAGCGGAGAGGAACTTAGGAAGAAGATAAAATTTGGGAGAATGAGGTCGAAGTCGTTATCTGCTAAAAGTAGGTGTACTTACTTACGACAGTTTTAATCATGATTTCGACGCTGTAAAAAATACCCTTTGTATTTTGAAAGCTCCTTAAGTATGTGCATGCATATGTTCCTATTAGTTTACTCTTCGGATGAACTTACACCATATCGGTAGGCTACCGATAGTCTTCACTTTAAAATGAATTAATTTTATTAACAACACGAACTACATAAACAATTTAGGTTTAAATATATATGTATGTATGTATGTATTATTAACTATAGGTCTTTTGAATTCGCTTTTAATGAAGCCTTTGAATCGCATCTAAAAGTTGATCTCGTATATCTATAGCCACTTGATCAACGACATGGGGTTGTGTTGTATCAATTTCCGAATCGGAGTCATTCTCGATATTTACTTCTACTTCAAGATGTGATTTATAATGTAGGCATATATTGTGTAAGGCTACACAAACATTGACAATCTGAGCGGATTTCTGTGGGGTATAGTGTAACTGCTTTTCACCAAGGAGGCATTGGAAGCGGTTCTTTAAAATTGCAATTGTCTTATCAACAATGCATCTTGTTTTGTCATGTCTCCTATTAAATTCGTTCTCGTTGCTTTCATCGTCTGGTTCTCTAAACGGTGTTATGAGGAATGGCTCAAGAGGATACCCAACGCGACCTGATACATATGAATATTTGTTAGATAAATACTTTTTACATTTAAATTTTAAGACAATTACATACCCAATAACCAAGTATTTTTTTCACCTTTTTGGTAATTCCTTTTTAGATTTTCGCGAAATTCACTTGAATTCCAAATCGCTGTGTCATTACTGGCACCTGGTTGATTGGCATCGACGTATCGTATAAACATTCGGTGATCGCAAACCTAACATTTTTGTTTTTTTGTAATTAAAACAGAATCAGTTAAAATATTTCCCACTTACTATCATAGCATTCAGACTGTGATACCCTTTTTTGTTGTGGTACAAACGTTGTTCCACCTGATTGGGTGCTAAAATTTTTATATGAGTTCCACTAACACAGCCAATAACACCCGGAATCCCAGCTTGTTTATAGAAATATAACTTTGCTTGCATTTTTTCCTCCTCTGTGTAATCGGGTTTTATCCACTGCGGGCAAAGGTGATTTTCCATTACGATTAGCATATCTTTTAGAACTTTACTAAGAGTGGGCTGTGCCAATCCCAAAGCAAAGTCATTTCCCATTCCTTTTTGGTAACTGCCTTCAGTTAAAAATCTCAAAGTTGCTGCTAATTTCAATACTGGCGGAACTGATGACGAACGCTTAACTTCTGGAAGTTTATCTTTAACTTCATCTAATACATAAACAAAGGCTTCCTTAGACATTCCAAATAACTTAATAAATCTAAAAATATATTTGATTTAATTAAAGCAGATGATTGCCCGTTCACATACTTTGCATCCGACATATCCAGTGGATTAGACTTTACTCTTATATGCTTTCGAAGACGAATCAGATCCGATTTATTGGTATCCTCTTCTTCGTCACTACTGTCAAATATTACAGTGCTAACGAAATAAACGAATAATAATGTATACATAAATTTAGTACAGTATACTACAAATATAGTTCGAGTCAGTGAAGGGGTTCGAGTTTTAAGTCGTCAACCACAATCGTAAGGAAAATATTTCATCGAAAATTCATTTCTATTTTTAAATTAAGTGTTGTTTACGTACATAAAACAAAATAGAGTTCTTTTAAGAAGAATATGGATACATACCTGGCTTGTTTTCCCACTTCACGAAGGAGTGCCGTACGCGAGATGTTGTAAGTTATAGCCGCCTTTCGTAAACTCATTCCTCCTTCAGTGTGAGCCACAAAAGCATTCTGAAGTGATTTCCTTTGTTGGGCTCTTAATTTGTTCACTCGATCACGGAATGTCTGAGCTTCTTCAATTTTATCATCGTTATCACCAATATCAACATCAGAGGATTCACTTTCAATTCGTGATCTTTTCGCCTTCGGTTTACCGTCACCAATTGGATCGTTAGCACTGTCTTCAGTCATAAGACTGTCCATATCAAGCTGCTCAACTAAAACACCTCCAACATTACTACAAGTAGTTTCAACAATTGGTGGTGTTGAAGAGCCACTATGATCCGAAAAAAAAATTTCGCTTTGATTTGATGTACTATTAGCGTCGTCATTGCTATCCTCAATTAGATCGTGTTTGTTTATAGCCGTATGGTCCACAAAGGTGAAATCCTTAAAAAGGAAACATTTTTATTTTTTATTTTAAGACTCATGAGAGCCATTGTTATACCGTACCTCTTCATCTTCAATATCAATAACTTCCTCCTTCAGCTCATTATCCAATTCAATTGATGCGATCGATTCGAGCTCAGCAGCTTCTAATTGTTCCTTGTTAGTTGCAGTTACACCAGCGCAATCAAAACTTATGGGACTCTTTATCCCAAGACATCCAATAGTTTCCAAAAATTCCTCCAATCTCGTTGAACTGATATTCGTTTCACCCATATAGATAAAATTCAAAACACTATCCAGTAGACTGCCTTCACTGTCGGGAACTATTATGGTTGCATCTTGTCCAGTGGGAACATCTCTAAGTACCTCACGCAATAGCGTACTACATGCGGATAGTATACAACGATGAGCTTTGACTGATTTACCCTTAAAAGCCAATGTAATGTCACATGTTTCTAGATTATCTTTTAGAGATTTCTGAAAATTTATTATAGTATCAGTGTGATTCATCCAACGTAAGTTTTCCAATTCAACATTGAGATGAGTTCCTTCAGGCAAAGATTGAATAGGACTAAATGAGTCAATAATGGCGTAATCCACACGGAAATCATTGCTCTGAGCAGAAGGCTTAAATATAAAATGTACACTGTTTACACAATTGTACGATTAGTAGGGAAAATCATTAACGCACCTCATCGGAAACTGCCTCAGGCAATTCATCTGGTTCTTGGGGATGTTCTTCTGCCTCGTAGATTCGTATTACTCGAAGATCCTCTTCTGTTAAATCTCCATCATTAGAGAGCACGCTTCCACTAGCCGATTTTGCACAGGCCATTTTTCGTTTAGCCGCTTTTTTCATATCGATCCATGCCTGTATGAAATCTTAATTAAATACAAACTGTATAACTCAACCTTTAATGAACAGACTTTGCGCCAATTTTCGGTTGATTTTCTTGGTCCTAATGTATTTAGGATATCGGAAATTACCGACCATTTCTCCAATTTTTTATCGGTATTTGGACCGCATAAAATCGTAAGGTTTTCTTCAATCTGATCGAGCATGGTTTTACGTTGTGCTATGTCCATTCTTTGCTTTAAAAAAAAAACATTATATTTCGAATAGAATGTCAACAGACAAAATGTTACAGAATTACTGCAAGGTATAGCAAGACTTCACGATTGAAATATCAATGTGAGGGATGGTATGTATAATTCACATTGTCGTTTGAAGTGAAAATGCAAAGCTTACCACACTAGGCAGAGTAGGAGATTCTGCAATGCCATCCATTATATGGATGTTACACATCCGTAGTACTTGATAATCCTCTTCGCTTAGCTGCATTTCACTGGGATAATCTGTGCCAAATGTAGTAGTAAAGGCTTTTAATTCGGCCGCTTTCTTTTTTACCCCAGACTTTATATCCGTCCATGTCTATGAAAGTGAATATACACATAACTGGTAATCTTAAGGCTTTTTAAAATAACTTACTTTCCTCCATTGGTCTACAGTTTTCTCAGATCCCAGTTTGTTGAGCACAGCTGCAATATCCCGCCATGCCTGGTTCTTCAGGACATTTCCCTGAGCCTTACTAACGAATAATAAACTCTTGTTTTTTTCAACTAAATCCAGCAATCTCTCCCGTTGCTCGGCATTAATTCTTTTCTGAATAAATAGAAACAATTCCTTCAATATGCAGAACAAAAAATTCTAAATACATGTTAAGGATAAGATGATAAAATTCTTCACAGCAATACGCTATTCTCTACTTGTTGGGTCTACTGCGCTGTGTCGTTTTTAATCATAATAGGAATCTATGACGCCATAAATCGTTGCGTACTACCGAAAGATTATATTTGATCGATTTGGTTTTCTCGCTCGTAGTTTATGGTAATTTCGATTTCAAAAACCTAGTAGTACTACATTTACTAACAAAATTTAAATTCTAATCCCTTTGCCGCAACAGAAAGATTAACTTTTTAAATGACGTACAATCAATTTCGTTCTTTTTCACATTTCTTTATATTTCATTTGATTCATGTAAATGTTTTTATTCTTACCGTGTTGTTCATTTTGATATGGGATATATTTTGGCGATTTCTCGTATCCAATCCGAGTATTTTCTTTTACACGACTTTGTTTTTCGCTACAACAAATGTCAGTTCTCGGTAAGAAAAGTTTTCGCAATCGAAATGGAGGAAGAAAGAAACATCATTCCAGCAGCTTTTGACATTTGTGTGGGAAATATACTGGAAATCGCCCATATTACCTAGATAAGGTAATATCGAGAGAATATTATGTACTCTTTTTAACGAGTCGAAAAATTCAGATAATACCAATTTTTGTGAAGCTAGGTATTGTAAAATTGTACACATAAACTTTCTAAGAATAGATAAAATTAGATTTTAGTAAGATCGCGTAAATATCCACAGGCATGCACCTACATTTAAGTTGGAAACTTGAAAATTGTTTAGTACTATATATTGTACGCCTTTTGTTAAGATTTTTCTTTAAATTAAGCGTTTTTTTGAATACGTATGACTGCAGAAATTTGATATTTTCGTTTCGTTCTTCGTGAATCTATATTCCGTATGCGATGTTTGACTTTTCGTTCTGTATTTCCAGTCGTATTGCTGTTTGGTGGTAGGGAATATGCCACCCTGTTGCTTTTCTCCTGCAGAAGTACTCAGGGTATATGTATGTACTATTAGAATCTAATAGTACAACTGTCCTGAGAAAGCTTCTCAAATAACAAATTGCGCTTCGGACATGACATTAAACAGTAGGCCACTTCCATTCGTGTAAGGAATATAAAACGCACAACACGAATGGTTGTGAGAAGCTAGGCCCTGGGTCCCATCGACCTGTAGCGCCAAGTATTTATTTATTAGAATCTAATATTCTTCTATAATTCTATTTTTAATGATTGCTATATAATTTTGTAGACTTTTTTCATTATTGTAGAGAAAGTGTTAAATATTACGTTGCATCATCGGTTAAGATCGCTTTTTTGTTTCGCTGATTCATTCCAAAGGCAGGAAATGGTTGGCCTTGTTCCTTAAGCTACACAGTCCTTCCATCTCTGTTACAAAATTCAAATTCCGAACGAACAGCTTCAAATAGTGAATACCGGTCAATCCAGATCGTTACTTAGAAATGTCCAAAGTATTTTTTTCTAAAAACTTCGTCGAAAATAAATACATACTGACAATAAAAACACCTGCAGTAGTTTTCTTCAGGGAAATGCTATCGGAGATACAGAAAAGAATACAATTTTGAAGTTAGAAACCCGTTAAACGCCTCCACTGTTGGCTGCAAAATCCAAATCCAGTGCAAATGCATACATATCTTATTTTAATAGCGTCAAACACTTTATTTTATTTACAAAAGAAAAGAAAAAAAAAAAACATTCGTACAAATAATGCATAAGATACCAACTAGAAAGTAATTTCTTGTTTAAAATGTTCCAGGCGTTTCTTGAAATTCCTTTCCAACACTGCAGTCTGAATGGTGCATACAGTATGACCACTCCTAAGTTTGGTCCTAGGGTAAAACTACTTCTTCCTTAATGCTTATATCGTTTGAGCTATCAGCTCGGTACATTTTCTTTTGCAAATGTCGCCATAAAGTGCTTTTTGGTACATCAAACACATTTGCCGCATGATTCTGTGACATGCCGTTGCCTAGGCAAGCTTGCACTGCTTTTTTGAGTTTTTCTTTTAACATTTCTTTTGACATAGGGCCGCGTTTCTTGAATGTTACATATTCTGGCAATCTTCCCTCCTGTGCAAGCCGTACTTTGTGTCGATGTAATGTGGACATGGGAATGTCTAGCGCTTGGCTAATACTTTTTAAAGAATCTCCGTTTTTTAAACGTTCACACGCTGCTGTTATAAGTGGATTCTCACGTGTTGTTTTCATGTAAAGCGGATGCTTTTTCACTCGTCGCCAAAGAACGGTTTTTGAAATGTTGTATTTAACGGCGGCCTTTTGTAAACTCATACCCTCGTCAACAACGGCAAGAACGGCATTTTCCAATGCTTCGACGCGTGCCGATTGGGTTTCGTTGAAGTTTTGATATCCCTTGGAATCCTCCGGACTGAGGGCTTGAAATTCACTGAATTCATCTTTTAGGTTTTTACTAGATTTATCCTCTTTCATATCTGTACTGGAGCACTGACTACTGTCGCCTATTGGATCGCCAACATAGTGTTCCATCATGGTATTGTCTTCTTCGCTTTTTTCAACAAGTGCCCCCACCTCAGTGGCATCGATTTTTGCATTTGGTGTGAGGGTAAAGGTGCCAGAACTTTCTGTGAGAATATATTCGTTGGGATTGGTTGGGGTGATATTCTCAATTGTGTAGCTAATTTTCTCTTGTTCATTGTAAACTTCAAGAAACTCCAACTCACGTACGCTGCTACTTTCAGCAACTGTTTGATCCTGTAAATTTGAAAAAAATCCAATTTTAGCTTATCTTTATACAGAGGAGAAGAATTTAAAAACAAATGGGTTATCTCACGCAACTGGGCAGAGAATACAAAGAATTCGTTTGGAGAATGCTTGACTTCATTCATTCACTGTATGTACATCAGTTGTACTAGGAGGCATCTGCTCTGTCTATTCGATTGCAAACCTTTGCTGTGTGTTGTTCTTGAAAAAATATTATGACCTGGGGAAAGCTGATTACTGTTCCTTACTCCGTGCAGACATTTAGTTTACAACTGGAATTGAGGAGTGAAAGGAAGGAGGGAGGAAGTAAGGAGGGAGGAAGTAAGGAAGGAGGAAGGAAAACCGAACCTCCGGTTTAAGGACCAAGCTACCGCGGGTGCCAGAGCGCTTGGTCTGAACAATTGGAAGCAGTGTCCCCCGAATCGAATGGAATGGAAGGGTACCGTGTCCCAGTCAGAGTATCTTCACGGGTCGGGAGCCCATTAAGTAAGTAATCGAAGAGTGGGGTAGGACACGAACATGAGAAGGGATCATAGTAAACCTAAAGTTAAATCTTGTATGTACATACCTCTTCTTCGTCTTTTTCTACAATTTCCTGCTCTGGTTCGGCCTCCATTAATTCCTCTTCCATTTCGGTCATTTCGGCAACATTTTTGCTACTATTCGCCGAACTACTACTGTTCGCACATTCAAAACTGATGGCACTCTTTATGCCAAGTATACTGATGGCCTCGAGAAATTCAGACAAATTCGTTGACGACAAGCTTGTCTCTCCCATATACACAAAACTCAAAACACAGTCCAGTAGATTTCCTTTAACATCGGGTACTATTAGAGTAGCCTCCTGCCCGGTGGGCACATCACTAAGAAGATCCCGCAGTAGATCACTGCATGATGACAGTACAAAGCGATGGGCTTTCGCTGATTTACCTCGACACGAGAGGGTAATGTCACAAGTGGATGCATCATATTTAAGAGTTTTCTGGATATCAAGGATGGTTGCCGTATGGCCCATCCATTTAAGATGATTCATTATTTTAAGGAGCTTGTTGTAGTGCTTCCTTCAGATTGAATTCAATTCCGATAAATCTCAAGTAAACAGGAATCTTGGCGAATCTTCTACGTTCCGTGATTGGAATTAAACTTTTGTTTGGAATTTGGTTTATTTTGTTTTGTTATTTTGAGACGTTCCGGTGATGGAGGATTTTTTCCCTTTTTCACTTTGGCCACACACAAATCAAGAAAAATTATGGGAAATGGACGATGAAAGTTTTTTTTTCGATTCGTTTCGTTCGATTTCACTACAATTCGAGAGGGACGCGTTGAATGTGCAAAATGTCATTATGATTTTCGTCACATTTTCACATACAGCGGCTGCTGTCATTAGGCAAGGAGGTTTGTTAGTTTTTGAAATAAATTATGCAATAATAAGACGTTAGCTGTATTACTTATTTATTTAGTCACAACCACTAAAATTTGTCTTCAATATAAAAAAATTCAACACAGCTAACGATGTGCACATCATTTTAAACCAAAGCTTCAAATTATGGTTATAAACAAACATTTGTAAACATTTTCGCGGACAAAGTATTTGATTCTATTAATCAAATTACATTGCACAATGTATATGCTTTTTTGGGTTTGTTGTATATTTTAAAGCAGGAAATTAAAAATTGTTACATCAGTGTGCCTGTTTTAAAATGCCATTTTCATAATTTCACTTTATTCCTACTGTCAACCCTGCAAAACAGCCGCTGTATTAGCAACTCATTACATAAATACTGTCAAAAGGTGCTAATAGAAAAATTTGGGTTCCTGAAAAGTTTTTGTCCAATTTCAATTATAAATGGCATCGTTGCTGAGGAATCTAGGACCCAAATTGGTGACTGGTTTAGTTGCCAAAAATGGTAGATTTCTAAAAAACCCCCATACATCATTTTGTCAGCATAATTTGTTTTTGCAGGATCATCTCCAGCAGCTCGCCTGGCTCTGGTGCGGTTCGCAAGTGCTAAGGCCCCCAAAACCGAAGACCGACGTAACATCATTCAGTTGTGTTGTGCTAATAAATTTTGATAAAACTTTTTTCCTTATTTCTTAGCAACTGTCCGTAAGCCAGACCAAGCGGCTAGATCACATTTGACTGATTTTGGAAAGTACGTCGCTGAGTGCTTGCCAAAGTATGTGCAAAAGGTTCAGTTGACCGCTGGCGATGAACTGGAAGTTTTAATATGCCCCGATGGAGTTGTACCTGTGCTGCAATTCCTTAAGGATCATCACCAAGCGCAGTTTGCAAATTTAATAGACATTGCCGGGATGGATGTCCCCAGCCGCCAGTATCGCTTCGAAGTGATTTACAATATTTTGTCGTTGCGTTATAACTCTAGAATTCGTGTTAAAACCTACACCGATGAGCTAACACCATTGGACTCTGCGTGTGAGGTCTATAAGGCGGCAAATTGGTATGAACGTGAGATTTGGGATATGTATGGAGTTTTCTTTGCCAACCACCCAGATTTACGAAGGATATTGACCGATTATGGCTTTGAGGGTCATCCACAACGACGTGACTTCCCCTTGTCGGGCTATGTTGAGGTGTGTACTATTGTTTAGAAATTTAAATGGAAATTTAAAATCATTTTGTTCTTAGCTCCGTTACGATGATGAGAAAAAACGGGTGGTATGCGAACCATTGGAATTGGCTCAAGAATTCCGTAAATTCGATTTATCTGCACCATGGGAGCAGTTCCCCAATTTTCGAAATGCAAATCCTCCAGCCGTGACAGTAGACACCAAGGATCAGAAGAAATAAATGTGTTCGCATGTATTTAACTGCTGATGAATGAAATAAACTAGTAAAATGATTGTGTTCTATCACACTCTATATAAATTGCATTGTTTTTACTTATTGGAAAGTGCATACGTCCTAAAAATTGGTTGTAGAAGTGTTGCCTTTGTTCATCTAGGAACAGGTGTATGGCTGTAACCCAAAGTTCAGGCTTGGCAGGAGAATAACAAGAAGCCAACAAGAAGCCAGCAAAGCCCGTGACAGTAATGAATAAAGTCTATTTCTTCAGTTAATACACTAAAAGGGCGAATCCGGTGTACCACAAGGGCTCTGTAATTTAGGATGTAACGCCTTTTGATAAATTTAATTCTCCAACCCATAACAAATAAAACAAACTCTCTCATTGTTTACTAATTTAAAAAGCAATTCAAGCTGAATGCAGACACAAATCGCAACAATTCTCAACAATTTGTTCAAATTCGTTCCAACTGTCAGGAAAACGAAAAACATTTACACGAATTATTTCGGATTACTATCACGAGGGTCAAGTGCTGGACGATAAGCAGGAAAGCAAAGCACTTTCGAGGGATAAATTCTTCATCGAATTTTCGGTCCGTCATGCGATGAGGGCGAACTTTACATGTTGTATCAAGATGTAGATGTAGTTCAAACAGCCGGAATACGTCGACTACACTGACTCGATCACATCGAGTGAATAGACAATTATGATCCAGCAAAGACTACCACAGTCCCCCCTACAGACGACAAGGAAGACCGAACCTCCGTTCTAAGAATCAAGCTATTGCTGATGTCATAGCGCTTGGTGTGCACAACAGGAAGCAGCTTGCCCGTGATCAAAATGATTTGCAAGGCTGCTGTGTCTCAGGTAGAGATACTTCACGGGTCGGAAGCTCCTTAACTAAGTAAGTATCACAACGAGAATAATACAGACGGTGCAGTTTAGAGTGGTCAATCATTTCACACCGCAAACTGTTGTATGCTTTTGATATGTTAACCTATCACGGTTCCAAACGTTCGCGATAGTTGTGCCTAAAAAAAAATTACTATTTATAATTTTTATATATTTCTTTATTTATATAATTCCAATATTGTTTTTGTTATATATTTCTTAATAATTTGTCTTTTATCAGGTACTAAGAACCAGCCAACAACTCAAATTAAAAAAAAAAAAGAAAATATTTTAATAAGTACATATACTAGGTATGCACTTGTACATATATTAAAATAATAAAATATTTGTAATTCAAATATAATTCTCTATAACTAAAAATTAAATTAAACATGTTCTTTTCAAGGAACATAAAAATACATTATTGAAGATTTTTAGGTATACACACATATTTTGTTAAGAAAAAATGTTTATAAACCCTGAATAGCCAGCCAATCAATGTATTCTTATTTTCCTTGAATTCATTTGGTTTACAAACAATTTTTCAATTATCTTTTATTACTGTAATGAATGAATATTACATCTGTTCAGTGATTCTATGTATAATTCGACAAATAGTTTCTGTTTAGAAAGTTCCAAAGAGTTCTTGTTAAAATAGTCAAGATTCGGATATAATCAGTGTGATGATGGAGTTTTGAAACAACTCCAACAAAGATCTTTTTTTTTTCAACTGATTTTCTCCTTAAAATAAGAAACTATTAAATACTCTTCTCCAGCATTTAAGTTAATGCCCCCAAATCTGCAATAGTTATGCAGTTTTATGTGAATGTTACATATTCTTGTGTTTTAGTTCGAAAAAAATTAAATTTACATATTAAAAGAGTGCCAATTGGAAACAAAACATTTCCCTGGATTTCATAAGCACTTTTCTTCAATTTCGAAGAATCGTTTCAATTTCTGAGACGTTTTTTACTTTGCAAACTTTCGATCGCTTGTTAGTTTTGTATTTCAAGACGAAAAACCAATCTGATACATTTATTTAGAAGATTTTTTTTATGACATTCTACATGTACATATGAACTCTTGATTGTTTGTCAGATGTTCGTGTTGTTATATAGAAACCGATTCCCCAGAAAAAGGCTCCCATGGGTATCTTAAAAAAATTATATTTTTAGTGATTAAAAACTGTCTAATTTTGAAGATAAATAGCAGCCGTCTGAATCTCAGACAACAGAAGAAGTTCTTTCCATGTTCCAAGTCGTAGCGAACATCTCCGAGAATATAATTGATGTGCAAAACTTCTTAAAACCAAAAATTTCCCTTAGGACACAGCTTTAAACAGTAGTCTCTTTCCATTTTGTGTGAGTAATATAACATACACAACACAAATAGTTGTGAGAAGCTTAAGACTTTGGTGCCATAAGGACCTGTCGCGCTAAATATTTGTAACAATTTGAA